>CM063170.1:164097501-174097501 GCA_031835075.1 Saguinus oedipus | reverse complement strand
AATGTCTCAAAAATTTGAGAAGTGGGCTCTACCAGACTCTCATTAAAAGACTCTAGGCCTAAGGAACTAGGAACCTGTTTTTTGAAGTGAAAATTTTACCTGGGTCATTATGGGAATGAGGCACCACAAAGACTTGAAGGGGTTCAGTGTCCCATTCATTAGATTCATAAGTTATGTCAAATCCTTGCTTCCAAACTCCACCATCTGGATTGTCAAAAGAAATTAGACTATAAACATCCAACATCTAAAAATGTAAAAGAAAAAAAATTAACATTTAACCATTATTAATTTAAATCTAATGTTGGTAAATATTTGCTCAAAATTATTCACTACTATACTTTGCATATATATTTTATAAAATAAAACTATTTCTGTAGACATTAATTGAGGAGTTCAGAGTAGAAAATATTTCATCACCATTCAAAGGCTTGAAATGCTCTTTTTGCTACAAAACTACCCTGATAAGTAATCACCTCCCATCTTCTTCTAATAAAAAATAAGTTCATTAAATTCATTCTCATACTTTACTTCCAAAACAATTTAATAGAAACTTATAGAAAAAAATAAAAACTAGAAAAAAATTTCTGATTAAATTTGATTATGACCAGATTTTTCAGCATTTTCAAATATAGTACTGGATATGACATTTTACTTTGAGCTGTCTTTATTTTATAGTAAATCTCATGTATCTTAAAAATCTATGTCTGAATGAAAATAGATCTATCTATATCTATTCTTCCATGTAGCATATATTATATCTACCTATTTTATCCTAGAAGTAAAACTACCCCCAGGGTCAACTAGGCATAATCATCTAAAAATGGAGGAAATTTTTTAAACTGAGATTTAGCTTTTATTTATCCTAATGTTTTCTAGCTTTTCAATGCAGTATTCCTTCTAGCTAATAATGTTTGGATGCAAAGATAAAAACAGTGGGAGAAAAAAAAACTCAAACTACTTTTATTCTTCATAGTGTCTATAATATTAAATGTAACAATACAACCAAACAACCTTTTGTAAAATTTAAATTATGTTAAAACTAGACTGCAAAAATCATATCCTAATATATAAATGAGTTACAAATAATTTTTAAAGGTCAAATTATATAAAAGTCAATACAAAGTATTTTAAGGCAAAAACATTTCTCTGCCTATGGACTATATGACTTTAATAAATAAAATCTTCCCAAGATGAGCTGATGAATTTTTCGAAACCAGCTGGTCAGGAGGATGTGTTAGCAGTCTCTGTTTCTTCCTTCAGTCCTGCAGCTCTCCCAGTACTCTCCTGACTTGCTCTGCCTGACTTCCATGGTGGCTCTGCAACTCCTTTCTGTCCAGCCCAGATTTAGACGACAAACAATAAAAATATATACATATATATTTTTTGCTGTTCCCTTATCATGGATGACAACAAGTCTAGGTACTTAAGAAGTACTTAACAACAACAACAACAAAAAAAAAACTGAATAAAGCCAAGCCTCACAGAAACAGCTATCCCTGTAAGCACAGGATTCTGAGCCTATCAGAATCTGGCTACACTCCAGGTGATGAGGTTGCAGGTGCAAGACCTGGCCAGCTCCACTGTCCCCAGCTTCCAGCTTGGCCTGTGAGCCATGACCTCAAGATCATATCATGTTCTATGCCCTCAGCAGTTAGTGAAAACAAGGCCAGAAGTCAACTAATTTTGTCCAACTTTAAAATATGTACCCCTTAGGATCCTTCCACCAAAGTCCAGTTTCTGGTCTAAGGCACAAGGTTAAACACAGCTTTCCCCTAATTTGCAGAGCCAGTATGAGTGAAACACTCTGAGTTTAAGAAAGGCAGAAGTCCTTTCTGATGCTAGTTTTCAACTCTATTACCCTCTATAATAGCGCTGTCCAAGAGAAATATAATACAAGCCAAATTTTTATTTTTCTAGTAAAATGAAGCAGTTGAAATTAATTTTAATAACATTTCATTAACTCAGTATACACAAAATATTATCTTAACATACAAGCAATATATAAATGAATTAAGATATTTTGCACACTAAGTCTGAAACATTGTGTGTGTATATTACACTTACAGCACATCCGAAGCCACATTAGTCACATCTCCAGTGCTAAGTAGCCACATGTGGAAAGGGGCTTCCATACTGGAAAGCACAGCTCTAGAATATTTCCCTTCCCCCTTGCAAAATGGTATTAAGAAAAAAGAAATCTAACCTTACAATGTACAAAATCTATAAAGTATAACTGATATATAATAAGAGCAGGACTTTTCTTGTATTCTCCAAAAGAAGGTAAAAAAAATCTCTGGCAAAATGTAAACCTCTAAAGGTTTTCAACTATTATAGAAAATAACAGCTGCAAAGAATACAAAAAGACTGTATTCACGCAAGTATGAAATAGTAAGATAAACTAAGAAAACAAAATTATGGAATTTTATCACTAAAAAGAACATTAATGTCATGTGATTAATCGAAGTACTTTACAAAAGGAGAAACTAGAATCCAAAGAGTTTAAGCAACTTACCAAGTCAGAACAGACATCAGGTCAAATCTTAAAAAGAACAACAACAAAAAAAAGTGGCCCAGTGATTATTAATAAATGTATACATTACCTGCACATCTGAATTGTGACTTCCACTTTGTGAAGTAAACAGACAGTCTGCAGGGTCAACTGCGAGGGATAACTGTGAGGGCAGAAGATGTGAGCCAGCACCTTGGCTGAAATTGCTTTGTGAGCTTTTCGGACCATCTTCCACAGACTCACTCAAATTGATGACTGAGTCTCTAATATTTGAGATGATCTCATTATTCTCAGCTAGCAAACGCTCCAAATGGTCTATTTTTTCTTGCAACATTGAGAGCTGGCCCTACAATAAAAAAGAAAAAGGCAGCTATATGAAACACTAATATAGATCTGCTGAGGCATACACTTTTTTTTTTAATTATGTGGTTGCCTACGAGGGCAGCCACTCACCCTTCACTTTCCACTTTTATAAGTGGGATCGCAGAAAGCATGAACAGCTGGCAGGGTTGAAACACCGATATATAGCAGAAAATCTTCTTCATGGCTGCAATCTTTGCCTATCATATTTTAAGACATGCAACAGAAAGACCAAAAATATTTTGGGATATATTTTTATTCCCCCCAAACTCAGTCCTAAAAGATCTCTGGGTCTCTGGAGTCACTAAGTACAGCATTTATATTCAGGTATGAAATTTTTAATTTAAGTATAATTGACTGGAATTACTCACAAGGGTCAAAAAAGTATGAACTTGAAAAAGATAATTCCATCTCAATCCATTAACACTAGTGGATAATCCTAAATAAGAAATATCATCTATGGAAAAAGCAATTAGTCAAATCAGCCACAAGCATGAATATGTCCCAAGTAACCACACCCTAAGTCATTCAGTCTGCTTTTGCTATACTGTGTGTCTTAATTTTTTTCACTGATCCTCACCATAAGAGGCTTGCCATGTCTGTAACATAAACCTTGTTTTACAAAATAATACCTTATCTTATAAGAGCAAGGACAATCTCTACCTTGTTCACCCCTATATCCTGGGTTCCAAGTACATAGTAGGTACTCATGTATTTTTCAAATGGCCCTCATATTTCTTAAACTCAACAATAATTCCTTAGTGAATGGCCACTGTGTCAGACACGTATGCCAAGAAGAAAGACATGCATAAGATATGGGCCCCTGTCTTTGAACACACAAGGTAATGTTATAACTAGCAAAAGCCTCAAAAAGCCTATAGTAAGGTTTTCAAAAACTAACTATATGCCTAGTGAACAAACAACTCTGGATACTCATTACCAGGAAATAACAAGAAGGCAGAAGGAAAGAAGAAAGAAGGGAAAAGAGAAAACATCGAAATTCCTAAAAGTAGGGGACTGGTCAAATGACAGATTCATTATCATGGAAGGGACATCAGCCACTGAAAATTTAGAAATATAAATTTTTAAAAAATAGAAATGTAAGGAAAGGTATTTTCAGAAGATAAAGTGGCAAAAAGGCAGTTTAAAAATAATACGTATAGCATGATATGCTCTGGGAAAAAATATGGAAGGCCATATGACACACAAGATATAAGGGTTATACTCACAGATTATTGGTCAGTTCAACAAGGGGAAGGGAAGAAGTTAAGAGATTGAGATCTACCAAGAAAAGGCCAGTCATCTGAACAAACTATACCAGAATTGGCAGAAGTCTGAAGAGACTAGGCAAGAGATCATGGAATAAGAAAAAAGTAGCCAAAATTAGCAGCAAATCACCAGGGGTGGCAGGGGTTGGGGGCAATACAACACTGGGGGTGAATTATCTACAGCCCTGATGTTGGAGAGGAAAGGAGCACAAAACAGCCACATACCTCCTTAGACCTGAAAGATTCTCTCACAGGCCTCTCTATTTAGAAGCATGTAACAGAAAGAGCCCCCTACACAACAAAACCGCAGTCCTTTAAAGGCAACTGTCACCACTGAGATGGGGTGGGATGCTATGTCACCACAAGCTAGAACACTAAAGCCTGTTTATCAGCATATATAGAGATAAGAAGCACAAAGTTTTAGCACAGATCTCATCCTGCAAGACAAGCCCCAATGCACTAGTGAAAGGCAAGAGAGGAAGCACACATCACTTTTACAACTGGAAAATAGCAAAGGAAAAGAAACAGGAGACGAATGCAACACTAGTTCAGGGCTCAAATACAGAAGCTAATTGACCATGTAGATTCCAGACCTGTAAAGTGTTGAGCAGTATCGTTCTATAAACCTTTACACCCTTCTTTATAAGTGCACATCAACACTGGTTTTGAGTCATTTTCCATAAAAAGACCAAAGGGGCTCCCTTGGCATAAGTCAAAATTCAACCCAAAGAAGCTAAAAATATTTGAGTCAGGTACACAGTTGATGAATTTGTATATACAATTTTCCTAAATACATATTCTATCAAAGGGTATCTGAAACAGGGGAAATGCTTTTCTTTACTTATTATCACAACAGTATAGACTGCAGCTTTTGAAATCCTTTCTGATAGATTCTGCTGAATATTTCCAATACTGAAGAAACAAATCTACTTCAGTGATGCAATTTCTACCACAGTAGGTAATGGTAAATCAAGTTCTTCTTATTCCAAGCAGAATTAGAACATGTTGATTCATCTTGCCAGCATGTGTATAGCTACACATGTCCATAAAATAAAACATTACCTTAGTCTAAAATGCCATCATCTCAGAGCTTTTAAAGATACCACATTTTGGCTGGGCAGAGTGGCTCACGCCTATAATCCCAGCACTTTGGTAGGCTGAGGTAGGTGAATCACCTAGTCAGAAGTTCCAGATCAGCCTGGCCAACATGGTAAAACCCAGTCTCTACTAAAAATACAAAAATTAGCTGGGTGTGGTGGCACAGACCTGTAGTCCCAGATACTCAAAAGGCTGATACAGGAGAATCACTTGAACCTAGGAGGCAGAGGTTACAGTGAGCCAAGATCACGTCACTCCACTTCAGTCTGGGCAACAAAGCAAGACTCTGTCTCCAAATATATATATATATATATATATATATATATATATATATATATCTCACATTTTATCTTATACTTACAGTATTATTATACTACAAGCTTAATATGTCAGTGCCCACATTTCTCCAGATCTTTCTGTACTTTGAGGAAAAGATCATTTTAGAGCCACGTACACAGCAAAACTGCCTCTAGTTCAAGTACACACTGAATGAGAAGATGACCCTTCCTGCGAATATTTTTATTATGGCCTTGGTCCTATAAGCCATGGATAAGAGTATTATTCAAAATAAACATCAGAGGAAGCATTTCATGAAAAAAGGATCCTATAGACATTAAAGATGACTTTCAATCTCATTTAGCTTTAAAGATATCATTAATCATCAGTACCTGGAATTCTGTACTGAATTAAGTACATGGAGAAAATTATAGCCTAGAGATATGTGAACACAATGGTGTAAAGCACATCATTTTTAAAAATTATATTATGCAGTAGAATAAAGTCTCCCTCCAAACAACTGAAATTCTTGAAATAAACACACCTCATAAGCAAATTCTGTACATGTGACAGAGAAGAGTGGAATGACCTTAAAAGGATGCACTTGTAGTCTGCATTAAAGAAACAGAAATCATAGATAATGCTTCAAGTATGCTGAGAAGTCAAAGAATACTGATAGTAACATTGAAAAAGAAAATTCTGTAGGGCAAGAAAATCACTTGTGAGAAAACTACTTTATTCTTTTGATTTGCTAATCAGTTCTACAGGGAGGCCCTAGCATTGCACGGCTGAGGAGTGGGGAAGGAAGTCATGATATTTGATTTACTCCACTTTTAGTGAAAGAGAAAAATCGAGCAAAAAATTACATATCAAAGACCTTTGAAAGAACAAATTCAGAGTCCACTACAAGGTAGAAAAGGATCAGTGACCACTCAGTCCTATGAACAAAATCAATCAATGTATATCCACAGCTAAATCCGTAAATGTATTACATAAATATCTACCTCAAGCAGGACACTACCTGCTGGGTCTTGGCCTCACCGTGATCCCTCCAGCATGGTTGAATCTGTGTATCTTCTCCTGCCTTCCTGGAAAGTGTGTGCCTTTCCTTCTCCCTGCTTCAAAGGCCAATCCTCTGCTGAGCAACAATCCCACCTATCTCAACTGCTCCAAGGCTTTGTTCTCTGTTCTTTTGATTAAACCCTCTCAATATTGCTCCATCAAGCTCCACTTTTAATAGCAACTCATTCTCAGTAATATAACACGCTCTATTAGATAAAACTATATGAAATTGCCATTCTCATAGGTAAAACATAGTCAAATATCACCGATTTCATCAGGTTCAACTTAATATTATTATATGTTATGTACATCTAAAAAAGTCTAACTCCTTGCTTCCCCCTCTTTCTGTCCTTAACCCCAAGTGACAGTTAATTTGGGGTTCAACTTGACTAAAGAATATCCAGATAGCTGGTCAAACACTGATTATTCTCAGAGCTTCAGCAGGCACTGAGCTCATCCTTTATCTACTGACAGTGAAACCCAGGTGGTTTGACAATTGATTAGAATTATTGAGCTGCCCCAGGTGTATCTGTGAGAGTATTTCCGGAGAAGATAGTGTGTGAGTCAGTGGACTGAGTGGAGAAGATGTGCCCTAAATGTGTCAGTCACCATCCAACCAAATGGGAGCCCAGATGGAACAAAAAGGCAGAGAAAGGGCAAATTCTCACCCTCTCTCTCTGAAGGCCTGACCACTCTTCCTCTCCAGCCCTGGATGTCAGAACTTCAGGTTCTCCAGCCTTTAAACTCAGGACTCACACCAGTGGTACCTGGGCTCTTGAGCCTTCCGCCTTAGACTCAAGAGTTCCACTATTGGCTTCTCTGGTTCTGAGACCTTTTGACTTAGACTAAACCCTGCTACCAACTTATCTGGTTCTCCAGCTTCCTGAGGCAGATGGCCTATAGTGGAATTTCTCAATCTCCATAATCAAATAAGCCAATTCTCTTAATAACTCCCTTTTCGTGTGTGTGTGTGTGTGTGTGTGTGTGTGTGTGTGTGTGTGTGTGTGCGCGCCTGTCCTATCAGTTCTGTTTTTCCGGAGAACCCAGAATAAAACACCTTACATTCCCCTCCAGGGCCCCACCCACTTCATGTACCAGGATTATCAAGAATCTCTCTCTACTCTTTACCCTCCTTCCTTACAAACTCCCATTCATCTGTCCATTACAATCAGCATCTGCTCAAAACTGCACCAAAACTGACCTTGTAAAGTCCCCAAAGACTCCCATGTTTCAAGCCTGATGAAAAGCACTCTGCCCTTACCTCATCTATCATCTCAGGGACTATTAAGCACAGTGGAGCACTCCTTCCCTCTGGAAACATTTTCTTTACTCGTTTCCTGTACAACATGCCCTAGGTTTTCCTCCTGCCAGCTGTTTATGAGTCTCCTTTGCTGGCTCCTTCTCTTCCAACCTCTAAATGTTAGAGCACCTCAAGGTTAGCTCCTTGAGCAAATACCCCTCTATACTCTCTTACATGACCTCATCTACTCCATGATTTAAATTCCATGATGTCTCCCATATTTATATCTCCTGCTGGAACCTCTCCTCTGAAAAACAGACCCATATATTCAAATGCCTACCTGATGTCTCAAATTGGCTTTCAAACTTAAGTTCAAAAACCATCCTCCCCCAAAAGCCACCTACAGTCCTCAGATCTCCAGTAAGGGGCTTTAATCTCTAGTTAAGCACCCTTAAAATCAAAACATTGTACACCAGTCAGTAAAGACTGAGTATCTCTTTCTTTCTACTTAGCTTCACCTTGATCTTATCTCCATTCCAAGCCAGCTCCTCCCTACCCTAAGACCTTTGTACATAGTCTCCCTTTACATGTCAACTCTCATGCCAAATGTCACCTCTGCATAGCCTTCCGCAGCCATTCTAAAACAGTCTCCTCAATTTACTGTCTCAACTTATGTGTTGTTTCTTCTATAGTGTTGTTATTGTTTCCTCCACAGTGTTATTACAATTATCTATTTTATTCATGTATTGCTTCCCTCTTTTCCTCACTAAATGGATCCCTATATTGACAACAGGCACCATAGCTATTTTACTCAAGTACTGTACCCTGATGCCTACCTAGCTGACAGGCAGCAGAATCTCAGATATTTACTGGGAGAAAAAAAAGATGGAAAGAAAGAAAAATGGTGTGTAACATTTTTTTCTAAGTAGTCAATGTTATGTTTTGGCATATAAACCCACACCAAAAATAATACAAATAAAACACATTAACCATTTTGAAAGAAAGAAAATCCAAAAAAGTCTTCACTGTATCCCAAAAAGTAGATAAGAATGAGAAGGAAAGAACTAATTAATAGAGTGGTTTTCATGGCCTGTTTGGGAAATTATAGAATGGAACCCACATTTGGTCACAGGATGACACTTACAACGTGGTGAATAGGGTACAATATGTGGTTCCCTTTCTAGAGCAAAGATTATGGATTCTATATAGTCCAATCAAAAGATTTCCATTTTCACTACCATCAGTAACCAGGCTCAAGAGACTATTGTTTTCACCTCATGCGGTGAGTGAAGGGAGTTTAGAAAAAAAACCTCAAGATAATTCTGGACTAGTTCCTGTCATGGCAGTGACTAAGACCTGCACTCAACCAAATCAAGTTTCTAGTTATAAGAGCTTTAGAAGATATATTATGTTTATAATATACCCACCAATAGCAGCATTCAAAAGAAACAAAGCTTTACCCCAATGTGTGTGTATGTATCTGAAATTTATGATCTATACCACCTTTATGTTTTTTTTTTCCTTCAAATCTAATTCTGTTAGATTCAGCATATCACTCCAACACATCAAGTTCTTTCTGGACTCTGATTGTGTCATCAGATGTGCCCACCATGTAAGAGCAAAGATTACCTTTATTTTTAATGACTTCCTTCACAGATAAAGGTAAAAGCAATTCAGCTTAATGACTAAGCACATGGGCTCCAGCTCAGGCTATCTAGCTTCCAATACTAGTTTTGGGACTTACCGGCCTTGTAATCTTAGGGAAGTAACTTAATCCTGGGACCGTTTCCTTATGGGCAAAATGCAGATGCTAATACCCATTGCTTGGAATGGCTATGAAACAATTTAGGATAGGATCTGCCAATAAGTAAGCACTGAAGAAGGTATTACTGCAGCTGCTGCTACAAAACAAAAGCATGGCTTTTTTATTTCATAGCATGGCTATGAAACAATTTAGGCTATGAAGAAATGGCTATGAAACAATTTACTGCCAACAAGTAAGCACTGAAGAAGGTATTACTGCACCTGCTGCTACAAAATAAAAGCATGGCTTTTGAAAAATCACTTTGAAGGGTACTACAATATGTACCTCCAGATAGTATGCATCATAATTAAGAACAGACTCTGATGCCAACCAAAATTTGAATTCTGGCACCACTACTTAATGGCTATGTAACTTTGGGCAACTTCAAAGCTACATAACTTCTCTGTGCCACAGTTTCCTCATCTATAAAATGGGGAGAAGTAATACCTAATTCATAGGGTTGTCATGAGGATTAGTTAGCATATGCACATAAATTTAAAGAGTGCCTGGTGCAGTAAGCAGAATTCCCTGTCCTAATCCCTGAAGTCTATGAATACCTCACTTTACATGACAAAAGGAATTTCACTGATGTGATTAATTTTAAGGCTTTGGAGATGGCAAGAAAACCCTAGATATCTGAGTAGGCCCAATGTAATCATAAGGGAAAAGAGGAAAATGGAAGAGTCAGGCCAGAAAGGGAGATTTGAGGACACAAGAAATCACAATGATGCTATTGCTGGAAGGGGGCCTTGAGCCAAGGAATGCACTCAGCCTCCAGAAGCTGGAAAAGGCAGGGAAACAGATTCTCCCCTGGAGCCTCCAGAAGGAATACAGCTCTATAGACATCCTTATTTTAGTCCAGTAGGGCTTTTTTCAGACTTCTGACCTACAGAACTGTAGACAACACATTTTTCTTGTTTTATGCCACTACGTTTGTGGTGATTTGTTATGGCAGCAACAGGAAGCTAACATACCTGGCAAAGAGTTGGCCCTATAAAGCTTATAAAATATTCTTATGCTTAGTCCTTCTTACAGAAAGCCTTGCCCAAATCTCCATCATCAGAGCTGGAAAGATATGACTCTAAGGAGCTGTGAGCCCAAGAAATGGAGAGTGAGGCCATGCAACCTTATAAGTTGTCACACAGGGGCATAATTTGGTCTAACAAGGCTCTACATCTAACTTTGAATAAACGAGTAAAAGTCAGAGTTACCCTTTATGGTTAAAAGTAATTTTCAGAAAAAGCATCATGAACATCTTTATCTTACACTGAGTTTTAGAGTCAATCAATTAAAAAGCTTTAAGACATTCTGGAGTCACAGTGGGGCAAGTGGAGTAGGAAGCTGCAGTTTGCCAGGTGAAAGCCATGATAGCTTGGACAGGCAGGGAAGAAACATGAAAGAACTACAAGAAAGATGAGCTGGGAATGGGAGGGGCAGGAAAGAAAAAAAAATGGCCTTTCAGTTTTGTGCTGAGGCAAAAGGGAGGCTTATGGGTGGCATTTTAGAGAATCAGGGCCACAAGCCAGTTCGTTGGGGAGGAGATGGAGGGGCAAATGTTATATCCTGAAACTATTAGATATCTGAATGGTCGTGTCAGTGGACGTGCAAGTCTGGAATCCAGGAGAGAAGTCATGGCTAAATATATAAACTTAAGTGGCCAGAATAAATATGAATTTCAAGCAATAGGAACAAATGGGATTACCTAGAGAAAGCACACAGATCTGCCTTTTATGATTTAAAATGGCTCACCAGGCAATTCTCACACATCCCCAGTTAAGAACCTCCGCATTACAGCTAAATATAGAAACTGCAATTTGGTAAAAGAGAGTCTGTATTTCCAGCAGGGGTACCCATCATTATTGCTGCAGTCCCTGGTCAGTAAGTCACTATTCAATCTCTACAGAAAAACCCTGCCTTTAGTCAGATCTCTGAAACTTAACAGGAAGGCTTTTGGGTTTGATAAAATGACAGGTAACCCTCTTAGTGCCCATTCCACCCCTTAAGATGTGTAGTGCTGAGGCCAAAAGGTGTGTGAACTGGGGCTGTGCCCACAATTTTGTATGTACCTCCACCTGTCCATAAACAAGCCACAAGCCAGTTAAAAATTACCTTTTAATAGTATTTTCCAGACCCGGAGCTTAACATGCCTGAATTTCTTCCAAATTGTGGAATTTGTCTTTGTGCAACCACTTGTCCATTCAAAGAAATAAATGCCTTCATGATGTGAGCATAAAAAATACGTAGTTACAGAATACCTTACCAAATCACAGGAGCAATACACTCTTTCCTCAGGCAAATCATTTTTCATAAACCTCACACCTGCCTAGGTATGACAGTAACAGAGGCTGCTCAGATGCAGGTAAGAGTGCCAAGCCCAACATCACTTGCTCTGGCAGGGCACTCAAGGTACTCATAACTGCAGGTGGGCAATCAACTTAGTAGCTACCAGAATCACAACACAGGATCCAAGCCTTGACCTCGAATAACAGCATCTCATTCTCTCACCACCCTCCTCCAAAAATGTGGTCAGGACTCCAGTTGCTGACGTTTTCTACAAGTTCCAGGAGGCAGCATCAGCTCCACCCTGTGAGTTTCCAGATGTATGTTTAGATTAGAACCATACAGCCCTATCTGCACCAGCCCAATATGGCTGCACAGAAATTACCTCCTGTTTAGGCAACATTTCAGACACCAAGCTATTATATAAAATGAGACTATGCAAAACAGATACCCATTTAAAAATGACTGGAAAAAGGGTGTAAAAGCAGGGCAAAGTGTGTAGATCATAAAATTTTAATAAAATGCAGTTTTATTACTTACAAATCCATTTAATAACTGCAATTAAGTGCCACTAAACATACTAACTGTTGACTCATAGAACTCTGTTTAATTCAGCACTTCTCAACCTGTTCTACGAAACAGTAAGTTTTGCAGAATATTTTTAAAAAGCACACCAACTTTTCTTCTAAAACTTATTTTTAATTTATATTCTTAAGCTTAGCACTCTGACAGAGTCTGCCAACAGTGTATCCACCCAAGAACTTGCATGAAGGTTCGTGTGATACACTTCAGACTGCAACAATTCTCAGGTAACCAGGGTCATGTTGTTACACATCATATAGGCAATGACTGCTGGTCTATGTTGGTAATCTGTCTTTTATTTTTTTGACAAATGCATATCTTTGTACACAAGATTATTAGGCACTATCCATTTATACTATCTAAACTCATTTTACCATTTATTAATGTCATATATTGTATGTTAGGATACACTAACAAAAGTTCATCAATGTATTATAATTTTACACAAGTAATTCTGAAAAACAATTTTAACACAAAAAGAGAATAATTGTCAGTAATCAACCTAAATAGTGTTGGCCTATTAGAATAAATGCAACTGACATGTCTAAGATCATTTTTCATACAGAAATAGTTTTGGAAAGGCTCTGAAGGCAGGGCTGTATTAAGTAGATAATCAATCCCCCTTCAACTTTATTTGTACTAATCATTTCCTGAATAAGTCCCTTCTATTTCTTATTGACAGGAGACAGGTATTTAAGCAAGTCTCACCTGAATTTTTATAAATCCTGAATTTCCAAGCTCTTCTTTATACAAGCACTACAGACTCTAAAGTTTTACAAGTTCTTTCCTACTGCCTTTCTTTATAAAAATTCATCTGCACCAACTAGTCTACAAGGGCAAAGTGAGACACAGTAAATACCACAGAAGCAACAAATGCAGTAGTAAGACATAATACATAAAAATACAATAACAGCAAACCTCTAAATATCATACCATCGGCTATCAAAAATGAGTTAAGGATACAAATATCTGGACTTCTTCCCAAATCTCTTTGGTTTAAAACAATTACCGATTGGATCTTCTACCTAAAAGCTGCAAGAAATATCCTATATCTCAAGTGTTGTTATTGACCCTACAAATTTTCCAGAGGTAGCCCTGGGTCAAAGACAGTTTTTACTTCTTCAGTTCATGGGATCAGCTACCAGCCCAACAGTAGGGGTTTTTCTTTACTATCAACAAGAGGCAGTTTGGAGGGTATTCTCAGAAATCTGTCTGACCTTCAGAACAACCTTTAACCTTCAGCCCCCTATTTGGGGTGTTGCATTTTTATCCTTAATAAATCTCTCTCTCCCTCTCCACCACCTGTCTGGCCATTCTCCTTCCACACACACACAAAAGTAATTTATGTTCTGTCTTACAACCTAGAAAAAATAATTTAGTCCTATCATTTGTGCCAAAGATGAGAAGGGCCTTTTTTAAACTCCTACTAAAATGCTTCTTTGAAATCCTCCCTTCTGATAATCTTTTCTTAGGTAAGCTGATCCATGAGCTGCTGGTTTCTGACAATTTGAACACAAGCTGCTTTATTTCATTAACATCTGCTACACAATATTCTTAATGTAAGATGTGCAGCTTTTGGATATAAGAAATATATTTGGCTCTGCCTTCACTAAGCTTGGTCCCCAAGTGAGCTCATTCATTCTTGGCTATGCTGACGACTACCAGATCAGCATCTCCCTTTCCTGATCTCTAACTGGCTTTCGAGCACATTTGGTTATTTCCACTAAAGTTCACTTAATCATAAACAAAACTGAACTTGGCTTTCCAGATCAGCTTGTCTTTCAAACTATCCCCTTCTACAAATAGTACAACCAGTTTCCAACACCCCAAAGGAAAAAGGTAGGAGAAATTTTCTGATTCAAGCCACTCATCATTACCCTTGATCAAATCTGTTAAGAAGTCCTGGTGGTCCTTTTCTTTACAAAATGTCTCCACATTTTTCATCCTCTCAATTCTAGCCAATTCAATACTGCTACAGGGATTTACTGCCTTATGTCTGTATTACCTCAAACAGATTCGCAGCTGCCTTCCTGCTTGAGTCTTCCTACACACAGCTACCAGAATAATCTAGATTGAATATTCTCTTAGCTCCTTTCCAGGTCTAAAATTTTCTACAAAATTAATTCTCTCACACTGCTTTTCTCAAGCAGCTTCCTGGTATATTCAATAACTTGGAGTGGTTCACTACTGTCTAACTCATAACTCTTTAAACTCTCAGGGTGATTCGCAATCTGATCCTAAACTACCTACAGTGTTTTCCCAACTACTGTCTACAGGCACCGAAGATTCTATATCAAGCCAATCTCCTCCAGGATTCAAAGCCTTCAGAAGTACTGTACTTCATACTAGCAATGTTCTTTCTTCCTTCAAAGTACTATCCAATGGGAAAAGCTTAGCTTCTTTCCCCTCTCCTTTAATCAACTTAAGCCAGGCCATCACCAGAACTTGGTTCTGTTTCTGATTTCTCTTTAAGGCCTTTGCCTTTATATCAGGAGTATAAAAGAATATCATTGACTCTTGTTTTAGTCTTAGCTCCTGTATCCCCAGAACCTAGAAATGTGCCTCCTACATAAGTATTTATAAACCTCTGTCCATTGGTAACAACTAGCATTTACTGAGCACTTACTTTATGCTAGGTACCATTTAATCCCCATATTTTTTAATGAATAATAGCACTTAACTGTCTCTAATAGTTTCCCAAACAGCAGTTTTGTTTTTCTAAATAACTAAAAAGTTCTTTCAAAGCAAGTAACATATGTCTACCATAATTTCTGTATTACCTAATGCAGTAAATATTCAAATACATCTGGGTATGGGCACAGTACAGCCAGAAGGCCACTGATGCATGTCCCAGGTATGCTGTGACTGGGCAAATTGCTGAGGTCTAGTTTATGTGACTCGGTGCCCTTATCTGAAAAATCAAAGACTAAAAACTACCTGACCTGGAAGGACCCAGCCTACTTTACAATTCTATGCCTGAATTTTTCATATGCATGACTTTTCTGGAATGCTGGTGACTGTTAAAAGAATGACTACTTCACTGGATTCTAAAAACGCCAATTCAGGACTTTTTTTATGTAGAAAATGACTCTAAAAATGATTCACATTCTCAGGCTTCAATGTTCTGATGCTCTACAGGTAAAATGTTACCACCAAGGCCGGAACCCATAAATTCCACATTCCTCTACACCTGTGGTATGAAGCAACAGAAGAGAACTGCTGCAAAGTACATCTTCAGCCCTGAAGTCCTCACCCTGAAGCGAAAGGCTTCTCATCACAAAGGAGACAAAGTGCTATCAGTCCTAGAAGAAGCATGGCAATTTGAGTAAATAGTAATTGTGAACAACCAAAATGAAAAAAGGAAAAACTTCAGACTTTCAATCTTGATAGGCACAAGAGACCAAAATGTTGGTGCATGCTGAGTTGTAAAATGATTTTTTAAATAATGAGATTCAACAGATAGCAATCAATAATTTCCATTTCCTCTGACACTAATGAAAAGGGAAAAGAATTAGAAATAGAAAAAACAAAACGCTACATACAAGGAAGTCATTGTCTAGAAGTGATGGAAACTGAAATATAGCATGATTCTTACCAGCTGGAATATAAGATAAGAGACTCCACTTGCTCTGATGCTCAGAATATTTCCTTCAAGTGGCACAGGTTTAATGACCAAGATTATCCCTTCTTCTCTATGAAGCCAAACTACCTGACATACATTGAATGGTATTTATCACCATAAAATTGAAAATGCTACGTACCGGTTTTCTAATTTTAACATTTTTTATTTCTTTAACTGACAACTAGGATGTGAGGGTGACCTGGCTGCGAAATCTATCACCCCATTGATCACTAGGGTTGATTCAGCGGATCTGGCTGGCTAGGCAGGTGTCCCCTTCCTCTCTCATGTCCGTCCCTCCCAAAGCTGCGTGCTCGGTCAAAGAGGATGACCATCTCTAACAGAAGAGGACTGGTCTTCAATCAAGAGTACATGAGGAGCTGCACTCCCCGCACTGGAATCTCCAAACAAGCTCTCTTTAACTGACAAATAAAAATTGTATATATTTATCAAGTATATCATTTTGAAAAATGCATACATTGTGGAATGCTAAATCAAGCTAATTAACATATGCATTACATCACATACGTATCTTTTTTGTGGTGAGAACACTTAAAATTTATTCTTTGCAATTTTCAAAACTACAATGCATTATTAACTATAATCACCATGTTGTAAAATGGAACTCTTGAACTTACTCCTCCTAAAATTCTGTATCCTTGTTTACAGGTTTTCAATTTTTGTATCTAACTTATAGTCAGAGAACATAACACATTCAGTCACAAAATGAAAAGTAGACGATATAAGGCATGTTGATGTAAAAAAAACTGATGGCTGAGGGAGGGTGAGAAATGAGAAGGAAGAGAAATGAGTGGGAGAAGGCTGAGAAGTGCCAAATTCCTTGACTGACAGAGTGGGGAGTCCACTTTAGGTCTAAAGTTGATGGATCAAGAAAACAAATGCAGTTACATCATTGAAAGTTGTTAAGGCATACCAAACAGAAATTGAATACAAAACTTCTTTAACTGGAAACGGTAGTGGGTATTGAGTTAAATTCTTCATCTCCTATAAAGGGAAACAATACTAGAAATTGAAAAAAAAAAAAAAAAAAGCAAAAAAGAGGTAAACGCATATATTTAAAGAAGGAACCACACATGGAACAAAGAAATGGTCAGAAGTGGGGCTCAAAGAAGAGTGGACTAAGGATGGGGAAAAAGAGAGAGGGATTCTATTGTCAACATGTACCTTTCAATGTCATCTGAATTATGTCTATGTGCACTTATACCTTTATACATTGCACGTGTTTAAAAGAAAAAAAAATCACTGGTACTCCGGACTCCTCATTGAAGCCAATGAAGTTCACTGGCAAGAACACAGGACAGGCTCGGATTTGGAGTCTTCTCTGCTCTTGGATAAAGCATTTAATTTCTCTGGACTTCCAAAGGCACCACCTGCAAAGGAGGCCAGTGGTAAATCCATCTACATGTGAAAAATGCACAAATGCATATATTTTTAAGCAAAAAAAAATTAGAAATTCTACTTAACACTAACCTTAGTACTACTCAATGACACACTTACCCCCATTTTGTTCAGACTAAGTATACTGCAATTTAAAGATGATACTAAAATCTCTGAGGACACAAATGGTATGGTGGCCTGTGTTACAGCAAAGAAAGTGGCATATAATCTTTAAAAGTGAAGAAAATCATGAAAATTAGCAAGAATTACTCTTTGATAAGCAGAAGAGCAGGCCAGTACCTCTGCTAACAACCTGAAAGTACCCTGCCTCCAAGATGAGCAATGCTCAGGATCCCAGAGACTGGCTGAGTTCCATCTCCTATTTACAGCTTATGAAGAAGACACCTACACCAGAGCATTCCCTTCTCAGAACTAACTAACCTATACCTGAGCATTTCCTTCTCAGGACTAACTAACCCAAGCAATCAGACTGGGCTCAGAATTCAGCACATCTGTGAATTACAGCAGATCCAAAAAGTTCTAAAGTCATGCTTTTCGATCTTGAAGCTGTGGATCAATTTTGCCTAGTTCATGATTCAGAACCTTCCCTCCCAGAGCGGTCCTACAGTGTGAAACCTTCAGGTGAAAGAAAAGAAACAAATTAAACTCATCAAGCATTTCCACACTCTAGCAAAGTTCCCCAAGGATACCTGGAAATATATGAAACATGTAGATAACACAAGTTTTAAACCACTCTCTAAAAACACAAAGTGTAACCAATGGTTACCTAATAACCAATTTATGAGAATTTTGTTTGTCTTTAACCCACATCTACTTTAACAGATCTGACCATACTATTTGCATCCAATATTAACAACAGAGAAATACAGTTTAAACCAGTGATTCACAAACTCTTTCTGAAAAGGGCCAAATATGTTAGGTTTTGTGAGCTAATTTCTGTCCTATCTACTAAACTTTGCCACTATTGTATGAAAGTGGCCAGAGACTAGTAGATGAATGACCATGGCTATGTCATAAAATATTATTTAAACCATTTAAAAATGTAAAAACCATTCTCAGCTCATAGTCCTATAAAGACTGGTAGCAGGCAGATTCTGCTCATAGTTAGCTGATTTAGGCAGAGTTTAAAACCAGAGGCCTTGAAGACAAAAGAGAAAGAGGTAACATATTTGTCAAGAACTTTATTATTTCCCTGCTCTCCTACCTCCATCCCACTTTCTTAAAAAAAATGCTATTTAGAGGACAAAATGAAATGAACAGGAGGTAAGTCTCTATCCACTCTCCTTATTTTCCAGTTTCTTTCCCTGCTTTTTCTCATTTTAAGGAGTGATCAAAAGGCTGAAGCTCAAAAAGACAACTAGTGTTTTTTGATGAGTGAGCTCTATTCTTTCTCAGGATGCCTAAAATTTACTTACACATTTAGAATGCTAAACTGTAGTATGTTACAAAAAACACAAGGATAGATTATGTTCATATGTAAGTTAAAGGAAAAAAATGAAGATTATTATAATGGAGCTTAAATATTTTCCAACTGGACAGAGGTATTCTGAGAAAAGCATTAGGGTCAGGTCATAGTAAACAGATCATCTTTTACTTTCTTCCAGCTGAATTAGAGGTTGGCACTTGTCCAGATTTATTCCTCTTGCCTTTTAGCATAGGTAGATAAGACATATTGATTAATAAGGTAGTATGAAAACTATCTGCAAAAATATTTTGAAACGTCTGCAGTTTTCTCAAGCAGCCTTTTGATCACTCCTTCCTAAAACGAAAAGTGCTAACAAAGTGTCCTAGGTATAAAGAATAGGACTTTGACAAGACCACAGCCAGTGCAGTTTCAACAGGGATGATTCCCACTTCCAGAGGATATTAAGCAGTGTCTGGAGACATTGTTGGTTCCTACAACTAGGGGGACAGAGAGAGAGAGGTGATGTTGGCAGATATTGGGTAGACAGCAAGGATGGGGCTAGATACCCTATAATACACAGGACAGCTCTTAACACCAAAGAATTCTTTAGCCCAAAACATCAATAGCAAAGAGGGTGTAAACCCTAGAGGCAGCAAATAGTAGAGTATATACAGTTTTAAACCAAAGTACTTTAAAGGTGATCTCTTCTTTAGAAAATAGTATTTTAGATTTAGAAATTCAACATTAAGACATTTACTAGATACTGGCCGGGCATGGTGGCTCATGCCTATAATCCCAGTCCGAGGTCACCAGGAGATAGAGGCAATCCTGGCCAACACGGTGAACCCTCATCTCTACTAAAAATACAAAAATAAGCTGAGTGTGGTGGCACGTGCCTGTAATCCCAGCTATTCAGGAAGCTGAGGCAGGAGAATCACTTGAATCCAGAAGGCGGAGACTGCAGTGAGCCGAGATCATGCCACTGCACTCCAGCCTAGTGACAGAACAAGACTCCATCTCAATTAAAAAAAAAAACAGACATTTACTAGATACCTACTATGCACCTGTCTGCATAAAAATATAACTTAAACAGAGCACTCTTTCAGAAAAGATATGATATGACCTCAAGTGACAGAGTTCATCAAATCAAATGATTTACTTCCTCCCTATTCTAGGCAAATTTAGCAATACTCACTAAAGCACTAGATGTGAGCTCCATTTCAGTACAATTAATCCTCAAACTTGTCTGAATTTAAACATGGTTTCAACCTTAAAAATAGCAGCTTGGCTTGATAACTTAAACAGAAACCCATTTTAAAATGTCCTACTTCCTCTCCTGATCAACCTACTAATAACTGAGAAGCAAAAATCACTATTTTAGAGTTCTTCCTCCTTGCCTTAGCTCTGCTCCAACTTTCATAAAAGCTGCTGCTATCAAGAACTTTACGAAGACAGAAGGGACAAAAAATACAGTAAGACCTTTTTACAATCCAGCAAACACAGGTCATCAGAACTGCTAAATATCCTCCCATTTTCTTAAAGATTACAGACATTGAAGAACAAGGGAAAACTAAGACTCCTGAATGCAAAAAAAAAACTAAGAATAAACCAGGTGGATCAGCAATAACTACTGAACCACCTCACTCGTTCCAGGAAACTCTCAGCACTTCATTCCTTCAAAAAGGCCAAAGTTTTAAGTTATCACAAAAAGCAATAGCTGACTCAAAAACAAATAAAAGTGATCATTTTAGTCCCTATTTTGCCCACAGCCCAGACACCTCTTAATGCAAATTAACACATAAGAGAGAAAATCCCCTTCCAATAATACAATTGTAATATCTCCCTGGCAAAAATACTTGTTAGGCCCTCAAAACAGTGTTCATCTGGGAACAGCACACCCAATTTAATTAAAAAAAAAAAAACATAAACTAATATCTTCAAACCACAGACAGTCATGAATCTGGCCCAGTTGGTTTCTAGGAAATAAGCTTGGGTCTTAGTGAAAAACACTGATCAGGAAGAGTCCCACAGGGCTGTTGGACTGAAGAGAGGTTGGAGGACACCTGCCTCAAAAGGCTCTAATGTTTGTTCTTGCATTCCTAAATTCTGCACTGTAAAAGTTCCAGCACTTCCCAAAAAGCACAGATCTCCAGCATCATATCCCAGGAAATAAGACAAACTCCCTCATACAAATTTGAACAAACCCTAGCAGCAAGTGCTATTGTTTATAAATAGACTGCACTGAAAGAAAGGGAAGGAAATCATATTTCCCTTGTATGTCACTCTTAAGATCTACAGATTTACGAAAGCAAGAAAAAAAATTGGGGAATCAAAGTCCTAGTTAAACTTATTGACATGGACTCTTAAGAAGTACTACTGATGTATAAAGCATGCAAGCACATTTCTGTATGTGTGTTATAGTTTCACAACGCACAATAATAACAGTTAAAAAAAAAAAAGGCAACTGGGAGCAGTGGATCACACCTATAATCCCAGCACTCTGGAAGGCTGAGGCAGGAGGATAGCTTAAGGCCAAGAATTCGAAACCAATTGGTCAACATAGCAAGACCCTATCTCTACAAAAGAAAAATCTTAAAATTGGCAGGTCAAAGTAGCATTCACACATGTAGTCCTAGCTACTCAGAAGGCTGAGGTGGGAAAATGGCTTTGGCCCAAAAATTCAAGACCACTGCAGTTAGCTGCGATTGCATCACTGTACTCCAGCCTGAATGACAGAGCAAGACCCTGTCCCAAAGAAAAAAAAAGAAGGTATACAAGTTCCCACCTTCTAATGGCTTTCAAATGCTTATTTAAAGGCATTCTCACTTGATAAATGTTACATAGGCAAAAAGATAAAATTTTAACTTCGCTTTCACATTTTCCATTAGCATCTCAATTTCCATATTTTAAGAGTTAATATTAATCTCTTTGGTCATATGCTACACTAATTATTTAAAGAGTGATCATTTGTTATATAAAACCTGACTCATTAATTTAATTCTCCAGATCCACACATAAGACATTAATAAGATAACCCTATTATACACACCGTAGATAGTAAGCAACTTGTGAAATCTGCTTGTAAGAAGTGATGACTAATTTCAGGGAAACCTTAACAAAGTTTCTCCTTTCCATCTGCTCAAATTCTTCCAAGTTATCAGAAAGCATTTTCAGGACATTATGCCAGGACCAACATCTTATTCATGGTGGAATTTTTATTAATTTTTTTAGCTGAGATTTATTAACTCTGAAATATACACACAAGTTACAACAGATTAAGCCCCCTGTTGCCTCTAGTCCTCCAAGGAATTCCTCCCAGAAGCAGAAGCAAACCTTCGGAGGGCTTCAAGATAGACCTCCAAAGAATATCTCAAAGGCAGACAGCTGTTCCAGGGTGGGAGAAAATGGAGCACCCTGAGCCAACCCACTCTTGCCCCAGAGTCCAGCCAAGTGGTGGAAAACACAGAGCTGTGAGAGAAGAGGAAAAAAACAACAAAGCCTCCTCTCTGAAAAGCCACAAATAGATTGCTCTCAATCTAGAATGGTCTTTAAAAATACCTTGTTTACAAGGTGGACCTTAAAGCCTAGTGAAGTTTCCATATCAACTGAAACCAACTAAAATGGACAATTTAGAGGAACTCAATACCCATCTAAATAAATCATTCTACTAGACACCAAAAATGACATATACTGACCAACCAGCTTGGCAACTCAAGAATTCAGTACCCAAACTTGTCAAAGAAATAAACTGCAACTTCCTTTTGCTGTGTTTGGTGTTATCAAATTAAGAATAAGTTAGAAGTTGTGAAAAAAAATAAAAGAATCAACTCAAGTACTGGATGCTGGACTGCATAATGGTTTTCATTATAATATTTAGCCCTGAAATGAGCTCAAAGACATTCTGGGAAGGCATAAATCTCAAGTATTAAATGTTGCAGAAAAAAAAAAAAAAAACACATTCATTATGGCTTCAGAGTAAAAGTTCCTTAAAGAAAAGTCATAAGCTAAGGTACCAGAGAGCTACATGCTCTATATCAGGGGTACCCAACCCCAGGACTGTGGACTTGTTAGGAACCAGGCCACACAGTAGGAGGTAAGTGGCATAGCAGGCCAGCAAGCGTAACTGCCTGAGCTCCACCTCCTGTCAGATCAGCAGCAACATTAGATTCTCACAGGAGCATGACCCTTATTGTGAACTGCCCATGTGAGGGATCTAGGTCACATGGTCCTTATGAGAATCTAATGCCTGATGATCTAAGGTGGAAGAGTTTCATCCCCAAACCATCCCCCGAAACCCCATACTCCCCCCCACCACACCCCCAACTGTGGAAAAACTGTCTTCCACGAAACCAGTCCCTGGTGCCAAAAAGGTTGAGGACCACTGCTCTATATTTTACATCAGGTCTTTCGATAAGCAGACAGCAGCCTAAATAGTAGGCAACAAATTCCTAAGAGACAAGACAACATAGTGGCTGAGAGCCTGGACTCCAAAGGATACCTGTTCAAATCTCAGCTTACAGCTATGTGACCTTGGGCAAACTAATCTCTCGGTGACTCAGTTCCCTCGCCCACTGTGTGGTGGTTATGGGAATTAAGTTTACCATGTAAGATAGGAAGGCTAATATGACACACATTATTATGTCATTAAGCTTACAGAGGCCTCTTATAACGTCTATCTGCTTGGGGATTCAGTGGCCCTCCAAGCACTAAAACAAAGAATACCTTCTTTCTGCAGTGAAAATCCAGTACAGAAAATCTGAGAAGGGCAATCTTAAATAAAAAATGCTCCACCTCCCAGTACAATACCAACAGCCTTCTCTTCCAGCAGCCACTGTCACCTTTCATCAAACGCTTTACACTTAAAGCAGAACTTCAGCCTCTCATTGAGGACTAAGTATGGATATTGCAATATTGAAATTAACTTTGCCTAAGATTTCCCAGTAACTGAATGAGTCACTCGTGTCTTTAGAAACAGAGAAAATGTCAAGGTTGCCAGAAAACCCCGGTCCAGATGTTTGCATAAATCATTTTCAAGTGATCAAGCCAAAGCCAAAGGACATTATTTAAGGTAACACTAAGTAGAATATATCACTTTTTATCATTTTCCTGTAATGAAGAAAATTCTGAAAATGAGGTTACTGGAGAGGAAAAAAAATCACAGTAATTTCAACCAAACATTACACAACATAACCAAGCTAAGCTTAAAACTCCTTACCTTTTTCCAACCTCATCAAGAAGTACTAGACAAGCTCTGAGCTCAAGATTTAAAAACGCCCATAGTGCTTGTTTCTATTTTCTCTGTCATATTTCCTAGGGGAAGCAGAGGCTTTTAAAATTTTGATACATTTTCTGCAGCAAGATTTTTAATATCTCTCACCAACAAAACATGTTGAGTGCTCTGTATTGATGATAGCATCCATAAAAGGGTCTTTTTTCACTTTCAAAATAATTCCAGTAAAGTTTATACCTTAATCTCAAATTCAAGCCATTTGCTCTAGCTTAATAGAATAAAATGGCAAGGATATTCTTTGGTCATTTACACTGTCACAAAAGGTAAAAAATACTATGTCAACTTCACGGCCTGGCTTCTCTTTCTTGTAAGTATAGTAGGAATAGTTAGATCGTCCTGTTGTCAGGGTTTGAGTTCTTCAGGCGCATTTGTTACAGAGCACACTACACAATACTCAGTTTCACTGAAATTTCTTAAGTGCACAGGTTATTGGCTAATAACTTGCAACTGAAGTCGCACATGCCGCGAGGTGGGTACCCTTCCAAAGGGAACAGACTGTGTCCGTTTTGCTTATTTTTGGTAACTTTAAATAAGACTTTGGATGGTTCGTCTTCTCATTTACCAATTTAACCACTGGGCGCAGGACTGAGCGCCCCACAGCTTTCGGCCGAAGTATAACAGGCGCTTCCCCACTCGGTTCCCCATGTCTGCTACAAACAAACCAGATGTAATAGCTGAAGAATGACGACACTAAAATCAACCTACAGATCCACTTCTAAAAGGGCCGCAACACGAAATAAACTTCTCTATCTTCAGAAGCAGTGGGGAAGGGGGAAAAAAGCCTAGGTGGGGTCGGTTTGATCTATTTCCGCGACTGGGTGCGCGCAGGAAGAATCTGGGCTACCTTGGGCGGCTTAATCCTGTAAGAACCGAGAACGACCCCACCGAGATACGCGATGCCCGAGCTGGCGGGGACCGCCTCATACCGTGCCCGTTCCTCTGCCAGCAGGTGCCCGAGGCCACCCCAACAGGCCGGGTGCGAGTGCCGGAACATGGCCACTACCCCCGGCGCTACGCCGCCGTCGCACGCCGCCCGGCACTTTATTAAGTCAGCGCGCCCGGGCGAGGTGGCTCCCGGGAGGTGGTCACTGACGTCCGAGACCTACAGAGGCCGGGCTGGAGATGGCCGGGACCCTCCTCCGGCTCGGCCTCGCCCAGCCCGGGTGTGGGGCCGCGGCGGGAGGGAGAGGTCGGGGAGCAGCTGGTAACCAGGAGCCTGCACGCCTGGCACCTCGGAGCCCCGCGCCCCCTTCCCAGGTGCTTACCTGAGGAAAGGAGCCCTCGCGGCGCGGGTTCCTGGGGTAGTCTAAGTGACCCCGGTCCAGCATCAGGTAGAGCGAGAAAATCACCACACAGAAGATCGCACTGCCGAACACGGTGAACTGGCGGCTTAACTTCATTTTCCTCGATAGACTGGGGGCTAGGACACCGTCCTCAGCCGGAGGAGACAGCGGACTATGGACTCCAGGAAGCAGCCGCCGGAGGCTCCCTTCTCCTGGTCTGCGCGCCTTCCGCGCTCTCGGCTGCGGGTGCGAGTCCCGGCCGCGCTCCGCACTTCGTCTCCGGCGCCACCACACGCCCTTGGCCTTCGCCCTGGCCTGCCGCCCTCCCGGAGCCGGGCGTCCCTCTCGAGTCGAGACTCGCTGGCAGCTGGGAAGGGAACCCCACAAACTTGATCGCAAGCTCAGCGCTGACCCCCGGCAAGGCGCACGGGGCAGGCGTAGGAGAGGTCGCTGCCCGCACTTCCTGCCACTGCCGCCCCGACTGAGTAGGCAGGAAAAGTTTTCTCGACGAGGGCAGGCGCGTCCTCCTCACCCAGGGGAGGCGCGGGTTCTGCAGCTCCCGGGCCGGAGCCGCGCAGCTAGGTCAGAGGAGCCGAGGAGGAAGGAACAGGGTCGCAAGGAGCCTGGCCCCTACCTACAACTTCTAGCCGGGACGGTGGGGCCCGCCCCCGCGGTACCGCCCCCGCCTCCCCCGACTGAGTCTCTTCCTGCCGCCGCCGCCACCGCCGCGGCCGGACCTGTGTGCACCCTGGGCTCCGGGACGCAGGGATCGAGTTTCCTTAGAGCTATCGTCCGCTCGCCAGCCTCTTCAGCCCCTCGCCGCCCCTACCTTTCCCCTCCCGGACCCGGGCTGCGCTGGGAGGCGCAGGGGGCGGGCGGCGGCAGCGCGGGGAGGAGGAAAAGGAGAGCAGGGAGGAAAAGACCGTCCCCGGAGAGAAGCCCGCTCCAGCTGCAACCGCGAGCCCCCTCCCTTTTTCCCGCCCCAGAAACGCGGAGATGGCGGCGGCGGCCGCGGCGAAAGGAAGCGCTGGTTCTCCAGCGCCACTTGGCGCTCCAGCACCGCCCGCCACGAGCCGGAGGAGACAGAAGCGGCGCAGCGGCCGCTGGGTCAATAGGCGCCCGCAGCTCCGGAGCCGAGCGAGCGGCTGACCCCGCCCCCTCCCGAAGCGCCGCGCTGAGGGGGCGGGCCCCCCGGCGTCCAATCACAGTGCGCCGCCCCCCGGGCCCGCCCCGCGCCTGCCTCCCAGTGTCCCAGCAGTAGGAAGACCTCACAAGGCTTTTGTGACCTGGCAGGCAGCTTTCTGGGAGTTGAGGCCTTGGGGACATTCAGGCGCCAGCAGCCCACGCCCAACGGGGGTTGAGCTTATACCCCACTTCCTTTTGTTGCCCAGGTTTCCTATGCTAGGACACTCCGGCCCGGCGTGCCTGAAAGAGTACTTGGTGAAGGGCTGGAGGAAATGCAAGAGAAGAGAGGGCTGCACATTCCACTCTGGCTATTTCCAACTTTGGTAACAGCCTGTTGAAATCTGGGGGAAACGAGTCTGACAAAGGGCCCTCCAGGCCGACGTAGACAACTGACTACGAAATCCATGAGTGTAATCTGAGAAGTGATGCTTGCACCAGTTATTGATTTATTGCCTCTCAGCTCCAAATTCACCCTTTTTGACTGCACTGTGAAAATGGATCTGAGCCTTTTAAACAGTTTTTCCGTTTGCCTTCTGGGACTGAAGCTTTGTCAGTAGAGGGCGCTAAAGAGACATTACAAAAAAAAAGGATTTTGCTTCCAGGTTTCAATGTATTGATAGGCTTTTGCAGCATACCTGACTTTCTCCAGTGCCAAGGTCCTACAATGCTCAGTAACTAGCAGTTTCTTCCCGCATGCCCAACTCTAGGAGCTTTGTAGAGGAGGTAAGACGCTACCCCATAACTTCTCTGGCACCCTAGAGGCATTTGTGACAAGTTGCAGAGGGCACATCTTCCACTGGTTTGCAGATGTAGCGCAATGGTGACTTCTCTGCCATTCAGTGAGCCAGGTCATGCGCCCTCCAAAAAGGTCTAGATCTTAGCCCTGGGAGGAATTGGGGAGATTCTTCATTGGGCACTCTGTCTCTCAGCCCAAGTGTTAGTTATAAGGTCAGCTCCTTATAGCTGCTATTTCTATATTCTTTAGGATTCTCTTCTTGCTAGTGAATCCCTCGTTACTCTAATCCTCTATTATAGTTAATAATTCGTTTTATTAAGCCTTCCCTGTCCCAGGAGTAGTCCCAATAAATAGACCTGCAAAGACGGGATTAGAGGTCAGTTTGATTGAGGTTTTGAGCTTGAACTCCTTGCCAAAGGGAAATGTGATTCATGGCATGCTGGGCATCTCAAGCAATTATCTGTGGTTGATTCTGATGAAGTGCCAACTGAAGCATGTGCCCTGGGGGCCTAAATGGCTGCTACACTTGACTGCTATGGTTATAAAGGTGACTAGAAAGACTATGGTGTGGGATGGATTCTTTTGAGTGCTTTTGAATGGTTATAAAGAGAAATGACAAGCACAGGTTTGTTAACTCTCCGAGTTATGGTATGAGAACCAGAGATATTCTGTAGAATTCTAAAATCTCTGGTTTATTGTAGCAACAAGAATGATGCTGAAAATCAAACACAAAACTTTAATTTTCATGTTATGTTACTGAATTATAACTACTATTAAATTCACACACATTCTGAGTTTCTCATGTAGAAGGATGTTATTTTTTAATAATAGGATTTCAATACTTGAAATGGGTTGGACTCAAGATGAAACTGACAGTGTTAAACACTCAAATTCACTCATTCTCTTATTAGTGGAAGTAGGTTGCCCTCCAGTGTCTAAAGAAACTAGCCTTCCTCCGCTTGAAAACCTTGACTATAGAAGATGACACTAACTAGATGGGCTCCCTGATTTCAATGGGGATGACAGGATCTCAGAATAGCAGAGTCCAGGAAACACATAACCAACAAAGACAAGGTGGGCACATCTACCTTAAAGATCAGCAGGAAATCAGACTGCCTTGGCTGATGGAGATGCTCTGGAAACAAAGTAGGTAGGCAGTTGAAATAGGTTATTGCTTGATATTTATAGCAGGTAAAGCTCTAGGTCAGGTAGCCAAAACCTGACTTGAGTCACCACAGTGGATAGTCACAGTCTCTCACTTCTCAGACCTAAGTCAATTCACAGACCCATAGTCCGTTGGTTGAAGGAGAATCTGTGTCCCCTTTAAGAAGGACTTGCACCTTCCCATAGTACACATGGCAGATTCTTTCAAGCTTTCCCCAAAATGACATGTGGCTATTTACTAGTGACTGCATTGGTGAAAAGGAAATACACAGATCATTTGAGTTTTACTAGACACTGGCTCTGAATTGATGCTAATTCCTGGGGATAGAAATCACCACCATTAATCCACATACCAACTATGTGGCTACTTTCCCAGTGTAATTGGAATATGTATTAGTGGCATAATTTTAATGGCAAAAGTAGTAATTACTTTTGCACCAACCTAATAATTGAAATAGGCATACTTAGCAACTGACAGGATCCCCACATTGGGATTTAGCCATAGAATGAGGGCCATCATTAGGGAGAGCTAAGTGGAAGCTCCAGGAGCTTATTGATTAATTATAATATATTAATATATTATAATATATTAATCACTTAATCCAGAAGTGATTCCAATTGCTTCTGCTGTCTCAAATGTATTATTTTTACTGGAACCAATCAACATAGCACTTGGCACTTGGTATATAGCTATAGATGTGGCGAATGCTTTTTTCTCTATACCTGTTTGTAAAACCACCAGAAGCAGTTGGTCTTCCCCTGTCAGGGCCAACAGGACACCTACACAGTATCATCTTGGGGGTATATCAACTCACATTAATATAGTCCACAGAGTTGTTGATTGTCTTGACATGCCATAAAATATCACACTGGTCCACTACATTGACAACATTATGCTGACTGGACCTGAGGAGCAGGAAATAGCAAGTATTTAGGGTGTCTTATTAATACGTATTTGAACTAGAGAGAAGGAGATAATGATCTTGAGTATGAGATGACAACTCTAAAGTGGTCACTTCAGATGTGGGATATGTTCTAGGATGGTGCAAGCTATATGAGGACAAAACCACTGAGTCACTGAGAGATGAATCCAAACGGATGCTGTGGGTTAGCAATGGTTAGGATTGGGGGAAAAAGTGATTGCTTCATGAACTGGTCATACCAATCATGTGGCCACGGAAGGAAAGTGGTATAGGCTGAATGTATCTCTTTAAAATACACATGATGAAGTCCCAACCCCCAGTATCTCAGAGTATAATAGTTTATAGAGATAAGGTCTTTAAAGAGGAGATTAAGTTTAAAAGGCGATTAAGTTAAAATGAAACTGTTAGTGAGGCCCTAATCCAATCTGACTGGTGTCCTTATAAGAAGAAAGAGACACCAGGGATACATGCACACAGAGAAAAGACCATGTGAAGACAGATTGGGATGGCATGCCAAGGAGAGAGACCTCAGGAGAAACCACACCTGCTGACACTTTGATCTTGGACTTCCAGCCTCCAAACTGAGAAAATAAATTTCTGTTGTTTAAGTCACCCAGTCTGTGGCATTTTGTTATGCCATCCCTAGCAAACGTATACAGAAGGCAACCACCCAGTTGATAGAAAATATTAGGTAGGTGCAAAAGTATTTGCAGTTTTTGCAGGTAATGGTAATTGTGGTTTTTTTTAAAGGTAATGGCAAAAAAAAAAAAACATTTACTTTTGCACCAACCTAATATTTGCAAAACGTATATTTGCAAACCATGGAACCATTGCTAACCCACACCTCTGTTTGGATTCATCTCTCAATAACTCAGTGGTTTTGTCCTCATATATATAGCTTGTATCATCCTAGAACATACATATAGATGGGACTAATATCCAAAATATATATAATGAGCCCACATAATTCAATAGCAAATAAATAAACAGCACAATTTTAAAATGAACAAAGGACCTGGATTTTTTTCAAAGAAGACATACAAATGGCCAATGGCTAATATTAAAAGGTGCTCCAGGTTGGGCACGGTGGCTCATTACTGTAATCCCAGCAGTTTGAGAGGCTGAGGCTGGCAGATCACTGGTGAAACCCCTTCTCTACTAAAAATACAAAAATTAGCCATGTGTGGTGGGAGGTGCCTGTAATCCCAGCTACTATGGAGGCTGAGGCAGGAGACTCTCTTGAACCAGGAAGCAGAGGTTGCAGTCAGCAGTGGTTGCACCACTGAACTCCAGCTTGGGCGACACAGCAAGATCCCATCTCAAAAAACAAAACAAAACAAAAAAAAAGGTTCTCTAATCACCAGGCAAATGCAAATGAAAGCCACAATGAGATATTACCTGACACCTGTTAGAATGGCTATTAGAAACATGTCAAATAGTAACAGGATTTGACCAGGAAATGGAGAAAATAAATGCTTGTAAACTATTTGTAGGATTATAGACTGGTAACCCATTGTGGAAAACAGTATGAAGGTGTTTTAAAAAATTAAAAATAGAACTACCATATTATCCAGCAATCCCACTACTGGGTATATATCCAAAGCAACTTCTCTTTTTGAGAAAATAAATTTGGATCATCTTGATCATTTATTTACTTTACTGAAATAAGATTTTACCATCACTTATGAAAAAACTGTATGTTTTCCTGTTGTTACTAACATACGAGTCTTTCTGTCTCCGAGAGCTGATAATAGCCATTCCAAGAGATGTGCGGTGATATTTCATTAGATAGCTTTGTTATGCCATCCCTAGCATTTTTTTTTTTACAGAATTATTCACAATAGCCAAGATATGGAATAAACCTAATTATCCATCAACCAATGAATGAATAAAGAAAATTTGGTCTATATAAACAATGGAATAGCATTCATCCTTTAAAAAGGAAGGAAATCCTATCATGTACAACAACATAGATGAACCTGGGAAACATTAAGTGACATAAGCCAGACTCAGGAAGACAAATACCACATGATATTGAGGGAATGTATTAAACTTCTCTTGCCGGGTCCACAAGGGGCACGGTTTCAAAGACAAGAACTTCCCAGTGACATGCCCGACCTGCTTTCTCTCACGTCTCCATCCAGGAGCCTAGAGTTCTTTGTCTAACTTGTTCATGTGCAGGAAAGGTAGACTGCCCAGGTGAGCTCCCTTTGTTTAGAAAGCCCAAGAAAAGCTATGGGAGGACTGTGGGCCAGGCAGCCAATCCAGCATCAGAGTCAAAAATCAATCACTCCAGTGGAAGTTTGAAGGAACTCCTCTCTTGGGACAAGAACTTGAACGGGGTGGGAGTAACTCCCAGATAAAAAGACCCCCTGCCCCTGACCTGTGTGGACTCCATCTCTTGATCCCCTCCTGAAACAGCCTCTCTCTTTCTCCCTACTTTTCTTTCTTTCTCTCTCTCTCTCCCTCTGTCTAATAAATCGCTTTTCTGCAAAACTCTTTGGGTCTAATATTTACTTGAATGAGTCCACCGCACCCTCAGGGCCTCTTCCCCCATTCCTGGGGCAGGGTGGCCTAGAACCTGGAACACCCAGTTACAATCTCACTTATGATGGTATGTGGAGTCTAAAGAAGTCAAACCCAAACAAATAGAGAGTTGTATGGTGGTTGCCAGGGGCTGGGAAGTAGAGTAAATGGGTGAATTTTGGTCTAAGGGTATAAACCTTGAGTTACTAGATGAACAAATTCTGGAGATCTAACATACAGCATGGTGACTTTAGTTAATGATACTGTGTTGTGTACTAAATATTTACTAAGAGGGGAGATCTTAAGTGTTTTCACCATCTGCAATATAATGGTAATTATGTGAGGTGACAGACACTTTAATAAGCTTACTTGTGGTAATCACTTTATAATGTGTACATGTATCCGAACTTCATGTCGTACACCTTAAATACATACAAATTTTATTTGTCAGTAATACCTCAATAAGGATGGAGAATAGATACACTGATAGATAACTGATAAAGTGAAGATAGGATAGATAGATAAATCAGATAAATAGGATGGATAGATTAATAGAAGATGGATGGATGGATGGATAGATAGATAGATAGACAGACACTCTGGTTTCCCCAGGACCTTCAGAACAAACCTAGGTGCCTATCCTGGGATACAATGTCTTCATTTGGGAAAAATATAAGAAATTTTATTATCCCTTTGGATCAGAGCAATTATCTCTCTGTCTTTAGGGAAACAAATTGCTACAGATTTAATACTTATGCTATAAGAAAATTTTCTAGCAAAAGTGGAAGCAACTATTCTCTATAGCGTACATGTTTCTGTGGCTCAGGAGACTAGAGCTTTTTGTTGGAACACTGAAAATAGAGAGAAGGGAAAGTACATGAGGGCAGAGCCCAAATCATAAAGGTTCAAGTCTAATTGCTTCTCCATTACATAAAGCTTTTGTGACTTTGGGGAAGTTATGTAATATCTCTAAGCCTCCATTTTCCAACATTTTATATTGGGGTAGTAACAGTGATCTTTCGGCCTTGCTGTATAATTACCACAAGTAGTGATATATTGGGAGAGCATTCCCCAGATACTTCCATTTACTCTGGGAAAGACAAAGATGGGTGCAGTTGAGAGGTGAATAGGGGAGAGAACATCTGAATAGCTGCTGTGGGACATGGAGAAGGAAGTCCACATAGATAATTGGACAGCACTGATTTGTTATGGAGCAAGTTCATCATTTTCTCTCTTGTCATTGATCGATGGCTTTAGAGCTCAATGAAAGCTTACTGTGAGGATAATCCAGGAAGAGCCCCTTCTACTAGGATGCAAGAACAACAGCCACCCCCGGAATGCTTCAGGTTGGGAGCATATCATAGATATCTGTCATTTTTCCTACCCACTGAAATACATTTTTACAGTGAACATTAAGTTAAAATGAACAATCAATGTAATTTTGAATAGGAAATGTCTCAAAGGAATGCATGGGGTGAGGGTTCTGAAGGCATGAGGTATAGCCCTATACGTCTGGTGATAAGTCTATATATGCACAAGAGCCTCAGCTTATATTTGCTAACAATAGGAAAATCCGTCTTTTCTGTCCACTGATACTCTAAGTCTGTCTGAGCTGCTCAAAGGCCTAATTAGATCATATCTAAGGGGGAAAAATTGGAAGGCAGTAGGACAAAGTTCTAAATCCTAGGAACTTGAGAAAATTTTATAATTGTGATTGCATAATAAATGAATGAGAGTTTAGTCCTTTTCTCCACTCTACCTATTGCGAAAATCACTCTGTCAAAGCCCCGAGCATCCTTACACATTCGTTCTGGGTATGCTAAGAATGCAAGGCCCTGACCATTATTTACTTGTGTTCTCTCAGGGTTGTGTTTGCAGGGAGCAGCCTTGAGCAATCGAGTAGTGTCTTCTCCCAAACAATGACCAGACTGACCACATACTGTAAAGCAGGAAATTCCCTTGCTGTGACATAAATCCACCGTGTATGTTGCCTTGAGCTGGACCCTTGACCTCAGACCCTGTGGGGTAAAGGGGACATGAGAAACTAGCACCGACATCAGGCTCCTACAGCTTTAACATCTTCCTTTGTCTCTAATCCGACTGTCTTGTGTTTTCCACTGACAACCACGAAACAGCAGTGAGCCCCAGACCTTTTACAGATCTTGAAATCAGCCGCCTTCCTAACAGATTATCGATATTGTTGGCATAACCTGTATCTTCCTGTGCCTTTCTTCCTATGAAAGGAAGCTGCAAGAGAGGACGAGTCAAGTAGCATAATACACTGCTGAGAGAGACATAAGAAGATAAGAGAAGAGCAGGAGGACTTTATTTTCTTTATAATCCTTCTCACTATTTGAAATTATGTATTGACTTATTTGATGTCTATCCTCTCAATAGAATGCAAGTTCCTTCAAGTCAGGGACCTTGTGATTCAACATTATATCTTACTGAGTAAAATCCTGTCTAGCAATATTGAGGCCTAATAAATATTTGTTGAATGAGTGAATAATCATTTTGGTCCTGAGCTACCAGTTGAGGTGGATTGGTGGTGCCCATTATGAGTGGCCCTGGTTGTTAATAGATGTCTGTTTGCTCTTGAGCTGCATTTAAAGCCATTCCTCTTGTCTTTTTGAGTCACCACCAAATCTTTATATTCCTGTAAAGTGAGCTTTTTAAAAATAAAAAGCCCTTTAAAGAGAATTTCTCCCCCAAATTATTTTACTAATCATCCTGATCACTAAAGGAAATCCAATACAGGGATAGAAAGAAATGAACACCATATAATGCATCTATGCTCACTGCTTTACTTACGTTGTCTCATTTAATTATCACAACTCTGCAAGATTAGTACATCAACACCTATTTTACATATAAAGAGACTTAGATACAGAGAAGTTAAATAACTTGCCTTAGAATAGTTATAAATGGTATAGCTTGGTTTTTCTGGTTTCAAAACTCCTCTTTGGATACAGCATTCTATAGAATTATGATTTTAGACCTTGTATTATGACAAATAGATTTTTGAAAATAACATTTAGGAAGTGTATAGATTAAGTGTAAAAATTCGACATCATTCTAGATATTTTAAGCAAGAAGTTATTTAATAGAGGATGCTTATAAAAATCTATGTCAGGATTGAAGAAGTGGGCTCTAAACCAACTTTCCAAAAATGATTCCCAGTATAAAACCAAGCCGACCCCAAGCTAGTACCTCTGAAGTCTACTGGAACACTGAGTTCAAGCACATAACCCTATGACAGAAGGTGGAGTCAAAAACCTACCACTGTCACAACAGCCTCAGCTGTGTATTGTCTTCCAGGAGGCTAAATAATGGACCATGGAACACTACTGCAGAAGAATATTTCTATGACCTTAATGCTAAGAGAAATGCAACCAAAAGTGGTCAGGAGGATGCCTTAACTTCTTTTCTGTTAAGTTTTACATGAGCTTACCTAACTGATAGACCTAATTCATATCACAGCTCTACGTGCAAAGAAGTCTAGGAAATGTTTTAAGTTTCCAGTCTCTGCAGTATAAAAGCCACCACAAAAAGAGAGCAGAATGGACAGTGAGTGAGCCAGCCTGCAGTACTTACCACAGGCAGTATTTGTAGAAATACAAATGCTTCTAAAGAGAGAATGGAATAAAATGTTTAAAACGTCTCTTTCCAGAAAAGCCTATAATATCTAATATATGTTTACTTATTTGAACTCTGAACTCTTGACATTGCAATCTTTATGGCTATGATTTGTCCTGGGGAAAATATTCTCTATGTACAGTATAATTAGGGATAATAATATGTCTAAATGTGCACTTATCAGGGATGAGAAAATTATTTGTGCTGTAGGATCATCACTTTCATTTTTCTACAGCCCTTTGTTTGCTGTCACTGTAATTGGGCTAATTTGGGGGAAGAGGAGGCCTATTTCCAGCAGGAACTAGGCCTTTCTATGGACTCTCTCTGACTATGATTTTTCATATGCCACACAATACTCAAATAGGAAAGGCTTAACAACTCTTTAAAGCTTCAAAGACGCTTAGAACATCCAAGCATTTTACATGGAGACTCAAGAAAGGCAAAAAGATTTGCCTGAGGTCTCAGGGTGACTAGGCTAGAGCCCAGTTCTCTGGTTCCCTGTCTAAAGCTTTTTCATCACTAAACCAAATCTTAGATTGCATGCTATCTAAACACAGAATGTGTGTGTGTGTGTGTGTGTGTGTGTGTGTGTGTGTGTGTGTGTGTGTGTGAGAGAGAGAGAGAGAGAGAGAGAGATTCCATTTATATCAAGTTCAATAACAGGCAAAATAAGCTGTATCTTTAGAGAAGTATACTTACACGTAAAGCATGAAGGAAAGCAACAAAACACTAAGAATCAATGTCTAGTTCGTGGTGGAGGAAAGGAATTGTGACTGGGAAATGGAGACTTCAAGGGTGAGGGCAAGCAGGGCTCAGTGGTACATGCCTATAGTCCCAGCTGCATGGGAGGATGAGGCAGAAGGATCACTGGAGCCCAAAAATTCTAGTCCAGCTTGAAAAACAGACCAAGACCCCATCTCTAAAAAGACCTTTTTTTTTTATTCTAAAGGGGGTAATGGAAATGTTCCAGGAAATTCAGTTTTGTAGGACTTAAGCTTTTTTTCCTAATTTTGAAACCCAGTGTAATGTATTTGACATTTTTGCCTTTACTAACACTTAGTTTTAGTACCTATTGTATGACAGAGCCAGGCTAAATGCTGGATTATTTCCTTTAACTCTAATAAGAATACTCTAATAAAAGCACTATTATTATCCCCATTTTGTAGTTGAGAAGATTAAGGCACAGCTTTTACTAACTTGCCCAAATTCACACAATTCAATAGTAGAGCTGATATTTAATCCATCTGATTCTACCCTTCTGCTCTGCTAGCCAAAAGAAATTTAGTAAGTGAGAAAATTATAGACCCCTCTTTTTATTAGTATTTTATAGTCATAAAAGTTATAGTTATGAAAGCCATATTAATAATAGAAAAAATCAGATGTAAAATTACACACATATAGTTATGATTACATCTATGTTAAAAATATATGTTCCCAGGTACAGGAGGCCATAAAACACTGATAAGTTAGGATGATGAAATATGGGTGCTTTTTCCTAATCTTCTCTGTTTTCCAAATTTGTTATAAAGTGGTTGTATTAAATTTACAATGGAAAATATGTTCCAAAATAAACTTCCCATTTATTTGAAACATAACATTTCATTTCTGTTCTTTTCTTTCCAACAGCTTTGTATAATCTTTAGAAAACTCTTCTGCTCAATGAGTGACTTCATTACTAAATTGATGGCACCAGATCATTCTAACTATGCAAATCACAAACCCACAGCCAGCTGAGGAAAAGGCGGATAAAAGGTTATATTAAAAATTAAAGCGACGTGTGGAGATATGGAGATAATGTGCTTCTAATTATTTCTACGTATTTAATATTTATGCAATTACAAAGCCAATTATGATAAATACAGTATTAAATCTTGAGACCTATTCGTTTTGCCCTCTGATATTTTTGACCTTGAACTGAGACTGCCCAATAATACATTAAAAAATGACTGTGAGAGAAGCATTTCCTTCGGCCTATAAATGATAAACGCTTATTTCTTGGAAAGTGATCTCATTTCTTCCTAGCTTTTGTTTATTTTCAATGCCTTGCTTTTTTTTTTTTTTTTTAACTCTGGCATATTCTGATCACCCTTGAAAACGCTGGGCTTTCAGTCTTCCACAGTTTGCTTGTGTTGTTTTCTGGTGCTGCTGCTGTGATGTGTTTTCTGTCAGAGGAAATTTACAGGCACATTAGCCTACTTGACAGGCACAATGAGCCACAAGGCTCTCCTAAGGAGAAACTTCCACATGCCGTGGTGAGATTTTCTGTCTTTCCATCTCCTCCTCCCTCTTTAACCTTCATATAAAATATACCCCCATGATTCCGATATAAACCCCAACCACTTTCCCTTATGGGTATTGCTTTGAATCCTGGTTTTGATTCTCTGATTCCCAAGAAGAGAATTATACTGCATCTGTAGTAATTAATTCATATTTCCCTAACAATCTGACTACAGCAGTTTGTAGATAAAGCCAATGTCTTCGCTTACAACCCTATAGATACCAAGTAAGGAATGGATGAGGAATTTTTTTTTCTTCCTATGATAAGTCACTGACACAAAGGGAGGAAAACAGCATCCAAGAAGTATACAAAGAAAAAGTGATAGAAATAACTTTTATGGAAGATATTAAGAGAGAAAATTCTAAAACACTTAATTTTACTTTTCTTAGGGTTTCCTAGAAAAATGATCAGCAAGAATTAATAAAATGTATTAAAAATTCAGAAACCTGGGCCAGGCACAGTGGCTCAGACCTGAAATGCCAGGACTTTGGGAGGCCTAGGTGGGCAGATTTGCTTGAGCTCAGGAGTTCAAGAACAGCATGGACAACATGGTGAGACCCCATCTCTACAAAAAATATAAAAATTGGCCTGGGCGCGGTGGCTCAAGCCTATAATCCCAGCACTTTGGGAGGCCGAAGCGGGTGGATCACGAGGTCAAGAGAGCGAGACCATCCTGGTCAACAAGGTGAAACCCCATCTCTACCAAAAATACAAAAATTAGCTGGGCATGGTGGTGCATGCCTGTATTCCCAGCTACTCGGGAGGCTGAGGCAGGAGAACTGCTGGAACCCAGAAGGCGGAGGTTGCGGTGAGCCGAGATCGGGCCTTTGCACTCCAGTCTGGGTAACAACAGCGAAACTCCGTCTCAAAAAAAAATTAACTGGGTATGGTGGCACATGCCTGTAGTCTCAGCTACTCAGGAGGCTGAAGTGGGAGGATCACTTGATCCCAGGAGCTCAAGGCTACAGTGAGCCATGATTACACCACTGCACTCCAGCCTGGCCAACAGATTGAGACCGTGGCAAAAAAAAAAAAAAAATTAGAAACACAAGATGAGATAACTGAAGAGGTAAACTGTTTTCTTGGCAGATTCCTAATAAATTAGAATATTCCCCAAGGTCATTAAAGAAACAAAGGCCTATGCATTTTTCATTTTATATATATTAGTCTGCTCTTTGGGGAGTAAGTTTGCTAAAACAAAGTCTTTCTGGTTCGTTCATACCCTGACTTGATGCTAAGCTATCTCTTCAATTTAAAATCCTCCAGGCCTTTTAAATAATTTTGAGGGGTGATTTTTGTTTTGGGAGCATTCTTTTTTTCCTCCTTATGTGTGAACCAACAGCATGTAAGTATGTAACCTAGAGAAGTTATTTATAACAGTCCAAAATCACAAGTAAGTTTCTTGCTTGATTCTCTGCCAAGAAGCTAGAGGTATTTACCAAGCCAACCCATAAAATTGGTCTGAGCTGCTTCATTTGTTGAATGAGTAAAAGAATGAAGCTTGAGTTATCAGGAACCCAGGAGTGGGTGGTTTTCCAGTGGACTCATTCTTCAGAAAATTAAGTAAGAACATTCTTAATTTGGTCCCCATGCCTGTTTTCTCTCTCTTGGGCCATGCTCTCCAGATTGTTTCATGGAAGTCAACTGCAGCTGTGTTCTCACCCATGCCCTCTGTCCCTTCTCCCCTTCAGAGTTCAAACAAGACTCTTGTTTAGCTCTGGTAGCCTGCTGAGTCGTCAGAGAGACTAACTCATTTTTTAGGCTCCCCTGAGGTCTCTGAATGAGAGAGCAGACCATAGATTTTCTTATGTAGGGTGATTCTTACTTAGTCTGGTTTTCTGCTGCTAAGGGGAATCTCCTTTCTCTCTCTGCCTTTTGCTCCTCTGTAAAGACTGTGAAGGTAAAGATTGAGTTTTTAACCTTATTTGTCAGGGGGACAAGCAGTCCCTCCAGCTAGTCCAAAGCATTGGCAACAAACCCTATAAATCCTGCCCAGTACAGAAAAGCACGGAAAACCTGAAGAATCAGGATTATGCATGCTTATACAAAGAAAACCCAGGCACCAGTCAGTGGACTTTATATACAGCTATTCTCCATCTGAAGATCTTTAGAATAGAATCCATTTATCTAGGGTGCTTTGAGCATAAGATTCTTTTTTAAATAAGGGGCCAGTTTAGATAACACCTCGAGGTGTCTTTAAATTCATGTATTATTTGTTTTGTTTTTTTCATTCACAGGGTCATAAAACAATGGTTGCAAATTTCATAAACAATATACATTTATGCTCATACCTTAGCCATTGGGAGATTTTCTCTTATTTTAATACTGAATTATTTTAATAAATGATTCTCAGATGCCTAATTATGTGCCAGGCGGGCCCTACTGTAGATGCTGAAAATACAGCATAGTGCATTTATTAAAACTGCTGTGTACAGACTGCCTCTAGACGTTGAAAATTCTTGGGACCTTCTGATAAACCATTCATATTTTCTGTACCTGCTTATACATCAAACTGTACTGAGGTGAGCTCTCCAAATTGTGGGATTCAGCTGCCTCTGAATTCTCCAGGACTAACCCAAAGACAACAGCCTAATGGCTCATTTTTATTGAGATGAGTGTCTCCAGAAGCATGATTTTATCAACTCCTCAAAGTCCTGGGGACTTTTTTCTTGCAGTATCAAGAACTCTTTGCTGAAACTAAGTCAGTGTTCAGGTAGATGAACTGCAAAAAGGAAACTAAAATATAGAAACATTTGCCAACATGGATATCTCACTCATAGCTATCCAGGAAACTACGAAGAGATGGATGGAAAGGGAGTCACTCACCTAGAAGCCTAGCTGTCAAGAGAAAATCCAAACTCAGGAGCTTTTCCCCTAAGAACCCCTATGACATTTTATTCTTTAAATAAATCTTTTCTTCCTCTCTTTAGGTGAGAGATTGACATTTGAAGATCAATCATGCCTCTGCTTTGCAGAGTAAGAATAGGATAAATGGAAATTAAGCAAAATTTCCATTTTTTTTGAATAAAAATGCTCAAAATAGCTATATCCTAAATTAGTATCTTCAAAAAGGTATGCTCTTCCCACAGTGGTCATTCTCATTACTATGGTTATCTCAAGACCTTTTGATGTCAAAATTTCACTCTGTTTTCTCTAAAAGAAGCATTCTGAACATACACCAGCTGTTTCAATAGCAGCAGAAAGCAAAGGAATTTCAGACCGTGTTTTTTCCATCATAGCCAAGGATGTTTTATCCCTTCAGATACAGTCACAGTTTACCAGCATTTTTAGCCCTTACCATCATGAGATAAGTTTCAGCATTTTTAGTACAGGCTACAGCTGAATTCTTTCCTTCTATTTATGTTATTCAGTAACCTCTCTTTTAGTTCATAATGGCCTTGTTCATGGCTGGCTTGCCTCTCCTAAAACCAGATTTGTTTGGTGCTTTTAGCTAATTTAAAATCATTTATAAAAATAGTAAGGCTCTCGGGCCATTCTGTCAGTCCATAGATATTTATTGTGAACTACTATGTGCCAGGCATTGGATTAGGTGCTGGGTACCATGGACTTCCAGGGAGCATTCTGTGGAGAGGAGCACTGGATGAGGCTCAAAAGGTGCCACTCTAGGATCAGCCTTACTTCTGACCATTGTGTAGCCTGGGTAAAGCCATCAATCTCTGGGACTCCGGTTTTCTAACCTAAAAAATAAGGGGAGGGGTGGACTGCTGTTCAGTCTCTCATATTCTGTGATTGCTGCTGGTTTAGTGAACTCACTGCAGTGAAAACACAGTGGCCTCGCAATGATGAATGCTTTCATAAGACCTCCTAAAGCGTCCTAATTCTAATCCAAGGGGCAGTTTTAGTGCTAGGACTTACCCTTTTACAAAGACCCAAGAAGACATTTAAAGAAGGAGTATGTGTAATATGTTTTTCACTTTACTGTATATTTGAGCATATTCTCCCCCCAAACTCTTGTCCTGCCTCTCAGATGCTATGTTGTATAGAAAGTAATCGAACTTGAGGGTCAATTACAATTCCAAGTATCGTGATCTAATCTTCCCAGGATAATAGTATATCAGAGCTACAAAAACAAACTATAAGGCCAGATAATACTTAATCTTCAATAGTGACAATTCATCAGGGTACATTAAAACTCCCTAATTCTGTGGCATTTCAGTATTTCCAATAGTTTTCAGTGTTTGTTCCTCACTGTTTCTATTTATTTATTTGTATTCACAATAAAATCAATGCTTTCTGTTTGTACAATATAATATTGTTCCTTATTTGCAAACCATTAATATTCTCCTAATATCATGTGAAAATTCCTTTACTTCTTCTATCTTCTCACTATACAAATGCATTTTATCAAATACTTTAGAAAGTGTATCTAAACTTGCAAAATATGCAACATTTTATATTGAAACCAGGGAGTATGATTCTCCAATTTCTGACATAAAAAAGGGGAAGAGAAAGCTTCATATTGCTTTTTAGATCTCATCTGCCTGTATTTGTTTAGTTCAATTTCGTATATCAAAAGAATATAGTCACTTACTTTATATCATTGATCAGAGAGAGGACAGTTTCTCGTTTCCATTTCTAAAAACAAATCCCACATATACACCACACATTAAAAAAAAATAAAGAACAGGTAGTAAGGTATGAGTTATATTGAGTAGCTCTCTATTTCCCTGACTTCCTAATAACATTCTATGGCTTTCTCTTCTTTCTTTCCTCCCTCTCACTATAAATATCAGAGCTGATGACTGACTTTTACTGCTGCCTTTCATGCAAACTCCTCAGGCTTTCAAATCAGCTACTGATTCTGGGAACCATTTCCCAATCTCCCTCCCTGGCTCGCACAGTTTCCTGATGGGGCTTTGGAGCAACAAAGAATACACACATTGTGTAGCATATTGATTTGAATAGTAAAATTCAAAGGTTGATTTTAGACTCCTTGCTTCTGCCCGTATCAGCCTTTGTGGTGCTTGGCACAGGGCAGCTGCCCCTAAATATATTGCCTATTGAAAGGACGGCAAAAGAGCATCCTGGACAGGTGACACAAATGGAAAAGAGGTACAGAAATGTTTGTAGCAAAGCTTTCCTGCAAGCAGGAATTCTACTTCCTATTTCAAACATGGTTGCCTTTTAAAAATTCAAGATACTTTATCTTTGTAAAATGCGCTACCTTCCCTAATAATGGTCCAGTTTAACAGTCTATTACACCTGTATTCTGACCTTTTCATAGTACTTTACACTCACATTAACCTTCATTTTGCCTGGCCAAAACTTGTGAAGCACACTTACTGGGTATACTGGGATATATGTACATGTTTAGACATCCAAATGCCATGTCAATGAAAAAACATGGAAGAATGGAATGATTAATCATGGCAATTAGCATTTTTGAGAGTATACTATGTACCAGGCACTGTACTAAGTACTGCATTACACACACATTTAACACAATTACTTGAGGAACAAACTATTATCAGCTCAATTTTATACTTGAAAAAACTGACACACAAGATATAAGGTCACATATCAGAAGGTGTCAGAGCAGACACACTAACCAAGGCACTGCCCTCCATTGCCAAAACCTGAGATGCTCAGCATCACCCAATCAGTGACATGGTGTATGTGTCATTTGGGAACTCAGTTCCAAACATTAACTACGTGAGTATTACTGACAAACTTCTGGATTTTGTAGCAAGTCTACTGCCTTGAAAACATGAAAGTTCCAAGAGTTATGGCTCCTGAAAAAAAAATTTTAACCTCTGGCCCTTGAACTGTGCTGGCTTATATGACAGCCACTAGCCACATTTGGCTATTCAATTAAGTTAATGTAAACCCTTAGTTGTACTCACCACTTTCCAAGTACTCAATAGTGGCACATGGTACATGGCTACTCTACTGCCAGCACAGCTATGTGATATTTTCATTGTAACAGCACTGTTGCTCTGGAAAACAGATAACTGAGTAGATACAACAGAGCAAATGATCCTTGAGCCCCTCAGAAAAGGATCTGACACATATTTCCAAGAAAGGATGTTTACTGAGTGCCTGCTCTGAGCCAGGCATGGTGCTAGGTGCTGGAAGTGATGATCAACAATGATCAATAAGAATCAGTGAGGTAGACATGATTTTCACGAGTTCTGGAGCTCATAATCCTACCAAGCCAGGCTCCAGTGAGGACACTCCTTTGGTAAGGGAGGTTCAACAAGCAGCAGGCATAACGGACCTAGAAGACAGGACACCTAACCCGACTTTTGGGCAGACGTGAGGTAAGGCTTTCTGGAGAGGAAAACACAAACTAGGGCCTTGACTGTGAGAAGCATCATTAACAAAAAAGAAAAAAAGTGTTTCTGAATTAAGGATGAGTCTGTATGAAGACTCGGAAAGTTGAGAGAGCATGTCATGCTTTAGAAGAATTTAAAGAAGTAAAATTACTTTCTTACTCCATTCCATCTCTTGAGATTAGAATTTTGATCGCTGTTTTAACGTTTAAAACGTTAAGTCGCTTAGCACAGAAGGGAAGGCAGTAGGAAAGGAAAAGACAAAGGATCACTTGGAGTGGGTATCCAGGTGCCAAATGAGGCTAATAACTACTATCACCTCCCACCACCCCACAGGCTTCCATGTGAAGCATGTGTATGGACAGTAGCCTTGGGTTGATAACAATGCAGCAGTCACCTTGGATGAAGGACATATGCCGGGTAATTTACCAGCATTATTTAGTACAATCCTCACCACAAGCCTACCTATTTCCCAATATTCACATTTGCATAATTGGAAATTGCTAAGAAACCCATGAGATAGAGCAACATGAATTTTTGAGCTCTTTGTCTATCTATCTGCTTAAATACAAGGCTATACAGGCTTCCAAGTTATTGCTACTGCCCTAGCCCTAGCCCTAGCCTGGCTAATACTACCTATCATGACCAGCTAGAGAACTGGTTTAAGTGACATGAAGACACAGAAGGTAAGCCAAGGAGAAAAACTAAGAAAACTTGTGCTGCAGAGAACTTTGTTTGCACTAGGTAAATGTAACCAAAACAAGAAACAAGTGACTAGGGAAAACACCCTACCTTTCTTTCAGAAGTCACCTGAATAATGACCAACAATTTACCAATACTGATTAATCCCAACAGAAGAATTTTGTTTTATCCCAAGAATTTTCCAGAAAATTAGGAAACTAGAAACATATGTACTTGTTGTCTTATCTAAAAATGATCAAACTGACTCAAAACATTTGTGACCTCCAGTGAGCTACTTCAAGAAAACTTTCTTTACAAAGTTCCCTCTAAGATTGCCTCGATCTGTTGAAAACTGTTTTATGATTCTACCCAACTAAAATTTCAGTGGCGCATATCTTCAGATAAAACACTTCATTCACATCAAGCAGTAATTAAATGTGCAGGGCATGAAATAAGCAGCAAGTTTGGCTTCAGAGCCATCTTGCAATCTGTAAGCGATCCAAGACAGACCATATGCCTTTAAATCTAGATGACTGCATACATATCCAAGAGAAACCTAACTGCCACTACTGCACAGCAAGAGCCATGGAAAGATGAAAAAAAAAGACAGATTTATGTAGCTTGTCTGACAAATGTATGGTAATGTATATGTCCACTGAGACTTGGTAAACTGCCCTTAACCCTACATTTTGGGTCCTTGATTCAGTTCCGCCAGAGAAAACATTCAAACTGACAACTCAAACCAACAGTATTCTTATGTAGTCCATTGCCATGGACTATGGTAAGAGTTTTTGTCTAGAAAGGGTTGCCACCCTCTTCCTTTGATTCCTTGAATAAATTCCTCCTCCACTCCACGAAGGGGCTACTTCACACTGTGCCTCATACCCTGACTCCTGAACAGGCTTGTCTGACCTGGCAGAGTGACTGATTCAATCATTAACATGTGACATAGCAAGGCCAACCTAAAGCTTCCTTGGGATTGCTAATACAGGCATAGGATGGAGACATCTTCAGTCTCTGGGGTTACTAAATTAGGTGAATGTGAGAGTAGGTTTGCTGGTAGTGGCCTTGTCATCCTATGGAGAAAGCCTGCTGAGAAGAAATCAAGTAGGGAAAAGCAGAATTGAGAGACAGAGGAAATCAGAGTACTAAGTGCATTGTCGGGGACCCAGAATTCTGTCATGTCTGATGTAACCTCATGAGCATTGAATGAGTTAAACTGTCTGGCAATACAAGAGATGCTCAATAAATGTTACTTTCCATCTCTCCCTCCTTCTTTGACTTTGGCAGCTGCCAGACAAGGATTAAAACCATCTTTGGCAGCCAACACTTCTGTTTCTGGCTTTCAGAGGAAAACCAATAAGATAGAATGGAAAATAATGAGCACAAAGTCACACCCTGAAACAATGCAAGCTCCCTCTGCATTTTACCAATGTTTCTTTAAAAACAGCCATTCTTTCCTCAGTGCGCACACATTTCAGACATCAGCCTAGCCATAATGAAGCTGATACCAAAAAAAACCAGGGAGACACTTCATTTTCTGGGGGAGGAAGGAGCTGAACTGGTTAAACCCTAAAGTGGAATCTACTGCAGGATACAGGCTCCATAAGCACTTCAACAGGCATGAAGTTTTCTTAGGGCCAATTGTATGAAGACACCAATCTGTGTTCATTTGGCTATTTGCCAATAGCAAAATAGTGAACAGGCAATCCAGAGTGTTATAAATATAGAATTTATCAACTTGACACGGTGTTTAACCTCAGGAAAACAAAAGTATGTGGTGGTAATTAATGCTAAATATTAATGATGATTGAAAACTCAGTTATGATGGGACAAGTAAAATCACCACTACTGAATGGTGTTTGCAAAATATGCATCTTCTCACCCCTGCACAGTTGTGCAGATAAACCATCTGCTTGTACAAAAATGCTAGTGGGTGACGATCAAATTGGGTTGTTTATGTGGTACAATCTGTGCAGTACGAAAATCTTAAAGGTAATTTCCGAGACCGTATGTTTGTGATATTTCCAGACTCAATAAGCAATGTCATAAAATCGTAGAATTTAGAGCTGGAATGAATCTTACAGATGAAAGCAACCAAGGCTCAGAGAGAATTAATGAGTTGGTAAATGGCAAGTGCAGGGACCTCAAGTCATGTCTTCTTGATTTTGTTTGGACATCTCTGTTATGTCCCCATCTCATAAACAATAGCACAGCATATTAGAGTTGACAAAGATCCTCTAAATCAGCTAGTGTAATCTGCTAATCTACAGGTAAGGAAATGGGGCCCAGAGAGGTGAGGTTCTTGCCAAAGGTCAGAACAGAATTCAACTAAAATGTATTGACCTCGGGGCCCAAAGTGGCTCCAGCCGGATGTCGTGGCGCTTGCGAAGGCGAGGCCAAGAGTTCAAGGCCAACCAACCTCAGCACCCTTACAAGCTCTCAATGATTGGCAAAAAAAAAAAAAAAAAAAAAAATGTATTGACCTCTAGACCAGTGCTCTCACCTTATTGCCATGGATAAACATGCTTTATCAAATTTAGTTGTAACCACAAGTCAACCCACCATTTAATTTCTATCAAAGGATGAACAAACTCACAAATACCCAGTCATTATCAGGGAAATCCTGGCAATGTGTAAAGTCTGGTAGAAATCCATGAGAGTAACAGGGTCTCTGAATCAAGTAAGTGCATGGTCAAATGTAAGTAAACAACTGAGAAAAACTATAATCTTCCAGGTGTGTTGTGGTACTTTATCTCTTTCCAGTCACTGAGATCTACGAGCTGCAGCTATTTCTGATGCTGAAACTCATTGGCTTTGGCAAGAAGACCCTTAAATGGCCTAAAGCATCAGTTCCCTTCTCAGTTCTTGGTTCCTAATTTATTCTGGTACAGTAGACAAGATTAAGCACAGGGTATTTGTGTTGTTATAGTTTAAAGTTCACTGCTTTCTAAATTCCTGTAGGATATGTGTTATATCAAGTAGAGACTGCATAACTGTAAGTAAGTCTCTTTCTGTGTGTGTGTCTCTCTCATTCTGTCTCTAAAAATTAGGGGAGTTAAGTCGTTCTATCTAAGGAATAGGGGGAAGGTGAGAAGCAAGCCTCTGAGTTGCCTGTCCGCCTACAGGAGAACATTAACATTGTTAAACAGCATTACAGGCTTGGCCTTGCTTCCCTGGGAAATGGTTGGTAGAGATATAAAATGTTTCAATCCTTTCCAAGCAATGTTGTCCTTGGTGATAGCTAGGAAGGAGGGATTTTTTTCCATTTATACCTTTTTGCAACCTTGTAGTTTTGAAGGGCTAACAATAAGAACCAAATTAATGTCAAATCAGGTTAAAGAATTACAGACTGCTTGTTCTATGCCCAACATGGTGCTAAACCCTACCAGACATATGAAAAATAATATGGTCTCTGCCCTTGAAGAGTTCACTATTTCTTGGAACAACAATATTTAATAACAAAAACAATAAAATGTTGCTGTCCCTTCAGTATAGTGAATTCTGGTAGGGCTGACCCCTATTCCATGCGGCATGACTCAGAGAGGCAGTCAGAAGGGAGGGAGGAAACATGGTAGCTCTGAATAGTGAACACTGGGGTTATCTCACAGGAACTCATGAGCAGATTCATCCCAGATACCTGAGACTTCAACCACTCTTTTTTTCTCACCTGCTTTGGCTTTCTGTGACCAAGATTCTTGAGGCTGCAGTGTAAAGGATTCCTCTCCCCACATTCTGTTCCTTAGTCCATCTGGGGCCTGTTGTTATTTTGTCTAAAAGAAGTGCTCCCAAAGTCTTGGAGAAATGGTATGAGTGAGCCCCTTCATTTCTTGCTCATAGCACCATGACCTTGGACTCAGGGACTGTTGTGAATCTGAACAGACCTTTCCTGTGATCCTGAGGGATTAGCCTTAGATCAGATCTGTAGTCTTCATTCTCTCATTCCTGTGAGTGAAATGTGATTTTTGTTTTTTGTTGCTGTTGTTTTCCTTATTTTTCATCTCCCCAGCTAGTACCTTAGTCTTTTATGCAAATAATTTTCCTGATGAGTCCACCTATTTGTTCTTCAGTTACCTTCTGACTTGTCTGAGTCTTGGGTAAACAAAGTAGAGACTACAGCTACCATCTCGGAATAAAAAATTGTGGTCAGTCAAACCATTAATCCCCGTCGGAGCAAAGCAGATGTGCCTACCTGCCCTCAGTTCTAACCCATTGTCTCAGGCTCTGTTGCCGTTACTTTCAAGAATTTTGGAGACAGAGTCAAGTTGTTGTTTTTCTAAATAAGTTATTTAGCCTCTTAGAGTCTGTCCTTCCTCCTCTCCAAATAGAGACAATAATAATCCTACCTCCTACCAATGTTGGGAGGATTAAACGAAGTAATACAGGCAAGGTGCTAAATACTGTACTTGGCCCATGGGTGAATATGCAATATTGTCTTTTATTTTCATCATTGTCCTTAATCTTGATCTGAGTATTCATTTCAATTCAATTTTACTGTATCAAAAAAATGTTGTAAGTCAGAGGAAAGCTACAATGTGATCAGCCAGCAGTAAAGGAAGGGAGCATGCTGACTTCAGTCATTCACAGGCATGAACCTGTAACAGATAAACTCTAACAGAACTTTTTATTTGTCGATCAGCACTGTAACAATACCAAAAGACAAAAATGGCAGGAAAGTACTTACTATTTCTCCACTCAACAGATCAACCATTATTTTCCTATATTCTTTATCAATGTTGTCTATATTCAACCATAATTTTGCAGTTGCTCTTAGAGCAGTTTCGATTCATCCAAAAAGCAAATAGTCCTCTGATGAGCAAGTACTGATTGCCTACTAAGTACCAGGCCCTATCCTAAGTGAATAAGTCATTGCACTCTAGCTGGTGAGAATGAACACTTTGAAAAATTTACAGCCAACCTAAATAAAATATTGTTTTTTGTTTTGCTAGCATGTCTTTTCTTGCACAGCATAAGGAATTCCATATACTGCTATGGAATTAGAGGAATAGTTAAGAAACAGAAGGTAATGCCTATTTCAGGGCTGGTAGTAAAATAGAGAAGTGACTAAAGAATGCCTGACAAATTCATGTATACTGGCAGGGCCCACGGTAAGAGGCATCAGGAATTAATTATATTACAGAAAAGGTAAAGGTAAGAATAATAATATTAAAAGAAAAAGAATGAAAGTTCTCATGTAACATACTGTGAGATCCAGTGCATCATGGGATATCAACAATAGCGCTGTCTTAGAAATAAACAGAAATAAAGAGACAATTATAGTATTAAAAAGGACTATTTATAAAATTGGGGCCTTAAGGAAATGAAAGAAAAGAAAAAGAAGCTCAAAAACTTAAAAATTAAAATTATTTTTATTCACTATTACCTTAATGTTGATAGGTATCACAAAATAGGAGTGTCAACCAAAAAAGAGAAATCTATCTGTTAAGAGAATGGTAAGAATAAAATTACAATTTTAGAAAAATTGTTAGATACCCAAACAACAAAAACTCCCTAAAAATAAGTAAGTGGGAACCTTTTTACACATTTTGTAGGATAATTTTGAATCTTCTTTTTTACTTTGAATTGTCTTGCTGCTATTGCATTTCTTATGGGAATCACATGAACAATTACAACGTATACAGGCTACATTGAGATCTTACTGATCCATGGTCTTTCTGAGAGGTATTCATTCTCATCAAAAAAGAAATGGTACAATTGATCATCAAGATAATTAACCTTCTTAAATCTTAGCAAACTCTCACACAGAAATGAGAGAGTAAATGTATTTCACTTGCCTTAGTTAGATGACTACCTAACACGGCTAGAGAAGCAGCATACGAATTATTTTTGGTACAGGGGGTGCCATAGGTTGTGTATTGGTGAATTTTATGTCTTTCCTCTGGTCAGTTGATGTCTGTTACTCACTAATAGGAGGGACAGTTTAATTAATGTCAGTCATTTTTATTAAAAGTAATCTTTCAAAAAATATCCCTTAAACTATCTTAAATCTTCATAAATTGAACACAAAAAACTATCGTTCCAATGTAATGGGATACAAGTCAGCTGTTAAAATAACACAGACACACACAAATGTATTTTAAAATGTTATGGGAACCACATGAATAATTAGTATATATACACATCTCACAGATATGGAAAGATATTCAAGAGAGGTATTAAATTTAAAAATTCTAGTTATATAATGGTATCATATGCATAATTTGATACTCTTTAAAAAAATATACAGGCCAAGCATGGTGGCTCATACATATAATCCCTGCACTTTGGGAGGCCAAGGTGGGAGGATTATTGAGGTCAGGAGTTCAAGACCAGCCTGGGTAACAAAGCAAGATTCCAGCTCCTGAAAAAAAAATAGTAATAAGCTGAATGTGGTGGCATGTACCTATAGTCCTAGCTACTTGGGAAGCTGAGGCAAGAGGATTCCTTGAACACAGAAGTTCGAGGTTACAGTGAGCTATGATCATGCCACTGTACTCTAGCTGGGGAAACAGTGTAAAACTCTGTTTCTAAAAAAAATGAAATTAAAAAAAGGAAAATACATATATATAATTATTTCTGGAAGGATACACAAGAGATTATGAACAGTGACAATCTCTAGGAGTAAGACTGTGGCAAGAGGTTTATTTCTGCTTTTCAGTTTATATACTTTCATGTCTTTGAGTTTTTTAATTATGAGCATGAATTACCATAATATGAGCTATTTTAAAACTAAAAAAAATTAATACAAAATCTGCAAGTGCAGCAAATGGCAAATATCAAATATATCAAAGAAAAAATTGAAGGCTTACGAAAGTGAAATCATTATTTAGTCCAAAAAATGAGATAATTTTAAATAAAAAGAAATGTCTTATGACTCTAAAATAAAACAACCAGAACATAAATGCTAAACAATACATTAAACACATAAGTTGCCATGTGTTAACAGCATTAAACTACAAACAAAACTATGAAGCGAATGGTTCCCTTTCAGTCAATTTGCTTTAATTATCAAGAATCAAATATATAAATGGAACTTTTCTCAAAGAACTTTATGAGTTTCCCCATGAATATGCATCTAAAAGACAGAAGGCCTCTTTTCCTTCTTTCTAACCACACTCACGCACACACAGCTCTGCCATGCACTATCAACATATGCTCACTCCTGAAGAGAAATTTAATTTCATGACCCACCTAAAATATCGACATCTAAATGTAGACATTCTTTTCATTGGAATGGCTGCTGCAACCATACCCTTACAAGGCAAAAAAAAACACTTCATATGAACATATACATTTTTGTGGCATGTCAAATGGTCGTTTAACATGTGACACGTGCAAAAGGATAGACAGGCTTCAGGATGAGAGAAGCTGTTCCACTGCTTTACCTGCACTGGGCCAAATTGTGCCTGTTGTCATGACGTGTGTCAACTTTTGCACTCCTTTCAGCATTCATGTTGAAAACCACAGAAGATTCTCATAAATGCCTAACTTTGTTATAACAATGGCAAGACCAAAATAAGAATGCCTGAATTCTTATTTTGGCTTTTCAGTTAATCTAATTATCATTTACGATCCTGCATATTTATTCCCCAGTCCACAATGGGGAATAAATATGCAGGATCATAAATAGTAATTGGACCTACAAGTATCATATAGTATTGTTCTGACCATAACCTCCAAATCCTTCACAAAAGGATTGGTGAAGCCTTGAGCTGGTCCCATTTCAGTCTTCTCTCATGTCCTTTTCTGCTTAAGTTACACACTGGCATAAGAAAAATTCCTCTTCCTTATATAAAAGATTTTGTGTGTTTATTGGTAAATATTATTACCAATGATGAATCTTACAACCATTTATTGGTAACCTACTATATGTCAAGCACTGTAACAATGAAACTGCACATATTTTCCAAATTCTTATAATTCTTTTAAAAAAATGCTCAGAGAGGTCACATAGTTTAATAATTGCCAAGCCTATGAAGGCAATGAAGTTGGTTACCTACAATAGGATCAGGAAATAGGATGGAAGTGATGCAGAAGGGATACAGATATACTCTTTACATAGTTTTGACTTTTGGAAGCATGTTAATGTTTTACTAGTTAAAAATAAAATTAAATCAACCAAGATGAGAAGGGGAAACAACTAAAACAAAAAATAAACTGCAATTTTAATTTAAATGTAGGCCACAGCTAAACTGAAGCAGGCCAAAGAACTAATCTAAGTAATTTACAAACACAGTATTTGACTATGTATTCTGTCTTGGTTGGGGGATGTAATGGGATAAATACTGAAAACAAATCCCAAATTCTGTTTAGTAGGTTTATTTATTTATTTTGTAGTCATATGGGCAAAGCAATTTGGGGATCATTTTAGGCACATTACAGAATGAATAAGTGTGCTGATGTTGTTGAGATCCATGGCTCTCACTGTAGAAGAAGGAACTTACAAATATAGAACTGAAAAAGACAATAAAGAATCCTATGGGAATGAATTAAAATGAAAGCATCAGTGTGAATTTATGATTTCTAAAATATGCATATGTATGTAGAGGCATATATAGATGCCCATGCATATGTACATGTGTATATAGAGGTGTGTATGCCGGTATCTACCAACATGCATATGTTTCCTAGCTCTGGCCACTGAAAGCACCTAGAAATAAAACCACCACAGCAGCAATGAGCACACTTATCTTGCCTATTTTGGTGTCTAATATTTCTCCCTAAAAGGAACCAGGGCTTCTCAGAGAGATGATTGGTTACAAGAGTGGAGTGGGATAGGTACAAGATAAGCCTACAATGTTTTGTTATAACAGAAGTAAAGTACCAGAAAAAAAAAAGATGGAGGCCAACTTGAAGGAGCTGATACTGGCCAAACCTGGAAAAAATTTAATGACAAAATAAGTGAGTATAGTAATCAATTATAAACCAAATTACAAGATTGAAGTTCATGCATTCATACTGATAATAAATATTAGTAGATAAAACCATAGGTAAAAAGCGAGGCTTTTTGCTTATAGTAGAATACTGTGTCAAGTAGCAAATGTGGAAGAAAGACTGGAGTTGAATAATTATTTGTTTGCAAAGATTGATTCAGGCAAAAGTCACCAATGAATGCTAAATATAGGGGAAATTTGTATGAGAGGCAGGATGTTTTTTAAGCAAGTCTCAGGTTACTTATTAGTCACAATGGAAAAAATAATAATTATATAGTGAAAAAATAGTGTAACATCTTTGCTGTGTCATCAAAATTGATATCACTAATGAAGGACAAATAGACATCATTTGCTTCCAGAAGTGATACATTGAAGAAGACACAACACTGCTTATGTGGTATTCTAGGCAGGGGTGTATAATTTGAATTAAATCATGAGGAAATATCAAATAACCCTAAATAAGGAATACTGTATATTTTTGTGTACTTTAAAAACATCAATATCATGGAAGACAAATAAAGCCTGTGAAAATATTCTAAAGAAAGATTAATAATTGAATGCCATATTTAATTATAGACTGAACCCCACCCCTCACATACTAGAAGAAAAAAATGCTGTAAAGATGTTTAGTTATTGTGTTAATGGATAAAACAGACATCTAAATGGTAGACTAGGTAAAATTCATTGTTATATTTATTGAAGTTGAACATCATATTGCAGTTATGTATATAAAAGTGTCTATTATAATGATATATACATTAAAATGGCGGTAAAGAGCATGATGTGTATGTATTACTCACAAATTGGTCAGGAAAAATATGTATATGCACATACATACACACACTATGGAGACAGATGATAGATATTTTCTTACATTGAGGAGTTAGCTCAAGAATGAACAAAATTTTAACAGGAAGAACAAGAGATTGTGAATTATAGCACATTTATATATAGCTTCAACATTTGATGTTAAATAAATGATGATATGTGAGAGTAAACAAACTACTTCACTTTCCATGGTATAGATATATCTTGAGAAGACAAAAAGCAAAAATTACATTGCTTCTTTAGAAACAGTCATTGTCCCTTGTATTTTCCCATGAGTTACCTAAGAAATTAATCCAATTCTCTGCTCCATTTTAATTGTGTCTTTCCTTGTGTCTCCTGTCCTCATTGTGGGTTAACAATAATGCAAAGATTCTCTGAATGCCAGGAACTGCAAACATGCCCACATGCTCATCCACTTAGATTTGTTTTATTTCTGTTTTAGGATTATTTGATGGTAATTTCATTAAGCTACTAATTTGTAATTGAACTAGTCCCAAATGAAGGACTAATCTCTAAGATCCCTCAGTTAGAATCTTTACAAACAGTCATATTCAGGTATATAAAATTGATTAAAACGCCACAAACCCCATGTAGACTATAGTATCCTAAGGCAATTTTTAAAATATATATGTTCCTACTGTATACTTTAGACGACTTAACTTTTAAAACTATTTTATTATGGAAAAGCAGAGAGCATCATATAATGAACTTTCATGTACCTATAATGCAGCTTCACCAGTTATCAACATGGTTTCAACTATAAATTCAACTCTTTTTTTTCTTTTCCTTTCTTTTTTTTTTTTTGAGACGGAGTCCCGCTCCTGTTACCCAGGCTGGAGCGCAATGGCAAGATCTCAGCTCTCCGCAACCTCCGCCCCCTGGGCTCAGGCAATTCTCCTGCCTCAGCCTCCTGAGTAGCTGGGACTACAGGCACGCGCCACCGTGCCCAGCTAATCTTTTTGCATTTTTAGTAGAGACGGGGTCTCACCATATTGACCAAGATGGTCTGATCTCTTGACCTCGTGATCCACCCGCCTCGGCCTCCCAAAGTGCTGGGATTACAGGTTTGAGCCACCGCGCCCGGCCCGGAAGTTTCACTCTTGTTGCCCAGGCTGGAGTGCAATGGCGCAATCTCGGCTCAGCGCAACCTCCGCCTCCCGGGTTCAAGCAACTCTGCTGCTTCAACCTCCTGAGTAGCTGGGATTACAGGCACGCGCCACCACACCCGGCTAATTTTGTAGTGATTTTTGTTTTGTTTTGTTTTGGTTTTTTTCAGTAGAGATGGGGTTTCTCCATGTTGGTCAGGCTCGTCTCAAACTCGCAACCTCAGGTGATCCGCCCACCTCAGCCTCCCAAAGTGCTGGGATTACAAGCATGAGCCACCGCGCCCAGACTGTTTTTTTTTTTCTTTAAAAAAACTTTCTATCTCTTGATTTTCTCCCCACTGCACTCCTCCCCTGCTCCTGATAACGGTAATTCTACTCTTAACTTGTAAATTCAACTGTTTAGGATTTCATGTGTAGGTGAGGCCATGCAGCACCTGTCTTTCTGGGCCTGGCTTCTTTCTCTTAACATAATGTCCTTCAGGTTCATCCATGTTGTTACAAATAACAGGATTTCCTTCTTTTTTAAGGCTGGATGGTATTTCATTGTGTATATACCCTGACTAAATTATTACTGAAGCAAAGCTCAGATACTATATTATTTCATTTATAAATACTTCAGCATGTATCTATTAGGAAAAATTATCGTTATTAAGTTAAATATTTTAATATTAATTTTAAAACAATTTTAAATTGAAATTTTACTTTCTTGTTTCTGTCTTTGTCTTGATGGCAATTCTTAATCTTTCTCTTTGATCTCTAACCCTCTCAGTACAATATTGAGACATACAAAGGCAGAGGCATTGCTTAAAGTCCAAGAAACCTTCTCCAGATTATAAATAGCCTACAGAGTTATGCTCAGAATCTGAAGCTGCATAGCCTTAACATTCTAAAAATCACTTTATTGTAAAATAAATGCAGATAGAGCAGTCTAGATGAATGCATAGCTCAACAATTATTATAAGACAAACATTCTTTTAACCATCACCTCCTTGGTTACCTCAAAAGCCTCTCCATGTGATCGGTCTCAACCACAGTCATTCCCTTCCCAGAAAAGCAGCCACACACTTGATCTTTATAATTATTCTTATTCCCTCTTGCTTTGCTTTATAGTTTTATTATCCAAGCTTGCAAACCTAGATTCGATAGTCTTGCACATTTTTTAAAAATCTTGGTATATGTTTCTGAAGCTCCATACCCCTTAAGACAGACTGCATGCTTATCCCATTGAATGTTCACAACCTTTCCCATCTATGAAAAGTAATTAGGTTTTATTGCTTTAAATATTCTTTCTTTCAATGTATCATTACTACTGCTAAAATATAGTCAACCAAACCCACACAATGATTAAAAGCAAACACTTTTTTTCCTGATGTAAGCAGACAAATTAGTCCAAAACACTTTGATTTAGATTGAGGTGGGAAGCACAAAGGACCTTTTTTATAATCTCAGCCAACACTAGAAAAACCTCACAGTAAGTATTCCATTGTATTTTGAATCATTTCTGATGGCAAAGTTTCCTTAGTTGTCATGACAATATTCACAATCTTTACAATACCAAAGCAACTACAGATTACCTTGGAGATTAAGAGAAAAAGAATTAAAAAATGAAAACTTTTAGAAAACAGTGTTGATTTAGGTTAATTAGGGAGAACATGGACAAATACTTTTTTTTTTTTTTTTTTTTTGAGATGGAGTTTCATTCTTGTTACTCAGGCTGGAGTGCAATGGCGCGATCTCCGCCTCCTGGGTTCAGGCAATTCTCCTGCCTCAGCCTCCTGAGTAGCTGGGATTACAGGCACAGGCCACCATGCCCAGCTAATTTTTTGTATTTTTAGTAGAGACGGGGTTTCACCATGTTGACCAGAATGGTCTCAATCTCTTGACCTCGTGATCCACCCACCTCGGCCTCCCAAAATGCTGGGATTACAGGCTTGAGCCACCGCACCTGGCCCGACAAATACATTTTTATCAGTTTGGAATATCACATTTTTTTTAAATTCTTCCATCTACACTATCATTGATTAGGATAACAATGTGGTAAAAATGACATGTGTGATTGAAGAAAAATATGAAAAAGGGCATACATTAAACTATGAATCTCCATTTTTGTATCCTGTCTTTTGACTGTCTGTTATGCTTACACATCATGAGGAAAAGTTCAGAAGCACAGCTTATGCTGCAAAAGATATTCATTTCAGGCAGGGTGTCAGCAAAAGCCTTCTTCCAGTAAGATAGTAAAATAACAAATTGTAAAATACTTTTCTTCATTTATGTTTTAGAGTCAGACTTAGATTAGAAAAAAACTGGGGGAAAAATATCTAACATTAGTCTTGATATTTGGTAGAGAGGATAACAATAACATTACATCAATTGATTCTTGGCAAACGTTTTGTATCTTGGTGAAAGTAATAGGTCCTAGAATTTTATTTTTTTGTTTCCCTTCAAATTTCCTTCCTGCTACAACTCTAATGCACTGGAAGAAAAAAAAGCCTGCAATTTATTATCTATTGGCTCTAACATCATACTATTAATATAAAAGTTATTTCCCCCTTTTGAAATAGTTTTATGAGGCCTGAAAGAATAATCCAGATTTTTAAATTCCTGAAGGTGCTAATAAACAGTAGCATTGTGTAATTTTCGTCATACTTATTACCCAAAACAGTACTAGGTGGGGAGATAACTATGGTACTATTATGCATTTACATCAACTACTTTTATGTTAAGCTATATTTTCCATCAATATTAAATATGAAAATACAGGCACAACCGAGTAAACATATGAAATTGTGGCATATTTGTTAAAACATGCTATGAATGTACTTCTCACTAAATCCTATCACGTATTTTTCCTTAAAAACTTTATGATTAGAGGTCATTGTTTATCTGTGGGATCTTGGTATTACTTTTAAGTTCTTGAAGAGCCTAGCAAAGATGTGACCTCTGTCCTAAGTTTTATATTTCAAATTCCTCTAAGAGGGAAAAAATGACTTCAAGATCTGGTCACTATTTCCCAGCTGTCACAAATGTCTTTTTTTCTGGTGGTAGAGAAATATCATATTGCACTGTTTTGTTTCAAGGTCATCTGTCAAGAGTCTCAATTTACCTGCAAGTCTTGATGGATCTTAAACATCAATAAATGACCCATTTCTACTTTGCAATATAAAACTGAGTCTGTTCTTGTGTCATTTAATAAGACTATGAGTGCTTTTTTAACAGCATTGGCCGTAAATACTCAAAAGTATCACATCTAGTTCTTTTTTCTTTTTCTCTTGAGAGGACAAAGAGATCTCCTCCTAAGGAATAGGCACTCTCTGGCCTCATCTCTTTGTCAAATGGTTCACCTCATAATGAAGCAATAACCTTTCTATATACAGAATCTTTTTTAAAAAAAAAATTTGTTCCTATTGTGAGAGAGGCACTATCTCTGCCTGGATTGTCCATAAGGCACTCCTTTTGTGTGCTTCCTCTCTATTGTCATGGAATGTAAAGCACTCTTTCACATTGTTACACCAAACAGCCATCTGGACCACACAGTAGTGGGCAGTTTATTAAAGGGAAGTTTTTGAAAAGGAAACCACAAGAGCCCATTTTATTCTTTACATTGTAAGTGTAAGAACATCAAATGTCAATGAAATTTATTTTTGTGTGATCCTGAGTACCTCTTTGCTGTTGTATGGAACATTCAACATTTCTTTTCACCCAGGAAGCCTAAATAAGCTAATATATGACTGGATAAGTTATTAAATGTTTTTTTCATAATTATCATTAATGGTAACCATTGTCAAGGCACTATATTTTAAGTAAACTGGGTCTCTCCATCATATCCCCATCCATGCCATTACTTTTTATCCAACAGAAGGTCAGAAAATTCATTTATTTATTTATTCAGCCATCAAAAATATTTGTACTTACTACATGCAAGGCACTCTTCTTAGTGTTACAGAATATTCAAATAAATTATTTTTTTAAAAGGCCCTTGTTTTCAAGGACCCTAGGTTTTTATAGAGACAGTAAGATGTGCTCTCAAAAACCCACAATAGAAAGCAATACTATCTGAGTGGTAAAGGGAAGGGAACTGTGTATTGATCATCTAAGTGTATTCACATGTGATCTCATATAATTCTTACAGCAACCCACCCTCAGGAGTATTATTATCATTCCTTTTGTTAAAAGATAAAAAACGACAGAACTTGCTGAAGCTCATGGGATTTTAAAGTGGATCTCTCTGAGTCCAAAGCTCATGCTCAGTCTAGTAGGAACAGGCTTAAACTTTCAGGAAGGGAAAAGGCTATGCCATGCTGATGTGGTCAGGGGCACCAAGACTAGAAAGAGAAGTGAGGTTTAGAGAGAAAGTATTCCAGGACTAGGGCACAGGGAAGGAAGTGAGGTGGGAGAGAGAAGAACTCACTTAAGGACAGCAAGAAATAGTGCAGATAAATAGTGGAAAATGAAGCTAGAACTAGTAGCTGTGGGCCTGAGGAGTAAGACCATTTAGTAGGCAACTGTGAAGGTTGCACTTTTTTCTGCAACCAGCAGTTTCACTGGAACATTCTGATCAAGGACATGGGATAAACAATGCCAATTTAAAAAAAAAAAAAAAAAAGAAAGAAAAAGAAAAGAGAGAAAAGAAAAGAAAATTCTGCCAGTAGAGTACAAAACATGACACAGAGTGAAAAGGTACAAACTATTCCATCATTCCTGGTGCAAGCCACATTTCTGGTTTCTGGGTTGGCCCAGGAAGCTGCCAGTCATGCTTCCTGTGGTCTGTGGTGAACATGTTCATTCCTTCTTGTGTGAAACTGGCAGTTCCTTCTTAGGTCTAAATGTGTCATGGGGAAGTGCTCCTGTGGCGACAGGAAAAAAGCAGCAAGGCAAGAAAAAGAGTCAAACTTGTTTTGTTGTCATTCAAATAATACTTTTACTCCCTGAGTAAGCTCAATTTTTTCATGCTTTTTTTTTTTTTTTTTTTACAAAAAGGTCAATGTTTATTCTAGGCATGAGAGGAGGAGAGAGTCTGGGGTCATTGTCACTTCATAAATACCTTTCAGAAAATCATACCTAATAAAAGTTCTAGAAGGTCTAGATGGAGAGATTTAGAAGGGTGGCAACCAACTTAAAAGGAAATGGCATTATTGGAGCTTCTGTAGCATACTAATTGAGGTTGAGGGAGGAGGTCAGTGCTAACAGACATAGATACATCCAGATATTGCAGGAGTGCCCAAACCCTGAACCTAAACCACTCTCAATGTTCCTTCATCATAGGGTATTAGTTCTTTCTGCTGATTGCATATTAGAGTCACCTGGAGATTTTTTTTTTTTAAATATACCTGTAATCCAGGCCCCACTATGAAGAGGTTCTAAATTACTTAATCTTGGGCATTCCTCCCCATCAACCCTCCCCACCCACTTTTAAAAATGAGGTTTAATTTACATAGGGTAGTACACATAGACTTTTTTGTCTAAAGTTTGACGAATGGGTGCAATTTTTTAAACTTAGATGCCATAAAATTCAGAGATGAACATTCTTTGACCTTCAGGTTGCCAGCCGTGTCTGTAAGGATAGATGAAATTCAGAGACCTGGCAGAAATGGGAATAGCTGTTCAAATTACCTTTAAAATATATTTTGGACTGCACTTAGACAGTACAGTTAGGCAAGGATCACTATATAGAATCTTTTGCATTTTAGGTTATGTATACTGAAACACTGGATTCACACTGCACATCAGTGAACTCTGAAGACAATGCATCAGAAGGCCAGAAGATTCTTTCCCTGTGTGAATCATCCCACCGACATAACCTGAAAGCTTGTTATAGAGGAACCAGATTGTATAAAAAAGTGAGTCTAGAGGGCTGTTCTTGGTGGTACAATCTTAGCCCCAATGCTTTAATAAAGATCCTTGGATGATCCTGTTATTATGTTTGGAAACGATGGAAAAGGGAGCTCAGAGGGAATTCTGGCAGCAACAGCATATCTAAAGGCAAAAGCCTTGCCTTGTGTTGTGCTTCCAAACATAAAATCATCTGCATGTAATCATACAGGGAGTATGAAGGAATCAAACCCAGAGGAGCACTAAGGTAGGGGAAACAGAATGAGGAACTCAGGACATTGTTTGATTGCCTTGCCACAATTAAAACTGCTTTGGAAACACTGATAAGAGAGAGGATCAAGAATTTTATCGGTATGAAAAGAGTGATTTTGGTAAACATGTTAAGCAATTAAACATGCAAGATATAACTTTATTGTTTGATGTATATTTCTGGCATTCTTTCTGAGAGAATTGATGACACACTAAAACCTAATTTCTGGAACTAGTTTTTGGAAGCTCAGATTTTAAATTCTTATTGGTTATTGACAATAAGCAAACAAACTCTTAACAAAGCAAAGAAACCACACAGGATTTTCATTTCAACATTAGGCCTAGAAAAATATTGTCATAATTTTAACATTCTAATTTCAAAGGGATGGTTAAAATGAGTGAATAAATTTTATGTGTAAGTTTAGTTATCTAAAAGGAAGATTTTAGTATTTGGAAACGTAGGCACACCAACAAAACATCATAGAGTCATCATTTTCCTAGGTGACTATATATATAATTCACTATAGTTTACCATAGTTTTACCTCGTTTACCATACTAGGCCAGCTCTGAGAAAATTCTGATATTAATTATCTCATTTAATACAAGCTTTTATGGTGTTGGTCCTGTTTTTATTATTCCCTGTGTTACAGATGAAGGAACTGAGAAATTAAATAACAAATCCAAGGGCACCCACCTAGCAGAGGCAGATGCAGGACTGGACTCCAGGCAGTGCGATTTCAGACCCAGGGAGAAGCACAGAATTAATATGTCAAGTCCCCTCAATCATGTTCAATACACAGCATCAGTAATATACTCCATGGCCTCCAGTGGAGCCTGTTCAGAAGCAGGATTGGGAAGGCAGGGAGTTGAAGCTCAACCCTGTCTTCACCTCCCCTCACCCTCTAGGGCTTGGCCAATCCTCACAAGAAGTATCAAACAATCAGGTAGTTGTTTGCTTTTTTTTCTCCAACCTCTCTTCAAAACGAGCAGAAGGGCGGTCATAGCTGTAGACAAGGCCAGCAGTTGAGGTGGTTCCCCTCTACATATGACCCTGGAAAGCAGAGGATGGATGATTCAGAACAGTGTCAGCAGCAGGCCCTGGGGAGGTGGCTGCGCCTAGGCTTAGATGAGTGGTTCTAAGGAGGCCTCTCTGTCTCTGCTGTGATTTGTCCCTGTGCTCTTAAACTCACTATTCAATTTTTGGACCAAAGGAATGTTTCTGGAGAAATGATAGTGAACATAATACTAACTGCAGGTGTTGTTCAAAGCACTTCACATTTATAACTCCTCTCATCCTCATTGCAATCCTGTGAGGTAGGTAATAGGGTCACCAGCTCATCCCTCTTTGGTTAGGACATTCCTGATTTCAGCACTGAAAGTCCTATCACAGATAAACTGGCATGGTTTTTCGTTCAGGGAGGTACTTTTCCCTATAAAGATAACAGGCTGAGAGAAGTGCAGTGACTTGCTCAAGATCACAGCATTAGCAAGTGCAGAGCCAGGATTGAATCCAAGTGGTACTACTCTAGAGCCTGCACACATAACCAATACTAATACATAAATTATCTTTCTTGAGGACAGGGGAAATTTAAGGATGGACCAATAACAGTATGCTAATCCCATCACAAAGACATTCGAGCTGGGAAATCAGAAAAGGGAAGAGATTATTGGGAACCTGACATTGTTTCACTGAACTCTCACAACTTTGAGTGTTGGGGGTATTATTCTCATTTTGAGGATGAAGAAACAGAAACTCAGAAAAGTTCAGTCTTGCTTACAATCATAGAGGTGAATTTCAACTAACTCTTGCTGTTTCTGAAGTCAAAGATACTTCATTGCATCTGTCTACTTTTAACAAGAACTAACATTTGTGGAGCACTTTATAGTATACAAAGCCCTGTCACATGCACCAACTCCTTTGACCCTCAGGACCCCACCTGAGGTGAGCATAGCAGTAATAACATTTTCACTTACCCATGAAGGCACTGAAGATCTTAGAGGCTGCAGTTCTCTGAGGTCACAAGGATATCATGTGGCCGAACTGAGACTAGAAACCGGGTTTTCTGAAAAGTTAAGATTCCTTTCTTCTTTCTTCCTAACTTTATTAGAATATATTCTGGAGGATATGTGTGAGCAAGGGGGCAATACAGTGGATAGTGAACTCTAGTTCCAGAAATAAAAGAATGATAGAAGTGGTAGGCAAGGAGGTAATTAACCATGGGAACTTCTAAATAGGCAAACAGGAGCAAGGAGAGAAGAGGCCTTGAGTTTTTGACATTTTGGCAAAGATGAGAACAAATAGTACACACTGTGTAAAAAAACTCTTCTGTCTCAAACTCAGTCATTCATTCATTCAACAAATTCTTAATGAATGCTTAACATGTGTGAAGCAAGGCAGGTGGTCCAAGAGTGAGAAACGTGGATGCAGGACAACTGGGCATGCTGAGCTCACAGTGTGGTGAGGAAGCAGCCACTGCTTTTCATACCAATCCTGGCTCTTCTCATGCTGGCTAGAGGTTGGGGGCAGCTAGTTTGTGTAGCTAGTTTGCTAGATCATCCTGTAAATTCTCCCACCTGTGGCTGATTGTAAGCTATCAAGGTGATGGGAACTGGCTCACAAAATTCCTGAAAATTTAACAATCAGTTCTCCAGACTCAGCCCACCACTGAAACCATTCCCTATTCCACTCGTCCTACCCTCCTCACATAGTTAACAGTGGAAATTATTATTTCTTACAAGTTCTAAAGGATTTCAGGAACTGTTTCCAGTACTAGGAAGGTAGCATCAAACTGCACAGTAGTTTTGAGTTTCAGCCCAGAGGGATAGAAGTCAGGGCAAAGAAACGCAGCAATATTCCAAAGCATGTCTGTTGAGTCTTGCAAGAAGAGAGGATGAAGCGAATTTAGAGCCTGCCAAAGACATAGAAATATGATCCCCTCTCCAGGAGATGGACCACTTCAGTAAGCCCAAGTTTTATTGCATGAGATTCTTAGTTGGGAGACAAAACACAGTGATCCACGAATGAACCACGTTGGTTTGCATTTGGCTGAAAATACACCCTTAAAATTGCCAGTAAGTAGATTGGACAGAGAGCAGGGCCTGGGTTCAGGAAGTGAGAAACTTGAGGGGAAAGAATGAAGGAGAGGGCCCAGAAGGCAGAGCAGGGAAAACACCAAAGCCTCATGAATCCTACCTCATAATCTTGCCTGAGGCTGGTGAAATATGCACATGTTGAGCTATCAACAGATATAAAGGAGTAATGATAATAAAATCCAGTCAAAAAATAAAGTAAGGTAACATGGAAGGATTTCTGGTCCCCCATCTTTTCTAATAACCTTGCAAAAGACATTTGACAGCCACTAAGAGTTTACAGCTGTATGGCTTCCCATAGAGATTAAAGGCTAGGCTTGGCAACACTCTGCAGTACTTAGCAGCATGTGTGAAATTACTCATCATGGAAATGCTTCTCATTTTGTACATTTTATTTATTTATTTTAACCACGGTATGAGACTGAATTCTTTCTAGATGCAGTAAAATTAACTGCCAGATTGTTTTCAGGGGTAGCACAAAAATTTCTACACACTGAAGGAAGTAAAAAACACTAAAAGTAATGTTTGCTACATAAAAGTTCCCGAAGACCTGCTCAATTGGAAATTGTTTATGTAATGCTTAAAGGCATTTAATAATCAGAAAATGTTACAAATTCATAATGAGAAATTGGTCAAATGAGTTGGTGGTGACAATATAGTAATTCTTTCGTTAATACAAAATATGTAAATAAAACAGTACAAGATCTTTGCTTGTTAAACAAATTACAAAAAATAGACAAAAAACTTAGATGAGTCAGCATTTAGCCTCAAGGATGATCCCATAGCCGCTGCTATTTACAAAGATGAAAAGATGATGGTAGGCCGGGCGCAGTGGCTCAAGCCTGTAATCCCAGCACTTTGGGAGGCCGAGGTGGGTGGATCACGAGGTCAAGAGATGGAGGCCATCCTGGTCAACATGGTGAAACCCCGTCTCTACTAAAAATACAAAAAAATAGCTGGGAATGGTGGCGCGTGCCTGTAATCCCAGCTACTCAGGAGGCTGAGGCAGGAGAATTGCCTGAACCCAGGCGGTGGAGGTTGCAGTGAGCCGAGATCGCGCCATTGCACTCCAGCCTGGGTAACAAGAGCGAAACTCCGTCTCAAAAAAAAAAAAGAAAAAGAAAAAGAAAAGAAAAGATGATGGTAAAGGAGAGAAAGCGCAAAATTCCAGTATAATAGTTTATCATCGTCTATTTGCCAGTAACACTCACATAATGTTTGACTGGTTAAATAGCATAACTGACATATGCATAAAGACTCTTCTGAAACAATATAAATTTTGAGAAACTTGGATGGTTTCTTACAACAATGTCTTGAAAAATTAGACATCAGTATATGAGGATATATTTTGTAATTCTTGGCTACAGTATCCACTTCTCCCTCCCCATAATTAGAAATTACAATTTGACAATATAACAAATGAACATCAAAATTCAATAGCTGTTTCTTTTAGAAGCTAGATTCTTCTTTTTTTATGTATTTATTACTACAACCATCCCCAGCTGTTATTCCAAATGACACTAAGTTCCAATACTCAGATAATCCAAGTTCCTAATTAAAATTAGAAAAAAACTGCACACCACTACAAAAAAAAATCAGAGACCCTCACAACATACAGCTCAAACAAGTTACCCGGGGAGTCTTATTTAACTAATATTTTTATATGTTTGTTTTCTTTAAATTATAAAATCAAGATCAAAGGAAAGTTTTTGAAAAGTTGAAAAAGTCAACTGTCTTTCTGGATACCAATATAATTATTTTCAGTTGTGTATCTGCTATTGCCTTCTTGGGCCTGGTGCATACATATCTTATATAGTCACAATTGTAGCACAAACTCAAATGTGTATTACTTTGATTATTTTCATGAATGCCTTTTAGTGGTTATTCGCTGTTTTTATTTTCCCCTCGGTGAATATCCATTAAGTACCTAAAACTGTACCTGGCACGTTGTAAATGTCATAAATAAATACTTTAATAAAAGATGCCTGGAATGTTAAAGTGCCCAGAAGCTCCTAAAAGGATGTTCAGTTTTATGCTAAACTGAATGCCCTCAGGTTCCAGGCAGAGCAGAGCCGCAGTTGCTACTGAGAGAGAAAGGGTGAGTTAATGAATCACTCCATCCTTTGCACTTTCTTCTGAGTTGTTTCAAGTCTGTCCTCTGGCAGGATGCAGCAGCTTCAGGCCTGATAAGAGCTTCAGGTTCTGCCAGTGTGGCCTTGGGCTTGTTATTGAAGACTGTGCCTGCCATTGATTGTCATGGCTTTAAGGGGACAAGGAGGACACATTCTTCCTTTGCAACTACTGTTTGCTTTCCTCTGATAATGAGATCAAGCAGCCCACACTCTGGGCAATTGATGCTTGTGGGAGCAAACAGGGACAGTTGATAGGAGTGGCAGGTGATAGTGAGGACTGCTGGGGCTGAAAGAAATCCATCCCACTTCAGTGTGGTGCAGCAAGAAAAATAAACACCATGGGCTTCACCTGAATAAGCCACACTTTCCCAATGCCAATGTAACTCTCTGCTTCAGGTGGTCTCCTGTGGTGGCTGCCTGAATCCAGCCTACTACATTGTAAGGTGTATGAGGGTATTGAAATCACAGGCACGAAAACAGTCCTGTACACATTCTCCCCTGTTCTGGTCCTCAATTAGGGTTGTGCATATTAAGAAAGTAAGTAGATTATTCTGATCACTTCCTATTGAACAGAATAACTCAACAGTATTTCAAATACCATCTCAATGGACTGACTAAATTAATGTAATACTTCTTGGCTATTTAGAGGAACAAGTCGGGACATAGGATTTACACAAATCCAGATTCAAATTCTGTCTCTGACACATAATACATTGTTTGTATTATGTCATATGACTAAACTTCTTAGCACCTCAGTGTCCCATCTTGGAAAATGGAAAGAATGCCAACACTGTAGAAGTGTGTTAAATAAGATAATTTGAAATAGCATTAGTAGCACACAGTTTGCACTCAATCTCAGTTTTCCCCACATTTCCAGAGACAGTGGTCTTCCAGTTTGAAAATCGTCATAGAAAATAGAAGTCTACAGCTATTTCAGAAATTTTGAAAGCTTGTTAGAAGTCTCTAACGCCCACTGCCTCTTTGTAATTATGTGAGATCAGTTGAGAGACTTGATTGTATTTATAGCCATGTGTGCAGCTGATCTAAGAAAACACCCGACTCGACCAGAAGACAGATCCTAGGCCTTCACGGGGTAACTTACACAAAGAGAAGCCCGACAGCAAATCCTGTAGAGCTCAGATTTCCTCTGATAGAATTCAGCTCTAGACATAAATTACATGGTGCTTACAAGGCAAATGAAACACAATCTATCAAGATGGAATCACCAAGCTTGCACCTCGCAGCCAAAATGGATGTGATTGAAACAAGTTTCTTTGTAGAATCTTATTTCGGATTCTGACATTTTCTTAGAGTTTGTTTAAAAGTTTTCTGAAGTAACTGAAGAGTAATTGTATTTTTTGGCAACATAGAATCCCTAGGAAAGCACTTAAAATGCAGCAACTGCTGGCATAGAAGAGGAAACTTTACTTGTGTAGATATTCTGCCAGAGATTTAAAAGTATACTGAAAAATTGCAACTGAATTATCTGACTTTATGCAAATAACACTTTCTTTGCCTTTAACACAGAATGTAGTTAATTTACCAGTCTCCAACAATTCTTGACCAGCCTATTCTCAGAATAAATAATAAAAGATTTGAAGAAAATCAGTGATGAGTAATAAAAATATGAAGTTTTCAGAAAATGAGTGAAAGGTTAAAACTAGAAGGATCTCCTTTATGTGTATATGTCAAGTCCAAAAGTCATGGTGATAGAAAGCTAAGCTCAACTGCTCTGTTTGGTTTGTCTCCTTGTTTACTTGGTTTGTTTTGTGTTTAATTTTTCCTGATGGACCATTTGATTGTTTTTTACTTTGTATGGGTTTTTAATTTTACAAGTAATACATGTATATATTCTTTTCAAAAATAAACAGAACATTAATTTGAAAGGTGATATCTCCACTGACTACCACTATTAATTTTGGTGTCTGCTCCTGCCCCACTAACAAGATTGGCATATCTCTCTCAACACACAGATAATATATATTACTTTTTTTTGGTTGGGCTTTCTGTAAATGGAACTATACAATATGCATCATACTTAAACTTACTTTGTTCACTCAATAAAAGTTTTTAGATCATTCCCTGTTCACATATATTTCATCCCTTTGAATTATTCTGTGGTACTCTATTATACGAATATGGCAACTTTTATTTGGTCATTCCATTATAAACATTTAGATTGTTTCCAATTTTGCTACAATTAGCATCCATACATACTTCCTTATACATATTTGTTAGTGTTTCCCTAAGCTAACTATACAGAAGTCGTAGGAACATTTAAAAATTTAAAATTTGTAGAATGTCCTCTGAAGAGACTGTACTACAACTTACTAGCCATGCGACTTTGATATAGTTACTTCCCTTTTCTGTGCCTCAGTTTCCACATGTCGAAAATGAGGGTGATTAGTATCTACCTCATGAGTTGTTCTGAGGATTAAAAGTGTAAATGCATGTAAAGTGCTTAAAACAGTGCCCAGGACAACATAAACTGATATATCATTTCTTATTATCAAGATTTCTGCTAACATGCATGAGAGTGCCTATAGCCCCACATTGTCTCCAGCACAGTCAACTATCCAGTTGTTTGATGTTCTCCCATCACACGGGGAAAATGTTGTATCTTCTTGTATCAACCACCCTGCCAGGTGTGAACAGGTCCTCAGCTTCCCTCTCCAGCATCCTCGTATGTCTCCATGGGAGGAAGGGGCTAGGCTTGGCAACCGGTATCCTGGCAGCTCATGTGGTATTCCTTATCACATCTGCAAACTTGGCGGGACACTCATCATCTACACAGCCTGCAAGGAGTGGTCCAGCTTGTCTTTATACTGACTGTGGGTTAGGGAAGGGCTGAGCTAGGGGCAGCAGTGGCCGGTGTATGGTGTGACCCTCATGGTGTGTCAGGGCCATACAAAGGGAGCTCAAGTACAGAAATGCACTTCCTTCAGGCTGTTCACTCTCCTTTCACCAGAATCTATTCGTTAGAAATTAACAGAACAATCATGCCTGAGAACCCATTTCACCTTTGTTGTGTGCTCCTGGTGAAATGAGAGAAGACAAACAAGCAGATAACCTACCATGGGGCAGGGTAGTTCTTTAGGTAATTCCTTTCACCGGTGTATAGGCAGGTAGATGATATTCTACTCACTCACTTGCAAAGCCTCATCTATTGAATTTCTTATAATAAAATAATTTCTGTTCTACTAGAATGTAGCTCACTATGCTCTTGTTTCCTGAAATGATATCAAGTTTTTAAAATTATCCTTAATATTACTGTAAGATTAATTATCCTCTCCATTAGTTGACGTATCTTAGCATCCACTATTTTGGCCCGACCGAGAGCTATTTTATCCCCCATGCTGCATAAGTATCTAAAGGTAGATTTGAGAAATCACCTTAGCATTCATTAATTCATTCAACAAACATTATTAAACACCTACTCCATGACAAGCATTGTGCTAGGGTTTAGCAATAATAGCAAATAATAAAATTTTGTTCTTGGCATGGCAAGCATTGTGCTAGGGTCTAGCAATAATAGCAAATAATAAAATTTTGTTCTTGGCCTCAAGCAGCTCATAGTAAAGGGCTGCCTTTCCTAAAGTGTATTGCAAAGAAAACATGTTTCTACCATTTCTACACAAATATACACACTCCCTGATCAAACATATTTAGGAAATGCTATACACAAGGCACCTTAGCATATTAAAAGCTCTGAGTGTCTGGAGATAAAGGATCATAGAGTATTTAATTTGATTTCACCCGGGGAAGTTTAGGCATACCTTTTGAGTAACACCTGTTGACAGTCCAAGAACTAGCATTTCTCAAAATGCTTTTCTGGACATCTGGCCATTCTAGTGGAGGAAGACTATGAGGAAAACTCCAGGATCCTAGATTTCCCAAATAGATTATTGGATTCAGAGCATTTTAAAGAGAGAATGTGTGTTATATATTTGAGAATATTGTATGTATGTTCAAGTTATGCATTATTGTCAAGTACGTAATTGCATTTAAAATTTCTAAACTCCTGTTAGGAAGGTTTAAAGGATGTCATAACAGACTACCTTTCGCTGAAAGCATATAACTGTGCTTCAGTGGTTTTCTCCTAATTTTGTAGATCTCTGGGCACAGTAAAGTATCTGGGCCTTTATTTTTCATTATTTTCACTGTTGTAATTAACAAGATCTCAGAAAGATCATATGGTTAGCTGCCTGGCATGGGTTGGAAGCAGGAGTCTCCATCCTTTTGGGGAGCGAGGCTTACTGTTTTCTAATGCCTGGAACTCATTGAGGGATTCCTGATAGCATCTGGCTCTGTCACTTTCCTGCTTGAAATACTCTTGAGCAGCTGCCCCTCACAGCAGGGTGGCTTCATGTGACTGGCTGGGGATCCCTGTTGTAAATGACAGCTGCAGGGTGATTTTGGCCATGGCTGCCAAGAGGCAGAAGTCGAGTGAAAACATTATAGAATTTTTATTATTCACTGAGACAGTGTGTGCATAGCCAAACAAAGAGGGCACCAGTTGAATACAGAAAAAAAAAAAAAAAACATTGGGTCTGTTTCTTTTTTGAAAGCCTCACTGATGTTCTTTCATTGCCAGAAAGTGGAACACAAACAAAAGAAAACAGAAGACACACTGACTATTTTAGCCCCAGTCTATCCTGCCTAGTTTATACATCATTGGCCTGAGAAACTGAATACCACTGCTACTAATAACACCTACCATTTTTGGAGCACTTACCAGATAATCAGGTGTCACTGTTTATGACAATTGTCTGAATATCTCTTCCCAACGTGCTTGTAGGGTAGCTGCCATAGCTGCCATTTTAGAGCTGAAAAACCTGAGATTTAGGGAAGTGCATAACTTGTCCAAGGTTGCAGAGCCAGTAGCTGGTAACGCAGATTCAAAGCGAGGCCAATTCAAACAGGACTTACTCAAAAGTCCACGGCCCTGACCCACAACTGAGTGAGTTTCTAAAGTCCAATAATAGTGACTGTCATTTAAATAGAGATGGCTTTTCTGGTCAGATCACAGCACTAAAAGAAGATGATATTTGAGGAAAAAGTGAACAACAGAAGATGAATTTAGTGATGGAATTTCATTTTGGGCTGCTTTCCCCTTCAGTAAATAAAGCTAAAGATATTAGGCAACCATTCTGGACGTGAAAATCACTACAGAACATCTCCCAAACCTCACAGTTTTCTTTAAGATCAAGACGGCCTGATTATTGTTTGTTTGCGTACCTTGAGCACCATCTTGTCCCCTGACTGCATTGACAGGAAAGGAGGATCAGTCAAACTCTAGTCTCCCGCTGAGGGGACAGGGTTGGAGAATAGAATATATATATGTGCATTGAGCCTGAAGTTTGTAGAATACAGTCATTATGGGAGGCAAAGCTTGGAAAGGTCATGATTCCTGCGGAAATGGAAGATACTTGAGAGAAATGAAATTCAGGTTTCCATACCTGCTGAAAGTGTCACATTAACGCTAAGAGGTGGCGAGTGGGTGCGTTTCCTGGGAGTGCTTTTCCTTCTGAATACTGCTTAGGATTTTCCTTATAGTTGCTCAAAGATTTCCCTTTCTTTTTCTTTCTTTTAGAAATTAAAAAACTATTTTCTTTTTAAAGGACTCAGTTCCAGTGTGAGAAGTACAGCAGTGTCCTGTTCTCTTTCACATGCCCCCCAGAGGACAGAAATTGGAGACTATTCTATTCATCTTCTGGACACTGTAGATGGTTTGATAAAGGTATCAGGTCTTCAGAAGACCTTTTGGCTGAGAAATCACATACTACTTCTCTGAAGTTGTGAGGTGAGGGGCTCAGCCCAGAAGTAATTGTGTTTTCTTGTGCTCACGGTTCTCACAGTTCATCCTGATTTCTTCATTGCCAAGTTTTGACACTGAAGTTGCTTTTTCGATAAGGCTGAATGCTGAAGGCTGCTGCCCACCATTCTCACTGCAGCCAGAGATAAAGTATTGGTCAGTATTTGAGATAAACTTTTATTAGAGTACTTCCATTAAGATGCTCCAAGGGCATTACGTCAAGGAATGAGACACATCTATCTTGTTCTGGTTTAATTGCAGAAAGGAAGGTTGTAAATCCACTTTCAGGGAACATAGAGCTTGATATCTATAGTTACAGGGTTTCATTTTGTTGAAACCTTCAGTTTCTCTTCACACTGCTGAAATTATAATGCAGTTTCACTTTATGAGATTCCTACAATGGTGGCTACAGTCACTGCCCAGTTTACCAAATTGACAATGACATGTACAATATGAAGTGTTGGGAACCAGCTCAGCCAGATTCATAGCAGCAGTCCACAGGATTTGCTCGCACTGCCCTAAGAAAATGCAAGGAGAAAAGGGTTTATGCTAAAGGCTCATGCTGCTGCCTAATGGAGTTCTCTTCCCGTCCTTGACAATGCTGCTTTTCTCCTTAGCAGCTCAATAGAGTCCACCCACACCGCCTTAGTGTGTCAGTCTTGAGTTCTTGACCAAGGTGCTCTGATGAACTCATCACCTCTACTTTTTCCTCTTTAGCCTTTCCTCATTCTCTTAGCCCAGATCAGCTGAGTGTTGGCTGCTGACAAAGGACATATCCAGGTGAAGAGAAGTCAGTGTCCTCACCTCCTAGCCCATTCAGCTGGCATTTTTGCCTCTAGTTTCACCCAAGCCTCCATGGATCCTAGAGAGAGTCTGAGCCAACGCAGCTTCGGCTACTGCTGCCATGACCACCCGTCCCTAGAGCACCATCGTGTTTCTTGACTGAACTGACTGAAACGAGGATCAATCAATCCCCAGGCCATTGGTTCACTGAAACAGAATTAACACTTTTTTTTTTTCAAAAGGAATTTTTTCATTTGAAAACCGACTGAACATCAAACAAGTATCAAAGCACAGAATCTGACAAGTTTAAGACCTTTGCCCTGGCCCTTTCCACTTCAGAATCAGTGTTTTCCTATTGGACTAGTCATAGAGTTCTATTTTTTCAGATTATGAGAAGAGATAATTGGCATACCTCAGGGTTGTCAATTTCCATTCAATTCCCTTAGTGCATCCTTAAGATATACCTAGAGAAGCCCTTTCCAAATCCATCATTAATCATAAAATGGGAAAACTGTGCATACTACAAGTATGTCAGGTCATTTCAATCTAGTTTTTTTAAAAAGGGATCTTTCTCTCCAATGCCCTCCAACATGAACCTATTCATCTTCTTTCATTAGAGCTAGCTTAAAATGCCAGAGTACCCAGTTAAATTGCATTTTGAAGGTAGCTCTATTCCACCCTTTGCATTAACCAAAATCCCAACTCTTATATAAGATTTTCCTTGATATCAAGTCTGATTCTATCTCCCCTTTATTATACTCCAATTCATTGGTCCCAGTAATGGAAGAGCCTCAAAAGATGTCTATGTCATTCTTATTTCATTGTTATTAATAACAATGAAGGGAGTTCCATTATACCATTTATATGTATATTCATAAATTACTTGATGTCCTACTGAGATTTTCAACTCCTATTTAACAGTCTAATATAGAGCTATAACATATATATTTGGCCCCTAAAAACATTATTTAATGACAATTGCATGGAACTAAAGAATTGAGAAGTACCTTAGTAAAAATATGGAGTTAATACTTTAGAATAATGAGTTATTTCCTTTTACACATAATAGACTGACTTTAGGAAGTTTAAACATTTAAGAATAATATCATTTTGGGAAGAAAACATCAGAAGGCCACTAAACTAGGAATTAGTATAAGTAGAAATCAATCTCATAAAATTCCATAGTGTCTGTACCTTTTCTGGCAAATATTAATTTCTATGTATTTGAAAGTACAGACATAAGATTCCTAAGGGCAGTATCCCTGTTGTATCTTGATACATCTTGATCAAGATACATCTTGATATCATTTTGATACATTCCTTGTATTTACATAAACACTATATTAGTCCATTTATCATGTGACGATAAAGACAAACCTGAGACTAAGAAATTTACAAAAGAAAGAGGTTTAATTGGACTCACAGTTCCAGGTGACTGGGAATCAATTCACCTCACAATCATGGTGAAAGGCAAGGATAAGCAAGTCATGTGTCATATGGATGGTGGCAGGCAAAGAAAGAGTGAGAGCCAAGTGAAAGGGGTTTCTCCTTATAAAACCATCAGATCTCATGAGACTTATTCACTACCACCAGAACAGTATGGGGAAAACTGCCACCATGATTCAATTATCTCCCACCAGGTCCCTCCCACAACAATGGGAGTCATGGGAGATACAATTAAAAGGTGAGATTTGGGTGGGGACAGAGCCAAGCAACATCATTCTACCCCTGGCCCTTCCCAAATCTCATGTTCTCACATTTCAAAACCAATCATGCCTTCCTAACAGTATCCCAAAGTATTAACTGATTTCAGCATTAACTTAAAGTTCACAATCCAAAGTCCACCAGAGACAAGGCAAGTCCCTTCCACCTATGAGCCTGCAAAATCAAAAGCAAGTTCGTTGCTTCCTAGATACAATGTGGGTATAGGCATTAGGTAGATACAGCCATTCCAAATGAAAGAAATTGGCCAAAACAAAGGGTCTACGGGCCCTATGTCAGCTCGAAATCCAGCAGGACAGTCAAATCTTGAAGTTCCAAAATGATCTCCTTTGACTCCATGCCTCACATACAGGTCACACTGATGCAAGAGTGTGTGCAACAGCACATGATGTTCCCATGGTCTTGGGCAGCTCTGCCCCTGTGGCTTTGCAAGGTACAACCTCCTTCCCAGCTGTTTTCATGGGCTTGTGTTATGCCTGCAGCTGTTTCAGGTGCACAGTGCAAGCCATTGGTGGATCTATCATTCTGTGGTCTGGAGGATGGCGGCCCCTTATCACAGCTCCACTAGGCAGTGCCCCAGTAGAGACTCTGTGTGGGGGCTTCATCCCCACATTTCCCTTCTCTACTTCCCTAGCAGGGGTTCTACATGACAACCCCCCCCCCACCCCCACCGAGGGAAACTTTTGCCTGGACATCCAGGCATTTTCATACATCTTCTGAAATCTAGGTGGAGGTTCTCAAACCTCAATTCTTGACTTTTGTGTACTGGCAGGCTCAACACCACTTGAAAGCTGCCAAGGCTTGAGGCTCACACCCTCTCAAGCCACAGTCCAAGCTGTATTTTTTATAATAGTTACTTTTTCTGATCCTCTCCCTCCTCAATAGTTTTTTTTTTTCTGATTCTCTCCCTCCTCCCACCTTCCACCCTCAAGTAGGCTCCATTAGCTATTGTTCCCCTCTTTGTGTCCATGTGTTCTCATCATTTAGTTCCCACTTATAAGTGAGAACATGCAGTATTTGTTTTTTTTGTTCATGCATTAGTTTGCTAAGGATAGTGGCCTCTAGCTCCATCCATGTTCCTGCAAAGACATGATTTTATTCTTTTTCATTGCTGCAGAGTATTCCATGGTGTATGTGTAGTACATTTTCTTTATCTAATCTTCCATTGATGGGCATTTAGGTTGATTCCATGTCTTTGTTATTGTGAACAATGCTGCAATGAACACACACATGCATGTATCTTTGTGGCAGAATGATTTGTATTCCTTTGATATAACCAGGAGTGGAATTGCTGGACAAATAATAGTTCTGCTTTTATATCTTTGAGGAATCACAACACTGCTTTCCACAATGGTTGAACTAATACACACTCTCACCAGCAGTGTGTAAATGTTCACTTTTCTCCACAACCATGCCAGCATCTGTTATTTTTTGACTTTTTAATAGTAGCCATTCTAACTGGTGTGAGATGGTATCCCACTGAAGTTTTGATTTGCATTTCTCTAGTGACCAGTTATATTGAGCTTTTTTTCATATGTGGGTTGGTTACATATATGACTTCTTTTGAAAAGTGTTCACTTCCTTTGTCCACTTTTTAATGGCTTTTGTTCATTGCAAATTTTCTTATAAGTGCCGGATATTAGATCTTGGTCAGACACATAGTTTGCAAATATTTTCTTCTGTTCTGTAGGTTGTCTGTTACTCTGCTAATAGTTTGTTTTGCTCTGCAGATGCTCTTAAGTTTAATTAGATCCGATTTGTCAATTTTTGCTTTAGTTGTGATTGCTTTTGGCATCTTGATCCTGAAACCTTTGTCCATGCCTGTGTCCAGAATGGTATTGCGAGTTTGTCTCCCAGGATTTTTATAGTTTGGGGTTTTACATTTAAGTCTTTAATTCATCTTGAGTTGATTTTTATATTTGGTATAAGGAAGATGTCCAGTTTCAATCTTCTGCGTATGGCTACCCACTTATCCCAGCACCCACCTCTTGAATAGGAAGTCCTTTCCCCATTGCTTGGTCTTGTCAGCTTTGTCAAAGATCAGATGATTGTAGATGTGCAGCCTTATTTGGGGACTCTCTATTCTGTTTCATTGGTCTATGTGTCTGTTTTGTATCAGTACCATGCTGTCTTGGTTACTGTAGCCCTGTGGTATAGTTTGAGGTGAGGTAACATCATGTCTGCAGCTTTATTCTTTTTGGTTAGATTTGCCTTGGCTATTCGAGCTCTTTTTTGGATCCATATTAATTTTAAAATAGTTTTTTTATTTCTTTGAAGAATGTCATTGGTATTTCCATAGGAATAGCACTAAATCTATAAATTGCTCTGGGCAGTGTGGCCATTTTAATTATATTGAGTCTCCCTATCCATGAGCATGGAATATTTTTCCATTTGCTTCTGTCATCTCTGATTTCCTTGAGCAATTTTTTGTAGTCCTCCTTGTAGAAAGCTTCCACCTCCCTGGTTATCTGTGTTTCTAGGTATTTTATTCGTTCTGTGGCAATTGGAAATGAGATTATGTTCCTGATTTAGCTCTCAGCTTAGCTGTTGTTGGTGTCTAGGAATACTAGCGATTTTTTATATGTTGATTTTGTATCCTGAGTTTTTGCTGAGGTTGTTTATCAGCTGTAGGAGCTTTTGGGCTGAGACTATAGGAGTTTCTAGATATAGAATCATGTTGTCTGCAAACAGGAATAGTTTGACTTCCTCTCTTTTTATTTCAATGCCTTTTATTTCTTCCTCTTGACTGCTTGCTCTTGCCAGGACTTCCAAAACTACGTTAAATAGGAGTGGTGAGAGATGACATTCTTGTCCTGAGTCAGCTTTCAAGGGGAATGCTTTCAGCTTTTGCCCATTCAGTATGGTGTTGGCTGTGGGTTTGTCATATATGGCTCTTATTATTTTGAGATATGTTCTTTCAATACCTAGTTTATTGACAGTTTTTAACATAAAGAGATGTTGAATTTTAACAAAAGCCTTTTCTGTATCCATTAAGTTAATCATGTACTTTTTGTCTTTAGTTCTGTTTATGTGATAAATCATATTTATTGAATTGCATATGTTGAACTAACCTTGAATCTCAGGGATAAAGCCTATTTGATAATGGTAGATTAGCTTTTTGATGTGGTGCTGAATTCAGTTTGTAAATACTTTGTTGAGGATTTTTGCATCAATGTTCATAAAGAATATTGGCCTGAAGTTTTCCTTTTTTGTTGTATCTCTGCTAGGTTTTGGTATCAGAATGATACCTCATAGAATGAGTCAGGGAGGAGTTCTTTCTCCTCAAATTTTTGGAAAAGTTACAGTAGAAATGATACCAACTCTTCTTTGTACATCTGGTAGAATTTGGCTGTGAATCCATCTGGTCTTGGAAATTTTTTGTTGGTAGGCTATTTATTACTGATTCAATTTCGGAGCTTGTTATTGGTCTGTTAAGGGAAACAATTTCTTCCTAGTTCAGTGTTGGGAGGGTGTTTGTGTCCAGAAATTTATCCATCGCTTCTAAGCGTTCTAGTTCATGTGCATAGAGGTGTTCATAGTAGTCTCTGATGATTGTCTGTGTTTCTTCAGGGTCAGTGGTAACATCCTTTTATCATTTCAAATTGTTTATTTGGGTCTTCTCTCCTTCCTTTATCTATTCATCTATCTATCTTATTAATGTTTTTGTCTATCTTATTAATGTTTTTAAAAACCAAATTCCTGGATTTGTTGATATTTTGAGAGGTTTTTGTGTCAGAAACTCCTTCAGTTCAGCTCTGACTTTGGTTATTTCTTGTCTTTTTCTATCTGTGGGGTTGTTTTGGTCTTGCTTCTGTAGTTTCTCTAGTTGTGATGTCATATTATTAATTTGAGATCTTTCTAACTTTTTGATGTGGACATTTAGTGCTATATGTCTAAACACTGCCTTAGCTGTGTCCCAGAGATCCCGATACATTGTATCTTGGTTCTCATTACTTGCAAAGAACTTCTTGATTTTTTTCCTTAATTTCATCATTTACCCAAAAGTCATTCAGGAGCAGGTTTTTAATGGGTGTCACTGCATGTGAGATGGGTCTTTTGAAGACAGCATACCATTTGGTCTTGCTTTTTTATCCAGCTTGCCACTCTGTACCTTTTAATTGGGACATTTAGCTTGCATGGTTTGAGGTACTTTTATTAGTTTTGTTTTTTTTTTTTTTTTTTGCTTTCTATTTTTCTTTCACTGTGGTCCAAGGGTGTGTATGATATAATTTCAGTTATTTTGCATTTGCTGAGGATTGTTTTATGCCCAACTGTATGGTTGATTTTAGAGTATGTGCTATGTGGTGATGAGAATGTATAGTCTGTCGTTTTGGGGTGGAGAGTTCTGTAGAGGTCTATCACAGGCATTTTGCCCAAGATCGAGCTCCTGAAAATCCTTGTTAATTTTCTGCCTTGGTGATCTTTTTAATAATGTCAGTGGTGTGTTGAAGTCTCCCACTATTATTGCGTGGGAGTCTAAGTCTCTTTGTAGATCTCTAAGAACTTGCTTTATGAATCTGGATGCTCCTGTGTTGGGTGCATATATATTTAAGAGAGTTAGGTCTTCTTGTTGAATTGAACCCTTTACCATTATGTAATGCCCTTCTTTGTCTTTTTCGGTTCTTTGTTGATTTAAAGTCTGTTTTGTCTGAAATTAAAATTGCAATTTTTGCTTTTTCTGATTTCTATTTGCTCGGTAGATTTTCCTCCATCTCTTTATTTTGGGCCTATTGGTGTCATTGCATGTGAGATGGGTCTTTTGAAGACAGCATACCATTGGATCTTGCTTTTTTATTTATCTTGCCACTCTGTGCCTTTTACTTGGGGCATTTAGCTTGCTTACATTCAAGGTTAGTGTTGATATGTGTGGATTTGACCCTGTCATTGTACTGTTAGCTGGTTATTATGTTGGCTTGTTTGTGTGGTTGCTTTATAATGTCACTAGTCTGTGTATTTAAGTGTGTTTTTATATTGGCTGGCAAAGGTCTTCCCTTTCCATATTGAGTGCCCCTTTCAAGATCTGGTGGTAATAAACTCCTTCAGCATTCGCCTATCTGAAAAGAATCTTATTTCTCCTTTACTGAGGAAGCTTAGTTTGTCTGGATATAAAATTCTTGGTTGAAGACTTTTTTCTTTAAGATTATTGAATATAGCCTCCCAATCTCTTCTAGCTTGTAGGGGTTCTTCTGAAAGGTCTATCATTAGCCTGAAGGGGTTCACTTTGTAGATGACCTGCCCTTTCTCTCTAGCTGCCTTTAACATTCTTTCTTTCATTTCAACCTTGGAAAATCTCATTATTATGTGTCTTGGGCATGATCTTGTGTAGAATCTTGCAGAGGTTCTCTGTATTTGGTTGTTGGCATCTCTAGAAAGGTTGGTAATGTTTTCATGGACAATATCCTGAAGTATGGTTTCCAAGATGTTTGCTTTCTCCCTGTCCCTTTCATGGATGCCAATGTAATTTGGCATCTGTCGACTTGTCCTCTCTACATAATCTCATAGTTCTCAGAGATTTTGTTCACTCATTTCCATTCTTTTTTCTTTACTTTTGTCTGACTATCTTATTCCAGAGGGCCAGTCTTCAAGTTTCAAGATTCTTTCCTTGGCTTGGTCTATTCTGCTGTTAATATTTATGATGGCATTGTGAAATCCTTGTAGTATGTTTTTTTAGCTCTATAAGATCAGTTTGGATCTTTTTTATACTGGCTATTTCGTCTGTTGTCTCCTGTAACTTTTTTTTTTTTTTGGGACAGAATCTTGCTCTGTCACCCATGCTAGAGTGCAGCGGCATGATCTGAGCATATTGCAACCTCCACCTCCTAGGTTCATGCAATTCTCTTGCCTTGACCTCCCAAGTAGCTGGATTATAGGCACGTGCTACCACACTCAGCTACTTTTTGTATTGTCATTAGAGATGGGGTTTCACCATGTTGGCCAGGCTGATCTCGAACTCCTGACCTCAGATGATCCACCACGCTCAGCCTCCTGTAACATTTTATCATGATTCTTCATTTCCTTACATTGAGTTTTGCTGTTCTCCTGACACTCAATGATCATTCCTATCCATATTCTCCATTCTATTTCTGTCATTTCAGCCAATTCAGCCTAGTTAAGAACCATTGTTAGATAACTACTATAGTTGTTTGTAAGACATAAGACATTCTGGTCATTTGAGTTGTCAGAGTTCCTGCATTAATTCTTTCCTATCTCTCCATGTGTGTGTTCCTTTAACTGCTGGGCTGTCTCTGATTGAATTGGTCAGGCAGGGGCAGGGTGGCTGTGCTGGAGTCCCAGGTCAGACAGCTCTGCCCAGTGAGGAGAAGTGAGGACTGGGACCATTTCCCTGAGCAAGGTAGGCTCCTCTGGCTTCGAGTTTCTCTCAAGTAAGCAGTCATTGCTTTCCTCAATTCTCTGTGGGTTGAGTTGTTTTCTTTCTTTTTTGATGAATCCCAATGAGCATACCTGGATGTTTCAGTTTAAGGTGCTGTATTTACTCACCACTTCTGTTTCTCTCCATGAGAGTAGAGTACATTGACTACTTCTAGTCAGCCATCTTGGCCAGCCTCCTCTCTCTATTTCTAAAACCATTCCTCCCACAGTGATTCCATTTCTTTCTACAGAGATGAATCATAAAGAGATGAAAAAGAGAAAAAATAGGTAGATACATTTATGGAGTGGGATGGAATATACAATACAGTTACTGGTCCACTTTGTGTATACTTTAATATCCTTTTCATGGGATATTTATTTGGTAATTTTAAATTAGCAGTTTATTTTCATGACAGGCTCTCCAGTTGTCTGATTAAATGCAGTATAATATGACAGAAACAGTTATAGGATGTTCAAGACATTCCTGGGTAATTGAAAAAATCTTAAACTTAATTTCTACTTTACTTTCACAAACACTTATTAAATACCAGCTATATGCCCAGCAACATATAGAACAATGAGTATACAAAGCTTTGAAGATATAATGTTTTTCCTCAGTAAGTTCCACAAAGTGGGAGGGTGAAGAAATGACAAAATCCCACCTCGAAAAGCCCAGGAAAATACTAGCTCTTCTGTCAAATTTTCTAGGAACCAACCTTGTTTTGTGGGAAAGTAATGTGCAAAGTTTTTATCCCAGCACTCCAGGGTGTGTGTGTGTGTGTGTGTGTGTGTGCGCGTGTGTGTGTGTGTGTGTGTTTTGCGGGAAAGTAATGCGCAAAGTTTTTATCCCAGCACTCCAGGGTGTGTGTGTGTGTGTGTGTGTGTTTTGCAGGATACTAATGCACAAACTTTTTATTCCAGCACTCCAGGACGTTTGGGCAGGGGTGGGGTTGGGTGGCAGAGAGGGAGAAAAAAAGAGAGAGAGAGGGTGGGGGGGAGAGAGAGAGAGAGAAAGAGAGAGAGAGAGAGAGAGACAGCCTCATTCACCTGGAAGACACTGCCTTCAAATAGCTCTCCATGGAAGCTGGTTTTATGTGCACAGAGATTCTAATGCCTGAAGAGAGCATGGAAATGAATGGAGAGGAAATGATATCACTGCAAATTCACTGGGTAAACCATGTAGATGAGTAAGGGATAAGAATATGAGAAAAATAAGGAATATTCTCCTTAATATGGCAGGGGAGAGGTATTGAAATCCAAGTAAGATGTTTCTTAGGAAGCAGTTCTGAATTCTCTACACCACTTGAACCAGTGCTTAAGACCTCATTTCTACACTAGAGAATAAGCTAAAATAAGTTTATGCCTCAAAAACATTTAGGCCTATGCTAAGCCAAAGGTAGGAAAAGTATTTGCCATATATATTATATCTCTTTCTGTAAAGAGCTGCTTCAAACTAAAAAGAGCCAATACAAATTAATTCAAAATTTCTATATAAACAATTCATATAAATGGGCATACAAATAGCTCTTTCAAAAGGTTAAAAATACTCAACTTCGCTTACAATAAAATAAAAACAAATTAAAATTAATCTGCTTTATCATTTTTATCTATTGGATTGTTAAGATCTAAACATTATATAGGCTGTGAGGAAACATGCACTCTTGTACATTACTGATAGGAGTGTAAATTGACATAACCTCTTTGGAAGACAATTTGTCAATATCTAACAAAATTACAATGCACATTACATTTTATCCAGCAATTCACCTTCTGGAAATTTAACCTACAGAAATGTACAAGGTTACTGCTGCAAGATTAAATTGCAAGATGAAAAAATGTCTGTATAATAGCACCATTATATGCTATATCCATGCAGTAGAATACCAGGAAGCATTAAAAAGCATAGGGGGACTGTTTAATCTACTGATTTGGGATGATTTTCAAGGTATATTGTTATTAAGTATAGTTGGTATATATGTTTAACATGTACCCCTAAAAAGTTTATTGTTAAGGTATGTATAATGTTGTTTTTGACTTTTTAAATTTTTTAAGATCATGACTGAATATGGTCTATTGAAAAATAAATTAAAAACTAATGTTCCAGGCGTTATTGCCAGTTGTCAAAAACAATCACAGAAATATTCTTTCATGAAATCCCATCCTAAGGCAAAATGACTCCCTTTGCCTATCTTCCTGGGTGCAAATGCAGTACCAAGTCTTTTTGCATGTTTACCTGCTCTGTATAAATATTAACTATTGACCATTTCTACATGGGCAAATGTCATCAAAAATAATGACTGAAGTTTGGCTGCTGTAGTTAATGGGAAACCACCCCTTCTCTACTGCCAACAGCAGAAGTACTAAACACACTGACTTCCTGAAAAGCTCTCCCACATTCCTCAACTTCCCCCTCTTTCCCTAACTTCTGATCATTCTGGTCTTAGCCTACACGTGAATTTCTCTGGAGAGTATTTCCTAACCCCTTCTCCACACTAAACTTAGATTTCCCTTCAATGTGCTCCCAAGTACCCCGTTATTAACCGTCAGAGTGACGCTTATCCTTCTCTATTGCAGTCCCCTGTTAATCTGTCTTTCTCTCCCAAAACTCTAGGTAAGGGGCAAGGACCACATTCCTCACTCACTGCCACATCCTTTGCATCTGTCACAGAACCTACTCAATAATTTGAATTCGATAAGCAAATGTTAAACAAAAGAATGAGGAATAGTTTTGTCACCAAGGATTATTCCTAATCAGGATAAGAAAATCATGCTCTCAGCATAAGCTCTTGTTTATTTTTGGAGAGGAGGAAGGACATGAGGGAAAAAGTTGAATTTCTCAAAGAAAAACAAAACAAAACTCTTAGAAGCCATTGTAATTTAAAATTATCAAAGATTAAGTAGATCTTTGCATTTTAAAGTTTATTAATAGATTTTAATTCTTAGAGCAATTTTAGCTTTGTAGCTAAATGAAGGAGAAGGTACAGAGATTTCCCCTATAGCCCCTGCCTCACACATGCACATCCCCCCAGTTACCAACATCCACTACCAGAGTGAGACATTTACTACAACTGACAATTCTACATTGACAAAGGATAATCTTCCTAAGTCCACAGTTTACATTAGGGTTTACTCTTAGTGTTGTACATTCTATGGGTTTGGGTAAATGTCATTTTTAGAGCAATGACATGTATATGTATCCACCGTTATAATATCATATAGAGAGGTTACACTGCTCTAAAAGTCCTGTGCTTCACTTATTCATCCCTCCCTCCCTCAACCCATGGTAACTACTAATCCTTTTATGTTTTAAAAAGTGTTGTCATTTATCTTGATTCACGCACTCATACTTCTCTGTTTCCGGGGGCAGAAATGCTGACAGTGACATCTGCTGTATCCATCTCTCCATTTCCAGGATAACCTAAACAGGGACCCAGAGCCCCTGTACTGAACTGAGAATATTGTGCTCACTGTGTTTATATCCCTTCTATTCAAACAAATGGACTATTAATTTGAAGCACGGCGTTTTCAGAAGTTAAATAAATTTATGGAAGAGCACTTAAAATTAATGTTCAGAATTATTGTTAGAGGACCAATTTTCCTCCAACAAAAGTTTATGCAACAACAGAATAATTGCAAGTCATGACAGGGCATGGAGCCAGTTTCTCATCCTTTCAAACTTTAGTGCTGACAATAATACTTAAATTTTATGTTTATGTACACATGCACCTGCCCAATTTGGCTGCTGTTTCCTAAAAAGCTGGTAAACGTATGCTGACCAATGTCTTCAGGCACGGCCAGAAAAGAAGAGAAACTTAAGCAGATAGATGCTGTAGTAACCAGAGCAAAAACTAACATTCATAAATTCTCTCTGATGTATACTTTTTATGATTAAGCCAAATACATAAGGGAAGGGAAGGACAATTTGTGGATGAATCTTTTGCTGTATCAAATACCTCTTGCCTTCTTAAGAATAGGTGTTAGCTCCAAAGCCTCAAGTTTGTGCTTCAATTTAAGCGTGGGTTTTTTGTTTTTTTTTTTTTGTTTTTTTTTTTTGTGTGTGTGTGTGTGTGTGTGTGTGTGTGTGTGTTTGAGACGGAGTTTCGCTCTTGTTACCCAGGCTAGAGTGCAATGGCGAGATCTCGGCTCACCGCAACCTCCCCCTCCTGGGTTCAGGCAATTCTCCTGCCTCAGCCTCCTGAGTAGCTGGGATTACAGGCAAGCGCCACCATGCCCAGCTAATTTTTTGTATCTTTAGTAGAGACGGGGTTTCACCATTTTGACCAGGATGGTCTCTATCTCTTGACCTCGTGATCCACCCACCTCGGCCTCCCAAAGTGCTGGGATTACAGGCTTGAGCCACCGCGCCCGGCTAGCATGGGGTTTTTTTTAACTCTCACTGTCTTTGGACGTTTCCTTTAGAAGAAAATGTTTCAAGCTAACTTGACTGCTTTCTCTTGGTTGAATCTTTTCTTTGCAATGGGAAGCCAGTAGAAAAGGTGTGGGAAGGCTTTAACCAAATAATCAAAACTACCTCCCTCTCCTCTCAATCAACTTTTGGTCTTGACTTTAGTTACTGCCAGAGGGTAAATGAGGCGAAAAATGAAGGAAATGCTCAACTCTTTTCTCTCTGCTTGAACTCATCCCTTAGGAGAGGCTGGCTCATGCCCTCTAGACCTCAGCAGGCAGGATTGTGCCTTCCTTCCCCACAACTCTCTGCAGGATTTTGTACGTTCCCTGGGAGTAGAATAAGTGCTTTTAAACAGGCAGTGTGATGGTTGAAGTTTGGAGTGAAGCCCATTACAAGCTGAAAAGAATTCCCAGCTGCATTTCACTAGTCCCTGATCCCAGCTGCAGAAATGCACAGGGGACTCTATTTCTTAAGCCCTGTACTTATGTGTACATATTCACATCCATGTGTATAAGTGCACGACTTGGACACAGTTGGGAAGCCTTGAGCCTTAGAGATGAATTAATGTTCTTTGTAAGATAGGCCTGAGTATCTATAGGTATAGCATAAATACATTATACTTCTCTGTCTGTTAAATTGTAAAGATTCTCAGTATGATTTCAAACATTCAGGGTATTAAAAGAAATCACAAGCACACATCTCCTATCAAAGCAGATAAGGGCATGGAAACAAAAAAATAATTTTAGGTAAGTCAAAGAGTATCAGCGTACATTAAGAAAAAAGCTATGAGGTATAAAGTAGATTCAGGATTAGTGTATAAAGGGACTTCTCTCTGGCCTGAGATAACATAGAGGAAGTATGAATTTCTTCCTTACTGGGGGAACTTATTCTGATAAATACATGCCAAATTTCCCCTTAAGATTATACTTAATTAAAGGAGAGCTACTTATATCAAAACAAATAGGAGAATTTGGAAGTGAGGTAAAGAAAGAAGGCAATATTCTTCTAAAGAAATAGGAAAATTAAAACTTTGGGTGTCCATTATTTTTCACTGGATTAACAGCTAATAAAGCTCAGGAGCCCAATCCAAAGACAAAGTGAGAGTTAAAGGAACATGATCTCCAACGTTCTTAGACAGTGTTTAACTGATAACCAGTGAAGCCCATCATTCACCACTTTGGTTTACAAAGTATAATCAGTCAAAATAAAAGCAACTGACCCTACATCCCCCATCATCATTCAAACACGATGCCATTTGTCTCTTGACCTATATTCTTCATCATTTGGCACCGCCAGTGACCCAAGAGCGGTTTTTAAGTGCCTGATCTTTTGACCTCCAATTTCTCTACTAGCTTTGAATGCCAATTTTCCCCAAACCCTAGGATGAATGTTGCTTTCTTTGCTTTACTGGTTTACCCAAAGTCATCACTATCTGTCAATTTAGGAGCTTTTGAAATATTGTCCCGCATGGGATCATTCACATCCTCGTAGAAAATCTTAATATATGAAAGAGGTCTTAAGGCTAAAGAGCAAACAACAAAGTCCTCAACAAATACCAGGTAAAAAACTTAATGAAAGCTAAAATGATCAAATATCTATATGTCCTCAAAAAACCTGAACAGGATGGAGGAGGAAGAAAGCAGTCTAGAAAAGGCATTGCTGTGCCTGGAAAGACAGGGATGATGTCTCAGCCTTAATTGTCCATAATTTTCTCTACATTCATTATGCTCATTCACAAGCCCAGTATTATTTTGATGTCATTATTCTGAAGATAGCTTTGTTTTTTAAAATATAAGAAAGGGATAAAAAAATCATCCTAAGTCTGTCAGGCAAACTGTTGTCAGAGCAAAAGAGTGGTTGACTCTATGTCAGCAGAACTGTTTATTACACACTATTTCTCCAGAGCTAGAAAACCAATGTCCAGAGTATGAATTTTCATCTCTTTGTCCTCACTATTGACAGAGGGGTTAAATTTGTGGTTTGATTCCTGAGCCTGTGTTGGGTCAAAACTCCTTGGCAGCAGCATTTTTATGATGAGAGCAAAACATGCATCTTTAGAGTTTTGCTCAAGGTCAAAGGGGGCACCTTCATGCAACAAGATTCCTGGGAAAGCCCAGGGTACCGATAGAGTCAAAGCTATCTGTTAAGGCATATCAGGCAATCAAAAGCATCCATGAAGCACTGTTTGTAGAGAATTTGGGAATTAAAGTGAAATAGAAGATATGGCCCTGTCCTTTTAGGAGTGTGAAATCTAATGGAGGGAATAAAATACACAGGCAAGAGAACGGGACAGTTACAAATGAAAATAGATAGAAACATTTACAAGATAGCAGCAGAAACATGCAAAGACGTTCACTGCTAATTGGACATGCACGGAGATGTATACTGTTGTGCTAAAGCCACCTAAGAGTGGCTGAAGAACAGTCTGTGAAGATGTGACCTTCATAGTTGAAAAATATGATTTTTAGAAGGATATTGCAGCCTCAGGTCAGATCCCCCAGCTGTGTATCCCCCCTTTCTCTGTCTGGTGTAGAGAATGACTGAACCCAAGGCAGAGAATGTAATAGGAGAGGAGGCAGTTACTTGGGATAGAGTGGATGAGGAAGGAGTTAAAAGAACATGAAGGAGAGGCTCCATGGGGAATCTGTCAGTAATTGATATGGTAAATACGTGCAGCTCCCCAGAAGGCTAGAAATGTGTCACCACCCCTACAGACAAGTTAGGGAAACAGTGTCAGCCCAACTAGAAGCACCCATCACACTGTGGATTCTGTCCACAGTAGGTTATATTACCTGAATGTAAAGAAGTGATGGAATAATCTTAGGAATTCTTTTAACATTTGCCTGGCTGAGGGAGGAGAGAAACTGATTTCCCCCTTCCACTCCCTGTCCCTGGTGTTTAGACATGCTCATTTCTACCAGAATGGAAGGTGGAGACATCAAAGTAAGCCATGGTGGACCAATCAATCCACTGCCTGGTAGACACCAACTAACTGTCCCACCTGCACCACTTCTTGGTATGAGGCATAAGGCCCAGATTACAGAGATGCCAACAGATGTCAGTGTTAGGCACGTAGTGGAGAGAGGAGCTGACCTGGCTACAGCATGCCCACAGAGCACAAGGAGCATGACTTAACAAATCTACCCTTGGTTACATTTCCTGAGGTGTTTTTCAAGATCTTTCTGCACAGTTTAAACCATAAGCTGGATTTTGGTGAACAAACATGGTTGGTTATGACAAAAGCATGACAAGAAAACCTAGGCAATACCATCCAGGACATAGGCACGGGCAAAGATTTCATGACTAAAACACCAAAAGCAATAGCAACAAAAGCCAAAGTAAACAAATGGGATATAATTAAACTCCAGAGCTTCTGCACAGCAAAAAGAAACTATCATCAGAGTGAACAGGCAACCTACAGAATGGGAGAAAATTTTTGCAATCTACCCACTTGACAAAGGACTAATATCCATAATCTACGAAGAACTTAAACAAATTTACAAGAAAAAAAAAAACAACCACATCAAAAAGTGGGCAAAGGATATGAACAGACAATTCTCAAAAGGAGACATTTATGCAGTCAACAAACATATGAAAAAAAGCTCATCATCACTGGTCATTAGAGAAATACAAATCAAAACCACAATGAGATACCATCTCATGCCAATTAGAATAGCTATCATTAATAAATCTGTAGACAACAGATGCTGGAGAGGATGTGGAGAAATAGGAACTCTTTTACACTGTTGGTGGAAGTATAAATTAGTTCAACCATTGTAGAAGACAGTGTGGCAATTCCTCAAGACTCTAGAACTAGAAATACCATTTGACCCAGCAATCCCATTACTTGGTATATACCCAAAGGATTATAAATCATTCTTTTATAAAGAGGCATGCACATTTATGTTTATTGTGGCACTGTTCACAATAGCAAAGACTTGGAACCAACTCAAATGTCCATCAATAATAGACTGGATACAGAGAATGTGGCACATATACACACACCATGGAATACAATGCAGCCATAAAAAAGGATGAGTTCATGTCCTTTGCAGGTACATGGATGAAGCTGGAAACCATCATTCGCAGCAAACTGACACTAGAGCAAAAAAACAAACACCACATGTCCTTACTCATAAGCGGGATTTGAACGATAAGAACATGTGGACACAGGGAAGAGAACTTCACACACCAGGGCCTGCCTGGGGGTGGAGGATTAGGGTAGGGATAGCATTAGGAGAAATACCTAATGTAGATGACGGGGTGACAGATGCAGCAAACCACCATGGCACGTGTATACCAATGTAACAAATCTGCACATTCTGCATATGTACCCCAGAACCTAAAGTATAATAATAAAAATAAATGAATAAAACAAAATAATTAAAAAGCATGCCATTTTTATTTGCTTTGGAATTGCATCCTAAACATGCTTCATCTGGGGCATCATTTCCTGGGTATGAACTGCAAAGGAGAAGGGAAAGGGCCTACAATTCCTCAGGCTGTGGTTCTCCCTCTTCTTGAGGCTTCACCATGAAGTAACCTTGTTTGTCCTAAATTCTAGATTAAAAAAAAAATAGTATAAAATATTCCATGAACCTACTCCAACAAGTTTCCATACAAATTTTGCCTAATAAAACAGTTCATGGTGACTGGGTGTGGTGGCTCATGACTGTAATCCCAGCACTTTGGGAGGCTGAGATGGATGTATCACCTGAGGTCAGGAGTTCGAGACCAGCATGGCCAACATGGTGAAAACCTGTCTTTACTAAAAATACAAAAAATTAGCCAAGCATGGTGGTGGGCACCTGTAATCCTAGCTACTCAGGAGGCTGAGGCAGGAGAATTTCTTGAACCTGTGAGGCAGAGATTGTAGTGAGCCAAGATCACACCACTGCACACCAGCCTGGGCAACAAAAGCAAAACTCCACCTCAAAGAAAAAAAAAAACACTTAACTGGTTTACACTGAAGATTATGATTATGTCAAAAAGTATACATTAAATAGCTCCTTAAAAGTATTATCCAGTTTATTTCCAAATAAATCCCCCCAAGAGACTTCAGGGACAGAGTTCTTCTTCTCCTGTTGCCTTTTAATACAAAATCAATTGTTTTATACTTCATAGACAAAATTATACCAAACATCATCAGAAAAAGGTAAGCCAAAAGGAGAATTAATCATGTATCTTTGAAAAGATGCATCTATCAATACTTCTTTTTTTTTTTTTTGAGACGGAGTTTCACTCTTGTTACCCAGGCTGAAGTGCAATGGCTCAATCTCAGCTCACTGCAGCCTCCACCTCCTGGGTTCAGGCAATTCTCCTGCCTCAGCCTCCTGAGTAGCTGGGATTACAGGCACGCGCCACCGTGCCCAGCTAATTTTTTGTATTTTTAGTAGAGACGGGGTTTCACCATGTTGACCAGGATGTTCTCAATCTCTTGACCTCCAGATCCACCCGCCTCAGCCTCCCAAAGTGCGGGGATTACAGGCATGAGCCACCGCGCCCGGCCTAAATACTTCTTTTTAAGTCATTAAATTATTTTTGTTTTCTTTCATAATGTTTGCATTTCAGAAAACAACTTTTAATTAGTAATCTTTTCTTAATGAGGGTTATTATGGGAAAAAGAATTTGTTCTAACAAAAAATGTTTTGAAACTTGTGCTTTTGCAAAAATGAACACTACAAGTGACATCAGGAATAATGAATTGCAAAAACAGCAGTGGCAGAAAACTTGGAGATCTTTCATGAAAGGGTTAGAATGACCACAGGCTTCCATCCTTAGCACTAGCAGCCTTCAACTCACTCTGTGGGTGACAGCCTTGAGATCACGTCCTGGCCCCAAAACATTATGTGAAGAACCTCATCTGCAGAGCGGGTGTCAGGAAATAGCCCAGAATCCATATAATTTCCTTCACAATTAAAATTCTTCCTAACAGTTTATAAGTGGATCCATAAGAGGTTAATTCTGCAGTGAGCAGGAGGGAAATAACTATTAAAAACAGGACAATCACAATTCACCACAGGAACATTTGCCAACATAAAATTTGGGCCTAAGGTACTAATATTGAGCTATGGATTATAGCCTTTAGTGTGACTATGGCCATCTACAATTAATTTAAAGGAAATGATTTCCTAATTAGGATTGCCACCCATCTAGAGCCTGCGGTTACAAAGTAGGAAAGGGAAAAAGAAAAGGAAAAAACCCACACACCTCTGCACACTCATTTCATGATCTTTTCTATTTTTAATGTTCAGCTGGCTTAAAGTAGCTCTAAGAAAATGAGATCTACGACCTTAAAATTTAAGTATGGCATGAATTCTCTTTTTCAAAATTACATTATTGATTCTCTAAACATTTGGTTGCTAATCAGCACTTGTCCCTAGGAAAGAGTTTTATTGCATGATACTGAGTCTGTATTGAAATTAGGAAGGACTGAATTTCATTCCACGACTTTTAAGCATCCAAATATATGGGGCACTTACTCTTTGGGGCCTATCTGTTTCTCCTTCTGTGGAAAGAGGTAAAGAGCATGGTGAAAAGAACACAGGCCTTGGTGTCAGGGGATCAGGGTCAAGGGTTCAATTTCATAAAACCTTAGACAAATCACTTAATCTCTTGAAGCCTTAGCTTCCACATTCATACAAAGGGGATAATTACCATCATTGATATCTATCTGAAAAATCATAATGAAGATTAACTAACATAGCAAATGCAAAATCAACTAACACAGAGAGAAGCAGATGACTTGGTTGCAGATGTTTATGCTGGCGTGCAATAGGTACTAAAAGAGTCATTTGTTCCCTTGACACCAAAGAACAGTGAGCTAGCCAGGAATCTTTTTACTCCAAATAACAGCAAACACACCTCAAAATGGCTTGCCCAAGAAAGAAAGTCATCAGCTCACATCTCAAAAACTCTGGGGATAAGATTGGCTTCAGGCATAGCTTAATCCAGAGGCTGAAATTGTGTCCTTCAGCTCATTTCTCTATGTCCCAGGCTCAGTTTTCCCTCTGCTGGCTTCACACTCAGGCACTAGTCCAAAACTTCACATCTACATGCTGGTATTAATATATTCTATAAGCAATGACAACAGCTACTTATAGATCCATGTGTCAGGTGCCTTTCTGAGCAATTTATAGGCATATTCCCCACTGCAATCTCATTATGTCTATTTTACAGATGACAAAACCAAGACACAGAGAAGTTAAGTAATGTCCCCAAACTTCAGCTAGATGGAGAGCAACCAGGACTGGAACCCACTCTGGAGCTAAATTTCATGCTCATAACTTCTTTCCTGAGTTCCTCCTCTTATAGCCCAAGCTAAGAGCTGCTGACAGCTATTGATTTGAATTGGGTTATGTGCCCCTTCTTGAACTAATCACTGTGGGCTGCTGATAACAGGATATGTTGATTGGCTTAAAGCAATTAGGACTCACCCCAGAGCCAGGAGTGTGGCCAGTCAATTGACAACACATGACTAAGGAAGGTGGAGAAATACTTGCCCACAGTGACTGTTAAGAGAAGAGGAATAGATACCAGGCAGCAAACAGCAAATGTTCCCTAAAGGGACATACATAGAAGCTGTAGGTGGAGTCTCCAATAGGCTTACAGTTTAGAAGGAAAGCAAAACAGGTATGCAACAGCCACAATAGAATACACTCAACCATGTTCCTTATAGCCCTGCAGCAGGCTACCCACTGTCATGCCATCAGGATGCCTACAGGTGGTCACTGGATGGTAAGGCCCCATTCCTGGCCTTTATCTGCCCTGAATGGCTTCTCACCTATTTTTATACATCCATTCATTCTACAGATAACAGAACATCTACCTTGTGCCAGGCATTATTAGCACTGGGAGTTCCAGAGTGAACAGTTAAGGGCTTACAAGCAGAAGGTGGAGGAGCCGTATTACAGTGAGAGTGCAACAAGCAGTTACAATAGGGAGCCGTGGTTGGAAAGGTACAGGGGAATGTACAAACCTGTAACAGTGGAATCTGACCCAGGCATGGGTTCAGAACTGGTTTCCTGGAAGAAATGATATCTGAGAATCAAAGGAAACTAAGGAGTTGACTAACCAAAAGTGGATGCAAATATCGCTTAGAAATATCGCCCCCTCAATACTCTGGCTGGCTCACACCGGTGGAATCCTGTAGCAATGGCCCATGGCCTCACCATCCCCAAAACTTCCATTGGAGCTCTCCTAAAGAAATCTAAAATGTGTGATTAACTTAATCACATATGCTCTGTAAATCACATATCTTAAAGATATACATATGCTTTGTGTCGGGTAGTGTTTTATTGAATCATGTTCCTAAAACCCTAGGGTTCTACCACGTTCTCGGGGGCTAAGGGAATGTAAGTGAGGGCTGGAGATGGAAAATTTATTACTTGGGAAGGGCAATGATACTAAGCTGGAAGACTTGTGGGTCTCTTTTTCCTGATTCAACCAGATAAGCTCTGCTTTTACGTCTAGTAAAATGTTATAGTGGAAAATATAGTTAAATGTTATTGCGGGACAAGGTTCAATGGCTTAAAAAATAAGGTTTAAATAGCTCTGAGGTAGAATATGAATTTATTAGACAGCATTCCTTAAATGTGTTGTTTCTGAACATTTATCCATATACTTCAGTGATTAGGTTCTTGTCTAGAAGAATAACCATCATCATGACACAGTCTCCATGAGAAAGCTCTGACTTGGCTTACGTATGTCAGATTGCAACGCCTCCTCCACGAATGCAGCCCTCCATAAAACTGTCTGGGGGTAGCAAGGAAAACCAAGAGGTTCCAATGTGTGCTTTTCGATTTCAATGAAGAAGAGGTGGACTTTTTGCTGGTAGTGATCAGTGAGGCTTTCAGAGAACGAGTGGCCTCAGAACCGCATTTTGCTGGATTTAAATTGTTATAGGTAAGAAAAAGGAGAACTTTTCAGCTGAAAGCGAAAAAAACTGAGAAACAATGGGGTTGGGAATGCAAAGCCATGTTTGGACAACAACAAGCAGAATAACTTGGCTGGAACCTGAGTATTGTGTGGAGGACTTGTCTAAGATTAAACCAAAATGCTAGCTTGGGTAAACACTGTACGGGGGCAAGAATGACAAATGATTCACCTTCCCTCCTCAGGGCATTTGCACATGCTATTCTCTCTATGTGGAGTGCTCTTTCCCCAGATCTCTGTACAACCTTCTCATTGATCAAGTCTTTAATTAAAGTCATTTCTTCTAGAGGTCTACCTCGATCAATCTGTTAAAGCAGTGCCACCTCTCCTCTACAGCTTACCCTCTAACCTATTCATATATTCCATTGTTTTTCACAGCATTAAATGATCTTGTTTGTTTGTTTACCTGTTTACTATCTTCTTACTAGAAAGCAAATGCCATGAAAACAGGAATCTTTTCTGTCTGGCTTGCTGCTGAAACCCTAGCACTGAGCAAATGCATGGCACATAGTAGGTACTCCATATATATTTGTTCAATGAATGAGTGTATAAGTTTTTTTTAGTAAATGAGTAATGAGAAGACATAAGAGTTTTGAGTAAGGGAATGAGACAATCCCAGAAGTAATAAAGAAAAGTTCATTTGACAGCAGATCTTATGAAAAAGGCAATATGAGATTAAAGGCAAGGAGATCAATTAGGTGGCTATTTTCATTGTCCAAATAAAGGCAGATAAGAGTCTAAACTCAGGCAGTGGCAGTAAGCATGGAAATATGGGATAGATAAGAGAACTCTGAAGGTCAAAGGCACATTATGTGAGGACTGATTAGATATGGAGAGCAAAGGACCCCTGAGAATGGAGGGAACAGTGATGTCTTGCTTAGAAAGAGAGACTTCTGGAAAAGGAACTAATTTGGACAGAGTTCAACTTGAAGCATCTTGAACTTCAAGGGCCACAACCTGTGGAAATGAAGTAGGCAATCAAGTAGGCAATGTGTGCTCTTGCCTGGGAAGAGAAGTTAGGGGAGGAAATAAAGATTTGAAAGTGATAGTTGACCCCTTAGTAGAGCATAAGGTCTCAGAGGGAAGGTGTAGAGTGAAAAGAGCGGACAGCTGAGAATAGAAACATGGAGAGGGCTATATTTCAAGGATAGGAGAAAGGAAAAGAGCCAGCAGGATATGGGACGTGGGAGCAGTATGATTCAGGAAGAAAAAAGTAAATTGAGAGGAAAGAGCATTTCAAGGTGGCCACAGGACAGATCTTATGAAAAGAGGCAGTATGAGATTAAAGGCAGGAGATCAATTAAGAGGCAGAGGGCAACACAGGTTGAGGACAAGAGCCCACCCTTCCTATTCCTGAAATGGGGAGAGCAGTGTGCAATGCACTGTTCGATTTCTCACCACTAAGACCCTCTGCCGCATTGCCACTCTTCCTGGAACCCACGCCCATTTACATGTCAATTCTATAGCTTTAAACCCCAGTTGCTCCTTAATGCTTTCCTGCATGTGATTTTTTTTCTTAATACCAAAGCCTTATGTTTGAAATCTAGTTTCAGTCTCTTAATTGCTAGACATTACCAAATACATCAAGAATAGAACCATGTAAATCACAGTAACCATAATAATGATCCATAATAGTTATCATTTACATCTAGTCTCATTAACATTGCTATGGTTTATCCTCGATGTGGACCTATTATACAGGACATAAGAAGAAAATGATAATGACTTCTTTTTCCTTTTACAAAGTCATAGGCTATGTTTTGAGTCTTCTCTGGAATGTGTCCCTCTAACTCTTTTTTTTCTCTTTGCTGAGATCTCACTGAATTTAAATGAAAGTGGAAACTTTGGTTCAGAAGAAAATATGATCACACAAAATTTATGCAGAGTCATAACTAAGGAATTTTAGAGCTTTCACCCCCATCTTCAGGGTCCCCCTAACTAATATCAAGTTGTATGAAAACAACTGGTGCCCTACAGGAGTTTTAAAATTAGAGTAATCCAACTTCTCCTTGGTCAGAGCATGTTACAGTTACTCAGCACATGCTATGTGTGTGCACAAGAAGTGTGAAGGGTTTGAAACGGAAGCACCAGCCGTGGGCAACCCTCAAGCCTGAGGAAGAGCATGCTTAATACAACAATAATTATGTCATGAGAAGTGAGTAGAGCTCTGCGGCCTATGTCCCTGAGACCTTGGGGTGCTTTCTAGTACCAGTTTATGGGCAGCAAAAGATGGGACAGTTCAGCCATCAGTCAGGCCTGGTAGAGCCAATGCAAAAGCCAGAGAAGAATGAGGGTCTTTGTCAAAGTCCTGGATTCTTTCGATTCAAAACATCATGTATCACTAGGGACAACATGGATGAGAGCACAAGACTTAGGCAGCAAGTGGGCTAAACTACTCCTTCTGGAGAGTGAATACCAGTGGGGTGGCAGGGAAGCTGAAGTCTAGTGCCCGAGAGGAAATACAGTTCCGGTCTTCATTTTGTTAACTCCTGGCATCGGTCCAAGAAGTATGCAGGGCAAGCATGTTGGTTGGTGTTTAAAAGATAAGAAGGTAGTTGTTGCCTGGAGTATTTGTCCTTTCGAGGTCTTCCAGGAGTCACTTGCAGTCTTTTCGGCCCTCTGAAGTTTAGAAAAACTTTCCTCATATCTCTAAGCTCATATGTAGAGATTTGAAGACCCCCACCATAATTAGTACACATTTCCAGACTTATTCTTTATGGTTTTCTCTGTCTCTATTCCCGCATCTATGTATGCATTTTAGGTTTGTGCAGAACTAACCCAAGAGTAGTACCCCATCCTCATTAATTTTTACAAGAAACTCAGTAACCCAGAGTATAAGCATTTTAGGTTCCCACAGAGCTAACCCAGGCACAATACTCCATCCCTCATCAAGTTTTACAAGAAACTCAGTTACAGAGAGTATATTATAACTTTTGTAGTTTACTGAATATTTGTGGGGTCAAAAGGTAAGGGTTGGTCACATCTATTCATTTCTTCAGTACCCACTATGATTTAATTGCTATTCTAATTGCTATAGATATAGCAGTGAACACAACAGACAAAATCCCTGTCTTCCTGGAGCTTCCAATGCAGTGGGGGAGACAAATAACAAATTCCAAGGAGGGTGTGGCCACCTGCCAGCTTCTTTTGCTCCGACCCTTTCCCCTCTCCTTCTCTAGAGCGGCTCTGTCTCGTAGCTCTCTGAAGCCTGTGATCTGATACGTGACTCTGTAGCCCCACCACATTGCTTTTTTTTTCACAAACTTTGGAATTCTGACAGAATGTCAGAATTTTGTTACATAAGCTAAATGTCTCCATTTTGTTATACAAGCTTCTCTAGTTCCATGGAGCCAGACTGACAAGAACTGACAAGTCACTGGGCACCCCACTGCCAACTGGCATTGTTTAGGAGGCTGTGTGGGATGATGGAATCAACAGAGAAATTTGGGATTGGAGGACTCTGGAGTCAAATTTCTGCCTCTTACTGATTGTACAACATTGAGTATGTTACTTATTCTTTCTGGGCTTTGATTTTCTCCTCTGTAAAATAGATCATAAAATCTTCCTCTTGCAATGGCAAAGACCAAATGTGATAACAAATCAAAGCCCCTAGCACATGATAAGTGCTCAAACATGACTAGTTCCTATACCCGGGGTTCTAGAAAGACTCTGAAGTATACAATGAAGATGAATTAATCAGAACTCGGGATGGGAGACAAGAAGAGTCACATGGTCAACATGAGAGGAGGAAGGTTAGCACTTCCTGTCCTTTGAGGTGCAACATGAGTATTCATAGATCACCCTCATGGCCCTCTGCTGAGCCCCAGAGTGACTCCCCTCCTGTACCATGAACTGGGTATGGGGCTTAACTAAACCTGCTCCACATCCTGGGGCTTAAGGTTGTAGCTCTCACTCCCATTCAACAGGATTGTCTTAAGATAGAACTGAGGCAGAGGTGAACCTGCAATGGTAGCCCATCAGTGGGCGCATGAGTGAAATGCTGGCAAAGACAGAGAGGCAGGGCAGGTTGAGAAGATACCTTAAATGCTCAGAAGAAAGTCCCATCTAAGTGAGAGTCAAAGCCATGAAATGCACCCTAAGAGGGAAGGATGCCCCAGGTAGCCAGGCTGGCAGAATTCTTACACCAGGGTAGAAGGAACAAGTGACTAGCCTTGTGGTGAATGACTCGCCGGAGGCTGAGAAGCTTAGAATCTCCAGATTACAAGGGCTCTCTGGAAGATCATCCAGCCAAAGAATGACCTTCCAGAGCCCTTGCAATCTGGAGATTCTAAGGTCATTCAGATCCCAAACCTGCCCTGGACCCAGCCCTACTGTATAAGAAGCCCCACGTTTGAACCAGGCCAAATACTTAAATACTCAGGTGATTATCATGGCCTGGGGTGAGGACCAGAGAGTCTATATTTCAAACAAGCTCCAAGGAAATACCTATGCTACCAGTTCACAGATCACATTTTGAGTAGCAGGGTCTTAGGCTGACTCTCTGGCAGATGCTTGAATCTTCTCTGCTATATTCCCATCAAGAAGTCATTAGACGTATGCTGATTATCTCCTATTAAAGGAATCTCATTACCTCTGATGGGGCCCATTCAAACTTCATCCCTCCTAGCTGAACAGCTTGTGTGCGTATGTGCATTTCCTAAGTCCTGTTATTAAGTTTTGCAGCCTCGTCAATCCTTTGGTAGCTCTGGCAGAAAATGCTTACTTATATCTTTACACCATTTATCACTTCAAAGGTTATAACATTAACTATAGGTTTTTGGTAGAAAATACAGATGAATAAAAGGAAACATTCAGAATATCCATAATACTACCAATTAGTGATACCTGCTGCTGAAATATTGGAGTGCTTCCTTCTAGCTCTTCCTTATTTTAATCTAAAATCTGATTCCTGTGTCTTTTCCTGGCAATGTATCACAGAACAAAGCCCAGCCTGAGGCCTTTTTTCTTACAGCTTAGGACAATGGCAACAATTCTCCACTGGCTGGTGCAGGACAGCCAGCCTTTCCCACTAACCCTGTGACTCCCAGTCCTCACAGGAGCAAAGTTTGGGCAGCGATGACAAGAAAGAAAACTCAGGCCCACTGGGCGAAGATGACAATGCTGACACTGAGCTGTGGACTGTTTTTCTAGTCATTAGGATGGCTTTACAATGAGCCATTCTGTTTCTTTTGCCTGATACTGCTTGTCACCAATAAGCATACATTTTAAGGAGTCTGTGATCCATCAAACAGAATGTTTTTCAGTGGGCAAAGTCGATTGGCTCATGGCCAATTATTTCCTCACCCTCACTTGGTTTCATTAGCATTATGATCAATTGAGTGTGGACTCCTGTGTTGGAATGCCTGCATTTACATTCTGTCTCCACCATTTATTACTAACTCTGAAAAGTTAGACTAGTTTTTTAACCTCTGCTGCACCTCAGTTTCTCATCTTTAAATGAGGATAATGATACTAACCTACCCCACAGGATTCTTATGTGGATTAAATGTGTTAATACGCCTGTTTCCGAGAACAGTGTCTGACTTGTGGAAAGACTTAAGTAGATGATATCTAAAATGCATGCATACATGAACAGCCATAAAGTCAAGCTTAATGGTTAAGATATATTGGGATAAGGAGATAAGCTTGGTACTTATTTGCATATTTTAACCTCTGGAAATAATTTGGTAAGAAAAGGCTACCAAAGTTCCCAGAACTAGCTGTGATAATGAGTACATTCTGCCTCAGCAGGACTGAGCTTGTTATTCATGGCCTCAGACCTACATGGAAGGGGCTAAGTGGCTGGAACAGCGCAGGGGCTCCATAAATATTCGGCAGGAAGGACTGCTGTGGCCACCTCCCTTACTATGGTTGGGTTGGTTCTGCTTAGTAGGCAGCCTTAGAGATGGCCCCCAGTGCACAATGAGAGATCCGGGAAACCGGTAGCATTTTTCAGTTAGTACAGGTTCTCTAGGACAGGCCATTGAGGATTCCATGTCACTTTCTCTGCATGCTGCTGAGACCTCTGGCCAAGCAGCAGATGCTCCAAATCTTGAGAGCTGTGCTGAGACCCGTGGGAGTCACTGGCTTCTCTCTGGGCAATTAGTGTATTACTACAATTATAGCTGGTTTTCTAGAAAGCCACTAAATGGCACCCTGATGACTAGAAAACAATTATGTTCAATCCTATATACCTAACCTTCCTATTAGAAAACTACTTAGCTACTAGACACAATCCGGATCATTAATAAATAAATTTGTTTCTATATTTCCCAATCCAGACTATAAATAGTTTACCCCATACACTGATTCTTGGATTTATAACCCTTTTTCCTTTTTTCCCCATTTATCCTTCCTTTTATTTATTTTTAACAGCTTGATTGAGGTATAATTGACATACAAAAACTATATATATTTTAAGGATCAATCTGATAATTTTGACATACAGATGTTTCTCGGTATCTGCCAGGGATTGGTTCCAGGCCCCCATGAGGCGACCAAAATCTATTTAGTCATGTCCCACAGTCAGCTTTTTGGAACCCACATATAAGAAAAGTCAGTCCCCCATATATATGAGGGTTTCTCATTCTGTGAATACTGTATTTCTGATCCAAGTTTTGTCGAAAAAAAATTGACATATAAGTGGACCCAGGCAGTTCAAACCCATGTTGTTCAAGGGTCAACTGTATTTTAAATTGTCTCTAAACTACTTATAATACTCAATACAATGTAAACGCTAATAGTTGTCATACTGTACAGTTTTTTATTTGTATTATTTTAACTGTTGTATCGTTACTTTTTGCTGGGGTTTTTTCCCCCAAATATTTTAATACCTCGTTGTTTGAATCCATGGAGCCATTTTATTTCAATCCCATGGATATGGCTGGTCAACTGCACGTCATCTGTGAAAGCAACAGCAAAATCAAGTTAATAAACCTGTCAAGTTCATCACCCCCCAGAATTTTCTCATGTCCCTGTGTAGTCCTTCCTTCCTTTCTACCTACCATTGTCTCAGGCAATCATCAGATCACTCATCTGCTTTCTGTCACGTTGGATTAGTTTACATTTTCCAGAACTTTATATAAATGAAACTGTATCATAGGCACTCTTATTATTATTATTATTATTATTATTTTTGGTCTTAGTGTTCTAGCTAGGACCTTCAATACGATATTGAATGGAATATGAGTGGTAAAAGCAGAAATCTTTGTTTTGTTTCTTATCTTGAGGGGAAAGCATTCAATTTTAACTCTTACCTGTGCCATTTTGATAGCTGCTCTTTGAGGAGTTTCCTTTTTACTTCTTGTTTATCGAGAATTTTAAAAAATCAGGAATAGATACTTGATTTGCAAAATTAATAGATGCAATAATTTTTCTGCATCTATTAAGAAAACACAGAATAGGTTCATTAAAAGGGTTCATGACATGACTTTTGAATGCATAACCAAGTTTGCATTCTTAGGATAAACATCACTTGATCATGACATATTATTCTTTTTATCTATTGTTGGATTTGATTCACTAAAGTTATGCTTAGAATTTTTGTATCTATGTTCATGAGGAATGTGGATTAGTAGTTTCTTGCAATGTCTTTGATTTATGATATCAGAATAATATTCTGGCAGCATAAAATGAGTTGGGAGCTATTACTGCCTTTTGTGTTTTCTGGAAGAACTTTTATAGAACTGATATTATTTCTTCCAATGTTTTATAGAATTCACCAGTAAAGCCATCTAGACGTGAAAATTTGAGAAAGGGGATTGTCAGGGAAGGGGGTTTTTAATTATTAAATCTATTGCTTTTCTTTAACAAACATATGACTATATAGGTTACTCATTTCTTCTTATGTAAAGGAATATGTTGTCTTTCAAGTAATTTGCCTATCTTAGCTAAGTTTTTAGATGTATTAGCTTATAGTTGTTTATAATATTTTATTATATTTTAATATTTGTAGAATTTGTAATGATGCCACCTCTTTTATTTATGATGTTGGTACTTATTACTCACTGATAACAGTCTTTTTATCTTGATTATTCAAGTTAAAGGTTTATCATTTCTACTAATCTTTTTTAAGAACAGGCTTATGATTGTGGTAATTTTTTCTATTGTATTTTTGTTTTCTATTTCATTGATTCCTACTCAAACCATTATTATTTTATTTGCTCTTCTTACTTTGAGTTTTAGCTGCTCTTCTCTTTCTAGTTTATTAAGGTAGAACTTAAGATCATTGATTTGAGAACTTTCCTTTTTTTTAGTAGATGTTTAGTGATGTAAATTTTCCTACCAGTAATGCTCTAGTGGCATTGCAAAAACTAAAATGTATTTTTTTCTTTTCTATTAGTTTGAAATGTTTCCTAATTTATCTTTTGATTTGTTCTTTGATCCATTGATTATTTAGAAATACCATATTCAATCTCAAAATATTTGGGAATTTTTCAGAAATACTTCCGTCGTTTCTTTCTAATTCAATTATACTAGCTCTAGAGAACATACTTCATGTGACTTGAATCTTTTTCAACTTTATTAAGATTTATTTTATGGCTCAGATATGGTCTACATGTCCAGTATGTATTTGAAAAGAATGCGAAATTTGTATTCTGCTGTTTTATAAATGTCAGTCAGGTCAATGGGTTAAAACTGTTTTTCAAATCTAAATACTCACTAAATTTGTCATCTTGATTTATCCATTACTGAGAGAGGGGTACTGAAATCTCCACTATAAATGTGAAGTTTTCTATTTCACCTTGAAGTTCTATCAGTTTTGCTTCATGTATTTTGATGTTCGGTTATCAGGTGAATTAATGTTCAGGATTTATATATTATCTTAATAAATTGACCCCTTTATAATAAAGAAATAAGCTTCTTTATCCATTATAGTATTTTTCTGTTCAGGAATCTATTTCACTTTATAGAATAGTAGTAACATAGTAGCTGGTATCTTGCTACTTTTAAATTTAATCTATGTGTGTCTTTATATTTAAAGTAAGTTTATGGTAGGTGGAATTCATTTGGGTCCAACAATTTTTATCTTTTAATTGGGGTAGTTAGGTGATTTGCAATTAATGTGATTACTGTTAGGTTTATATCCATTATCTTATCTGTTTTCTATTTTCCCCATTGTTTGTTTGCTCTCTTTTTCTTCCCTTCTGCTTTGTTATTTTTTAAATAATTATTAGCCTATTTAATTTTTTATTATTTTCATTTATCTCCTTAGTCATATAAAGAGTTAGTCTGCTCTGGCTCCTATAATAGAATATCGTAGAATGGCCATGCACAGTAGCTCACACCTGTAATCCCAGCACTTTGGGAGGCCGAGGGGAATGGATCACTTAAGGTCAGGAGTTCCAGACCAGCCTGACCAACATGGGCAACATGGGGAAACCCCAACTCTAATAAAAATACAAAACTTAGCTGGGTATGGTGGCACCTGTAATCCTAGCTACTCAGGAGGCTGAGGCACAAGAATTCCTTGAACCTGGGAGGTAGAGGTTGCAGTGAGCCAAAATCACACTACTGCACTCTAGCCTGGACAACAGAGAGAGACTCCATCTCAAAAAAAAAAAAAAAACCATAGACTGGGTGGCTTAAACAGCAGGTATTTATTTTTCACAGTTCTGGAGGCTGTGAACAAAATCCAAAATCAAGGTGCTGGTCAATTCAGCTTCTGGTCAGGCCCTCTTCCTGACTTGCAGATGGCTGCCTTTTGCTGTATCCTCACATGCTGGTGAGATGAATCTATGGTGTCTCTCTTCTTATAAGGGCACTAATATCACAAGGCTTCACCTTCACCCCATTATGAAGATGGAGCTTTATAATCTCATCTAAACCTAATTACCTCCCAAAGGCCCCACCTCCTAGTATCATTACATTAAGAGTTAGGGCTTCAATATATGAAGTTTGGAGTACAAGAGAATATTCAGTCCATCCCACTTCCATTTCTTCCTGCCTGGTCTTTGTGCTATGGTTGTTCCATGTTTTACTTCTCCTGTGTTTTAAACTGTATACTACATTGGTATTACCTGTGTTTAAATACTCAATTATCTTTTAAAGAAATTTAATTAGTAAGAATATATATATATATATATATTTACCCCTGTAGTTGCCATTGCTAGTGTTCCTCAATTCATTTTTGTACTTCTTTTTTTTTCCAATCTGGCATCATTTTTTTTCTGCCTAAACACCATCTTTAATATTTTCTGTCTAAACACTACCTTTAATATTTTCTGCCTAAACACTACCTTTAATACCACAAATATTTTTAAAAAGCCAAAATCCTTTTAGCTTTTGTATGTCTGAAAATAATATTATTTTTCCTTTATTTTTGAAAGGTATTTTCACTGCACATAGAATTCTAGGTTGGCAGCTTTTTTTTCCCAGTACTTTAAATATGTTGTGTCACTGTCTTTTAGTTTGTATTGTTTCCAGTGAGAACATTTTCATCTCTACCTTTGTTCCACTTTAGGTAGTGAAACTTCCTTTACTGCCTACTTTTTAATATATTCTATTTATGTTTTTGAGCAATTCAATTACAATGTGCCTTGATGGAGTTTTCATCATGTTTCTTGTGTCTGAGGTTCATTGAGCTTCTTGGATCTATAAATTTATAATTTTCATCAAATTTAGAAAATGTTTGATTTTATTCCCTCAAATATTTTTTGTCTTCCCGTCCTTCGGGACTCCAGTTACACATATATCAGTGTGCTTAAAATTCTTCCATAGCTCATTAATACTCTGCTCATTTAAAAATTAATCTGTTCTCTGTATTTCATTTCACATAGTTTCTATTGCTATATCTTCAAGTTCACTAATCTTTCCTTCTGCAATATCCAACGTGCTGATAATTCTGTATAGTGTATTTTTCATCTTACCTATTGTAGTTATAATCTCTAGAAATTTGACTTGAATCTTTTTAAAATCTTAACCTTTTGAACATATGGAATGCAGTTACAATTGTTTTAATGTTCTTATCTGCTAATTCTAACATCTGTGTTAGTCCTGTGTCGGTTTAGGTGGGTTGATTTCCCTCTTTATCATGAGTCATATTTTCCTGTGTCTTTGCATGCCTTGCAATTTTTTATATGTGCCAGATCTTGTGACTTTTACCTTTTTGGGTACTGGCTATTTTTGTATGTCTCTAAATACAGTTGAGCTTTACTCTGGAATGTGTTATTTTGAAATGGCTTGATCTTTTCAGATCTTACTTTTAAAATTTGGTAGAATTAGAGCAATGCTCAGTTTAGGGATATTCATTCCCACTGCTGAGGTGAGACTTTTTGTGTATTTTGCTCAGCTCCTTACAAATCCTGAGGTTTTCTGTTCCAGCTGGAAGGACAAACACTGTTCCCAGCTCTGTGTGAGCCAGGTGAGCTTCCCTCTAATCCTTTTGAAGGTTTCTTTCCCTTGCACCGGGTAATTTCCTCACAGGTAATCTGCTCAGTGCTAACAAAGCCAAGTCTGCAGATCTCTGTAGTGTTCACTCTGTACAGCTGTCTCTCCTCTGGTATTCTGTTCCATGATCCCTAGACATCCAGCTCTCTCTCTCTCTCTCTCTCTCTCTCTCTCTCTCTCTCTCTAAAGATGGAATCGGGCTCTGTTGCCCAGGCTGGTGTGCAGTGGTGTGATCTCAGCTCATGGCAACCTCTGTCTCCCAGGTTCAAGCAATTCTCCTACCTCAGCCTCCCGAGTAGCTGGGATTACAGGCATGCACCACCACACCCAGCTAATTTTTGTATTTGGGACAAGCTGGTCTTGAACTCCTGACTTCAGGTATCTTCCCACCTTGGCCTCCCAAAGTGCTGGGATTACAAGCATCAGCCACCGTGCCAGGCCCCAGCTCCATCTCTTCAACTCTAGGACGTCACAAGTATCTAAGTTCCCTCTCCCTTTGTCTCACCCTAAAAACACCCTCAAGGCAGTATGCTCAGGTAACTGCAGGGCTCACCTTTTTGTTTCCCATCTCTCAAGGATCATGGTCCTGTGTTGCCTTATAACCAGTGTCTTGCAAACCATCATTTCCTATATTGTATTCCTTTTTGTTGTTGTTTCATGTGAGAGAGTAAATCTGGTCCCTGGTATTCCATATTGGGTAAAAATGGAAGCTCCCACCATTTCTCTTTAAATGTACCTGATTATTTCTACTTTTGACAAATTATCTAGCCTCTCACAGTTGGGTGGAATCTTTGAATGTCTGGGATGGTGTTTTGCATATAGCTTGTGTGCGACTCTCTGGGAGTTACTTTTGAAATTACCAATATGATCTAGAATGTGTTTTATTTCCCTAAGGTCTTTGTTTCCTTCCTTTGCCACTTAGCTAATGCTTCTCTTCTAATGGGTTCCTCCCTTACATTTGTAACATGTGTCAGCTAAGCTAGTTATTCATAGCACAGGAGCTTTAAAGTTATTATTGATTTTTTGATCATTTAAATAAGAAATATATGTATGAAACTACTTATTTGATTAAGTGTTTAATGGCTGATGTCCTTGTCTAGTGTGCTTGTACCCACTAGTGTGCCCAAGGGCAGAAAGACATATTAAAATCCCCTTGAAAGCAACTGAAATATCAACATTCTTTGATGCATACTTTGTATCAAATGTCTTTTCTTTCTACATGCATCTCTGAACCTAATTTTTTTTTTTTGGTGACAAGGGTCTTGCTCTATCACCCAGGCTGGAGTGCAGTGGCATAATCATAGCATACTGCCTCAAAACCCTGGGCTCAAGCAATCCTCCAGCCTCAGCCTCCTGAGTAGCTGTGACTACAGGTGCACATCCCTGCAACCAGCTAATTAAAAACAATTTTTTTTTTGTAGGGACAGTATCTTGCTATGTTGCCCAGGCTTGTCTCAAACTCCTTGCCTCAAGTGATCCTTCCACCTCAGCTTCCCAGTGCTGGGATTACGAGTATGCACCATCATACTTAGCCACAACCTGAAATTCTTTAAGCAACAGATAGTAACTACAAGTAATAAAGGCAGTGAATGAGACAGAACTTTTTTTTTTATTTAGGAAAAGGTTTATTTGGCTCATCTAGAGTCAGCCCCCAAATAAATGCAAACGAATTAAATATATAAGCATTAAAAATCAAAGTCATATTCAAATAAAATATTAGTAATTTTTCATAATCTAGACTTGTAAAGTGCTTTTCTAAGAATCAAAATCCAGATATCATACAAGAAAATAATTGACAACTGTGTAACTTAATTTTTAAATTTACATTTGTACCAAACATACTCCAAAAACTCCAAAGAAAAATCAAGCAATAAAACTGAGAAGAGCTATTTGTGACACTTATAACAAACAAAGAGTTAAATGTCCTTAATTGGACTATCTTCAGCTTTACTCCCTAATAGTTCTCAGAATTAACTTCAAACTGAGGCACTTGCTACAAGGAACTTTGTCTCCAGGCCACCATCCCTTTGGGTAAGTTCTTGAGTCTCTCCTCATCAACAGTTCCTCCCATCATGAGGAATGTTAAACAAGCCTGGGATGAATTTCTGGCTCTGCCATTCACAAGCTATATGACAGTGGGCAAGCCTGTAAATCTCAGCTTGTTTAATGATGTGCGGTGGAGAGCAACAGTACTCAGCTCACAGGATTTTTGTTTGTTTTTGTGAGAATCACCTAGCATCATCTCTGGTTTATTCTAAGTATTAAACAAATGCTAGTCATTGATCTCTGTTAGAGCCTCAGTGCCAGGACATAGTCTGGCACATACAGACATGCAGTAAGTATTTGTTAAATAAATACATAACTTTTATAAATCAATGAGAAAAAAAGATAACCCGTAGAAAAATGAGCAAAAGATACAGTAGGAAATATACAGAAAAATGCAAATGTTTGTAGACACATGGAAAAAAGACCAATTGCAGTAATTATAATAGAAATGCCAACTAACACAATGACAAATTATCTTCTTTTTAACCTTCTAGATTGAAAAAAAAAGTTTTATTAACTGATCATCTCTGGTATAGGCAAGGTTGTAGGGAAATATTTTTATAAATGTTAATGAAGTTGAAAGTTATGGACTAGCCCTAGAAAAAATATTTGACAGTAGTTTTTAAAATTTAAATGTACACATTCAGCAATCCCACATCTAGGAATCTAGCCTGAAGGAATAATACATGGGTATGGAAAGCTCCACCTATAAGCATGTTCTCTGGATCTTGTTTGAAATGGGAAAAAAAAAATTAGAAATAACCTAAATGTTCATTAACTGAGAACTATTTAAAAAGTAGAGATTCATGGATATAACTTGATGAACTAAACCAAGAAATCCTCTCATGATATATAGTTTTAAGGATATGTATTTCAAGAGAGAACAAACTGCAGAACAATATAATAACAAGCTAATAATTGTTGAGCAATTATGTGTTAGTGTGGGCAGCAATCTATATGAACTATCTTATTTAGTCACCCCCTATGGATTTCAGTATCTTCATATGTAAAATTAGGGGACAGGACCAGATAAGCTCTAAGATTCTTCCCATCTAAGCCATAAAGTGCTACCTATACCAAGCTACATTTCTGAAAGCCATTTAGCCCTGGAAAAGGGTGAGCACAATGATGCCTCTGGGAGTTGGACAAGTAAACTGATACCTGTTCATTTGGTTCCTCCCACGGATTGGAAGGATCTTAGAGTTTATCTGGTCCCATCCCCTAATTCTGCTTCCTAGAAAATATTCACAAACTTGTTTTCAAATGTTAAATGAAATGAGACCACTGTTAATTGGTAGAGAGTAACTTTTTTACTTTAGGGGGAACTGGCTTCTCCTGAAGTCCCCCTATAAATAAAACAAAGTGAGCTTAAATCTCCTAAATGTGCAGGAAATCCCAACCACATAGTCTAATGAGTGTCTAACCACAGCAGGACCACCCACTTGTGTGGAGGCTGACCTCGTGGTAGTCCTGGCTCTGTGATGTTGGCAAACATCACATTTCACACTGGCAGTTGGGCAGTGGAGAATGAGAGAGGTGAGATATAGCCAGCTGAGAGCCAATTGAATGCCCACAGCAGATCTTTACCTGTGGCCCACTCCCCATATATATCAGGAAGTGTGCAGAGATTTCTGGGTACCCTTAGGTTTGCCTTGTGGAGAAAGGGCAAGTAGTTTGAGTTGTGAACATGTGTAGGAATACAGAAAAGTGAGTAGTGAACTCAAGATTTTGGCCACATACATTTCAGGAAGAATTGTATTATCTTTTGTGGAAATAAAGCCAAAAGGTTACTCTTACAACTGCCCTAATTTGGATTTTTTTTCTTTTTTTAGCAACATAGGTGTATTCTGGATTAGTATCTAACAAAAATGTGTTTATCAGTAACTACAAATTCAACGCAAGCACAAAATAGGCTATGATTTTTGTCTATTTGATGGAGGCTCTTTGTCAAATAAAAAACATTTATTGGCCAAGCGTGGTGGCTCACGCTTGTAATCCCAGCACTTTGGGAAGCTGAGGTGGGTGAATCACAAGGTCAGGAGATCGAGACCATCCTAGCCATCATGGTGAAACCCCATCTCTACTAAAATCCAAAAAATTAGCCAGGTGTGTTCATGCACACCTGTAGTCCCAGCTCAGGAGGCTGAGGCAGGAGAATAGCTTGAACTGGGAGGTGGAGGTTGCAGTGAGCCAAGATCACACCACTGCACTCCAGCCTGGGCGACAGATTACTGTGTAGTCATGTGCTAGACATTGCTTCTCCAGTGCAATCTACTGGGAATTTTTTTGGTTGCCATTAGTAGTACCAGCATGAAAAATGGCCATAAGAAAGACTGAAAGATTTGGAATCACCTCCCCCCATAAGAATAAAGCTCACTTTCAGCACGTGTCAGGTGACTCCAGCGTCAATTTGAAAATTAATGATTGCCCCACTGCCAGCAGAGTGAAGCACGCACACACTTCTTTATGGACTACAGTCAACCCATCCAAAAGTGGTGCTACATAACTAAAAGTTAAAAAGAAGGTGAGGTAGGAGGATGGAACACAAGCCAGTTTTCTAAAAAAAAAAAAAAATTTTAAGTTTAAAAATTGTTCTGGAAAATTTTAACTGCTTTATATAAAGACCATTTCTACCAATGCTGACTCTCACGGTAGTATTAACATGCAGATACTGCAAGATTATCAATAATCAGATATCTACATGATGCCTAAAGCTAATTGCTGTCTTTTGAGCCAAAGATTGAATAAAAGCCAATAAAATCACAAATAAATGAATACTCTTGCTGGTAGGTTTCCTTCCAAAGGCAATAGAGTATAACAGAAATCTATAGTGAACTAGCCATGCCTAAAGCCCACATATTCCTCGCGTAAGATGTTGTCTTTGAGAATTGCAGAATGCAGGTTAGTTTTCTCTGCTGTCAACAAGCTAACAATCAGGGACAAGATAGAAACAGGTGGTTCTGACGTGAGGCAGAGGCTCTATGGGCCTCCTCTACTTCTCATTTGTATTATCTATCTATCTATCTATCTATCTATCTATCTATCTATCATCTATCTATCTATCTATCTATCTATCTATCTATCTATCATCTATCTATCTATCTATCTATCTATTTATCTATTTTCGAGACAGAGTCTCACTCTTTCACCCAGGCTGGAGTGCTGTGGCACAGTCGTGGCTCATTGCAGCCTCCGCCTCCCGGGTTCAAGCAATTTTCCTGCTTCAGCCTCCCGAGTAGCTGGGATTACAGGCACGTGCCACTAAGCCCAGCTAATTTTTTTATTTTTAGTAGAGATGTGGTTTTGCATGTTCGCCAGGCTAGTCTCGAACTCCTGGCCTCAAGCCATCCACCCGTCTCTGCCTCCCAAAGTGTTGGGTCTGCTTCTGACACTAGCCACATAGACCTGTGGCCATTGTAAAGATGTACTTTGTTGCTAATTTGAACTCACTGCCAAGCCTCTGCTTCATACTTCACCATTCCCCAACTAGTTTTTCTGAAGGGTATAACATTATCTCAAACTCACACCACATTTATGTGCCCCTCTGTTATGTAAGCCAGAGGCAGGGCTACCTTGGGTTCTCATTTCTCTTCCTTGAGTTTAGGAACAAATCTCAAGAACAGAAAAGGATGGGACAGAGGTGGAAAGACCAGAAAACATGCTAGCAGTGCACACGCATTATTGCATGCAAAATCTATCTGCAGAGGTGATGTGCCTGCCTCAATTCTGACTCCCTTAGGCTGAATTCCTTCCCATAGAGCTTCTTCTCTATTCTTTGTCTACTCCAAATGTAATTATTCCCCTGATGCTTCTCTGGAAACCTCACATACCTCTTGAACATGTCTGAATCTCCCAAGTAAACCTGGCCTAGGGCCTTACACTTGGATCTCAGACAAATAGTAAGAACCATCTCCTTGAATTATGAGGATTGAAAGAGATACTGGCTACCATGTTTTTTTGAAAAAGCTTGAAAAATTAGCATCCTGTTAGCCAACTTGCCTAAATATTCTGGATCTGCTGTTCTTCTTTATCCAGATGGAAGAATTCATTTCTCTTCTATTTTCCCAGTTCCATTTCAAACACAGTCCGTCTTCCAAGGGTGCTCAGGAAGATGGACCATTTAAGTTTCCCAGTGCTATCAACAGTGGCTCCATTTTACAAGGGAATAGAAAGGCACAGCCATCTCTGTGTCAGATAGAGGGTTAGCAGAGGAAAAAAGTGCTGTTTTCTGAACTTAAGCTTGTATTTATTTCTGTGGCATTATCAACTGATTTAAATTGAGGATAGTATTTTAATACAGAAAAAAATTAAAACATCAGCATATTTGACATTGAAATTATGCTGATTGGCTGCCACATTTTAAAGCATATTAAATAAGACAGGCATCAGTGTTTGACAAATTTTTATACAAAGTATATTGTAAAAAAACAAGTGAAAGAGAAAGTGTCAAGAAATTTTTTTATGGAATTTAAAAGACAAATGCACAGAATTGCAGTAGGTGTATTAAGTCCATGTAGAATTTAAAATGACTTTTGTGGTTTATAATCCTTTTAAGATTCAATCTGGAAAATTGCGTTGGAACAATGAAAACCTGAAATCAAATCATAAAACAGACTAACGGATAAAGACTGTAATACAAATGGACATATTTTATCCTGCTATTTCAAAGTGAGAGCACATTTCTATTCCTTTTATAAGCACAAAGAAAGGTCCACATTAATTTTCTTTACAATAGTCATTATTTCCTTTGCAAAATTTTAAGTTATATTTTAAACTAATCTAGGTGTCATTTTTCTTCTCACTATTATTTACTGATTTAATTTTTGTATGTATACCATAAAAAGAGTCACAAATCAATGAATATTGATGGACATAAAGCTGTGTGTTACAAAACAACAAGGATTGGATTGTATGCAGGGTTTTTAAGGGAGAGATTTTACTTCGAAATTATCATCTTTCAGTTTGAATTTCACTCATAATCAGTACCTACCAGGCAAAGACTAGGTAGAACAAGATCAGAAACCACCTCTTCTTGGTGGGCTTTTTTTCACCACTATTTCTGTGCAACTTTTCAGAACACATTGAAATTCTCTGCTATAGTCTCTGTGTGACTGGATTTTAACGTATGGCAGCATGTCCCAAGGGCAGAGCAAATTATGCTACCTGAACCCTTTATCTGTAAGCAGCAATACAACAGGGTGATGTAAAATAGAAGACAGATTTATTTAGACATAAACAATGTAAAAAATATTATTCGATACAAGAAACATAAAATCCAATATCCCAATAAATCTAGCTGGCAAGCCTTACCTTATTGCTAAATGATTGCACAAAAGAACAAACTTTCTTTAATGTTTCCAGGTTGACAAATGCAATCTATTCTGTCTACAGCCTTCTAACTTTGTCAGAAGCTATAAAGTCCTTCTCTCTCGGGTGCTAGTGTTTCCGAGGAGGTTTACAGGATTTCGGTCTATCCTGTTGCAGCTTATTGGGGCCCTGGCCTTGTTTTTTGTCCCCTGATGTTTATAAAATCTACAGACACTGTTAGAGTGTAGTATTATAGAGTCGATCATATTTTGTCTTAAAATTACTAATCAATTATAAAAATGATTGGGTCCAGTGTATCGTAAACAATAATGTGCACACAAATCACCTGAAGATCTTGTAAAAAAAAAAAAAAAAAAAAAAAAAAAACCAGACTCACAGTTATTTGGGATGAAGCCTGGGATTCCTTGTTTGGAAAAAGTTCACAGGTGTAGTCAATACTGTGTATCTGTGGTTCACATTTTGTGTTGTAAGGATCTATGACCTCGTTTTCAGAAGAAAACTATGACCCAGATGGTTTTAGAAACATAAGTTTCCACAAATACTTAGAATGTTTATTTTGAAGTGTTTAGACTCTTTTTATGTGCCAAGCCGGGCTTAGTCCATAGGGGTGTGCAGATGAGGGGGCCACAGTCCTGTCATCACATAACTTAGAGGGTAATGGGGAGTCAGGGAAGAAAAGTGAATCACTTATATGTTGCTCAAAGCTGAAGACAGAATTCATGCTTTCCTGAACTCTAGTCCATGGCCCTGCATGGACTATCAGCCTCCTGCCTTCTTTACAGCTGTCTCCCACCCTCCCTGCCTTCTCCCACCTCATCAAGTCTCCTATTTTTAGCACGTTCTCCAAACTACATGATAAATTCCTCTAAATTACTAATTATTCCTTCGTAAGGGGTGTGCATATTAACCCGTAAGTAATGGGGCACCCTTGAAGGATTTTAGCAGGAAAATAGCACCAGAGGAGCTAAAGTATGGTCTGTGTTGTTGATTATCGTATCAGCGCACTTAGGGCAGTATGTGGCGGTAAGAATTCCCCAAGTGAAAGGATTCCCTATTTAATAAATGGTGTTGTGAAAACTGGCTAGCCATGTGCAGAAAGCAGAAACTGGACCCCTTTCTGACACCTTACACTAAAATTAACTCCAGATGGATTAAAGACTTAAACGTAAGACCTGACACCATGAAAACCCTAGAGGAAAATCTAGGCAAAACCGTTCAGGACATAGGAGTAGGCAAGGACTTCATGACCAAAACACCAAAAGCATTGGCAACAAAAGCCAAAATAGACAAATGGGACCTAATCAAACTCCACAGCTTCTGCACGGCAAAAGAAACAGTCACTAGAGTGAATCGGCAACCATCAGAATGGGAAAAAATCTTCGCAGTTTACACATCTGACAAAGGGCTGATATCCAGAATTTACAAAGAACTCAAACAGATTTACAGAAAAAAAACAAACAAGCCCATTCAAAAATGGGCAAAGGATATGAACAGAAACTTTACAAAAGAAGACATACATGAGGCCAACAAACATATGAAAAAGTGCTCATCGTCATTGGTTATTAGAGAGATGCAAATCAAAACCACATTGAGATATCATCTCACACCAGTTAGAATGGCGATCATTAAAAAATCTGGAGACAGCAGATGCTGGAGAGGATGTGGAGAAATAGGAACACTCTTACACTGTTGGTGGGAGTGTAAATTAGTTCAACCATTGTGGAAGACAGTGTGGCGATTCCTCAGGGACCTAGAAATGGAAATTCCATTTGACCCAGCAATCCCATTACTGGGTATCTATTCAGAAGACTATAAATCGTTCTACTATAAGGACACATGCACACGAATGTTCATTGCAGCACTGTTTACAATAGCAAAGACCTGGAACCAACCCAAGCCCATCGATGATAGACTGGACTGGGAAAATGTGGCACATATACACCATGGAATATTATACAGCAATCAAAAATGATGAGTTTGTGTCCTTTGTAAGGACATGGATGAATCTGGAGAACATCATTCTCAGCAAACTGACACAAGAACAGAAAAAGAAATACTGCATATACTCACTCATAGGTGGGTGAGAAAAATGAGAACACATGGACACAGAGAGGCGGTCTACTATACACTGGGGACTGTTGGGGGAAATGGGGGAGGGACAGCAGGGGGGGCTGGGGGGGATAGCCTGGGGATGAATACCAAGTGCGGGTGAAGGGGAGGAAGGCAGCAAAACACACTGCCATGTGTGTACCTATGCAACTATCTTGCACGTTCTGCACATGTACCCCAAAACCTATAATGCAATAAAAATTTAAAAAAAGAAAAAAAAAAAAGAATTCCCCAAGTATCTGTTGAATTAAGGAATGTTCATATTCTGGATAGGCTAACTCCTTGAAGTGAGGGGAATGAACTGGGTGAGAATAGTTCTTGTTGTGAAAACTTAGGGAGAATGAGTTGACCATCTGTTCTATACCTCTACACCAAGCCCTGAGGCTGATTGTAATTTAACCTCATGAAATATTTCCAACAATCAGAGAGAACAGTAGCTACAAACTAGTCCTGTCTGGGTTTGAACCCTGGATCCCTAATCCTAGCACTTTTGTTTCTTCAGCCCCCCACTACTTCAAAAGCATGTTACATGTACAGTACTTACCACAGTGCTATGCACAACAAATGCATGTTGGATGCAACTATAAAATGGCAACAGAAAATGTGGCAAAATGAGTAAGCATCAGGCTTATGAATCCAACAGACCTGGTTTCTAATTCTGCCTCTATCACTTAGTAAGGAACGTGGGCAAGTTAATTAATTTGAATCCGGCTTCTCTTCTGTAAATAGTAGTAACAAGACCTACTTCACAGAACTGTTGTGAGAGAAAAAGTAATATAATGAATGGAACAAGTTTAGTAGAGTACTTAGCGCATATCCAGTGTTCGATACATTGAAATCTTGTATTAATTATTATTGTTGGTGATACATGTGCTGAAATTTTATTTGAAGAGATATAGACTGAATATTTTTTAAAAGAAAAACACTTTTCCATTAGAAGGTTGCAAATCAACTTTCAAGATTTTTTAGAACAAAATGCAGAACAACTTATTCCTGATGACTTAATTATGGTCTTGCTTAAGGACTGTGCCTTGAAAATGCTTCCTAGGCCTACAATCCTTTGTTTCCTCATCTAAATAGAAAGGGCAATCAGAATACTGACCTACAGCATAAATTTTGTGAAGAATGCCAACCTTGAATGTCAAAATAGTTTGAAAAATGCAAAGTAAGACATGCATTCTAACTAATCATTATCTTTTTCTCTGAGGACCAATCCGAAACTACTCTGGTAAGCTAACAACTGAACAGTCTTTCTCTATCAGCCACTTGTCAATCGGTACAGTGGAAATGCCCCCAAATAGTGTATAAATACATTTTGGGGAGTTTCCATGGCAACCTATACACCACTATAGAATGCCTTAAGTCTAGAAAGACTCACTTCTGTTATAATCAAGATAATCTATCACAATATTAGACCAATTCCAAGTATAATTCAAGCCCATTTCCATTTTTACTGAGTACATCATACTTTATATAAAAATTTTTCCTCAGAGTATGCCTTTTACCTTATGTGAAAACACAAATAACCTGCTCCATTTGACAACTACTATTCCATTGTTTATATCTAACCATATCTCATAAATAAAATATTTATCTCTTAAATGTCTCTTTTCCTTGAAGATACCTGCCAGACTGAAATTTTGGAATACTGTTAAATTTCTCTATGTATTTTTATGCAAGACCAAAAGAAAACCTGCTTATTTTTACAATTTTTGCAAGAAACATGAGTTGATCATATCATGAGAGTTGTAGATTTTCCCTGAATTCAATTTTCAGTTAATCTAACTGATAATTGCTATTCATAGATCTACATGTATATGGAGACAACCAAGACAATAACATATGTAACACACTAACAATGTATGTTCCTAGCTGAGAAGAAGGCACAATTAAGTTGTTCTCATGAATCACACCACAGAAAGGAAGAGCACACAGTAGTATGCGTGTTGACAGTCTTAGTCCCCATAAATAGAAAGAAACAATTCATTTAAAACCAATACTTAACTTCCAGGAAAATTTTGGCATCATTGAGTAAGTTATGCCCTTAGAACATATTTCAGTTACACATCACAGCCCATTTTAGACAAATTTGAAAGCCTTTGTGGGCAGCTTTAAGTATATTTACCTATAGGTTATGTGTGAACTTTTGTCTTCTTCTCCTCTCCCTCAGGAAAGCCTATTCATGACAGTTGAAGAATTTCTTTTCTTTATGTTACTCTTAAAAATATTTACTAGATTTAAGAACTGTTGCAGTTTTTAAATATTTATATAACAATATGAAAATATTTAATTTGCCACAATTACAGGGGAAAAAATACTTTTTCCAAGGCAGTTGAAGCAAGAAAGCAGGAAATAGAGTGTCGCAAAGTGGGAAAGAGGCTTTGGGAAGGTAGGAGGATCTGAGGAAGGGGACACAAACGGGGGCCAGTAGGATGGCACCAATGTGATCCTTCCCTCAGAGCCCACAAACCTGCAGGGAAGCTCCAAATATTGTGATATAATTGACGGTTTGGGATTTCTCATGGAAGTCAGAAAGATGCTGTTGCTTGGTGGTTTGGAGCAAGAGCAGATTGGGAGAATCCTGCGAGGACTCGGAAGGGAAACCCGAAGGGCACCTGGAGAAATACATCAGGGGCTGGGTGGGCTAAGACTGTAAGGAAGATGACAGATGGCGAGATGGTTTATGAGGCCTTCCAGTGACAATAAGAATAGCCTGTATGTGGCCAGAGGTTTGGAGGACTCTTTATTCCTACCTTTGCAATTGTTTCCAGGTGGGAAGAGGTCGAAAACCATGTAAGCAGTTAAGGATCCAGAACAAATTATCCAGGTACTCAGAGCTTGAAATAATGTTCACACAAAAACAATTATGTTTAAATTAACGTAAGGGACAGATTTGAAAGAAAAATATGGGCGCTATTTGACTTCAGAATAGGAAAAGGAAGCAGGGAGATCCCTTGAGTTTTGCTTTGGTGGTAGTATATAAGTTTCAAATGGTTTTTATGTGCGCTAAACTCTCATCTTCGCAAGTTGATGGAGAAGATTCTGCCTGCTCCATGTCCATTCATCACCATCATGTCCCCCTACCCCAATTATATGGATGTGAGAATGCCCTGACTCATTTTATACTAAACAGAATTCTTTTCATCCCCATTATATTCACAGAGAATATACTAATTTTTCCCTCATGTAGTAGGTGGGACACTAGACAAAGTACCTACCATGGGATTACCTGCTTATAAAATATGCTTTGAAAAAATACTGGAATGAGTTGCTAAGGCAGTCTCTTGGTGCCCCCTTCCTGGAAACTCTAAGCAGACCACCTTCCACTTTGACAGGTTTCAGACACTGAAATCCAACCTTCTGGACTTGAGACATCTTCCCCATATGCTTTATTTTATTACACTCCAACAATGCTACCAACAATATGTTAAAGCACATCACTTTCAAGTTAATTCTGAGTATGGAACTTTTCACCTTGTGATTCCCTGGATTATATGTGGGGTGCCACAAAAATATATGAAAATTCCTGGTCTAGGGATATTCTCATGGATTGACCCAACAGATGATTCAAGATTCTTTTGAGTTCTGCCATTCTATGAAATCTGAGCTCCAACGTTCAGCTTCCATTTAATCAGAGACATATTAGTCTTGGTATTTAGAAAACAAAGGTAGAATATTTATGTTGGTTATATGGAATGAAGAGGAAAATATTCTGATTGGTTGTTAGGATAATAACAAAATCTCTGAAACTCTTCAGCACTATTTTTAGCGGCCAAATGTTCTAGTTCTCATCCAGCCATGAAAAATCAACCAGTGTTTACCTAGGTACAAGATTTTCCAGAGCTGAGAATGGTTGAATGGGGCCTGATTATAACAAATTGTTCTGTTTTAAAAAAAATTATCCTTTGAAAGCATACTAGCTGTCTTCATACGGAACCTGCAGATACAGGTAAAAGTTGTTTCATTTCTCGAAAACACTGAAACTTGCCAGACACTATGTACCCTAATAATAAAACATAAACCACCTCCATATTAAAACTGGCCTACTCAGGAAGACAGTCGTATTCTCTGATGAATTTTTAAAAGCCCAAGTAAATGGTTGTAAAGATGGCCAGGTTGGGAATAGAAGGTGCTCCACCTCTTATTTCAAAACTTTTCTCCTTAGAGTTACTTCCAACTTGATTCTTAGTCTAGCCAGGAAACAAATCTCAGACCAGTGCTGGACTAAATTATGTGCTGCAGCAAACAGACTAATAATCTGACACTCCTTCACACCCATATTTTCTTAAACATTTTTTTCAATATTTATTTAAACATGGGGAGTGGAGGGAGGCAGAAAAGAAAGAGCTGTGGTCAGCTTCAGTCCTTCTTCAATTTCCCTGGGCAATTCAACTCCAGCTCAAACTTGCATCCCCACTCAGCCAAAGGAAACTCATGTTGCTGTTGTTAGTTTCTCACCATCTACTGTTACTTAAGCATACTCCTTGATGTAGCCTTGACATAAAGAAGTGGAATCAAATAGGATCCAAGGAGAAAACAATGTTATTCTTTTACTTACTGTCCCTTACATCCTCTCATGGGCTAGTTCTTTCCCTAACCATGAATGAAATTTTGGCTTTTCTGTTCACTCATAGATAATATCTTAAAAGTCCTCCAGGGCCAGGCGCAGTGGCTTACACCTATAATCCCAGCACTGTGGAAGGCTGAGGCAGGTGGATAACCTGAAGTCAGGAGTTCAAGACCAGCCTGGCCGAAACCCCATCTCTACTAAAAATACAAAAATTAGCTAAGTATGGTGGCAGGCACCTGTAATTCCAGGTATTCGGGAGGCTGAGGCAGTAGCTGAATCCAAGAGGCAACGGTTGCAGTGAGCTGAGATCGCGCCATCACGCTCCAGCCTGGTGACAGAGCAAAACTCTGTATCGAAAAAAAAAAAAACAGTCCTTCAGGAACTTCTAGTTAAACCTCAATATCATTTGTCATCAAAAGTGCAAACTTCCTTCAAATGTAAAGCTTCTCTCTTCTTCCATGTTGGGTGACTTCCAGCTGAAAATCTCTAATGGCAAAGAGGATGCATGATCAGCCTTTTCTTTTTTCTCTGTACTTCTTTCAGAGCACTCCATTTTCAGACAGATTCTGACTTCTGCTCTGGGGTGCTGTTGAAAGAGAAAAGCTAGGCAACAGGAGAGGCTGTACTTGGTACCTTATCACTTGTTGTGATAAGACATTCAGTCTCTGGGCTTGGTGGATGCTCAAGGCTGACATTTTCCTTGTTGGTGGTTTCTGAGAGTTTTTCTGAGATTTCCCAATTGAGAACCTCCAACAATACTCCTAGCGTACCTCCTTCCACTTGCAGCTCCTGATTCCTGCCCTAGCCTCTGGTCTCTGCATGCAGTGGATCCCCACCCTGGGGGATCCCATCAACCCTCCAGACTATTTGTTCAAGCAAAATTTAAAGCAACCACTTCCCAATGCAGCCTTCTTCTACCTGACATACCAAAGCAGACTTTGGGAAACAGCATCACCATAGCTCCTTGACCACCTTGAACGTTTCCACATGGGCCACCGTATGCAAGGCTTTATCAGTCTGACCCAAGTCTTTGCTGAAAGTCCTGTGATTCCTCCCAGAAGTAGAGGAAGAGAAGCAGCCTTGCAAGGAGCTGCCATGAGACAGTTTCACATCTGTCTTTCCATTTGGTGGGAGATAGCCACTATTTCTCATACATCTCCCTAACTTCAGTTGAGAACAGGCAACTCTACCGGCTTCTCCCCTCCCCCACCCTCCTCTTAGAGTGTGGCTGTAGGATTTTGTGTACGTCTATGAAAGTTCTGGGCTGTAGTTTAGAGTCTGCTCCTCAGCAGCAGAATATCCACTACCATACCACCGCTCTCATTCGGTGTCACCACCCCCTGGCCCTGTATTCCAGCATTAGAGAGGTGAGGAACTAACACCACGCTGATCTTGCTTTTGCTGGTAGGAATCTACCTGAAACAACTTGGAAAAAACATTTCATGAGAGTTTGTAGCCTTACCTGCTACCAGCTGAATCTCAAAGTGTGACCAGCCAGCCCAGCAGTCTGCATACTAGCCTCTGTGAGCCTTGTATCCACTGTGCTGTTTTGTCTCTTGATGGCAGCAAGCCAGCCATAGTCTCCCATCTTTATACTTGTCCAATCACAGCTCCCTACAAACCTCAGGAACAAAAACTTTTTGAGTAATTCTCTTTAAATTCTTCTTCCTTAAGGTGGGAGTAAACACACTCTACCACCCTAACGTTGCCCAGGATGGAACAGCTACTGTACTCCTCTAACCTTCTCCAAAAACCAGGACTCTTCCCCAACCCAACATCTTCAACCCACACCTGTCTATATCCTCAAATGGGTGTTTCCCTAAACCTGCAAAATTGGCATAACTTCTTTGCATGGTGGATTAGCACTTTAAGAATATGAGCAAAACTTTTTACCTGTAACTCATTGTGTTATTCTCAGCTTTTGAAGTCTCAGCTTAAATGAAGACAGAAAGAGTTTTAAGAAAAGTCTTTGGGTACTTTATCATCAACCTTATATAACATAAAAAGTTTCCTTCTAGCCATAGAACAGTGTTCCTGAAAGAAATTCTGGTTCGAGACCATGTTTACTCATTTTGTGACATTATGAGTGATGGTTTATCAGCCCTTACAGATTGCAAGTCCAGGTTCACATCCTAAGTGGCCACCACTTCATCTGGCTCTGCTGCCAACCACGAAAAGGTTATATTCTAGGAGCCATGTTTTGTTTTAGCCCACCAAGCAGGCAGATTTAATTTAGAGAATTTTTAATGTCTGATGTTCTCTTCTCAGTTGCCTGTGAAGGGAAGAGTTAACATGTGAGCACATTAATCTCAATCACAAAGTTGTTGAATTTATAACCCTCTTGTTTGCCTTGATTAAATAACTGCAAAGGCTGGAAATTGCACTGAGCTTTTTTAAAAGCTTAAAGCCCTGGGAGCTTTCATGCACCTTATTTGCCTCTAGCTAAATGTGGGTGCAGTAAAGCTAAAATGTGGTTGGCCCTGTGGGGATAAAATGTGAAATGGCTGCTTTGATATCAACACCTCTAGTGCCCCCTTTTGTTGCCTTCTGTCCCATCAGAAGCACCTAATGTCCACATATTTTCACTAAGACCTGCCCTCTCAGGGCTGAACCCTGGCTCTGGACCAATTTTCCCCACTTCCTATGAAACTCATTTCAATTGTTCTGATAAGTACCTGTTCTGGCCCTATAAACAAGGCTCTAGCTTTCTTAGCTTAGTTTTCTCTTTTCTCCTCTCAAACTAAGAAATTTTGCTTCTCCACATAAATTCTTTTGGGTTTTCACAATGAGAATGCAGGAAAAAGAAGAAGGAATGGAACATATCACTAAATTTGTTCTAAAGTGGTAATATCCCTTAATTACAATGTATTATTCACTCCCAGCATATTCAAAGAAATTGGACCTAATAGTATCAACAGGTGGTACACTTGTTACAATTGATGAACTTACACCATCACATCATTATCACCCAAAATCCTTAGTTCACATTACAGGTCACTCTTGGTGTTGCACATTCTAAGGACAGTCTGGACAAATGAACAATGACATATATCTACCATCATAGTATCATTTTGTTGACCTCTGAACTTTTTATTGGCCTCCTGCTCCCCAAAGGGTACCCCACTTCTGCCGAGATACCTTCAGAACTTTGGTGTCTTTGGTCTCAGACATCACTTTGCCATCTACAATCCGGCAGGTAGTGGTCTTTTGGATGGTTTGCATGGAGTTGCTGCTGTCCAGGCATCACCAAGATTGAAGTCCTCGCCATCTTCCAGCAGGTGGCGGTAGGTGGCGATCTCTGCCTCCAGCTTGACCTTGATGTTCAGCAGGGCCTCATACTCCCGGGCCTGGCGCTGCCCCTCTGCCTGGGTCTGTGCCAGCTCTCACTCCAGGTGCAGCAGGATCCCGCCTCCCTCAGGCTGTTCTCCAAGCTGGCCTTCAGATATCTCATGGAGTCCCGGTCGATCTCCAAAATCTGGACTATACATCTTAGCTCCGTGAGCGTCATAGCAGCTCCAACCGCGGCGGACTGCGTGGTGACCACTGCAGCCCTCTCCTCAATCTGCTGAGACCGGTACTTGCCCAGCTCCTCGCTTCTTCCAAGCCAGCTCGTCATATTGGACCGGATGTCGGCCATGATCTTGGCGAGCTCCCGAGATTTGGGGGCATCTTATCTCCACGGTCAACCCAGAGCTGGCAATACGGGCTTGTAGGCCTTCTACTTATTCTTCGCGGTTCTTCATGAAGAGCAGCTCCTCCTTGAAAGCCTCGATCTCTGTCTCCAGCTGCAGACGAGTGACATTGGTGTCATCTACGACCTTCGCGGAGCCCATGGATGTTGCTCCCCACAGACTGGCGCATTGTCCAAAGTATTTGCAAAGATCTGAGCCCTCAGGTCCTCAATGGTCTTGATATAATGGCTCCAGTCTCTGACCCAGGATCCCTTCTTCTCCAGGTGTTCTGGGATTTTGCTCTCCAGCTTCCTGTTCTCCGTCTCCAGGCTCCTCACTCCGTCCAGGCAGGAGGCCAGGTGGTAGTTCAGGCTTTGCGTGGTCTCCTTGTCATTCTGGATGCCTCCAATTCTTGCCAGACCCACGACCATTCCCATGCCAGGCCCCTGGACCCCATGTCGCCCCAGAAGCTAGTGAAGCAGAACATGGAGACCTGGGAACCAGAATCCCTGGCACCTGCGTAGACACTGGCCATGCTGTGACTAGCAGGGCACCGTAGCTGGGCACCTGGACAGAGCCCAGGGACCAGTAGTTAGTGGAGAAGATGGAGCTCATGCCGCCCAGGGAGGAGAGCGAGAGTACAGGACTCAGGCTTTGCCTGATAACAGTATCGTGTACTTTTTTTACCCTAAAAATTCTCTGTGATCTGCCTATTCATTCTCCCAACCACAACCCCAACTTTTGGTGACCAGTGATTTCTATAGTGGTTCCATAATTGTGCTTCTTCCAGAAGGTGGTAGAGCTGGAACCGTATAGTAATGTAGCCTTTTCAGATTGACTTCCTTCACTTAATAATATGCGTTTAAGTTTTCTTCATGTGTGTTTGTGCTTGATAGCTTATTTCTTTCTAGTGCTGAATAATATCCCACTGTGTGGATGTACCATGGCTTACGTATTCATTTGCTTTTGAAGAAGGTCTTGATTGCTTCCAGGTTTTGACAATTATGAATAAAATTGCCAGAAACATCCATGTGCAGGTTTTTGTGTGGACAGAAGTTTTCAACTCCTTGTAAACACCAAGAAGCATGATTGTTGCTTCATATGGTAAATGTTTAGTTTTGCAAAAAACTGCCATGTTGATAAAGGGAGAGTTTATGCATGTGTGAGGTAGGGAATACAAGGGAAATCTCTTTATCTTCTGCTCAGTTTTGCTGGGAACCTAAAACAATCTCTCTACAGAAATAAAGTCTGTAAAATAAATAAACATGTGTGTGTGTGCATATATAGAGAAAAATAATTTTACTTTATTTATTTATTTTATTGCTGGGCCTGAGAATTAAATTGACATAGACGAATTAGCAGGAGAGAAGCATACAAATTTATTTAACGTTTTACATGATACTTCATAGAGAAACGAAGACACAAAAAAGTGGCAAAATCTAAATGCATTTCTAATAGGTTCCACAAAGGTAACTTTGATGAAAAAGTTACTAAACTATGAGGAGAGGATAAAGAAGACATGAATTATTAACACAGTCTGTACAGAATTCTCTTGGCCACAAGTTCCCATCCTTATGGATGATACTACTTTCCTTCTGACACAGGGAGAACATCTTCCATATGGGGGTTTTATCTCCTGATTTCAGGAAGAAAAAGAGGGGCCAGAAAACACTTCTTGCACCTGCTGTTGTTGGTGATTTTTTATGTTCTTTGGCTCACAATAATTCTGTGCCAAAGTGGCATATTTCGTGGTGGCACATTCTGCTATGTATATATACATATACATGTATTCTAACCTCAAACAGATATGTGGTTGAAAAGAAATAAATATTTTAATAACTATTACAGATAGCTGCGGATATTCTTCTTTGATACTACACCAAAATTCAGTAAGTTGCGGTTAGTTAAAAGTGAGTTGTAATGCAGCATGTGAAACTATATTAGTGACCTCTCAGCACTCCATTGCATTAAAATCTATTAGTCTGTCTTGCACTTTTATGACATCTTTAACCCATACTTGATTTTGTGACATCATGCATTGACCATTTGGAAAATATTGGTTCACTGACTTATGCACGTCTTCTACATGTTGACATATTTCATTATCTAATACAAAAACATCACATAATTACTATCACCACTAATCCCATCATAAAAGTCTTTAAGTACTGGGAAGCTGTACTTAAAGCTCATAGTTTTGGCACAAGATTTTTTAAATGTTAATTTTTATTCAAAAGCTTGAATTTTATCATTGGTAACATGTAGTGTAAATTATTTTTCTTAAAGTAATAGACTGATTTTGTTCATTTTGGAGACCGTGTTTGCCAAATCCCCTAGTCTGAATAATGATAGTCTGCCTTAAATTGTTCTTCCAAGTAAAAATGATGGTCTGTGAACTGGGTAGTTTGGCTCACAGCACAGTCACAGGAGTGCATTTCCTTGAGATATTATATGTTGATATGCAGCAGAAGCACTTCACAGAGAGACTTCTCATTTTGTCCCACAGAATGCTAAAATGATGCATGCCCAAGGATTGAGATTGAATAAAATAATCTTCACTACTTTATCATGGATATTAGGTGGAATTTAATTTGCTTTGTTTTCTTTTTGAAATGCAAATGCATGGTGCTGAAGAACATACTGACTCGGGTACAGCTTGGTGCCATTGCTATGGTTCTTGCTAAATTGCCAGTATTTTTTACCCACCATTGTTTTTGCACATTAGTAGAAATTTTGGCATGCTGAGAAAAGGCAAACAATATCTTCGTGTTACAAAGAAGCTAATTTTGACCTCATAGCATCCCTGCAAGCTTGTTGGGGACTTCTAGGGACCTGTGGAGCACCCTTGGAGAATCTTCGCCATAAACAAACATACAAACAAAATATAACCAAAAGACATTTCAAAATGACTAAAATCATTTGCGTTTCTTAGCACCATGAATTAAACATATATTCAAAACAATGGTTCTAAAAGTCATTTTCCCCTTCCATCCAAAGCTCTCAAATTGTAACTAATCTTGTGCCTTTCTCTCCACCCCTTCTAAAGGCTCCCTCCCTAGTCACTGCCCAATGTCCTGAAATCCTTTTCTATATACCTCTTACCTGCTTAGTCTCATCTTAAAAGCTCAAAATAACTGGTCAGAGACAGGAGGAAAATAAGCAGCAGATCTTGAGAACACTATAACCCTATACATATTGGAAAGGCAATAAGAAAAATGAATGGTCATATATTATCTTGGATGCCATATTTTAAATATTTTTGAGACACTGATGGTTATATATTGTGCCAAATATTGACTGTCCATAATGTCTATTTGAATGTCTGTAACTCTTCCCTACACAACAGGGTCTAGAAGCCTGCAAAATATATTACTTAAACTCTCTCACTGCTAGTGACAAAGTATCTTGCATAATATTTGGAAGGCAGAAGAGAGCACAGCTATTATTCTTCCCTAGCCGTAGCTGGTAGATACCCGAGTTGATAGCAAACATGAAGTTTACAGCTCCTTTTGAGTGAGCTCTTGTGAATTACCTACTTGAGTTCTTCAAGCGTTGTAATAACCAGTCACTTACTGTGGTTCCTCAATTTTCACATTTCTTCAAAGCAAGCAGTGTTTCTATGAACCTTAATTGCCCCAGTCCTCCAACAGATTTATAAGTTTGTAATTCCCTTTGTATTTAGACTCCCTTCCTGCTGAGCCTAGAGAAGCAAGTACTTTCCTGGGAAAACTCTGACTGATAACAGAGTTTGTTTCCAAAAGTAGTTCCAAGATGCAGAAGCTCAAAGACACGAATTAGGGATTTAGTTATCTGACCTTGTTAGATTGCAAAGCAATTACGACCTCATCACCAATGAAAGATGGGATACTGGCCATCCACGGAAAGCAGTGGCAAAATAATTATCTATAGCTTTGAGGAATGAAGTATTTATTGTAGAAGAACCTTTGAGAGATTGCTATTACAATAGGATTTTAAGAGGAAATAAAGACTGTAAGGACTGTGAAATGGGCTGGCTGCATCTAAATAAAAGGTCAGGATTTCATATTCTCAGCTCAAGGCACAGTCAGAGAACAAGAGAGCTTCTAGGACTGCCCTAAAAATATCTCTTATAGCCATATGGCTAATGTAAAAATTTTTTTCATCTGTAGGTTGGATAATTATAACTGAAATGAAATTCACAGACTTGCCAGGTCTCTTATGTAAAAGTTAGGGCATTGATTGAGAAAGAGTGAAAATTGGAATGAGGACATTTGCATAGATTCCAATGACTCTGAGAATCACGAACTTCCAAATGCCTCTCAACTTCCCCTCTTTTCTATTTGAGATTAGCCTCCCCTTGCCTTAAGACCCTGAAACAATTACCTTGCACAGGGATACAGTCATGATTCACCTCCATCACTTCTTATTGCCCCCAGATTTATAATTAGAATCACAGACCAATAGACCCTGGGAAGGTAAGTATGGAGTCTGACAAAGAAGGATGTCATGTGCTCACTGAAGAATTTCAAGATTTATATTACCAGAAACCTGGAAAACAAACAATTGTGGGAATGCAATCTAATGATTTTAGATAAGAGAGGAAGAAACAGTTTTGGATATGGCCACATTTGTTAATGTAAGTGCAGTTACCATAAATTTTAGATTCATTATTTAGTTTGAGGGCTAGGAATAAATTATAAAGAATTGGTTCAATTGGTCGACTAAAACCTGACCCAACAATGGGCTTCGTTAAATAAAATTTATATAGTAAGAAAAAATGCAAATGTTTAGGAAGATTAAATTTTTGGTGTATATCAATCATATGTAAACTTACACCCACCCCTTCCTATGGCCCAGAGGACACTCCAATCATTAAGACCTTAAGAAATATATTTGTGGGCCGGGCACGGTGGCTCATGCCTGTAATCCCAGCACTTTGGGAGGCCGAGGCGGGTGGATCACGAGGTCAAGAGATCGAGACCATCATGGTCAACATGGTGAAAACCCATCTCTACTAAAAATTCAAAAATTAGCTGGGCATGGTGGCGCGTGCCTGTAATCCCAGCTACTCGGGAGGCTGAGGCAGGAGAATTGCCTGAACCCAGGAAGCAGAGGTTGCGGTGAGCCGAGATCACGCCATTGCACTCTAGCCTGGGTAACAAGAGTGAAACTCTGTCTCAAAAAAAAAAAACAAAAAACAAAACAAAGAAAAGAAATATATTTGTGAAAGGATAACAAGTATCCTTGAAAATCTCAGTGGTTTTTGTCCTTTTGCAGATCAGAGGTGACCATATAGTATAACACTATTCAGATTGGCTACCAATAGTAACAGAGGCCAATTGACAGCACTTAGCCACCACAGATAAGGTGGCCAAGAGTATATTGTTGAATAAAAGACCAAAGTTCCTATCCAAGTGGATATTTGGATTCACAGATATCTTTGGCAGTGACTTCTTTTTTTATCATAGTGTTTCTGGAATTCAAATGGTTTTCAGCCTGATAAAGTCTTAGTTTACCCATAAACATTTTAAAAATTAAGTCTAGTGTACAGGTATCTGACTTAAATAGCCATAATGAAGAGTAGAGAACTTTCACCAGTTATGAGAAATGAGCCAGTTAATAAAATCCCTTAAAAGAAAGGGGTGCTTGAACCTCTTAAGGAAGGATCCAATAAGGTTACAACAAGAACATAAAATTTCCTTGTAGCTTTGCCCAAAAAGAAGTGTATCTATTTATCAGGGTGATTATACTCTGGGGAAAGGAAAATACCCAGATGATTCTAGGTTTCTGGACACTGGCTCTGAAATGACTAATCTTTAGATAACCTCCAAATTTTAGGACCAACCAGTTAGACTCTGGCTTATGGATGTCAGATAACACAAGAAGTTTTGGCTTAAATACATCTTCCAGTGGGCCAAGTGGGTCTCTCAGAGATATTTTCCCAGGTTCCAAAAACATATTTGGCAACTGGCAAAACTCCCACTTCCTGACCCTTGAAGTAAGTGCTATTGCAATAGGAAGAGCCAAGAGGAAGCCCTTGAACCATCCCCCTTCTACCAAAGTAACACATTAATAATAATTACACAACCTGGGAGATCTTCAGGGATTAATATCATCATCAAAAATCCGAAAGTTACAGGGGCAGTGATTTCTATCCCATTCACATAAATCTCTCCTATTTGTCTTGTGTGGAAGAAAGATGAATTTTGGAGAGTAACAGTAAATTATTTTAAACTTAATCATGTTGTGACACCAATTATAATTACTGCCCCAAAGCATTGTCTTTTCGGAGAAAATCGATGCATCCTCTGGCATCAGGTATGCTACTATTGATCTGGTAAATGCTTTCTTCTATATACCAATTCATAAAGACCACTTGTTGCAAATAGAAATCCTGCATTAAGACTCTGCAAATCCAGATAAGAGAATTACAGTGCAGACCCTTTGGAGTTTTTGAGAAAAAAATCATGTTCTTTTCCACAGATAATTCTTCTCCTTCTAAGGAATAACTTCTGAAGTACTTCTGAACCCAAGCAGAGATTGAATGACTGAACAAGGTCCATCAAACAACCATACAGCCTGAGCTGCCCATTAGGAACTGGAGTTACCTAATGCCACAGACTTGGGTGTCGGCATCAGCACTCCAGAACCAAGTGCAAGTACAATTGATGGTTAAACAACACAGGTTTGAACTGCATAGGTCCACGTAGATGTGTGTTTTTTTTAAATAAATCTCCCCTGCCTCCCTTTCCACTTCCTCCATGTCTTCCTCCTCTGCCACCCCTGAGATGGCAAAACCAACCCCTCCTTTTCCTTCTCCTCTTCAGGCTACTTAATGTGAAGACTATGAGAGTGAAAACTTTTATGATGATCCACTTCCACTTAATGAATAATAAATATATTTTCTCTTCTTCATGATTTTCTTAGTAACATTTTCTTCAGCTTATTTTATTGTAAGTATATAGCATATGATACATATATCATAGAAAATAGCTGTTAATTATTTATGTTCTTGGTAAGCCTTCTGGCCAACAGTAAGCTATTCATAGTTAAGTTTTGGGGGATTCAAAACACATACACAAATTGTCAGCTGTGCAGGGGGTCAATGCCCTTAACCCACTCATTGGTCAAGGGCCAACTCTAGTATAACAAGGCCATGCTCAAGCAGGACTTGAAAGTGCAGAGCACTATGTGAGCAGTTGGCTCAGATTCCTGGGTACCCACTCCCTGCTCATTGTCACTTTTCCCCTGGCCCACACTTATAGCCCTATGATCAGTTGGCTGAGAAAGAAACAACTTGGATCTGATCCTGAGACAATCTGATTTTGAGATAATTCTGCATGGTGCACGGCACTACCCCAAAGTGGAGTGGTACAGCATTTCAGCTTTCTTCATGGGTGGTCCTCAAGAGCATAGTGAATGGTCTGTGATGGCTATAAGAAGGAGCCACCAAAAGAAAAAGAAAGAGATACTTACATCAGTCTCCGCGATGCCCAGATACAACATTACATTTTCTGTATCAGAGTTTAAGACTCCAGTGTTGTCCTATCACCCACCCACTGCTATTCCCCTCCACGGCCCTTGAATCTGGCTACCATTTATTCACTACTATTCACTTTCCCACCTTCAGGACTTGTTTCAAGATGGTGCTTCTCTCTGAGTGATCTTTCCCACCCAACTCACAAAGCCATCACCTGATTAAAGCTTTTCTAGATTTCCCACTAATTACCACTCTCTTTCTTATACCTATACAATTTCTTCTATGTGTTCCTGTCTTGCACCAATACACCCTAAACAAGGGGCCTGAAATTCAAATGCTTCAAGAGATGAGGCAGTTTGCTTAAATGTGTGACAAAGGCCTGGCAGTTGCACTTTATATCCATTGGGTTATTTTTATTTCTCTCGGGATATGCTGTCCTACCTATTTCTTAAAAGGTGGGGTCCTTTGGACCTTTCATTTCCCACTTTTGATACAGACATGGGTACAAAAATATTTCCCTAGTGTTTTTTCATACTTGTTAACAAATGGCCACTAAGATGTGACCTCCACGCTGGGAAAGAAAGACTGGTGATGACTGTGGCAGATTGAAAACCTCATCTGGTCAAAATGGAGTAGCTGCACTCAGTTCCTGGTGAGTGGACGGTGGAATAATGGGACCAGATCTTGTTGTGTGTGTGTGTGTGTGTGTGTGTGTGTTTTGTAGAAACTGGAAATTCATATTTTAATTTATTTGAAATGGTACAATTTCAAGTTCAGTCTCAAATTTCCTACAGCAGTGTGCCAGTCAGAAAGTAAAGGAATCCACAGGCAGGAGTGGGCCTCCAGGCAACAATTTGCAACTTCTGCCTGTGGTAGCATGAGTTCCTTGAGGGCAAGGAATGGTTCTTATTCACTTGTGTATAAGAGCTCAAGACAATAACTGGCACATAATACCTTCTCATTAAATATTTGTTACCCTTAGTTAAGTTTTCAAAACCCAAATAAAATTGTGTCTTGTCTAATTCTATAGCTAGAAACCCTTACCAAAATGATTTTTTCCTACTCCTTTTATATATGCCCCAGAGCCTAGCACGTCTCTTGTACACTGTAGATGCTCAAACAAGGTTTGAGTTGCTGAAGTGTAACATGCCAAGTGTCATTAACAGCTTGGTCTGATTTTGCTTATAAGATGAGAAGCAAGCTACGTCCTAAGGCTTAAGGGTAGGGAACATAAGATGGATGATTTTGATAAGGAGAAACAGGTCAAAAGAGATATTAAACACTGCCCTCAGGAGGTTTAATAAGCATCTCAGTGATTTCTGAACAAGAATGGGAATGTGTGAGAACCCTGGGCCTATGGGGGACTTGGTGACACAATTAACCCTGCTTACTGTTATTTATTTGGTTTCCTTTATAAATGCACTGCTTGCTAATTTTATTCTAAAAACAACATAACTTTCAAGTTATTGTTCTTTGAAAACATTTATAACTCCAGGCATTTTTTTCAACTTGAAAAACTCAAAAAGCAAGTCCCCAGGTCTTGTACAAGTGTCTTCGGCCCTGGGGTCATAGTGATGCTTACGGCTTTGCTTCTGCAATACCAAGCAGTGCTGTGGCTGCCACTGCTGAATATGACTTATCAGGAAGGCTGCTGATTTATGATGGTCACCTTAAACATAGCTTTAAATGTCCACTCTGAATGGAACCATAACACATGAAGAAAGGTTTGCAAAAAAGGCTAAAGAAATGGACTTGCTTTTTGAATTTCTCAAGTTGAAAAAAACAGCCCAGAGTTATAAATATTTTTAAAGAGTAATAACTCAAAAATAATGATGTTTTAAAAACAAAATTAGCAAGCATGTATTTACAAAGGAAACAAAATAAATAATAGCTGTATATCTATTCATATACACTACTGCTATATACTGTGGCTAAAAGTGAAAAAAACTATTTTAAATACACTGAAAAGAAGACTGATAATTTGTTGCGTTAATATTGAGTTGCACCCAATTTATTTTAGAGAGATCAATTGCAAACATTTCCTGTTAAATTATCTTACTGTACATCAAGTATTTGCCTTGTCTAATATATAATGAAAGCATTTTTTGCAAATTTTGCCATATGTTATAATGCATTTTAGATTCATAATAGTGACAGTACTTTATTATGCATATACAAAACTCATATGAATTTGAAGACCATATAGAATATGGAAATTTTGGTAAGCAAAACTTTGGTTCCAAAATGTCATTTATGGGACTTTAGATCTTATTCATTTGTGGTAACTAGCCCCTCACCCTCTACAACAAATATTTCTAATTTTATACCATATAAGCAAGAAAATATTCAATTGAATACAGAATTAAATAATAGTTCTTAGCATATGAATTTAGATCAAAACACCTTAATATCCCACAGTAGTCATGCTACCTTATAAACTGGCACATATTCAATAAAAATTAGCCGGGCATGGAGGCGTGTACCTGTCGTCCCAGCTACTAGGGAGGCTGAGGTAGGAGGTTCACTTGAGCCCAGGAGTTCAAAGTCAGGCTCGGCAAACCAGCCAGACCTCATCTCAAAAAAAACTTACTTTAATAAATATTTACTGAGTGCCTATTGTGTGTTGGACACTCTAGGCACTGAGACAGTATCAATGTACAGACAAAAAGTCAGCCCACCTGGAGCTTAAATTCTAAGCCATTATGGCGTTTTTAACCCTGTTTGCCATTTTGTGCTTATTAGATATTCTGAAATAATAATATAATTATTTATACTTTATGTATGTTTATAATTAGAATTCTAAAATACAGTGCATAAGTTTTCAAAGTACTTTCAAATGCAGGCACAAATTGTATTATTGTGTTTCACTTCGTTGTGCTTTGCAGACATTGAGTTTTTTACAAATTGAAGGTTTGTGGTAATGTTACGTCAAGCAAGTCTATCAAGCAGCACCATTTTTCCAACAGCATGTGTTCATTTTGTGTAGCTGTGTCACATTTTGAGAATTCTCGCAATATTTCAGGACTCTTCATTTTTTTTATATGCATTACAGTGATCTGTATTCAGGGATTTTTGGTGTAACTATTTAAATAGTTTTGGGGTTCCATGAACTACATCCATATAAGACGGCAAACTCAATGGATAAGTGCCACGTGTGTTCTGACTGCTCCACCGATTAGCCTTTGCCCCATCTCTGTCCTCCTCTTCAGCCCTCCCTATTCCCCGAGATACAATGATATTGAAATGAGACCACTAAACAGTCCTACATTGGCTTCTAAGTGTTTAAAAGAAAGAGTTGCATATCTCTCTCACTTTAAGTCAAAGCTAGAAATAATTAAGCTTATGAGGAAGACACATTGAAAGCTGAGATAGGCCAAAAGAAAGGTTTCTTACGTAAAACAGCTGGCCAAGTTGTGAATGCAAAGGAAGAATTTATTAAGAAATGAAAAGTGCTACTCCAGTAAACACATGAATGTTAAGAAAGCAAAGCAGCCTTATTGCTGATATGGAGAAAGTTTGCATGGTCTGAATAGAAGATTAAACGAGATCCAACATTCCTTTAAACCAAAGCCAAATCCAGAGCAAAGCCCTAACTCTCTTCAAATATAGCAAGACTGAGAGAGATAATGAATCTGCTGAAGAAAAGCTTGAAGCTACAAGAGGTTGGTCCATGAGGCTTAAGGAAAGAAGCTGTCTTTATAATATAAAAGTGCAAGGTGAAGCAAGTGCTGATGGTGACTGCAGCTAGTTATCCAGAATACGTAGCTAAGATTATTGACGGGGTGACTACTCTAAACAACACATTTTCATTGGAATGAAACTGCTTCTATTGGAAGAAAATGCCATCTAGGACTTTCATAGCTGGAGAGGCGATGCCAATTCCTGACTTCAAATCTTCAAAGGACAGGCTGACTCTTGTTATAGATAATGCAGCTGCTGACTTAACGATGAAGCCAGGGCTCATTTACCATTTGAAATATCCTAGGACCCTAAAGACTGATGCTAAATCTATTCTGCCTGTGCTCTAGAAATGGAACAACAAAATCTGGAGGGCAGCACATCCATTTTTATTGAGCATGGTTTGCTCAATATTTTAAGCCCACTGTTGAGACTTACTGCTCACACACACACAAAAAAAAAAACTTTCAAAATATTACTGTATTGATAATGTACCTTTTCACCAAAGAGGTCTGACAGAGATGTACAAGGAGATTGATATTGGTTTCATGCCTGATAACACAATATCCATTCTTCAGCTTGTGGATCAAGGAGTAATTTCAACTTTCAAGTATGATTTAAGAAATACATTGTATAAGGCTATAGAAGCCATAGATAGTGATTCTTCTAATGAATCTGGGCAAATTAAATTAAAAATCTTCTGAAAAACATTCACCATTCTAGATACCATTAAGGCCATTCATGATTCGTGAGAGGTGGTTAAAATATCAACATTAAAGGAATTTGGAAGAAGTTGATTTTAACCCTCATGAGTGATTTTAGTGAGTTCCAGACTATTGTGGAGGAAGTAACTATAGATGTGGTGGAAATAGCAAGAGAAATGGAATTAGAAATGGAGCCTAAAGATCTGACTGAATTGCTGCAATCTCACCACAAAATGTGAGTAATGAGAAGTTGCTTCTTATGGATGAGCAAAGAAAGTAATTTCTTGAGACGGAATCTACTTATGGTGAAAATGCTGTGAAAATTGTTGAAATGACAACAAAGGATTTACAATACTACATAATCTTGGTTGATAAAGCAGCAGAAGGGTTTGAGAAGAGTAAGTTAATAACCAAAATCACACAGCTACAGATTTTGAAAGAAGTTCCACTGTGAGTAAAATGCTATCAAACAGCATCACATATTACAGAGATGTCTTTTGTAAAAAAAAAAATCAATTAATGGGCTAACTTCAATGTCATCTTATTTTAAGAAATTGCCATAGCCATCTCAACCTCCCACAACCACCGCCCTGATCAGTCAGCAGCCGTCAACATCGAGGCGAGACCCTCCACCAGCAAAAAAAATTACAACTCACTGAAGGCTCAGATGATTGGTAGCATTTTTTAGCAATAAATAACTTTTTAAATTAAGTATGTTTTTTAGACATAATGCTATTGTACACTTAATAGGCTACAGTATAGTATAAAAAATTATAATCCATTTAAATTTTTATGGATTTGGAAACCAAAAAATTTGCATAACTCCCGTGGTTACAATATCATTTCACTGTAGTGGGCTCGAACTGAACCTGCAATATCTCTGAGATATGCCTGCACGTTCTCAGTTAATTTTCACATGTCCCTGGCCTTGAGGTAAACTTGGCAGATATTACTATCTCTCTGTTACCGGTGAGAAAACTGTAAATGATCTATTTCTGTAGCCACTGTCCTATGACCCATATCATCTCTCTCCAATCTACACAACTGTGAGAGCACTATGAAGAGGCAGAGTCAGAGGTTGAATAAAAGCTTGAAATAGTTGCTACAAAGAGAGAGTGAGAGCAAGAGAGAGAGAAGGAGAAAGTACTAACTGGAGAAATTTATTAAAAATGCCAGGAGCAGTTGAGATTGGTGGCTGTGGCAGTCATTGGCTGTTCATAAATACTAGTATTTGGTTCTTATTATTCCTAGTCCATGATAAGATTTTACTTTTCCAGACCCTTGAATGCAGAAAAGGCTATCTGAAGTTCTTTGGCTGATGAAAGATGAACAGAAGGCTTTCCCCTTGTTGCAGGGGCTGTGGATAGTGAGCCGAGGTGGAGCGTCCATCATCCCGAATCCTTGAATGTCTAAGAGGAGCAGAGCCCCTGCCAGCCCTCTCTGGACTGGCAATGTAAGAAAGCAATTTGTATCATGTCAAGCCCTTGATTTTCAGATTTGTTGTTTCACTTATGTTTTGTTTTGCTTTTTCTTGTTTTAGTTTACTTGTTACTGCAGCAGAACCTTGTCTAACCTGATATATAAAAATGATGGGTTTATACTGATATGTTTGTCTGGTTGTGGGATTTCTTATCCTACAACTGTGTTCTGTGGCTGAGTTGTAGGTTGTAGGCACAGTGAGCAGATAGTGAATTCATATGGGGCTGGAATTTTGTCAGGTGATTGTAAGAAAATGATTTTAGGATTTTGATAAGACAGTGATTGAAACTATAGACCATGAAATCTCAGCTTGACTAGGAAGGAGGTCAAGCAAGAGGAGGCCAGTGAGCAAAGAGAAAGTAAATAGGTCAAGGGACTGGCTAGTTTGTTAAAGTGGACACTTACTTTTGGGGAAAGTAAATGAAGAGTCAAGCTTTTAAAATAAGGAGTTGTGATCAAACCATAGGGTGGTTTAATTTGAGATTTTTGAAGGTTCTGAGGTTCTGACAAAACCTATGGTCATGATGAGGTATAAGATGTGAAAATGGAACTCAGTGACTCAGCTGGAAAGGTGTTTGAACAACAAAGGTCATAGAATAAAGAGGCTGTGTGCTAAGCAGGCCAGCAGCATGCACACTTGAATTCCCCACATGCACATTTGAATGGTGCCAGGAATTAAGGTAGAGAAGACAGTGAGCTTGTTGCCAATGTCATCAGTTGATGAGTGGAGAGAGGTATGTGGGCTACAGACCCTACCTTTCAATTCTGAGCTTCACAGGGTATGGCAGAGAAAAAGCAGCCTCTAAGCAAAAAGGCTGTGGGACAAGTGGTCTTACCAGGTGATGGTCAAATATCTGTGATGGTGAAACAATTGAGGAAATGTTCCCTGAAGAACTGGGTGAAGGCCATGATTTGGGGCCATGGAAGTGGAGTTTAAAGGGTTTAAGGAAAGAGTTTAATAGGTGTGGGGAGAAATGAGAAACTGGACCAGGGAGAAGAAGGACAAAGCATTATTTAGTATGGAAGTCAGCAAGGTGACGCATGACCAGAAAGGTGTCCTTGGGCAGTGGCCAAGGAAAATAGGCATTTGAGGCAGGGAGGAATTAGGTGGTTCTTAGGGCTGTAAAGAAAGTGGAGTCAGTTAGGACAGTGTGCTCTCAGAGTCTTTTGAGCTCAGTTGTGTGCTGGCAGGGAGGACTAGTAACTATGCTCTGCAAATACACATTTCTTTTCTGCAAGCACAGATCTCATACAGGCTTGAAGCCTGTACCTGGCAAGGGATGCTTTCAGGAAACTGATCTTTGTTTCATTCAATCTCATACAAAATATTCAGCAAAGTGTTAAGATTGCTTTGCACTGGTTGCTAGAAGTCAGTCTCCAGAACAATCAGGTGGGAGATGATTAATCTGAACCTCTTGTTTATTAGATGAGAAAACTGAGGCCCTAAGAATGGTCCAGACTGTATCAATAGTTTGTCACAAAGCTGGGTCTACAGCTCAGGTCTCCTATCTCTTGCTCTCTCTCCACTCGAAATACCCAGTCTCCTGGAAGTGCAATGGCAGGCCATTGTCACAGAGTAATAACTGATAGCTACAGCTAATACTTGTTAAGAATTCACCAAGAGCCAAGCTCTGCACATTCCACCGAATTCTCCTAACAACCCCAAGTGATGTAGGTCCTGTCATTATCTTTATTCTAATACATATGTGGCCACCCAGGATTAAATAAGTTAAGTAACCAAGATCACACAGCTACAAAGTGGCAGATCTGGGATTCACCCTTCCACTCCAGAGGCCTTGCTCTTAGCCAATATAGTATGCTTTATCAGTCCCTGTCACCTGTGTTATGGTTTGCTCAACCTCCTTTTTTAATGGAGTCAGATAGAAAAATAGTGGGTTTCTTCCTTGATAAATATATAATTTCACATAACAGTACATGGTCTACTCAGACACCTCCATAACTTGGACATGAAAACATCTGCTTGGGGACAAGTGTTCTTCCTGAACATCCCTTGGCTATCAGTTTCAGGAGCTACTCAATTCTGGGGATTGAAGCAAGAAGGGAGAAGGGTACTAACGTAAGTGTGAGGCACCACGTTTTTAAGATTTCTTTTGCTTTCTGGATTTATCAGTATTATCTGAGAATGGTACCTCCCTCCTCTTTCGTTGTAGAAACGTAGCAGAGTGGCTTTAAAACTGCTTGCATTTTTGGAATTCTTAGGTAGTCATCTAAAGTTTCCGTAGTTTGGGGAGAGCTGTGCCGAAGTCAGCTTTAGGATAAAACTGCAAGGTGATGGAGAAGACAGGCACACATCCAAGATGTCTGCTGTTTCCTAAAGTCTCTTCCAAGACAGAGAATCTCTGACTAGCAGGAGAGAAGGGCGCTCAGTTGCAACAGAAGCCAGTCTGCTTCTTGGCGCAGGTGGTATTTATTCAGCAAATGTTTAATGAACTCTTTTGGTGTTTTAGGCACGTGCTAGGTGCCCTTCAGAAATCACATTCCCGTGGGGCAGACCAAATGAGTGAACAGAAACCTGCAATGCTATGTGGCAATTTCTTTTTTTTTTTTTATTGCGTTTTAGGTTTTGGGGTACATGTGCAGAACATGCAAGATAGTTGCATAGGTACACACATGGCGGTGTGTTTTGCTGCCTTCCGCCCCTTCACCCACATTTGGCATTTCTCCCCATGCTATCCCTCCCCAGCTCCCCCCCGCACTGTCCATCCCCTATTCCCCCCAATAGACCCCAGTGTGTGGTCCTCCCTTCCCTGTGTTCATGTGTTCTCATTGTTCATCACCCACCTATGAGTGAGAATATGCAGTGTTTCATTTTCTGTTCTTGTGTCAGTTTGCTGAGAATGCTGTTCTCCAGATTCATCCATGTCCCTACAAAGGACACAAACTCATCATTTTTGATTGCTGCATAATATTCCATGGTGTATATGTGCCTCTATGTGGCAATTTCTACATGATGAGCACATGCAGGATGTTAGGGAAACCCAGAGGAGCAGCTTAGGCATCCTCAGAAGCCCCCTTCTCAGAGATATCATGGAATCATAATGACAAGAAGGCTACCATCTTCCCTCACAGAAGCAGAATAACCATTGGGCAATTTATTAGTTTTTATTCATTGGGATAGGCAAGGTCATTTTGATCATGAGCTGATGTTTGTATGCAGGTCCCAGAACCTATAGTGTGCACTAGAGGAAAACTGGCAGGCAAGATATTACATCCACTCCCCCAGCCTTTCACAATTAATAAAGTTACCCTCTTTTGTTTCCCTGCCACTCGGAAGCCATGCCGGATTCCCTCTGAATTGTTTCACTGATGTGCTGTTTTGTTCCTTTGAGTACTCCATACTTTAGGTGCCAATTTACTTTTTCCTCTCATAAAGAACAGTCAGGAAAAAGAACAAGAGGAATGGCTGAACAATTGAAAAACCAGCATATTGAAAAGGTCATGGCACCACCACATACTATTTTACTTTCTAAATGTTTTAGGCATTGTAAGTATTTTTTTGACACTTTATTCTACTGACAAATACTAAAAAGGGAGTGGGAAGGGCACATATTATTTCAACTGCTTGTAAAACAAAATGAGAAGAGTAGAAATGGTACCCAATTAATCCATTATTTATGTAGCATTTTCATTTGGAGTTCTGTTTTGAAATTGTCGTTCTGTGAAAAAAGGTAACAGTTGTTACCTAATGGTATTTACCACAGTGATAGAGAAGAAAGTACGCATTGCTTTAAGTAAGTCAACATTGAAACCTTCTTTTTTTCTTCTTCTTCTAGTTTATATTACTGGTTCTCACAGAGCACGTGCTTAGCAAGTGATTTGCTCCCCAGAAACTTTCAACTAGCCCAGGAGTAATTCACATTTGCCCAGAGTTATCATTATACAAAGTGGTTATGGCGGACAGTGTTACCCAGTCTCCTTCTGTCCCTTGCTCTCTCTGAATAGAGGCTGAAAAACCAAATCCTGTTGAATCTTTCTTGCACAAGGTGGGGAGCCATGCCATCCAGTTCTGGACTATAACATGTAAGTGAAAGTCTGCTGAGAGAATTCTGAGAAAAGGGAAACAGAAAAGGCCAATGCACCCTTTAACCTTCTTCCTGCGTGAGACTTGGGGATGATTTCTAGAGATTCAGCAGTTATGTTGTGACCATGAAGCAATTAGCCAACTTGCTAAGGAAGCTGGAATAGAAAGACAAAAGGATTCTGAGTCACTGATGCTGCCATGGAGCTCCATACTTACCTGCTTACCTACCTGGGAGAAAAGGATAAATGCCTGTTTGTTCAGGGTATTGGATTTTCTGGTACTTGTAGTTGGGCCAAGAGTTAGGATCTAGGAATCTCAAACTCTCTGTTTTTTCTACCATTCCCTTGTCCCTATCTGGACTAAGAACTTAAACTTATATTGGAAGGAAAGACAAATAATCCGTTAGTAAACTGTTTGATCTATCCACTGAATGACTTCAGGCTCTTCTCTCGCTCTTCAATTACTGAAGTGGTAGTTGGTACATCATGCCTCTGCTTCCTCTATTTGGGTGCCATGTTTATGCAGTATTTTTCCCGTAAAGTTTAAGAGCCTAGGGTTAAATTAAAACTAGACACATAAAAAAATTCTCTGCATGCAGGAAACCACAATGAACCTTTCTCATAACTAGAAATAGGGGCAGTATTATGAATATATCTTATTGAAGGTAGTCAAAACAAGCAGTCGAAATGAACGGTTTATCCTACAGTGGATGCTGTTGGTGGCCAATCCAAGATCCCCCTCTCTTCCCCTTGCCAGCAGAGCAAGGTGTTTGTCTATCCTTCCTCCTGGTGACTGAAGAGTTTTCCCAGTTACAGGGCTTCTGTCAAATCTAATCATAGCAGCTCCATTTCCCTTGCCAGTGGTTGGCCTAGGAGTTACCTAGTTCTCATCAATAAGACAGGAGAAAAGGTCTTCTAGAGAAAATGATTTCTTCTTCCTCTGTACATTATTGGATCTGGCTGTAACTCCTATCCTGTGACCAGACAAAACCAACTCACTATGGATGGCAGAGGGTTAAAAGGGAAAACCCAGATCCTCAATGATAGTGTTGAGTCACTGAATTTAATCCTGAAATTCTCCTAACTTTAAACATCTTTTTGTGTTAGATAGTACATTTTGTAATTGTTTAAACAAAATTGAGTCAGCTGAAGGCATTGCATCTGACTACACAGTTTCCTGATTGCAGTGGAAATTTGGCACAATTTAAAAGCACAGCAAGTTGGCTGCTTTCTGAGACCACTCAGCCTCAGACCACATGGGGAAGCTCCCTTCAGGCAAGATCTGAAAATCTCCCTGAATACTGGTTCTTCCAGGTGGTCTGAACATTCATCACTGCTCCACACAATAGCCATGGCACGACCCCTGGCTGGAGAAATCCAGCAGACAAATTGCAAAACTGAATCTAACTATTGTGAAGTAGAATTGCTTAAAATAGAATAGTTGCTGCTGGAAGCTGAACTGAGTAGGTTATAGAACACACCTCATTTTGTGCACCAAAGTCTAAATGGTTTATTTTCTTAAGAATTAACACAATGTTTGGATATTTTACTTTCTTTAAAATAGGATAGTGGGCCCAGTGTGGTGACTCACACCTGTAATACCAGCACTTTGGGAGGCCAAGATGGGCAGATCACATGAGATCAAGAGGTTAATACTAGCCTGACCAAGATGGTGAAACCCTATCTTTACTAAAAATACAAAATTAGCCAGGTGTGATGGCAGGCGCCTGTAATCCCAGCTACTTCTGAGGCAGAAGAGTGATTATGCCATTGCACTCCAAGCTGGGCAACACGAATGCAACTCCATCTCAAAAAATAAGAAGAAGAAAAAGAAAAAAAAAAACAGAAATTAGCTGGGCATAGTAGCACACACCTATAATCCCAGCCACTCAGGAGGCTGAGGCGTGAGAATCACTTGAGCCAGGGAGGCGGAGGTTGCAGTAAGCTGAGATGGACCACTGCATTCCAGCCTGGATGACAGAGCAAGACTCTGCCTAAAGAAAAAAAGAAGAAGAAGAAGAAGATGGTGTAGAATACAAGTCTGGTTTTGAGTGAAAGCTGCCAGGATTCAAATTCCATCATTAACCACTGTTATACTGAGTAAGTTATAGTATTTTCTGTGCCTCCATTTCCCTATCTATAAAATGGGCATAATAATAGCACTTTATAAGTAATAATGAGCATAAAAATAACAACTGCAGAGGATTGTTGTTAGGATCTAATCATTTTTATTATGTAGTAGCTGCTATGTAATTGTTCGCTAGCATCATTATGCATGGGCTGGACTGCAGATATCTTTTCTTTCTTCGCTATCCTCTTGGGTGACAAGCAGTCTTGCATTCATTAAGCTCTGAATTAATGCAGCTTGGATTTAAGTTTTCTATGCCTCTGTCTCTGGAAAATTTTGACTACAATATGATTTACCTTATCATTATCTACTTTATGACTGGAGAAAATAATATCTTGAATATGAATTATGCTGTGTTCTACCTTTTATAATTAATGCTGTTACTACTAATAGCATCACTAAAAAGTGCTTTTGATCACAGAATCTTTACTTTTGTAAGCTGGTAAATAAGTCCTGGATTACCTTAATCTTAATTTTTAAAGTTATGTAAATGATAATTTATTTCTGTAAAAGACTATGGCAATTTCCCTCACTTGAGCTCACATTTCTCAGTGACTCACTATTCTTGTGGTAGCTATCATTCATCTGTATGCTGTAATTTAAAATTTTCTCCTCGAAGTGTAGCCATGACCCTGACAAATGCTTTCTCAATGGGATATCTTTCCTTAATGGTCTAACAGTCTACTCTTCTTTGCATATAATTTAATTGTACACTTTGGAGAAAATTGTTTCCAAATACCTTGAAAGCAAAAAGTCTGGAAGGAAAATTATAGTACCTGGGTTTTCTTTCTAAGCACTTGAACTGCAGAATTCTACAGCAGAATAAAGACTCTTGTTTATTACAGTCATCTTATCTGTAGAAAACAGTAACTCACATTTTTAGATAAGACCACTGGATGTTTTGGCATTAAAGCCATAATTACATTGTAAAGATTAATCTCTTTCTTGGATAATTTTTTTCTTTGATATAGCTTCAGTTTTTTCCATAAATTCTTACCCATAAACTTATAAGTACTGACATTTTTGTTCTTCATAAAAATCCTTTATTTATTCATTTAAAATTATACTACTTAGTTTATTATACCACGTGTTATATTAAGCACTGGGGACATAAAAATGAAGTGAACATACATATAGAATGTATTTTCTATAACTTCTGTAATTAATTAGAATATTAGAATTAGTAATACACATAATCACCTCTTAACTATTAGAGTACAAAAGAATAGCATAAATACTACTTAAATAACATGCAAATATGTATCTGAATTCCTAACTTCTACAAGAAACATCGTTTTCTAAATGGTAAAAGAAAAAAGAAAAGTTGTTCTCTGTTGTACTTAAATATTTCTAAAGAAAAAGCAGGGGCAAATTTAAGAATGATCTCCCCAAAATTTGGGAAGAGCCATACTGGTTGCAACATTTTGCAAAAGGTAGAAATTCCATCTATTAAAGAATGGCAAGATTGAAGATGTGGAATAACACTAAAATGAGGTAAGAGATGCAGATAATTTGTTCATGACCAAGGAAACAGGGTAATAAATGTTGTAAAAATAATAGTTTGATTATTTTTTTAATTGATGGGAGAGAGAAAAAAATGGCAACATGTTCTGTATGACAGGGGAAAAGGCCAAAGGGCCTGAGAGACCCATAGATAGCAAGCAACAAGAGCTTCTCTCTGAGAGACTTAGAACATTAATTAAAAGTCATCATTCCATCAACAAGAAACCCTAGCTACAGGCACAGCCTGAACCCCAGAGTTGGGGAAGCGGGGCAGCTCTTGGGCATCTGATTCTAAAGGAGGGAAAGGAGAAATAGATGACAATAACGATGATGAATAGCTAGCTCACGGGGCATCTACTATGTGGCAGGCACTGTGTCAGTGCTTACCTATCATTTCATTTACATCCTCCTCTGAATGATCCTCAGAGATCATTATTACCAATGAGAAAACTGATGAGCAGAGGAGGCCATGAGACTTGTGCAAAGTCACTGTGGAATTTTAACATGTAGTTTGGAATCTCCTTCGAGCCTCTCTCACGTGGGACATCTCTCCAGTGCCTCCTTCAGAGATTCTCCTTTCCTTCTTCCCACCTTACTTACATATCTGCGTCCTGTGCATCCTGTGGATACTCTTCCAGTTCCAGTCAGAGACACTAAAGGGCCTTCAGGGAATACACCTGCCTTTTCTGGCTGTAGGAATTTATCTCTTCCTGTCTGTACCAGAAGCAGATCAGTGCTGACTTCTGTTTAAGCAATATTCATGCAAAATAATTGTGTCTCTCAAAGATAACTAATGTTATTTAGGGGTTGATCACCCAGTCTGTGAATTGAGAGTGAATAATGACACCTTGTCAATAATATTTCTTTGAATTCATATTCTGTCATCTAAAAGGGTTTTGTAGTTAAGAGGTGAGTGATTACTTAGATTTTTAGTAAGTTCTAGGTTGAAGTTGAGGAAGTAAATTAGATTTATGGATTTCCATAACATACTTTATGTGCAATGTATTTACAATAATTTCTACTTCTATGCTGAACTTTTCTAACTATTCACGAAAGGTTTAAAGTGTTACAGTCCTTTCTTCAGTTGAGAGTTTAGCAACATGGTTTTGCTAAGTTCTTATAAATCAAAGGATAATAATAACTAATATTTGCACAGTGCTTTTAACTTGTAGTCCTCTTTCCCTGGCAGATAAGAATATTGCTTCATTTCTCAGATGGAAAAACGAAGGTGGAAGATATACCCAGGTTCGCCCAGCTAATAAGTGTCAAGTCTGGTTCTTTCTATTGTACATGAATGACCTTTCTCCTGCCTCCCACTCCCCTAAGTTCCAGTGTATGATACATTCCTCAGATTGTGAGTTAGCTCCTCGAGTCAGAGATATTTCCTGGCAACAGATGGGCATTCAAAACTGTTTAATAACTAAGTCAATGAATAGTAAAGCATTGTTACTTGTTTCCATTTAGTTCATTTTCATATTTCATATACCTGTCATAAGCAGAAGCCTACCTGTATAGAAAGTAACTGAGATCCAGAGAGGTTAATTAAGTGCCTAGAGCTCTATATGTGATTTAGTAGCAGAACAAGAAACACTGAGATCTAGTTCTATCTCATCTGAGTCAATCTTGGCCAGTCTACTTCCAGCCTCCTGTTTTCCAGTGCATTCACTCTCCTGGTAATAGGTAACCAGGAAATGCTTTCTTTCTAGGATACCTAGCCAAAAATACATTAATGGAAGAGCATGATACATACTGTGTTAACAAGATAGCATTTGTTGCTGAGTGTTTCCCATTTGGATCTCAACATCTCATTCTAACCGAACAGCATCAGTAAGGTTTGTTGATGATCAAGTATCAGGCAAACGACTCCATTTTAAACATTACTTACACTAAAAAAATGGATTTGTGGAAAATAACCAGTACAGATTTTTTAAATAAAGCTAAAGAATTTCATATAATTGCATGAGATAGTGGCAACTTGCATTAGGTGAAACACATTACTTGGATTTGTATAACAATAAAAAATATGAGTAACAAATATATCTAGTTTTGAAGTCTCTAGCTCCACAAAACATATTTGTAAATAACAATAGAAAAAAACATTTCTCATAAGAGGGTAGTAATTCCTTATTTTAACAGAGTAAGTAGCAATCAAGATGATCCAAATTAATTTTCTATTCTAAAAAAAGATAAGTTACTTTGAATGAATACTGAGTAGTGAGATTGCTGGGTAATGCAGTAGTTCTATTTTTAATTTCCTGAGGATCTTCCATACTGTTCTCCGTAATGACTTCACTGATATATGTTCCCACCAACAGTGTACAAGTGTTCCCTTTTCTCCACATCCTTGCCAACACTTGCTATTCTTTGTCTTTTTTATGATAGCTATTCTCACAGGTGTGATGCGATTTGTCACAGATATCTGCACTCCCATGTTCATTGCAGCATTATTCACAATAGCAAGATATGGAATCAAAGTGTCCATTAACAGATGCATGAATAAAGAAAATCTACAGAGCAATCTACAGATCCAATGCAATCTCTATAAAAAATAACAATGACATTTTTCACATAAATATTTTTAAAATCCCCAAATTTGTAAGGAGCCATGTAAGGCCCCAAATAGCCAAAGCAATCATGAGTAAAAAGAATAAAGCTGCAGGCATCATACCATCAGCCTTTAAAATATATTACAAACTGCAGTAACTAAAACAGAATGGTGCTGGCATAAAAACAGACATAGAGACCAATGGAACAGAATAGAGCACAGAGCGATTAATTCATGTATCTACAGTCAACTGACTTTCAACAAAGACACCAAGAACATACAATGGGGTAAGGACAGTTGCTTCAATAAGTGGTGCTGGGAAAAACTGGAGTTTCATATGCAAAAGAATGAAGCTAGACTCTCCTTTCACTTTATATAAAAATCAACTCAAAATGGGTCCAAGACATAAATGTAAGACCTGAAACTATAAAACTACTGGAATAAAACAGCAGAAATGCTTCAGGACATTGGTCTGGGAAAAGATTTTATGAATAAGACCTCAAAAGCACAGGCAACATGAGCACAAATAAACAAATGGATTATGTCAAACTAAAAGGCTTTTGGACAATAAAGGAAAGAATTGATAGCGTGAAAAGACAATCTACATAATGGGACAAAATATTTTTGAACTACTCATCCAACAGATTAATATCCAGAATATACCAAAAACTCAAAGAACTCAACAGCAAAAAAGCAAACAAGCAATATGATTTAAAAATGAGCCAATTGCAGCACTATTTACAATAGCAAAGACTTGGAACCAACCCAAATGCCCATCAGTGATAGAGTGGATAAAGAAAAGGGGGCACATATACACCATGGAATACTATGCAGCCATAAAAAAGAATGAGTTCATGTCCTTTGTAGGGACATGGATGAAGCTGGAAACCATCATTCTCAGCAAACTAACACAGGAACAGAAAACCAAACACCACATGTTCTCACTCATAAGTGGGATTTGAACAATGAGAACACGTGGGCACAAGGAGGGGAACATCACATACCAGGACCTGCTGTGGGGTGAGGGAAAAGGGGAGGGAGAGCATTAGGACAAATACCTAATGCATAAGGGGCTTAAAACCTAGATGACGGGTTGATGGGTACAGCATATAAGATGGCACATGTATACCTATGTAACAAACCTGCATGTTCTGCACATGTATCCCAGAACTTATAATAATAATAATAATAATAATAAATGAGCCAATAATCTCGACAAACATTTCACAAAAGAAAACATAGAGTGGCCAATAAATATATGAATAAATGCTCAGTATTACTAGTCGCCAGGGAAATACGCATCAAAATCACCCCAGTCAGAATGGCTACTATCAAAAAGACAGAAAATAACAAATGCTGGCAAGTATGTGGAGGAAGGAGAATGCTTGTACATTGTTGGTGGAAATATAAGCTAGTACAGCCACTATGGAGAACAGTATGGGGGTTCCCCAAAAACAGAGCTACCGTATGATCCAGGAATCCCACTGGTAGCCATTTATCCAAGGGAAAGGAAATCAGTATATCAAAGTGACATCTGCACCCTCATATTTATTGTAGCATTATTTACAATAGCCAAAGTATGGAAATTTAAATGTTATATATACATATATGCAGATAGATAAATATGCACAATGGAGTACTATTCAGCCATAAAAATAAGGAAATCCTGTCATTTGTGGCAACATGGATGGAATTGGAAGACATTATGCTATGTGAGATAAGCCAGGAACAGAAAGCTAAACACCACATGTTCGCATTCATATGTGGAAGCTAAAAAAAAAAAAAAAAAAAAAAAAAAAAGTTGATCTCAGAGAAGTAAAAAGCAGAACAGAGTATTCTGGAGGCTAGGGTAGTGAGAAGAGGAGGAGAGGAAGGAATCTCTTAAGGAAACAAAATTACAGCTAGAAAGGAGAACACCTTCTAGTGTTCTATAGCACTGTAGGATAACTATAGTTAACAATAATATATTAGTTTCACATCACTAGAAGGAGGATATTGAATGCTCCCAACACAAAGAAATTATATATGTTTAAATTATCGATATGATAATTACCCTGATCTGATCACTATACACTATATATATTGCAATATCTCTACATGCTATACTCCATTCAATTATTATGTCCAATTTAAATTTTTTAATTAAAGAAAGGAAAATGTGGTATAGACACACAAAGAACTATGTTTAAAAGAAGGAAAGTCTATCATTTAGCAACATGGATGAATCTGGAGGACATTATGCTAAGTGAAATAAACTGCAAAGGGAAAGACAAGTATCACATGATTTCATTTCTATGTTGAATCTCAAAAAGTTGAGCCCACCGAAGCAGAGAGTAGAATGGTATTTACCTGGGGCTGGAGTGTCAGGGTGACTGGGGAAATGTTGGTCAAAGGATACGAAATTTCAGCTGGACAAGAGCTACGAGTTCAAGAGATCTATTGTACAACAGGTTGACTGTAGTTAATAACAACGTATTGTATCTTGAACATTGCTAAGAGTAGATTTTAAATGTTCTCACCAGAAAAAAAATGTTAAGTACATGAGATAATGCTTACATTATTAAACCTAATTTAGTTATCCCACTGTGTATGCATATTTTAAAACATCATGTTGTATACCATGAATATCTACTATTTAAAATAATTATTAAAAAAATGGAAAAGGGAAGTTGGAAATTAATCCCAAAGTTTTATTTAAAATAACCCTTGCCTTAATAATAAAGTTTAAATCTAGTGTTCTTCTGTTTTCCTTCTATTGGAGAATTCGAATTTACAAATAGAATAAAAATGATTTGTACTCCATGCTCACTAATTTCCTTTGTACCAGTCACTTTCATTTTTATGTTACTGATATTTCTGTTACAAATGGTATCCTATAAAAATGAGATTTTACTTTTTTTATCAAAAGAAGGAGATTTCATTTTCTACCTCGGAGAGAATCCAATGCAAAAGAGAGCCAGCATAATTATATACATACTATTATAACTTCAATATCATAATATTTTGATTTTGCTTTACATCGCACACTTTCCCAGCTGGTGGGCAGCTTCTGTTTTAGCTTCGTGGATTATATTAGTAACGAGGAAAGAGACATCATACACATTGTGAAACTAATGAGCCCAACATTTTGGTGTCATTTGAGGATACAATAATACATCTGTTTGATAAGTCTTTGACTTGCTTTGTTGTTATAACTGCTGGAATCCAGGCGCAGTGACATTTATAGCATGCTGGGGCAGCATCATGCTCAGGCAGCAGCTCAGGGTTTAAGTGCAAAGTGGCTAGGCAGGAAAGGAGAAAGGCTTAGGAAGTCTTGATGACAGAGGCTTACACCTAGAGAGAGTCAAACCAGACAATGCAAACAAGGGACCACACAGGACAAGTTCCTGGTGCATATGACAAAAAACCAGGACGGCAGCACCAGAGAATACCTGGAGAGCAGGTCTCTATCTTTAGGGCCAAATAAGGTTTAAGAGTAGAGACGATTTCCTGTTTCACCTTTAGAAACAGGCTGGTCTCGCCAGGGCAACATGGTGAAACCAGTGTCTACTAAAAAATACAAAAAAAAAAAGAAAATTAGCTGTACGTGGTGGTGTGCGCCTACAGTCCCAGATACTCAGGAGGCCGAGGCAAGTGAATTGCTTGAAACCAGGAGGTGGAGGTTGCAGTAAGCCGAGATCACACCACTGCACTCCAGCCCAGGTGAGAGAGTCAGACTCGGTCTCAAAAAAAAAAAGAAAAAGGAAAATAGAAACAGGCTGATCTCATGGGAGGTCAATCTTCAATCTACTGCTTCTAAACCTTAATGTGAATCTCACCCCAGTTAGAATGGCTATTTTCAAAAAGGCAAAAAATAAAAAATGCTGGCAAGGATGTGGAGAAAAGGCAGCTCCTATACACTGTTGGTGGGAATGTAAACTAGGACAGCCATTATGGAAAACAGTGTGGAGGTTTCTTTAAAAACTAAAAATAGAACTACCATATGATCCACCAATTCTACTACTGGGTATTTATCCAGAGGAAAGGAAATTGGTATATTGAAGAGATATCTGTATCTCCATTTATTGCAGCACTCTTCACAATAACTAAGGTATGGAAGCCACCTAAATTGTACATCAACAGAGAATGAATGGATAAAGGAAATATACTGTATATACACAATGAAATATTATACTATTTGGCCCTAAAAAAAGATTGAGATCCTATGATTCATGGCAACACGGATGAGCACGGAGGACATTATGTTAAGTGAAAAAAGTCAAGCATAGGAAGATAGACGCCATATGTTCTTACTCTTGTGGGACTAAACAAAATGCTTGAGCTCATGGAAGTAGAAGGTATACTTGTGGATACTAGAGGCTTGGAGGTGTTGGGGTGGGAGAGACTTGGAAGAGGTTGGTTTATAGACACAAAACCACAGCTAGATAGGAGGAAAAGTTTCCGGTGTTCTGCAGCATTACAGGGTGAATACGATTAACTACAATTTATTGTATATTTTCAAAAAGCTATGAGAAGATTTTGAATGTTCACAACACAAAGAAATGACAAATGTTTCAAGTTATGGATATATACTTATTTCCCTGATTTGATCATTATACATTCAAAATGTCACTCTGCATCCCATAAATATGTACAATTATTACAGATCAACTAAAAATAAGGAGAACAAAAAATGTACATGTGAATCCTTTAGAGATCTTTTCAAATGCAGATAATGATTCCAGAGGTCTGAGATGGGGCCTATGATTCTCATTTCTAACAAGCTTCTAGATGATACTGATGCTGCTGCTGATACAAGAACCACATATTGTACAGCAAAGTCTTAAACCAGTCCAGAGATAGGCAAAGCAGACAATGAAAAGAGCTGACTAGGGTGAGGGGAATGGAGTTGGTGGGGCAGCGGTGCTGGGGGAGTACAGTTCCTAAAAAAAGGCAGGATTTGAAAATTTAATGTATCTCAGATGACAAAGTAAACTTTGTTGATGACTGCTTGTTATGGTTTGAATTGTGTCCACCCAAAAAGATATGTTGAAGTCCTAATCCCAGTACCTCAGAATGTGACCTTATTTGGAAACTGAGTCTTAAGAGTTAATCGAGTTAAACTGAGGTCATTAGCGTAGGTTCTAATTCGATATGCTTGATGCCGTCATCAAAAGGGAAATTTGGATACAAAAACAGGCATGCACAGAGGGAGATGATGTGAAGACCCACAGGGAGAAGATGGCCATTTGATTTCAGTGAGGCAACTACCAGACAACGCGTGCCAAGGATTGCCAGGGAACAGCAGAAGCTGGAAGAGGCCAAGAAGGGTTTTCCCCGAGAGCCGCCCCAGAGTGCAGCCCTGCTCACACCTTGATTTCCAAATCTTAGCTTCTAGAACCCTGAGAAAAATGTTTCTGTTGTTTTAAGCTACCTAGTTTTGGGTATTTTGTTAAGGCCAGCCTAGGAAATTAATTCACTGAATAATAAGAATATTAACTGGTCACTCTTTGAACAAATATTAAACAAAGAAGAAACTTCAAATCTAGAAACACTTAATTAATGTACCAGACTATGTACTATAAAATAGAAGGCCTGGAAACCAGGCATTCTAGTTGTCAGTCAAAACCGCTGCACTTTAATACCCTGCTTCCCAAGAACAGGCACTAATGGACTAATCAGTAACACCTCCCAAACTGGTGTTCTGCGGAAGCTTTTTCAGGGTTTTGTTAACATGCGCTACAAAAGGCTGAATGGTGAAGTAAATTATAATACACTCCAAATTCACAATACATCATAATGTAATGAAAGATCTACGTAAAACCCACCAGAAAACCAAATCATAGGAAAAACTTACGAAATCTGCTAAATGTGTTGAGCTAGCAGCTCCCTAATTTTCACAGCACAGAATACTTTTCCTGCCATACTACTCTTAGCAGCCTATAGAATACCACTTTGGGAAATGCTGGAGGAGAGGATAAAGTTCACAGCAACTGAGAAAATCCATGCCAATGAAACAGCTACTTTCAAATTTAATTATATTTTACTCTAAGTTATCCAGGAGACTACCTAGGTTATTTGTTGTTATTTCCTCAAGGCAGGAAAAATGATGCTTTCTGGGAGAAACTTAAAGAATGAATTTAAAGGTCTATCATAAAAATGAAGTAAGAGATCAGTCAGAGTGACATGGGCAAAATGGAACCGAGCAAAACTGATGGGGTTTGAGGAGAAGAAATGAGAAAAGGGAAATCAAATATTTACGTCCTGTGTATGTGGCTACAGTTTTTTTTTTTTTTTTTTTTTTTTTTTTTTTTTTTCAGAAAAATCCCACTGAGCATAAAGAAAGATTTTTGATATATACTGTACTTTGTATCACTGGTGAAGAAAATCCACTGTAAAGTATGCAATGGGTGATACGTTTTTGGTGTTATATCTGGTACACATCCCAGGGTGCACCACTGTAGACATTTGGGGAGATACAACAGCACCACTCATGGGGCACTATTGACATTGTGGGTGTTATAGACTTGTGGAATTATCAGGACAATTTTGGCAGCACAATTCTCTTTTTTTGTTAACATATATTTTATTGCATTTTAGGTTTGGGGGTACATGTAAAGAACGAGCAGAACTGTTGCATACGTACATACATGGCAATGTGGTTTGCTGCCTTCCTCCCCAACACCTATATCTGGCATTTCTCCCCACGTTATCCCTCCCCAACTCCCCACTCCCCCTGTCGCTCCCCTGTCTCCTCCCAGCAGACCCCAGTGTATGGTGCTCCCCTCCCTGTGTCCATGTGTTCTCATTGTTCAACACCCACCTATGAGTGAGAACATTCAGTGTTTGATTTTCTGTTCTTCTGTCAGTTAGCTGAGAATGATGGTTTCCAGGTTCATCTATGTCCCAAGAAAGGACACGAACTCATCGTTTTTTATGGCTGGCAGCACAATTCTAACAATAGTAATAGTAATATTACAATAATTTGCAAAGAGAAGTAAAGTATTTTGAGGAAGAGCTGTCTTTTTCTAAGCCACCAATGTCAGTGCATGAGTTAGCAGCAGCCTTGAGACCCCCCTCACTCTCTATAAAGTTCAGAACCCCATTTTAACTAGGAAAATTGTCTGATACCACCATTTAACACTTGTATAACAAAAGAATGCAATGAAGAAAAATATTGTTGCATCACCCAGCAAACTTTCACTTTGTGTGGAGATCTGGGCCATGTGCCCTCCCTCACCCTGTGGAGTCTAGAATCTAACCAGACATAAAGAAAACAATTCCTGTTATGGAACATTCACAAATGCTTCAAAAATGTTTATTCTAGATCTATTAATAAAAGATGCTGTGTTAGAAAATAGAAGCAGTTGCTACAGAGCTTGAGTCCTAAATGCCATTTTCATAAACTAAAATGTTAAAGGCAAGAATTTTGAACACTTTCATCATATTACTTACTTAACAACAGAAACGTGAAATTGATCAGTACATGCCAGGCATTATTTTACCTGTTGGAGACAGAAAGGCAACAAAATAGGCATAACCTCACCTCCATGGAGCTTACAATCTAGTGATGAAGACAGACTTTAAGCAAATAGTCACACAAACAATAGAGCTACAATTACAAAAATCTTAAGGAGGAAAATTGCACAGCGCTCTAAGAACTTATGAGAGAAGGTCCCATGAGGACAAGGGGGTCAGGAAAGCCCTTCCTGAAGAAGGCATGAAGAATGTGAAGAATGAGCAGAAGCTAAATGGTAAGGTGTGGGAATGAGAGTTCCAGGGTCTGAAGACAGCAGGAGTTGATGCTGAGTCAGGAAATGGCTGAGGGTATTTAAGAATCAGAATAAACCTCACTGACCACAGCATTACAAGTTGAAAGGGAAGGGCTTAGAGGAGGCCAATGAATGAGATTATTCAGGTTCTTCTAAGATAGGTTAAATAGTTTCAATTCTTTCATGAGGGCAAAAGAAAGCCTTTGAAGCTTTTTAAGCAGAAAAGAAATACCAGGTTTTTAAAAGCCTGTTCTGGCTGCTGTGTAGACAAAGATTGAAAGACCCAAGAATAGAGCAGGGAGACCAGTTAGAAAGCTATTCTGATTGTCCAGGTGGAAGATGGTAGTTCAGTCTTGCATGGTGTCAGTAGAGATGGAGAGAAGTGGACAGGTCAGAGACATATACTGCAGGGAGAATCTATGGGAAATATAATTAGATATAAAATGAGTTATTTGTGCTAACAGAGGAGTATGAGCAAAAATGGGATCTTTATTAAATGTGTATATTTACTCTGTTATTAATATAATGATACTTCATATTTCTATGGTGCATGGCAGTCTACTAAGCGTTTTTGCAAAGATGAAAAATATTAGTTGAGTGCCTCTGATGAACCAGATGCTGTTGTAAGCACTGAAAATACAGGTGCACATAACATAGAGAAAGTCCATGCCCTCATAAAGCTTGTCTTCTAATGATGGAGACAACAGTATAGAAAGAAGCCAACAAAGGTATGCAAGAAGGATTATAAGACAAGGTAAAGCAGAGTAAGGAGCTTGGGGAGATTGGACAGGTCTCTCCTGGCTCCTGTACATGACAGGGAAGGCCTCTCTGAGGAGGTAACATTTGGACTAAGATCTGACTGAAGTAAGAGAATGAGGCATGCAAAGATGTGAGGAGAGAATAGTAGGAGATGAGATTGAAGAGCGAGATGGAATCAAATTCTGTAGAATCCTGTTGTCAGGAAATTTCTTCCATAGCATCCTCCCTATGAAGTCATCATAGATTGGCTGGGTCCCTCCATCCAACATCACTGTTCTCCCAGGGTGCTCTAGTTCCAACACAACAAACACTCTTTCTTCCAGGACTGGAGATGGCCTTGCCCATGCCAGCCCTGGGGTCCTGTGCTGTTGCTTACAGTTTCGTTCTACCCTACCCTTCTCTTTGTAAATACACTCTCCTCAAATTATGCTACTTGCATGTACTATCTGTTTCCTCTTGGAAGTCCAGCTGAAACTATGTTCAACAAATGTTTAGATAGGAAATGGAACAGAATGGTGGTCCGGAATTACATTTGGATTTTAATTATTTTATGGAAAATCCACAAAGTACATTTATAGATGTTGATTCAAAGTTAAACACAAAGGCCACCCATCTTTCCTTAAGTACTTTAATTTTTTCTATTTACTTAAATTTAAAACAAACATATTTAAGATAACTCTACAGTCCCAGTAGAAATGTCAAATTTGCTTCAGTTCTTGATTTGGAACACTGAATACCAAGTTATTTTCATTACTACTTTAAAATGTTAGGCTTTTACTGTATTCCATATAAAAGCAATTTCTCTGATAGAAAGAAGCAATTCAGTGATGAAAAACTGTTCAACCTAATTGGTAATCAAAGAAATGAATTTATCAAAATAATAAAACTGGCCAAAATTGGCTTATAGTTATAATATTTACTACTATTTGGTGGCAATTCAGGAAAACAGGGAGTCTCATACATGCTGGTGCTAAAATACTTTGACACAACATTTCTAGAACATAATTTGGCAATCAAAAGCCTTCAGTTGAACTGAACCAGCAATTTTACTCCTAAAAATTTAATCTTAGTAGATAATCAGAGTTGTATACACAAATAGATATTCACCACAGAATTACTTATCTTCTCCTCCCCAAAAAAGGGAGAACATCATAAATGTCCAATAATATTGGAAACAAATTAAGTAAGTTATGGTATATGCATAGGATATAATTATAGGCATCTATTTATAATGTTACTCAACCTCTGCCTGAGTAGTCTAAATCCTGGCTGTACACTACTATATTATTATAATTATTATTTTTTGAGATGGAATTTTACTCTTGTTGCCCAGGCTGGAGTGCAATGGTGTGATTTCAGCTCACTGCAACCTCCACCTCCCAGGTTCAACCGATTCTCCTGCCTCAGCCTCCCAAGTAGCTGGGATTACAGGCAAGTGCTGCCGCACCCGGCTAATTTTTGTATTTTTAGTAGAGATGGGGTTTCACCATGCAGCCAGGATGGTCTCAAACTCCTGACCTCAGGTGATCTGCCCATCTTGGCCTCCCAAAGTGCTAAGATTACAGGTGTGAGCCACCACGCCCAGCACTACTGTATTTTTTAAAAGTACAAATGCCTAGATCCATCTAAAGAGAGTCAAATCACTAGAACTATAGTAAAATCCAGATTTCTGTATTTTTAAAAATTCACACAAGTGATTCTATGAAGAACTAAAAACCATTAATACAGTACAATACATAACAACATGGGGAAATGTTCCAGAATAATGCCAAAGGTGGAAAGCTTGTTATAATGAAACCTTCCTAAATGAAGGCTCAGAAAATAAGCTGTGAGGAATAGACTCAAATTCTTACACTGGTAGGTTTTAATCTCTGGGTAGTAGGATCATGAGTGATTTTTACATTTTTTATTCCTCCCTGTAATTTTCAAATTTTCTACAATTAGACATATTCTTTTTAATTAAAAATAGAAAGAAAGCATCCATTCTTAGTTCATATTGTCTTTTATGCTTCCCCAAGACCTTCTTTCACTGGCCTTATTTTTATCTCTATCTACAATTGTAGTTATCTATTTTTAACAAGTTAAAGAACATGTCTACTAATTTTAGGGGCATTTAAAGCCTAATTCCAAATCTGACAATGCATGTTTTTGTATCTGTCCCTTTCCCTTCTTTTGTGACAAGCACTTTTATCAACATGGGATATTGTTTTTCCGCTGGCCTCTCTTCAGTAGCAGGACAAATGTGATTAAACAAGAAATACTTCAGCTTTCTTTCACTTTTTTAGAACATAGTGTTCACAAGGAAATAGTCATTTCCTTAAATGCACTTTTAAGAGACACAATAAAGAACAAAGGAAATGCTCATTATAAATGTTAAAAAGTATTTTTCTATAATGTCACATTAATGTACAACGTGCCTTTCCTACGAGAGAAATAAAGATTCCTAGATGATAAGACTATTTGCATGAATTAATTCTGTCTAAATGATGCTACTTAGCAGTTTGGATAACAAACATTTTTAACTTTTATGGGGAAATAATTTTGTTGCTTTGCTATTCCTTTAACTGGGAGGTGCTCCTACCTAGGTCTTCCTATTAGTCTATTCAGTTTTTATTGAAGTAATACACACACACACACACACACACACACACACACACACACACACATATATACACATGTAAAACTCGTAAATATACAGCTCAATTCCTGTGCTGTGAGCACACCTTTGTAATTGCCACACAAATCAAGAAACAGAACCTTCCCAGCACAACACGAATAATCTTTGTGTTCCCTTTTAGCAGCCCTTTACACTCCAAAGGTAACACCCATTCAGACCTCCAGTGCCACAGATGAGTCTTAACTGCTTTTGAACTTTGTATAAATGGAATTACACACTATTTACTCTTTATATTTGTCCTTCTCCCTTAATATTACATTTTTGAAGTGAGTTTATGTTGCTATGCATAGCAGTCATTTGTTCTTTTTCATAAAGACACAGGCACACATGCACACTTACCTTCCTTGCAGCACTATTCACAACAGCAAGAACATGGATTTAACCTAAATTTCCTTAAATGATAGACTGGATAAAGAAAATGAAGTACATATACACAATGGAATATTATGCAGCCATAAAAAAGAATGAGCTGGAAGCCATTATCCTTAGCAAGCTAATACAGGAACACAAAACCAAATACCACATCTTCTTACTCATAAATGAGAGCTAAACAATAAGAAGACATGGACACATAGAGGGGAACAACACACCCTATTAGGTGGGTGGGAGGAGGGAGGGGATCAGGAAAAATAACCAACAATTATTAGGCTTAATTCCTGGGTGATAAAATAATCTGTATAACAAACCTCCATGACACATGTTTACCTATGTATTAAACCTGAGCATGTACCCCTGAACTTAAAATAAAAGTTAAAATAATAATAATAATAGCAATAATAGACCAGGTGTGGTGGCTCACATCTGTAATCCTAGCACTTTAGGAGGCTGAGGTGGGCGGATCATTTGAACTCAGGAGTTCAAGACCAGCCTGGCCAACCTGTTGAAACCCCATCTTTACTAGAAATACAAAAATTAGCCAGGCATGGTGGTGGGCACCTGTAATCCCAGCTACTCAGGAGGTTGAGGCAGGAAAATCATTTGAACCCAGAGTGGAGATTGCAGTGAGACGAGACTGTGCCACTGCAATCCAGCTGGGTGACAGAGTGAGACTCTGTCTCAAAATTAATAAATAAATATATTAAAATAATAATAATTTCGTTTATGTCTAAAAGAAAACCTCACTGGTATTTTGATAAGAATTGTGTTAAATGTGTATATAATTTTGGGGAGGATTGACACTTTTACTATATTTTGATACAATTATAATTGACATACTATATATTACTATATCTTAAATATGTGTACTCATTCAAATTATAATGTCTTTAATTTTATTTAGATCTTTAATTTTTAACAACATTTTGTATTTTTTAACATACAAGTACTATACATGTTTTGTTAGATTTACACCTATTTCATTTTCTTGGAGCAATTATAAATGGTATTGCATTTTAAATTTTGATGTACATATGTTCATTTTTAGTATATGTAAATACAGTTGATTTTTTGTTTCAATGTTTACCTTATATCCTGCAACTTTGCTAAACTCACTTATTAGTTGTAGGAATTTTTCTATAGATTCTTTGGGATTATATAGATAGATAATTATGTCATCTGCAAATAGGAATAGTTTTCTTTCTTTCAAATCTGTATTTTTATTTCCTTTTCTTGCCTTATTGCACTGGCTAGAACAGCAAGCACTATACTGAATAGAGTTGGTAAGAGTGAATATCCTTGCCCTGTTCTGAATGTTAGGGAGAAAGCATTCAATCTTTCACCATTAAGTATAATTTTAGGTGTAGGTTTTTATAGATGCTCTTTATCCCATTTTTCCTGAGAGCTTGTATCATAAATTAATTTTAACTTTTGTCAAATGTTTTATCTGTATCAATTGATGTGTTCATGTAGTTCTTCTACTTTAGCCTGTTAATATGTTGAATTTTACTGAATGATTTATAAATACTGGACCAGACTTATATTCCTGTACTAAACTCCACTTGGTCAAGACATAGAATTCTTATATTTCTGAATTCTATTCGCTACTATTTTACTAAGGGGTTTTGCATCTATATGCATTAAGGCTATTGTTCTGTAGTTTTCTTTTTATGTGTTTTTTCTGGTTTGGGTCCAAGGTAAGACTAGCTTCATGAAGTAAATTGAGAAGTGTTCATTCCTCTTCTATTTCCTGGAAGACATTGTATAGAACTGCTATTAATTGTTCTTTAAATATTTATACAGGTTCTCTAGTAAAATTATCTGAAACTAGAGGTTGCTTTTGTGAAAGTTTGTAATTATGAATTTAATTTTCTTAATAGTGAATGAACAATTCAAATTATTTAATATTGGGTAGATTTCAGTAGTTTGTATTTTTTAAAGAACTGATACATTTCACCTAAGTTGTCAAATTTATGAATGTAAAGTTCATAGTATTATCTTATTATCCTTTTGATATTTGCAGTATCTGTGATGATATCCCTTGTTTTTTTCCTGATACTGGTAATTTGTGTCTTCTTTTTCTTTCTTTGTTAGTTTTGGTAGAAGTTTCTGAATTGTATTGATCTTTTTAAAGAACCACTTCTTTCACTAATATTCTCTGTTACTTTTTGATTTTCAATTTCAATAACTTCTGCTTGTATTTTTATGATTTATTTCCTCATGTTTGCTTTGAATGTATTTTACTCTTATGTTCTTGAAGTGGAAGTTTAGATTATTTATTTGAGACATTTTCTCTTCTAATATATGCATTTAATGCTATAAATTTCCCTCTTGGCACTACTTTAGCCGTGTCCCACTAATTTTGATGTTGTTTTTTTCTTTTAATCTAGTTCAAGTTTTCTCCCCCTGAGACATTCTCTTTAACCTATGCATTATTTAGAAGTGTGTCATGTAATTTCCAATTGTTTGGAGACTGTTATTTTTAAACTATTTGTTTCTAGTTTGACTTAATATTGATTCTTCTGTATAATTCAATTCTTTTAAGATTTTTGGATTTGTTTAATGGCCCAGGATGTAGTGCAACTTGTTATACGCTCCATAGACATTTGAGAATAATGTGTATTCTACTGTTGTTCACTATAGTGTTCCATAAATATAGATTAGATCCTATTGGTTCATGACGTTGGGTTTTCTACATTCTTGATTTTCTACTTGTTTTTTCAATTGTTGAAAAGAAGTGTTAAAGATTTGAATATAACTGTTGATTTGTCTATTTCCTCTTTCAGTTCCATCAGTTTTTACTTAATATATATTTTAGCTCTCTTGTTCGTTGCATACAAATTTGGGATTGCGATGTCTTCTTGGTAAAGTAATCTTTTCACTATTATATAATGTCACTCTCTGTCTTTCTTAATATTCTTTTTATCTGAAGTCTACTGTATCTGATATGAACATAGCTATTTCTACTTTCTTTGCTTAATATTTGCATAATACAACTTTCATCTTTTGACTTTAAACCTCCCTATTTTGCTACATTTGAAGAAAGGTTTTTACAGATGCAGATGGGTTATATTTTTAATCCACTCTGTCAATGTCTGTCTTCTAATGAGTGTACTATACTATTTGCATTAATGTAATTATTGATCTGTTAGGGCTTCAATTTGCCATCTTATTTTTTTATTTTCTGTTTGTTTGATCTTTGTTTTTCTGTTTTCTTTTTTCTGTTCTTCTTGTGGGTTATTTGAAACTTCTTTAGAATTTCTTCTTAATTTATCTAAAGTGCTGTAATGTGTATCTCTTTATATAGCTTTTCCAGTGGTTGTATTATTTGTTACATCATTACATTATACTTACATAAATGATCACAGTCTATTGGTGTTTTTCCTTGGTACACAAGGTCCCTAGCTGGTGTGCTTTCTCTCTACTTCTCAGTCTTATGTTTGTTTTATTCATTAAAGGCCAGAGTTTTTCATTATATTTAGTGAAGAATGTGTCTATTTATGTTTAAATATGGCTTGGTGAAAAATGTGTTCCAAGAAGGAGAAACTCATTTCTGAGAATTGTGACAAACACATATAGTCATGTAACAACCACATCCAAATTTAGCATTTAATCATTCCCCAACCTCTCCCATGCCCCTTTTTGTTCAACTCCTTCCTTCACTCTGCTAATCTGTTTTCTGTCCCTATAGTTTGCCTTTTCTAGAATGTCATATAAATAGAATCACACAACATGTATGTGATCTTTTGATACTGGCTTCTTTAACTCAGCACAGAGCATGTGAGAGTCCTCCATGTTGTCGTGTGTATCAATACCTTGTCTTTTTCTATTGCTGGATAGCATTAAATTCAAAGTTTGTACTGTAGTTTGTATATCCACTTCCAGGTGAAAGATATTTGGGTTGTTTCCAGTTTGGGGTAACTATAAGTAAAGCCACTATACATATTATAAGTTCTGGCATAAATATAAATTTTCATTTAACATGGGAAAATAAGAAAGGCATAGGATTGCTAGGTCATATTTTAAGTGTATGCACAACTTTGTAAGAAACAGTGAATTTTGTTTTCCAAAATGACTGTACCATTTTCCTTCCCACCAGCAATATATGACAGTACCAGCAACTTCACATCCTTGCAAGTATTTTGTTTTGTCTATTTTTGGCCATTATAACTGGCATGTCATAATATCTTGTGATTTTTATTTAAATGTTCCTAATGACTAATGATGTTGAACATTTTTACGGTTTAGTTGTCATCTACGTATTGTTTTTAGTGAAGTATCCTTTCAAACCTTTTGCCCATTTTACAAATTGAATTGTTTCTTTTCCTATTATTGTTTTAAGAGTTCTTTACATATTCTGGATACAAGTTCTTTATGAGAAAAGTGATTTGCAAATATTTTCTCCTATTCTGTAGCTATCTTTTCATTCTCTTAACAATGTCTTCTGAAAAACAAAAGATCTCATTTTTAAGGAAGTTTAATATATCAATTTGTTATTTGATAGATTGTGCTTTTGGAATCATGTTTAAGAAATCTTTGCCCAAACCAGACTGATAAAGACTTTTTTCCGTATTTTATCCAGCTAATTTTTTATTAAATGCCAGACATTGTTTTTGAAAGACTGTAGAGATAATTTGAGGTTCTGGATGATGTCACCTTCCTCCTAGAGAGAATACACTTCAGCTTCTGTCAGGCAATTAGGTTAGAAACAGATCACTTTAATCTAATTGGGGACTGAGGTGACTCAACTCTTGGTTTTTGTCTTTGTGAGGCCTGGTCTATTTCTTACATGCTTTAAGGTTTAAGTCATGAAGTGCGGGGGAGTCAGTGAAGGGTGGGGATTGAAAGCCTGAAGTTTCTAACCAGCTTTCTTCTTCCTTGGGTCTTATACTCCAATTTTTATCTCATCATCCCTGTGAGCTTGCCAAAAGCTCCACTTGGCTTCTCTGTTATTTCAGCCACTGCTTATAAATTAGAAAATGGCTCCAGTGAAATTTTGAGCCAAATGTCAGATTCTTTCGGTGTTTCCCTTCTGTCGAGCATCACAGTCTCTCAAGCGTGGAGAGAAAGCTCTTGGATCCCTTCAAACATTTTTCTTTATCTAGCTTTTATAATTTTATTGAATGGGAGGGTTGGTCTGATACAAGCTAATCTGATATGACCAGAAGCAAAACTCTTCCCATCAATTTTTACATTGACATTCTAGAGGTGTATTTTTAACTCAGTGCCCCGGAGATTAATTTCCCTTTAGCTCAATTAGCCTATATTGGAAACAGACATTATAAACTTATAGGTTCACTTAGCTGTGGGAAATGACTTTAGTTCCACGAGGAAGCTGAGGTGAAGAATAATGTGTTTTTCTCTCTGTTTCTGGGAGAATGTGTTTTACCAGCTTAGAATGAGAGAATCTGGTATTTAAACACCTGCATCAGTTAACGTAACAACTTTCTTCACCTAAGTAGCATCAAAAATTTAATTACTTTCTCCTTCAGTTATTTTATGTGCTTATTCCCCCACCTCCTATCCTCTCTAAAAGGTTACTGCTAGCAAACAAATCTGTCAGGTAATATCTGGCATTCCATCCAGTACTTGATAGTGTGGTTCCCTAGGATGATCCAGGATAAAGGAATTTGTCTTCCAAGTGTCAGACAAGAGAGATAAAAAATTTCAACAGTCAACATTCAATTTTTGATAGCAACTCAAAAATAATTGAAATAAAAAATACCAGGTATGAATGTATATGCACCAGCCTTCAAAATCGAAAGTAAAATCCTTCTAAGAACCCTGAATAAAGATGCCATAGAGCTCATCAGGCCTGCACCGCTACTTGGACCAAGTCCAGTGAGATTAAAAGTGAAGGGAGAAGTGAAGGTAAACAAGATGCAGAAATAGAAACAAAGACAAAGGTAGAAAAGAAACTGTTAAAGGTACAAGGAGTATTTAGTTATAAGAAGAAATAATATATATAGCTGAGGAATGAGCAGTTTGACAGAAAGAAATAGCTAAACAAGGATCCATGAAGTATGGACATTCTGAGCTGTCTGTAAGGCCAGTTGCCTCGCCGGGAGGCCGGACACACCCACCTCTGCACTCAGCACCTGACTCTGAACCCAGCACCAGGCTCTGCACTCTGCACCTAGCTCTGCCGCATGGCTCCCCCGGAAGGCTCGGCTAATCCAACCCTGGCTGGCTCTCGCACTGGAAAACCCACCCAACAACCCGCCGAAAACCCACCCAACAACCCGCCAACCAATAGCGGCCCGCCCCGTCCCAAGCCCGCTCCCCTGGAGCCAATCAGAGCACCCAGCTGTTGTTGGTTCCTCATAGCCATATAAACCCCACGCCCCAGGAAGTCAGCGCGACTGCTCTGGCCCCCTTTCCCCAGACAGGGAACCTTGCCCGGCAGCTGAATAAACTGGCATTTAATTTTCTTATACTGGCCTCAGTTTCCTCATTTTAAACTCGGCGATAACCCTTACACTGTCTAAACTGCACACCTTTAAAAGACCAGTAGCAGATATGATCTGGGTCCATTTGCTCCACATTCAAAGTACAGAATCTTTGGGATTAATTGACTAAAGAAGAGAATTAGAATCCTAGCTTTGCTATTAATTCATGGAGTGACCTTGACAAGGTCACTTATTTTTCTTTAGGCTCTGCAAAATGGCAGATTTTTAATGAACTACCTTTTAGGTTTCTTAAAGTTCTGTGTGGGTATAACTCAATTTTAAATATTGACATAAGGAAAAATTAGGGACCTATTATATACTTTCCCCGACATTTTTGCATTTAACAAAATTTATTATGGTGAGATTTAGGTTGTTTTTATAAACATAGAAGCATGATTTATACAATGCATACTTTTCTCTCAATCATCAGGCATTTAATAAATACAAATCAAACTGTAAATACAAATATGTATAATTTGCAGAAAACTTGTATCCATACACGTAATTGTCCATGGAAGTCATTACCTCAGACTGACACTGAGCTAAGTTTTGTAAATAATTTTATCCTAGATGTAGTGATTTTTGGATGAGTGGCATATTTAGCTTTCTCAGAAGAAAAGAGACTTTGTCACCAAATATTTACAAAGAATCTAAAATTTCATATCAGCTGCTTTAAACAAGCTGATGTTAACTCCATGCTGTACCTGATGTTGGCTTAATTCACTTTTCATTTTTATATTCTAATTTTGAAACAAAAATCTTATCACTGCGGCTATGATAACTCAAAATAGATCTACAAAACTTATCCTAAAGACTTTCATGTTCCTTTTAGAAATGCTACAGTAATTTATCTTACCAAAGTCCTGCCCCTTGACTTAAAACGCAAGTTACACTAGTGTACCTACCTTAAAACTTTCTTAAAATTTCACAACCATTTAGAGCACACAGGGATCTTTGAAGACAATGTAAGCCAAGCCTATCATCATACAGCTAAGGAATCAGAAACCCAACATAGGTAAGTCACTTAACCAAGGGGACACACCTTTGTTGCCATGAGAATTCTGTCCTGTCTTCCTGTTAACTGATCTTAAAGTCTAACAAGCTTATCAAAACCCATTGTGTGTAAACCATCTTACCTGGGGTTTAGAGGAAATTACACAACAAACAAAGAAAGCTGTCCTGAATGCCCCAGGACAACTAGATCCATACTTGGCTTACTTATTACCCAGCTTAGTGCCTGGCATATGATAAGTGCTCCATCAGGGTTTAGGCTGAGCTAAGCCTTCACATTCCTATACCCATCATCTCCTTCATTTGAATAATCACTTTTTTAGCACTGATTGTGTATAAGATGCACACTTTCATTTCATGAACAGTGAATGAGTAATGGGAACCACTTTCATTTCACGAACAGTGAATGAATAATGGAAACTGCCCCCTTCCCTGACTATCAACAAGCAAGGGGCCTGGGGCTCTCCGTGGAGCCTGAGGAAACTTGTTTGATGAGTGTGATATGTGAATATTTAGGAGCTGTACTGATAAATTGTTCAGGTGAACAAATACAGAGGTTGGCTAATTAGAATGGGAACTGGAAGAGAAGAGAAGCTAATGTGTATTGAGCACAATTACATGCTAAGCATTTTACCTAAACTAGCTCATTTAGTCCTCATAGCAATCAGATGAAGTTAAAAACTGTTATCCCCTTTAAAGTTGGAGGACTGGCCAGGCTCAGTGGTTCATGCCTATAATCCCAGCACTTTGGGAGGCTGAGGTTGGAGGATTGCCTGAGGTCAGGAGTTTGTGACCAGCCTGAGCAACAGTGAGACCCCATTACTACAAAAAAATTTTTTTAAATTAGCCAGGCATGTTGGCACATGCCTGTAGTCCCAGCTACTTGGGAGGCTGAGCCAAGAGGATTGCTTGAGCTCAGGGGTTCAAGGTTCTAGTGAGCTATGATCACACCAACTTCATTCCACTGGGCAACAAAGTGAGACCCCATCTATAAAACTATATATATATATATTATAATATATTTACATATATTATATATTATTTTAAAATATATTATATATATATATATATATAGTTGCCGTTGTTGTTAGAGGGAGTCTCACTGTGTTGCCAGGCTGCCGTAATCTCCACTCATTGCAACTTCCAACTCTCATGTTTCAAGTGATTCTCCTGCCTCAGCCCCCGGAGTAGCTGGGATTATGGGCACTCACCACCATGCCCAGCTAATTTTTGTATTTGTAGTAGAGATGGGGTTTCACCATGTTGGCCAGGATGGTCTCTATCTCTTGAATTTGTCATCTGCCTGCCTCAGCCTCCCGAAGTGCTGGGATTACAGGCATGAGCCACCATTCCTGGCCTAAAACAATATATTTTTTCACAAATTTTTAAGCGGAGGGTTGAGAGGGTTAAGTATTTTGCAAGATTGCACAATGTCTATAAACAGCAAAAGTAGGGGTCAGACTTCGTCCTCCTACTTCACTATACCAAATGCTGTATCAAGACAACTGAAGGAGATGAGTTGAAGGCAGGCATGCCGTGGACTTAGTGCAACGAATACAGAACACATTGCATCTCTCTTCCAGAGACAAGCAGGACCAGAAAAGGAAGGAAACAGCACAATGCATAGGCCACGATGTGGCTCATAAGCTATGGCTGAGTGCAAAGAAGTCAAGAAGCCTGTGAAAAGGCACCAGGCCAAAGGCGGAGCCTGCAGCTCGGCTTCCTGCCAGAGAGAACAACTGGACTGATGAGGCTTCTTGGAGACTGCAGACTGTTTTTTTTTTTTTTTTTTTTTTTTTAAAAAAAGGGCAGTTGAGTTCCTCTTCGGCAGGCACAACATGGAGGGAAGCCCAGTAAATAGAACTGAACTCGAAGGGCCCAGTGAAATCATAGTTGGAAGCACCGCCCGGACCTGCAGCAGCTTTTTCCAGTTAGACCATATGTAAACAGAAGAAATGAAGTCAGAATTTAGTGATCTCCTAATTCAAGTTTTTGGACCAACTCTGTTTGTTTCCATATTATTTCTACACTCTGAGTAATTGCCATAACTTTGAGTTTGGGATTGGAACTTATTCCTGCTTTCATGCCCTTACTTCAGGACACTTCTTATGGTAAGGTTTAGTAAGCATGGAATGAATGAGTAATATTCCTATTATGTATTGCATACCTTGAAATTTTAATTATACAACCACTAGAAAAATCAGACTAGGACTCTATAGGCTGTTTCTTGCCTTTCCTTCACTTTTAATGGAGACTTGAAGCTCAGAGTTTGCACTTCATATTTGTTCAGTGGATGAATGGGACCCAATTGAGGTGTACTTCTGATGTTCGCTATTCATTAATAAGCCAGAGGCCTTTTAAAAAGTTCTCAAATATGTATATCACAAATTTAACGTAATATATGACACTATAAATTTATATATTTTATATATATATGTTGCCACAAGGCCAATCTTTTTTTTGAGATGGACTCCCACTCTGTCACCCAGGTTGCAGTACAGTGGCACAATGTCAGCTCACTGCAACATCCACCTCCCAGGTTCAAGCAGTTCTCCTGCCTCAGCCTCCCGAGTAGCTGTGACTACAGGCACGCAGCACCATCCCCAGGCAATTTTTGTATTTTTTGGTAGAGACAGGGGTTTCATCATGTTGGCCAAAACTTCCTGACCTTAGATGATCCACCTGCCTCAGCCTCCCAAAGTGCTGGGATTACACACATGAGCCACCGTGCCCAGCCCCACGGCCAATTATAATGAACTACTACTTCCAAGATGACTTCTCTCATGCAGCAAGCTTCTTCAAAGAGGAAATTCTTCAAGGAACCACAGCAAGCACAACCCCAGTATCTCTCATGGCCTTTCCAAATGTTGCCAAGGTAATCCCTCATTCAATTGTGTCACTTTCCACCTGAATAAAACTAAATTTTTCTTTACTTCTAAAATTGTTATCAAAACTGAGCATGGCTAACAAATATCTGCTATTAATACTTAATGCCAAAAAAAATTAATGGTCATCTGAATGCTCTGGTGTCACCATCAAATTTCAGTCTTTAAACATCTAGTTCTCAAATTCACACATTAGAGATTGAACGCAATAAATACGACAGGAAAGGGCTTTTGTTCCAAGAGGTTGCAGCAACTGTTTCCTTAGCAAATAAAGTCTTTTTTTGGTTTCATTAATCTCTTACCCAGCAATTTATTTAAGATCCTTTTTTAGCAAGTTGTTGGAGACCTAAATGTTACAAATGCTCGTAAGACTTCCTAACTCTAATATAAATCCATGATACTGTGAATAATGAGGCTTCAATATAACATTACAAATATAATCTATAGTCGGCATTGCCAAAGGTTATTCTAAATTTACCAACAGAAACAAAGAAATGTAACACATAAAGGCAATGTATTTGCCTCAATGTGACTACATGAGGAAGGAACTGTTATAAAAACATTTATAAGATGCCCCCAAAGATCTCATGGTTTGTTCCTGAAACTTATGCAAGCAATTTCAATTATTCTCTTGTTTTTTAAAAAATGAAGTCTTAGGAAAAGAAATAAATTAAAGGCATATGCCTGCATGCAGGACTAATCCATGATATAAAAAAGCCTGTCAGACTGAAATTAAAATGAAAGCAGTATTATTAACATGTAAATTTCAGCTTTCACTTGGGACAACTAGTAACTGGGATTAACAATATTAGAGACCCAGAAACTGATTTGGCCTAATTTTTTTGTGCTGAATAAATGCTTATTAAGGGTAGTCTCTGTGTGTTATCCTTGAGGCAATTAGGCAGTTGTCATCCCTAGAGTTGAAGCAGCTCTTATCTGTCAGCCACTTACTCAACAAACATTTCAGCATCATCCATGTGTCGTGGCAGAGGGATACAGTAATAGGCAGGTGTGACCCTCACCTCAGGAAACTGCCAGTTTGGGATCCACTCAGATCCACATTTGCAGTCCTGTATGAGGAGGACTGTCTGTAAGGATTTGGAACTGACTCCTACAACAGCCCCTCGTAGGCTCAAGAGGAATATTCACATTCATTTTATAGACAAGAGAAGCACAGAGACATTTTCACCTCCAAATCACACAGCTATTAGTGGTGAGATGAGACTCTGTTTCTGTCTCCTGGTTCTGGCCTTGGCTTGAATCTGGTAAAGTCACCCCTCTTTGATCTCAAGGTTTTGACTTTAGACTTGAGAATGGAGGCACCAATATCAGAAACATGGTAACTGAGAAAAGAACCTGGCGATCAGGTGAGATGGAGACATAAATCTAAAAGCTATGAAATGATCATGACATTTTTTCATATAAAAAGCAAACTCTAAGAAGAAAATCCACTGCTACTGGGTAAGAATAAAAGCAGCATTCACTACATCATGAATTTATATTAGATTTAGAAAGTCTTACAAGCACTGATAACATTTAGGTTTCCAGTAGCATGCACATGCCTGTTATAAGAATTTTTGTGTGCATTAATTCCTTCTTAAAAAAAAACCCTGTGAGATAGTTTTAATCCCCACTGTAGAAATGAGGAAATGAAAACACAGGAAGTTTAATAATTTTCCCAAGATCACACAGCAAGTAAAGGACCATGGCAGATTTGGAACTAGGCAGTTTGACCCCGGAGTCTATGAGTTTAACCGTTATGCTGCACCGCCTCTCCTAAGAAAGAGGCAAAAGCTCTGGAAGGATATTTGTCTGCCACTCACATGTGCTTTTATTCCTTCAGTTATGGTGTACAAGATGACAACCGCCATTTCTTTCTCTCTGCTTCACAGTACTGTTATGGGCTTTTATAGGTGAATATACATTCTTCTCTTGTCTCCTAGGGAAAGCTCACTGCCCTTTACCCAGGAATGGGGGAAAGTTTTTCCTGTATTCCATTCAGTTACTACTAGCTTTGCCGTAACTGCACATTTCTTTGTATTCCTTTTCCAGCATTAGCCTTTGTGACCTTCAAAATCAATAGTGTCTTATCCTGAAGGGATATCAGAAAATCAAAGCTTAGGCAAGTATGGGACTGTCATTGGCTAAGAAAAATGCCATGACCTTAGTAGCACTGTGGCTACACAAAATGGAATTGACCTGCATAGAAGGCAAAGGGCTTTGCTCTAAAATAAGAGAGCTAGAATTCTTTTGGTTATTAAGAAATGGAATTTATAAAATCACATTACCAATAAGTCCAAGAGAAAACTCGTTTTTCAGGTATCTTGATATAAGAATCATTGTGTTTGAACTTGCTAATTAGCCAGGAATGGGGCCAGTTCCACTTTGGTACCAGCCACCTAAATCTGATGGCCAAGAGTCAGAGAAGAGTGGCTTCTAAAAGTAAAATCATTGCTTTTGCTATTTTAAAAAGCAAATAAAATAAGAATGGATGAAGCAGATAAAAACCCACAGGAGGCCATTACGGGAGCCCTGTCTCCACCACCCAGCTTGAGAAACTGAAGCAAACTGAAGCAAACTTCACTTGCCTGATAGCATATTGGAGAGTGTGGGTATAGCCAATGACTTTCGCTATGCAGAGTAGATCAAACAGAGGAGGGAAGACAACAGTTTAGAGCAGTCTAGTGCCAAGCACAGTACTGGGTGGGGGATTGTTCACCTACTCAGAACTACTTCTGGCTTTACCACAATTTTCCTTGCAAATTATCACAAGAGACTGTTATGTTATTCAGCCTGAATAACTATATTGACACTTAGAATTCCCTAATTGTGTTGAGGAAAAAAAATCAACAATCATTTGGTTTTCATGAAATGAATATTTGATCAACTCAAAAAGAATATAAAATGGTAAAGTAATTGCATTTTGATTTTTATGTTGTTTCTGCTGTCAAGTCATCAGAGGCTGTATCTGGTTGGAAATTAAGTCAATGCCATGGGATTGGGTGACCAAAAAGTCCATTTTTGAAAGTGTCCTCATTAATACATCTGTTAGGCACAAAAAATGGTCCAGCCACTTCAATCCAATCCTGAATGGTCTCTCTGAAGACATTTGTCAAATCTTGATATGTCCTCACTAGACTCCATGCAACCACTTTTGCCTACATGTTTTTACTCACAAAATCTAAATACTAAATTTGAAGGAGGCTTAAAAAATTTACAGATGAGAGACCAGAGGCCCTAAAAGCCGGGAATAAAATTCAGGTCATTTCATATCAGGGGAAGAATTCAATGTAAACAAACGAGTTTTAGCATTTAGCCCTAGCCTAAGATTAGGTTTAGCATAGTGGTGAAGAGTGAGATCATCTTTCTATGATATAGTTTTATATTTCACTTTCTTCGGGAAAAATGGGTTTCTCATCAAACTCTAAGCATATATTAACTCAGAACCTTACACTGAGCAAAGGTGAGATGAAGCACTCATGCCACTCAACATGCTGGGACCACATTCCCAGAGAGCAGAAATATTAATACAGTTTCTGTGGATAGAGGTAAATAAACAGAACACATCTTCCTGGTCTGTGGTCCAACTTCATGGCCTCTGGACTGTGTGGGCTGGACCAGCCCAAAGCACACTGTTTCCTCTGCAGGAGGGCGGGGCTCAGTGCATGGCTTCTCTATGCAAATCCATTAGACTGCATACTCCAGCCACCCCTACACAGAGGGACCATTCTTGCAAAGCATTCAGTATAATTTGCAATGACAGCTTCTTGTGGCAACTGGGCAATCAGTGCTGTGCACGCACAAAGTCACTCTTGAGCTATGTCCAGTGTTTATGAAATTATGTGACGGAAGAATGACACAATTCTGCTTTTTCACCTTTGTTGGATTTCATTTGCTACCATTATTTTTATCCTGCCATTGGTCTGAAATGAGAAGAGAAATGGACTTTCAAAGATAAAATAGCCTTCAAAGCCTCATTCCTACATTCTTACTGTTTTGACTGATGACACTGCTGCTAATAAGATTAGTACTTTTGCTTCTGCTCATTTTCTAGCAGAATTAGTTGCTGCTTTTAGATCCTCTGCTGCTAATTTTGCTGGCAAATCTCTGGAGATTCTAGCCTAATTTTCTGCTACTAGAAGCAGAACTGCTGTTCTAGTGGGTTGCCTACGTTATTTAATTCCTTTAGGGGATATTGAAGAATAAAACATATAGGAGTAATTCAGACACAAACATCAAATACAAATTAGGGACTAATTTTTCAGACAGACAGGAAAATTAATTGCTTTGAACCAGATAATTCCTATTTCCCTTGATCTTTATGCCATAGTGTTGATGTAAGAAGGGTGTAGACAGATAGTTAGAGATGTTATATTATTAATAATATTCTATATGTTATGTTATACTGTATTACATTATGCTTTATTATTTATTCAAATATAACAATTACTGTTTCTAACACATTAAAATAAATTTTAAAGCTTTTAAAGCAACAGGACCAGTTTAAGTTCCCTAATTATGTATCTAAGTAATCCTTTGCTCATTTGGGTCTTGAAATATGTAGACTACATAGAATAAGGATTTTGCAAGCACCTTTCAGTTTCTTCTCTGCTGTTGATTCCTCCTTATTTTTTTTCATTTCTTATACTTCAAAAATGCTGTCAAAAAGAATACAAGAAAAGACAGATATGAAGCATTTTAAATTTTGCCAGACCAACACTATCAATGGAATACGAGATGCCTTGACAAGTATCTGTATTGCCAGGTGTGATGAAAACTGAGAACTGGCAAAGTGAAGGATGTCCTAAATCCATACTGGTATGCTCCGTTCAATGTCCATTTGATCCACATCCCAAGGCAGTGTTTTGTGAAAGAAAGGTATCGGTGATGGGGACTTAGAATGAGGCACGAAGAACCATTACAGTAAGGAGCAGAAATTTAAAATGCATCAGGAAATATTCATTTAAAAAATGGAAGGAAACATGCCCAGATTAGAGATGGGGATCATTCATGGCACTTCTATGCTAAATTTAGACAAATGTCTTTATCTTTCTGGAGGTGAGAGCCAATGGCAAACACAGGGGATTTTGCCCTAGGTTATTAAAGCCACTGATCAGTCTCTGGCAATACCCTTGACAAGATACTGGTTAAGAAACATTTGTGAGAAGGTTCGGTGCCTTGTACCTGTAGTCCCAGGAAGGCAGAGGTGGGAGGTTTGCTTGAGTCCAAGAGTTTGAGGCTGCAGTGAGCTATGACTGCACTACCTTACTCCAGCCTGGGTGACAGAGTGAGACCCTGTACCTTAAGAAAAACAAAGAAGCAAACAGAAAACATTCAGTCTTAAGTAACTACTGCATGTTCTCACTTATAAGTGGGAGCTAAACATTGAGTACACATTAACATAAAGGTGGCAACAGTAGACAGTGGGAACCACTAAAAGAGGGAAGGAGAGAGGTGAACAAGGGTTGAAAACTAACTGTTGAGGACTAAGTGCAGTACCTGGGTCATAGAATTATTCATACTCCAAACCTCAGCATTATGCAACATACCCAGGTAACAAACCTGTACATGTACCACCAAATTGAAAATAAAAGTTGAAAAAATCTGAAAAAAATATGTATTAGGAGATTAACAAACACTAGTTTTGTTTTGTTTTTTTTAAGAGAAAAACACACACACACACACACACACACACACACACACACACACAACTCCACTGGTAAAGCATGGAGCCATAGCTAATTTATACTAAATGATGTAAGGCTTGTGGCAGCAGGGCCATTAACAGGATAAAAGCTCAATAAGGTGATCGTATAACTCACAAATCAGCACTACCAGATGCCACAGAATGATTTGTAGATATAATAGGCTAGAATGGAGAGTGTTGTACATTAACTAGCTTATGGACTGAATCATTTGGGAAACATTATAATTGTGGAAAGTAGCAATTAATGTTAGCTAGTTATAAAGTTGTGTTTAAATTTGTAGTTATTTAGAATTGATTGCAGATTACTTAGAAAGATACTGGAAGCTTAAGTGGACATCACAAAAAAAGGAATATCAGCAATAACATAGCCTGATATCCTCAATAGAAAGTAAAGAAAGGGAGATTTCCAAGATGGTATGGTAGGAACAACTCAGGATTGCAGCTCTCAGTGAAGGCGCAGAGGGTGAGTCCTAGCTGCGTTTTCAGACTGACCTTTGTTGCTCACAGAACGGGGAAATTCCCAGGTGTAGGAGGGACACGGGACACCAGCGCAGCCCTTTCGGCTTGCGCAGCCGTTTCAGCTGGCACCACAGCGCAGTGGCACCCCGCACAAAACTCACTGGTCTGGGTGCCCTGTTAAACCAGCAATCTGAGATTTGGGAGGGCAGATTAACATATCCATCTGATTAAACGGGACTTGGACAGTGAGCCAGACCAGGAAATTCCTGGGAAGCATGATTTGAGCTGGTGCAGTGGGTCACTTCACAGGAAATCACACAGATCCCTGTGCCCTATCAGCAGGCGACTGAAACACCTGTGAGAGAGTCAACTGTTCAACTTAAAAAAAGAGAGAGAGAGAGAGAGAGAAAGGACACTGAGGCAGGGAGCCAGGTGATCAGGCTTGGCGGGTCCCACCCCCACAGGAACAAACAAAATGGCCATTCGAAACGCTTAGGGTTGAGAGGTTCACTGCGGGCTCAGCTGAATCCAGGACGATGCAGCTCAGGGGGGGAGGGGTGTCCACCACTACCGACACATTCCGCCCTACTGAGGTACACACCCACTGCTGAAGCAGCCTGCCATTGCTGAGGCAACCCTCCATAACAGAGAGACTCCACCAACAGGGCAGAGCCCACGACAGTAGGGTGGAGCCCCGTGGCAGCAGGACAGACCCCGCGGTAGCAGGGCGGAGCCTCGGCAGGCAAATAGTGACTAGACTGCCTCCTAGCTGGGCAGGACAGTGCAACAGATACTCATAAAGAAAGCCCTAATTCCCTGAGACAGAGCATCTGAGGGGAAAAAAGGGGGGTTTTATAAGTTCTGCTGCAGCAGACCTAAACACACCAGCCCAACAGCCCTGAAGGAACAACGGAGCTCACAGCTCAGCACTTGAGCTCCTATAAAGTACAGACCGTCTCCTCAAGCAGCTCCCTGACCCCTGTATATCCAAAGAGTCACCTCAAAAAAGGACTAATCAGACTGACATTTGGCAGGCATCATTCTGGGACAAAGATAGCAGAAGAAGAAACTGGTAGCATCCCTCACTGGTCCGCAGCTGCTACAGGTATACCCCAGACAAGCAGGGCCTGGAGTGGACCTCAGCAGTCATACAGCAGAGGGGCTAGACTGTCAGAAGGAAAACTAACTAACAGAAATACTTCATCATCAACAATCTGGGCATCCACTCAGAGACCCAATCGAAAAGTGAGCAACTACTCAGACGACAAGTGATCCACAAAGATGGGAAGAAACCAGCGCAAAAAGGAGGAAAACACCCGAAACCAAAATACCTCACCTCCTGCAAAAGACCAAAACTCCTCACCAGCAAGGGAACAAAGCTGGACAGAGAATGAGTGTGACAAAATGACAGAATCAGACTTCAGAAGGTGGATAATGAGAAACTTCAGTGAACTAAAAGAACATGTTCTAAATCAATGCAAAGAAACTAAGAACCTTGAAAAAAGATTTGAGGAAATGATAACAAGAATGGACAACTTAGAGAGGAATATGAATGAATTGAAGGAGCTGAAAAACACAACATGAGAACTTCACGAAGCATGCACAAGTTTCAACAGCCGAATTGACCAAGCAGAAGAAAGAATATCAGAATTCGAAGATCAACTCAATGAAATAAAATGAGAAACCAAGATTAGAGAAAAAAGCGCAAAAAGGAATGAACAAAATCTCCAAGAAATGTGGGACTATGTGAAGAGACCTAACCTACGTTTGTTAGGGGTACCAGAATGTGATGAAGAAAATGAATCCAAGCTGGAAAATACTCTTCAGGATATTATTCAGGAAAATTTCCCCAACCTAGCAAGGCAGGCCAATACTCAACTCCAGGAAATACAGAGAACACCACAAAGATATTCCGCAAGAAGAGCAACCCAAAGGCACATAATCGTCAGATTCACCAGGGTTGAAATGAAGGAGAAAATACTAAAGGCAGCCAGAGAGAAAGGTTGGGTCACCCACAAAGGGAAGCCCATCAGACTCACAGCAGATCTCTCAGCAGAAACTCTACAAGCCAAAAGAGAGTAAGGCCAATATTCAACATCCTTAAAGAAAAGAACTTTCAACCCAGAATTTCATATCCAGCCAAGCTGAGCTTCATAAGTGAAGGAAGAATAAAATCTTTTGCCAACAAGCAAGTACTCAGAGATTTTGTCACCATCAGGCCTGCTTTACAAGAGCTCCTGAAAGAGGCACTACATATAGAAAGGAACAACCAGTACCAGCCATTCTAAAAACATACCAAATGCTAAAGATCATCAACAAAATGAAGAATCTGCATCAACCAATGGGCAAAACAGCCAGGTAGCATCAAAATGGCAGTATCAAATTCACACATAACAATATTAACCCTAAATGTAAATGGGCTAAATGCACCAATCAAAAGACACAGACTGGCAAATTGGATAAAAAATCAAAACCCATCAGTGTGCTGTATCCAGGAAACCCATCTCACATGCAAGGATACACAAAGGCTCAAAATAAAGAGATAGAGGAAGATTTACCCAGCAAATGGAGAGCAAAAAAAAGCAGGAGTTGCAGTTCTCGTCTCTGATAAAATAGACTTTAAAGCAACAAAGATCAAAAGAGACAAAGAAGGTCATTACATAATGGTAAAAGGATCGATACTACAAGAAGAGCTAACAATCCTAAATATATATGGACCCAATACAGGAGCACCCAGATATATAAGTCAAGTTCTTAACAACTTACAAAGAGACTTAGACTCCCACACAATAATAGTGCGAGACTTTAACACTTCACTGTCAATATTAGACGGATCAACCAGACAGAAAATTAACAAGGATATCCAAGACTTGAACTCAGACCTGGAACAAGCAAACCTGATAGACATTTACAGAACTCTCTACCCCAAATCCACAGAATATACATTCTTCTCAGCACCACATCACACCTACTCCAAAATTGACCACATAATTGGAAGTAAAGCACTCCTTAGCAAATGCAAAACAACTGACATCATAACAAATAGTCTCTCAGACCATAGTGTAATCAAGTTAGAACTCAGAATTCAGAAACTAACTCAGAACCGCACAGCTTCATGGAAACCGAACAACTGGCTCTTGAATGTTGATTGGATAAACAATGAAATGAAGGCAGAAATAAAGAAGTTCTTCAAAACCAACAAGAATGAAGACACAACATACCAAAATTTCTGGGACACATTTAAAGCAGTCTGTAGAGGAAAATATATAGCAATAAGTGCCCACATGAGAAGAGAGGAGAGATCCAAAATTGACACCCTATGGTCAAAATTGAAAGAGCTAAAGGAGCAAGATCAAAAAAACTCAAAACCTAGCAGAAGGCAAGAAATAACTAAGATCAGAGCAGAACTGAAGGAGATAGAGACAAGAAAAACCCTTCAAAAAGTCAATAAATTCAAGAGCTGGTTTTTCGAAAAGATCAACAAAATAGACCACTAGCCAGACTGATAAAAATGAAAAGAGAGAACAACCAAATAGATGCAATAAAAAACGATAAAGGGGAAATCACCACAGATTCCACAGAAATTCAAACCATCATCAGAAAATACTACAGACAACTCTATGCACATAAACTAGTAAACCTGGAAGAAATTGATAAATTCCTGGACACCTGTGTCCTCCCAAGCCTAAACCAGGAGGAAGCCAAAACTATGAATAGACCAATAACAAGGTCTGAAGTTGAGGCAGCAATTAAGAGCCTACCACACAAAAAAAAGCCCAGGTCCAGATGGGTTCACAGCTGAATTCTACCAGACACACAAAGAGGAGCTAGTACCATTCCTTCTGAAACTATTCCAAATAATTCAAAAAGAGGGAACCCTTCCCAAATCATTTTCTGAGACCAACATCATCCTGATATCAAAACCCAGCAGAGACTCAACAAGAAAACAAAACTTCAGGCCAATATCCATGATGAACATAAATGCAAAAATCTTCAATAAAATACTGGCAAACCGATTGCAACAGCACATTAGAAAACTTATCAATCATGATCAGTAGGATTCATCCCAGGGATGCAAGCCTGGTTCAACATATGCAAGTCTATAAATGTAATTCACCACATAAACAGAACCAAAAACAAAAACCACATGATTATCTCAATTGACGCAGAGAAGGCATTTGACAAAATTCAACAGCCCTTTATGCTAAAAACCCTCAATAAACTTGGTATTGATGGAACATATCTCAAAGTAATAAAAGCTATTTATGACAAACCAACAGCCAATATCATACTGAATGGGCAAAAACTGGAAGCATTCCCTTTGAAATCCGGCACTAGACAAGGATGCCCTCTCTCACCACTCCTACTCAATATAGTACTGGAAGTTCTAGCCAGAGCAATCAGGCAAGAAAAAGAAATAAAGGGTATTTGAATAGGAAACGTGGAAGCCACATTGTCTCTATTTGCACACAACATGATAGTATACCTAGAAGACCCCATCACCTCAGCCCAAAAACTCCTGAAACTGATAAGAAACTTCAGCAAAGTCTCAGGATATAAAATCAATGTGCAAAAATCACAAGCGTTCCTATACACCAATAACAGACTTAAAGAGAACCAAATCAAGAACGAACTGCCATTCACAATTGCTACAAGGAGAATAAAATACCTAGGAATACAACTTACAAGGAACATAAGGGACCTCTTCAAGGAAAACTACAAACCACTGCTCAATGAAATAAGAGAGGACACAAACAGATGGAGAAACATTCCATGTTCATGGTTAGGAAGAATCAATATCGTGAAAATGGCTATACTGCCCAAAGTAATTTACACAATCAACGCTATCCCCATCAAGCTACCATTGAATTTCTTCACAGAACTGGAAAAAATGACCATGAACTTCATATGGAACCAAAAGAGAGCCCGCATAGCCAAGTCAATTCTAAACAAAAAGAACACAGCAGGAGGCATCACACTACCGGACTTCAAACTATACTACAAGGCTACAGAAATCAAAACAGCATGGTACTGGTACCAAAACAGAGATATAGACCAATGGAACAGAACAGAGGCATTGGAGGCAACACAATATATCTACAACCATATAATCTTTGATAAACCAGACAAAAACAAGCAATGGGGAAAGGATTCCCTGTTTAATAAATGGTGTTGGGAAAACTGGCTAGCCATGTGCAGAAAGCAGAAACTGGACCCCTTCCTGACACCTTACACTAAAATTAACTCCAGATGGATTAAAGACTTAAACATAAGACCTGGCATCATAAAAACCCTAGAAGAAAATTTAGGCAAAACCATTTAGGACATAGGAGTAGGCAAGGCCTTCATGACCAAAACACCAAAAGCATTGGCAACAAATACCAAAATAGACAAATGAGACCTAATCAAACTCCACAGCTTCTGCACGGCAAAAGAAACAGTCACTAGAGTGAATTGGCAACCAACAGAATGGGAAAAAATCTTTGCAGTTTACCCATCTGACAAAGGGCTGATATCCAGAATTTACAAAGGACTCAAACAGATTTACAGGAAAAAAACAAACAGCCCATTCAAAAATGGGCAAAGGATATGAACAGACACTTTACAAAAGAAGATATACATGAGGCCAACACACACATGAAAAAATGCTCATCATCACTGGTCATTAGAGAGATGCAAATCAAAACCACATTGAGATACCATCTCATGCTAGTTAGAATGGCGATCATTAAAAAATCTGGAGACAACAGATGCTGGAGAGGATGCAGAGAAATAGGAACACTCTTACACTGTTGATGGGAGTGTAAATTAGTTCAACCATTGTGGAAGACAGTGTGGCGATTTCTCAAGGACCTAGAAATAGAAATACCATTTGACCCAGCAATCCCATTACTGGGTATATATCCAGAGGACTATAAATCATTCTACTATAAGGACACATGCACACAAATGTTCATTGCAGCACTGTTTCCAATAGCAAAGACCTGGAACCAACCCAAATGCCCATCGATGATAGACTGGACTGGGAAAATGTGGCACATATACACCATGGAATATTATGCAGCAATCAAAAATGATGAGTTTGTGTCCTTTGTAAGGACATGGATGAATCTGGAGAACATCATTCTCAGCAAACTGACACAAGAACAGAAAATGAAATGCCGCATATTCTCACTCATAGGCGGGTGAGGAAAAATGAGAACACATGGACACAGGGAAGGGGGTACTACACACTGGGGTCTATTGGGGGGAATAGTGGAGGGACAGCAGGGGGGGGAGCTGGGGAGGGATAGCCTGGGGAGAAATGCCAAATGTGGGTGAAGGGGAGGAAGGCAGCAAAACACACTGCCATGTGTCTACCTATGCAACTATCTTGCACGTTCTGCACAGGTACCCCAAAACCTAAAATGCAATATAAATAAAAAATATATATATACATATAAAGAAAGTAATGAAAGGAAGGAGGATGTAGCAAAACACGCTGGGGTCTTGGTTGAGTGTTAGTGTTGCTCACAGAAAAACTTCCAACCAGAATATTTTAAGACTGTTTTTCTGATACTGTTTGACCTAAATCCGCGTGCTTCAGTCATAACATCATGACTTACTGTGTTTCAATATCAACTATTGCCTAATATATTTGCTGATAATAATACATACCAAACATATGTAATGGTTTATCTTTTTATCTTAAATTAGAGAGACTTCTAAATTATCTTTAGCCTGATGCTATTACCTTTTACTAAAATACCAAACACTTTCTTGAGTGAGAAGAGAAAGAAGTTTCCTAAGTGGGGTGAAAGTAGAGAAAGGGGGTGGGGTAGGGGGAAGAAAGAAGGGGAAAGAGCATTTTCCCAATTTAAGAGTTAATTTTAAGTATTAACTTGACTGGGCCATGGAATGCCTAGATATTTTGATAAACATTGTTTTTGGATGTGTCTATGGCAATGTTTGTGGAGATATGAACATTTGAATTGGTGAACTATGTAAAGCAGATGACTCTTTCCAATGTGGGAGGCATCATCCAATCAGTTGAAACCTGAACAGAACAAAAGAGCCAAGGAAAGTTGAATTCCTCTGCCTGACATCTTGAGCTAGAACACTGATCTCTTGCCCTCGGTGCTACTGATTTTCATGTTTTTAAACTCAGACTAGAATCTACACCATTGTCTCCTTGGCTCTCAGGCCTTCTAATTGCACCCCTGGCTTTCCTGGGTCTGCACAATCTCATTTTGTGTGATATATATGTGTGCATGGATACAGACACGTACTAGATATAGATGTAGATACAGATGTATCTCCTATTGTTCTGTTTGTTTCTCTCGAGAACCCTGACAAATACACCCAATTTATTTGATTATGAAACATGCCCCCATTTTTTCATGCAGTGTGTACTACACTTCCTTGTAGCAGGGCACGTCCCACACAAAACTTCTCAGATACCAGGTTTATTAAGGACGTGGCTTTTTATTCAGCCAGGAGTCTCGGCAGACTCACTTCTCAAGAACCAAGCTCCCTGACTAGAAAATCCTAGCCTGCTTTAAAGGCTCACAGTCTTTGAGCGTACTTGTGAGAGGGTCATGATCGATGAGGTAAGCAAGGGGTATGTGACTTAGGTGGGGGAGTGGGGTTCATTGTGATTAAGCAAGAACAATGCCTTTCGGGGAAGATTCCTCCATACCCTGCCTGTGATCTATAGATAGGGTGGGAACTAGGGTGGGGGATTTGATCTTTAAACTCTGGGTCCTGCTAGAGGCACTGGTTTTGTCTCCTCCACTGACCTTGTGCCTTCTATTTTCAACTTTTACTCCTCCTTTTGAAATGCAATGCAGAAGGCTAAGGGGAAGCAGTCTTAGAAGCTTAAGAGGGAGGGGTCTTCTTCCTCATCCTGAAATTCTGTGGTAGGCATTTCTCATTTTTATTGACTGACGAGTACCTGACCCGCTTTCCTACTTTGAGAGACCCCACTTTATGAGACATGGTTCAATTCCCCTGAGATAAATCGAAAAAAATCTCAGACATTTTTCCAGCCTCCTTTGTAGCCAGTGCACAGACAAAAGCTGTAGGCTTGGCTAATCTGATGAGTCTACTTAGAATTTGGTTCAGAAGCTGCTGACATGAAGAATCACAGATTGCCAAGGCCTCAATTCTGCCAAGGTGACACCTAGAGACCACAAGGTGGGTGATCTGGTAGTGTCTTTCTGTCTCCCAGATCAGAAAAGCTGCCTGTGCCCACTGCAAAAGCAGGGGTGTCGCTCGCAATAGTTATCAGGCTTATTTTGCAGCATTTTTTCCTGATTATGTAGTCTCCAAGTCTGGTTCTCAAGATTTCCTGGAAATTTTATAATCTGCCCAGTATCCATTAACTAAATAATTTTCTGCTTGAATCAGCCAAAGTTAAAGTTTCTGTTGCTTGCAGTCACGAACCTTGACTGAGACAAATGACCTTATGAAACCCAGTTCTGTGCAATTTTTGAAGGTACTGATAGGGCCAGGTGCTGTGGCTCATGCCTATAATCCTGACATTTTGAGAGGCTGAAGTGGGTGGATGGCCTGAGCTCAGGAGTTTGAGACCAGCCTGTGCAACATGGTGAAACCCCATCTCTACAAAAAGTACAAAAATTAGCTGGGCTTGGTGGCATGCACCTGTAGTCCTAGCTACTTTTGGAGCTGAGGCAAGAGGGTTGCTTGGGTCCGTGAGGTTGAGGCTACAGTGAGCTGTGTTTGTACCACTGCACTCCAGCCTAGGTGACAAAGCAAGAACCTGTCTCAAAAAAGAAAAAATAGTGATAGAATATAAGATCTCACTGACTACAGAGGAAGATTAAGTACAAAGAAATGGGGGAGGCCAGGTGCGATGCCTCAAGCCTGTAATCTCCGCACTTTGGGAGGCCGAGACGGGCAGATCACGAGGTCAAGAGATCGAGACCATCCTGGTCAACATGGTGAAACCTCATCTCTACTAAAAATACAAAAATTAGCTGGGCATCGTGGTGTGTGCCTGTAGTCCCAGCTACCAGGGACGCTGAGGCAGGAGAATTGCTTGAACCCAGGAGGTGGAGGTTGCGGTGAGCCGAGGTTGTGCCACTGCACTATAGCCTGGCTCCTGGAGACAGAATGAGATTCTATCTCAAAAAAAAAAGAAAAAAGAAATGGGGGAAAGTTGATTTATTAAATGTTACTGGTAATTAGCTCTGTGATTTAGGTTTTAGTATAAACAATTATACAATCATTAGTATTCCAAGTTTAGAGATGGAAAAACCAAGATTCAGAGAGGTTTTGCCTAAAGTCAATGAGCAAAAATCAGAATTGAAATACAGCTCTAATTTTGTGGTCTATTCCAAGGAATCAGGCTAAATAACATTAGCAACTTACATTAAAAGGTTCAAATTTAATAGAGTTACACCAGGATAATCAGGACATATGGCTTATGGTGATAATAAGTCTTTGTAGCAAATATGGCAAAATGCAAGCCACCAAGTGTGAAAAAAAGGAGGCTCCTGAACTGGTTTAGTAACTGCACACAAAAGACAAAATGCGGAGTATACAAGTTCCCTGGGTTCCCCTTGTCCTTCTCCTATGATTGCCTCACAAACTGAAGAGAATTTATTTTTTGAAATGTTATTTTTAATTGACAAATAATAATAGTATATATCTATGGGGTACAAAGGATAGTGACCATAATAAGTACTAATGTATATTTTAAAATTGCTGAGAGAGTAGATTTTAAATGTTCTTGCCACAAGAAACTGAAGGTAATTAACAGCAGTTAGTGCTCAGAGAGACAGAGGAACACATTAAGGAGGTAATTAACCCCTGCACAAAGTCAACCAGCTGAAAATTAGCTGGTTTGATTGTCCAGAGCTGTGAAAAGTGCCTGGGGCACCTTGTGGGTGTTAAAAATGATTGGTTATAAACTCGTAATTGACAGATTAGAAATAAAATTATTCATTTGGTAGTTAAAAATTGATTTTTCTTTTAACCATTGCTCTAAATAGAGTATTAGTTACTCTCAGATTTAAAAATCTAGACAAAGAACTAACTATAAGCTGTTTTAGAAATGGAATCTAGTTTGTGTGAAGAGTGCAAAAGTAAGGAGTGAGTATTGTATCCCTGGTGGCCTCCTGTGTCCAACCTTGAAGAAAACCTGGCTGTTGGCCTCAGGTCGTGCTGAACCAACTGGCAGGCCATGGGTTCTGAGATTCCGAGCTACATATTAAGGTATACTTAGAGAAGTATATTTCTTCTCATCCTTACTACTCCATTTCAATTTCAGCTATTCTCTCTTCCCCCATGCCCCATAGGTAACCAGTTTCTTTAGGGTCAGGATTATCTTTTCTTTTTTGTACAAATTAGCAGATGCACATACATTTTCTTATGCAGGCATACCTTGGAGATATTGAAGGTCTAGAATAAAGTGAGTCACACAAATTTTTGGTTCCTTAGTATATATAAAAGTTTTATTTACACCACACTGTAGTCAATAATGTACAATAGCATGTCTAAAAAAGCAACGTAAAAATATTCTGGGGCATGGTGGCTCATGCCTGTAATCCCAGCACTTTAGGAGGCCAAGGAGGGAGGATCACTTGAGGCCAGGAGTTCAAGGCCAGCCTGGGCAACATAGTGAGAACCCCCATCTTCATAAAAAATTTAAAAATTAGCCAAGTGTGACTGTAGTACCAGCTACTTGGAAGGCTGAAGTAGAAGGATCACTTGAGCCCAGGAGGTTGAGGTTGCATAAGCCATGATCACACTGCTACTCCCACCTGGGTGACAGAGAAGACCCTGCCAAAAAGAGAGAGAGAGAGAAAGAGAAGAAAAGGGAGGGAGGGAGGAAGGAAGGAAGGAAGGAAGGAAGGAAGGAAGGAAGGAAGGAAGGAAGGAAGGAAGGAAGGAAGGAAGGAAGGAAGGAAGGACCTAAAACAAGAAAATTTTATTGCTAAAAATGCTAATGATCATCTGAACCTTCAGCAAGCCGTAAACTTTTTGCTGGTGGAAGCTCTTGCCTCGACATTGATGGCTACTGACTGATCAGAGTGGTAGTTGCTGAAAGTTGGGGTGTCTTAAAATAAGATAATGATGAAGTTTGTCACATAGCTTGACTTTTCCTTCCATGAAAGATTTCTCTGTAGCGATGCTACAGAGAATGCTGTTTAATAGTATTTTACCCATAGTAGAATTTATTTCAGAATTGGAGTCAGTTCTCCAATCCTGCTGCTGTTTTATTAACTAAATTTACTTAATATTCTAAATCTTTGGTTGCCATTTCAACAATATTCATAGCCTCTTCACCAAGATTTACTTCCATCTCAGACGATCACTTTCTTTATTTATCCCATGAGAATCCTGCAATGTTCTAAGGCTTTCCAGTTGGACTATTTTACTATCTATGTATAGAGATAGTTCTTTTTTCTTTAATCTATTGTTGTGCCTCTACTTGATTTCTCTGGTATAATTGCATTGGCTAATGGCATACTATAGGGTTAAATAGGAACAGAGGTAGTGGGCATTCTTTGCTTGTTCCTGGGATTAGTGGAATTGCCACTAGTGTTTCCCCATTACATAATATACTAGATTGGAGACTAAGGTGTGTATGTGTGTGTGTGCACATCAATTATATCATGTGAGAAAGTATTCCTCAATTCCTGTTTCTGAGTACTTTTATTGTGAATGGGTTCTAAATTTTGTCATAGACTTTTTTAGCATCTATGGAGATAATCATGTGATTTCTTTTTCTGTAGAACTATTGATACAGTATAGGATGATATCAATGGATTTACTAATATTGAACAAACTTTGCATTCCTAGAATAAATACGATTTGGTTAGGTGTATTTCTTAATGTGGCATTGGATTCTGCTTGCTAATATTTATTTAGTATTTTCATATTGAAACTTAAGAATATATTAGTCTGTAGTTTTTTATGCACTGCCCTTCTTTGCCTTTCTTCCATTTCTATTCCTTTCTCTTGACTATTTTTACTTACTTCTTACTTTTATTCTCTCATTTAATTTCCTGCTTTCCTTCTATGCCCATTGAATCTTCTTGTGTGTCTATTCTTCCTCGGTTATTTTGTAATTTATTCTTTCTTTCTTGGATAATTTTATATTTTTCTTCCATTTCTTTCCCGAGTTCAGTCAATTCTGTTTTTATTTTTTCCCTTGTGAAGCCCTTGTGAAGTTTTTATTTCCATTCTTAATTTTTGAGTTTCTAATTGAAGCATTTTTTCCATATTCTCAAATGCTTGAATGTGTGTATATGATTCGGTTTAGAATGCTGGCTTACGGAATTTCGCTGCTTCAGGGTTTTACTCATGAGTATGGGGGTTGTTACATGGAGGATATATGTAGGATTGTCTTCCCTGCTTATTTGGCCATGGCTCTGGATGAATCTCTTGATGTATCTTTTCATTTTTATGGTATTATAATCATAAGATTCCTAGTTTAACGGCTTCATTCATTAGCAATATAGTGAAATTCATATGATTCAGGGGTCATTTGTTCATTGTTTTAGTGCTGGGAAGAAGAGCTACATGCCTTCCAATGTTGTGTTTCTCTTTGATTTTGCAAGACCCTAAACCTTACTACACCTGTTGCTTATTTCCCCTTCACCGTCCAATTACAAAGAGTGCTTCCCCCTTCCTTTTTGTCGTTTTTTCTGCCATTTAACAATATGTTTTGAATAATGCCCTTTAAATAACTCCTGACCTTGTTAATCACCTGTACTCCATGGTGTGCTCTGCCAGGACATTTTTAAAGTATTCCCATAAGTAAGGTCAACTTGGTCTTTTTGATGGTAGTCTTTTGTGAACTTTAGGCCCTTTTGCATTTCCCTTTTTTTTTTTTAACTTTCCTGAAGTTTTTCTCAGTCTGTCTTTACTCTCTATAGAGCCTTGTGCAACACAGGGATCAAGCCAGAGTACAAGAGATCTTACATTGGAATGTGGTGATTTTCTCTGTTTAGTCACAGTCATTTTATTTATTTTATTTTTGAGACAGAGTCTTACTCTATCATCCAGGCTAGAGTGCAGTGGGGCTATCTTGGCTCACTGCAAACTCTGCCTCCTGCATTCAAGTGATTCTCGTGCCTCAGCCTCCCAATAGCTGGGATTACAGGTATGCACCAACATGCCTGGCTAATTTTGTTCTATTTTTAGTAGAGACAGGGTTTCACCATGTTGGCCAGGCTGGTATCAAACTCCTGGCCTCAAGTGATTCCACCTGCCTTAGCCTCCCAAAGTACTGGTATTACAGGTGTAAGCCACTGCACCCAACCTAGTCATGGTCATTTTAATATTTTGGCATTCTCTATCTTCAGGTTACACTGAAGGCATGGTTTTGTCTATATTAACATATAATTTTTGGTTGGTTTTAATTCTTTAGGAAGGAAATGTAGGGAGGCATATAGCTAAATGGTACAGCTGTTAGGCCGTTAGCTATCCAGAAGTCCCAATTATGGTTGTTTTAAAGTTCTTGTCTGTTAACTTCAATTATGTGGATCATCTATTTGCTTTTATTGCCTTTTTTCTCTTGATTATTGGTCATATGACAGCACTGCTTCGCATGTGTAGTGACTCATATTTGTAGGTAGAATGTTATGTGTAAAGGACTGGGGAGATTTCAAATATTATTATATTTTACACAAAAATAATGTGTCTTCTTGCTGTAAACTGAATTATGTTCTCCTAAATTCATATGTTAAGGCCTTAACACCCAATGTGACTCTATTTAAAGATGAGGCCTCTGAGGAAGTAATCAAGGTTAAATTAGGTCATAAGGGTGGGACTTTGATCTCACAAGATTGGTGGCCTCATAAGAAGAAAAAGAAAGAGAAGTCATCTCTCTCTCTCCCCACCCGCTACTGTCCCCGTGAGCATACACCAAGGAAAGGCCATGTGAGGGTGTAATGAGAAGGCAGCAGCCTGCAAGCCAGAAAGAGAGCCCTCCCCAGAAACCCAACTACCCAGAATGCTGATCATGGACTTCTCAGTCTTCAAAACAGGGAGAAATAAATTTTCTCTTGTTTCAGCCACCTGGTCTGCGGTATTTTGTTATGACAGCTCAAGCAGACTAATACATCTTTGTTAGGCACATAAAAGGGTCCAGACACTTCAATCCAATCATGAATTGAACAGAGATAAAGTTTTAGTAAAAGTTAGTCTACTTCTGGCTTAATTACATACCTGAGCCACGGCTCTCCGAGGCTTTTCATTGCAAACATGGTGGGTCTTTGCCTCTTCCGCGTATTGAAAGGCTGTAGGAGATACATTTCTGCCCTTCAGAAGTTTTTATTTTACTTTTTGGCCTCTTGCCCCATGCAACTTCAAGATTTGATAAATGTCTTCAGAGGGAGATTGGGCATGTGTTTGAAGCAGGGCTCTTCCTGAGGAGTCTGTTTTCCAAGCTCTATGAGCTTTCAGTACAATGGAGAGAAACAGGCATGCGATTGAGTTTCCAGTGCTCCACAGGATTGTTAAAAGTTTCACTGGTTTCTCTTTGTTCAGCAGAGTCCCACTATCTGGGTGAAGCCCAACCCATCAGTGTAATCCCACAACCAACAAAATATCCTGAGAGAAAAATAGCTGGCAATCATCAGTTCACCTTAAAATTGTTCTCTCTGTCTCTCTCTGGAATTTTAGTTCATTTAGTCTTCGCTGCTTTCACAGCTCTCAGGTGCCTTTGAAAATGACTTCTGTAATGTTTTCCATTTGTTCAGATAAGAGTATTGGCCTATATACAGAAGTCTTTCTGTATATAGTTTTTAATCTTTACAATTCAGGTCTTCCAAAAGTAGGTAACATGACTAATACACTTCGGATGAATACATAAACTATTAATGCTAATTTTGCCTGTTCTGCAGTTTTAGCTGGGCCAAGTTTTGCCACTCTGTGAGTAGACAGCGTTATTTTGGTGATACAACAAAAGTGCTATGGCCAAGATTCAGGAATTTGTGGTACAGGGAATCTTTTTTAAGTATGAACCAGTGGGACCCAGTTAGTCTTGAACTCTCAACCTTAATTTTCACCTGTTTTTGCTTTTTAGCTTCTCCTTTACCACCCCAAGAGGGAAAACAGTGGGTGGGATATTTGCTCATTAGATGCTTACCATCTGTGTTCCACATTGAACTCTATGAGGGTAAGGACTTTGTCTTGCCTGCTATTTTATCCTCAGTATCTCATACAGTGCCTCCTGTAATAGGCACTCAAATCATTCCAATGAATGAATGGATATCACAGTCTGGCTTGTTAGCAGATTAACATAATTATATGCAGAAAATAGAAGTTGAACAAGAGTTTAGTAGAAGTTATCGACAATAATTAACGCTATATATAATATGTCTTTTAGAAACCTAAGGGCCAGGTCTGGTGACTTAAGCCTGTAATCCCAGCACTTTGGGAGGCCAAGGGGGGGGCGAATCACTTGAGGTCAGGAATTGAAGACCAGCCTGGCCAACAGGGTGAAACCCCATCTCTACTAAAAATACAAAAATTAGCTGGGTATGGTGGTGCATGCCTGTAATCCCAGCTACTCAGGAGACTGAGGCAAGAGAATCGCTCGAACCCAGGATGGGGAGGTTGCAGTGAGCCGAGATTACACACTGTACTCCAGCCTGGATGACAGAGAAAGACTCCATCTCAAAAAAGAAAAGGAAACAAAAGAAATGAAAAGAAAAGAGAAACTTGAGAAGCACTTCAGCAGTAACTTTGATCTTAAAAAACAGAAGTTCAGGGATATATTCTATTTTAGAATAAAGTAATTATTATTTATGAGATTAGAAATAATCCTTTAAATAAAATGAAATCCTGTTCATCAAAGTTAGAACATCACAGAATAAATGGCAAGCAAAACTTCAAAATACAGATAAACTTAGAAATATTTTCAGCCTTCAGTGCTAACTATAGTTATTGACCATTCGGAACCTGGCATAGGATCTTTTTCAATAGTCGTATTTACACATACTAATGCCAGTAAGATCATACAAACTAAATTAATGGCAGATGTTATTTTTGCAAAACTAGAGTTGACCTTGTACGTTATGTATTACTTGATTTTTCTCCCCTGGAGAATATACTTTGACAAGATCTGTATGTAGAAGCAGCATAATTTTCTAAAAAGTTTCAAGGCTCTATTTAGTGATTCTTATTAAAAGTCTGAAGAGAAAGCAAATCAATTTTAGCTGAAATAATAATAAATATTAAAATGTGTGAATATGTATACTTTAATTATATGTTATTGAAAATGTTCCACTGGAGGGTAATTGGCCATAGGGTATGATTAATGTTAAGTAATCAAAAAAGTCCAATCTCTTATAATTTAATTTCCTAAATCAACCATAAATAAACCAGTCATGAGTGGACCACAGAGTATGAAGTAAAGCCTGTATGCTTTGTAATAAATCAGTTCTGAATTGGAATGTTTGCCCTGCGTTCTGAGTAATGTAACTAACTTCTCTGAACCTCATTGTCTTCATTTATAACGTGGGAATTATTGAGAGAGCTCAGAAGGGCCACCTGCAGTTCAGGAGGAAGATCAGGGTTAACTAATAGGAATAGTGGAAGTTGATCTAATTAATGAGAGAAGTGGGTCAAGCAGGCAGAACATAGGGAGAGAGAAAGACAAAACAAGGAGAGGATGTAGGCAGAACTATGCATGATTTCCATTTTGTAAACTCCAAGACAGACAGAAATAAAAATCTTGGTCAAAAGTCTGTACAGGTTGCCCTGACATTAGGATCCTTGCTTTAACATAATGACAGTGCAAAGAAAACAGTTCCTTCTCATGGAATTCACTTTGCTTTAAACATTATCTGTGAGGGAATTTGAAAGAGGATTACAGCAGAGACAAAAATTCGTGTCAGAAGGAAGAATACCATTTCTGTAGGAAAGTGTTATCTCACGCCTCAGCATGGGAGGACATGTGGTACTGATAACCTACTGCTTCTTGGGGCTGACTTTTGGGGAGTCAGAGGTAAGTCATAAGTGAGGTAGGTGAACATGTACATTGTGCCACCTAGTCTAATCAGAACACTGCTTGGAAGGAAACCCCAGAAATCAGGAGGACTGGAAATGGCGAGGGCTCGCTCTCCTGCACCTGCCTGTCGAGGTGTGGAACGTCCAGGCCTGTAGAGAGGGCTCCTCTAGGCTTTAAAACTGCCTTAGAGGATGGAGCCTGCCTAGTGGGGAGAGGAGAATGGGCCCACATGGGTTATACAGTGCCAACCTCACAAGGTGTTGGGAGAGCTAATTAAGGAAATTTATTATAAAAGTACTTAGCCCACTAGCGCATAGCATGTGTTGGCCTCCTTGCCACTTCTCTTTTAGCATTACCATGGTTACACATTTACTCTCCTATAAAGTATCAATGGTGTTTTCATGTTTTATTTTAAACCTTAGCCTACTCATCAAGGCAATGTTAGAGATATATGTTTACGGGTTACCAAAACCAGACAAGCCAGCTTATTTGCCTTATAAAGTAGTTTCAAATTTAAACTGCCTACCTAAAATTCATCCTATAATGTAGGATCTGGGAATTTTCCAACGAAAGCATTAAAAATATCACTGGGATGTTTAAAGTAAAGAAAACCCTGCAATAATTGACATATTCACTCTTCTCTGCCACTACTAAATGGTGAGAATGTGTCTCACTAATATGTGTACCGAGTCTGTAGTTCCTCAGAAATTCTGTTGCTGCCACTGTTGGATGAAGGAAATAATTAATGAACAAAGAGAAAAAGAAAAGCTAACTGAGAAACTATTTCTACCATGGGGATTTCAGATGCAATTCTCTAGAGACCTTCACTTTGAGAAACAATTCCTTCCTTTTCAGTTCCACGTATTAAGCAAACCATATAAAACCAGGTTCTCATGGAATTTGACTGAAACCTAACATACTTTTTTTTCAGAGAAATTAGCAGGATTAAAGAGATTACAAGGAAGAGAGCAGAGTATTGTGATGAAATCAGTATAGCAGATTTATTCGGTAAATTTTAAATGACTGTGATCTTTAAAATAGAAGATTATATTTTATTATAGTGTCTGAAAATGCCATTAACTTTGTAAGCATTTAACTGTTTCTGGTCTCAGGATTTCATAATATATTTTACTTTTCATTAGGAAATAAAATGATAAATCTTTCTAGGCTATGTTTTCCCAAGAACATATTTCAGTTGCTCACTAAACGTCAAGAAAAGTGGCAAGGCTGAGTGTTGTGGATTGCACACCATCTATGGATCTAAGGATTCATGGTCTGAATGGTCACTGTCCCAAATAATATATAATTTTTCCAACAGAAATATACAACAGCTGTCCCTTATAATCTATAATTTTTTAAACAAAGAAAGAAAACCACTGGGATGAATTCTTAGTGGCAAGTGACAGAAACACATTGAACTTGTTGAAAGAGAAGGAGAAAGAGAAAATGAACAAGAAAAGGAATTTACTGACTTAAGTATCTGAGTAATACAGAGATAGCTCTCACTTCAGACATGGCCAGGCCCAGAGTTTCAAATGATGATATTAATAATTGGGACTCAGTTTTCTTCATTTCTTAACTCAGATTTTCTCTGTATTGGCTTAACTCTCAGACAGGTTCTATGTTGTGGACCTTATAACCTCTAGATTTATGATCTCCCTGTGGCAAATTGAGCAAGCAAGAGAGAGAGAGAGAGAGAGAGAGAGAGAGAGAGAGAGAGAGAGAGAGAGAGAAAGGAAAGAAAGAAAGACCAAAGGAAGAAAGAAAAAGAGAAAAAAGAAAGAAGAAGAAAAAAGAAGAAAGAAAGAGAGAGAGAAAGAAAAGCTTTTTTTTTTTTTGAGACAAAGTTTCGCTCTTGTTGTCTAGGCTGGAGTGCAATGGCACAATCTCCAGCCTCCAGGGTTCAAGCAATTCTCCTGCCTCAGCCTCCTGAGCAGCTGAGATTATAGGTGCAAGCCACCATACCCAGAAAATTATCTTTAGTAGAGACAGGGTTTCACCATGTTGACCAGGCTGTTCTTGAACTCCTGAACTCAGGTGATCCTCCTGCCTCAACCTCCCAAAGTGCTGGGATTACAGCTGTGAGCCACTATGCCCAGACTCTTTTTTCGTTATAATACCTACAATATACGGAGCATAAATGAGTCCCAAAATTGAGCTTCATTGATCTAGCTGTACAATGTGTCCAATGGTATCCAAATGTGGAAGCCTTTTTTTGGTCAATTCTAGGCCATATCATACATCACCCCAGAGGTGAGAAGGTAGAAGAGCAGGGTGAAGTCCTACCCAAACCTGATGTTATTTGTTTGTAATTCCAGGAACTATGTGTGTGTTTTTTCCAGCCCAGACCTGGCCTCTCCACCGTGCATGTTTAAATTCTATTTTTGGGTAAATCACTCCTAAGCAGTCAATCAGCTTCTATTGTTATGTCAGTGATACATACCTAGCCTTATCTCTTTCTCAAGTTTATCACAATTTGGTTTGCTGTATATTAAAATTTGGCTCTGCAGGAAACGCCATAATAATTTTGGTTGTTGCAGTAAAGGAAAATACATGGTAATGATAACATCATTGGGAAGATGTACGTTAGTTTGCTTTGAGAAATGATCTGATTCTTCCTGCGTGGGACTTAATTAGATTTTAAAGCTTTCTTCTGCTGAAAAGCCACAGCTATAGAAAATTTTGGGGCATAGTATATGCTTGTTTTTCTGTTAACCACTTGTCTTTATCTGTTATTTAACAGATAAAGGGAATAAAATGATATCATATTTAGTGAATCCATCCTTTTATGAACATACTTCGTGGTTCACGACACAGATGTCAAGAGTCAGTAAAGTGATCACATCAGCAACGATTCTCCCAGGAGCTTCTCAAGGAAGAACATTAGCACCATGTAGCATAGCAATGAGAGGCATGTGGATTTGGAGCTATAAGACTGAGTTTGTGTCTTATTTCTACACTCACTATTTGCAAGGCCCTGAACAATTCGCTTAACATTATGCGAGCCTCCATTTCTTTATCTATAAAGTAAGAATAACAACGTCTGCGATCTCTTGAGAAAAAAAAAAAGTTTTTAACGTGAAACAATACTCCCCTGAGATTTACCAAACTTCATTTTAATTGTAATTGATTTGTGCCAAAAGATAAAAGAAATTAACTAGGGCATGCTATTAGAAATACTGGCAAGGGAATATATTTGATAAAACTAGCAATGATTGATTATGGAATGAAAGATTGCCTTAAAATCAGAAACAAAACAAATTTTAAATTCTAAAATTTTTTATTTAAAAATCTACCTAGGTCTATAAGGATTAAAATTTTATTTTTACAAAATATTTTTTGTATCCAGAACATATAAAGTAATCTTCTATAGAAAAATTCAGTACCACCTGTGCTTTGGACAATGACAACCATGTGTTCATTTCACACAGGAAATTCTGCCTTGGTTTGAGCCGTGTCTCTGCACATAGGAGAAGCTACTTATTTACAGTCACTACCCATGTGCTACAGCAGCAGGAGAAGGGTGTCTGTGTCTTTGTTATACTTATTTCTCTGGGTTTTCACTCTTCCTTGTTTTCCATGCACCTATTTTTATATCCTCGGAACTAGGCATTGCCATGAAGGGCAAATAGTTGTGGGATGGAGTGAGGAAGGGCTTCACTGAGGCAGAATAATTCTAGTATGGCAATTAGCGAAAATTGTTGGACATAATCCTTTTCCTAAAGGACCTCTTACAAACTACTTAGGAGAAAATATTTGGATACATATAATGGAAAATAATACAATACTGGATTGCTAAGTATAAATAAAATATATAAAAGTATACCTACTATGTAGAAAAACAATAGGGGTGGTATGTGTGGTCTATAAAGATTATTGCTCTTTGTTGAATTTATTTTTCCTGGAAACTCAAATTTTACATTTAATTTTTACATTCACTTTTAACATTTAAATGTGAGGATTAAATGAACATATTTTAAGAAAGAAAATGTTTTATATTTAAAATAGAATAACAGCATCTGTCCCACCCAAAAGGGTTGGTATGAGGTTCAAATGAAATAAAGCTCTTTGTGAGTGTCAGTGTCTAACACTGTGCCTGGCAGTCAAAGTCTGATCACAAATGTTTGTTGGATGAACAGATAAATAAGAAAATAAATGGTCAAACAGATGAATGAATGAATGAATGATAGCCATGACATAGAAGAAATAACAAATACTGTTCAGCACTGGCTCAGAGTGATTCTGGTTCTGAGGTTAAACAATATTTTAACAGTATTGCAGATTCCTGAATTTGACTCTGCACATTTTTTCCTGGGCTTCCTTTAGTAGAAAAGAAGCTAAAGTTCAAGATTTAGAAAGGATAGTGACTGCCTTAACAAAGACATCACCAAGAAAATCACTGCTCTTTTAATTCAAACAGAAACATTAATTAGGTAAGACATGGGCAAGAAGTAAAATGTAAGACTTACAAGAGTGAATTGTATTATAATTAACACATTAATTTTTCTAAATTTTAGAGCATGACTATCTTTTTGCAGGAGTTTTTGAATTATTTAATGTATTTCTGAAGGAAGCCTTTGAAATCCCTGGAGATGACTTTTTACCATTTTATAAAGGTTCTTTCCATTCCCATCTAGCTTCTCTATGTGAGTTCACGTATGGAACATGTGCAATGAGTACTCTGGGAAAATTGGAATGGATTTAAGTAAATCGGAAACGGCCCTGCTTATTGATATTAACATTGACATTGACTAAGCAGTCTCCGCCATGGAAAAATATTCTATATGTGTGATTGTATGTACCCTGAACATAATTTCATTTCATAATTGTTAAATTTTTCTTTGCTTAATCATTCCCAATGGAGACATAGCTCTCCGATTACTCTTTTTAAATTTGGGTAATCATAGAGTCCAATATCTATACAAAACTGAGTATGTGCATTTTGTGAATGTGGAAGTAAATGCTGCTGGTGGGGGAGTAAGGCAGAAAGATTTTGAAACATATACTAAAAGATATTGTACTCTTATTCTTGGTTCTTCTGATTAAAACATTTGTATACTATTACTATGCTGCACTGTGGCTATAAGTATAGAGAATATATAGTAGAAACATGCTCACGTGTTCGTCCAGTCACAAGCACAAAACAGATTTCCAGCAAAAACCTCTACAATTTGTGTCAAGGAAGAGTAACACAAGAAAACAGGAAAAGATCACAATTAACTACGATCACAATCGTATTTTCTCGGAATACCTTATAAGAAGGAAATGTTTCTTAGCTCCACACCCACAATTTAGGATGTGGAGGTGGAAGGGAGAATCTTCGTTTTACCCCTCCTAAAAATGTTCTTTTTCACTTTCCCAGTGCACAGTATCTAGGTAAGAATCAGAATTGTCATGACAATTTCTAGACTGGTAGCAAAGTCAATGTCTATGCAGGGTGAGGGGGTATGCGGGTCTTCATCACCCACTCTCATTTATAGGGATAATCACTTGCCCTATGGATTTGTGGGAGGAGTCAACAAATAACAAACTCATTACAGAAATAAATTTCACCATCCAATGAAAATGGGCAAAGAAGAACTAACAGTTCACACACACACACACACACACACACACACACACACACACACACAAATTTAATGGATTTTAAACACATGAAAATTAACTAGATCTCTCGAAAACAATATAAAAGAATATTAGCAGATTGACTAAGACCCAAACATTTAATGGTTAATTGGATGGAAGAGGGTGAACACGAGTAAGTACTATTGTGATGGGGATGGAAATTGACAAACTTGTTGAAAATCTATTTGGAAATATATACCAAAATGTAAAGTGAATATACCAAAATATATAATGCACACACATCTCTAGGGCTTTTCTTATAGATATAATCACCCTAATGTGCAAAACTATATTTACAATGATATTTATCATAGCACTGAATGCTGTTTGTGAGAATAAAAGATTATGGACAATTTTAGCATCTGACAATGGTAAAATGGTTCAATAAACTAAAAGCTTATACAATAGAATATTATGTAGTCATGATATAGAAGGAGTGTATTAGTCAGCTCAGGCTGCTATAACAAAATATCAATATTAAGACTGACTGGCTTAAACTACAGGCATTTGTTTCTCACAGTTCTGGAGGCTGGGATGTCCAACATTAGAATGCAACATAGTTAGTTCTAGTGAAGGCTCTCTTCTTGGCTTATAGATGGCTGCCTTCTTGCTCTATCATTTGGTGAAGAGAAGAAACTCTGGTGTATCTTTCTATTTTTATAAGGGCACTCATCCCATAATAGGGGGGCTTCATTCTCATGATGTCATCTAAACTTAATTACCTCCCAAAGGCCCCACCTCCTAATGCCATCACAATGGGGGTCAGGCTGTCAACATATGAATGGAGCAGAGGGATACAAACATTCAGTTTATATTGGAGAGGATCTGATATGGACGGATTTCCAAGATCTTTTGTGAAATGAAAGGAATCAGATGCAGGACAATGTGCGTGTGTTCTGTCACCTTCCCATCATTCACTGTCTTCTAGCCATGCTGACCTTTCTGTCTCAGATATGCCAAGCTCATTGCTATCTCTTCTATCTGGAATGTCTTCCTGATTTTCATATACCCAGCTTCTCTTCATATCTCAGGTCTCAACACAAATTCCACCTCTTTAAAGAGGCCTTCTAGCCACTAGCAGCTTTATCTTACTGAAAGAATCAGCCCGTTTTGCTAGAAACTGTGTCTGTCACTAACATGTTTATAAAGCAAAATTTATAATAGCTAGAGTGCACCACCCTCATCACTTGTATTGAGCCACACTCTTCAATTTTATTATAGGCATTACTTGAAAATATCTCATTTTTAAATTTGTTTTGGCTGAGTGTGGTGGGTCACACATGAAATCCCAGTACTTTGGGAGGATCACTTGGGGCCAGGAGTTCTCTACAAAGAATAAAAACTATGCAGCCATAAAAAAATGATGAGTTTGTGTCCTTTGTAGGGACATGAATGAATCTAGCAACGATCAGTCTCAGCAAACTGACACAAGAACAGAAAATTAAACACCACATGTTCTCACTCATTGAAGGGTGTTGAACAATGAGAACACATAGACACAGGGAGAGGAGCATCACACATCACACAATGGGGTCTCTTGGGGGTGCTAGGGGAGGGACAACAGAAGGTGGGGAGGTCGGGGAGGGATAACATGGGGAGAAATGCCAGATATAGGTGACGGAGGGATGGAGGCAGTAAACCACCTTGCCATGTATGTACCTATGCAACAATTCTGCATGATCTGCACATGTACCCTAGAACGTAAACTACAATAAAAAAAATTAGCCAGATGTGGTGGTGGACACTTGTAGCCCCAGCTACTCAGGAGGCTGAGGCAGGATTGCTTGAGCCCAGGAGTTCAAGGTTACATCAAGCTATGATACCACCACTGTACTCCAACCTGGGCCACAGAGTGAGACCCTGTCTCTAAAAACAAACAAACAAACAAACAAATAAATTGTTTGACATGTTTATTACTAATCCTTCCGTCCAACCCACTCCAGCTTCCTAGGCTGTAAGGTCCATTAGGTCAGGAATATTGTCATGTTCATCCACATGCCTCCAACGTCTAGACCTACAGAGTAGGCTCCCAGTTAATGTTGAATGCATGAGCGAATATGTGAATAAAGAGATAAATGCCTACACCTATATACACAAAAAACATTTCCAGAAAGTTATCAAGAATGTTATGCTGGTACTTCCAGGGAAGGAACCGAAAGGAATCTCATGCTGTGTTTTTAGCATGAGAGAGAAACTAGGTTAAACACCATGCCTGAGTTAGGTCTGCTCCGTAGGTGAGGAGATTTGACTTTGCCCTTACAGAGCCATCAGAATAGTGCCTCCATTCTATATTCGTACAAGAATTGCATACCTATCATGAAAGCAGCTTTCCCCTCACTTTAAAAATTATGGAATAATAGAAGCTGTCCCTAAACTCCAAGCCCACCATCTCTCTACACTGCTCTACTATGCAGAGCTACAACCACTTAAACTACATTTCTCAAGCTCCTTTACCAGGTGAGTTCCTGTTAGAATTTACCAACGGAAATCACCAGAAAATATTGGAAGCCAGAAGGAGGAGAGGAGGGCCTTACTTCCTATTTTCTATTTTCTGTCAGGAATCTTCAGTAGCAGCCCGCAGCTGGCTGCATCTTCCAATTCTTCTGGTCCTCCAATTTTCACCAAGCCACCTAGGAGCAGCCAACCCAAGACCCCTAGCAGCCTCGGTATCATCCACACTGCATTCCCTCACCAACCAAGCTATCCTGCCTGAGCCCAGGGAGAATCCTCTAGACCACATCCCTCCTCAGACAGTCAGGCACCAGCTTCATGGGGTTTTCTCCTAGAGGCCCAAGCATTAGTTCTTTAGTCTCCTCCTTGCTCATAGGTTCTGCTTACAGGGCCCCTTCCCTATATTCTCCAGTCTTGAAGATGGGAGTTGCTTCCTGTTGTCATTAATCTCAGTGTTAACTCGCTGTCCTCCTTTTGCTCTTTTAGCCTTTCAGCATATGTATAACAAATTCCCAGTAATTATAACTAATACGGTTTCTGGTTTTCTACTTGAAACACTACCAATGCAATAGTTCTTTGGGGCATTCTCTTGGTCTACATTCTTTCCCTGGGTAATCTTTACGTAGTCCCATTTATATGTTCAAGATGCATATCCAACTTCTTATTTGTGATTTACGTATTAAAGTCTAATTGCTCAGATTTATTGTGTCAAAAAATGAACTCCTAGTTAGGCATGGCAGCTTGTGCCTGAAATCTCAGCTATTGTCAGGAATATTGTCATGTTCATCCCCATGCCTCCAACGTCTAGACCTAAACCAAATACAGAGTAGGCGCTCAGTTAATGTTGTTTAAGAATTGTTTAAGGCTGCGAGTTTGAGGCTGCAGTGAACTATGACCATGCCGCTGCACTCTAGATTATGTATCAAAGTGAGATCTGTCTAAAAACAAACAAAACAAAACAAAAAGACAAGAGCTTCTGATACACCAACCTCCAACCTATTCTACCACCAGAATTTTCCATCTCTATCCATTTATTTCTTCAATTTAAAAATCCTAAAATCCTAGAAGTCAGTCTTGCTTCCTATCCTTCCCTGATTATTCATATTCAGGGCATTAGTATGTCATCATTACATCACCAAAACTTCACATTATTTATTTCTTTTCACCTCTTCTGTCATTACCCTAATCCATCCCCATCTATCACCTTCTTTGACTACTATGGTTGTCTTCTAAGTGGTCTCCATCTTTCAACTCTTGCCTTCCTAAGTTTGTTTTCTACATCATAGCCATAATAATACTTTAAAAGTGTACATCACAATGAAAGTTAAATTCAAACTTCTTACAATGGCTCTATAGGATCTGCTTCCTGCCAACACCTCTAACTTCATCTCCTACCACAGTCTTCTTCCATTAATTTTGCTCTGGACACAGAGGCCTCCTACCTTGAATTTGTCTTTTTCTCTGTTGGTTGTCCAACTCTACAGAATAGGCATGTTGGTATTTACAATTGCAGCCCCAGCATCTTCAGCACCTTGAATAGTCTCTATTCCCTGAAAGATGGTCAGCAAATATTTATTGACCAAATTAATAAGTAAATGCTTTTAATATCCTCCTGTTTGTGTTTAAAGTACCTCAGCATAAAAGACGTGGAAGTACATAAAACTTCTACCACTTTGGAATGAAAATCTACAGTATTAGATTTGTATCCTATTTGCTTTCCTTTCCTTTCACACTTCCCAGGAAATTTCTTGAGGAAAAGGAGCTTACAGAATCAAAACTTAATAACATGGCTGATATTTCCTTTGGATAAATTATGCATGAATCAAAGAGGCCAAAGAATCTACAAGATTTTTACAATAGTGAGATTCATGGCCTTTAAAAATATGTAGAACAAGATGAAACAAATGTTTTCAGTAGATGTTCAGGTGCTCTTTTCTAAAAATAACATACGTAACCACAAATCAATGTTTAAAGCCAGATGGTTAATGAAGGCCAGCCAGGAAACTCCTATAATTCACGATAATGAGTATGGTAATGAGCTCCCATTATAAACCAAACTGCAGCATGACACACTGTATCTATTTCAAATAAGAGCAATTTGATTATTTCATATTTTTCAAAGCTCTAAAGCTTGATTTACAGGGAAAAGATGTTAGAAAGTCTGAGTGATTTAGTTAATCATACCCAGTTAATTATATGGAAGGTAGCCTAAATTTTATTAACAAAACCTCTTTAAATGTCAGATGTCATCACAAAGAAAATAATACTCAAAGCCATATAAAGGTTAAAATCTTTCAAAACATGAAAGAAGTATCATTACTATGGTTGAAAGAAATGTTTTTCCTTCAACTCTTTGATTTCTTTCCTTTTAAAATAGGACCCTAGGAAAGGTTATGTTCTGTTGAGCACAATGCATTAGGGACCCTGCCACTACAAAAAAAATGCCAGGGATTGAATTTTATTTTTAGTATCAAAAGCAAATATTTATTTGCTTTTGATACTAAAGTTCACCTAAATCTAAAGTTCACCTGATCTCAGAAAGGTAGCCTGAAAAGCATTTCAAGACACTTAAAATGATGTGGTCAGAAGCACAGCACACGTACACACCATTGGGTGTGTACGTGTGCTCTTGGGAGACATGACACACCGGGCTACCTTCTTATAAAAGGAGAGGATTCTCAGAGATGAGTGTGGGAAAGCAAAGGTTTCAATACCCATCATCATTTCCATCCAATGTGAGTTAGGCTGCACACTGCGTGTTTGGAACACAAGCCGTTACAACTGACATGCATATCTGATGCTCTGTATTTTTATATTATTTTTATTAAACTATTATTTGCTGTGAGGAATTCTGAAGTATATTTTCCCCCAAAATGTGACAGGGCTGCAGATAGACAAGCTTGGATAAATTCTGACCTATACAGTTTCTGAATAGACCTAAGTTATATTTACTGAGGACTGGAAGTTCATTTTCTGAAGTGTATGAGACAGAGGGTTTCTGGTCTGAAAGCAAAAAGATAAAATCAAATTTCTGAGGACTATATTGAAAACTAGAGGATTACGTGAATGTACCCATCTTCTCCCATTCAGCTCCCTCTATGCTGGATAGCTGGCCTTTTACCATCATCCAGAGAAAAGATTGACAGTCTCTGGAAAATCATACCAACCCAAAAAGAAAGTTCTAAAGATTTTAATATCAGAAGTTTCTCAAGTTAATAGCCCAACGTGATCACCCCCATAATGAAATTCACAATCCATAGGCCTATTTATGCAAAGTGGCCAGTGAGTGTATTTAAAAATAACTAGAGAGGTGGAATTGGAATGTTCCCAACACAAAGAAATGATCAATGTTTGAGGTGATGGATATCCCAATTACCCTAATTTGATCATTACACATTGTGTGCTTGTATCAAAATATCACATGTACCTTACAAAGATGTACGACTATAATGTATTCATAAAAATAAAAATAAATCGAAGAAGCTTGCTTAGAGAAAACATTGGCCAGTGAGCTAGAAAATAACTATAAATATGAATAGACAATATGTGTCAAATAATATATACATATATATGTGCATGCATAATTATATTTAAAATACTATAAAATATGAGAAGACAGCCAGGTCTTATTAGGCATTGGAAGCCAACATATAACTTGAAAGATAAAAACCAAAACAAAGAGATTGAAAGCAACATAGAAAACAGAGAGTATGCAGGAAAAAGAAACTCGAGGGCCGGGCGCAGTGGCTCAAGCCTGTAATCCAGCACTTTGGGAGGCTGAGGCGGGTGGATCATGAGGTCAAGAGATCGAGACCATCCTGGTCAACATGGTGAAACCCCGTCTCTACTAAAAATACAAAAATTAGCTGGGCACGGTGGTGCATGCCTGTAATATCGGCTACTCGGGAGGCTGAGGCAGGAGAATTGCCTGAACCCAGGAGGCGGAGGTTGCCGTGAGCTGAGATCGCACCATTGCACTCCAGCCTGGGTAACAAGAGCAAAACACGGTCTCAAAAAAAAAAAACGAAAATAAAAACAAAACAGCATCAATCTACAGAGAGATAAAAGAAGATCATGCAAACAAAAACAAGAATAGGCTACTATAATAAGGAAATACTCAAATTACAAGAGCTTTTACAAAATAAAACTATTACAGTTAAAAATAAAAACTCAGTAGTAAGATTTCTCAGGAAGACTCCAGAGAGAAGATTTAGAAAATTGTTGAAGAGTGAGAAATGGAATAGTGATAAAAGACATGAAAAACAACGGAAGCACAGGAAAACAATTTTAACTCCAGGGAAAACAAAATGTTGTGCAGGAAAGAAATCGTGCTCAGAGTTTACTGGAGGTCACCACTATAAATAGAATTTATGCTGTCATAATATATTGATATGTAATATTAACTTAACAGAAATTATAATATAGCTCTACTGGAGGAAAAGGGAATGAGAAGATTACATATGTGGAGAAGACTGGGGGAGTGGAGAAAAGGGAGCTAGATAGAGCCTCAACTTACATAGCTGGAAGTCAGTTAACAAAGCCAGAAACGGAAAAATCAACAAGAATGCTATTTGGAGTTGTGAAGCCTACATGAGCATATAGTCAGTAAAAGAGATCAAAGTGATTGCTTAGGGAAAGGACAAAAACTTGAAAATGGGTGAGGCAATACTGCATTTCATAGCAAACCTTGTGGACAACTGGAGCCTTTAGATGTGTATGATTAACCTTAATAAAAATTAAAATTAAAAGAAAAAAAAGGGTGAGGCAAGGATGGAAGCAGTAACAAGCCTCAGCGGAACAGCATGCACAGGGAAGATGAGATCTGGGTTGGTGATGGTTGGTACAGCTCTGTCTCCAGGACCAGTATGATGCATGGCAACAGTGGGTGCCCACATGGTGAGCAGAGGTACCTGAGGTAGTACAAGCCAGCAGTGGGACTGAAGGATCCCTGGCTTCCAGCTGTGTCTCATTTGTTAATTCCTAGCTCTGCCTCTGAATAGATGGATGACCTTGGACAACTTCTGTGTACCCTGACAGCCTGGCTGTTTCTCATCCATCTCATGTTCTTCACAGCTGGCAGCAGAGAGCTTTGTAGAGAGTAAGCACCCCAATGCTTCCTTACAGATTATTTGGATTGCTGTTTTCTTTGGGAAAATATCCCCTAAATGTAAATAAATTGATAAAATAAATTTGTGTAGAATAACCTATTTGGAGACTGACAAAACACAGAAAGTTTCAAGTAATCATCCTATGAAGCTTATAACATAATCATCTAAACATGGTAAAGCACGTTCGAAATTTCTATGTTGTAATATACTTCAAAAACCAAATCATTTTTTAATGATTTGTGACTATTTTTTGAATTGTGAAATATACACACTTATTACTGAAAACTTTGGAAAATACAGAAACACATACAGAATTAATGGTGATTCCACCACACAAAAATAATTATTAAAATGTTTAGGTATAAACTTTTTCTTATTTACCTGTATATGCACATATATGTTTTACAAATTTATAAATATACTACACATATTCTATAACCTGATTTTTCAATTAATATAAGTATTTCTCCTTATCATTAAATGTTATTCTCACTACCATTTCAATGGCTTCATAGTGTTCAAGATGTATGATAATTTATTGCTGGGTGCATCTCGGTACTTTCCATGGTTTGCTTTTATAAATAACACAGTAGCTGTGTAACCTTGTACATAAATTTTTGCACCTATCTGTTTGCTTTGATGGACAAAATTCCCACAGGTAGAATTTCTGGAAAAAAAGAGAATGTATATTTTTTAAAACTCTTGATACTTAACTGCCAAAATATGTCTCTAATTGACACATTTATCCACAGCCTGTACTTAATGCTTTTAAAAATGGACAAATATTTGTGCACATTTATGAGGCATAATGTGATGTTTTGATATATGTATACATTGTGGAATAACTAAATCAAATTCACTAATATAGCTATCACCTTCTATACTTTTTTGTGGTGAGAACATTTAAAACCTCGTTTAGCAATTTGAAATATACATTACTATTAACTATGATCATAGAATCTAAAAAAGTCTAACTCAGAATTTTGAATACCCTCAAACTGGAAAAATCTTGATTTTTGGAAACAATTCAATTCATCACTAGATACCATATTTCCACCACTAGAGTATAAACCTCTTGAACTCAGAGAACATATCCTAAAAATTCATGTTTTGTATTCCCCAAAATATGAAGAAAAAATAATTTTATGTTAATACCCAATAAATAAGGTCAGAATCAAACTGGATGATGCTGTTTGAGTCAAATTGATGTGACTATAAAATAATAACACTGATTGTGTATATTGCCAACCAGCTTTGAAACATCAATAAATTCTTACTCATTAGCACAGAAAACCATTATTATTGAAAACAAATGGAAGATACATGGGCTTACCTGTTTCCTCAGGTAGTGCCTTCAAATTGGTGAGATTTTTTCTGATCATTCAGAGATGATACTCATAAAAAGAAATCCCGAAAGAATAGAGCATGCAGATAATGACAGAAGCGCATTCTGCTAAGTGTTATTTTACACAATGAGACAAAATTGAAGTACACACATAAACATAGATGAATAAAACAAATCTCAATGAAAGGTCTGGCAGAAAAATAAGTATTGCTTTTTTGTTGTGTTTTTGTCTTCTAACAACGACAAAAAAAAAAAAAAGAGCACAATTGAATTCCAAAAGTGGCTTGCAAAACAAGCTTCCTTCAACTGCTGCGTAAGAGAGCTACCCAGGACTTCACAACACTAGGATGTGTATCCGTGGGCATTTGCACCCCAGCAGGACAAACAGAAGCCAGAGCCATACTTTTCCAGGTCAGTGAAAAGGTGGTTAGAAGTCAGACCCAGCTGTTAAAGATAAGCTATTTCTCTTCAACACAATGGCAACGGCTTGTGCTTCATAAATCTGTTCAGCCTCTGGAAAGCCCTGGAGTTTTACCTTGTCTGACCTCTCCAAACTGAAGTCATCGCTAGCAATCAACCTGGGGCACCTGCCTCAGATCTAGGTGGCACAAAACCTTTCTTCTGTCACTGGAACCTTCTTTCCATCATCCCTCTTGACTATATCCTAGATCAAACCAACCAAGGGTGATGTTGGAAGAAACCGAGCTCACACTTTGGTGAAGAGAGAGCAGCGATATTTCTTGCCTTCTGCACAGGCAGAGCCATCCATGGTAGGCTGCACATTGAGAGTTCAGTCTGCAAGTTGAATTATGTAAAGAGATGGGGCTGAAAGAATGTATCCTGTACTTTATTTAAATGTCTGTGGCTAGATGTTGAGGTCTCTGAGTCAGTAAAACTTGGCCCTACGATCAAAATTGTAGAGAGGATAAAGTTTGTCTTCAATTAGGAAAAAATTAGGAATCCTTTAGTACTTTAGTTCAGTTTTCACATTTCTCAGCTCCTTTGAATCTGACAGCATTCCAGGGAGGTGAGCTTCCTATTCCCACTTTAGCAGATGAAGAAATTGAGCTAAAAAGGAGGAAATCGTGTATCCAAAGTTAGCCAGTTAATAAATGGAAGGGCCAAAATACAACCTGTGTGTTATTAGTTCGAAGATCCCTTTTAATAGACCCTCCCCATTTTCTATTTGCTTCTTGGTGTCTTTTTTCTGAGCTTTTCCTGTTCAAATAGACTTTCAGCCAGCTACCATGTTAGAATGGATTTGATAATACAATTCGCAGGGTATTACCTTTTTAAAGTTTTGATTGCGGCTTAGGACGAAATTCCAGTGGTGAAATGTTATATATCAGTTTAATATAAGACATATTTCAAGATTATGGTCTCAAAAGAGGAAGCCAAGTTTTCTAGTGGGACAATTGATAGTCTCAATTCTAGGAGATGTCTAAGACAAAAATGTCTTTGTCCATCTCTGTTTTGTGACATGGACAGAATGTACTTTAAAAATGCTTTTGATGAGAATTATGAAAAACTGGGTTCGGGTTTCAAAGATAAAATATGTCTGAAGGAAAAGAGAGTAGCTGAATAAGAATTCCGTTGTATGGATATCAACATAATTTGCACCATTTTTTCCAGCCTCTCAAAAAAAAATCACTATAAACATAAAACCTCACCTATCCCTTCAATCCTTGGTTCATTAACATGAACACTAAAGATAATTGAGTGGGAGAAAGTGAAACATTTTTCTTGTCACTAGACAAGAAAATGTGCTACGCAATCCTCTTAAGTGTACGTTCTGGTAATGCTAAAAGAAATTGTGAATTAGAAGTAAAAGAAAAATGATTTTTTTCCCTGAGTTTACATAGAAAAATGTCAATGCAGACATAATATTAAATATGCAACTTAAAAGTCCATAGAGCAGATATTTAGCACCCAGGGGGGAAAAAATATATAAGATCTGAGCCCAGTAGGGAGAATTTAGTTGTCATCCTCAATAACCAAAAAAACCCATTATTGAGCATCTAATATGTATAAAACTCTGAGCTAGTGAGTGAAAAATTAAAGGTACATGGTCTTAAACTCTATTTTGAGAGACAAACTGTACTTACTGACCCACTTGCACAAAGCAAAGTGGATGTTACTGTGTTAAATGTCTTTCCATAAGTGACCTCATTTTAACCTCTGTTTCCATGATATTACATAATCATTCTTGCTTATGAAATCTGTTGTATTCTTTCATTTCTTTACTTTATCTCCTAACATAAAAAATAAAACCAAAGTTTTATTTTGATTAATAAACTCACGATTTTCTTTTAAGATCGCGTTAGGAAGATTTTTTAAAAACTAGTACAGAGAGTTTCCATGTACCCTTCATTCGGCTTCCCCTGTGTTAACATCTTACATAACCAATGCACTTATCTCTGAGAAACTACTCTATGTACAATGCTATTAAACTACAGATTTTGTCTGGACTTAAATTTAGTTTCTCGACAAATGTTATTTCTGTCAATAGTACAGGATCTAATTTAGGATTCTACGTTGCGTTTGGTTTGTCATGCATCCTTAGCCAGATCCTGGATTGTCAGTTCCTCAGTCATTTTTCATCTTTCATTACTGCTTTTGAAGAGTACTGGTCAATTATTTTTTAGAATGTTCCTCAACTTAGGTTTGCTTGGTATCTTCTGCTACTTAGACTGAGATATGCATGACTAGGAGAATACCACAAAAGTGATGTGGCTGTCATCACTGTAGCATATCAGGGGCACGTGATGTGGACATGTATAATTATTGGTCATGATAATCTTGATGAAGACTGTCTGCCAGATTTCTCCACTATAAATTTACTATTTTTCCCTTTGTAATTAATAAGTGTTTATTTATTTATCAGAGATACCATGAGATTATGCAAATGTCCTATTTCTCCTTCAATTTTATCCACCAAACAACTCACTTTTGGGAAAAAAAAAAAAAAAAAAGGCAAACTTAATCTATAAATAGGAGACATCTAAGAGTGAAGCCAGAAGCCAGAACTGATTGGTGGCTGTTATGATAATCCTCAAGTAAAGAATCTTAAAATTGCTAAACACAGGGCATGTAAAACCAAAAACACCCTCAAAAGGGAATAAAGGCTGGGTGCAGTGGCTCACACCTGTAACCCCAGCATTTTGGGCATCTGAGGCAGGTGGATCACTTGAAGTCAGGAGTTTGAGACCAGCCTGGCTAACATGATGAAACCCAATCTTTTACCAAAAATACAAAAATTAGCCAGGTATGGTGGTGCATGGCTATATGAGAATTGCTTGAACCCCGGAGGCACAGGCTGCAGTGAGCCAAGACCACACCACTGCACTCCAGCCTGGGCAACAGAGTAAGACTCCATCTCAGAAAAAAGACTGGGGGGTGGCAGGGAATAAAGAGTCACACAATTTGCCAGTAGTGTCGAAGATTCCCTCCTCTTGTCAGTAATTTGAAGGAAAAGCTAAAATAAATGGATAAGATGCAAAATGAAACAGAAGTTATTCCAGACGATTCCTCAGTTATCAGAGCTACGTAATCATTTGTATTTCTTAACTCATTTTTGTATCAGTAAGTTATTATGGTTCACAGATGGTTTAAATTTATATTTCCAGTATTCCTCAGATCAAGTACATCAAGAACTATAGGCTTTGGGTTTTTGAGTCACTCCAGTTTTGCAGGCTACTGAATGATGCTTGTTTGATTGGTTTATTAATTTTCTCCTTCAACACTGAATATTGCAAAATCGATATTCAAGTTACACTGTAAATCTTTTTCAGAATTATTTCTATACCACCTGCCTTAGCCATACAGATAAAAATCCAATCTTTTCAGAATTTACTTGACCCTCCAAGAATTCCGACTGAACTAACTGAAGCATACAAAAAGTAATATCACTATTCGGTAATTTATCACTTGAACAAAAGCAATTTGAAGGTAATTCATGTAACATACCAAATTACCTATATTATTAATGGACTATTTATGTCTATTTTTTATCTGAGACAGAACTACCATCACTATCCAATATGTATTTTATACTTTGTACCAATCCCTAAGTAAGTTCTTTACATAAATTATTTCATTTAATTGGCACAGCTAGATGAGGTGGCAAGAATTGTGAAGATTCTGAGATTTTACCCTACTTGCAAGCCAAGTTTAGCCTGTTAGAGTTTCCTGAATGCTGACAGAGCACCAGATACTCTTGGGTTAGAGACCGAGGACTTTATCACCCACAGAAGTAGCAGTGACCAGAGGATCAGCATGTTCTTGCACCAGGTCTTCAAACTCCAATTCCCACAGACAACACAAAGAGAGTTTGATGAGCCCTGGGCAAACAGTGGGCTGCATTACAGAAAAGGAAAAAATTCAGGGAACGAAAATCTTTTAAAATGGACTGTAATTATGCTGTTATGTACTGCAGAGGGAGACACTGTCAGTATCTTCCAAGGCTATTTACTGAACACACATAAGTGGACAAATAGTCCAGAACGAAGGCAGTTAGTGTGAGTGCTTGCAAGACATGCAGAAGTGTGAGGCTCATCCATGGAGAATTATCTCCCAACATGATGGGATATTATCACTATTCCTCTTACAAATGAATAACTTTAAGCCTAGAGAGAACTACATGAATTTAAGGAGACATTCAAATGTAAGGTAAAGGTATTTGCTTTTTTGTGGAAACGTTTTAGTATTTATGAGTTTGTTCAGTTTATTACATGAAATATGCTCCCCCTAAGGTATTGCAAATTGCACCCACTTGCAAACTGTAAAGAAGTAAGGTTGCAAAGGTACAGCTTGCAAACTGCAAAGAAGTAAGGTTGAGCATAAAGATACACCCAAGATAAACATTTCCCTGGGTGTTGTGAAAAATATATTGTCCTTTCCTCTCTGTGAGATCATTTTTTGAATGTAAATTTTAACTTCCATATATAATTTCAGACATACTATGCTCAAGGAGGAAGTAAGCTGCAGTGGAAGAAACACAAGCCCTGAAGTCAGACAATGGTCAAGTTGGGATTCCGGTATACACTTCCTAACCTCTCTCAGACTCAGTTTTCCCATCTCTGCAAAGAGAATCTCTCGTAGTGTCATTGCAGGAATTGAATGAGATCATGGCTGTGAAGCTCCCACCACAGTATTCTGGTGCATAGTTAGGTGGTCAACAATAGACAACAGTAATAATAACCTGTAGGATGGTTGTAAGCAAAGTCCCTGTAACATCCATTGCTTTCAAAATTTGAAAAATTCAAGAATAAAACTAGAAGGTTTTTAAAGCCCAGTTTTTCTATGTAAAAGCTTTTTCAGGCATTGGGGTTGTGTCATATTGCGTTTAACTTTTTTCATTCAAAGATTAATTTTAAACGCGGGGTAAAAACTCTTCCAGCTGTCAAAGCATTAGCTTTTAGCAATGGAATGGATGTTGATCTTTTAAAAGGTCTCCTAGTATTTCTTTTAATGACTTCGAGCGGGAAAGCTGGTCATTTTCTCTAACACAATATGAATAAAACGCAAATATATGGTGGGACCCAGAGTCAAGAGGAGCTCAGCAATCTACATTTGCCATAATGTGTGTCCTAGTGATCAATTCAAAGGGCCTTGTGACTTTACATAGAACATTGCGCTGTGTTAGGACAGCTCTGTTGATCTTTTATCCATTCACGTGGAGAACTGTTAGAAGATGAAATTGTTTTTTATATTCACTTAAAAATTACACCACAGCCATTAGATAAAAGCAAGAATAACTGCTTGCTCAGTGGGCAGGCTGCTACAAAGCAAGCAACATACTCATCAAACAGTTGTGTTTTTCAGCTTTGGCAGATGGAACATCACATTCTTTGGTGAGTTCTTCTACCCTGTAAAACTTAATGCTTTGCCCTCCCTGCAGATTGCTGAAAAAATTATTGTCCACGATAGCTTGATGTTGATTTGCTTTGGAAAGCCTCTCAACTTTAACTAATAGTTGCAATCCAAATTAACAATAACCAAGGAAGGATGGAAATTATGGGTGCATTCTGGTAATTCACTACAAACTAAGCTTGTTATCTGCATGAAATACAACTGTGGATCCATGAATAATTCTCAAAATTGTTGAATTTAAAATGAGCACTGGGTAGGATAAACAGTAGTTAAATAATACTTAAATTCCACCATCTGGTATTCTAGTATTTTAATGTGAGCTGAATTTCTTTTATTAGGTGTTTATTTGAGATTCTTTCTGTATGGATTCTTTCCTTATGCAGAAAGAGCTCCATAAATTGGGACGTAGTAAGAGTTATGATTCAGGACAGCTTTCTTTTATAGTAATTCTCTTAAAGGGAAACACGAGTGTTAAAATCTCAGCTGTTTTCCCAAAGGGGCAACTGAATAATTCCTGAGAGAGTTTGTTTAAATTCAGAGAATTGATTTGTAAGGCTTCATAGGTTGGTGCATGTAGAAGAGAATGTTACTCAGGCAGTAGGGGAAAAATGCATAGTAAAGATTAATGACAGGAAGCAAACAAAAATGATTAGTAATAGGAGCACAGCAAGATACCAAAAAAAAAATATGCATTAATGATCTTGGGAGAAAAATGAAAGAATAAGATAAATATTTTCAAAAAGGTGAAAGAGGCATAATAAAAAATTTAATGGTCTCATCACGCTTAGAAAAAAATGTCAATCGATATATTTTCCTAAAAGTTTTACACCAAGCTATTCCAATGACTTAATTTGAATTTTGCATGAGAATTGGTTTTTTTTTTTTCCTGATCTGAGACATTCAATACAAAGTTACATGAAAGAAGCAGGAGACAGTAATAATGACATTTATATAGTTCCTTACTATTTTCCAAAATATTTTAACATGCATTATACCCTGTGATAGACACCGTGTCTGGAGAGGGGAAGTGGAGCTGATCTTATCATTCCTATTCCACATATGAAGAAGTTCAGCCAGCTGCCTGCTGAGTGACAGTACCTTAAGGTCAGTCTTATTTTTCAATACACTTAACTTCATTTGTTATATTTCAAATTCATACTAACCAAAGTGGGAAGATATTCTGCGTATATTCCAAGCAAATTATGATCTACTTGAAACCCAACTTCTTTCAGTACTCCAAATTCAATACTTATTTAATTACACTGTACCTCCTGAAGAAATTTGGCTCTGCCACTGACTAAAAAAGACGCTGGAGTCAGCTCATAACTTCTCTACGCATCAGTTTCCTGGATTGGCATTGCTAGAGAAGTTAAAATTTCACAATGCACTTTGGCATCCAGCATCTCATTTAATGCCCACCAAAACCATAAATATTTTTAAATGGAGTAAATTTGAATTCAGAATTGGTTATTTGTTCTCCCAGCATCATACTAATAATAAATGTCAGATCCAGATTTCTGGTTGACTGCCTTACTATGAAATCTGGAATTAAGTTAGGTACTTCTAAGATATCTTCCAGTTCTATCTTCCCTGACTTCAAAGACTAACTGGGAGAATATAATGTTATTTATACATCAATAGTATTTTACTGATAAATGGTGTAATTCTTGGAACAAAAATAAAATATTTTAGTGACTCATTATTAAAGTACTTCCTGACACTGGCTTTCTGAAGAAACTGTGCTTTCAAGTATGTTGGGAAGGACAAAAGATGAGCCAACACCCATCTCCACCCTTGAGGAGTGCATGCTCTAGTTTGAGACATAATAACATCAACTTCCAGAAAAGCACCACAGACAAAGTGCTCTGAAAGTTAGAGAAAAGAGGTGGCCTGAAGCCTTAAGCCGCATAATGAGTTTAAACATTCAGACATTGGAGCAAAGGAGCAGAAGAATGATAACCCAGAAAAACTTTATGTGCCATCCGCCTGGTTAGCATACCTCTTCAGTATCAAAAAGACATTAGATTGTGTCTTCTTGTAAATGAGAATAAAAACAGCATTATTGTCATCTTTTTTATTACTATGAATGGAGCCCTCCTAGCAAAATTAAGTTAGGCAACTGCCATTTGATACCTGAAATATGTTAACATATGTTCTCAAGTCTACTGAGAATCACAAATCCTACAGCATGAAAGTTTTAGGTCCCAGCTTCACCTCTGTCTTCAAAGCAATATATTCTTCTGTTTTCTGGTGTCTTTATCTAGATCTGCCAAAAGTCATTCCGATGACCAGTTCAAATTTTTCTTCCTTGTTATCTAACTTTCAAAATTACTAAAGAACATTGGCACGAATAAAAGGCAAAGGGGAAGGATGGAAAAACAACAGAAACAAAGTACCAAGGCCAATTGTCACCAAATAATTGAGAACGGACAAACTTTTCCACTATCAATAATAACTGTGTGCCCTTATTAAGTTGTACCCTGAGACATGATTCCAAAGCCAAGACAACTTGCCCATTTATGCTTAACTTGTAACAATGTACATACTGCAGATTTTCTCCATGAAACAAGTAAGACGGATGTCAGAGCAGGCCTTGGGATATATTGAAAACTGAAAACGTGATAGTGGATTGCACTGGCAGCAGATTAAATAAGTAATACATGAGCATCAATTCCAAACACCCTTTCCATTTAAATTTCTGCACCGAATCCAACATCTGGCAACTGTCTAAGATGAAGTAGGACCAAAGCAAGAAGGAAATTATAATAATGTAGCTTGCAAAACAACTTCATTTCAAACAGCATCTCTCATATGAACTGGTATCTAAAGTGCTTTACCGAATAAAATAATACAAGAAAGTGGACAGCATGTGGTATAAATTACAGAAAACGGTGCGAGGATATTATATGTGGAGCAAATTAAAGCATTCCATCATTCAGCCAGGAGCAATGGGAGAAAACATGAAAAGGTACAGCAATGTGTACAATTTTAGATGAGGTGTAAGAAACTTGGATGTTGATAAGAAAGCCATTTTCATCCCCACTTGTGTTTTTAAAAATGAAGTACTTTACCATTCTCTTTTAGTAGAAGGCTTTAAGCTGTATTTGATAAAGCTGAATTTTAGAGTGCTTTAGCTTGAACATTGCAATCAACCAGAAAGAATGAGGAATCCTGTGTGAATAACCAAACACCCCCCAAAATAGGATGATTATCTAGAAGTACCAAGTCTTCAGGTGGCAAAATCCTCCTACAGGCATTTACAACACAAGTAGTTTAGAGCATGGGCGTTGTAATCAAGCGAATCAGATTCATGCCTTAACTCTGTCACTTAAGAACTGTATGGCCCTATACACTGTATCACCTCTCTGTGCCTCAATTTCCTTGTCTCTAATATGAGAATTTCAATAGTACCTATGTAATAGGATTGTCATAAATTAAAATTCAGCCTGGCATAGTGGCTCATGCCTGTAATCCCAGACCTTTGGGAGGCCGAGGCAGGAGGATCACAAGGTCAGGAAATCAAGACCATCTTGGCCAACATGGTGAAACCCAGTCTCTAGTAAAATACACACACACAAAAAGAAAAAAAATTAGCCAGGCATGGTGGTGCGTGCCTGTAGTCCCAGGTACTCAGGAGGCTGAGGCAGGGGAATTGCTCTAACCCGGGTGGTGGAGGTTGCAGTGAGCCAAGATTGTGTCACTGCACTCCAGCTTGGCAACAGAGAAAGACTTCATCTCAAAAAATAAAAATAAAAATAAATTTAAAATATTTAAAAAAAACAAAATTCATACAAAATATTTAGCATAGGGTCAGTAGCACAGCCATTTAAAATGTTAGCTACTCTAAATACAGGTAGAAAGACAATGTCTGAGTCCCCATCAGAACTCCAGAAGCACAGGTGAGAACCTCCAGGTTTGTCAAAGCCCAGTGGTATTCAGATAAAGTAGCCAGGATTCACTTCAGAACACTCCTCCACAAGGCTAAGCCACTCTCACACCTACTTCCAGGGGTGCTACAGCAAAGCCCAGGCATTGAAGTGCATGAATTGGCCAGACGTGGCGGCTCGTAGCTATAATTCCAGCACTTTGGGAGGCTGAGGTGGGCAAATAACTTGAGGCCAGGAGTTTGAGACCAGCCTGGCCAACATACTGAAACCCTGTCACTACTAAAAATACAAAAAAATTAGCCTGACGTGGTGGCATGCACCTGTAATCTCAGCTACTCTGGAGGCTGAGGCAAGAGAATTGCTTGAACCCAGAAGGCAGAGGTTGCGATGACAGAAGACCGTGCGCCACTGCACTCTGGCCTGGGCAAAAGAGAGTCCTTCTTAAAAAATAAATAAATATAAATAAATAAAGAGTGAATCGCTGATGTCACATGATTTTAGTTTTGTAATCAAGAATCTGAAACAACAGAAAACAGACACTCCTTACATTCTAGTAGAATACCTTGAATAGGTGTTTTGTTAAAAGAGGTTCATGAAGGGACGTTAGGGCATGGGAGCGCAGATGCCCTAGATTATGACTCTGTTGCGTGGCCTTGCTTACTCCTCTCTTCTTAGGTGACTTTCCTGAGTGTACTCCCTGTGGTGACCCACAGTGTCCACCATTCTCTGTGGGATTAGTTACATATACCTGAGTAACGAATTTGCCCTGAACTCAGCACCTTAAGATGAGAAACATTCATCACTTACCTAACACCGTGTCTAAGGGCCAAGAATCTAGGAGTGGCTTGGCTTTGTGGTCTGGCTCAGGGTTCCTCATGAGGTCTCTGCAAAGTCAAGCTGCTGGCAAGGACTGCAGGATCTGTTTCCAAGTTCACTGGTGTGGCGGTTGGCTAGAATCCTCAGTTCCTCACCATGTGGGCCCCTTTACAGGACAGCTCATATATGCGAGCTAACTTTCCCCAGCACAAGTGATCCAAGAAAGTGAGAGACCAAGGCAAAAGCCACAGTGTAATCCATAACCCGACCTCAGAGTGACATACCATTATTTCTGTCATATTCCATGAGTCACAAAAACATACCAAGCCTGGTAGAATGTGGAAGCTGCTACACAAAACTGTGAGTAGAGGAGGCCGGGCATATTGAGGCTGGCTCCCACACTCCCTTGGTGGTTAACTGTCCTTCTACCTGGGTGACATCTGGACATTTTTAGTCTACTGATAACTATGCGCAGTTTGTGTCCATTTTTCTGTTCCTTCCAGACCAACCTATTATTAAACTACTGTCTGATGCTGAAGTTTTCCTTTCTCAAGGCACAAAGCAAAACATTTACCCTATTACCTATAGTATGAGGACCTGAAGGCCTTTCATCTGTTGTTCCTCCAAGTAAACCTGAATATGTTGATTGAAATGCATTTGCTTCTAGAACTCAAGAATCACAGGGCTGGGGATGACTATACAGCGTGTAACATGTCACCAAGGTAAAGAGGTAGTACTGGAAGCCAGTCTGTTTAGTGAGGCATGGTGAAAAACCCCACAGGTAAAGGAGTCCCAAACCATTTTTTTTAATGTGAATTTTGCAACAGTCATAGGAAATTTCATTCCTAGGATCCTAGGATAATGGGTTTCCCTTACTGGAATCAGTAAATGTTTACTTTCCCGCAATGCCTGACTGTCAATGAGACAGCATGATATTTCAAAGCTGCTTGCTCAGTGACCTCATGGACTCCATCCAAACTTGGCTTTGCATCAGGCAGAGCTTAGCATGTCCCCAGCAGCAATGGGGGCAGTACTGTTCCTAGTTTCCGCGGCCTGACCCCGGGTTCCTCAGCCTTTACTTGCTCAGCACTTCTCAGGGACTGAAACCCTGAACTTGTCTGCTTCTGTGTATAGGATATTCTTATCTCTCTTTTGATTATAAAAACAATGTAGCAGCTTTCAAGCACATTTTTAAAGAAAATACTGGGAGAAAACAAAACTCTAACAGTTCCATTACCCAACTACCCAAGGGCCAGAGTCTGAGAGTACCTAATCCTGTGTTCTGTGTGTTTAGCAAATAAGTGCAAGTTCACTAACTCCTTTTGCTTTCCCTTTTAAAATCGTTCCTTGTGTCTGCATGCACCTGCAAACCACACCCACACACCCTCCTTTTCTTTTCTTTTCTTTTTTCTTTTTTCTTTTTTTTTTTATTTTATGAACTGTTTCCTGATTCTCTTAGTTTCTGGGACACAAAAGTGAGTGGCACACAACATGTGTTCCCTTCCAATTCTTTCTGCATCTGTAAAGGAAGTTTTCACATCATTGAATCACAGTGTGCAGACAGTTTTCTACTCTTCTTTTTGCAGTTAACATAAAATCATAGCAATTTTTCAATGTTGCTACAGAAACTTCATAAATCAGTGCAGGAATTTTTGGTTTTTAACCGACCTGGGGTCAGGTCTCACCTCTGTCATTTAGTAGCTGTGTTACCTTGGACAATGAATTAACCTCTCTGGGAATCATTTCATCTCTAAACGGGTGCTGACACTATCTGCCTCATGCTGCTGGGAGTAATAAATGAGACGCAGGATGCAAAGTCTCAATGTCCAATCAATTCTAGCTAAAAATAATAACCTTCTTAAAATATGTTTATGGTTGTACAGTATTCCATCAAGTGGAAAATAAAAGTTATTTTTGAGATTATAGCCACTCTGAGACATGAGGAGGAAATGTTTATTATGCACCCACAAACTCTTTAAATTCCAATTTTAGCCACTTGAGTTGATGCCAACCTATTGTCCCTGAGTGTAGTGACCTCTCTCTCTAGTCATAGTCCTTTCATGTGGGAATATATTTCAATTTATTCCAGTCTGTTCTTTCCTTCCTTCATCCTGCATACACGTTTCTCTCCAGTAGAGCATAATAAAGAATATTTGCCTGCTGCATTAATGTTCACATTGAGGATAGTCATAGGAAGATTCCTAAATTTTTTGTGTGATAGTCGACATTGCATGTAGTTTGAAGGTAGAATTTCAGAATATTTATGTATTATCCCAATAAATGGTTAAGAACCTGGCAAGTGAATGGAAGGCCTTGCAAGGTCAGACGTGTTAATGAGGAAGTTGTTAACTTCACAGGTTCCCTTTGAAGGCTCTGTAAAGGATTTGTGAAACCACAGAAGCAGGAAGAATGAATTCTGCTGATCACTGCAGAGGGAGGGGAAGAGCTTTTGGCTAGAAAGCTCTGGGTTTTATTTTTATTACTAAACCTCTGCAAGTAAATAAATAGCACCAATTTACATTAAATTATCTTGTCAATATCTATCAATTCTGGTGATAATTAAACAATGAGCAGTGAAATTTTACTAGGGTTGGGCTCTATTTTGTCTTGTTTTCAGGGGGGGAGGAAGTGTTGCCATTGGAATGATAGGCTGGGTAGAGCCTATCATCTTACTTGTAACCTACAGAATCCACTTTTGCAAATTTGAGCAGAAACAGAATTGATGAATGGATATCAGATAGTTCACAGAATATTTGGTAGGGCCAGAGGATCAGATGACAAGTTTGAGCATCCAAGAGCCATGATAACCACCCCTTCTCTAACAGAAACACCACAGATGCTAGCACTTGGCACTTATGATGCTCAGGACTGAATTCCAGAAACACTGCCACCCCAAGCCCCAGAACTGAATCCCTGCACCAGGCCTGCCAAAAGACCAATTTTCCTAGCTGCTTCTGCCTCCTTCCAAGAACTCTTCTCAGTATGTCATTCCATTGCTAACACTCCCTTCCTCCTCAAAATAAAACAAAATAAGACCCAACCCTAATAAAACTTTAATTGCTCCCTGTTTAGTTAATTCAAGTCTGTCTTTCAGGGACAGTCTGATTAGAGTGAGTGAGGTCACATGGCTGTACCCTAATACAAGGGGTTTGGGAATGCAAATTTTCTGGCTCCTACTTTAGGAAGGTGAGACACATTATGTAGGAAATTATCACAGTGTAGGCCGCGTGTTCAAAGACACTGAGTAGCTCAAGTGATGAACGAACATTATAGGGTCAGTCATTTTGAGTGTTCTGCATACAGTGACTATGGATTTCTGTCTCTGAGAAGAAACTTCTGCCATCAAGTACTTCTCAGCATGCTAGTGATGGACTCTACATTCCTCAGATTCCAAGACTGCTCAAACCCTTTGCTGCCACAAAGAAACCTTGCCATGCATGAAACATATAGCCCCACTCACTTCTTTGCTACCATCTCTAACATACATGAAGATAATCAGAAAACAGCATTAGCATGGAGCTCTAAAGATGATACAAATTAATGTGTGTGTATGCATGTGGGGGTACTACTAAATATCACATGTTGTCAGGGATGGCAGTTTCATCACCTCACCTCTGGTGTACGGTTAGATATAGTTGTAACAACAGAAAAAGGAATATATTATTTCTTAGAAAAAAAATTTTTTTTTTGAGATGGAGTCTTGCTCTGTAGCCCAGGCTGGAGTGTAGTGGCGTGATCTCGGCTCACTGCAACCTCTGCCTCCCAGGTTCAAGCAAGTCTCCTGCCTCAGCCTCCAGAGTAGCTGGGACTGCAGGCGTACCCCACTACAACCTGCTAATTTTTGTATTTTTGGTAGGGACAGGTTTTTACCATGTTGGCCAGGCTGGTCTCAAACTCCTGACTTTAGTGATCCACCCGCCTTGGCCGCCCAAAGTGTTTGGATTACAGGCATGAACCAACACCCCAGCCTGTTTTTCATAAATTTGATGGCATAAGAAAGGAATAGAATGCATGGGTAAGATAATTAATTATAAAATGTCTTGGAATGCAAGAAAATCATATAAGATTTCACCATTATTAGGCATCCAAATCTAAGGCAGAATACTAATTACTCACTCTAATTTAAAATATAATGATTAAAATGGTTAGTGTTTCCAAATAATAACTGCAGAACAGATAGGAGGAAAATAAACCTATTCTTCAGTAGTGTATTTCGAAACCTTATCAATCTTTGACATTCATAGCTAAGAAGGATTCAATCTGCTTTGCAAATTTAATTGCAAGCCAAATAATTAGCATAAGGAGAAAATTAATAAAAATATGTTGAGGTAATCACAAACCAGCTTTGAATAACTGATTTAACTAATGATGAGTTTTTCATTGAATCATTTGTATACACTGGAGAATTTCTCTAATATTATTTAATAGATTTAAAAACATCTTGTAAAATTACAAATGCTGTATGTTTATTACAGAAAATTTAGAAACCTAGATAAGCAAAAAAAGAAATTACTCATTATCTCATGTATATTAGTCTGCTCAGGAGGCCACAGCAAAATTCCATAGACCACGTGGCACAAGCAGTAGACATTTATTTTCTTACAGTTCTGGAGGCTAGTCCCAGATCAGGTGCCAGTCAATTCAGTCCTGATGAGGGTTTTCCTCCTAGCTTGTGGACGGCCACCTTCCTGCTGTGTTTTCACATGGGGGAGTGTAAGGAAAGGCTGGAGAGCATGTGCCCAGAAACTCTCTGATGTCTCAGAAGCATTATTTCCACCCTGAGAGCCCCACCCGTATGACCTGTTTTAACCTTAATTGCTTTTCAAAGGCCCTGTTACATTGGTGGTTCAGACTTCAACATATGAATCTGGGAGGACACAACATTCAGCCCATATCATGTTCAGAATATAATTCCTGTTGTATGTCATCATGCTGCATTTTGCATAAGGAAGGAAATAAATTCTGTAAAAAATGAAAATATACTGATTTGAAACTCTCTGCTTTTCATCTAATACTATTCTGAGAATATCTTTCCACTTAATTGAGTAACTACATAATTAAATATGTAAAAAGTATTTTAAATGTCTTCCACAATTATTCTGTAATATTAGGATTAATGACAGCATAACTATTAATAATAATGTATAGTTAATAACTTCATGCTGTTATTAGTTTTCCAGTTCACCTCTTGATGGACATTTATGTTTTTCTAATTTGTAATATTTTACAAATAGTTTGATGAAGTGCTATGAAGAACATTCTTGTGACTATTTCTTTGTTGTATCCCTATAATTATTCTGAGTAGCAGATTTCTGGGGCAAAGACTATACATATTTTAAGACTTTCAATAACATTGCCAAATGCCCCTTGATAAAGTTTATTCCAAATACATTCCCAAGTAGCAAAATAAGAATGCCTATTTTTGATGCATTTGCCCTTAACTTATGCTAACGCAGGGCATTGTCATTTAAAAATTTTTACCAGAGATATTACACTGTCACTTTTGTTTAATATTTAAATGTTCTATGGAAATTTTAATCAACCTTTACTCTTAGAGGTTCTGTCTATCATCAGAAAAGTCTTCCCCACCAAAAAATTAAATAAGCTTTCATATATATTTTACTCTAAAATTTTAAAGCCTGGTTGCATACACTTATATTTTTAATTCATCTTGAGTGTATTTTAAACTTTTTTCAAGTGATTAGTAAGTTGTTCCTATTTTTTTGAAATTGAGTTGAATTATGCATAAGATTTTGTTATTTCCCACACAAAAAAGAACTCTAATTAGTAAGATATAAAAATAGGCCTATGTTGAAGGATCCTTAAATATAAAATAGTCCTCATGGTATAGACTCTTAGGATCAGTTTGTTATAAAGACCATGTAGATTGACTTCAGCCAGCTGTTGGTAATTTTATTTTTTTAAAAACATGATGTGAACATGAACTATGATAACTCCCTGAATAACAATCTTGAAAATTAAATCTTCACATACTCTATTGGGCTTCAAAATGAAAGATTGTAGATAAGTTTCTCATAAGCATAACCTCATTCTAATCTTGAAATCAGCAACATTAAAGACTACAAGCATAATTAATTTTGATATGTCAAATTAATTCTTGCCGTTTCTTGGTATTTCAACAAGGATACTGATTGCTAGCATAATTTTTTTTAACACAAATACTTATCCAACAAAATCTGGAAATGCATTTTACAATTTACTTAGAACTTCAAACTGCCACTAGATGGTGTCATTAAGTCTTTGCCAAACTGGGTCTAATATAATGTAAAGCAAAAGATCTGAACTTTTTACTTAGCACTTCTATGTAGTTAATGATTAAGTCATCTCTAGACAACTGTGACTTTAGCTGAATTAAAATGAATGTCAAATTGTTATTAAAAGTGTGTGCTAGTAAACAATGCAAGTGGCCTTAATTTATTCTTACAATGAGCATATAAAAATTAATAATATTGCTATATATATTCACAATAACCAATTGAAAAACAATATACAAGATGATCCCATTCATTATGGCTACAAAATGTGCAAGGTACCCAGGAATAATTTTAACAAAATATTGCAATGCCTTTATACAGAAAATTCTCAGGCATTATTAAACAGCATTTTGAAAGTCCTAAAAAAAAAAGGAATATACAATGTTCATGGATGTAAACACTAAATAGTGTCTCCAAATTATCAAAAAGAAATTGATTGAAATGGTGTCTAATACAATTGTATAAATTAACAAGTTGATACTTAATTCATACATAATAACACAAGACTTTACATAATCTGTTAAACTTGAAGAACAAAATGGGAGTAACTTGTCTTACTTGACGAATAAAACAGTATATAAATCCAAGGAAAAAAAATCTATGGTGGCATCCCAAAAATCAGAGAAAAGGCAAAATTGGTTATTCATATGAGAAAAAATTCAATCTAAATAAAATTAATTCTTTTCTATACATAAACCAAAAATAAATTCCAAGACAATGAAGAACTTCGATATTTTAAACCATAGCTTTAAAACTGTAAGAAGAAAATGTAGACATTTGTTGTGTTATCTCAGGATAAGGAAGAATTTATTAAATAAGACATTAAAAGCACAAAATAAAAAGTGATAAATTTTTCCATGTCAAAACTCCTGTGTATCAATAGATACCACAAATAAGGAACAAAAGACAAACTCTGGACTATAAAGAAATTCTTGGAAACCGTAAGTATCAAATTAGTGGTAGTGGTTGTTTCCAGGGAGCGTAGGAAAGAAAACATAGAAAACTTTGTTTCATTTCTTTTACAAAATAAATTTTTAAACAAATAGGTAAAATGTGCAATATGTTGAGAATTGATAAAGTTGTGTAATAAGTACATATTTTTATATTTTTAAAAATCTTAAATAAGATTTTATTCCAACCAATTTTTATATTTAAAGAAATTAAAATGTATTTTGACATGACACAACAGTTCAGCCAGCTGCCCCTAATAGCTCTACAGTGGGTTTTTTTTTTCTTTTACAGTCACTTTTACAATGCTATCTTATTTTTACATTTGGGGAGAAATTCTTGTCAAAAATAATAAGTGAGTCCTTTTGGGTTTTTAAAAATGATTACTTCTAGCACTTTCTCACAGGAACTAGAGTTTTCATTTTGGCTTTTCCATTTGAGAAACAGTGATACCTCTAGAGGCATGCAGACTATTAAAATCATGTTTCCAAAGTCCTATTAATCATTGCAAGTTTTTTAAAAGTATAGTTTCTGTTATCTGATTGGTTATCAGAGCTACTTATCTTGCAGCTACCCTGGGCCAGCCACAAAAAATACATTATAATGTTACCCTTTGTGGAGCAAAGCTGCAGCTCTGCTGACGAGATTCTTTTCAATCCTGCTTCTTTCTCTTTCATACCCACGACTTGCCATTTTTATATAACAAACTTAGGGCTCCAATATGCAAATAATTATACTACATTATACACTAAGTATAATAGAAAAAAAAAATCTTAGCCATAGCTCTCCAAAAACTTGAATCAAATGACAAGAGCTATTTTTCTCAAATGGTTATCAGTCTTCACAAAATAAAATTAACTTATAAGAGGTATTTTGCTTTTAGCATCCCATAAATTTTACTCCAGTAACCTGAAGTCATGGGAGAAAAGTTTTAGGAAATCACTTATATTTATGAGGGAAAAATATTGACATTTTTATTCCTTCATACTATCCTCACCCTAAGTCAACTTTTCTCTGTGTCACTGTTCCTCAAAAACCATGAAATTTATACACCTTTTGGTATGACCAAGGGAAAATTTTAAAGCATAAAGGCCAACTTTGTCTCTCATCTTAGAAATCTGTGAGGAGGAAAAAAGGCAAATATGAGAATCACTGAGGGAGAACATGCTTGTATGAAAGAAAATTTTCTTTTCATCTTAAATATTGCTTTGAAGAATTATTCACTTGCTTAAGAAGTATATTGATTTCAGTTGTTCAACTATGTCTGAGGTTTAGGAGAACATGAGATGGGTCCTTTCCTGGTTTCTGGTTTACATGGTATACTAAGTTACCATTAATGATGAGTCAAATTTGCCATTTAGACATACTCTAAGAGTTGCCTGTGGAATTATTTAAATACAATCTTTTTCTGATTATTGTAGAAAACTTGGAAAACACAGTTCAATGTCTTCACTTAGCACTGCATGGTGAAGAGAACATTTTAAATAGAAGTAAATGTTTAAAATTTTCAGATTTGAAAATTGAATCGAATGGAAAAAAATTTAACTAAAATAATATGTGCTCCAGTCATGGTTTACTGGAATGGCTACATATAAGGTAATTAGTCTAAGAAATTATCTACTCCATTCTGTCTTGAACATACTTCTCAAAAATCATTTGTTTAAGTAAAATTCTATTACATTTCAAAGCATTCAATTGTTCTTGATACAATACATCATTTATTAAGAATTCACTAAATCCCAGCTACTTGGGAAGCTGAGGCAGGAGAATCACTGAGGCAGGAGGTGGAGGTTGTGGTGAGCCGAGATTGTGCCATTGCACTCCAGCCTGAGCAACAAGGGCAAAACTCCATCTCAAAAAAATAATTCACCGAGAGCCAAATTGTTCCAGCTCTTCCTGATCCTTCCAACTCTTTTTGTCACAAGATTGAGAAAAACAATTATCCACCTATAGAATCATAAACAAAGATAAGTCAGGGAACAATATATTAAATTCCTTTTAAAAGTGCTTTTACCCCAAGTTGCACTAAGACCATTATTTGTCTTGTACCCTGATCCAGTGGTTGGTTTCAGCATGCATTTCAGTGTTCATTCACTTAAATACTGGTTTGCATCATTTCCACCCCCTGCAAGAGTACAGACAGTTCTTGTTTGTGTCCACAATGCATTCCTGGAAATTATAACATACAGGAATCAGTGGTAACACAGACCACTCCCCACTGCCACCTTCCAGGACCAGTATTATAATTGAGGATCATAAACCTAAATGATGGTTATAAAAACAAATAAACTGTAGCTATTTCCAGAAAACTTGCCATAAAAGCAAAGATTCAACAATGAGATACATCCATAATAATTTTAAACAGTAAAATTCATAACCCACATCTTATACCGTTGTCAGGAGGCTTACATCTACATTGATGGGAAAATATACTTATAGCACATAAAAGAAATAAAATTCTGCTATAATACTTTAACCATAAATGAATTTAATTAATTCAATAGCTAAATTTTCTCTTCTCTTTTAGAATTTTGAGGGGTATGGTAATTGGTGGGTTTTTGGCCCAGAGCTTTTTAGAATGAAACCCAAGTTATCCACAACTGTTTCTTCTTTTATTTCTTTATAAATTTCCATATACAGTCATTTAAAATAACTTCATAAGCCAGGTGCGGTGGCTTATGCCTGTAATCCCAGCACTTTGGGAGGCCGAGGCAGATGGATCACTTGAGGCCAGGAGTTTGAGACCAGCCTAGCCAACATGGCAAAACCCTGTCCCTACTAAAAATAAAAAAAAATTAGCTGGGCATGATGGAGGAAACCTGTAATCTCAGCTACTCGGAAGGCTGAGGAAGGGGAATCGCTTGAACCGGGAGGTGGAGGTTGCGGAGAGCTCAGATCTTGCCACTGCACTCCAGCCAGGGCAACAGAGTGAGACTGTCTCAAAGAAAAAAAGAGAGAGAGAGAAAATTACAGAGTAAAAATAAAAGTTTAGTGAATGATTTTATGGGTGGTTATAAGAAAAAAGATGACAATGGCGATGGTGGAACCTCCCATGAAAGCATCTTTTCCCTTCAACCTCTCCCAGGGTCTCAGTTAATTCAAAGTTGCCTTTGTGTCACTTTGAGTCAGTCCAGCACATTCCTAAAAGGGTCTTACACATCTCCTTCCCTGATTCATTGGCACTGCTGATGAAGTTTTTTTTGGTCTGTACAAGAAAATTTGAGTGGATAATAGCATGAAGAATGGATTTGAGAGATGTTGTGATGGTAGACATAGCAGGACTTGGATAAAAACAGGACATGGTAAATTACAAATGTCTTGAAATTCTGTTACTCTTTCCTTTAAGAGACTCCTTTTTCCTGCCTTGAATCTCAGCTAAGTGACTTGCTTGATTGATGTGGCAAAGGTGGCATTCTGAGACTTGAAGCTGGGTCGGAAGTTTTGTAGCTTCCTGCTGGGCCTCTTGAAACACATTTCCTTTCTGTGTTTCCTCTACTCAGCCTCCATTCTGTGAAGAAGCCAAACAAACTCTGAGGAGGGGTTCACACAGAGAGGAACAGAGGTCCCCAAATGACAACCCAACTAAGCTCCCAGCCTACAGCCAGCACTATCTTACTACATGTGATTGAGTCATCTTGAGCCCCGCCAGCTGACACCACGTGGAGAAGGGAGGGGCTATCCCTGCTAGCCCTACCCCAATTGCAGATTCGTAAGCAATTAATTAAAAAGTAATACATAATAGTTGTTTTAAGCTAACAGGTTTTGGAGTGGTTTGTTTCACAGCAGTAGATAACTGAAAAGATATGAGGGGCAGAGAAAAAAATAAATTTAATATTTCAAATCTGAAGTAACGAGAAGATAATGCTTTTTTAAAAAAGAAAGTAAAGGGGGAAGTAGAACATTTGATTAAAATAGTGTGGAAAAACCTAGATGTATGAAGAGTTCTGCTGGAGACTAGTGAAAATTATAATTTGGATTTGGTCTTGTTTACTTTATTAGCCATAATATCATATCTACCTCTACAAAAACCCAAAACTCAATTAAATCTAGAGGGAGCTGCAAGTTTATTTGAGAATATACATGGTAGAGAGTTAAAGCTTTTAAAGTTAGAGAATATTAAATCCATTATTAAATAATTTCACTGCATAGTATATTATAATTATCTTCAATAGGATATGAATTGTGTAAATAATGTGCAAGATCAACATCGATCTCCAGTTCTTCCCAGGAAGTAAATCAGCTCAATGTGCATGAAATAGTAACATTCAAAACTACCTTGATTTTCTCTGTTTCTAATGGGTTTAAGGAGGGTTCCAGATTTTGTACATTCAATCAATGCCCTGAAGAGGTTATCCTTATGAGAATATATGATCCCAAAAATGAGTCTCAAGAGACAATTCTTGTATTTCAGGAAAAATATATATTGCTGTAATCAAGTGATGTATCTATTAAATGGCGTTGGCCAGGATTATGCCTATGAAGGTATTATTTAAATGTAGCCATATGAAAACAGTAGCCCTCTTTCTTCCAAAAGTAGGCGAAATGCCCAAGTAGTTTGCTACTTTAATCAATGTTAAGAGAAACACCATTGCATAATAACATGAAGATAAATAGGTAGAACTACAACTTTTATGCTTACTCATAGCTCATACTACCAAATGGTTTCCAATAAATGATTTGTCAATCCATTCAGTAGGGAAGGTTTGCATTTTGCACGCCATCCACTTTCTTAAGGAGGATGATGGCAACTATTTTTTCAAAAGGCTTCAGTAAATAGGCTTTAAAGTTTAAATTGGAGTTATTTAATTTTCTTCATGTGTCAAAAAGTTTTGGGACGTAACTCATAGCATCTCTCCAGTGAACCAAAAGTTAATGCATTTTTACAGTACTTAACTTTTCATGGAATGGCTTTCACCTTTTTCACAGCAGGTCAATAAAGAAAAAATATTGGAATCCCTTTCATCTACTATCTCATCAACTGTAAATATTCCTTGTATATACAGTGCCTGGCACCCTTTACAATAGAAAGGGAGGGAAGCAAGGAGAGAGCGGGGAGGACTCCTTTAGAAATCTACTGCTGCATCACACTGAGAATTAACCTGAGACTCACTCTTCTGCTCAGTCACTGTGATTTACAGTTTCTGTAGAAAATGACATGCAGGGCCAGGCACAGTACCTCAGGCCTGTAATCCCAGCACTCTTGGAGGCCAAGGCAGGTGGATTGCTTGAGCCCAAGAGTTTGAAACCAGCCATGGGCAACTTGGCAAAACCCCATCTCTACAAAAAACTACAAGAAAATTAGCCAAGCTTGCTAGCATGCACCTGTAGTCCCAGCTACTCCAGAAGCTGAGGTGGGAGGATTGCTTGAACCTGGGGGTCAGGGCTGCAGTGAGCCAAGATTGTGCCACTGCCCTTCAGCCTAGGTGACATAGTGAGCTACTGTCAAAAATGAAACAGAAAGAAAAGAAAGAAAGAGACAGAGAGAGAATAAAGAAAGAGAAAGAGAGAGAGAAGAAAGAGGAAAGAAAGAGGAAGGAAGGAGGGAGGGAAGGAAGGAAAAGGAAGGGAGAGAAGGGAAGAAAGACAAAGAAAGGAGGGAAGGAGGGAGGGAGGAAGGGAGGGAAAAGAAAAGAAAGGAACAGAAGTATGTATGTATGGAAATATACACATTTACTTGTAGGGTCTATAGTTATGGTTCTGCTATATTGACTAACACAACACAGGGTGAGTTTAGCTTTAACTTAATAAAGCTTTAAAGGGTTTGGGTTACATGTAATTTGAGTGTTCTCTGAATTATTAGAGCAGCTAATATCAGGAATCGTTATAAGAAGGAGCATCATAATTGCTACTTAGTAAGTGATGTCAAGTACCAGATATTTTGCTAAGCTTTTGTGTACATTATTATTGTACCGAATTTATTATAACAACCCTGGCATCATAGTATTATGCCTATCTTGCAGATAAAAAAGTAGAGGTTAAATGATTTTGTAAGGAGTGGATCCAGGATTTCAACTCCAGACTATCAGTCTCCAAAGTTTCTTCTCTTTCCATAACCCTTACAATTATATTCAGAACCACTGTCTTCACTGAAAAGTTACTGAGTAGCCATCACCATAAATGGTGTTTGGTTTATAGTGTGTCCAAAATATATTTAAAGAGACCTACCATCAAAATTTCCTTATGAAAATCCAAGTAAGTCCTAGAACTTATTTCTTCTTTCTCTACCAAAATCAATTTGATAGTTTTTAAATTTTATGTAAGGCTATTCAAGATACCTCACTTTTAGCACTCTAAAAGTAAATTTTGGATCAAATTGATTCATTCATTCATTCATTCTCTACTGATTGCATATGCAGCACTTGGCTTGACATTGAGGATATAGCAATAACAACATGAAGCTAGCCTTGTTCTAAACAAGCCCACAATTATATCTCTACTTTAAAGTCCAATGAAATAAAAGTCAATAATGTTATTGGGATGGAGAGAACGTATTAAAGGGCACAAATGACACCAATAATTTGCAGGCTACAAATTACTAGGTCTGAAAATTGCTAAATGTTTCTAAGCACTAGATTACTTTAGGGCAAGCAAAAATGCTGATTTCTCCCAGGACAAACACTTAGGCTCCTTCTTTCAAAAATAAATGTCAAAATATTATTCTGTTATGAATTCCCAGACAGAAATTGAAGTTCACTGATGCACTTTAAATTGCATCAAAGGATTAAAAAGGAGAAGAAATGTTAGAGAAGCTTTGGACATGGTTGGGTACTCTTAGATATGGTTAATACATTTTAATTCTGCTTTCAAATACTCTTGATATTGAATAACAAGGATGAATTAAGATGTAGCATAGTGAAGCATGCTTTGCCAGGAGAAGGCATTTAATCTGTGACCTATGACATTGACTTTCTTTTATAATATTTCTTTTTGAAATCTTTCTCTGCTGTACTGTCACATAACTGTAAATATATCATTCTGTTTATTCCTCCTTCTCTGTGCTTCCATTCATGTATCTCCTTCAAGTTAGGAAAATAGGCTACCCTAAAGTAAAAATATTACTGACAACTCCAAAGTGAAAACAATTCTAATGGGAAATACCTCGGCACTATTGGAAGGGCTGCCAGTGCGCTGTTTCTAGCTATCAGTTAGAAACCAGCAGATGTTAAATTGACATATGTTAGGAAATAGCTTTCAGAAACTCATGTTTCAAAATGTATGAAAGAAAAACAGATGATGCCACCTTTTTTGGCTTAAACGAGATAACTAGAAGATCACACCAGATGTGTTAGGATGTTTCTCTTCTAAAATATGTTCTGTTTCCTGAGAACGAATGCTCAAAAGCAGAAATGAGAGATGTCTTCCTCAAAATGTACTTTGGTCTTCCTTTCATAAATTTAAAATTTTTATTGTGATTAAAATTTTGACAAAAATCAATGGGCAAAAACAATTCAGTATTTTTATAGTTGTTATAGATTTTATAAACTGATTAATTACTCAGTTCTCCATGAGTATTGGTCAGCGGAGATCTAAGTAGCATTGGGAGTGAACAAGTCATGACAAAGCCTGGAAAACGTAGAACAATCGAATAACTTGAGAATTGAAATGTTAATCTTACTTGTCTGACAATTTTATTGTGAATGATTCATTCTCACATAGTATCTAAGTCATTTTTTGTTACTATAAAAGAATGCCCAAGGGTGGGTAATTTATTTTTTTAAAAGAAAGAGGTTTATTTATCTCACAGTTCTGCAGACTGTACAGGAAGCATGCATTGACATCTTCTGGTGAGGACTTCAGGCTGCTTCCACTCACGGCAGAAGGGAAAAAGGACCAGCTGTGCAGAGATCACATGACTGGAGAGGACGCAGGGAGCAGGGAGGTGCTAGGCTCTTTCAACAATCATCTCTCTAGGGAACTAATAGAGTGGAAACTCGCTCACCCCCAAGGAAGGGCACTAATCTGCTCATGCAGGCTCTGCCTCCATGATGCACATACTTCCCACGAGGCTTTGCATCTCAACACCACCACACTGGGGATTAAATTTCAACATGAGATTTGTTGGGTGCAAACATACAAACCATAGCACATAGGTAAAGTATTAACACAAGAGAATATATTTAGAAGTTGTTGTTTTCACTGTACAGATTACAAGTTGACAGGAACACATGTTTTTGCTTGTCCAGTATTCATTCTCCGTCTTCAGTTGATAGCACTTTTAATGAATACATTCAAGGAACACCCCTTTTTCACACACCACATAGCTGTTCGCTATGACTAGATTGGTCTCTTGGGGACCGAGTGTGTAATTTGAGATTGGCCAATCAGTGGATTCTAACCTCAGCGGCTACAATGACTGATTCTGTGTTGGGCAAATGACCCAGGTTAGGCTAGTCATATCTTGGATCTTTGGGTAGGATCACTGAGAAAACAAAGTAATGCTTCCTGATATCTTTTAGTCTGTGGGTCCAACTTATTTGTGAACTTCTAAATTAGTTGAGCTCCAGTTCTCTTTGTTTAAACCCAGTTTGAGCTGTGTTTTATTCTGATGCAATCAAGAGAGCATGATGATTATATGCGAGATCACTTTGGCTGAGGGAATCAGGGAAACTTCCGCGGAAGATGTAGCCCTGGATAGGATCTTGAAAAAAGCTGGATAGGAGGAAGCAGGGATGGAGAGAGAGGCATTGCTGATGGTGCAGCTGCATGAGTTAAGGAACTGGGGTTAATCTGAAAAGAAACATGGTTACAGCGGTGTCTGAAGCTCAGGGTGCATGAAAGACTCCAGGTCTCTGCTCTTAGCCACGACATCCAAACTCCAGTCAGTCCTGTTGACTCCACAGTATTCCATGGAATGGGATGTACTCCAAAGGAGAATGAACGTGCCTTTGTGTCTAGAGACACACAGCCTGGAGCTGGCATGAATAGAGACAATGTGATGGTAATGGAGACATAAGCAGAGAGACCAACCTTCAAAAGTAAGAACCCCACATCCATAATGAGAAACTTCTGGGTCAAGCAGCATAGAAACTTCAAGTCTTCCTTGTTAATATCTTGGTTGCTCAAGAGCAGTGAAGAATAGATTGTCTGAGAAAGGTCCTCACTGAGGATGGTGACTTCCTAAGATTTTTGGCAAAGAAAGACATATCAGAACACATAAGAATATTTTTTAAATCAGGAGTTCATACAACAGTATTTATCTTTATTTACCTTTACTACTTGTTATGTACTCTGATCGTTTCTATTCTTTCTTGTTTTTATTTTCTTAATGCTGGTTGGACCCACTACAATTGGTTCCATGGCCCACTTTGAAATTAGGTTTGAAAAACAGTGACCTAACAGTGCTGTTGGGAAGCACCAGCAGATGTCACTGTAGGTGACCACACCAGTGTAACAGCTGCAGCCAGTGACCATGGCAACGTTGGCTCCCTGCCAAGAACCACGGCATCACTTAACTGTGTTTATTTTACTTTTGTTTTTGTTTTTTTGTATAGCCCATGTAGTTATAAGGTTCTACATTTCAAAATACGAAAGGGCACAGAGGGAAAACTCTCCTTCCCATTCCTACCTCTTGGTCACCTGGTTTTCCTTCTCAAGGGAAAATAATGTTACTAGTTTCTTCTGCTTTCTTCCAAAGATATCTTATGCATGTGCAAGTGTGCATGCACACACACAAACACACACACACACACATTTTATCTTCTTTTAGAAAAGGATAGCATAATTATAACACTGTTCTCTACCTTTCTTGTCTTTCCTTAGCATGTATTAGGGATTATTCTACCAACACACACAAAAAGAAGTCATCCCCATTATGTTCATAGTTGCATAGTATTCCACTGTACATAGTGCCATTACCTGCTGACTACACATTCGGTTTATGTCCAATCTTTTGCTTGTACAAACAATGCTGCAAGGAATAACTTTGCTGACTTTTCATTTTACACATATGAGCATATTGATCCTAAAATCCTTGGAAGTGGAATTCTTGAAAGAAAGGGTATTTATATTTTTAATTTTGATAGATATTACCAAATTGCTGTCTAGAAGTTTTTCTAGTTTGTACTAGTTTTACACTTCCATGTTCTTGAAACTACTATTATTAAGTTTCCTGATCTTGCCAATTAATAAGTAAAAACAACATCTCAGTGTGGTTTTTTGTTTGTTTGTTTTTTACCCATCAGCTCTCATGAGATTCAGTGTGGTTTTAATTTACATTTCTTTTATTATGAATAAGGTTGGGTATCTGTTCCATATACCTAAGAACCAATGGGGTGTGTGTGTGTGTGTGTGTGTGTGTGTGTGTGTTTTTTAAGATGAAGTTTTCGCTCTTGTTGCTCAGGCTGGAGTGCAATGGCACAATCTCCGCTCACTGCAACCTCCACCTCCCATGTGCAAGCAATTCTCTTGCCTTGGCCTACCAACTAGCTTGGATTACAGGCATGCACCACCACACCCAGCTAATTTTTTGTATTTAATAGAGACGGAGTTTCACCATGTTGGTCAGGCTGGTCTTGAACTCCTGACCTCAGGTGATCAAGCTGCCTCAGCCTCCCAAAGTGCTGAAATTACAGACTTGAGCCACCGTGCCTGGCTCCAATGGTATACTCTCTTTTCACATCCTTTACATCCACTTTAAAGAGCAGCCATCAGCCATCAGCTGTTAAATAAAGCAAGCAGTACCACTTGGCTCAGCTTGTCTAAATATCAAGTAATTGTGTATGTATTAAGCAAAAACTAGATCCTTGCTGAGCATTGTGCAAATTACTACGGAGCAGGCAAGATACATATTCTAGGAATCATTCATCTGTATGGAGCCGACATAATTATTTTAGCTACCTTTTCACCTAACACACTCTCAAAGTCTAGATACCACCAGTGCGACAGCAATTGCTAGGGCAGATAACGTAATTTGTCACCTAAATTCCTGTTAGAAACAAATACTATGCTAGATATTGGTGATACAAAGATGAATATGACAGTTTTTAGTGAAAAAACAAAGCAACAGAATTAAAGGTATATATGCTGAAAACCGTTCATGGTAGATCAGTGGATAAAGATGGACATGGTCAATTCTGCTGGAGTGGAATAGTTTACTAAAGGAGCCATATGGTAGATAAGGCCACTGGGCTCTTCCTCGAGGTGGCTTGGTTAAGTACACACTCAGTTCACTCCACTATCTTTGCCTGCTTGACTTTCCAAAACACAGCTGGTTTTCTCAACAAAAGAGTTTTTTAACTTTGCTCATTCCCGCAAATTACTTTCCATATTTGCTTTACTGTAGGGTCCTGATAATGTTCTGTAGTCCAGGATTCTCTCATAATTAATACACTTAAAGAGATTGGTCCTTCAGTGGCTTCTGAGCAGAGGTTAGGCCTGGCTTTGACATCAGCATAGTGTTGTACCTGCAAAGAATGGCTTTGGCTGACCAGTCATGTGGTAAGTAGAGTGACCACCACCAGAGAAAGCTTTTCCTACCTCTGCTTTCACCTGAAAGGCAAGGATTAGGCCTTATTCATACAAAGCCTACACAATGTAGGCATTCAATAAATACCCTTGAATTTGTGAAAGGATGGCAGGTACAACACTAGGCCGATGTCAAAGCCAGGCCGAACCTTGGCTCAGAAGCCACTGAAGGACCAATCTCTTTAAGTATGTTACTTATGGAAGAATCCCTGACTACAGAACATTATGAGGACCGTAGATTAACAAACGGTCACATCTGGGTCAGGTAGGTGATTTCATTTTTATAGTATCTCAAAGGGTTATTTAATTCATAACTTTGGAAAACAGATAAATAATAAAAGCATTTACCAACCACCAATTTAATTATATGGAAAAATATATGTCCCAAATGTCTGCTATTGGTACCACCTTATTAACTATGAATCTTACCTTACCTGGGAGTTATAACTCTCTAGCCATGAGTTGAGGACCTCACTTATGCATCACTGTGTTTTCTTCTGTGACTCACCCTGCCCCCTTCCACACTGGTCCTTGCCAATTAGATAAATGATTTTCAGCCTCTCTCCACATTAGCTCAGTACCTAATGATTGAATTAGAAAGTTTGATAACGTTGGGTGCAGGACTGCTGTTTGTCATTGCTGTATCTGGAGTCTCCTGGCGTCTTCTGTTCTTCTGGACATCACACATCTCGGTACTGTGTGTTGGACTCACCTCACATAGTCCTTTCTTGATCAATATTTCTGGTTTTCAAGACAATACTCTGGTCACTTATTCTAAGGTATTTCTTTTTTTTGTAATAATTGAGGTGGCTTATTGGCTTAGAACTTTTAAAAACAGCTAAGAAGAAATAAGACAAAAATATTGGTAAATGATATTTATTTTTATTAAATCTTTAAGTTTGGCATATATTTCCCCAAGTTTCCCAAGACACATACACACACACACACACTTTTTAATAAACAGCTTAAACAGCTAGTATTCCTTTTATAAGTATCTGATCATCAAAGGGACCATAATCTTGAGCCACCAACTGGAAAGTCCATAACTTATTCTTTAAGCCTTACAATTAAGGACATTTTCAGATGTCTTCCCCATCTCTCTTATCATATAGCCCATCTTCACTCCAATGGCTAAGACATCGACCCAATTTGGTCCCATGACTGGTTTTGGCCACACAATGGTCCATGACTGGTTCTCTCTTGGCTCCTCTGACTATTGGCCTTAGCTATTCCTGAGGTTTATGTCTCAGGATAATGCAGAAAGCTATATCTACTCCCCCATATTTTGAGTCGAGAAAGAGTAGCTTACAGAAGAGAGCTAAGGTCTTCAAGTTCTTTTCCTCTTTCATTGAAAATTGTCCCTTAGCTTCCTGGTTTACAGTTATGGCTTTGCAACTAAAGGCTGAGAGCAGAAATTAAACAAAAACCTTTATGTTTTCAGCTTGAAGCTAAGAGCTCAAAAATATGCTTTTCCCCATTTTTCTCATTCATCCTTAGCTTTTGCCATCGATGTTGTTAATGACAAAATAAAATAAATCTCTTCTGTGGAATTATTTTTAAAAGCTTCATTTGCTTGTTTGTTTGGCTAACATATAACTTTGCCTCACTCCTAACAGTAGAGTTACTTTTTTAACTTTCACCTGTTACTTATTTGAGGCCATAAAGAGTCAAGGAGCAAAGCTAGAATTCATAAATATTGTACCAATGCTCAGACCTGCCAGGCCAGCTACCATATATAACCCTGCTGTTGTACCCAGTAGGTCAACCCACAGACCTCAAATGACAGCTATATGACCCCTTCCAAATGCGTAGTGTGTCAAGGAAAAATCTTGGTATGTTAGATAAACAGCCATTGATTCTTCTTTTTACTCAAGATGTCTTCACATTAGTAAAGCAAACCAACAGCAAATATTTCTGCCTTCTCTGACTACACTTTAAAGTTTGGAAGGAAGATTTTGTTTTAAAGAAATAATTCTGGTTGAGTTCAAAATAGCTTGAAACTATAAAATTTGGAGAAAGTTTTGGTTCTTATTTTTAGTTAAAAATGCCTGCAGAAGAGATACAATTTCAGTTTATGAAAATACCTCATTTATCTTTGTGACATTTATAGAGTATTTTTATTAGATATAATTTCATTTTCATTAATGTAGGTTCTCAACTTCATCAATTGCTAATGCAATAGAAGTTGTTTGACCATATTCATTATCAGAGACGTACAAACCATTTTTTATGGTAATATTTTCAAAAAGCTAACCTGAAGTTATGATGGGAGACTTTACTTGGCAATACTATGAACTGATAAGGTTCTTATATCTCTAGTCCATCTCCATTTTCAATATCCAATCAAAACAAATCATGACATTAAATCTTGAAGGCAATAATAAATCAGGGTTGTTCCAAATTCCGTGATTGGATGGTCAATTACATGTGAATACATGCTTCGTTTCCAGTTTCCATCATGTTCAGGAGGAATCAGGGATGAGTAACAAGGCTAATTTGGTTCTCCTTTTCCAAGGATAAGTGGTACAAGAAAAAGTACTTTCAAAGAGTGTACTTAAAACTGTGGCAAAGGTAATGCTTTGTATTCACCTAATCCTGTTTTCTATTCTTTTCCTGACCACAAGAGAAAACAGCATTTCATAACTTTCCTTGTAGCTGGGTCAGAGAACATGCAACTAATTCTCATCAATGGCCTATAAGTAGAAGGAAAGGAGCCTCTGCCACGGTAACTGAGGCCATGTGTTGAGAGTGCAGCACCTCAAGATGGAAGTCGCCTGAATCCTGCAGTCACCACATACTGGTTAGAATCCTTCTTGCATTGGAATTTTTATGAAAAGGAAAGGTACTTTTGTTGTGTTAAGTCATAGAGATTTCAGAATATCTATCACAGCAGGATATCGAAGCCTGTCGTAATGCAATCCAGAAACAAATTTTCAATATAAATAATGTAAAAAAATCTTTGATTGACACTTTATCCTAAAAGAAAATCAAAATTGTGAAAATGAGTTTCTCTTTAATGTTATAAAATATAGGTTATATTGCAATTATAATTGTATTTATGCCTAAAATAGAAAGTGAATCAAATGTTGGGCTTTTGGCAAGTTCTGTTTAAGGACCCTCATATTCCTAATAGCTTCTGAAGGCTCCTCTAAAGATGGAGTATGTCTCTCTCTCAATCTTTGGAATTACTAAGTTGAAATGTAATACACATCCATTTAGAATGTCTCTTAGGTAAAAGTATGAAACTTAACGATTGGATATTAGAGAAAGTCTTACATTTAAAAAGGTTTAGAACAGTTCAAGTTCTTAGAAAATCCTTTTAGGAGTTGTATAAAAGTTCACATATAAGAAAATAACATTTTTATGCTTCTTCAAAAGAATAGTTACAGTACTATTATTTTACTGAACTTCAGAAAGTCATAAAAATTCCTAATTCTGGCTTTTTATTAAAAAATAAAAATAAATTGGAGTTTATTTCAGACTATTCAGGTAAAATCAGTAAAAAGCAATCTCTTGTTTAGCTATGAATAAACCCAGGAAGGGGGATCTGACAGGTTTGGTGTCCTCCCAAGGCTGCTTGAGACCAAACTTTTCCCACAAGGGGGCTTTAATACAGAAAGAGACAGAGACAGCAGCAAATGGGATAGACATATTTTAGTTTTAAGACACAAAACTTACTGTATGAAACCAATATATTTTAAAAAGTGTTTCAATAGTAAGATCCATAAGAATAGAGTTTATCACATGTAAAACAAGAAAAGAAAATCTTTGGTTTACCTGTTTGGATCTTTTGGAAACTAACACTTCAACAAATGTTCCTTCGAAATCAGAGTTCTATCATTTTCATTACTTCATTTCCCCAAATGGAAAACTGTCTTTTTAACATTCTTGCTTTATTAAATAAAGTACATGATGAACATAAAATTTTATCCCTCCTTAGGTACATGTAAATCTTGTATTTCTGTTGCACTTCACCTACCTTAAAAGAAAAAAGAAAAGTAAAGTAAGAAAAGATTACACAAGCTTTGTAGCATTAAGATAATGCATTATAAGATTTTGGAATATTTTGTTTGCTTGACTGAGAGCCAGAAATGATTAAACAGTAAAATATAAATAAAATGTTTATCAATCCAAATGGATTGGAAAAGATCTTCTGTTTTCCAATACAGTATAATTAACAAATGCAATAATGTTTTTTACCAAGTACTCATTACATGAATGTCATTAAAATGTTGATTTAGATCATTTTACCCATTAAACCCAATTTTAATTTCATATAAAAATATTGGAAGTTTGTATATACTGCTAATTTGATATGAATATTAGAGCATTATAGTCTAAATTGTTTTCTTTCATTTATTTTAAAAAATATTTAGAGATGGGTTCTTGCTATGTTTGTCCAGGTGTGAGTCTAAATAATTTTGATTTAATGTGTTTAATACATATTACGTTCACATAGCTCAAAACTCAGAAAGTTTAGAAGGTATGCAAAATATAAAAGTCTACCTTCTGTACATGATCCTCAGCTGCTCAGCACCACTCACCTCTGTGAGTAACCACTGTTAGATTCTTATGAATCATTCTAGTGTTATTCTGTGTGCAAATGAGCAGGTACAAGTATAGACCAATGCTGCATTCCATTTCTCAATTTCCTTGTCTTCTTTGTAGCAGTGACTAGAGCTTACCATGCTCTGCATGTAGAAACAGCTATCCCTTGGCCTTTCTCCTGGCTCTCTCCTCCCTCTCTAGCACTCCTCTCCCTTCTCCCTGGCAGGCACTGCTTCCTTTGTGTCCTGTACAAACCAGTTCTGTTTTCACAGACATATTCTTCCTGAGTGATCTCATCTATTCCCATCAGGCATAAATAAAGGTATTAGCATCAAAGCCATTTGTGGACAAGAAAAGTCTTTTCAGAAAAGATGAGTCTGCAGAAAAAAGGAGGAGGTTGTTAGAAAAGAGCAACAGTAAGGGGATTTCTAAATGCAGGGAACAGCATATAGAAAAGCCAAATGGATAAAAGAGGGGCAAGACCACAAACTGAGTTACCAGGTCAATGTGTAACCTAAAAAATATTTGTTGCAAATGTTGAACCAAATAATGAAGAATGTCCAAGGGATATTTTTTACCAAAAGTATTATTTTGCTAAATCAACCGTACAAATTATGGAAACTGAAATGAAACTCAACCTAAAAGAACTGAGTCTGCGTGCAAAGTGAAATGTGAATAAAATTGAAGCTAACACATGCAGTGAGAGTAAACTAGTTTCTCACCCTCCTGGTCATTGCCAGCATACTGCTCTGCTTAGGTCACCTCTACATGTAGAGAGGTCATCCAAGCAGCTTTGCAGATTGGCAATTTGTGAACCTGTCTCAAGATCTATAAAACATATTGCAACAGAACTTCAAAGCACACTTTGCCACATGGATGGGAGACCTTCATTTCCATGTTTTTCTACTTTTTAAGTCTATAAACCATAATAAGGGCATGTCAAAATCCAGTTGCTTTCTAATGCAACACAACAATGACATATTAAGTAGTAAGAAAGGCATTAGCTTTCTTTTTGAAACCGTTTTTTAAAATAAACATTTTCTTTTTCTTAGATTTGTCATTCTCTCCGCTGACAGAATAGTCTTCCAAAGTTACAAATTCTTGCCCAAAAGCCAGAAGGAAAAGAAGTCATTCTGAACATAGTTTGGCTGAAGAACATTTCTGCCCCTGTGAGGACAGTGTTCTGACTATCTAGATCACAGAATTTTTGCCTTTAGCATAATACTTTCGGTTAACAAACCTTTATAATCTAGAATCAGAAAAAATAAAATTACTTTTAAATCATAGATGCTATCATACAGTTGTAGGAATATTCTAAACTTGGACTTACCTCTTGTTTGGGGTGATACCATGCTTACATTTCTTTTCATTGCAATGAGATGGAAATAGCAGAATACCAACAGATAAAGCATTTCATATTCCCTTAATTCTCTGTGTGGTGCAATGATTCAAAATAGCTAGATTGCCTCCTGTTCTCTGCCTAAAGGTGGGACTCTTCATCCATCTGTCCTGAGCTCCAGGACCAAGGTCTCTTAGTTGGTAGCTGAGGAATAGATGACAAAAGCTTTTCTCCAAAGTTTTAAATCCAAGTCTCTGTGGGGAACCCCCACATAAGAATGGGTCCATTCTGACTGTTTTCATCCTTTCCCCAGGGCAGAACTATGACCGCAATGAGAAATACAATTATAGCTTCATTGCAGGAGATGTACAGATATTACCCACATACTCTCACTATAGCCTCTCTTTCAGAAAAAGGCACGGTGACCGTGGCTTACTTTGCTGAAGAACAACGGTCTTAACCTAACGATCTTCAATGAGAAGAAAAAAATCATTACATGGAAATGGCAGAGGTCTCAAGCCAATTTGGAAATTTTCAGGAAAGTGTTCTCCTAACAAGTAGTGTGGTATGATTTAGAAAGAATTGTCCTAAAGTGAGATCTGAATTCTAGTCTGGCTACCCGACTTTGTGCTGTGTAACCTTCATAAGTTCCAACATTTGCAGTATCAGCTTCCTTACCACCAATGCATGCCCACCATCTCTAAGTCCGCTTACAAGGCCAACACACTATGGTTTTTCTAATCACAGCTGTCTTTAATGTATGCATCCTGATTTGACATATTGGAGGGGAGAACAAAATGAAGTTGGAGTCTCTCAATCTTTTTCAGTTAGTTTTTAAAAACTAAACTTTTTAATTGAGAGGCAAAATCTTAGTGGGGCAAATAAAGGCCTAACAATGACTTTCTTCTTTTCAAGCAAATGTGGAAGGATGCTCTCTGCATATGAGCTAATTTTGTCCACCACTGAACCAGAACAGACCCAATGAACTATGAATGTCTGTCTCAGTGAGACTTCAAGGAGCACTGATGAATAAGAGTTAAGATGAGAGGAGATGAGGTCTCTACATCAAACAGATTATCTATTTGCATCTAAAAGCCACTGTGTCATGTTTTTGAAAGAGAAAAATATTCTCTGGCTACTTTAAATGCTATGAAGCAATTTTGGAGTTTTATTCAACAGAACAAAAAGCAGGAACCAGGAGTTGTTTGCTTGTTTGTTTTTGAGAGAGTCTCACTCTGTCACCAGACTGGAGTGCAGTGGCACACTATATCAGCTCACTGCAACCTCTGCCTCCCAGTTCAAGCAATTCTCCTGCCTCAGCCTCCCGAGTAGCTGGGACTACAGGCACGCACCACCGTGCCCAGCTAATTTTTGTATTTTTAATAGAGACAGGGTTTCATCATGTTGGCCAGGATGGTCTCTATCACTTAACCTCATGATCCACCTGCCTCCCAAAGTAATAGGATTATAGGCATGAGCCATGGCACCCAGCCAACCAAGAGTTTTAAGTTCAGTTCAGACTTCAAACACTTGAGCATCAGCATTTTAATAAATACAGACTAAAGGCACAGCTTCCCCTACATCAGTGTCTCTCAGTTTACATACAATGTAAAAAGAAAAACTTGAGGCAGCATCAGTCAAAAGTTTCTTAACATATTCTTTTAAAGTAATGAGATAAGGAGTTAAGTACAGGGAAGTCATCTCACAGAATGGTGGATTTTAACAACAACAAAAACAAGTCTTGATTTTCTCTAGACAAAGGTAATCTTGGTAAATTCAGATAAACAAAAATAGAAATAATGAAAATCACCTAGTGAACCGGCAACCAACAGAATGGGAAAAAATTTTTGCAATCTACCCATCTGACAAAGGGCTAATAACCAGAATCTACAAAGAACTTAAACGAATTTACAAGAAAAAAGAACCCCATCAAAAACTGGGTGAAGGATATGAACAGACACTTCTCAAAAGAAGACATTTATGCAGCCAACAAAGATATGAAAAAAAGCTCATCATCACTGGTCATTAGAGAAATGCAAATCAAAACCACATTGAGATACCATCTAATGCCAGTTAGAATGGTGATCATTAAAAAATCAGGAGACAACAGATGCTGGAGAGGATGTGGAGAAATAGGAACACTTTTACACTGTTGGTGGGAGTGTAAATTAGTTCAACCATTGTGGAAGACAGTGTGGCAATTCCTCAAGGATCTAGAACTAGGAATACCATTTGGCCCAGCAATTCCATTACTGGGTATATACCCAAAGGATTATAAATTGTTCTGTTATAAGACACATGCACACATATGTTCATTGTGGCACTATTTACATTAGCAAAGACCTGAAACCAACCCAAATGCCCATCAATGATAGGCTGGATAAAGAAAATGTGGCACATACACACCATGGAATACTATGCAGCCATAAAAAATGATGAGTGTGTGTACTTTGCAGGGACATGGATGAACGTGGAAACTATCTTTCTCAGCAAACTGACACAAGAAGAGAAAACCAAACACCACATGTTCTCACTCATAAGTGGATGTTGAACAATGAGAACATGAACACAAGGAGGGGAACATCACACACTGGGGCCTGTTGGGGGTCGGGGGTACTAGGGGAGAGACAGCAGGGGCTGGGGGAGATTGGGGAGGGATAACATTAGGAGAAAGACCTAATGTAGGTGACAGGGGGATGGATGCAGCAAATCACCATGGCACATGTATACCCATATAAAAAACCTGCATGTTCTGCACGTGTATCACAGAACTTAAAGTATAATAAAAAATAAATCAATAATCACCTGCAAGTCTGGCAATATGTTATTATTTCCATGTGTTTCCTTACATTCTTTTTTCATGACTATATGCCTGTTTTTTTTAACAAAAATGGGACCACAGTGCACGTACTAATATTTAAACTGTTTTTCTCAGAAACACTATCTATTGAACATCCTTATATGTCCCTAAGTTTTCATGTGTAATCAGCTTTGTACTGCCACTCCAAGGAGACCTAGTGCTTCCTCTGAGATGCTTGAGGAGTTTCAGGATTTGAAGAATGGCTGAGTGGACATAGTTCCATTTTTCCACCTCCATCCCAATCTCTACCTTCATCAGCAGAACCTATTTTTTTAATTGCATTTTAGGTTTTGGGGTACGTGTGAAGAACATGCAAGATAGTTGTATAGGTACACACATGGCAGTGTGATTTGCTGCCTTCCTCCCCTTCACCTATATCTGGCATTTCTCCCCATGCTATCTCTCCCCAACTCCCCACCCCCCACTGTCCCTCCCCTATTTCCCCCAACAGACCCCAGTGTGTAGTGCTCCCCTCCCTGTGTCCATGTGTTCTCATTCTTCACCACCCACCTATGAGTGAGAACATGCGATATTTCATTTTCTGTTCTTGTGTCAGTTTGCTGAGAATGATGTTCTCCAGGGCCATCCATGTCCCTACAAAAGACATGAACATATTGTTTTTAATTGCTGCATAATATTCCATGGTGTATATGTGCCACATTTTCCCTATCCAGTCTATCATCAATAGGCATTTGGGTTGATTCCAGGTCTTTGCTATTGTAAACAGTGCTGCAACGAACATTCGTGTGCATGTGTCCTTATAGTAGAACGATTTATAGTCCTTTGGATATATACCCAGTAATGGGATTGCTGGGTCAAATGGAATTTCTATTTCTAGGTCCTTGAGGAATCGCCACACTGTCTTCCACGATGGTTGAACTAATTTACCCTCCCACCAGCAGTGTAAAAGTATTCCTATTTCTTCGCATCCTCTCCAGCATCTGTTGTCTCCAATTTTTTTAATGATCGCCATTCTAACTGGCGTGAGATGGTATCTCAATGTAGTTTTGATTTGCATTTCTCTAGTGACCAGTGATGATGATCATTTTTTCATGTGTTTGTTGGCCTCATGTATGTCTTCTTTTGTAAAGTGTCTGTTCATATCCTTTGCCCAATTTTGAATGGGCTTGTTTGTTTTGTTCTTGTAAATCTGCTTTAGTTCTTTGTAAATTCTGGATATCAGCCCTTTGTCAGATGAGTAAACTGCAAAAATTTTTTCCCATTCTGTTGGTTGCCGATTCACTCTAATGACTGTTTCTTTTGCTGTGCAGAAACTGTGGAGTTTGATTAGGTCCCATTTGTCTATTTTGGCTTTTGTTGCTAATGCTTTTGGTGTTTTGATCATGAAATCCTTGCCTACTCCTATGTCCTGAATGGTTTTGCCTAGATTTTCTTCTAGGGTTTTTATGGTGTTAGGTCTTATGTTTAAGTCTTTAATCCATCTGGAGTTAATTTTAGTGTAAGGAGTCAGGAAGGGGTCCAGTTTCTGCTTTCTGCACATGGCTAGCCAGTTTTCCCAACACCATTTATTGAACAGGGAATCCTTTCCCCATTGCTGGTTTTTGTCAGGTTTATCAAAGATTATATGGTTGTAGATATGTTGTGTTGCCTCCGATGCCTCTATTCTTTTCCGTTGGTCTACCTCTCTGTTTTGGTACCAGTACCATGCTGTTTTGATTACTAGACAGACCACTAGCCAGATTAATAAAAAAGAAAAGAGAGAATAACCAAATAGATGCAATAAAAAAACGATAAAGGGGAAAACACCACAGATTCCATAGAAATTCAAACCATCATCAGAGAATATTACAAACAACTCTATGCACATAAACTAGTAAACCTAGAAGAAATGGATAAATTTCTGGACACTTGCATCCTCCCAAGCCTAAACCAGGAAGAAGTCGAAACCATGAATAGACCAATAACAAGATCTGAAGTTAAGGCAGCAAATGAGAGCCTACCACACAAAAAAAAGCCCAGGTCCAGATGGATTCACAGCCAAATTCTACCAGACACACAAAGAGGAACTGTTACCATTCCTTCTGAAACTATTCCAAATAATCCAAAAAGAGGAAATCCTTCCCAAATCATTTTATGAGACCAACATCATCCTGATACCAAAACCCAGCAGAGACTCAACAAGAAAAGAAAACTTTGGGCCAATATGCATGATGAACATAGACGCAAAAATCTTCAATAAAATGCTGGCAAGCTGATTGCAACAGCACATCAGAAAGCTTATCCACCATGATCAAGTAGGATTCATCTCGGGGATGCAAGGCTGGTTCAACATGCATAAGTCTATAAATGTAATTCACCACATAAACAGAACCAAAGACAAAAACCACATGATTATCTCAATTGATGCAGAGAAAGCCTTTGACAACATTCAACAGCCCTTTATGCTAAAAACCCTCAATAAACTTGGTATTGACAGAAAGTATCTCAAAATCATAAAAGCTATTTACAACAAACCAACAGCCAATATCATACTGAGTGGGCAAAAACTGGAAGCATTCACTTTGAAATCTGGCACTGGACAAGGGTGCCCTCTCTCACCACTCCTATTCAATATAGTATTGGAAGTTCTAGCCAGAGCAGTCAGGCAGGAAAAAGAAATAAAGGGTATTCAAATAGGAAAGGAGGAAACCAAATTGTCTCTATTTGCAGACGACATGATAGTATATCTCGAAGACCCCCTCGTCTCAGTCCAAAATCTCCTGAAACTGATAAGCAACTTCAGCAAAGTCTCAGGATACAAAATCAATGTGCAAAAATCACAAGCATTCCTATACACCAATAACAGAGTTAAAGAGAGCCAAATCAAGAAGGAACTGCCATTCACAATTGCTACAAAGAGAATAAAATACCTAGGAATACGACTAACAAGGAATGTAAAGGGCCTCTTCAAGGAGAACTACAAACCACTGCTCAACAAAATAAGAGAGAACACAAACAGATGGAGAAACATTCCATGTTCATGGTTAGGAAGAATCAATATCGTGAAAATGGCCATACTGCCCAAAGTAATTTACAGAATCAATGCTATCCCCATCAAGCTACCAATGACCTTCTTCACAGAACTGGAAAAAACCACCTTAAACTTCATAAGGAACCAAAAGAGAGCCCACATCGCCACGTCAATTCTAAGCAAAAAGAACACAGTGGGAAGCATCACACTACCGGACTTCAAGCAGAACCTATTTTTAAAAAAGAAAATGTGCTCTAGGTATATCTTTTACTTATAAAGGATCTGGTGCTAGCCAGGCACAGTGGCTCATGCCTGTATCTCAGCACTTTGGGAGGGCAAGGCAGATGGATCACATAAAGTCAGGAGTTTGAGACCAGCCTGACCAACATAGTGAAACCCCATCTCTACTAAAATATATATATATATATATATATATATACACAAAACTTGGCCAAGTGTTGTTGTGGATGCCTATAATCCCAGCTACTAAGGAGACTGAGGCAGGAGATTGCTTGAACCTGGGAGGTGGAGGTTGTCATGAGCCAAGATCTCACCACTGCACTCCAGCCTGGGTGACAGAGTGAGACCTGTTCTCAAAAAAAAAAAATAAAGGGGTCTGGTGCTAAAGAGGAAACTCGATAATCACTGTTTTATATCATTTTTAACATCAATCATTTGGGACACATATATATGTTTCACATCCTGATGAATAGATCCCCTTTGGCACAGTAGGTAGGATGCAGGTTTCCTAGATTTGAATCCCGGTTCTACCACTGACCAGCTGTGTGATTATGTTGGTTTTAAAATATGTCCATAAGTTCTTCAGCACTCCTCTCATCAAACTGTGGAGTCTAATTCTCTTCCTCTGGAATATCGACCAGCCTTATTGACTCAGTTCTTTTTTGTTTTGTTTCGATTTTTTGTTTTTTGATACAGTCTTGTTCTGTTGCCCAGGTTGGAGTGCAGTGGCACAATCTCAGCTCACTGCAACCTCTGATTCCCGGGTTCAAGCAATTCTCATGCCTCAATCTCCGAAATAGCTGAGATCGCAGGTGCCCGCCACTACGCCCAGCTAATTTTTGTATTTTCAGTAGAGATGGTATATCACTATGTTAGCCAGGCTGGTCTCGAACTCTTGACCTCAGGTGATCCACCTGCCTTGGCCTCCCAAAGTGCTGGGATTGCAGGAGTAAGCCACTGTGCTGGGCCTGACTCAGTTCTAAAGAAGAGACTGCAGCAGAAGTGGCTTGGCATGACTTCCAAGGCTAGATCATGACAGGCTTCATGACTGAAGTAGAGTATTCACTTCTCTTCTCCTCACTTTCCTTATCTGTGAGATGAGAAAAAACAATAGTATCAATTTCATAGGATTCTTTTTATAATTTCGTAGTTAATATACATGAAAGCCTTATCACATGTGGCTTGTAAGCAATATAAAATTACAATCTCCTATTAAGTTGATTTTTACTTTATAGAAATTTCTGCCTGTATGTGGTATATATATTCTTATGTAGCTAAAGCTCTGCAGGTAACCATGACTATTTTCTTAGAAATTTATACACAGAGAACTGCCCCGGTGTGTGATGTTCCCCTCCTTGTGTTTGTGTTCTCATTGTTCAACATCCACTTATGAGTGAGAACATGTAGTGTTTGGTTTTCTGTTCTTGTGTCAGTTCGCTGAGGAATATTGTTTCCAGGTTCATCCATGTCCCTGCAAAGGACATAAACTCATCATTTTTTATGGCTGCATAGTATTCCACGGTGTGTATGTGCCACATACACATACACATAGATGTATGCATTCCTTCAGAAAACATTGTTGTTGAACTCGATTCTCACTTTGGAATGAGAAACATTGTTCTATTTAATCATAAAAGGCACATGGCATCAATTAGTCCTGATTTTTTGGGTGGATGTTCCCATCACTTCTAAATCAGCTCTCATATTTTTATTAGAAAATTACCAATCAGCCAGGCACAGTGGCTCATGCCTGTAATTCCAGCACTTTGGGAGGCCAAGGCAGGCGATCACGAGGTCAAGAGATCGAGACCATCCTGGCCTAAATGGTGAATGCTATCTGTACTAAAAAATACAAAAATTAGCTGGGCATGGTGGTGTGCCCCTGTAGTCCCAGCTACTCAGGAGACTGAGGCAGGAGAATTACTTGAACTCATGAGATGGAGGTTGCAGTGAGCCAAGATTGCACCACGGCACTCCAGCCTGGCACCTGGCAACAAAGTGAGACTCTGTCTCAAAAAAAAAAAAAAAAAAAATTAGAAATCAAGAGCATCTTTTCATATGTTTGTTGGCTGCATAAATGTTTTCTTTTTAAAAATGTCTGTTCATATCCCTTACCCACTTTTTTATGGGGTTGTTTTTTCTCGTAAATTTGTTTAAGTTCTTTGTAGAATCTGGATATTAGCTCTTTGTCAGATGGGTAGATTACAAAAACATTTTCCCATTTTGTTGGTTGCTGGTTCACTCTAATGATAGTTTCTTTTGCTGTGCAGAATCTCGTAAGTTTATATAGATCCCATTTGTCTATTTTGGCTTCTGTTGCCATTGCTGTTTGTGTTTTAGTTATGAAGTTCTTGCCCATGTCTATTTCCTGAATGGTATTGCCTAGGTTTTCTTCTAGGGTTTCATGGTGTTAGGTCTTATGTTTAAATCTTTAATCAATCTGGAGTTAATTTTTGTATAAAGTGTAAGGAAGGGATCCAGTTTCAGCTTTCTGAATATGGCGAGCCAGTTTTCCCAACACCATTTATTAAACAGGGAATCCTTTCCCCATTGCTTGTTTTTGTCAGGTTTGTCAAAGATCAGAAGGTTGTAGATGTGTGGTGTTACTTCTGAGGCCTCTGTTCTGTTCCATCGGTCTATATATCTGTTGTGGTACCAGTACCATGCTGTTTTGATTACTGTAGGCTTGTAGTATAGTCTGAAGTCAGGTAGCATAATGCCTCCAGGTTTGTTTTTGTTTTTTTTTCCCTTGGAATTGTCTTGGCTATGTGGGCTCTTTTTCAATTCCATATAAAGTTTAAGGTGTTTTTTTTCCAGTTTTGTAATGCTAACCACTTGTCATTAGAGAAATGCAAATCAAAACCATATTAAGAAACCATTTCGGGGAGGGATAGCCTGGGGATGAATGCCAAGTGTGGGTGAAGGGGAGGAAGGCAGCAAAGCACACTGCCATGTGTGTACCTATGCAACTATCTTGCACGTTCTGCACATGTACCCCAAAACCTATAATGCAATAAAAATTTTAAAAAAAAAAGAAACCATCTCATGCCAGTTAGAATGGCGATCATTAAAAAAGTCAGGAGACGACAGATGCTGGAGAAGATGTGGAGAAATAGGAACACTTTTACACTGTTGGTGGGAGTGTAAATTGGTTCAACCATTGTGAAAGATAGTGTGGCAATTCCTCAAGGACCTAGAACTAAAAATACCATTTGACCCAGCAATTCCATTACTGGGTATATACCCAAAGGACTATAAAGTCTTCTGTTATAAAGACACATGCACATATATGTTCACTGTGGCACTGTTTACAATAGCAAAGACTTGAAACCAACCCAAATGCCCATCAATGATAGACTGGACAAAGAAAATGTGGCACATATACACCCTGGAATACTATGCAGCCATAAAAAACGATGAGTCCATGTCCTTTGCAGGGACATGGATGAACCTGGAAACTATCATTCTCAGCAAACTGACACAAGAAGAGAAAACCAAACACCACATGTTCTCACTCATAAGTGAGTGTTGAACAATAAGAACACACAGACACAAGGAGGGGAACATCACACACTGGGGCCTATTAAGGGGTGAGGGGGCTAGGGGAGGGATGGCAGGAGATGGGGGGATTGGGGAGGGATAACATTAGGAGAAATACCTAATGTAGATGATGGGGGATAGATGCAGGAAACCACCATGGCATGTGTATACCTATGTAATAGTCCTGCACTACCTGCACATGCACCCCAGAACTTAAAGTATAATAACAAAAAAAAAATAAAAATAATAAAAATAAAGATAAAAGCAAAACATACTTCAGTTAGCAAGAAATCTTATAAACTTCTATGTCTTTCGCTATAGAACTAACAAGACAGAGTTTTGTTAGTTTGTAGCAAGATGGAGTTAGTTTGTATAAAGTATCTAATTATGGGCCTGGGAATGGATGTAAATACAATGTAAAAAGATGTTACCGGGCCGGGCTGGGCGCAGTGGCTCAAGCCTGTAATCCCAGCACTTTGGGAGGCCGAGGCGGGTGGATCACGAGGTCAAGAGATTGAGACCATCCTGGCCAACATGGTGAAACCCCGTCTCTACTAAAAATACAAAAAATTAGCTGGGCATGGTGGCGCGTGCCTGTAATCCCAGCTACTCAGGAGGCTGAGGCAGGAGAATTGCCTGAACCCAGGAGGCGGAGGTTGCGGTGAGCCAAGATCACGCCATTGCACTCCAGCCTGGGTAACAAGAGCGAAACTCCGTCTAAAAAAAAAAAAAAAAAAAAAAAAAAAGATGTTACAATGACAAGTTGGCTCATGCCTATAATCCCAGCACTTTGGGAGGCTGAGGCAGGCAGATTACGTAAGCTTGGGAGTTCAAGACCAGCTTGGTCAACACAGTGAAATCCCTTCTCTACAAAAAAACACAATAATTAGCTGGGCTTGGTGGTGCAAACCTGTAATCACAGCTACTCAAAAGGCTGAGACTCTCCTGAACCCAGGAAGCAAAGGTTGTAGTGAGCTAAGATGGCAGCACTGCACGCCATAAATGAAGAGCCTATATGAGTCAGGGTGCCCTGAATTCCAGAGACAGATAACTCAACCCAAAATGACTTAAGAAAAACAAATTATCAACTTATATGTGTATTCATATTAGCTTCAGGCAAGGCTGGGTCCAGTATTCATCAAATCCCATTCTGTCGCTAAGTCTTCATTTCTCAGCCATGCTTTCTTCTATGCTAACTTCGTTTCCAATTGGCCTATCTTCAGGTCAGGGCCCCTGAAATTCCCAGGTTTACGTCTTCCAGTTTTATGACATTATAGTCAAAGTTCTCACTTGTAACTGCTCACTCTGACCCAGAGGATAAAACAGAAAAGGAGTTCATTAAAAGACTACTTTGCAGGCTACAGAATTGTTGTAAAGGCCGTAGAACCTTGCCTGCAGCCAAACTTCCAACATGCACAGTTTAAAGAAACTACAGCCAGCACCACCACTGCCTCTGCCACCAACACTGACGGCTTTCTTTGCACTAGTGGTAAGAGTTCAAATACTGCTGGCATCAAAGCCGTTACAGGCCCAGGAATTCAATCATGTAATCACTGCCACTCCCAAAGCTGCACATCTCAATTGCCATCCTCACCAAATAGTGCCCCAAGAGCTTCCTTCTTTAAGTTGTTGACTTCTTAGTCTAACTTTCCCATATCTGAGTGATTGGTGAAGTCATCTAACTCACGTACCTGTTTCCTACAGCAAAAAAAGGATGGGGATAGTAGCAAGTTTTCCATGTTCTACCTCGGTGAAATAAGCCTCACATAGAGAAAATTCTCTGAAATTTAAGAATTTTGCTCACAATTGGTGGGCCAGAAAACATGAGGAATGTCTGGAAGAATAGATCCAGGAGACAGAGAGTCTTTTAATGTGTTCTGCCAAAAATTTAGGATCTAATTTTCATGGTCCTGGCAAAGGTCATGTATTGCAGCTGAGCAATCACTCTCCTGATTTGGGAACCCCTGATTTGTCACATGCCCACTCCTAGAGTTTGATGTCACAGCCAGTCCCATTGGAACTCATAATAGAACTGACAGTCAAGGAACAATAGACACTGACAGCAAAATCACCCAGTGTCCACCACAGCACCCTGCCCTGGTTTTTACAGGGTTCCACTGAACCCCAGAGCTGTCGTCTCTACCTGCCTCTCCCTGCTGTTCCCTGAACTACAATTCATGACTAATTCAGTCTGCAGATCCCCGGCCACACTCCTGCAGAGCCAGAACAGCAGCATTATGCAAATCATACGTATTCTTCTACCCAGGTTCTGGGACCAAAAGATACAGAGGTAGGAAGAGAGAATAGAATTCCTCTGGAGGAACTACTCTGGGGACTAATGAGAATTGAAGGAACAACAACAACAAAAAAAAACAATGAAAAGTTTGTTTCTTAAAGGCAGAGGTTTTGCTCTCCCTTCCATAAGTTGCAAAGATTTAGGCTATCTACTTTCTTGTTCTACTCTAGATTTACCCATGTATTTAGGGTGCTTAGCAAAAGAGGAAGAAAGAAAAGCAGAGAGAAGTGAAAGAAAAGAATTTGATGGCTCTACTCAGAGCCGTTTCTGAGAAGGATGTGGCACCACCTCACACTGCTTCCTATGCCTATGGGTGTATGTGTATATATGTGATTAATATAATATATACATACATATGATGTTCGATTTTATTTCTTCTTGCACTCTTGTCTTACTAAAACGTTAGTAAGACAGCAAGTGATATCAGGTGAAGTGTTTTTAAGCTCACATTATAATAAACATTTCAAAAATTGCACATCGAACAACCCAGCTAAAAATATGAGACAGAAGAAAAACACAATCAGCATTATTGACATGTTAGAGTACTTCTAGAACATACCAACAATTCAAAACTGAAGAATGGGTTTCTCTTGCTTAACTTCAAGAAGTGTTCACATGTTATTATTGTGCAATCTTAGTTTATTTTTCCTTTGACAAATCTGCAGTTTAAATTTTTCTTTTGACCCAATAGTTGTTTAATGAAGTATAATTATTAAAAATTTGAATGTTGAAGAGCCTTTTAAAAGTTTGTTATTGGCTGGGCATGACTACTCAACCTGTAATCCCAACACTTCAGAAGGCCAAGGCAGGAGGATCACTTGAGCCCAGGAGTTCAAGACTAGCCTGAGCAACATAGGGAGACCCTGTCTCTGCAAAAATTAAAAAATAGAAAAGAGCCAGGAGGCAGCTAGCACCTGTGGTCTCAGCTACTTGAGAGGTGGAGGTGGGAGGATCACTTGCCCCTGCCAGATCAAGGCTGCAGTGAACCATGGCACCACTGCACTAGCTTAGGCCAGGCATGTAATCCAAATACTTCAGTAAGCCGAGGCAGGCAGAGTGTTTGAGCCCAGGAGTTTGAGACCAGCCTGGGCAACATGATGAATCCCCATCTCTACCAAAAAGATGGAAAAATTAGCCAGGAATGGTGGGGCACACCTGAAGTCCCAGCTATTCAGGCGGCTGAGGTGGGAGGATGGCTTGAGCCAGTGAGCTGAAACCGTGCCACTGCAATCCAGCCTAGGCAACAGAGTAAGACCCTGTCTCAAAAAAAAGTTTATTACTAATTTATAATTTTATTGCCTTATGTTCAGAAAGTGCTGTTGATATTATTTCAGTTCTTTGAACTTTACTAAGTGGTGTGTGTGTGTGTGTATGTGTGTGTGTCTGTGTGCATTTATGTGGCCTAAGATATGGTAAATTTTCATGAATGTTCCCTATGCACCTGAAAATAAGACACTGTTTGACATAAGTTCTGTCTTATTTGTAATTCTGGACCTGATCCAGTAATCTGTTAAAGCATAATGGGTCATTATGAAGTTCTAGGCATGCAGAGAAAGTCCACATCCACGGATATTAAAAAGGCATATCAGCTGGGTGTGGTGGCTCACACCCGTAATCCCAGCACTTTGGGAGGCCTAGATGGGTGAATCATTTGAGGTCAGGAGATCAAGATCAATCTGGCCAATATGGTGAAACCCCACGTCTACTAAAAATAATAATTTTTTTTTAAATACAAAAACTTAGCCAGGCATAGTGGCACGCACCTGTTATCCCAGCTACTAAGGAGGCTGAGGCAGGAGAATCGCTTGAACCTGGGAGGCGGAGGTAGCAGTGAGCTGAGATCATGCACTGTACTCCAGCCTAGGCACCAGAATGAGACTACATCTCCAAAAAAAAAAGCATACCAGAAAGTGACACTAAAGTGGCACTCAAAGAAAAATCCTGAGAATAAAGAAGCAGAGAGAAAATGCAAACAAGTAGCTGAGTCATATGAAGTGCTGTCAGATGCTAAAAAACCAAACATCTATGAAAAATATGGCAAAGAAGGATTAAATGGTAGAGGAGAAGGTGGAAGTCATTTTGACAATATGTTTAAATTTGCTTCACATTTCAACCCAAATGCTGTCTTCAGGCAATTTTTTGGTGAAAGGGACCCATTTTTATCTTCTTTGATGACCCATTTGAGGACTTTTTGGGAATCCAATGAGTCCCTAAAGAATCAGAAGCCAAGAAATGGGGACATTTTTCTCTGCTTTCAGTGGATTTCCATCTTCTGGAAGTTGATTTTCTTCTTTTGGTACAGGATTTACTTCATTTGAGTCAGCAAGTCATGGGGCCTCTATTTATTCTGTTTCACATCATTTGGTCATAATGGGATAGACAGCTTCAACTATATATCAACTTCTACTAAAATAGTTAATGGCAGAAAAATCACTATGAAGAGAATTGTCAAGAATGATCAAGAAAGAGTAGAAGCTGAAAAAAGATGGCCAGGTAATGTCCTCAACAAAAGATGGTAAGGAACAACTGCTGTGCTTGGATAACAAGTAATTCAATGCTCACATTTAATGTTAAACTACAGCAAGCACCATTTGAGGATTAACAGAAATATTTTTTGAACATTTCAAATGCTTTCAGCTTTCAGTATAATTGCACTTAATCTAAGTATTTATAAACAGCTATCAGAGCCCCTATTTGTCATAGACTTTTGAGTTTATTGTTTGTGCCAAGTATTAGATTGGTGCAAAAGTAATTGTGGCTTTTGCCATTACTTATAATAATAGGACCATTTATTTGGTCTTTGAAATTGTTGTGAATATCCATATGCACTTTGCTTTAAAAACAAATACTACAAAATGAGCCATGATCTTTAGAGGTAAACGGACAAGACTAACACCAGCATGGATCTACTTTCCCAGTGTGTCTGAAACCTGAGCCAAGTAATGTCAGCCTGCTGTGAAGTTGACATTGCTAAGACAAGTCTTCTACAAAAATAATTTCAAATTTTTTCAGTATATGGTAGAGAAAAATATTAAAGCATTAGTGGTAATACATTTCTGGTTTATTATAAATTAAGAATGTTTTACAGTTGTGCATGAATGTTGGCAACTTAGTAAGTTCTGACAAAAGTATATAATGTTAAACTTAGGTTTAAGAAAGTAAAGCTAGTAAGTTGAATCTTTATCATCTGCTTAAAAAAAGAAACGTAAATATGTTCAGTACATTAAATAAATATAACATTACAATGAGTTGATGACATTTCATACATTTAAACTTCACCTAATTAAAAAATAATTGAGATTTATCACTACCTCTTATGTGGAAACTTCTAGAAAAGAAAAATAATGTACAGGCACCAGCATGAGAACAGTTCTTAGTTGATAATCTAATTCCTTTGGTATTGCTAACATTGTTTGGATCATTCACTCCAATATAGGCTGTGGTCTTCCCAAAAAAGTTTTAGAACATTAGTTATTCATTCTAAAAACAAATTTATCCTGATCTGATGCTGATCACTATAACTATTAAGATTAAAATTCATCGAATGTTAAAAGTTAATTAAGTCACAGAAAACACAATGAGTGTTCAAAAGGATTGCTCCCCATCTAGGTTAAGAACAACTTTCTCCTTTGATTATTTTATGGATGTATCTTTTACAGTTAATTTAATTTGGCAACTCAACATTTTTTGTACCTATTACATTTTATAATATAAAGAAAAATTTCTGAGGCTATCACCTATCAGTTTCTTACATGTTTTTCTGCATATGGCAACAAATTGAAAAATGTTGTGCTTATGAGAAGCTAGATATGGTGTGTACTGAGAATCGCATATTGTAATTGTGGTTTCCTGGGTAGTGGCCCTCAAGAACTCAAAAATGATGGCAACAGAGTTCTTTGTTGGACTTCCACTATAAAATGAGCACAATTATTAGATATTTTTGTAGGAGATTGTAATCCAGAAAGGAAAAGTCATGGAGAACAGTTTGGTTTCCAGCATGCACAAATGACAGATGTAGAGGGCACAATCCATCTCAGCAGATTCTTGAGGAAAGGGAATCTTGGGTATCATATTTTGAGTACCCTGCTCCCTATGGCAAGACTATGCCCATAAAGATATGGACATATCAATCTTGATATTAACGAACATTTGATTTATCTAATGCCTGTTGTTAAGATTTCTATGTCTACCACGTAACCTTCTAATCAGAGGTATCTTACAGGAGAGAATAAGCTCTTCACTCTGATTAGTCTTTTTATTCCCATGATAGTTATTTTTCACTTTAAGTTAATAAATTTACATTCCAACATTTCCTGCAGTTTCCTGGGTAGTTCAGGTTTAATCAGTGACACAGGACTTCTAGAAATTGACAATTATTAGCAGACTCTGCCCAATCCCACTTATAAATGTTTGTCTGTTTGGGGATTTATATACTGAGATGAGAAACTAAGCCACCATGGCTACAATATTAAAAATGAGAAAAGGTCTGTAAACAGAGTGAGAATCCACAGTTTACTAGGAATAAGGTAATCAGAAGTGGCTGATAACATAAGCTGAATTTCACCATCCACCACTATACAGAGGACCCAATCATCTAAAACCTACAAATGAACATTTTCTCAGAGCCAGGGACAGAAGTGAATGTGGCTAAAATGGCCTCTGATGTAAGATATTCTTCCCCACACACTTTCAATTTTATGATGAACAGATAGTGTGTGTCAGAGAGAGGGACCCTCTTAATGGGTTTTCTTGATGATTAGCTTAGAAATCAAGCTAATAGCAGGCCAAACATGTCACTGCAGTGGCTGATATAATAGATACTGATCATGCAAGTAGGAAAGAGGGAGCAGAGTCAGGGAAACTTTCGATCTAACTACATAGCATGTATCTTGGGCCTGACCCAGTAAAGAACTTGTTATGTCCTAATTCACATATAAATTATTCTGCCAACATGGCTTCTTCCAGTATATCTACCATAGTGAATATTAACTAACCTCTTTTCAATCTCCCAGACCTACAAGGGGACCATGTTTCAATTTCTGGACAAACTATGGACTTTAGTTAATAATAATGTGTTGATACTGGCTCATTACCTGTAAGCTATATCCCATACTAATGTAATAGATATATGAATAGAAATTTTCTCAAGTGTAGGTTTTGCCACAGGCAGATAACAAGTCACTAGCTAACAATAACTGAGTGATTAGTATGTGTCAGCTGGTTATGACTGATAGTTTTATTTTATTTTATTTATTTTGAGATGGAGTCTCACTCTGTCGCCCAGGCTAGAGCACAGTGGCACAATCATGGCTCAATGCAGCCTCAGACTCTTGACCTCAAGTGATCCTCCCACCTCAGCCTCCCAGAGTGGTAGGATTATAGGCATGAGCCACTACGCCTGGCACAACTGATGGTTTTAACTAGAACCAAAGGATAAAGTAGGGTGAGAGACATCTTTTCAACAAAAGAGGGTGCTGTCTTCAAAACAGAAAAGGATTTGCAGAGACAAAATAAATGTTTTAATTTGCATGCCTCTAACTGTGAGATTGAACATCTTTTCATATATTTAAGTATAATTTTTATATCTTTTTTGTGAGTTATCTATTTCTGTCTTTTTCCCATTTATCTAATTAGTTATACTCTTCCCTAGATTTTTATTTTAATTTTCAAAATAGAATTAGAAATAGATGTTTTAGAACAATTGTAGGTTTATAGAAATCTTGAGAAGATTATACAGATAGTTGCCATATACCACACACCCAGTTTTCCCTATTATTAACATTTTACATTAGTATGGTACATAGTTTACAATTAAGGAACCAACATTGATATATAATTATCAGTATGGTATATTAATGTTATAAAGTCCATAGTTTATCCCGATTTCCTTAGTTTTTACCTAATGTGTTTTTCTCTGCTAGGATCACATCTAGGATACAATATAGCATTTAATTGTGTATCTACTCAGGCTCCTGTTGGCTGTGCAGTTTCTCAGACTTTGCTTCCTTTTGATGATTTTGACAGTTTGGAGGAACTGGTTAGGTGTTTTGTAGGATGCTGCACTATTAGAATTTGTCTGATGTTTTTCTCATGATCAGACTGGGGTTATTGGTTTTGTGGGGAAAGACCTCACAGGAAGAATGCCACTCTCATCACATCATAGGGTACATTCTACCCACAAGTGATAGATGAATATTGATGTTGACCTCAATAACCTGGCTTAAGTAGTAGTGTTTGTCAGTAGATAACTATGTAGAAATACTTTTTCCTCCTTCTTTTATACTGTACTCTTTGCAGTGAGGTCACTATGCACAGTCCACACTTTCTGGATGGGGAATCATACTGCATCTCCTTGAGGATGAGGTAACTACACAAATTATTTTAAATTCTTCCACACAGGAGATTTGTTCCTTCTCATCCATTTATTACTTTATTCAATCATTTATTTATCTCAGTATAGACTCATGAATATGTATTTCGTACTAGGCTATAATCCAAATCCAATACCCTTCTATTTATTTTGTTGCTTATACTGATTCAACTTCGGCCAGTAAGAACTCTTCCAAGTTGGCTCCTATGCATCTTTGACACACCCTCATGGATATGGGTTTCAAGTTTTTTGCGCGTGCGCGTGTGTGTGTGTGTGTGTGTGTGTGTGTGTGTGTGTAGCATTTCATTACTTTCTGCTATCACTAGATGCTCCAGGCTCATCTTGCATAGTATTTGCCCAGGTGGTAGAATCAGCCATTTCTCCAAGGTGCCCTGGTTTCTTTCATTGGAGAATGGTATGAGAAATCATGATCTGGGTACTAAGTGTGCTTTTTAATGCTGGTGTGTTTTCCCTTCTATTTTATAGAAAGAGTTATTTTATATTTGAGAGATAAATCCTTTATCTCTGCTATATGTTTTATCTAGTTTGTCAGTTATCTTTTGAGGTTATTTGTGATGTTTATGATATATAAACATTTTATATTCATTTAATTATCAATCTTTTCTGTTACTGCATTTGACTCACAGAAAGTTTTTGTAAATACTGATGCTAAAAAGTAATTCACACATATTTTCTTCCAGTATTTGTATAGTTTCATTTATGTACAAATCCATATGAATTTTTAATCAACTTTTCATTTTCTTCACAAATAAAAAGTCAATTAGAATTATGATTGGGATGAAACTGAAAATATAGATCACCTGAGGAAGATTGTCATCTTAACAATATTGTAACAATCTGTAGACATAATTAGAGCTCTCCATTTATTTAGGTCTTTGTAAGTTTCCTTTTCAATGTTCTGTAGTTTTCAATGTACATGTCTTGCATGGCTTTCGTTAACTTTATTCCACAATATTTTAAATTCTATTGTAAATAGAGTTTTAAAATTTTTTATTGATTATTGTCTGCTAGTATATAGAAATCCAATTTACAAACAGTGATTTTGTATTCTGCAAATCTTAAATTCCTGTAACAGCTCTAGTGCCTTGTTTGTAACCTCCTTAGGATTTTTTACGTATACAGTCAGGTCATCTGCAAATGAGGACCATTTAACTTCTTCCATTTCAATTTTTGTAGTTTTTAACCCTGTTTTACTTTTTGTATTATATTAGTTAGGCCCTTCAGTGCAATGTTAAAGTAGTAAGAATGGGCATAACTTAGTTTGTTCCTAATCATAAATACAAATAACTGGGCTGTTTTCCATTCATAATGGTGTTAACTGTGGGCGGGGGGGCGGGTTGGACACAGAGTCTCGCTCTGTTGTCAGGCACCAGACTGGAGTGCAGTGGCGCAATCTCGGCTCACTGCAACCTCCACCTCCCAGTTTCAAGCAATTCTTCTGCCTCAGCATCCCAAGTAGCTGGGACTACAGGCACACGCCACCACGCCCAGCTAATTTTTGTATTTTTAGTAGAGACGGGATTTCACCATGTTGGCCAGGACGGTCTCGATCTCTTGACCTCGTGATGCGCCCACCTCGGCCTCCCAAAGTGCTGGGATTGCGGGCGTGAGCCACCGCACCCGGCAGCCTGGGGTTTTTTATTTTTTATTTTTTATTTTTTATTTTTATTTTTATTTTTTGAGACGGAGTTTCGCTGTTGTTACACGGACTGGAGTGTAATGACACGATCTCGGCTCACCGCAACCTCCGCCTTCTGGGTTCAAGCAATTCTCCTGCCTCAGCCTCCCGAGTAGCTGGGACTACAGGCGCACACCACCATGCCCAGCTAATGTTTGTAGTTTTAGTAGAGACGGTGTTTCACCTTGTTGACCAGGATGGTCTCGATTTCTTGACCTCGTGATCCGCCCGCCCCGGCCTCCCGAGGTGCTGGGATTACAGATGTGAGCCACAACACCCAGCGACGTGGGGTTTTTTATAAGTGACCCTAGTTAATTTGAGGAACTTTTCTATTCTCAGTTTGCTGCAAGTTTTTAATCATAAAATAGTCTTGAATTTAAAAGAAATGTTTTGGTGTCTGTTGAGATGATCATGTGGCTTTTCCTTTTATTTTAATAATGCAGTGAATTACATTAATTAATTTTCAGATGTTTAGCCAACCTTGCACTTTCCAAATAAACCTACTTGGTCATAATGCATTATTCTTTTTATACGTTGTTAGATTTGATTTGATAATATTTTTGTTGAGAATGTTTATTTCTGTTTATAAGATATTTTTCTCCATATTTCTATTCTTTGGTTTTGGCATCAAAGTAATTTTGTCTTCATAAAATGGGTTGATAAGTGTTCCTTCCTCTTCTACTTGCAAAAAGAATTTGTGTGGAATTGGTATGAATTCTTCCTTAACTGTTGGATAGAATTTACCAGTGAATAATCTGACATGAAGTTTTCTTTGGGGTAAAGTTTTAAAGTACAAATTCAATTTATTTCACTGATATAGAGCTGTTTAAGTTTTCTATTCCTTCTTGGGACAGTTTTTATATTTTAAGTAATTTGAATTTAATGACAGTGCTTTTTAAAAGATATTTCTATATTCCATCTAGATTGCCAAATTTATTAAAGTATTATAACATTCTTCATAAGTTCACCATAATATTTATTAAATGTCTGTGGTAGCTATGATCTGCAATAGTAACTCTCCCTTATTGCTATCAATAATTTATGTCTTTCTTTTTATCTTGATAATTCTGGCAAGAGCATTATCAGTTGTATTTATTTTTTAAAGAAATAGGTTTTTGTTTCATTGGATTGCTGGGATTACGGGCACACACCACTAAACCCAGCTAATTTTTGCATTTTAGTAGAGATGGGATTTCACCATGTTGGCAAGGGAGGTCTCAAACTTCTGACCTCAGGTGACCGCCTCACCTCAGCCTCCCCAAGTGCTGGGATTACAGGCATGAGCCACCACACCTGGTGGCAAACTTACTTTTATCTGCAACTCTAATTCTCCCTTGCCATGTAGCATAAGACACTCATGGGTTATGGGGATTAGGATGTGGACTCTTTAGGGAGCCATTATTCTGCCTACCATAGGGTCCATCAGTATTGTTTGTTTACAAGCAATAGAAAGTGTCTCTAACTGAAGCAGATAAGGAACTTACTAGATGTATAAAGGCTTAGATCACTGAATTACAGAAAAGCTGAATAATTTTGTGTTGGAAAGGATGTGAAATCTGGATATCTAGCAAGTAGAAGATAATTTGCAATCTCTTTTAATAAACACCACTATCTTGATGAATCAGCTGCAAGCATTTGTATTCTTATGCTGCTCAAGATTCAAATTCTAGGGAGAGAATTGGACTGGCTTATCTTGTGTAATCGATCCACTTTTATATATCAGGCAGTGGGGGAATGAGCAACTTGACCGAGATACCAACCAAGATTGTTTGCAATGGGAGGAGGTTCATCCTCAATGGAAAATCTAGACATTATTACCAGAAGAAGAGGAAATTTTTGTTAGGCAGGTACAAAACAGAAATTCCCACTATAGTGGAGAAAGGCAGTTGGGGTGACAAGAGCAATGTCAGCAAGTTTATAGTTTAATCCTAATAAAGTATATCTTGTAGAGACAAGTTTAGTTTGGCTAGCATAGTACACATAAATATCCCTCACAGGATAACAACAGGAAAATAGGCTCTGCTGTGTAGAACTGTTCCAGAATGCCCAGGGGAAAGATTTTTCCCAATGTTAGAGTGAATGGGCAGTTATCAAATATTTTAGGATAGAGGAATAATATGGTTGAAACTATCATTTAGGAAATTCCGGTTAGTGACTTTATTAGCAAATGGAACCAGAAGTTAGATTCAGAGGTACAACTATGCCACTAATAGTGATGAATAAATCTTACTTGGTTATTAATATTTTCAATTCTTTCTCATATTAGAAGCTGAACTTCTGGTTAGTGACAAACTAATGTACTTTCCTAGAAATCAATGACTTCTTCAGATCTTTGGGGAAGGAGACAATATTCAAAACTATCTGTGACTACATGGAATCAACACAAATGCCCATCAATGATAGACTGGATAAAGAAAATTTGGTACATATACACCGTGGAATACTGTGCAACCATAAAAAAGAACAAGATCGTGTCCTTTGCAGGGACTTGGATGAAGCGGGAAGCCATTATCCTCAGCAAACTAACACAGGAACAGAAAAGCAAAGATTGCATGTTCTTACTTATAAAAGGGAACGGAACAATGATAACATGTGGACACAGGGAGGGGAACAACACACAATGGGACCTGTTGGGGGAGAGCAGCAGGGGACAGAGAGAATCAGGAAAAATAACTAACGCATACTGGGCTTAAAACCTAGGTGATAGTTTGATAGGTGCAGCAAACCGCCATGGTGCACATTTACCTATTTAACAAACCTGCATGTCCTGCATGTACCCTGGATCAAATAAAATAAAATATTTTTAAAAAGGAAATAAATGCAAAACTATCTGCAACTACATACCTAAAAGCCCCTACACACAGATTCACCGTAACCATAACCTCACATAATTACAACCATAGAAAGAGACATACATAAAACTCTCCGCCTCATACTTTTCATTTTTGTCTATCAGACCCCATAATTTTCCATCTCATTGTTCTTCCTATTCAGTAGGCATTTTTCCCAGTTATTCAGTGAAGGACCTATATGTTACTCCTAACCACATTTGTAAATTAGAACATACTTCATATAAAATTACTAGGTGATTTTAAAGGAAAGTAATAAAAATGTCACATGTTCGAAGGATAATCTTTCATCTCCACAAAGAGAAGTTACCAAAATAAATTATTTGAAGGTCAAAATGTTTACGATTTATATACATGAGAAAGATAAAAAGAATTCCTGTTCAGAACTACTCTTAGGAATCTGGAAGCAATGTGAAACTCAAGCTGTGAATCTGAAAAGGAATATAAAGTATTAACAAGCACTATCAATGTCCTATCATCACTGCCTAGAAATATTTTCTCCTTGCCTCTGAAACATCGTCCATTTTTATCTGGATTATAACAGCTCCTCTTCTGTCTCCTTTGTTTTGCTGGCCAGTGAACGAGATGAGTCATTTCACCATCTGGGCTAAAGGAAAGGGAGATGTATGGCTGAATAAAGCTGAATATTATCTGCATAATAATGGCCATACAGTCCAAAATATCTCTCATTCTCAGTGTCCTCATCCACACTTAGTATCTCTCCAAAACAAAATTAGGGGGTATTCTACAAAAGCAATTTCTGGCTACTTATTTCCATGTCTAAGTCAACATTGCCAAACATTTGGCAATAGAAACTCCAGGCAACGTTAACTTTTTTTCTTTCTTTCTTTCTTTTTTCTCTGTATGTAATGTGATCTCCTGATTGTAAACTTCTTTTTTTTTAAGCAGAGTTTCAGTCTGTTTTCCAGGCTGGAGTGCAGTGGCACAATCATAGCTCACTTCAGCCTCACACCCCTGGGCTCAAACAGTGCCTCAGCCTCCTGAGTAGCTGGGACCACAAGCATGTATCACCATGCTTGGCAAACTTATTTTTTGTAGAGACTGGGTGTCCCTGTGTTGCCCAGACAGGCCTTGAACTTCTGGCCTCAGGCAATCCTCCAGGCCTGGACTTCCAAAGTGCTGGGATTGGGCATTAACCGACATGCTTGGCCAATGTTAATGATCTGAGGTTTGGTAATGGCTGAGAAACCCGGATTAGATTAATTTAACAAAATACATAGCATCATATGATTTGTTTGTTTGTTTTGAAGTGCCATTCAAAATTCTAAATAACACCACTTTCCAAAAGCAAGGTCAACACTTGAAAGTTTTGGCTTATAGGTAAAAATTAAAGTTGCCCAAATGATGCGTTTTCCACATAGCACGTGTGTGTGTGTGTGTGTGTGTGTGTTTGCGCGTGCACACGTGCATGCATGTAGACTCCACTAGACAGCAGGAAACAATGATGAAGAAATAGATGTATATCTTACCTTCATAGAATTTATAGATGATTGTGATAAAAGTATAAACTATATGTAAAAGGTACATATATTTCTAGGAATGAGATTTGTATTTAACATGTTATAATATAATCAAGTCTTTCTTATCTAAGATTACTTTCTATCATAAAGAACCAATGCAAGCTATATAGTTCATTGCTTTCTATTGCTGCATTTTGTATTATAGCTTTATATTCTATGTTCAACTTTTAAAACATGAATAAGAATTTCAGATATTTGAAGAAACAAGCCTAATAATGCAATATAACCTGAATACTACATCCTAAAAGTGACACAAACATTGCAGAGGAGAGGTGACAAAGTTTATGATGAATCTGTAATCAAATTAGGTGATATTGTAATACAAATATTTAGTATTTGTCTCAGTCCTTGTCACACAGGTCCGAAAACCTTTGTAATTTCCCAAGCAATAAGGGTTCTAGGAGCATCTTTTTTTCCCCTAATATTTGTTTTTTTGTTTTTGTTTTTGTTTTTGTTTTTGAGACAGTTTCGCTCTTGTTACCCAGGCTGGAGTGTAATGGCGCGATCTCGGCTCACCGCAACCTCCGCCTCTTGGGTTCAGGCAATTTTCCTGCCTCAGCCTCTTGAGTAGCTGGGATTACAGGCACACGCCACCATGCCCAGCTAGTTTTTTGTATTTTTAGTAGAGACGGGGTTTCATCATGTTGACCAGGATGGTCTCGATCTTTTGACCTCGTGATCCACCCGCTTCGGCCTCCCGAAGTGCTGGGATTACAAGCTTGAGCCACCGCGCCCGGCCTTATTTGGTTTTTTAATCCTGGTTCCTGACACAGAGCCCTTAAATCCCTTTGAATTTCCTCAGTGATAGGAACATCTGTTGTTCTAATGAGGCAACTCCTGATGAGCTCCTGAGTAGCTTCAAGATAGGGGATGGTCACCAGAAAGACTAAGTCATGATTAGAAGCTTAGAATTTTTAGCCCCAGCCATTATCCAGGAAGGGAAGAGGAGAGAAGGGCAGGATATTGAGTTAAGAATTAATTATGGCCGGGCGCGGTGGCTCAAGCCTGTAATCCCAGCACTTTGGGAGGCTGAGGCGGGTGAATCACGAGGTCAAGAGATCGGGACCATCCTGGTCAACATGGTGAAACCCCGTCTCTACTAAAAATACAAAAAAATTAGCTGGGCATGGTGGCACGTGCCTGTAATCCCAGCTACTCAGGAGGCTGAGGCAGGAGAATTGCCTGAACCCAAGAGGCGGAGGTTGCGGTGAGCCGAGATCGCGCCATTGCACTCCAGCCTGGGTAACAAGAGCGAAACTCCGTCTCAAAAAAAAAAAAAAAAAGAAAAAAAGAATTAATTATGCCAACCTGATGAAGCCTCCGTAAAAATCCCTACCGTACAGGCTTTGGAAAGTTTCCAAGGTGGTGAAAACATCATATGCCAGGAAGGTGATGCAGTCCAGCTCCACAGGGGTAGAAGTGCCCTAGCACAGGACCCTTCTGAACCTTGCCCTGTATACTTTTTCATCTGACTGTTCATTTGTGTTCTTCATCAAACCCTTTACATTTAACCTGCAAGCATGCTTCCAAGTTCTGTGAGCTATAGTAGCAAATTAATGAACATGAGGAGAGGGTTGGTGGAACCCTGATTTGCATCCAAATCTTGCATTCTGTAAGACAGAAGTGTGGGTGTCCTGGGGACCCAGTACTTGCAATTGTCAACTGAATGTGGGAGCAGTCTTATGGGATTGAACTCTTAACCATGTGGGATCTGACACTAACTCCAGGTAGATAGTGTCAGAATTGAATTGACATGTAGGATGCCAGCTGGTGCCTGAGAATTGATCAGTCTGGGAAAACCCCTGATACATTTGGTCACAGAAATGTTGGAAATGTTGGAAATGTTGATTGCATAGAAGAAACAGTTTCTTTCCCTTTTTAGTTTCCTATACAAGTTAGATAAGGTATACAGTAGCTCCTCTTATCCATGGTTTCACTTTCCACAGTTTCAGTTACCTGCAGTCAAAGGTCTGAAAATATTAAATGCAAAATTCCAGATATAAACAATTGGTAAAATTTAAATTTTGCCTTGTTCTGATTAGTGTGATAAAATCTTGTTCCCTCCTGCTCCAACCAGCTTCGGACATGAATGATCCTCTATCCAGCAGATCCACACTGTATACACTGCCTGCTCTTCAGTATGCACAGCTTACCTCCAGGCTTTTGAAGATTTCATTCCAGACCATGGCAATGAAGTGAATATTGCAATAAATTGAATAACACAATTTTTTGGCTTTCCAGTGCATATAAAAGTTACGTGGCTGGGCACAGTGGCTCATGCCTGTAATCCCAGCACTTTGGGAGCCCAAGGTAGGTAGATCACAAGGTCAGGAGTTCGAGACCAGCCTGGCCAACATGGTGAAATCCTGTCACTACTAAAAATACAAAACTTAGCGCACTGGTGGCATTTGTAGTCCAAGCTGCTTGGGAGGCTGAGGCAGGAGGATCACTTGAACCCGGGAGGCGAAGGTTGCAGTGAGCCGAGATCTCACCACTACACACAGCCTGAGTAACAGAGAAAGACTCTATCTCAAAAAAACAAATTATGTTTACATTATACTGCAGTTTATTAAGTGTGCAATAGTATTATGTCTAAAAAGAATAAATGTACATACCTTAATTTAAAATACTTTATTGCTTTAAAATGCCAACAATCATCTGGGCCTTCAGCTAGTCTTAATCTTTTTGCTGGTGGAGGGTGTTGACTCGATGTTGATGGTTGCTGACCAAGGTGGTGGTTGCTCAAGGTTAGGGTGCCTGCGGCAATTCCTTAAAGAAGACAAATATGAAGTTTGCCACAATTATTGACTCTCCTTTCACAAAATATTTGTACATAGCATACAATGCCATTTGATAGCATTTGACCCAAAGTAGAAATTTTTTCAAAAGTTTGAGTCAATCCTCTCAAACCCTGCCCCTGCTTTTTTTTAAGAAAAGATAGTCTTTAATATTACATTGGCTAAGGGGAAACAAAAGAATGTATTCAGTATTGTTCAACAGCAAGGCTAAGTTCACAACACAGTTTTGCATACTTTATGTATTAGTCTTTATTAATTTTTAATTTATTTTTTATTTTTGTGGATACATAATAGGTATATATATTTATGGGGTACATGAGATGTTTTGATACAGACATGCCATTTGTAATAATCACATCATGTGGAATGTAGTGTTCATCCCCTCAAGCATTTAGCTTTTGTGTTACAATCTAATTATACTCTTAGTTATTTTAAAATGTGCAGTTAGATTATTATTGGCTATAGTCACCCTGTTGTGCTATCAAATACTAGATCTTTTTCATTCTTTCTAACTTTTTTTGTAAAAAAAAAAAAGAAAGAAAGAAAAAGACCCTCTTCAGCCTCTGATAACCATCTTCCTACTTTCTATGCCTGTAAGTTCAATTGTCTTGATTTTTAGATCACACAAATAAGTGAGAGCATGTGATGCTTGTCTTTCTGTGCCTGGCTTATTTCACTTAACATAATGATCTCCAGTCCATCTATGCTGTTGCAAATGACAAGAGCCATTCCTTTTTATGACTGAATAGTACTTCATTGTGCATATGAACCACAACTTCTTTATCCATTTCTCTGTTGATGGACACTTAGGTTGTTTCCAAGTCTTGGCTATTGTGCTGCAACAAACATGGAAGTGCAGATATCTCTTCAATATGCTGATTTCCTTATATTGGGCATATACCCAGAAGTGAGATTGCTGGATCACATAATAGGTATTTTCAGCATTTTGAGGAATTTCTAAACTGTTCTCCATAGTGGTTGTGCTAACTTACCTTCCCACAAACAGTGTACAAGGGTTCCCTTTTCTCCACATTCTCACCAGCATTTGTTATTGCCTGTCTTTTTGATAGAAACCATTTTAACTGAGGTGAAATGATATCTAACAGTAGTTTTTATTTGCAATTCTCTGATGAGCAATAATGTTGAGCACTTTTTTACATGCCTATTTGCCACTTGTATGTCTTCTTTTGAGAAATGTCAATTCAAATGTTTTACCCATTTTTTTTTGATCAGAGTTTGGTTTTTTTGAGACAGAGTCTTTCTCTGTCACCCAGGCTGGAGTGCAATGGTAGGAGCTTGGCTCACTGCAAACTCTGCCTCCTGCTTTCGAGCGATTCTCCTGTTTCAGCCTCCTGAGTAGCTGGAATTACAGGTGTGTGCCACCAAGCCCAGCTAATTTTTGTATTTTTAGTAGAGACGGGATTTTGCCATGTTGGCCAGGCTGGTCTCAAACTCCTGACCTCAGGTGATCTGCCTGCCTCGGCCTCCCAAAGTACTGGGATTATAGATGTGAGCCACTGCGCCTAGCCTGATCAGATTATTAGATTTTTTTCCTATAGAGTTATTTGAGCTCCTTTTATATTCTGATTATTAATCCCTTGTCATGCAGGTATTTGGCAAATATTTTCTCCCATTCTGTGAGTTGTCTCTTCACTTTGTTGTTTGTTTCCTTGGCTGTGCAGAAGATTTTTAACTTGATATGATCCCATTTGTCCCTTTGGCTTCAGTTGCCTGTGTTTGTGGAATATTGCTCAAGAAATGTTTGCCCAAACTAATGTCCTAGAGCATTTCCCCAATGTTGTCTTGTAGTAGTCTCATAGTTTGAGTTCTTAGCTTTAACTCTTTTATCCATTTTGATTTGATCTTTATATATGGTGAAAGATAGGGTTTTAGTTTCATCCTTCTGTACACAGATATCCATTATTCCCAGCACCGTTTATTAAAGACACTGTCTTTACTGCAATGCATGCTCTTGGCACCTTTGTCAAAAACAAGTTCACTTTAGGTATGTGGTTTTGTTTCTGGGTTCTCTATTCTGCTCCATTGTTCTGTTTTTTAAGCCAGGACCATGCTGTTTTGGTTTACTTTAGCACTATAGGATAAAGTACTGTACTTTATACTATAGTATAAAGTATATATACTTGAAGTCAGGTAATTTGATTCCTCCAGTTTTGTTCCTTTTGCTTAGGATAGCTTTGGCTATTCTGGGTTTTTTGTGGATCCATATAAATTGTAGGATTGTTACTTCTATTTATGTGAAGAATGTCATTGGTATTTGGAAAGGAATTACATTGAATCTGTAGATTGCTTTGAGCAGTATGGACATTTTAATAGTATTGATTCTTTCAATCCATGAACATAGACTATTTTTCCATTTTTTGGTGTCCTCTTCAATTTCTTTTATCAGTGTTTTATAGTTTTCATAATAGAGATCTTTTACTCCTTTAATTAATTCATAGGTATTTAATTTTATCTACAGCTATTATAAATGGGATTACTTATTTATTTTTCACATTGTTCACTGTCGACATACAGAAACATTACTGATTTTTGCATATCAATTTTGTATCCTGTGATTTGACTGAATTTTGTTTATCAGTTCTAATAATTTTTTAGTGGAGTCTTTAGGTTTTTCTGAATATTAAACTGTATCATCTGCAAATAAGGATAATTTGATTTATTTCATTCCAGTTTGAATATCCTTTCTATCTTTCTCTTGTCTGATGGTCTGACATATATAACCATTATGTTGAACTATATTCCTCCTATACTCAGGTTTTTATGGGTTTTTATCATGAAGGGATGTTGAATTTTATCAAATGTTTTCTCAGCATGAATTGAAATAATCATTTTTTTTCCTTTATTCTGTTTATATGATGTATCACATTGATTTATTTGCATATGTTGAACCATCCTTGCATTCCAGGGATAAATCCCACTGGGTCATGGTGAATGATATTTCTAATGTATTGTAGAATTCAGTTTGCTAGTATTTTATTGAGGGTTTTTACATCAATATTCATCAGAGATGGCCTGGAGATTTCTTTTTTAGATGTGTCTTTGTCTGGTTTTGCTCTCAGGGTAATACTTACTTCATAGAATGAGTTTGTGAGTATTCCCTCCTCCTCTGTTTTTGGGGATAAATTAGGTAGTATTGATATTAGTTGTTCTTTAAATGTTTTGTAGAATTTAGCAGTGAAGCCATCAGGTCTTTCTTTACTGGAAGATTTTTTGGCGTAGCTTCAATGTCGTTATTTGTTTTCGGTCTCTTCAGGTTTTGGATTCCTTCTTGGTTCAATCTTGGTAGGTGGTATGTGTCTAGAAATTTGTCAGTTTCTTCTAGATTTTCCAATTTATTGGCATAAAGTTGTTCATAGTATCCACTAATGATCCTTTGAATTTCTGCAGTATCAGTTGTAATGTCTCCTTTTCCATTTCTGATTTTATTTATTTTGATTGTCTCTCTTTGATCTTAACTAGTTAGGCCAAAAGCTTATTAATTTTGTTTAACTTTAAAAAACCCCAACTTTTTGTTTTATTGACCGTTTGTATTTTTTTATTTCAATTTCATTTATTTCTGCTCTAATCTTTATTATTTCTTTTCTTCTACTAATTTTGGATTTGGTTTGCTCTTGTTGTTCTAATTCTTTAAGATGCACCATTAGATTATTTGAAGGTTTTTTTCTCTTCTTTGATGCAGGTACTTACAGATATGTACTTCTCTATTAGCACTGCTTTTGCTGTAAACCACAGGTTTTGGTATGTTGTGTTTCCATTATTATTGGTTTCAAGAATTTTTCATTGTCCCACTGGTCATTCAGGGTCATATTGTTTAATTTCCATTTATTTGTGTGATTACCAAATTTTTTGTTGTTATTAAATTCTAGTTTTATTCTGTCATGGTCAGAGAAGATGCTTGATATTATTTCAATTTTTATTTTTACTTTTTGAGATGGAGTCTCACTCTGTCACCCAGGCTAGAGTGCAGAAGCATGATCTCAGACTCACTGTAATTTTTGCCTCCCAGGTTCAAGCAATTCTCCTGCCTCAGCCTCCCGAGTAGCTGGGATTATAGGTGTGTGCCACCACACCTGCCTAATTTTTGTATTTTTAGTAGAGACTGGGTTTCACCATGTTGGCCAGGCTGGTCTCAAACTCCTAACCTCAGGTGATCTGCCCATCTTGGCTTCCCAAAGTGCTGGGATTACAGGTATGAGCCATCACGCGTGACCTTCAATGTTTTAAGATTTGTTTTTTTGACCTAACATATGGTCTATCCTTAAAAATAACATATGTGCTGAGGAAAAGAATGTGTATTCTGCAGTCATTGGATGAAGTGTTCTGTAAATATCTATTAGATCCATTTGGTCTATAGTGCAGATTAATCCAACGTTTCTTTGATTATTTTCTGTCTGGAAGATCTGTTCAATGTTGAAAGTGTGGTGTTGAAGTCTCCAGGTATTATTGTGTTGGAGCCTATCTCTCTCTTTAGCTCTAATAATATTTGCTTTATATATCTGGGTGCTTCAGTGTTGGGTGCATATATTTAAAATTGTTATATTCTCTTACTGAATTGACCCCTTCATCATTATACAGTGACCATATTTCTCTCTTTTTATAGTTTTTGTCTTGAAATCTATTTTGTCTGATATGGGTATAACTACTCCTGCTCTTTTTTGGTTTCCATTGGCATGGAAATCTTTTTCCATTCCTTCATTTTTTATCTATATGTGTCTTTATAGGTGAAGTGTGTTTCTTGTAGGCAATAGATCAATGGGTCTTGTTTTTTTCATCCATTCTTCCACTGTCTTTAGAATTCAGTCCATTTACATTCGATGTTATTATTGATAAAACTTACTCCAACCATTTTGTTGTTTGTTTTCTGGTCTTCTCACCCTTCTTTTTTTCTTTCTTGTCTTCCTTTAGTGAAGGTGATATTCTCTGGTGATATGATTTAATCTCTTGCTTTTTTGTGTGTATCTGTTGCATTTTTTTGGTTTGAGGTTACCAAGAAGCTTAAAACTACTATCTTGTAACCCATTATTTTAAGCCGATAACAACTTAACACTGTTTGTGTAAACAAGCAAGCAAAAAGAAAACTAATAAAAACTCCACACCTTAACTTTGTCTCTTCACTTTTTAGCTTTTTGTCATTTCCATTTATACCTTATTGTACTGTCCATGTCTTGAAAAATTTTAGTTATTATTTTTTATTGGTTCATCATTTAGTCTTGCTATTTAGGATATGAATAGGTTACACACCACAGTGACAGTGTGATAATATTCCATGTTTTTCTGTGTACTTACTATTACCGTGAACTTTATACCTTCACATGATTACTTATTCCTCATTAATGTCTTTTTCTTTCTGAATAAAGTGCTTCTTTGAGCATTTCTTGTAGAACAAATATGGTGTTGATGAAACCATACTTGTAGGACAAGTACAGTGTTGATGAAAACATACTGAGAAACCAAAGGAAAGTATTTCTTTCTCCTTCATGTTTGAAGAATATTTTCACTGGATATACTATTCTAGGGTAAAAGGTTTTTTTTTTACCTTCAGCACTTTAAATATGTCACACCACTCTCTCCCAGACTGTAAAGTTTCCACTGAAAGGTCTGCTGCCAGACATATTAGAAATCTATTGTATGTTATCTGTTTCTTCTTGTTGCTTTTAGAATCCTTTCCTTATCCTTAACCATTGGGAGCTTGATTATTAAATTCCCTGAACTAAGTTTTCTTTATATCTTTCTCTAGGTTTCAGAAGTGCTCTGTTATTACCCCTTTGAACAAACTTTCTATTCTTAACTCTTTCTCCCTCTCTAAGGCCAATGACTCTTAGATTTGCTCTTGTGGGGCTATTTTCTAGATCCTTTAGGAGTGGTTCTTTGTTTCTTATTCTTTTTTCTCTTGTTTCTTCTGACTGTATTTTCAAATAGCCTGTCTTCAAGCTCACTAATTCTTTCTTCTGCTTGATCAATTCTGCTATCAAAAGACTTTGATGTACTCTTCACTCTTCAGTATGCCGATTACATTTTTCAGCTGTAGAATTTCTGCTTCCTCCTTATTTCAGTCTCTTTGTTAGATCTATTTAATAGAGTTCTGAATGCCGTCTGTTTTAAACGGAATTTCTTTGAGTTTCTTAAACACAGCTGTTTTACATTTTCTGTCTGGAAAGTCACATATCTCTGTTTCTCCAGGATTGGTCCCTGGTGCCTTATTTAGTTCATTTGGTGAAGTCATGTTTTCCTGGATTATCTTGATACTTGTCGATGTTTGTCTGTGTCTGAGCATTAAAGAGTTGGGTATTTATTGTAGTGGCCACTGTCTGGCTTATTTCTACCCATCCTTTCTTGGGATGGCTTTCCAGATATTTGAAAAGACTTGAGTGATGTGATCTAAGCTGTATCTGTTTTATGGGGCACCCCAAGCCCAGTAACACTGTGGTTCTTGCAGACTCATATGGGTACTACCTTGATGGTCCCACGACAAGATTTTGGACAAGATCCAGGAGAATTATCTAGATTAACAGGCAGAGACTTGTTCTCTTCCCTTACTTTCTCCCAAACAAATGATGTCTCTCTCGGTTCTGAGTTACCTGAAGCTGGAGATGGAGTGGCCACGATACTGTCTGTGTTGAGTAAGACTTGAAGCCAGCATAGCACTGGGTCTCACCCAAGGCCTCTGCTGTATCCACTTCCTGACTACTGCCTATCTCTGCTCAAGGCCTTGGGGCTCTACAATCAGCAGGTAGCAAAGACAGCCAGGCGTGTGTCCTTCCTTTCAGGGCTGTGAAGTTCCCCAGGTCCCAAGTGGGTCAGAGGTGTTGTCCAGGAGCCGGGGATTAGAGTCACAAGCCTTAGAAGGCTACCTGGTGCTCTATTGTACTGTGGCTGAGCTATAACTCAAACCACAAGATGGAGTCCTTCCCACTCTTCCCTCTGCTTTCCAAGTGCAGAGAAGCCTCACCCTGTGGTCACTGCCACCACAAGCCCATGAGGAGCACTGCCAGATTACCACCAGTGTTCCCTGAAGGCCCCAGGGCTCTTAAGTCAGCTGGTGGTGAATGCTTCCTGGCCTGGGACTCACCCTTCAGGGCAGTGGGCTCCGCTCTGGCTCAGGGTTGGTCCAGAATGCCATCTAAAAGTCAAATTCTAGATCTGGAGACCCCAAGAGCCCTCCTGGTGTTCTACCCTTCTGTGGCTGGGGTGGTAACTAAGGTTCAGGACAAAGTCTCCTTTACTTTTTCCTCTGTTTTTCTCAAGAAGGAGTTTAACCTCACAGCCATCACAGATCAGGTCACCGCACTCCAGCCTGGGCAATGGAGTGAGACTCCAACTCAAAAAAAAAAAACAACTGAAAGTTCAATGTTCTTTTTCCATTATCATGCTGAATTTTCATGGCAGCTGACTTTTTACTTTGGAAACGCTATCATCATAATCATCGTTATGAGGTCACCTGCGATCAGGAGTTCAAGAACAGCCTAACCAACATGGTAAAATGCTGTCTCTACTAAAAATACAAAAATTAGCTGAGTATGGTGGTGGGCAAAGGTTGCAGTGAGCCGAAATTGTGCCTCTGCACCTAGCCTGGTGACAAGAATGAAACTCCTTCTCCAACATCAACAACAAAACACCATTACTGCTGGTGAGTCTAAGATTTTTCTAGCATCAATAGACTTGCACCAGTTTTTGCTGAGGCTATTTCAAGGAAGGCAGTAAGTCCCCATAGGACGATTTCGTGATAAGTAGAACCTCCTCAAGGGGCAAGAGTTCTGATAGTTTCCACAACTCCAGCCACAGTAAGTCCTAGGGCTTTTGTTCTTCTAGAATGAAATTCTGGATTGGACGTTATGTTCAAGGCAGTGATTTGTGTGAAAGCTGTTTTTCTCAGAGTACAATCACAATAATGAAGAGAATTATCAAGGTGGGATAGGGCCAACGCTTGAAAAGGGTTTAAATAATTATTATTAATAGCAGTGCCAAAAAATGGTAAGAGCCCAAGAGGGGAAGGTAAATATATTGTTGAGGATTCCTGGACTAAAATGGTCACTGCTGCTAAGGCTCTTAAGTAGGAAGGGGGGCATCCCTGGGATACTATGTTTCAAGTTTTTGAAAAATATGCTATAGGGCAAATTAGAGGACACCAGATCTTAAACTCCCAAAGCTATTCCCCTTTATTTGTGTGCATACAAGAAAGGCTTAGTCAGATTTCATAGGGCTAAGGCTAGGGCTGAGATAAAAGCCTGTTTTAAAGTGTTAAGATTTAGCTGGGTGAAGTGGCTCATGCCTATAATCCCAGCACTTTGGGAGACCAAGGCAAGCAGATCACTTGAGGTCAGGATTTCAAGACTAGCCTGGCTAACATAACCCTGCCTCTACTAAAAATACAAAAATATTAGCAAGTTATGGTGGCATGCACCTGTCATCCCGGATACTTGGGAGCCTGAGGCATAAGAATCGCTTGAACCTGGGAGGCGGAGGCTACAGTGAGCCAAAGTCGTACCACTGCACTCCAGCCTGGGTGACAAAGCAAGACACGGTCTTAAAAAAAAAAAAAAAAAAAGTGTTTAGACTGCCAGAGGTGTCCAATCTGTTGGCTTCCCAGGGCCACATTGAAAGAATTATCTTGGGCTACACATAAAATACATTAACCATAACAATAGCGGATGAGCTAAAAAGAAGAAAAAAAAATTGTGAAAATATCTCATAATGTTCTAAGAAAGTTTATATATTTGCATTGGGCTGCATTCAAAGCCTTCCTGGGCCACATGCAGCCCATGGGCCACAGGTTAGACAAGCTTTGTTTAGAGCATGCTTCCTATCATTAGTCCAGGATAGAGGCTGCTTGAGGGCTTCATGTTAAGGTTTTGCTATTAATCCAAAGGACAGAATTCATCTTCTGCAACACCTATCCATATTCAAAAAAGACAGCAGCTGTTGTTTAGTTACCGGAGTATCATGTTTAGGATAAGATCTTTATGAGTACTAGAGAGGCTTTTTGTACCAGAGGTTAAAATAGGACCCCAAAGATTGAACTCTCTGTGTGGATATTTGTGTCTTAGAAGGAGATACTTTGTACCCATAATCAGCAAGTTTGTTTATTACTGATACTATATCTTGGTCTGAAATGGCCTTGTTAGGACTACAGCTAGTAGGTCATCCACATACTGGAACAGATCGCTATCTGGAAAAAGCTTTAGGGAGGTCAAGTACTGAGCTAGGGCCTGTCCAAAAAAGGTGGGGACTATCTCTGAATCCCTGTGGCAGAACTGGCCAAGTTAACTATTGAGTGATTTGTGTATCTCAGTGTTGCCATTCAAATGCAAACAAAGATTGGCTATCTGGGTGTATAGGAATGCATAAAAAGGCATTCTTAAGCTCAAGCGCAGTAAACTAAGCTGTGGTGGGGGGAATCTGTTCAAAAAGGGTGTACAGATCTGGGACAACAGAATAAATAGCTATAACGGCTTCTTTAATAATTCTAAGATCCTGTACTAGTTAGGAGGAGTCATCTGGTTTCTTTGCAGCTAAAATGGGAATGTTGCAAGGTGAGTTGCATGGACACAATAATCCATGGGTTAAAACTTTTGTTATTCAGGGATTTAACTCTTTTCATGCTTCTGGTTTCAAAGGGTATTCAGGAGTTTATTGGGAATTTATTGGAATTTTTAAACTGAATAACCTCAGGAGTAGCTGAAATTGAGTGGCCAGATAGAGAAATATTCCAGACCTCAAGTGGCACTTTTCTAGAATATGAGGTCTTACAGACAGTAGCTGCTCTTTTGGTGAAGTGTGTTAATACAGATAGAAGTTGGGGGCCTTAGCTATAAATTAGCTTTTAATTTTGTGAGTAAGTCATGACCTAATAATGACAGAACAGCTTTAAAGAACTAAAAAGGAGTAAGTAAAGGAATAACCTTTCATTTAACTAGGGAGTGGAGATGTGAAACGTGAAAACCCCAATGGGGTTTTCCATTAGCACCCATGAGGAAAATGGAGCACTGCACATTGGGCCGTAGTAAACGTTTAAAGCTGAATAACTGGCCTCTATATCTACGATAAACATTATCTGTTGTTCAGTCACATTTAGATTTGCCTGAGGCTCGTCTGTAGAGGTAGAAAAGATGGGGCCCAGAAGGCCTCAAGGCCCATCTGAAATCTAGAGGATGATTTTCAGAGGCTTGATCATAATCCAGGAAAGGAGTTAGAGGTGCTTGTCCTTGTCCTTGCCCTTGCCCTTGCCCTTGCTCTAGTCCTTGTTCTGCAGAACCCCGTTGTTGGGTAGATTGGCAAAGTTGTGGCTGTGACAGCCCAGAAGGAAGAGGTGGCCCCCCTCATGAGGGGGAGTACACTCACTCTTCGGATGATCCTCTTGTCTGTGATGAGGCCAAGGTCCTGGGGGCAGCTTGTAACCTGGAGGTTTGTGTTCTCTATTTCAGTATCCTGGATTCATGCAGTAATGACAGGCCTCAGTTCTGTTAGTATTATAGGGTCTAGCCTTGGGGTTACTAGCTAACAAAAAAAGATGCTGTTGCCATGTAATTAGCTGGTGACAGCATTTTTCCTCCTCCAGTTGAGCATTTTTTATTTTTGACGTTTCCTCCCAGTTATTGAGAACCTTAAAGGCTGCAATTTAATTAAGTAGGAAAGGGAGTTTGTGGGCCTTGCTCTAATGTTTTGTGTTTTTGTCTAATGCCTGGGGAAGCCTGACTTATAAAATGTATGGTCAGAGTGGATTAGCCCTCAGGGCTTTCAGGGTCTAAATTTCTATATTTATGCATGGCCTTCACCAGTCTAACTTGGAAAGGGGTAGGGTTCTCAGATGGCTCCTGAGTGATTTCTTGTAGTTTAGAAAAATTAACAAATTAACAGGTTTTATTACAGCCTTTTTCATTCCTTCTAATAAGCAAGTTATCATATAATCTTGTCTGCCCCTGCCTCTGTTTGGGCTGGCATCAGCAGCCAATTGGGTTCTGTGTCGGGGACAGCTTCTGCGCCAGCTGTATTTTCATTAGGATTACAAGCATGAGCTTCATCTGCCTAAGCTCTATAACTAAAGACCGTATGCAGGACTTTTCTTCATGGGAAAAGCAAGTAGTTATTACCACAAATATGTTTTGCCAGGTTAAATCAAAGGCAACAGTTAAAACCTGATATTCTTGAATGAACTTAGAGGAATCCTGACTAAATGAACCCAACTTGGATTGAATTTGTGAAAGATTAGACATTGGAAAAGGGACACAAACTCAAATTGCTTTTAAATCTCCATTTGCCACCTCACAGAGAGGCAAAACATTTCAGGGATTTTCTGAGGACTCTGTGCCAGTGGCATTTGTGATTCCCATGCCAGTATGTAAGGAAGATAAAGTATGGCTATGGGATAGGGGGCTTACTGGGGGATGGAGCAGACGGAGAGGGTGTAGGTGAAGTGGGAACAGGCTGAGAAAAGTGTGACAGGCAAAAGGAAGGATAATCTAAGACATCAGAATCAGGGAGAGAGGAAGTTCGTTGGAAGCATGCATGACAATTTGTACATATTTGGGTTTTGGGTTTTGGGATAAAGCCAAAAAGACCTGAACATATGGAACCTCTGAATACAAAATAAAATTATATGCTTCTTTCTGAGAGTTGTGGGTCAAAATGGGATTAATTTTTAAGCATACAATCTAAGGATAAGTAGGAATTAATTGAAGAATGGATTGAACCCATGTTGGGTTTAGGTAAGGGACTGCAAGATCCCCAGGGCCTCCTTTTGTCTCCCTCTATTCAGGGACATCCCACCATGGATAGAGAGCTTGCCCTTGTTTAGGTGGTCAGCTCAAACCTAATGTGAAGGAGAACTCACCGTAACTTATAATGCAGTGTCTGTGATGAAGTTGAATTCAAAATTGGGTGCACCACTAGTGGAGTGTGTCTGCGCAGAGTTGAGGTTGCTGCTGCTCATTTCCAAGGCATAGTTTACAGAACATTAAAGTGAAAGTGGACTTGCCACCCTGACAGGCAATGGCAAATCTGTCCTTTTATCTTGTCCTTTGGGTAACACCAGGGAGTGCTCTCAGCCAGAAATCCTCAAATACCAGAGTATTCAAGCTGGCTCACTGACAGTCAAAAAATAGAAAAGAACCCTGGCCAGTCTCTCACCTCTAAGAACAGTGACAGACAGATATCCCTTCTCTAGGGCTTCAGGATCCCACCAAAGAGTGGCCTCAACCAGCGATTTGACATTGAATTGATGAATTCCCATGAGTAAAGAACCAGCCCACCAAGGGAAGCAGTGAGAAAGAAAAAGGGAAATTTTCAGTAAAGTCTCCATACAGGCCACCAAGATGCCCAGCAGGGTGTCAGAGTCCCGGCATTGTAATGTTATTGACTTACGGCTTGGTAAGAATTTACCAACAACAGTATAGATTTGAAAAGGAAAGATTTATTAGCATAACTGCCTGATAGGTAGACCCTGATGCCCACTGACTAGACAGGGCCAATTTATCAGGACCGGAGAATAGCAATAGAGAAAGAGTAATTCACACAGAACCGGCTGTGCAGAAGTTCCGAGTTTTATTATTATTCAAATCAATCTCCCTGAGCATTTGGGGAACAGAGGTTTTAAGGATAATTTGGTGTATGGGGAAAGGCCAGTGAGTCAAGAGTGCTGGTTGGTTGGGTCAGAGATGAAATCATTGGGAGTTGAAGCTGTCCTCTTGTGCTAAGTAATCCCTGGGTGGAGGTCACAAGATCACATGAGTAGGTTTATGGATTTGGGTGGTGCCAGCTCATCCATTAAGTACACGTTCTGCAAAATATCTCAAGCACTGATTTTAGGAATAGTTAAGGGAGGGTCAGAATCTTATAGCCTCCAGCTGCATGACTCCTAAATCATAATTTCTACTCTTGTGCCTAATCTGTTAGTCCTACAAAGGCAGTCCCCAGGCAAGGAGTTGGTCAGATCTCCTTTACTGTCTCAGTTATAATTTTGCAATGGCAGTTTTATGAGATAAAAAGAATGCTGCAGGAGGGTGCAGCAGGGTGCCTCAGCAAAAGAGGACTGAGCACGCCACAGTGAATTTTTCCTTAGGGGTATTTATGGACCTTCAAGTGGGAGTGTTTAAACCGTATTAGCCAAGTAAGTCATGACAAATGATTACACTTGCAGATATTTTAGTGTTAGCAAGGGTTGTACAAGTCTCGACATGCATGTATTCTGGAGACGTATATAAATTCTAGTTGCTTATACATTTTTGGAAAAGACATCTGGAATTAGATGCCTGTTTTAGGTAATAGGGAAGTCTAATTGCTACTGAATTCCTCAGTTAAGGAATTTTGCCTCTGGATGGTCTGCTTGTTGGCCACCAGGTGATCTTTGCTCTCCTCAGTCATCATCATCATCATCATCATCTAATAAGTGATCATTGTCACTAATTATTGAATGCTCACTATGTGCTACTCACCTAACTGCTAATTATTGCACCATTCCTCACAATAACTCTTTAGGGGTAGGTACTGTTATACTCTTCATTTTCCAGATGTAGAAAACAAGAATTAGGTCACCCAGTTATTAAGAAACAAATACGGACTACAGACAAAACTTTTTTTTTTTTTTTTGGAGACAGAGTCTCACTCTGTCTCCCGGGCTGGAATGCAGTGGTGCTAACTTGGCTCACTGCAACCTCTGCCTCCTGGGTTTAAGCAATTCTCCAGTCTCAGCCTCCCCAGTAGCTGGGACTATAGGCACATGCCAGCATTCCTGGCTAATTTTTGTATTTTTAGTAGAGATGGGATTCCACTATGTTGGCCAGGCTGGTCTCAAACTCCTGACCTCAGGTGATACATCCGCCTCGGCCTCCCAAAGTGCTGGGATTAGAGGTGTGAGCCACTGCTCTCTGCCAGACAAAACTTTTAACTACTATATTCTACTCTGAATAACTAGAGCCATCAGATCTAAACTCATGGGTGGATGTTATAAAGGAGGAAGATTTTGGCAGGGCATGGTGGTGCACACCTGTAATCCCAGCTGCTTGGGAGGCTGAGGGAGAAGAATCACTTGAACTGGGAAGGTGGAGGTTTCAGTGAGCTGGGATTGCACCACTGCACTCCAGCCTGGGTGATAAATATGAAAATCTGTCAAATAAATAAATAAATAAAGGAGGAAGATTTTATCTTACCTAAGAAAGAAATTTCTAACATTCTACTTCTAACAGTTCAGAGTTGGAATAAAACCTTATCTCAATAAGCTCCCAAAATATTGTTGTGTTGAATAGACCTTGGGAAAGGATGTCTGCATTGTCTAAAAAGCTGGACCAATCAAAATCTATTCTTCCTTCAAATTCTTCAGAATTTTTTGTCTTTTCCCTAACAGATGATATCGTGCTATAAATCTCATAGCCTATTTGCCTCAGCATTTTGCAATTACTACAATTAGAATATGTATATATATATTTAGACAAAGTCTTGCTCTGTCGCCAGGCTGGAGTGCAGTGGTGCTATCTCAGTGCACTGCAACCTCCGCCTTCTGAGTTCAAGTGATTCTCCTGCCTCAGCCTCCCAAGTAGCTGGGATTACAGGCATGTGCCACCACACCCAGCTAATTTTTGTACTTTTAGTAGAGACAGGGTTTCATCATGTTGGCCAGGTTGGTCCCAATCTCTTGACTTTGTGATCCACCCACCTTGGCCTCCCAAAGTGCTGGAATTATAGGCATGTGCCACCGTGCCCAGCCTAGAATATATATTTTAAAGGTACTAGACATTCTTATTAAATTTTTAAGAGTTATGCTGAAAGTTTGTTCTGATACTGGCTACGTGCCCTGCCATGGGCATTTGTCATTCCTGTTGCCTTCCTGGAATCTGAACTTCTTTCCTGTTCGAGGAATTCCCTGCCATACAAATCTTAGGCGAAAGCCGAACTTCCCATTACTGTATAGTAGCAGAAAATATCAAATACATGCTCTCCTACCCTCCACTGGCACATGATTTAGGCTCTAATAATCAGCTACCCCTCCAGCGACTTTTACTCAGAAGCTAGTAATGTAAAGAAGCATGGTCAGGGAAGACTGTTTTGGGAGCAACAGCAGCCAGTTTTGAGTGGCAGACTTGCCGGATGCACCATCCTGCGTTGGTGCAGGCTGTGTCAGCTGAGCTCAGTGGAGCGGTGACAGTGTCCTCAGCAGCCTGCTTAGGCAGCTTGCCTCAGGCTAGGAGTCTATGTACCTAGCCTCCCTCTGTTCCTGTAAGTCTGCCACACCTGATTTTTCAGTCCTCTAGAGGCTACCTAATATTTTTCCAGTAATTTCCTTTTCTTATTTAATCAACTGGTTTTGGTTAATTACAACCCTAAAGGGTGCTCTTCCCATCATAAGCAAATAGAATTCATCATTGTCACCTTGACTTTACACTCTCTTTCTCATACAAGTGTGAGATTTATTAGAAGTTAAATGAATCTCTTCTGTTCACACAGTGCTCTGTGCTAGGTAGTGCTGAGGGCATGCCGGATATACGGCCTAGAGAAAGTCCTCTAGGCTTAATCTACAAGTCAAAGAGTATCTAGGAGGCACCATATTATCTCTTCTTCCTCCTGAATCTACATTAAAATAATATTTCAAGGCCGGTCGCGGTGGCTCACACCTGTAATCCCAGCACTTTGGGAGGCCAAGGCGGGTGGGTCACGAGGTCAAGAGATCGAGAACATCCTGGTCAACAAGGTGAAACCCCGTCTCTACTAAAAATACAAAACATTAGCTGGGCATGGTGGTGCGTGCCTGTACTCCCAGCTACTCAGGAGGCTGAGGCAGGAGAATTGCCTGAACCCAGGAGGCGGAGGTTGCAGTGAGCTGAGATGGCACCATTGCACTCCAGCCTGGGTAACAAGAGCGAAACTCCGTCTCAAAAAAAAAATTTTTTTTTTCAAAGATTTAAAAGCATAAAACCTAAATAACAAACATAATGAGAAGAAGAGTATCAGCACATGAGAGATTTCAAGAAATTTTAAGAAAACAGTTCAAATGGAGGACTATAACTGTTAGGGCCAGGCAGAGAAAGCTAAGAATCCAAGGAGTCTTGGGAAGAGTTATAGCTGAGATGGGAAACTGGCAAACTTAAAGAACACCAGAGATATTCAGGATTTCAGAATGCTAGGTATTAGCATTACAAATGGCAGAAGTAAGATACAGAACTGTAAACAGAGATCATTGAAAGCTTTATTCAAACTGAACAACAGATACTTTAGGTCACATATATGTTTAAATTTTCTAGTAGCCCAATTTAAAAAAGTAAAAAGAAATAGGTGAAATAATTTTTAATATATTTTATTTAACTAACATGTAAGACACTAATATTTTAATATATAATCAATATAAAATTGCTAAAAGGATATATATACATATATATAGAGAGAGAGAGCACACTAAATCTTCAAAATATGGTGTGTATTTTATACTTCCATGCATCTAAATTAAGACTAGCCACATTTCAAGTGCTCAATAGCCATATGTGGCTAGTGGCTACTATATTGGAAAACAGCTCATATGAAATTCTGTGTGGAAAAATACAACAGCCCAGTGTCTATTCTCCCATACAGAGAAGTTAAAGGTGTTTTTCTTCTCTAAAGAAATGTAACAGTCCTGCTGGGTGTGGTGGCTCATGCCTGTAATCCCAGCACTTTGGGAGGCAGAGGCAAGTGAATAACTAGGTCAGGAGTTCAAGACCAGCCTGGCCAACATGGTGAAACTCCGTCTCTACTAAAAATACAAAAATTAGCCAGGCGTGGTGGCAGGCACCTGTAATCCCAGCTACTCAGGAGACTGAGGCAAGTGAATCACTTGAACCATCTTGGTGAGCTGAGATGGCGCCATTGCACTCTAGCCTGGTGATACAGCAAGACTCTTTCTCGAAAGAAAGAAAGAAAGAAAGAGAGAAGGAAGGAAGGAAGGAAGGAGGGAGGGAGGGAGGGAGGGAGGGAGGGAGGGAAGGAAGGAAGGAAGGAAGGAAGGAAGGAAGGAAGGAAGGAAGGAAGGAAGGAAGGAAGGAAGGAAGGAAAGAAAGAAATGTAAGACCAAGGTGGGTGAATCACCTGAGGTCACGAGTTTGAAACCAACCTGGCCAATGTTGTGAAACCCTTTCTCTACCAAAAATACAAAAGTTAGCCAGGCATGGTGGCATGTGCCTGTAATCCCAGCTACTCAGGAGGCTGAGGCAGGAGAATCACTTGAACCCAGGAGTTCAGAAGGTGGAGGTTGCAATGAGTCGAGATCATGCCACTGCACTCCAGCCTGGTCAACAGAGAGAGACTCTGTCTAAAAAAGAAGAAGAAGAAATGTAACAACCCTGAAGCAAAGTTTTGGCATTCTAGTATTTATGGTTTTTCCAGCAAAACACTTAGCTCCCCTTAAAGTAAGCCTGACAGGGAGCAAGTCCCACCCATATTCATGGACGCTCCAATTAATTTATTATTCAAATAAGAACACAAATAAAGGATTATCACTTATTTGAAGAAAGTTTACAATAAGAAAGAGAAACATTAAAATTTAAAAATACTGTGAATGACACTGAAAGAAACCAACATGGTTCAAGAAACAGAAGGCATCTTTGCAAAGGAAAAAAAAATCTCTAATTAGAATCTCTGTACTGCACTCCAGCCTGGGTGACAGAGTGAGACTCTGTCTCAAAAAAAAAAATAAATCTTTGGAGAAATTCAAGAAAAGATTATATCCATAATATAAGAGCAATATGGCATGAAAAAGAAGAAATCATAGGAATTGAAAGACAATAGTTGAAAAATGCTGGCCAGGTGCGGTGGTTCATGCCTGTTATCCCAGCACTTTGGGAAGCTGAGGCAGGCGGATCACCTGAGCTCAGGAGTTTGAGACCACCCTGGGCAACACGGTGAAACCTCATCTCTACTAAAATACAAAAAATTAGCTGGGCATGGTGGCACACACCTGTAATACCAGCTACTCGGGAGGCTGAGGCACGAAAATCCCCTTAGCCCGGAAAGAAGAGGTTGCAGCGAGCCGAGATGGCGTCACTGCACTCCAGCTTGGGCAACAGAGTAAGACTCTGTCTCAAAAGAAAAAGTCAATAAAAGTAATAAAATATAAAGTTGGCCAGGCGCGGTGGCTCAAGCCTGTAATCCCAGCACTTTGGGAGGCCAAGGCGGGTGGATCACAAGGTCAAGACATCGAGACCATCCTGGTCAACATGGTAAAACCCCGTCTCTACTAAAGATACAAAAAATTAGCTGGGCATGGTGGCGCATGCTCGTAATCCCAGCTACTCAGGAGGCTGAGGCAGGAGAATTGCCTGAACCCAGGAGGCGGAGGTTGCAGTGAGCCGAGATCGTGCCATTGCACTCCAGTCTGGGTAACAAGGGCAAAACTCCATCTCAAAAAAAAAAATAATAATAAAATAAAAAAATATATATAAAGTTTATGAATTCTCCAAGAAATCTGAGCAAAAAGATGAATGAGTGAGAGAAAACAATTGAAAGATATCTAGAGAGGAAAAGAAAAGAGAATGAAGGAAATTATCAATGTAATAATATAAGAAAATTTCCCTCGGCTCAAAGATTTAAGTACTTATACAGAATAGGATTTACCCAATACTTAGCATATAAGTTAAAAAAAAATGCACATTTAGAACAAATTTTTGCAAAATTTTAGAACACAAAGAGAAAATGTACTAAAACTTTTTTGACAGAAAAAAAATCAGATTACCTTACTGTATCATTTAGAAATAGTTGTAGAGAACTTAACCCACTCTAGCAAGTTTAGCCAGAAAAAGAAGCGTATTACTGTTATAAAATGTCTCACACTGCTGTTGGGAAAGCTGATGAAATAGGCTCTAATATGAGCTTCCACGAACTACCCCTAAAGTCACACTACAGTACTGGGCCAAAAGAACTTGTGCCCTTACCATAAGCACCAAAAGCTGCTTGGCAATTCAAGGAAAACTATGTCACTCCCAACTCCTGTGACACACAATCTCTAGCACATTTCATACCAAGAAGATGATGTCCCAACCTGCCTCTGGACTGCCACAGAACTCAATATCAGTCACTAGATCTTTGCCACAGCTGCTAGAGATAATTTCAATTCCTCCAAATTGGGTCTGCAGCAGAAATAGCCAAAACAGCGGAATGGTAGCTTTGACTTATGACATTCACTTCACCTTCCAAATTTCATGTGGGTACATGTAATTGGCAGAATCTCAATGTTATCTGGCAGTTTAACAGCAAAGGAACCTCAGAAATGGAATCCTAAGAAATGCTGTCTCCTATACTTAAAGGCATGTGAAATGCTTGTAATGAAGGTTGTCTATCACTGTGGTAGTTCGAGAGTTATATACTTGACTATGTGCCTGCAAATTCTGAAACTCCAAGGGAAAAGGTTTGAAAACTATAGAATAGTAGAAGTGTATATTATTATTGACTGCTTAACAAAGCATAAGGTGAAGGAGATAAGCTCAGATGAGAAATGGCTATTTACAAATAGAAATGAAACAGACATTCCAGAAGTTTGGAGCTGCAAATGACTGGAAAAGTGAATTTCCACTACTAGACCCTAAACTGTCAGCTAAAAACCAAGAAAGATTTTGATCAACAAAGACCAATTAAGACCAATCTTTATGGAAAAAATTCAGTCTTTCCCATTCCAAGACTGATGTTATCAAGGTGTAGTCACCATTAAATTGAAAGAGAGAGACATGGAAATGAGGAAGCAAAGAATTAAACCAGACTTGAGAATTAAATCTAGGAAAGAACTTTGAATATAGCAAATGACTCATAGCACTATCTAAAAGGAAAAATATCAGAAATTTATTAAGAATTGGAAGGAATTATACTGCTAAAGAACCATGAGTCTGGACTTTAAAAATGCATGTCCCTGTTAAAACTTTAGAACACCTGTCTGCTTCCGGTGTTGAATTCTGCTACTAATTAACTCCTATCAGACTAACTTACCCACTGACAGCAACAATAAGCACTGGGAAAATATATACAACAAATGTTTGAAGCCATAAAAAATCAGCAATGTTTGCCGGGGGCGGTGGCTTATGCATGTAATCCCAGCACTTTGGAAGGTCGAGGCGGGTGGATCATGAGGTTGGGAGATCGAGACCGTCATGGCCATGGTGAAACCCTGTCTCTACTAAAATGCAAAAAAAGTTAGCTGAACGTGATGGCATGCGCCTGTAGTCCCAGCTACTCAGGAGGCTGAGGCAGGGGAATCGCTTGAATCTGGGAGATGGAGGTTGCAGTGAGCTGAGATTGTGCCACTGCACTCCAGCCTAGTGAAAGAGAAAGACTCTGTCTCAAATAGAAAAAAAATTAGCAATGTTGGAAAAAAATTAGCAATATTGGAAAGACTTAAGAACCTATGATCCTTGAGAAAAGGGTAACGCATGAAGTGAGCTTCACATTCATACTGACTTTTCCCTAAGACCAATTTGGTTTTTACCAAATTTACCAAACTGTGATACCAAAAATAGTTCAACCAGAAAGTGGCATGTACCAAGAACCCTTAGTTCACAGAAGAGAGAGAGGTAAGAGTGCAAGGTTGCCAAAAATGGCTGAACTCAAGAGGAAATACCCACAAGAGGAGAAAACTGCAAAGAAAGAAACTTAAAACCTTTATACAGGTTTCCCTCAAGTTATTAGCTGACTCCTAAATGATTTATGCAAAGAGCAAGACTGCAGAAAATACCAGAAGAAAATGCCAACTGAACATGTAATAAAAAGCTGAGTAGGTTTTAGCAGTCATATGGCCCAGGAGTCAAAGACAGGAATGTAAGTCCTGCCAAGAGAGAGCAAGACCTTGGTAAATATCCCAGGCTTTCAGTTGAGACCCCAGAAGGGTAACTGTGAGTCAGGACCACGACCTAGGAATAAAGAATATGTCCTAGCAATAAAGGCAAAAATGAAATAGAGCAATTCTAACATAGCCCAACAGCAAGCCTCCACAGAGTCAAGGTGATCTGCAGCAGATCATGATTGCTAATGACAATGACTTGCCTGCTAGATCAATACAAACCTCAGAAATATTTCAAACTCACTTCCTCCATGCTTCCTTCATTGTTTTGGCTGGATATTGAGGCTCAGACTGATAATGAAAGGCACATGTTAAAGATGATAGATCTCAGTTTCCTGAATGTGAAGCAAAGCATCCCGCTCATCCTGCTAAGTGGCTTTTAATAACAAACAATATTGTGTGATGCTACTAAGACTCGAGAGTTTTGTTTATTACAGTGACTAACATATAACTAATACAACCTCTCTATAGTCACCACCTCATTTAAATGCTATGACACAAGTATTATGTTATTATCTCTATTTTCTAGCTCAGGAAACTAAGGTTCAAGCAAAGTAAATAATCAACCCAAGGTCATAAATGAAAAGGCTAAGATTATATTTCCTGCATCTTCATGAGTCAGTTTTAGTAGTTTGTGTCTTTCCAGAGATTTGTCATTTTATAGGTTTTCTAGCCTCTCAGCATACAAATGTTCTCAGTATTTCCTTATGATAACCTTTTATTTCTGTAATTTCAGTAGTAACATCCCCTCTAACATTCCTGATTTTAGGAATTTGAGTCTTTTTTCTTTTTCTTTTGTTCAGTCTAGTGAAAGACTCATTATTTAAAAATATATATTTTTTAAGAACCAACTTTTGGTTCTATTGAAAACCAGACATTTAAAAAATATGACATGTGGTGCTGAGAAAATGTATATTCTGTGGATTTGGGATGGAGGGTTCTGTATATGTCTATTAGATCTGCTTGGTCTAGCTCTGCATTCAAGTCCTGGATATCCTTGTTCATCTTCTGTCTCGTTGATCTGTCTAATATTAACAGTGGAGTATTGAAGTCTCCCACTATTATTGTGGTACATATGCACCATGGAATGCTACGCAGCCATAAAAAACGATGAGTTTGTGTCCTTTGTAGGGACTTAAATGAATCTGGAAACCATCATTCTCAGCAAACTGACCCAAGAACAGAAAGCCAAGCACCATATGTTCTCACTCATAGATGGGTGCTGAACAATGAGAACATGTGGACTCAGGGAGAGAAGCATCACACCCAGGGGACAGTTGGGGGGGGTAGGGGAGAGACAATGGCAGGTGGAGAAGGAGAATGGTGGGGAGGGATAACATGGGGAGAAATGCCAGATACAGTATGCACCTAAAGTAAAATAAATTTTTTAAAAAAAGAAATGATGGAACTATAATAGGGCTTAAATTTTTATTTTTTATTTTTTTTGCTAGAGAAGCCACTATTTCCCTTAGAGGACATTTTCCAGTGTAATCACCCCACATAACAGAAAGAAATAATTGGTCCCATACTTTCTGCCATTTAATATTAGCCTGTCATTTGACTGAGCTGAGTTTTGTTTTCCCATGAACATACTCAGCTTTGTCTGTCTCCATGCCTGTCTTTATGTAGTGCCCTTGCCTAAAGACTCCCCCTTATATTAGAAAATTCTGCTTCCATAGATCATTTCAAGTCTTCTCTCCAGATAGAATCGTTTGGCTGAATACTCCAAAACCCATCAGCTTTTCAACTGCTAGATCCTGTCATTTAACTCTTAGCTGTTTATATGCTGTCTTGTTTTGTTCACTGTTGTCTTCCCATGTAAACCTTATCTTTCCAAATGTATAATCTGTTGTATATTGAAAAAAAAAATGATATGGCAACTCCAGAAAAGAGTCTTTCTCCTTCCTGGTGTTGTTGTTGTTGTTGTTGCCGCTGTTTATTATTGCTTGTTTAGTAACTTTTCTTTCTCTTTCCTTCTCTTTCTTTCTTTCTCTTTCTGTTCCTTCTTTCTTTCTTTCCTTTTTTTTTTTTTTTTTTTTTGAGACAGAGTTTCGCTCTTGTTACCCAGGCTGGAGTGCAATGGCATGACCTCGGCTCACCGCAACCTCCGCCTCCTGGGTTCAGGCAATTCTCCTGCCTCAGCCTCCTGAGTAGCTGGGATTACAGGCACGCGCCACCATGCCCAGCTAATTTTTTTGTATTTTTAGTAGAGACGGGGTTTCACCATGTTGACCAGGATGGTCTCAATCTCTTGACCTCGTGATCCACCCACCTCGGCCTCCCAAAGTGCTGGGATTAAAGGCATGAGCCACCGCGCCCGGCCTCTTTCTTTCTTTCTTAGCCTCCAAAGTAGCTAGGATTACAGGCATGTGCTACCATGCCTAGCTAATTTTGTCTTTTTTAGTAAAGATGAGGTTTCTCTTTGTTGGTCAGGCTGGTCTCGAACTCCTGATCTCAGGTGATCTGCCCACCTCAGCCTCCCAAAGTGCTGGGATTACAGGTGTGAGCCACCACACCCAGCTTTAGTCACTTTTCTGAACTACTTCTATGAAATCTATAATCTTTGTCCTGTGTGGCCACTGGCACTGCTTCCTTAGTTTAATATTTCTGCTTGCTTAGCTTAGTGTTCTGCTAATGAGTAGACATATTTTCTTAAAGGTCTGGAAACAATGTATCTCCCAGTGTTTACTGATGGTCCATGTGTGTGTACTGAAGCATGGCTTCAACACTAAGGCAGGCAGTTAATAACTCTCCCTTATCCTTCACTTCCTACTTATGTAGAGCCTCAAGGTCAGCCTAAGGGGAATGCTTAGGGTCTTCACATGTATTCCTGAGTGTATGAACAGTTTCACATAGTGGTGGGCATGTGTGTGAGCTTCTAGATCCCCAGGAGTGAGTTGGAGTTTGTATTAGGGCATTTTCACCCTGCTGATAAAAGCATACCTGAGATTGGGCAATTTACAAACAAAAGAGGTTTATTGGACTTACAGTTTCACATGGCGAGGGAGGCTTCACAATCATGGTAGAAGGTGAAAGGCATGTCTCACATGGCTTTGGACAAGAGAAGACAGCTTGTGCAGGAAAACTCCCCTTTTTAAAACCATCTGATCTTGTGAGACTTACTCACTGTCATGAGAACAGTATGGGAAAGACCTGCCCCCAATACTCCACCTCCCACCAGGTCTTTTCTATAACACATGGGAATTCAAGATGAGATTTGTGTGGGGACACAGCCAAACTGTATCATTCTGCCACTGGCCCCTCCCAAATCTCATGTTTCAAAACCAATCATGCCTTCCCAACAGTCCCCAAAAGTCTTAACTCATTTCAGCATTAACTCAAAAGTCCAAAGTCTCATGTGAAACAAAGCAAGTCCCTTCTGCCTATGAGCCTGTAAAATCAAAAGCAAGTTAGTTACTTCCTAGATACAATGGGGGTACAGGCATTGGGTAAATATAGCCATTCCAAATAGGAGAAATTGGCCAAAACAAGGGGGCTACAGGCCCCAGGCAAGTCTGAAATCCAGCATGGCAGTCAAATCTAAAACCTCCAAAATAATTTCTTTTAACTCCACGTCTCGTATCCAGATCACACTGATACAAGAGATGGGTTTCCATTGTCTTTGGCAGCTCTGTACCTGTGGCTTTACAGGGTACAGCCTCCCTCTCAGCTGCTTTCATGGGCTGGCATTCAGTGTCTATGGCTTGCACCAGGCACATAATGCAAGCTGTCAGGGGATCTACCATTCTGGGGTCTGGAGGAGGTAGCCCTCTTCTCATAGCTCCACTAGGTGGTGCCCCAGTAGGGACTCTGCATGGGGCTCCAACCCCACATTTTCCTTCCTCACTGCCCTAGCAGTGGTTTTCCATGAGGGTCTTGGCCCTGCAGCAAACTTCTGACTGGGCGTCAGGCATTTCTACACATCCTCTGAAATCTAGGCAGAGGTTTCTAAACCTCAATTCTTAATTTCTGCACACTCACAGGCATAACACCACATGAAAGCTGCCAAAGCTAGGGGCTTGCAGCCTTTGAAACCATAGCCTGAGCTCTACATTGGCCCCTTTCAGTAATGGCTAGAGTGGCTGGAACACAGGGCACCAAGTCTGTAGATTGCACATAGCACAGTGACCAAAACTATTTTTTCCTCCTAGACCTTCAGGCCTGTGATGGGAAGGCCTGCCGTAAAGATATCTGACATCCCCTGGAGACATTTTCCCCACTGGCTCCTTGTTACTTATGCAAATTTATGCAGCCAGCCTGAATTACTCCTCAGAAAATGGGATTTCCTTTTCTATCACATTGTCAAGTTGCAAATTTTCCAAACTTTTATGCTCTGCTTCCCTTACAAAACTGAATGCCTTTAACAGCACCCAAGCCACCTCTTGAATGCTTTGCTGCTTAGAAATTTCTTCTGCCAGATAGCCTAAATCATCTCTCTCAGGTTCAGAGTTCCACAAGTCTTTAGGGCAGTGGCAAAATACTGCAAGTCTGTTTGCTAAAACAGAACAAGAGTCACCTTTGCTCCAGTTCCCAACAAGTTCTTCATTTCCATCGGAGACCACCTCAGTCTGGATTTCATTATCCATTATCACTATCAGCATTTTTGTCAAAGCCATTCAACAAGGCTCTATGAAGTTCCTAACTTCTCCACATTTTCCTCTCTTCCTCTGAGTCTCCAAACTGTTCCAACCTCTGTCTTTTACCCAGTTCCAAAGCCACTTCCACCTTTTCAGTTAACTTTTCAGCAATGCCCAACTCTACTGGTACCAAGTCACTGTATTAGTCTATTTTCACACCGCTGATAAAAACATACCTGGGATTGGCCAATTTACAAAAGAAAGACGTTTATTGGACTTACAGTTTCACATGGCTGGGGAGGCCTCACAATCATTGCAGAAGGTAAAAATCATGTCTCGCATGACAGCAGACAAGAGAAGAGAGTTTGTGTAAAGAAACTCCCCTTTTTAAAACCAACAGAACTTTTGAGACTTACTCACTATCATGAGAACAACACAGGAAAGACCTGCCCCAGAGATTCAACCACTTCCCACCAGATCCCTCCTACAACACATGGAAATTTAAGATGAGATTTGGGTGGCGACATAGACAAACCACATCAGAGTTTTTCCAAAGTTCCTATGGACATCTCATTCTCCAGCTTTTCTTTTTGAGGTAGGAGATCAGCAGGACTTGTTTTTTGAGCACCGGTGACTGCCCTGTCACTACTGCGCTTATCAGAGCAGGATCTGATAGAAATAGAGTGCAGTACAGAATCCGGCTGAAACCAGCAAAGGGCAACACAACTGACCTCTAGCTGCCCACACTGTTCATTAGTATAAAGACACTCCTACTGGGACCGTGACAGTTTACAAATGCCATGGCAATGAGCCATGGCAGTGGCCTGGAAGTTACCTTATATGGGTCCAAAAAATCCTCACCCCTTTTCTGGAAAGTTTCAATAACACATCTCTTAATTAGCATATAATTAAAAGTGAATATAACTACAGCTTCCAACAGCCCATATGCTGCTACTCTGGGCACACTGCCTATGGGTTAGCCCTGCTCTGGAAGGAGCAGTATCTTTGCTGCTGCTGTACACTGCCACTTCAATAAAAATTGCTATCTAACACCAGCAGCTTGCCATTGAATTATTCCTTGGGTGAAGCAAAGAACCTTCCTGGGCTAAGCCCCAGTTTTGGGGCCCACTTGCCCTACATCATTTTCAAGTGTTTGGGTAAGCTTTGTCCCCAACTGTTTCCACTAAGACAGTGGCAAAGCTAATCAATGTTTTTGTTTTTGACAAAAGTCTTTGCATTGGTTGAGTCTGGAGTGAAATCAAATAACAGCCGCCTTGCAAGATCTGCAGAATGACCAGATAGGTCAAATAATGACAGTTCTCTGGAAATTGGACCCTTTAAAAGAGCTCCAACACCATTCTACTTCCCCTTCTGGCTACCAGCCTGCTCATTTTCACAATTGTGGGCTGCTGGTTTTCAAAGCTACAGTGGAGTAGGACATGTTGCTATTAGATAAGGGCAAGTCAAAATGGCCCAAAACTGGCTTTTCTTAGAGATTCTGCTGTTTTAATAAATGCTCCTTGGATTTCTGCAAATCTTTGGTAAATTTTCAGAGTCCTGTAAAAGTTAGTTCTGACAATTTTGCCAGTGTTCTCACTGCTGAAGAGAATTTTCAGGGGTCCTTACATCTTCATTTTGGTTGACATCACTCCAAGGCTATGATTAGAACACTCCTTGATCTCCTTGACCAAGCTTTCTTCTATTTAAATAGAAGCCTTCTCATTAATTAGTGAGATCCTCTCACTCCTTGACCAAGCCTTCTTCTATTTAAATTAGTGGTCATCAGACTTTATTTATATCAGAATTAGCTGGGAGACTTGTAAAAAAAAAAAATACCTGGGCAATATACCTAGAGTTTCTGCTTCAAATCTGAGGTTGAACCTGATAATTTGCATTTTGTGTATTTATTTATTTTTTATTTTTATTTTTATTGAGACAGTCTTGCTCTGTGTCTAGGCTGGAGTGCAGTGGCACAATCTCAGCTCACTGCAATCCCCGCTTTCAGGGTTCAAGCGATTCTCCTGAGTATCTGGGACTACAGGTGTGTGCCACCATGCCCAGCTAATTTTTGTATTTTTGGGTACTTATGGGGTTTCGCCATGTAGGCCAGGCTGGTATTGAACCCCTGACCTCAAGTGATTCTGGCATCTCAGCCTCCCAAAATACTGGGATTACAGGCAAGAGCCACCAAGGTGGCCAGAATTTGCTGTTACAAAAAGTTCCCAAGTAATGCTGATGCTGTTGGCGTAGGAATTATAATACTCTTTAGGAACCACTGCAGTATATCATGTAGCACCTTCAATCCATTGCCTTAGGTAGTACTTTCCAATCCTGGAATCAGCAATAATACATGTAAGCTAATAATATATACTATTACCTCTATATAATAATACAATACATAAGCTAAAGTGTATTTAGTACTTCATTGTGGGTATATGCTTTACATTGATTATTTAATCTATACAACTCATGAATGGGTATTATTACTTTCCCATATTTATAATAAATTAGAAATCGAGGTCAGAGAACAAAGCAGATTGTGCAGAGGCACATGGCTACAAATGCAGGAGCCAGTATGTGAATATGTCTGCTTGATTCTAGAGCACAAGCTTTTTCAGCCTCCATACCAGTGTTTCTCAGATTAACATAGTTCACTTATGATGCCTTGGTTAACTGTAGTTGGGACATGCATGCAGGATTAAAAACAATGATTCATATAGTGAGAAAATGATTGCTATTCTGGCTCTATTTTTACTATCCTTTAATGATAAAAATATCATTTGAGTGCTGTATTTTTAATGTGTCTAATGCTTCGTAACTCGCCCTTTTAACAAAGAGAGTTAGACTTAGTGCCTGTAGTGGGCAACAGTTGCTTGCCACACTGTAAAAACATTGTTTTGCATCCATTTTTCTTACAGTTACTTTCAGCTTATGATAGGTGATGCTAGTTTTCCATTTATACTATTTTTATAAAATCTCCCTCTTAAAGAAGTTAAAGAAAATACACATTCATTTAAAGAAAAATGATAGTGGATAATATACACAGATACAGTGTGGAAAAGGTTGAAATTTGGAAATCCCTGCCTTCCAGAACAGGTTAATTTATCCAATTTGACCAATCTGAAACACCCTAAAGGGAAATTAGGGAAATGTTATTAAAAAACGATTTTTTTTTTTTCAAAGAGGGACGTACTTGGATGGTTAGAGTCAGAACTCCTACAGCAACACGTGTAAAGGCAGAGTAATATCAAGTGAGGAATGGTTTCTTGGTAAGATATATACTACAGGAGTGGGCTGGGATTCAGACTGGATTTCACAAAATGTGTGGCAAATTCTCATAACCTAAATTTCTACAGTAAATTTTAGATAATTTGTTTCCATTAACAGCGAAAAATATCAGTCCCAGCTCAATGGCAAGAGAGTTTGCAGTTGTCAAGGGTACAGTACAAGAAGTGGGGCTCTTAATTCGTGGGGTAGGGGTCGCAATGACTGTATCCTGGGCGCTGGGCGACGGGTCGGGGGTGGGGAATAAGTGAACATAGAGGGACTGTAATCAGAGAAGCGGACATGTTTCAAGATGAAAAAAGAGAACGTGTGCGGAACAAAGAAACAATTTTGTATCACTGACATAATTAACTAAACTGTTTCCCAGGTTTAAATTAAGCAAGGTGTCCTGGGACTACAGCTGTTGTATTTATTTTGGTTGCATGTGATGGGAGCTGTTACTTCCAGGCTTGACAAACGATCAGCCTCAAGATACAAGCTGGAAGGCTGTGGTCATGCCAAGGCTATAGAGAGGAAAGGCAGGCCTCCTCTGAACCCCGCCCCAGCAGAATCAGAAGCGAGGGGCAAGGGTCAGCGCGGGGAGAGTGGAAAGTGCCATATAGTGCCCAGGATCAAGATGGGTAAATGATCCCTTCCTTCTTCTGTTATTTTTTTTTCCTCCCATCGATACCTGAATTGTAACTGAACTTTATGCCAGGAGACCCTAACCTTGTTAATCAGGTTTCCAATCAAATCAGGATCGATTTTAATACCTCCATTTTAGTTGTTGCTGTTGGAATTTCCGAAAAAGCTTAACTGCGCCAGTCTTTCTGTTAGTTCTCCACACCCCCTTCCCTTTCCCTGAGACCCCGCCCTTTTCTCTCAGCCCAAACCACAAAAGGCCGTGCTGTTTCAGCTCCAACACAGTGCTCCGCCCCCTACCAAACGTCGCAATGCTGCAGGGAAAGGAGGTGGGCCCGGCTGGGCGGGGTCGAAGTTGGCTTCGTCTTTCCGCTCTCCAGCCAATTGGTGAAGGCCCCCTGAAGGATATGGGGGAGGAGGCCGTAGAGACGGTCCAAGTATTTTTCCCTTTTTCTGCCACGTCCCAACCATTGACGTGAGCCCACTCCTCAGGTTCCGATTGGGCGTATGGATTGTCCCCCAGCAGAGGCCCTGTACGCCGATTGGTCAGCTCTGCCACGGGGACGGAGCTTGCGTACTCTCCGCCTTCGCCTCCACCGCGGCGCAAGGGGCGGGACTCACTGCCCCCGCCTCTGCTTCCGCCGCCGCCGCCACCACCGCCGCCGCCGTCGCCGCCGCAGCCGCCAGCCGCCAGCCGCCAGCCGTAGCGCGTTCGGCGGGGGAGGAGTCGGAGGCGGAGAAGAAGGCGGTGGTGGCGGGTGGAGGTTCGAGCGCTGTTCTCGCTCCGGAGCCGCTGCACATTTCGGTGAGGGTTTTTTTTTAATTTGGCTTGTTCCGCTATCGGGAATGTGGGGGTCGGGGCGAGGAAATTGCTGCGTTCAGCGACTCAGTTTCTCTGTCTCTTTCCTCGGGAAGGAGCGAGGCCTGTCCCTGGCCCGCTGCGCCGGCCATGGTGGGTGGGGTTGATGGCCGTAGGAGGCCTTCTTCGCCTCCTGGGCCCTGTCCAGCCCCGACTTGGGCCGCGCTCCTGTCCGGGACCGTCGCACCCGCCGCCCCCCGACGGATGACATCGGTTGCTATCCGGGGTCTCCGCTGCCGCTCTTTTCCGCTGCTGCTTTTGCTGTCCTTGGTGACTTGGCCAAGGATCCCGCTGCCTTCCCCCGACACTCGCCACTGTCCAAGAATGTGCCCCCCAACCAACACCTCACACCCGCCTTCTGCTCGTTTCCAGTCACCCCGCGTAGAGCGGAACCGTACTACGCCACAGGCCTGCAGCCCCCCTCTCCCGAGGAGCCTTCCGTTGCCGTATTCGCTCTGCTGGGCGTCTGCATTTTCCCCGATTGTCAGTGAGGCTCGGCACGCAGATAGCTCGCACGAGCCGCAGCAGTCGCTCGACTCCCGGGATCCGCACCCTTCCTCCAGGGCTGCTCCCAGTTAGCAGTGTCAGGCCAGAGGTCCTCTCGCAGACGCACTTGTAATTTGGCCTCCCTCAGATGACTGTTAATCATTTTGCGCACATTCAAAATGGTGAGCCTAAAGAGGCTCAGACCAAGTTGAAGCAAAGGGGAGGTGATAAATAGTCATTTTGCAGGAAGATTAATCTGAGAGTTGTCTCTCCGGACATTAAAAAAAATAATAAACATTTACATCCGCATGGACGCTTCTTTGGAGTCTGCTGGTTCTGTGAAGTTTAAAATTTTCATTACAGGCTTAATGTATTCTGTTTTATTATGCAGTATTTGGTCACATTTCTTTAAAATGGCATCACCTTTGCTGAAGGAACCTGAGGATAACAGTAACAAACGTTTAATCTATATTTTTCAGTGTTGTGATTGTCTTCTGGGATTCATGTCATTTTTGTATGAGATAACCACTTAATTTTAAAAATTCATTACAGACATGCAAGTTTGATGTACATGTTAACAATATAAATAATGGACCGTTAGGTAATATTTGAATATTTATTTCTTTTCATCCCGCAGCCCCACTCCAGGATAAAGTTGACAGGTTAGTGTTCATTTTTCAAAATCCTCTTACAAATGCACTTCTAAACACATACAGGTACATGTAAAGGTTTGTTTTGTTTTTTGAGGGAGGCTATTACCAAACATGTTTGGATACCACTTGCTTATTGACTTAATTATGTATCTTGAACATCTTTCCTTGTTAAATATAGGTCTCCCTAATACTTTTTTTTTTTTAATACAGAGTTTCGCTCTTGTTACCTAAGCTGGAGTTGCAATGGCGCGATCTCGGCTCACTGCAACCTCCGCCTCCAGGGTTCAGGCAATTCTCCTGCCTCAGCCTCCTGAGTAGCTGGGATTACAGGCACGGGCCACCATGCCCAGCTAATTTTTTGTACTTTTTTAGTAGAGACGGAGTTTCACCATGTTGACCAGGATGGTCTCGATCTCTTGACATCCTGATCCACCCGCCTCGGCCTCCCAAAGTGCTGGGATTACAGGCGTGAGCCATCGCGCCCGGCCCCTAATACTTTTTAAAAGGCTGACTGGTATCTCATCAGTTTGAATGGGCTATAAGTAATTTATTCCCTTATTTAAAGACATTTAAATTAATTGCAGTTTCTTTTTGCTGTCACAAATAATTTATAATGAAAATAGTTTTCCAATTTATTAATCGATGTTTATTTTTATTTTATTTTTTTTTTTGAGACGGAGTTTCGCTCTTGTTACCCTGGCTGGAGTGCAATGGCGCGACCTCGGCTCACCGCAACCTCCTCCTCCTGGGTTCAGGCAATTCTCCTGCCTCAGCCTCCCGAGTAGCTGGGATTACAGGCACGTGCCACCGTGCCCAGCTAATTTTTCGTATTTTTAGTAGAGACGGGGTTTCACCATGTTGACCAGGATGGTCTCGATCTCTTGACCTCGTGATCCACCGGCCTCGGCCTCCCAAAGTGCTGGGATTACAGGCGTGAGCCACCGCGCCCGGCCCTATTAATCGATGTTTAATAACAAACTTTAACTTTTCCTTGATTTAAAAAAATTAAACAGTGTGGAATAATGTAAAAGGTACAGCTTCCATCTGTAGTCCTGCTTGCATCCTGTTTCAGTCAGCCACTGTTAAAACAATTCAGTAAACTTCCTCTATGTGTGATGATTTCTGAAGCATGGTTTCCTATAAGTGGAGTTGCTCAGTTAAAAATTATGCATATTTTAAATTTCGATAACCCTTTCTCCCTCTTTATTACTGTTGTTGAAAATATTGTTGGCTGTTTCTTATGCATTTCTTATAGGTAAACTTTAGACTCAACTAAAAATCCTTAGCTGTTTTGAATAAGGTTATATTGAAATTTTAGATTAATTTGGAGAGACCTGGACTTTATAGTATTGAGTCTGTCTCCTCAGAATGTGGCCTCTCCATTTTATTCACATCTTCTTTTATATTCTTAGGAAACTTACAGTTTTTCTTTATATGTATAACATTCCATCCCAGTATTCCTAGCTATTTTATGGTTTGATTGGTGTGGTGGATGGAGACTTTCAGTAACAATTCTCTCTCTCTCTCTTTTCTAGTTATAGGAAAGCTTTTGAGTTTTCTGTTTATTGTATATCAAATTATTTTATTGAGTTATCAGGAGATATTCATAGTTTTGTGGTTTTCTTTTTAATTTTTGTAACTTACATGTTTTTCTCATTGCTTTTGCAGTTATACATCCTATAAGATACTGAGCACTGGCAGATAAAAACTAATAGCACTGATAGCTAAAAACATGGTGTTCTTTTGACTTTAAGGGGGAATGCTTCTAATGTTTTAGCATTAATTACAAAGTTTACTGAAGCTTTCCGGTAAAGCCTCCGATATTAAAATATTTTTTTCTAGTCTTGGCTTTCCAAGATGATTATATTGTTGTTGTTGTTGTTTTTGACATTTTAAAAAATGATAAATGAGTTTTCTTATGTATATTTTTTGACATCTTTTGAGGTAGGTATATGTGGGCATCACCAGTATTCCCTGGATATTTTCCTGTGAGAGCACCCTCTTAGAAAATCAACCTTATTGAGGATAACTTAGATGCAATAAAATGTACTTATTTAAAATGTACAGTGTATTTTGTTTTGACAAATGTGTACTCTGTGACTACCACCACGGTCAAGAGTGGGATGTTTTAAAAAAAGTGGAATATTTTTATACCACAGTTAAGATATGGAATATTTTCATCTTCCCCAAAGTTGCATTTTACAGTCCATCACAATTTCACCCTCAGTACTAAGAAAGCACTAATCCTCTTTTTGTTGCTATAAATTGGTATCATTTTCTCTAGAATTTTATATAAGTGGAATTATGTAATATATACTCTTTGTATCTGGCTTTTTCTCTTGGCATGTTTTACAGTATTATCCATGTTTTTCAGTACTTAACTGGTTCATCTCTTTTTATTGCTGAATAGTAGTCCATGGTATTGATTTACTGTTTTTTTTGACCAGTCCACCTGTTTACAGATACTTGGATTGTTTCCAGTTTGGGGCTGTTACCAATAACCTTCATTTATTGAACATTTATTTATTCAATGAACATTCATTTATTCTGAATTTTTGTGAACATTTTTTTTTTCCTGGTAAATACCTAAAAATGGAACTTGTCGGGTTTTATGATAAGTGGATGTTTAACCTTTTAAGAAACTGCCATTTCCAGCAGCAGTTTATGACAGTTCCAGTTACTCCACATCATTCTCAGCATTTGGTTATTTCAGTCTTTTAAATTTTAGCTGTTTTAGTGGGTGTGTAGTAGTATCATACTGGGATTTTAATTTGCATTCACCAGATGACTGATAGTACTGAGAATTTGCTCGAGTGTATGTCTTCCTTTGTGAAGTGTCTGTTCACATCTTTTGCTCATTTAAAAAAAATGGGTAGTTTTCTTACTGAGTTGTATGCATTTTTTGATACATTCTTTATACAACTCATTTGACACACAGAGACACATAAGCACACACACTCTGCAATCTGAAGCCTTTTTTTTTTTCGTTTTCCGAGCTTTAAAAGAAGAGCTTTTAATTTTGATAAATTCAGCTAATCAACTTTTTCTTAGGATTCATGCTTCTGTGTTCTAAGAACTGTTTGCCTAATGCAAAGTTGTGCAGATTTATTCTTATGATTTTCTATAAGTTTTCTAGTTTTGGCTTTTATGTCAAGGTACCTTATCCATTTTGGGTTAGTTTTCGGATACGGTGTGTAGTAAGGGTCAAGGCTTATTTTCTTCTCAAATGTTTATGTAGTTCTAGCACCATTTGTTGGGACTACTTTCTTTTCCCCATTGAATTAACTTTGTTAAAAATCAGTTGACTATATATGTGAATCTGTTTCTCTTATCTTTGTGTCTATAATTTTGCTAATACCAAGTTGAAGTTGTCGTGTGGTTTTTTTTTGTTTTGTTTTGTTTTTTTTACGTTATAATAAGTGTTGAAATTAGGCAATATGACTCACTGAACTTTATTCTTTTTCAAAATTGCCTTGGCTATTCTAGCTTTACATAAAACTTTTAAAGGCAGCTTATTGGTTTCTACAAAAAGTCCTGAAGGGCTTTTAATTTAATTTGTGTTGAATGCATAGATCAATTTAGGAAGAATTGACATCTTGAGTCTTCCAATTCAGGAACACAGGTTGTCTCCATTTATTTAGGTCTTCTTTCATATCAATTTGTCAGCATTTTGTAGTTGCAGCATAGAGACGTTTCTCATTTTGTTAGATTTTTTTCTAATATTTAATAATTGATACTATTATAAAAGATAATTTTCTTAAAATTTATAGTTATTTACTACTATATATAAATATACAGTTGATTTTTGCATATTTGATTCTTGAAACCTTGCTAAATTTATTTATTCTAGTAAATTTTTATAGATTCTTTGGAATTGTCCTATGCAGACAATCGTATTATTTGCAAATATACATCAGTTTTATTCCTTCTTAATTTGTATGTAACTGCCTCCATCTTTTTTCTTATTAGACTAGCTAAGACCTCCAGTATGATGTTGAATAGCAGTGGTGAAGGCAGATATCCTTCTTTTGTTCCTGATGTTAAGAAGAAAGCATTCAGTCTTTCACTATTGAGTGTTATAGAGTGGTGCTATGGATTGAATGCTTATGTCCCTTTCAAAATTCATAGTATTGAAACGTAATCCCCATCTCGAGGCTATTTGGAGGTGGGGTTTCAGAGACATGATTAGATCATGAAGCCTCTGCCTACATTAATGGATTCGTTTGCTTATGAAGAGATCCTAGAGAGCTCCCATCCCCTCACACCATATGAGAAGACAGTGAAAAAATTGCAGTCCATGAACCAGGAAGTGGCCCAGGAATCTACCAGCACCTTGATTTTGGACTTCCCAGCCTCCAGAACTGTGAGGAATAAATTTCTGTTGTTTATAAGCCACTTCAGTCTATGGGGAGCTTGTTACAGCAGTACTGAGGGACTAAGACAAGTGGCCTTTTACCACATTGAGGATGTTCCCATTCTGTTCTTAGATTGCTGGGAGGTTTTTTGTTGTTGTTCTTTTATTTTTTATTTTTGAGATGGAGTCTTGCTCTGTCGCACAGGCTGGAGTACAATGGCATAATCTCATCTCACTGCAACATCCACCCCCCAGATTCAAGCGATTCTTCTGCCTCAGCCTCCTGAGTAGCTGGGATTACAGGTGCACACCATCATGCCCAGCTAAAAGGTTGTTTTTTTGTTTTGTTTTTATCATGAGTGGATGTTGAGTTTAGTCAGGTGTTTTTACTGTATTTATTGAAATGATCATATGGTTGGTTGCTCTGTTAATGTGATGAATTACATTAACTTATTTTTGAATGTTGAATCATCTTCCATTCTCTGGCTTAACTTCATTTGGTGACTGTATTGTCTACTGTCATTTTTATAGATTGGTGAAGTATTTTGTTTTGCATCTATGTTCATGAAAGATACTTTTTCATGTAATTATAATGCTGGTTTCATAGAGTTGGGAAGTGTTTCTTCTTACATTTTTGAAAAAAAATTATTAGGATTTGTATTATTTGTTTTATAAATTTTTTAGAGTTTGCAAGTGAACTTTTCTGGTCCTAGAATTTTCTTTGTTGGAAGGTTTCAAAGGATAAGTCTAATTGCTTTAATAGATACAGGATTATTAGGGTTATCTATTTCTTCTTGAAAGCTTTTAGTCTTTGACTATATGAGTCATTTTCACACACTCTATGAGCTTTAGTAGTTGTTTTTGTCTTTCAAGGCATTTGTCTTCATTTTTATTCAGTGTCAAAAGTTGTTTCTTCATTATTCTTTTCATGCCTAAAACATCTGTAGTGATGTCTTTCCTTTCATTCTTGTTATTAGCAATGTGACCTCTCTCATTTTTGTTTGTTTGGTTCCAGGTTTTTTTATTAATCTTTTCAGAGTCAACTTTTTATTTGATTGCTTTCTAAGATTTTTATTTTTATCGATTTCTGCTCCTTACTATTTCTTTCAGTATGCTTTGGATTTAAATTCCTCTATGTTAATTTGTTAAGGTGTATACTTAGGTCATTGACTTGAGACCTTTTTTCTTTTCTTCCAATTGCTGCCTGAGGTGCTCACACAATTTGATGCACTGATTTTTTTTTTAAAGTTCTTATGTGACTTCCACTTTGACCCATAGAGGTTGCTGTTTAATTTCCAAATAGTTGATGATTTTGTATGTCTTTTTCTTTATATAATTTATTTTAAATTCTTTGATGTTTGTTTTATGACCAGAATATGGTTAATCTCAGTAAATGTTCCATGTACACTTCAAAATAATGTGTATTCTCCTGTTTAGGGATGGGGTATTCTATAAATGCCAGTTAGGTCAAGTTGTTTTACAGTGCTTGTTAGGCCTTCTATTTCCTTACTGAATTTTTGTTCACTTGTTTCGTTCATAATTGAGAGAACAGTTGAAGTTTCCAAGTAAAATGATGAGTTTTTCTATTTCTCCTTCTCTGTTTTCGCATCATGTATATTGAACCTCCTGTTAGGTGCATGTAAATTTAGGATTGTTAAACCTTTTTGGTGAACTAACTCCTTTATCATTATGTAATACCCTCTTTATCTCTGTTAGTATTCCTCATTCCAAAGTCTACTTTATCTAATATTAATATAGCCTCTCTAGCTCTCTTTTAGTGTTTGTATGATATATTATTTTCCATCCTTTTAATCTGTTTTTTATTTAAAGTCGGTTTGTTCTGGCCAACCTTTTAAAAATTTATCTTGAAAAATCTGTTTTTAAATTGAAGTTTTCAGACTATTTACATTTAATGTAATTATTGATGTAGTTGGATTTAAATCTAGGACCTTAATTGTTTTCTACTTATGTGCTCTCTGATCCCTGTTTTTGAGTCTATTTTATCTTCACCATTGGGTAATTACTTACACTTATTTTGTCTCTCTTTTAAAAAGTTATTGGCTTCTCTCTGATTTGTATTAGACATCTTTAATAATAGACCATATTGGAGAAATATTATACCACATTTATTTTATTTTATTTTATTTTTTATAAAGATGGGGTTTCACCATGTTGATCAGGCTGGTCTTGAACTCTCGACCACAGGTGATCCGCCCGCCTTGGCCTCCAGGTGTGAGCCACCACACCCGGCTGTACCATATTTTGTATAGTGTCAGAGCTCTACAACAGAATATTTACAATTTCTCCTTATTTTTTTGTGTTCTTACTGTCTTGCCTTTTACAAATGCCATGAATGCATATGCCTTGTAATGTTTGTTTTATTCCTGTGCTGTCTAGTATGATAGTCATTAGCCAGTGTAGCTATTTAAATTTGAATTTATAGTAGTTAGTATAAGTTAAATTAAAAGTAATTTTCTTTATTATAGTAGCCTCTTTTCCAGTGCGTATTCCTTCTGCATGGAGAACTTCCTTTCACATTTCTTGCACTTCAAGTCTACTGGTAACAAAGTTCTGAAGATTGTCTCACAAATAACTCTGTTTCACTTTTTCTTTTGGAAGATTTTGCTGGATATAAATTTATTGTTCACAGTGTTTTTCTAATATTAAGATGCTATTTATTATCTTTTGACATGGACAGTTTCAAAAAGGAAGTTGGCTGTGATTCTTTAGTTCCTCTTTTCTACTGTCAGCATCAAATATATTTTATCGGTGGTCTTTAAATTTTATTTTATTTATTTGTTTTCAGAGACAAGGTCTCGTTCTATTGCCCAAGCTGGAGTGCAGTGGTGCAAGCTTGTCTTACTGTAGCCTGGAGCTTCTAGACTTAAGCAGTTCTCCCACCTTAGCCTCCAGAAATGCTGAGATTACAGGCCTGAGCCACTGTGCCTAGGCTGTCATTGGTCGTGGTGGTGGTGGTGGTTTTTGAGACAGTCTCACTCTGTTGCCCGGGCTGGAGTGCAGTGGTGCCATCTTAGCTCACTGCAAGCCTCACCTCCCAGGTTCAAGTGATTCTCATGCCTCAGCCTCCTGAGTAGCTCAGATCACAGGTGCCTACCACCACGCCTGGCTAATTTTTGTGTTTTTAGTAGAGACAGGGTTTCACCATATTGGCCAGGCTAGTGTCAAACTCCTGTCCTCAAGTGGTCTGCTCGCCCTGGCTTTCCAAAGTTCTAGGATTACAGGTATGTATCATTCATTTTTTTTATGGCAGGTTAAGGATGTTACATCTTGGGATATTTGTACATTTTTGTGTGTTTTATATTTACACAGCTTTCGTTGGGGGGCGGGAATCACTGAGCTTCTTGGATTTATGATCTTTTAAATAATGTTTGGAAAATTTACAGTACCTTTCTCTTGGAATGTTTCTGCCTCCCCTGCCCCGACATTTGCTTTTTGTTGGATTCCAGTTAAACACATGATAGTTCATTTAATGCAGTCCCACAACTCTTCAAGGCTCCTGGTTTTTGTTGCTGCTGTTGTTTTTTAACGTGCTTCTTTTGACTTAAATTATTTTTTATCTAGGCTTGGGTCATTTATTTTGACTTATGTCTTTTTTTTTTTTTTTTGAAACAGCTTCAGTTTGTCACCCAGGCTGGAGTGCAGTGGTGTGATCTTGGCTCACTGCAACCTCCACTTCCTGAGTTCAAGCGATTGTCATGCCTCAGCCTCCCGGGTAGTTGGAATTATGGGTGCGTGACACCATGTCTCGCTATTTTTAGTAGAGATGGGTTTCATTATGTTGGTCAGGCTGCTCTTGAACTCCTGACCTAAAGTGATCTGCCCGCCTACAAATGGTATATATATTTCTAAAATTACTTTTTATAGCTGCTTACTGTAATGACTTTTTATTTTGATGTTATAGCTGTCTGTCTTAATCTTTTCCTGCTGCTATAAGAAAATACCGTAAGCCTTGGTAATTTATAAAGAAGATAGATTTATTTATTTCTCACAATTCTAGAGCCTGTATGTTCAAAATCAAGGTACCAGTGGGTTTAGTGTTTGATGAGGGCTGCTCTCTGCTTCCAAGATGGCACCTGTTGCTTGTCTTCACACAGCAGAAGATGAAAGAGCAAAAAGGCCTAAGTATTTCCCTCCAGCCTTTTTAGAAAGTACTAATCCATTCATAAAGGCAGGGCCTTATCACTTTTTAAAAGACCCCACCTCTTAATACTATCACAATGTGGATTGAGAATTTTAATTAATATTTTAATTTTCATCTCCACTGTGTGATGGTAACTTGTTTTAATTTGTGATTTCAGCCAGTTTATGAAATTGATAACTTTTCATATGTTTCTTAGCTGTTTGGGTATCTTTTTCTGGAGTGTGTCTCATCAGGTTATCACATTTCTTTTGGATTATATTCTTTTTTTATTTAGAAGTATGTTATATATTCTGTATGTGAGCACTTTGTTACTTACTTGAAATGTAAATTTCTTTTCTCATTTGTGGCTTTCCTTTTCAGTCTCTGAATATCTCTTTATGAATAGAAATTTTAAATTCCATTGTGCAGTTCATTGGCCCTTTATTTCCTTAGGAAATTTTCCTTTTTTGTTCCTTGCTTTAAAAAATATTTTTTTACTCCAGCATTATAAAGATTTCTCCTTTTATGGGATTTATTGTTTTACCTTTTACATTTAGGTCTACAATCCTTTTGGAATTGAGTTTTGCATTTTATGGGAAACAGGCTGAATTTTGTGGTCTAGTGTGTTCAATGAAAAAAACGTATCTTTCCCTAGAGCTCTGTAATGTAACATTGTCATGAGTCAGTTGTATGTAATATGTATCCATTTTAGGACTCTGTTCCTGTGTTGGTCCTATATGATACTAGCTACATGTGGCTGTTTAAAATTAATAGAGGTTTGAACACTGCAGAGTTTCATCATCACAGAAAGTTCTGTTGTTTCACATTCTTTCTTTTTTTTTTTTTTTTTTTTTTTTTTTGATAGAGAGTCTTGCTCTTTCACCCAGGCTAGAGTGCACTGGCACAATCTCAGCTCACTACTACTTCCACCTCCTGGGTTCAAGTGATTCTTCTGCCTCAGCTTCCTGAGTAGCTGTCACTACAGGCATGCACCACCATGTGTGGTGAATTTTTGTATTGTTAGTAGAGACAGGGTTTTACCATGTTGGCCAGGCTGGTCTCAGACTCCTGGCCTCAAGTGATCTGCCCTCCTTGGCCCTCCACACTGCTGAGATTTCGGGCATGAGCCACCACGCCTAGTCTCTTTGATACTTTTCTAACTTATTCCATTGGTATATTGGTCTGCTTATTCCCTAACAAGCTTCTTATGATCATAGATTTTTAAGGTTTGTCTTCTGAAAGAGTTACTCTTTGTACCTTGTTCTTTTAATGACTACTTTGTTTATTCTTGGCCATTTTTAGGCCTACTTACATTTTAGAATCATCTTGTCTATTTCCCACCAAAAAATGCCTGCTGGGATTTTATTAGGATTACGTTTAACCCATAGATTATTTAAGGAGAATTGAAATTTATAAAATTGAATCTTTCAAGCCAATGAGTGTGTTATTTTCTTCCATTACTTATGTCTTCTAAAATTTCTGTAATATTCTGCATCTTTCATTTCTAGGGATTTGATGTTTGTGATTCCTATTGTAAACAATGTCCTTTTTAGGTAATATTAGTAATAAATTTAGTTTTCTAGCTATGTGTTAAAATGTGATAATACATTTTTATATTGACTTTGTCTGTCATCTAAAGCCTATCACTATAGAACTTTACTTGTAAGTAGTTTGTTCCAGTTTTTTCATATGTATTCATGCTGTCTGTGAATAATGATATTTTTCCTTCCTTTCCAATTCTTAAACTTTGTTTTTCCTCTTTATTTCACTGACAAACACACTCACTTGGTAGGTGTTTACATACATGTATTCAGCCTAGATGACCTGGACTTCTTAATGGAAACTGTGGAATCCAGAAAACAATAGGGGTACATCTTTATAATGCTTCAAAAAAGAAAAAAAAAAAGGCATCTAACGTAGAATACTATTCTCATTTGAATATCCTTCAAAAATAAAGACAGTTTTAGACAGAGCGGAGAGAGAGAAGTTGTTGCCGGGGTACTCATAAGAAACATTAAAGGATGTTATTTAGGCTGAAGGAACATCAGACAGATGGAAGCATGGAAATGGAATAAGTAGACATTTTCAGAAAGAGTTATTGAAGATAATTTGGTATTTGAAACAGTCTTGATAATGTTTGGTGGGGCTTGTATGTAGTGTGAGCTATATGAAAATAACAACCACGGACATGAAGGAGTTAAACTGTGATATGAGTTTGTTGCCTTTTTGGGGACCTGGTAAAAGGTAAAAGAACTACGAGTGCTCAGCTGCTTCAGTTCATGATTTTTCAACTTTACAGTGCGTTTAGTAGGGTTTTAAATGCATTTTCAACTTAATGATATTTTCATTTTACAGTGGATTTGTCAGGACATAATCCCATTATAAGTCAAGGAGCATCTGTAGTTTGAAGTAGACAGTAAAACTGTAGGTCACATTTTGATATAAGGAGAAGCTGAAATGGACTTGCCCAAACATAAACCAAAACCACACTTCTATGATGTTAAGAAAATCAACTTGCTGTATAATTGCCTGCCAGAAGAAAACTTAAAATACTCATTAGAGAAAGGTAATTTAGAGCTTCCGGGAAATATCATCCAGCATACATCAAGGATACATTGTGTAATTTCTAGGACAACCACTAAGAGAATGATATTTTAAATAATATATCAAAAAAGCTAGTAGATGAAAATGGAATAATTAAAAAAATATATCAATACCAAGGAAGTCAAGAAAGGGGGAATAAAAGACAGGTGAGATGATTGAAAATATTAGCAAGATGGTAGACTTAAACCAGACTACACTGGTAATTATGTTAAATGTGAATGGATTAAACATTCCAACAAAAAGAGAAGGCTAATCAGATATTATATATAAGTGAATAAAACCTACCTATAATATTCTGTTTATAAGAAAAGTACTTTAAAGGGAAAGACAGGTAAAGTAAAAAGACATAATCAGCATTGTTGCAAATACCAAAAGAAAGCTGAAAGCTGATGTGGCTATATTAATACTAGACAAAATAGACTTGAGAAGAAGCATTATGAGAGATAAGGAAAAAAATAACATGATAAGTGTGCCAATTTATCAAGAAGACATAATTCTAAATATGTGTTCACACAGTATCACAGCTTCCAAATATGTAAGACAGAAGCTAATATAACTAAAAGAAAGATAGATCTGTATTCCTAGCTGGAGATTTAAAATATATTCAAAGTAACTGGTAGAACAGTGTGGTTAAAAAAAAGTATTAGTAAAGGAATAGGAAATTTCAATGGCATGATTAATCAACTTGACCTAATTGATATTTATAGAACATTATATTCAATAGCTGAGGGCTTTACATTATTTTTAAGTGCATATGGGACATTTGCAAAAATATTCTGGGTCATAAAGTATCATTAATTTTCAAGGAATTTAAATTATACGGTGCATATTTTCTGACCACTGTAGAACTATATTACAACCCAATAACAAAAATATAGACCCAATAACTCAAAATATTTGGAAATTAAGCAACACACTTTTGAGTAGCCTATGGATGAAAAACAAAGTCACTTTGGAAATGTGAAAGCATTTTAATCTGAAAAATAATAAAAATATCACATAGCAGAAGTTTTGGAATATGGCTGAAGCAATACTTAGAGGTAACCTTACAGCTTTAGATGCATAAATTAGTAAGGAAGAAAGGTTAAAAATCAGTAGTCTAAGCTGTTATCTCAAGGGAGCAATGAATCAAAACCCAAGGAAGTAGAAAGAAGGAAATAGTATAAAAGCAGTATTCAATGAAACAGGAAAGTTTTACAGTAAATTAGTTAAGAGAACTTTTTAAAAATGAAAACCTGTAATGACTTGATTAAGAAAAATGAGAGGAAACACAAATTACTAATATCAGGGATGAAAAAAAGAGACATCACTACAGATCCTCTCTATATTAAATTGTTCATAGTATAGCTTAATATTAATACATTTGACAACTTGAATGAAAGATCATAATCCCTGGAAAAAACAATTTACTCAGCTCACATATAAAGAAATAGAAAATCTGAGTTGTTCTGTGTCTATTATGTTAGTTGAATTTATCAGAAACCTTTCCACAGAGAAAATCCTAGACCTGATGGCTTCACTGACAAACCACCTCACATTACGTAAGATATAATCCTGGATTTACCCAGGCCCATCGAGAGAACAAGAAGAAGATAAATAGATTTCTTTGCATATTTTATGACTTTAATATAATCTTGATAGTAAAACTTGACACGAGATGACAAAGAGAGACAATTTTAAGACTATTTCTCATGAACATAGATAAAAGAATAATCCAGTGAGATATAAAAAGGTTAATGTATTATGACGAATATGGATTTGTTTGGGGAATGTGAAGTTAAGTCGGTTTAATGTTTTAAAATTAATCATTTGGCCAGGTGCAGTGACTCATGCTTATAATCCCAGCACTTTGGAAGGTCAAGGCAGAAGGATCATTTGAGCCCAGGAGTTCAAGACCAGCCTGGGAAACATGGTGGGACCCTGTCTCTACAAAAAAATTTTAAAAATTAGCTGGCTGTGATTCCTGCTGGTGATCTCAGCTACTCAGTAGGCTGAGGTGGGAGGATCTCTTTAAGTGGAGGTTGAAGCTTCAGTGAGCCTTGATCTGGCCACTGCACTCTAGCCTGTGCAAGACTGTGTCTCAAAAATAAAAAATAAAATTAATCAATGTAATTTATCACTTTTACAGAATAATGTAAATTCATAGGTCCATACAGAAAAAATTTGTAAATTTTGTAGAATTTACAAAATAAAATCATTTGACATAATTCAGCCTGTGTTTATCTTTAGAAACCCTCTGGGATGTAAAAAAGTTTCTCTTCAAAGTTTCCTTTCTTGTTTAAAAAAAAATTCGTCTTAGAAATAATAGTTTAAACACTTTCTTTAAAAGCCTTTTTGCCTTTTTGCTAGAAGCACTATACTATGTAGCTGTTAGACATGCTTACAGGCACATAGTACATTCTGTGTCCTTGTACTTTAACCGAGATATCTGTGCTGAATGTGCTCACAGGCATGTCCCAGCTCACAGCCTATGCCCCTTCCTTATTTGGACTTCCCCCTTTTGCTCTCCATGCTTTTACCTGTTTAAAAAAGTTTCAAGTTATTAGCCAATTGAGTTTTAGTTTAGATTGTGAAGTCTGGCTCCAACCAACAAAGATCAGACACAGCAGTAAGGACAACCTCAAATGTGTAAAAAATATATATGTCTGCTTTCCTTTGTGTTGTACTCTTGTGGCAAGATTGCTATGGGAGTACCCTTTCTGCAGGAAGAAAAAAGAATTGCTTTGCTGAGAAAACCTTTATCCCAGTACTAGTTTTTTTTGCAGCACCGAGCATCTGTTTCCAACAAACCCTCATCAATTTATGATGAGGTATTCCATTCTCAATTTGCCAAGGTGTATCAGAAAAACCCTATAGCTAACATATTCAATGAAAAAACACTGATTCATGTGTAATGTATCTCTCCCTCTATTCAATATTGCATTGGACTGACCTACCTACCTACTTTCCTTCCTTCCTTCCTTCCTTCCTCCCTCCCTCCCTCCCTCCCTCCCTCCCTCCTTTTTTCCCTTCTCCCTTCGTCCCTCTCCTCCCCCCTCCCCTCCCCTCCCCTCCCCTCCCCCCTCCCCTCCCCTCCCCTCCTTAAGTCTCCCCTCCTTAAGCCTCCTTCCCTCCTTCCCTCCTTCCTTCCCAGCTCACTGCAACCTCTGCCAGGTTCAAGCTATTCTCCTGCCTCAGACTTTTTAGTAGCTGGAATTACAGGCATGCACCACCATGTCTGGCTAATTTTGCATTTTTAGTAGAGTAATTTTTGTATCTTTAGTAGAGATGGGATTTCTCCATATTGGTCAGGCTGGTCTCCAACTCCCAGCCTCAGGTGATCAGCCTGCCTCGGCCTCCCAAAGTGCTGGGATTACAGGCATAAGCCACTGCACCCAGCCGCATTGGACTTCTAACCAGTATGCTCAGCCAAAAAAAAAAATAAAAAATTTAGAAAAAGTAAACCCCAAATACATTTGCCATCAAACTATTAAAATAAGTGAAGTTAGCAAGGTGATTGGATACCAGGCCAATAAAATGTATGTACTAGCAACCAAAAAGTATAAAAGTTTTTAAGATATATGTTGAATAGTATTGAAATATGTAAGATGGCTAACAATAAACTCAGTAAACTTGAACCAGTCTTTTATACTGAAAATTATAGAAAAGTTCTGAGAGGCATTTTTAAATACTTAAATGGGGAAATTATTCCATGTTTATATAAGAAATTCAATATTATTATTTACAGCAAAACATAGGAACAACTTCACCTCATTCCTTATTTATTGTGTATCTACTAATTAGAAAATAATATCTACTGGACGATTTTGCGTTTCTTTGTATGTGTAGGCAGTCATGTGCTTGTGGACAGAAGATAGAAATCTGAAGATAGATTAAAAAGAATATATAAGTGTGAGAAATAATTTAAATACAAGCTTTGATTGTTATTCAAAATAGATACCTTATTTACACTTTGGATATTTATTTTGCCTTTGCAGTTAATAGAAAAATGAGATAATGTTAGTAAGCTAAGTTAAAATGTAGTTGATTCCAACATATATAAAAAATAGCTTTCTAATAATATTTGTCATAGTTTGTCATAAATGCATTTTGTCAGAGTTTGTAGTTTTGAATTTATATCTCAGTTGTAGTAATAGGTGTAAATTACCAAACTTCTGTATGTCTAAGGAATTCATTTACTAAAAGGAAATGCAGGGTAGGTAATTATAGAAGACTGATTTAAGAGGAATTTTAAGAAATGTTTTTAGGGCGTTTTGGAGGCATATATGTAAAGATAAATATGAGAGAATATAAAATATATGTTCCAATGGACTTAGAAGAGTAATCAAGGCTTCTCCTTCAAGTAAGGATCAAATTGTGTTTGTTTCTCAACTAACCTTTGTTTTTCTAGAAAAGATACTTTAAAAGTGAGCTATTTCTGGCTCCCAGCAGATGGGTCATAAGGGTGTAGATTCACCCTATCAGTTGAAACTCTTCTTCTGAAAGTTTAGCTGATTTTTCTCTCCCTCTGCCTAAATCTTGATTTCATTGTACATTTTTTGTATATTGTTAACCTGTTGCAGGATAAGAAGGTAGCTTGTTATGTAGGAAATTCATTATTATTATTTATAGCAAAATACAGGAACAACTTCACCTCATTCCTTATTTATTGTGTATCTACTAGTTAGTAAATAAGATCTACTAGACGATTTTGCAGTTGTGTGTATATGTAGGCAGTCATGCACTTGTGGATAGAAGATAGAAGAAATATAAAGATAGATTAAAAAATATGCAAGTGTGAGAAATAATTTAAGTACAAGGTTTGATTGTTATTCAAAATAGATACTTTATTTACTCTTTGGACATTTATTTTGCCTTCACCTCATTCCTTATTTTCCTGCAGTAGACATAGCAACTCAGACGTTTATCATCTCACAGTCCCAGTGGGTTAGAAATTCAGGAGCCCAGCCTGGTTGCTGATACTGGTTCAAGTCTCTCATGAGGTTGCAGTCAAAATGTAGGCTGGGACTGCAGTCATCTGAAGGCTTGACTAGGGCTGAGATACCTGCTTTCCAGGTGGCTTATCCATGTGGCTGTTGCTGGAAGACATTAGTTTCTTGTGGATTTTGTCAGAACGGTCAATATTTCACCATGTGGGCTTTCCATGGATCTACTTGAATGATCTCATGATGTGGCAGCTGGTTTCTTCCAGCAAGAGTGAGCAGAGAGATTTAAGGAGGAAGCCACAATTCCTTTTATTACCCTATTCTTGTACATCACACACAGTCACATCCATCATACTGTTTTCATTAGAAACAAGTCACAAGAGAGGGCTCTAATACTGAGAACAGTTTATTAACTTGCCTAAATATTGAAGTTGAAGTTTGAATACATGTGTGCCAAAAACTTAGCTCTCTTTTTTCATTATAAGACCACATTTCCATAAGAGAAAGGAGCACAGAATTATCTCATTCCTTCGTTCATTTGTTCAGCAGCTGTTTTAATATACTGTCAGACAATATACTAGACAAAGTGTATTTAAATAAAAATTAAACAAGGTCTTTGTCTTTAAACTCACTAGTTTACTGTGAGAAGTGTATATCCCATGTCCATGTTCTTCCTTGTATTCTTTTAAAGATTATTCCTATTGTCTGTCCAGAGCTGCTGGCATAATATCCTAGTTAAAATGATAAAGTGATGACTACTAGGTTAATAATTGAGAGACCTAGAATTAATACATCCCGGATTCACTCCGTTACTTATTAGCAGCACATTTATGTATTTTTTTTTTTTTTTTTTTAGTATTTGTAAGAAGTATTTAAAAACCCCAAATTGTTTGAAGTAACTGTCATAAGTAGAGAGGAGTCTGTCATGAACATGTTGTTAGGTGAATAGTACATGGAGCAAACAACTAATCAGCAAAGGAAATGTCTATTTACAGAAAAACTGTGTTCCCGATTTACCACAGATGCAAATTTAGACTGATTAATCATTTTAATCCTGACCTCAGCTATGGTCTTTATTCCCTACTTATATCTTCCTTATTTGCTTTTTTTCTTATTTTTTATACTTAGAGATAGAAAGGAGATAACACTGTCATAGACAGAGATTCTAGTCTATATTCATAAAACAAGAACCACTATTATTAAAGAATCACAGAATAAAAAAGTATAAGAAATTAAAAAGATAATTACAGAGAATAATGAAAGACTAAGTGAAAGAAGTAAAAGCGAGTTAAATTCCCAGTCTGTAGAGTGAAAATATGAAAGAAAAGTTTAGAGACAAATGATTAACCCATTTGGGCCAAATAAAGAGAAATTAGGAAGGAAAGAAAAGATATATTTGAGACATGTACAAGAGTCTCTAATCAAAATAGCTGTTCCAATGCTGTGTAGGAAAAACTAAAAAAATGGCCTGCCCCAAACAAGCCTTTGTGAAATTATAGATTACCAGCTATTGAGACAAGATCCTAAATACTCCAGACAGAAAAATTTGGTGTTTCTACAAAAGAAGGATAAATCAATTGACAGGTAGGACACAGTGCCTTTCAGAGTTTAGAAAAAATGGTTTTGTATTGAACTGTACTAAAGTATGAGGGAAAGATAGTATTTTCAGACATCCAAGGAATCAGGGTTTGTCCTTTACATATACTTATTGAAACCATTATTTGAGGATCCTCCAGTAAAGGGAAAAAAAAAGATAAAGAAAGAAATTCAAAGTAGGGGAGTTACCTAAACGGGTTGTACAATCAAAAGATTACTACAGAAATAGCTGAGTAATAGCCCTTGAAAACAGGTAAACTGAATTTAGATGAGGATGTTAGATGGCTTGGAAAAGAGTATCTTTAAGAAGGAAAGTGGAATCACATTAAATAAAAGTTTAAGAAGCAGGGTGAGTTCCATGATTTCTGTACTCTTTCCAATTCCTTTCCTCTCTTTAACAGCATTCCAGTCAAGTATTTGCACCAACCATGCTACCAAAGGTGCCGCCATTCGCCATTATCCTTGTGCTAAGTGGTCAGTGATAGGTCTTTATACTTTATTTTGACACAGTCAGTTCTACCTGAAATACTTTCTTCACTTGGCATTCATACTTCAGGATTTTTGTTTTTTCTTGCTAGCCTCTGTGCTATTTTTTCTGGTACAGGTTAAGCATCCCTAATTCAAAAATTTTTAACATTTGAAAAATCCAAAATCTGAATTTTTTTTTTTTTTTTTTTTGAGACAGAGTCTTAACTCACGTGATTGCTTGCCTTGGCCAAATATTGGGATTACAGGTGTAAGCAACCACATCTGGCCCCAAAATCTGAAACATTTTTACTGCCAATATGACACCATAAGTGTAACATTCCACACATTAGTACTTAAGAGAACATTGTTTCATGTACCCGGTTATTAAAAATATTGCATAAAATTACTTTCAGACAATGTGTGTTAGATGTGTAGGAAAAATGAATTTTTTGTTTAGACTTGGATCTCTTCCCCAAGGTATCTCATTATGTATATGCAGATATTCAAAGAGTTGAAAAAAATCCCAAATCTGAAACACTTCTGGTTCCAAGCATTTTGGAAAAGGGATACTTAATCTCTGCTTCTTTTTCCCTGGCCTCTTCATATTTGATTTTCTCAGAGCTTAACTTTATTTTCCATGTACACTTAGAGATCTCATCCAAGTTCATACCTGTTTTAGTATAATCTATATACTGACAAGTCCCAAATTATACTAACAGCTGATAATCTTCAGTCAACTCAACTCCTGTTTAATGTTTCCACTTGAATGTCTAATAGAAATCTCAAACTTAATTCATCCAAAACTGAACTGAAGATATTTTCTTCAAATCTGTCTCGTCAACAATTTTTCCTACATTAGTTGAAGTTAACTCTTCCCATTGCCCAGCCTATAAGTCCTGGAGTCAACCTCAATTCCTTACCTTCTTCCACATCCTATGTTAGTAAATTTTGTTGATTCTATTTTTACACTATGTCCAGGACCTAGTCATTTCTTACCTCTTTTATTTTAATCCTAGTGTAAACCCTATGATCTCTTGCCAGTATTATTTTGATAGTTCTGTGGTAGTGCTCCCTGCCTTTGACCTCATTCCCTTTCATGATGTTCAACACAGTAGCTAGAGCGTTTTTATTAAAACAGAAGTCAAATAATGTCTCTTCTCTGCTCAGAACTTCAGTGGTTTTTCTGTCTCAGAATAAAACCCACTTTTCAGCCAACCACTTTGGCTCACACGTGTAATCCCAGCACTTTGGGAGGCTGAGGTGGGCAGATTGCTTGAGTCCAGGAGTTCAAGACCAGCCTGGGCAATATGGCCAAAAGCTGTGTCTATAAAAAAAAAAGAAAAGAAAAACCCCACATTGCTCACATTTCTTGCATTAGTATGTAAAGACCTTTGATTTGTTCTGCTTTACTCCTCCCCTTTTCCTAATTAATTTTCTGACTTCATCTTACTTGCTTGCTAATTTCATCCCAGATTTCTTAGTATTTACTTGATTACTTCTGGAAGTTCTCACTTCAGAAAGCTCTCACTTTTGGATCATTTGTTTATTCCTAGAATGCTCTTTCCCTAGATTTACTCATTTTCTCCCCTCACTTCAGCTATTTGCTCAAATGAAGCCTTCCCTAACCAAGCTATTTTAAATTTCTATTCCCAACAGTTTTTTTTTTTTTTTTTTCTGCAGACAGGATCTCACTTGGTTACCCAGGCTGGAATTCAATGGTGCTGTTGTATCTCAATGCAACTTTAATTTTCTGGACTCAAGGGATCTTCCCATCTTAGCCTCCCAAGTAGCTGGGACTATAGGCACATGCCACCTCACCAGCTAATTTTTAAATTTTTTGTAGAGATGGGGTCTTGCTTTGTTGTTCAGGCTGGTCTCAAACTCCTGGGCTCAAGTGACCCTCCTGACTTGGCCTCCGCCTCCCAAAGTGGTGGGATTACAGGAATAAGCCATTGCACCCAGCCCCCAAAACTCTTTACTCTGCTTTATTTTGCTCTCTAAGTACCTATTGTTTAACATATTAGATAAGTATTTATTTCTTATTTGTTTAGTGTTTATACCTCATACTGTAATTTTAGGAGGGCAGGAATATTTGTCCATTTTGTACATTATTGTGTCCCTAGCTCTGAAAATCATACTTGGAACATGGTAGAATAAGGCTTTATTCCAAAGAAAAGACTGGGTAAGATACTCATTATATGAACATAAATCCATGGTCATCTTTTAAGATTGCCATGTACTGTACTGTGATCTGTAAAGATTCAGATTATTTCAGATTTTAAAAAATTGAAACAATGTTAATTAGCACCTGTCTTTTTGCCATTATGTTAAGATTATTATTTTTTGAATATTCCTTTTCTCTTTAGCTGTTGCTAACAGACTCTTTTGATTCAGATAGTTTAGAGGATCACAACTTGTCACAAAATTTATAACTTATATGGGTGAATGTGTGTACTCTTACATATGTTAATATATATCTGTCCGTGATTAGACAGGTAACATATACAATTAAACTCATCTGCAGAGCTATTGTCTAATAAATTTGCATTAATGACAGGCAATGAGCAATAGCTCAAGTATTTAAATAAATAAGGTGTTTAAATGAAAAACTTGCCAAACTCAAAAAAAAAAACCACAGGTTGCTTTTTAAATAGTAAATAAATTCATTAATTTCAAAACAGAAATTCTTTTTGTATTTGTTCCATGATAAATTGTAGCTTTTCCTGATTGAAAATAGGTTCTTATTTGGGATTAATATCTAATCGACTATTGCAAAGAATAAATACCATTATTTACACACATTAATTATTAATTGTTATAAGTCATTATACATTTTTACGAAATGTTTAAGTTTGTGTTTTCTTTTAGCAATTCCAGGGCTTAAGGAACTTTAGTGCTTGACAGAGAAGCAATAATAGTACAGTGTAATAGTTTGTTTATATACCCAAGTCAGTACTTCTAATATTTTGGTTTACTTATAAATTATGTATGTGTTGTTGTCATTGACAGTCTTAAGAATGATATATACTTAGGCAAGGTTTATCAAGAGCAGATATAAATCTGTATTTCAAATAGCCATTTTGGTATTTCTAAGGGGTTTTGATTGGCTTGTCAAATCATGTTGTATTTTTCTTGTTTGTATTTATTTATTTTTTAAGATGGGATCTCACTCTGTCACCCAGGCCTGGAGTGCAGAGGCATGATCTCAGCCTACTGCAGGTTTGATGACCTGGGCTCAAGCAGTCCTCCCATCTCAGCCTCTCAAGGGACTACAGGTGTGCACCACCACACCTGGCTAATTTTTTTTCTTGTAGAGACGGGGTTTCGCCATGTTGACCAGGTTGGTCTCAAATTCCTGAGCTCAAAGTGATTTGCCTGCATTGGCCTGCCAAAGTGCTATAATCCAAGGTGGATAACAAGCATGTGCCACCGTGCCTGGCCACATCACTTTGTATTTTTCTAAGTTTTCTTATAAGGCTAATAGAGCTTCTCTAGGAGGAGCAGATTTATCCGTTTTGCTATTTTCGTGCTTTTATTATTGATATATTGTTTAATTCATTGTTTCTTTGTAGGAATCTTCTGCGGCTTATCCATAGTTTGAATAAAAACTAAATCACATCTATAATTCTACTGAACTGGTCACACAGACACTGCCATATATGTCACTGTACACTGAAAACGAGTCAGCAGGTAAGGAAAGTCAGTTCTTCTACATTGAGCACTTCGTGTCTTTCGCTTTGGGTACCTTGAGTGCCAATAAGTGACATGTGATTATCTGACATATGGTCTTACTAAAGGCTGGTTTTGAGCCATATATTGAATATTTGTAAAGCTTAGTTTCTAATATTTGATATGAAATAGGTAAAAATAGAAAATCTGTATTTTCTTCCACACACCCCTTTAGCTTGGGAAGCTCTATGCTTTCCACTTTGGAGACTATTCTTTTGTTAGAACTGTTAAGGGCATTGGTTCTGGATTATTAGACAAGTTATCCAACACTTAATTTTAAACTTAATTTTTCAATTTTAAAAATAGAATACAGTATCTATCTCAAGGTTACTGATGGTGTTAAGTGTAACACTTGATATTGTGCATGTATTATAAATACATTTGTTTCCTTATGAAAGTGATTATATTTCTTATTTTGATGCAACTAAAAAAGTATGTAACTGTTTCATTCATTTATTTATCTATTTATTTTTTTGAGGCACAGTCTCTGTCACCCAAGCTGGAGTGTACTGGTGCAACTGTGGCTCACTGCAACCTCCACCCCCTGGGTTTGAGCAATTTTTGTGCCTCAGCCTCCCGAGTAGCTGGGATTACAGGCATGTGTCACCACACCTGGCTAATTTTTGTGGTTTTAGTAAAGACAGGGTTTTACCCTGTTGGCTAACTCCAGGCCTCAAGTGATCAACTGCCTCAGCCTCCCAAAGTACTGGGATTACAGGCATGAGCTACCACGCTCAGCAACTGCTCCATTTATTGACTATACTATATGCTGTGAGAAAATATTTTGTTTGGTTCTTGCATAGTACATGTGATATATAATCGATTAGTCAAACTTACATTTAATATATGTATGTGTGTATATAATAAAGTACTACTTAGTGAAAATTGCTGCTGTTTACTACTATATACCCCACAGTCATCAAGACTTAATAGTCAAATTATTTAAATGTTGTTGGCTTTTCTTACAATAATATATACCATTCATGGTAGTTTTGAAGGCAGGGTAGTCTGTGTTTGACCTGGCTCATTGTTGTTTTCTTTTGGATGTTTTTATCTTACGTTAATCTTTGGAACATATTTATCGTAGTCTAGTGATTCATCATAGTACGGATACCATTTAAAGGGGTTACCTTTTATCTTTGACATAAATGTTTTAATTCTTTTTTTTTTTTCATCTAATTTTGAATAACACCAAGGGAAGTGCCTGCACCCACATTCATAAACGTTTTAATTCTTAAAGTAATTGATATACTTTACAACGTATCATATGCTAGTAATTGAGCACTTACAATAATATAAAAAGTTTTTATATAACTTAGAAGATCTCCAATCCATAAAGAGCTTTGGCAGTATAATTTGGCATATGAAAAATATTTTTGGTGGGTTTAATTTTAAAAATCTGGAATACCATAAAGGAACCAAATTTTAAAACATATTTTTTGAAGGGAAGAGGCCACTAACTCTTATTATATAGTACTTCATGTTTAATTTTCTAGTGTGTGAAGAATAATGTTTTACAGTACTAGTAAGGTACACCTGATGTTCAGTAACATATGATTTGATAAATAATAACATACAGAAAGAAGTAGTTTTCCCCAGCAGGTTGCCAGAATAAAGCTTATTGCTGTTGCTGTTTTAATTTTTTAACTTTTTTTTCAGCAATGGACCAGGAATCTGGTAAGGCTGCTTGGCCCAAACCAGCAGGAGGATATCAGACAATTACAGGCAGGAGATACGGAAGAAGACATGCGTATGTCAGTTTTAAACCATGTATGACCAGACATGAAAGAAGCTTAGGTCGGGCTGGTGATGACTATGAAGTGTTGGAACTAGATGATGTTCCAAAGGAAAATTCCTCAGGTGTGTAACATATAATTATTTAAAGGTTATTAATGTTATATAGGAATTGATCTTGTAATTAGATTTTTGGGTGGGTATTATGCATGTCTGTAAGTGTAAGTACAGCACACTTCCTATCAAGAAATTTAATTTTGAAATTCTTAATGAATTTAATATTAGTGGTATATATATTTAAACAGAAGAAAATAGAATATAGCCAATTGTTAAAATATAACTGTCACAGTAGTGATTACATTGTCACCCTCCAGCCAAAGAAAATCATTTTTGAATCAAAAAGATTTTTTTTGAAATTTTAAAAAATGTGGATGAAGTAGGGACATTTTTCCCTGCATGCTATATTGAATTAACTTTTCTTTTCTTTATTTTTTTCTTTTTTTTTTTTTTTTTTTTGAGATGGAGTCACACTGTGTCGCCCACGATGGAGTGTAGTGGTGCAATCTCCACTCACTGCAACCTCTGCCTCCCGGGTCAAATGATTCTCATGCCTCAACCTCCCTAGTAGCTGGGACTACAGGTGTGTGTCACCACACCCAACTAATTTTTGTATTTTTAGTAGAGACAGGGTTTCAGCACATTGGCCAGGCTGGTCTCGAACTCTTGACCTCTCAAGTGATCCACCTGCCTTGGCTTCTTAAAGTGCTGGAATTACAGGTGTGAGTCACTGCTCGCACCCTTTCTTTTTTTTCTTTTTTTTTTTTTTTGAGCCTAGTTTTGCTCTGTCATCCAGGTTGGCGTGCAGTGGCATGATCTTGGCTGCCTACAACCTCTGTCTCCTGGGTTCATGTGGTTCTCCTGCTTCAGCCTCCCAAGTAGCTGGGACTATAGGTATGCACCTTTAAATCTGACTTACTTTTGCATTTTTTGGGAGAGATGGGGTTTTGCCATGTTACCCAGGCTGGTCTCGAACTCCTGACCTCAGGTGGTCCCTCATCCTCCCAAAGTGCTGGGATTGTAGGTGTGGGTCATTGTGCTCAGCCTACTGTAAAACTTTTAATTTTATCTCTAAATTTAGCTCGGCTTGTTTATTTTTTCATCATTTTACAAAATCCAAAAGACAAGAAAGGCTTATTCAATTAAAATTTCTTAATCAGTGGTTTTGAAAAAGTATTTTGCAGCTCTCTATGGTATTAGGATTTAGACAGAAAATTGCCAAAGACAGGGTAACTAGTCTGCACTCACAGTTGTAAAGGAACATAGAAGCACTCTTGGTAAATATGTTTACTCGTATTTGCAAGTAGGTAATAATTGGTATGATTTCCACCTAACTGATGGTTATTACATAAAACTTTATCCAAATTAATCTTTCAAAATGTATTTTCTTTTGTTTTCTATGAAGGTTCCAATCCTTTGGATCAAGTTGATTCTTCTTTACCCAGCGAACCTATATTTGAAAAAAGTGAAACAGAAATTCCCATTTGTGGTTCAGCATTGAATCAAACCATTGAGAGCAGTCAGTCCTTTCCTGCAGTACATCATAGTGAGGAAGGCAGGAATACCTTAGGAAGCAGTACAAATCTTCATAATCACTCTGAGGGAGAGTATACTTCAGGAGCTTGTAATGCTTCAAGTGTCCAAAATGGAATTGCATTGGTTCATACAGACTCTTACGATCCAGATGGCAAACATGGAGAAAATAGTGACCATCTTCAACTTCCTGCAGAAGTCGTGGAAGGTAGTAGATATCAGGAATCATTAGTTAATACAACATTTGAGTTGGAAAACAGAGAGGCAGAGGCATACACTGGTCTTTCACCACCAGTTCCCTCATTTAACTGTGAAGTAAGAGATGAGTTTGAAGAGTTAGATTCTGTACCTTTAGTGAAAAGTTCTGCTGGTGATACTGAGTTTGTCCATCAGAACAGCCAGGAAATTCAGATGTCTTCTCAAGATGAAGTGGTTAGAAAGAAACGGCAAAATAATACTAGTCAGCAAAGACAGACGGAAAATTCACCTGAAGATGCAGGCTGTGGTCCAGGGCATGTCTGTAGTGAACGGAATACCAGTGATAGGGAAAAGAACCATGGAAGTTCTCCTGAACAGGTAGTGAGGCCAAAAGTTAGAAAACTGATAAGTGCAAGCCAGGTGGACCAAGAAACAGGTTTTAATAGGCATGAGGCAAAACAAAGAAGTGTTCAAAGATGGAGGGAGGCTTTGGAAGTTGAGGAAAGTGGCCCAGATGACCTCTTAATAAAATGTGAAGAATATGATGGAGAGCATGACTGTATGTTCTTGGATCCACCATACTCGAGAGTTATTATTACACCAAGGGAAACAGAAAATAACCAAATAACACCAGAAAGTGGAGCCACGGCAGGAAGGCAAGAAGTGGGTAACACCTTTTGGAATGGCTGTGGAGATTATTACCAACTCTATGACAAAGATGAAGATAGGTAAGGTCACATCTGGTACTTTGTCAGATTGTGTAATAAATTAAGTGGTTTATTTCCAGAACCATGTTTGATGGTTGGGCTACTTGGTATGATCAGGAAATTAGACACTTTGACTTACCAAATATTCTCATTTACTGAATGCTAACCATACATGCAAACTACTTACTAGAATTTTTCACAAAAAAATGTTTTTGAGATGTTTTAGTAGTTTACCAAAGTAAGTTCAGATAATGATTATTAGTTATTATAAAGGGATAGATATGCTAGTTAATTCATGGTATTTCAGTTAATGAAATGTAAGGTAAATATTTATTGTATTTTTAAAAAACCTACATTAAGCCTGTCTGGGTTTTTTAAGTGATTAGTATCACAAATTATTGATTGGTAATACTTCATTAACATTGCCAGTAGTTACTAATATTACTTGTTTCCCTTTTTATCTGTTCTTCCTACGGCTCTTCCTATCATTAAGTTTATTTTTTACTTGTTTTTCCTTAGCATTTAATTCTCATTAACAACTCTATGTGGTAGGTTCCATTATTTCCCTCATTTGTAAATAAGGAAACTGAGGCACAGAGTGTTAAATAACTTCCTAAGTTCACAGAGCAAGTAAATGGTAGAGCTGGACTTTGAGTACCGAATGAGATACTCCAGAGACTGTTCATCACTGTACTGTGCAGTTTTCAAGAGAACGTAAAACGTAGAAGCATTCTGATTCATCTTACAAACCTGTATCTTTTTTTTCCCAAACCATAAGACAACAGAAGAAAAAAATGGAGAATTGCTTTGTTCAGTTGCTGAATTTCCATTACCGTAGAGTCCAGATTTTCCTGAATCCTTGTAAGCTAGTTGCACCCCTGACAGTGTTCAATTAGAGTACAATTGCAAGATTTTATTAGCTAGTAGAAATAATTGTGTGGGGTTTTTTTTAGCTAGAAAGTACTACAAAGGAAGAAATTTACTGTTTTTAATATGAATACATTTTATTTCATGTCATAAAACAATTCATTTGATTTTCTTTGGACATATGAATTAAACTACTATAATACAGAATGTGTAATTTATTATAGAAAATATTTAAAATATAATTTCTGCTGCACTGTCAAAGTTTGTAAACTTTAAGGGTTAGGAAGTAATTTTTGTATGATATACTGTTTTTAAGCTAAGGGTAAAGTTTTTTTTTAGTTCAAGCCCACAGTCTTTTATTCAGTATCCAAACTTCTAAAAACAAAAATTGGCAACAAAGCCTTACCGGATATTAACTTCCTGGATAAGTAGATCTGGATCTGAATTGAAATGAGGGTATTTTTTCAAATATTTTTATCTTTTGCTGCAGAAATGTAATTATGTTTGATTACTAAATACTGGCCTGGACCCCACTGGGAATTGTTAAGTAGTATTTCTAAATCTGGGGAAAATATATCAAAATTCCAAAACACATTCAGCCCTAAGATTTTGAATTAAATTGTGTCTCTAATATTACACTTCTAGGTTACAATTGTTTAAAAAGACAAAACTTACAATCTTTGATAATTTATTTTTTTGAAAATGTAAGGTGCTTGTGTTTTTTTCCCCCCAGTTACACTTTTCTTCTTCAAAGAGAATCATTTAATTTGATTGTACCTCTCTCATTTTGGGCAAAATAAATACATCTCTTTTGCTTGCTTTTTATCGTCAGTTATAATGTCATATGATAAAGTTGATGAAATTGTTACATTGTTTGCCAACCCCTAGAGAAAGGGTAGTCTTCTTGACTCCTGGTTTTTAAATTGATTTTCTTTGTTGAGGGTGGTTGGCAGTAGAAGTGTATTCTTAGCCTTGAAGGACCCTGGACTTTTGATAGTTTTAAGATATTTTCTTAGTTATTTATAATTCTTGTTGTTCTTACTTATTTTTAATTTTTTAAAGTGATGTCAATATTCTGAACAATGATAGATTTTTTTTTTTTCCGAACAGGATGTATAGATGGGAAAAAGCATTTATAGTTAATAGAAACTTTGTACTTTTACCTGGCTAGTAATATATTGACTACAGAGCCTGTGGTTAGGGTATGCCAAAATGATGGAACTACTTTGTTTTGTTTTGTTTTAAGAATCATAGAATAAATTCTAAAGGATAATGGTTCTGCCTAGGACTGTACTTATATTTTTATCCATAAGCCTTAAGATATGTTTTAGGATCTCATTTCAAACTGTCTATACAGTTTTCTGTACTGACTATTCCATTTCTGTACAGAAACTCCATTTATATGCTGCTGTTTCCTGTGCCTCTACCCTAATTCCCTGCAAAGGATTATAGTTGCCAGGGTGCCTTTTTAATATGGTGCCAGCTAAGGTTGAAATTTAATAGCTATATACTTCTATTTAGTTTCATTTTGCCCTTGTTCATCTCCCTGATGTTTCATTGTCATTCTCCTATTAGTAGATTGGCGAAATGGTAACACTAGTCTTCTCAGGTTTGGATGGAAAGTATAAGAACTTAATTTGCTTAATTTGAGTCTCTTAAATTTTTTTTTTTTTTTTTTTTTTTTTAGTTTTCTTTGCTTTGTAATGCTTAAAAGCTGATACATTTTAAAAGGTTTTTTGGTCATGTTTATAATAACCAAAATAGAACTCATTAAAAGTATAACTAAAATTCATTTTGGCATTTTAATTTAATTATTTAGAGACAGAGTTTTGCTCTGTTGCCCAGGCTGGGGTGCAGTGGCATGATCACTGCTTAATGCAACCTCCGCCTCCTAGGTTCAAGCAATTCTTCTGCCTCAGCCTCCTTAGTAACTGGGACCACATATATGCTACCGTGCCCAGCTAATTTTTGTATTTTCAGTAGCGACAGGGTTTCACCATGTTGGTCAGGCTGGTCTTGAACTCCTGACCTCAAGTGATCCTCCTCAGCCTCCCAGAGTGCTGGGATTACAGGCCTGAGCCACCACGCCCGGCCAGCATTTTCAGGTATAGGAACTTTGGCTACATATTTTAAAATATGGATTATATATTCTTTATAAGTAGAAAAGTATTTTAATGAATTCATGATTGCCTTCTTCCCTGAAAAATTCTAAATGATCACTTAATCACATCTGAAATGTTACATTCTATGGGATAAGCATTTGTAGCCAGTAGCATTGCTTCGAGCTGTTTGACAAGAAGTGAGCAGAGCATCATCACCTTATTAAATTAGAACTGCAAGGGGAATTTTAATAGGCAGCATATAATTACCAGACTTAGAATTAGACCAAAGAGCTAAGGTTAGTACCCTGCTCTTTTGAAATACACCTTGAGAAGTTTAGGAACTGTTCGAAGATAAGATCTTGAGTTTAAAAAAAATCTTTCAGCAATGTTAGCATGTCTTAATTAACCTTGGGCCTGACTGCTCTGAAGAGAGGCATGCCATCTACCGACCATTCCTTATAGCATTTGAGGTTTCTTGCAGAATCTTTGTGTCCTTAGGACTTAACTTTGCTTAAAATTAAAAAAAAAAAAACTTAAGGTAATATGTTGAGACAAGTTGATTTGTTGATGTTGCTGGGAAGTAAGATGAATATTAGCCATTTAGTTGACTTCATTCTTATATATTAAAGGATTTGTTGAAATCCTCTTACATGCCAGACTTTGTTCCACGTGCCCTGTTAATACAAATCATAATGGTCCCTGTTCCCGCAGGGTTCACTAGCTTTATGAAAAAGACAAGATATACGTATTTATTATTGTGAGACTGAATTAAGTGCCTTTCCTATTCTGTGTAGGTTACCTGAAAGCCACGAAGAAAGAGTTTCTCTGACAACCTGGTACTGCCCTCAACAAATAAAACATCTATATGCAGCCAAGGGACAGATCTTAAAGCACATGCTCTGACATTTTAGCAAACCTTTTTATCTTGTTTTCAAGTCAATAGAAGTTTGGAAGGAACACATTAGGTATAAATGTGTTTGTTCTGCAGATAAGCTAGGGAGTTCTGGGATTACAGTATCCTGATATTAAGAAAAAAGACCAGAAAGCGACAAAAGGCAGGTATAAGTCAAAAATGATAGCCATCTGGGCCTTATTAATGAAATTAAGCAGCCTTATAGATTTGGACAAAATCCATTTGTATCACGGTATTACATTACAGTTCAGTGTTAATAGTGGTGAAATGTTCCAGAATGCTTAGATTATGTCAGATAATAAAATATCTAAAATTTCACTTTTTCCTAGGCTCCTATAGTGGATGTGATAAATGACAGAAAGGACAAACTAACAAGTACCTTGTGGAGTTAGGGAATGAAAGATTGCTTTTGATTGGTCTTATGTTTCCATAGCTTATTTCTGCCTAGGATTTGTGCAAGAATTTTGTCTATAATTTCATTCTTTATATGAAGTTTTTTTAGTTCACAATTGAATGGGTAGAGTAACATTTGAGTAAATTATAATTGTCTGCTTTTTAAATACAACTCTTAAGTGCTAAAAGGGGTCAATACCAGTGAGGGATCATATAAGGATCAAAGTGGTACTTTAGTTTTTACTTTGAGAACTTTTTATTTCTTTCTGGTTTTTTTTTTTTTTTTTTTTTGAGACTGAATTTTGTTCTGTCGCCAGGCTGGAGTGCAGTGGCACGATCTGGGCTCACTGCAACTTCTGCCTCCCGGGTTCAAGCGATTCTCCTGCTTCATCCTCCTGAGTAGCTGGGATTACAGGCATGTGCCACCACGCCCAGCTAATTTTGTATTTTTAGTAGAGATGAGATTTCTCCATGTTGGTCAGGCTGGTCTTGAACTCCCAACGTCAGGTGATCCACCCACCTCAGCCTCTCAAGTACTGGGACTACAGGCGTGAGCCACCACGTCCGGTTGCAAATCCTTTCTTAGTTTCTATTCTTCTCTGCACAATGGTTCTTATAGTCTAGCTCCTTTTTCTTCATTTCTCTTAAAATGAAAAACCCTGGTTCACATGCTTTTCTCCAAATTAGACCTATATAGTCAATTATTAATTGGTGTTCCTAAATTTAATTCCACCTCAGAATGCATTCTGAATACTACCATCACTTCAATTTATATATCAAAGATAGTACTTCTATAGTATTACTCCAAAAAAGGCAGAGGTTGTGGTGAGCCAAGATTGCACGATTGTACTCTAGACTGGACAACAAGAGCAAAACTCCATCTCAAAAAAAAAAAAAAAAAGAATGGATTTGAATTTGAGGAGTTTGTGAAGAGTCAAAAAATAAGTGTTTCCAGAATGAGAGCATGGTGATAGCATTAAAAAAATAACAAATCAAGGCTGGGCATGGGGGCTCATGCCTATAATCCCAGCACTTTAGGAGGGTGGGGGTGGTTGGATCACCTGAGGTCAGGAATTCGAGACCAGTCTGTCCAACATGGTGAAACCCCCGATTCTACTAAAAATGCAAAAGTTCACCAGGCATGGTGGTGGCCGCCTGCAATCCCAGCTACTCAGGAGGCTGAGGCAGGAGTATGTCGCCTGAATCTGAGAGGTAGAGCTCGCAGCGAGCTGAGATTGTGCCATTGTACTCCAGCCTGGGCAGCAAGAGTGAAACTCTGACTCAGGGAAAAAAAGAAGATAACAAATCAAGAAAGGGATTCATCTGACAGATGAATTTCATAATATAACTTTTGACAAAGAAGGTGAAAAATCTCAAAATGCTTAGAGGGTAGTTAGTGATTGTGAAGCTTAGTGTGGTGATTGGGGCTGGGGACATACATTTAAAAGTTGTCTCCTTAGCCTTGAAGGTTAGTTATCATGAGTAATAATGATATAAGCCTGGGGTCTGCAAACTTTTTCTTATAGGAGCAGGTGGTAAATATTTTAGGCTTTGCTGACCAAGAGGCGAAATTGAAGATAAACATGTAAAACGATTTTTAGCTCACAAACCATTAAAAAACAGGCAGCAGAGCCAGGTTTGGACCCAAGCCTGTAGTAGTTTGCCAATCCATAACATAGGCTTCTCTTGATTATTGATCATAGACATTCCTTTTATATTGAAATTTAGAGATATTCCATGAGTTATTTGATTAATCTGGAAAAGTGGGGACTTTCTTATGTTATCTTTCTGGAAGATCATACTTTGAGTGAAATGTTAAAAAAAAAAATGAGTTTTTTTTTTTTTTTTTATTTTATTCAGACAGAGTTTTGCTCTTGTTGCCTAGGCTGGAGTGCAATGGCACAATCTCACCGCAACCTCTGCCTCCCGGGGTTTAAGAGATTCTCCTGCCTCAGCCTCCCAGGTAGCTGTGATTATAGGCACCTGCCACCACGCCTGGCTAATTTTATATTTTTAGTAGAGGCGGGGTTTTTCCATGTTGGTCAGTTTGGTCTTGAACTCCCAACCTCAGGTGATCCATCCACCTCAGCCTCCCAATGTGCTGGGATTAGAGGTGTGAGCCACCACACCCGGCAGCTCCTCTTTTATATATATGTTAAGAATTGCCACAAATTTATATAAAAATCTTACCCTAATTGTTTAAAACATATTATAATGGGAGTTGGTAATTTAGCTTGAATTTTAGAAGATTCTCAGTCAAGGAAACTTAGCTCAATAAGCTCCTTCAAAACTATTTTCTGTGTTGGATTTTTGACACTTAAGTAAGTCTAGAAATGGTTTATTTTAGATATTCTTTGGGTCACAGAAAATTGTATAGAATACAAGAAACTTTGGCTCAGGCGCAGTTGAAAGAACACATTTTAGTTGCTCTGTCTAGCTGTTAGCTTTCCTTTTCAAGGATGTTGGTGCCCTGCCGTCCATTGTTTACTGGAAATTGGCAGTCGATTTTATGCTTTTGCTTCTATTAAACTTCTCAGAGTTTAGATTAGTGCTGCTGTTTGTTAATAGCATCTTGATCTTTTGAGTTCATCTGTCAATAAAATAAATCACTAACTACATATAAATGACATAATTGTCATTAAAAATGTAATTTCCTACCAATTATCACTTTCTTTCAAAAATGTGAACTAAAATTATTTTTGATTTTTCAAGTCAAGTGAACATAGAGAAATCTTTGAGAAGATTCTTCACCAGAATAGTTGATATGGTTGGAGGGGGCATTTAAGACTTATTTTCAACATTGCTAAGTAATATTTTAGCCTTTGATAGTATAAGATGACTAATTCTTTAAAAACTAAGCGTAATTAAATGTAACCAAATTGGCTAAAGCTAGATGCAATTAAAAGTAATTTTCTGTGCTTCCTTATTAATCCTATTTAGTGTACCTTTTGTTTCTTTAACTGTTTTCTTGAACTGAAATTTATTTTGTGTTCAGAGTCCTACCTAAGGATAGTGAGTTTTGCCAGTACTGCTTTTTATGCGTTTGAATATCACTTCTTTTAAAGTTCTTTGGGAAAAAAAAGAAGGAAAAAAGACAGTTAACTTTTTACTAAGTGGTAATAGTAGGAATTTATTCATAGAAAATGTCATTAGTTGCCAGTATATAATTTGAAAGTTGTTTTAGTCATGTTAGATATATAGTAAGTCTACTTATATTTATTCCAGGTAGCATTTAAGATTACCAAATTGTATTTAAAAATTTATTTAGAAGTATGTCTAAAATATGACAAGCCTTTATCTAGGTACCCTGAATGTAGTGAAAGAAGAAGTAAAGTAGCCGGGCGCTGCGGCTCACACTTGTAATCCTAGCACTTTGGGAGGCCAAGCAGGTGGGTCACCTGAGGTCAGGAGTTCAAGACCAGCCTGACCAACATGGAGAAACCCAGTCTCTACTAAAAATACAAAATTAGCCAGGCATGGTGGTGCATGCCTGTAATTCCAGCTACGCAGGAGGCTGAGGCAGGAGAATGGCTTGAACCCAGAAGGCAGAGGTTGTGTTGAACTAAGATAGCACCATTGCACTCCAGTCTGGGCAGCAAGAGCAAAACTCACTCTAAAAACAAAACAAAAAAATCATCACTTAAAGAAAAAAAAAGAACAAAAAAAGAAAAAGTAAAGTGATATATTCCATAACTTGCCATATGCCATATTGTTTTGAAAGTTATACTCTGCTGCATGTATTTACTTTTTTAATATTCTAAAGATTGAATTAGCACCTGATGAAGCATGTGTGGCATCAGCACGCCACTCTATACCATGATGTCTGGTGTATTAGTTCATCCTTGCATTGCTATAAACAAATACTAAAAACTGGGAACTTAAAGAGGTTTAATTGGCTCACAGTTCAACAGGCTGTACAGGAATCATAGTGGCTTCTGCTTCTTAGGGGGCCTCAGGAAGCTCCCAATCATGGTGGAAGGCAGAGGAGGAAACAAGGTGTCTCACTTGGTGGGAGTAGGTGCAAGAAACAGTGAGAGGGGAGGTGTCACACACTTTTAAACTACCAGATCTGGTGGAAACTCACTATCACAAGAACACTACCAAGGGGATAGTGCTAAACTCTTCATGAAGGATTCACCCTGATGATCTTGTCCCCCTCCTACCAGGCTCCATCTCCAACCGTAATCCGTAATGGATTACAGTTTAACATGAGATTTGGTGGGGACACAGATCCAAACCATATCATCTGGTTAACACCCCAAATGATAAAAGTAACACATAACGATAGTTTATTTCTCTCTGATTTGCAGTTCTGAATGCAGTGATGGGGAATGGTCTGCTTCTTTGCCTCATCGATTTTCTGGTACAGAAAAAGATCAGTCCTCAAGTGATGAAAGCTGGGAGACTCTGCCAGGAAAAGATGAGAATGAACCTGAGCTACACAGTGATAGCAGTGGCCCTGAAGAAGAAAACCAAGAATTATCTCTTCAGGAAGGGTATGTTTAACAGTAAGATTTATTTTTCCGTATATTGTACAAGAATGGAATCTGTCACATTCAAATGTTGGAATATGCTATTAACTGGATTTATAAACCTTACGTAGAACCAATAGACCCCCCTGATTTTTTCATTATGCTTTTGGTATTTTAAAAAGAACAGTTAAGTTGAAAATACTGATAACTTCAGTATCCTCTATTGAGATAGAGTATGTGTCTCCACTTTGCTTTAATAAGAAAAGTTGGGCACCTAAAATGCCATTTTGGTTAAGTTAGGAATGGGTGATTGCTAACTTAACTGTCATTGCTCAAATAAGAAAGGATAGCCTCAAGAGGGAAATTAGTGATTCATTCACAGAAATGGAGACAGTTGTAAGAGCTAGTGTTCGTATTCTTGTCTAATTGCGTTGGATGATATCTCCAAAATATCAGTGATTGATGGTAATCATTTTGGTTCTTTCCTGATTTTAATGGGAAGGCTCTAATACTCTAAGAGTTGTCAAACATACTGTGAAGGGTAAGATAATAAATATTTTTGGCTTTGTGTCCAGTCTGTGTTGCAGCTACTTACCTCTACTGTTGCAGTGTAAAAGTAGCCATAGACAAGATATAAATGAATGGGTATAGCTGTCTTCCAACCTTTTATTATTTTATGGGTTTCTAGCAAGAAAGTTTGTTGAATTTTTTTAAAGTCTTTTCAACATTAATGGAAATGATCATAATGATTTTTCACTTTTGCCCTGATCCTGAGGAATTGTTCTATAACTAGATTTGCTAATATTCAACTTCCCTTGCCCTTGAAATAAACCAAATATGATCACAATCATGGTTTAGTGTTATTTTAATGGGCTTCTATATATAGTCTAATATTTTACATGAGATTTTTATACTGAGATTCCTAAATGCAAATTACCTTTTAGTTTTTTGTTTCAATATCAGTTTGGTACTTGCTTTGCTAAAAGAATGTGTATGCTTTTTCTTTTTCTGTTCTTTGCATCTTTTGCTTAAATAGCTTTTTTATTCTTTTAAAGTTTGTTAGTATTCACTTGTGAAACCATCTAGGCCTCTTGTTTTATTGTAGGAGAATATCTTTTTGCTAATTTAAATTTTTTTCTTTGATAATTGATTCTAATTCTTAGTCTCTGGGAATTGTTTTGGTAAATTATGGTTTTTTAGGAAAAGAACTCTTCCAATCTAGACTAATATTAAAACATGTACTCCTCCAAGCATATACATTTTCAGCTTGAGATTGATTAATCCTATAAGAAAATCTAGAAATCAAATATGTAGAGAAATCTATTAAGAAAGAAATTCACAAATATAATTGATTATGACAGTGGTAGGTTGAGCTGACATTTTTTTCCTCTTCATGACATATATGTATACATACACACGTGTATGTGTACATATAAATGTATATATATAAAAATATACATATAAAAATATATAATTTATATATTTTTTGGTATTAAAAAGTGTTTTTTAAAAAATAAATGTATGGTGTTATGTTATTTTTTAAAAAATAAATATATTTATTTATATATTTATTTTTTGGTATTAAAAATAAATATATATTTATATGTAAATAAAATATATATACATACATGTGTGTATTGTGTGTGTGTGTGTGTGTGTGTGTGTGTGTGTGTGTTTGAGACTGAGTCTCAGTCTCTGTTGCCCAGGCTGGAGTGCAGTGACATGATCTTGGCTCACTGCAGCCTCTGCCTCTCACATTCAAGTGACTTGCCTGGCTAATTTTTGTTTTTTTAGTAGAGATGGGGTTTCACCACATTGACTAGGCTGGTCTTGAACTCCTGACCTCAGGTGATCTGCCTGCCTCTGCCTCCCAAACTGCTGGGATTACAGGCGTGAGCCACTGCACCCAGCCTCTTGATTTTATATTTGATTGCTTTTAATCACTATTAGTTTAGTTTACTAAGTATTAATTATTCATATGTCATTGATAGTTTCTGAAATACCAGTAAGAGTGAATACAAATTTACCTTTTAATGATACAAGTTTTAGTGCTTTGGAAATATTTAATGAATTGTTAACAGTTTATTGCTTGGGTAGCTATTTCTGGTTGAACTTCTCTTGATAAACAGATGAAGTTATAGTTGTTTTAAAAATAAGGAGTTGTACACAATAAAAAGTGAATTTAGACAGTATGGAAAGACCAATTAAAAATCATTATAACCACCTTCCTTTTTGAACTTATAAAGATCTTCTATACATATAAAAGCATATATGTGTACACATTCCATTTTATTTTTTTATACAACTGGTAACACATTGTATAGACATGTGTATACACCTGGCCTTTGTTATTTGTTTTGTTTATAGGTCTGTTTTTTAGATTGTTCCATATTCATACATATAGATTTCCTTTATTCTTTTTAAAAATCTGCATAGTACTACCTTGTTTTGCTTAAAGTCACAGTTTCTAAAAAGCTGTCTATAAAGTTAAGTGAGGACTTACTGTGTATTACTACCTGGGTGTACCAGTTTCATTTGGTGGACAGTTTTGGCTACTGTAAGTAGTACTGAAAAAGAAAATTGTGCATACTTGTTTAGGAGAAATAACTGGCAGCAGAACCACTAGGTCAGTGAGTATGCACAAACTTAATCTATAGCTATTGCCAAGTTTTTCTGCAGAGAACTTTAATTACTTACTTACCAACACTACATGAATTGCCTTTCTTCAAAGCTTCACCAACTCATAGGGTACTAACAAAATTTTTTATTTTAGCTAATAGTTGAAACATATGTGACTGTTGTTTTAATTTACATTTTGCTTATTATAAATGAGGCAGAGCATCTCTATATATTTAATGGCTATTTGAGTTTCCTTTTCTGCTAACTAATTATATTCTTTGCCCCTTTCTGTTGATATATTTTAATTTTTTTCTTACAGTTTGGTTTTATATTTTAAGCTTCTATTTATTCAGGAAGAGCCCTTTGTCTCTCTTGTATTACAGTTTACTTTTCTTAATTTGAGTTTTGTATCGAGATTTTTGGTGTTCCTTTTCCGTATCTTCTTTAATGTGAATGTTGTAGAATTTATGAGTCTGTTTGTGACTTCAGGGTTTTATATCATGCTTAGAATGACATGGAAATTTTTGTACAGTTTTCTTTCTTGATTCTTCTAGTATTCATTTTTTTAAGTGAGTGTGGGGGTACATATGTATATGTACTTTAAAACAGTAGAGCAAAAGTTTAAGGGATTTAACCTCCTCCCCTCCAGGCGAATATCCAGTTGTCCCAATATCATTTGTTGATGAGGTCCTTTTTTGATTTGGTTTTTGAGACAGAGTCTTGCTCTGTTGCCTAGGCTGGAGTGATCTCAGCTTACTGCAACCTCTGCCTCCCGAGTTCAAGCGATTCTCATGCCTCAGCTTCCTGAGTAGCTGGAATTACAGGTGTGCACCCAGCTAATTTTTTATACGTTTAGTAGAGACAGGGTTTCACTATGTTGTCCAGGCTGGTCTCGAACTCCTGGTTTCAAGTGATCCACCTACCTTGGCCTCCCAAAGTGCTGGGATTAAAGGTGTGAGCCACCACACCCAGCCAAATGAGTCCTTTTTTTTCTTCATGTTTTGAAATGCTTCCTTTATATCTCCTTATTTTCTTGATCTGTATGATTGATTTGTATGTCTCTGTTCCTGTGTAGTTAGATTCTAGTAGGAATAGACTGACAGTAAACAAATAAGAAAATGTTGAGCAAAAATAAATTATAAAATTTAAATAAGCAGAGCTATGTGGTAATCAGCAACTGGAGAGCTACTTAAACTGACTGTTCAAGACAGTCCCCCCTGAGGAGGTGACTTATAATCTGACACGAACATCAAGAAGGAAGTAAGTAGCAAGGTAAAAATCCAGTAAAGAACATTGTAAGTAGAGGAAATGGCCCAAAGGTAGAGATGATCTCCATGTGTTACAAAAGTAGAAAGAAGAGTAGGAGTATAGTAGCTGGGGGAAGAGTGCTGAGAGATACCATTAGAGAAGTGGGCTGAGCAGAAAGCATGTGTTATTTAGGGATTTGTAGGCCAGGTTGAGGAATTCAGATTTTATTTTAACTGTGAAGGGAACGTACTCAAAAGCAGTGTTTTAAAATTCAAATCTTTGGGGTTGGATTTTTCTTATGTTTCTCCTTTTACAAAAGGAGAAGATAGCATAGATAATTTGTAAATCCAATAAATATGTTTCTAGGTAATTAGGAACTATTTCTGTATACATATGACCCTACAACTGATTTCTTTCTTTTTTAAAGTAATTAGGAACTATTTCTGTATACATATGACCCTACAACTGATTTCTTTCTTTTTTAAATAATTCTGCAGTTAAGAAAGACAGTTTTTTAGAATCATAAAAGTACCAAGAGCTTAGAACTCAACAGAGTCCACTTGCATGGAATAGAATTAAACACAGTGTTATGGTATGTTTAAAAACAATATTTTTTTTCTTCTTTTAAAATGTTTGTACTAGGGAACAGACATCCTTGGAGGAGGGAGAAATTCCTTGGTTACAATACAATGAAGTCAATGAAAGCAGCAGTGATGAAGGAAATGAACCTGCCAATGAATTTGCACAGCCAGCTTTCATGTTGGATGGTAACAATAACCTGGAGGATGACTCCAGTGTGAGTGAAGACTTAGATGTGGATTGGAGGTATGTAGCACAATGTTATCAGCATGCTTAATTAGCTTCCGTAAGTAGAATGAGTTCACGATTATAAATTATGAAAGTTAAATCTCTGCTAGCTAAGAAATTTTCTAATTTTCCCATCTGTTAGTCCTCTTCTTCAAAACTTATTTCAGATGTTACTTCCTACTTGGACCCTTTCCTGCTTCCTCCAGTCAGTGACCTCTGACTTTGACTGTTAGCTCTCTTGAAGCTCACCTTCTATCCTAGTTATTTATATACTTTTTTGAATTTTGGATTTCTGACTTTTAAATTTTTCCTTTGTATACCCTGTAGCACTTAGCATAATTCTTTTAAAAAAGCTTCTTAATGAATACTATTAGAATTTTAAAACCTGTGGTTGAATCAGAAAATCATAAGAATAGTTTTCCTTCCCTATTCTTCCTTTTCCTTCTGTATGTAAAATATGGACAATAAAATTTTACTTTCCTAGAGATGTTGAAAGCATCTAATTTACTTTATGCTTGACAAAGAATAGTGAGCTTCAAATGAAAGTAACATATAAGTGAAGTGTATTGTAGAATTGTTACTTATCATGATATAATGCTCTGAATTTAACTGTTTTGGTTTATAGTATCTTTAAAGTGTATAGTAGTACAGTGAAAGCAGGTAACTATTGAGATGTAGAAAGGATGTCCTAACTGATCCCTTTTGTTACTTTTTCTGGGGCAAAAAAGTTATCTTGGTAGACTTCCCCTAGTTTCTTTCTCTGTACGAATTTGTCTTGTTTTTCCAGTTAAAATTCCATTTCAGAATATTCAGAAAAATCAATAAGAAAAAACTCACTTATGTCCCCTGATATCTCTTCAGGTTTCCAGAACATGTGTCTTTTGTTTGTTGGTTGGTTAGGTTTTTTTTTTGTTTTTGTTTGTTTTTTTGTTCTGAGCCGGAGTCTCGCTCTGTTGCCCAGGCTGGAGTACAGTGGCGTGGTCTCAGCTCACTGCAGCTGCTGTCCCAGGTTCAAGCCATTCTCCTGCCTCAGCCTCCAAGTGCCTGCCACGACGCCTGGCTAATTTTTTTCTATTTTTAGTAGAGACACATTTCACCAGATTGGCCAAGCTGGTCTCGAACTCTTGACCTTGTGATCCACCCACCTCAGCCTCCCAAAGTGCTGGGATTACAGGTGTGAGCCATTGTGCCTGGCCTAGAACACATGTTTTAAGTCCTCCTTTGTGTCTTTAGTTTCTCTTTCTGTGTGTGCTAGCTACTTCTCCAAATTGTTCCAGATGGGAAACTGAACATCTTCTTGATATCTTTCTTGCCCTTTCCTGTTCTTACTCCCTAGAGGGGGAAAATGTGTGGAGAACAGACTTTATCACCATTTTGTGGATGTAGAAATGGGATTTCATTACAGCTATGCAATTTGTAATTCTACCTTAAACATTCCCACACTCTAAAACACGTTTTCTGGCTTCCCATACATTATGGGGAATAAGTGGATTTACCTAGTCCCAGTATTGCTGATCTTGATGCTTCTCTCATTTCCTCACTCTCTTATGTCTCCCCATTTCCTTCCTATTGCACCCCTTATTAATTTGGAAGTCTTCTCTCTCCATTATGCAAAGTAATTCCTCAAAGTGTTCAACAGATGAAAGAATCATCTGTTTAGCTTCATCTATGCATGTTGGGAGGCAATTATGGTTTCATGTGAAGGAATTTTTTCTGTTGTACATTTTCAAGACTCTAAAAGTATTTTTTTACAGCTCCATTATGAAGATGATCCTTCCTATAGGGGCACTAAGATTTAACAGATTATTGACTCATTGAAATAGTGCAGTGAACTTTTTCTTTCCCATCCTCCATAAAACTTGTTCTGTACTTCTGGTTATTCCTTTAGGACAAATAATTGAAGGTGATATTACAAATAATTGAAGGAGATATGTGGTATTTTTCAAGGTATGGATACACATTTCCAAATAACTTTGAAAAAGCAAGTTGTTCCACCTAAATATTTGAAGGAACAATAGAAATCTTTACTGAATATAATTTGTTTGTGTGGGTTTTTTTGTTCGTTTGTTTGTTTTGAGACACTGGAGTCTTGTTCTGTTGCTCAGGCTGGAGTGCAGTGGTACAGTCTCAGCTCACTGCAACTCCGCCTCCCAGTTTCAAGTAATTCTCCTGCCTCAGCCTCTTGAGTAGCTGGGATTACAGGCGCCTGCCACCCCACCTGGCTAATTTTTGTATTTTCAGTACAGAAGGGGTTTCATTCTGTTGGCCAGGCTGGTCTCGAACTCCTGACCTCAAGTGATCTGCCCACCCCGGCCTCCCAAAGATTACAGGTGTGAGCTACCATGCCTGGCCTCTGAATATAATTTGAACTTAAATTTGAGAAACTATGACTTTAGGTTCTAATTCATTGATGAGCTTTGTAGATATGGCTGTTATATTAAGGTTTTAGAAATCTTACTAGTGGCCCCAAAATGTGCAGAGCTTCAAAGTACTTTTTTTTTTAATTACAGAAAACATTTTAACATTAATTTTAAGACACAAATTTTGAAGGTTGCTCTATGTCAACACCTCGGTATTTGCTTATGTGGTACTACACTAATTTATGTGGCAGTGTCTAAAAGTTGATAAGGTGAAAATGTAGTTTCATTTCTGTATTAAAATACCATGCTACTTTGACAGCTAAAAGGAAAGCCATGGCAAAGAGCAACAGTTCTTGCCTCTAAAGTCATACTTTAACACTTTTTTTGTTTTGCCACTGCTTAGGAAAAAAGTGAAGCCTTTCGTTTCCTTAATTTAGTTTAAAGGAAAATGGAAGAAGTCCTCTATGAAGTTTCTTTGTTTACTTGTTTGTATTGAAGTTGCATTAGTGTTCAGAATACTCAGCATATCTGATAGCTCGATGTGGTAGGAAGTAACACAGAGAAATCATAGTTTTAGATACAGACAAATCCCAATCATACTGTTTATTTATTCTTTGATAACTCCTTAACTTCTCTGTCTTCTTGTAAGACATTAGAGTTCTTACTACTAACCTAGTAAGATGTGAGAAGTTAATTCTGTGTTGATATAACTGTGCCTTAATAGAATTTTTGAATAGTTTTGATATAATTCTAGAGTTTCAGAAAAGTGGCAAAAAATAATACGAGAATCCACATATATCCATCACTAAGATTTCCTACATGCTAACATTTTAAAACCATGTTTGTGTTACCATTCTCTCTTTCCTTTCTCTATACTTATAGTAAGGTCTATTTCTGACCCACTTATGAGTAAGTTGCAGGCATGTTGTCCCTTTACCTGTAAATATTCTAGAATGAATTTCCTATATCCAAGACCATTTTCTTATATAACACAGTAAAATTGTCAAAGTCATCAAATTAATGCCAGTACGATATTATCTAATCTACAGATCTTACTCGGATGTTCATAGTTCTTCCACCAGTGCTATTAGATGTGTTCTAATCTTTGTATTAGATCTTTCATTGTATTTAGGTAGCAAGTTTCTTGAGTCTCTTTTAATGCTGACATTTTCTCAGTCTTTGTTTTTCATAACCCTGAAATTTTTTAAAAGTACACGTCATTTATTTTTTAGAATGTCCCTTAGGTTGTATTTGTCTGTCAATTTGAGTTGTGAATTTTTAGCAGAAACATCCAGAAGTGATGTTCTATCTTTTGCAGTACATATCAGAAAACACATGATATCAAATCAACCCATTACTGGTGATATAAAATCTGATATGATTATAGCGTTACCTTTCAGATTTTTTTACATTTGTCATTTATCCTTTTATACAGCTGAGCCTTGAACAACACAGGGTTTAGGAGTGCTGATCCCTGTGCAGTAGAAAATCCAAGCATAACTTTTGACTCTCCAGAAGCCTAACTACTGATAGCCTACTGTTGACCAGAAGCCTTACTGATAACATAAACAGTTGATTGACACATATTTTTGTCTTTGATATGTATTACATACTATATTCTTATAATAAAGCAAGCTAGAGAAAAGAAAATGCTGAAAAAAATCATAAAAGAAAAAATATGTTTACTCTTCATTAATTGGAAGTAGATCATCATAAAGGTCTTCATCCTTGCTATCTTCATGTTGAGTAGTAAGCTGAAGAGGAAGAGGAGGGATTGGTCTTGCTATCGCAGAGGTGGAAGAAAAACTTAAGTTTAAGAGTACCCACTCACCCAGCTCAAGCCCCTGTTGTTCAAGGGTCCGTTGTAATCAATAGGCTTCTCATGTGAAGATACTTTGAGACTGTAAATAACCTGTTTCTTCTGAAACTATCAAACTTCATCCACTAGTTTTAGCATCTATTAGTCGTTTTTGTCTGAAACAATTTTTATTGTTTTTTGTTTTTTTTTTTTTTTTTGAGATAGGGTGTCATTCTGTTGCCTAGACTGGAGTGCAGTGGCTTAATCTTGACACACTGCAACCTCTGCTTCCCAGGCCCAAGTGATTCTCCAGCTTCAGCCTCCCATGTAGCTGGGACTACAGGCATGAGCCAATGCCTGGCTAATTTTTGTATTTTTTGTAGATACAGGGTTTCGCCATGTTACCTAGGCTAGTCTTGAACTCCTTCTGAGCTCAAAGTGATCCGCCCATTTTGGCCTCCCAAAGTGCTAGGATTATAGCCACCACACCCAGCCTGAAACAGTTATTACCATGGTGACTGCCAAGTATATGATACTAGAATTTTTAACTAATTATTTGTAGTGGCCGAATCACAACTGGATGTTATGCTTTGAATATCTAGATTTGCTTAGCAAAGAATTATTGGGAGAAGGCCGGGCGCAGTGGCTCAAACCTGTAATCCCAGCACTTTGGGAGGCCGAGGCGGGTGGATCACAAGGTCAAGTGATCAAGAGTCAACATGGTGAAACCCTGTCTCTACTAAAAATACAAAACATTAGCTGGGCATGCTGGCGCGTGCCTGTAATCCCAGCTACTCAGGAGGCTGAGGCAGGAGAATTGCCTGAACCCAGGAGGTGGAGGTTGCGGTGAGCCGAGGTCGCACCATTGCACTCCAGCCTGGGTAACAAGAGAGAAACTCCGTCTCAAAAAAAAAAAAAAAGAATTATTGGGAGATAGTTGTTTTCAGTCATTTGAAGGGTTTTTTTGTTTGTTTGTTTTATTTTGCAAAGAGTAGGAAGACACAATTTTTGTTACTTCAGCAGGCAGAATTACAGCAACAGGGCAAAAGTTACAAGTAGAAATACTTCAGTACTTCATATGATTTTAACTTCTAGTAGTGCTCTCCCATACTGGCACATACCACCTTAGAAAGCAGTGTATTATCTGCGTGGAGGGAATGTTTCTTCTGTTTCTTGAATGTCTACTATGGTACCATCTCTGTGCCAGGCACCCTTATGCATCTATGCATTTAATTTGTTTTATAGATGAAGGAAGAGTCAGTTGCACAATTCAGCTAAATCCATGTCTTACTGATTTCAGGGCTCTTCCTCTTTGTACTATATTTTATGGCTAGATGAGGAAGTTTCAATATTTCAAGGGTGGGATGGATTCAGTAATTCTTAATATCATTTCCAAAACCTGTGATTCTATGAGTATGTCTGTTGCTTTGTATCATGTGCTACTTGATTTCCAGATACTGCTAAACTATAACATACTATTTTTTTTAAGACTAGTCAAGTAAAGCAGTGGGAGTGGAGAAGCAACAAAGAAATCTCTAAGTGGTTGTGATCAGTTAGTTGTAAACACCACTGCACTCAGACCAGCCTATAACATACTCTTTTTAAGAACCGTTTCTGTGTCTCTCAGCAGTAGATTTGTAATTTTAATTATGGCACATGGGTTGACATCAAAATTATTTTTGAGCTAGGTTGTTTAACTGTGGATGTTTAGGACTTTGATATTCAAATTCTGGTAGGATATGGAAGTCAGCAAGTTTGTCTTTAGACAAAATAAGCTCGGTTTTGGATCTCTTGGACTTAAGAGGTGGTAGGAGTACTTCTACTCAAAGTGCCCCTCAGACAACTAGAAATGTAGGTCAGGAGCTTCAGGGAGAGTTTAGGAATTAGGAAGAGATTTAGGAATTACCTGAGAGAGGATAATTGAAGAAAATGGGTTTGAATATATAAATAATTTCCAAGGGAGCAAGATTAGAGAGGATAGGACCAAGGACATACTTTCAGTTTTCAAATTTTGAAATACTTAGTATTTCCAAGACTAGAGGAAAAGGAGGAATGTCGATATGTCCAAGGATGGAGGAAGGAGAGTAGGACCAAAATGAGACATGTTTTTCTTCTAGGTGCTTAATAGTTTTTTTAGAAAACATTATAATAAAAATGAACAGTTGGGAGCTAGATACTTTTCAAGCTGTATCATAATGGAGGTGGCCTAATCTTAGAAGAGGAGGAGAGAGATTAATGAGAAAGCCTTGAAATAATAAAATATTTTAAAGTACAGAGTTATGAAGCAATATAAAATGAGAGAAGAAAAAAGAGGCTGTGAGAAATGATAGAATTAAAATAATTGTAGTTATTTCCTTTATCAAAGTCTCACCTACGTGGAGATTGGAAACTGAAAAACAGAAGAAGAAATATGTGGGAAATAATAGGATGGGAACAAGTACTGTATCCCTCAACTGAAATGTTTGATACCAGAAAGTGTTTGGGATTTGGGATTTTTTTCCTGGATTTTGGAATATTTGCATATACTTTTAGTTGAGCATTCCAAATTTGAAAATTCAGAATCAATGGTTCAAAATCTGAAAATTTTTGAGTGCCAGTATAACATACCAAAGAAAATACTCATTGGCACATTTTGGATTTCAGATTTTCAGATTTGAGATGTTCAACCTCTACCTTTAAGCAGTCTCTAGAGTTAGAGCTAGAAACACAAAAGAGAATTCTTCTACAAACTTTGTGCATTGAGTGTGGCGGCATGTTGGATGAGGTAGTGGTATCTTAACTACTCATCTTTAATATCTCACTTTTCTGTTGGGTTCCTCCTGCCCCAAACCCTAGAAGTTGACACTAAAATATTTTAAGGTTTTATGTTCACAGCATGCTTATTGGCTTGCCAGTATGCTAATATAATTATGTCCTCAGCATAAGATTTTCTGAATCATAGTTGTGAGTTTTGTTTTCCTGTTCTTTTTTTTTTTTCTCCAGCCTATTTGATGGCTTTGCAGATGGACTAGGAGTTGCCGAAGCTATTTCATATGTGGATCCTCAGTTCCTTACCTACATGGCACTAGAAGAACGCTTAGCCCAGGCTATGGAGGTAATGTTCGCAACGCTGATGTCCATATATAAATTGATGGGATACAAAATGATAACACTTAAAGGTTTAAAGGGTTTTTAGACTACTCTTAAGAAAAGGTGAATCTTTTTCCTATGAGTTTAGTAACAGTTATTGAATAATGATTGTAACCAGTATGTGTATACAAATTATGCTTGATATCCTGCTAGTTTGCCTCAAGTTGCAGTATTTCTTAGTTTTTTTTACAGAATGGAAAACATCTTGCTTAGATTTAGAAAATGTATTTTTTTTCTATTGAATTACACAAGTATGAGAGTGAATGTCTTATATACACATGCACAGGTGTATTTGTGAAATGCAGTTGAAGCTAGGGATATATTACAAATCTTAGTCTTTTTTTCTCATGGCTTCAAATACTATCCAGCTGCCAAATACAGTTAGGAAATTTGGCCCCCTTTATCTCCACAAATATATACACACTTAAAGAAATAAGGCATATGTGCTGCCTACGTTTCTCTTGTTTTCTTTTTGTTATTTAACTAAAAGAGAAAAACTTGTTCTTAAATGTATATGTCTAAGTTCAAAGCCCAAGTATTTTCATGTTTGGGAACTACCACTATACCAGTGGATTTCATTAAAAGAAGTCTTTCTTTAAATCACTATTTCCAAAGTGATTTTCAAAATATAGGTACAGAAATAACTCGTGAATGAGCCACAGGTGAGAGTACAAAAAAATTGATAAGAACTTTTAGGAGCACTGTAGTATATTTTGTCTTTAAATTTTTAGAAAGTCCAGTTTATGTATTTATTTATTTTCGAGACAAGATCTTGCTCTGTCGCTCAGGCTGGAGTGCAGTGGTGCAGTCATAGCTTACTACAGCCCTGAACTTCTGGGCTCAAAGGATCAGCCCACCTTAGCCTCTCCCAAGTAGCAGGGACTGTGGGTATTGGCTGTCACACCTGGTTTGGGTTTTTTATGGAGTATTTTGGTAGAGATAATACTCATTATGTTACCCAGGCTGGTCTCAAACTCCTGCCCTGAAGCGATCTTTGGTCTCCCTCTGGGATTAGAGACATGAGCCCAGCCAGAAAGTCTAGTTTAGATAGACAAATTAGATAACAGGTACCTATCTAATATCTATATATTTAATAATGTATTTATATAGCTAACATATTATGACTATATAATATATAGATTAGATCTATTACATCTCTATAAGATATATTTGTCTTTAAATTATCTCAATATGTATCAGATAAATACATAATATATTAGAGGTCTGTTAGCTATATAATAATATATAACATCTATCAATTTATATCTAAATATCTGTAGATACTAGATAGCTATTTATCTGCTCACACATGTATGCATGCATATACATGTTCACATACATTTATGCTAGCTCTGCTTTGTCGTTACCTTTTTTAATATATATCATTTTCCACGGAGATTGCTTTCAATTATGCTTTACGGTGAATGTTTTTCTCAAAGTAACCATAGCAGAAATACTCTGTACTAGGAAAAAAGTCAGAAAGAACATCATGAGACATGATACACTTAGGTTTTTCCCAGATTGTTTAACCTGCCTTGGAAAATTCTGACACATAAGAAATAGTGGTATAGCATGGAAATTTGTATCAGAAATATAATATATAAAGATTAAGAACTACTCATTTCTTTTAGCTAAATAGCCCTTTGAGTGATCTGTTCTAGGGTCTGATTTCACAATTCTTAGTCTTTCATTTTATGCTGGTGGTTTGTGATTTCCTACAATATCGAGATAACTTTAAAAAGAAGTGTTTCGAATAAAATGTTTTATTATTTATTATTAGTGGGGAATGTGACATTTGGCATCTTGAAAGAAGAGCCTGAGAGATTGGTCTTGAGAGGTCATGCTAGGTAAAGGCATTAGCAGTGAACTAAGTAAGACAAGAGGCAAGCAAGAGCTTACAGTCTCAAACATTGCTGGCTTCTACTAATAGTGAGCCAGTGGCATTATTCCTACCAGTCTGTACTTCTGCCTCTGTTTAATGGGCTTTAAGCATCTCCCTTCTCTAAAGCTTATCTGCTTCTTCACATTTTAATGCTCTGATTTAATTTATTTGTATTTGATTGAGATGTTTCACTCCTAGAAAATCAGTACAGTTATGTCACTCTCCAGAAATCTATTGTCTGTGTTCAGTATGGATTTGTTTAATCATTTTTTTAAATGAAACAAAAATAATGTATGATTATTTCTTTTATATTTAACACTAACATTCTTAAATGAAACAAAAACAAAACAAACTGCTTGCTTTTGTTTGTTTCTCAAGCAACCCTGTACCTTTTTGGAAGGTACACCTTTTCATTCTGTTATTTTTCCAATACTAGATTGAGCTTTGTTTTCAGGTAGTGGCTTTTGGTGAAAATATTGGCAGTGTGTATTTGTCTCATGTCTGTGTCTCTAAGAGGGTAAAACATCAGACATTTTTAACTTTTTGAAATGATGATATTAAAGTTTCTACTTTTCAAAATGGATTTTGAAAAAATATCCCCTTGCACATTTATGTTGACAGCTAAAAATTTTCAGCATAAATCTAGGTAGTATTATTTACTTTGCTAGAAAAATTTTTAAAATTTCTAATGTAAAAAGTGGTTAAATAGAGTTACAATTAAGGAAATTCATCTAATGAGATGGAGGAATTTTTTTTTCTCCCCACCCTTCTCAAGAGTTTTCCTTTCTCAATTATGAGTGATTTTTATTATTTTATTTTTATTTTTATGCTGAAACACATTTCAGCATAAGTTTTACTTCTGATTTTCATTTTATGAATGTAAGGTTGAAAAACCATGTTCACCTAAATAAATTAACAGGAATGGAAGGAGTAATGGCATTGTCATTAAATTCTTTTGAGATATTTGCCCAAAATCACATCAACTTAACAAGTTGTTTAGATATTCCTTAGATTCCTTCAGTTGTTTTTTTTTTTTTAAAAAAAAGCAAAGGATTGGAAACCACTCAAAAAGATTTGTTATTTAGTCATTAGAGTTCATTTCTACCCCAGTACTTCACATTGTCCCTCTGAATGGATAAGAAGTATGCTTTTATTTATAAAGTGGAAGAAAGGCAAGTATGAACAGAATGTTAGAACAGAGAACCAGCTTGATATACTGCAGGTGCATTCTTATGTGGATCAGTTTGAAGAAAGATTACCTATGAAACCTTACTGAAACTGATTATCCTAAGACTGTCCAGACCCATGGCAGGGGTGGGGGGGCCGATGTAAAGTCTTTACATACTCACAATAGCACCTGTATACACCCAGGTGTAGGCCTTGGGAAGGCAGTAAGGTGGAGGTTAAGAAGCTTTTGTGTTACAAAGAGTTAGGCTGCATGACCTGGGACAATTCATTTAACCTCTCTAAGCTTTAGCTGCCTCATTTAAAATAGGAATAATAAAATCTACCTCATGGGTTATTGTGAGATTGTGTTAAAGCCTTTAGCAAAATACCTTGGTTGTATTGGGAAGCTCTCAGTAAACGGTATATTCATATAGGTTTATTTAAATCAACAGGGAACTAACTGGTGTAATCAGTCAACAAATCTGGATTCAGGGTGGTCATTCAGAATCAGTATTGCTATCTTCATTCTTTAAAAACTGAGTTGTATTTTATTTTTTAGAACAAAATATTGTGCTGATAAAGGATTATGCAACTTTAAACCTACACATATTCCAGATTGAGTGATTTCGGCTATTTAGTTGTCTTTCTGACTCTTGGACTAACTTTTGTAAATACGTTGTACTGCTTAAAGGTGTAGATAGTTTTTATTATTATTATAATAGATTTTCATAGCAGTTGCTGTAAAATGGTCTCTTTTGCTTGTGTTGCTTATAAGTGATCCTGAATCATCTTACATATATGACAGTACCAAGGCAATAAATTATTTTTACATATATGAAATTCAGGTGTTATTAGCACTGCAAATGTGCAGATAATCATTAGAAAGAGATAACCCATTGAGATAAACATGTATCAAAGCATAATTAGCCTGGAATAACCTCCAAAAATGGAAGTTACTATAAATAATATCCTGTATTCTGTTTATGTGTAGCACAGCTGAGTTCTTGCAAGCAGGCTCTATCTTGAGTAGTAAATGGGGAATTAGAGGAGATTCATAATTGTAGCTGTGTGAGAAGGAAAGGGACAGATAACAGGATCTTACCTCCCATTTCCTGTTTCCCAAAGGGAAAGTTCAGTTTAAAGAATTCTAAACTAGAACAAAGAAATAGAGTAACAAGGGATTGGCTAGGAGGAAATAAAGATAATTCTAAAGAATATGGGAAAATCACATATAAGGAGCAGCCACCATCTGTCAGGCAAAGCTAGGACACCAAGGAAGAGTCCCTAGTCCCATCTCAGGGCTGAGGTCCAGACCTTGATGGAAATGGCATAGGTGGCTTGCTGTATGACAGAGAAGTCACTATGGGATGTGGTGGTGGCAGTTGCTGAAAGTGAGCTCTTTTAGGGTACTGAGGAAAGGTGTTCATAGGAAGGTGTCTAACTGGAATTACTGTGCTGCAGAAGTATTCAACGTGGGTGTTGGGGGAGGCTGCTGGCTACTAAGTGCATTACGGGAACTGGCTGCTGGAGAAGCTGTGTGCACTGTAGGAATCTAGTGCTAGAGAAAGCCACAAACATCACACTAGTCCTGGTGTGCTCTCTGTCAAGCAAGCACACTGGGACAAAAGAAAAGCCCTTCCCTCCAGGAGTGTTCTTCAGCATCCTCTATGAACAACGCTTAGCATCATGCCAGCTGTTAGGAGGGAAAGTATTAAAATGGTCCGGATTTTCACAGAGCTGACACAATAGTAAATTTGGATTTGTGGAGCAATAATTCCATAAATGGAACATTCCAGCCCTTTGACTACTTGGCTTCCATGTATACCTTTCAATGCACATTTAAATTTCCATCCATCAATACAATTGTATTTCCACCCAACAAAATACAACTATTAGTTTCACTCATTACCCAGAATGAGCAGATGGCTAGTTCTAAGTGTCATTATATCCATCACTAGCTATGCATTACTCCACAAATTCATAGTCACTCTGAATATTATCTTATATAAAGGCTAAATTGCAAATTTATCTTACAGCAACTGGCATATGAAATAGAAATAGGAAAGAGAAAAAGTAAATTGTTAACATATACGAATAAGCACATACATAAAACAAGCAAATAAAAAATAATATACAAAATTACTAATCCTTGTTTCTGTATTTGGTCATGAGGCTGTAAATGATAACTAACTACAACTTCCTTCTTACATGACCCATTCATATTTTCCTTGCCCTCATCCAGAAGCTTACTCAGCTGGTTAGGATTCTTTACTTGGTAGAGTAACCCAAACATTGTTTATGGCTTCAGTTGTTGTTGTTTGGCTGCCGCAGTTTTCTGGTAACTTTCCTGTTGGGCATGAAAGTAGTAAGAGATTCACACTTCAGGTGAGATTATCACAGGGTTTGTAAGCAGAGGAAGCCTTGTCTGTGGAGGGCAGACTATTTCCACTAGTAACAGGAGGCTCAGAGTGACTTGGGGACTCAAGATTATCAGTTTCCTCAGAGTTCAACAGATGTCCTCATTCCCGGTTTCAGAATCTTATTCCTTAACCAATCAATGGTAAAACTTTTGAGAAATTTGATGAGACTGAGAAGTCAACTCATTTTAATTTAGCAATCCACACAATTACATTTTGTGTTTGATTTTTAGGAGCAAGAGCTTCTTTTAGGGCTGGTCATCGATGCTTTCTGGCTCTCAAACCCTGTTGTGTGAGACCTGAGCTTGTAATTTTTTCTGTAAGTGCACAAGGGCACTCCTAATAATCCTTCTCACATCACAGTTTTTATAGTTAGATCACTGTTGCCATAAGGTGAAGTATAGCAGTTGTCTGGGCACCCAAGACACATGCTTCAGTTGGCCCTTCATCCCTGTCAACCACAGTGATACCTTGATAAATTATGATGCTACTACAGATTATGGATTAATAGCATCCCAATCTCATTGACAAAGAGCTCAGCACTGAGCTGCTCACAGGCCCAAACAAATCAATCCCAAAATCCTTTTCTTGCTGTTCTATGTCCTGGGACCACTCCTTAGCCTCCCAAAGTGCTGGGATTACAGTTGTGAGCCACTGCATCCAGCCTCAATTTTTGTATTTTTAGCAGAGATAGGGTTTCACTATATTTGCTAGGCTGGTCTCAAACTCCTAACCTCAAGTGATCCACCTGCATCAGCCTCCCAAAGTGCTAGGATCACAGGCATGAGCCACCATGCTTGGCCCAGACAAGGTAGATTTTTATTTCACTTGTAGAAAGTTGAACTCTGTGTATATGTTTAGTGTTTTATTTTCATGGCGATGGTGGTGGTTCCTTCTGAAGAGGCAAAAGGAGCAAAGGACTAAGGCAAAAGAAACTAACAAGAAGAGAATAATGGTGGTATAATTTTGGAGATACCCTAAAAAATAGTTTTCTGTTACTATTTTAAAGTATTTCCTAACAAAGAACTGTACCTTTTGTTTTTCAGACTGCCCTGGCACATTTAGAGTCTCTTGCAGTGGATGTTGAGGTGGCCAATCCACCAGCCAGTAAGGAAAGCATTGATGGTCTTCCAGAGACCCTTGTTCTTGAAGATCACACTGGTAAGGGCAAAGCTGATCTCAAATGTTAAAGAGCATGTTGCACATTTAAGTATATTATCAGTATACCTAGATGATGAAATACTTGCTTATTAGAAACTTTCACTAGATTTTTTTTTATAGAAGCCAGATGCTCACAAACTTTCACCTCATGTAAGAATATTTTTAATTCTCAAATGATAGGCTAAGACAAATCTTCTTCTGTCAGCTTTTTTACAAAAGCAATATTTATTAGATTCCAAATTGTCAAGTATTAGACAGAAATGCTTGCCAGTTAACTGATCAAAGACCATCTCTTTCGTCTTTCAGAGATATCATCTATAAGTATAATATGTTGCTTTCCAGTTTTATTAAAATTGAACTGTGTGTGAGTGATCTAAATTATTTGTCATTTTCAGCTATTGGTCAGGAGCAATGCTGTCCAATCTGTTGCAGTGAGTATATTAAGGATGATATAGCAACAGAGTTGCCCTGTCACCATTTCTTTCACAAACCTTGTGTCTCAATTTGGTTACAAAAGGTGAGTAATAAGATAATTAATTTAAAAATTTAAAAACGTTTAATAATGTCTTCTGCAAGTGAGTAATAGTAGCATCTTTTAAACCTGTTTTCTTTAGCTACAAATTTGTAGTACTTTTTAATTCATTGTTAAAAACTGATTGCCTTTAATGATTACAGATTAGGGATAATATCGAAGTATTTTATTACCATTGTCTAAAAAACAACACAGGCAACAATAACCTGTTTTTAATCATAACCCTGAAATTTGGTGTTTTCAAAAGTATCACAAGCACGGAAGCCTTTGGCACTACTCAAAGTACTATAACAATATACATTCTTCTAATATGGGTTGGTGATTCTGAAGTGTATATGAGAGATATTTAATAACCTACCATCTAGCTCTCATTCCAGTTTTTATATATTGTCATTAAATATTTACCCAATAAATCTTAAGCATATTTGAATTATTTAAATAAAGGAAGTATTTTACTTAAGTCTTTTTTGTGAATTCTGTTTTTGCAAAAAGGCTATTTACCATCCAGCTCACTAGGAATACCCAAATCACTTTCCTCGGTTATCTGCTGAGAAATACAACTCCTTTTCTTCCCTATAACCAGTGCTTTTTTTTCCCCTCTACCCCTTTTCCCTTTCCTTTCCTTCCTTCCCCTCTCTTTCCTTTTCCTTTCTTTGCTGTTCCTCTGTTTCTGTTTGCCACTTTATTCTTATCAAAACTCTACTTTTAAAATGTCTGAAATCCAATTTAGAAATGTTCACTGTTATTTTATAAAATATCTCTATATGAGATAAAGTGCCTGAAAAGTAGTAAGTGCCCAGTAAATACTTTACAAATCATAGCAAATGAAAGCTGTTATTAGAAATTAGAGAGGTTTTTATTTTATTAATAACAAAATCACAAATATGAACTTAACTTATGATGCAAGTTACAAAGACCAGCCAGCTGTCTTCTGTAAAGAGCATGTGCTAACGTGCTATTTGAGGAGTATTGCCTGTGTAGATATCATATGTGTCTCAAGTCTCATGCGACTTCCTGATGTTCTAGATTGAGGTATAATCTTTGATTCTGAATTAGTTTTAAAATACTGCTTTCCTTGCTCTCTCCCCTTTCCCAGAATATAATTTGGGAAATAATATTTTAGATGATTTTTCTTAACCTATTTATCTGGCATTTTGTTAATGCAGCCTAGATGGCTGTAATGTACAGTATACCAACCTTTAGGGTTTTTTTTATAAGAGTTAAAGTAGATAATCCATGATGAATTTAATATAATATTTGGCACATAGTAAACACATAGTGTAGGAAAAGTAGTGGTAAACTTATTAGTAATTAAAGTTAGAATTCAGTAGAAAATGACTTTCAGTGTCTGTACACAGTGGTGGTAGTAGTAGAAGTAGGTGTTATTAAAATTAGTGGGGAAGCAGAAAATGCAGAGCCACCAACTCTTAACTATTTTGAGCATGGCTGAGTCTGTGAGGTCCATTCCCTCAGCTCATTTCCACTCCCATACATTAGACCTTCAACCCTTGTTGTCTTAACTACTATTGTAGCTACCGACTTTATTTCCTTACTCCCTCTAGAGATACTTCCTTTTCATGTCTTTTTTATTTGTATAAATTGATGGGGTAAATGTGTAGCTTTGTTACATGCATAGGTTATGTAGTGGTCAAGTCAGGGCTTTTGGGGTATCACATCACCCGGATAACATACATTATACTCATTAACTGATTTCTCATCACCTTCCCCCGCTTCTTTCAAATCTTCATTGTCTGTCATTCCACCATTAAAAACATTTTCTGAAATGTAGTTCTTATCATGTACTTCCCTTCTCATAAAAGAGAGAGACCTTCAGTCACCTGTGGAATTTTATCTTGACCTTCAATTTCTTCTGTGATTTAGACTCCAAACTATTTCTTCAGATTCTGTATATTTCCTCATGTTTTTATGCATTTGCTCCTGAAGTCTGGCATAATTTTTCCCTATACCATCTGTAAGATTAGATGATCTAGGTAGATGCAGTTTAAATCTCACCCTTTCTGTCCTTAATAAATGCTGCCTTTAGACTCCCATGTTAGTTTCAGAGACTTAAGATGCAGTGTTTTGTGTACTTTCTGTGTGTCAGTCACTGTTAGATGATTCCTCTGGATTCATGATTTCTCATTTAATCCTCACAGTACTCTAGGACTTATTGGTATCCTTATTCCTGTTTTCTAATTGTTGCCTGTCTAAATTTAAATGACTAGTATGTAGTTCACCAAGACCACCTCATCCATTTGACTCCAAAATGTTACTGTTGAGGCCCAGTCTGCATGGCGAGTACACAATACATGTCTGCTGAAATGAATTTTTTTTTTTTGAGACAGAGTCTTGCTCTGTTGCCCAGGTTGGAGTGCAGCCTCGGCTCACTGCAACCTCCACCTCCTGAGTTCAAGCAGTTCTCCTACCTCAGCCCTCCAGGTAGCTGGGACTACAGGTGCACACCACCCCACCTGGCTAATTTTTTGTATTTTAATAGAGATGGTTGTGAACTCCTGAGCTCAGGCAGTCCATCTGCCTTGGCCTCCCAGAGTTCTGGGGGCAGGTGGTATTACAGGCGTGAACCACCGCACCCAGCCTGAAATCAATTCTTAAACAGTAAACATAATATATATTTTACAGTCTTGAATTATACTTGAGACTTTGCTATAACCCAAGGTAACAGTCTCTTCATTTTCTCTCCTCTCAGGAAATAGCTTAGTGTGAAGCCTTTCCTGTTTTTTTTTTTTTTTTTTCTGGGAAGAACGTTCCCAAGATACAGTTCTTTGTCTCCTTCAACAGCATGATCTCTTCAGCCCCCCTTCCAGCAGGGAGTTCTCTTTGGGAAAAAGACCAGATTTGCAAGGAGATAATCTGTCATCAGATGACATATCTCTATAATCGTCTATTGGTCCTAAAATGTGCTCTTAGTATAACTGCTTTCCCCTTCCTACCTTCCCTCCAAGGACTGTGGTTGATTGTTCTGTCGTTTAGAAGGCACCTGATGCTCTCTTTTTGGAAAGAAATATGGCTTAGAAAGAAAGTCTGAAGTCTATCTGCTTTGACATATCTGTGCTACCTTAAAATAAGGCTTTAATTTGTCATATACCTACTTTAGTTCACTGTGGACCTTCTTTAATTCACACCAGATCATAAATGATAAATCATAAATGACTTTGGTGTGAATTAAAGTAGATCTGTGACTTCTGTAATAAATGCATAATAGACTAAATTATGGTAATTCAATTCAGATTATTGTTGAGCTAAACTCTAACCTTCATGTGAACATGTGCCATGATTCTTTGCACACCCTCTGCCATTGCATCAGTGCTGAGTTTAGAGGCTCTTAATTAAAACTCACTAAATGAAAGATGAATGACCTTAAAGATATGAATATGAATTAAAAATAGAAACTTTCCTCCATAAATTTAATTTCCATAAATTGAATCTGTAAAGTCTATCCCTATTCCCAATTCACTGACGAAAGGAGGGGAAATTTTAAACAATCATTTCCAAGTTGAGAAATTCCTAGATAAAAGCAAATAAAGTTACTTATAGCTGAGTCAGGATTAAAGGAGGGATACTCCAGTACCTTAATTTCACAGTACCACTTAGGAAAGCTGTTTCAACAAATTACAGTTTATGTTGCCAAACAGTCTTATTTGAGATGTATTGCTTTATTTTTCGATTATAAGTGGTTTTCTGCTATTAAAAAAAAAGATACGAAGATGAATAAGAGACATTGTTTACCCTCAAAGAAATTAGAGTCTGATTGGGCACAGAGAAAGTACTATTGAAATTATTTCTTTCTGCATTGTGTAGATTTGAAGTTTATTTGCTTTTTTTGTTAAGATACTTATAATTAGGATAGTGATACTGTTTTATTCTTTGTTAAGTTACTTGTGTGGCAGTTAAGATGATTCTGGTGGCTCTTAACATTTTTTTTCCTTCAGTCGGGAACATGCCCTGTGTGCCGCCGTCATTTCCCACCTGCAGTTATTGAAGCATCTGCAGCTGCTTCCTCCGAGCCTGATCCTGATGCCCCACCTTCAAATGACAGTACTGCAGAAGCACCCTAAACTATAACAGTTGAAATGAGATCAGTCTATCGAAGTAAATCTGCAAATTCCTTCTAAATCTCATGTGCAAATAATTATATATAAATATATTTAAAAATGCTATATATAGTATATGCCATAGTTTAGAAAGAGAATATTAACCTTTCTAAACTAAATTTAGGTTTGCAGAAAGTATTAAACATTTTCAAGCTGAATGTTGAGACAGTGCATCCATTTTCTTTAGTTGAATATGTTTGTATTAATTGTAAAGTCAAGTTTATCAGTTGACTCTCTCCAACAACAACAAAAAAAAATCATCCTGTGTGGCAAACATTATTGGCTTTGTCTACAATACTGCCACTAAGTGATTATAATTAAACTCTCCTGTTTGCATCACATGTAAAGACTGTGTTCACAACATTAGTAAAATTTGGTTTCATTGGAAATAAATTCTAAAGTATGCTTTTTCACTAGTCCCTTTGGTTTTGCATAACCTCTTGGTTCATAATGCTGAGAAATTTTTCAGTCCATTTTTGACTTTTCACAATGTCAAATGAAGGCTAAAATTTTGGCCAGAACATCACAAAAGTTTTATATCTTAGATGTAACACCAACCCCCACCCCCACACCCCACCCCCAAAATAAAGTTAGGTAGTAAAATCTTTAATGAAACCAGTGGATGTGCTTAATGTAAGGTTAGTAAAGCATACTAAGAATCTAGTGTGCTCAATGCTTGGTACAATGAGCTGAATTAGATGGCCTTGTGAAACCCTTTCTAACCTCTTACCCAACCTGTTTCTTGGTTAAAATTATACTTGAAGGCCCAGAACACTCATGGAATGTTTGTTTAATGTTGGATATAGTTAAAGGTAATTTTGCATCTACAGTATTTTGGAAGGTCTGAAAACTTGCACGGGGTCATCTTTGTAATTATGTAACCCCAAACTAAGATGCACAGTGTCTCCTTTAGGTGATTACACACAGTAGACAAGTATGTGCAAACATGGACATAATAGTTCACTTACAAATGTGATTTGATGTTAACACTAGAGAATGGTGACTGTTAGAATATCACATTTGAGCAAGTAAAATAGTAAAGCACATAGTGAATGTATGTCCATCTAATTGGTCCATTGATAATTTAGTTTGGGCACATAAAAGGAATATTTATATGGCTTCCCAAATGCAGAGTTATGTCTTATTTGTGTAATTCCTCTGAGTATTTATATCCCGTCTCTTTTTTCATTCTTAAAAATAAATGAATTTTCACTGTTGGCACATTTGAGGCTTAAATAAAAGGAACATAACACTTGCATTCTAATTTTTGCATATATTGTAAATGTGTCTGGTATTTACAGCAAAATACTGTGTATCCTTTTATGGGTAAAACAAAAGTGAACATTGCATGCATGTAATGTGATGAATTTGTAATTTAGGAGTTCTTTGGGGCTTCTGTGACTTTGGAAATGCTTACATTCAGGCCTTAATGTTGCATTAGCTAGCATGTATCCCTCTGATGTATATAGTCACTGTTGTATAAACTAATCTTTGCTTGTTTTTTACTCGGTGATCTTTCCATGCCATATTTCATTAATCATCAGTTAGTGTCAAGGAGTCAAATCAGATTAAAATTAATTTCATGTGTATATTGTGGAAATTTGTGGCTAGTGTGATTTTTGTTTGTTTCCTTTTAAGTACTGTTGATCAGTTGTGACACTTACTGGTTAAACTTACGTTGCTAAAGATTTCTCTGTAATAAGCCACACATTATATTTAGGCTGTATTAAGGGACCTTGGTTTTCTTCTAGATAGCAGCTGTCCCAAAGAAAATATTTCTTCTTTTCCTGTTAAGATTTAGCTGTTATCTGCCAGTTGTTAAGAGGTTTTGGTTCCAAACTCAACCAGCAATGTTGAGAGCTGAACTTAAGATAGCTGTTGTACTTTTTGCTTTCCATCTGTTACTGTCCTTCATTCTTGGCTTCCTACTATCTATAAACAGCTGCTGTGAAGGAGAAAAATTGAATAAGAGTTGGCTTAAATTTTAAAAAGGAAAAAGAAAATTGAGGTTTTAGGATTTACACGGTAACAAGAGCTGATATAAGCTAAGGCTGACAAATTCAGATACCAGAATATTATTTGTTCATATCTTGGATCTTTTTGAAAAAGTTAAGACTATATGAAGGTAAATTAGAAGGATGAATATTAATAAAATATCATTTATCTTATTTCTCTATGTTGTGACTTAACCTAATTTTATTTTTTTAACATTTTCTTATTTCTTATAATATGAATGCTGATATTTAAAGGTAGATCTATGTGGTTTTCTTTTGTGTTTCTTAATTGTTTAACTCTTAAGATTATTTGTGATCTGGATTTATGTATTTGTTTAGATACATATGAATTGTTAAGATGAAATGCAAGTTTTTCAAAAGCCCAGGTCTAAATGTAATGGTTGGTTTATTGTTCTACAACCCCAGCCCATCATTTTCTGTGTAAATCATAAACAATAAACAAGATATACTCGGTGGTCATTTCTAATATTTAATTGTGTGATTGTATCACTTCTATAATGTAACCTCTGAAGGATTTAATGACATATAACACTAATGAGCATGTGATATTAAAGTTCTTGAACTATGATCTAAGAAAGCCCTAGAAAGAGCCAGACAGAAGTAGTTGATGGACTTTTTTCTGCTGGAGGGTCTCTGAGTCCTTGCCCTCTCCTGCCTGTCATCCCTGATTTCCACACTGACTCAGGACTGCAGAAACCCTTAAAGGAAGGGAGCCCACCTTACGTCAGTGGTTTTCTCCAAATCAGGCATGGGAATATTATTAAATCTTTAATATTTATATTAAATATAATTTATTAAATTATTAAATTTAGCAAGATTCCTCATGGTTCCCAAACAGTTCAGAGAACTCACTCGTTTGAGGAGGGTCTATTGGGTGCTGATAAATTAAGCCATTCAGTTAGACAAAGACTAGCCAGGCATGGTGGTATATCTATAATTCCAGCTACATAGGAGGCTTGAGGTGGGAGGATTGCTTGAGCCCAGAAGTTTAAGAGCAGCCTGAGCAACATAGTGAGACTCTGTCTCAAAAAAATAAATTTAAATTTAAAAAGACAAAAACTAATCATTTTGTTTAGACACTTAGAAAGTTTAGAATTCTCATTCTCATCTAATAGAATAAATATGTACTAGAAAAATAGTCTCAGAGCTAGAAACATCAGTGATACACCTCTACTGTCGATGCTTTTATAATTTCATCATTATTTTCATTCAGCCACTGCTGGATGGAGCCATTTGGCATCCTTGCATAGGATGAATTTCACTGTTGGAAGATTGTCACCAAATTTATTTTTAAATAGCACACATGTGAACTTAGATAGAAAGTCCTGTTTCTTCTGTGTGGCCACCTCTTCATATTCTTCAGGCTTCATACGTCCTGAAATCTTACCTGATAACTATTCCAAACCAGCCTAGGGTTGGCTCTTTCACTTCTCTTAAAATGTGTTGCCCAGAATTAAACATAGTCCTGTGGTCGAACTAGGGCAGGTTTCAGGGGCACTGCTGCCAACTTCAGAGTGATTCTCTTATGGCTGTTACGGTTGGTATATGTAATTTTTATTATTACCACCATCATTATTAGCCAGGCTGTCATACTGTTGGTTGTCTCCTGCTGAGCTTCACAGGTATTGCTGGTAAGCCTAGTCCACACCTAATCTTTACTTAAACAATCATTTATTAACCTAATTTAAGGTATGATTCATCTTTACTGAATTTAGTTTGTGAAGGCTCTTGTGAATTCAGGTTTTTCCTCTTAGCCTTGCATCAGTTCCAGTTTGATAAAGCATGCCTTTGGTATTTAGTGGCTTTGTCTAAGTTGTTGACACATGCTGAATTGAACAGGATCCAACACAGACCCTCTTCAGAATGCCACTATACACAGCACTTCAGGTGAGTGATCCATTAATTAGTACTTTGGATACAGTTGTTACAGTACTTACAGTCATTTTATATGCCCCTTGTTTCATCATCTTTCCTAAAAAGGACACTAAAAATTTTGTCATTTGTGGCAGGCAGAGGTACTATGCACTGTCTTTGGAAGTAGCCCAATGTGTTAGTATATTAAATAAAGAAAGGAAATGAATTCAGCTGGTAACACCTCATTCTTAGTGAAACCATACTATCTCCTTTTCTAACTGCTTACATGCCATCTGTTTAATAATCTGCCTTAGAATTTGGTAAGTGATTAATGTCGCTCATTTTAATAATTTTTGGAGTCTACCTTTTCCCATCTCAAAATTATGTCAAAAAATTGACAAAGTCCCTTAATCACTCTGCTTCTGTTTTCTCTATCAAGTAAGGAGTCCAAATTACAGGTTCAGTACTACCACTATCTGTTCATGAATAAGAGTTTGAAAAAAAAAAACATGTTTTACATTGATGTGCAGAGTCATGGGGAAATATACTTGGTTTCCATTGTTGTTTATAGCACGACTTTTTGGAGATTGATGAAAGTTTCAGATTAAACTCCTAAAACATACTAATTACCTTTCAAGAGGTGAGAATTTGACAGCGGAACTTACAAAGTAACATGTAATTTTCAAAATTTTACTAAAAGGCTGCAACTTAACACTAATAAAGATAGTTGGTGATTTATTACATATTATATTGTTAGTATATAGTCAGTATACAGTTTTTATAGTGAACATTGACAGAGAGGAGGTCTTTATCTTTTTAGAAAGATACTACTTGTTAAATTGTCAGTAAAAGAAATTCTGCCAGTCACTGTGATTTCCTTAGATCATAACATTTCTTCTTAATAAGATTCATTTTTTAAATGCATTTTTGCATTATAATAGTTCCTATTTTATGAAGTATAAACTAAATATTAGGCATAGTTTTAGGCTATTTTCATAATAAGTTTGCAGGGTTGATTTATTGTCTCAACTTTACAGATTTAAAAAAATAATAATAATTGAGCCCCAGACATGGTCAGAGAGCCCTGGTTCTTAAACAAAATGCTGTGGGTTCTGTCCACTTCATGCTGCCTTCCTGGGTAGGAACAGCCTACCTGATTGGTTTTATCAGCATTATTATTTAAGAACATTGCTTGAGATGCATCTGTTTTTTTTTTTTTTATCAAAAAGTTTGAATCTGTTAAGAATTTTGAGAATTTTTTTCTTGTTATATTATTTTGCTAACGTGTTAGATATTTGTGTATTGATGACCAAGATTCTAACGTGGCCCTGATTAGTGAAGTTTCATAGTCACCAGTAAGATCTAATGAGAACTTCCTACCTTTGCCTGGTAATTTGGGATTCTTAAACTGTTCTGCAGACTGTCTTTGGCCTGAAAGATATATAGCATCCTGTTGTTTCTTAGCCATTGAGAGCTAACTATGCAGACACCTGCCTACAAACAATTTGTGCTACCCTTTGCAGAGGTCTGGATTTTGGGTCCTCAAGAAGGCATAGACATTTGCCCTCCACAATTGCAAATACTCCAAAGAGTATAGAACCTACCCCCAAGTTGTTTCATCCTTAGGAAGGGATACTTGACAGGGCTTTCCTTTTGATTTCAATTCTTAATAAATGCCATTTGAAGTTCTTTTTTAAAGAATTTTTTTAAAACTCGAGCTGTTTAAATTATGCCCTAGTTCTATTAGTTTAGTCCCAGTGTCTTGTGAAGAGAACCCAAGTGTTAGAAACAGTTGTTACAAGGGACTTCTCTACGTGCCATCATACCAACTGGCTTTTGTTCTTAACAAATAATTCTTCCTCTTCACCTGGACCAAGGATCCCCCAACCTTGACATTGCAGTATTCTAGGTTTGGTGCCATTCTAGAATATTAGACTTTTTATTTCTGTTTAAATCAACCTTCAAAGCAGGTGAAGAGAGAGATGAGGAGCTTACAGATCAACCTTGTCTGGAAAGCAAGTTCTAGCCCCATTGAATGATGATGAAGCTATTCACAAGTGAGCACCTTGGTTACAACCCCACATCTAAGTGAGTAAATACTACCTGAAAGAAAATGTTTAAAAATTTTCAAATTAGGGAGCTTATGAAAGTAATACATTAGGACATATCAAATGGAAATCCTTTCTCAATCTGCTGAAAAACACCTTCATTAAAGCCAACAAATTGAATATTTTCATAACCTGAGCTGCTGTTCATTTAATGTTTATCAAGTGCCTACTCACAAACCTGTGAACAAAACAGACCAGATCCCTGGCCTCCTGAAGTGTCCATTGTAGTGTTACATGTACCCACCCCCAACACACTGGATTTACTCCCTACAAAGGATTTCATCTTAGCCTGGGGAATGCCTGACACACGGGGCCTTAGAGTCTCTTCTGTGGTTACCCAAGCTAGATACAAAAGCAGGGAAAGAATAAATGATGAGCCCCCTAAGGTGACTTTTAACTACCAGCACCTACTCTCAAGCCCAAAGATCTATAGCTATATTGAGATATTTATAGGATGAAGATCTCCTAAGAGGTTGTATGCCCTGTGGCCCACAGGAGGTCATGATGTCTCACAACCAGGGAGATTTGAAAAGAATTTTACTGTATTTTATTTTATTTTGAGATGGAGTCTCGCCCAGACTGGAGTGTTACGGCGCGATCTTGGCTCACTGCAACCTCCACCTCCCTGGATCAAGCAATTCTCCTGCCTCATCCTCCTGAGTAGATGGGATTACACACGAGTCAGCACACCAGGCTAATTTTTGTAATTTTAGTAGAGCTAGGGTTTCACCATGTTAGCCAGGCTGTTCTCAAACTCCTGACCTCAGGTGATCCACCTGCCTCAGCCTCCCAAAGTACTGGGATTACAGGATGCGCCACCACACCTGGCCAAGAGTTTATTTTCTAGAGATGGCGGTGAGTTGAATAGAGAGAAGCAAAACTCCAGTGTTTGACTTTATATCCTGTGCTTTATTTTCGCTACCTTTCTTTTCTCGCTGTGCTAAGGCATTCACACATACGCATCCAGTGTGGTTTTATCCAGAAAATAGAACATAAAGCAGGAAATTCTGAAGCATTGCTTTTCTGCTGGCCATGTAGCCTCTGATACAAAATATAATTTTTTTGTAACTATGCTGGCAGACCAGCACTAACACAATGAACCCTGCAAACTGTCTTACAGTCTTACAGGCCTTAACAAGGAGTAAGTACCACTGTGAAACTGTTGAACTTGCTGTATTGTCACTCTCACAGAAGCCGAATGGGCCAAATGAAAGTACACTGGGCATTAAGGGAAATAAATGCTATGCAGATAGCATGTTAAGACAGTCCCCAGTCCCAACTTAGCAGCAGCACTATGGTATAGCAGAGGTGCCAAATCTGAGCAAAACTGAGGCTCACTCAGGGAGAGCAGAAATGTTGCACAATCCTTTGTGTTCTTCCCCCAGCCTCCATACAGTAGAATGCACTTTGTCCCAAAACTAAGGCCCTGAAGAACCGCCTAAAGCTTAATTTACATGTAGGTGAAACTCAGTAGAAGGGGAAGCAGAAGAGAATGCTGCATTGGATGGATTTATCACAGTGCCTGCAAGGACCATTCTACCTGAAGGAGAATATCCCTTTTCATTGTCAAGGACTGCACAGGGTTCAGGGTTTTCCCCTACTTGCAAGCTAATAAGTTTCTTAGATCCCAGGAGTATATACGAGACCTCTGGATCACAGACAAAGGGCTTCATTTCTCATAGCACAGTGGGCAGCATGAGTTTCATAATTCCATCAGTTTGCTTTCCCCTCAATGTTCCTTTGGGATGCTGTGCACTCTGATTTTTTTTTTTTTTTTTTTTTTTTTGTCACAGCTGAGGAAATTCAAGCTTAGGAAACCCAGTCTTAGGGGACTGCTGGAAACCTGCCCCAGAAGAAGACATTACCTTTATCTTGGTCAGGAAACAAATCTGTCCTCTGACCTGGGAGGGGAGTAGGGGACAATATATCTGACCCCTAAGACTATTTCCTATACAAACGTCTTTGAAAAGACAGGACAGGACAAAGCTGTTCATGCTTCTTGCTCGTAAGACGTGCAGAAACAATAATTCCAGGAAGAGTTGTCTCAACACCATAGCCCCTGCTAAAGGGATGGAACAACACAGGCCACAAAACCCCACTCCTCACAGCCACAGCAGATTGGAATGTTGGTCACCCGACTCAAGGCTGCGCATTAAGAGGTTGACCAGCAACCTGGTGCTGGAGCTAAAAGGCAGGCCCGTCAGTTTCTCTCATTCATTTATGTTGGGAAATAGGAAATTCCCAACAGGAAATGGGAGGTGAAGCAAAAGGGTTGCAGGAGGAGGGATATTAAAGCTGTAAGTAGTCATGACATGCTGAAGTGATGAGTAAGCAGAAACTAAGAACAGTTGAAAACTGAAAGGGAGAAAATACATAAGAATGAATTAGAGAGGAAGCCAACTGTAGTGGGAGAGAAGGAAGCTGAGCCTCATGACCAGTGGAACACCAGAATGAAGTAGTCATAGCACCTTCCTTTCCTAAGGCATCTTTTTACTTTGATCCCCATCTGCCACCCATACCAACCATGGATATCATTATAATAACACATACACACTGGAGAGAATTTGAGTGAGCCTCTGTTTTAGTTAAGTACGCTCGTTGGTTATAAAGAACAGAAGAGGTACAAAATAATGTTGCAGCACAGTGACTGAAAACTAGTGAATACTTATTGAGTGCATACTATGTGTTGGGAACATTATTGGGTTGTTTAACATACAATATCTTAGTTAATCCTAAGAAAACTTAGAAGTAAACACTATTATAATCCCCCAAAGACACCAAAAGATGAAGTAGCTGCCAAGGCTCACATAGCTAGTAAATAAGGGAGTCAGGATTCCAACGCAATGCCATTAACCGCTTTGTTGTATTGATTGCTTACTGCATAGGTGAGTGAGTTAACACTTAAGTACAAATAAAATAAATTTTAGTGACATAATTAATGGTTCTTGCAGACTAACCTTGCAAGCTCAATATCCCTTTAAACTTTATTTCATCGGGGATGAAAATACTAAACATTTGAACCAAAAATTACTTAGAAGTTGGTAAATATTTGTATTAATAAACACAGAGAGCCCAAAGAAGTTAAGGAGAGGACCCTGAACATTAAATTGATTTATTCTCTTACCTGGAAAAAAAAAAACACCTGATGTCAGCAGATGCAGTTTATGTTACTTCCATATCCACTGCAGACAGAATTCTCCCTCCACCATTTATTTTTTCTTGCCGGCCCCTATGGTGTCCACAGTGTCAGTGACCACTTTCCACACCTGCAAATAGGTAAGAACAATGATGTGATCAAAAGAAGCCTGTTGTATTTCTACAGAATGGTAAGGCCTGGATAGAAAGCAAGTTGTGATTGATGGGGGTGAACGTCGGGTCCCTGCTGTGTCTCACACTAAATCCACTCTACATGGTCTTGTTCTGTCCTAATTGGTCTCTGTCCCAGACGGCTAATCCCTTTGGTTAATGAATACCCATGGTCTCATCATCTCTAGGAACAGGGGCCTACCACAGGAGCCTGAGAGTGCTGCCAAAGCAACTTGGCAAAGGATACTTGTCCGTTCATCGACTGCTTTGTACTGAGAATTAATGTAAAAAAAAATCATCTAAATAACCACTGTATTAGCTCCCTTATGGAGGAAATGATGGCTTGCCCAAGATCATACAGCCAGCCAGTGTCAAAGCCAGGACTTGAATTCAGTTCTTCTGACTACCAAAGTTTTCTCTACTATGTGAAATACTGTTCCTGCTTTCCTTTTGCCTTTACTCACTGTAATTCTCTGGTGATTCAAGGCAGCAGCTAAAGTGAGATCTGAAACAAAGGCCTTCATTGAATAGGTCGCATTTGCCTACAAACCTGCTTTGTCCCAGATACTCTTCCACCCGCAAAGTGTAAATAATGACTTAAATAAGCCAAGGAAGCCCTCTGTGAGTTTCTGTTTCTCTGCGTCGGCTTTGGTTCAGTTTTAAGAGGCTTGGCATGGGGAAGCAGGGACATTTCTGAGAGCTTGCTCTGCAGCCAGCATTTTATGAAAATAGAAGTACAGGATGAAATTTTCAGCTCTTTAAGGATGACAACCCTGATTGATGATCACTGGGAGCCGGTAATTGCCTCCTGGTCTTAAAGTAGGAAACCTGCTGGGTAAAAAAATAAAGATAATGAAGGGAACATTTTGTCTTATAAATTGAGTAACAGCATTCTCTGGCGACCTGTTAATGTCAGAGATGATCTCTTCAAAAGTGAAGATGAGTTTGATTGTACCCAGAAGGAATATTTTTTCCTTTCAAATGGAAATACAAATTTAAGGTTTTTCTGGGCAAACTTTCTCGAGTTTAAAAAGAGGCAAGCTGAGACGAACTTTATTTACAAGTTCCAAGTTAGAAGGAACTAAGCAATCCTGCCAGTTGCTCTAGCGGTGACAGGCATTGCCTTTTCTCACTTTTCTTCTTCCCTCCTTCCCTTCCTCCTGTCTCTCCTTCCTTCACTCCTTTCCTTCATCAGCCAGGCTGAGTTTAAATCCTAGTCCTACCATGTCCTAGCTGTGAAGTCTTGAGCAGCTTACTCAACCTCCACGTACCTGTTGCCTCGTCTATAGAACATGGACAGATGGTTACCTATCTAGGGTTCTTATGAACACTAAGAGTTCACATATGTAAAGTACTTCGGATGTGGCACACAGTCAGGGTTGGACAGGAACATGTCTTCCCCATTCCCGATGTTTCCTTCCACATGGAAGGACTTCTTTACTCATTATTTGATCTAAATCTTCAATGACAAATCACAGTATCACAAATGGGTTCATGAATTTTGTAATATATTTTTAAGTCAATTGTTTGTTGAGACAGAAACCCAACAAAAACATTTTCCCAGGGCCTTGGTACCCTAGAAGTGGCCCTGGAGAGAAGCATTTGCCTACAAAAATAATCGGTTTTCTTCCTCAGCCTGTATCAGTAACAAAGGTGCAGCTTTGGCCTAGCTGCCACTCCTTTGTCTTATTCCTCAGTTTGTTTAGAAGCTGATCAGGGAAGAGGGACGCCGTTTCCTCAGATCCCTCAAAGCCCCAATAAGCACTCAATGAGCATTAGCTGTAATCATTTTTCATGCTTTCAGGTTGTACTTTATTTACCATTTTTCTCCTTTCCTTTCATTCCAAAAAGCCTCCTTTCTTTGATTCTATAAGTTCTTCGTTGGTCCCTGAGAGATTCCTGTTTATTTTTGTTTGTTTTTTACAATTTTTCCAGAGATTTGGATAATCTCTAGCACAGAAAAAAAAATCCCCTTCCTTCTTAGCATCCTTCAGGAGCTGGACTCAGTGCAAATCCCACTGCCCCCCGCCCTTCACAGCACTGCTCTCCAGGCCAGTAAGCTGTAGCCGGGCCCTGACTTGAGAGGAAGATCACAAGAGAAGAGCATTCAGTCAGTTAATAAAAAAGGGAATCTACCTTCGGATTGGATCCAAAAGGTCAAAGCGTTCAAGGAATGAAGGTATTCAACATGGCAACACTGGGAGCAAAGTAAACGTTCAATAGTTGGATGATGATAAAATAAGTGACTGTGAGACCAACAGGACAACGTGGAGCTCATTACCATTATGTTTAGGGAGACCCAGAGGAGACACGGCATAGGGCTTATGTGGAATGAAGAGAGAAGGGGGAGACAATTTATAAATGCATGTCCTGTGATTATGTAAAATTAGGCATCTGTAAAAAAGGTGGGAATCAGGTAATAATAGAGTTAACATGTTGGAGTAGTTGGATAATAGTATTAGTTGTTTCTTTTCTTGAATATAATATAGTTATATTACTTTTATAATTTAATAAACTTGTTCTTTTCAAAGGAGGCACAGGCCTGCCTTTCTCCCAGCTGTCTGCAGCTCAGCAGTGAGGGTTCTGGGCTCCCCAGGCTTGCATCTCCACACCCAGTTAGTCAAGGTGTCAATCACTTGTCTACTGTAGCTGCTGCCTTAGCATCCACTCTCAGACCCAGCATCAGCTGTGTGAAACCCAGTCTCGCCCTGCCACCTTTGGTATAGGTGTGACTTCCCCTCCCTACAGGGGCATGAGAGAGTCCGTGTGTTTCTTTTTTTTTTTCTTTTTGTTTTTGAGATGGAGTCTCACTCTCACCCAGGCTGGAGTGCACTGGCACAATCTCAGCTCACTGCAACCTCTGCCTCCCCGTTTCAAGCAATTCTCTTGTCTCAGCCTCCAAGTAGCTGGGAGGTGTACCACCACACCTAGCTAATTTTTGTATTTTTAGTAGAGACGGGGTTTTACCATATTGGTCTGGAACTCCTGACCTCACGTGATCCACCCACCTCCCAAAGTGCTGGGATTACAGGCATGAGTCACCGTGTCTGGAGGAGCCCATGTGTTTCTTATCTCACCAACCCAAAGCCCAACTCACTCCACATGGTCAGCAGCTGTGGCGTGAATTGGGCTTTGGGTCGGTCAGGTCAGTAAGGCCCCCAGCCCCCACACACTTGTTTTATTTAAACTGGCCAATCTACGACTCCCAGAGGAAAGCCCGTGGGCCTTAACAGAGGCCTAGTCTCAAGCCCTTGCTTACACTCCCCGCCGGCCAGTCAAGCGCCCTGCTATCTCTGGACTTCCCATCAGCCGTCAGGGACATGTAAGTAACAAAATGCTTCTCTCATTTCATATATTTCGTTGTGTGGCCACCTCTGTGTCTCACCTGACCAACATGCCCGAATCGAATTCTCCTCTTGCTCAGGGCTCTTCTACAGAGTGGCTATCCTGGTGGGAATAAATTAGCCCCGGGTCAGACAAGAGCCACAAGAACTTGTGCCGGTGTTTCCTGTGAGAGGGACACTTGGTCATGGGTCACACTTAGGCATTAGGCTGTCTACCAAGATAAACAAGTATCCTGACTGGGTGCAGTGGCTTGCACCTGTAATCTAGCACTTTGGGAGGTTGAGGCGGGTGGATTGCCTGAGCCCAGGAGTTCGAGACCAGCCTGGGCAACGTGACAAAATTTCCTCACTAGAAAACATTAGCCAGGAGTGGTGGTGCATGCCTGTAGTCCCAACTACTTAGAAGGCTGACGTGGGAGGATTGCTTGAGCCCAGGTGGCGGAAGTTTCAGTGAGCCAAGACCATGCCGCTGCATGACCACTTTCCCTGGAGGACACGGCTAGAGTTTACAGACACTCTCCAGAATGACTTCAAGACCAAATCAGAGGAAAATCACAACTTAAGGGTAGAGAAGGCGCCGAAAGCGAAGGCAGTAGTAATTAGCCCTGAGGAGGAAGGTGGAAAAGGAGAACTTATTTTGGTAACTGCCCCTACATGCTGATGGCTTCACCTAAGGTAAATTGTGCCTTCCAGTTTTAGGATCTCATCCAGAATCATTATAATATGGGTGGGGGTACACTAACTGTGGGTCCAGTCCAAGGTTCAAATCCTGGCTTAATTTATTTTGCTGATTATCTACATTTGGTATCCTGCTTGATCTTTCATCAGCTGTGGCATGTGCTGCTAGTACCTCCACTCTCCACTCACCAGTTCTTTCTCACTAGTAGAACTTCAATCCTGTTCAGATGATGCTGTATCTAGCCTTCCTGCCTCTGTGCTGGTTCCGTGACAAAATAAACATCTTTCTTGTAAAAAGCCACTGTAGTTATATCTCACTGTGAAACACAAACATAACCAATGCGTTATCTATAAAAATGGGGTTAATGCAGGAGGCGAAGGTTGCAGTGAGCCGAGATCATGCCACTGCACTCCAGCCTGGGCAACGAGAGCAAAACTGTCTCAAAAAAGTAATAATAATTTTAAAAATGGGATTAATGATGCCTACCTCAAAGGGCTGAATGGAAGGTTAGATCAAATGACATGTGAAGTGCCTCTAAATGGTAGAAGAGAAAGTTGAATACATGTTGCTTTCTCAGTTGCTTCCCTCAACCAATTTAATCCTGTCCAAAGAGGATCATGCTTTTCCTTGGTATTCTATTCATGCTCGATTAAGCAAGCTGGCTAAAGTAACCACCTTCAGGTTTGGCTGGCTAGTAACCTGCAGGTGTTCAACAATACAAAGGAAACTCCAAGTGATGTCATTTTAGGGGACTAATGGGGAGGATATTTTGTAGTAGCGGTTGGAGAGTAGGAGAAAGCTGTTGAAGGTTCTAGGAGTCCCTCAGCCATCCATTTGAGCCACCAGCCTTCCTGTAACTGGCAAGATAATGGGGAAGACCTTGCCACCCAGCTTTCTGGACTCTCCTGAATAAGCCTGAACTTCCAATGAGTTTTCTCAACTTGCCAATTAGGATCAAATCTGTTAATTTTTTATGGAAAGGACTTATCTCTTAGAAATTCAGCCAGGTACAGTGGCTAATGCCTGTAATCCCAGCACTTTGGGAGGCCAAGGCAGGCAGATCACTTGAAGTCAGGAGTTCAAGACCAGCCTGGCCAACATGGCGAAACCCCATCTCTACCAAAAAAAAAAAAAAAAGAAAGAAAAAAGAAAGCCAAGGCAGAGGTTGCAGTGAGCTGAGATCGCACCATTGCACTCCAGCCTGGGTGACAGAGTAAGACCCTGTCTCAAAAAAAAAAATTTATCTGTCGTCACTATGGTCTACCTTCAGCATTTTATAAGGCAAACCTATCCATATTATTAACATAGTGAGCCAATGACCTAAAATTCATATTTTTACTATGTCTAATAAAACAAGTCTCACAATTTTATAAAAATACACTTATAGATTTTATGCTGCTTTAGTTTTGATTAAGTGAAAATAGTAATAGTTAGCTTACAATATATTCCTGAGCTGTAAGATCTTTTTCAGGCAGGGTACACCTTGATTATAATTCCAAGCTTAGTTCACTGGTGGTTTTCCCATTTTATTTTAGTTGCTTTTTTGGAAGATAGATTTCTCATAGCCTCAATGCCCAGAACTAGATTCCAGAGAACTGGGGTTTATACCTTCTTGCACCATCCTTGGGATTTTGGGAATCTCTTTGTTGGGCAGTCTCTGAATGTGACCCCTGGAGTTATGCAACACAAGCACCAGTTGTAGAGTTATTCTCAGAAGCTTTTGAAATTTGGTCATCTAAGAGACAGCTGCCTGTAATACTCATCCTGAATACAAAAATACAAAAATTAGCCGGGTGTGGCAGTTGGCGCCTGTAATCCCAGCTACTCGGAAGGCTGAGGCAGGAGAAACTCTTGAACCTGAAAGGGAGAGGTGGCAGTGAGCCGAGATGGTGCCACTGCACTCCAGCTGGGCAACAGAACGAAACTCCATCTCAAAACAAAACAACAACAGAAAAAGAATGTGAGTGCTGGAGTTTGTCCCAGTTTTGAAATATATTCAAAACTCAAGGGCAAGTACATTTATTTGGGATTATTTTGTTCTGAGTGATAGAAACTGAGTTCAAACTGGAGCTAAGCTGGGAATTTATTGGCTGACAGAGCTGAAGAGTCAGAGGTCACCTGGCATTCAGCATGGCTGGGTTCAGAGCTTAAATGGGGCCTCTAGGATTCAGTTTCTCTTCAATGTCTGGCTGTCTTCATTCTCAGGCTTCTCCAGATGATGTCTGAAACCTCCTTTCCTCTCAAGGTAGTAAAGCAGCTACATCCTCACACCCTCCTGGGTTTGGCTCTAGAAAAAGCCTCTTCAGTGTCCTCCCAGAAAGTCCAGCGACTCACCATCCACTCTGGTCACACCCATTAGTCTTCAAGTCACGGTGACCAAAAGGAGATGGTGTCATGATTGGTGTGATTATATGCAGAGTTGCGTGTTTAAGCAGAGTCCACCTGTGGAGCCTTGGATGGCATCACATAGACTGATAGTGGGGAAGGGATGGATCCCAATGAAAAATGGGAGCTACTACTAAATGAGCAGAAATAATTGCTGGGGAAACAAGTAAGAAAAATGTATATCCTTACATAACCATTAGAACCTGCAGATTTCTTCTGAGATTAATTTACTTTCACTTCTGTGTAATTTTTGAAAATCTGATTTTAATAAGCTCATGGCAATTCAATAGAAAGTAATTCCTATTGCCAGTTACTCTATTTATGGTCAGTTTTAATCTAAATACTGGCATATACTTGAATTGGTAAACTGTACCCCACCTTCGTTTTTTGTTGTTGTTTTGTTTTGTTTTTTGAGACAGTCTCACTTTGTTGCCCAGGCTGGAGTGCACTGGTGTAAGCTCACCTCCCAGGTTAAAGCAATTCTCATGCCTCAGTCTCCTGAGTAGCTGGGATTACAAATGTGTGCCACCATGCCCAGCTAATTTTTGTATTTTTAGTAGAGATGGAATTTTACCATGTTGGCCAGGCTGGTCTCAAACTCCTGGCTTCAAGTGATCCACCTTCCTTGGCCTCTCAAAGTGCTGGGATTTCAGTTGTGAGCCACCGCATTCAGCCTGCCCATTGTTTTTCTACACTGCTTCAATCATTCACATGTCTCTTGCTGTATGTTACAAAGTATGGCCTGCTAAGGAGCCCAACAAATTTGATCTCCTGGAATCCTTTACAATTCCAAATATTTCTATGAGAAATCAGCTCAGTGAATCACTTTAACAGGTTTCCATGTCCTAGCCTCTGATTCTATTTGAATTAACTCAGTCTCCATAACCTACTTCAAGTTTTTACATCAAGTTCTCAAACCCCACACTGAAAGACAGGTTCTATTTGACTAAGAGTGCTAAATGAAAAATATAAACAAATTCCTAAAACCCTGGGCTTTAGCCCATCCACCCCTGAACCTTGTCACTCCAGCTTTAATGAGTTCAGGCATACACTAGTACAGTCCTATCATGCCAGATTTCCCTATCTTGAGTCCCTCCATTTCTGATGAGTAGATGAAGAAATGTGATTCAAATCTAGTAAGTCTGTCAAAGGAGATTCTAAAGAGTGTTGAAAGTGGAGCTGATCCATCAAAGTAATATTCTTTCTTGTATTTGCTATTACAAGAATATCACACTGTGGTCTTTTTAGAGTGTATTTACTGTTTAGTCTCTAATGAAGTTATAGCTGTGATGATGCCAAGGTTTAGAATAATTGTGTAAGAAGCCAAGTTACTATTCTCAGAAAGCTGCCTCACTCTACCTGTATTAAATAGTACATGCTATTTTTGTCTTCCTAGCCTGATATTTACAATGATTTTTAGTCGTATTACTAATATAACGTAGTAGTGATGTTTTAATTCCTTAAAAATAGATTCAGCTGAGTGTCCAGTATTTCTAACGATTTGCAGTTGTATATATATCATTAAGTCTTCCACATAGCATCCTGGCTCCCCTGAAACCATAAACTTAAAACAAATCTTTATTTTCTTCAAACAAGTTTCAAGAAGTTTCTGGAGAGTAGATTGTCTGTTAGAATAGATGGATTACCTACCTACATTTCAACACTGACTACAGGTAACAGTTCATAGACCTTCCCCCCACCTGGTTTAGTCCAGTCTTCTACTTTTATTCCCAGGCAAAATTGGAAACCAGAGAATGTGAGTGCTGGGAGCAACTTTAGAAACCACGTGAGAGACCTTAGATTTGAGGTTTGGACTCTTGAATTCAAGGAAATGTATAAGCACACTCCCTCAGAACATGCATATTAAAGCATTTATACAGAAACCTGTGGATTCCAAAAAAATAAACTGGTTTTCTTGGGCTTGGAAGACAAAATGACTTGGTCAAGACCAGCATGCACGTTGATGGAGTTAGGACTCAAGCCTGAAGTAGGGGTCCTTGATAAGTCCAGAGTTCATTCCTACAGCCTTGCTGCTGTTGACTGTTGGCATGAAGGACTTGAAAGATGTTATCTAGTAGACTGAAGTCACGAAATTATTCCCTGTTCAAATATTCTCCATTTAGCGTTCATTCCCACCAATCACATCAGTGTCTTTATTTAGGTTCCAGTATGATTGGTGGTCTGGAATATTCAATGCACTGCTAATACAATGCTAATTGATCTGCAAAATAAAAATGCAAATTTTGTGAAATATGCAGGATGGCATAAAAGGAATGTTTGATGGGAGTGATGTTACAGGACTGCTCAAGATTGCACATGCTGAAGCTTTGATAATTGAGTCTGTCATCCTCTTTGTGATCATGTTGTAAGAAAAGCATTAAGTAAAATACGGTATATGCTGAACCAAAATTTTGTTGAAAGGCTGTGCCAAAATCCGCAGTTTTTAATTCTATCAAACCTTTGTTCTCATCACTTACTGTGAAATTCTGGTTGCTACTGCAAGTGAATTCACCTTAAGTAGGTTTTGTTCTTTTACTGATTCTTAGATAATGAATATTTCTTATATTTCATTCCAACTTCAAGAAGCAGATACTTTCATGTGTTGATCTTTAGCTATGTCTTTCTTACTCCAAATCACAAAGTTCCTTGAGAACTGTCATTTTACAAATCTCTGGGATTTTTAAAATCAGGTTCTTAGACATGAAGTGGTGGTGACGACCCCTGGGAAATAAAATTGTTGTGCTACAAATTGAGTACATTTTGATTAACTCAGAACATTTCTGAAATTCCATGTGTAGTGTAACTCAGTATTCTGAAAAATGAGTGTTGTTGAAACCAAGGGCATAGACAAGAAATAGATAAATTCTAGGTTATTTATTGAATGTGTCTTACAGATAGATTTTTATAAAGTCTTATGTGGTTTGGATAATTTGTGACTATGCATGCTTCTGTTTCTAGATATTTTAATCATTAGTCTGCAGTATAAAACAAAGACATTTATGCTGTTTGGTAATCTAAGAACAGATTACAAAATTACCTTTATAACTGGATTGTTTGGGTTTACCCAGCAGAATAGAGTTTGCATTAATTTGAATTGGGAAATAACTAGCAGTTTCTCACTGGGCCTTCATGATGGTGATCAAATCCAGGGACTTGTATTGAGGCATCTAGGCATCTCTCCTGCTTAGCTGTTCAACATTTCCAAAGTGTTTTTGCCCATCACATTTAAGCCTGAGTGTCAGTGGAGACATATGCCTATTGGTAGAGTACATTATAACTTATTTAAACTGGTTCAGTCTTGAAAGGGGTACTCTTCATTACACTGACAACAGCTGTAAACAAGGATGGTCCCAGCAAACAACTCGTGGCTACTCTACCTACTGACCTGTTGCTCAGCAACCAGAGAACCTGACTCTCATTATTTGCAAAGCCCCCAACACTCAACCCCATCTGCCTGAGACCCAGGTCCTACCTTATTTGGGTATGTGGCCCTTGAAGGCGACCTCCCTAGGAGCCCAGTACACACAGAAGGAGGCGAGCTATGCTGTCAAAGGGTCAGACAGGGTCCCAGCCCTCTGACAGGCCCCTCTATTTACTTTCTTGTCTATTTTGATTAAAACACTTCTAAAAAGTCAAGGCTGAATGATATAGCAGCATTAAAATGGAGTAAATCTCACCTGAGCACAGAACATGAAGTAGGGTTTGTGTGTAAAATAAATGATAAAACAGGGAACTGAAATGAAATATTACCATGAGTTCTGCTCCTTCACTATGGTGAAAACCATTTCATTCAGGCTGATCAAAGGTGAACTTCTTTGAGCCCCTGTTTCTCCTATGTAGAATAGAGATGGTGATAACCTTCATCTGATAGGCTTATGACAAGGTCTCAGACTGCTCACTGTTACCTACATCTAGTCTCCTCTTCCTTCTAGTAACAAAACTTGCCAAGTTTTAATTGGGCACACATTCCCCAAACTACTTTCTCCTGTATCTCTAGTGAAGGCAGTGTATGCAACTTCCCTATCATGTCTTCCTAAGGAAGCTCTGGGCTCTTCACTCCCTCTTTCCCCCTTTCTACTGGCTGGGAAATACCAACAACTGGGACAGCCAGCTTGGATCCAGGGATGGATGTCACGTTCTGACTGACAGACACCGAATTCTGTAGTAACACGTGAGAGAAAGTGTTTATTTAAGCCACTGTACTCGGGGGGGTTGAGCACTTCCCAATCACAGTCATAAATCATATATGCAGCAATAGTCAATTTGTAAAGCCAATGACTTAGCTTCAAGGGGTGTATGTTATAGTCCTGTTGCTTGCATATCCTTGGACTTTTTTTTAAGTTCTGGGATACATGTGCAGAACGTGCAGGTTTGCTGCATAGATATACATGTGCCATGGTGGTTTTGCTGCACCTATCAACCCATCATCTAGGTCTCCCTCTCCTTGCACCCCCACCCCCTGACAGGCCCCAGTATGTGATGTTCTCCTCCCTGTGTCCATGTTGTTCTCATTGTTCAGCTCCCACTTATGAGTGAGGACATGTGGTGTTTAGTTTTCTGTTCCCGTGTTAGTTTGCTGAGAATGATGGTTTCCAGCTTTGTGGTAATTCCTCAAGGATTCAGAACCAGAAATACCCATTTGACCCAGCAATCCCATTACTGGGTATATATGCAAAGAATTGTAAATTATTCTATAAAGACACATGCACACATATGTTTATTGCAGCTGTATTTCTTTTTGTCCTCTGGTTATAGTCAGCATATTGCAGCCATATTTGCAAAAGCAAAACTTGGAACCAACTCAAATGCCCATCCTTGCACTTCTAACCTTCACTTTGTTCATCTTGAAATATAAGTAGAAATAACAACTGAAACGTGGGTGAGTATAAAATAATGAATATACTGTTATTACTTTTCTGAACCAGGTTTCATCTCCATGAACTCATTAATTTGGAAAACATTTAAGGAGCCAGATAGTATAGGCATAAAATTATCTTGCATTGCATAAAATAGCAAAAGTTTCCAACCAACCATCATGTGGACAGAGTAAACAGATAACAAATATCAGCTAGTGATGAATCTGACAGTGACAAGAAGACAAGTGGTGATTGAGAGACTGAGTGGGGAGCCATGCTGGGGCATGCTCAGAAAAAGGACTCGGACATTTCTATTGAGTAACAGCCAATCTGTAAAGCTGTGGGGAGAGGACTCCAGATGGAAGACATAGGGCAAAGAACCTGTGGGGGAGAGAATGTAACTTGGCAAAGAAAAAGCCAGCTTGGCTGGAGCAGAGTGAGAACATGGTGGATAGTAAAAAATCAAACCAGAGGTACAAGGGGGTCAGATAGTCTGTCTCCATAGTTCACAGATTCCAGACAAATGCAAAGTTGTTAGGGGGCTTTAAACAGATAATACAGAGACAGCACCCCATGCAGACTTCTGAGTTGTGAATACTATACCTCAGTGCAGGCAGCTCATGTGGAAACCTATTTTACAAGTTGGACAGCATCTTAAAGTAGGGAACCAGGTTCTTGCTGCCAGGCATCTGAGAGCACATGAGGATATCAGTAAGAAAAACCTTTCAACACAGGGCTGACACTACTGCTAATTGTCCTTTATCATCCTTGAGGTGAGTAGCTTGGAATTTGATGTCAGAAACAACTGGCTTTGAATCCCAGCTGCTGTACCACTAGATGTGACCTTAGATAAAATACCCTGCCTCTGGGAGTTTCATTTGTCCTCATCCATAAAATGTGGAAAGTAACATCCATCAAGACAGTGCTGTAAGGCCTTGATGAGAGATTATATGTAAATTACCTGGCACACTGTAAATACTCAGTAAAAAGGTACATGTATTTCAAGTTTTTGTGCAGTTTAGAACTAAGTAAAAAATGGTGAGGCCAGTCCCTCAGGCCACAGAGGTGCTGAGGCAAGAACTGAAGAATTCAAGACTCTCCTCCCACCCCACCTGGAACTTGCTAAAATCTTATACTCCCATCTGCACCCAACTTCCTCCAGAGCCCACACTGCCTTCTCCCGCCTCCAAACTCCTGTCCACCGATGCACTCTGCAGTCCTCAGCTTGGCAGCTTAGCGCTTATTTTGGCATTCTGTGTGGCGATGCCTTGTCTTCCCATTCAATTAAAAGTACCCTGAAAGAAGGGGCCATTTACCATGCTTTACCTATGTCTCCCACGGCGCTTTCACTTATAGAAGGTGTTTAGCGAGTAAAATGTCTGAATGAAGGAATGAACAAAGATGAATGGAGCATTCAGTGGACCACCCCTGTCTCCCTGCATCCTCCTCACTTGCTGCATATCTTTCATTTGCCTTAGGATTCCATGACCACCCTGTTCTGTGCCCCTGGAGGCTACCTCAGCAGGCTCCTTTGCCTTCTGGCTTGTGACAGGAGCTGCTGGCAGGAGACTGGAGGGTGGGCAGAGGGTGAGCCCTGGGCAAGGACAGCTCTGCACATAGCCATTCTTCCTGGGGTGCTGTAACTGCCCCATACCCCTCTTTGACCAGGAGTGGTGACTCCCTTCTGTTGCTAGCCCTGGGAATTTCCTTCTAATTCCTAACACCCTGCCTACACCACTGTGAGTAGTTTTTAAAACTCTTCAAATTACCCAGTTTACATCTGCCATCTTTTCCCCCAAAGAAAATGATACATCCTACACATTATGTCAGGCAAATATATCACACCAGGTAGAACTAAATGTACCCTAGTCTAGAATAGGACTTGGACGTTTTATTCTAGGAGAACAAATGCCACTGCCTCCCTTGGTAAACCAAGGGACACCCACCAGGTGTCTGTGAGCCTGCTATGACTGAGGCAAACAAATTCAGATGAAGCTGTTCATTGTCTTGAACTGAGTTGTTCATAGGAATTGCAGAACTTGGTAGACATGAACCATTGCTGACAGTTAAATGTTTTTTTACAAGAATAAAATAAGTCACTTCATGGAAGAAACTAAAAATACTTTTGAAAGTATATATTGTGCGTGAGTTTTTCTACTCTGAGTTGCCAGGCTGTGGGAGTTAAACACTTGAGAAGATTTGGTCTGTCATGTTTAGACAGTGGGTGGCAAAAAATGCTAGGTTAAAAAAAAATCAAGATATTCACTCCATTGTCTCTTAAGTGTGAATTGTAAAAGATCATTTCCATAAACTTTTTTGTGCTAGGCATGGCCAAGAGTAACTGGCCACTCCCAAGGGAGGACAGGCTACTGTAGACTAGATCTTCAAACCATCTCCGTCTTGCCACTCAAGTCTCTACCTTGATCACTCTTGCAACTGACTGCCATGAAGACAGGGCATTCTCTGTCAAATACAGTCTTAGAAAGGGCCGACAAAGGTCCAATGAATTTGGATTTCTGTAGGAAAAAGCTGCAATATATTTTTCATTTGCAACATCGATCTGTCAGAATATGAGAGTGTTATTAAAGATTAATGAGAAAGCAAAAGGGAGAAGATGAGCAGGCTTTTGATCAGTTAGTCTGAGAAGTCACATTGCCCTGACACTGGCTTAATAAATGTGTATCTTTGGTTCCCTAACTTGACATCACGGAGCCCTGGACACTGCATGGAGCATCTACTTGCTGTGTAGTGAAGATCCCTACCCACTTGGCACTGGCCCACCATTGGCTCTTCTCTACCACCTTCCCAGCTTCCCGATATGATGTGCACGGTGGCCTATGATTCAGTTCGAGGCTGAACCAAGTGACCTCTCCCCAAGGTGAGCCCCGCTCGCAGACCACCAACTCTTGTTGGTGCTCATTGCTCTGGTGGTGAGGGGACCTTATGCTGGGTCAGGTGCTGCATTCATTCCACCTTCCAAGTCTCATAAGAAGCAGACACAGGCTAGTCACAGATTTCCCTTCTCTTCCCAGCTTTAAAGCTAGTTATTTGCTGTTTATTCAATGAAAGTTCTGGGCATTGGGGAATATATCCTTGACCCAATCAAATTAGTTCTTTCTCATTCTGGAAAGGGGAGTTAGATAATAAATGAACAAAACAACTACAAAGTCCAATCCCTGTTCCCCGATTTCAAAAAAAGACAAAAACATTTTTTTGTATGAAAATTAAAGCCAAGTCCTTGGCCACCACCATGACAACACCCTCTGCTGCCAGACACAGCCACACCCTCTCTTAGAGAGACACTGGAGCCATACCTGAGAAAAGTCTAAATTGTAGGTGCATTTGAGGGCTGAAAGTTAATATAGAACCAGTGCCGTCAGAGCATCCGACCTGCAGGCAGGACTTGGCCTTCTTGAGCACAGAGAAAGCCATATAGTTGCCAAAGATTCTGGGAAGGGAATGTTTGTGCCTGCCCTCGGTAAGATAGTTGAAGTGGGATGACCTTCAGCGACAAGGTACTTGTCTTTGTGTCTCAACCAAACTCATTGTATTTCGTGCTGTTCTCAGGAGGAAATGCGACCAGCTGTCCCCTTTCTGTAAGGAAACAAACTTTCATACAGTTGCGAGTTAACAGCATATAATCCCCTAAATTTCTTCCTAGTTTCATGCCTCTATATTATGCAAAACTTAAGATTTTGGCAAATGAGTATTACTTGGAAGGGGACTCCCCTGGAGCTGTCAGTTGTCAGTTTACCACCCCTTGGAGAGAGCCTAGCTGAAAGTGAAGCCAAGACCGAGGAAAGCAAAGCTCAGGCACAGGAAAAGAAACAGATATCTAACGATGAAAGTACTACTGTTACTGTCGTAGGCATCTGGAGCAGAAATTCCATTTGGAATGACAGCTTAGAGTTCGGTGTTACGGGGGGTTCCCAATGCTGGTTGCCCATCTGAATTGCTTGGGGAGTTTATCAAGGATTTATTTAGAGTCCCCATCTTGGATATTCTGATTAAGAAGTCTGATGTGGGGCCCAGCAATCTTCAGTTCAAAGAAATTCAAGTGATTCTGAAGTACAGCCAGCTTCAAGAACCACTGCTCTGGGCCAGTTTTGTCCTCCACTCCAGGAGAACATCTGTGATGCCCCACGGAAACATCAGTGCCATGAGGTTCCCAAGGTCATTCATCCCACTAGTGAGCAACTCCAGCTACAAACTGCATCCCATTATCACGCTAAAATCAATCCCTTCATACTTCTCCACTTTGATTCTAACTCTCTGCCCAGGAACAGTATAGGATCAATTTTTTCCTCTTTTTAAAAATTGTTTTTGTTTTACAGCTGGGGTGGGCAGAAGGAAAGGCCCCCTCAGCTTTATTGTGCCACAGGATTGGCCGTTCAAGTCCCATTGCAGAAAGGTATTCAAGCAAATGTATGAAAGGTCAGACAAGGTGAAGGAGAAGCAGGAGAACTGTCACACGTAACTGCAGGACACATTATGCTCACCAAAGGTGTTTATGCTACAAACTATGATTACACATAAACAGAGAGCCTTCAGTGTCAGCCAATAAATACATTAATGCTGCAGTATAACCCCAAATCCAATAATGTGATAGAAAATACATCCTATAAATTTTGGAGAAGCAGAGTTGTCAAAACAGGTCTATAAATAGACACCAATATTCTCACCAATAGCCACATACTGTACAGCTAACTGTATTGAAACGATAAAGCTTGTTAGAATAAACACTCCGAAGAGCACGAAAAGACAAAGGCATGTGTCAGTGGATTCAGTGGAGTCACTGAAACTAATGAGAGGTTGATTGCTGTCAAACTCTAATTGGATTTACTTCAAACTGGGATGGTTCCGTACTTTAGTTAAAAATCTTTAAGGAAAAATGCAATTTCAATATCCTGTTAGGTGTGTACATGCACACATGTGCACATCTACACGTGACATTTTGAGTTAGGAAGTATTTCTGGGTACATGGCAGTTTACCAAAACATACATTTTAAAAATACATAAAACATCTGTTAAGGCTGGGTACAGTGGCTCATGTGCATAATCCCAGCACTTTGGGAGGCCAAGGTGGGAAGATTGCTTGAGCCTGAGCAACATAGCAAGATCCTGTCTCTTTAAAAATAATAATAAAAAAAAAATAGCTGGGCATGGTGGCACATACCTGTAGTCAGTCCCAGCTCCTCAGAAGGCTGAGGTGGGAGGACGACTTGAGCCCAAGAGTTTGAGGCTGTTATGAGCTACGATTGCACCACTGCATTCTAGTGTGGGTAACAGAGCAAGACCCTGTCTCAAAAAATAAAATAGAATGTTTAAGGCCAGAGTTGCCCATTATAGAAGAGAGAACGAAGAAGTCCGAGGAAGCCAGGCAGGGCTGCTATACCTTCGTGGTTTTAAAATACAGCTCCCAGCCCGTACCCTCAGGTAATATAAAAAAGCGTGGGCTGGTACTTCACTTTGGCTACTTAGAGGAGCATAAGTCTACAGTGGTTGTTCAATATGAGACAATATAATCACGGAATAACTAAATACAATCTGCTACATTTCCAAAGGCAGCGGAAATGGGAGCATCTGTCACTCTGTCTGCTATTAATACGTGATGTACATTGGGGGATGTAGGTGCATGGGAGGGAACAGGGAAATGTCAGTGTTAAGGCTGGGAAACAGATGGCATCTTCATTTAAACATGTTTTCTTGTCAACTTTGATAGAACAAATGTTCTTGCTATACTTCAATTTGTAAAGTATGTATTTGTTTTAAAGGCAGGAATGTCTACCACATAAGAAAAAACTTAATAGCAGTTCAGTGTTTCTTAAAAATGATTTATCTTTCATGCAGTACTTTCTGAGCCAAATAGCCAATTTTATTTGGAAATTGAAAAACGACAGAGGATTATTTTTAAAGCAATTTCTCTACTCATGCCCTGTAACCTCTGAAGAAGTCAGGCTTATGAGGACATACACAGAGAGAAAAAAGTTGTCACCATCTATATTTATTTTTTGAAGTGGACCATCCAATCAGACATTAGATAATGTGGCTTTATGACCACAATTCTCAAGTAGACAAAACTTCATCTCAACACTTTTAGATTTATGATTTATGGCTCCCTTCAGCTTATTTTTCACTCAGTGTGTCTATTAGGTTTCCTTTTAAAGATTTTTTTTTTTTTTAATTTGACTAAACGTAAAATCTGAAAAAGATTTGGGAAACTGGCAAAAAAAGTTTGAGGTAGAAAATCTTGGGAGGGAACATACATTTCGGACACACAACTGCTATTTCTCCTGGGCTATGATGTGCTTTCTTCATCTCTATGGTCCGTGGCCACCTGCCTTGGAAGTCCAGAGAGAGGCCAGGCATGACCCAGAACTTGAAGCTGAGTGAGCAGCAGCCTCCTGGGCTTCGGTAAGTAGTCAGCTTCACCTTCTGTTGTCAGTATCTCATGGGAGCTAGACCTGAGAGGCATTCAGAACTGTGCAGCCTCCTTCCATAAATGGACTTCTCTTAGTCCTCACTTCTCAGCATCTAAGGGAAAACTGCACTGATTTATGTACTTGCTCATAAACATCTCGTGACTTTCAGCTGCCAGAGAAAAGCTGCTCAGAACCCCGAGACTGGCCTTCAGGGTTCTCCCCAACTGAACATGACTTTCCTTTGTCCTTATCTCCCTCTGCTGCTCCTGAAGTGTGTCATGTGTTTTACTGAATGGAAAATCTACCATATTTTTCCTTCCCAACATCTCTAAGTCTTTGCCCCTGGTGCCCCCTGGCAGGAATGAATTTCCCACATCTTACTAAGATCCTGCCTAGTCTCCTATATTGGCTTAACCTCCACCTCCTCCAAATAGAATTACTGTCTTTACTGGAAGTCGTATTGGCTGTCTGCATATATATCTGTCTTCCCCCTAGACCAGAAGCTCCTTATGGATGGGTCACCATATCAGCTGTTCTAACATCTCATATCCCCCAACATAGAAAAGCTGCTCCAAGAAGCTTGGTTCAATCTGCTGCCTCTGATCCCTATTTTAGGAAGTTGAGAGTGAGGAGTTCTAACCCAGAGTATGCTAAGGGGAAAAGACAACCTTGGATACCTCCATTGTCAATACTGTAACATAAGCCTGTCTCCTGTAGGCATCACAGCCACACAAGCTTGATGTAATCACAGTGTGTTTCTGCCATTTTCCTTAACTCTATATTCCCTAAGGTCAGCTGGTCTCTGGGCCTAGACAGTTTACAAGCTAGCCTGATCATCTTGCTCTGGCTCTTCTAGCACTATTAAAGTCCATCACAACTCTAACCAAATGCATCAGCAGCAACAACCACCTTCCCTGCTTGGGAGCCTTTGACGCATTCTGAATTAGTTACTGCCTTGTGTCCTGCTGTTCAGCAGATCTGTGTGCAATTCTGCTGCTTCCCCCTTCACCATTATCTCCTGAATCTATTCCCATCCAACTGATTTTTCCAGCTGGGCTTCCACCTACTCCTCCTTTCTAAACCCACCCTACCTCACCATGTGATCTTCTGTCAAAATTACGGCTCTGGCAATTGAACCTCTTTGGTCCCTTCATGCAAGGCTCAATTTTTCACCGAGTTGCAGAAACACACAGAGAATAGGTAAAGCTGGAGATAATTTATTAGGAAAAGACAACCTATGGAAAATTACCTTTTTTTTTTTTAAATGGAGTTTCACTTGTGTCACCCAGGCTGGAGTGCAATAGCATGATCTCTGCTCACTGCAACCTCCGCCTCCCGGGTTCAAGTTCCTGCCTCGACCTTCTGAATAGCTGGGTTTGCAGACATGCACCACCACGCCCAGATAATTTTGTATTTTTAGTAGAGACAGGGTTTCTCCATGTTGGTCAGGCTGGTCTCAAACTCCTGACCTTGGGTGATCTACCCGCCTCTGCCTCCCAAAGTGCTGGGATTACAGGCATGAGGCTACTGTATGCAGCCAAAACTTACTTTTTAATGCATTTTTACTTACATTTATTTCCCTTTCATTTATTCATACAATAATGAATAAACGGAACGCCTGCTGTAGACCTGACACTTGCTCAGCACATGGGATATACATTGGAGAGATGCACATTCCCACCCTCATGGTGAGGCACTAGAGATAGACACTAAGCAAATAAACTTAGTAAGTAAGTTATATAATTTGTTATGGGTGAAAGGATAGAGTCAGAATCTGGGCTGTGGGGAATTGTGGGGCAGAATGTGCAGGTTGCTGGGACGGGGGAAGTTTAAGCAGATTTGATGGAGGTGCAAAATGAGCCTGGGGAAATGGAGAAGAGCAGTGCAGACAGAGTGACAGGGATTTGGGTGTGTCTGAGGACAGTGGGCAGGCTGGGGAGCTCCCTAACCCAAGAGCAGGAGAACAATATAGGAGGTTTGTGCAGAGCAATAACAGGAATAGGGCCTTATAGCAGTTGTAAAGACTCCAGGGTTTGTCTTTTTAAAATAAGAACAATGAAAAGGAGAAAGAAGGGTACTTTGAGACGGCTGCCCTTAACGGAGACATGGAATCAGTCTTCACTCACTCTAGAGACTGCCATGTAAAACACACAATGCTCTCACAGAATGCACAGGTATTTTTTGGTAACCCTAAAAGGCAGACTTGGGGAGGGGGAATGTAAGTTATTCGAGTGGGAACAGGTTTGGGATTCAACTAAAACATTTATTAAGCACCACAGTGTATAAGAAGGGCTTTCTAACAGAGAAGACTGTTCGATAATAAGGTCTGGACAGCAGGAGGACAATAGGCATTAGGAAAGAAGGCAAATTGCAAAATGGTTACTTAGATGCTTAGGAGAAAACGAGAAGCTCACACAGAATGATGCTGTGCCCTCATATAGCTATGTGCCAGAAGCTGTCTAGGAAAAGAAAACACTGTAAAGAAAGCAACTTGATGACTACAATTCTATAGGTCACAGAACGCTAGCTGGATTAGAAGTCATGGCTATAGCATCATGGTGCAGACAAATAAGGTTAGCAAGAGTAAAGGCAAAGTCTATAAATCAGAAATTATGGCTAATTATAGAAATTCATTAAGCTGGCAGGAGTATGATATGGAGGAAGGACATTTGGCTGAAGTTAGAAAGAGGAATCACAAATGATAGCTAATCCTGCCTAGTTCCATCAGTTAAAATGTTTGCTAACAATTTAGCATATTATGCTTAATAAACGTAGCATAAACTCATCCAGAAGGATGATGCCCTTATTTTCGCATGTTGCCTGGAAACTGTTGTTCTATCCTTACTCCAATGGGAGAATTTTAAAAAGGAGAAAGGGGATAAAAAAAGAATACATGCTGCAAAGCTAGTCTTGGTTTTTCCTTCCCGCAACACACAGCACAGGGTGCCCCGATGGGATTTCTAGCACCAGCATGGGCAGAATTGTGAGTGGGTGATGTGTGTCTCATGACTTAATCCTTATAGCCTCCTAGTATTCACCTTGTATAATCTCCCTCAGATAGAGGGAGCTGCTGCCTCGACCTGCCAGCTTCTGCCTCATCCTAGTGAAATCCCAGGGTGATCAAAAACACCCAGAGTTGCCAAGAGGTCAAGTGAGATTCAAACTGAAAGGTGTCCCTTGGATTCAAAAACCAAGAGGCTGTTTGTGATCTAGACAAGGGCAGTTTTCATGGAGTGACAGGTCAGGCTGCATCTGGGTTGAAGAAGGAATGTGAAGTGAGGAATTAAAACCAGCAATTGTCAAATCCAACTGTGAAAAGACAGAAAAGCCTTGAGCATGTTTAAATGTTCCATGTTAGTGGAAAAGAGCTATTTGTAAGGAGCAGGTTGATGGTGCAAGGCAGGTGACAATCAATAGCAAAAGGTTCTTGGTCCAGCTGGGATTTTGGTACAAGCTGAGAAGTGATTTTGGCCTGGCCTTTTGACCTGATGCTGAGATCCAGCAAAGAAGTCCAGGGAATCATTTCTAGCTGCTCCATTACATTTAAGAAGCTTAAGCACCACCATTAAATGGGATCCTGAGCATTGGAGCCATTTAATAAGTCTAAGGGAAATGACAGGTCATCTGCATCTAAAGTTTATGGTCAAGAAAAGAATCCCTGTACTCTAATACATGTATAGCATTTGCTTAATGTCCTCTGAGGTCTAGCTTGTATTATGATAAACCACTTGGACCATTTCTGAAAGCCATTTCTACACGTTAATATTATCCAATTGATTTTCATTATCCTGGGAACTTTTTTTTTTTTTTGAAGATATATTATGTTAGCTCTCTCTTTAATTGTTTTAAAAACAAGCATCATTTCAAAGCAAGACATTTATGGAGGCACAGATTAGTTTGACCCAAACTCAGACCTCTGATTTCAAGAGGGCTTAGCTCTAACAAAGACCTGGGCCAAAGAGATATACTGGTCAGCACTGTTATTCAGTTATGTCAACATTAATGGTTTCATTGCCAAGGAGAATCCCACAGATAGTGCAGATGGAAAAGAATCACAGAGCCATCCAAAATCGAGACTATAATTAGTCCCAGAATTCATATTCCAGTAGCTTTTTTTAAATCTTACGAGCTTTGAATACTACTCATCTCCCACCTAAAAGCAAGTATGGATAATTTTAAAATAAAACTGTCCCATGGCAGCATGGGTAGCTTCATGAGGACACAGAGGCAGGGCCAGTCTGCCCCAGGGTGCAGTCAGGATGCTGTTCCAGGCTGTGACCAATGGCCAGCACACCGTGTGGCACAGTGATGGAAAGCAGAGTACTTTTTGCAGTCTAGCAGAGATTCTGTAATCCACGAAACACTGAACTGAAGAGGCTGACAATTTTCTGCAAGTGAATGAGGAGCCTCAGAATGAAGGAGGATAATGAACACCTTTGACAGCTATGGGACATCCACAGAGCTTGACAAGAAGAGACTCCTGGTCCAGTCCAGAAGAGGTGTGAGTCCCCAGTCGCAGTGGATCAAATGTTCTCAATAATCACTCAATGATAATGTATTAGACGCTAATATTCTGATGAGCGGTGAGGACAGTTATTGATGCTACTGCCTGTCACATGTGGTTGTCATTGCAGTGTGGATCCAGCATTGTTTCTTTCTTCTAGTAAGAATCTTCATCAGTTATTAGTAATAACAATAGCTGGATTGAATGTACTCAAGCTTATTTCAGGCAAGACTCTGCCTTGTATAGAATTTGCCTTATTTCTAAGAGTGCTACATGTTATGCTAGACATTGATTTCCATTTTACAAAAGAAGACTTTCCTACTAAGGCTCAGTGAAGCATTTATAATTCTTTTCAGAACACTATGTTTTTATATCTACAAATAATGTCAAAGCTGGGTCATGTTGCATTACGGATTCAACACGATACAGGCCAGTAAAGGAGGAAATTTTACTGTATTAAAAGTGGACTGAGACTCATAAAGTAGATATATTAGAATTGGTTTGATACTAGACTGACCCTTGCTGTGAGAATCTTACCTGACTTTAAGGCATTTTGACAGTCTGTTAGGTAAAATATTCTTGTCTGTTTCACTTGGAGGAGTTCCTGGGTGAATCTTGCGTATGTGAATAATTGCTTCAGTTTGCACTTTGGTGAAGGTCCCTGATAATTTTGTCCAATGTAGGCTACTATAGCCACTCATAGCAGAGACTCAGAAGCCATCATGCCAGATCCAGTGAATTCCCTTGGGTGCTACTACATTTGGCTCTGAATTTTAGAAACAACCAAACCTCGACCCCACTCTAGAAGTGCACTGTGGGAGAGCAGCCCAGAGTGCCCTGAGAGCACGTTAACGTGATTCCAACAGAGCCTTATATCAGGTGCTGCAACCAGTCCTCCTGCCTCTGTTGGCGCCGACCAGAGCTTTCTTAGAAAAGTGTTCAGGATTTGGCTTCTGTTTTAGGCACAGGGAAAGACATCCAAAGGAATGCAAAGCAAATCATCTTGATTTGGGTTCTTCCAGAATCTGACCCTGAGATAAGTATTTAAGTGCAAGTAGTTTATTTGGAGGCTGATCCCAGAAAGCCCTGATAAGGAAGTAGAAGAATGAGAAAGGGATAAGGAAGATGATAAGGGGCCTGTAAAGCCTGTTACTGCTGTGAGAAATTGGGGCTCAGTCCTGCCAGAGATCTCTGGGAGACTATGTAGAACACACCTCACAGTTAGCACACCCTTGGGAGGGAGTTGGCAAAAAAGCAGAGATACTGATACACCAGTTCCCCATCCATCATTGGTTCAGGGCTGCCTCTGTGAGCATTAACTCATTGCCACTTGCTTGGTGCACAGGCTCTTGCAGCACAGAAAATGCTTATGCAGAGTGGCAGGCATTGGCAGTAAGCAGCCTTGGTGTGCAGAGGTGATGCTGAGGGGGAACTGCCTCACCTGGAAAAGGCTAAGCAAATGGCAATCTTTTCCTTATATTTCTCTTTCTCTCTCTCTCTCCAACCCTCTGCCCCCCTTCACTCACACACATATGCATAGCTGCTGGTGCATTCTCCATGGCATCAGCACAATCAAGGGGAAAATCTTTAAACACAGATAATTTGATTAGACAAAATATAAACAATTATTGAGCACTTATATGCAAGGCACTGTTATGATAATAAAACATTTTTTCCCTCTCTCAAGGAGCTGGACATCAAGCAGGAGAGAGAAAATATTAAAAACAACTTTTCAAGATGCCCAAGTTCTCTATTAGAGGTAGTGGTACACGTTAAGAAATCGGTGCTTTCTAAAGATTGCAGAGAAAAGACAGCGAGAGAGCAAGTGAGCACAAACTCTAGAAAGTGTGTCCAGTGCCTTTTGGAATGGGTCAGGGGATGGAGGGAGGTAAGGGTGGGGTTTACAGAGAAAATGAGGTTTAAATTGGGGCCTGAAGTAACAGTGGGATTTAGATGAGGGAGAGGGGACATCACGGCAGAGTGGAGGGGGGTATGAATTTTTCAGATATAAGAAATAAGTTGACTTTTTTTTGGAGAATTAAACACCAAAAAAGACAAACCATGAAACAAATGAAATACTGGGATCTCTGCCTCCAGACAATGTTCAGTGTTCTCCAGAAATCCTTCGGTCTTGTTGCTGATGTGTGTGGCTGTATCAGAACTGAGGCGATGGCTGGCACAGGATGAGACATAGAATGGGCAGCCAAGATACACATTCAGAACTTAAAGTCAAAACCCCAATGTAAACTAACTGGCCCATCTGTGTCAGTGGGGGTAAGGGCCATCTGAAAGCTTCCCAGGCTACTGCCCAGGTGCAGGGGGCAAGGGATTGCCATCAGGGAGGCTACCAGCCAGTCCTGCAGACCCTGCTGTGAGGAATAGGGCAAAGGACAGAAAGCTTAATCCAAGGCCAGGGCCTCATGGACCAGAAAGTGTCAGAAGCATCATGAACCCTGCATGGAGCTGTGATGCTGCTCTCAGAAACCAGTGGTTTCACAGTCTGCCTCTTGCCTGCAGCAGACCTGGAGTCCTAGGGTGCTTCAAGAGAAAACTGTGGCAACTCAGTAACAAAATTAGCAATCCAGGAAAAAGGTACACAACATTTTTGTTTTAATTTTTGGTGGGTACATAGGTTCATATATTTGTGGAGTTCATGAGACAATTTGATACAGGCATTTGATTCATAATAATCACTTGATGAAAAATGAGGTATTCATCCCTTCAAGAATTTATCCTTTGTGTTACAAACCATTTATACTCTTTTAGTTGAAATGTACAATTATTTTGACTATAGCTACCCTGTTGTGCTATCAAATACTAGACATTATTAGGTGTTATTCATTCTTATTTTTTATCCGTTAACCATCCCTGCTCACCCCCGTCCCTGCCGCTACGCTTTCCAGCCTCTGGTAACCATCCTTCTACTCTCTGTCTCCATGTATTCCGTCATTTTTATTTTTGCATCCCACGAGTAAATGTGACCATGTGATACTTGTCTTTCTGTGCCTGGCTTATTTCACTTAACATAATGATCTCCAGTTCCATCCCTTGTTGCAAATGACAGGATCTCATTCCTTATGCTGAATAGTACTCCATTGTGTATATGTACCACATTTTCTTTTTTCTCAATTTTTAAAAATTTCAATGCTTTGGAGGTACAAGTGGTTTTTGGTTACATGGACGAATTATACAGTGGTGAAGTCCAACATTTTAGTGCACCTGTCACCCAAGTAATGTATGTTACTTACCAATATGTATGTTACTTACCATATGTATGTATGTATGTTACTTACCATATTGTATGTTACCCAATATGCAGGTTTTTATTCCTTACTCACCCTCCTGTCTCCTGCTGCTGAGTGTCCACAGTTCATTATGTCACTCAAGGCCTTTGTGTACCCATCCCTTAGGTCTCCCTTGTAAGTGTGAATATGCAGTATTTGATTTTCCATTCCTTAGTTACGTCACTTAGAAAAATGGTTTCCAGTTCCAACCAAGTTCCTGCAAAAGACATTATTCCATTCTTTATTATGACTGAGTGTGTTACATGGTGTATATATATGTTTTCTTTTTTAAGTTCAGGGATACATGTGCAGGTTTGTTACGTAGGTACATTTGTGTCCTGGCAGTTTGTTGTATAGATTATTTAGTCACCCAGGTATTAAACATAGTATTCATTAGTTCTTCTTCCTGGTCCTCTCCCTCTTCCCACTCTCCAGGGATCCCCAGTGTCTGTTCCCCTCTGTGTACATGTGCTCTCATCATTTAGCTCCCACTTACAAGTGAGAACATGCAGTATTTTGTTTTCTGTTCCTGTGTTTGCTACGGATAAGAGCCTCCAGTTCCATCCTTTTCCCTGCAAAGGACACAATCTCATTCTTTTTTAGGACTGTGACGTATTCCATAATGTATATGTAAACATTATCTTTATCCAGTCTATCATTAATAGGCATTTAGGTTGATTCCACATATTTGCTACTCTGAATAATGCAGCAATAAACATACATGTGCAATGGGATTGCTGGGTTGAATGGTAGTTCTGTCTTTAGGTCTTTGAGGAATTGTCATACTGTCTTCCAGAATGGTTGAACTGACTTACACTTTCACCAATAGTGTATAAGTATTCCTTTTTCTCCACCATCTTGCCAGCATCTGTTATTTTTTACGTTTAAAATAATCATTCTGACTGATAGGAGATGGTACCTCATTGTGGTTTTGATTTGTATTTCCCTAATGATCAGAAATATCAAGCTTTTTCAAATGATTGTTGATTACATGCATGCTAACTTGAAAAATGTCTGTTCATGCCCTTTGCCCACTTTTTAATGGGACTATTAGGGTTTTTTTTTTTCTTGTAAATATAAGTTCCTTTTAGATGCTGGATATTAGACCTTTGTCAGATGCATAGTCCGCAAAGATTTTCTCCCACTCTGTATGTTGTCTTCCTCTCATAGTTTATTTCACTGCGCAGAAGTTCTTTAGTTTAATTAGATCCCATTTGTCAATTTTTGCTTTTGTTGCAATTGCTTTTGTCATCTGCATCACGAAATCTTTGACTGTACCTACATCCTGAGGGGTATTGCCTAGGTTGTCTTCCAGAATTTTTATAGTTTTGGGTTTTACATTTAAGTTTTAATCTAGCTTGAGTTAATTTTTGTATAGAGTGTAAGGAATGGGTTCAGTTTCAATCTTCTGCATATGGCTAGCCAGTTATCTCAGCACCATTTATTGAATAGGCAATCTTTTTTCATTGCTTATTTTTGTCAGGTTTATCAAAGATCAGATGGTTGTAGGTGTGTGGTCTTATTTCTGGATTATCTATTCCATTGGTGGGTATGTCTGCTTTTGTACCAGTACCATGCAATTTTGGTTACCATAGCCCTGTGGTATAGTTTAAAGTTGGGTAGTTTGATGCCTCCAGCTTTGTTCTTTTTGCTTAGGATTTACTTGACATTTGGGTTCTTTCTGGCTCCATAGGAAGTTTAAAATAGTTTTTTCTAATTCTGTGAAGAAAGTCAATGGTAGCTTAATGGGAATAGCATTGAATCTGTAAATTACTTTGGGTCATTTATGCAATATTGATTCTTCCTATTCATGAGCATGGAATGTTTTTCCATTTGTTTGTGTCATCTGACTTTTTTGAGCAGTGGCTTGTAGTCCTCTTTGTAGTTATCTTTCACCTCCCTAGTTAGCTGTGTTTCTAGGTAATTTATTCTTTTTGTGGCAATTGGGAATAGGAGTTTGTTCCTTACTTGGCTCTTGGCTTGCCTGTTGTTGGTGTATGGGAATGCTAGTGACTTTTGCACACTGTATCCTGAGACTTTGCTGAAGTTATCAGCTTAAGAAAGTTTTGAGGGCTGAGGCTATGGGATTTTCTAGATAACGGAGCATGTGGTCTACAAACAGAGGTAGTTTGATTTCCCCTCTTCCTAATTGGATGCCCTTTATTTTTCTCTTTTGTCTGATTGCCCTGGCCGGGACTTCCAATACTATGTTGACTTCCAATACTGTGTTGAATAGGAGTGGTGAGAGAGGGCATTCTTGTTTTGGGCCAGTTTTCAAAGAGAATGCTTCCAGCTTTTGCCCATTCAGTAAGATGTTGGCCATGGGTTTGTCATATACGGCTCTTATTATTTTGAGACATGTTCCTTTAATACCTAGTTTATTGAGAATTTTTAACATGAAGTTATGTTGAATTTTACTGAAAGCCTTTTCTGCATTTATTGAGATAATCACGTGGTTTTTGTCCTGTCTCTATGTGATGAGTCTAATTTATTGAGTCGTGTATGTTGAACCACCTTGCATCCCAGGGATAAAGCCTACTTGATTGTGATGGATAAGCTTTTTGATGTGCTGCTGGATTTGGCTTGCCAGTATTTTGTTGAGGGGTTTTGCATCAATATCCATAAAGAATATTGATCTGAGGCTCACTTTTTTCGTTGTATCTTTGCCAGGTTTCAGTAACAGGATAATGCTGGCCTCATAGAATGAGTTCAGGAGGAGTTCTTCTTCCTCAACTTTTTGGAAATATTTCTGTAGGAATTGTACCAGCTCTGCTTTGTACCTCTGGTAGAATTCAGCTGTGAATATATATGGTCCTGGGCTTGCCTGCTTTCTTCTTTCTTTCTTTCTTTCTTTCTTTCTTTTTGTAGGCTATTTATTACTGCCTCAATTTCAGAGCTCATTGCTGGTCTGTTCATGGATTCAACTTCTTCCTAGTTTCGTTTTGGGAGGATTTATATGTCCAGGAATTTATCTATTTCTTCTAGTTTTTCTAGTTTATGTTCATAGAGGTGTTCATAATATTCTCTCATGGTCATATTTCTACAGGATCAGTGGTAACATCCTGCTTGTCATTTCTGATCATGTTTATTTGAATCTTTTCTCTTTGCCCCTCTATTCATCTACCTAGCAGTCCATTTTATTTTATTTTTCAAAAATCCAGCTCCTGGATTCATTGATTTTTTTTTTCTTTTTTGAACAGTTTTTAATGTCTCTCTTTCAGTTTAGCTCTGATTTTGGTTATTTCTTGTCTTCTGCTAGCTTTGGGATTTAATTGCTCTTGGTTCTCTAATTCTTTTAGATGCAACGTTAGGTTGTTAACTTGATCTTTCTACTTTTTGACATGGCCACTTCATGCTATAAATTTCCCTCTTAGCACTGCTTTAGCTGGGTCCCAGAGATTCTGGTATATTGTACTCTTGCTCTTGTTAGTTTCAAGGAATTCTTAACTTCTGCCTTAATTTCATTATTTACCCAAAAGTCATTCGGGAGCAGTTTATTCACTTCTAATGTCACTGTATGTATTTCGATGAATTTCTTAGTCCTGATTCCTAATTTGAGTGTGCTGTTATCTGAGAGACTTATGATTTACATCCTTTGTACTTTTACTCCTCAGTAAAACACTGAGGAGTATTTTACTTCTGATTATGTAATCAACTTTAGAGTATGTGCCATGTGGCAAAGAGAAGAATGCATATTCTGTTTTGGGGTGAAGAATTCTGTAGATATCTTCTATCAGGTCCATTTGATCTAATGCTGAATTCAGATCCTGAATATCTTTGTTAATTTTCTGTCTTGGTCTGTCTAATATTGTCAGTGGGGTGTTAGACTCCCACATGGGAGTCTAACTTAGAAGTGGGAGACTTTAAGTCTCTTATAAAGTCTTTAAGAACTTGTTTTATGAATCTGGGTGCTCCTATGTTGGATGCATATATACTTAGGATAGTTTGTACTTCAACAAGAAGAACAAACTTTACCACTATGTAATGCCCTTCGTCATCTTTTCTTTTTTAATCTTAGTTGGTTTAAAGTTTATTTTGTCGGAAACTAGGATTGTAACCCCTGCTCTTTTGTTTTCCGTTTGCTTGGTAGATTTTCCTTCATCCCTTCATTTCGAGCCTGTGTATGTCATTGCATTTGAGATGGATAGCTTGAAGCCAGCATAGCAATGGGTCTTGGTTCTTTATCAAACTTGCCACTCTGTGTCTTTTAATTGGGGCATTTGGCCCATTTACATTTAAGTTTAATATTAATATGTGTGGATTTGATCCTGTCATCATGTTAGCTGGTTATTTTGCAGACTTATATGGTTGCGTCATAGTGTAACTGCTCTGTGTTTTTGTAGTGGCTGGTAAAAGTCTTTCCATGTTTCCTTCAGGAGCTTTTATAAGGCAGATCTGGTGCCTTACAGATTCCCTCAGGATTTGCTTGTCTGAAAAGCATCTTATTTCTTCTTTACTTGTGAAGCTTAGTTTAGCTGGATATGACATTCTGGGTTTGAATTTCTTTGAATGTTGGCCCCGATCTCTTGTGGCTTATAGAGTTTCACCTGAGAGGTCTGCATTAGTCTGATGGGCTGCCCTTTATATGTGATCTGACCTTTCTCTCTAACTACTTTTAATGTTTTTTTCTTTTATTTCAACTTTGGATAATTTGGTTATGGATCTTAGATGATCTTCTTGTGAAGTATCTTACTGGGGTTCTCTGTATTTCCTAAATTTGAATGTTGGCCTCTCTGTCTAGATTGCAGAAGTTCTCACGGATGATATTCTGAAATGTTTTCCAAGTTGGTGTCATTCTTCCCATCTCTTTCAAGTTCATCAATCAGCTGTAGGTTTTATCTCTTCACATAATCCCATATTTCTCAGAGGTTTTGTTCCTTTTTATTATTTTTTCTTTATTCTTGTCTGCCTGTCTTATTTCAGAAGGCCATTCTTCAGGCTCTAAGATGCTTTCCTTCACTTGGTCTATTCTGCTATTAATACTTATGATTGCATTATGAAATTCTTGTGTTTTTTCAGCTCTATCCAGTCAGTTATGTTCTTCTCTATCCTGGCTATTTTGCTACCAGCTCCTGCAATGCTTTATCATGATTTTTAGCTTCCTTGCATTGGGTTATAGCATACTCCTGCAGCTCAATGAACTTTGTACCTGTCCATATTCTGAATTCTACTTCTGTCATTTCAGCCATTGTAGCCTCAGCCTGGTTCCAAACCCATGCTGGAGAGGTGATATAGTCATTTAAAGAAAAGAAGGCACTTTGGGTTTTTGAGTTTTCAGTGTGCTTATGCTGACTCTTTCTCATCTTTGTGGGCTTATCTACCTTTAATCTTTGAGGTTGCTGATATTTGGATGGGTTTCTCTTTTATCCTATTTCACCTTGAGGGTTTGATTGTGGTATAGTGTGGATTCAGCTGACTGGCTTTGTTTCTGGGAGATTTTAGGAGGCCAGTGCTCAGCTCCCAATTCCTGGACTGCATGTTTTAACTGTGGGGGACTTGTATTGGGCTCCAGCTTGGTTCTCTGGCTCAAGGCTTGGAGTCCACTGCACTGGGTGGGGGGTGGAAAGTGTGGAGGGTTTAGCAGAGTGTTAGCATATGTAGGGGTGCTTGCCTCCCTGCAGGCATTCACCATAGTGGAGGCAGAGGGGACAGGAGTAGGGGACCCCTGCTGGAGACTATACTCTTGTACTGGAGGTGATGTTGGCTTAGTGCATGGTGCTGGCCAGCACAGGTCTGGCTGCCTTCTCTGTGTCCCACAAGCAGGAGTGATCACTCAGCACGTGGGAGAATCCATTTTCTGTGCAACATTAGCACAAAGGTGGGATGCTGGCAGAGGCAGGGCTTGCTGGCTCTGTGCCCACCAAGGCTTCGTCTGCAATGGCAGTTGCTGGGAGTGGGGGCATACTGCAGTCTTGCATGCTGGCAGGGCAAGTGATGCAAAACCCACCTATGGAGACACACACCAGCAAAGTGATGTGCGGAGCTGCTGTGGGTTTGTGGGAAGCTGCAGTATGGGGAGGGAAAGTGAGGGCTGGTGCATGGCCACAGGGGCCGGCTCGCTGGAGCTCTCCACTGGTCAAGCATGGTCCACAAAAGCTATGATGTGGGCCCCCAGGGCACCCAAGACTGCCCTGTAAGCATGCATGGTCAGGCTGGGGCCCCAGGAGAGGCCAGCAGACCAAGGAGTACTCAGGTTGGAGCAGCCCAGTCTGATGACCAAGACCGCCCTGCAGAGATCAGGCTTGACAATTCCCCTAGGGACAAACTTTCCTATGGGAGCAAGTAGAGCCCAGAAGGATGACTGTTCCTGGCCCTGCTCCACTACAGATGCTCCTGCACCAAACCTTCTGCACTCCACATTAGCCGGCTTGCTGCTTTACCACTTTGCTTGCCTCCTGGGAGCTCCACCCTAGAGAGATGTGGGTCAGCGACTACTCAGTACAATCAGCCCAAGATGGAGGGTCTGTGCTATGGGCCCAAGCAGGGGTTTCCTGTCTGATGTCAAGCAGTAAAAGGCTGTCTGGGACCCATGGGAGATGGACTGGCCCTCTCTGCTTGAGTGAACTGTAGCTTGTTGAAAGTGTGGATAAGGCACTTAGGGTCTTTGCTCCTTCATTAGCTCAAGGATCGTAAGGATGGTTCCACTGAAGAAGCAGTGGCAGAGAGGCTTTCAGTTGCCCCTGGGGGCTCAGTCCAGGGAATTTCCAAGTTGCTACTGGCCTAGTAGCTCTGGTAGAGGGTACCTGGAGATTCAGGCCTCCTTGGTTCAGGAGGAACTCCCCAACGAGGAGATATGGGTATGGGTACCCATATAAGAGTCTGGCCATTTTTCTATAGGGCTGCTGTGATATGCTGAACACCCATTCCTGTCCCACTGTTGCCTTGGATTTTCCAGTGCCTGAGAGTATCACCAGTGAAGGTTGTGAAACAGTAAAGATGGCAGCCTGCCCTGACCTCTGGGAGTTCCCTCTCAGGGAGGTATGGACCTGTTGCTAGCCTGAATACACCTTTAGGAAGTCACTGGAGACCTCAATTGGGAGATCTTGCCCAGTGAAGAGGAATGGGCAGCTGTGCTGCTGTGCTGGGGATTCCTTCTGCCCCAAGTTGGCTTGGACTCTCTAAAGCCAGAAGGCTGGAACACTAAGTTGCCCAAACAGCAAAGATGGCAGCCTGTCCCTCTCCCCAGAAACTCCCACTCAAGGAGCACAAGGCTGCTACCAGTAGCTTACTGGAAAGTGACAGTAGCTTGCCATGAAAGTGGGGCCTGCAGACTGTCACTGCTTGGCCCCCTGTATTCAGCCTCTTTCCTAGTGGTATGTACAGGGGTCTAATGTCCTGCTTTGCTGGAGTTACAGTTACTTTTGCTGGGAAGCCCTGAACCCGAGTATCTAAGGCTCCTGGGTGTGGGTAATACCTGCCATGGGCACCAAGGAAGGAAAACTGTGCAGACCCCAGGCATAATTAGTGCCTGAAGTATAACTCACTGCTTACTTATATCTAGCTTATATATATAATCATACTTAGTTCCATATAATCTTTCTATATAATCATATAGGTATTGTAGTCAGAGCTGTACTGACACATTTAGTATTGATTTGTAGATCCTTCTATTTAACCATATAGTAGTTTGTAGAAGGAAGAATGCCTAGAGCAGTCACAAAGCAGAAACAGTACATGGGAAAACAGCCAGACCAGGACAAGAACCAAAGATCCAGGCAGTGGCATCCCTGCCTGAAAGGGCATACCCTATATGGCAGGCTTGGAGCAAGAGCCTCTCCTCCTGATAAAGGAGTTGTAGTACCTTGTGTCCAGTTCCTGTGGAAAGTAGGCCTCAGGCCTGAGATCCTGGAAATAACCGAGGGAGAAGAACCCCTCTGGTGTGACCAGTCATGGAGGCTGTACACCCTGTTAGTCTTTTCTCACTTCTATGCTAGCCCAAATCATCCTCCCATAAATATCTTAAGAGAAGAGCACAAGTCTGTCAACTCCCACTGCATTGGCTTACAGTATCCTTCTATTAGAAATCCTTTGAAGTCTCCAGCCCCCAGATAAGAAGTGTTGCACATGACACCTGATGAACATAAGCTACCTCCTTGCCTTGGTGACCTAATGGGGGTGGACTCCTTTTCTGTACATGATCCTCTACTATTGCGCATGGCACGGCCCCCTACTGCGCACGGCCTACCTCTCTGCCCAGGTGACAAAATGGGGTAGCCCCTTACTTGTGACTCACATGATTACGTATGCCCTATCACTAAGCCTATGAATGATGACCTCACTTACGACCCTTATCCCTGCCTGTACCTAATAAATACAGACAATTCTGCACATTCAGGCCCTCACCTGTCTCCACTCATAGGTGTTGTGGCCCCCCAAGTCCAGCTGCTCTTCACCAGTTCTTCAGTGTCCTGTCTCTTTACTTCTCAGATTCTGCCCTTCAGCACAGCATAAGAGACACCCCACGACCCTGTGGGGCCCAACAGCCCTACACCTGGGTCTCCGGGTGTGCCTGAGCTGCTGCTTTACCAAGACTCCCCATAGCTCTCTGTGTCAGACAGAAGACCTTGGTGAAATGGGTTCATGAATTTATCTCCTAACTGGAAGTTTGCAAAGATCCATGGGAGAAGCCTGGGTTCTCAGGGTCACCCATTCACTCATCACTTCCCTGAGTGAGGGAAGTTGCCTTGGCTCTGTTGCTCCTGGATGGGCTGTTGTCCAGCCTTGCTTTTCTCCATTCTCTGTGGGTCAAGTTGTTTTCTTCATTATTCCCAGTGTGAGTAGTTCTGATGTGTGGACACTGCCTAGCTGGTGCTGGTACCCATAGGGTGGAATGATGAGGCTGGCTCTGGCAAACTAGAAAAAAAAATTAAGGCTGATGTGAGAGATATGCCTACTGGGCATCTCTGACAGAACAGCAAGAGCTACTTCATTTTCTTTATCCACTCATTGGTTGACAGGCACGTTGGTTTCATATCTTTACAATTTTGAACTGTGCTGCAATAAATGTGTACAGGTATAATATATATATAGACTTATTTTCCTTTGGGTAGATAGACAGTAGTGGGATTTCTTGATTGAATGATAGATGTTTTCGCTCTTTAAGAAATCTCCATACTATCTTCCATAAGAGGTTGTACTAATTTACATTCTCACCAGCAGTGTGTAAGCATTCTCTTTTCACCACTTCCATGCCAACATCTATTGTTTTTTGACTTTTTAATAATGGCCGTTATTGTAGGAGTAAGGTGGTATCCCATTGTGGTTTTAATTTGCATTTCCCTGACGATTAGTGATACTGAGCCCTTGTTCATATGTTTGGCCATTTGTTTATCTTCTGAGAAATGTCTGTTTGTCATTTGCCCACTTTTTGATGGGATTATTTTCTTGCTGGTTTGAGTTTTTTTGTAGAGTTTAGATATTAGTTCTTTGTCAAATGCATAATTTATAAATTTTTTTCCCAATCTTTGGGTTTCTCTTTACTCCAATTATTTCTTCTGCTATACAGATGATTTTTAGCTTAATTGGGTCCCATATTTTGTTTTTGTTGCATTTGCTTTTGGGGTCTTAGTCATGAATTCTTTGCCTAGGCCAAGGTGCAGAAGAGTTTTTCCTAGGTTATCTTCTAAAATTTCTATGGCTTCAGGTCTTAGATTTAAGTCTTGGATCCATCTTGAGTTGATTTTTTTTTTAATGTGAAAGATGGGGATCCAATTTTATTTTCTACATATGGCTAGCCAGTTTTCCCAGCATTTATTAAATAGGGTTTCCTTTCCTCAATTTATGTTGTTGTTATGCCTTGTCAAAGGGTCAGAAGGCTATAGATATTTGACTTTATTTTTAGGTTCTCTTTTCTGTTACATTGGTCTATGTATCTACTTTTATACCAGTACCATGCTGTTTTGGTAACTATAGCCTTGCAGTATAATTTGAACTCCAGTGATGTGATTCCTCCAGATTTGTTCTTTTTGCTTAGGATTGCTTTGGCTATTTGTGTTGTTTTTAGGTTCCATATGAATGTTAGGATTGTCTTTTCTAATTATGTGAAAAATGATGTTGATATTTTAATAGGAAATGCATTAAATCTGTAAATTGCTTTGGATAGTATGGTCACTTTAATGATTTTGATTTTTTTTTCCAATCCATGAGCATGGGATGTATTTCCATTTTAATGTCACCTAGGATTTCTTTTAGCAACGTTTTATAGTTCTTCTTATACAGATCTTTCACCTCCTTGGTTAAATGTATCTCTAGGTATTTTTAATTTTTTGCAGCTGTTGTGAAGTGCATTGCATTCTTAATTTGATTCTCAATTTGGTTGTTGGTGTATAGCATTGCTACTGATTTGTGTACATTGATTTTATAACCTGAATTCATTTGTCAAATCTAGGAGTCTTTTGAGATGAGTCTTTTTAGGGTTTTCTATATATAGAATCATATCACTGATGAATAGCAATAGTTTCACTTCCTCTTTTCCAATTTGGATGCCCTTTATTTCTTTCTCTTGCCTTATTCCTCTGGCTAAAACTTTTAGTACTGTGTTGAATAAAGTGGTGAAAGTAGGCATTCTTGTTTTGTTCTACTTCTTGGGGAATACTTTCAACTCTTTCTCATTTAGTATGATGTTAGCTGTAGGTTTGTCATATGACTTTTCTTATTTTGAGGTAAGTCCCTTCTATGTCTAGTTTGAGTGTTTTTATCAAAAAGGGATGCTGGATGCTGGATTTTATCAAATCTTTTTTTCTGCATATATTGAAATGATTTCATGGTTTTTGTTTTTAATCCTGTTTGTGATGTATCACAATTATTGGCTTGCATGTTAAACCATCTCTGCATTCCTGGGATGAAACCCACTTGATATGCATATTGTCATCTTGATGTGCTGTTGGATTCAGTTGGCTAGTATTTTGTTGAGGATTTTTGCATCTATTTTCATCATGGATATTTCTAGTTTTTTTTTTCACTATGTTCTTTCCTGGTTTGGGTATAAGGATGATACTGGCTTTATACAATGAGTTAGGGAGGATCCCCTCTTTTGCAATATTTTGATATAGTTTTGATAGGATTGGCACTAATTCTCCAAATGTTCAGTATACATCAGCTGTGAATTCATATAGTGCTTGGCTTTTTTTCTTGGCATTTTGTTTAAATTACTGATTCAATCTCACTGCTTGTTATTTGTCTGTTCAGGATTTCTATTTTCTCCTGGTTTAGTCTAAGAGGGTTGTATGTTTCCAAGAATTTATCCTTTTTTTTTTTTTGTAGATTTTTGAGTTTATGTGCATAGAGGTGTTCATAATAGTCTCAAACGATCTTTTGTACTTCCGTGGTGTCAGTTGCAGTGTCTCCAGTTGTATTTCTAATTGAGTTTATTTGAATCTTCTCCCTTCTTTTCTTGGTTAACCTAGCTAATAATCTATTAATTCTTTTTCTTGTTTTGCTTTTATTTATTTGCATATGTAATTTATTGTACCTGTGAAAAAAGAAAGTTCTTATAAAAAGCAACAAAATAGGAAAAACAAGCAAATTGTCATTTCTCCTTGTAGATTATGATTTAGAATTTAGGTAAAAAAAATTAAGTTTGTGAGATTTCATTTAATCTTGGTAGAGTTTTCTTCTCAAAAAACAATCTTTTGTTTCATTGATTATTTGTATTTTTTTTTGTTTTAATTTCACTTAGTTCTACTCTGATCTTTATTTCCTTCCACTAAGTTTGGATTTAGTTATTCTTTCTCTAGTTCCTTGAGGTGTGTAACATTAGGTTTTCAACTTCTGATCTTTCAAACTTTTTGATGTAGGCATTTAGTGGTATAAACTTTCCTTTAAGCACTACTTTTGCTGTATCCCAGGGGTTTTGTTAACTTGTGTCACTAATATCATTATTTCGCAGAGTTTTTAAATTTCCACCTTGATATAATTGTTAACCCAACAATCCTGCAGGAGCAGATTAATTTCCACGTATTTGTGTAGTTTTGATGGTGCTTTTTGTAGTTGATTTCATTTTATTCTACTGTGTTCTGAGAAGATACTTGATATTATTTTTTAAGTTTATTGAGATTTGTTTTGTGGCCTGTCATATGGACTATCTTGGAGATAGATGTGCTGGGGAGAAGACTGTATATTCCGAAGTTTTTGAGTAGAATGTTCTGTAATAACAGTTAGGTCCATTTGTTCTAGAGTGTAGCTTAATTCCATTGTTTCTTTGACTTTCTGTCTCTGATCATCTAGTGATGTCAGTGGAGTGTTAAAGTCATGCATTATTGTGTTGCTGTCCCTCTCATTTCTACTAGTAAATGTTTAATAAATCTAGATGATCCAGTGTTAGGTACATATGAATTTAGGATTGTAATATCTTCTTGTTGGATTGACTTTTGTATTGTATAATTGCCTCCTTTGTCTTTTTTTAAAAAATAGTTGTTGGTTTAAAGTCTGTTTTATCTGATAAAGAATAACTACTCTCATTTGCTTTTGGTTTCCATTTGCATGAAGTATGTTTTTCTACCCCTTTACCTTGAGTTTATATGAATCCTTACATGTTAGGTAAGTCTCTGGAAGACCACAGATAATTTTTTTTTTTTTTTATTCTGCCAATATGTGTCTTGTAAGTGAATTTAGGCCCTTTACATCAATGTTATTATTGATGTGAGGTACTGTTCTGGTCATGATGTCAGTTGTTAGCTAGATACTTCGTTTTCTTTATTGTGTTATTGTTTTATAGTATTTTATAGGCCCTGTGAGTTTTATGCTTTCAAAGGATTTTATTCTGGTTCAGGATCTAGAACTCCTTTTAGCATTTTAGGACTGACCTGGTAGTGATAAATTCCCTCAGCATTTGTTTTTCTGAAAATGACTTTATCCTTAATTTATGAAATTTAGATTTGCTGGATAAAAAAAGCTTGACTGACAGTTACTCTGTTTTAGGGGGTTAATGATGGAACCCCAATCCCTTCTGGCTTGCAAGGTTTCTAGTGAAAAGTCTGCTGTTAATCTGATAGGTTTTCCATTTTGGGTTACCTGGTGCTTTTTTCTCACTGCTCTCAGAATTCTTTCCTTCATGTTGACTCTAGGTAGCTTGATGACACTATGCTTTAGTGAAGTTCTTTTTGTAATGAATCTCCCAGGAATTCTTTGAGTGTTTTGTATTTGGATATCTAAATCTCTAGCAAGGCTGGGGTGGTCATTAATACTGAGTGTCAACTTAATTGGATTGAAGGATGCAAAGTATTGTTCCTCGGTGTGTCTGTGAGGGTGTTGCCATAGAGGATTAACATTTGAGTCAGTGAACCGAGAGAGGCAAACCCATCCTCAGTCTGTGTGGGCACCATCTGATCAGCTGCCAGCATGGCTAGAAAAAAGCAAGTAGGAGAAGATGGAAGAGCAGAATTGCTGAGTCTTCTGACCTCCATCTTTCTCTTGTGCTGGCTGTTTCCTGCCCTGAAATACCAGACTCCAAGTTCCTGAGCTTTTGGACTGGTGTAGGCTGCACTGAGGGCTGTACTATTGGCTTCCCTACTTCTGAGGTTTTGGGACTCACTTGGATCCACAACTGGCTTCCTTGCTCTTCAACTTGCAGATGGCCTATCGTGGGACTTGACCTCATATACATGTGAGTCAATTCTCCTTAACAAACTCCCTTTCATATATACATATATCCTATTAGCTCTGTCCCTCTAGAGAACCCTGACTAATACAGCCAGAGATGAGCTTCTTGTATTTGGATAGCTAACTCTCAGTCAATGCCAGAAAAGTTTTTCTCAATTATTCCCTCAAATAAGTTTTTCAAACCATTAGACTTCTCTCTAAGGAACACCAATTATTCATAGATTTGGTCACTTCACATGATCCCATATTTCTTACATATTTTATTTCTTTTGATTATTTTTGTCTGCTTGGGTAAATTTAAAAGCCTTATCTTCAAGCTCTGAAATTCTTTCTCAATACTTGTTCTAGTCTTTTGTTTACTTTCCACTGCATTTTGTAATTTTCTGAATGTGTCTTTTTCCAGAAGTTCTGATTGTTTTTTCTTTAAAATATCTCTCTCTTCAGAAAATTTTTCACTCAGATTCTGAATTGTTCTTAAATTTCTTTATGTTGGTTTTCACTTTTCTCTGGTATCTCCTTGAGTTGCTTTATAATAACCTTTTGAATTTATCTGTTATTTCAAGGATTTCATCTTGGTTTGGATTCATTGCCAGAGAGTTATTGAGATCTCTTGGAGATGTTACAGAATTCTGTTTTGTGATATTACCAGAATTATTTGTCTGGTTCTTTATTTGGATAAACTATTTCTTCTAATGATTCTTGAATTTGTTTTTGATTTTTTTTTTTTTTAAATTCCTTTCCCCTCCCTTAAGGGTATGACTTTAATGTTTACAGTTTTTTGTAGCCAGATTCAGCTTTTGGTGCTTTCAGGGGTGAAGGGTGAAGACTGTATTGTATGAGTTCCTTGGTTATAATAGAGTATCTGTATGATGGCTTTCTCAAATAATTGTTGTAGTGGCAATATGCTCAGTATGTGAGCAGGTTCACTGTCTTCTATGGGATAACAATGGCAGAGGTCTCTTGAAACTTAGCTTATTTGCCCATGGTGTCAACATTTTTTCTCCACTGTTTTATTATATGGATTGAATAGTTCAGGCTTGAATACTTCACCTCCCAGGAAGAGGAGGTATCCCTGGATAGAAACCTGTTAGTTGTGGTTAAATCAGGTTAGCAAATGCAATACCCAATGGTGGGTTGAGGTCACCAGTGGCTGGAGGAACTCTCAGTGAAACACACTGGGGCCTTATCAGGGGGAAGAGTGGGAACCACCTAAGTTCCCCTGCCAGGCCAGAAGAAAAGCAATCTACTCTTCAGATACACTCCTGACCCAGTGTTCTAGCTATTCAGATTGGACAAGCACCTCTTTTCATATGCAGAAATTTGATATTCCAAGTAGAGAGGAGTTGTGACTGTACCTCTTATTCAAATCTGAACCTGGAGGGCACTCCATCTGTGGAGATGCAGTCACCCTAAAGTGTTTCAAAAGTGTTGCCTATAGGTGTGCCCGTGCTGAGCTCCCATGAGAGAAGCCCCAGTTGTTTCTGCTGTAGTGGATGAGGTTAAAAAGAAGTCTCCTTCTCCAAGACTCTTCATGAGCAACAGGGCTGCCTGTTAGTGTGGAGCTGCAGACTTTCCCTGCTGAGCCTAGCACTGTACCTGTGCCTCTGATGAAAGAAACTTTTCACCAGAAGAAAGATCTGGGACTCAAATGTGCCATCCAGATTCCTTTGTCTCAAAGGGTATTCCCTTGATATGTTTCCCTCTCTCTTCCTCCAGAAGTAGGAGACCCTGAGGGCCAGACTACTGTGAATACTGCTGTTCTCTGGATCTAGCCACCAAGTAGGGCTGCCACACTCCAGGCTGATGTTGGGCAATATCTGAAATGGATCCAGTGAAGTGACCAGTCCTTAAGGCTCCCAGCAGTGGGTACCAGCATGTACTGTGATAGGGGTGGAAGGGAAGTGATGTAGCCTCTATGAGGTTAGTTGGTTGCAAATACTTAGTATGTTGGCTTTCTCAAATGCTGGTTGTATTGGTAATAAACTGGTTACATGGACAGATTCAGACCTCCTAGTTAGCCAGGATGGTGCAGACAATGGGGATAGCTGAGGTCATGTACAAGTTTTCCCTTTCCTGGGTGCATTGTTGCTCTACCTAGAGAGGCTGTAATGACTCTGTCACTTGGCCTCCAGCCAGGAGGTAATATTTTCAAAAGAGCACAAGCTGTGGTAGAAGTGATAGGATTTATGCTTGCCTTATGTTACCCAGGGGATGTATCCTGGTTTCTCAGGTGATGGGTGGGGCTACAGGGCTCCCAAAAGTTTCTGTTCTTTGTGTTAACCTACCAGGGTGAGTGAAGGGGCAAAGCCGGGTGGGGGCTGGGTCAAGCAGATCTGCCGGCTCTCCACATGGAGGTAAGTAGAGGCCCCTGTGGGCATGGGAGCAGGGGCAGAAAGTTCTCTGGCCACTGGGTAATGTTTCCTGAAGGGGTGTAGCTGCTTCTGCTGCACAGAAGAGTTCATGCAGGGAGTAGGGTATAGCAGGTGGCAGTAAGCCTCACCCAACTCCCACACCCTTGACAAGGCAGGTCTCTCTTCGGCAGTGTTTGCCAGCAGCAGCTAGCTAAATTCCAGGCCATCTATGCTCAGAACTGAAATGGACAAGGCCATAAGCCTTCCCCTTAGAAACAGCAACTGTGGCTTTCAGGCCATGCCCCTCCTCAGCTGCCTCCAAAGCTGGGGTGCCCAGCTCCTGTGCCTGTGGCTACAGCACACTACTTCCCACTTACTTGCCAGTTCTGGCCAAGGGAGTTCATTCCCACTTTGAAATTATATTGTAAATTTCATTTGGGAACTTCTTTCAACCTGTGACTACTTCCCGTGTTAGTTGGCAGACTTACGTGAGGTCCCCTGTGATGCAGAATAGGGAATGGCTTCTCTTGGTCCAAGCTGCAGACTGGGAATGTGCACAAGGCTGTTCTCTTTGCTCCTACTTTTGTATTCCCCACTGCTCCCTATGTCAGTTTCAGCACTGGATAGGGTTAAGGCCTTCCCCCATGGACTGGACTGCCAGATTCCCTGGTAGGGGTGTATAACCTGGAGGCAAACTCTCCCCCATCACACTCTGGGAACTTAGTTTTTCTCCTGGCTCATGGTGTAGGCTGTAGCCTGCTGCTTCTTTCAAAGATTTTGGTTTTGTTTATTTTTCCTAAGTTCCTGCATTGCTTCTTGGAAAAAAGTTCAGAGTATAAATCTCTGCTTACCACTTTATCTTTCCAAATGGGAAAGGCATGCTAACACTGCTTCTAATCTGCCATCTTTAAAATTGTTTTAATAAATGAATCCCACATTACTCATCTGTTGATGGACACTTAAGTTGCTTCCAAATTTTGGCTATTATGAACTGTGCTGCAACAAACTTAGAAGTTCAGATATTGTTTTGATATACTAATTTCTGTTAGGTATATACCCAGCAGTGAGACTGTTGGATCATACGGTAGCAATGTGTTTTTAGTTTTTTGAAGAACATCCAAACTGTTGCCATGGTAATTGTGCTACTTTACGTTCCCACCAACAGGGTAGCAGGGTTCCCTTTTCTCCACATCTTCACCAGCATTTGTTATGCGTGTCTTTTGGATAAAAGCCATTTTAGCTGAAGTGAGATGATATCTTATTGTAGTTTTGATTTGCATTTCTCTGATGTTCAGTGATGTTGAGCACCTTTTTATACACCTGTTTGCCTTTTATGTTTTCTTTTGAGAAATAGCTATTCAGATTTTTTGCCCATTTTTAAATTGGGTTTTTAGACTTTTTCCTATAGCATTGTTTGAGCTCCTTATATATTCTGACTATTAATCCCTTGTGAGATAAATAATTTGCAAATATTTTCTCCCATTCTGTGGGTTGCCTCTTTTTTCCTTCAATAATAAATGTACAAGAGATTTGAACAGATACTTCACAAAAAAAGATTTATGGGTGGCAAATGAGCACATAAAAAGATATGGGAAAACTGGCTGAGACTTTCAAATATTCCCCTCTCATATTTCCAGCCATTTCCCCACCTTACCAGCGACTTTGACAGTGACAAGTGCTCACAGGACTCCTGAGGCTGAGGTGCATTCACGAAGCTCTGATTCTCTGAGCCAATTGGGGAGGCAGCCCTGCCACACAGTTGCCAAGCCCCTTCACCCCCAGAGCCTGTGTCCTTATGACAATGTGCTCATCTCTTGGACCAGATGATGTGAGGTTAGGCTCTTCCAAGGTGATCCTAGTTTGGCTGTGGACACAGTGAGGATTTGCTTGCTTTGGTTTCTTTGTAGTGATTTCTACCTACTCATGGTTGTTCATGTCTCAGGAAAACCTGGAAAACTTAAAATGAATGGAGAGAATGGGTCTCTGGTCAAGAGTAGAGGATCACAATGATTTTCAGGTTGCTGTCATCTAGAAAACTCAGATGTCACTAATTTCTAACCCGCCTCTGCCCTGGACTTGAATCAAGGGAGGAAAACATAACATTCTGTGACAGTGAGTACCAACACGGAAATGTCAAGAGAAAAGAACCCATGTAATTAGTGACACAATTTTCTCAAAGAAGGAAATTTGGGAGAACTTAGTGGAATTCTGACAGAATGATTGGGTGTAAATGTGCATAAGGCTCCAACGTTGCATTTCTCATTCGCACCTTTGTGCCATCTCCCAGAAACAGGGAGCGTAACTGTAATCTCCTAATAAATATGTGTTTTTCATGTATTGCAATCCTTCAGTTAGATGCTGTATCTTACTGTTTAACCTGAATTCCATTTGCTGGTTATGTTTGTAGGTGGCACACTATTGAAATGCAAAGAGGCTTTTCCAAATATATAACCCTATGCAATTGCTTTCTTTCACGTTAATGGAAACTTATTTTGCTTTCTATGGGACTTGGGGTTGGTTTTGCTTTTTTTTTTACTTTGTCTTTCATGAAAGAAGCCAAGAAATTTTAAACGATGTCCATTGAAGACCCAAGATTACCAGTCTAGCAGCAGCTCTGCCTGATTCTCTCTTTTACACATTTGACAGTTATCTCCCTTTATGGATTAGAGAAAGCATATCCTTCTCAGCCAGTGATTCAGTGGAATTTCCATTAGTGAAAGAGGCACTTTGTCACAGGAGCAGAAGTGTTCTTGCCACAGTGGAAAGGAGAAGATGCGTAACTCCTCATATTAAAACAGAGGCTTTCTTTAAATGGTAAGGAATGAAGAGAATGTAGAGAAATTGGAACCCTTCTGAACTGTTAAGAACGTAGAACGGTGCAGCCACTATGGAAAAGAGTATGGCAGTCTCTCAAAAAATAAAAAATAGAACTACCACATGATCCAGCAATCCCACTTCTGGGTATATATCCAAAAGAACTTTAAAAAAAGGGTCTGGAAGAAATATACACACCGCCATGTTTATTGTGGCGTGATTCATAATAACCAAGAGGTGGAAACAATCCCATGTCTACTGACAGACGAAGATAAACAAAATGTAATGTATCCATGCAATGGGATATTATTCAGCCTTAAAAAGGAATAAAGTTTGGATACATGCTACAACATGGATAAATCTTGAGGACTTACAATATGTGAAATAGGCCAGTCACAAAAAGGCAAATACTGTATGATTCCATTTATAAGAGTATATAAATTAGTTGAATTCATAGAGACAGGAATTAGAATGGTGGTTGCTGGGGACTTGTTTTGTAAAGGGTAGAGAGTTTATATGCAAGATTAAGAAGTATTGGGCCGGGCGCGGTGGCTCACGCCTATAATCCCAGCATTTTGGGAGGCTGAGGCAGGTGGATCACAAGGTCAAGAGATCGAGACCATCCTGGTCAACAAGATGAAACCCTGTCTCTACTAAAAATACAAAAATTAGCTGGGCATGGTGGTGCGCGCCTGTAGTCCCAGATGCTCAGGGGGCTGAGACAGGAGAATTGCTTGAACCCAGAAGGTGGAGGTTGCGGTGAGCCGAGATCATGCCATTGCACTTCAGTCTGGGTAACAAGAGCGAAATTCCATCTCAAAAAAAAAAAAAGACGTTTTGGAGATCTATTTTCAAAACAATGCAAATGTGATTAATGCTGTGGAAACACATACTTTAAAATTATTAAGATGGTAAATTTTATGTTATGTGTTTTTGTGGAGTTTTCATTTCTGGAAGTGGAGGAAATAAGAAAAATTGTTTACTTGCATTTTGTTCTTACTGTATTGACAATCAATAGTCACTCACTCCATGAGTAACTTCAAAGAAACAGGTATCTCTGAGCTTACAGCTCCAAGCACAAGAACAGTAAAGAATCCTCGAAGAAGATAAAACAGTTCTATGGTTTCCGAACAAAGTTTCCAATTTCTAGGGCATTGAGGGTGCCAAATTTTATATACAACAGGCTTGTCTCATACAATTGTGTCATTGTCTCTGTCTCTTTTTTTAAAATAGTCTATTTTTGTTTCCATATTCCATTTGTATGTATTTGGTAGAGTTAGTTCCTTCCCTGGAGAAGAGCTGGGTATCCCATAAATTTCCTGGTCACACGTATGTAACAAATCTTGTGGTTATTCTAAGTTTCAGCACAGACTTTATAAATTGTAAGTCCAGTACCCTGTAATCAAAACTGTGAACTTGATTTAAAATGGAGGCATCCCCCCATGCCAAGCTTGGGTCAGCTCCAAGTAGAAAGCAGAGGGGGATCATGGGTAGTTTCTCTCTCCCTTCCCTAGGGCTATTCTACTCATCTCACCTCAGCTGCTAAGCTCAGTTCCTCATGCCTTCCAGGATTGCTGTTGCCAATGTATAATGAATGAAGCACTTTTTAATGAAAAAAAAAAATCACGGAGCTAGGATAATGATTTATGTCACTTTGTAGCCAGGAGAGGCAGTGGTGGATAAGATCCAAATTTTGGAATTAGGGTGCTTAGCTTTGAATCCTGACTACAATTTAGCTATGCGATCTTGGACACATTAATTTCTTCACATCCTCAGTTTTCCCACCTGTAGAATGGGCATAATAACAATAGTACTATATCTATTGGGTCCCCCTAGAAAAGCAGAACCAGTAGCAAATAGAGTTTTTAAAACATGTATTAATTGGAACTGGCTTATGCGATTGTGGTGGCTGGCCAAGAAAGTCCAAAACCCATAGGTGCTGTCCTGCCCAGGGTTGGAATTCTGCCCCTAACCCTCATGTCTCTCTCTGAAGCCTGAGCTCTGCCTTAAGGTTTGTCCAGATAATCTAGGATAATTTCCATTACTTAAGGTCACTATGGACCTATTACATCTTAAAAAAAATACTTTCACAGCAACAGATTCTTTTTTTTCCTTTTTCTTTTTAAAATTTACAAATAAAATATATTAGAAACACGTTCTGAAATATGTACACATTGTGGGATGGCTCAACTGAGCTAATTGACATATGCATTACCTCACATTATTTATTGTTTTTGTGGTGAGAACACTTAAGATCTACTCTCATCGATTTTTCAAGAATGCATTGCTATTAGGTATAGTCACCATGTGTACAATAGATCTCTTTTTCTTTTCAAACCTAAATTTACATCTTTCGAACAATATCTCCCTAACTCTCTCCCAGCCCCTGGTGACCACCACTTTATTCTTCTACATAGAATCCACATGTGAGATCCACATGTGAGTTCATATGATATTTGTCTTTCTGTGCCTGGCTTATTTTAGTTTGTCTTCTAGTTTCATCCATAGTGTTGCAAATTAAAGGATTTTTTTCTTTTTAAAGGCAGAATAGTATTCTGTCGTGTGTATATGTATACCACATTTTTTATCCTTTCATCTATTGACGGGCACTACGGTTGATTCTGTCTTGGCTGGTGTGAATAGTGCTGCAGTAAACATGGGGGTGCAGATATCTCTTTGGCATATTGATTTTATTCCCTTCGGATATATACCCAGCAGTGGGATTGCTGCTTCATAGAGTAGTTCTGTTTTTAATTTTTGGAGAAACAGCCATACTGTTTTCCATAATGGCTGTACTAATTTACATTCCCACCAACAGTGTGCACAGGTTCCCTTTTCTTCATAGCCTCACCAGTACTTTTGTCTTCTTGATAATAGTGATTCTAACAGGTGTGAGGCAATATCGTTGTGGTTTTAATATGTATTTTCTGATTAGTGATGCTGAGTGATTTCTTACATAACCATTGTTCACTTGTATGTCTGTCTTTGAGAAATTTCCATTTAGGTCCTTTGTACATTTTTAATAGGGTTATTCTCTTACAATTGAGGGTTTTAAGTTCCTTATATATTTTGTATATTTATTCATGATCAGATATATAGTTTGTGAATGTTTTCTTCCATTCTCTAGGTTGTCTCTTCACTTTCACATCCTTTGACATAATCCCATTTGTCTACTTTTGCTTTAATTAGCTATGATTTTGGGGTTGTAGCCAAAAGACTCAATGCCCAGGCCCATATCATGGAGTTTTTCTCTATTTTTCTTTTTTCTTTCTTTTTTTTTCTTTTTCTTTCTTTTTTTTTTTTTTGAGAGACGGAGTCTTACTCTGTCGCCAGACTCACTGCAACCTCCGCCTGGGTTCAAGCAATTCTTCCGCCTCAGCCTCCCGAGTAGCTGGGACCACAGGCGTGTGCCACCATGCCTGGCTAATTTTTGCATTTTTAGTAGAGACGGTGTTTCACCATGGCCAGGATGGTCTCGATCTCTTGACCTCGTGATCCGCCCACCTCAGCCACCCAAAGTGCTGGGATTACAGGTGTGAGGCACCACGCCTGGCCTATTTTTCATAGTTTTCTATAGTTTCAGGCCTATGTTTAAGTCTTTGATTCATTTGCAGATTTTTTATATGCTATGTGATGAGGTCTAATTTTATTCTTCTGCACATGGATATCTAATTTTCCCAACATTATTTATTGAAGAGACTGCTTTCCCCCATTATGTGTTTTTGGCAATGTCGTTTTAAAAAATTGACTATGAATGTGTGGCTTTATCTCTGGGTTCTCTAGTCTGTTCTGCTGGTGTATGTGCCTATTTTTCTGCCAGTATCATGCTGCTTGATTACTGAATCTCTACAGAATATTTTAAAGTTAGAGAATGCGATGCCTCCTGCTTTGTTCTTCTTGTTCAACATTGCCTTGGCTGTTCAGGATCAACTTTACTGAATAATTGGAGACTATGGGCTGGCCAAGTTGACACGTCAAAACAACCATCACATATACCCACCTTTTCAGTCGCTGAAAAGATTAAGCGGTATTTGTAAATCACTTTAACAGTGTCTGGCACATGATAAATAATTGTTCATTATCACTTATTTATATAATTAAACTTATATAATTATAAATATTACCAGTTATATGACCTTGAGCCAATCATGTAACATGATTAGTCTTCAATTTCTTCATCTGCCAAATGAGGGCATTGGAATACAAAGCTGCTAATGCATCTTCATTCTCTTAAAGTCTATGGTTTTTTTTGGGTCATGTTTGAGGAATGAAGGCTAAACAAGCCAAAATTGGGAAGAGAAGTGAACTGGAGTGACACAGAGATAGGGAAAAAGAAGAGGTCATGGCATAGGTGGAAGATTGTGACAACAAAGAGACTTCTAAACTCCACCAAACACCTTCTGAAGGCATAGATTGTTCCAGATGTTGTCAAATAGAATAGCCTGTGCCTATGGTCCCGACTCCTGGGTGCCCTGGTCCAGCATTGGACAATTCATGTCAGCAGTAATAAAAGCCCAACTTTCCTGCATGTTAGTCTTGTTTAGGTAATACTCAGCCAGCACCTACTCTGTGTCAGGCCTTGGTTGATGTTGCTGTGACAAACTCGGGAGAAGATTCTCATTCTTCATTAGCATGAAACACTTCCTTCTGATAAACTACTTTTATTCTTTCTTGGCCTCATTTCTATAAAAAGTGTTCTTTCCAAGAAAGAGCCTCCAGGTTATATGCCAACCTGCGGGTCTGGGGACAATTAAGACAAGCACTCAGTGTTCCCAATTCCAGCTGGAAGCTATTATCAACCTTGAAACATAGTGCCATTTAGTATTTCAAAACAAAGGTCCTGACATTTCCCCAGTTGTGACAAGAAGAAAGGATGCATCAGAAATCAGTGGCTAAAAATGACTCTAAAAGGGCACAACCTGCCAAACTGTCCCCTGAGGAAAGTCGAAGTGCTGGGTTTGTAGTGATCTAAATCCTCAATAGTTCTTCTTGTCACAAGGAAAGATGATGGTGGACAGCCTGGAGGAGGAAGGAAAAGGAGCTGCTAGGTATCTGATTGTTTGGAAAGTCACTACTCAAAAATAAAATGAGACACCATTCTTTCTGATTTCTTAAAGAGAAATATTTTACTTGTGGAATTAAAACTCAAATTAAAAAACAAACAAAACTAGGCTGGCTGAGGTTCCGGCAGATGCTCTTATATAAGACTCCACTGCTCATGGGTGGAAGATTTCAGGAGAATAGAACCCCAGGTCCCTAGGTTGCCCAGCCTCAGCATAGGTCATATTAACAACAACTCACATTTCACAGGCCCTTGGCTTCACTTTCACACATGGGCATGATCCCTCTTCTTTCTCTAGTTATTTCTGGGAGACTCCTGAGGGAATTAGTCATGTGCTTATGTTGAGATCAACAAGCCTTTTGAGTTTCCTTTGGCTTTCCATGCAGCGGATTTTTTTCTAAGAACTCTGTGATCAGCCTCTAACAGAGATGCTGAATGCCAGCTCCCGCAGCTCTGGTCTTGATACCCAGTTTCCACAAACTGCTCCCTCCCCATTTTCCTTTGTCCCAGGAGGTGGTAATAGCTCCTGCTCTTAAAATTTCTGGGGAACCGCACCATCCTTGTGAGTTTTCTACAGTCAGCCCACACATTTGTGAATAGTTCCTTATTAAACTCTTCTCAAAGCATCCCATATGAGCATGCCATCCATTTCTTCTCGGTCTCCGTGGAATATGAAAGATGTGTCTGAATCTCAGTTTGAGCCTTTGACTAAGGCCTCTGTTTGTTACGCCATGAAGACACTGCAGGTCCTATTCAACTGTTTGGTGAAAATGATTTAGAAGACTAAAGCATGATGTTTAAGACATTTTTAAAGTTGAAACCAAAATCATAATACTTGCCTCATGACCTCTGAAACTTAATCTATTGGGTAAAACATTGTCAGCGGCTCAGCAAGGCCAATTATTGCCAAGTCCCCAAACAAAGAAGTCATATGTTCACCAGGAGACACAGGGCCTCCCGTGTCTGAGCATGTAGAGGTAGAAGGATTGGTAGCTGCTGTTGGAGGTGTTTTCAAAATGCAGTGACCAGCTGGCCTGGCTCTAGCAGAGCCAACACCACGAGGGATTTTAGGGTAAAGCTATGACAGGCAGTGTCACTAACGGCTTCTTCTTAATTCCTACAGATTCAGGAACCATACATTCCAATCTTCCACCTTGACTCACCTCATCAGGAACATAGAAAACCTCCACATTGTCTGTGTTGACATATTAACCTTACTCCAAGTTTTGGGGAGCAGATGTTTCAAAATCCACTGGACATAGAATTACAAAGGTTTATCTTATGATTTGTAATCTCTTTTATCATTTAAAGGTGTTTTTCTACTCTCTCCTGGCCTCTATAGTTTCCTATAAGAAGTCACCCATTAATCTGATCATTGCTCCTCCACGTGTAGTTAACCATTTTTCTCTTGCTGCTTTCAAGATTTGCTCTTCATCTTGATTTTCAACAGTTTGAGGATGTGCCTTGGTGTGGACTGACTTATATTTATTCTCCCTTGCATTGTATTAAAACACAAACAGCTTTTGCTCCCAGGTATGATAGACAAAGATATTACTAGACAAAACATGCTACAGAAAACAACTATAACACCTGTATATATTTTTTAATAAAAAGCATGTAAAGGTCATGTGGGGTGAACAGAAGCAGACAAATTCTTGAGGACAGAGTCAGATATTTAGACGAGACAAATTCAATTAGGAAACTCAAGTATAAGAAGGCAACTCAGTGTTTAAAAATGAACAAAAGATTTGAACAGGTACCTCACTAAAGAAACTACACAAATGGGCTGGGTGCGGTGGATCACTCCTGTAATCCCAGCACTTTGGGAGGCCAAGGCGGGCGGATCATGAGGTCAAGAGATCGAGACCATCCTGACCAACATGGTGAAACCCTGTCTCTACTAAAACATACAAAAAAAATTAGCTGGGTGTGGTGGCACGTGCCTGTAGTCCCAGCTACCTGGGAGACTGAGTCAGGAGAATTGCTTGAACCTGGACCCGGAGGTTGCAGTGAGCCGAGATCACACCACTGCACTCCAGCCTGGCACCTGGTGACCCAGCAGGACTCTGTCTCAAAAAAATAATAATACACAAATGGCCAATACATGCATGAAAATATTCCATATCTCTAGTCAAAATTAGTAAACATATCACTAGTAAAATTATCACTAGTAAGTAGAAATTAAAACCATAATGAGTTGGTTTTATATACCTACTAGAATGGTTAAGGTTAAAAAGACTGAACACAAAATGTTGGCAGGGATGTAAAGGGACTAGAACTCTCATCCCCCGCTAGTGTGAATGTGTAATGGTAAACCACTTTGGAAAACAGGATGGCAGTATTTTTATAGAGTTAGACATACACTTAAGATGCAACTTGGCAAGTCCACCCTGGGTAATTTTTCAAGTGAAACAAAACATATATCCATACAAGGACAAGAGCATATTCATAGAAGCCTCATTCACAATATCCAGACTTAGAAGGAATCTAGATACCATCAGGTGGTAAATAGAGACATTGTGTGATATATTGAAACTATAAAACCCTACACAGACATAAAAAGGTGCACAATATTAATACATGTAACCACATGAGTGCGTCACAAACATGCATCAAACACAACTACATATTTATGAGTCCACTTATGTAGAATTATAGATAAGGCAATACTATTAGGACGGAATTGGATCAGTGTTTGCCTGGAGCGGAGGGTGGGGGTTTGGGTCCCAAGGCAACTTTTCAGGAGTGAACTGTTCTATATCTTGATTGTATGGCTACATGATTGTTTACAATGACCCAAATTCATCAGACTGTCTACTCAAATAGTTAAATTTCATTTGTCAATAGTCTTTGAAAATTTCCAACTTAAAAAATATACATTGTCCCTGCACCCCACCCCAAAAAAACGTTCTGCTACTTTTTCCACGGAGTCAAAAGAACATCAGCTTGACTCTAGACTCCCAGGATCTGATTCCCAGCTCAGGCAGTTTCTAGTTTCCTATACTTTGGTGCGTTATCTTACCTACAAGATAAAGACACTATTACTAACTTCACCGGGTTGCTGGAAGGATTAGAGGAGGCAATCAACACACATGCTCTGTGTTAGCTATCACTGCCATATTTTTTTTTTCTTTTTGAGACAGAGTCTCACTCTGTCGTCCAGGTTGGAGTGCAGCAACACGATCTCGGTTCACTGCACTCGGCTCCACTCGGCTCACTGCCCAATCTTGGCTCCGCCTTCTGGGTTCAAGCAATTCTCCTACCTCAGCCTCCAAAGTAGCTGGGACTGCACATATGCACTACCATGCCCAGCTATTTTTATGTATTTTTAGTAGAGATGGGGTTTCATCGTGTTAGCCAGGATGGTCTTGATCTCCTGACCTCATGACCTGCCTGCCTCGGCCTCCCAAAGTGCCACCACACCCAGCCAGTCTTTTTTCTTAAGAATACATTTCTGGAGGCCCCTCTGGGACTTTGAGGTAGTATCCAATGCTTCAGTTGGACAGTTCCATCCAAGAAGGAACTTCACTGTGACCTGCGAAATCACAAGCCCTCTGGATCCAGCTGAACCCAGCAGAATGGAGTTGGGTTTTTGGTATTTGGGATTTAGCCAGAAAAGTGTGGCCCTCAGCTATCTAAATTTCCTGCTTCTCTTCCTATTTCATGAAACTTCAGGAACCAATGTCAGCTGTTTTTTTTAGGGTCATTTTCTCAGGTCAGTAGGACTGATTTACAAAGATAATACTGGAAATTCCCTTGTATCTGTTGTCCTCGTATTTGCCTCTACTTTGTTGTGTAATACAGACTTTTACAGCAAGGAAACAGCCATCTGATTTCTTTTGTAAATAACTATTATGGTTGCGTTTATTGGATAATAATTGTTTCCACTTTCAGATGGAGAAGCTAAGGCATTTCATCTAACTACAGCTCTCATATCACTTTATTAAACAATAGTATAAAGATTATAAGCAAGGTGTAAACAAGATTATAAAGCATGGTTCTATATGTGCTTTATTCTCTCCTCTTCCATATTTTCAAGCACAGATTTTGGGTTTGGGCTCCCTTTGCACAGCTGCCTTGGATGGTTGATGTGGAGTCCAGGCAGGACTCCTGACTCCTATGGCTTCTGAAGCATCTTACAGTGAGTTACCTTGTTCCTTATTCGTGTTACACTAGAGAAGGAGTTCGGTGCTCTGCTGCACATATAATGTAACTTATTTATAATTTATGTCACACTTTTACATTGTAAAATAACAGATTCTCCAAGTTTTCTACGTACAATTTCAGACTTCTTATTGTAAATGAATTAACTTGTATTTTCTCCATTTGCAAGGCTGAGGTGAAAACTAATGACATAGATAACAGATTTTTTTCCCTTGGTAATTAGAAAGACTTTAGCTTCATCGTTTAATCCCCAAGGATAGGGTAAGTGATTCCTCTGTATTGAGTATGTTGCGGTCTACAGTTCCATTTCAATTAAATTTTTCTCACAGTATGACTTGTTAAATATCAGTAGCATAAGGGCTTGAGGACAAATGGGTTTTAAGAGTTCTATAAAATTATTACCCTATCACACTGATTCTCAGGAAATTTATTAAATTTACAAAGGGAACATTGTTTCCCATAGTTATATTTTGGTGATATTTATGTTCTCATCTATTTTGTTCTGCAACCAGTGGAATCATTATACGTGTTAAGTAACTGCCCCTGTGCTCCAAGGAATTCCATTTCTAAGAGTTCATCTCACGGAGGTAGGAACCTGGAATTAGATGTTGATGGGACAGGTCTATCCCATTGTCCACTTGGACGTCTCTCAGAACTGATGAACAGAGATACGACTTAACTATCTCCCATGATGGGCCTTGGCACATGTTGGGCTTTGTGTAACTTCTGAGGGCAATGTGAAAAGTGGGAAAATTACATCTGGCATTGGTTTCAGTGAGGCATTTGCATCAAATGCAGGCCAGATTAAACCTGTTCTGCAAGAGACCGGATGCCAATTTAGCTGTTACCTGAATCAATGAAACAAGCTGAATTTTTAAAGGTTGCAGAGGCTGCGATTCGAAAGCAGGTAATTGGGTAAGTGTCTGTTAGCAGGACAAGCCAGATATGTATTGATCAAGAAAGGAAAAAGTCTGACTTGATTAACAAACCTTCTCTGTGTCAATAAACTAATGGTTGGTTTTAAAATGTAATTTTGCTTCCATTCTTCAGTAAGGAGCCAAAAATAGGCCAGGGAAGGGGTGTGGAGAAAGTTAAAGTGTTTCTAAATAAGGAGCTTCCACTGATGTTTGGAGAAAACTGGTAATGGAAAAGGAAGGATAGATTTCCTGTCTCAGGGAGATGCTTTTCAATCCCTCCAATGGTGTATAACAGAATTCAGCCGAGTTTTACGCTGAAGGCTACGGCATAAGACTTGTGGCTCTACGCTCAGCTCTAAAGTGATTTTTGCTGGAGGCAAATGTATCAAGAAAGAGAAAACTTCTCTGTCAAGAAACCTCTTGCACCGCTGTGTCCCTCCAGGGACTCTCAGAACAATCTCTCCATGGGGACCTGAGACACCAGATCATGGCTTTTCCTTCTCTGGGAAGCAAACTGGATTGATGTACTGGGAATTATCTCTCTTGGCCTGAAGCAAAACACACCCAGGTCCGTGGGCCCTCTTCCCAGAGGAGGCTCCCTGTCTGCAGAATGGGAGAACAGGTAGGATCTGCAGATTCCCCCACTCAGTGCCTCTGGGTTGGAAATTACAAGTACTGGCTTCTTAGGTTTCTAGTAAACAACAGGAAAAACATCTGCCCTTAGATGTCTCAAAGAAGTTGAAGTTAGGGATTCGAAACTGATGTGGACCCAGCCCACAGCTTGAGACTTGAAGAAAGTCGGAGAAGGTATCTGAGCTCATCAGCCTCCCGTCTCTCCCTCCCACCACCCACTGCTGTAGAAGCAACAGCATCAGGGCCAGTGCTGATTCGATGAGTAAAGACTCCCCCTCTAGGCAGGGAGCAAGAGCAATGTGGGTGCTCCCTGGGCATTAAATTGTCTTTGACAGCCCATGAAGAGCGTAGCAAGCTCTCTGACCGCATCTGTCTTTGTGTCCTCTGACTTCTTTCATCGCATGAAAACAGAATTGGTTTGACTGAGAGCAGGGGCTCTGAGTCTGATAAAACCTAAAACAATAACATTTTATTCTAATGGGAGAGTTGAGATGGAGAAAATGGAAGAAAAAAAATAAGGTAAATCTGGGGGGACATGACTAAGTTGTTTCTTTGTGGGTTTAATGCCAACCACAACAAAACATATTGCAAGGATAATACTTGGTTCCACAAAGGACTTCCTTATTTCAGTGCAGCTGGGAGAGACAGCAGGAGAGGAGAGAGAGCCTGTCACATTCCTAGACCAAAGCGTTCTGGGTGCTCACGAATCTTGAGTCAGTACTTACTGTTTTTCTTCCCCATGCCATCATTTGTCCAGTTTTTTTTTTTGACCCACAACGTGGTGATTTGCCAGCAGTTAGGGAGATGTTCTCAGACATCCAGCCCTCTCCGGGCTGTGTGGTTGTCCAGTTCTGTGACAGAAGCCACACCCCTATTTCTGCTTATCATGGTCACCACCAAAGCCACCTCTAAAACTGCAGTGATCCTCTTCAAGGGCATCACTCTTTACCTTGAAGAGCTTGGACATTAGCTCCTGAGACGTGTTGGGGTGTTTAGTGCCTCAGGAAAGAACCCTTGCTCTCTATGGGTCTGGCCTTCACACCATAAGATAAAGGTATTTAATGCGAATGTCCCAGCATTGAGTATAAATGGAAGCAAATGCCTTTCTTCCTTTCTTTGGTGGTGGTTGTTTTGCTTTTGATGTATTCAGTATTCTTGAAGCATGAGACATACAGTTTCTTAGGAAAAATTGTTGAGGAAATCCCTTGTGAAAATGGTGTGCAAGGCAGGATGACGACCGGTATGCACACGCGCACTTTTACCCAGCTCCCAATACTGCCTGCCATTCCACTCCCAGGTTAAAGTTTTTGCACATACATTCCCCTCTCCCCAGAAAAAGAGGTCCAGGAATTTCTGCTAGCTATCTCAGAAGGCAATCAACTGCATTGTTCTCTGAGATGGGCTAGGAGAGACTGGTTAGCTCTGTCACTTGGGGTGGCAAGAAGGGAATTGGATGGCCTATGGTAGCAGGGGAAAGCCTTAAGCAGAAACTGGCTCTGTCAGCCATGTGTGTGGCTGAGGAAGGGGGTTTGTTGTTCTTAGAGGGATGAGGAAGCCCATTTGGCCCAGGGGAGGGAGGGAGGCTCAGTCTCCCTGTCCCTGGTGGACTGTCAGGTCAAGGCTTAGAACAACAAGTGCTGACCAAGGGCCACCCTTGGAAAGCTGGGTCTGGCTGCTGAGATATGGGGAACTGTGTCAGAGTCTAGAGAGGGAGGGAGGCAGCCATGGGGGCCTGGGTGAGGGTATTGCAGCAGGGCAGAGCTGGGCTGGCTGTGACAGTGGCCAAGTTCAAGTTGATGAGACCTAGGAGAAGATCCCCTGTGGGAAGGAGGGCGTGGGAGCCTCATGGCTATGGGAACCTGCCTCAAATGTTACCTCTATTCAAATGAGCCACCTGGCTCCACACTGCCCTCCCACCCCCAGCAGAACAGAAGGCAGAATCCCAGCCACTTGTATCCCTGGTTGTGGAGCAGTACAGCCTGCTTTATGGAAATGCTGGAAGTCAGCACCAGCACAAGTCGCAGGAAGACAAGGACTGGTGTTTTGCTGTGTATCACCAGCAACCTGGGAACCTGTTCTCAACTTTAGGAGCCTACCTTCTCCAGGGCACACTTGTTCATGGTGGCCTAGCAGAGCTCCATGAATGGCTGTGTGGTGGTCCTCAGGCCAGAGACCCTTCCTCTGCCCCTCATTCCCCTGGTACATGGTGTTAGCAGCCTTTGAAAGCAATTTCATTGGTGATGCTCCCTAGCGAGTTTTCATTTTGGGAGGGGAATGACTTATCCTGCCCATAAGGAGGAGATACTCCATAGAGGAGGCTGGTCAGATTATTTGGAAGATGGCAAATTCTGGATGCTTTTTGTAAATAAGGAAAATAAAAGAACTTTCTTAATTCTATAGAACTATGTAACTGAGGTGAAAAATGCCTTAGGCTTGGAGTCAGGACACCCGTGTTTAACTTCTGGCTGTGTCAATTGCTGACTTTGAGTCTGTGAGTTAAAGACTTAACACGTTTAAGCCTTTGGTCCTCAGTCCTTCCATCTATAAGATGGACATAATCGGGCCTAGTCTTCGTCTCTTAACAGCTTTACTCAAATAGTAACAGTGCTGCTGCTGTTGATGCAGGTGATTGGTATCACTTACACAGTGCTCACCACGTTTCAGGTACACCACATCTATTTGTACATTTAATCCTCTTACCAGTTCTGTGAGGTAGGTACCCATACAATTCTTGTTTTATAGGAGGAAAAAATGAGGTAGCAGCTTATTTACCTGAAGCTGAGCAGCTGGCCAGGGGTGGCAGACACAGAACTGAATCCTGGGGAGCCTGGCCCCAGGGCTGCGCTCCCCGCCTCGCACTGCATCCTGTCCAACACGGTAGATGTGAAACTGTCTTAGAAATCTCCTCTCATAAAGAATCAAAGAAAGACTAAATGATTATATAAAGTGCTAAACACATAGAGATATCATTTTTATTACCACTAGAAATTGGGCAGTTGTGACCCCTCTGCAATAAAGAAAACCCAAATCTGAATTCTGCTCAGTGACCCAATGCCATTGTGTGGGAGGTGAGTCCTTGGCTGCAGGCGGCACCCAGCCAGGAGCAAGTCTGTGTGTGGGAGGGTGGGGACCGGGGGTCTGAAGGACAGATAGACAGCAATGGGCCTGGGAGCATGCTGGTGGCTGCCCCAGAACAAGTAGGGAGTGCTCAGGCTTGAAACATTTTTTTTCAGGTGGCTGGGAAGGGGAATCTTTCATTCCAACAGACCATTTATTCTGATTGATGAAGAGAGTAGCTTCTGTTAGGAGATGCTGACAAAGGCCATTTACAAAGGGGCTAGAGAAGGAGGAATTGAGCCGTGTGCTGACATGGCAGATGGTGGCCAGGCGCAGTCCCCGGGGGCCTCGGCGCCGCATTGCAGACACATGTCAGCCCACAATGTAAATGTGGCGGCAAGGGTTGTTTTACTCTTCAGCTATGACTGGGATCAATGGCCAGCAGCGCAGAAGCCATCCATCACCCTGGGAGCAGGCTGTGAGATATGAGGCTGAAATCCCAACAGTGATCCTGCCGACAGCCTCCTTTGCAGAGTGGGTGATGCATGTGTGGGCCAGTCAGCACCCCAGATCAGGGGATGACCCAGGAGGGAACCCAATTCAAAGGCTGGTTCTGAGACCTTGCTCAATGCCTAGGAGCGGTTAACCCTGTTTCTGAAGGGCAGGAGATACCGTGGAGGAGCCACGCTGCAGAGAGGCCCCTTAGGGAAGAGTAGTGTTTCCCAAGGTCCCCCGTCTCCACACCACATATAACCTCTACCTATTAGCCCTCCCAGAATTAAAAAGGGATGTCTTAATCCCCCCTCCTTATCCAGTAGTGTCTGCCAACCTCAGCAACCACAACCACCATGTTGGGGGACCCTGAGATCTGGGAGCCACTCCTGGCCTGTCTTCAGTCCTCACATCCCATCAGCCATCAGGTACAACAGAGCTCCATCCACAGCAGCAGCTTTGAAACCCTTCCATGACCCACAGGGAGAAGTTTTATGTTGTGAGCCCGTATACCACAAAACACATGCAGATACATACCTGAAACAAATACTGTATGAAGCAGTACTTACCTTTCCCACATGCAGCGCCTTCTCAGGTTTTATTTCATTCTACTTCACTAGAATCCGAGTCACAACTGAGTAAATTTTATGCCTAATAGTGTGTCAAGACGCACAGTTTGAAAAACACTGTCCTTTCAATCTCTTGGATCTGATGCCTTCTCTCTGTCTCCACTGACAGCTCCCTGTGCCAGTACCCAGCATCTCCTGTCTGGATGACCCGGACAGCCTCCAAAGTGCATTCCCCTTGATCATTCTTGCTCTCCTTCAATTCACTCCCAATCTTGACTCTCACAGAGTGAAACTACTGAAGATGAGATGTAATCATGCTGTTTCCATGGCTGGAACCCTTGTGCTTCTGTACAAAGTCTGACCCTCTTACCATCCTCCAGCCCCCGTATAATGTGGCCTCCATTTTTCGAGCCTTATCTTTGCCGATCCCTCTCTCCCTCTGTTTAAGCTGGTCATGCTGAATGTCTTCCAGGTCCTTGAACTTGCTGTGCTGGGTCTGAGTCTTTGTACAGTCATGGTTTCCTCTTCTGGAATACTTCTTCCTCTCCTCTCCACTGGGTATAGAGGTCTACAGTAAGCAACACTGATACGTCACATATGCCTTGGTGTAATGCAGATGGGAGACTCCAAAGACTTAGGAAATGGGAAAGAATATTGGAGTCTCATTATCACATGCTCCCGGCTCAGGTGTGTCCCTTAAAGAAACAAGAACCCACTCCTTCACCACAGCATGCAGCACGGGTAAAGGTATGTTCTGTGGTGGGTACTGTGAGTGTTGTGCCAAGATTCCCCTTGTGAGGCCAGAGCTTCTATTGCCCAGCTCTTTTGAGTGCTGTTCCCTTCTCCACAGAACCCCCTTCCACCAATCAGCCATTTCTCAGAGATCACACCTCTCCCATCATTTTCCTAAGCAACCAGAAGCCAAAGACTGATCCAAGTTCTCTAACCTGGTACCAGCTTTGTGGCACAATTCACACTCCAGCACTCTCTGGGGACCAGGCAGGGATAAGTATCCAGCCAAGACTGCCTCTGTGCTTAGCTTCTTCCCCCTGCTCTCTCCTGCTTCCCTCACTCCCCTTCTCCCATGAGCAGGCCCCAGTAAGTGATTTTCACAGGTAAACACTGTTCCAGCTCCACTTCCAGGAAACCTGAACTCTGACAGCCCACATCTTGGAAAAGCATAGAGGTGGCTGTCCTCTGAGGGCTGGGACAAAGAAGGGAGATGCTGCCATTGAAAGAGCATATTTAATGGTTTCAATGTGAATATTTAGATTCCTGGGTGGTAGAGGCTAAGGAGAAGCAAATATCTGCTAGAGGCAAAGCTGGTGAGTTCTCTCATGGGTATGTGGCCCGGTGACATATAGAATGTTTGACCTGCAGGGACCTTTGTTGGCAGCTGATAGGTCCCAGTATCCCTAGGACTAAGAAGGATGGAAAGCCCGTGGAGGTGCTGGGTGGGTTGTGAAGCTGGAAAAGCTCTGTGCCTCATGAACAAGACACTAGCTTACAGTTCAAGGTCTCCCCACCGCCCGCCCCGGTGCCCAGGGCTCAGATAGGTCACAGATCCAGAGCTTCCTGAGCAGAGAGGTGTGATGTATGCCTGAGCAAGGACCCAGTGATCAAAGGGTCTCCCCACCCCCTGCCTTTTCCTCAAGGACCTGTAGCCGCTCAGCAGGAGAACCGCGTACTGGAAGAAGGAAATGCTCAGCCATTCAGTGAATTACTGGTCTTTGGCTCTCAGAAGGCCACCGTGGTCCACCATTCAGAAGGTGGGGATCAACAATGATGTTCTGGTCCAAGTTCTTGTTTTGGTTCAGGCTCTTGAGTGTCTAATTAGGAAAGACAAAATCGGCTGTCTGATTGGCCCTTTGTTGGCTGTCTGTCCTGTGGAGCAAGGTTTATTTTCAGGTAAGAAGAACAGAAGCCCTTGGGATAGTCCCTCTTTCATCAAAATAGAAAACCAAAAGCAATATCCCATTTCTGGGAATCCCCAAGGGCCAGCTATTTACATGCATCCTCTTATTTAATGCACATGGCCACCATATGAGCTTGGTGTCACTGGTCTTGTCTTGCAGATAAGAAACCTGAGTTGCAGAGAAGTTGAAGAAGGCATTTCTGGAAACACTTTCCGTTTTCCATTCCAGACCTTGGCAAGGCTGCAGGTGCCGTCTGGCCCACTGTGGCCTGGAGTAGGTCTCTGCCCATGATGCTGTTTGGCCACAGCAACTGGCTGTTTGTCAGCCCCCCAGCAGTTTATCAAGTCTTTTACTCCTGATTAGATTTCTAATAAGAGTGGTGCTGAGGACTCTTTCTTTAATAGATATTATCATGAAACATTATATTCCACACTTGCCTCCTGCTTGAAAACTGATTATGGGGACTGCAGTGAATTGTAGCAGAATCTTCACTAATGCATAATTAATGCATGCTGAGTCAATTAGAGTCCCCCCACTATTCTTGCCAAAAAAATTTACATTTATATTATAAAATTGACAAGAATGTGAGAAGGGAATAAAACTCGGGTTCTTCTGACCCTCTTCTCTTTGCTTTATCAGACGTGTTTTCTCTCAGCTTCTTATGTTTTTTTATTACTTTAAAATACTGCAGAAAGATGGATGATGTTCTGGCTGCAGTGCTGTGGCAAGGGCCACCCTCCCAAAATCTAGAGTCAGCAGGTAGGTCCACTTAGATGCTCCTCTCTTCCTCCCCATGCACAAGTAGCTTTTGCAGCCTGCTTATTCTTCTTCCTACACACCCCTTCAGTGTGACATCTCTCTTCTAGCTTCACAGCCCCCACCAGTTCATACCTGGACTTCACAAAACTCAAACCCATCTTTCAGCTGCCATTTCCTTCCTCCCATCCACTTTCTGCACTGTTGCCAGGACCATCTTTCTAAAACCAGCAGTAATACATCCTTTCAGTATTTCTCTATAGAGAAAACACACTTTTTGCCCCTCAGTTTCACTTTGAGGAATTATCTGCCACCCTCTTGCCAACTCAAGGGGTGGGCATGTGACGAGGTCTGTCCCAGGTTACTCCAGCCCCACTGGCTGGCTCAGGGATGCCCTGCCAACCTCACCAGGGTGAAGCCAACTTTTCTTCCAAGACTTTCACTGGAGCTATGAGGGAAGCAGCACCCATTTCCCTCTGGGACCACTAATTTCCAGTGATCCATCACTTGAGGATCAACTATCTAAGAAAGACCCCAAGACCAAGGAAATATGGGCTGAGAAAAGAGAAAGAAAGAAAGAAAGAAAGAAAGAAAGAAAGAAAGAAAGAAAGAAAGAAGGCGATGCTTTTTCTATTATCTGCCACCACAAAGTCCTAATGAACGTATTTCCTAGAACTGATAGGACAAATTCTAAGTTTTCTTGTCCTAGATTGCAGGACCCTCTCTGAGATTTGGCTCTTTGTACTTGTTGATCTCATTTCATGGCCTCCTCCCCATCAGGCCCCCATCACACAGCTCTCCTCAGTCTCCTGGGTGTGATATTTGATTTCAGAACTCCATGGGTTTGTTCTATGTTCCTCCTCTCAGGAACATTGTCTCCCAGTTTGTGGCCTATCATCTCCCTCTTCTGTTTTCATACCCAACTCAAAGGTCACCTTGCAGATCCCTACCTCTCTGCTATCACCATGGATTAAAGACCCTCATCCATGCTATAACACCATCATGACTACCTCTGTTACTAAGTCACAATTTCTTAAATTCCATTGATCTGTTTCTTTTATAGCCATATATTAAATATACATTTATAACTGAATATTCCCAGGCCTTTCTAATGTATTTTTACTTAAAGCACAAGTTACATACAATAATATCTACAGATATTAACTCTTCAATGAGTTTTGGAAACAGTATACAGCCATGTAACTACCATGTAAAATGAGATCCAGAACCCCTTAGAAAGTTGTCTGGGGCCTCTTCTTCTAGTCAATTCCTACCCGACCCCCTCTAGCACATACAGAGACAACCACTTTATAGCTTCTAGCCTCATAGATTAATTTTTCCTGTCATCTGATTTCATATAAATGAATTTATGTAATATGTGCTTTCTGTGTATTGCATCTTTTGCTCATTTTCTTGTTGAAAATGTTTTTGGAATTCATCCATGCTGCTTCAAATATCAGCAGTTGTTTCACTTTATTGCTGAGTAGTATTCAGTTGTATGAATATGTCCTAATCGCTTTATTATACCTTGTTCATGGATATTGGAGTTGTTTTCAGATTTTGAATGTTAAGAATGAGGTTGCCATGAACTTTCTTGTTGTAGACACATGTTTTTGTTACAGGCTGGGTTCTCTGGAATTCTGCTCTTTTCACAGCGGGGCTGCTTTACTTGTCCATTTGCACTCACAACTGAATACAGTACAAAGAGGTGCCTGAGGAAATCAGGTGGGCGCTGCAGGAATTTCCCCCTGCTGCCATTTTTACAGGAACCCTGCTCTCCACTGATAATAGGGATAATCCCTGCCAAGACAGTGACTCTTTTTCTTGCTTGCTGGCCCCTACATACAAGGAATATAAAGTACCCAAGTGGCAGCTGTAGTTAATATTTTGATGGGACTCTTTTCATGCTCTCCAGACAAAGCATGCCCCTTTGAGGACTAGAACTTATTACCCTGCAGAACCCAGAGTTGCAGGAAGGAAAAGTACAAAATTTCCAAGTTATAAGGAGTGATGATTAGAGGGACCATCCCTATTTCTACCTCTTGGTTCCTTGACCTATATAGTCTTCCTGTTGGGAGAAGAAAATCTTATAAAATCTTTGATTCAATTCACATACTCCATGCTGGATGGACAGTACTGCATTCTGCGGAATATTACCTTTGAGCAGATATCTTGGGCAGGTAGCATGTTGATACAATCAGCAGATGTTCTGGTCATAGACCCTATGCGAATTTTTCTATTGCCATAATAATGAATTGACACAACACAATGGCTTTAAACAACACCAATTTATTACCTTACAGTTCTGGAAGTCAGAAGTCTACAGTGAGTCCTCATGGCTATGTCCCTTCTGGAAGTTCTGGGGGGAATCCTCGCTCTTTCCAGCCTTCAGGAGCTGCGTGCCTTACTTAGCATGTGCCATTTCTCCCTCTTCAAAGCTGGCAACATAGGCTCTGCAAGGCTCTTTCTCTCTGTCCTCTGCTTTCATCATTCCATTGCTGTCCCTCTTATAAGGAGCCCTATAGTTACACTGGACCCATTGCATAATCTAGAATAATCCTCCCATTTCATTATCCTTAACTTAATCACAAAGTCCCTTTTGCCATATAAAGTAACATATTCACAGGCCCCAGGCATTAGGGCGTGGCCATCTTTGGGGGACTGTTATTGAGCCTACCATAGCCCCATCTGGTTTCCCTTTGCTATACAGCAGTAGTTCTCAACTGAGGGCAATTTTACCCCCCAGGCATCATCTGACAATATCTGGAGACATTTTGGTTGTCACAGTGGAGGAGGTGCTCCTGGCTGTAGTGGGCCGAGGGCAAGACGTGGAACAGACCCCCACAACAAAGAATCACTGGGCCCAAAATGTCAATAGTGCTAAGCTTAAGAAACACTCCTGTCAAGTGAGTCTCTTGCATCTTAAGAATCAGACTGTTATGTCAGTTTTCAGCAGCAATGTTAGATGTGTCTTTACAAGATTGTCTTTAGAGTCCTGAGGAAAAATGAGTTTAGTCCTAGAGTTTTGTGCCCAGCTGAAGTATCAATCAAGTGTGTGTGTATATGAGCTGGGTGGGAAGGTGTGCATGTTTTAACCTGAAAGGACTTGTAAAATCTACCCCTTTCCCCTACAGTCATTTAAAAAACTATTTGAGGTGGTATCCCTCCCCCTCAACAACACAAGGAGTCTAGAAGATTAATGGCATGGAAACGAGATGGAGACTGGAATAAGAGGCAAGGTGCATGAAGAAAGCTAGAGCAGGAAATCAAAACAAACACACTGGGCCTTCTGCGCACAGAATCCTCACTCAAGAAGATAATGTAAATTCCGGAGCTATCAGCTATAGACATTGATAGTCACATGAACACCTTTTAAAGCTGTGAGGAAAGGTCACCAGAGGAATAAGAACAGACATAACACGGGGAAGGGATCATTTTATGTCCTACTCTGTAATTAGTGGTTTTTAAACTTGTCAATACATTACTTATATAATAAAAACAGATTCGTTTAAAAATGTATGTTTAAAAACCAAAACTCTGAATCCCTATAATTCTGAATATACAATAAACCTTTATAAACATGCCCATTGTTATCTCAAAGGAAGAGTATTGGATGCACCCTGTGCGTTCATAACAGAGAACATTGACATCAGTTGTGATATATAGGCTCCATTACGTTGTTATTAAATGAAGACCTCACTGAAAACTAATACAGAAATATAAAAATGTTAAGAAATGTCAAAGATATATGTATGTTTTATAAAATTATTCCCATTTGAAAAGATTTTCCTAATGACAGGAGTACCTGTATCAGACTATTTGGCTTATAGATAATACATAATTCATATTTTTAACCATTTTTCCTGTGTTCTACACTGTTACTTTTATGATTAAAAAGCGGTTTCCATTAAAAAGAATAAGTCAATATTGTTTTTAGACAGCCCAAAGATGTCACGGCACACAGCTCTGGTAATTCTTATTTAGAGGAGGGCCCTCTGTGTCTTTTAAACGGGAGATTAGAAAATGACTACTTTTTGGTTAAAAAAGAAAACCACAGGCGTTCTAGCAACAAACCAAATCTGTGGTTATATCTTTCCTTTTTTTTTTTTTTTTTTCGGATGAATGAAAAGAAATTCAGGAGGCTGTGTGTGTGTATCTGCTGTGTGAGTCAAGATATTAGGAACTAGACTGCTAGTACTATTGATCTGATTAAGAACAGCTAGTGGCGTTCAGTAGGAAATGCAATGCTAGCCACTGGGGGAAATTTCAAGAGATTCTGACCCAAATTAGAAGTTTCAGAATCTGTATGCAGCCTCTGGGATGGGTTGGATTTGAGGACAATAATGATTTCAAATAATTTAATGTGATACTGTAAAAACATGTTTGTTTCAGGGACTGGAAGAAAGGGTGTGTTGCAGACACTACTGAATGTTCTTTAAAAAAAAAAATCTGTTCATCCTTATGCTATTCTATAATAGAATTCATTCCACGCCTTTCTTTTTGTGTGTGTGCTAGGCAGAGGACTTCCTAAAATAAAAGACTGCATTTCCCACCCTCTTGAAGCTGGTGTGGCCTTGTGACCGAGTTCCCCCACTGCGATGTAGGCAGAAGCATGAGGTGCTCGTCACTTCTGAGGAGCAGCTTCACAGGAGGGGGCATTCCCAATCCCTACATTTCTTCCTTTGAACTGAAACGGGAACATGACGGCTAGATTGGTGGCCTTGGGGATGGAAGCCACATGTAGCAGAGTGGCAAGATAGAGCGAGCCTTGAGCCCTACTTGGCTGAGACCCCCACGCAAGCTCTGGCTCACCCAATTCCAGACTTGTATGTGAGAGAGAGAGTAAACTTCTACCTGTTTATGCTGCATTTGGAGTTTCTGAAACCACATCCTAATCACACCAGGGAGATGGCAGTGCAAGGTGTTTCACTGTACTGCTTCAGGGTGATGACGGTTTGCCCAATGTCAAAAACCCTCTCAGAATCCCGGATAAAAGTTGCTTTACAAAACAAATGAGAAATGGCAGCATAGACTTTTTCCCAGCACCACAGACAGGAAAACGACACTGAGACTACGGGGTTTGGGGGCTAGTTACAGGCCCTGGCAGGGAATATGGGGGTTGGGGAATGAGAGTCTCCACTGAAGTAAGCGCTTAGGACACTCAAATGCATTTTGAGTTAGGATACATTTTGCATTTGTGGGCACCTGAAGCAAAATCCTGAGGCATTCTAGGTTGGGCCAGAGCTGCTGGGGAAGACAGATTACCAATGTGAGGAAATGAATCTCCTGATGGCTGAGTTTGCAAATCAACCTTACCAACTGAGAACTACACCATCAATAGCAGTGCTGCAAGGGAAAGGGAGGAGTAGAGGGGAGGAGAAGGAGAAATGAAGGGAAACCAAGCTATGTGTGGGCCATTCAGCCTGCAGAAGTCAAGAGGTACTGGCTGACTACCATGTCTTCCGTGTTTATCTACAGACTCTTCATAGCATGCCTGGGGGATAATCTCATTGGATAACAGGCTGTAGTTATTTTTAGGATCAGAGTAGAATCAGTGTTACATCCTGGGTTCAGAGCTGGGAGGTGTTCAAAGAAGGCCAGGTGTTCTACAAGCCCAAAGTTTCATTCTCTCCACTCCTCCAGGAGTTCATACGCCGTCTTACTGCACAGTCATTTCCAGGCATTGGCACATCACTTCTGGACTCCTAGTCCCTCCCAGTGGATGACTGAGACCTAGTGTTCTCAATGCCCTTGCTTGTTATGACCTCTGTCCTTTACCGCTTCTGTTTGTACAGTCCAAAGTTAGGAGAAGTGCTTGAAATCATTGCTTCAAACAAGCTTGGATTATTTGTGCACTTCCTGAACAATGTTTGGTTCTAACAGAGCAAAACCCTTTCCCCATTCGCTACTGCTTTATTTTCTGCTGATTGTGAGTTCACTGTCTCAGACAAGGTTCTTGTGGGATCTGAGCAAAAGGTATTAAAAATCAATCTCCTGTGATGAATGAGACCCTCCAGGGTCCCGGAAGAGCAACTTGAGTCTCCATGATCCCCCCTGGGTCTAACGCCTGTTTCCAGCTCTGAGGCAGGCCTCTCCTCCTGGCAGGCTGTTCTCATGGCTTTTATGCCCTGGGGAAGGAATGCAAGTGAGTCTCCCTTTCCTGGCAAAAGTAGCGTAACTTTGGAAACGAAAGGCTGCAAACTGCTGTCTGCTTGGGTGAGTTGTTGCAGGGAGGGTGGGGAGGACGATTGCAGCCACACAGATACCTGATGCCTTTCTGGGCTGAGATTGTCACATTGCCATTTCAGGACCAAAAGGAAGAGGATCAACAATCTTCCACAGATGTTTTTCCATCACTTTGAGTAAGAAAGCCACATTAAGGCAGCTTAACAATTCCAGAAGACTCAACAGCAGCCATCCCCCCACAAAAGAATGGGAATGGGCAGGAACATGTGAGGGCCAAATACATGTGAAGCCCCATGCTCTTGGCAAATCTTATCCAGAAAACTAGATATGAATATACTGTTCTAGGTGTAAGTAAAGCACCTTAGAACAATATAACCAGCAAGGAAAACTCAACTCATCAAGGAAAACACTAATGTCTAATTAGAAGGCAGAAGCATCAAACTCAAAGCCAATAAACCAAAAAGCTTTAGTAGCACTTTGGTTTCTTTTTTTTTTTGACCATTAAAAATGATATATATTTAAATAGTACAATTTGATGATTTTCTATACATATACACTTTGAAACAACACCACAATCAAGCTAATTAACATATCCATCACTTCATATCATTGCTTTTTAAAGTTTTTGATAAGGACAATAGAGATCACCATCACAGGAAATTTCAAGTATACAATAAAGTATTGTTAACTATCAATACATTACTTTACATTAGCTCTCCAGGAGTTAATAATTTTGCATAACTGAAACTTTTTACTCCTTGACGAAGAACTCCATAATTTCTCCATGCCTACCTTCTGCTTTTTAAGGGCTGAATAGCATTCCATTGTGTGTGTGTGTGTGTGTTGGTTTTTCTTAACTTTTTAAATTTTATATATTTTATTGCATTTTAGGTTTTGGGGTACATGTGAAGAACATGTAAGATTGTTGCATAGGTACATACATGGCAATGTGGTTTGCTGCCTTCCTCCCCATCGCCTATATCTGGCATTTCTCCCCATGTTATCCCTCCCCATCTCCCCACCCCTCGCTGTCCCTCCGCTAGGTTCCCCCCACAGACCCCAGTGTGTGATATTCCCCTCCATGTGTCCATGTGTACTCATTGTTCAACACCCACCTATGAGTGAGAACATGCGGTGTTTGATTTTCTGTTCTTGTGTCAGTTTGCTGAGAATGATGGTTTCCAGGTTTATCCATGTCCCTACAAAGGACATGAACTCATCATTTTTTATGGCTGCATAGTATTCTATGGTGTATATGTGCCACATTTTCCCTGTCCAGTCTATTATCGATGGGCATTTGGGTTGGTTCCAAGTCTTTGCTATTGTAAATAGTGCTGCTAGGAACATTCCTATGCATGTGTCCTTCTAATAGAATGATTTATAATCCTTTGGATATATACCCAGTAATGGGATTGCTGGGTCAAATGGAATTTCTATTTCTAGGTCCCTGAGGAATCGCCACACTGTCTTCCACAATGGTTGAACTAATTGACACTCCCACCAACAGTGTAAAAGTGTTCCTGTTTCTCCACATCCTCTCCAGCATCTGTTTTCTCCAGATTTTTTAATGATCACCATTCTAACTGGCATGAGATGGTATCTCAATGTAGTTTTTATTTGCATTTCTCTAATGACCAGTGATGATGTGCATTTCTTCATGTTTGTTGGCCTCATGTATGTCTTCTTTTGTAAAGTATCTGTTTATATCCTTCTCTCACTTTTGAATGGGCTTGTTTGTTTTTTTCTTGTAAATCTGTTTTAGTTCTTTGTAGATTCTGGATATTAGCCCTTTGTTAGATGGGTAGATTGCAAAAATTTTTTCCCCGCTGTTGGTTGCCGTTTCACTCTAATGACTGTTTCTTTTGCTGTCCAGAAGCTGTGGAGTTTGATTAGGTCCCATTTGTCTATTTTGGCTTTTGTTGCCAATGCTTTTGGTGTTTTAGTCATGAAGTTCTTGCCTATGCCTATGTCCTGAATGGTTTTACCTAGATTTTCTTCTAGGGTTTTTATGGTGTTAGGTTTTATGTTTAAGTCTTTCATCCATCTGGAGTTAATTTTAGTGTAAAGTGTCAAGAAGGGGTCCAGTTTCTGCATTCTGCACATGGCTACCAGTTTTCCCAACACCATTTATTAAATAGGGAATCTTTTCCCCATTGCTTGTTTTTGTTAGGGTTGTCAAACAGCACATGGTTGTAGATGTGTGGCATTGCCTCCAAGGCCTCTGTTCTGTTCCATTGATCTATATCTCTGTTTTGGTACCAGTACCATGCTATTTTTATTACTGTAGCTTTGTAGTATAGTTTGAAGTCATATAGTGTCACGTCTTCAGCTTTGTTCTTTTTGCTTAGAACTGACTTGGCTATGCAGGCTCTCTTTTGGTTCCATATGAAGTTTAAGGTGGATATTAGCCCTTTGTTAGATGGGTAGATTGCAAAAATTTTTTCCCCTCTGTTGGTTGCCGTTTCACTCTAATGACTGTTTCTTTTGCTGTCCAGAAGCTGTGGAGTTTGATTAGGTCCCATTTGTCTATTTTGGCTTTTGTTGCCAATGCTTTTTCCAGTTCTGTGAAGGTCATTGGTAGCTTGATGGGGATAGCATTGAATCTGTAAATTACTTTGGGTAGTATGGCCATTTTCATGATATTGATTCTTCCTAACCATGAGCATGGAATGTTTCTCCATCTGTTTGTGTCCTCTCTTATTTCACTGAGCAGTGGTTTGTAGTTCTCCTTGAAGAGGTGCTTTACATTCTTTGTTAGTTGTATTCCTAGGTATTTTATTCTCTTTGTAGCGATTGTGAATGGCAGTTAGTTCTTGATTTGACTCTCTTTAAGTCTGTTATTGGTGTATAGGAATGCTTGTGATTTCTGCACATTGATTTTGTATCCTGAGACTTTACTGAAGTTGCTTATCAGTTTCAGGCGATTTTGGGCTGAGATGTTGGGGTCTTCTAAATATATAATCATGTCGTCTGCAAATAGAGACCATTTGACTTCCTCCTTTCCTAATTGAATACACTTTGTTTCTTTTTCTTGCCTGATTTCTCTGGCTAGAACTTCCAATACTATATTGAATAGGAGTGGTGAGAGAGGGCATCCTTGTCTAGTGCCAGATTTCAAAGGGAATGCTTCCAGTTTTTGCCCATTCAGTATGATACTGCATCCCCAGGATGAAACCTACTTGATTACTGGGGATAAGCTTTTTGATGTGCTGTTGCAATTGGTTTGCCAGTATTTTACTGAAGATTTTTGCATCTATGTTCATCATAGACATTGGCCTGAAGTTTTCTTTTCTTGTTGAGTCTCTGCTGGGTTTTGGTATCAGGATGATGTTGGTCTCATGAAATCAGTTGGGATGAATTCCCTCTTTTTGGATTGTTTGGAACAGTTTCAGAAGGAATGGTACCAGCTCTTCTTTGTATGTCTGGTTGAATTCAGCTGTGAACCCATCTGGACCTGGGCTTTTTTTGGTTGGTAAGCTATTAATTGCTGCCTCAACTTCAGCCCTTTTTATTGGTCTATTCAGGGTTTTGACTTCTTCCTGGTTTAGGCTTGGGATGATGCAAGTGTCCAGGAATTTATCCATTTCTTCCAGGTTTACTAGTTTATGTGCAAGAGTTGTTTGTAATAATCTCTGATGATGATTTGTATTGCTGTGAAATCTTTGGAGATATCTCTTTTATCATTTTTTATTGCATCTATTAATTATTCTCTCTTTTCCTTTTTATTAATCTGGCTAGTGGTTTGTCTATTTTGTTGATCTTTTCAAAAAACCAACTCCTGGATTTATTGATTTTTTTTGAAGGGTTTTTTTTTTTTGTGTGTCTCTGTCTCCTTCAGTTCTGCTCTGACTTAGCTATTTCTTGTCTTCTCCCAGGTTTTGAGTTTTTTTGATCCTGCTTGTAGAGCACTTTCAATTTTGATAGGGTGTCGATATTAGATCTTTCCTTGCTTCTCATGTGGGCATTTATTGCTATATATTTTCCTCTAGACATTGCTTTAAATGTGTCCCAGAGATTCTGGTATGTTGTGTCTTCATTCTCATTGGTTTCAAAGGACATCTTTATATCTGCCTTCATTTCATTGTTTATCCAGTCAACATTCAAGAGCCAGTTGTTCAGTTTCCATGAAGGTGTGTGGTTTTGAGTTAGTTTCTGAATTTTGAGTTCTAACTTAATTGCACTGTGGTCTGAGAAACTGTTTGTTATGATTTCCATTCTTTTGCATTTGCTGAGGAGTGATTTACTTCCAATTATGTGGTCAATTTTAGAGTAGGTGTGATGTGGTACTGAGAAAAATGTATATTCTGTGGATTTGGGGTTTAAATTTCTATTAGGTTTGCTTGTTCCAGGTCTGAGTTCAAGTCCTGGATATACTTGTTAATTTTCTGTTTCATTGATCTGAAAATATTGACAATGGAGTGTTAAAGTCTCCCACTATTATTGTGTGGGAGTCTAAATCTCTTTGTAAGTCATTAAGAACTTGCTTTATGTATCTGGGTGCTCCTGTATTGGGTGCACATATAAATAGGATCATTAGCTCTTCTTGTTGCATCAATCCTTTTACCACTATGTAATGTCCTTCTTTGTCTCTTTTGATCTTTGTTGATTTAAAGTCTATTTTATCAGAGACTGGGATTGCAACTCCTGCTTTGTTTTTGCTCTCTATTTGCTTGGTACCTCTTCCTCCATCCCTTTTTTTTTTTGAACCTTTGTGTATCCTTGCATGTGAGATGGGTTTCCTGGATAGAGCACACCGATTGGTTTTGGCTTTTTATCCAATTTGCCAGTCTGTGTCTTTTGATTGGGGCATTTAGCCCATTTACATTTAGGGTCAATATTGTTATGTGTGAGTTTGATCCTGCCATTTTGATGCTACCAGGTTGTTTTGCCCGTTAGTTGATGCAGTTTATTCATTGTGTCAATGCTCTTTACCATTTGGTATGTTTTTGGAGTGGCTGGTACTGGTTGTTCCTTTCTATGTTTAGTGCTTCTTCAGGAGCTCTTGTAAAGCAGGCCTGGTGGTGATGAAATCTCTGAGTAATTGCTTGTTCATAAAGAATTTTATTTCTCCTTTGCTTTTGAAGCTTAGTTTGGCTGGGTATGAAATTCTGGGTTGAAAGTTCTTTTCTTTAAGGATGTTGAATATTGGCCCCCACTCTCTTCTGGCTTGTAGGGTTTCTGCTAAGAGATGCACTGTGAGTCTGATGGGCTTCCCTTTGTGTTTAATCTGATCTTTCTGGCTACCCTTAGCATTTTCTCCTTCATTTCAACCCGGGTGAATCTGATGATTATGTGCCTTGGGGTTCCTCTTCTTGAGGAATATCTTTGTGGTGTTCTCTGTATTTTCTGGAATTGAATATTGGCCTGTCTTGCTAGGTTGGGGAAGTTCTCCTGGATAACATCCTGAAGAGTATTTTCCAGCTTAGATTCATTCTCTTCATCACATTCAGGTACACCTATCAAATGTAGATTTGGTCTTTTCATATAGTTCCATATTTCTTGGAGGCTTTGTTCATTTCTTTTTACCTTTTCCCTCAAATCTTGCCTTCTCATTTTATTTCATCGAGTTAATCTTTGTCCTCTGATATCCTTTCTTCTGCTTGGTTGATTAGGCTACTGAAACTTGTGTATGCTTTGTGAAGTTCTTATTTTGTGTTTTTATGCTTCATCAATTCATATATATTCCTCTCTAAGCTGTTTATTCTCATTAGCATTTTATCAAAACTTTTTTAGTTTTAGAAACTAAGAACATCAAAGGTTCTTAGTTTCTTTGCATGGGTTAGAACATGTTCTTTTAGCTCGGAAAAGTTTCTTATTACCCACCTTCTGAAGCCTGTTTCTGTCAATTCATCAGACTCTTTCTCCATTCAGCCTTGTTCCCTTGCTGGTGAGGAGCTGTGATCTGTTGGAGGAGGAGAGGCATTCTGGTTTTGGGTGTTTTCATCCTTTTCACACTGGTTTCTTCCCAATTTTGTGGATTTATTTACCTGTGGTCTTTGTAGTTGGTGACTTTCAGACGGGGTCTCTGAGTGGACATCCAGTTTGTTGATGATTAAGTTATTTCTTTCTGTTTCTTAGTTTTTCTTCTAACAGGCCCCTCTGCTGTAGGACTGCTGGAGGTCCACTCCAGGCCCTGCTTGCCTGGGGAATCATGTGCAGTGGCTGCAGAATAGTAAGGGTTGGTGCCAGTTTCTTCTTCTGCTCTCTTTGTCCCAGAAGGATACCTGCCAGATGTCAGTCTGTGCTCTCCTTTATGAGGTAACTCTTTGGATATACGGGGGTCAGGTAGCTGCTTGAGGAGACAGTCTGTCCTTTATAGGAGCTCAAGTGCTGAGCTGTGGGCTCCGTTGTTCCATTCAGAGTTGCTGTGCAGGTATGTTTAAGTCTGCTGCAGCAGAACTCATGGATTTTCCCAGGTACTCTGACCCGGGAAGGTAGGGCTTTATTTATAAGTTTCTGTAGTGCTGCTGCCTTTTCTCAGGGCTACTCTGTCTATGGAGGAGGCAGCCTAATCACAGTCTGCCTGCAGAGGCTTTGCTGGGCTGCTGTGGGCTCTGCCCAGCTGCTGTGTAAACTTTTGTGCAGTCCTGTTTATAGGGGTATAGTTAGAACTGCCTCGGCAATGGCGGCCTGTAATGGCATATTGTGTCTGTAATGGCAGACTGCCTTGGCAATGGCGGGCCACCTCAGCAATGGTGGACTACCTCAGTAGTGGTGGACTGGCTCGGTAATAGTGGACGCCCCTCCAACACAGAGCTGGACTGTCCCAGGTTCAGCTGTGCTTGCTGTGAAACTCTTGATCCAGTGCAATTCAGATTGCTAGTTTTTGTGGGGGTTGGACAGGCTGAGCCTGATCACCTGGCTCCCTGCCTCAGACCCCTTTTTTTTTCAGTTGAATGTCTCCCAGGAGTTCCAGTCAACAGTTGAAACAGTGCCTGGATTTCTGTGATTTCTTGTGCAGAGACCAGCTGCACAGGCTGAAACAGCTGCTGGAGACTCATGATGCTTTTTTGCCAGGGAATGTCCTGGCCTGGCTCCCTGTTTCAGTCCCCTTTTTTTCAGTTAAATGGGCAACTCTGTCTTCCAGGTATTCCAGTCGCCTGTTGAAAAGGCACATGGATCTGTGTGATTTCCCTTGCAGCGACCCACTGCACCAGCTTAAACAGCTGTGCTGGAGATTTGTGGTACTTTTTCACCTGGCCTGGCTCCCTGTTTCAGTCCCCTTTTTATCAGTTGAACAGGCAGCTCTGTCTCCCAGGCACTCCAGTCACCAGCTAGAAAGGCACCCGGACCCGTGTGAGTATTTTGTGAGGAAACCCGCCACACTGGCCGAAACAGCCATGCTGGCGACCTGTAGGGCAATTCCAATCGTCTGGAATGCAGTGTCTACTCACCCTCCATGCTCTTGCTGGAAGCTGCAATCCAAAGCTGCTCCTAATTGGCCATCTTGGATCCCTCCCCATCACTTCGGTTTCTGTACCTGTAGCAGCATCTGAGAGGAAAGAGAAAGATTTGACTAAGAAAGAAAATGGCCAGGTTTAGCTGAGTTGTTTCTCCCCTCTGGGTTGAGCAGACTGAAGAGGACTTCAGTTTCTGGCTGACACCAGCTGACTCAGGGTGCCTCCTGAACACTACCATTTTGGGGTGCTGGCATGCCAATACCAGCATCTGTGCAAGGCCTCAGGCAATGGGGCTACTCAGTCATGGTATGGTAGGGTGCAGTTAGGGCTTCCAACTATGTCTGGGCCAGGATTCACTTATAACCTTGCTTGGGGGCCCAGGGCTCCAGCCACCATTCCGGAAACTGCCCTGGAAGTGGTGGCTGCTGAGGAGATTCTGCTGGGAGGGTGGGTAGGCAGAGGAGGATTGTGATGAGTGCACTCTGGTGAGCTTGGCCAGCTCCCTCCATAGCCTCAGGAGCCTTTGGGCACATTTATCTCCACCCTGTTGTTTTCCTGGAATGTGTTCCTTTGCTGTCAGGAACTAAAGCAGGAGGGTCAGACCTGGATGTACTGCTGCTGGGTAGCACATCCTACATCTGTTGGAAAGAATCCTGGCTTCCTTATCCTGCTCTTCCATTGCTGACTCATAGCATGTGGCTAGGGTTAACTGTGCAGAGGGAGAAGGGACATCGTCAATGGTTTCCTGGGAGCAGGTGGGTTGGGGGGTGTCAGTCTGGCCAGGCTCCTGTCCTTATGCTTTAGCCAGATGACTGGTCATCTCTGGGGAACATAAGGAGGCCTGAAAGGAACATGAAAAGATTTCATGGCCTTACAGAGGTAGTTGCATGACCCTGCAACTACCATCTTCTCCCATGTGCAGCCTGACAGGAGAGGGACAGGTTCATCATTATCTTGGGATCTAGACCCGAGCACTGAGCTCCCATTAGGAACTTAACAGTGGCAGAGCTAAGAGCTCAGGCCCTGGCCCTGGCCCTGGCTCAGAATTCTTTCTAGAGCTTTGTAGAAACTGTAATAATGCCAGAGTGTCAGGGTCCGGCACGTCTGCCGGGGGGCTACCGACCTGCGGGAGTCCCCGAGACCGCCGACGTAGATGTCTTGTTCAACCTGAGGGAGAGAGCGTGCGGAAAAAAGAGAGAAAGAAAAAGCGGAGTCTGGAGGGCTACGTAATCGGGGGTGGAAACATAGCAAAGTTTATTCTTGTGGGTTACAGCTTTTATACCTTTTTTCTTGTCTACAGTTACTTTATCTCACAAAGAAAGGGTAAACAGAGGCTCCTGAAAATAGCTCACAAAGGTTATGTAAAAAAAGGGTAAACAGAATAGTTATCAGAGGCTTGTGAAAGTAGCTCAAAAAGAAGTTTATGCAAATAAAGGGTAAACAGAATATTTATCAGAGGCTTGTGAAAATAACTCAAAAGGAAGTTTATGTCTTTCAAAGATGCCTTTAAGGTGGCCTGTCAAACCTGTTTTCCATCATGGGGTGGAACAAAGACTTGGCTCCAGGGAAAATATGGGCAGGGGTCTTTGCTCCTCTTAGGCATCTCAATTGCAGCAAGTTTTATTGCTTACACAGAGACTGATGGGGACATGAAGACAGACAGCACAGTGTCCTCATAAACCGCACAACTTTGATTTGCATTCTGTTTTTGCCTCAGTGACTCAGCCCGCGGCCTTTGTCTCAGCTCAACAGCCTTCAGATGGGGGAGTACAGATAGGTCCAGCAACCAAGATGGGGCGAGTCACGCTAGCTGTCTCAAGCCCTCGGTGCGAATGCTGTACACCAGAGTAAATGCATAAAACAACATATAGGGACCCCCTTTATAAACGATAAAGCTCTGTGGAAACTTATTTCTAACTCACATCAGTGTCTCATGGTGGCGACATGGCCTTTCTTCTGTGGAGATGAATATTCAGACCCATTACCTGTGCTACCCTCCCACTTGTGCTTCTTGAAAGGCTGCTGCTTGGGTGCCTGGCCACTTCATCAGCTAGGAAACCCACACTAGGCTTAAAGATCAAGTTGGAAGATTTGCTGGGTATAAAGCAATCTGTGAAGAATAATCTTCAAAGAAATTTAGTCTTTCAAATTTAACCTGTGCTATGTATAAAACTCAGGTCTCAGCTTTTCAGAATTCTAAAGAGGAAAGATTGAAGTTGCAAATGAAGTCTTGAAGAAGTGGGACCCAGCCAGAGCAGCCCGTGGCTTCCCACAGAGCAAAACTGCAAGGACCGAGAATGGGTTTGTTCTGGGGTGAACAATTGGATTGTAACTGGGATCATTCATTCTGAGAGAAGCCAAATGACATTAGCAGGCTGATGCCCTCTGCAAAGGCAACTGGGTTTGACTCATCTTGAGATTAGTATTCTTCCTTAGAGCTTTGTCCCGATGTATTCAGGAACCCACAAGAGAACTTGAGCCCAGAGTTCAGCAGTAATTATACAAGATGGATGGTTAAGTCAAAAAAGACGGCAGTGGCAGTGGTGCCCACTGGAGAGAAGAATTTCCCAGCTGACATGTATTCTTGTGTGAATCCCCTGCAGAGTTCATGTGGGAGCCACCAGGCAGGACGGGAAGGGGGAAGAAGGGAAGCGGAGCCAGCTAGAAGAGAAGCCTGGGAGGGAAAGGCACACAGCTGGGGAGAAACAGACAATGTTAGATCTAGAAAGAAATTCAGATGGGAAGGGGACTGGGGAGAAGCAGGACCCTCAAATCACCAGCACTTGCCAGATGCTAACATTGTGCCCTGCAGGTTGGCAATTGTAGTGGGATAAATATCTTCAAGACATTGCTGATGTTTCAGGAATCTGCCCCAGAGGAGAGTTAACACAGCAAAAACACAAAACTTGTTTCAGTAATCCATGGCTACCCTTACCCTCAGGAACAGATAAATCCTAAATTTATATTTCCATTCCCAACTCCAGACCCATATACCCAACTGCCTCCTGATCATTCCCATTCGGATGCCCCAGGTTGAACCCATTGCTTTTTCCCACACCTGTTCCTCCCTCGCATTCATACCCCTCTTAGTGACGTCCTGTCCGTCTTGAGAAGGAGAAATCAGCAGCATCTTCCATGCCCTCATTTTGCTTTTTCCATACTTAATCCTGAAGATTTACCCTTCAGATGTGCCTTGAATTCATGTCTTCCTCTCTGTCTGCACAGTCATACTTTTAAGAGTTGAGTGCTAAATGCTCTGTTTCTCCCCCCAAAAATCTGGTCCCATCCATCACAGCTTCAAATTCTTCAAAGTTTGATGGTGTGATGATTAATTGTATGTGTCAGCTTCGGTGGGTTACTGGTTACCCAGGTGTTTAGCTACACATTATTTCTGGATGAGTCTGTGAAGGCATTTCTGGAAGAGATTAATGTTTGAATTGGTAGACTGAGTAAAGCAGATTGTCCTCCCTAGTATGGGTGGGCCTCATCCAAGCTTCTAAAGGCCTGAATGGAGGAAAGGCCTGAGTGAAGGAGAATTCTTTCTTTCTCCCCATCTTTGAGCTGCAGTATCCATCTACTGCCTTTAGACTCAGACTCCAACTAGAACTTACACCATTAGCTCTCTTGGTTCTTAGGCCTTCAGACATAGACTGAAACTATACCAATGGCTCTCCTGAGTCTCCAGCTTGCCAACTGTACATCTTGGACTTCTCACTCTCCATAATCATATGAACTAGTACCTTCTAGTAAATCTCTCTAGATAGATAGATAATCTCTCACTCTCCCCCACCTCTCTCCTTTTCTGTCCCCACTGCTTCTCCTACCCTCATTGGTTCCATTTCTCTGGAGAACTCAGATTGATGCTAATACAGATGGACTAATGCTAATCCATCCACACATTTCATATTAGCATGCAAAGCCCTTTGCATATGATCTCTCCAGCATCTTCCCTCTAGTCTCATTACCTCCCCTTCACAAAGGCCCTCACCAGACCTATGGAACACCTTCCAGCTCCCTGTGTGCCAGGCTTCTCTGCCATTGGACATGATATTCTTTTTACTGGGGCTGCTCTTCTATTCTTCCTTTACTACCTCCCACCCACACTTCAAATCTCAGATCAGAAGCACACAGTAAGTCTTTTTGGAACTTTCTGATCCGTTGATTTCGGCCAAGTCCTAAAGTTCTGTGCCTTTCTTTGATGTTTCTCATACTTTTCTCATACTCGGTAATGATGGTGATTCAACTTTGGCACTCTCAACATTGAAACTTTCTTGGTGATGTGGATTTTTGTCTCATTTTTTTTCTATACCCAGAATGCAGAATAGTTCTTGGCTCATATTAAGTGGTTTTAGTTTTTGGTTTAATAAAAAAAATAGAGATTACAGCCATGCCCAGAGTCAACCTGGAGCCCAGCAAAGGAGATAGGAAGAGGTCTCATTGGTCTCCCTTTCTCTGGTCCCTTACCCTTCAAATCCATCTTCCACACTGTCATGAGTTGGTATTTATCAAAAGAAGTGGTCATCTAAGTTAGCCCCTCTGAGGGGCTCTACTAATTGGAGACCGTTTGAATGACAGACTCTTGGAACCTGAAATTGCTCCATCCTCCAGTACCAACTCATGACTCCTTAATCATTGGACCAGAGCCCCACCAGCATTGCCCCACTGGTCCTCTAATTATCGCCAGCTGTGCCTGAGTCTTTTAGAGGCCCCGTTTGAGCTATAGCTGATGCCCAAATCCTATAGGAGATGCAGTATGACCAGCTGTGACCCCTGCCACATGCAGATAAGGCACTAACACTTGGGATGCATGTCACTTGCTCACAGCACCCCGCCCCAATAGCAAGCTATCTTTCTTCTGTGCTAGTCACCATCCCCATCCGTTTTGCTCCCTCTGCCCGTACCCCCAACTGGCAAGCTTTCCCAAGTCCTCTGAGCAGCCCCTTGCCTTATAATCATTAACGAACAAAGTAGCCCAAGATGGCTGCCCTTGGGCTGACTGGATATTGAGAAAAGCAGTTCATAGTGAAATATTCCTGCATTTCAACGGCATTACATTGCTGGCTCTGAATTACATTGCCAATACCTTTTCATATAGTTCAATTCCAATGAGCAATACATTTATTTTCCCCACATGCCTTTTCAGATGAATTTTCTGGAAGGCTACTCCTCTTATCCCAAATGTATTGCATGCACCTAAATAAATCTCAATTTGTATAATTCCAGCATCACCTCACAAAATAAATCTGTTGCAGAAAAAAGACTTTGAAACAGAAAAGCACAGTCCAGCAGTGTTCCTGCAACTCTGGACTGGTGACCATACTTCCGGGGTAGTTGTGTTGTCCAGCTTGACTGTGAGGAGTGTCCCTTTCCACTGTCACAGTATTGTCCTGTAAACCTTTACAGCCCCCTCCCAGTCACCTTCCCAACGTTCCTTCATCATCTGTGGGCCACCGATCTGAAGACATGGCTTCACTTGTGGCCATGAAGTCAGGCTAATTCTTGCAGGCTCCATTAGTCCATACCACCTCTGTGTAGATTCCCAAACAAGGCAGGTCCTTGAGAGTGTCTGTGCTGGAATTGCTTTGGATGAATAAAACAATGGATAGGGTAGGTCCTTGAAATGTAACTCAAGCTGCACTGCTGTAAAACATTCCAGTGGCTGTTATTATTATGACCAGCATAAAAAAGCTGTACAGTACTTTCTAAGGTAAATATGTTCCAAAAACTTACAACAGTGATGTAAATGAAAGGCTCCCAAGAAAAAGTGCATCAGCCACTTTCCCTTCCAACTCCTTGGTTCTCTGTGTCCCAGGACTTACAGAATATTCATTCCCACTGTGAGCTGTGCTGTTCTCTCCTGGGCTTCCAGGTGCCCAGATGTGGCAAAGAAGGAGCTGTGGGCCCAAGGGCTGACCACATTAAACCAACAGATACTGAAACCCAGAGCTGCTTCGAGGAGCTTAGAATTTAGGAAGCTGAAAGCAAATCCTAGAAGCGTGGCGGTTAGAGGAGAAGAGATGGTGGAAGAAGTTTTCAGCATGACATTAACCACTGGAAGGGTAAAAAGCGTTTCACATCTTTCAGAGAACTAAGCCAGATGGCTTTCCTGCTACCAGTTTTATTTTTCTCAAACTTCACCAGATTTTGCTTTGGAATAAATAAGCAGATGTCAATTACCAACAAGCCATTACCAATGCCTTTGCCTTTGTGCGATGCGAATCTCCCTCCTCTTATTCCCCAGGCTGAGGCTGAGTTCCGGATGACCAGCCTTGAGCATCCCCTCTGCCCACCCCACCTGCCTCCCAGAGAGGTGGGTATAATAATGATGTAGTACAAGCCCTCTGGACACATAAAATTGTGGTGTTGCTCTCCTGGACTTGCTATGAGGCCCTGATTCATTTCCAGTGTCTTGAGGAACTCTAGGGCCAAAAGAAAGATTGATTTTTTTTTTAACTCATCATCTGAGTTGTTAAAAAGTATTTCCAAACTATTATAGATAGAAAATATCCCATCCATAAGAGATATAAAAATACCAATTTTCTCCCTTTAAAAATATACTTCGGAGGGATAGTACGACTGCAAATCAATCAAGAGAGTACATCACGCTTCTCTGCTCAGAGCTGAGTTTGTGCTGGGCTGGCAATGGGCCCGTGGATGTGCCCCAGACAGACCTCATTTGTTTCTGTTATCTTCAACGTCAAGACTCTAGGCTTATTTTGTACTTTTTCACTGTCAAATTCTTGCCAGGAAAAATTCTGAGAATAGGTTTTTAAAGCAGCCATGGTAATGCGTCACCCAGAGGAGGCTCTGGGGGCACGTCAAGGCAACAATCAGTGGGTTTTGAGTGAAACAACCTTGTGTTTGATTGTTAGTGAAATCAGTATCATTAGTTTTTAAATCTCAAGACCAAACGTTCCTGACCGCTGTCATGTCTTAGTCTGTGGTCTGATACTTGACGGCCACTCGTAAGGATAAGAAGCTCATGCTCTGTGTGAAGATGATCAACCCAGCACATAGAAGTCGAGTAGCTGGAGAACAAGCAAGGCTGTTCTGAACACCATTCTCTGAGCCATCTAAGAGCTTTGTTTACTGTAGAAGCCAAGAGGCACTGGGGTGGGTTGTGTGTGGCTGTCCTGAGAAAGAAAGTGGAATGCAACAGCATGACAGCATGTGGGGTGAAGCGTCCTTGGGGGTAATAGCCGGGGTCCCCAGATGCCGGCCATCTGCACTTGGCCCTGACAGTGCCCCTGTAGCCACGTATCACCTGGTCTGGTGTTTATTAATCCTGGAACAATATTCATTTTGTTTACTTTGAGTGAAAATTATCCCTTTGGTCGGTTGGGCTAGTTGCAATTTTTTATTACCATATATTAAAATAAATGCACACCTATAACAATGATGTACCACCTGAATCGTTTCTAGGAATACATGCCACTTTGAAGAAATACTGGGTATGCCTGGAAGGCCACAACCAATAGCACTGGGTGCCGTCAGCTTTCTTCAATTCTCAGTGTCTTCCCTTCACTTGGATACTGCCCTGCTGGCTGTGCTAGGCAAAACATTCACTTCTCAGTGTCTGACTGAAAGGTAACTCTAGTTGAATACTGTTGATTTCATGGGAAAATCAACTGACTGCTTTTTCATACATGATTTGGATAGACACACTATCAGAATGTGTGTGTGTTGGGAGTAATATAAATGGGTTTTTAGTGGTGGAAGTTTTGTTCAGATCACCCAGAATGGGTAGATGAAGAAGCTAAGCTTTAGAGAACTCTGGGAACACACAAAGGGAGTGAGACCTGAGCGCATGTACTCTGATGCCTGGCCACACAAACCCCTCTCCTCTGTGTCACCTGCTTCTGCCACTTCCCTCTCCCTCTCTCCAGGGCCAGCTGTTCTTGGCCACATCTGCATTAGATGGATGACCACGGCTCTTCCCAAGGAGTCGCAGTTCCCCGACCCAAAGGAGGTACAAGGCAGAGAAATGGGCTGTGTTGCACCGCAATGATTCAGATGCTGAAATCTGTGCCTAGTGTGAGTGGTTAGGGAGCTACGTGCAGGGACCATGAGGATTTTCTTACTTTTTATCCCCATTCAGGGCCAGATGAGAGCCTGGATGGTAGAAATGGTTCAATGAAAATGTGTGGAATAAGTGGGTGGAAGGGTGAGAACATGAAACAGAAAGTGCCTCCCATGTGTCGTCTACCACTCCTCAGGGACCCATCTTCCCTAAACAACACAGCCCGCATTGCTCCCCATTTCTTCCAAGAGCAAATGTCTTCTGAGGCCAGCACAGAGGTAGAGCCTTTTCATGTTGCCACACAGGCCACAGTTGACACACTTGGGCATATTTAGCATGGAGAAGAGAACTCTTCTGGAGTTCTCTTGGAGGGGACGTGCCACTTTTCCAGCCTGCAGCAGACATAACCTAAGATGACCACTGTGAGTCCTGCCCTTTTCTGATAACCCTGTCTGTAATGGTGTGGGTGGAACCCGTGACTGGCTTTTATTCAATAGAACATGGCAAAATTGATGGATATCCCTCCCTCGATTAGATTACTTCATCTGACAAATGCCACTCCTGTGATTGTATCTCACTCTATGACACTGTCCTCCCAGACTAGAGAGAAACCCTCCTGCTGGCCCTGAAGGAGCAGGCTGCTGTCTGCCATGCGAACTGCTGGGGAAGGGGTCGCATGACAGGAAACTGGATGGTCCCTGGCCAACAGCCAGCAGTAGAACGGACCTTGGTGCTACACTTGCAAGAAGACGAATCCTGCCCACGACCAGAGGCTGTGTTTTGAGCCTCTTATGATGCTGCAGCCCTGCTCACACCGGCACTGCTGCCCAGTCGGCCCTAGAGCAGACAGCCCAGCTAAGCTGTGCCTCCTGCTGGAAATGATATTTGGAATTTGGAAACAACAAATATATGTGTTTCCTGCCTCTAAGTTTAAGGTGATTGTTATACAGCAACAGAAAACTAATGCCAAGACTTTCTCTTGGCCACATCCTGTGCTAGACATTTAAAAATGGATTATCTCACTTAATTTTCACAAGAACCATAAGAAGTACACACCATAATTTCACTGGTTTTTAACCAATGTGGAAATCAGTGACGGAGTTACCCTGGGAAGCTTCAGGTAACTACTTTTGACTAGGCCCGAACTGTGCACTGAGCAACCCCATGAAACCCCCAGGGTGCTGCAGAAACTCACAGGCACCTCCATGGAACATTTTACATTTCTGAAGAAAACATCTGTTGGGTATTGTGTGAATGACTAGCTCAAGGTGGTTTAGTTTCAACATTAAATCATATTCTATTCTATTTGATGAGATTATAGCTTTGTAAAACTGAGTTTTCAGTGGTTGCTGCAATAAAAGCAAGTATAGAATAAAAATCAATATGGAACAGGAAATTGGGGTGGTTAGTCCAATTTGATTCCAAAGTTTGAGAAACTGTGCAATGCCCATCATGCATACATCCCATTAGTAAGTAATTGTGACTATTTAAGAACAAAACCAAAATATTTTTTCTTTCAATTTATGTTGTTATTATATCAAACAGCTACTAAGTTGTTAGAAGATAAATTTCCATTGAGCTTCTATCCATCCAGTCCCTGAGAGTCTCTAACTAGAGCTCAGCACTGGAATTCTTGGTTCTTCCCACAGCCAGGCATTTCTAGGAACCTGGAACTCGAGGATCTGGGCATTGGAGGTAGAAAGTCCATATTAGCCCAATGGTAGACTAATACGCTGCCATAAAAAAGAGGCCCCAAACTACAGCGGGTTTCATATGCTCCTTGAGAACACCAGAGCATGATCTAGGGTTGGAGCGGAGCTCTCTGCCATTTTCAACATGTGGTTTCCATCCCTGTCCAAGGAAGCTTCTCTGCTTGTAGCCATCTCCCAGCCAGTAGGAGGGAGACAAAGGGACACAGAGTATAAGCAGCTTCCATTTGAAAGGCAAGGCCTTGAAGCTGCCATGTGGCTTCCACTCACATCTCACATCCTGCTGGCTCCAACTTGGTTTTATGGCCCAACCCCACTGCAATGGAGGCTGGGAAATGTAGTCTTTGATATGTTTAGCTATGACTAAAAGAACTCTATTTCTAAAGCGAAGAAGGAGAGAATGGATATTGTGTTAGTGTCCTGGGGCTGCCATAACAAAATACTACAGGTTGGGTGGCTTAAATGATAGAAATTTATTTTCTCACAGTTCTGGAGGCTGGGAAGTCCAAGATCCACAAGTCAGCAGGTCGGTTTCTTCTGAGGCCTCTCAATCTTCGTGTTCATATGGCATTCTTTTTTTATGCATGTCTGTGTCCAAATTTTCTCTTCTGAGAAGGACATTAGTCATATTTTATTAGGATTTACCCTCATTACCTCATCTTAACCAAATTTCCTCTTTTAAAACACTGTCTTCAAAAATGGTCACATTGTGTGGTATTCAAGGTTGGGTCTTTAACATATGAATTTCGAAGGGCCATAATTCAGGTTATAACAGATAGTGAAGGGCAATTCTCAGTCTTCCACAAGGGCCACGGCCCAGAAGCCTCACAGATACCCAGGCTCTAGCGATCACAGCAGAAACCAAGAGGAGAAAATAAGAGGCAGGGAATGTTCAAAGACATCTGTGTCAATCCCTCAGTTAATTCTAGCATCAGGTAAAGGAGCTCAGAAAAATGAGTACCAGGGATTTAGAGATTAGGGAGCCCACCTAAACTTATTCAAATTAAAAAATGTGAAAAATTGACTTGGAATACAGTGTAACTGTGGGTAGGATTTTGCCTGAAAGCCACCAAAGACAAAGCCTATGTGTGCCAGTCTTCCGGTCCTGAATTTATGTGGTGTGATGGCCTTTGGAAGGGCTGATGATGATATAGGTTACAGGCTTTTTGACTCACCATGAAAATTAAAATGAGGCCAAGCAGATGTCCCAGACAAGGCTTTTATTTCAGGGCTTGTGTTTGAGCACAAGGAAGACAGTGGAGGTGCAAGAACCCTCTGGCAGATTCTCAAAAAAAGAAAAAGCCAGTAGGGATCTTTTGGTTAGGTGAAGAGCAGGAATTGACATGGGGATAGGGTATATGGACTGGGGTTGGGGATAGGGTGTATAGGTCAGCATATTGGGTTGCAATGGTTATCTTCAGTAATGGGCCACCTGATGGTCTGGCCAGCAGCACCAAGGCTGTAAATCCACTATTTAGCATTCTTTCCATAGGTGAAACACTCCACAACTTTGGTTTGATATTTGGTTTTCTAAGGTCAGTTTTTGGAATTCTTTTAAGTAAGTGGCATGGTTAAACAAGACATCAATGATAGACTGGATAAAGAAAATGTGGCACATATATACCATGGAATACTATGCAGCCATAAAAAAGGATGAGTTCATGTCCTTTGCAGGGACACAGATAAAGCTGGAAACCATCATTCTAAGCAAACTCACAAAAGAACAAAAAACCAAACACCTCATGTTTTCACTCATAAGTGAGTGTTGAACAATGAGAACACATGGACACAGGGAAGGGAATATCACACACTGGGGCCTGTTGTCGGGGAGGTAGGAAAGGGATGGTGGGGTAGGGAATGCATAGCAGGGGGTGGAGTGGGATTGGGGAGGGCTAACATTAGAGAAATATGTAATGTCAATGACAGGGGGATGGATGCATCAAACCACCATGTCATGTGTATACCTATAAAACAAACCTGCACATTCTGCACATGTACCCCAGAACTTAAGTATAATTTTAACAGATGACATCAGTGAGGCAGTGGTGTGGGTTTTGTGATGAGTGAGGATGTGTGAAAGAATGTTCTAGCGGGGGTGATCTGAAGCCACGCCCCATCCTATGCTGTCTTAAAGATAACTCATCTATTACTGATAGCTATAGTTCTTTGAACAGTGATAAGCGCATGGCATTTACAAGGATTTTGAAGAGGAAATCTCTGGGCAAAGTTGAGAAAGCGGAGAGGAAACATTTATGGAGCACTTATGGATGCTTGGTGTTCCATTGTGCACCTTCACACACACTGCTCCTAATTAAAGTGCGTATCAGTAGGATGGGGATTATCTTTATTTTGCTGTTGGAGGATCCAAGGCTCAGAGGGACTGTGTTATTTTTTCAATGCTTCACAGCATATGGAAGAGCCAGGATTTGAACTCAGGTCAATTTGATGCTGAAGCTCATGTGCTTTTAATTTTAAAATTTTTTTATTTTTGACCCCTTGCTTCTCCTCCTCATGTGCTTTTACCCATTCCCGGCTGTCTCATATATGTTGAGGTGAAAATAATTGATAGCTGAACTTCCCTGACAGAAGACATTGTCAAGATAGACAAAGAATCAGAGTGGCAGGCTTCAGAAACCCTGGGAAAGGGTTCCAGAGAACGGAAGAGTGGGAAGGGCTGCCACTGGCCTCTCCTGGCACAATTCTATTTTGCCCACGGCTACCACTGGGTGCTCTGAGACTTGGCTGTGTTTTCTTTCTTTTTTTTTTTTTTTAATAAAATAGATATTTATTTTCTTATAAAAACATCAACATCTACAACAAAATCATTTTATAGCTAGAGACTAAGTAAAGAAATTAATTGGTAGGCTAAGAGAAATCATTCTTAACATATAAGAAAAAGGTTTAATATACTATATTCATCAGCACATTATTAAATGTGTATACTGTATGTCAGGCACTGTTCTTTGTTGTGAGGATGTTGAACTGAACAGAACTGATTAACTTCCTGACTTCTATGCCCTTAAACATTAAAAGATTAAACAGTTTTTAAAATTGATTTTTAAGGAGATAACCCAAAAAAAAATGGCAAATCTCAGAAATGAATATGACTAAAAGTAAAGATATGAAAATGCAAGCAAAATATGGATACATAATTTCTTTTACATAGATTGGCAGAAATGATAACACCTAGTGTAGGCCAAAGCTTAAGGCTTTAGGCTCCCATGGCTGTGCTTTCTTGAGAGCCAAGGATTCCCCAACCTGGCTGAACAGGGAGGCTGGGACAGAATGGTTAATTGTGACACCAGGGACTGGTTTCATGAAAGACAGTTTTTCCATGGACTAGAGGGAATGTAGAGGGTGGCTGGGAATGATAATTCAAGTGCATTACATTTATTGTATACTTTGTTATTACATTGTAATATACAGTAACATAATTATACAACGTACCATAATGTAGAATCAGTGGAAGCCCTGAGCTTGTTTTCCTTCAACTAAACGTTCCCTTCTGGGGGTGATAGGAGATTATCAGGCATTGGATTCTCCTTGCATGCAGAGTTCACAATAGAGTTTGCCTGTCTATGTAATCTAATGCCACCATTTGATCTGGCGGGAGGTGGAGCTTAGGTGGGAATGTGAGCAGTGAGGAGCGGCTATAAACGCAGATGAAGCTTCCCTCATTCACCTGCCACTCACCTTCTGCTGAGCGGCCCAGTTCCTAACAGGCCACGGATCAGTACTAGTCTGTGGCCCAGGGGTTGGGGATCCTTATTCTACAGCAACCCACAGGCTGGCAGCCAGACAAGACCCAAATGTGGGGTCCCTGTAGGGTGCAGGAGGACCCCCACCCCACTTGCAGTCTGGGTGCTGCAGAGAACCGCTTTGTCCCACAGCATGTGGGGCAAACCCATCGTGTGGAGAATCATCTCCAGAGTAGCCCTTGTTATTTATGTTCGCATTCTTTAATTCCTTTCCTTCCTTCCAGTGATTTCTCTTCCCCAGTCTTCCCACATGGGCACTAGCTCTCCCAGAGCCCAGGCTCAGCTCCGGAAAAGAGGAAGCGGAAGACTGGGGCCGGTTCCGGCAAGGCTCGCTGATTAATTTTAAACATCTCAGCCCTCCCAGGATGCTCGTTTCTAAGCCCAGCCTCCTCTTAACATTCTATTTCTGCATTTTCTTGGCTGCTTTCCATGGAGATTTGGATTTCATTAGTGATGTGAGCTGATAAAGACAGACAACCCATCCACAATTTTAAATTCGCTGCTCTAATTTAATCTGTCCTTTGATGTTTCTGCTTTAGAGGCAGCATAATCAGTTGAGTTTTCTTGGCTGATGGTCATAGCTCTAATTTTTAGCTCTGGGGTCAATGTCTTTGCCCTTCCTTGGCCTTTCCCCAGAGTAAGTGGTCTTAACAAGCGTTCCACCCACTTGAGAAAAATGCTTTCTCTCTCATCTTCTAGTCTCATAAACTCCTAACCTCTTGTTCCATAATATGCTATGGGCATCTGGTAGACCAATGAGCCCTGACTGTGAGGCTGACTGTGTTGACTGTGGTGGCCCTCGAGGTTCATGCCTCACTGGTGTTCAAGCATTCTCTGACAAATCTGGGCTGGCAGCTAGGCTGGGTGCTTACTTTTGAAGTGATATGAAAATGTGTTGCATGATACAGGTGAACATCACATATCCATCTTAGGTTGCTGAGCTTAGGAAAACTCCTGTATGTGCTGGTGACTTCCCTTTCCAGTGGCATGTCGTCACTGCAGCTCAGCCTCATTTCGGAGCAAACAGTACACAGCAGCTCCCTTTGGGAGGATCCTTGTCTGAGAAACTAGATGAGGTTGGTTAGAGGGGCCATTTATATGAAGACATCTGTACACCACCACTGCCATCCTGTGTACCTGATTGAAAAATGTTGTCCTGAGGAAAGGAGGCCACATGGACACTCTGGAGGTGGCTCCCTGAGATCATTCAGCACAGCCCTGTGCAGGTGAGTATGTTTGAGTGTGGCGTGGGGACAGGAGGGGAGATAAAGGTGTGGCTAAGACAAATCACACTAGAAAACCCATTTTGAACTAATTAAATTAGAGAGCATTGTAATTTTGTTATCAAATTCTACAGTTTCAAGGCAAACTTCCCAGGAGCTCAACCATCTGCCTTTTCTCTTTTCTTCCAAAAACCTAAAAATGAATGACTTTCAAGCACAGAGGGCAGAAGAAATGAAGAGCTGGTCAACTAGATTCCCTAAGCCTTTAATTCCTTCCTTGGGCAAATGGTCATCTTTTTAAAATTAGTTTTGAAATGGTTGCATATCTACATGATTGAAATTGCAAAACAATATCAAAAGGTACATGCTGACAAGTCCCCATCGACCCTGCTTATCTTTGCAGTATTTCTCAAGACAGAGGTAAGCAGATGATGATATATATTCTTGGCTGTTTCTTAAATAAAAGATAGTATACTATAGATATAGTTCTGCACCTTGCATTGTTAAAAACAATTACGACAAATTTCAAACAGAATAGTTGAAAGATTTTAACAAAGATCAACTGTATGCCTAATATTCTACAATTACATATACACAATTATATATATATATATATAGAGAGAGAGAGAGAGAGAGAGAGAGTTGTATACATAGAGTTGTCCTATATTTTATCACATACCTAACCATTTTTCCATTGCTCTACCCTCCCATCAGGTCATAGTTTTTGCTATATTTCAGAATGAATTAGGTAATAAATTATGTCCTAATATAGCACATTATGTTTATCATTAGAGTTCAATATTTGTTTATTCTTTTCCTTTGATGTAACGTTTATAAAGAATGAAGTGCACAAATTTTAAGTGTCCAATCATTGATTTTCACAAGTAGATACCTCTGTGAAACCCAAACCCCTGTCAGTATATGAAACATTATGATTTCCATACAGTGGTCCCATATGTCTCTTAGTTATTCCTTGTTCCTACCCAAGAGGGAATTGTTCTGAATTTTTTTTTCCACAGCAGAGTAGTTTTGCCTAACCTCATGAAAATTGAATCTTGTAATATGTACTTTTTTATGTAAAATTTATTTCATGTAGTATAATGCTTTTGAGATTCATTCTGATCAGTAATTCATTCCTTTTTATTGTTGAATAAGATCCCATTGGGATATATTATACCACAGACCAGTTTATTCATGTTTGTGTTTATGGCTACCCAATTTCTTACTAGTTTTTGGATTTTTTTTTTTCTTCGAGACAGAGTTTTGCTCGTTACCCAGGCTGGAGTGCAGTGGCGTGATCTCAGTTCACCACAACCTCCGCCTTCTGGGTTCAAGCAATTCTCCTGCCTCAGCCTCCTAAGTAGCTGGGATTACAGGCGTGCACCACCATGCCCAGCTAATTTTTGTATTTTTAGTAGAGACAGGGTTTCAACTTGTTGACCAGGATGGTCTCGATCTCTTGACCTTGTGATCCACCCACCTCGGCCTCCCAAAGTGCTAGGATTATAGGCGTGAGCCACCACTCCCAGCCTAGTTTTTGGATATTATGAATAACATAAATGTTCTATTTTTTGTTGACATATGACATGTTTTCATTTCTCTTGGGTAAATACCTAGGAGAGGAATTGTTGCGTTGTAAGGTAGATGTATGTTTGCTTTTATTCAAAATTGCCAGGTGTCTTCTAAAGTAGTTGGACCATTTTGCACTCCAACCAGCAGCATATGAGAGTTCCAGCTGTTTCATATCCTTGCCAGCACTTGATACGGCCAGTCTATACTTTTAGCCATTCTGGGGATGTCTGGCAGAACTTATTATGGCTTTCATTTGCATTGCCCTGATTACTGATGATGCTGGATGTCTTTACAGTGCTTATTCACCATTCCCATATATTTTCTTTCATGAATTGTTTACACCTTTTGGCCAAATCTTTTTCCATTTGTCAATATTTATGCCAGTACTACACTTTACTGTACATCCTCCTCCTTTCTTCTCCTTTGATAGGACTGCTATGTATATTCCAGGTCCTTTAAATTTTCATACATACAGCTATTTTAGAATCTCCTTGTTCTTGTTTCTTTTTTTTCAAAGTGTGACACTTTGCCAATCTGTTCAGTTTAAGAAATGGCATTTCAATGAAGTTTTAATTTTCATTTCTTTCATTAGATGTGAATTTGATCATTGAACAAACTTTCTAATAGTAATTAGAAAAATGCAGCCTAATGCTTTGGAAGAAGGCAGTGAGCTGGATTAGGTAAGCTTTTGACAGAGAAGTATAGTCTTGCATGATGTAATGACAGGAATACATTCTGAGAAATGTATGTTGGGCAATTTTGTCATTGTGTGAACATCATAGAGTGTGCTTACATAACCTAGATAGGATAGCCTACCACACACCCAGGCTATGTGGTATAGCCTATTGCTCCTAGATATAAACCCGTGCAGCAGGTAACTGAACTGAATACTGTAGGCCACTGGGTCACAATGATATTTGTGTATCTAAACACATCTAGACATAGAAAAGGTACAGTAAAACTGTGGTATTATAATCTTAGAGGAACCCTCTTGTATATGTGATCTTTTGTTGAATGAAATGTCATTTCAGGTAGCACAACTGTGTTTGTGAGAGGACTTGCAGTTGCCTGGCCTCCCACTCCCTTGCATGGCTGCCCTGCATTCATCGCACCGTTTTCAGGACTTCCATCCCTGCCTGTAACCTGCCCTGGCCTTTGGTCTCTTCCAGGAGGTAGGGCTATAGGGTGCTTTATGGCAGCTCAGTAAAATAAGCAGCTTAAGAATAAATGTGGAAAGATGGACAAATTCACAGGAATAAAGTAGATGGCACAGGTCTAGACTTTTGGTCAGGGGATTCAGAAGTGGGGAGGAAGGCTAAAGGCCAAACCCTCCCCTGTGAGCTGTCAAAACGAGGACATTTGCTTAGCACTCTCCAGGACTCTGTGCACCCTCTCCATGGGCTCTTGTAGTCGCTTTGACTTGCCTGGACTAAGACGGCCAAACATGTTACAGCCTGAGAGTTGGAATAAAGGTCAACAGAGGATCATTCTTCACACTCTGAACCTTGCTATTTAAGCAAAGCTCTGGCATGGCTGAGAGAAAACAAGGAGATGGAATTATTTGTGGATAAAAGGCAGCCCTTCCAAGTGTCCTCTCTGTTCCCTGTGCCAGTCAAGTAAAGACATTGCTCTTTAATGTGAATGGCAGTCTCAAGATGGTTCCTTAAAAGGTATTTTAGGCATAGAACATGCCATCTCATGGGACTGCTGTCACATTTCAGTAGAACATTCTGTCTGCAGATAGGAAACATTTATTAGAGAAACGAGGTACTACAGGCATTGTCTCCGTATAGGAAAAATATTAAACCAATAAATACTTACTATTTTATATAAGGAAACTGATAAAATGTCTCTTTAGCACAGGAAAAGTTGTTCTAATACACAAATTTATAACTCAACTTATTTTCCTTATTACTTTTAACATCCCTTGTATTATGAATGTATTTCTTACATACAGAAGCATATACTGTGTAAGAAAGAATAATAATACAGATATCAGCGTCGAGAGCACTTACCTTAAGAAGTAGAGGGTTAGGAGAGGACTTTAAAGACCCTGTGAACCTCTCTCCATCATACTCACCTCCTCTTCCCCCATGAGTAACCCAGATTTAAAATTTTGCATTTTTTTGACTTACGTTGTAGGATTAACTGTATACTTGTATATCCCAAAGCAATGCTGAAAATTTTACATGAAGTTTTGGTCTTTATATAAATGGACTCATACTATGTCTTCTATGCTTTGGTTTTCATTAAAAATTTTTGCTAGGTTTTTGAGGTATCATTTACATATAATAAAACTCACCTTTGTAACTGTGTGGTTCAGATGAGTGTTGATGAATGTACACAGCTGCATCATCATTCTCACACTAGAGGAACAGCATTTCCACCATCTCAGTTTCCTCGGGCCGCTTGTAGTCAAACATCATTCACTGGCAACCTCTGATCTGTTTTCTGTTACATATTTTTTTGCCTTTTCCAGAATGTCATATAAATGGGATCATACGGCATAAAGTCTTTAGTGTTTGGCTTTTTTTTTTCTCTTAGAATAAGGCTTTTGCACACAGGTCTTTATGTGGTCTTTTGTTTTCATTTCTATCTAAAAGCGGATTTTCTGTGTCACATGGTATAATAGATGTTTACTTTTACAAGAAATGCTCAAACTGTTTTTGGTGCCATTTTGCATCCACACTGGCAGTATGTGAGCGTTCCAGCTGTCCAGTATCTTTGCCAATGGTGGTAATGCCAGTCTTGTAAAGTTTAGCCGTTCCCTTGGCTGTGTAGTATTAAGGTCTTAACTTATATTTCTTTGACAACTAACAATATTAAGTTTTTATGTGTTTATCAGTTATTTGTTATTTTTCTTTGAGACATTGGTTCAGTTTTTTGGGTCTATTTTTGAACAACTGAAGTTGGTCTTATTAGTAAGGTGTAAAATTTCCATGCATATTTTGGAAGTCTTTTTCAACTGTATTTTGTGAATATTTTCACCCGGTTTGTCATTGCCTTTTCATTGTATTAAAACTATCTTTCAAATAGCAAAAAACTTTTTAATTTCAAGAAAGTCTGATTTATCATTTTTTCCTGGTTTGTGTTTTTTGTATTTAAATTTTTTTGCCTAACCTAAGATTGCAAAGGTTTTCTTCTGTTGTATCTTCTAAACATTTTATAATTTTATCTTTGTGTTTATGATCCATTTAGTATTATTTCTTATTTGGTGAGAAGTAAGGGTAGTGGTTTCATGGCAAGGGTTTTTGCATAGGATGTCTAATTTGTTGGGTACCGTGAGCCTATTTTGACATGTGAGTCTATTTTGGAAACAAAATTTGATTTCAGTGATCTATACATATATCTTTATGCAAATACCAAATGCAAATACAACATCATTTTGAGAACTTGTAGATTTTACAGTAAATTAGGTGTTATGTCTTTCTTTTTCAGTTTTTTGTTTGTTTGTTTTTTTACTATTTTTAGTCAGTTGCATTTACACATACATTATAGAATCAACTCGACCATATCTAAAAGTGACCTGCTGGAATTTTGATTGGGATTGCATTGAATCTACGGATCATGTGGGGGTAACTGACTCTTAATCTTGAGTCTTTCAATCTGTGACCATGATACCTCTCTCCACTAATTGCACTCAGCAACTTGTATGTTTTAGTGTATAGTTCATACATCCATCTTGTTAAATTTAGCCTTAAGTATTTCATGTTTTTGATGCAGTTGTAAATAGTTTTTGTGAAATTTGTTTCCAATGTTTATTTCTAGCATATAGAATCAGATTGATTTTGTATGTTCACCTGTTATCCTATGACCTTTCTTAATTCATTGAATAGTTCTAGCAGCTTTTTTTGTAATTTCTTAGGATGTTTGATATGGATGATAATACTGCTGCAGATGAAGATGATTTTATTTTTTGATTTTCAGATTTTTTTTTTTTGAGACAGGGTGTTGCTCTGTTGCCCAGGCTGGAAGGCAGTGGCATGATCATGGCTCACTGCAGCCTTGGCTTTCTGGGCTGAAGCAACTGTCCCACCTCAGGCCCTCAAGTATTAATAACTGGGACTACAGGTATGTGCCACCAATCCTGGCTAATTTTTGTATTTTTTGTAGAGATGGAGCTTTGCCATGTTGGCCAGGCTGGACTCAAGGGATCTGCCCGCCTCAGCCTCCCAAAGTGCTGGGATTACAGGCATGAGCCACCGTGCCCAGCCTTATTTCTTTTTTTACATTATTATACTGATTATGACCTCCAAGACAATTACAAATAAAAATGGTGAGAGTAGACATTCTCTCTTGCTTTATTCTTGATCTTAGGGGAAAAGACCTTTTTAGTATAAAATATTATATTTCCTGTAGACTTTCCAAAGATACCCTTTATCAGTTGAAGATATTTCTATTCCTAGTTTAAGCATTTTTACCATTAGAGGATATTAAACTTTGTCAAATGTTTTTTCTGCAATTAATGAGATAATCATATGAGTTTTCTTTTTTGGTCTGTCGATGTGGTTAATTCCTTTTTAAAAGAAACTTTACTTTTGTTTGTTGACCCAACCTTGCAGTTCTGGGACAAAATCCATTTGCTACTAATTTATTACATATCAGTAGATTTTATATGCTAATAATTTGCTAGTTTTGTTTCTATATGCCTGATTGATATTGGTCTACAGTTTTCTTGAACTATCCTTCTAAGGTTCTGGTATCCATGGAATGCTGGACTCTTCAAATGACTTAAGAAACATTTCTTCCTTTTCTAGAGTCTAGAAGAGATTGTGTAATATTGTTATTATTTCTTCCATTAGTGTTTGGTAGATTTTGTCGGTGAAGCCATGTGGCCTAGAATTTTATTTGTGGATAGATTTTTAACTATAAATTCATTTTATTTAATAAAGCACTATTTGAGATTATTGCTTCTTGACTGAGCTTTCATAGTTTGTATCTTTTAAGAAAATTGTTGATGTTATGTAAGTTGGCAAATTTATTGACATAAAGTTATTAATAGTCTTTCTTTGTTTTTTATTGCATTTTAGGTTTTGGGGTACATGTGCAGAACATGCAAGATAGTTGCATAGGTACACACGTGGCAGTGTGATTTGCTGTCTTCCTCCCCTTCACCCACATCTGGCATTTCTCCCCATGCTATCCCTCCCCAACTCCCCCTCCCGCTGTTCCTCCCCTATTCCCCCCAAAAGACCCCAGTGCGTAGTGCTCCCCTCCCTGTGTCCATGTGTTCTCATTGTTCATCACCCACCTATGAGTGAGAATATGTGGTATTTCATTTTCTGTTCTTGTGTCAGTTTGCTGAGAATGATGTTCTCCAGATTCATCCATGTCCCTACAAAGGACACGAACTCATCATTTTTGATGGCTGCATAAGATTCCATGGTGTATATGTGCCACATTTTCCCTGTCCAGTCTATCATCGATGGGCATTTGGGTTGGTTCCAGGTCTTTGCTATTGTAAACAGTGCTGCAATGAACATTTGTGTGCACGTGTCCTTATAGTAGAACAATTTATAGTCCTTTGGATATATACCCAGTAATGGGATTGCTGGGTCAAATGGAATTTCTATTTCTAGGTCCTTGAGGAATCGCCACACTGTCTTCCACAATGGTTGAACTAATTTACACTCCCACCAGCAGTGTAAAAGTGTTCCTATTTCTCCACATCCTTTCCAGCATCTGCTGTCTCCAGATTTTTTAATGATCGCCATTCTAACTGACGTGAGATGGTATCTCAATGTGGTTTTGATTTGCATCTCTCTAATGACCAGTGATGATGAGCATTTTTTCATATATTTGTTGGCCTCATGTATGTCTTCTTTTGTAAGGTGTCTGTTCATATCCTTTGCCCAGTTTTGAATGGGCTTTTTTCTTGAAAATTTGTTTGAGTTCTTTGTAAATTCTGGATATCAGCCCTTTGTCAGATGGGTAAACTGCAAAAATTTTTTCCCATTCTGTTGGTTGCCGATTCACTCTAGTGACTGTTTCTTTTGCCATGCAGAAGCTGTGGAGTTTGATTAGGTCCCATTTGTCTATTTTGGCTTTTGTTGCCAATGCTTTTGGTGTTTTGTTTATGAAGTCCTTGCCTATTCCTATGTCCTGAATGGTTTTGCCTAGATTTTCTTCTAGGGTTTTTATGGTGCCAGGTCTTATGTTTAAGTCTTTAATCCATCTGGAGTTAATTTTAGTGTAAGTGTCAGGAAGGGGTCCAGTTTCTGCTTTCTGCATGTGGCTAGCCAGTTTTCCCAACATCATTTATTAAACAGGGAATCCTTTCCCCATTGCTTGTTTTTGTCAGGTTTATCAAAGATTGTATGGTTGTAGATATGTTGTGTTGCCTCCGATGCCTCTGTTCTGTTCCATTGGTCTATATCTCTGTTTTGGTATTAATAGTATTTCTTATTTTCATTATAAGGTATATAGAATTGGAGGGCTTATCCCATTATTACTGATATTGGTAATCTCTGTTTCCCGCCTTTCTTCGTTGATCAATCCGGTAGGACTTTGTTGTTTTCATTGATTTTTCCCCCTCTGCCAAGGAATGAGCATTTAATTTCATTGATTTTTCTCTTTCGATTTTCTATTTATTTCATTGAATTCTGCTCTTACCTTATTTCCTTCCATCTGCTTACTTTGGTTTTAATTCTCTTTTCCTTCTAGTTTCTTTAGGTCATTGATTTGAAGCATTACTTCTTTTTAGTGTAAGCATTGAATGCTATAAATATCTCTCTAGGTGTTGCTTTAGCTACATTCCACACATTATTTTACGTTTCCATTTTCATTAAGTTTAAGGGTGAAGTTTTCTCAGCATTCCTGTCCCCTTCCTGATGGCAGACCACTTCTATTTTCCCCTAATGTGGGCTTAGCATACAGGGGGTTTCTGGCCTCAGAGGCAGAATTTTTTTTTTAAATCACAGAAATGCATAATGTTTAGGGGATGGCCAAGTTTCTGCCTGTCCTTTAGCTGCAATCAATTATAATCTTGTACTTCCACTGGGCTAAGATTGTAGATGGATTTCTCCTAGCACCTCTGTTCTACTCTCAAATGTTGGCAGTCTCTCCTGCCACCAAGAAGAGTTTTCTCAGGTCTCCCACTCTCATGAGCACCTGGTGGACACCTATGGAAAAGAGATGGCAAGTGGGTGCAGATGCCCTTTGTGACTGGAGCTCCAAGACTGCCACATTATTTCATACTTTGCCTTTAAGTGCTTTCTATTTAACTGCAAATATGACTGTTGCTTTCTATTTAACTGCAAATACGACTATCTCTTCTTCCTGTGCTCTCCCAAAGTAAAATAGTTTGTGTGTCTCATGTCTTCTTCAAGGACGAGTCACTCTTTGCAATTTAATTTAGTTGGTTATGTTACAGCATTAGTTCTCTGAGGGTCTACAAAAAATTTATGGTTTCAGGGTTATTTTTTATTGTTTATGGTAAGTGTGACATTTTCTTGTGGCTTCTACATCCTAAGCAAAAGTAGAAGCCTCTCAAAAATTTTATTTTCGAGATTTATTCATGTTGATTCTACTAAACACAGCTCATTAACTGACTGCTGGAAAGTATTTCATCATAAGAATATGTCACCATTTATTTTTTCCGTTCTCCTGTTGATGAACATTTCACGGGTTTTGTTTGCTTCTATTTCTTTCTATTCTATTTTCACAAAACAATGTTACTGTGAACTTTTACTTCCTATTTTTAATTTTTTTGAGACAGGGTCCTGCTTGGTGGCCTCGACTGGAGGGCAGTGGTGCAAAATGGTTCACTGCACCTTCAACCTCCTGGGCTCCAGCAGTTCTCCCACTTTGGCCTCTCAAAGTTCTGAGGTTATAGGTGTGAGCCACTGTACCCAGCCTGCACTGTGGTTTAAATGTTGCTTGGAACACTTGTGCAAGCATTTCTCTTAGACATACACCTAGGAAAGGATTTTCTGGGTTACAGGCACAACCTGCCACTCTCTAAGAATTACTCTTTGTTCCATATCTTCATCTACACATAGCATTACCCAAGTTTTAAATTTTGCCAACCTTGTAGGAATCAAATTATATTTGCTTGTAGTTTCAATCTGCATGTCTCCAATTACTAAAGAAGTTGAGGGTTTTTTTTCCCCCATGTGTTTATGGGTCATTCATCTTTCTCTGTGAAATGGGGTTCATTTTTCTTTTGGGTTGTTTGTCATTTCTTATTGATCTGTAGGAGTCTGTTCTATGTTACTGATTATTAATTCTTTATCAGTTGCATGTATTATAAATCTGATAAATTATCAGTTACATTACAGTTTATGGTTTGTCTTTTCACTTTTTCATGATTCCTCTGAATTTACATGTTTTATTTTAATGTAATTGTGTTCAGCAATCTTTGCCTTTTGTGTCTTGTTTAGGAATCATTTATTGGCTCCAAAGTTGTAAAGATATCTATATTTTCTTCTGAAAGTTTCCATGTTTTGCTTTTTATATTTAAGCTTTTAATCTACTTGGCATTTTTTTTTTTTTTTTAGTATGTAGAGTATGAGGTAGGAATTTAATCTCATTTTCTCCCCATATGGATAAACTAATCTCTCTGCACTGTATAGTGAGTAGTCCATCTTTTCCCTACTGCTCTGCAGTGCTGTCTCTGCAATATATCAGATGTTTGCATTTGTTTGGGGTTTTTTGTTCTCTCTGTTCTGGTCCATCTTCCTGCTTGTTCATCTCTACGCTAATATACTCCAGCTTTACGATGTCTCATCTCTTTAGGGGTATCATTGCTATTCTTGATCCTTTGTTCTTCCATAGAAATTTTAGAATCATCTTGTTAATTTATATAAGGAATTCTACTAGACATTAAGAATTACATTTTATTTGCAGTCAATTTAAAAATAATTGATATTTTTACATTATCTGAGTAAAAATGCATAATATTTTTATAAAATCTGAGTAAAAATGTACAATATTTTTACAGTACTTGGGTATTCCTAGCCATGAAAAGGTATGTCTCTCCATTTATTTATCTAATGGTCATCTTTAATGTTTTGATGACTCTCTCCGTAAAGGGCTTATAATTACAAAATTTGGGTTTCCATTGCAACTGAAATTTTTAAATTTTAAATTTAAATTAAAATGGTATTTTTTAAATACCACGTATCTTATACTTTGACTGGTAAATAGAAAAATATTTTTTTCATGTTAATCTTGTATCTAGAAATTTAGCTAAACTCTTATTCACTTAAATAATGTATTTTCTAGGGTATAAAATATAAGCAATCATATCTATGAATAAGGATTTTTCTTTCCAATCATTATACCTTATACAGTATTTATTTTTCTTGTCTTTCTGTAGTAGCTGGAGTCTCCCATACAAGAGTGGATAGAAATGGTCATTGATATTCCCTTTCTGTGTCCCTTATTTGTGTGCATAAATGGGGGGGCATAGAGATGGGGTCTCCCTATGTTGCCCAGGCTGGTGGTCTCCAACTCTTGGCCTCAAGCAATCCTCCTACCTCAGCCTCCTGAGTAGCGTGGCTCTTGGCCCTTATTTTAAAAGGGATGCTTCTAATGCTTCATTGTTGTGGCCAATATTTGCTGTAGATTTTTGTAGATCTTTTTTATAATTTTAAAGAAGTTACATTTCTCCCCTAGTTTTCGAAGTGTTTTTGATTGCCTGGAAGAATTTTATGTGTTTTTTAATTCTGTGTTCTGTTAATGTGCTAATTTATATTAATAACTTTTATAAAAATCAACCTTTTATTCTTAGAATAAATCTAATTCAAAATTAATATTTTATATATTTTATTCATCACTGAGTTAACTTTGCCTTTACTTTGGGAGAAGTTAATCTATATTCATGATTAAGTTTGGCATGTAGTTTTTTTGTATTTTCCTTGTACTTTGTTTTTAGTTATCTCATTAGATAGATTAGGGAAGCATTGTCATTTGTTCTTTCTTTTTTCTGGGAGAGTTTGCAAAAATCATCTGTTCCTTGGAAGCATGGTGGATCACCTCCAAGTCCTATACCTCTCGATCTGGTGTTGTTTTTGTAGGAAGATTCTTGTTTTCTTATATAATCATTTCTTAAACTTTTCACTTTGAAATAATTATGTATTTACAAGGGGCTGCAAAGGAATGCACAGGGAAATCTGTGTCTGTTTCTCCTGGCTGCCTCCAAGAACTTGACATGGGTACAACCCATAGAGCTTATTCAAGTTGCATTGGTTATACATGTACCCATTGATATGGTTGTGTAGCTCTATGCAGTTTTATCACATGTAGCCTTGTGAAACCAGCACTATAATCATGACACTGAACTGTGCCATCAGCACAAGACTGCCTCATGTTACTCATTCATAGCCTCCCTCATCCTTCTCCCCCATCTCTAGCTCCTGCCAATTGCTAATGTGTTCTCTATCTCTGTTGTTATTTCATCAACGTTATATAAATGATGCAGTATTTATCCCTTTAAGATTGGCTTTTTTTTTTCTTAGCATGGTTTTCTTGAGATTCATCTAAGTTGTATCAATAATTTACTACTTTTTATTACTGAGTAGTATCTCATGGAAATGCTACAGTTTACAGCTCACCTGCTGAAGAACATTTGGGAAGTTTCAAGTTTTTGGCTGTTTTGAAAAAAGCTTCTATGGACATTTTTGTACAACTTTATGTATAAAAACAAATCTTCAGTTCCCTGAAATAAATGCTGTGGCAACATTTTAGACTACTGATTTAAGTTCTTTAATGGTTATAGAACTACTCTGAATGTCTATTTCTTTTTGAGTTTGCTTTGGTAAATTATATTTTTCCTAGGAATAAGTCAATCCATTTTAAGTTTTTGAATTTATTAGCATAAAGTTCATAGTATTCATTTACTGCCTTTTCAGTCACTGCTGTTTCTGTAGGTTTTTATATCTGCTTTTTGAAAAAAAATCCTCATATGGTTTATTATTTTTTTCTTGGTAAATCTCATTAGAGGATGGCCTTGAACTAAGTCTTGGCTTTGTTAATCCTCTAGATTTTCTCTGTGTAAGCAATATATCAAATATGCCAAATTATGGGAAATACATTTTAAAACACTCTTATTTTTGTCTTCTCCTGTTCCTTTAAACTTTGTCCAGTTAGAGTGTTTTCCTGCTCCTGGATAGAAATTCAGATAGGCCCCATGACTCAAGGTTTCTCAGTCATGGTACTGCTGACATTTTGGGTCATAGAACTCTTTGATATGGGTCTAATCTGTGCACTGGAGGATGTTTAGTGGCAGCCCTGTGTTCTGTCTACTATATGCCAGAAGTACTCCCAGTTGTGACCATAAAAATATGTCTGCAGACATCATCAGATGTCCCTTGGGGGACAGAATGACTCCTAGCCAAGGACCATTGCCATGACTTATGTTCAATCTTAGAAAACATAAAGTCCTAGAAAAACTTTTTTTTCTGATCTTTTAAGTTAAATGCTTAATTCATTTTTCAGCCTTTTTCATTTTCTAACACAAGTACTCCTTGTTTGTTTTGGTTCTCAAGAGATCCAGTGCCATTTATTGCCTAATTGCAGTAATTAACAAATTCCAGATGCTTGGTTTTTTTCCTGCTCTTTACAGTTAGATTTTATTTCTCATTCTCCTCTTTTACCTTATGCTTAATCTTGTGAATGATCTCTGATCTTCCCAATAGAGACCAAAGATTATATTCTTGGAACATCTGCTTTGGGTAAGAAACTGTGGCATATATTGATAGAGGACTCATTTCAGACCAGGAGAAAAATGTGCCTGAGAGAGAAGAAAAGGAAGAATGGGAGGGAGCAGTGAAGCTAAGAGTGGGAGGGATGGTGCTGGAAGTCAGCTGGTCTCTCAGTTCCAAGTTTCTATATGCGTTAGACCTGCATGGGGGAGTGACTGCCATTAGTTTGACACAAAAAGAAACTTGGGGGTTAACCTGGCTGGAACAGATGGCTGCTCCTTTGCTTTACTTTGCTTTACTTTACTGTTTTGGCATAAAAAGTAATGCCAGAACAGATAAGATGTCCCCATTACTGGTATTCCCTGGAAGACTAATGCAGTGTGCAATCCTGGAGGAGAAAATAAAGAAAAGCCTGCTTCCAAAGATTTGGCTGTTTTGATAGGATGATCCTCATAAGGCTGTAAGACTATGAGCCTGGATGGGTCAGCAGTGAGCAAATCCTTCACCTACACCCCCAACTTCCTTTCATAAGACTCATGTATCCAAGTACCTTCCTCAGAGACATGCTGTGCTGCATCATGTCAGATTCATTCCTTGACATTTGGCAGGAGGACAAGAAGTGAGTGGCAGGCAGAAGGAAGGACTCTAGGAGCTATTTGGGAAATCAGTTTGGGATGAAATACCAACAGGCTTATTTATTGGCTTTTACCTAGGCTTAGAAGGAAACATTTTGTGAGTTTTTTTATTTTCAGGAGAGGGAAAGGCCCTTCTGAATGTGAACTCAGGAGACTAAGCCCTACTGAAAGCTGGGAGACAGAGGCCATAAGAGAGTAGCTTCTAAGGCTGTCAGTATCTCAGCTTCCTATGACATTTGTTTTTCTATTAATTCTTGGCATTTATATTGCTGTGATAGATCAATTAGCCCCTCAAAATGTCTAGTCCATTGACCTTATCATTTAACTATCCTATGATACCACTGGTTACCACAGGGAGACTGCAAAAGAAACATTTATAATTTTGAATTACTTAACTTTAGAGCCAGGGGAAACATTAAAAAGCTTAGTTTGGATAATCAGCTGCACATTAGGTGAGGGAAACTTTAGGAAACTTTCCTTTTTCTCATCACTCTTGAATTTCAACAGCCGTGTTGTTTAAGGAAAGGAACAGACCTCACCCCATACAGCATTGGTGTTTGGATATTTGAGATGAGTCAAGAAGCCTTGGGAGATCACAGAATCTCAAAGCTGGACGGCGTCTTAGAGATCGTCATATAGGTCAGGATCCTTGGCTCCTTGGCTCCATGGACTATGGATGACTTAAGTAAAAAACATGGGAATTCTCTACAAGGCTGTCATGGGCTCCAAAGTCAATGGGGAGGCTAGAGAATGGGGTTTGGAAATGGAAAAAACGAAGGGTGTCCTGGAGAGCTGGGTAGTAGAAATTAAAGCAACACTTTTCTAGGGGGAATGGACTCTGCTTTAGTGAATGCTCTCAGGCTGTTCCTTCTGTCCTTCAGGTATCAGTCCTGGGAGAAAGGATCCAATTGGATAAGTTTACAAACTAGTGAGAGTCCAACCAGGAATGAGATCCTGAGTTTCCCAGCTCCCAGCTTGGTGCTTATTTCAACACTAGACAGCTTTGGAACCCAGTGCCATCAGCCTTCCTTGGGCATAATCACAAGTGTTAGAAGCAAATTTTTGGTGTCACAAAAGAAATAGCACTTGAACATAAATCTCAGCAAGGCAATTTTTACTTCAATAAAAGGGTGCATCTCACAAATGAAGCAGTGACAAGAGCACACTTGAACAGGAGAGGGGGAGGAGTTCTTAACCCTGATGCAGGTCACCCCTACTGCTGTGTCATTTCCCTATTGGCCAGGGTTGGACTGCACATTTTGAGCTAATTCCTACTAACTGTTTTAAAGAGAGCAAGGGTAAGAGCCAGAGTGGCATGGTGAGAAGTTTTGGCAGGAAAGACAGTTCGGAACAGGTGACTGAAAGTGATTCAGGTCAGAGCAGGTGATCAGAGGTGACTCAGGACATAGTACGTGACCAGGGTTACAGCTCTACTGATTAGAGCTGGCCGGAAGGTCATTTACTGAAACTAGAGGCAAGGAGAGGAAGGGAACAAGGAAATTAAACATTAAAATGGAGAACAAAGAACACAGAGACTGAACATACTGGTATACTTATTCTTCGAAGAGAAATTTGGAACTCACTGTACGCAACACAAGTTTGACCTAAGTGTGTTGGCCAGTTCACATGTACCACCACATCTGGGGATTTTAAAAAAGCACTTCATCTAGACTTTGTTTTTAATTGAAGGGTGAACCATTGTTGCTGTTAATAGAAACTAGTTCTTACATTTATGTTTTCTCTTTTTTGTTTTCTACAAGCAACATCACTATTTGGCTGAAAAAATCAGCCAGAGTGGGGAGTGTGAAACGAAATGGGGGACTTTAAACACCAAAAGAACTACAGGATTTCAGGGATGCTATTCATTCATCTTGGGGATTTCAGTCTGATAGCCAACCTTCCTTGGTGATGAATGCACCTGGTCCTAATTAATAGAAGTCAGTGAAAGCACAGGTTGTCTAGGAGACTGTGCCAGAAATCAAACCTGCTGGAGCAGAGGATGCAACTCCAGACAGACAATTAAGAGCTATGGTGAAAATGAATTCACCAAGGTCCCAGAAGCACACAGCTCTGGATAGGGGGTGCTGTGGAAGCAGGAGAGTGAAGAGGATTGCGTAGATTCATTTTGTCTATCCTAAGCAGCTTTCGGCCTACCCCATGAACAGTAAACAAGTATGTTTTTGAGAAGCGGTGGTGGTTGACTCTTCTAATCCAAGCTCAGGGATGAGGAGGGGGCTTGGTTTAATACAAGGAAAGCATATATTGCTCAAAACCTGTGTAAAAGCAGGCGGTTTTTACAAAGGTTACTGATTTGCTGACTGAAGGGTACACAGAAGTTGAGTGATGGCTCTGTGACCAGCTCAGTCCTGTATGGGACTGGCACGGATATACATCTGAACTGCTCTAGGGTAGCAGGCTTCAGCCTGTTTTCCAAACATCTCTCTTAGCCATCTTTCTCCCCCAAATCCTTGTGTTATGTCTAAACAAATCTTATTATGAAAAGTAAAACAAAACAAAAAACAAAAGTAAAACACACAAAAAAACAGGCAAGTAGCTACTCCATGCAGAGAACTGGGACTTGAGCTACATTACAGTTTTGATTTCTAAATAGTAAGCAGTGATTGGACTGTAAGCAACACACACCCATTATCATCAGAACTCATAAGCTTAATTACAGAGAAACTGAAAGCTAATAATTTTTATGCACTGTTACATCCCTAGGAGGCCAGTTACTATGGAAATCTTGCCTGCCTTTTCCTCTACTTGGAGCATATTTACATGGAAAAGGAACCGAAATGTAAACATGATGGAAAGATTAAATAAGACAAGGCACAGTTTGCTACAAATATTTTACATTTATTATAAGAATACAATAAAGAGGTTCTGAAGACACATGAGTGGTAACTGGTCTATTGGAAAAGAACAGGCAATTCAAAAATGATCTCAGTTTACAAAAATGATGAAGTCATGCTTTAAAAATGTAGAAACAATTTTTAAAAATTCTACAATGTTAGCCAAAGTTCAAAGTGTATTTCTTCTGGATGTAAAAACTACAAATAAATAAGTGTTAAATACAGATCTGAGTTAAAATGATAAGATAGACACAACTGTTTTACATACTTAACTCTCATTCATTTTTAGACTTGTTTATAAAGCCAGATACACCAGCCAAAGCCTTGCTTGTGTTTTACACTGAACTTTCCAGAAGAAGCACCCTATTTCCAGTGTTTATCCACTTCACAAATATATAATCTTAAAACAACAAAAATGATTAGAGGTGCTTTAGCCTGACATTAAATGGACCCTAAATTGGCAAGCCACAGCAGTGCTTTGTTCAAAATGCTGCTTGCAGGTGGAACGTCTTTACCAGAAGTGCTTGAGAGTCCCACTCCTACTCCATCATTTCAAACTCATATATTAAAGGAGAAAAAGCAACTCAGAAAAATCACATTTCCACCACCACTCACTATGAGAGCCCTAGAGCAGTGGGCCACCCACTGTCATGGCATGGGCACTATTTGTACATTTTGTCTTGGCTTTCAATTTGCTTGGGTTCCTGAAGAAGTCAGGGCTGTTGCTGGAATTTTGACAATTTGATTTTATTCTTCCATTTTTTCATCTGGGCTTTCCCATATGGTTGTATGTCTATGACTTTAGTGTGTTCCAATGTTTTAGGGCACTTGCCAGAAGAAGCCAGACAAAACCATGAAAAAACACAAAATGGTAACATAAAGCCAGCATAATTTATACCACCACCAACCCCTACTATATTCACTCAGATGCTCAATTAGGCCATCCTACTTAATACATTTAAATGCAAATTTATGTAAAATCTGTTGGTGTCTGACTAAAGAAGCTGTTTCAGTGGGAAACCTCAATGCTCTGTGAAGAGTGATGAACCCATATGGTCCCTGAATAAGCTCCTGGCCACTGGTCCACATTGACAGTCTGATCATGTCACAGTATGGAACTAGGTAACTGACATTTTGTACAGTGAAATGCTCAGCTGGTGTTAAGAGTTTCACGTCTTTGGCCACTTTGGTCATGGCTTTGAAATAACTGAGACCTCGACCAGTTTCCTTTTCCCTTTGATTTTGATTTGATATGATGCTTAGGATCTATATTGGGGATTGAATTTAGAATCATAGGATTATAAAATTAGATGAACCTTGTAGAATCAATCCCTTTGACACTAAAGCCAAAAATAGTGAATTCCATTGGAACATGTACATATTCTGTACACTGCAGGCATGAGAGGTCTAGAATCTAAGGTGGAATTATGACAAGCTCACTTCTGTTGGACCGGTCTTCTGATTGTTATTGAAGGAAAGCAATTCAAACTGGCATGGCATGGGATAGGGCTCCACAGCATCTTACAGTCTAAATACAAGCAACATACTTTAGGTAAAGAGAAAATATTCAAAGTTCTATCAAGCATGGTTCTGGTAAACTTTCCCTCTGCATTTGCTTGCAACAGTCTGGCATTTAAGAGCAGGCAGGCAAGTTTATTTCTAACAAGTCAAATTATTTGTAAAAGGGGAATTCTTACATACGAGGGTGTGTTTCTTTTTTCTTTTGGGCTTAAAAATAAAAGCAGGAACCAGTGAGCTATGAAACACTGCCAGGTTGGTTTTTACCTAGGATCTCAGTGATACCAGATTCCCGATTCCCTCTCGGCCTATAAGGCTTTGAATCCAGGTTAGAGATCTGATCCCCCTCCCCCACTGGGGGGAATTTAGTTTTTAGTTCATAAATATTGTCCAGGTAACTCAAAGAAGACCCCAAGGTTATACCATTTGACAAGAGCTATATGAAAAAGGAGTTTGGACTCTCACAGTTTTTGTTCCTGTTCAGGTTTTTGCTGCTCCCGTGTATGAATGGAGATTTATTTTTTATGGCCTCTTAAATTTGTCGTGTATTGCTCAGAACACTGATGTTTCTCACTGATACCTGTCCCGTGCTTTCCAAAAAAGGTATGATCTTCTGGGATCAGACAAACTGCTTAAGTCGTTATGGCTTTTGCAAGTGTATTCTAAGTGATGACAAAGGGGTAAAGTGGTACTTCTATTGTCTACTTTGGTTACAGTTTGAATCCAGCTTCTTACTGTGTCATTTTAGAACCTGCTTTGGATAGCATTTAGAAAATGCTTATTCTGATTCTTAGCAAATAGGAAAATAGTGTGATGTTTGGCTTTTCAGGAAGAATACTGCTTTGGGGAACTGTAGAGTAGAGATGATATCTTCATGCAGTGGCGCTCTGGGGTCTGTATATCTAGGTAGAATGGCTTGTTTTGAATTTAACACTTCATATTTGCTGCCGTTTTCTGAAGCTATGTAAAGAATGCTTTAACATTACACAATTGAAATACTTTGAGACTTTTGCTAAAAAGAAGAGTGCGAAGAAAACAATAAAAGATACTGGGAGTTGAACAGTGGAATAGAGAATTGAGTATGTCCAGGAATTTAAGATAAAGCAATTATTGCTAGCGTTTTCGTATTTCTTTAGTGAGTAGAGGAGGACACCTGATCAGCTTACTTGGTCAAGTCAATAGGCTGCGTTCCAGGATACCTCTACTCACAGAAATCTTGCTGCATTGAGAAAATTTCCCAGGAGCTTCTGCTGGTAGTGTTACTCATCTAACAAGTGCCACGTGATCATCCTGTCTCCACATCTAGGATTCCAACCAGGTCTCTCTATTCTAACCTACATCCATCATGGGGCTTCTTGCATACTGTGTGTGTAGCTGGCTTTGCTAAATAGCTGCCTGGGAGTTCCTTAGAAGGCAGCACCCCCACCCAAGCACCCGAGGAGAAACTTTTTGGTTGAGGCCAATTACGACATCATTCAATATAAGCTGATGATAAAGGCTTTACTATTTTGGTAAAGCAGAATCTTGAGAAACTAAAGATGAGAAAAGGAAATACTAATCAGAAGTCAAAAACAAACACTGGAAAAACTAGCACCTGGTACTATTCCCCCCCACCAACACACACACACACACCACAATAAGCTTGCCACTGCTTAGGGAGAGGGCTGAACCACCATTGTGTGAGACACCTCATAGAAAAACAGAGCAAGGGTAATTCTCATTCAATAATGGTAGTTACCTGTCAAGATTATAGGGAGCAAAGGGAAAATTAAACCAATGTTCAATTCAATGTCCTTTAAAAAAGTGTTGTAGAGACTTGAGAGGCATGCACTATTTAATAACACACAGCAGGAAGCTCCTCAAACCCTTTGTGAGGGTTAGTTTCCCTTATTGCCATTGCATTTATTGTTGGCTTTGAGTCATTTTACATGGGTGCTTTCTTACTGCCCTTCATTTCCTTTCAACCTTCCTTTCTGGATGTCTCTTTCTCTGAATTTTTGTCTTACCTTAGCTGCACCCTGAGTAGCTTCAGGGCTTCAATTCCTTTCCCTCAAATGTTATTAAAGACAGGGAACATTGCTACTTGTATTCTTCCATTTCTCTGCTGAATACTATGCTTCCCCACAGTGGCGCTCATCACAATAAGCTTCCTCTGTTGGGTAACTCTAGGAGCCATTTAGTTAATATTAGTCCAAAGGTGAAACGGGCTGATCTAAGTGTGCTCTCATTTAAGAGACTTTAGCCCAGGTTAAGCCTCACTGTAACCAAAGATTTCTAATAATGTGTAAATAATCAGTGATTTAAGTTTAAGAAATATTAAATATAACCAGTGCAAATGTAAAGAGGCTTTGGGAAGTCTCTGAAAAACTGGAATACATATGACCAAATCCATTAGTTGGGAAAATAATAAATATAAGCACTGCTCAGCACACAATCATCTCTGAGCTGGGAATGTAACACTGCTCCTAACACAAGGAGAGGTATTTGGTTTGCTCTCTTGCTAAGGCCCACACACTGGATGACTACTTTTGCTTTAGCTCTGGTGATCTTTTTTATTTTCCACAGGACAGGATCAGGCCTTGTAGTATGTTCTCTTCAGGCTTCCTAAGACATTGTCCAAGTTTTTGTTTCACTTTAATTCACACTGTGTGGGGTGCATCACGCTACCTTGGAATAACTGGTTCCTCCCTCTTTTGCATTTGAATTTGCTTGCCTCAGCACCTTATTAACAAATATACTGAAGTCTATGCTTATTACTTCTATGGTTTAAAGTGATTAAGAATCTAGCATACCAGGATTTTTATGCCACCCAAGAATGTCAGTCCTTATTAGGTGGCTAAGTGATTCCTAATGCCTACACTAAATAGTTTGAAATTTAATCTCTGAATCAGTATAAGGCAGAGGATGGCTTTTAATGGGTACTAAATATGTCCTTAAATTGAATTATGGCTAAGGCATATGGTTTATACACCTTCTGTAGGACAGCATTATTTTTTAAAGGGGAATTTTTGGGACTCTAGGAGTGTAACAAAATCTCCTTCAGGTAGGTCATTCTTGGTACATGAAATCCTGACTTTTAAAATCAGAGTATCTTCTTTTGCAGAAATAAATATGTGGTTTTGGATTCTTCCAAAATATACAGTATTCAGACTTGATATGAAACTAATCAAAACATAGAAAAATAAATGTAATTAAAATGTTTAATGAACATTCTGATATGTATAAGCAAATCAGAGTTAGTCATAAAAGAAGTAACACTTTATTTTGATGGTAAACTTTCACAACTAACTTAATAGTATAATGGAAATGTGATATAAATTCATTTTCATATATAATTTGATCCCATTTAGTTAAGATATGAATACCTAAAGAAAACATGTCTTTTCCAATTGTCGGTCTCTGCTGCTCTTATTTTGCACCATCCTTTGTTTTGTGGGAGGCTGTGACCTCCTAAATGCAAAAGCAAGTGTTTCCATGACTCATAGCACTAACTACGGGCAGCCAATTTTGTTGATAAGAAACAGCTAAAATAATAATAAAGGGAGTATGTGTAAAAAGAAGAGGGCTGAGGCAAACACCCTTTTTCAGAAAATATCCATCTTCAAAAGATACATGGCTGTAAGTATACTAAGTAAGGTTTTCAGGTACACTCTTACAACATCTGATGACTCACAAGAATTAATTATAAAGTGGTATGACTGAAGTAACCCTGAACAAAAGTGACTTATGATTCAGATATCTGTATTGTTACATTATAATTTATTTGGATTGTTGCATTTTAATTTTTGTTTATCCCATTACAAGGTCCTCAGTGGGTGGCATATGTTGAAACTAAAACACCATCTTCTTGACATAATCTAACACTAGTATTGTGAGGCCCTAGTTATTTTGTGGTACTATCCAAACTTCATAAAAATTATATGGGAAAACTGAAATGAATATAATATAGATAGAAAAACCAAATTATGGTTTAAAGGAAATTAAAACGATTTTAATGACAAAGCATTTTGTTTTCTTTTCAAAATGATCTTAAAATGAAAAACAACTGTGAAATGTGCACTGAAAATACCCAACACAATTAGACTCCTGGTCTATATTTATCTGCTAATGAGATGTTTCAGTAATATTGTATGTGTAATAAAATAGTGAATTATGGAAGGAGAATTTTATTGCCTACATTAAATTTGGGAGATAAAAGAGAAACAATTACAGGAGACCTTTCACTGGAGACCTTGTGGCAGGATGGGCTGAAATAAAGCTTCAGTTTGTGAAAGTTAAACAAAACCTGTCCATTTTATTATCATTTTCCAGGAAGAGAAAGAGTATGTTCGCTTTGGGAAGTAGCCTTAGATTACATGGAATACAAAATTCATTTAAGTTTCACATGTTGGTAATAAATGTTAATTTAACGTTGAAAAATTTCTTTCCTTGTAAAATGATGGACAACCTAAATTTTTGCATAAAGGCCTTAGTGATTCAAGGTAGAAAGACACCAGTGAGAGACAGACTACTGTGTTTACTTCCCCCCATTTTAATAAATTGAAGGACTTATGAGAGGAACTATGCAGTAGTTATATATATATTTATATGTATGTGTGTGTTAATGGATTATACAGGATATATATATTATACAAGATATATATATCTTCTATAATCCATTAACAACACAAAGATTTGTGACTGGACTAATTACATCCAGACCTGAAGAAATTTTGGTTACAACTCTTTTCTTACTAAACAAATCATAGGATTGTGTACATTTCTGAAGCTTCCTTTCCCTACATCAACTTGTACATTCAGAACAGTATATGTGTGTTTCTTGGGCATGGATTAGCCTCCTACAGTACATAATTCCATTAATTATCAGTGACAGAAGGGATGAATAAATTATGCTTCAAGCACAACAAAATTAACAGTGAAAAACTGTATAAGTTTTTCTTAATGTATGTGCCTATATTAAATTTAATATTCTATATGACTGAGAGGATCCTGAGAGACTCCTACTAAGTTACTAATCTTGAACTATGCCACTGCCTGCTTTTGGACAAAGAATAAAATGGAATTTAAATGCTACATGTCATGATGCTTTGAAAAGCTTCTTAAATTTAAGCACAGGGTAATGATGTGAATTGCAAATTCTAACAGACTGGATGAGTGAAATATCAATGCTGTGTTCATTCTTTAAGCCAGAATGCAAGGATTAAGCTTTAGGTCTTGTTCATAAAACTGAAGCCAAAACCATCATTCTCTCTCCTTGCTGAGAGCTTAGCATGAAGCCACTATGTGATGGCAGGCTGTTTTCTTTAAACAGACAAAGAATATTACAAACAGAGATTCACTTAGAAATACTGAAAAAAACGGTAGGAATATCCCATTTTATTCTTACTTTTGAAGGCTGGCAAGTGCCTGAATATACCATAGCACTTAATATATAAGTTTGTGCTTTGATTTACCGTAGTATGCACCATCAAAAGAAAGTTCCCTTTAAGTCTGAATGTTAAATATGTATGAAATCTGCAAGGAGACTGAAATGATTGATAGATACAAGTCACTTTTCTCTTCAGTATTGTCTTTCATACTCTTTAAAGTACTGGTGTGAGTTCTGTGCAATGGTACAGGCAGCAAATAGCTAAGAAAGGGCAGGAGGAATTTTCTATCCCTAAGCTCTTCCAATGAATGCAGACCAAATAATCACTAAGGTGATGTTTATCTGGTCACAGGCCTGAGAACTTATAAAAGGCTTCCAGAACATATTTAGCCCTGAGCGTGACCATCCTCTATATACGTATTTATCCTGAGAGGCAACTATATACAGATCGTGGGGTAAGTTCCCTAGATAACAGTTAAGATGCAGAATCCTACTTTTAACTGAGTTACATTTTATCCACATGAGACATCTTCAGCACTATGCTCACATACTTGTCCGCTAAGATGAATGTCCAGGGGCCAGTATGAGGGAATGAGAAATGGGAGGGCTGACCCTATGTCATCATCTTCCTCATTAATATTCACCTGACTTCTAGACCGTCTACTTCATTCACATCTGTCTTGTACCTTGGTAGTGTGTGTGAGAGTACACACGTGAATGTGTTGGTGAACTAGAATCATGAAATTCTGATAGCGCTAAAAACTGGTACAAATGAAGGAAATTACATTTTGGAATGGCCCCTCTAAGGTGAAGATGTTTAACCAAAAGTATGCTCTTATTTCTGTGGATCTGTGCTTTACAGTTTCTCTAAAAATTTTTGTTACCATTAAGAGGAGCCTATGAATTCCTAAAACACTTCTTAGGACCTTTTTGGTAAATTAGACTATTAAATAGAATGTGTTTTTAAAAGCATAACTCTGATGTTTCTATTTTCCCTTTCTTCTTTACTTTGATCATTCTAGCTGCCCTTTTCTCCAGCCCACCCTCCCGTATAAACTTGTTTCTTGCTTCACAGCTCTCTATAACATCCTTGAAAAGTAACTGCCTCAACTCTAATAGGGTGCTCTTTGACAACGTTTCATGCATTGCGGTTTTTTTTTCTTTTCAGTAGACATGGGGTTTCACCATGTTGCCAGGCTGGTCTCAAACCCACCTCTGCCTCCCAAAGTACTGGGATCACAGGCATTGAGTCTCCATGGCCAGCCTATGTGTATTGTTTTCTGATACCCAGTCAAAGGAGGAGGAAAATGACAACAACCTTATGAAAAATGTAGATACATGATGTTTCTTACATTGGGCTTATACCTAGCAAGAAAGAAAATAAAAACCCCAGGAGGTCCAACTAATTCCCAATATAAAATTCTGTTTACAAATATAATCTTGCCTTGGCAGAGGAGAAAGCCAACTGTGGTTGGAACATGTCCTGCAAACATGGCATTACCAATGCTGTTTATAGCACCAACTGAGTAGGGTCTGTGGCATAGGGTGGCAGCCCACAAACTGTGCCTGAAGTAGAAATAAGGTGTGAAAAAGATCTTTTATCCTTCACACACTTAGAAGCCTGTGCTTTTCTATTTGCAATGGCCTGAAATGGTAGGACTGCTATGGTTAGCTAAGAAAGCCTTGGTAGGACTGCCTATTTCTTTAATAAATTTGCCTTTGATTTTTACAAGTGAAACATACTTTTTAAAAACCCAGTTAATAAAAAAAATAATGGCAGAAGACCATTGAAGGTAAATTCATTGTTAATGAGAACAATAATGTTACTCTGCTGGAGGACAGAGCTCAGAAGGCTGAGTCTGGCGCCATCCTGTCACTATGTGATTTTTCTTTCGATGATAGCGAGCTCTTTCTGAAGTTCACTGAACTTAGGGCGGTTTTCAGGTTTATAATCCCAACACTTCATCATGATTTTAGAAATATCCTCTGGACAGTGCTGGGGAGCTGACATCCGGTATCCTGAAGACCCAAGAGAAGGAGAACAGTGTTCACACCGGGCATTATGCAGTTATGAACGTTTAGCACCTTATGTTGTAGGTATACAGAAACAAAAACATCCATTTCAAGACATGCTGACTTTTTATTTTTTATAGGTTATACAGAATTCAATATTACAGAGTCAGACTTCTAGTTCAAAGAACACATTTTTTAATTTGTTCATTTCTCAGAAAGTCTCATGTAAGATAGATACGTCACATATAAGTGCATATTTTAGTTATGTGTGTTATGTATGTCCATCTAATTCACTTTCAGAATTAGATGCTGTGGGCTGTTTAAAAAATCATTTCTACAACCTATGTTTTTCAAGATGAAGAGAAGATGAGGATTTTTAAATGTGAATTCAATAGGGAAATAAAAATGAATGACAGTCATATTCTTTTACAGTCTGTTGGTTGGCAGTGTTTCAGCAGTGAATTTGATAGTGTGTGTGGGCCTGTGAGTGAGAGGTAGAAAGGAAGTTAGAAAGGCATCTTCCTACACCCAATTCTACAACCCTGCCCCTCAATGGGGGCCTGACATTAGGACATTGCATTTTATCAAGAGCATTGTTTTTATCGAGACTGTATACTACACAAGCGCATGCAAGCATTTCACCATTACTTAGTTATTCCCATAACCCCAAAGGGTTTCTTCAGAAGTGCCATGATGTTGTCACATTCTCGAAAACTTACTGAAGACTAACAACATTTCAATTTGGAATATTATTTAAAAGGAAGTTTATCTGGCATAGAATACAAGAGTTTGAGAAATGCCACCCTAATGATTTCTCTTAATGACAGTGAACAGCACAATCCTGCAGATATCAGGCCAGGCAGAGAAAGGGCAGAAGAAAAGCCTATATACCTCTCTCTCACGCCGGAATCCTTTAGAGTGTTTGGCTGTGTTATAAGACCTTAACACCCCACTCCCCAAGTAAACACACTATCAGCACTGCCTACCCCTAGGGCTGGATATGAACACTAACAATGCATGTATTCGGCTCACCTCTTTCTACTTGCTCTCTTGCTTGCTGATTTGTCATTCCAGGGTACGGACAAACCCCTAAGCTGAAGGTCTCCCAGAGAAGGATGCCAAAGCTCCACACGTCACTCTCTGAACTGTATCTCCCTGGAAAAGGAACAACAACCATAACCAGGTGAGACCCAGTAGACAAGCAGGTGACCACTTCTGGTTATGTATGTCCATGTCAGTAAGATATGACCAGCAGTCATGCACCACAGAGTGATGTTTGGTCAGTGATGAAGCACATATATGACAACAGGCTCATTATAATGGAACTGAAAAATTCCTATTGCCTAGTGATGTGGTAGCCATGGTAACATCAGAGTGTAGCATATTCGCTTTTCTTTTTTTTTTTTTTTTTGAGACGGAGTTTCGCTCTTGTTACCCAGGCTGGAGTGCAATGGCGCGATCTCGGCTCACCGCAACCTCCGCCTCCTGGGTTCAGGCAATTCTCCTGCCTCAGCCTCCTGAGTAGCTGGGATTACAGGCACACACCACCATGCCCAGCTAATTTTTTGTATTTTTAGTAGAGACGGGTTTTCACCATGTTGACCAGGATGGTCTCGATCTCTTGACCTCGTGATCCACCCGCCTCGGCCTCCCAAAGTGCTGGGATTACAGGCTTGAGCCACCGCGCCTGGCCACATATTCGCTTTTCTATGTCTAGATACAAAAAAACTTACTATTGTGTTACAATGACCTGCAGTATTCAATACAGTAACATGCTATATAGGTTTGTAGCCCAGATGTGTAGTAGGCTATCCTACTAAGTACATCCTATGATCATACAATGATGAAATTGCCTAATGACGCATTTCGCAGAGTATATCCCTGTCATTAAGTGATATATGACTAAATTTAAACTTGTCAAAGGAGTTTATGCAGTCTTCCTATTCTCTTGACCAGTTTTATATTCTAGGTCTAGTAATATTATCAATTAAATAAGTATTCTTCAGGCTCCTGGTTTAATCAAACCAGTTTCCAAATCACTCTCCTTTTCCCCAAGAATAAATATGGAGCCAGCATGCAAGCTTACTTTCCCTGTGGTATCTGAATGAGATGGATGGTTTATATAAAAAAGATGTACGTTTGTACATATTAATCTTAGGAGATTAACCAAGTTGGATTCCTGCAATTTTGTCTTATGCCTGTATCGTTTTCTTTCCACTAAAATTACAAACGAACTTACAGCAATTAGGAAAGTTTCTTAACTTCAGTTTTTCACTCATCACTGTTTACAGATGTTCTTACATGCTTAAAGGTCTCATTTTCTCCACTGAGTTTCATATATGAAAAATATTTTTGTGTGTTTTAAACAGAGTGGAAATTAACAAAGTTGGCTAATAAGAATGTCTTTAAATTACAGGGTGCCTCGTTTTGTCGAAATATCTGGGTGCACATGTTTTACTGAGTTACATGAACTAAGCTTTTAGAATTTTTTGGTAGTCTCTTAGAGAAGCACGGAGATACAAACCAACACGGGGTATCTTGAGATGGTCGTGGAATCAAGTAGGGGAAGGAGAACAGTCTTTTCCAATCTCTAGCCTCTCTAAGAAGCTAAGAGTTTCCAAGATGTTCCCAACATATTTGTATTTTTTACTTATTTTTACATATACTACCATAACTAAACTCCATTTACAGTGGTGGTAAGGATTTCTTAAATCATTTCATTTTCTATCCCTCAAACTCTGCCACTGCAGGATTTAGAAATGCAACTCCTCCAAAACTGTCGTTACTTTAAAATAGGATGGCCTTTCTTAAAAAAAAAAAAAGTACACAATAAAAACAAGAGTATGCCTGCTATGATAACTGCTCTGACATCAGAGTGGGGTTGTACTAACTGAGTATCAGCTCTAGCTCTGTGAATTAGCTTCCTTCTTAGTAGACAGTAATTATGGACATTCACTGTGTTGTTTGGCAGGAAGATTAATTTTCTTGTCTGCATATCAACTTGTTTCATGCTTGGCATTCCATAATTTAATACTTTTCATGAAAGTCATTCTATGGCTATAAGTTAAGACTAATTCTTTAAGAAAATAAGTTACAGAGAGTCAAATAGCTTATTTTGTAGGATAATATCTGGGCAGAGATCAATAGAGGCATATTACATATAAACCAGGATCACACTCCAGAAGTGAAAGCTTATAACCTAGCTCTTAAACCTGGACCTTTGAACCTGGTTTTGCTGGATAATTTTACCAGACCAAGAGTAACTTACAATTGTACAGCATTTTGCTACTTTTCTATGTCTCATTTGTTTTCATGATACTCTGTAGGGAAAAGGTCCTATGGTTCTCATCTTACAAATTAGGAAATTATGTGGAGTGGTAGATGGCTTGCCAAGGTCATGTAGCTAATGGCACAACTGGTCGGGAAACCTGGTCACTAAAAATTCTGCCTCCCTCCCGTTTCACAGCACTTTTACATCATGCTAATGTAACTAATTAGAGGATACATCCCCCCAAAATACCCAGGTGACAAAAGGAAAACTTCTGTTCAATAATTGATAGATGATTTCTTAGTTGCATATTGGTCTTCTATTTTCCCTTTATAAAAACAGTACCTTTGGTGACAGCTGTGACTATGGATGGTAGCAATATATGTCAAACAGGCTTTGAGTATTCTACCATTTTGTATTTTTTTTAAAAAGTACGTGAGAGAGACATATACAAAAAGATTTCTCAGCCATTTATGAGAAAACTATGAGACTGTAACAACAGTATTTTCATCTAGGAAGAATGATTTGGCTAGTGATAGGGCTGGGTAGTGATAGGCCCTTTAGTATTGCTTGATTATTTTTTAAAGCCAAATACACAACAACAATGACACTAATGATAAAGTAGTGACAACAGGTTTAATTTTATGCCACACTCCCTGCTTTTCTTGAGACAGGTTCTTGCTCTGTTGCCCAGGCTGGCATGTAGTGGCATGATCATGGCTCTATGGCCCTAAGCCAGTTTCAGAGAGACTCCTTGGACTGGAGGTTTCTTTCATCTACCCTGACCCCATACTACATGGGAGATTTGAGAGTGTTTCACCTATTCTGAGGCAAGAGTGAAGAAAGAAGTATAGGATTGGGTACAGTGGCTCATGCCTCTGATCCCAGCACTTGGGGAGGCCAAGGCAGGTGCATCATTTGAGGTCAGCAGTTTGAGACCAGACTGACCAACATGGTGAAACCCCACCTCTACCAAAAAGTACAAATATTAGCCAGGCATCGTGGCGCACACCTGTAATCCCAGCTACAGGAGGCTAAGGCATGAGAATCGCTTGAACCCAGGAGGTGGAAGCTGCTGTGAGCTGAGATCACACCACTACACTCCAGCCTGGGCAACAGAGAGAGACCCTGTCTCAAAAAAAAAAAAGTGTACCCACAGTAATAAGGACTTTCAAAATATATTTATATTTTCTCTTATTAAAAAAAGCTAAGATTGGCTAGGTGCGGTGGCTTATGCTTGTAATCCCAGCTCTCTGGGAGGCTGAGGTGGGTGGATCACCTGAGGTCAGGAGTTCGAGGCCAGCCTGACCAATATGGTGAAACCCCATCTCTGCTAAAAATACCAAAATTAGCTGGGCATGGTGGCATGCACCTGTAGTGCCAGCTACTGGGGAGGCTGAGACAGGAGAATTGCTTGTAACTGGAAAGCAGAGGTTGCAGTGAGCCTAGATCACACTGCTGCACTCCAGCTTGGGCAACAGAGGGGAAACTCCGTCTCAAAGAAAAAAAAAACATGCTAGGATTTAGAGCCAATCTTCAGTAATTTTGGTCTGTGGGAACTAAACTACTCTGGGTTGCTATGTGAAGGCTTGTAGAGTCTTTCAGGAACTTCCTCATCGGATTGTGTAATAAATACTACAAACATGTCCTCTATCAAAATCTCTCCTTCCTTGTCATATTAAGTTGTTCTGTGCTTTACAAAATTTACTAAAGGCTGCTAAAAGAGTCCCTCACTGTTGATCAAAGATCTTCAGAGGCTGCTCACAGTGGCTCATGCCTGCAGTCCCAGCTACTCCAGAGGCTGATGTGGGAGGATTGTTTGAGCCCTGGAGGTTGAGGCTGTAGTGAGTCATAATCATGCCACTGCACTCCAGCCTGGGTGACAAAGTAAGATCCTGTTTCAATTAAAAAATACCTTTAGATTTGTCCTTATTACTTAAAATGCTTTAGGTTTGGCTGTTAATGTATCCAGAGTTGGAACTTTAATTTGTAAATACAGCACTTTAGTCAGCTTGAAATTAAAAAAATACAATGTGATCAAGAGGCAGAATTTGACTTGGCAAAAGTGTTTAACAGTAAGAGGACTTTTAAAGGCTATATAACACAGAGAATCTGGCAAACAGAATTAAGAGCAAAATCTAGAGAACTGGATTTTACTGGTAAGGCTTTAAGGACTCCCAAGCCAAGTTACAGCTCCCTTAGTGCTTTAAAATGTTTTGTCATCTAACAAAAACCTTTGTGTAAATATGAGTATTACAATCTATCTTTTATCCTGTGGTCATTCCCCTTAGTAATATAATCTGACCCAAGAGTTAATAACGGTCACCCCAGAGAGGAATCACTATGGAAAATAGCAGGTCTGCTATTTTCTCTAGATTCTAAGGCACAGTGGAGCTGACTTGCAATCACTAAAAACTCATAAGAACCTTACTTGCTGACACACTGGAAAACAAACTAAGGGTGAGGGTTAGTATCTATGGTAGCTGTGTCAGCCCCAACCAGCTTCTAAACCAATGACATTAGTGGTTCCTCAAAAAGTTAAAATTATCATATGACTTCTAGCATAAACCCAGAATAATTGAAAACTGCCCAAACATACAAAAAATGGATAAATAGTTGTATATTCATACAATGGAATATTATTCAGTCCTAAAAAGGAATGAAGTACTGATACATGATACAACATAGATGAACCTCAAAAATCTTAAGTGAAAGAAGCCAGACATAAGACATCACATACTGTATAATTCCATTTGAATGAAATACCCAGAATAGGTAAATCCATAGAAATAAAAGGCAGATTGGTGGCTACTAGGGGGTGAGGGCATGGAAGAATTGGGGGAAAATGCTGATTGGAGACAGGGTTTTATTTTGGAATGAGGAAAATGTTTTGAAATTAGATAGAGGTACTAGTTATACAACATTTTCTATTGTACTGAATGCCAATGATTATTCACTATAAAATTAATTTTATGGTATGTGAATTTCACCTCAATTTTTTAAAAAAGCTTTCTCCAATTTAGGAATTAAGGCATTTATAAATGCTTTACAAATTAGTTTCCATAATGAGGTAATTTTTCATTTTAAATCAACAAAGAATCATTTTATATTTTGATTAAAAACATACCATACCCCATTCACCAATCCATGGATCATATGCTGCTTCCCTTAATCAAAATATAATTTCTAATTTCACTTGAAGCACACTCTTTTTTGTCTTAAATTCTTCAGTTGTCATCCATGTTCTTATGGCCCATTTCATCCCAACCACAGATAGTACAAGTTATATTTATTTCCAATTACAATGACACATAAAAATTCAAGTGAAAAAAATCCCTGCTGTTTTAATATGTAATTCCCATCTCCTTTTTGCTCAAGATTTATATCAGTTCCAGAGACTGAGATGCTAAGAAAGCATATCAATTTCAGAGTGAAAAAGTAAAGAAGTGATTGACTTAATAATATTTTAGGAACCTAGCATTAGATGAGGTTATTGGACCAATTACAAGACAGTCAAAACAAATGGTCCAGAGCCACAGCAACACTTACTCTGTGTATAATCTATTATAAAATCATTTTTTGGCATAAAAACTCTTCTCAGATGGATAGTCATATTTAAAAGTACTTATATCTACCTTTTTAATATAGCAATGTTACATATGGAAATCTGATCAATAATTTCAACAAATTAAAAGGTATGAAATTTACTCATTTTTGTTGATCCTCAAATCATTCTAACTTGTGTTCTGTGCTACCCCTTGTAATTATTGCGTGTGAATGTTTTGTGCTGAGGCAGTTCATTTTCACCGCCAAGAAAATATGTGGTCTATTCTTACCATAATTAAGAGCTTCTGGTGCTGTCCATTTAATGGGAATCTGCTTTAAGCCAGAAGATGAATACACTCCACCATCCTCTTGACGAGACATTCCAAAGTCACCTATTTTCAGAACATTATTTACACCCACCAGGCAGTTTCTTGCAGCAAGATCCCTAGGTTGCAGTAAGACATAGAAAACGCCTATTAAAACAAATTGAAAGCCACTTTCACATTTACGATTTCCACACTTTGCATTTTTACATTTGCAATGTATTTATAATGAGGTTAAGAATGCTTGTGATTTACCAGTCCTCCTCATCTTTTCTGTCATAGGTAAAAAACATACATGAGAACACATGCATATGGAATAGGCCACATGCTAGTTTTCTAGGTACCACATATATTTTCATTTAAATAGAAAAACACCGATTCTAGCTTTAAAAGAGAAAGTCACAGAGGAGAGGCTAAACAAACTTGGCATTATTTCTCCTTTGGCTTTTCTAGAACAGCACTTTCAACAGAACTTTCTATGATGATGGAATGTTCTTATCTGTGCTGTCCAATAAAGTAGCCATCTGCCACATGTGCTGCTGGACACCTGCAACATGGCTAGTGTGACCAAGAAACCAAATTTTTCAATTTATATACTTTTAGTTAATTATATTTAAATAGCTGTATGTGCCTAGTAGATACTGAGTAGACTCTGATAGACTATTGTCAGGGCTTCCCAAAGGTTGGAAAGTGGCTGAGGTACCAGAGAGGTTGGCAACTCTTTTTCTACTGCATCTGACCCTGTCTCTCTCTCTCTACCACCTCATCTTTCCAGTCTTCCTGTCATTTACTGTAATCCCAGCCATAATGGGCTTCTTTTTGTCCTCAAATGCAGTATGAGTGAGTTCCCTAAATGAGGCAAGCTTATTTGCACTGTATAACCTTTGCACTTAGCTGTTCCCCTTTGCCTCCAGTATTCTTCCAGTTTTGCATAGCTGGCTTCTCTTCATTCATTCATAGCCCAAACACTCTCTTCAGAGAGTTCTTTCCTGACCACTCTTATCTGCCAAAGTCTAATTCTGGTGGGGAGGACATTCAACAACCAAATTCATATACAGCCTTCCCTTGGGATCCATGATTGATTCCATGACCCCCCTCAGATACCAAAATCCAAGGATGCTCAAATCCCTGATATAAAATGGTGTAGATTTGCATATGCACAGGCTCCTGTATACTTTAAATCATCTCTAGATTACTTATAATACATAATACATTGTAAATGCTATGTAACAGTTGTTATATTTAGGGAATAATCACAAGGAAGTCTGTATATGCTTAGTACAGACACAACTATCCATTAAGAAAAAAGCTTTCTATCTCTGGATGGTTGAATCCACAGATGAGGAACTTACAGATACAGAGAGTCATATATAAAAATAGTAACATATAACCAAGCAGAGCTTGTTCTAGTAACACAAAGTTGATTTAACACTTTAAAAGTAATTGATGTTATTTACTAGAGTAACAGAATATAGGAAGAAAAAACCTGATAATTCCAATTGATACAGAAAAAGCATCAGACAAAAATTCAAACCCATTCATGACAAAATTCAACACCCTACAAATACTATGGAATTTATTTAACCTGAAAAAGGCTTATACAAAAAATTAAATCCCTAACATCACACGCCTAATGGTGAAAGGCTAAATTGTTTTCTATTGAGGTCAAAGCAAGGATACCTGTTTTCACCTCTTCTAGTCAGAGGGATCTCTTAGAAATAGTTTTACTTCTTTTCTGATATCTGCCTCTCAATTTTTTGTTTTCTCTTATGTCTTTTTCAATTTGAAAATCTGATGTTTTTTACATAGAAAATCTTTGGGAATGTGTATAAGTTTATAACAAAAACTAGAATTAATGAATTTTACATGGATGCAAAAATACACAAAAAAGTATTCTCATAAGCAGCAAAAAATTGGAAAATAAATTCCATTTACAGTAGAACCATAAAGCAAATACCCAAAAATAAATCTAACAAAAGATAAGTCCTTTACACTTCAAACTATAAAACTTGACTGGAAAAAATCATAAATATGTGAGTAAGTGGAGAGGTATTTCACATTCATGAAGTAGAAAATTCAGTATCATTAATATCACAATTCTTCCCAAATTAATATATAGATTTAATGCACTCACAACCAAAAATTCTGGCAGATGTATTGTAGAACTAGGTAAATGGATTCTAAAATGTATATGGAAATGAAGCATTCTACAATAATCAAAGTAATTTTAAGAAAGGTGTACAAAGTTGTAGGACTTATCTAACCTCATTTCAAATCCTAATAGAAAGCTGCAGTTCTCAATATGGTTGGTAAAAATGTTTATAGCTCAATTGAACAGAACAGAGAGAGGATCTAGAAATAGACCCACATATATATAGTCAACTAATTTTTTTTGGTAGAGGTATAATGGCACTGTAGCACACATCTCCTAACTAGTCAGTGGACCAAATGCCATCACCCTTGGTCAGAATGAATTTGTAGTCACTGCAACACTTTAGTAATGTATAGGATTTCACTGCTAGTACTTTCTTCAGAGTAATATATGTTTCATAGCTACATACACTTCTGTTGACATAACTATCTTCATTGCACCACCAGTTAAGAGATTTGTCCTCTGAAATGAGGATTGTAGTTCTGAGAGGCCAATCTAAAACTAATTTAGAGATATCTCAATTCAGTGTAAATAAAATTTCAATAACATTTAAAGAAAATGCTACTTCCTTCAGGCTGCACTGAGTTCAAGTGAGTGGAAATGGGATCCTTTAGAGATACTCTATGAATTACATAAAACCTTAGGCCTTTAGGCCATAAGCATGCACTGCATACTCAGTTTGCCAAATATTTTAATAAGTATTAAAGGAGATAGAAGAAAGGATATGGTGTCTAAGAAACTGACAATCTAATTTGGAAGATAAGTCAATCATATACCTTTCTTCCTCCTTTTCTCTCTATTCTCTTCTTTATTAAGCCTACTATTGCCCAGTCCTGAGTCGCACTTTGGGAGACACAGCGGTGCTCCTGGCCTCTTCATAGATGAAACTGCTAGAGAATAATCAGCATGAGCCTCTGTGTTACAGACTGCAAATCGTATAGGAATTCGGAGGTGAGAAATCTCATAATAGGCTGGCGTTGTCATTCACTCAAGGTATCAGAGATAGCTATATCTCACCACAGGCAGAGGGATATAATAGCAAATGCTGCTCACTGCCAAAAGGAGATGAAAATGTTCCACTTATGTCTGCCAAAAAATCTTATTTGAAGATTCAAACTTCTGAGTGTGTACCAGAGTTACAAGTCATACATAACATGAGACACGCAAATTAGGGATCAAATAAGAACAGAGCAGTTAAGGAACTCCAATGCCAGTGGGCAATGGAGATGAGTAAATTTTCTTCACTGTCCAGAAAGTACAACGGTGCACGTCTTGTTCTGTGGCAATGCTCACTTTTACAGCAAATCCTACAGTAAGCCAGGAAAAATCATCAGGCTGAGCCAGAGTTCTCCTTTGCAATGCTGTTTTGCCCCAAACATTGTTTACTACTCGCTGCTATGATTCTACAAAGTCAGGATTTATTCCTCATGTAAAAAATGAGTTAGAAAAATATATATTTTTTATATGAAAACTATTCCCAGTGGGTGTGGATAATATTGAGCCACAAATAACTACTAGCACTTACGAGAAGAAAACCTCTTTAAGGCCCTGGAGTTTCCTCATTCTGGTTGAAACATGGCATAAAACCAACAACCCAGTGAGTGGGGAATAAATGAAGCATACTTCATTTGCTCTATTATATTCTGATAAAAAGGGTAGAATTATCTTATATAAAATATATTTAGATAGCTGCAAGCATATTTGGGGGATACTACAATAGTTAAAAGCACCAATTTTTAAAAATATATGACTCACATAATTTTCTAATAATTGTTGTATCACTTATACACAGATATATGTTCTTTAAAAATTTAAACACAAAAGAATGTGACCAAATGTTTCCCATCATCAGACCTTGCCAATTTCATTTGATTCATTGTTATAAATTGAGATAGTCTTATTATATACACTTGTACCACATGTATATATTTATTCACTCACCTGACTTTAATTGTACATTGCTTGTTCTGACATTTATTCTATTTTATATCCTTCAGAAAATGTTAATTTCCTCCATACAGAACAAGTGTATTGCTTGGTAGATTTATTTACTTTTTTATTGTTGACAATTATTGAGTATATATTTCCATTGCTTCTTTCTCCTCTTCTTAGTTGACATATAATAATTGAACATATTTATGGGACAGTGATATTTTGATATGTATATACAATATGTAACAATAAAATCAGGGTAATTAGCATATCCATCATCTCAAACGTTTATTGTTTGTGTCATGAACACTGAAATCTTCCCTTCTAGCTTCTAGAATAAATTAACCATATTCATTCTATGCTGCTGCAGAACACCAGAACTCTTTTCATCTAGCTATAATTTTGGTATCTACTAACCAAATCTCTTTCCATCCTCCCCACCTCTCTACCCTTCCCAGGCTCTTGTACCTTACAATTCTACTCTCTAACTCCAGGGGCTCAATTTTTTTTTTTTTTTTTTTTTTTTTAGCTCTCACACGAGTGAGAACATGCAGTATTTACCTTTCTGTGCCTGACTTATTTTGCCTAACATAATGTACTCCAGGCTCATCCATGTTGCTGCAAATGACAGAATTTCATTCTTTTTCTTTAAGCAGGTAAACTATTCCATTGTGTATATATAAACATTTTCTTTGTCTGCTAATGGACATTTAGGTGGACTCCTTATCTTAGCTATTGTGAACAGTGCTTTAATAAACATAGGTATCCCTTTGATATACTGAGTTTCTTTCCTTGACAGCATTTTTTATTGTTGTTGTTGTTGTTTGTTTTTTTCTTTTTGAGATGGACTCTCACTCTGTCACCCAGGATGGAGTGCAGTGGCATGATCTTGGCTCATTGCAACCTCCAATTCCCAGGTTCATGTGATTCTCCCACCTTGGCCTCCTGAAGTGCTGTAACTACAGGTGTGAGCCACTGCACCTGGCATTATTTGTCTTTTGATGATAGCCATTCTAACTGGGGTGAGATGATGTCTCATTGTGGTTTTGACTTGCATTTCCTTATGATTAGTGTTGAGCTGTTTGAGTTCCTTGGATATTCTGGATTTTAGTCTCTTGTCAGATGAATAGTTTGCAAATATTTTCTCCCATTCTATAGGTTGTCTCTTTACTATACTGATTGTTTCCTTTCCTGTGCAGAAACTTTTTAATAGTCCCATTTGTCTTTTTGCCTTATTTGCCTACACTTTTGAAGTCTTAGCCATAAAACCTTTGCTTAGACCTATGTCCTGAAGCATTTCTCGTATGTTTTCTCAAGTAGTTTTATAGTTTCAGGTCTTATTTTAAGTCTTTAATCAATTTTTATATGTGGTCAATGCACCAACTTTTAAATATTGTATCACTTATTAGCTCTTGGAGGTTTGGAAATTTACTTATTTTTTATTTTTTTTGTCTTTCGAGGCGGAGTTTTGCTCTTGTTGCCTAGGCTGGAGTGCAATGGCACAACCTCAGCTCACTGCAACTTCTGCCTCCCAGGTTCAAGAGGTTCTTCTGCCTCAGCCTCCCAAGTAGCTGGGATTACAGTCGCCTGCCACTGCCCCTGGCTAATTTTTTGTATTTTTAGTAGAGACAGGGTTTCACTATATTAGTCAAGCTGGTCTCAAACTCCTGACCTCAGGTGATCTGCCCACGTTGCCTCCCAAAGTGCTGGGATTACAGGCATGAGCCACTGCGCCCAGCCAGAAATTTACTTACTCTTAGCTTTAGTTTTCTCATTTGTGAAATGGGGATAATAATGTGTACCTACTACATGAGGTGAATGAAATATGTAAACCACTTAGAGTAGTCAGTGCTCAATAAATGTTAGTCACACACAGATATAAAACTGTTTGTTTATCATAGGAAGACTTAAATTTACCCTCAGAAACAATACGTTAGGAAATCTGGTGCCTCTTTACCTTTTCTAATTAAACTATTTGACAATTTTCTCTTCATATGAATATAAAAGCCACTCAGTTTAGTTCTTCTAAAACCAACTTAAATAGTATTTACTATATGCCAGGTACTACCAGAGGCACTTTTCATATGTTAAGTCACTCAGAAATTACTATACTTATGATCTCCATTCCTACAGATGATAAAACTGAAGCCCAGGAAGCTAATCAACTTGCCCAAGGTCACAAAGCCAGTAAGTAAAGGAAAGTAGAAATTGAATCCCAACACCGAAGCTCCAGAGTCTGTAAATTTAGCATCTACTATAATACTTTTCAATATAGCATATCATTCTCTTTCAGGATGTAATCAAACAACATATACCTTAATCCATGGCCAATGGCCATAACTTCTGAATTTTAAATAAGAGCCAAAATTGGTGACCTTTAGGAAAGGAAGTGACACTTCAAACTCCCTCCCTGCCCCCTTAAAAAAACAACAGAACAAATAGCCTATGTAATACACATATAAACATCTTGTTTTCTAATGAAAAGCCAAATGTCACCAACTGCTTTGAAACAATATATGACTGTCCTGATGGAAGGAGAGTAAGATTGCCTGTTTCTTGCAAAATTTTGCACACAGTAACAGAGGTGGAACCATAAACTGTCTCTTAGGACACACCAGGAAACTGAGGTTGGGTAAGGTGGGGTGTCTTTGGCAACAAAGGTGTTATGTTGAGCCCTTTAAAAAAAAAAAGGCAACACCATAGCCGCTATTTAGCTGAAAATGATGGGATCAGAGATTGACCAAAAAATAAATGGCTAGCCAGCTTCTTCTGTGAGTCAGATGTTGCTTATTCCCATTTCAGAACCTTTTATTTCCTGTGAACAAAATATGTAAATATGAAATCTCTCTACATTCCTCATTTTCAGTGGCACTGCTGACTTCACTCTCAGTTTTCCATTCATTATATTGTTCCTCATCTCTTCTCTTCCCTTTCCAACCTCCTCTGCCAGACTGCTTACCTGTCTGGTAAGTTCTGTGCCCATTATTAATGGGGTGCTTATTTTTAAAAGAGTCTCCAAAGAAAGTCTGCAGCTGCTAAACTGTGAAAATTAGTCCCACTGTTAAAGTGTGTTTGTTCTCTTTCTTTGAAAAATTGTTCCAGTTCCACAGACTTCCAGGAGGATGAAAACAAAAGTCCTGCCTCTTTGAATGCAGTTATCAACCGATGTAGAGTGACAGCATAATTTGTGCTGTTTGTTCAGGGTTGGTTCAATGTCCTATAGATATTTACGGTGAGAGCAAATGACTGATTATTCTTGAAGGATCTTTCCTGCTACCTGTCAGTGCACGCAGAATACAGAGTATTTGAGTCTTCTCTTTTACTTAAAGCCTCTGTTAAAATGCAAATATGTTACTTGTGGGGAGGGAGGTACATGTTATTATATCACTTACTCATATTTTAGCATAAATTATTTGAACAGATAATTGAATAGACTTCAAAGTCTTAAGGGATTAGGAGGACAGGGCTGATATGTTCTGGCAGTGGGAAAAAATAGGGGAAATTGAATAGTATAGCAAACTGGTTGAGCAGAGCAGGCTTGGGTAAGGCATGAAGTAGGCTTTGAAGGAAAATTCCATTTGGGCACTGGGTGAATTTTGAAGAGTAAGGACTGGGTGGGAGCAACAATACAGATATAACTTACAGAAAATTTGTATTTTGCTAAGCCCTATGTATTTATTCTGTATCTGGTTATTTCTTCTCAATAGCAGAGGGAGATCCCACTGGAGGCTTGGATGCCTCAACCACTGAGTCCATTTACTATACTGGAGTAAGGTTCCTCTCTCCGGAGAAACAGAGGCCTGCGATGATTCCCTGCAATGAGGTTGCTGCCTGATGGCTGGGACACAAAACAACCAAGTTGTTGCCTGACAAGCTGACTGAATGGGAACCACTTATGAAAAATACTGTAAGTCATCTGGCTTTCCTTATAATGGCCATGCTCAGCACAGAGAAGTACTTGCTTTGTGTCTCATTTCCTTGGGTGACTTCCCTATAAGAGAATTCTGGTTGGACATGTACAAGTGCAAATTCCACATATTCTTTTCTTTAAGCTTAGAAATCATATTCCTAGATAGTTAAAGAAAGGGAAATCATACTAAATATAAATGTTGAAGATAACTTGGAACCAAATACATAGTGATAAAGCTTGTCTTAAATTTACCCCCCAAAACCCAAGGGGGCCTTTCTTTGCATTTAATTACTGTGATTAATCTGGATGGTTTATAGTTTATGAAATGGCTGCTAAATTTGTATAATCAGATATAAATCTCTCTCGATGTTTTCTGCTCCCTATCACCTGTGGACCACATTGTGAAAAGAGATACCAAATCTCCAGTGACTACCTCTGGGCACAAATTTTAAATCGGTAATGATCTATTGTGAAACCTCTTAATAAAAATTCTGGACTAGAGCAACCTGGTGGGGGTACAGATTAAAAACATTTAAGTAAATGTTTTAATCTTTTCAGTTCACAGAAACATCAAATATCACTGGGTAATTTAATAACAAAATTGAGTTTTGTCTTAAGCAAACAAACTAAAGGCCATTAGCCGTCCAAGCTACAATAAAATGCACTGCAGGGACTTGGCTCAGAAGTTAGCCTCGGTATTGATGTGAGAGCCTCTACTCCTAAAAACCTTCTGAAATATCCACCCACCCCCATTCTGAGACTATGAAGTACAAATCCCATTCTGAGACTATGAAGTACAAACAGAAGCTACTTGCCTGAATGACAAATAACATAGCATAAAATGTTATACTTGGATGCAATAAGTTACTCTGAGCAACAGACAGAAAAAAGTGACAAAACCCCTCCTTACTGAATAGCCATCATGATAACAGTTATCATTTATTGAGTGCTTTATATGTACCAGATACTATTTTAAATGTCTTTTATATAACCTATGATCTTTCAATACTCAACTTCATGCATACTAAGCTGTACACTAAATACGTCCACAGATTTTTTTTCCATAAGCAATGATGCAAACATTTGCACTGTTGGAAGTTCTGTACTAGGGATTATAAGAGTCCTCACCTGGTGTTTTCTTTAATAAGGTGTATAAGCTTATATATTACACATTTTCCTGGACCTTGGAAATGAGAGCACCAGTTCTTGATTTCTTGAGCATGAGGGCTACTGAATAATGTCAAACAATTTTATGATTCCTTTGCACTGCACATCAATCCTGATGTCATGTTTTATAATGGCTGACAGCAAAAATACAACATGATGAAAAGCTACTAAGAATGACAATGTTTTGAAGTGAATTTATACTAATCACAACAGTAAAAGGATATTGCATATAGATAGATACATGCAAGACATTTTTCTGCATCAGATGATGCTTGATGCACAACACTTGGAACACTTGCAATAATTTGGAGGAACCAGGGGTCCATGGTGCACCAGCTGGTGGCCAGTGTACGACCCTTTCAACTCTAACATTCATACTCCAGGTTAAAGGTATTGTCTTCCTGAAACTACCCAGATGAATCTAGCCTCACAGAGGTGGTGGATAGTCCTGGCAAAGAGCTTTCCATGTTGCCAGTACAACACTGGGTGTCAGCTAACAAATGCAAGTCACATTCACAGGGTTAAGTTAGAAGAGCTCCACTACCCAGGAGCTCAACTATCACAATGCAGGTATCCCTTCACTTGCCTTTGCTAAATAACTGTGGGTTACAACCAAGAAATCATACTTCCCAACCCTATAAAAATATTGGTAATCATTGAAAGACACCTGTTATGTATCAGGCACAATGCTAGGAACTTAACCTATTATCCCTAATCCTAGCAATCACACTCAGAGACATAGATGTCTTTATATATGGATACAGAAACGGGCTCAAAAATTAAATAGCCTGCCCAAGATCACGTAGCTCATAAGTGGCTGAGTATGGAATCTGTCTTGCTCCAAAGCCCTCGTTCTTTGTTTTCCACAGTGTTGAGTGTTCTTTTGGTTTCTTTGAAATAGTATTCATTTTATCTTGATAGAAGTTATACTCTTTAATCCCTGAGTAGGTTTCTGCCATTTTGTTCCTGAGAACTGCTTTTTTCTTTTTTTAATTTTTATTGCATTTTAGGTTTTGGGGTACATGTGCAGAACGTGCAAGATAGTTGCATAGGTACACACATGGCAGTGTGTTTTGCTACCTTCCTCCCCTTCACCCACACTTGGCATTTCTCCCCATGCTCTCTCTCCCCAGCTCCCATCCCCCGCTGTCCCTCCCCTATTCCCCGCAATAGACCCCAGTGTGTAGTGCTCCCTTCCCTGTGTCCATGTGTTCTCATTTTTCTCACCCGCCTATGAGTGAGAATATGTGTGGTATTTTGTTTTCTGTTCTTGTGTCAGTTTGCTGAGAATGATGTTCTCCAGATTCATCCATGTCCTTACAAAGGACACAAACTCATCATTTTTGATTGCTGCATAATATTCCATGGTGTATATGTGCCACATTTTCCCAGTCCAGTCTATCATCGATGGGCATTTGGGTTGGTTCCAGGTCTTTGCTATTGTAAACAGTGCTGCAATGAACATTCGTGTGTATGTGTCCTTATAGTAGAACGATTTATAGTCCTTTGGATATATACCCAGTAATGGGATTGCTGGGTCAAATGGAATTTCTATTTCTAGGTCCTTGAGGAATCGCCACACTGTCTTCCACAATGGTTGAACTAATTTACACTCCCACCAACAGTGTAAGAGTGTTCCTATTTCTCCACATCCTCTCCAGCATCTGCTGTCTCCAGATTTTTTAATGATCGCCATTCTAACTGGCGTGAGATGGTATCTCAATGTGGTTTTGATTTGCATCTCTCTAATGACCAGTGATGATGAGCATTTTTTCATGTGTTTGTTGGCCTCACGTATGTCATCTTTTGTAAAGTGTCTGTTCATATCCTTTGCCCAGTTTTGAATGGGCTTGTTTGTTTATTTCCTGTAAATCTGTTTGAGTTCTTTGTAAATTCTGGATATCAGCCCTTTGTCAGATGGGTAAACTGCAAAGATTTTTTCCCATGCTGATGGTTGCCGATTTACTCTAGTGACTGTTTCTTTTGCCGTGCAAAAGCTGTGGAGTTTGATTAGGTCCCATTTGTCTATTTTGGCTTTTGTTGCCAATGCTTTTGGTGTTTTGGTCATGAAGTCCTTGCCTACTCCTATGTCCTGAATGGTTTTGCCTAGATTTTCTTCTAGGGTTTTTATGGTGCCAGGTCTTATGTTTAAGTCTTTAATCCATCTGGAGTTAATTTTAGTGTAAGGTGTCAGGAAGGGGTCCAATTTCTGCTTTCTGCACATGGCTAACCAGTTTTCCCAACACCATTTATTAAACAGGGAATCCTTTCCCCATTGCTTGTTTTTGTCTGGTTTATCAAAGATTATATGGTTGTAGATATGTTGTGTTGCCTCTGATGCCTCTGTTCTGTTCCATTGGTCTATATCTCTGTTTTGGTACCAGTACCATGCTGTTTTGATTATTGTAGCCTTGTAGTATAGTTTGAAGTCCGGTAGTGTGATGCCTCCCGCTGTGTTCTTTTTGCTTAGAATTGACTTGGCTATGCGGGCTCTCTTTTGGTTCCATATGAAGTTCATGGTGGTTTTTTCCAGTTCTGTGAAGAAATTCAATGGTAGCTTGATGGGGATAGCATCGATTGTGTAAATTACTTTGGGCAGTATAGCCATTTTCACAATATTGATTCTTCCTAACCATGAACATGGAATGTTTCTCCATCTGTTTGTTTCCTCTCTTATTTCATTGAGCAGTGGTCTGTAGTTTTCCTTGAAGAGGTCCCTTACGTTCCTTGTAAGTTGTATTCCTAGGTATTTTATTCTCTTTGTAGCCATTGTGAATGGCAGTTCGTTCTTGATTGGGTTCTCTTTAAGTCTATTATTGGTGTATAGGAATGCTTGTGATTTTTGCACATTGATTTTATATCCTGAGACTTTGCTGAAGTTGCTTATCAGTTTCAGGAGTTTTTGGGCTGAGGTGATGGGGTCTTCTAGGTATACTATCATGTCATCTGCAAATAGAGACAACTTGGCTTCCACCTTTCCTATTCGAATACCCTTTATTTCTTTTTCCTTGCCTGATTGCTCTTGCTAGAACTTCCAGTACTATGTTGAATAGGAGTGGTGAGAGAGGGCATCCTTGTCTAGTGCCGGATTTCAAAGGGAATGCTTCCAGTTTTTGCCCATTAAGTATGATATTGGCTGTTGGTTTGTCATAAATAGCTTTTACTACTTTGAGATCTGTTCCATCAATACCGAGTTTATTGAGGGTTTTTAGCATAAAGGGCTGTTCAATTTTGTCAAATGCCTTCTCTGCGTCAATTGAGATAACCATGTGGTTTTTGTTTTTGGTTCTGTTTATGTGGTGAATTACGTTTATAGACGTGCGTATGTTGAACCAGTCTTGCATCCTCGGGATGAATCCTACTTGATCATGATGGATAAGTTTTTTAATGTGATGTTGCAATCGGTTTGCCAGTATTTTATTGAAGATTTTTGCATCTATGTTCATCATGGATATTGGCCTGAAGTTTTCTTTTCTTGTTGAGTCTCTGCCACGTTTTGGTATCAGGATGATGTTGGTCTCAGAAAATGATTTGGGAAGGGTTCCCTCTTTTTGAATTATTTGGAATAGTTTCAGAAGGAATGGTACCAGATCCTCTTTGTGTGTCTGGTAGAATTCGGCTGTGAACCCATCTGCAACTGAGCTTTTTTAGTGTGGTAGGCTCTTAATTGCTGCCTCAACTTCAGACCTTGTTATTGGTCTATTCATAGTTTCGGCTTCCTCCTGGCTTAGGCTTGAGAGGACACAGGTGTCCAGAAATTTATCCATTTCTTCCTGGTTTACTTGTTTATGTGCATAGAGTTGTTTGTAGTATTCTCTGATGATGGTTTGAATTTCTGTGGAATCTGTGGTGATTTCCCCTTTATCGTTTTTTATTGCATCTATTTGGTTGTTCTCTCTTTTCGTTTTTATCAGTCTGGCTAGTGGTCTATTTTGTTGATCTTTTCGAAAAACCAGCTCTTGCATTTATTGATTTTTTGAAGGTTTTTTTTGTGTCTCTATCTCCTTCAGTTCTGCTCTGATCTTAGTTATTTCTTGTCTTCTGCTAGGTTTTAAGTTTTTTTGATCTTGCTCCTCTAGCTCTTTCAATTTTGATGATAGGGTGTCAATTTTGGATCTCTCCATTCTTATCATGTGGGCACTTACTGCTATATATTATGTGATCAATTTTGGAGTAGGTGTGATGTGGTGCTGAGAAGAATGTATATTCTGTGGATTTGGGGTGGAGAGTTCTGTAAATGTCTATCAGGTTTGCTTGTTCCAGGTCTGAGTTCAAGCCCTGGATATCCTTGTTAATTTTCTGTCCGGTTGATCTGTCTGATCTTGACAGTGGAGTGTTAAAGCCTCCCACTATTATTGTGTGGGAGTCTAAGTCTCTTTGTAAGTAATTAAGAACTTGCCTTATATATCTGGGTGCTCCTGTATTGGGTCCATATATATTTAGGATCGATAGCTCTTCTTGTTGTATCGATCCTCTGACCATTATGTAATGACCTCCTTTGTCTGTTTTGATCTTTGTTGCTTTAAAGTCTATTTTATCAGAGATGAGAACTGCAACTCCTTGTTTTTACTTGCTCTCCATTTGCTTGGTAAATCTTCCTCCATCCCTTTATTTTGAGCCTTTGTGTGTCCTTGCATGTGAGATGGGTTTCCTGGATACAGCACACCGATGGGTTTTGGTTTTTTATCCAATTTGCCAGTCTGTGTCTTTTGATTGGTGCATTTAGCCCATTTACATTTAGGGTTAATATTGGTATGTGTGAATTTGATACTGCCATTTTGATGCTAGCTGGCTGTTTTGCCCATTGGTTGATGCAGATTCTTCATTTTGTTGATGATCTTTAGCATTTGGTATGTTTTTAGAATGGCTGGTACTGGTTGTTCCTTTCTATGTGTAGTGCCTCTTTCAGGAGCTCTTGTAAAGCAGGCCTGGTGATGACAAAATCTCTGAGTACTTGCTTGTTTGCAAAAGATTTTATTCTTCCTTCACTTATGAAGCTCAGTTTGGCTGGATATGAAATTCTGGGTTGAAAGTTCTTTTCTTTAAGGATGTTGAATATTGGCCCCCACTCTCTTCTGGCTTGTAGAGTCTCTGCCAAGAGATCTGCTGTGAGTCTGATGGGCTTCCCTTTGTGGGTGATCCGACCCTTCTCTCTGGCTGCCCTTAGTATTTTCTCCTTCATTTCAACCCTGGTGAATCTGACGATTATGTGCCTTGGGGGTTGCTCTTCCTGAGGAATATCTTTGTGGTGTTCTCTGTATTTCCTGAAGTTGAGTATTGGCCTGCCTTGCTAGGTTGTGGAAATTTTCCTGGATAATATCCTGAAGAGTGTTTTCAAGCTTGGATTCATTCTCTTCTTCACATTCTAGTACACCTATCAAACGTAGGTTAGGTCTCTTCACATAGTCCCACATTTCTTGGAGATTTTGTACATTCCTTTTTGTGCTTTTTTCTCTAATCTTCGTTTCTCGTTTTATTTCATTGAGTTAATCTTTGACTTCTGATATTCTTTCTTCTGCTTGGTCAGTTTGGCTGTTGAAACTTGTGCAGGCTTCGTGAAGTTCTCGTGTTGTGTTTTTCAGCTCCTTCAATTCATTCATATTTCTAAGTTGTCCATTCTTGTTATCATTTCCTCAAATCTTTTTTCAAATCTTTTTTTCAAGGTTCTTAGTTTCTTTGCATTGATTTAGAACATGTTCTTTTAGCTCACTGAAGTTTCTCATTATCCACCTTCTGAAGTCTGATTCTGTCATTTCGTCACACTCATTCTCCATCCAGCTTTGTTCCCTTGCTGGTGAGGAGTTTTGGTCCTTTGTAGGAGGTGAGGTGTTTTGGTTTCGGGTGTTTTCCTCCTTTTTGCGCTGGTTTCTTCCCATCTTTGTGGATTTATCCACCTGTCGTCTTAGTAGTTGCTGACTTTTCGATTGGGTCTCTGAGTGGATGCCCAGATTCTTGATGATGAAGTATTTCTGTTACTTAGTTTTCCTTCTAACAGTCTAGGCCCTCTGCTGTACGACTGCTGAGGTCCACTCCAGGCCCTGCTTGGCTGGGGTACACCTGTAGCAGCTGCGGAACAGTGAGGGATGCTACCAGTTTCTTCTTCTGCTATCTTTGTCCCAGAATGATGCCTGCCAAAGGTCAGTGTGATTAGTCCTTTTTTGAGTTGACTCTTTGGATATACAGGGGTCAGGGAGCTGCTTGATGAGATGGTCTGTACTTTATAGGAGCTCCAGTGCTGAGCTGTGAGCTCTGTTGTTCATTCAGGGTTGTTGGGCGGGTGTGTTTAGGTCTGTTGCAGCAGAACTTATAAAACCCCCTTTTTTTTTCCCTCAGATGCTCTGTGTCAGGGAGTTGGGGCTTTCTTTATGAGTATCCGTTGCACTGTTCTGCCCAGCTAGGAGGCAGTCCAGTCACTATTTTGCCTGCCGAGGCTCCACCCTGCTACTGCGGGGTCTGGCTTGCTGCCGCGGGGCTTCGCCTAGCTGCTGCGGGGCTCCGCCCTACTGTGGTGGGCTCTGCCCTGTTGGCGGAGTCTTTCTGTTATGGCAGGTTGACTGGGCAATGGCAGGCTGCTTCAGCAATGGGTGTGTATCTCAGTACGGGTGGAATGTGTCCATAGTGGTGGATGCCCCTCCCCCACGGAGCTGCACCGTCCTCGATTCAGCTGAGCCCGCAGTAAAACTCTCAACCCCGAGTGTTTTGAATCGCTGTTTTGTTTGTCCCTGTGGGGGTGGGACCCGCTGAGCCTGATCACCTGGCTCCCTGCCTCAGAGTCCTTTCTCTCTCTCTCTTTTTTTAAGTTGAACGGTTGATTCTCTCACAGGTGTTTCAGTTGCCTGCTGATAGGGCACCGGTATCTGTGTGATTTCCCATGCTGCGGACCACTGCACCGGCTCAAATCACGCTTCCCAGGAATCTCCTGGTCTGGCTCACTGTCCAAGTCCCGTTTAATCAGGTGGATATGTTAATCTGCTCTCCCAAATCTCAGATTGCTGGTTTAACAGGGCACCCAGACCAGTGAGTTTTGTGCAGGGTGCCGCTGCACTGCGGTGCTGGCCGAAAGGGCTGCGCCGGTGTCCCTTGTCTCTCCTACACCTGGGAATTGCCCTATTCTGTGGGCAACAAAGGTCCGTCTGAAAATGTGGCTAGGACTCACCCTCTGCGCCTTCACTGAGAGCTGCAATCCTGAGTTATTCCTACCGCGCCATCTTGGAAATCCTATCTTGAGAACTGCTTTCTTTTCCATATAAGTTTCATGAAATAAAGCCCCTGATTTGGTCCTTAGGCTATGGAATATATTGAAAGGACTAAAACAGGCATTATTTTTTCTACTCTATTTTCTATAAGGGCATATAACAATTCCTCCGTAATTTGTTATGGTTTATAATTTCATGAAGTGATATAGTCACACTAAGACCTAAATTAAGATATAAAAGGCACATAAAGGTAGAGAGCAACTGTATAATCTGTGATGCACAAGGTGGTGTAAGGAGCCTCAGGATCATTTAAATTTTTATAGTCTGCAAAATGTTCAGCTACTAACAAACAAATACACTCAATTACAGTAGAATGCACCTAGATTTAGATACTGAATGATCTGCAGTGATTAACTCTTTGTAGGATTTTCTTCAATAATGGGCTATGTCCCCAAAATTCTTCCAACCAGACAGAGCTACATGGTCAGCTTGCACATTTACCACTGGTTTGGGAATGTTTAACTGACTCCTAGGCCACACTCCTGAGTGGCAGATGGCAAATTCCTCATCTGACATATCATCACAAAAAGCATTTTTAGAATAGTTTTGGTCCCTGTATACAAAGGGGAAACGTATTTATTGTAGCACCAGTATTCTGTTAATGGAAAACAGTTTTTAGTATTTATAGAAATTCAAAAGAAACAATGACTTTCTTTTATGTATCTCAACAGTTCTTTCCTTGCTTCCCATTTACATTCTTTTAAAATGAAATTTTCATTATTCCCATTTCAATTTCTAATGTTGCTTTCTATGTTTATGAAGTTATATTACAGGTAACTTTATAATAAATTTCTCTTCAGTCCTATGATTGCTTGCAGTATACAAAACTGACATAGGAGAGTCAAAGTTATGAATACAGGTCTATTTTACAATAACTCATTTTTATCTTGAAACAAAGATCTCAAATTCAATTTCTTTTCTGTCTCCATATATATTCTTTCCATCTTTAGGAAAGGTTTATCTTTGTTCAATTTTAATCTGGATTATGTTTGATAAGACTTTATTTTTATGGTATTAAGAGTTGATTTCATATGCATAGCTACTTTTCTTATAGCTCTAGAAGATAAAGGTTTTTAAAAATATTTACCTAAAATAGTCACCAAATGTCTTTTTATGATTAGTTTTTACTCATTTTGTGATTCATTGATGTAATCCACAAAAAAATCTGCATTGTGCATTCATGAAGGATAACTTGTCTGAGCAAATATTAACTTTGCATATACATGTGTCCTTTTGGTCTCTTAATGAAATTTGGTTTTACTAACTTGCAGACCACTGTTACATAAAAGTGTCTGAAAGACTCCAGGTAGACAAAATAATTTATATAAATGTAAAACTTATCATGCCTGAAAGGTTTAGTAGAATTTTGGCAAATTTATAACAATTTCCAAATCACAAGAAGAAAAATGTGACAGCTGCTTAATAGCATTCAGCAACAGTGTACAGCAGTAGAGGCAAGTGGGTATCCCAGTATCTTGGTGAAATTCAGTGTGAAAGAATTACCTGTGTAAGAACTAGGAAACAGGGTTTTAAAATTCTATGAAATATCAAATGGTCATTTTAGTGTTATTAAGTAGTAGGCCTTTTAGATTATTCAAAATATTTTTATACATGCCATTTATGATAAATAATACCTTGAAGAATACAAACGAAGAGGTATGGGGAAAGGCCCTCCATGCCCTCTCTGGATATGCCATCCTCCAGAACCTCCCTCATCATTAGCCATCAGGAAGCTCTGGAAACCCTGTCTTTTTTTGTTCCTTTGTTTGTTTGTTTGTTTTCATGGAGGCTTCAACACACAGGCATAATGGATTAAACCACTGGTAACCAATTTGTCTTCAGCCCTCCTCTCCTCCCCAGAATTTGGGGGATGGAGACAAAAGTCCAACCCTCCACTCATGTCTTGGTCTTTCTGGTGACCAGCCCCCATTCTGAAGCTACTTAGGGGTTGCCAGCTGTCAGTCAGTCAGTCAACTCATTAGCATGTAAAAAGTCATCATTTCTGCCAGGAAGAAGGGACAAAGACCAAATATATATATCACAATATCAGAATCCACTCCCAGTCTTCTAAAGGAATCTGTTATATCCAAAGGATATATAACCTAAAATATACTGGGGCATTACTAGAACTCATTTAGTCATGAATGCTATAATTTGTCCAGTCCATCATATTGTATGAATATGTCTCCCAGAGTGCAGTCACTCAGGTTTTCAGGCTTCTAAAGCAGGAGTGATCTAAGCAAATATACAGGTTCACTCTTTCAGGAATTTGGTATAATTAAGCTAAGAGATAATGTCATCTCTTGCTCTGAGCCTCTTTTAAGGTAATATAATACTGGATTTCTCTCATATAACCCCTTTGTTCATTTCTTTACCTCAGCTACTATTTTTATTTCTGTTCATTCATATGAAAACCTTTCCACCTTTGGAAGGGACATTAGGTTTGGCTACCCTGCTTGTCTGGACTATAGGCAACAATCCTAGTCTAGCAAGTATCTCCCCCTCAGACCACTCCCATTCAGATAGACAGGGTAAGGTTACACTGGAGCAGAACTCGATAGTTGCACTCATTGTTAACTCCAATTTTGCCAGACAGAATTCCCTCTGGAATTCTGACGTAAGGTTTAGGAAGTGTAGTTATAGTCAGATCGAAGATGGCTGAATAGGAACAGCTCTGGAGTGCAGTTCCCAGCAAGAACGCAGAGGATGAGTGATATTTGCATTTCCAAAGGAATTTTTACTGCCCACAGACCAGGAGATTCCCGGGCACAAAAGTGCCATGGGTCTCCAGCACAGCTGTTTGAGCTGGTGCAGTAGGTCTCTGCACAAAAACTCACACAAATCTGGGCACTGTTTGAACTGGTGCCTGGAATGCCTGGGAGACAGACAGAGTCGCCCATTCAACTGAAAAAGAGGAGCCTGAAACAGGGAGCCAGGTGATCTTGCTCAGTGGGTCCCACCCCCACAAAGACCAGCAATCTGAAACACTCTGGACTGAGTTTCACAGCAAGCACTGCTGGACCTGGGATGGTCCAGCACTTGGTGGGGAAGGGCATCTGCCACTACCGAGGCAGTCCGCCACTACCGAGACAGTCCACCATTACTGAGGCAGACCACCATTACTATGGCAGTCCTAACTATATCTCTATAAACAAAACTCCAAGGAAGTTCACACAGCAGGTGGGCAGAGCCCATGGCAGCCCACCAATGCCTCTGCTGGCAGACTGTGACTAGGCTACCCCCTCATTGGGCATGGCATCTCTGAAAAGAGGCAGCAGCATGTCTGTCAGGAACTTCTTATAAATAAAGCCCCACCTTCCCAGGACAGAGCACCTGGGAGAAAACGGTGGTTATGAGCTCTGCTGAAGCAGACTTAAATGTACCTGCCCAGCAGTTCTGAATGGAACAAAGGAGTTCACAGCTCAGCACGTGAGCTACTATAAGGGACAGACTGCCTACTCTGACCCCCATATATCCAAAGAGACACCTCATAAAGGACAGCTCAGACTGACATCTGGTGAGTATCCTTCTGGGACAAAGATAACAGAAGATAAAACTGGCAGCAACCCTTACTGCTCTGTAGCTGTTGCAGGTGATCCCCAGCCAAGCAGGGTCTAGAGTGGACCTGTAGCAGTCCTCCAGCAGAGGGGCCTGACTGTTAGAAGGAAAACTAAAAAACAAAGGAATAACTTCATCATCCACAAAAAGCATGTCCACTCAGAGCCCCATCTGAAAGTCACCAACTACAAAGACCACAGGTAAATAAATCCACAAAGATAGGAAGAAACCAGCACAAAAGGATGAAAACATCCAAAACCAGAATGCCAGTCCTCCTCCAAGGGATCACAATTCCTCACCAGCAAGGGAACAAGGCTGGACAGAGAATGAGTCTGATGAATTGACAGAAACAGGCTTCAGAAAGTGGGTAATAACAAACTTCTCTGAGCTAAAAGAACATGTTCTAACCCAATGCAAAGAAACTAAGAATTGAGAAAAGGTTTGATGAAATGCTAACTAGAATAAACAGCTTAGAAAAGAATATAAATGAATTGATGGAGCTGAAAAACACAACATGAGAACTTCTCGAAACATACACAAGTTTCAGTAGACAAATCGACCAAGCAGAAGAAGGGATATCAGATATTGAAGACTGACTCAATGAAATAAAACGAGAAGGCAAGATTAGAGAAAAAAGAATGAAAATGAACAAAGCCTCCAAGAAATATGGGATTATGTGAAAAGACCTAATCTACGTTTGATAGGTGTACTTGAATCTGACGGAGAGAATGAATCCAAGCTGGAAAACCCTCCTCAGGATATTATCCAGGAGAACTTCCCCAACCTAGCAAGGGAGGCCAATATTCAAGTCCAGGAAATACAGAGAATACCACAAAGATATTCCTCAAGAAAAGCAACCCCAAGGCACATAATCATCAGATTCATCAGGGTTGAAATGAAGGAGAAAATGCTAAGGGCAGCCAGAGAGAAAGGTCGGGTTACCCACAAAGGGAAGCCTATCAGACTCACAGCAGATCTCTCAGCAGAAACCCTACAAGCCAGAAGACAGTGGGGTCCAATATTCAACATCCTTAAAGAAAAGAACTTTAAACCCAGAATTTCATAGCCAGCCAAACTAAACTTCATAAGTGAAGGAGAAATAAAATCCTTTAAGAACAAGCAACCGCTGAGAGATTTCGTCACCACCAGGCCTGCCTTACAAGAGCTCCTGAAAGAAGCACTAAACATAGAAAGGAACGAGTACCAGCTACTCCAAAAATGTGCCAAATGGTAAAAAGCATTGACACAATGAAGAAACTGTGTCAACTAATGGGCAAAACAACCAGGTAGCATCAAAATGGCAGGATCAAATTCACACATAACAATATTAACCCTAAATGCAAATGGGCTAAATGCCCCAATCAAAAGACACAGACTGGCAAATTGGATAAAAAGTCAAAACTGATTGGTGTGCTGTATCCAGGAAACCCATCTCACGTGCAAGGATACACAAAGGCTCAAAATAAAAAGGGATGGAGGAAGATTTACCAAGCAAATGGAGAGCCAAAAAAACCAGGAGTTGCAAAACTAGTCTGACACATCATGTCTGTCTTGTGAATCTATTAACATTATATGGCATCAGGCAAAAGAGGAAGGAATCTTTTGCATTTGTGTTGAGACAGTTTTCTTTAAACCAATGAAGTTCAAAAGAGATGAAGAAGGGCATTTCCTAATGGTAAAAGGATCAATGCAACAAGAAGAGCTAACGATCCTAAATATATACGTATCCAATACAGGAGCACCCAGATACATAAAGCAGGTTCTCAACGACCTACGAAGAGGCTTAGACTCCCACACAATAATAATGGGAGACTTTAACACTCCACTGTCAGTATTAGATCAACAAGACAGAAAATTAGCAAGGATATTCAGGACTTGAACTCAGATCTGCACCAAGCAAACCTAATAGACATTTACAGAACTTTCCACCCCAAATCCACAGAATATACTTTCTTCTCAGCACCACATCACATCTACTCTAAACTGACCACATAATTGGAAGTAAATCGCTCCTCAGCAAATGCAAGAGAACGGAAATCATAACCAACAGTCTCTCAGACCACAGTGCAATCTAATCAGAACTCAGGTAAGAAACTAACTCAGAACCACACAACTTCATGGAAACTGAACAATTGGCTCTTGAATGTTGACTGGATAAACAATGAAATGAAGGCAGAAATAAAGATGATCTTCGAAACCAATGAGAAGACACAACATACCAGAAGCTCTGGGACACATTTAAAGTGGTGTCTAGAGGAAAATTTATAGCAATAAAATGCCCACATGAGAAGCAAGGAAAGATCTAAAATTGATACCTATCATCAAAATTGAAAGAGTTAGAGCAAGTTCAAAAAAACTCAAAAGCTAGCAGAAGACAAGAAATAACTAAGATCAGAGCAGAACTGAAGGAGACAGACACACAAAAAACTCTTCAAAAAATTAATAAATCCAGGAGCTGTTTTTTTAAAAGATCAACAAAATAGACCACTAGCCAGATTAATAAAAAAGAAAAGAGAATATTCAAATAGATGCAATAAAAAAGATCCAGGGGATATCACCACCAATTGCACAGAAATACAAACTATGATCAGAGATTACTACAAACAACACTAGGTACATAAACTAGTAAACCTGGAATAAATGGGTAAATTCCGGGACACTTGCATCCTCTCAAGCCTAAACCAGGAAAAAGTCGAACCCTGAATAGACCAATAACAAGGGCTGAAGTTGAAGCAGCAATTAATAGCCTACCAACCAAAAAAAGCCCAGGTCTAGATGGGTTAACAGTCAAATTCTACGAGACATACAAAGAGGAGCTGGTACCATTCGTTCTGAAACTATTCCAAATAATCCAAAGGGAGGGAATCCTTCCCAAATCATCTCAGGATACAAAATCAATGTGCAGAAATCATAAGCATTCCTATACACCACTAACAGACTTAAAGAGAGCCAAATCAAGAACAAACTGCGATTCACAATTGTTACAAAGAGAATAAAATACCTAGGAATACAACTAACAAAGGATGTAAAGGACATCTTCAAGGAGAACTACAGACCACTGCTCAACGAAATAAGAGAGGACACAAACAGATGGAGAAAGGTTGCATGCTCATGGTTAGGAAGAATCAATATCGTGAAAATGGCCATACTGACCAAAGTAATTTACAGATTCAATGCTATCCCCATCAAGCTACCAATGACCTTCTTCACAGAACTGGAAAAAAACACCTTAAACTTCATGTGGAACCAAAAGAGAGCCCACATAGCCAAGTCAGTTCTAAGCAAAAAGAACAAAGCTGGAGGCATCACACTACTGGACTCCAAACTATACTACAAGGCTACAGTAATCAAAACACATGGTACTGGTACCAAAACAGAGATATAGATGAATGGAACAGAACAGAGGCCTTGGAGGCAACATCACACATCTACAACCATCTGATCTTTGACAAACATGACAAAAGCAATGGGGAAAGGATTCCCTGTTTAATAAATGGTGTTGGGAAAACTGGCTAGCCATGTACAGAAAGCAGAAACTGGACCACTTCCTGACACCTTACACTAAAATTAACTCCAGATGGATTAAAGATTTAAACATAAGACCTAACACCATAAAAACCCTAGAATAAAACCTAGGCAAAACCATTCAGGACATAGGCATAGGCAAGGACTTCAAGACTAAAACACCAAAAGCATTGGCAACAAAAGCCAAAATAGACAAATGGGATCGAATTTAACTTAAGAATTTCTGCACAGCAAAAGAAATAATCATTAGAGTGAACTGGCAACCAACAGAAACGGAAAAAATTTTTGCAATCTACCCATCTGACAGAGGGCTAATATCCAGAATCTACAAAGAACTAAAACAGATTTACAAGAAAACAAACAAACAAACCCAATCAAAAGTGGGTGAAGAATATGAACAGATACTTTTCAAAAGAAGACACATATGAGGCCAACAATCATAGGAAAAAATGCACATCATCACTCGTCATTAGAGAAATGCAAATCAAAACCACATTGAGACACCATCTCACGCCAGTTAGAATGGTGATCGTTAAAAAAATCTGGAGACAACAGATGCTGGAGAGGATGTGGAGAAATAGGAACACTTTTACACTGTTGGTGGGTGTGTAAATTAGTTCAACCATTGTGGAAGACAGTGTGGCGATTCCTCAAGGACCTAGAAATAGAAATTCCATTTGAACCAGCAATCCCATTACTGGGTATATATCCAAAGGATTAAAAACTGCTCTGTTATAAAGACACAGGCACATGTATGTTCACTGTGGCACTGTTTACAATAGCAAAGACCTGGAACCAACCCAAATGCCCATCGATGATAGATTGGACTGGGAAAATGTGGCACATATACACCATGGAATAGTATGCAGCCATAAAAATGATGAGTTCATGTCCTTTGTAGGGACATGGATGAACCTGGATACCATCATTCTCAGCAAGCTGACACAAGAACAGAAAAACAGCACATGTTCTCACTCATAGGTGGGTGTTGAACAATGTGAACACATGGACACATGGACACAGGGAGGGGAGCATCATATACTGGGGTCTGTTGAGGGGGTCTAGGGGAAGGACAGTGGGGGGTAGGGAGTTGGGGACGGATAATATGGGGGGAAATGCCAGATATAGGTGATGGGGATGGAGGCAGCAAATCATATTCCGTCTATGTACATATGCAACAATCCTGCATGTTCTTCACAAGTACCCCAACCTGAAGTGCAATAAAATATACATATTAAAAAAAAGAAATGTAGTTACAAAGTAATTAGCATCTACACTTGCAACTACTTTTCTTATGAAGATGTTATTTTGTCACAAATGGTAATGAATCTGACCTTAAATACATGCCAAAGACAAAATGTAACTTAGACGAAAAAAGGTCCAAAATGTTTGATGACAAAGATCATGGAGAAAAGAAACAAAATCATTTCTGGTTATTTGATCTGGGAACTGATTCAGGAAACATTACTAAATCTCTATTACGCAGATGAATTTGTATGTTCTAGGAACATTGCCTTCTATGTTTATTGATTGACATATACACAAAAACCCTTATTATTTTAAAATGGAAAAGACATACTTCCAATTTACTTTGGAGTTTTTGCCAAGTACCATTTCTGTTAGTCTTATAATCACAGAATCTAGCCATGTAAAACAGGGTATTCATTCATGTATATGTATGTACATATTAACCAGCTGGCTCACCATTCATTTATTGAGGTCTTACTCATACCAAGTCCTCTGTTACATACTGCAGATACAGATAAACTAGTTCCTTCTCTCAAAGAGTTCAATTCTATAAGAAGAAATAGTTACGTAAACCCATAAATCACAATATTGAAAATTTCAAGTTTGAAGGTAATGCTAAGAGACAGGCTCTCAGAGACAGGTGTGGTAGGAAAATGCAGCCATAAGATTTTGTACTTCTGCACCCTTTCATATCTAGGCTAACCTTGTAATTTTGATCAGCAGAATGTGGTAGAAGTGATGGTATAAAGTTTTGGCGTGTAAGTTACAAGAGATCTTGCAGCTTCCAACTTCTGTCTTTCTGCAGTACTCCTGATACCATGTAAAGAAGTCCAAGTGAGAAATCATGTAGAGTGAGAGGGACTCAACCTACAGTCAGCATAAAGGCCCCAGACACATAAACGTGAGGGTATGTTATACTCTCCAGCCCTAGTAAGGCTACTGATGCTTGAAGCTACTACAAAAGTGATTCCTGGCTACAACAGTGGAAAACCATTCAGCTGAGCTCAACACAAACTGTTGACCCAAACTGACAGAACAATAAGAAATAAGAAACAGTTTTGTGTTATAACACTATTCTTTCGGATGGTGTTTTATGAATGAATAGATAACCGGTACAAGACATTTATGCAGAGCACGAATGATAACTCAATGGTAAGAATGGGCAGAGTTGGGTGTAGAAATGGAAGAAAAATGATCACTGTTCAGAGAGGGAATGGAGCTAATTACTTGCTTCTTTCTTATCCACCGGATAGAAAGCTGTTGCAGGGGCCTTCTCATTGGTGTAATAATGTCTTCTGTCTTGGCTTTTCATCTTCAACTTTGAACTTGTTTTAACTCGCTTGTTATGAGTTACAGATCTAAATTTTCCCTCTTCCAAGCTTTGCTGCACTGATGCCTGCCAGGCTATTAAATACTCCAACAGACAGACAAGATAAAAGCCTGTGGCTAACACAAGTCAAATGAAAAAAAAAATCTCATGGCTAGCAGAATGAGGGGTTGGTCCCAATGTTGTTAATTGCCATAAGTTTTCCAGTAATCAAGCAGAAACCAGCTCCTGAAAAGCATTTCTGAAACAACTATAGCTGGAAACTTTCCCAACCAACCCTGATAGACTGCTGGATGCCCGCTGACAACCCCTCTCCCCTGCCTTGCAGTCCTGCCATAACTCTGACTGGAAAGAGGACCTGTTTTATAAACATTATTTATTGATAGATAGCCAGTTTCAGTCAGCTGAAGACTGCACACAAATTGTCTTTATGTAAAAAAGGTGAACTATAGGGTACAAAGAGCCAAGTTCCACCTTTAATACTAAAACGCTACTCTAGAGCAAACATGGGATGTATGTTACAAATGTTTACCCCCTATGCAAGTGCCTGATTTCCCTCATGAATAGTCATAGATTTTCCCCAACACTGCTCAATATGTATGTGAGACATATGTATACTAGTTCCTTCCTCCCACTCATGTGGTATGCATTTTATTTCCCTGAAAGCAGCCATTCCCTGATCTGAGGATAGTTTCTCCCTCTGAAAATAATGTTGTCTCCTTTCCTTCCTCTCTGGATCTCATGGCCTTTTGTTAACATCTTCTAGGCACTGCTTCTTGGAATACCTCTGGCCCCAGCAAATGGCATACGCTGAGGGTTCTACCTTTTCCCAAGTTTCTGTACTACCACTTCTAGGCTGATATAAAAAGAAGAAAAACTTAAACCTGGCGTATTGAAACTATTTGATTTAGAGGGAATCAGATTAGAACAATATAGGGATAATGATGACCCTGAGTCATCAATAAAGGTCACCACTTGTAGGGATATACCCGGTGTCAAAAAGTAGTATCAAAAATTGATTCATTCAAAAAATATACATGTAGCATTTACTACTTGCCAGGCATTGTCCCAGGCAAGGCAGGGAACAACAAAGACAAGAATTCATGTCCTAATGGAACTTTTATGTTCCTCTGGTAGGACCTAGTTAAGCAATACATCATCAAATATTACACATAAAGAATTACTCAAAGACCTATTCCTTATAATGTAAAAAGACAATCTACAAAAGGGTAGCAAGAAACAGGAGTAAAGAAATGAGACAATTATGTCTAAATAATTGTTGATTCATCTGTTTAAAAAATGGAGACAAAATTTTCGATGACTTCAACATGCTAAGTGGAAGGGAGGAAGGAAAAGTAAAAATATGCCAAGGTTGCTCTCTTGTTCACATACATGAAAATAAAGATTAGGATGTAAAAGGCAAGATTGTTAAGAAGTATATGCTACTAAACAGAAGGTGTGACAACATCACTGTCAGGAAGTGAAATCTGAGAAAAAAAGCATAAATTAGAATAAAAAGAACCATGTTTCTAAAAGTCTGAAATCATGAAAATGATATGTTAATGATACTAAATGGCAATGCAGCAAATAGTAAAAACAAAAATCAAGACATATTATAAGAGCAAGAATAAAAGAAGCACAATTCAATACAGATATAGACATGATTCAGAAAGGAGCAATGTATAAAACCTGTAATAGAGGGAATGTCAGCAATATCAGCACAAATGGAATAGGCAGCATTAGAAGCAAGTATCAAACAGGGACCAGAGGATCTCCCTCTAAGCAAAGAGAAACTTAATTAACAATAGTAAAGGAAAATGAAGCCACTTTAGACTATCTTAATACTATCACTAACGGAAGACAGGGTCATTCAAATTCCATCCAAGTGAAAACAATCAGTAATTATGGAATCACACACTATACCAGTGTGTGGTCTAATTATTAAATAGGCACTGATGTCATTCTGGGTAGAAGTTGTATCTGCTTTACTGCTCAGCTTATTATTTGAAGCAAGGCTGAGCAAGGCCTCTGAAAACACCGTACTGGGAGCAAATGTGTCTCTGAGAAAGAATGAGCCAATCTACTAGGACTTTCCAGCTGTAATTTCAAACATTATTTTAAAACATTAACTGGTTTAGGTTTTATGCAGCTTAGGTGACTAATACAACAATAGGCAAAACAACCATTAAGCAGATAAGGAATTCACTTTATTTTCTGAATGTTTTCATAATCTATTAGCTCTAGAATAGACATATAAACCTCATCAAACTGTCATGAAGTTATTACCTAAAACCCTATCAGACATCCAGAATAGGTTATAAAGGTTTTCCTTATATTCTAAATCACATTTATGTTAGATGATCAAAGAAAACACTAAGTAGCAGAAATATTTTTAAAGGAATGTTCAGTGTTTTATTCAAAAACTTCAGGCTGGGTGGGATTACAGGCTCATGCCTGTAATCCCAGTACTCTGGGAAACCGAGCAGGAGGATTAAGTGTAGGAGTTCAAGACCAGTCTGTGCAACATAGTGGGCTCCTGTCTCTAATTTAAATTTAAACCACAATGAGATACCACTGTATACCCACCAGAATGACTAAAAATCAATACCGACAGTAACAAGTGTTGACAAAGACATGAAGAAATAGCAGCTTTCATACACTGTCGGTGGGCACATAAAATGGAACAGTCACTTTGGTAAACAATTCAGTAGTTTCTTATAAAGCTAAATGTAATTTTTTTTCCATAGAACCCGGCCATTCACCTTCTACATATTTTCTGAAAAAAAAAAAAAAAAAAAAAAAATAATAATAACATATTGATACAAAGACTTACATATGACTATTCATAGCAGCTTTCTTCATAATGGCCCTAAACTGAAAATAACCCACCTGTTCATCAACTGGAGATTGAAAAACAAACTATAATATATTCATACAGTAAAATACTACTCAGAAATAAAAAAGCATAAGCTAACATATGCAATAACATGGATCTGAAAAGCGAAAGTAAAAAAAAAAGCTAGAAAAAAACATACTGCATAGCTCTACCAAAATGAAAAGTCTAAGCAGTGACAGATTAGTGGTTCTCTAGGGCCAGAGACAGGAAAAGGATACTGACTACAAAACCGTGCAAGGGAACTTTTGGGGATGAAGAAAGTGTGGTAATGATTACATGGCAATATGTATTTGGCAAAACTCATCAAACTGTACCTTAAAATTGGTGCATTCTATTCTATTTATAGTGTAATAAAGGTGATTTAAAAAGTATGCACCTTAAGATTCTTACAAATACATAATAGTCATATGCAAGTATTTGTGTGAATCTGTTATTTTTCATGAGTAATTATCTATTTGTAACTAAATAAAACTATAAAGTTAATGGTGTTACTAATAAAGAACTTGGGATGGCATGTTACTGTGAATTTTTTTACATTGAATTGCAAAATAGGGTCCATACAATCAAATAATTTATTTTTAAGTTAACTTCAAGAAAATAAATATCATATAATGCTTCCGAGAATAAGTTTGCTGCTTTTTAAAAATTATCTTGGTGGGATTTCTGTTCAGCTATTTCTATAAGAACAGCACCCTGTGGACCGTATTTGTATGACAGAGAGAGAGGCTTGCTGGGGAGTGTGAGGCTCTCATGTGGCCATTTCTAATACTAAACAGGATCTATATGGCACTTACACTTTTCATTTTGGCCTTTTTTGGTAAGACAGTACAAGTAAAATTCAAAAAACTATTTCTGTATTTTATTTTAAAGATAATATCCCATAAAAACGGTATTTCTATTAGTATCCAAATAAAATAATGATAGATATGTCTTAAGGGAGTATGACCAATTCTTTCAAAGGAAACAAAGAACTAGATAGAACTCTTATGAAACAGATTGAGTTATACTATGCAATATTACTCATTTTTAGATTCCCAATTTCAGTTTTCAAAAATATTAATAGTACAAAAATGACTTGAGAGTAAAGCATTCCTGAAAAAGTACATATATATTTTAGACCCCTAAAAAACATCTTCAAGAAAAAAACCCAAACATCTCTATTACAAAGTAGGCAAAGGACATGAACAGACTTTTCAAAAGATGACATACATGTGGCCAACAAGCATATGAAAATCTCAACATCACTGATAATTAAAAAAATGCAAAGTAAAACCACAATGAGATAAAATCTCACACCAGTCAGAATGGCTATTATCAAAAAGTAACAGATGCTAGTGAGGTGGTAGAGAGAAAGGAAGGTTTATATGTTGGTTGGAGTGTAAATAGTTCAATTTTTGTGGAAGACAGTGTGGTGATTCCTCAAAGACCTAGAAACAAAGCTACCACTGGGCCCAACAATTGCATTAATGGATATATACCCAAAGAAAAAATTGTTCTACTATAAAGACACATGTACCTGTATATTCACTGCAGCAATATTCACAATGGCAAAGGCATGGAATCAACTTAAATGGCCATCAGTGGTAGACTGGATATAGAAAATGAACATATATGTCATGGAATACTATGCAGCTGTAAAAAGGAATGAGATCATGTCTTTTGAAGAAACATCCTTAGCAAACTAACGCAGGAAGAGAAAACCAAATACTGCATGTTCTCACTTGTAAGTGGTAGCTAAATGATGAGAACACATGAATACACAGAGGGGAACAATATACAGTGGGGCTTGTTGAAGGGTGGGAGGAGGGAGAGGGTCAGGAAAAATAACCCTCTAAGTCTAGTAGGTACTAGACTTAATACCTGGGCAACAAAATACTCTGCACAATAAACCCCCATGACACAAGTTTACCTATCTAACAAACCTGCACACGTACCCCTGAACTTAAAATATTTAATATTTCAAGATTTTTATAGCCTCAGCATTTTAAATCTACAAATAATAATTACAAAAGCATCCTACAGAAACTATTTGAAAAGGATATTTAACGAACATTTTATATAAACAATGAAGGTGTAAGAGGATTACATTAACAACATTCAGCATCACATTTTAAGCCATCGCTCCTATTTTTAATTTTACACATTACTTTTCTCTTGATCTTTGCACTTAGTGTTTACGTATGAAAAGTACTCAGAAAGCCTTTAGTGTACCTTGAAGAGACAGAATTTCAAAAAGGTCATTATGCTAAGAATGGCAAAGAATAAGATAATATATCAATGTGTGGCTTATTCCCCAATTCCCACATGTAACATCCATCAGTCTCTCAGATTCCCAAGAGAAAGTTCAGGTACTAGAGGCCTATTTTTATCTTAAATTCAGAATTTAGACAGAAAAATTATCTAGGTGTTTTTATATAGCTACACAGTTGGTCTGGTCCCAAAGGTTGGTTTGTTCCTTCTATGACCCAGACAGTTGACATTCTGCTTACAAAAACAGACTCAGAAGAACAGGCAGTGCTTCTCAAGGGCTGCCAAATTATGTCTACTTTGGCATTTTACAATTAGACAAAATTAAAGTCAACAGTAATAAAGACAATATCGAGACTGAAGAAGGAGGTTCAATGAACCAGGATTGGATGAATTTATTTAGTACAGAGAACCGAAATTTAACAGCTCTAAGAATGAATACCTAAAGTAGGGAAGACATTTTACAGGATGGGCTAGTATTTTGCAGAGCAAGTTACGACTACGTGCTTCCAGAACATAATTTTTCTTCTTATGAAACACAACACCATTTGCAATTATGTATATAATATTCCTTCAGGAAAAGTTATTGAGATACTAATATAGAAAGGAGATGAGAGAAAATAAACTGAACCATTTTGCATTTAGCACACAGCAGGGTTTCCTGGTGGACAGGATGCCTCATGAATCTCTTCTCTTCCCTGTCATTTGATTCATCACTTTCTCCCCATGTAGTCTGCAGACATGCCAATCAGTATCAGAGTCTGGAATCTGACTGAATCCCTAAGAGATACCTGTATAGTTTCATAGGCTAACTTTTAATTTTAGGGGAAGAAATCTATATGGAATGCCTTCTTTTTATTATACTACATCTGAACGTAGTAAGCATGAATGACATTCCAATCTATCACTAAATATTTATTTGATTTGAAACAGAAAGATATCTTTGGTTCATTTCTTTCCTCCGAGCAGATGCTTAAACCTTAAACAAGGTTTAAGTTGGGACCCCCACCTCCAACAAATGTAGTCTTTCTCTTTGTCACTTTAATAACCATTACTAGGAAAACAAAAGGTAGGTAAAGTAAAACTAGTCAATGACCTTTTATCATTGCAGATGATCTGCTTTGTAGATTACTGCTGCCACAGACTATTTTTGTGCAGAGCCTCAATGAAAGGCCTGGGGAGGGTGGGCTGGGAATATTCACAGACTGTAGTCCATGCCTCTGTATTCATAATTTTGACCTTCAAATGTTCTGAAGTATATTTCCAAGTAAAACTGCTTCCTTTTGGCGCCTATCTCAGCCATAATCCCTAAATCTCATTTTGTGAAACAGGATTCTACTGACCCTGTTAAAAGAAGTCCTTTACTACTGATTGTACTACACACTCCACATTTATATACTCCTTGATGATTATTGTCTTATAAATTAACATCTATTTTATATTTTTCTTGACATGTATTGTCTCTCTAATAAAGTTTTAAGCCCTTTAAAGAAAATAACTACTTCAAGTTGCCATTAGCATACATGCGTTCATTCATTCAACAAACAGAGTGATGCCTGTTTATAGTCCCAATTGGTTACTGTGGGAGTTATAGCAGGTAACTAAAACATAACATAGAATGAGAGATACTGATAGAAACACAAAAATATGTGATAGACAGAAAAGGTAAAGATTATTTCTGAAGGGTGAATGGCAGGAAAATCTGTGAAGGAAAGACTAAGTTGAGCCACTTGAAAGAAGAGTGGGGTTTTTAGAACTATTTTAAAAGTTGAAAATAACATCTATTATTTTGTTTTCCAACTGTAAAAGCACAAGTTTACTGATAAAATACAGAAAGGCCAAAAGGGGGTGGGGGTATGGGGAAGAGTAACTTTTATCCAACTAGCCAGAGATAATGACTGTTGATACCAGGTTGAATATGCCTAAAGTTTGCTCAGCAGTTCATTTTAAAATGTGATTAAAAATACTACATTATATCCCCTTTGTTTCATCTAGCAATATATTATCTTTTTATAATAAACAAAATTATTTTTAATGACTGAATTTAAAATTATTTTGATATTATAATTATTTTAAGTGACTTTCATAGGTATTCATGGACATACTAATAATTATTTCAGATATTTTAGCTTCTAAGAATTGGTATGATTTTAACCAGGTAAGATATGGCAGAAAAGGGAGAGTGAAAGAAAGGAAGAGCATTCTAAATAGAATGTATAACCTGAGCAGAGGTAGAGATGAGAAAGTGAGAAGTTAGTTCAGGGAATGAGTACTTCAATTTTTGAGAGGATCAGTAGGTCCTAAATTCACAAAGATACTCCTAGATTCTGGAGAGCCTTGAATGCTAGCTATCATCTGAAGGCAATGTTAAGCCACTAAAGATTTCTCAAGAGAGGTATGATGAACAGAACTGAAATTTAAAAGAATATTGAAGCAACAGTAAATGGTAGATTGAATGACAAAATGGAGGCTATAATTCTAGGAGGTTGGTAGTCTTAAGTGAAGCATTCTCCCTGCCATCATTTTTTTCTAACTTATCTATTTCACAGACTCCTACCTTCTTTATATAAAATAAAGACTAATTTTTATTTTTATTATTTTTTGAGACAGGCTCTCACTCTGTCACCCAGGCTAGAGTGAAGTAGCCTGATTAGAGCTCACTGCAGCCTTGACTTTCAGGCTCAGGTGATTCATCTGCTTCAACTGCCCCAACTCCGACCTCTGACCCCCAGTAGCTGAGAATAAGCATGTGCCACCAAGTCCAGCTAATTTTTGGTATTTTTTGTAGAGATGGGGTTTCATCATGTTGCCCAGGCTGGTCTCTAATTCCTGGGCTCAAGCAATCTTCCCACTTCAGCCTCCCAAAGTGCTGGGATTACAGGCATAAGCCACCATGCCAGGCCTAATTAAAAACCGCACACACACACACCCTTTATTTTTCTTGTAAACTTAGCTCTCTCCCTTCGTCATCTAGCTAAATCCTATGAATTCTTCAAAACCTAAGTCGAGCATTGTTACTTTTGAAAAGGCTTTTCTGACTGTGTTACCATAGCAATATTCAGCATGTATCTCATTGAACAGTAAACACAGATTTGTCTGACTGTCTCAAATGTCAGCTTCGTGCAGAACTTCTTATGTAAGTTGGAACCTCAATACCAAGGTACATGGTATACAGTAGTTCTCAATACATACTTCCTGAATAAATGCATCAAATTCCCAAGTCCCCAGTATTCAAATGTCACTTAAATTGTGAAACTAAATTTGTATCAGAGAAGTTCTGGGCAGGTAAACTAAAATCCATAATTTTAGAAATAATGAAAATTCCATAAAAATGGAAAGTCACTAAGGAAAATAAATCAATTAGTTTTTGGAAGCATATTTTCACAGTGGAAAATCTATCAAAGTTCACAGCACTGGAGCACAGAGGCAGACTCATTAGGGAACAGTTTGAAATGCTCGATATCAGAAAAAAGAATATCAGAACTCATCACCAGTGATCAAATACAACCACTAGCAATGTGTATTCCAGCAGAAAATTCCAACGAGAAGATAAATGGTTTATAAAAATTACAGTCCAGGCACGACAGATCAAAGGGAGTAGAATTTAGAACAGTGGAAATTTTATAGCCTTCCCCTATTACTGATTACAGCAGTGAATTGCTTTTTTTTTTTTGGTGACCAAGTTTCGCTCTGTCACCCAGGCTGGAGTGCAGTGGCATGATCTCGGCTCACTGTAACCTCTGTCTCCTCTGTTTGAGCAACTCTGCTACCTCAGCCTCCCAAGTAGCTGGGATTACAGAAGCCCATCACCACTCCCAGCTAATTTTTGCATTTTTAGTGGAGACAGGGGTTTCACCACATAGGTCAGGCTGGTCTCAAACTCCTAACCTCAAGAGATCCACCCACCATGGCCTCCCAAAGTGAGTAAATTGCATTTTAAAGTGTTTTCATTGAAATAGTCACTAAGAAAATCTGTGTAACACTGAACTGCCAGCGGACTGAAAAATACAAGTGTCTCTCAGAAGGTAATAAAGATCTGATTCAGTTTAATTGTGTATGTATTTTTGACTGATTGATTGAAAAATAATAAGTCTACAGTTCTGATTGACTTGTGGAGAGAGTAAGGGGCCATACCAAGCTTCGTCATGATGCAACAAGCATGAAATCCACATAGCTTAGCAGTTTTCAAAAAATACTATGATATTCCTGGGTCCAATGGTCTAAGAGAAACAACTGGCTGAATCTCAGTTTAGCATAATTTACTTACCAAGTGTGTTCTACCCTCCTCTTTTCCATTGACTCTTTCCATTAGCATCTGAGCATTAAAAAAATCTTACCTTTGAGCCCCTTCCAGATATAAACCCATTCTCTTTCTATAACTTCACCTCCTTTCTTGGCCCTCCATAATATTAATATGATTTTGCCCCTGTCACTTTATTGAAACTCTAGCTTCATTGTGGCTACATGCTATGCATACTTAGGGCCTTATTTTTCTTGACATTCCTGTAGCACTTTACTCACCACTGCTTCTTTGAAACTATTCCTTTAGCTTCTAAGACACTAGACCACCTTTGACTACCCGTTTTTGATCTCTTCTGCCCATACATTCCTTAAATGCTGATCTTCCCCCAGGTTTGGTCCCAGGTGCTCTTTTCTTTTCAGTCTATAGGGTTTCTGTAGATTATCTCATATATTTCTGTGGCTCTTACTGTCATTGATATGCTCATGACCCCTAGAGATCTAGACCTAGATTTCTGCCCTAAATCCCTCCTTTGTTCCAGGCTCTACTAGATGCCTCCAGATAGACAGCTCTAGTTGGCTATCCCACAGCTACCTGAAATTTATCACAATCCAAATCTGCTTTCTTTCTTTTTTTTTTTTGTACCACAGTCACAACATGTGTACTTGTTTATGGGAAGGAGGGTGAAATTAATTAGTAAACATTAATGCACAATAGAGTGGTTTTGCCATACTTTTTAATTTAATTTAATTTTATTTTATTTTTACTTTTTTTAAAAAAAAAATTTGTTGCATTATAGGTTTTGGGGTACATGTGCAGAACGTGCAAGATAGTTGCATAGGTACACACATGGCAGTGTGTTTTGCTGCCTTCCTCCCCTTCACCCACACTTGGCATTTATCCCCAGGCTATCCCTCCCCAGCTCCCCCTGCTGTCCCTCCCCCATTCCCCCCAATAGACCCCAGTGTGTAGTAGACCCCCTCCCTGTGTCCATGTGTTCTCATTTTTCTCACCCGCCTATGAGTGAGAATATGCCAAATCCACTTTCTTTATCAGCCAGTGGTACCACTATTCACTAATTTGCTCAGGTCATCTTCCTGAGTGTTGTGTTTGTTGTTTCACTCTATTTCTATTCTGACATTCTATTAATGAAAACCCTGACCACCTTATGAACTTAAGGTCTTTCAAATCTGTCAACTACTGTCTAATTATACTGCAATTCCCTCAGTCCTGTCCACCATCACTTCTTACTTCCTGGCTTGTCTCTGGTATTTGCTTCCTTTAAGCGTTGTCTACACTGCAGAAAAGTGTTATTTCCATAATGAAAATCTTATTATTTCTTAAACTTAGTAAATATAGATTACCATTTTAAAAAGTCTAAATCCCTTAATACAGCTTATAAGGATTTTCATGATTTGGCTCTAGTTTATTTTTCTATTCTCATTTTTTTTAAAACCTTTCTCTTATTTGCCACTTGTTATAAATCCACTTAACTGTATTATCAATTAGAACCCCTTTCCTTATCTAGTCCTCAGAGGTCTCATGAGAAACTGCCAAAAACCTTGGTGAAACTCTGATATAACCACACTGTTTCCATAATCTATCAGTATATAGGCTCACTCAGGAAAGGAAGAGAGAGAAGTGTTTTTGAGTTCATGCTGGCTTCAGTTCACCATCACGTTCCCTTCTATGGTCTCAGAATCTATTTTATGATCCATTTCAGAATTGTGTAAGAGAGTACCATCAAGCTCCTGACATAAAGAGTCTATGTTTTCACTCCTGTGAAAAATCAAGACAGTATCTGCAGACTAGTGTTGTAGTTCCCTTTCTATTCTCCATGAGTGTTGAGATCACTATCAACAGTTTAGTGATCTCACTAGCAGGTTTTCTTTCACTTTGGGCTACAATTCATCTTAAACAGGAAACTCACTTCAAGCAGTTACACTTTCCTCATCACTCTTGAATTACAAGGACCTCTATGCAATTTCTGTTCTCTCCTGGTTTGCGTTGTCTCTTGTTAAAATGATCACATCTTTTCTAAGTGTTGGCTCTGTTCTTCCTAGTTTGAACACTAACCCCCACAATGTTCATCTCACTTTTTAGCTTGGCCACTCTTCATATTTTTCAATGACTTCAGCTCATTAAAAATTTTTAAACCTGCTTATTCTCACAGAAAGCTTCTCACCAGATAGAATCCTAGGCAGTAACATATCAGTTACTTAAGAGACATCAATATCTGGTTCTTCATTCCTGAGCTTATGGAAGATACTTCCTAGCTTCCTAAGAGCTAGGTGGGTCATGTGAGAAGAAAAATGTGAATGTGTAACATATCACTTTTGAACTAGGGAGTAAAAAGCTCCCATACAACTGTTTAGCGCTACTCTTACCATGGCAAATATAGAGTACATATTGAGATGTTAGAGTTACAAGATGAACCCACACTAGTTTCTCAGAGTTCCTGCTTGAGATGGAGATGCTCTGCAGTTACAGGACCCAGAACAGATATTCCATGAGCAAGAGATACTGTTTTATACATCAAGCCTTTGAAATGTAGTATTTATTTCTTATAGCATATGTCTAACTTTTCTTAGCTAATAAGGATCTTTCACCATTATTTCAAAATTTCAGTTTTGAAGGGTCCATATTCTGATGGAGTCATTTTTTCATTTTAGGGTTTTAAGATGATGTGGTAGGCTGAATAACACTTTTGGTAATTTGTTACAGCCACAACAGGAAAGTAATATAGATGTCGAATAGTACCTTTCCTTTCTCTGAACATTTTGAAAGTGGCTAAGGTATAAGTAAACTATGTCTTAAACTAGATCCTCTTTCCTTCCATCTTAATCTAAACATTAATGGTCAAGGGCTATAGGATGTGAGTTTTTTCTTCCTGTGTTCTTTAACCCACTCATTCTTCCATGTTCATCTTACAGGCAGGGATTTTGTTTCCCTTTTACTTTCTATAAAAGTTTCTTTCCTACTTCCAGTTCTGAATTATTTATCCTATCTTTCCTAATAAATTGGAACACAGAAATCAATTCATCAAGCCTTCTACCTTTTCCATGGTAAAGATCAGCTTGCATTTAATATTCCTAAAGCTGGTGACACACTTCAGCAAGGAAGATAAACATAGCCTAGTCTCTGAAGGTTTCTTCCCTGTTCCTTTAGTTATCATATTTCTGTAAAGGTTCGTAACTGTTATAGTTATCCGACACCTGTGAGAAGAAGCATAATGACAAAACATCTTTTACAGTTGTTTTCTGGTTCCAATTAGGAGACTTACCAGAACTGAACTCCTATGAAGGGCAGACCCGTTCTTTGAGCAGCATGTGTTTTTCTGCGTTAAGTATGCATATTAACTATACTCCTGGTAGTTTCTACAAACCTAGAGATCCTTAACCAGATATAAAACAATGATTTGAGAAAGATCACTGAGAAGAATATGATAATTCACTGCTCCCTGACACTTGATTCTTTGTGTTTCCAGGCAAACTGTCTAAACATTCTGGAGCCAGTCCCTTTATTTTTGAGATGAGAAAACGGAGGCTCTGATAATTGAAGTGATTTTCCCAACATGAGAGACAGCATACTGCTAATGGTTAAACACAAGGACTCTGGAGCCTGGGTTCAAATTCAGAGTCTGCCACTTATTACTACCTATACATCACTGGGCCTCATTTTCCTTAGCTGTAAAATGGGGATAATGACATTACTTGCCTCACAGTGAGGATTAAATGAGTAAAATTTAGAATAGATCCTGGCAAACAGTAAACAATACATAAATGTTTGTGACTATTGTGTTATGCAGTGAATAAAAGATAAAAGTTAGTATTAAGAAAGGATTCTGGTGCTCGCTCTTTCTACTGCCCCACCCTTGATCTTTCAGTCAAATATGATATACTGGAATTGTTAGCACACTTCATTACTGAGAATACAACCATAAGTCAAATCTTTTTTTTCCCTAGCTTTAAAATGATTTTTTTTTGCTGTTGTAAAATAAGGCATTTTTAAAATAAAAAAAGCAATCATACAAAAGCACAAAGAAAAACAATCGCATCAAGTCCTATACTGGAAATATCTCCGTATGTACAAGAAGAAGATGTAACTATATCGATGGATAATATTATTGATCATAACATAATACTGCTTTTTAATAAAAACTCAAATGAGTGTCTGAATTGATTTTTTTTTACCATAAAATTCTGGTTTAGTAGTTTGCTTGAAAAACAGTACCACCACAGTATAATGAAATTTTCTCCACTTCATAAAATCATAAAAAGGGCTTCATGTTCATCTTCATTTTGAGTCTGGCTAATGAATAGATTTTCCTAATTCTAAAAAATAAATCACTTGAATTTAGCTGTATACACATACCATATTATAGCTACAATATCTTCTTCCATACTCTTTTTTGATACGCTCTAGTTCTAATCTATGTTTTGTTAATCCACTGTTTATTTTTAAAAGACAACATGAATGTTCTTAAAGCTCACTATTATAAAATATCTTCAAAATGGCTTGTTCTTAAGGGCTTAATTTAAAATGAAAATTTTATTAAAATGGTAGTAATAAGATAGGTAGTGCATAAAGCTACAGGTTCCACATTTCCTTCTTCAAAACAGTTTGAAAAATCCCCTTAAAGGGCTTTGCTTTCCTGGGCATGATAGCTAAACTGAAAATGCAGCCATAAATACAGTAAAGGCAGGCATATACAAATAATTTCACCATTAAGTTATTCTACAAATACTTGGAATTCGGTATGTATCTGATTATATTTGTTTTATATATGGTATACCCACACATATAAATGAGAGACATATGTTGACCTTTTTTTTTTTTCCTGACAATCATAATTCAATAATTTTCCAGAGGGCTGCACGAGTCCTAACCCTGACATTTATATTTATTAATGATTTATACCCTGCCTAATTCTAATGGGTTTATGGTGTTGGCAATACCTCTAGCCTTATGTTGTCTTTTGAAAATTAAAACTGGTCTCTCCTCTGGATAGGAAAATGGATTGCAGGCTACATTTATTTCCCATGTACCCCCTAATACAGGGCACAATTTAGATAAATATATGATGAGTCTGGTAGATTAAAACAGATTTGAGATTTAAAAAAAATCTAGACCATCTTAAACTAAGAAGAGGAGCTAGCTGATGATACAGCAGATTTTATAACATGCAGGAACTGACTTTGATTTTACATTTTTGGCAGCTATGGCAGAAAGAGAAATATGTAGGGTTACATAGCCTTGTTTCCTCAAGTTTGTATAAACGTACAAAATTGTCTGTAAATTTTTACAGGCAAATTTTTCCTGGCACTAAACTCAAATGGAGATATTATTTACCTCCTGGAATAAAATATCTTGACTATCTACAGCTATGGTTGCCCAAAAGTCTCAGAAATGCTGTGCAAACTGACAATTCTTGCACTGATACTTCCTAAGAACAGGAGGCTCCACAGTAAACCACACTGTATGAAGATGCATCTTTACGGAGCTAAAGTAATGTAGTCATTTGCTTTCTGATTTTGCAAGTTATGAGACAAAGTTTGGAAAACCTTTTAGAATGTATATAAATATGTCCATTGGACTGTTTCTAAAACATGAGAAAGATGAAATGCATTTTGAGTAGGTGTTGGGCTGCTGTCAGATTATGCTTTGACCACAGCTCTTGTGATGTATTTTCCAGATCATTGTAGCTGTTGCTGTAATGGCAACAATCTGTTTCTGAAAGTTTCTTTGCTGGAACAATCTCTCTGGAGTCAAGTTCTCAACTAATTTCTATTACAGCAAATGCCCTAATTTATCAATGAAGGAAAATACATCCCATTAGCAAATGCAAAACAGAAATCACATACCCTGGTCATGTTCTCTAACTTTGCATATTTTTCTCATCTTTTACCTTAGGTAAATGTATGTCTATAACTTTTGTACCAGTTTGTAAATTTAGTAATCTCTGCACTTTCCTTTCTTGAGTTTCTTGTTTTATGGTCTTTGGAGTGAAAATGTAATATACTGTATATAAAGCAGAAAACCTGATTTTTCATTTGAATTTAGTAGTCTTGCCACCAATGCATCTCAATTTAACCTTATGATTCCAGTTCTTGTGTCTCAAAGTAATGTGTGGAAAAATATTACCTCTAATACTCAAAAATGGGTAAAACAAATATAGAAACATATGATTTTTAAAAAAATCTGAAACCTCCATCAGAAAAGTATAGCACAGCAGAAAGGCATCATTCAGTGAATTACAACAATTTTCTGTTAAGCAAAGCCATTTTAGACTATTTTTCCACTTTCAAGGGAAAAGAAACTAGAAAAAGATACAGGTTGTTCAAAATATTTGGTCTATAATTCATTATTTTAGAGCCCATTTCTTATTTCTAATACAGTAGAAATTTTATAAAATGCAACTTTGATTATCTTAACAAACATTAGTCATAATTAAATTATAATGTATTGTTTTGATGGCTCAAAGTTGTGTACAATAAATTTGCAAAGGGCTCTAGTCCAAGGTCAAACATTTAAAATGTCGCGAATAAGTGACAGATTGTTCTGATGATAATACAGCAAAGACACATGAAACTTCATTTTCAATAATGTCTCAGTAAATTTCTATGCAAGGAGAATATTAATCACAGGGAAGAAACGTAAACAACTATCTCTTGTTTCAAGATACGCTGTCTCTTGAAACCCCAAAAGAGATAACTTACAGTTCTATTTCCTCTCATAAGAACTAGCCAGCCCAATGCCATGCTATTCTATGGCTGTGTTTAGTGATCACCTAGTTTCTAGTTACGTTACTATTTTGTATTCCAGAGGAGTGTCCGAAAAGTCTACTGAGGGAGAAACATAACTATGTAAACATCATAATTAGTGCAGTAAGTGCTATGAGAGGGCAATAAAGGGGGCAACTCAGCAACATTTGGTAGAGAAATGGGCTTGCTAAGGAAAATGAGGTCTAATTGGGACCTAAAGGAAGTAACAAGGTGAGATGGGTATAGGATGCTCCAGCGGAAGTGAACGTATGTTTAAAGGTGATGGAGCAAGAGAGGTATACTGGGAAAGGTAGATTCAAAGGAAGAAGGGATGACTTAGAGGAAATGAGGAGCCAGCTCATCAGATGCTCAGTGGTACACTTACGGCACCAGGAACAGGTTTCATGGAAGGCAAATTTTCCGTGAACAAGGGTGGCGGTTGGGGGCAGAGGGAATATTTTGGGGATGAAACTGTTTCGCCTCAGACCATCAGGCAGTAGATTCTCCTAAGGAGTACGCAACCTCGCATATAGGGTTCACTCTCCTTTGAGACTCTAATGCCTTGCTGATCTGACAGGAGGCAGAGCTAAGGTAGTATTGCTCGCTAGCCCCTCGCTCACCTCTTGCTGTGCAGCCGCTTTCCAAACAGGCCACGAACCCATATTGGCATAAAGTAAGTATTTTTCACTTTTGAGTTCTGTGAAGTAACGGAAGCTTTTCAATTCATGTTTGCTACTGTTCCTGGAAACTTTATTCTCAGCCACATAGTTTTGTTGTGTTCCTATTCATAAGTGTGTTTTCACATTCTCCGAAAGCTAATTACCTAAATTACTCCTTTTTAAAGAAATCTTTTAAAACCTTTGTTTACTAGAATTTCCAACACTTGCCATTGTGAGGTCATGCCACTGTGAGTTTCTTGATTGACACTAAATTTGTTTCTCTATAGGTGTAGGTATACAAAACTAGATTTGTTTGAGGTCCCTTCAGGATATGTTCTCTCCAAGCAATTCTTTGTAGGTCAAAATAAAGAAATTGAGAGCTCCTCACAAGCTAAGACTTACAAAGACTCAAAGAGTGCAGTTTTCTTTCTTTAAAGGGAGGTTGGGGACACCTGGTCTAATGGATAAGATTGTAGATGCTCAGAGAAGTTTAAGGTGTCTCATGCTCGAGATACTCTTTTATCTCTTTTCTCTCCCATCCCTATTACAAATGAACTACTTTTAGTCTTGTACTCTCTGTGGTTAGGGGAAGAATAGAAAAGCTATTTGTCACAGACCTTTTACATTGAGGAAAGACCTCAAATTTCGAGTTTTAAATCATCTTCAAATAAGGTTACACATATGGCCACAGAAACATTCTAGTAAGATTAGAGAATAAAAAGATGTCACAATTTTAAAATCTGGCTTGGCATTCCTTTTTAATATACCAGAAAAAATGAAAGTGACTTGATTACTGTTTGGACCTTTTAGAGACCCTGATTGAACTAGTTTATGTAACAATTGATAGCAATGGTAAGACAAATGAAGTGTGGTCATATTTTACTCTCTTAAGTAGTATTATAACTTAGGTTAAAATGCAGGTGTCTACAAGATCTTTATTTGATGATCTTTCTAATTCTTGGCATCTCCAAGACCATCTTACACACTCATTGCTACTCTGGTACTTACAACCCCTCGCATCAAAGCCTACTGCCAGCTACTTGTTTGGTGAGAATACATACCCACACACCAGAGCCCCATTTTGACTGTCTTGGCCAAGAAAAAAAGTATTTTACATAAGAAAATTATCCAAGTAACAGAGGGGTAACCCCTTGAAAAAAACCTTAAAATTTTTTTTTTAGTGAAAAACTTTCTAAAATGTAGCACATACTTTCTTATACTCTTAAACAGAATGAAAATAGTAACCCACTGTCCCACACAACTCAAGGAAATCATTATGAATAGAATGACTAACCTTTGGTGTAAGAGAGTTGATGCACCAGAGAATTTAAGAGCAGGTTTCTTCTCGCATGCTATCTTATGCTTTAAGAACCTTGACCCTTTCCTTAACTGTCCTTTCAATGTTTCTTTAAAAAAAAAAACAAACTTAAATTTCATATGGAACCAAAAAAGTGCCCACGTAGTCAAGACAATCCAAAGGGGAAAAAAAGCAAAGCTGGAAGCATCATGCTACCTGACCTCAAACTATACTACAAGGCTATAGTAATCAAAACAGTATGGTACTGGTACCAAAACAGAGACATAGACCAATGGAACAGAACAGAGGCCTCAGAAATAATGCCACTTATCTACAACCATTTGATCTTTGACAAACCTGACAAAAACAACCAATGGGGAAAGGATTCCCTGTTTAGTAAATGGTGTTGGGAAAACTGGCTAGCCATATGCAGAAAGCTGAAACTGGATCCCTGCCTTAGACCTTATACAAAAATTAACTCAAGATGGTTAAAGATTTAAACGTATAACCTAAATCCATAACAACCCTAGAAGAAAACGTAGGCAATACCCTTCAGGACATATGTATGGGCAAAGACTTCATGACTGAACACCAAAAGCAATGGCAACAAAAGCCAAAATAGACCAATGGGATCTAATTAAACTAAACAGCTTCTGCACAGCAAAAGAAATTATCATCAGAGTGAAGAGAATTATAGAACGGAAGAAAATTTTTGCAATCCACCCATCTGACAAAGGGCTAATATCTAGAATCTATGAAGAACTTAAATTTATAAGAAAAAAGCAAACAACCCAATCAAAAAGCAGGCAAAGGATATGAAAAAACATGTCTCAAAAGGAGACATTTATGCAGCCAACAAATATATGAAAAAAAGCTCATTATCACTGGTCATTAGAGAATGCAAATCAAAACCACAATGACATACACTCTCACGTCAGTTAGAATGACAATCATCAAAAAGTCAGGAGACAACAGATGCAGGAGAGGCTGTGGAGAAATAGGAACGTTTTTACTCTGTTGGTGGGAATGTGAATTAGTTCAACTACTGTGGAAGATAGTGTGACAACTCCTCAGGGATGCAGAACTAGAAATACCATTTGACCTAGCAATCCCATTACTGGGTAAACCCAAAGGATTATAAATCATTCTGTTGTAAAGACACATGCACATGTATGTTCATTGTGGCACTGTTCACAATAGCAAATACTTGGAACCAACCCAAATGCCCATCAATGATAGCCTGGATTAAAAAAAATATGGCACATATACACCATGGAATATTATACAGCCATAAAAATGAATGAGTTTATGTCCTTTTCAGGGATATGGACAACTGGAAACCATAATTCTCAGCAAACTGACACAAGAACAGAAAACCAAAAACTGTATGTTCTCACTCATAAGTGGGAGCTGAACAATGAGAAAACATGGACACAGGGAGGGGAACATCAAACACCGGGGCCTTTCATTGGGTGAGGGGCTAAGGGAGGGATAGCATTAGGAGAAATACTTAATGTAGATGATGGGGTGATGGATGCAGCAAACCACTATGGCATGTGTATATCTATGTAACAAACCTGCATGTTCTACACATGTACCTCAGAACTTAAAGTATAATAGTAATAATAATAAAGCATCTTTGTTTCTTTTCTCCCTGGACTGCACCTTCCCTGACAGCCTTTTTCTAATTTGCTGAATAAAATCTATGAGAATCTGAAAACCAAATTTATGAGACTTATGCTTAAAGTAAAAATAAACATACCCCCAAAAATCTCCTATATCTAAACTGTCAGTTTCAATGCAGGGAACTGTCTGGCATTTATTTAGGCTTTAGAGATCTTTCATGGATTAATTATTCACTGGACAGTTGGAGTTGCAGGATAATCACATCCCAGGTAACTAAAGTATTAAACAGATTCTAAAACCTACATGCACCCGGTTATGACAGATGCCCCTACTACATACTTAACCATCTATATATATGTACAACATTTTAAAAAACCTATTAAACAAATACTTAATTGAAGAATTATTGACATGTAATTCAAAAATAAATACATTTTTGAGTATGGCTAAAAAAATTAATTTTTCTAATTACAAAAGCGATTGGTCAATAGAAAAAAAGAACAAGCTTATTTGGAACCTAACTCAAGATACCACTCAATATTTTGGTGTGTTTTACTAGTATTTCTCTCTCTCTCTCTACACACACACACACACACACACACACACATACGTATATATATGTATATGTATATACGTATGTATGTATGTATATATATATATTCTCTTTGTATAGAACATATATGTTTGCATGTTTGTGTGCATAAATCATGAGCAAACTCCCATTCACAATTGCTACAAAGAGAATAAAATACCTAGGAATACAACTTACAAGGAACGTAAGGGACCTCTTCAAGGAAAACTACAAACCACTGCTCAACAAAATAAGAGAGGACATGAACAGATGGAAAAACATTCCACGGTGATGATTAGGAAGAATCAAGATCATGAAAATGGCCATACTGCCCAAAGTAATTTATAGATTCAATGCTATCCCCATCAAACTACCATTGACCTTCTTCAGAGAACTGGAAAAAACCACCTTAAACTTCATATGGAACCAAAAAAAGAGCCCACATACTCAAGACAATCCTAAGCAAAAAGAACAAAGCTGGAGGCATCACGCTACCTGACTTCTAACTATACAAGGCCACAGTAATCAAAACAGCATGGTACTGGTACCAAAACAGAGATACAGAACAATGGAACAGAACAGAGGTCTCAGAAGTAATGCCACACATCTACAACCATCTGCTATTTGACAAACCAGACAAAAACAAGTAATGGGGAAAGGATTCCCTGTTTAATACATGGTGTTGGGAAAAGCGGCTAGCCATGTGCAGAAAGCTGAAACTGAATCCCTTCCTTAAACTATATATAAAACTTAACTCCAGAGAGATTAAAGATTCAAATGTAAGACTTAACACCATAAAAACCCTAGAAGAAAACCTAGGCAATGCCATTCAGGACATAGGCATAGGTGAGGACTTCATAACTAAAACACCAAAAGCAATGGCAACAAGAGCCAAAATGGACAAATGGAATCTAATTAAACTTAAGAGCTTCTGCATAGCAAAAGAAACTAACATTAGAGTGAACTGGCAACCAACAGAATAGGAAAAAAATTTTGCAATCTACCCATCTGACAAAGGGCTAATATCCAGAATGTACAAAGAGCTAAAACAAACATACAAGAAAAAAACAGACAACCCCATCAAAAGATGGGCAAAAGATATGGACAAGCACTTTTAAAAAGAAGACATTTATGCTACAAATAAACATAAAAAAATGCTCATCATCATCACTGGTCATTAGAAATGCAAATCAAAATCACATTGAGATACCATCTCATGCCAGTTAGAATGGCAATCATTAAAAAAATCAAGAGAGAGCAGATGCTGGAGAGGATGTGGAGAAATAGGAACACTTTTACACTGTTGGTGGAAGTGTATATTAGTTCAACCACTGTGGAAGACATTGTGGGAATTCCTCAAGGATCTAGAAATAGAAATGCCATTTGACTCAGCAATCCCATTAGTGGATATATACCCAAAGGTTTATAAATTGATCTATTATAATGATAAATGCACATGTATGTTCACTGCAGCACTGTTTACAATAGCAAAGACATGGAACCAACCCAAATGCCCATCCAAGAGACTCAATAAAGAAAAGACGGCACATATACACCATGGAATATTACTCAGCCATAAACATGGATGAGTTCATGTCCTTTGCAGGGACATAGATGGAATCTGGAAAATATCATTCTCAGCCAACTGACACAAGAACAGAAAACCAAACACTGCATGTTACTCATAAGTGGTTGCCAAACAGTGAGAACACATGGACACAGGGAAGGGAACATTACACCCTGATGTCTGTTAGAAGGTGGGTGGCTAGGGGAGGGATAGCAGGCAGTGGGGAGATTGGGGAGGGATAACGTTAAGAGAAATACCTAACGTAGGTGACCGGATGGAGGCAGCAAACCACCATGGCATGTGTATACCTATGTAACAATTCTGTAAGATCTGCACATGTACACCAGAAATTAAAGTAAAAAACAAAAAAAAGTCATACTGTAGATTCTTACATGTGGCCTGCCTTTTTCAGCTAGAAATAGAGTGTGAACATTTTCTCCTACCAACACATTTTTTTATGGCACAGGATTTATAATGGTAGCACTTGTATTCTATTAATGGGCCTACTATTGTTTATAGAGCTAATACTTGATGGTTGGATTTTTTTTCAGGTTTTAACTTTTTTCCTTTTTTGAAAACTATTATGAATGATATTGTAGATCTGTAGTCTTTCTGAATGTCTATAGTTTCATAGAATATATTCCTAGATATAAAACAGCTGGGATAAAGTAAAGGCAAACTTGCATGGTTTTAGAAATGTATGTCTCGGGGCCCAAAGTGGCTCCGGCCGGATGTCGTGGTGCTTGCGAAGGCGAGGCCAAGAGTTCAAGGCCAACCAACCTCAGCAACCTTACAAGCTCTCATTGATTGGCAAAAAAAAAAAAAAAAAAAAAAAAGAAATGTATGTCTAACTTACTACCCAATGGGGCTGTGGAATTTACACTCCCACTGCTGGCATATCCATGTCTGTTTTCCCACATCCTTATTCACATTGATTCATAGAATTCTTTTAAATCCTTGCCAATTTGCAGCACACAAATATCTTATTTTTACTCTGTATTTCTTTAATGACTATTGAATTTTAGCATGTTTTAAAATTTAAAAACATTTAAATTTAACATTTTAAATGTTAAATTTTGGTATATTAATATGTTAATTCAATTTGTTTTCAATTTTTTTGAGAAGTTAGTGTAATCACTTTTCTGTTAATTGCCTTTTATCTCCTTTACCCATTTTTCCATTCAGTTGTTTATTTTCCTTATTTATAATCTTTATGAATGGAAGTGGTTACTTACCACATATATTCTGCATTTCCTCAACATTTTGGTCTCAATTTATTCATGTTTTTAAAAATGTTCCCTTATCATATAACTAAATCTTCTGATAGATTTCTAAGGCTCTTCTCCATTATTTTGTTTTCAAATCTCCTCTGGACTTTCTCCATCAGCTCTGAGGTACTGACACATACAACATAGCAAAGTCAAGTCTTGCCAATGCCATATTTGCCATATGGAGAAACATATTAACCTCTGTGGTTCATTCTGACTGCATCTGTGGCATATGGATATTTAAACCACTCAAGTCAATGTGTCACTTAGGGAAAGAACTTTGTCTTTTGTGAAGCACATATAATTACATGATATATATGATGTCTTATAGGTACTTCATATATGTTGAATACATCGATAAATGTCACAAAAATCATAATTTAAAAATTTTGCTATATAAGGAAATGTTACTGGATGTAGAAATCAAAAAACAAGCCACCTAAAACAATTATAAAAATAACAGAGGAAACGTGGATAAATATGGCTAGAACCTTGTAAAAGATTAGTAGTTAATCTATTAATAATATTACTTAAGTCAGTAACTTTGGAATTTAGATATTTAACCTCTTTAATGCCAGCTGGATCAGGGGATTTCTACTTGGGTTCCCACGGGGAGAAAGGGCTGGACGTGGTTCTCCACTTCATTACCAATTGAAAAACACTAGAAAAATGCTGACCCAAGTTTTTTTTTTTTTTTTTTTTGGCTGCAAAATTCTGTAATTCTATCAGTCCCCCTCCCTCTGCTGTTTAAATTCAGACAATTAAAATGGAAAACTGTATTTTACAAATTATCTTTTTTTTTTTTTTTTGAGACGGAGTTTCACTCTTGTTACCCAGGCTGGAGTGCAATGGCGGGATCTCTGCTCACCGCAACCTCTGCCTCCTGGGTTCAGGCAATTCTCCTGCCTCAGCCTCCTGAGTAGCTGGGATTACAGGCACGTGCCACCGTGCCCAGATAATTTTTTGTATTTTTAGTAGAGATGGGGTTTCACCATGTTGACCAGGATGGTCTCGATCTCTTGACCTCGTGATCCACCCGCCTCGGCCTCCCAAAGTGCTGGGATTACAGGCATGAGCTGCCGTGCCTGGCCAAATTATCTTAATTTTATTGAGAAATCTCTACATTAAATAGTTCTTTACTGTTGCTTGGCATGTCATCTGTACATATCTTAAAAACTAAATACCAAGATGTAAATCACCTAAGTTTCTCTCTCTAAATTATTCACATAAAATTCTGGGAGATTATTGATCTTCTTAAAAAATAATATACAGCTTATAAATTTTAAGTTATATTTTCTAGGCAGCCAAATATCTTCAATATTCAGCCCATCTACTCAAGGCCTTTAAAAAGCAAGTAGAAACACATTAGCATATATTTCCTGAGAAATGTAACATCAATGTGACAATAATAAAGTTCCAATAATAACATTCTATATGCAACAGCCTCTCTTCCACAAATCTCAAGCTTCTTAAATAATCTCAGAAAATGTATTACCACACTTGAATAAAGATCCTCTTTTTAAAAAACATTTCTTTATTTTTGAATGTTAGATGTTGCTGGCAATCAAGATGCCTCCCAGTCTGCCTCCATCCAAAGATACTGCTTGGTGCCAAGCAATGCAAAGCACAGAGTAATTTAAACAGAGGGGAGAGAAGTTGCGGGGCTTGGAGGGAGAAAATTATTTACAACTCAGGCAAGAAAAAAATTGTAATGAAAACATAAATCACTGAAGCACATAATATGAAGGTAAATTTAACTTCATAAAATGATATGAAAAAGTTTCTATAATCATCCTTTTCCTTCTTGATATTGTTGTAAAACTCAGCAAAGATGATTTTGCTATTTTTAAGTTTGGAGATTTCAAAGAGAGCATTTTCTTTGGGAAGAGAGTCACTTTCCTCTGTTTTGGCACTGCAAGTCCAAGTGAGAGTCACCTTGTTCTTCGGGACATACTGGGTGAAGTCAGTGACTTTACGCATGTGAAACATTGGAGCTATCAGAAAGTTTACCAGGAAGGGAGAGAGGGAACTTTGCTAGGCAAAAGCTGAGTTTGCCATGCATTATTAGCACAAAGATGTACCCTTAATTTGAAACATAATAAAGCTTAATTATGTTTCATTAAAAAAAAAACTAAAGAAATGAAAGAATCCTGGTCAAATTTTTTGACCGTGAAAAACAGAGAAAGCAGATTTGAAGGAGAAAAACAGCACAAATCTCTTCATAGCTTGAAGATTCTTCACAGATGAAAGAATTAATGAGAAACTGTAACAAATTAAATACTGTATTTATTCTCATGTTCTCCAGTTTTCTTGATTTGAAATTAGAATCACTAGAAGAGGTATCTGTTTATGTCCTCATATCTGCTATGGTTCCTTTCTTGCTCTGCAGATCCAAAAACCTCTTAAATGCTTTGTGTCCTAGATCTGTTCAAACAACATTTGGTAACATCTCTCTGGCTCTTAGCTACTCCAAGAATGGAGGGAAACTGGCTAGGTCCTGTAAAGGCTCTTGTGTTCTGGTCAGCTAAGTGTAGGAAAATCAAACCAAACCAAATCAAACCCCAAAACAAGCCAAATACACATTTCAGATATTATCACTATTAAAGACCAGAATGAAAAACAGATCTAGGAATATGTAGATAACTAGAATTAGCATGCTACAGAGTACAAGGCTCTGAGAGAATACACTGTAACCTTGATTTCCATAGGAAGACTCAATCTCAAGGAAGCCAGAACTCCAAGGCTGGCCAGGGACATCACCAATTCAGAATGCACGTTCACTGACTCTTGTTAAATATCTCCCACATAGCCTCTGATATAAGGAGGCTCTCTGATATCCAATTTATAAAATTAATCAATTTCTTGTTTGCTTTTTTAAAAACCTATTGGTAAAAATGCTAAGAGGATGATTATGAAGAACAGAACAGAGCGAGGAAGTTAGGATTCAGAGTCTAGAGAACTCTACCTTCAGCTATCTGAAATAACTTCACTAGGAAAAATGGTTCCAAATCATGCTTTTGTGATTTACGTTACTGAAACACAGCAATAAACAAGGCAAATTCCTTTCCTCATGGAGCTTAAAAATTGTTGGCAAAAGCCAGTGTGTTGGCGGCCACCTCTAGTCCCAGCCTCCAAGGAGACTGAAATGGGAGGATAGCTTGAGCCTAGTAGTTCAAATCCAGCCTTGGCCACATAGCGAGATCTTTTCTAAACAAACAAACAAATAAACAAATGATTGGTGGAAGACAAAAAAATTAACAAGTAAATAAGTAGTACAATTTCTGATAGTTATATCTATTTTTAGAAAAAATAGGGGAGGTTTAGGGACAGAGTGTAAGGGAGGTGGGGTGAAGACTTTTAATGGGGTTCACAGATAAGGCCTCTGAGGAAGTGATGTCTGAACAAGAGAGGAGATCTCTGAATTCTGAAATTTAAGTTACAGTTATGCTGGTAGAAAGATCTGACATAAAAAATAGGTCGAGTGAAAGAAAAACTTATTCACACTGGATCCTAGTTTGCTGTCTTTAACTCAATACTCAGAGGCTGATTAGACAATCTACTTCTTAGGCTGGCAAGAAGACAAGCAAATTTATGTGTCTAGAGTCAAGGACTTTATGAGATACAGTAAACTCTTTTCTTTGTGTAAGTAGATTGGGCTAGAGTAGTGAAGTATCTTGTTCCCTAATATAACTTCCTGATGCTCCTGAGATTGCTGCAAATGCTGACTCTGACTGTCCATATTACTTAATGGAATGACAGAGCTGCTAGCATTTTTCACTGACCCTGAACTCCTTCTTAATGAAACAGGAACATGTGACTCTCTATAGATGGGTCCTTGCCTAAATTAAAGTGGCCAGAAGTGATGCAAGGTTGCTGCTTTTGCCACAAAATAATCACATCCCATCTTCAGTGACAGGATAAAAAAAGACCCATTTTTCACTGGCTGACCATCAAATCCCCTAACATTGAAGAGGTAAAATTGTTAGGTTTCCTCAGTATCATCTACTAGCATACAATCTACAATTCTAATACTCTGCATACCTCACATTTTTATATAGAACACTACCTTTCACAGAGAAGGAGGCCAAGGCTAAAATATATATTGACTGGTCACTGAGAGACCTGTTGCTACCTTTTTTTCTATTTCTGTGTCCTTTTTTCTGTTTCTATGTCTGTTCTCTTCTCTTTTGTTAGTCAAATTTGCCTTTGATGCCTTTTGCCAATCTCCCTCCAGACTTCTTCCAAACCATACCATAGGCTGTATATGCTCTCTCTGTAAATGTTTACTTTTCTGTGGATCTGTGTCACCCAGCACAGAGTCTGTCATACAGTAGTGGCTTAATAAATGTTCCTCAAAGGTATGCCCTTCTTTTCATTTCCCTCAAGCATGGCTCTTGTTATTTTAATTATAAAAATAAGTTTTATAGACCCTAGAATCCTACCTCTTCTATGAAAATTTTCCAGATTGGAACCTGCCTGTTTGTATAATTCCCACACCCGTTCAGTGGCTCACCATCAAACAATACATTTATCCTTGTCATTTATATAATAAAAATATTAGAGAAGGAAATTAGGGTCAGATTATTAAATAAAAGAAGTAAAACTGAGTTTTCAAATGTTCTGACAACTTTATTATTTTGAGACGGAGTTTTGCTCCTGTTGCCCAGGCTGGAGTGCAGTGGCACTATCTAGCTCTCTGCAACCTCCGCCTCCTGGGTTCAAGAAATTCTATCTCAGCCTCCTGAGTAGCTAGGATTACAGGCACTCACCACTACATCCAGTTAATTTTTGGTACTTTTAGTAGTGACGAGGTTTCACCATGTTGGCCAGGCTGGGCTCAAACTCCTGCCTCAGCTTCCCAAAGTGCTGGGATTACAAGTGTTAGCCCCAATTATTTTTAAATCTCTTCCTAACTCACATTAAAAGCAATTCTCTGAAAATTCCCAATGTGTAAATAATAGAACACAAACAGGTTTTTATGGCAGTCTCTGTATCCTCCTTCCCACTCTATCTTCACCCTCTTAAAAGAGATTACAAATGCCTTTTCTTTCTGAACCCAAAGTTGCTATGTGAAGGGAGCTGATAATGTTGATGGAAAATTCAGTAGTACTAACAAACCAAGAAAAACAGACCTTTGAATCCGCACTCTGGTGGCCACACTGGGAAGAACAGGCCATGAAGTCCAAGGCCTCTTTCACTTGATGAGTCTTTAGACTTTTATGCTGGTGGTTTTAAAACCACAATAAACCCATTCTGAAACCTCCTCTCCATTGGCATAGCAAATAGAAATGGAAATTTGGTGGTTATATTGTTGGTCACAAATATACAGTAACTCTCTCTTGAGGAGGAGGATTACAGATCCCCACCACACTGAACGTAGGCATAGCTGTGTAACTTGATTTAGTCAGTGATATCTGAGCAGAAGTGATGACTGTTACTTCTAGGAAGTAGCTTTAAGAACCATTGCACAGCTTGGCAAGCTCTCTGCCTCTGTGATTGTGGAAGTAACTGACTCTCCATCTTCCAATGTCCCTAAGTTGCTACTGTGCCCAGAGCTCCTTTTCTGACACATGGAAGCAAGAAATAAATTTAGCTGTGTTTAAGCTCCTAACATTTTCATGTTGTTTGTTATGCATCATAATCTAGCCTATCCTAACTGATACAGAACTCAAAACTTTTCTAGCTTCTTTGATGGATGGAATATGGGTGACATTTGCAGTTAGTATAGGCTGTGGCTTTTCAGTTTAATGAACCATCAATCAAGCCCAATGCAGAGGAAAAGAAGAATGCTGCCTTTATCTTCAAGTATTTTATTGTAACTTAAACCTTTTCTTATTCCTAATATTTCAGATATTCATAAAATACTAATATGGCTTATAAAAATTGAGAAAGGAGGTTGAATTTATATTTTCAAAATAGGAAATCTTGGTTTTCTCCTGAAAAATGTCCTCCCTAGTATTATGTAGACTTCTTAACATTAGGTATACAAGGTAAAAGGGGTCACCTCTATGTCCTCTGAAGATGCTGACCTGGTTAGGTCTCCATTAAGTCTTATACCTGAATAAAGACCTCAGAGCTGCTCACATGTAGGTAACTAGTTCTTACAAGTTTTCTAAGTCTCTGAACATGGTATGCTCGAGATATGGAAGAATAGGAGCTATCGTGAAATATGGGTCCCGGATTTTATCTTGGAAGACTTCTCAATGGACTCTGTTACTTTGTATATTGAGGCAATAATGATTTATGAGGGGACTGTTCTTGGAAATTCTTCACTCAGATAAATGATAAAGGATTTTTGTATCTGCTATATACCAACGTCTTCCCTCCCAATTCATTATTATTTAAATATACTCTACCCTATCATCAGATGGTTCAGACTATGAAAGGCATTTTTATTAATGTCTCCAGTTATAAGATATAAGGCTTAACATTTTTTATTATTAGCAGCATTATTAAAGGAAAAAGCATTTGAAGTCCAAGACTTTCATAAGGGTAGCATAAAACACTGAAATAATTTTAACAGGCTTTTGTATTTAATAACTATTTTCTTGCTTGCTTTCTTAAAAGTGATTAATAGCTTTCTGATGACAATTTCAAAAAGCCATGTATTCTAGCTACATAGGTCTTTCCTAGTATTGTTTTTTTTTCCTGGGCTCATAGTAACATACCACTGATCATACTTTTATAAATTATAGCCAAACTTTTTTCAGGGCAATGCAGATGAAAAACTAGGCCAATATGAGCACAAGATGAACTGGGGTTATAAGCAATGGTATAGTTTGATGCCAATTCCAGATGCCATTAATGGTGCTTCAGAAAGGATATGTTTTCTACTGTTTCCTTATTTGTATTTTAAATATGATTTTAGTTTATTGCAGGTGAAATTCTGTTCTACTGAAATCTATTCTTTTCAATTTAAAGTTTTAAGAGCCACTCAAATAATCAATTTTTAATATGCATTTTTTTGTGTGTGCACAGAATTTTTAAAAAGGATTAATTTGCTAGTGAAGAAAAACTAAATACTTTGTTTACCATAATATTTCACATTATACAAGGTAGCATTGTTTACTAGGCACTAAAGATATTTGCAATTTGACCTTTTTTGGAAGAAAAATGTTTTGGCTTTTATTTCTGATATGATTCAATAACATACTTGCCAGTCGGACAATAATTGATAGCAGTATACTGTGTTTAATTCAATTTTTTTATTGCAATCCATCTCACACTGTGTAGATCCTGTCAGCTAATTGGCCGTCCACCTCCCTAACCAATACTTACTTCAGCCAATGTAAAATTGAGATGTCTTCAATCAATTGTTATTCCCGGGTTATTCATCAAAATATTAAGCATTAGAACATGTCAGCAAAATGTATGTTCCCATATCAATGTATCACATCCAGAAGAGAACTGGGGGTTTGCTTTCATAACAGGGCATATAGTAACTAGAATTTTTATGCTGACTTATAAGAAAACCTTAAATCTTAATGGGCAAAAAAGTGAAATAAAAACGAGATGTGACATCTGAAAATGAAGTCACAGTCAAACTGTATTTCCTTAAAAGTGCTCTCTTTTAACATTTTCCTTAAAAATTGCTATCTTTTGGCAATGTCCATAGGTTATAAAGAAAGAGAAGTAAACACATAGACCCTGTCCTTTAGGCATACAGAGTTGGGGTGGGAATCTTCTGCAGGATTGACAGCAAGACAGATTCAGGAAGGAATCTGTGGGAGACAAGGAAGTGATTTTGAGAGACAATATTAAGGAAAAGACCCGAGACTCCTATATACTGTCCTTGAATCACTTAGCCCCTCTGTGTTCCTTCTGAGCCTCTCTCAATGGCTCTCCTTCTTCCTTCTTCCTCTCTTAAATGTTGCTCTAGTCTAGGCCTACTTCTCTTCACATTCTCTGGGCAAACATCCTCTCCCATGGTTATAGTTACCACAAAGGCATCCCTGGATCTCATTTTTATACCCTCCACCACAATATTTCAGCTAGACTCTTCTGGATTTCTCTTCTTAGATGTCCTACAGGTACCTCAAATTCAACAAGTCAGATGTCAAATCTTTGTTGCCTCTGAAACCTGCTTTTTTTAAAAAAAAAAAATTTTATTATTTGTTATTTTTTTTCAGAGCTTAGTCACTTTATTGTTTGCATAGAAAATAACATGTTCTTGGTACAAAGTGTTTAGATCAAATCGCATTCATTGCCTGTATGCAGAGAAGTTTGTCAACTTTCCTTGTCAAAAGACAATCATTCATTCTGTTAAAAAATGCAGATTGGTAATCTTATTGACACTTAAACCCGGAGTGTAACAATCTGTTGGTCAATCCGTGGCTGAAAGCTTTTTCTTTTCTTTTTTTTTTTTTTTTAATTTTTATTGTATTACAGGTTTTGGGGTACATATGCAGAATGTGCAAGGTAGTTGCATAGGTACAAGAAACACATGAAAAAATGCTCATCATCACTGGTCATTAGAGAGATGCAAATCAAAACCACATTGAGATACCATCTCACGCCAGTTAGAATGGCGATCATTAAAAAATCTGGAGACAGCAGATGCTGGAGAGGATGTGGAGAAATAGGAACACTCTTACACTGTTGGTGGGAGTGTAAATTAGTTCAACCATCGTGGAAGACAGTGTGGCGATTCCTCAAGGACCTAGAAATAGAAATTCCATTTGACCCAGCAATCCCATTACTGGGTATATATCCAAAGGACTATAAATCGTTCTACTATAAGGACACATGCACACGAATGTTCATTGCAGCACTGTTTACAATAGCAAAGACCTGGAACCAACCCAAATGCCCATCGATGATAGACTGGACTGGGAAAATGTGGCACATATACACCAGGGAATATTATGCAGCAATCAAAAATGATGAGTTTGTGTCCTTTGTAAGGACATGGATGAATCTGGAGAACATCATTCTCAGCAAACTGACACAAGAACAGAAAAAGAAATACCGCATATTCTCACTCATAGGCGGGTGAGAAAAATGAGAACACATGGACACAGGGAGGGGGTCTACTACACACTGGGGTCTATTGGGGGGAATGGGGGAGGGACAGTGGGGGGGGCTGGGGAGGGATAGCCTGGGGATAAATGCCAAGTGTGGGTGAAGGGGAGGAAGGCAGCAAAACACACTGCCATGTGAAACCTGCTCTTAACCCTTGTGCCCTATGTCTTAATTCATAGATTGCCACGGGCCCTCTACTCCTGTTAGAAATCTACTCTCGATATCTTCTTTGATTCTTCCCTCTCCTTTACCTTGTCATATCAATAATTTGTATTTATTATATCTCTGAAAAAGCTTTTGAATTCAACTATTCAACCCCTTCTTTGGCACTCACATTGCACCCGACATAGTTCAAACTCTTTCTGGAATGGCTGTAATAGTTTCCTAACTGCTTGAAGAGGGTAAGTGACTTCACAGCCCTCAATCTGTGAAGTATCAGATGGAAACACAAGGACAGCTGACTGATACCAACAGAGTGAGAGGAACTGGAGAAATCAAGAATTTGTGAGGCAACAACATTTCTTCAAACGAACAAACAAAAAAATCCCAGAAGGGGTGGGGAGAGTAATTATGTCTAAGGCTTTTAGTTGACATCAAGGTCTTGAATTTTTCTTCTTTTATATTTTAAACAATTTAATTGACAAAGGTGAATATATTCAAAGTGTATAACATGATGATTGGACATACGTATATATTATGTAATGATTTCTTAAGTAAACTAAGAGACCGGGAAACACTATTAAAAGGCACAGCACTAAATTATACAGACAAGTTGTATAGCCTGTATTATCTGAATGTTACATTAGGATAAGGCTTTGTTGCTTCAAATTGATATCAAAATTACTTTTACACCCATAAGAAATACTGCAGGTTACCTGAATAATTATCACAGAGTTGGGATGTTACTTGGTTTATACAAATGCCATAGAAGTTAAAGCTTGGACTAGAGACTCATGTATCTCCAGTATTAGCTAGTATTAATAAAATAAGATTTTGATTTATGAAATCCATAAACGTGAAAAGGCTTTGCACTGTAGTGAAAAAAAGACTAGACCTGAAGGTAGAAAACCTTGACTGAAGCTCTGAAAACACATGTATCTTCACTAAATCTATGTTCTTTCATCTACAAAATGGTGATAATTACCTCACTAGGCTACTGTGAAGATCAAATGAAAATCTGTATATGAAAGTAATTTGTATGCTACAACTAGCTAAAGTCATGTAGTTGCTATTATTCTCAAGATTGTCTTTCTGAAGAGTGCAGATTAAAGAATAAATGTGAGAAACACGATGAAATCACTTTTATGTGATATTTATGTGCTACCCATACTTGGAGACATTTCTAAGACATAAAACCAGAAGAGACCTAATTAAAACACTATTTTTTATGTATTTTAACTATTTAAAAATTCTCTTATGCTTGAAGTTATCTCCTGTTCAATCCTTTTTAAAATTACTTAATTTTAATTTTTTATTTTTAGATGGGTCTAGTTCTGTCAACAAGGCTGAAGGACACTGGTTTGATCTCAGCTCATTGCAACCTCTGCCTCCTGGCTTCAAGCGATTCTCCCACCTCAGCCTCCCAAGTAGGGTTCAAGTGATTCTCTCACCTCAGCCTTTCAAGTAGCTGGGATTACACGTGAGTGCCATTACACCTGACTAATTTTTATATTTTTAGTAAAGATGGGGTTTCACCATGTTGTCCAGGCTGGTCTCAAACTCCTGACAGCAAGTGATCCACCAGCCTTGGCCTCCCAAAGTGCGGGGATTATAGGTGTGAGCCACTGTGCTTGGTTCATTCTTACAGCAATATGCTTTATGGGCAGACCTGGGATGGCCCAGGCCAAGCTGAAGGAAGCAAGGTCATACAAAAACCTTTACAAATAATTGCTTTTCTTTCTTTTCCATTTTTGAGCATTTGTTATTAGAATCTTGCCTTATACCAGAAACAGAAAGGTGAGTGTCAGCTAAAGGCAATGGAACTGGTAAAACCAAAGGAGTAAGTTCAAAGGGGAAGGAATCAGGCCAATTTACAAAGAAATGGGAAAACGTCAGGCGTAGAGTGGGAGACCTGGATAACTGGACAACAGAGGTCCTTGTTTTTAAGGGAATTTTGGTGAGTTAGGGAGGCTACAGTTCATTGCCCACCAAAATCTTGCTTCCCTTGTTCACATCCCTTCTTGGGTTCCATCTATACTTATAATATCCAAATTCTTCGGCATTACATTAGGTTAACTATTTGAAATTATCAACATTTAACCATTTTTGACTGCAAAAATGTCAGTTATATATGTCTAATTAAATACAAAAAGCTCCAAACTATTAAGAGCATAAACATGAAGCCAGATTGCCTGGGTTCAAGAGCTGGTTCTGCCCTAAGTCGCTTATATGATCTGGAGCAAATCACTTAATCTCTCTGTATTTCAGTTTCCTCATATGTAAAAATGGAAGAATAATAATAGTACATCCTTCAAGGATTCTGTGAGGATTTAAGTGAATGAATAGACATAAGGTGCCTAAAATTGTGTGTGGTACAGTAAATGCTGCATAAATGTAACCTGTCATTATTATCATCCCTTCAGCTTTACCTCCACCATTTCCCAACCTGTCTTGACTTTGTGTTCCCTAGGTACCAACAATGTATAATTTCTTGAACATCTAATGTAGATAACTACATATCTGCTTAGTATGCTTGTTCCTATCTTTCTTTACCTGGGTCATGCAGCAATGCTTTTCTTGAGTATTGATCATTATGCTAAGTTTTAAAGAAATAGTGAACAAAATATACATGGTTTCTGCCCATATGTAGATCACAATCTCATGGGAGAAACGTCTGCTGTTTAAAGACTATTGGTTACTACCCATTTAAAAATTAAGACTCTTTCCCTTAGCCATGACCCCTACAAAGCTATCCCAGGCAGAGTGAATCATTCTTCCTGTGTATTAGTCATGTTTCTAGATACTTTCATATTTTTATAGTATGACTCTACTTGTTTAAATGATACATTTACATACTGTTCCTCCTTCCAGAGAAGACTGCAAACTCATCTGAGAGAGCCTATATATCTCCCTGCTTAGTGGATTTAGTGTTGAGCAGAGTTCTTTGGCCGAACTGCTCTTACTGGAAGCACTGCCAATAACTAGTTGGTTGTACTGGTCAATCAATTACTCAAGTTAAATCTGTGTGGGAGCCAACTTGTAAACTTAAAACAATAAAATCTAATTTTAATTGTTTGTTTAGGAAGGCCTCTAAGCAGCTGGGGTGGAAAGGTGTATAATCATATCAGCATGTTATTTAAAAATAATTTTTAATAAATGACAGAGGAAAAACCTTAAGATTATAAAACCTCTTGATGTTACATTTCTGTTTTACTCTTTTAATTTTGATAAATACTGTAAAGGAAATTAAATTTATCTTTAAAATTTGAATGTGATTACCTTTATTTTTATTTTCTAGGACAGATGTTATATTATCAAAATAAATACTTTTATATAAAAGCATTAGAGATCAAAAGCTGTATTTACACTTATCGATTCAAGGTCCAGTTATGCTGAATGGCTCAGCATGGTTTACATATGCAAGTAAATTAGACACACAAACACTTAGATTCTATCTCTACCAAATGACTTGATTAATGCAAAGAGGAGGGGGAACACTGACACAGGAAACCTTCCCAGAAACTAGACTGGCAGAGACATCAGGTTAACAAACTACTGAAAGTTACATCTCCAAAAAGGCACTTCTCTTTGTAACAAAAGTGCTTAAAATCTAAACTTGAATCTTGTGCCTATATAAAGTTTCAAGAAATGGTAAAGAACCACAGACTAGCTTTAACATCAAGTTTCCAAGCAAAATTGTCCAAGAATTTATTTGCAATACCTTACATGTGAATTGAAACAAACTTGGCAAACTATAATCATACTGCAGTTTTATAACAAAAATTCAAATCGGCCTACTGGCAATTTCCAGATAGGTCTTCTATCACAATTTTAAGTATTACATGGCCCACCAACCTTTGAATCATGATTGTGTAAACTAGATGCACCACTTACCCTTTGGGCAGAAGAAATTAGCAGAAATTAAGTCCCAACTGTGACAACAACTTGTAACATAAGCACAATACATGGGACTGAGAGGCATCTGAAATAATACACTCCAATCTGCAGTAATTACCTAATTTTTCCACATGGGTTTTAAGACTTTCGTGCCTTGATTCTATTGAAATGCAAGCATAATAATATCTGGAAAATTCGCTGCCTGCCTTCTGCTTCTCAAATCTTTCTTGTTAAATTTTTCGATTTTTTCACTGAAATCTGAGTCAAGAATCTTGATGATCAGCCTGTTTTATAAGAAACTCCAGTCAAGTTAATCTCAGTAGATATGTGTCTCTGAAGCATCACGGACAGTATATTACTAATTACACTTTGCCTTCCTGCAGTTTTTTCCTCTGCTCCTGACCCCCACCTCATAGCATCCCCCTTTATTTCCAGTGGTCTTCTCTAGCTGCTTAGTTTTGTAATTTTGTTTAAATTACAGTTTTATGAAAGCATATTTTATTTACTTGATGTTGAAATAGCCCTGATAAGGAATCCTCCCTAACTCATTTTATGAGACCAACATCATCCTGATACCAAAACCTGGCAGAGACACACTAAAAAAGAAAACTTAAGGCCAATATCCATGATGGACATTGATGCAAAAATCTTCAATAAAATACTGGCAAACCAAATGCAACAGCACATCAAAAAGTTTATCCATCATGATCAAGTAGGCTTCATCCCGGGGATGCAAGTCTGGTTCAACATATACAAATCTATAAATATAATCCATCACATAACAAAACCAAAGACAAAAACCACATGATTATCTCAACAGAAGCAGAAAAGGCCTTCAACAAAATTGAATGTCTCTTTATGCTAAAAACTTTCAATAAACTAGGTATCAATGGAACGTACCTCAAAATAATAAAAGCTATTTATGAAACTCACAGCCAATATAATATTGAATGGCCAAAAAGTAGAATCATTCCCTTTGAAAACTGGCACTAAACAAGGATGCCCTCTCTCACCACTCCTATTCAATACAGTATTGGAAGTTCTAGCCAGAGCAATTAGGCAAGACAAAGAAATAAAGGGTATTCAGTTAGGAAAAGAGGAAGTCAAACTGTCTCTATTTGCAGACGACATGATTGTATATCTAGAAGACCCCATCGTCTCAGCCCAAAATCTCCTTAAACTGATAAGCAACTTCAGCAAAGTCTCAGGATACAAAATCAATGTGCAAAAATCACAAGCATTTCTATACACCAATAACAGACTTAAAGAGAGCCAAATCAAGAATGAACTGCCATTCACAATTGCTACAAAGAGAATAAAATACCTAAGAATACAAACAGCAAGGAACATATAGGACCTCTTCAAGGAGAACTACAATCCACTGCTCAAGGAAATAAGAGAGGACACAAACAGATGGGGAAACATTCCATGCTCATGGTTAGGAAGAATCAATATCACGAAAATGGCCATACTGCCCAAAGTAATTTATAGATTCAATGTTATCCCCATCAGGCTGATATTGACCCTCACAGAACTGGAAAAAACCACCTAAACTTCATATGGAACCAAAAGAGAGCCCTCATATCCAAGACAATCTTAAGCAAAAAGAACAAAGTGGGAGGCATCATGCTACCAGACTTCAAATGATACTACAAGGCTACAGTAATCAAAACAGCATGGTACTGGTACCAAAACAGAGATATAGACCAATGGAACAGAACAGAGGCCTTGGAGGCACCACACATCTACAACTATCTTATCTTTGACAAACATGACAAAAACAGGCAATGGAGAAAGGATTCACTGGTCAATAAATGGTGTTGGGAAAACCGGCTAGCCATGTGCAGAAAGCTGAAACTGGACCCCTTTCTTATACCATACACTAAAATTAACTCCAAATTAATTAGGATTAAAGATTTAAACATAAGACCTAACACCATAAAAACTCTAGAAGAAAACCTCGGCAATACCATTCAGGACATAGGCATAGGCAAGGACTTCAAGACTAAAACACCAAAACATTCGCAGCAAAAGTCAAAATAGACAAATGGGATCTAAGTAAACTTAAGTTTCTGCACAGCAGAAGAAACAATCATTAGAGTGAACTGGCAACCAAGAGAATGGGAAAAAATTTTTGCAATCTACCCATCTGACAAAGGGCTAATATCCAGAATCTACAAAGAACTAAAACAGATTTATAAGAAAACAAACAAACAAACAAACCCATTCTAAAGTGGGTGAAGGATATGAACAGACACTTTTTAAAAGAAGACATATATGAGGCCAAAAATCATAGGAAAAAATGCTCATTATCACTGGTAATTAGAGAAATGCAAATCAAAACCACATTGAGATACCATCTCACGCCAGTTAGAGTGGTGATCATTAAAAAATCTGGAGGCAACGGGTGCTGGAGAGGATGTGGAGAAATAGGAACACTTTTACACTGTTGGTGGGAGTGTAAATTAGTTCAACCATTGTAGAAGACAGTGTGGTGATTCCTCAAGGATTTAGAAATAGAAATTCCATTTGACCCAGCCATCCAATTACTGGGACCATAATAGCTCTGCTCCAGCCACTTGACCCATTTTGGCTGGGTTATGCTTCCTTGGATAGGTTTTCAGTGTGGCAAACTACTGGGGGGTCAAGATTAAGGATGGATTTAAGACATAAGGTCCTACAGCCTGGACCCACCTATGATCAAGACTAATCAAGTAAATCTTCCCAAAGGATTATAAATCATTCTACTATAAAGGCACATGCACAAGTTTGTTCATTAAGGCACTGTTTACAATAGCAAAGACCTAGAACCAACCGAAATGCCCATCAATGATAGACTGGACAAAGAAAATGTAGCAAATATACACCATGGAATACTATGCAGCCATGAAAAATGACAAGTTCATGTCCTTTGCAGGGACATGGATGAATCTGGAAACCATCATTCTCAGCAAACTTACAGAAGAACAGAAAACCAAACACCACATGTTCTTGCTCATAGGTGCCTGTGAGGAGAACATGTGGGCACAGGGAGGGGAATATCACACACTGGGGTAAGTTAGGGGGTGGGAGACTAGGGGAGGGACAACAGGGGGTGGGGAGGATGGAGAGGGAAAACACTGGGAGAAATGCCTGACTGCAAACCACCATGGCATGTGTGTACCTCTGCAACAACCCTATGGGATGTTCACATGTATCCCAGAGCTTAAAGTACAATAAAAAAAATAAAATAAAAATAAAATTTAAAAAAGAAAAAAAATAAGAAATAGCCCTCATAAAACCTAAGCACTTAGAAACACAATAATAGTATTAACTAAAGAATTTCAGAGAACAGCCTTTTAACTTGTTTACCCAAAAACAAGTGTGATTTAGCATTCATACTAGTTGAATTTTTTAATAGAACTTTAACGTTTTTTATAAAACTGTAACATTGACTGGGATATATATTATTTTGTGTCTAGTGTTTAAAGCATGGCAGACTAATCAAGCTACAAAATATTACACAGTATGAAACTTTTCTTTTGGTATTGAAGTTTTTATTATACCAACACAGTACAATATATATATATATATATTTTTTTTTTTTTTTTTTTTTTGGCCAATCATTGAGAGCTTGTAAGGTTGCTGAGGCTGGATGGCCTTGAACTCTTGGCCTCGCCTTCGCAAGCGCCACGACATCCGGCCGGAGCCACTTTGGGCCCCCACAGTAAAATATTTTTAATATTCATTTACTTTTCCACGCTTCAAGTTCATAGGAAAACTAAATCAATACAGAAAACACTATTTTGTCTTTTCAAATGAGAGAAATGAGATATTTAGGAAACCAATATATTTCTTTAAAAATAGAAAAATGACTTATCATAACAACTTAGGAAGAGAGAAAAATTATTCCTGATGTCTTAGTCAATCTCTTCAGCTATCAATAATTAAGGACACAATTATTAACCAGAGGTAAAAAAAATAACATCTCTGATTAAAATGCTGGTCTTTAAGAACAAATATCAGATTTGAAATATATTTTTAAGAAAAACTATCAGCTGCATTTGATGCAATCTTTTACACCAAATTTTGTTTATAGGCTTTACAAGAGTGCTGGAAATGGCAGACACTAAAGAGAAATTAGTTGACTGACAGGAAATATATAGAATATAGTTTTGTTACATAAATTTGGGTATAGGGAATAATCACACAAGAAATAGCATCAATTTTTCTTAACATGGTCTTGCTTCAACTTTTAAGTTTTCAAATAGTCAAATGTGTTTTCTTTTTTATCTCAGAGATATAGATAACTATTTTTAAGATTTAGGTAATTATGTAGTACCTTATAAAATTTCTGCCATTTGAAACTGTAAATAAACAAATATTTTAAAAACTATTATCTTTAGTACACTTTTAAAAAATCAAACTCATCATACTATTATCATTTATAAATATTTAGAAATAATTAAGTCTTGAAATGGCTAACGGAATAATTTTGACTGTTACTTTACTTGTTTTTGCTGCTGCTGCAAGTTTAATTTTACTAGTTAATGATAAACCTTTTCTGTTTTTCTATAAATTGCATTATCAAGCTTTCTAGCATTGTTTGCATTATCTTTACAACAGTGTTTTTCTCCTCTAAAAGGAATACTTTCTGAAATGGAAGCCAGGACATTATTGTCTGACTTATCTCCTACAGTCACGTTCACATTTATCAATTTATGATCTGCACTTTATCAAGCTAGATAACCCTTTGCTCAAGAACATACTAATGTTTACTTTCCAATAAAACTGAAAGTTACAGTATGACAAAAATCCCAACTTAAATACTATGAACATCTTCTACAATGACTTATACATGTAGATAGGAATCATTTTGGAAACTACAAATGAGGACACATGGTTTGGTTATTCAGCAACAGGCTTCCCTCAGCACCCCTTCTACCTGCCCACAGCTCTTCTCTCAAACACTATACATTCAGTCTCTGTTCCTGATTTGTTCTTTATTTCAGTTCTCTACTAAGAGGAGCCTGAAGTCTACCCTCAATTCCCATCAATTGATTTGGGCTCAGATGAACTGACGGTCCCCTTTCACCAGGTGCTGCCATCTGAGCTATATTCCGAATTGTCAGAATTCCCTTTCAGTAAGTATAGCCCATCCTCCAAATGTCTACCCAGAAACCTGTATTCTCCATAGACTGATAGAGGCCTCTTGAATATCAACAACAACTTGAACTGGACTAAAGGGTACCTGTTTCCTCAGACAGTAGGCATTAAATTTTTGCCTGATGGTCTCCTGTCCTGAGATCTAGGCCTTTTAAGTGGAACTGACTTCCTTTTCCTGGCTCCACCTGTTTCTAGCATACTCTTCTTCCATCCTCACAGCAGAACCTGCTGAGGTTAAGGTTATAAGTCTAAATTTCACCAGAAAGACTATAATGAAGGAATTTTTGTTTTGTTCACTGATGCATCCCAGGTTCTTAGAATAGCTCCTGCCACATAGTAAGCACTCAATAGATTAAATGAATAAATAAAACTGAATGCCTTAGCTGTATTTTAATTTTAGTTGCCCCATTTTCAGGAATTTCCTCTTTCTTATATCTTTCTAATGGAAAAAGATTGAGAAGTCACAGACCATGATATCAAGATGTGCTATTTGGCTTAGTACCAGTTGCCTATTTTGGTTTTATTTTTAGAAATTGGGTAATTTTTAAGTTTCTGGAGATGCCCAGCATTTAGATCCCAATGCTGACAACAGAGTATTTGGTAGTTTCTTCAGAAAAGACAATAATATTAATGATAATAAAATTAATTGCTTATTGCATATTTACTGTAGACACATACTTTAGGTACATTTATCTCATATAATTCTTGCAACAACTTCACAAAATGGGTAACATATAGATGAGATTGAGAAGATGCTGGAAAAGGAGCAAAGCCTGAATTTTAAGTGGATCTGTCTGACAGCAAAGCTGTTCTAATGTAAATGTCTGGCTACTTTAACAAGGAATATCCATGATGCTAACATGGCTAAACAACGACTCCTAGGCCCTTAATCTAATAATAAAACCATTAGCTAAGAGTCCATCAGAGAACAAATATAGATTATTTTCTGTCCTTAGCAACAAATACCATAATGGCATATGATAGCTACTCAGTTATTATTACTGACAAACTAAAAGCACTCACCAGTATATTTATAACATCAGTTACGTGGCAAAAAGATATATCACATACCCAATAAATAAAAACATTATTGATCTCATCTTTCCTATTAGGAGAAAAATTGAAATATCCCATGACGTAAGAGTTAAATTTAGTGTTCTACATTTTACATAAAGAGAGTTGAAGCTAACTATCGTAAGTAATATTACTAATGTCAAAGCTCACTATATGATTAATGCTAACCAACTGTTGTCTGTCTCCCCTGAAGATCACAGGAGAAAAATCTTACGTTACAGCAAAGGATTATTAAGACTGACAGAGAGAACTCAGTAGCTGTAAAATTTATTCAATACAGAACAAGGTTGTATTAAGTAAGGTCGATAAATCTCTAACCCTTAGAGATATTTAAAAATAAAATCAGCAATCAGCCATTTTTGATGGCTTAATCTAAAGCACAAATAAATGAACAGTTGAGGTCTTTCAATTTCTACTGCTAAATAATCCTACTTGTGAGATTTAATATGAAATATCTGAAGAGATGATTTTGAACTTGTGAGATTTAATATGACATATTTCAAGAGATGATTTACCAGAAAAAAGTTCTTTGAAGTAAAAAATTAGTTTCTTTATTCTCTAACTTCCTTGCGACAAACATATTGAGTATCTTCTATGTCAGGGATATAAAGCTGTTAAACATGGTTATTATGTCGAAGAACACACAATTTAAGAGATGAGCATGTAAACATAAAGTATAAAACAGCAAGTGATATCACAGAAATTGCAAATAAACTTTGTTTGGGGAAGTAAATTCAAATATTAAAAAGTGTTTGTTAAATTCCAAGCATTGAATTAGCGGCTGGAGTGAAAAAGATTCCCTTGTCCTCAGAGATCTTATAGTCTAATACTTCATTAACAAATTTCACACGAATTGCATGTTAAAATAGTAATTTTTTCATGTATCTGTATTGAGTTAATATATTATTTAAACTAATTTTATCCATTTCTTTTTATATCATTTTATTGTTTGTTTATATTTTTAATGTGGCTATTAAAAAATTTTACATTATATATGCAGTTCATACTACATATCTTGGATAACGCTAATAGGAGATACAGACAAATTAACAGAGGACTATATACACTATGATTAATGTAGTGCTATGGTAGTGTAGTACAGAGGAGAAGGAAATACAGAAAAGCCTTCTCAAGGGAAAACTGTTTCTCTTAAGCATCAAAATGTGAGAAAGAAATCAATTAAAACTCATAAATTATTATATGTCTCAAATTAAATGCCAAGTTTTCTATTAAGCAGACATATTTTAAATGTAATATTTACTATGATATAAAATCCCTAACAATCATTTATATCATTTTTTTAAAAAATGGGATAAGTTTTGTAAAACTAGAGGTATTTCTACTCTGAATTACTCTGAAAGCAAGTATAACTACAAATGTAAAAAAAAAGAGAACCTATTAATACATTGTTCTTCTAAAATATTCATGTATAAATATGAAAATACAAATTTATTTGTATAAAAGTAGAGCATACTACAACTGTTATTTGGTATTGTGATTATTTCTCTTAATAGTGAAAGAAGGAACTCATATATGTTGAGATACAGGATATTTCCAAAAATTTGTCATTATAACAATAATATGGATAACTAAAACAAACATATTAGATGTTTTGATTATTGCCTTAAGGCAAATTCTTAGGAGTTGAATTGCAGTGTAAAAGGGTATACATTTTTAAAGATGCTTGGCACATTTTAATAATTCCTATACAAAATCCTTGTACCAATATATACATCTGCCTAGAGCATATAAGAGTATATTCTAAATTAATTTCCTGTTCATGTTCTTTGCTCATTTTTACATTTGCTTCATTTTGTTTTATAAGAGCTTTTTATTTGTTATGAAATATTAAAATTTAGTTTATCAAATATGTTTCAAACCCTTTTGTCCAGGTTTCTAGATCATCATTTAACAATGACTGTTTGACTGTTATATGGAAGTAGAAAGTAAAGATGTATATTTGTGACATTAAACTCTTAAACTTTAACAAATTTTCTGTATTCTCCAATAACTATTATTCAAACAGAACAAACTGCTGAAAAGTGGAATTATTTATTAAGGATTCTCCATTCGGAATTTATTTTGTCATAAGATAGGGCATGAGTATCTGACTTTATTCCTCTGTCACCACTCCGGCTCTACCCACAATAGTTACATAATTGGAACAATTATGTAATTGTTCTAACACCATTTATTTTAAATAACTGTTTTTCCACTGATTTAAAATACCATTTTCCTGTATTCTAAATCTTTATCTATATATTAGTCTATTTCTTGACATTATACTCTATTTCCATATATATTAAAAATACTTCTCATTTTTACCATATCCAAGTCTACCCTCTATTGCTTTAATTATTATAGCTTTATAAAATGTTTTAACATATATATGGGAAAGTTCTTTTTTATCCCTCTTTATTTTACAATGTTGTCTCAATTTCTGTGACACATTTATTTTTCTATGTATTAAATGTATACTCCATTTATTAAAATAACTTTAACTCATTTAAATTTGCATAATATGTGTATTTATTTTAGGTACATTAACACCTACATACTATAGAAATTTAGGCTCAATTAACCTATGGGTATGTTGACTATTAGTGTGGGCATCTTAATACAATCCATCCCCACTCTGTGTTGCTACACTAGGACTTAACACATGATGAGAAGTGCATGCTACAAGAGAACAAACACCAGAATGACAAGCTATCCCAACTCCTTTTACCTTATTTTTATTAGGTAACTCTCAAATATGAATTAGAAATGTCACATATTATTGAGACTAAAGGTAACTGTCGAAAATCACATATTGATAGTAAAAGTGTTCATTGTGAAGGACTTATTTAGAAGATTTAAGTTCCCAAAACTTACAATTGAAAGTTGTCATAAATATTTATAATATGCCAAACTCATGATTACATGTACAAATGTAAGAATCTGGGATCTGAAAGAGTACTATTTCATGATTAAGAAATAGTTCTCAGTATGTCTCTCATAAAAAAAAAACAACTTGTGTATCTCACAAAGGTATGATAATGATTTGTGTAATCAATAATTGGGTGAGGAAGGAGAGGCTGGGAAAATATGTTTCTTGTCCATGGCTAGGATAAACTTAACCTTGAACAGTATAGCAGCTCAGTGCCACTTATACATTTCACATCTCAATTTAAATGCTAAATCAAAGGCTTATAAAATTTCTGACTTACAGTTTTCAATAGAACTGGGAAAATATGGATAAATTATAATATCAAATATGGATAAAGCAGTAATGTAAAAAAACATAAAATAGTTGGTCTATAAACAGTGTTTATACTAGCAAAATGAGCAAGAACATACATTGAAATTTCAATATTATGAAAAATAACTTTTTAGAGAACATATATATTGATTTTCAGGAGCCTACTTCTGAACATCTGGCTGATTCTGTGTCCCTAGGAAAATGTAAAAATTAAGTTTGAATGGGCTGGATGTGGTGGCTCAGGCCTGTAATCCCAGCACTTTGGGAGCACGCAGTGGGCAGATCAGGAGGTCAAGAGATCGAGACCATCCTGGCCAATGTGGTGAAAACCTGTCTCTACTGAAAATATAAAAATTAGCTGGGTGTGGTGGCGAGTGCCTGTAGTCCCAGCAACTCAGGAGGCTGAGGCAGGAGAATCACTTGAACCCAGGAGGCGGAGGTTGCAGTAAGCCAAGATTGTGCCACTGCACTCCAGCCTGGTGACAGAGCGAGACTTCCTCTCAAAAAAAATTAAGTTTGAACATAAAAATATTTTCATTTTTAATGACTCCCCACTCAATTAGTTAGTAACTATTAGTTAGTTAATTAGTAATAATTTTCTAAAAAATAATCTTTAAAAATATAAAATTGAGGCCGGGCATGGTGGGTCATGCCTGTAATCCCAGCATTTTCGGAAGCCAAGGCAGGTGGATCATGAGGTCAGGAGATTGAAACCATCCTGGCCAACATGGTAAAACCCTGTCTCTAATACAAATACAAAAAAAAAAAAATTAGCCAAGTGTGGTGGCGTGTACCTGTAATCCCAGCTACCTGGGAGGCTCAGGCAGGAGAACTGCTTGAATCCGGGAGGCAGAGATTGCAGTGAGCTGAGATTGTGCCACTGTACTCCAGCCTGGTGACAGAGTTAGACTCCATCTCAAAAGTATAAATTGAAAATGGAAACACAGTTGAGGCATGCATTATATGAACATTAATATGGTTATTTTAGGTAATACAGACATACAATACACACAGAGACACACTCTCAAGTCTTTATTATATGTTCTAATGAAATAGTAGTATAAATAATCCCAAAAGGTGGATAGTTTTAAAATAATTTATCTTCGGATTTTTGTATTGGTATTCAATACAGATATGTGACAAAGCCCTTGTTCCCCAAGGTAACTCTATATTGAAAGATAATCCATGATTAGATGGAAGTACATACAATAAATGCCAATACATATTTAAAACATTGTGAGATATAGTCTTGGAACTTTCCCAACACAAGAACCCAGCAGTTAGATTTCTTTGTATTGGAAATATGTGATTTCATAAAGGCTAAGATAGAGCCTATTATAACCTTTTCTGCTGGTTGGTAAATCCCTGAATAACTTTTTAAACAGCCTGGAAGCACGTGCTTCCTAATCTTCACATCGCTAACTCCCTCAGTCTCACCAAAATGTAGACTCCTCAAAAGTCTCTTCTGACTTCCTATACTTCTATGTAGTTTATTCTTTACAACCTACCTTGTTTGCTTCTATCACAGCATTTCTCAAAACTAGTGCATATCTAATTATTTGTTTCTTTACCAGCTTTTTATCTGCCTCCCTTATTTAATTTTCAGTTATATAATGACAAGGAGCAATTCAGCCAGTACTTAGTGTGATGCTTGGCACAAAATAAACAATCCAGTATCTGTTAATGGAATGAAAAAAAAAGTAGAGATCAGATCTGAGAAGGCTTTTCTCTTTTCACTAAAGTTCAAACCTGTGAGAGACAGAATTGACAATAACTTCTCATTCATTAATCAATCCCTTTCTTGAAAATTACAAATTATCTTTCCTTTTTTTTTTTTTTTTGGGACGGAGTTTCGCTCTTGCTACCCAGGCTGGAGTGCAATGGCGCAATCTCGGCTCACCGCAACCTTCACCTCCTGGGTTCAGGCAATTCTCCTGCCTCAGCCTCCTGAGTAGCTGGGATTACAGGCACGTGCCACCATGCCCAGCTAATTTTTTGTATCTTTAGTAGAGACGGGGTTTCACCATGTTGACCAGGATGGTCTCGATATCTTGACCTTGTGATCCACCCGCCTCGGCCTCCCAAAGTGCTGGGATTACAGGCTTGAGCCACTGCGCCCAGCCACAAATTATCTTTCTAACTTACAAAATTTTCTTGGTAACCAAGCTTGGGTTTTGATGGACACAGCCCTGAAATCAAGATCATAAATTCCTTTTCTTCCAAGGACCTTCTGTGTAGTGGCTCCATGTATAATGGATAAGGTGAATACGCAAACAGACAAGCAAAAGAGTATTTGCTCCTGTTGCTTTAGCCCTTCCAAGAGGAATGAAGGCTACAGTGCTTAAAGATACAGCAAGCTTGCAAACTGCAGGGTTCTTACCTCCATGTGCACTTAAAATGAGGCTAAGGGACTAGATGAACAGGTGCAAGGAAAGGGGAAAGAAAGTGCCCTTTGCACCTAAGCAGCTATCCCATCTACACTGTGAGTGTTTAGAGGCACTTTTCTGTGTTTTACAGGTAAGAACTACAATTATATCCAAGTACATAATTCTGATTATCTGCAGAGAATTCCAAAAAGATCAGGGAGTCTGATGGAAAGTGTGGTTTCTTCAACTCAGCTAATTACAAGCTGTAACAGAAAAGAACAAAACAGCTATAGATACAAAGTTCTGAGCACTAAGAAATGAATCAGCCATCTGTGGATGTAGCAGTTTCAGCTTTCACTGTTTCATCCTTTCTGACAAGATAGAAGAACAGAGTCTCGAAGAAGTCGGGTTATGCCTAAAAAGAATTTCCAGTTTAGGAAAAAGGATAAGAACCACCTGAGAATGTTGTTATTCTAAAACTCCTATCTCTGAATAACAAAGTCTTATATGAGATGATTTACAATATAAAACACTTGGGATTATCAGGTTTTTAGAAGGACTATATGAAGAGAGACAGAAAAAAATCCAGTTCTGCTACCTTAACATTTCAGAAACAATACTGCTCCTACTAAGACCAACTCACATTTACTGAATGATTAAAATGTTCTAAGCACTGTGCTAAACACTTTACATTGAATCTTCACTAATCTTCTATAAGTGCTATTATTATCCTAATTTCATAGACTGTGTTATATTTGAGTTTGGGGAGGAAAAAACAGTTATTTAAAAAAATTTGTTATTTTAAAAATATGACTGAAGTAGGGAGAGACAGTAAACTCAGTCACGGATGTTTACAGGATTGAATATAAGACAATTCTAAGAAACATTCTGTAAACTTATGTAAAACAATTTACCTAAATAAAATATTTAAATCACAATTAATTTTCAGTGATTATAATTTTATGATTATGTAATTATCTAAATAATACTTCACAAAACATTGGAATTTACCATATTATATAAAGAGTTCTAATGTATGTAGATAAGAGGAAAAAACAGATAATCTTTAATTCTAAATCTAAATCTTTAATTCATGGGTATTAGAATCTTGAGAACAGCAAGTTTAGTGAAAAAATAAAGTCATTTGTTTTAGGACGTTTCCTACTGATTAGCAGTCAACTTCTGTCTTAAAAGGAATGTTCATGTTATTATTATCTTATATTTTCTTCCTTTAAATGTTTTTCTTCTTCAAGACATTAAATAACTGGCTCAGAGTCACAGTTTTTAGATCTTGATTTAAGGCTGCTGTTGTTCAGAAAAGGTAGCAAAAAAGAAAAAAGAAACTACTAAAAAAATTTCTATCTTCTAAGAAATGACAAACAATAATTGTATAGCTGGCAGATGTTATGTTTCAAAGAACAACTGATACCTTTCTGAATACAGAGGAAGAGAGGAGGCTGCACATAGTCATTCTGGGCAATTTATATAAGGGTTTAATGAATAACTTCTTCCATCTCACAAGTACACAAAGAAAGTTCACAAGCCTTAAGAAGCACCAGTCTAAGCAGAAGCCACTTAATGGAAATACTACTAATAATTTTCCACAGCATTTGGTTGCTGAAAGCCTTCCTTCCAATTGATTATTAAAGCAAAGGTAAAGAAAACTGCCAAGCACATAGTTTTTTGTTCCTTTTAATATTTCGTTTTTGAGACAGGGTCTCGCTGTGCTGCCTAGGCTGGAGTGCAGTGTCATAATCACTCCAGCCGCAACCTCCCAGGCTCTGTCAATTCTCAGCCTTCTGTAACCAGGACTACAGGCACATACCATCATGCCCTGCTATTTTTTTTTTTTTTTTGTAGAGACCTGGTTTTGCTATGTTGCTCAGGTTAGTCTGAAACTCCTGAACTCAAGCGATCCACCTTGGTTTCCCAAAGTGCTGGGTTTACAGGCATGAGCCACTGTGCCATGCTCTTTTAATATTTCTTGCATTATAAATGTAAACATACAAAAACATAGAAAAACATAAGCCCACAGTATAACCAGATACTAAGATGTTCAGTAACAGGTTAAAATATTCACCAGAATTAAATTTCAGTTTGATTGATAATATAAAAAGATAGAAATAATAAAAAGTTAGAAAGCAGGAGAATAGAGTTAAAGTATAGAATTTATTTTTGGTTTTCTCTTTGTTTGTTTATATAATCAGTTGCCATCAGTTTAAATAAAATGATGGGTTATGAGATATTAATTTGGAAGCCTCATAACCTCAAATTTAAAAACATACAAAAGATATACAAAAAATAAAAAGCAAAAAATTAAAATATACCACCAGAGAAAATCACTTTCACTAAAAAAAGTAAGGAAGGAAGAAACTAAGCAAGCGGGAACCACAAAACAACCAGCAAACAAATAACAAAATGGCAGGAGTAAGTCCTTACTTATCAATAATAACATTGAATGTAAATGGACTAAACTCTCCAGTCAAAACAAATAGACTGCCTGAATGGATTAAAAAAAAACAAAAAACAAAAAAAAACCCAAAAAAACAAGACCCAATGTTTTATTGCCTACAAGAAAAACACTTCACCTATAAAGACAAACATAGCTTGAAAATAAAGGGATGAAAAAAGATATTCTGTGCAAACAGAAACCAAAAACTAGCAAAGGTAGCTATACTTACATCAGAACAAATAGGTTTCAAGACAAAAACTATAAAAAGAGACAAAGAAGTTGGTTACATAATGAAAAAGAGGTCAATTCAGTGAGATATATAACAAGTATATATGCACCCAACATTGAGCACCCAGCTATATAAAGCAAATATTATTAGAGCTAAAGAAAAAGACCCCAATACAACAATAGCCAGAGCTGCCAACATCCCACTTTCACCATTGGACATATCATAAATACAGAAAATAAACAAAGACACATTGGATTTAAATGGACATATTAGATATATACAGAACATTTCATACAAAGGCTGCAGAACACACATTTTTTTTTCTCAGCCGTTGGATCATTCTCAAGGACAAACCTTATCTTAGGAAGCAAAGTAAGTCTTAAGACAGCATTAAAAATTAAAATAAAGTACATCTTCTCTGACAACAATTGAATAAAACTAGAAATCAACAACAAAAATAATTTTGGAAACTATACAGACAAATGAAAATTAAAGAATATGTTCCCAAATGACCAGTGAATCAATGAAGAAATTAAAAAGGAAATTTTAAAAGGTCCTGATACAAATGATAACGGAAACAAAACATACCAAAACCTATAAGATACAGCAAAAGCAGTACTAAGAGGGAAGTTTAGAGCTATAAGGGCCTATATCAACAGAGTAGAAAAATCTCAAATAAACAGCTTAATGATGCATCTTAAAGAATTAGAAAAGTGAGAGCACACTAAACCAAAATTACAGGACATATTAACCATCAGGGACGATAAATACAATTGAAATAAAAAATCACAAAAGACCAATAAACAAAAAGTTAGTTTCTTTTTTTAAAAAAAGATAAAACTGATAAACTTTTAGCCAGACTCTCAGAAAAAAAAAAAGAGAAGACCCAAATAAAATCAGAGATGAAAAAGGAGACATTATGTCTGATACTGCCAAAATTCAAAGGCTCATTAGTGGCTACTACGAGGAATTATAAGCCAATAAATTAAAAAACTTAAAAGAGATGGATAAATTCCTAGATACATAAAACCAACTAAGATTGAACCATGAAAAAATACAAAATCTGAACAGACCAATAACAAGTATGAGAGTGAAGCCATTACAAAAATCTCCCAGTAAAGAAAATCCTAGGACCAGAGGGCTTCGCTGCTGAATTTTACCAAACGTTTAAAGAATAATACTAATCCTACTCAGACTATTCCAAAATAAATAAATAAACACAGGAAGAAGGAATACTTTCAAACTCATTCTGTGAGGCCACTATTACCCTGATACCAAAACCAGATAAAGACACATCAAAAAAAGAAAACTACAGGTCAGTATCCCTGATGAACATTGATGCAAAAATCTTCAAAGAGTAAACTGAATTTAGTGACACATTAAAAAGATCATTAATCATGATCAAGTAAGGTTTATATCAGGGTGCAAAGATGGTCCAATATACATGCAACGGGATCAATGTGACATACCATATCAACAGAATGGAGGACAAAAACCATATTATCATTTCAATTAATGCTGAAAATATATTTGACAAAATTCAACATGTTATCATGATAAAAACCCTCAAAAAACTTGGTATAGAAGAAACATACTAAAACATATTAAAAACTGTATGTGACAGACCCATTGCTAGTATAATAGTGAACAGGGAAAAACTGAAAGCCTTTCCTGTAAGAACTAGAACATGACAAGGATGCCTACTTTCATTAGAGTTATTCAACATAATATGGAAGTCCTAGCTAGAGCAATCAGACAAGAGAAAGAAATAAAGAGCATCCAAACTGGAAAAGAAAAAGGCAAATTATCCTTGTTTGATGATGACATAATCTCATATTTGAAAATACCTGAAGACTCCACCAAAAAAATGTTAGAACTGACAAACACATTCAGTAAGGTTACAGGATAAAAAAATCAACATATACTAATTAGTAGCATTTCAATATACCAAAAGCAAACAAGTTGAAAAAGAAATTGAAGTAGTTTCATTTACAATAGCTACAAATAAAATTAAATAGCTAGGAATTAACCAAATAAGTGAAAGATGTCTACATTGAAAACTATAAAACACTGATGAAAGAAATTGAAGAGAACACAAAAATTAAAAAATATTCCATGTTCATGAATTGAAGAATTCAATATTGTTAAAAAGTCAATAAACCCAAAGCAATCAACAAATTCACTGAAATTCCTATCTAAATACCAATGCCATTCTTCACAAAAACAGAAAAAGCAAACCTAAAATTTATATGGAGCTATAAAAGACCCACAATAGTCAATGCTTTCCTGAGCAAAAAGAACTAAATTGTAGGAAACACAGTGCCTGACTTCAAAATATACTACAGAGCTATAATAGACAAAACAGCATCGTATTATCATTAAAAATAGACACATAGACCAATTCAACAATATAGAGAACACAGAAACAAATCCATACATCTACAGTGAACTCACTTTTGACAAAGGGAATATACATTAGAGAAAGGGCAGTCTCTTCAACAAGTGGTGCTGAGGAAACTGGAGATCCATGTGCAGAAGAATGAAACTAAACTCCTGTCTTTTGCCATATAAAAAAAATCAAATGAAAGTGGAAAAAAGACTTAAATCTATGACTTCAGTTTATGAAATCACTAAAAGAAAACACTGGGGAAACTCTCTGGAACATTGGGCTGATCAAAGATTTCTTGAGTAATACCTCACAAGCACAGGCAACCAAAGCAAACATGAACAAATGTGATCACATCAAGTCAAAAACCTTCTGCACAGCAAAGAAAATAAAGTGGAGATAAAGAATAGAAGAAAATACTTGCTAACTATCCTTCTGAGACGGGGTTAATAACTAGAATATAGAAGGAGCTCAGACAACCTAATGATCCAATTTAAAAACTGGCAAAAGATCTGAACAGACACTGTTTCCAAAGAAGACGTAAAAATGGCAAACAGGCATATGAAAAAGTGCTCAACATCACTGACCATTAGAGAAATGCAAATCAAAGCTAAAATAAGATATCATCTCACCCCAGTTAAAATGACTTTTATTTAAAAGACAGGCAATCACAAATGCTGGTGAAGATGTGCAGAAAAAGGAACCCGTGGTAAACTCTTTGTAGAAGTAAAAATTAATACAAACACTATGGAGAACAGTTTGTAGGTTCCAAGAAACAAAACAAAACTAAAAATAGAGCTAGTATATGATTCAGCAATCTCACTGCTAGGTACATACCCAAAAGGAAATCAGTGTATTAAAGAGATATCTGCTCTCCTATGTTTATTGCAGCACTGTTCACAATAGCCAAGATTTGGAAGCAAGTGTCCATCAACAGATGAGTGGATAAAGAAAATGTAATTGAGAGATAGTTAGATAGACAGACAAATAATGGAGTACTATTCAGCCACAGACACACAAAAATCAGATCCTGTCATTTGTAACACCATGAGTGGAAATGGAGATCATTATGTTAAGTGAAATAAGCCACACTCAGAAAGACAAACTTGGAATGTTATCACTTATTTGTGGGAGCTAAAAATTAAAACAATTGAACTCATAGAGATAGATAGAAGGATGGCTACTGGAGGCTGGGAAGGGTGGTTGGGGAGCTTGCGGGAGGGAGATAGCAGTGAAGTGTGGATGGTTATTAGGCACAAAAAATAGAATGAATAAGATCTAGTATTTGATATCACAACAGTGTAACTACAGTCAATAATTTAATTGTACACTATAAAAAGAATTATCCAAAACTATAATTGGACCGTTTGTAAAACAAAAGGGAAATGCTTGAGTGGGAGATGCCCCATTTATTCTGATGTGATTATTGTACACTGTATGCTTGTATCAAAATATCTCATGTAACCTATAAATATACATACCTACTACACAAAAATTTAAAATTAATTTTAAAAATTTCAGTCTGACATAGGCCACACAATAATTACTGTGCTTTTAATTTGAAAGTAAATGTGAGTGCAATGCTATTAAGTGAAGAAAATAAGTAAAAATATGTGAAATGTATTTTTCATGGGTATAAAATTTGTCAGTTACACTTGAGTATATTAGGATAAATATCTACCCCAGAAGGAGAACATAATTATTTGATTTTCTATTTTTATTTTAACTAATTAGCTTCTAGGTCTGATCCTATACAATTAAAGTAATAACAATAGCTATTTGTATAGTTCACCATTTATACATTATTTTTATTTATATTATCACATTATCATTCAGTAAATAAACATTTGATATAGTACCTCCTTATGAAAAATCCCTTGCTAAGTGGCTGAGAAGTAGAGCTGTCATCAAATTTCACTATCTAGGGAAGAAATCAAAATAATATACAGCTAATGATTATAAAAATTAGGCATTTAAAATTTTATTTCCAGAAGCCTTATTTTACATAAGAATGACACGAGTTTATTACATAATGATAGCAGTATGCAACAATGTCCTTATGGTTTATAAGAGCTTGGTATTTCCCTGTTTCACATGAAATCGTAGAATTTATAGGGTATAGAGAATTACCAACACATGAATTATTATTTTGTAATCACTATTTCTTCTGACCCACAGAATCTTATACAATTATTTCATCCAATGGATAGAGAAATAGACTTAAATAGACCAAACATTTAATGGTAAAGGTCATTAAATCGTTCTGATTTGCCATTCTAGAATGTATTCCTGAAGGAAAAAGAACCTTTCTGAATTGTAACATTATGAGTATAATGGAGTTAACAAACTATATCTGAGAAAGAATAACTAATGTCAACAAAATCCCTTAAAATAAAGGTAAAATCTCATATGAAAGACGAAATGGAAAGCTAAAAGCCTGGACAAGTTGTCTCACAAAACGTTCCTTTCCAAGAGTTCTGACATTTATGACAGAAAATAGCAAAATCATAAACTTAAAAATTCCATTCATATGCTGTTTTTTGGCATTTTTAAAAAGCATAATCACAAAAATATGTATTTTTAAATTATTCATTTCACTTCAGTCTTTACTCTGAACTACTGATAATTTTCATTCATAGAAAAAGTAGAAAATAACATTATGTTTAAAAATGCCACTTGTCTGTAAACTACTTGTTTGTCTTTACTTACAAAGAGTGACCTCCTGAAGGCAAAATGCAATGCAAATGTTTTATGTGTATGAAGACATGCTGCATCAGTAACAATTATCTTGAAATATGGTGGCAGCCTACAATCAACAACATCAGCACAAGCAACATGTCAACAGAATAAGGCAAAATAGCAACATTTTTAATGAATAACTTGATGCAGATTTGGTTTAATCCACCATGTAGGCTTCAGAACTGAAGGAATCATTGATTCCTTAACATTTTCAATGATACACACATTGTCAAAATACACTGGCAAACAGAAATTAAACAATACATTGACACTGTTTTGTTTTGTTGATAATCTGACAGAGGTTATCCATAAAAAGGGAAAAGAGAAAATCTAGGAAGCAACAGAAACAAAGTTTTTCACAAAGGCTATAGATAAAATAGTTCTTTTATAACTGAGGTCTAGAGTCATTGCTTGTCTGTGGGTGGAAAGTCTCGATAAGTGCCAAAAGCAGGAGACTGAAGCCTCGGCCAGTTCCTGTTTCATAAATAGAATATATAAAGAAGAATATAGTTAGGAATAAGTAGCATGAGTGATTAGATATTAATCTTATTGAACATTAAGCCTTGATTAAAGTCTTCTTGTACTTTATACATGATTATCTAGGAACTTTGGATTGCTATGGTCAGAGACTGATAGGGGATACTACGGAATGTGGCCACAAACAAGAGCATTTGTACCTGTCAAATATCGACTGGTGGTGATCAGCAGGAATGACCTGTTGAATGCTGAAACCAAGCCCTCTATCACCCTGCATAAGGGTTGCTGGATGGCATCTAAAATCTCTACAGTAGCACCAATGCTTGGGGAAGCACCCGCTACTCAGCAAACCATGGAAGGGAACATCCCCTGTCCTTGGGCGAGTCCAGGTACACTCCACTCCCTGACACTCTTGTGGAAGGACTGATACCAGTCAGCCCAACCCGCAGCTACCCAGGGGTTTAATTGTCTTTATGTGGTGCTGGGCTATATTGGTTACAATCTGTGTCTGCTTTCATTCCCTACTTCTGCACCTGGTCCTTCTTTTGTAGATAGTAAGAAATAGCATAATTCTTGAAGGCTTTGTTCTTACTTGACGGGCATAACACAAAGTACGGATCCTGCTTCAGCTACTTGCAAGCCCTGGGCCCCTTGTTCCTCAGACACACGATCTGCTTGACCCTATCAATAACTGTGAAGTACTCACCCTACTTACCCTGCCCTCCTGTTTTGTACCCAATAAAAGTCAGAGTGTCCAGGCCATCAGGGCCACTACCAGTCTCTGCGTACTGGTGGTAGTGGTCCCCTGAGCCGAACTACTTTTCTCTTGATTTCGGTGTATCATGTCTTTATTTTTATAGTCTCTTATCTCCGCACCCGTAGAGAATACCCTCTAGACCCAGCAGGGCTGGACCGTGCTCTTGTCAACATCTATGGGTAAAGAAAACTGGCAAAGATCATTTCACAGGTTTCCATCTCCCAGTATAGGTTAACATTTTTGGAAGCATGGCGACCTCTTCAGGACGCTGATACCACTAGACCCAGGTGGCCAAAGGACACAGATACTGTGACTCACACAGGGCCCCAGGCAAACTCCCTTTGGGCTCATGTATCTAATCTGTTGAAAGAAATATTTCTCCAATTCAAGCCACTTTAATTTCTTTGGTAACTCATCATTTCATGTTGTTATATATTCCGGTTGCTTATATTTGTCTCACATCTTCTTTTATACGAAAAACCCCTTGATGGAAGAGTTTTTTGTTCATTACAGAATTCTCTGTTAGAACTAACACTATGCCTACTACTGAGTAGACCAACAAGGCTTGAGAAAGGAAGGAGAGGGGTAAGAAAAAACAGGAGGAGCTTACAGTAGTATTTGTGTAAGTGATTTTTTATAATTTTGAATTATAAAAAGAAAGCATCTACAATATTTAAGAATAAAAATACCACAAACCACAAAACAATTGGAAGCTGAAAATTCTGATTTTTCTGAAAGAACAGAGGAGTCTTGCCAAACAAACAAACAAACAAACAAACAAACAAACAAAAACTGCATAAAATCTGCCTGGCAGAGTACTAGCAGGAAGCTTACTTACAGAGATGTCTAAAAATAATTTGAACTATTTACATAATTTTAAGTTGAATGACCTGAGGATAAGATAACCATTATTATAAATAAACATCAAAAATCTCCTAAGTATAGAGATAATTAGTTAAGACACCACTTACTTTGCTATGCCCATTCAAGTTCTTTTCCACTTAGAACTGCCTAGGACAAGGCAGTGAAAATACCTGGTTTCAATTTGGATCTGAGAAACCTAGGAGTCACCTTCACCCACCATGGCCAACCTATCAATAAATCATGTTGATTCTATTTCCTAAATAGTCTTTAATTTTGTATCTCCTTTCTATCACTACTATAGTTTAGACCTTTCTCATATTTTGCCTAACAGGTCTCCCTGTTCTTATATGTTTACAAATTTTCATGATAAAAATGTTAAACTCTTCATTAGCAATGAGCACTTAATGACTACTATGTTAGTGCCTGAGAAATTTAAATAAAGTAATTACTCATAATGTCTCCTATGAGGACAGTCAAGAATTAAATTCATTATTAGCAACAAAATATCTACTGGCTTCTCCATTAAGAACCAACATGGAGAAGGGAGGAATGGTAGAATGGAGGGAAGAAAAGAGGGAAAGAAGGAAGAAAGCAATCTATACACTTAAATGGCTAACAAAAGTAGTTGGTAAAAACAACACCTTAATTTTAGAAGATAACAGGATATAATACAAACAACAGGGACAGAGAGAATGAAGGAAGCTGATGAGATGGAGAACAGGATTTGAGCACATTCTCAGAGAAAAATTAAAGATAGGTTGAGAAGAGGGATGCTTTTAGTTCTCATTTTAGAGCATGAGTCTGCAAAAACATGGCCTGTGATCCAAATCTAGTCTGCTTTATTTTTTTGGTAAATAAAGTTTTATTAGAACACAGACATGTTTCTTTGTTTACATATTTTCTGTAATTTCTTTCAGTATACTATAATGGCAGAGTTGAGTAATTGTGATGGAAACCATATGACCTAGAAAGCCTGAAATATTTAATACAGTATTTGGCCCTGAAGAAAAATTTATAGAGCAAGGATTCACCCTTTTTTTTTTTCTCATCTGTTTATTATCCTCAAAAGTTCCAAGTTAAAATCCTGCATGATTATAGTTAGCTTCATAAGCAGTGAGGTCTTCATAAAAAGCATATAAAAATGAGAAGAGCAGTATCATTGACTTTAATATCTATATTAAATATTATTTTAATAAAGTTCACTTCTTTCTACTCAAACATCTGCAAGGTTTCACAATTCAAAAGTGACAAATGAAAAATCAATAATTGATAGCTACTGGGAAATAATTTACTTATATTAAATTTAGTCCTGGGTATGCTACAATCACCATTTGCATATATAGTAGTTACAAAAGACATAGCTTATAAATGAAATTAGTCAAGTCCTTTAACATTACAGTGAGAGACATTAGTGCAGTGAGTAGGGAAGTAAGTACCCACCACTTCCATTATACAGTTCACTGAGTGGACACACAGACTTTTAATTCTAAGAATGTGAACTTAGCACCAATCATCATTACCACATTTACTTAGAAAGCATAAGGGCAACAGCATAAGAATGGCTTTTCTATTTTTTTTTAAATCTTGTTTCATCTGTCATCTATTTCCCATGACTTTTCTCTTGCATAGTAAATAATTTAACATTAGATAATGTTTTAAGTTAACATTACATAATGTTTAATGTTTTAAGTTTTAATTTATGCTCTTTGGAGCAAATTAGGGAAATCTTCTTTTTCCACTAAATGCCATTATCAATGAGTAAGCATTTACAAAGGTCAGACATACTTTATGCTGAAAAGATTAAGATTCCTTAAAACGTAACCTACCATTAATTCTTTTATGCATGAGTTACTCAGTTGTACTATGTGCCAGGCACTGTGCTAGGCAAGGGGAATAGGACCTCAACATGAATATAGTTCTGCCCTTCAAGAGGTTCCCAGCTTGTGCTGTGCATGCGTGTACATATAAAGCAAACAACTTCAGAAGGACTCAGTAGCTTGAAAAGAAGAGTTTCATATGAAAAATTTAAGTCAATTTCTGTTGCCCCAAGAAGTAAAAAGAGAATGTTTTCCCACAGATACTGCTTGAAAGTAGTGGTTCTCAGATCTTTTAATCTGGTAATATAAAAAGATTCCTGAAATATCCTCTTTCCTTTGCTTCTTAGTGTTTAAAAAATTAGAAAAAGAAATATATTTGAGTAGGTAAATACAATCCACACCTTTTCTGTATCTTTTCCTCCTGCTTAATTTAGGACTCCCGATGTCTTCAAGTCATAGATATGTAAGCAGAGGTTCCTAGGGTAGATCAAGATCAGGTCGAAAAAAACAGTTTTCACTCCAGCAAAGACTTAACAAGCCCCTCTCATATTATTAACTTGTTACTATTAACTAAGCAATTGTGGAAGATGAACTTTATATTATTCTGACATCATCAGGCTGGTTCTAGTTTCAGCAGTGATGGGAGCCTATTCTTTTTTCAAAACCTAGAGGATTGTAGACCATGGCCACGTTCTCTTGCAGTAGAAAACACAGCCAGACAGGCAGATGGATCAGGAAAGACAGATGATTCAAGAGGGCATGGATATCTATTAAAATGTCAAAGGTTTCATACTACTGAGAAAAGGCTGTATATTTGATATAACAGATCAGAAAACTGTCTGTCTACTCTTCTGCAGGAGGATGCAGACTAACAGCAACAAGAATAGGAAGTTAGAAACTGCACTGCTGGAAACTGCAGTGACACCTCTGCATTAGACATTCATTTTTAAGCAGTTTTCAAATGTTTCCTAATATGGGTTCAACTAAACTTTAAAACAGTAATTTAATAAAGATAATGGGAAAAAAGCTAATTCCCCTCTCTCCTCATAAAGAAAAGAAAACAAAGGCTCAAACACACCAGCTAAAACTTTCTTAATGTTGTAGTATTTTTCTTCCAGGTAAATAAATGTTGAAGATGGAAATACTGGGGGGGGGGGGGGAGGGGGGGGCGGAGAGAGAGAGAGAGAGAGCCAGCCCACCTGCCTGCCTGCCTGCCTGCCTGCCTGCCTGCCTGCCTGCCTGCCCGCCTGCCCCTCTAGGCATAGTGATCTCTCTCAGAACCTTCTTTGAAGTAGTGGCCCACCAGGGACAGCCCACTGAGATGACAGGCACTGGATGCCAACAGTAAGTTTTATCTCAGCTACATTACAGTGGACACTGTGTTCCTTTGCAGTTGATATATAAAGAGGCTATATTCTTAATTAGAATAATGATCACCATCTGAATTTAATCCAATTCAAACTCTTTTTAACTTGTACCTTCTTCAACCCATTTATTCCTGCATCGTCTTTGTTTTCTTTTCATTTTCTAATATACCTTGGTGTCTAACTCCCTCTTCATCTACAACTGGATAGTAATTTCATATACTACTATAATTTGAACTGCGATTTAGTTTTCTCAAAAGCTTTTCTATCTCTTAATTTAACCTTAAAACAACAGTGACTGCGAGGTGGGTTACCATTAACTCTCTTATAACAGGTGACAGTTAGAAAAAGTCTTTGGATATTAATTCATATACTTTTTTCACAAGACAATTATTTTTGTCTCTAAATTTGTTTTTATCATTAAAAAAACCAAGAAGATGTCTCTATTTTAGGTGAACCAATATGCATGCCTTGAGATGTAAAAAAATAGTGAGAGACACTTTTGTAGTTGCCATTGTTAAATTCTGGCCACTGGGGGGAGAAATAGCAGTACCAAGCTGTATTTCCTGTTAACATACTTCACTGTTATGTTATTTCAAATTTTACTAGAAGTTCTGTTAATCAGATAGCAAGACTCTTAAGAAGAAAAAATCAGTTACTCTCCTGGTTTTCTTCTTTAAGAAAAATTTCCAAAAGAAATAGTTTTCTTTTTATGAATGTTACTTTTATGAATTTCTTTTTCCTACTGGTAGTTTATTTGGATAGAACTAGAGAAATTTCTGACAACAATGATAATATATTTTTCATTTTTATTTTCTAGTTGCTGCTATTATTTGTGGAACTATGAAGTTAGCAATGCTGATATAATTTAAAATTTTAAAGAAAACACTTGACCAGAGTAGTTACTTAAGTGAGCAAATAAATCAATTAAACAGTATTCCAGAGTTACTTTTCTGCCAGACTGCATTAATGGTACTAGAAATAACAAATATTGGGTGTTACTATCATAAATTATCAAATTTCCACCTTTTAAAAATCTAGAGGCAAAATTGTGAATTTTCAAACATATATGTAGAGTTCAGAAAATCAGATATATTCTTCCATGTTATTTTCTTAGTTTGAAATATGTCTTTCATTGATTCACTAATTATTTCAAAGCTTCACTGATTCACTCATCTATTTATTCTTCTTTTATCATTTCCACATTGTCATCAGTAGGTCAAACAGTTTCCCTGAGTTCTGATTCTAAATCCTCACCTGTCTACTCAATATCTTCATAAATATTTTACGGGTCCTTCAGAATCAACATCTCCCAAATTAAATTTTAAACTCATAATATTCATTCACAGTGACCCTCCATTTGAAAAACAAAAAAAAATCTTGCTCCAGTGTTTCCTCAGTGAATCCCTATTATCCAGGTGTGCAAACCAGATACCTGGAAAATGTTTTGAAAACACCCTCTCTAAAAATTTCTCTTCCCTGTATCTACTCTTCCATCAGTCTGGTCATATACTACAGCCAGAGTGACCTACATGAAACACGAATCTGATCTCTTCTACTTAAAACCCTACAGTGGCTTCTCATTGCAACCAGAGTAGAGATGAACCTCCCAATGTGGCCTATCCTCACAGGGTTTGGTCCCTGCCACCTCCCTGGTTGCAATTCAAGTCAGTATTTAACCCAGTCAGATTGATTTCCTTTCACTGTCTTGAAATTCTCTTTTCTACCTCCACACCTCTTTCTCTCTTAATTGATTATTTCTCTCTTCTCTTCCACCATTCTGTAGTTACTTCTTAACTTTCAGTTCAAATATCACCTGTTCTGGGATGCCTTTTGCAGACTCATGATGGTGTCGATCCCACTTTTAAATGCTCTCTTGGATGAACACCTGCTAATGCGTATCACACATACTAGACTTTTCAGCACCAGAGGTCAAAGACCCCACCTTAAACACCCAGCATTACAGATTTAATTTGTGAGATATAGAGAGGCTTTAGAAATTATAAATAAAGTGAGAAATTTGACCAGATGAGATATATAAAAGCAAAAATACAGAAATTAACAAATAACACCTGTTTCTAGTAGGATATGTACTTAAGTAAAAGTTTATATGAAAATCGAACTTCACTGAAAAACACTTTTCTTTCCTTTACACAATAAATGTTTGAGAAAAAGTAAGTCTCAATTTATAATATGGCACCATGTAATTTTTTTAAAAGGGCAACTACCTAAATGACATGCCAAATATGTTTTCATATGGTTATAAAAAGGTTTATAGATGATTTGTATATCATCTTGTATGGTTAAGTCCTGCATGGGGTTTTTAAAGATCTTTTTTTTTTTTAATTTTTATTGCATTATAGGTTTTGGGGTACATATGCAGAACGTGCAAGGTAGTTGCATAGGTACACACATGGCAGTGTGTTTTGCTGCCTTCCTCCCCTTCACCCACACTTGGCATTTATCCCCAGGCTATCCCTCCCCAGCCCCCACCACTGTCCCTCCCCCATTCCCCCCAATAGACCCCAGTGTGTAGTAGACCCCCTCCCTGTGTCCATGTGTTCTCATTTTTCTCACCCGCTTATGAGTGAGAATATGCGGTATTTCTTTTTCTGTTCTTATGTCAGTTTGCTGAGAATGATGTTCTCCAGATTCATCCATGTCCTTACAAAGGACACAAACTCATCATTTTTGATTGCTGCATAATATTCCATGGTGTATATGTGCCACATTTTCCCAGTCCAGTCTATCATCGATGGGCATTTGGGTTGGTTCCAGGTCTTTGCTATTGTATGAACATTCGTGTGCATGTGTCCTTATAGTAGAACGATTTATAGTCCTTTGGATATATACCCAGTAATGGAATTGCTGGGTCAAATGAAATTTCTATTTCTAGGTCCTTGAGGAATCGCCACACTGTCTTCCACAATGGTTGAACTAATTTACACTCCCACCAACAGTGTAAGAGTGTTCCTCTTTCTCCACATCCTCTCCAGCATCTGCTGTCTCCAGATTTTTTAATGATCGCCATTCTAACTGGCATGAGATGGTATCTCAATGTGGTTTTGATTTGCATCTCTCTAATGACCAGTGATGATGAGCATTTTTTCATGTGTTTGTTGGCCTCATGTATGTCTTCTTTTGTAAAGTGTCTGTTCATATCCTTTGCCCATTTTTGAATGGGCTTGTTTGCTTTATTTCCTGTAAATCTGTTTGAGTTCTTTGTAAATTCTGGATATCAGCCCTTTGTCAGATGTGTAAACTACAAAGATTTTTTCCCATTCTGATGGTTGCCTATTCACTCTAGTGACTGTTTCTTTTGCCGTGCAGAAGCTGTAGAGTTTGATTAGGTCCCATTTGTCTATTTTGGCTTTTGTTGCCAATGCTTTTGGTGTTTTGGTCATGAAGTCCTTGCCTACTCCTATGTCCTGAATGGTTTTGCCTAGATTTTCTTCTAGGGTTTTTATGGTGTCAGGTCTTATGTTTAAGTCTTTAATCCATCTGGAGTTAATTTTAGTGTAAGGTGTCAGGAAGGGGTCCAGTTTCTGCTTTCTGCACATGGCTAGCCAGTTTTAGATTACCTGTACTGTGATGCTGAGAAGAATGTATATTCTGTGGATTTGGGGTGGAGAGTTCTGTAAATGTCTATCAGGTTTGCTTGGTCCAAGTCCGAGTTCAAGTCCTGGATATGCTTGTTAATTTTCTGTCTCGTTGATCTATCTAATATTGACAATGGGGTGTTAAAGTCTCCCACTATTATTGTGTGGGAGTCTAAGTCTCTTTGTAAGTCATTAAGAACTTGCTTTATGTATCTGGGTGCTCCTGTATTGGGTCTGTATATATTTAGGATTGTTAGCTCTTCTTGTTGCATTGATGCTTTTACCATTATGTAATGCCCTTCTTTGTCTCTTTGTTGGTTTAAAGTCTATTTTATCAGAGACGAGAATTGCAACTCCCGGTTTATTTTGATCTCCAATTGCTTGGTAAATCTCCCTCCATCCCTTTATTTTGAGCCTTTGTGTATCCTTGCATGTGAGATGGGTTTTCTAAATATAGCACACCGATAGGTTTTGGCTTTTTATCCAGTTTCCCAGTCTGTGTCTATTGATTGGTGCATTTAGCCCATTTACATTTAGGGTTAATATTGTTATGTGTGAATTTGATCCTGCCATTTTGAAGCTAGCTGGCTGTTTTGACCATTAGTTGATGCAGTTTCTTCATTGTCTTGATGCTCTTTACCATTTGGTTTGTTTTTGGAGTGGCTGGTACTGGTTGTTTCTTTCTATGTGTAGTGCCTCTTTCAGGAGCTCTTGTAAAGCAGGCCAGTGGTGATGAAATCTCTGAGTACTTGCTTGTTCATAAAGGATTTTATTTCTTCTTCACTTATGAAGCTTAGTTTGGCTGAATATGAAATTCTAGGTTAAAAGTTCTTTTCTTTAAGCATGTTGAATATTGGCCCCCACTCTCTTCTGGCTTATAGGGTTTCTGCAGAGAGAACTGCTCTGAGTCTGATGGGCTTCCCTTTGTGGGTGTCCCGATCTTTCTCTCTGGCTGCCCTTAGCATTTTCTCCTTCATTTCAACCCTGGTGAATCTGACAATTATGGGCCTTGGGATTGCTCTTCCTGAGGAATATCTTTGTGGTGTTCTCTGTATTTCCTGGACTTGAATATTGGCCTGCCTTGCTAGGTTGGGGAAGCTTTCCTGGATAATATCCTGAAGAGTATTTTCCAGCTTGGATTCATTCTCTCCGTCACATTCAGGTACACCTATAAAACGTAGATTAGGTCTTTTCACATAGTCCCATATTTCTTGGAGACTTTGTTCATTCCTTTTTACCCTTTTTTCTCTAATCTTGCCTTCTTGTTTCATTTCATTGAGCTGGAATCTGCAACCTCTGATATACTTTCTACTGCTTGGTCAATTCTGCTGTTAAAACTTGTGCATGCTTTGCGAAGTTCTTGTGTTGTGTTTTTCAGCTCCATCAATTCACTTATATTCCTCTCTAAGTTGTTTATTCTAGTTAGCATTTCATCAAATATTTTTTCAAGGTTCTTAGTTTCTTTGCATTGAGTTAGAACATGTTTTTTTAGCTCATGGAAGTTTCTCATTACCCACCTTCTGAAGCCTGATTCTGTCAATTCATCACACTCATTCTCCATCCAGTCTTGTTCCCTTGCTGGTGAGGAGTTGTGATCCATTGTAGGAGGAGAGGAGTTCTGGTTTCAGGTGTTTTCATTCTTTTTGCACTGGTTTCTTCCCATCTCTGTGGGTTTATCCACCTTTCATCTTTGTAGTTGTTGGCTTTTAGATTGGGTCTCTGAGTGGACGTCCAGTTTGTTGATGATGAAGTTATTTCTTTCTGTTTCTTAGTTTTCCTTCTAACAGTCTGGCCCCTCTGCTGTAGGACTGCTGAGGTCCACTCCAGGCCCTGCTTGTCTTGGGATCACCTGCAGCAGCTGCAGAACAGTAGGGGTTGCTAACAATTTCTTCTTCTGCTATCTTTGTCCCATTAGGATACCTGCCAGATGTCAGTCTGAGCTGTCCTTTATGAGGTGACTCTTTGGATATATGGGGGTCAGGGAGCTGATTGAGGATACAGTCTGTCCTTTATAGGAGCTCAAGTGCTGCGCTGTGAGCTCCATTGTTCATTCAGAGCTGCTGGGCAGGTACGTTTAAGTCTGCTGCAGCAGAACTCATAAACACCCCCCCTTTTTTTTTCACCAGGTGCTCTGTCCTGGGGAGTTAGGGCTTTATTTATGTATTTCTGTTGTGCTGCTGCCTTCTTTCAGGGCTGCCCTGCCCAGCGAGGAGGCAGCCTAGTCACTGTCTGCCTGCAGAGGCTTTGCTGAGCTGCTGTGGGCTCTGGCCAGCTGCTCTGTGAACTTCCCTGCAGTCCTGTTTATACAGGTATAGTTAGAACTGCCTTGGAAATGGTGGCCCACCTCTATAATGGCAGACTCTCTCTGTAATGGTGGGCTGCCTCAGCAATGGCCGGCTTCCTCAGCAATGGTGGACTACTTCTGTAGTGGTGAACTGCCTCGGTAATGGTGGATGCCCCTCCCCCACAGGGTTGGACCTTGCTGAGTTCAGCTGTGCTTGCTGTGAAACTCTCAATCCAGAATGTTTCAGATTGCTTTTTCTTGTGGGGTTGGGACCAGCCGAGCCTGATCACCTGGCTCCCTGCCTCAGAGCCCTTTTTTTTTTTTCCTTCAGTTGAATGGGTGACTCTGTCTCCCAGGTGTTTCAGTCGCCTGTGGAAAAGGCGCTGGGATCTGTGTGATTTCCTCTGCGGTGACCCACTGCGCCAGCTCAAACAACCGCACTGAGATTTGTGGTGCTTTTTTGCCTGAGAATCTCCTGGCCTGGCTCTGTGTTTCAGTCCCCTTTTTTATCAGTTGAATGGGCGACTCTGTCTCCCAGGAGCTCCCATTGCCAGCTAAAAGATTGCCTGGACCCATGTATTTTGTGTGGAGAACCACCACGCTGGGGTGTCAGCCAAAACAGCCGCACCAGCCAAAACAGCCACGCCGGCAAAATAGCTGTACTGGTGACCCATGGGGCTCCTCCACCTGGGAATCTCCTGGTCTGTCAGCAATAAAAATCCATCTGGAAACGCGGTGTCCACTCACCCTCCACACTTTCAATGGGAGCTGCAATCCTGACTACACCTAATCAGCCATCTTAGATCTGTCTCCAAGCATTCTTATAAATAGTAATACACCTGTTGTTTACTGTCAATTGCTTCAAAGAACACATTAAATATTAATACTTTCTGGCATGTTAGAAACTACTGCTTCTTTCGTAAGCCCTGAGCATTGTGTGAGCTAGGGCAAAGTCAATATAAAAAATAAATACTATTAGATGAAAAATCGATTGAAGTAGGATATTATTCACCTTCTCCGACCCTCAGAGAATGACAGTATTCTAAAAAGGGCACTGACACTGTCACACTATAAGCCTGGATGAATTCAAACAATTCAAAAAATGCTCAAAGTATTCCAAAGACTTTACTAACTTGTGACAGAAAAAGAACTTTGGACTGTATGTATAATGTATACAAGTTTATATGATATATAATTATTTCTGTTTCCCTCTCTGCATTATAAAGAAATCAATGGGTAAAAATTAAAAATGGAAGATTAACATTTATGGATGAAATATAATTATTGTTCTATAAAGTCTTTAGTCATATAATAGCAATCCATCAACACTTCAGACTTATTTGATGTATTAATTAATCTATCAATTCATTCATTAGGTCAGCTGTTTATTAAACTACTACTATATGAAAAACACCCACTGAAAAAACATTCACGGCAAATTTGCACTACTTCTTTCCCCACAAAAAGCAAATCAAACTGTGTAATAAAAGAAGTTCAGCATTAAAAGGTGAATTTAAGGGCACAATAATCAGGTGTTTTTGTTCTATAATAAAAATATCTGTCCATAAGAAGTAAAAATAGGCACACCAGACCAGAAACAGTAACCATTCTAAGTTATTTTATACAAGAATTTCTTATGGCTTGGCTCTGTGTCCCCATTCTAATCTCATGTTGAATTGCAATTCCCTATGTTTGGGGGAGGAACCTGGTGAGAGGTAATTGGATCATGGGGATGGTGTTCCTCTTGCTGTTCTCATAATAGTGAGGTCTCATGATATATGATGGTTTAAAAGTATGTAGCACTTCCCGCCTTACTCTCTCTCTCTCCTGCTGCCATGTGAAGAAAATGCTTACTCCCTTTTCCCCTTCTGCCATGATTGTAAATTTCCTGGGGCCTCCCAGTCATACTTCCTGTTAAGCCTGTAAAATTGTGAGTCAATTAAATATCTTTTCTTCATAAATTACCCAGTCTCAGATAGTTCTTTATGGCAGTGTGAGAATGAACTAATACACAATTTTTTATTATAAGGTTGGCACAAAAGCAATTGTGATTTTTGCCAGTATTTCCAATGGCAAAAACTGCAATTGTTTTTGCACCAGCCTATATAATAGAGTTTATTTTGCTTTATAGTACATAATCTTTCTTTAGAAGGGAATGGCCTTTTTCTATACCAAACATAATAGTAAATAAATGACTTCTTCTCTTTCATGTCACCTTAGTTCTACAGATGACACGGATTCTCCAAAAATTAGGCATAATCTGTTGTTTTTATTAATTAGCAACAACAGAGTTATTCACTTAGGTAAATAATAATTATCTGTAATAATTATTCACAAGTCATAAAACCAGAGACCCCAGATGGAAAATATAACCCTATATTAATTATACATATATTTAATTTTACTTATCTCTTTAAATCAATGGGTCTATGAACTAGGATACTATTAACAAAGTATCTAGAACTTATTTGGGAAACATATGCCCAACTTCAATACAAAATTTGTAGGTAAGACCCTGTGTGCCATTAATTTCAAGGTATTACTTTTACTTCCATTACAAGAATAGTGTGGTAAAACAGTGCCAGGAGGAATGGTATTCTGTCCATCTTGCTCCTGATTATATCACCAGTAGCACAGTAGTCAGCATATAGTAGCTTCCCGGTAGAAATGAAGCTATGAGTTATATTTTCCTTTCATTTGGCTCATTTTCGTTTGAAGCAGTAATATGTTAAAATTATTAGAATAAATATAAAAAAGAATTTCACTGATTATTTGTAAACTTGGGTAAAACAGTGCCAGGAGGAATGCTATTCTGTCCATCTTGCTAGCACAGTAGTCAGCATATAGTAGCTTCCCGGTAAAAAGGAAGCTATGAGTTATATTTTCCTTTCATTTGGCTCATTTTCGTTTGAAGCAGTAATATGTTAAAATTATTAGACTAAATGTAAAAAAGAATTTCACTGATTATTTGTAAACCTGGGACAGATCATATTGCCATCAATTACTCCCACCTCATGCAGACTAAAAGCCACAGCCCTTTCAATGGCTTATAAGATCTGTGTGATCTAGCCAACAACAGCTGACCTAATTTTCTGACCTTGCTGGCCTACTTTGAAACACCTAGCATGCCCCGTCTGTCTTTTTTTGTAGTTCTAACACTCATTGCCAGGAAGGCTCATCTCACTGATATTCACTCTCATGGCTCGCTCTTTTATCTCCCTTAGGTCTTCTCTTAACACCCTATATATAATGGTGCCCATCTCCACCATCCCTTTCTTTTTTGTCCTATTATTCTCTATATCACTTATCAACACATGGAACATTTTATATTTGCTTATTATTTTTAAAAAAATGTGTTTATTATCAACTTCCCCAATTAACTAAAGTTCCCTGAGGGCAGAGCTTTGCCCCCACTGTAGCCATAGAATCTTGCAAGAATGCTTGGCCCACACATACTCAGTATTGGTAACACTTAGGTAAAGGGGTAATGAAAGCAAGGTAGCAGACTATGGAGACATGGGTGGAAACAGAGATACATGGTCTAGAGACACCCTGCCTTTAACTTTGCATTTTCCCAAAAGTGAGGATTCAACCTTGTTAATGCTGGATTTGGCACAGAAACTGGTACAGTCCCATGCTGAAAACTTTCCATTCAACAAAAATACATAGAAGTATAAGTACACCCTGAATGGGCGTATAATTGGCAAGAAAATGAGCATCTCAGATTCAACAAAGCCCTACCCTTTTTAGATAGTGTCACTATTAGAAACTCTGGGGACCATGGTAGAGTGAATTGAAATATCCTGCATCTACTCTTGCTTTATGTGACCATCTTTTCCTGGAACATTTCTGTGTCATCAGCTAAACAGACAACTTAATCTAATCTTAAAATGGTCTGAGGATGTGTGGTTTCTTCCTGTTAAGTTGTGGTTTCCCTGAAATGCTGTGGGGAGTGGAGAGCCTTCAGATACTGTGGCCTTGCCTTCTCTAAATCAAATCAATGTTCTGAAGTGAATACTATCATCCTGATTTTATACTGGAAGAAACAAAGCATAGTAAGTAACTTCATTCATTCATTCATTCATTCATTCAACAAATTTTTGTTGAGGACTGACTAGAAGCTGTACTGTTGATTAAGTAATGAACAAAATGAACAAAATCAAGTCAATGTCTTCATGGAGGTTACAGTCTAGTTGGGGGAGATAAGCAACAAAAAGTAAGCCAGTACTTTATATATGTATCTATATAAATACATACATATGCATACATACATACACATGAATATGGACACTACATGTGTATGTTTACATAAATAAGCATCAGGTGAAAGTAATGACTATGACAAAAAATAAAGTAGGTTAAGGGTTACAGGTTACAGGAAATGTCCAGGTGGGGAAGAGGGGAGGTCTAAAATCACACAGCTAATTTGTTGCAAAGCTAGGATTCATGCACAGAGCATTCCAGTTTCAAATTGGTGGTCTTAGCCACTGTGCTGAGGCTGCTAACCACTCTGCAAATGCTTATACCTAATGGATATCAGAGGTGGCAGTATAGATGCAAACAGTCTAGCCTGGCACGGAACACTTTAAAAGCGAAGCCTGGGACTGAAACGGATTTCTTGTAGTGCTTTTGTATTTAATAAAATAATGAACAATATTTAAAAATAATTATTGGGCAAATAACCCAGTAATTTTTAAAATTGAGAGTCAATGTCCCGCAAATGGTAAAGGCTAGAGTTCTCTAGTTCTGCATTTGATTGCTCCAGTCCTGTCTAGGAGGCCAGAGAGTAGGAGACAGTTTGCAAGCTAGAAAGTTAAACTTGGTTCTGTGCCATCTATGTTCTGATGAATTCCCCAGAATTTTATCAAGACTAACTAGGAAAAAAGTGAGTTACTTTATCATAAATGAGTTTTGACTTGAGAACAAGTTAATGGCTGAACCAATGGTCAACCAAGTTTTGGAGGTAATCATGAACCCAATTCCACTGTACTGAAATTGATCTCCTGCCTGCTGGATGGACTTGGTATGAGCTAGGATGTAAGGAGACTGAATGGACCAACTGGCAGTCCCTATCACATAAAATGTGAGGGAATGAATCATCCCAGGGATATACACAGTAAGGGCCTATAAAATACTCTCTTCTCCCTACAACATGGCTTTCTCTAAATCAGCATTTATTAAATGGTTTTAAGTTTTGCTTTTTAAGAGAGATATCCATATGGCTGATCATCTTCATAAAAGGAAAAAAAATGAGAAATAATTCTAATACATAGTTTAATTCTTTTGCTTTATCTTCTTCATACTAGCTGCATGACATTAGATAAGTTACTTATTCTTTTGTGGCTCAATCTGTTCTATTATAAAATGTAGATTAAATAGTACCAATCTCATAGAAATATGAGGATGAAATGAGAATATGAATGCATTTGGCAAACAGTGAGTACTCCGTGAGTGCATGGTAACCATCTTTTGAAGCCTTTTAGTACACGTCCCATCATCTGAAAACTACCCTCTTACACACAGAGATTGACTCCTCTAGCTCTAGGTAACAGGGCCCTGCATATTCTTTCCTGTCTAGCCATATTATTGATTAAAACTGGGATAGACATTTAATATAAGCTGGGCCAACAATTTGTGTCAAGAGTTTGAAATTTAGCTGCAGATGCTGGGCCTGGCAGATTATATTAACTCAAACATCATTTTAGGGCCCTTTGCAAGCGGAGTGAAGGAATGCAGTCATCAGAGCAAGAGGGAAAAGGAGCAGCAACACATTAAAAAGCATTCATGAAACTCCAAGTGAACACAGGAAAGACAGAGATGCTGCCTTGGTCCCGGACTGCTACCCAGTTCCTTGTTTCAAGGACTTCAAAGCCTGGTTGAACTTTCTGCCCTTGAGTTCTGTGAGATAATCCCATAAGTTTCCTTATGATAAAGGAAACTAATATGGGAACAAAAGACAAAATATTGCATATTCTCACTTATAAGTGTGAACTAAAGGATGAGAACATAGGGACATAAATAAAGGAAGAACAGACACTGAGGTCTACTTGAGGGTGGAGGGTGAGAGGAGGAAGAGGAGCAGAAAAAATAACTACTAGGTACTAGGTTTAATATGTGGGTAATGCAACAATCTGTACAACAAACCCCTGTGAGATGAGTTTACCTGTATAAGAAACCTTCACATGTACCCTGTGAACCTAAAATAAAAGTTAAAAGAAAAACTCTTATGGCTTAAAGTAGTTTCTGTTCCTTGTAATCAAATATTCCCTAAAAGAAAAATGGTAACTGTAATCATTTGTAATTGTTTAATGTAAAAGATCACTTTTTTGACACTCTGAATCCAAAATGTACTTACTGAAATTGACTGGAAAAAAGTCAGAAATGAGGAGGAATATGTGGCATCAGCCAATTTCCTCTTCTATCATATTTGTGTAACACAGGACATGGCTAGCCCTAACCCAACCATGAAATAGCCTTAATGTACTCCTATTCCCTTCATTCCCTCTCCTCTCACTCTCAATGACTTTCAGTGTGCTCACTGGACTGCGCTTAAGTCCTGAACAATCTCTGTACATGCTGCATCTTTCCTACCAGTAACCATAAATCAAAAGTTAACTATCCTCTGACCCAAATCTCTCATTTTTGTTTCCTAAAGAAGCAGCTAGATATGCTGATACATTAACCCAAGCCAAAATGTTAATTGGCTAACATAAAGGAAGGTCTCTTTTTCATTCCTGGAAACATATTAGACATGTATTTTAAGAGAAAAGTCCTTAATTAAAATAAGTAAAACTAGTGGTGGGAAATTTTCACACTGAATAAAGTAGTAGGATAAATAATTTTTATAAAGGCATTCACTTACGTTATCTTTTATATGATAATTGCACTGCATATACAATACCAATTTGTAACAGAAGAAAGGGGCTAAAGAAGGACTATATATTCTTGACACATTTAAAATTATTGAGCAGTCCTCTCTGTATTTCAGCAAAACTGGTTTCTAAGCTAAAAATAAAAATACAGCTTAATATATTCAAAATTATAATCAAATGTTATAACAAGAAAATCAGTCATAAATGCTTAGTCAAGTAACTGAGATTATCACATCTCTATGCTAATCCTGTGTGTTTAATTAACAGATAAAGCATAAGGGGGTATTCTAAACAATAGTATATGAAAATGAAAAAAGTAAATTTTCAAGCTCTAATTAAATCAAGAAGTAGTAACAAAATGCTGCTGCATTTCAGCAACTGTTCATTAAATGACAAAAACATCTTGGTTTGTCTTTCTAAAATTATATTCCACAGCCTTCAGAACCCTCTTCTGTTCCTGCTCATGATCATTACAGAGTCCAGATGTTGAATATAAGCTTAGTCATCACACCAAATACTATTTGGCCTTCTGCCCTGACTTTCCTAGCTAATCAGAAGATACTTTTATTGTGCAAGGCAGTAGAGTAGATTCAGTGTGTGGGATTCATTGAGAATAAAAAAACCATAAATGAATGCCATTATCACATATATCAAGTATAATGTCAATCCTGAATCCCCTAACTTCAAAACCAGAATATTCTTTATAGAGTGACATCTAACCATCTAGGAACATCCCTTTGTAAGTAAACATACACACACCACATCTACACTAACCATAAAGTTTATCAGTGTATTTTAAACAGTTTATAAAGTACAAGTAGGAAAGAAAATTTCACACTGGCCTATAGAATAGTTTTAAAGAAAATGCCGTTGATTAAAACTAAACCAAAATTCCAACTATACAACAATCCTTAAGCTGTAAACAGAAACAGTTTCCATTAGAAACTTGAAGTAGCAAGAGAACTCTTCTGAAGTTAAATGGAAATTACAACAAGAACATTTCTAAATGCAAGTCATTTCTTAATGCAGTAACCTCTTTCAATTTTATAGCTGTCATAATTGTTTTTCTATAATGAAACATTGCTCTGCTCATCTCATATTAATCAAAACAAAGCTAAAGAAAGAATATGTGTCCTTCAAAAGTTAAAAACATTATTTTGGGAAAAGAAAATTGGAAATATTTTCAAGTATGTATTGAGTTCTGGTGACCTCCAATCAGTGAACAGGACAAAATTTCTAAGTTAATGAATAATGTAAAGCAGATTTGAAATCTTTGCTTGGATTTACTGGACACAGACTTTGTAATGCATAGACATGCATTTATTTTTGTTATGTTTTGGCATATCAAAAATGGGACTTAGTACCTTTGCTCATTACCTGAAAAACAAAAGGGAACTTTTAATTATGTTCTACATTATTTTAATTAATTTTTGAAATGCTTCATTAGAAATTTTTTCAGTGAGGAAAAAACTTTTAACTATATCAAATCCTGTATGTTTTTCTTTGATATTTCTTAGGAGCACAATCTATGTCTTAACTCTAAATCAAGAAAAATTCTATTGCAGTGACTACTATTCCCGAATAAAGAGCTGCATAGGCTGGCACATAGAAACAGGGTTCTACAGCACTTTTAACTACTAAGAAAATTTCAACACAAAGAATAATTTATTTTCTCAATACAATACTACAAATTGGTGAGGTATTAAAATGAAAAAATTAATTTATCCAAAAGAGCATTTAATGAGTCTAAAGAGGAACAAAGAACCACAAGTTGGAGATGCCATAAAATTCATCTAGCACTCATGATTAACAAGGAAATATGAAAGCAGATAGTTTAGAAGAATTCAATGAAAGTAATTAAAATAATTAAAGAAAATATTATATTATTGCTATATTATAGCCAGTAAGGAAAAGTCATAACATTTTTCAACATCCAGAAAAGTATTTATAAGAATAAAGACAAAAAGAAGATATTCTATGCCAAGGATGACAAATTTGGGGCATGTGTGTTAATACTCGTGAGTACCCTGGCAGATATGACTAATTGATCACTGGACTCTTTGTGGCTGTTCCTGGAATTCTTCTCAACATACACATGGAGAGCCACTACCTTTCACTAAAAGTTGGTGCTAGTGCTGAAACCTATTTATCAAACCCGCTCTCACTGACATTGTTCAAGATGTTCAACTGGGAAACCATCCCACTAGGCAAATGGCACAGGTCTATGTGCAGCCTGCTAGGATATGCAGTCAAGAAAGGGTTACTTTAAAAAATTTTTTAATGCATGAAAATTCTTAAAAAGCAAAATGGGAAAATAACATTATAGCAGATAATATTATGATTTAGAGAGGGAAATGAATTCAGAAAAGCTAAATGCTATCTACAATGTAGAAAAGTTTCAATTATCATGATACAGGCATTTACACACATCCATTTTTGAAGGAAATAATCACTACCAAAAGCAGCAAGAGATTGAAACAATGGGCCCCTCAACTGCAATGCCCCAGAAATTAAAGAATATTCGTGGTAACTGACAATTTAATAAAAGTTTCAATAATGTATATTTGTTACAGTTTAAAACCACAGGTGGTCTAATGGTATGAAAGATATCAGAGACAAAATGACTAATGACCAGAGAGAATTTAAAGCACCTCAATACCTCAGCAATCAAAATTACACTTTTCTCCAAATGAAGAGCAAAGCCGGTTAATTTTAACACAGTGTTTACCACTAATGAAATTAATGATAGCAAAATTTTTATCTAGAATCAAATGCTTTTAAGTCAATTCTTATCTATAGTCACAGAAAGTAAATCAGAAATACAATGATAATGTCTTATTTTTAGTTCTTAATTTCCAAAAAATAGTACCTCCAAAGAAATGAATTTTAATATATGTGCAACTGTTGAACCATATTTTAAATAGTGGTCATAATTACAGTTTCAGAATAAAGCTGAGCAGTAACTAAAATTTGGGATGGGGGGTTGGGCAATTAAGTAAAAAATATCTATTGAGATCAATATTGTACAGTTAAGGTGAAGGTAACTTTGGTTTCCTTTAATTATATATTATACAACCTCACTAGAACGTTAAAGCAAAGCTTGGACAATGATATGTTTCAGAGAAAAGTATATTTTAGTAACAAAACCAGTTAGATAAAGTCTACGACAGCTCAATCTAACAATGAATCCTGCTCCACCTTAAACAGTATCATGCACAGTTTCTAGTGCATAAAAATGGCATCAGTTCTCCACTTCATTGTGCTTACTTATACTTAGCCATATATAGGATTTGACATTAATTCTGCAACAAATCAAAAGTTGTACTGACATTTAGCACTAAAAAACACTTTCAGTTACAAGCAATTAAAACCACAATGTATAAAACATTAACACCAGGTCACTACATATAATCAGAAAAAATAAAATCTCCTTTGAAATAACTAATATTTATTTTCTCAATACAATGGCATAATCAGTGAAGTACTAAAACGAAAAGAAAAAATTAATTCATCCCAAAGAGCATTAAATAAGTCTGAAAATCTTTTACCCTTTACCAAATTCAATGTCATGAATTGCTGTTTTACAACTATGCTTTTCCAAGTTTATATGTAATTTCTTTGGAAAATAAGAATAGACAACACATCAAACAATCTTATTTGATTATAAGGCTGTAGTTTCTTTTATTACTAAATTGTAGTACATTCCATGTCACTGTTGTTCATGATTATTATATAACAAATTCTAACTAGTAAGCAAATCATTGTCTAACTAGGTACTCACTTCAAGTAAGAGGAAAAACAAGTGTTCCTATAAAGTACCTAAACAACTAGAAGAGGACACTTTCATACAAAATACAGAAACCAACAAGAAAAGACCTAAGTTTCATGAAAATAACCTTCTGTATCGTAGCAAATAGATCAGTATTCCAGCATTCTATTAACAAAACCAAAAAATGCTTTAAAAATGTTCTCCTTACCTGTGTATACAGTTTTTACTCTCAAGATAGGACATACCAGAAGCAGCATCTAATGAAAATTTCACTAACTGTTTGAGTTTTAGTTCATCCTTCTTCTTTCTCAGAAAGGAGAGGAAATCACCTCCTAGAGGAATTAACAGATGAACAATGAGATAAAGTTATGATGAAAGTCACATTTATCATCTATTCTGATCTATTAGGAATATTTGATAGAGTAAAATGAATGCATTACACATTTGGCCATGCTTTTTGCCCAATTTGAGGTGAGGATAAAAGAAAACATGAAAAAACACATCATATTAGAAAAAAACACCATATTCTCTTCTACATACAGTTGAAGTACTTTAAATATTTCATACTGTACATTATCTAGGTCACAATTATATTCAAAAACATACTTTTTCCTTTATCACTATTTTTACCAATTTGCTTCACTAAAATTTTCAATGGAATTTGATTTTTTCTAATACCAAATAAAAACTATATTATTATGAGTTAAATGAGTATGTAAAAAGTAAATTATAAAAGCTACTTAGAAAAGTAAATTATTTTGGATTAGCTATTAGATTCAGTGATTGCTTGAAAAATAAGACTATTAACACCACCATAATTGTTAGCAATGTCCAGACAGAGAGAAAAAGGAAAATGCTATGTTTTGGCCTGATTTACTCACTGACCTAGATTGCAATTTTGTGCATCAAATAAATTCCAGAAAAACTTCTTAAACCGTTACGGTTCAAGATATATATAACATGAGCCAAGTAGTAATTTGAAGTTTAGAGTAGCCACAATTTAAAAGAGGCTTGTTAAAAATGTGCAATTGATTTTAATATGGTTTTCTTGAACCTGATATATTCAAAACATTCAACATGTGTCAACTGAAAGTTTTAGGTATTTTACATTTAAAATCACACTCTGTAAAATACTGTATTTATTTTACATTTATGGCACATCTTAATTTAGATGTAAATTTCATCTGAAATATTTGATCTATATTTAGATTTCATTCAAGTTACAATTGAAAAGTAGATTTACATACCCAAGATATTTCAAACATGCCTAAAATTTTCCAATAACTGAATCAATATCAGTATTTTAAGTTAAAATTAAATGAAATTTAAAATTCAGTTTTTTAGAAGCACCGGCCACATTTTAAGAGCTCAAGAGCCTCATAGGGTCAGTGGCTACCATACTGAATAATGCAACATTAAACTTTGCATTCATTCTTAATGTAGCATTAAAACCTTTGGCTTATTTTGCTTTTTACTTTATAGTTTATTGCACTATTAAAAAAAGAGTTAAAGTATATTAAAATACATATTCTCTATAAACAATCTTTCCCACTTCCTCTATTAAGTTCCCAGATATTAAGCCAGAATTTTGCAAGAGGGATTAGCATTTTATTTGCCATTTCTTGACTTTTTTTTCTTTTACTTTAATCATCAGGTATTTATGCTTTCTAAAGTAGAAAAGCTATAGAGGTGAAGACTGAATGGCTTTTTCCTTAATGAGAGTACCTAGAAAATAAACATCTGCCTAACTCTTCTCTTCTTTTCTAACCTTTTCTCTTACTCACATATTAAGTATTATACAAGTTTATGTGAGACATTAACAAAATCAAACAAGCTAAATGCTTTAAACATAAACTTAATGGTGTCAATTATTTTCCTGTTCTTTTTAAGTAAATACCACATATATTCAATTACTAGGATGATGATTGAAATAGTTTCTATCAAGCTTTACTTAAAATTTGGAACAAAACCTGATTTCAATAGTGAAAAGTAAAATTCCACTAATTCATCAACTTTAATAGGTACCAAAATGCCTATTAAAATAGACTTGAAATTAATATTTAGTTCAAGCTATTACTCAAAGCAATATTCACATACTAATTCTTTTGTTAGAAATATGTACCTGTTTTAGAAAACGTGTACCCTTCTGGTTTTGAAACCACATAGTATCTTGTCTGAGATATAGAATAACTTTTCAATGAAATAATCTTTTCTGCAATTTGATTTAAAAGCAGCATATGACATAACCCCAGTGTTGTTCTGTAGAATTCTGATAATGCTTTTTTCCAGTTAGCAATTTTTCATCTGCCTCCTGCCTTTTAAAAATTTACTTATTGATATAATACTGCTTGTACTCCCAACCGACTACGATCATTATTCAAGAAATTTTTTAACCAATAAACTTATTCAACAAATTGCCAAATATTAATAATATTGCATAATATATTAATAAAGAAAAACATAACACTTAAATAGCATTAAATATTGAATGAAAACTCATGTCTAGTAAATATACTAGGAAGGTAGAGTTATATACAGTTCTTTCCAAATACTCTAACACATTCAAAGATACAGAAGGGGTTTCTGATTGTTCTGTAGTTAATCCAACACTATTTCTGCCTTAGAACAATTTTTTGCTTCAAGTCATTAAATCTAGGAAACTAAATTTTAAATTTATTTCCAATTCATAGTTATTTAAGCCATAGGCATAGTAATACTAAGCAAAAGAACACAGCTCCACCATTCCACAAGCCTAGTCAGCTTTTTGCAGATAACTAGAGGGAAGCAAAGACCTTGATAAAAATTAAACAATTATGAATCATTATTGAAAGCCCAAGTCTTGTGCAAGTACAAGCATTAAGAACCCTGAAGCAAGAAATAAACTCCACAGGGGGGCAGAATATGGAACTAGAGTTAGGATACCTAGAAAATAACTCACACTGGGCCAGAGATATTCCTTTAGACACAATACTCAATTATCAACATTAAGTGATGAATTGAAGATTGACATTGGATGACACAGTCTTTAATGTTCACTGTGAAGTTATTTTAGAAGGCAGAGCCTGTCCCTTTCAACTTGTTCTTTTGTCATTTTCATTAAATGCCAATATAAAAACATCTCTTATAATTTGTAATATATGCAATACTCATTCATATATGCGGCACACAGGTATATATATATATATAATGTATATGGATGCATATAGCATAGAGTACCCTACCTGACCACTGCAATAAGGATCTTGGTGCTCAAAGTGGGCAAAAAAAAAAAAAAACTCACTCTCCTTTTTAAATTCTGGCTTATCAAGATTTATTTCTATATGGGTATGCTGCATATTAAACCAAAATGGGAGAGACTATTTCCAGAGAATTCTATAATAAATTCTAAATTCTATAATAATAAATTTCTAAGACAATACTTAAAATTTTTTTAATAGTCAGCTTATGGCTTACCAGGCAGATAGCATGACTTGGTGAAAAGACATGGACATTTAAGTCAGACTGACCTAGGTGTGATTAACCATGCGGCCTTCAATCATTCTAAACATTTAGAAAACATAGATTTAATACTATTTATTTCTCAAGAGGCTTTGAAGACTAAAATGTATCTAAAGTATCAATCATGTGCCTAGTATGTAGTACACACAATAAATACTATTTATTATTGTTGTTGTTAAAGTATTTTATAAAAAACAAATGAGAAATAGTTATATTAGGGACTCGCTGTTGGCTGTATAACATCTGTTTTCCCTGATTCATCCCAATTTCCTTTATGGGACTGCTCCTCTACCATTTTGGAGGGTATTAACCTGACCCTCAATAATAAGTGTGATCCTAGATTGACCTAACCCAATCAATTAAATCTATTCCCCTGCCCAAGTGATTGGTTCAGGAAAAGGAACAAATTTTAGGTAGATTAAATACCACTGAGAATCAAAGATGCTTGAAGAGTGAAAAAAATTTTTTTGACAAAAGTGCCAGGAAAGAAGTACAAGCAGACATTAACATGCCATCACATACTGTTGTGAAGATTGACAGCCTTAGGATGAAAGCATTCTAAGATGTATTCATGGAAAGCAGAACAGAGTGAAGGAAAGAGACTAGCCTTTGGTGACATGCCTGAGCTGCTGGATCACATACTGCCTGTAGTGTGACTTCCCTCTAGATTTTTCAATTAACTGATTAAAGTCTCTAGAGTATTTTTATATATCTTCTGTCCCAGCAATTCAAAGATATCTAATGGATAAAATAATATCTGTATCAGAAGGTCACTTTGAGGATTAAAAATATGTATTAAATATCTGAAACAAGTAGGAAACACAGTAAATAGAAGTGTTTATTATTGTTTGCAGCCAACTTTTAATAGGAGCATAGATGGCTATTATTTTCAACAGCTATTTCTCAAAGATGTCTGTTACTCTGTGCTATGAAAATTTGATCTTACCTGTTCTTTCAGTATTAATGGGGCTCAAAGGAACTGATCATACTAAGCATAAACTCAGTGAGATTATTATATAACAAGAATATTTATAATTTTGTTATCAGAGAAAAGGGATCATCAGGGCAATGCCACTACTGACTTCTTGTCATTGAATCATAGAGATCTTAATTTATCTTCAATCAACTTCAGAGTTTATTCAATTAAGATATATCAGTCTCCAGTGATGTATAAAATATATAATTAATTACCCTTGTTTTGAGGATACCAATTTGTTTCCTGAGAAGTTTGTTCGGTTTAGGTACATTCAATTATTCATTAAAAAATAGGCTAATAATCAAAGCAAATACTAAATCATAGAGAGCTTTTTTGGGGCCTCCATTTTTGTCATTATTTAGAACTCTTATTTTTAAAATGTGGCAGTTTTTAACCAGCAGTGATGGAAATTACGGCTGTTAGCCAGCCCATCAGAAATGAGGGGGAAAAAAATTGATGACAAATATAAACAATGAATGCTGATGCAAACTGCACCCCATGAAACACAGAATAGAATCCATACAATAGGATATAAACCCAAACAAGTTCCTGAAGCGGAGAGAACCAATGCAAACACTAAAGCAGAGGATTCTGGCTGCTACGTATAGGGTATATTTATACGAGATGGGCTGCACAGAAAGGGAGATTAGCCAGGAGAGGGCTCTAGTTGCTGAGTGAAGATGGCTTGTACCCAGAACAAACTATAGAAACAAACTAAAACTTTAGATCTGAAAACACTCAGTAATAAGCGAGAAATGGGTTGGTTTGTGGGAAAGATGAGGAAGATTAAATACTAAACACCAGAAAATGGCTCCAAAAACATACTGACTTTCCTGCTTCCTTTTCTGGCCTCCTCCCCTCACACATACTGGATTTGGTGCAAAATGTCGGTGTGGTCCCCTACGAAGCATTGGGTCGGGGAGGGAGAGGGAGCTTTGTGTTAAGCGCCAACTAGAAATGCACTGTGGGTTTTTTTTTCCTGTATGGGAAACTATGCCAAGCTTTTCCCCACTTCCTATATTTATCTCATCTGGTTAGCTGCCTCTGCTTCCAGCTTTGTGTAATTCTCCTTGCCAGCTGCACAAAGATGATTTTTTTCCAAACTCAAAAGACTGAGCTCACCTGGCTAGATTGTTGTGTGTTTTGTTGAAATTTTTCATAATATAACATCATATTGTTTTAAAAATGAAAGGATTACTAATAAGTCTTAAAAGTTCCTTCATGAATAAGATTTCTTTCTCCCCAGTTACTGGGCTTAACTGCTGTACATTAATTAGATGTCCATACCGTAACCTGTTTTCATTAAGTCATTTTCTTTTTGACTTAGTATGCAGCACATAATGTGGTTTAGTACTACAACATTTGCGTTAATTTAAGTACTAAGTATGCAGATTTCCTGGTACCACTGAGTTGCTGTTATTAAAGTTCACACATGAAATGGTTAAAAGTTACAGTGTGTGAATTATGACTGCATGAGCCTTACTTAGTAAATAAAATGTATAAAGGGCAACACATGAACTGTCAAACAGTGTTATAGCAATCATTTTATTTAAGTTGATATGCAGTCTACTCACATTTTTATTATTTAGCAATTTTGTACAAAAATAGCGATTAATTTGTAAACACTGCTGGAATACTTTCTAGCTGGTTTGTAATTTTTTAAAAGTGTTGTTATGTTTTTGTTTTTTTGTTCATTAAGGTTTTTGTTTTCATTTTTGTTGTATGTGTAGATCTGTAAATAAAATTATAGTATTTAAAGCTTAAACTTTCAGGAAAAAGAAAAGAATTCAGTGTGTGCATGACAACTCATGTGTATGAGAAGGAAGGATTTGAAGGAAGATGTCTTTCAGAGTAAGTTGAATTGTGGGTGTGGGAACTGTCAGGGTGTGGGAATTTCTTTTCCAACGAGATACATGATTTTGTAAAAAGGAAGTATTTCTCACCAAATTGTGAGTAGGCAAACTACTAATCAGTTTAGCTTTGTGTTGTATGCTAGTTTAAAGAAGAAAATATGTAATATAAAAAAAAAAAAACAAAAAAAAGGTTTTATGATGGATTTTGTAAATAGATTTGTTATAGAGTGACCTGTTTTCTAGCTGTGATCGTACCACTTCAAATGGGTGTAATTTGAATAAATTTTGTATGGTAAAAGATCAATAAAATGATTTTTCTTAAGGAAAACAAAAGTACTTCCTGAACAGCTTGCTACTCGAGTAACAGAATTCAGCTAGACCAAATGCAGAGCTGAATGTGTGGGTTTCCTAATTTAGTCTAATAAATAGCATCAGTCTTTTCAGATGAGGTTCCTTAATGGCCATGTGCTGTTAACACTGCAGAACAGCATGAACCTTTTGCATTTTTCTTTGGCAGATGATCTCTGAGCATATAACCCAATAGCAGTTATGACAACAGTTCTGTAAAATAAAAGAGTACATTTCATCGCATTTTTAATTTGCTTGTTCAAGAGGCAACAGCTGTACTTTTGCCAGACATGAAGTAAACTGCCAGGAGAGATGCCATAGTCAACTCTAGCAAACGCTCAGAATGTTTGCACTAGAAGGGACTTTGGAGATAATCTAATCCAGCCTTTTCACATGATAGAGAAGGGAATTGAACTTACTTGACTTATATTTTTAAGGTGGTGATTTTGGTAATATTACTGAAATTTTAAGGCAGGTGTCTGCAAACCATGGCTTTGAGCCAAATCCACCTGTTGCCTGTTTCTGTGAATAAAATTTTATTGGAAAACAACCACGTTAACTCCTTTACATATGGCAGAGTTGTGATGGCCCACAGAGTCTGTATGGCCCACGAAATCTAAACATTACCTGGCCCTTTATCAAAAATGTTTGTCAACCACTGTTCTAAAGTACAGAGTAGTATCTCTTATATGAAATGACTTGGACCAGAAGTGCTTCAGATTTTGGAATATTTGCATTATATTTACTGGTTGAGCATTCCAAATACTCCAATGAGCATTTCCTTTGAGTATCATGTTGGCCCTCAAAAAGATTCAGATTTGGAGGAGCATTTTGAATTTCAGATTTGGGATGCTTAACCTGTATTACTCAGTATTCCATATAGCTGTAGTTCCTTTCACTGAAACAGTGTTTATGATTGTTTTGTCTATTTTCAAGCAATATTTTAGTTTTTACTCTGTTTTTATAGCACCAGAGTTCAGTAGTATTGTTATTTCTTAATTCTCAAAATGGAAGCTGGAAATGGAAAGGTGAATTTACCATTTATTTTCTTTATGTCTGGAGGCTGACACACAAATTTACATACGAATACACACACACATATTGAGACCATAAGTCCTCTCCCACCCTCCCCATCCACAACCCACTGTTTGCTACCAAGGCAAAGAAGTTCAACTGTCTATCTCGCTACTTGGATGCTAAACTACTCATTTTGTATTTATTTATTTATTTATTTTGGCTTCTTACCTCTCTCGAAGATGCCTTTGATATACATTGTAAAGGCAAGAATTAACAAAAAAGGAAAAGTCAGATGTATAAGATGTTGGCTCTAAACCCTCCTGGATACCCTTCAATACTTAAATGCTACAATGGTATTTTTTTTAAACAAACAAAAAAATCAATGGAATATTTATTTTGATACCTATCTGCTACAGGAAAACCTGCAGAAAAAAGAAGGCATCAATTCAAGCTTCCTTACATTTTTAAAAGAGATGTGAGATACAATGACATCCACAAGTACATTTAAATTTAATAAGGGTAAAATATTTACAAATGTCAACAATATTTTCAGAAACTGAATGCATCATACCCTAGTTATTTTAGGGATATTAAGGTCCCCAAATCAATGACATCAGTGGATGTCATACACTCTTATTATTTAAATATTTAAAAACAGAAAATGTCAATCTTATTATTTAAATAATTAAAAACATAAATTTTCTTATTTATGAGAATTTGTTGGTCATAGTCAGAATTTACATGATGTAAAGGTTTTGATCAGAAATACATTCACCAATTATAAAACTGTTTCTGTTAGATTACAAAAATATTACAGTAAATTAATACTTATAAAGAATACATTGCAGCAAGAATTGGGAATGTCTATATTTTAAAAAGGCTGAATAAACAAGAGTCTTCTTTCTTTTTATTGTGGTAAAAATCAAATAAATTTACAACATAAATTTACTGTGTTACCAATTTTTAAATGTACAGTACAATCTTATTAACATATTGCATATTGTTGTATGACACATGTCTAGAATTTTTAGTTCTACTTGACTGAAAGTCTATACTCAAACAACAACTCTGTTTTCCCTTCCTTGCAATCCCTGGTAACCATCATTCTACTTTGTTTCTATGAGTTTGACTACTTCAGATATCCCATATAAGTGGAATTATGCAGTATTTGCCTTTCTGTGGCTGTCTTATTTCACTTAGCATAACGTCTTCAAGGTTTATCTACGTTGTAGCATTTGGCAAGATTTCCTTCTTTAAGGCTGAATAATATTCTATTTTATGTATATACCCCATTTTCTTTATCCATGCATGTGTCCATGTATATTACACTGCTTCTACTTCTTGGCTTTTGTGAATAATGCTGAAATGAAAAGTGTAAAGGTATCTTTTCTTTTTTTTTAAAGTATTTTTTCAAAATCTTTTTTTCCAATTCTTTTGAATATATATCCAGACATGGAATGGCTGAATTATATGGTAGTTCTATTTTTAATTTTCTGATGAAGGTCCATACTGTTTGCCATCACAGTTTTACTTTTTTACAATTATAACAACAATGCCCAGGATTTTGTTTTTTCCACATCCTCACAAAAACTTTTTATCTTCTACTTTTTTTTTTTTTTTACAGTGGCCATCTTAACAGATGTAAAGTGATACCTTATTGTGGTTTTGATTGCATTGTCCTGATGCTTATTTATTTAGAAAATCTTCCCATTTGCTTATCTATGTGTATATCTTCCTTGGAGAAAATGTCTATATAAGTCCTTTGCCCATTTTTTTAATTGGGTTGTTTACTTTTTGTTGATTTGCAGAAATTCTTTATGTATTCTGGTTATTAACCCTTTATCAGATATGTGGTTGGTGAACTTTTCTCTCATTCTTTAGATGGCTTTTCCCCTCTGACAGTCTGTTTGCTGTCAGAAGTTTTTAAATTTGATGTAGTCTCCTTGTCTATCATTGCATTAGTTGCCTATGCTTTTGGCGTCATATCCAGATATCACTGTCCAGTCAAATATCATGTTTTCTTCTAGTTTTATACTTTCAGAGCTAATACTTAGGTCATTTCAGGCAAGTCCAAGATAAAGAGGCCAGCAGACTTGGTGTCTTGGGGGGGGCCTGATCTCTGGTTCCAAGATGGTACTTTGAAAGCTGTGTCCTCTGGAGAGGACACTGTGTCCTCACATTATAGAAGGGACAGAAGGCCAAAAGAAGACCCCTAGATAGTCCCTGCCAGCTTTTTTTATACAGTCACTACTCTCAATCATAATATGATAGTATTTCTTAATAAATACTAAAGAGAGCTCTTCCCTCTATATTTATTTACCTCTGAAGGCTCCATCTCTTAATACTATCACATTGAGTCTTAGGTTCCAATGTAAGAAGTGTGTGTGTGTCTGGGGAGCCAGCGGTGGGGTGGTGTAGATTCACACCACAACATGCATCTCCTGGCTCCTGGAAGTTCATGACACATTGTTGTGGGTTATTCCCCCAAGACCTTGGGTAGCCCTACACTCATGGCTTGGCTATGTGCAGCTCTCAAGGGTTGGGGTTGGGTACCTGCAGCTCTCTCAAGCTAGCTTTACATGCTGGTGGCTCTACAGGTCTGGAGTTTTGGGAGTAGCACTGAGCCCATGATTCTGCTGGGCACTGTTCTTGTGGGGGCTCTCTGTGGTGGCTCTGTGCCCATGGCAGTTATCTGCCAAGGCTCTGAGGTTTTCCATGGGATCTGAGTGGAGGCATCCACGCTTCCACAGCATGTGCACATTGCATATCTGCAGTTAGCACCAGATGGACACCACCAAGGTTTATGGTACTTTCCAGCACTTGGGCACACTGGAGCTGAGGAGCACTACACCAGGATGCAAGGATTAGAAAGTTGAAGCATCCGTGGAAAACACCTTCCAAGGTCCAGTGGGTTCCCAAGCCCCCTTAAAAGTGTACAGCTCTCGGCCGGGCGTGGTGGCTCAAGCCTGTAATTCCAGCACTTTGGGAGGCCGAGGCGGGTGGATCACGAGGTCAAGATATCGAGACCATCCTGGTCAACATGGTGAAACCCCGTCTCTACTAAAGATACAAAAAGTTAGCTGGGCATGGTGGCGCATGCCTGTAATCCCAGCTACTCGGGAGGCTGAGGCAGGAGAATTGCCTGAACCTAGGAGGCAGAGGTTGCGGTGAGCCAAGATCATGCCACTGCACTCCAGCCTGGGTAAGAAGAGCAAAACTCCATCTCAAAAAAAAAAAAAAAAAAAAAAAAAGTGTACAGCTCTCAAGTCCTGATAATATAGGCCTATGATGGGAGGGGCAGCCTCAAAGATCTTGAAATGCATTGTTTTGATGAATAGCCTCTGTCTTCCTTCCATCCAGACTAATCTCCTTATTAAATTGATTCAACCACACCTTCAGTAATTTCTCCCAAACATTCTTTTACAACCTGGTGAGGCTGATAGTTTTCCAAATATTTATGCTCTGTTCCCCTTTTGATTACAAATGTCATCTTTATTTTTTTATTTTTTTTTTTGAGACGGAGTCTTGCTCTGTCACCAGGCTGGAGTATAGTGGTGCAATCTCGGCTCACTGCAACCTCTGCTCGTGAGTTCAAGCAATTCTCCTGCTTCAGCCTCCTAAGTAGCTGAGACTATAGGTGCAAACCACCATGCCCGGCTAAGTTTTGTATTTTTAGTAGAGACAGGGTTTCACCATGTTGGAAAAGATGGTCTCGATCTCCTGACCTTGTGATCTGCCCTCCTCACCCTCCCAAAGTGCTGGGGTTATAGGCATGAGCCACCACGCCCAGCCTACAGATTTCATCTTTAATCTGTATCGGTCTTCTCACATTTTCCTAGAAGCATTGAAGAGAAGCAATATAGCACTCCAAGCTCTCTGTCCCATTCTCTTACTTACATCCTTCTGAAATTCCCCTAAAGTATATACTGGTCCACTTGATGGTGTCTCCTAAGTCCCTTAGGTTTTCTTCATTTTTCCTCCATTTTTTTTCTTTTTACTCCTTGGATTTGGTAATTTCAAATGATATATCTTTGAGTTTACTAATTCTTTCCTATATTTAGTCAAGATTGCTATGGTATTCTTTTGCTCCAGAATTTCTGCTTTTTTTTACAGTTTTCCTCTTTTGGGGTATTCTCATTTTGTTCATTGTTTTCCAAATATTTTTTGTTTAATTGTCTGTGTTCCCACGCAAAGCACTGAACTTTATATTGAGTTATTTGTCAGGTAATTAATAAATCCCTATTTCTTTGGGGGTTGGCCTGTAAATTTACTTTGGTCCTTTGACTGGATCGTGTTTCCCTGTTTCTTCATGTGTCTTGTGATTTTTTTGCTAAGTTTTATGCATTTACAAAAACAGCCACCACTACTAATCTTTAGGGATTGGCTTTATCCAGAGGAATATATACATCATTTAGCCCAGCTAGATATTTGGGGAATCTCTGAAACCTTTTTGTGGGGGTGTGACTTCTTTGAGATTATGCATCTAATTTCCCACCTAGAGAAGCTTGCAGGTGTCTTTTCCAAGAGCCTGTAGCCTCTTGCTCCATTTGCTGTCTGCTGTAATAGCGCAGGTTCTATGGCATTGCCACAGCAAGACGCTCTGCTCTTCTTGGTTCTCAGTGCCCCCAGTGATCCAAAAAACACTGGCTCCTCATCAGTGGTGAGCAGGCAACACAGACACCAGTCCCTCAGACAGACCTCCAAAAAGCCATAATACTGGATGCATACTCTACTAATCTTCCTCCCTCCTGAAGAAGAAACCACATTTTGGGTGCTTCCTACCAAAGGCACCAAGCCAAGCTAGACTTTGTCTGCAGCACTCTAGGTCCTCTGGTACCATAGGAAGCCACTTCTACTCTCCCTTGTTTTCAGTGGCCTCAGGCATCTAATCTATGCTTGTTTCATCAGTGCTTTGGGTCAGTTGAGACAGAAACCAGTTCTCTGGGGAGATCTCTAAAAAGCAGGAACACTGGCTAAACATTTCATTCACTTCCTCAAACCCAGGAGAAGTTGCAAGCTGTGAAATTCGCTCCTGGCAATAAGCTATGCTGGCTTAATAGTAAAGTAAAACTGGTTTTTTTTTTTTTTGCCAATCAATGAGAGCTTGTAAGGTTGCTGAGGTTGGTTGGCCTTGAACTCTTGGCCTCGCCTTCGCAAGCGCCACGACATCCGGCCGGAGCAACTGGTTTTTTTTTTTTAACCCATTTCAAGATGGCTATTCTTGGCTTTGTACTGGCCTGGTGTAGTGCAACTTTTTATCTGGTTTCTGGAGTTCTCATCAAGTATTTTAATCCATGTATTGCTATTACATCAGTGTCTCAGTAGAGGATCCAGGACTGAGACTTTCTATTCTGCCAAGTTGCGTATGTCACCTTCTCATTTCTCACTTTTGACTTACAAAATGTTGACCAGTGGGCTACAGGGTACTAGCACTTCATCATTTTCACATTTCTCATTGAGATGCTGACCTCCTTAAAGTCAATGGTAAAAACCATGAGTCAGCCCTTTGTACTTCAGCATTTGTTTACAGTGCTTCAAAAGATGTTAAGGGGTAACAATTCCATCTTAGCCGTATTTCACTTTTCAGTATATGTTTTTTGCACCAGGGTTCAACAGTGCTATTCTTAAAAAATTCTCAAAGAGGAAGCTGGAAAGGTGGCTTCACCAATTTCTAAAAAATGTAATGAGGCTGATACACACATTTACAGACAAATACACACATACATTGAGATCTTGATCTACCACTCACCCTATGCACAGCCCACTGTCGGCAACTAAGGCAACAAAGTCTGTCTCTCGCCCTATTTCCATGCCAAATACAAACTGCCATTTTTACACTTCAGGGATCAAATTATACACATTTTAAAATCACTCCTCAGAAATCTAGGGTAGCTTACTACAGAATCTCTCCTAACTTTGTGAATCTTTATCCTTAATATCTTTTTCTTTAGATGAAACCACATGTCTTACTGCAGTTATCTTCATGTAATAGTTTTCTCTATAAGAGGCTGTTCTTTTATAAAGGAGCTCCTGATAATTGCATCCACCTGGGGTTGTATTAATTGTCTATAATTCCCCTTGAGTGATACTGGCTAACTCAAAAGATAGGGTACTACCTAATACGTAAACCAGAAATAAACAAATTAGCCCTTTATATAACTTCTCTTAAAATAATTTATTTATCTTAATGATTTATGCATATGGAAGAGGATTAATAACAATAAAACTTTGACTTCCTCAATTACTGGCTATGTAAGAAAAACAATACTTCTCATCTTTGTATCTTTGCAATTAGCAAATAATTCTCTTCCATTTCTCACCTCAACCCCAATATGCAACCACACCACATTCATGAAATATTGTTCACCTAAAAATTTTCTGATGCTACTCAGATGATTCTATTTGTACCTAAGAGGGAGGAAAATGCCTACTTAAATATTTCTCATTGATTATCAGAAATGAGATTCCATCTTTTTAAAAAATGATTAAATAATTTAGTACCTTAAATACAAAGACAGAGAAAACTACTGTGGAACTAAAAAGCAAACAAGAAAATTAGATTAGCAACTTACTGCCTGGCCCAAATGATAAGCCTAGGAGATATAACTCTTAAATTCAATCTAGGTTTTAAAAACAAAACATAAACAATGGAAACATGAACCTACCAATTCAGAATCAAATGCTTTCTCTCTAGATCTGTGGCCATGACCCATAAAATGTAATACATTTTTCAGTATGATGCCAAGTGCAAATATTCCTATGTATATAAAACTGAATAAATATTAATAAAGAAAGATTTACTATGGCCAGTATACTTTCATGTCTCCAATGGTATTTGATTTATAAATGCATATGAAATCCACTAAATTCATACTATTACCTATTAATGGGTCATGAGCCACTTACTAAAAACATTGCTATAATACTTTATAAAAATAGATTTTGAAATATTCAGGGATGGTCCCTGGGACAGAAGTTCAGGTAGTAGTTACTATATTATGGAAAATCATGAACATCTTTAATAATGTGATAAAAGTTATAGATATTCTACTCAGATGCTTACACATACATACAACATGTTGCATGAAATTTTTGAGGCTGACTAATATTTAAAGTCCACACACTGAGGCAAAATAAGCAAATAAATTCCCTCCTACTACCAAAACCAAAACCAAAAAATCATAATAAGTGCACTGAGGATTGGAAATTGTATTTTTTTTCAATGATAAGCCTATTATACATCCACGAATATGTTCAGAGATGGAAAACACACATGTAGAGTTAAATAGAAGATGATAGCCCAAACATTTAAAAGTAAATGAAGAAAAATTGATAAAATTAAGATAGAAAGACAAGCATATAATCAGTGTTAAATATTTAAACAAAGTTTTTCTCAATAATTAATAAGTAGAGCAAAAAGCAATAAAGATTTAGAAGATTTTAGTATGTTATCAACAAACTGAATATAACCAAATATAGAATTCTACACTCAACAACCACAAAAGGCACATTCATGTCAAGAGTGTACTAAATATTTACCAAAACAGACCATGTACCTGGCAATTAAGTCTGAATAAATTTAAAGGAATAAAAGTCATACAGAATATATGACTACAAATTAATTCAGTTAAAATTAATAACAAAAGGGTTTCAAGAAAATGTCCAAATATTTAAAAATTGAGCACCACACTTTTAAATAATACATATGTTATGAGCTGAAATTGGTCTCTCCAAAATTCTCATATTTAAGTCCTAACCCTCAGTACCTCAAAATGTGATAATTGGAGATAGGTTCTTTAAAAAGAGAATTCAGTTAAAATAAAGTCCCCAGGGTAGGCCCTAATCTAGTATGACTGACATCCTTATAAAAGGAGGAGATTACACACAGACACAGACAAAGGGAAGATCATGTGAAGACACACAGAAAAGATGGCCATACACAAGCTAAGAGAGGCCTCGGAAGAAACCAACTCTGCTGATGTTTTACATTTCTAGCTTCTAAAACTGTGGGAAAATAAATTTTTGTTAAGTCACTTAGTACCTTGTACGGCAGCCCTAACAAACTAATATATCATGGAAAGAAAAGAACAAAAGAAACCAGAAGAAAAATTAGAACATGATTCAAACTAAAGTATAATCACAATTTATTGTATACAGCTAAACAGTGCTAAGAGGGAAATTTACAGCATTCAATGCTTATATCAGAAAAGGATAGGAATGAAAATCAATCTACATACATTTCTACAAGGAAAAGCATGGCAGGAAAAGGCAAATTTAAAAGTAGGAAGAAGGAAATAGTAAAGGGCAGCAATCAACAATGAGAAAAAATATTAAAAAATTAACAAAGCTAAAAGTTGTTTAATAGAGTAAATAAAGTTGAAAACACCTAGGAAGACTGATCTCCTCCATTCCCACATCCCACCAAAAAAACGGAAGAAAACACAATTTACGAATACCAGAACTGAAAGATGAAACATCTCCACAGGCCTAACAGATGGGAAAAGAATAATTAGGGGATATAATTAATAACTTTATGGCATACACTTGACAAATGAGATATAAGAACCAATATCTTGAAAAGACAACTAAAGTGAACACAAGATAAAATTAAAAAAATTTAAATAGCTCATATTTTTAAGAACACTGAATTTGTAGCTAAAACACATCCTATAAAGAAAACTCTAGGCCCGCCCAGATAGCATCATTGGTAAATTCTGTAAAATATTTACAAAAGAAAATAGAATGAGTCATATACAGACTTTCTTAGAAAAGAAGGAGAAAATGTTTCTAACTCTTTTTATGAGTCCTGTATAACGCTGATACTAAAATCTTATAAGGATATTATAAGAAAAGTTAATTATAAAACAATGTCACTTGACAAATTTTATAAACAAAATATATATTATCATTAGAATACAGAAATACTTTGAAAAGGTACTACAACATGATAAAGTAGGTTTTATCCCAGTAAATGTTTATGTTTAACATTTAAAAATCAATCTACAGGGCTGGGCGTGGTGGCTCACGCTTGTAATCCCAGCACTTTGGGAGGCCGAGGCAGGCGGATCACGAGGTGAAGAGATCGAGACCATCCTGGTCAACATGGTGAAACCCCGTCTCTACTAAAAATACAAAAAATTAGCTGGGCATGGTGGCGTGTGCCTGTAATCCCAGCTACTCAGGAGGCTGAGGCAGGAGAATTGCCTGAACCCAGGAGGTGGAGGTTGCAGTGAGCCGAGATCGCACCATTGCACTCCAGCCTGGGTAACAAAAGCGAAACTCCGTCTCAAAAAAAAAAAAATCGATCTATAGCAATTCAACATCATAAGGGCAAAAGGAGAAACAGGAAAGCATTAAATAAATTCAACTTAACATCTACCAATGATTTTTAAAAATCTCTCAGCAAACTAGGGAAAGAAGAGAACTTTCTAGGTCCTACAAGGAACATGTATGGAGAAGCTGCATCTATCACCATACTTAATGGTAAAATATTGAACAGTTACATCTCAGAATCAGGACCAGGGCAAGAATGCCTGTTCTTACTACCTACTATCTATCATTTTACTGAATATCTAAGCCAGTGCTATAGTTCAGGAAAAAATGGGAATAAAAATTAGAAAGAAGTAATCTTTTTGCAGAAAACTGTGAGTACACAGAAAAAAAAAAAAAAAAAACTACAACAACAGCAAAAAAATCCTCCAGATTTAGCAGAATGGTGAATTTATGAAGGTCACAGAATACAAAGTCAATATCCAAATATCAATTATATCTCTATATGCCAGAAAAAAATACTTGAAAAATAAATTAGAAAAACATCCTTTATAACATCAAAGAACAAAATACTTTGCAGAAATATTAAAGAGGGATGTGTTACATCTTTATACTGGTAAGTACAAAACGTTGCTAAGAGAAGTGAAAGGAGAGCAAAATAAATGGAACAATATATCAAGTCCATAAACTGGAAGGCTTAATACTGTAAATTTCCCCCATATTGATTTATGGCATTAATGTAATTTCAACCAAATTCCTAGGAGGCTTTTTCTGTTGAATTTGACAAGCTACTTGTAAATTTTTCCACAGAACTATAAAGGTCTACAATAGAAAAAATGCTGCAGAAGAACAACTGTGATGAGTTTGACTATCCAGTTTTAAGAATTACTACAGCATTTCAATGAAAAAAGTACATTTTTTGGATTCAGGATAATTACATAGATCAATTGAACAAAGTCCAGAAATGACCCACAATTCATATATAACAAAGACATGAAAGTAACTCAATAAGGAGTCTTTTAAAGAACTGATAGTTGGAAGAACTAGATAACTGCATACGGAAAATATCATTTCAACCCTTTTGTCACATCATAGGTGAAATTAGTTTCAAATGATTTATAGACCTAAAGTACAAGGCTCCTAAAAGAAAACACCGGAAAGTATTTTTGTGATCTTGGAGTATGTAAAGATTTCTTAGGACTCAAAAGCAGTAACCACAAAGGAGGGGTAGCAGGGAGAAAATGAGAGTTCATCCAAAAATATATATTTTTAAAGAACTTTTGCTTATCAAAATATATCATTACATAATAAGGACGCCATAGAATTTTCTGTTTTTTAAATTATTATTTTTAATTGTGGTAAAAATAAAACCACATAGTGAAATTTGTCATCTTTATCATTTTTAAGTGTACCATTCAGTAGTGTTGGGTATATTCACATTGTTGTGCAACGGATCTCCAGAACTTTCAGAATTGGCTTTTATTCAAGTTTTATAAAGAAATCTAATTCAGTAACAAATAGGTAAGCAACACAATAAATATGGGCAAAAGAAACTTCAAAAAGATGATGTATATGTGTGGCAATAAGAACATGTAAAAAGAGTTCAAGGTCGTTTACATAAAGTTAAAAAATAAGCAAAATTAATCTATTTTAAAAGTCAAAAAAGTGCTTACCCCTGGTATTGAAGGTGGTTAGGAATGGGTGGGAGTGACCAGGAAGGTGTATGAGAAGAGGATTCAAGAGTCATGTCCTATTTCTTAATCAGGGTGGAAGTAACATGATTGTAAATACTTTGTGATAATTTGAGCTCTATACTTAAGATTTGTGTTCTCTTCTGTGTGTTATACTTCACTAGGTCTGGGATTTTACCTTGTTTATAAGTTAATAAGGTAGCCTGTTACTTTTTCATGGATGCTGGCAGAAGGCATGACAATCACAGGTCAGACACAAAGGACTTTATTATTCATAGCACAGCATGGTACTTTTGGAGATGAGCCTAGATGGATACCTGAACACAGAGTAAGTTTTAATCTTTGAGTCTGGGATGCCTACCATATTACAGAAGGCAGTAAGCAAGCCTACTCTTTGTCTTACAGGGAGACATTATTTCACCTTTCAAAGTTGCTCACTGAAGACACATCCATGAGAAATGGCCTGGGTCAAGATCAGTCAGGGTCTTGCATTCTTGATATACCCAGTAAGATGTGGAGACATGCAAGTGATCTATGGAAAAGCATCTCTTCACATTTTTCAACAAAAAGGTTACTAGATATTTTTATACTATAAAAAAAGGAGATTAGAGGAATGCCATAAATAAAATGCAACTAGATTTCAGCCAAGCCATTTATCTATCACTACAATCTTTAGGTTAAAATGGAGATGAAGTGAGATGGATAGAATTGTAGTTAAGTGGATTTGTAGGTCGAACAATAATTGCCATGGGATACTAAGTTAATGTTTGATGGAGATCTGTCATAATGTTATCAGTGGTATGATGTGGGACTGCATGCTTAATCTCCTTTTCAATATTTTCGTTAAGAACTGGATGAAGACCTACAAGGCATGTAACACACAGGATTAAAATTATAAGTAAAATTAATTCTCATATCCTGGAAATATTAAAGGTATTTGAATAGAAACCAAAGCTGCTCTCAAATAAGTGAAGAGCTTTTTCAAATGAAATAAGAACTTGATTATTTTCTGTGTAACTTCAGGTTTCAAGTACAGTTTGTATTTTTACACATACTAGGACAGCATATCATTAATTATTTCTTCAAGAACACTAAAGGAAATCTTCAAGTAGAGGTTCAACACCTATCTTTTCACCTTCAAATACTTGGTTCAAGAGAATTTAAACTGCCTCTACCTTTTTTTCTTCTTTTTTTGGTTCAGAATAGAAAGCTATCTTGCTTAGCATTTAAAATAGAAAAGTGCAAAGGGGTTTCTTTGGTTGGTCTGACAAATTTTCACATGAACAGTCAATAATAAAAAAGATCATTTCTCATACTGGATAAAGAATTTTGAGGTACTAAAATTTCCTAGGATGGATGATATTTCAAGCCAATTAATTTCTTAACTTGATCTATCACAGGACAACATAGAAGACTGTTGACATTCTAATAAAGTACAGTAAACAGAATTATTTTGGTAGTATCTGATTACAAGTAGTACTTAGCCCACAAACACTTGGGATTTTAATGAAAATCAGAAAAAAAAATTCCTTTCTCTAAGAAGTAAAACTCTCAGTAGGAGTTTGTTTAATATAAAAAGTTTGTCTTTCATGTTTTTAATAGTTTACATTTGCTGTTACAGGCATTATCTCATTGAGCTCTCTTAATAATATGTAAGTACTGACTTTCCCAACAATGTACTATAAGTCAGGGGTTGGGCTGGGTCTCAAATCCATGTATTTTATCTAGAGAGCAGAATCTTATAGACGAGAGCAGTTTCGCAGGCTTAGAGTAGTGTCTGTGTTCTGAAAGGATATGCATTTGACATATGTCACATGAGGCATATGACAGTGAGAAATACATTTTCCACAAAAGAGAGTACTGGGTTGGGGGTAGTGCAGCCTCTCAAGTCACAGAGAAAGCTCTTCAGCTAGCAATCTCACAAAATGTGACATATTAGGCAAGAGTAGGGGAGTCCTATCTAGACATGAATAAAGAAAGAATAATGCTCAAAAGAGTTTAGAGTAGAAAAATTTAGACAAAAAATAGGTGTTTATTTCAGGCAAATTGCTGAAGGTCTTCTAACTTATGATTAAAGCACATCTTTGCCCCCCAGTTCAAATTTTATACATAAATTATAATAAGATATAGTGAAATAATGGCTACACAGACACACAAGTGATATGTTATATGGTTCAGAAACCTTCAATGGATCTGAAGGGGTAGGAGAGGTATCCAGAGAGCAGGTAAGAATGGAGCATTCTTCCTTCCTTCATTGAGAGGAAACAAAAGAAGTACCTTTATTTTAAAGTACTTGAGGATATAGTAATAAAGTAATAAATTTTGTTTTAGGATAAAGTAATAAATACTTTACAAGTATTTATTTTAAAGGAGATGTATTCAATCAAAACAAAGAAAAAGCTCTTGAGAATTAAGCATCCATAGAACTAGGTTCCAAGACTGACTTTTCTGTTTATTTATATTTTCCTGTTGCTGAAATTTCTGTGCTAAATAGGTACTACCACTGACAACTATTGAAGTTTCCTCTTAAGTAACTGCTTAGGACAAAAAGCTAAATCGAGTGCAATATAATACTGAGAAAATCTTTTTCCTTAGATGTCATCCAGGGTATGAAATAAATGTTAATGCCTTATTTGGAGTTTTTCTATTAGAATTTAAGTCTGTGCTAGAAACAACTATGGGCCTCTAGAAGCAGAAAAATGTTTGGCCATAAACAGATGTTCCTCATAATTCAGATAATAATGAAAGAGGTTCCCAATTACACTTAATTTTCTCACATCTAAGTGAGGGGAAAAAGATAAGATTAATTTGTTTCAAATGTTTTTCTTAGGACAAGTACTTTCAGGAAAGATGTAAGAGTCAGTCAGCCAATGAAATTCTAGTTATTTAAAAGAAAAAGAACCATTCTATATTCATTTAGGATTAACTTTATAGAGTTTTACTACATAAACTTGAAGATTGTCTTCTTTTTTCACTCCAACTTTGTAAGTAATCAGTTGTACGAGCTTGGACAACTTGCCCAATTTTTCTGGATTTCATTCATTACATAAAGAGTAAGGTTAGAATGCTCTCTAAAGTCCATTCTAGACCAGGAAGCTCAGCCCAATAGGGAAGTGGGACCATGGAGATTATTTAACCACCGTCTCTGGATTCCCTGTTTTCATATGCTCTACTTTGAACACTCTGCATGAAATCATGTTTTATTATTTGCTAAAGTCTTCCATCCTTGCCACCCAGCACTGTCCCTCTTTACCTAAAGACTGTGGCACTGTTAACTGTGCATAAGTGATCTGTCGAAAAGCTGGAACTTCTCTGCAATTCTTCTCCATTCGCAACTCTCTATCCAACCTAATAATCAATCTCTGATCTACGATTCAAGCAATCTGAGAATAATATTTTATTCATTATTATTGTTTATTCTGTATATACAATGCACAATCTTCTTCCTTGCTCCAATCATTTAGACTTTACTGTCATTGTCCCTGTTTTTAGCCCAAGTTCAGATCCATTTACTTTTAGACTCATAAGAACTTTATAGATCTCAAACCCCAATAAATGGGAAAATATTGCCTTATAGATTGCCAGCTAAGTCACTCCCATTATTCAGACTTAAAATTTGTAAGAATTACCTTCCTGATTCAACAAAAGTTGACTTTCACTGAAATCCAAAAATCAAAATGGGTAATGCATTGTTTATTCCTTTACAATTCAAATAACTTTATTTTTTTTTAAGCAGTAAATATTTAATTAACTCTTTATATAAATTTTTAACTAATTTATTATCTATGTGACCTTTTCACATTCACTCACAGGGAGTATTCCATCCCAGGTCTTTCATCAATTCCCAGAAAGCACAAACTATTAAGCTACTCTGCACAATACTATGTGCAAATAAGTAATTAAAATTGTTTTCATTAAAATGATAGGTTAAATGCCAGAGACAGCATAAAAAGAATTTAGATTACACAGGCATTCCTTTCAAATTATTATAGGTTATTTTTTACAGGGTGTTATTTTCATGTTATGACATGCATATAAGTTTAATGAGCAAGCAGACAGAAAAATGCCATGTATAATTGGGATTTTCTTTTTCACTCTAGATATACTTTATTCATTTAGCCACAGGGGGAAAATGTATTTAACAAAAAAAGTAGCAGTTTTATTAAACTATCAAGCCTATATGCTTAAATGTAGAGCATAGTGAATTTTCTGTAAGTAATAAATTACCAGAAACTGCTCCAAAAGCATGTAGCATTAAGTCTAGAAATGGGATCAGGATTAGGAGAGAACTGTGGGGTTGGCATTGGCTAAGCTGTAGTGTCTGAAGGCCACATTGCAGGGCAGCTTACACAGGGAAAGGTCTAAAAATCTGCAGAATCTAATCTAATGTGATACTTTCTGTGCGGAACAGATTTCTTTGAGGTAACTATAACCTTTGTTGGTTATCATTTTCTTAGCCCTCAAGCCAGAATTTTACTTAGGGGTTCTGGCGTCTACACTGGTATGTGTTCTTTCTAAAGCAGAACAATATTGGTTCAGAAGATATTTTATTAATGCTAGGAAAAAATGAGAAAAAAACTAAAATTACTATGTTTTACAATTCATTCACTCAGTAAATATGGTCTAATATGGCACTATAAGACAGTTGGACTTATGATGAAAGAATCAATGTTTCATTCCACACTTCAGAGCACTAATCTGGAGTTACCAAAGTCAAACAAGCCTTCAATTGCTTCCCAATATCTCCCACTTTCCAACAGAAAGGAAGGTGCTCACCTCCCCACCCCTGCTGCATAAATATCACCCCTTGTGAAAGTTTTCTCTCCACCTTTATAGACAGTTTCTTCTCTCTTCCCTTCACCCCGTGTGGAGCAGTGGTTAGGACACTTCCATAATAACATCATCTTATAAAGTTTATTTTAACAGGGTTTTTCTTTACAACTAACAAGATAAAATAGGTCTGGTAAATATCTGTTTGTCTCCATCTTGGAACATCACCACTAGAAAAAAATAAACAAGGAGAATTTGTACAAATTCATCTTTAAATATCCCCCATAATTCACTCCATCTGATATTCAACTGTGTGGATATAGTGGTGATTAAGACTGAGGATCTCAAATATGGTCTGCAGATACACGAGAACAAATAAAAGTGAATACAATGTCATATGTTCTCTTCTTTCCATCCAAGATATCAGGTAAGAATTTTGGCAAAAAGATTTACCTAGTAACTATATATTAAAACCCAATTACTAATGTTCTTCTCTCATGGACTTATTCAGTCATAAGGGGACCAACTCTGACAGTATTCAAAGTATGAGAAAATAATGGAGACCTTCTATGTCACCTGTTGGCAAATTTTTCCAGATATTAACTTCCACAGGGTATACATACACCCTTTTATATTCCTAATGTGTGACTACACCCATCATTTGAGTAATTGGTCAATATTTACGAAATGTAAAACTACTTTTTACAACAGTTGTCTATTCTAAAGAAGTTTATCAACTTCTCATTGAGTGGATGATGTGAAAGGAGAGTCTGTAAACAATCAAAGGCATATTCCTCTTTCTTGAGGTAAGCTCAAGAGAAAAAAGAACACTAGCACAGCTGGCTCAATTCTCCAGATCTAACCAGGTCAACCAAGAAAGAAAAAGAAACTGGAATGTCTACTAATTTTAAGACAGATGTAGAGAAACCACCCAGAGGTGGAGCTACATAAATAATGCAATATTAAAGTAGTCATGCAGATTTTAATCATCTTGTCAGTGGAGAAGGAATAACAAAATTTCTGGCTAGTAATAAACTAATAAACTACTTCTCCACAGCATTATTTTTAAGATTACCACTGCTGTGATAGTTTATAGATTCCACAGACATATCCTTGAGCCTTTAACTGCTGTATATAGGGAGTAAAGAGGGATATAACTAGTGGCATATACAACTTTAATTTTGCTCCTTTTGTATTCTTATACCATAAGTGTTCTTCACACAGATGTTGCTGAACCATTCTAAAGCACTCCTGTATACTTCTTGGGCCCAGGCTTGGACTTCCACAAGTCCAAGGGATACTGGTGATTGCTGACACTAGTACTGCTTGATATTAGTTTATTTCAAAAACTTTTCTGATCTGTAAGCTTACACTAAATAATCTTTTGATCCATAATTTCCTCCTGTGTAAAGTGGAAATTATAATAATACTTAAGTATTATATAGGATGAAACAAATCAGATTACTTATGATTACAAATCTAATCAGATGGGTTTGAAAGTTCTTTATAAAGCTCCTTTGTCAAATTTGAAAACATTTTTAAAAACCAGGAACAAGATTAACTGTGTGATATGCAGTTCTTTTTCATTGTTCCTTAATATGGTTGGCTATTATTAGTGAGAAAAGTGACACACATAGTGGTTACTAGCTATGAGAAAAGGAAAGTCAGATAAATATATTAAAGACAAGACAATAAAACTACATAGAAGAGGAAGGAGGGTAAGGAATAAAAATGGGGTCGTGGGCTATCAGGAAAAGGACAGGAAACCAGGAGTATTGCCCAGATGGATGGCCTAGAGTAAATGATCTACTTTTGTTAGGTTTATGACAGAGAGTTTACAAAGACCCTGCAATGTAAATGGACCATAACAAACTGATAAAATGCCTTAAAATGAATGGTAACTGGGAAGAATAAATTTAAAAAGCTAAATTCCACAGTCTTCATTTTGAAAAGGAATTCCCATTAATAAGATACGTATATTATTTTAAAAGATTATTTGGAATGTAGAAATTATTGATATTTATTAATAATTATTTAAAGTTAAAGTATTTTTTAAAGGCTTCTTAGTTAATTGGCCAGACTAGACTTGATTTAGCAGTTTATTCATATAATAAGGAAAAATCAAGGTTGATATAAAAATCTAAAGAAACATTCATTTTGAGTAACTTGGTCAATATTTACTAAATGTATGACTAGTTTCTACAACAGCTGTCTATTCGAAAGCAGTTTATCAACTTCTCATTGCGTAGAAGATGTGAAAGAGCCCGAGTCAGTAAACAGACCCAAATAAAGTCATATTCCTCTTTCAGTTGCTCATGTGCTCTAAATAGGATTTCCCTTGAAACAGTTCTTGATGATTCTTCACTCTCTGAAAGAGTGATTCACAAACATTTTTGCCCCACAATGCCTCATCATTTTTCATCTTAGCTCTATTGTTAAAATTGGCTCTATGCAGTTTCATTATTACTTTAAACAATAAAGCTGATATTAAAGACAGTATGTAAAAGGCAGACGAGGTAGCTGACATTTATGACAGTATATAAAAGGCAGACAACTGTAAGAGATGTGAAGATTGGTCTGTCCAATTCAGAGGTTCTCTGTGATAAATACCTTAGCTCAGTGTACTGGCTCTGGCCATAGGGCCTCAGGCTTATCATCATCCATTATGATGGCATAATAGCCACCTCACAGGGCTGTAGTGTAGATTCAAAAGTGATTAGCACAGTGTCTGAAATATAGAAAGCTAAACACTCAAGATATCTTTGCTGTTACTGTTGCTGTTGTTACTATATGTTATTACTGCTATTATAGGAAACTTAACCCAGACTTCCAGTTTGAAAACAACCTTACAGGCCAGGTGCAGTGGCTCACATCTGTAATCCCAACACTTTGGGAAGCCAAGGCAGGTGGATCACATAAGCCCAGGAATTTGAGACCAGCTTGGGCAACATAGTGAAATTCCATTTCTACTAAAAATACAAGAGGTAGGCAGGTGTGGTGGCATGCACCTGTAGTCACAGCTACTTAAGAGGCTGAGTGGGGAGGAATGGAGGATCGCTTGAGCCAGGGAGGCAGAGGTTGTAGTAAGCCATGATTACACTACTGTACTCCAAGCCTGGGTGATAGACCAAGACCCTGTCTCAAAAAAAAAAAAACACACAGATACAGCAGAATGCTATAAAAAATACATGAATTCGGGGCCCAAAGTGGCTCCGGCCGGATGTCGTGGTGCTTGCGAAGGCGAGGCCAAGAGTTCAAGGCCAACCAACCTCAGCAACCTTACAAGCTCTCATTGATTGGCAAAAAAAAAAAAAAAAAAAAAAAAAAAAAACATGAATTCACTAATTATCAAGTAGGCAGTCATTCAGAATTACCCACTAAAAGAAAATAATAACAGGGTAAACCGTATTTCAATGAAAGTATACCGAGAAAGTTTTCTTTTAATCTAATATTAGGAATGTTGCTACATAATAGTTTCTGTCACTGTTTTGTTACATGATAGAAGATAACTTTGAAAGTCTTGTTTCTCAGATTTCACTGATTTCTTGTTTTGAGCTCTGCTCTCTGCCCTTTCCTTGTCTATCTTTCTCCTTATATATAATTTGGCTTTTGTGATGATATAAATTCTTAGAAAGAATAGCCATAAAAAAGCTACAGATAATTAATGTAAAAATGTAGGTGGGTGTTATAAAGCTCCAATTGGAAAAACATATAATGATAAAAACTGAGAGATAATGTTAAAGAATATGCGTTCCTCTGAAATTGCTTCTAACTGATTTTTTCATTTTTCTTTTCTGAAGATGCATTATAAAAACAATTAGTGTTTATATACTTTATTATGATTATGAATATACATACCACTCCTATGTGGAGTATCCCAGATAATTATTTTTTAGAAGGGAAACATTTCAAATTGAAAAAAAATATATTCCTTATGACAAAATATATTTATAGCAATCTCTAACTATGTTTAGCTTCTAACCATGATTAATTTAGGTATGTTGTAGGCAGGTACATATTAAAAATGCTAAGCAAAAGTCATTACAAAGGTATTTTTAGCCAAGAAACAATCTAGAAAATAATGTTCAAAAGTTATATGCGTTCATATATTTGGTATTGGTTTAAAGATCAGTTTTACAACTAGATGTAATTAACATACCATGCTTAGATAAAAATAGAAAGTGGCAAGCAATGGTATTAATGGAATAACTACATTTTTTACATTATTTTTTTCTAAGTCTTAACTAGTCAGAATTGTTGGAATTACTCCTTAAGAAAGAACAAGGAAAGAGAGATGAGAGTAAACAAGAGACGAGAGAAGGACTGAAGGATGTGCAAGGGGCAGTGTACAGAGGAGACACAGGAAAAGTTAGAAAGCTAATCTCATATATACATACAGAATTTCGATACTTAAAAACTGATTTTATTAAATTAGCAATACCTAGTTTAGATATATACAGCTTCAGTTTCATGAATTCCATATTGATATATGGAATACTATTAACAAGTTACCAAATCATTAGTATTGTTTGTTTATACTTCCAAAGAATCATCTGTTTTTTGGTCAAGTTGTATGTTAGTATCAGTGAATATCTAACACAGCAAACTAACATTTACTCATGTTTTCACACAACTTACTGCACAACATATTGTATCTGAAAAATGATTCATGCCAAGGAATATAACCGAAACTCTGCTTAAGCAAAAGTGAGCAAAGCCTTGGTTCCAAAAGATACCTATGCAACTCTCATTTCTATTAAGATTCTAAATGGTACTTTGATGCTTTTATGAAATCAGGTTTCCTGACCACCCTCTTTACTTCGAGATATGCTCCAAAAGATAGCTGCAAAACTCACTACTGAGTTTACTGTACTGCAGAGAAGAACTCCAAGTATATGGAATTCCAGGCTTTAGGGCCAAGTATAGCTATGGGTCCAAGGAAAATAAAAATTAAATTTTGTAGTCGCTAAAAATGTCATAGAGTTTCTATCTTTGATTCACTTGTAAATATGTTAGAAATTAATTTGAGACCCAACCCTAGCAATCCTGCATGATATTATAACGTGTCTTTCGATACAACAGCTCTATTCAGGTTTCACCATAAGGTTGTGATTCAGAGAACTGGCACTGGATTCTGCCTTGATGTGTATTCTGACAAGTGGCAACTAAAAGGTGTGGAATCTTGGACAACTAATTAGTCTCGCTCTGCTTCAGTTTCCTTATCTGTAAACTGAGGATAACAATATTTTAAAGAACTATGGTGATGTCAAAGAAGTTCCACGTTAAGTGCTTAAAACAGTGTTTTGCACACAACATACTCTCTAGATATTATTTGGCCCTGCTAGCTTTTTATTTTTCCTTCACAATAACTTCTTATTTTCTTTGCATTTTAGCCAACCTCAAGTTTCAAATACAGTTTTGAGTAAAACAGAATAAGTGTGTATAAAATATAAAATGAAAAGTGTAAAATTTTTGAGTAATGATTCTTTTACTCAATATTAAAGCTTTATCCAAGTAAACACAAATAAATAATTTTTTATTAAGAGTTTAACAGTTTGTTACTTTTCCTTCCTAAGTGTAGCATAATATAGTTAACCCTTGAACAACTTGGATTTGAACTGTGCAGGTCCACTTATATGTGGATTTTTTTCAAAGGCCGACTTTTCATATAAGTGGGTTCTGCAGGGCCCACTGCAGGACCTGAGTATACATGAATTTTGGTACATGTGGAAGGAAAAGGGGATTGATTTACAAAGGGACAAGTATAATCATTATTTGGATACGAAAGTATGACATTCATAAATGCTAGGTGCTAAAGTTCACAAATTCCTTAAATTCACAAACTCTTTATTATACATTGTTTTCCCCATTAAATATTTACATAATGGTAAGATATAAACAACACAAAACGAAGGTATGATAAAGTATAGATACTGGCCCCTTAGCTAGGATCAATTACTGCATAAATGATTCACAGCCTCACCCTAGCCTCAGAGCTCATATTATCTTTAAATAAATTATGAAAGACTACATGGCATGAGCCATGAGGATGGAGATGGTCATCAATGCTCTGACCATTGGCCAAATTCAAGGTGTCTGAGTCTTGGTGAAAGCTGAACTTGGACAGCATAGCTCCTAAAGTATCTCAAATAATCAGATGTATCATGGATTTAGCAGAACATAAACTATTGTTTTGTAACTATCTTCCAATATAACATAACCCAATAAAATACATAGGTTTATTAATTAAAACAACAGTGTATACTAGGTTGAATATTCTGCCCCCAAAATTCATGTCTACCTGGGACTTTAAAATATTATTTGGAAATAAGATTTTCGCATATGTAATTACCTATTATGTAATCACACTAGATTAGGGTGGGCCCTTAAACCAATGATTAGTGTCTTTATAAAACAAAGAAAAGAGATTTGAATATAGAGACACAAAGACACATAGAGTGAAGAAGGCTATGTAACTATAAAGACAGAAATTGAATGGTATACTTGCAAATTAAGAAACATCAAGCATTGCTGGGAATTGCCAGAAGCTAGGAAGAGGCAAGAATAAATTATTCCCTAGAGTTTTGGAGGCAGTATGGCCCTGATTTTGAACTTTGATTCTGAACTTTCTAGTATGACCTTGATTTTGAACTTTCTAGCCTCCAGAATTTTGAGACAATAAATTTCTGTTGTTTTAAACCACAGTTTGTGATATTTTGATACTTCAGTACTAGCAAATTAATACAGAGTATACCACACTTATCATCCAGCAGATTTCATTTTCACGTTGTATCTCCACATCCTGATAGCTGGATGTGGAAAGAGAAACATAGCTTTAACTCACTATCACTAAAAAACTGCATTAAAGTGAAACACAACATCCCTGGCCTACTGCTTTTTCTGGGATCACTTGATAAAGGCATATAATTTCATTTATTTTTTGTTGTAATAACAAAAAATATCACAAAATCTGAGTGTTCAAAGTCCTGGGAACAAATCTAGAGGGAATAATTACTCTGAAAAACATTAGGTTGGTACAGAAGAAATTGCAGTTGTTGCCATTAGAAGTTTTTATCATTACTTTTAATGGCAACAACCACGATTACTTCTGCATCAACCTAATACGGTAGATAGACTATCTTTGGAAATATATGCCAACTCACACGATTTAGTTTTCATTCACTAGCACAAAATAGAGGTTTTTTTGTGTGTTCTGTTTCTAATTGCACTCAAGTAGCAAAGTAAAAATCAAGCCTGCTTGAAAGCAGAAATATTATAAGGGTAAACAATTTTCTTAAAAGATATAATTAGTTACATCCAAATTATTTATATCAAACAGTACAATATATACACAATCAAGGTCTTATTTATATGAGAAAATGTGAACCTAAAATATCTGATTTATATCTGTGTATGAAGAATTAGTTTCATAATATAACTCACACTCAAAATTAGACAGCCACTGAGTATGAGTATGGTCTCAGTGGCTGTCTAATTTTGAGTGTGAGTTATATTATATAGTCAAAAAATGCCATATCACTAGCAAATATTCAGGAAGAAAATTTCCCTCATGAGGGTAGAACTATATAAACATAGCTATGTAAAACTTTTCACAGTTAATGGCTTTTTTTCCAGCTTTCCTACTCATTAGATATTTTTTTGCTGAATAAAAATGATAGTTAAAAATTTCTGGACATATGATGTTCAGATTGTCAATTATGTATGTTTCCTAAAATTATTTTGCATTACCAATGAAAGATAAAAATTCCCTATGTTCTCTTCCTATATACTATGTTTTTGAATTGGAACAAAGAAAAAAAACCCAAATTTTGTTAGCTTTTTAAAGACTGTATACTGTTTCAGACTGATTTGTGGGAACACTCTATCTTAAAAGGAATTGTCTGATTCTAGGATCTCTGTATATTTTCAACTGCTACGCAACTGGAAAAGTATATGAAAAAGATGATACATGTAGAAATAAAATTACAAGGCATTTATTTGTCACTATAAAATGGTTTACTCAAGTGATGTAGGTTTCTATCAACAGTGATGTCATGTGGATGTCATGTACCCCCTGATAGGATGTAATGAGAGGGGCATTTTGCCTGTGCTGTTTTTTTCAAAAACCTGTACGTTCAGTCTACTTATAGGGAGAAAAAAGAAATCAGACAAACCCTGATTGGCAAAACATTTTAATGGACATCTAGCCAATATTCTTCAAGACTGTTAAGATGATGAAAAGCAAGGACAGACTGAGAAACTCTCATAGACTAGAGGAGATTGAAGAGATAGGACAACTAAATGCATACGACATAATGCCTTCTATTATAATGTGGAACAGAAAGAGGGCATTACAGAAAAACCAGTGAATTTTAATTAAAGTGTAATGTTTGGCTTAAGAAATGTTTTTACTGATATTCTCATCAATAGAATATAGACATATACAAATTTGGAATATTCACACTTAGGGAAAATACAATATAGAATTCATGGTATATATTATCCACAGCAAAGCTGCCATAGAATAGGTATTTGATATGTACCTGTTGGTCAAAAGATGGATGAATGATAATACGTATTTTTTAAAACTCTATTTTCAGTGAAAGATACACGAAATAATCATGTTTGTATTACAAAACAACTGCATTAATTATAATCAAATTTTCTCTATTCCATTGCAAATAATCCTGAAATGTTTTTGAATTATGTTATTTACATTTCTAAATTTGTCCTTTTTTCTAAATAACACAGAAAAGCCTTATCTATACTGTGGCTTATTTTTAACAGACTTATTTTCTTCTCTACTTTCTTTTCCCAAGTACTGAGTCTAAATCATATTGACTAGAGCCAAGAGCCAAATTCTTTTTCTACAATTTAACAACAGGTCCACCTTGTAATTCACTTAACCTCCCAATGCATATTTTTCCATCAGTAAAATGGCATACAATAAGTGTTATATTATTATGGAACTACTGTTATTATGTTGCTCATCACAGGGAACACCTAAATGTCGTAGGCTTTTCTTTTTAGTATTTCCAAAGTTAAATATCTTCTAAGGAAAAGGGGTAGACATACTCCTCACCAAACATGGTGATGTTTAAAATACTCACTTTCAAAATATACTATTCCCTCAAATCAGTCTGTAAGGGTATCATTTTCCAACATATTATACTGAACTGGATACACCTTACATCTAAAAGCATGTGGCATGTCTTATGTTCTTTCATTTATATGAATAAATAAAATGGTTTTATCTCCTTTTCTCATAATGTTTTCAATAATCTGTTCCCAGCTTTATTTAAAAGCTATTTCTGGATCTTGCTGAGACAAATGTTTGGGGAGATGAAAAAAATAAACATTTATTATTAAAAGGGTTATCAGGTAATAATTGCTCCTCCCAAACAAGCACATAAATGGACTGCATTTGAGTTTGATTTACATTCAACAGGGAGAATAGGCAAATCCCAACATTTAAGATCAGCTACTATAAAAAGTTATAGAAGCACAATCTTAGAATTGTTCAATAGTCTAAGTTTATGCGAGGCTGTAGATTATATAAAACAACTTTACCGTCCATTAACACTAAAAATTACAAATGTATAACAAATGAAGTAAAACAGATCAAATATTTTAGTCATCATCTATTACATTTAAAGTTTTTATTTCCTTAGCCACCTAGAATTCAAAGAGAAAAAAAGAGTTCCTATGGCTCATCTTCCTAGAGTAAATAACACAGGTACCTCAATGCTGTATTGGAAATAGAAGGGCATTTTGAACAGTCTTTGACATCAACACCTTTTCTTCTTTTGGCAACAACCTTGTTATTTTCTCTGGAATACAACCGGAACCTATCCTAATTTGGACTCAAAAGCTACTCTTCATACCACAATCATTTCCCACTGCAACTATTAAAATTAAACTCTTCATAAATCTATCTTCAGTATACTCAGGGGGTGGAGACTTGCAGCCAACTTATTTTATCATTTAACCCTGTCTTACATACTCTGGTTTCCTATGTGTATCAGCACATTTCAGAAATTGTTCTTTTTTTTTTTTTTTTTTTTTTTTTTGAGACAAAGTTTCGCTCTTGTTACCCAGGCTGGAGTGCAATGGCGCGATCTCGGCTCACCGCAACCTCCGCCTCCTGGGTTCAGGCAATTCTCCTGCCTCAGCCTCCTGAGTAGCTGGGATTACAGGCACGCACCACCATGCCCAGCTAATTTTTTGTATTTTTAGTAGAGACGGGGTTTCACCATGTTGACCAGGATGGTCTCGATCTCTTGACCTTGTGATCCACCTGCCTTGGCCTCCCAAAGTGCTGGGATTACAGGCTTGAGACACCATGCCCGGCCCAGAAATTGTTCTTCTATTCATTCCTATTCATTTCTGAAAATTTAAAAGCTCCCTAAAGATCCCTTGTCCTCTAAGCCACATATTAACTATCCACTTGTCATCTAGCTTTGTCTGTCTCTTACTATCTTTGACACTGTGATTTTGCTTAGCCAAACGGCCTTCCAAACTCTTTCCTATTACAAATAACTATTTTTTATATTTCATCTCAGAAACATATTCCTTTTTATACTTATGGCTGACTTTTATAAAATGTGAGGTCTATTGAAAGCTGCTATTTGTAATTGTATTGGGTTTGTATGATTTTTTTCCCTAGAATCTAAAGATTTAATATTTGCAAATATCAAGACAAGGGTTATTGATCTACATATTAATAGCATTCTTTCTCTGAAATTAAAATTTGTTTGGTAATAGTCTACTAGGAACAGAAAGAAATGAAAGTCCCAGACTGATTTTTTAATTAGTTAGTTAATATCTGAACTAAAGTCTGAGCCAAAATGGGTGACTAGTACTGCTGTGAAAATACTGAGTTTTCAAAAGGTTGGATAGCATTTATTCTGAAATATTTAGGCACTACAAGAATATAATACCTCATTGGACTGAAAATCCAATCTATACATAATGTTCTCAGTTCAGATTAATTTACCAGCAGGTAATATTTACTAAGAACTTAGAATGAGTTAAGAACTCAGCCACATTCTTTACATATTTCAGTTAACCCTTTGAGCATTATATTCTTTCTCCATGTGTGGTGGGTTCTTTTTTTTTTTTTTTTTTTGATATAAAGTTTTGCTCTTGTTGCCCAGCTGAAGTGCAATGGCATGGCATGATCTTGGCTCACTGCAACCTCCACCTCCCAGGTTCAAGTGATTCTTCTGCCTCAGCCTCCCAAGTAGCTGGGATTAAAGCCATGTGCCACCATGCCCGTCCACTTTTGTATTTTTAGTAGAGATGTGGCTTCTCCATGTTGGTCAGGTTGGTCTCAAACTCCCAACCTCAGGTAATCTGCCCACCTCGGCCTCCCAAAGTGCTGAGATTTCAGGTGTAAGCCACTGTGCCCAGCCTCTTTCCCCATTTTATAAGTAAAAATGTTGAGGCTTAGAGATCAAATAGCATACTTAATGTCACAAAGATGGTAGTAGAGCAAGAATTTAAAACCATATATGGTTCCAAAGCCACAGTGGTCATGTTTAGGCTGGCAAAAGTCGCTTCCAAGTATAACAGCATTTAAATAAGAAATTACAGTGCATTTTGCATTCCACTGAGCATTTCTTTTTTTGTAAGTGTTAAAGTGGGTAATAACAGAGCATGATGACTGAGTGAACTTAAATACTTTGAGAGTAGGTATGTTTCACACTGGGATTTCTCAGTTCTCTAAAGAAATTCTGACTCCATAATCAAGTACTCTGGAATACAATAAATTTGGTCAGAGGTGAAATTATATAGAAGTATCAGAAAAAATACTTTCTGATCTTCTTATTCATAAAGAGTAAAATTTCTTATATGATCATGACTAGATATGGGGTTTGACTATTTGTAAACTCATCAACTATACATACCCGCTTTTCTTTTTTTTTTGAGATGGAGTCTCGCTCTGTCACCTAGGCTGGTGTGCAGTGGCATGATCTAAGCTCACTGCAACCTCTGCCTCCTGGGTTCAAGCAATTCTCCTGCTTCAGCCTCCTAAGTAGCTGGGATTACAGGGACATGCCACCACACTCAACTGATTTTTGTATTTTTATTAGAAGTAGGGTTTCACCATGTTGGTCACGCTGGTCTCGAACTTCTGACCTTGTAATCCACCCACCTGCGCTTCCCAAAGTGATGGGATTACAGGCATGAGCCACCTCACCCCGCCAAATACCTGCTTTTATATATTATAAAGCTTCTGGAAGCACAGCTCCACTGGGTGCCACTATCTTTTCTAGAAATCTCTTCTGTTCAAATTGAATGCTGCCTGAACTGTGATTCTGGAAGTATAAATTTTTGGGAATGTTCATGGATTTTTCCTATACCGTATCTATTTAGATATTCAAGATAGTAGAATTTAACCCAAAATATATATCTACAAGAAAGAAAACATAGATGTACAAAATTTTGACGGAATCACTCTGTATTACTACATAGTAGCAAATGATTAGAAAACATATCAAGGAGGCATAAACAGATACTACCCAATTGTTAAAAGAATTAAACCTACATATACCAATGTAAATAACTCCCAAGATATTTTATCAAATAAAAAAAAGAGGGCAGAACAATGTATAAAATAAGCTATCATTTGTGTGATGAAAAGATGTATATGTATATATGTCTCCACTTGCATATAAAAGCCCTGGAAGGATAAAAACAAAATTAAACAAACAAAAATAACAACAATAAAATCCTACAAAAAGTAAGAGGAGCTGTCTCCAAGAAAAGAAACTAAGGAGAAAAGGGGTTAAGGACAGAAAGATGGTTTTTGTGTCCCTTATGTAATCTCTGAAAATTAAATGACAAAACAAAAAAAAAAAACACCACACCCCAGAAAATCCAATCACTCCACTCCCTAACACACAATTGACTGCACAGCAAATAAAATTCAAGTGCTTACCCTCACCTGTAAGGTCCTACCTTTCCAATCTTACGGCAGTCTCTCCAAGGCTCACTGAGCCACAGTCACTCTACCCTTCTGCTCCCCAAACACAAAAGCCTTGTCCCACCTCAGGCTTTTGCATTTGCTATTACCTGAGCATTTCCCTAGCTCTTTGTAAAGGTTATTTTTATCTTCCAGATCTTAACACAAATGTCACCTCCAGATGATGTTCCCTATGGCTCCTAAAACAAATTAGGTTCTACCTGCTACCATCTCTCTGATCACTTTAATAGCAAAATTTGAAATAAATTTGTGATTATTATTAAACATATGTTTCTCCCACTACACTGTGACTTCTTTGAGAAAAGAGATCACTGATATATTTTTTACCAGTGTATTTTGTATGGAACAAAGCTGGTGCTCAGTAAGTATTTAACAAAGTATAATTAATCCAAATCTTAAAATAGTAGGTTTATAAAGAACAGAGAGTCTTGAAGAAAAACAGATGTATTTCTAAGTTTCAGTCACTTAAATACAGGGTAACTCATTTGTTTCCAATAAAAAATAAATTAATCATTGCACCTCCTGGGTGCAATGTCCTTTTATCAGAACTGACTGGTTTCAACTATTTTTGAAATAATGAAGCTCCATCAAATTATAGCCTCATTAGTTTAGAAATTCCACTGTAAAAGATTTTAGAAGTATAAAGTTGATTCTAATTACCTATATACAAAATCTTTTTTTAAAAAAAAGCACTTTTAAAGATTTTAAAAATTGTGAAACAATATATATTTGAGTCTTTTATCCTATTCAACAAATGGCATGAAATCATGATAGGTGTTAATTATAAAAAGGGTTTATTTCTTCATTTATAGCAGCCAAGATAGAAAATACAGAGATTCAACCACTTGCTGGTAGCAAATATCATCTTACGAGATAAATTCATTTTGAAGTCTTAATCAATGATCTGGTAAAGACTCCTCATACTGTAACAGACAAACATAGAAGAAGAAAAAGGTCTTAAAGAAACAGACTCTAATCTGAAAATATTTAATATATGTAATCTCTTACAATAAAAAGTTAAAGACACTATAGAAAGTCACTTCTTTTATCACTTTCACTTTGTTGTATAAAATCTTTAATTTTGAATGTGGATATGATCAAATGTGATAATGTTTTCTCAAATTTGATGCCTCAAAATTTAGGCAAATTTACTCTTTCAAGCAAAGGTTACATTTTCTAGGTACATTTATTAGACTCTCAATCTCAGGCACAGCTTTGTCAGTCATTGAATCATATTCCTTCTGGAAATGAAATGCACACCTACAAATAGGTACCAATGACTATCTAGTTTTACAGAAAACGACAAATGAAAGCAAATAAAGAATTAAAAACTTCCACATTTACTAAACCTTGTTATGACTGTTTCCAATATTATTTTCACATTTCACTGACAAAATGCTATATACTGCTTACTATAATGTGAAATCCTTCAAAATGAATTTGTGAACCCCTGGGCTCAAGTACTCCACCCTTCTTGGGCTCCCAAAGTGCTAAGATTACAGGATGAGCCACCAAGCCCAGCTGATTTACCTTCTTTAATATTAATGCATAAGGTTAATTGCTTCCACAAACTTGAGAAGAGTCCCAAAATTTTGCACCCTCATCATTTGTGAATACAGAGGCTAGTAGTAAGAGTAGCATTACCATATCTTTGGCTAATGCTGACAAGATCATGGCTTTTATTTGGTTTCTTCATAACAGAATCTGAATATACATGCTATATCAGTGCAAGTAGGAAAAAATCAAACAGAATGTTAACTTTCAACTTTCGGCATGAATTCAAAAAAAATTTTTTAAAAACTTGGATTCGAATGATTTTTCAGCTGTCTTTTAATCTTGGAAAAACAGTATGGGTTCTGAACTGTTTTAATGAAATTATGGTTTTCCTTACAATTCTGATAAAATGAAAACTTCATACTGATAAGCCCTGTTAGATTCATACATATTGGATAGATTATTGGTAAAAAACCTATTTGTAAAAACAAGCCATTTTATGTAAAATTTGGTTTTTATTTCAGTTGAATTCACTACAGTTATTCTAACATTTGCACCAAATATAAGTAGACTGCCAATAATAAAGTAAATTTTCTTATTAAATACATTAAACTTTGTTCACGTTTTGGAATTTTAAGACTTTTACATGTATAGTGACAAAAACATAAAAATGATCACCTACAAAGCCAACAGCAAAACTCACAGTACCTTTAAAGAAATGTTCATTCATTTGGAAGGATACATATAGTATTTATAACTCCTACACTCTTTTCAATTGTTAAGGAACTTCAAATACCATAAAATCATTTAAAAAACAGAATCTAACAGCCAGAGTGGTTCAGAACATGCTTTGTCCTGCTCACCATGCCACCTGCCTCTTTGCTGGAGGTACTTACTCATAGACATAAATGCCATCAGAAGCTCAGAACACTAAAAAGCATATGAGTAATACTACTTGGGCATACATAGTGCATCTGTGGCTCAAACGTACCATGAAAACTTAATGTTTATTACAACATATCAACATTTCCTCATTGATAGAAAAAAATACCTTGGCACTCTTAAAAACCACTGATTGAAGTGGTGACACAGTAATAGTTTATATTTTTTCTTTACAGGAGCAATCCTATTAACTGAAATAGTTATATTTTTATTTCATTCCTCACATTCTTCTTCTGGGTTAATGTCTTTATCATTTAGCTCTACCTCTGGGAAAGAATATACACTACTAGAAGAGAGGCCTACTGAAAAAAAAGTAGCCTACTTAGGTCTACCTAAAAATCAACAGGAAAAAAGGTCAATAACACATGTGTGGAATACCATTAGGTTACCAACTTATGTCACATGTAAATTAAATAAAGTAACCTCAATTTACAAGGATATTAGTGATTTTAGTAACTGGAGAAATGACTGGTTTAAACTATTCCATCTGTATCTGCTTAGAAATATCAATTAGCAAATGAAACACTAAAGTAATCCAAGGTGTCACTGGGGTCAGAAAGAAATATAAATTTAAAGAAGCCATCTTTCTAAATGCTGTTTTGAAAATACTTTACATTATATCAAACATATTATGTATGATGTAAAATGACAACCAAGAGCATAATATTTTGACTTTCAGTAATGTAATACTCTTAAATTACAAAATAAAAATGAGAATGCCTAGGTTTAGATGATACAACATCAGTTAACATATAAAAGAAAAAATTACTCATTCTCCCAAATTGAAACATACTGTGCACTAATTTATAATCACATGCATTTAGGTTCAGATCAAAGTTGTTTTAAAGGAATATTCTACCATCATCTTGAAACAATACAAAATAATCAACTCCACAGAATTAGGTTTTCCTTAGTAATTTGTTTGCAACATTAAAGAATTCAGCCGGTGACTTGCTATATCTTAAATTTTTTTAATGAAATATTAATTTGAGAATTACTATATTGTTCTTTCGATCAACCTCAAAACTGATTACTATGAATGAATATTGTTATATAATTGGCAATGGGTTAAACTATGTTAGGAAAGGCACCAGTTCAGACTTTGCGGGCTCTCTTTCAGTGAGTATGAGGCAGGAGTCACATTCCTGAATCCTTTGTTGGCACAATTTATCCTTTCCATATTTATCAGGAGTAAAAGAAACAAATGCCAGGCAAGTATCCAGACTCTAAATGCTGGGATTTGTTACCAAAGCAGCTGAAACTGTCATTGCCAGTTAACTACCATAGTAACCCTTCTATAACTATGCAGTCATGCAACTAAAATTGACTGTTAAAATCATGTAAAAATACAAAATTTCACAATAAATGGGAAGAGTAAAATGTTTATTTTTAAAATAATTTTTTGTCAGACTAGTGAAATGTACTATAGAAATTAAAAATGGAAATGAAAAATTAAAAGAAAAGGAATTTTGACAATTGAAAGATTTATATAAAAATCTTAAAGATGTTTATAAGAATAATACAAGGGATAGCCTGGGGAGAAATGCCAAGTGTGGGTGAAGGGGAGGAAGGCAGCAAAACACACTGCCATGTGTGTACCTATGCAATTATCTTGCACGTTCTGCAAATGTACCCCAAAACCTAAAATGCAATAAAAATTAAAAAAAAAAGACTTTACTATGATGTACCCTGAAAAAAAAAAAAAAAGAATAATACAAATAACCATGTCTAGATTTCTATGCCTAAAATTTCTAAGCCTAAAATAAACTGAATGAACTGAATTACATTTTTTAAAACCATAAATAAGATGTCATGTTACAGAGATGAGATATATACTGACAACATCTTAAGCCTGGTGAAAACTCTTCAAAAATTCTAGAAGTTCTAAAGCCATAAGTCATTTTAAAATTAAGATGAGTTTGAGGATTGCCAAGGGCCATGTATCTGTGTGAACTCAGCAGTGTATCAGATAATATAACATTTAATTAGTTCCAGGAAGTTCTGAACTCAAAAAGAGCATTCAGGTCAAAAAGAAGGGGGCAGTTACTAATCTCTAGTGAAAGAAAAAGTTGAAACTGACATTTTTTTTAAGGCTTTCTAAAATTAATCAGCTTGACGCAGGGTCTGTACAGGTATTATTGTACCTGGAGGTTAAGGTGCTCAGAATCCTATCTATCATGGTATCTTTTATTGCAGTCTTAATTTAACCACATATATAAAAACAAATGACAGCTGCCTAGACTATAATATTATATATATAATTTTTTTTCTTTTGAGACAGTCTCACTCTGTCACCCAGGCTGAAGTGCTGTGGCACAATCCTGGTTCACTGTAATCTCTGCCTCCTGGGTTCAAGCAATTTTCTTGACTCAGCCTCCAAGTAGCTGAGATTACAGATGTGCACCACCATGCCCAGCTAGTTTTTTGCATTTTAAGTAGAGATGAGATTTTTGTTACGTTGAGCAGGCTGGTCTCGAAATCCTGACTTCAAGTGGTCCACCCCAACTTGGCTTCCCAAAGTGCTGAAATTATAGGCCTCTATGCCCAGGTATGACTAGAAATATTCTTTTAACTCATGGCTTGCCACTTTAGAAAGTCCTCTCTTAATTTGAATTTCTAAGTAATAAACAACTTGCCTATAAAATAAGGGGTCATCTTGGAGCATATTAGAGTTTTCTCTATGTTTCATATTACCTATTGCCATTTAGAGCTGACTTTTGTTTGATTTTACCTATCCAGCAATTCATAAGCAAGCAAAGTATTCATAATTCAAGAGATGACTCAAACAAAGATAGGATCATCTTGGACTACTCACTGTAAACCTGAATTCTCAAATGCTTATAATCTCTTCAAACATTACTCTGGTTAAAATATATTTTGGATTTATGATTCCAAAAGGGCTCAGTTATCTGACAAGAACAGGAGCATATTAAATCTTTGCATAATACATTTTAGAAATGGTTTGCATATTAGACACTAGGCAGTTATTAAATTTTGCTTTTAACCTAACAGTTTTCTAAATCTTCCCTCCACAGCTTGATTCCCAGTTGAGAAAAAAGTAACTCAAACAGAAATTTTCCTGTTTACTGAAACAAGCTATTTACTTATCTATGCACAAGCTTGAGAAATTATGAAATAGGGATTCATGTTTTCATCCATAGAGTATCTTGCATAGACATTTTGCTTGTGCTTTCATTTCATAAAAGAATTATTTTGACCCACATAAAAATCTAATAATAGTAGAAATAGAATACTATTAGCCTACTTTCTATTTACCTGATGTTGACAAGTCACTTCAAGCTCTCTGTACTTCACATATTTAATAGTTTTTTTGTAAATGGAAATAATAACTTCTAGTCGAATAACTGACATAATGATTAAGTGCTTTCACAACTGTAAAATATTATGCAAATGTAAGATATTACATATTATGGTGCTAGTTTTATAATAATAAAGACTAGCTCGTTATTTACCTATTATGTCTTTTATAAAAAGAAGACAAACAATTTTGAAGTCTTAGAGTTTATGAGAGGTTTCAAATTTTCAAAAACAAAATTAGTAACAATGAAACAATTAAAGGCTATAGCTAAAATTTAGAGGTCATGTAATTCAACCACTTCAGTTTTACATATGAAGAAAATGACATCTTATGAAGGCTAAACATCAAACCCTACAAGCACAAATGATGGTAAAAGGGAAGAACTGAAGACAAACCATGCTTTCAAATTTGTTTTTAGGTCATTCTTGACCACCAAAGTATCGGGTCAGGATAAGAGTTACAGGCAGGGGCAGGAGCAGGTTCAGTCTGGGTTAAAGTTCTGGCTGGATTATAGCAGGCATTTTAATTAGCCACTTTTTTCCCTCTCAGTCAACTGCAAAGTATTACAATAATATTGATGATTATGATGAGCACAAACACATAGTGCTTATTATGTGTCAAGCACTCAAAGATTTTTATGTAGATGTCTACATACACATACACACACACACAATCACAGTAAGTAACAACCCTATTCTTATTTTACAGATAAGGAAAATAAGGCACAGAGAGGTTAACCGTAAGTTGAGTAAGGTTATACAACTTACAAGAGACTGAGCTAAGCTTTCAGCTAAGTCTGCCTGGCTCTTGAGTTTTTTGTTTTGCTTTTCTTAAGAGGTATACTGAAGTTTAGTTTAAATACGTAAGTTCCGCCCAGCTTAGTGTACAACTCAATTGAGTGTTGACAGATTTAAATTAAATTCATCACTCCAAAAAGAACCCTTATGCCTGTCTATTTGTTAATCCCCATCTGTACCCCAGCCCCAGGAAAACAATCTTTTTCTATAGATTTGTCTTTTCTGGGTATTTCATATAAATGCAATCATACTTTGTGTAGTCTTTTGATTTCACTTGGGATAAAGTTTTTGAGGTTCATCTATGTTGTAGCATATATTAGTAGCTCATTTCTCTTCATTGCTTAATAGTTATCTACTGTATGGATATATCACATTTTGGTTATCCATCCATCAGTTGATGGACATATGGGTTCTACTGTTGGGCAATTATAAATGATGCTTCTATGAACATTTACATGTAAGTATTTGCATGGACAGAGGTTTTTATTTCTCTTGCATAGATGCCTAGGAGTGGAATTCTTAGGTCATATGAAAAATTTTTATTTAACTTAACTTTTTGAGAAGACATGAAATTATCTTCCAAAGTGACTGTATCATTTTACATTCTACCATTAATGTATGAGTGTTCTGATTTTCCCATGTTTTCATCAACACTTATTAGAGCTCCACTCTTCATCACTAACCTCTACTGCCTTTCAATCACCCTGTACATTTGTCATTGCATGCTGAAATTAGAGAGAGAGAGGAACTAAGTAAAGAAATAAGGGAATGAGGCAGAGATCCCATAATTCTTAAAACCTAACCAAGTCTATTTAGTTTCTTTCATACTTTTCATAACTATATAAGGTTTTGATTTTGTAGTAGAAATATTTTCAAAGGGACTTTATGCTTTTCTACTAATTTATCTTTACAAATTCTGAGATGTATATCTGCTCTTTGATGCGAACAAAAAGTGGTACGGCAGAAGTTAAACAGCAATATATTTACAGAAGTAGAAAGCAGGAAGAGGTTGTTACCAAGCCTTAACTTGAAAATAGCATAAAACTGGCTGGGCATGGTGGCTCATGCCTGTAATCCCAGCCCTTGGGGAGGCTAAGGTCAGGATTTCCACACCAGCCCGACCAGCATAGTGAAACTCTGTCTCGCCTAAAAAATACAAAAATTAGCTGGGTATGGTGGTGGGACCCTGTAATCCGAGCTACTTGAAAGGCTGAGGAAGGAGAACCCTTGAACTCGCGAGGCAGAGGATGCAGCAAGCCAAGATCACACCATTGCACTCCAGCCTGGGTGACAGAGCAAGACTCCGTTTCAAAAGAAAAAAAGAAAGTAGCATAAAATTATATCATTTTCAAACTTGATATTTTGGACCAATTTTCCTGATAACATTAGGAAGTTAGCTATAACTTAAGATTAGAGGATTCAAAGCCATGTCTAAAGAGAACATCACTGGAGACAAGGAAACATATAATTTGTCAACTATAAATTACCAAAAAGTTTAACATAAAAACTAACTACTTTTAAGTTTTGTAGAGTTTATACCACACAATCTTATAATAATATAGTACAGTGTCTTACTATTTTAATTTTAAATACTGACAAAAAAAAGGTAGCAAAGAAAAAATACTTCAAACAATTAAAGGATGCCTTTTACTTTTTTCCTCTTTATTGCATCAGCTAGAACACACAGTATAGTAAGAGAAGTGGTGTGTGCCAGCATATCTATTTTATTTCTGATATAAAGGGGGAAAACATTTAGTCATTTGTCATTCATTAAGTATAATGTTAGCTACGAGTTTCTCTTAGAAGCCCTTTATCATAATGGTAAGTTTTCTATTCCTTGTTTACAGAGAATTTTATTAAATCAGGAATGGATGCTGGATTTTGCCAAATGTTTTTTTCTGCATTTTAAATAATCATATAATTTCTATTTTATCTATGTAATTAATTATATTGATTGACTTATGAAAGTTAATCAGTTTTTAATCCTGGGATAAATCCCACTTGATCATAATAAATTTTTATATATTGCTAAATTTGTTTTGTTAAAACTGTGCTTAGAATTCTTAAATCTACGATCATGAATGATATTGGTCTGCAGTTTTCTTTTCTTTTCCCTTAATCTTTCTGTCTCATTTTAGAATCAGGGTAATACTGGTTTTAAATAATGAGGTGGGAAATACTCTTCTATTTCAACTTTCTCAATGGGTTTACATAGACTTGGTAATTTTTTCTTCTTAAAAGTTTGGTATAATTCATCAGAAAAGCCATCTGGGCCTGGAGTTTTCTTTGAGGAATGGTTATTTAAATGAGAAATTCAATTCTTAAAAGAAATGGTACTATGCAGGTTCCTTATTGCTTCATGAATGAGATTAGGTAGTTTGTATCTTTAAGGAAATTTGTCCATTTAATCTAAGTTACCAAATTCCAGGAGGCTGTGGCAGAGGATTGCTTGTGACCAAGAGCAAGGCTATAGTGAGCTATGATCACACTGCTGCATTCCAGCAGGTGACAGAGTGAGACCCTGTCTCTAAAAATAAAATAATACTTGCACAAAGTTATTCAGAATATTCCTTTATTACCCTTCTAATATTGGTATGTTCTGTGGTGATATCACCTCTCTCTTCATATTGGTCTTATTTATCTGAAAAGTCTGGGGAGAAGTTCACTGATTTTATAATCTTCTCAAAGGACTAGTTTTTAGTTTTATCACTATTCCCTATTTTTGTATTTTCCATTCCATTGATTTCTGCTGACATCTATATTCTTTCTTTTCTTCTACTTATTTTGGTTTAATTTGTTCTTACTCTTCTAATTTCTTAAGGTAGAAGCTGAAGTTGTTACCTTGAGTCCTTTCTTCTTTTAGTGGTAAATCAGTGATAAATCTGACAAAGATAAAGAGTCCTGTAGGTTAAACTATAGAACCTTGCCTAAACAAATTGAAGACAATCTATATAACTACAGAGATACACTATGTACATGGATCAGGAGGTTTAATATTGTTAGAAAGTCTATTTTCCCAAAATTGATATATTGATAAAATAAAATTTCACTCTAAATTCTACCAAGTCTTTCTATAGAAACTGAAAAACGAATACAAAAATTAACATGGAAATGCAAATAACTTCTAAAAGAATTTGAAAAATAATAAACTAGAAGACTAACATTGCCTGATTTTAAGTCTTTTTAAAGAAACTTTATTGCATATATTAAAGGAATACAACATGATATTATAGAATACATACTGATAGTAAAAAGAATACTATAATGAAGCAAATTATGTATCTATCAACTTACATAGTTCCGCATTTTTTGTTTGACAGGAACAGCTAAACTCTACTCATTTAGCATCAATCCCATATACAGAACAATTTTATTACCTATAGTTCTCATGTTGTAAATTACATCTCTAGGCTTGATCATTCTAAGTATTTCTTAGACTTTGCATCCTCTGACCTACAGCTTCCCATTTCCTCTGTTCCTGCCCTCTGCCCTAGTGGCCCCTGTTTTGTTCTCTATCTCTGTATATTTGACTTTTTTAAGACTCCATATATAAGTAAAATCATGTAACATTTTTCTTTCTGTGTCTGGCTTATTTCACTTAGCATAATGTCCCCCAGGCTCATCTGTGATCTTGCTCCTTTTTATGGCGAAGAATGTGTCTCTGGACACATGTAACATATTTTCTTTATCCATTTCTCTGCTGACAAGCGTTTAGTTTCCATATCTAAGCTATTGTGAATAACAAAATTAACACTGCAATATACATAGGAGTACACATTTCTTTTTTTTTTTTTTTGAGACGGAGTTTCGCTGCTATTACCCAGGCTGGAGTACAATGGTGCAATCTCGGCTCACTGCAACCTCCACCTCCTGGATTCAGGCAATTCTCCTGCCTCAGCTCCTGAGTAGCTGGGATTACAGGCGTGTGCTACCATGCCCAGCTAATTTTTTGTATTTTTAGTAGAGACAGGGTTTCATCATGTTGACCAGGATGGTCTTGATCTCTTGACCTCGTGATCCACCTGCCTTGGCCTCCCAAAGTGCTGGGATTACAGGCTTGAGCCACTGCACCCAGCTGAGTACACATTTCTTTACAATGTGGTGATTAAATTTGCTTTGGGTATATACCCAGAAGAGGGATTGCTGAGATACACGGTAGCACCATTTTTAATTCTTTTAGAAACCTTCATACTGTTTTCCATAAAGGCTGTACCAATCTTCATTCCTTCTAACAGTATATAAGGGTTTCTCCATACCCCTGCCAATATTTGTTATCTTTTCACTTTTTAAAAACAGCCGTCCTAATGGGAATAAGGTGCTATCTCACAGTGGTTTTGATTTGCATTTCCCTGATGATTAATAATGTTGAGCACCTTTCACATACCTGTTGGCCATTTTTTATGTCTTGTTTGGAAAACTGTCTATTCATGCCTATTAACCATTTTCTAAAAACTATTTTTTATTGTTGTTTTGTTTTTGGGGTTTTGAGACAATGCTCTGTTATGGCACATCTGTTGTATGTGATTTTTTTTTTTTGAGGCAAGATATCACTCTGCTGTGGCACATCTATTGTGATCAGTGGCACAATTACAGCTCACTGAAGACTAAACCTCCCTGTCTCAAATGATCCTTCCATCTCAGCCTCCTGAATAGCTGGGACTACAGGCGTATGTCAACATGTCTGGTTAATTTTTTTTTTAATTCATAGAGACAGTATCTTATTATGTAGCCCATGCTGGTCTGATCTCCTGGATCTAGTGATCCTTCTGCCTCAATCTCCCAAAGGGCTGGGATTATAGGTGTGAGCCACTACATCCAGCCTCTTCTGCCCATCTTTACATTGAGTTATTTGCTTTTCTACTACTGAGTTGTAGGAGTTCTTTATAAATGTTGGCTATTAATGCCTTATCAGATATATGATTTTCAAGTAGTTTTCACAATCTGTAGGCTGCTGTTTCATTTTGCTGATTGTTTCCTCTGCTGTGCAGAAGATTTTCAGTTTAATATAGTCTTACTTATTTTTGCTTTTGTGGCCTGAGCTTTTGCTGTAATATCCAAAAAATCATCACGAAGGCCAATGTCACAGAGTTTTCCCCCATGTTCTCTTCGGGAAGTTTTATCATTTCTGGTTTTATATTTAGGTCTTGCATCCAATTTGAGATTATTTTTGTGTATGGTATAAAGTAAGGGTCCCATTTCATTCTTTTGCATGTGGAAATGCTGTTTTCCCAGAACCATTTATTGGACAGACAATCCTTTCTCCTTTGTGTCTTCTTGTCAAAAATTAGTTGACTGTGTATGTTTGGATTTATTTCTCAGTCAAGGCTGATGATAAAGCTACTATCATCAAGACATTGTGGTATTTGCATGGAGATGAAAACGATTGACAGAAAATAACACAGTTCAAAAATAGAGTCACAGGTAAGTATGAAAGAAAATGAATTTTATATGAAGGTAAAAAGGTAAGTCAAGATAAAAAGAACAGTCATTTAAAACAAGTGGTGCGTGAACAACTGGATATCTACATGCCAAAAATATAAACTTCTAACCATTTCTCACACCAAATACAATAATTAACTTGAAATGCGTCCTAGACTCAAACATAAATTTTAAAACTACAAAAATTCTAAAAGTAAACTTAAGAAAAAGCTTTTATAACCTTGGGTTCAATAAAGTTTTCTTAGATACACCATCAAAAGTATGATCCATAAAAGAAATGATAAATTAAACTTCATCAAAATAAAAATATGTCTTTCAAAAGACACTGCTAAGAGAATGAAAAGGCAAGACACAGATTGAGAGAAAAAGGATTTGTATCCAGAATATGTAAAGAACCAAGACTCAATTATAAGAAAACAAACAACTCAATTTTTAAAATGGGCAAATGATTTGGACACTTGACCAATGAAGATATACAAACATCAAATAAGCACATGAAAAGATGCTCAACATCAGTATTCAGTGGGAAAGGGCAAATTAAAATCAAAAGAAGGTACAGAAGTATTAGAAAGGCTAATAACTAACCAGACTTAGTGCTGGCAAGGATGTGGAGGAACTGAAACTATCAGACTGCTGTTGGGGATGTAAACTAGTACAAACACTTTAGAAAGTAATTTGTCATATCTTAAAAAACTTAACATGCAAATGCCATATGATCCATTCATTCCACTTCTAGGCAGTTTCCCAGGAGAATGAATGCATTTGTCCAGATGAGGCTTGTACAGGAATATTTACAGCAACTTCATTTAGAATAGCCCCAAACTGGAAATAATCCAGAATTCTATCAACAGCTGAATGGATAAACTGTAGTATAGTCATTAAATAGAACTCCACAAAAGAATAACCTATTGACACACATTATAATATGAATTAATCTTAAAATAATTATGCTGAGTGAATCTTTGTTCTCATTGGTTTCAAAGAACATCTTTATTTCTGCCTTAATTTGATTATTTATCCAGTAGTCATTCAGGAGCAGGTTGTTCGGTTTCCATGTAGTTGTGCAGTTTTGAGTGAGTTTCTCAATCCTGAATTCTAATTTGATTGCACTGTGGTCTGAGAGACTGTTTGTTATGATACCTGTTCTTTTGCATTTGCATCATCACTGGTCATTAGAGAAATGCATATCAAAACCACATTGTGGTACCAGTTAGAATGGCAATCATTAAAAAATCAGGAGACAACAGATAGATGCTGGAGGATGTGGAGAAATAGGAACACTTTTAAACTGTTGGTGAGAGTATAAATTAGCTCAACCATTGTGGAAGACAGTGTGCCAATTCCTCAAGGATCTAGAACTAGAAATACCATTTGACCCAGCAATTCCATTACTGGGTATATACCCAAAGGATTATAAATCATTCCATTATAAAAAAACACACACGTATGTTTATTGCAGCACTGTTCACAATAGCAAAGAGTTGGAACCAACCAAAATGTCCACCAATGATAGCCTGGATAAAGAAAATGTGGCACATATATATATCATGGAATACTATGTAGCCATAAAAAAGGATGAGTTCATGTACTTTGCAGGAACATGAATGAAACTGGAAACCATCATTCTCAGCAAACTGACACAAGAAGAGAAAACCAAACATTGCATGTTCTCACTCATAAGTGGGTGTTGAACAATGAAAACACATGGACACAGCAGGGGGAGGGGTATATTACATACCAGGGCTTGTTGGGGGATGGGGGTAGGGGTGCAATAGCAGGGGATTGGGGGCATAGGGAGGGATAACATTAGGAAAAATACCTAAGGCAGATGATGGGGTGATGGATGCCAAGGTATACCATGGCACGTGTATACCTATGTAACAAACCTGCACATTCTGCTCATGCACCCCAGAACTTAGAGTACAATAATAAAAAAGAAAGAAAAAAATAATAATTATGCTGAGTGAAAAAAGTGCTTACTCTATGATTCCATTTTTGAAGAGTTCTAAGAAATGCTAACTAATACACAGTGACAGAAAGCAGATCAGTTGTTGGCTGTGACAGGGTAGTAAACGGTAGAAGAAACGAATTACAAAGAGGCATGAGAAAATTTGGATGCTATAGATTTGTTCTAAACAGGTATTTGCCACCATGAGTTTGATAGCCTCCATTACTTTTCTTTTCATTTTTGAAAAGGAGTCTCACTCTTTCGCTGAGGCTGGAGTCCAGTGACACGATCTTGGCTGATTGCAACCTCTGCCTTCTGGGTTCAAGTGATTCTCCTGCCTCAGCCTCTTGAGTAGCTGGGATTATAGGCATATGCCACCATGCCCAGCTAGTTTTTGTATTTTTAGTAGAGATGGGTTTTACCACGTTGGCCAGCTGGTGTTGATGTCCTGACCTCATGATCCGCCCACCTTGGCCTCCCAAAGTGCTGGGATTATAGGCGTGAGTCACCGTGCCCAGCCGCCTCCATTACTTTTCTGATGAGATTTGTGACATTAATGAATATGTGATATTACATAATGAATTATATCAATATTTGAAATATCTGCATAATCTAGTGATTTGATATTTTCCAAATGACTGAAGCATGATGCTACAAAATCATGCATGGGTAAAAGATGCATTCAAATTGCAAGATCAACCAATGAACTTAAATGTAACTGAGTGTGAAAAGTTCACTAATAAGGTCTGAGATTCCACACTGCAAATAGCCGTTAGGAAAATATAGCCAAATCTGCGATAGATAGAATTTTAGTATGGCCTCCCAAATATGTCCTAGTCTAATAACTGGATCCTATGAGTGTAAGCACTACTTGACTATTCAGGTGTGCCTGATCTAATCATACAAGCCCCTTTTAAAAGTAGAGAGTTTTTACCCAGTAACATAAAAGAAAACTAGAAAAATTCAAAACACTTGAAGGATTTAGCAGGCCAGTGCTGGCTTTGAAGATAGAAAGACCATGTCACAAGGAAGGTCAAAAGGAACCTTAAGGAGCTAAGAGATGCCCCTGGCAGATAGCAGGTAAAGAAATGGGAACTTCAGACATATACCTCCAAGGGACACAATTCTGCCAGCAACTGAATGAGTTTGATAGCAGATTCTTCCCAGTCTCGAGATAACAGCTCAGCCTGACATCTTGATTTTGGCTTTGTGAAACCCTAAGCAGAAAGCACAGTCAAGGCTGCCAGGACATCTAGCCTACAGAACTGTCAGGTAAAAAATGGGTGTCACTTTAAGCACTCAGTTTGTGATAATTACTTATGTAGCAATCTAAAGCTAATACATTTACCTAAATCAAAACACACAGAAACTCAGATCCAACAATCTCTATTGAATTTTTACCTACAGATACACTTCCAAATGATTCTTATAGTAAGTCCAAGGATATTCAGTTAACACTGTTTATAAAAACAAATAATAAAAATAAAAATGACCAAAGTATTCACTTATAAAGTTTTGGTTGAATTAAATATGTAAATCCACAAAATGAAATATTCTGTAACTATTACCAAAAAAAGGCAGAACTGTATGGATAACTGCAAAAGAGTAAAACCATCATGCATCATATTAATAAAAAATAAAAGCAAGATCTGAAACAGTGTTGGGAGTATGATTTGTTTCATAATTAAATTTATAGCATCTGCATAGAGTCAAGGTATCTGCATTTAACATTTTCCTGGAAAAAAATTTAAAAACTGTAAGTAGCAATTAGCTTCAGGATATAATTACATTGTTTAGTGGAGGGTTTCATTTTCAATTTTCTATCTTTCATTATATTTTTAATTTTCTAATGAAGTTTATTATTCTTATTCATTTAAGAACTATAAACAGAGGTTACCAGTCAGAGTCAAGATAAATAAAAACTTGCTTGGCTCCTGGACAAAGCTATCCTGTTTTGTTTTATTCAACTTAAACTTGCCATCTGGAAATTGCACCTATGATCCTTTAACAATTATAGTAAGACCCAATCACCTTTCCTCAAGTCTGTCCCACCTCCCAAATCTAAGTTTTTCAGTGGCATTCCTTATTATTCAGGGGCTTCCTTTGCACCCATGTAAATGTTAACATGTATTTATAATATTTACACATTTAAACCATTAAACCATACAATGTACCTAACACAGACAATGTCATCTTGATGAGAATAAAGACGATAATGATCTAAGTATTCTGGATGGTAATATTGAGAAATATTTCAACAGCAGGCAAAGTAGTATAATAAAACAGGACCAATAATTATAAATAGTAAAAAAAAATTCTGTAAACAGATATTAACGAGCAATCTACAATAGTAGGATTACTTAATATATTTGAATTAAAATTAGAAGCATTTTTTTCTATTTCTTTAAATTTATCTTAAAATGAGTAAATAATTGTTAAAGGTAAAGCAAATCCCTTTCAGTTATTAAATATTCTATTTGTAAAGTTTATGAGATCAAATTTTACTTCTGATTTTATTTTCCGTAATAGGAAGTTGACAATGAAAAAAACTTTAAAACATTCTATTCATATATCACTTCAAAGTTTTCTTTTTTTGTTGTCAAAAGTTGTTAACATAAAGGTGTTGAAAGTCACCAGAAATAAATATCAAGACCATATTCCTAAACTAATCACCCTTTTGTTTGTCCACATATGAAAGAAGTTCATAATTCAAAAGTGACTCAAAGCATTGTGAGATTACTATATATAACCATCCAAAAAGAGGTTGTGCAGGGTGCTGTGGCTCATGCCTGTAATCCCAGCACTTTAGGAGGCCAAGGCAGGAGAATCACATGAGCTCAGAAGTTCAAGACCAGCCTGAGCAACATAGTGAAACTCTCTCTCTACAAAAAAAAGTTATTAAAATTAATTTTAAAATTTAGAAGAGAGGTTATGTGGAGACATACTTGTAAAATGAAATACAATGAACTAAATATAAGATACTACTAGCACTGTTATAAAGTCTAAGTACACTGCTTTTGTCTAAATAGTTTTTTGCACATAAATATTATATATAACTGGATTCCACGTGTACCTGCATTCTAACAATAAATTTGTCTTTTTAAAAAAGCAGTTGACATTTTCTAGAAAAGTGTTATAGCCTATAAAAATACTGAGTATAGGTACAGGCTCCTTTGATATCTGGAAATGTTAAACAAAATCCTTGGAAACTTTGCAAGGAGAAATCAAAGACACTGGACATATAAAAGCAATAAAACATGACATTAAAATGCCATCATGTAAAATTCTCAGATCACATTACCTGAAACTAGTTCCATAATGATGTAGACAGGCTGTCTTTGTGTGCAAACTCCTATAAGTCTGACAATATTGGGATGATCATACTGCTTGAGAATTCTAGATGAGAGGAAAGTATAAGAATAGTTATCATTTGAATAATAAATCATTAATTTATGATCACAAATAGTGTTTATAACTAGAATATTCTTGAATCATAATTCAGTTTTTAAAATTTCAATACAAGCCCAAATTATGGTAAATTAGATGTATATAAACCAGTAAAGTCTTCCCTCAGTAACTGCAGGAGACTGGCTCCAGGACCGCGGTGGATACTAAAATCTATGCATGTTCAAGTCTCTTATACAAGATGGTGCGATATTTTTATATAACCTACACGTATCCTCTTGTATACTTTAAACCATCTCCAGATTACTTACAAGACCTAATATAATGTAAATGTTACATAAATAGTTGTTATACTGTATTGTTTAGAGAATGACAAGAAAAAATTCTGTAGATGTTCAGTACAGAGGCAATCATCAACTTTTTCCCCCTAATATTTTTGTTCTGTGGTTGATCAAATCCACAGATACAGAACTCATAGAGACAGAGGCCCAACCATTTTGATACATATTGGCAACATAATATGCAAATAAGTGAATTCTCCTTAATTTAATATTTTTTTCAAAATTATTACCTACTCTGAATGATTAACAACCAAGTAAAATAGGAATTAACTAGTTAATCTAAAACATATACAACTCCCTTCAAATTATACTATCTGGTTTTAGTCACTACCACAAAAGTATAGCTGAAAAGTATTAGTGGACCAAAAATTGTGAGCTGCTGGGGTAGCATATATACATATAGTTTTAACATACATCATCGACTTTAAAACACATAAAATAAGAAATCATTTTATACTGGTAAATGCTACAGGTTAACCTTTTCACTGGATTTTGTAGTAAATACTTTCTAGATGGGAATCAATTTCAAAATGGTAGAAACAAAAGTTCTGAGAAGGTTGGCAAACAATTAATTGAATATTAGAGTTTCAACAGAGACTTCAGCTGAAGCAGAGTAGACTTTGCCTGGATAAGGACAAAATTTCATTAGAAGACTATAAAAGGAGGGTAGACTTGAAACCATGTCCCAAAGAGTTAAGAAAAAAATACACAACATAGCAAAAATTACTGAGTTTGCAGATTAGTACATAAAAAAAGAAACAACTTGCTCAATCACCGAAACTCCCATTGTTTATAAAAAGAACTACCTGAAATCAGTTAGAACAAATATGGCCAACTGGCATCTGTGCAGAACAAGCTTGCTATCATCACAGCCTGAATTTCCACTGCTTGGTTCAGACTAACTCTCCCTAGATTTGCACATGTGAACCATGAGACTGCATGAAAAGATAACCATGTGCTGCTCAGGCTGGTCTTGAACTTCTGAGCTCATGTGATTCTCCTGCCTTGGCCTCCTAAAGTGCTGGGATTACAGGCATGAGCCACAGCACCCTGCACAAACTCTTTTTGGATGGTTATATATAATAATCTCACAATGCTTTGAGTCACTTTTGAGTTATGAACTTCTTTCATATGTGGACAAACAAAGGGTGATTAGTTTAGGAATGTGTCTTGATATTTATTTCTGGTGACTTTCAACACCTTTATGTTAACAACTTTTGACAACAAAAAAAGAAAACTGAAGTGATATATGAATAGTATGTTTTAAAGTTTTGTTTCCAGACCTCCGATTTCCCTTCCACCAATCACTTAGTAATTTCAGAATCTACCCCCGTCAACCTTTTCTAATAAAAATATTGCTTTAAAATCTGCACAGGGAGACAGAAATTTGCACAAAGCAGCATGAACTCAGATAATATTAAATATGTAAATATATAGTTCTAGAGTCTACTAAAGGACATTTGGAAGTCTGCATGAATGTAAGTTTCATTTTTAACATAAAACTTTATCATTTTACCTAAAAGAAAAAAATTAAACTCTTTAGCTTGCAATAAAACAATCACAAGTTAGAATGCAAGAAATCTGAATATTTTTCAAACTATGTGAGACACAGCCTTTACCTTAATACTTATGAACAACTGTAAAATAATAAGGCTGTGAATTTCAGTTGTGTTAGTATACCTTTTAGTTCACCATCAGAATTTCTTTTCTGACTTGCCAACAATGTACATGAAAAAGGTTTACCACTTTATTCTACAAATAATATTTTATAAATGCATCCAACTAGTTTAGCCATTGCTATTACTATTCATTTAGATGATGAATTAGAAGATATACATCAAAATGCTGTATGCCATGTAACTTATGAATAGTTCTCTCATTGCCATGGCACTATTCTCCCATTGCACTTTCCTTTTAATAGAAAAAATTGAATAGATCCAGGTATCCTCTTCCTTCCCCATCCATCCATCTGTCCATCAATTCATCCATGTGCCACCCACGTGAACATCCAACTTTCTCTTTCCAAAGTGGCTATTTGTTTTGTGTTTTGTTATATAGACTCAAGTTTACCACTAACAGAAGAGTTTTAACTATGTGCAACATAGGTATCAAGTATTGTTTTCTAATATTTAGCTAATAATAATAAAAAAAGAGAACCAATAATCTTAGAAGATCAATTAGAAACAAAAAAAATGCTAACTTTAGAAGAAATGCCAGATACTAAGCTGAAGAAGAAATATGAGGTCCTCCGAAATGAAACCTAACAGCTGAGAATACAGAAGCAAGCAGTACTATCTAAGGATGGTAGGATAGATATAATTATATATTTAAAATAGTAGTGCATATATACATTTATGTATAAGTACGTGTGATGAAAGCAAAATATTGTAATATTTTAAGAACTTAAATAATACTGCTTTTTAATACTTGGTTCTTTGACTATGATTGCTGAATTGATCTGCAGACTATCACAAAAGCATAAACTTTTGGATTCCAACCCCTACTACTTGAGCAAATCACAATTTAAGATGTCTTCAGACTTAAAATTTTAATAAATCATTTACATAATAAATACATATTTTGTATCACTTTAAGTAACTCACTTGGCTTCTTGTAAAAATTTTATTTTCAATTCCTGAGGAAGATCTTCTTTACATGTTTTAACAGCAACAGCAGTTTTATCCTTTAACGTGCCCTTATATACTTCACCAAAATTTCCCTGAAAATAGAAATACATTCATTGTCTGGGGTAAATGACAGCAGATAAATCTTTGCCAAATACAAGAAAAGGTACCAAGGAGGAGGAGGTCTTACCTAAATGTCAATATCACCTGTGATGAACCAATTTCTGTCAGACATATGAATTTCTAACTTTACTCAATGGCTAGGACATATTTTGGCATAAAATGCCTGCTTTGTACTGTATTTATTTTAGAAGAGAAGAAATTTTGAAGTCTATTTTTAAGAATTAAATTCAAAATATTACAGAGAAGATAAATAAGGCCAACATACTAGCACAACTGCTAATGCTGAGTATTCTCTTAGTCTTATGCAAACATTTTATAATATACTTTAATGCTGTTGTTTAGCAAGAAATAAACAAACTAGAAGTCTGCTATACTTACTGAGTTTTAGAGCTCTAAGATGAATGTAACTCTTAAGGTTTAAAGTTCACAAGTTAAAATTTATACCTTGAACTACTGTTTATTAATAATTTAAAATTATTAAAATTAACAAACATTTTTTTAAGATTGTAATTCGTGCTCTGGGGTACATGTGCACATCCTGTATCCTGCAGGATCGTTGCATAGGTATATACATGCCATGGTGGTTTGCTGTCTCCATCCTTCCCCCAGTCCCTCACCCGTTGCCTACATCAGGCATTTCTTCCGGTATTATTCCTCCCCTCCACCCCCACCTAGCCCAGTGAGTGTTGCTCTCTTCCCTGTGCCCCAGTGTTCTCATTGTTCATCACCCACCTATGAGTGAAAACATGTGGTGTTTGGTTTTCTGTTCTTGTGTCTATTTGCTGAGAATGATGGTTTCTAGATTTATCCATGTCTCTACAAAGGACACAAACTTGTCGATTTTTATGGCTGCATAGTATTCCATGGTGTACATGTGCCACATTTTCTTTGTCCAGTCTATCAGTGATGGGCATTTGGGTTGGTTCCAGGTCATTTGCTATCGTAAACAGTGCCACAACGAACATACGTGTGCATGTCTTTATAATAAAACGATTTATAATCCTTTGGGTATATACCCAGTAATGGGATTTAAAAAGAGTCTTATATTCAGTTTTTACTATTTAATCTAACATTCACATCAAATATTTATAAAACAATGGCCAATCACGTTTTCATAAAAAGTAAACATACTTAACAGTAAACATTCATAAATTTAAAAAAGAAAAATTTGAGCTTCTCATCTGTTATTCTCAAGAGATTGTCTTGTACCCACAATTATCAGATTATTTTGTTATATCAGAGATAGAACTCAGAGAAGATATTATTAATTTACATGATTACTGCTGGGCCTCCACTTACCTAAAACACTTACAATTCAGCTTGTCTAAAACTTACAGTTTTATTAATCAAAAGATTCTTCATGGCTATATTACTTTTTTCAGTTACTAGAACCATCACTTGCCTTGTAAACATTCAGACCTTACCTCCATAATACTTTTTGTCTTACCCCTTGCATCTCTAAAAGGTTACCCTGATTTGGGATCTCAATTCTGTCACCTAAGCTGATCTTCAGTCCCTTACCTCTCCAATCCACCTACAACAACATTGCCGATTAATCTTTCTTAAGGAAAACTTCGATTATACCACTGCTTTGCTTAAGAAACATTCTTTAATTACTATCACTTTCTTAGCCTCTATATAGCTCCGCATTATAACCCCCAACTGTTACATGTGTTCTGAACTCAAATACATAGTGATCCCTAAATATGTGTCATGCCTTTTCTACATTTTTCCCTCTGTGGAAAACTCCCACCTCCAAATGGAAGCTGCTACCTCATCTTTAAGTTCATTTCTTATGACCCTCCTTCATGGAGACTTTCTTGATCTTCCCAAAATTATGTCCCCTGTTCCTGAATATGCATCTCCTCATTGCCTTTTGGGTCTTTCTAATAGTTTCTGCCCTGTTTTAAGAAGTATTGGTACATACCAGGCATTTGGGAAATTTAAATATTAATTTAGCAACCATTATCTAGAGAACGTAACTCTATCAGTGGTGGTCAGGGGGACAAACTTCAAACACCAAGAAATAACTATATTTTCCCAGACTACATCTTCTCTATCCAAAGAGGTAAGGAGGAAGCCCAGGACACTCATCACTCTGTATCATTGAATCATCATTCAACGAGAACCTTTGATTAAAAGGAGAGGTGAGGAACTGAATATGAGATCATCTTAGGTGCCAGAATTGAGATCCTGAATCAGAGTAACCTTTCTAAGATGCAAGGGGTATGACAAAAAGTCATGAAGCTTGACTTCATCTTTGCTGCTGTCCTTCAGTCCCTGAGGAGAAATCTTATGTCCTTTGACTGTGTTTATATCAGTCAGCATAGGATGACCTTGGTCCTAGGTTAATCTTCATCTCTCCCTCTCTAGCCCCCTTAGATTCAGCATACTTCTAATTTAATCCTCCTTTCTCATCTATCCCTAACTTGCATAGTGCCTTCTGGAATTCATAGTCCATCATCATCAAAATTATATTTTCAATCTATCCTTCGATCATTTCCTTTAATTTCTTCTAACAAAATCCTGGCTCTCACTTGAGAAGATCCAAATGGTGATATACTTCCTTTTGCCATCTAATCTTAAGTGATTACTTATCTTCCCCACATATAATGCTACCACAGCCCTGCAGGTAGAATACAGTGTTCTATTACCTACTTATCACTTGCTTTAACCATTATCTCTCCCACATTCTGAAAACACTCAACTTTGAAAATATGGCACTCAATTATAGTATCCACTATTCCTCATTCTGGTTGTCAACTACTGAATTTGAAAATATTTTGCTTATTGATAGTTTGAGCCCTTGGGTCACTGTCAGTACCCAGTGTCCAAATTCTTTATAATTTCAACAGACACTGAAAGAGTCTTCCAATGATTCAAACTCAGTTTCTTCAGCATCTCTCCTCCAATTATCTTGCACTAGAATATATTTTCTAGGGTCATATCTTAAACTCTGCCATACTGTTAATGCAAATCCTCTATAACATCTGTCTCATTCATTTCATCTCCTGGTTGGCTTCTAACTTTCTAGCTCCCTTCCTCTTCTTTTTTGGAGTACTTATTCAGACTTCAAAAGTCCTTTGACTTTATAGGAACTGCCAGTCTTTAGGTTCTATCATTTTTTACATCACTTTCTTATTATATTCTCCTCCTTCTGTATTCCACCTTAAATTCCATGGTCAATAATTATATCTGCCTTCCCATACACTCTCAATTTCGTTGCTCCTTTGTTAATCTGTAAAACTCCCTTAGGAAATCTAAAAGTCTGATTAAATCCAAAACTCCACCTACTCTGCACCTATGAAGCCAATATGGCTCAAGAAAAAACATAATCATGCGGATTAACTTTAAATTCATGAACACAAACTCTTAGGAGGCCCTTAATGCTACTCAATAACCATATTACATTTCTTTAAACCATTCACACTCTCAGTTTTCTGGATGACTGCTTCTCTTCTATTCTCTTCTCAAATCTCCTATCCTCATTCTTAGCTGATGCTTTTGCTCCCTACTTCAAGAACTGAAGTAATGTAAAAAGAACTTTGGGCTCCTGTCCTTATACTGACCCACCTACCAATCTTCCCCACTGTTATAAAAAGTGAACTACTGTGTTTCTATTAAAATCAACCCTCCAATGTGAACTAAACTGCATCCCCTCTTACCTACTCAAGGATGATATTCTAGTAATTTTCATCTCTCTCTTAAATCATGAATTTTCACCAGATCATTTCCAACTGCAAACTCGTATGCTATTATTTTTCTCAAGTTAAATATTAAAAACGACAAAGTACAAATCATTCCCTTGAAACTACCACCCCACATCTCTGATTGCTTTTGCAGCAAAATTTCGAAGAATTACATCTTTGCTGTCTCTAATTCTTTCCTCTCATTCCTCTCAAATCCATTCCAATCTAGCTTTCACCTAAAGCATCCCAAGGAAACTGCATAGCCAAGTCGCTAGTGATCTCCTCATTGCTAAATCCCATCTTGTTTGACTTCTCAGTATCATCTGACACCAATGATCACTCTCTTCCTTGGTATATACTTTGTCCTCTTGGCTTCCAAGGCATCATGTCTCCTGGTGCCTTTCTAACTGGCTGCTCTTTTCAACCTCCTTTGAGGATTGCTTCTCTTTCCCCTACCTCTTAATGTTCAAATGAGCCAGGCTCAAACCTTGATCCTCTTTTCTTCATCTAGACTAGTCATTTTGGTTGTAACAGAGGAAGTCAGGGGTTATATGATAAGAGAGGAAGTCTGTAAGATAATGAGGGTATAGATTACATAGGCCTTGTAAGTCATTGTAATGACTTGCTTTGATTATGAATGACCTGGAGAGCTGGTGGGCAGTTCTGAGTGGAGGAATGATCTTCCATTCAACAGTGGCACTCCATTGTTGAATCTATCTAATTGTATTAAGTACCATCTATACACTAACAACTACCAGATTTGTACTTTTGACTCGGACCTCTCTTCTCCAACTCCAGACTTGATACCCAGTAGTTTCCATCATCCCCACTTGGAAGTCTAATAGAAAATACATCCAAAACTGAACACCTAATCTCATTTCCCGAAATCTTTTACATTTGGAACTGACGTCTTTCTCTAATGACCCACATACAGAATCCATCAGGACATTCAATTGGTTCAATTTCAGAAATACATCCAGAACTCACCACTTCACACCATCTCCATTGCCATCATCTTAATCTAGCATCATCTTTTAGTCAGTAAGTTCAATTGCCTTTTATCAGCATATTTTAACCACAACTCCCAGAGTGATTTTTAAAAAAAGATCGTGCCATTCCTCCACTCAGAACTGCCCACCAGCTCTCCAGGTCATTCATAATCAAAGCAAGTCATTACAATGACTTACAAGGCCTATGTAATCTATACCCTCATTATCTTACAGATTTCCTCTTATCATATAACCCCTGACTTCCTCTGTTACAATCAAAATGACTCCCTCCCTTGCACCTCAAACAAATTTTGCATTGACTGTTTACTCTGCCTAGAACCCGCTTCCCTCAGATATCCACATGGCTAATTTTCCCACCTTCTTCAAGTCTTTATTCAAAAGTAAACATAAGATAATCAGGTTTATCTGGATTTCCTACTAAAAATTGCAACTACAACTAGTTATTCTTCCAATCTATTTCCCACAGGACTTAGCTCCTTCTAACATTGTAAAATTTACCTACTTATTATGTTTATTGTTTATCTTCTCCTCCTAGATAGAATACTAAGCTCCATAAGGGAAAGAATTCCTGGCTACTTGCTTGTTGATATTGTAAAATGTCCCTAGAAGAGTGCCTCACACATAGAAGGATTCAACAAACACTGGATGATTGAATATTTATTGAAAACCAACTATCAAGTATAGCTGCACCTGATACTGTATATCAAGTACCTTCTACCCAAAAAAAGTGCTGAATTGAAACACACACACACACACAACTCAGAGTTCCTGCCACTACCTTATACTATAACTTAACTCCAAAGTCTCTAACAATAGAAACCATGGCTAATTGTCTTAATTACCCATGCACTCTTAAGCAGTATACTGTAAATAATTATTTTAAATAGGCATTGAAAAATATTAAATAATCATTTTCTTATACTTAAAAATATTAGCTGAAATTAAGCTACACACTGCCTCAAAGTCATAGTCTTTTAATAAATTCATTGAGGCTGACATATTACTTGGCACTGAGAAAATAATTATTCTTTGAAAGAGCCTTACTAAGGAGCTAAATTCCTCCTAATACTTTATAATATAAACCAAACACAAAAAAATAGAAATATTTCTCTTTAAAAATATTTTTTCCATGGTACTAAAAAGTTTGTCCTTCTCAACATATTTTGCCTTTATTTCAGTAAATGCTTTTGTTTTATAATTTACTATTTAATTATATCATGGAAATTAATCTTTGTAATAATTTTTGGCCCCATCACTGCTATTGAGTGTACCTAGAGCAAGGGAAAGAAGAAATATTTCCTTATGGATGAGAAAAGAAACCCAGAGTAAATAATATAAGAGTCACTGCTTTTAGCTTGAGGTTCTTTAGAATTTACTTAATATATATGCCAATAAAAATCTGCTTTCCCATAACAATATGATGCTTCCATTTGGGAAAGGTATTTTAAAATAGTAAGTAATAAGAATCCTGCAAACTAGATTATTTCAACAAGATTTACTTTCTCAGAGATTTTTTTTAAAAATAGGGAGAAATAGTCAATTCATCAAATTTACATTTAAATTAAAAAAAAATCATTTATCTAAAATGTTGACCTTTAATTAAGTTCAGTCCTAATCACTCTTATGTTAGCTTTTCCTAAATGTATAGATTCTATACTAGTTTTTTGTATCACATCATGAAGCTAAACTGAATTAAAACTTTTATGTATTAACAGAAACATCACTAATTAAGTCATTTACAAAAAAAATGAAAACCTATTCATTGGAACTCAATTATAAATAAAACTATTTTAAATAAATTTTCAAATAGTCCATTTGGTTATTTCTCAAGTATCTGCCATTATTGTTAAATATCATATACTTTACTATGGCCTATGAGTTCAAAGAAAATTCCAACTACATTGGAAGAAAAGGGACTTTTATTATATATAGCTGCCTTCTCTGATTAATAGAACTAGTTATAAAATTAACATTTATATTGAAACAAGTGTCTTGTCTACACTTTTAGATTGAAATATGTCCAGTGTTGTTACATACTGTAATTCTACATACAATCCTGAAATTGTATGTAGAGGCAGTATTTCATTTTTTCAGAACTGTCACATGTAACCAGAAACAAATGGAACAAGACTATTGGGTATTTATTTAAACTCTTATTATCTCTCAGTTTCTTTTCAAATCTCAGTTCACTAGTTTGGACTTTACTGCACACTATAATAAAATCATTATGATTTTTGTTCCTTCCAGGGGAAAACACACATATAATATTTTTAAAAGTTAAGAAGAATCATCCTTAAACCTTTCAAAGACTTTCACACATCTATTTCAGGAAGCATCACAATATTGATAACAGATAAAGTATTGTGTTCTAGTTAATGTGTAATGTGCCTTGTGGCAATATAAGAAAAGCTTTGAAGAAAATGAAAAAAATCTATAGTCTTCACAATCAATATAGAGACTTCTGGTTATTTAGCTCAGTTGATTACATACCTTGCCCAGTAATTCTCCCAATGTGACATCTTCATGATTGAGAATCCATTTCTTGTCCTACAGCAAAGAATAAGAACAGTTGTTTAGTACAAGCCAGGGTACACTTCCTGAAGTTGTATTTGAGCCAGTGGAAAATAGACCTAAAGGGACATTTGATTCAGATCATTCAATCAACAGCACACTAAGAAGTTATAACCCCAAGATGCTGTAAAACAAATTTAAGAAATTATACTACACAATAGGATATTAAAGAATACATTACAGCAAAATTCTATCAGAAATCTCAGCTTCTGAAATGACAGTATCCCTGTAATTATAACACAGCATGCACTTTCCACCAACCATAAAGTTTATGTGATGCTATTATATGTCATTTCAACAAGCTGTCATAAGTACATGAGGGAGTTTGATCTTAAAATGCAAAATTTTCAGTTGTCATTTAATCTTAGAAATTATTTTTCTCCTCAAATCATATTACTAAGAGCTAATTTTTCCACATATAAATGGGCCATGAGTTATAGCTGTCTATGACACTTCATATAGTCCCATATCATTCCCAAGTAATTTCCTATGGTATAATAAAGCAACAAACATCAATTATAATATCACTAGAGTGCATAAGGCCTGTGATACAAACCTATCATTGGAAGAGAGTATCTCATTATCTGATCTCAAGCACTGATTACTACCCAGAGAACATTTTATCATCTAAAAAAAACAACTATGAAACCCCTAATACCATAATGTAAGAAAAAAATGTGTTTATGGCTGGCATTTTGGCTCATGCCTATAATCCCAGCACTTTGGCAGTCCAAAGTGGGCAAATCACGAGGTCAGGAGTTCAAGACCAGCCTGGCCAAAATGGTGAAACCCTGTCTCTATTAAAAATGCAAAAATTAGCTGGGCGTGGTGGCAGGTGCCTGTAATTCCAGCTACTTGGGAGGGCAAGGCAGGAGAATCGTTTGAACCCAGGAGGTGGAGTTTTCAGTGAGCTGAGATTGCACAATTTCACTCCAGTCTGGGTGACAGGGCCAGACTACATCTCAAAAAAAAAAGTAAAAAAGAAAATTTATTAATGGAGGAAGGAAAAAGGAATAAAGTAAGAGAAAAGGAGGAGAGAAATAGAAAGGAAAGAAAGAGAGGAAGGGAAGAAAAAAAAGGAGGGGAGTAGGAAGGAAGAGGTGGAGGAATAATATCCTAGGTGATACACTTTATTTATGAGTTACGTTGCTTATTAATGTTAGAGTATAGTTTCCCCCATAGCAAAGACAGATTGAAATGTAGTCATGATCTATGAGTTGTAACAAGTAATCAGACTTTAAGTGAATATCCATCCTAACTATGACTTTAAAGTGTCGTGGACAGTTATTTGAAATGCTTTACCTTCTGAAATACCATGTGGCAAACACTCAACCAACACTCTCTGTTAGGTCAACAAAGGGACAACACGGATTTTAATGCAATCGTTTATAAGCATAGTTTTTCCACCTAAAGTTAATGCTATAAAGATCCTGGAAAAAAACTTAGGAGGATAACCTCATGACCAAGTGGGTAAGCAAAGGTTTCTCAGAGAAGCACACAGACACAAAAAATTAAAAAGATTTATTCAAAAGTATCATTTGAAAAACAAAAAGACAAACTACAACCTAGGAGAACATTTTTGCAATATTGAATTTCTATCTGATAAAGCATCTGTATGAAGAACATATTAAAAAAACTCATATTTCAATAACAAAACAAAGAACCCAGCTCAAGAAATTGTGTAAAAAAAGTTAAGAAAAGAAGGACAAATAGCCAGTAAGAACATAAAAAGACACTTAACATCATTAGTCATCAGTGATATACAAATACAAGTCACAGTAAGATGGTACTTCATACCCATTAGGATACTAAACTTAAAAAGACTATCAATATCAAGAAATTGTGAGGATGTGGAGCAACTGGAATCTTCATGTATTGCTGGAGAAAATGCAAAAGCATACAGCCATTTGGGAAAATAATTTGGAAGTTTCTTATAATGTTAAACATACACATCTTATGACTCAAATTACTCTCTTAGATATTAAAAAAAGATAAATGAAAACATACATTCACAAAAAGATTGATCAAAAAATGTTTGAAGCAGGTCTATTTTTAATAGCCAAAAACTAGAAACAACTCGGATATCCATCAAAAAGAAAACTGATAAAACACATTTTGGTATATTCATAAACTGATTACTATTCAGCAATAAAAAAGAACTTATTACAGATGCATACGACAACAGAGCACTTGCAAATCATTTTGCTGAGCTAATAAATCTAGACAAACTCTATGTACATAGATACTAATTCCATTTACATAAAATTCTAGAGGAGGACAACTAATCTATAATGCTAGATATCAGAGAAATGGTTGCTTGGGGCAGGAGTTGAGAAAGACTGCAAAAGGTAAAGAAGCAACTGTAGGGGGGTGGTTATAAATATGTCCAATTTATTGGTATTTCATTGAACTACATATTTAAAACCTCTGAAATTTTATTTTATATAAATTACATATCCAGAAGTTCATTTTTTAATAAAAAATAAAAGAGCTGTACTTTCCATTTGAGTAGCAGTTCTGGGGTTTAATTCTCTACCCTATGCCCTATATATATAATAAATATTATTCTTCAAAGAGTGTCATCTGGCAGTCAGGGAAGTTATTTTAAGGATGCAAACTGATTCTTGGATAGCTTTTCCACTTTAGACAATGATAACCTAGACGGTTCAGCCCAAGTCTTGTACTGCAATCCACTGAAAAAGCAGGATGAAATTTAAAAACAAAACAAAAACACAAAAAGAAAAAACAACCAAACAAAGAAAATCCCTAAACATCCATTTCAAGGAACTAGAAAGCTACTAAAATAGTGCAGTACTGAGAGACTAAAGTTAGGTTAAGAAGAGAAGCCATGTCAAGGATTTATGGGCTACTTTTACCCTTGAGTGCATATGGTCATTGTTAAAGCAGAAGCCAATAAGTTAAAAAATACAGAGAGAGTTCAGGGCCTGCAAGAAGAGGCTCTTATAAAACACCCTAGGCTTTTAATAAATCCCAAACATACCACACCGTGGTATAAAAAGTAACCTGGAAATGAAAAGAAGTAAGCCTACCTTCTAAACATATCCATCATGGGTTAAACCAAATTATGGATTCCCAAACTAAGCCTACAGATCAAACTGTCTCTGTTTCTAATTAAAAAACAAACAAACAAACAAAAAATGAATAGAAAATAAAGATATTTTCAGATGAAGAAAGCCTAAAAGGATGTAGGTAAAACCAAAACTAAACATAGTTCTACCTTGTTTAACTTTCGCAATAACTCTGTATGAGGAAACTTTAACAAAGTAGGTCTATTTCATTCACTTTCTGCTTATCTCTATGCTCTTGATAACCCTTGGTGAAACTGAGAACTAAACTGCTGGAATGTTCAAAAGCTATGGAGTAATGTTAGTCCATAATGCCTGAAGTGTCAGGTCAAAATGAACTAGGTTGTTAGCACGTTTAAAGCAAACATAAAGCTTCATTCTATACATGTGGTGCCTGGTTTGGGGCCTCACCATGTTTGGTCATCTAACAGGTATGTGATCAGCTCCTGGTAAGAACTTTGGACTCCAAAACTTAAATGGGATTTCCTGAGCAACAGTGTCTACAAACACATGGCCCTGCAGTTTGTAGACAGAAAGAGACATACCCATACAACTCCTGCCATAAACAGGGCAAGAAAGCCTCTTTGACCTAGCTTTTGCTGTTCCTATATGAGTCCTTTGTGATAATAAATCCTAGCCTTGAGTATAACTTTATTTTAACTTATATGAGCCTTTCTAGTGAATCACTGAACTTGTGAGTGTTAGTAGGACCATCAAGCCAGGACTCTGAGGTTTCTGAGACACAGGCTACTCTGACAGCAAATGGCAGAAACAATGTTTGAACTCTATCTGTCTGACTCTAAACTTACGTCCTTTCTAACAAATTAAACTGTCACCCAAAATTTATTTAAAGCAATGCATATGACTCTTTCAAGTTCAGAGATAATGAAGCAATCAATTTTAACTGAAACACAATGAGTTCCAAATTCTATTTCACGTTCCAAGTTCTGTAGCCCTAACAGATTTTTGAACTTATGATTTACATACTTTGTTTTACATTATTTCTATGCAAATCAATTACAGATTGCTCTCCATTCACTGCATTATTAGATTATAATCTAAAGCTTTGCATTTTGCACATTCACAATTTTTGTGTCAAAAAATAAAATCACTAAAAGCTTTACAGTTGGAATCAAGTATGTCTTAACATAACTGTCAGAGTTATAAGTCAATTTCATATAACCTTTATGTAATCTGTAACTAAAAAAAAATGACTCATACGTTGGTCTCTATACCATTTATTTCCACTAGATAAATGATAAATATTCCATTTTCCCACAATAACTCTGTACCATATTTTCTATAAAATATAAAATCACTTAAAAATAAGGTTTCAACAAAATTAATCATTAATATAGCACTTTTCAATGAAAACACTATGTTCTTGTAAATCCCACATTTTTATACAAGAAGATACAATAGTAAGCAAAAGCTATAAAAATAACTGAAAATAAAATCTAACTACAGCTTTAAAATGTTAAAACCTAAATCTTAGAATTTTGTCTCACAAATGTAGTCATTTCAAATAAAGAAAAAAAAATAGCAAACAAGCAACATTTCCTTTGTTTACCTGAAGACAATCAGCAGTCTGCCCAGGCTGCAGGGGACTAATTGTGCTTCCTGGTGGACTGCCACAGGGTACAGATGGTCATTATCTGCTATGTCAATCAACTCCTGCCAAATCTCTTTGGATGGGTGTGAATTTCTTCCTAAAGTTATCCCTTTAAAGAGCTTTATGGGGCAAAGGGAAATATTCGAAATTTGATCTCAAGTAGGTAAGTCAGAGTGATTAGAAGTGTGACTTGAATTAACACTTCCCTTTGATTACCAGTTCTCCAGGAAGAATGCCTACCAAAAGAAAATAGTACTAATAGTAAAGAACAATCTTATTTTATTCCTGTGTATCTTCCCAACATTCAAAACTCAAATAGAAGTTGTTTCCACATGACTAAGTTATATTTTTAATTCGATATTTTCATTTTTAAATCATTGTTTTCTATAAATAATTCTACCTTAAATATAGGCCAATTCACTAGTACAGTAATACAATCTATTTCTCAGCAAGAGTCAATGTAGTGCAGGTTCAACATGAGAATTTATTAGCAAAAATATTGGAAATATAAGCTTTGTCCATCCCCTGGTCAAGGGGATAGTAGTAATCATCCAGTGTAATAGTTTGAAAGAAAGAAAGAAAAAAAGCAAAATTTAAATACAGACATAAAAAAAATTATAATTTCACGACAAAGATTTAATACCTGCATCCAGTGAATTTCTAAACATATTGACAACATGATATTTAGGAGTTAATGCACAAAGGCCAACACATAATCCTTAGAAAGATTAACAAAATGTTACAATATAACAAAATGTTACAATACATAAGATGATTCTTGGAGATTTTTCTAACAGTCAAACTGAAAAATAGTTGCCATCTCAATTTTTATTTTATACACAGGTTTTCAGTCACCCTGTTTAATTATCTCCCTAGCTGGCTCAACACATTTATTCCACTCAACGTCTCAGCCATAGCATCTTTTTAAAATCCAAGAATTATTCAGAATTTGATCAGCTTTATCATTAAAGTTATCAGGGTTGCTTTGGAGGGGGGGAAACCTTACTGAAAAGTAGTTGCCCATCTGGAATCCATCTGAGAAGATTTTAGTAACTCTTTGTTTAAATGTTCTATAAATTCATTCTAAATAATCCAGAAGCACTTTTATCCCAAATAGTTCTTATTTAGGAAACATAAACATTATCACCTTAGAAAATATTTCATTTTATTTGCAAGCTACATAAAATAGTTCTTGTATGTTTATAGTTTACTTTTATCTTGTCATTCTAGAAAGGATTTTAATTGTTCTTATTTTTTATTTATGTTTACTCAATTTCCCTACTTATATAATAAACTTGTTTATTATAGGATACTATTAATTGAACAAAAGATTGTACAATTTTCTGTACATATATGAATATTTTCTAACTCATTTTCATTCATCTCAACTTTAAAATGTCTCATTTTTCTTGAATAAAAAATTCTCAAAGCCAACAGTTATGCCCTCCCTCCAAAGGAAGGAGTATAGGTGATAATAGGTGAAAAAATGCTGATTCAGTTCCTTTCCAGGTTCTGGCAACTGTGTGACTAAAAATAGCTAACTAGAAAAATATGGAGGTTCAACGCAGTCTATCAAATTCCTACAAGAAACATCTTATTATTCACCCTTAAATACTATGTAATAGATTTATCCCTGGTGCTGATAATTCTTTAACAAACATGACGTGAAAGGCACAGGGGCTCATTAAAATGAAAGCAAAAAATAGGTATATTTTGCTCTCAGGAGTTTATTATCCAGTGAGAATTGGAAAAAGAAAGGGGGATTAGACAGTATCTTCATCTTCAAAGAGCAAAATAAGATGAGACTCCTGGCTTTTCCCTTTCTTTCTTGGCATCTACCCACCCTCTTCCATATCTCACACACTCTGGCCATTATGAAGAAGGGATAACTATCAGATGGGCTTGGCACTGTCCCCAGTGGCTGCCAGAAAAGAGGAGACCTGCCTTTGAGTTGAAGTGAATCAGGATCTTGCTCCCAGGACCTCTCTCCACTGCCTTTTTCTTTCTTTCTCTTTCCATTCCACTCTGTATAGGATGGGAGTCTTATGAAGAAGAGTTACGCAAGGAGTGACCCTTGTCCAGGCTTCAAGGAATACATAGAACTTTGCTGGGCTACTGGAAGGTGACACTGGCAAGAGGTGTCTGAGTAGTATTATGTAATATTCCACTGAGTTTATCAGAATCTTCTTCAAAAGCACCAAAGGCTAAGGAAATTACATGATCTACAGCACTGCCGAAATAGTCTTCTGTTCTACATATTTGTGAAGAGAGAAGGCTATGGAGTCAAACTGCTTGGGCTTTAAATATGGCTGTTCTGCACTAGCTATGTAACTTTCAGCAATATAGTTTCTTTCAGCCTCAGCTTCCTTATCTGCAAAATAAAGATAAAAAGAGTAGCTACTATATAGGGTGATACTAAATATAAAATGAGATCCTAATAAAGTACTGAGTCAGTGCCTAACATATAATAAGTGCTTCATAAACATTAACCATTCTTCCTCTTACTCAAGATCTCTCAAATCTTTGGGAAAGGGGAGTCATCTCTCATTCCCATCTACTTCTAGTACCTTGTCTTCCCTTTCAAGCAAACCACAACTGCTCATTCATTCATTCATGTCAACAAGTATTTACTGAATATATATCAAGTGATAGGCACTGTGCTAGGCAATGGCTAAACAGGGTGAATGAAGCAAAGTCCCTCTTCAGGAAGAGAAGAAAAAGTGAAAACATTTGCAAAATTTTTTTTAAATCACACACAAAAAAAATTACAAACAATACTGAGAAAGAATAAAAATGGAGATAAGAGAACCATTTAGATAGACTGGCATTTAACCAGGCAGAATTAGGAAGGAATATTGCAGACAAAAGAAACAACTGGAACTAAGGCTCAGAGACATGGGAAGCATGTGGTATATTTAAGAAATAAAAGGAGAGTCCACATTGTTCCTCTGAGTTCAATTTGGACATATCCAAGTGCCTACTTGAAATTTCCACTTGATTATGTAATAGTATCTTAAACTAACTATGTTCACAATAGAACTCTCAATTCCTATTTCCACTAAAAATTGTGTTTCTCTCATAGCATTCTCTAATTCAGTAAGTGTAACTACTATTCATCCAGTTTCTCAATCCCAAAATACTATGAATCATTCTTGATTATTTTCCCTGCCTCATCCTCCACATACAATGCATCAGGAAAATACTGGATCTACTTGCAAAACATCACTACTTTAGATACTTTCTGTCTATCTCTACTCCTACCAGTTAAGAACAAGCAAACATCATTTCCTTCCACAGATCACTACAATAGTCTTTTAACCTGATCTCATGCTTCCATCCTCTGTTTACATAAGTTTTACATATAAGAGTTGTGGTTTAAAAAGATGTAATTAACAACCTGCCATTCTCTCATTAAAACCCTCCAATAGTGCCCCATTGCTCTTAGAATAAAAATCAAGCTATTTTCTATAGCATAATAGGGCATAATCTAGTCCCTGCAGATTTCTATCCTTATGTTATTTCATTTCTTCCTCTGAGGACCTCTTTTGATTATTTCTGAAGATGAAGCATCTGGTTATTGTTGATTTTGAACCTCTGTACATTTGTATGACATAGTTACTCTAGCTGGAATACCCTCTAGTTAGAACTTATTTGCTTTCCTCTACAAGTTCATGTTTTAGGTCTTGACTCAAATTGTGTCTCCTAAGAAAAACTGTATCTGACCATCCTATCTAAAGTGGCCTTCAAAAGGTAATAATATATTTCTTTTTTTCTTTTTTTGAGACGGAGTTTCACTCTTGTTACCCAGGCTGGAGTGCAATGGCGCAATCTCGGCTCACCGCAACCTCCACCTCCGGCAATTGCCTCCACCTTCAGGCAATTCTCCTGCCTCAGCCTCCCAAGTAGCTGGGATTACAGGCGTGCACCACCATGCCCAGCTAATTTTTTGTATTTTTAGTAGAGACAGGGTTTCACCATGTTGACCAGGATGGTCTTGATCTCTTGACCTCGTGATCCACCTGCCTTGGCCTCCCAAAGTGCTGGGATTACAGGTGTGAGCCACTACGCCCAGCATATATTTCTATATATTATGTCATTAGCCTTTGTGGGGTCAAATGTCACAAGTCTAAATATGTAAAACTTAAATATCAAGTTAACAAATTATTAAAGGTGACATGTTCTATTCCATCAGTTCGACAAATATACCTGCCTAATAACCTGGAAAGTCAAATATTCACTTCAAGACTTCTGCATTAGAACATGGGAGTATAGGAAAAGTCTCCCCAAGTCCTATACTGCAAGCCTACTCACCTCTCTTCTCATTACTGGTTCCTTTAAGCTCCTCATGTAGCCTAGTATATGATATCTCTACACTCTCCTTCCTACATATCCAAGCTGCAACCATGTGTTTCTCAAATCTATTGGCCACCCTCCTGTGGTTTACCCTTGAGACAATGAACCTGGGTCATTAGCTTGGGCAGAGCATGGAAGTGGGCTCAGGTTGCTGGAACAGAAAATGTGAAGTTCTACAGATTCTGAGATGGAATGCATGGACTGTACATGGGCACATATTCCAGGTACTTAACTTCTCAACTGTAAGGAGGGTGCAACTGGTAGGGTGCCAAAATGGAACCAGAGCTGTAGCCCTCCTTTTGGATCTAATGACATTATTACTTTACTTGTTTCCTTTCTAGCATGATCATTCTACAATTATCTTATAAATTATTTGTTTATCTTTCTCTATCTTCTTCCTCTGAAAGGTAAGCTGCATACCTAAAGCATACAGGGGCTTTATCTGTCTTGCAAAGCTTAATATATGGTAGGCATATTTTGGATTTTACTTCTTACAGTGATGCAACATGAAATAACAACTTTTAGGAACAAAATGCACATATTTCACAAGGTCATGTTTCATAAATATCTATCCAATCTAAGAAAGCTAGTTTTCTTGCATTTTAGTTAATCATATACTTAGAAGACATATAGTTTAGTAGAAAACTACTTTATAGTACTGAGATAAGATATATGTTGTTTATTCTAAAGCCTTAGTAATGTTATAAAGTATTAAAATAAGCACTAAGAATCCTTCATTATAAACTTAGAGCCAGTAGATAAGAAAAAATTGGCCAAGAAAGCTTACTTTAAGGAAAAAACTTTTATTCTAATAGATTCTAATATTCAGAATATACCTCTAGCAAATATTAGAATACTAAAAATGAAAAAAGCAATTCCCACTTGTGAGTTTACAATCCATTAAATGTTTAGATAATTATGTTAAGAATACCCTTATACTATGCGTATGTACTTTTTAAAAAATGTATGTAGAAGTTTGTTGATTTTAACACTAAAGGAAGCATCCAGAAAGACTTCTTACAGGGAACTCAACATTATAGTCCCTGATCTCACTCTTATTCAGATCAAATAAATCTTAACAAGCCTACAATTAGTAAAAATTTAAATGCTACTATGCTCCTGCACACCTGCTAAAAACTAAGTTCACTGATTAAAATAGTAATAGGAAAACACTGAGTATAGCAAATATATGTATCATATATATTTGCCTTTTTGGATCGGATCATGATGTGAGTGTGAAGTATTTTAGCATTTCTGATAACAGATGTGTAAAGTTGCTACAGTAAAACTATTCTACTATGATGCAAAACACTTAAAATAACTTGAATTTATAAAGGCAAAATGGTTCCTTAACTCCTGGTTACATACCAACAACATGCTGGTCTTTATGCTTTCAGTGTTAAAAACAAACAAGCAAGCAAGCCAAAAAAACAAAAAAAGAAAGAAAAAAGAACCGAAAAACATTTCATTCAAATTAGTCCCAAATCAAACAGGACCATTTAGAAAATTTGAAAACTATTGAAATAATTATTTCACTACAGTTCCTCAACAATTAAAATAAACAAAAGAAGTTTATCAGTACAAGGCCTGTTGGCAAAGTGGCTGAAAACCAATTTTGTGGTGTTTTTACAGTGTTCATAAAAGGCTGAGTGCAATCTCTACTTTTGAACGTCAGAATACAAAAACAAAGTCCTAAGGCAAAGCTCAGCAACAAAATGTGTGCCAAAAGTTAACGAGGGGATATATAATAGCTGGATAAAACATTGTCATCCATCAGTTTCTCTAACTGACAAAGATTTCCAGCAAGCCAACTTTAGTAACCCTAAAATTCCAAGTCATATAGAAGAAAACTTTGATCTAAATGTAGCTATTATTATACTGACTTCTCTTCTTCCTCAATCTAACAAGTTAATGATCTGAAAGAATATTTCTTTTTATTAAACAACAAAGAATAAAAGGGATGTTGTTTGTTCACTTCTCTTTTAAGTTGATTTTTGGAAATTTAAAAAAAATAAAGAAATTTTGGTCTTATTTCTAGAACTGTGGTAGAGACCAGAGAAATTAGCCAAATTTATACTTTATTGTATATGATTATAAAATAATATTACTGATTTTTAAAAGTATAATTTCAAAGTAAACATTCTACAATACTTCTACAAATGCTGATCTTGCTCAAAGCAAGATGTTTTAAGACTGATTTTAAAATTAATTGCCAAATGCAGGAAGTTGGAAATTCATTTTTAAATCTGCCTTCAAACAATTTAGTTCCAATGTCAGCAGATTATCAATGTACATACTATTAATTTTCAGAAAGCCAATCATTAAGAATCAAATCTGGCGGGTGGGTTAGGAGGTCATACTAGGTGAAAAACATTTGCACTGCAAAGCAGTAGAGACCCATTTTACTTTGGATTAAAAGTTACCTTGATGCAAATTCTAAAATAAACTAATTGCAAAGTATGTTAGGAAAAGGCAGCACTGCTACAATTTGTTTTTTTCTCCGTGATGATGTTGAGGATAATCAGTCTTGAAACATTTTTTATATATAGATATATCTACATATATATAAAGAAATAGGTTAAGTTTGGAAAGTAAAACGTTATTGTCAGGTATGTGACTCACTTCTTCCCTAGGTTGCAGGGAAGAATGCCAGAAGGAATGATCTCTACCAGATTTATTTATAAAGTTATTAAAAAGTGTTCTGCAAACTTTAGTCTGCATCAGAATCATATGGAAAGCTTGTAAAACATGACTGATGTCTCATCCTCAAAATTTCTGATTCAGTAGGTCTGGCATAGGGCCCAAGAATTTGTATTTTTAATAAGTTCCCTTCTGATATCGATACCGCTGGTCGGGTGATCACACTTTGACAATATTGCTGATACTTTGAACAGATAGTGGTTTGTTAATCATACTTTGACAGTACTAATAATGATACTAATAATGACTATACTTTGACAATACTAACAATGATACTTTTGTATTTACTTGAGAGAAAGTTCCTAAGAAGGACCTATCTATATAAAATGTTTTCAGCAGGATATATTAGTGGTCTTCTAGACTGTCATTGTAAATAAAATCACAATTTTAAATTTTATGACGGTATGGGTAGTTAGAGAATATGACATAATCACATGAGAATTTTTCATTTAATGAAATTATGGAATGTAAAACTAAAGAGTTACAAAACCAAAACAGCATATATTGGAGCCCATCTGTTAATCCAAAACCAAAACCTAATCAAATGTGGATAAAGACATTTTTGAGGCTATGATAGATTCAAGCTGCTCTGGAAAGAAATATTACATTTGTGCCTGGTTTATGCTTGTATCTTTTGAATTATTAGGACAATGTGGTGTTAGATAATACCTATGATTCCTATGAATCAGCTTTGACAATTCAATCTTTTATGTTACATAAGTGAAGCGTTGAAGACACATGGCTCAACATCCTTACTACTCACAGTAATCAAGCTTTCCTATTCTGTTTTACACTTTCCTCTATTATTTGTCCCAACAAGGGCTTGGGGAAAATAATCAGAAAACAATGTGGGTGAAATCCAACTCTATTACTTAAGTCCCTTCTAAAGGTTCATATTTTGTTTAGAGAACTTGATGAATTCTTAACAATGTTGTGGAAAATTATTATTACATCTATGCCATTTTAGATGGTCATTATATGCCAAACACTGTAATGTTTACACATATATGATTCAAAGGATTACATGATCCCATTAAAATCTGCACAAACCTACCATACAACCACAATTTACAGATGAGGAAATGGAAGCTCAGACTGATAAAGTAATTTAACCATTCTACACATCCACTATTGTAGGGCAAGTTTTTGATACTATAAAATCTGTATTCTTCACCACCAAACCATACAGAAAATTGTGAAAAGGCAAATTAAAATGAAAATAAAGGTGTAAAAAACCTTGCTTCTCCAAGCTTCTCTACATGTGTAGTCCCAATGGTAGGATATCAATTATTTTAACTTCATATTAAAGCCATATTGAATTTTTGATTGGTTATCAGTCCTAAATATGTATATAATCATTAGAAGACAATCTCTTTCTAAGTGGGCAGGATAAAGCAAAACCATTTAATGACTATCACTGATATTACTAATTTCCAGTCAGTGTTAAGTAATTTTCATGGAAAATTTGTGGACTTTTAAAATTATTTCAGCCTGTTATAGTTTGTCTCAGTCTGACTTTTTTTTTCTTCATATGTCTCCAACTCAGTGAAAATGTAATAAGTAAAAAATCCAAAATATTAAGTCATTTGACTAGGCATTCTAACTAAAACAGAAAGGAGACAAAAGGTTGCCCATATATATGATGCTTTCCCTACTATTACAAAGTAAGATGTTAGAAAATAGGGTTTTAAAAAAGAGTATCCAAAGGGTTTGTTACTATAAGGTCCCAACAATCATGCATGTGATCACAGACGGAGGTTGTCAGGGAAAGAAAATGGTAGTGACTCTCTACAATGCATTAGTTCTCATAGTTGAGGGAAAACAAGCAGGTTTTGTGAATTTCTTGGATAATGGTCATTAAAGTATTCACATTTCTAAGGATTTGGTATCTGTTAAGATTTACATCTTGTCTTAAATAAAATAAATAAATTAAATAACTGTAACAACATTTAAGGCCAATGATGATATATATCCTCCAAAACTTGTCAACAAAATAAAAGCAAAATGAATTTTATTTTGATTTGAACCCAAGCTAAAAGAATTAAAATTTATGATATGCAAATAAGTTCTCCCTCTTTTTTTGAGACAGAATCTCCCTGTGTCACCCAGCCTGAAGTGCAGTGGCGAGATCTCGGCTCACTGTAACCTCCATCTCCCAGGTTCAAGCAGTTCTCTGCCTCAGCCTCCCGAGTAGTTGGAATTGCAGGCACCCACCACCACTCCTGGCTAATTTTTGTATTTTTAGTAGAGATGGGGTTTCACCATGTTAGCTAGGCTGGTCTTGAAGTTCTGATCTCATGATCTATGTGCCTTGGCCTCCCAAAGTGCTGGGATTACAGGTTTGGGCCACCATGCCCAGCCTCTCTTTTCTTTTCAATTACATTTTTTTCAAGACAAAGAGTTCAAAAATGAATAACAAAAAGTCTGTGAATATACAAGACTTATTTATAAGTTATGAAAACCTTACTATGTCATTTGGGTACTTCTGCAGCAATCATGAATAGAGGACATCATATCCAACATTTTGCATCAAAACAAAACAATCCAAAGCAATTCTTAAAATAATATGCTCTGTATTTGTAATGTATGAAATAAGATACTTTAAATTCTGTCTTCTCTAATAATTTTTGATGTGCAAAATGTACAACATATCTTTTTGAAAAGTTTGAATAAACCTAGGAATATTTTTCTTTCCAAGCCCCTCATTGGTTCTGCAATCCTCTCAGGCTCACATTTCAAAAGGCTACATAAAATAACTGTCTCACTTTAGTAAGAAGCCTACTATATTCAAATTCCTAAAATAACTATGCAATAGAAATAAGAAAACAGGACGTTTATTACATGCTGTATTGGGCAGCTTAGGCTCCCATAACAAAATATAATAGATTGGGTGGCTTAAACAACAGAATCTGCTGAGAGCTTTCTCACTGGATTGCAACCTGCCTTCTTCCCACTGTGTCCTCACATGGCTGTTCCTAGGCATATTCACAGGTAGAGATAGGTCTCCCTCTTATAAGACCACAAAACCTACTGAATTAGGAGCCCATTCTGATGATCTTATTTAACCTTATTACCTCCATAAAGCCCTACCTGCAAATAAAGACAGGTTCAATATATGAATCTGGGAGGAACATAATTATGTGCAAAGCACATAATAAAAATCTAGAATAATATTGTGGAATATATATATATTCCAAATAAAGAATAGATTCTAAATGTTGACTAAGTATACACAAACAGATTTCAAAGTTTTGATACTGCTTTGCAACAAAAGCTTTTTGACTGAAAAGTGATCTATAATTAAGTCATTAGATTTATATTTGTGGTCATGGCTTTATCAGTGATAAGAGAAAGCTGGTCTGATATCAGAGACACCAAAAAAAATGTACACAAGTTTGTATGGATTAAAGCTGTCCTTGGTTAAAGTGAAACCAGTTTTTTACATACATTGCTTGCAGCTTCACTTTGCTTTATAGGATTTGCTCAATCCTCTTGTCTTTATTCATACTCAACAAAAATACAAATCAGAGTAGGCTGATGCACAGTGAATTTTGAATCATCAAAGGCAACCTTTAAATACTCAGAAACAAATCCTCCAGCATTCTGTCACCTGGCCTTGTCATCTTCAAGCTTATCATCAGTCTATAGAATGGATTGGATAAAGTTGTCCAAAATTAACAATATATTGTATGCTCCCCTACACAAGTTACCATGGAACACATAAAGATCTCATAGAAATAGATACTGACAGGGCTATGACATTAGTATGTAATTATAGTCTCTGGACAGTGAAGAAATACACAACTTAGTTCAGATACAGAGGAAAACAATCACCTAGAAAAGGGCATTCTCAACTCCTAGTGCCTTGGTTTTCCTCTTTACTAACTAATAGTAATCCTTAAACTAAATGTGGCCCAGTCTTCCAAGAGGAGCAAAGGAAATACAAATAGTCACCTCCATTCAGGAGTATCCAAAGCCACAGAAAGTAAATCTCAGATGCAATATGACATACATAGTGGTTCAAACATTAAAGACATTCTTGGGAGTATGGAGGGGCGTGGGGAAGTGAAAAAAGGCACACAGGCTGACAACATAGAAAAAAGCCAATCTCTAAATGACAGCAGCTCATTCCAAACTAAAATTTAAGTGAAAAAAAGGCTTAATTTATAGGAAGAAAATCATATTTCTGCTTTAATATATAGGGTTGCTCATGATCCCATTTCATTTTGAATTACCATATATAATTCTGTCTCCTGCTTCCCCCAGGCATGACATACTGATCCTGCTCTAGTGCTTCCACAGTTCTGTTCATGCTAATTTATTAGCATGTCACCTGTCAGCTTGGATTATAATCATCTGTTTACCTGTCAGGCTCTAGTGGCAGACTAGAAGCTCCTTGAGGGAAAAGACTATGTCTCAGTTACCAGTATAGCTGCAGAGTCTATCAAGAAGCTGTCACATAATGGGCATTCAATTAATGTGGCATGAAGGAAGAAATGAATATATACTCCCTCCAACTACTATTTTTTTTAAAAAAGTCAAGTATTTGCTCTTCTACCTAATCTTAACCATTTTTAACTTATCTAAAAGTCAGTTTTAAAAGAAAGTATTATTTGATGTCAACAGCTGATATTTCAAGTTTTACCATAAAAGAAACTGGTACAGCAGAGTTTTAAAAAGTGCTGAACAGCAAAACCAAAATGGAATGATACCACTGTGATGACTGCAAAGGGGCTAGCAGATAGATGTTGCTTTAATTATAAAGCCATATTACTATATGTTAGAAATAAGGAGCTTATCAAATCGTATATATACCAAAAAATCAAAATGTGTGTAACTGTCAAACATAAACACAACTTTTTTCTATAACTAGACTGAGTCTGAAATTACTCCTGAAGACACAAAGTCCATACTTTCAAATTAACACCTACAGAAACATTTAGAACAAAACAGTCTTTTAAAAAATTCCATATCAAGAAGATAACTTTAAAAGCAAAGATACATGGTGAAACCCTGTCTCTACTAAAGATACAAAAAATTAGCTGGGCATGGTGGCGTGTTCCTGTAATCCCAGCTACTCAGGAGGCTGAGGCAGGAGAATTGCCTGAACCCAGGAGGTGGAGGTTGCGGTGAGCCGAGATTGCGCCATTGCACTCCAGCCTGGGTAACAAGTGTAACTCCGTCTCCAAAAAAAAAAAAAGCAAAGATAACACTAAAGCCAAAATGCATTTAACACTTAGTAACTATTCTAGTAACAGGTAATTCTGCTCCACATGTTTGGCCAAGTGAGAAATAAGTGAGTTAAATATTCAGTGAGAATCTTTACTTCCAATGTGCCTTGCTTTTGTCATTTTAAGTCTCTCAAGTATGACTTTGGTAGTTTTTAACTTGTATTTCATTATTCATCATACTGTCATAGACTTTTCCAGTATTTACACTTACTGATTTTTCTTTTCCATTTTGGCAAAAGCAAAAGGGAAAAAAAAGGTACTTCATAATTTAAAAGATATTGTAATTAGCAGTTATTATGCACCACACCTCTACATTCACTTAATGTCCTATCAAGACAAAATATTTCTTTGAACAAACCTCTCTGATATCAAGTTCTACATATACCACTGATGTAATGCATCACAATGACACCACACAGGTCTCAGACTTTTGGAAAGGCTTTATGGAATCATATCACATGAATAAAAGTTACTGATTTAAAAATAAAAGCTTTTACTCTGAAACAAATCAATAAAGAGTGGAAGAGAGCAAGAATAAATATATCTTTAAAATAATTAAATCCGTATTGGAATTTCATGTTTAGTCTCAAAATACATACATAAAACTTTAATTGCAACAGATGAAACATGCCATTAACTGAAGGCAATGTTTCCACCCTTCCCACGAGAAGCTTACTAAGTAAGCAACTCACCAATTCTCCACAACAGTTGCTCAACATTTAGTTGCTAAACCGGCTGAGTTGTATAGATCTATTGTGAACACTACCTCTAAGGTAATCACGATCTTTACTAAATTTGCTAAGCATTTTAAGCAAACCTATAACATGGCCGGGTTATGTGAATACAGTCTCTACCTGCAAGAAAGTTACAATCACACACCTCTTCACAATAAGTAAATACAAGAAAAGAACTAAGTGCGGAGCACCAAAGAGAGTGTGGAGAACGCAGAAAAGAGACGGTTACTTTGATCAAGGACAGAGGGCTAAGGATGGCTGCACAGTAGAGAAGTAGGCTCTGCTGGGGAGAAAAGGGAAGAGCAAGAGGGCAACAGTCCAGGTAAAGAAAACAGCATGAACAAAGTAACTGAAGCATGAGTGTTCATAGTGACTATTAGGAAGAGAGGCTAAAGAAGGGAATAATTCAAATTAGGTAAATTAGATACACTAGATTTCCACAATCAAAGAAAATTGTATCAGCTCCCTACTGTTTTGGAGGTCTTTTGTCCCAAAGAAGGTGGGGGTGGGTGGGGAGGAAGCTGCCTGAATCTGTGCAGGTCAAATTAGACTTATTGTGTTTAATTTGAAATGAGGAAAAAATGATTAAATTGCCCTGAATGCATGCAGGCAAAATTATATTCAAAAAAAAGTAAAAGCAAGATGAAGCCCTGCTAAGAACATAAACATGTAAAAAAGTAGAAAAGAATGCCTTGTGAAAGAAGGATAACCAAGAGAATTTGGGAGAAAACTCAAACAGGCTAGCTCAGTAAGTCCAGGAAGTTAAAGGAAAAAATCACAAATGGTGTGCCAATAACAAAGGGATAACAAAAGAAAGAAGTGAGGTAGAAAAGTAACTGGGAGAGATAAGAAATAAATTCCAGTTAATGCACCGAAAACAAAGACACTATCAGAAAGTAACTTATCTCACTAATTCTCTAAAATCAATTTTCTCCTCTGATGTTAACATTAGGGGTCCTGCTTTCTTTGTGCATGCATTTTGCTGTATCTACCACTAATCTTTAGCCTGATGATATTTACATATTCTCAATATCTCACTGAATTTTGTTTTTTGTCCCAATTTATAAAGTATTATAATAATTTCTAATAATATGCATCAAAAGAAGCTAATTATATAGTTTGAAGAAAACAGATAAAAATAATACCTATAACATTAACACATTTAAAAAACAAGCTGAAAATTTTTTAAATGTAAATGTATTTGTACATTAGATATGCATATTTAAAAATCTAAAAGTGTATACACACAGCGTAACACTGTGTACATCTGAGTGAGGCTCATGGGTAATTTTTAATTCCTTTTATGTCTTTCCATATCTTTGCTCCTCATTTTTTCAAAATCGACTCATTTTTTATTTCACAAAATAAACTCATTTCATTTCACTTTGCCAAAAAATAAATATTCAAAACTCAAAAACAATGTAAAGTAATACTAAAATACAGAGAATAATGGAAACCTGAATAATGACTCTAAGGCAGAAAATAAGAGAGAGCAGATGTCCAAAATTTGTAGTCAGCAGCACTTTATAAGCAACTGAATATGAAAGGTAAGAAAAGATACAAAAATAATCTGGTTTGCATAACTGCAGATAACGCCATGGACCAAGAATCAAGACATAAGTTCAGGAAGAGAAAAGAAGGTGTGGAGTGAGGAATAGGGATATGAATTCTCTTCTGGACTATCTTAATTTGGATCACCCACAGGAAACCCAGGTGTTGATCGTTGGAGACAATTACAAATATTTGTGAGAACCTTATGAAACTGGCAAGAGAATAGGAATACAAAACATTTTAAGAAGGATAGAAAGGGAAACTAAGAAGAGAAACTTGGGAGTCACAAAATAAGAAATATAGTAGACTGTTTAATATCCACACTTTTCCCATCCAAGTACAGACATCTCTTTGAAATGTGATCTTGCTGTTTCTCCCATCCAGAGATAATGTCTCTTTCTCACTTTGACTCTGAGTTAGTCTTGTTACTTACTTTGACCAACAGATTGTGGCAGAAGTGACACTGGGAAAATTACAAAATTTAGACCTAAAGAGGCCTTGAAGTTTTCATCTTCACTGTCTTAAAACACTACCCTGAGATCATGACACTCTTAAGCCTGGGCTTAAAAGACGAGCCATTTCAGCTGTCTCAACTAAGCCCATCCCTTAATCAACCTGTCAGCTGAACGCAAATACACGAGTAAGCCCAGGCTAAATCAGCAGAACCTCCACCCAGTCAACCCACAGAATCATCAGAAACATAGAACATTATTTTTTTAAGACATGAAATTTTTGGGTGGTGACTTATAGAGGAATAAGTAACTGAAACAAGAACAAGCTGAATTGTGTCTTGAAAGAAGCAAAATGCAAAGAACGAAGGTAGACTCTGTAAGAGTAGTGAGACTCTTCCAAAAGTAGCAGACATTTCAAACAGGCTGAGAGCTGCGAAGAGGTCATTAATGCTAGTAATAAGCTGTCTCCAATATGTGCTGGTTAAATTTCAGTATGGTGGTCAGGGTAGAGGTTTTTGGTGGGTTTCTAATAAGCTGCTGATGAGAAAAATCAACAAAGTAAGATATATAATGCTTATAAGTTACTTCATAAAAAAGGAAAGTCATGAGCTATTACAAAGACTGAAGAGGAACGCTAGTGAAATGAAAGCTTTGGCTATTATTGTCTAAGATAAGGACAGAGTGGCTGAGGAAAAAGACTAAGGAAATATGCAAAATATTTTTCTAGAGCAAAGAAAAATGATAAATCAAAGGCCCAGGGAAGGTGAGAAGAGAAGGGACAAGATAGATGAGTTAACCAGAGAAAAATGAAAAATCTAAGACTTGGGTGAGCTGAGAAGAGCTGCAATAACACAGAGAGAAAATTAGGACAGGTGATAATGACTGCTGGTGGAGTGTGCAAGTGTTTCTTCTTCAGGTTCTTAGTAAAAGAAGGAAGCGAGGTCCCTGGTGAATATTAAAGAAACCAGAGACTTTAAGAACTTGAGAAAAAATGGTAAATGTTGATAATAGCTGTGGGAAATGGGGAGAGGAATCAATTAGACATGAGAACTATTATTTCAAGAAACATAGCAAACATCTTTAATGATAGGAGTTGTAGTCAGGGAGCATAATTACCATTATGTCATTTAAATAAACAATAAAATGATTTTATCCATTTTATGTACTAATAAACTCAATAATGAAGGTTAAAGAGATACACTTTATTTCCTCCATGAGTACAAGCTTATAATTTAAATCCACTAGTTTCTGTATTTCTGTGGTTGTCACAAGTGCCCACAAAGAAGACATATAGATCACAAATAACTACATGAAATGATGCTCAACATCTTTAGTCATTAAGGAAATGCAAATTAAAAATACAATGAGATACCACTATTCATATCTATTAGAGCAGCTAAAAGTAATTATCTCATTTATTTATTTTAAACCGAGAAAACTAACAGCTGGTAAAAATGTGGAGTCACTAGAATTCTTACGCATTGTTGGTGAGAATGCAAAAGTACAGCCACTTGAGAATACAATTTGGCAGTTTCTTATAAAGCTAAATGAACACTTACTGGACAAACCACCAATCTCATTCCTAAGTATTCACTTGAGAAATGAAAAATTAATGTTCACACAAAACACTTTAAATGAATGTTTATAGGAGTTTTATTCATAATTATTAAAAATTCAAAAACTCAACTGAGGAATGAATAAACGAATGGTAGTACATCATAAGGAAATGTTATTCAGAATAAAAGGAGGAAATTGCTGATTTGTCCAACAATACAGATGAATCCCAACTGTACTTTGCTAAATAAAAGAAGTCAAATTGAAAAGAGCGCATACTCTTAAGACTGCATACTGCATGTATATGACATTCTCAGTTTGCAAAAGTTGGGTAGCTGGGTGGACTAGAAGGGGGCATAGAAGAATTGTTGGGAGCTGATGAAATTGTTCTATAATTTGATTGTAGTGGTAAACAACTACCTGCCTTTGTCCAAACTTAGTAGAACTATGTGCTAAAAAGAATTAATTTAACTTCTCTATGTAAAATTTACCCCTCAATAAGCTGACTAAAACAATGTCAAGTGCCTTTTCAAAATGAAAGGACACTGTAAAGATTGTCTCCTACTTTGGGTTAAAATACAACAGGATCATAATACCAATATAATGTTAATGGCTCATATATCTTAGAATGTGAGCTATTACTTCGAAACTGCATTTGACCAATATCAATAGATGACATAATTAAAACTTCTTAAATCATAAATAACAATTTCTCAATTTTCTGAATAATCCACCTAATAAAAACCTCTGAGCAACATCAGAATATACAAAGTACTGGTTCCATAGCATGTTAATTTCATTCAGTACAAAAGTTAAGTAACCTTCTGAAGCGAAGAACTGAAGACAACCTCTACCGAAGTTTTACAACCTCTAGAATTGTGCTTAGTATCAATATATTGCTTTAAAAATCTTAATTAAGTGGAGGTGAGGCAGGTAAGATTTTTTTTCCCACTATACAGGCATCACATTCACTTTAGGTAATTTCTGAGGACAACTGTGGTAAAATAAAATTAAGTTTGTTAAAAAAAAAACTTAGATTACAATTTTTGACTCATCTTTAGGAATCACATATAAATAACAATTCTCCTTCCTTGCTATTTCTGTTATAGGTCTACAAGCAAAAACAAAAAGCAAACAAGCTAACAGAGCTGCTTTTCATCACAGGTACATGTAAAACACAAAAAGCAAAACCTTGCTTACTGCTTGAATTAGTCTAATCTCACACTGCTAATAAAGACATACCCGAGACTGGGTAATTTATAAAGGAAAGAGGTTTAATGCACTCACAGTTCCACATGGCTGGGGAGGCCTTGCAATCATGGTGGAAAGCAAAGGAGAAGCTAAGGTTCATCTTACATGGTGGCAGGCAAGACAGTATGCGGAGGTGAACTCCCCTTTATAAAACTATGAGCTCTCATGAGACTTATTCACTATCAGGAGAACAAGACAGGAAAGACTCGCCCCCATGATTCATTATCTCCTACCAGGATCCTCCCACAACAGGTGGGAATTATAGGAACTACGATTCAAGATGAGATTTAGGTGGGGGCACAGCCAAATCATATACGTGCTCGTTGAAAAATCTTCACAGCTTTCTGCATTTCACTGTCTCATTACAGAAGGGTAGAAAGAAAAAGGAAAATTGTTTAACCTCCCCAAGATTCAATGTTATCATTTATGAAATTCTCCTAATGCTGCTTCTCTCTACATCAAGAAGCTGTTACAAAGAGCATACAAGTAGCTTTGTGAAGTACCCTAAAAAAAATCGTATGTTCCTACAGTATATCTGAGTTAATTATTACTGGTTAAAAGTAATAAATACTTTTAAAATGTACAGTTGCTTTCCATTCAATTAATTGTTCTAAAAGTGGTCTCCAAATGAATACAATTTTGTCTTAAGTTATACTCTGTTGAGTAAAAACAATATTTAAATGGAATGTTTAATTCATGCATTCTTATAACAATGAGACACTTCCTGGGTGTGAAGCATTGTACAAGAGTTTACAAGGCACAGGAAGATAGAACACATAGTCCTTGCTGTTAACGAACTTCAACTGAAGGGTAATTTAAACTCTCTGTTTAGTATGCTTTCACCTGTGTGCAAGAGCATGTGTATCTAAAACAAACATCACCTAAATGTTCCCTAGCTATATTTTGGAACTCCTCTGTCTAAACCAGAATTCTTTTCCAACTAGTTCAGTTGTTTTCTATATTTACTAGAATGTAAATATCTTGTATATTTTCATATGTTTGCATGTGTCTAAAAGTATGCACAAATGTAATCTTCCATAAATAGATGACACATGCTTATACATATATGAATCGCACCTCATGTAAATATAATACCAACCATTAACAGCATATGCATGTGTTACTTAAGTATGTTTGAATAAACACACAAAAATACACACTTGCACATGCACACACACACACACATACACACACGGGCTAGATTTTTTTCCATTTGCCAACCTGCCTCCCTTTCTACGCCTTTCTATGCTCTTCCCCGCTTGGCTCTATTCCATGTCCCAGGAGGCTGACTCCTCAGACTTCACTTGAGGACTGTCTTATTGATGGACCTCTAGTTAGAGTCCAACATGAGTTCCAAGGATGGAAGAAAAGAGGTCTGATTTATTTCCCACTCCTTTCCTCTTTTGTGTTTAGGGCAGCTGCATCATCTCTTCATGATTAATGCGTCTGCTAGGCAGCCCCACTTGCAAAGTTCCAGCATAAACTGGATTCTGGTAACCATTTCTGCCTCTTGTCCCTTTATCCCTAGGAATGGATAGCAATAAGTTCCCACTGTGTCTGGTTTCTGAGAAATTAGCTATCCCTAGTCAGTTTGTTCCTTAATCCCAGAATGCTTTTATGAGTAGTTCTTTTATTCAAAAACAAAACAAAAATAACAACAAAAAAAACACAACTTTTCATTTGAACCATCTGGATTAAATTCTATTTTCTAACAGGCTTCACACATACACAGAAAGACCTATCACTCATACATATGTAATATGGTACTTATCAATAAATATGTAAGTATGTCAACCACCATTAAATTTCAAATGAAACTACCTAAAATGAACACAATTACTAATGTTTCATGAGGTTCAAAATCAGGTTCCAAACCAACATACTTTAACTATGAAAGTAGCATATTATGATAGAAAACATTGTAAAAAACAAAAAATCACCAATACTACCACACTCTGTAATGCAAATTTTAAAATAATTTAAATTTGTAATCATATGGTAAATTTGTGGTCATGCTGTTATTTGGCCTGTCTGCTCAATTAACAGCATATTGTGAACATATCACCATGACATTTATCCAAACAATTATTTTTAATAGGCTGCATAATATCCTTTCATATAAATTTATAATCATTTACTGCTCCTTGACGTGGGCATTTGGATTTTTTTCCAATTTTTTACTGTTGCTTTCAATGTTTTGGTTAGGATCCTTAAACTGCTAATATTTATTTATAATACATTCCTAGAAATGAGGGTATTTGAAAAAGGATATGAATATTTTGAAACTGCTGAGTGATATCCAGTAAAATATTCTGTGATTAGGGAAATGTTATTTCTGCTGTATGCAATATGCAGCCACAGGCCACATGGGGCTGTTGAGCAATTAAACTGTGGTTACTGAAACTTAGGACATAAATGTTTAAGTAGCCAATGTAGCTGATGGCCATTTAGAGCACAGCATTGCTTTAGATTCTTACTGTCCAACTGTCATTCAGAAAAGTAGTAGTGATTTACATTTGCATCAGCAGAGTATAAGAGTGTTCACTTCCTCATACCATTATTAGCAATGACAGTTATTATTTTCTAATATTTGTCAATTTGACAAAAAAAGATTGGTATAACTGGTTTGTTGTTGTTTGTTTTGTTTTGTTTCTTGAGACAGGGTCTTACACTGTTGTCCAGGCTGAAGTGCAGTGGCATGATCACAGCTCACTGCAACCTCAACCTCCTGGGCTCAAGTGATCCACCTGCCTTAGCATCCCAAGTAGCTTGGACTACAGGTGTGTGCACCATGCCCAGCCAACTTTAAATTTTTTTGTAGAGATGGGTGTCTCTCTATGATGCTTAGGTTGATCTCGAACTCCTGGGTCCAAGCAATTCTCCCACTTCTCCCAAAGTGCTGGGATTACATGTGTGAGAAACTATGCCAGGCTGTAATTTTTTAATTTTTCAAATTTAAATTTTTGAATGCTTGGGATAAATATTTTTTAAATCTGTTTTCTACCCATTTGTTTTTCTTTCATGAATTGTTTTCTTTCTTTGCCCACTTTTTTACTAGAGAATGAGTTTGTTTTTCTTAGAACAAATATACTCTATGCACTAAATAAATTAATGTCTGGTTATATCTGTGGCAAATAATTTTAAAATTCTGTTTATGATGCTTTTTAATAAACACAAGTTTCACATCTTACATGTGTCTTTATTCCAAGTCAATTTAGTCTCGAATCGACTTACATATATTACAGATCATTTTTATGAAAATAAAAGGTCAAGATTAACCAGTAAATATGTACATTAAAAGACTCCAACACATAGGAATGTAGATTAAATGTAAAGAGAAAGAATCAAAAATACTCTGCTAGACTCAGAAACAAAATAAATATTTTCAAAGAAGAGAAATGTGGAGTTAATGCTCCAAACCAGCTGTGTTTCTGTGTGCTGTGCGGGTGAAATTAGATAGTTACAGTAAAGTGCTTTTTTCCTCCTACTTAATATGAGAGACTAAAAACAAATCCATAATCCCAGCTTGAAGCAAATTTATACAGTAATTCACACAGGTGGAAAACAGAAGAGCTAATACATAATAGGTAAAGATGTTAAATCATTCTAGTAATCAAGAAATATAATCTAATAATGTAACTGAAACCATACCTACCAGAATAACAAAAAAATAGTAAGTATGGCAAAGGTGTACATAATGAAAACACTTCTGCCATACTTATAGGAATATAAATTGGTACAAATACATTGGGAAGCAATTTAGTAACATCTAACAAAATTAAAGATGTCTTTATTTCAACACAGTATTGGAATTTCTTTATTTCAACATAGTATTGGAAGTTCCAGCCAAGGCAATCAGTCAAGAGAAAGAAATAGAGGGCATATGAATAGGAAGAAAGGAAGTCAAACTGTCTTTGTTTGCAGATGATGGGATCCTATATCTAGACAACCTGCTTATCTCAGCCCAAAAGCTTCTTAAGCTGATAAGTAACCTCAGCAAAGCCTAAGGATACAAAATCAATATGCAAATATCACAAGCATTCCTATATACCAACCATAGACAACCAGACTGCCAAATCATGAATAAACTCCCACTGACAATTGCTACAAAGAGAATAAAATACCTATAAATACAGCTAACAAGGGAAGTGAAGGATCTCTTCAAGGAGATCTAAAAACCACTGCTCAAGGAAATAAGAGAGGACACAAACAAATGGAAAAACATTCTATGCTAATGAATAGAAACAATCAATATCATGAAAATGACCATACTGCCCAAAGCAATTTATAGATTGAATGATATTCCCATGAAACTACAAATGATATTCTTCACAGAATTAGAAAACTACTTTAAAATTCATATGTAACCAAAAAAGACCCCAAATAGCCAAGATAATCATAAGCAAAAAGAACAAAGCTGAAGGAATCATGCTACCTACCAAGTTCAAACTATACTAAAAGACTACACTAACCAAAACAGCATGGTACTGGCACAAAAACAGATGCATAGACCAATGAAACAGAATCAAGATATCAGAAATAAGACTGCACATCTAAAATCATCTGATCTCCAACAAACCTGCCAAAAACAAGCAATGGGAAAAGGGTTCCCTGCTTAATAAATGGTGCTTGGAGAATTGGCTAGCCCTCTGCAGAAAACTAAAACTGCACCGCTTCCTTATACGTTATATAAAAATTAACTCAAAATAGATTAAAGACTTAAATGTAAAACTCAAAACTATAAAAATTCGGGAAGAAAATCTAGGCAACACCATTCAGGGCATAGGCAAGGGCAAATATTTCATGATGAAAATATCAAAAGCAATTGCAACAAGAGCAAAAACTGACAAACAGGATATAATTAAACTAAAGAGCTTCTGCATAGTAAAGGGAACTATCATCAGAGTGAACAGACAATCTACAGAATGGGAGAAAATTTTTGCAATCTATCCATCTGACAAAGGTCTAATATCTAGAAACTACAAGGAACTTAAAGAAATTTACAAGAAAAAAACACCACCATTAAAAAAGGGCAAACATGAACAGGCACTTCTGAAAAGAAGACATTTAAGTGGCTAGCAAACATGAAAAACAGCTCAACATCACTGATCATTAGAGAAATGCAAATCAAAACCACAAAGATACCATCTCACACCAGTCAGAATGGCAATTATTAAAAGTTAAGGCACAACAGATGCTGGCGAGGCTATGGAGAAATAGAAATGCTTTTACACAAGTGATCAACATCAGAACATCCTCATCTTGTATTTGAACATATGAAGAAGAAAAGAAACTAGAATTACTCTGCCAAAGAAAGAGAAAGCTTTGAAATAATTTAATATATTTCTGTGGCTAAGTTATATCTTGAGAGCTTTAAATTACTTAGAAAAAACTTTTCCTGAGTAAAATAACAAATACTAAAAAAAAATCAGCACTTAAAATTTACTGAATAAATAAATGAATGAATAACAAATGAATGAGGAATGAGATCTTGAAATACAGAAGATCTCTGCTTGGGATTATAAATCTTACACAAACGTGATATAAATGACCATCTTGAAATAAATGTTTAAACCATACAAAAATAAGAGATCAAAGTTGGTCTACTATCTGAAAAGCTGCTTACTTCTTTTAATGCTATATCTTTTCATTAAATTATAAAGCCTTTCGTATGGATGAACAAATCAGTAATTTTCAGTAATCTGAGTGTTAAAAATTTGTCTGTTTTGGAGGGGCAGTGACACCTCATTGACTATAATCACTTAAGATTATAAAATACACCTATATTTTTTTCCTTTGTCTTAACGATAATTAGAGTAATTAAACTATCTATAATCCAAACAACTGCATTATCCAGAATCCAGAAGCCAGCTGAAATACATGTATACCCATATGTACATGCATGTACATAAACAAAATGAGATAGGCATGCTATATTCATCTTGGTATTTAATTTTAATATTGACACTTTCTCTTTTATACTTAATAGTTTTCTTACTTTCTCACTGTCTCATTATAAATAAGAGTACCATTGTTTAAGATATATATGTGTATATATACATATATATCTAAATATTAAATATTTATGTCAAACTCAGAAGCACAATATGCAAATACATCTTCATTCTAATTCTCAACAAAGCCTTACTTCTTGCTTCTTAAGTTATGTACATATTTTAATATTAAAAGTAGAGTACTGGGTATTTTAGCAGTATCAGTGTGAAAAATCATGAATGTAAATCTAAAAACATATTTCATTTCTGCACTATTCTTGGGTAGAGAATCTCTGTATTGCTTGATTTCACTTAAGCTTCCTTTATTTTAAAGATGTTAATGAAGATGACTCATCTCTCTATTTCACTGAATAATTACTCGTTTTCTCTCTCATTTCTGGCTTTATAAAGATGTATTTCCTGTGTCTCTCTCTTAAGACTATTTCATCTGTTTCAACTCCCTAAATAGCATTCTTATTAATACTTCTAAAATATTTATAATTATTACAATGCTTTCTGTTATCCTCTCATCAATTTCCTTCATTTTCTTTTCAACTGTAATTTTTTTTTGTAATTATCCTTACCTTTACATTTTTTTTCTTTGAAATGTACTAAGTGGGCAGTTAAGATGAGATGTATACACACATACACTCATGCATACACCAATAGAGGTATGTTTTATCATAATTTTGTAAGCTGAAATATTGATATACATAAATCTGTAATATACAACTTTTTAGAAAACTCTGAGTCTAGTATTTTGAAACTTATTATATCCACCATATTTTTAAAGTATGATTTAATATCTATCTATACAAGGAGAACTCAAATGAAAATCACCAAGTTAATAAAACGGTTAGCAAAATCATGTTTCCTTTTAATACTATGTAAATACTAGCTTCCTTTCAGTTTCATCAACATTTTAATTCAACGACTAAGCTAATTTAAAATTCATGTTTGCTTGTACTAACATACACTAAAGTTAAAAAGCTGCTTACTTTTATATGATTGTGAAAGAAAAAATTAAATGATTGTATCTGTGGCATGGCCCAAATCACCTAATCAATTCTTTAGAAATTTACTGAGTATCTAGTAAGTACAAGGCACTCTTCGGACACAAGAAGTATTATGACATATTCCTGACCTGAGACTGACTAAAGGGAAAATGTGACTGCTTACAACAACTAAAACAAACATTGGTGAATATAGTACAAACTATTTTCTTCAAATTAAAATAAATGTATTAAATGCCTAGCTATATCATATTATTGTGCTTCCTATTAATGTATTCTCATACTTACACCATATAGAAGTTTTATAAAGGAAATACTACTAAAATAATAACTATAATTGCTTTCTTGGGCATTTTTCAAAGCTTATACTAATCATCAAGATGCAATAGGAGAGAAATTGTTATAAATAAGAGATAGCAAAATGTTTAGAAAATCCTAATGTAATCAAATAAAGAAAAAATACACATGTAGTATTAGTTAAGTTCATCTATTAAAACAAAAATGGAAAGATGGATAATATTTCACAGCCAGAAAAAAAGGAATATGCTAAATAACCTAGGATTTTTCAAAGCATCCAGGAAGCTCATAAATATGCCTATATTTCATTGGATTCATAATAAAAAATTTAATAACTTACTATTTCTTAATAATTGTTAATATTGCTTAATAATTATTTCTTAATAACTTTCATTTGATTTTTTCTAATATAAAGCAAACTGAAGAATATTGCAGAATGCAGTTTGGCAAAGGTTGTTAGTCTTCTTAAATACCGAAAGATCAACAGATCTACTTATCCATCCTCATGCACTCCCATAATCTTTTTTCATAAAGACTAGTTCTGATTTTTTTTATTATAATAAAAACAATATGAGTAAAAGCACCCAGCTTTTACACATTTGAAGATTGTTTCAGTAGGACTGACTATTGGTAGTAAGATTAAAAGGTTAACAGTAAAATGCAATTGGAAATCAACTCCAAAAGGAACCCTCAAAACCATGCAAATACATAGAAGTTAAATAACCTGCTGATGATATGATTGTTGCATTAACAATGAAATCAAGGTGGAAATTTAAAAATTATTTGAACTGAACAATAATAATGACAATGTACCAAAACCTTTGGGATACAGCATAAGTAGTATTAAGAGGAAAGTTCCTAGCCTTAAGAGCCTACATCAAAAAGTCTGAAAGAGCACAAATAGACAATTTAAGGTCACACCTCAAGGAATTAGAGAAACAAGAACAAACCAAATCCAAACCTAGAACAAGAAAAGAAATAACAAAGATCAGAGCCAAACTAAATGAAACTGACACAAACAACAACAAAAACAAAAAACAAAAAATAAATGAAACAAGAAGGTGGTTCTTTGCAAAGATATATAAAATTAATAGACCATTAGCAACATTAACCCAGAAAATAAGAGAAAAGATCCAAATAAGCTCAATTACAATCAAAATGGGAGATATTAAAATCAATACCACAGAAATACAAAAGATCATTCAAGGCGACTACGAACACCTTTATGTACACAAATTAGAAAACCCAGAGAAAATGGATAAATTCCTGGGAATAAGAAACAGAAACTCTGAGCAAACCAGTAACAATGAATGAGACTGAAATGGTAATAAAAAATTGCCAACAACAAAAAATTCCAGGACCAGATGGATTCACAGCTAAATTCTATCAGATATTCAAAGAAGAATTGGAACCAATCATAGTGACATTATTCCACAAAGTAAAGAGAAAATCCTCCCTAACTCATTCTATGAATCCAGTATCATCCTAATACCAAAACCAGAAAAGGACATAGCAAAAAAAGAAAAACTATAGACCCATATCTCTGATGAACATCGATGCAAAAATCCTTTTAAAAAATTTTGTTTTGGCCTTTTTTGTTTTTTAGCTAACCAAATCCAATAGCATATAAAAAAAAGAAAATCCACCATGACCAAGTGGGTTTCATACCAAGGATGCAGGGATGGTTCAACATACACAAGTCAATAAATGACACCACATAAACAATTAAAAACAGAAATCACATCATCTCAAGAAATGTAGAAAAAGCATTCGACAAAAGTCAGCATCCCTTTGTGATTACCACCCTCAGAAAGATAGGCAGAGAAGGGATACACCTTAACATAATAAAAGCCATCTAGGACAAACTCACTGCCATCTTAATACCAAATGGGAAAATGCTGAATGCATTCCCTCTGAGAACTGGAGCAAGACAAGGATGCCCACTCTCATCACTTCTATTCAACACAGAACTGGAACTCCTAGCCAGAACAAACATACAAGAGAAAAAAATAAAGGGCATCCAAATTGGTAAAGAGGATGTTAAACTGCTGTTGTTGGCTGATGATAAGATCGTATACCTAGAAAACCCTAAAGACTCCTCCAAAAGCTTTCAGAACTGGTAAATGAATACGGCAAAGTTTCAGGATACAAAATTAATGTACACAAATCAGTAGCTCTTCTACACACCAACAGTGACCAAGCTGAGAAGGAAATCAAGAACTAAAACCCCTTTACAAAGGAATATACATAATCACTAAGGTGAAAGACCTCTAAAGGGCGATTTTGTTGTTGTTGTTGTTGTTATTTTTCTGTTTTTTTTTGTTTTTAGTTTTTTTGAGACAGAGGTTTGCTCTTGTCACCCAGGCTGGAGTACAATGGTGCAATCCCAGCTCACTGAAACCTCCGCCTTCTGGGTTCAAGCGATTCTCTTGCCTCTACCTCCCAAGTAGCTGGGATTACAGTTGTCCACCAGCACGCCTGGCTAATTTTTGTATTTTTAGTAGAGACAGTGTTTCCCTCTAAAGAGGGGGTTGGCCAGGCTGGTCTCAAACTTCTGACCTCAGGTGATCCACCTTCATGAGCTTCCCAGAGTGCTGGGATAACAGGCATGAGCCACAACGTCCAGCCTCTACAAGGTTTCAAGACTACAAAACATTGCTGAAAGAAATCACAGATAAAACAAACAAATAGAAACACAACTCAAGCTCATGGATGGGGTAGAATCAATATTGTGAAAATGACCATATCACCAAAATCAATCTACAAATTCAATGCAATTTCCATCAAAATACCACCATCATTGTTGACAGAACTAAAAAAATAAAAATAATCCTAAAACTCATATGAAACCCGAAAAGAGCCCTCATAGCCAAAGCAAGAGTAAACAAAAAGAACAAATCTGCAGGCATCACATTACATGACTTCAAACTATACTATAAGGCCATAGTCAACAAAACAGCATGGTTCTGGTATAAAAGTAGGTATTGACCAATGAAAGAGAATAGAGAACCCAGAAATAAATCCAACCACTTACAAGCAACTGATCTTTGACAAACTGAACAAAAACATAAAGTGGGGAAAGAATACCCTATTCAACAAATGATGCTGGGATAACTGGCTAGTCACATGTAGGAGAATGAAACTGGATCCTCATTTCTCACCTTATATGAAAATCAACTTATGATGGATTAAGGAATTAAATTTAATACCTGCAACTATAAAAATTCTAAAAAAGAAACATCTGAAAAACCCTTCTAGACACTGGCTTAGGCAAAGACTGACTTCAGGACCAAGAACCCAAAAGCAAATGCAACAAAAACAAAGATAAAAATATGAGATTTAATTAAACTAAAAAGCTTCTGTACAGAAAAAGAAACATTCAGCAGAATAAACAAACACCCCGCAGAATGGGAGAAAATCTTCACAATCTATACATCTGACAAAAGACTAATATCCAGAATTTATAACGAACTCAAACAAATCAGCAAAAAAATAAACAAAATCAAAAGTGGGCTAAGTAAATGAATAGACAATTCTGAAAAGAAGATATACAAATAGCCAACAAATATATGAAAAAATGCTCAACATCACTAGTGATTTGGGAAACACAAATCAAAACCACAGTGCGATACCACCTTATTCCTACGAGAATGGCCATAATAAAAAAATCAAAATATAATACATGTTGGCATAGATGTGGTGAAAAGAGAACACTTCTACACTGCTGGTGGTAATGTAAACTAGTACAACCACTATGGAAAACAGTGTGCAGATTCCTAAAAGAAGTAAAAGTAGAACTACCATTTGATCTAGCAATCCCACTATTGTGTATCTATTCAGAGGAAAAGAAGTCATTGTATGAAAAAGATATTTATATATGCATTTCAGAGCAGCACAATTTGCAATTGCAAAAATATGGAAGCAACCCAAATGCCCGTCAATTAATGAGTGGCTAGAGAAATTTTAGTATATATACCATGGAATACTACTCAGCCTTAAAATGGAATGAAATAATGGCATTCACAGCCACCTGGATGCAACCGGAGACCATTATTCTAAGTGAAGTAACTGAGGAAGTGAAAACCAAACATCAGGACTTCTTAGCTCTTCCTACCAAGGCAGAGGGAGATTTACTTAAGGAAAAGCAGAACTGGCATACTTCTTTGGGCCTGGAGTGCCTGGAAAAGCTGTTGCCAGGTTTGTGGACCTGAGAGGCTTCAATAATTGTTACTTGAGTTGGAATGAACTGAAATAAAGAAGTAAAGATCTTATATCATCTACTGAAATATTTAAAGGGGGAGGATCCAAGATGGCCAAATAGGACACCTCTGAAGTGCAGCTCCTAGTGAAAACACAGAGGGTAAGTGATCACCGCATTTCCAAATGAGTTTTTACTGCCCACAGACCAGGAGATGCCCTGGCGGAAAAGCACCATGAGTTTCCAGAACCACTATTTCACCCAGTACAGCGGGTCTCTGTACAAAAACTCATGCAAATCTGGGCAGCCATTTCAATAGCTGCGTGGAACACCTGGGAGACAGAGTTGCCCATTCAAATGAAAAAATGGGGGCTGAAAGAGGGAGCCAGGTGATCTGGCTTGGTGGGTCCCACCCATACAAAGATCAGCAATCTGAAATGTACTAGACTGAGTTTTACAGCAAGCACAGCTAGACTCAGGAAGGTCCAGCTCTGTGGGGTGAAGGGCGTCCACCATTACCAAGGCAGTCCACCACTACTGAAGCAGTCCACCATGACTGAGGAAGTCCACCATTACTGAGGCAGACCACCATTACTGAGGTAGATCTAACTATTCCTCTATAAACAAAACCACAAGGAAGTTTTCACAGCAGCAGGGCAGAGCCCACAGCAGCTCAGGAAAGCCTCTGCTGGCAGACTGTGACTAGACTACCTCCTTACTGAGCAGGGCATCTCAGAAAAAAGGAAGCAATACAACAGAAATTTATAAATAAAGCCCCACCTTCCCAAGACAGAGCACCTGGGAAAAAAAGGCAGTATGAGTTCCACTGCAGCAGACTTAAAAGTACCTGCCTGGCAGCTCTCAATGGAAGAACGAAGCTCACAGCTCAGCACTTGAGCTCCTATAAGGGACAGATTGTCTCCTCAAGCAGTTCCAAGACCCCTGCATATCCAAAGAGACACCTTGAAAAGCAGAGCTTAGGCTGAAATCTGGCTGGAATCCTTCTGGGACAAAGATAACAGAAGAAGAAACTGGCAGAAAACCTTACTGCTTTGCAGCTGTCACAGGTGATACCCAGGCAAGCAGGTTCTGGAGTAGACCTCCAGCAGTTCTACAGCAGAGGGGCCTGTTAGAGGGAAAACTAAAAAACAGAAAGAAATAACTTCATCATTAAAAAAAAGTAAGTCCACTCAGAGATCCCATCCAAGAGTCACCAACTACAAAGACCACATGTAGATAAATCCACAAAGATGGGAAGAAACCAGCACAAAAAGGATGAAAACACCCAAAACCAGAATGCCTCTCCTCTTCCAAGGGATCACAATTCCTCACCAGCAGCCAACAATGCTAGATGGAGAATGAGTCTGATGAATTGACAGAAACATACTTCAGAAAGTGGGTAATAACAAACTTCTCTGAGCTAAACAACATGTCACAACCCAATGAAAAGAAAGTAAGAAACTTGAAAAAAGGTTTGATGAAATGCTAAAGAGAATAAACAGCTTAGAGAAGAATATAAATGAATTGCTGGAGCTGAAAAACACAACACGAGAACTTTGTGAAGCATACACAAGTTTCACTAGCTGAATTGACCAAGCAGAAGAAAGGATATCAGAGACTGAAGATAAACTCAATGAAATAAAATGAGAAGGCAAGATTAGAGAAAAAAGAGTGAAAATAAATGAACAAAGCTTCCAAGAAATATGGGATTATGTGAAAAGACCTAGTCTACGTTTGATAGGTGGAGCCGAATGAGACAGAGAGAATGAATCCAAACAGGAAAACACTCTTCAAGATATTCCAGGAGAACTTCCCCAACCTAGCAAGGCAGGCCAACATACAAGACCAGGAAATGCAAAGAACACCACACACAGATATTCGTCATGAAGAGCAACACCAAGGCACATATTCGTCAGACTCACCAGGGTTGAAAGGAAGGAAAAATACTAACGGCAGCCAGAAAGAAATGCCAGGTTACCCACAAAGGGAAGCCCATCAGACTCACAGCAGATCTCTCAGCAGAAACCCGATAAGCCAGAAGAGAGTGGGGGCCAATATTCAGCATTCTTTAAGAAAAGAACTTTCAACCTAGGATTTCATATCCAGCCAAACTAAGTATAATAAGCGAAGAGAAAGTAAAATTCTTTATGAACAAGAAAATGCTTACAGATTTCATCACCACCAGGCCTGCCTTACAAGAGCTCCTGAAAGAAGAACTAAACATGGAAAGGAACAACCAGTACAACCCACTCGAAAAATGTACCAAATTGTAAAGAGCATCAACACGATGAAGAAGCTGTGTCTACTAATGGGTAAAACAACCAGCTAGCATCAAAATGGTAGGATCAACTTCACACATTAACAATATTAACCTTAAATGTAAATGGGCTAAATACCCCAATCAAAAGACACACTGGAAAACTGGATAAAAAGTCAAAACCGATCAGTGTGCTGTGTCCAGGAAACCCATCTCATGTGCAAGGACACACATAGGGTCAAAATAAAGGGATGAAGGAAGATTTACCAAGCAAATGGAGACCCAAAAAAAACAGGAGTTGCAATCCTAGTCTCTGATAAAATAGACCTTAAACCAACAAAGACCAAAAGAGACAAAGAAGGGCACTACATAATGGAAAAGGATCAATGCAATGACAAGAGCTAACTATCCTAAATATGTATGCACCCAATGTACAGAAGCACCCAGATACATAAAACAAGTTCTTAATGATCTACAAAGAGACTTAGACTCCCACACAATAATAGTGGGAGACTTTAACACTCCACTGTCAATAACAGACAGATCAATGGGACAAAAAATTAACAAGGATATCTAGGACTTGAACTCAGATCTAGAGCAAGCAAACCTAATAGACATTTACAGGACTCTCCACCCAAAATCCACAGAATATACATTCTTCTCAGCACCACATCACACCTACTCCAAAATTGACAACATAATTGGAAGTAAATCACTCCTCAGCAAATGCAAAAGAACGGAAATTGTAACAGTCTCTCAGACCACAGTGCAATCTAATTAGAACTCAGGATTGAGAAACTCATTCAGAACCACACAACTTCGTAGAAAATGAACAACTGGCTCTTGAATGTTGACTGGGAAAACAAAGAAATGAAGGCAGAAATAAAGATGTTTTTGGAAAACATGGAAAATGAAGACACAACGTATCAGAATTTCTGGAACACATTTAAAGCAGTGTCTACAGGAAAATTTATAGCAATAAATGCTGACATGAGGAGCAAGGAAAGATATAAAATTGACACCCTATCATCAAAATTGAAACAGCTACAGGAGCAAGATCAAAAAAACTCAAACACCTAGCAGAAGACAAGAAATAACTAAGATCAGAGCAGAATTGAAGGAGACAGAGATTTGGGAGGCCAAGATGGGTGGATCACGAGGTCAAGAGATCGAGACCATCCTGGTCAACATGGTGAAACCCCGTCTCTACTAAAAATACAAAACATTAGCTGGGCATGGTGGCGCGTGCCTGTAATCCCAGCTACTCAGGAGGCTGAGGCAGGAGAATTGCCTGAACCTAGGAGGCAGAGGTTGCAGTGAGCTGAGATCGCGCCATTGCACTCCAGCCTGGGTAACAAGAGCGAAACTCCATCGCAAAAAAAAAAAAAAAAAAAAAAAAAAACTTCAAAAAATCAATAAATCCAGGAGCTGTTTTTTTTGAAAGGATCAACAAAATAGAACCCCAGCGAAAGTAATGGAAAAGAAAAGAGAGGGGAAGGGATCCAAAATGGCCGATTAGTAGCAGCTCAGGATTGCAGCTCCCAGTGAAAGTGCAGAGGGTGAGTGGACAACGCACTTAAAGATGGATTTTTATTGCCCACAGACCAGGAGATTCCCAGGCGGAGGAGCTCCACAGGTCGACAGTGAGGCTGGTTTGGCTAGCGCGGCTGTCTTCGCCGGCGCGGCTGTATTGGCTGGCACGGCTGTTTTGCCAGCGCCCCAGTGCAGTGGTTCTCCATACAAAATACATGGGTCTGGGTGCTGTTTTAGCTGGTGATTAGAGCTCTGGGAAGGCAGAGTTGCCCATTCATCTGATTAAAAAGGGGACTGAAACAGGGAGCCAGGCCAGGAGATTCCTGGGCAAAAAAGCACCACAAGCGCTGTTTCAGTCAGCGCAGTGGGTCGCAGCACGGGAAATCACACAGATCCTGGCTCCTTTTCAACAGCCAAGTGGAACACCTGGGAGACAGTCAACTGTTCAACCGAAAAAAAAAAAAGGCTCTGAGGCAGGGAGCCAGGTGATCAGGCTCAGCTGGTCCCACCCCCACACACACAAAAAAAACAGCAATCTGAAACACTCTGGATTGAGAGTTTCACAGCAAGAACAGCTGAACCTGGGAAGGTCCAGCTCTGTAGGGGAGGGGCATCTGCCATTACAGAGGCAGTCCACCACTATGGAGGTAGTTTGCCATTGCTGAGGCAGCCCTCCATTGCCAAGGCAGCCCGCCATTATCTGCCATTATAGAGGTGGACCGCCATTGCTGAGGCAGTTCTAACCACACCCGTATAAACAGGACTGCAGAGAAGTTCACATGGCAGCTGGGTGAAGCCCACAGCAGCTCAGCAAAGCCTCTGCAGGCAGACAGTGACCAGGCTGCCTCCTCACTGGGCAGGGCAGCCCTGAAAAAAGTCAGCAGCACAACAGAAACTCATAAATAAAGCCCAAACTCCCGGGACAGAGCCCCTGGGGAAAAAAAAAGTGGGGGGTCTATGAGTTCTGCTGCAGCAGACTTAAACGTACCTGCCCAGCAGCTCTGAATGAACAACGGAGCTCACAGCTCAGCAAGTGAGCTCCTATAAAGGTCAGACTATCTCCTCAAGCAGCTCCTTGACCCCCGTATATCCAAAGAGTCACCTCATAAAGGAGAGCTCAGACTGATATCCAGCGGGTATCTTTCTGGGACAAGGATAGCAGAAGAAGAAACTGGCTGCAACCCTTACTGTTCTGCAGCCGCTGCAGGTGATCCCCAGGCAAGCAGGGCCTGGAGTGGACCTCAGCAGTCCTACAGCAGAGGGGCCAGACTGTTAGAAGGAAAACTAAGAAACAGAAAGAAATAACTTCATCATCAACAAACTGGACGTCCACTCAGAGACCCAATCTGAAAGTCAGCAACTACAAAGACAGCAGGTGGATAAATCCACAAAGATGGGAAGAAACCAGTGCAAAAAGGATGAAAATACCCAAAACCAGAATGCTTCTCCTCCTACAAGCGATCACAACTACTCACCAGCAAGGGAACAAGGCTGGATGGAGAATGAGTGTGATGAATTGACAGAATCAGGCTTCAGAAGGTAATAAGAAAATTCTGTGAGCTAAAGAACATGTTCTAACCCAATGCAAAGAAACTAAGAACACTGAAAAAAGATTTGACAAATTGCTAATGAGAATAAACAACTTCCCCAACCTAGCAAGGCAGGCCAATATTCAAGTCCAGGAAATACACAGAAAACCACAAAGATATTCCTCAAGAAGATCAACCCCAAGGCCCATAATTGTCAGATTCACCAGGGTTGAAATGAAGGAGAAAATGCTAAGGGTAGCCAGAGAGAAAGGTCAGCTTTCAAAGGGAAGCCCATTACACTCACAGCAGATCTCTCCGCAGAAACCCTACAAGCCAGAAGAGAGTGGAGGCCAATATTCAACATCCTTAAAGAAAAGAACTTTCAACCCAGAATGTCATATCCAGCCAAACTAAGCTTCATAACTGAGAAGAATCAAATAGATGCAATAAAAAATGATAACGGGGATATCACCACAGATTCCACAGAAATACAAATGACCATCAGAGATTACTACAAACAACTCTATGCACATAAACTAGTAAACCAGGAATAAACGGCTAAATTTCTGGGCACTTGCAACCTCCCAAGCCTAAACTAGGAAGAAGTCGAAACCCTGCATAGACTAGTAACAAGGGCTGAAGTTGAGGCAGCAATTTATAACCTACCAACCAACCAAAGTCCAGGTCCAGACAGGTTCACAGCTGAATCTTACCAGACATACAAAGAGGAGCTGGTACCACTCCTTCTGAAACTATCTCAAACAAAACAAAAAGAGGGAATCCTTCCCAAATCATGTTATAATGTTATAAGACCAACATCATCCTGATAACAAAACCTGGCAGAGACTCAACAAGAAAAGAAAACTTCAGGCCAATATCCATCATGAACACAGATGTAAAAATCTTCAATAAAATACTGGCAAACTGATTGCAACATCACGCCACAATGCTTATCCATCATGATCAAGTAGCCTTCATCCTGGGGATGCAAGGCTGGTTCAACATACGCAAGTCTATAAATGTAATTCATCACATAAACAGAACCAAAGTCAAAAACCACATGATTATCTCAATAGATGCAGAGAAGTCCTTCGAAAAACTCAACAGACCTTTACACTAAAACCTCTCAATAAACTAGGTAACGATGGAATGTATCTCAAAATAATGAAAGCTATTTACAACAAACCCACAGCCAATATCATAGTGAATGGGCAAAAACTGGAAGCACTCCCTTTGAAATGTGGCACTAGACAAGGATGCCCTCTCTCACTACTCTTATTCAATATAGTATTGGAAGTTCTAGCTGGAGCAATCAGGCAAGAAAAAGAAACAAAAAGTATTCATTTAGGAAAGGAGGAAGTCAAATTGTCTCTATTTGCAGATGACATGTTTGTATATTTAAAGACCAGATTGTCTCAGCTGAAAACCTCCTTAAGCTGATAAGCAACTTCAGCAAAGTCTCAGAATACAAAATCAATGTGCAGAAATCACAAGCATTCCTATACACCAACAACAGACAAACAGAGAGCCAAATCAAAAGCAAACTCCCATTCACAATTGCTACAAAGAGAATAAAATACCTAGGAATACAACTAACAAAGGATGCAAAGGACCTTTTCAAGAACTACAAACCACTGCTCAACGAAATAAGAGAGGATACAAACAGATGGAAAAAGATACCATGCTTATGGTTAAGAAGAATGAATATTGTCAAAATGGCCATACTACCCAAAGTAATTTACAGATTCAACTCTATCCCCATCAAGCTACCTATGACCCTCGTCACAGAACTGGAAAAAAACCACCTTAAATTTCATATGGAACCAAAAGAGAGCCCGCATAGCCAAGTGAATTCTAAGCAGAAAGAACAAAGTTGGAGGCAACAAGCTATCTGACTTCAAACTACACTACAAGGCTAGTGTATTCAAAACAGCATGGTACTGGTACCAAAACAGAGATACAGACTAATGGAACAGAACGGAGGCCTTGGAGGCAATGCCACATATCAACAACCATCTGATCTTTGACAAACCTGACAAAAAAAAAGGAATGGGGGAAAGGATTCCCTGTTTAATAAATGGTGTTGGAGAAATGAGCTAGCCATGTGCAGAAAGCAGAAACTGGATCCCTTCCTGACACCGTACACTAAAATTAACACCAAATGGATTAAAGACTTAAACGTCAAAATAGAAATTCCATTTGACCCAGCAATCCCATTACTGGGTATATATCCAAAGGACTATAAATCATTCTACTATAAGGACACATGCACATGAATGTTCATTGCAGCACTGTTTACAATAGCAAAGACCTGGAACCAACCCAAATGCCCATCGATGATAGACTGGACTGGGAAAATGTGGCACATATACACCATGGAATATTATGCAGCAATCAAAAATGATGAGTTTGTGTCCTTTGTAAGGACATGGATGAATTTGGAGAACATCATTCTCAGCAAACTGACACAAGAACAGAAAAACAAATACCGCATATTCTCACTCATAGGCGGGTGAGAAAAATGAGAACACATGGACACAGGGAGGGGGTCTACTACACACTGGGGTCTATTGGGGGGAAGGGGGGAGGGACAGTGGCGGGGGCTGGGGAGGGATAGCCTGGGGATAAATGCCAAGTGTGGGTGAAGGGGAGGAAGGAAGCAAAGCACACTGACATGTGTGTACCTATGCAACTATCTTGCACACTCTGCACATGTACCCCAAAACCTATAATGCAATAAAAATTTTAAAAATTAAAAAAAAAAAAAGACTTAAATGTAAGATCTAACACTACAAAAACTCTGGAAGAAAACCTCTGCAAAACCATTCAGCACAAAGGCATAGGCAAGCACTTCATGTATAAAACACCAAAAGCATGGTCAGCAAAAGCCAAAATAGACAAATGGGATCTAATGAAACTCCAGAGCTTCTGCACAGCAAAAGAAACAATCATTAGAGTGAACCAGCAACCAAAAGAAAGGGAAAAAATTTTTGCAATCTACCCATCTGACAAAGGACTAATATCCAGAATCTACAATGAACTAAAATAGATTTACAAAAAAACAAAAACACTCAAAAGTGGGCAAAGGACATGAACAGACACTTTTCAAAAGAAGACATGTATGAGGCCACAAACATGAAAAAATGCTCATCATTCCTGCTGATTAGAGAAATGAAAATCAAAACCACATTGAGATACCATTTCACACCAGTTAGAATGGCGAACATTAAAAAATCTGGAGACAACAGATGCTGGGGAGGATTTAGAGAAATAGGAACACTTTTACACTGTTGGTGGGAGTGTAAATTAGTTCAGCCATTGTAGAAGACAGTGTGGCAATTCCTCAAGAACCTAGAAATAGAAATTTCATTTGAACCAGCAATCCCATTACTGGGTATATATCCAAAGGATATAAATCATTCTGTTATAAAGACACATGTACATGAATGTTCACTGTGGCACTGTTTACAATAGCAAAGACCTGGAACCAACCCAAATGCCCACTGATGATAGACTGAACAAGGAAAATGTGGCACATATACACCATAAAATACTATGCAGCCACAAAAAAGGATGAGTTTGTGTCCTTTGTAGGGATATGGATGAGTCTGGAAACCTCAGCAAACCGACACAAGAACAGAAAATCAAACACTGCATTTTCTTCACTCACAGGCAGGTGTTGTACAATGAGAACACATGGACACAGGCAGGGTAGCATTAACACTGGGGTCTGCTTGGGGGGACTAGGGGAGGGATAGCGGTGGGTAGGGAGTTGGGGACGGATAACATGGGAAGAAATGCCAGATATAGGTGATGGGCAGATGGAGGCAGCCAACCATATTGCCATGTCTGTATCTATGAAACAATCCTGCATTTTCTGCACATGTACCCCAGAACCTAAACTGCAATCAAACATATATATATGTACACACACACACACATATATATATATAAATATATATAAAACAGAAACAAAAAGCAAACATTGTGTGTTCTCATTCATAAGTTTGAGCTAAGCTATGAGGATACAAAGGTGTAAGAATGACACAATAAGCTTTGGGGACTTGTGGAAAAGGGTGGGAGGGAATGAGGGATAAAAGACTACATACTAGTAGGTATAGGTATACTGCTCGGGTTATGGGTGTACCAAAATCTCAGAAATCACCACTTAAGACCTTACTCATGTAAGCAACCACCACCTCTTCCTCAGAAATCTATTGAAAAAAAAAATTAAAAAAGAAACTTTTAAAAAGTGGAAAGAAATAAATCGTGACTGTCAGGTTAACTGGATCAAAAAATTAAAGTAGAACAATTCACGTTACTATTTACTGTAAAGATTTCATCCCATTATGATCCATCTTTTTAGTTTTGCTAAAAATGTTTCAAAAAATGAAATTATTCCATTTACTTGCACATATAGTTACACTGAATTGTTATACTTTACATTTATTTTTTAAAACAATTTTAGTCACTGTCTTGTGACCTGTTAGCCCATGTCCACTCTCCATTTAAACACTGGATTTTTAGTATGCTTCTGCCTATTTTTTTTGAGTTATTTGCATGATAAGCACTCATCTTAATCTGTGATTGATCTTATTATCTTGGAATTTTTCTCTTAATATTTTAGATTAGTATATCATTACTCAAAAATGCTAACATTAACCTTTATTATTTTTGTGGGTTTTCTAACCTTTAATTGTCTTATCTCCACATCCAAAAGTTTATAAATATTAAATTATATTTTATTCTTTATCAAAACTTGATTTTACATGTAATTCTAATTCATTTTAAAAGTATAATACAATATCTAAACTGTAGCTTTACCAAACTGCTACCAGTTTAATCTCACCACCACAGATTGAGAGACGATTCCCTTTCCAGTTGATTTTTTTACATATCCTTTGTCACAGCTTCCCCATGTACTTTCAGATAAATGACAATTTGTCATATTTGTGTGTTTTTGAGTGCAATAAAAAGACATGAGCATAATACTCAATGAATACAAACTGCTGAATTATTCTCAATGAAATACAACTCAATGAATAATACAGAATGTAAGAAGAAATAACTGTTGTGGCATTTACTTATTCTCCAGCATCATATTTAGGATAAGAATAATTTCAGCTCCCAGTTAGTTTTCTTACATAGTATTTTAAATTATGCTTTGACAATCCTTCAAACAAATTTTATACTCTTCAGCTTTATTCCTTAAGGATATTTAAACTTGTATATATGATAACTTGGATTTCATGGAACATTTTATAGAATTTTTATATTTAAATCTTCTGAGTTATTAACTTGACTAATTGAATTGTTTCCGCAAAACTGGTGAACGTATTTCTCAGTTCCTTCTTCTATAATCCTCTAGATCTTTGCCTCCAGTAATTTTAACTCCCACAAAGAGAATTTTAAGAGATAAGAAAGGTAAGACAGGATTCTGGGAAATCTTTTAGGGCTCTTTTACTTTTGAAAAGTAAAAGGTAAGGCAAGCAAAGGAAAGGACAGAAAACTGCTAGCAGAACTTGTTGACGTAAAACAATATTTTTGAAAAATTAAATGAGTCCCCAGAGTGTACATTTCAAGAAGAGGAGGCATTACATCTGTTTTGTTTTTTACTGTATTGACAGCACCACAGGCAAAATAGGTGCTCTATGAATAGTTGCTGACTGTATGAAAGAAACCAAGAGAGCAGAGTGAAAGAGAGAGAGAGGATGATAGAGCAAACAGGGTATGAATGCGTGAGCACAAGTATACAGGTGTGTTAGCTTGCTCTGAGTAGCTTTTTAAGGTGTCTCACAATTCTACCCATTTTGGGAAGAAGAATCTGGGTAATGCATTTTAGCTGACCTAGAAGGACTTGAAATCAGGAGCTGTTTAAATCACCATTTCTCTCTTGCTCCTCTGTGACCTTGATTCTGCCATTAAAATTGTAAACTGCCTAAAGTCAAATTTTACCCAGACTCCAGATGAGTAACTCCAATGTTCCTTCGGCTCTCAACTTAGGAATTCCATATGGCTTAGAAATACTACTCATCTGCTTAGTGTGTTGATGGAACTGCTAAGGATGATTGTCATGTCAGAAACTTCACTGTCATAAGAGGACAATTTACTACTTTATAGATATTTCATACCAATAAATATATGAATACCTATGAATCAGCTGCTCATATTTCTGCCCAAAATCAACCCAATTCTAAAATATATTAGATTTCAACATGGTTTAGGTCAAAAGCAGAAAGGCATTTTAAGGAAGCATTTATAGTGTAAAAGAATAGGGGTTTTGAGGAAGCAGTAAAGAGCTCAGACTGGGAAAAAGTGTTAAATCACGGTCTAAGTATAAATCTTAGTCAGAGATGCTGTGGATTTTGTAATTTTGTGCTAACTCCTTTTCCAGAAGTGACATTGACCAGAAGTGTTCAATATGATGCTCAATTATGTTCAAAATTGTTCCTGACCCTATACATATTTCCATATTGTCACAGCATTTCATCAAGATTAGAATGATTCAATTTATCCATTCACTCATTCAACAAATATTTATTAAATACATATTAAGTGCTAGAAAACACAATGGCACAAAATATGTACCATCAGTGACATCATAGGGCTTACTGTGTAGTGGTATTATTCTACTAGTAGTAGTAATAAAGAAATAAAAGCAACAGTTAAAATATACAGTATGCATACCATTTAAAACAACAGAACCAATGAGGTAAAATTATCACCACTTTATAGATGAGAAAATGAGGTTTAATCAGATATGCACTAGTAAATGTATAATTACAAAAAAAAAAAAAGAAAAAGAAAAATGCTGAAAAGCAAAACTAATGTGTACAGGGGTGTATCTGATTATTGCCTAGGAGTTGGGGACATATTTCTGAAGAAATAATCTTCATAGTATCTTTCTCGACTCAACCTAAAATATGACAGACCAAACATAGGCTTAAGAATTATAATTCTTACACAGATGAACTTTACTATTTACTGTTTTCAAATCACTTCAGAACAATAACAGTGAATAGTTTATAAGAGGAATATAGGGTTCATGCAGAATATTATTTTAGATACCTTTCTTTTGAGTTCTGTAAGACTGGAAAAATCGATTTTGGAACATCAACTTCTCCAAAAAGCCATAAAATAGGCATTTCTGCACCATTGATTCTTGTTCATTAGGATGCTTGGAGATAATTAAAGTTTAAAGAGGTTATTGCTTATACCTCAAATAATTACCAGACTAGTCCCTGATAAATGCATTTTTTTCTCTTACTACCAAAAGCAGACTCCAAATTCCTACTATATTCTCCATCTAAATTACAAAGATAAGGTAATAATGGTAACTTACAGGCTCTGAATATCTTTTTTTCTTTCCATTTAGATTAGTTTATGCTAGAGGTTATCATACTTTAGGAAGCATCCAAATCACCTTGAAGGGTCATTAAAACACAGAAAGCTGACTCTGAAGGTGTGAGGCGGAGTCGGAAAATTTGCATTTCTAGCAAGTTCCCATGTGATGTTGACTTTACTGGTCCACAGCCTGCACTTTCAAAACCTTTGATCTAGGAGGTGAACCACGGGGACATCTGTAAGTAAAACTGGGAAAGTACTCATATTTCCCAGTGTCAGTGGTCCTTAGTTAGCATATTGACGGTTATAAGAAACAGTCACATAAAATTCAATAAACTCTTACTATGAACATGAAATTACAGGCACTATCCTCTTATGTACCACTTGGAAAGGCAGCACAGCACAATGTTGAAGACCAAATACCCTCAAGTCAAATTGTCTAGTTGGAATCTAAGCTCTGCCACTAAAGAGTTATGCAATCTTGAGCAAATTACGTAATTTTCTCTGCCTCAATTTCCTCATCCATAAAATTAGGAAAATAATATCCACCACATAAGATGTTTACAAAAATGTAATGAGTAAAGCACTTAGAACAATGTCTGATTTATATTACATATAAATGTTTATTAAATAAATGCTAGTCTTCTGATTAAAGCCTTACAAAAGCCGTGATCAGGACTATGCACAGCTGATCTCTTCAGCACCTTCATTTTTCACTTCTGTTGTTTATTCATTAAGAACTGAATGTCTAGCCTATATCAACTTGAGAGGAACCTTTATTTTATTTTATTTTATTTTTTTTGAGACAGAGTTTCGTTCTTGTTACCCAGGCTGGAGTGCAATGGCGCGATCTTGGCTCACTACAACCTCCGCCTCCTGGGTTCAGGCAATTCTCCTGCCTCAGCCCCGAGTAGCTGGGATTACAGACACGCGCCACCATGCCCAGCTAATTTTTTGTATTTTTAGTAGAGACGGGGTTTCACCATGTTGACCAGGATGGTCTCGATCTCTTGACCTCGTGATCTACCCGCCTTGGCCTCGCAAAGTGCTGGATTACAGGCTTGAGCCACTGGGCCCGGCCTTATTTTTACCTTATATAAGGAGAGCATATATACTTATACCCTCCTTATATTATACCCTCCTTAAAATATATATATATATATATATATTTACTTTTTTCTCTTCTCTCCAGTTTCAACATCCCCTCATTTTTAGCCTGTTTTATTTAACATAGCTTTGCAAATTTCTCCCTGTCCTTTATTGGAATGAAGGAAGATATACAAATCAATCACCCCATAAATATACTAATTTTTCCCTGTATGGAAGTAAACTAAAACACATTAAGCTTCAGTTATGAACTAAAAAAACAACTTCAGCTATTGTATATTACCTTTTACACAATAATGGGCTATAATACAGGCATACCTTATTTTATTTGGCTTCACTTTATTGTGATTTGTAGATATTACATTTTTTACAAATCGAAGGTTGTGGCATCCGTGGGTCAATCAAGTCTATTGATGTCATTTTCCAACAGCACTTTTTCTCTAAAAACCCTACCCCTACCAAGTTATTCTTTTCCCTTTTTAACAAAAACTTTTTTTTAGTTTTTACTAAAATTTTATCAAATGACAAGAAATCTCAATTACAGGTTGCAAGCCATATCTGTCCAACAAAACATTTGTTGCTTTTGCTTCTTCACGTAATAATTCAGTAATTATGGGTACGACCCATAGAGGATATTCAACAATAACTCATGGACTATGGCAATCAGGTGACAATAATGAAAATGCTCAGTTTTCTGAAGGGAGTTTGGAAATTCACTCTGTTATTGGTCTGAACCTATAAACATCGTCTCTTCACTATGATGTCTAAATGCTTCCTGTGATCTTGCAAAAGGCCTGAAAAACCAATCAATTTCAAAACAATTTCAAATAGATTAGTCTGTGACATGGGAATTGAGGATGAAATTTCACATTTCTATATACTTGGGGTGAAACAGCGTTAAAGAAATGATAATAAGTGTTATTTTGGCCTGGAATATTTCTGTTAGATAGAGGAATAAAAACAATTACAGGAGTTTATCAAAACAGGAGATACTCTCCTGTATAGAACTGAATATCCAATTTATGCAAATATTTTAAGCCTTTGTAAATTTCTTTGGTCTTTACTCTTCTCTATGGCCTTCCTCTTTTCCTAAGATTTCAGACCTCAAAGATTCCAATGCTTCTTGCTTTTTTACTCTCTCCTGGCCTTCCAGTATCAATTTACACATAGGAGCATGGAACATGTGTGAAATAAAATGTCTTTCACAATTAGATTTTCCCTGAATCAGGCATTTGTAATTTCAGCCTTTTGATCTCACTCACAGAAAAAAATACTTGCTTTTGTTTTTGATGTTGTTTGTTTCAAGGATTTGTTTCCATTCCTCATCTTCATTGAAGCAATCGATAAGTATGGGCTGAACAAAATTTTTTTAAAAGTTTTATAATTTAGAACAGTGCTTCTCAAACTACAGATCACTTTAATGACAATTACTTGGTATCTTTTTGAAAATTCGATCTCGGTGCCCCATCCCATATTCACTGAATCCTAATCTCCATTGTAATGGTCCTAGAATCTCCACATCTCACAAACATGCAAATGATCTTCCCATACCTCAACACTAAACGCTACTATCTGAGCGTAATTATTCAACGTGTATTCATGTAAAAAGGCAATGTCATACTAAAAGGATTTCTTATAAAATAAACTTTTTATAAGAAAAAAGAACGCAATAGGAGATAACGCCTTTTACGGCCCTTAGTCAACATGGAAAATAGCCTCGTAAGATGCATTATTTTTCACTAGTAATAGAGAGAAACTACTAGTGTATTGTATCAGGTATGAACAAGATTAGAATTATCTTATGCTACATTTAATGATATACTTAGCAAATAGATATTTTAATAAGAATTATTTTTAATTTTTTAAAATTAAGCCTTTCTCTTTACTTAAAGTAATGCCATGTAACATTTCTTGGACTCTAATTTGACTTAATATAGAAATGCTTAACACATCTATTGTTCAACTTGTAACTTACACACACTAACTTCCTAATTTCTTTATTTTGGAGTTAATGTTTACACAGCCTTGCCCTTCCAACAACACTGTGAAGTAGGTACAGAAAACGAAATTTAGGGAAAGAGATTAAGCATACTGTCCAATGTCTCACAGGAAAAACAAATAATCTAGTATGGATACAGTTGGTACAGAAGGTGTCAAGCTGAATCAACCTCTGAACAGGCTTTCCTGCCAGCTTTCTTTCAGGAAATAATCAGGATGAACTTTACAGAAAATAATATTGCTTTAATTGTCTATAATCACAAGCTAGGATTTCTAAGGGTAAATAAAGGAAATGCAATTTGCCAACAATCAAAAAGATAACTCAGGCCTCTCCAAATATCTAAGAAAATACTTTGATTCACAAGATCTATGATACTAAAAATAATACAAATAAGCTCTACAGGAATGACACACATAAGAAATCACTGAATCATTAAACAATAATTATTTCCTTACCTATAGGTAGTTGCATAACACTTTCAAATTAGTAATCCTAATAAATTCTCCAATCTGGATCTTTTTTAGTTTCATTGGCCCTTTCTTGAAGGTGACTGCTAGAATTATAATCAAAGGGATGTAAGTGCTACTCTTACCATTGAGTAAAAACCAGACTACTGCCTCTGACTGATTCATATAATATTCCCAATAACGCCTAGATTATTTTGGACTTTATGTACACATTTTTGCCTCTATAACTATAGATAGTCCTACGTTCTTTGAAACAGTCTCATAATACTAAACCCATATTTACTGAGTACCTTTTATGTGCCACCATTAAACCAGGCTCAAGGAAGACAAAGATGAATTAATATACTCCCTGAATTCACAAATTCACAATAGAACTATTTTTTTAAAGTAATTTCAATACTACAAAATAAGAATGTAATCATGGTTGTGAATTCTATGTAAACACAAGGAAAGGAGCGCCTAATATGAACTGGTGGATTTAAGAAAGATATTAAACAGAATTGAGGCCCAAAATATATTCCCAGGAAAGGCAGAAACATTACAAAGATAGAAAAGTATGAAATAACAGACCACATTCTCAGAAGTTAAAGGGATTTTGGTAAATTGTAGCTTCAAACATGTGAAGGATTGTCAGGAAGAACAATTGGAAAAACTGAAAAAAGCTATACAGGATTTTTGTATATTAGAATGTGTCAACCTGACCAATAGGTAATGTAGATTCACAAGAGTATTTTAAGCATTTAAATAACATAATCAGTCATTACTTTAGATATTCAAAACATCTAAACATGACAAAGACAAGCAGAAGAAACAGGAGTCAGCTGGGCACCAAGGCTCATGCCTGTAATCCCAACACTTTAGGAGGCCAAGGCAGGCAGATTGCTTGAGCTCAGGAGTTTGAGATCAGCCTGTGAAAGATGGTGAAACTCCACCTCTACTAAAAGTACAAAAATTAGCCAGGTGTGGTGGCATGCATCAGTGGTCCCACCTACTAAGGAGGCTGAGGCAGGAGGATCACTTGGGCCCGGGAGACAGAGGTTGCAGTGAGCTGAGATCGCGCCACTGCACTCCAGCTGGGTTACAGAGTGAGACTCCATCTAAACACAAAAGAGAGACAGAGAGAGAGAGAGAGAGAGAGGAAACAGGAGTCTTTGACCCACAGTGGGGAAGGCGTCAGCTGAGACAGCCGCAGCAAGGACATAAAGGCAAGTAACAAATCTCAAAGCCATGTATGAGGTTTCAGTTATATGAATTCATGACTCATTAAATGTGAAGGGTGAGGAAAAGGGAGTACATGAATATTCCAAATATGTTTTTATGCCAGAATGGATAATGTTAACAAAGACCCAATTATAGGCTTGAGGAGCAGGGGAAGATGGCGCTGTACAAGCAACTCAGGATTCCAGCTCTCAGTGAAGGCACAGAGGGTGAGTTCACGCCGCATTTCCAGACGGATCTTTGTTGCCCTCAGAACAGGGAAATTCCCAGGTGTAGGAGAGACACGGGATGCCAGCGCAGCTGTTTCTGCAAGAAGAGCAACCCCAAGGCACATAATCATGAGATTCACCAGGGTTGAAATGAAGGAGAAAATGCTAAGGGCAGGAAGAGAGAAAGGTCAGGTCACCCACAAAGGGAAGCCCATCAGACTCACAGAAGATCTCTCTGCAGAAACTCTACAAGCCAGAAGAGAGTGGAGGCCAATATTCAACATCCTTAAAGAAAAAAACTTTCAACCCAGAATTTCATATCCAGCCAAACTAAGCTTCATAAGTGAAGGAAAAATAAAATCCTTTGCAAACAAGCAAGTACTCAGAGATTTTGTCACCACCAGGCCTGCTTTACAAGAGCTCCTGAAAGAGGCACTACACATAGAAAGGAACAACCAGTACCAGCCATTCCAAAAACATACCAAATGCTAAACAGCATCAACAAAATAAAGAGTCGGCATCAACTAATGGGCAAAACAGCCAGCTAGCATCAAAATGGCAGTATCAAATTCACATATAACAATATTAACCCTAAATGTAAATGGGCTAAATGCACCAATCAAAAGACACAGACTGGCAAATTGGATAAAAACCCAAAACCCATCAGTGTGCCGTATCCAGGAAACCCATCTCACATGCAAGGATACACAAAGTCTCAAACTAAAGGGATGGAGGAAGATTTAACAAGCAAATGGAGAGCAAAAAAAAAAGAAGGAGTTGCAATTCTCATCTCTGATAAAATAGACTTTAAAGCAACAAAGATCAAGAGAGACAAAGAAGGACATTACATAATGGTAAAAGAATCGATACAACAAGAAGAGCTAATGATCCTAAATATATATGGACCCAATGCAGGAGCACCCAGATATATAAGGCAAGTTCTTAATGACTTACAAAGAGACTTAGACTCCCACACAATAATAGTGGGAGACTTTAATACTCCACTGTCAATATCAGACAGATCAACCAGACAGAAAATTAACAAGGATACCCAGGGCTTGAATTCAGACCTGGAACAAGCAATCCAGATAGACATTTACAGAACTCTCCACCCCAAATCCACAGAATATACATTCTTCTCAGCACCACATCACACCTACTCTAAAATTGACCACATAATTGGAAGTAAAGCACTCCTTAGCAAATTCAAAACAATTGAAATCATAACAAACAGTCTCTCAGACCATAGTGAAATCAAGTTAGAACTCAGAATTCAGAAACTAACTCAGAACCGCACAGCTTCATGGAAACTGAACAACTGGCTCTTGAATGTCGATTGGATAAACAATGAAATGAAGGCAGAAATAAAGAAGTTCTTCGAAACCAACGAGAATGAAGACACAACATACCAGAATCTCTGGGACACATTTAAAGCAGTCTGTAGAGGAAAATATATAGCAATAAGTGCCCACATGATAAGAGTGGAGAGATGCAAAATTGACAACCTATCATCAAAATTGAAAGAGCTAGAGGAGCAAGATCAAAAAAACTCAAAACCTAGCAGAAGACAAGAAATAACTAAGATCAGAGCAAAACTGAAGGAGATAGAGACAAGAAAAACCCTTCAAAAAATCAATAATCCAAGAGCTGTTTTTTTCAAAAGATCAACAAAGTAGACAGACCCCACTAGCCAGACTGATAAAAAGGAAAAGAGAGAACAACCAAATAGATGCAATAAAAAACGATAAAGGGAAAATCACCACAGATTCCACAGAAATTCAAACCATCATCAGAGAATATTACAAACAACTCTATGCACATAAACTAGTAAACCTGGAAGAAATGGATAAATTCCTGGACACCTGTGTCCTCCCAAGCCTAAACCAGGAGGAAGCTGAAACTATGAATAGACCAATAACAAGGTCTGAAGTTGAGGCAGCAATTAAGAGCCTACCACACAAAAAATGCCCAGGTCCAGATGGGTTCACAGCCAAATTCTACCAGACACACCAAGAGGAGCTGGTACCATTCCTTCTGAAACTATTCCAAATAATCCAAAAAGAGGGAATCCTTCCCAATTCATTTTATGAGACTAACATCATCCTGATACCAAAACCCGGCAGAGACTCAACAAAAATAGAAAACTTCGGGCCAATATCCATGATGAACATAGATGCAAAAATCTTCAATAAATTATTGGCAAGCTGATTGCAACAGCACATCAGAAAGCTTATCCATCATGATCAAGTAGGATTCATCCTGGGGATGCAAGGCCGGTTCAACATACGCAAGTCTATAAAAGTAATTCACCACATAAACAGAACCAAAAACAAAAACCACATGATTATCTCAACTGACGCAGAGAAGGCATTCGACAAAATTCAACAGCCCTTTATGCTAAAAACCCTCAATAAACTCGGTATTGATGGAATGTATCTCAAAATAATAAAAGCTATTTACAACAAACTAACAGCAAATATCATACTGAATCAGCAAAAACTGGAAGCATTCCCTTTGAAATCCAGCAGTAGACAAGGATGCCCTCTCTCACCACTCCTATTCAATATAGTACTGGAAGTTCCAGCCAGAGCAATCAGGCAAGAAAAAGAAATAAAGGGTATTCAAATAGGAAAGGAGGAAGCCAAATTGTCTCTATTTGCAGATGACATGATAGTATATCTAGAAGACCCCATCACCTCAGCCCAAAAACTCCTGAAACTGATAAGCAACTTCAGCAAAGTCTCAGGATATAAAATCAATGTGAAAAAATCACAAGCATTCCTACACACCAATAACAGACTTAAAGAGAGCCAAATCAAGAACGAACTGCCATTCACAATTGCTACAAAGAGAATAAAATAGCTAGGAATACAACTTACAGGGAACGCAAGGGTCCTCTTCAAGGAAAACTACAAACCACTGCTCAACGAAATAAGAGAGGACACAAACAGATGGAATAACATTCCATGTTCATGGTTAGGAAGAATCAATATCGTGAAAATGGCTATACTGTCCAAAGTAATTTACACAATCAATGCTATCCCCATCAAGCTACCATTGAATTTCTTCACAGAACTGGAAAAAACCACCTTGAACTTCATATGGAACCAAAAGAGAGGCCACATAGCCAAGTCAATCCTAAGCAAAAAGAACACAGCGGGAGGCATCACACTACTGGACTTCAAACTATACTACAATGCTACAGTAATCAAAACAGCATGGTACTGGTACCAAAACAGAGATATAGACCAGTGGAACAGAACAGAGGCATCAGAGGCAACACAGCATATCGACAACCATACAATCTTTGATAAACCTGACAAAAACCAGCAATGGGGAAAGGACTCCCTATTTAATAAATGGTGTTGGGAAAACTGGCTAGCCATGTGCAGAAAGCAGAAACTGGACCCCTTCCTGACACCTTACACTCAAATTAATTCCAGATGGATTAAAGACTTAAACCTAAGACCTGGCACCATAAAAATCCTAGAAGAAAATCTAGGCAAAACCATTCAGGACATAGGAGTAGGCAAGGACTTCATGACCAAAACACCAAAAGCATTGGCAACAAAAGCCAAAATAGACAAATGGGACCTAATCAAACTCCACAGCTTCTGCATGGCAAAAGAAACAGTCACTAGAGTGAATCGGCGACCAACAGAAAATATTTTTGCAGTTTACCTATCTGACAAAGGGCTGAGATCCAGAATTTACAAAGAACTCAAAAAGATTTACAAGAAAAAAACAAACAAGCCCATCCAAAAACGGGCAAAGGATATGAACAGACACTTTACTAAAGAAGACATACATGAGGCCAACGAACATATGAGAAAATGCTTATCATCACTTGTCATTAGAGAGATGCAAATCAAAACCACATTGAGATACCATCTCACGCCAGTTAGAATGGCGATCATTAAAAAATCTGGAGACAACAGATGCTGGAGAGGATGTGGAGAAATAGGAATACTTTTACACTGCTGGTGGGAGTGTAAATTAGTTCAACCATTGTGGAAAACAGTGTGGCAATTCCTCAAGAACTTAGAAATAGAAATTCTATTTGACCCAGCAATCCCATTACTGGGTATATATCCAAAGGACTATAAATAGTTCTACTATAAGGACACGTGCACACGAATGTTCATTGCAGCACTGTTTACAATAGCAAAGACCTGGAACCAACCCAAATGCCCATCGATGATAGACTGCTCTTGGAAAATGTGGCACATATACACCATGGAATATTATGCAGCAATCAAAAATGATGAGTTCGTGTCCTTTGTAGGGACATGGATGAATCTGGAGAACATCATTCTCAGCAAACTGACACAAGAACAGAACATGAAACACTGCATATTCTCACTCATAGACGGGTGATGAACAATGAGAACACATGAACACAGGGAAGGGAGTACCACACACTGGGGTCTATTGGGGGGAATAGGGGAGGGACAGCGGGGTGGGGGCAACTGGGGAGGGATAGCATGGGGAGAAATGCCAAGTGTGGGTGAAGGGGCGGAAGGCAGCAAAACACACTGCCATGTGTGTACCTATGCAACTATCTTGCATGTTCTGCACATGTACCCCAAAACCTAAAACGCAATAAAAAATTAAATTAAATTAAAAAAAACAATGACCCAAACTGAAAGTCAGGGGCAGTAGGTAGCAGAGAAGTTAATCAACATAATGAGTTCATGCCTATAAATGCTGAGTTTCAGGTTCTATATTCATATACAGTTGACCCTTGAAATACATAGGTTTGAACTGTGTGGATTCATTTATACATGGATTTTTTTTAGATTAAATACATTGGAAAATACTTTTGGAAATCTAAAACAACTTGAAAAAGCAGATGAATTGCCTAGCCTAGAAATATTGAGAAAAAAATAAGAAAAAGGTATGTCATGAATCCATAAAATATATGTAAATATTAGTCTAGCTTATCATTTACTACCATAAAATATATACAAACCTATTACAAAAAGTTAAAATTATCAGAACCTATACACACACAGAGACCATACATGGTGTCATTTGCAGTTGAGAAAAATATGAACATAAAAATGCAGTACGACATCACAACTGCATAAAATTAACTGTAATATATACATTACTACAGTAATAATTTTGTAGCCACCTCTCATTGCTATTGTGTTGAGCTCAAGTGTTGCAAATATCTGCTTAAAACACTGTGTGATACTATTTATCTCTTTGTGAGCAGTCTGTCTCTCTACTAAACTGTGTATCACAGTAAAAAGTGCTCTCTTGTGCTTCTTGCTAATTTTTCATTATGTTTAATGCAACACTATAAATCTTGAATAACACCATGGGACCCATACAAAGTACCAGTAGTGATGCTGGAAAGGCTCCCAGCAGAGAAAAGTCATCATATAACAAGAGAATGTTGAATTGCTTGATATGCACAATAGACTGAGGTCTGCAGCTATAGATGCCCACCATGTCAGAGAGATCATTCATCTTGTAAACAGATGATGCAAATTTATGCTATTGATAAATATGGTACAATATTGTAAATGTATTATCCCTTCCTTATGATTGTTAAAGAAATATTTTCTTTTCTCTAGCTTACTTTATTGTAAGAATATAGTATGGACATATAGCATACAAAATATTTGTTAACTATATTATCGGTAAGGCTTCTCATCAACAGTAGGCTATTAGTAGTTATTTCTGGAAATTCAAAACTCATATGTAGACTTTTTACTATGCAGAGGGTCAGCACCCTTCATCCCCAGGTTGTTCAAGGGTCCACTGGTCCACTGTATATGCATTTTAACAAGATGGCAAAAAGGAAAGGTAACAAAGAAAAAAGGGGCTAAATTGGGCAGGTGAACTAGGATCCCATCTTAGAAAATCTTGATAAGACTAAGAGGCTTGCACTGCTTCAAAAAGCAAAAGACGTATCATAGGTTTTAAAAATAGCAACCTAATAGAATAAAATATTATTTTAGAAGGATAATTCTAGTGAGAAGGGGGAGGAAAAGATCTTAAAGGTAAGAGAAGTAGGTGAGTTAACAGCAGTCTAAGTTTAAAGTGATGAAAGCCTTTATAAATAAGGCAGCCACATGAGTGAAAGGAAGAAATAAGTGAGAAAGAACAATGGGGCCTCCTCTTCTTCCATTCCTGGATTAACTGTCATAGGCCCTCTTCACATGCTAAATATTTTCTCATTTAAGCCAAACCGTCAGGTTTTTTTTCTACATATTGATGACTCCCATATCTGTATCTGTGGCCCTGAGGTTGCTCCTAAATTCCAGATATGTATATCCATCAGCCTCTGCAAATGTCACATATATGTAAAACAGCATGCCCTAAATTTTCTCCCTAACCTGGCTTCCTATAGGATCTCGGTCTATGACATCATCAACTAGCCGCTGAATTATAAACCTGAAAGTAATCCTTAAAATCTCTCTTTCACCCATCACCTTCTTTGCCAAGTTTTGCTGATTCTGACAGATAACTAAGCTAGTAATTCACAATTTTACTTAACAATCAGTACTCCCACAAATACTGAATCATCCTCTAAATCCCAAATTTACATTTTTACATCTCATTGTCACTTCCATCTCTCACCTGTCAATAACTCACTAAGTGGTTTCCAAGATGAAGCTGTAATTATCCTTAAAAAACACAAATTTGATCATGACTTTTCCTTGTACAACACCATTCAAAATTTCCTATTGCCCCCAAAGATCAAACCCTTTAGGATGAAATGTTATTATTTGGCACCTTTTACCTTTTCCAACCTCATTTCCTGTATTAATTTTCTATTGCTACCATAACAAATTGTCACATGTTTAGTAGCTTAAAGCAACACAAATTTTTTATTTTATTTTGCCTTAAGTTCTGGGTTACATGTGCAGAATGTGCAGGTTTGTTACATAGGTACACATGTATCATGGTGGTTTGCTGCACCTATCAACCCGTCATCTAGGTTTTAAGCCCTGCATGCATTAGCTATTTGTCCTAATATTCTCCTCTCCTTTGTCCCCCCACCCCGCGACCCCAGTGTGTAATGTTCCCCTCCCTGTGTCCATGGGTTCTCATTGTTCAACAACCACTTATGAGTGAGATCACGTAGTGTTTGGTTTTCTGTTCCTGTGTTGGTTTGCTGAGAATGGTTTCCAGCTTCATCCATATCCCTGCAAATGACATAAACTTATTCTTTATTATGGCTGCATAGTATTTCATGGTGTATATGTGCCATATTTTCTTTATCCAGTCTATCATTGGTGTACATTAGGGTTGGTTCCAAGTCTTTGCGTTCGTAAATAGTGCCACAATAAATATACATGTGCATGTGTCATTACAGTAAACACAAATTTATTATAATAAAATTCTGGAGGTTAAAACTCCAGAATGAGTCTCTTGGGGTAAAACCACCATGTTCACAGAGCTAGTTCTTTTTGCAGCCTATAAGGAAGGAATCTATTTCTTGTCTTTTCCATTTTCTAAAGGCTGCCATCATTCCTCGGATCTTGGCCATGTAACTACTTTTGCAGTCATATTATGACTTCTACCTCCCTCTTCCACGCAAGAATACTTGTGAGTAGAAGAGGTCCACGTGGATAATCCAGAATTATCTCCCCATCACAAAATTGTTAACATAAACACATCTGAAAAATTCCTTTTACTTTGTAATAGAACCTATTCACAGATGCCAGCGATTAGGATGAAGACACGTTTGGGGAGCCATTATTCTGCCTACTATGCCTCTTTCCCCTCTTTCCCTAATGAGTAATGTAGTCTCCACTCCAGGTGTATAAAATGGAATCCTTCAAATAGTCCTTCAAACACGCCACAAAATTTTCCACCCCAAGATCAGACGCAGCTCCTCTGTCTGAAAAACTAAACTGTCAGGCCCTTCAACAGTACAGTCATCATTATCCTTCACAACTCAGCCTACCTTTTATCCTTTCCTCAACTGTTTAACATACTACGTCCCCTAAACTACTATAAAACTCCTCTAAAGTGGGGTTCATCACTTCAATCATAAGTGAATTCTTACTAATCTGGCTTCCCAACCAGACTCTTAATTTCTTTTGAGGCAAAGACTGTCACAGTCACCACTGTTTCCTCAGAACCTAATATAATTTTTATGATATACTAGGCAACTAAATACATATTTGTTGAATCCTAGCTCAAGAGACAGTCAAAAAGATACTTAAAGTTGTGGGATTCCTCAACATATTTCACTGATTTATTTCAGCTGAACATTGATGACCTTCCTGAAAACCGACATTCAAGACTGCAATAGACGTGAAGAAGTCTTTTCAAACTTACTTCTAGAGAAAACTCAGAAAACTTTATTGACTATCTTATAATCCAGTATCATGGACATGAAAAATAATTCTTAAGGTCTCCAACTGAAGTGATTCTAGAGTCAAAAAAGGATATAGATTTATTATTTAAAAACGAATATAGCATTACTAGAAAGTAATGGGAAAATCATACCTCTCAGAGGCCACCCTTAGGAAATACCACTCACAGTAAGCCCATGAAACAATGAGTGCTATGGTGTGAAGATGAGGGTCTTTGATTACTAAGAAACACACAAGAAATTATAACTGATTTTTACTGGGGTTGATTCTATTTCTCATTAATTTAAATAACTATCAATCAGGGTTCAAGGATGTCCACAAGATTATAATTTATCTCTATGGGTATTCCTGTTACAAAATCTCATTTTTTGGTATAGTTTTAACATATACAAATTGTTACATAAATAACAAAAAAATGAACATGAAGTTTTGGTTTTCTATAAAGCTTATAAATACATAAGAATGAGGTATCTCATTTTTAAAAATCACTTGTAGATATCTTTTTAATATCTTTGGTTTTTCTAATTTGAATCCTAGTATTTTGATGTCATTAAAATTCTTACCATGCAAATGTAGTCTGCATATAACAAATTGTGGGACAAACCTTTTGTGGCACCATTAAATCGTTCCATTCAAGGACAAGGTAGCAGATGAACACTAATTTAGTTAATGTGATAAAGATAAATGGTGTTTTGTAAAGTTAAAACAAGTATGCCTGTTCTTGTATATCATTCTCACTTTTCAAATGGGTTAATATAGGGCTTTAATTTGCAAATAAGAAATATTAAATATTACATAAGACTGTGTCACCATTTTAATATCAGAGAGAAATCTCATCAAGGTGTCAAATAAATTTAATGGAAACAATTAAACATAGTTTGTAGTAGTATAAAATACAGATAAGCTGAATAGAGCACAACCAGAAATATTTTCTATCTGTACTCAAAAACATTTATGAAGTTTTCTAAGAGCATGGTAACTACATGGAAAACTCACTTCAAATATAAAATAATAAAAAATATAGAAAATAAATTATTGTACAAATAGAATTGAAACTGAATATATCTTATTTCCAAAAAGATGTCATCCATAAATCTAAACCAAGCCCAACTATGGAATCATTAAAAGCCAAAATTTCTACATTATTCTGAAAATAGAATATGAAAGTCTTCTGTTTATATTTTTGAAATATTATATTGAGCACTTATTAGATGTCTAGATTTTTTCAAAAATAATATCAAGTATTTAATGAATGCATATTAAATGTAAGACTCTGAGCCTAAAATATCCTTATGGCTCACAAACAGCTTATTATCTAATGGGCATGGCAGATACGCAAAACTAACAAATATTAGACTGAATAAAGTAAGTGCCATAACTACTTCAAAGTTCAATGTAAGCTGAGGAAGAAGATATTTTTATGACATGCTTTATAAATAAGTACGTCAAGTAAAGTAGACTAATAATGAAAACAGCATCATGAAAATATCACGTGAGATGTTCCACCTCAGGAGTATATGTGAGCTGCAGGTAGGTACAGACGGAGGAGACTACTAAGGAAAAAGCGTTATGTGGGTCAAAGAGACCAATCCACAACAGAGGCTGAGACGGCACTCTCTTCTCCCTTTCATACTCTTACTTCTCATTGACTCACCCCACCCACACTCCTTATCACTTCTCATCTGTCCCTACTTTCTATCAACCACTTTTCTTCTGCTTCAAGTATAGAAGTACAAACACTAATAATACTTGCACCAGAATTCCTCTGTTCTTTTGGGGTTTACAGAATAGTAAATGCATCCTCAATGTCTAATCCCCATCAAGCTACCATTGACACTCTTCACAGAACTGGAAAAACATCCTTAAACTTTATATGGAACCAAAAAAGAGCCCGTATAGCTAAATAAATCCTAATAATAATAATAAAAAAAAGCTGGAGGCATCATCCTACCTGACCTCAAACTATACTACAAGGCCATAGTAATCAGAACAGCATGGTACTGGTACCAAAACAGAGATTGACCAATGAATAGAACAGAGGCCTCAGAAGTAACACCATTGATCCACAACCATTTGATCTTTGACAAACCTGACAAAAACAAGCAATGGGGAAAGGATTTCCTGTTTAATAAATGGTGGTGGGATAACTGGCTAGGCATGTGCAGACAGCTGAAACTGGACCCCTTCCTTATACCTTATACAAAAATTAACTCTAGATGGATTAAAGACTTAAACATAAGACTTAACATCATAAAAACCCTAAAAGAAAACCCAGGTAATACCATTCAGGACATAGGCATAGGCAAGGACTTCATGACTAAAACACCAAAAGCATGGGCAACAAAAGCCAAAATAGACAAATGGGATCTAATTAAATTTAAGAGCTTCTGCATAGGAGAAGAAACTATCATTAGAGTGAACCAGCAACCAACAGAATGGGAAAACATGTTTGCAATCTACCCATCTGACAAAGGGCTAATATCCAGAATTTACAAAGAACTAAACCAAATTTACAAGAAAAAAACCAACAACCCGATTAAAAAGTGGGTGAAGGATATGAAAAGACACTTTCCAAAAGAAGACATTTATGAGGACAACAAACATATGAGGCTCATCATCACTGGTCATTAGACAAATGCAAATCAAAACCACCTTGAGATACCATCTCATGCCAGTTAGAATGGTAATCATTAAAAAATCTGGAGACAAAAACAGATGCTGGAGATGATGTGGAGAAACAGGAACACTTTTACACTGTTGGTGGGAGTGTAAATCAGTTTAGCCATTGTGGAAGACAGTGTGGCGATTCCTCAAGGATCTAGAAATAGAAATACCATTTGACCCAGCAATCCCATTACTGGGTATATACTCAAAGGACTGTAAATCATTCTATTATAAAGACACATGCAAACATATGTTCACTGTGGCACTGTTTACAACAGCAAAGACTTGAAACCAACCCAAATGCACATCAATGATAGACTAGATAAAGAAAATATGGCACATATACACCATGGAATACTATGCAGCCATAAAAAAGGATGAGTTCCTGTCCTTTGCAGGGACATGGATGAAACTGGAAACCATCATTCTCAGTAAACTGACACAAGAACAGAAAACCAAACACTGCATGTTCTCACTCATAAGTGGCTGTTGAACAATGAGAACCCATGGACCCAGGGAAGGGAACATCACACACTGGAGCCTATTGGGGCATGGGAGAGCTAGGGGAGGGATAATATTGGGTGGGGGGATTGGGAAGGGATAACATTAGGAGAAATGACTAATGTAGATGACGGGGGAATGGATGCAGTAAACCACCATGCCATGTGTATACCTATGCAACAATCCTGCATGAACTGCACATGTACCCCACAATTTTAATTAAAAAAAAAAAAAAAACTAAAGAGCAAAACATTAAAAAAAGATGGTGACCCTCCATTAAATTAAGTAATTTGGAACTAATAATTTATCAAATAAAATAAAATATTGGAAACATATTTTCAAAAGTGCAATGCCTAAAGGGAAAAAAAACTTCAACAATTAATTCCATCTTAATGTTTGTTTTCACTCAGCATGTGAATTCTCTACCAACTTGGCTAAATATTAAACTGTTCAGGTATATAAATATCATGAGATATTTGTAAATGTCATAGTTACAACCCTTGGTATTCTAATGGCGGTTTAAACTTTTTAATGTATTTAATGCTAATTTTTATTAATATGATGATTAAGTCTAGAGTCCTAGAATTTTACATATTGAGGAAAAATTGAAAATAGGAAAATGCTGATATAGAATGTTCTTTATTAAGCTTTAATAATATGCCCTTGGCTACATTTATAGGATGCTAAAATCAACAACCTATGAAATCTGTTTCCAAAGTTTTACAGAAATACTGTTGAGGACACTGTTATCTAAAATCCCAAGAGAGAAATTTCCCTTAGAACTTACTGGCAGTAAAATTTTGCTTTAAACTAATTAAAATCCTTCTTCCTTTGTAATCATGAAATTAGCTAACTCTTTTTTCTGTAACAGCTTCCTAGAAGCTTACAGCTAAATTTTAAGCTCAACACAGAAAGTATACATAGGCCTTTAGGAGTCTGTATTTTATATTTTATTTACTATTTCTGAATTTCTACCATTACTTATTTTTCCCCAGTATTGATAATTTGTTTCTTTCATTTTTTGGTTTTTGTTTGTTTGTTTTTTTGACAGGCTCAAGTAATCCTCCCACCTTGGCCTCCCAAAGTGCTGAGATTACAGGTGTGAACTACTGAGCCTGGACATTATGTTTCTATTTCTATTTTAACATTACTATAATATGATTTGGTTTTAGCTACACACTACTATTTAAAACACGGTAAAATGAAAATTGACTTTTTTCTGTTGTTTAAGTGTACCAATAAATTCCTTAACTTTTTCCTACAATGAAAAATCAAAATAGCCTTCGATGTTTTCATATGAGTTATGAGGTATGTGGTATCACCACTATATTTAGGATGTGCTTATATCACATTCATCGTTTGCTTATAAACCTTCAGCAGTGGCATTTTCCATCAAAGTTCTGATATTCAAGGCTCTCAAAAATCTGATTTTAACCTAAACTTTTCAGATTATTCACCTTTCCAAATCGTCTGCTTCTGTCAAACTGATCTTGCCTTCCTTAAAACAGGTCTAGAAGTTTTCCATGTTTAGCTTCTCCTCTTATTAAATAATTGCCCTCCTTCTGCCTATTCTCAAGACCTACTCTGAGTTTATCTTCAAACCATTCCCAGCCGATTTGTTCCTCTCTTTTGAATTCCCGTAACACATACTGTGACTTTAGAAATAGTTTTTGTTGGTTTTTTAACAACGCTTTATATAAATACTTTTCAAATTGAGGTTCACAAAACCAACTTATTGGCTATAAACGCTTTTAAAAATAAAATATAACAGCTCATTTAGGAAGCTAAAACAGTGTTTTGTAAAACTTGTTTTAGTTACACACACATATATATCAATACTCCCAAGTTTGTGTCCTGGGTCTTCAAATAAAATGGAATTTCTTCCTATGAATTATGGAAAAAATAGTTTTTAAAACATTGCATTACAGTGTTCTACAAAACATTAGCATGTAATATTATTTTAGAAAATTTTCATATTACAAACATAACAACATGTTCAATGAAAAATATTTTTAAACTCTCCCCAAATCACCCATAACTACTCCAATCCAAGATAATCATAATTAATATCCTGGAGTATATAGCCTTTTGACTTTTTCTATGTATTTGGATATCTATACCTTATTTTATAAAAATCAGATAAATACCATAATCCTATTTAAAAAACTGCTTTCCTGCTTTAACAATATATAGCATGAATATTTTCTTTTAAATAATTTCTCAATAAAGCATCATCCTAAAAATTTATAATTGCTTGAGGACAGGTACCATTTTTTAATATTTTTTAACCTTAATCTTTAAATAGATAATACATTCACAGTGTTAAAAAAATTAAAATGTAACAAGTACAAAGTTTCCCTTAAACCTCTGCTTTCAATTTCAAGCACCTCTCCAAACATGTAATCTCTGTTATTAGATTCTTGTATTATTTTTCAAGTTTTTTTATCACACAAAAGCAAATTCAGACCTATAATCTTGTATTCCTATGTTTTTTATGTAAAAGGTAACAACATAACCTAAACTGTTTGCAGCTTAGTTCTTTGTACTAACAATGTCTCCTGGAGCTCTCCCCAGTTAGTACATATTTAACTCCCTGTCACAGTACTCCATTGGATACGGTACTATAATTTCTTTAACTAGCCCTAATGGTGAAAATTTCAAAGAGTTTCAGTTTCCTAATATTACAAACAATGCTGCAGTGACTAACCTTGGAATGACACCATTTCATACATACATATAACCAAAGGATAAGTTGTGGAAGTGTTATTGCTGAGTCAGAGGTATACATATTTTACAATCTTGACAGATTCTGCCAAAATACCTTCTACAGTGGTTTTTCATGTTGTTGAGAATTTATACTCTCAACAGCAAAGTATCAAAGGGCATTTTTATCCACACCTTTGTCAAGACACTAAGATTAAATTTTAAATTTATGCCAATCTGATAGGTGAAAAAAATCTCAATATATTTTATTTTTATTTATTTTACTGAAAATGGAGAAAATCTACTTTAATATACTTAAAATAATTTGTATTTCTATTTTATAAACTATCCACATCTCCACTGCCAATATTTTTATTTGGTTGTCCTTATCGATTTCTAGTAGCACACTGTATATTAAAGAGATTCACCCTTTTGCGTTATTAGTTTGCATTGACTATATTAACAAGTATTTTAATTATTAATTTTCTAAAGGAAACCATTATATACATATTATATTTTTCCTTTTTCTGATTCATTCTTTTATTCTTTTATTTTCATTACTTCTATTCTTGTGCATTCCTTTTATTCAATTCTAGGTTTGATTTTTCCTAGTTTTTTGGGTGACATGATAAACTCATTTATTTCATTCTTTTTGTTTTAATAATATAAGTACTCAAGGCTCTGAATTTTTCTCCAAGTGCAGTTTTGGCTATATCAGTTAACATATCATATATATTTATTTTTCCTTCATCCCTTGCTGACATCCACTATGACAAGCAAGGAATATACCCTTAGAACTTTAGGGTACGTTCTTCATTTTCAACAGGTAATTTTTTTTTTTTTTTTGCGATGGAGTTTCACCTACTCTGTCCCTCAGGCTAGAGGGCAGTGGCATGATCTTGGTTAAATGCAACATCCACCTCCCAGTTCAAGTGATTCTCCTGCCTCAGCCTCCCAAATAGCTGGGATTACAGGCGTGAGCCACCATGCCCAGCTAATTTTTCTATTTTCAGTAGAAACAGATTTTAACCTTGTTAGACAAGGCTAGCCTCAAACTCCTCACCTAAGGTGATACACCCACCTTGGCCTCCCAAAGTGCTGGGATTATAGGTGTAAGCCACCGTTCCCGGTCACTTTCAGCAGGTAATTTTTTTTGCAGGTGTTAAAATCCATTACAGTTTGTTTCTTTGACTACATCTTCTCTTAATTTTATTAATACATGATTACTGCATGATCTAAGTAATAGCAGCAAGAGGAAGACAAATGCCTAGGTAGATTGTGTGGGGAGTGGGGGTGGGGGGGCGGCACAGTGACAACCCACCTTCCAAGCCAAAACCTCCACCCTTTTTCAGTTTAAAGTAAATAAGCCAAGCTACAAGTCAAACCATGGACCATATTGAGAACCTGTCTTCCCATCTTGCACACTTTCCTCTGATTGATCCACACCTTTCACCTATTTTACTTATACTTTCTGTTTCCTAATTAGTTATTTTTTTGAGACAGAGTCTATGTTGCCCAGGCTGGAGTGCAGTAGTACGATCTTGGCTCACTGCAGCCTCTGCCACCTGGGTTCAAGCAATTCTCCTACCTCAGCCTCCTAAGTAACTAGGATTACAGGCACCTGCCACCAAACCCAGCTAATTTTTGTATTTTTAGTAGAGATGGGATTTCACCATGTTGGTCAGGCTGGTCTCAAACTCCCGACCTCAGATGATCCACTCACCTTGGCTTCCCATAGTACTGGGATTACAAGCATGAGCCACCACGCCCAGCATCCTTATTGGTTTTTTACACTGTGATGCCCAACTTTCAGTGGTGCCTTTGTTTTAACTCTTTGTGCATACTCACAAACCAATCACATACCCTCCCTATTCTGAGGTCATAAAAGCCCCCAACTCAGCCACACAGGGAGAGAAACCAGCACACTCAGGGTAGCTGACCACCCTCATGTCCCCTCTCTGCTGAGAGCTATTTCACTGTTCAGTAAAATTCTTCTCCACCCTACTCACCTTTCAATAGTCAGTGTATTCTTATTCTTCTTGGACATGTGGCAAGAACTTAGGAACCTCTGAATGCAGTGTGAACTGTAACACAGGCAGGCTGGGCTGGTGCATAAGACAAAGTTGGCCTGGGTGGGTTGAGTGAGCAGGTCACCTCCTGCAGCAAGTAATGTGGCTGTGTGAGGCCCAAGGCAGGGACATCACAGCTGGAGGTCCCCAGCTTACAAAGTGACCAAGAAAAATCTTGTGTCATAAGGTGCTCGGGCTACCTTATGATGTACTTTGAAGTCCCTGATTCATGAAAAATGCAGTTTATGAATTCTCCTATTTTTTTTGTTGTTGTTCTGTGGCTTTGTTTCATCTGTGTTTGTTTGTTCAATGCTACTCTTTGTTACTGTTCTATGGCTTCCAACAAGAAATGGGGAGGGGAGAATTATAAGTTATACATCCATGTTCATATTAGAAATCTTATACATTTTGGTATATAGGAGATTAATCAGGGTGGTAGGAAAAATTACAGGAAAGATCCAAACCTTCTTGGAAGGCCAGGAACTTTTACAAAAGCTTCAGGAAAGGGTTATGGCTGAAGGCAGCCTAATCCTCTTACATTAAACTAATGGCAAAGAGCAGGTAACAAGGAAGTGCAAAGGAATTTGTCTAGATAAGTTTGTTTACCTATTTCTCTAGAAACCAGCCTTTGATAATCCACCTGTAGGACTGCCCCCTACTCGGGGGTTGACAATGGTAATTACCCACAAATGGTGTTTGCTGCAGACTTTGTCATTACATCTGTACTAAGTAAATGTGAGCATCTCTGGCTTATCAGGCTGCACTTTCCCCTTGGCTATGCTAAGCCATGTGGTCCCCTAGTCATGCTCACAGGCAAAAACACCTGCATCTGCATACTCCATTCATCTGTCACTCAGTCAGAGTCTGTGGAACAGGCTCAACATTGTTGTACATTTCGAAAAAAAGTACATTTATAAAAATTCTTTCCAAAGTCCGTGCATATAGAAAATATAATAAATACTTTAAAATGATGAAATGGTACATATCAGGCAATGTTTACGCTATAAATATCAAATCATGCCTTTCAATTTGCATTTAAAAATTCCAATGACTTATTCTTTTAATAAACCGTACCTGCCTATTCCCATTTCCTTTCAAATATTTTTAGAGTAGGCAAAAAATGTATAGAATTCATTAGTGAAAACCTGGCTTCTCTAACTAAAACTATAATGATATTTAAGAAAGTGTGAGGTAGGCTTATGGATGTGAAACATTTGAGTTATCACTTACAAAACATCAGTGGTTTCTAAGGTCTATTAATTTTTTGCTTTTCCTCAAAAAACCTGCTGGTAAAGGATGAAAGTTGTAAAAATAAGTCTGGGTGTTATTAAATACACATACCATGGTTGGGTTCTTTTATATTACGAAATAGATCAAGCCTGAAGTCCAATCTTAATTTAACTTTGCAGACTATACTAAGTAGTGTCTAACTATTCAAATATCACCTTGTATTTCCCTTAGCACAACATGCTCATAGTCTCTACTAGACTTTCATGTGGGTTGGAAAAATAACTGTTAAGTTCACTCATATCCTAGTGCTAAAATATCGCAGTATAGAAAAAAAAATTTGTTAAGCTATTGACATTAATCAGATAGTAGAGATTATAATTTATGCTAGCTGGAGTTGTAATTAAAAGATGATAAACAGAACAGAATCCCTTTCTGATAACGACTCTGAAACTTACAGTAAATTTGATTTAGGGTAAATTATAATGTCTAAGTTTCCTTTTCTAATATTGGGAATAATATTAATACTCAAATTCACAGGTGTTGAAAAGATTTAATAAAGTAATCGAGCTAGAGTATTATCAACAGTATTCAATAAGTGTTTTTTTCCTTCTTTCACAATTTAAAATGCTCCAAATTTGCTTTCTGCTACTTATTTATCTATCTTGTAAAAAATACTTTCAAACAAAAAAGTATTTGCTATTTTACAGTTTCCAACATATAACTCCAGAGATTTTCACACATGATCTTTATAACAAGAGAGCTTATTGTAGGTTACAGATACATTAGAAGGCTGGCTTGCCTAAGAAGATGTGGCTGATAATAAAAAAAATTGGGGATTTAAAAATGGACTGTCTGCACTCAAATATAAGGCTCACATGGACTTTATACATTCCTGATAAATTTTCTAGAGAAGAACATTTTGTAATTTTTTTGTGTCCTTCCATGCTTAATAGACCTAATTAATTTAAGTAAAAGAGCCAATTAAATAGAAATCTTAACATCTAGTTCAGAATGTTTTTTTTTCAAACTGTGAGTTTCCATGACTGGAATTCCAATTTGATAGGATATTTAATTATCTCATTTTAAAGAGCTAAAAATAAAGATCACTCTTATCTCTTTTCAAATCTTAAACACACAGCACTTTTTGAAAAGCCTATACAAGTGGCAGCAAAAAAATGATTAACTGCAAAAGCACAGCTAGCTAGATGCTTCCAAAAATAATCCTATGGGAAAAAAGTTCTTAGAAATTAAACACATGGGATTTACTGTAATTTATTTGGATGGTCTATTCTACCAAATATATTCCCTTGATATTCACTATCACTATTAAACATAAATCTTTTGTTTTAAGAGACCCACTATGAAAACTTGTAAACTTTTATGCTGAGTTTCTACTCAAATGAAATGAATTTCTTAAATTATACAAAGAAGAATGCCTTTTATGATGATATGTGTTAGTTATTAAATGAATTGAAATCTGTATTCGTCTTCCATCACTCTCAATTTTGACGATGCGGCTTCTCCCATACTAACATCTGTAGTTCTTCAGTCACACCAGGAAACACTCCTCCCCAGATATACAAGGAGAATATACGGTCAGTAAACACCTCTATGGCTCTTCCAGTTGTTTACTGCTGGCATCTGTTCTGATAGGTTGATACGCATGCTGTACTAACTGCTAAACACTTTCACTGTTACCCCAGGATACAACCACACAGATAACTGCTTGTTTTGATTTACATCTTTGTCCAAATTTCATTAGAAGTCTTTCTTTGCTAATGATGTTTTTAAAATTAGCCATCTTCATACATACACAATCTAAACGTTGTCATCAACACAGTCTAGTACCTCATTATCTCCTTATCCTACTCCATTTTCATAACATTTATTCACTCAAGCAGAATAAAGAACACACTCAGCACACAGTGAGTACTTAGTAAATATTTACTAAATGAATACTGATCACATCTATTTTTATTCCTTTCATTCTTAAAAATTTAAATTATTTTTTAAATTACCCTACAGCTCTTAGTGAATTAAAGAATGTGGATATAGACTTAAGGAAAAGGAAGACTTTAATTTCATAAAGTGAAATATTGAAAAAACTTCAACATATAAAGTATATCATAAGCCTCTATGAAATGAAAATCACTCAAAAGTAATACTGGAAGAAGCAAGCTATATTAGGTATAAGATAAAATAGTCTTGGGGGGAGATCCAAGATGGCCAAATAAGAAAAACTCTGCAATGCAGTTCCCAGCAAGAACAATGTAAAGGGTGAGTTATCACTGCATTTACAAATGAGGTACCAGGTGCATCTCAATGGGACTATCTGCACAGGGGGTGTAGCTCAAGCAGGGTGAGTCAAGGCAGAATAGGGCCCTGCCTCACCTGGGACATGCAATCCCTGGAGGACCCCCCTCCCTACCCAAAGGAGGCCATCAGTGGCTTTTCTATCCACTCCAGCACTCCAGTTAAGATGCTGCTGCTTCTCCTGCAGGTTTTGCCACCCAGAAACCAGGAAATTACAGGGGTGAAAAGCGCCAGGAGTTTCCAGCATGACTGTCTCATCCAGCGCCTTGGGTTTCTGCATAAAAACTCACACAAATCTGGACAGCCATATCAATTGGCACCTGGAACGCCTGGATGACAGAGCTGCCCATTCAACTGAAAAAGGGGCTGAAAGCAGGGAGCCAGGTGATCTGGCTTGGTGGGTTCCACCCCAACAAAGACCAGCAATCTGAAACACTCTGAATTCATTTTCTCAGCAAGTGCAGCTGGACTCAGGATGGTCCAGCTCTGTGTGGGGAAGGGCATCTGGCATGACCGAAGCAATCCACAACTACCAAGGCAGTCCACAAACACCTAGGCACTCTGCCATTACCAAGGCAGTTCTAACTGTACCTCTATACAAAAAAACAGCAAGGAAGTTTACACAGCAGCTGGGCAGAGCCTGTGTCAGCTCAGCAACATCTCTGCTGGCAGACTGTGATTGGACTACCTCCTTGCTGGGCAGGGCATCTCTGAAAAAAGGCAGCAGCACATCTGAAACTTATAAAGCCCCACCTTCCCAAGACAGAGCACGTGGGTAAAGAGATGGTTATGAGTTCCACTGTAGCAGACTTAAACGTATCTGCCCAGCAGCTTGAAACAGAACAACAGAGCTCCCAACACAACACTTGAGCTCTGATATAGAACAGACTGTTCCCTCAAGGAGCTCCCTGATCACCATAGATCAAAAGAGTCACCTTATAAACAAGAGCTCTAGCTGACATCTGGTGGGTACTCTGGGATAAAGACAACAGAAGAAGAAACTGGCAGCAACCCTTACTGTTCTGCAGCCCCTGTGGGTGATTCCCAGGCAAGCAGGGTCTGGAGTGGAACTCTAGCAGTCCTGCAGCAGAGGGGCCTGAGTGTCAGAAGGAAAACTAAAAAACAGAAATAAATAGCTTCAACATCAACAAAAAGAACGTCCACTCAGAGACCCAATCCGAAAGTCACCAACTAGAAAGACCACAGGTAGATAAATTCACAAAGATGGGAAGAAACCAGCACAAAAAGGATGAAAACACCCAAAACCAGAACACCTCTCCTCCTCCAAGGGATCACAACTCCTCACCAGCAAAGGAACAATGCTGGATGGAGAATGAGTCTGATGAATTGACAGAAGCAGGCTGCAGAAGGTGGGTTGAAATGAAGAGAAAAATGCTAAGGGCAGCCAGAGAGATGGTAGGGTTACCCACAAAGGGAAGCCCATCAGACTCACAGCAGATCTCTCAGCAGAGAAACCCTACAGGCCAGAAGAGAGTGGGGGCTAATATTCAACCTCCTTAAAGAAAAGAACTTTCAACCTAGAATTTCATATCCAGCCAAACTAAGCTTCATAAGCAAAGGAGAAATAAAATCCTTTATGGACAAGTAATTGCTGAGAGATTTCATCACCACCAAGCCTGCCTTATAAGAGCTCCTGAAAGAAGCACTAAATATGAAAAGGAACAACAAGTACAACCCACTCCAAATATGTACCAAATGGTAAAGAGCATTGACACAATGAAGAAACCGCGTCAACCAACAGGTGAAACAATGAGCTAGCATCAAAATGGCAGGATCAAATTCACTGATAACAATATTACCCTTAAATGTAAATGGGCTAAATGCCCCAATTAAAAGACAGACTGGCAAACTGGATAAAAAGTCAAGACCCATCAGTGTGCTGTATTCAGGAAACCCATTTCACATACAAGGACACGCATAGGCTCAAAATTATAGGATAAAGGAAGACTTACCAAGCAAATGGAGAGCAAAAAAAAGCAGGAGTTGCAATCCTAGTCTCTGACAAAGTGGACTTTAAACCAACAAGGGTCAAAAGAGACAAAGAACTGTATTACATAATGGTAAGAATCAATGCAACAAGAAGAACTAATGATCCTAAATATATATGCACCCAATACAGGAGCACCCAGATACATAAAGGAAGCTCTTAAGGACCAACAAAAAGACTTAGACTCCCACAAAACAATAGTGAGAGACTTTAACACTCCACTGTCAATATCAGACATATCAATGAGAAGGAAAATTAACAAGGATATCCAGAACTTGAACTCAGCTTTGAACGAAGAAGACCTAATAGACATTTACAGAACTCTCCACTCCAAATCCACAGATTATACACTCTTCTCGGTACCACATCGCACCTATTTTAAAACTGACCACATAATTGGAAGTAAGTCACTCCTCAGCAAATGCAAAAAACAGAAATCATAACAAACATTCTCTCAGACCACAGGGCAATCAAAGTAAAACATAGGATTAAAAAACTTAGAACTACACAACTTCATGGAAACTGAACAACTGGCTCCTGAATGTCAACTGGATAAATAATGAAATGAAGACAGAAATAAAGATGTTCTTTGAAACCAATGAGAACGAGGACACAACATACCAGAATCTCCAGGACACATTTAAAGCAGTCTCTAGAGGGAAATTTATAGCAAAAATGCCCACATGCGAAGTGAGGAAAGATCTAAAATCGACACCCTATCATCAAAATTGTAAGAGCGAGAGGAGCAAGAGCAAAAAAAACCTCAAAAGCTAGCAGAAGACAAGAAATAACTAAGATCAAAGCAGAAGTAAAGGAGATACAGACACAAAGAATCCCTTCAAAAAAAATCAATAAATTCAGGAGCTGGTTTTTTGAAAAGATCAACAAAATAGACTGCTAGCCATATTAATAAAAAAAAGAGAGAGAGAGAAGAATCAAATAGATGCCATGAAAAACGATAAAGGGGATATCACCACTGGTTCCACCGAAATACAAATTACCATCAGAGATAACTACAAACAACTCTATGCACACAATCCGGTAATCCTGGAAGAATCATATAAATTTCTGACCCTTTCACCCTCCCAAGCCTAAACCAGGAAGAAGTTGAAACCCTGAATAGACCAACAACAAGGGTTGACGTTGAGGCAGCAATTAATAGCCTACCAACAAAAAAGATTCCAGGTCCAGAAGGGTTCATAGCCAAATTCTACAAAATTCTTTGTAGAATTCACAGCCGAATTCTACAAACAGGAGCTGATACCACTCCTTCTGAAACTATTCCAAACAACACAAAAAGAGGGAATCCTTCCAAATCATTTTATGAGACCAACATCATCCTGACACCAAAACCTGGCAGAGAGTCAACAAGAAAAGAAAGCTTCAGGCCAATATCCATGATGAACAAAGATGCAAAAATCTTCAATAAAATACTGGCAAATAGATTGCAACAGCACATCAAAAGGCTTATCCATCACGATCAAGTAGGCTTCATCCCAGAGATGCAAGGCTGTTTCAACATAAGCAAGGCTATAATGTAATCCACCACATAAACAGAACCAAAGACAAAAAAGCAATGATTACCTCAACAGATACACAGAAGGCCTTTGACAAACTTCAACAGCTCTTTATGCTAAAACCTCTCAATAAACTAGGTACTAATGGAACTTACCTCAAAATAATAAAAGCTATTTACGACAAACCCACAGCCAATATTATACTGAATGGGCAAAACCTGGAAGCATTCCCTCTGAAATCTGGCACTAGGCAAGGATACCCTCTCTCACCACTCCTATTCAATATAGTATTGAAAGTTCTAGCCAGAGAAATCAGGCAAGAAAAAGAAATAAAGAGGACTCAATTAGGAAAGGAGGAAGTCAAATTGTCTCTATTTGCAGAAAACATGATTATATATTTAGAAGACCCCATCATCTCAGCCCAAAACCGCCTAAAGTTGATAAGCAACTTCAGCAAGTCACAGGATACAAAATCAATGTGCAGAAATCACAACCATTCCTATATACCAATAACAGACTAACAGAGCCAAGTCAAGAGTGAACACCCATTCACAATTGCTACAACTAGAATAAAATACCTAGGAGTACAAGTAACAAAGGATGCAAAGGACCTCTTCAAGGAAAATTACAAACCACTGCACAAGAAAGTAAGAGAGGACACAAACAAATGAAGAAACGTTCCATGCTCATGGTTAGAAAGAATCAATATTGTGAAAATGGCCATACTGCCCAAAGTAATTTTTAGATTCAATGCTATCCCAATCAAGCTACCAATGACCTTCTTCACAGAACTGGAAAAAAACCACCTAAACTTCATATGAAACCAAAAGAGAGCCCACAATGCCAAGACAATCCTTAGGAAAAAGAACTAAGCTGGAGGTATGCTACCTGACTTCAAACTACACTACAAGGCTACAGTAATCAAAACACCATGGTACTAGTACCAAAACAGAGATATAGACCAATGGAACAGAACAGAGGCCTCAGAGGCAACGTCACACATCTACAACCATCTGATCTATGACAAAAACAAGCAATGGGGAAAGGATTCCCTGTTTAATAAATGGAGTTGGGAAAACTGGCTAGCCATGTGCAGAAAACAGAAACTGGACCCCTTCCTGACACTTTACACTAAAATTAACTCCAGATGGATTAAAGACTTAAACATAAGACCTAACACCATAAAAACCCTAGAAGAAAACCTAGGCAAAACCATTCAGGACATAGGCATAGGCAAGGACTTCATGACTAAACCACTAAAAGCATGGGCAACAAAAGCCAAAATAGACAAATGGGATCTAATGAAACTCCAGAGCTTCTGCACAGCAAAAGAAACAATCATTAGAGTGAACCAGCAACCAACAGAATGGGAAAAAACTTTTGTAATCTACCCATCTGACAAAGGACTAATATCCAGAATCTACAATGAACTAAAACAGATTTACCAAAAAGAAAAAAAAAATTTTAAAGTGGGCAAAGGACATGAACAGATACTTTTCAAAAGAAGACATGTATGAGCCCACAAACATGAAAAAATGCTCATCATCACTGGTCATTAGAGAAATGCAAATCAAGACCGCATTGAGATACCATCTCATGCCAGTAGAATGGCGATCATTAAAAAATCTGGAGACAACAGGTGCTGGAGAGGATGTGGAGAAATAGGAACACTTTTACACTGTTGGTGGGAGTGTAAATTAGTTCAGCCATTGTGGAAGACCATGTGGCCATTCCTCAAGGACCTAGAAATAGAAATTCCATTTGACCCAGCAATCCCATTACTGGGTATATACCCAAAGGATTGTAAATTGTTCTGTTATAAAGACATATGCACATGCATGTTAACTGGAGCATTATTTACAATAGCAAAGACCTGGAACCAACCCAAATGCCCACTGATAATACACTGGACTAGGAAAATGTGGCACATATACACCATGAAATACTATGCAGCCATAAAAAACGATGAGTTTGTGTCCTTTGCAGAGACATGAATGGATCTGGAAACCATCATTCTCAGCAATCTGACACAAGAACAGAAAATCAAACACTGCATTTTCTCACTCATAGGCAGGTGTCGAACAATGAGAACACATGGACACAGTGAGGGAAACATCACACACTGTGGTCTGTTGGGGGCGCTAGGGGAGGAACAGTGACAGGTGTGGAGGTTGGGGAAGGATGATATTGGGAGAAATACCAGATATAGGTGATGGGGGGATGGAGGCATCAAACCACCTTGCCATGTGTTTATTTATGAAACAATCCTGCATGTTCTGCACATGTACCCCAGAACCTAAAGTGCAATAAAAAAAGATAAAATAGTCTTTAAATCATCTAAAACTAACAATATGAACAGTGTACTTAATTTAAAGTATAGTTTCTTGATGATCATGAATGTTGTTGCCATGAACCTGTCTTCCCAGGACAAGTTAGTAGTTTTAGCCATAGAGAGACTTACTCTCCTCTCACAAATCTGACTGTAGTATACTAACAATCTATATGATATTTCTGGCAAAAAGCTACAATTACAATTATTGAATTTAAGCTGGTTGTCTAAGGTTCAAATTAATTGCACTCTGCCTATCTAATGTACTTTTTTTTTTTTCTGACATAGAATTTCACTTTGTCACCCAAGTTGGAGTGCAGCGACACGATCTTGGCTCACTGCAACCTCTGCCTCCCAGGTTCAAGTTTTCTTCTCCCTTAGCCTCCCAAGTAGCTGGGATTACAGGTGTGTGCCACCATGCCTGGCTACTTTTTATATTTCTGGTAGAGACAGGGTTTCACTAGGTTGGCCAGATTGATCTCAAACTCCTTACCTCAAGCGATCCGCCCATCTCAGACTCCCAAAGTGCTGGGATTACAGGCACAAGCTACTACACTCAGCCTAATCTACATTTAATCATAACTTTTTGCTTTACTTTCTATTCAGAAAGAGGTTTCTTTCTTTAAAACATCTAAATATTAAGAAATACTAAACTTAACAAAGCAAATAACTTCTACAAGTGCCATTTAAATGTTAAACTAGATGTCTTTCTTAAGTATTTTACCAATCCCTATATTTTAGCTCAAATGCCAGCTTTGCCTATCCAACATTACTGTTCAATAATTTTTCTTTTTATAGTAACTAATAGTTTTGGATATGTTAAAATCTTGTTCAAGTTAAAATTTTATAGAATGAAAGAGACTTCCTTAAACTCACAAACACATTAATTAAAATAAACAGTTTATTTTAGCCTCTGAAGTCTAGACTCTACAGTCTGGACAAATAGATAGTGGTTAAGAATGTAGGTTCAGGCCAGGTACAGTGGCTCACGCTTGTAATCCCAGTACTTTGGGAGGCCAAGATGGTGAATCATGAGTTCAGGAGATTAAGACCATCCTGGTCAACATGGTGAAACCTCGTCTCTACTAAAATCCAAAAAATTAGCCGGGCGTGGTGGCACACACCTCTAGTCCCAGCTACTTGGGAGACTGGGGCAGGGGAATCTCTTGAACCTGCGAGGTGAAGGTTGCAGTGATCCAAGATTGTGCCACTGCACTCCAGCCTGGCAACAAAGCAAGACTCCATCTTCAAAAAAAAAAAAGAATGTGGGCTCAAACCCCAGGTCTGCCTCTTATTAGTTCTGTTTTTTTGGGGAATTCATTTACCATTTTAATCATTAGCTCTTCATTCATAATATTTTATAGTAATAACAGCAACAATAAAAGTATATTGTTGGTTAACAATTTTTATTAATATTTTATAGGAATATGTGAGGTTAAGTGAGATAACGCATATCAAAAGCTCAGCAATTACCTGGGCTCGTAGCAATTGCTCAGTGAATTCAATCCTTCAACAAATATTTATTGAACATCACTCTGGGTCAGCTACACTAATTGTTAAATACAACTGTGGTCCTGTGGAAGTTATTTCCATTGGGGGAGAAAAAATGATAAAAAATACATCATATAATATAATGTCACTTAAATGTAACCATGATGAATAGAAATAAAGGCAGAGGAAGGGGGAGCAAAAGGGTTGGATGTGTTATTTTATACATAGTAGTCAGAGACGGCCTCTCTGATGAAGTGACATTTGAGTTGAAACTGACTTAAGTAAAGAACAGGTCATATACATGTCCAAGGTGTTTGCTAATACAAGAATGATGATAATGGGTGATTAATAAACCCTCTTTACAATGATTTGTTCCATCTTCCATATCTTTACAAAAGCTTTGGAGATAGTGTAGAAAAAATCAGGGAGAGGGATGGGTGGCTCAGGCACCCACTAGTTTTAATACAGTGAGAAAGTTAAATAATTTAATTCTGTCTCGTTTTCTGTACCTCTGAGTGAATACACATAAAAATACCAAGATAAGTTAGAGATTACTTTGGCCATTCTGTCCTCAAGTTAGGCATCGTGATGATAAACATATTTTTATGGGTAAGAGCAGAGATAAATGGGAAGAAAAATAAATGGGAAATAGAAATTACAATGAAACCAAAGTGGAATTCTTTATGCAGGCTAAAAATGAAGTCTAGCAAGCTAGAAATTAAATATTTTATAATACATTATACTTATATAATCAAAGATATTAACTTCTTACACAAATTAAATCAAGAAATAGATTCAATTATAAGAGTACAAATAACTCAAAGGAAGATATATAACGACACTACCACCATAACAAAATCCATATCAATTTGTTATGAACTTATAGCTGAAAATTATCTAACTCACAGCTTCTGCTTTGTGAGGTTCTATTAAAAAAGTAACATGATCCTTTAAATCTAGTATATAACATTTACAACAAACTGAGATCATGATTTGCATATTTCAAATACCATCACTTTCAATTAGGTTAATAGCCAGATATACATTAAACTTCTACCTCATAAAACAATCATATATAACCTTTTAAACTTCTACAGCATCCAGTAGATATTTATTTTCATAGCTAGTTCTATCAGATAATGAGATAATCAACGCCAAAGTGTTGGGAGTTGGAAAAACATTAATTAACCATGTAATAGTCCAAAGAATCTATTATTAAGGTTTTATAGAAAACTTTATATTGTAAGGAGTATAGCTTTAATTCAAATTCTGTATTCCTATTCAAACTCATATCTGCATTGTTATTTCTTTCTTTAATGGATTTGGTCTCCCAATTTAGACTTGGCTAATAAGACTGCAGCAAATGCAGATATTTGGTTAGCTTTTGAAATGGGATATCAGTGTCTCTGAATTCCTAATTGTATATTTTGTTAAACTAATCTAGATGAAAAGTATCTTCCTGCACTGAAGTTTATTCATACTGATATATACTGGAAGTGAATTTCATACTTCCGCATAAATAATTAAGCATACAAAACTCTTTATTTAGAGACAGGGTCTCACTCTGCCTAGGCTGGAATGCAGTGGCACAATCATAGCTCACTACAGCCTCAACCCCTCAGGCTCAAGCAATCCTCCCAACTCAAGCAATCCTCCCACCTTAAGCAATCCTCCCACCTCAAGCTGGATTGCTCAAACAATCCAGCTCCCCAAGTAGCTGGGACTACAGGCATGTGCCACTACCCTCAGTTAATTTTTGTATTTTTAAGAGATATATACTTAATTGTAACCTAGAGTGCTAGAGGGAGAGCACTGATGAAGAAGAAAGAGATGACAAAGATGACCCCTTAATTTATTACTTGAGAAGTTGGGTATTTGGTGGTATCATTTATTTAAAAAGAAATAACACACTTTGCAGTTAAAAGTGATAAGCTCAGTTTGACATGGAAAGTAGAACAATTTGAGTTCTGGAAAAGAGAAATCTGAGTTAGAAATATAAATTCGCAAATTGTTGATATATAAATAGTAAATAAAGCCATGAGACTAGATCACGTTGACTAAAGAATAAATGTCTTAGAATTCTATAACAATCGCATTCATTTAGAGATGAAAGAGGAAATATTATAAGACACATATATATATATATATAAATCTGTTATTTTTTATTTTTCAACAATTTGAATTAAACACTGAAAATTATCAAGCACAAGGTAGAATTTTCAAACATGTCAGTTTCATTTATCTATTTATATTTTTATCATCTTAACCATTTTTAAAGGTATAGTTCAGTAGTGTTAAGTATATTCATGTTGTTGTATAATCACAGTTTTTTTTTAAGAATGGAATTTAAATTTATCAATGAATGTAGCCTTTCTAAAGCAATGCCTTCACATTTCTTCTACCTTATTCGTACAGCATTAGTTTGCTTTTTTTAGTGGAGTAGTCATTTGTTATTCATTACCAAAAACACTGATTCACACATCTTTGATGAAAAATTAAGATGCACCAGTGACAAAACTTCAGATATCAACATGCTCAAATCTTAACACACATATATATATATATATATATATATATATATATATGCTTTAGAAAAAATGGGACAACCTATTTCAGAATGAAAAAGAATTTTTTATGGTTTTTGGTAATTAAGGGTAGAAAATGAATAGAAAAACATTAGCAAAGAATAAGCCAATTTCATAATTCTAGAAAATTATTGAAGAGCCAGTTCCTTAGCCAGAGAATTAGAATGTTTAACAGACAACTGTCAAAATCTTCTGTGAGAGAAGTATTAAAGGTCATCCTCTCAGTGAAGATTCAGTAATATAATAAAAGTATATATTATAGACATTATTTCCCAGACTAAAAATGGAAAATAAAATGATTGATTTTTAAATTTCCAAATTGCTAAATCTGGACTATGTACCAGCATTCTTGGAACTGGCACTTCAAATTAAAAGCAATACCTAAATGTATAAAAGTCCTATCAACAAATATTAATCTACCAAGTTGTACGGTTTTCCTATTTCTACACCATGTTTCAAGTTAGACAGTCCCGAAAGGAAAGAGCTCTTGCCAATACCAACCCAACACTTAAAACATCAAAAGTGCTCAGATGTTTCAAAGTCAGCTCCATTGTTCCATTTTGGTTTAAGTCCCAAAGATTTTACCTTTAAAACACAAACCTTCCACATACCCATTTCCTACTGAACAAATGTTGTAAAGCACTTGAAAGTAGTGTTTTCTGTGATAGATCTTAGAGGTAAAAATGACCTAAGACAATCTCTTATTCAACTATCTGGCTCCACATAGACAAGTTTACTGCTTCTGTGAAGAGTAGTCAAGTTTTTAATAGTTCCAATATCTTATAATACATTATAAATGCAGCATCCCAAACTGAAACTCTAATTTATTCCTAATTCCTGGACATTTTCTTTGACTTCTACAACTTAGAATCTTTTATAACCTGAACCTTTCAAAGTATGAACCTGATAAAGTGAAGAAAAGCCTCAAATCTTTGAAGAAAAACTAGGAAAGAAAGAAAGAAAAAAAACAAGCTATTTGTATACCAGCAAGTACTGAATAAGAAAGCAGCCCATCTTAATAAAATCAAAGAAATTTCATGTTTTAGTTGTATTAGTAACAAAAGCCAGAAAAACAAAAACAAAACTTTTTTTTTCTGATACCAGCAAATAATCTAAGAACTTTATTTACTATTGGAAATGTTAACTCACCAAGAATTCTTTTAAAACAAACATAGAAAAAAGTGTATGTGCACTTACCTTAGGAATAGGATTCAACAGAACTACACCCGATTTCTTAGTGATGACCTGTTTCGTTGTATAGTGATGATCTATAAGTTGAGGAATGTTTGAAAACCCAGTGCCCTCGAATCGATACATGTTCTGGAGAGAAAACAATAAGGTAGAATAAATATGAAGACACTGCTTTAGAAAGGCTATGTTCATTGATAAATTCCATTCTTGAAAAACTGTAATTATACCACAACAGGAATATACTTAACACTATTGAACTATACATTTAAAAATGGTTAAGATGATAAAAATAGAAATAAATAAAACTGACATGTTTTAAAATTCTACCTTGTGCCAGATAAAATAATTTTCACAATGTTTAACTCTAAATCAAATTGTTGAAAAATAAAAAATCTAACAAACAGACCTGAAACTCATTTTGCTAAAATGCTAATGACAGAAAAGAAAGCATGGGATACACCTCAGTTAACAAGACAAGATACATGTTTACACATGTCTACAAATGTATTCCATTTGATAAAACTTTCAATATCAAAAATAATGTCAAAAGTATAAGGAAGGATATCCAATCTGATGGTAAATATTTTAATACATCTGATCATTTATTTTCTATTTGTTGATACAGCATTAGTTTGCTTTCTTTAGTGGAGCACTCATTTATTATTCATTACCAAAAGCACTCATTCATACATCTTTGGTGAAGAAATAAGATGCACCAGTGACAAAACTGCAGATATCAACATGCTCAAATCTTAATACTTTTTAATTGCATATCACCAGGTAAGCTGCCATTTTCCCAAACTCCTCTAAGACCCCTTTTCTCTTGTTTTCATCTTTCAGATTGGCCTATGGGTGGATTGTCATATGGATAAATTTATAGCAATAAACCTGGCAAATCAAAAATATCCTATTGGCCAAATTTTTTAATGCAATTGCATTAAAAATGCAATGCAATGTAACAAGAGCTTCCAACTGATAGTTCTCATAACCAGGAGATATATACAGATACAGATATGGGAGTACCCTCATTTTAAGAAAACACTGTGAAGAAATAAGAATGTTTAAAACTGTCTAAATTCCTGTGGGTTAAGGGGAGGAAGGCAGCAAAACACACTGCCATGTGTGTACCTATGCAACTATCTTGCATGTTCTGCACATGTACCCCATAACCTAAAATGCAATAAAAATTTAAAAAAAAAAAACTGTCTAAATTCCGACATTATTTGCATTACTGGAAGATTACTTTCCCATTTTAAAGTTTAAAGATTCAAAGCTCTTTTTCCATACTATAAAATAAAAAAGATTCAATGTATCAAAATTTAATTTATATAAAACTTTTTAAATGAATATGTCTGTTTCATTGAGTGATAAACAAACTCTCATTAGTATTCTTTAACTATGGAGTATAAGTCAACTCAAGGAAGCTAGTGTTTCAGTCAGTTCAAAGCAGTTGTTAATACATTGCCTAAAGAACTTTTGTACATAGTAGGCAGACATCCTATGGTATATTAGCACTGCTGCTTAAGAACACTTCACACTGAAGGTACTAATATATTTCTATTTCTAATAATATATGTTCTAAGTACGTAAAACACTGAGCAAGATCTCTCAGTATCTCAGCTTGTTCATTAAACAGATATAATACTTGTATTTCCTCACAGAGTAACAGTATGGGTTGAATAAGTGTTAACATGTAAACCACTTTACCCAGTATATGGTACGTGTACTGGCACACATTCAATTATCAAATCACCAGACAAATAATAAATGTTAATGGATATTTAGATTGATTCCTTATCTTCGCTACTGTAAATAGTACTACAATAAGCATAGGAATACAGGTATACCTTTGGTACACTGATTTACTTTCCTTTGGATAAATATCCAATAGGGGGATTGCTGGATCATATGGCAGTTCTATTTTAGCTTTTTGAGAAATCTCCATACTGATTTCCATAAGATTTTACTAATTTACATCCCCACCAACAGTGTATAAGAGTTCCCCTTTCTCCACATCCTTGCCTGCACTTACTACTTTTTGTCTTTTTAATAGTAGCCATTCTAACTAGGATAAAATGATAACTTATTGTGGTTTTAATTTGTAATTTTCTGATGATTAGTGATACTGAGCATTTTTCATAATACCTATTGGCCATTTGCACAGCTTTTTTGAGAAATGTCTATTAGTATTTTGTATTAAAGGCTGTATTCAATGTCTTGAGTGCACATTTCTACACTGCCTTACTGGTTTATTTAATTTCACATCCTGCAAAGTATGTATTCACTGATTTGATTCTCACAAAAAGTCTTTTAGAAATCAACCCCCTTTATTTTCTAGACCACAGAACAAATAAGGACAGAGCTGGGACTGAAAGCCAAGTGTTCTGTCTCCAAATTCAGTGCTTTTTTTTTTATTGATCTACCATTTAATATTTTCCCTCTTCTAAAATCTTGTATTACTTTATATCCTCCTCTCTTAGAACACTTGTTGCCTTATTAATTTACAGCTTCTATAATATAAACTCCTTCATTACAATACAATAGGTACTCATTATATATGTTAATGAATTTCCCCATTTATTGACCCCTTCTAGGCAACAGGTATATGAGGAAATAAATAAAGTAATTTTAGCTCATGGAGGATTCACCTACAGAATAAAAAAGAATTAAAGCTGTCAATATCATCTTAAACTGTTTGCAACCGCTTTAGGAGTTCAATATTATATAGCAAAAACTCACTAGAATAAAATTAGGCAGCAGAAAATCTGAGGCATTTACTGAAAAATAAATGTTCTCATCTTTAACAGAGATATTCGAAAATTTCAGTGACAGAAGGAAACCAGATAAAACCATCAAATGAGAACTTATAACATCTTATTTTAAGCATATACTGTTCTTTCATCCACTTAAAACAAAATGCGAATACTGAAAACAAGCAATAATTTGCAAGTTGACCCTTTCCTGTTTGTTTCTAAGAATGCTGATTTAAATTCTTTTTTTTTTTTTGAGACGGAGTTTCGCTCTTGTTACCCAGGCTGGAGTGCAATGGCGCGATCTCGGCTCACTGCAACATCCACCTCCTGGGTTCAGGCAATTCTCCTGCCTCAGCCTCCTGAGTAGCTGGGATTACGGGCACGCACCACCATGCCCAGCTAATTTTTTGTATTTTTAGTAGAAAGGGGGTTTCGCCATGTTGACCAGGATGGTCTCGATCTCTTGACCTCGTGATCCACCCACCTCGGCCTCCCAAAGTGGTGGGATTACAGGCTTGAGCCACCGTGCCCAGCCTAAATTCTTATAGTTAAATTTTAAACTGGAAGTGATAAAAAAGATAAATATTTCAGTCTAACAAAATGTATATTTCAAAAATAGTTACATTTAGAGCCTGCAAAATAAAATGAAACATTCATATAAGTTGTGATTAACAAGTTTATATTTTACCTACAATCTTTCCTTCCACAATTCTCATACCATGTAATAAATATTGCCAACATGGTCATAAATTGTAGTAGGGTAGGTTATCTACATTCATAACCTAAAGGCATATATATACAAATTACAAAAAAGAATTTGCCAAGGAAATAAAAAATGGCACACTATTAGAAACTGCATAGTTTACAAAACAGTAGGTTAGATGTATGAATGTGGGAAAAAAAAAGATTATCAAGTTGAGGTCTGAATACTATGCAAAATTAACAAATAATGTGAACACTATGATAGTGTAAATACTTTAATGGATATATTCCTTTTAACCCATTAGATGGTATCTACTTTCATGAACTATAATTACTAGATGTAAATGTACTAAATGCCACTGAGTCCTACACTTTAAAATGATTAATTGTATGGTATGTGAATGTCATCCCAAAAAGAAATATATATATATATATATATGTGTGTGTGTGTGTGTGTGTGTGTGTGTGTGTGTGTATATACATATATATATACACACATATATATACATATATATATACACATATATATTATATATATACACACACACACACACACACACATCTTAGTAAGAGGTGCATGTGCATATGTGTGCACATGTGTGTGTGTGTGTGTGTGTGTGTACATATACCTGTTACTAAGTTATCTAAGCCCTCAGCTTCATCTAATAATCATGGTTCAATTTTTTGTAAGGCAAGTAGTATCACACAAGTCTCTAGACATAAACTGAAATCCTTCAGATAGCAATCTTGAAAATGCATGCCATTTCAAATGATGGCAATGGAAAACAAATAGAGGCATCAATTCCTTCATGTGCCAAAAACACTGAAATATCTTAGTGGGTAAAGTTAAATTCTGAAATTACACTTCATCTGTTTAAGGCTCAATAAAGAAATGTAACAAACATAGAAAGTAGTTTAGTAATACTTAAATAAATTTCAAAATACAAATTAGCTTTAGAATAATCAATGTTAATAGATTATTTTTAATTCTTCATTAATTTCTATTTATTTTTAATACCAATAAACAGCTTATATATAAAAGAAGAAAAACTACATATACTCACTTATTTCAAAATGACTCTACAATGCAGAAACAAAAGTATGAGTTGTTGTAGAAATTGACAAATTCAATAAAAATCAGATATCTATATTTTGAAAATAATATTTACTTCCTATCTCACATAAAGATACAGTCAAATTCCAATTAAATATGAAATGAATGAGTAAGACTTCTAAAGGAAAATTTAAAAGGATGTCTTTACGTAATAGCATACAAAAAGCATAAACCAAAAGGGAGGGTTGGTAACTTGGACCACACTAATTATAAGAAAGGGGAAGAACGATCCAAGATGGCATCTTGGGATTGTAGCTCCCAGTGAAAGTGCAGAGAAGGAGAGGACGCCACACTTTCAGATGAATTTTGGTCGCTCGTGCACCAGAAGATTCACAGTGGAGGAGCCCCACGGGTCGCCAGCGCGACTCTTGTGGCCGGCGCAGCGGTTTTGCCAGCGCCTCAGCACAGCAGCTCTTAGTGCAGAGCAAACGAGACTGGTTCCCCTTCAGTCCAACGTTTGGAGCTCCGGGAAGGCAGAGTCGCCTATAACGGACTCAAGAAGGAAGCCAGACTGGAGATTCCCGGGCAGAAAAGCACCATCAGTCTTAACACCGCTGTTTTGGCCAGCGCAGTGGGTTGCTCAGATTTTGGCCCTGGGAATTAACAAGTTGGACGTCCATGCAGAGACCTAATTTGAAAGTTGGTAATTACAAAGACGACAGGTGGATAAACTTACAACAATGGGAAGAAACCAGTGTAAAAAGGCTGAGAATACTCAAAATCAGAATGCCTCTCCCTCTGAAGAGGATCACAGTTCCTCATCAACAAGGGAACAAGGCTTGATGGAGAACCAGTGCAGTCCACTAACAGAATCAGGCTTCAGAAGGTGGATAGTAAAAAACTTCTGTGAGTTAAAAGAACATGTTGTAGCCCAACGTAAAGAAACTAAGAACTTTGAAAAAAGGTTTGAGGAAATCCTAATGAGAATAGACAATTTAGAGAGGAATATAAGTGAATTAATGGAACTGAAGAATACAATATGGGAACTCCGAGAAGTATGTACAGGTTTTAACACTTGAATTGAACAAGCAGAAGAAGGGATATCAGAGGTCGAAGATCAACTTAAGGAAATAAGAAGACAAGAATAGAGAAAAAAGGATAAAAAGGAATGAGCAAAGTCTCCAAAAAATACGGGACTATGTGAAAAGACCTAATTTACGTTTGATAGGTATACCTGAATGCAACAGAGAGAATGAATCCAAGCTGAAAAATACCCTTCAGGATATTATTCAGGAAAACTTCCCCAACCTAGCAGCAAAGCAGGACAATATTCAACCCCAGGTAATACAGAGAACACCACGAAGATATTCCTCAAGAAGAGCAACCCCAAGGCACATAATCGTTAGATTCACCAGCGTTGAAATGAAGGAGAAAATACTAAGGGCAGCCAGAGGGAAAGGTCAGGTTACCCACAAAGGGAAGCCTATCACACTTACAGCAGATCTCTCAGCAGAAACCCTACAAGTCAGAAGAGAGTGGGGGCCAATATTCAACATCCTTAAAGAACAGAACTTTCAGCCCAGAATTTCATATCTTGCCAAACTAAGCTTCATAAGTGAAGGAAAAATAAAATCCTTTGCGTGAACAAGCAAGTACTCAGAGATTTTATTACCACCAGGCCTGCTTTACAAGAGCTTCTAAAAGAAGCATTACTCATAGAAAGGAACAACCAGTATCAGCCTTTCAAAAAATATACCAAAAAGTAAAGAGCATCAACATTAAGAAGAATTTACATCAACGAATGGATACAACAGCCAGTTAACATCAAATGTCAGTAATCCTAAATTTAAATTGACTAAATCCCCCAAACAAAAGATACAGCCAAAATCCAACAGTATGCTACATCCAGACCCATTTCACATGCAAAGATACACAAAGACTCAAAACAAAGGGATGGAGAAAGATTAACCAACTAAATGGAGAGCATAAATAAATAAATAAATAAATAAATAAATAAATAAATAGCAGGAGTTGCAATTCTCACATCTGATAAAATAGATTTTAAAGCAAAAAGATATAATGGTAAAAGGATCAATGCAACAATAAGAGCTAATGATCCTAACACCCAGATACATAAGACCTATAAAGAGACTTAGGCTCAATGAGACAGAAAATTAATAAGGATATCCAGGACTTGAACTCAGATCCAGAACAAGTAAACTTAATAAATATTTATAGAGCTCTGCAGTTTAAATACACAAAACATACATTCTTGTCAATACCACATCACACCGACTCAGAGGTTTAAATGAAATATTGATTGGCCATTATTAATACCCATTTTTAGAATAAAAAAGCATTCCTGTTCTCTCTCCTTTTTCTTCCTCTTTATTCCTCTCCTTCACTACTTTTTCTTCTTTCCTTCTCTCCTTTCAAAAAATAAAATAAAAAATAAATAAAATGAAAGGGAATAAAATGGCAATTAAGAATAAAAAGAAAAGAAGAGAAAAAAAACCTCGATCTTTAATGACTCAAAAAACCAATTCAATAATCATCCTATTCATTAAGAAATTTCATTATCACTATTGGGTAAAAAATTTCTTAAAATTATTTCATGGCACCATTCTAAAAGCAATTCGAAGCTCCAATTTCAAATGTACAAGTTTCATAAACTTACGTTTTTCCTGAAATATAAATTTATGATAATCACATTGTTTTAGGTTTTAATTTGAAATATCTCTAATGTTCAAATTTAACAACATATATTAAATAGCTATATATTTTGGTTTTATGAACACTATTTTAATTTAAAATATTACTAAATACATGTTTCTTTAAAAGTATTTAAATATTAGTAAATTTTGAAGTTAGTAAATGTTAGTAAATTTCTGTATTTAAGAAATTCAGAAAAAAAATAAGTGCTAAATTTCACATTTTGCAGGCATTAATCACAAACCATTCATTATTTTAATATAATGATTAAATGAACTACATCAAAATATACATATGAACTAAACTGAAAACGTACATCAACATATTGTATGATAAAATGTCTCCTCTGTCCATCAGAATATACAGAAAGGACATATTCACCAGGTTTCCCATGACTCTCTCGCACCAAGAAGTCTCCTTGTTGTTTTAACAGTTCTTGAGCTTCTATTCTGGGAATTGCACCATGGTACCAGTCCTGTTCTGCCAGAGGCTTCTCACTGTTGCAGATCATATCAGAAAACTTAAACAAATATTAAAAAAAAAAAGTAAATTAGAGAAAACACTATTTTCTAATAATATTCATAGCAAATACAAAAGCTTCTTACAAATGTTTCTCCCTTTAATTGACCAATTAAAAGTTATATGATGAATCTAAAATGTTCAAATTGCTAAAGAAAATATCTTTTGAAGTACTGGTGCTTAAGTTTACCACAAACACATATGCTTCAATACTTTGTCTTATCTATCATGCAAAGGTAGATACAATATTAGCATTTAGAGTTAGCATGGACAATTTTGTTCACCATGTCCTAAAATAAATCTATATATTAAATTTTATCAACCAGAGAAATTATGAAGAAACGGGGAAATAACAGAGAAGTGTATCACAAAACAACTTAATTTTTACGTAAATGAAAAGCTGAGTTATTTCTTTTTTATATAATTAACTCTTGATCACAGAGGTTGTGAGCAATGTCACATGTTCCAGGAACACTATCTCACGTTTTGTTTGATGCTGCCTTGCTGCTGTGCCTTCCTGTCCTTATCTTCACACACCTGACTTACCTCTGCCACATAGCTGGTCCTGCTGCTATACAGCAATGATATATAAAGCCCTGGGAGAGACAGCATCACTGAAAACCACCAACATACAATTACAAACACATGGCAAAAATAAGGAAGGGTTATAAACCATGAACATGGCAGGGAAAGCAAATTATCTGTTATTTTAAGAGGCCAAATGCTAACACCAAGGCAGAGATAATTAAGAGGTGACTGTATTTCCTTGAAATGTGCTGATAGTAGAATAAATCACACATTTTCTGATTACAATAAAAAATGTTGTTGTTATTGTTGTTTTTATGGCACACCGGAACTAAACTGTACCAGATAGAGAGTACTCTGTGGATAAGGTGTAATAATTTGCACTAACTTTTAAGGTTCTTAAAATACAATATGGACAATGCCTCATGAGAAAGTCATTTATAAATTGGAAAAATCAGAATTAATAACAAATGAAAAGCAAATATTCACATATGAAGTTTTACAGGCTGACATAAATTCTATGTAGGGTCAAAATATAGTAATTTTGTGTTAAGTAAAAAATAGTTTTGAACATAGCCTTCATTGTTTCGTACTACTGAAGAGGTTCAAAACTTACTGCTCAAAGTTCTATTTCATATTATCCAAAACCATGGACACAGAGAGGCGGTCTACTATACACTGGGGACTGTTGGGGGAAATGGGGGAGGGACAGCGGGGGGGTCTGGGGGGGATAGCCTGGGGATGAATACCAAGTGTGGGTGAAGGGGAGGAAGGCAGCAAAACACACTGCCATGTGTGTACCTATGCAACTATCTTGCACGTTCTGCACATGTACCCCAAAACCTATAATGCAATAAAAATTTAAAAAAAAAAAAAAAAAAATACAATTGAAAATACAAAAAAAAAAAAAAAAAAACCCATTCTGTTAATTAAAAGAACAAAACAAAACAAAAAAAACTTGAAAAGTCCCAAACAGACCTCAAAGAAGAGTCTACTTTCTGATTCTTACTCCTTCCACTTGTACTAAATAAGATTTTTAAATTTTTAAAATATATTTAGGTTGTGACTATATATGAAAATTTTGGTAAACTAAGTCTTTGGATTTCTCTGCAAACTATGATAAATATTATTATATCATATTTATAAGATGATAGTTTATTTCAAAAAAAAGTTTTAATATATTCCCAAATATTGTTTTAAAGAACAAACTATATAAAGAACTACCCAGAACTATATGAAGTAAAAGAACATTGCTTTTAAAAACAAACACTAAATCTACATGAAATTAACATTTCTATGTATACTAATACTAATAACTTACAATTATTAAAGTTATTAAAAATCAAATGTTTGTTTTTAGAATCAAAAATTTTATTTTAAAATTTTATCACAGTGCATCTAATTATAGTAAATCCTGAAATTTTTACTATAATAGAAATATTTCTGTCTCACCAAGAGCAAAAGTGCTTACTTATTCAAAAGTTATTACTGAATATAAGAAATTCAATGCAATATCTTTGCAAAGGACTTATTTTTATCATTTTCTCTCAAAAAGGTCTACATCCCAAACAAGGTATGTATCCCAAACAAGGATGCTACATGTTGATTTCTTGTCCTAGCCAACCCATCCTTCCAAATTTGCATTTATTTCCAACTGAGAGAATGCAGAGTTCGATGACCTAATTATGGTTTAGGTAAATGAAGTACAAAAGCTCAGCCAGTACTCCACGAAATTCATTTAAGCATATGATGAAGAATATGTTTGGGGGAAAAGTCATACATGTTTGGGAGAAAGTATCTGAGTTTTGCTATGTTTTTAAAAAACTGAATAGTAAGGAACTTATATTGCTATCTCATAAAGATCACACTTCAATTCTATTGGCTTCTTAGTTTCTTTGGGATAGGAAGGGACGCTCAAAAACCTGTTATTCCTCATCCCCTATACAACAGTGTTATGAAATGTAAGCTGAACTTACTGTGAGTGTATGTGTGTATATACACGTGTATACACACATACACAGGGAAAAGTCACACATATCCCTTGCCTGGGTATATCAAGTCTTTCAAAGACTTGTCTGGAAGCACTGGAAGGAATATTTTTATCAATATGATTTCAATAAAATTCCAATACAATTTTACGAGCTTGATAATAATATACGTAGGATGTATCAGCAACAAAATGCAATATCCCAGGAGCCCATCATAATGACATCACAGATGAAAGGAAGCTTTTTACCTCAAACATTCCCATCTTTCTCAGCCTTAGGAGACAGGCTTTTCTTCTTTGGTAAATTATCTGAGATCTTTTGCCAAAGATATGGGGGTAGAAGGGAAGCCTCCTTTTTAAAACTTAAATTAATCCAGTACATTTAATAAGCTGTATTCAATAAGTTCTGATTGATTAGGCTAGCTGTTTAGCCAGTTATTTTCCCTAGATCTTGTTCCTACAGAATAGTTCAGCAAAAACATACTGGAATTAGTGAAATTAAAGAAATTATTTTAAATAAAAAGGCAATAAGGGGGCAACACTAGAAAATATTTTTTTCTTGGGGAAAGAAAAAGAGATTACTTTTTCTCCTTACCTAGTCCAGGCTAATTCTCAAGTATGTAATGAAGATTAGTATACCTTTACTCAATCATCTGAGTAACAAGATACGCTTCTTTTTGGAAAGCAAAACAAAAAGTGTTTTTTTTTTTTTTAAGTCTGATCTGGATTCTATTAAAATTAATTACCCAATAAACCATGTTGAAAAAAGCAAAATGAGAATAAAACAGCATTGGAAATATACAAGTAAACCTCTTACTGAGCTTGAACAATCTAAATGAAACTTCAACACTAACTTTTTTAAATTCTGAATTTTTAACAACCATAAAAATGACATTTAATTGTCTTTTCTATTTTGATGTAAATTTAGTTATTAACATTAATTTAATAGTCTAACAAATTATTCCAAATCTAGTTTAGTAATATACTGGAGTGACTATGAGTAATTCACAAGATTTTAAATATTTCTCAAAAATTCCGTAAGACTCAGCCAGTAGAGTAGCCAAGCGGTCAAAGCACTGGATTAAGACTTGACTGGGCACAGTGGCTCTAGCCTGTAACAGCATATTGGGAGGTCAAGGTGGGAAGACTGCTTAAGTCAGGAGTTCAAGACCTGTCTGGGCAATATAGTGAGACACTATCTCTATAAATTTTTATTTATTTATTTTTGAGATGGAGTCTTGCCCTGTCACCCAGGCTAGAATGCAATGGCACAATCTCTGCTCACCGAAACCTCCATCTCCTAGGTTCAAGTGATTCTCCTGCCTCGATCTCCCAAGTAACTGTGATTACAGATGCATGCCACCACACCCAGTTAATTTTTTTGTACTTATAGTAGAGATGGAATGTCACCATGTTAGCCAAGCTGGTCTCAAACTCCTGACCTCATGATCTTCCCGCCTCAGCCTCCCCAAGTGCTTAGATTACAGGGGTGAGCCACTGCACCTGGCACTATAAATTTATTCGTTTTTAATTCCATAAGACCCCTTTCATTTTAAAGCTATATATTACTTAGGAATTTTGAGAGGAGATGAAAAATCAAATGTTTACAAAAGATGGGAAAAACTGATCTACTGAATGTGCCTGACATTAGCAAAACTTATTTCAGTGAAAGGGAAGTGTAATCATAGGTAGGAAAGTGTATTTTACGCCATTTCTAGTTTGATAAGTAAACATAATTTTTTAATTGGTACAGATATACTAAATGTTTAATATAAAATGAAAATTAAAAATAATGTTCTTTCTTCCAGTTTTTAAAAAATTTCTAAATAGTTATAGTTTGAATCTACTGAATTAATTTTGAAATAATGAAAAATAAGATATTTTGGATATTTGTACCTCAGGATCATTTGTGTTCAGGCTAGAAAAACAGGAATTAGCCTGTTTGTCTGAAGTATTCTGCAAATAAGTTAAAATAGTGGTTCTGTCTTTGGCACTAAACGACTAGCTATAATTCTACAAATTCTTATTTTTTAGCAATAAAGCTGAATTGGTAGTTTTTTCATGTACTGATATCATTAACCAAAAACATACTTTACCGAATATTTGCATTCTATAATAAAACTAGCCATAAAAGTTTTATTCATAAATTTCTTAACAATTTTTTCTACTACAGTATTTGAGAATTTAAATTTGTTCGGTTTTTAGGTAACAATAAAACTGTTCTCTAGCATCGTAACTATACAGAATTACACGCTAATCAGAGATGAGCGTTAATATACAATTCTTTCTAAAACTTACATTAAACAAACAAAAATAAACTCAGCCAAACTCAATTATCAGGTTACTTCCACAGCTTCCCATTTCCTGGACTGTCTTTTTGTACCCCTTCCTGGGTCTTTGAAAAGAGACACTATCTTTACCAAAATTTTCTTTTACCTTCCTTTCTTTCTAACAGTTCTGCTTCCTTCAGTACCTTCTGGTTTCCTCCAACTTCTTTTTTGCCGGCTTCTTTAGTTCCCTTACTCATCTTTTATTGGTAATGACATGCTTTTCTCTCTTTATTATTTTTATCCAGTTACTTTTCCTATTGTGCCTATGACTCTCACTAATCCTCTTTCATCACTTTACCACATTCTTGCTATAGTTTTATTTTTTCAGTATCAAATATTCTTTCCTTAAGCTCATATATTTTACACATAAAATGTGTCACAATATCAATAAGAACACATTTTCAACAGTTAAGTATATTCAGTGCCAATATCTTATCACACATTTAAACTAATACTACTATATCATTACACTGTGTCAATATGCAACCACATTTCAGTAAATCTAAACATTTATCAAGCTGGGATTGCCTATGTAAACTATACTATCAGTCTGACATAATCTCTGTCACCTGTTTTAAGCATCTGAGCAAACATATAAATGATAAATTTGCTCCTCTACAGTACAAATTATAGAATATCAATCTCAATAAGTCCTTTTAGAAAATTACGTGATACTGCAAATGATGCAAAACTTGCAATTAATAGAATAATATTTAATTTTCCTCAACATGACAGAATTCAGTGTATAAGAGTAATATAGTGCAAAAAAACTTTATTTTTCCTTGTTAATCACTCTTTACATCTTAATGAATAGGGAGGGAGGTAAATTAAGACCTTAAGAATAACAGAAAACAACTCAGATTGAAAATGTATACTATTTAACCTGAACCTAACAACATGCCTTTATTAAAAGAAGGACAAGGCCACTTTTCCAGACTCAAAGGAGAACACTAAAAATACAAGCAATTTATGTTATACACAAAGATAGTTACATTCCCCTATGCCACTGGTGGAAGCCAAGCATCATAACACTGTATTACAACTGATGTACAACTTAACATAACAGAATGACATTTCTGAAAAGCAATCAAGCAAGGATGCAAGCAAATCTTACTTACAATATTACTCTATATAAAAGGAAGTACATTTTTTTTCCAATATTTTAATTTTCTAAATTCTAGTACAAAGTAATTCTAAAATTAAAATAACATCTATGCCAACACAGTGTATATGAATTTTAAAGAGACTGCTGTTGAATACTTTAATAATTCTTCTGATAGCTACATAAAGAACAAATCATTTGGACCAAAATGTGCTTTATTTTTGTTTTAAAGAATTTTTTTCAAAGAGTGCTACTATCAGAGTGCTACATTATTCACTTGATATATCAGTGATACAACTAGTATTCATGACTGGCTGTAAGATGCAATAAGTGATTTGCTCAGCCACTAATTATACAAATTCTGCAGTAGATAGAAGGCCCCAGAGAAAGGACAATATTCTTGACATGACTGGAATAGATCTCATTAAATATAATATGATTGAAAAGGCTTTCAATTGAAATGGACCCTCATGATTGCAGTAAGCTTTAACACCTCTGGCCTTAGCTTCAGAGGAAGTCTCTGAAGAATAGTTCTCAATGCAAAATTATAATCTCCCTAAGATGTGAAGAAGCTAATGTGAATGTTGTCTCAGTTGTCTGAGATACTACTAATAGTGTTTTTAAACCCTTTAGTACACTGGAAAGGAAAGCACGTACTTGTAGCTGATATAACATATTAAAATACGATTCTGATCATAACAATAAATATTAAACAACTAATGACATCAAATACAATATTCAGATAAAAATAAATTCAACTATTAGCTAAAGCCTTAAGTTATTTCTTCTATCAAGATTGTTGATCTAAGTGTTCCATTAGACTGTCTTTAAAGGGAGCTCTACGTTTTAATGATACTGTTAAAAACAGGCAAATTAATATGCCAATAAAAAAACATTATGATTAATTCTTATTTCATTTTACTACCTATAATGCATTTGCTTTATTTTACCTAAAATTATGCTTTAACATTCTAATTTTTGTATATTTATTTGTATAAAAATTGATTCATATTTGTTGCATTTTAAAGATTTTAAGTTAAATATGCTTCCATATGCAAAAGAATGAATTTGAACTCTTAGGGAGACCAAAGAGGGAGGATCACTTGAGCTCAGGAATTCAGTACTAGCCTGGGCAATACGGTGAAACATCATATCAAAATAAATAAATAAGTATAAATTAATTAATTAAAATAAATTTGAACCTGTACCTCACTCCATATACAAAAATTTAAAAACTATAAAACTCTAAGAGGAAAACAAAAATGAATTATCAGCATAACCTTGGATTAGACAACTTTTATTTTAGACACCAAAAGCACACATAGTCAAGGAAAAAATAAATTGTTCTTCATCAAAATCAAACACTTAAGAATGCTAAAGGACATTATCAAGAAAGGGAAAAAAAATCCAAACAGTGAGAAAAATATTTGTAGATTACATGTATAAGGAGCTTATTTTTGGAATATATACTCTTACAACTCAACAATAAATAAACAATTTTAAAACATGCAAAGAATAGTAATAAACACATTTCCAAAGCACACATATAAGTGGCCAATAAGAACATGAAAAAATGCTCAACATCATTAGTCAGTAGGAAAATGGAAATTAAAACTACAGTAACATACTACTTCATACCCGCTAGAATGCCTATATTATGAAAAAATTGAAAATAACAAGTGTTGGCAAAAATGAGGAGAAATCAAATATTCATTTATTGCTGATAGGAATGTAAAATGGTATCATTACTATGAAAAACACTTTGGCAGTTCCTCAAAAGCTGAAATAGAGAATTACCATATACCCAGAAATTCTACTCCTGGGTTCACAATCAAGAGAACTGAAAACATATATTCACATAAACTCATGAAAATGAATGTTCATAGCAGCATTAATAGCCAAAAAGCTGAAACAACCAAATGTCCATCTGTTCATGAATAAACAATATGTGATAAATCTATACAATGTAATATTACTCAGTCATAAAAAGAAATGAAGTACTAGCACACTGTATAACATGAATGAAACTTGGAAGAATTATAAATGAAAGAAACTACATACAAAAGGTCACATATTGTATAATTTTATTTATGTGAAATATCCAGTATAGGTAAATTCATCAGGATCAAAATTAGACTAGTAGTTGTAGGGAGTGTATACACAGGAGTACCTCTGTATTTAATGGAAAAAAATCTCCTTCTCTAAATAAATAGAAGACCTAATGCTTTAGAGAAATGCTTCTGTGTGTTTGTTCATGTGTATCTTAGATGGCCAAGCTGGCTGCTGCTACTAAAGATTACTAATACTCTAGCACTACTGTGATATGTCCAACCCACATTTCAATGATTAATCTATCATACAGATTTCAATTTTATAACCAAAATGTTTCTTTAAACTACGAATATACATAGAAACAAAGAAATATATATATATATATATATATACACACACACATACATACATACATACATACATTTAGACAGAGTCTTGCTCTGTCGCCAGGCTGGAGTGTAGTGGCACAATCTCAGCTCACTGCAATCTCCACCTCCTGGGTTCAAGCTATTCTCCTGCCTCAGCCTCCTGAGTAGCTTGAACTACAGGTATGCACCACCACTCTCGGCTAACTTTTGTATTTTTAGTAGAGACTGAGTTTCACCATGTTGGTCAGGCTGGTCTCGAACTCCTGACCTCATGATTCATCTGCCTGAGCCTCCCAAAGTGCTGGGATTACAGGCATGAGCCACTACGCCCAGCCAAACAAATATATTTTTAAAATATAAAGAGTAATCCTTATGGTAAAAATGTTATGCTTCACTAGAAAAGAATTATTTATACTATTCTCCCAATAAGACCCCAAAGTACATAAAATGTTCCTCATAATTATTTGTATATAGTACACAAATCCTATAATTCAAGTTTATTTCTGTCTTCCCTATGTTAACGTTACATAGGGTTTTATTATATACATATATAGACAGACTGATATGCACACAAAAAGATTATGCACTTATCTTTCCATTTGTAAGTACAAATTTATACACACACTCTCTCAATCTCTCTCTCTCTCTCTCTCTCTCTCTCTCTCTCAGTATATCAGAAAGAAGATAGACAATAACCATTTTCAGTAGCAAAGAGAGTTAATCCTACTTACTGCCGAAGAGCCCAGTGCTGATTTTGGAGACCTAATTATTCCAGCAATTGAATGACGAATAGATTCAAATTTGGATAGTCTCTCCTTTCTTTCCTGGAGGAATTAAGAAACAAGGTTTCAGCAACAGTAAACTATCCAATATGTATATATATTTACGTATTTAGGTACTTACCCACAGCTTATCCATCATGTCTTCCAACTAAATAAAATATGAATGTCCTGACATTAAAGATAACCAAATACACATAAACTCTATGACATTTTACTTTACTGACCCCTAAACAAATGTCTTGATTTGGGGGAAAGAATAAGAAAAAAACAGAAATTCATATAGAGATTCATAAAGAATTCATGCAGATTAAAAACAAGAAATGCAAAGGAAATTCACAGAAAACCAAGTACTAAATAACACACACAAAAAAGAACACAAGGTATAAGGAAACTACCTAACATAGAATATTTCAGATAGCACTATAGTTGTGAGGGGATTTCAAATAAGAAAAAATAATCACACACACACACACAAAAAAAAAAAAAAAAAAAAAACAGGAAGAAAAGTATATGGAGCACATTTTTTAAAAGTGAATTTCACTTCAGTACCTAGGAAGCTTCCCTTAAGATTCACATGATGATGATGACCATCATGATGATCCTGATGATGAGGAGAAAGGCAGGTGGGAGGAGGATGAAATAAAATAAGACGGTAATGACAGACCTATCTACCACCAATCCTACCAAATCCAGATTGCTATTTGCTAAAAATACATATTTCTAAATATCATATATCATAATGAAGAAAACTTGTCCTAAAATTTCAAATCTTTAGATCCATTTTACAAATATAAGTGAATGGGGTAGGTAAGAGGATGGAAAAAACAAGGGAAAAAAGAAAAAAAATCAAAACTAGAACGTAAGAAAAACACCAACAGCAAAGCATGTGTGGTTTGTAAATATTCCAATGATGACTACATTTCAACTGCTAATCAGCAGCAGACAAAGGAAAAAGTGATCCTTTTGTCAAGCACACTATTTCTGTATGTCTTCCAGCAGTAGTGATGCCCAATTTTACTTATGGAAGACAACTAAAGCAGGCCACAAATAACATCTTCTGTTTCTTTTGTCTCCAATACCTAGGGTGTATCTCTATAATACTAAATGTAGACATTCTTGGCCACATGCTTTCTCCCAAAACCCTTCAGTAATATCAAAACAAAACATTTTCTAGTGGGTAATACTAAAATTACCCAACGGATTAGAATTATCTAATGAATAGGTCCAGTTATGGGATAAAGAAGACTTTAAAAATGGCTCCTTTATATTAAGTTACAAAACATATTGTGTGTTAGATGGGATACAATTAGTGAAAACACCTTTCCATATGAAGGTTCTTTTTAGATAGGCAGGCCTAAAAATATATTATCAAAAATAATAATGAGACCTTAAGTTTTATATAGCAATAATCAAAATGCAAATAGGGTTAATAAAACATTCCAACCAATGCCAGCTCATTTGCTGCCCAGATTTCTACAAATAAAACATGAAACTCATTTGCCATGTAGTTCCTGTCTACATAACATTTAATATCAGCTTTAAATTACAGTCTACCTAAGAACACATCACTCTGTGCTGAGTTCATTGACAGGTAGATTTTTACATCAAAGGATCAACTGGCTACTTTTAAAAATTAAAATTAAGGCTGGGCACGGTGGCTCATAACTGTAATCCCAGCACTTTGGGAGGCCAAGGCAGATGGATCACAAGGTTGAGAGTTCAAGACCAGACTGGCCACCATGGTGAAACCCCATCTCTACTAAAAATACAAAAATCATCTGGGCATGGTAGCGCATGCCTGTAATCCCAGCTACTCAGGAGGCTGAGGAAGGAGAATCGCTGGAACCCGGGAAGCAGAGTCTGCAATGAGCCAAGATCATACCACTGCACTCCAGCCTGGGTGACAGAGCAAGACTCCATCTCAATCAATCAATCAATTAAAATTAAAATTAAAAAATTTCCTTTCAATTGCTATGAATACAGTGCCTAAATTTGCTTGTAGGCCTGCTGAGCTGGTGATGATATACTCATTTCACTCATCTCAAGTAATGGCAAACTACAAAGAGCTTTTTCCAGATAAAGGAGGTGTACGAATTAGTTCCAACAAAAGGATGGCCCCCTCACAATGGAAGTAGTAGGGGACCGATGAAGGGGTGAAGGGAGAGGTAATGTTTTTAAATAATACCTCATATTATGAAAAAATATTCTGATGAGATGCTCAGAAAAAGTGCCATAAGTACAGCTATAAGTACATGTATTGATCATTAATGAAAACCCCAGAAAAGAGTTTCATGGTACCAAGCTGGCAACCAGTACTTTCCTTAGAGTGCTTAGTCACAGTTCGCCTGAGGTACCCTTAGAATATGAACCAATGAGAAGGCTGATCGTAAAAGAAACACTTTTTTTGTTGTTGTTAATAATGAGTCTTTAAAACAAAAATCAAATATTATTTCTCACAGACTTATATAAATAAACCCAATCTAATAACATTCTTGGAGAGAACAATGAAAGTGATTATTTGGCCCTGCAAGAACAGTCAGCTACTTATTAAAATCGGGAGGCAGTAAGAATCAAGAAAAAGATAATATTAATGCTCAAACTCCAGGCTCAGTGCCAAATATCTTAGGGGCATCTTATGCAAAACAGCCATAAAATTCAGAGGGATTTTGTGAGAAATAACTACAGGGAAATTATAACTCCAGAGATGACTGCTTTCTGAAAAAATTCTACATTATAGATCACTCCATAATGTAAATGAAATACTGTAAATATCAGTATGTCCTTCATTTTTAAAAATACATTTGTAAGTTAACAAGTAACTTAAAATTTTGAAGATGCTGATTTGCTGGGCACAGTGAAAGATACACAGTTTCTATTCCCATCAGGTCAGAATACAGAATTTAAGTATTAAAACAGTTTCTAAATGATGTATTTTAGCAATAGGGTTTCTGACTAAAAGCAAATCATTTTAGAAGTATTCACTCCCTAGTAACTCAGTTTGTCATGCTGTCTTTTCCCTTTGATGCTTGCATATTTAAGAATATTTATTAAAAGAAAGACAACCCCCTTGCTAAGTCAAGCTTATTCATTTTCTGAAATAATGAAATTAGACACCAAATGCACAAAAGAAACAACTGAATGATTATTAAGAGCTTGTTTAAAATAACAATGCTAAGGAAACCTATAATGTAACAGAACAGAGTTTGGTGAGATTCAGAATAGAGTTTGGTGTAAAATGTCTTAAATTATTATTTTTGTTTTCTTAAATAAGATGTCTCTAGGGAAATAAGACCCAAGAAGAAGGATATAATTAGCTCCCATCCCATTCAATAGCCAGTTAATGTTCCATGGTGCTTTTCCCAAATGTGTGACCAAAATGGATAAACATATTTTTTAAGACTTCTTTCTAGAACAGTTTTAGGTTGATATCACAAGCAGGAAAAAGGAACAGATTTTCTCATATGTCCTCTGCCCCAACACATGCACAGCATCCATTATAAACATCCCCCTCCAGTGTGGAACCCGTGTTACAACTGAGAACCTTCGCATCATTATCACTCAGAGTCCATAGTTTTCATTAGGGTTTGCTTTTATTGTTGTACATTCTGTGGGTTTGGCAAATGTTTAATGACATGTAGCCAACACTGTCCTAAAAATCCTCTGTGTTCTGCCTATTCATTCATCCCTCTAACAAAATACGTTTTTTTGTAAACTATCCAGTACTACAAGATACACACCAAACAGCTTCTTGATGAGCATCTCATTGATTTAACAACTCAAGAGAAGACAGACTTTGCTCAGTAAACAACCATGTAATTCGTTTTTATGAAAAATTATTAACTATTACAAATTAAAGTATTAATGTACCTTAAGACTCTGCTTTTAGTACAATTAAAGGACATAATAATACAGCAGTAAATTTATCTATTTGCCTTAAATTAATAAATTATGAGACAAGGAATATCTTATAATAAGAGTGAAAGTATTATTTAATTAAATACCTCAAGGTCTAGCAATCAAGGTATTTTACCAGCTTAAGTCACCCTGAAATTCCCAGCTTTTCAGACATATTTTCCATCTTCTCCACTAGATTCTTATTAACGAATGCCTCATAATTCCAAGATCTGGGCCATCTCTGAGTCCATCTATTTTCTTGGCTGTGGGTCACATTTCTCACTTTTTGGTGTGTCGTATAACCTTTGATTGCAGGCCAGACAGTTTGTATGAAAGAACAGTAGAGTCTAAATTCAAGAATATTTTCCTCAAGAAAGGGGCATACCCACTCCTTTCTTTGTCAGGCTGCTGGAGAGCTGGAGCTGTAGTTAATAAGTTGGGTCTAGCCTTTCCTGCAGTTTTAGTTTAAATCAACTGCCACAGGTTTCATTCAAATACTTTGAGAGATATCAGTTTTCCTTCATCTACTAATAGAGGTGAGCCAAGATGAGATTCTAGCATCCTCCCTCTGCTTCAAAGCTGATCCACCAGCTTCAGGAAATACAGGAGATCTCTCCCAGCTTTACGGCCTCTTGGGTGGGGGAGGGAAGTCTCTTTGCTCTCACCCACTATTTTATGTACCTAAGAAGACAACTTTCAGCTCTAATACCCATTCCCCAGCCTAGTCTTGGTGGGCCACTGCCTTGGACCGTGAAGACCCAGCAAATTAGCATCTTCAAAACCTTACAGAGAATCAGTTTGGAAAGGGGCTTTTATATTATTTTGTAATAGAGGGCTCAGTTCTTCTACCTGAACTCCTCCTCATCCCCACAACACACACACCTCACACACCACCTTTCTGATGTGTTGCAGATTTCATTTGAAGTATCTCTCTCAAGTTTCCTTCTAAGATCTCCTGCTTCACTCAGTGAAAACACTTGAGTAAAAGCTGGTGGGTAGATATTGCTTTGCTCTGTGGGTTAGGCTCCTCTGGATTCTAATCTGTCACATCAGCCTACACTTGATACTACAAATCTGTTAAAAATTTCTGAGAGGCCGGGCGCGGTGGCTCACGCCTGTATCCCAGCACTTTGGGAGGCTGAGGCAGGGGGAACACAAGGTCAAGAGATTGAGACCATCCTGGTCAACATGGTGAAACCCCGTCTCTACTAAAAATACAAAAAATTAGCTGGGCATGGTGGCGCATGCCTGTAGTCCCAGCTACCCAGGAGGCTGAGGCAGGAGAATTGCCTGAACCCAGGAGGCGGAGGTTGCAGTGAGCCGAGATCGTGCCATTGCACTCCAGCCTGGGTAACAAGAGCAAAACGCCGTCTCAAAAAAAAAAAATTTTTTTTTGAGAATTCATCTGGTCATACAGTTCCACCAAGGATGGAAGTAATAATAGGTCTATTTTTTTCCTATAAAAGGCCTGTCACTTTCTGGAGGTTGGTTTATTTAGGTTTATTTCTGTCCTTAGCTCTCTGATGAGGTTTTTAAAAACTATTTTGCATCTTATTTTGGTTGTTAGGTAGAAATGATGGAGACGTCTCTTATTACTTTCCATATCCAAACTGGATATAAATTTCATATGCTTTTCATTAAGGCCGGTTATTTATTTAATACTAGTCGTCATTCTACTTTCCTTTATTTATAAACCAGAAAAACACAGTTTATGGTTACTCACTAAAAAGTCCATCCAAAAAGACCACTAATTTGTCCAAAGCTACAGATTTCATTTTGACTACCATTTCCTACAAGAGTCAATTACTACCCAGTTAAAGGCTACATTCTTCAGAAAATAATTTAACAAGTTAAAGGCCAAATGTCTCAAAAGTACGATGTGTTATTTTGTGGGGGTTTGTTTTCCTTTATTCATGGCTTTCAGGGGATAAGAAAGATTAGTTTTACGGGTTTTGTATTTATTGCAGAGGACCTCAAAAGGACACAATAAAGACTACTAAGTACATATCTCATTCTCATTTAAATGTTTTAAGTTTCCACCTTTATCTAAAAAGTTCCTGAATGGTTTTAATGTTTAGTATTCTGGTACTGCACATGCATCAATAATCCTCTTATCTGCTCAGAGGTCCTTTTGTTACCAGAACTAGTAATTGGGAACATTTAGAGTTTCAAGGCCTCAGTCAAGATTTTATTTATTAGAATGGAGTAAGAAACATAAAGACTTAAAAGAAAATCCTAAGATTTAATAAAAATATAGAAAAATTTAAAATTTAAAATAAAGAAATATAGTGGTTATAATATTGTACCTCTATTATCAGCTAATAAAATCTAACCAGGGGATGCATTTTACAAAGAAGTCAGTCAGATTCTGAGTGCTTGTCCCATCCTCAGCCTCTCTGAGAGAAACTGTCACATTATGGGATACTGGTATGTCCTGCCTAAGAATGAAGTCAATACAATAGAAGACAGAGCTGAGAAATATGAAAACAAATCATTGACGACATGGTTTGAACTTCTGTGAATATCCAACATGAGTGGATAAACTCTTTTTCGTTTTAACTAATCCAACATGGGTAACTATTATATAGAACTCATATAGCAGGCTTTCCTGGAGTATCTATTACTAATTAAAGATTTTCTTTTCTTCTTAGGAATTTATAACTTTTTTACTTTATATATATAGATATACACATATATCATTGAACTTTAGGTTCTGGTAATAAAGATTTTCAACAAGCAACTTCAAATGTCACAATGGTCACTAACAAAACAATATACTAACTTACATTTTTAGGTTTCAGAAACATTTAATTTTAATACTAAATCTTTTGATATTGAAATACATTAATGTAGATTAGACATTCTTCAGAAACTAAACACATATGTTGTGATAATTATTCTCACTTATTCCCATTAATTTAACAGTTTCAGCATATGACAAAACAACTGCTCAAGTATGGGAAAACCCTAGTTTAGACAGTTATTAAATCATAGTACAAAAGGTTCAGTAGTCCCATAGATTTTAGAAGTGCACAGTTAAACAAATTTAAACAGATTCATTAATGCAATATGTCTCAGTGCCTTAATAATGAATCACTACTTGCATCTTTTGGGAGAGAAAATATTCTGCAAGATACACCTCCAAAGATGCTGTCACAAAGCTTTCGATCTGTAGGGGTGGGAGAGGAAACACGTTTGTCCACTCTGTATCAGTCATGGCCTTTTCTTAGACACTATCATCACATGGAATAGATCTAAATTAAAGCTCCCCTCTTTCTGGCCACAATCTCCTATCCCATCAGTTTGCTTTTAACCAGTTCTGCTGTAACCATTTTTCAATCTCATTGGAACTCTTAAGTCTTGGAGTCTCCTTTCTCCCAATCAATCATCATCTCTTTTCTTCTCTCTTTATCTAACTTAGATACCATGCTACATCATTTTCAATGATACTTTTGCCAATACTCTAAATTCCCTTGCTATCCTGTCTCTTAGGTGCACCCATGTGGCAAAACCCAACCCTGGAAGGATCCAACTGTTTGCTCTCTTTGAGCTTGTACTCCAGCAATTAAACACTGTTACAGAGTATCACATGATCACTAACTTCAAATGGGCCCTAAATATCTGGCCAACTCATTTCTTATTCTCCACTGTCATTGTCAACCATTTCAAACTTTTCTTACTTTTCTTATGTCTTGTTTTAGACATAAGAATCTACAAAGGTAGACACTATCATCACATGGAATAAAGAAGCTTAAGTCTTGGAGTCTCTTTTCTTCTTTAGAAAAGAATCTTTCAAGCTTCTTTAGAAAGAATCTACAAAGGTAGGAACCTCTTCATCTTGCCTTTTCAAAGCTACAAACCCACTACTTCTCTATCTATTATTATCTCCTTCCCTTTTTTGAAACATGGAGCAGATATCTCCCATCTAAGGATTACCACTCTACTTACCTTTGGATCTCATCGCTTCCTCACCTCCCAAGAACCTTATACCTTACAAGAACCTAACAGATCTCTGAGGTATTATCAACCATCCCTTCTCAAATGGTTCTTTCCCATCAGCCCCATTGGTTTTGAGAGCAAGAGTGAGTGAGTGAGAGAGAGAGAGAGAGAGAGAGAGAGAGAGAGAGAGAGAGAGAGAGAGAAGCACGCCCCATCAGCTTTTAGAGAGAGAGAGAGCTCTTAGGAAAAAAAAAAGGAGAGAAGAGAGTAGGAGATAAAGAAGGAAAGGGCAGAAGAAAGGGAAGGATGAACCTCTCCCTTCACTACATATTCTGTTCAAGCTACTGCTTGTTCTTTATAAACAAAATTCCTTCAAGAGTTATATATGCTCGCTGTCTCCATTTTCTCTACTCCCACTCATTCCTCACTCTGCTCTTATTTGGCTATCTCCCCATAACTACACCAAAGCAGATGTTGTTAGAAAACCAACAGGCTCCATTTCACCAATCCAACAGACATTATTCCTCACTTCTCTGACTTAACCTCTCAACAGAATTCCACTCTATTGATCATTTATGCCTATGTGAAACATTTATTCCCCTAGCACACTCTCCTCCAACCTCTCAGACCATACCTTCTCAGTTTCCTCAGCAGGCTCACCCTCCTCTATCAGGTCATTAAATGGTAATGTGATTCTAGGCTCTACCCAGATTTCTTTTCTCACTCTATACTTCCTCACTAAGTAACCTCTTACGTGTCCCAAATTCAATTAACATCTGAACCAAGTCTACTCACAAATTTAAATCTGCAACTTAAACTTTTACCACTGAGCTCCAAACTTGTATGTTGAAACATCCATGTGACTTCTAGTTAGATATCACAAAAGACAGACATAAGTCAATATAATGCTGAATTCATAATTCCCAAACCTGGCCTTTTATCAGTTTCCCATTTCAATGAATGGTACTAATACCTCTGCTATACAAGCCAAATATCTGGAGGCCCAAGCATGCACTCACACTATAATCTAAGCTACAAGAGGGCAGGGAGATTTATTATTTTTTTTAACTCAAATTATTAAACTATTAAAATAAATGCTATATATTAATGATGAAGTTAAGCAAGACAGGAGCTATTAGACCTCATTTAAATAGTAAATACAAGGGAATATATTTACTTTAACTATTGCTTTGTGCTAAGAAACCTCAAATGACACATAAGAAAAAAATGAAATTAATGTACTCAAATTTAACCCAAGTCATTCCAATTACACACAATATTTTAAACTCAGACTAATTTTAAGAATCCGTAGTTATCCTTATTTAAATACCAGGAAATTCTCAAAAACAACAGAAGAATACTATCTTGGGAGTTAAAAGATATTTTCCTTTGCATTTTTCAAAAAGATTAATTTTTCCAATTATTTTATTTTGAAAACTAGTTTGTTGTAGTTATAAATAGCTCAGAGTGTTAATACAGAGAATATTTAACTTCTTAATAAAAACAACTTCAAGAAAGCCCTAGTATGTACCTAGAAATAAAAATGTTTTATTTAATCTAGACGTTACCAATTACCAAATCTTATATACCACCTTCAGGGCTTAATTTTTATCAATGTGAATGTAAGTTAGAAATCTTAGGACCAGGTCTTTATTTCTATGTAATAGGCTCTAGTCTGCTTGAGTTAATAAAGCACCCATGAGAACTGTTGTACACTGGGAATTTTCAGAAATTTACTAACTATTACATAAACAGATAATAAACATAGAAGAATCAATAAGAAATAAACAACATATTAAATCACTGGCCATTGCAACTGTTGTGTAACTCTAATTAAGAGGCATCATCCAAACTACAATTGTTCATCTAAAAATTAAGAATGGGTACTCACCAAAAAACTATATCAGAGGTTTAGCAAAATTATTAAACGTAGAATAATAGCCATTGTTATTTGAAATTGTACTTTTTCTATTAAGCAGAATCATTTTCCTTCAACAAAAAGTTTAAAGATTGAGAATTTGAAAATCCCTTTAATCCCTTTGCTCCCAGTGAATCCCCAGGGATTTTCAAAATAGCATGAGCCAGGACTGTGAGCCCCAGAAATACTAAGCAATTTGCTGAAGGTCAAGTGGTCAAGAAGTCAAAATTTAAGTTAAGCTTTAATACAAAATTATTGCTATTAATCATTATGTTATTTTGCCTGCCTTGAATATTTCTTGCCAGACCCAGACCTCATATTTCCCAAGGACTCTTTCCCAAACCACTCAAAAAGTAATGCTGTTTAAAGCCTGCTTAATAAATATATATTTAGTTGCTCCATTAATGTAATAAACAGAGGACTTTCTGGTTTCATAATACAGATGTAATCACTTGATTCAGAATGTATATTCTAGGCCTGGCTTTGACTGTAACTCAGAGTTGAACCATAAACGACCTATCTGTTCTTCTGGCAAAATGATTTTTTTTTCTTTTAATTCTTTTTTTTAAAGTTGGAGTTTCACCTTATTGGTCAGGCTGGTCTCAAACTCCTGAGCTCAGGTGATCTACCCACCTCAGCCTCCCAAAGTACTGGGATTACAGCCATGAGCCACTGTGCCCGGCGAAATTTTTTTTTTTTTTTTTTTTTGAGACAGAGTCTTGTTTTGTCTCCAGGCGCCCGGCTAGAGTGAAGTGGCGTGACCTCAGCTCACTGCAACCTCTGCCTCCCGGGTTCAAGCAATTCTTCTGCCTCAGCCTCCCAAGTAGCTAGGACTACAGGCCGCGTGCCACCATGCCCAGCTAATTTTTGTATTTTTTTAGTAGAGACGGGTTTCACCATGCTGGCCAGCATGGTCTTGATCTCTTGACCTTGTGATCCGCCCACCTCAGCCTCCCAAAGAGCTGGGATTACAGGCATGAGCCACTGTGCCCGGCCAAAATGAAAATATTTTATAGTATCTTCCAGTTCCAAAATATTATGACTTGCAGAGTAGTACTCAAAAACTTACTTGAATAAAAAAGGAGAAAGAATCAGCTTCTCTCAAAGTTAAGGCTCTCACCCACGACCAAAGTTTTAATTTTTGAGAATTTTCTTGATAATTAAACAGAAGACAGGTATGAACTCTAGGTGGGTTGGATGGTGACCCCCATCCTGTTCATAAGATATTTTCACTAAGAACCTATGAATGTAACCTTAATTGGAAAAAGGAGTTTTGCAGATTTAATTAAGTCAAGGGTCTCAACATGAGATCATCCAGGATTATTCAGTGGGCCCAAAATCAAATGACCAGTTTCCTCATAAGAAGACATAGAAAAGGAAGAAATACAGAAGAGAAGGGTGATGTGAAGATGCAGAGAGAGTGATGGAAGGTGACATGAAGAAGGAGACAGATTAGAGTGATGGGTTTACAAATCAAGGAAAGACAAGGATCTTCAGCAGCCACCAGAAGCTAGGACAGAGGCATCGAACAATCCTCATTCAGAGCCTCCTGAAAAAATCAACTGTGGCAAAACCTTGATTTTGGACTTGTGGCCTCCAGAAAGGTGGAAGAAGAAATTTCTGTTGTTTTCAGCCACCAAATTGGTGGTGATTTTTTATGGAGGTCCTAGACAACTAATACATAGCTGACAAAGAATCACTGCATATTTACCTTATAAATGTCCAAGAAAAGAAAAATCACCTTTACATATATTAATCAGGAAGATTGATTAAGAATTGCATGATTCGTGTAAATTCCATACAATAAAAATGTGCATATATGCTTTTTTCCAATTGTTTCTTCTATAGATACATGCATTTTTCAATCTTTCATTTCTCATCCAGTTTTTAGAACATTATCTCTAACTAAAGCAACACCTTGCCCCAAAATCCACTGTCAGAAATACAGCTGTAGTCCCAAAGATATTTTTTCTTAGCAGGAGCCCTGATAATTCCAGGAAACAGTACAGCAACATTTACAGCTCAGCAGTAGCAAGGTCACTGGATGATCTCCCTCTGGCTATTCACCCACCTACAGCGCAGTAGCTAGAAAACTAGCTAACTTTCAATTTGCTTTCCTACCATCTATTTTCACAGTAATTAGCACATGTGGTTTGAAGTTTCTTCTCATATTCTGGAGTCCAATATAGTTTCTGATAATAAGATATAAGCAAAGAAAGGACTTTAAAAAGCAACCACTTCCCAAGACAAAAATAAGTTGTTGGTCAATATACGTTTATGTAAACTGGGCATTACTAAAATGAACAACATTAAAAATAAGTGTGAAAATTACTGGGCCATGATTTTTATTCTATCACATTTTTAACAAAGCTGTCATATAATAAAATGATCTTAAATAGAATCATGGGTAGAAGGAACCTTCTGTGTTAAAGATGTTCTACTGCAGCTTTTTCACTTCATAATAAATGAGAAAATAAAGGTCAGAGGAAGTGAAATGACTTGCCCCAATACACACAGAAAATGACAAAGTAACTCTTTGCTTACTGTCTTTGTACTATACTAGGTTGCCTAGATTATATGCAGAAAGGCAACCAAATGCTGGGCATCAGTCATTCATTCAAAACCAACACAAGGATGCCCTCTCTCACCACTCCAATTCAACATAGTATTGAAAATTCTGGCCAGGGCAATCAACCAAGAGAAAGAAATACAGGGTATTCAAATAGGAAAAGAAGCAGTAAATTCTCTTTGTTTGTAGATAACATGATTACGTTTTGAGAAAACCCCATCATCTCAGCCCAAAATCTCCTTAAGCTGATACACAACTTCAGCAAAGTCTCAGGATACAAAATCAATAAGCAAAAATCACAAGCATTCTTATACACCAGTAACAGATAAACAGAGAGTCAAATCATGAGTGAACTCCCATTCACAATTGCTACAAAGAGAATAAAATACCTAGGAATACAACTTACAAGGGAAGTGAAGGACCTCTTCAGGAAGATCTACAAACCACTGCTCAAGGAAATAAGAGAGGACACAAACAAATGGAAAAACAATCCATGTTCATGGATAGGAGGAATCAATATCATGAAAATGGCCATACTACACAAAGTAATATAAAGATTCAATGCTATTCTCAGTAAGCTACCATTGACTTTCTTCACAGGATTAGAAAAACTACTTTAAATTTCATATGAAACCAAAAACGAGCCCATAGAGCCAAGACAATCCTGATCAAAAGGAACAAATCTGGAAGCATCATGCTATCTGACTCCAAACTAAACCAAAAGGCTACAGTAACCAAAACAACAAGCTACTGATACCAAAACAGAGATATAGACCAATGGAACAGAACAGAGGCCTCAGAAATAATGCCACACATCAACAACCACCTGATCTTTGACAAACCTGACAAAAACAAGCAATGGGGAAATGATTCCCTATTTAATAAATGGTGCTGGGAAAACTGGCTAGCCCTATGCAGGAAAAGCTAAGACAGGATAATCACTTGAACTCAGGACCTAGAAATAGAAATACCTTTTGACTCAGCAAATCCCATTACTGGGTATATACCCAAAGAATTATAAATTGTTCTGTTATAAAGACACATGCACACGTATGTTCACTGCGGCACTGTTTACAATAGCAAAAACTTGGAACCAACCCTAATGTCCATCAAAGATAGACAGCATCACACATTCCTGTCAGCTGGAGGGGGTGGGGTTAGGGGAGGGACAGCAGGAAGTGGGGAAAAATACCAGATATAGGTGATGGGGGGATGAGGGTGGTAACCCACCTTGCCATGTATGTACCTATGCAACAATCCTGCATGATCTGTACATGTACCCCAGAACCTAAAGTACAATTGAAAAAAAAGATCAAAAACCGTTTATATGTATATAAGATTTAGATATATATATGTATATGTACACATATTAAACAGTTTATATACATATATATATGCATGTATATGCTTTCAAGGGAGATGCTATATAAAAATTATACCGTTCATAGCTAGAATAAATCTTTTGCTAGAAATTAATTAGAAACTGAGCATCCAAAGCAATACCTAAAATTAAAGAATCAGAAAGAGCAATGTGAAATACAATTACCTTATTTTCTCTGAATATATCTAACAGCCATTAAAATCAATTCCTTACAATATTTGTTTTATTCCTATAAAAAGCTGAGTCCTATAATACATTTCAAGAACTCAAGAATTTATTTGCATACATACTGTTATCACATCACTAAACACTGAAATATATACATAGCCTTAAAATATTTTGTGACATAATTGCCAATCAGCAGCAGTAAAAACTTCCTAAGAATTCAATCAGAAAGTAGGGAGCTGGCAGGCCTTCAAAATACAGATATTTACAAAAGCATGGTGTTATAGCCAGATTTTAAAATCCAGCACAACATCTAATTGATGCACTAGAATTTTTCTACCTTCATAAACTTACTGCCACAAGAAGCCCCTGTGTTTGGGAGCAAGCAACTTCTAAAGCAGGAACAAACAAACTACAATGATGAAACTAGCAGTGCTATGCTAAGTCACATTATCTATTTTCACCAAAATTTTACTTAGTCTTTCAGTTAGTGTTGCTTTCAGCTACTATGGCAGAAATATGTCTAAAATTAACCTACATAAATAAGGTTTTATGTCTCTCATGAAATGAAATTTGTAAAGGAAGCAGAGTTGGTACCAGTTACTCAACAGAAATAAGAACACAAGAGCCTTATTCTGTCTGTCTTAGAAAAAATATCTTGACCTAAATTTTCTTATCAACAACCATCCCTCGATCAACACTATTTTAGATCAATAAATGTAGAAACTAAAGTTTTGGATGGGTCTTCCACATGACTGCTAAAGTCATCCCAAATTGCCCAAAGGTAGAAAAGGACTAAATCAGAGAGCACATGCATTTGATGAATAAACAGGAATGAGCACAAGTTCCAAAGATTTTGACAATGAGAAGGGATAGAATGCAGTACAACCAAGCTCCACAGCCTTAAAAACACAAAGACTTTCACATGAGGGTAAAGGAATAATAAAACCCAAATTAAGAGCCACTTTTCAATGTTGAATTGCATAGTATATGGGAGAATAAGCAATCTTCTGTTGAAAAGAAGTTTGCTTACCAGAATGAGCTCTCAAAGGCCAAATTTTAAAATTCTTAGAAGATGGAAAATTGTATTATAAAAGGTAAGGGAAGTGAAAGCCCAATAAAGAATGGATCTACCATTTATAATGCAGTATCAATATGACACACTACTTGGAGGGAACAGATGGTCCAGAAAGGCAGCATCAGGGGTGATGGCTTACTAGAAAACTAGGTCTAGACTAGTCCCATCTCCAGAGGAATGTCAATTTCTGTCAAAAGGACAACTTCTGCCTAAAATACACTCTTGTGAGTCAGTACGTACCTTATGGTGGTAAGAATTCACTGAAAAAAATGACAAAAGAATACCAGAAAATAAAAACAAAAGATGTCAGAACATCTCTATAAAACACAGAGGCTAAATAGTAACTCCATGAAAATACAAATGGTTTCTATGATCAATTCAGGTGTGGAATCACCACATAAGCTAGTATGTGTGACTGAATATGTATGTCTCCAAATGAATATAGTAACATCTGGCTAAGCAGACTGACAATGAGAAGTATTTAAAAGTCTATTTTTAGGTTTATCAGGAAGTCTCATTATACTTAGGTCAGCATTAGCTAATAACCAAAGATAAAGCATCATGGCTATGGGTAAAAGTTCATAATTATGAGAGTTCAATTAAGTATATACTTGTGAATTAAAAAAACTTTCAAGAGTCAGTGTGCAGTATATACTTGTTGAATTGTTTTAAAATTTCAAGAGACAATGTGCATCCCTATATGTAATGCATGGTGGCTGATAGCCATCAAAGCAAAAAAACTCTTATTCAATTTACTGTAAATAAAATTTACATAAACCCACTCTTATTCAATTTACTGCAAATAAAATTTACATAAATAATAAAAGTAATAAAATTGTAACCTTTTCTACTTTGAACATATGTCATAGAACAAATATAAAAGAAAAAGTTAATAAAATTTAAGAGGATTAAGAACAATTTCAAAAATAAATAAAAAGTACACAATTGATTTGAAAAGACAATGATGGTATATATAAAAGAATAAAAATATACACAGAAAAATATTAAAGGATCATAAATATATATATGTATATTTATATCTGATATATATACATATATATATATCAGAGATTGAAGAGTAAAAAGAAAGTAAGATTGGAACCAATCCAAATGCCCATCAATTATAGACTGGATAAAGAAAATGTGGCACATATGCACCATGGAATACTATGCAACCATTAAAAAGGATGAGTTCGTGTCCTTTGCAGGGACATGGATGAAACTGGAAACCATCATTCTCAGCAAACTGACACAAGAACAGAAAACCAAACATCATATGTTCTCACTCATAAGTGGGTGTTGAACAATGAGAACCCCCAGACACAGGGAGGAAAACATCACACACTGGGCCTGGGGGTTGGGTGGCTAGGGGAGGAATTAGCAGGGGGTGGGGAAATTGGGGAGGGATAGCATTAGCAGAAATATCTAATGTCGATGACAGGGTGATGGATGCAGCAAACCAGCACCATGACCTATGTATACCTATGTAACAAACCTGCACAATCTGCATATGTACCCTAGAACTTAAAGTATAACAAATAAAATTTTTTTTAAGTGAGACTTCTTTTAAAGTTAAAAAAAATTAAGTTGTACAAGTCACTAGCTAGCTCTGTGAGTCATTAATTATCTCAGGCTTCAGAGACATTTTTATGTATAAATCATAAATTAGACAAGATGATCCCAATGGATTCAATATCTTCTAATATTTTTATAAATCTATAAGCCAGATAACACAAAACTTATGCACACAAGTAATGGTCCTTATACTTACAAACAGTATTTATCCAACAATATAGGATGCATATTTAGAATACCATAACCCAAATATTGGATGTGGTAACATTAAAACAAGAATTGTTTATGTATTTCAACTCTCTTCAAAATAAAGAAAATATATAATGGCATTTACAATTCTTATTTGAAGGCCAGAATTAGCTTTTCCTAATATAGTGAATCTGGAAAAAGAAAGCCTAAAAAAGAGAGGCATTAAATAAGGGACTCAGAGAATGCAGGCAATTAAGTTTCAATTGCAAAATGACAAGTAAATATAACTCTTTACCAACACAACACATTTAAAATAAAGCTACATTCCTATTAGAAAGAGAAATTATATTTTATACATTAAAAGATTAAGGAATTAGTGTATTCCAGGTTACTAAATTAAACCATAAACACTGATTATAAAATTAGCATTGAACATATCATAATGAAAATCTTTACCATTGTCACCAACTATTAAATACCTATGTTCAAGAAAAATATTATTATTTTCCTTTTCTGACAGATATTGAAAATAAGAAGCCTAAATGGAGCTCACAAGCCAGAACAGAAACTGAAATTTGAAAAATAGAAATCTTAATACCATTTTTGTTGAATATTTAAGGAGAAACATGGCTCAGATTTTAAACTGAGCCATGTTTCTCCTCAAATACTCAATAAAACTACACTCTCTTTTACCTTCCATGTATTGAAATACTAGAAAAGGCATATATTTCTCAAATCTGAGAGGTGAATAAAGGAAACAAATGAAATAAAATACAAATGGAAAAGAAGTCACTTTCATTTTTTTAATGACTTTGACTCAGCATCTGAGTGATAGCATTGTTCAAAAGAATTTTGTTTACCACCAGATTCAGAAGTCAAGAGAAATTATCCTTCTCATTGATGCAGCCACAAAAAATAAAACCTACTGACCTCTTAGATAATGTCTAGGCCCTGGCTAAAGTAGGCCTGAGACAGAACTTGCCCTTACCTGATCTCTGTGGACTTCTGATGTGGAAGGCTCAGAGTTGACCATTAAAGAACATGTTTCACAGCACTGGGAGCCGAAACCAGGCTCCAGCTGACCCTTACAATGAGAACATCTCATTTTCAGCTCCATCTTAAAACTCAGCTAAGAGATTGTAAGGTGGGCCCAAGGAAGTCAATTTGCCAATGAACCTTCCTGTCTGAGGCAAAAGCAAGAAAGAAGACAGGTGCAGATCTAGATCTCCTATTTCATACTATCTCCCCCTGCTGGCATGGAGGTATACTAGTCAGCTCTGGCTTAAAGGAACAGACACGCCCAACAAATGTTGGGTTTTTAACCAACAAAGAGAAAATCCTTGTACATTAATTGAAGATACACTAACTAAGAAATAAATCTCTGTTCTACTTGTTTGGTTTTTTTCTTTTTTTGAGACAGAGAGTTTCATTCTTGTTATCCAAGCTGGAGTGCAATGGCACAATGTCGGCTCACTGCAACCTTCACCTCCTGGGTTCAAGTGATTCTCCTGCCTCAGCCTCCTGAGTAGCTGGGATTTCAGGCACCTACTACCACACCGGCTAATTCTTTTTTGTATTTTTAGTAGAGACGGGGTTTCATTATGTTGGCCAGGCTAGCCTCAAACTCCTGATCTCAGGTGATCTGCCCACCTCAGCCTCCCGAAGTGCTGGGATTATAGGCACGAGGCATCACACGTAGCCTTTTTAATTAGATAAATAAAACACCTGATTTTATTCCTAAGCAACATATAGAAGTCTTCTTATTTTAGGTTTTGGATCTCGAGGTCTCTGAGAATAGAACAAACTTTCAAACACATCTTGAAGCAAAACCTTAGCTGTACTTCAAAGCTTTTCTTAATCCAATGTGTTTTAATTTTTTTTAATTTTGTATTTAGGTGTAACTCTCCAATACTTTATAATTCTTCTGTTAAAAGGTAAAGAATATAAATTATGTGCAAATGATCTCTCAGGTTTCAACAGAAATAACAATTTGAAATTTTCTTGCCGCAAGAATGTACTGCACTTAACACACAATGAAGTGGCAGGGCTAGAGAGGAAGCAGAGTGGGATACTCAAAACCATAAATGTTTAATTGGAAAGTAAGACTCCACTTTTGATAACCTGTTCTATAATAATTTTTAATTACTTTATAAATCCCTGCTTTATTCATTCATTTTTATACACGAAGGTACTATGCAACGACTAGATGGCAGGCATCATATTCAGGTATTTTATAGAACATTCTTTCTAATGGACCAAAGTTCAAGAAACTTCACGAAAGAAAATAAGAAAAACAGAAAAGGCCAAGAGAGTCAAAAGTCTTACTCAGTAAACCTTTCCTGGGTCACAATTCTGACATACATATCTCCTTCTTTAAACCTTTGGCTCCCTTTATAATTAGATGCACTCAAATTTTTTTTTTTTTTAATTTTCTTGGCTTTTTGCATAACTTCCTCTGGTTTTCTTGTGTATTCACTTTTTAAATTTTGTTGCCCACAACAACCATTCTTTATATCACATCTATCAAAATAAATCTCATTTTGTACACTGACAATAATTTTATAAAATTTTACATTTAATAAACAATGAGAGACAACATAGGGTAAAGAATTTCTTATGAGCAGGTATTGTTCTCTGGATTATCTCATTTAATTCCCCACATTAACCCTATGAGGTAGTTTCTTTTTTCTTTTTTTTTAATTTTTATTTTATTTTTTATTTTTTTATTTTTTTATTGCATTTTCGGTTTTGGGGTACATGTGAAGAACATGCAAGATAGCTGCATAGGTACACACATGGCAGTGTGATTTGCTGCCTTCCTCCCCTTCACCTATATCTGGCATTTCTCCCCATGCTCTCTCTCCCCAACTCCCCACCCCACACTGTCCCTCCCCTATTCCCCCCAACAAACGCCAGTGTGTAGTGCTCCCTTCCCTGTGTCCATGTGTTCTCATTGTTCAACACCTACCTATGAATGAGAACATGCGGTATTTCATTTTCTGTTCTTGTGTCAGTTTGCTGAGAATGATGGTCTCCAGTTTCTACTACAAGCCCCGGTTTACAGATTAAAAAAAATTGAGGTACAGAAATGTTAACTAACTTGCCCAAGGTTACACAGCCAAAAAATGGCTGATGCCACATATTCAAATCCAAGCAACTTTGCTCCAGAATCTATGCAATTAACTATTATACTATATTTCTTAAGTTAGGTCCCTGCTCCATTTCACCAAAGGTATTATTTTGCCAAAAAAGAGTCAAAAGATACATTAACAATTTATTAATTTTGTTTTTCTACTTAAGTATTGATATATTTAGTAAACAATGCTTATTGTTTCTCAATATTTTTTCCCTGCACTTATTTTTCCCTAGCTAACTGTAAACATAATTTGAATTTTACGCTAGAATAGCTTTATATTTACATTAAAATAAAATGATATTTTCCTATATTTTATTCCCTGATTGGTTTCACTTATTTATTTTTTAAATATTCATTGATGATTCAGGCTCATAAAATCATAAAACATTAAATCTGGAAGCAATTTTCAATATTAAATGAGACAAAATCAAATCTTACAAGAATATAAAATCTTAAGACGCTGGATTTGTTGCTTGGTTTAGCCCAGAGAGAAGCTAATTTTGGTGTTTCTCTGTTCATTATCTATACTCACTGGTTTTGCTCTTCACAACTAGAAAAATTTAATGTCATCCAGATACCTCAGTAGGAAGATCCTTCTCTTTCAGATCATTTACAAAGACAATAATCACAACAGATATTGTATTAATTCCCTAGGCTGCTGTAACATGGTACCAGAAATCGGTGACTTAAAACAACAGAAACTTATTCTCCTACAGTTCTGGAGGCCAGAAGTCTGAAATCAAGGTCTTAGTAAAGCCATGCTCCCTCCAAAATTCTAGGGTATAACCCTTCCTTACCTCCTATAGCTTCTGGTAGCCCCAGGCATTCCTCTGCTTGTGGTAGCCTAATTCCAATATCTGCCTCTGTCTTCACAGAGCTGTCTTCCCCTGTGTATCAGTCTCTCTTCTCTTCTTATAACGGCACCAGTCACACTGAATGAGAGCCCACTCTAACAACTTTATATTAACTAGTTTACAACTACACACCCTATTTCCAAATTAGGTCATATTCACAGGTATTAAATATTACAACTTAAAGATATCTTTTGGGGGCACATAATTCAAACCACAAAAGATATGATAATCAATTGCTGGGGCATCTTGATATTTATATTTTTCTAGTCAAATAAACATCTATTCCTACCCTTTGATTTCTAATTTTAAACCTGTTCTTGGGCCATGATAAAAGCATATTTCCCATTCCAGCAGTGATTTAACATTTAGTAACCTTTGGTTAAAAAACAAAATTGTCAATGTCTTTTTTAAAACCTAAGTATCTTATTTTATATACTCCAATATCTTCATATAAAAAGACTCTAAGAACAATCGGTCAGATATATCTGCTTTCACTGAAATGTTCCCTATACCCTAGGAGATTATTTTACATAAATATTTGATAACTCTATTTGTTGTTATGAGTTCTAAGAGCTTGTCCAATCGTCAGAAAATATTTATTTAGCCTCCTTTACATAGCAAGCACTATACCAGGCAGAGGAAATAGTAGTAAACATAATGAAAGTGCCTACCTTCTTAGAGCAACAGTTTGAGGAGCAGGCAGGGATTACAGTAGAAGATAGATAATAAAAACATACATACATACAAACACACCATAATCAAATGAGTTCATATATACCGAAGTACATATATTAATATTTAATACATGGAAATATTTAGAACTAACTTACCACAGAGTAAATTCTAACCAACAAAATAGTAATCGTAGTAATAGTACAAATGGTAAAGCTACTAAAGTAAGCACTTTGCAAGAAAAGGGAAAAGGGAATAAAATAAATAACGATGGCAAGGGGTGAGGGGTCAGATAGGGCCTATTACAGCTGAAGTAGTCAGAGATCTCTCAAGGAAGTGTAATTTGACCTGAAATTATCAAAAGAAAGCAGTTGGTCATATGAAGATCTAGGGAATAAGTATTAAAAAGAGATAAAACAGAAAGTCCCAGAGATAAAAAGAAACTTGGTGTACTTAAAGGACAGTAAGACCACAATGGCTGGAGTGTGATGGATGAGGAGTGGTAGGAAGTAACAAGGGGAGGCAGGCAGGGATGAGATCATGTAATTTAGTCCATGGTGAGGATTAGAATTTTATTCTAGTTAGATAGGAATACCAACGGAGGGTCTTAAGCAGGAGAAATGTAAAATCACATTTACACATTAAGATAACTCTAATTATTATACAGAAAATAAAACGTACAAAGGGCAAGAGAACAAACAGGTAAACTGGCTGAAGTAGTTCAGACCTTAATTTATGGAGAATTAACTAGGATGATCACAATGGATATGTTATCAAGAGGTCAGATTTGGGATGTATTTTGTAAACAATACCAAGACAACTTGCTAATAGGATGTGGGAAAAAGTGAACAAAAGGGTGATACCCAAGATTCCAACTTAAGCAATTGCCTGAAGACACCCTTTACTAAGAAGTAGAAGATTGTGTGATTGGCATATTTGAGGATTTTGACAAGTTAAATTTAAGTTTATCAGTCTAATTACTTCATTGTATAAAGTGATCAAATTGGAAGACAATCTTTATAAATTAAGTTCACATTAAAAATGTCTTATTCATGCGAATGAACCATCACACCTTATGTATGGTACCAGATACAGAAAATAATGTAAAATAATTATAACAAAAGCATTTTTTCTACATATTCAAAAACTATGTTGCAAGGTGTTAAGTATTAGTAGGTAGGATTTAAAAAGAAGGTCTTCAAATAAAAATTTTAAAACTATATGCATTTACTTAATTTTATTTTTAAAACTAAGGTGATAAAATACCTCGATTTCAGAATTTGGTTTTTCTGACACTGAGCTCCACCTGCTGGGAATTTCTTACCTTTAGGTATTACATAACTTAAAATAATTATAATACTTATGGGGAATGTAGTCTCCAAAACAAAAATACTGAAAAACTATATTTAGGAGACATGAAGAAAACATTTTCTTTCTTTCTAGCTCCCATTTATTGAACTTAGCTATATACCAGGCACTGTATTAAAATAAACATTTTTCCAAATATCACTTCATTTAACTTTCAAGACAATTTTATGAGGTTTCTATGACTTGCCACTTCTAACAACTAAGAGAGGTTATGTGATTTTTGCCTGTGGTCATACATTAACAGCACAAGGGATCTGAACTAAAGTCCCTTTGACTACACATCTGTTGCCTTAGTAACCATGCAACACTCACTGTATAAAATAGAAACTTCATTGTCAGGAAGGTTTTTTTTTGTGTTTGAATCTGCCACACTGATTCTGATAAAGTTCCTTAATCTCTTCACGCTTTCAGTGTTCTTGTCTGAAAGGTTGGAATAACTCCTTTGCAGGACTGTTTGCCAGTAGCAAACAAAGTATGTTATATATCTAGCACACTGTTTACCACACAGTAAACAGTAATTAAGGATTAGTTCTTTTCTTTTAGTAATTTTTGTTAAATGACATTAAAATTACTTAAGATGTGAGGCTTTATTGACAAATGTCAATGAATCAAATTAACTATTTCTTAAAGGATCTTTTGGAAATTTTAAATTTTTCCATTTTAATACTAAATAAACTTATTTAGAAAAACTCTCCCTCCAAAGCAGAACATGTTTCATACAATAGCTAAATTTTCCACCCTTTACTCAGCTCTAAAAGCTATAGAAGTGTTGATCATTGATAAAGCCATCAAAAAAATTCTAGCAAGTGAAATCAAGAATAACCAAGTAGAATTATAAGATACAATTCTGATTTAAAAAAAAACCAGGAGTCAACATAGAAAGTTATCAATGAGTTAAATGTAACATGAAAATTACAAGCAAAAGTTGAAGTTTAGCAATGAAAATTGCCCTTCAATCATCAGTAATATTTTTAAATCCTAACAAGGGAAACAATTTGAATAATTTATGGGAGTTATAATTTCAAAAATATAAACATTTTTAACATCAAAATTATCTAATAATTGTTTAAAAATACAGCTTCAAAATTTTTTAAACTGAGCTAATGAATTAACTAATTAATCCTACTAATTTTACAGATCCATACTCAAACAAGTATAGAATACAGGCAGTGGAGAACTCCCCTCAGAATACAACTGAGGACTCCCCATACATTATCCATTCCATATATAAACTTTAGCTGAGAAAAGTGACACTATGAAAGAATTGTTAAAAACACACCCAAGCTACCCCATTATTCTAAATCTACATTATATTCTTGGATAAAATCAATTTAGAGACAGCTGCATTCTTAGGCCCATACAGAACTGATTTTGATGTCATGGCCTCCACATTCACTGATGGATTCTAGATTCTGCAAGAGATGTCCTTATGAATCTCCTTCTTGCATTAGCTTTAGTGATCCTGTCAAGGGCACTGCCACTACAAAAGTCACAGTCAAAACCTCTAATAAGAAATTCTATTAGGGCTAAATACAATGAAAAGCTTTGCTTCCCCTGCAATGTGACATGTTTTCTTTTATTTAAGAGTGTTATATGACTTCATCTCCCTTTTCATTTTGGCCTTTGGAAAGCTTAGAGACAAAAATAATAGCTCTAGGTTAGTAACTCTACATACATCCTATGAACTATAGTCTTGATATCCTGTTACAACTTATATTATTCCTGGTTCTCATTTTATTTTATATTTATATATTCCTGAATGTTGTTGCCATTAGCTACCTCAAATACTCTGGGGAACATGACAGGAAATGAATAAATGAACACAAGCATGTAAATATTTTACAACAAGCCCTGCAATGTGAGGTGTACTTATTCCAGGAGCTTTAACAGTCTTATTGCTGAACAATTTAAAACAAAAGCCTGATTACCAAGAGATGGTGACATCACACTCTTTGGCATCTTTGGTCCCCTAGACATGGTCATTCTACGGAGCTGCCTCTTTTAGAAGTAATAAAGCTGAAGCTTAAAGCATCAGATTTTTCATACTTTTCTATTACTCATTTGTTTGACTCAAAGAAAAATTAGAAGGACACAAGAAGCTTCCTTTGTGTTCTTTAGTTTTTAGTATCCTAATCCCAAATCACATCATACACCTACTCAGCAAGAAGTCAAAGCTGTCTCTGACTTGGGAAATGAGAAAGAGGCAACATCCCCCAATATCACACAGGAACACTATAAGAAATAGCAGACAAAAATTAAATTAGGTCTACTTAAACTGACTTATCTGAAAAAAAAATTGAATTAGGCTTTCATATTCCTATGGAGAACAAAATACCAGCATTTCATTGGTCTACTGTGACTAGTTGATGCTTATATTACTCCCTATATACCAAATTATTTTGAGTATTTGCACTAATTACTCCATTATCTTAAAAGCATGGCATATCTTTAAAAATAGAAACAATTATGATTGAATTCCTCAGCACAAGTTACAAATTATAATGAGCAACCACTAAGTTAAAATGAGGCCTCTAAATTGTATGCTGTTATTAAATGTTACAAAACACATAAGTATTAATTTCTGTTGCATTAAATAGCCAGCAAAGTCAAAATCAACATGTCTATAAATCATCTTTGTATCATATTTCTTTGGAATAAAAGGAAGCCTCATGGTTTTCACTGTTATTTTATAAAGACTGGCAACAAAACTTTGTGACTAAATACATGTTTAATACACAAAGACAATTATACAACAAATGGAAGATGATACAGAATACCAGATCATACTAGAAAATGCTAACTGATCACAATACAGAATCCTATGTTCAATTAATTTGTATTTGATTTAATACAGGAATTAAATCCTTGAAAACATGATCAAATATAATATGAAATTGAAGGCAGTTACCCAAAAAGTCTATATAATTCTATTATACACAAAGGGAGGACAAAAATGAATCTCAGTAAGTGTTTTCATGATTTGAATTTCATCTTCTGCCATCCAATCATGAGTGAACATGACAGTTACCTGCCCATGTTCTTTTCGGAGGGTGCCTAAATCTTTAAGGTAAATATCTAAATTTCCCATTTCATTTTATCTTACTAAACACCTCCCAATAAAAGCTTTTGGGAATCAACAAGTTGGAATGAATCAAAGAAGTACATATAAACAAATTTTCTTAAAATGTTGTACTAGGTTCTTGACTTAAAACTTGAATCAGGGCCAGGCAAGGTGGCTCATGCCTGTAATCCAAGCACTTGGGGAGGCCGAGACGGGCAGATCACAAGGTCAGACATTCAAGACCAGCCTGGCCAACATGGTGAAACCCTATCTCTACTAAAAATACAAAAATTAGCCAGGCATGGTGGCGTGCACCTGTAATCCTAGCTACTCAGGAGGCTGAGACAGGAAAATCGCTTGAACCAAGAAGGTGGAGGTTGCAGTGAGCCAAGATCACACCACTGTACTCCAGCCTGGGTAACAGAGCGAGACTCCATCTCAAAAAAAAAAAGGCAATTTGAAACAAGTATGATAATGAATTTTCCTAAGTATGTGAACCACAAATTATATCCATATATTAGAGTTTATTAAACTATAAAGGAAGAGTTTTTGATACATTTAAGTAAGATTAGTTCAACAAATATTTTTATTTTAAATTCAAAATACTTTTGAGAATGCAAATATAATCAATGCCTTTTGTCTATAAATTCTTACCTTGTACACTTCCAGTTTAAAAAAGAAACAGAGGAAAAGTTCTCAAGTCAGTAGTCAATAAAAATGGAAACCTAGAGAGTAAAGCAGGAGAGAAGAGGGAAGTGGGTCATATCATAGTACCCTGAGTCAAGCAGGGGAGTGGAGGAAAAGTGAGAGAAGAGGGAATGAAAAGCTTCTCTTTTCTCAGACCCTCTTCTCCGTCTCCTTTTTCCTACTCCCTTTGTGTTGGTCCTTTTACCTGTATTCTGTATTCTCTTTCTCTCTTGTTCTTTACCTTTCATCTTCCTCACCTTTCTTTAGTGATCTTCTTCCTTTCCTCACCTGGTTCTCTTGCTCCCTTTCTTCTGACATATATTTCCTTTTCCCTCTTTCTACATTCTTCCTTAATGGCCTTAGCAACAAAAAACTGGGGGAAAGAAAAGAGTTCCTACCAAAATTAAATTTTAATTAAGACAGACTAATTTATTCCCTAGCCAAAAAAAAAAAACAAAAGTCTTTTGTAAAATAAGAACAATGTTCAGGCTCCATAAAAACTATGCCTTATTATAAACAAACAGAAAAATAAGAGCCATTTAACTACCAGAGTTTCAAAAAGTAGCTATTTTGTTGTCGTTGTTTTTGTTTTGAGATGGAGTATCACTTTCGTCACCCAGGCTGTAGTACAATGGGGAGATCTTGGCTCACTGCAACCTCGGCTCACTGCAACCTCTGCCTCCCAGGTTCAAGCAATTCACCTGCCTCGGCCTCCTGAGTAGCTGGGATTACAGGTGCTCACCACCATGCTAATTTTTATACTTTTAGTGGAAATGGGGTTTTGCCATGTTGGCCAGGCTGGTCTCAAACTCCTTACCCTCAGGTGATCCAACCATCTTGGCCTCCCAAAGTGCTGGGATTAAAGGCATGAGCCACCACGCCTGGCTAAAAGTAGCCATTTGTAATGATTGTGTAATGATTCTGTAAAGATTTGGGAAACTCTTTGGTTAACTAAATCTCTCAAAAGACAACTAAAGCTTTTTCTTACCAACTGGATTCCATCTCTACCTGACCTTCTTAGTCCTTTGTTCACTGACTTCTGAAACCAGGAGTCCTTTGTAATCCATATCTTACTTCACTTCAACTCCTTCCAAGTTACATGCCTAACCCATATCCTCCTTTTCCTTGCTAAGCCCATCTGTTTCCACCTATAGCCACACCATTCGTGGCTATACTACAGAAAAGAAATGAGTTTTTCTTTCCAAAATTTCAAGACCTTTTCCTTAGCCTTCTCCTGTATTCTAAATTATTTTTTGCTATATACCTATCTTAACCTAAATTACTTTTGAAAAGGGAAGAGCTAGGCTTACACAAATTTATGAAATGGGCTAAATCCATCTTAAGCAACTTTTCACCTTCCCTTCCAACACTATGCCCCTCACTAGCCTGCCTATCAGAATCAAGACTAACATTCAAAGTATAATTTCACATGCTTGGGCTATCTAGTTCCAGGCTGATTCCACCTCTTCTGAATTCCCCAAGCCCCTGATTTGAGTTACATTATTAATGTCTGATGATGCTTAACATGCTACTTCTCCAAGAGGCATTCAGAATTTAATAAGGATCTTTAAGACAAAAATCCTTTGACCAATAGTCCTCATTTTTCAACCACAAGAGATCTGAAAAATACAACACTTTGTTAAAAAAAATAATAGCGAACTATAGTTTCTCAGTAAAAGAGAAAGAAGAGGAGGTACATCGTCCATAGAAGAAATATAATAATAATGGTTAGTGAGAAAGACAATAATGGTAACAGAGAAAAGTTAAGTATGGCATAATACTTAAATACAGTTTAAAAAGCTCCTTCCCTCTCCCAGGTAATTCTGAAAAGATAGCCATAGAAAGTTCAACACACGTACACAAACTAACACACATACACAAATACACACACACACAGAGAGAGAGAGAGAAAGAGAGAGAGAGAGAGAGAGAGAAAGTTAAGCAAGCTTTCATTTTGGTCCTATGCTAAGTTAGAACAATTTTTTTCTAAAATTTTTCATTGAAATGCTAGATGAATATAGCACAGTTTACAAATCAAAGTGAGCAGGTTATAAATTTCTGTAGATTGAAGAAGTCCCTGTAACCAGAACACAGATCAAGAAACAAGTCACTATTTAGAAGTTTCTTTTTTTTTTTTTTGAGATGGAGTTTCGCTCTTGTTACCCAGGCTAGAGTGCAATGGTGCATTCTCGGCTCACCGCAACCTCCGCCTCCTGGGTTCAAACGATTCTCCTGTCTCAGCCTCCCAAGAAGCTGGGATTACAGGCATGTGCCACCATGCCAGGCTAATTTTTTTGAATTTAGTAGAGACGGGGTTTCACCATGTTGGCCAGGATAGTCTCGATCTCTTGACCTCGTGATCCACCCGCCTCGGCCTCCCAAAGTGCTGGGATTAGAAGTTTCTTGTGTGTACTCTTTCAGTCACTACACCCACCCCACCAAGAAGAACCACTATTCTAAATTTAAACGTCATTGATTGCTTTTACCTCTTTTGAATTCCGTATAAATGGAATCACAGAATATGTAGTCTGTTGTCTTTTCACTTAACATTACTTGTGTAGGATTCAGCCATACTGCTATATATAGCTGTAATCTGTTCATTTTCATTACTGCAAAGTATTTCACTGTGTAAGTATCCCACAATTTATGTATTCTACTGTTGGTTGACATTTGGAGTTTCTAGTTGGGGTCATTATAAATGGTGCTCCTGTGAATATTCTTATACATGTCTTTTTGAGAGCATATGTATGTATTTCTGTTGGGTATACACCCAGGAGTGGCTATACTGAATCACAGGGTGTGCACATGTCCTTCTTTAGTAGATATTGCCCAATGGGCTTTCTAAAGTAATGGCTGTGGCTAAGATATTTTAGAGGACATAGTTCATTCTGGCCCTGCTTTAATAAAAAAGCATGCCAAATTTCTACTTTGCCTATCTATAAATGATGGGCATGTTAGTCAAGACTATCGCTCTGTATCCTTTCCTTTCTGTCACAATTATGAGTTTATTACTTTGTAACACAGATTCTAGACTAATTTACCCCAATATATTAGCTGAGTGTTTTGTTTTGTTTGCTATTTATACTCAAGGAATATGTAGAGAGAGTATTACACATTTAACTAAAAACTACAACCTAAATGCTGATGGTTTCATTTTGCAACGTCAAGCATGTTCAAGAAAAATTTATTGAACACCTACTCTTCACCAGGTACTGTGTTAAGCAGTAATAGTTTATACAGTAAATAATTATAAGAGATGTAGCAGTTATAATAATAGCATAAATGAAACCATTTGTGGACATTTACATTCTCAATACTCTCATCTACCTCTCAGACACTCCCTTTCATTTACTCAGGCATTTGGCAAGTAGCCTAAGATTATTTTCTTTCCAGCTCAACCCCCAACATTATTGTAAATAATTCTTATACCCAAGTCCGCAAAGCTCCTTGGATGGCTTCATCTCCAAAAATACTCATCCATGCTCAACTTCAACAACTCAATCTACCATTTGTAACTTGGAACTTACCAGTCAGAATTTCTTCACTTGTAAGATTTCAGACCACACTTGATAGCTACTTACTCCAACTATACTTGTTCATAACTGAGCAGATACAACCAGACCAGGTAAAACTCTCAAAATTTTTCTCCCAGGACTTCAATCCCTGTATCTTCCTTTCTTGTTTTGCTCTTCTTTCAGAGTGTCATGTCTGTGCTTATAACCAGTATCCATTCAGATCAGTAAGAGTCCATAGGGCAAGGTGCAGTGGCTCACGCCTGTAATCAATTTTAGCACTTTGGGAGGTCAAGGCAGGTAGATCACCTGAGTTCAGGAGTTGGAAACCAGTCTGGCCAACATGGTGAAACTCCATCTCTACTAAAAATACAAAAATTAGCCAGGTGTGGTGGTAGGCGCCTGTAATCCCAGCTACTCCGGAGACTGAGGCATGAGAATCTCTTGAACCTGGGAGACAGAGGTTGCAGTAAGCCAAGATCATGCCACTGCACTCCAGCCTGGGCGACAGAGTGAAAACTTTGTCTCATGGAAAAAGAAAAAAAAAAAGTCAATGGTAGGGACAAGATAAAGTAAACCCTTTAGGCAGGTCATCTAGAGAAATTTGTGGTTTAATCCTAAGTAAAAAGAACAAATCTGGAGGCATCACATTACCTGACTTTATATTACAAGGCTACAGTAGTTTGTATTAGTTCATTTTTACATTGCTGATAAAGAAATACCCAAGAATGGGTAATTTAAAGAAAAAGAGGCTCTACTCACAGTTCCACATGGCTGAGGAGGCCTCACAATCATGACGGAAGGCAGAAGGTAAAAGGCACTTTTTACATGACAGCAGAGGAGAGAATGAGAGCCAAGCAAAAGAGGAAATCCCTTATAAAACCATCAGATCCTGTAAGACTTACTCACTACCACAAGAACAGTATGGAGGAAACTGCCCATGTGATTCAATTATCTCCAACTGGGTACCTGCCACAACATATGGGAATGAGCTACAATTCAAGATAGGGGGACACAGTCAAATCATATCATAACTAAAACTGCATGCTACCTGTACAAATATAGATACAGATCAATGCAGCAGAATAGAGATCCCAAAAATAAAGCCATATACCTACAACCAACTGACCTTTGACAAAATTGACAAAAATAAACAATAAGGAAAGGCTCCCCTATTTAATAAATGGTGCTGGGAAAATTTGCTAGCCATATGCAAAAGAACAAAACTAGACCACTATCACTCACCACATACAAAAGTTAACTTGAGATGGATAGAAGACTTAAACGTAAACCTGAGACTATAAAAATTCCAGAAGAAAACCTAAGAAACACTCTTCCAGAGATTGGCCTAAACCAAGAATTTATAACAACTCCAAAAGCCAATGCAACAAAAACCAACATAGATAAATGGGACTCAAACTAAAAAGGTTTTACCTATCAAAATAAATAATCAACAGAGCAAACACGCAATCTACAGAATAGGAGAACATATTTGCAAGTTATGACTCTGAGAGAGTGCTAATATCCAGAATCTATAGAGAAATGAAACAACACAACAAGAAAAAAAAAAACGAACAACCCCATTAAAAAGTAGGCAAAGGACATAAACACACATTTCTCAAAAGAAGACATACACATGGCCAGAAAACATATGAAGAAAAGCTGAACATCATTAATCATCAGAGAAATGCAAATTAAAACCACAATGACATATCATTTTACACTAGTCAGAATAGCTATTTTGAAAAAATCAAAAACAACAGATGTTAGTGTGGATGTGGTGAAAAGAAAATGTTATGCACTGTTGGTGGGAATGTAAATTAAACTTGCATGAAAAACAATAGGGAGATTTTTCAAAGAACTAAAAATAGAACTACCACTATTTTACCCAGTAATCCCACTACTGGGTAACTAACCAAAAGAAAAAAAAAATCATTTTATCAAAAAGACACCTGTACTCATATGTTTATTGTAGTAGTGTTCACAATAGTAAAGTCATGGAGTTAACCTAAATATCCACCAATAGTTGACTGGATAAAGGAAATGTGGTATATATACACTATGGAATACTATTCAGCCATAAAAAATAATGAAATAATGTCCTTTGCAGCAATGAGACAGAGCTGGAGGCCATGATCCATTATGGGATTATGTGGTATTTTTATAAAAATTGCATCATGTAAAAATTTAAACACAAATTTTAATAATGTATGAGAAAGGAAAAGAGCAGACATCTAACAGTTAAACTAATAACACTAAAATGTTATTTGGAAAATTAACTGATCAACTTAATAATGTCATAAAAGGGCTATTATAAAGTCAATGCCTAAGTCATAAGTTACTTACATGACAGTTTAAAAAAAAAATGTTTTCCAATCTATGTGGCTAAAGGACAATAATATTTCAAGTACAGAGAACAGTAGATCCTAAACAGGCTTACCTATCATCTAAATATTAAGAGTTTGCATTTTTAAAAGAAAGGATTTATGCTTAATGAAAAAACAATATCAAGAATAGGGGGAAAAGAACAGCAAAAAAGCACACGCATTAACTTTTTATTGCTTTTGTAATGTTTAATCAATCAAATATTAGACAATACTAATTTACTAAGTGACAAGCACCATTCTACATGCTTTAAATGTATAAACTTAACTATTCCCGCAACAAACCCAAGAGCAGGTAACACTGTACACATTGGGAAATGAGGACAGAAAAGTCCCATAACTCATCTTACACCCTGCATTTAAGTGGTGGGGCAAGGATTCAAACCCAAGAAGTCTGGCTCTACAGCTGGGCCTCTCCCTAGAGCAATGATTCTATCACAACCACTCATTTGTCATTATCTCTGTAACTACTCCAGATTTTGTCACCCTGTGAGAATACCATTGCCACATTTACTTATTAATAAAGTGGGAAATATTTGATAAAAACAATTTTAATATTTAAACCATTCCAAAAATTGTTATCAACTTAAACCTGCTTTTGAAATTTTATACCTATTCATCTATAAACATTTACTGAGTACACACACACACACACACACACACACACACACACACACACACGCATATAGGTATTGCTAAACACCTACATACTTAAAATATTTTTTAATGCATAAATACATACAAGTCAAAATTCAGCCAACTTTCAATTAATTGCTAAATCAATTACTTGTGCTACGTCTCTCTGATCAAATCCTGTAACAGCTTCTAAATCTCTTTGACCCACCTTTCCCACAAAACCCCATTACATAATATTCCTGTAGTAAGTAATCACTAAGCACTGTTGAATCCCAAGTGACTGAATAAATTAATCTGAGGAATTTTCTATTTGCATTAATCATAGTAGATATTTAATTCTTACCTAACTTTATCTTCTCTCTCCTTTTATTATATCCTTCTAGGGCTAGTTCACCCTTGGCCAGTTAGTTTATGCTAAGAAATTAAGAAATCCATAATTAAAAAGACAAATTTGAACTCTCTCTCTCTCTCTCTCTCTACACACACACACACACACACACCTTCCAAAACCAAATGGAAAAGCTAATTTTTACTTACTTCATTTTGGCCTATATATCCACTTCATTTGAATATGAACACAGATAAGTTAAAATATAAGCTAAAAAACACTTTGAAAGTATAAGCATTGTTTTTTCTCTCCTGTTACTGAAGATACTGTGGCCTAATGAAAAAGTGTGTTTCTGGCATCATCCATTGGCTAATGTGATGTGAAATGACTTCATTTATATGAGCCAAAGAAAAATGGCTATTAAATGGAATCTTGACCTGAATCATCTGGAAAATGATAATAATCATAATCACTTCCTAGCTTATCTGTTTTATAAGCTCAAAATTTATATATCAAACTTATATACAGTATAACATACACCTGTAAATATGCTTTAGGTATCAAATTCATAGAAGAATTTAATAATAGTAATGGTTTATTAAGACACTGAAGTTCAACATAGTAAAATGCGTGCTACAGAAAAGCTGGAAGCAAAAATTTACTAATCCACAAAACTGAAGTATTAATGTTATAATTAATATATATAACTGACATTGTTCTCAGGTTCAGAAACTTTTCAACGATTTGACAGCAAAATCTAAACCTATATAACCTGAACAAAACCTAAAATGTATCTTACATATGAACTCCATATATATACATAATAGTATTATAAGGATTTTCACTGAAGATGTCCTTACAATAAAATATTGAAAACCATGTCAAAATGTCATTCCTTCACTCAGAATGCTCAATGATTTCTAATTTCTCTATGAGTTAGCCCTGAAGTCTCACTCGAGTCTGCATGACTTTGTGATCTAAATGCCCATTACTTTTCAGACCCAATCACCTATTACTTTTTCTCTCTTCAGCCACACTGGCTTCCTTTTGGTTCCTCCTTCCGTCTGCTCTTCCCAGTGCCTGAAATATTCTCACAACAAGAAGTCTCGTTTACTCTCTTAATTCTTCCAGATATCTGCACAAATGCTACTTTACCAAGGAATCCTTCCTTAACCACTCTATGTATAAAAATACCTCCCAGCACTCATTGCCTTATTGCACCCAGTCTTGCTGTCTTTTCTTTTCAAAAGAATTTACCACCACCAGACATACTTAGTATTTACTTGTTTGTTTATTGACTGTCTCCTCCAATTAGAGTAAAAGGCCCATAACGGTGAAAAAAAAAAAATTCTATTTTGTTCACTACTGTATCCCAAAACCTAAAATGATACCTGATACCTGACATTAAATAAATATTTGCTTGTTGAATGAATAAATGAAAAAAACTGAAGTAACTGTACATCCACTATATATATATACCTAACATGTATTAAGTAAAAAGCAAGATACAGAACAATACTGTTGTATGCTCTAACACTTGTGTAAAAAGAACAGGAGGCATTACGTTTACACTTGTGTTTTTATTTGCATACACACTTCTGGAAGATTACCTCTAAGGAAAAGAACTGGGACATTAAGAAAGGACACGTAGACCTATGTAAATATGCATGTACTACCCATCTAAAAACAGTAAGGTTTTTCCTTTACAAATAAGAAATATATAAAATAATCCTACAGAAAATCTAAAATTCATACTTAAGAACTCAGTGAATATCAATTAATTTAACTGTAAACTAAGGTACATTTTTAGAAAAACTGAAATAGAATCTGATATGTTTTTCCACAGAATATTAAAAGACAGAAAATATGTTTATATACATTATCTCATTTCAGTGTCACAGAAAATGCTGTAAGGCAAAAAGGGTATATATTCATTTCCTCCCTCTAAGGAAAAGAAAATTCTGAAAGGTTAAGGAAACCTAATCACACAGCAGAGACAAAGCTCAACTCAGGTCTCCTTATTTTAGTCTGGTACTTTCTCCAGTATATTATCATTTGGTAAGGCTGGGAATTAACATTATTCGTAGATATTTAGAGAAAAAAAATGTGCCCGATGATAAAAGCAGATAAAATTTCAGTGATGTTGCCAATGATGTCCCAATTTATTTCAATCCAGTTTTAGTGTTCTAAGCATAAAACTGAAATGTCAGAAAATAACAATACTATAAAATAGATTACTATTAAGTCAAAATGACAGACTATTTTTTTTTTCTGCAGTGGTATGACCTTGGCTCACTGCAACCTCCACCTCTCAGGTTCAAGCGATTCTCCTGCCTCGAACTCCTGAGTAGCTGAGATTACAGGTGCCTGTCACCACATCTGGCTAATCTTTGTATTTTTAGTAGAGAAAGGGTTTCACCATGTTGGCCAGGTCTCAAACTCCTGACCTCAAGTGATCTGTTGGCCTGAGACTCCAAAAATGCTGGGATTAAAGATACGAACCACTGTGCCTGGCCTGATAATTTTTAGCCTACAAATTAGATGTGCTGTTGGTTGAAAATGTAACAAAACATATTTTACTGATATGCTGCTCAATTAAGCAAAACTACGTAAGAAGTGCAGAGAAGAAAAATCTATGTTGCATGTAGGTCTAGAGAGTTTGAGCAAAATGTGCAATTTCAGAAACAACAAAGGCAATTATCATATAGAATAGATAATTATATTTATAAAGTAGCAATTCATTTTATGGTACCATCAATTCTAGACATATTTGACACATAAGGAAGATTCTTTCAACAAAAAATATGTTTGGTCCAAAGCATATGTTGTCATAAAGTAAAATAACCAGATTATTCTGTAATGAAAACAAAGTCTAATTCTCCAATTCAGCATATACTGATTGAAAACTTACGTTCTTACAAGATAGCTTAAAAAAAGAACGCAGAACATGTCTCTTAATAAATAAATATAATAAAGTCAGCAGATGTTTACTTGGTTATTAGAAAATTCTGATATTCTCATCACTATCCAAAAGCAGACAACAGAGTTTACCCTCCTAATTTACCCCAGAAGGCAGATTCCTCTACCCCAAAGAGTAAGAATTGAAATAGTATATAAAATAATCCTTAAGTTCACAGAACACATAAGCAATTCAAAATGTCTTCAGAATTATTAGACATTTAATCTGTCATTATCCAAATTCAACAAGAAAGAATTTCTCTTGTAACTCAGCATTTCCCAAGGTACGCAGCATTATACTACAGACCCCTCAGAAGGCTCCTTGAAAGGGAATTGGGGCGAGAGAGGCTTCCAAGATGGCGTCGTAGAGGTGACTCAGGATTGCAGCTCTCAGTGAAGGCACAGAGGGTGAGTCCTAGCCGCATTCGCGGACGGGCCTTTTTTGCCCACAGAACGTTGAAAGTCCCAGGTGTGTGAGAGACACGGGACGCTAGCGCAGCGGCACCGGGCACAAAACTCACAGGTCTGGGTGCCCTGTTAAACCGGCAATCTGAGATTTGGAAGGGCAGATTGGCATGTCCATCTGATTGAACGGGACTTGGACAATGAGCCAGACCAGGAGATTCCTGGGAAACGTGATCTGAGCCGGTGTAGTGGGCAGCGGCAGGGGAGATCGCACGGATCCCAGTGCCCTACCGGCAGGATACTGGGGCGCCAGTGAGAGAGTTGACCGTTCAGCTGGGGGAGAGGAAGAGAGAGAGAGAGAAGACAGACTCTGAGGCAGGGAGATGGGTGATTGGGCTCGGCGGGTCCCACCCTCACGGGGACAAGCAGGGCGGCGATTGGAGGCGCTCGGGGCTGAGAGTTTTGCTGCCAGCATCTAGGATGGTGCAGCACGGTGAGGAGGGGTGTATGCCACTACTGACGCAATCCACCCCTACTGAAGTACCGCCCAGGGCTGACGCAGCCTGCCGTTGCCGAGGCAACCTGCCATAACAGAAACTCTGCCAACAGGGCGGAGCAAACCACAGCAGAACGGAGCCCCGTGGCAGCAGGGCAGACCCGCGCTAGCAGGGCGGAGCCCCGGCAGGCAAATAGTGAATAGACTGCCTCCTAGCTGGGCAGGACAGTGCAACAGATACTCATAAAGAAAGTCCCAACTCCCTGAGACAGAGAACCTAAGGGGGAAAAAAAAGTGGGGGGCTTTATGAGTTCTGTTGCAGGAGACATAAACACATCCTCCCAACAACCCTGAATGAAAAACGGAGCTCACAGCTCAGCACTGGAGCTCCTATAAAGCACAGACCGTCTCCTCAAGCAGCTCCCTGACACCTGTATATCCAAAGAGTCACCCCAAAAAAGGACTAATCAGACTGACATTTGGCAGGCATCATTCTGGAACAAAGATAGCAGAAGAAGAAACTGGTAGCATCCCTCGCTGTTCCGCAGCTGCTACAGGTGTACCCCAGATAAGGAGGGCCTGGAGTGGACCTCAGCACTTGTACAGCACTGGGGCTAGACCATTAGAAAGAAAACTAAGTAACAGAAATACTTCATCATCAACAATCTGGGCATCCACACAGAGACCCAATTGAAAAATCAGCAACCACTAAGATGACAGGTGGATAAATCCATAAAGATGGGAAGAAACCAGCGCAAAAAGGAGGAAAACACCCGAAACCAAAACACCTCACCTCCTACAAAGGACCAAAACTCCTCACCAGCAAGGGAACAAAGCTGGACGGAGAATGAGTATGACTAAATGATGGAATCAGACTTCAGAAAGTGGATAATGAGAAACTTCAGTGAGCTCAAAGAACATGTTCTAAATCAGTGCAAAGAAACTAAGAACCTTGAAAAAAGATTAGAAAAAAGATTTGAGGAAATGATAACAAGAATGGACAACTTAGAGAGGAATATGAATGAAATGAAGGAGCTGAAAAACACAACACAAGAACTTCGTGAAGCATGCACAAGTTTGAACAGCCGAATGGACCAAGCAGAAGAAAGAATATCAGAAGTCAAAGATCAACTCAATGAAATAAAACAAGAAACCAAGATTAAAGTAAAAAGAGCAAAAAGGAATGAACAAAATCTCCAAGAAATGTGGGACTATGTGAAGAGGCCCAACCTACGTTTGATAGGTATACCAGAATGTGATGAAGAGAATGAATCCAAGCTGGAAAACACTCTTCAGGATATTATCCAGGAAAATTTCCCCAACCTAGCAAGACAGGTCAATACTCAACTCCAGGAAATACAGAGAACACCACAAAGATACTCTGCAAGAAGAGCAACCCCAAGACACATAATCGTCAGATTCACCAGGGTTGAAAGGAAGGAAAAAATACTAAGGGCAGCCAGAGAGAAAGGTCGGGTCACCCACAAAGGGAAGCCCATCAGACTCACAGCAGATCTCTCGGCAGAGACTCTACAAGCCAGAAGAGAGTGGGGGCCAATATTCAACATCCTTAAAGAAAAGAACTTTCAACCCAGAATTTCATATCCAGCCAAACTGAGCTTCATAAGTGAAGGAAAAATAAAATCCTTCATGAACAAGCAAGTACTCAGAGATTTTGTCACACTAGGCCTGCTTTACAAGAGTTCCTGAAAGAGGCACTACACATAGAAAGAAACAACCAGTACCAGCCATCCTAAAAGCATACCAAATGCTAAAGAGCATCAACAAAATGAAGAATCTACATGAACCAATGGGCAAAACAGCCAGCTAGCTTCAAAATGGCAGTATCAAATTCACACATAACAATATTAACCCTAAATGTAAATGGGCTAAATGCACCAATAAAAAGACACAGACTGGCAAATTGGATAAAAACCCAAAACCCATCGGTGTGCTGTATCCAGGAAACCCACCTCACATGCAAGGATACACAAAGGCTCAAAATAAAGGGATGGAGGAAGATTTACCAAGCAAATGGAGAGCAAAAAAAAGCAGGAGTTGCAATTCTCGTCTCTGATAAAATAGACTTTAAAGCAACAAAGATCAAAAGGGACAAAGAAGGTCATTACATAATGGTAAAAGGATCGATACAACAAGAAGAGCTAATGATTCTAAATATATATGGACCCAATGCAGGAGCACTCAGATATATAAGGCAAGTTCTTAATGACTTACAAAGAGACTTAGACTCCCACACAATAATAGTGGGAGACTTTAACACTCCACTGTCAATAGCAGACAGATCAACCAGACAGAAAATTAACAAGGATATCCAGGACTTGAACTCAGACCTGGAACAAGCAAACCTGATAGACATTTACAGAACACTCCACCCCAAATCCACAGAATATACATTCTTCTCAGCACCACATCACACCTACTCCAAAATTGACCACATAATTGCAAGTAAAGCACTCCTCAGCAAATGCAGAACAACTGAAATCACAACAAACAGTCTCTCAGACCATAGTGCAATCAAGTTGAAACTCAGAATTCAAAAAATAACTCAGAACCGCACAGCTTCATGGAAACTGAACAACTGGCTCTTGAATGTTGATTGGATAAACAATGAAATGACAGCAGAAATAAAAAAGTTCTTTGAAACCAATGAGAACGAAGACACAACGTACCAGAATCTCTGGGACACATTTAAAGCAGTCTGTAGAGGAACATATATAGCAATAAGTGCCCACATGAGAAGAGTGGAGAGATCCAAAATTGACACCCTATCGTCAAAACTGAAAGAGCTAGAGGAGCAAGATCAAAAAAGCTCAAAACCTAGCTGAAGACAAGAAATGACTAAGATCAGAGCAGAACTGAAGGAGATAGAAACAAGAAAAACCCTTCAAAAAAATCAATAAATCCAAGAGCTGGTTTTTTGAAAAGATCAACAAAATAGACAGACCACTAGCCAGACTGATAAAAAAGAAAGGAGAGAACAACCAAATAGATGCAATAAAAAACAGTAACGGGGAAATCACCACAGATTCCACAGAAATTCAAACCATCATCAGAGAATACTACAAACAACTCTATGCACATAAACTAGTAAACCTGGAAGAAATGGATAAATTCCTGGACGCCTGTGTCCTCCCAAGCCTAAACCAGGAGGAAGCCGAAACTATGAATAGACCAATAACAAGGTCTGAAGTTGAGGCAGCAATTAAGAGCCTACCACACAAAGAAAGCCCAGGTCCAGATGGGTTCACAACCGAATTCTACCAGACACACAAAGAGGATCTGGTACCATTCCTTCTGAAACTATTCCAAATAATTCAAAAAAAGGGAACCCTTCCCAAATCATTTTATGGCAGAGACTCAACAAGAAAAGAAAACTTCAGGCCAATATCCATGATGAACATAGATGCAAAAATTTTCAATAAAATACTGGCAAACCGATTGCAACAGCACATTAAAAAACTTATCCATCATGATCAAGTAGGATTCATCCCGGGGATGCAAGGCTGGTTCAACATACGCAAGTCTATAAACGTAATTCGCCACATAAACAGAAGCAAAAACAAAATCCACATGATTATCTCAATTGACGCAGAGAAGGCATCTGACAAAATTCAACAGCCCTTTATGCTAAAAACCCTCAATAAACTTGGTATTGATGGAACATATCTCAAAGTAATAAAAGCTATTTACGACAAACCAACAGCCAATATCATACTGAATGGGCAAAAACTGGAAGCATTCCCTTTGAAATCCGGCACTAGACAAGGATGCCCTCTCTCAACACTCCTATTCAACATAGTACTGGAAGTTCTAGCCAGAGCAATCAGGCAAGAAAAAGAAATAAAGGATATTCAAATAGGAAATGTGGAAGCCAAATTGTCTCTATTTGCAGACAACATGATAGTATATCTAGAAGACCCCATCACCTCAGCCCAAAAGCTCCTGAAACTGAAAAGCAACTTCAGCAAAGTCTCAGGATATAAAATCAATGTGCAAAAATCACAAGCATTCCTATACACCAATAACAGACTTAAAGAGAACCAAATCAAGAACGAACTGCCATTCACAATTGCTACAAAGAAAATAAAATACCTAGGAATACAACTCACAAGGAACGTAACGGACCTCTTTAAGGGAAACTACAAACTACTGCTCAACGAAATAAGAGAGGACACAAACAGATGGAGAAACATTTCATGTTCGTGGTTAGGAAGAATCAATATCGTGAAAATGGCTATACTGCCCAAAGTAATTTACACAATCAATGCTATCCCCATCAAACTACCATTGAATTTCTTCACAGAACTGGAAAAAATCACCATGAACTTCATATGGAATCAAAAGAGAGCCCGCATAGCCAAGTCAATTCTAAGCAAAAAGAACACAGCAGGAGGCATCACACTACCAGACTTCAAACTATACTACAAGGCTACAGTAATCAAAACACCATGGTACTGGTACCAAAACAGAGATATAGACCAATGGAACAGAACAGAGGCATCAGAGGCAACACAACATATCTACAACCATATAATCTTTGACAAACCAGACAAAAACAAGCAATGGGGAAAGGATTCCCTGTTTAATAAATGGTGTTGGGAAACTGGCTAGCCATGTGCAGAAAGCAGAAACTGGACCCCTTCCTGACACCTTACACTAAAATTAATTCCAGATGGATTAAAGACTTAAACATAAGACCTGACACCATAAAAACCCTAGAAGAAAATCTAGGCTAAACCATTCAGGACATAGGAGTAGGCAAGGACTTCATGACCAAAACACCAAAAGCATTGGCAACAAAAGCCAAAATAGACAAATGGGACCTAATCAAACTCCACAGCTTTTGCACAGCAAAAGAAATAGTCACTAGAGTGAATCGGCAACCAACAGAATGGGAAAAAATCTTTGCAGTTTACGCATCTGACAAAGGGCTGATATCCAGAATTTACAAGGAACTCAAACAGATTTACAGGAAAAAAACAAACAAGCCCATTCAAAAATGGGCAAAGGATATGAACAGACACTTTACAAAAGAAGACATACATGAGGCCAACAAACACATGAAAAAATGCTCATCATCACTGGTCATTAGAGAGATGCAAATCAAAACCACATTGAGATACCATCTCACGCCAGTTAGAATGGCAATCATTAAAAAATCTGGAGACAGCAGATGCTGGAGAGGATGTGGAGAAATAGGAATACTCTTACACTGTTGGTGGGAGTGTAAATTAGTTCAACCATTGTGGAAGACAGTGTGGCGATTCCTCAAGGACCTAGAGATAGAAATTTCATTTGACCCAGCAATCCCATTACTGGGTATATATCCAAAGGACTATAAATCGTTCTACTATAAGGACACATGCACATGAATGTCCACTGCAGCACTGTTTACAATAGCAAAGACCTGGGACCAACCCAAATGCCCATCGATGATAGACTGGACTGGGAAAATGTGGCACATATACACCATGGAATATTATGCAGCAATCAAAAATGATGAGTTTGTGTCCTTTGTAAGGACATGGATGAATCTGGAGAACATCATTCTCAGCAAACTGACACAAGAACAGAAAAAGAAATACCGCATATTCTCACTCATAGGCGGGTGAGAAAAATGAGAAAACATGGACACAGGGAGGGGGTCTACTACACACTGGGGCCTGTTGGGGGGAATGGGGTAGGGACAGCGGGGGGGCGGTTGGGGAGGGATAGCCTGGGGATAAATGCCAAGTGTTGGTGAAGGGGAGGGAGGCAGCAAAACACACTGCCATGTGTGTACCTATGCAACTATCTTGCACGTTCTGCACATGTACCCCAAAACCTATAATGCAATAAAAATTTAAAAAATTAAAAAAAAAAAAAAAGAAAGGGAATTGGGGCAATATTTCCAGAAACAGTGCATTCCATATACTATTTCCCTTCTTGGACATTTAATAGTCAAGGATTAGAAAGTTCCTGCAGTGAATATTACTGCTTCTTTTGGCTTCACCCAACCTGACTCAAATTCTGCAACTCACTTCTCCATGGAACACTTCTTAACATCCCACAAACTAATGGGACATACAAAGAGAAAATAAAGAAGTTATCTAATCTAATGAATCAAATCAATACAACAAAACTCTGACTAGTACTATTGCCAGCCTAGCAGAATAAATACGACTGACACTGCTAGGAAAACCTTCCATAAATTATCACTGCACTTTTCCTTTTGTAATTATAATGGCCTCAAAGATATTTTCTCTAAATGCTCTAAAGATGTGTATTCTTTTTTTTTTTTAACTTTACCACAAAAACTATCTACAGGAAAAAGATGTGTATTCCTATAGCTCATTTTTTTCCTGTTTAATCGAGTATTGCCAAAATTCAAATGAATTTATTCCCCTCCAGTAGTCTATAAGCTTGATGGCATAACAGAAAAGACTAATCTTTCCAAAGTTATCATAAGTGTTAGAAAGTTCTCTTAGGTTCAGAGAAGTAGAGTGAATCTTTACAAATAAGGTAACACTGTGATCTACAGTTTATAAAGGTTACTCTACTGGTAAACCAAAATTATTTTTATTTAGAGACTGGGTCTCACTCTATCACCCAGGCTGGAGTGCAATTGCACAATCATGGTGTACTGCAGCCTCAAACTACACAGCTTAGGCAATCCTCCCACCTCAGCCTCCTGAGTAGCTAGGACTACAGGCACGTGCCACCATATCCAGATAATTTTTATATAAATGTAGAGACAAGGTTTCCCCACGTTGCCCTGGCTGGTCTCCTGAGCTCAAGCAATACACCCACCTCAGTCTCTCAAAGTGCTGAGATTACAAGTGTGAGCCACCACACCCAGCCTACCAAAATTATTATTTTTTAAATAATATTAAGGTTTACAAAATGGCAGGGATTTATTGTTGTGGTAGACACAAAGCAATTACTATTTATTATATTCCCTTACAGGTGTGTCATTGAAGATGTTTCACTCTCTGATTCCGCTTAGTGTCACTGGCTAGAGGAAATTCCAAAATTGTAAGATTCAATTATCTAACCCTATTATGCCATCATCACCTGATTTAACAACCTATCTTCTCAAAGCACTTTTCCTTACGTTCCAAGCTGACATCAGGAAGATAAGCACTGTCTTCCAATGTTCTATATTTCAATGCATATAATTTTTCTTTTGATCACTCTGGGGCTCCTATGAATGCTCCTACCATATTTTTTAACCACCATTCCTCTCATGATGGCCTCTCTGTCTATTATACAGCTTTAATTCTTTAATCATTATAATCACTTTCTTACATGCATCTTCCCTCCTCTTTCCCTCATCATACTTATCTAACATAACCGTAACTTTAAAGAAATCCAACTCTCTGCCCACTCTGCATCATACCAGGATGGATGAACGTACTTGATAGAAAAAAGTACAATCATACTGACAAGTCCCACCTTAAACTCATGACCCAAGTACTACATACCCACCATATATTCTTGGTTGTACAGTGCAGAACCACAATCTTAGGTGAACCATTACTAACACTCAGCAATCACACTACATTGTCCTAGTCCATTCATTCTCCAGTCTCCTAGATGATTTCCCACCTTCTTCAAACATCCAGGACCCTCTTCCCTCATCTTCACTCTCATCCAGTGACCTTGACCTTGATTCTACTTCACTGAGAACACAAAGCAATCAGAAGAGGACATTCACAAAATCCCCAACCACATATTAGGAATTACCATCCTGTTTGCCAATTATTGTGCCAATATTAAAGCCAATCCATGTGGATACTAGATCCCATCTTCTCTCACTTATTAAGACATTTATTCTGGGCCAGTCATGGTGAATCATGCCCATAATCCCAGAACTTTGGGTGGCTGAGGCAGCAGCATCACTTGAAGCCAGAAGTTCAAGACCAGCCTGGGTAACATAGCAAGACACCCTCTTCACAAAAATTAAAAAATAAAAATTAGGCATGGTGGCTTGCACCTTAAGTCCTAGCTATTTATGAGGCTGAGACAGAAGGATCACTTGAAGCCCAGGAGTTTGAGGATGCAGTGAGCCATGCTTGTGCTGCTGTACTCCAACCTGGGAGACAGCAATACCTTGTCTCTAGCTTTTTTTTCTAAGTTCCTCATTTCTTCTCAAAATGATTAGTTTTTCCCTTTCTAATGGACTGTACCTTTAACATTCAGATATAATAATTTTTCCTCCTCTTAAATACCCTAATGTTCCCAAATTTACTCTTTTTTTTTATATGCTTTTGCTGTATAAGTCCATGAAAAATATGTCTATGCTCACCATAGACAATCATTCTCTTTTCTTTCTCTTAGGCTCACCCAAATCAGTGATTTATCCCCACCATTCCATTAAAACTGCTAACCAATGACCTCTGTATTGCTAACTCCAATGCTCAACAATCAGTTCCCACCTTACTGCACCCATCAACAACATTAAATACAATGGATCACTCTCTCTGCTTTGAAATACTTTCCTCACTTGACTTTGAGGACACCAGATTATCTTCATTCTCTCTTTCACTGGTTTCTCCTTTTCAGTCTCTTCTATGGATTCCTATTCTCCTAGACCTCTTAACTTGACTTCAATTTTTGTTTCTCTTTTCTTCTCTATTCTTTCTCACTTGATGACCTCTTAGAGTCAAATGGTTTTATGTACCATCTAATGTCTACAACTCTCAAATTTATATCTCGAGTTCAAATCAGACTCCTGAACTCCAGGCCCGATTACCAAAATTACAAAAATTTTTGTCATTTTTGAAAGACAAACCGAAGTCTTAATCTTCCTCATCAAAGCTGCTCTATGTGTAGTCTTTCCATCACACTTGAAACCAATTTAATTCCTTCAGTGCTCTGGCTAAAAACCTTAAAGTCATTGTAGACTCCTCTCTCTTACTCCACATCCACAGAAAATCTCATGGCCTCAAGCTTCACAATATATGCAGGAACTAAACACTTCTGACTAACAGTGCTACCTTGCCACCCCTGCTCAAGCTGTCATTTCTATCACATAAGTTACTGCAATTGTCTCATTTTTCCATCATCACTCCTCACTTAAGGTTATTCTCAACACGGTTGCCATAGCTATTCAATTTAAATCAAAAGTCAGGGCGTATCATTCCTCTGTTATAACTCTCCTACCCAATGGCTCCCTATTTCATTCTGAGAAAATTAATAATCCAAGGCCCTGAGATCTGTTCTCCATTACTTTTCTAACCTCATTCCCCATACTTCCACATTTCCTTCTACTTAGACCTTCTTGCTAAACCTTGAACAGTCCAGACATGCACTTGTTTTACACTCTCTGTAACAGATGCACCCTCTGGCTGGAATGTTCTTTCCCCCCAAAATTGAAGTAGTTTATTAGCTCCCTGTTTCAAGTCTTTCTTCAAATGTCACCCTTTCAGTGATGCTTATCCTGACTTGCATTTAAAATTGGGTCCCAACCTCTCACCCTTCTCTGTTTTTACTCCTTGCCACTTATTTTCCAACATTATATATAATTTACTTATTAACTGCCATTCATCACAGACTATTAACCTCCAAAAGATGAGAATGTTTATTAATTTTATTCACTAATGTATTCCATGCACCTAGAAATGTGCTTGGTACATAGTAGGTACTCAATAAAGACTGTCTGAGTGAATAAATGAAATAGACTTACCCACAGACAATAGTGAACTGCTGTGCAATACTTAAAATTAATCATTTTCTCCTTTGTATCTTGGGCAGATTAATGTAAAAAAAAGACAACATTAAAGGGATGATCTGTCCTGATGAAGATGATTTATCTCTGTCTACAAATTTTTTAGATTTTTGTAAATTAATAGATAGGTGTCTTAGGCCATTTTTTTCCTTTTATAACAAAATACCTAAGACTGGGTAATTTATAAAAAAGAGAAATTTATTTTCTCATTAGTACAGTTATGAGGGGAAAAAAAAGAAAGAAATCCATTTTTCACAGTTCCACAGGCTGGGAAGTCCAAGATCAAGGTGCTAGCAGAAGTGGTATCTGAAAAGAGCCCAATCCCCAATTCCAAGATGGACCACTGAACACTGCATCCTCCAAAGGGAAAAAGTCCTTTGGTTTCACATGACGGGGGAAGGGGGGAACAAAGAGGTAAAGGGGCACCGAACTCACTCCTCACTCTTCTATAAAGACATTAATCATATCCATAGGGTGAAACCCTCCTGATGTAATTACCTCTCAAAGGTACCACCTCTTAACATTCTAACAATGGCAATTAAATTTCCACATGAGTTTTGAGAGAACAAACATTCAAACCATAACAATGAACTTTAACTCTCACTGAATTATAGAGCCAAAATAAACATCAATACATCTAAGAACTTGACTATACAACCCCAACCCTGATTATACATTTGATTATTTGAAATCTTTATAAGAGTATTCAATGCATGGCATATTTCAATGGTACAGTTCCTTAAAGCACTCTTCCACAGAAGCATTCACCACTGAAGAGTCGTTATTTTGGGTAACATTGCCATTAATTAAGATCATAGAGCATGGTCTTGAACTATCAAATTAAGGTGAATTTCAAGTTGGTGAATCTAAATGTATTTATTGTAGTTTAAGGATCACATTTATGAGCAGAAAAAAACTTTTCAAACTAAATCAATATTTTGTATTTTAAAAACAATAAATATACCAGCAATCTCAGATATATAGGATTCTATTTTTCTTAAGAAGAAAAAAATTAATAAACAGCTTTCTTCTTATTGTTTACATCTCTGTTAAGAATAAGACCCTACCAGAAGGGTGCAGTGGCTCATGCCTATAATCCCAGCACTTTGGGAGGCCGAGACGAGCAGATCACGAGGTCAGGAGTTTGAGACCAGCCTGGCCAATATGGCGAAACCCCCATCACTACTAAAAATACAAAAATTAGCCGGGCATGGTGTCTGGTGCCTGTAGTCTCAGCTACTCGGGAGGCTGAGGCAGGAGAACTGCTTGAACCTGGGAGGTGGAGGTTGTAGTGAGCCAAGATGCACCAGTGACTCCAGCCTGGGTGACAGAGTAAGACTCTGTCTCACCAAAAAAAAAAAAAAAAAAAAAAAAAAAAAAGAATAAGACTCTACCTTCCTGCTGTCTCCCAGGAATAAAAATAACTGCAGTCTTTCCTTTCAGTTTTGAAGGCAAGAGAAGATCTTTTTCCTCTGACTCTACAGGTGGTTCCTGAAAGTGCTCTCCAGGTGACCAGAAGTAACTGACAAGTCTATTTTGCATTTACAAACAAGTTTAAAAGACCTGCATATTAACAAGAATAATAATTTGTTATAGCAAACTGGAATAATTTTTCTATTCACTTATTACCTAGACACTACTATTCCAAGTTTCTCATTGGATTATTCTTTAGCTTACCATAGATGTAACCGATCGTGCATCTTCTTCATAATTGACTACTGGAGGTGGTTCTTTCCCATCATTTTCTTGCACTTTTTGCTCTAGTAATTCCTTCTGTGCTGAAAACTTTGCTTCAGTGCATCTCAGCTGCTGGACTGACTGTTTCAGTTCTTCAAGTGTCTGTTTTTGACTTAGCAAAAGCACAATACTAAAAGAGAATAAATTAAATATAAATGATTTCAACTTCATTAAGAAGACATTAAGGAAACCTCATATATGTAAATTATGGTTTTCTTTTCTTTTATTTCATTTTTATAAGAGCCCATTAGAATCATAAAAAAATATAAAACTAAACAGATTTTAAGTCATCACAGTATTTATTAAACACTAGCATTAACAAAATAGAAGAATGTTTGGAGTCAAATCCAAATTCAAGACGCTTTCAAATATATTATGATCTATGGCATTCACTTTATTTTAGCTAAACCATATACGTCACAGAGTAGACACTTATATTGAGAAGTGTAGGGCCTAGAATAAAATGGCAGAAATAGAATCTTAAATTTACTTTAATTATCAAAGACAATATAACTAGGGTCAGATCTGTGCCTAGGGTAAAATAAACCAAATCAATGTGACAGTCTGGACACCAAGCTTGTGTATATGCTGTGAGGGATGTATGTCTGGAGGCAGGGGAACTACTATGACAAGGACTAAGGGGTAAGATATAACTGGAAGAATGAGCAAAACGAAGGTCCCCAAATCTTTCCAACATCACCAATATAAAGACGGTAGACTTCCCCATCCCTCCTGTACAGTACAAGGCCACAGGTTGTCTTATTGTGACATTTTAATGCTTGGAAGCTGCCTTCAATGGGAATTTCAAACTAATTTACCCACATTAAAGCCACAGGTAAAGAGGTAGTAGTAGTAGCCACTTCTGGAAATAGCCCACAGTAAATATTACAATAATTTCCAAAAAGGACTGTGCCATGTACTGCTGAAAGTAAGTTATTAATATGTAAGAGACAACAGATTACAAATTAGAGAAAACGTCAAAATTGGAAAATAAGGTCAGAAAATATTCTTACATTGAAACTATAAGGTTCAACATAAACTGAATAAATATTCACAGGCAGAAGTAACCCACACTAACAGAGATTTATTTATAAATATGATGCTGGTCAATATTTTGATAACTAAATTTAAATTTAATTGAGCAGGATGCAACCTCAGTGACTGCTATAAAGAAAGTGGTAATCTCTTTATTGTAGCAAGTTTCAGGTGAGTGTCCTAACAAACAGTAGAGAACAAAGTCTAAGAAAAGTAAAACTAATGAGTAAGAATATTTGTAAGAGACATAGTAATGTTCAGAAGACAGACCTCTCCAGGGAATTCAATAAATGGTAATCAGCATTTATATCATTATCATTGAACAATCTGTAAGCTGTGTTCTAAATTCACATAGATTTCTTGATAAATTCATGCTGGTTTATTTATTAGTCACTCCTTTTAAATAATAAACGGCATCTCTGATTTCTCAGTAATCGAGAGAAAGTTGATTTTTTAGAACAATAATTTTTGTGAACATAAATTTATAAGGACCAGGTCCTGAAAAAGACTGCTCCCACTGTGTACTTAAATCTTCCAGAGGGTTTCCCCTTTGCATCTCCTATCTACCAAGAAAAAAAAAAAAGACTCCAACAATGACATCAATACAAGAAATAATTTAAAGCAAACAAGGCAAAGTGGAAAAATTATTTTTTTCATGTAGATCTGGATTATCAGTCACAAAAAGGTGAATGATTTCAAAAATGTGGGCAAAATCAACAGGGAGGTATTCTTCAAAATAACAATCCTCTAAAGTAGCATTGTTACAGTAATTTTACACAAACAAATTTCATAAAGACTACCAGGAAAAATTTTAAAAAAGATTTACAAGAATAAAAATAAACTTTGCAAAATGAAATCAGAAATGACAAGGAACAAAGCAAGTAAATATTAACTTAACATCTGAATATAATTCAAAAACATTTATTTATGGAAATAAACCATATACATTTTACTCTATCTTAAACCTATGGTCAGCTGATAATGACTCCCAAAAGATAACCACATCCTTATGCCCAGAACCTGTAGTGTTTGTTAGCTTACATGGCAAATAAACTTTTCTGATATGATTAAGTTAAGGATGTTGAGATGTCAGATTATCCTAGATTATCCAGATGAGCCTAGAGTAATCATAAGAATACTTAAGAGAAGGAGACAAGATGAACAACGTCACAAAAGGTGATGTGACCATGGAAACAGTGAAAGAAAAGGCAGTGCAACCTGGGACCAAGAGCAAAGTAATGAGGACACTGTCGAGAAACTGGAAAAGGCAAAGGAAGCAAATTCTCTCCTAGAGTGTCCAAAAGAAATCAGCCCTACAAAAAGCATACTATTAGGCCAGTGAAACTCATTTCTGACTTGTGACCTCCAGAACTATAAGAGAATAGATCTGTGTTGTTTAAAGCTACTATATTTGTGGCAATTTGCTACAGCAGTAAGATGAAAGTAATACAAACCCTGATAGACACCATATTCATTTTATGTTCATTTAAAAGGGAAAGATTAAACTATCATTAAAAGTTAAATTGTTGAAAAAAGATTTCAAGTCATATATATACTAAAGTTTAGAAAAATAGCTTTACTTTAACAAATGATTTCTCATGATGATTCCAAACTCTATGCCTTACTGTTATTTCACCTTTATTTGACCCTGGATAATAAATGGGATCTTCAAATGATTCAAAACATTTGTATAATTTTTTAAATCACTAATAACTGATTCTCTAACTAGAACAATCCATTTTCTCTAATCCTCACTGGGAACCTGAATAGCCCCTGATGTGATTTGGCTGTGCCCCCCCCCCCGCCCCGCCCCAATCTCAAATTGTAGCTCCCATAATTCCCACATGTCATGAGAGAGACCTCTTGGGAGGTAACTGAATCATGGTGGCAGGTCTTTAAGTCTCATGAGATCTGATAGTTTTACAAAGGGGAGATCCCCTGCACATGCTCTCTTGCTTGGCTGCAGCCATGTAAGATGTGTCTTGCTTCCCCTGCACCTTCCATCATGACTGTGAGGTCTCCCCAGCCATGTAGAACTGTGAGTCAATTAAACCTCTTTCCTTCTCCCTGCCCTCTTCCCGCTGTAGCCCATGGCACCAGCACCATGCTCTTCTATTGTTTTCTCAAGTCCCTTGTGTGCAAGGATGTGGTCGTGGAACTCAAGAATGACCTGAGCATCTGTGGAACTCTCCATTCTGTGGGTCAGTTATCTCAGCATCAGACTAACTGACATCATTGTCACAGACCCTGAGAAATATCCTCACATTTTATCAGTGAAGAACTGCTTCATTCTGGGCTCAGTGGTCCGATACGTGCAGTTGCCAACAGATGAGGTCCACACAGTTGCTACAGGATACAGCAAGGAAGGAAGCCCTGCAGCAGAAACAGTGATGGCTCCTCCTCCTCTTCTCCTTCCTCTTTCATTGGTGACCCATAATCCCGAGCCCCAGCCCGAACTCCTAATTCCCAAAACTTGAAGGGGTTTTGGTTTTTTGTTTGTTTGTTTTCTTTTACTAATCATGGTTTTGTAGGGTTTTTAAAGGGATGAGTAGATGAGAGGAATAATAGAAAACAGCTATCCTCTGTTGAGAAGGTAAGGAAAAGTAGGCTGGAAAATTTCAAAGCCTTCTAGGCCCCAGCACCTGCCTTTCTTGCTACTTCCCTGGAAATGGTGGGAGAGTTTCCTAGGTCTTTCCAGGGCAGCATGTGATTCATCTGGGGATGAAAGAAATCTGTCTTGCATGGAGAATAAAATTTATGATGCAAAAAGAAAAGAAAAAAAAACAAAAAACCTCTGTCCTTTATAAATTACCCAGTCTTGGGTATGTCTTTATTAGCAGTGTGAGAAAAGACTAATACAGCCCCTACCAGTTCTAATTATTATTTAAATATCTGCTCATGGAATCCTCCAATTCAAGTAGGAACATTTTCTTTAAAAAATGACTATTCATTGGTTTTTGTGCTCTTAGAACCATTTAAGATCAAACTCATATAACCTTAAGGCCTTTTTTCCCTTTCCTTTTGCTTGCTCCACACAGATGCCTTTAGTCTTGTTACTATTAATCATTCAGCCACTCACACAAATATGAGGGGAGAGTTACGTGGACAGTGCCCCCTAGAATGTTGAACATGATGCCTGTGGGATTTTTTTGTTCTTATTGTTGTTTTCATGTGGTATCCTCATTACTATGTCTGCTTTTGTGAGACATTTTGGGCAGATTATAAAACTACATGACAAGACCCCCTGCTTCTAGGAAGATAGAATGTACTGACTCTGCAGAAAAGAGTTAACATAGATTTAAATGTAAAATCTCAAACTATTTAACTTTTAGGAAAAAAAAAAAAACAACTTTGAGATCTAGGACTAGGCAAAGACTTCTTAGACTTAACACCAAAGTACCAACCACAAATGTCAAAATAAATAAAACGGACTTTTTTTGTAAGACTAGTCAAGTGCAGTAGTGAGAAGGGGAGAAGGAATAAAACAAGGAGTTCGATCTATAACTGACTGTGAACAATCAGTTGAGTTATCCACTACCTTCAGATCTGCCTAAAATGGACTTCTTCAACATTAAAAAATTCTATTCTATGAAAAAGACCCTGTCTCTTGAGAAGATGAAACGACAAGTTACAGACTGGGAGAAAACTATTTGCAAATGACATATCTGTTAAAGAACTAGAATATATAAAGGTCTGGAAAATAGAAAGAGTGTAAGAGTAAAAAAACAAAAACAAAACAAAACAACCAAACATCCAATTAGAAAATGAGCAAAAGAAGTGAACAGGTATTTTACTAAAACAGGATATACAAATGACAAGCCAACACATTGAAAAGATGTTCCAGAACATCATTCATTAGGGAAATACATATTTTAAAAAAATGAGATACCACTACATAACTGTTAGAGTGGCTAAAATAAAATATAGTGAAAAGGTAACAACACCAAATGTTGGCAAGAATGATAAAAAAAAAAACTGGATCACTTATACATTGCTGGTGGAAATGTACAATTGTACAAAACTAAACTGAACATGCCATTAGCAACTGTGGTCCTAGACAGTTACCACAGAGAAATTATAATTTATGTTCACATAAAAACCTATACATAAATGTTTGTAGCACCTTTATTTGTACTAGCCCCAGACTAGAAACAAACCAGATGTTCTTCAAGGGGCAAATGATTAGACATTTGCCCCTTGTCTAAAAAAATCATTTAGACATTTACTTTGTCTAAATTATTAGACAAAGTGTGGTATATCCATACTGTCAGGGGTTGAATTGTATCTCCCAGAAAGATATGCTCAAGTCCTAATGCCTGAAACCTCAGAATGTGACCCTACTTGGAAACAGGGCTGTTGCAGATGTAATTAAGATGAAGTCATATAGGAGTAGGATAGGCCATTAATCGATAAGACTGTTGCCCCTATAAGAAGAGGAAAATTTGGATACAGAGAAGAGACATACAGGCAGAGGGCCATATGGAGACAGAGGCAGATACTAGAATAAAGGTTGTACAAATGAAGAAATGTCAAGGATTGTCAGCCATCACCAGAAGCCAGGAGACAGGCACGAAACCAATTATCCTTTAGAGTGCTCAGAAGGAACCAACACTGTCAACACCTCATTACAACTTTACCCTTCAAAACTGAGAGAGAATAAATTTATGTTGCTTTAAGCTACCCACGGTGCAGTATTTTATTACAGCAACCCTAAGAAATGGATACACATACTGTGGAACAGTGTACTACTCAACAGTAAAAAGGAATGAAAGTAGCTGGATGAATCTCCAATGCTGAATATAAAAAGCCAATGCCAAAAGGTTACATACGACATAACTCCATTTATATAACATTCTTGAAAAAACAAAGTATAGAAATGGGGAACAGACTAATGGTTTCTAGGGGTTACTAAGGAGATAGAAGGACTGAGGAAGTGTGGCTATAACAGTCCAACATGAGAGATCCTTGCAGTGATGGAAATGTTCTGTATCTTAACTGTGTCAATGTCAGTATCTGGGTTGTGATATTATTTATTGTTTTGCAAGCTGCTACCACTGAGGGAAATTGAGTATAGGGTACATGGGATCTCTCTGTATTATTTCTAACAACTAAATATCAATTCATAATTATCTCAAAATATAAAATTTAATTAAAAAATATACATCACTGCTGCTACATCATACTTCCTTTGGTGGGGTCAGGATTTTTTTAATTTTTTATTTTTGTAGGTACATAATAGGTATAAATATATTTATGAAGTACATGAGATATTTTGATAAAGGCATACAATGTGTTATAATCACATCAGGGTAAAGGGGGTAACCATCACCTGAAGCATTTATCTTTTGTGTTACAAACTATCCTATTATACTCTTTTAGTATTTTTAAATGTATAATGAAATTATTATTGACTACAGTTACCCTGCTGTGCTATAAAATACTAGGTCTCATTCATTCTTTCTATTTTTTGTACCCTTGCCCTGCACTTCCCACTACTCTTCCTAGCCTCTGGTAACCATCCTTCTACTCTCTACCTCCAGGAGTTCCAATGTTTTAATTCTTTTTGCTCCCACAAACAAGCGAGAATACACAAAGTTTGTCTTTCTGTGCCTGGCTTATTTCACTTAACATAATGACCTCCAGTGTCATTCATGTTGTTGAAAATGACAGGAAATGGCAGAAAATGACAGGATCTCATTCTTTTTTAAATGGCTGAATAGTCCATTATGTGTATGTACCACATTTCCTTTGTCTATTGATGGATACTTAGATTGCTTCCAACTCTTGACTATTGTTAACAGTGCTACAATAAACATGGGAGTGTAAGTATCTCTTTGATAAACTGATTTACCTTCTTTTGAGTATATACCTAGCAGTGAGATGGCTGCTGGATGACGTGGTAGCTCTACTTTTAGTTTTTTTCAGGTACCTCCAAACTGTCCTATAGTGATTATACTAACTGAGGCGAGATTTTTTTATCCTCTCATATGTCTTGGGTTCCTAAATAAACTGTTTTGGAGGAAAGCCTTTTTTATTTTCCTTCAGAAGTTGTAAGTTTTTACTGTATTGTACCATACTGGTAATCAAACACTCAGAGACACTATCATAATACCAAGAATAAAATTAAAATGTAAATTTCCTAGTTTTGATTTTTAGTGGTTTTTAAGGACAATGAGACTTGCAGGGGGTGTATGCCTCTAGTCCTAACATTTTAAAATCAACATGTCTGATCATGAAATCAACTAGAAAAATTCACTTCTTTCAATTAATCCCATTTTACTACTTATCTATAATGACATAATTGCTCATACATGAACACTGTGGTAATTCACTCAGGTTGGTGGCAAAAATATTAGCGATAGCTTTAAGGAATAACCACAAACCTTGGAAGGCTGAGAGGTTTTTGCATAGAAGTTTTGGCTAAAGGCAGCCTAAATCCCCTTTACATTTAGTTAATAAGAAAAGCAAATAGCTAGGATATGTGGGGGAGTTTATCTGTATAACTTGTTTACTCATGTGGTCCTAAAACTAACCGTTGAGCCAGATGGCCCTCTGGAGGGAGGTAGACCAGGGAGATTACACTCTAAGGGTGTTTGCGTTAGGCCCTTGAATCTGGTCTTTAATCTTTCTCCACAAGTGTGTGGACTTAGAGTCTCTTGCTATTAAATCTGTACTGAATAAATTTGGAGAGGGACAACTAATCAGAATGGTGTAGCTGTAATCTCTCTGTGTGAGTGGCACACGACCCCCTAGCCCACTCGTTCACTGGAAATTTGTGTCTGAGTACATTCATTCATCTATCATGCAGCTGGGGTCTGTGGGACGGACCCTGGCAGTAATTATTGAACATGTACCTTTTGTTCAATAATTACTGAAAAAAAAGTATTGCTGGTCTCACTATGTAACATACTATATAATTATGTTAAAATATCAATGAGCAAACAAGTAATACATATTTTGATAAGTAGAAATTATAGTAAATTTATGATTATTTAGTACAAACATGCATAGGAGGCAAATAAATTTAAAATATGGAAGATTCCAGGATCCTTATATATGCTACTTCCTATCTCTGAATACTCTTTCCATGTACTCTTCACATGCAGGGTATCTTCAGCCCATCTCTTGGGAGACCTCTGACCATCTTTCTTAAGTAGCTGTTCCTCTGTTATTCTTCTATCTGAACCCTGATATAAGGGTATAATTAATACTAATTATCATAATTGGCAATTATGTATTGGTCTCTTCCATGAAAGTATAAGCTTCATGAGCCATGTGACCATATGTGTCTTACCTCTCTGCATTCACAGCAACTGATAGATGCACAATCAATATTGTTGAATGAACTCCTTATTTACATAGCATTTTTTTTAAAAAATCATGTATTTCAAATACTCTGAGCCAAAGGAAAAAAAAAAAGGTTCCTGGATTTCAAAACTAGAACTACTCTTGATTATTTAAGTCGTACCTTTACCAGAAGCTAGATGTGACATTTTGCAAGTCTCTTAAAATTTCTAGACTTCAGATGTCACATTATTTGAAAGGCAGTGAAGCTAAATCAAACCATCTCTTAAGATTCTGCATAGCTCTAAGAGTTACAATTTTATAATATATAAGGTATTTTTAAATTCTAAGTGATAGTGGTATACAACAGGTTAAATCAATACAAAATTAAATAATCATTTACTTTTCGTAAATCAAACCAAGCATTGAAACCAACAGGTCTTTATGCTGCCAAGTCATAAATGACATACGCTTGGTATTTTTTCCCATAACTTTTTTTTAATACGAAAGTCAAGGACTACAAATCAGGAAACAATTGGTATTATATCCATTTGAATAAACAGACTTTAGAAGTAATGAGTGAAGGTATATAATAGACTAATGGTTTGTGTTGTATTAAAGTATATTTAGTGTATATTATACAATACAAAATTTGAGTGTAGTAAATACACTGAATACACCAAAGTACACTAAATGTATTTAATTTAGTGTATTCTATGTATTGAATACTTTAACATTTTTTGTAAAAATTTCAAGTGGTTGGTTTTATTCCTTTCATTCTATATTTTTTAAATAAAATTCTGCAATAGCTGCATTTCAACTAAGACCTTTATTACTCATATAAGTTTGAACTCTGTTCTTGTTAATGTGTGAATTTAAAATCACATAAAAGCCATTCTTGAAGTGTATTTTTCATTTCATATTTTTCAATTATAGGAACCAAAGCTATCAAACGATTTATCATGTAATTTATTTTTTCACTGTCTTTATATGTTTTAGAGACATCTAATTCAAATAATAAAAATTTGATTTTATTCTCATATTTTGATATGACAAATATTGGTATTTCTATTAAGTAAACATTCAATATAATTCCATTAATTTTTAAATTATTTAAGAATCCAAATATCTAACATAGATTATTTTTGGTATGTGGGAAGAAATGCAGTTTTACTTTTCTTACTTTCAAATAACACAGTATATGAAACTAACAAAGTGTTGAGAAGTAAAGATAATGTAAGTTTATTATTAAAACTAGATAAAAATTGCTTTTAATTATATATGCATATTTAAACATATACATGCAGATATATATATACACACACGTACACAATAAAAGGAAACGCTTAAGAAATATTAAGAAATTAAAATGCTGCGGGTGAAGGGGAGGAAGGCAGCAAAACACACTGCCATGTGTGTACCTATGCAACTATCTTGCACGTTCTGCACATGTACCCCAAAACTTAAAATGCAATAAAAAAATAAAAATAAAATAAATTAAAATGCTAACATTTGCCCTAGAATCCCTTTCATGTATTCAGCAAGATATGTTAACATATAATTCAAAGGCAAACTTCATCCCTACCAATGTCTGCATTAATAAAATTTACCAGTAACTCTTTAGTTATATAAATATGCTTAACATTTTTAAGATTATGCCTTGACTCTAACAATAAAAACTCAGTGGTAACAAAGGTTAATAAGAGTTGGATTAAATAGTTCTCATCCCCTGAAAAGCTTCGCATACTTACCCCTGCTAACTTATTCTCTAAAGAATGCTGTTAAAATGGTAAGATCAAGCAAACAATATCAAAAAAGACAGATGCTAAGGAATCAGCAACTCATATGTTTTCTACCATTTACTAAGTATGTGATTGTAAGTAAGTTATCTAAACTCTGAAAGACCTGAACGTCAAACATAGGCTACTATACAAAAGACACAGAAAGATAATATTCTATGAGTTACATATATATGTGTTAACTCATATGTATATAACATATATATATAAATACATGTATAACATATATATGTTAACTCATATATATGTTAACTCATTGAATGTATATATGCTGGATATAAAATATTCAGCATAATATGTGGCACAAAGTAAAAACTCAAGAAATATTATTTTCCATGTATCCACTACCCTTCAAGGCTCCTCTCTTACATCCATTCTCATGTCCTGATAAACATAAACAGATAGAGGAACATAGATTACACACCCATTATGTAGATAAACACAGAGACAAAGATTTGAGTCAAGAAAACATGCCAAAAATTCAAAGAATCTCACAACTTCCAGATTAGGGAGCCCTTAAAGATCATCTCCAACAACTTATAGTCAGACATTCTGGTGAGAGGGTTAGCATTTTTCATTTTCTTTCTTTATAGCCACTACATTTTAAAACAGGAGTCATTTATAATGTGTGCTTTTGCAAAATTATAAAAAGTAGAGCTTCTTGGTCATCTACAAATGTGAAGAGATTCATACACAAAACAGAAAAGCAAAAGATAATTCTTTTGTTTAATTTTACAAGTGTAATCGGTGATGTTTTATTTTATCATTCAAATAAAATCTTCTGTTAATGCAACACTAAAAATTTGCAGATTTAGTAAAGGAATGATTAGAGTAACTCAAGTTCTCCTGTTCTCTCACCTTTAAAAGGCTCATCGATTCCCATTTGATTTTGCAATGGACTGAATGTTTCTTGCTGCCAAAATTCAGATATTGAAAACCCCTAATACATGGTATTAGGAGGTCGTGGCCTTTGGAAGGTAATTAAGTCATGAAGGTAGAGCCCTTACCAATGGGATCAGTGCCTTTATAAAAGACATCCCAGGGAGCTCTTACCCTCTTCTGCCATGTGAGGTTACAATGAGAAGATAGCAGTATGCACTCTGGAAGACCGTCCTCACAAGAACCCAATTATGCTGGCACCCTGATCTCAGATTTACAGCCTCCAGAACTGTGAGAAATAAATTCTGCTCTTTGTTAAGTCACCTAGTCTATGGTACATTGTTATAGCAGACCAAACTGACCAAGACAAAAATTTAACACCAAATTGTAATAACGACTATAGTATAAATGAGAAAAGTAGCACTCTTAAAATTTGATGTAGTATAATAGAATAGATGATGTCACCATTCACTGAAATAAAGAATACTAAGAGTGAACTAGGTTAGGTTGTATTTGGTTGGGTTGTATGGAGATTTTTTTAATTCAGCCTTAGACATGGGGAATTTAGGATATTTCTAAGACATTCAAAGAGGCATGGCAAGTAGGCAATTGGTTACATGGCCACAGAGTTCAGAAAATAAATCTGAGAGAGAGTAATAAATGGATCACCTTCAGGAAATCACTTAGGGAAAGAGTTCAGGGAGAGGAGTGAGACAGCCTAGGGCCATGACTTCCATGAATCTAAAATGGATTGACTGAGTGGAAGAGAATGAGTTTGCAAAGGAGTGAGCTCAAAGGCCAAGGGGGGAAAAAAGCCACACACACACACACATGAAATCAGTAAATTCAGATACTATTAAGAGGTCAAGTAAGATATTTTCTAAATTTAGCTAGTGATGCAGACGTCGTTGTGATCTTAGAGATATCCATTTCCATAGCGATAGGGCAAAAGGCCATACTTTAAAAACTAAGTGGGAATTGAGGAAATGAGTGAGCATAATCACTCTTGGAACAAGTCTGAACAGAAAGAAAGATAATACTTGGAAAAAAATACAGAGATTTTAAAAGGATTATCTGGGGTGGGTAGGGAGGTGGAGATCGTTTTTATGAGTCAAGACTAAAGTATATGTAAAAAGTGAACACAAGGACCCAGTTGGGAAGGAAAGGTGAATGTAATAAATAAATTATATAAAATCTGAGAAAGTAGAGATGATAAAATAAAAACGAAAAAGCATAAGAAATAGACTTAGGACAAAGAACAGTTCCTCTATTGAAGTAAGGAAGGAGAACAAGTACAAATTTGGGTGGTTCTGAAACTCTAATCTCAGAAAAGAAGAAAAATATCACCCAATGTTTCTAATTTTTTTTCTGGGTTGTGGATGTCCATCTGCTGACTATGATGAGGGAGATATGTAATCAGAGATATGAAATAAGTGGATAATATATGAAAAGTTGTGCAGAAAGTAAGCACAGGTATAAACCAGAGAAAACCTATGTATCGCAAATTTCTTGAGACTCTTTATAAAGAATATGTGGGAGTATAATAGCAAGAAATCTATAAAGTCTAGTCAGGATTAGAAAAACCACACCAGCAACCACTGTTGTAGATGCAATTAATAAAGGCAGATTAGAAACCTGAATTTTGGATTAAAATTTAAATTTTTAAGCAGTAGAAAGCATAATGAAGTCAGTAAAAGAAGAGTATACCAACACAAGTAAAGTCTGTAGACCTAGGAAGATATTTACAAATCCAGAAATAAGCAAGACAAAAGAGCACAGCTAATCCCTGAGTGGTTTTTATCTGTTTTCTAATCAGTCTGTTTGCTCCCTTCTAACACTGTAGAGCCAATTTATAGGTAATATTTGTCTGCCACTTTCCTAACAGGGAAATTCACAATGGGTCTGGTGAAAATGGATGTGGAGAAGTAAACACAGCTTTTAACAATGAATTTTTGAAATATAGTTCAAACTGTTAAAACATTGAGACATACGACCAGGATGCTATATTTACAAAAACACATAATTACTTTTCCCAAGGACTCTACATTTTTTAAAACCACAGAATCATTTTCTAGAATCCTAGATATTAACTACACACACAAAAAAAAGCTTAATATTTAAAATGAAAGTTTCTGTTTCTAGAAATGTTATGCCCACACTGCCATGTGGCTAAAATATTTTTGTAAAATTACAATTAAACATTCTTCCTTCAATTGTGTCTCTTTTACTCACTCAGATTTCTTCTCACAAGTCTCAGAAGATTCTTCAATTCTTTTCTCTAACTCCAAAACAGCCTCCTCCTTGTTTAAAAGCATCTGCTGTGTCTGCATAAGTTCTTCTGCTAATGTTTTCAACCTAGAATAAACAGTATTCTCAATATCAATCAAAACATTAATTATGTTAACTTTATACATATCAAAAAAGTATTAATACATCTTATGTTGCAATGTCCAAAACTGTAGCCACATAAAATTTGATTTAAACTAAAGTAAAATTTCAGTTCCTTGGTTGCATTAGCCACATTTCAAGTGCTAAACAGAAATGCAGCTACTGGCTACCTTATTGGTGGTAGAAAAAGAATATTTCAATAATCACAGTAAGTACTCAAGCAGCACTGGTCTACAGTCTTACTTCACCAAAAAGAAAAAGAGAAGTAGGTAAAGAAAAGAGAACTTTGGTAGACACTGAGTAAATGGTAAGTAGTAGTATTTGCAGATGTTATCTCATTTACTCTTCACAACAATCTTATAAGATACATACTATTTAAAGAAAAGAAAGTGAGACTCAGTTATTTGAAATTTTAAATTCATAGTAAGCTCTTTCTATTTTCACATACTGTAATAATGCTTTAGCAGTATTTTCTGTATAGATTTGAAGACAATTTATTACATAAATTAATATACACCAGATAATTTGTTTAAATAAAAATAAACCAAATAATTTATGTTTGGATAAAATGCATTGAGTCAGTAATGGAAATATTTCTACCACAAAAACGTACATGGCTATCATATCACTTTAAAATTGTTATCTTCAGCCTTTCAAAGCAAGACATAAAAACCCAAAAGATAAAGAAAATATTAAATAATCTTACTCTATAAAAATGTAAATTTATTTGAACTTAAAGAGATCATAAAGTCAAAAATAAAATTCATACCGAAAAAATATATGCAGTGCAAATTGCCAGGAAAAGCCCCTTTCATGCAGAAAAACTCTTAGAAAAAAGACAAACTAACAGGAAAATGAACAACAAAACAAAGGAAGTTCACCAAGACAAAATTAAATAATAAACATATGACATTATTACAACTTGACTGGATATATAATAAGTTATTTTTTCACCTACTAAAATTTACAGGCATGAAAAATACTTGTAATATCCAGTATTAGCAATATTATTTTTTAAAAATGGAAACAATTATACACCACTGATGTGAAAAAATTAGCACAAATTTTTTAGGGATCATCTTGGAACTGTCTCTCAAATTTTAAATAAGAAAATTCTTTGACCATCTAAAAATGTGTCTTTCAAAACACTTGTACAATATGAACCAAGTCTGTTCAGACAAAAATATTTGCTGCAATATTTATTATAAAGCAAAAAAATACAAAAGATTTAAATACCCTAGTATAGCATACAGCCACTAAGAAAGAATTAGGCACATGTATATAAGGTTTTTCTAAGACATAATTTTAAATTAAAAGGCAAGATAAAGCAAAATGCATATAGCATTGTTCTAATTATATTAAAGCACAGATACATGAATATGTTCTATGAACTGAATGGGGACCCCAAAATTCATCTGTTGGGGCCCTAATCCCCAATATAATGGTATTTGGAGACAGAACCTCTGTGAGGTAAATAGGATTCGATGAAGTCATGAGGGTGGGGTCCTCAGCATGGGATTAGAGTCCTTATAAGAAGAAACAGCACAGAACTCACTATCTCTTCTCTCTCTTATTCCTCATGTACACAAAGAAGACGTCATCTGAGCATACAGCAAGAATGACCTATCTACAAGTCAGGAAAACCGCCCTCACCAGTAACCAACTCAGGTGGCATCTTGATCCTGGACTTCCCAGCATCCGTATCTATGAGAAATAAATTTCTGTTGTTTCAGCCATCCAGCCTATGGTAATCTGTATGACAGTCTAGTATGGTTTGGCTGTGTCCCCACACAAATTTCATCTTGAATTGTAACTCCCACAATTCCCATGTGTTGTGAGAGGGACCCAGGGGGAGGCAATTGAATCATGGGGGCAGGTCTTTTTCCTGCTCTTTTCATAACAGTGAATAAGTCTCAAGAGATCTGACAGTTTTAAAATGAAAGTTCTCCTGTACAACTCTCTCTCTTTGCCTGCTGCCATCCATGTAAACGTGACTTGCTCCTCCTTGCCTTCCACCATGATTGTGAGGCCTCCCCAGCTATGTGGAACTGTAAGTCCATTAAATCTCTTTTTCTTCCAGGCTCAGAAGTCTTTATTAGCAGCATGAAAATAGATTAATCTACAATCCAAGCAGAATAACATGCATAGGCAAGGACTTCATGACTGAAACACCAAAAGCAATGGCAACAAAAGCCAAAATTGAAAAATGGGATCTAATTAAACTTAAGAGCCTCTGCACAGCAAAAGAGACAATCATTAGAGTGAAACAACAACCAACAGAATGGGAAAAAATTTTTGCAATCTACCCATCTGACAAAGGGATAACAGAATCTACAAAGAACTTAAACAAATTTACAAAAAAAAAAAATCAAAAATAGGCAAAGGTTATGAACAGACTCTTCTCAAAAGGAAACATTTACGCAGCCAACAAACACCTGAAGAAAGCTCTCATCATCACTGGTCATTAGAGAAATGCAAATCAAAACCACATTGATATACCACCTCATGCCAGCTAGAATGGCCATCATTAAAAAATCAGGAGACAACAGAGGCTGGAGAGGATGTGGAGAAATAAGAACACTTTTTACACTGTTGGTGGGAGTGTAAATTACTTCAACCATTGTGGAAGACAGTGTGGCAATTCCTCAAGGATCTAGAAATAGGAATTCCATTTGACCCAGCAATCCCACTACTAGGTATATACCCGAAGAATTATAAATCATTCCATTATAAAGACACATTCACACATATGTTTATTGCAGCACTGTTCACAATAGCAAAGATTTGGAACCAACACAAATGCCCATCAATAATATACAGGATTAAGAAAATGTGGCACATATATACAATGGAATACTATGGAGCCATAAAAAAGGATGAGTTAATGTCCTTTTCTGGGACATGAATGGAGCTGGAAACCATCATTCTCAACAAACTAACACAAGAACAGAAAACCAAATGCAGCATCTTCTCACTTGTAAGTGAGAGTTCAACAATGAAAACACATGGACACAGGGAGGGGAACATCAAACATCAAGGCCTGTTGGGGGTTAGGGGGCTAGGGGAGAGATAGCATTAGGAGAAATACCTAACATAGATAACGGGGTGATGGATGCAGCCCACCACATGGCACATGTATACCTATGTAACAAACCAGCACATTCTGCACATGTACCAAGAACTAAAGTATAATAAAAAAGCAAAGTCATTAAAATGACCCTGCCTGGAAAAAGTTCATAAAATGACATAATACTTAATGTTTATTGAGTACCAAGCATAGTTTTAAGCACTTTATAAATAAGCACTTAAATTTATGTAATTCTTACAACACCCTTATTGTCTCCACTTACACAGGAAAAACTGAGGCAGAGAGGTTAAGCCTCTTGTCCAAGGTCACAGAACTGCTAAGTGGGAAAAGCTAATAATAGAGCCCAGACAGCTTAAAACCTGAATCCACACCCTTAACACCTAATATCCTGTCTTAATAATTACACATCCTAGAATTCATCCTATATATATGCTTCAACAAGTATACAAAGATATAAATACAAGAATGTTTATTGTATAATCACAACAAACAAAGGTAAATGTGTCATGATGCTAATGACGCTTAATTATCAGGTGCCTCACTTGCATCATCCCTTCCAAGACTTTATACTTAATTTTGCATTTTTAAGTTTGTATAGATTTTCTTAAAGATGTTCCCCTCACTCCAATTTCATAAGCTTAGAGTCCAACAAAACCTAGCTCTAAGTCTGGCAATGGAAAAAACTAGACATAACCTAAATGCCTGTCAATAAATAACAAAATTAAAGAAATAACGTTATATACAAATAGTAAAAAACTGTATACATTAAGAAGATTTAATACATGTTAAAAAAGAGGATGATGTAAAGGAATATGCATAAAATAACTCTTGCTAATACAGAAGAAAACAACTGATACACATATATATGCTTGTATATACATGCTGGAAGAATACATACACTTTTTTCATGAGTTAAATCTGGAAGACAGTAATGGTGGTCAACAAAAAGAAGAAAGGAAAATTTGGATTTTTATTGTATACTCTTTTGTAAGATTTTACAGATTTTATCATCTGTATGCATTAGTTAGGTTATTTTTAAAGACTTAAATGTATTAAAAGATACGGAGGCAGCCAGGCATGTTGGCTCACGCTGTAATTCCAGCACTCTGGGAGGCTGCAGCAGGTGGATCACTTAATGTCAGAAGTTCGAGACTAGCCTGGCCAACATGGCGAAACCCCAGCTCTACTAAAAATACAAAAAATTAGCCAAGCATGGTGGTGCGCACCTACAGTCCCAACTACTCATAAACCTGAGGATAGGAAAGTCACTTGAAACTGGGAGGTCGAGGTTGCAGTGAGCCAAGATTGTGTTACTGCACGCCAGCCTGGGCAACAGAGTAAGATTCCATCTCAAAGAGAGAGAAAAAAAAAAGACACAAAGGCCTAAAACCTTTATTGTGGATAATAAAAAGTTTCTAATACTTATCCAACACTTTTTATATCATAATCATGTGATGTCATGATCTAAATCTTAAAACACTCTTAAAGGGACCAAACTTTCAATTTCCAAAAAAATTATGACTTGACAAACAAATCATCTTAACTTTTATTTCTTACATTAAATTTCCAATGCTGTAATTTTAAGTGTGATATTTGGGTTAATTGAAAAAACAGATGGAATTTACAGTTGCCTGAAGCAACTTTTCTGACAACTCTTTTTCTCTATTGCTGCAATATATATTGAAAACAAACTGTTTCTTGCTATCTCTTTTTTAAAATATAATTGCAAGAGCATAGAATTTTATGTATGACATTCTACACTGTGACACAAATCTTTATGAGCTTTGCTCAAGAGTAAACAGAAGATGGCTTCTACAAGCAAAAGTTATGAGTTTATGTTAAATATAGTCACCTCCTAATACCCACTTAATCCACCTCCAATCCAACAAATCCATCTGCTTTCTTCCACAGAACTTTGTTTCCTTTAATCAAATGGTCCTTCCAACACGTCGCCTAACTTCAATAATTTATATTTTTCTAAATCTTTCCAACTCACTCCAAAAGTATTCCCCTAACACACTCTGAGAAAATTCTAATACTGTATATGTTCAACCAGAGACCAAACGAGCTAATACTATAAATAAGAACAGATTTGATAAAACCAAGGTTCTATGTAAGAGGTGAAGGAGTGAGTAGTGAAGTATCTGACACCCCATAAAATACAAGGTTGATTCAGATAGTTGGATGAGTTAAACTGGTATCATCCTCTACAACAGGAGTCAGTAACCATTTTCTCATAAAAGCACAGAGAGTAAATATTTTAGACTTTACCACCAAGAGGCAAAAGCAAGCACAGTATATAGGTATTTATATTACAAAAGAGAAAAACATATTCACAAATATTTTGCTGGCAAATTCAAAATACAGTAATAACTGGGTATATGTTATTATAATGCCAGTCTCCTAATGAAAAGAATGAAAATCTTTTGATGGCCATAATACTTCCCATCCCTGCAGTTCAAAGTTAGTGTTTATAATCAAAATCAACTGTAAATGTTCACCTGCTAATGCAGATATTTAATAAGATTTTATGTCTTTCATATTTGTAAATGTCATTTTCACAGAGACTGGTACCGACAAATACCAACATCAATCCACAAGCATAAAATTTTAATTAAGAATATTCAGTGCTTAGCAGGCATGGTGCAACCGCATAATAAACACAATGTTTTTTCACCTAATTCAGTAACAAAATAATCCACACTCTGCTGTGCCTTAAAAGTGCCACATCTGAAATCCATTTTTTCTTCTTCTTTTGACACTATAGCATCAACTGATAATAAAAATAATATGCCACAGTACACTGATACATGTGATACTCGAAATGCTGTTGAGTTATAACTGTGCCACTGTGATTTGTATATTGCCAAGCAGCAGTGTGAAGTGATGAGTGTAACACATATGGTCTTTGGCACAACTTCTTGGCTCTGTCACTGTAGCAGGAAATCACTTACAGACAGCAGGTAAATAAATGAGCATGGTTGTGTCCCAATAAAACTTTATTTATGTACTCTGATATTTAAACATCATGTAATTTTTGTGTGTCACAAAATATAATTCTTCCTTTGATTTTTTTCCAACCATTTAAAATACAAACAGCATTCTTAGCTTGTGGGCTGCACAAAAAATAGACAGCTAGCTGGATTTGCCTCCTGGGCTATAGTTTGCTGACTCATGCCCTACAAGATCCAAGAGAATCACTTTTCCACATAAAGAATTACCATTCTTCAGTTGAGAGATCCTATCTATATTCTATTATAAAAGCTAAGCATGTTCTGATTTTAAATTTTAAGAAATGCACTGGAAAACATAAGGCCTGAGACTAGATTATGGTTTAGAATACAAGACTATACATTTTACACAATCATGGTATTCAAATATATCTCCTACTGACAGGTAGTAACAACTTATAATAAAGAGACCACATTTGAAACCAGAAAACAGATTCAACAGAATAACTAAATAGGATCTTAATTCTTTACCATTTTATAAACATTAATCAAAATTCCTTCATTTGCAGACAAGTTTATGCTTATACTATTTTGGAATAACCTGCTATCTCTAATTTGTTATATTTACTGATGTGTTGATTCAAAACTCCATTTAAGTTTGCAATAGGTCACAATTAGATGACTCATCTATCCATAATGACAAAAAGCACACAATGACACTTAAATATATTCTTCTAATGTTCAAAATTGTGTAGACTTTACTTTTTCAAATAATTTGATGAACTAAAATTACTGAACCCCAAATCAGTCAATGACAAAAAGCACACGGCGGCAGATACTTAAATATATACTTCTAATGTTCAAAATTGTGTAGACTTTAGTTTTTCAAGTAATTTGATAAACTAAAATTACTGAGTCCCAAATTAGTCAATTAAATAGTAACTAGATGAGAAGAAATATTTGCACATATACTTTTAATCAATAGATGATTAAAAATAAATTAAGCACAAAAACCCTTTCAGCATTTGGCAAAGTAAATGAAAAAAAAGAGACATATGGGAGACAGGAGATAGGGTTGGTAGGGAAGGAGAGAGATTGTATTATAGATAACAGATAAAAAGAAAGCAACTTCAGATTTAGGCCTGAAAATAGTGTAGCCTAAAAGCACGTGTGATGTGAAGTACACAGCCTCGTGTGTCCAGTACTAGAAGTTATCTGAAGCTAAGAAATACCCAAAAACTTTCCTATAAATAGGAGATAATCCTACACATAACTCAGTTTAACTCTCTTATGTATTTAGACCTTGATAAATATGGTTGGTAGGTAAATAATGAGATCATCACGATAAAATGCTTTGTGGTATATATTCAGATGGGTAAAGGTGGTAACTTTATCATGCACATGTCATATTGTTAGATTTCCATTACAGAAGGGTTAAGTAATCTGTCCAGTTTCACAAACATAATTTGCCAAATTATACTCCAAAAATGTTATAACAACTTACATATTTAGCAACACTTTATAAGAGAGGTTATCTATCTGTACTTTATACAACACTGGATATTATCCAATTATTTTATCTTTGCTAATCTGGTAAGTGAAATAGCCTATTTCTTTTTAATTTATATTTAACTGTCAATGAAGAATATCTTTTCCAAGTACTATTAGTAATTTGCATTTCTTTTTCCAGGAACTAACTGTTCATTTGTTTCTTTCACTATGAAAATAATATTACAAGACAATCTACAACTAAATTAACAATATTAATGCCTTCAGGAAAGAAAAGTATGTTTAACTTTAAAGCATTAATATGTTTAAAAAAGAAAGACTTTCCTAAGTCTTAAATTACATTCCAAAAAATACATACAGTTTCAACAGTATTACCTTATGTTTATTTGAAAGTGCCAACAGAGATACTGAATAACTCTCTAGGAATAAAATTCTTGAAGAAACCCTAATCTTAAACTCATATCCTGAATACAGACACCGTTCAATGAAATGTAACGAAAGTTTTGTCTCAGTAAAATGTGAGCAGTTAAACTTTCTATCACATTATCAAAGATTTATCTTTAATTTATTGCATTTGTGTTTATTGCTTCATCACTATAATTAAGACAAAATGATTTATGACCACAACAAATTTTTCTCTCATTAGACCATAGAAAGCTATAAAACAAATTCTTCTTTAGTCACAAATTCTCTTATTTTACATTAGCTTATAACAACCTCAAAACTACTGGTTTTTAATTTTACTACTTTATATACCAATATCTATATACTCATTCTTTTTGGTGTTTATTAAAACACATTAATCAATTTCAGTGTAAACTACTTGAAGGTATTAACTCTTACAACCTTAGATATACAGAAAATATACTAGATGAATAAATTAGTAAATTATTTGGGAGCAATATCATGATAACAAAAAAATCCAGGAGTAATCTATACCACATTCCTTCATGACCAGCACACGAATTGAGAAATGAAATGTCTCACTGCACAAGAACTGAGAAACTCTGCTATCCATTTTGTACCATAAATTCAACTCTATTGTTTAGAGCAGAGTCTCTCAACCTCAACACTACTGATACTTTCACCAGATAATTTTTTGTTTAGGGAGGCTGTCCTATACATTGTAGGATGTTCAGCAGCAACTATAGCTAATGTCTCCAGATACCGTCAAATGTCCTCTGGAGTATAAAATCACCCCAGACAAGGACTACTGGTTTAGAGATAGCTGAAATTGTAAATATCAATGGTCAGAAACCTAGTGAAAGTGAGACCCCTACGTAGGACATGAAAAACTTAGGAACAGCTTCAAAAATCCCAATAAGGCTGCTAGAAAAATACTCTCTAATGCAGGGTACTCCAATGCCTCCATTGCTCTCATCAGCAGTTAATAATCAGTATACCATAATTATTCAGCCTTCATCTTGTACATGTGATTTGTGGACAAACATTTGTTAGTTTCTCCAATCCTATCTAGCCAGCTTTAAAGAGTCCAAACATCTGACTGGGCATGGTGGCTCACAGCTGTAATCCCAGCACTTTGGGAGGCTGAGGCGAGCGGATAACTTGAAGTCAGGAATTTGAGATCAGCCTGGCCAATAGGGCAAAACCCCATCACAACAAAAAATTAAAAAATTAGCCAAGCATGGTGGCACATGCCTGTAATCCCAGCTACTTGGGAGGCTGAGGCCCAGGAATCACTTGAACTGGGAGGCAGAGGTTACAGTGGGTAGAGATAGTGCCACTGTACTCCAGCCTGGGCAACAGAGAAAGACCTCATCTCAAAAGTAAAATGTAATAAAATGAAACAAACAAACAAAAAGATTCCAAATCCCTTTCCAAGAGCCAGTCCAAGTTTCCTACCTTAGCTAATTACCTGTACCACTACAATGTTACTGAACAATAGAAAGGTAATTGTTCAATTATATTAGGACATTTGGCTAAGTCATTTAAGGTAAAATTCTAACAGGTGATATGACATAACATGTGTAATACTGAAGAGCAATGAGTGCATAATCATCTATAGCTGTGGTTCTGTCATAAAGATAAACACATGCAATGTTTGTTAATAAATATATTTCCTTGTGTTTCTCCCAAACAAAATCAGGAGATAGGTTAAATATTTAGAAGTACATGTTATGTTTTCTAAATTCAAATGTTTTAGAATGTTTATGCTTTCTAAATTCAAAAATGTACTACTAATTGCCTTTAATGCTTGAAAAAAACTAAAAACACATTGAGACTTCTCAAAATTTCTTAAATATTTTATGCAAAAAAAAAACAAAGTGAAAAAAGAATTGATTTGATAGCCTGTAACAGAAGACATCCCTGCATCAAGAGAAAATAATTCAATTAAAAGTCAATTTTTTGTACTAAATGCTCCGACAACAATAACTCACTTACCTCTAACAGCAGATAACCTAATTTCCAAAATAGTTCTTCCAATACATTGTGAAGATGAAATGAGATTTAAAAATATATATAAATTTTGAAAAGCATGAAGCATTATTGTAATGACAAATATTAACAACAATTGGGCAAATGAATGTAGCATCACACAAAACTTTCATCTTCAGAATTATCAAAAGTAGTAATGAAAATGAGTAAAATTAACACATTTATCAAAACATGTCACTCTGACTCCAAACATTTACTTTTCATTACTTGTAAAAATAATTGAAATTTTAAATCTGATACAGTACAACTATAAAGCAATAATAATACTAGTATTTTTCATATACAGAAAAACTGTTCATATTTTATAAATACTTACATTCCTTGCAAACTCTCTGCTGTTAAATTATTCCACATGATCTCATTTGCCTGAAGATTTTCATTTTCTTCCAATAAAGAAGTATCAAACTCTAGTTCTTGTTCTTTAGCAGCTGTTGTTCTATCAAAGCCAAATAATTTTGATTATTATAAATACAGTATCATAATATATCTTAGTATACACTGAAGGCAGAATATTTGTCTTTATCCAAATTATGCTAACAAAGTAAGCACAAATAGAATAAATCAAACTAAATACTGGGTTTTAAGGTTGTGTAACTTGAGACTTAAGTTTCCTTATTAGTAAAATTCAGGTATTAACCTGCTTTATTCCAGTCACAATTGTAATAAGCATATAATAAAATGCCATGGAAGAGAATCTGGTGCATCATAAAGTTTAATATACATATAAAGTCATCACATTATTATATAAGCATTATGAAGAAAATAAAATTTCATGGATTAAATACGAATTTATGGATTTAAGCATGGATTAAATATGGAGTAACAACTAACAAATTTTTACACATCAGAAACTATTTATACATTATATAGTCATCATCATTGACAAAAAAACTTTTTAAATTAAAAATAGACAAAATAATCTGAAATATTCTATGTCTTGATATGATCTTTAATATTTCTTATTTTTATTTGTGGTTAACTATTACATGAATGAAAAACGAAACTGTCACAAATCCTTAAAGAGGAATAAAAATGTCATACCTGTGAACATCTATGAAATTATTATATTCTGTACTAGGATCTATCTGTTCAACCGACATTTGAATTTCTTTATGGACGTTCACTATTTCCTCTGTGACAAGACTAGTTATCTGGCTGTATTCATCAAATATACCTTTCCTGAAAACAAAAATAAAATTTTACAGCATTTTAAAGTTTTATCAGAGAAATACCATCTCAAAAAGGATTGAGAACAATAAGCATAAGAAATGTAATATCAAAATTTACAGATGGTTGCTTCCTGTACCACTTTATTTAATATCTGGAGAGTAAAGTGGAAGAATTATATAAATGTACAGATCAGCAATTTATATTTGATATAATAAAATAATTACAAATGATCTAGAATAAGGCATTACCTATTCAAATACGTATTTGATAGGTACAAAATGTAGGGACAGAGTTGGTAACTTTCTAGGTCTAAATATTCTCATATAAATTTTGGGTTGTATAACATGGAACTCTGATCAACAACTGACTCTTTAATGTTCCTTTCCAGTGTCAGCTACTTCCTCTCATGCTCTACCTGTCTGGTTCTTCCCTGCTCTTCGGGGACTCTGCTCTTTTTTGTATACTTAGTTCAACCAGTTCTGTACCTTGAATGACATCTAAATTTCTTCTCTTGACCTCCAGCCAGTAGCAAAAATGCCATCAAAGTTATTAGCCTGGTCTAGTAAATGCAAAAGAGGAAAAAACTATTTGTTGCAAAGACCAGATTCCTACTTAAAAATGCTATATTGTAAAAACATGCCATTGGTTAGTAGTGGCCTCAACAGCAAATGTAGACAGACAAGCTTATCCTGCATATGCTGAAATAAATAAAAAGCATAGTTTGTTTTTCTTTCCCACAATCATTACTTATAAAAAAGTATCCTTACAAAACCTCCTTTATTGTAAAGTATTCTCTCAATTACTTTACTTTAAGTAGGAAAATATCATTTGGGGGGGAAAATGAGGTTTAAACTGCTTCAGGCAATGCTAGTTTCAAATAATTAGAGAAATCTTCTGAAAGACATAATTTAAAGAAAAGAAGAGGCAGAAAAATTTAATACAGATTTAGTCAATATCTCTGGGATTATAATCTCATAAGTAAGAGTACTGAATGTTGTTAATATAAATGAGCCTATCCAAATAACTCTTTTAAAGCAATACAGTAAATAGTTGTAATGTAGAGATCATTAACATTTGCCTTTAATACAAACAAGGAAAAATGAAAAAAATCTCCTAATATTATATGAATGGGAATTTGTTTCATGAGATTCAACTGAGGTGATATAATCATGCTTGAATTTTTTAAATTCTAAATCTAAAATGTTACAAAGTAGAGATAACATACTGTGGGAAACTATTATATGTCTCAAAAAGATATTCCAGTGATGATGAAGATACTATTATTGAAAATTCATGTGAACAGTTTAAAAATGTTTATTAATAAATGAAAGTAGAAAAGGAAATATTTCTAAATCAATAGTACATATATTAGAGATAAGTAAATTTGTGAATCAAATATTTAAGTAGACATTTCACTCTTTTATCAACACTAAAAAGTTTACATATTAAAATTAACTAAAACACTTTATCTTCTTAATGTGAATACAGAGGATAACCTAAAATTTAGTCTTACCTACACACAAGTATATACTATCTAATTATCTTTACCTTCACCTAAGGAGAAGTAAAAATCAGTCAAGCAGACTCTGGAAGGCAGCAAAGACAAATTTGTTCTTCTAATTTCAGAGGCTGTGGAAGTCAGTAGCCCAAGAAATACTATCCCTAATCTGAAATATTTGTATGTAAATGGAATAATATAACACAATAATAGCTACTTATACTAAATCTATCATGGCACTAGGGAGCCCTTCAAAGAAAACAATGCCAGTCTTTGCCCGTGTCTTCACAAGGTCTTCTCTGTCTCTCTGTGTCCTTCCTCTCATCTTCTTATAAGGATTCCAGTCATTGTATTTAGGAGCTACTGTAAATCCAGAATGATTTCATCTTGAGATTCTTGACTAAATACATCTGCAAAGACCCTATTTCCAAATAAGGTCACATTCTGAGATTCTGGGTACACAGGAATTTTGAGGGAACATTCTTCAAATCACTACATTCCTCTCACAGAGAGTACAGGGTTAGTCAGAAGATTCAAGCTTCAAGTTTCAGATGTGGGTCCATTCTCACTTGTCTGTCACAGATATGCCCTGGATATAACCTGCACTTCCTAATCTACAGGATACTGTAAGGAATAAGTGAGCAAATGCACATGAAAGTGCTTTGCAAACTGCAATGTAGTGTATAAATAAAATGTTTTGTTTTAGGAACTATCATTTTACCTTTAACAGTTACTTTGGCACCTATTAACCCATTTATGCCTAAAGTTCCATTACTGGTATCTAAGCTTATGGGAGTTATTTATATCCTACTGCTCAAGGTTATTGCCAAGGTCTGATTTTTCACACACAAAAAATTTTCACACAAAAAAATTTGTAACCTCCAGCATAAATGGGTTAACTTATTCAATATTCAGGTTTCCTCTTATACCATAACCTGAAAAATGCCCATAATAATTTTTCATATTAATTTACCACTAAATTTCAAAATACACTAAACCTAAGAGCTCATGTGCTAATTTATGTAATGACAGATAAATTAACTACAATACATTAAAATGACCCAAGTTCCTTTTTTCATAGTTCACTACTTATATGTGAACTTTATCTCCACTTGAGAGATAACCACTTATTTCTTCTCTGACTCTCTTTCATTACTACACCATTCCTCAACCCTACTTATAGTTCACAGCAACTCCAACACTGAAGAATTCCCCTATACAATTTTCAGTGAAAGAAAATTGAATTTAGTTATTTGGAAAGCACTAAAACAACTAAGCAAGGAGATAAGGTCTACCAAAGGATGGCTTGTTTTTTCTGTCATTTTGTATCAGTGTAAATGATAAATACATGCACATCTGACTTACTAATTAAAGTATATTGTTAGATCAGGAAAAGTGAGAAGTGTGGCTTGCTCTCTCTATATCCCTAAGCATCAGGTAGTGTGCTTTGCTTACGTAAAACTTCAATAAACATATGTTGATTTTAATCTTACACAGAAAAAAGAACAAGAAGCTGGCAAATAAACCTTCAAAAAAATCTCTTCCTTGAGCCTTTTCAGTTGTTCAAGATTTATTTAAATACCCAACTCTCTAGAAGCAGATATTCACTTCCTAACACTTGTCAACTAATAATTTTTTTTTCATTTAAATTTCCAGCTAATGGAACAAAACAAAAACATATGAAAGAAGGACCATTTTGGAAGCTAGCTAGAAGGTTCAGGGGATAAGCAAGAACTGAAGAGACATCAAAAGTGAAAATCAAGAATAATCAAGCTCTGAAATATTCATTGAACTGGGTCAAAAATAAAATTTACAAAGCAACACTTAAACTAGAGAGAAAATATGTTGAAATCATTTTGTGAAGGAATTTTATGATAAAAAGAAAATGTATCTTACAGTGCTTTTATCATTTCTTCTTGCATCTTTTGTAAGGAATCCAGAAGAAGGGGAAGTGTGATATCATAATACTGATTCTGATGGAGCTGTGCCCCTTTCAATGCCAATACATACTGATTGTGCAACATATGAAGTTTCATTGTGGCTTTGTCGTATCGTTCCTTGGCCTTTTCAGTTTCCTTCCCTGAAAAAAAAAAATGAAGAAAGCAAAGAAAAAAGAAAAAAATTATCTTCACTATATGCAAACTGAATTACTACTGTTTTACGTTATTTCACACATTTTATAAATAACAAAATTTTATTGAACGTATACTAAGTGCTTAGCTTTATGCAAGGTACTATTGATTTGCCAATCCTTATTACAAAGGTTGCCATGAAGGAGATGTGTAGGATATGGTAAATAAAGGTCAAAGCAAAACACAAAAAATACAGATATATGATCCTTTTCATCTTCAAGAGGCTTATACCAAATTAAAACAACAGTGCACATAAAACTGTAAAACCAAGAAACCAAGAAAGTTTGTAAATAATATTAAATTTTGAGGTCTGTGTTTGAGATATCAACAAAGACAAGGGTAGTCAGAGGAGGCTTTGTAGAGAAGACAACCCTTAAAATATGGGACATGTCTGAAAAAGTATAAGAAAGGTAAGAACAGATAATAGTTCCTTCCTCTCACCTTTTTTCCCTTCACTCCTTCCTTTCATTCAATGAATATTATTAGCTGAACACTGTTAGGAACTGTGCTAAATACTGAAAATTCAGTATTTGGCAAAATAGTCCTTGACATAGAGCCTTGAAACTGGAATATTGAGTGAATATATGGAAAGAGCAAAGTTACATAGGCAAGCAACTAGATAAGCTTGTCTAAAGACAGCAACTTTTGAGGAAGGTCAAGAAATAGGTCTGTTTAGGTAGGGCAGTTTTAGATGCTGAATGACTTGAAAATCAAGCAGAGAAATTCAGACTTCATGAGGAAGAACTCTGAGAAATACTGATAATATTATGAGTTAAAATATTTTATGGTTCCCTTATTAGTCATTCAGAAAATATTTACAGATTGCCAATATAAGTAGATGACTATATAAATAAATGAAAGCAGGTCTTAAACTTTTGATGTAAATTACACAAATATTTCTTGTCAATCTAGATTCAGAAAATAAACTGTTCAAGATATTTACTAATTTCTGCCCTCTTTCCAAAGAAGTCCTCCAACTGAATCCTCTCCGCAGAAAGAGATCTTGAGAATTTCTGACAGCAGGCTCCCTTCTGTTGCCATTCTGCTTACGCTCAGCAATAATCTGAGTACTCCTTTCTTAAGAATCTCAGTACCCAAGAGCAAAGAGCAGAGAAAACGTGAGGGTTTCTGCAAAGAGGGACCATTTCAGACCCTCAGACCATTCCAAGGAAGAACAACAGAATGAAGACTAGAATTCCTTTGGTTTCTCATCATCCCTCCAATTCTGATACTCAGGAACTACATCGACATGGTACAAACAGAAACAAACCTTCTGGCAGATTTGTATGTCTCTACTATCAACAAATTCTAGTGTTCAGAAATACTACAATCACCACTGACTTCTAGGGAACAACACATTAATTATTTCAAAGAGTTTAATTCTGTACCCATAGTACATTCACTGGCTCTTGCACATGAGGATATCAATAACCGTCCAAGTTATTAACACAGTGTTGCCCAGATAATCTATTTCACTTTATAACATAAAGAACTTCACAATAAGAAAATAATCTTTTCTCCTGAGTATCTCTCCTAACCCCTGTCACTTCTCACTAGATACATGTTCTAAAACTAGAGTGGCAGGAGGAAAGCAAGTACATTAATTCAGTTCTCACCTAAGAAAAAAAAATCGTTTAATCACTAAAATAGTAGTTTTTCAAACTTTTTAACTATAATCCACAAAATAAGACATTTTATGTCATGAACCAGTAAATAATCATATACGTGTTTATATAACTTTAATATAAAATGATCATTCTTACTATGAGGTATGCCCTGTGGTTTTTCAGAAAGTCTAATCTATTTGAATTTTAAATGAATTTTTTAAATGTTTCTCAGAATCCAGTTAAAATAATCCCTAGAGATTTATCTCACTCTGCATGACACTTGGAACAATTTTATTAACTTAGCAATTAATAAAATGACTTCAGTAATACTAACCATGAATGATTCTTAATGTTCTTAGGAACATATCCTCCCACATGATCAGTTACTATAATAATTTTTTTATAAAATAATTGCTTTTTTATCCATGAATATTACTACTTAGCATTCTTCTTACAGAAATATGTTTCATTAAAAGTCCCCGAAAGTCAATGCAATTGGTTGGGTGTGGTGGCTCACATATAATCCCAACACTTTGGGAGGCTAAGGCAGACAGATTACTTGAGGTCAGGAGTTCGAGACCAGCCTGGCCAAAACAGTGAAACCCTGTCCCTACTAAAAATAGAAAAAATTTAGCCAGGTGTAGTGGAGCTTGCCTGTGGTCCCAGCTATTGGGGATACTGAGGCAGAAGAATCACTTTAAGAGGCAGAGGTTGCAGTGATCCAAGATCAAGCCATTGTACTCCAGCCTGTGGGAGAGAATGAGGCTCTCAAAAAAGAAAAGTCAATGCAGCCGGGTACGGTGGCTCAAGCCTGTAATCCCAGCACTTTGGGAGGCCAAGGCAGGTGGATCACGAGATCAAGAGATCGAGACCATCCTGGTCAACATGGTAAAACCCCATCTCTACTAAAAATACAAAAAATTAGCTGGGCATGGTGGCGCATGTTCGTAATCCCAGCTACTCAGGAGGCTGAGGCAGGAGAATTGCCTGAACCCAGGAGGCGGAGGTTGTGGTGAGCCGAAATCGTGCCATTGCACTCCAGCCTGGGTAACAAGAGCGAAACTCCATCTCAAAAAAGAAAGAAAAGAAAGGAAAGGGAATGGAAAAGGGAAAGGGAAAGGGAAGAAAGAAAGTCAGTGCAACTGACATATCTATGGCCAACCCCACAGCCTTCCATCTAAAAATGATCACCACTTTTTCCGCCCCAGCCACACAAGTTAGGAGGAAGATCCTATATGAAGCTGACATCCAAGATCTAAGGTATGTACCTGACCATATGGGAACCAATATTTTGGCTAGAGGCTAAGTCATATTCACTACTGAATAGGGTAAAAGTTCACTAACTCCTGCTACAGAAGCTGCCAGAGAAGCCCTGGTACTGTTCTTTCTCATGCCCATGTCAAGGTTTTCGGTTTTTGGTCTATTTGGTTTTTTTACTTACCATTTTTTAGCTAGTTAAAGTTTCTGTCTACTACTTTATATTGAACAAATCAATTCTGACAAGAGTTCAAAAGGTCATGTAAAATTATCGTGATAAATGAATTCCAAGGAAAAAAGACACTTTCTATAGTCCACATGTTCATAATAATAAATCAAGTGTCCCCAAGCAAGATGGCCGACTAGGAACAGCTCCAGTGCTCAGCTCCCAGAGAGATCTATGCAGAAAGCGGGTGATATCCCCATTTCCAACTGAGGTACTTGGTTCTTCTCATTGGAACTGGTTGGACAGCCCAAGGAGGGGCATCACCTCACCAGGGAAGGGCAAGGGGCCAGGGAACCCCCTCTCTCCCAGCCAAGGGAAGCTGTGAGGGAATTCTTATTTAAGAATCTCAATACCCCTGCACTCCAGCCCAGATATTGCCCTTTTCCCACAGTCTTCAAAACCCGCAGACCATGAGATTCCCTCCAGTACCTACACAACCACCAGGGCCCTGGTTTCTGGCATACAACGAGGTGGCCGTTTAGGCAGAAACTGAGCTAGGCCCAGCAGTTTTTTTGTTTATGCCCCAGTGGCGCATGGAAAGCCAGCAAGACAGAACCGTTCACTCCCCTAAAAAAGGGAATGAAGCCAGGAAGCCAAGTAGTCTGGTCCCATCCCTATGGAAAACAGCAAGCTAAGATCCACTGGCTTGAAATTTTTACAGCCAGCACAGTAGTCTGAGCTCCACCTGGGACATTTGAACTCGATGGAAGGAGAGGCATCCACCATTGCTGAGGCTCCACCATTGCTGAGGCTTAAGTAGGCAGGTAGTTTCAACCTCACAGTGTAAGCAAGGCTGCCGGTAAGTTTGAACTGGGTGGAGCCCAACACAGCTCAGTAGCTGCAGGCAGACTGTCTCACTAGATGTCCTGGCTGGGAAGGGCATCTCTGAAAAAAGGCAGTAGCCCATCACAGACTTATGAATAAAGCCCCACCCTCCTGGGACAAAGCACCTGGGAAAAGACGCCCTTGTGGGTACAGCTTCAACAGACCTAAATGTCCCTGCCTGGCAGCTCTGAAGGGAGTAGGGGATATCCCAACACAGCATTCAAGCTCTGATAAGGGACAGACTGCCTCCTCAAGCGGATCCCTGAACCGTTTATCCTGACTGGCAGACACCTCCCAGTGTGGGCTGACAGATACCTTGTACAGGAGAATCTGGCTGGCATCTGGCAGGTACCCCTCTGGTATGGAGCTACCAGAGGAAGGTACAGGCAGCAATCTTTGCTGATCTGCAGCCTCCACTGGTGATTCCCAGGCAAGCAGGGTCTGGAGTGGACCTCCAGGAAAATCCAGCAGAACTGCAGCAGAGGAGCCTGACTGGTAGAAGGAAAACTAACAAACAGAAAGAAACAGTCTCAACATCAACAAAAAGGACATCCACTCAGAGACCCCATCCAAAGGTCACCAACCTCAAAGACCAACGGTAGAAAAATCCATGCAGATGGGAAGAAACCAGCATAAAAAGGCTGAAAACTCCAAAAACCAGAACACCTCTTCTCCTCCAAGGGATCACAACTCCTCACCAGCAAGGAAAAAAAACTGGATGGAGAATGGGTTTGATGAACTGAGAGAAGCAGGCTTCAGAAGATGGGTAATAACAAACTTCTCCGAGCTAAAGGAGCATGTTCTAACCCATGGCAAGGAAGCTAAGAAACTTGAGAAAAGGTAGACAAAATGCTAACGAGAATAACAAGTTTAGAGAAGAATATAAACGACCTGGTGGAGCTGAAAAACACAGCACAAGAACTTCTTGAAGCATACACAAATTTCAATAGCTGAATCGATCAAATGGAAGAAAGGATATCAGAGATTGAAGATCAACTCAATGAAATAAAGCAAGAAGACAAGATTAGAGAAAGAAACAGTAAAAAGAAAAGAAAAAGGCCTCCAAGAAATATGGAATTACATGATAATACCAAACCTATGTTTAATTAGTGGACCTGAAAGTAAAGGGGAAAATGAAACCAAGTTAGAAAACACTCTTTAGGATAACCCAGGAGAACTTCCCCAACCTAGCAAGACAGGCCAGCATTCAAATTCAGGAAACACAAAGACCATCACAAAGATGCTCCTCGAGAAGAAAAACCCCAACACACATAATCATCAGATTCACCAAGGTTGAAATAAAGGAAAAAATGCTAAGGGCAGCCAGAGAGAAAGGTCAGGTTACCTAAAAAGGGAAGCCCATCAGACTCACAGCAGGTCTCTCGGCAGAAACCCTACAAGCCAGAAGAGAGTGAGGGCCAATATTCAACATTCTTAAAGAAAAGAAAATCCAAAAGTTCATACCCAGCCAAACCTTCACAAGTGAAATAGAAAGAAAATCCTTTACAGACAAGCAAATGCTGAGAGATTTTGTCACCATCAGACCTGCCTTAGAAGAGGTCCTGAAGGAAGCACTAAACATGGAAAGGAACACCCGGTATCGGCCACTGCAAAAAATACCAAATTGTAAAGACCACTGATGCCATGAAGGAACTACATCAACTAACGGGCAAAATATCCAGCTAGCATCATAATGGCAGGATCAAATTCACACCTAATAATATTAACTTTAAATGTTAGTGTACTAATGCTCCAATTAAAAGACACAGACTGGCAAATTGGATGAAGAGTCAAGACCCATCAGAGTGCTGTATTCAGGAGACCCATCTTGCATGCAAAGACACACACAGCTCAAAATAAAGGGATGGAGGAATATTTACCAAGCAAATGAAAAGCAAAAAAAAAAAAAAAGGAGGGTTTACAATCCTAGTCTCTGATGAAACAGACTTTAAACCATCAAAGAAGGGCATTACATAATGGTAAAGGGATCAATGTAACAAGAGCTAACTATCCTAAATATATATGCATCCAATAAGGAAGCACTCAGATTCATAAAACAAGTTCTTAAAAACCTATAAAAAGACTTAGACTCCCACACAATAATAATGGGAGACTTTAACACCCCAATGTAAACATTAGACAGATCAACAAGACAGAAAATTAACAAGGATATCCAGGACTTGAGTTCAGCTCTGGAATAAGCAAATCTAATAGAAATCTACAGAACTCTCCACCCCATATTGACAGAATATACATTCTTCTCAGCACCACATCACACATATTCTAAAATCAACCACATAATTGGAGATAAAACACTCCTCAGCAAATGAAAAGGAAAGGAAATCATAACAAACAGTCTCTTAGACCACAGTGCAATCAAATTAGAACTCAGGACTAAGAAACTCACTCAAAATCACACATCTGCATGGGAACTGAACACCCTGCTCCTAATGACTACTGGATAAATAACTAAATGAAGGCAGAAATAAAGATATTCTTTGACCAATGAAAACAAAGACACAACATACCAAAATCTCTGAGATACATTTAAAGCAGTGTCTAGAGGGAAATTTATAGCATTAAATGCCCTAAGAGAAAACAGGAAAGATCTAAAATCAACACCCTAACATCACAATTAAAAGAACTAGAGAAGCAAGAACAAACAAATTCAAAACCCAGCAGAAGACAAGAAATAACTAAGATCAGAGCAGAACTGAAGGAAACAGAGACATGAAAAACCCTTCAAAAAAAAAAAAAAACACCAATGAATCCAGGAGCTGGTTTTTTGAAAAGATCAACAAAATAGACCACTAGCCAGACTAATAAAGAAGAAAAGAGAGAAAAATCAAATAGATGCAATGAAAATGATAAAGGTGACATCACCACCGAACCCACAGAAATACACACTATAATCTGAGAATACTATAAACACCCCTATGCAAATAAACCAAAAAATCTAGAAGAAATGGATAAATTCCTGGACACTTATACTCTCCCAAGACTAAACCAGGAAGAGTCAAATCCCTGAATAGACCAATGACAGGGTCTGAAATTGAGGCAGCAATTAATAGCCTACCAACCAAAAAAAGTCCAGGACCACACAGTTTCACAGCTGAATTCTACCAGAGGTACAAAGAGAAGCTGGTACCATTCCTTCTGAAACTATTCCAAACGACAGGAAAAGAGGGAGTCCTCCCTAACTCATTTTATGAGGCCAACATCATCCTGATACCAAAGCCTGGCAGAGACACAACTAAAAAAGAAAATTTTAGGCCAATATCTCCAATGAATATCAATGCAAAAATCCTCAATAAAATACTGGCAAACCGAATCCAACAGCACATCAAGAAGCTATTCATCTCGATCAAGTCAGCTTCATCCCTTGGATGCAAGGCTGGTTCAACATGCACAAATCAATAAACGTAATCCATTACACAAACAGAATGAAAGACAAAACACACATGATTATCTCAATAGATGCAGAGAGGCTTTCAACAAAATCCAACAGCCCTTTGTGCTAAAAACTCTGAATAAACTAGGTATTGATAAAATGCATCTCAAAATAATAAGAGCTATTTATGACAAACCCATGGCCAATATCATACTGAATGGGCAAAAACTGGAAGCATTCCCTCTGAAAACTGGCATGAGATAAGGATGCCCTCTCTTACCACTCCTATTCAACATACTATTAGAAGTTCTGTCCAGGACAATCAGGCAAGATAAAGAAATAAAGGGGTATTCAAATAGGAAAAGAAGAAGTCAAATTTTCTCTATTTGCATACAACATGATTGTATATTTAGAAGACCCCATCTTCTGAGCCAAAATCTCCCTAAGCTAATAAGCAACTTCATCAAAATCTCATGAAACAAAATCAATGTGTAAAAATCACAAGTATTCCTATACAACGATAACAGACAAACAGAGCCAAATCATGAGTGAACTCCCATTTACAATTGCTACAAAGAGAATAAAATACTTAGGAATACAACTAACAAAGGATGTGAAGGACATCTTCAAGGAGAACTACAAACCACCATTCAAGGAAATAAGAGAGGATACAAACAAATGGAAAAATATTCCATGCTCATGATTACAAAAAATCAGTTATCATGAAAATGGTCATACAGCCCAAAGTAATTTATAGATTCAATGCTATCCCAATCAAGCTACCACTGACTTTCTTCACAGAACTGGGGGAAAACCACCTTAAATTTCATATGGAACATTTTGGAAGACAGTGTGGCAATTTCTCAAGGATCTAGAACCAGAAATACCATTTAACCCAGCAATCCCAATACTGAGTATAAACCCAAAGAATTATAAATCATTCTATTATAAAGACATATGCACACATATGTTTATTGCAGCATATTCACAATAGCAAAGACTTGGAACCAACCCAAATGCCCAACAATAACAGACTGGATAAAGAAAATGTGGCACATATACACCACGGAATACTATGCAGCCATAAAAAAAGATGAGTTCATGTCCTTTGCAGGGACATGGATGAAGCTGGAAACCATCATTCTCAGCAAACTAACACAAGAACAGAAAACCAAACACCATATGTTCTCACTCAAAAGTGGGTGTTGAACAATGAGAACACATGGACACAGGGAGGGGAACATCACACGCTGAGGCCAGTCAGGGGTGAGGAGCTAAAGGAGGGAAAGCATTAGGAGAAGTATCTAATGTACATGACAGAGTGATGGATGCAGCCAACCACTATGGCATGTGTATACATACCTATGTAAGAAACCTGGATGTTCTGCACATGTACCCCAGAACTTAACATACAATAAAAAACAAACAAATAAAACATGTAGTTATCATGCAAGTGAATTTGAGTATTGTGTTCTAAGATGTTACTTTTTACTGTCAGTTCAAAAGCTATAATCAGTTCACTGAATTTGATATTTTGCCTCCATTTAAAAACTTTGTTATATTAACTATTATTCCTAGTTAATTCCCTAAATTTTTTAGTCTAACTTTAGAAGACAATCTCCAGACATTTAAACCATTTAAACCACCCATCTGTCCTCCCATTTGCACAGATATTTAAACTGCACACTATCCATCTGTCTTTCTAGCTGGTGTAAAATGATTCATTAAATACACAACACTCAACTCACTAAGATTTTATGCTCCAAGAAAACATTAGACAATTTACAAATTTCCCAGATAGTTTCTCTTTATTAAACAGAGTATATAACAAACAACTTGAAGCCAATAGAGCCAAAATTAATCACCAACAGTTTATCAATGGTCATTAACAATAGTTACAAAAATATTTAATGCCTTTGGAAACATCCAATGCAGAATCCATTGTATTCAAATAATAATACTACTACTACTACTAATAATAATAATAAATTCTCAAAACCACTTTCAGGTTTAAAACCAGATTTGAGTTTATGTTTTAACAGATTTTGGGGGAAGAATACTCCACAGCTCACATACACCTCTACATTTGGTTATAAAGCATACTTACACATGCATATTATCAATCATTCCTTATCTCTCTGCCTTACAGATATAAACAAAGAGTTTTAAAAATACCCTCACTTACCATGATTTGGAAAGGGATTCTATGCTACTTTGTACTGATTTGTTTTAAACAAATGTTTAGGATGCAATACACAATATGTAAGTCAATTCCAGAATTGTTAATACTATACAAAAACCAATGTTACAAATAAAAATTTTTAAATTGCTTTTACTTAACAAAATTATTGCAAAAAATAACCTAATGCAATTAGATTTAGTTCAAAATATTTCAGATCACTAATATACTTTCTTAGCTTTTAAATAAATACATATGATCTTAAAACTAATGTGAAGTACACAGAATAAAAAAATTCTTATTTTTAATTCATCAAACACAGAATCCTATCTTTGTTGCTGTGTGCTTTTTTCCTTTTTTTTTTTTTTGTAAGGATGACAGGCATTGCAGCAGGGCATGGAGTTTCTACGTGTCAATCAACAAGGAGGAAAACATCCAATTTTTCCTCCTCTGCATAAGAAAATTCACAGAGATTAAATTTTAATTATTTTGCCACAACTTGTTGACAAATGTATTTAATGTTTTGTAATAAAAGAATATATAAACAACATGTCATATATAAACAATATTATGAAGCTAATAAAACTCATTTACGTAAGTCTGACATTTACAAGAGAAAGGCTAGACTACTCACTAAGCTAGTCTAAAGTCATTTTTTTACTATAAACTTCTTGTTTGCCATTTGTGAAATATTATGGTAGAAAGCCTACTGATAATAAATAAAAAGTGATTATTTTCTAAAAATAAAGTGCCTACAAGCAGACTCTGCTTTGATTTGGATAACTAAACATTCTACCATCTTGTAATTTTCCTTTCTTTTATAACATTCCTCATTAATATGGTTTGGCTCTGTGTCCTCACCCAAATCTCATCTGGAATTTTAATCCCTATAATCTCCATGTCAAAGGAAGGACCAGGTGGGAGGTGATTGGATCATAAAGGGGTTTTTTTGCCCCATGTTGTTCTCGTGATAGTGAGTTCTCACAAGATCTGATTGTTTTATGAGGCAGTTTTCCCTGCTATTGCTCAGTCTCTTACCTGCTCCCACGAAGTCGTGCCTCTTCCCCTTCCACCATGTTTGTAAGTTTCCTGAGGCCTCCCCAGTAATGTGGAACTGTGAGCCAATTAAACTTCTTTTCTTTCTAAATTACCCAGTAATTATATGTCTCTTTAGCAGCGGGAAAAGAGACTAATACAAAATCAACTTCACAGTTTTACTTATTACTCTACAAATTCTCATCTAGGCATACTAAGTATGAAAAGAATGAACAGGAATTCATCTTGACTTATAGTTACCTGGGTCAAATGTATACACGTGTTTTTTTCACATGGAAGTTAAATTCAAGTGTGATATATAGAAACAATGAAGGAGCTACCTTTATTACTCAGTGTGGTTCTGACAAGAACAATATTAAAAAGTCAATTTTAGTCTCAGCTTTTCCTTTGATTAGCTGTGCAGCCCCAAGCAAATCATTTAATCTAAATTTTAGTTTCTAAGTTTTAAACAAAGGAGTTAAATTATCTGCCCTGTTTAATTCACTGGGTTGTGATGGAGATCAAATGGCAGAGAACTGACAAAATGCAGTAATCGTAATAGCTAAATAAAGACAGTATTTGGAAAGACAACAGCAACAACAACAATAAAAAAAAATCTTTGTGTTTATATGCTCCTATAAAGCATTAAAAAAATAACAGGTATGTCTAGGTGCAGTGGCTCATGCCTATAATTGCAGCACTTTGAAAGGCCAAGGCAGGCAGATCATAAGGTCAGAAGTTCAAGACCAGCCTGGTCAATATGGTGAAACCCCATCTCTACTAAAAAATACAAAAATTAGTCAAGCGTGATGGTGTGCACCTGCAGAACCAGCTACTCAGCAGGCTGAAGCAAGAGAACTGCTGCAACCCAGGAGGCAGAGGTTGCAGTGAGCCAAGATTGTGCCACTACACTCGAGCCTGAGTAACAGCGAGACTCCATCCCCAAAAATAATAACAATAATAATAATAGGTATATACATACTTTGGTACTTTTAATAAATTTCCTGGTATAAGAAATTTTGATTTATCAAGAAACATTTATTAAACATTTTATGGGTTTTGAACTGTTTAGAGAATTGAAATAGTGACACTGTATTTTAAAAGTCAATATAAAACACCTTTAAAGAGCAAGTTCTCAAACTTGTGTAATATAATTTCCTTGCATATAGTGATTGCTACATTCAACTGACCCACAGTCTTTTAACAACCTGTAAATTGAATGATGTACCATGTCCAAATCTACATTCCATAATTTAACAAAATTGTGAATGAGGGAATTCTAGGTAGCTGGGATGGTGGCAGCAGCATAATTCTGAATCTCCCACGTATCACCCAAAAACGTAATAAAGAATAAAATGAAAAACATAACTCATATCCTCAGCATAGCAGGCAGAGAAAATCCAAATTTTAAATTGGCTATTAGTAGAAAAGTAAACACCACATCTCTACAAATGATCTCTCCCTCTCCCATAGCAAGCCTTTATGAAGACCAAAGGCTGTTGTGTTGGTGGGTGTGGGTGTTGGGGTGAGGCAGGGGCACGCTTGAAGACAAGTAACTGCAGCATGCTTAAGTCTGATCTGAAAACAACCATTAGAAAATGAAGGTCTGCTCTACATGTGAAAATACTGAAAAAGTATAGTGGTAGATCACAGCAGTGACAGCAATGTCAGAGTTAAAGAAAGGAACTGAGATACTATTTCTCATCTACCAAATTGAGAAACACTGTTGGTGACATGGAGAAAAAAAATTCATACATTTCTGGTGGAAATGCAAATTGGTATACTCCTTATAGAAGGAAATTTGGCAATATCTAACAAAATCACATATAAGTATACCTTTTAACCCAGCAATCACATTTCTTATAATGTATATCTCACTTCTGGGGATTCATTCCTCCAGTCACACACACATACAAAACACATACATAAGGTTATTTATAGTAGCAGTGTATCTAATTAGAAAAATCAGAAATAACCTATATGTCCACATGTAGGAAAGGGCTTAAATAATCTTAAAGTGGCATGCAGCTGTTGAAAAGAATGAAAAAACTAGCAAGAGACTATGAGAACAGAAAAAAAAAATGAAAAAACCATCTACCAACTTGAATGTTGTGATTTTCAGGATGCATTATCAATGCAGAAGCAAAGGAAAAAGAATATTATATGATGGCATTGTTGTGTAAGGAGAGGAAATAAAAACAAAAGAGTCCTCTATATGGTTTTGAACAGTGTTAACTTTTGGAATCACTAAAGTTTCACTCAGAAATAAATAAACAAAATCAACAAGGATAAAAGGGAGACGGGAAATTAAAATGAGATACAACAGAAACAAATAAACCAAACTGTATTTCCAGTGAATAACATTAACCACACTAAAGTAGGGAAGAAAAACCTAAGTAACTTTGGAAAACAATATTTGATTACAATAGAAGGCTCAAGACAAAAAAAGTTTTAAACAAATACCAAACTCTACTTTTTAAGTTTCATTTTTCAGAGGCATGAGTTAGCAACACTGAAATTACTTTCTGTGTATTCTAGCATTTGAGTAAGTAAGTAAAATATTGTGAATAACAGAAGCTAGGTTTCCACTCTCAGAGAAAGCAGTTGCAAATATATAAATAGGAAAAGAAGGAATGAACTTTATGGTATTGGATTGGAATTTGAGGTATCAATGTGAACCCCTCAGTCTTTCCCTAGATAGACCAACAGATAACAGAAAAAGGCACAGGTGTACTTGAGTCTGTGCATGTTGCTTATTTCCTGTCTCTGTCAATTAAAAGGACCTAAAACAAGATACTGCACCAGCAATGAGCACACCAATATGTGCTCCAATTGTTTTCCAAATACAATTCTCCAATAAAAGGAACTAGGGTTTCATAGAGAAACAGAACCTGAAGTAAAAAAGTGTAAGATAAGCCAGAAAATATGTACTCAGTGAACGACAGAAATGTGTCAAAAGGACAGAGGAGCCAGTTCCAAGTGGCTCCTACTGGCCAAATCTGAGCATGATAGTATATAATAATGATAGTAGATTATAATCTATGAATAAAAATCAGAATATGTGAGTTCATTCTAACACTTTAATACATAAATTTATAAAATAAACTGGAGAGAGAGAAAAGCCCTTCCTTACATTAAAAACAAATTAATAAATGTAAAAGCAATAATGGAATTAGAAAATTACCATTTCACAATTGCCGTAATAATAAATGATTTTGACAAGAACCACTGACAGACATAAAAACTAGTGAGTGAAAATCTGAAGGTTAACACCATATTTACATAGTGTCAATGTTTTCCCTACAACACTTAGTAACTACAACAGAAAATGAAATTGTAACTTTAGTGTGGAGAAATCAAGCAAATACCACCTCACTCCAATGTTCAAATTAATATCCAATAATGGGATGAACTGACATCATGGACCTGATATAAAGCACCAGTAACAGAACATCATTTCTATCGTATTCCAATGAAAAATAAACCACAAATATTATGCAGAAAAACAAATCAAGGAATATTCCACAAAATAACTGTCCTATACTACTAAAAAATGTCAATTTGTGAACCATAAAGACTATTAACTATTTCAGTGTAAAGGCAACTAAAAATATATAACAACTGAATAAATATACATTTACATTTTTATATTTATGCATACATATATGTGCACCACATACAGAGACAGAAAAGCATAAAGTAAATGTGGTAAAATGTGAACATCTGGGAAACATAGGTGAATGGTATAAGGGAATTCTTTGTACTATTCTTTCAGCATTTCTGCAAGACTGAAATGATGGTAAAAATATAGTTAACAGAAAGCTGTGAAAATTGGATCAAAATTTAAAAGTATCAGAATATTCATTATATCTAAAAAACTGGTATTATTTAGCCTACAGATAAGAAACATCAACAATTTGTTCTTTAAATATCAAAACACTGATTTCCTAGTTCAGAAAAGAAAATTTAGTTTTAATTTGCATGCCTCCTAGTAGGTATGTTTCCACTATAAGTAATATTAACAGACAAAGAAGCCATAGTATTAAAAAAAAAAAAAAAAAAAAATTTAATTCTACTTTAGAAGACCAGTCAAGTGTGTGGAAGATCAACATTTACAGAAAATTTAGGGCATTCATCTTTTAAATGTTTATCCACAATCCATGCATGGTGTTCTAGGTTATGTGAGGGATGCATAGTTATAGTCTCTTCCTAAAAGATATTTGACAAGAAAATTAAAATGAAGGGTCACCAAAGAGTCATCATGTTAGCATGTAACTGTAGAAGAAGTGCAGAGATCATCATTAATTAAACAACCACACACTAACCTCTAACTCCTAATATGTACTATGTTATGAAAGGTATCTAATAAGTTGATGAACGCACTTAATAAACTGGCTTAAAAGCCTCATGTTATGCATAAAATATCTCTAGAAAAAGCCGATAATATTTGTTGCCTCTGGAGAAAACAAAATGAATAATGAGCGAGGGGAAAAAAACCTTTTCATTGTATACTTAATGATTTGTACCTTATGATTTTGAAATCTGAACCATGTTAGTGTGAAGAGGGAGTCCGTGAACCCCATTTTTTTAAATTACTCTGAAGAGAACTTCTAAAAGCTTTCACCAGCATATCTAACCTTTTCATCTGAATCTATCTCTCTCCATCTCTCCTAAACTATTACTTATAAATAAACTGTTCTTGTTCAAAGTAAAGAATAAATCTATTTATTTGAGTACTGGATGTATCCTCTCTCACCTACTCAGGAACATGTCTCCAGCAATCTTCCTTCATTCCTGCTGCCTCAACTGTTTTCCTTCTCTAGAAGTGCCCTTTCATCAGCAAACAAGCTGTAATACCTCTCAATCTTTAAAAGAAAAAAAAAAACTCCTCTTACTATGCTTCTTCCAGTTACTTTAATATTTCTCTCCTCCCCTTTACTGCAGAACTGATAATAGATATCTCCAGTTTCTTTTATCTCCTTCTTTCTTAAATCCAGCCCATTTAGGGGATTTTTCTACTACTCCACTGAAACTTCTCTTGTCAAAATCACCAATAACTTACACTTTGCTAAATCCAAATCTTAGTTCTCACCTTATGTAAGCAGTATTCAACCTAGTTGATCACTTGCTCTTCCTTGAAATCTATCTTTCCACGTATCTTCCAGAATAATACATTCATTTAGTTTTCCTTTTATATTGATGTTTTTCATTCTTTTTTTAACTCTTTATTTCCCTGACTTCTTAATGTTGGCCTCAGTCGTTGTTAAGACTCTTCTCTTTTTTATCTTCATTCATACTACAGTAATGTCATAAAATCTCATGGCTTTAAATAACCATTAAGATTCATATTTTACAGTTCTACTCCAGACTTCTCTCTGGAACTACCAAACTTGAGATTAAATTTAACATCTCCACTTGAGTATCTAATAAGACTCTCAAACCAGTCTTGCGCTTCACCAACAAAACTGTTCGTCTCACATTTTTCCCCATTTCAGTTAATAACAATGCCATCCTTCCAGCTGCTCAGGCCAAACATCTTGGAATCAGTCTTTTCTTCTTTATCTCACAAACTATATCCAATTGAATGGCAAATCCTCTAGGCTCTATTTTTGAGAGAGTGTCTTGCTCTGTCACCCCAGCTGGAGTGCAGTGGGGGCAATCTCTGCTCACTTTAACTTCCACCTCCTGGTTCAGGCAATTCCAGTGCCTCAGCCTCCCTAGTAGCTGGGACTACAGGCATGCGTCACCACGCCTGGCTAATGTTTTGTATTTTTAATAGAGAGGAGGTTTCACCATGATGGCCAGTGGCCAGGCTGGTCTCAAACTCCTGGCCTCAAGAGATCCACCTGCCTCGGCCTCCGAAAGTGCTGGAATTACAGGCATGAGCCACTGTGCCCAGCGAGCTCTACTTTCGATATACAGTAGATCCTCATTATTTGTGAACATTGTATTCCTGAATTTACCTACTGAGTAAAATTTCTTTATAACCCCCCAAAACAATACATGCATTACATTCCAGGTCAATTATGGGCATACCATGTAAGGAGTAGCAAAAAATTTGAGTAAAGGCACAAGTTCTTATCTGAGGTTGAACAAGGTTAGGCTCTGTTTTTTGTTTCAGCTTTCACAATGTAAACAATTTTCCTTTTGCAGTCTATGTAGTGTATTTTTCACATTTTTTGTGCATTTTTTGGTGATTCCACTGTTTGAAAAAGCCCTAGTGCTGAAGTCTGTCTAATGGTCCTACACTCATAAAGGCTGTGATGACCCTTAAAAAGAAGGTATCTGTACTAGATAAGTTTCATTTAGTCATGAGTTATAGCACCATTGGTTGTGACTTCAATGTTAAATAAGGTGTTTTTAAATGAAAACACGCAAAGTTATATACTGATCAGTTGCTGAAAATGTTGTGCCATTGCTTGCAGAAAACAAAGCTTTCTGTCCCCTAGACACAAGTCAGTACTAATTCAGTGTACGCAATGACTTTATCAAACCACCATGAATAACAAGAAATGCTTATAGAGAATTTGAGCACTTCTCAGCACTTTTTTTGCTACCAACCAGGTCTAAACCAGCATGACCCCTTGCCTAAAATACTGCAACAGCCTGGAAGTAACTGTCTCCTTACTTCTGTCCTTCCTCTCCCATTTCAGATTATTCACAAAAAGGTTACAACAATTATCCTGTTAAAATGTAAGTTGATTCATGTCCCATCCTACTTGAGTAAAACTCAGTGTTTTAAAAGAACTACCAAGGTCCTACATAATCTATGCATTGCCTGTCAACTACCATCCATCATTCTTCCTCTCTGACCTCATCTCTTACCTCCACACCTCTCCCTTATCAATCAACTCAGTTACAGCCAAACAGGCATCTATACTGTTCTTCAAATATGCCAGAAATGATAAAGTCTCAAAGACTTTGTTATTCCCTCTACCTAGAGTACTCTTTCCTACAGATGATCACCTGGTTAACCCCATCAATTCCTTCACTCTTTATTTAGATGTTTCTTTCCCCATGAAGTATACGTGATCATCCTCTCAAGACCCAATCTTCCCACCTTGTTTCATTTTTTCTCCATGGTATTTATCACCATTTTACATACTATGCTTCACTTACTTATTTTATGAATCAGCGTTCTTCTGCTCTAAAATGTAAGCCTCAAGTTGGTTGGGATTTTTGTATGTTATTTTATCTACAATATCCCAAATTAAGACAACAGTGACTAGCATATAGCAACAACTCAACAAACAGTTCTTAAATACATAAATTGATACAGCTCTTATTTGAAAAAAAGAAAAGAAATTTAAACAAATCAATTGTTTAAAATTTATACAAAGATTATAATTTTACCTTGTACTGTTTAGATCACACTATTGTCAACACTACCCTCTGGTATTTATATCATCTTTTTAATAATGAAATCCAAAACTAATATTGCTAAGAGGCTTACCAATAAAATATAGAAGAAAATTAGCAAAAAGATATAACTTCTCTTAATTTCTTCATATGTGGAACTTAGCTTTCTTTACTTACAAAACTAAGCAAAATATAAACAAAATTAGGAAGTTATATACATAATATAAATGAATCATATAGGATATTCTATCCCACATATCTTGCCATTTAATGAGATTATTTTAACTGTCATTTCAATTTCTGCACAGCTTTAACTCAATGCAAATTACACTAAAGCTAAGAGTGCCATTACTCTGGGTTTGTTTCTTCTTTTTATATATATGTGTGTGTGTGTGTGTGTGTGTGTACATATATATATATATTTTTTTTTAATTGCACTTTAGGTTATGGGGTACATGTGCAGAACATGCAGGAGTGTTGCACAGATACCTACATGGCAATGTGGTTTGCTGCCTCCATCCTCCTGTCACCTATATCTGGCATTTCTCCCGTCATCATCCCTCCCCAACCTCCCTATCCCCTGCTGTCCCACCCCTAGTCCACCCCAAAAGACGACAGTGTGTGATGCTCCCCTCCCTGTGTCCATATGTTCTCATTGTTTGACACCCGCCTATGAGTTAGAACATGCAGTGTTAGATTTTCTGTTCTTGTGTCAGTTTGCTGAGAATGGTGGTTTCCAGATTCATCCACGTCCCAACAAAGGACACAAACTCATCGTTCTTTATGGCTGCATAGTATTCCATGGTGTATATGTGCCACATTTTCCCTGTCCAGTCTGTCGTCGCTGGGCATTGGGGTTGGTTCCAGGTCTTTGCTATTGTAAACAGTGCCACAGTGAACATATATGTGCATGTGTCTTTATAAAAGAATGATTTATAATCCTTTGGATATATACCCAGTAATGGGATTGCTGGGTCAAATGGGATTCCTGTTTCTAGGTCCTTGAGGAATCACCACATTGTCTTCCACAATGGTGGAACTAGTTTACACTCCCACCAGCAGTGTAAAAGTATTCCTATTTCTCCACTTCCTCTCCAGCATCTGTTGTCTCCAGATTTTTTAATGATCACCATTCTAACTGGCGTGAGATGGTATCTCAATGTGGTTTTGATTTGCATTTCTCTAATGACCAGTGATGATGAGCATTTTTTCATACGTTTGTTGGCTTCATATATGTCTTCTTTTGAAAAGTGTCTATTCATATCCTTTGCCAACTTTTGAATGGGTTTGTTTGTTATTTTCTTGTAAATCTGTTTTAATTCTTTGTAGATTCTGGATATTAGCCTTTGTTGGATCGGTAGATTACAAAAATTTTTTTCCATTCTGTTGGTGGCCGGTTCACTCTAATGATTGTTTCTTTTGCTGTGCAGAGGCTCTGGAGTTTCATTAGATCCCATTTGTCTATTTTGTCTTTTATTGCCATTGCTTTTGGTGTTTTAGTCATGAAGTCCTTGCCTATGCCTATGTCCTGGATGGTTTTGTCTAGGTTTTCTTCTAGGGTTTTTATGGCGTTAGGTCTTATGTTTAAGTCTTTAATACATCTGGAGTTAATTTTAGTGCAAGGTGTCAGGAAGGGGTCCAGTTTCTGGTTACAATCTAATGATTGTTTCTTTTGCTGTGCAGAGGCTCTGGCGTTTCATTAGATCCCATTTGTCTATTTTGTCTTTTACTGCCATTGCTTTTGGTATTTTAGTCATGAAGTCCTTGCCTATGCCTATGTCCTGGATGGTTTTGCCTAGGTTTTCCTCTAGGGTTTTTACAGCGTTAGGTCTTATGTTTAAGTCTTTAATACATCTGGAGTTTTTAGTGCAAGGTGTCAGGAAGGGGTCCAGTTTCTGGTTATAGCAGCAAGTTTTCCCAAACACCATTTATTAAATAGGGAATCCTTTCCCCATTGCTTGTTTTTGACAGTTTTGTCAAAGATCAGATGGCTGTAGATGGGTGACATTGCCTCTGAGACTTCGGTTCTGTTCCACTGGTCTATATCTCTGTTTTGGTACCAATACCATGCTGTTTTGATACTGTAGCCTTTCAGTATAGTTTGAAGTCAGGTAACATGATGCCTCCAGATTTGTTCTTTTTGCTTAGGACTGTGTTGGACACACAGGTTTTCTTTGTTTCCATATGAAGTTTAAGGTTGTTTTTTCCAGTTCTGTGTAGAGGTTCATAGGTAGCTTGATAGGGATAGCATTGAATCTATAAATTACTTTGGACAGTATGGCCATTTTCACAATATTGATTCTTACCATAAGCGTGGAATGTTTTTCCATCTGCTTGTGTCCTCTATGTTCCTTGATCAGTGGCTTGTAGTTCTCCTTGAAAAGGTCCTTTACATCCTTTGTTAGTTGTATTTCTAGAGATTTTATTCTGTTTGTAGCAATTGTGAATGGCAGTTTGTTCTTGCTTGGCTCTCTTTAAGTCTGTTATTGGTATATAGGAATGCTGTGACTTCTACACACTGATTTTGTATCCTGATACATTGCTGAAGTTGCTTATCAGTTTCAGGTTTTGGGCTGACATGATGAAATCTTCTAAATATACAATCATGTTGTCTGCAAATAAAGACAATTGAATACTTCCTCCTCTCCTATTTGAATACCCTTTATTTCTTTTTATTGCCTGATTGCTCTGGCTAGAACTTCCAGTACTATATTGAATAGGAGCGGTGAGAGAGGGCATGCTTGTCTAGTGCCAGATTTCAAAGGGAATACTTCCAGTTTTTGCCCATTCAGTATGATATTGGCTGTGGGTTTGTTGTAAATAGCTTTCATTATTTTGAGATACGTTTCATCGATACCTAGTTTATTGAGAGGTTTTAGCATAAAGGGCTGTTGAAATTTTCGAAGGCCTTCTCTTCATCTATAGAGATAATCATGTGGTTTTTGTCTTTGGTTCTGTTTATGTGGTGAAATACATTTATAGACTTGCGTATGTTGAACCAGCCTTGCATCCTCGAGATGAAACCTACTTGATCATGATAGATAAGCTTTTTGATGTGCTGTTGCAATTGGTCTGCTGGTATTTTACTGAAGACTTTTGCATCTGTGTTCATAATGGATATTGGCCTAAAGTTTTCTTTCCTTGTTGAGTCTCTGCTAGGCTTTGGTATCAGGATGATGTTGGTCTCATAAAATGATTTGGGAAGGGTCCCTCTTTTTGGATTGTTTGGAATAGTTTCAGAAGGAATGGTACCAGCTCCTCTTTGTATGTCCGGTAGAATTCGACTGTGAACCCATCTGGACATGGGCTTTTTTAGGTTGGTCGGCTATTAATTGCTGCCTCAACTTCAGCCCTTGTTATTGGTCTATTCAGGGTTTCGAATTCTTCCTGGTTTAGATGTGGGGGGCTGCAAGCATCCAGGAATTTATTCATTTCTTCTAGGTTTACTGGTTTATGTGCATATAGTTGTTGGTAGTAATATCTGATTGTAGTTTATATTTCTGTGGAATCGTTGGTGATATCAACTCTATCGTTTTTTATTTTAGCTATTTGATTCTTCTCTCTTGTCTTTTTTATTAATCTAGCTAGCAGTCTCTTTATTTTGTTGATCTTTTCAAAAAATCAGCTCCTGGATTTATTGATTTTTTGAAGGGTTTTTTTTTTTTGGTCTCTGTCTCCTTCAGTTCTGCTCTAATCTTAGTTATTTCTTATCTTCTGCTAGCTTTTGATATTTTTTGATCATACTCCCCTAGCTCTTTCAAAATTGATGATAAGTTGTCAATTTTAGAACTTTCTTTGCTTCTAATGTTGGCACTTATTCTATAAATCTCCCTCTAGACACTGCTTACATGTGTCACATAGGATCTAGTATGTCGTGTTTTCATTCTCATTGGTTTCAAAGAACATTGTAATTTCTGCCTTCATTTCATTGTTTATCCATTCATCATTCAGAAGCAAGTTGTTCAGAAAATGTATTTTAAAACTAAAAATAAAGTTGATTTAAAAGCAAACATGCTTCATTTGTTTATAGACTTTCAAAGTTTTTATTAATTGTTTTGTCTATGCTTTAATTATATCCCAGAGATTCTGGTATGTTGTGTCTTCTTTCTTGTTGGTTTTGAAGAACTTCTTTATTTCTGCCTTCATTTCATTGTTTATCCAGTCAACATTCAAGAGCCAGTTGTTCAGTTTCCATGAAGTTGTACAGTTCTGAGTTAGTTTCTTAATCTGAGTTCTAATTTGATTGCACTGTGGTCTGAGTGACTGCTCATTATGATTTCCGTTCTTTTGCATTTGCTGAGGAGTGATTTACTTCCAATTACATGGTCAGTTTTAGAGTAGATGTAACACGGTGCTAAGAAAAATGTATATTCTGTGGATTTGGGGTGGAGAGTTCTGTAAATGTCTATTAGGTTTGCTTGGTCTACATCTGAGTTCAAGTTCTGGATATCCTTGTTAATTTTCTGTCTTGTTGATCTAATATTGACAGTAGAGTGTTATTGTGTTGGAATCTAAGTCTCTTTGCAGGTTGTTAAGAACTTGCCTTATGTATCTTGGTTCTCCTGTATTGGGTGTGTATATATTTAGGATCATTAGCCCTTCTTGTTGCATTGATCCTTTGACCATTATATAATGCCCTTCTTTGTCTCTTTTGATCTTTGTTGACTTAAAGTCCATTTTATCAGAGACTAGGATGGCAACTCCTGCTTTCTGTTGCTCTCCATTTGCTTGGTAAATCTTCTTCCAACCTTTATTTTGACACTATGTATGACCTTGCACCTGAGATGGGATTCCTGGATACAGCACATCGACAAGTTTTGACTTTTTATCCAATTTGCCAGTGTCTTTTGATTGAGGCACTTAGCCCATTTACATTTAAGGTTAATATTGGTATGTGTGAATTTGATCCTGCCATTTTGATGCGAGCTAGTTGTTTTGCCTGTTAGTTGATGCAGTTTATTCATTGTGTCAATGCTCTTTACCATTTGGTACATTTTTGGAGTGGCTGGTACTGGTTGTTCCTTTCTATGTTTAGTGCTTCTTTCAGGAGCTCTTGTAAGGCAGGCCTGGTGTTTGACAAAATCTCTCAGCAGTTCTTGTTTGTAAAGGATTTTATTTCTCCTTTGCTTATGAACCTTAGTTTGGCTGGATATGAAATTATAGGTTGAAAGTTCTTTTCTTTAAGGATGTTGAATATTGGCCCCAACTGTCTTCTGGCTTGTAGGGTTTCTGCTGAGAGATCTGCTGTGAGTCTGACAGGCTTCCCTTTGTGGGTAACCCGACCTCTCTCTCTGGCTGCCCTTAGCATTTTTTTCTTTCATTTCAACCCTGGTGAATCTGACAATTACGTGCCTTGGGGTTGCTATTCTTAAGGAATATCCTTGTGGTGTTCTGTGTATTTCCTAGACTTCAATATTGGCCTGCCTTGCTAGGCTGGGGAAGTTCTCCTGGATAATATTCTGAAGAGTGTTTTCCAGCTTGGATTCATTCTCTCCATCACATTCATGTACACCTATCAAACGTAGATTAGGTCTTTTCACATAATCCCATATTTCTTCGAGGCTTTATTCATTCCTTTTCACTCTTTTTTCTCTAATCTTGCCTTCTCCTTTGATTTCATTGAATTGATCTTCAATCTCTGATATCCTTTCTTCTGCTTGGTTGATTCAGCTACTGAACTTGTGTATGCTTCACAAAGTTCTTGTGCTGTGTTTTTCAGCTTCCTTAATTCGTTTATGTTCTTCTCTAAGTTCGTTATTCTAGTTTGCATTTCATCTAACCTTTTTTCAAGGTTTCTAGTTTCTTTGCATGGGGTTAGAACATGTTCTTTTAGCTCAGAAAAGTTTGTTATTACCCACCTTATGAAGCCTGCTTCTGTCAATTCATCAGACTCATTCTCCATACAGCCTTGTTCCCTTGCTGGTGAGGGGTTGTGATCCCTTGGAGGAGGAGAAGCATTCTGGTTTTTGGTGTTTTAATCCTTTCTAACACTGGTTCTTCCAATCTTTGTGGATTCATTTGCCTGTGGTCTTTGTGGTTGGTGACTTTCAGATGGTGTCTCTGAGTGGACATCCTTTTTGTTGATAATGAAGTTATTTCTTTCTGTTTTTTAGTTTTTCCTTCTAACAGGCCTCTCCGCTATAGGACTGCTGGAGGTCCACTGCAGACCTTGCTTGCCTGGGGATCACCTGTGGCAGCTACAGAACAGTAAGGGTTTCTGCCAGTTTCTTCTTCTGTTATCTTAGTCCCAGAAGGATACGCACCAGATGTCAGCCTGAGCTCTCCTTAATAAGGTGTCTCTTTGGATATACAGTGGTCAAGGAGGTGCTTGAGAAGAGACTCTGATCCTTATAGGAGCTCAAGTGCTGTACTGTCAGCTCCATTGTTTTGTTCAGAGCCGCTGGGCAGGTACATTTATGCCTGCTGCTGCAGAACTCATAGCCACCTTTTTTCCCAGGTCCTCTGTCCTGGGAAGGCTTGGCATTATTTATAAGTTCCTGATGTGCTGTCACCTTTTTTCAGAGATGCCCTGCCCAGAGAGGAGGTAGCCTAGTCACAGTCTGTCAGCAGAGGCATTGTTGAGCTGCTGTGGGCTCTGCCCAGCTGCTGTGTGAACTTCCCTGTGGTTTTGTTTATAGAGGTATAGTTAGAACTGCCTTGGTAATGGCGGTCTGCCTCAGTAATGGTGGACTTCCTCTGTAATGGCGGGTTGCCTTGGTAATGGCAGACTGCCTCGGTAATGGGAGACTGCTTCGGTAGTGGTGGACTGCCTCGGTAATGGCAGACGTCCTCCTCCCCATGGAGCTAGACCATCCCGGGTCCAGCTGTGCTTGCTGTGAAACTCTCAACCCAGAGCATTTCAGATTGCTTGTCTTTGTGGAGGTGGGACCAGTCAAGCCAGATCACCTGGCTCCCTGTTACAGCCCCCTTTTTTTCAGTTGAATGTGTGGGTCTGTCTCCCAAGCGTTCCAGGTGCCAATTAAAACGGTCACCCAGGTTTGTGTGAGCTTTTGTGTGGAGACCCATTGCACCAGCTGAAACAGCCATGCTGGACACTCATGGTGCTTTTCAGCCTGGGAATCTCCTAGTCTGTGGGCAGTAATAACTTGTTTGGAAATGTGGTGATCACTCACCCCCTGCATTGTTCTCACTGGGAACTGCACTCCAGAGCTGATCCTATTCAGCCATCTTGAATCTGCCTGAGTGCCATTACTTTTAACAAACTTGTAAAGTTCCTATCATATCAAGGCAATTTCAGTGCATTTATGGAGTAAAAAGCATCATTCCATAAGTTAGATACTGATATATATTCAGCACTAGATACAAAAATAACAGGAAACTCTCATTTTCAGGTCACTTCAATAGAACTCATGATCTATAACTGCAGATTGAACTCTCTTTAACAACTACTATGTCTAAAATAAACTTTTCCATATGTTAAACTGAGAGAGAAATTTGAATTCCAGAATATTTTCTAGAGGACCTCTATTTATCACCCAGACATGATTTTGATATTTAAATATTGCCAAAAAATAGAGATATTGAATAAGAAGGATAGTTGCCATTCTTGGTGAACTCAAATTGAGGAAATCAACTAAAAGAGCTTTTAAAAAGTCATATTCATTTTTTTAAATGTGGATTTATTTAAACCTAAATTTAGCCTTCTGTCTCAAGGCTGGACTCATTTCAAGCTGGTTTTCATAATTAAAGTACTCTATAGAGAGAACTCAACAGATCTAATCAATTTTAATTGGCTATAAAATATCACAAACTATTCATAATGCATGAAGAGGCAATTTAAGAAAATCTACTTCCCAATTACAGAAAAATTTACTTTTGAATGAGACTTGCAGCTACTCCCCACAGTTCTAGCAGTAGGTATCCTCTTATTCTGTCTGCTTAGGGTAAATGATGGCTTATAAATTATCAAAGGGTTTACCAATCCCTTAGCACTCTTTTATTTATCATAGAGAAAGGATAATTAGGAAGATAGTTTGTTTCATCACTCTTGTGATAAAAGAGGGTGAAGAGCATTCCTTTCAAGTGCCTCCAGACTGATTGACATGAGCATGCGTAATGTGGAGTAGTTATCTGTTTTCTTTCTTTTTCCTGAACATGATGTGTGATAAAGCAGAAACATTCAGACTCCTACTTACGTAAGAGAAGGCCTCATAAATACTATGATGGGTATTTTAAGCCTTGGTAAACATAAAATCCTATCATAATTCTAGCCATACAGAATCAATTAAGTAGGCTATATCTAAATATATAATTAGAAGGCAGTTATTTTTAACATTTTTTCTGATACTTAAGAATATCTTTGAGTAAACTACAAAACTTCAAAACAAATTGCCCAGTCTCAGGTATGTCTTTATCAGCAGCATGAAAACAGACTAATACAATGATATTTATTAGCTACAACATGAACAAGTTGAGGAAATTGTGAGCCCAAAATATCTGGGAATAAATAAACTCATATAACTCTCAGAATGAATTAGGAAGCATGATAAAGTCTACTAAGACTCTAAAACTTAGAATGTGTTTTGGTCTTTCATTATTACTAACAAAGTTTAATTTAATTCATAGGCCAACAAGGCTATGGACACTGAAATCAGACAGATTTGGCTTCAACTATTTCTTTATTCTCCCAATCATGTACTTAAAAACTGTTTGTCTGTTAGAAATTTCCAGAGAAACTATCTAATATTGTAAGTGGCCATTATTAATTTTTTTGAATATTGTGAAGTAACAAGGTAATAAAATCAGTATGATCTGCCCTAAATGAACAGAAAATTACTGTAATAAACAGAATATACACATATTCTTTGCAGCATTACTTCTGAAATCCCTTGACAAGAAATTGAAGAGTAAATCTTAAAAGCTTAAGGTTTTCTAATAGAAAAACAAATAAATAGTAAAAAACTTAAAAAAATAGATAAGGCCAGGAGCAGTGGCTCACACATAAAATCTTAGCATTTTGGGAGGCTGAGGCAGGCAAACTGCCTGAGCTCAGAAGTTCCAGACTAGCCTGAGCAACATGGTGAAACCCCATCTCTACTAAAATACAAAAAATTAACCGGGCACAGTGGCACACACCTGTGTTCCCAACTACTTGGGAGGCTGAGGCAGGAGAATTGCTTGAACCTGGGAGGTGGAGGTTGCAGTGAGCCTAGAGAGCACCACTGCACTTCAGCCTGGGCAACAGGAGTGAGACTCCATCTCAAAAAAAAAAAAAAAAAAAAAAAAAAAATTTATATCTATATATATATATAAAAAACATTTTCCTTCAAGTTTTATATAAAAAATTTTCTCATTTCACATGAGATTGAAAGACAAATCAAACACAAAGACAAAATACTTAAAATTATTTGTGTATAGTGATAAACCTAAACTTAACAGAATCCCTTGAAAAATCAAGCACTACAAAAGGATTATCTAAGTACAGTATACAAAAACTTCAATTATTTAACTTATGCAAAAGAAACATCAGAAACGTCTTAACTGGAATCCTTAGATTAATATATGAAACAAAACAAACACATGGAAAAGTATATTATAGCTATTATACAGAAAAACAGTAGAGAATTTTGAGAGGAAAAACAGGTTCAAAACAGGTACTAATAATATGATTTTTAAGTTTCCATCACTTCACAAACAAAAACTTATTATTTTTCTATCATGAATCAAGTAAATGTTCTATATTTTCTCCTTAGACTAGAAGTCTTACAGTTTTATCAAAAGTGTTAATGAGACCCAGTCTGACAAGTTTAAAACTTACAATGTATGGCATCTCATCAAAAGTTATCAGGCATTCAAAGAAGAAAAATATCTATGCAAAATGAGGGGACAAATCAATTAACCGAAAGTGACACAGATGATAGAACTGGGTGATAAAAATTTCAAAACAGTTATTATAATGGTATTCAGTATGTTCAAAAAGTGAATACATAAAAACTTTAAGAAAAAACCCAAATCATATTTGAGCAGGCAAAACCTACACTGCCTGAGACAAAAACAAACAACAACAATTTAAAAAAACACATTAGATGGAATTAAAGGCAATTAGGCATTGCAGAAGAAAAGACTGCTACACTTTTAGACATAGCCAAAGAAACCAGCCAAAATGAAACAGAAAAAAAAGAAAAGGGGAAGAAAATAAATAGAGCATTAGGGGTCTGTAAGAGAACTACAAGCAGCCTAATGTATGTGCAACTAGAGTCTCCGAAAGCAAGCAGAAAGAAAGGGGGATACAGAAAATGTATGTAAAGAAATAATGGCTGAAAGTTTTCCAAATTTGATGAAAACTAAAAAGTCAGATACAAGAAGCTCAAAAAATGCAAACATAAATTAAAAACTTTTTAAAAAGTCTACAGCAAAGTAAATCATGATCAAATTGCTTAAATCCAATGATAAAACATTAGAAAAAAGAAAATCTTAAAAGCTGCCAAAGAAAAATGAAATGTGCAGAGCAACCAAGATAAGGATTATAGATATCTTTGTGACAAGGTGTTGGAGAAACATCTTTAAAAACATGAAGGAGTAAAAATCTGTTCAAATAAAATTCTATATCCCCAAAAATATATTTTAAAAATGAAAGGGAAATAAATATTTTTTCAGACATACAGAAGCCTAAAGAATTCATTACTTGCAGACCTATATTACAAGAAATGTTAAAAGTAAGCCATTCAGGCGAAAGTAAAATACCAAACAGAAATAGAGACATAGATTAATAAATGAAGAATGCTGGAAAAGATAAGTACATGGATAAATACATGAAATCTTTTGCTTACTATTGAAGATAATTAACTATTTAAACAAAACAAAAACATTAGCAATGTAGTGTATGGTTTATAACATAAGCAAAAGTAAAATATATATAAAAAAATCACAACAATAGCACAAAGACAGGAAAGGAAGAAACAGAACTATCCTACTGTAAGATTCCCATACTACATACATGATATATATACAAAGTGACATAATACCACTCAAAAGTATACTACGGTAAATTACATAAAAAACAAAACCTTAGATCTAACAAATCAGCAAGAGATAAGAATCTTCAGGAAAATGTTCAATTAATCCAGAGAAAGGTAGATTAAAGGAAAAGTGAAATACAGAATACATGGAACAAAGAGAAAACAAACTGCAAAATGACAGATTAAACCTAACATTATAAAAAATTACATTTAAATATTGGTCTAAATGCCACTAAAAAAGGTGGGGATTATCAAGAAACAAAAGCAAGAGATAAGCTGTTTACAAGAAATCCATTTCAGAAATAAAGACTGATGGACGTGGTGGCTCATACCTGTACTCTCAATATTTTGGGAGGACCAGGCAGGCAGATAACTTGAGTTCAGGAGTTGGAGACTAGCCTGGGGAACATGGCAAAACCCTATCTCTATAAAAAGTTAGCTGGACGTGGCAGCGCATGTTTGTATTCCCAGCTACGCAGCTGGCTGAGACAGGAGGATCACCTGAGCCCAGGAGTTTAAGGCTGCAGCAAGCTATGATCGCACCACCACTGCACTCCAACCTGGGCAACAGAGTGAGATCCTGTTGTAAAAAAATATAAAATTAAATTAAAAAGGAAAAAGAAAAAAAGAATATATTATGTAAACACTAATGAATAGAAAGCTGGAACGGCTATATTAATACCAAACAGAATAAATAACAGAGCAAAGCATATTACTACGAAGCATAATAAAAGTCATTTCGGGGGGGGAGGAGGCAAGATGGCGTCATAGAGGTGACTCAGGATTGCAGCTCTCGGTGAAGGCGCAGAGGGTGAGTCCTAGCCGCATTCTCGGATGTTCCTTTTATGCCCACAGAGCGTTGAAAGTCCCAGGTGTGGGAGAGACACGGGACGCTAGCAGCCAGCTAACGCAACCGGCTTCCGCTGCCTCTTCGGCCGGCGCCGCAGCAGGACCCGGCACGGAACTCACTGGTCTGGGTGCCCTGTTAAACCGGCAATCTGAGATTTGGAAGGGCAGATTGGCATGTCCATCTGATTGAACGGGACTTGGACAATGAGCCAGACCAGGAGTTTCCTGGGAAGCGTGATCTGAGCCGGGGTAGTGGGCAGCAGCACGGGAGATCGCACGGATCCCAGTGCCCTATCGGCAGGCTCCTGGGGCGCCAGTGAGAGAGTCAACCTTTCAGCTTGGGGAGAGGAAGAGAGAGAGAGAGAGGACGGACTCTGAGGCAGGGAGCTGGGTGATCGGGCTCGGCGGGTCCCACGCTCACGGGGACAAGCAGGGCGGCGACTGGAGGCGCTTGGGGCTGAGAGTTTTGTTGCCGGCATTTAGGACGGTGCAGCACGGTCAGGGAGGGGCGTCCACCATTCCTGATGAAGTGCACCCCCACTTAAGTACCGCCCAGGACTGACGCAGCCTGCCGTTGCCGAGGCAACCTGCCATAACAGAGAGAGTCCGCCAGGCCGCAACAGGGCGGACCCGCGTTAGCAGGTCAGAGCCCCGGCAGGCAAATAGTGAATAGACTGCCACCTAGTGGGGCAGGACAGTGCAACAGATACTCATAAAGAAAGACCCAACTCCCTGAGACAGAGCATCTAAGGGTGAAAAAAAAAAAAGAGTGGTGTTTTATGAGTTCTATTGCAGCAGACATAACCTCCCAACAACCCTGAATGAACAACGGAGCTCACAGCTCAGCACTGGAGCTCCTATAAAGCACAGACTGTCTCCTCAAGCAGCTCCCTGACCCCTGTATATCCAAGGAGTCACCCCAGAAAAGGACTAATCAGACTGACATTTGGCTGGCATCATTCTGGAACAAGGGCAGCAGAAAAAGAAACTGATATCATCCCTCACTGTTCTGCAGCTGCTGCAGGTATACCCCAGACAAGCAGGGCCTGGAGTGGACCTCAGCACTCATACAGCAGAGAGGATAGATCATTAGAGGGAAAACTAAGTAACAGAAATACTTCATCATCAACAATCTCAGTGTCCACACAGAGACCCAATTGAAAAATCAGCCACTACTAACACGACAGGCGGATAAATCCATAAAGATGGGAAGAAACCAGCGCAAAAAGGAGGAAAGCACCCGAAACCAAAACACCTCACCTCCAAAAAAGGACCAAAACTCCTCACCAGCAAGGGAACAAAGCTGGACGGAGAATGAATGTGATGAAATGACGGAATCAGACTTCAGAAAGTGGATAATGAGAAACTTCAGTGAGCTAAAGGAACATGTTCTAAACCAGTGCAAAGAAACTAAGAACCTTGAAAAAAGATTTGAAAAAAGATTCGAGGAATTGATAACGAGAATGGACAACTTAGAGAGGAATATGAATGAATTGAAGGAGCTGAAAAACACAACACGAGAACTTCGCGAAGCATGCACAAGTTTCAACAGCCGAATTGACCAAGCAGAAGAAAGAATATCAGAAGTTGAAGATCAACTCAATGAAATAAAACAAGAAACCAAGATTAAAGAAAAAAGCACAAAAAGGAATGAACAAAATCTCCAAGAAATGTGGGACTATGTGAAGAGACCCAACCTACGTTTGATAGGTGTACCAGAATGTGACGAAGAGAATGAATCCAAGCTGGAAAACACTCTTCAGAATATTATCCAGGAAAATTTCCCCAACCTAGCAAGACAGGTCAATACTCAACTCCAGGAAATACAGAGAACACCACAAAGATACTCTGCAAGAAGAGCAACCCCAAGGCACATAATCGTCAGATTCACCAGGGTTGAAACGAAGGAGAAAATACTAAGGGCAGCCAGAGAGAAAGGTCAGGTCACCCACAAAGGGAAGCCCATCAGACTCACAGCAGATCTCTCGGCAGAGACTCTACAAGCCAGAAGAGAGTGGGGGCCAATATTCAACATCCTTAAAGAAAAGAGCTTTCAACCCAGAATTTCATATCCAGCGAAACTGAGCTTCATAAGTGAAGGAAAAATAAAATCCTTCATGAACAAGCAAGTACTCGGAGATTTTGTCACCACTAGGCCTGCTTTATAAGAGCTCCTGAAAGAGGCACTACACATAGAAAGAAACAACCAGTTCCAGCCATCCTAAAAGCATACCAAATGCTAAAGACCATCAACAAAATGAAGAATGTACATGAACCAACGGGAAAAACAGCCAGCTAGCATCAAAATGGCAGTATCAAATTCACACATAACAATATTAACCCTGAATGTAAATGGGCTAAATGCACCAATCAAAAGACACAGACTGGCAAATTGGATAACAAACCAAAACCCATCGGTGTGCTGTATCCAGGAAACCCACCTCACATGCAAAGATACACAAAGGCTCAAAATAAAGGGATGGAGGAAGATTTACCAAGCAAATGGAGAGCAAACAAAAGCAGGAGTTGCAATTCTCATCTCTGATAAAATAGACTTTAAAATAACAAAGATCAAAAGGGACAAAGAAGGTCATTACATAATGGTAAAAGGATCGATACAACAAGAAGAGATAACAATTCTAAATATATACGGACCCAATGTAGGAGCACCCAGATATATAAGGCAAGTTCTTAATGACTTACAAAGAGACTTAGACTCCCACACAATAATAGTGGGAGACTTTAACACTCCACTGTCAATAGCAGACAGATCAACCAGACAGAAAATTAACAAGGATATCCAGGACTTGAACTCAGACCTGGAACAAGCAAACCTGATAGACATTTACAGAACACTCCACCCCAAATCCACAGAATATACATTCTTCTCAGCACCACATCACACCTACTCCAAAATTGACCACATAATTGGAAGTAAAGCACTCCTCAGCAAATGCAAAACAACTGAAATCATAACAAACATTCTCTCAGACCATAGTGCAATCAAGTTGGAACTCAGAATTCAGAAAATAACTCAGAACCGCACAGCTTCATGGAAACTGAACAATTGGCTCTTGAATGTTGATTGGATAAACAATGAAATGAAGGCAGAAATAAAGAAGTTCTTTGAAACCAACGAGAATGAAGACACAACGTACCAGAATCTCTGGGACACATTTAAAGCAGTCTGTAGAGGAACATATATAGCAATAAGTGCCCACATGGGAAGAGTGGAGAGATCCAAAATTGACACCCTATCGTCAAAATTGAAAGAGCTAGAGGAGCAAGATCAAAAAAGCTCAAAACCTAGCAGAAGACAAGAAATAACTAAGATCAGAGCAGAACTGAAGGAGATAGAGACAAGAAAAACCCTTCAAAAAATCAATAAATCTAAGAGCTGGTTTTTCGAAAAGATCAACAAAATAGACAGACCACTAGCCAGACTGATAAAAAAGAAGAGAGAGAACAACCAAATAGATGCAATAAAAAACGATAAAGGGGAAATCACCACAGATTCCACAGAAATTCAAACCATCATCAGAGAATACTACAAACAACTCTATGCACATAAACCAGTAAATCAGGAAGAAATGGATAAATTCCTGGACACCTGTGTCCTCCCAAGCCTAAACCAGGAGGAAGCCGAAACTATGAATAGACCAATAACAACGTCTGAAGTTGAGGCAGCAATTAAGAGCCTACCACACAAGAAAAGCCCAGGTCCAGATGGGTTCACAGCCGAATTCTACCAGACACACAAAGAGGATCTGGTACCATTCCTTCTGAAACTATTCCAAATAATCCAAAAAGAGGGAACCCTTCCCAAATCATTTTATGAGACCAACATCATCCTGATACCAAAACCTGGCAGAGACTCAACAAGAAAAGAAAACTTCAGGCCAATGTCCATGATGAACATAGATGCAAAAATCTTCAATAAAATACTGGCAAACCGATTGCAACAGCACATTAAAAAACTTATCCATCATGATCAAGTAGGATTCATCCCGGGGATGCAAGGCTGGTTCAACATACGCAAGTCTATAAATGTAATTCACCACATAAACAGAAGCAAAAACAAAAACCACATGATTATCTCAATTGATGCAGAGAAGGCATTTGACAAAATTCAACAGCCCTTTATGCTAAAAACCCTCAGTAAACTTGGTATTGATGGAACATATCTCAAAATAATAAAAGCTATTTATGACAAACCAACAGCCAATATCATACTTAATGGGCAAAAACTGGAAGCATTCCCTTTGAAATCTGGCACTAGACAAGGATGCCCTCTCTCACCACTTCTATTCAATATAGTACTAGAAGTTCTAGCCAGAGCAATCAGGCAAGAAAAAGAAATAAAGGGTATTCAAATAGGAAAGGTGGAAGCCAAATTGTCTCTATTTGCAGACGACATGATAGTATACCTAGAAGACCCCATCATCTCAGCCCAAAAGCTCCTGCAACTGATAAGCAACTTCAGCAAAATCTCAGGATATAAAATCAATGTGAAAAAATCACAAGCATTCCTATACACCAATAACAGACTTAAAGAGAACCAAATCAAGAACGAACTGCCATTCACAATTGCTACAAAGAAAATAAAATACCTAGGAATACAACTCACTAGGAATGTAAGGGACCTCTTTAAGGAAAACTACAAACAACTGCTCAACGAAATAAGAGAGGACACAAACAGATGGAGAAACATTCCATGTTCGTGGTTAGGAAGAATCAATATCGTGAAAATGGCTATACTGCCCAAAGTAATTTACACAATCAATGCTATCCCCATCAAACTACCATTGAATTTCTTCACAGAACTGGAAAAAATCACCATGAATTTCATATGGAACCAAAAAAGAGCCCGCATAGCCAAGTCAATTCTAAGCAAAAAGAACACAGCGGGAGGCATCACGCTACCAGACTTCAAACTATACTACAAGGCTACAGTAATCAAAACAGCATGGTACTGGTACCAAAACAGAGATATAGACCAATGGAACAGAACAGAGGCATCGGAGGCAACACAACACATCTACAACCATATTATCTTTGATAAACCAGACAAAAACAGGCAATGGGGAAAGGATTCCCTATTTAATAAATGGTGTTGGGAAAACTGGCTAGCCATGTGCAGAAAGCAGAAACTGGACCCCTTCCTGACTCCTTACACTAAAATTAACTCCAGATGGATTAAAGACTTAAACGTAAGACCTGACACCATAAAAACCCTAGAAGAAAATCTAGACAAAACCATTCAGGACATAGGAGTAGGCAAGGACTTCATGACCAAAACACCAAAAGCATTGGCAACAAAAGCCAAAATAGACAAATGGGACCTAATCAAACTCCACAGCTTCTGCACGGCAAAACAAACAGTCACTAGAGTGAATCGGCAACCATCAGAATGGGAAAAAATCTTTGCAGTTTACGCATCTGACAAAGGGCTGATATCCAGAATTTACAAAGAACTCAAACAGATTTACAGGAAAAAAACAAACAAGCCCATTCAAAAATGGGCAAAGGATATGAACAGAAACTTTACGAAAGCAGACATACATGAGGCCAGCAAACATATGAAAAAGTGCTCATCGTCATTGGTCATTAGAGAGATGCAAATCAAAACCACATTGTTGTATGTTAATTATATCACAATAAACCTGTGAAAAAATAAACAGAATAGGAGAAATTCTTCTACATGGCAATTAAACACTATATATATATAATTTGGACCCTGGATCCAAAACAAACAACACAAGGTTATAAGGGCATTTCTGTAATAAATTTGAAAACAGATTATGTATGTAATTTTATTAGTGTATCAAAGTTTAATTTTTTAGGCATGTTAAATTGGGGTTGTGCTGGCAAATACAGTTCTTAGGAAATATATGCTTAGGTATTTAAAAGGAAATGCTATGATGTTACAATATACTTTCAAGTGGTTCATCAAAAGAAAACTTTATGTATATACATACACACACACACACACATATATATACATATATATTCATACATACATACATACATACATACATACATACATACATAGAAAGAGACAAGAACAGAGAGAACAAAAGCCCAGTCATGACAAAATTTTGGCAATTTGTGAATCCAGGTAAAAAGTATGCAGAAGTTTATGTTTTCATTTAAATTTTTCTATGGGCTTGGATATTTTTTTAATTCTGTAAAAATTTCATTTTATAAAAATTTCAACTCTCAATGGCTTGAAGATACGATCCACATCCTTTTCACTTTTATATCTCTGACATTTACTAAACAAAAGAAATTCTTATTAAATGAGTGATTAAATGAAGGAATTAATAAATGTATTAGTATATAAATATAAAATGGTATAGATTCAGAATAACAATATTGAAATAGTTGCCCCCAATGAGGATCATCTGAGACCTTTCATTTTTTTTTTCCATAAGTTATTGGGGTACAAGTGGTATTTGGTTAGATGAGTAAGTTCTTTAGCGGAGATTTGTGAGATCCTGGTACACCCATCACCCAATAGTTTACACTGCACCGTATTTGCTGTGTTTTATCCCTCGCCTGCTCGCACTCCTCCCCTCAAATCCCCAAAGTCCATAAATCGTTCTTATGCCTTTGCATCCTCATAACTTAGCTCCCACACATCAGTGAGAACACTACTCAGGTTTTCCATTTCTGAGTTACTTCACTTAGAATAATAGTCTCCAGTCTCATCCAGGTCACTGCAAATGCTGTTAATTCATTCTTTTTTATGGCAAGTAGTATTCCACCATATGTATATACTACCGTTTCTTTATCCACTCATTGACTGATGGATATTTGGGTTGGTTCCACAATTTTGCAACTGTGAACTGTGCTGCTATAAACATGCGTGCACAAGTATCTTTTTCATATGATTTCTTTCCCTCTGGGTGGATACCCAGTAGTGGGACTGCTGGATCAAATGGTAGTTCTACTTTTAGTTCGTTTTTTTGTTTTTTTTTTTTTTGAGACGGAGTTCACTCTTGTTACCTAGGCTGGAGTGCAATGGCGCGATCTCGGCTCACCGCAACCTCTGCCTCCTGGGTTCAGGCAATTCTCCTGCCTCAGCCTCCTGAGTAGCTGGGATTACAGGCATGTGCCACCATGCCCAGCTAATTTTTTGTATCTTTAGCAGAAACCGGGTTTCACCGTGTTGACCTGGATGGTCTCGATCTCTTGACCTTGTGATCCACCCGCCTCAGCCTCCCAAAGTGCTGGGATTACAGGCTTGAGCCACCCGTGCCCGGCCTACTTTCAGTTCTTTAAGTAATCTCCACACTTTTCCATAGTGGTTGTACTAATTTACATTCCCACCAGCAGTGTGGAAGTATTCCCTAACCACTGTATCCACACCAATACCTACTGTTTTCATTTTTTTTTTATTATGGCCATTCTTGAAGGAGTAAGACGGCATCACGTTGTGGTTTTGATTTGCGTTTCCCTAATCATTAGTGAAATTGAGCATTATTTCATGTTTCTTGGCCATTTGTACATCTTCTTTTGAGAATTATCTATTCATGTCTATTCATGTCCTTAGCCCACTTTTTGATGGGATTTTTGTTGTTGTTGTTACTGATTCATTGTAGATTCTGGATATTAGTCCTTTGTTAGATGTATAGATTGTGAAGATTTTCTCCCACTCGGTGGGCTATCTGTTTACTTGCTGACTGTTCCTTTTGCTGTGCAAAAGCTCTTTAGTTTAATTAGGTCCCAGCTATTTATCTTTGTTTTTATTGCATTTCCTTTGGGTTTTTGGTCATGAAATCCTTGCCTACGCCAATGTCTACTTTTCCTTCATTTCCTATGGTGACATTCTTTATTTTTATATAATTATTGTGGGAAAATTCAAACCTATGCAAAAGTAGAAAGAATTGTTCAATAACTCCATGTACCTAACAACTACTTTGAACAAACATCAACTCATGACCAATCACATTTCAGCTATACTTCCATTTACTTACTCCCTATTCTTTAGATTATTTTGAAGCAAATCTCAGATATCACATCATTTCAGCTGTGAATATTTCTGCATTTACTTCAAAAATACAGAACCTCAAGAAAATAACTGTAATATCATTACCAAACCTATAACATAACAAGAATTCCTTAATATTAAATATCCTGTCTGCGTAAAATTTCTCAAATTATCTCTTAATTTCAATAGTTGATTTTCAAAAAAGGACCTAAACAGCATCCATGTACTAAATACCAAATATATACTAAATACTACCAAATACATACTAAAATACTAATCCTTACAAATCTCAGGTACTTACTACTAATTTATTCCCACAACCAGCCATCACTTCTTCAGTGATTAAGAAAAAGGAAAAACAGAAAGGAAAGCTGAGTATTTTGCACACCATTGATCCAGAAAGACCTCCCACTCGGCTCTCACTCTCACCTGATGGTATAAAACAGATGCAGGTTCAGCAGCTATAATACCACTTTGTTACTCCTGACACAAACCTTCACTATACATGATTTTTTAAATTAATTAACAGACTAAAACCCACATTAGAATTATTTCCCATGGACAACAACAGTATTGATGATAGTCAAAAGGAGTTGTTAAGGCACATCATGGCAAATAATACCTGAATTCCCCATATTTGCCAGAACCCCAACAAACCTCTGGATGTCTCCTAAGAGATAAATCTCAGAGTATTCTTTATTTACTAAATATAAAATTAAGAAGTTTTTAAATAGATTATTTTCTTTATACTACTTACTGCAGATACAAGCTTTATGGATTCACAAAACTGTTTTATGGCTAAAGCTAACCATGTGTTTAACCAACTAAAAGTATTCAGAATTTAATCTGCAATAGGAAGGTAAAATCTGTATTCTGCATTTAAGTACCTGTTATTCTATGCTGCTTTCAAGAAACACCTCTAACTAAAATGCATTCACTTCTTACCAAAGAGGCCAGAGCAAGAGGCTTTCTTTGCTCACTGCTTCAACCCAGCATTACCTTAAAGAGTTCATGACTTTGGAAAGGGTTAAATGTAAAGAGAGAAGGGTACCAGCAAAGCTTTTGGAATTGTTTTCCCATTCCTAGCTTTTTATTCTGTTCCTTTTTTACACTGTTCTCTGTTTCTTCTCTCAACCCTCCTTTCTCTTCCCAGCTGTCTGCTAGGCATTTTACAAATAATTGTCTGTTAATGTAACATTGTTACTGGCAAGGATGATCAATGGATGCCAAACCATTGGAAAGAAGGTTGTTAGGGTACACACATACCAATGTATCACTCTGGAGTTACTTACCAATTTCACTTCACAATGGAGAGACCTGGCAGTCACCACTTGACTTAAGTGATCAAACTTGACGGAGCACTAAGAGCAAGACAAGCCAACTTTATGTGCCTCTCAACAGGATGCAACATAAAGAATATATATACATCATCATCTACGAGTCAGTCCTGTCAAAAACACTTAACCTGAATCGAATCAAGCCTCTAGAACTATCCTTAAATTTACAAGAAATATAGGGAATAGATTAGGGACAAGTCAAACAGTAGTCATAAGAATGCAATCAGACAATCTAGCATATGAGAAATTTTACAAGAAACCCATCCTAGACTCTTGAGAAAAAAAAAAATACAACATCATGAGTAAAATGTGGAGGACTGTTCTAGATGAAAAGATTAAGAGTCTAGAGACACAACAATCAAATGTGGTATGTTTACTTTGATCAGATACTAGTTCAAAGCAACAACGAAGAAAATGATGGACAGAAAAAAAAACTATTAGGTTGGTGCAAAAGTAACTATGGTTTTTGGCATTATTTTCAATGGTGAGAACAGCAAGTACTTTTGCACCAATCTGTATAAGTGACATTCTGGGGAGACTAGAATATGGACTGGATATTAGAAGATAATATAGAATTATTTATTGTTAATCTTATTAGATATGATAATTGCATTTCGGTTTTTAGAAGAATGTCTTTATTCTCAGCAGATGCAAGCTAAATTATTTACCAATCAAGAGTATGATGCCTGAAACATGCTTTCAAATGACTCTGCCAGTGTGGCAGAAGGTTAACAGTTGTTGAATCTAGCATGCATATTCACTGTCCCATACTTCTAATCTCTATGGTTGTTTTAATTTTTTTTTAAAGGGTTGGAAAATAAAATGAGAGGCTCCCTGGTGGGGCTAAGAGTAGATGTTTTTTCAATCTGCGTAAATTAAAGTCAGTCCCGATAAAGAATCTGATTAACTACTTTTAGAAAATGGCATGGGGTTGGGGTAGGAGGCATTTCTCAGTGGCTTCTTTCTGCTTCCTGCTCTATTCATTCTTTTTCCCACTGGATATTTACAGGTACTTTCCATTCCCTTCTACTCACTCAGAGAAGCCTTCAGGCACTTCACTAACCTAACTCCTCACATCTCTTTCTATCTGGACCAACTTGGTCCCTTTTAACTTTTGACTTGACAATCACCTAGGATCCCTTTAATTTTTGGCTCACCCCACACTATTTCCTTCACCTGATTTGTGGGAGCGACAATCCTTCACCCACGGTTTGTTCTTCTTGGTCACCTCTTCTTACTCATTCTGAAAGAACATTTAGAGGCATTTGCATTTTTATTAAATCTATTAGAGGTGATTTCTGTCTATAAGAAGCACTGACATGGGCCATGAACAGCTATAGGTAGGTATGTGTTTGGTACTGATGGTAACAGTGACTGGGGGAATCCTTTATCACCTTTTGTACTTCTTTGCATCAAAGGGTCTTTGCTTCTAAAGTAAACGTTTGTTCAGGGAATGAAAAAAAAACACCTCTAAGTTATTAACTTCAGCTCAATAGGCTAAAATTATTTTGGTTGTCCTCAGCGTGCATTATAAGTAACAATCACTAGAATAACGTTCAAATGAGTCTAAGTCAATTTAAAACAAAATGCAATATACATTTGCTCCCTCAATATAGCACACAGCAATGCACATAATGTTTAAGGTCTATTATTTTTAAAAAACTTAAATGATGCTAAATTCATATTGCAAATGAATGTAACATTTTACATTATACTAAACATAAACTAGTGTTCCTTTGTATATAAATTTTAACATTCAAAATTTAAAATATTAGTTTAATTTATACAGCAGGGGTCAGAAGTTTAAAGTTTCAGCATTAACTCAGTCTTCCTGCTGGTTTATTACTACTGCTGAACTCCCAGTTGTAGGAACTGAGCCCTTGAATCCAAATCCATTTCTTGATTAAATATAGAATTTACCTTACCATAGGAATTATTTCCAGGCCTAGTTTCCCCAAGGCCTTGTCTTCTCCAAGTGGATGTTCTATGTTAGACTGGTATTGTAAATACTTTTCCTAAGACCTTCCAATGTCTAAAGTAATGACTCTGGATGCCAGACCAATATCTGGGTAGCTATTGTAAGCAACCCATAGACTCTAGGGTCCATTCCAAAAATGTTCTAATCTGGCCCATGTAGGTGAACTAAGGTTCTGACATAAAGCCTATATATGTTGGAAAACTTTGCCATTACAACCCAACATCCTTGTAAAGAGTAAATAACTCCACAAAACAACTCCTGTTTCCATAAAAACAGAAGCAGTTTGAAACATAATTTTTCAAAAATAAAATTTTATACTTTTTCATTTAAATATGAGTACAAACATAGTTTTAATTATAAAAGAAAAATGTACCTATCTTTCATGTGTGAAGTGAACATATAGAAGTACTTATTTTAAAAATAACTATATATTCTGTAGGATTTAATGTGAGAAATCAAATTCTTGAAAACAGAAAAATACTATTATGAATACCTTTAGAAAGACAAATGAGTGTGTATAATTTTTTTCAAAATTCAAATACTTCTTAAAATTTATTAGAAGTAGGGCCTTCAGATTCTCTTGTTACCTTCCAACTATGACTACAATGCTAAATGGTGTTTCATCTGAACCAGAAGTAATAAAGAATAATAATATTTTCTAATAAAAGCATTAGGTACAAGAATTATTTAAAACTTTGACATCACTATTAGATTTTACTTAAAAAAAAATAAACGATATCATTGAAAACAGATCTCAAAGACTTGAGAGTAATTACATATTTCTTTTACTTATTAATAATTCTCCAACAGATACAAACCTAGTGTGAAAGACACAGCATAGCTGGATTACAATATGGTTTCTGTGGGTGAAGTCAGATACAGTATTTGCAATATGTAAATTTAATTAACTTGAGAATGCTAGCCAGGCATGAAGCAATGTTTATAAAATTAACTATTTTGCCAGATAAAGAAGTAATATTTAATGTACAAAGTTATTTTTAAACTACTCTTGATGATTTACCAAGGTATCTCTTGTGAAAAAGCTAAATTTTGAAAGAGAATGAGAATTGAAGTCCTCAAGTAATTGAGTCAGACTGTAAGCTCCTTGAATGCCTGGCAAATATTGTTTTGAAGCTCAGTAACTTAAAAATAGCAAGTCCCCAGTAAATATTTCTTGGTTGTCTAAAGCATGCCTAAAATAACAAAGAAATAATAATTAGCTATCGAAAGTTTGAAAATCTACAAAATAATCACACAATGTTGGAACTTAAATCCAAGACTATCTGACTCTAAAGCCTGTGCTCTTTCCACTGTCATTTCTTTCTTTGCTTCACTGAAATAATTTAGATAATTTAAAGATAAAAGCTTTCAAAAGATATATCTACGTAATCTCAAAGTCTTGGCTGAGTTACATGACACATAAGTAAGACAACTGTGAACATGCATGCAACTTCCCCAGTAAATTGTGGGGAGCATGGAGAAAAGGAGACACAAAGTAGATGTTGTGGGTAAGACAGGGAGGAGGAAGAGAGAGAAGGGGGAGAAACAGAGACCAAGGGAGAGAAAGGAAGCTGGGAGGAAGAAGATAAGGAAGAGAAGAAAAGGAAGGAGAAAAGAAAAAACTGCATTTAAATCAGTATCACCGCTAGTGTACTGGGAATAACAACAGTATTTTCATTGTGCAAGATATAGCCAAAGAGAAGAGCTGTTTACTTCATTTACTATGACAAAATAGCAAGAGAATATTTAACAAATAAAAGACAAAGAGAAAATGTATTAATAAAAGAGAAAGGTAAATTTAAGAACCAAAGGAAAATAGAGATTCTAATAAAGGCTGTATTTAGCTAGAGAGAAAATTAACAAAACAAAGAGAAAACTCCTCCAACTTTTATAAAGAAAAAATATATAAATATGAACGGTTAGGCACATTTAAACATAAGGAAAATATTGCCCAATTATAGCAACAGACAAAGAAGTTTCTATTCATAAACTATGCTTAATCTTTACTGAAATCTAACATTTAAAAATTTAGATACAAAATCATCTAAGTATTTAATAAGAAACTATAACAATAAATCTCTGTTTGAAACATAAATAATATACTTCTCTTTCCATTTAAGACTTCTTACAAAAATATTAGAAAAATATAGACCCATAAAGTTGAGCTTTTATAAAAAGAACATAATGCTATAAAATGATGTTGTGGTTTTAATGACTTTTAAATAATATATGTAAAGAAGAAGATTTTAAAAGTTTCTAATAAATATACCCCTATTTTTCTTATTTAAGCATTCTGTAATTAAATAAGTAAATATGGTACAAGAGAAAATTTTTAACATTCTTTCAATTCTATTACACATGCTACATAATTCCATTTAGTATGAACTATTCAAAAATACTTTGAGTTATTTAAAGCAATGAAAAATTAATAAGACTTACTACACAGTTTGGCAATTAGCCTATCTTGGCTTATTTTGAGTTTTTTATATGTGAAATGCTCTAAATGGAATCATTCCACTACTTACAAAGATAACTTTCTAATAGTAAGAATAAAAATCACCTAAGTAAACAATTTTAATAATTTTACCTTACCTTTAGCTAAAGCTTCTTTATATTTCTCTTTGGCAGAATTCATTTCTTTTATTAATTGTCTATAGCTGGATTTTAATTTCTCCAATTCTGTTTTTGTAACCTGTCAAAGAAACAAAAAGCAGAATTTTTTTTTAAATGTTTAAATTTAAATTGTTCAATGAGAACACAGGGAGGGGAACATCACACACTGGGGCCTGTTGTGGGGTGGGGGGCTAGGGGAGGGATAGCATTAGGAGAAATACCTAATGTAGATGACTGGTTGATGGGTGCAGCAAACCACCATGGCACATGTATACCTATGAAGCAAACCTGCACATTCTGAACATGTACCCTAAAACTTAAAGTATAATAAACAATAAATTGTTCAAGAACTTAAGTTCTAAAGCAATAACTGATGTGTATTTTACTACTTACAGGTCAGAGTTGCTCTTTAATATATAATTATAGAAAATAAATTACAAACATGTTTTAAAAATCAGTACTAAATTCAATAGCATGTGAAAACAAATAAATTTATTAAAAAGAATAGCAAAGCAGGCCAGGTACAATGGCTCACACCTGTAATCCCAGCACTTTGGGAGGCTGAAACAGGTGTATCACTTGAGACCAGTTCAGAACCAGCCTGGCCAACACAGTGAAAACCTGTCTCTACTAAAAATACAAAAAATAAGCAGGGCCGTGGCAGTGCACACCTATAATCCCAGCTGCTCGGGAGGATGAAAGACAGGAATCGCTTGAACCCAGGAGGCAGAAGTTGCAGTGAGCCAAGATCATGCCACTGAACTCCAGCGTGGCTAAAACTTGTCTCAAAAAAAAAGGAAAATTAATAAAGAATGCCACTGCCATTATCTAATTTTTTTTTAAATTAACTTGGTATGTGCAGAAATATTTTCTGTAATTAAAAAAATTAAGATATTTATTATTTTTCTGGAACAATGAAGCAAATGCAAGTCCTTGACTCTAGTCAAAAAGCCATATAAATGCAATTTAAGGAAAAAATATGTGCCTCAAATCTTGTCTACAATCTTCAAATTTGCCATTTGAGAAAATTAAAGAAGAGAAAGCATCAAAACCTTGCAAAAGGGGTCATCAGCAACTTGCAAGATAATGTAAAGGCCCTTTTTAAAGAAATTCTGTATCACCAATGTTCTTGATGACACAGATAATGACATTGTGTGGATAAACAAAAATAACTGCAATATACATATAAATGAGTTCAAATCATTCTCCATTCAAGAAAAAACTCACTGGTTAACTTTGTAAAACTATTAGGTAAAAGGCTGATAGATATAAAACTTTTTTTTGTTTTGAGACAGAGTCTCACTCTGTTGCCCAGGCTGTTGGGCAGTGGCATAATCTCAGCTCACTGCAACCTCTGTCTCCAGTGTTCAAGAAATTCTCGTGTCTTAGCCTCCTGAGTAGCTGGGATTACAGATGTGCACCACCACACCTGGCTAAGTTTTGTATTTTTAGTAGAGATGGGGTTTTCACTGTGTTGGCCAGGCTGATCTTGAACTCCTGACCTCAGGTGATCAATCTGCCTACCTTGACCTCCCAAAATTCTGGGATTACAGGCATAATCCACCACACAGAGCCAGAAAACTTTTTAAATAGATTGATCAGGTTGACAACACCAGAACCAATTAGTCAAGATTCACATAATAAAAAGATAAACCGACATTATAAACCACAAGAAGCATATACCACCACCTATGATGTATTCTTGCCCAAGATAAACAGCCAGAATCTTATCAAGCCTCTAGATCTAAATTCCAATTTACAGAAAAAAGTAAAGATGAAGGAATATATGAGAAATCACATCATCAGATGCTAACAGAAAAACTCAAAATAAAGTAAATTCAATCATATAGAACAAATTATCTAGTTTCTTTCTTCCACAAATAAATGACATTTTATTAAAAACTGGGCAGGAAAGAGAACCTATATATATTTTTTTAATTGTCATTCAAACGCAATGTATAGATGGTATTTGGATCCTGATTCAACTCAATCAACTATTAAAAAAAATTTAAACAATAACCATTTCAACACAGAATATTCAATAACATGAAGGAATTATTAGTATTAGGTGAATTAATGATAATATAGTTACATTTTTAACAAGAACACTTATTTTAGCTATCCATTCTAAAATATTTATGGATAAAATGGTATCTGAGGATTTCTTTAAAATGATCTATTTTTTTTTTTAAGTGAGTGGGAGTATAGAAAAAACAGTGACTATTTAAGTAATAGATAGGTGGCAGTTCATTTTACTATTCTTCTTTTATACATTTACAAATTTCTATAATAAAAATATTTTGAAAAAAGTTATGCAGAAGAGACAAACTCTGAATGTAAGCAAAATTAGGGATATGTAAATTTAAGAATACCAAAGTAATTTTGCCTATATTTTCTTTTTTATTTATGCAGAGTATTAGATAAGACAAATTTGTTTTTAAAAGACTAAAAGAACTATTTCAGTAAATAAAAACTAAGAATCCTAAGTGTAAGAAAGCTATGTGTCATAGTTTAATTAGCAGCCTCTTTTTTCTTTCTTTCTTAGGAGTATATACAGTAACAGTGTATCCTATAACCAATGTTTTACATTCAATAAAAATATTACTTTTAGAGACCACAAACCTATTTCTTGTTGGAAAATGACAAATAAATAATTTTAAAAGTCAAATAAGATAAAATGGCTCAATGAATTTGGAAAACAATTTAAAGAAAGAACTTCAATATAGAAAAACGAACCTTGATCATCTCTGCCTCTATCTGCTGATGAACACCTATGTAACTTTTCTTCACCTGCTGCTTGTCCTTAATCATCATGGTGAGCCTGTGTAAGGGTCCAGAGTTCAAATCCTCTGCATGTGTCTTCATTATCCTACTAAGTTGTTCTGTCTGCTGAATCATAAGTAGCCAAGACTTATAAAAAAAAAAGAAGAAGAAGAAAGAAACAAAATTAACATTTGCATTAAAGGTTTTCATTTGGCTGTGCTTTAAGAGTTCAAAACTTTAAATATTTGGTTTTACATAAATTATTACATTAATATAATAGGTTCCTGACCACTGTGCAAAGATCTATGAATGGTTCATATTTAACATCTTCAACTTCAACTACAAATGCCTCAAAATTCTATAATCAGAGACCACACAGAAAACTAAGAAAAAGATTAGGGGACTCTTAAACGTCCACACTTGCAGTCTTCATTTTATCACTTCTCATTTGTTTTCCAACACACTGAAATATTGCTCTGCCACACCATTCCAATGCCCCACTATGGTCTCCAGTTACTAACGGTCAAATGCAATAGACATTTTCCCGTCTTCATCTTAACCTGCCTCTCTGTGAAATCTCATCCAACTTAATACTGAAACTGTCATACTCAACTTCATACTGAAACTGTCTTTTGTGAAGGCTCGCTTAGCTTCTTATTTCCAACATTCCTGGCTTCTTTTCCTCCCTTTCTAAAATTTCCTTTCCCATCTTTGGTACCTATTCTTTTGTTGCCTGTGTGAATACTGGTATTCTATGGATTTCTATCTATAGCTCTATTCTTTCCTTAACAAATACCTTTACATTTCAATAGTTATTCTAGCACAATACACTAAAGGGCACAACACACTGCCTCAATAGCAAAAAGCATGTAATTGTAGGTTTGGGACCAGTGGCCATAGGGAGACTGATAGAAGAACAAATCATTTACTAGTTAGACTTCCTGACATATATACTGAAAAAAAAAGTAACAAAGAAATGCTTTTCACTATAGGTATTTAATATTCTATCCAGAAACAATATTGAAGACAATATAGGTTGAGTCCAAAGGACATTTTCTAAATGAACAAGGTTTGGTTTCCAATATTGACAACAGTAATTTTCTACTATTTCTACAATTATTTTTGACCTATGAAGGAAAAGAATTATCTTTCTGTTAATATTCCAGTGTAATAATCAAAAACCAAAATCCATAAGAATCTAAAGCAAAATTATAGCCTAAAGAAAGCAAATTTTTAGTTACAATACACACTTGCCAGGATCTGACTTGTCAATCTTGTTTCTTATATACTGTATTATATGGTTTTTTAAAATAACAACCTTTGAGAACAGTTATTTTAGGGAGGGGACTCATTTTTAGTTGTGAAATGATATCATCAACATGTAACATATGTGTGGCCTATAAACCCATCATATTTACTTTTAAGTATGAAAATATAATCACTAACATGCTCTTAACCCCAAAGCAATTTAAAACTAATATAGTCCTTATTTTAAAATCTAAAATTTAACAAAGATGCAAACAATATAAAACTATACAAACCTGGATTAAAAACATAAACTAAATAGCTATATGTAGCTTTGCCTTTTTCATGTAGTATTTTCACTTCAAACTATGCAGTATTGAAAAAACATTCTATGGCATGAGCAGAATGTTAACACTACAAAAAAACACAAAGTAAGAGGAGTCAGTGTTCATGCTCTACCTTCAAAAAATAAATATTCTTTAATTGCTTTGTAGAAATAACTTTTTATAATTCTTTGTAAGAGTCCTTGCAGCCTAGAGGAGAAGCTTTCTTGGAAGCCAAAAAAACCACACAGTTAGGTCAGATTGCTCTCCTCTCCCAGAAAGGCACATCCCAACCTTCCTAAAAGCCCTGTTCACTGTAGTCACTACAGGAAGTCTAAGGTCTCAATGCATATATTGCCACTCTGTCAACCCCACATTGCTCTCAGTATCTCCTAATCCAACTCAAACCACTATCTATAGAACCCTGTATCGTCAAGAACTCTGGCTCTCTAATTAGAAAACTCTTCATACCTCTTATCAGAACTTTCAATTTACCTTCTAGCTTTAACAAAAGCCTGGCTCTGTCTCACTCCCAACACCCCAGTGCTGCTAATAAACATTCTTTGTGTTTCTGCAGAAGTCCCTGCTCCTTTCAATCTCAGGACACCCTTCTCCATGAACAATTCATCAGCAGGTCTTTCAGATTCTGTCTCAAAAGTCAATTACAAATCCATCAACTTCTCTCCATCTCCACTGTCACTCCTTTGAAGGTTATGATCCTCTCTGACTTAGACTATTCACACCTCCCTGAAATGGTGCACTCTCCTGCTCCTTTCCAATCCATTCTCTTTAAAATAGCAATAATAATGATAAAATAAAAATTAAAAAATAATATAACTGACTTCCTTAAAACACTACATTGGCTGTCCTTTTCATTTAAAAAAAAAATCCAAACTCCCTTCTTTTATCTTCTTTTATGTTGAGATGGAGTCTTGCTCTGTCACCCAGGCTGGAGTGCAGTGGCACGATCTCCACTCACTACAACCTCAACCTCCCCGGGTTCAAGTGATTCTCGTGTCTCAGCCTCCCAAGTAGCTGGGACTACAGGTGTGAACCACTACACTTGGCTAATTTTTGTATTTTTAGTAGAAACGGGGTTTTGCCATGTTGCCCAGGCTGGTCTAAAACTCCTGGCCTCAAGTGATCCAACTACATCAGCCTCCAAAAGTTCTAGGATTGCAGGCGTGAGTCACTGCACCCAGCCCAAACTCCTAAGATTTATAAAGTCTCCCATTATCTGTTCTCTAAACTATGCTTCCAACTTCATGTTTGCCGTTCCCTACCAAGCTAAATAAATGCTAGAAATATTGTTCTTTATTCAGTTTGCTGAACATATCAAGCTCCAATCTCTTTCTGAAAGTTTTCTCTTCTATCCGGAAGCTCTTCCACACCTTCACCTGGCAAGACCCATCTCTTCCTTTAATAATCTGCTAAAACTCCTGTAAGTCTAATCCTTGCTATTCTGTCTTACTCTTTCTCAGCATTTAAAACAATTATTTATCTGTATGTATACTTGGTGGTTTGGTTTTTTTATAATGTCTCCTCAACTAAAATGAAAGCTCCATGAAGGCAGTACCATGTTTAATATTTTGAGTAGTTACTGTGATATTTGAGGTAAGAGGGAGGGAAAGAAGGAAGAAGTAGGAAAGAAGATTTTAAAAAAGGAAAGATGATTGCAGAATAAAACCACGAATTAAACATATGCCATAAAAGTGGCTTAAAAAAAATTTTTGAGACAGGGTCTCACCCTGTCACCCAGGCTGGAGTGAAATGGAACGATCATGGCTCATTGCAACTTAGACCTCCAGGCTCAAGTGATTCTCCCACTTCAGCTTTCCAAGGAGCTCTGATTACTGGCATGCACCACTAGGTTCAGATAATTATCCTGATGTTTAGTGGAGACAAGGTCTCACTATGTTGCCCAGGCTGATCTTGAACTCCTGAGCTCAAGTGATCTTCCCATCTCAGCTTCCCAAAGTGCTGGGATTATGGGTGTGAGCCAGTATGCCCAGCCAAAAAAATTTTTAACATGGAATTAGATAATATACTGTGATAGTGAAGAAAAAATAAACAAGTCTATCTTCAACTGAAAAAATAACAGAAATAGCAGAGCAGCATGTAATACAAATGAAACACTAACCTAAAAGGAATAGTTGAAAGTCATACACACAAAAAAAGTTTGGATGTTCTAATTCCTTGAATTAGTTGGGTGGGTGGGATATTTGCTAAAAGAGAGGAGAGTAAAATCTTAACAGATGCTTAACAAATAAACAAACAAAAGTAAAGATACATTTCAATATTTGCAATAAAAACTGGAATAGCACTTTGCAGATATAGATAACTCTTTGGTTACAGCATAGCAATGATTGGGGCATAGATAAATTGTTATTTAGGATAATTTGTGGAAGATAATTCTTTTTCTTTTTTAAAAAAATACAGAGACAGGGTCTCGCCATGTTGTACAGGCTGGCCTGAAACTCCCGGCCTCAAGCGATCCTCCTGCCAGTCTCCCAGTGCTAAGATTATAGGCATAAACTACTGCACCCAGATGCAAGCTAATTCTTTGTAACTTATGAAACAAAATATTGTCAGCCACTTGAAGACATTAAAATTGCTTCATTATACAGAAACCTGCTTGCTAGCTTGTTCCTTAAAATTGAATTTTACCAGTAGTAACTCACTGATGCTAAAAGTTATAGACAGATTAAAAAATATTAAAAAGTAAAAATATCTGAATTTCAATTTTAGAAAAATTTAATCATAGGCAAAGAACAATAATACAATCAGAAAAAAACACTATTAAAATTTGCAAAACAGAATATAAGTATCATCATTATTGAAAGAAGAACTACAAAACATTAAAGTGACAATAATTTAATTTTAGACTAGACAAAAATCCCATAGGATAAAAAAATCAAGAATGAGATACTGATGGAAAGAAGTTTAGGTAACTTTTCAAATAGAAAAATCAGAAGATAGCTTTAGTTCTTAAGTTTGTATATCAAGAATTATAAACTTGAGTTTATAATTTTTAAGTTTCAAAAGTTAACCAACTGAAGGTTTTAAGTAAGCAGACTATACCTTCTGAATTATCAAAAGTGCTTTTTAAGGAAAGTTAACACTATCCATTTTTTCTTTAAAAAAGGAATAAAAAATGAATAACAATTGAAAATAAGTACAAAATAAAAATGAGGCCAGGAATAGTGGCTCCTATCTGTAGTCCCAGTGTTTGGGGAGGTCAGGTTGGGAGGCCGGGAGCCTCGAGACTAGCCTGGCCAATGTAGCAAGACCGTGTCTCTACAATAAAAACTTTTTAACCAAAAATTTGAAAAACTTTGTTTTTAAATTTAAACATTAGCTGGATATGGTGGCTTGTTTCTGTAGTCCTAGCTACCCAGGAGGCTGAGGTTGGAAGATTCCCTTGAGCCCAGGAGTTCAAGGTTACAGTGAGCTATTGCTGTGCCACTGCACTCCAGCCTGGATGACAGAGTGAGAGCCTGTCTTAAAAAAAAAAAAAAAGGATACTAACTCCATCTGTTAAATATTACATGAAAATGGGATAAACACCTATGAAAAAGAAAACATCAAAGCAGAGAGGGCACAAAACTTCGGTATATGCAAAAAATAAGAAACAGAAGTAAAATAACACACAGCACAACAAAAAGACAAGTGAAAACATGCCAGAAAAATAGGAACAAGACCCTGTAGTCACTATATTCAAATTATAAATATAAAGTAGAATTCTAGGCACAAAATATAAAACAAAGAAGAGCTTACTTAATTAGAAAAAAGGAAACAAATTCTCTAAAATTAAGTCTAAGAAAAGAGAAATAACCATAGTTTAATAATAACATGAGAACTTTTACAGAAAAATACTAAAGAATGGAAGAAATGGGTACTAATTTTTCTTCTTTTGAAGAGAAATATAAATTGCCAAAACTGACACTTCAAGATATAGGGTACAGATTATTTCATTGCTCACAGTTAGAATCCCAGCCCTTCATCTGTGCTCTCCCTTGCTAATTACCTTCTGATTAGGAGTGAGAAATAGGAAGAAAGGCTGGCACACACTCATTCTTGTACTCTCCCTCCCTCTCTTGTTCCCTTTTAGCTCTTCCAAAATTTTTGAACATTTTCCCGAAATTAAACCCGGTCTATTGAACTACATGACACAGGTTCTACTTTCCTGTTTGAATCCAAACTTTTACAAGTACGAAATTCAAAGAGACCAACAGCCACGGTACCAACAGCCATGGAGTCCATGGCTGTCATAAACCAATTATCAATAACATACCTCTAAAGAAGTGCAAAGCTCAAATGTTTTGCAATTGAATAATATCTAACTTACTTGAATTAGTAAACTTTGGTGCTACTTAAATTGTCTCTAAGAATTGAGAATGAAAAAAACCACCTTAACATTGAGAAACGGAGGCAGAACCCTGTGGAATCCCTGAGTTGAGGACACAGAGCTGGGAGTCTGCAAAGAACAAGGTGCTATGGAATAAAAACAAATATAACGTACCAAAACTGAATCATGAATAAACAGAAATTCTGACTAGACCAAAACAAGTAGGGAGACTGAATCAGTAATCAAGCACTTTCCATGAAAAAACCCAGACCCTTGTTTGACTCATTAGCAATTCTGCAAAACATTTAACGAAGAATTAACATCAATCCCTTTCAAACTATTCTAGAAAACTGAAAAGGAGGGAACATTTTCAAATTCATTCCATGAGGCCAGTATTACTCTGACAGCAAAGCCAGACAAAGATACTACATGAAACAAAAACTGTCCAGGTGCAGTGGCTCATGCCTGTAATCCCAGCATTTTGGGAGGTTGAGACAGGAGGACCATCTGAGCCCAGGAGTTCAAGACCAGCCTGGGTAATAAAGGGAGACACCATATCCACAAAAAATAAAAATACATTGAAAAAAAAAAGGAAAATTACAAGCCAATATCCCTGATAAACATATAGATATAAAAATCCTCAATAAAATTCTAGAGACAAAACTACACATATTAAAAGGATCATACACCATGACCAAGTGAGCAAGTGGGATTTATCCCTGGGATGCAAGGATGGTTCAACATACACGAATCAATAAATCTGACACTTCATATTAACAAAATAATGAATAACTTTATATGATCATGTAATATATGCACAAAGTGTACTGGACAAAATTCAACATCCTTTCACAATAAAAACTCTCAAAGAATCAAGTATAGAATCACTGTACCTCAACATAATAAAGGCTAGATATGACAAGCTGACAGCTAACCTTATACTCGATGGTAAAAAACCGAAAGCTTTCCTCTAAAATCAGGAAAAAGAAAAGGATGCTCGCTCTCACAACTTCTATTTAATGGCATACTAAAAGTCCTAGCCAAAGCAATTAGGCAATAAAAAGAAATTTTAAAAATCCAAATCAGAAAAAAAGAAAAGAAAATCATGACTTTCTGCAACAGACAGGATCCTGTATATAGAAAACTCTGACTATACAATTAAAAAAAAAAGACTAGAATTAATAAGTGAATTCTATTAAGTTGTAGGATAAAAATAAATAAATAAATAAAAAGATCAGTTACGTTTTTTGCTTTTTGCTTTTTTAAAATTTATTTCTTTTCCTGCCAGAAGTATAAAAACAATCAGTAACATTTCTATACAGTAACAACAAACTATCCATAAAAGAATTTTTTTTAAATCCCATATTAGCATCAAAAATAATACAATACATAGGAACAAATTTAACTAAGGAAATGAAAGATCTCTGCACTGAAAACTATAAGATATTGATGAACAAAGTTGAAAAAGGTACAAATAAATGGAAAAAATGCTTATGTTCATGAATTGAAAGAATTATCATTAAAATATGCAAAGCAATCTACAGATTGAAGGCAATTCCTATCAAAATTCCTAATTAAAATTTCAATGGTAAAAAAAATGCCATTAGAATTATCAAATAGAAAAAAAAATCCTAAACTTCTTATGGAGCCATAAAATACCCTGAAAGCTAAAGCAATTTTTACAAAGAACAAAGCTGGAGGCATCATACTTCCTTGTCCCAAACTATATTTACAAAGTTATATTAATTAAAATAGGATGATACTAGCATAAAAACAGCTACATGGCCAATGGAAGAATGGAGAGAGCCCAGAAATAAACCCACACATATACAATCAACTGATCTTTGACAAAGGCACCAAGAATACACAATAGAAAAAGGATAGTCTCTTCAATAAACAGTGTTGGGAAAACTAGATATCCACATGCAAGAGAATGAAACTGAAACCCCATCTTACACCATACACAAAAATCAACTCGAAAAGAACTAAAGACTTAAATATAAGAACTGAATCTGTAAAACTCCTAGAAGAAAAAATAAAGGAAAAGTTCCTTGACATTGCTGTTGGCAATGATTTTTTGAAGATGACACCAAAAGCACAGGCAACAAAAGCAAAATTAAACAAGTAAGATTACAGTAAACTAAAAAGCTTCTATACAACAAAGGAAATAACCAAATAAAAAGATAATCTGAAGAATGTGAGAAAATATCTGCAAATTATATAACCTATAAGGGAACTAATACAAATATGTAAGGAACTAATACAACTCAATAGCACAAAAAATATAGCTCAATTTTCAAAATCTGCAAAGGACCTGAGCAGATATTTTTCCAAAGAAGATACATAAATGACCAAAAGATGTATGAAAAAGTACATCACTAATCACCAGGTAACTACATATCAAAACCACAATGACATATTCCTCACACCTATTAAGATGGCTCTTATAAAAAAGACAAAAGATAACAAGTGTGGACAAAGATGTAAAGAAAAGGGAGCACTATACACTGTTGGTGGAAATATAAATTAGGACACCATTATGTAAAATATATGGAGGTTCCTCAAAAAATCAAAAACAGAACTGTTATATGATCTAACAAGCCCTCTTCTGGTTACATCGTCAAAGAAAATGAAATCAATATGACAAAAAGATACCTGTACTCTCATGTTCATTGTAACACTGCTACAGCTTGCATATTGTTTGTCCCCACAAAACTCATGTTAAAGTTTGATACCCAGGCCAGGCGTGGAGGCTCACCCCTGTAATCCCAGCACTTTGGGAGGCCAAGGCAGGCAGATCACTTAAGGTCAGAAGTTTGAGACCAGCCTGGCCAACATGGTGAAACCCTGTCTCTATTAAAACTACAAAAATCAGCTGGGCATGGTGGCAGGTGCCTGTAATCCCAGCCACTCAGGAGGCTGAGGCAGAAGAATCCCTTGAACCCAAGAGGCAGAGGCTGCAGTGAGCTGAGATCACAGCATTGCACTCCAGCCTGTCTCAAAAATAAGATGATAAGATAAAATAAAATTTCATCCTCAATGTGGTGGTACTAGTAGGTGGGGCCTAGTGGAAGGTGTTCGGGTCATGAGGGCTCCTTCCATGTGGGTGGCTTGGTCCCATTCTCACAATAGTGAGTTTTCACTCTGGCAAGACTGGATTAGCCCTTGTAGCAATGGATTAGTTCCCACAAAAAGTGGATTATTATAAAGTCCCTGGGTTTTCTCTCTTTGCATGTCTCCATTTCCCTTTATTTTTCTCCTTGTTTTATGACACAGCACAAAAGTTCTCACCAGAAGCCAGGGCTATGACCTTGAACTTCCCAGCCTGCAGAACCATAAGCTAAATAAGCCTCTTTCTTTATGAAATGCCCAATATTAGGAATTCTATTATAGCAGCATAACTTGGACTAGGACATGCATTATTCATAATAGGCAAGATATAGGAACAACCCTCAACAGATGAATTGATAAAGAAATTGCAGTAAATATAATCTGTGTGTGCATGTGCATGTGTGTATACACACATACAGTGGAATATTATTCAATCATAAAAAAGAAGAAAATCTTGTCATTTTTGAGAACAGGGATTCTAGGATCTAGAGGCCATTATGCTAAGTGAAAAAGCCAGGCATAAAAAGACAAATATTATACAATCTCACCAATATGTGGAATTTTAAAAAGTCAAACTCAGAAAAAGAGAATAGAATCATGGTTGCCAGGGACTAAGGGTGAAGAAAATGGGGAAATTTTGGTCAAAGGGAACAAAGTTGCAGTTATGCAGGATCAATACGTCCTGGAGATCTAATGTACAGTATGATAACTAGAGTTAATAATAATTTATTATATACTTTGAATTTGCTAAGAGAGTATGTATCTTAAGTGTTTTCCTCATCAAAAGAAATAATAACTATATAAGTGATAGATAAGTTAATTAACTTGATTGTGATAATCATTACATAATATATATATCAAAATACAAGGCATACCATAAATACAATTTTTATAAAAAATAATTATAGAATTTTAATAACAAAAATAGTATGTGTACGTGGAAACTTCTAAGGAGACTGAGGGAGAGACAAGGAAATTATTCAAGGAATAAAGGCTAAATTTTTTCAAAATCTGATGAAAAATACAGACCAAAGAAGCTCAATGAATCCAAGCACAAGATGCAAGAAAAAGGCAACACTACCAGTACCATATTTGTGTCAGCCTTGGGATATTCAAATTTTCATAATGATAATATAATAATTTTCAAAAACTGGTTATATATATGAAATTCCTTCAAAGGCATAACTCATTGTAATCAGTTCTTGGATATCTTCATTTTTCTTACAAGATTTTAAAATTTTTCCCCTATAAATACAGCAGGAATTGACTAGTCTCCTTTCCTGCATCATTTATCTCATGGTGTCCAGAATTACAAGCATGTTCCTATCTGGTGAATGTTTTCAAAAAACCAAAGGACTAAGGTTACTTGATAAATCAGAGGAATATGAATCATCTGAGTTAACTATGTCCTTCAATGTCAGCAGAATTTCACTTTCTCTTAAAAGTGAAAGGTTGAAACTTTCACTTTCTAACAATAGAAAGGTTGTCATTTTTTTTGAGAGAGTCTCACTCTATCACCCAGGCTGGAGTACAGTGGAACGTTCTCCACTCACTGCATCCTCCACCTCCCAGGTTCAAGTGATTATCTTGCCTCAGCCTCCCAAGTAGCTGGGATAACAGACATGTGCCACCACAACTGGCTTATTTTTGTATTTTTAGTAGAGTCGGGGTTTCACCATGTTGGCCAGGCTGGTCCCAAGTGATTTGCCCACCTTGGCCTCCCAAAGTGCTGGGATTACAGGTGTGACCCACCACACCTGGCATAAGACCCTGTTATTTCAAGTATTACATATTCTCAGATCATCAAACACTAATAACCAAAATGAATACAAATAAAAACAAAAATACTATGTGGACAAAGATCAATTAAATATTTTTAAATAAAATCAATATAATCAAATTAAACGATTAGTTTCTAATGACTGGTACCAAAGATGCTGAGCTGCATGAGCTCAGTCACTGTTCAATCTCAAAAGTTAGAGAACCATATAACTACCAGGATATTACTGCTATGTAAAAAACTAAATCTAAGTATCTAAACACAGATTAGGCCAGAAAATAAATCAAAAAATTATACTAGCTTTTCTTTCCCAATAATTTTCCAGCTTCTTGGTGCTTAATTGCTTTTATTCCTCTTGGACTTAAGGGTTACCTTACTTGTTCTTCTGAAGAACAGTAACCTGAAAAATAACTGGCCATAGTCACCTCTATTCTTCAGAAGTAAATTACCTAACCTCAGTAGTTTCCTCCTACCAAAAATTAGTGTTGAATAAAAGACCTTCACAGTCCCTTTCAGTGCCAGCACCCTGTGATCTTTTCCTATTTATTAATAGCTACTTCCTTATTTAGTGCCATTCTCACAAACTCCTTGAGTTTTATAGCTCATATCCAGAGAAGATTCCTCTGTTGATCCAGCTCTAGTAGAGCATTGTTAAAACAGTAATGGCCTATGTGAAAATTTTAAAGAAAATAATGAACTATAGTTAGGATTCTGGGAGATTTTTATCTCTTCTTTAGCTTCTTTTTTTTACATTCCTGCTCTCCACTCTTTCCCATTCCCTTTCCACATCCTAGAAAAGCTGTTCTGTTATTTCCTATTTCCTGTACTTCCAGATTCTCCTTCATTGGCTCCATCAGCTCAACATTTTTTTAAAAAAACAAAGTACTCTCTTTCCTCCTCCAACCCAATCAACCTCTTCATCTACTGCCTTATCCATCTTTTTTCAAACCCCTCAAATAGACTTCTAGGGAAAAAAAAAAAAAAATTTTAACTCAGTACTTATTCCCAGAAGGTATAAACTAGTCTGTACCCTCAGGACAGTTCCTTCTTCTGAATCTCTATTAAAAAAAACGCTTTTTTTTTCCTCTCTCACATAGAACCAACAGGTGGAAATGATGGTCTCCATTAGCTCTTTCCAATCCCACTCCTATTAAAGCTAACTTTGCTTATCTAAATGACCCCCTGCTTCTCCTCATTAATATTACCAACCTCTTGCAGACTCACCAACTTTCAATAAACACTGAAAATAAGTCAACAAGATAACTCAAACTCCTACAGGCTGAGGCAGGAGGATCACTTGAGCCCAAAACTTCAAAACGAGCCTGAGACCGTGGCTCTAAAAGTTAAAAAAAAAAAAAAAAGAAAGAAAAAGCTTGGCACAGTGGTGCACACCTGCAGTCCCTGCTACTTGGGAAGCTGAGGTGAGAGGATCACTTAAGCCCAGGAGTTAAAGGCAATAGTGAGCTATGAGCACACCACTGCACTCCACTGATACTCCTTTTATCAACACTATGAAGAAAATATCTTCATCTTATAAATATGGAGTTTGAATGTCAGAGAAATTAATCTGTCTAAAGTCACACATCTAAACAATGGAAGAGCTCAGATTCTAATATAAAACATTTTTTTTTTTGAGACAGGGTTTCACTCTTGTTGCCCAAGCTGGAGTGGAAAGGCGCAATCTCGGCTCACCCTCTGCCTCCAGGGTTCAAGCGATTCTCCTGCCTCAGCCTCCCAAGTTGCTAGGATTACAGGAATGTGCCACCACACCCAGCTAATTTTGCATTTTTAGTAGAGATGCCATGTCTCCATGTTGGTCAGGCTGGTCTCGAACTCCTGACCTCAGGTGATCTACCCGCCTCAGCCTCCCAAAGTGCTGGGATTACAGGCGTGAGCTACTGCGCCTGGCCATAAAACTAATTCTTAATGTGCTAGACCTGACACAACCTGATGCTTGGAGGGAAAAGTGTGGGAACCTAAAGGTCTTAATATCTAAAAACTACTTTAAGAAGAACTACCTAGACAGGTGCAGTGGGACACACCTATATCCCAGTACTTTGGGATTACAGGCTGAGGCAGGAGGATCACTTGAGCCCAAAACTTCAAGACAAGCCTGGGCAACAGAGTGAGACCCCAGCTCTAAAAATTCAAAATAAAATAAAATAGCTGGGCACAGTGGTTCACACCTGCAGTCCCTGCTACCTGGTAGGCTGAGGTGAGAGGATCACTTAAGCCCAGGAGTTAAAGGCAACAGTGAGCTATGAGCACACCACTGCACTCCAGCCTAAGTGACAGAGCTAGACCCTGTTTCTAAAAATAAAAAAGATAAACTAAGGTAAACTAAACAGAATATTTTTAAACTGGCTACAAATTACAGAGTAATCTTTAATCTTTATTTAGTACTTAGTCATTAAAAGTGAAGAGCCATAAGGAAAAGCACTCTACTACTTTAGGCTACCAATTTTGCAGTATGAGTATATGTAAAGAGAAGTCATTCTAGGGCAAGATTAGTGAGTCACTCTTCGTGACATGCTCTGTGAGAAGCTATGAATATGAAAATGAAAGAGGCCTCTCACTGTTAACTGCCTTTCTAACTAAAATAATGACCTACCCCTCAAATCTCCCTAAAAAGAACAATTACATAAAATCATCATCTTACCTAACCAGCCACAATACCTCACTGGATAATTAGAAATAGGACTGACTACTTTAAGACTGTGACAAAGACAGCACACATTTTCCAGTGCCCCAGGAAAATAAATTACTGATTTGAGATTTTTAAATTTTAGAATATTTTTCAGAATTCTGAGTTGTAAATTAATATTATTTTAAAATATTGCTTTTATCTGAAATATAAAATGTAATCTTTAAAAGATATATGCTTTTCCTTTTTTTTTTTTTGAAGACAGTCTTGCTCTGTCACCCAATGGCACAATCATAGCTCACTGAAGCCTTGACTTACCAGACTCAGGCGATTCTCTCATCTCAGCACCCCAAGTAGCTGAGATCAAATACACACACTGCACACCACCAAGCCCAGCTAATTTTCTTCTTGTATTTTTTGTAGAGATGAGGTTTCACTATGATGCCTACCCAGGCTGGTCTAGAACTCCTGGACTCAAGCAATCCACGTGGCTTTGCCTCCCAAAGTACTAAGATTACACGTATATGGCCGATTGCCTAAATTCTTAAATGTGACTTTTTTGGCAGGTTTGTTTTGTGACCAAAAATAAAATGATTCCTAGAAATAAACACATCACCTATTTCATAATAAAAAAGAGGAATAACAATTGAATTTACAGAAATTTTATTCTCATCTACCCTCAAAAAAGAGATCAGCTGCATATATTAAATAGGATCTCAGGTTTCTAAAATAATTAACATGAATCCTACAATGCCTATTTCATGCTTAGGAAGCCTATAGAAGTAAATAATACCAGTTATACTAAGATTAAGACATGAAATAAAGTAAACTTTGTACTCAACTCTTGAAAAATATGAAACTACATACAAGGGGAAAATGTGTATCTTTTAGAAATGCATAGTATCTCCTTTCTTGCTTTCCACCTTTGAACTAATAGCTGTGTAGTGAGGTAAATCTGTATTCCACAAACAGGTAGTAATTTAAGTGTTCTAAGTTTATTAAACCAAAAAGTATTCATTCTACAACACTGGATCAAAGAACAAACTACCACTGGAGTTATAATTATAATAAAACATTGAAAATAAATCAACAAGGTAACTCAAGCTGGAAAAATACCTAAATAATAGTTTCATAAATAGCTTTTCACTGCAGACTTATACCTCCGACTACTTGTTTGCTTTCTTCTTGCTTGAATTTTTAAAAAATGCAATATAAAAATTCCATGAATGCATAGTTTGTACACCATACAATAACTCAAAATGAACGGTTCTGTGAAACAACAGTTTTTATTGTGAGTTTGCCCATTACATAGAAGAATGTGTTTGGAGTCTCTGTGTCCTTATGGAATATAGAAATCCAGAAAACAACTCCTTAAATTTCTCTAAAACTGAAGATTTCAAATACTCAATTGCAACTTCAAAGGAAATTTTAGATACTTTCCATTCATAAGAGCCTCTCTTCATTTTCTTCAAAGCCTCTCAGTTTCCCTAGACTAGTGGTCCACAACTCTGACTGCAATAAGAAGCAACTGCAAGCTTTTTTTTCTTTTGAGACAGTGTCTTGCTCTGTTGCCCAGGCTGGAGGGCAGTGACACGATTTCTGCTAACTGCAACTTCGGCCTCCTGGCTGGCACTACAAGACCAGGCCACCATGCTCAGCTAATTTTCCTTTATTTTTGGTAGAGACAGGGTTTTGCCATGTTGCCCAGGCTGGTCTTGAACTCCTGCACTAAAGTGATCTGCCCACCTCAGCCTCCCAGAATGCTAGGATTACAGGTGTGAGCAACCATGCCCTGCCCAGCAACTGCAAGCTTTTTAAAAATACCAATTATTGGCTCTATGGCCATAGATTCTTATATAATAGGCTTTGGATGGGGTCTACACATCAGTACTATAAAGCTCCACCACTAATTCTAACATTTAAGTTCTGCTGTAACAAAATATTTCATGCCTAATAATCATGGAATTGTACAAAACAAAAACCACAGGGCTTATGGACAAATGGGGTTAGAGGCATAATACTCAAGAAATTAATCAGGGACACATTTTTTAAAAACAGAAACCTAATTTAAAAAACTTTGCATAGTTATACATATTAAATGTTAAGAAGCACATGACTACTATATTAACATGGTACTTTATTTTGAAAAGACCTGAAGTCTGCTTGTATCAAAGAAGGTTTCAGAAAGGTTGTAACTTGTGAATTACTGTAAAGTGGGAGAGTTATCCAAAATTTGATAACTCTCAAATAAAAGTTAAAATACCACATGCGGATGAGTGTGGCTCATAAGAAAAAGGTAAAGGAAGGTAGCCAGTAAAAGACCGAAGTGTGTGTCTACTATGTATTCCTACACAGGTTGGTTCAGCTAGTTATAGTTTTCTGCATTCACCTAGTACTTCTTCAGGTTTCAATATAAACAAACGCAAAATTAGTATTAAGTTCACATGTTCCTAATATGTCAATTGTCGGGGAACAAATTCATGTTTTTTAAAATAGATTAAAGCATGTATGTATATCTGGGTGTGTGGGTATGTGTGTGTGTGTGTATAGTTAGCCAGTTATTAGTTAGTTAAGACAGGGTCTTGCTATGTTACCCAGGCTGGCCTTGAATTTGCAGCATCAAGTAAGTGATCCTCTCATTTCAACCAAGTTTTCAAATGTTGAAATGACGTCAACCAAGATTTCAATGTTTTCATACCCAGTGGTATGGCAGAGGTGGCTCTATAGCCGGGCTTAAAAATTACTGCTTTAAAGATACATATAGTTGAAACCCTAGTTGTACAGACACAAGTTACATGATACACACACACACACACACACACACACACACACACATTATGTGATCACTAAATAAGAAGACTGATTCATCTTCTTATTGATGTAAGCATTTTTCATTAATTTTTATTCCTATGTGGCATATGTAACATTACCAATATTTCAATTCACTTCATGTTTAAAAGGTAAGGCATACTTATACCTTGCATTGAGGATTATAAATATCACTGTACTATTTCAGAAGCTGACTACGCTATGCAGACAGATATAATTTTACATGAATAAGGACACAAAGTAAAATTCAACTTCAGCACAGAAAATAGGTCTTCAAAATATAATAGCTGTTAAACAAATAAAAAGATGTTTAATTTTACTCTTTTTAGAGAAATATAAAAGAACCTTAGATATTATTTTTTACCTATCAGAATAACAAAAAGACAAAAGTCTGAGAAAAAACTCTGTTGCCCAGATTAAGTAGACATTTACATCCTCCTATGTTTCTGCTGAATGGAAAATGATACAAGACACATAGAGGAAATTTATATAAATATAAATTTATAATTATATTGGCAATATATAAACAAAAATATGTAAGAGGTATATTTACATTTTGGCCTGAAATATCATTTCCAAAAATTCACCCTGAAGACACCCATGTTGCAAAAATACATCTGTTCAAAGATATCCATTGCAGCATTATTTGTAATTGCAAATACTGTGAAACCTACAATTCCATACATAGTAAATTGACTGAATATTCAAATATTTTCTCCACTAAAAGAAACCAGAACTCCTAAGAAAAAGGTTTTATGCCAAGAATGTAGAAAAGAAAATTAAAGATGAGATTGGAATATCTCATTATTTCAAGAAGTGAACAAGTGCTCAAAGAATAATGGAAAAATAGAACCAGGTAGTTGGGGGGGAAAAAGAGGGCTACCTAGGTCTCTACCTTCTAATATTTCCTCCAATAGGAATGCAAAAGAATAAAAAAAGGAAAATACACCCTCAGGATTAAAGACAGAATGCACACACTTCAAAATAACTATAAATGTCAGAGGCATTCAAACCAGAATGACTCCATTTTGAGTAGGAAAAATGAGGCTGGGACTTGCTGAGCTGCATTCCCAGAAAGTTAGGTATTTCTAGCCTCTAGATGTTTATGGTTAAGGGAACAGATTAATAATGTTTACTAAACAGATCTAGACTTAGGAGTGTCCTGATAACCCGGCCTTGAGAACAGAAACATACCTAATTTTGCTTTAAAGAAAATAATATCAATTATTGCAAAATATAGTATCCTTTATCACAAAACCTTATATTGGAGCACATCTTCCCATGATCTTTTTTTATCCTGTATATAAACAAGTATTGTACCTAGGGTGGACACGTTCCTCCTTTTACTTTCAGGAAGGCCCTACTCTGTCTATGGAGTAGCTGTACTTTCCCCAGTTTACCTGCTTAATAAACCTGCTTTCGCTTTGCACTGTGGACCTGTCCTGAATTCTTTCTTGTGCCATATCCAATAACCCTCCCTTGGGATCTGCACTGAGACCCCTTTCCTGTAACATAAACAAAAAATGAAAAATTACCAAATCACAGGTTCGTGTGATTTCCATGTTCATGTTCTAAATAAAAAGTCACTAAAGAGATACAACAACTATTAAATAAATGAAATTAGTGACCGTGTAATGAATTCTGGATCAGAGTGAAAAAATAATTGCCAAAAAAGGACAGTATTGGGACAGTTCACTAAAGTTGGATATGGACTGTATTTTCAAAAACAGCATATGACAATGCTAAATTTCTCAAATGTGACCATTACACTGTGGATACACTCTTTAAAAATATATGTGTAACTAGGAATAAAGGAACATGATACCTTCAACTAATTCACTAATGGTTTAGGAAAACTAGTAATAGATGTTTATATTAAGAGAGAAGGAAAGCCGCAGAGCAAATATGGTAAAATGTTAACAACTGATGAATCAAGTAAAGAACACAGAGGAGTTCTTTGTTTTATTCTTGAAATTCTGCTGTAATTTTTAATTTTTAAAAAATAAAGATATAAAAAAATCACTAATTTCAAGACTTACATTTCCAGTCAAGATGGAAAAACAGGAACTGACTTATCCTCTGCCTAGAGCAACTACAAACTAAACAAAAATATATGAAACAGCATTCAAGACACAGGACACTAGCATATGAAGGACACTGATTCCTGAGACTATAAACAAACAAATTGAGCCCAGCTCACTAAATAGAGAAAATGTCCAGGCCACAACATAGGAAGGAAGAGCCAGTCCAAACCCAGTAATTTCTGTGTGTTGAGGAGACTGAGTTCAGAGCACACACATATGAAAGTATCAGAGTACTGAAGAAAGGACATAAGTTACTAGAGAGGAGAGATCTGCACAAAGAGAAAACTCAGGAGATCAGCAAAGACTCCCCTCAATTATTTAGCTAAGTACTGATCAGCTCAAGGGTGCCAGGAAACAACTCAATACCCAAGAAACAACCACATAAAAAAAATTATAAGATACCATCTAGAACTCACACAGGGCTATGAATCCTATCAGGTCCCAAGAACAAAAGTTTAAAACCTGGTAACACAGGGAGCTTCCCTTTGAGTACTGAGAAGATTTTATCTCATTAGAGGAGATAAATTCACCTCAGACTCTGTACCTCTTGTAACACCTAACAAACATAAAAGAAAGAGCCAAAAGGATCAAATTGGCTGGGTGCAGTGGCTCATGCCTCTAATCCCAGAACTTTGGGAGGCCAAGGTGGGGGATCACTTGAGATTAAGAGTTGGAGACCAACCTGATCAACATGGTGAAATCATATCTCTACTAAAAATACAAAAATTAGCCAGGCGTGATGGCACATGCCTGTAATCCCAGCTACTCAGGAGGCTGAGAGAGAGCCAGGAGAATCACTTGAACCTGGGATGCAGAGGTTGCAGTGAGCCAAGATCATGCCACTGCACTTCAGCCTAGATGGCAGAGCAAGACTCTGGCTCAAAAAAAAAAGGATCAAACTATTTTCATGTAACTTAAGCATATCCCAAAACAAAATTTTAAAAAGTTAAAAATATGTATATATACATCCAGTACCTAAAAAAGGTAAAATTCACAATGCCAGGCACTGGATCAATGATTACCAGGTTGGAAATGCAGAAAAATACAACTCAAAATGAGAAGAAAAATCAATCAATCAAAACTAAATCAGAAGTAACACATGATAAAACACAGAAACAATGAAAGTTACTATGACTGTATTCCATATATTCACGAAACTAGAGAAAGGAATAAATATATTAAGCTGAGAGATACAAGATATAAAAGGAATTCAAATCAAACTTCTAAAGATATTTCTGACTTGTTCATTTTTAACATGGAAATGGCCCAAGTACTTGATTTCTGTTTATTCTCTAAAATTGTTCCACCCTAAACAATGGGTGTGGAGCAAAAGGAAGAGCTGGGTTTTGGCAGGTACAAGAAAATGAAGGAATGGTTCACAGGCATAATTGAAATTTAAATACTGGCAAGAAAGAAAGTAATGTTGACAGAAAAGGAGTGAAAGAGGAAGAGACACTGCTGGAAATAATCGGTCAGGGAAAGAATTAAAGTTAACCTCTTTAATAGGGTCACTAAAGGAAGTTGGAAATAAAAATATCCAAGCTGAAAAATACAGTGAGTAAAATTAACTACAGATTAGACATTGAATAAAAGTAAAATTAGTGAAGTAGTAGACAGCAATAAAAACTAACCACAATAAAACACAGAGAAGAAAAAAATACGGCACAGTAAACTGTAGGACAACGTTAAACAGCCAAATCCACAAGTAATCAGGGTACTCAAAGAAGATAAAAGGAAGAGGGAGCACTAAAAAACAATTTTTTTCAATAATGCCTGAAAATTTTCCAAAGTTGATGAAAACTGTAGTTGCCCAAGGGTTTAAGAAGGTCAACAAGGCCCTAGCACAAATATGTAGAGAAAACTTCATAAAGGCAGATAACAAATTGCTTAACATCAGTAACAGAGGCAAAATCTTAAGTGCAGTCATAGGGAAAAAAACATTAGGTGCAAGTTTTTCATCAGAAACAACGCAAGCAAGATGATAATACAGCAATATCTTTAAAATATGTAAAGAATTTGCCAAAAAACAGGACTTCTATACATGTAAAAAGTTGTTTTCAAAACAGCTTTTTTACACTTTCAATATAAAGATATTTTTACAGTTTCAAACCTTAAAAAAAAAAAAAAAAACAATTTTCAGTAGACTTGCACTATAAGAAATGTGAAGGTTCTTCAAGGAGAAAGAAAATGATACCAGCTAGAAACCTAAATCTACATAAAGAAATGAAAAGTACCATACATTGTAACTTAATGAGAAAATGTAAGGACTATGTATTTATTATTTAAGCCTAGGATTGGCTCTTCTTGGCAGAACTTCTCCATCTAGAATACCATAGTCAGACCTGGTCCAAGGCTCACATAGTTAATTACAGGCCCTATAACCCTAGGGCATATTCCTATGATGAAAAGTGGAGTGGGGGAGAAGGCTCAGGTCCCGAGGGCATTGTTCTGCCTTGGCCATGTGGGCAGCCATTACCTTCTTTAAGACTGTTGTGCTTAGAGGCCCTTCTCAAGGAGTTTATTCTCCTAGGGCAGTTTTATGGTCAGGCCTATGTTAACTGAACTCTTGCTAGGGAATACTGGCACCCATCACCTAAGCCTCACTGGCCTAGTTCTTCAAGAACGCGCTGGTACAGGGCCACTAAGCCCGGCAGTCCTCATGTCCTTAAGGTGGCCAAAAAGGACGTTAGACAGTGATGGTGTGCCCATGATGCCGGTAAGTTGATTAAACCTAGCACATGGCAGGGGGTGGTCCCAGAATATGATCACGCATCTAGAGTGCAAGGAAAACTGCAAGGTGCTAGAACTGGAGGACGCCTCAGGGCTAGAGGTGCCAAGGAATAACCAGGGATGCAGGCACCCCTGTGTTCAATTTCAGATAGGCGCTACTCTTCCCAAGGCACAATCATCCTTAAGGTGTATCCTGGATGACTAGGACCAATTTGACCCACAATCTTTGAAGAAGCAGCTCATTTTTTCTGTCAAACAGCGTGGCTGTGATACCCTCTGCTGAGTGGAGAAATCTGGCCTCCTAAGGGAAGTATAAATTATAATTATAAACATAAATAAGTATAAATTATAAACACTTCTACAATTAGACCTTCGACAATTAGACCTTTTCTGTCCCCTATATGCAAGTTTTTTTTTCCCTAAGGGATAATCCTCAGCTATGTAAGGCCTGTAACCTATACCCTACTGGTTGCTCCTCAGGACTACCCCCATATCCAGGACTCCCTATGGCTCCTCCCTTCACCGATATGGACTAGGTCTCCTCAGCTCTATAACCCAAGAGGAATCAGGGAAGGCTGAAATGGCCAAGGCACCTCAGGCTACTAGGATGCCCCAACTCTGCCCCCTACAGGCAGTAGAAGGAGAATTTGGCCCATCCAAAGTACATAGTCCCTTTTCACTTTCTGACTTAAAGCAAATCAAGGAACACTTAGGAAAATTTTCAGATGACCCGGACAAGTACATAGATGTTCTACAGAGCCTGGGTTAGTCCTTTGAATTAGATTGGAAAGATATCATGTTATTGCTTAGTCAGAGCCTAACCAGCAATGAGACAGAGGCTGCTCTAGGAGCAGCTCGAGTGGGGACCCCTGGTACCTCAGTCAAGTACATAACCAAATGACATCAGAGGAGAAGAATAGATTCCCTACAGGTAGACAGGCAGTCCCCAGCATGGACCCTTGCTGGGATTCTGACTCAGAACATGGGGACCGGAGTTGTAGGCACCTATTGACCTGCATACTTGAGGGATTAAGGTGAACTAGGAAAAAGCCCATGAACCATGCAATGTTATCCAGCATAACTCAGGGAAAGGAAGAAAACCCAACAGCCTTTCTTGAGCAGTTACGGGAAGCCTTAAGAAAGTCTACTCCCCTGTTACCAGACTCCATCGAGGGTCAGCTAATACTAAAAGACAAATTTATTACACAATCAGCAGCAGACATTAGGAGGAAGCTCCAGAAGCTGGCCCTGGGGCCAGAACAGAGTCTAGAATTATTATTGAATCTAGCAACCTTGGTGTTCTATAATAGAGACCAGGAGCAACAGGCTAAAAGGGACAGGAGGGACAAGAAAAAGGCCCTAGTCATGGCCTTCAGGCAAGCAGACCTAAGAGGCTTGGAAAAGGGAGAGGATGGGTTAGCCACTAGTCTGGCAGAGCTTGCTACCACAGCAGCCTATCGGGACACTTGAGACAGAGTCTCACACTGTACTCAGGCTGTAGTGCAGTGGCGTGATCTCGGCTCACTGCAATATCCGCCTACTGGGTTCAAGCAATTCTCCTCCCTCAGTCCCCTGAGTAGCTGGGAACTACAGGCATGTGTCACCATGCCCAGCTAATTTTTTTGTATTTTTAGTAGACACGGGGTTTCACCATGTTGGCCAGGATGGGATCAATCTCCTGATCTCGTGGTCTGAACACCTTGGGCTCCCAAAGTGCTGGGATTACAGGCATGAGCCACCACGCCCAGCCCCTACCGGGACACTTTAAGAAGGACTGTCTCAGTGGAATGGACCACCTCCTCATCCTTGCCCACTGTGCCAAGGGGATCACTGGAAGAAACACTGTCCCAGGGGATGAAGGTTCCCAGGGCCTGAGGTGGCTAACCAGATGACCCAACAGCAGGACCAAGGGCGCCCAGGGCAAGTGCCAACACAAGCCATCATCCTCACCGAGTCCCAGGTAAAGCTAACCATAGAGAACCAGGAGGTCGATCTTCTCCTGGACACTGGCATAGCCTTCCCAGTTTTGCTTTCCTGTCCTGGATGCTTGTCCTCCAAGTCTGCAACTATCTGAGGAGTCCTAGGACAAGGCATCTCCTGATATTTCTCCCAGCCCCTAAGCTGTAACTTACACCTTCTCGTAAGTTCCCTCTTCTCCCATGCCTTCCTCATCATGCCAGAAGGTCCCACTCCCTTACTAGGGCGGGACCTGTTAGCCATAGCAGGAACCATTATCTATATGAATGTCAGAGAGGAAATCCCTTTCTGCTGCCCATTATTTTAAGAAGGGATTAATCCCAAGGTTTGGGCAATGGAGGGACAATTTGGGCAAGCAAAGAATGCCTGCCCAATTCGAATAAGGCTAAAGGATCCCACATCTTTTCCTTATGAAAGAGGGTACCCCCCTAAGACCAGAAGCCAAAAAAGGGGCTACAGGATACTGTAAGGAACTTAAAAACTCAGGGTCTAGTGAGGTCCTATAAAAGCACTTGTAATACTCCAACTTTAGGAGTACAAAAACCTAATGGACAATAGAGGCTAATGCAAGAAATCAGGCTTATTAATGAAGCTGTGATCCCTTTATACCCAGCTGTACCCAACCCATACACCTTGCTCTCTCAAATACCAGGAAAGGGACAATGGTTTACAGTCCTGGACCTTAAGGATGCCTTTTTCTATGTTCCATGACATCTGTACTCCCAGTTTTTGTTCACCTTTGAAGACTCTTAAGACAAGACTTCTCAACTCACCTGGACATTGTTACCCCAGGGCTCTCAAGGTAGCTCCCACATGTTTGGCCAGGCTCTAGCTCAGGACCAGGCTCTACCTCCAGGTACCCTGGTTCATCAATATTTGGATGACTTACTTTTAACTGCTAACTCAGAAACCCAGTGTCAGCAGGCCACTAAGGACCTCCTAAACTTTCCAGCACCTGTGGATATAAAGTTTCCAAATTCAAAGGCTAACTTTGTAGGCAAGAGGTAAAATACAAGGGCTTGTCTTATCTAAGGGCACTCGGGCCCCTGACAGAGAATGTCTCCAACCCATACTGGCCTCTCATCCAAAAACCTTTAAACAGTTGCAGGGACAGGGATTCTTAGGAATAACTGGTTTCTCTGATTGCGGATTCCCAGATACGGTGAAATACTCAAACCCCTCTATACTCTGGTTAAGGAAACCCAAAAAGCTAACACCCATCTAATACAATGGGACCCTATAGCTGAGGCAGCATTTCAGATTCTGAAGCAGGCACTACTGCAGGCTCCAGCTCTAAGCCTTTCTACAGGGAACTTCTCCCTAAATGTTATGGAAATGTCAGGAGTGGCACTGGGGGTTCTCACCCAGACTTAGGGGACCACGCCACAACCGGTGGCATATCTAAGTAAGGAAACTGACGCAGTGAGTAGCAAGAGGCTGACCACATAATTGCATCTGCGGTGGCTATACTGGTCTCAGAAGCTGTTAAAATAGTGCAGGGCAAAGATCTAACTGTATAGACTTCGTATGATGTAGCTGGAATTCTGGCCTCTAAAGGAGGCTCATGGCTGTCCAAACTGCTTATTCAAATATCAGGCCTTAATGTTCGAAGGGCCTGTGCTTCAGCGGTGCACATGTGCAGCCCTCAATCCAGCTACTTTTCTTCCTGAGGAAGGGGCAGACAAAGAACGTGACTGTCAGCAGGTTATAAAGAAACATTAAAAAAATGCCAGCAGGTTATAGCCCAAAACTATGCAGCTCAGAGGATCTCTTAGATACTCCTCTAGCCAATCCTGACCTTAACCTATACACTGACAGAAGTTCATTTATGGGAAAATGGAGTTCAAAAGGCAGGATATGCAGTAATCAGTGATCAAACAGTGCTTGAAAATAATTCCCTTCCTCCTGGAACTAGTGCTCAACTGGCAGAACTAGTAGCCCTCACTCAAGTTCTAAAATTAGGGAAAGGAAAGAGAATAAACATACACACAGATTCCAAATGTGCTTACCTGGTTCTCCATGCTCATGCTGCCATATGGAAGGAAAGAGAGTTCTTAATCTCAGCAGGAACTATTATTAAGGAAATTTTACGTTTACTACAAGCTGTCCAAGAACCCAAAGAGGCAGTCTTACACTGCCGAGGTCACCAGAAAGGAGATGAGAAGGAAGCAGAGGGCAATCACTGAGCTGACCTAGAAGCAAAAAGGGCAGCTAGACAAGAATTTATAGAAGGATCTTAAATATGGGAAACCCCTCTCCAGGGAACTAGACCTCAATACTCATCAGAAGAGGTAGAGTGGGCAATCTCCCAGGGACATAATCTTCTTCCTTCAGGATGGTTAGCTATTAAGGACGGAAAAGTATGCCTACCTGCTGCCAGCTGGTGGAAAGTACTTAACACCCTACATCAAACTTTCCATATAGGTATAGAGAATACATATCGAATGGCCAAATCTATATTTATAGAAAAAGGTCTCTTCAAGGCTGTCCAACAAACAGTCAAAGGATGTGAAATATGCCAGAAAAATAATCCTTTGGCACATCGCAAAGTTCCTCCTGGGGAACAGCAAATGGCTCATTACCCAGGTGAGGACTGGCAAATGGACTTTACCCATATGCCTAGGTCTTGGGATATCAGTATCTGTTACTATGCATAGATACCTACACAAACTGGGTTGAGGTTACCCCTGTAGGACAGAAAAAGCCCAAGAGTTCCAATTAATGAAATAATCTCTAGATTCGGACTCCCTCGCTGTTTTCAAGCAATAACGGCCCTGTCTGCAAGGCTGCAGCGAACCAAGGAATTTCCAAAGCGTTAGGAATACAGTATCATCTCCACTGTGCTTGGAGGCCTCAGTACTCAGGGAAAGTGGAGAAGATGAACAAAATTCTTAAGAGACACTTAAAAAACTGGCACAGGAAACCCACCTCCCATGGCCTTCTCTATTACCAACAGCACTCTTAAGGACTCGAAACTCTCCTCAGAAAATAGGACTCAGCTCTTATGAGATGCTTTATGGACGGCCCTTTCTTACCAATGATCTCATATTAGACAAGGAAACAGTAGATCTAATAAAAGATATAACCTTCTTGGCTAAGTACCAATTGGCTCTTAGGACCTTACCTGAAGGACACCCTAGGGAAAAAAGGAAAGAGTTGTTCTGCCCTGGAGACTTAGTGCTTGTTAAGTCCCTCCCCTCAGACGCTCCCTCTCTAGGTCCATCTTGGCAAAGACCATTTTCAGTTATTCTGTATTCCCCAACAGCAGTTAAGGTGGTGGGAATTAACTTGTGGATTCATCATACTAGGCTGAAGCCTCAGACATCTCCTGAAGAAAATCATAGGCTCTCCACTCCACAGCCTGAAGTTCAGGAGATGGCCCTTAATATACCTGCAAGCCTTTAGAGGATCTATATTTGCTCTTTTGACAAGATCCCCCAGAAAGTAACTCCTCATGAGTCTAACTTACATCTTGGCATTAACAGGACTATCATTCTTAACTTTACTATCTGCAACCGGGCTCTATGTGATCGCCCCTGCAGATTGGCCTACATCTCATAAACTCTCCTTATCTATGGCTTACTGCCTAATTATACTTCTAATAGCTCTCCTCTTCTCCCTCTGATATTATCCCTCCCTTACCAAGACCTCTCTTGTGGTTCTCATTATCTTTTTAGCCGCACTCCTCCTCTCAACTTGTGCACACCCTACATGTAACTGCAAAGCTCACAGTATCATGGAGCTTGTTTAACAACTGGCTGCCCTGGCTCTACCCTCTTCTAGGCCCATTTATAACCATTCTGTTATTGGTGGCCTTTGGGCCTCTCATCTTTAACCTTCTTGTCAAATTCATTTCTTCTAGAATTAAGGCCATGAGGCTACAAATGGTCCTGCAAATGGAATCCCAGATGGCCTTGGCTTATGAGTTCTATTGTGGACCTCTGGATTGATCTGCACCCCTGGAAGACTCCCCTCTGGAGGAAACCTCAACTGTAGGAGCCCTTCTATGCCCCAATTAAGCAGGAAGTAGTTAATGAGTGATCAATGCCTGTGTCCCAACAGCAGTTGGACTTTCCTGTTCAGAGGGGGGACTAAGGGACTGTGTTAAAGAAACTTCTCTTCTCAGGTCCGCTAGGGGAGGGGTTTCAAATGCAGGAATTTCCCGGCTCCACACCGCCATCTGGAGACCAGAGGGGTTTCAAATGTAAAATTCTTTGTCTGGTTTTCCCATGCACAGGCCAGGTGGGGAAAGCCAGGTGGGGATCTTTTGTCCCAAATTCCCACGGAAAGCTCTGGGCAGAGAGGGCTCTGTAACTTAGTGTTGTTGACCAAGTAGCCAATCCAGTATCAGAGTCAAAGATCCATCACTGCAGAGGAAGTCTGAAAGAACTCCTCTCATTGGATGAGAACATGAATGGAGAGGGAATAACTCAAGGGTAAAAACTTCAGCTGCTCCTACCTGAACAGATTTCCTGCTCTGGGTTCCCCTCCCACAACAGCATGAAAGCTGTCTTCTCTCTTCTTCTCTCTCTTGCTTCTCTCTCTTGCTTCTCTCTCTCTCTCTCTCTCTCTCTCTCTCTCTCTCTTTCTTTCTCTGTCTGTGTAATAAATCACTCTTCTGCAAAACTCTTTGGGTCCATGATTTTATTCAAACGGTAAACTCACCGAGCCTCCAGGGCCCCTTGCCCCATTCTTTGGGGTTAGAGAGGCAAAGAATCTACAAGCTCTGGGATTACAACATGATTATGTAGACAATACAAGAAAATCTAAAACAAGCTACAAATCGATGTGTTTCTCAACGTTTAGGACACAAGATTAACATATAGGAGCAATAAATAATTGAAAACTGAAATTTAGAAAAAATATCATTTACAAGAGCATCAAAAATATTAAATACCTATACATGAATCTGAAAGACCTGTATACTAAAAACTAAAACACTATTCAAGAAAACTCAAGACTTTTTATTTTTTTAAGATAGTGGAGTATCTTTAGTATGTCTCAACCACTTGGAAATAGCAAAACGGTACATAAAAATCAACTCTGCGAGCTTTAATTCAAGAAGGCACCTGAAAATCCACTGGAATCATGAAGGAAACCCCAGATTCCAGGGAGGAGAATGCAGGCAAACAGTCCCATGACAACATTCAGCTGATAAAAGGGAGTCAAGTCCCAGTCGGTAAAAGAGGCAGAGCCTCTCTCTGTAACCCACCTTTCCACTGGTGATCTGAGCAACCCAAGATAAGGGAGAACACTTTGTTTCTCCCAAGCCCTGGAGCTAACTTAGAGAGAGGGTTAGAGACGCTGAGAGGGAAAGACACCAGAAAAAGATGCAGGCATTGTACCAGATCTCCATTGTACTGTCCTCCTAAGAGGAGGATGCCATTTTTAATCCAGGTGGAAACAATAACAGTTATTCTTTGGTGACCCAGCAATGTGACCAAACAGGAATTTTACTCTTGCATCAGAGATTGGGGAGCTTGCTCTGGAGCAGAGTAGGGGCCTCCATAGCCAGAATTATGGAAAGCACCTCGGTGGTAGACACTGGAACTATGCTCTCCCCTGTCACAGGCCTGGGGCAGGAAGAAAGCTCTTATAAGCTGCAGTTACTCCCGAACCATAAGACTTGCAAGCAAGTCCTGCTTAGCTACATGGAAGCAGTCTGTTTGTCATTACTGAGTGTCCCAGCCAGCTCCCCTGAGACTGTGGCACAGTGGGACCTTCTCCACCCCCAGGCAGAACTCCAGGCATTCGAAGCACCCACTTGCCTGGACCAGCAGCCTAAGCCACCCCAACTTTCCTGAGCATAGAACATGGTGCAGCACAGCCTTCTCCAATCCATGCCCAAGCATATCTCCAGGCATGCAGAGCACCCACTTGCCTGGTTCCACAGCCTGAGCTGGCCCACCTTTCCTAGGCATACAACATGGTATCTGGGGGACCACTCCACTCCATAACCAGGCAGATCTCTAGGCATCAGGAGCATCCAGTTGCTTGGATCAGCAGTGTGACCTGCCCTACCCTTCCCGTTCAGCAGTCCTGGTGCAAGGAGGCCCTCTCCACTTTACACCTAGGCAGACCTCCAGGCATTCAGAGTACCCACTTGCTTGTTTCAGCAGCCTGGGATGCCCTATCCTTCCTGGACATAGATCATGGGGCAGAAGCACCAGGCAGATCTCCAGGCACTTGCTCACCTGGAGAAGCAGCCTGACCTACCCACCCTTCCAGTGCATACAACATGGGGCAATATGGGCCTCTCTGCTCCTCACCAGGGCAGATATCCAGCCATTTAAAGAACCTGCAGGCTGGCCAGCACTGGTGGCTCACACCTGTAATTCCAACATTTTGGGAGGCTGACGCAGGCAGATTACAAGGTCAGGAGATCGAGACCATCCTGGCCAACATGGTGAAACCCCATCTGTACTAAAAATACAAAAAAGAAAATTAGCTGGGTGTGGCGGGGCATGCCTGTAATCCCAGCTACTCAGAAGGCTGGGGCAGGAGAATCACTTGAGCCAGGTAGTTGGAGATTGCAGTGAGCCAAGATTGCACCACTGCATTCCAGCCTGGTGACAGAGCAGAACTCCGTCTCCAAAAAAAAAAGAACCTGCATGCCCAGATTGGAACCATGAGCTATCCCACCCTCTGTGCAAAGATACAGGTAAAGGAGGGCCCTCTCTTCTGTACTCCCAGGCAGATCTCCAAACAACTGAAATACGTGCTCACCCGGGTCAGCAGACTGAGTATCCAATCCTTCCTATGAAGACACCGTGTTGCAGATGGGCCCTCTCTGCTCGACACCAATGCAGCTCTCCATTGCAAACACCTACTAGCCTGAATCAGCAACCTGAGCTGCCCCACCATTCCTGTGCAGAGATTGTGATGCGTCAGTGCACTCCATGTCCAGGCCAATCTCCAGGCATCTGGAGTACCTACTCTCCTGGATTAGGAGTTTGGACAACTCTCCCTTCCCAGGCAGAGAACTTGGGGCTGAGGTTTCCTAGGCACAACTCTGAACACTTGGTGGATACCCACTGGATTTTCCCTCAGTGCTGGTGCTTCTGCATGCCACTGGGTGACTTATAGGCAAGCCTGGCCAGTCCAGCCCCTTGCATCTTGCTCCCCAGCCCAGAGAGCAGAGCAGGGAGCTGAGACCACTCTGCACTCCATGGATCAATCAATTACCTGAGGCAACAGAGAGCTTCTCTCAGTAAGGATCAAGTATACACCCAGCTATGTTAGCCACGGCCACTTCTTACCTATAAACACTATCTACTGGCGTATATATAAAGAAAGCCCAATACAAAAACCCAGTATAAAACCTGGCAACGGAAGTCCATAGGGCAGAGCCAAAAAGACATTACTGAACATTCTCTACAGTCACCCTACATAGGAAGGAGGGGAAAGGAAAAGGGAGATTACAAATAATAATATCACAAGTAAAGAAAGAAAAACAAAAAATTCTTACCCACACAAAAATTATTACAAAAATTAGAAGTGCCAGCTCCTTCAGATGAGAATGACCCAGCACAAGAATTATGGCATTATGAAAAATCTGAATATAGTAACACCACCAAAGGATCACACCAGCTCTCCAGCAATGGTCTGTAACCAAACTAGAAACTCAAATACGACAGATAAAGAATTTAAAGCACAGGCCTGGCTCACACCTGTAATCACAGCATTTTGGGATGCCAAGGCAGAAGGATTGCTTGAGCCCAGAGGTTTGAGAACAGCCTGGGAAACATGGCAATATCCCATCTCTACAAAATATACAAAAATTAGCCAGGCACGGTGGTACACACTTGTAGTCGCAGCTACTCAAGAGGCTAAGGTAGGAGGATCACTTGAACCCAGAAGATGAAGGCTGCAGAGAGCAGTGATCATGCCACTGTACACCAGCCTGGGTGACAGAGCAAGAACCTGTCTAAAAAAAAAAAAAAATTCAAGCCTGGATAAGCATGTATCACAAGAATTATTAACAGGATCCAAGACAAAGATGAAATTCAATACAAAGAAACTTCGAAAGCAATTCAGGCAATGAACTAATACATAAGCATCTTAAAGAGAAATCAATCAGAGCTTATGGATTTAAAAAACATACTTAAGGAGTTTCAAAAGACAACTGCAAGCTTCGGAGGAAAGAACTTCAGAGCCTAAAGGGTCTGAAGAACTAACACAGTTAGTTAGAACTAACACAGTTAGACAAAAATAAATTGAAAAGATTTTTTTAAATAAACAAACTCTCTGAGAAATACACATTATGTAAAGCAATGAAATGTACAAATTATTGTCATTCCTGAGAAAGAAGGAGAAAAAGTAAACAACCTGAAAAACATATTTGAGGGAATAATTCAAAAAAATCTTCCATAATTTTGCTGGAGAAATAGATCTCCACATACAAAAAACTCCAGCTAACATCTGTGAGATACTATAAAAAATGAATAGCACCAAGACATATTGTCATGAGACTGTCCAAGGTAAAAACTAAAGAAAGTATCTGACAGGTAGCTGAGAAAAAAGTCAGATAATTGCAAAGGGAACCCTGTCAGGCTAACAGTGGACTTTTCAGCAGAAATCTTATAAGCCAGGAGAGATTAGGGGTGTATTTTTAGCCATCTTTAAGAAAAGAAATTCCAACCAAGAATTTCACATCTCACCAAACTAAGCAACATAAGCAAAGGAGGAATAAAATCTTTTCCGGACAAGCAAGTGCTGAGGGAATTCAATACCACTAGACCAGCCTCACAAGAGATCCTTAGGGGAATTTTAACCAAGGAAACAACAACAAAAATACCTGCTACCACAAAAAAACATAGATACAGGCCCTATAAAGGAACCACACAACAGAAACTACAAAGCAATCATTCAATAACGTCACAATAGGATCAAAATCTCACATATTAATATTAATATTGAATGTAAACTGTCCAAATACCCCACTTAAAAGGCAAAGAGTTGCAAGTTGAATTAAAAAAAGAAATCCAAACATCTGCTATCTTCAAGAGATCCATTCTCACATGTTGACACCCAAAGGCTCACAGTATGGGGTTAGAGAAAGATCTATCACACAAACAGAAAACAAAATCTTATATGAGATATAACAAATGTTGGACCAACAAAGAAAAAATGGACAAAGACGTAATAATGATAACAATGATAAAGAATTTAATTCAACAAGAAGACTTAACTATACTAAATATATGTGCACTCAACACTGAAGCACTTAGATTCATGAAACAAGATCATTGGGACAGAAAACTAACAAAGAAATTCTGACCTTAGCAATAAGTGCCCACATGAGAAGAGTGGAGAAATCCAAAATTGACACCCTATCGTCAAAATTGAAAGAGCTAGAGGAGCAAGATCAAAAAAGCTCAAAACCTAGCAGAAGACAAGAAATAACTAAGATCAGAGCAGAACTGAAGGAGACAGAGACAAGAAAAACCCTTCAAAAAATCAATAAATCCAAGAGCTGGTTTTTTGAAAAGACCAACATAATAGACAGAGCACTAGCCAGACTGATAAAAAAGAAAAGAGAGAACAACCAAATAGATGCAATAAAAAACGATAAAGGGGAAATCACCACAGATTCCACAGAAAAAATTCAAACCATCATCAGAGAATACTACAAACAACTCTATGCACATAAACTAGTAAACCAGGAAGAAATGGATAAATTCCTGGACGCCTGTGTCCTCCCAAGCCTAAACCAGGAGGAAGCCGAAACTATGAATAGACCAATAACAAGGTCTGAAGTTGAGGCAGCAATTAAGAGCCTACCACACTAAAAAAGCCCAGGTCCAGATGGGTTCACAGCTGAATTCTACCAGACACACAAAGAGGATCTGGTACCATTCCTTCTGAAACTATTCCAAATAATCCAAAAAGAGGGAACCCTTCCCAAATCATTTTATGAGACCAACATCATCCTGATACCAAAACCCAGCAGAGACTCAACAAGAAAAGAAAACTTCAGGCCAATATCCATGATGAACATAGATGCAAAAATCTTCAATAAAATACTGGCAAACCGACTGCAACAGCACATTAAAAAACTTATCCATTACGATAAGTAGGATTCATCCCGGGGATGCAAGGCTGGTTCAACATACGCAAGTCTATAAATGTAATTCACCACATAAACAGAACCAAAAACAAAAACCACATGATTATCTCAATTGACGCAGAGAAGGCATTTGACAAAATTCAACAGCCCTTTATGCTAAAAACCCTCAATAAACTTGGTATTCATGGAACATATCTCAAAGTAATAAAAGCTATTTACGACAAACCAACAGCCAATATCATACTTAATGGGCAAAAACTGGAAGCATTCCCTTTGAAATCCGGCACTAGACAAGGATGCCCTCTCTCACCACTCCTATTCAACATAGTACTGGAAGTTCTAGCCAGAGCAATCAGGCAAGAAAAAGAAATAAAGGGTATTCAAATAGGAAAGATGGAAGCCAAATTGTCTCTATTTGCAGACGACATGATAGTATATCTAGAAGACTCCATCACCTCAGCCCAAAAGCTCCTGAAACTGATAAGCAACTTCAGCAAAGTCTCAGGATATAAAATCAATGTGAAAAAATCACAAGCATTCCTATACACCAATAACAGACTTAAAGAGAACCAAATCAAGAACGAACTGCCATTCACAATTGCTACAAAGAAAATAAAATACCTAGGAATACAACTCACAAGGAACATAAGGGACCTCTTTAAGGAAAACTACAAACCACTGCTCAACGAAATAAGAGAGGACACAAACAGATGGAGAAACATTCCATGTTCGTGGTTAGGAAGAATCAATATCGTGAAAATGGCCATACTGCCCAAAGTAATTTACACAATCAATGCTATCCCCATCAAACTACCATTGAATTTCTTCACAGAACTGGAAAAAATCACCATGAACTTCATATGGAACCAAAAGAGAGCCCGCATAGCCAAGTCAATTCTAAGCAAAAAGAACACAGCGGGAGGCATCACACTACCAGACTTCAAACTATACTACAAGGCTACAGTAATCAAAACACCATGGTACTGGTACCAAAACAGAGATATAGACCAATGGAACAGAACAGAAGCATCGGAGGCAACACAACATATCTACAACCATATTATCTTTGATAAACCAGACAAAAACAAGCAATGGGGAAAGGATTCCCTATTTAATAAATGGTGTTGGGAAAACTGGCTAGCCATGTGCAGAAAGCAGAAACTGGACCCCTTCCTGACACCTTACACTAAAATTAACTCCAGATGGATTAAAGACTTAAACATAAGACCTGACACCATAAAAACCCTAGAAGAGGGCCGGGCGCAGTGGCTCAAGGCTGTAATCCCAGCACTTTGGGAGGCCGAGGCGGGTGGATCATGAGGTCAAGAGATCGAGACCATCCTGGTCAACATGGTGAAACCCCGTCTCTACTAAAAATACAAAAAATTAGTTGGGCATGGTGGCGCGTGCCTGTAATCCCAGCTACTCAGGAGGCTGAGGCAGGAGAATTGCTTGAACCCAGGAGGTGGAGGTTGTGGTGAGCCGAGATCGCGCCATTGCACTCCAGCCTGGGTAACAAAAGCGAAACTCCGTCTCAAAAACAAAAAAAACCCTAGAAGAAAATCTAGGCAAAACCATTCAGGACATAGGAGTAGGCAAGGACTTCATGACCAAAACACCAAAAGCATTGGCAACAAAAGCCAAAATAGACAAATGGGACCTAATCAAACTCCACAGCTTCTGCACGGCAAAAGAAACAGTCACTAGAGTGAATCGGCAACCATCAGAATGGGAAAAAATCTTTGCAGTTTATGCATCTGACAAAGGGCTGATATCCAGAATTTACAAAGAACTCAAACAGATTTACAGGAAAAAAACAAACAAGCCCATTCAAAAATGGGCAAAGGATATGAACAGACACTTTACAAAAGAAGACATACATGAGGCCAACAAACACATGAAAAAATGCTCATCATCACTGGTCATTAGAGAGATGCAAATCAAAACCACATTGAGATACCATCTCGCACCAGTTAGAATGGCGATCATTAAAAAATCTGGAGACAGCAGATGCTGGAGAGGATGTGGAGAAAGAGGAACACTCTTACACTGTTGGTGGGAGTGTAAATTAGTTCAACCATTGTGGAAGACAGTGTGGAGACAGTGTAGGTTCCTCAAGGACCTAGAAATAGAAATTCCATTTGACCCCGCAATTCCATTACTGGGTATATATCCAAAGGACTATAAATCGTTCTACTATAAGGACACATGCACACGAATGTTCATTGCAGCACTGTTTACAATAGCAAAGACCTGGAACCAACCCAAATGCCCAACAATGATAGACTGGACTGGGAAAATGTGGCACATATACACCATGGAATATTATGCAGCAATCAAAAATGATGAGTTTGTGTCCTTTGTAAGGACATGGATAAATCTGGAGAACATCATTCTCTGCAAACTGACACAGGAACAGAAAAAGAAATACCGCATATACTCACTCATAGGCAGGTGAGAAAAATGAGAACACATGGACACAGGGAGGGGGTCTACTACACACTGGGGTCTATTGGGGGGAATGGGGGAGGGACAGCGGGGGATGCTGGGGAGGGATAGCCTGGGGATGAATGCCAAGTGTGGGTGAAGGGGAGGAAGGCAGCAAAACACACTGCCATGTGTGTACCTATGCAACTATCTTGCACGTTCTGCACATGTACCACAAAACCTAAAATGCAATAAAAATAAAAAATAAAAGAAATTCTGACCTTAAATTCAACACTTGACCATGTAATACAAATCCACAAAATACTCCATGTATCATACACAGAATATACATTATTCTCATCTGACATGGAACATAATCAAATATCAACCACATGCTTGGTCACAAAACAAGTCTCAGTTTAAAAAAAAAAATCTAAATCATTCCAACAACACTCTTGGACACAGTGAAATAAAAATAGAAATCAATACCAAGAAGATCTCTCAAAACCACACAATTACAAGGCAATTAAACAACTTGCTCCAGAATGACTTGAGGGTAAACAATGAAATTAAGGCCGAAATCAAAAATTATTTGAAATAAATAGAAACAGAGAAACAGCATACCAGAATCTCTGGGATGGAACAAAAGCAGTGATCAGAGAAAAGTTTATAGCACTAAACACCACCCCAAATAAGTAGAAAGATCTCAGATTTAAAATCTAACACTATACCTAGAAGATCAAGAAAAACAAGAACAAACTAACCCTAAAGAGAGCAAAAAAAGAAGTAACTAAAACTAAAGAAGAACTGAATTAAATTGATGCCCAATCATCCACACAAAGAAACAACAAAACAAAAACTTGGTTCTTTGAAAGGACAAACAAGGTTGATAGATCACTATCTAGACTAACAAAGAAAAAGACAGAAGATGCAAAATAAGCAAAATAAGAAATCACAAAAGTGACATTACAACTGAGCCACAGAAATATGGAAGATCCTCAGTGACTATTATGAACGCCTCTATGCAAACAAACTGGAAAATTTATAGGAAGTGGACAAATTCCTGGAAACACACATCTCAAGATTGAATCAGGAATGTATTAATCTGTTTTCACACTGCTGATAAAGACATACCCGAGACAGGCCAATTTACAAAGAAAAGAGGTTTTACTGAACTTACAATTCCACATTGCCTGGGGAGGCCTCACAAACACGGTGGAAGGCAAGGGGGAGCAGATCACATCTTATGTGGATGGTGGCAAGCAAAAAGAGAGCTTGCGCAGGAAAATTCCCATTTTTAAAACCATCAGATCTCATGAGACTCATTCACTATCACGAGAGCAGCACAGGAAAGACCTGCCCCATAATTCAGTCACCTCCCACTGAGTTCCTCCCACAACACATGGAAATTGTGGCAGTTAGAATTCAATATGAGATTTGAGTTGGGACACAGCTAAACCATATCATTCCACCTTGGGCCCCTCCCAAATCTCATGTCCTCACATTTCAAAACCAATCATGCCTTCCCAACAGTCCCCCAAAGTTTTAACTCATTTCAGCATTAACTCAAAAGTCCACAATCCAATGTCTCATCTGAAACAAGGCAAGTCCCTTCTGCCTATGAGCCTGTAAAATCAAAAGCAAGTTGGTTACTTTCTAGATACAATGGGGGTACTAGCACTAGGTAAATACAGCCATTTCAAAAGGGAGACATTGGCCAAAACAAAGAAGCTACAGGGCCCATGCAAGCCTGAAGTCCAGTGGCCCAGTCAAATCTCAAAGCTCTAAAATGATCTCCTTTGACCCCATGTCTCGCATCTGGGCCACGCTGACGCAAGAGGTGGGTTCACCCATGGTCTTGGGTAGCTCTACCCTTGTTGCTTTGCACTCCCAGCTGCTCTCAAGGGCTGGTGCTGAGTGTCTGCAGCTTTTCCAGGAGCAGAGTGCAAGCTGTCAGTGCATCTACCATTCTGAGGTCTGGAGGATGGTGTCCCTCTTCTCACCGTTTCACTAGGCAGTGCCCAGTAGGGACTCTACGTGAGGGCTCTGACCCCACATTTCCCTTCCACACTGCCCTAGCAGAGGTTCTCCATGAGAGCCCCCACCCTACCCTTGCAGCAAACTTCTGCCTAGACATCCAGCCATTTCCATACATCCTCTGAAATCTAGGAAGAGATTCCCAAACCTCAATTCTTGACTTCTGTGCACTGATAGGCTCATCACCACATGGAAGCTACCAAGGCATGGAGTTTGCACCATCTGAAGCCACAGCCTGAGCTGTACCTTAGCCCTTTATAGTCATGGCTGGAGCAGCTGAGACACAGGGCACCAAGTCCTTAGATTGCACACAGCACAGGGACCCTGGCCTAGCCCATAATACCATGTTTTCCTCCTACACCTCCAGGCCTGTGATGGAAGGGGCTGCCATAAAGACATATGACATACCCTGAAGACATTTTCCCCATTGTCTTGGTGATTAATATTCAATGCCTCATTTATGCAGATTTCTTGAATTTCTCTCAGAAAATGAGATTTTCTTTTCTATCACATTGTCAGGCTCCAAACTTTTATCCTCTGATTCTCTTATGAAACTGAATGCCTTTAACAGCACCTAAGTCACCTCTTGAATGCTCTGCTGCTTAAAAATTTCTTCCGCCAGATACCCAAAGTCATCTCTCTCAAGTTCAAATTACCATAAATCTCTAGGGCAGGGGCAAAATTCCACCAGTCTCTTTGCTGAAACATAACAAGAGTCACCATTGCTCCAGTTCGCAACAAGTTCCTAATCTACATCTGAGACCATCTCAGCCTGGACCTTACTGTTCATATCACTATCAGTATTTTTGTCAAAGCCGTTCAACAAGTCTCTAGGAAGTTCCAAACTTTCCCACATTTTCCTGTCTTCTTCTGGGCCTTCCAAACTGTTCCAACCTCTGCCTGGTAGTGAAAATGTGTGACTACCACATTTTCAGGTATCTCTTCAGCAATGCCCCACTCTACTGGTACCAATTTACTTTATTAATCTGTTTTCATGCTGCTGATACCCAAGACTGACCAATTTACAAAAGAAAGAGGTTTAACTGGACTTACAGTTCCACGTGGCTGAGGAGGCCTCACAAACATGGCAGAAGATAAGGAGGAGCAAATCACACCTTATGTGAATGGTGGCAGGCAAAAGAGACCTTGTGCAGGAAAATCCCCTTTTTTAAAACCATCAGATCTTGTGAGACTCATTCACTATCACAAGATCAGTGCAGGAGAGACCCAATCCCATAATTCAGTCACCTCCCACGACACATGGTAATTATGGGAGTTACAATTCAAGATGAGATCTGGGTGAGGACACAGCCAAACCATATCAAGGAAGAAACTGAAACCTTGAAAAGACCAACATCCAGTTCCAAATTGAATCAGTAATTAAAAACTTACCAACTAAATTAAAAAAAAAACAACTAAATGGATTTACAGCCAAATTCTATTAGATGTACAAAGAAGAGGTAGTACCAATTCTAAAGAAACTATTCCAAAAATCAAGTAGAAAGGAATTCTACCTAATTTATTCTAAAAAGCCAGCATCACAATATACCAAAACTTGGCAAAGATACAACAAAAGCAGAAAACTACAGGTCAATATCCATGATGAACATAAACACAAAAATCCCCAATGCATTACTATTAATAGCAAACTGAATCAAACAGCACATCAAAAAATTAATTCACCATGATCCAGAAGGCTTCATTCCTGTGATTCAAGGTTGGTTCAACATATACAAATCAGTAACTGTAATTTGCCACATGAACACAATTAGAAACAAAACCATATAATCTCAGTTGATGCAGAAAAAGCTCTTGATAAAATCTATCATCACTTCATGATAAAAATCCTCAATAAACTAGGTATGGAAGGAACATAACTTAAAATAGCAAGAGCCATTTATGACAAACACACAGCCCACATCATATGAAGGGTATATGCTTGAACTATTCCCCTTGAGAACTGGAACAAGACAAGGATGCCCACACTCACCACTCCTATTCAATATAGTACTAGAAGTCCTAGGCAGAACAACCAGAGAAGAGAAAAAAAAAAACCAAAAGGCACCCAAATAGGAAAATAAGTCAAACTATCTCTCTTCATGGATGATAAGTGTCTATACCTACAAAACCCTAAGGACTCCACCAAAAGGCTCCAGAAACTGATAAATGACTTCAGTAAAGAATCAGGATATAAAACCAATTAGAAAAATCAGTATCATTTCTATACACCACCAACATTCAAGCTGATAGCCATATCAAGAATGCAATGCCATTTACAATAGCTACAAAAATAAAATAAAATAAAACACTTAGAGATACATTTAACCAAGAGTGTAAAAGACCCCTACAAGGAGAACTAAAAGACACTGCTGAAAAGAAATCATAGATGACACAAACAAATGGAAAAACATTTTGTGCTCATGGACTGAAAGAATCAATATCACTAAATGCCCATACTGCCCAAAGCAATCTGCAGATTCAACACTATTTCTATCAAACTACAATGTTATTTTTCACAGAACTGGGAAAAAACTATTCTAAAATTCATATGCAACCAAAAAGTAGCCCAAATAGCCAAAGCAGTCCTAAGTAAAAACAACAAAGCCAGTGTCTTGACATTACATAAGTTCAAACTATACTATAAAGCTACAATAACCAAAACAGCATGGTAGTGGTACAAAAACAGACCCATAGACCAATGGAACAGATAAGAAAACACAGAAATAAAAAAACTGCACACCTACAGCCATCTGATCTTTGATCAAAAATAAGCAAAAGGGAAAAGACTCCCTATTCAATAAATGGTGCTGGGATAGCTGGCTAGCCTTATGCAGAAGAATAAAACTTGTCCCCTACCTTTCATCATGTACAAAAATTAAGTCAGAATGGATTAAAGATTTAAATCCTCAAACTATAAGAATTCTAAAAGAAAACCTAGGAAACACCATCCTGGGTATCAGCTTTAGGAAGAAATATATTTATAACTAAATTCTCAAAAGCAATTGCGACAAAAATGAAAATTGACAAATGGGACTTAATCAAGCCAAAGAGCTTCTATACAACAAGAGTAACTATCAATATAGTAAACAAACAACCTATAGAATGGGAGAAAATAATCATAAACCATTCATCCAACAAACGACTAATGTTCTATACAGAACTTAAACAAATCATCAAGAAAACAAAATTTTTAAGTGGGCATAGGACATTAACAGATACTTCTCAAAGGAAGACATACAACTGGTCAACAAATACATGATAAAATGCTAAACATCACTAATAATCAGATAAATGCAAATCAAGACCACGATGAGATAACATCTCGCACCAGTAAGAATGGCTATTACTAAAAAGTGCAAAAAAAACCAAACATATGCTCATGATGTTGTGGAGAGACAGGAACACTTATACATTGTTGGTGGAAATGTAAATTAGTTCAGCCACTAGAGAAAGCAGTTTAGAGATTTCTCAAAGAAATTAAAACTGAACTACCATTAGACCTAGCAGTCCCATTAGTGGGTATATAGCCAAAGGAAAATAAATAGTTCTACCAAACAGACACCTACATTTGTATGTTCATCATAGCACTATTCACAGTAGCAAAGACATGGAATCAACCTCAGTGCCTATCAATGGTGGATTAGATAAAGCAAATGCAGTACATATACACCATAGAATACTACATGGTCAAAAAAAAAAGAATGAAATCATGCCCTTTGCAGCAACGTGAATGCAGCTGGAGGCCATTATACTAAGCAAATTAACACAGGAACAAAAAACAAAATACTACATGTTCTCACTTATAAGTGGCAGCTAAGCATTGGGTACACAAAGTTATAAAGATGGAAACAAAGGGCACTGTAGAATATTAAAGGGGAGAGGGAAGAATGGGGGAAAAGGCTGAAAACTAACTATTGGGTATTACACTCACTACTTTGGTAAAGTATCCTAAACCTCAGTATCACACAATATACCCAGGTAACAAACCTGCATGTGTATTCCCAGAATCTAAAATAAAAGTTGAATGATTTTTTAAAAATTTAAAATGTATACCATTTTTACTCATTGAAAGACCCAATACTGTTATATAGATTTTCCCCAAATTTATCTATACATTCAATATAATTCCAAGCAAAATCCTAGTAGCCTTTTTAAAAAAATAAAAATTGGTAAGGTGCTTCTAAAATATATAAGGAGTTGCACAGGATTTAGAAAAGCCAAAATAATTTTGAAAAAAAAAAACAAGTTCAGTAGTACCCCTTAATCTGTTGTTTTGCTTCCTGCAGTTCGACTGCACATAGTCCAAAGGGAAAATTCCAGAAATAAACAATTCCTTAGTTTTAAGGTGACACCACTCTGAGTAGTATGATGAAATATCTAGCCTTCCCACGCTGTCCTGCCCAGGACATGAATCATCCTTTTGCCTAGTGTATCCATGCTGTATATTTTATTTGCACATTACTCACTTAGTAACCCTCTCAGTTCTCAGATCAACTGTCTTGCTATAGCAGTGCTTGTGTTTGAGGAACCTTTATTTAACTTAATAATGGTGCCAAACTTCAAGGATAGTGATGCTGGTAATTTGGATAAGCCAAAAAGTCAGAAAGTGTCTCCTTAAAGGGATGAAAAGTTCTCAACTTAAGAAAAAAACATGCTGAGGTTGCTAAGGGCTATGGTAACAGTGAATCTTCTATCCAAGCCACTGTGAAGAAGAAAAAGGAAATCTGTGCCTTTGAATTTTTGATGTTATATTTCAAACTGCAAAAGTTATATGCATAGTGTGCAATCAGTGCTTAATAAGATGGAAAAGGAATTAAATTTGTAGATAGAAAGCATGAACAGAAACATATTCTGATTGACAACAATGGATGTTCAGTACTATTCACAGCTTCAGGCAGGCATCTGCTGGAGATCTTAGAACATATCCCCCATAAATAAGGGATGACTACTATACACTATTTGACTTTGATATTATTATGTATAATCAAATGTTTTACTGGTGTCATGATAGACAAAAATCTGAATGGAACAGAATAAAGAGTACAGAAATAGACTCACATTATGGTCAACTGATTTTAAACAAAGATCCAAGGCAATTCAACGGAGAAAATTTAGTATCTTCAACAAAGGGTGTTAGAACAAATGGATATCCAGAAGCAAAAAAATAAATAAATAAACTTCAATCCATAGCTTGCCATATATATAAAAATTAACAAAAAATAAATTATAGACCTAAACACAAAACTTAAAACGATGTAATTTCCATATGACAATATAGGCAAACTTTAACTTTGTGTTGGGCAAAGATTTTTAAGATATAACAGAAGCATAATCCTCTTTAAAAAATTATAAATTTGACTTTATTTATAGTTGGAATAAATGATAATTTTTCTGTGTTAAGAGGAAATAACGGCTGGGCACAGTGGCTCATGCCTGTAATTCCAGAGCCTTCAGAGGCCAACGCAGGAGGATTTCTTAACCCCAGAAGTTCAAGGTCAGCCTGGGCAACATACTAAGATCCTGTTTCTACAAAATAAAAAATAAAATTAGCCAGGCATGGTGGCACATGCCTATAGTCCCAGCTACTCAGAAGGCAAAGGTGGAAGGATTGCTTGAGCCTGGGAAGTCAAGGTTGCAATGAGCCATGACTACACTACTGCACTCCAGTCTCGATGCCAGAGCAAGATACTAAAAGAAAAAAAAAAGGAGGAAAAGCTAACATACTCCTTGATTTTCTGTGAGGTCTCACTCATTGTTCAACTGTTAATTTAATGTATAAATTAATACAACAAAGAAAACAGAAACTATGAGACAATGGTAAATAAGACATGTCAACAGAACATAAGAAAATAAAAAGCAGGTGAGTGGTAACTAATTAGCACATGAGGAAAAGTGAAAACGTAAGTGTCCTGCAAAAGGGAGGTCAAGATTTATGAGGTCAGATTACTCCAGTAAAGCTCAGGAATTGGAGACAGCTGGAACAAATGGAGGAAGAGAAGAGCATACTAAAACAGAGGGATTGATTCAAAGTCTACATAAGAAGCAGGAGACCAGGTACAGTGGCTCACTCTTAGCCTCAAGCAATCCTCCCCTCAGCCTTCCAAGTAGCTGGGGCTACAGGCACCTGCCATTGCACTCAACTAATATTTTACATTTTTTAAAAAACTATTTCATATTGTGGATCAGTTCATTCTGTAACTTGGAAAAAATATCACTTTTGCTTCTGAATGCACTGTGACAATTTTTTTTAATCTTTTCTCATCAAAAATTCCTGTTGGTAGGCCAGGCACAGTCGCTCACACCTGTAATACCAGCACTTTGGGAAGCCGAGGAACGTAGATCATTTGAGGTTAGGAGTTCAAGACCAGCCTAGCCTACATGGTGAAACCCCCGTCTGTACTAAAAATACAAAACTTAGCCAGGTGTAGTGGTACCCTGCTTGTAATCCCAGCTACTTGAGAGGCTGAGATACAAGAATCGCCTGAACCCAGGGGTGGAGGCTGTAGTGAGCCAAGATTGCACCACTGTACTCCAGCCTGAATAAGAGAGTAAGACTGCATCTCAAAAAAAAAAAAAAAAAAAAGAAAACAAGAGGGATAAATGAAGCAGAAAGCCATTGGAATCAGAGACACCAAGCAGCTTACCAAAAACAAGAAGATTGAAATGTGACTCTTAAAATATCAAAAGTACTTTCCCTATCTATTCCCATTAACATAATGGCAGGCTTATAGCCACAGATAATGAGCCAAATAAAATAAAGAATATCCAGTTAGATTCAAATTTCAGATAAATAACAAATAATTTTTAATGTATGTTTGTCCTAAATACTGCATGCAAATTTAAATGGTATCTTGTATTTTTTGTGGCCATCTCTGGCAGCTCTACCTTCAGACCAGAGACTGGCCCAGAAAGGAAGTTAAAGATATGAACATTAGCGACCCCTCTTTTTGTTTTTTTTTTAGGTTGATTCTCGCTCTGTCATCTAGGCTAGACTGCAGTGGTGCAATCTTGGCTCACTTCAACCTCTGCCTTCTGGGTTCATGCAATTCTTCTGCCTCAGCTTCACGAGTAATTGGGATTACAGGTGTGTGCCACCATGCCTGGCTAATTTTTGTATTTTTAGTAGAGGTGGGATTTCACCATGATGGCCAGGCTGGTTTTGAACTCCTGACCTCAAGTGATCCACCCACCTAGGCCTCCAAAAGTACTGGGATTACAGGTGTGAGCCACCCAGCCCAGTCAAGTGGGCTTTTAACAAAATCACAAATCCTTACTTGATCAAACACTATATATGCATTCTCCACGGGTAACAGTTTTCTTCTAAAATTTACTCAAATCCTAAGACCCAAAAGTGAAAGAAAATTAATTTAATATTCTAAAGTAAAAAAGATTTATTTTCAACTTAGAATAAATATAGTGAAATATGATATTAAATTAAGACATTGGAAGTAACAAAGCAAGAATCTAAGAACTATTAGAGTTTAATATTTCTTCTTCAATGTTTTCAAAGAACAATTAACAGTATAATTCTGGCCCTTATTTTTATATGGCAGAATAATCTTGGATTAAAAATTCATTATTCATCCAATAGTTGTTTTAAAAGTGACTAACTCGACAATATACTAATATTTTTGTACTGAAATGGTAGCAAATAACAGCTACACACTAAAATGTTCCATATGATTCACAACACTCCCAGAAGAATTCAGGGAGTGGTTTATAACTAAAGTTGGTGCAAAAGGGAAAAATAGTAGGGTTCAAATGACCCAAATCCAAAAGAGTTAATAAATCAAAATTTGTAACAATGGTTCTCAAACCTGACCCATTAGAGAGATACAGCCACCAATTTTTTGTTTTTGTTTGGTTTTTGAGACAGGGTCTCACTCTGTCACCCACGGCTCACTGCAGCCTTGATCGAACAGGCTCACGCAATCCTCCCACCTCAACCTCCCAAATAGCTAGGACTTCAGGCACATGTTACCATGCCCAGCTAATTTTTGTATGTTTTGTAGAGACAAGATTTCACCACGTTTCCCAGGCTGGTCTCAAACTCCTGGGCTAAAGTGACATTCCCGCCTCAGCCTTCCAAATTGCTAGGATTACAGATGTGAGCCAACATGCCCGGCCACCTCAAACTTTATAATTTTTAAAAACTTCTCCGTGAGATTCTCATAGTCTATAAAATTGTGGAATCACTGCTTTAGAATGCTGAGTTGAGTATGCTCATTCAATACTATGATCTACTGCATTTTAAGGACAATTATGATGCTATAAATAACAAATGATGAAAATATTCTTCTTACCTTGGACATGTTGCTGACATAATTCATTTGGACAGTACTTTCCTTATCAACTTGATTACAAAGGTTCTGTAAAGTAGATGCATATTCTTTGTCACTTTTTATTCTCAGGGCCATAAATTTCTTTACTGTTTCCAGTAACCGTAATTCACAGTCTTGCAATTTTAACACTGCTTCATGTGAATTCTTCAGGTCACTCCCAAACCCCATTTTTGTAAGGCACTCGTTATCGTCCACACTGCACAAGCGAGCCTTCTAATCAGCACATATCTGTGTATGCAAACAGAAGAGAAAAACTCTTAAATAAAAAGGAAATTTGTCTTCAAAAAAAGTTATGATAGATTCTTCTTTGGGGTAAAAAAAAATCACAACTGAATACTTTCTTCCAAAGATCAGAAACAAGATGAGGAGGTCCACTCTATTGTTGGCTTCAACGTTACACTGACATCTTAGCCATTATAATGAAATAAATAAAATAAAAGGAGCATTCAGATTGGAAAGGATGAAGTAAAACTATCTTAATTTGCAAATTATATCATCTCATATGAAGAAAATCCTATGTAATGCAACAAAAACACTACTAAAATAAACGACTAAAAGCCTCCACCAATTGTGCCCCCGCCCACCTGCCTGCAGGAAGACCTAATTTAACAACTATTTACACACACAAAAATCACCTTCATAAGAACCAGAAATCAGCTGAGAAATCAGAGTACGAGGTTTAACTTCCTATCGCTGAAAGAGGTACTGAAAAGGTTTTGTAGAAAACACAGTCTTGAATCATCAAGACCAGTCCTCTCCCATTCCCTGGGAGTGGTCACATGGTACATAGAGTGTGCTTGGAGGAGAGAGAGAGGGCACCAAGATTGTAGGACTCTGCAATAAACTCACTGCTGCCTTGTCACAGCAGAAAGTAAAACCAGGATGAACTCAGCCAATGCCCACCCAGGAAGGAAGCATTTAGACCAGCCATGGCCAGAGGGGAATTGCCCATACCAGCAGTCAGAACTTGAGTTTCAGCAAGCTAGAGAGACATGAGAGAGGGAGGCTACAGGAGGGCTTGCAACACCCCTTCTGCACCCCAGCCAGCATAGCTTACAGCAACCGAAGTGACTCCATCCTTCTGCTTGAGGAGACGAGACAAACAATAAAGAGAATGTTGTCTTGCCTCTTGGATACCAGCTCAGCCACAGTAGTACAGGGCACTGGCAGAGTCATTATACCTCCATTACAGGCCCTACCTCCTGAATGACATTTCTAAACATAACCTGGGGCCAAAAAAAGCCTGCTGCCTTAAAAGACAGGACCCAGTCCTAGTAGGCTTCAGCACCTGCTGACCTCAGAGCCTCTGATCCCTGAATAACCACCAGTGATACCCAGGTAGTACACTGTGGGCCCTGAACTCAGGTGAAACCTACACATTCCCAGCTGTAGTGGCTATGGTGAGAGACTCCTTCTGCTTGAGAAAAATGAAGAGAAAGGTAAAGGGTACTTTGTCTTACATGTTAGGTACCAGCTCGAACACAGTAGGGTAGAGTATCAAGCACATTCTCACAGCCCAATTCCAGGCCTTGCCTCTTGGATGTTACTTCTAGACCTGCTCTGGGCCAGATAAGAGCCTACTGCCCTGCAGGTTAAGTCCCAGGCAACATCAGCAGTAGCCTGGTAGTGCTTCCTGTGGGTCTGTGGTGGTGGTGGCTAGGGAGAGAGGCTCTTCTACCCGTGGAAAGGAGAGAGAAGAGCAGGAAAGACTTTGTCTCGTAGCTTGAGTGCCAGTTTGGCCATGGTAGAACAGGGCACCAGGTAGATTTCTAAGGTTTTGACTCCACTCCCTGGCTAACAGACAGCATCTCTGGAGCCTGCAGAAACGCACCACCCTTGAGGAAAGGACACAAGCCTGGCTGGCTTCTCTACCTGTTGATTAGAAAGCTCTAGGGCCTTATGTAAACATAAGCAGGAGTCAGCAATTACAGCAGGCCTTGGGCATGACCCAGTGTTATGCTGGCTTCGGGTCTGACCCAGTGCAGTTCCAGTACTGGTAGCAACACAGTGACTATTTCACCCCACTCCCAGCTCCATGTGAGTCAAAACAGAGAGAGACTCATTTTGTTTGGGAGAAAGTAACAAAAGAGAACAAGAATTTCTGCCTGGTAATGCAAAGAATCCTTTCAGATCTTAGGACGACAAAGGCAGTACCTCTACAAGTCTGTATGAATCATAGTGTTACTGGGCTTGGAGTGGCCCCTAATGCAGATACAGCTTAGATCACAACATCGAAGTACCTTGAATTACCTGGAAAGCTTTCCCAAGAATGACAGGTACAAATAAAGCACAGAAGTGAAGACTACAATAAATATCTAACTCTTGAATGGACAGACTCTGACAAACATCCACGAGATTCAAGACCATCCAGGAAAACGGGACCTCCATGAGCAAACTAAATAAGGCACAAGGAACCAATCCTGGCCTGAAAGATATGGGACCTTTCACACAGAGAATTCAAACTAGCTGTTTTAAAAAAAACTCAAAGAAATTCAAGATAACAGAGAGCTGGAATTTAGAATTCTATCTAGATAAATTTAACAGAGATTTACATAAATAAAAAGAATGCACAAATTCTATAGTTGAAAAATGCAACTGACATATCGAAGAATGTATCAGTATCTCTTAACATCAGAATAGATGAAGCAGAAGAAGAATTAGTGAGCTTGAAGACAGGCTATTTAAAAATACACAGTCAGAGGGAAAAAAGAATAAAAGAGAATAAACCATGCCTAAAAGAACTATAAAATAGCCTCAAAAGGGCAAATCTTCTTCCCCCCCACCCCCAGACGCAGTCTCTCTCTGTGACCCAGGCTGGAGTACAGTGGCACAATCACAACTCACTGTAGCCTCAACCTCCTGGGCTCAAGAGATTCCTCCTGTCTCAGCCTCCTGAGTAGCTGGAACTACAAGTATATGTCATCACACTCGGCTAATTTTTATTTTTATTTTTTTGTAGAGAAGGGGGTCACACTTTGCTGCTCAGACTGCAGTCAAACTCTTATTGTCAAGCAACTTTCCCACCTTGGCCTTCCAAAGTGCTGGGATTACAGGCATGAACCACCATGCCCAGCCAAAGAAAGGCAAATCTAAGAGTAATTAGAATTAAAAAGGAGGTACAGAAAGAGATTGGGGTAGTAAGTTTATTCAAAGAGATAACAACAGAGAACTTTCCAAACCTAGAGAAAGACACATTCAAGTAAAAGAAGGTTATTGAACACCAAGCAGATTTAACCTAAAGGCTATCTCAAGGCATTTCATAATCAAACACCCAAAGGTCAAGAATAAAGAAAGGATCCTAAAAGCAGCAAGAGAAAAGAAACAAATAACATCCAATGGAGATCCCATATATGTGGCAGTAGCCTTTTCAGTGGAAATCTTACAGGGCAGGAGAGAGTGGCATAAAATATTCAAAGTGCTGAAGGAAAAAAAAAAAAGCTTTCACCCTAGAATAGCATATCTGGTGAAAATATCCTTTAAGCATAAAAAAGAAATAAAGATGTTCCCAGACAAACAAAAGCTGAAGAACTGCATCAACACCACATTTATCCTAGAAAAAATGCTGGCGGGGGAGGGGAGCAGCCAGGCACAGTGGCTCACACCTGTAATCCCAGCACTTTAGGAGCCCAAGGTGGACGGATCATCTGAGGTCAGGAGTTCAAGACCAGCCTGGCCAACATGGCGAAATCTCATCTCTTAAAAATACAAAAATTAGCCAGGCATAGTGGCAGGTGCCTGTAATCTTAGCTACTTAGGAGGCTGAGGCAGGAGAACTGCTTGAACCCGGGAGGCAGAGGTCACAGTGAGCCGAGATCATGCCATTGCTCTTCAGCCTGGGCAACAAGAGTGAAGCTGCATCTCAAAAATCACTTGAACCTGGAAAGCAGAGGTTGCAGTGAGCCAAGATCATGCCACTGCACTCCAACCTGAGCAACAGAGTGAGACACTGTCTTAAAAAAGGAAAATTCCTGTTGGTAGATATTTCAGATATCTCCTGGGTTTTTGTTGTTGTTGTTGCAAATATGATTGCAAATCAATTAAAATTGGAATCACCCAGAAAATTTCTTAGAAATGGCAATATACAAATTAGGACTGAAATAGTGACCATGATTTAGACTATAAAAAGTCAAATGGGAAATGTAGTTCAGGAAATAGGTCAGTATAGGGCAAAAAAAAAAAAAAAAAACCAGTGAGTATGAGGTACAGTTAAAAAAAAAAAAGCAAATGTCTCCAAAATCAAACTCTATGTGACAAGTAGTGAGAGATGGCATGCCAAATTATCTTCTGCTAGTCCTCTGCTCAAGAAACAAATAAGCCCAAACTCCTTGAATTAATTTGTGTCAACACAAGGTTACAATTTTTGAAAACCAAGATCATGAACACAACAGTTTAAAAGATTAATTTGTTGGTGCTAGTTAAGCAAGTATGTTCAGTTTATAAATTCATCAAGCTGAGCACTTACGATTTGTACATGTGTGTATGTTATAGTTCAATAAAAAGACAGAGACACAAAGATAAATTTTGATTTGGCAGCTAATGAGACACAAGAACCCATTATAGCAATATAGCTTGAGAAATTAAGATCTAAAATTGACAATGTCAATGAGAATTAAAATGAAAGATTCTTAACCTAGTAAATGGATTTAGTGAACAAAAGAGACAATTCAATGTAATTTTTAAGGCTTTAGAAATAAAGAATCATGACAGTATCAATAGAAATGAAAGAACAAGAATACGGAGCTACTTTGAGTAAACTATATTCATTTCAGCTGGAAATTTTACCGGTAGGTAAAATACTAAGGATAAAAATCCAAATTTGAGAGTCAATTACTTAAAGGTGACTGATGAAACCAACAAACTGAATGTTGACAGAAAAGCAGAGTCAAGGACAAAACCCATAAGGCCAGGGAGTAAGAACAGGTACTTTCAAGCCTCCTCCAAGATTGAAAGAAGGAGAAGCCAACCAAAGGATAGAAATTAAGTAAGCAAAAATATAACAGAGGCCTGGCAGAGTCACAGATGTCAGGAGGCAAAAAAAAAAAAGATACTTGTGTCACAGGATCCTTTGGGTATTGCTTTGCCAGCCAGAAACCTCTGTGGCCAGTGCTGCCTCTACTTGGGTTTTGCTTGTGCCAGCTGAGCTCATTCCATCCACTTGGCCCAGCAGGCTACACTCAGTTCACACTACTGGCCTGGATCCCACACCTGCCAAGGGTGAGCCAGGCACAGAACAGCAAGGGGTTTGTGAGCAAGCAAGTGCAAGATACATCTACTGCACATAGCCAGGCGCACCAGCTGCAACAGGACAGGCAGCTCCAGGCACCAGCACAGGCGCCAGCTCTGTGAGAGACTGAACCTGGACCACACATACCACAAGTGGCTTCTGTAGCATCTGGACAGGTAGGACGTGACGGCACCAGAAAGCTCAGAGACACCAGGAACCACAGAGTCCCAAAATGGGTGTTACAGAATGTCAGAGTCCTGGCTCAGGGGGTTCCAAGGTCTGGGATCCTAGATGTGCCACAGCTCTTCTCTCTTTCTCATCACACACAATGTGGCAATCAGGCGCATGTTTTCACCGTGTTTGTGTTATATCTCTTTTAGTCCCACCACTAGTGGGTCCCAAGTTCTTGTCCCTTGTCCAGAAATAATGAGATATGCAGACAACTGGGGGATGAGTGAGGCAGAGAGGAGCTTCATTGAGCAACAGAATAGCTCTCAGGAGGCCCAAAGTGGGTAGGTCCTTTCTGTAGGCAGGTTGTCCTAATGTGTGTCCAACTCTCAGCAGGTAGGAGACCTGTAGTGGGTAGCTCCTTCCACAGGCAATTTGTCCTGACCAATCCAGCTCTCAGTAAAGAAGACCTGTAGTGGGTAGCTCTTTTCTGCAAGCGGTCATCTGGATGAGTGTGTGAGTCTGTCTAAGCCTGGGGTTTTTACGTGCTCAGAATCAAAGAACTGCATACTAATTGGTCCATGGACAGCCAGAAGTGGGCCTGGAAAAAGCACCATCCAATTGGCTAAATGGTTATCAATGAAGTTCTCACTCGGGCACAGACATCAACTGGAACTGGGAGCCCAGCACCCAGGCTTCGGGCCATCTCTGGCCTGAGGTGAGGTTTTACCGGGGACCCACCACTTTCTGCCTAGGAACCTGTCTGCCTTTAACATGCCATCCACAGCACCCAAACTGTCTGTGCCAAGAGATGCCTGCAGGCCAGTGCAAAGCCACCCTCAGCCCCTGTGGCACCCCCTCCCATGCTCATCAGTACCCAAAGTCTAGAGGGGGCCACAGTGGCAAGGGGCTGGCATGTCAGCACCACCCTGAGCACACACATACCTGGCTGGTTTGCAACAGTGCCTGGGCTTGACCACAACTTTGCTCCATCCTAGAGCGGGGCCAGGAGCAAGAAGAGACCAAGCAGTGAGTGCAGGCACTTTTAAACCTGCAGGGCCAGGGGGCTTCCTGGGCCCCCGAGAGTGCAAGGATGCCTGGGTCCAGAGCCACAGTCGGACAGCAGGAGATGCACCCAGGAGCACAAGGCTCCCGCCTGTTCCCAGCCCCTGCTAGCTCTGCAGAGTGCACAGCCCTAGCCAATGCAGCCCTGGCCACACTTCCTCAGCCACAGCTGGCATCCCAGAGCAGTTGCTTCAGATGGGTAGCCGCCGCCATCATTAGCAATGTCAAAAGTCAAAGGAAAATGTAAAAACTGCAAAAATCTCATCATCAAGCTATACTTCAAAAGCTCTACTGACAACAGTGAAAAAAAAAATTTTAAGAAAAAACAAAAATTTAAACATATCACCAACAAATAAAGGAGTACGACCTTATGCCGTAAGTTTCACACCATAGTTTTAGTGAGTCCAATACTACCCCAACCAGTCCAGAAGATATTCTGGCAAAGAAAAGTTAACAAAATCCTGAGAATTCACAATAGCTACTCCAATATGAAAAGAAGCAGGCAGAGTGAATACACTAAACTAGGGAAAGTCAAGCAAATATCTAAAGATAGGGTAGGGATTTAGAAAACACAGGGAGGACAGCACTGAATTACAATTTTCCAGAGCTCTGTGATGAACTTGTGAGTGAAATTTAAGTCCAGGAGTACAGGATGAACTCTTTTAAATGTGAATAAATCTCAGGGCCTCCGACAATGCCAAACTCAACCCCAGCCAGTATTTCTCCACTCGTTTACCTCCACAATCACATGCCACCGAAATGGAAATTAGAAGGAAAACTCAGCTTGTGGTCCAGACAAGATGGCATAGACCATTTTTCCCATTCCTCCCCATTAACTACAAATATAAACAGATAATGCAAGTGATAACCAAAGAACTCTGGAAGGTAGAAAGACGGCGGCAAACTCTTTTGAAACCCTACAACTAGAAGAACAACACGGAGGCAGGATGTCTTATGCCTACCTCACCCAAGTGAAGAAGACCACCCACACTTGGTTTCTCTCAGCCACAGCCTAGTAGCAGAAGGCAGCCCACATAAGTTATTCCTCCCAGAATAGAATAGGTGTCCTTCTGACAATATTAAGAAAGCCAGACACCACCAGCAGGAAAGATTAATTAGGAACCTCAACAACAAAAAAAAAACAGCTAGGGGAAACACTCTCCTTCCCTGTGACACCTGAGACTCCCCACTTTTTTTTCCAGTGTTTTTTGTTTTTTAATTTCTAAAGCTCTGCCACAAACTTCTAGCGGGTGCCCATGTCATTTGCCACACTCACACCAGGTTCTCTGTGTAGCCAGCAAACAATCTGACCATCAACAGACCAGGCCAGGGAGGTACACCGGGGCAGTTCTGCCATGCTGCCAGTACAGATAACTTCTTGCTTCAGTTCATCTATGATGATATTTACCACTAAGTCCCAGATCTTGATGCTGGGGCCCATGGCAGCAAATAGCCAGTAGCAGTTGGGGCTGAGGCACAGGGTGTTGATGATGAAGCTCCCACCATCTAGCATATAAAGGTGCTTGCCTTCATTGAGATCCCATAGCATGGCCTGGCCATCTTTGCCTCCAGATGCATAGGGGGATCCAACTGGAGACAGTCACAGTGTTCAGATAACCTGTGGCCAGTGTGGTTAGTCTTCAGCTTGCAGTTAGCCAGACTGCATAACTTCACCAGCTTGTCCCAGCTACAGGAGATAGTGATAGGGTTGCTGCTGTTAGGCGAGAAGCGAACATAAGATACCCACTCTGTGGCTCTCATACTAAACAGTGTATCTGGTACATAACTTGATGGTTTTAGCTCACAATCCACGGACAATCTGCTGGTTGTCAGGGGAGGCCACTTTCAGCATGCTTGGTACGGCCCACGAATTGTCTCATGGTGATGTCCACTGTGAGATCCCAGAGGCACAGCGTTCCAGCCAAGGAGCCTGAGAGGGCAATCTGGCCATCTAAGGAGATGAACATGTCACTAAAAAAGTGGGAGTGACCTTGCAAAGCATGTTGTAGGATGCCATAGTTGGTATCTTCCCTGCTAAGTTTCTACGTAATGATGCTCTTGTCTTGAGAGGCAGACAGGATCATGTTCAAGAATTGGCCGGGCACAATGGCTCAAGCCTGTAATCCCAGCACTTTGGGAGGCCGAGGCGGGTGGATCACGAGGTCAAGAGATAGAGACCATCCTGGTCAACATGGTGAAACCCTGTCTCTACTGAAAATACAAAAAATTAGCTGGGCATGGTGGCTGGTGCCTGTAATCCCAGCTACTCAGGAAGCTGACGCAGGAGAATTGCCTGAACCCAGGAGGTGGAGGTTGCGGTGAGCCGAGATCGCGCCATTGCACTCCAGCCTGGGTAACAAGAACTATGGAGTAGCAGCAATCGGGGTTATCCAGCCATTGGGGCCCTGAGGGTGCCACAAAGGGTAAGCTGCTCAGTCACAGTGATAGCAAGTCAAGATTCCCCTTTTCCATCAAGAGAAACAAAGGAAAGCAGGAAGAACCAGAAGAGAGACAGCCTGGTCAGAAATGTCTGTCTCCACAAGCAGCCCAGTCAAGAACCTCTGTTTCACAGGTCTCAGGATCTCCTTCTTTACCCAGAGACATCAGAACAGGCTAGTCAGAACCAGCAAGCAGAACCCAGTTTTGCTAGATAGCCAATCTCAGGAAGCCTCTTGTTCTCCACATATCCAAGACTCTCCTCCCTTGTGCAGAGACAACTGAGCAGGGAGCATGGTAAGGAAATCCCAGCCCATCCCTTCCCCAGCAATAGATATACACTAACTCAGCATAAGAAAGAATCTCCTACTCCCTCAAGCAGCACCAGCAGAGACAAGTGGGAGCCCTAGTGCCAACCAGATACAGGAAGCCAACCAAAACAGCAGTGCAGACTCAAAATTAAACTATCATTGGAACCACAACCCCAAAAAATATAGGCTAAGACCTGCATGATAACACCTAAACAGGATGACTGCCTGTGAAAATAAAAGGTTGAACTAGCCCTCAGAATCTCTTAACATATTAGAAAAAAATATCTAAGTTTCAAATGTAAATCACCTGTCATACCAAGAACCAAGGAAAATCATAACTTGAGTGAGAAAAGACAATCAACCAGTGCAAACACCTGGATAAATCAGATGTTGAAATGATCTGACGAGAATTTTAAAACAATCATCATAAAAATGCTTCAACAATTATAAATTCTCTTAAAACAAATGTAAAAATAGAAGATCTAAGCAAAGAAATACAAGTTAAAAAAATAACCAGATGAAAATTATGTAACTAAATAATGCAATAACAAAGACAAGATAGATAGGTTCAGAAGTAGAGTGAAGATGACACAGGATACAATCAACGAGCTTATGGACAGAACAACAGAATTCACCCAATCCAAACAACACAGAGAAAAAATTAACAAAGCCTCATGGACCTGTGGGACAATAACAATAGATCCATCACTTGTATCATCAGAGTGAAAGAAGGAGAAGAGAGAGTCAGACTGAAAGAAAATTCAAAGAAATATGATCCAGCCTGCCATATAGCTACAGAAATCAAGACAGTGTGCTATTAGCAGGAGACAGACAATAGATCAATGAAACAGAAAAGTGAATCCAGAAATAACCAACACAAATATGTTCAACTGATTTTTTGACAAAGAGCTAATAGTAATTTAACAGAAGAAGAATAGCCTTTTCAACAAACAGTGTAAGAGCAATTAGGCATCTACTGGCAGAAAAGAAAGGAAGAAAAAAACAACTGTTAAAAAAAATTTAACCCAGGCCTGGCACAGGGGCTCACACCTGTAATCCCAGCACTTTGGGAGGCCAAAGCAGGCATCCTGCTTGAGCCCAGGAGTTCAAGATCATCCTGGCAACAAAGCACGACCACATCTCTACCAAAAAATAAAAATAAAAAGGAAACAAAAATTTAACTCCAAAGGATTATGGACTTAAATGTAAACATAAAGCTGCTATAAAGTTTAGAGAAAAAAATATAGAAGGAAATCTTTAAGATCTAAAACTAGGCAGATTTCTTATATTTGACACCAAAACCACAACCCCAAAAAAAATGAATAAAATGGACCTCATTGAAAATAAAATATTTTGCTCATGTGAACAAGATGAAAACAAGCTGCAACTTCTGCTTCTAGTGGGTATATAAGAAACTTGTGCTATGCAGGAGGTTGAGGCAGGAGGATCACTTAAGCCAGGAGTTCCAGTCCAGCTTGGGCAATATAGCAAGATCCCATCTCCAAAAAAATTAAATAAATAAATAAAAATAAAATAAAACTTAGAAGTCACTAAGCCATCCTACCAACAAGAAAAACTAAACAAACTGAAAAATCTATGACTCTTCTCAGATCAGCAAGAGAAATGAAGACACACAGCAAACCACTGTCCCATAAATTGGAGAAACAGGTGACCACAGAGAATCCCATCACACTGAAGAAGAAAACTGCAGGAAAAAGTGCAGGGTAGGAAAGACTGAACTTTGATTGACAAACTGCTGAAGGCTCAATGTGGACAAGTGGGAAACTTAAAAATGCCAGGGTGACTCAGTCATAGGACAGCCTTCATACTTTTATTAGTTTTACCTCCAGGAAACCAATATGGTTCTCACAATATATATTAGAGGGGAAATAAAACCCTCAAGTTTATGACAGAGGGAGGGGAAACAAAATCATCTTTAAATAAGCCAGAGCATTCTGTTCTTAATAACATCTTTCCCTCAGGAGAAACTATTTAATCAGAGCCTGCTGAGGTTTATCAGAGCCTAACTAACTTGCAGGAAGGGAACTAGGAAATACTCATTGCAGCCCATACTAGTCATGCTGTCTTACTTGGGGAGACAGGGGAGTAAGTCCTAAGAAACATCTGTGAAGGTCACAGCCAGAGACACAGAGACTCATCAAAAGACTGGGATCTAATCATTGGGCTGGATCACCAAGGAGGGTGGATCACCTAAGGTCAGGAGTTTCAGACCAGCCTGACCAACATAGTGAAATGCTGCCTCTACTAAATACACAAAAATTAGCCAGGCATGGTGGCAGGCGCCTGTAATTCCAGCTACTTGGGAGGCTGAGGCAGGACAATCGCTTGAACCCAGGAAGCAGAGATTACAGTGTGCCAAGATTGAACCATTGCACTCCAGCCTAGTTGACGGTGAGACTCCATCTCAAACAAACAAAAACACACAGTCTGAAGAGAGCTAGTATAAGAACCAGACTCAGATATAGCAAAGGATGTGAGAATCATCAGATCAATTACTAAAAAAAAAAAAAAATGGTAAATATACTAAGGTTTCTAATGGATAAAATAGACTGCATACAAGAAGAGATAAGTAATGTAAGCAGAGAAATAGAAATTCTAAGAAAGAACCAAAAAGAAATACTAGAGATCAAAAACACCATAAGAGAAATGAAGAATGCCTATGCTGAGTTCAATTAGGTTGACGAGTTCAGTCTAGTAACCTGGACACAGCTGAGGAAAGAATAGCTGGAGGATATCCCCCATTAGATACTTAAACTACAAGCAAACAGAAAAAAGACTGAAAAAATATAGAACAGAATACACAAAAGTTGGGGGACAATTATAAAAGGTGTAACATACATGTAATAGGAATACCAAAAGAAGAAAGAGAGAAACAGAAAAAATATTTGATACAATAATAAACAACAATTTCACCAAATCAATGTCAAGCACTAAACCACCAGTGCAAAAAGCTTAGAAAACTCCAAGCAGGACAATGACTAAAAAAAAAAAAAGTTTACACCTAGCCATATCACAGTTCAAACTACAGAAAATAAAAGATGAAGAAAAAAATCCTGAAATAAGCCAATGGAAAAAAGACATTACCTAACAAAAAGCTAAGAGAACAGTTACATAGGCATTACCCCCAAAACCATATAAGCAAGAAGGAAGTGAAGTGAAATATTTAAACTGTTAAGAAAATAAGCTGGACTTCATTAAAATTATATTTTCTGCTCTTTGAAACACATTGCCAAGAGAATGAAAAGGCAAACCACAAACTGGGAAAATATATTTACAAGAGATCTCTCTGATAAAGGACTGTTATCCAGAACATACAAAGAATAATAAGAAAACAAACAACCGAATTTAAAAATGGGCCACAGACCTTAACAGACAACTCAGCAAATATAGACAAACAGTAAATAAGCATACAAAAAGATGCTCCACATCACATGACTTCCAGGAGATGCACATTAAAACAACAATGAGATACCACCAGACATTTATCAGAATAGCCAAAATCCAGGACACTACTAATCCTCAATGCTGGTGAGGATGTGGACCAACAGAAACTCTCATTTATTGCTGTTAAGAATGCAAAATAGTATAGCCACTTTGAAAGACAGTTTGGCAGTTTCTTACAAAACTAAACACACTCTTACCATACAAAATACGATCATATTAACTACAACTAAATTAAATGCCCCATAAATTCTTGTTATGGAAAGAGTTGAAATTTTATATGCACACAAAAACTTGAACATCGAACATCAGTGTTTACAGCAGATTTGTTCATAATTGCCAAAACTTGTAAGCAACCGAGATGTCTTTCAATAGGTGAACAGATGAACTGTGGTAAATGCAAATGATGGAATATTATTCAGCACTAAAAACAACTGAACTATCAAGCCATGAAAAAACATGGAGAAATTTAAAGGCACATTACTAAATGAAAGAAGCCCATCTGAAAAGGCCATATATGGTACGATTATAACTATATGACATTCTGAGAGAAGCTACACTATGAAGACAGTTGATGTGTTGTGGAACGGACCCAGTGGGAGATGACTGAATGATGGGGGTGGGTCTTTCCATTGCTATTCTCATGAACAGTGAATGAGTCTCACGAAATCTGATGGTTTTAAAAATGGGAGTTTCTCTGCACAAGCTCTCTTTGCCTGCTGCCAACCATATAAGATGTGGCTTGCTCCTCCTTTCTCCTTCCACCATGACTGTGACTCCTTCCACCATGACTCCACACTCATGTGGAACTGTAAGTCCAATAAACCTCTTTCTTTTGTAAAATTTCCAGTCTCAGGTATGTCTCTATCAGCAGCATGAAAATGGACTAATACAACAGTAAAAAGATCAGTGGTTGTCAGGGTTTAGAGGGAAGAGACGAATGAATAGCTGGAGCACAGAGGATTTTTAGGACAGTAAAATTAGCCTCTATATGCTATAATGGTGGATACATGTCACTACATTTTTCCAAACCCATAAAATGTACAACAAGAGTGAACCCTAATGTAAACTATAGTCTTTGGGGGATAATGACATATCAGTATAGGTTCACCAATTATAAACACACCACTCTGGTGAGAAATATTGGTAATAAAGAATGTGTAGTGGGTGGAGGTACATGGGAAATCTCTGTACCTTTCTCCAAATTTTGCTGTAAACTTAAAACTGCTCTAAAAAATTCCATTAGATAAAAATAAAAATAAGAATAAGACCAGACTGGGAGAAAATATTGGCAAGCCATATATATGACAAAGGACTACAATTTAGAACTATAAAGATCTTTCCAAATTCACCAGTTTGAAGAAAAAAAAAAAAAAAACAATCACAGACTGGTCTCCAACTCCTGGCCTCAAGCAATCTTCCCACCTTGGCCTCCCAAAATGCTGGGATTACAGGCATAGGCCAACATGCCCGGCCTGCAGAGGTCAATAAAATGAGATTTTTAAACAGTAATCTCTATAATTTCCTGGATAGTAAGTATAAATCAGGCAGAAACAGAATATTATACAAAAGTTCATGTTATTAACAACAGTACCTAGTTTTAAAAAATGTATTTCTAAAAAGTGAAACTAGTAAAAATCCTACTAAAGTATTGACTATGTAGGTTTATTTAAATCTATCTTATTTAATGTTCTTTAATTTGGTAATTAGTATTAAGTGAGTGCTTACATGTTGGATTTTCAATTCACCATAAATAGTGATGTAAAACTTTTTTTAAAACCATTAAAATTGCTATTTTCTAAAATGAGAAGTTTAATTTACATAAAATAAATCTGTAAATATATAATCAGGTTTTTTTTTTTGTTTATTTTCTTTCTTGGTTTTTTTGAGACAGAGTTTTGCTCTTGTTGCCCAGGCTAGAGTTCAATGGCACGATCTCGGCTCACTGCAACTTCCACCTCCCAGATATGAGCAATTCTCCGCCTCAGCCTCCCCAGTAGCTGGGATTACAGGCATGCACCACCAGTCTGCCTAATTTTGTATTTTTAGTAGAGATGGGGTTTCCCCATGTTGGTGAGTCTGGTCTCAAACTCCTGACCTCAGGTGATCTGTCCTGTCCACCTTGACCTCCCAAGTGCTGGGATTACAGGCATGATCCACCACACCCAGCCTAAATACATAGTTTTTCAAAAAAATGGAAGTTACTAAATGGCAAAATGTAAAACAGATAACTAGTTTCCTTGGAAGGATAATAGCATCCCCACAGTATTTCTTGTGAATATAAGGGTTATGCAAGCATCTGTATAAAATGTCTCCTTTTTTTAAACTTTTGCCTCCACAACTGGCAACTTTTACATTTTCCAAGTATAAAGATGTAAATATTGTGTTTATATAACATGAAATTTAATCAGTTTTGAGCATATGCTTTCAAGAAAGGGCAATTTATTTTTTAATAGGAGTATGTCTTAGGGTTGAAAACATTTATTTATTTCCTTGATTTTAACATCGATAAAGAGATTCAACTATACTACTGAAAGTATGCTAACTTATAAAAATCAGAAATACATGAATAAAAACTATGTAATAGAAATAGGAATTCCTTCATTCTTCTCCCAACATATATTCTTATGAACCAGAAGGAAATTCAATACAGCTTAAATTTATAATCCTTGATGAATAAAAACCTTTCAACATTAGTTTATGGTTCAAGTTACATTATCAGAATATGTTTGTATAGTAATAAAGACTATAAAATGATTAACCAGTTAAAGTATAATATGAATTACCATAAGGTATGTCTTACCTTTTACATGCTTCAATATTGACAGAAGTCACAAACAGAGTGACTGTGTTTGAATAAAATATTAAGCTGCCCAGCAAGATAGAAACAAAGTCACAAAAAGCCACTAAGCATGCAAGTACAAACCAAAAAACTGACTTCCCGAGAATACAAAGTGAGGTCTTTTTTCAGAAGCACTTAAACACAGAAATGAACACTCACCAAAGCTTATCTACCAAAACAACACCATTCATTACCAATTAATATATTCTGATCTTTGTTACCTATGGACATAATATTTAAAACTCCTCCTATGTTTTCTTTATTTTAAAGTGTTGGTTATAACTCAATTTAAAATAAAAGTTACATGCAAGTGAAACAGCACTGGACTGCCCAGTCTATTGGAGCAACATTATTGGATAATGATCTCCCACTGAGAGAAAACAATTAGTAAAAACTTTAAAAGTCTATAAACAAATGAACAACATGTTTGCTTTTAAATCAACTATAATATTTTTAGTTTTAAAATACATTTGAAGTACTGATATTTAAAAGTATTAAAGAGAGCAGAATTATTAACAGAAATGTTTTCTTTAAAGTATTGATATAAATCAACATTAATTAATAAATGTGATTAAATAAATTGCATTTATTAATGTGAAAGATAACTGTTAGGGATATAAAGGTAAATAAAATCTAGATTATTCCTTTCAAATAATTTACAGTGTAGTAAAAATAACTAGACAAGTTCACGAGTAATGAGAATACAATTCATTCATTCAAAATTTGCTCAGTAAATCTGTATGTGAGCAGCTACTTGCCAAGCATATTTCTTAGCACCAGGAATAAGATGAGTAACTCTCTAGCTTCCAAAAGCTCAGAACCTACTAAAGGTGACAAACATGGAAATAAAAATAGTCTCCAGACAAGTTCAGAGAACAAAGAATAAAAAGGAATTAAGAAAACTTCCAAGAAATACAGGACTCCATAAAAAGTCCTATAAACCAACAACTGACTGGAGTACCTGAAGGAGACAGGGAGAATGGAATCAAGGTAGAAAACACACTTCAGGAAATTATCCAGGAGAACTTCCCCAACCTAGCAAGACAGGCCAACATACAAATTCAGGAAATAAAGAGAACACCATTAAGATACTTCATGAGAAGATCAATCCCAGGACACATAATCATCAGATTCTCCAAGGTTGAAATGAAGGAAAAAATGTTAAGGGCAGCCAGAGAGAAAGGCCAGGTCACCTACCAAGGGAAGCCATTACACTAACAGTGGACCTCTCAGCAGAAACTCAACAAGGAAGAAGAAAGTGGAGTCCACTATTTAGTAATCTTAAAGAAAATAATTTTCAACCCAGAATTTCATATCCAGCCAAACTAAGCTTCATAAGTGAAGAAGAAATAAAATCCTTTCCAGATAAGCAAATGCTGAGAGATTTCATTACCACTATACCTGCCTTGCAAGAGATCCTGAAAGAAGCACTAAGGAAAGGAAAACCAGTCCTAGCCATGCAAAAACACACCAAAATATAAAGACCAATGACACTATGAAGAAACTGTATCAACTAGTGTGCAAAATAACCAGCTAGCATCATGATGACAGGATCAAACTCACACATAACAATACTAACCTTAAATGTAAATGGGCTAAATGCCCCAATCAAAAGACACAGACTGGCAAATTGGATAAATGGTCAAGACTCATTGGTGTGCTGTATTTAGGAGACCCATCTCACAAGAAAAGATACACATAGGCTCAAAATAAAGGGATGGAGGAAAATTCACCAAACAAATGGAAAGCCAAAAAAAGCTGCAGTTGCAATCCTAACCTCTGACAAAACTGACCTTGAACCAACAAAGATCAAAAGAGACAAAGAAGGGCATTACATAATGGTAAAGGGATTGATTCAACAAGAAGAGCTAACTATTCTAAATATACATGCACCCAATTCAGGAGCACCCAGATTCATAAAACAAGTTCTTAGAGACCTACAAAGAGACTTAGACTCCCACAGAATAAGAGGGGGAGACTTTAATAACCCACTGTCAATATTAGACAGATAAACGAAACAGAAAATTAACAAGTATATTCAGGACTTGAACTTACCTCTGGATCAAGTGGATCTAAAAGACATCTACAGAACTCTTCAGCTTCAATCAACAGAATACACATTCTTCTCAGTGCCACATATAACTGACCACATAATTGGGAGTAAAAAACTCCTCAGCAAATGCAAAAGAACTGAAATCTTAACAAACAGCCTCTCAGACCACAGTGCAATCAAATTAGAACTCAGTATTAAGAAATTCACTCAAAACCACGCAATTACACAGAAATTGAACAACCTGCTCCTGAGTGACTACTGGGTAGATAGTAAAATTAAGGCAGAAATCAGGAAGTTCTTTGAAACCATTGAGAACAAAGAGACAATGTATCAGAATCTCTCGGACACAGCTAAGTAGTGTCAAGAATTAAATCTGTAGCATTAAATGCCCACATCAGAGAGCTAGAAAGATCTCAGATCAACACACTAACATTACAATTAAAAAAGCTAGAGAGGCAAGAGCAAATTAATCTAAAAGCTAGCAGAAAACAAAAAATAACTAAGATCAGGGCAGAACTGAAGAAGACAGAGATGTGAAAAACCATTCAAAACAATTAATGAATCCAGGAACTGGTTTTTTTTTAATTAACAAAAATAGATGGACCACTAGCTAGATTAATAAAGAAAAAAGAAAAGAATCAAATAGACACAATAAAAAATGCTACAGGGGTTATCACCACTAGCCCCACAGAAATAACAAACTACTATTAGAGAATACTATAAATACCTGAATGCAAAAAAAAGAAAGAAAAAAAAAGAAAAGAAAAAGAAAATCTAGAAGAAATAGATAAATTCCTGGACACATACACTCTACCAAGACTAATCCAGAAAGAGGTCAAATCCCTGAATAGACCAGTAACAAGTTTTGAAATTGAGGCAGTAATTAATAGCCTACCAATCAAAAAGATTCCAGGACCAGACAGACTGACAGCCAAATTCTACCAGAAATACAAACAGGAGCTATCATTCTTTCTGAAACAATTCCAAACAATTAAAAAGGAGGGACTCCTCCCTACTTCATTTTATGAAGCCAGCATCATCCTGATAGGAAAACCAGGAAAAGGTATAACAAAAACAAGAAAATTTCATGCCAATATCCCTGATAAACATCGATGCAAAAATTGTCAATAAAATACTGGCAAACTGAATCCAGCAGCACATCAAAAAGTTTATAGTCAGCTTCATCCCTGGGATGAAAGGCTGGTCAATATACACAAATCAATAAACATAATTCATCACATAAACTGAAGTAAAGGGAAAAAAAAAACACATGATTACCTCAATAGATAAGAGGAAAAAAATCTTTGATAAAATTCAACATCCCTTCATGTGAAAAACTCTCAATAAACTAGGTATTGATGGAACATATCTCAAAATAATAACAGCTACTTATGACAAACCCACAGCCAACATCATATAAAAAAGGGCAAAAGCTGGAAGCGTTCCCTCTGAAAACTGGTACAAGACAAGGATGCCCTTTCTCACCTCTCCAACACAGTATTAGAAGTTCTGGCCAGGGCAATTAGGCAAGAGTAAGAAACAGGCCAGGAGTGGTGGCTCACGCCTGTAGTCCAAGCACTTTGGAGGCCAAGGGGGGGCAGATCACCTGAGGTCGGAAGTTCAAGACCAGCCTGACCAACATGGTGAAACCCCGTCTTTAAAAAAAGAAAAAAAAGAGGAAGCAATAAAGGGTATTCAAATAGGAAGAGAGAAAGTCAAACTGTCTCTGCTGAAATCTCTCAGCATTTGCTTGTTGGGAAAGGATTTTATTTCTTTTTCACTTATGAAGCTTAGTTTGGCTGGATATGAAATAAAGGGTATTCATACAGGAAGAGAGAAAGTCAAACTGTCTCTGGACATGATTTTATATTTAGAAAATCCCATTGTCTCAGCCCAAAAAGTCCTTAAGCTGATAAGCAACTTCAGCAAAATCTTAGTATATAAAAACAATGTTTACACCAACAACAGACAAGCAGAGAGCCAAATCATGAATGAACTCTCATTCACAACTGCTACAAAGAAAATAAAATACCTAGGAATATAGCTAACAAGGGATGTAAAGGGCATCTTCAAGGAAAACTACAAACCACTGCTCAAGGAAATAAGAGAAGACACAAAAAAATGTAAAAATATTCCATCCTCACGGATAGAAAGAATCAATATGGTGAAAATGGCCATATTGCCCAAAGTAATTTATGATTCAATGCTATTCCCATCAAGCTACCATTGACTTTCTCCACAGAATTAGAAAAAAACTACTTGAAATTTCATATCGAATCAAAGAAGACACTATATAGCCAAGACAATCCTAAGCAAAAAGAACAAAGCTGAAGGCATCACATTACCTGACTTCAAACCATACTAAAAGGCTACAGTAACCAAAGCAGCATGGTACTGATACCAAAACAGACATACAGACAAATGGAGCAGAACACAGATCACAGAAATAACACATCTACAACCATCTGATCTTTGACAAACCTGACAAAAACAAGCAATGGGGAAAGAATCTCCTATTCAATAAATGGTGCTGGGAAAACTGGCTAGCCATATGCAAAAAACTGAAACTGGACCACCTTCCTTACACCATATACAAAAATTTACTCAAGATGGATTAAAGACTTAAATGTAAAACCAAAAACTGTAAGAATTCTAGCAGAAAACCTAGGCAATACCATTCAGGACATAGACATGGACAAAGACTGCATCGTAAAAATGCCAAAAGCAATTGCAACAAAAGCCAAAACTGACAAATGGGATCTAATCAAACTAAAGAGCTTCTGCACAGCAAAAGAAACTATCATCAGAGCAAACAGGCAACAGAATGGGAAAAAATTTTTGCAATCTACCCATCTGACAAAGATCTAATATCCAGAATTTACAACATAAAACATTTACAAGAAAAAGAAAAAGGATCTAAAAGTGAACAAAGGATATGAACAGACACTTCTCAAAAGAAGACATTTATGTAGCCAACAAACATATGAAAAAAACCTCCACATCACTGATCATTAGAGAAATGCAAACCAAAACCAGAATGAGGTACCCTCTCATGCCAGTCAGAATGGCGATTCTTAAAAAGTTAAGAAACAACAGATAATGGCGAGGCTGTGGAGAAACAGGAATGCTTTTACACTGCTGCTGGGAATGTAAATTAATTCAATCATTATGGAAGACAGTATGGCAATTTCTCAAGGATCTAGAACCAGAAATACCATTTGACCCAGCAATCCCATTATTGGGTATATACTCAAAGGAATATACATCATTCCACTATAAAGACACACAGACACACACACACACACACACACACACACATTTATTGCAGCACTATTTAAAATAACAAAGTCATGGAACCAACCCAAATGCCCATCAATAATAGACTGGATACAGAAATATGGTACATATATACCATGGAATACTACGCAGCCATAAAAAGGAATGAGATCATATCTTTTGCAGGGATATAGATGAAGCTAGAAGCCATTATCCTCAGCAAACTAACACAGGAACAGAAGGCCAAACACCGAATGTTCTCACTCATAAGTGGGAGCTGAATAATCAGAACACAAGGACACAGGGAGAGGAACAACGCACACCAGGGCCTGTTGGGGATTGGGGAGTGAGGAGAGGTAACTTAGAGTATGGGTCAATAGGTGCAGCAAACCACCATGGCACACATATACCTATATAATAAACCTGCACATTCTGCACATGTATCCCAAAACTTAAAGTAAAATAAATAAACAAACAATGAGATACCATCTCACAACAGTCAGAATGACTATTACTAAAAAGTCAAAAACCACCAGATTCTGGTGAAGTTGTGGAGAAAAATGAATGCTTTTACACTGTTGGTGAGAGTGCAAATTAGTTCAACCATTGTAGAAACAGTATGGCAATTCCTCAAAGACCTAGAGACAAAAATACCATTTGACCCAGCAATCCCATTACTGGATTTATACCCAATATTCTATTATAAAGATACATGCACACATGTGTTCACTCCCATACTATTTACAATAGCAAAGATATGAAATCAACCTAAATGCCCATCAATGACAGAATGGATAAAGGAAATGTGGTACATATACACCATGGAAAACTATGCAGCCATAAAAAGGAACGAGATTATGTCCTTTGAAAGGACATGCATTGGCCAGATGCAGTGGCTCACACCTGTAATCCCAGCACTTCATGAGACTGAGGTGGGCAGATCACGAGGTCAGGAGATCAAGACCATCCTAGGCAACATGGTGAAACCCCATCCCTACTAAAAATACAAAAATTAGCTGGGCATGGTGGCATGTGCCTGTAATCCCAGATACTCGGGAGGCTGAGACAGGAGAATCGCTTGAACCTGGGAGGTGGAGGTTGAAGGCACCACTGCATGCCAGCCTGGCGACAGAGTTAGACTCTATCTCAAAAAAAAAAAAGGTGGGGGCGGACATGGATGAAGTTGGAAGCCATAATCGTCAGCAAAGTAATGCCGGAACAGAAAACAAAATACTGCATGTTCTCACCTATAAGTGGGAGCTGAACAATGAGACACATGAACACAGTGAGGGGAACAATACACACTGGTGCCTGTGGGGGAAAGGGAGAGCATCAGGAAGAATGATGAATGCTGGGCTTAATACCTATGTGATGGGATGATCTGTGCAGCAAACCACCATAGCACATGTTTACCTATATAATAAACCTGCATATCCTGCACATGTATCCCTGAACTTAAAATAATAAAGAAAAATTAATAAATAGAAGTAAATATCCTGCTTAAAATTTACCCCATCTCCTCCCAAAAAGAGCTACATTCATTCCTAATTTCATACACTTCTCAAAGAAAACCTACCAAATCTGTGAAACTCAAAAGGAAAGAAGGTACAAGAGAACACTCACTGAGTGACAGTTCTACACAAGTACCAGAGAAAGAATTTAATTAAATCTTTTCTTATTGTGCTTAGCTCTGAGTGTCTCTGTGTACTTGCTTACACATCATTTGCATTCTAATCTATTTCTGACTGGAAAGTTTGCATTTTTGAAAGACTACACTGCTACTGCTTTATAATGTCCAAAGCTACTATTAATAGATACATATTCCTAGACAGAATTCCTGCTTTGAAGGTGGGTACAGGCAATGGAGGGTGGAAGAGGAACTCCTTGAATTTCAATTGCTGACTAGTGCCAGCAGATCAAGTCCAACATACATCTCCCAGTTTTCTTATCTTTAACTAAATGCAACCAATTATAAAAACCTCAGCCAATGCAGTGTATATTTAAAGTTGAAATTATGTTTTGGAAAAAAAAAGCAGACAAGACAGAAGATTGATCCAAGATGGCTGATCGCTAACAGCTTGAGATTGTAGCTCCCAGTGAAAGAACAGAGAACGAGAGGACGCCACACTTTCAGACGAATTTTTGTTGCTCATGGACCAGGAGATTACCATTGGAGGAGCTTCATGGTTTGCCAACGCGACTCTTGTGGCTGGCATGGCAGTTTTGCCAGTGCCTCGGCACGGCGGTTCTTGGTGCAGAATAAACGGGACTGGTTCCTCTTTTGATCGACGTTTGGAGCTCCAGGAAGGCAGAGTCATCTGTTCAGTCACCAGCTGACTGAAGGATGGACTCAAGAAGGAAGCCAGACCAGAGATTCCTGGGCAGAAAAGCACCATCAATCTTAGCACTGCTGTTTTAGCTGGCGCAGTGGGTTGCTCAGATTCCAGCGCTGGGAATCAATAAATTGGACGTCCACTCAGAAACATAATTAGAAAGGCGGTAATTACAAAGATGACAGATGGATAATTTATAACCAAGGGAAGAAACCAGCCTAAAAAGGCTGAGAATACCCAAAATCAGAATGCCTCTCCCTCTACAGGGGATTACAGTTCCTCATCAGCAACGGAACAAGGCCTGATGGAGAAAGACTGTGTTCCATTAACAGAGGTAGGCTTCGGAAGGTAGATAATAAGAAACTTCTGGGAGTTAAAAGAACTTGTTCTAACCCAATGCAAAGAAACTAAACTTTGAAAAAAGGTTTGATGAAATGCTAACAAGAATAGACAATATAGAGAGGAATATAAGTGAATTAACGAAGTTGAAAAACACAACATGGGAACTTCGTGAAGTATGCACAAGTTTTAACAGTCAAATTGATCAAGCAGAAGAAAGGATATCAGAGGTTGAAGACAACTTAATGAAATAAAACGAGAAGACAAGAATAGAGAAAAAAGGATAAAAAGTAATGAGCAAAGTCTCTAAGAAATATGGGACTATGTGAAAAGACCTAATTTACGTTTAATAGGTGTACCTGAATACAACAAAGAGAATAAATCCAAGCTGGAAAATACTCTTCAGGATATTATTCAGGAAAATTTTCCCAACCTAGCAAGGCAGGACAATATTCAACTCCAGGTAATACAGAGAACACCACAAAGATATTCCTCAAGAAGAGCAACCCCAAGGCACATAATCATTAGATTCACCAGGGTTGAAATGAAGGAGAAAATACTAAGGGCAGCCAGAGAGAAAGGTCAGGTTACCCTTAAAGGGAAGTCTATCAGACTTATAGCAGATCTCTCAGCAGAAACCCTACAAGCCAGAAGAGAGTGGGGGCCAATATACGACATCCTTAAAGAAAAGAACTTTCAACCCAGAATTTCATATCCAGCCAAACTAAGCTTCATAAGTGAAGGAAAAATGAAATATTTTATGAACAAGCAAGTACTCAGATTTCATTACCACCAGGCCTGCTTTACAAGAGCTTCTGAAGGAAGCATTATACATAGAAAGGAACAACCAGTATTAGCCTTTCCAAAAATATACCAAAAAGTAAAGAGTATCAACATAATGAAGAATTTACATGAACTAGTGGGCAAAACAGCCAGCTAACATTAAATGGCAGTAATCCTAAATTTAAATCAACTAAATCCCCCAATCAAAAGATAAAGCCAGGCCAGGCGCAGTGGCTCATGCCTATAATCCCAGCACTTTGGGAGGCCGAGGTGGGTGGATCACGAGGTCAAGAGATCGAGACCATCCTGGTCAACAAGGTGAAACCCAGTCTCTATTAAAAATACAAAAATTAGCTGGGCATGGTGGTGCACACCTGTAGTTCCAGCTACTCGAGAGGCTGAGGCAGGGGAATTGCTTGAACCCAGAAGGCAGAGGTTGTGGTGAGCCAAGATCGTGCCATTGCACTCCAGTCTGGGTAACAACAGCGAAACTCCATCTCAAAAAAAAAAAAAAAAAAGATGCATCCAGACCGATCTCACATGCAAGGATACGCAGGGACTCAGAACAAAGAGATGCAGAGGGATTTGCCAACCAAATGGAGAGCAAAAATAGATACATAAATAAAAAGCAGGAGTTGCAATTCTCGCCTCTGATAAAATAGATTTTAAAGCAACAAAGATATAATGGTAAAAGGATCAATGCAACAAGAAGAGCTAACGATCCTAAATATATACACACCCAATACAGGAGCACCCAGATACATAAGACCTATAAAGAGACTTAGACTCCCACACAATAATAGAGGGAGACTTCAACATCGATATTAGATAGATCAGAAAATTAATAAAGATATCCAGGACTTGAACTCAGATCTGGAACAAGTAAACTTAATAAACCTTTATAGAACTCTCCACTTTAAATACACAGAATATACACTCTTATCAGTACCACATCACACCTACTCACAGGTTTAAATGAAATATTGGTTGGCCATTATTAAGCACAATTACTGGCATAGAATAAAGCAACACTCCCATTCTCTCTCCCTCTTCCTCTTTCTTCCTCCCCTTCATTCCTTTTTCTTTCTTTCTTTCTCTTTCTTTTTTCAAAAAAGAAAAAAAACTATGAAGTAGATAATTCTAGTAGCTTCTTAAAAGTTCTCTGCACCTTTATTCTCCTTCCCTCTTATAATCTTTCCACTACCTGGCCAAAAAAAAAAAAAGAAAAAAGAAACAGACAAGACAAAGAACAGGTAAACAAATACACAAAAGTAAACTAGATCATTTCATACAGTCAAGTATAATGATAAAAATAAAATGAAGGTGTATGAGAAAACTAAAAAAAAGAAAAAAAAAAGCTTGGAAATGACAATGTTATCTCCAGCTATCTCAGAGAATTTAAACAAAAAAGCAAACTGCAAATAAATTTTAAATGAATAGTACTCTAAGAAACCAGGCAATTCCCAGAAGAGATGTTAAGTACATACAAATTTTATCTCTGAAAATACAGATCACAGAAAAAAAAAGCAAGCAGCTGTTTGAAAATAAAAAAGAATAAAGAGGCAGAAGAACCAAATGCAACCCATGAAACCTATTTGAATCCTGTAACAAATATATATATATATATATATATATATATATATATAAAAATATATATATATATATATATATTTTTTTTTTTTTTTTTTAGGGATAACTGGGGAGATCTGAATATGAACCACTGCATTAAACATTACTATGGTTTGAATGTATGTGTCCCTCTAAAATTCAACTTAACCCCAAGGTGACAGTATTAAGAGCAGGGGCCCTCAGGAGGTGATTAGGCCATTAATGATCTGTACTCATATATAGAATTAATGCCCTATAAAAGAGGCTACAGAGAGCTGCATTCTCCCTTTGCAGTTCCATCCCTCCGGTCATATGAGGTCACCAAAAAGGAACATCTGTGAAGAACAAGCCTCCTCCAGACACTAAACCTGCTGATGTTAGGCCAGGCGCAGTGGCTCAAGCCTGTAATCCCAGCACTTTGGAGGCCGAGGCGGGTGGATCACGAGGTCAAAAGATCGAGACCATCCTGGTCAACATGGTGAAACCCCGTCTCTACTAAAAATACAAAAAATTAGCTGGGCATGGTGGCGCATGCCTGTAATCCCAGCTACTCAGGAGGCTGAGGCAGAATTGCCTGAACCCAGGAGGCGGAGGTTGCGGTGAGCCGAGGTCGCGCCATTGCACTCCAGCCTGGGTAATAAGAGCGAAACTCCATCTCAAAAAAAAAAAAAAAAAAAACCTGCTGATGTCTTGATGTTGGACTTCCTAAACTCCATAACTATGAGAAATAAATTTCCGTCGTTTATAAATTACCCTGTCCCAGGTATTTTCTCATAGCAGCCAAAACGAACTAAGACAAATATATTCTTAATGTTAATGGTTATTTTCTTATATGTAACATTGGTACTGTAATTATGTAGAAAATTATCCATTTTCTTAGGATCTACATGCTAAAAGTTTTAAGTTATCTTGATGTCTTTAATATTGTTTCAAATGATTTTTTAAATATATAAATATGTAAAAAGAGAAAATGTGGCAAAATGCTAACAGTGAGTCCAGATAAATGGTAATATAGGTGTTCATTGTCCTATACATTAGATTTTGATGTAGCACTGAACATTTTCAAAATGAATGTTGAAAAGAGAGAAATACAGAAAGCATGAGAGGAGGACCATTTGAAGCATGATGAATTAAAGCAGCACTAATCTCAACAATTGTGAAAACCACCTACATGATCTTGGGCAGGTCACAGAACCTCTCTAGTCCAAGCCAAAGGAGAAGGAAGTGGAAGCATTTTTCAGTTATACAATCCCATTATTCTAGTAGTACCTCTCAGCTCTAAAACTCAAATGATAACAATATGCAAAGAAGAAAAAATAGAACTGTTGTAAGGATAAAAATAAGATAGGTTAAACAGACAACCAAATGCCTTTTATATAGAGCACAAACAACTACTAACTTTTTTTTTTTTGAGACGGAGTTTCGCTCTTGTTACCCAGGCTGGAGTGCAATGGCGCAATCTCGGCTCACCGCAACCTCCACCTCCTGGGTTCAGGCAATTCTCCTGCCTCAGCCTCCTGAGCAGCTGGGATTACAGGCACGCGCCACCATGCCCAGCTAATTTTCGTATTTTTAGTAGAGTCGGGGTTTCACCATGTTTACCAGGATGGTCTCGATCTCTTGACCTGATGACCCACCCACCTCGGCCTCCCAAAGTGCTGGGATTACAGGTGTGAGCCACCGTGCCCAGCCCACAACTACTAACTCTTTTTTGAGAAAATATATAAAAAATTCTTCAGAGGGGCTGGGTGCAGTGGCTCACGCCTATAATCCTAGCACTTTGGGAGGCCAAGGTGGGTGGATCATGAGATCAGGAGTTCAAGACCAGCCTGGCCAACACAGTGAAACCCTCTCTACTAAAAGTACAAAAATTAGCCAGGCACGGTTGCAGGAGCCTGTAATCCCAGCTACTCCGGAAGCTGAGGCAGAGAATTGCTTGAACCTGGGAGACAGAGGCCACAGTGAGCTGAGATCACGCCACTGCACTCCAGCCAGGGTGACAGAGTAAAACTCCATCTAAAAAAAAATATTCTTCAGAGAAAAAATGAAACATAGGTCTACTGATGAATTTAGAAGAAACAAATAATACATAGATTTATTTTAATGTTTATTCCATTTCATTTTACACCTAAAATAACAGTCCTAAGAAGTTGAATATAAATATCCTCTGATGAAGCTTTAAAACCAAAAAGATAATAAATGAACTTCCTAGGAATTTAGACAAGCTAGATGCTTTCAATTGAGGTTAGTATGACATACATCTAAGGATGGGATGCTTGAAAATCTCCAAATAGGCCAGGCGCTGTAGCTCACATCTGTAATCCCAACACTTTGGGAGGCTGAGGTGGGAGGATGGCTTGTGCTCAGGAGACCAGCCTAGGCAACCTAACAAAACTCTGTCTTTGTCTCAAGGCTGCAATGAGCTGTGACTGTGCAACTGCACTCCAGCCTGGGCAATACAGCGAGACTCTGTCCCACAAAGAAAGAAAAAAGAAAATATTCAAAATAAAATAATAATAAAATTACATATTAGAACTTTGAATTAACAGTCTGGGAAGATTTCAGACTCGCCAAAAATCTTAAAACAATTATCTCTTTTAAAAGAGCACAAGGGAGAGTAGACTTAAAACTCAGTATAAAAATACAGACCAATTATTTTCACTTCCAGAAAGACTCTGAATTCACATAAAATTCAACTCATAATTAATTAAAAATCATACAGGGCTGGCCGGGCGCAGTGGCTCACGCCTATAATCCCAGCACTTTGGGAGGCCAAGGCGGGTGGATCACGAGGTCAAGAGATCGAGACCATCCTGGTCAACAAGGTGAAACCCAGTCTCTACTAAAAATACAAAAATTAGCTGGGCATGGTGGCACGCACCTGTAGTCCCAGCTACTCGGGAAGCTGAGGCAGGAGAATTGCTTGAACCCAGGAGGCAGAGGTTGCAGTGAGCCGAGATTGCGCCATTGCACTCCAGTCTAGGTAACAAGAGCGAAACTCCGTCTCAAAAAAAAAAAAAATCATACAGGGCCAGGAGCGGTGGCTCATGCCTGTAATCCCAGCACTTTGGGAGGCCAAGGCAGGCAGATCACCTGAAGTTGGGAGTTCAAGACCAACCTGATCAACATGGAGAAACTCCATCTCATCTAAAAATACAAAATCAGCTGGGTGTGATGGCGCATGTCTGTAATCCCAGCTACTCGGGAGGCTGAGGCAGGAGAATTGCTTGAACCCGGAAGGTGGAGGTTACAATGACCCAAGATCGTGCCATTGCACTCCAGCCTGGGCAACAAGAACAAAAGTCCATCTCAAAACAAAACAAAACAAAATCAAATCATATTAAACTAATTATCACTGGGAAAATAATAATAATAATAAAGTACTAATTAGCATATATTACAAATTTGCCAGATGCTTTATTTCCAGCACTAATAGCTAATTGCCTTTTAGTAAAATAAGCAATCCATCAGTTAACAGGAAAGATAGTTTTTTAAAAGGTTTCTGTACATCAGCTTCTAATCAGCTACTTAAAAACCAAAATTCTTGGAAGTCATCCTTGAATATGTTCTCTCTCTTTCTTTCCATGCCCAAACAATATATAAGTCCTATGAGTTCTGTCTCAAAAAAACACACACAAAAAAATGCATCTCTAATCCATCCATCTCACCCTTATTGCAACCACCATCATGCAGGCCACCACTATCTTACCTCAGCTCCTAAAAGCCAGCTTTCACTTTCATTTCAACCAGTCCATGTCTCACACAGTAGATAAAATGATATAAAATGCAAACTTCGGGCCAAAACCTTCAAAGCCCTAAACATTTTTATAACCTCTTCCTACCCACATACGCCTCTTTCACTATGTCAACAGCAGTGGTATTTTTTGGTCCCTCAAATTCACCAAGCTCTTTCCTCATTCAGGGTCTCTGTACACAGTATTCCTTCTAATGCGAATGCTCTTCCAATCAAAAACAACTCCCTTCCCCTGCCCCAACACACATACACTACTCACTCTTTATTCCTTCTCATACAATAGGTCTCATCTTAAATATCAACCCCTCAGAGGAGCCTTATATGAACCTATCTAAAGTAGATTCCATCCCCTCATTTCCAAATTATCTGTTTTTGTGCTTTCCTTAAAAAATTGTAGTATAATTCATAATTGTTTTGTCAATTTATTGATTTATTTTTTTGAGACGGAGTTTCGCTCTTGTTACCCAGGCTGGAGTGCAATGGTGTGATCTTGGCTCACCGCAACCTCCGCCTCCTGGGTTCAGGCAATTCTCATGCCTCAGCCTCCTGAGCAGCTGCGATTACAGGCACGCGCCACCATGCCCAGCTAATTTTTTGTATTTTTAGTAGAGACGGGGTGTCACCATGTTGACCAGGATGTTCTCGATCTCTTGACCTTGTGATCCACCCGCCTCGGCCTCCCAAAGTGCTGGGATTACAGGCTTGAGCCACATCTGGCCTGTCAATGTATTTTTTTAACCTGTCCCCTCCCTCAGAACCTAAGGGTGAAAATAAGGATAAAACATCCACCTTATTCATCATTACATTCACTGAAGCACCACATTGTACGATACTTAGAAGAATAGCAATGTACCTCAAATGAATTGATGAAACAGTCAATAAATATATGACTAGACAATGAGGTTAATAATGCTATTAATGCAAATACAGAAACCAGAACAAAGTGCACGTATTTGAGAAGAATAATATGATATGTTCAGTTTGGTGCCAAGTGGTAAAACATAGGACTGGTGGGCACACAGGTTGAGGAAGAGATATAGATTGGGGTTCTGCTAATTATAAGTGTTAGCTGAGAAAAATAATTATGTCACTAATGAGATAAAATCACTGAGATAAATGACAAGCGAAAAATAAACAAACACAAATACAAAATGATCATAGCCTACAAGGACAGGAAAATAATCTAACATAAAGAATACTACAAAATCAAGACAAGTCACAATTTCAGAGACCCAAAATAAAAAATGTTTTAGTAACTTACTAAGAAGAGTAAAGTAATCCTACCTTACTACTGTTCATTGCTGGTCATGCCTTAGCTAAAGTAGCGACTCCATGTTGAGATGTCACACATTAGGGATGAAGAAGACACTTGAGAAAACGTCCAGTGAAGTCTAGTGAAAATGATCATAGGTATAACCAAAAAACATGAGCTGCAAGAAGAAATTCAAGAAGTCAGACCTGTTCACTACAGATAAAGAGATAAAAATGTACACTTTCAGTATACTTGGCTATTCCTGAAAATGAACTGTGGCAGCTTATGACAACTGCACGTTAAGAACGCTACACGTACTTATCTATCCATTGCTTACTCCCTCCCCTATCTTTCTCGAACTTTCCAAAAGAGTAATGTATTTTTACCTTCTCCTCCACTCTATTCCCTCAGTTTTCAAGAGATAATTCATGTTCTTCTCCATTTTTACATCATGAAACTAACTTCAGGTTTGAAACACACCAGGCACAGTGGCTCTAATCTGTAATCCCAACACTTTGGGAGGCCAAAGTGGGAGGATGGCCTGAGTCAAGGAGTTCAAGTCCAGCCTGGGCAATATATTGAAACCCAGTCTCTACAAAAAGTTTAAAAATTAATTATGCATGGTGGCACACACCTGTAGTCCCAGCTATCTGGGAAGATGAGGTGGGAAGATTACTTGAGCCAAGGAGGTTGAGGCTGCAGTGAGCCATGATCACACCACTGCACTTCAGCTTGGGTGACAGAGCAAGACACTGTCTCCAAAGCCAGTTTGAAAGGCATCAGAAGAAGCCAGTGATTATGCTCATTAAAATATTATTACAGGCTAAACTAGTAATTTAGTACATAAGAAAAACTTTTTCAAAGGCTAGGGAAGGTTGGGGAAGGATTCCCCCAGCAAACACAAACTTTTTTCTGCCTCATATGCTTTGGTTGTTTGTTTCTTTGTTTGTTTGTTTCTTTGAGATGGAATCTCACTGTGTCACCCAGGCTGGAGTGCTATGGCATGATCTCGACTCACTGCAGCCTCTGCCTCCCAGGTTCAAGTGATTTATTGTGTCTCAGCCTCCCAAACAGCTGGGATTACAGGCATGTGCCACCAGCTGATTTTTGTATTTTTAGTACAAACAGGATTTTACCATGTTGGCCAGGCTGGTCTTTAACTCCTGACCTCAGGTGATAGGCCTGCCTCAGCCTCCCAAAGTGCTGAGATTACAGGTGTGAGCCACCGCGTCTGGCCTCTGCCTCATATGCTTTAGTATGCCAAAGTATGACCCTTGAATTAACTGTTCTCCCCTCAGTCCTTAAAAACCGTGAACTCTTCTGAGAGGTTTTTTGGTCACTGACTCTCTCCTTTATCACTGATGTCAATATATGCGGTTTACAGCCCTAACTTCTCACTTTTTGCTTGTATCCTCCTATTTTTAATCTCAACTTCCTGGTTTATCATAAGTTCTCCTCTTCTTCCAAGCTCTTTTTTTTTGTTTGTTTGCCTATTCTGTTTCCCGTCATTTCCCCTACTTCCTTGACTTTCACGGGAATCAGATGACATTCCATAAATGTTACCAACAAGATTACTCCTTTCCTTCTGGTCAGGAAACAGATCAAACACAGTATGTCAGGCATATTCTCCAAGTCTACTTTTCTAATATTTTAACCATTTCCAAAGGGTGCCTTTGTCCCCAGGAAAGCATTTTATTCCCTTCTAGATATAGCAAAGCTCCTAAAGCTAGAATTGGTTGGAAATCTAATCTACATATAATTAAAGTGTTAATATATTTCTCTTCTTCCACAAAACTGTGACATGATTGAGACAGAAATTTCTATCTTAATATAGCAGCTTGCACAGTACCTGGAACACAGTAGCCATCAAACAAGTGACTACCAAATGAATGAAATTCCAAAATGAATTATGATTTCCTCTGATTTGTACACTTTGGTGTAAAGTTAGACTTCAACAAGAGTTGTTATATAAAATGATAAAATTCATGACAAAATTATTTTTAAATATAAAAAATTTAACGATGGCCAGATAAGGTGGCTTATACCAGTAACCTCAGCACTTTGGGAGGCCAAGTCAGGAGGATCACTTGAGTCTAGGAGTTCCAAACCCTCCTGAATAGCATATTGAGAGCTCATCTCTACAAAAAAAAAAAAAAAAAAAAAAAAAAAATACAAAAATTATGGCATGGTGGCATGTACCCATAGTCCCTGCTACTTGAGAAGTTAAGGTGGGAGGATCACCTGAGGCCAGAAAGTTGAGGCTGCAGTGAACAATGAGTGTGCCACTGCACTCCAGCCTAGGCAAAAGAGTGAGACCCTGCCTCAAAAAAAGAAAAAAATAGTCATGACTTCACTTTTATACTGCTTTCAATATATCATCTTTAATTAAACCCCCAGGGTATAGTTCAGTAAACAGTATTACTCATATAGCTTTCTAAGGAACAAAACACTTTATATATATATATCAAATTCCACTCCAAAGACAAACCCAAAAATCACTGGATCATCCAATTCATATTAAAAATGTTTAAACTCTCTTCTCTATCAGCAAAGATAGCTGCGTTATTTAGAATTCCCTGTTCTGGTCTCTCACTTTGCTATGGAAATAGTTATTTCCACAGACCTAAGTTAAAGAAAGACAATTATTCAACTGAGATTCCATTCCTAATATTGAGCAGTGTCAAGTTTCTTGCTCAGGAAGCCACTCAATGGTAGTCCCAGCTACTCAGGAAGCTAAGACAGAAGGATCAGTTGAGCCCAGGAGGTCAAGGCTACAGTGAGCTGTGATAGCACCACTGTACTCCAGCCTGGGTAAGAGAACAATACCCTGTCAAAAAAAGAAAGAAAGCAAGCAAAGCAAAGAGAAAAGAAAGCCAGCTAGTCAAACCACCCATGTATTATGCCTCAATCTCCAACTCAGTCTTTTCTGTAATTTTTTTTTTGAAAGGAGAGAAGGAAAGAAAAAAAAAGTAGTGGAGAGGAAGAAAGAGGAAGAAAAAGAGGGAGAGAGAACAGGAATGTTGCTTTATTCTAAAAATGGGTATTAATAATGGCCGATCAATATTTCATTTAAACCTCTGAGTCGGTGTGATGTGGTATTGACAAGAATGTATGTTTTGTGTATTTAAACTGCAGAGCTCTATAAATATTTAGTAAGTTTACTTGTTCTGGATCTGAGTTCAAGTCCTGGATATCCTTATTAATTTTCTGTCTCATTGAGTCTAAGGCTCTTTATAGGTCTTATGTATCTGGGTGTTAGGATCATTAGCTCTTATTGTTGCATTGATCCTTTTACCATTATATCTTTGTTGCTTTAAAATCTATTTTATCAGATGTGAGAATTGCAACTCCTGCTATTTATTTATTTATTTATGCATTTATGCATTTATGCTCTCCCATTTAGTTGGTTAATCTCTCTCCATCCCTTTGAGTCTTTGTGTATCTTTGCATGTGAAATGGGTCTGGATGTAGCATACTGTTGGGTTTTGGCTGGATCTTTTTTTGGGGGGATTTAGTCAATTTAAATTTAGGATTACTGCCATTTGATGTTAACTGGCTGTTGTATCCATTCGTTGATGTAAATTCTTTATGTTGATGCTCTTTACTTTTTGGTGTATTTGGTATATCAGCCTTTGGTATAAGGCTTATACTGGTTATTCCTTTCTATGTGTAATGCTTCTTTCAGAAGCTCTTGTAAAGCAGGCCTGGTGGTAATAAAATCTCTGAGTACTTGCTTGTTCACAAAGGATTTTATTTTTCCTTCACTTATGAAGCTTAGTTTGGCAGGATATGAAATTCTGGGCTGAAAGTTCTGTTCTTTAAGGATGTTGAATATTGGCCCCCACTCTCTTCTGGCTTGTACGGTTTCTGCTGAGAGAGCTGCTGTAAGTCTGATAGGCTTCCCTTGGTGGGTAACCTGACCTTTCTCTCTGGCTGCCCTTAGTATTTTCTCCTTCGTTTCAACCCTGGTGAATCTAATGATTATGTACCTTGGGGTTGCTCTTCTTGAGGAATATCTTTGTGGTGTTCTCTGTATTACCTGGGGTTGAATATTGTCCTGCTTTGCTAGGTTGGGAAAGTTTTCCTGAATAATATCCTGAAGAGTATTTTCCAGCTTGGATTCATTCTCTCCATCGCATTCAGGTATACCTATCAAACGTAAATTAGGTCTTTTCACATAGTTCCATATTTCTTGGAGACTTTGCTCATTCCTTTTTAACCTTTTTTCTCTATTCTTGTCTTCTTGTTTTATTTCCTTAAGTTGATCTTCGACCTCTGGTATCCTTTCTTCTGCTTGTTCAATTCGAGTGTTAAAACCCGTACTGTATTCTTCAGTTCCATTAATTCACTTATATTCCTCTCTAAATTGTCTATTCTCATTAGGATTTCCTCAAACCTTTTTGCAAAGTTCTTAGTTTCTTTATGTTGGGCTACAACATGTTCTTTTAACTCACAGAAGTTTCTTATTACCCACCTTCTGAAGCCTGATTCTGTTAGTGGAATGCACTGGTTCTCCATCAAGCCTTGTTCCCTTGTTGATGAGGAACTGTGATCCTCTGTAGAGGAAGAGGCATTCTGATTTTGAGTATTCTCAGCCTTTTTATGCTGGTTTCTTCCCATTGTTGTAAGTTTATCCACCTGTCATCTTTGTAATTACCAACTTTCAAATTAGGTCTCTGCCTGGACATCCAACTTGTTAATTCCCAGGGCTGAAATCTGAGCAACCCACTGCGCCAGTCAAAACAGCGGCGTTAAGACTGATGGTGCTTTTCTGCCTGGGAATCTCTGGTCTGGCTTCCTTCTTGAGTCCGTAATAGGCGACTCTGCCTTCCCAGAGCTCCAAACGTCGAACTGAAGGGGAACCAGTCCCGTTTACTCTGTACCAAGACCTGCTGCGCCGAGGCGCTGACAAAACCGCTGCACCGGCCACAAGAGTCACCCTGGCGACCTGTGGGGCTCCTCCACTGTGAATCTTCTGGTCCGTGAGCAACAAAAATTCGTCTGAAAGTGTGGCATCCTCTCATTCTCTGCGCTTTCACTGTGAGCCACAATCCCGAGATGTTAGCGATCAGCCATCTTGGATCGTTCCCCTTTTCTGTAATTTTTATTTTTCAATGAAATAAGAAGCATTTTTCTTTGATATTAAAATGATGTGGGTTAAAAGTAACAACTTTTTGGTGGCATCTCTAAATGGAACTTTTTAAAAATCAAACTACTATAAACCCATGAATCAAAAAAATTATATTCCTTGTGTTACTTCAAAGGTATTAACATAACAGTTGAAAATGCATAATTACTACTTTCTAGTGTACCTTAATCTTCCCCACCAACTTCCTCAGTTACACATACTATCATCTCTAACTCACATTCATAGTCAAAAAGCAGTTCCTATTCCTTAAAATATGCTTCTCTTCACAAACGGGACTAGGGTGATGCAAGAGAAATACCTGGGGTGCAAAATTTAAGGAGATACTCTCAGGATCATGCAAGTACCACCCTGCAGTTGCATGACCCTAAAAGTGATTATGTCTCCCATTTTGTGTCCTTAGGCAACTCTGTTGCCTTACCCTAGTCCTGGATCTACTTCTCTTTCCCATCTCTACTCTCTGCACTTCTCTAATAAATATCCCCTTAGTTTTTCAAAACCCAATTCTGATAAACCAAATATCTATTTTAAACAATGAATTTAAGTATATTTTTACAACAATTTAAAATTAGGTTTTCAAAGAAAATTTCTTATTCATGATATGTGGCAGGTGAAAAATATATGAAGTAGTTATACTTACATATGGTAAGAATCTATTTTTTAAATGTGAGTTGCATGTGCATGTAAGTAACAGACCTGTGTTGTTCTTTTATTCTGAAGCATCTATCTCCCCTTCTTTTGGTAGCAGCATCTTAATTTTCTTTTCCCAAACTATCCTCTTATCATCAACTCACATGGTTTGGGAAATAAAACCCAGGTCTGGGAAATGAGCATATTCCTTCTCACAAGCAGTAGTTCAGGAATAGGTACATTACCTAAATTGGACAGATAATACTGAACCTCAACATTTTTTGCAGAAGCTAATCAGGAAGGAAAGATTATCTTTCAGCCAAGGCTGCTAAACTGAAAGACGATAAGTACCTACTGGACAATCAAGCAACCTAAACAAAGAACCAAAAGAAGAGAAATAGAGAAATGTCTGAAAATATTTTGTTGCTAAATCTGAGTTCAGATGTAAATAGATGTTAACTGCTGAAATTCAAAATTACTGCAGCAAAACAATCCACTCTGCATTTCTTATGTTCCTGCACAGAATCTTCTGAGAAAAATGTACTACAAATGGGTATTTGCATAACAGACAGTCTTGGAAGCTAGAGATAGTATCTCCCTAAAGACAGAAACCTACAAAAAGCTTTGGAGAAATTAAGCCCTCTCCCTTCCCTCCCTGGAAGCATTTACTTATATTCTAGGGTAAGAAAGCTAAAGATACCTTCTCCCTCACCTCTGGAAGAGATGTGCTTAATGAGTAATCTCTCTCACTATGCAGGGGAGGATGGCAGATGTGCCAACACCCTATACAAGCTTGGAGTCTCCTAATTTCAAGGCTCCTCTCCTGTGATGCAAATCTGCTGCATGTGTGGGTAGATGTCTAACCTGCACCACATTGCTCTGTCACAGAGATGCAGCAGGAAGAACCAGCACTAATATATTTCCCTGGCAATTGCTTTTGCTGTAATAAACCCTCTGAGTCTCTGACCAAGGGCTCTTTTATTAATGTCACGTATATAAAAGTATGGCAAGGTAACCTGCTTGTTTGCAAGCAGGGTATTCTCAGTCCCATCAGAGTTAATGGTCACCTAAGGCAACACATTATTTTTTTTAATGTGTTAATTAACTCAGAGTTTCAGAGTTAATGGTCACTTAAGGCGACACATTATTTTTTGTTAATTTGTTCAACAAATACTTGCTGAAAGCCTACTATCTGTGTGCCATGAGTTTTCCTATGCAACAGGTAAAAATTCTTTCCTTCCACATATACACTATGGAATACTATGCAGCCACAAAAAAAGGATGAGTTCATATCCTTTGCAGAGACATAGATAAAACTGGAAACCATCATTCTCAGTAAACTGACACAAGAACAGAAAACCAACCACCACATGTTCTCACCCATAAGTGGGTGTTGAACAATGAGAACACATAAACACAAGGAGGGGAACATCACACACTGGGCCTGGGGGGTTAGGGGGCTAGAGGAAGAGGAGCAGGGGGAGGGGGGCTAGGGAAGGGATAGCATTAGGAGAAATACCTAATGTAGATGATGGCGCAATGGATGCAGCAAACCACCACCATGGCTCGTATATACCTATGTAACAAACCTGCATGATCTGCACATGTACCCCAGAACTAAAAGTATAATATAAATAAATAAATAAGATACAGACACAAGATGGGAGCATGAATATTTTAGGGTCTTGCTTCTAATAATAAGAAGTTATCTCAGCAAAACTGCAAATATTTCAACACAGACCTTAAGAATCGCTCCCATATAGCTGAAACTTCTACTAAATCCAAGACCATTAGTAGTTTACTATATTCAGACTTTTGCCATTTATATTTATTTCAGGTTTAGAGTATGAAACACCCACGTTCAAATCCCAGTATCATTTTATAACTCCTTGAATAAATGATATGACCTAATATTGGTTCCAGATCACAAAAAGAAAACGCAAGCCATCAAATTCATAAAATCAAAAGAAATGTACAAAAGTGCATTGTACTTTTGTAGGCCCTAAAGAAATGTTAGTGCCACCACCATTATGATATATCTGAATCAATGTAATTTACTAAAAGACTTAAGACTTATATTGACAGAAACTGTTTCTACCTGAGAAGTTAAAATGTTGAGGAGGAGGAAAAAAAACTATATATAAACAAACAAAAAAAAAACAAAAAGTGTGTGTGAGGGTAGGAGGAAACAACTGGCTTCCTGCTTTGTAAAAAGTTTCTATCATTTATAAATCTACATAAAGATTCTTACACATCATCCTCAACATAAATGCTTGCAAATAACTGGAATACTGACCTACCATTAATTAATTATATGTTATCATATTACTAATAGGTTATATGGATCCATAATTAGGTAATTACATATTATCATTATATGTTATCATTAATAATTATCTGAAACTACATTGTTTAGTTCCTCTTAATTTCTCTATTATAGCAAATTTATTAAATATATAAAAAGTAAACAGGCATCACAAAGTAATGGTACTTAGCCAAATATATAAATTTGCAGTAGATTCAGAATGGATGGGAAATGTAATAGTGACTGAATTTGCCATATTAGAAAGTCCATCACATACTTCTATACTGAAACAAATAAAAAAGGTGATGCCTGAAAATATTTCCTTTGTTCCTGGTAAAGCAAAGTTTGCAAAACCCTAGTGAAAATTAAAATGATGGTTAACCTATATAAGAATGTACATAGAAACCATGTAAGTCTAAAAGAACTATAATTCAAGAGAAAGTCAAGATACCATATATTTTCTTTTGTTTTTGAGATGGAATTTCTCACTCTTGTCACCCACGCTGGAGTGCCATGGGACGATCTCGGCTCACTGCAACCTCTGCCTCCCAGGTTCAAGCAATTCTCCCGCCTCAGCCTCCCAAGTAACTGGAATTACAGGCATGTGCCACAACGCCCAGCTAATTTTTATCTATTTTTAGTAGAGACAGGGTTTCACTGTGTTGGCCAGGCTGGTCTCAAACTCCTGATCTCAGGTGATCCACCCACCTCAGCCTCCCAAAGTGCTGGGGTAACAGGGGTGAGCCACAGCACCCAGCCAACACCATATATTTTCATGAAAGAAGATATGGTATAGCTGCTAGGGTGGCTATTGACCCATTTGTTATCAAAACTGAACACTGCTAGAAGTGTCAAACGCACTTTTATTTGTATAATGTGAAACTAACAAGAGAGCCCACAGGACACATACTACAGAAGTGTTCAACTCAAAGAAGAAGACATCCAAGAAACAGCAGCATATAGAAAGCATTACAGCAACCAAGGACTAACCATTGTGACAATGCAGGAAGCTTTGTGATTAAGCCATAAATGCTTTTATTCAAACCCTCAGTATACAAGGGTCAAGAATAAGAACATTTGCCTGTATACAAATAATGTAATGCAAGGTTGTCTAGCCTTCATTTCAGAAGCAAAAAAATTAATAGTTTTAATGACTCAGGTCATACTTACAGGATTGTACGAGTCTGAAGGGATCATTTAAATTTTCCCACAAAATTTGACCATATTTTACGCAAGTGGTTATATCCTAGATTCACAAAGGTTTCAGGAAATACCACTTGCAAATATCAAAGGTCTACTGAACATAGTTTTTCTAAGTCTTCACTTAGAACTGCATATTATACATCATACTTCTACTAGGATGAGTGATTTAAGTTCTATTCATAGTAATGCAAAGATACTTTTCTGACTGAGCCAATGTAAAGAGAATTTTTATATTCTAAGTGCCTAGAAAATAAAATTTCTAGTACTGTTTCTACTTCACCTATTACTGTGAGTCCCATTATAGAAATAGCCTTTTTGCAAGTAAAATTATTTATACTGGAAAACTAACTTCAATTTTTCCAAAATAATTAGTGTTATTCTAGTCACAAGAAAGACTGAGGTACTGTCACCCATATATTTTTTATTTTTTAATGTTCATTAAGTTAATTGAACTTTTAGATGCAGGACTCTATTAATTACATAAAATTAGTATAATAATAGTTTCTTCTGTCACATTATAAGAATTATAAAAATAACTAGAGGGACATTCATTTTAGGAAAATGTGGAAATAACGTGGGTCTCTAAAGAATTGTAAGGTATGTCTTCAATATTTGTTACTAACAATACTTATACACTTTATTTTTTTTGAGACAGGGAATCACTCTGTTGCCCAGGCTGAAGCACAGTGTTGCTATGATAGCTCAATGCAGTCTTGAACTCCTGGGCTCAAGAAATCCTCCTGCCTTAGCCTCCTGAGTAGTAGTACAAGCACATGCCATGACATCTGGCTGATTTCTGTTTATTTTTTTGTAGAGATGGGGTCTCATTATGTTATCCAGGCTGTCCTCGAACTTCTAAGCTCAAGTGATCCTCTCATTTCAGCCTTCCAAAGTACTGATTATAGGCATGAGCTACTGTACTCAGCCTACATTTTTTAATGACTCACTTTCTCCAATAAATCAGAGTAGATTCAAGTTTATACCCATAATGATCTCACACTCAATCATCTGCATTCTAATATGCTTTCTTGAATAGGGAAAAGAGACTAAATTAGAGCTCACAAGCTAGAAAGCTAGAAAGCTACACAGTGGACACAGTGGAATACGCCACACATGTAAATATCTTGTATCCAGATGGGAAAAATATATAAGAAACACTGACTTAGATCACAAAATCTGTTTTACTGCTGGATGAGAACATAAGGACTCTAGTTCAATGCTTAACTCAATTCAGTGTGTTTTTTAAGAACCAGAACCCTATACTTATAAGACACAAAATCTGAAATAGGGATATCTGTAAACACTGCTCCTTAAAAAATAATCATATATATCAGTAGGAGGTGGAAAAGATACATCTAATATACAAATAAGGATATTATTAAATTTAAAAATAAAGTTTAAATTTTAAACAGATTGAGAAAATGTGGTTATGGGTGCACTAGTTAGAGATTTAACACAGCAACATGTAGCTAATACCTGTGGTTTAAATGAAAGGAACTTAGGGCAACCATCCAAAAACATGATTATCTAGGGAAGATGAAAAATAAATCAGGAATCCAGACAAACTGGCCATATTTTGGGGTTAAAACCCATTTAAAGTAAATTTATAATTATCCCTTCTGAGACACAATAATCTAAGCATTATAAAAAGAAGAGCTAATCTGAGATATTTCTAATTATTTGTTTGATTTGTATAAATGCAAATGTCATTCAACTTAAGTAAATTTAATGTACATTATATTTTAATTTCTTATGTCTGAAACAAGGACTTTGAGATGGTATAATAAACATATTAATACAAGAGGAGATAAAATCAATGCAAACATGTAAGTAACTGAACACAGAAGATGAATACTTCCAAAATCTTACCTATGTTGTCTCATTTCTTCTATGTAACAAGCTAGTGCAGTAATTTTAATATCCCTATTTAATAGATGAGAAAATGATGACTTAAAGAGATAAAATAACTTGTCAAGATCCCACATAAGAGAAACTTGAACTAAAACCCCGATTATCTGACTCTAAAATACATGGCTCTTCTTTTCACTACACTTGCAACCTAGTAAGGAACACCTACATAAAATGTCCAGTCTTTTAATAGCTACTAAAAAAAAGTGACAATATGAAGTTTATAATGAATGGTGATAATGAACAGACTAAAAATTAGTAATAATCTAATACAAATATTTAAGAAATTATTCCAAATTATGCATGACATTAAATTTTTTAAAGCTGAATTATGCAATATCCTCCAAAAATTGAGAGATCTAAAATATTCATAGAAAAGAACCAAGTAAACTTTGTTTTACCTAGATATTCTGAATTCCAAAGAAAAAATATGGCCCCATATTTTGTCAGCCATACAGCAGTTTTATATGGTAAACTAAAATTATACTTACAGAATAAGAAAAAGTAACTGCTTGGGTCTAATTCCTTTGTTCTGACTCTAATCTGTCCTCTATTTATTCTTCGCCATTTTCCCCCGGATCTAGGAGGCCTCTTCTAATTTAGGGTAGCAGCCTTCAGTTCCAGAACTCTTAAGAGATTTTGATGCAAATGTAGATACACAGAAATGAAAACTATAAAACTGCAACAATTGGTAGAGTATTACAGAAGATATCAAAGTTTTGGTTAGTTTCCAAATCATTAACTATGGTAGAATAAGGGGTGACTTCTCTATATCAATTTCTTCTGAATTGATTATAAGGCATTTAACTTTTATAATCAAATAAAAATAGGAAAGGAGTAAAAAAGGGAAAAAGGTAGGGAGGGAAGGGAAAATTGTAGCCTTGAATTAAAAAAAATCTAATTGTTTCTGAATTCACTGACTCTACAACTAAAGTTATAAAACTGTGACCTACTTGTTCCCCCTCTCAATAACATGATAGGTTAACCATACATAAGCATGCCAAAGACAAATAAAATGTGGAAAATAATAATAAAGCAATCCAGAGATCTATATATTCTGAGACATAGCTCTTAATATTTAAGAAATTACTATATGAATGAGGTAAGTATGAAAAACCTATTTAGGGTACACAAAAACTAAAAATCAAGATTCAAATACTTAAAGAAGTGTGCAGGAATTTCCCAGGTATAGAAAAAGTACAAATATACAAATGTGTGAATTTACCCATTTCCACTTATTTCTTTACTATAAATTGAAGGTTTATATCAAAATATTCCTCAGAACCATGAGACAACACCTAAGATAGTTGAGTTCTATTGAAATAAATACTAACTTCAATGTCTCTAGATAATTACTTCAGTCTCCATGAAGCAGTTTTACTAAAAGAAAGTTCACATTTGTAAGCTTTTTCCATTACAAAAGTACATTCTTATTCCAAATGAACAGACACAAGACTGATCCAATTTATCAAGTTTGTTACCAAAATTTAGCATAATTGATAGTTCCTTGGACTTCCCTCCAAAAAATGTTCACTTATAAATCAAATACAAAACTATAATCTATTTACACAAGAGTCCAATTTTAAAGCAAAACCTTTATTTATTCATCAAATTTCCTTTTTTCTGATTATCAAAATGCAGTTTACTCATTTGGGTCTTGATTACAAAGACGATGACTTCCTACTCACTCACAAAATTGCCATGAACAGTCTCATGTAATTAAGTTACTATAGTTTTAATAAGTACAATTCCCATTTACAAATTAAAAAAAAAAAAGCACCTTATGATAATGTGGTAGGGTGTATATACATGGATATTACATATCCATGTATATACATATGCTGGGTTTTTTCTTTTTCTTTTTTTGAGACAGAGTTTCGCTCCTGCTGCCCAGGCTGTAGTGCAATGGCGTGATCTCGGCTCACTGCAACCTCTCCGTTCCCGGTTCAAGCGATTCTCCTGCCTCAGCCTCCCAAGTTGCTGGGATTACAGGCATGCGCCACCACGCCCGGCTAATTTTGTATTTTTAGTAGAGACGGGGTTTCTCCGTGTTGGTCAGCTGGTCTTGAACTCCCGACCTCAGGTAATCCTCCTGCCTTGGCCTCCCAAAGTGCTGGGATTGCAGGCATAAGCCACCGTGCCAGGTCACAAATGCTGGTTTTTCTTAAGCTTGATCATTTTAGTTCCTCTATTCCTTAATGTTTACTGTGTAACAGTGGTCTTGAAATAATTATTGCTAAATATATAGGTGGTAGGTACAGCTCGACTCTTCTGCATTGTTTGAAATTTTTCATAGCAAAATAGTTGAGAAAAAAACTGGCAAATTTGAAATGTTCACAGTCCAGAGTTAGAGTAACATCTACACCGAAGATGAAATGTGATTTGTCTACCAAAGACTGAATTATTTCTTTTGGACTAACGACATCAACCTTTGAAGTAGTACAGAAGCTGCATAAACTTGACACTACATAGTTTTAGATGATGCTAAAACTTTGTAGTTTAACTGTTAGTTTTAACTATGTTAATGCTGTCAACAATCAATGCAGAAGAGAAACAGATCTTCACCCAAGATCTTTCAAAGATGAAAACAGAACTCTGCCTGTGTACTCTCTTAATATATTCCCAACATCTTTGGAAGCATAATACTCTTGACTCAAAAGTACTAGCAGAAAAGGTTTCGTGAACAACAAAAAGATACACTCCGACTTCCGGTGCAGTGACTGACAAACCTGGAGCTATTCACAAATGTCTTCTTAAAGGCAATATAAGTATACCAGGACTACAAATTAACACACTATATAGATTTTGCAATACTTTTTTTTAATCCTGTTCTCATTCCACATGTAGATTGAAAGATATTTTCTAATCTTTAATCACTAAAATAGTTTTGATCTATTCTCTTACTGATTTTTCTGTTACACTTTTATATAGGTGACTTCACCTGAGAAATGTATCTTAAAATATCTGGAAAAGGAAAATGGCGGTACACCTTTACAGCAGTTTATGTCAAAGTGATAATGAGATCACCATTAATACATGCAACTTCATCTGAATTAAAAAGATTAAAAAGCTTCTCCTTTTTTAACCATAAGGCGAAGACAAAATGTAAGGCTACCAGCCTTAACAAATTAATAGATTTTGGATTACACTGCAGTGGATAGCAAAATCGAAAACGTACAAAGTAAAAAGTGCCCACCTCACAGTAAACTCAATTTGTGGAAGTACCCTGGCCCTATTAACAACCCAATGAGCGTATGCCGAAACTCGATCCTAAGAGAAACTCTAAGGCAGAAAGATAACCCCCGAAGGTGCCTCCAAACACCTCCCCAATAACCGGCAAAGAGACCACTGAGCAGAAATTACCAACAACAGCACTAGCTTCACATTTAAGAGTCTATCTCTTGATTAGACTCTTGGAGGACACCTCTAGCCAAGACAGGAGAAAGATGAGGTGGGGGATAAAAGCGGGAGAAGGTGACACATAGGAGGAGAGCTGGGGAGGACCGAGCGGGTCAACGGAGACTGCCTGCGGTACTCCAGAGGCAGGAAGGGCTTGGAAGAACACAAGGGGTTGAGGGTGCCCCCGAGCGGGAGGGCGGCGCCCAGGAGATGACTGCTGCCGAAAAAAGGAGTGCGGGTGCGGGCAAGATTCGGCGTTGCCCACAGTCCTCCTCACCCCACCTCACGCCCAGCAGCCCCCAGACCCCGAGACGGGGCGGAGCTACTGCGCCCGCCACAGCCCGTTCGCGCCGGCACCCGCCCCCTGTCTTCGGGTCCCGGGATGGTGGGAGGGGCGGGCCTCGTGGGGCTGGGTGTGTAGCCCGGCCCAAGCCCCAAGCAGGAATGCTCCGCCGCGGGCGGGAGGATGGGCGGGTGACCCTGCAGCCTGGGACAGGGTTGGGGGGGCGATGGCTGAGGGCGGAGGAACAGCCTCGGCGCAGCCCACAACGCCCGGGCCGAATCCGGGGCGCCCTTCTGCGGGCAGAGATTGTTGCCCCCGCTCTAGCCTTGCCTTCCCTCCACTTCCCCCCTTCCCCCACGTTGCCCCGGGCAACAGCGCCTGCCGCCGGCGGCGCGAAACGCACCTACCTAGAACCTGACAAGCCCGAGCCCCTCAGACTCCGGAGCCAGTCACCACCCCGCGTCACGGGGGCTGCCACAGCCAATAGGCGCCACTGTCACGAACCTCTGCAACCAATCCAGCTGTACTCCGGTCTCCGGGCACCCTTGAGGATTCAGCCAATGGGCAAGAGTGGAAGGCGGGCGCTGCCGCCCGGCCCCCAACCCCTTCCTCCACTACCTCCCAGGAGGCGGGGAGCGGCCGATTGGCCCCGGCCCCGACGGGGCAGGACTTGGGCCCTAGGCTAGGTGGGCGCGCCCTTAACCCAGGCTGCGGGCGCTGGGCGCTGGGAGTAGAGGCGTGGAGTTGCGGCCGCCGCCCTCTGGGCTCGCTCCCCAGCCCGGGTGGAGTCCCGAGGTCTGCACGTTTGTGCTGCTCTCCCCGCCTCGGTAACCTGCTCCTCCCTGGCCGGTGTCCTGGGCTGCCGGGGTGAGATGGGGCTGGAAGCGGACGGCGGCGTCACAGGAAACTTTGGGAGGCTCGCCTGGCCGCGGCCGGGAAGTGGCCGGAGCGTGGGGGATGATAAGCTGAGGCCGCCTGGAAGGGACTACACTGCGGGTCGGCAGCCGGAAAGGAATTCAGAGAGTGGGGGCGGAGGCGTGATTAAAATGTTAAGTGTGCCCGCAGGGCGCTGGGCGATCCCCGGGAAGGGAAGCCGCTTTAGGGCCGCGGGACCCCTACCCCTAAAATAGGCGCTTTTCAGCCTCAGAATTGCTCACTTTTTCCTGTACGTTCCCACATTTTACTTGTTTCTGTTGTGGATTGCTTTAGAATGATCTGCAGCAACTCCAGTTTTCTCTGAGTCCCTTAAGGGCAGGAACTGTCTTTCAGTCCTGTATTCTCAGTGCCTGAGCCGACCTAAAAATGTTAGAAACTCCATGCTGGAATTGTAATGGATCTTGTTTAAAAGCAGGTCCTGGGAATGGCTCCCTATAATAAATTCTTACCTCTTCGAGAGTCTAGAATGCGTGGAGAACCCAAAGGTGTTTGCTCTTCAGTGATGGTCGTTTCTGAAGCGTCCTTCACCAAGAGAATTTGGTGAAAAATAAGTAATGTGAACTACAGGGTTATTACTAGGTAATCAGTAACAGTAGGATAGGTATTCGTCATTATTTGAGGATGTGATCCTCCCATGTTCCTGTAGTAGGCTTTTTAAAGCAGTGTATCTTTTGCATTGGTTGAACCACAGAACCTCAATCCGTATTTCCCCTCCCTCTAAAAAACTGAGTTAGTAGGAGCCAAAGCAGAGTGGTGAATACTTTCTCTAGGCAGGGTTATTTATTTAACCATAGAGAACAGCCCTACACGTAGAAAAACATAAATCTTAGATTGGACTTTTTTTTAAGTCTGCTGTTTTAAAGCTAAAGAAACAAAAGCCAACATAAAAATTTTAAGTAAGAGATTTCATTCTCCCTATTGAAACTGGTGGATGAAATTTCCCGTCCCTTTTTCTCCGAACATCAGCCTTAGAAAACTTAAGTACTTTCTTATTTAATTGTTAAGTGCTTTCTCAACTCTTTGAACTGTGCATAAATCCATCTGAGGACTAGATAGGACTGAAACCTGGAAGCTTTTTTTTTTTTTTTTTTTTTTTTTTTTAATGCTTCAGGGACTTAGCATCCTTCTCCATCTCCCAGTTTTCCTGAATAGGAACGGAACTTCGGTGGGCAACTTGCTCCAAGTTGCAAAACTACCTTCTGTCATAAAGATAGGATAAGGTTTTTTTCTCCCTCTGGATAAAACCAATTAGCTAACACAGATAGTCACCCCAATTGCTAAGAAGAATTTTATGTGACAAATGTTGTCAGGTCCTCTTACTTGAGGACTAGTTATTGTTCATCTTGAAAATATGTATGTAATGGGTTATACATACTTGGCTATATAAAAGGGCGAGATTTCTGTTGTTGCAATCTCTTAGCAAATTGTCTGTGATGTGCATCACATTTTAGTTTAATGCTTATTGAATAATAAAAGTATTTTATCTACTCACGTTTGTGGAGAGGATTTCTGGATTGGGAGATTTGGATTTTTAATATATTTTTCCAACAATGCCTACACCCAGAATGTTGGGATGATAAAGTTAAGGTAAGTAATTACTTCTGAGATTTCCCTAAAATTTGTTCCCTAAAATGATAGTTAAAGATTGGTGTGGATTTCATAGTGACTGTTAAATGCACAAACTATAAACTATGGTTCTGTGAGGAAATTTTTTTTTTTTTTTTTGAGATGGAGTTTTGCTCTTGTTACCCAGGCTGGAGTGCAGTGGCGTGATCTTGGCTCACCACAACCTCCGCCTCCTGAGTTCAAGCAATTCTCCTACCTCAGCCTCCCGAGTAGCTGGGACTACAGGTATGCGCCACCATGCCTGTAGTGGCGCATGCCTGTACAAAAATACAGCTAATTTTTGTATTTTTAGTAGAGACGGGGTTTCACCATGTTGACCAGGATGGTCTTGAACTGTTGACCTCGTGATCCACCTGCCTCAGCCTCCCAAAGTGCTGGGTTTATAGGCGTGAGCCACCGCCCCCGGCCCGTGTGTTTGTTTTTAAGGAACCCAAATCTAAAAGAACAGTAAGAATCTTTCCATATCTACAATTGTTCTCTGAGTTTTCACCTATTCATTCCAAAACCTTAAAAAGTTGCCTACCATATACCAGTCATTGTGCTAGGAAATGAAATTGTCAAAGAATGTACTTGAAGTAAATGAATGTGGCAAAAATCTATGCTGTATTTTTGAAACAAAAGATATATATATAGCAAATCCAGTTTAACATTTTTTTCTCTGTTGTAATTATCACATTGCATTGCAACACATTTAATAAACACTTTGGGTCACCTTAGTATATATTCCATGTTCCCAAATACCAAACTTTGTTCTAATAGTATTACTTACTGGACAAATGAAAATAATAATGTGGACATCAAACCTAGGTGAGTAATAAAAAATGATTGAAAAAGTTTTTACTTTTTTTGATTAGCACCATCCATGCCTCACTCCATCTCTCCACCTCCCTTTTTTCCTGTTTCTCCTAAGCTTCAAGAGGAATCCTGGTTGTTTGCCATCTTAGTTCAGTATTTCCCATACTTAACCCTCCCTCTTTTTCTTCATCTATGTCTCTTTTTTCTGCCAAGTCCTTTGACTTGTGACTTTCTGCTTTCTAATCCTCTATTCATACTTTACCACACACACATACTGCTCCTAAAGTAGAGATCATAATGAGGTATGCAATATGGAAAACATATCTATCCTTACTCTGTACATGCTGCAGTGTCTGTTTTCAGTGGATATATATATTTTTTTATTTTGAAAATTGTTCACTTGAATGAATACTGTTCCTAGAGGTCACATTTGTGTGAAATTTTTTTTAGGAATGTTTTTTGGGCTTTCCAAATTTCAAATTTTCAAAATGGCTTAATTGTTTATTTTTCCAATCCCTGTTAGGAAAAGAGGGTAGTCGAAGGGAGAGTGGAGAAAAGAAGATGAGGTAGAGTTCAAGGAAGAAAAGATCTATTCTGTCTTCAAACCAAATGTCAAATGTATTAACACCATCTCCCAGCCACTTTTCCCAGCCAGTGGGTGGCCGTCCTGGTACTCTAATTAATATTGGTTCTCCTGCTTCCCTGACCTGCTCTCCATTAAGAAATACTACCATCAACATTCAGAATCAAGACATGCCCTCTCCAAAATGCCCCTAGATCACTTGAGGCCTGTCCATTTTAAGACATCCTTTTCTCAGATTTTTTTTTTTTTTGAGTCGGAGTTTCACTCTTGTTACCCAGGCTGGAGTGCAATGGCGCGATCTCGGCTCACCGCAACCTCCGCCTCCTGGGTTCAGGCAATTCTGCCTCAGCCTCCTGAGTAGCTGGGATTACAGGCACGCACCACCATGCCCAGCTAATGTTTTGTATTTTTAGTAGAGACGGGGTTTCACCATGTTGACCAGGATGGTCTCGATCTCGACCTCGTGATCCACCAGCCTCGGCCTCCCAAATTGCTGGGATTACAGGCTTGAGCCACCATGCCCAGCCTCTTCTCAGATTTTTTTTTTTTTTAAGACAGTGTCTAACTGTTGCCCAGCCTGGAGTGCAGTGGTGTGATTTCAGCTCACTGCAACCTCTGCTTCCCAGGTTCAGGCTATTCTCCTGCCTCAGCCTCCTGAGCAGTTGGGATTACAGACATGCACAACCATGCTCAGCTAATATTTGTATTTTTATTAGAGACAGGTTTTCACCAAGTTTGGCCAGGCTACTTTCAAACTCCTGACCTCAAGTGATCCGCTTGCCTCGGCCTCCCAGAGTGCTGGGATTACAGGCAAGAGCCACCACTCCTGGCCTTTTCTTAGAAATTACCTGACCTTTTCCTCATCTCCTTATCCCTGGTTCATTATGCCTTCAAAGTTAACTGTAAAATGTGTATGCCTGTGTGACAGTGCTGTAATAATGAATTTATATGTATGATGTTAGAATCACCTGAGGATCTTTTCAAAAATATACTCCCAGATTAACTCCCAAAGATTCTCACTTGGAAACGCAAAGGAGTTCAGGAAAGTCTGTATGTTCGGCATGAGACCAGTGAATTGTTCAACATGGTGTGTTGAACTCAGGCATTTATCTCTACTCTGTCCTGAAAATCCCTGATACAGATAAACATAGGTCCAGGTGACCAGAAGTCTGAGACGTAGGATCTCTGAGGAGGCATGGTTGAGAAAAGATGCTGTAAGCAACAGGATTGCTTGAAAGTCTGTAAAGGTGTAGGGAGACCCTTCTTCTCCCACCAAGATCATTTCCCCCACCAAACAGCTAGGTAACACACTACCATACCACAATCCAGAGGCAACAAGATTTACTCCTCAGTATCAGGGAAGCTCTGATCTTGAAGATACAGAGACAGCTGAATAGTACTTAGGAGAAAAATGCCTCACTGCACATTGGGATAAAGGGAATACGTTAAAGTCTACATACTGAACTTTGAGACTTCTCCTCCAGACTCCCATAATGACTGTATTCAGGTTCCTATCCCTCAGAGAAGATCTTACAGGATTCCTTTTAGGGAAATTGCCTTGCATAAGGGAAAAGTATTTTTATAGCTAGTGAGTACTGAGGGTGAGGGAGTGGATTTTCTAAAATGGACAGATTCCCTACCCAATCACATCAAAAATAAGGAATCCCAATCCTTAAAAATACTGTACACTTGAATGAAAACAGGATGCTATTTTTCTAAAGAAAAATTCAGAGAGACAATCAAGCTTTGAAAAGTAAAAAAAAAAGAAAAGAAAAAAAGAAATTCGATAGCAGATGATAAAAGGAAATTGAGAAGTCTCAGAAAAACAAAAAGACAAGCAGTTGAAAAATATGAGGAAAAAATGTAGGATCAATTCCGGAGATTAAACATCTAATCTTTAGAAAGAAAAAAGGAGATGAGGGAAGCAGGCAAAATTGGCAAAGAAAGACATTTCCCCAGTACTGAAGGACCTGAATTTCCAGATTGAAAAGGATCTAGTGAATGCCTTGCAAAATGAATGAAAAAGACTCACACAAAAGCACTTAATCCTAAAATGTCAGAACAGCTGAGATGTTTTAAATTTCCTGAATGCTTCAGATAAAGTAACAGAATCCAGACAAAAGAGCAGACATGAAAACAGAGAAAGGCATTGGACTTCCAAATGATACTAGAAGCTAGAAGAAAATGGAGCAATATTCTAAATTCCAAGGAGAGATCATTTACAATCTAGAATTCTCAATAAAACCAACAGATCGATGAAGTCTAAGAGCAGAAGAAAAGTGTTTTCAGACATGCAACATCTCAAAAAGTTTTCTTTCTATGAAATTGTTTCTCATGAAGGTACTTAAAGGTGTTTTCCACCAAAAAGAGGGCTTAAAATAAGATTGTGGCAGGCCATGTCTCACTAATGTAGGCCTCCAGAATAACTGTTTCAGTACTGAGTGGTTAAGCTAAATATTAAAAGCAAGTGCCCTTATACAAAGCCTGGAATGTAACAAAAGCCCACCAAGAGTGTTGCCTAGGCCTTAAAGAATGACAAAATAACAAAGAATTCTTAACAGGGCCCATTTAGGATTAAACAAGTTTTATTGGGGATCTGTAGAAACTCCCCAAGCAACCACAAACAAATGTATTAGGGGTCTCAAGGAACTCCTCAAACCTCCGTGAATTAGCACTCCCTGGTGATCCTATGAAACTGTATGGAGAGGGCCTCATTGCTACAGTTTGCCAGTAACTCTGCCATCAGACTGGAGCTATACCCTGTCCCCTCCCAGTCTACCCACCTTGGCCAAAAAGACGACCACAGGACAACGGGAACAGAAGATAAGCCATCCTCCAGTTGCTCCTGATGTTCATCTATCTTCTCAACCCCTAGCCCAGGGCATGTAGGTGTCCACTGTGATCTCTCATTTGTGTAAATATTCATGTATATATGTATTTTTACTTTTAATGTGTGCATTTGTGTTGAAGGAAGATAAATCCTTTCTGATTAAAGACTTTTTTATACAAAAAAAAAGATAAGAATAGTATAGCTTACAATTCCGAGGTACACGTTCATCATTTTCATATGCCTTTATGTAAATTGAAGGATAATGCTGAAAGAAAATACATGCACAGAGTTTATGTTTTTTTTTTTTTTTTTTTTTTGATGTAGTTATACAAAATTATATATGTGTTTATTTTTTAATTGTAGTTTAGGTTCTGGGGTACATGTGCAGATCATGCAGGATTGTTGCACAGGTACATACATGACAAGATAAGAACAGTCACCCCAGCACCTAGACCCATTTACATTAAAAAATTTACTGAGGCCCCAGAGGAAGCTGTTCAGGACTCAGACATTAGTTACAGATTAAAAGAAGCTAATCACTGATGTCTTTAGATGAATGCACACTTACACATAGACATATAGCTTAGAAGATATATAAGCTCTAGAAAACTTTGTAATTTTGAGTTGGTCTGGCAATAACTTCCAGGCCTTCTCTCTGTAACTGGTTGTAGAAATAAAAACTCTCTTCCTCCCTAATTCATCTGCATCTCATTATTGAGCCACAAGAAATAGCAGCCTCACCCTCAGTTTGGTCCAAGAACAAGATAAAGACATGGAATCAACATTAAAGAAAGGGAAAGAGGAATATCCAGGATGATATTAAAAGAAATTTCGGAGAGAGATCCAAGATGGCTGATCGCTAACAGCTCGGGATTGTAGCTCCCAGTGAAAGCTCGGAAAACGTGAGGATGCCACATTTTCAGAGGAATTTTCATCGCCCACGGACCAGAAGATTTCCAGTGGAGGAGCCCCACGGGTCGCCAGCGCGACTTCTGTGGCTGGCGCAGAGGTTTTGTCGTCGCCTCGGCGCGGCAGCTCTTCGCGCACAGTAAACGGGACTGGTTCCCCTACTGACTGGTGTTTGGAGCTCTGGGAAGGCAGAGCCGCTTGTTGCGGACTCAAGAAGGAAGCCAGACCGGAGATTCCCAGGCAGAAGAGCACCATCAATCTTATCGCTGCTGTTTTGGCTGGCGCAGTGGGTTGCTTGGATTCCAGCACTGGAAATCAATAAATTGGACATCCTCTCAGGAACATAATCAGAAAGGCGCTAATTGTAAAGACATCAGATAGATAAAATCACAATAAAGGGAAAAAAACAGCCTAAAAAGGCCGAAAAAAATGAAAGTCAGAACCCCTCTTCCTCTACAGGGGATAGCAATTCCTCATCAGCAACGGAACAAGCCCTAATGGAAGAGGACTGTGTTCTAGTATCTAAAGTAGACTTCAAAAGGTGGCTGATAAAAAATTTTTGTGAGTTGAAACAACTTGTTCTAACCCAATGTAAAGAAATTAAGAACTTTGAACAAAGGTTTAATGAAATGTTAAAAAGAATGGACAATATAGAGAGGAATATAAATGAACTAATGGAGTTGAAAAATACAACACGAGAACTTAGTGAAATATGCACAAGTTTGAATAGCCGAATTGATCAAGCAGAAGAAAGGATACCAGAGGTCGAACACCAAATTAATGAAATGGAATGAGAAGACAAGAATAGAGAAAAAAGGATAAAAAGGAATGAGCAAAGTCTCCAAGAATTATGGGACTATGTGAAAAGACCTAATCTACATTTGATAGGTGTACCTGAATGTGATGGAGAGAATGAATCTCAGCTGGAAAATACTCTTCAGGATATTATCCAGGAGAATTTTCCCAATCTAGCAAAGCAGGATACTATTCAACCTCAGGTAATACAGAGAACATCACAAAGATATTTCTTAAGAAGAGCAACCCCAAGCCACATAATCATGAGATTCACCAGGGTTGAAATGAAAGAGAAAATACTAAGGGCAACCAGAGAGAAAGGTCAGGTTACCCACAAAGGGAAACCTATTAGACTTACAGCAGATCTCTCAGCAGAAACCCTACAAGCCAGAAGAGAGTGGAAGCTGATATTTAATATCTTTAAAGAATAGAACTTTCAGCCCAGAATTTCATATCCTGCCAAACTAAGCTTCATAATTGAAGGAAAAATAAAATCCTTTATGAACAAGCAAGTACTCAGAGATTTTATTACTGCCAGGCCTGCTTTACAAAAACTTCTGAAAGAAGCATTACACACAGAAAGGAACGACCAGTATTAGCCTTTCTAAAAATATACCAAAAAGTAAAGAGCATCAATATAAAGAAGAATTTACATCAACAAATGGATAAAATAGACAGTTAGCATCAAATGGCAGTAATCTTAAATTGAAATCGATTAAATTCCCCAATCAAAAGATACAGCCAAAACCTAACCGTATACTACATCCAGACCCATTTCATATCCAAAGATACACAAAGACTCAAAACAAAGGGTTGGAGACAGATTTACCAACCAAATGGAGAACAAAAACAAATAAATAAACAAAAAGGAGTTGCAATTCATGCATTTGATAAAACAGATTTCAAACCAACAATGATATAGTGGTATAAGGATCAATGCACCCAGATACATAAGACCCATAAAGAGATTTAGACTCAATGAGACAGAAAATTAATAAGGATATCCAGAATCTGAACTCAGATCAGTAACAAGTAAACTTAATAAGCACGTGTAGAGCTCTCCACTTTAGATACATAAAATATACATTCTCCACTTTAAATACACAAAATAATGATCGGCCATTATTAATACCCATTCATAGAATAAAGCAATATTGCTGTTCTCTCTCCCTCTTTTTCTTCCTCTCTTTTCCTTTCCTTCTTAAAAAAAAAAAAAAGAAAAGAAATTTCTAGGATAACAGTTGTATCACAGGCCTAAAAGTATAGATTGAAGCAAGAGAATGAATATCTCTGGAACTGATGTCTCCAAGAACAGAAAAATGGGGTCAATAGAGTTCCTGATGTATTTCATCACACTACAGCTGTATTCGTGTTCTAACCAAATTTGTAGATGACTTCGAGGCAGGCATATAAGAGATAAAACAAACAGAAAATAGCAATTATTAGCCACAGGAGGAAAAATTTAATTCAAAAACAGAAACTTTATATTTATTAATGTAATCATAGTATTTCATGTAACTTAGCCTTAACATTTATTGCATAATTATCTTAATCTAAGCACTAAAATTGATTAAATGAAGAATTATAATTGTAGTTTCTATAATATTATAGGACAAGGGTAAGGGAAACTGGGTGGAGGTAATGTGAGAGAGCTAAATTCTCTTCTTCTATAGTAGGAAGTCAGCGGATAATTTCCGATATTGAAAACTCAAGAAAAGGTATTGTGAGTATGCTTCATGGTAGAAAGGGTAAATACTAGTGTTAAGAGTAGAGTTCAACTATCAGATGGTGATGAGGACTGAAGAGTAACAGTGGTTAGGGCTGGGCTGCTGTTTTCTGTTATAAATGAAGGTATCATTTCACCTGCATTGCTTTGATAAATATAGCATTAAAAAAAAGATCTGTAGATGAGTCTGTTGCATAGCCAGGTTTGAGAGCTATTGAGAGAAAAAACAGAGCAAGGAACATCTGTCTCCATCACTGCAGATAGAATACATGTTAAAAAGGATATGCATCATCTACGTAAGTGACATTCTAGAGGAAAAAAAAGGCGGGGAGGGGGCAGGCATCATGGCTTATGCCTATAATCCCAACACTATGGGAGGCTGAGGTGAGCAGATCACTTGAGGCCAGGAGTTGGAGACCAGCCTGGCCAACATGGTGAAGGCCCATCTCTACTAAAAATACAAAAATTAGCTAAGTGTGGTGGTGGGTGCCTATAAGCCCAGCTAGGGTGGATGAGGCAGGAGAATTGTTTGAACCTGGGAGGTGTAGGTTGCAGTGACCTGAGATTGTGCCATTGCATTACAGCCTGGGTGACAGAGAGAGACTCTGTTTCTAAACAAATAAAAATAAAATAAAAAGCAAAAAACTATGTCAATTATAATAATATTTTATCTTTGCTTTCTAACTTAGTTCTTCACTCAATGAATATTTCTTGAGCACCTATTATGTACCAAAAGCACTGTTAAGAAGCTCTGAGGATACAACAAGGAGCTGCTGCCAGGACAGTGTTCCTCCCCTGAAGTCAAGTGGGACATAAAGACAATAAGCAAGAAAAAGGACCAGCAGACAACTTACAGACTGTGATAAATGCTAAGAAGGAAGTGAATAGAATGACATGAGAGAGAATAAAAAGGACTAGAAAAAATACAGTTAAGCTACAAGTCTTAGAATCATAGATATATAGTGGGAACTTAAATCACTTAGCCTTTCTGAGCTTCAATTTTTGCATCTATTAATTGCAGATAATAATTACAACCTCACTGGTTCTTAAGAGGATTAAGATGCAGTAAACAAACAAAAAAAACTGCAAGAATTTTCAATGAATAGATTCCTTTTCAGATATAAGGTATCACCCTTAGGGGAGCCATTGTCACCTCTTAATTGGTTTCCCTGCCTCCCACCCTAGGGCTCTGTGGTACACATTGTCAACAGTGAAGTCACCTAACCATCACTTTCATTTTGACATTCCGATCTTCAAATTCTTTGAAGATTTTTTAGTAGAGATGGGCCTTCACCATGTTGGCCAGGCTGGTCTCCAACTCCTGGCCTCAAGTGATCTGCTCACCTCAGCCTCCCATAGTGTTGGGATTATAGGTATAAGCCATGATGACTGCCACCCCCCGCCTTTTTTTTCCTCTATAATGTCACTTATAAGTATGTCTAGTTTCTCAACCTTGGCTTCAGGGCCTTTTATAAATCTACAAGCAATTTATCCAGACTTATCTCCCACCTCACAGTTACCTCTCCCTCTTCTTCTCCAGCAATAGAATACTTTATGCTTCCACATTTACTTTATTTTCTAATTTACATACAGTAAAATTCACTGTTTTTGGTGTACAGTGTTCTATAAATTTTGACCAACGCATAGCTGCATAACTATCACCATGATCAAAATGCAGAATAGTTCCAACTTCCCCACCCACAAAATTCCTTCATGCTATTCCTTCATAGTCAACCCTATCCCCACACAACCCCTCATAACCAGTGATCTGCTCTTTGTCACTATAGTTTTGCCTTTTCAAAATGTTATATAAATGGAATCATACAGTATATAGCCTTTTAAGCCTGACTTCTTTCACTTACCATAATGTAGTTGAGATTTGTCTGTTATTGTATTAGTCGTTGTTGTTTTTGTTGTTGTTTTCATTCTATCAAAGTATAGGGTTTCACTGTTTGTTTACCCATATCTCAGTTGAGGGATGTTTGGTGTTTTCCAGATTTGGACAATTATGAATAAAGTTGCTATAAACATTCACACACAGGTTTTATTGTATGAACACAAATTTTCAGTTCACTTGGCCGAATACCTAGGAGTGAAATTGCCAAACCCATGGTAAGTGCATATTCAGCTTTATAACTGCTGAACTCTTCTGAAGTGGCTGCACCATTTTACATTTCCACCAGTAATGAATGACAGTTCCTGTTGCTTCTCTCTCACCAGCACTTGGTGGTGTTACAGAGGTACTGGAGTTTGTTTGTTTTGCCATTCATATAGGTGTGTAGTGGTGTCTTGTGGGCTTTTAATTTACATTTCCCTAATGACTAATACTGGTAAGAATCTGCATGTGTTTACCTGCCATCCATATACAGTCATTCCTCTGCATTCTCCAGAGATTGATTCCAGGATCCCCACTTTTATCAGAATCTGCACATATTCAAGGCACTTACTTGGCACTGCAAAACCTACTTAGTGAAATCAGCCCTCTATATACTTGAATTATGCTTCTGCAAATACTGTATTTCACTTCAACTTTGTTTTATTTATTTATTTATTTTTGAGAAGAAGTCTCATTCTGTTGCCCAGGCTGGAGTGCAGTGGTGCGATCTCAGGTCACTGCAAACTCCACATCCTAAGTTCAAGCTCTTCTCATGCCTCAGCCTCCAGAGTAGCTGCAAGGTGCCTGAAACCATGCCGGGCTAATGTTTGTATTTTTAATAGAGACAGAATTTCACCATGTTGGGCAGATTGGTCTCAAACTCCTGACCTCAAGTTGAGGCGCCCACCTCAGCCTCCTAAAGCACTGGGATTACAGGTGTGAGCCACCATGCCTGGCCTTACTTCATCTTTGGTTGAAAAAAACCGGCACATAAGTGGACTTGTGCGGTTCAAACCCATGTTGTTCAAGGATCAACTATATATTATTTGATGAAGTGTCTGTTCAAATCTTTTTTTTTTTTTTTGAGAGAAGGAAAGAAAAAAAAGGAGTGAAGGAGAGGAAGAAAGAGGAAAAAACAGAGGGAGAGAGAATGGAAATGTTGCTTTATTCTAAAAGAAATGAGTATTAGGCCGGGCGCGGTGGCTCAAGCCTGTAATCCCAGCACTTTGGGAGGCCGAGGCGGGTGGATCACGAGGTCAAGAGATCGAGACCATCCTGGTCAACATGGTGAAACCCCGTCTCTACTAAAGATACAAAAAATTAGCTGGGCATGGTGGCACGTGCCTGTAATCCCAGCTACTGAGGAGGCTGAGGCAGGAGAATTGCCTGAACCCAGGAGGCGGAGGTTGCGGTGAGCCGAGATCGCGCCATTGCACTCCAGCCTGGGTAACAAGAGCGAAACTCCGTCTCAAAAAAAAAAAAAAAAGAAAAAAGAAATGAGTATTAATAATGGCCAATCAATATTTCATTTAAACCTATGAGTAGGTGTGATGTGGTGTTGACAAGAATGTATATTTTGTGTGTTTAAAGTGGAGAGCTCTATAAATATTTATTAAGTTTACTTGTTCCAGATCTAAGTTCAAGTCCTTGATATCCTTATTAATTTTGTCTCATTGAGTCTAAATCTCTATGTATCTGGGTATTAGGATCGTTAGCTCTTATTGTTGCATTGATCCTTTTACCACTATATCTTTGTTGCTTTAAAATCTATTTTATCAGATTCAAGAATTGCAACTCCTGTTATATATTTATTTATTTATTTTTGCTTTCCATTTGGTTAGTAAATCTTTCTCCATCCCTTTGTTTTGAGTCTTTGTGTATCCTTGCATGTGAAATGGATCTGGATGTAGCATACCATTGGGTTTTGGCTGTATCTTTTGTTTGGGGGATTTAGCCGATTTAAATTTAGGACTACTGCCATTTTTTGTTAACAGGCTGTTTTATCCATTCATTGATGTAATGGATAAAATGTTTATGTTGATGCTCTTTACTTTTTGGTATATTTTTAGAAAGGCTAATACTGGTTGTTTCTTTCTATGTGTAATGCTTCTTTCAGAAGCTCTTGTAAAGCAGGCCTGGTGGTAATAAAATCTCTGAGTACTTGTTTGTTCATAAAAGATTTTATTTTTCCTTCAGTTATGAAGCTTAGTTTGGCAGGATATGAAATTCTGGGCTGAAAGTTCTGTTCTTTAAGGATGTTGAATATCGGCCCCCACTCTCTTCTGGCTTGTAGAGTTTCTGCTGAGAGATCTGCTCTAAGTCTGATAGGCTTCCCTTTGTGGGTAACCTGACCTTTCTCTCCGGCTGCCCTTAGTATTTTCTCCTTCATTTCAACCCTGGTGAATCTAATGATTATGTGCCTTGGGGTTGCTCTTCTTGAGGAATATCTTTGTGGTGTTCTCTGTATTACCTGGGGTTGAATGTTGTCCTGCTTTGCTAGTTTAGGAAAATTTTCCTGAATATCCTGAAGAATATTTTCCAGCTTGGATTCATTCTCTCCGTCGCATTCAGGTACACCTATCAAATGTAAATTTGGTCTTTTCACATAGTCCCACATTTCTTGGAGACTTTGCTCATTCCTTTTTATCCTTTTTTCTCTATTCTTGTCTTCTCGTTTTATTTCATTAAGTTGGACTTCAACCTCTGATATCCTTTCTTCTGCTTGAACAATTCGAGTGTTTAAACCTGTGCATACTTCTCGGAGTTCCCATACTGTATTCTTCAGTTCCATTGAGTCACTTATATTCCTCTCTAAATTGTCTATTCTCATTAGGATTTTGTCAAACCTTTTTTCAAAGTTCTTAGTTTCTTTACGTTGGGCTACAACATGTTCTTTTAACTCACAGAAATTTCTTATTATCCATACTCTGAAGCCTGATTCTGTTATTGGGATGCACTCGTTCTCTGTCAAGCCTTGTTCCCTTGTTGATGAGGAACTGTGATCCTCTGTAGAGGGAGAGGCATTCTGATTTTGAGTATTCTCAGCCTTTTTACGCTGGTTTCTTCCCATCATTGTAAGTTTATCCAGCTGTCATCTTTGTAATTACCACCCTTCAAATTAGGTCTCTGAGTAGAGGTCCAAGTTGTTAGTTCCCAGGGCCGAACTATGAGCAACCCACTGCGCCGGCCAAAACAGCGGTGTTAAGACTGATGGTGCTTTTCTGCCCGGGGATCTCCAGTCTGACTTCCTTCTTGAGTCCGTATAGGCGACTCTGCCTTCCCAGAGCTCCAAACGTCGGTCAGAAGGGGAACCAGTCCCGTTTACTCTGCACCAAGAGCTGCCGCGCCGAGGTGCTGGCAAAACCGCTGCTCCGGCCACAGGAGTCGTGCTGGCGACCCGTGCTGCTCCTCCAAGCCTTGGTCAGAAGGGGAACCAGTCCCGTTTACTCTGCTCCAAGAGCTGCCACGCCGAGGTGCCGGCAAAACTGCTGCACCGGCCACTAGAGTAGCGCTGGCGACCCATGCAGCTCCTCCACTGGGAAGCTTCTGCTCTGTGAGCAATCAAAATTTGTCTGAAAGTGTGGCATCCTTTCATTCTCTGAGTTTTCACTGGGAGCTACAATCTTGAGATGTTAGCAGTCAGCCATCTTGGATCATTCCCCATGTCTGTTCAAATCTTTTGTCCATTTAAAAAATTTGGTTTTGTTTTGAAAAGAAAGAAAAGCTGAAGGACTCAAACAACATGATTTCAAGGCTTATTATAAAGCTATAGTAATTAAGAGAGTGAGGTATTGGTAAAAACATAGGCAATCAGATCAAAGGAACAGAATAAAGAATCTAGAAATATACCCATGCAAATATGGTCAGTAAATTATTGGCAAAGGTGCAAAGACAATTCGGTGAAGAAAGAACAATCTTTTCAAAAAATAGTACTGGAACAATTGGACATTGACATAGAACCATGACCCATATCTCTTACATTATATAAAAATTAACTCAAAAATTGATCACAGACCTAAATGCAAAATATTAAATGATAAAACATTAAAAGAAAGCACAGAAAATCTTTGTGATCTTCAGTTAAGAAAAGTGTTCTTAAATACAGCATCAAAAACACAATATGTAAAAGAAAACAGTTGGTAAATTTGACTTGATCAAATGTAAAGATTTTGCTCTGTGAAAGATACTGTCAAGAGAATAAAAAAGGCAACCCACAGAAAATAACTGTAAATCATTATTACTTTCCTATAGAGAAACACACTTTGATAAATATACCCTAATATTCTAGTCCCCTTTGTAACTTAAAACCTGTATACATTTGCAGACACTGCATATGGACTAGATATACTGCAGTGTGTTACCATGGAATGAAATAAAACTTTACCAAAGCAAGTAATACTATGGATGGCATCATGTTACAGATCCCAAATTGCTCTCATCATGGATTATCCCTGGGGAGGTCATATCTAATGAGGGCAGGGCTAGAAAGGACCATGTATTTTATAACTGTAGATAATGTCTTGAGTGGATCTGTGAATATGTATTTGTCTAAACGTACAGTTACAGAAAATTAAAAATCATTTGAAAAACATTCTAAATCATATATCTTATTTGTTTGGCTGACATAACAACTCTATTGTTTCATTTTGTTGCCACATCTACTGTTGTATTACTGTTTTCTTTTAAAATCAGAAGACTGGCAAAAAAAGAAAGAGAGAGAGAGAGGGAGGGAGGGAAATAAATTTAGCTCAGGCTATCTTTAAAAGAAATAATGAAACTTTATGAAAAGGGGTCTGTACTTGACTCGTTCTCTCTCCAACTGGTTGGCATGTGAAGAGATTCAAATACCTTTTCATTTTGGTATATTGAAAATTTAGAGTCATAAATAATAATTGGGAACTCTCGAGTCCAAGGTGTAAAATTAAAACATAATATTTCTTAAGCAATCTTTAGAAAGAGTTTCTACAGCATGCTCTGGAAAGAATGGAAACTTGGCATTACAATATGCTTCCGATCCCCAAAAAGTTATGCTGTTGTGGGCTAAACTGTACTCCCCCCAATTCCTATGTTGAAGCCCTAATTTCCCTACCTTACAATGTGACTATATTTGGATACAAGGCATTTGAAAAGGTGATTTAAGTTAAAATGAGATGGTTAGCGTGTGACTAATTTCCTTACAAGAAGAGGAAATTGAGACACACAGACTCTAGGGATGCTCACATACAGAAGAAAGATCATCTGAAGACACAGAGAAGGTGCCCATCTGCAAGCCCAGAGGCCTCAGAGAAAACCAATCCTGCCAAAACCTTGATCACGGACTACTAGTCTCCAGAACTATAAGAAAATAAATTTCTGTTATTTAAGTCATTCAGTCTGTGCCACTCTGTTATTGCAGCCTCAGCTAATACATACACCAAGGCATTTATTCATACTCATAATGTCAGCTCAATAATATTTTTAATATAAATGAAACATAATATTTTAAGATTGAAAACAAAGCAAAACAGAAAAACTAAGAAATGAATGTAATAGATGTGTTCAGAAGTATTAGACCGAGCATCCAAACCATAGCAGCATGATGCTTGCAAGAGGCAATGTCAAGGGATGATAACATGTCACTGAAGGAAATCTATCACACACAAGTTAAAATGAGACAATGTTAGAGGCTTAGTGTATTAGAGACCACCCTAGCAGTCTCATTTTAACTTACCAGCCTTTTTAATAGCCCTATCTCCAAATACAGTCACATTCTGAGGCACTCAGCTTCAATATATGAATTTTGGCAGGACACAATTCAGCCCGTAAGACTTACACCTTGGGAACTGAAGTACCTCTTTTTTTGGTCTTTTAATGTTCATGGAAGAACATGCATTTTCTTTGACAAAACTTGTCCTATCTTTCTTCCCCAAATATATAATATTTGCTGCATAGCATATTACCACAAACTTAGTGGCTTAGAATAGTACCCATTTATTATCCCATATTTCTGTAGGTCAGCAGTTCAGGTAACACATGGTTGGGCCCTCTGCATAGTTCTCACAAGGCTGCCATCAAGGGTTCCACTCAGGCTATGATCTCATCCAAACTCCGGGTCTTCCATACTCACTCAGGCTGTTGGCAAAATTTAGTCCCATGCAGCTATAGAACTCATGGTGGCCTTCATCTTCTGCAAAGCAAGCAGGTGAGCAATTCTCTGCCTCTGAATCTTTGCCATACAAAGTAATGTAATCATGGGAGTGAAGTCCCATCATATTCACAAGTTGCACCCCTATTCAAGTGGAGGTGATTATACCAAATGTGTGTGCCAATGGGCCAGGAATTTGGGATCTGTCTTACTTATATGTGTGGCGTGGCTTTTTCTTTTTATATTTTGAGATGGGGGTCTTGCGATGTGGCTAAGGCTGGTCTCAAACTCCTGGGCTCAAGCGATTCTCTTGCCTCAGCCTTCTGAGTAGCTGGAATTATAAGCATAGTGCTACCTTGCTGGGTCTCTTGTGGACCATCTTAAAATTCTGCCTATCACAATAAGACAATAAAACAGTAATTATATAGTGTAATACATAATTTCATAATTGAAATTACATAAGTAATTTCAGTGTGATGAGTTTAAAAGTGTGTGTTAGGAATTTTCTGGTGCAAATGCCAGAAACCCAACTTAAGCACCTTTAGGCAAACAGGGCAAAGCTATTTGAAAGATGTCATATATTTGGAATAAGTATGAATAACCACAGTGCTAGGAGTTACATAGGTATGCAGAAGCAACTAAACCAACGTCTAGGCAGTAGTCACAATTCACTTTCTCTCTCCCCCATTTTTTTCTTTCTCCCTCATTTTTACTCTTTCATATTCTTCCTGTTACATGCACATACACATAAACATGCTAACAAACTCTGTAGAACAGTTTCTTCTATGTGGCACTGACAGTATTCAAGTTTCATAATTCATAGCTACTACTATGGAAGAGGGAAAAAAATCTTAGCAATTCTAGTTTGAAAAATTCAAGAAGGACTCCGATTGACTCCTCTTTCATATATCAAATATCAAGATCAGGCCCGGTGCTATCCCTCATAGCTGTAATCCCAGAGCTTTGGGAAGCTGAGGTGGATGGATTGCTCGAGCCCAAAAGTTCATGGCTGGGCGCGGTGGCTCAAGCCTGCAATCCCAGCACTTTGGGAGGCCGAGGCGGGTGGATCACGAGGTGAAGATATCGAGACCATCCTGGTCAAGATGGTGGAACCCCGTCTCTACTAAAGATACAAAAAATTAGTTGGGCATGGTGGCGCGTGCCTGTAATCCCAGCTACTCAGGAGGCTGAGGCAGGAGAATTGCCTGAACCCAGGAGGCGGAGGTTGCAGTGAGCCGAGATCGCGCCATTGCACTCCAGCCTGGGTAACAAGAACGAAACTCTGTCTCAAAAAAAAAAAGTTCATGACCAGCCTGGGCAACATGGTGAAACCCATCTCTACTAAAAAATACAAAAATTAGCAGGGTGTGGTAGGCCACCCCTTATGATACCAGCTACTAGGGAGGCTGAGGCCAAGGGAGTTTGCAGCTGCAGTGAACTATGATCATGAGTCACTCCAGCCTACGTGACAGAGTAAGACCTGTCAAAAGAAAGGAAAGGGAAAGGAAGAGAAAGGACAAAGGAAAATAAAAGAAAGGAAAAAGGAAAAGAAAGGAAAGGAAAACAAAAGAAGAAGGAATGGAAGAAGGAAATAAAAAAAGGAAGGAAGGAAACAAATCAAGATCGGTCAAGTATCAACGGTTGGCAGAATTATGCAAAAACATGGCAGTTTCCACTGGAACTACATGGTTGAAGTGGCATAAAAGCCCTTCTCAAGGGATGGTTATGGATTTCTAACAAAGGATAGGTAGTATGGAGATTCTATACAGAGTTTTCTTTTCTTTTCTTTTTTTGACATGGAGTCTTGCTCTGTCACCCAGGCTGGAGGGCAGTGGCACAATCTCAGCTCAGTGCAACCTCTGCCTCCTGGGTTCAAGTGATTCTCCTGCCTCAGCCACCCAAGTAGCTGGGACTACAGGTGTGCACCACCACACCCTGCTAATTTTTTTTTTTTTTTTTTTTTGTATTTTTAGTAAAGATGAGGTTTCACTGTGTTGGCCAGGGTGGTCTCAAACTCCTGACCTCAAGTGATCCGCCCAACTTAGCCTCCCAAAGTGCTGGAATTAAAGGCATGAGCCACTGCATCCAGCCTCTAAATAGAGTTTTGTATTTCAAAACTTTAGCACCCTTTTATTATTAATTTTTTTCTAAAAGATTATTTCTAAGTTACATTTTTCATAATTAAGATATTCTATATGTACTAGAAGTACTGACTATTGGTAGCAGGTTATCATGGAGTTTACAGTTGGTTTTAATGGAATCCATGTGCCTCAACACTGTATGGGAAATTGGACAATTACATGAGCATATAAGAGGCACAGTTTTCCGGGGAAAATGGTTAAGACTCATTTGGCTCTAGAGCAACCCTGCTTGGCTTAAGTCATAGCTCAGTCACTTGCTACCTGGATAATCCTACTCTGGTTACATAACGTGTATGCTTCAGCTTTCCTCATCTGTAAAATGAGGATAATAATACAAACAAATCGGAAGGTTTGTCTTGAAAATAAGTACACTAATATGTATAAAGGATTTAGAATGGTAAGTAGTAAACATTAGCTATTGTTAGTTCAACAGCACTCTTTTGATTCCTAGTAGAATCCAAATGCCAAAAAGGTTAAAAATAACAGATTTGAAGAAATCCTTTTGTAAATCCTTTTTAAAATAAACTTTAGTTAATCACATCCACATGTATCTGTTTTCTGACTCCAGATGTTCATATACCAGGCTTCAAACCACAATGCAGCATTAATGACTATGAAGATTGTGTGAGAAAGGCCTACCAAAAACTCTTATAAGCAAGGTTTGATTATAAAGAAGCCAAGGCAATCTTTATAAATCCTTTTTCCTTGCAGAGGGAGTCTGAGCTTTTGCTACCTATTTAGTAACAATAGTCAATGCCCACATTTAGAATAACCTCTTTAGTATTTAGTCCATCATCAATGGTATGAAATACACAGAAGTTACTTTCCTGATAGCATTTATACCTTGCATTCAGTCACTAAAAATGTTTAACTTCATCTCCTCTTCCTCAACTCTGGTGGAACGACTCAAAAGGTCCAAAGGGGTCTATGGGCCAGTGTTTCACTTCCTTCTAAACAAATGTCAGCTGGGTCTCTGCTTCTTCACAGGCTTTTGTTGGAAAATGTTATCATATGTACTACTTACTGGTCCCTAATAAAAACTAATATGTACTGAGCACTTATTTTATGCTTAGTTATATACCAAGTGCTTTTACACACACCATCTCATTTAAGTCTTTAAAAAAACCCTGTGGGGTTGGTGCTGGTATTATCCCTATTTACAGATGTAAAAAATGAGGCAGACATAGGTCAAATCCATGATTCACAGTCTCACAACTTCTTAGTGTAGGTATTGTGATTTGAATCCAGGTAATTGAAGGCAACAGGCACATTCCTTAACCATTATCTATGCTGCCTTGCCAGTTCTTAAAAAGGAGAAGAGTGATTGTGAGAGTAAGGAGGGATGGCTAACATCCATGCAAAATGACAAAAACAGTAGAGAAGATTAGATCTTTTAAAGTAAAAAATAACTTGGCTGATAGGCAAACCCATTTGAGAACTTGCTCCACAACTTTCCATCTATATGACCTTGAGGAAATTACTTAGCTAAGTCTTAGTAATCTAGCTTGTAAAATGAAGGCAATGTCAGCACCAGCTTCACAAGGTGGTTGTGAGGATTAAATGGCATCATGCCTGTAAACTGTTTATCAAGGTGGCTGGCATTTAATAAACACTGCATAAACGTTGCTTACTGTTATTATTATTTTCAATATTTTATTCTACTTGGGCTTCTCAGCTTCAGACACCCTTTTTCTTTCTGTTTTTGTGGTTTAAGTATAGAGCTGTGTTGAATTAGGGTTGAATCTTACTAATTCAAGCTCCAGGCAACCAGATCTTCACTTTCTTCCTGCAATTCTATTTGCCACCCACCATATCAGTAGTGATTTCGTGCCAGATTATAGATTTTCATTCACACATTTTTAATTTAGAACCTTCCCTTTTATCTGTTTTTCAAGCATATTGTGTTAAAATTCCCAAACGATACTCTCAGAGTTTGCTACAAAGTCCTTATGATAGCTTTTAGAAAACTTAAAGTTGTTCTTAGGGGAACAATCATTGCTTTGCATTTCATTGCTGAATAGAAAATCTAGAAGAACAATATCAACTTTTAAATGAAATTATATGCCTGGAAGGGGAGTATAAATATAAAAAATGGAGAGCACCTCATTATCATTCTTTCAAGCTGCTGGAGTGAAACTTGAGTCATTGTAAATTCCAATATCAAAAACTCTCTTGGATATACTAAAGAACATCATTATGCACATAGCAATAAAATGAGGATGTTATTAGAGGGAGCCACTAAGAATAAAAGATAGCCAAAGCAGATTTCTAAAATGAATAATACAATAAGCTCGTTAATAAGAACTGTGAAATAGCTCTAAAATTTTCCAACTGAAACTGAATTCCTTGGGGTTCTTCACCAGCCAGGGGCATCTTTTTTTTTTTTTTCTGCTTAAATTACCCATCCTTCTTTGCTGGCCCATGCAAGAACTGCCTACCTATAACTGTCTAAACACAAAGAAACGTTTGATTTTGGTATTGATATCTATCAGAGTACTCTTCAAATTAAGTGAAATTAGGCTTCTTTTTATGCTGGGGAACCTGCAAACGGCTTTTGTTCTTTTTTTTTTTTTTTTTTTTTGAAAGGAGAGAAGGAAAGATAAAAAAACTAGTGAAGGAGAGGAAGAAAGAGGAAGAAAAAGAGGGAGAGAGAACGGAAATGTTGCTTTATTATTAAAAATGGGTATTAATAATGGCCGATCAATATTTCATTTAAACCTCTGAGTCGGTGTGATGTGGTATTGACAAGAATGTATGTTTTGTGTATTTAAAGTGGAGAGCTCTATAAATATTTATTAAGTTTACTTGTTCCGGATCTGAGTTCAAGTCCTGGATATCCTTATTAATTTTCTGTCTCATTGAGTCTAAGCCTCCTTATAGGTCTTATGTATCTGGGTGTTAGGATCATTAGCTCTTACTGTTCCATTGATCCTTTTACCATTATATCTTTGTTGCTTTAAAAATCTATTTTATCAGATGCCAGAATTGCAATTCCTGCTTTTTATTTATTTATTTATGCTCTCCATTTAGTTGGTTAATCTTTCTCCATCCCTTTGTTTTGAGTCTTTGTGTATCTTTGCATGTGAAATGGGTCTGGATGTAGCATACTGTTGGGTTTTGGCTGTATCTTTTGTTTGGGGGATTTAGTCAATTTAAATTTAGGATTACTGCCATTTGATGTTAACTGGCTGTTGTATCCATTCGTTGATGTAAATTCTTCTTTATGTTGATGCTCTTTACTTTTTGGTATATTTTTTGAAAGGCTGATACCGGTTGTTTCTTTCTATGTGTAATGCTTCTTTTAGAAGCTCTTGTAAAGCAGGACTGGTGGTAATAAAATCTCTGAGTACTTGCTTGTTTGCAAAGGATTTTATTTTTCCTTCACTTATGAATCTTAGTTTGGCTGGATATGAAATTCTGGGCTGAAAGTTCTGTTCTTTAAGGATGTTGAATATTGGCCCCCACTCTCTTCTGGCTTGTACGGTTTCTGCTGAGAGAGCTGCTGTAAGTCTGATAGGCTTCCCTTTGTGGGTAACCTGACCTTTCTCTCTGGCTGCCCTTAGTATTTTCTCCTTCATTTCAACCCTGGTGAATCTAACGATTATGTGCCTTGGGGTTGCTCTTCTTGAGGAATTCATCATTGTGGTGTTCTCTGTATTACCTGGGGTTGAATATTGTCCTGCTTTGCTAGGTTGGGAAAGTTTTCCTGAATAGTATCCTGAAGAGTATTTTCCAGCTTGGATTCATTCTCTCCGTCACATTCAGGTATACCTATCAAACGTAAATTAGGTCTTTTCACATAGTCCCATATTTCTTGGAGTCTTTGCTTATTCCTTTTTATCCTTTTTTCTCTATTCTTGTCTTCTTGTTTTATTTCCTTAAGTTGATCTTCGACCTCTGATATCCTTTCTTCTGCTTGAACAATTCGAGTGTTAAAACCTGTGCATACTTCTCAGAGTTCCCATATTATATTTTTCAGTTCCATTAATTCACTTATATTCCTCTCTAAATTGTCTATTCTCATTAGGATTTCGTCAAACCTTTTTTCAAAGTTCTTAGTTTCTTTACGTTGGGCTACAACATGTTCTTTTAACGCACACAAGTTTCTTATTACCCACCTTCTGAAGCCTGATTCTGTTAGTGGAATGCACTCGTTCTCCATCAAGCCTTGTTCCCTTGTTTTTTTTTTTTTTTGAGATGGAGTTTCGCTCTTGTTACCCAGGTTGGAGTGCAATGGTGCGATCTCAGCTCACCGCATCCTCCGTCTCCTGGGTTTAGGCAATTCTCCTGCCTCAGCCTCCTGAGTAGCTGGGATTACAGGCACACGCCACAATGCCCAGCTAATTTTTTGTATCTTTAGTAGAGACGGGGTTTCACCATTTTGACCAGAATGGTCTCGATCTCTTGACCTCGTGATCCACCCGTCTCGGCCTCCAAAGTGCTGGGATTACAGGCTTGAGCCAACCTTGTTCCCTTGTTGATGAGGAACTGTGATCCTCTGCAGAGGGAGAGGCATTCTGATTTTGAGTATTCTCAGCCTTTTTATGCTGGTTTCTTCCCATTGTTTTAAGTTTATCCACCTGTCATCTTTGTAATTACAAACTTTCAAATTAGGTCTCTGCCTGGACGTCCAACTTGTTAATTCCCAGGGCAGAAATCTGAGCAATCCACTGCACCGGCCAAAACAGCAGCGTTAAGACTGATGGTGCTTTTCTGCCCGGGAATCTCCAGTCTGGCTTCCTTCTTGAGTCCGTAATAGGCGACTCTGCCTTCCCGGAGCTCCAAACCTCAGACTGAAGGGGAACCAGTCCCGTTTACTCTGCATCAAGAGCTGCCAAACCGAGGCGCCGGCAAAACCACTGCACCGGCCACAAGAGTCACCCTGGCAACCCGTGGGGCTCCTCCACTGTGAATCTTCTGGTGCATGAGCGACCAAAATTCGTCTGAAAGTGTGGCATCCTCTCGTTCTCTGCGCTTTCACTGGGAGCTACAATCCCAAGATGGTAGCGATCAGCCATCTTGGATCGTTCCTGCAAACGGCTTTGGAACAAAGAATAAGCACGTGAAGAAGTCATGCTTCACTATTTTGCTGTAATCTTCTAAACTGCCTTCATGACATAAAACTTTTAATTGCAGAACATTTAAAAATTATTGCATGTCTCTTCAATAAAGCTAGTCATTAAAGTTTATTTTTTAGTTGATAGTAGTATATTTAGAAATATACATACCAGTTCATTTTTTCTTGCCATTTCCGTTTACCTCATACAGAGGTTTCAAGTGGGATCTCTGTCACGTTCACATTCAGAGATTTTGGCCCTAAGAACTGTTCATTTTTAATGTTTGTAGTTTCAATGTTTTTTTCTTTTTTCTCATTTTTTTGCTGTGTAATTATAAATTATAAATTTCTGAATTAATTAGCTGAGTAGGCTACAGTGTAGATAATAGACCTAGCGTTATATCATTTTTAAAGGCTTTTAGGTCTGTATGGAGGGAAAAAAGAAAAGGAAGTCGGGGAGTCCCCATACCCCACACTCTGTCCAAAGGTTAGGAAATTGCGGTCAGGGGTTCCTTTCCTTGGCTTCCACCATCTGAAGGCGTCTATAGCAAGAATTAGAATCAAAACCAAAGAAACAAGAAATCAGGTGAAAATAAAACACTAAGAAATGGTAGTTTATTTTCTTTTGCCATGCTGCAAAGGAGGGTCGAATTTTTTGCAAAAGCTGATGGAATTGCTGGCTGAGTTTTTCCCGGAGCAGGCAGTATGTGCATCACCTCCTTCGCGCCTTCTCCCAGCTCCGGTCCGGTTCGCAGATTGAAGATTAAGGCAAGGCCTGCTCCTCGCCCGGGACTCGGGCCAGGCCCCGCCCAGCCCAGAAGTAGGCTGCTCCGGAGGGGGCCGCAACCACCAAGACGACCTTTGGTGTCCTAGAGCGGCCTGCGGCCGCGCGGGCCCAGTTAGAGAACACGGAGTGCCTGAGGCCGCTTCTGTGGTCCTGCGCGGTCTCCTGCGTTCCAGGAGCCCGCACCTGATTCCTTAAGCTGAGTGCGGCCCTCTGGCGGCGAGGAGCGGGGCACCAGCCTGCTGCGCTGACGCAGTCCCTGGCATTTTCTGTGCTGGCCCTGGGTTGCCCTTGATGCTGCTTCCCGCCGGGATTCTCCTTCTCACTGCAGAAAGGAGCTTCACCTGGGGCGGCCGGCAGGGAACCGAGAAGAACCCGCCGAGGGAGTGGCCCTCAGGCCTCTCAGGCCGCCAGACCTCTTTCGGATTGCGTCACTTTCCTCGGTTTACTAGACTCCAATTTTGGGGTTGAATCCTTGCTGTGGTTTTGTAAGAATTAAATGATAAGTCGAACACCAATCATTGCTGCTTACTGAGTGCTTCCTGTGGGCCTGGCAATATTAACAGCTTAACACGAACTCGTTCCTGCATTCATTCGCTACTGGTTGACTTTCCTGTCAATACTGCAAGGTGCTGGAGGGGCCCCCACCCTTTGGTCAGTAAAACTGTTAGGGTCACTGACCTGAAGACGTTGAGGATGAGAGGTTTGTTGGAGTCCAGAAGTGGAGACAGACTTAATAGTTAACTACAAAACACGCTTTTTAATTACAACTTTGAGAGCCGACAGCGGGAGACCCCTTTGGGGAGGGGTGGAGGTGGGGAGGAGGAGGAAGAGAAAGGCTTCCCTGAGGAAGTAACTTTGCAGCTGTGACCTGACAGATGGGGCCGAACCAGCTGGACTCGAATTGCGTTTCAGGGCTAGGGAATAGCATAAGGACTCAAGCTGTTTCCTTGCAGCTTGAGTCCCTGTGCTCAAACTGGTATTTGGCACACACCGGTAGTGGAATGCCACTCAATGCCTTATTCTCTTCCCCTTCTCTCAGCTCTGTCCCTTCCACATAGTAGGAAAATGAAGCTGGTAACTAGTTTTGGCCCGAATAGTCCTGTTATTATATCTATTGTACTCCACCATGTGGGTTCTTCCTAACTCCTTTTGATCAAAATAGATATTTTTGAAAATGTGAAGAAAGCAGTATCATATCTTGTATGGTTTCTCATTGCCTTCTAAATCATATATAAACAACAAACTTGCTTGAGGTGTTCTCTGTCAAACCAAGGACCTACATTTAATTCCAACTTACACTCTGCTGCACCCTTTCGCTATATTCCTTAGTTGATGTTGACTCCATTTGGAACCCTGTATTCAGCGTTGAAAGCACTGAATATTCTGAAGCAATTGTGTTCTTACTCAGCACAGGCATTTCTGTTATCCCAAGAATCTCCCTACCTCCAGAACATGTTTACTTCTTAATCACTTCCTGATAGTAGAGAAGACTACTATTACTCTAAATAGTTCAAATTATTGAATATAGGCATGTTTTTGAATTAGAAGAATCCTATCCCAATCCAAGGTATAATTTGCTGATCCCATACTGATTCCTTTTCTTCCCACTCCGTGTCCTTTCATCTGCTATTTCCGAGTCCAGATGCCAGCCAGGCATTTGAGAACCGTCTGATGGTAACAGGACGGAGACTGACTCAACTTCACTCCACCACCTGCCTTCCTGCCTTCAGGGAGATTTTTGTACATAGCTTATCCTTTAACTTCTGCTTGTTACTGTTCACAGCACTGTGGTTCTACTTTAGGCACCTTCTATACATTCTTATTCATTACTTTTTTTCTCCTCTTTCCTGTTTATGATTAGAAAGGTGCTTAACCTATTTTATTTCAGAACCAAAAAAGACATCGAATTATAATGATAACATGAGTATAGTATTATACTAAAGGATACTAGTAAGACACTCAGTTCCTGCTTTGTCCCCATAATATTTTGTGAATATGTCTATGATAGTATTTAATACATTGTGTTATGACTGGTAGGTTGTGTCATTCTCCACTTATTAATTAGACTTCTTTGAGGATAGAAATTTTTAAAAAAATTTTTCTTCATTTGTTCTTGTCCTTAGCTCAATGCCTGGCAACAAAACAAACAAAATCATTGTTGAATCAGTTTTTAAGTGAAATAGGGGTAAATGGGAGGCTCCAGTCTTTGAAAATGCCTAGAGATCCCCTTCAGAATCCTCACACATTTTCATCAATCTTCTTACCCTGTAAATAAATATACTTTCCTCAAACATTAAAGATATTTGTAAAATAAATTTATTCATTTTTTCCTATTACAGTGGTGTGTGTATATATATGTATATAGTTGTATTTAAACTATGTAGGAGAAAAGGAGCAAGTCCGTCAAGTATCATTTCCCCATTTACTAACAAGACGATTATCTCAGAAGGTTAAAATGTGAGAGAAACAACTAGTGTTCAAACCCTGCTCTTACTGATGCCACAGCCAATGTTCTATCTTTGGTAGAAATCAAACTGTATTTTTCTTATTGTTCAAGCAATGTAATTAACTATAGAAAAATAAGTTACAGATGAATGAAATAAAGCAAAAGTAAATAAAATTCATCCATGATTTCATCATTCCAAGCCAACAATTGTTAACATTTTTGTGAATATATATACACACACACACACACACACACACACACACACACACACACACACACACACACATTACATACGCACAGTTGTTGGAGTTTTTTTTTTTTTTGAGATGGAGTTTCGCTCTTGTTACCCAGGCTGGAGTGCAATGGCGCGATCTCGGCTCACCGCAACCTCTGCCTGTTTGGAGTTTTTTTACAAAACGGGAATCACACTAATTTTAATCTTTTATAATCTACTTTTTGTTTAACAATTTGTGATAACTCCTGTCTCTTGATTCATTTATTTGGGTTTTTCATTCTGGGCACTATTTACATATCGGGCCAGATACTTCCTTGTTATGGAGGGTGATAAAAATTCTTTGCTTGACCAAACTTTATCCAGGCTCCTGAATCTTCTTCTAGGCCTGTCTGTATACTTTCTTGTAAAATCAGACTTAGCAACAAACCTTTTTCCTCAGTTTAGTGACTGCCTCCCACCACCCGAATCCTTGATATATGATCACCATTGATATGTTCCTCATCCTCCAACATTCCTCAGATGAATTCTCATAACCCTAGCCTGTCATCAGCAAGAATCCTGTTCGGTTGTGTTAGGCAAAGTCCTCCTTATCCTTGATGCTTCCTCTTAGCAGTTTTGTATTCACTTATCCTACCCTGTTCCTTGTCTGTACATTCCCACATTTCCCATGCTGTAAACAGAGTTGAGCACAATCTCTCTCCCCAACTACGAAATCTTATTGCAGTGGTCCCTATCCCTATGGCAATGATCATGAATAAAGTCCTCCTTGCCATGCTTTAAGAAGTGTCATTGATTTCTTTTACAAGGCCTGTCCTATGCAATGCAGAATATTTAACAACATCCCTGGACTTAATCCACTGTATGCCATTAATACTACCCCTTCTTCATTGTGGCAAATATAAATGTCTCCGGACATTGCCAAATGTCTCCTGGAGGACAAAATTGTCCCTGGTTTATTCTAATATTAATCATTTCTCTTTTCTTGACACTTGCCTACCCAATGACTATTAGAAACTCAATAGTAAATGTTTCGCATTTTGCATTTTGTTTTAGAAATAGTTAATATCAAGTTAACAGAAGTTTTACAAAATTAGATGTTCTAAACTCTTTATTAAACTCTGAAATAATGCCACCAAACTCTGGAAGGCTTTTTCATCTTATAATGTACCCTTTTTATGACCTGTGGATTTGTTGTTTAAAATTTAAAATGTAAGTGAATAGCTTTGAGTGAATGAAATATCTTAAAGCAAAAGTATAGTAACATTATGAAAAAGAGTATTAAGACTGATAGCCTTTGGGAGAAGTGAATTTGCTAAATGAGTGACTTTGATAACATTTTTATGCACAGATATATGTACTTGGTTGATTTTTATCATTGCAATGTCTTTTGTATCTTTGATTTTCAAAAGATTTCTACAATAAGTACATTCTTACACTAAAAATTCTTGAACATCTTTCCAAGTTTAAAAAGTCAGAAATTTTTAGAAGCTGTTATATTTTACTTTTTCAAAAATGTTTTTGGCTGGCACGGTGGCTCACACCTGTAATCCCAGAACTTTGGGATCACGAGGTCAGGAGTTTAAGACCAGTCTGGACAACATGGTGAAACCCTGTCTCTACTAAAAATACAAAAATTAGCTGGGCATGGTGGCACATGCCTGTAATCCCAGCTACTCAGGAGACTGAGGCAGGAGAATTGCTTGAACCAGGACCTGGGAAGTGGAGGTTACAGTGAGCTGAGATAGGGCCACTGCACTCCAACCTGGGCTACAAAGCGAGATTCTGTCTCATAAAAAAAAAAAATTTTTTTTTTTACTGTTAATTGAAAACTCATTATAAAAATTGCATTAAAAATGCAGTTTACTGAATTGCTACAAAAGGAATACCATATAATCACCAATGCAGGTGAAGAAGTAGAATATTGGTAGGGCTCAGAAGCATCCCTACCTCCATGCCCATCCCCAGCCACAGCTTCCTCTCTCCTAAGTATAGTTCCTTCCCGGTACTTATGGGTAATATGTAGTCACTTCATTGTTCTGTTTATCCTCCATTTTTAATTTTAATTTTAGAGACAGGGTCTCAATCTGTCACCCAGCTTGGAGTGCACTGGCACCATCATAGCTCACTGCTGCCTCAAACTCCTGGGCTCAAGCAACTCTCCATCTCAGCCTCCCAAGTAGCTGGGATTTTAGGTATGAACCACCATGCCTAGTCCTTTTTTAATCTCTCACCACAAAAATGTGCATCTGTTTACACTGGAGTTTAGTTTTGCTTGTTTTTGAAGTTTATACAAATGGAATTACATACTATGTGATTTTTTCTATCTAGCTCAAAATTATGTTTATGAGCTTCATCTGTATCATTGTGTACATTACATATTATTTATTTGCACTGTTGTATTGTTTTACATTCTAAGAATATATCACTACCCTTGATGAACATTTGCTTTTTTCTGGTTTTGGCCAATGATAATGCCTGTTGATACACATGTGCCTACATTTTTGTTGCCTATATATCTAGAATTAAATTGGTGCATTTAAGAGAACACATTCTACAAATTTATTGCAAAATACCAAACTGTTTCCCAAAGTGGCTCTCCACTTATATCTCCACCAGCAGTTTATGAGACTTCTTGAATTTTCATATTCTTGCCAACACTTGGTATTTTTAGTCTTTTTTATATGTAGCCATTGTGGTGGGTTTCTAGTGGCTTTAATTTGTATTTTCCTGATTCATAATGAGGTAGAATATCTTTTCATGTGTTTATAAAAAGATATCTTCTTCTTTGACATCTGGTCAAAATGTATCCTAAGTGTCTGGTCAAGTTTCTTGACCATTTTTCTATTGAGCTTACCTTCAATCTTTTTCTTAGTATTTTATAGTAAATATTTTCTCAATATGAGTTATTTGTGTTTCATTTCATTTCATGACTTGTTTCTTTACTTTTCAGTTTTCAACTTTTCTAAGTACTCTGTATTAGGAATACGTCTTATGCATAATATTTAATTAGATTTTGTGGCATAATTCTTCTGAAAGTCATTCTGTTTTCATAGGCAAATGTATTGATATAATAGACATCCATTTTATGTTTCTTGGTTTTTATCTTTTATTATGTGATTAATATCTTTTTTATGTTTGTATTTTATATTTATATGTATTCCTTTTAAAAATGTAAAAAATTGCATTCTATGTTGTTTTTAGGCTGGATGTTACCATCACTTTCTTTTTCTTTCTTCTTTTTTTTTTTTTTTTGTTGTTGTTGTTGAGACAGGGTCTCCCTCTGTCACCCAGGCTGGAGTGCAGAGGAGTGATCATGGCTCACTGCAGCCTTGACCTTCTGGGCTTAAGCAATCCTCACCTCAGCTTCCCAAGTAGCTGTGACTGTAGGTGAGTGCCACCCCACCCAGGTAATTTATTTTTCTTTCATTTCTAGTAGAGACAAGCTTTTACCATGTTGGCCAGGCTGGTCTCAAACTCCTGACCTCAAGTGATCCATTCGCCTCAGCCTCCCAAAGGGCTGGGATTATAGATGTGAGCCACCATGCTGGGCCCATAACTTTCTATAAACTATTTTATTCTTGCCAGGCATGGTGGCTCACGCCTGTAATCCCAGCACTTTGGGAGGCTGAGGTGGGTAGATCACCTGAGGTCAGGAGTTTGAGATCAGCCTGACCAACCTGGAGAAACCCCATCTCTACTAAAAATACAAAATTAGCTGGGCATGGTGGCGCATACCTGTAATCCCAGCTACTAGGGAGGCTGAGGCAGGAGAATCACTTAAACCCAGGAGGCGGAAGTTGCAGTGAGCCGAGATCGCACCATTGCACTACGGCCTGGGCAACAAGAGCAAAACTCTGTCTCAAAAAAAAAAAAAATTATTCTCTATTTCTTTTCAATATGCATACTATGCACATATATATTCCCCATTATGAATGATAGGTCTTTTTTATTTCTACTCTCTCCCCTCTAAAATCTGAGTTAAATTAAACTGTATTTTTCATATTCTTCTAATGTTTACTTCTGTATCTTGAAATGTGGTTTCTATATTTATCACTTGATCTGTCAGCTTTAAAACCTAACTTTGTAACCTCAGCTATAACTTAGAGAAAATCAACATACCTCCCACCTTTTTACTCTTTCTCCTCTCCTCTTTTGTGAATTATATATATTTCTATATTTACTATAGCCCTCATGGTTGTTTTATTCTTAGTCTTAAGTTAAGTTAAATGGAATCACTGCTTTCCACGGGCACTGTTGGAAATAATGTTAGTGTCCCAGTGTTGTTAGGAAGACCAAATGAAAAAGAATCAACATTCATTAAATTTTACTGAGAATTTAGTGTATTGTAAATCCTATGCCAGGTATCTGGGAATATAGAGGACAACAACATTGTCTTTGCTTTTAGGGAGCTCCCATGCTCATGGAAGTGACAAAGAATTTCAGTCCAGTGTGATAAGATGTGTGCCAGAGATGAGTACCCTGTGCTCCACACCAGGGAGAAGGTGTTTCTAACTCAAGCTTGGGGATACCGAAATGATCGGATTCTGGGAGGAGGTGCTACTGATATCTTATTCATGTGTCTTGAAGCCTGAATAAGATATCGCTGACTGATAAAGGGATGAAAGGAATTATTGGTCTAGAAAACAGCAATGGCAGAGGCATGAGAGAGAACCATGTTCAGAAATTTGTAGTAATCCTGAACTTAAGTCTGGACTTAAGCTAGTGTGAGTGGGGAAAAGAGAATCAAGGGAACTAAAGAAATGGGCAAGAGGGCATTCATGAAGGCTGTATGGAACTACTGTGGGCTCTTAAGTACAAAAGTGACTGACTGGATTTGTATTTCTGACGAACATTGGCAGCAGCAAGTGTGGACTCAATGAAGCCAGACTGGAGGAAGGAGATGAGTTGCATAGTCACCACTCTCAAACAAGGTGATTCTTTGTGAGACTGACACCAAGGCTTTAAACTCTGCATGAGGAGTGACTGAAAATGGACTAGAATGAGACTGGTTCAGGCCAACTTCCACTGAGCTATTGATGTCCCGTATAAGAGGGGATTTAAAATGAAATTACCCAGACTTTAGGGAATGAACTGATATTGGCCAATGTATTTTGATGTAATTATCTTTGGGAACTGGCTCATATCCCTATTTGGACAGAGGGTGAGGGGAGGGAATGGGGGATTGAGGTTTTTGTCTGCAAGGAACGTCAGCCATACTGAGAAAGAAAACTGGCAGGTTTCAACTGGGTAAGGGGAAAACTTCCTCCTGTTTCTGGTGCTATAGTCAGTTTGGAATAAATTCAAAGGCATGGAAAGTCCTGGGGCATATCCAGAGGGGAAGCCACCCCTGGACAGCTGGATATTCGCTAAGAACAGGATCTTTGGGACCTTTGCATGGGTCTGGGCCTGCGCAGGCTGTAAGTAACTACCGCATTCTGCTTCCTTTTTTTTATTCCTAAACCTGCAGTGAAGTTGTGTCAAAAGTTATAGTCTGGACTCGGTTATACTGTGGGGAATTCGGGAAGGGCCTAGCCAGTCTTTGGAAAGAAATGCCAAAGAGAGAGCAGTACACTTGTTGGTAACAGAAGTCATCTGCAGAAAGACACACTCAACTGAGCTGTCATTGTGGTCTTACAGAAAGACATGCAGCCTTAGAGCCTTAGAGGGCACATGGTCCCTGGAGACTTGCTAAAGAGACCATATCGTGGAAACAGAGTTCTCAGAAGCAGCTGGTAAGTCATCCGATGAGGGCTTTCTGGAAATTAATCAGAATTGAAGCCATTATAGTTTGTGCCATAAGAAAAAGGGATTTCCTTATTTTATACCCACAGGATAGTGTGATCTTACACAATGAGGTCACACAGTCATCCATGAAAACAAGGATGAGGGCCAAATAATGCAGAGGGAGTGATGGAGGAATACTGAAGACAGAAAATCAGCAGGGTGTAGTAACATTGAAATCTGGCCTAGTGGTAAACATTTGAAAATCGCAACCATAGAGATTAAAGTCAGGGCTATAGGTTTGGATAATATTGCCAGGAAGAGGATACTGAGAAAGTACTTTATAAACAGTAAAACATTTCTAAATGTTAGCAATTAACTTCGCATCCTAACAAAGTAGTCACATTATTTTATAAGCACATTTCATACATTTTTATTTAGTATGAATATATATGTATAGATATACGTGTGTGTGTAGTAAGTGCTGTTTCTATGTTATCTTTTTTAATTCTCACCTTTTAAAGACAAAAACCTTTATGAAGTCCATTAAAGCTGTTGCTAAATTTCTTTAGTGCTAGAAGAGGATCTCTCAACCTTGGTAGTATTATTTGGGTGTGGGCTGGATAATTCTTTGACGTGGGATAGTCCTATGCATTGCAGGCTGTTTAGAGGCATCCCTGGCTTCTCTATCCATTAAATGCTGGTACCTCTACTCCGCCTTCTCCCTGGCCGGGTTAGTGTGACAAATTAAAATGTCTCCAGACATTGCCAAATGTCCCCTAGAGGGCAACATCAACCCTGCTGGAGAACCACTAGTACACTATATATAGCCATAAGTTAAATAGTGCTAAATCTGAGATGTATTTTTTTTTCTTTCGTTTTTTTTGAGACAGTTTTGCTCTTTTGCCCAGACTGGAGTGCAGTGGTGCAATCTTGGTTCACTGCAACCTCTGCCTTCTAGGTTCAAGTGATTCTATTGCCTCAGCTTCCTGAGTAGTTGGCACTACACTGCGCTACCATGCTCAGCTAATTTTTATATTTTTAGTACAGACAGGGTTTCACCATGTTGGCCAGGCTGGTCTTGAACTTCTGACCTCATGATCTGCCCACCTCAGCCTCCCAAAGTGCTGGGATTATAGGCATGAGCCACTGCACCTGGTTGAGATTAAAATATTTTAAAGCAATGAAATTTATAACGGGAACATCCATTCAACATTACTGTAATAATTTCTAATTTCATCTGTTCATTTATTTATTTATTTATTACTTTTTATTTTTTATTTTTAAAAATAAAGACCGGGTTTCACCATGTTGGTCAGGCAGGTCTTGAACTCCCACCCTCAGGTGATCTGCCCGCCTTGGCCTCCAAAGTGCTTGGATTACAGGCGTGAGCCACTACACCCGGCCTCATCTGTTCTATATATAATGCTCAGGCATTCATAAGTTTCAAGCTGAATGTCCTTTGTGGAATATTAAAGGAAGTATCAGCAGAACAATTAATTTCCCTCAAACTGATTTGAAAATTTGTCAGTATTCAGAGGAAGCCTAATATGAAGTGTGATAGTGCTCACTTGGTAAGCCTTTCCTTTTTCAGCAAGTTAAGAGTTTAAACAAGTGACAAGAAGATTATTTTTATTTCTTAAGAAAATGAATGTTTAAAGAATCTGTAAGCACTTTTGAATTACCATTTAGAATTTAGTAACCGATATATTAAGCAGAAATCATTCCGTACCATTCATTTAGAGTTGGACCACAAAAGCAACTCACTTGTAGCTTGATTCAATAATTCTGAATTAGCTTTGAAAATAAGACATTTTATCAAACATATCACATACTTTAGAACTTATTTATTTATAATTTATTCTGTACTTCTCACAATTACCTTGATTTAGAGAGAAGTTACCGTAACAAACAAACAGGTGTTAGAAAAAAATGGCCTCCTGCTGTTAGGATCTGCTTGTATTTATGATTTTCTTTTCTTCTAGTTTAACCTTGCTTTCAGTTTTCTGCCATTATCCAGAAAAGGAACACACTAATCAAGAGGTAAATGGCAGTTTTATATTTTCATGGCTAAATAACACAGACTTTTAGTACTTAAAGGAACTATTGCTACACCCTTCATTACGAACATAAGAAACTGAGTTCTGGAATAAGTGTCTTATTCCAGTGTTCATAGCTTCGGTGCCACTTCTTAATAGGGGGTCAGAAAGTTTCCTCAGATAACATGTGAAAGAAGTGTGCCCAAAGACTACAGAAGAGTGAATAGACTGTCTAGTAACATGAAAGAAAGCATGCCAATTTGGGAGGCAGAAGGATTGCAGTTCAAATGGCTCTGTACCTATTAGCTGGCTCTACCCCTAAATGGCTGGATTATTTGGAGGCAAGTTGGTTAACTTATCAGCTTCTCAGTTGGCTAACTTATCAGGTTCTCAGTTTCTACATTTGAAAAATGAGGATAGTGACACCTAACTTTCAGTTGTTGGAGAATTAGAAATAATATATGAATAATGTATATTGTATATCCAAACATGAATCACAGCTAAGTTGTGTAGTAAATGCTGATTAATTCTAAACAGTATTCCTAAGTATAAAAACAACATATATGTAATACATAATATAGATAAAAGCTATACTTATATATAGTCTATATTTTATATATAAAGGTTTATATATTTGAGATATAGTATATTTTAATTTTAATGTAATTGAATTGGTCAGTATTCTCCTTTATAAGTCATATACACATATTTTCTTGTGTGTAAATAAATCCATTTGTTTTCCTGTTTTCCTCTTCTCTATTGTTTTTGAATTTAAGAAATGGGTTTGAATGTATTTATTTAAGTGGGCTGAGCTGATGGTATATCACATGAAAACATTTTAATAAAGAGAAAAACTATGATTTTTGTTCTTTTTATAAATTGTGAAATACATATACATAAGAATGTATGAAATGTAAGCACATGATATAAACAGAAATAACAAAGTGTACATTAAGTATCTACTGTTTCTGTTACAAAATAAAACACTGTCAATAATTGGAAGCTCCTTTTTTGCTTTTTCCTGAACATGGCTCCTTCCCTTTCCATGGAAATAGTTACACTTACTTTAATAATAATCATTTTCTTGCTTCATTTTAATATTTACTCAACGCTTTGTATGCATCTCTCAATGACCAATTGTGTCTGTTTTTGAACTGTGTATAATAGAATCATAATGTATATATTCTGTTGCTATTTACTTTTGTCATAATATTTTGTGAGATTCCCACATGTTGCTAGATGTCCATTTGGCTTCTGTATGGGGTTCCATTGTATGAGTGTGTCAATACCCTTTCTGCTGTAATGCATATCTTAGTTATCTTCAGCTTTTCCATATGACAAGCCAGGCTGCCATGAATGTTCCAATATATGATTCTTAGAGTACATGCACAAGAATCTTTCTAGAGCACATACCCAGGAGTATAAATGAGGGTAAAAGTATGAGTGTATTCAGCGCTACTAAGTACTGTAATCTCTTTTCCAATGAAATTGTATCAATTAATACTTCTAATACGGATAGGAGACTCCAATGTTAACTATATTTGATTTGAGGTTTTAATTTGCGTCTCTCTGATTACTTGTCACGTTGAACATCTTTTTTTCATTAGCTTTTAATTTCCTCTTTTGTAAAGTCCCTGTTCTAGTCATCTGCCCATTTTTCTAGTAGGCTGTATATCTTTTTCTATTGTTTTATAGTTCTTTATATTATTCCTTATATTGGTTCCTTGTCAATATTTGAGAAATTTATTTGCCTAATTTGTAGCTTGTCTTTCCATTCTCTTTATTATGCTTAAGTGTTTTTGTTTGAGACAGTATCTCACCTGCCCAGGCTAGAGTCCAGTGGCATGATCATAGCTCACTGCAGCCTGGAACTCCTGGGCTCAAGTGATTCTCCCACCTCAGTCTCCTGAGTATCTGGGACCACAGGCATGCACCACAATGTCCAGCTAATCTTTAAAATTTTTTGTGGGGACAGGGTCTCACTATCTTGCCCGGGTTGGTATCAAACTCCTGGCCTTAAACAATCTTCCTACCTAGGCCTCTCAGAGTGCTGGGATTATAGGCATGAGCCACTGTGCCTGGCCAGATGTTCTAAATTAAATGTAACCAAATAATGCTTCTTTTCCTTTATGATTGTCTTTGTGCCTTATTTGAGGAATCTTTCCTATCAGACTATAATACTTTTTACAAATTGTTTACAAAATTTTTCCTTATGTCAAAATCATAGGATGTTGTCTTATATTTACCTCAAAGCATTTCTATTTCCCCCCTCACATTTAGGTCTTTAATTCACCTAAAATTGATTTTATGTATACTGTGAGGTAGGGAGTCAAAAAAATTTCCCCTAAATGAATAATATATTTTTTCTGCATCATTTATTAAAATCTATCTTCTATCCACTGATCTATGATGTGACCTCTATTATATATTAGGCTTCCATATATGTGTGAATTTATGAGGGCCTTTTGTTCTGATTCTTTAGTAATGTCTTAATTATCATGTATTTATAATAAGACTTGAGAATTTAGACTAAGTATCTTATACTTTGTTCTTCAAAATGGTCTTGGCATTGTTCATTTGTTTTGTTTGGTTTTTCATTATATAGTTTTATAAAGTCCTATGAAACACTCTTGGTATTTAAAAAAACTGCATTGAATTTATAGATTAATTTGTGGCAAATTGACATTATAAGAATATTGAGTCTACTTACCCATAAACATGGTATTGCTCTTTGTTTAGAATTTATTTATTCATAAAGATCTTAAAGATTGTTATAAATGACAATTGCATCCCTCTCACTCTCCAAATTCATATATCAAAACCTAATTTCCAGTGTGATGGTGTTCAGAAGTGGGGCCTTGGGGAGGTAATTAGGTTACAGGGGTGGAACTTTCAGGACTGGGATTAGGGCCCTTATAAGGAAAGACAGGCTGTCTCTTGGCTATGTGAGGATAAAAGGAGACAGCTGTCTACGAACCAAAAAGAAGCCCCTCCCCAAACATCAAATCTGTCAGCACCCTGATCTTAGACTTCGCAGCCCTTCAAATTGTGAGAAATAAAATCTGTTGTTTAAACCACCCAGTCCAGAGTATTTTGTTAAAGCAGCCCTAGTGGGTGAAGACACACATGTTCTGTAGATTCGTTTCTATATGCCCCTGCCAGACACCTTCTATTTGCCTCTCCTTATCTAATCGCCACTCTTCCTGCTTTCTCGTCTCTGCTTTGTTTCTTTATTCTGGGAGGAGGCTGCCTTGGAAGGACTATATCCATGGGCTCCTATCCGCTCTGTCTGTGATTGTGTTTAGCCAAAAGGGAGCTTCAGCAGTAAATCAGAGAACGAATAGGAGGAGAGAGAGGTCAGAGTATCACTGATCACTGTTTTTCTTACAACGCTACCTTGGGTTGGCTATGTCCCTACACTGAGGGTTACTTCTCCTCTCAAAGCGGTATAAATCTCTTTTTTGCTGGGTTTTCCTCTTCATCCCTATGAGCAGAGTGATAACAGCTTCTTATATGATAAAAAATAGAAGTCCAAGAATTGGACATTAAGGGTTATTTAAGGTTTTGTCCCGGAAGAAGAAAGAGAACATTTTTCATAAGTACAAGATGGTGACATATATCACATGACATAGAAATACAGGAGAAATAAACACATGTGAAAAGCCTTTTTAAAATAATAAGAATAATAATTGAGCACGAACTATGTGCCTTGCTTTGTGCTAGGTGCTTTACATATTTTAGGTCAGTCGATCTTTATGATAATCTTATTAGATAGGTTTTATTGTCCCTTTTCACAAGTGAAGTTTTAAAAATGATTTCCCAAAGTCACCAGGGCTAGTTAGTAAATAACAGAAGCAGGAGTTTAACTTAGGTCTGCCTAATTCCAAATCCATTCTATTAATTTTCTTGCTGTTCTGTGTACATTATACAGTTAAATTAATACTCCAAGAATTATGTTATTTTAGGATGTAGTTTCAGTTAAGTGATCAGGATGTCGTTTCAGAGGAGTGATCTGGCTGGATGATCGTAAGAGATTAAATAATGAAGTGGCAAGGAAATAAAGATGGCAGTGGCATACCAGTTATTTGATAAGTCTAATAATAAAAGGTTGGGACTAAACAGTATGATTTGCTATTCATCTCATTTTTTCTACAAATTCTATGCCACACAAAGTCTAACTTTTCTCACCCTGAGAAAGCTTACTGACCCTTCCTGAGGAGTACTCTACATTATTCTAATAGCAATGCCCCAGTTTTACGGGGTTTCTTATTCTCATAGGGAAAAAGAAGCTAGACAATGAGCTTCTTGGGGACAGAGCATTTCATTCATCTCTGTATTCCAACCACAGAGCTTGGTATGCTTCGAACTAAACATTATGATTTGGACTCTACTATTTGAGTCTTGCTGCAGGGCTTGTTTATACTCATTAACATTAATACAGTGACTGTCTTCCAGGTCACCTTGTCCCAGCAACACAGAAAAAGATATTTATGTCTGCCATCCTTCTGGCTTTCCTTCCTAATAGCTCTCCTACCTAATATTTAAGCACAGACAGGTGCCATTTAACAAAAACCACTGAAGAAGGTTGGGGGAATAATCAGCTTTAACCTTGGATCACAACTCTCAAAAGAGAGTAATCATTGCTATCACAGGAAACAGAGAAATTCTCTGAGGATAGTAGTCAAAATGTAGAATAAAAACTAGTGCCCAGATTCATGGTAAGAAGGGACTGGAACACGTAACATTTTTTTCCTCCCCATCTCAGATGAACAAAGACCAAGAAGAATTTAGGTCACGGTAGGGCTCATAAGAAAGATATGAGATGTCCTAAAGCAGAGAACACAGTTCAGCTAACTAAACTTTGCTTATTTCTTTTCATATATCTTTCTTGTTTTTATAGTATTTATTTATTTTTTTTTATTTTTGAGTTTTGTGGGTATGTAGTAGGTGCAAATATTTACAAGGTATAGCATTTTTCCTTCCTTCAACTCACTTTATGCTTTTAACATGCTTCTTAAAAATGTCTTTACTGTATAAAGTCACAATAATAACTGTTTAACAACAATTATTAAATTTTGGTACACAAGAATTGTTATTCAAATAATTGGGAAAAGTAAATATGGAAAATAAGAACCGTGAAGACTATAATAAAATTCTACTCGCAAAAGATCAAATCTATCCAACTAACATGAGGGGAAAGGAATCAGCAGGATATAAATTGTACTTATGAAAGACTAATAATGGTAATAATAATGACAATTACAGGTCAACCCTTCTAATTTGAGAATTGAAATAGGTGGGAATCCGTGAAAGACTGCTAAGTGTAGAGCAAAAATCTCCTATTTCTAGTTTAAACTTTGGAAAGTGAATGAAAGAGATTAAAAAAAAGAAGAGTGATTTACCATAGCATGGCTTAAAGAGAATGATGCTTTGAACAAGAACTCTGGCTGCTCATTTTAGTCTCCATAATTGAATGGCGTGATAAAGCATAGTACATGAAGAAAATATCTGATCTAAGTGCTGTTAGAGAGGTTTTTACAAGATTTAGAAGCCCAAAACTATAAGGTAAAAGACAGTTCAGGGTGAAGTTAGATGTCTTATGTGCTTAGTAACACAGAGAATATGAGCTATTTTTAAGTTTAGGAGAAAGTTTTCCAAGGCTTAGAATCTCTCATATTTCATTTGGCATGTCAGCCAGATGGATTTCCAAATAAGCAAAACATTAGATACTTTGTAATCTGTTTCTTTACTGCAAGCCTTTTTTTCTCTTGAAGGTAGCCTGTTAAATGTGGGTGAAAAGATATTTATGTCTACGTAAAAGAGAAATTTAAAATTAATTCCATCTTATGGAAAAGAAAGTGTTAGTTGGTGAAATTTGCTTGCAAAGTATTGTAAAACTTAGTGGAAACAAATTTTAAGGTCTAGTTTAATACAAATTCGAATACATTTTTCTTTACTATTCATCTAGTTCTCTAAATGTTACTCTATTGATAATATAGTTTTGAATTATAATAGTATCACAATAATAGAATTATCATAACAAAATGGAGATGAAGAAAAGTGAATTCATACTTAATAATATTTTACATTTATTTGACCTGACATAATTTTCAATTTTGATAGAGAAAAGTTAAAATTAGATCTCTAGTCCAGCACTGGACAGAATAATATGTGTAAGTTGTTTTAAAGATCATTAGCCAATCTAAAATAAAAATATATCAGATATACAATGTCTCAATGAAAATAAATGATTATTATTCCAAGCTCAGTAAAATAAAAATACTCCTATTTATATATTTATGCTCCCTTTCTCAGACATTGCAGCCTTTAGCATCTCATAAATTCTAGCTAATTACATGTCAAAAGGAAAGGTTAATTATAAGTTTAATATGCTTCCCTTTTCTATCTAATGAATCAATATCACACAATGGAGAATGCTAAAGGACTACAAGAGTAAGGCAAATACTTTAACGGCCTTAGGTTCCATTTGTGAAGAACTTCCTAAACAGTGATGCTGCCCCTTAATGGAAAAGGCTGCCTCGCTAGGCAGGCTATTTATTCAACAACCATTTATTGAGCGTCAAGTACGTTTCAGGCATACTATGCTAGGATGTGGGTTGTATAAGGAGCAAATATATCTAAAACAATCTTTTTGCTCTCAAGGAACTCACAACCCTGGAGTAATAAATGCCTCTATTTGGAGCTCGTATTCCTGCAGTTCCCAAAGAAGCCTGTATACATGACCCCTTAGCTGCTCTCAAAGCAGTCCCTTACTGGAATGGCTGGTTGAGCTACAGACCTCAGGAGTTCCTTCTTGCCAAAGAGTTTTGGTTTACTTCCCAAAAGAACTGTTAGACTTTTCTAAATACCATAGGATTTTGTAAATTTAAAGCAACACATAATAACTTAATATATCAAATATGTTCAATATTACAGGATTATAATTTCTTTTTACAATTTGAAAGAGAATAACATGTCTTTTTTGATGTTCCCTAACTCAATAGAAGATCACTCTGTTGTCAAAATTATCAGCATCACAGGTTGGTGATGTGAATATATTATGCTTCATTAAGCTGTGCTGCTCTAGGAACATCAATTTATCTTTCATCTTATTGATTTAAAAGACTATAGTATCAGTATCGACTTAATTCTCTAATGTGCTGTGAATCATAGTTTTTAATAACATAAGAAAATGCTTATGAGACTTGTAGTGGGTTGATGGTGGATCCCAGAAAGGTGTGTTTTTGGCTCCTAAATCCCAGAACCTGTGAATGCAACCTTATTTGGACAAAGGATCTTTTCAGATGTAATTAAGATCTTAAGGATCTTGACATCCTGTTTTACCTGGGTGGGCCCCAAATCCAGTGGCAAATGTCCTTATGACACTTAAGGCAGAAGAGAAGACACAGACACAGAGGAAATGTCAATGTAAAGACCAGGCTTTGAATGACATGACTGCAAACTGAGGATGCTGGAGATCATCAGAAGCTGGAAGAAGCAAACAATGGATTCTCCCCAGATCTTCTAACAGGAGCGCTGTGGCCCTTCCCACACCTTCATCTCAGACTTGTGGCCTCCAGAACTTAGAAAGAATAAATTCCTTTTGTTTTAAGCCAGAGTTTGTGCTAATTTTTTTCAGCAACCACAGGGAACCAATACAATATGCTAAGTGAATAAAGTGGGACATGAAAATGTATTTCCATTATAATTTCAACTATATAAAAAGATGTATGGGAAATTTTAAAAGAAACTCATCAACATGTTGGCAATGACTGCCTGTAGGTGATAAAATTGTAATAACCTTGTTATTTGCTGGTTTATAATTTCTGTATTTTCCAGATTTGCTAAAATGACTCTATTATGTAAGGAAAAGTCTTAGAACAACAAGGAGACAATACAGTTTAAAGGTTGAGACTGTGGGTGCTGGAACCAGATAAACTACTTTTAAAAAGACCTGCTTCTTGATAACTATGTATCTTGATGATCTCTTTGTTTCTCAGTTTTCTCATGTGAGAAATAATAAAATTGACTCAAAGATTATTTGAGGATTTAGTGAATAATGCTATATTTTATCTATTCTTAAGAGAATCTTTTTTTCACCCTTTAACATCTCTGATATTGGGCCATGACTTACAGTTGATGGTCGTTGCTTATACATGTAAACTTGGCTGTTGCTTTTCTTGTAGTTGCTACATCAATTGAATTATGTACATTGTAGTGCTATACAATTTGAATTTACTACCATTTAAAATACCTTCAACATTACATTGATTCACCACAGAAACAAACATTGTTGTGTATGGATAATGGCACCAAAGTAGAGCAGGAGGGCTTAAATTTGATATTTAGTAAAGCAAGTACTTGTCCCTGAAGAAAAGACTGCAATTTTATTCATGCAAAACACCCCAAAGAAGAAGCTGCGTTACATTTTGTGACTGAATTGTGAGCCTATCATATACCAGCCAATGCCAAAGAAACTGAATAATCCTCAGAACAGATGAGAGAGATTTCAAAGTAAGGAGAGGCTGGTATGATCAATTCATGCCTTGTGCAGAACCATTATTAAGATGTCAAGCACCAATATGTCAGAAGTTTCCTGTTTACTTTAGATAGAAGTTGCTTAGCTTTCAACAACATGTGGTTCAATTGGAGAAAAAAGTATGTGCTGTTTGTGTTAGAGTTTAGTGAGCACTTTTTCAAAAAAAGTTATTTCTTAATGATACGTAGGGAAATGGTGCATCTTACAATCAATAACATCTCAGTTTCAATGAAATATGATTCAAAGAAATACTTTATTACCATGCCTAAAACATGGTAAGTACTTCCTAAATGTTAGTTATATATAGTAAGCAGGAAGAAAAGCAGATTATAAAGTTTTATGTGTAGCTATCTCACTGTAAAAAAAAACAACAAGATTTAGAGGGAATATATAAAAACACAAATGGTATTTGTTAGATTGATCGGTTGGTGGATATTTTTTCTTTCTGTTTTCAAATTGTTAGAGACTTGTCATTTTCTCATAATTAAAAAAATTTAATCAAAAACATGTATTTTGTAAATGTGGTTAAAAAAATCACAACAGTTTAAATTGTACATTAAAAAATGTAAATCTCTCTCCCATTCCAGATCCCATTTGTTTTCCCAGAAGCAATTACTTATTTCATTTCCTTATATAACCTTCTTGATTTTTTTCTGTGTATAAATAGCATATGTGTGTATGTACATATATGTACATGATTATAAATGCTTTATTCTTATACAAATGAAAGTATACTTTATATACTATTCTCTATTTTTATTTGGACTGTAATGATATAAATAGTATATTGTTCCATAGTCCATATAAATTTTTTTTTTTTTTTTTTGAGACGGAGTTTCATTCTTGTTACCCAGGCTGGAGTGCAATGGTGCAATCTCGGCTCACTGCAACCTCCAACTTCTGGGTTCAGGCAATTCTCCTTCCTCAGCCTCCTGAGTAGCCGGGATTACAGGCATGTGCCACCACGCCTAGCTAATTTTTTGTATTTTTAGTAGAGACGGGGTTTCACCATGTTGACCAGGATGGTCTTGATCTCTTGACCTCGTGATCCACCCGCCTCAGCCTCCCAAAGTGCTGGGATTATAGGCGTGAGCCACTGTGCCCAGCCCATAAATCTTAATTCTTGATATCCACATAGTATTAGTATCCATCAGGATTTAGTACAGGAAACAGAAATTACTCTAGGTATTTCAGATAGAAGGGATTTAAAACAGGAAATTGAGTACTCACAAAATTGCTGGATGGGTTCACGAGGCAGAAGACAGGGGTCTGCCACTGGATACTGATCTCAAGGGATCAGCACTGCGATCCACAGGTCAGCAAATTGCTGTTGCTTCCACTGCTCAGGCCCCACAACTGCCTCAGTTCCCCTGAAGCTGGTGACTAGACACTGACTGCTACATCTGGGTGGATGCCTCCAGGTTATGACAAAGCTGATAACTAGACATCGGAATGCTGACTCCAGCTGCAAACACTCATGAGCTGGCAGCTCATATAAAGGAGGCCTCCATTTACTTCCAACTTTCAGACATCACACACATGTTTCCCATTGGTGCCATCAAATTCTCACCCAGAACTCTAGCTGCAAGAGAATTTGAGAAAACTGTTTCTTCCTGTGGGCAGGAACATAGAAAGGGGTAAAAACATGTCCTCAGGGCTAATTCACCATAAACAGCATAATGCCCCACAGTACCAATGTGCTATAAATGACTTAACTGGCCCCCAACTGTGGGAGTGGGGGTGTGTGATATGTAGACCTATTGTACAACTTTGCTATAACAAACAATGTGCCAATAAATATCAGTCTAAATACGGCTTTGAGCATCTGTCATAATACAAAACATTCTAGGTGAAATTCATGACATTATTCTTCGTAGACATCTTTACATATTAAGTAACAAACTTATGAAGTAAAACTGGTGGCATTATAAGTTAGTTGTAGACAACTTTACATAATAAATAATAAAGAAAAACTCATGTCACATTGGCTGAAACACAAAATAGCATTAGTAACTCAATTATGCCATCAAGGATATATTTACAATTTTTTAAATGTTGGCTGGGCGCGATGGCTCACGCCTGTAATCCCAGCACTTTGGGAGGCCAAGGCGGGAGGATCACGAAGTCAAGATATCAAGACCATCCTGGCCAACACGGTGAAACCCCGTCTCTACTAAAAATACCAAAAAATTAGCCAGGCGTGGTGGCAAGCGCCTCTGGTCCCAGCTACTTGGGAGGCTGAGGTGGAAGAATCGCTTGAACCCAGGAGGTGGAGGGTGCAGTGAGCTGAGATTGTGCCACTGCACTCAAGCCTGGTGACAGAGCAAGACTCCGTCTCAAAAAAAAAAAAAAAGAAAAAAAAATTTTTTTTAAATGTTTGTGTAATGTTTAAAATCATACAGAAGAGTGCCCCCATTCCTGTTTGCTCTATCGCTATGATATACAGAAATGTTTTAGAAATACCTTTATTCCTCTATCTTAAAACCTAAATGAATGCCAGGTTTGTAGCTTTTTGCCTCTCACCAAAATCTCTGCCCCACTGTGGCTTCATTGTGTTTACCAGGCCTGCACTCGGGACAGAACAAGAAGGGGTGTGGCCCACAGTTCAGAGCAAAAGTAACTGGGCCACCAGGGATGGCAACTATGAGCTCAGTAGTGCAGCATTCCCAACCCCTGCACTACCCAAAGGAGGAGTAACAATAATTAGCGTTCTTGGAGTGCTTGCCAGAGGCCAAGATTCGTTCCTTCATTTAATCCTCAGGATGACTCTCTGAGGAACAGGCACCATTGTGATCCCCACACACAAATAAGAAAAGCAATCCTTAGGTGATGAACGGCTCAAGGTCACAGGGCTTGGGTTTGCAGGAGGCTTTGAATCTCAATCATCTATCTCCAGAGGCTGTCCTTGCCATTCTCCTAGAGTGTGGATTTGTTCTTTCTTTCAGGACTAAGCAGTAATTCCTGAAACATGAATCTGTCTGAGGTGAGGGAACGCTGGTATTTGATGTAGTCAAAAAAGATGGAATCCCAACCTTAGGAAAACCCACATGTTCTATAGCCACAAACTCTACCTCATATGCCAATGTGTTCTCATTATGATAACAAGCAGGAGAGTAACTGCAGATTAGAATAAATCTACTACCAGAAAAGCAATGCATAGTGCATGTATATTTTCATTTAGTCAGCCAGCCAGCCAGCCATTCATTCATTAACTGGCTGCTATTCACAGAATACTGTAGGTCTGTGGGGACTAAGAAAATAATACAAGTTACAGTCTCCCTTATGCCCTAAAGGAATTTACAGTCATATTACTAAGAATAGATAAATACATATCAAAAATTTAAATAATTACAGTACAATACAGAATAGTATCTTTGTAATGTTCTTGTGAAATTTAAAAACTCTTACACTGTAAGTTTTAAATAAAATTTTTATGTAATTTGTTCCTATCATACTTGCAATGATATGAATATATTAAGGTTTTAAAACAATTAGAGTAACTTTCACAATCTATCATGACATACTCAGTTCAATCTTCAACTCCTTGAAAATTACATGTGCCTTTAATCGTAGTTCTAATTTCTAATTTCTACTAAAGACAATAAGTTTTTTTTCCAAAAAGTTCCCATTAAATTGATTTTTTAAAAAATGGACTAGGTACTGTGGTTTACACCTGTAATCTCAGCACTTTGGGAGGCCCAAAAGGTTAGGAGTTCTAGACCAGCCTGGCCAAGATGGTGAAACCCCCTCTCTACTAAAAATACAATTAGCCAGGCTAATTTTTGGTGGTGGGCACCTGTAATCCCAGCTACTCAGGAGGCTGAGGCAGAGAATTGCTTGAACTTGGGAGGCACAGGTTGCAGTGAGTCGAGATTGCACCACTGCACTCCAGCCTGGGCAACAGAGAGACTCTGTCTACAAAAATAAATAAATAAAATAAAAGCCCAGCCCTGCATCCCTCGATTGAAACTGGAGACAAATATTCCCTTTTCCAGCAGCCAGTGCATTTGAGTGGGTTGAAGGTAGACTGAATACGACCCAATTTTGGTGAATTGGATGTCCCTATGTGAGGTGAGGTTCAGAAGATGGCTAAGGCTGGTCATGGCCAGTGCCCAGAATTGTGGAGTCCCGCAGGGTGGCAGTGAGTGTCTAGTGGTTGCATCCTAAGAATACTGTTACTGTGATGTGATTGTGACCTTAGCTTGACCCTACTGGTTCCCATCCATTTTTCAGTAGTCCCAGCCTCATTTCAGTAGTCCTACCAGCTCAGGTCCAATAATCTTACAATAAATTTGTTTTGTTTTTAGCCTAAATTAGCCAGAATCAGTAGCTGTTTGACACCAAGAATCCAGAGGGATAGGATTTTCAGCAACCTTGGGGGCAGGCATGTGTGGGTGTTGAGTGCCGTCTATCTCTAGTGGCAGTGGTGGCTGCAGCTGAAATAACTGTCTAGGGTCTCTGATATGGACAAGATCAGGGACCCTATGCTGCCTCTGGCAGGTCCTTGAGTGTCACCTGCTTTATGGGAAAGTGCTATGCTGAGATATAAAAACACCGAATTGCTTAATGATAAGGAATTAAAAAAAAAAAACACTGAAGGCCAAGGGCAGTGGCTCACACTTGTTTTCCCAGCATTTTGGGAGGCTGAGGCAGGCAGATCACCTGAGGTCAGGAGCTCAAGACTAGCCTGGCCAATGTGAAACTGTTTCTTTATTAAAAATACAAAAAATTAGCTGGGCATGGTGGTACACACCTGTAACCCCAGTTACTCGGACGCTGAGGCAGAAAAATTGCTTGAACCTGGGTGGCAGAGGCTGCAATGAGCCGAGATTGCACCACTGCACTACAGCCTGGGCGACAGAGCAATAATCTGTCTGAAAAAAATCAGACAAAAAAAGGACACTGAAGCCTCAATTTTAATCCAAGCATTGCTCTACTGCCTTTTAGGCCTCAGTGTCCTTTTAGGCCTGAGTGTCCCATTCACACCCTGCAGTGATGAGAACAGAGCACTGAAAAGAGCCCTCCCTGTGTTAGGGTTCTGTAAGTCTCCTCTATCATTCCAGACAACTAAGGTTGTGATTGCCATTTCTTTCTTTTCTTTTCTTTTCTTTTAAACAGGGTCTTGCTCTGTCATCTAGACTGGAGTGCAGTGGCAGGAACATAGTTCACTGCAGTCTCAACCTCCTGGATTCAAGCGATCCTCCTGCCTTAGCCTCCCATCTAGCTGGGACCACACATGCATGCCACCACATGTAGCTAAGGTTTTTATTTTTTTTTGGTGCAGATGGGGTATCATAATCCTAGGCTCAAGTGATCCTCTCATCTTAGCCTCCCAAATGCTGGGATTACACGTGTGAGCCACTGTGCCTGGCTCAGATTGTGATTTTTAATTTATTTAATTTATTTTTTGTTCAGTAAATATCTATAGGCTGCATATGCCTAGTAATAAACAATGAAGTTTTAAACTGCTGGCATAATTTGCCTTCCTAACCCTGAGATGTTTACTTACATCAAAAGATCTGAAGAAAAAATAATTTCTGTACTACTGTGTAATATTATCTAGAATATTTGTTTTATTAAATTAAAATTAATTTTTAATGAATAATATTAAACAGTAGCAAATATGTTCTTCAATGCCATCTAAATATTATTTCTACTATACTAAGAAAATAATACAAGTTACAGTCTCCCTTACACCTTACAATCACTTCAGAAAAAATAGTTAAATACATATCAAAAACTAAAATAACAATTAGAGTACAAGACAGAACAGTATCTAAAAATTCCTAAAACAGTAGTTTTGAATATGCATAAAAATGTATGAAGAATGTATTAGTCAGGGCTGACCAGAGAAATGGAACCCTCGAATATGTTCTATACATACATATGAATATGTGTATGTGTATATGAAGGTGTATGTGTGTGTATGTATGTGTGTGTATATGTATAGACAGACAGAGAAGGAGAGATAGAGAGAAAGATTGATTTTAAATAATTGGCTTACATGATTGTGGAGTTTTGAAGCCTGGCAAGCCCAAAATCTGGAGGGTAGGCTGGCAGACTGGACACCCAGAGGAGTGGCAGTTGGAGTCAGAAGACATTCTGATGGTCAAATTCCCTCTCCTTCAAGGGAGGTCAGTCTTTTTTCTCTTAAGATTTTCAACTGATTAGACGAGACTGACCCACATTATGGAGGATAATCTGCTTTACTGAAAGTCTGCCAATTTACATGTAAATATCATCTGACAATACTTTCACAGAAACATCTAGAATAATATTTGACCAAATACATGGGCACTGTAGCCTAGCCAAGTTGACACATAAAATTAATCATCGTAAAGATCTGACATATGTTTAAGTGTGAAAATGCGTAGTATGGAGAGAAAATGCCATCTATCATTGAGAGGAGAAAGGAAGAGAGAGGGCGTCATGGAAACAGTGTGGCTTACGCTGTGCCGAGGGAGAGGTAACGATGACAAGAACGTCTATTGTCTTTCTCACCCTCCAGATAGTGAATGACAGGATGTAGGTAAGTCGGCTGCCAGCAAGGAAGACTCTTCCAGCTCTTTCTTCCCACGTCATTCTCAGTGAGTGGCCACTTACCCTCCCTATGAGCCCATCTGAAACCTAACTAATTTAGATGAACTTAGACCTACTACACATTCTTTTAGAATAAAACAAAATGTTATTAAACCAAGATAATCACAGCTAACATTTATTGAGTACTTCTTATATGTATTAGCCATTAAACTAAGTGTATTATCTAATTTAATGGATACAAGACAACAATGTAAAATAGGTGCTACCGTTTAGCCCCACTTTACCAATGCAGAAGACTGAAGCTCAGAGAGGTTAAGTCACTTGCCCTAAATTACACAGCTAATTCCAGGAGAAGCCAGGATTTAAATCTAGGCCTGCTTGATGTAAGAGTTTGTGATTTTCACTACCAAAATAGACGTAAAAAAAAAAAAAAAAAGATTTAAAAAGTGCTACCAAGATAAGAATTGTCAATGGCTCAAATTTATCTTGGTTTGGATTTTCCCCAAAGCATACTTGAGACACCAATTTAAATGTACGTAAACTAATCGGAGAGGTTATTCTGAGAAACACAGTGAGGGTGTGAGGAGACAGGCAGAGAAGGGAGGTCAGCTGACAAAAGGAGTGTTAACCAATACATCATTATGTAAGCTCAGTGCCCTGGAAACTCTCCAAGAGACTGCAGAACATGGCTCAGAACTGACCTACCAAGAGCAAGGAATCTGGCATTTTAATCCACCAATTTTCATCCTTACTGGGTGACCGTTGTTCCTAAAGATGTTCATTCCACACTTTTACTCTGTTGGTGGGAGTGTAAATCAGTTCAACTGTGGAAGATAGTGTGGCAATTCCTCAAGGATCTAGAACCAGAAATACTATCTGACCCAGCAATCCCATTATTAGTTATATACCCAAAGGAATATATGTCATTTTACTATAAAGACACATGCATACATATGCTTACTGCAGTACTGTTTACAATGACAAACACATGAAACCAACTCAAATGCCCATATACTATGGAATACTATGCAACCACAAAAAGGAGTGAGATCACTTTCTTTGCAGAGACATGGATGAAGCTGGAAGCTACCATCCTCAGCAAACTAACACGGGAACAGAAAACCAAACATCACATGTTCTCACTCATAAGTGGGAGGTGAACAATAAGAACACATGGACACGGAGTGGGGGAAAAACACACACCTGGGCCTGTTGCGGGATGTGGGGCCGAGGGGAGTGACGGGCTGTATTAAGGAAAACCGAGTCCACAAAGGGCCTAGTTTCAAAGGTAAGAGCTTCCCAGCACCATGCCTTCACCCATACTCCCATCCGGGAATGTAAAGTTGTTCATCTGCACAGCTAGCTAGAAATTCCAGGTGTGCTTCCTTGTTCAAAAAGCCCTCGAAAAGCTCTGGGAGGAAGGGCCTCTGTTGCCGACCTAGCAGCCAATCCGGTATCAGAGTGAAAGATCAATCACTCCAGGGGAAGTTTGAAAGAACTCCTCTCATTGGAGGAGAACATTAATGGGGCGGGAATAATCCCAAGGTTAAAAACCCACTGCTCCTTACCCATACGGATTCTTCCCTTGGATCCCCTTCCACGGTAGCATGGGAGCTCTCTCCTTCTCTCTCTTTCTCTCTCTCTCTCTGCCTAATAAATCGCTCTTTGCAAAACTCTTTGGGTCCACAATATTTATTCAAACGGTAAGCTCACATTGCCTTGGGGGCCCTTTTCCCCATTCCTGGGGCAAGAGAGGACAAGGCCTGGGCACAAGGGGGAAAAAATCAGATCGAAGAACTGGAAGCTTTTTGGGACGCCACCACAGCTCTACTCCTGTCCCAGTGCCCGTTACATCTTTGGCGAGCATGGCAGAGAGCTGAGCCCCTGTGCCCTGCCGGGTTACAAGAGGAAACCTAGATCATGGGTCAATAGGTGCGGCAAACTACCATGGTACAGGTATACCTGTATAACAAACCTGCACGTTCTGCACATGTATCCCAGAACTTAAAGTTAAAAAAAATTTAAAAAAATGTTCCCTGGCACTTCTGACCTGTAGCACACATGGGCTGAGAAGGAGGCACAGGTACTTCAGGAAGCCCTTTGGTGTGCACAAGAAGTTACAAATGCCCCATGGGTTGGGCCCATGGATATGGGTGGGACATTGACAGATAACAAGATACAAATTAATTAAAACAATTAATAACCAGAAACTTCGCTTGTTGTGTTTGAACAGTTAATTTCGTAAATAGATTTCTGCTTCAGTGAAATTGTATCATAAAGTAAATTAGTTTTCATTCTTTAAATTCTCAATTTAAGGAATGCTTGTAATACTCTTAAAAAAAAAAAAAAACACTTAAAATGATATCCATTTCTAAGAACATGCCAGAATTGATGAAAGATTCATATATTTTTAAAAATGCTGCTTCTCTGAGAAAATACCAAATGGCGGATGACGCAGATGCAGTGGGGGCAGGGGAGGGGGCTTCGGGGGCCCCGGGATGGGGAACCGCCGTGGCTTCCGCGGAGGTTTCAGCAGTGTCATCTGGGGCCTGGCTTGCAGCCGTGGAAGGGGCCAGGCCTGGGCAGAGGCCACAGAGCTCATGGAGGCAAGGCTGAGGATAAGGAGTGGACACCTGTCACCAAGCTGGGCCCCTGGTCAAGGACATGAAGATATGTCCCTGGAGGAGATATATCTCTTCTCCCTGCCCATCAAGGAGACTGAGATCATTGACTTTTTCCTGGGGGGCCTTTCTCAAGGAAGAGGTTTTGAACAGTATACTGGTCCAGAAGCAGACCCGTGCCGGCCATCACACCAGGTTCAAGGGGTTTGTCATCGGGGACTATAATGGTCACATTGGTCTGGCTGTGAAGTGCTCCAAGGAGGTGGCCACTGCCATCCGTGGGACCATCATCCTGGCCAAGCTCTCCATTGTTCCCCTGCACTGAGGCTACTGGGGGAACAAGATCAGCACGCCCCACACTGTCCCTTGCAAGGTGACAGGCTGCTGCGGCCCTGTGCTGGTGCACCTCATCCCTGTGCCCAGGGGCACTGACATCTCTTAGTGCCTGTGCCCAAGAAGCTGCTCATGATGGCTGGTATCATGACTGCTACACCTCAGCCAGAGGCTGCACTGCCACCCTGGGTAACTTCGCCAAGGCCACCTTTGATGCCATCTCTAAGACCTACAGCAACCTGATCCCCGACCTCTGGAAGGAGACTGTATTCATCAAATCTCCCTATCAGGAATTCACTGACCACCTCCTCAAGACCCACACCAGAGTCTCCGTGCAGAGGACCCAGGCTCCTTCGGTGGCTATAACGTAGGGTTTATACAAGAAAAATAAGGTGAATTAAGCCTGAAAAAAAAAAATTGCAATGTTAGCTGGGCCACCCCAGCATTTCTCTGGAGAATCACCAACCGTGGTCACAAAAATAATTGCTGCTGTTCCTCATGCTGGAGACACACAGCTATGTGTGTGCCTGTAATTGGGCTTCCCCTGCAAAACTGAAAGCTTGTTGCTGTTCTAGAAGATAGGATACTCCCCTGTCTCTTTGAAGTGCCACCCCAATGACTTTTCAAAATGAGACGAGATCCAAGATGGCTGATCGGTAACAGCTCGGGATTGTAGCTCCCAGTGAAAGCTCAGAAAACGTGAGGATGCCACACTTTCAGAAGAATTTTCGTCGCTCACGGACCAGAAGATTTCCAGTGGAGGAGCCCCACGGGTCGCCAGCGTGACTTTTGTGGCCGGCGCAGTGGTTTTGTCATCACTTCAGCACGGCAGCTCTTCATGCACAGTAAACGGGACTGGTTCCCCTACTGACTGGTGTTTGGAGCTCCGGGAAGGCAGAGCTGCTTGTTGCAGACTCAAGAAGGAAGCCAGACCGGAGATTCCCAGGCAGAAGAGCACCATCAGTCTTATCGCTGCTGTTTTGGCCAGCGCAGAGGGTTGCTTGGATTCCAGCACTGGGAATCAATAAATTGGATGTCCACTCAGAAACCTAATCAGAAAGGTGCTAGTTGTAAAGACAACAGATGGATAAAATCACAATAAAGGGAAAAAACCAGCCTAAAAAGGCCGAGAATACTGAAAATCAGAACCCCTCTTCCTCTACAGGGGATAGCAATTCCTCATCAGCAACGGAACAAGCCCTGATGGAAAAGGACTGTGTTCCATTATCTGAAGTAGGCTTCAAAAGGTGGATGCTAAAAAATTTTGGGGAGTTGAATGAACTTGTTCTAACCCAATGTAAAGAAACTAAGAACTTTGAAAAAAGGTTTGACGAAATGTTAAAAAGAATGGACAATATAGAGAGGAATATAAATGAACTAATGGAATTGAAAAATACAACACGAGAACTTAGTGCAATATGCACAAGTTTGAATAGCTGAATTGATCAAGCAGAAGAAAGGATATCAGAGGTCGAAGACCAAATTAATGAAATGGAATGAGAAGACAAGAATAGAGAAAAAAGGATAAAAAGGAATGAGCAAAGTCTCCAAGAAATATGGGACTATGTGAAAAGACCTAATTTACGTTGGATAGGTGTACCTGAATGTGATGGAGAGAATGAATCCAAGCTGGAAAATACTCTTCAGGATATTATCCAGGAGAATTTTCCCAATCTAGCAAAGCAGGACACTATTCAACCTCAAGTAATACAGAGAACACCACAAAGATATTCCTTAAGAAGAGCAACCCCAAGGCACATAATCATTAGATTCACCAGGGTCGAAACGAAGGAGAAAATACTAAGGGCAGCCAGAGAGAAAGGTCAGGTTACCCACAAAGGGAAGCCTATCAGACTTACAGCAGATCTCTCAGCAGCAACCCTACAAGCCAGAAGAGAGTGGGGGCCAATATTTAACATCCTTAAAGAACAGAACTTTCAGCCCAGATTTTCATATCCTGCCAAACTAAGCTTCACAATTGAAGGAAAAATAAAATCCTTTATGAACAAGCAAGCACTCAGAGATTTTATTACCACCAGGCCTGCTTTACAAAAACTTCTGAAAGAAGCATTACACACAGAAAGGAACAACCAGTATTAGCCTTTCTAAAAATATACCAAAAAGTAAAGAGCATCAACATAAAGAAGAATTTACATCAACGAATGGATAAAATAGCCAGTTAACATCAAATGGCAGTAATCCTAAATTTAAATCGACTAAATCCCCCAATCAAAAGATACAGCCAAAACCTAAAGGTATACTACATCCAGACCCATTTTATATCCAAAGATACACAAAGACTAAAAACAAAGGGTTGGAGAAAGATTTACCAACTAAATGGAGAGCAAAAATAAATAAATAAACAAAAAGGAGTTGCAATTCATGCATTTGATAAAACAGATTTCAAAGCAACAAAGACAGAGTGGTATAAGGATCAATGCATCCTAACACCCAGATACATAAGACCCATAAAGAGATTTAGACTCAAGGAGACAGAAAATTAATCAGGATATCCAGAATTTGAACTCAGATCTGGAACAAGTAAACTTAGTAAGTACTTATAGAGCTCTCCACTTTAGATACATAAAATATACATTCTCCACTTTAAATAGTCAAAATATTGATCGGCCATTATTAATACCCATTCATAGAATAAAGCAATATTCCTGTTCTCTCTCCCTCTTTTTCTTCCTCTATTTTCCTCTCCTTCTTAAAAAAAATAAAAACAAACAAACAAAAAAAAACCAAAATGAATTGTGTGTGCATCCTTACGACTAATCTTTTTTTTTATGCATCAGACCTTCCCAAACATATTCTACAATCCATTCAGCCCTATTTTCGTGATACAGCAATAAACAAGCAAAGACTCTATTTATTTATATAGGTAACAAACTGGATTTCGGAACTGAAATAAACCAAAGTAGTAAACAGCCAAACCACAATTTCCCCAAAGGACAAAGTTTAGGGCTGTTTTAAAATTGTTTATTTGTGTTCTTATCATGTGACTATAGCTTCTAATTGATTCTAAGTCATGGATTCTAATACGTGTTTTCCACGAACTGCTTGCAGTGAAGGAGGAGAAGGACCAAGACCTTTTTTTTTTTTTTTTTTTTGAGATAGTGTCTTGCTCTCTTGCCCAGGCTGGAGTGCAGTAGGGTGATCTCAGCTCACTGCAACCTTTGCCTCCCAGGTTCGAGCGATTCTCTTGTCTCAGCCTCCTGAGCAGCTGGGACTACAGGTACCTGCCACCATGCCTGGCTAATTTTTGTGTTTTTAGTAGGGATGGCATTTCACCATGTTGGCCAGGCTGGTCTTGAACTCCTGACCTCAGGTGATCCACCCGCCTTGGCCTCCCAAAGTGCTGGGATTACAGGTGTGAGCCATTGTGCCCGGCCTACTTCAGTTCAATTTCTGAATGCTGTGTTATGACTTCATAGTTACTAAGTTCAGCAGAGAATTAGGATTGATTTTTTTAAAACATTCTTCATGGAGAAAATGAGAAACTTGTCACAGAATTTTTAGAACCATCTTCCAGATACATGGAGAGTTTGTAAAGAGGATCCTGAAGAAAATGGAAAGGTATCGAGAGATGCCAGTTCAGTATAACTGAGTTAACCTGAGGGTGTTCTCCCGGAAATACTCTACTAAAATTATATCCTAGGCTAAAAAACCCTTAGCGTTTTTTTTTGAGCCTTGAGTTTATTTCCTATAAATACCACAGCCACTGTTTATTTAGTAGAGATTATAGTTATTGCCTCATAAAAAGAAAATACCCACAATTTATCTCTGTAAGGATATTTAATCTAGAGGTGAGTTTTAAAGGACTAAAAAGACCAGAGTTTGGAAAATTGAAAACTACACTCACAGATGGGAAATATATATTCATGCTATAGGAATTTTAACCTTCTTATAAATGTGAGCAAAAGATCTTAATGTGCTTTAGGATGTAATTTTTATTTAACAGACAGTTGTCACCATGGATATTTTCTTTAATCTAGAAAAGTGCCTCAAAGGGTAATTAGACCGAATAATACATTGAGAATGAATAATAGAAGACTATATCCATTTCCATCATAATCAAAGTCAATGCCACAGCTCTAATTCAATATTCAGTATTTGAACCCATCTAGGTGGATGATCCCTTGCGAATTTGTAAAATATTTTCTTTTTTTTAACTCAAAGTTCATTAAGCAAAAACTTAATCTAAAATTGCCAGACTTTGTACCCCATGATTATCAGGTTATTCTTGAGAAATTCTCTACCTGTCTTCTTTGTCTGCATTGATTTCCTGGGTCTCAGCAGCAACTTTTTTTTTCCATGTGAGCTTGAGAAGAAGCAGTTTATGTTTGTCTGTTTATGTTAGGACACTGGGAATGTAGAATATATTCTACTTGCCCTTTGCAACTGATATCACCAGTCTCACCATCAGAATTACTACACAGAATTATTTTGCCTTTCGTATATGCTTACAGAGAGAGCTAAATATTTGAGATTTAAAAAAGAACACTCCACTAGAAAGAATAAAATATAACCATTCTTCAAATTTGATGTAAAAGTTTTAAATTCTACTTAGGGGTGATAAAAACAGTCAACTTCAGAGTCTATCTTATTTGTTTCCAAAGCTAAACATATAAAAACTAACTGTTCTGGAATGAGTAGGAATGCAGAATTTAATTTCTTATCAGGTTGTATCTACATTAATGGAAAAATAAGTCCAGCATATTGCATTTTTATTGTGTTACATTTCAGAAACACAAGCACAATGACTTTCATATGTCAATTACAACTGCTAATTTATAGATAACAATGTTTTTGCATTTCTGCCCTCTATTATCTTTCTTCAGTTTCCATTTTTAGTACATTTCTGTTGTTTTGTTTTAACCCAGACATTCTCTCTGAATTAACCTCCTTCTACCTTTGGCAGCATCCTTCTCTCTTCCAAGGATTTCAATACATTATTATGTTATGCACATCCCAGTAGCTGCTGGAAAAAAGCCTTCTGTATCTGCTTCCCTGTAATCCAATTATAATAATCACACAGTGCCATTTTTTGGAGGTGTTTATAGTTGGAGACACTTGTTTACAAATTAGACAAAAAATTTGTGCTTCTGAATGTTCAGTTGTCCTTTTTAAGGGTCAAGACACATCAGCTCTGTAAAACTCAGCTTCCTCATCTACGGAGAGAAGGGGTTAGAATGCATAATCTCTAAGGTTTCTTTCAACTGAGATTCTAGATCTTACGCTGTGCATCAGTATACCTAAGTTTGAATCTTCATTATTTCTTTACTGCTTTGAAAAACTTGCTTAACTTTCCAGTTAACAAGAATAATAATACCTGGCTACCTAATAGGGTTGCTATAAATATTAAATAAATGAATGCATGTAGAGCACATTGGATAGTGTTAGGCATAAAAGTATGCTTTAATAAATGTTAGTTCCTATTATTACTATTTTATAATATCTTCATTTTGTAAGTAGATATGTATTTTTAAGCTTTCATTTACTTACTTAACAAATATTTATTAAACATTCATTTGGTATAGATCTATATTGGGGATACAAAAAAAAGCCAAATAAGACATTATTTCTGATCTCAAGCTTGTTAGAGTCTCATGAAGAAGAAAAACAAATAAACAAAGGATTATAATTCAGTGGAGTAGGTGCTTTAATAGTAGAAAGAATCCTGGGCATGGGCGGGATGGAGTGAGGCAAGGCTTATGGTGAATGAGATCATGTCTAAGTTGAATCTTAAATTTGACCTGGAGTTAACCAGAGTCTGCAAGGCACAGGGCAGTAGCAGGGGTAAGGACTGGGGGATGGAAGGAGTGAGGAGGTCCAAATAGAGGGAGTATCATGGGCCAAGACTCAGACGCATGAAAGAGGAGGAAGTATTTAGAACTGTAGATGTTCTGTTAATCTGGAGAGGGGTATACGTGTGGCAAGTGACAGGCAAGCTACTTAGGTGGAGAGAGTGCCAGCATTTAAGAGCGTCAGGGGAGGGAGGATTTGGGAAGGAGTCTGAGAAAGAGCAGCCTGGTGGGGAGAAGAAAATTAAGGTTGAGTAACAGAAGACAAGGGAAGAGAGGGCCCATGTGGACACTCAATTGTGTGGGATGCAGCAGGGAGCTTAAGTGTTACTTGTTTCTGCTTCTTCTGTTTTCCTTTGGATTAACTGAGCTTTTTTAATGTTTCCATTTTCTCCACTTTTGACTTACTACCTATACTTGTTTCACTGATATTTTTAGTGGTTGTTCTAAGGCAGGGGTGAAAAGTTTTTCTGTAAAGGGCCAAATTGTAAATATTTTAGCTCTGTAGGTCCTCCAAATATGAAAACAAGTGAACTTGGCTGTGTTCCAATAAAACTTTATTTATAAAACATTAGGCAGGCCAAATTTGGCTGGTAGGCTGTAGTTTGCCAACTCCTGCTCTAGAGTTTACAATATACATCTTGAAGTTATCACTGTATACCTTTAAATAATATTTTACCACTTTATATTTTAAGATTTATGCTACTGTATACTTCCATTTTCTTCCTCTCCTACTTTGTGCTGTTGTTGTCATATTGTTATCATTCTTCTTCTTCTGTTATACTTCTACACGTGTTATAGTGTCTATATAAATAGCCTGCTTTTATTTTTACTTAAGCAATGATCTCTTTTAAAACATTTTTTTAATGAGAAGAAAAATCTCATTATTTTTTATTTATGCACTGACTCACCATTTCTGGTGCTGCTTATTTCTCGATCTAGATCCAAGTTTCCATATGATGTAATTTTCTTCTGCCTCAGTTGGGACTGGGAATGACTAAAATATCTAGGGGCAGGTCAGGGTATCCATCTTTTTCCCCATGCTCCTGTCATGTGTCTATCTTGGGCTTCCTCATGACATGGCAGTCTTCTGGTAGTTTTTTTTTTTTTTTTTTTTTTTTACCTGATGGCTGGCTTTCACCAGAGCAAGGGTTCTAAGAGTAAGTGCTTTCAGAGACCCAGCAAGAAACTAGTAGGTTTTTTTTTTTTTGTTACCTCGCTTCAGAAGTTATTCCATTTCATTTCCATTACATTCTATTAGTTAAAAAATAAAGAGTACATCCTCTTAGGAGGATCTGGATTTGAATCCTGCCTTTTCCATTTATTAACCCTGTTTCTGGGTTCTAAACCTAACTGATTAGTTGGTGGGGTTGGGGACATGCCAGAAATACCAGTATACTCAAAAAGCCTGGATTCTATCAGGGGCTCATTAAAAAAAAAAAAGAGCTATTATTACTCATAAAATGAAGACATTCCAAGCTGTGTAAAAATGGAAGCTTACTGCAGCCTCGACCACCCAGGCTCAAGCCATCTTCCCACTTCTGCTTCCAAGTAGCTGGAACTACAGGCACATGCCACCATGCCTGGCAAAACTTTTGTAATTTTTGAGACAAGTTTTCACCATGTTGCCCAGCTGTTTGGCTCCTTTTAAGATTTCTCTTTATCATTTATATTAATCAATTTGACTATAATGTACTTTGGTGCTTGTATTAATTTGCTATTGCTGTGGTAACAAATTAGTATGAACTTAGTTTATCATATGGTTCTAGATATGAGATGCCCAAAACTCTGCCTTTAACAGTTAAACTCAAGGTGTTGGCAGGGCTACCTTCCTTCTGGAGGTTCTAGGGGAGACTCCGTAACTTGTCTTTTGCAGCTTCTAGAGGCTGCCTGTATTCCTCGATTCATGGCTTACTCCTTGCTCACTCTGACTTCCACTTCCATTACCACATCTTCTTCGATTCTCTCGTCTCCTTCTTATAAGAACCCTTGTGATTACATTGGGCCTGCCCATATAATTCAGGTTAATTGCCTCATGACAAAATCTTTAAATTAATCCCATTTGCAAAAATATTATAAGGTAACATTCACAGACTCCAAGAATTAGGACATGGAGATCTAGGGGGATCATTAATCTGCCTACTATAGTGCTTTTGTTTTGTTCCCTGTTTCTTCACTTGAAGTTTGTTGAGCTTGTTATATCTGTGGATTTATTGTTTTCATTAAACTTGGGGAAATATTACTTCAATATTTTTTCATTTTGCCCTGTCCTTCCTTCTCTGACTTCAATATATGTTTATTAGACTGCCTGATAATGGTCCCACAAGTCATTGCTTCTATATTCATTTTTTTCTTCAGTCTTTTTTCTCTCTGAGGATAGTGTCTATTCAATGTCTTTAAGTCCAATGATCTAATTTGCTGTGAATTTCTTCCAATGTATTTTTCATTTCAGGTATTATATTATCACCTCTAGATAAACATCTAGGTCTTTCTTCTATCTTAAATTTCTCTTCTCATTATGGTTAATGTTTTCTTCTACCTTCTTGAACATATGAAGTATATTTATAATAGATGTTTTAATATTTTTGATTGTTGATTCTAACATATTTGTGATGAATTCTCTCTTAGTTGACAATCATGTTGTCCCGCTTTTTGCATGCCTGCTAGTTTTGACTGGATAACAGACATTTTGAATTTCATGTGAGTGTTGTGTTTTGCTGTTTTTCATTAATTCTTGTTGAGCTTTGTTTTGGGATGTAGTTAAATCACTTTGAATTACCTTTGATAATTTTGAAGCTTGCTTTTAAGATTCGTCTGGTTTGGATCAGAATAGCCTTCAGTTTAGGGCTAATTTGTGGTTGCCACTAAAATCATATCCTTTGGAAAGTCTGATCAATGCCGCATGTATGAGGAGGTCTTCTTCCCATTTAGACTATTGTGAACATAAATTACTCCTAGATATGCATGAATTCTGGTAATTCCTATGCTTATTCCTTCCTCTTGGTTCACCCATTGGCCTTGGGTAGTTTCCTTACAAACATGCTTACTCAGACCAATACTCAGCTAAAGATCTGAGGAAAGTCCTGTGCAGACCTCTTTATTTGCAGCTCTTTTCTTCTTTACTTTGCTCCATAAATTCTAACCATTATTGGCCTTCATGTATTTTAAAATCAGTGAGAATGCCAGGCCCTACCTATGTTGTGGTCTTCTCATCAATAAACTGGGATAATTATAGGATTCTTCTCTCATCGATTACAATTCTGTACTGCCTGTTATCTAATGTAGCATACATTAAATATACTAACCATTGTTTTATATATTTGAAAACCATTGTTTTATAAATTTGTCTGGTTTTCTAACTGTTTAAGATGGTAGGGTAAATCCAGTCCTTATAACTCCATCATGATCAAAAGCTTTTAGTATATTTTAAAGTATAAAAACAAACATACATTAATTATGTGTATTTATATAACAATGATTTATAAGCACTTTTACAGCCATTTCTTCAGAAGCCTTTCTTAGAACAAAAATAGTTAGTACCAGCTTCTACTGTCCTTAATTCCACAATATCTGAGTCCTTAAATCAAAGACCAATCACAATATGAAGCAGGCAGCATATTAACTACCTACCTCTCTGATATGGTTTGGCTGTGTCCCCACCCAAATCTCACCTTGAATTGTAATAATCCCCACATATCAAGGGTGGGGCCAGGTGGAGATAATTGAATCATGGGGCTGGTTTCCCCCATACTGTTCTCGTGATAGTGAATAAGTCTCACAAGATCTGATGGTTTTATAAATGGGAATTCCCCTGCACAAGCTCTCTTACTTGCTGCCATATAAGATGTGACTTGGCTCCTCATTCTCCTTCTGCCATGACTGTGAGGCTTCCCCATCCCTATAGAACTGTGAGTCAATTAAACAACTTTCCTTTATAAATTACCCAGTCTCAGGTATGTCTTTATTAGCACTATGAGAACAGACTAATATACTCTCCATCTTCCATCAAATGAGAATTAGAATTTATTTGGGTAGATGGCTTACAATAACTCCCTTAATTGTCCCTCCTGCCCACCTTTTAATCACTGTAATTCTCAAATATGATGGTTAATTTTATGTGTCAATTTGACTGGGCCACAGGATGCTTACACACCTGGTTAAACATTTTCTGGGTGTGTCTCTGAGGGTAGTTTTAGAAGAGATCAGCATTTGCATTGGGAGACTAGGTAAAGCAGATGGCCCTCCCCTGTGGATAGGTGCCATCCAATCAATCCATTGAAGGCTTAAATGGAAGAAAAAGGTGGAAGAAGGCTGAAATCTCTCTCTGTGTGTCTGGGCTAAGACACTGATCTTCTCTTGCCCTCAGTTCTTCTGATTATCAGGCCTTTAGACTCAGCTTGAAATATAAGGCATTCATTCTCCAGCTCTCAGACCTCTGAACACCACCATCAGCTTTCCTGGGACTCTGGCTTGCAGATGGCAGATCACAAGACTTCTCAGCCTCCACAATCATGTGAGACAATTCCTTATATAAATCTTATTACCTCTCTCTCTCCCCCTCCCTCCCCTCCCCTTTTCTCTTAAGAGAGCACCTCACTAATGCCAATCTATATAAAAATGTGTAATTGAATACATTAATAATGAAAACTGAATTTGCTATTTACCTGGATTGCAACCACAAGGAAAACTGACATTTTCAGAATAAAAATGGACAAGTATTGCCTCCTATATCTTGAGCATGTATTGTTATTAGAGTTCATTTTTTATTTTACATGCCCACGTTTCTCTCCAGCTGATCATAAATTTGGTAAGCCCTGACATAAAACAATTTTTAGCAAGAGGGTGCATGAGGAAAGTCATAGTGGATTAGTAAGGCAGTACAGAGAAACCTAAATATTAATAGGTCATAAACAAATCTTTAAAATGAGCAGTTACATAACTTAAGAATACTGGTGAATGAAATCAAAGTTATAAGATTCCATGTGAATTTAGACTATAATTATTAAATTATTAAACTCTTTCATGAGTTTATCCAAACACAACAGATATGAAGATGTTTTAAGAAAGAGAAGGTTTGGCCGGGCACGGTGGCTCACGCCTGTAATCCCAGCACTTTGAGAGGCCGAGGCGGGTGGATCACGAGGTCAAGAGATCGAGACCATCCTGGTCAACATGGTGAAACCCCGTCTCTACTAAAAATACAAAAAATTAGCTGGGCATGGTGGTGCGTGCCTGTAGTCCCAGCTACTCAGGAGGCTGAGGCAGGAGAATTGCCTGAACCCAGGAGGTGGAGGTTGCGGTGAGCGGACATCTCGCCATTGCACTCCAGCCTGGGTAACAACTGTGAAACTCCATCTCAAAAAAAAAAGAGGAGGTTTTTGTGCCTCTAGTGATTTTCAGGGTTTTTTTTGTTTTTCCATTTTGTGACCTGACCTAAACAGCCAATGTCAATTTATGTCCTGTAATAATATGCCTTTCTATCCAAACCAGAGATATTAAAATAAAGAGCATATTATGTCCAACTTTAAAAAATGAATACCAGCCTCAAATTCAACTTAACAAAACTTAGAAAAATCAGCCAAGGATATGAATAGAAAATGCAGAGATGACTAAATACAAATGACTAATAAATACTATATATAAAAGTATGTTCAACCTTCTTAACAAAAATTCAAATTTCTATCACAAGATGGTACTATTGTGGTACTATTATTTCTTTATCCTATCAACACGAAGTTTTAAGAAGATAGTACTTGATAATGGTAAAGATACATTGAAATGGTTCCTCATATACTGCTGTTGGGAATGTAAATTGATGCAAGCTTTCTCAGAATAAATTTGGCAATAAATATAAAGAACAGTGGCCAGGCACAGTGGCTCATGCCTGTAATCCCAGCGCTTTGGGAGGGCATGGTGGATCGCTTGAGTCCAGGAATTCAAGACCAACCTGGGCAACATAGTGAGACCCCGTATTTCAAGAAAAAGATATAAAAAAAAGAACAATTAAACATGTTTTTCTTCAGAGATTCTATATTAGGAAATAATCAGAGACATAAAAAAGATTTATGAATGAAGATTGTTGTAAGAGTAAAATTTAGAAAAATATTTGTGTCAAAATAATTTTACCTGCAAGTATCTGAAACCATGATACAAGCTGACTTAAATCAAAAGCAAATTTATCTCACATAACAAGTACAGAGGGGGAAGTTAACTTCAAGGCTGCGATTCAGTTATTCATCAATGTCACGAAAAAACTAAGTCTTCTTCCTCTTTTCTGTTACTTTCAGAAGTAAGATGGCTGACCATTCAGAATTCACAATGTCTAGAGGAAAAAAAGAAACTGTATTTTCTAATCACTCTCTCTCAGATGTGAGAAAACTTCCCTAAATCTTTCTAATCAAACTTCCTTTCATATATTATTGGCTAGAAGTAGTCATATGCCATTTCTGAACCAATCATGGGAAAGGGAATTGTATTATTCTTAGACCAGTCAGGTCCACTCCTAGAATTTGTAGTGAAATCATCTCTTTACAATTTATGGCTACTTGGAGGAAGACTATTATTATGGAAAAAATAATTATTCTTTTGGAAAACAGAAAGGACAACCCCAAAGTGTGCATTATATATCTAAATGAATTAAAACAGTAGTATGTTAAATTATAGTACATTGACGTTTTATGGTGGATGATTATCTGATCATTATAAATCTTGGGTTTTAGGAATGTTTAAAATGAAAAATTATAAATGCTGTCTTAGCTCCTGTTACCATAACAGAATACCATAGACTGGGTGGCTTAAACCACAAAAACTTATTTATCACAGTTTGGTAGGCTAGAAAATCTACCGTCAAGGTGCTGCCTAATTCAGTTCTTGGTGAAGGCTCTATTTGTGGCTTATAGATGGCTGTGTTCTCACTGTGTCCTCATAAGGCAGGGAGAGAGAGAGAGGGAGAGAGAGAGAGAGAGAGAGAGAAAATGCAAATTCTCTGGTATCTCTCTTTATGCGGGTACTAATCTTATCATGAAGGCCCCACCACTTTTTTGACTTCATTTAATCCTAATGACCTGCGAAAGACCCAGTCTCCAAATACTGTTATATTGATGGTTAGGACTTCGAAATATGAATTTGGGGTAGGATGAAATGGCACAAACGTTCAGTCCATAACAAATATTATATCAAAAAAAAGAGAGAATATTTTTGATCACTCAGGCAAGACAAAAAGAAAACAAAAGAAAAGAAAAATGTATATACATTATACCTATGTAATACATAGCTATACATGTTAACATGTATGGAGATAAATCAGGAAAAAATGATAAAAAGTTAGCTGTGTATATCTCTGTATAATAAGATTATTGTTGATTTTTATTGTCTATTTTTCTACATTTTTAATTTTTTTACATGAGTATATATAAAAGAGAAAAAAATTATTTATAAAAATTTAACTCATATTTGAGGCTTATGACAGATCTAATTTTAGTAATGTCAATTCTCCACCTTTACTGTGTGGTTCATAGTTTTTGGTTCTACAGAAGACCAACTCTGCAGGTTTATTAGGTCAGAAGTCTTTAAAGGTACTTCCCCTTTGACTATTTATACAGTATTCAGTCAAATCGCTGTTGTTTTACTACCCAAAGATTCAGCCTACCTTTGATACCAGCACCTGGAGTACCAGTGATAAACTTGCTGAGAAATGCATGGTAGTGGCAGCAGCTGTCTCCTGTTTGGGGCTTGACGGCATCTGTCTCTAAGACAATTGATTGAGGACTAGTGTGAAAAATTCCTTTTATAAGTACATGGCTCAGTGGCCCTTTGACTAGCTATAGCCACATGAACATATTCGAATAAGTGGGACCCTTCTATTCTCAGGTTGAGACAAGCCCAATAATCTTATCACCTTTGGTCTAAAGGGATACTGGAAGAGTTGGATAGGAAAAAATTCCAGGACTGGAAAAGAAGGCTTTCAGGGTGTTCCTTCTAACAGACAGGTAGGGTGACCAACTGTCCCAGTTTGTTCGTTAGGGACTGACAGGTTTCCCAGGATGAGAGACTTTCAATACTAAAACCAGAAAGTCCCGGGAAAGTTGGGATGGGTTTGTCTCCCTAGTCACAGTTCCAGAAACTGCTAGAGCCAAAAGAGCTACACCTTGGTGTCACTGAAAAATGAGTTGGGGAGCTGAAAAAGTATTCATATTATGTTTTGTTTTCTTCCATTTACTTATTAACATCCCTCTTGGAACATTCCAGGCTGTTTCTGTTGCACTACTGAGGAATGATATTTTTTGCCTCTTTTCAGCCAGCAGTCAAGGGAAGCAGAAAGACTCCATGGGCCTGGCTGGGTGTCAGTATCAGGAAACCCTTAGAAGACAGAGGGAAGTAAAACCCAATGGGAGAGGCCTTTCTTGTCTAGAGGAATCTCCTACAGAAACTTTGCCCACTAAAAAAATTTCTTTTTAAAAAATTAAAGATTTGATCCTTTTACAAGTTCTGCTACCTAAATTTTTGTTCATCTTTATCTTCACTTTCAGTTTTCAAGCTCCATTGTCATGAAAACATCGTGAACTGAGTAGTTCAACCTCCTTAATGTTTGTTTGTGTCTGGTATGTTATTTAAAACTGCGAGGTTTTCTTTAAAAAAAACTTCATATTTTATTTCTCAATTGCCTCAGAAATTCTATGGACTTATGATGCTTCTTTTGGACATGAACACCAGGGCCATATTCAACACATAAATAATCTCTAAGAATTTTATCACAGGCTTTATCCTCATATATAGAGGCCATGTGCAAAACTATACTGTGGTTTCACAAGGTTGTACAGATCGATGCATTCTGTGCAGTACGTTACACACTGCCCTACTTTTTTTCACTGGTGTGATCAGAAAAGTCAAGAAAAAAAAAACCTTAAACTGTGAAAATGCTTATATAGCTAACAACAGCATGCAATCAGAAACTCAAGAATATGAGAGTTAGGCTGGGTGCAGTGACTCAAGCCTGTAATTCCAGCAATTTGGGAAGCCGAGGTGGGATGATCACTTGAGCCCAGGAGTTCAAGACTAGTCTGGGAAACATAGGGAGACCTTCTCTCTACAAAAAATAAACAAAATTAGCTGGGTGTCCTGGCACAAGCCTGTGGTCCCAGCTACTTGTGGGACTGAGGTGGAAGGACTGCTTGGACCAGGGAAGCAGTCATGCTGCAGTGAGCCATGACTGTGCCACTGCACTCAAACCTGGGCGACCAACCTGCCACCCCCCACACAGAACATGAGAGTTAAAAGTATACTTAAGAAATTAATGATTAGTGTAGTTTCCAACATTGGATGTTACTGAGAAACAAATATATTTAATACTTGAATTACAGTGCAGACAGGTTTCTTGAATAGTATACTAATTGTACTGAATGGATGGCTAAACTCAGACACCCATGCCTTTAGGCTAATAAGATGCATTTTCTTTCTTTCTGGAATTAGCATGTGAATGCACATGCTTTAGCGTCTGAATGCTTTTGTGTTTGTTGAATGAATCAGTTTATTCTTTAGAATGTTTGCAAGAAAATATGCTTAAGAAATTAACCAATATTATTTTTTTCTTTTTATTTCTTCTACTTCTCCCTTCCTTCAGGCTATGTGTCAGTTTGATCAGATAAAAAACGTGGTAGAGGGCCGGGCCCGGTGGCTCACGCCTGTAATCCCAGCACTTTGGGAGGCCGAGGCGGGTGGATCACGAGGTCAAGAGATCGAGACCATCCTGGTCAACATGGTGAAACCCCGTCCCTACTAAAAATACAAAAAAATTAGCTGGTCATGGTGGCGTATGCCCATAATCCCAGCTACTCAGGAGGCTGAGGCAGGAGAATTGCCTGAACCCAGGAGGTGGAGGTTGCGGTGAGCCGAGATCGTGCCATTGCACTCCAGCCTGGGTAATAAGAGCGAAACTCGGTCTAAAAAAAAAAAAAATGTGGCAGAAAGAGAACTATCCTATGTATCTAGACAGACTTTCTCATAGGCCACCTAGAAATAAAATTCCTATGTTCCAAATATGGCACCGAGGTTGCAGAGCTATGCTAAGCAGCACAATGGACCACTCTGCTATAAATCAGATAGATGGACAATTAATATCCAGAGAGGCCCACCTTGGTCCTGGGTGCTGAAACCTTGGCCTAACTGACGGTAGGTAGGAATTGAAATGGGTCCTGGAGTTAGGAGCAAAACTCCCCCAAAAAGTTATATTTAAATGTTCTGAAGGCCATGTAAACTGGGGACTGACCAAGATGGCCTTAATGCTCCCCACAGCTGGGCTAAACTTTACACGATCTTGTTTCTGACCATAAGTTTCTGACCTCCCTTTCTTAGAACATTTTCTTTAAAAAATATTGCAATTGTAAATTATTTTTCTGCCTCTTTGAAATGTAAATCTTTCACAACCCAGGGATATCTTTCTCAAGGAGCTGGAGCTGGGAGGCATCCCTTTGAAATGTAATCATCAAAAAAAAAAAGAAAAAAGACAGAAAAGAAAAAGGGCTCCTGTCTCCCATTGCCGTGGGAGGGAGGAGCCTAAGTTGATAGTAAACTATGAGTAAATAAACATGACTCCCTGAAACATCCTCCAGTACTTTCCCATAAGCTTACACTAATCTTACTGTGGAGTTGGGTTCAGTGTCTCTCTCCTGTTGCTTTCGTTTCTCTCCCTTATTGCAATAGTCTTGGATAAAGTTTTGCTTGTCTGCTTGACTAGTCCAGTGCAATGTTTGTTTTCATTTCTTTTTTTAGAGATGGGGTCTTACTGTTGCCCAGGATGGAGAGCAGTGTCTATTCACAGGTGCCATCATAGTGCCCTTCTGTCTCAAACTCCTGGCCTCAAGCAATCCTCCTGTCTTGGTTTCCTGAGTAGCTGGTACTATAGGCATGCAACACCATGCCCAGCAACTTTTCTTTTACAGAGCTCAAAGTTAAACAATTAACCTGCCATATAAAATTTAAAAAGAAATTATTTGTTGCACAGTTTAGCTCACAGCCTGAAATTCATAACCCTTAAAGATAGAAACATTTCTCCTCTGCAGGTGGCTCCTAAAATCCTGAACATTTTGCATAGTGGAATCAGATTCAAAAATACACTATTTCCTTATAAACCTGCCTCCTTTTTGAAATAACGTTCGTTATTTTTCTTATCACCAGATATGGTTGCTGTTTTTTTTCCTCAGTTTGATCATTTGTTTTCCCTCTGGGGCGTTAAAGTTGTTATGAGCACTGGAAGTGGGATCTATAAGCTGACTAGCACAGAGACTAGCCCTTGATATCCACTCAGTCAGTGCAAAGAGAGCTGCATTCTTTCATCAAAAGACCAAAACATTCTATAGTCCATAAGCAAAGAAGGGAAAGTTTTAACTTTTAAACCTTTCTTTTTTTCACAGCTTGAGAATTCAAGACAATATAAATTTTCTCTTTTAATTATAAATACCAGAAGAACTACAGCTTAAACAGTAAAGACTTTTAAAATCTCACATAACAAGAATGGTGTTGTAAGTAATTATAATGAACACAGGTCTGTGGGTCAAGAGTCTGGGCACAGCAATTGCTCAAATGGGTCTTCTACTCAGGGCTTTGCAGAGCTGAAATCAGGTCATCAGCTGGACAGGGCTCTCATCTGGAGGCTCTTTAGGAGATTCTGCTTTCTAGCTCATATAGTTTGTTGGCAAAATTCAGTTTCCCAAGGTTCCCATTTCCTTGATATGCTTACCTTCATCTTCAAGCTAACAACGGCATTTTTAATCCTTTTCATTCTTGGAATATCTGACTTTACACTCTACTACTAGCTGGAAAAATATTTCTGCTTTTAAGAGCTCATGTGATTCCATTGGACACACTTAGAGAAGCCAATATAACCTTCTATTTTACATCAGCTGATTAGTAACCTTAATTACACCTGTGAAGTCCATTCTGCTACTCAAAGTAACATTCACAGGAGTGACTCCCGGAGAGGTCATGAGGCCCAAAATTCTGCCTACCACAGATGGATTTGGAATATGTTTCATAGGTAGAAGTGAAAATATGAGCTTCAAAAAGTGTTTAACATCTTATCTAATGACACATTTATCCCTTATCTAGAAACGTCTTATTTATTTATTTATTTATTTATTTATTTATTTATTTATTTTTGAGACAGGGTGTCACTGTTGCCCAGCAGGCTGGAGTGCAGTGATATGATCACAGCTCACTGCAGCCTCAACCTCTGCGTTCAAGCGATTCTCCCCGCTCAGCCCTCTAAGTTGCTGTGACCACAGGTACCCATCACCATGCCTCACTATTTAAAATTTTTTTTTGTAGAAATAGGGCCTCCTTCTTTTGCCCAGGCTGGTGTTGAACTCCTGGGCTTAAGCAATCCTCCCACTTAAGCCTCTCAAGAGTATTGGGGTTACAGGCATGAGCTACCATACCTGGCCTAGAAGCTTCCTTGAGGCCCCAGTCATTTCTTTGGGTTCTCCCCTTTATCAGTCTGTAAATATCCTACTTGAGATCTTTGGGTGTGCAGAAAGAAGAGAACAACAACTATCACTCAAGAAAAAATTTGAATTTGGAAATAAGAATTGTGGTTTGTGAGGCAAAAAGCATGATGAAATAAAGCAGGAATTTGTGAGTGTGGAAGTCACTTTTCCTGTGGCTTTTCTTCTGCCTGGGTGTGCTGGCATGAAGGAAGCAGCAGAAATTAGTAAAGAGCAAAATAATCTGGGACTTGGAATCAGATATGATATGTGAGCCGGGGAAACCAGAAGTGTTTCATATTAAAGAAGGTAAAATAACAAAGAAGATCCAGCAAGCCTTTAGCAGGAAGGGAGCAAATAAAGCCAGAGACAATGTTAAGGCCACACAATATCATTGACTAACTAACTTCTTTAGGAAAAAAATTTATTAATATGTGTACATTTTAAAAAGAAACCATTTTCATAAAACACATATCCCACTACTTAGAATTGACCCTGTAATTTTCTAATGATAGTCAAATATTTATCAAGTTCCTTGTCAAGTACATTATATACATACATACAAACATGGGGGGCTGTTATTATTATTAATATTATTTATTTTTTTTTTTGTTTGAGATGGAGTCTCGCTCTTGTTACCCAGGCTGGAGTGCAATGGCACTCGGCTCACAGCAACCTCCGTCTCCTGGGTTCAGGCAATTCTCCTGCCTCAGCCTCCTGAGTAGCTGGGATTACAGGCACACGCCACCATGCCCAGCTAATTTTTTGTATTTTCAGTAGAGACGGGGTTTCACCATGTTGACCAGGATGGTCTCGATCTCTTGACCTCATGATCTGCCCGCCTCGGCCTCCCAAAGTGCTGGGATTACAGGCTTGAGCCACCGTGCCTGGCCCGGGCTGTTATTATTATATTTTAAATTTGTTTATTTTTTGAGATGGAGTTTTGCTCTTATCTCCCAGGCTGGAGTGAGGTGGCATGATCTTAGCTCACTGAAACTTCCGCCTCCCAGGTTCAAGAGATTCTCCTGCCTCAGCCTCCTGAGTAGCTGGGATTACAGATGCCCACCACCACACTCAGCTAATTTTGTGTGTTTGTGTGTGTGTGTGTGTGTGTGTGTGTGTGTGTGTGTGTGTGTGTGTGTGTATTTTTACTATGCCATGTGGGCAGGCTGGTCTCAAACTCCTGACCTCAGGTGATCTGCCCATCTCAGCCTCCCAAAGTCCTGGGATTACAGGCATGAGCCACCGTGCCTGACCAGGGCTGTTATTTTTCGGAGGAAAAGGCCACAGTGAAAACTGAGTGGACAGCTTGATAAATCTAAGATAGGAAAATTTTGTTGAACCAAAGGACCTTTTGGAATGTTCTATTTTTTCTCACACATCTAAGACCTCTGCAAAAACATCTACCACAACCATAGAAAATGTACATTTTAATCTACTGTTTCTTCCAGCAGATACAGATTTGGATTTTCAGCGAGGAACAGTCTCACATTCTTGGTCCAAATTTTAAAACTGCTAAGTCACTGTGTAAGAAACAGATGACTAGATTTTGCTTTCCGTCGCCTTTGATCAGCTAAAACAATTGCGCCCCCTAGCCTATGAAGTCTGTACTGCAAAGGCCATTTCAGCAGTGTTTATCCTTAACTTTGGTTCTTGAAGCCAAAAGTCATAAAAAATATGGTAGAGATTCACAAAGGCTCTCCAATTTTCTCTTTCAATTATAAATAACAGAATAACTAAAATGAAAACAAATTAAACAATGAAGACTTAAAATCCCACATAACAAGAATTGTGTAATAATGTAATGGCATAAATAAAGCAATTAATCTCATTTGGGTTAAACTGGCTACTGTGAGGTTCATTTACTTCCTTAGCTCTACCAGAAAAACAAATTAGCTACACTTTTGTCCTCATTTTTGAAAAACCTTACCTATTATAGGAAAAATATTCCCTAAAATATTGCTAAGTAAGAAGCTATTGATCAGGCCGGGCGCGGTGGCTCAAGCCTGTAATCCCAGCACTTTGGCAGGCCGAGGCGGGTGGATCACGAGGTCAACAGATCGAGACCATCCTGGTCAACATGGTGAAACCCCCTTTCTACTAAAAATACAACAACAACAACAACAACAACAAATTAGCTGGGCATGGTGGCGCGTGCCTGTAATCCCAGCTACTCAGGAGGCTGAGGCAGAATTGCCTGAACCCAGGAGGCGGAGGTTGCGGTGAGCCGAGATTGCGCCATTGCACTCCAGCCTGGATAACAAGAGCGAAACTCCGTCTCAAAAAAAAAAAAAAAACAAGTTATTGATCATTCCCTAATAAAGGCACATGACTAAACTCATTATGATAAAGTCTGGAATTTGCCTGCTTGACTTTTATGAATCACCTGGCATTTAGGATACTGATTTTTTAAAAGCTACATTTCAGTCAGTTAAAACCACCTCAGCATCTTTAAAGAATGCTTAGATTTGATCTATTTCTACTTTTACTTTGAGGAAATCAAGCTGGGAGTTCTGAGAGCACATTCTGTTTGTTTATTTGTTCCTTTTATCCCTTTCTGTCCTCTCTGCTTGCTAGAGCACACCTCACTTGAAAAGAACTCATCAGCAGCTCTCATAATGGGAGTTGCAATGCCTTCATCTAGAGCCACATTTAACACAGTTCCATTTCTTTTTTTCTGCTTTGATTTTGAATAGTGCATATGTTTGAACACACTAACCACATTTTGGCCAAGTTTCCTTCATAGAGTTGGAATTCAGATTGGTTGTCAGGTTATTTAAAATAACTTTCTATCTGGATTGGGTCCCTGATAATTGCTCTGATCAACTGTAGTACAAGGTTAAGGTAAAAAAAAAAAAAATATATATATATATATATATATATATATATATATATATATATTGAGAAGAGACTTTAGTTAATCTGATCTTATTTCATAGACAAAGACAAATGGCCAGTTTATTTTATTTAAGGAGACCAGGAAGGAAGAGGAGACATCATTAAAGAGTAAATGTTTCCAGCAATTAGTTTCCAGGTTGTTAAGCCCAAATGATTGATCTCATTTGGTTACTTTAAAGGCTACTTGGAAATAAAATGGAAACAGTTGGGAATACTTCCTTTGTATATAGAGAATTTGGTTCATGGCAACAGCTATGTGTGCCTGAACATTTTGTGTCACACAAACTCCTGCATTTGACGTTTCCATCAGAGAGAACAAATAAAAACCATCTTAGAGCTTTCAAATGCTCAAGCCATCTGGGGGCTTTGAAAGATCTTGTCATTTCAGAAGTGAAGAAATGGGGATGCTCTCAAGAGCAAGGGCAGCTTAATGGATTCCCCCAAGGCCCCAGAAGCAACTTCTCATGACTTAATTACTCTAAAATTTTCTATTTTTTTACATTGCCTAAAATTCTCATCAACAAGAAATTCATTTGATTTATTAATATCAAAACCTCATATGAAGATAGTAAACACCTTTGGGATGGTTAAGGTAATCTCTGCCATTCACAAATGTACATATATAATTAGGTGAGATTGGTTTAAAAAATCTTTGGGACAATAAAGGGTATTTTTCTTAATTAAAAATTACGATGGAAAATTCAGTCTCAGTCATGTTTAGTAGTTCTTCCTCTTCTCTAGTGTTTTATATAAGAGTCCCAAGCAGCTTGTGCTATCCAAAAACCTCAGAGAGGAGAGCCTGGTATCAGCTCATCATAGTTGCACTGAGATCCTCATTATTTGTGCTTATTACATGGCACTCTGCCGATTGTGGCACCTGCCCCTCTGCACCAAAGTCAGCCACTGGGCTCTCTGAGGAAGCTCTAAAGGCTGAGGCACTCTGCTCAGCAAACAGGCACCAGTCCCATCAGACATCCTTCTGAGTTTCTGTGTAGGGGAGGGCAACTACAAGAGTGTCAACTCTTGAGTGTCAACTACAAGAACTTACCACCCCTTTACTTCTTCTAGGCTCCGGAAGGCATCCATACTTAGAGGTGGGTTCTCCCCTCTTTCAGTCAACAGAACCCTTCCTATCCACACAATCCTGCTGTTACAGCGAGAGAGAGAGAAAGAGAGAGAGAGAGAGAGAGAGAGAGAGAGAGAGAGAGAAACAGAGAGACAAAGACAGAGACAGAGAGAGGGAGAGATCTTTTTTTTTTTTTGAGACAGAGTCTTGCTCTGTAGCTCAGTCTGCAGTACAGTGGTGCCATCTCAGCTCACTGCAACCTTCACTTCCTGGGTCCTGATTCAAGCAATTCTCCTGCCTCAGCCTCCTGAGTAGCTGGGATTACAGGCGTGTACCACCATGCCCAGCTAATTTTTATATTTTTAGTAGAGACAGGGTTTCACCATGTTGGCCAGGCTGGTCTGGAACTCGTGACCTTGTGATCCACCTGCCTTGGTCTCCCAAAGTGCTAGGATTACAGGCATGAGCCACCGTGCCCCACCGCGCTGGAGGGACCCTTTTGAAAACAAAGACTTAACCTTCTCCTGAGCAAAGACAGCTTCAGACCTCCAGGATACTTGTCATTTTGAGAAAGGAAAGTTAAAAGACCCTATTATGGAGAGCTCTTCTGTTCAGGTTATCTATTGCTATGCAGTGAAAGGTGGCCGGGCCTGGGGTCATCTTGAAGGCCCGTCCACTCATTTATAGCTGGTACCTGTACTGGGGATACTCCAACAGCTGAGGCTGGAACAGCTGAGTTCCTTGGGCATCTCTCTGTCTATATTATCCCTCTACATGGTCTCAAGGAAGCTTCAGGGCAGTTGGACTTCTGAGTGGCCAAAAGCTCCCAGAGTGAGTAGAGTGAGTATCCCAGGGGCACCAGCAGAGGCTGCCTAGTCTTTTCAAACCTGGTGGTGAAGTGACTCAGTGTTATACTTCCAGTGTACTCTATTCATTGAAGCAGTCATGAAGATCCACTCGGCTTCAAAAGGTGGGGCCATGCACTTCACTCTTGGTGGGAGAAGTGTGAAAGAATTTGTGAACATGTTTTGAAACCACCACAAGAGCATATAAGAAAGAAGCAGGAGGAGGAGGAATAAGATGAGGAGGACAAGGATGAAGAGGACGAGGAGAAGAAATCACTTGTTTCTCAGATTCTCTTTCTCCCCTATGTGCACCCATGACCATCAGGCAGCTGCGAACTATCTCCCTTGCTTGGAAATCCTGTGTAAAGGTCTCCTGCTTTCACTTTTGGTCTCACTGTCCCAAAACCTGATCATCCCTTTCCACCATGCCCCTTTAGCCTAAAGCCAGGTTGGGTTCTGTTTCTGATTACTCTGCAGTTGTGTGCATTGAAAGCTATGGGCAAGTTAATACTATTTCAGTCCTGGCCAGACCATAGTGGGAACCAGGTCCCAGCCAGGGCAAGAAACAGGTCCTGTTTTCTGGAAGGAAGACTAGGAGGGGTTAGAGGCACTGAGGTTTGAAAAAGAAAGCTTGGCATATGCAAGTGGCATTCTTTAAATCAGCAGTTCACCGGGCTTTCTTCTCTGTGGCTAAGAGTTGGAAAAATGTCTCTGGGCTTCATGTCTTTCCTCTTGGAATCCCATGGTTTCCCTCAGAGGACACAGAGCACAGACTGACTCTGCTGGTGCTGAAGGTAGCTCCGTATGGGTTAGCCGTGAGCCTCCATTCTCACTTATAAAATGGGCAGCCTTGTAGGATTAGGCATCTAAAACTCCTACTGTGATATGGGTCTGGCCCATATAGATTCTGTAGCAGTACCTTTTCTTTAACAAGATCTATCCTAAGCTCTGACCTACCCACTTACCAAAGAAATGGAACCATAAACCCACTGTATATTGGATTTTACTTATAATAAGTGAGGGTCTCACCAGATTAACAGTGATTCAGAATCACCTTGCAGAACAAATTCTGTCTCTTCTATTAAACTTTTTTTTTTAACAATTCACAAAATTTGGGCAGATTTTATTCATTTTGGATTTAAAAAATATTATTTATATGAAATTCCTCCTCAAAGAAGTGCTTATTCATTATACATAATTCAGTAAACTATTTCTTTCAGCCTCTATAGGAAAAAATCGGGAAAGCAATTCCATTTCTTTTTCTGCATATAATGAATCTTTTCCCATTTCTTGTAGTTAATGTCTTAAAAAATAAAAATGAATGACAGCCTGAAACATGCTTCTCATATTCATCTGTGATGTTATGTGGTTAATAGTCCAGTCTCGCATTTGCATGGGACCAGCTGTCAAAGATGGCACCGCAGGGAATCCACTATAATTTTAAAACATGTTGCAGAGTCACATATGTCCATAAATCTAAATTCACTATAATGCTTATGGGGACATATTATCATCAGATTTGAAAATAAATCCTTTATTGCTTTCATTTTGAACTTCACCCTTTACTTGACTCAAATTATCTTTATCAGATAATGAATGAGGGCCTTCATTATGAGTTCACAAGTTTCCAGGAGCAATTTCATTTGCAAAACTTCTTAAAATTCTTATCAGAGTCCATTTTGGACATAGGGCAATTTTCTCTGTTCCTTTTAAGAAAAGTCTCTTTTACCTAGTTAATATCTATGATATGTTACAGTTAACATGTAATGGGAACAATAGTCGAAACCATAAATTCGTTTAATAAGTGCAGATTAAGAAATTTGAAATCCACATATTGGCAACCATAAAAATATAGTGTCCTCATCCCACACATAGTAAAGATTGACACACCCTACAAAGCTGTCTCTATATGCTTGATAAAAACCATTTTTTACTTATATATAACATAGCCCTGAAGTTTGTTAAAAAAGAAGAAATGGAATTTAAGTCAAATATTTTCTAATTAGTTCCTAAAATGTCAATGCAGTTACTAATTAATTTATTTAGTGATTTAAGATTAGAACAATATAAGTCATAGCCTTTATTCTTGCATATTCCTAAGAATAAGAATAAAAATCTTAAATAAGTATTCATTCTCAAAAATAAGTATAAAATAATATTTAGATGGGATTTAAGCCTTCCTGCAGCACTCCTACCCCAATTCCAAACCTTGGAAGAGTTTCCCAATACACAAAAAATGAGCTGACTAAAATTTTTGAACCTCTCTCCAAAATGATAGCACTAAATTCAATATGTGTGTGTTGGGGGCAACATGTTATTTTCTATTTATCCACAAATATAGCCAATACTAAAATGAAAGCTAAATCCCAGCAAGGCATGTAATTGTCTATATCAGACACAGCCAAGTGTAACATCCCATTAAAATAAAGAGATCTTTTTATTTTGAAGTTAGTTGTGGCTCCTTACAGTAAACTTTCATCATGTAAATGTGGAATTAAATATATAAATACATATATAATTATAAATATTTTTTAATATGCAAAGATCATTTATCTTAAAAACTGAAAATAAGTTTCTTTTGTAGTTGAAAGAAAGCTAAGCTAAGGGAACTTGAGTATGTTCCTTAAACCTCTCTGAGCCTCCATTACCTCATCTGTGAAGTGGGCAGAAAAATACTTTCATGTGGAAGTATTAGACAGGAAGCAGGAGTAAGTGGTCAGTTTATTATTTCTTTAACTGGGTTAGGTGGGTCTCCTTCTCCAGTCCTGACCTTGGTAAATCGCTGTGTAGTGATTACCAAGCACCCTCTTCTCACTTGCTATTGTTCCACCCCAGATCCCCTTCAGAGCCTGCCATTCCCCTACCCTGTACCTCAGTGTTGTCTAACCTGTCCAGTTCTGCCAAGGGGCCCCTAAGAGATGTTAAAGAAAACTCCATGTCTGGAATTACAGATGGTGGTCCAGCCTCAGAGGAGCCCCACCTCAGCCTACAATGGCTTAGGGTGCTACTGAGTTCACTCACTGTCAGGGACGATTTCACTTACCCTGCTCTAGGTTTCTACTATCCTTGTTTCCCATCTTTTTCTCAGCAGATTATCTTGCCTCCTGTGACACTAGAAAAATGGAGACCTAAAGGCAGGTGCTCAGCTTCCCACCTCCTTCCTTGCTCCCATTCTAGCTCTGTTGCTCATTTCTTTGATTTTATTTTGTCTCTAATCAGTGTTTGATCTTTCCTTCTTCATTGATTTCTCCTCAGCTTATAAACATAGCCAAGCCCAGCCAATCCAAAAACGAGTTCCTATCAACCCTGCTTTCTTCTCCAGCCACCTTCAACCCTCAATCATTTTCCTCTTTCATGGCTAGTATTCCTGAGTGTCCTGGACAATCTCCATTTCTATCCAGTATGGGTTCCATTCCTACTATGTTATTGGTGCTGCTGTGATTAACAATGAGTGCATCGATGAAATCAATTTCTAGGAATGGGAACTAGGCACTGTGGATAGAGTGCTAAGGCAGACATGATTCCGTGGGATGCCATGCTGTATCTTTATGGAACATAAAATATAGTGGGGTGTCAGTTCTGTTCCTTTGAGAAACAGTTGCCAAGACAGAATTAGATGTGTAAGAGATTTGTTGAGGGAAATGCCTGTGAAGAATAAAGGAACTGGAGTAGGCAAGGAGAGCCCTTAGATCACAGTGCAGGTGGGATACCTGTGCAAAGAGAGAAAGAAGGAAGGGTTGTATGGGAAGGGCCACAGACCACAGTTCAGCTCTAAGAAAATCTCAGCTGTGCTGATAGGGCATCCTGGAGCAAAAGTTGCCTGTTAGAGGATTCCTGTTGCTATAGAATGAATGTTTGTCTGCCCCAAGTGCATATGTTGAAATCCTAACCCCCAAGGTTATGGTATTAGAAGATGGGGACTTTGGTAGGTGCTTAGGCCATGAGGATAGAACCCTAATCAATAGGCTTAATGCCCTTAAAAGAGACCCTGGAGAATTCTCTTGCCCCTCTGCCACATGGAGACACACTGAAAAGAGAGCCATCTATGTGCCAAAAAGTGGGCCTTGTCAGACACCAAATTTGCTGGAGCCTTGATCTTGAACTCCCAGCTGTCAGAATTGTGAGAAATAACTTTCTGTTATTGAGAAGCCACCCAGCCTGTGGTATGTTGTTACAGAAGCCCAAACAGACTAAGGGAGAAAACTGGTACTGAGAAGTAAGGGTGCTGTTGTAACAAATGCCTGAAAATGTGGAAGTGGCTTTGGAATTGGATAGTGGGTGGAGGCTGGGAGAGTTTTGAAATGTGTGCTAGACAAAGCCTACAATTGCAATGAACAGATATTTAAAGGCAATTCTGGTGATGGCTCAGAAAGAGACGGGAGCCTCAGAGAAGGCCTCGATCTTCTCAGAGAAGATTAACTTAAGTGGTCACAAACAGAATGCTGTTAGAAATATGGACAGTAAAGCCCATTCAATGAAGTCTCAGGTGGAGCAAAGGAACATGTTATTGAACAATGGAGGAAAAGCCATCCCTGTTATAAAGCAGCAAATAACATAGAGTCGTGTTCATGTCCTAGTGTTTGTGTTTTGTAGAAGGTACAGCTGGTTGTAAGGAGCTGCACATATAGGCACAGATGGGTGCTGAGAAATGCTGAGTGTATGATAAATTATGCTGTTGGCTAAGAACAGCAGCAAGGAAAGCTGAGCCAGCCCCCCAAAGCAGAAAACTGCTCAGGATAGTCTAAAGTAGCAAAACAGTATATGTGTATCATACACCAGTTAAAAACAATTCTCTAAGCATGAGATATGTGACCCTGCCCCTGTGGCTCCCTTGTGGAGAATACTTTCTGGTTTGTCCTTCATCAATGGTAAGAAGGCACCAGCTGCCTACCTAGTTTATCTTGGTTCTAGGAGAAAACACAGAACACCTGCTGTTAATAAGAATCACCTGTTCAGAGAGAAAAACTACATGGGTCAGAGTCTCCTTGAGGCCCTCAGCCCAGGATGCTATCAGCCCCCTCAGGCTCTCAGGTCAGAAGGCTGTTGGCTCCTGGATAGTCCCACTTTGCTGTTCTATCTGGGTCTCTGCTTCTTAATTACTTCAGCACCATTTGGGTGGGGATCTCTATGGCCAAGCTGGTTTCAGTAGATGAGATCTGGAAGATGGATCCCAGAGCACCCGTGATGAAAATTTAAACCACCTGCCTGTGCAGTTTACTTCTGCCCTCTGGTCTTGCTTCTGGCTGCAGATTTTTAGCAGCACTGGCCAATTTTGCCCCATTGGATACCATGCTCTATTAATTTTCTCTGCAACTCCCTAGAGTCAAGCATCATTGACTGCCCCTTTGTCCTTATTGATCAATACAATAATTGTGGGCTTCTGGCTTTTAGTGGCTAAGCACCATTTCTTGGCTGTATTAGTTCACTTCTTCATGATGAGTCCAGCTCTATGAATGCCTCTTTTACCATTGTCCCTGGCCTGCAAAGGAGGCCACCACTGAATATTTGAGCATCGCTGCTGCCCCTCTTTCCAGTACATTCCTGATGGCCATAGCAAATGGTATATTCTCTGGGTCCTTCCATGGAATATCATCCTGTGGCATGTCTTCTGGTTTCATACACTATACCCATCCAGCATCTCACTTTCTATTTTATTCCCTCCTCCACCATGTGCAGAGCAACTCAGGCATTTCCATTTTGCCTAGCATAGGACATTATTTTTTCCAGGCTTCTAATAGTCACCCTAGTTAGAAGTTTGTCCTATTCATTTGAGTCCTTGCCAGGGCGGTGAATCTCATGTCCGGAGGAAGTGCTGCAAGTTACTGAATTTCTACTTATCCAGTTTCGTGTTCTATACTATAATAACTCCCTTTATCAAGCACTCTCAAAATTCACTCCCGAGGGTATTTTCCCAGCTCTTTTATACACATGCTGGTTAATTTTTGCAACTCCTTCAACAAAAATCTCCGTCTTTGGTTTTCAGGTTCAGCATGTCCCCAGCTGGATTATGTTATCTTGACAGCCAGGAGTGTAGGCAGAATTAACCCCTGAAGAGGGTACCTATTACTTTATGGAGGAAAGACCTTTGAGGTATCTTTCCTCTGAGGCTGCTAGCTCTTCCTCTGGAGAGGTAGGCTCCCTCTCTAATTTCTGAGATTTCAGGGGGCTCTGCAGAGGTAAAATTCACAGAAAGACTTTTTAGATGTCCTCATTTTGTTTCAGAAACCAGGTTTTCCCAACCTCAGCCCTTACCTTAACAAACAGACCTGCTTTGTCTGTACATTTAAATATCTCTGGAGTTAGGCAACCTCAACTATCGGACCTTAGCTTTGTTCCTCAGCTGTGATCCTTGACCACTGTAGGAGATAAGGGCCCCGTAAACCACTTAAACTCATACTCAGCCCTTAACTGTTTGTTAACTCTCACTTCTCATTATTCCCCTGTGGGGCTTCAGTAAAACTTACTAATAACCAGTCATTAACCAAAGTAGGCTTTCTTGCTCCATTTTTCAACTGCTTAAATCATCTCACTGACAAGGGCATTTTCCTTCACTGGATGTTTCCTGTCATCACCTTCCCAAAGTCATCCCAAACGACCTTTCCAACCTCCTCTCCTGACACCTGCCTTCTCTCATAAGCACTTTAGGCTGACTGTTCTGTAAGCATTTTGGGGGCTGCATCGAGCCTACATGGCTGTGGGGTTGTCTTGGCCTACAGTTTTCATTGTTCTTCTCATCCTATCATCATTGTTCAATGGTCAGCCCAGGCATTGTCTACTGGAAGAGTCACAGAGAGAACATGCATTTGCTTTAGGGTCAAACAGTCCTGGGATATAGTCCCAGCTCTACCACTTAATGCTGCAAGAATCCAGCAGCTTTCTCAGGATGGAAACCCCTTTCTGAATGCTCAACCTGCAGGCGCTGCTAAGTTTCCAGGCTATGGTAAGGGTGTATTCAGGTGCCCAGTGGGTGCAAATGGAAGCTGGATTGAGGTTGGGGCTTTTAAACATGCATCCAGGGACTTTTAAAAGCCAAACTACCTCTGTAGGCCTTGGGAAGCCTCAACCAGTCAGGAGAGGTGAGATAGTGACTGCTGGAGTGGTGAGATGTAAGCAGATGAACCAGTGGCAAAAAGCAGGTCTGTTAAGGTAAGGGCTGAGGTTGGGAAAGTTTTTTTTTTTTTTTGAGACAGAGTTTCGCTCTTGTTGCTCGGGCTTGAGTACAATGGCTTGATCTTAGCTCACTGCAACCTCCACCACCCAGGTTCAATTGATTCTCTTTCCTCAGCCTCCCGAGTAGCTGGGATTACAGGCATGTGCCACCACACCTGGCTAATTTTGTATTTTTAGTTGAGAGGGCATTTCTCCATGTTGGTCAGGCTGGTCTTGAACTCCCAACCTCAGGTGATCTGCCCACCTTGGCCTCCTAAAGTGCTGGAATTACAGCCATGAACCATCATGCCCAGCCCCAAATCTGGTTTCTAAAATGAAATGCAGACATCTGGGAAATGCTTCTGTAAGTTTTACCTCTGCAGAGGTAAAGTCTTAACAGTGGTTAAGAGCCAGAATGGATCTAGATTGAAATCCTGACTCTGCTACTCAGCTGAATGACTGTGGGCAGTTTAGTTAAGCTCTCTGAACTTCAGTTTCTTCATGGGAAACCTGGAAGCTAAGCCTAGTGGCACACAGTAGTGAGGGCTGACTGACAGAGTGCATAGAAAGTATCTGGCACTCTGCTCACAACGTTCTGGATAAAATGAAGAAATAACACTGACCAGTCCATGTTCCTGTGCCAGGTGAGGGGCTCTGCCATAGGTGGCGAAGGGGATCTCCTGAGTCGATTCTAGGCCTGAAGAGGCCCCCAGCTGGCCTCCTTTGTCCCTAAAGCTCCTTGCTTTTTCTTTTTTCCTGACTCTTGATCTCCCTCTGGGCGCTCTGTTTCTGCCCAGGTTGCTGAGCACGGGTTTCCCCAACTTGTCACCAGGGCACTATCTCATTTATTCCCTTACTTTATCAACAGTTACCTGCTCTGCCTCCCCTTGATTAGGGTCTTGCTGAGGATCCACCCAATTAATCTGGTGAAACAATCCAGGGCATTAATGACTGATAATGCTGCCTTCCTTCTAGGGAATCTGCTGCACTTTAGTAAAAATCTCCTTAACTTGGTGCAAAGGAGTGACAAATGGGTTAATTTCAGGACCCTTTCAAGGTCAACACTGGGACAACAACCTACACACAGTCCAACTGGATGATCAAATAGGAGGGTTAGCAGCAGAAGTGTGGCTGAGAACAGGGCTCTACTGTCCCTTAAATCTGGTTTATGTTGCGGAGGCAACAGGGCTACTTCAAGGAGCATACCAAGCTGAACTGTGCAGGGGAGAGGCTCCAGACCGGTGCATTTTTGAGCCACTGCTTCGATCCAGGACTTAGCCTATCTCACCTGGCCTAGCACAGAAGGCTCTTCTCTGGTCTTTCTGCCTCCTTGACAGGTCTCTCTCTCTAATCTCTCTTTCATACTATTGCTGGGGGACCTTTAGAAGATCCATTCTTGAGATGTCATCCTCTTGCTTAAAATCTTTTGTTGGGTGTCCATTACTTTCATGATACAGCATGGACGCCTCAGTCTGACACACAAGCCCCTCCTGTTCAGCTCCCTTCTGCAGGCTCATCTCCTGCCACCCACAGCGCACATACACACTCCAGACTGATCAAATGACTTACTGTTCCTGAAAGTCCTGAAGACCTAGCATTTGCAGTTCCCAGCACCTAGACTATCTTCCCCCTCACCCTGTGCCCTGACACCCCCTGGCACCCTGCCTGTCATCTCCCCATTCTCTCTCCCTTTGATTGTCCCATGGACTCCTGTCCATTTTCCAAGATTCATCTCTTATCACATGCTGGTGACAGTGCCACTCTCCTTCCACTTTCACTGCACTCTGGCAAAATGAGCTGTTTTCTCTTTTGCCTACCAAGCATGTTCTGTTATAATATTTTCACTTTAATAAACATGTTTGGCCAGGTGTGGTGGCTCACACCTGTAATCCCAGCACTTTGGGAGGCCAAGGCAGGTGGATCACAAGGTCAAGAGATCGAGAACATCCTGGCCAACATGGTGAAACCTCGTCTCTACTAAAAAATAGAAAAATTAGCTGGGCATGATGGCGCGTGCCTTAGTCCCAGCTACTTGGGAGGCTAAGGCAGGAGAATTACTTGAACCCAGGAGGCGGAAGTTGCAGTGAGCCGAGATTGCACCACTGCACTCTAGCCTGATGACAGAGCGAGACTCTGTCTCAAAACAAAAAACAAAAAACAGTTTTACCCATATTAGGTAAAAGCTCTTTGAGCATTTGGAGCCTGCCCTGTTTGTTCAAATTCAGCTTCAGAGATTCAAGACAATCAATAAATGTGTTCTGAGCAAAATGAATATGGCCATGAATAACCAGAATTTAATTTTCATTTTATATCCATCACACATTATTTAACCTCTCATTCCTCCATTTCCTATTTTGGCAAAAGAAAATCAAATGCCTACCTCTGAGGATGGAAGTGAGATTTTATATATATGAAGTGTCCTTTATATACATGGGCTGCACATTGGGCTGCTGCTGCCACCTTAACCCACCTCAGTGTAGATCTGGGTTGAGTTGTAGTACCTTTGAAGATACACCTCAAGAGTCAAATGAGAAATCAAGAAACTCGGGGAAAACCAGAATTCGCCAGTGTCTTCTGTGTGCCTACCCTTATGCCTTGGCATTTTATACACTGTTCCCAAGGCCCTTTCTGGGTGTCCTATTTGCTATCTTTCCTCACTGCTTAGAGCTGGAGAGTAATAGTGGTTGCTCAATAAATATTTTAATTTATATGAATGGAGTAGAATCTTTCCTATATTGATTAGTAGTTTACAAAGCACCCTTTTCTTCTGCTATACCCTCTCAGTAATTAAGTTGCGGATTTTCCTTGAAAAACAACTACAATGCTGACAGATTTATATGCTGTTACTGTTGACTGCTTGAAAGAGACTAGTCCTTCACACCGGGATAAATGAGTTTGGCTCCCAGTTTTTGTCAGCTTTGTGAGTAAACAGTTCAAAGAAATAAATCTCTACTGTGGTTGACATTTTCTCTATTAACAAGTAGAGGGAGCGAAAGAGACAGAGAGAAAGATTCCCATATGTGTACAGATACATATGGAGATAAATATCCCTCCCATTTGATAGCTATTCAAAGCACACTACTAGCCTGGTGCCCTGGAATAGCCTGTTTCTTAAATGCTAGAAGAATCAAGTAACTCTACAAGTTTCAAATTGCTACTGAATGTCAATCTTTGAAATATATTGTCTGCTCAAATAAACTGACAAGCAAATTTTTCAGAAGGCAGGAGAAGACCTTCTGGATGTAAAAGGAAAAAAATCTAACAAAGAGCTCTTGGTTATGAAACACTTTTAAAACAAAGGGAGGTGACAATAAAATATCATTTCTTTGGCATTGTACAAATTCAGTCTGCCCAATACCTGGGCAAGACTATTTCAGTCCTTCACTACAAGATCTGAATTATAATATATGCTGTTACTTATTGCTTACAGAATGTTGTCTCTTAAGAAATGTTTCTGTGAAAGTGTACTTATGTAATGGCATTTTCCTGATGTCTAATTTGCATACATTTACTTATGATTAAGCAATTATATATAGCATGCCTAGTACGGGCCAGGTGTGTTTTAGATACTGGGGATGTCGCCAACAACAAGACAGTATTTACTCTCATGAAGTTTACATTCTGAAGGCTGGGGCTGGGGAGATGGAGAAAACAAGATTGTTAAACTGATGAACAAGAAAAATATTAGAGAGTAAAAATATTATGCACTGGGAACATAAAAGCCTCTACAGTGGGAATGGGCTTGGTGTGTTGAAGGATCAGCAGTCAGGTCAATGTAGTTGGAGTGAAGTGGCAAATGTAGCAGTAGGAGATAAGGTGGAGCATTAGATGTGGCGAGTATAGATACTGAGTTTGGATTTTACTGACAGTGCAAATGGGAAGTTGTTAGAGCGATTTGTAACCTCAGTAGTGAAAAAATCTGAGGAACATTTAGAAATGTGGGTACAGAACAGATTCCAGTGAGTCAAGAGTGGAAACAAGATTTGCAGTTAGAAGGTATAGTTCTGGGTCAGGAAAGGAATGATGGTGGCATAGACTAGGGAGATGCTACTGAAGATGAAACCACTGGGAAGATCCTACATATGAGTCACATATGGCTTCTGTTAACTGATTGCTCATGACACTTTTCTAGACAAAATTTTAAGCAGGGGAACAAATTCCCCTGTGAAACAATTCTAAACCTGCCAAAGAGGTAGCAAAAAATAAAATACATTCACTTTTTGGATATTCAAATGCTAAATCTAAGCCAAGCACCACGATTTACACTTTATCTTGTTTATCATCATTACAACGTTATGAAGGAGATGTTATAATTATTCCTATTATGCTAAAGATAATTGATGAGGAAACTAAGACTTAGAGGACTGAGGTCACACAGCCAATAAAGGGTATAGTGAGGACTTGTAATCCAGGCCAATTTCTACCAAAACCAGTGAATTTACCAACCTAAGCCACTCTCCAAGAATGAAATATACAAGTGATTCGCTGTAAACACCCTCTCTTCCGTCATAGTTTTACTAAGGACTCTAGGTTCAACTGTTGACTAGTATTGGGGAAGGAGCACATATCTTGAGTCTATGGGTGTGACTTTGGAATGGAGTATAACAAAGAGGACCAAAGAGTTACCAGATGGATTGTACATTTCTCAAGCTCCATCCTGTGTGCAAGCATCTGGCCAAGCATTTATAGGACAGTTTTCATCAGTAAAAAGGGGCCTTAACAACCCACGTTTGTGTTATAATTTGAAAATCTTGTTGACTCTCTTTCAGTGCCTCATACCCTTACAGTTCTTTATCCACAGCCTCTTTTCATACCCTAGTCTAGGCCCTTACCATCTTGTGCCTAAAGAAAGTAATATCAGTAGTGCCTTATAGTTTACAAAATTCCCTTTCATGCTCATGAATGGGTAGAATCAATATTGTGAAAATAACCATACTGCCAAAAGCAATCTACAAATTCAACACAATCCCCATCAAAATACCACCATCATTCTTCATAGAATTAGAAAAAAAAATTCTAAAATTCATATGGAACCAAAAAAGAGCCCACATAGCCAAAGCAAGACTAAGTAAAAAGAACAAATCTGGAGGCATCACACTACCTGATTTCAAACTATACTATAAGGTCATACTCACCAAAACAGCATAGTACTGGTATACATATGCACATAGACCAACGGAACAGAATAGAGAATAGAGAAATAAACCCAAACACTTACAGCCAACTGATCTTTGACAAAGCAAACAAAAACATAGAGTAGGGAAAGGACACCCTTTTCAACAAATGGTGCTGGGATAATCGGCTAGCCATGTGTAGGAAAATGAAACTGGATTCTCATCTTCACCTTATACAAAAATCAACTCAAGATGGATTAAGGACTTAAAATCTAAGACTTGAAACTATAAAAATTCTAGAAGATAACATTGGAAAAACCCTTCTAGACACTGGCTTAGGCAAGGATTTCATGACCAAGAACCCAAAAGCAAATGCAATAAAAACAATGATAAATAGTTGGAACTTAATTAAACTAAAGAGCTTTTGCACAGCAAAAGGAATAGTCAGTAAACAGACAACACATAGAATGGGAGAAAATCTTCACAATCGATATATCTGATGAGGGACTAATATCAAGAATCTACAAAGAACTCAAATCATTAAGGAAAAAACAAACAGACCTGGTGTGGTGGCTCATGCCTGTAATCCCAGCACTTTGGGAGGCCGAGGTAGGCAGATTACCTGAGGTCAGGAGTTTGAGACCAGCCTGGCCAACATGGTGAAACTCTGTCTCTACTAAAATACAAAAGTTAGCCAGGCTAATCCCAGCTGTAATCCCAGCCTGTAATCCCAGCTACTTGAGAGGCTGAGGCAGGAGAATTGCTTGAACCCGGGAGGAAGAGGTTGCAGTGAGCCTAGATGGTGCCACTGCACTCCAGCCTGGGCAACAGAGCAGACTCCCTTTCAAAAATAAACAATTCCATCAAAAAGTGGACTAAGGACATGAATAGACAATTCTGGAAAGACGATATACAAATGGCTAACAAACATGAAAAATGCTCAACATCACTAATAATCAGGAAAATGCAAATCAAAATCACAATGTGATACCACCTCACTTCTGCAAGAATGGCAATAATAAAAAATAAATAATGGCCATAATAAAAAATAAAATAAAATAAATGGCCATAATAAAAAAATTAAAAAACAGTAGATGTTGGCCTGTATGTGGTAATCAGGGAGCACTTCTGCACTGCTGAATGTAAACTAGTACAGCCGGTATGGAAAACTGCATGGAGATTCCCTAAAGAACTAAAAGTAGAACTGCCATTTGATTCAGCAATCCCACTACTGGGTATCCACCCAGAGGAAAAGAAGTCATTATACCAAAAAGGTACTTGCACATGCATCTTTATAGCAGCACAATTTGCAATTGCAAAATCATGGAACCAACCAAATGCCCACCAACTAACTAGTGGATAAATAAACAGTGCCATATATATATATATGAATGATGGAATACTACTCAGCCATAAAAAGGAATGAATTAATAGCATTCACAGCAACCTGGATGAGATTGGAGACTATTATTCCAAGTGAAGTAACTCAGGAATAGAAAACCAAATATCTTATGTTCTCACTGATATGTGGGAGCTAAGCTATGAGGACACAGAGGTATAAGAATGATACGATGGGCTTTGGGGACTTGGGGGAAAGGGTGGGATGGGTGCCAAGGGATGAAAGACTCCAAATAGTGTGCAGATTTGTTGACGGGTGTACCAAAATCTCACAAATCACAGATAAAGAACTTACTCATGTCACATCAATCTGTACCCCAATAACCTATGAGAAAAAAAGTTTGTCCTGCAAAAAAAAAAAAAAAAAAACCTAAGAAATCATGCCCTTTCACATATATTATATTAACTCTCACAACATTGTGAAACAGATATCACTGCATTTTGTTGGTTTGTTGATACATATATCTTTTTTCATACTTTAACATATTTAAAATAGGAATTGAGTTATACTCAATTAAATTATACAACTTATTAAATTGCCATTGGCTTGAAGGCAGTTCTGGTGTATTTGTCATTGCCTCTATGAGCTCATTTTTATGTATTTTTCCTGGTAGTATGAATGGAACTCAGTGTTCTCAACTTCTAGATTTCAATAGACTGTTCTGGTTATTGTCTAAAAGCGAGTTCTAAATATGAACTCTGGTTATTGCCTAAAAACTTTTCATGAACACCTTTGAATATTTTCCAACAACAAAACTTCCTAAATGAATGAAGCTTGAAAAAACATATTGCAAGGACAATAGTGGACTACTCTTAAAAAACAGTGCACTGCCAGGCGTGGGGGCTCACGCCTATAATTCCAGCACTTTGGAAGGCCGAGGTGGGTGGATCACAAGGGCAAGAGATGGAGCCCATCCTGGCCAACATGGTGAAACCCTGTCTCTCCTAAAAATACAAAAATTAGCTGGGCATGGTGGCTTGTGCCTGTAGTCCCAGCTACTCGAGAGGCTGAGGCAGGAGAACTGCTTGAACCCGGAGGCGGAAGTTGCAGTGAGCTGAGATTGTGCCATTGCACTCCAGCCTGGTGCCTGGCGACAGAGCGATACTCTGTCTCAAAAAAAAAAAACCCACAAAACAAAACAGTGCATTGCCAATGCATCTATGGCAAAGGCATAACACTGTACACATCAAACATGGATGTAGATACTTTGAATCAAAGAGTGATCCAGAATTGTAGTACGGATGTCAAGAAGTTTTAGGAATACTTTAACCCAGAGATTCTCAAACTTTCTTGGTTGATGGTACTTCTAGTTTCTTGGTACCTTTTACACAGTACCCCTAGACTAAAAGAAATATCTAACATTTCCATTTATTAAATAGTTAGGCCCAACAATTTAGTAGCCATTTGAAAAAATGTTTTCATTTTATCCTTAAATAACTAGAATGACCTACTTATGGGATGGGTGTGCACTGTACAACATTCCAAATCTTGGGATCAAATTGGACATTACCTTCTTCATTTTCTATTCCTTTGTTTCTGCAGTACTCACATTAAAAAAAAAAAAAATCACAGCAATTGCCAACAAACCAAGCTTCACAAAATATGTTACCCAAAGGAATGTAGCCTGATTTAATGTTGAAATTGTCACTAACGTTGAGCTAGAAGTTTATACCATATCTGAACAAATGTCAAGAATCACTGTGTTAAAAATATTACATCCCACAGCATCCCAGTAAGTGCCCAGTAGCTCTGTGAGGTGCTGTGGTGCACAGTTTGGGAACCATGGCCTTGAGCAATCCATTTTGCTCATAGTTTACGTCTATGAATGTATGAGGGAAATATATGATAAAAAGCAATGTCTAAGTATAAAAGATCAATTCAATAAGCATGAAATAAAAATTCCAATGTGATAAGGAATCATTTTGCCATAGTTTTATTAAAAATTTTCTTTCTTTGTGTATGTCTAACTGCTTCTAATAACTGATGGCACCTTGGTAAGATTCTATTTTACAGATCAAGCTAATAAGGCATTGGATTCTTAATTGATCTCTCTGACTCTAGGCATTTATGCTATATGTTGTTACCAGATCAGCTGTCCTAACTTGTATTTTCACTATGTGACTTCCTCTTATCAAATTATTCAATAATTTGCTATGGCCTATAAGATAAAATTCAGATTTCTCAATGTGACAAGTAATGCTTTCTGCAATCTAAGATACCTGCCTTGGAGCCTTATCCTGTCTCTACCTTTCAGAGACAGGAGACTCTCAACCTACATCTTCCATTCATGAGTAAATAACTTCTCCACTCTAGGCCTCAGTTTCCCTATTTATAAAATGAGAAGTTGGACTCAATCACTGGTTCCTAGCTTCTTTGAAAAAAAAAGTAGAGACCGACTTAGTGTTACCAGGTTTTAGCCTATGATTAAATGTAATACTTATATAGGTATAGTTGGCCCTCTATATTCATAGGCTTCACATCTTTTGAGTCAACCAGTCACAGATCAAAAGTTTTTGAAAAAATGGATGGTTGAGTATGCACTGAACATGCACAGACCTTTTTCTTGTCATTATTTCCTAAACAATAAAGTATTGCAACTATTTCCATAGCATTTACATTGTGTTAGGTATTAGAAGTAATCTAGAGATGATTTAACGTATACCAGAGGATGTGCACAAGTGATATGCAACTACTACACATTTTACATAAGGGACTTGAGCATTCATGGATTCTGATATCTGCAGGTGTCCTGGAACCAATTTCCCACAGATACTGAGGGATGACTGTCATCTATTTTAATCGTCTTGTGTTGCAAATAAAGTGAATTATATCTCAAAATAAAAAATAAAAAACTGAATAAATTACCTGTAAAAAAAACCCTCAATCTATTGTCATACTTTTTTCTTTTAACTATAGACTTCTGTATAGACTGTTAAGCACTGGTTCTTAGAACTACATTTGAGACCAAAGGGCGAGAACTTTACACTCAAATTGTAGCCTTAGATCAGGGACATCGCATCACCTGCAAGCTTGTCAGAAATGCTTCTCCTGTCCTGGACTAGCTGAATTAGACTATGCATTTTAACATGATCCCCAAGTGACTTGTATCCATATTAGAGTCTGAGAAGCCTTGAGCTAGATGCCATTCAGTCCACACATTCTCTATTATTTGTGATTGTCTTGTACAAACAACACAGCTACCTAACAATGACTTGCACTATGACTTGTATCAAACTAATCTTGTATTGTTCCTCCGAGTTTTCTATTGCTTGCCTACCTCCATGACTTCCTCCTATCTATTTTTCAACAGTTGGCTCAGGTTTCATCTTTGCTTCTCTATCTTCCGGCCTTGAGCAACTTTAGAAAACGTGAGTTTTCAGTCGAAGTCAGTTTCTTCGACCATAAAATGGGAATCATAATATCTATTTCATAATGTTTTTGAAAAGATTAAATGAGCTAGTAAATGTAAACTTTGTACCACAGTGCTTGGTGTAATAGGCCCTCAATAGGGGTAGCTGCTATTGTTATTGTCCTTGTTCCTATAAAAACGATAATAATACAGTAGTGTACCAAACAGACAAAACATACTGCCCTGTGAAGATTACCTTCTAGTGTGTACTGCTAAATAAATGCTTGTTAGGAACTGTAGTCATGACTTAATTTGCCACACAGTCATTTGCAGGCATAGTGGGTCTTAGAGATTGTTGGAAAGCTAGTTGTGAGATTTTGTATGCCTTGCTTATAATATTTATCATATTATGTTTTGTATTATGGCTATATAGGAGAAAATTTTCTCCCATTGCACTTGACACACAGTATGTATGCTTAGTGAATGAAAGCCTTGAGGGAGCCTTTGTCCTTTCACCATGAGATAGCTGTGGCAAAGGCTGCCTGAACAGCCATTTCGGATGAAGGTGTTCTCGGTTCCTATTAGATGCTGTTCTCTCTGAATTACTCTGCTTGCCCCAGCTGTTTAATGTGGACATCAGTATAGCCTCACTATCTTTTTTCCTTCTTTCTTTCTCTCTCTCTTTCTTTCTTTCTTTCTTTCTTTTAGAGACAGAGTCTCACTCTGTTGCCCAGGCTGGAGTACAATGGTGCTATCCTGGCTCACTGCAGCAGCAAACTCCTGGGCTTAAATGGTCCTCTCCTCTCAGCCTCCCAAGTAGCTGGGACCACATGCATGCACCACCATGCATGAAATTTGTACATTTTTGTAAAGATGGAGGCCTCCCTATGTTGGCCTGGCTGGTTTCAAACTACTAGCCTCAAGCAATCCTCCCACATCAGCCTCACAAAAGGCTAGGATTAGAGGTTGAGCCACCTCACCAGGCCCTCAGTATCTTTTAAGTTGTCTTGTCACAAATGCTAATGGCTTTAGGGAAAACTTCTAGCTAGAAAAAACAATGCCAACTACAGGATGGTAAAGAGTGCACAGACTTTCGATCTATTATAGTATGCGATGAATCCATTCTCTCTGATTTTCCAATGTGGCCCTTCTTGTAGTGTTAGATGACTATTATAAAAAAAGATATTGGAAACTTTAGTGTAAATATAAATATTACCTCTAAACAAATTTCAAGGAAATAAGGAACTGCCAAATGGTTCCTTTTGGCCTTGCCTGCTCCATGATGTAACTGATATCATTCCTTTTCCATTAATCACTCAATTTGCTTTGGTAAATATAAGGTAAATGTGACTTGTCCTCTCCCTATCAACCCTTTGGTAAGGTCAAGGCTGTGTGCTTGTGTGAGTCCATTTCCTGAAACTAGCTCAATATGAGCACAGACGACTTGGAAACCAAGGTTGTCTGGTTCACGAAAAGAGCTTAAAAATCACCCTCCAACTGAAGTCTCATCGGCAATTTGCTGATTAGTTTCTCTTTCTATAAGAAGCTCCAATAAAACTGCATCTCTCATTGGAAACACTCATGTCCCCTTCATCCTCAAATCTACTATCTAAATCCAGGATGCTTGGGGACATCATTAATTCAGACATTTGACTCAACAGAGCCCTTTATCCCTTTTTCCCCCCAAGTAGCAAGTTATGCTAAATGCAGGGTAGGAAAACTCAATAACTCATAGAAAAGGCATTCATTTTACTTTCAAATTTCAATCACCAGGATGAAGGGTCAGGAAAGGCCATGACAGAAATTCTTGCAGAAAATTCCCCTGTTGCCCTGCAGCCAGTCATCTTCCTGCTGCATAAATCATTGCATTCTGTGGAATGTCAGTGCCAGCTGTAATCAGACTGCCAAAGAGAAGGGCTTTCTTCAGGGCTTCTGACTGAGGCAGTTGTATTTATTTGGGCTTGGACTGACAGCTGAATGGCCCTTTCAAAATAGCAAGATGCATGAAAGAGTTGTTCCTATACATGCACTTGGCGCTGGCCTGGTCCCACCGTGGCAATGTGGAATCCGCATTGCTGTGCATGGTCTCTGCCTGTAGCACACTCAGACCCCTCGCTTCCCTCTAAGGTCACCTGAGGTGGCTGTTCGTGTCCTCCTGCTTCACTCCTTTTGGTAGAATACCACATTTAAAAGACAGAGAGGATGCAGACTCTTGACTCTAACATGTAGCAAATGAACAAAGTAGGAAGTCCAGAAAAATCAGATTTTTCTAAACCAGATATTTCTGAACTTCCTTGACCCTTTTCATTCTTTTCTGCTCTCCGCAGAATCAGGAATGAGATTTAAAGGCAGGCTGGAGGCTGGCCTCAGACGTGTAGGGAAGGATATACATTTGACTTTGGCCATCGCCCACTTTTTGCCTCTCTCCCAGAGAGCATCACTTCCTTCTTATCACCTGTTTTCTCAGCTCACTCACATGTGCTCATATTCCCCTCCCTTAGTGCTCGAAGACTTGACTTCTGCACCCATCCTCTCCCGTTATGGGCCAGGCTGTCTCCCACCTTGGTTGGAACAAATGCAAAAATAGTGTTTTGCTTCACTCAGGAAGGCTGAGGGGAGGAGAGTGCAGCTCACTGGTTTGAGAGCTCCTGCTAACCTCTGCTTTCTGCACACCCAGAGAACAGTGAAGGTTGTCAACCTGTTGGGATAAATTCTGCCTATAGGAATCTCAAACTGAGCTTTTCCACGTAATTCTTGCAGGATGAGAAAATGTGTGCCAAAATTTCCACAAAGAAGTTAAAGGAACTCATTTGGCCAAAGATTCTCTAATAGGATGTGCACTGGACCCCCTGGGGTTCCCACAAGTGAGCCAGAAGGAAGGAACCTCACTCCCATGGTGTCTCTACTTACGTGGGTAGTGAGGTTTCTTCTACCTGCTTTTCAACCATGTTTCACATTTCCATGAAGCATCTGGCCTTTGGCACCAGCAGGCATCTGTTTCTTGTTTATGTCTTACATCTGTACGCTGCAAGGCAAGGACTTCCCTCTGGCTCAAAGCAATCACCCACACATCCCTGAGAGAGCCTTTTTTTTTCAGGTCAATAATTCTCAAACTTAAGCATGTACCAGATTTCACTTAGAGGCCTTGTTCAAACAGATTACAGATTACCAACCTCTGGAGGTACTAATTCAGTAGGTCTAAGGTAGAGCCCAAGAGTATGCATTTCTCATAAGTTCCCCAGTGGTGCTGATACTCCTTTTGCTGGGACTGCACTTTGAGAACCACAATTTTATCTGAGATGTGTTTGTGTAGCAGAAGTTCGTGATTAACCATCAGTGAGGTCCCAGGAAAGGGAAGCCTGGAACAGGTGAAAAAGTCAGATGTTGGCCTTGGGTGTGACACTGTCTTTCTCTGACCTCATCATCAGCCTGGACATTTCTTCTGCTCCTGATAAAAGGCAGTGAAACACATAGAGTCAACTTATTTGTCCCTGGATCCCTCCCTCTTCCTATTCTTCCTTTCTTTTCCTTTTTTCTCTCCTCTTCTCTCTTCCTTTTCAAGGTCACTTTCTCTGAGATACCATGTATGAGAAGTATCACAAAAAAGTAAACCAGAATCCCATTTTAGCAACAGATTTCAACTAAGTTTGAAAAGGAGAGTCCTATGGTATGGAGGAGAGTCCTATAAGGAGTGAAGTAAAAAATTCAAGAAGGACAGAAAGATTAAATCCTTCTCCAGCTTCAAACTCCTTTCTTGCAAATTATTTTTTCACTAAGAGACACAATCAGGCAAATGAAACACAAAAATATTGCTTTTGCACCATACATATTTTACTTAATCTTTACAACCATATGAAGTAGTATGGTTACTAGCCTTTTTTTAGATGAGGAAATTGAAATTTTGAAAAGCTAATAACATAAGCACACTCATACAGTGATGCTGCTCCAGAGGAAAGATCTTAGTCCTAGGTCTGGGATAACTTCCTTCACAAAAGCCACCACAATGAATGTAACAATAATGGTGTTGTGGGTGGGGGGGTCGTGGGGATGATAATTCACAGAGGAGCTATTTTGACAAATAATCGGACACTGGAGAATGGAAAGACTTGTGCAGAGGGCTAACAAACTCAGAGGATTAGAATATTCATGAGGAATAAAAAGTAAGAAAATGGAAGGAGGAAATGAAAACTTTCAATTGCTAGAGCAGAGGTCAAGAAAAAATCAGTCAATTATACAAAGAACTGGTCCAGTATTGTTTCCTTATCTCTGTTACCATCCACAGTGGTCACCCAGGCAAAACCTCAGGTCCTCGATTGCTCTTTAGTACCTGTAGGGACCCCACAGAAAATCGCTGGGTGTGAATGCAGAAACCCTCCAGACTTGTTACTCTATGCTCCAGTGGTCCTTGCCCTCATCTGAGCTTTCTGTCTCCTGGGACTACCTTGGTGTTTGAAGCTATTATCCTTTTGCACCTGGCTCTGTTCTGTATTTTATTACAACTTCACGTCCTAGCTGACTGATGAAAATCTCTACTGGGAGCACCACCTATCCTCAAACTCAGCACTTCCAAACTAAACAGCTTCACCCCCAAACCACTTCTCCTCCTGACTCCCGTTTCTCCTGTTAACCAGACTTGAAAACAACAATCATATTTTGTGCCTCATTTTCTCTTCCACAGAATTTAGCCAATAACCAAGTTGATACAAACTTCGACAGTGTCTCTTTAATTCATTGTTTTTCAAATACCAAGGCCTCAATTCTAGTTTAGACCCTCATTTTCTTTTCTTTTTCTGAGACAGAGTCTCACTCTGTCACCCAGGCTGGAGTGCAGTGGTGTGATCATGGCTCACTGCAGCATCAACGTCCTGGGCTCCAGCGATCCTCCCACCTCGGTCTCCTAAGTAGCTGGGACTACACGCTTAGGCTACCATGACTAGTTAATTTTTATACTTTTGGTAGCGATGGGGTTTTGCCATATTGCCCAGGCTGGTCTTGAACTCTTGAGCTCAAGCAATCCACCTGCCTCAGCCTCCCAAAGTGCTAGAATTATAGGCGAGAGCCACCACACCAGGCAGAGACCCTCATTTTCTTTATAAAACATTATTACTGAATCATTTTTTCCCTTGCAGGCACTTTCAGTCTCTCTCAACACTTACCTGTTCTCTGCCTTAATACCAGATCATTTTGGAACTGCTCTAATCATGCTGCTTCTTTGCCTAAAAATTTTCAGTGGCTCAAGTGCATTTTCTTCAGATTGGTTTCAGAGGCTGGCAGGGACACCTGCTGTTTTTTCTACCCAACAGGAAGTTATTTATTTGGTAGGGCTTTAAGTTTCTTTACAGGCACCCATTCCTTCATTCCAGTTTGGCTGGCAGTGATCCTTCTTCTTGGCTCTAGGAGTGTACACATGACGAATCCTCCTAGATCCAATAATTGGATCAGGGATAGGTATATATTAGTTAAGTCAGACAGACGAATCTCTATTCTGAGACTTTTGTCTGAGCAGTTGAGAAAGAGCAGCTCATTTTCTGTTGAGGCTGCTAAAAGTCACTATGATAAAAGACAAAAGTTACCAGGAATTACCAACTACAACATGAAACTGACAGAAAAGAAAGAGGTGTAGTCTACTGAGCAAAGTGACAATCCCTGAATCCAGCTCTGAGTGAAGCCAGAGCACATCCTCGACTTTGTGTTGTTTTTGTTTTTGTTTATTTTTTTTAGAGACAGGGTCATCACTATGTTGCCCAGGTGAGTCTTGAACTCCTAAGCTCAGAGGATCCTCCAGTCTCAGCCTTTTAAGGAGCTGCGATTACAGTTGCGTACTACCATACCTAGCATTCTTGACTTTCCAGTTAAATAGGCCAATACATGTCTTTCTGAGCTTAGTTCAATTTTAGTTATGTTGCAGTCATCTTCAGCCTACTAAAGAATCCTGACCAATATAGCTTTCTTCTTTTTTTTTTTAAACATCTCTTTCAACCCCTCTGTTATTTGCTAAACCATTTACTCTTGTCTCAAAGCATAATGATTTTATATATCTGTGCTTTTGCTTGTGCTGCTCTTTCTATCTGGGACGCAGCTTGCAGGCATCTCCATGGCCCAATCTTTTAAGATCTATTTCAGATGTTACCCTCACATATGATGTCTTTTCTGCCTTTTAGCTACATAAAGTCTTATCTCCATTTGAATTCTCCCGTTCCCTGCTGAGTCTTCTTTGCTATTAAATTTTAACATATTTCACCAGTGGTCCACATTAGATGCTCAATAAACTGGTGTGAATTGAATCAGAGAAAAGGAAAATGAAACTAATGCTTGTTGGATTGAGTTGACTTAAGGTCCTGAGGAAAATAACAGGAAATAGCTTATTTTCCTTTCTATATCATACCTAGCTTTTGTTTCTTCAAGCAGACAGGTAGACACTGCTACTTCTTTAATCACACATGATGCTGTAAACTGTAATTTTGCAGAATAAAAGCACTTTTATTTGAACCCGTGGGACATAGCAGTAAGTCTGGTTTTAGGAAGATATTGTATTTATTTTAATATTGGTTGCTTCTCTTTGTACATAAACTTCGTTGTTTTTGTTGATCTTATTGTTATTTTGATGTTTGTTTTTTTCATAGTCAATTTTGTTGATTTGTTTTACTAGCAATTTCAGTATTTTTGAGGCTTCTATATATTGCTTTCTTCTTTGGAATACTGCAACATTTTTTGAGTCTTGTTCAAGTTTTAATATTACATTATTTGAAAGGAATGTTCAATTGTATTCAGTGTTTATGAAACACCTGCCAGTTTATCCTCTGAGTAATTTACAACTTCTCTAGGTAACAAGAAAGTAACCAACAAGGTAATCTGGCAGAAGAGGAGTTCTTTCTATAAATGCCAAGCTGAGTGGTTAAACATGAAAATTTCAATCAAACACCTTGAGCTCTTGTCTATGTGATGCCAAAGACAAACTTTTTGACCCTAAGTTAAAATAGCTACTTTGATGTCACTTAAACACAATTCATGGAATCAACGTTGAATTTAAAAGGAGTCTTAAGACTGAAATCCAGACCTTTTCCCCCTTATTGCCATAGGCTGCATAAACTTGAAGGGCTGCTTTATAGCACAGCAGAAAAAAAAATTTACGAGGTTATGTTTGTCTTAGAAAGTGGCTTAGGAAAGTTTATGCTTTTTCCCATACTCAACTCATACACCATTGAGAATTTTTTTTTTTATCAGAACTGAAGGATGGGGGAACTTGTATGTTTAGATTTTATATGTATGTGAGTTTCTGAATCAAGGTATTTCTGTTTCCACATGTAGCTGGCTTTGTAAGTAATATTTGGACTATTTCTACCTGATTTTTCAAGTAGTACATATATACTTACAGAAAACAAGACTACAGGCAGGGCACATTGGCTCATGCCTGTAATCCCAGCACTTTCGAAGGCCAAGGCAGGAGGATTGCTTGAAGCCAGGAGTTTGAGACCAGCCTGGGTAACAAAGGAAGACCCCATGCCCCCAACATCTCTACAAAAAAAAAATTAATTAATTAAAAATATTCACATTGTAGCATGTATCAGTACTTTACTCCTTTAGAAAAGACTACAATATTATTTTATAGCCACTTTACTGATAAAATTAAGAGATTTGGCATTCCCAGTATTGGAGAGGATATAGATTAACAACATTTTTTATATGTCAAGAGTTTAACTGGTCCAACTACACTGAAAAATAACTTGGCATTATCCTGAAGAGTTGAGAATTCATATACCCTATGGCATAATTGTACTCATTAGAATATGCCCAAAGGAACATGTACCAGAAGTTAATGTACAAGAATGTTTACAGCAATCCTGTAACAGTAATAAATCAACCAACCAACCAACAAAAACTGGAAACAACAGAAATGCCTGGAGACTAGGAAATGCATAAATTAACTATTGAATAATTAAGCAACAGTGAAAATGAATGAATTATAACTACATGCAGCAGACTGTTAAAATCTAAGTAACATACTGGTGAATGAGAAAAGCAAGTCTCAGAAGACTACATACAACATGATGTCCTTTAGTAAAGTTCAAAAGCAATGAATAAAGATTTTGTTTAAGCATACATACATAAAATAAAAAAGAAAAGTAAGAGAATGATAAACCCCAATTTAGGAAAATGATTATTTATGGCAAGAAAGCAAAAGCATGCAATAGGGTAGAGTAGATGGGAGAGTTAAATCATTGTTACTGTTCTAATTCTTGAATTGTGTGGTAATTTGTGGGTGTTTGTTGGGTTACCAAGAAATAAAATGAGACAATGCTATAAATGGGCCAATGATGGTAGCGTACCATTAACCAAGAATTAAGGCGAATCCAGTTCTTTGCACCTGAAGTCCAGAGTTTAAAAATAAAGGACAACAAATGCATACAAGAATAATAAGAAAAATCCATGTTATCTGAAAGTACTTTTTTCAGTTTCAGATAAACAAGAACCAGCTTCCTAATCTCTTCTTGGACTGGCATTCTTAGTAGGACCTTCATTCTCAGGAAGGCTAAAGCCAAAGGAGCATGCTGACCAAGGCTAACCTCTCTTAAAAGGATCACTGAAGTCCTATTTTCCTTCTATGAGCCTTTAAAAAATTTCTGCCTTTATTTTTTATTGTTTTTTAAAATTTCTTTTTTTTGAGTTGGAGTCTCGCTCATTTTCCTTCTATGAGCCTTCAAAAAATTTCTGCCTTTATTTTTTATTGTTTTTTAAAATTTCTTTTTTTTGAGTTGGAGTCTCGCTCTGTCTCCCAGTCTCGCTCTGTCTCCCAGTGAGCACAATCTTGGCTCACTGCAACCTCCGCCTCCCAGGTTCAAGCGATTCTCCCGCCTCGGCCTCCTGAGTAGCTGGGGCTACAGCCACATGCCATCACATCCAGGTAATTTTCTGTATTTTTAGTAGAGATGGGGTTTCGCCATGTTAGCCAGGATGGTCTTGATCTTCTGACCTCATGATCTGCCTGCCTCAGCCTCCCAAAGTGCTGGGATTACAGGTGTGAGCCACCACGCCCCGCCAAATTTCTGCCTTTATTAATTCTGCTGGTTCACACCAACTTCTCTCTACTTCCCTTCTCTCTTTCACATTGCTCCTGTTTATTATCTCTTATTGCTTCTGATTATTCATGACCTCAGTGCCTTAACTTCTCTCTTTGTTATTTGGCGCTTTGTTCCCAAAACAAACGATTCATTCCAATGCCTTAAATTCAGACCTCCTTGGGAGAGATCTATTTGGGCAAAGCTCACATATCAATCACCTAAAATGTGTCTAACCAGTAGGTTTATTAATTGCCTGCCCTGATTCATTCACTTGGGACCACAGGTAACTTTTGGGAAAATCTCTTTTGAGAATGGCTATGGGCATGGTGGACATTCCAAAGTATGGCTTATCCAGGACAGGCCAGCTCATAATGCACAGCAACATAGGCAGGAAGAGCATAAGATATTTAGGAAGAGGGAGGATTTCTATCTCCTATGGTTTCAGAGAACATTAGCAACTCATTTTAGACTAATGTGTAAAGAATTCTTGGAGGAGGTTGTTTGTGTTTTCTTTTTTAAAGGAAAAGAAGGAATTTCATGTTGACTTGGGAAAGGCTTAAGGAAAGAATTGAGGAAAAAGGAATGAGCCTGCAATGAACAGAAGTAGGCTGAAATATTAGGATATCTGAGATGGTAAGAGAAGAGAGAGTCTGGTGTAACTGGTAGAGAGAAATTGGCAATAATATTAATCAATCCATTCATTCAACAAACATTTATTTTTGAATAGATACATGTACATGAATTAAAATATGTTAAGTACTTAGAATAGTGCCAGGTTTTGTTCCAGGTCTTGGTATATACCAGTAAATAAAATCACAGAAGTCTCTGCCATGTGGAACTTATATTCTATTATTATTTAAATTAGGTGCTTAAATAACTTGACTCACTTTATCTTCATGAGAGTACTCTGAAGTAGAGTCATCTATATAAGCTTGAGTGATCTACTTTGTGCCAGGCTCCACTCCAAAAGTTTTACACACTTTAATTTAGATTCTCCTTACAACAATCTTAAGAGTCAAGGTAATGTTATCACCCCCATTTTACAGGTGGGAAAACTGAAGCATGTGGATAGGTTAAGTCATACAAGCAATAGGTGGTATAGCTGGGAATTAACTAGTGGATCTAGTTTCAGATTCTGTGATTCTTGTTATTTTGTGATGATGCTTTTCTGCTGTGCTGTACTATTATTCAAGACACAGAGGTAGGTGTTAAAACTCAGGTCTGACTCCATACAGTAGATATTCTGGCTATATTCATATGCCCTACAATTTAGACCTTGAACTTGATCTATAGAAACATAAGAAGTTGTTAAGGAGCTTCATGAAGAAGGTATGGGGGTCCAAACAGGGACAAGTAGAGAAAGAAAGAATGAAGATGGTAAATTCAAGTAGGAAGTTGCAGACATCGAGGTAAGGGTGAAGCGTGTACAGATCAAGAACTAACGTGGGAATAAAGTGGTCAGAATGAATTGAGTCAATATTAGTTGCCAATCTGCAGGTATCATCAACATTTGGGAAATGACTTGATTTCAGATATTCTATCTATAAGAAGTAGAACGAGATAAGCACAAGCTTTAACAATATCACAAAAAATATTGTATTATGTACTTCATGTACATGGCAACCAACACTTAAAAGAGGAAACCATATGACATAAAAAGTAAATTTATCTTTTCTCTTTATCCCCCAATAATAGTTTTTTAAAAATACGGCTGGTGATTATGATCATAATTCTAAATAATTTCTGTATGCCTCAATTGAACAGTATCTGTTGATGCCTAATAATACAAAATGAGCAAACTAGTGCTCCCACAGTATTTCTGCATTTCTGCTATCATCCCAAATTGTTGGTCTTATCATGGCTTTTACGCTGTTGTTGACATTTACATTCTACTTTATAACTATAGTTACCTTTCATGCTTTACATAAAGAACATTTTTTTCGTAAATTAGAAACCAAAACACAAAATGATAAATATTATGATAATGTTAATTTTATTCTCTGTATAATTGACTAATGTGACTGGAACCACAGAAAAAGAAATGTAGTTTATGTTATCAACTTGTGCCATTCAAAAAATAAAGTTTCACAAACAAGGCATAAGTGGATTTTCTTTTCTTACTCTCTACCAGTTATTCAGAATCATATATCTCTAAGTTTGCTTCACATTCATACTGTGATTTTTCTGGTATAGTTTTCTGTGTTCCTGACATTTTTAGTTGCCTTTCATCATTTTGAGTCAATGAAGAAATATGACTTTTTCTATTACACCATTAAGCTTTCTGGCTTCTTCGTTATTCCTCTTAGAATAGAAGTCGCTCATATCCAGGTCTGATTTTGTATGATTGCTTTCTATGATTGCTGGTCAGCTATTGTTCTGATACTGCTTTCCTCTTGCATTCTTAGCTTAGCCTGTTCTATTGGATTCCATGTTGCCCTCTTCAGTGAATTTTTACATTTTTTTTTTTTCTGTAGCATGTCCTCAAATATTTTTGGGAAAGTAAATGGAAGTAAATTTTTTGAGTCTCCCAGTGCCTAAAAAAAATTGTTATTTTGCTTATACGTTCTTCTTTTAATAAATATTCTAAACTAGTCTAAGTTAAAAATAATTCTCCTTCAGAACTTAAGGGTATTGTTCCATTGTTTTTTGGTAACCAGTATTGCTGTTGAGGAGTCTAATGCCAATCAAATTTGAATTCCTTTGTAAAGGACCATTTTTTTTTCTCTCTCTAAACTTTCAGAATGTTTTTGAAAAATCATGAGAATGTGACTAAATGTGTTTTTCTTTATTAGTCATACTTATAGGTTGTTATGAGAGTGAATGAGACAATCCATGGAAGGCACTTAGTGGATGGTGTCAAGAATGTTATTCATGCTAGTTGTAGTCATCCTGCTCAGTGGTGAATAAGCCTTTCAATTTGAAGAGTGTCTTTCATTAACGAAAATGTTATTCAACTGTTTCCTCAATAATTTTCCCCATGCCATGTTTTCCTCGTTATGCATGACTTATTAGACAGATTTTAGAGTGCGTAGCTGTATTCTTCGTATATCTGAACTTTTTAAAATTTTTCATATTTTCCATCCTTTTCTGTCTTTGGCCTACTTCTGAAAGATTTCCTTTACTTTGTCTTTGCTACTTTATTATGTATTTTATTTTGGTAATCATGTTTTTGGATTTTTTTTCTTTTATTATCCCTTTTTATAGCAGCTACTCCTGTTTTACAGAAGCTATATCTCATTGGATTGATACTAATTAGAATTCTCAAAAAATTCCTTCTTCCTCTACCCACCCACCCCTGCTTTTCCCTTCAGTTGTTTATGTCCTCAGCTATTTATTCCTCTGAGTAACTTTTTATTCTATTCATTTCTCTCATGCCATGGATGAGTTTTGGTTTTCTACTCAGATTTGTGAATTAAGGATGAGGTTGGTTAATAATGATTGCTGATACAGGTTTCTCTGCTGCTGTATGGGCCTTTCCTTCACTCCAGGATTGCACTGTGATTTCTATGTGTGTGTCTTGCTTCGCCCTCCAGATATGGGGACAGGGCACAGATAGGATTACCTCCAGTCACACTCTTTTTGGTGCCAAAATTTTCAGGATTTTACTCTGGAGCCATCTTTTCTTTAGAGACCAGCCCTATGGTTTGTCCCAAGGACAAAAATAATGGCAACCACTTCCAGTTTAAGTAAGGAGCAGAATGGAGCAGAATACAATGGAAGTATTCTGAAGATACTTCTCCAGGTTCCATCCTGATTGCTACTCCTGTTCTTGCTTGTCTCTCCTCTGACTTTTAGTTGTGAGCCTCTCCACTCCAGGAAGAGAGGCTCCCACCTGTACTTCATCCCTCTTGCGCACATTCTTGGCTATACTTCTTTCAGCTTTAACTTATCCATCACTAGAATCTACAAGTCCATCTTCTAAAAGTCTGTCAGAAATCTCTGGCCTGCTGAGAGCTGCTCTTTCCTGCTTTCAGTATTATTATGAATTTATCCTTTGTCAGATATCTTTACTGTCACTTCTGTGGGACTTGGGGGAAGATAAATACAAGTTTTCAATCAATTTCCTGAACCAGAACCTAGCTGCTACACTTTGATTGGCTTAAGTTCATTTTTGCTTGCGTCCTTGAAAACTACATATTTTCACAAGATAAACCTCATGTTCTGGTATCATAGCAGTATCACAGTGGGCTACAAATTTTAGAAGATGTGAATTTTGGGAAAGGCAAAGTTTAGGCACTTCAGCAGGAAACTGGGCCAGTGAGCTAATCTGTGGCCTCACTATCTGGGGAAGAAATCATCCCCTAGAAATTTAGCTAAATGACTGACCATCAGTGGATAGTTTCTGATATGCTTTGTGCTTGGGAAAGAAATAAACCAGACTAATTCCTAGAGGGCTGAGTAATCTTTTTAGGATCAGTTAAAGTTAGTAAGAAAAATCTAGAAGCTCAGCTCAGACAGACCTGCAAGTAGCATTCATTGACTATCTTACTGTTGTGTCTTCTTGACTCAGCAGGTAGTATTTATGGCATCATAAAACAGCCATGGAACAAGAAACAGGGAGCCTGTTATACAATGTACTAAGTATGCAGTAAAATACTTGATTTTCTGGTGAGGATCGTAAGCCCAGTGCTTGGTTCTCAACACTGGCAGCACATTAAGAATCATCTGGTGGACTTTAAAGTCCTAGCACCCAGCTCAGTAACATCAGACTCTCTGGGGACAGGAGAAAGCCATCAGTATCTCTGGAAGCTCTCTGGTGTTGAGAACCAAATCCCTAGAGAAATTCACAGCAAGGGAAGGGAAATAATGTTATGCAAAGGGAATGGGATGTTTTTGGTACAAAAGAAGGTGGCAGAAATACCTGAGACTGGGTAATTTATAAAGAAAAGAAGTTAAATTGGCTCATGGTTACACAGGCTGTACAAGGAAGCACAGCAGCATCTGCTTCTGGGGAGGCCTCAGGGAGCTTTTAATCATGGTGGGAGGCAAAGTGGGAGCAGGCATCTTACATGGCAAGAGCAGGACTGTTAAACCACCAGATCTTGTGAGAACTCATTCACTATCACAAGAACAGCACCAAAGGGGATGGTATTAAAGGACTCAAGATAAACCACCCCCAAGATCCAATCACCTTCCACCAGACCCCACCTCCAACACTGGGGATTACAATGTGACATGAGATTTGGGTGGGGGACATATCAGGATGTTCATTGCAGCTTTGTTCATTTCTGCCAAAATTTGGAAGCAACCGAGATTCCCTTCATTAGGTGAATAAACAAACTGTGGTATATCTATACATGGCTTAAGATTCAGTAATAAAAAGAGGAAAAACTATCAAGTTAGAAAATAAACATGGAGAAACCAAATGCATGTTACTAAGTCAAAAAAGCCAATTGAAAAGGCTACATACTGTATGATTCCAACTATATCACATTGTGGAAAAGGCAAAACTATGGAGACAGTAAAAAGATCAGTGGTTGTGGGAGGAAGAAGAATAGATAGAGCACAGAAGATTTTTAGGCAATGAAACTATTCTGTATGATAATCATGAACACAGGTCATTAAACATTTGTCAAAACTCACAGAATATATATCAAGAACAAATTCTATGCAAACTATGGATTTGGGATGATAATGATGTGTAAATGTATGTTCATTGATTGCAATAAATATACCACTCTAGTACAGGATGATGACAGTGAGGGAGGCTGTATGTGTGTGTGTGTGGGGTGTATAGGCACTCTTTATAGTTTCTGTTCAATTTTGCTGTGATTCTAAAACTATCCTAAAAAGTAAAGTCTATTTAAAAATTTTTTCAAAAAGCAAGTCAGGATAAGGAGTTGAAAGTTTAGACTGGAGCTAGTAGATTGCTCTTATCATTTCTTGGACAGGGAATTACATGGTTAAGATGAATGCTTGAAGAATGACACCTTCCACAATGTATAGAGTGGATTACAACATCAGAAGGCTATGGCAACAACACAGATGCAAGGTGATGAGTGAAAACGAAGGTTTGGTGATGACCTGAGATTTGGCAATTATGAAGAAAGACCTGATGATTGACAACTCCTCAATGCAAGCCCTATTGTATTCTTTTAATTATTCTGATAAATGAAAGTAGTAGTGAAGTCATCTAAAAGGAAAGGCAAAAGCATGAATTACGAGTTGAAATGTGCATTAGGTTCTAAAAAATCTTCAGAACAAGGCTGGAAGGCTGCACGTGGGAGGCACTTGAGTACATTAAAAAGCCACTATGTGAATTATTTTAAAAATCTAATTTGCAAAGGCCACTGGCATTGCTTGGGTGCATTTGTAAATCAGGCACTTGCTTAAGTCATCTTCACTGGCTAAAGCTATAATTTCCATGCCAAGGCTCAAAATATTAAAACATTAATTGAAAAACAGTACTTTGAAAATCCTGTTTGCAGAGTTCATTCAGCTGGGCAGGATAGGGTCAGGCCAGTTTTTCATCTGCAGAATAGGCTAAGCCTTTTTGCATGATTGCTCTGGAAAACAAATCCTTCACATGGTAAATGAATGACTCCTTGGTCTGTTTGCTTTATTAAAGGCCATCGTGGTCCTTTTTATTTATATGCTCTCAGTTTCTGCTAAACTCACAAACTTGAATATAAAATGTCCTGCCTTATTTAATCTGCTAGCTATTGTTTATTCCCTCTCTTATGAAGCCAGGGCTGGCAGACTCAGCTTTTATTACAATGGCTATAAAGTGTCTGTGGCATCTGTGACAAGGGCAGGGGTTTGCTGCTCTGTGTTCTTCTGCTGCAGGCTGGCAACCTGGGGTAGTGGGCACAGATGCTCCCCAAGCTCTCCCTCCTACCCCCAACTGCTCCTGCCAAGCCTATATCACCTTTACAGAACAGAGGGTAACTCAATGTCAGCATCTCACACAAGCTAATATTTCCTCTGAGGCAGCTGACAAAAGCTGCTGAGAACAGGGGAGTGATTCTGGGTTCCCTCTCTGAAGGTCTTTGCTGATTTCAAGGTCAGGTAGGTAGTGCACATGGTATCTTAATTAGAGCAGATGCCACAGAGTCTGGAATGAAGTGGAAAACAGGGAAAAAGAGAATTCACATGCTTCATCTGGTCCTGATACTTTCCCTATGTTGCCACATTTTAGCCCTCTCCCATCTTAAGAGATAAGAAACATTATTTTTCCTCTCCTTATAGGTGAAAAAAATGAAAGCATAGGGAAATTTAAAAACCTGCAGGCAGGCATTCTGATAAGCAGTGATTAGTAAGTGCAGAACTTGGGGGGCTAAGCCAGGCCTGCCTAACTTCAGAGCCCAGGGCTTTTCCCTCCACTGATTTTTGCCTTGGAGACTGGTCCCCATGCCTTGGCCCACATCCCCATGGGCCCCCAGGATTCTGTGCCTCCCCTACCTTTGCCTCCATTACTACATTACTTCCAAGTCCTTGCTTGAATGGCAGAACCCAAGGGCTCACCCATAAAGTTATTTCTCTGTCCCTCCCACAGAATGCAGGTCAGTTGGGAAATTCTCATTCTTATCACACACGTCAATTTTTGTCAGCGGTAGGATTAATTTAGCCCATTAAGTAGTTTCCCATTAGGCTTCAGGCTTAACTGAGGTGTCAAAATTTGATGTCTAATATTTTATGAATTACACTGATATGCTACTTCTTTGATTCCTTTTCATAGTCTGTGTTATGACCATCTGGACACCTCCTTCTCTTGGAGTTTTTGGGATGGCGGCCAAAGCAAGTACGGAATACTGAACAGATCAATATAGTTAAGCACATTACCATAATCCACAGACATTAAAACGTCAATACCTCATTCCCCTGACAAAGCTTATATCAAACAGAAGGCTCCGTGGCACAACAGACAGATTCATTAGGCTTTCACCTCTGGGAATTGGTTTCAACAAGCTTAGGTCACTTACGAAGATGAGTTTCATGGTCTTAACTTTGCCAAACGTTGTCAAACTTTGTTTATTAGTATTTTGGCTCCAATTGTGATCCAATCCAAGCAGGCCAGCAGCTTTTCCTTGTGAAAGGAACATTCTCCACATGTGTCCCATCAAATGCATAATGTCAACATAAGAATTTATTTGAGCTGTGAGTGACCAGTATCCTGTTCTACTAAAAATGCCTGCAAACATTTAGACTGAGAAGCTTTGCATATAATCACATCAGTATGTTAATCCAAGACATGAAGAATCATAATTATTTTATTTTTTTCAGAGACAGGGTCTTGTTCTGTTGCTCAGACTGGAGTCCAGTGGCACAATCATAGCTCACTGCAGCCTCAAACACCTGGGCTCAAGCAATCCTCCCGGTTCAGCCTCCCTGGTAGCTGACACTACAGACACAATACACCATACCTGGCTAATTTTTAAGAATTTTTTTAGAGATGGAGTCTCACTATGTTGCCCTGATTTTGAACTCCTGGCCTCAAGCCATCCTCCTGCCTCAGCCTCCCAAAGCACTGGGATTACAGCCACCACATCTGGCTTCTTGAGGAATTTTAAAACTTGGCGAATATTTCTTGGGCACCTACTGTGTGCCTGGCACTGTTCAGGACATGAGAGACATAGTAGTGTGCACAACAGACTAGGAGTTTATCTTGTAGTTGAGGAGACAGATAAGGAAACATGTACATTAAGTCATCTCATGTAACTATAGATGCTGGGAAGAAAACAGACATGATAATGTGACATGGGGGCACACGAGGTAGGGTGGTAAGAGAACTTTCTGAGGAGTTGGATCCACTATGTAAAGAAAGCGGCCCTGCAGAAAGGTGCCCTAGACAGGAAGAATAGCAAGTGTGACTGCCTTGAGGTGAGAATGAGCTTTGTTTATATGAGGAATAGAAATCAGGCCATGGCGGCCTTAAAGTCAGAGAGGTTGGCAGGAACTAGATCATGCAGAGACTTCCTGGCCGTGGTAAGAGCCTTGGGAGTCACTGGAGGATTTAAATGAGAGAAGTGACATTACTATTATTGTTATTTTATTTTATTTTGCTACTTATCATTATCATTAATTATGACTCATTTTTTTTTTTTAAGTAAACTTGTTCATGCTATGGCTGGGATTCTCTCAACAGGGGGTGATTTTTCCTCCTGGGAACATTTGCCCGTGTTGGGAGACGTCGTCGTTGTCACACTGGGGAGTGCTACTGACATCTAGTGGGCAAAGGCCAGAGATGCTGCTAAACATCCTACCTTGTCTGGACTATTCCCCACAACAAAGAAATAGGAAGCCTAAAATGTCAATCCTGACGTGGCTGAGAAAACCTGAGCTATGGCAGGGAGAATGGATAACTGGAGAAGGAGATAGAGTGGAAGCAGGAGGCTGGAGGAAAAGCTCAGGAGAAATATTGGTTATTTGGACTTGGAAGGGTAACAGCAGGCCTGTAGAGAGTGACTCAGGATATATTTTGGAGATAAAGCTGATAGGACCTGTCAGTCAATTAGCTATGGAAAGTAAAGGAAAAGGAGCCAAGGGTAACTCTCTTATTTTCAGTGGGAACAACTGGGTAGACAGAGAGGTCATTTACCAAGATAGGGCACAATACATGAAGAATAGGTTGAGAGAGGTAAGATCAAGAATATTGTTTTGGACACATTAAATATGAGCTCTGTTAAACTTCCCTGTGGAGATAGCAAATGAGAGCTGAATATATGAGTCTGAAACTAAGGGTGGGGCCAGTTATCAGCATGTAGATTAGGGGACAAAGTAAGGAAGAAGATCTAGTGGTGGGGGCGGGGAGAGAGAGGTTAGGAAAGCAGGAAACTACAGGGCCCTGGAAACCACAGGGAAAGGATTTGAAACTGATGCTATCTGTGTTGAATGTTTCTGAGAAGCCAGTGAGATAAGAGCAAAAAATAACGCCAGAATTTGGGTGGCCTGGATGGCTTTGGCCAAGGCAGTTGTGACACAGACTTTGTTGGAGTGGACAGGATTGAGTTCTGATTGAAGTGGGCTTCAGAGAGCAAGGAAGTGTAAGAAATGTAATCAGAATATTACTTTTTTCAGTAAATATTGATGAAAAGGGGAGCAGAGAAATAGGGCAGTAACATAATTCCAATTGTAGAACAACACAAAAAGTGTTATTTTTAAAAAAAGAGTTCTTTTTTTTAAGTCCCAATTTGTGATATTTACTTATGAAATTAACCAATAGAATTTAAATGAATATTTTCATGGTGTTGCAGGTGTTGGTAAATAACACATGCATTTCATTCAAATTAGAATTCCATTTTATAAATGAAATTCAAATAAACTTTTCTAGAACACTAAAACTTTAGAATGGTAATTTTTGGAAGAATGCATTGGAATACCACTATACAAAATTAGTTTTAACAGCAAAATTTCATGCATCAATCAGTCAGTAGTGCAATAAATTTTTACTCACAATAAGCCCTTTCTCTTGACCCTGAAATTACAGCAAGATTTTAATCCTGATGCTGTCACTTTTTAGCTCTTTGGCCTTGAGCAAATTACTTAACCTCTTGACATGTAAGGTTCACCATTTGTAAACCAGTCAAGGTGAGTGTGAAGAATAAATGAAATAATATATGCAAATGTGTGTGTCCGGCATGGGGCCTACCTCTCCCTTCTTTCTGGCACCTCCACTTTAGAACTCTCTGACCAAAATTAGCCTTGCAATGACTTTGGGTGGAACATTACATACAGCAGTTCTGGTCATCATGGCAGGCTCTGGCTCCAGTTTTGTCCTCAGCTCACCTGTTATGTCTTTGCACCTCATCAAGCAAACATCTAGACCCAGAATGCAGTGGACTTTGTAAACACTGGCTGCCTATTACCTTGAATTTATAAATGATGTAAAACTAAGGAAAGATTTGTTTTTGTGGTTTCTGGATTTTGGTGTATGAGATATTATAGAAAACTAAATACGTGTAAGCTGTGACAACTTCAATGAGAGCATGCCACCAAATTTTTAGATTAGGGTTTTAGACACAGCCAGGACCACAAAATAGTTACTTTTCCCCAATCTTCCAACCACAAATAGAAGGTTTTTCAAAGCAAGGAAGATAAAAAAGACCAATAATAATAATAATAACTCTTGAATTATTTATACCAGAAGTGAAAAAAAGTGCTTTAAAATTAAAAAAAAAAGTGCCTAATATTGAGATTGTTGAAGAGAAAAGAACTTATTTGTTGATTTGTATTCTCTTTTCAGTAATGGGGATTGCTAAAAGGAATCCATACAGGAGACAAGGAAATTGTAGTAATGAAATCTTTGTATAATTTAAGCTAAGCAATCATCTCCAGTACACCAAACCACAGGTTCCCCATACTCATCAGTCCAGACGAATGACACATTCACAAATGTATCATTAGAGTGAGCAAAAGGTTTCTTGTTTTGTTTTTTATTTTTAGACATTGCTTGGTAATATTTATTTCTGTGCAATTCCTAAATTCTGTCAAGTCTTCAACTGATTTAAATGAACGAAAGACATCACTAAGTCACAGGCTAGAGTTGGAAGGAAGCTTAAAAAGCCAAAAGCCCGTCTATTCCTCAGCAATGTTCATAACCATTGGTCATCCATGTCTCCAATTCAACTCTCTAGAGATTTAGAAGTGACTGTCCAAATAGGCAGCCCATGCTAATTCCAATCTGCTCAGATGTCTATAAATTCCCTCCTTTAAAGCCACACAGAAACAGGCTACTGTCTCTTTCTAGGCAGGCATTGCCTGTAACACAACTCAACTCCTAGTAGAGAGTGATGGCCATGGGAGTGAGGGGATGATTAGGTTGCTGTAGGTGGGTCACCAGGCACTTCAGGGCTCTTGCTTCTTGTGAGAGGAGGGAGCACTGGTGAGTGAGAGTGGATAATGCTGTCTGTTGACACTGACCGTGTTTCAAGATACAGTTTGAACCTTATGGACATGCTAAAGGATGTATGCGATTTCAGTCCCAATTACAGCTGACACCAAGTGAGTTTCACATATTTTTCCCTTGCAGTCCCAATTTCCCTACTACCACTCTGCATGTCTTAGGTTGGAAAATGAACATTCCAGAAATCATCTATGTGAATACTCTGGGAGGGCAGGGAGAATATCAGGGAGAGAACTCCCCCAGATCAGAATTGAGGACTATCTTTGAGATTTTAACCTATGTCCAGCACCCTTCCTGGGCAGCTTTCATGATGAATGAATTCTGTCTTCAAACATTGAGTGCACTTGGGCTTTCAAAAATATGAACGTCTTTCACTATCACATGGAGTCAATGCCAAAAAGAATTAATTAGGATCTGCTGATCATTTCTGCCATGCCCTCCTTTATGTAAACAGAGAGAGCTTCCAAATTTCTTCAGGCTCAAAATGAGGTGCAAAGTTCCATAGTCCTCCCATGTACCAGCGTCCTTAGTGTAAGACTTCTGATACAGAAAATCTTCAAAGGTTCCATTTTCAGGGGATGTTTCTTCATTTTGATCATGCTTTATTTTCTCTTAGTGTCATTTTTATCCGTCTTGGATTCATTTTACTTTTTTAAAAACATTTTTTTTTGAAGATGAGGTGTCACACTGTCGCCCAGGCTGAAGTCCAGTAGCACAATCACAGCTCACTGTAGACTTAAACTCCTGAGTTCAAACAGTCCTCCCCTCTCAGCTTCCTGAGTAGCAAGGACAATAGGTGTGTGCCACCATCCCCAGTTAATTTCTTTTATTTTTTTTGTAGAGATAGGGGTCTCACTATGTTGCCCAGACTGGTCTCAAACTTCTGGCCTCAAACAATCCTCCCACCTTAGCCTTCTAAAGTGCTGAGATTACAGATGTGAGTCATTGTTCCTGGTGAATTTTTTTTATTTTATTTTAGGTTATGTGGGTTACTTTATAGCCCAGAGACAAAGCCAATTAATAACAATGAAGCAGTGTCTAGTTCAATGATTTTCAGAATGTTAATACTTAAAACCCTTTAAACGTTAAAAATATGTCCTGCTTCTCACATTATAGTAGTAGAACATTTAGTAGCCATTGATTGAGAAATTTTATAATGAAAAAAGTGGAAGCTTTTGAACATGTCCCAGTAGCAACTGAACAAGTCCACAAGTTTGAAAAACATAATAGAAGTGAGTCACATTAATCCTTTAAAGGTAGTGCTTGCTATGGACACCAATGCACTAATTCTTTAACTCAGTCTCCACTTAGAAGTTTGCACCCACCCTTTCCCCATGTTCCCTCCTTCCCTGCTACAGACTTCCATGAAGAACCAACATCTTTCTTTAGCAGCTTCTTGATTCATAATACTTACTAGTTTTGCCCAGAATGCAAGCTAAAGCTTCTAGCTTGACCTAATTGGATTTTACCTTAAAACCATAGAAATTTGGATCTGGAAAGGATAATAGAGGTCATCTAGTTTTACCTTCTTAATACCCAAAGGAGAAACCTAAGACCCCAAGGCTTAGAAGTGGCTGCCCTGGAGCACAAAGAGTAGGACAGAACCAGGTCCTCCTGGTAGTATTCTGGTCCCAGTCTCTGCCTGGGTCTGGTGCACAGAGCTACTAGGTTTGCATCTGGAGCACTGGCCGCTCCAAATGGCTAGAAGATTCACCGGTATCAGGCTGTGTCCTGCTACTAGCACACTATTCGTGTAACTCCTCTTGCCCAGAATCTATTTCTCCCCATAATTACTTGGAAACAATTTAGTTCATCTTCCAGATTCAGCTACAGTAGAACCCTTCCGTGAAGCATCTTTAGACCCTCAAATAAGACACACCACCTCTTTTGTGTTTCTACTGTAGAAATAATAAGAATAATGTCTAACATTTACTGAGCACTTACTAAATGCCAGTAACATTACATGTTACATCTCACTTAATCCTCATAACATACTATGCCATAGGAACTATTATTTGCCTCCAGTTAAAAAATAAGGAAATGAAAATTTAGGGATATTGAGTAATTTGTATAAGTGTCAGAAGTGAGATCCTCCCTCCCACAGTGTGAGTCAAGCATCACACACTTAACCACTCTGTTATGTTGCTGTGTATTGCACAATAGTTGTAGCAAAGCATCCATAACTTCTGAGCGTACTTATGTTTTAATGTATGTCTTTCTTCCCCATTAGACCATAAGCTCCTCAGAGGAAGGAATAATATTTTATCTGTCTTTTTTTACCCCATAACTAGCAGTTACTGTCAGAGAGTATGTTCTCAGTATGTATTTGCTTAATGAATGAATGCATAAATGAAATAATCACTGCAAAGGTGGTTTTTAAAGTGCAGTTCCAAAAACAGTTCATGCATAATGATCATTTATAAGTGAGAGGGCAGAACTAATGATTTATCTGCATGAATCATGACAAATTATGGCAAAAGTGTCAGATGACGGAAGTCTTTATATATTAGCAGAATCAAATATTGCTATAGGCCAATATGCAAACTTCAGATTTCTCTTTCTCCCTGAATCCCTTTCTCTCTCCACAGACCCCTCCTTGTTAAGGAAGAGCAAGAGGAAGCAGAGAACTTGGATGTAGCATTAGAATGGAATCAGGAGAGCTGGACCCAACCACTTAGTTACCAGTGAGACTCTGGCATGTGAGACAGCCTGGAAAAACAGCTCTTTCCATTTCTTCTAAGCAGGGATATGTTCTCTAAGGCCTTGTAGATGCAAACATTCTGGAATTCTACAATTCACCAGGTGGTCTGTAGGCTGATCCAAAGTGAAAGTCATTTGAAAAAAGTCTGTTATTTTGGGCTTCCCCAAAGCATATATTTTCTATGTTGCAGAATTGAAGCTGCATTTTGAAAGGCAGAAAATAAAGATTTTAAAAATTGAAACTAAACCTGCGCTTCTTTTGTAGGGGCAAGGCCCCCAAAGATTTTGTGTTTGTGGTGGTGAAAAGAATTAGAGCAGACTGGGCACAGTGGCTCATGCCTGTAATCCCAGCACTTGGGAGGCCAAAGCAAGTCACTTGAGTACAGCAGTTGCCTGGGCAACACAGCAAGATCCTGTCTCTACAAATAAATTAAAAATTACCTGGGCATAGTGGCATGTGCCTGTAGTTCCAGCAGAGGTGGGAGGATCATTTGTTTGAACCAGGGAGGTTGAGGCTGCAGTGAGCCATGATTTTACCACTGTTCTCAGCCTGGGTTACAGAGTGAGACCCTGTCTCAAAAAAAAAAAAAAAAAAAAAAAAAAATTAGAGGAGCTCTCATATATAGGAGGGTTTTAGCCAGGAAAAGCAGGAAAGATGCTTATGACCCCGAGTTAATCCCCTAGCCCATCTTGGTCTACCTGTCTGTCAAATGGAAGGGTGGGAGCCCATCAAAGATCTCTTCTAGAGCAAACATTCCATGCTTTTATGTGCTCCTGAAATCAGCTCAGGATCTCTCTTCACACCACCAGTGGGGGTAAGCACACATTTAGAAGCCCCTGTCCACTATGTTGCCACTGCCTTTCTACTGATACTATGGCTTTGGTCATGTCCATAATCTCTGTATGACCATTATAAGGTAAAACTCAATTGCTTCTTTTTGCTGTTGTTTTTACTTTGATCCCTATCTACATTTTTTGGGGGGATGCTTGTGAATTATCTAAGGAAAGGCAAATGCTCATGCATGTCATATTCTAGCTGTAAGTCAAGAGGTCTGCACCTATCTCTTACAGTAAGAAAAATACAATATGTATGTATTTAACATGGGACTTCAGCCAGGCATGGTGGTGCACATCTGCAGTACCAGCTACTTGTGAGTCTGAGGCAGGAGAATCATTTAAGCCCAGGAGTTCAAGACCAGCCTGGGCAACATAGCAACACTTTATCTCTAAATAAATAAATAAAAAGGAAAAAATAAATAAACTGGGATTTCCCTTGGAATTAGTATTCTTAATTTTATAAATAAATGATTTGGTTTGACACTTGAAATCATCTTTATTTTTAATGTTCATGATTCTTCTCATGAAATATATTTTGCTTTAAAGAATAAGTAATAATAATTTAGTGTTTGAAATTAGCCATGAATGTTCATGATTTAATTATTATAACACGCTATGACATTTTTAGTGATAACTATGATAGTCACAGCACACGTTTCCCATAGATATTTTTGGACAAATTATGTCAGCTGTTCTTACAAAGCTTCCTTTTATCCTTTACCACTTTCCCTTTTAAACTTGCTATATATACTTACAGAACAGCAAAATTTCCCACAAGATGTTTTAATTTGCATTTCTCTCAATGACTAATCTGACATGCCAGATAGGAGATTCTTGTTTTTTCTATCTCAGTAAATGCTAACCAAGTATTTTGTTTTTGTGCATCGAGAAATCTAGCAATAATAGACAAGAAATAAAGAGTACAATGTTTGCATGTTTTCATTCTCAAGATGGCCATATTTTTGAGATTATACTTTTTTGCAAAATGACAGTCCACATTTCCATTTCAGTAACTTTGCTGTAATAGAAAGTCATACAAGTGTTGCCAGAATCAATAGTTTAGATTCTTGTGTCTGTCTCTGACAGAAGGATTGCTGTATATACCATGTGTTTCCATTTAATATTACCTGAGTTTCTTATTTGTAGTTATCTTTTAGGATAGTGTGATTCTGAGTCTTCTTTACTCCCAAAGGGATACATGATTTTATCATAGTTTTTTTTTTTTTAAAAAAACACATTTTATCATTTGTAAAACATTGAGTAATTATTCCATTTCTCTGTATTTGTACCAAGAAGGAAGCATTTATCCCTTTCTGTCTTATCTGTCACATTAGTTGGCAAACTAATGCTCCGTAAGCTTCCATTGGATGTTTTTCTACCAGCTATTTACAGCCAACTAATGGTCACTTTTCAGGAATTTTTGTCCGTGTTCCACATGTTTGATTGTAACAAGGCAGTTAACAGCCAAGAAGTTTCAATGAGAAGGCCCCTCAAAAACTGGCTTCAGCAGTTAGAACGGAGATCATTAAAAAATCTGGAGATAGCAGATGCTGGAGAGGATGTGGAGAAATAGGAACACTTTTACTTTGGCAGGAGCGTAAATTAGTTCAATCATTGTGGAAGACAGTGTGGTGATTCCTCAAAGACCTAGAAATAGAAATTCCATTTGACCCAGCAATCCCATTACTGGGTATATATCCAAAAGATTGTAAATCATTCTATTATAAAGACACATGCACACGTATGTTCATCGCGGCACTGTTTATAGTAGCAAAGACCTGGAACCAACCCAAATGCCCATCAATGATAGACTGGACAAGGAAAATGTGGCACATATACACCATGGAATACTATGCAGCCATAAAAAATGATGAGTTCGTGTCCTTTGTAGGGACATGGATGAATCTGGAAACCATCATTCTCAGCAAACTGACACAAGAATAGAAAAACAAACACCGCATGTTCTCACTCAAAGGTGTGTGTTGAACAATTAGAACATATGGATATAGGGAGGGGAGCGTCATACACTGGGGTCTATTGGAGGGGGAATAGGGGAGGGACAGAGGGGGATAGGGATGTTGGGGAGGGATAACAGGGGGAGAAATGCCAGATATAGGTGATGGGGGGATGGAGGCAGCAAACCATATTGCCATGTATGTACTTATGCAACAATCCTATATGTTTTGCACATGTACTCCAGAACCTAAAGTGCAATAAAATATATATTTAAAAAAAAAACTGGCTTCAGGATTTTCTGCACCTGTTGCTGGTTAGAAATAGGACTTGGGAAGTATTCAACCGCACTTGTCACCAAAAACAAACTGAAGATCTATGTATGATAAATGGAGGCATCCATATATTAATGGTAGTCTAGGTTCGTAAATGCAGACCATGTGTGTAATTGCACTGTTTCTGCTGGTGTTTACAGACCTTAAGTAAATCTTCCATCTGGCCAATGGGATACATCTTCTAGGAAAGCCCTCATGACTATGAGAATGGAAACCACTAAGTTCAAAGGGTAGCCAGGAGCTGAGGCTAAAGAAAGACAAAGATTAAAAAAGAGAAAAATATTTCAATTTGTGAAACAAATGAGCCAAATAAATTGCCTGACTTATTGGTAGTTTTACTTTTGAAACAATCATAAAGATTTCTTGGGAAGGTGGGAAGAAGGACCAGAGACAGAGAATGGGGGCAAGGCAGAGGTTAAATAGACATGTTCAGACTGAGAGATATGAACAAAAACCATTTCCAAAGCTGGAGAGCACAGGGCTAAGTTCCATTCAGCAGCATTTATTGAGTACCTATTGTATGTGAGTCACTTATTATATTACTATGCATTTCCAGCTCACTACTAAACAGATTGCAACTTTGCTGGCATTGCTGCCTTGAGTGGACAGGCATTGATGTGTCTGTCCAGAACAGTACCTCTTCTTCTCTGGGGAATCATTCTTCACTCATTCCAACCATGTGGCTGTGCTGATGGAGGCCAATCTTCCTCCCTCTATAAGGAGTGGGTACCTAGCACAGATGGGTCAAGCTTTATACCCACTTTTGCTTGCCACAGTGACTGGACAAGGTTGTATGACCTCGGTCAAGCCAGAGTCCTTTCTCAGAATTTTTCTAACTGCAGCTGGTAGGGCAGATCCCTCTTTCATCCTTCGTCGTGAAATTGTCAGGTTGTAAGCCTAAATCTAGCTATCATTAGAGTCCTATAAAGACAGCTGGCCTAGAGGACCAAAGCCGACATTCAGAAAGAAGAGAAGAAAGTGGAATAGAAACACAGAGAAACATTGACTTGTTGGCTTTTGAGTTCTGTAACCAATCACCTATGAGGTCAGATCCCAGGTATTCCATGGCATTATGTAGGCTTATTCACTTCTTCGGAGAGTTAAAACTGTATCTTTGCACCTTGCAACTGAGAATCTTGAGTATCCGCTGAAATTTGTTATTTTGTTAAGATGATTGTCATGATAATACTAGAAGAAGTTGTAAAAAAGGGTTGAAGAGGAAAGGCATATACTAGGAAGATGGAGGCAGAGGTAGCATGGAGAACTGCATTCCCAAGTCTTGGCCCCAGGAGAAATCACCAAGCCCTCAGTCAAGAGTAGAGAAGGCAAGGGACAAGCCACAAGCCAGTGATTATAATCGGACATAAAGAAGAGATTGCTGGTTCACCATTCAGTTGCCGGATGTGTTTTGAACTAGTGTAGATAATATCTTATCATGGTTATGCTATTAGTTCATTACCAAAGCACAAATGCTCATGTTTATTTTCTGAATCCTGATTTGAGATCATGTAGTTTAAGAAGTCATTCTACACAAATAGTGTCAGCATTTAGCTCATCCGTCTTCTTTTCAGATTAAGCAGAAATCAGACACCAGAAAGAAAAACAGTAAACTCTGAATATCCTGGAACAGGCAGGAACAATAGAATGGAATAAATGTTAAGCAACAGTGACACATTTTAGGCCTTGTTGTATTGATTTAAAGAAAGTAACTAAAAGTAAGTAAATATTCATTGGAAGATTAGTAACTGAAAATAACTGAAAACCCAACTCAAATTTGTTTAAGCATTACAGAGAAATTATAGTTTACATCATTTATGTGGGGGCCTTCAGGTGAGGTTGACTGGGGTCATATCCCTTTCCCTGTAATTCTCTAGGCATTTCCAATACTGTGACTCCAGGTTTTCAGTAAGGGCTTCTCTTAGGAAATACCTGCTCCACTTTTCTTTGTTTTTGTACAAGCTCTGTTAAGACTAAGCTTGCCTTTTTATTTTATGATCCTTCTGAAGACCACAAGGCATTCTAACCCACTGAGTTTTCTTTCCAGGTTTTCTAGTGCTATAGCCTCAGTTGGCATGTGGTCACAATCCCCATGTTTAACCAGCTGATTTGCTATCACATGACAATCATGGCCAATTTCCCAGACTAGAATAAAGGTTCACTACCTTCTACCTAAATTTCACTCAGCAACTCTGGCAATTTACAATATGTTACTTTCAATTCCTGGGAACAAATTCTGGGTCCACTAAGATGTATTTGGTTGGAAGTAACAGAATATGCAGAGTAACAAAACACTCAGCTTAAGCACTGAAATCGCTTTATTGGCTCATATAACGCAGTTTGGCTCACACTGATAATACCAGCACTTTGAGAGGCTGAGCTATGAGGATTCCTTGAGGCTAAGAGTGTGAGAACAGCCTGGACAACATAGTGAGACTCTTCTCCAAAAATAAAGTTTGGTGGTCATACAGCTTTAAGCCTGGTTTGATCAGGGCTCTGACTCCATTTCTCCAGCACGCTTGGCTGTGCCTCTCCCTGTGTTGGTTTGGGTTTCAGGCTGGTTTCCTTCATGGTAGTGGCATGGCTGCCAATGGCTAACAAGGCTACTAGTTTCTTGTTTACAAATAATTTCTTTCTAAATTTTACAGCTTTTCTGTCACATTAGTGGAGAGACAGGAGTGCTGGCCCACAACTAAGTCATAGGTAATAGTTCCCCATTCCTCCTGTTAACCTAACAAAATGTAAACCATTCGCAAAATTAGGAGACAGGAAATCTCAGCCCATTAATTATTTTTACAAGCATTTTTTTTAGGGCACCTGACACTAAGCAGGTTTTTCTCTTATTAAACACTGCGATACATTTTTTTCTTCTTTCCCTCAAATAGAACAATTTTCTTGTTTCCAGATTGATATCTGACAGCAAGGAGGATAGACGGTTGCTGGTGATAATAGGAAGACCTTGGGAAAGGGGCCGTGTCATAAAGAACATGCCATCATCCTGCTTCTTCCCATATGGCCTATTATGGGCTAAATTACACCACTCACTCTCACATTCATATCTTGAGGGCCTATTCCTCAGTACCTCAGAAGGTAACTATTTGGATACAGGATTTTAAAAGAGGTAATTAAGTTAAAATGGATTTATTAGGATGGGGCTTAGTCCAATATGACTGGCATCTTTATAAGAAGCGATTAGGACAGAGATAACATCGACAGAGAAAAGAAGATGGCCATCTAAAAGACACAGAGAGAGGCCTCAGAGTGAAACCAACCCTGCCAACACCTTGATCTTGGACTTCTAGCTTCCAGAACTTGAGGAAATACATTTCTTCTGTTGTTTAAGCTTCCTAGTCTGTGGTATTTGTGATGGCAGCTGTAGCAAACTAACACTCGACCTTCTTCCTTCTCTCTTCTCATCTTTCTCTTAGAATTATCAGTAGAAAAAGGAACAAGTCATTTTTCAGAGGAGAAACAGGTAGTGGGACAATGTTACAACCCACCATATGCACACACCCTGGGATATAGAGACGTGGTTGTATGAGGATGTCTGCTCCTTCATGCCAGCTCTGCAGAGGGTCCCTGGACACCACTTTGCATCCAGGACAGTCATATTATAGACTCATAATATACTCTATTCTTTTTTTCTTTTTTGCTAAGGCATAAACACATCATAGTTTCAAGTTGAATTCCTTAAGAATGAATTTAAGTATTGGAATAGTTTATGTATAAACCTGTGTTTATTTAGAATGTCCAACTACATGTTCAATTAGAAAGGAAATAACAGGTTATGAGGAAGATGTAGTCAGAGGACTACCTATAAATATCCTAAGGCAGGGGCCTAGCCCAGTCCTAGCCCTCTCCTCTGTGAAACGTGCAGAAATGTCCAGGAGAAGGCCTGGGGAGAGTCTGGGAAACATACTCCCTCCTTCCTTAAATAAATTCTGGGAAATTCCTAAAGAAAAATAGCAGAAGGAGGAAAATTTGGAAAAGACAACATAAATAGCTCAGAAGTCACAGCAAACAATATTAGATTCGATGGTTCAAGCTTATACTTCTCTCCCCAAAGTGCCATTCTTTGAGAGCTTACATGGAACTATGCTTAAAACACTGCCTTTTCCCATCACTATGCCCTTCATGATTTAAATGTCACAAATAAGCAGAGTACAACTTGATACCACCTCAGTCTTGACAAGAGATCAAGGACCACAGCATCTGCTGCTGGATTGGGTACAGCTGTGATTTCAGTTAGTGGACAACCAGTCTAAATTGCTCCTGGCTGCTGGTCTCAGAACAGCTCTCACTTCTCACCTAGGCAGCTATCCTGTTTCCCAAGCAGCTCAAAAGCCCAGCAATTTGATCATGTGATAAATATAAATAAAGCTTTTGATTTCACCTGTCCTTCTTTATTATGAACACTGGATGAAGCCAACTTAAGAGAGTAAGTGTTCAAGGAAAGAAATAGTTACTGTGTTACCATTGTAGGAAAAACAAGTGGGTGCAAATTCCTTACTTAATTGTTTTGTTTGGTTTGCTTCATTTCCTTCCACCCAGACCTTCTCCCTCTCTCCATAACCTGTTTTGTATTCTCCTCATAGATCTAGCCCCTCCTCCCCAAAGAAAGAAAGCTAAATTGTTTTTAGATAAAAGTGTCATCTGCCTCCCTCAAAATGGGAAATTCAATCATACAAATGACTGTACAAATGACTGTGGAGGCTGGTTTTCCATTTCCAATGTGGTGTCACTTAGAATGAGATGTTCCTCAGCAGCTGTTGTACATTATTATGGAGGCTGAAAGCCCATCCCGCCAATCACAGCAGAGGACACCCAAAGCTGCTGCGACTCCCTCCACAAACAAATTACTTCAGGCTGTAAAATCTTAATTGCCAAGAGCAACCAAGAGAGCAGACTACGTTTGGGAAGTTGGATGTACCATGCTTGGAGTACAAGCCAGAGACAGAAAATGGGAGCAATGACTTGCTGTGTGGCCAGGGGACCAATGAGTGACTCTTCACACTGTCAACTCCTCTGTGAGGTAAAGGTATAGGGGATATGAGAACCACCAGAGGGGAGGGGCCACCAAGCTTGGTTGCATGTCAGCTGGCCTCCGCCAGACCTCTACCCTCTAATTCCAACAAAATATTTTCCTGGGCCCGCTGCCCTTCTCTGTTGGATATTGTTCCTTAGGTAGATTTACAACATGTTTTCAAGGTGAGTAGATACAGCTTAAGGACAACTTTAATTTATGAAATACACATATCATACAGTCTCATGATTGAAGAAAAAAGGACTAATAATTTGAGACACCTGGCAGAGAATAATTCAGTGGAAATGTACAACAAAGTCATTCTAATGTGCTCAGATAACTATTTTCCCCACAAGATGGGGGACAATAAATTAAAGTGCATTAGCTTTTTCATTTGGCATCCACAAAGATGGTAAAGGGAAAGGGAATAAATATTTGCTGCCTGTCTATCTGGGGCCAGGCCTCAGTGTAAAATATTTTCATACACATTGTCTCATAGAGTCCTAGAAAACCTTGTTAGGAATTATTATTTCCATTTTTACGGGTGAGGATATTGAGGCTGACACTATTTAAATTGCCCAAATTTATACATAGAGAGTGAGTGAACTAGAATCTGACCTAGTTGACTCTGTGTTCTTTATATAACATATTTCAGTTTTGGTTATATGACTTTAAGAAAGTAGATACCAGTAAATCTTTCCTACCTTGGATATGCTTGATTTTTAGAGTATGTGCTATATAAAAATAGTATGTCTTTGGAAGCAAGTTTCTCATAACTCAAGTAACATTAAGTTTCTCCTCAGTATTTTCACTTCCACAATCTTCTCTTCCCTTTTCCTATTTGCATGAGCAAGGAATTTATAATAATAGAGTAAAATAGTAATGCTAGGAAATACGTGATCATAATCTCTAAAAAATACTAAAGTGCTAGTCCAGGGGAACACATATAATTCTTCCCTTCATTGAAAATCATGAAGATACCATGGGTCATGACAGCAAATGAAAGCCATGAAGACAAATACCAAAAAAAACTCAAAAAACCCAACAAGTGTACACACACACACACACACACACACACACACACACTCAGGAAAAACTCTCTGTGTGTCTCCTAGGCTTGCTGGTGAGCTCCTTATAGAAAAAAAAAATGTGAACAGAAGATCTCATATAGGAAATAAATGATGGTTTGGCTGGCTTGGCCACTGCTCCAATTGCTGGTGTGAGTCTGAAGGTTTGACTGAGGGAGCCCGAGATTTACACAGCCAAGGGACAAGCCAAGCCAATTTACACTCTGCAGGAAAAATGTGGAAAAGTCAAGGCCAAAGGTTTAGAGATAGGACAGAAGTGGAAGGTGCAGAGTGCAGAGCCAAGAGGTGAGAGTCTGGTAGAAGTGGAGATCAAGGCAAGGGCAGGGCAAAAACAACACTGAAGGCAATGACCATGAACAGCCTTGAAGCATCTCAATCTTTAAAGTATAGTGTATGTAACGTGGGTGGTATGTGGTAGAGTGGACAAGTACCTAGGATGGAGAGACACAAAATTACCCATGCATTCTATATGGAATTATTCTTGTTGTTTTTATATTTACTTTAGGGTGGCTCTCCCCAGTTCCAATAACCAACACCTCCATTTTTCTTTGCAGAGAAAGCACTTTATCCTTTTCCTTTCTGTGAGGTTACTCCTACCGGACCTCTTCCTGATGCACACATGCTGTTGCATTTCTCTGTTACACATTTTCTTTCCATGTGTAAGATAATATTTCTGCCATGTTTTCCATTATTTACATTATTCTAAGTGCGATTTACATTTCTTACTGAGTATTATAGTCATTCGTGTCTCCTTTTCATAAAATTCCCTGAAGAAAAGTTTAAAGCGTGGAAACAAAGTATTATTGCCTGGATGGAAAAACTTAGAACATCAGCATTCAGACAGCCCTGTAGCCATGGAGCCCAGTGGAAACCTGCCCTCTTATACAAATATTCTCCTTTAATATTACACAAAGAATCTGGTGTATTGAGTCTCTCTGGAAAACAAAGTAAGCACTACTATAAACTTGCTTTGCAATACCTAGGCAAGGGACACTGGAACTCCATCTTGAATTATAAAACACTGAAGCACAAAACATTGTTGGGCCTGCGGTTGCACTTAAAATAAGATAAATGCAATTCTTAAGCTAAAAGTCAGAAAGCTGTAAGTCAAAAGTGGGCCTGGGTTGCGGTGAGAACTCCCTCAGTCTCTTCACTTCTCCCTCTTCACCCTTTGTAGGGAAGAGCCACACTTGGGGCTATGTGTTCTTGGCCAACGTACTTGCACTCTGCCTAGAGCAAAACACATGCTCTTCAAGTAAGTGTGCCCTAAAGGAGATATCATGGAGGCAGAGGAATACTCTGTCAAAACATTCCCTCCATGCAAACTTCTTCAGGGAATCAGAGAGGTGCTGAGACCCAGGGGTCTTCAATCAGGTTGGTTTCAGCAAATCTTGCAATCAACTCTAAATTCCATTTGGGGTAGAAAACCAGCGAATGGCATTTTCTTCTTCCTACAGCTCTGAGGCTTGTTTTAATTGAATATTAGACTCCAAGGTTTTTTAGAGTTAAAATGTGCCTGCAAACAACTTGCCAGCATACTGAGCCTCATTTTTCTTCTTTTAAATTCAGAACACCTCCTGAGGTTTCTTCACTACGTCCTCACACAGTCCCCTTAGTGGACTCATGGTTGGTCTGGTTAAAAGTCTGAACACTATCTTCCCTAATGTATCTGCTGTCGGCTGACAGATTCTAACTTTGTTGTGTTTCCAGATCGTTGTCTCTTATGGTTTGGAAATGGGAATATACAGCTGCAATGTGGCAGTCAAAGTGGGGGAGGTGATCATTTACATTCTAACACACAGAGACTTCCTAGTCAAGGTTACTTATAAATCAAATACATGCTATTTCATAAACACCCCCAAACAACTGTATTTCATTATGAAAATGTGAAGCAGGGCAGTTAATGGGTATCTAAGGACTAAAATCAATTTAACTTACAGGCACTCAGCTGCTATAACAGTTGTGAACATGTCTGAATGTTAATAAACACTGATTAGCATTAATATCATACAAGATTTTTAAATGCGACTGGCATAAATTTCTCAATCTAATGGATAGGGAAGCCTGTTGACAAAGATTTATTCTCTTTATTCTCTTGTCGACAGAAATTTTCATAGGCTTGACAGTATTACCATCAGTTTCACAAGTGTACTATGTCACTACTTGATTTTTAGAGACTATAACAACCTCATGAAAAGACAGAGGGTTGAACACTCATTTGTCACTCAGACACAACACTGAAATGACAGAGTAAACCAAGGAGCAGCAAGTGAAATGTGAAAATGAAGAGGAAAGAGAAAGTGAAGATGCACAGACCATGATCATACAGAACAGTTGTGCGAATGAGGGGCTGTTCCTCAGAGAAGTTGACAGTAGCCATGACCTCAAAAACAAGTGGTAATGCAGAGACACAGATTACTTTTGTCACCTTTCAACACAATGTAAAGGAGCGAAATGAAGACGAAAAATACATTGATTGGAATTGCAGAGATGTCTGATTTTAGCAAGTTTCATGTGAATTCTGATTCTATTTTCACACTCACCATTATTTGCCTTGACTATTCTGTGTATGAAATATCTCCCACTCAGAGTGGAGAGTAAAGGTCAGGATTACTGTGAATCAGTAGGTTTTACTTGAATAATGTCTCTTTTCTAGGAACTGAACACAGTTAAACACAGATATTTCAAAACCACTTGAACTTCCACCAGTCTCCATCATAGGAAAAAGTATACAAAGAGGCTCAACAGTTGTTTCACCTAAAAAAAAAACAGGTGAAAAGAAAGAGAACACTACCTTTAAAAATGTAATCAAATTTAAATGACAGTCCATGCAAAATTTTTGTTTTGGAAATTGACAATCAAATTCTAAAACTTAGATGGAAAGGCAAAGAGCTAAGTGTAGCTAAGGTAATCTTCAAGAAAAACAAAGCTGGTGGACTTGTATTATGAGATACCAAGAGCTGTAGTAATTAAGACAGTATGGTAGTGGCACAAGGATTGGAATATAGAACAATGAAAGAAAAAAGAAAGTCCAGAAATATGGTTAACTGATTTATGAAAAAGGTGACACTACAGTGCAGTGGGGAATGAATAATCTTCTTAATAATTGGTGTTGGATCAGATACCCAGATGGGGAAAAATAAATTTGTACCCCACCTCTTACCATACAAGAAAATAAATTCTAAATGGGTTGCAGATCCAAATGTGAAAGGTCAAACAATAAAATTTCTAGGAGAAAATGTAGGAGAATTTCTTCATGACTGTGACATGGGCAAAATTTCTTAACCATACAAAGAAAAAGATTGATAAATTCAACTTTAAGCACTGCATATTAAAGGACCCCATTAAATGAGTAAATCTACCACCCATGGTATAGGGAAGATATTTGTAATACAGATAACCAACCAAGGACATAAAACCTGATTATGTAAATAATAACGCAAATTGGGAAAAACTCTAACACGTTACTGTGTTTTTCTCTGCTCTCACACCACAATAATCATCAACACACAAGACTTCTGGGACCAAATGTGTGTGTGAGGGGGCTCTCCCCACCACCAAGTGGGCATTCCGTTAATTCTCCAGTGGACACCAACTGGGTGTCCTCCCATTCAGTTCCAACACTATCTAGCTGGAGATTACATTGGATCTCACAGGTTGAGGGCTCAGTACCCAAGACTACCCACCTTCAGATACCAGTCACAAGTCCTGGCCTCTGGAACTTCTGACCAAGGAGCTTCAAGTTGAGGGTCCCATGACCCCCTCTTTAGGTTTGATTACTTTGCTGGAGTGGCTCACAGAATTCAAGGAAACACTTACATTTACTGGTCTATTATAAAGGATATTACAAAGGATATAGATGAAGAGATGCATAAGGAGAGGAGGAGAAGGCGTGTGGAGCTTCCATGCCCTTCCTGGGATTACCACCTTCTAGGAACCTCCATGTATTCAACTATCCAGAAGCTCACCAAACCCTGTCCTTTTGGGTTTTTATGGAGGCTTCATTACATAGGCATGATTGACAACTTTGTAGACATGTGACTGAACAAAACAAGTATGATCTCGTACTAGTAGACTGAGTGGGGAAAACCAGCAAGACTCGTCTGTTCAGACTCTTCTTGACCTCTCCGTGCAGCATTCCTTCCTGCAGAGTATGGGGTGGGACTCTCTCTGGAATAAGGGTCTTTTGACCCACAGATTAGAGTCCTGTTTTGGGCAGGTAAAAGAAGGCCAGGATAAAATTAGAGAGATTCTGTTTCCTGGGGCCTGCTCCTAAAGCCTAAAACACCCCAAAATTATAACAAAAGACTGTAACAAAGGCCATGGGATTTATGAGACTGTAACAAAGGCTAAAGGAGTTATGATCCAGGAACTGTGGACAAAAGCCAACATATATATATTTGATATTTGTTATTCATAACACAAATGAATAAGAAAAAAACTATATATTTTTAACATATATATGTTATATATATATATATATATATATTAAAGGACATTACAAAGGATACAGATGAAGAGATATATAAGAAGAGGAGGGGGAGGCGATATATATATAAAAGTTAAAAAAATATAGATTTTTTCTTATTAATTTGTGTGATAGGAATGAATATACATATATATGTATACACATATATATGTATATATGAAAAACACAAATAAGGTAATACAAAACTAAGGTTTTACTTGGACAGAGAAGATCCAAGTAGCCAATGAACATATGAGAATGAACTCAACTTCATTGATCATAAGCAAATGCCACACTGAAGAAGAAAAAATACACTTGTCAAAAGTAAAAGTTGAATATTATCACCTTCCGGTACACTTAGTAATTGGATGTTCTTTCTTGTAGGTCTTTCTGTTAGTACACGTGGCCAGGTGGCCTACTCTAATGAGCAGTATGTACACAGGTAAGGAAAGCTGCACTTAACCTCCTTCTTGGCTCATGTGTATAACCATTTATCCTAAGACAGGAATAATACAGGACAATCACAGGAAAAATAGAAAATTTCAGGCAGCAGTTTCACATGACTAGCAAAAGGAAACTATAGTAATAACTGCAGAATCTAGAGGCTGATAAGATTCTGAAAAACCAAGGTGTAGGCCAAGCTGGCTAAGACTGACTGGACCTATACCATGGCACTGAATTTGACCAAGGATTCACCTAGTACCTCATTATATGCTCGTTAGCATATCAAACCCACACCCATCAGTACCATGACAGTTCTGTGAGTACTCATATTTGTTGTCAAAATGAGTGGCACCTCAGTTCCCAGAAATCTCCATCTTCTTCCAGGAAACTTCATGAACATTCTACTCTTTGGTTAAAGAAACTCATAAAGATAGCAGCCCCAAACGCCCTTGTGTGTGACTCTCTCTAGAGTATCCCCAGACTCCCCTTTCTTGAGTGTGTCCTTTTGGCTTTGCAATAAATCTCCATACTTTCCCTGTTTTCTGACTCCTCCTTGAATTTATTCTCAAGAAGGTATCAAGAGCCTGGACACTGGTTGGGGTTGAGTTCCCACTGGCATTTTGGGACCTCCCTCAGACAGCTGGCGTTACCCAATCTATTGATGCAAAGCAACAGGATCTACTGAGTATATGTATGTTTGTTTTATAAGTGGGCTTCTGGGGTCCTGGTAATGTACTTTCTCTTTTATCTGGATATTGATTATACAGGTGTACTTAGTTTGTAAAAATCATCTAACTGTGTACCCATAATTTATACATAACTTCTCTGTATAAATGTTATACACATATTATAGCTGTCATACTTCAATAAAAAGGTTTAAAAATCAAATAACCACCTGAACTTAAAATCTTAATACATCCTTATTGTCGGCTACAACCTACAGGAATATTGAAAGATTTACTAAAACAATGAATACACACACACTCTATACCTATATTCACCAATTAGTAAAATTTTCAACAATTAGTAAAATTTTGCCACTATACTTTACTTCTAAATCCTTCAGTGTATCTCCTAAAAACAAGAACATGACTGACCATACAAATACTTGTAAAGGAAAAAACAAACTACATTTTTCCTCTCTACTTTCACATGCAACACAGCACAGAATACTTCTTTTTATTTGTTTTAGTAGACAGTTTAAAAACTGTATATATTTATTGTGTATAGCATGATGCTTTGAAATATGTATACATTGTGGAATGGTTAAATCAAGCTCGTTAACATATGTATTACCTCACATACTTATCATTTTTTTTGTGGCAAGGATGCTAAAAATCCACTTTCTTCGTGATCTTCAAGAATTTGTTATTAACTATAGTCACTGTGTTGTACAATAGATCTCTTAATCTTATTCCTTCTAACTGTATAAGTTTTTATCCTTTGACCAGTATCTCCCAAACCACCCTGCTCCCCCAGCTCCTGGTAACCACCACTCTACTCTCTGCTTCTATTGTGTTCAATTTTTTTAGATTCCACATGTAAGTGAGAAAATGTGATCTTTATCTTTCTGTGCCTGGCTTATTTCATGTAATGTCTTCCAGGTTCATCCATTTTGTTGCAAATGACAGGAATTTCATCTCCTTTTAAAGTCTGAATAGTATTTGATTGTATATATATGCCACATTTTCTTTATCCATTCATCCAGTAGTTACAGTAGGGTAGCTAGTCAGACAAGAGCAGGGCAGAAGAGCAACCCCCACAACCAGGAATGTCAGGTGACTATCAGGTGATGGTTAGGCAGTTGTTAACTGTTGTTAACTGTCCCTCAAAAATAATAATTGTTCTCAGCTAGGACCATGGAAAGGTAGTCTCCCAAAAGAATAGGAAAAACCTGAAGCTGGTGATCAGTGGCTTCCCCAGAAGATCTCAGGAGTTAGGGAAGTGGGCTTACACATGTGCAGTAAGAAACAAAATGGAGACGCTTTACTGGTATATGACCTTATAGGAACACTCAACTGGTAAGGGAAGAACGTCTCAACTGAGCATGCATACAACTTCAGTAAACACACTGTGCATGCAAGCCTCTCCCAGGTGCTGGCAGGCCACTGTACATGTGGACAGCCCACTCCAAGGGAAGAATCAGGGGAGAAGTAAGGCAACCCTGGAAGCATGCCAATGTATAAAACTCCAAGTCAAAGGTCAACTCGCACATTTGATTTCTCAAGTTGCCTTCTTGGCCCTCTTTCAAGTGTATGTTATACTTCCTTTCATTCCTGCTCTAAAGCATTTGAATAAACTTTCATTCCTGCTCTAACACTTGCCTGGCTGGGCGCGGTGGCTCATGCCTGTAATCCCAGCACTTTGGGAGGCCGAGGCGGGTGGATCACGAGGTCAAGAGATCGAGACCATCCTGGTCAACATGGTGAAACCCCGTCTCTACTAAAGATACAAAAAATTAGCTGGGCATGGTGGCGCGTGCCTGTAATCCCAGCTACTCAGGAGGCTGAGGCAGGAGAATTGCCTGAACCCAGGAGGCGGAGGTTGCAGTGAGCCGAGATCGCGCCATTGCACTCCAGCCTGGGTAACAAGAGCGAAACTCCATCTCAAAAATAAATAAATAAATAAATAAATAAAATAAAAATAAATAAATAAAATAAAATTATGCCTTTATGCAATAGGTAACATTCGCTTGACCTTGGGGGTTGGAATGACACTTTCCAACTTTCTACATCTTAAGAAGCTAGAACTCAACTTGATTTTAAACATTTAATGTATTCTCTTTCACATTAGAATTTTGAATGTGAGACAATTTGAGCATCAAAATGATACCTTCAAGCTGCCTCTTGTGACTTTTTGACACGTTGTCATTTGTTCTTGAGCGCTTCCTTTCTAGTTTAAGATCTTCCATCCTCACACTGTACTTTTTCTGCTTCAGATCTGGAATTACTCTTGCCTTTACAGATCTTTGGTTCCTTTTAGTAGGAAGTAGCAAAGGGAGACCTGAATGGTAAATGTCTTCATTGCCACTTGGTTGTCATTATTTCTAGAAACTTCTAGTGATAAAGCTAACAAATACATACTTTTAAAAAAAATGTTAGTTTGTACAGATATTGTCTATTCCATTTCCATATCACACTCCCCCTTTCCTTCTTCATTTCTTTATTGTATTTTCCCTTCCATGGTAAGAACTCTGGTTCAAACATTGATAAATTAAATTTAATCATTTTCTCTATTTTATAAGAAAAATATATTTCAGGATAAGTATATTTATACTAGTATCAAGAACAAGCCAACTAAGTAAAATCCAAAATTTCTTGCAGTTCTGAGGGTGTATACTATATACATATAGTGTACTGTGTTTAGAAGTTGCTTGAATTGATTCTTTTTTGGTGCTTATGTTAAAATTTGATATTCAAAATTTTAGCTTCATTTGTTTTTGTTTATATTCAATTTAGAGCTTTTTCATCATTGTAGATATAATTATATTTCTTAAAATAAATAAAACATTACTTCAAAAGTAAAATGTATATTACAAAATATACTTGGGTGGTCTCACTCCCTTCCCTATTCCTTCCATTCTGTTCTCATCCATCACTTGCAGGTAATCGGTTCCATTAATTTCTGATTTATACATGCATTATGCACGTACAGATTTACTTAAAGACCAGCAAAATATGCAAGTGGATTTGTTAGCAGTTATCTTGGGTTTATGAGTACAAATTTATTTACAAGAGAGGAAAATTTCCTTTTCTTCTCATAAGGATGACAACTGACTTGAGAAATTAAAAGCTTCTTGAAAGTTTTCATGCAGAGAATCATGTTCTCTTGCATCATCTGTCAACTATAATTTTTTGTTGTATTAGAGCATAACAGAAAATATGATTGTTAAAGACTGTGATAAACATTAATATATTTCTTTCACTTTTTTTCCTATATTTCCTTTCCTTCCCCCTTTCTTTTCTTCCTTTATTACATGGATACTTATTTTTTATCCTTCTAAGTATGAGGTACGGAGATTAACAATACAGGTGAAACTCCTTCCTTTAAGACAGTAATTTTCTATTTGGGGAGATAGTGAATGAATAAAGCAGAATAGAAAGATGAGCTACCATTTCCCCATATTACTGTAGGTGGTGACAGCAGGTAAGGTGAGGGATACCTATGAATAGTCTGAGTTGTGTTAACATCTCAGTATCCACCTACTTGTCTTCTTCTTTCCAGGTTGAACAAACAGAAGTTAGGAAGAGGTCATTAATGGTATGAAATTCTCTTCCTTCTTCTTGTTTAACCAGCCAGATTTGCTTTGACACATGTTGGAGACGGGAGTACTGGGAATAAAGACTGTAAAACAGAAACTCCTTTGCAAACTAACTTTGAATTTAGGAGTTTGGAGAGATACAAACAAAACAATATGTTTGTGCAAGAATATCACCTCAGCCCCATCTCAGCAGAGTATCACTGCCAAAGGACGATGTCAGTAGTTATGTAGTTAAATTAGTCATAGGCATAGTGCTGGTTTTTTTGCCCCATGGCAATTTGTAACATTTCCATATTTGTTACCAGATCATATAAAATCCCATAAATTCAAAAGCATTGAATGTGCTTAAAAAAAAGAAGAACATGTTATGATAGAAACCAAAGTGATATTAGTTAGCTCTATACAGATGGTTCATATACCTGTTACATTGTCCTTATAAATAAATGGACTTAGGATCAGACTTTAACCTGTGTATAACTATAGGAGCTTCTGAATTTAATTATATAAGAATAGATTCTGTGTCTTTAAGATATATATCTTCCAGCAACATAAGGTTCTAAAGTCATTTAGTCAGGAATCCCCTGTAGTCAAACTGATCTTTGAAAATTCCTACATGGATTTGTGTATGTAACTGCATAATATTTCTAAAGTTTGAAGACTATTGAGTTAGTCTTTTAAAAATGAGTAAAACTAAGCTCTTAATGCAATGAAATCTCTGCATTCAAGTCATTCATCCTTTAAGATAATCATCAAATCTCTGGCTGGCATGGGGATAGATGAGAATTCTAAGCTGTCTTTGCTTATCTTCAGGATGACTTCATATTTTAATAGCAGGAAGCACATTCATTTTTAACACTGTGGAATTAATAAGGTATGTATGTGAAAGCATCTAGTCTAGGACTCAGCACATAGCTGGTCCTCAATAAATAATATGGGCTGATTTTGAGTCTAAGATTTGTTTGATCAGGGCCACATGTATACTGATTTTAAAAAGTAATAGAGAAGGACTCAGCCACCTGCTGCTTGTCATTTCAAATATGCATTTCTTGTGACTCTGATGAACTGCTGTCACACTCATGCCTTTGGGAACTGATGTTAAGCTCCCTTAAGTGGAGTCACACTCAGCCAAGGGATAGGTTCTCATATCAGTATGAAAAATAAATGCATTTAGACAGCATGACTAAAGTATAGATGTCTTCTTATCTGTAGTTCTGCACAATTCATTTCTTCATAATTCCCAAATCTCTGTGTTCCCTTTTTCTTCCTTTCTCATCTCTATCAGAGTTTGTGCAACCTTGCAGGATGCCCCTTGCTAAGTTTTTTTTTAGCATTTTTTTTCTCAATAGGAATATGCAGACTCTAGGAGAACCTCCCTGGCAATTATTTAACTTCCCAGTAATGACATAGAAACAATTAAAGCAATGTTTCTTAATTTTACTCATTGAGTATTAATTAATTTGGAAAGTAGTGTGGATTTTTTCTGTATCTATGTCTAGAGCTTAATTAAATTAACCCCTAAGAGGAAATACAGCCTATTTACAGAAGTGTTCTTCTTTAAATATTTTCATTATCAATTTTTATAACTAAATTGCAAAAATATTCCCAGTATTAAAACACACACACGACTGGGCACAGTGGCTAACGCTTGTAATCCTAGCACTTTGGGAGGCCGAGGAGGGACGGATCACTTGAGGTCAAGTGTTCAAGACCAGCCTGACCAATATGGCGAAATTCTGTCTCTACCAAAAATACAAAAATTAGCTGGGTATGGTGGCTGGCGCTTGTAATCCAAGCTACTCAGGAGGCTGAGGCAGGAGAATCACTTGAACCCGGGAGGCAGAGTTTGCAGTGAACAGAGATCGTGTCACTGCACTATAACCCGGGTGACAGAGTGAGACTCTGTCTCAAAAAACAAAACAAAACAACACACACACACACACACACACACACACACACACACACACGCAATAGAGAAGAATATAACGTGAAAGATCATAATCCTTATTATGCTGTATTAGTCCATTTTCATGTTGATAAATACATACCCGAGACTGGGCAATTTACATAAGAAAGAAGTTTAATTGGACTTACAGTTCCATATGGCTGGGGGAGCTTCACAATCATAATGGGAGGCAAGGAGGAGCAGGTCCTTTCTTACATGGATGGCAGCAGACAGAGAGAATGAAGAAGATGCAAAAGCAGAAACCCCTGAAAAAACCATCAGCTCTTATGAGACTTATTCACTACCATGAGAACAATATGGGGAAAATCACCCCCATGATTCAATGATCTTCCACGGGTCCCTCCCACAACACGTGGAAACTATGGGAATATAATTCAAGATGAGATTTGGGTGGGGATACAGTGTCAAACCGTACCACATGCCCCCTAAATTCCAATCCACTTTCCAGAGACAACCAACTATGTTAACAGCTTTGTGTATTTCTCCAGAACTTTAATTTTTATTTGCATATGTATATGCAATTTAAAATATTTAGTTTTGTTTTCTTTGCCTTTATATAGCAATACTGTAGTTATGTAACAATATGTTGTAGTTCAATTTGCTTTTTTTTCACTTAACAATGTATATTGGTAAACTTTCCCTAACCATGATCCACCTCACTTTTTTATTTTTATTTATTTATTTTTGCTTTAAGTTCCAGGATACATGTACAGAATGTGCAGGTTTGTTCCATAAGTATATGTGTCCCATGGAGGTTTGCTGCACCTATTGACCCATCCTCCAGGTTCCCCACTCTTGCCTTGCAATCCCCTAGAGGCCCCAGTGTGTGGTTTTTCCCCTCCATGTGTCCATGCGTTCTTGTTGTTCAATTCCCACTGATGAATAAGAACTCATCTCACTTTCAGAAGTAAACTTGTGTGTCATACTATTTTTCTGCAGTAATGCATGTGCCATATAATCTATTTAGTATTCACATATTGATGGATATCTAGTTGTTTCACTATACAAATCACTCTTCAAACAACATTAATATTCTTGTTTCTTTGTGTACATATGTATTTTTTTAGGACAGCTACTTGGAGTGAGTGAACCTCCTAGTCATAGACAAAATCAGAAGATTTTACTATATAGTACAAAATAGTCCTCTCCCAAAGGCTTTGTCATCATATACCAAGAATGCAAGATAACATATACTTCCCTCACATCTGAGCCCTTCAGTGATACTGTCTCCTCAGTTTTTTACAAATAGGATGGAAAATAAATTATATCTGTTTATTTTAATATGCGTTTCTCTTTCATAGAGAAAGGGGACCATTTTAAACTATATTTATTATCTATTCATGTTTATTTCTTCTGTGTAATGTTCTTTTTATGCATTTTAAAGTTTGATCATCTTTTCTTAATGATTTGTAAGAATTCATTATATTATTTTCATATTTATTTATTTTGGGTTATATATTACTCATCTTTTAACTTTAAGATGTCATTTTTGTCTCTCAGAAGTTTTTAATTGTTACATGGTCAAGTCTTTTCACTTCTTTCTTTTTTGTTTCTGGATTTTGGATATTGTTTCAGAAAGACTTCTCTACCTCTATGATACAAAGATATTCTCCTATGTTTTCTTTTAAAATTTTTGTGTTTTAATTTTATATACAGAATCCTTTAATCAACAGAAATTTATATTGGTATATGGAGTAAAGTAGGCACCTAACTACTTTTTTTTTCCTTAATGGATAACTAGTTGGTTCAATTATTACTAAATAATTCATGCTTTCTTCATTCATTTGGAGTATTTATCTTACCTTTAAAATATACCCGTATGAAGTTGGATTTGTTACAGATCTCTCAATTCTATTCCATTTATAAATTTGTAAATGGTTCTTCAAATACCATGTCTTTTTTTTTTTTTTTTTTTTTTGAGACGGAGTTTCGCTCTTGTTACCTAGGCTGGAGTGCAATGGCGCGATCTCGGCTCATCGCAACCTCCGCCTCCTGGGTTCAGGCAATTCTCCTGCCTCAGCCTCCCGAGTAGCTGGGATTACAGGCCACCTGCCACCACGCCCAGCTAATTTTTGTATTTTTTAGTAGAGACAGGGTTTCACCATGCTGGCCAGGATGGTCTTGATCTCTTGACCTTGTGATCCGCCCACCTCGGCCTCCCAAAGTGCTGGGATTACAGACTTGAGCCACCGCACCCGGCCTGTCTTTTTAATTGCTATAACTTTATATAATTTTTTGGAATCTGATGGGGCACATCCCCCACTTGTTTTCAGTTCTTGGGTTTGAAACTTCTTTGTAAAACTATTAGAACATACTTGCTAATTTTATTATAAGTAGTATGTACCTTTATCTCTTTTTCATCTATTTTTGTCAATGAATTGTGAAAGGAGTAAATTGACATCTTCCATTAAAATTCTGGTTGATTTTTCCTTGTAAAAACTTATTAGTGATTGCTCAACATATTACAAATCTATTGTGTTAAATGCATACACTTTCCTGACTAGTATGACTTCTTAGTGGATGTTAACTTCTTGCTAAAATGAAATATAATTCTTCATTTATTTTAGTGCATTTTATTTTTCATATCTATTGATACATATTTTTATAGCACTTGTCTGAAATAATCTATTTTTGACCTTTATGTTCAGTCTTGTTGTGTCATTTTGTTTTGTTTCTTGTAATAGCATGCAATTGGAATTTTAAAAAATGATTTTGACATATTTAATATGAAATTTAACCCATTCATCATTTCTCTGTTATATACTCCAAGTTATTCCTTTCATTTTATATTTCTATTGACTATGCTATTTTCTTCTTTATTTAAATAATGTTTCTACCATATACTGGCTTTATTGAATTTTTATTTTTTCCCTTAATTTTTTTTTTTTTTTTTTTTTGAGACGTAGTTTCTCTCTTGTTACCCAGGCTGGAGTGCAATGGTGCGATCTTGGCTCACCACAACCTCCGCCTCCTGGGTTCAGGCAATTCTTCTGCCTCAGCCTCCTGAGTAGCTGGGATTACAGGCACGCGCCACCATGCCCAGCTAATTTTCTGTACTTTTACTAGAGACGGGGTTTCACCCTATTGACCAGGATGGTCTCGATCTCTTGACCTCGTGATCCACCCGCCTCGGCCTCCCAAAGTGCTGGGGTTACAGGCGTGAGCCACCGCGCCCGGCTCCCTTAATATTTCTGTTAATAATTTGGAAGTCAGTCATATTGATTGCAGTCTTCTAAAAGTTGTTTCTGTGTATTTAAAGGACACATTTAAACAACTTCTTTTTCCCTCTCCTTTTTCACCTGTTCTTTCCTTCTCCTCCCTCCTCTCTTTCTCTTCCCCTCCCCTACCTTCTCCTTTTCATGATACATTCCATGTGTCTTCAGTTTTATGCCTTCTCTCTCTCTCTCTGCTTCCCTCTCTCTCTCATTCCTCTCTTCTTTTTCTTTGTGTTCTAGGATATTTTCTACACTTGGTCTTCTGTATCTCTATTTTGTTTTCATCTTGATTCATTTTGTTATTAAGCCTTTCTATTTATTATTTTTCAAATTACAGTGATCATGTTGTCAATGAAAAGAGTCAAACTCTGTAAAATATTTGAAGAGATTTACTCTGAGCCAAATATGAGTGACCATTGCCCATGGACACAGCCCTCAGGAGGTCCTGAGAACATGTGTCCAAGGTGTTTGGGGCACAGCTTGGTTACATACATTTTAGGGAGGCATGAGATGTCAATTAAATAAATTTAAGAAGTACATTGGGTTGATTCAGAAAGACAGGGTGAGTCTAAGTCTGCAGGGGCGAGGGGGTGGTGGTGGTGTGTGGGTGGAGCTGAAGGTAAATTTAAACATTTTCTGGTTGAAATTTGGTTGACTTTATCTAAACACTTGGGATCCATGGAAAGGAAATGTTCAGGTTAAGATAAAAGATTGTGGGCCAGGCATGGTGGCTCATGCCTGTAATCCTAGCACTTTGGGAGGCCGAGGTGGGTGGATCAACTGAAGTCAGGAGTTTGAGACCAGCCTGGCCAACATGGTGAAACCCTGTCTCTACTAAAAATACAAAAATTAGCTGGGTGTGGTGGCAGACACCTGTAATCCCAGCTACTTAGGAGGCTGAGGCAGGAAAATTCCTTGAACCCGGGGGTGGAGGTTACAGTGAGCTGAAATCGTACAACTTCACTCCAGCCTGGATGAAAGAGCGAGACTTCATCTCAAAAAAAAAAAAAAAAGATAAAGATTGTGGAGACCAAGATTTTTTTGAAGTCTTCCAGTGACTGCCCTTAGAGACAAGAGATGACAAATGTTTCCTATTCAGATCTTTAAAAGATGCTAGACTTTTAGGAAATCTCTTTAGAATTGGGAGGTCCTGGAAGAAAAAGATCTAGCTATGCTAATAGAGATTTACAGATGCAAATTTTCCCCCACAAGGACAGCTTTGCAGGACCAATTCAAGATATGGCAAAGAAACATGATTTGGGGTAAAATATTTTGATTTTCTTCCTTGTCTTGTAATGTTATGCTAGAGTCAGGTTGGAACGTAAGTTATGATATATAGGGTTAAATAAAATCCATCTGATGAGAATTTAAGGTTTATAGGACATGACTCCCCAAACTCCTCAGGTAGGAATTTGGGAAAGATAAAAATAATCAGAGGTTAGTTCTCAATGTTTTAAATTTAAAATAAACTGTTTTCTGGCTTCTTTTAAAACCAGTCTTTTCTTATTTTATGAATACAAGACCTTCTTTAGTCTTTCTGAGAATATCAATAATTTTTTTTTTTTTTTTTTGAGCCAGTCTTACTTTGTCGCCAGGCACCAGGCTGTATTGCAGTGGTGCGATCTCAGTTTACTGCAACCTCCGCCTCCCAGGTTCAAGCAATTCTCCTGCGTCAGCCTCCCGAGTAGCTGGGACTACAGGAGCACACCACCACGCCCAGCTAATTTTTGTATTTTTAGTAAAGACAGGGTTTCACCATGTTGGCCATGATGGTCTTGATCTCTTGACCTCGTGATCCGCCTGCCTCAGCCTCTCAAAGTGCTGGTATTACAGGCAATAATTTTTTTAATAGTTCTTTTCTGCCCTTCAAATTATCTTTCCTTTCTCAGAAGTCATTTGTTTTCTTTGTTCATGGTTTTTTTTTGTTGGTGGTGGTCATGCATTCAGTATTTGTATTAATTTGTTTGGGCTGCTATAACGAATACCATAAACTGGGTGGCTTAAACAAGAATTTATTGCTCACAGATTGGGAGACTAAGAAGCCCAAGATCAAGGTGCTGGCCAATTTGGTTCCCCAGTGAGGGTTCTTCTGGCTTACAGAAGTTTTAAGCTCTGCTTTCTCTCTCTTTTCTTATAAGGACACTAATCTCATCATGGGGGCCCTAATGATCTCATGTAAACGTAATTATTTCCCAAAGACCCCACCTTCAAATGTTGTCACATTTTGGGTTAGAGCTTGTATTAATTTGGCTGGGGGTAGGGGGGATACACAATTCAGTACATAGCGGTATCCTAGGTTATCAGTGCACGTTTATGACTGAAAAAGCTAGGTCAAATAATAGGTATTGCATTAGTTTTTTATTGCTGCGTAACAAGTTACTGCAAATTTATCAGCTGAAAACAACACAAAAAGATCTCACAATTTCAGTGGGTCAGCAGTTGGTATGAGTCGGTTGGATCCTCTAGTCTGGTTCCATCTGGAGGTGGAAGCATGTTAACATGCTGGTTTTGCAAGTTATCCAAAATAAGGAACTGTGACAGTAGGAATGCCAGTCCTTAGGATATTTTATTCCAGGAAAAGGAACTTTTTAAATAGGATATTCAATAAACATAAATTTTGTTCTGCCTCTCTTAACTTCCTATACCTAACCAGGAACCTTAGATATGTACTTCACTTTCTTTATATTTTAACCTATGATCAAGCATTGCTATAGCCTCTTGTTGCGGAGGCGGATTGAGTTAGGAGATCTCACTGGCCCTGCTGTTCTGTATCAATCTCTTTGATTAATTTTCCTGACAGCAGTCCCAGGATCTCATCCTGAACTTGCCATTTGCTCAGTCTGAGCTTGAAGTTTTGCTACCTCCTTCATTATCTCTGAAATTGTTGTGTTGCTGGTGGTGGTGGTGGTGGTGGGGTTAGTAGGGTGTGTGTGTGGGGCCTGGTCGGGGGAGGCTATCTTTTTCTCCATTTTGTCCCATGTGCTTTCTGTTTCCTAGGAATTTTTCACAATATCTGATCTGTTGATAGCACTTTTAGAAACTAATTTATTTTCTTATGATTCTAAAGATTTATTCATTGCAAAATATGTTTTCAATTTTTTAAAGGGATTTGAGTGGAAAAGGAGGTAGATGTGTGGCTCAGTCCAACATTTTGCTATAATCCCACAATATTTTTTTTTTTACAATTTTCTGCTGGTAGATAATTTATTTAGTCAACTCTCAAATTGTTTTCTTGCCCTTTTATTTTCTTAATATTTATTCTTCCTTCCTTAGTTGTCCAAATAAAGAGGACAAAGAGAAGGCAAATAGAAAAATCAAATATCATTTTTCCTTTTGTGTTCATTACTGTGAAAAAAAGCTGACTTTGGGTGAAATTGCTGGCTGAAATAAAGCCCATGCATTATTAGTGGGTGTCCTCTCTGCCTGAATCCCTTTTGCATGTGTAGGGGGGAGATAAGAATAAATTGGCATAAAACAGATTAATAGAAGAAAGACCATATTTAATTACATATTTATGCATGGGAGTCTCACAGAAATATAAGACATCAAAGAAGGGCCAGATCATTGAAGATTATATAGTATTCTGAGCCACAGAGAGGAAAAAGGTCTTGGGTCTTCTGAGAGGTATTGGAGACAAGTTATGGGAGGGTGAGGGCAGGAAGTGTGTGGTGAATAAAGGTTGCCTTATTATGGGATAAGAAGTCTCTCAGGTAATTAAAAGTCTCAAGCAGCCCTTTTTCTGGTACAGATAATTTTACTAATGTTGACTTATTTTATAGACATAAATGTCTTTTACAAAAGTCCAGCTTTTGAGAGCTACTTCTGTGTTTGCAGTTTCTCACAATAACCTGTTTGAAATATGCTACAAAAGTATATTTTGGAGTGGCATATTCTGGTCATCTACAGCCATATTTTGTCCTGAGCCCTAAAATGTGGATAACTGAGGCACTTTCATTACTTAGAAATGACTAGAACATTTTAATGAAGCAGGCTTATTCAATAAGCCCTCAAAAGCAAAAAGAAAGTGGAATCAACTTAGTAGCCTCCCTTAGGGAACTAAAGTAAAAGTACTGAGAGAGCCCAACCTTACAAAAAATAATGAAGTTTCCTAATTGGATAATAAAGTACAAAATGTCTTGTCACAAGATCATATGGCATAATTTAGCTTATGATTTAAGGGAGAGATTTTAAAGAATCAGATTTTGAAAATCATATAAATAAATCAGACAACACATGCAACTAGTATATGTGCAATTATACAAATACATATACAATTTATTGTCCAACTCACAGAAAAAGGTGGTCAAATTTGAACTACATTGAACTAAATCTAAAGTAGACTTGTATGCTAAATGTATATAAGAGATCAGAGCATGAATTCAGATCCTGAGAGAGTAGTAGTAACTGACATATAGGGCAGGGGAGAGCCATTTCACATGTTCTTTCAGCAGAAATATAGTAAAGGGAATTAAAAAAAAAATGTTTCAGAGAAAGCCATGGTTTGCAAAATGGGCCAGGTGGAAAGAATATTAATTCTAATATACAAGGCAAGCATTCGAGGGTGAAGTACTAGAGATTGTAATCCATCCTCTTCTATGCCAGATTGAGTGCCATCCATACCATGCCAGGAAAACGTTCTTTTTAGGGCCATGAACCCAGTGAAAAATTGAGTACCACCTATAAATTCTATTCACTCCCTTTTCCAGATCATTAAAGGCATTAAACTAGACCAGACCCAACATGGACTCTTGCAACGCCCTACTACACACTGCCCTAGAGTTAATTATGCTATCATTAATCATTTGCCCATTGTTTATAATCACCCAAGCATTTTTAATATAACTAGATTCTTATTCAAGCCTGTTTTAAATTAATTTTGCAAATAAGATTTGGAGGTCCAGATACAATGATCCATTGGCACTTACATTAATCAATTATGCAGAACTTTCTCTCTCTCCTCCTTGGGTGTTTTTCTGATAGAATATGCGCTCTCTGCAGATCTGTGTTTCGTGTTAGACATGAAATATGCCCACTCCTGTGCTCTAGTTGTTTACAGCTTTTCTCTTTCAATAACTGCACCATAATTTTTTAATCTGTTGACATAAAAACAACCAGATAATATTGACCTAAATCATACTTATTGTTTAAAAAATTAATTATACATCTGCTTTATTTCTTATTCATTTCTCTGCTCATGTCTTTATTTTTAGTAATTCATGCTAGTTCTCTATTTGAAGCAACTTGTTTAACTTGTTGATGTATTAACATAATCTAGTCTTTTTATGCTTGGATATATGTCATATATATTATCCTTTTGGATGTACTAAATATTTTATTACTTTTTCAGACTAAATTGTAGTTATTTTTCTCATTTCTTCCTATATACTTTCTTATTTCTTCTACATAATTTCAAAAACAATCTTTTATCTTCCTTTTAAGTTATGCATCTCTGCATTTATTACTAGACCTTATTCTTTTCCAGCTCTCTTACTAATAAAACATAGTGCACATAGCTAACCATAGTTTAGAATCAAATAATTTTATAAGGTTGGTAAGGAAAAATAATAGTTTCCCATCCCCACTCCAGCATTTTCCTCTTTGAGAAACAACAAGTTTCAACACATTACTGAATATTTCATTATTTACCTCTATGTCTTGAATTAAAGTGCTTGAATTTGTACCATATCAATTTTATTTTAGGCATTATCTATTGCCTTCCCACTATGGAAGTTGGGATTTTGTCATCTGTACCATACCAAGCCTCACCTGTTCCTATCACATACGTATTTCCTTTCCTTTACTTCATTCTCCACCTCATACTTTTTATTAGATTAACATGAGGGTTTATTTTATTATGACTACTTAAATGCTATCTGAAATTGAAATAAACTATAAATTCTGATAAGTTACTTTTACTGCAGAACTTTTTGGTTTTTCCTGGAATTAATGATTATCTTCCTCTTTTTGTTTGATTTTTGTTTTACTTATCAATCATTCATCCCCTAACTTATGTATTGATGAACGCTCCCCTCAAGACTGCTAGACTCATTAGATATTATCTTCATTTCATCTTCCTATAGAAGACTCTTCCAGAGCCTCTGACAACATCCAGTCTGAAATGGCGGCACTCTAGGTCTGATACTCAGCTTTCATCCTGGGATTCCCCCTTCACCACTGTCCTGGGATTCATTTATCTCCTCTTCTGTTGGCTCTCCTGGTCCCTCAGTCTTAGGTTTTCCACTTTCTTGGCTTATTCTCCAGGCTTTCTAAAAATACATGCACGGGAGGTGATTTTTTTGGGGTTAACTTGCATGTCTGAAGATGCTTTATGGCCACACTTGTCCAACCTGCAGCCCACAGGTTGCCTGTGGCTCAGGATGGCTTTCAATGTGGCCCAACACAAATTCATAAACTTTTTAAAAATATTATGAGTTTTTTTTGTTTCTTTTTTGTTTTTGCTCATTAATTATTATTAATGTTAGGGTATTTTATATGTGGGCCAAGACAATTCTTCTTCTTCTATTATGGTCCAGGGAAGCCAAAAGATTGGACACTCTTGCAAGTATACACTGTCCTTATACAATAATTGACTAGGAAGAGAGATCTGGATTGGAACCATTTTCTTTCAGATTGTTGAAGGCATTACTCTGGTGCCTTGTATAATAGCTTCTAACATCATTGTTGAGAAGTCTGAAATATTATGATTCCTGCTCTTTTAGTACTTAATGAGTTTTTTCTTTCTTTCTGGAAGCTTCTATTCCTTTTCAATTTTCTCTGTGTTCTGCAATTTTACAATGATGAACCTTGGTGTAGATCTCTTTTTATCTATATGTGCTGTAGATTTGGTGGGCCCTTTAAATCTGGAAGCTAGTTAACGCATTTCTAATAATTTTTTACCCCTGATTACTTGTTGATTGCGTCCCTTCTATTTTCTTTCCTCTTTTGGAACTCCAGTCATTTGAACATTAAACTGAATTAGACTTCTCACTTTATTCTCTTTCATTTTCCATATTTTTGTTCTTTTGCTCTGCTTTCTGAGATATTTCCTTAATTTTATTTTTCAACCCTTCTATTAAATTATTCAGTTTTATCATATTTTCAGTTTCAAATATTTTATCTAGTAAGTTCAGTTTCAGATTCTAATAGATCTAATAGAATGTTTTTTTTTTTAAATGGATCCTGTCTGGTTTCATTTTTGCATCATCTTTTGCTACCTAAGGATATTTTCTCCAACTTTTTATTATGAAAAATTTTAAACATATATAAATGGCAAAAGAGTAGTAGTATGATGAATAAACATATAAATTCTACCTAAATTCAATGATTGTTAACATTTTACTTTATTTATCTATATTATGTATGTATATATATAATTTTTTTGCCAAAGCACTTGAAAATCAGGTGTAGACATTGTGTCACTTAACCCCTAAATTCTTCAGTGGGTCTAGGATGATCAACTCATCCTGGTCTGGTTTTTAAATGGAAAGTCTTGAGTCTTGAGAACCCCTCCACTCCCTCCCCATGTCCTAGCAAACCAGCACAGTTGATGACATTCTCCTACAGATCCACAGGACCATTATCACACCTAAGAAAATTAATGCTAATTTCATCTGATTCAATTCTACATTCAAATTTATCTAATTGTCTATTTCAGCATATATATGCATATGTGTGTGTATGTGTGTGTGTGTGTACTGTCTCTCTCTCCCTCTCTCTCTGACATTGAGAAACCAGACCAACTACTTACAGAATAATGTTTCATATTGTATTTTGAATTGTTCTAATTTTTTCTTCTGGGTGTTATTTAGCTTTCTGCTCTAACAATGTTTTATACTGCATGCTAGTACTAAGGTTAGGAAGTTGAATAGATTGAGGTTAAATATGTTTGGCAAAAGCATTCTGTAGATTATACCATCCACCTCAGAGCATATCACAGTAGGAGTCACAAAGTGTCAAATTTTCCCACTATTAGTGATATTAAGTTTGAACTCTCAAGTAAGATGATGATCAGCAGATCTCTCTACTATAAATAAATGCTATTTCCTTTGCAGTTAGCAAGTAATCTACAGGATGGTATCTGGGGGCTCTGAAAATATTCTGTTCCCCACACATGATTTTAGCATCTATTAATGATTTTTATTTGGAACATTATTACAAATGGGGTTACAAAGTACTGATTTGTCTAATTCACTCATTTCTCCTACATTTTTTAGCTGATAGTCTTCTATAACAAAGAACTTACCTTAAACTAGAAATAAAATAGAAGTTCTCATAAAGACGGTCAGTAATTGTTTACTTTTTTCTCTTTCATTGCCCATTTTCAGAGTCAGGAATGGTGCTATTGCCTTCACTTGTGGCAAATAGGGTCTCTCTCTCTCTCTCCCCCCGCCCCCGCATATCTGGAATTATAGATATTTTTGTTAATATAAAAGATTTAAAAATTAGTTTACTAAACTAAGATTTTCTTAAAGTCCTGCCGCATAGAAAAAGATTGATTTCTCTTGATGATGGTAAAATGAACAGTTTGTTTGATCATTTTCCTATTGCAATAGTGTTTAATAAAGTTATTCCTGGCAGCTTATTTTCTAAAACCTCAAACAAAACACCAGATATAATTCTGGGTATGTAAATATCTATCTCTCTACATGTAGTTACTTTTCCCAAAATGGAACTAGAGTGGCGGTATCTATCAATGTCCACCATTTGCAAATACCTTTGCATCTGTTTTCACTGTGAGGTCTGTCTCTCTCCCCTGACTTAAAGAGTAAAGCTGATTGGATCTGACTAATGGGCATCTGTTTCAAATGCTGGTGAGCATGCCATAGCCTATGTCTCCTGCCTCAAAAAGAATAACTGGGCCAATTACCTTTCTTTCCCAGGAATTTGACATTGGAAAACTGAGAAACCAAAGCAGCTAGCAGTAACACTGAAGTAGAGGTTTGATAAGCCATGTTAAGCAACAACCACCGTGGGGAGGAGAAGCTGTAAGCAAAACAGAGAAAAGCAAGTCAGGTGGGTTGATGAACCAGGACAGTGTTTCTCCTCCAGTTGTTCATCTCTGGGAATGGCACCATCAGGTATCCAGTAGCCCCAGCCTAATGCAAGACATTGTTCTTGCATACGTATGGTAACAGGCTTAACTGCATCCCCTTCAACCATTCTTCAAGCAATTCTCCACCAGAAATATAAATCTTATCCTGTTATCACTATTCCTACCTCAATTCTTATCCCTATAAATTTCATAAAAGACTTCCCATTTTTCATAAAAGGGAGACAGAACTTCCACATGGCTTTTACTGAAGTACCATATAGTCTCCCCAGCACATCCACTTCAATCTTCTTGGCGCCTTGTTCTCTCTTTAAGCCATTGGGACTTTCCACATACTGCCCCTTGTTTCTGGAGCACTACTGCCTGTTTCTTAGACAACTCTTAATCCCACTTCAGCATTGGCATCACCTCTTCAGGACACTCATTCCTCTCTTATAGCCTCTAACAGGTCTGTGAATTCCTTCTTCATAGTATACAGTTGAAATTGTTTATTTTATATTTTTTTCCTGTTTAACATCTCTCTTCCCCACTATTCTAGAATGCCTGTGGCCACTATATCTTGTTATTGCTCACTATTTTATCTCAGTATCTAGCACAGATATCGACACATGGAAGTGACTCAGCAAATATCTATTAGATGAATAAATGAGAAGCAAAGAAGCCAGGGAAGAGGGAGAACACGAACTTGCTTCTCTTTCATTCTCTCCACTCCACATTTGATTCATTAGTTGGTTGTGCAGAATCTACATGCAAAAATGTGGATTCACACCTGAATCTGAATACTTCTCATTACTGCCACTTCTGCTAACCTAGTCCAAGCCACCATTAACTCTCATCTGAATTATTATATTAACCTATTTCCTGGTCTTCCTTCTTCTCTAGGTCCCGTTAGAGCAGTCAGAGTGGTTTCTTAAAATACCAGTCCCACATGACACCTTCCAATGCCTCCCATAACAAAGAGAGCAAAGTCTAAGCATTTTCACACTTATGAGACTCGACATGATCCTTGGCTACTCTCTATAGTTCACCTTCTCCATTTCCCTCGTCACACTACCCAGTCATGCTGGCCTTTTTGTTATTCCCTCAACAAATGAAAACCATTCTGGCCCTAAGAATTCAAACATTTATATTTTCTTTGCCTGGAATACATTCCCCTACATTGCCTTCTCCAATCTTTCAGGTTTCTGCTGAAAAGTCTCCTTCCCCGATAGGCCTTTTCTGACCACTCTAACTAAAATAGTCCACCTGCCATCCCTGTCAATCTATGTCATCTTTTTGTTATTTTTCTTCAAAGAAAATTTTACTTTCTCATATTAAATCACACATTATTTTCTTATCTTCCCTAGTGGGATATAATAACCACCAAACGCCATAATTGCTATTGTATTGGGAAAAATCAGGGTCCAGAACAAAGGAACCTAGAGTTTGCTTGATGAATATTACGGAATGAGTAAATTAGAAAGAAAACTAGCACCAAGACAGTGCCTAGCACATAGCAGTTGCTCAACAAATAATGTTACTCCATTTCTAAAGCTATTTAACCTTTGATATCATAAAAAATTGAGACTGAATTCTCAAATTAAGACAAATATAAATGGCATTTTAAAACAGTATATTTAATGGAAAAAAGAATAATCTTTTCAATAAATTATGCCAGGACAACTGAATAGGCACAGGCAAAAGAATGAAGCTAGATCCCTACCATATGCCATATACGAAATTAACTAAAAATGAATCAAGGACCTAAATGTAGAGCTGAAATCATACAATTCTTAAAAGAAAATATGATTATAAATCTTTGTAACCTTGGATTAGGCAATAATGTCTTAGACATGACACCCAAAGCACAAGCCATGAAAGAAAAAAGTAGATAAATTGGGCCAGGCGTGGTAGCTCATGCCTGTAGTCCCAGCATTTTGGGAGGCTGAGGCAGTCGGATCACCTGAAATCAGGAGTTTGAGACCAGAGACCAGCCTGGCTGGCATAGTGAAACCCTGTCTCTACTAAAACTACAAAATTTACCTGGGCATGGTGGTGCATGCCTGTGATCTCGGCTGCTTGGGAGGCTGAGGCAGGAAAATTATTTGATGGCAGGAGGTGAAGGTTGCAGTGAGCCAAGATTGCACCAGTGTACTCCAGTCTGGGTGATAGAGTGAGACTCCTCAAAAAAAGAAAAGAAGTGAAAAGTTGATAAAGTAGATAGATAAAACTTCAGAAACATTTAAAACTTCTTAGATTCAAAGAATACCATCCATAAAAATGAAAAGATAATCCACAGAATGGGAGAAAAATATTTGTAAATAATATATCTGAAAGGGTTGCTACTCAGAATACATGAAGAACTGTTACAACTCAACAATATGGGCAAGGTATTTTAATTGATATTTCTCCAATAAAGATAAATAACCAAAACACATAAGAAGATGCTCAACATCATTAGTAATTAGAGAAATGCAAATCAAAACCACAATAGGATACCACCAAACACCTACTAGAATGGCTAAAGTTTTTTTTTTTTTTTTTTTTTAAGGAAAATAACAAGTGTTGGCAAGGAAATGGAACCTGCATAGGTTGCTGATGGGAATATAAAATAGTACAGCCGGCCTCCACAATGCCCAGTCCGCACTGCCGAGAGCTGCGCGCTGCAGCGCTTTCTGAGGAGAGGGGCCCGCGGAGCGCACCGCGCGCCCCCGTGCCGCCTCGGCTACAACGCGGCCCCGGCCGCACCATTTGGCGATCTGGCTTTAGGTTCTCTGTGAGGCCGTTTTCTTTTCCCATTCGCTCATCTGCTAGGAAAAAGGACTTGCCGTTGGCCCTTCGGCCTCTTGTTCATTGAGAAAAAAGAGGAAATACTCCGCGTGCGCTTCTAGAAGGTGGGTCGTCTCCAGCCCCGAACCCCGGAGTGTTCATCAGCAGGGAATTTGGCTCCGAATTTTCCTCTGTTTTTTCTTCTCCCACCGATTGCTCGGAAGTTGGACTGAAGCAGAGATTGGAAAGAAAAGAAAAAAGTTTGCATCGAGACTGGATTTATTTGCACATCGCAGAAAGAAGAGAATCCAAGGGAGAGGGGTTGGTGCAAAGCCGCAATCACGGAGTTCAGATGTGTTCTAAGCCTGCTGGAGTGACTACACTTCCAAGACCTGATGGAGGCCAGAGCTTAGAGTGGCAACGCGTCGCAGCCCTTGCTGCAGATGCCCCGTGACGGTGGCAGACAGCGTGGGGAGCCTGACCCTAGAGACACCCTCACCCAGCAGGCACATGTCTTGTCTCTGGATCAGATCAGAGCCATCCGAAACACCAATGAGTACACAGAGGGGCCTACTATCGTCCCAAGACCTGGGCTCAAGCCTGCTCCGCGCCCCTCCACTCAGCACAAACACGACAGACTCCACGGTCTGCCCGAGCACCGCCAGCCTCCTAGGCTCCAGCACTCGCAGGTTCATTCTTCTGCACGAACCCCTCTGTCCAGGTCCATAAGCACGGTCAGCTCAAGGTCGCAGAGCAGTACGAGGACAAGTACCAGCAGCAGCTCCTCTGAACAGAGACTGCTAGGATCATCCTTTTCCTCTGGGCCTGTGGCTGATGGGATCATCCGGGTGCAACCCAAATCTGAGCTCAAGCCAAGTGAGCTTAAGCCACTAAGCAAGGAAGATTTGGGTTTGCACGCCTACAGGTGTGAGGACTGTGGCAAGTGCAAATGTAAGGAGTGCACCTACCCAAGGCCTCTGCCATCAGACTGGATCTGCGACAAGCAGTGCCTTTGCTCGGCCCAGAACGTGATTGACTATGGGACTTGTGTATGCTGTGTGAAAGGTCTCTTCTATCATTGTTCTAATGATGATGAGGACAACTGTACTGACAACCCGTGTTCTTGCAGCCAGTCTCACTGTTGTACAGGATGGTCGACCATGGGTGTCATGTCCCTCTTTTTGCCTTGTTTATGGTGTTACCTTCCAGCCAAGGGTTGCCTTAAATTGTGCCAGGGGTGTTATGACCGTGTTAACAGGCCTGGATGCTATTGTAAAAACTCAAACACAGTTTGGTGCAAAGTTCCCACTGTCCCCCACCCAGGAACTTTGAAAAACCAACATAGCATCATTAATCAGGAATATTACAGTAATGAGGATTTTTTTTCTTTCTTTTTTTAACACATATATGCAACCAACTAAACAGTTATAATCTTGGCACTGTTCATAGAGAGTTGGGATAGTCTTTGCTGTTTGCGGTGAAATGCTTTTTGTCCATGTGCCATTTTAACTGATAGGCTTGTTAGAACTCAGCTAATGGAGCTCCAAGTATGAGATACAGAACTTGGTGATCCATGTATTGCATAAGCTGAAGCAACACACACACTCCTAGGCAAAGTTTTTGTTTGTGAATAGTACTTGCAAGACTTGCAAATTAGCAGATGACTTTTTTCCATTGTTCTCTCCAGAGAGAATGTGCTATGTTTTTGTATACACAATAATATTTGCAACTGTGAAAAACAAGTTGTGCCATACTACATGGCACAGTCACAAAATATTATACTAATATGTTGTACATTCGGAAGAATGTGAATCAATCAGTATGTTTTCAGATTGTATTTTGCTTTACAGAAAGCCTTTATTTTAAGACTCTGATTTCCCTTTGGACTTCACGTATATTGTACAGTTACAGTAAAATTCAACGTTTATTTTCTAATTTTTTCAACATATTGTTTAGTGTAAAGACTTTGAAATTTTATTATTTTATAAAAAAGAATATTTATTTTAAGAGGCATCTTACAAATTTTGCCCCTTTTATGAGGATGTGATAGTTGCTGTAAATGAGGGGTTACAGATGCATATGTTCAATATAAAATAGAAAATATATTAACGTTTGAAATTAAAAAAAAAATGGCACAGCCATTTTGAGGATCCTCAAAAGGTTTAACATAGATTTACTATTGGACCCAGTAGTTCCACTCCCATGTATATATCCACGATATTTAAATGTGTACCTCTACAAAACAGTTTGAACATCAGTATTTATAGCAGCATAATTTGTGGTAGCCAAAAAGTGGCAACAATACCGATGTCCATCAACTGATGAATGAACAACAAACAAATATATACATACAATGGGATATTATTCAACCATAAGAAGGAATGATGTTTTGATTTGTGCCACAAAATGAGTAAACCTTAAAAAAATTAGGCTAAATGAAAGATGCTAGACGCAAAATATCACATATTGCATGATCCCTTTTATATGAAATGTCCAAAATAGGCAAATCCACAGAGACAGAAAATAGATTGGTTGATTGCCAGGGGCTGAAGCAGATGGGAAATGGAGTGACTGCTAATGGGTACAGGGTTTCTTCTGGAATGATGAAAATGTCCTAGAATTAGATAGTGGTAATGGTTGCAGAACTTTGTGAAGATACTTTAAAAATCACTGAATTTTATCCCTAAAAAGTGTGAATATTAGTATATAAATTATATTTCAATAAAAGAAAGAAAAAACTAAGTACAATTTATGAGCCCATTAGAAATATCCCTGTATAAAGGCATCATTAGTTTCCTCATTTTGAGCTATAATTTTCTTTTCAATTCTTTATTAAATTTTTAAGCTCATTTTTGAATAAGAGATAATCATTGACAATTTTCTGTAAAACGAAATCAAAGAAGATGAAAGAATTAGAATAAAATCATTGAAAATAGCTCTTTGTCATTCTGTATTTTCTATGTGGTCAGTATGCATACATCTGAAGAGAACTGCCCCAGGGTCTGATGGCTTCCTAATTTCTATAGTTGCTTTTATGATGCCCTGCTGTACTGTGGTTACTGTCTCTGAATTTCCAAGAGAATCCCTTTGTAACTAAAATAACCCACATTTAATTGACTGGTTAGGTGAGTTACTGTGTCTTACAGTCATACAAACTCCATGAGAACAAGCATTTACTCCCACGTTTTATTTTTTTTATGTAATCATATAGTATGAAAAATCTATCCAATGTCAACAAACATACACTGTATATGAATCATATAAAATGACTACATAGTGTTTCATTTAGGACAGATCTCCACACATAGAAGTAACTAAAATGTAAAATCTGACCAGTTTTCCATAATTAGACTTTGAAGTTTAAGCACATTTATCTTCTTCATTCATTTGCACACTTTTGTGAAAGGAAAATAAATCTTTGGGCCCCCAAATCACTAAGCTAAAGGAAAAAGTCAAGCTTAATAGTTTTTATTGAATTTTCAAACACATTTTTCTAAAACAAACCCTAAAATCTTCTCTGGAGAAAACAAAACCTAAAAAGATGAAAGACTTACAATAAACTGATTAATATTTTGATGTTTTATTTTTTCCATTGGGGTTAAAAAATGGCTGAACATAAACCAGAATTCAGAATTCTGTGCAAGAGAACTGATGTCACACAGCCTGTGTGCTGACCCATGGAAAAATGGGCCAAACAGTGGCTTTCCAGTTTCTCAGCCTTAGCTGAAGAGTGTGCCTGTAAAAGCCAGATTTTAAAATTTGGATACTCATTATCCATAATGAGGATCATTCTTCTGTAAGTCATATGTTTGAGTAAAGAAGTACTTTACTCAAGTTCTTATTTCCTGAAATTAATTTTGTTTTTAACTTTCTTTTCAGCTGACTCTAACCTACCTATGGGAAATTGAACTCAGCTAAGTATGGAAGGTAATAGAATTGTTTCTTTGGTTTTTTTTTTTTAGTTCCACTTCAGTTTACTAATAAAATAAATAGAATTATTTCTTTTTCTTTCTTAGGTCACTTAAACCTCTATTATTTTAAGTGTAATAGATTGGAATGGTTCAGTGTGTGTGATTGACCAGATTGCTCATTCCAGATAAACTGGATTTTCAGGGATTAAATTTATTTAGAAGAGAAATGACAGAAGAATGCTGTGATTTATAAAAGGGACAGAATGATGAGCCCAGTGAAAGGGTTGGCCGGATGCTCTGCGGTATCTTCTTAAAAATCTTTGAGGTTTTTATTGACTCAGTCATCCTAGAGATAATTCAAACATTTTTTTCCCCTAAAATTCTTCTCATAAAATGGACTTGGGTATTCTCAGTTTGTAAGATTAACAGTTTGAACAAAAATTCATTCCCATTCCCTTAGTCATTTCAAAAGGACTGTTTTGAACCTGACTTACAGCATAGAATTAATTCTGAGTCTCATCGGAAACGTATTTTGGAATTTCTGGGAGCGGCCGCGGGAAACAGAGCTCTCGAACACCGAATGGGGAAGGAAGGACTTTATTATTATTATTATTATTACGGCCGGGAGCCAGGCGATGGTTCCAAATTACCCAGCTCGTCTAACAAAGGAAGGTTCTGTCTTTATATAGGCTTACACTCCAGATATTACAGGTGGAAGAATTTTAGGTTTACAGCCTTAGAAATCACGATTGAAAGGGTTTTGGATTTACAGCTTTAGGAATCACATGTGAAAAGGTTTCTGGGTTTACAGCTTTAGAAATTACATATGAAAGGGTTTCGGGTTTACACTTTTAGGAATTACATATGAAAAGGTTCTAGTTTCCGGATGGAGGTTTGATCTTGTTTTAAGTAAAAACAGTGTCTCCCGGAGAGTTTCCCGATACCAAGCGTATTATTTACAGGAAGGTAAATTCAGGAGGTGCCAGTCAGCCAGTCTTTCCTTCTATTGAAATGCATTATGGAAGTCGAGGGGGAAGTTGACCCCAGATGCCTGGGTCTCCTTCCTCACCCCCAACTTTGAGACCTTCACTACTTTACAATATCAGCGAGAGGTCTAACTCTTATTTTCACTTTCCAGATTCTTTGAAGAGATTGATTGATAATGAATTATATAATATACTTGTGATGTCATTTTTCTGGTCTATTACAGCAATAAAGGATTTCTTAGACATTCAGAAGAACAAGGGGAGTAATAAATAGCCACTACTGTTATTACATTTACGATGAGGGTTTTTAATCCTCCAAGACTGAGGACCAATCTTTAAACAAGGACTTAGGGTTGAATTTATGTCATACCTACACAGGTACGTGTGCTAGTTTGGTTATATTCTTAACTGCATGACCCTGGTCGGTTATGTGCAGGCAGCAGTTGGTTAGTTTGAATTTTCCACAGATGACTCCGTCAGCTGCCAGCAAATAATCTAGGGCCAGCCAGTTCTGATAAATCCGATTTCTCATTTGAGTTTCTTATCGGGCCAAAAGGGACAGAGCTAATTTTTGTATTTTTAGTAGAGTTGGGGTTTCACTATGTTGGCCAGGATGGTCTCAATCTCTTGATCTCATGATCCACCCACCTCAGCCTCCCAAAGTGCTGGGGTTATAGGCATAAGCCACTGTACCTGGCCCATTCTTTGTCTAATAGTTGCAAAATTTTTCTTCCAGTTTGGCATTTATGTTTTGACTTTGCATATAATACTTTTTTTAGTATTGGGTTTTTTGTAGCTTTATTGAGATTTTTATACACATACTATACAATTTACCCATTTAAAGTATACAATTTGTTGGCTTTTAGTATATTCACAAAGTTGTGCATTCATTGTCACAATCTATTTCAGAACATTTTTATTACTCCAAAGAGCTACTCTGTAAGTCATTCTTCTAGCCCTAGGAAACCATTAATGTACTTCTCTTCTGGGTTTTTTTTTTTTTTTTTTTTTTGAGACAGAGTCTTGATTTGTCACCAGGCATCAGGCTGGAGTGCAGTGGCGGGATCTCGGCTCACTGCAACCTCTGCCTCCCAGGTTTGAGCAATCCTCCTGCCTCAGCCTCCTGAGTAGCTGGGACCACAGGCACGTGCCACCATGCCCAGCTAAGTTTTGTATTTTTTAGTAGAGACAGAGTTTCACCATGTTGGCCAGGATGGTCTCGATCTCCTGACCTTGTGATCCACCCACCATGGCCTCCCAAAGTGCTGGGATTACGGGCATGAGTCGCTGCGCCCGTCCACTTCTTTTTTTTTAATTGAAAAAATTTTTAAATATTTTAATAGTTTTTAGGGTACAAGTGGGCTTTTTTTTTATTTCAGTAGGTTTTTGTAGAGCAGGTGGTGTTTGTTTATATAAATAAGTTATTTATTGGTGATATCTGAGGTTTTGGTGCACTCATCACCTGAGCAGTGCACACTAATCAAGGTGTAGTCTTTTATCCCTAACCCCCTCCTATTCTTTTCCCTGAGTCCCCAAAGTCCATTGTATGATTCTTATGCCTTTGTGTCCTCATAGCTCAGCTTCCACTTATAAGTGAGAACATACGATGTTTGGTTTTTCATTCCTCAGTTACTTTACTTAGAATAATGGTCTCCAGTTGTATCTAGGTTGCTGTGAATGCCATTATTTCATTCCTTTTCATGGCTGAATAGTATCCCATGGTATGTGTATACTACAATTTCTTTATCCACTTGTTTACTTATGGGCATTTGGGCTGGTTGCATATTTTGCAATCGCAAATTGTGCTGCTAGAAACATGCAAGTATCTTTTTCATATAATGACTCCTTTTCCTCTGGGTGGATACCCAGTAGTGAGATTTCTGGATCAAATGGTAGTTCTACTTTTAGTTCTCTAAGGAATATACACACTGTTTTCCATAGTGGTTGAACTAGTTTACATTCCCACCAGCAGTGTAGAAGTGTTATCTTTTCACCACATCCATGCCAACATCTGTTTATTTTTATTTTTTTGATTATGGCCATTTTTGCAGGAGCAAGGTGATACTGCATTGTGGTTTTGATTTGCATTTCCCTAAAACTTAGTGATGTTGAGCATTTTTTCATACATTTGTTAGCTATTTGTATATCTTCTTTTGAGAATTGTCTATTCATGTCCTTAGTCCACTTTTGTGATTGTTCTTTTTTTTCTTGCTGATACAAGTTCTTTGTAGATTCTGGATATTAGTGAGGGAATGTATTCTCTTCCCGGGTCCACAAGGGAGCGTAGTTTCAAAGGCAAGAACTTCCCAGTGCCATACCTCCACCCATGTCTCCATCTGGGATCTTAGAGGTCTTTGTTTAACTTTTGCATGCTCAAGAAAATAATCAAAGATCAATCACTGCAGTGGGAGTTTAAAGAAACTCCTTTCATAGGCTAAAAAACTTAAATGGGGCGGGAATACCTCCCAGGTTAAAAGTCTCCTTCTCTCTCATCCAGATATGGAGTCTGCTTTTCTTTCTCCTTTTTCTCTCTCTCTGTCTAAATAAATCACTTTCTGCCAAACTCTTTGGGGTCTGATATTTATTTATAAGCCACTGTGCCCCAAGGTGTCCTCCTTCCCATTCTTGGGTGGGTGAGGGACCAAGGGCTTGGAAGAGCACATCCTAGCAAGGGAGCTGAGCCTCCCCCACAACCCAGAACCTGGTCTCATCATTCCTTTGTCAGATGTATAGGTTGTGAAGATTTTTTCCCACTTTGTGCATTGTCTGTTTGCTGATTATTTATTTTGCTGTGCAGAAGCTTTTTAGTTTAAGTCCCATCTCTTTATCTTTGCTTTTGTTGTATTTGCTTTTGGGGTCTTGGTCATAAAGTCTTTGCCTAAGCCAATGTCTAGAAGGGTTTTTTCTATGTCATCTTCTAGAATTTTTAGGGTTTCAGGTTCTAGATTTAAGTTCTTGATCCATCTTAAGTTGACTTTTGTATAAGGTGAGAGATAAGGATCCAGTTTCATTCTCCTACATGTGGCTTGCCCATTATCACAGCACTATTTGTTGAATAAGGTTTATTTTCCTCACTTAATGTTTTTAATTTCCATTTTGATTTCACTGTTGATCCATTGATCATTCAGGGGCAGGTTATTTAATTTCCACATATTTGCATGGTTTTGAGAGTTCCTTTTAGAGTGTTCAATTTTATTCCACTGTGGTCTTAGAGAGTATTTGATATGATTTCAGTTTTCTTAAATTTGTAGAGACTTGTTTTGTAGCCCATAATATGATTTATCTTGGAGAATGTTCCACATGCTGATGAATAGAGTATATATTCTGCAGTTGTTGGGTAGAATGTTCTGTGAATATCTGTTAAGTATATTTGTTCTAGGGTATAGATTAAATCAATTGTTTCTTTGTTGACTTTTGGTCTTGATGACCTGTCTAGTGCTCTCGGTGTAGTATTGAAGGCCTCCACTATTATTATGTTGCTGTTTATCTCATTTCTTAGGTCTAGTAGTGATTATTTAAAGATTTGGGAGCTCCAGTGATAGGTGCATAAATATTTAGGATTGCAATATTTTTCTGTTTAAGCTCCAGAGTTAGAGCATAAATATTTAGGACTGTGATATTTTTCTTTTTGCTAAGTCCTTTTGTCATTATATAAATGTCCCTCTTTGTCTTTTTTAAGTGCTGTTGCTTTAAAGTTTGTTTTGTCTGATATAAGAATAGCTATTCCTTCTCCCTTTTGGTGTCCATTTTTATGGAATATCTTTTCCCACTCCTTTATCTTAAGTTTATGTGAGTTCTTATGTGTTAGGTAAGTCTCCTGAAGACAGCAGAAACTTGTTTTGTAAATTCTTATCCATCCCACTATTCTGTATCTTTTATTTATTTATTATTTTTATTTTTAGAGACAGGGTCTCAATATGTTGTCCAGGCTGGAGGGCAATGGTGCCATCTCAGCTCACTGCAACCTCCATCTCCTGGGTTCAAGCAATTCTCCTGGCTCAGCCTCCTGAGTAGCTGGGATTACAGGCACATGCCACCACATCTGACTAATTTTTGCATTTTTAGTGGAGACAGGATTTCACCATATTGACTATGCTAGTCTCGAACTCCTGACCTTAGGTGATATGCCCACCTTGGCCTCCCAAAGTGCTGTGATTACAGGATTAGCCACCATGCCCAGCCTACTATTCTGTATCTTTTAAGTGGAGCCCTCAGGCCATTTACATTCAACATTAGTATTGACATGTGAGGCTGCCTGAATACCTTGCTTTTTAAAAAAATTGTGTTTTTGTTTTATAGGTCCTGTGAGATTTGTTTTAAAGTGGTTCTATTTTTGGTGTATTTCAAGAATTTGTTTCAAGATTTAGTGCTCATTTTAGCAGTTCCTTTAGTGCTGGCTTGGTAGTGGCAAATTCTCTCAGCATTTACTTGCCTGAAAAAGACTATCTTTTCTTCATTTATGAAGTTTAGTTTCACTAGATACAAAATTCTTGGCTGATAATTGTTTTGTTTAAGGAAGCTGAAGATCAGGCTCCAATCTCTTCTAGCTTATAGGATTTCTGTTGAGAAATCCTGCTGTTAATCTGATAGATTTTCCTTTATAGGTTACCTGGTGCTTTTGCCTAACAGCTCTTTAGATTTTTTGCTTCATCTTGACTTGAGATAACTTAATGACTATATGCTTAGGCAATGATCTTTTTGCAATGAATTTACCAGGTGTTCTTTGAGTTTCTGTATTTGGATGTCTAGATCTCTAGCAATGCTGAGAAAGTTTTCCTTGATCATTCATTCCCTCAAATATGTTTTCCAAACTTTTAGATTTCTCTTCTCCCTCAAGAACACCAATTATTCTGAGGCCACTTAATATAATTCCAAACTTCTTGGAGGCTAAGAAGAAGTTTATTTATTTATTTATTTATTTAAATTATTTTTTCTTTTTCTTTATTGGATTGGGTTAATTCAGAAACCTTCTCTTCAAGTTCTGAAGTTCTTTCATCTGCTTGTTTGATTTTATTGCTGAGACTTTGCAGTGCATTTTGCATTTCTCTAAGTGTGTCCTTGATTTCCAGAAGTTGTGATTATTTTCTATTTATGCTATCTATTGCACTAAAGATTCTTCCTTTCATATCTTGCATCATTTTTAAAAAATTTCATTAAGTTGGACTTTACCTTTCTCTGTTGCCTCCTTGGTTAGCTTAATAATCAACCTTCTGAATTCTTTTTCTGGCAATTGAGGGTTTCTTCTTGGTTTGGATCCATTGCTGGTAGGCTAGCATGATCTTTTGGGGATGTTAAAAAATCTTACTGTGTCATATTACCAGAAATGTTTTTCTGGTTCTTTTTGGGTAGACTATGTCATAGGGAAGAGCTGGGGCTCAAGGGCTGCTGTTCAGATTCTTTTGTCCCATGGAGTGCTCCCTTGATGTGGTGTTCTCCTCCTTCCCCAAGGGATGTGGCTTCCTGAAAGCAGAGCTGCAGTGATTAGTTTTCTTTTCTTTTCTTTTCTTTTTTTTTTTTTTTTTTGAGAAGGAGCCTCACTCTGCTATCCAGGCTGGAGTACAGTGGTGCAATCTTGGCTCACTGCAACCTCTGCCTCCCAGGTTCAAGCAATTCTCCCAACTCGGCCTCCTGAGTAGCTGGGATTACAGGCACATGCCACCATATCCAGCTGATTTTTGTACTTTTACTAGAGACAGGGTTTCACCATGTTGGCCAGGCTGGTCTTGAACTCCTGACCTCAAGAGATCCACCCACCTCAGCCTCCCAAAATGTTGGGATTACCGGTGTGAGCCAACAGAGTTATGATCCCAGGTGGATTATGATCGCCTCTGGTGTCATGCAGGTCCCCAGAGAAGTGAAGGAAAGCTGGCGGTTACAGGCCTCCCCAAGCTTGCACACAGCCCAGAAGGCCAGGCTCACTCCCACTATGCCCCTCCCCCAGTAACACTCGGTTTATTTTTAGGCAGTAGGTAAGCAGGGCTGAGAACAAACGCTAGGCTACCAGCCTCCTGGCTGAAAAAGCAAGCAGGACTTTCAGGTTTTGCGCTCCCAATTCACCCCTTTCCAAGTTCTGTCCAGAAAACTTCACGTTTGTTCAAAATTGTTACAAAGTTCAGCTGGAAGTTTCCTTCACTCTGTGGTCTTTTCCCAGTTCCTCTGGCAGCCCTCCCAACAACCTCTGCAAGACAATGTCAGAAGTGGCTTTCCTGGGGGCCGAGAAAGCCCACAGGTCTCTTTCCACTGCTTCTTCTACCCTTCTATTTTGTTTGGCTCTCTAAATTCATCTTAGCTCCAGGTGAGATCAGATTTTCCTCCCGTGATCTGGACCTTCGGGTTCCCTAGTGAGGGTGTGTGTTCAGGGGCAGATGATCCCCTTTTCACACTTTGGACACTCACAATTTTTCAGGCTACCTCCTAGGGCATACAGGAGCAATCTGCTTCCTGCAAAAGGTCTGTGGATTATCTTGGCTTTCCTGGTATGTTCCTGTGGTAGTTCTTGGAGCAAAAGTTCTCAATGTTTGAGTCTCCACATGGTTCTCTGTTCATCTCAGTGGGAACTGCAATTTAGTCCTGCCTCCTATCTGCCATATTCCCAAACTCCCAATAACATTAATCTACTTCTATCTCTATAACTATTGGTTGGGTTTTTTACATGCAAAAAAAAATTATTCTTCTCAGTTTTTTAATCAAATTTATCTCTTTTTTTATACTCCTTTTTTTATTCTTCTAAAGAATTTTGAGTCATAGTTTGGAAGATTTCCTTATTCTCAAATTATGATAGAATCTACCCCTTCTTGTACTTGCACAGGTTTTTGGGTTTTTTTTTTTACATTTAGATCTCTGATTTATTTGGAGTTTATCAGGTGAATCACATGAGGTATCATTTTTTCCCAAATGACTATATAGTTCCAACACTTCCACTGAAAAAAGTTTCTTGGTATTAGTTTTCTTTTTTTTTTTTTTAATTTTTATTGCATTATAGGTTTTGGGGTACATGTGCAGCACGTGCAGGTATTAGTTTTCTATTGCTGCTGTAACAAATTACTACAAATTTAGTAGCTTAAAACAACACAAATTTATTACCTTATAGTTCTTCAGGTCAGAAGTTCAAAAGCAGTTTTACCAAGCTAAAATCAAGTTGTTGGCAGGGCTGCATTTCTTCTGAAACTTCTTTTTTTTTTTTTTTTTTGAGAAGGAGTTTCGCTCTTGTTACCCAGGCTGGAGTGCAATGGCGCATTCTTGGCTCACCGCAACCTCTGCCTCCTGGGTTCAGGCAATTCTCCTGCCTCAGCCTTCTGAGTAGCTGGGATTATAGGCACGTGCCACCATGCCCAGCTAATTTTTTGTATTTTTAGTAGAGACGGGGTTTTACCATGTTGACCAGGATGGTCTCAATCTCTTGACCTCGTGATCCACCCGCCTTGGCCTCCCAAAGTGCTGGGATTACAGGCGTGAGCCACCGTCTTCTGAAACTTCTAAGGGAGAATTTGTTCCTTGTATTTTCTAGCTTCTAGGGTCTGTCACATTCCTTGGCTCACAGGCTTGTCATCCTGAACTCTGCTTTTCATTTTCTTATTTTGTTCCTTTTGTCTCCCTTTTATACGGACCCTTGTTATTGCATCAAGTTCACCTGGATGATACAGGAGGATCTCCCCCTCAAGTTCTTTCACATAATCACATCTGCAAAGTTGTTTTTACCATTGCAGGTAGCACATTTGCAGGTTCTGGGGATGAGGATGTGGACATCTGTTAGGATTATTATTTGGCCCACCACATCATCTTTTCCCCAGTGTTGTAAGTTGACACTTTTACTATGCATCAATCTTCAATAATTGTCTATTTCTGGAGTGTCTATTCCATTTGTCTGTCAATGTGCCAGTACACACTGTTTTATTTAAAAAGACTTTATAGCTTCTCTAGCCTTCCACTCTTACTCCCTTGCTTTCTTTTGAGGTTTTTCTTGGCTGTTTTTCTTTGTTTATTTTTCCATAAAAATTTCAGAATCAACTTGTTCAACCCCAGAAAAGAAGTGTGTTAGTATTTTATCAGAATTGTTTTACATTTCTGTGTTAACTTACAGATATCTGATACTTTTATAATGTTTATTCACCCTATTCAAGAATATAAGATGCTTTGTATTTATTTAAGTCAAATTTCATGACTTCAGGAGTGTTTTTTATCCTATTCATATAGGTTTTCCATATTTTTTACTAAGTTTATTCCTAGATATTTCTTTTACACTTTGCTTTTTAAAATGTCTTCTCTTTCTTTGTATCATCAACCTGGTTATTGTTTGTATATATAGAGAGGTATTAGGCCGGGTGCGGTGGCTCAAGCCTGTAATCCCAGCACTTTGGGAGGCCGAGGCGGGTGGATCACAAGGTCAAGATATCAAGATCATCCTGGTCAACATGGTGAAACCCCGTCTCTACTAAAAGATACAAAAAAAAAAAAAAAAAATTAGCTGGGCATAGTGGCGCGTGCCTGTAATCCCAGCTACTCAGGAGGCTGAGGGAGGAGAATTGCCTGAACCCAGGAGGCGGAGGTTGCGGTGAGCCGAGATCGCGCCATTGCACTCCAGCCTGGGTAACAAGAGCGAAACTCCGTCTCAAAAAAAAAAAAATTTTTTTCTTAAACTAATTTTACATCTTGCCACTTTACTCAGTTTATTGTTTATATGTTTTATTTTCTTGTTTAGCCATGTAAAAACCATAAAAAGATTTTTAAAATACTTAGGTAGTTGAATTTACTAATGTGTTTTATTGCTTCCAGATTTTGAATCGTAGTTAGAAGGCCTTACCTACTCTCAAGTTACAAAAAAATTCACCTTGAAGGCCAGGTGTGGTGGCTCATGCCTGTAATCCCAGGCTGAGGCAGGCAGATCACTTGAGGGCAGGAGTTTGAGACCAGCCTGGCCAACATGGTAAAACCCTGTCTCTACTAAAAATACAAAAATTAGCTGGGCATGGTGGCATGCACCTATAGTCCCAGCTACTCAGGGAGGCTGAGGCAGGAGAATTGCTTGAACCCAGAGGGTGGAGGTTGCAGTCAGCCAAGATCACACCACTGTACTCCAACCTGGGTGACAGAGTGAGACTGTCAAAAAAAAATCACCTTGATATCCAGATATATTAACAAATCAACTGAAAAGAGTCCTTTTTGCCTCTCCTTTTCCAAGTTTCATACCTCTATATATTCTCTTTTCTACTCTTAAGTAGTAATGGAGATAGTGGAAACCTTGGCTTGTTCTTGACTTTAGCAATGATGCCTCTAGAGTATCCTTACTAATTTAGATGCTAGTTTTGGCTTTGAGAGGTATATACCATATACAGTGATGCTAATGAAGGATTCATTGATACTTATGTAACCAAGTATTTTTATCTGGAACGAGTATTGAACTTTTTAAAAAGATCTTTACAGGGCTTATAAGATGAGCATATGAATTTTCTCCTTAGATATACTAATATGGTGAATTAGGTAAATAGTTTTCCTAATACTAAATTATACTTGCATTTTAAACCAAAAATAAATAAGCCTCCCAAGAATCTAAATGACTCCCTCCCCTTGGCCAAGTACATTTCAAAGTTAACTTGAAAAACTAGTTCAGGCCATGATGGTTAGGGGGCGGTTCAGGTACCTCATTATACCTTCCTCCCTTTTGGAATTACTATGGAATAGGCTCTTTAAGTTTGATAAGAAACATTTACAATCTATTCTCTCTGAAACCTGCTACTGGAGGCTTCATCTGCATGATAAAACCTTGGTCTCCACAAGCCCTTATAACCCAGACATTCCACTCCAATAATTCCATGTCTTCAGATAATAACCCTTTCAACCAATTGCCAATCAGAAAATCTGAATCTGCCTGTGACCTGGAAGCTACCCTGCTTCCAGTTGTCCTGCCTTTATGGACCAAAATGCCTACCTTGGGCACATGTTCTCAGGATCTCCTGAGGACTGTGTCATGGGCCATTGGTCACTCATATTTGGTTCAGAATAAATCTCTTCAAATATTTTAGAGTTTGACTGTTTTTGTTGACACATTCTTACAGACGTTTGTAAATTTTTTGAATTTTAATGGCTAGTTGATTCCCCTTTGTTCTTCCTAATCCTGTGCATTTGTGTTTTTGTTTTCTCTTCCTAAGTTCAGTAATTTAGGTACTTTGTTGATATTTTTCAATTTATGAAGTTATTTATTGAACTTCTTTTTTTTTGAGACGGAGTTTCACTCTTGTTACCCAGGCTGGAGTGCAATGGCTCATTCTTGGCTCACTGCAACCTCTGCCTCCAGGGTTCAGGCAATTCTCCTGCCTCAGCCTCCTGAGTAGCTGGGATTACAGGTGCATGCCACCATGCCCAGCTAATTTTTTTGTATTTTTAGTAGAGACGGGGTTTCACCATGTTGACCAGGATGGTCTCGATCTCTTGACCTCGTGATCCACCTGCCTCACTCTCCCAAAGTGCTGGGATTACAGGCTTGAGCCACCGCGCCCGGCCTTTATTGATCTTTTTATTGTACTGTTATCTTTTATTATTTCTGAATTTTGGCTTTTATCTTTTGCTTTTAGTTTACTTTTTTCTAAATTAATTTTGTTTATTTTTATTCTATTTTATTAATGTAAATGAGGAAATGGCAACATTTTTGGAAAGGATCAAATAGTATATATTTTTGACTTGGTGGACCATATTTTTCCTACTACAACTACTCAATTCTTCTTTATAGTAGGAAAGCAGCCATAGACAATATTTAAATGAATGGCATGTCTGAGTTCCAATATAACTTATCAAAACAAGCATCGGGTTGAGTTTGGCCTGCTGGCTGTGGCTTGATGACCCCTGGTATGAGTTGTTAAAGCTATGAATTTTATTTTGAGAACATCTTTAATTGTATACTATAGATTATGATATGTAGTGATTTTTTTATCTTTGGTTTTAGAGATTTTTACAACATCAGTGTATTTTCCCTTTAACTCAAGCAGTATATATAATAGTTTATAACATGTTCTTCCTAATCTTGAATTTGGTTTAAAAATGCAAGTATAATTCAGTGTGCTGAATTAGGTAGGTAAGTAGATAAAATGTTCTTTTACAAATGTTATTTCTAGTTTTATTGCATTTCAGTTAGCTAATGTTATACTAGTTCTACCTCATGGAACTTATTGAGATTTTCTTTGTTACCCAAAATATGGTAAAATGTCATTTATGTTCCATAAATGTTTGAAAAGACAATGTATTTTTATAACCAATGAATAAAATTTGTCATATTTTTATTATATTCATTTTATGTTGTGTGTATTTTGTTTCCTTGACCTGTCTTGAACTGAGCGAATTAAGGGTCTCCTCTTATTAGATATATCTGCTTCTCATTATATTCCTATATTTTCTGCTTTATTGCAGCTGCTGTGTTATTTATGTATAGGTAATTATAACTGTTACAGTTTCATTATAAATTATGGCACTATACAATATCCTTCTTTGTCTTATTTGTCATTTATTGCTTTTTTACTTGCATTATTCTATTTTATCAGATATCAAAATCACAAACATTGCTTAAATTTTATTTTTACTTTTGCCTTATATACTTTTACCCATTCCTTTATTTTTAGACTTGCTGAATCACTTTGTTTTAGGTATATCTCTTTGGTGAGTTAGACTCACTTATATTTCTAAATAAAATTGATATATTTGATCTCAGGGGTATGTATAATGTGTCTTATGTTGACTATGTCTGTCAGTATGCAACGTTACTTTAGCTCTTTTAAAACTTTTGGAAAATTTTTATATACTTACAAAGGTTTGTGTTTTTGTTCATGGTAGCCTTTATATTAATAATTCGGTATTAAAATAATTAAAAATACTGCTTTTTGTCCCCTGATTTTTCTTACTTAGCTGCTTGTTATCATGGAAACTTTACACAATATGTTTTGATAGCCATCAGTTAGCTCTGCAGCAGTCAACAAGTTTTTTATATTTTCTCTCTCTCTTGCATTTCTTCTCATTATTTTTAGTTTTATTATTTCTATTTGTCAGAACATATAATGTTGTATGTTCTGCAATGCAGTTACCTAATGTTGTATTAGTTCTACCTCACGGAACTTATTGAGATGTTCTTTGTTACCCAAAATATGGTAAAATGTCATTCATGTTCCATAAGTGTTTGAAAAGACCATGTACTTTTATAACCAATGAATAAAATTTCTTATATTTTCATTATATTCGTTATATATCATATATTTTATGTATTCATTATATTCATTATAATGTTATATGTTCTGACAAATATAAATAATATATACTACTTTTCCCCCTTACCTTCATCTTGTTTTAATCTTAAATTTTCTTTCTTTTTTTTTTTTCTTTTTTTGAGATGGAGTTTTGCTCTTGTTACCCAGGCTGGAGTGCAGTGGCACGATCTCGGCTCACTGCAACCTCTGCCTCCTAGGTTCAAGCAATTCTTCTGCCTTAGCCTCCTGAGTAGCTGGGACTACAGGCATGCGCCACCATGCGCAGCTAATTTTTGTATTTTTAGTAGAGACGGGGTTTCACCATGTTGACCAGGATGGTCTCGATCTCTTGACCTTGTGATCCACCTGCCTCAGCCTCCCAAAGTGCTGGGATTATAGGCATGAGCCACTGTTCCCGGCTTAAATTTTCAATTAAATGTTCAAAGCTCACCACAAGTCCTTTACCTGAGGTTTCTCTAATTATTTCTTTGTTGGATGAAACTTGTTCTCTACAGATGATTCTTGCTTTTCTTATTGTTTATTTATAACAAATTATTATAAATAAAACTGTCGGGTCAAAATATGTGTATTTTATAAGACTTTTAATACATTTAGCCAAATTGTCCACAAGACACCAATTTATACTTAACCAGCTGTATATGATAATTCGCATGTCTCAAGAAAAATACTGTAATAAAGTACATATATAACAACTTAAAATAAAATGCAGCTGGTATTTAAAATACATGTATGTATTTTAAGTTGTTATATATGTACTTTATTACATATTCATCATCAATCAATTTATCAAGCAGTTATTTTAGTGAGTTTACAAACACTTAGGTCAACTCCTAAGTGTTGCATCAAACTCAGAACACATTTTATGTCATCTTTTAAATATCTTTCCTTAAGTATACGACAATTAATATATGTTTATTTTAGTTCTCATATTATTACCTTGTCAGGAGAAATAGTTACATATTTTCCAATTATTTAAGTAGAGTTTAGAGTTCTGTATTTTTCTAGTGAATTTTTTTTGCATAATAGTTGATGTCAAACCTAGTAGTTTAAAAAAGCCTACCATTTTATTATATCTCAAGATTTTGTGGTTCAAAAATTCAGACAGAGCTTGGCTGGGTGATTCTTATGCTTTATTGGCACTAAACAGTGTCATTACACAGTATTCAGTTGGCAGCTGAGCTGGTCTTGAGGACCCAAGATGGCATCACTTACATAGCTCATGCCCTGGCAGGGATGGCTGCAGGCTGAGTTTAAGCTCTTCCTCTCTATATAATCTCAGGACCTCTTTGTGGGTTCTTCCTAATAGGTAGCAAGCTTCTTATATTGTGGCTTTAGGGCTCAAATAACTAGTTTTAACAGAGATGAGAAGTAGAAGTTACCAGTTTATGTCCCAAGCTCAAAAATGGACACAGCATGCCTTCTACAATATTCTATTGGTCAAAGTAGTCATGGAACCCATGAGAGAAGAGTAAAGGGAATTTGCAGCCATTTTGAGTCCACTGCAAATATTCCCTGAATGATTGCATTTTTAAAATTGTTTTTCTATATTCTTAAGACTTGACTGATAACTTAGCTGGATATAAAATCTTCGACTAACATTTTTGTGAAGTTTTTTGAATATGTTCCTCCACTATTGTCTTGCTTTGTTTATTGCTATTGCAACATTAATGTCAATTTTATTTTATTTTTTAAGTGACTGGAGAACTCAAAGGGTATTTAATTGTTAAGGTCCAAGAATTTTATTAATGTACACCTTCAAGTTTACTAATCTGGGAAAATTTTCCTGGTAAACAGTGGCTTCTTTCATATGTAAATTAAGAACTATTTTTATTTCAGAAAACTTTTCTTTATAGTTTGAATATAGTTCTAGTATGTTGTATTGCTTTATCTTCTAGGAATTTAATCATATGTACTTTGGATCTTATTTTCCTGTTCTTTTAATAGTTTTTACCTTTGTCTTCATTTCTACATTTCTTTTGGTTCTTTTACTTTCTAGACCATGTAATTCTTACTATATTGGGTCCTATGCATTTTCCATGGGTATCTTGTAATTTAGTTTTTTTAAAAAATGATTTTGTCAGCTGGGTGTGGTGGCTCATGCCTGTAATCTCAGCACTTAGGGAGGCCAAGGTGGGTGGATCATGAGGTCAAGAGATAGAGACCATCCTGGCCAACATGGTGAAACTCCATCTCTACTAAAAATACAAAAGTTAGCTGGGTGTGGTGGTGTGCGCCTGTAGTCTCAGCTACTCAGGAGGCTGAGGCAAAAGAATTGCTTGAGGCAATTCCTGGGAGGCAGAGGTTGCAGTGAGCTGAGATTGCACCACTGCACTCCAGCCTGGCACCTGGCAACACAGAGAGACTGTCTCTCCCGCCAAAAAACAAAAGAAAAAAGATTCTGTCTTTTTAAACAAAATTTTTTTTCCATGAGTTTATTCAGATCGTATTTGATATCTTCTTATTGCTTGCCCATTACTATTCTGAATTTTTAATTTCTGATCCATGATAGTCCCTCACATTTGCAGTTACTTTGGGGATTATATTTAGTTCATGGAGAATATTTTGTTTCAGTGTTCCTCTCTTTCATATTTTTGTTATTTTCCTTTGCTTCGTTTTTTTAGTGTTTTAATCTGCTGAAAAGTTTTATTGTCATTTTGTTTTTTTCACATCATAACGGCATGGATCCTGTTTTTTTTTCTTCATGACTATTTGTGCTGTGTTTTTAAAGTCCAGAAAGAATAAGCAATTCTGTTCTAAGGAGGAGGGAATTTGAGTAGTTTATTTCTTAGTGCAAGATTATCTTCATTTGTTGATACAGTGCAGTCCCCTTAATAAATTATGCTTTAGAAAAACGTTTTCAGCTCTAATTTTTGTGTTATAATGCTTTAATAGGTCCTTATATTCAGCCACTCCCTTTGCCTTTATCGCCAATTTACAAAGGACATTACTTCCTTCTCAACCAGAAATGGGGCTTTCTCAAAACTGACTCCTCTAGTTTGTATTCTTAAGAGATGAGGGGTCTCTTAAAGGTTCAGCCAGGATGAACTTGAACTCCTGAGTATAGGCAATCCTTCTGCCTCCATCTCCTATGTAGCTGGAAGTACAGGTGCATACCACAGCACCCAGCTATTCTGTTTTAACACATTTCCCAGCCCCTTACCATTAGTAGTCAGGTCTCAGATTTGTCATTAGTATTTTCCCACACAAATGGGATTCTCATCTTTTTGAGATGAACCCACTATACTCTCTTCTCTTCCACATGATCTCTGCCTGACCATTAAATCTCTTGTGGGTCCTGGAGCTAATTCTGCTTGCCTTGGATATTTGTTTTTTTAACTTGTATGTAAATTAAAGTTTGTAGTTTTCTCAGTCTCTTAGTTATGATGTAGGTGTGGGCTATGGGTAATTTTACTGTTACATGTTCATCTGAATATTTGTATTATAAAGGAGGTGCAGTGGTTTTCCAAAACAGGTAACCACCATTTTTACTTAATCATATACTTGTGTGTACATACAGAGGCACACATATGAACACTCTTTTTTGAAGTTTCTTTTCCCTGTGGAGTTTCTATTTCCTATAGATTACTTTCTTCTGTTTCCTTTTTTTTTTTTTTTTTTTTTTTTGAGACAGAGTCTTACTCTGTCACCAGGCTCCAGGCTGGAGTGCAGTGGCACGATCTCGTCTCACTGCAACCTCCGCCTCCTGGGTTCAAGCAATTCTCCTGCCTCAGCCTCCCGAGTAGCTGGCACTACAGGCATGTGCCACCACGTCCAGCTAATTTTTGTATTTTTAGTAGAGACAGGGTTTCACCATGTTCACCAGGATAGTCTCGATCCCTTGACCTTGTGATTCACCCGCTCAGCCTCCTAAAGTGCTGGGATTACAGGCGTGTGCCATCACGCCCGGCTCTGTTTCCTTTTTTTGATGTCTTTGTCATGTTGGCGGCTTTTCCCCTGACAACTAGTTATCCGTAGAAGCTGGAGATTTTAGCATTGTGTATGGAAATGTCACTCATTTGCCCTGTTTTCAGTGTTTCCTATTCTACATACCTTTTATTCTCTCCAAATTAAGTCTTTTCGCTGTGGCTGGGCAGGATCAATAGCTTGGCTGTGTGGAATGAGAGACAGGATACGGTGATCTAACTGCTTCTTAAACAGGCTCTCACCCTAGTCGTCGTTTTGAGGATTCTTGCGGCCAGCCGCGCTGGCTCACGCCCGTAATCCCAGCACTTTGGGAGGCTGAGGCGGGTGGATCATGAGGTCAGGAGTCCGAGACCAGCCTTACCAACATGATGAAACCCCGTCTCTACTAAAAATACAAAAATTAGCGGGCATGGTGGCGCGCGCCTATAATCACCGCTACTCAGGAGGCTGAGGCAGAAGAATTGCTTGAACCTGGGAGGCAAAGGTTGCACTGAGCCGAGATTGTGCACAGCACTCCAGCCTGTCAACAGACTCCTTCTCGAAAAGAAAAAAAAAAAAAAAATTCTGTTAACCCTCTCTTCTACAAATACCTACTGCTATATATTTCCGAGGCTTTTTTTTTTGAGATTCTTTGTTGTAAATCTTTCAACTCTCGTTGTTGCTGGCTTGTTATGTCGTTTTCTCACATCTATTCTGATATTTAAGATTTATTCATCTGTTTTCTGGCTTCCAAGGCATTGTTGCTGTTCTGCTCCTAAACTTTTCTCTATGTTCTTGTAGGTTGATGTCTTTTTCAATCCCAGCACTATTTTTTCACGAGGTTGCAAGAGTCAAAATAGATGTTTCTGTGACATGCCATCTTTATTGTCTGGGATTTTTTTTATCGAGATATTTTTAAAAATCACTTTTACTCTTGCTTGCATTCGTTGATATTACTTCATATAATTTAATTTGATTCTTTTCTTATGAAATCCTAACTCCCCACTCCCCATCGTTCTCCAAAGCTTTTGATGAAAAAACGTATTTCTATGCTGTTGCACCCCCACCTTCTTTTTACCTAATTTCCAATACCAAGAACCTCAGGGCTCCTAGTTGTCCTTCTGGTCATTACATTGGAGACTCTTTGTTATATATCATTTTTCAAAAGAATGATAAATGACTGTATTCTGATTATAATATCACTTGTTAGAGCACATATTTTTTCAAATTTGGCACATATTTTCTACAACATACAATTAAATCTCATTTGATTTCTAAACTGCATAGAAGTTCCTGTTCTCTGACTTAAGAGCCTTGGGTCCCTTCTTTTTAATATACTTTATTTGATCAGGAGATGCCCTAGGTTTACTCTCACAATCATGACTGTGAGCAGTGCAACTTTCTCAGTACAATTTTAAAATCCATGAATACCTTAAGTGAATATTCTTAGTTCAAACAAAGTTAATGGAAACAACAATGTAAGAAAAGTCCTTACACTCTCTTAACACCCAAACAAATACAACTTCTGAGTTTCTTACCAGCGTCCATGCATATGCATGATACATTTTTATAGTTATTATTGTGTATATATAATTTTATGTTTAGTTTTTCATTTAATGTCTCAAAATAATTTTCTTTGTTGTTGAATAGTCTTCAGAATTTTAAATCTTAATGACAGCACAGTGTCTGCCAAAGATCATTGAAAAAAATCACAGAAAACCGTTAAGAGAGAAACCCACACCATTTCTCCCAAGCAAATCTAAACAATACAGTGAAAAATCTAGATAGAATTGCTTATGGGAAATATATACTATCACAGTTTCTTCCAGTCAGATAATAACTGGCTCATACTAAGCTCCTCATTTTGACCTGTCTCAGCTCTAGCCCTACCCTGACTGTGAACATGTTTAACTTCTTTCACATCTTTTTACCTTCATGAAGTGTAACTATAGAAGTTCTGGTATTCAGCTTTGTCTAAGGAGCAGGTATGCAAACTGGAGCAACCCTCCTTGACCCCAGGTTGGGTTGGAGAGCTGCCTCCAAAGACTGAAGGCACAGTAGTGGGGAATCCATAGGCTGCTAGGCCTGGCCACACTGACCCTGTGGCATAGCTTTTCCCTTACCTACAAAACCACAAGTCCTTTTGTGGTTTCTCCTAGTCACCTCTCCCCAGATATGTGTCTTCTATATTTGTCCCTTTCCCTTCACACCCCACATTCAGTGCTAGGTATGTTTATTCTAGATCAAATCATGTTTCCCATGATCATCTCACCATTCTTCCTGCCACCACCCTGCCTCAGGCCTTCAGAATCTTATCGATATGTTACAAATGCTCCTGGCAGGATTTCATTCCTTCCCACAGGTCTATTTCCCACAGCTCCCAAATACCCACTTGCAGAATATACACATATACAATGTTCCCCCCTGCCACTTGCACACTCTACTAGTAATATGGATATGAGTTATTTTTCTTAAGGAGCATCCAAACATGTCACTCCTCTTCATTTATTAAAATAGGTTTACTGTGTAGTTATCACATGCCATTTATTATGCTCTAATTTTGGAAATACAGAGTGTGTTAGTCATAGTTCTCTAGAGGGAGATAACTAATAGGATGGATATATATATATATATGTTTATTAACTCACAATCACAAAGTCCCACGATAGGCTATCTATAAGCTGAGAAGCAAGGAAAGCCAAAAATGAAGAACTTAGAATCTGATGTTCAAGGGAAGGAAGGGCCCAGCATAGGAGAAAGATGTAGGCTGGGAGGCTAGGCCAGCCTCATCTTTTCACATTTTTCTGACTGCTTTATATTCTATCTATCTATCTATCTATCTATCTATCTATCTATCTATCTATCTATCTATACTAAGTTTTTAGATACATGTGCAGAACATGCAGGTTTGTTATATAGGTATACATGTGCCATGGAGGTTTACTGTACCCATAACCCCATCATCTACATTAAGCATTTCTCCTAATGCTATCCCTCCCCTAGCTCCCCACTCTCACAGGTCCCAGTGTGTGATGTTCCTGTTTCTGTGTCCATGTGTTCTCATTGTTCAATTCACACTTATGAGTGAAAACATGCAGTGTTTGGTTTTCCTTTCTTGTGTTAGTTTGCTGAGAATGATGGTTTCCAGCTTCTTCCATGTCCTTGCAAAGAACATGAACTTATTATTTTTTATGGCTGCATAGTATTCCATGGTGTATATGTGCCACATTTTCTTTATCCAGTCTATCATTGATGAGCATTTGGGTTGGTTCCAAGTCTTTGCTATTGTGAACAGTGCTGCAGTAAACATAAGTGTACATGTGTCTTTATAGTAGAATGATTTATAATCCTTTGGGTATATAGACAGTAATGGGATTACTGGGTCAAATGATATTTCCGCTTCTAGATCCTTGAGGAATCGCCACCCTGTCTTCCACAATGGTTGAACTAATTTACACTTCCACAAACAGTGTAAAAATGTTCCTATTTCACCACATTCTCTCCAGCATCTGTTGTTTCCTGACTTTAATGATCGCCATTCTAACTGGCATGAGATGGCATCTCATTGTGGTTTTGATTTGCATTCCTCTAGTGACTAGTGATGATGAGCTTTATAAAATATGTTTGTTGGCTGCATAAATGTCTTCTTTTGAGAAGTGTCTATTCATATCTTTACCCACTTTTTGATGGGATTGTTTTTTTCTTGGAAATTTGTTTAAGTTCTTTGTAGATTCTGGATATTAGTCCTTTGTCAGAAGGATAGATAGCAAAAATTTTCTCCAATTTCATACGTTGCCTGTTCACTCTGATGATAATTTCATTTGCTGTGCAGAAGCTCTTTAGTTTAATTAGGACCCATTCATCAGTTTTGGCTTTTGTTGCCATTGCTTTTGGTGCTTTAGTCATGAAGTCTTTGCCCATGCGTATGTCCTGAATGATATTGCCTAGGTTGTCTTCTAGGGTTTTTATGGTTTTAGGCCTTACATTTAAGTCTTTAATCCATCTTGAGTTAATTTTTATATAAGGTGTAAGGAAGAGGTCCAGTTTCTGTATTTTGCACATAGCTAGACAGTTTTCCCAGAACGATTTATTAAATAGGGAATCCTTTCCCCATTGCTTGTGTTTGTCAGGTTTTTCAAAGATTAGATGATTGTAGATGTGTGGTGCTATTTTTCTGAGGTCTCTGTTCTGTTCCACTGGTCTATATCTCTGTTTTGGTACCAGGACCATGCTGTTTTGATTACTATAGCCTTGTAGTATGTTTGAAGTCAGGTAATGTGATGCCTCCAGCTTTGTTCTTGTTGCTTATGATTGTCTTGACTATCCAGGCTCTTCCTTGGTTCCATATGAAATTTAAAGTAGTTTTTCCTAACTCTGTGAAGAAAGTCAATGGTAGCTTGATGGGGATAGCATTGAATCTACAAATACTTTGGGCAGTATGGCCATTTTCATGATATTGATTCTTCCTATCCATGAACATGGAATATTTTTCAATTTGTTTGTGTCCTCTCTTCTTTTCTTTTCTTTTTTTTTTTTTTTGAGACAGAGTTTTGCTCTTGTTACCCAGGCTAGAGTGCAATGGCGTGATCTCGGCTCACCGCAATGTCCACCCTCTGGGTTCAGGCAATTCTCCTGCCTCAGCCTCCTGAGTAGCTAGGGATTACAGGCACGCGCCACCATGCCCAGCTAATTTTTTTTTGTAATTTTAGTAGAGACGGGGTTTCACCCTGTTGACCAGGATGGTCTTGATCTCTTGACCTCGTGATCCACCTGCCTCGGCCTCCCAAAGTGCTGGGATTACAGGCTTGAGCCACCGCGCCCGGCCCTCTTATTTTCTTTAGCAGTGGTTTGTGATTCTCCTTGAGGTCCTTCACATCCCTTGTTAAGTGGCATTCCTAGGTATTTTATTCTCTTTATAGCAATTGTGAATGGGAGTTCACTCGTGATTTGGCTCTCTATTATTGGTGTTCAGGAATGCTTGTGAGTTTTGCACATTGATTTTGTGTACTGAGATTCTGCTGAAGTTGCATATCAGCTTAAGGAGATTTGGGGCTGAGATGCTAGGGTTTTCTAAATATACAATCATTTCATCTACAAACAGAGACAATTTGACTTCCTCTTTTTCTATTCAAATACCTTTTATTTCTTTCTATTGCCTGACTGTCCTGGCCAGAACTTCCAATAGTATGTTGAATAGGAGTGGTGAGAGAGGGCATTCTTGTGCCAGTTTTCAAAGGGAATGTTTTGAGCTTTTCCCATTCAGTATGATATTGGCTGTGGGTTTGTCATAAATAACTCTGATTAATTGGAGATACATTCCATCAATACCTAGTTTATTGAGAGTTTTTAGCATGAATCGGGTGTTGAATTTTATTGAAGGTCTTTTCTGCATCTATTGAGATAATCATGTGGTTTTTGTCATTGGTTCTGTCTATGTGATGGATTACGTTTATTGATTTGTGTATGTTGAACCAGCCTTGCATTGCAGGGATAAAGCCAACTTGACCATGGTGGATAAGCTTTTTGATGTGCTGCTGGATTTGGTTTGCCAGTATTTTATTGAGGATTTTTGCATCAATGTTCATCGGGGATATTGGCCTGAAATTTCCTTTTGTGTGTGTGTCTCTACCAGGTTTTGGTATCAGGATGATGCTGGACTCATAAAATGAGTTAGGGAGGAGCTCCTCTTTTTCTATTGTTTGGAATAGTTTCAGAAGGAATGGTACCAGCTCCTCTTTGTACCTCTGGTAGAATTTGGCTGTGAATCTGTCCGGTCCTGGGCTTTTTTTGGTTGGTAGGCTATTAATTACTGCCTCAATTTCAGAACTTGTTATTGGTCTATTCAGGGATTTGACTTCTTCCTGATTTAGTCTTGAGAGGGTGTATGTGTCCAGGAATCTACCCATTTCTTCTAGATTTTCTAGTTTATTTGCATAGATGTGTTTATAGTATTCTCTGATGGTAGTTTGTATTTCTGTGGGATCAGTGGTGATACCCTCCCCTTTATTATTTTTTATTTTGTCTATTTGATTCTTTTCTCTTTTCTTTTTTATTAGTCTGGCTAGTGGTCTATTTGTTGATCTTTTCAAAAAACCAGTTCCTGGATTCATTGATTTTTTGAAGAGTCTTTCATGTTTCTATCTCCTTCACTTCAGCTCTGATCTTAGTTATTTCTTGTCTTCTGCTAGCTTTTGAATTTATTTTCTTTGCTTGTCTAATTCTTTTAATTGTGATGTTAGGGTGTCGATTTTAGATCTTTCCTGCTTTCTCTTGTGGGCATTTAGTGCTATAAGGTTCCCTCTAAATACTGCTTAGGCTGTGTCACAGAGATTCTAATGCATTGTGTCTTTGTTCTCATTGGTTTCAAAGAACTTACTTATTTCTGCCTTCATTTTATTTTATTTACCCAGTAGTCATTAGGAGCAAGTTGTACAGTTTGCATGTAGTTATGTGGTTTTGAGTGAGTTTCTTAATCCTGAGTTCTAATTTGATTGCACTGTGGTCTGAGAGACTGTTTGTTATGATTTCCATTCCTTTGCATTTGCTGAGGAGTGTTTCACTTCCAGTTTTGTGGTCAACTTTAGAATAAGTGTGATGTAGTGCTGAGAAGAATGTATATTCTGCCAATTTGGGTTGGAGAGTTCTGCAGATGTCTATTAGGTCTGCTTGGTCCAGAGATGACTTCATGTCCTGAATGTTCTTGTTAATTTTCTGTCTCATTGATGTCTAATATTGACAGTAGTGTGTAAAAGTCTCCCACTATTATTGTGTGGGAGTCTAAGTCTCTTTGTAGGCCTCTGTTTGCTTTATCTGGGTGCTCCTGTATTGGGTGCATATATATTTAAGATAGTTAGCTCTTCTTGTTGCATTGATCCCATTACCATTATGCAATGCCTTTCTTAGTCTTTTTTGATTTTATTGGTTTACAGTCTGTTTTATTAGAGACTAGGATTGCAACCCCTGCTTTTTTTTTCTTTCCATTTGCTTGGTAAATGTTCCTCCATCCCTTTGTTTTGAGCCTATGTGTGTCTCTGCACATAAGATGAGTCTCCTGAATACAGCACTCTGACAGATCTTGACTCTATCCAATTTGCCAGTCTATGTCTTTTAATTGGGGCAGTTAGCCTGTTTACATTTAAGGTTAATATTGTTATGTATAAATTTGATTCTGTCATTATGTTGCTAGCTGGTTATTTTGCCCATTAGTTGAATGCAGTTCCTTCATAGTGTCAGTGGTCTTTACAATTGGATATGTTTTTGCAGTAGTGGGTACTCGTTCTTCCTTTACATATTTAGTGCTTCCTTCAGGAGCTGTTGTATGGCAGGCCTGGTGGTGAAAAAATCTCTCAGCAGTTGCTTGTCTGTAAAGGATTTTGTTTCTCCTTTGCTTATGAAGCTTAGCTTGGCTGGTTATGAAATTCTGGGTTGAAAATTCTTTTCTTTAAGAATGACGAATATTGGCCCCCACTGTCTTCTGACTTGTAGGGTTTCTGCAGAGAGATCTGCTGTTAATCTAATGGGCTTCCCTCTGTGGGTAAAACCTGACCTTTCTCTCTGGCTGCTCTTAATATTTTTCCTTCATTTCAACCTTGGTGAATCTGAAGATTATGTGTCCTGGGGTTGCTCTTCTCAAGTAGTATCTTTGTGGTGTCCTCTGTATTTTCTGAATTTGAATGTTGGCCTGTCTTGCTAGGTTGGGGACATTCTCCTGGATAATATCCTGAAGTGTGTTTTCCCACTTGGTTCCATTCTCCTCATTGCTTTCAGGTACACCAATCAAACATAACTTTGGTCTTTTCACATAATCCCATATTTCTGGGATCCATTGTTCAGTCCTTTTCATTCTTTTTTATCTAGTATTGTTTTCACACTTTATTTCATTAAGTTGATCTTCAATCTCTGATATCTTTTCTTCCACTTGATCAATTCAGGTATTGACACTTTTGTATGCTTCACAAACTTCTCATGCTGTGTTTTTCAACTCCATCAGGTCATTTATATTCTTCTCTAAACTGGTTGTTCTAGTTAGCAACTCCTCTAACCTTTTATCAAGGTTCTTAGCTTCCTTGCATTGAGTTAGAACATGCTCCTTTAGCTTGGAGATGTTTGTTATTACCCACCTTCTGAAGCCTACTTCTGTCAGTTTGTCAAACTTACTCTCCATACAGTTTTTTTCTCTTGCTGGTGAGGAGTTGTGTTCTTTTGGAGGAGAAGAGACATTCTGGTTTTTGGAATTTTCAGCCTTTTTTCATCATCTCTGTAGATTTATCTACCTTTGGGCTTTGGTGTTGGTGAGCTTCTAATGGAGTTTCTGAGTGGACGTCCTTTTGGTTGATGTTGATGCTATTCCTTTCTGTTAGTTAGTTTTTCTTCTAACAGGACCCTCTGCTGCAGGAGTTTGGAGTTTGCTGGAGAATCCCTCCAGATTCTGTTTTCCTGCATCACCAGCAGAGGCTGTAGAATATCAGACAGCTGCCTATTCCTTCCTTTGGAAGTTTTGTCCCAGAGGGGCACCCGCCAGATGCTGGAGCTCTCCTGTATGAGGTGCATGTCAACCCTGCTGGGAGGTGTCTCCCAGTCAGGAGGCTTGGGGGTCAGGGACCCACTAGAGGAGGCAGTCTGTCCGTTAGCATAGCTCCAGTGCTATGCTGGGAGATCCTATGCTCTCTTCAGAATCAGCACAGCAGGCAGGAACATTTAAGTCTGCTGAAGCTGCACCCATAGCCGCCCCTTCCCCCAGGTGCTCTGTCCCAGGGAGATGGGAGTTTGATCTATATGCTCCTGACTGAGGCTGCTGCCTTTTTTTATAGTACACCATCAAGAGGGGAGGAAATTGGAGAGACAGTCTAGCTACAGTGGCTTTGTGGAGCTGTGGTGGGATCTGCCCTGATTGAACTTCCCAGCAGCTTTGTTTACACTGCGAGGGGGAAATCGGCCTACTCGAGCCTCAGTAATGGTGGACGCCACTACCTGCACGAAGCTTGAGCATCCCAGATTAACTTCAGACTGCTGTGCTGGCAGTGAGAATTTCAAGTCAGTGCATCTAAGCTTGCTGGGCTCCATGGGGCTGGGATCAGCTGAGCTAGACCACTTGGCTTCCTGGTTTCAGCTTCCTTTGTGGGAAGTGAATGGTTCTGTCTCGCTGGCGCTCCAGGCTCCATTGGGGTATGAAAAAAAAAAAAAACTCCTGAAGCTAGCTCAGTGTCTGCCCAAACAACCACCTATTTTTGTGCTTGAAACCCAGGGCCTGGTTCCTTCACAGGATCAATGGTCTTTACATTGGCATAGGCACCAGAGGGAATCTCCTGGTCTGTGGGTTGCGAAGACTGTGGGAAAAGCATAGTATCTGGGCTGGAGTACAAAATTCTTCACAGCACAGTGCCTCAAGGCTTCCCTTGGTTAGAGGAGGGAGTTACCTGACCCCTTGCACTTCCTGCTGAGGCAGGCCCCACTCTGCTTTGGCTCACCCTCTGTGGGCTGCACCCACTGTCTAACAAGTCCCAGTGAGATGAGCTGGGTACCTCAGTTGGAAATGCAGAAATCACCCACTTTCTGTGTTGATCTCAGTGGAAAATGCAGACTGGAGCTGTTCCTATTTAGCCATCTTGTCCAGAAGTCCAACTCCTTTATATTCTAGCCACACTGGCAGCTGATCATATGGTGCCCACCCAGGTTAAGAGTAGGTCTGCTTTTCCTAGCCCACTGACTCAAATGTTAATCTCTTTGGCAACACACTCACAGACACACCCAGGACCAATAGTTTGCATCTTTCAATCCAATAAAGTTGACACTCAGTATTAACTCTCACACAGAGATACAAGACAGTCTTACCTCAACAAGCATCCCAACTATCATGAGACACAGGTCACTTCAGTGCAATGGTGGATCTTAGGTTTATGTCCCTTGAGGGCTACTCAACCCAAAACAGGTAGAGAGGAGCTAGAGAAGAATTTTTAAAGAAAAAAACACTTGAGTTTAGATTTGGGGAGAATATATATGAATATTTAAATGTTTAATTTTCACAATTTTAGCAAGAGTAATATAGGTTCATGGTTTTAAAACAGCTTAAACACTACTAAAGACCTTATAATGTAAAGTAACTGTCTCCCTCAGTGGAATTCTCAGTACCCAGAGACAATCACTTTAAATTATTTCTGTTGGCAATTCTCTTAGAGATTACTGCCATTTGTGTAAATAAAACATTTATTATAACTTTTTCTTGATTTTTTAGGTAACATTTTTTTAGCTTCCTGCTCTTATAGATGATAATTTACCACATTTTAACTAGTTCTGCAGTGTAAAGAAAACTCTTTCCTTATCTGGGGGTAATTTTAAAATATGTTTGCACATTCTTTAAACTCTTCATTTCAAAAGATAAAATTATAGTTCTCTCTCCTTGAATGTGGGAAGGATTCACTGCTAACAAATTGTGGTAGAAGTGATGTTATGTGACTTCTGCCTGGTCTCTCTCAGTTTCGTTTGTCTTAGAACTCAGCCACCATCTTGTGAGGAAGCCCAAGCAATCTAGAAAGGCCACTTGAGAATGTTTTGGCCTAAGGTCCCAGCGAGTTAGGTCCTCAGCCAATAGCCAGAATCAGCTCCACTCCCAGACACATGAGTGAAGATTCTAGCCCTCTGTATTCAAGCCTTCCTTCTGAAGGTCTGGATATTGTGGAGCAGAGATAAGCCATCCCACTCACAGAAATCATGGGAGATAATAAATGATTATTGTTAAAGGCAAGCCTCTTTAGTGAGTCAAACAGAAAAACACTTGATTCCCCTCTGGGAGGTATACTCAGACTTTCAGAAACACTGTGTTGACCTCCTTTTCAGAAATGAAGATGAGAACAAAAGATGCATTAATTAGCTTATTTCTTAAGTCACCATCTGTTCACCTGATCATAACTCCCTGGGTTGCACTTTTGGAAAAATTTAACCAAATGTAGCTTATACAAAGAAATGGAGTTTATTGCTTCAAGTATATGAAAGGTCCAATGTGAATCCTGCTTTCACAACCATCCAAGTTTAAGTCTAACAACAACAACAACAAAAAGTCTAACAACAATAAACAATTATCCTCTCAGCAGATCCAGCAAAACATCTGACTACATTTCATTGGCCCTGATTTGGTGTGGGTCCATCTGTGGACAAATACTATACATCAGGGGAATGGAATGCTCTAATTACCTAGATCTAAGTCACAGGAACCTCCTTGAAGCACATGAATTGAAAATGCAGAAGAAGGTGATTCTGGGAAGCCATCAGGATTTAGTAAAAAAAAGAAGGATGTATAGGTGGACAAAAATAACACTTGCAAAGAACCTGAATAATGTAACTCTCCTCTGCCATACCATTCCTTAATATTCTAGTTTTACCACATAACCTGCCTGGGGCCGATGCGATCAATCATCAGGGACCTGCTGGGAGCATAACCCGGTTTTGTGTCCAGCTCCCTTTCGCAATTCTTGGCCTTTATTTTGTGCTCTACCATTAACTTAGTGGCTCTTCCACGAGGCTTCTCTTTTTCTGGCCCTATGCTAAATCCTAACTTTGGATATTAACAGTACAGTAGGGCCTGGTGCAGTGGCTCACGCCTGTAATCCCAGCACTTTGGGAGGCCGAGGTGGGTGGATCACGAGGTCAAGAGATCAAGACCATCCTGGTCAACATGGTGAAACCCCGTCTCTACTAAAAATACAAAAAAAAAAATAGCTGGATATGGTGGCGCGTGCCTGTAATCCCAGCTACTCGGGAGGCTGAGGCAGGAGAATTGCCTGAACCCAGGAGGCGAAGGTTGTGGTAAGCTGAGATCGCGCCATTGCACTCCAGCCTGGGTAACAAGAGCGAAACTCCGTCTCAATAAAACAAACAAACAAACAAAAACAGTACAGTAAAAATCTCCACAGACTGTAAATTTTTCTATGTCTTAGCCAATATACTTGTTTGGTTTGCTCTTTTGCAAGTTGAAGCTGTAATATAAACAGAATTGAGTTAGCCTCTGAAAGCCACACTGATTGGATTTAACTTGAAGGTTCTTATAAAATTCATCCAACCAGATGTTTCAGTCTCTGAAATTCTTAGCCATATAGGAGGATGAGAGAAAGCCACAGTGCAATGCAATGACACCTTTTATTTGAACAACAAGATCATTGAAAAGCAATCTCAGAATTGGGAATTTATCTTTACCATACGTATCCTTTTCTCCTAAGAATCTGCTTTACAAAAATTTAGATAAAAATCTAAATTTTTATTTGCAACATTACAGAACTCAATTCAACACAGTGCTTATTTGAAAGAAGTGTTTTAATATATTATTAATTTTCAATCATTTATACTGAAGGAATTTCCATATTATGACTCTGTGAGTCAAAACAAGTCTTTTTATTTCCTTTGAAGTCTTCTTTTTTTTTTTTTTTTTTTTGAGATGGAGTTTCGCTCGTTACCCAGGCTGGAGTGCAATAGCGCGATCTCGGCTCACCGCAACCTCCACCTCCCGGGTTCAGGCAATTCTCCTGCCTCAGCCTCCTGAGTAGCTGGGATTACAGGCATGCGCCACCATGCCCAGCTAATTTTTTTTGTATTTTTAGTAGAGACGGGGTTTCACCAAGTTGACCAGGATGGTCTTGATCTCTTGACCTTGTGATCCACCTGCCTCGGCCTCCCAAAGTGCTGGGATTACAGGCTTGAGCCACCGCGCCCGGCCTGAAGTCTTCTTTAATGTTAATTCTGCAACCACACTTAACCAAAAAATAATTATATTCTTCCTTTGTGAAGTTGTTTACTAAATAGAACATAAGACATTTTATTATACAGATAATAACTAGCTGAGGAGTCTATTACATATAATCATAAATACAGTAAATAGTATATACTTTTTAAATATAATATTTTTAAAATGTTTACCTACCTCTGAACTGCAAATATGCTTTGCTCAGTACAGTGGTGCAAATTAAGATTATGAATCCAATAAAAGAAAAAGGCTCAAGTTTACATGGCTTATCCTTTAAGAATTGCATAAAAAGTAACTGCAGAAATGTGCTTAGAATGATTTACTTTTCTTTGTAGTTGCATTTTAAAACAATATGTTTTTCTAATAGATTTTCTGTATAATTTTTATCAATATTTTTGATAAAAATTGTATAATTTTTATCAATATTTTATTTTTAAATGTATTATTAATATTATTTTTGACTGGCAAATAATAATTATGTACGTTTAAGGGGTACAACACGATGTTTTGATATACGCATCCAATCTGGTATGATCCAATCAAGCAAGTCAACATGTTTATCACTTACCTCACTTATGTATTATTTTTTATGATGCGAGACATTGAAATTCACTCTTTTATTTTGAAATGTATAATACGTTATTATTGACTATAGTTACCCTGATGTGCAGTAGGTCTCAAAACCTATTCCTCTTGTTGATCTGAAAATTTGCACCTTTTGATCAACAACTCTTCTTCCCTCTCTTCCCACCCACCCAGTCTCTGGTAACCATTGCTCTACTCTCTACTTCTATGAGTTCTACTTTATTAGATTTTACATGTACGTGAGATCATGTGATATTTGTCTTTCCATGCCTGGCTTATTTCACTTAGCATAATTTCTTCCAGGTTCATCTGTGTTGTTACAAATGTCCAAATTTCCCCCCTTTTAAGGCTGAATAGTATTCTATTATGTATACATACCACATTTTCTTTATTCATTACCTCTTGATGGACATTTTACGTTAATCCCTATCATGGTTATTGTGAATAATGCTACAATAAACATGGGAGTGCAGTTATCCCTTTGACATGTTGATTTCAGTTCCTTGAATATATACCCAGAAGTGGGTTTACTGGATCATATAGTAGTTCTGCATTTAGTTTTTTGATGAACCTTTATACTGTACCAATTTACATTCCCATCGACAGTGAAGAAGAGTTTCCTTTTCTCTGCATCCTTTCCAGTACTTGTTACCTTTCATTTTTTTTACAAAAGCCATTCAAACAGATGTAAGGTAATATCTCATTGTAGTTTTAATTTGCATTTCCCTAATGATTAGTGCTGTTAAGCATTATTCATGTACTTATTGGACGTTTGTGTGTGTTCTTTAGAGAAACTCTATTCAGGTCTGTTGCCCATTTTTAAATCAGGTTGTTTTCTTGCTATTAAGTTGAGTTCCTTGTATTCTGAATGTTAACTCCTTATCAGATGTACCATATTCTCCCATTCTCTAGGTTGTCTCTTTACTCTGTTGTTACTTTCACTGTGCAGAAGCTTTTATGCCCTGCACATTTGTCTATTTTTGTTTCCATTGCCTGTGGTTTTGGTGTCATATCCAAAAAATCATTGCCCAGATCAGTGTCATGGAGCTTTCCCCCAATGTTTTCTTCTTATAGTTGTACAGTTTCAGGTCTTACATTTAATCCAGTTTGAGCTGAGTTTTTTTTTTTAATATGGTATGAGATGAGGATCCAATTTCATTCCTCTGCTTGTGGATATTCAGCTTTTCCAACACCATTTATTGCAGAGACTGTTCTTTCCCAATTGTATGCACAGAAGATTCTGTGACCAGATGTGTAGAGAATTTTCCTTAACACGCCAAGCAGTTCTCCAACTATTATGTATAATCATAAATCATATGCTATTTTAAAAATACCTACCAATCTCTGAACTGCAAATATGCCTTGTTGAGTACAGTGGTGCAAATATGATTATGGATTCCATAGAGGAAAAAGGCTTACATTTGCATGCATCATTCTTTAGGAATTGCATAAATTGCAATGACAGGAATATTTTTAGAATGATTTACTTTTCTTTGTAGTTACATTTTAAAAATACATATTTTTCCAATAGCTTTTCTGTATAAAATTACCAACATTTTAATTATCAAAGTTTTTTGTTTGTTTGTTTTTGCTATCAGAAGACTATTCCTTCATCTGCTATGTGCAGGAACTAAAATAACTTTGAGTTATATAAACTGAGGTTTTGGAGCTTTACTCTTAAAATTATATAATTCTATTTTAGCAAGGTTAACAAAAAGGAAGTTATGCTTATACCCTGATCAATTATCTGATATTACCTATGCTTCATGAAAGTAGAAACAGGGTTCAGCTATAGAGAGGATGGCCCTTTTCTTTTACCAGTTTGCAAAACAAAAGGATTCTAAGTTGAATATAATTGTATGTAGTTGCCAAACACACATTCAAGATCTTTTATTATTGTTGTTGTTGATGATACATTCAGGGTTATTCCTTTCAGGCTGATGTCTACTGGTTGTCCACTTTTTGTCCTCTGCATGTTGACCTTTCACAACATGGAACATGTAGTGTTGGTCTCCCATATTACGGAACTCATAAGATCTATAGCTGGGCCAATAGTTGCTATATTGTGCAGGAAATCTAGGAACTCTTGAAATACAGTGGGGAGTGATGTTCAGGTCTCAGTAGGTCACTTGTTTCTATACTCTCTAAAACTGATATTTTATTTGGTGGATCAATGTTCCCATAAATCTATATTACATTAATTAGCCAGAGACCAGAAATGTGCCCTACTTTGACTATGAAACATTTCTGGATGTAAGTGTTAGGAATTGTATAACACAGATGAATGGCCTCTCCTTGTTCTACTGATAAGTCTGCTTCTATTCTTGTTCCATTTTGGTTAGCAGTGAAAGGAATTCAACAGACACTATTAAGTATTCCATATTTTTATTCTTTCTTCTTTTTAATAAAAGGCTGCCCTATGTTTTAGCTTGGAACATCACTGCTTATCTGGAGATGGCATTTCTCAGCCCTTCTTAGAGGTAAGCGAAGCCAAATGGGATTCAGCATAATAGACCGGGATAGGACCATACATGTGGCAACTTCTGGTCATCTCCATAAAGAGAAATCACTTCCTCTGGGATCCCTCTTTTCCTATTCCTAATATTAGGGAAATGCAACTGGAAAAGCTTCCTTGGACCTAGAGATGTACGCTATGTATTAAGGATGGTTGGTCTGGCCCAGCAGCCTGGATTTTGGATGAGTGTGTGAAGTAGTAACCCCATCATTCACTGTATTTGAAGGCCTCTTTGTTTTATCAGCTTTGCCTGCATCCTAAATAATGGGAAATCTCTGAAAATCGTTTTTATTTTTTATTTGTTTAAGATGGAGTCTCACACTTGTTGCCTAGGCTGGAGTGCAATGGTGCTACCTTGGCTCACTGCAACCTCTGCCTGCTGGGTTCAAGTGATTCTCCTGCCTCAGAATCCCAAGTAGCTGGGTTTACAGGCATGGGTCACCACACCCGGCTAATTTTTTTGTATTTTTAGTAGAGATGGGTTTTTGCCATTTTGGCAAGGCTGGTCTTGAACTTCTAACTTCAGGTGATTCACCTGCTTCGGCCTCCCAAAGTGCTGGGATTACAGGCGTGAGCCACTGCACATGGCCAGTAAAATCTCTGAAAATTTTAACCACTCCTAGAACCAGCATAATCACTGCCATTTTTATTGTCCAAATGAAAAAACCTTTATCCATTGTCACCTGATTTATTCACTAATTAAATAAACTGCCCATGTCAAGATTAGCATATCAACAATGACAACATACAACATTGTAGGTGCAATACAACCTGAGGTGCAGATTACAACAACAACAGCAAATACATGTATGTCTGGAGCAGTACTTTTATGCTAAAGGCAAGTTTGAGTAATGTGTGTGTACAGACTTCACATCTCTTCACCAGACTCTGGAGTATCAGAAAGAAGGTGACATGCTACAGATCCTTTGGAACAGGCAGGGGTGCAATCAGGAAACAGGACAATGGAAAAGTGTGACTAAAGTTTGGAATCTCAAGTTGTATCTCTCTTGGAAATATATTTGCTGCTAAGTAACTGGTACTAAAATCTATGAGATTTTGAAACTGAAATTGACAGTTTCAGTGAAACTTTAGGGTAAACATACCACTCTTCGAGGGCGAAAAGGCAGAGTATAACATTCATCATCTAATTTGTGACTTTAGGTAAAATTAATCACCTCTTCAGGCTGCCATGACCTATCTTCTGCCCCTCCTCCCTTTTATTCTCTAGTGCAAAAGCTGGCAGAGCAGAGACTCCAGGACAGCTGCAGGCTGACAGGAATTGCTGGCAGTGAAGTTGTCTTTAGGTTTTTCTGTATCATTAAAATTCTATTTCCAGGGACTTTAATGCAGCAATGGAATATGTTAAAATATTTGTATTACTCACTAGTCCTACTTAGCTACACACAAAAAGTTTATTCTAGATTCAGGGTCTCTGAGTCTTAAAGCTTCATAGATAAGAGTGTTTCTATAATCTGAAAAGGAGGCGGATGTGAGAATTTCTCCTTGGAAAAAAACACAGCCTCAAGCATCTGAGACCTTCCTGCCACAAATTTACCCTCTCCTGAGAAGCTCAAATCTCCTCTCCAAATTTATGAATATGTAAAGAGGATCTTGCCTTTCATGCCTGAGTACATGGGGCATGTACTGCTGAAAATCCCTGAAAAATAGACTTAATTAGCACAGGAAAATACCCAAAAGCAGTCATATAGGGACAAATCAAATGACTCTAACTTTATAAAGCCTAGCAAACTGAAGAATGTCTCTTTCCCACAGATCATGAGCAATACAAGTTATTCATTTTCAGTGCTCACATTTCCAATTCACATTACTGAAAATTATCATACTCCAGCAAGGTCAGTTAAATTAGCACTACCATGACCTCTTTGCTGTGTGTCCCAGCAATCATTCAGTGTGCTAAGTTCGGACAGGTCCCTGTGAGGTGAATGCCATCATCATTTATGCCATAAAAATCAACCATTACAATGTGCTAGTTTTGAGTTGAATAGATAGAATAAGGACAATTTGGTCCTCTTATAAAACATAGAAGCTAGTTGAGAAGCAAGAAACAAATATAACAAGCTTAACACTTTTCCTTAGCTGGTAAGTAGAATAAGAGGTACACAAAAATAAATTCTTAATAAGTTGCCCAGCCCTTGGCTAAGGACTTTCCATGTATAATCTCATGCAATCCTTTCTAAAGCTTCTGAGGTATTATCCCTGTTCTAGAAAACTGAGGTTTAGAGAAGCAGTTTGATTAAATTCACACAACTGATAGATGATGGGTTTGGGATTGGAATCCAGACCTGTTTTCTCTAACGATTTGAGTGTAGTGGACTGATTACATTTCTTGGAAGAGAAGTAACCTGATATGAGCTGAATTTTAGAGGACAGAGCTTATGGCTAAAAGAAGGACAAGAGCCTTCCAAGTCAGGTATGAGGCGCTATAATCTGGATATTTGAGTCCTCCTGTAAGCCACGTGTTGAAACCTAATCTAGAAGGTATCAGGAAGAGGGGTCTTTAGGTGATTAGGGCACCTAAAGATGCCCATGATGACGATGGAGACTTCATGAATGGGATTAGTGCCCTTATAAAAGAGGTCCTAGAAAGACCCCTTTCCCCTTCTACCACATAAGGACACCGCTAGAAGCACTGTTTATGAACCAGGAAATGGACCCTCACCAGGGACTAAATCTGTTGGCATCTTTATCTTGGACTTCCCAGCCTCCAGAATTTTGAGAAAGAAATTTCTGTTGTTTATAAGCCCACTGGGTAGTGGTATTCTGTTATAGTAGCCCAAATGGACTAAGAAGGTAAGAAAGGACTGGAATGTAGAAGCCTGAGGCTGGCCTGTCTGTCCTGAAGCTCTCAATCCTGGGGTGTGATTACCTTCTTCCCTTTGCTATGACATTCAGAGAGCTAGTTAGTTGTTTCTAGTATACTCACTTTCTGCATTTACATTTTCTCTTTGTTTCACTGGTGGTCTAATAGTGTGAGCTAGCTTTGGGGTCAGAAAAACCTGCATTCTATAATTCAAAAAAAAAAAAGTCCTCAGTTTCTTTCTATAGAAGGGCATCTGGATATTAGCATTTCCAATAGTGCCTAGGAGCCAAGAAATACATAAACACATCAGAAAGCTGACTTTTCATTATGTCCTTGAGCAGCTCATTGCAATGTTAACTTTAGTCCAATTAGGGTTTATGCTGCAAACCTAAAGTTCCAATAAAGCTACTAAATTTGTAAAGAAGATTCTGTTTTAAATCTGCTGGAAATTTCAAGCTGGTATCTCCTAGGGTTTCTAAGATACAGTTGTCTCCAAATTGGCCCTTTGTGTTGTGCCCTAGGGCAGCACAGCAGAGCTGCAATTGTGTCTAATTAACCTCCTGCTAAAAACAAAATGTCAGAAAGGCAAATCACCAAACTAGAGAGGGATGCTGGGTTGTTGTTATTTTCAACAAGGATAAAACTAGCTATCCTGTTTTAGATTTTTGAGGCAACTACTCTGAAATTTGGCATAATATTAGCATGATTTGCATTTCAAAGATGATATTTGAATAGGTCTTAACTTTGATGAGGTCGTATTTTAAAACCAGTGCTGAGAAAAGCATAGAGACTATTATAGCTGAATATTAATTTGGGAGGAGGTAAGATTTTTTAACTAAGTTCTGTATCCATGCAAAATTCTGTTTTCTGCGTAACTGAAGGTGACTATAATGGCTGGGTTTTTTCTTTGTTCAGTAATGTGGTAGCCTGGCAGAGAGAGCAAAAAACTGCCTTATAAGTAAGCTTTAGTAACAACTCCAAAATCATAGTGCTTTAAATACTAAGCCTTCATTTTGCAACCACACTACACGTCCATTGGGTCAGCTGGAACCTAGCTTAAAGGAGGCTCTATATCTGTGTTGCCACAATTGCCAATTTGTTTTCTATTGCTCTGTATCAAATTATCACCAACTTAGCAATTAAAACACACACACACACACGCTTATTTTCTCACAGCTTCTATGGGTCAGGAATCCAGGCATGGCTTGAGCTGGGCACTTGGCATCACAGTCTCTCACAAGGCTGCTATCAAGGTGTTAGCCAGGACTGGGAATCTTACCTGAAGGTTTTTCTGGGGCAGGATTTGCTTCCAAGCTTAAGTGGTTGTTGATAGGTTTCAGTTCCTTGCAGGGAGAAAATGTGCTAGCAAGATAGAGTTTGCAATTTTATGTAATACAATAATGGAAGTGGCCTCACATCACCTTTGCCTATTGATTTGCTGCAGGTCACTAAATCAGCCAACACTCAAGGGGAGGGGATTGCACAAGGATGTAAATTCCAGGTGGCAGGGATTATTGGGGGCTATCTGAAAGTCTGTCTGCCCCTCACCAAAGCACACACACACAAAATGGACATAAGAGTTCATGCCTTGACTCTTAAAGACGTAATACTTTCACTTCCATTTCATTGGCCACATCAGGTCATGGGGCCATATGGCAATATCTATCTTCTGTGTGGAGTATGGGAAGGATGGACAGTGGGAAAGATGTAAACCTACCATATACCTGGACAGAGGAGAAACAGAACATTTGTGTAAAGCCCGAATGACAATTTTTGTCTATGAAATAAAATCACTTTTTTCTCTATAGGAAGATTTACCAGTTATAAACAGATCAGTGCATAGAACAAGAGGCTAAAAATTAACCAAGTAAATTATACTATGATATCATTGTCTTAGCTTGGTTTCCCTAGAAGCAAACCCTGAGGTGGGAAACTGAGTACAAGTAGTTTATTTGGGATGTGATCACAGGGGAGTGAAGGTGTGAGATGGGAAAGGAAGGAAGCTAAAAGGAGTGTATCATCACAGTTGTGACGGTGGGAAACTAACTGGTGCTCTAACCCTCTGGGAACACTCCTAAGGTTTATCCCACCTATGGGATTGGAGAGGTAGGATATTTATCTTTTGACTCCCATCCGTCATTGGCTGAGGCTATTCCTAGGGGCATTAACTGAGCATTTCTGGCCTGCTCTTTGACTGGCTGAGAGAGAGGGCACTCAGACTAAGAGTTTGATCTGTTTGCAGTAGAAACCTGTTTACATGCACTGGGACAGCAAGTGATGGGGGTTTTTATGGCCTGGGCCCAATAGTATCTGCTACAACCATTAGGCTTGTCTCATATTGTGCTGAAAATGAAGGGAACTGGATTTTAGAAAGAGCTTTTATACCACTGAGTAATTTGATACCTGTGTCATTGAAATTCTGTGCTCCTCTCATACCCTGAGCTTGCTTCTAAGTTTATCTGGAAAAAAACAGTAGTAAAAAGTAATCCCTAAGCTTCTTAGTTGTAGATAACAATGAGGTTATTCATTACCATTATTTAGGAGCAATGATGAGTAATGATCATAAGCCTGAAAGTCCATGCATTCTTTTATAATATCACCAGAAGACTGTAGAAAAAAGGGGAGATGGTGGGGGGACAGTTTGTTGTTATGACCAGTAACTTTCCTACTTCTTATCTACATATGGCTGTTGATGAGGTATGAAGGTAATAAAGGCATCAGAGGCTGCGGAACTCTGAGGGAGGTGGAGACACAGAAATAGGAAGAGAACTTCATAACTTAAGGTAACTTCTTGGCATGTGTATTGGTTTACTGGGCCACCATAATAAAGTACTATGAATTATGTGACTTATAAAACAGAAACATATGTCTCACAGTTCTGGAGCTAGAAGTCCAAGATCAGTAGAGTTTGTTTCTTCTGAAGGTTGTAAAAATCTGTTCCATGCCTCTCTCCTAGCTTCTGATGGTTTGCTGACAATCACTGGCATTCCTTGGCTTGCAGAAACATAATGCCAATCTCTGCCTTCATTTTCACATAGGGTTCTCCCTGTGTACAGGTCTGTGTCCAAATTTCCCCTTTTTATAACACTAGGCATATTTCATTGAATGACTTCATCTTAACTAACTATAACTGCAATGACCCTATTCCAAATAAGGTCACATTCTGAAGTACTGGGGGTTAGGACACAACATAAAAGAATTTCAGGGGGACACAATTTAACCCATAACATCATGTAATGCAAAATATATTGTTACTTCATAGATCTAAAGTCCAGCCTGCCACCTAAATCCTAAAGATTCTATGAAGTGTTTCTCTTTCTTTGTAAATATGGGCCCTGCCTTTTCCATAGCATAAAAACCTGCCATTGATTTTAGATAATTTTTTGTTTTCCCATAATTGCTACATATGCAAGTGTCTCCACAGCAAGTTTCTCAAAGACTGGAATCATAAGAAACACATGTCTGTGGCAATATTAAGTTCTAGATTCCTTTAACATGGGTTGACATAACATCAGGTGACATGTACCCTTTTCCACACTAAGTTCTAAAAGGGCAGTAATTCATAGTCTTGTTGAACTTTACAAATACAGATTCCTGGGCTCCATGCAGATCTAGATAATCTGCACTTTGGGGGTATGAGGTATACAAATCCGTGTGTTCATAAGCTCCTCTAGCAATTTTGATGCAGCTATACCCATAGGCCAGTACTGGGGAAACTCTAGGGTAGAGTCTACTCTTCATTGAGTCTTTGGCCACTGCTTGCCAAATATGTTGTCATTTTTACATATTTCTAGCTCTTCTTCTGGGGTAACACAAAATATTATTTCTTAAAATTCCAAGGTAGCACATTGGCAGAGATTCATGATCAAATAGGTTTGAGATATGCTAAGTTAATCACAGTAAAACAAATTTATCTACCACAGGACTTTTCAAAAGTTATAATAGGGTAATATACATTATTAGCTGGGATAGGGAAGGATGTTTTACAACATCATCCATTCTTATTGTACTAAAGAAACTCTATTTTCCTAGGGTACCTCACGAGACCATTCTTGTAAAGAACACATTTTGGGAAATGAGATGAAATCTGGAGTTAATTTCAAGAAGCCTGGCTTCCAGCACCACCATTATCATTCAAAGGAGCTAAGACTTCTTTGAATCTTATTATTTTCCTCATCTATAAAATTAAGGAAATTTGTTCCAGAATATTTTTTAGATAATGTAAAAATACCTATTTCTGACTCACATATAGTGTGATGTGTGTGATGTTATTTATTAAGAAATCTATTTTGGTGCATTTGAGTCTATCACATTCAAGAGCAACTGAATTTCTACCACTATAAGGTACTAGTGGCAGGAACCATAAAAGAAAGAATCATTTTTCCTCAGGATAGGAAGGAGAAACAGACATTTACACCTTTCCTTATCTCTCTCTCGCTTTACTCTGACTGCACCCCCTTTTCCCCCTATATCATCCATGTTTGTCTTTGGTACTCTGAACACATGCAGCAAAAGATGCAATAAAGTGCTATGCTATTTTCTACTTATCTTCATTATCACCAGAGAGAAAATAGGCCAACATGAAAATCAATGAAGAGTTTACTGTTCTTTTCTCCTTACAAAGGAAATCTTTAAAATGATTCCTTATCAGAAAAATTTGGCCTAGGGTCCCTTTGTGAGTTTCATTTAATTAAAATTAGGATAGAGAACTAATTCAATGACAAGTAAGTGCAATGCCACAGGCAAATTTTTGACTGATCTGAAGAAACAATTTCTAATATTGAATAATTTCTGCATATTGCTAGCAGTGGATAACACAAAGTGAATGCTAGCGTGGTCATGATCCCAGATGTTGGAAGTTTGGCTTGAGGGCTTGAGAGTAGCCTGCTGAGCAGCAGTTCTCAAGGGACTGGTACTTTCTTCCAGGATATGGCTGCCAGATTTAGCAAGTAAAAATACAGGACATCTTGTTAAAAGGAATTTCAGAGGCACCTTTTTTTTTTTTTTTTTTTTTTTAAAGTAAAGATACATCCCAAATATTGTGTGGTAGATATTTATACTGAAAAAAATATTTGTGACTCTAAAATTCAATTTTAACCAGGCATCCTGGACTTAATTCGACAACCCTATTCTGAGGAGCTTTTCCATAATTTGTGGAGGAAATTTTTGTCATCACAGTGATGGAGGGAGCAGGGATGTTAGGTATTGTGCATGTATTGAGCGATGAACAATCTTACACAACAATTGTCCCATAGCCACATGACTTTGCATATCCCCATGGGCATTCTTGAAAACAAAGTATTTGGGGTTGGTTTCAGTGTACAATGAATTTAACATACAATGGAATCTTAGGAATCACAATGCAATGACTATGTAAATTAAGGGATGATTTGACTTTTTGTTTTAGTAATTTCAGCTGTTCATTGTTCCAGAAAATCATTTCACCTATGACAACAATGCTTGAAGTATTTCAGTTGCCATCATAGTAATTCTATGTGGGTGTGCAAGCATCCAATTGTTCATTACTCTTGTAGTATTGTTAAGCCCAACTTCTTACTTATTACTTTTAGTTTGTTTCTTTTTTACACTAAAATTAGGGCACTATATATTTAGTTCAAAATATTTGTGTAGATAATGTCACCTGTCCTGTGAATTTCATTTCAGGAAAGTAAGGGGGTCTTGGGTTTGATACAGTTGATATTCACTGGTAGAGGGGCCTGGTACCTCAGAATGTCTACTACTTCACATGGGTAGACTCCAGTAGTGGGGGAAACACTTTGACTGAAAACGGTTCTAAAATTTGGGAGGAAAAATCAAAATGTCACTACTATGCAAACATATTGCAACCTCTTCATCTCCTGCTTTCTCACCTCTCTAAATCTCTCAGAGAAGCACAGAAATCAAATCTTCATTCTGCTTTGTTTTAAAAATGCTGTTTTTCCCCTAAGCGTTTGGACACTAATCACATCATTGAATATCAAACTTATTTCTTGGCATTAATCAAAGTTGTGTTTTCTGAGTCCTGACATTTCTAAATGGAAAGGAAATTTAAGCCCTGAGGCTGCTTAGGGTTTACTAATACTGATACTTCTATCAGAATAAGTAATGATAATGTTGATTAGGGCTTAAAAAATATATGTTTCTAAGGGAATACATTGTCTTGCTAAGTAGAAGACAGCCCAGAACTTGAAGATATCCAAACATAAAGATTACAATTCACATTCTAGGCTATTAAGCAGTTTTTCTGGCAGTTAAATTTCTATATGGTTCCTTGAACCACCATTATTATAATGAATCACATTTGGGTAAAATTGATGTTGGAGATGTTATCAGGCTGTCTTGGGGAGAAGAAGGGGAAAAAAGGATGCCAGTGACAAGAGAGGTGACTAGGAAGAAGAACAGTAATGAGCTTGGATGTTCTGGTTACCAAGTGCTATGTAATAAACTCTCACCAAAATTTGTGGCTTCAAACAACAGCCAATTTAATTATATCTCATAATATTAAGGATCAGGGATTCAGGCAGGGTTCACATGAGCATTTCTGCTCCATGTGGTGGCCACTAGTCACTCTGCAGAGATATTCAGCTGGAGGATAGTCTAGTTTGGAAGGTCCAAGACAGCTTCATGTGCATATCCAATATCTTAACAAGGAGAGTTAGAGGCAAGGTTTGTCTGGGCTCCTTGTCATCTCCATGTGATCTTTTTTGCAGGGTAATTGGTCTGCTTACATAGTGTCTCAGGGTTGCAAGAGCGATCATTTCTTGAGATGTGAAGTGGAAGCAGCTGGTCTTTTGGCCTAGAAGCTAGTGCAGCATCATTCGTGCTATATTCTATTGGCCGAAACAGTCACAAATTCAGAGGAAAGAACAAAAGACCTCACCTTTCAAGAGGAAAAGGATCAAATAATTTGTGACTATCTTCAATCAAAACCATCAGATTTGAAGGAAAATAAAGATAAGCAGGTTGATGGACACAAATGAGACTACCCCAAGATGCAAAGTACCATGTTCATGCAGGAGAGATTGTGAAAAGAGATAGAGGAAAATGGCCCAGTGCAAGATGAAAAAGAATGTGGTGGGTGGAGAGAAGTACTGCTACTATGATCCTGAAGGCATCTGAAAACAGGTTAAATTTACAGTGTCATGAAGCATGACAGTATCATGCTTGCTAATACAAAAAGGTACAGCAGGTGAATATTTTCAAATATTATACTTTGTCTATTTTGTTTCTGGAAGATTACTTCTTCAAAGGCCCTCTGGAAAGTGAGGAAAGAACACGGCAGACAAAAGATTAAGTGGTTCCATCTGGACTTCCAAGTTAAGTTCACAAAGTCCATTTTGCCCAAGAGTGTGAAAGTGTTAAGTTGTTTAGATAAGTAGGGCTTGCAGTTTCAGATGAGCCTAAACATCAAGGAATCAAAGAACAGAGGTTATAAAATGGACCTCAAAATAGGAAGGATACAGCTATAATTGCTTTGTCGAGAACTGGGAGATGTGACTCTGCTTGAAAAGCTATGTACTTTTTAATATGTGAATACTGCAGAGACATGGGGCATCTGGGTCAGGGAAGAGTTCTTTACTGGTATAAGCAGATCAACAGCCAGAATAACACTGCTGCACCAGTTCTGCACACCAAGCCCTACAGGAGATAAGAGCCATGAAATCGTTTTATGTAGGTGCCAGGGGACAGGATATAATGGATTTTCTTCATTTTATAGGAAAGAACCAACTGCCTCCCACTTCCCTCCCAAAATAAGAGAGGAAGAAAAAAACAAAGAAACTTTAGCTGCTTTCAGGTGGGGATAAAAAGGATCCGGGTTTCTCAGCTTAACCATTTGGATTACAAATGAAATGTCTCCAGGAGTGTGTTCCCACCTAGAGAGGTCCTGATCCACTCTTTATACACAAATTCCTAGGAACTAAGCTAGATAACTATCATAGGACAACTGACTTTAAGGGAGATAAGAGAAGTTTTATTGTTATTTCAGATCAGAGCAATTAGCTCCATCATTTAGGGAAACATTGGCTACAGATCCAATCCTCATGGTATGTGAAATGTTTCTAGGGGAAGTGAGAGCCAACTTTTTTTCCTGTTTCTATCAGTTACATTTCCAAGTTTCAGGAGGCTAGTGCATTTTACAAGAGCACTGATGAATTGAGGCAAGTTTCATACCCCCACAATGGTGCAACAGTAGTTTTCCAAAATGTATGATGGCAATAAAAAAAACTTGCTAGTCTGGGAAGTAGAGATGGGGTTTAGGAGGCCACATATACTCAGAGGCCATAAGACTAGGCTAAATAAGGTACCCAAACTGATCATTTTGTGATGCTTCTAGTAGCATGTACAAGTGGCCAGAGCACAGTGGTATAAGTAAATAGGCATTTTTTTTTTCTCCCCTAACAAGAAGTCTGAAGGTCTGTACTCAGGGAAGTAATCATTAGTCCAGATTCCTCCTAGATTCCTCCTGCCCTCTTAGTATGTAACTTGCTGGTTGCAAAGTGGCTGCTCTACCTCCTGCCATCATGTAGGTATTACAATCACTAAGAAGGGAAAGAGCAAAGGTAAAAGGTGCCAGCTTTTTTTTTCTAAAGAAGTCCTTCTGAAAAGTCTATAAAGTAATATCCATTTATATCTTATTATCCATCTCCAGCAAAAGGAAGTTCAAAAAGGTAAATATTGGTACTAATCACATCGATACCCTGAACGAAAATGGGCTTCTTTCAGCAAAGAGAAGAGATAGAGCTGTTAGAAAGTCAACCAGTGATGTCATCCATCACCTGGGCCTCAATTGAGAAAGAAGCACAAGGCTATACAAGTCCCATATAGTTTGGGAGTAGGCTGACTGCCCCACTTCCTATTTGGAACTGTGGGAGGAGGCTTCCTGTCAGTGTACTGGCATTGTCACAATGTGATGAAGTTGGGTAGAAAGGTGGAGGGGTGTGTTTAGATGGAGAGAGGCCTAAGCACAATATGAGGTTTAGTCCAGAAGTTCACTTCCCCAGTGGGGTACTCAGAAGGGAGGTAACAGCAGTGGACTAAAAGATACTCCAGCCAGGGGTGAAGAGGATGCAGAAGATATGGACCTTGTCACTAGAGGCTCTGGCAGGGACCACAAACATCAACAACATATTTCTGATCAAGCCCCCAAACCAGGTGTGACCAGATACATCAGCAGCATAGCATTACAGAGGCCAATATCAAAAGAGCCCAGGGAGGAAGACAGCTGCAGAGGCCAGGGAAGACCTGCAGCAGGTCTGTAGACCAGACACACTCCCCAACACTGTAATGGGAGATAAACTCCCCTGCCCACAACTGTAATATTGATGCAGGGGTGGGTGGTAGGAAAAGCTATAAATTTTGAATTGTGTAACTATGAATCCTGACCTGAACCTAATAAATGAGAGACTAAATTTCAAACTGAATGTGATTCAATTGCCTTTAATTTGCAAAATCAAGTCATTTTCCCCAATATCTGAAGAAATGATGAGTGGGGGTGGGGTGGGAACTTGTATTAGTTGAATTTAATTGTGGAGATGTAAAGAGTTAATATTTTTGCACACCTGAGCAGTATATAAATTTAAAATCGATGGTAATGGATAAAATTAAGATTACCGTGTCGAAGTTATTAAAAATTAGAAATAAATGTGTGACTATTTTTGATATCTAAGTAAAGTTATGAGCTGATTTAGCTAATTCCTTTGTCAATGAAAAGAGACAAACTCTATAAAATATTTGAAGAGATTTTTCTGAGACAAATATGAATGACATGGCCTGAGGCACAGTCACAAGAGGTCCCGAGAACATGTGTCCAAAGCGTTTGGGTTACAGCTTGATTTTATACATTTTGGGGGGACATAAGACATCAATCAATACATGTGAGGCATACATTGGTTTTGTTTGGAAGGGTGGAACAACTTGAAGGGTGGTGGGGTCGTGGGTGGTGGGATGGCAATGGGTCATAGAAGATTTTCTGACTGACAATTGGTTGAAAGAGTTAAGTAATTATTTAAAGACCTGGAATTAATAGAAAGAAGTGTCTGGGTTCAGATAAGAGATTATAGAGACCAAGGGTCTTATGAAGTCTTACAGGTAGCTGCCCTTAGAGAGAATAGATGTCGAGTGTTTCCCATTCAGACCTTTAAAAGGTGTTAGTCTCAGTTAATCTCTTCAGGATTGGTGGTGGTGGTGGGGTGGGGGCTGCAAGAGGAAAGATCTAGTTATGTTAATAGAGACTCTTAACATATGCAGATTCTCTCCCACAAAAGACAGCTTTGCAGGGCCATTTAAAAATATGTCAAAGAAATATATTTTGGAGTAAAATACTTTGATTTGCTTCAGGGTCCTGCTGTCTGTCATGTGATGCTCTACTAGAGTCAGTTTGGAATTTGGTCTCTTATTGCTAGGAAGGAACGTTTTGTCAGTCTTAAAATCTCTATTAAATTAAATTAATTAATTATTTTTTTAATTGCATTTTAGGTTTTGGGGTACATGTGCAGAACACGCAAGATAGTTGCATAGGTACACACCTGGCAGTGTGATTTGCTGCCTTCCTCCCCTTCACCTATATCCGGTATTTCTCCCCATGCTCTCTCTCCCCAACTCCCCACCCCCCACTGTCCCTCCCCTATTCCTCCCAACAGACCCCAGTGTGTAGTGCTCCCCTCCCTGTGTCCATGTGTTCTCATTGTTCAACACCCGCTTATGAGTGAGAACATGATGTATTTCATTTTCTGTTTTTGTGTCAGTTTGCTGAGAATGATGTTCTCCAGGTTCATCCATGTCCCTACAAAGGACACGAACTCTTCGTTTTTGATTGCTGCATAATATTCCATGGTGTATATGTGCCACATTTTCCCTATCCAGTCTATCATTGATGGGCATTTGGGTGGGTTCCAGGTCTTTGCTATTGTAAACAGTGCTGCAATGAACATTCGTGTGCATGTGTCCTTATTTGAACGATTTATAATCCTTTGAATATATACCCAGTAATGGGATTGCTGGGTCAAATGGAATTTCTATCTCTAGGTCCTTGAGGAATCGCCACACTGTCTTCCACAATGGTTGAACTAATTTACACTCTCACCAGCTGTGTAAAAGTGTTCCTATTTCACCACATCCTCTCCAGCATCTGTTGTCTCCAGATTTTTTAATGATGGCCATTCTAACTGGTGTGAGATGGTATCTCAATGTAGTTTTGATTTGCATTTCTCTAATGACAAGTGATGATGAGCATTTTTTCATATGTTTGTTGGCCTCCTGTAGGTCTTCTTTTGTAAAGTGCCTGTTCATATCCTTTGCCCACTTTTGAATGGGCTTGTTTGTTTTTTTCTTGTAAATCTGTTTGAGTTCTTTGTAAATTCTGGATATCAGCCCTTTGTCAGATGTTTAAACTGCAAAAATCTTTTCCCATTCTGTTGGTTGCCGATTCACTCTAATGACTGTTTCTTTTGCTGTGCAGAAGCTGTGGAGTCCCAATTGTTTATTTTGGCTTTTGTTGCCAAAGCTTTTGGTGTTTTGGTCATGAAGTCCTTGCCTACTCCTATGTCCTGAATGGTTTTGCCTAGATTTTCTTCTAGGGTGTTTATGGTGTTAGGTCTTAAGTTTTAAGTATTTAATCCATCTGGAGTTAATTTTAGTGTAAGGTGTCAGGAAGGGGTCCAGTTTCTGCTTTCTGCACATAGCTAGCCAGTTTTCCCAACACCATTTAATAAACAGGGAATCCTTTTCCCATTGCTTGTTTTTGTCAGATTTATCAAAGATTGTATGGTTGTGGATATTTTGTGTTGCCTCTGATGCCTCTGTTCTGTTCAATTGGTCTATATCTCTGTTTTGGTACCAGTACCATGCTGTTTTGATTATTGTAGCCTTGCAGTATAGTTTGAATTCTGGTAGTGTGATGCCTCCCACTGTGTTCCTTTTGCTTAGAATTGACTTGGCTATGCGGGCTCTCTTTTGGTTCCATATGAAGTTTAAGGTAGTTTTTTCCAGTTCTGTGAAGAAGGTCATTGGTAGTTTGATGGGGATAGCATTGAGTCTGTAAATTACTTTGGGCAGTATGGCCATTTTCATGATATTGATTCTTCCTAACCATGAACATGGAATGTTTCTCCATCTGTTTGTGTCCTCTCTTATTTTGTTGAGCAGTGGTTTGTAGTTCTCCTTGAAGAGGTCCCTTACATTCCTTGTAAGTTGTATTCCTAGGTATTTTATTCTCTTTGTAGCAATTGTGAATGGCAGTTTGTTCTTGACTTGGTCTCTTGAAGTCTGTTATTGGTGTATAGGAATGCTTGTGATTTTTGCACATTGATTTTGTATCCTGAGACTTTGCTGAAGTTGCTTATCAGTTTCAGGAGATTTTGGGCTGAGATGATGGGGTCTTCTAGATATACTATCATGTTGTGTGCAAATAGAGACAATTTGGCTTCCTCCTTTTCTATTTGAATACACTTTATTTCTTTTTCTTGCCTGATTGCTCTGGCTAGAATTTCCAGCACTATATTGAATAGGAGTGGTGCGAGAGGGCATCCTTGTCTAGTGCCAGATTTCAAAGTGAATGCTTCCAGTTTTTGCCCATTCAGTATGATATTGGCTGTTGGTTTTTGGTAAATAGCTTTTATTATTTTGAGATATGTTCCATCAATATCGAGTTTATTGAGGGTTTTTAGCATAAAGGGCTATTGAATTTTGTCAAAGGCCTTCTCTGCATCAATTGAGATAATCATGTAGTTTTTGTTTTCGGTTCTGTTGATTTGGTGAATTACATTTATAGACTTGCATATGTTGAACCAGCCTTGCATCCCCAGGATGAATCCTACTTGATCATGGTGGATAAGCTTTTTGATGTGCTGTTGCAATCGGCTTGCCAGTATTTTATTGAAGATTTTTGCATCTATGTTCATCATGGATATTGGCCTGAAGTTTTCTTTTCTTGTTGAGTCTCTGCCGGGATCAGAATGATGTTGGACTCATAAAATGATTTGGGAAGGATTCCCTCTTTTTGGATTATTTGGAATAGTTTCAGGAGGTATGCTAACAGTTCCTCTTTGTGTGTCTGGTAGAATTCGGCTGTGAACCCATCTGGACCTCAGCTTTTTTTGTGTGGTAGGCTCTTAATTGCTGCCTCAACTTCAGATCTTGTTATTGGTCTATTCACGGTTTTGATTTCTTCTTGGTTTAGGATTGCGAGGATGCAAGTGTCCAGGAATTTATCCATTTCTTCCAGGTTTACTAGTTTATGTGCATAGAGTTGTTTGTAATAGTCTCTGATGATGGTCTGAATTTCTGTGGGATCTGTGGTGATTTCCCATTTATCATTTTTTGTTGCATCTATTTGGTTATTCTTTCTCTCTCTCTTTTTTTAAATTAATCTGGCTAGTGGTCTATTTTATTGATCTTTTTGAAAAACCAGCTCCTGGATTTATTGATTTTTTGAAGGGTTTTTTGTGTCTCTATCTCCTTCAGTTCTGCTCTGATCTTAGTTATTTCTTGTCTTCTGCTAGGTTTTGAGTTTTTTTGATCTTGCTCCTCTAGCTCTTTCAATTTTGATGATAGGGTGTCAATTTTGGATCTCTCCACTCTTCTCATGTGGGCACTTATTGCTATATATTTTCTTCTAGAGACTGCTTTAAATGTTTCCCAGAGATTCTGGTATGTTGTGTCTTTGTTTTCATTGGTTTCAAAGAACTTCTTTATTTCTGCCTTCATTTCATTGTTTATCCAGTCAACATTCAAGAGCCAGTTGTTCAGTTTCCATGAAGCTGTGTGGTTCTGAGTTAGTTTCTGAATTCTGAGTTCTAACTTGATTGCACTGTGGTCTGAAAGACTGTTTGTTATGATTTCAGTTGTTTTGCATTTGCTGAGGAGTGATTTACTTCCAATTATGTGGTCAATTTTAGAGTAGGTGTGATGTGGTGCTGAGAAGAATGTATATTCTGTGGATTTGGGGTGGAGAGTTCTGTACATATCTATCAGGTTTGCTTGTTCCAGGTCGGAGTTCAGGTCCTGGATATCCTTGTTAATTTTCTGTCTGGTTGATCTGGCTAATATTGACAGTGAAGTGTTAGTCTTCCACTATTATTGTGTGGGAGTCTAAGTCTCTTTGTAAGTCATTAACAACTTGCCTTATGTATCTGGGTGCTCCTGTATTGGGTCCATATATATTTAGGATCGTTAGCTCTTCTTTATCGATCCTTTTACCATTATGTAGTGTCCTTCTTTGTCTCTTTTGATCTTTGTTGCTTTAAAGTCTATTTTATCAGAGACAAGAATTGCAACTCCTGCTTTTTTTTTTGCTCTCCATTTGCTTGGTAAATCTTCCTCTATCCCTTTATTTTGAGCCTTTGTGTATCCTTGCATATGAGATGGGTTTCCTGGATACAGCACACCAATGGGTCTTGGCTTTTTATCCAATTTGCCAGTCTGTGTCTTTTAATTGGTACATTTAGCCCATTTACGTTTAGGGTTAATATTGTTATGTGTGAATTTGATACTGCCATTTTGATGCTAGCTGGCTGTTTTGTCCATTAGTTGATGCACAATCTTCATTTTATTGATGCTGTTTACCATTTGGTATGTTTTTGGAGTGGCTGGTACTGGTTGTTCCTTTCTATGTGTAGTGCCTCTTTCCGGAGCTCTTGTAAAGCAGGCCTGGTGGTGACAAAATCTCTGAGTACTTGCTTGTTCGCAAAGGATTTTATTTTTCCTTCACTTATGAAGCTCAGTTTGGCTGGATATGAAATTCTGGGTTGAAAGTTCTTTTCTTTAAGGATGTTGAATATTGGCCCCCACTCTCTTCTGGCTTGTAGGGTTTCCACCGAGATATCTGCTGTGAGTCTGATGAGTTTCTCTTTGTGGGTAACCCAACCTTTCTCTCTGGCTGCCCTCAGCATTTCCTCCTTCATTTCAACCCTGGCAAGTCTGATGATTATGTGCCTTGGGGTTGCTCTTCTTGAGGAATATCTCTGTGGTGTTCTTTGTATTTCCTGGACTTGAATATTGGCCTGCCTTGCTAGGTTGGGGAAGTTTTCCTGTATAATATCCTGAAGAGTATTTTCCAGCTTGAATTCATTCTCTTCCTCACATTCAGGTACACCTATCAAACGTAGATTAGGTCTCTTCACATAGTCCCACATTTCTTGGAGACTTTGTTCATTCCTTTTTGTGCTTTTTTTCTCTGATCTTGCCTTCTCATTTTATTTCATTGAGTTGATCTTTGACCTCTCATATCCTTTTTGTGGCTTGGTCAATTCGGTTGTTGAAACTTGTGCATGCTTCGCGAAATTCTCATGTTTTGTTTTTCAGCTCCATCAATTCACTCATATTCCTCTCTAGGTTGTCCATTCTTGTTATCATTTCCTCAAATCTTTTTTCAACATTTTTAGTTTCTTTGCATTGAGTTAATACATGTTCTTTTAGCTCACAGAAGTTTCTCATTACCCACCTTCTGAATTCTGATTCTGTCATTTCATCACTCTAATTCTCCATCCAGCTTTGTACCCTTGCTGGTGAGGAGTTGTGATCCCTTGTAGGAGGAGGGGTGTTCTGGTTTTGGGTGTTTTCCTCCTTTGTGCACTGGTTTCTTCCCATCTTTGTGGATTTATCTACCTGTCATCTGTGTAGTTGCTGGTTTTCAGATTGGGTCTCTGAGTGGACGTCCAGGTTGTTGATGATGAAGTTATTTCTGTTTCTTAGTTTTCCTTCTAACAGTCTGGCCCCTCTGCTATAGGACTGCTGAGGTCCACTCCAGGCCCCGCTTGCCTGGGGATCACCTGTGGCAGCTGCAGAACAGTAAGTGTTGCTACCAGTTTCTTCTTCTGCTATCTTTGTCCCAGAATGATGCCTGCCAAATGTCAGTCTGATCAGTCTTTTGTGAGGTGACTCTTTGGATATATGGGGGTCAGGGAGCTGCTTGAGGAGACAGTCTGTTCTTTATAGGAGTTCAAGTGTTGAGCTGTGAGCTCTGTTGTTCTTTCAGAGCTGCTAGGCGGGTACATTTAAGTCTGCTGCAGCAGAACTCATAAACTGCCTTTTTTTCCCCAGGTGCTCTGTCCCGGGGAGTTAGGGCTTTATTATGAATGTCTGTTGCGCTGCTGCCTTTTTGTTTCAGGGCTGCTCTGCCCAGCAAGGAGGCAGCCTAGTCACTGTCTGCCTGCAGAGGCTTTGCTGAGCTCCACCCTGCTGCCATTGAGCTTCCCTGTAGTCCTGTTTATATGGGTGTGGTTAGAACTGCCTCGGCAATGGTGGCCCACCTCTGTAATGGCAGATTCTCTCTGTTATGGCGGGTTGCCTTGGCAATGGCAAGCTGCCTCAGCAATGGCAGATTACCTCCATAGGGGTGGAGTGCCTTGATAATGGCGGACGCCCCTCCCCCACCGAGCTGCACCATCCTGGGTTCAGCTGTGTTTGCCGTGAAACTCTCAACCCCCAGCATTTCCAATTGCTGGGTTTTTTTTTTGTTTGTTTTTTGTGGGGGTGGGACCTGCCGAGCCTGATCACCTGGCTCCCTGCCTCAGAGTCTTTTTTTTCTTTTAAGTTGAACTGTTGACTCTCTCCTAGGTGTTCTAGTCACCTGCTGAAAGGGCACAGGATCTGTGTGATTTCCTGTGTGGCGACCCACTGCGGTGGCTGAAACAATGGCGCTGCCCGGGAATCTCCAGGCCAGCTTAAAATGGCAACCAGACCCGTGTATTTTGTACAGAAAGCCACCATGCCATGGCGCCAGCAAAACAGCCACGCTGGCTAAAACAGCCGTGCTGGCCAAAACAGCCGCGCTGGCGACCTGTAGGGCTCCTCTGCCTAGGAATCTCCTGGTCTGTGGGCAATAAAGATCTGTCTGGAAATGCAGCGTCCACTCACCCTCTGTGCTTTCACTAGGAGCTGCAATCCTGAGCTGCTCCTAAAAGGGCCATCGTGGATCTTCTCCAGGATCTCTATTTTAATCTTCTCTATTTTAATGTTAATGCTGGTTAATTGTGTTCCTGAACTCCAAAGGAAAGAGAGTATAACGAGGCATGTCTGATCCCCACCTGTCCCCTCCTGTAGTGGTCTGAACTGGTTTTCAGGTTTATTTGGAATCCCCGTGGCCAAAAGGGGGTCCATTCAGTCAGTTTGGGGGCTTAGAATTTTATTTTTGGTTTACATATTTATTCAGGGCACAAATATTGATTGAGCCTCCCATGTACAGATGCCATGCTTTATGCTGATGGCCTGATCCTAATTGTAAAGTGGAGTTGTGGAAAGTCTCTGGGGCTCTCTAAGCACGAAGAGGAGAACCCCATAAAAGCGAGGGAAGCAAGACAACTTCTGCGTGTTCAGGTTCTGAGTCCAAGGAGACTCTTGTGGGGTGGTCAGCAGGCTGAGGAAATTTGGGGTAAGTTTGGGAGGAGATGGTGAAGTTATTTCTGCCTCCTTGGACCTAGTTCACCCAAAGAGAAAAGAAGAAATAGAATGTCCTTCTGTACTTAGTTGTCACTGGAGAGTTTGTAAGGAAGTCTCAGGAGAAAGTGATAGGAGAGGGAGAGGAGATAATAATAATAGTAATAATCATAAGTGAACTATTATTATTGGTTATAATTTTCTACCCTGTGGAAAACATTAAAATAATAGTTATTTATCTTCAACTTTCACGATTATTTTTGCATGGTAGATATTTTGATTCCTACTGTAGCACATGAGGAAATGGAGACTCATATATTTAGGAACTTTCCCAGGGTCATGAAGCTAGTAATGGTCAGGGGTTCAAACCCAGTCTAGGGAGTATGATGCCAGAGCAGAGCTTGTTTTGCTGTGCTGTGTGACCCCAGTACATGTGCCTACTTCACAGGCCTACTGCGAACCCCCCTTGGACATCTGTACAACTTCTCTCACTGTAAGAGTAAGGAGAGATCATTAGAGATGAGGAGTGGGGTTTTACCCCTTGTCCCTAGACTCCCTACTTCTCATTCCTGCCAAAAAGGCAGTGGCTGTGGGACCCTATGCTTGGGTTTGGTTCCTAAACTCTAAAATCTGGCTCCATGAGTAGGAGGAACAGGATTGTCAACAGACAGTTTCGTGGTAACAGCCAAAGGGTCTCCTGATTCCTACAAGATGTAGTCAGTCTTCTCAGTATAAACACAGTGATCTTTCTGGATTCATGACCAACTACACATGCATTTGGGATTTTTCCATTATATGATTTGAACTACTCCCTCTCAAGTTCATAACAAGTGGTGCCACCCATGAGGCCATCAGGGAGCTCAGGGATTTTATGTCTTAAATCTGTGTCCAGATTACAATAGTGTAGCTAAATCACATTACAGTAATTGCAGATATGCAACTCATTATTTTCTTTGGATCACTGGAGTGCAGCACTAAAAACTCTAAATTTCAATTTTTGGCTTATTTCTCAAAATAGAATTCATTACTACATCCAGAGTTTTATGAGTCTCTTTAGGAAGATAAGGACAGCTCTCATCCTATTACCATGAGGGAAATAATCACTGAAGGTACTCTGCGGTCTGCTTCCTTCCTTTGCCCAAATTCATAAAGGTTTGATGGTACGATCTTGGATGAAAAGAGGAGGATAAAAGTGCATGACAGGAAAGTTTATGTCACCAGCTGGCTTAATGAAAGATACTTGGGAATTGATCCTCTAAATATTTTTGAGTTTTTAATGTATAACCATAAAATAAAAAATGTGGTATTTATTGGCATGTTTCATGAGTTAAATTTAAAACTTTATTGTCAGGGCTCTTAATTGAAGTAATTAAAAACTTGGTCCACACTTGCATGGATTAATAAAGGTTGAGTGTTGTCTTTTGTGTTGCCCACTAGACCCTCCAAAGTGACCCTGCATGAAGAAGGGAATAAGCCCAAAATGGCAGGATCAATGCTGGGCATCAAATCACAGCAGGACAAATCACAGTATTTGAGGAGGCTGAGCACAGGCTTGATCTGAGCTGAATCTGATAGGTGAAGCTTGTCAGCAATGGCTGGATGCAGTGGCTCATGCCTGGAATCCTGGCATTTTGGGAGGCCAGAGTAGAGGATCACTTGAGACCAGCAGTTCAAGATCAGCCTGGGCAACATAGTGAGCCTCTGTCTCTACAAAAAATTTATAAAACATTAGCCAGGTGCAGAGGCATCTGCCTGTACTTCCAGCTACTTAAGAGGCTGAGGTGGGTAGATTGCTTGATGTCACGAGTTTTAGGCTATGGTGAGCCATGATTGCAACAGCCACTTAGGCCTGGTGGCAGAGCAAGACCCTATCTCAGGAAAAAAAAAAAAAAAGGTTTGCTAGCAAGAGTTTCTGGAGCAGAGTGAGGCAAACTATACTTGGCTGGACAAGACTCTAGCCAAGTGTAGGGGTAGAGTAAGATGGGTTCAGGGAACAGATTCTAGTTCCCTTGAGAAGGAAATGTAAGAACTACACAGAGATTAGGGTAGAGTTCTAGTACCAGAAAGAAAAACCACATTAAGAAACCAAAGCAAGAGCCAAGTCATAAGCAATGTATACCACTGGTTGAAGGGGAAAGTCTGCAGCCAGACAAGCCTGAGAATGCCTGGAGGCCTACCCAAGGTACCACAGACCCCTGCCACAGATGGGAAAGGGGTATTTAATAAGTATATGAGGCTGGTTCATGGTGGTATGAGCAACAGGGCTGCCTCATTCTACAACTCCAAGAGCATTTGAAGGGCAGCCCTTGCGACTACCCAGTAGGGATTGGTGAGGGACTCACAGTGAATATGGTATGGAGTTGTCCCATGCATTTGCCTTGAGTGGGAGAAATTTAGTTTGCACATTTAAAGTCTTTGGAACCTTTAGTGTGGTGCAGATGGAGCAGAGATCACTGACAGCAAATTTCTTTGTATTTGTGCACATTTGAAACGTAGATTTAGAAATAATTCTAAATGTCTTGTTGCAAGTTAAGCATAGCGTATGTGAAGGGTCAGGGAAGCTTTTCACTTGAAAGCAAATTTTACTTGTCAGAGGCAAGAATCATGTGATTTTTGATACCTAAGTGCTTTGATTCTTATCTTCAGATTTATTTGTACATGTCTCTCACATGAGCCTGGAAAATGTTACACAGGGAGATCAACAACCAGCTAAACTGTGAGGCCAAGCAGGAACTGAAAATTGCCAGAGATTGCAATGAGTGGCTAATGGAACACATTTATTTCCCTCCATTGCTGCATCTTCAAGGTATGCCTGTCAGTCACTCCTCACAACGATAAACTACTGTTTTATTCTGGTGTTTGCACTCCCCTTTCCTCAGATGGGAATGATAAACTATAATCTGAAAAGTTGCAAAGGTTTGCACAGAAAATAATTCTCACGCATTTTCTTCTAGCTCAGCTATGATTGATTGAGTTCAGTCATGATGACACAAAGCTGGAGCTGTGATCATTCAATATCCCTTCATCAGAGAAAATAAATCAAAGGGAATAGCGCCATGTGGCAGGGAAGTGAGGTATCCCAGAGCTATTTCTGTGGCAGACTGGGACAGTAAGAGTCTCCTACAGAGGCTGAGTCTCTCATTTTTATATTTATAATCAGATTAGCTCCTTTTCAAAGACGTACTGTGACACTCACAAGGAGAGAGCCCATGTTACCTGCCTCAGCTAAATAAGCCGACAGTGAAAGGGTTAGGAATAGACCTTCCCCTCTTTTTTCCCTGAGTGAACTGAAAAGCACTTTGAAAATATATTTAGTGTCTTTTAACATTTCTGGGCTCACTGCTCGGTAGTGTTTCTAGAAGCCAAGTAGGGATATAGAAGAGTCACTCCCAAAAAAGCAAGCTGGGTTGAGTAAAATTCATGATCTAAATACTCTGTTCTAGGTTGGGTGATGAGGCAGGGTGGGATGACAGTGCATCCTAGTTACCAGAAACCTTGGACTCTCCTTTGAGGCCTTCCCCTCCCTCTGTACCCTCTCCAATCCATCACCACGCACCACTATTGATATTACCTCCTAAATGTCTCAAGTCCATACACTTGTTTCTATCTCAATCTCTAATACTTGACCTTCACCTCTCACCAGGACCCCCTGCCACCACCAAGCTGTCCTTACTCCCATTCCTGTGCTTTCATAGTCCTTTCCCCACTTGGCAGCCAGAGAGCTGTTTTCATAATGCCAATTAAGTTATACCACTGTCTTAATAAAATTCCTTCATTGGCTCACTTTGCACTTCAATGAAATCCTAATTCTTGACTGGGGCCTTCAAGGTCCTACATTATCTGACTTCTCTCTCCCTCTGTTTTTACTTCCTGCAACTTATTGATGATCCTCCAAACACACTGGTGTCCATCTTGTTCCTTCTACTCTGCACTTGCTGTCCTCTCTTCCTAGAAGGTGCTTCCTTCCAACCTTGGCTTCTTTGTGCCATTCAGATAATCAGATTAATGTCCACTCCACAGAGTATCCTTCCTAGCTACCATTAGATTTTCATTCTCTTCCAAATCAGTCACATTTTATAGATTAACCATTCATCCATTAATTGTTCATCTTCAACAGACTGAGGGATCTCTGAGAACAAGTATCTCACCCTTGTGTCTAGTAATGACTGGCACCTAGTAGGCACTCAGTAGTGAAGGAATGACATTCTGGCTCTGATTTCTAGCCCTGAGTTGCTGAGTTGTTCTAGCTATTAGGCTACCCTGTTCTCAGCGTTATATTATCTGGGTTTCCTCTGGCTCAAGGCACTAAAAGAGACAATTTGATACTCCTCTTCTGATCTATGCTGCTTTGACTGAGTTCTGTTTATGAGAGTGGGCTTAGCCCATGACTGACCAGGAATATGAATGACTGTTATCCAGGTTAACTAGCAAACAGTGGGAAGGGATAATATGATAGATAAAAGAACACCACAAACTCACTAGCCCTCTTCTCCAGTATGTGTCTGAGAATATATATCCACTTGAATCTGGGTCTGTGAATGCTTTGGCTGATGGAATACATTGAGAATAATACTGTGCCAGACCGGAGCCGAGGACTTAAGACATTAGTTGCTTTCATTTTTGGCCTCCAGAAACACACTCTCTTAGAGCCCTGAGCTACATGGAAGAAGTTCAGCTATCTTGCAAAGAGGCCACGTGGAGAAGCCTTGAAACCGCAGGACAGTAAGAGGGCCCTAGCCGAGCCCAGGTGTCAGCAGACTCAACTAAGCTGTTAAGACACATAAAAGAATGCTTATCGGACCCCCACAAATCTGAACAGCCACCAGCTGAAAGTAACTTGAATATTGTATTCATTGATCGAGTGGCCCCAATCAATGCCATGAGGCAGAAGAATTGCCAACCTAAGCTCTGGCCAAATTTCTAACCTATAGGTTTTGAACTTAATGAATTGACTATTGTTTTACGACGTTAAATTTTGTGCGGTTTGTTAAATGATGGTACATGACAGGATAAGCATGTAGATTGATTTTTGAACTTCAAAGAAGGTATGACCCTCTACTCGCTTCCTACTTTGAAAGAAGTGGTTGTAACTGCCCAGCAATATGATATGCAACAAAACCATAAACAACACTTGGGAATGAAGGGTGGGTGAGAAGGTGGCTTCACAGGTGCAGAAGCAGATTCCTGTTTTTTAGGGTGGTTGATCTAAGCCACAATAATATCAAGAATATCTCATCAGGACAGTGCATAAATAAGAAATACCATTATAATAACCAGTTAAATTGCAATCCAGTTTTCCTCCAGACCTAGCTGATAGGCTATACAGTGTGTGATGTGGTAATCATAGGTGTACTTTATCAGATGCTAATAACAGCATATGATCATGATTTCTAAGTTTATTTGAGGATGCACAACCTTCTCAGAGATTAGTCTTAAAAGGCTTTTTGGCACCCTCTACCAACCCATCCACCAAATCCACTAACAGCAAATAAGAGAAAATCTCAGCAATTTTTTTTTCTTGTAGTCGTCTTTCTTGATATTGTCTAAGCCTAAAATGCACTAGAATATATTTCTGTTTGTTTTAATCACTGCTATGTTCTAAGTACCTAGAACAGGTCCTAGAACATAGTAGTTAATAAATATTGCAGATAAAATAAATTGTTGCATTAGAAAAAAATAAGACACAATTCTGGGCAGAGGTGGTCACTCTCTAGAGGTATCAGACTACCAGCATCTCTTCAAGGCCTCAGGCATGCCCAAGTATGGTTCAGAAGATTATCACAAAACACTTTATTTAAAAAGTGCTGAAGTATATTTTATCACATTTAAGAAAAAAGAATGAAGAATAACATAAATAACCTCATGTACTACCACCTGGCTTAAGAGCCAGTATATTGCCAACAATGTTCAATTTACCTCATGTGGCCGTCCCTGGGTGCCTTCTCCATCCTGCCCCTGAAATATAATGACTAGACTTAATTTAGTTTTTATCAATCTCATACATTTCTTTATAATTTTATTATATGTATATGCATCTTTAAGCACCAGTAGTGTGTTGCATGCTTTAAATTGTAGGTGTTATTTTACTGTATAAGTTCTTCTGTAATTTGCTCTAGTTTATTATTTTTTAAATTATACTTTAAGTTCTGAGGTACATGTGCAGAATGTGCAAATTTGTTACATAGGTTTTCACGTGCTATGGTGGTTTGCTGCATCTATCACCCCGTTATCTGCATTAGGTATTTCTCCTAATGCTATCCCTCCCCTAGCCTCCTACCCGCTGACAGGCCCCAGTATGTGATGTTCCCCTCTCTGTGTCCATGTGTTCTCATTGTTCAATGTACACTTATGTGTGAGAACATGCAGTGTTTGGCTTTCTGTTATTGCGTTAGTTTGCTGAGAATGATGGTTTCCAGCTTCATACATGTCCCTGCAAAGGACATGAACTCATCCTTTTTTATGGCTGTATAGTATTCCATGGTGTATATGTGCCAAATTTTCTTTATCCAGTCTATCATTGATGGGCATCTGGGTTGGTTCCAAGTCTTTGCTATTGTGAACAGTGCTACAATAAACATATGTGTGTATGTCTCTTTATAATAGAATGATTTATACTCCTTTGGATATATACACAGTAATGGGATTGCTGGGTCAAATGGTATTTCTATTTCTAGGTCCTTAAGGAATTGCCACACTGTCTTACACAATGTTTGAACTAATTTATTCTCCCACCAACAGTGTAAAAGCGTTCCTATTTCTCCACATCCTCTCCAGCATCTGTTGTCTCCTGACTTTGTAATGATCACCATTCTAACTGTATTCTGTTCTGAAAAGAAGAGGTGAAATCATGACTTTTGAGGTTCTGGGCTTCCTATAGGGGTGTCAGTTCCAGCTCCCAACCTGGTGAGTGCCATTGCACCATTACTTGTTTTCAGGTCCCCTCCTGCCCCCTCCCACTCACTCCCCACCATCCCACAACTTCATTACACCTCTACTCTAGTCTCTTCATCCTTCAGATTCCTTCAGGGCACACCGTGGGTATCACCACCACTCATATTTTTCTCCTTTATTTTGACACTTGTGGATTTTCCTGTTTTATTATGAAATCAATCATCTATGCCTTTTTTTTTTTTTTTTTTGAGACAGAGTCTCACTCTTTCTTCCAGGCTGAAGTGCAGTGGCACAATCATGGCTCACTGCAGCCTTGAATTCCCAAGCTCAAGATATCCTCCTACCTCAGCTCTGGAGTAGCTGGAATTACAGGCACATGCCACCACATGCCAGCTAATTTTGTTTTTTTCAGTGACAGGGTCTCCATATGTTTCCCCAGCTGGTCTCCTACCTCAGACTTCCAAAGTGCTAGTGTATAGAGCACCCTTGACATAAGTAACTCCATCTTAGATTCCATCTTCTATTTCAAAAGGCACTTTGCCAACAGGGACGAGATGTTTTGCCTGATCAATAAAGACTGCACCCAGCCAGGTAAGGAAATAACCAAGCATACTCTTTCACTATCAGTCCTCACCAGAGGACTCTGTGGTCATAAAAAAAGCAGAACTTCAGCAGCTCCTAACACCCATCGCTGCTGTCACTTGTGATAAGCACCTGGCAACTGAGGCCAAAGGCTCTGCGCACAACAAAGACTCCTCCTCACAAGAATGACAGATCACCTGGGCCAGACCAGGATATTCTTTTTATCTACATCACTCTTGCTCGACTGGTTCACTAATCCTTTTTCCTATCTGCTTAATGTTAAACGTTTGCTGTGGAACATTTAGTCTATAACATTTATATATTGATTCAGTATACTATTATGTATGGTTTGCAACATTGACTGACTTGTGGAGTGACTTAAGCCCATGGCTCTGACCACTGAGTGAAAAGGAAGTACTAGGAAGAACTGGCTCCTTGGAAACTCCATGGAGCTCTTGTCTTTTGTAATTAAAATAGCATTAATAAAAGTCTGACATTGTGGAAAGACACAGACGTCTGTGGACCTGGTTATCTCTGATTTGCATCCTTCACAATAGCTGGGATTACAGGCATGAGCTACCATACCTGGCCTCATCTACGCATTTTAAAAGATGTTTGTTCTACCATATGCAGCTTTTCTAGGTGTAGCAGGGGAGATTTCAGAATAAGAAACCTGCCAAACTTCTGGAAGTAAAAGTCTGGAAACTTTCTAGTAATTTCCCATAAGAATCTCACAATTTAAATAGCTGGCAGATATTTATAAAACATCTGCTATATTTTATTAGGGGTATGTCAATTTAATCTAAACAACTCACTGTGTTTCAGTGTTAACATGTTTATATAATAATTTTTGTTTTCATAGCTATATTTTATAATTATTAGAGATTAACAAAACATGTCTGATAGGTTAAGAAAAACCCAACAGACTTTTCCTTTATTAGAAGAAAAATGAAGGGAATTCTTTCATAGGGATTAGAATAAAAATGAAGGGAATTCTTTCATAGCAGAGTAGTAAAAAAAAAGGAGAGAAAGGTATTTCAGGGACAATCTCCAAACTGGTTAGAACAAGTTTAGTTAGAAAGAACATTCAAAGTTGGATTGACTAACTCAGATGTGAGGGTGCAAAAAAAGGTTTTGGTGTGACCATACAAGCAAGTATAACCATTAGTGATGACCAGTGGAAAAATGGAACTCTGTAAATTTGGGAATCTCTGTTCTAGAACTACACAACAAATATCATGTAGATATTATTTCATCTGAGGTTCATATTTTGTGGTTATGATTCCTTAGGTGTTTTTATTTTGTGCTGGTTCTCTTTTTATATTTGAAATATCTCTCTGATTTAGTAGGTATCCTGGCTAGCTTCTGACTGCTCCTCCCCATGTTCTGGCTTCTTGCTGCTTCAGCTACTGGAGACTCATGCATTTCCACAGTGGTTTCTTACCTCTGACTTGCAGTTGAGTTCAGTCAATGACAGGCACTAGGATGGGTAGAAGGAAATGAGTTGCATATGAGATGAATGAGTATGAGTACTTGTTTCCACAGCATGCTCCCTGACAGGTCATCTTGGGTTATCTGTGTTTCTCTACTCAAGGTCGTGGCTCCTGCCAGGCAACATTTCCATACAGTTTCCATCTCCTAGTTACGGTAACTCTTGCCGCTTCAGGCTTGAATGGTCCCCATACTCCTTGCTACTAGCTCCACACACCATTGACACTGCCTGCCTCTTTATTAAACTCTCTTCAAATTATTTAACTTGATTGTTCCGTCCAATTCATGCTGACTAATACAGGTGGATAATTTTGGTGTGAAATGAGGCAAGGATATTGAAAGTGAACAACCCTGCTGATATGGTCAGATATTTTTTTTAAAAGATTGCTCTGGCTGTAATAAAAAACAATTGTAAGAAAGCCAGGATGGATGTGGGTAGATCTATTAGGAAATTTTATAAGTTGCCCTGGAGAGACTAATACTATTTGTCGTGGATTTAGATGAGGAGATGATGATGATTACTCTCAGGTTTCCAGCTTGCATAACTGGAAAACATGGCAGCCATAACATGGAGAACACTGGGACGTACCAGGTTTTCCAAGTACAGGCAAGCAAGCACAGGCAGGAGCTCATTTATTTTGATTCTGTGTGTTCAGTGAAAGGAGTCTTTGGGACATCCAAAATGAGGGCAAGGGGCCAGCTGGACTGTATGGGTCTGGGAAGCTTGGAAGATGTAAATTTGTAAGACATGTACAGAGATCAGATGGCCTGAGGACAGAGTAAGGAGTGAAAAGAGGAGAGGGCTAGGAATGAAACTTGAGGAATCCCATCATATAACGACTAGTGAGAGGCAAGGTGTACAAATGAAACTGAGAAGGACTAGCCAGAGAGCAAAGAGGAATTCAGCTATCAAAATAGCTCTGAGTCTAATACAAATATTGGACAGACTAGTCAGAGTTTTTCCAACATTCAGATCCATCTCACCTGATGATGACAACCAATGGTTGCAAAGTCTTACTAGGTTTCTCTCAAACCTTGGGAAGCCACAGAGACAGGTGGGTAGGTCAGGGTTTAGTAATACTGGCTCAGAGCCAGATAACCTGGGTTTGCATACTAATTTCATCTTCTGTCATCTAAATGACCTTGGGCAAGTTGCTTAACCTGTGTCATCTATAAAATGGAGATAAATTTATTACTTCCATCTTAAGGCATTGTGAAAATTAGACAAAAATAATGTATATAAAGTCTATAGCACAGTGTATGACACACAGTAAATTTTGGATGTTATTCTTACTTTTCATGAAAAGATTAGGGAATAATACCAGGAAAGCAAAACAAAACAAAAGGTAAAAGAAAGAGAGATGAAATATAATGATAGAAAGCCCAGACACACATTTCAGTAGGTTTGAGAGACTGGGGAATGAGGAAAAGCAGATGACAATGGCAAGTAGCTCTAATCTACCCCTGCCAGCTTCCATACCCTTTCCTGGTTTTAATACTGTTAAGTCCTGACAAACCCCTCAATCTGGGGAAATTTGACATAGTTGGTTACTCTACTGACATCTCACTCTGATACTGAAGAAAAAAAAACACTTCCCCCAACCAGTTTGACACCAGGGGTTATAACTAACTTGCTGTTTATGAACAGAGAAGAGAGGATCCCTAAAGGGTATGAATTAAGGGGGTACCAAAAACCTTTTGTCTCTAGTCACATTGTTCCTCATTTTCAGCCTAATTTCTACTTCTATTCCATTGGTTGATCCTGCCTGAAATTCTGAACTGGCTGACCCCTGGGCTGGGGCCACCTGATGCTTCCTTGCAATATCAATGCAGCCTCAGAGAAGCAAGAAAGCTCTTAGCAGGCATTAACATTTTACCTCAATATAATTTATCAAATTTGTCAGTTCCCTGGCAGATGCTGGTGGAAATGGATTAAAATTATGTAAATTTTAGTGGAGTACATAGCAGGTCAAGAAAGAGTCAGATCATGGATGGAATTCCACACGCATTGATTTAGATAGGTTACCATTGTAGAAACGTCTAGTCTTCTAGACAAAAATTTCCAAGTATTTTTTTCCACTGTCCCAAGTTTCTATTTTGGGCTCCTTGGCAAATTATCTTTAGAAAACCTGACATGTTATCTCTCCTTTTCTTAGAGATTTGATATGCAGAGTAGCAAAGTAAGAGCTCTGAGAAGTCCAGCATTAAATAATCCTTTTGAATTTTCTTTAACTCATCATTTTTCCAATTTTTTAAATCATTAAGCCTTTTGCAGTAGTATCTCTTAGAACTAGTATGCTGCAGAACAGTTTTTAGGAAAAATGCTATCATTTTTGAAGAGAAAAAAGTTACCTCTGCACACTTGAGGCAAACAAACAGATACTAAAAAAATAAAATAACCGGATAGGAGGGTTAAAAAAAAACTCATCTGCTTGACAATAGGGCCAAGTCTGTATTCATTCATTGATTCCACAAATCTTTACGATGACTAAATGTGACCACTGACAATGGGGCACGCAGAGTTTCACATGTGGAGATAGAAGAAAGAGTTAGACAAAGACCACCCTCACGGAAGTTTCATCCTACAGGGAGACTATAAAATTGAACCTAGGCTTTTAATCCTCTTTGAACATGTTTGTAAAATAAATCTTCAGAACACGAGGTGAGTTAGAAGTCCCTACTGGAGTTTGGATAATTACATTGCTAACTCCTGACCTTGTGGACCTAGATCTGAATTCCTAATTCTGTCAGCCCCTGCTTCAACTCCTCTCAATGTCCTTGAACCTCAGCTTTCTTCTACGGAATTATCACTCTAGATGTTAGTATGTTGCGGTATCTTTAGTAGAGTAACCAGTTCCAGCCCATGACTGACAAATGCTAATCCTGACATCCCAGATGGATGGAAGAGCCCTAGATCTTCGGGGGACAGGATGGGGTTAAAGTGGTAGTGCTGAGGGAGGTATTCAGCAGCAATTATATATATTGAATTTTTGAAATGTCATATAAATTCACATAAATTGATAAAACATTCCATTTTATTAAACAGAAGGAGGAAGAATTACTCTAAAACTCAAACATATGCTTGTCTTGAAAAGCAAGGGTTCAAGCCATGTCTATGCTACTTCATTTCAGATATTTCATATTTACTCCTTTCAAGGTAGCACATCTGAGGCATTTCAATTATTTAGTTATATAAATCTAAACAAAGGCAAAAGGAGTTAGAAAATTAATGTTCTTTTTTTTTTTTTTTTTTGAGATGAAGTCTCCTTCTGTCACCAGGCTGCAGCGCAGTGGCACGATCTCAGCTCACTGCAACCTCCACCTCCTGGATTCAAGTGATTCTCCTGCCTCAGCCTCCCAAGTAGCTGGGACTACAGGGATGTGCCACCATGCCCAGCTAATTTTGTATTTTTAGTAGAGATGGGGTCTTACCATGTTGGCCAAGATGGTCTCAATCTCCTGACTTTGTGATCTACCCACCTTGGCCTCCCGAAGTGCTGTGATTACAGGTGTAAGCCACCGTGCCCAGCACAAAAATTAATGTTCTAATATGCACTGCTATTTGTAAGATGAAATCATATGTAAGTCTCCTGGCCAGTGGCCAAGATAATATGTCAGTTGCAAAAATGAGAGTAAAACCATCTTCAATAGCTACTCTAAAGCTGAACCAAGTTAACAGATAAAGCACTTGCCATTTAATGACATTTTAAAAACCAAATGAATTTTTCTCTTTAATTCCCTATAAGGAAAATTTCAATAAAAAATAAGTGCAATGCTAATAACTTCCAAAATGACAATAGACTCCTTCATTTTAAATTACTAAAATATTTTTCATTATTTTATAACTTTAGGCAGTAGTGTCCTCATAAATGTTTAACAACTGGCTCTTTGAGTAGGGAAGAGGGGTTCAGATTTGTAGCATTCACCAATTTCCATGGTGTAAATACACTCATTCACCGTGGTTGGTTTCAAGCTACCAGTGTGATATTTTTGAGCTGAAAGCTGCATATAATCAGCTTTCTTTAGTCAATGTAAGCCAATAAGAGTGGCCTATTGTACACCATGAGAGTGGCCTACTGCATACCACAGATTAGATTTTCTTGTTCTGCGTACAGGTTTACTCAAATCCTTTTCTTACAATTAAGGGAACTGCTACCAGGTGATGAGAACTGCACAGATCCTTTGTTTCCAGAAATACAAAGAAATTCATATAATGAATCTTGAATTTCTAAAGTCTAACATTAAAGAAAACCCAAATGCCAAACTATAGCTCTTTATTAGAGTTGTTAAATTATGTACAGATATTTAACATTTTTTTCTTAAGAGGTGGTATAGCATGGTGGGTAACAGAGTCAGAGTCCTAATGTTGAGTTCAGACTCTGCCCCTCTCTACCTCTGTGATTTGGGGCTAGTTATTTTATTTTTTATCTCTTTGTACTATTGTTTCATTACCTGTGAATAAATAGAGCTAATTATCACATTAGCTAATGGAGTTATTGTGAGGATCAAATGAGACAGTATATATAAAGGGCTTTGTAACCATGCATAGCACAGTGAGAATTTAATTGTATTAATATTATTATTGTCACTGGCTACTGCTAATGAAATACACTCATCAAGTTGTTGACTGAGGGTTGGCTCAGCTGTAAGATATGCTGGGACTTTGGCACTCTAGGGTCAGTGAAGAGGAGTGGATCTGGAGACAGCCAGAGATTTGCCTGCTGAACAACTAGGGATGGTCTCCCAACTCCACCACTTAGTGACTTTACTCCTCTATGTCTGAGTTCTCATATGTAAAACAAGCATAATAATAGTACCTAACTCATAGCATTGTAATGAAGATTAGTATATGTATATAAAGCACTTAGAATAGCACATTGGCATACAGCAAGCACTCGATAAACATTAGTTATTATTTTTTAAGGCACAGACTGTTGAACAGGAAGTGTGCTAAAGTTGTGACTTGGCCAAAAGCACAAGTGTCATCAAGTGATAGCAGTAGACTGCAAATATTGTTACTGTCTCCTTGGTACGGATGCAGGAAATGGGGCAGAATAACATATAAGGACAATTGTTCAAATTAACTCATAGGAAAAAAGAAAAATAGAAATAAGGAAATAAGTCACTGACTGAAAAAGATAATTTGATAGCTTTTTCAATAGTTTATACTAAATTGTTGTGCTATCATAGCTTAATATTTCTCTAGCTTATTCTTCACATTGTAGTAATAATTGTTTTCCAAAGTCTCTTAAATCATCTCTGGAAATATGTTGCTCCTAGAAATAGCACTGTGCATTACAACCATATGGAGTCATTATGAAACATACTAATTCTTAGAAACTGGCTTAGTTATTCTAGGGTAGGACCTGGACATCTGCTTTGTTTTCAAATGGCCCAGAATATTTAAGTGTGCAGCTGGGCTGAGGACTTCTGTCTTAGAAGAAGATGGTTTCAGAATTCAAATCAGTGGCCATTAAAAATCTTTTCCTCACAGCTGCTAGCTTTGAGTATTGCAGCATGATGAATAATTCCTGTGACTATCCCTTTTTCTAACACTACTGAAATCAGATTTTAATTTCTCTTTCTTTCATTAAGCAAAGGGGGAAAAAAGGAGTAAGAGAAGAAAGAAAACCTTTCAACCAACATTTTTGTCTTTATTCAACCTATATTTGTTGAACATCTGCTAAAGGACAAACATAGTGTTGACTTCTAATGAATAATGTAGATTTCATAGCCTGTTAAAGGAATGTGTGGCCTGAAGTTCAAAGAGTACCTCCTACCTGGTTAGAATTAATTTGCAGATTCTTTAGGTGAAAATTTTTTCTTCAATATTTTTTATTGTGGTAAAATGCACTTATCATAAGATTTACCATCTTAATTATTTTAAGTGTATAGTGCAGTGGTATTAAGTATATTCATATTGTTGTGCAACCATTATCATTATCTCCAGATCTTTTTATTTTATTTTATTTTTGAGACTGAATTTTGCTCTATTGCCCAGACTGGAGCACAACTGCATGATTTTGGCTCACTGCAACTTCTGCCTCCTGGGTTCAAGCGATTCTCATGCCTCACTCTCCCAGGTAGCTGGGATTACAGACATGTGCCATCATGCCCTGCTAATTTTTGTATTTTTTAGTAGAGACAGGTTTTGCCATGTTGGCTAGGCTGATCTCCAACACCTGACCTCGGGTGATCCACCCACTTTGGCCTCACACAGTGCTGGGATTGTAGGTGTGAGCCACCAGCCCAGTTTACAGAGCTTTTTTCATCTTTCAAAACTGAAACTCTATACCCATTAAATAACAATGCACCCTCTCACCTCCACTCCCAGCCCTAGGCAGTCACCATTCTATTTTCTGTATCTATCAATTTGATTCCTCTAGGTACCTCAGATAAGTAAAATCACATAGTATTTGTCTTTTTCTGACTGGCTTATTCTCCTTAGCATAATGTCCTCAAGGTTCAACCATGTTGTAGCATATATCAGAATTCCTTTCCTTTTTAAGGCTGAATAATATTTCATTTTATGTATATATCACATTTTGCTTATCCACTCTTCTGTTGGTGGTCACTTTAGTTGCTTTCATGTTTTAGCTGTTGTGAGTATTTCTATGAAAATGAATGTACAAATATCCCTTTCAGACCTTTCCTTATGTTTTTGACAATTTTTTTAGAGTTGGGTCTCGATCTGTTTCCCAGGCTGGAGTGATCATGGCTCATTGCATCTCCAACTCTTGGGCCCAAGGGTTCCTCCCACCCCAGCCTCTGAGTAGCTGGGGCTACAGATGCATGGCCATCACACCCAGGTAAGTTTATTTATTTTTTAGAATTTGTTGCTGTGTTGCAGTGGCTGGTCTTGCTATGTTGTTCAGGCTGGTCTTGAACTCCCGGCCCCAGGTAATCCTTCCACCTTGGCCTCCCAAGTTTGATGGGATTGCAGGCATGAGCCATTGAATCTGGCTGAAACCCTACTTTCAATTCTTTTGGATATACACTCAGAAGTAGAATTATTGGATCATACTGTCATTCTATTTTTAACTTTTGAGAAAACACCATACTGATTTCTACATTGACTGTGCCATTTTACATTCCTATCAGCTGTGCACAGTGTTCTAATTTATCCACATCCTCGCCAAACCTTGTTATTTTCTGTTTTATTGATAGTAGTCATTCAAATGAGTGTGAGACGGTATCACATTGTGGTTTTGATTTGTATTTCCCTAGTAATTAGTGACATTAAGCATCTTTTCAGTTATATATCTTCTTTTGTGAAATGTCTGTTCAAGTCCCTTGCCCATTTTGAATCTGGTTGTTTTTGTTGTTGTTGAGCTTTAGGAGTTTTTCTATATATTCTGGATATTAATCCCTTATTAGATATACTACTTGTAAGTATTTCCTCCTATTCTGTAGGTTGCCTTTACACTCTGTTAATGACATCCATAAATGCACAGAAGTTTTTAATTTTAGGGAAGGCTAATATTTATTTGTCTTTTGTTTCTTGTGTCCTTGGTGTCATATCTAAGAAATCATTGACAAATCCAATGTTGTGAGGATTTTGCCCTATATTTTCTTTTGAGTTTTATAGTTTTAGGTCTTATATTTAACTTATTGATCTATTTTGAGTTAATTTTTGTATATGGAGTTAGATAAAGATCTAGTTTCATTCTTTTGCATGTGGATATCCAGTTATTCCAGCATCATTTGTTGAAAAAGCTTTCCTTTCCCTCATTGAATGGGCTTGGCACTCTTGCTGAAAATCATTTGACTATGTGTATGAGGGTTTATTTCTGAGCTCTCTATTCTATTCCAGCAATCTATATGTCTGTCTTTATGCCAGTTATTTGGGTGAAATTTTGATAGGTGGAAGATTACTATTAGCATCAGTAGAGGATCAAAAGAAATATCAGAGCTATAGAAATCTGGGCCAAGAAAATATTTTTAGCCTGGCAACATGTAAGCCATATATTTATATAACCCAGCTTCTAGCCACCTCCAGTTTGTACTGGCATCTTTGGAGCAGAAGCAACAAAAATAGCCCAATACAACCTCTGATGTCTTCTTTTCAACATTTCTCTTTCTGCATGCCTCTGTGGTTCCTCTTTGCTTTATCTGCTTTTCTCACGATTCCAACAAACAGGCTGATATGGAGGGAAGAGTTTTTTCAGGTTTTGAGCTTACATTGGGAGGGATAAATTAACGTTTGTCAGTCACTTATACTTGAGTGTACAATACAGAATGCTGATGATCTGGGGTACTTAGAGACCACTGAGACAGAAATAGCAGAGAGAAACTACTTTGACATCTACTTTGCTGCAGAGTCAGTACTATACAAACCCAGATATCTGTTCAGCATTTCTTTTAACTTATTGCTTCCTAATGGTGGAGCCAAGAGCAGGTGTTTTAGTAGAAGTTTGGCTAAGGATTCCCCAGTGCTTTGGGCTGGGTTGTGAGTGCAAACAATGCGGCAAAGGATGCCAAACAGGATGATATCAATGAAAAGCATTGCCTGCCTTTGTAGTTTGCAAAGACATGGTCCTTGATCAAATTTGACTGAGATGAATTGGGTATTATGAAATACTGAGCTAGTTTCAAAAAAGGTGATGTTTGTCCCATTCTTACTTAAGTTTGCAAGACGCTCTCAGCTATTCAGAGCACTCACACAGAGTACGTATTTGAATATCACCACAGGATAATGCTATTCTTGTCCTGGGGATGATCAGAGGGTTTCAGGCTCCTGCTATTTCACATTCTGCTTGCTAAAAAGAGAGAGGTGAAAATCTCTCACAGCAGGAGAAGCTCTTTCCTTGTCAAAAATTCTCACATAAATCCCAGTTTCTAGTTATTCTCTTAATCACTGTACCCTTGATTTTCCAATTTCATCAAATTTTTGGAAAGTCTTAGTACACAAGGGGCATGGCAGTTTAACAATAATGGTGGGCAAGAAAGGAGTGTTTGGTGTGTTTTCTGTGTAAAGCAGCCAAAAAGAAGGTCCCACCTAAATTTACAGAATTAATACATTTTCTTCATGGTTCTCCAGGGTTACCACCTAAGGCAAAAATCAGAACTGAAAACACTTAGGCCAGAAGAGATTGTACTTGGAGAGCTTACTTGGATTGACTGACTTGGTTGTTCCTCATTTGTAATTTTCATGGGCTACCAATATGCTATAAAGTTAGGTATTTCTCATCTGTGTTGGGTGTGAGATTTCTTATTAAAAATGAAGTTATCACAGGAAGAAAAATATAATTGTACCAATCTGAGATTATGGCTGGAGTACATTTATTCAAAGAAGATTTCTTCTTTTAATAGCTATTAGTTAGGGTCTAGGTCAAAATTTCTGCATGTCTTTTAAAATTAAGAGATTTGAAAGAGACCTTTTTGATGCTGTGTGCTGAATCTTGAAATTGTTTGAGTGTTGCTGCCAAAGACTCTCAGTGCTGAACTTGAAAAGATGTTTCAGTGGACAATCATTTAGAACATTTAGAGGAAATGAGCATTTGAGTGAATCATTGACCCAAACAAGAAAAGCTTCCACATTATTTAAAATGTATCAGAAACCCTCAAGTAATCATCAGCAAATGTGAGTTCAGTAGAACATCCCTAGATCTTTGCTCCAAGAGCAAAATGGCGAATCATCCTTCTAGGGCCCATCAAAAAATAACATTCTTCAAGGCTCCTTTCATAGCACTTACTGTAGGGTGTGTTTTACCTTATCAAAGGAGAATATGAGTAGGAGGGTGTTAACATAAACATTCAAGCCAAAAAAAGTCATTATTCCTTACAATTTTCTGCTCATGTATAAAATATGACTTTTTGTATTACTATCCAAGCAATCCTACTAAATAAATAACAAGAAGTAATCAAAATTAAAATGCTAATTGTCAATGGTCTCTAATCTGTCCAAAATAATTCATCTATTTGAAAGATTTGTTGAACTTGTTGCAATTAAAAATAGGTCTATGAATGCTGAAAATATTATTTTATTTCTTATCTGGGTGGTGGATACATGGGTGTCTTCACTTTGTTTGTATATTACACCTCAACAAAATGTAAATATAGGTAATATAAGACATGCTCTATAATAATAAACTTGGAAAAAATATTTACAGCTCATATCATAGACCAAGGGTTAATTTTCTTAATCTGTATATGACTATATATAGTTATATAGATTATATATAAACCTCCTAAAATCAAAATGAAAAAGATCTATAACCCAAGAAAAAAATGTGCAAAGGACATGAATTTATATTATAGTTCACAGAAAAAAGTACGAGAGGGTCTTAAATATATATGATAATGTGCAATCTCATTTCAAGAGAAATATAAATAATACTTTATTGAAACAGAACTTTTTGTCTATCAGATTGTTTAAGGTCAGAAAGATTGTTACTACTATGTGGCAAAACCAAATCTCTTCAAGATTTTCTATATTACAGAGAGATGTGAATTGGTACCACTTTTATGGAGGATAATTTGATGATATCTATCACATTTACAAATGAATTTTCTTTGACCCAGCAATTCTACTTCTAAAAATTTAATCTATAGACATGTTCAAGCATTTGTAAATTGACACATATACAAGGATATGTGTGGCTGCGTTGCATAAGCAAAAGATGAAAAGCATGAGCAAATGATGAAAAGCAACCTAACTGTCTACCAGTATTGGACTGGTAAAATAATACTAAAGTCAAACAACAAGATACCCTTAGCCCCAGAAAAGAATGGGAATATTCTTTCTGAGCTGATGGAACAGGAGATTTTCCCTGACCACTTCACAAGACTCATGAAGGAGGTGACTAATTTACTCAGCTTGTAGCTCTCAATCCCTCACAGCAGGGAAGCATGAAGGTGAGTGGGTACAGGGGCCAGGGCAAATACTTCTAGGCGATGGCAGAAACAGAACTCTGTATGGCCCTGTGGCAGCATCTAGGGGGATACTCACGACCGGCAGAGCTCCAGAGGAGATGTGTTACTGTGTCTGCTTTAGCTTTGCTGTCTGTGGACAGCCTAAGTGTTTAACAGCTCAGTTTAACTGCTGTCTGTATCCTGAGCTCTTGTTCGGTGTCAGGAAGAATCAGGTCACACAAACAAGCTGAAGATGAGAAATGTAGGAGATTTTATTGCTAATGAAAGTGGCTGTCAGTGGGATGGAGAGATGGAAAGACGATGGAGCGGGAAGGTGGTCTTCCCCTGGAGTTTGGCCATCCCTGGTCGAACTCTTCTGAGGTCCCACCATCAAGCTGTCCCTCTGAAGTCAAGCTGTTTCTCTCCAATATCTCCCCTTCTCTGATGCACTACTCCAAGTATAGGCTGGGGGTTTTATAGGTATACGATAGGGGGTGGGGCAGGCAAGGGTGGTTTTGGAAAAGGCAACATTTGAGCAAGAAAACAAGAATGTAAACTTCTCATTTTGGGCTGCAGGTTCAGGCTTCAGGGTGAGGCCCTAACTGGTGACTGCCCTCCTCTACCCAACATTTCCCTGCCTCCTGTCCATATCACTGATATGGAATGATCTCCAAGATATATTGCTGGGTGAAAATAAAAACAGGGTACAGGACAGTGTATATAGTACACTATTATCCACAGAAGAGGGGGAGATTATATATTATATCTGCTCATATATGCACAAAATATACCTAGAGAAATAGATCAGAAATTTATTATTATTATTGCTTGTTTTCTTGCTTCCTGTCTTCTAGAATGTCAAGTTGGAGGACAGAGAAATATTAGCACAGCTTTGTTCACTACACCAATTAGAAAACCTGTTACACAGAGAAGATTAATACCTATTGAATATTAGCACTCAGACATATCCAAATACACAAACAGGTTTTACACAAACCTCAACGTAGGTCCATCGATACATGATGCTCAGTAAATAGAGAAACTCACATTATTGATCGTTCTACAGAAAGCAACTGGGTGGCTTGGGAACTGAGGTTTAAAGAATACATTTCATTACATATCTTTCTGTACCTTTTGGATATTGAACCAAGTGTATATATATTATTTCCAAAATAAAAGGATAAAATTAAAAAAAATATGCCCATGAATATCTGTCCTTTCAAATAAACTTGACATGTCTTGCAAATAGAAATAGGTCAGAAGCATGGTGGGTGCATGAGGGATCTTATCCAGCAGTTAAGGGGCTGGCAGGTCAGAGATGTCAATGCACGTAGTACAATTCAGTTAAAAAAAATCAGTCCAGATATTCTGTTCTGTTATGTTTTGTGTTGTGTGCTGAGTTTTAGTGACTGTTTATGTTCCTAGTGAGTTATCATTGTTACTAAAAAGGCAAATTATGTTTGGGCGCAGTGGCTTATGCCTGTAATCCTAGGACTTTGGGAGGCTGAGGCGAGTGGATCACCTGAGGTCAGGAGTTTGAGACCATCCTGGTCAATATGGTGAAACCCCGTCTCTACTAAAAATACAAAAAATTAGCTGGGCATGGTGGCGCGTGCCTGTAATCCCAGCTACTCAGGAGGCTGAGGCAGGAGAATTGCCTGAATGCAGGAGGTGGAGGTTGCAGTGAGCCGAGATCGCGCCATTGCACTCCAACCTGGGTAATGAGAGAAACTCCGTCCCCAAATAAATAAATAAAAGGCAAATTACTAAAAAAGCAAAAATTTTGGCCAGGCGCGGTGGCTCAAGCCTGTAATCCCAGCACTTTGGGAGGCCGAGGCAGGTGGATCACGAGGTCAAGAGATCGAGACCATCCTGGTCAACATGGTGAAACCCCATCTCTACTAAAGATACAAAAAATTAGCTGGGCATGGTGGCACGTGCCTGTAATCCCAGCTATTCAGGAGGCTGAGGCAGGAGAATTGCCTGAACCCAGGAGGCGGAGGTTGTAGTGAGCCGAGATCGCGCCATTGCACTCCAGCTTGGGTAACAAAAGCAAAACTCCGTCTCAAAAAAAAAAAAAGCAAAAATTTTGGCAGGAAATTACAGAGTCTCTTTCAATACCAGTTCCATTACTCTAAGAAATTCTAGGAATCAGTTAAAGATTGTGGTTATTCAAATTCTAATTCAATCCTATATTTATTGAAATATTGTTGTCTTTCTGAAGAATGCCCTTTATAGAACGCCCAAATAGAATTCATATGACACAAGAAAAGACAGTCTTGGCATTAAGACAAACAGCTTGTTGGGTTGGTGTCATGTCTTATTTGGTGTTCAGCAGGCGTAACACTCTGTAAATAATCAAAACTGTTTTTGGCAGTTAATTAGCAAATGGTAGGGGCTGTATAGCCAATCTGGATGTGCCAACGTTAATCGTTAAACTAGCTGAGAAAAATTATACCACATGTAGTAATGGCCTTAATTCCTCATGATGGTAAGATATATGTTTAGTGAAATTGTTTAACTCTTTCATAGTATTGATATGAATAGGAGACAGGGAAATACTGGGTAGAAGAGGGCAGTTCCCCAGTAAGGGCTCCACCTTCAAGCCTGGACCCGCACCCCAAAGTGAGAACTTTATATCTCACTTTTCCCGTACAAATGTTGCCTTTTCCAAAACCACTATGGCCTGCCCTGCCCCTCATCCTGTACCCATAAAAACCTCAGGCTCCACTGGTAGTAGCGTGGCAGAGAAGGAGAAAAGAGAAGAAACAGCTGGATGTTGGCGAGAAGCAGCTTGATCTCAGAGGGATGGCTTGAAGGCAGGAACTTGGAGAAGAGTTCCCTTTGAAGTCAAGTTGTCCCTTTGAAGTGAAGCTGCATTTCCAGGGGAAGACCATCTTCCTGCTCATCCCCTTTCCGGCTCTCCATCTCACTGAGAGCCACTTTCATTAGCAATAAAATACCCCGCATTTACCATCGTCAATTCATTTGTGCAACCTGATTCTTTCTGGATGTCGAACAAGAGCTCAGGATACAGAAGGCTGTCACACTGAGCTGTTAAACCCTTAAACCATCCGTGGACAGCAAATCTAAAAGAGTGCACTGCAACACATGTCATCTGGGCCTCTGAGAGTCATGGGTACTTCCCTAGATGCTGCCATGGGGCCCCATGAAGTTCTGCTCAGTTCCCAACCTACCCAGGAGTGCCCAGAAGCACTCATCCTGGCCCCTGAACCTGCTCACCTGTGTGCTGCTCATCCCGTGAGGGATTGAGAGCTGCAGGCTGAGTAAACGAGCCATGTTTTTAATAAGTCCCACTAAGGAATCAGGGGAAATTTTGTTTTACTATTAGGATAGAGAGATCATTTTCAGTGATCACATTTGGTTTTTGACATGGAAAACTTGCATTGTCAGCTTCCCTACTTTTGAGGTTTTGGGACTCAGACTAGTCCTTGCTCTTCAGCTTGCAGATGGCCTACTGTGGGACTTCATTTTGTGACTGTGTGAGTCAATACTCCTTAATAAATTTCCTTTCATATATACATCTATCCTATTAGTCCTGTCCTCTAGAGAACCCTGACTAATACAGACATTTCAGGTAGTGGGGAACTGCTGTAAGGATACCCAAAAATGTGGAAGCAACTTTGGAACTGGGTAACCGGCAGAGGTTGAAACAGTTTGGAGGGTTCAGAAGACAGAAAAATGTGGGAAATTCTTCCTAGTGAATTGTTGGAATGGCTTTGACCAAAAAGCTGATAATAATATGACGATAAAGTCTAGTCTGAGGTAGTCCCAGATGGAAATGAGGAACTTGTTGGGAACTGGAAAAGGTGACTCTTATTGGGTTTTATCAAAGAGACTGGTGGCTTTTTGCTCCTGCCCTAGAGATATGTGGAACTTCGAACTTGAGAGAGATGATTTGGGGTATCTGGTGGAAGAAATTTCTAAGCAACAAAGCATTCAAGAGGAAGCAGAGCATAAGAGTTTGGAAAATTTGCAGCCTGACAATGCAATAGAAAGAGAAAACCCATTTTCTGGAAAGAAATGTAAACTGGCTGCAGAAATTTGCATAAGTGATGAGGAACCAAATGCTACTTGCCAAGGCAATGTGGAAAATGTCTCTAGAGCATGTCAGAGACCTTCAGGACAGCCCCTCCCATCACAGGTCTTGAGGCCTCCGAGGGAAAAATGGCTTTGTGGGCCAGGTGCAGGGCCCCCCTAATCTATCAACCTTGGGACATGGTGCTCTGTGTCCCAGCTGTGGCTAAAAGGGGCCAACATAGAGCTCAGGCCGTTGCTTCAGAGACTGCAAGCCCCAAGTCTTGGCAGCTTAAATGTGGTATTGGGTCTGGTGGTGCACAGAAGTCAAGAACTGAGGTTTGGGAACCTCTGCCTAGATTTCAGAGTATGTATGGAAATGCCTGGATGTCTAAGCACAAGTTTGCTGCAGAACCATGAGGTTCACCTCATGAATAAACTCTGCTAGGGCAGTGTGGAAGAGAAATGTGGGGTTTGAGCCCCCACACCAAGTCCCCACTGGGGTGCTGCCTAGTGGAGCTTTGAGAAGAGGACCACTGTCCTTCAAACCCCAGAATGGTAGATCCACTGACAGCTTGCACTGTGCACCTGGAAAAGCCACAGACACTCAACACCAGCCTGTGAATGCAGCCAGGAGGGGGCTGCACCCTGCATACCCAAGGCTGTGGGAGCCCACCTCTTGCATCAGCATGCCCTGAATGTGAGACATGGAGTTAAAGGAGATCCTTTTGGAGCTTTAAGATTTTGAAATGGCCTTATTGCCTGAGGAATCATAGTAATTTGTTTCATGACCAAGAAAATCAAGGAACACAAACTCCAAGGGAGAGGTTAGAGCGGTAGTTTAGTAAGTGAAAAAAAGAGAGAAAGCTCTCTGCACAGAGAGGGATCCTGAAAAAGGGTTGCCGTTTTACAGCTGAATACAAAGGCTTTTATCAACAAGCTAGTGCGGAGGAGTGTTTCATTTACATAAGTAGCAAAAAAACTGGTTAGGACTAGGTATATCATTTGCATAAGGTGTGAATTTCTGATAGCCCTCAACCTGCCCACATGGTTCGCATGTGGGCTCTTGACCAGAGTTACTCCATGTTTTTCAACCTCTCTTACTGTGCATGTGTTAGGGGGCAGAATTCTTCATTGCAGAGGTGCCTAGCCCAGTGTTGCTCCTCTTATCTTTGCAAGTGCAGACATGTTCCAAGTAAATCTCCCCCTGTGTAAGTTTCCTTATCTGGGTATATCCAAAAAAGGAAAGGAATGTGCTCACTGAGGCCTACTGTATATATGTGAAGCTTGCTGATCACAGAAGGCATCCTTTTATGCTGGAACTTGCTTACTTATCTGTGTGTGAAGTTTAATCTTTCAGGCTGCCTCTTCCATCAGAAAGGAAATCCAACTGAGAACTTTGCTGTCTGCCTAACTGCTTCCTTCCTTTCTTCCTTCTCAATTTGACTGCTCTGCTGGATTTTGAACTTGCTTGGGGCTGGTAGCCCCTTTGTTTTGGCCAATTTCTCTCATTTGGAATGGGTGTATTTTTTCAATGCCTGTGCCTCTGTTGCATCTAGGAAGTAACTAACTTGCTTTTGATTTTATATACTTATAGGCAAAAGGGAATTGCTTTGTCTCAGATAAGACTTTGTACTGTGGACTTTTGAGTTAAGGCTGAAATGAGTTAAGACTTTGCGGGACTGTTGGGAAGGCATGATTGGTTTTGAAATGTGAAGACATGAGATTTGGGAGGGGCCAGGGGCAGACTAATGTGGTTTGGCTGTGCCCCCACCAAAATCTCATCTTGAAATTTAGCTTCCATAATCCCCACATGTCATGGGAGGGACCCAGAGGGAGGTAATTGATTCATGGGGGGTGGGTTTTTCCCGTGCTGTTCTCATGATAGTAAACAAGTCTCATGCGATCTGATGGTTTTATAAAGAGCAGTTCCCCTACACACATTCTCTTGCCTGCCACCATGTAAGAAAGACATGCCTTTGCTCCTCCTTTGCTTTCTGCCATGATTGTGAGACCACCCCAGCCATATGGAACTCTGAGTCCTTTAAACCTCATTTTCTTTATAAATTACCCAGTCTTGGATATTTCTTCATAGCAGTTGAAAATGGACTAAAACAGTAAATATTACCTGGAAGCACACAGTGTGCATCTGTCCCTCATGGATGATGCTAATTTTAATCACCTGGTCAAAGTATTGTCCAGTTTCTTCACTTTATAATTACTGGGGCTTTCCCTCAGTTGCAATCAATAAGATGTCAGTAGGGAGGTATTTTAACACTATGCAAATATCCTGCTCCTCACTAAATTTTCTCCTAGGTTTAGCATGCATTGGTGATTCTTGTATAAACCAGTCTTTACCACCCTGGTTGCAAATGATGATTTCCCAAATCCAATATTCCCTTAACATTTACCAGGAAGTCCTTGTCATTCTGTGTTAAGCAAGAGAAGTAACTTATATGCTGTTATCTATCTATCCACCTATTTACCAATCATCTGTCTGTCATGAGTAAAGACTCATGAGTTCATATTTTTCAGTAATTTATAACTCACTATTTTACTTATTCAGTTGTAAACCTATTGAGTTGGCCTCTGTGACTTTGTGACATGCCTCTATCATGCTTTTCAGTACTTCTTTACTTTCTGGATAACAGTATACTCCTGTATTACCTTGTACCTACCCTGACCCTGCCCAAACCCTGGAATCAGCTATTTCTCTGAAAAGTCTTAATTTTTTTCAGTGGGGACTGATATTAAAGACTAAAATCTAGATGCTAAGTATACTGATTACTACTGGCACGTCTTTGCTTCTTAGCCATTTCTGCAGTTAGGAAATATATGCATGTATATCCCTACATACATACACATATGTACAAATAAATACACACACATAAATATATACATGTATCTATATACTGGCATTATGATAGCCAGCCTCCAAGATGATCTCCAATGATCCCTGGCTGTGGATATTCATACTCTTAGGTACATATAACATTGGATGAAGTCTGGTTAGTGTGACCAACAGAACATGGCAGAAGTGATGGCATGTCACTTCTGAGATTCAGTTGTAAAAGACTGGCTTCCATCTTAGTTTCTCTCTCTCTCTCTATTTTCTCTGGGAGAAGCAAGCTGGCATGTTATGAGCAGCCTATGTAGAGAGTCATGTAAGGAAGAAATAAATCTTTCTACCAATGACCATATCCATGAGCTTGGAAGTGGATCCTTCAGCATCTATCAACTTTTTAAGATGATTTCAGTCTTAGTTGGTAAGACTGGTTGTAACCTCATCAGAGACAGTAAGTCAGAACACTCCAGCTATGCTACTCCTGGATTCCTGACTGATAGCAATTGTGAGATAATAAATATTTTAAGTTGCTAAATTTTAGGCTAATTGTTATGCATCAGCAGGAAACTACTACTACTACCACTACTACACACACACATATACACACACACACACACACACAGAAATCATGAGTACATACCACAAGAAAGAATCCTATGGGAAGGGACTGATATCTAATACATCTTATGGAACTGACCGACTGTGACCACCCCCACAACTGTATAAGTAAAATATCAAGGTTTGGAGATCTGCCCGAGCATTACCAAAGTACTTAACATCCAGGTTCAAATTAGAACCAAATTATTTTGGTTCCTAGCAGTTCCCTTATTCTAAGGATTCACTTAACTTGTTCCACTGGTATGAATTCAATAACTAACTTAAAACTCAGAGTTCTTTAAATAGGTTAACCATTTCTCAAAGCATGTATGTTTAAAACTTAAAAAATAAATTGAATCATTTTCTCTTCTTTTTATCTTGAAATCAAATGCTACAGGGCAGATTTTTATTCATGGTTCTTCTACTAAAACAAGGCATAATTGATCAAGTTTTAGTAACATTTTGATGTATTGCTTTTGAAAAAAACCATTTGCTAAGAGATTAGTAATGTGATATCTGGATAAACAGTTGCCTGCAAGTTGAAAAGCAAAGGTTCTTCTCAATTAACTTATATCACATTAGATATTTATGTCAAGTGGGTACTTCATGGAATTTGACATCAGGACAAACATTATTAATAATAAATCCATCTTTCAGGTATATTATAAAGTATAATTAGTTACTATCTAAAGACTGCTTTGTATGTAGAAACTGCTTTATAAATTCCAAGTACTATTTCTCATTAATAACCTTGAACACATTTGACATTAATCAAATGTGAGTTAATTTGATATGAATCAAAATTGATCATGACCTAGGAGTGGTATAAAAGATGTAATTATAAAACTTGACAGTTCTAGTCAAGTAGGAAGGAATGCATAATGGAAAAAGATATAGACATTGGAGAAAAAATTAAACACTAATCAAAAATAATAAAAAATCAGCTCAGGGCTCAAGAAAAATAATAAAAGTTGTGGGGTGGGGACACAATAAGACAACCATTTGACTATTGCTTTGGATTAAATGATATTCTTCTTTTGCAGAATTGATAATTTGATTTCATGTGAATATCCAAAAGGATTCAAAGCAAGGAAGTAATTACCCCATAAATCCTTGCAGTAGTTAAAGACTCATAAAAATTTCCAAAGGGTCATAGATGGGCATCTTTTATTTCGTTGGGATTAAGATGAGCTCCTTTCAAAATGTTGCCCAGTACCTTGAAATTAAAACTATTGCTTCTAAAATTCTTACAATTCAGCAATAAGAAGACAAATAAACTAATTATAAAATGAGCAAAGGAACTGAATACACATTCTTCTAAATAAGACACAGTTAAGACCTCATTTAATATGTCATTAGGTTCTTGGAAACTGTGAATTTAAGAGAAATAACATATAACAAGACCAATTTTACTATGGGCTAATTGATATGAATAAGAGTTAAGTTTCTATGGCATATTTCTGGTCACAAAAACATCACCAAAATTCTAAATAAAGTCCAAGACACTTCTAATATTATACATGGAAATAAATGTGAGCTCTACACCCATTTAGAAAACATCAACAAAACCAAGATCATTATTTACCCACTTGTTCCAGTTCAGAATCACAGGGGGCCAAAGCCTCTCCTGGTAGCTCGGGGAACAAGGCAGGAACCTGCCATGGCCAGGATGCCATTCCATTACAGAGCATACTCATACATACACCCACACTCACTCAGACTGAAATGATGCAGACACACCAATTCACTCAATGGGCACAGCTGTAGGTTGTGGGAGGAAACCAGAGTGGCCAGAAAAAACCCATGCAGATGTGGGAAGAATGTACAAACTCCAGACAGACAGTGGCCCTGGCTGAGAACTGATTTTCTTTTTCTCATCAACATTATAATGAAATGACATTGAATGAAACAATATTATTCAAGGATCTGTTATATGCAAATGGCCATTAAACACATGGAGAGACATTCATTGGTCATTACGGAAATGCAAGTTCAAACCACAATGAGATACCACTTTATACTCACTAAGATGGCTAGACCCAAAAAGTCAGGTAATAATAAGTGTTGGAAAGGATATGGAGAAGTCAAAATCCTCATACACTGTTAATGGAAATGCAAAATGATATAGCCATTTTGGAAAATAGCCTAGCATTTTCCCCAAAAGTTAGAGATAAAAATATTACTCAACATCTAGTAGGATGGTTTTAAATTTTTTAAATGAAATTAACAAGTATTGGTGAGTTTGGAGAGAAATTAGAATCCTTATATATTGTTGATGGGAATGTAGAAAGGTACAGACACTGTGGAAAACAGTTTAATCACTCCTCAAAAAGTTACAGAATTACCATATTACCCAGAAATTTCACTCCTAGGTATCCACCCAAAACATTGAAAGCAGGGACCTAAGCAGATACTTGTACACCAACATTTATTGCAGCATTATTCACAGTAGTCAAAATGTAGAAACAACCCAAGTATCTATCAATAGATGAATTGATAAACAAAATGTATTATATAGACACATAATGGAATATTATTCAGCTATAAAAAGGAATGAAATTTTGCTACATGCTACAACATTAATGAACCTCAAGCAAATTATCTAAGTGAAATGAGCCAGACATAAGAGGACAAATATTATGACTCTACTAATATTAGGTACCCAGCTTAGACATATTCATAGAGACAGAAAGTAGAATAGAGTTTACCAGGGTTTGAGGGAAGGAGGAATGAGGCATTACTGTTTAATAAGTATGGGGATTCAGTTTAGGGTGATGGAAAGTTTTGGAAATAGATACTAGTGATGGTGGCATACATTGTGAGTGTAATTAATGGTACTGAATTGTACACTTAAGAATAGTTAAAATTCCATTTTTTCCACATAACCACATTTTGGTCAAAATTTTTAATGCCAAATTTTATGTTATTACATTTTACCATGATTTTTAAAAATTAATAATACATCAAAGCCATGAAATTGTACTCTTAAAATTGGTGGATATTATATATGAAGTATATCTCAATAAAGCTGTTACTAAACACACACACACATAACTATGGCTGCTGAAGGCAAAATTACCCCTTAAATGTTACTTACACACATATATACAAATAAATATATTTGTATATTTCATCTCTGATCTCAAGCAAGCTTTCTTAAACCGCACTAGTCCCATTAGAATTAGTCCTACCCATGCAGTTCCTGTATAGCATTACCACAGCTGGAATTCCCACAGTTGAAATTAGATTGCTAGTTCCATGAGAACAAGTGCTTTTAATTCATTACTTTTAATTCACTACTGCTCCAAGTGCCTAGCATAGTGTCTGGAATAAAATTGTCAGATGGATGAATGGATGGCTGGATGGACGGATGACTGGGCTTAAAGTCTGCATGAATAGCTATGAGTCTTCTCTGCTGATAATTTAACACTTGCAGAATTTATGGGTTACACAGGACAAAGAGAGTTCAAATAAGGAAGTAAATAGCACCTGATTCTCAAAATTGCCTTAAGAACTCACCCCAAGAGACATACTTAGAAGCATATTGAATACAGTTTGAAACATTGTTAAAAAGTCACCCAATTCTGATTTGAAAAGTAAGGCAAGAGGTTTCTAATGGTGCTATATTGTAGTTGGATAAAAGATTCACTTATACATTATATGAAAAATGAATTTGGGAGATAAAATATTAAGAGAAAGTTTAAATTCTAGAAACAAACATAAACTACTGATATGAGAGGGAAACTACTTGAAGACGTCAAGAGATCTAATTTATTTAGTTAAAGAAACATTTCAAATAGAAAAACTCTAACAAAAAGTCTAACTTGAGAGGAAAATAGACTTTAGATTGAAGAGGTCTGAAGAACAGTAAGGTAAGAGCAGAGGGCAAACTCAAACTGAAATTGGAAAAATATTCCTGGAGCTAATTACAGTCAGAAAGTGGAACCATTTCCCTAAAGAGGTAATTATAATAAACTCAATAGCGGTGTTCAAATGGAAATTAAATGTTTATGGAAAATGTGGAGTTCATTTTTCTGAGAGAGGAGGTTCTTCTGGCTGACTCATGAGTTCATTACCCTCTTCCATCTTCTCCTTCTAGTTTTTTGGTTTTTTTTTTTTGCCTCTTATGAAGTTTTCCATTTTATCTGAGACTGGGTGTAGTGAGTGTTTTACAATTGTGTACTTAGTCAGCATTTGACATTTTATAGGAGACATTAGTTTAGATACCATATGTAAAACTTCACCAAAAAAACTAGGTCAGTGAAGGTTTGCAGTATGATTTCTTAGCTTCAGTTCATTGCAAGAAAGTACCTTAGGCCAAAGTTTTCCAATGTAAAGAACATTGAAGACTAGTGAAATTCAAAATCTCTTATTTAGATAGTTCTACATTCTATTTTCTACAGAAAATTGGTGCATTTATATATTTCAAGATACAAATTGTGATTTCTGGCTCAAATAGGAAATTTAGAACAAATGCTTATCTCTTCTCTCTCCCTAGACCTCAATGAAATGATAGGAAAGAATTAAACCCAAATCACATCAGTGAAGGAGAGATTTTGAGACATTTCTAGAAAATAAAAAAGAAAGTCTGTTGACAGATTCAACAAAGCAAAGACAAGACAACTCTGAGCTGTGTATGTGAAATAAAATGCTGATATTCTGTAGAAGCTCGGTGGAGCAGGTACTATGGGAAAGTCAGATGCAAAGGGGAACAAAAAAGAATGAAGGGGTGATGGACCTTTTGTCTCTGAATAGCTCCTCCCCGAGGCTCTTCTCTCTAGGATACCAAGAATTTCATTCCCAGGCAAAAAAATCAGGGGCTCTTCTCTTACGAATTTAGTCAACCATCAGAGGAGAATTAGAGTTATTAGGGCACATGTGTGCAGCCATTATCATTCTGACATTTGGAGGCCACTCCTGCCTATGGTGAGCTCCCTGTCTGCCCCCACTCCCTGTGGATGTAGAGCTCCTGGTCAGCCATCCTGATGATCCTAAAGAAACAATGAGAAAAACAGCAAAGGTGCTCCAGGCCCGCTACTGGAAATCAACACTGTCAGACAAAATCACAGACAGCTTAGGAAACCATCACCATTGAGGGGAGAGAAAAAGGTATTGTACAGATGAAACAAAAATCCTATGAAAATGGAACAAACAGAAGTGGTCCTTGAGAAAAACAGAATGGATCCAACACACCAAATAGCAAATGTAAGGGGAATAGGAGATGTTCTGACATGATTTTTAAAAAATGGGCAGGTACAGGGGCTCATGCCTGTAATCCCAGCACTTTGGGAGGCCGAGGCAGACGGATCATGAGGTCAGGAGTTCGAGACCAGCCTGGCCAAAATGGTGAAACCCCGTTTCTACTAAAAATACAAACATATTAGCTGGGGGTGGTGGTGGGCATCTGTAATCCCAGCTACTCAGGAGGCTGAGGCAGGAGAATCATTTGAACTTGGGAGGCAGAGGTTGCAGTGAGCCTCGATCAGGCCATTGCACTCCAGCCTGGGCAACGGGGTGCCACTGTCTCAAAAAACAAAAACAACAACAACAAAAAACAAAAGTAAATGTTTCTTCTATCAAGAAGAGCAAATTAGAACTTCAGGGAGAAAAAAAAGTCCTTTATAATAAAGCAAATTGAAGTATGGCCAGATTTGGATGGAAAATATAAAGATAATTCATGTTAGACATATTCATTATAGGAATATTAGTCTTCGAGTGGCCCAGGACGTGGGTTCTAATTGTTTCATTATTTAAGACTTTTTGTCTTACAGGCTTAAGGCCAATAAGCTGTATAGTTTGATCATTACTAGACTGTTCTGAGTGACTTGGAACCAAGCACTTTGCCTAGGTACCACAGCATGCAGGAGCTCCCAACTGCATGTATATGCAAAGTGGTGGAGATTGATGTGTGCCTTATACCCACCTACCCCCACAGTGATGAGTGTGTGGCATCACTCTTCAAGTGGTCTTCACCTCTCCCAGACTTTACTAGTTTCAGTGAATGTTGTCTTGAGCAGTGCAGAGAAGTAGGGAAATGAATTGCTGTGCCTGATAAAGCATTCTGCACAATTAAATTTGACCTTTGGCTTATCTATTCCCAATTTTCTGTGCCATATAGCCCTACCTTCAAGTATAATTACGAGAGAGGTATGGCCACATGCCTTTAAGTCATTATAAATGGTGACCTCTTCTGGCTGCTAATGGTGTGGCACATATAGCTAAAGCCTCTCTTCTGGAAAAAAAATATCTTAACCCCATAAAAAATGTCCTAAGGATCTAGAAGACAACTAGACAAATCAACGTAAGTATTTATTGGTTTTACTCTAGTATTGGTATGTAATGCAATGCTATTAAAAATATTTTTTAGAATTCTGAAAGATTCCTGCTGCATGACTTCTTGGTATGAAATATTATTATGAAATAAACTATTATGATATAAACTATTATTATGAAAACCATTCATCTGTGCTTCATAAGTGACAGAGCAAAAAATCCAAACTACTTAAGCCAGACCTGACAATTAGGGCTTTGTTAGACCAAAAGAATGAAAATGTAGTTTATAGGCTCTGGAACTGAAGTTCAGGGTTTGAAACTGGTTCTGCCATTTACACATTACTATACCTGTCTGAGTTTCAAATTCCCTAAATTGGGATCACATACACTACTGCGGAAAACAAAAATAAGCCACCCTAAAATACACTTCTTTTTTTTTTTTTTTTTTGAGACGGAGTTTCGCTCTTGTTACCCAGGCTGGAGTGCAATGGCGCGATCTCGGCTCACCGCAACCTCCGCCTCCTGGGTTCAGGCAATTCTCCTGCCTCAGCCTCCTGAGTAGCTGGGATTACAGGCACGCGCTACCATGCCCAGCTAATTTTTTGTATTTTTAGTAGAGATGGGGTTTCACCATGTTGACCAGGATGGTCTCGATCTTTTGACCTCGTGATCCACCCGCCTTGGCCTCCCAAAGTGCTGGGATTACAGGCTTGAGCCACCGCGCCCGGCCAAAATACACTTCTTTGACATATTTCGAGATGGCTGTTCAGAGGGCTGCAGACACAGGAATAGCTATGAAAAGCTGTCCTTTTGTGAGGGAGATTTGCATCTGTAGAGGAAATCTGCAGTCAGAAAGTAAACAGCAGATGCAAACATCCTTTCTTTGAGGCTTCCTTATCTGCCTTATCTGGTTTTAGAAAAGATTAACTCACAGGAAAAAGACTCTAAAGGTCTGGCATTTTTTTTTCTTTTTCTTTTTCTTTCTTTCCTTCTTTCCCCCCCTTTTTATTTATTGCATTTTAGGTTTTGGGGTACATGTGCAGAACATGCAAGATAGTTGCAAAGGTATACACGTGGGGGTGTGATTTGCTGCCTTCCTCCCCTTCACCTATATCTGGCATTTCTCCCCATGCTATCTCTCCTCAACTCCCCAACCCCCGCTGTCCCTCCCCTATTCACCACAACAGACCCCAGTGTGTAGTTCTCCCCTCCCTGTGTCCATGCGTTCTCATTGTTTACCCGCCTATGAGTGAGAACATGCGGTATTTCATTTTCTCTTCTTGTATCAGTTTGCTGAGAATGATGTTCTCCAGGTTAATCCATGTCCCTGCAAAGGTCTGGCATTTTTAAAGTTCAGACAGAGAAACTTTTATGACAGCCGGTCTTTCTGAGGGCTGCTCCCCAAGGAAATTCATCTGTATAACAGACAACCTTGGTATTTCCTCCCCTCATCTCCCCATAACCACCAAAACCTCTGGCAACTTCACCCAGGAGCTCCAAGGCTCTATTTCTTTCTATACAGTGTAAAAACATCAGTCATGTGACCCTTCATTGAGTCTCATATTTTGTGTGGCTCCAGTGCACATGTGCACATCAATAAATTTGTATGCCTCTTCTCCTGTTAATCTGTCTACTGTCAGTTGTTTTATAGACAGAAATTATCAAACCCTCAGAAGCAGAGGGAGAAAAACTCCTTTTGCCTCTACACTATTTACTGCATAGATTGGGTTAAATGAAATAATATTGTTAGATGAAAGACTTAACATAGTCCCCGGCACTTTTTTTTTGGAGGTGGGGTCTTGCTCTGTCACTCAGGCTAGAGTACAGTGGTGTGATCAAGGCTCACTGCAGCCTTAAACTCCGGAGTTCAAATGATCCTTCCATCTCAGTCCCCCAATTAGCTGGGACCACCAGCATGTGCAACCATGCCTGGGTAATTTTTTTATTTTGTAGAGATGGGGTCACCCTACGTTGCCTAGGCTGGTCTCAAACTCCTAAGCTCAAGCAATCCTCCTGCCTTGGCCTTCCAAAGTGCTTGGATTACAGATGTGAGGCACTGCACCTGACCTGATCATTCACTTCTATCAGAAAATAAAATTAGATACTCTATCTCCAATATATTTATATTTCTTTAAAATTATATCCATGTAGCCCAATGTGTTACACAATCCAAAAAATTAAAACAGAACTGTTTAAAGGATACAATACAAAGTAAATATAAAGAAAAGTTTTATTATTTTCTCCTCACATCCCAATAAGTTATCTTATGCAAATCCTTCCATACATGTACCCTACTATGGAGACTACTACAATAAAGGCTCAGAATGAAAGGCATTTCCCAAACAATCTAGGTTTGAATCCAAGCTCGTAATTCTCCTCTATAATCTCCTACAATTCCTCTCTAAACTTATCTTTCACTGCCACAAAAGGTAAATCCCATAGTATAAGGAGCTTTTCTTCTGCAATCCTGGTAAGCCACACTCACTGCAATTGAAGGCTCAGCTCCTTTGCCTTCCAGGAAGGCCCTAAGTGACTTCCCCAACACATGGGGTCCCATGTTAGTCCTGTCCTGTCTATTGCCAGCCCCATGTGAGTACAGACTATCTTGGATCTATGATGGAATATTGAGTGTCGACTTGATTAGATCAAAGGATGCAAAGTATTATTCCTGGGTGTGTTGCCAAAGGAGATTAGCATTTGAGTCAGTGGGCTGGGAGACACAGACCCACTCTCAGTCTACATGGGCACCATCTAATCAGCTCTCAGTGTGTCTAGAATAAAGCAGGCAGAAGAAGTTGGAAGAAGAGCAGACTTGCCTTTATCTTTCTCCTGTGCTGGATGCTTCCTGCCCTCGAACACTGGACTCTAAGTTCTTCAGTTTTTGGACTCTTGGACTTATGCCAGTGGTTTGTTGGGGGCTCTTGGGCCTTTGGCCATAGACTGAAGGCTGCACTGTCAGCTTCCCTGCTTTTGAGGTTTTGGGACTCAAACTGGCTTCCTTGCTCCTCAACTTGCAGAAGGCCTACTGTGGGATTTCACCTTGTGATTGTGTGAGTCAATACTCCTTAATGAAGTCCCCTTCATATACACATATATGCTATTGAAGTGGCATCATTCATCTGTGGTAATTCCCCGAGGTTTGTTGCCTCATGCCAAAGAAATCAAAGACACGGACACGTGGAGTGAGGTTAAGAGTAGAGGTTTAATAGGCAAAAGAAAGGGAAAAGAGAATAGCTCTTTTTCCTGCAGAGAGGGAAGGGCTCCTGAGTGGGTCTTTTGGTTCTGTGGTGAAATGCATGGGGATTTATAGACCGGCTTGATGAGGCTGTGTCTGATTTACATAGGGCCCTAAGATTGGTTAGACCAGGTGTGACATTTACACAACACGTGAAGGAGCTGGCCACTCCATCCTAATGTTTTTTTTTTTTTTTGAGATGGAGTTTCACTCTTCGTCCAAGCTGGATTGCAGTGGCACAATCTTGGCTCACTGCAACCTCCACCTCCTGGATTCAAGCGATTCTCCTGCCTCGGCCTCCCAAGTAGCTGGAATTACAGGCTCCCACCACCACAACTGGCTAATTTTTGTATTTTTAGTAGAGACAGGTTTCACCATGTCAGGCAGTGGCCTCAAACTCCTGACCTCATCTTGGCCTTCCAAAGTGCTGGGATTACAGGCATGAGGCACTGCACCTGGCCCATCCTCATCTTTTATTATGCAAATGGATTTTTTACCTGGCTGGTGCCCTGTTGTCTGCTCCTTACTGTGCACATGGTTGATAAGGAAAAAGGGAAGATGGAGCCGCCATGTTGAACATGCCTATCCCACAGGTAGACTTTGCTATTGTCACAGCTGCAGGCATTCACCCATGCAAGCTTCCAGCTTGCCTATCTATGTTTGCAGCTCAATTTTACAGGCGGCTTTTTGTTAGAAAAGAAATGATTTGGGGGCTGCTTTTTATTAAAAGGGAAACCTTACAGAGAACTTCCTTACCCTCATTATCTGCCTGAATAATTTCTTTTTAACTCCTCTATCACTATTAGTTCTGTCCCTTTAGAGAACCCTGACTAATACAGACTCTTTGGCATATATGTCTGTTTATCTTGTCTCTCCAGCAAGGCTATTGTTATCAAATGCAGGTTCAACCACTCGCAGCTTACAAAACCAATTAGCATGGTTGAGGGGTTGAGGAATGGTAGAAGGAGAGTGACTTTATTATAAACCAAAGCTAGCAGTGGGGAAAATGATCCAGGCTCTTGCCTTAAGGGAACTGCTTCAAATTTCCAAGTAAAATTCAAGGGTTTATGAAGGGTAAGTTTTGGCATAGAGGGTATTTAGGAAGTAAGGCAGTGCAGGTCTACATGACTTGTTCCAATGACTTATCTTGAGTTATTGCCCCATATTGTGAATGGGTTGGCATCATCTCAGGCTTGGTTGGGTTGTAAATTAACTGTAGCCTTGAAGCAATCTCTTGGTGGGGGAGATTTCCTTAGGTGCCTGTGTCAGAGGTGTTTGAACCACAGCACCTCCATCTTGAATAGGGGCTGGGTAAAATAAGATTGAGACCTATGTGGCTGTATTCCAAGAATGTTAGGCATTCTAAGTCACAGGATGAGATAGGAGGTCAACACAAGATACAGGTCATAAAGACCTTGCTGATAAAACAGGTTGCAGTAAAGAAGCAGGCTAAACCCCACTGAAACCAAGAAGGTAAATAGAGTGACTTCTGGTCATCTTCACTGCTTGCTACACTCCCAGTAGTGCCGACAGTTTACAAATGCCATGGCTATGTCAGAAAGTTACCCTATATGGTTCGAAAAGGGGAGGCATGAGTAATCCATCCTTATTTCAAATATAATCAAGAAATAACCATAAAAATGGGCAACCAGAAGCCCTCAGGGCTGCTCTGTCTATGGAGTAGCCATTCTTTTATTGCTTTACTTTCTTTTTTTCTGAGACAGTCTTGCTCTATCGACAGGCACCAGGCTGGAGTGCAGTGGCACAGTCTCGGCTCACTGCAACCTCCGCCTCCCACATTCAAGCAATTCATCTACCTCAGACTCCTGAGTAGCTGGGACTATAGGCATGTGCCACCACGCCCAGCTAATTTTTTTGTATTTTTAGTAGAGACAGGGTTTCACTATGTTGGCCAGGATGGTCTCAATCTCTTGACCTCGTGATCTGCCTGTCTCGGCCTCCTAAAGTGCTGGGACTACAGGTGCTTTACTTTCTTAATAAACTTGCTTCACTTTATGCACTCACCTGGAATTCTTTCTTGTGCATGATCCAAGAACCCTCTCTTGGAGTCTGGATCAGGATCCCTTTCCAGTAACACCTGTAGTGTTTCCAAATAATTAGATAACACTTACAGTGTGAGGGGGAACCCAGTGATTAAATGAACATTAAGAAAAAAAGAATAAAACTTTAAAAACTGGGTACTCAGTTACACTATCGACCTGAAGACAGAGACCATGTCAGGTTTCTGGTAATCTCTGGCACCAAGACAGTCTGGGTGCTGAGGGATACGAGATCTTCAGAAAACATCTGTTGAAAACATTCACATTCAACTTATTTGTTTTTAAAAAGTATCCTGTGACTTCCTTGTCTAAAAACTTGTTCCACCACCAAACTAAACATAAAAGTAGAAGTTTCTTGCTACATCTACTTCTTAAAATCAAAACAATCTAAGAGGTAAAGAGAACTTTCTTATTTTTCAGATGTAGAAACCAGGATTTCGGGATATTGTGTGAATTTACATGTTTTAAAGATTCCAAAATAAACGTTCAGAGTTCAAGATAATTCTTAATTTATCAGAATAAAAATGGTTAGAGGGCATAGAAAGAGAATTTGGATATTCTTTTAATCATTGGTTCAAATGAGACTCATTAGGACAGGATAACCTCCTTCTGTCTTCCTTGTCTCTGTACCTAATTTGTCTCCAACTCTAGGTATTATTTTATGTTCTGCAAAATCACTAGGCTTTTAAAATCTGTCAAAAAAGAAAAAAAAAAATCAACTGCCCTTGTTATATAAGGTACCCTGAGAAATGAACATAAGCAGTGCTAGGCTGTTAGATGGCCTAAGTATAAGATAATGACTATTGGATAGAAAAAAATCAATTGTCTCTTTTTTCCCCATACCAGAAAGTGCTCTTTAGGGGATAGATAAGTGCAGGCTGTAAATAGTTTATTACTTGGTAGTTCTTTCTAATGGCAGGCAGCACCAAGACTGACAAGGTAACAAGCAGTCACTCATCCAAAGGTCACTTGCTCTGGCCCAGCAGCCTTTTCACTCGGAAATACAATCTGGGTATAACATTGATTCTAAAAGAGAGCTCATTATACCGCAGCTCCAGGCGTCAACTTCATAATATTTTTAAGTTGTGCTTTTTAAAAAAAATAAGCTCAGGTTTGTGATATTTGTGCTTTATTGCTAGTGGAAAGAACGGATTATCATAGTTAGCATAACTGCTTTTATTGATAAGTAGAAGTCAGGTAGTGGAAAATAAATACTGTGGCTGTGTGTGGGAAGCCTAAAATAAAATTCATTGCTTCAGTTAGCTTTAAGAAAGAAAAGAGATGGGGATGGGGCTTTGGTTCCTTTGGATTTCCATTGTCTGTGCAAGTGGATAGGGAGACAGGGTGGGGTCTGAAGGGTGCTGCTGGGGAGGGGTTCACTGGGGATCAGTGAGCAAAAGGGAAGGACCTCCAGATGGCTGCAGGCACTCTAGACCAGCTGGAAGCCCTTGTAAAGTAGCTAAAGACTAGTTCTGAGCTGCCCTACACTGGGCAGAAAGGCTAGAACCCCAGAGATTTACATTTAAACTTTTCAAAAAAACTCTATCCTTGAGAGTAAACCCAAGCAATTCTACTGGGATGGAGAAGTAGAACTTACATTAAAGATGTGATTTTCCTCATTAATCAAGGAAGGCACTCCTACTTCTGGCTTTAGTAGTAATATTAGCAACACTGCACACAGCCAGTTAAATTTCAGTTATTTGGCATTGATTTAGTTTTGGCTCTTTGGGAGCCAATTAGTTACTGAATAACGCTGATTATTACATATGATAAGTTTTTCCTGATTATGTCCCTTGTTAAATTTCATACACTATTTATATTTACACATTTTATAATGTCTGCTTGACTATATCTCCCACAGCAGTCTTCAGAATCACTCTTAAAATGGAGCTGGACTGACTGCATATTTCATAATTCAGCCCATATTATTTGCAGAGGGAAAATGACTCACCCCAATATATTTCCGTGGCTTGTGATTTGCTTCCATGGCTTATGATTTGAAACCTAACTATTGGCAAATTATTCTTCATGTTCAGTACTTCCTTTGGAAAGTTTCCTTGATTATGTAAATACATTTCAGAGGTAGGTTATTCAAGCCAGCTTTGATTTGTGTGCTGACCTTGCTATAACTCCACAATATATTACCCATAATTCTTTCCATTAGACAGCCCCTACTTATGTCACACTGCAGTAATGCAGCTTTATCTCGGGGTCACCACCACTAAAATCTCTGCTTCTCAGAGGGACAGCATTACAAGCCATTTTGAATCAAACCACACTGAAATCAGAACTGCCATTTCTATACCTCCCTGAAGAAAATGTGTTCCTTAGTTTTAAGCTAACTAAAATGAGCAAAGGGTCACTTTGCTTCAAGGAGAATAATGGAAAATTCGTGTGCCTTTTCTCTTACATTTGCCTTTGGTCAGCTGATTTTAAGGAAGCTTCAGAGGGCAAAGGGGAAGTTTTCCTCTGACCCTTATATAACTGTATATGACCAAAAGAGAAGTACTGCAGAGCTAGGAAATAATGAGAATTCCAAAGCAAGATAAAGAGATAGAAAATATAAAAGAGATATTAAGGGACATTGGGGATAGAAAAATCAGAGCCTATATATATCTAATTAAAGTTCCAGAGAAGGAGGAGATGCAATATTTAAATTAAAGATGGCTTAGATTCTCCAAGAGAATTGCCTTGTCTATAAAGAGACATGAGGTATTAAATGAAGGGAGCACGCCAATTCCTGAGAAGAGCAGGTGAAATAAATGTACATCTGGCAACATTGTATTGAAACTGCGAATATTAAGATCACAGAGAAAATCCTAACAGCTACCAGAGAGAAAAGTCAGATTATAGGCTTAGATAACTCACCTCTGATGTATATCCAGATCATAAAGAAAAAATCAAAGATTTTACTGAAAATGCTGTCCTCTACCAGTAGTTTGAGTTTCACAACATTGTCTGTACATATGAGGGAAATTTATTTCTATATAACTTTGTACCCTGTTATCTCACTGAATTATCTCAGTGTTTACATAGTTTTCTACTGGATTCTTGTGTTTTCCACATAGAGAATTACATCACTTAGAAATGACAGTACTGTTACTTCCTTTTTCCCAATGTTTATTCATTTGCCTTCTTTGTCTTTTCTAATTGTATTAACCAGGACTTCCAGAATAATGTGAAATAACTGTCAGCATCCTTGTCTTGCTCATTAGTTTATGAGATCATTTCCAGGGTACAATTTTAAATTAACATGATGTCCCTTTAAGGTGAAAGTGTCTTGTTGTTCAACATGATAAAATGTATCTACTAATTCTTATTTTATTTATGGATTGTTTATGAAGAATGGATTTGAGTATTATTAAATACATTTTCAGCATCTGTCAACATGATCATATACTTTTACATTTTGTTTTATTAATGTGATACATTATTTTAATAGTTTCTTTCCTGATGTTGAATTATTCCTATATTTCTAGATAAAATGCCACTTGGTCATAATTTCTTATCCTTTAAAAGTGCTGCTGAGTTTTGTTTATGGATGTTTTATTTAGATTATATAGTCATAAGAAAGATGAATCTGCCATTTTCTTTCTTTTCTTATTTTTGCTGTCATATTTAGGTTCCGGTATTAATGTTTTCTCATTTTACGAAAATTATTTGGAAGCTTTACTTTTTTCCCTTTGTTCTAGAGCAATTTAGGTAATATTGAATCTATCCTTTAGGAGCTAAGTAGGATTCTATTGTGAGACCATATGGACTTGATAATGGTGTGGGGCTTGTTTTTTGACAACAGTCCATATTTCTTCTATGATAATTCCTGTTTATATTTTCAAATCTCTTCTCAGGTCACTGTTGGTAATTAAATTTTTCCCATGAAGTCAATCATTTATCAAGAGAGTTAACACACACACACACACACACACACACACACACACACACGGCTTAAACCAATCACAAACTTAACAAAAGTTGGAAATTAATACAAAGAACTTTGGTCTTCCTGAATTCTTTGAGAGTAACTTGCTGACCTGTTGCACCATCAACCCCAAATATTAGTGCAAGTTTCCTACAAACAAGGAAAGTCTCCTTTATAATCATAATATGAGGATCAAATTCAGAAATCTAACATTGATGTATTACTACTAATTCTTAAACCCATTTAGGTTTTACCAGTTGTACTGAGAATGTCCTTTATAGCAAAAAGATCTAATTCAGAATCATGTTTTCCATTTAGTTATCACATCCCTTTAGTCTCCTTCAGTGTGGAAGGAGATATTCTGTCAGTGACATTCATTATCTTGGCACTTTAAAACATTGTAGCGCAGTTATTTTGTAAAACGCTCCTCAGTTTAGGTTTGTCTAATGTTTCCTTGTGATTAGATCCTGATTAAGTGTCTTTGGCAGGAATATCACAGAAGTTATAAAAAACGTTTTGATTTTATGTAGTTAAATGTATCACTTTTAATTGTCTCTGGATTTTGAGTTATAGTTAGAAAGTCTTTCCCACACTAATATTAAAGAGGTATTCACCCTTGTTTTCTTTTGACATTTAAGTTACTATAATTTTACATTTAGTTCTCTGAGGAATCTGGAGTTTATTGTTTGGTGTATTGTGGAATCCAATTTCCTTTTCCCAAATGGCCACCTAGGGACATCTTTGACTCAGTAATTTGAGGTGCCATTCTTATCATATGCTGAATTTCTGTATGAACTTGGATCTCTATATGGGGTTTCTGTTCTGTTTCACTTGTCTTTCTGTCTATTCATGCATCAGTACCACACTGCCTTAATTATAGAGGCTTTCTAATATGTTTTAATGCCTCGTAAAAGTAGTCCTCCTTCATGCTTTTCTTTTTTTGGTGCTGTCTCTTTTTTTTCCTGGCAATTCTTGTATGTTTATTTTTATACACAAACTTTAGTATCAACTTATCTAACTCCATACCAAAGCTTGTTGGTATTTTTATTGGGATTGCATTAAATTAATAAATTCATTTAGGGTACATGTCATGAGTTTTCCTATTCAAGAATAGTGGGTAGGTATACTTTTCATTTCTTCAAGTCTATGTTTGTATACTTGAGGAGTGTTTTAATGTTTACCTCATATGGATTTTAGATATTTCTTGTTAACTTTATTTCTAAATATTTGTTACTATTATAAATGTGTTTTTTTTTCTCTCTGCCATTATGTAGAGGACTTTATTTTGAAATGGACAAATTTGTCTCACCTCCACAGCTGCCCCCTGTTCTTCTTCTATGTAATATGTTATCTATCCCATAAATCATCCCTCTACATGAACAACCATTCATCTATTCTTTTAACAAGTAGAGAGGCCAGCATGTACTAGGCACAAGGCCACCATGTATGGTGTATGCAGGTGGTATACTACCTGATTTCAAAGCACACCATGCACAGTGTGGTCTATGGCCCTTTAGAGTCCTGGCCAGGAAGCCCAAAACATCATCTTTGATATCCATATGGAAAGGACACAGAAAGGTCTGTAGAGAGCAATTTGTTATAGAATTGTTTCTGGTAATGTCTGACAAACTTTAGACACTTTGTTCTGGGAGGAGCTTGTCTATTACTTAACATAGCAGTTATCATCATGCAGTATGATTATTTGATAGTGTGTCTATCTTCTCCCATCTGAGTCTCTCTTTGAAAGGAATGAAGTCTTAATTACTTTTGGATTAACAGTTTGTGGCACATCATACTAGGTACTCAATAAATGTTTATTGAATGAATGAGTGAATGAATGAATGAATTATATTAATCACTAATAGTCTGTACTCTGAAAAAAACATGGATTGCCTCTTCCGGTGGCATTTTCTATCTCCTGAAAATTTAAAATGGAGAATTTTTTTCCTCAGAGTAAGAAGAGAATATTGTATTTTAGACTTACTATATTAAAAGATACCATTAAAGTGAGATTTTCCCCTAAAGTAGTTCATTGAGTGTGACCACTCTTCATGGACTGTTTAGAGCCTCCCAGAACCTCTCTTTAGTGGACGTTTCAAGATACCAAAACCACTGGATTCCTTATGAGTCCTCTGCATGTTTTCAGATATCACAGGATTATGGACTTCTCACTATCAAAATTCCTCTAGCTAAGAAAGAAGGATTTCTCTCTAGATATAAAAACCAAAGTTGTTTTTTATTTTTTTAAGAGTAGCCTTTAGCTGAAACTCACTGTACTGAACATAACTGTATTCTCTCACTCTAGTGTTACCCCTTCTGAAGTCTTAAATTGAACTCACAGTGAGTTTTTAAGGCTTCAGAAGAATAGAGTGCTTTCAAACATTTTTCTGGCTTTCTTTTCCAGGCAGAGTTGTTCACTTCTATTCTCAGAGCCGTTCAATTTGGTAAATCTCTTCACAAATACCAAAAAATGTTTCATACCTTTTACAAGCACAAAGCACTTTTTTTACAAGAATCCTCAGGTAGTAGGCAAACAGCAGCAATATTCTTAGAAATGATCATGAGGAAGTAAATGCTACTGTTGCATCTCTTCTATCTCAGAGAAAATGAGACATCAGAAGGTGAAGCAAAAAATGTCATAGGTAAAGGAAAGTTACATGGAATGATCGAATGAAATCTAATCTCTCAAGGAAGTACCATCAGCCTTTCAGAAGCAATATCCTAAAGGTCATTCATCTTCTGATGGGCTTACATTTTCCGAGTGTGGGGGTGGGAAATGTGAAAGAGAGGAGATTGTGTGATGACTAAGACCAACTCATTCTTTTTTTTATTTGAGACGCAGTTTCGCTCTTGTTACCCAGACTGGAGTGCAAATGGCGAGATCTCGGCTCACCGCAACCCTCGCCTCCTGGGTTCAGGCAATTCTCCTGCCTCAGCCTCCTGAGTAGCTGGGATTACAGGCACGCGCCACCATGCCCAGCTAATTTTTTGAATTTTTAGTTGAGACAGGGTTTCACCATGTTGACCAGGATGGTCTCGATCTCTTGACTTCATGATCCACCAGCCTCGGCCTCCCAAAGTGCTGGGATTACAGGCGTGAGCCACCGCTCCCGGCAAGACCAACTCATTCTTGAAAAGTGAAACAGGTGGTGGACTTTTAGCTCTCTTAGTTGGTGGAGAAAGCCATTGCTTCTCACAAAGCACAAGGAAAGAATATTACCATGGTAACTCTTGAGATGGAAAAGAGGAGACAATACTCTACTTTTGTGCTTTGAGAAAATGCACCTGAAGTGATAAGATGGGCAACTCCTACAGAAAAACAGCAGAGACTTGCACTGGTGGCTAGAGCCAGGCTGAAAGAAACTAAAATGTTGCCCCTGTGTCACTCTTGGCTCTAAAAAGTATAGATTCTTGACTTGTCCTATTTTGAAAAATATTTTTAAGAAATGTCATTTGCCAAAGTTTGTGGGGATAAACCTTCATCTTCATAATTTGGAAGAGAATATTACATTTTAGCTCTCCTGAATCAATTTTATCCTATTCATATGATAAGAATAAGTAAGTCATGACAATTATCTTCAAATATTAGGGACTAGATTTTCTATTATTTCAGAACAAAAGGTCAAGAAGTTAACAGATGATCCTAACATGAACAACATGTATTTAGGTATACAATTATTTCTATAAGAACATTTGAACCAAATATATATTTGTAGTTCAGAATGCATAGTGTGAAGATGAAAAAAGATTATTTTCAGTCTATTTAAAAAACTGTCTGTGTTTCAAAAAGTAAAAACTAAAAGTTTTCTACAGATCTAGGCCATTATAATCATTCTTGAAAAACATACTTCATGAGACTCATTTAATTCCAAAACAGATCTACACAGTCTTTGATCACTAGAGGTTTAAATACATGTAGAGTTATTGTTTTTTAATTGCCTGCAAATTTAAATTAAGCCTTGGTCCTGAGATTAAAGATTATCATAGCCTTAATACTAAAATCAGTATTTTTAATGTTCTTTTTGTTGATACCTTTTGCTTAGCTAAAAAATAATTTACCCAGTTGTCTTTTAAATTGTTGCAGTCATTCTTTTGACTTTGAATTTATGACAGCAGTGGGTGGTGGATCACAGAAAAAAATTAACATTTTCTCTGCTGAGATCAATTTATTTATTTATTTATTTTTATTTTTTAGATGGAGTTTTGCTCTTGTTACCCAAGCTGGAGTGCAATGGCGCAATCTCGGCTCACCGCAACCTCCGCCTCCTGGGTTCAGGCAATTCTCCTGCCTCAGCCTCCTGAGTAGCTGGGATTACAGGCACGCGCCACCATGCCCAGATAATTTTTTGTATTTTGAGTAGAGACAGGGTTTCACCATGTTGACCAGGATGGTCTCGATCTCTTGACTTCATGATCCACCCGCCTTGGCCTCCCAAAGTGCTGGGATTACAGTCTTGAGCCACCATGCCTGGCCAAGATCAATTTTTTAAGACTGCATAACAATAATATGAATGAGTCTACTTTCATACAAATAAAAGTAACACAATTTTAAAATAAGCTTCTTAAGGGATCCATAACTAGCCCCTTATAATTTGAAAACAAGCAGAATATACAAGACAACCAAAGAAATTCTAGATTCAAAACCCTTGTTATAACTATTGATTAGCAAAAACTGTACAGGGTATCTGTAGCTTAATTCATGTGATTATGGTAAACAACTCTGATATTATATTGTTTCTGTTCACCATTACATAGTCAATATTCTTGGTAGTGAAAAAACAGCTAATCCACCTTTGCCAACTTCAGAAAAACAACTTGTAACTCAAGTTCAATTCGTGGCACAGCCAGCACCTCTATGATCAACAGCAGAAAACACACATGTTCTCTGGTAATAAATATTAGCAAAGGGTGTGCATATTTCTGTTCTTCAAATGACTTAGTCGGTTTAATCTAATTTTAGTTTAAAGATTTATTCATCTCCGGTTCTGCATCAGAGACAAAAATTACTTTATTTGATTAACCGTGAGGACTGGGAAGAAGTCTTCCATATATCTTAATACTCAATTCTAATGCATTCATTAGAAAGAAACAATTCCATAACCTCAAGTAAATTGTCTTAAATTGGAATGGTCAAAACAAAAATCTTAATACCCAAATAGAATTTAGCATGTTACATAAGCATGCGCAATCATCTAAAATTAAAACTAAGCACTTTGTATCAGAAGCAGTAATAAAAGCCAAAGTTCTGCCTCATTGTTCTCCAGTGAAGCATGAATAATTCATGATTCAGGTAAGCTTTCCATCTCCCTTGGGTCTTCTACAAGATTTTACCAATTTCACTATTCAAATTCTATCTCTTTAGAGCACTTTAACCATGCTAGAACTAAAATGATACTAGACATCAAACCCTCTGATATTATTTGTAGATGTGTCACTCATGCAAAGCAGAGTATGACCAGGTCTTATGGTTCCCACTCTTCCTGAATCTGGCCTGGTTCTTTTCCATACTCCTTAACACTCTCCCTAAATTCAAATCTTTTCTTTTTTTTTGAGAGAGGGTCTCACTGCAGTGCAGTGGCACGATCACTGCTCACTGCAGCCTCAGTCTCCTAGGCTCAAGCAATCTCCCACCTCAGCCTCCTGAGTAGCTGGGACAACAGGAGTGCACCACCATGCCTGTCGTGTGTGTGTGTGTGTGTGTGTGTGTGTGTGTGTGTGTGTGTGGTGTTTGTTTGTTTGTTTTGTAGGGAAAGAGTTTTGTCCTGTTGCCCAGGCTGTTCTCAAACTCCTAAGTTCAAGCGATCTGCCCTCCTTGGCATCCCTATCACATCTACTTCTCTTTTATAGACAAATCTTCCACTGCCTCCCTCTTAAAGGTATGAACCACTACACACAGCCTCAAATATTTTCTCTTCAAAAGTATCTGGTCCCATCTTTTCTTTCCAGAAAACTGCTATATGGGAAAATAAATATTATCCTTTTTTTAAATAACTGAAACTCTTCTTTTTACAGCATTTTAAAACTTCATTATAAATGCCCCTATCTGTAGTGTCACTGGTTTCATCTGTCACATATATTTACTCTGCAAACATCTATTGAATTCCCAATGTGGGTGATGTGCTAATGATAGAAGACTCTAACTCTGCCTTCAAGGAGGTGACAGATGAAGTAAGCCAAACATTAACATACTGGTGATGAGAGCTACTATCCCACACAGACAGGAAATGTGAAGAAAGCTTCCCAGAGAGGGAGAACTTTCACTTGTTCTTCAGGGTTGAGTAGGAGTATCCAGGTGATTGTAGAGGAAGGAGAATAAGAAAAAGAACTCTAGGAGGAGATGAACATCTATGAAGGTGAAGAGTTGTGAAATGGCACAAAAATTTTAGTACAAGAGTTATACACTCCAATGTCTCCAGGCACCAGGCAGTTAGTGTGGATGAGAAAATGCAGCTGAATGCAGGGCAGTAGGAACTGATGGGTACTAAACTGAATGTGGGCCACTTTGAAGCCATGGGCCTATCATAGCCATGTAGATGGACTGCAGGTCCAGAGAGGTCAGATCTTCCTGACTTCTCAAAAGAAGCCAGAAATGTAGATTTTCATGTAGTATGTTGAAATTTTTCACTGTTAGCAATTTTTTTTTTTTAATCGCTACTCTGTAGACAAAGTAAAACATGTCTTCTGTGTCAGGCTGAATAATGGTCCTGAAGATATCCAGGTCTTAATTTCTGGAACCTGTGAATATGTTATCTTAGTTGGCAAAAGGGATTTTGCAAATATGATTAAGGAGAAGAATCTTGAGAAGGAGTGATTATCCTGGATTATCTGAGTGGGTCTCAAATGTAATGACACTTCAAGTGTCCTTAGAAGAGGGAGGCAGAGGAAGATTTTACTATAAAAGAGAAGTAGACTGACATAGAGACAAGAGATGGGAATTATGTGAAGAAGGGTTCACAAGCCAAAGAATACAGGCAGTCTCTGTAAACTAGAAAAACAAAAACAAATACAAATACAAAAACTTTCCCCTAATCCTGTAGAAGAAACTAGCCTTCTAATAACACCTTGAGCTTAGCCTGGTAAAACTGATTTTGAACTTATGGTCTTCAGAACTATAAAAGGATAAATTTGTGTTCAAGACACCTGATTTGTTGTAATTCGTTACAGCAGCCATAGGAAAGTAATATATTTTCTGACCTGATTCAGCTCTTGAGCTTTTAGTTTGTAACCTTTGCTTTAAGGCCACAGTTAGAGTTGTGTTTGGTATGGTGTGCCTATGTGGAGAATGGCTAGAATTAGACTAGAGAGATAAGCCTAGATTAGATTCCTGGTGTCATTCTTATTACCTTATTTTGTAAAAAAAAAAAAAAATTGGTTGACACGTTATTCTCCTCTGTTAGACTATAAGTTTCTTTGGGACAGGAACTGTCTTATTCTCTTTGCATCTTCATTGCCTAGCAGAAGGCTTGGCACATGTTCTTTGCTTACTAAATGAATTAAATGCAAGGTTTAAAGGGAAGCTGGAGCCAAACCATCAAGCGCTTGCTATTGCCATATCAAGGAATTTGAATTTTATCCTGAAAGAGACGGGGAACAAATGAAATGTTTTAAGTATTATAGGAACATGAGCAGTTTTGCTTTCTAGAAACTAAGAATAACTTAGAGAATAGTTTAGAAAAGCACAAATGAAACCAGTAGATTGGCTAAAAACTGTTGTAATACAGGAATCCTATAACACTGGAGAATAGTTGAGATAACAAAGATTGAAATTTGTCCAAGAAATTTGGCAATTACAAAGATATAAATACTCTTAGCAAGACAAGTTTCAGCAATGAGGCAAGGTATGTAAGGGTAGAGCAGAAGCCACATTACAATGGACTGAGCAGTGATTCAAGGTGGAAGTTTGAAAACAATGTGCAGAGGTGAAAAAATTGGCTCTGAACATAGATTGTAAAATGGAACTGGAAGTTATCTTGGGGGAAATTGAAGAGGTTATTGTCTGATTAATTCCATTTTGTCTGTTAAGTGGGAGTTGAAATTCTTTCTTGAGAGTTAATAGTGGGTTAGAAGACATGAGGAGAGTAGTGAAGGCTTGGAATAGTTACCAAAGTGAGATGATGGAGAAAGTGAGCTGGCTAGGAGAATGAGGATAAATTATAGGCAGTGTAAAAGACCAGCAGACACTGCAGGCCATGAATCTGTGGAGGTTCCATATCAACCCAGTTGTATGATTTTTCTCCATGGCTGGTACAGTGAAAACAAGAGTCCAAAAGAGTTGAGGGTATTTATATGTCATGGATCTCTGCCAGAAAGAAGGAAGTGAAGCTAGGACAAGACTGACGGCCTAAGAGATGATGATGGGATTAAGGGTCAAGGTGCTAGAGAATAGGCAGCGGAGAACCAAAATGATAGGAAGCTCTAGTCATATAACAACATGTAGAGGTCTTATATTTCAGAGTTGGAACCAGTCTGGTTTAAGGAACAGCCTTGAAGTAAGTGACTAAATGGGAGTGGGCAAAACTCTGTAGAGCTGAGGAGAGTAGAAATCTTAAGACAAATATGATGCCAGAAGAGTATGTGTAGATATTGAGGTAACCCAGAAGGACTTTGGGTGGAGAAGAAGGCAACAATTCAATGAACTTTTGTGCAGCCCCACTTGTATCACGTACTGCATTAAGGGATGAGACAAACTCAATATGAACTAAAGAGCACACAAAGTTGATCAGAGAAAACTGGTAAATAAATGTATCCCATTTAGTATATGGTAGATAGTAACCGACATCCCTTTGTTGGGATACAAAGGAAAAAGTATACTCAACAACTTGACAATTTCAGAGATTTCACCAAGGAGGTAATGGGTGCTAAGGTTACTGGGGAAATTAATTTGGAAGTAGATAGATGGACTTAGGACAGCCAGTCCCTATGATATACAAGTGAGGATGCAAGCACCAGAAGTGTACATGAAAAAATGACATCCTCCCTCCAACATCTCTAGCTGCCCTAAATCCAGGCTTTCTCAACCTAAACCATTCAGCACAACATCACCAGTTCTACTGGCCTTAAATGTCACGTTCAATACATCAGTTTCCTTATCAAATCCTTCCATTTTTTTCCAGTTCCTACACCATTGTGCCTAAACTCCTATATCACAGAGAAATAAATGTTGTGTAGGCTGTTTTACTTGTGCCACATTCCCTGTCCAATAATACTTCCCACCACTTATCTATCATGTACTCCTACAATATGTCATCTGCTTCCCTTCTCCTTGAGTCATAAAACTTATGCTCATTCCCACATCTTTTTTCCAAGTAGTCTCCTCATTTGTAATTCTCCCAAATTTCTCTTCCAAATGAACTCATCCTTCATGGTCTGGCTGAAGTTCTATGGCTCCCATGGAATCTTGAGTATCTCTGAATCACTTTATTGCATATCACTAACCTTAGAACTGTGCTATCCTAATGGTTCAAGTGTGTTAGACTTGTTTTCTCAAATGAGGTCTCTGAGGACAGAGACATTGTTTTACATCCCTAGATTCTGACAGTAGTTTGTATTAAGTCAAGCACACAGTAGATATTTGAGAGACAATATGATAGAAAGTATCTGAATCAGGAGATCATTTTTTAAATTCAAGTTTTCCCTTTCAGGCTGAATTCTCTTTATTTGGGAATTGAAGAGCCTGGATACATATCACTTAGACAACTTTTACCTCCTGAAATATGATTCTACTAGATTCTAATTATTTTAGTTATTTGCCCAGCAGCCAAATAGTAAAAATTATGTACATCATATCGATTTGATTCTAAGATTCTATCACATGCCATGCACTGTATTTAATAGGTGAAAAACTAGATATTCAATGTCACTTTAATTGTGAGAGTTAAGCTCAGTGAAGGGTCTTATGTAGATATGCAATAAATATTTATTAATTCATTTATTAAGAAAATATTTAATGAGCATCTATTATGTGTCAGGTATAGTTTAGACTCTGTAGGACACCACAATAAACACAACAACAAGCTATTTGCTCTCTTGGAGTTTATATTCTAGTGAAAGCAGACAGATAATAAATAAATGTATAATATAATATCAGGTGTCAGTAAGTGGTATGAAGAAAAATAAAGCATGGAAAAGGGATAGAGAGTCATCAGGGTGGATTCAACTAAGACAGTTGTCCTTATTTCAATTTCATACAGTAAAGACATGGATATTCTTGTAGACCTGTGCATAGTCAAGTGCAGATATAAACATATAAACAGGTATAAATATGCAGGTAAATATAGATCTAAACAGTCTAGATATAACATTAATTATATTCCATGTACTGAGCTAAGGTGCATCATAGTCACTAGTTTGTCTATCCTTTAAACAATATTTTGAGATGGGTATTACTCCATGTTGCCAATGAAAAACCTCAGGTTCAGAGGCTTTAAATAACTTGCCCCAAGTTACTTAGCTATAAAGTGTCAGTAGTTGAAACCACACTGCATTTTTCTGTTATCTGCATAAGAAAACATATTATGTTGATTTTCTTGCACAAAAATATTCAAAATTAGAAAAGGAAGGTAAACCATTATGTATTCTGATTATGAGAAAGGAAATCTATTTTCATTTTAAATATGTCTTAAACCCGTATACAACATCATACTGAGTGGGCAAAAGTTGAAAGCATTCCTTCTAACAACTGGAACAAGACAAAGATACTCACTCACCAATCCTATTCAACATAATACTGAAAGTTCTAGCCAGAGCAATCAGGCAACAGAAAAATAAAAGGAAGGAAACGAGGAAGTAAAATTGTCTCTCTTCATTGATGATATGATTCTGTACCTAGCATACTCTAAAGATTCCACCAAAAGGCTCCTAAACCAGATATATGACTTCGGCAAAGTCTCAGGATACAAAATCAAAGTCCAAAAAACCAATAGCATTTCTATACATCAGTAGCACACAAACTGAGAACCAAGTACAAAATGCAATAACATTTACAATAGCCATACAAAAAATAAAATATTTAGAAATGCATCTATCCAGGGAAGTGAAAGATGGAGTTCTACATGGAGAACTACAAAACACTGCTGAAAGAAATTATAGATATCACAAAGAAATGGAAAAATATCACATGCTCATGGATTGGAAGAATTAATATTGTTAAAATGTCTGTACTGCCCAAAGCAATCTACAGATTCAACTCTATTCCTATCAAATTATCAATGCCATTTTTCACATAATTAGAAAAAAAAAACATTCTAAAATTCATTTGGGAAAAAAAGAGCCCAAATATCCAGAGCAACTCTAAGCAAAAAGAACGAATCTGGAGACATCACATAATCCAACTTCAAACTATACTATAGGGCTACAATAACCAAAACAGCATTGTTTTGGTATAAAAATAGACAGACCAATGGAGCAGAACAAAGAATCTATAATTATAAATGTATCACATACAAGAACTGATCTTCAAAAAAGTCAACAAAAAATAAACAATAGGGAAAAGACTTCGTATTCAATACATGGTACTGCAAACCATATGCAGAAGAATAAAACTAGACCCCTATTTCTGACCATATGCAAAAAATTAACTCAAGATGGATTAAAAAAGACTTAAATGTAAGACCTCAAACTATAAAAATCCTAAAACAAAGTCTAGGCAACATTATTATGGACATCAGTCTTGGGAAATAATTTATGACTAAGTCCTTGCATTAGGCCATTCTTGCATTGCTATAAAGAAATAACAGATTGGGCAATTTATAAGAAAAGGCATTTAATTGTCTGACAGTTTTGTAGGCTGACAGTGCTGGCATCTGCTTGGCTTCTAGGAAGGCCACAGGAGGCTTAAAATCATGGTGGAAGGCAAAGTGGGAGCAGGCACATCACATGGTGAAAGCAGGATATATATAAAGGGAGAGAGGGAGAGAGAGAGAGCAGGGAGAAGGTGCCACACGCTTTTAAATGACCAGATCTTGCAAGAACTTATGATCACAAAGACAGCAGCAAGTCATGAGGGATCCACCCCCACAATCCAAAACCTCCCACCAGATCTCACCTCCAAAATTGGGGATTACAATTCAACATGAGATTTGAGCAGGGACAAATACCCAAAGTATATCATCAAGCCTCTGGCCCCTCCTAAATCTCATGTCCTTCTCACATTGCAGGATACAATCATGCCTTCCCAACAGTTCCCTGAAGTCTTAGCTCATCCCAGCATTAACTGAAAAGTCCAAAGTCTCATCTGAGACAAGGCAAATCCCTTCCATCTGTGAGCTGAAAATCAAAAACTAGTTAATTATTTCCAAAGATACAATGAGGGTATGAGCATTGGGTAAACATTCCTTCTTCAAAAAGGGAGAAATCAGCCAAAAGAAAGGAGCTACAGGGCCCATGCAAGTTCAAAACTTAGCAGGCAGTCATTAAATCTTAAAGCTCCAAAATAATTCCCTTTGACTCCTTATCCCACATCCAGGGGACACTGATGCAAAGGGGAGGCCCCTAAGGCCTTGGGCAGCTCTGCCCCTGTGGCTTTGTAGAGTGCAGTCACCAGAGCTGCTCTCACAGGCTGGAGTTGAGTGCCTGTAGCTGTTTTAGGCAAAGGGTACTTGTGGCTCTACCATTCTGGAATCTGGAGAATGGTGGCACCCTTCTCACAACTCCATTAGACGGTGCCCCAGTGCGAGCTCTCTGTGGGGGCTCCCACTCCATATTTCCCCCTGGCACTGCCCTAGTAGAGGTTCTCTGTGAGGACTCTGCTCTTGCAGCAGGTTTCTATCAGGGCACCCAGGTCTTCTCATAAATCCTCTGAAATCTAGGCAGAGGCTGGCAAGCCTCATTCATTCTTGCATTCTGTGGACCTGCAGACTTAACAGCACATGGAAGCCACCAAGGCTTATGGGTTACGTTTTCCAGAGCAGCAGCCTGAGCTCTACCTGGGCCCTTCTGAGCTAAGGCTAGAACTGTAGTGGTCAGGATTCAGGGAGGAGTGTCTCAAGGATGTGTAGGGCATTGGGGTCCTGGGCCTGCCCCATAAAACCAGTCAGTCCTTCTAGGCCTTAGGGCCTGTGAGGTTAGGAGCAAACTGAAAGATTTCTGAAATACCTTTGACGTCTTTTTCCCATGTTTTGGCTATTTGCACTTGGCTCTTCTTTTGTTATGCAAATCTCTCTTGAAAATGGTTGCTCCACAGCCTGCTTAAATTACTCTCCAAAAAAAGCCATTCTTTCCTTGTCACATGACTATGCTGCAAATTTTCCAAACGTTTACACTCCTCTTCCCTTTTAAATATGAGTTCCAACTTCTTTTTTTTTTTTTTTGAGATGGAGTTTCGCTCTTGTTACCCAGGCTGGAGTGCAATGGCGCGATCTCGGCTCACCGCAACCTCCGCCTCTTGGTTTCAGGCAATTCTCCTGTTTCAGCCTCCTGAGTAGCTGGGATTACAGGCACGCGCCACCATGCCCAGCTAATTTTTTTTTTTGTATTTTTAGTAGAGACGGGGTTTCACCAAGTTGACCAGGATGGTCTCGATCTCTTGACCTCGTAATCCACCCGCCTCAGCCTCCCAAAGTGCTGGGATTACAGGCTTGAGCCACTGCGCCCGGCTGAGTTCCAACTTATTTCTTTGCTCCTGTATCTGAGTATAGGTTTTTAGAAACAGCCAAGCCATATCTCGAATGCTTTGCTCCTTAGAAATTTCTTCTGTTAGATACCCTAGGTAATCATGCTCAAGTTTAAACTTCCACAGATCTCTAGGGCATAAACACAATACAGACACATTCTTTGCTAAGGTATAACAAGGGTGACCTTTGTTCCAGTTTCCAATAAGTTTCTCATTTCCATCTGAAACCCTGGCAGCTGGGACTTTACTGTGTATCGCCATCAGCATTTTGGTCATAATGATTTAACCAGTCTCTAAGAAGTTCTAAACTTTCGCTCATCTTCGTGTCTTCTTCTGAGCTCTCCAAACTCCTCCAATATTTGCATGTTACCCAGCTATAAAGTCTATTCCACATTTTCAGGTGTCTTTATAGCAATGCCTCAGGCATGGTACCAAATTTTCTATATTAGGCCATTCTTCCACTTCTCTAAATAAATACCTGAGACTGAATTATTTATTAGAAAAGAGATTTAATTGGCTCATGGTTCTGCAGGCTGTTCAGGAAAGCATAGTGTCATCTGCTGCTGGGGAGGCCTCAGAAAGCATCCAATCATGGCAGAAGGCAAAGGGGGTTCAGGCACATCACATGACAAGAAAGGAGCAATAGAAACAGTTGCGGGGGTGTTCACACACTTTAAACAACCAGATCTTTGAAGAATTCACTCATTACCGTTTGGATAGCACTAAGGGGAAGGTGTTAAATCATTCATAAGAAATTCACCATGAATCAATCCCTCCCACCAAGCCCCATCTCCAATGTTGAATATCACAATTCAACATGAGATTTGGGACAAACATACAAACTCTATCAGTTCTCCAAATAAATTGTAACAAAAACAAAAAACTGACATGTGAGATATAATTAACTAAAGAGCTTCCACACAGGGAAAAAAGTATCAACGGAGTAAACAGACACCTAAAAAATGAGAGACAATATTCACAAACTATGCATCTAACAAAGGATTAATATCCAGAGTCGATTAGGAACTTAAACAAATCAACAACCAAAGAAACAAATAACCCTATCAAAAGGTGGGCAAAGGACATAAACAGACAGTTCTCAGAAGAAAACATTCAAGTGGCCAAGAAACATAAGAAAAAATGTTCAACATTACTAATCATCAGAGAAACATAAATCAAAACCACAATAGGATACCAATAGCAGAATGGCTACTAATAAAGTCAAAAATAATAAATGTTGGCAAGGCTGCAGAGAAAAGGGAACACTTATACACAGTTCAGGCCCTAGAGAAAGCAGTTTAGAGATTTCTCAATGAATTAAAAATAGAACTGCCATTTGACCCAGCAATCCCATTACTATTTACCCAATGGAAAATAAATTATCCTACCAAAAACATATCTGCACTTATGTTTATCACAGCACTATTCACAAGAGCAAAAACATGGAACCTAGTTGCCCATCACTCGTAGACTGGATAAAGAAAAATGTAGTATATATACACCATGGAATACTACACATTCACAAAACAGAACAAAATTATATTCTTTGCAAAATCATGGATGCAGCTGGAGGCCATTATCCTAAGCAAATGAACAGAAACAGTAATCCAAATATCACATGTTCTCTCTTATAACTGGGAGCTAAACCTTGGGTACACATGGGCATAAAGATGGAAACAATAGACACTGAGGTCTCCAAAAGGAGGGATGGAGGGAATGGGGCAAGGGCTGAAAAACTTTCTGTTGAATACTGCTATGCTTACTATATGGGTGACAGGATCAATAGAAGCCCAAACCTCAGCATCATGCAAAATATCCTTGTAACAAACCTGCTCATGTATCCCCTGTATCTAGAATTAAAACTAAAAGAAAAAGTCTTAAGAGATCAGAAACCCTTTGTGTATTCAAGAATTGTGATAGAATATAATACAGCCATAAAAACTAATAAAACAACTGAATATGAAGAGATATATCTCCAAGAAATATTATTATATGAAAAAGCAAAGTATAAAATTGTTATATGTTATGCTGTTATTTGTGTTTAAAAGTGGATGGATTTTTTTATATTCTTGCATATTAATACCTCTAGAAGACTACAAAAAATGCTGGTAAGAGTTATTGTTCTAGAGATGAATAAGAGGGAGGCTTACTTTACACAGTGCATACTTTTTATAATTCTTGAAAGCATTCCTATGTGTATGTGTTGTGTATTAAAAATAAATCTAAAATTAAAAATGTAAAATTGGAATAATTAATGTCAGTGAGACACCCAAATTGTTGATAGAACAATCTTGTGCAAATAGATCCTTTTCTTAACAAGTCATACAAATTTTCTACGAAAGAGGTTTCATTAATGTGTGGATACACTGTAAATTGATATTACAATAAGCTTGGCTTTCTTCAATAATTGTGGGACAGTAATCCTTTTATAAACAAAAGATTAATGGACAAGTGAATGATACCTGAGGATTCGGAAGTGAGTACACAATCTGAGCACTACAGTGAATGTATATGCTGTAATTATCCAGCAGACATCGAAAGAATGATAGGATCCCAAAAGTTGCTTCCAAGTATTAATATAATGAAATAAAAATTTGAATCTTTTTCCCCAAAATAATCCAAACTTTGCTACTATCTAGGCTTTTCAAAGTTTCAAGTCTCCACTGAGAATCTATAAGGTAACATATTAGTCACAAAAAAGTGGTCAGAAATAAATGAGAACATACCAGAAATCTCTTTATATAAAATTATAAGCATGCCAAAAGCCAATATGACCCTTTTATTTAATGTATTTTAAATAAGAGACACAGTTTATACTAATCATTTTCCCTTTTGAGTCATAAAATGTAAGTTTTTAGATATAATAGGTATGTCATCTAAAAAAGTTTTACCTTATTCAAATTCATACTCCTCATTAATAGAAGGTAGAAAGCAGAGTACAACCTCTGTGTAATCCAATGGAAATCAGACCTGTTATTGGCTATCCTTGGGTATCACCATTTGCTGTTCAACAGACTTGCCACTGATAAAGCATTTGCCTGGTAATAAGAACTTTTTATATATTATATGTGTCAGCTTTGTGTAGTTAGTCATATCTGCAATTAACTCTCCTTTACAATAAGCTTTGTGGAAAGATGTGTGAGTACTGGAAACAAAATCAGAACAGGTTGATGTTCTGTGTCATTTTGTAGGCTACTTTGGCTCCAGGAAGAGAAAGGTGCCAGGTTAACACAAAATTGAATATCGCATGATCTTTAATTTCTGAGACATTTACAAGTAAATAACTAGTTTCATATTCACCAGTTCTGCATCCATGGAAATATGAGCTCTTCACTTTGAAAATTCACTCATAAAATTCACGAGGCTACATTCAGTTTTCTCACTTCCTGATGAAGCAGATGGCTCATTGATATGTCTGACTGCACTAAATACTATACCCATTTACAGCAGAAATGTTCTCAACATAAAACTTGGCCGGAAATGAGGCTCTGTCATCCTTACAATTATTAGCATCTTGTTGGAACCAAACAACCCACATACCTTTGAATCTTTACTGCATTCTATGAATTAGTAAATGGGAACTCTCATGGTTTACTCAATTAATGATAAACATTTTACTTTCAGGAAGGATTTTTTGTCAGTCTGCTACTTTTTTTTACTGATCTATGACTATTGTATATATTTATGGGGAATATGTGATATTTTGATACATGAATATAATGTGTAATGATCAAATCAGGGTACCCATCACCTTAAACATTTATCAGTTATTTGTGTTGACAATATTCTAAATCTTCAAACTATTTTGAAATATAAATTATTGATAGTTACCCTGCTATGCTTTTGAACACTAGAACTTTTCCTTTTAACAGTATTTTTGTACCCATAAACCAAACCCCTCTCAGCCTCTAGTAACTACCATTCTACCTCCATGAGATCAACTTTCATTTTAGCTCCCAGAAAAGTTTTGTTCCTTTTGCTAAAAAAAAGTATGAACACATGATATTTGTCTTTCTGTGCCTTGCTAATTACAAGTAATATAATGTACCCAGGCTCATCCATGTTGTTGCAAATGACAGAATTTCATTCTTTTGTATGGTTCAATAGTAATCTATTGTATACATATACCACATGTTCTTTATCCATTCATCCACTAATAGATACTTAGGTCAATTCTACATTTTGGCTATTGTGAATACTGCTATGATAATCATGGGAATGCAGATATTTCTTCAATATATTAATTTCCTTTCTTTTGGATATATACCCAGTAGTAGGATTGCTGGATCATGTGGTAGCTCTAGTTTTAGTTTTTTGAGGAACCACCATATGATTTTCCATAATGGCTGTACTAATTTACATTCCTACCAATGTTGTACAAGCATTCCTTTTTCTCCACATCCTTGCCAGCATCTATTTTTTTGTTTTTAAAATAATAGTCTCTTTAACTAGAGTGAGAAATCTCACTGTGGTTTTCATTTCCCTGATGATTAATAATGTCTTGAGCATTTTCTTCATTTACCAGTTGCCCATCTCTCTGTCCCCTTTTGTGAACTATTTAGATCAACTGCCCATTTTTAAATCTATTTGATTTTTTTCTGCTGTCAAGTTGTTTGCCTTCCTTATATATTCTGCTTATTAACCCCTTGTTGGAGGAGTAGTTTTCAAACATTTTCTTCTATTTGTAGATTGTCTCTTCACTGTCTTGATTGTTTCCTTTGCTGTGCAGAATTCCCCATTATGATGCTGTTTTTCTACTTTTGCTTTTGTAACCTGTGTTTTTGAGGTTTTACCCCAAAAATCATTGCCCAGACCAATGTCCTAAGTGTTTCCCCTGTGTTTTTTTCTAATAATAGTTTCATAGTTCTGGATCTGACATGCAGGCCTTCAACCATTTTAATTTGATTTTGGTATATGGTGAGGTCTAGTGTGGGGTCTAGTTTTATTCTTCTGCATATGGATATCCAGTTTTCCCAGCAGCATTTATTGAAGAAACTGTCCTTTCCCCAGTGTATGTTCTTGGTGTCTTTGCTAAAAATGAATTTACTGTAAACACATGGATTTATTTCTGGGCTCTCTATTTTATTCTATTGGTCTGTGTGTCTGTTTTTATGCCAGTGCCATGTTGTTTTGGTTACTATATCTTTGCTGTATATTTTGAAGTCAGGTAGTCTGATGCTTCCAGCCTTGTTCATTTTACTCATGATTGTTTTGACTATTCACATCTTTTGTGGTTTCAAACACATTTTGAAATTGTTTTTTATATGTTTGTGAAAAATGTCATTGGTATTTGGATAGGGATTGCATTGAATCTGTAGATAGATCACTTTGAATAGTACGGACATTTTAACAATATTAAATTATTCCAATCCATGAACCTGGGATATCTTTTCATTTTTATTGTGTCTTCTTGATTTCTTCCATCCATATTTTACAGTTTTCAATGTAGAAATCTTTCACTTCTTTGGTTAAGTTTATTCTTAGTTTTTTTTTCTTTTTCTTTTTTGTAGCTATTATAAATGGGATTGCTTTCTTGATTTCCTTTTCAGATTGTTCACTGTTGGCAAATAGAAATGCTACTACTTTTTGTATGTTGATTTTCTATTCTGCATCTTTATTGAATTCAAGTATCAGTTTCTAAGTGTTTATTGATAGAAACTTTAGGTTCTTCTAAACATAAGATCATGTCATCTGCAAATAAGGATAATCTGACTTTTTCGTTTCCAGTTTCAATGTCCTTTCTTTCTCTGGCTAAGACTTCCAAAACTATGTTCATTAAAAGTAAAAGTCTTTGTCTTGTTCCATATCTTAGGGGAAAGGCTATAAAATTTTCCCCATCAGTATGATGTTAACTGTGGATTTGTCATATATGGCCTCTATTATCTTGAGGTATGATTCTTATATAGTCAGTTTGTTGAGAGTTTTTATCATGAAGGAATATTGAATTTTTCAAATGCTTATTTTTGGTTCTATTGAGATGATCATATGATTTTGTCCTTTATTCTGTTAATGCTGTGGTTCCCTATGCTTTGGGGTAAACTCATTGATGTGTTCAACCACCTGTTTCTCAGGGAGTAGGATGTTGCATGGGCTCAGATGCCAAGGACATAGTTGTACTACTGGGTCCAGGCAGTGCCATGATACTGCAACCCTCTGGGTGGATGTGGAGGGATCTTGGTGGGGTCTTAAGGATGTGGCGGTATAGGGACTATTGGACCCCAGGGCAGTATGAAAGTCCAGTGTTGACTGTTCTTTCAAAATGGCACCATCTTTCAGCAGCTTAGGGACCAGAGGTGGTACTCCTCATACATACTCTCTCTGGAGCAATGTGCAGTTACATGGACTTCAGGCAGCTCTCTATACTAGATTCAGGAATTGGGAGGATGAAAGGATTTCACAAAAAATTTTATTCATCTCTAATAATTGTTAACCATGTTGTGAGATTTTTTTTTTATAATACTTGAAATTTAGGTCAAGAAAACCTAAGGGATTTATGTGACTCATTAACAAATGGTTAGAATAAAAATAAAATAAGCTTCCTCTGGATTATAACAAAAAAAAAACCCACCATTTTTTTTCCCATCAGAGTGGTTTCAAAACAGTAAAGAAACACATTGGTAAAGATTCCCTTTGACATAACATAAAGATTGAGATGGGAATAACAGAATTACAAAAAAGATGTTCTTCTGAAGTCGAAAGTATAAAAGATCCACAATTAGAGAGCTATATTAGTCATATATCTAGACCACATGTCTGAGACAAGAAATCCTATGAAAAAAGGCACTTGAACTAATCTAGTATCTATAGGTGGACCTGTTACCTCAACTATCATGTATGCAACTGAATCCTTTGAGCTCAAGCTGCCTTCGAAGCTCTGCACAAATGTATATTAGTGGTAAAGGAATATTTTCTACACACTCCTATATAATTTGACAATTTCCAGACATCTTTATACAAAGAAGCCTTGTTTGAGGAGGAACAAAGATATGTACAAAGAAGGGCCAACATTTTTTTTCTCAAATCGCTAGCCATCCTGTCTGTTGTTCTGTCATCCTTGACTGAATAGGTGTCATCTATTATCTACCAGACATAACACAAGATGATTAAAATAATATAAAGAGGATGTTAATAATGTTCTTCTCTTCTCTGGACTACAGAAAGAATGTACATTTACTCAGAGTAGGTAATAGCATACTTAGAGATGCTAAGCATATATACCCCCATGTAGAGAACAATAATTCATAGTATTTGATCAGCCCCCTCACCTGCAATGCATGGGGAAGTAGTTACAGGTAAGTAGAATAAGTGAATCTATGTGGTCCAGACTTAGAGTCATGGAAACATTAGAATGTGAGATGGCTTAGAAGGTAGGAAAAGGTTCCTTCCCTCCAAGCAATAGCTTAAAAGACTGCATATGGGCAAGAGTAAGCAAGGTATATTCAGAGAACAATAATGAGGTCAATGATTGTCTTGAATTGGTTAGTGGGCTAAGTATTAATTTGGAAGAGCAACCAGTACATAACATAGAGTCTAGATTGATTTCTTACTGATGTTAAACACCCCATTGGAAGATCATGAGCAAAGGAAAATAAATTATGCATAAGTACAAAGCTTATCTACATAGAAATTTCCTGAAATTGTAAATTTGTTATAAAAGCACTTCACTTAACCAAAGGTCATATCCTCATCTAGACATGGTTGAGAAAACCAGAAGCAAGCAAAAATCAGCCTTGAGTATTCAGCGGGGAAAAAAATCACAAAACCACACACTAAGGTCATCCAATTAACCATTAGAAAACTCTCAGACTTTCACTTAAAAATCCAATTTCTTTCTTCACTGCAGATTAGAAGCAAGAAATTAAAAGGGGTAGCTTCTAGACTCGGGCATCTGACAGTTGTAATATGTGATAGCTGACAGAATGACAATGAAAAAGGAGGCAGAAAAAGTATTCAAAGCAGCCTTAAATTGAGAGATGTGGGTAATTATTTATCTGAAATTGAGATCAATTATCTCAGTAAAAAAATCTTCATTACATTATTATAATACCTTGTTTTCACTCTCTAATAATTTTGTTCCTGTAACAGAAATTCGTATTGTGCAATACTATCCAAAGGAGTATAGCTTAAAAATATGCCAAAAGGTCAACCTTTCTCTGATTTTCTGACCAATTTCAAATATTACATCCTTTTTTGTGTAATAGTTTCCAATTATAACATGTGGTTTTACTTACACTAGATATGTCTAATATATGCTTTAAGAGAGCTCAATGAAGGCTACTGTACAACCATAATGTCTTCCTTGTAATGCTATAATCACATATTTTCAGAAAAATAAAAAAGTTCTAAATAAAAATGTTTAAAGCCATATGTAGTCTAAGAAAACATATTTTTGTTTCTTCTTTCCTTTTTTAACCAGGCAGATTTCTTGCCATCACAATTCTCTTCTCATTGATTTCAAATAGCATACAAACTGGTCTAAGTGAACATATAAAAATGGAAATTGCTTCAAGGCTGAATATAATCCTGATATAGCAGTCATACTTTGTTGCATTTCTATATTAACCATTAACCCACAAAAACCTGACAGCCTTCTCAGGTCTAGTATAGAATCTTGCATTGATACCTTAGGCTGCTGATCCATGTCCAAATGTGGCTGGAGAAACATGGGGATGGTGTCATGGTGTGAGAATCCTGGGTTCCTCTCTGGGGCAATGATGCGATGTCTAATGAGAAATAACATAACCATTGCAATTTGATTACTTATTATACCCAGGCACTGTTCTAAGCTCGTTCCCCAAATTAACCTGTTTAGTTTTTTTAAAAGCCCTATTAGGCGGGACTATTATCAGTCCTACTCTAAATATGAGGCAACTGTGGCCGAAAGGTTACGTAACTTGGCCACATTACAAAGCTAGAAAGCAGAGTCTAAATTCAAAAGTATGTCCATCACATGAGAGTAATTTGGTACCTCAACTGGGATTTCCCCATTTATTTATTAATTATGGTACCTGTCAACAAAATACTAAGATTTGCTTTAAGACTGTAGAGCTGACAGAGCATTTCCCTAATCAGCACTCTCCACTATTCCAGTTTTATGAAAAGGATAAATAGCAATAATGTAGAATTCTAAATAAAGCACTAGCAATCTGCATTTCACTTTCTAATCTTCAGGGATATGCCAGCAATTAATTTCAAGGCCCACTCTTCAGCATTAACAGAGGTCCTCAATATGATTATTTACTTTTGTGGGAAGGCATGCATAGACACATAACTGCTTTTGAGATTCAGTTTGTGGTCATCCCTACTGAGTTACTCAAGATTCTTTTGATTGCAAAAGATATAACCCAATCCAACTAGCTAAGCTAACCTAAAATGTTAAGGGTTTATTGTTGGCCTCAGGTGAAGCTAGATCTAGGTGCTCAAAAATATAGTTCGTATGTTCTTCACCTCCCAGTTTGATTTCCCCTATGCTGCCTTCATTCTTAGGCTAACCTCCAGTGGCGTCAAAATGGCTACCAGCAAGTCTAGGCTTAGCCACTACACAAAACAAAGACAGTGTTTCTTTCCCAGTGGTTCCAGCAGAAAGTCCTAGAGTTATGTTCATGGCTGTGACTGGCCTGCTTAGGTCACAGGCCTACTCTTTAACTAGTCTTAATAGTCAAGACATATATTACACTCAACTGTCATGTACCAATCACTGGCTTCAGAGTGTGGTTTAGCCCCAGTAGTATCATGGGCCTTAATTGAATCAACAGAGGAGGGTCAATTCCCAAAGGAGTTGATTTTACCTCAATGTAAAGAAACAGATGCTGAGCAGGGATAAACCACAGATTGCCATTCATCTTGGCATGCCAGAAGAATAAGTTGCTATCTTGTCATGTGACTTTAAGGAGATTTGGGAAATCTCCATCACCATGACTTCCCTGTGGTGAACTAATGTGTGGTGAGTCAAGGTAAGAGTAAGCTGAATACTAACAAGGTCTCACTGAATCATATCAGTGCAGATTGTATAGACACAACAATAGCAGCAGAAAACATACAGGCTATGGCAATCAGAGATGATATGGCTGCTTGGGCAAAGACAACCTTTAACACAGAGAGTAGAGACATTGCTGCCAAAGAACTTTGCCACACAACAATTCATAGACCAAATTCACATAGATAATGCTTATTGTGAAAGTAACTGCAAGTCACACATGCATCAGCCTTTGTAGTCTTGCAAATACACAGAAAGCAATACTGTCTGTCAGCAGTAGTATCTTTAAATGCAATGAATGCTGCATGAAGATAAGATATGAAAGAGCTCCAGTATTCTCCACATACATTATTCTAATTTGATTCAGTTTCTCATGCTGCATAGGTTTTCATTCATTGAAAGTTGCAGTCACCCAGTTCAGACAGTTCCTTACTTATAAACACATTGTGTTAAGATACTTCATTTGTAAGTCAGTGCTTTTAAAGTTGAAGCTCATTTTTACATTGCAAATTTATTATAAATTGTAACTGGATTCTAAGACTAATCCATGAGTATTAATCAGGTAATTTGAATGTGCTTAGTACAATGCCTAGCACACTGTAAACTCTTAATAGATTAAAGCTTTAATTAGTTATAAGCATGAACAAAATCATCAAAATAATTTTTAAAAATAAAAATACAAATTAAGGTAATAGCATTTAGAAAAACGACAGATAGGGACACTCAGTAAGGTAATATGAAAAATTAAGTCCTCAATTCTACTTAAGGTATTTAATATATTTCAGCTTAAAGATTATTTATTGTTACTAAAGAAAAATTTACAAAATGATTACACCATATTTTAGAATATCATATTACTTAAATTATTATGTTTTAATTGTGGAATTCTATTTAGTTACAAAACTGAAATTTGGGAATATAACTAGATCTATACAGATGGGAATAGTATTTAATAAATTGCTTTTTATTTACAAGAAATTTTCAGAACTTCTTTTTCCACATACTTATATCTGGATGCAGTTCCACTTATAAATTGAGGACACAGAATACTGCTATTACCATAAAAAGAACTGTAATGGGGACACAGCCATAATCAAATTTACATCTTAATTATTTACAGTCTTCTCTTTGCAGCCTGAATATTCTATGCTTCAGAGTTGTTTTGCAGACAAAATATCATCCAGGATTTGTACTGCAAACACTCTTTCGACACAGGTGACAAGTTCTTTTTGGTAACTTACACAACTTCTCAGTAAAATAAACTTTATTTAAGAATTAGTTCTACAGATCTATTATAGAATAATCTAATGCTAATTTCAATGTGTTTTCAATTATATAAATGCTAAAAATATCCCATCTCTATCACTTATCTGACCACTTTTGTTTTAGTGACAACTTTGGGGAGATTTGATTTTAAAAAATTAAAATTAATTTAAGAAATAAAAGTATAAGATCATGGGTATCTAAGAAATTTAATGAGCTAGCATTAATAAGACCACCTGATTAGGACTGGGCTGCTACTTTCCAAGTATCTGCCATACAACGCGTCAAAAGAGATGGTGTAGACACATCAGGACTGAACTTTGCTTCATTCTTCTGCTTAGTCAACAAGTAGTTATTGAGTACCTAACATGTATCAGGCATTTTTTTAGTTCTGGAGAGGCAAGAGTAAACAATCTGTGTCCTAGTCTTCTATGGAATTTACATTATGACAAAGACACAATAAATTTTTCAGTACTTCTATTCTTCTGAGGGAGAAAAAAGCAGAGGGAGGATAAGGTTGGGAAAGGGGGCAGTCATCAGGGAAATCCTCTCCAAATAAGTGACACCTGAGAAGAGACTTTAATGGAAACACAAACTATGCAAAAATCAGAGAGACAATAGAGAAGTGCAAAGACCCCAGGTGGGACAAGCTCATTGTGTTCAAAAAACATCAAGACCATGGTGGCTACAACCAAGTGAGCAGACAAGAGAGGGAGTATGGTAGAAGATGAGGTCAGGGAGAGGGCCAGATCCTGTAGGGCCTTGCAGATCATTTTAAGGAGGTTGGGTTTACTTCAGTTGTGATGAGAAGGCATAGGCTGGGAATGGGAGAGTGATATGATATGCACTTTGAAGAGGCTCTACAGAGGCAAGAAGTAGCGCATTTCAGCAATTTGGGCAAAGACTAATGTTCCTGCAATTTTGTAATATTGACTCGTTACTACCTAATTTTCAAGATGAAAAATAAAAATAGTTTTTGTGCAAATGGTATGTCGGGAACACAAAAATCAGCTGTCTAATCTTTGTGGGGTGGTACAAAGGCAGCTGGAATAAAATATCTGTTTTATATTGACTGTAGGGAAACTGCTTACCTCAACTGCCAATTTACAGAGGATCTCTGTGGATGTTAAATCAGAGAAGAGTGCAAAAGGTAAGAATATCTTGAAACACATCTACCACTTTGTCTTCCATCCCCTCCCGCTGTTGACAGCCTGACTTGGGTGCTGCTATAAATCAAAAAGCAGGAGATGCACTTCAATCACTGAACATCTTCCAAAGTAAAATGCTGCCATCTGGAGGCTTCCAGAGTACAAAAATTATGCCAAAAAAAAAAAAAAAAAAAAAGCCAACAAATCCCACAAACACTGTGTTTTTGTTTCATGTTTCTATATGCAAGGAATTTTATTGAGAAAAAAAAATTTTTCCAATTCAAAAGAAACAAGAATGAAATTTGCTCAGTCTCACTCCCTTGCTTCGCCTGGCCCAATTTATGAAGTGGAACTTGATTTATGTTGGTTTTGAAATCTTTCTATTTATTAGGCTGTAAATTTATTATACAAAATTTGCATAGTATGAAAGTTTGTATTCATTTCTTTTCCCTCTATAGCAACTAAGACTAGGTGCCTCTTCAAATGGTATATCTTCTCTGTCTCTTCCATGATTACTCATCTATTCAGGTTTTCTATGTATTCCATTTTGATAATTTATATTTTCCTGGGAAAACATTAATTTCTTCCATATTTTTAATATATTGTCATAGAGTTGCAAATAATATTCCTCTATAAAATATTTAGTCTCATATACCCACAGTTCCATATAACTTTTTATCTTTAATATTATATCCTTTTACTTTTCTCTTTTATTGTAGGATTATGAACAGAAGAATGACATATTTGGACTATGTCCCAGAGAGATAACACTGATGATAATGAATATAATGGACTGAAAGAGAACACTAGGAACACTGTTTAGAAGGCAACTATAACATCTCAGATTAGTGATGACTGACATCTAAACCATGGAGAAGATTTTGTAAACTAAAACTAGTAGGAATTTCTGACCACTGATATGTTTATAAGACAAACAAAAAAAGGTTAGCATGATGCTATAGTTTCCGCCTAGGATGATGGGGACATTCGTAACCAAAGGGCAGAGAAAAAATAATTTTTTGAGGGGACATTTGACTTTGAGGTGTTGGAAGGATAGCCATATGAAAATGTCCCATCAGCTGGAGCTCGAAATATAAGTCAAAGCTAGAAGTTGCAGATGAAGTTGTGAGATAGGCTAAAAAAAATGTAGAGAGAGAAAAAAATGAGTGTATTAAGATGTCAATAACTGAAAACTTTTTGTAAAGCTTTACATTTTGGGGCAGCTAAACAAAATCAGAAAGCATATTACAGAAGTCAAAGGAGAAGAGAATTTTAAAGAGAAGGTTTAGGAAACCTATAGCACAAAACAAGTAATACATAAAAATGATGATGAATTTGACTATACAACAGAAGAATAATTTTTGTATGAAACAAAGTTACATAAATTGGAAAAATATTTACAATACATCTGACAGTCATATAACTAATTTCTTCAATATATGAGCATTTTAAAGTCAATAAAACCATAAAGGAAAATTTGATAAACTTGGTTTTATCAAAAAATAAAACTTCTGCTCTATGAAACGCCTGTTAAGAAGATGAAAGAACAATGTTCAGACTAGAGAAAACAGTTGCAAACGACATACCCAATAAGAAATTTTCTCTAGAATATAAATAACTCTCAAATCCCAAAAGCAAAATAAACAAATGATCCAATTAGGAAATGGGCAAAAGATATGAAGAGACATTTTACCAAGAATGAAATAGGAATGGCAAATAAGCACATGAAAACAAGTTCAACAATATTAGCTGTTAGGAAAATGCAAATAAAAATGATGTATCATTACACATCTATGAGAATGACTAAAATAAAAAACGGTGATAATACCAAATACTGGCTAAGATAAGGAGAAACATTATCACTCATACATTACTGGTAGAATATAAAATGGTACAAACACTCTGGAAAATAACATAGCAGTTTCTCTTAAAAGTAAACATGCATGGCCGGGCGCGGTGGCTCACGCCTATAATCCCAGCACTTTGGGAGGCCAAGATGGGTGGATCACGAGGTCAAGAGATGGAGACCATCCTAGTCAACAAGGTGGAACCCTGTTTCTACTAAAAACACAAAAATTAGCTGGGCCTGGTGGTGCGTGCCTGTAGTCCCAGCTACTTGGGAGGCTGAGGCAGGAGAATTGCTTGAACCCAGGAGGCGGAGGTTGTGGTGAGCTGAGATCATGCCATTGCACTCCAGTCTGGGTAACAACAGTGAGACTCTGTCTCAAAAAAAAAAAAAAAAAAGTAAACATGCATTTGCCATATGATGCAGCAGTCACATTCTTGGGCATTCATCTGACATGAAAATTTATGTTCACACAAAAATCTGTTCATGAATGTTCACAGCAGTTTTATTTGCAGCTGCCAAGATTGAAAACAACCCAACATCCTTCAATGGGTGAATAGTTAAACTCTGGTACATCCATACAATGGAATACAACTTAGCAAAAAAAAGAATAAATTTGTCCAATAAACAACCTGGATGGATCTCAAGGCTATTATGCTTAGTGAAAATACTGACCTCAAATGGTTAAAATCTGTACGGTTACATTTATATACCATTCTCCAAGTGATAAAACTATAGAGATAGATAAACGATCAGTGGATGCTAGAGGACAGGGATGGGGTGGATGCTTATATAAAGTAGCACGAGTCTCCAATGTCCATTATACCACTCTTTATGCCTTTGCATACCCATACCTTAGCTCCCACTTATAAGAAATACAGTATTTGGTTTTCTATTCCTGAATTACTTCACTTAGAATAATGGCCTCTAGCTATATCCAAATTGCTGCAAAGGACACTATTTCATTCTTTTTGATGGTTAAGTAGTATTCCATGGTTATATATACACATTTTCTTTATCCACTCATCAGTTGATGGGTATTTAGGCTGATTATTGCAATTATAAACTGTGCTGTGAAAAACATACATGGGCATGTGTCTTTTTAATATAGCTACTTCTTTTACTGTGGGAAGACACCCGAAAATGGGATTGATGGATCAAATGGTAGATCTACTTTTTGTTCTCTGAGAAATCTCCATACTGCTTACCATAGAGATTGTACTACTTTGCATTCCCACCAGCAGTGTATAAGTATTCCCTTTTCTTTTTTTTTTTTTTTCAGACGGAATTTCGCTCGTTACCCAGGCTGGAGTGCAATGGCGTGATCTCGGCTCATCACAACCTCTGCCTCCTGGGTTCAGGCAATTCTCCTGCCTCAGCCTCCTGAGTAGCTGGGATTACAGGCACGCGCCACCATGCCCAGCTAATTTTTTGTATTTTTAGTAGAGATGGGGTTTCACCATGTTGACCAGGATGGTCTCAATCTCTTGACCTCGTGATCCACCCGCCTCGGCCTCCCAAAGTGCTGGGATTACAGGCTTGAGCCACCGCGCTTGGCCAAGTATTCCCTTTTCAACACATCCATGTCAATATCTGTTGTTTTTTTAATTTTTTAATAATGGTCATTCTGGCTGGGGCAAGATGGTATCTCATTGTTGTTTTAATTTGCATTTCCCTGGTAATATGTGATATTGAGCATTTTTTTCATATGTTTGTTGGCCATTTGCATGTTTTCTTCTAAGAAATATCTATGTCATTTGCTCACTTTTTGATGGGATTATTTGTGTTTTTTCTTGCCGATTTGTTTGAATTCCCTGTAGATTCTGGATATCAGTCCTTTGTTGAAAGCATAGTTTCCAAATATGTTGTCCCATTCCATGGAGTGTGTGTTTACTCTGATGATTATTTCTTTTGTTGTGCAGAAGCTTTTTTATTTAATTAGGTCCTACTTATTTATTTTTATTTTTATCGCATTTGCTTTTGGGATATTAGTCTTAATTTCTTTGCCTAGCCCAATATCCAGAAGAGTTTTTCCTATATTTTCTTCTAGAATGTTTATGGTTCCAGGTCTTAAGATTTAAATCTCAATCTATTTTGAATTAATTTTTGTTATGGTGAGAGACAGAAATCCAGTTTCATTCTTCTACATGTGGCTATCCAGTTTTCCCAGCACCATTTACTGAAGAGGGTGTCCTTTACCCAACTTATGTTTCATATGCTTTGTCAAAGATTAACTGGTTGTAAGTATTTGGCTTTCTTTCTAGGTTCTCTATTCTGTTCTCTTGATCTATGTAACTACTTTTATACCAGTATCATGCTGTTTTGGTTACTATAGCCTTATAGTATGAAGTCAGGTAATGTGATACCTCCAGATTTGTTCATTTTGCTTAAGATTACTTTGGATATTCAGGCTTTTTTGTGTTTCTATATGAATTTTAGTTTTTTTTCTAATTTTTTGAAAAATGATGTTGGTATTTTGATGATGATGATAAGAATTGCATTGAGCCGGACCTGACCAAGCAGGAGGCGCCATCATGGGAGTTGACATCCATCACAACAAGGACCGAAAGGTTCGGCACAAGGAGCCCAAGAGCCAGGATATCTACCTGAGGCTGTTGGTCAAGCTGTACAGGTTTCTGGCCAGGCGAACCAACTCCACATTTAACCAGGTTGTGCTGAAGAGGTTGTTTATGAGTCGCACCAACCGGCCACCTCTGTCCCTTTCCCGGATGATCCGGAAGATGAAGCTTCCTGGCCGGGAAAACAAAACTGCCGTGGTTGTGGGGACCATAACGGATGACGTGCAGGTTCAGGAGGTGCCTAAACTGAAGGTGTGTGCACTGCGTGTGACAAGCCGGGCCCGCAGCCGTATCCTCAAGGCGGGGGGCAAGATCCTTACTTTTGACCAGCTGGCCCTGGACTCCCCCAAGGGCTGTGGGACCGTCCTCCTTTCTGGTCCTCGAAAGGGCCGAGAGGTGTACCGGCATTTTGGCAAGGCCCCAGGAACTCCGCACAGCCACACCAAACCCTACGTCCGCTCCAAGGGCCGGAAGTTCGAGCGCACCAGAGACCGACGGGCCAGCCGAGGCTACAAAAACTAACCCTGGATCCTACCCTCTTAATAAACTAACCCTGGATCCTACCCTCTTAATAAAAAGATTTTGGATGTGGAAAAAAAAAAAAAAAAAAAAAAAGAATTGCATTGAACCTGTAGATTTCCTTGGGCAGTATGATCATTTCCATGATATTGATTCTTCCAATCCATGAGCACAGGATGTATTTCCATTTGTTTGTATTATCTATGATTTCTTTCAGCAGCGTTTTGTACTTCTCCTTGCAGAGATCTTTCATCTCCTTGGTTAAGCATACTCCTAGTTATTTTATTTCTTTATTGCTGTTGTAAAAGGGATTGAATTCTTGAGTTGATTCTCAACTTGGTTGTTGTTGGTATATAGCAGTACTACTAATTTGTGTACATTGATTTTGTAATTTGAGACTTTAATAAATTCATTTATTGACAGCCGTTTGGAGACGTCTTTAGGATTTTCTAGGTATACGATCATATCATTGGCAAACAGAGATAGTTTGACTTCTTCTTTTCCAATTTGGATGCCCTTTATTTCTTTCTCTTGCCTAATTGCTCTGGCTAGGACTTCCAGAACTATGTTGAACACAAGTGGTGAAAGTGGGCATCATTGTGCTGTTCCAGTTCTTAGGGTGGATGCTTTTACCTTTTCCCTATTCAGTATGATGTTGGCTATGAGTTTGTCATAGATGGATTTTACTATTTTGAGGTGTATTCCTTCTATGCCTAGTTTGTTGAGGATTTTTATCATAAAGGGATGCTGAATTTCATTGTATGCTTTTTCTCCATCTGTTGAGATGATCATGTGGGTTTTGTTTTTAATTCTGTTTATGAGCTGAATTACATTTATTGACTTACATATGTTGAACCATTCCTGCATCCCTAGGATGAAATCCATTTGATCATGGTGAATTTTTATTATTACTACTGTTATTTTTTAGAAAAGGTCTCTCTCTGTCACTTAGGCTGGAGTACAGTGGCACAATCATGGCTTACTGCAGTCTTGACTTCTTGGGGTCAAGCAATCTTCCCACCGCAGCCTATATATATATATATATATATATATATATATATATATATATATATATAATATATAAATTTTTTTCTTTTTTTTTTTTCTTTTGGAGAAACAGTGTTTCACCATGTTGCTCAGGCTAGTTCTGAACTCCTGAGCTCAAGCAATCCTCCTGTCTTGACCTCCCAAAGTGCTGGGATTACTGGTGTGAGCCACTGTACCTGGCTTGAATTATCTTTTTGATGTGCTGTTTGACTTGCCTTTCTAGTATTTGTTGAGAATTTTTGCATCTATGTTCATCGGGGATATTGGTCTGTTTTCCCTTTTTTTTGGTTGTATCCTTTCCTGGCTTTGGTATCAGGGTGATACTGTCTTGATAGAATGTGTTAGGAAAGATTCCCTCTTTCTCAATCTTTTGGAATAGTATCAGTAGGACTGGTACCAATTCTTTGGGCTGTAACTCCATCTAGCACTGGGCTTTTTTTGGTGTCGGCAATTATTTTATTACTGACTCAATCTTGCTGCTTACTATTGGTCTGTTCAGGATTTCTATTTCTTTCTGAATCAAGCTAGGAGGGTTATATGTTTCCAATAATTTATCCACTTTCTCCAGATTTTTTAATTTGTGTGCATAGGGGTATTCATAGTAGTCACAAATCTTTTGTATTTCTTTTGATCTTTTGTATTTCTGTGGTGTCATTGTAATGTCTCCATTTTCATTTCTAACAATGTTTGAATCTTCTCTTGGTTAATCTAGCTAATGGTCTATTGATTTTGTTTATCTTTTCAAAGAAGTAACTTTTTGTTTCATTAATCTATTGTTTTATGTTTAATTTCATTTAGTTTTGCTTTGATCTTTGTTATTTCTTACTTTCTACTAGCTTTGGGTTTGTTCTTGTTTCTCTAGGTCCTTGAGGTCTGTGTTAGGTTGTCAATTTGTGACCCTGCAGATTTTTTGATGTACGCATTTAGTACTATAAACTTTCCTCTTACATTGCTTTTGCTGTTTCCCAGAGGTTTTGATAACTTATGTCACTATTATCATTCATTTCAAAGAATTTTTAAGTTTTCTTCTTGATTTCATTGTTAACCCCAAAATTATTCTGAAGCAAATTAATTTCCATGTATTTATATGGTTCTGAGGGTTTCTTTTGGAGTTGGTTTCTAGTTTTATTCCACTGTGGTCTGAAAATATACTGGATATAATTTGGATTTTAAAAAATTTATTGAGTCATATTTTGAGGCTTATGATATGGTTTGTCTTGCAGACTGTTCCATGTACTAATGAGAACATATATTTTGCAGTTCTTGGGTAGAATGTTCTGTAAATATTTATTAGGTTCATTTTTTCTAGAGTGCAGCTTAAGTGCAATGTTTCTTTATTGATTTTCTGCCTTAATGATCTCTGTCTAGTGCTGTCAATGGAGTGTTGAAGTCCCCCACTATCATTGTGTTGTTGTCTATCTCTTTTCTGAGGTCCAGTAGTAAGTGTTTTATTAATCTGGGAATGCCACAGTTAAATGCATACATATTTAAGACTATAATATCTTCTTGATGGATTTATAATTTTATTATTACATAGTGACCTTCTTTGTCTTTTTTTATTGTTGTTGCTTTAAAGTCTGTTTTATCTGGTATAAGAATAGTATATTCCTTCTCACTTCTGGTTTCCATTTGCATAGAATATTTTTTTTTACCCCTTTACCTTGAGTCAGTAAGAATCCTTATATGTTAGATGAATCTCTTGAAGATGGCAGATATTTGGTTTGTGACTTTTAAATCTGTTCTGCCAATTTGTACCTTTTAAGTGAAGCATTTATACTACCTACATTCAGCGTTTAATATTGAGATGTGAGGTACTGTTCCAGTCATCATGTTGTTACCTAGATACTTTGTTTTTCATTGTTATTGTTTTATAGCCCTTATGAGTCTTTATGCTTTCAAGAGGTTCTGTTCTGATGCATATAGACCTTTTGTTTCAAGATTTAGAACTCCTGTCAGCATTTTTTTTTTGTAGGGATAATCTAGTAGTGAAAAATTCCCTTAGAATTTTCTTGTCTGAAAAAGACTACTTCTTCTTTATTCATGAAACTTTGTTTTGCTGGATACAAAATTATTGGCTGACAGTTACTCTGTTTAAGGAGACTAAAGATAGGATCCCAATGCCTTCTGGCTTGTAAGGTTTCTGCCCAGAAGTCTGCTATTAATATGATAGGTTTTCCTTTATAGGTTACCCGACACTTTTGTCTAACTGCTCTTAGAATTCTTTTCTTCATGTTAAGTCTACATAGCCTGATGACTATATGTGCCTTGGTGAAATAGTTTTTCCAGTGAATCTTTCAGGAGTTCTTTAAGCTTCTCATATTTGGATGTCTAAATCTCTAGGAAGGCCAGGTAAGTTTTCCTCAATTATTCCCTCAAATACGTTTCCAAAACATTTTGCTTTTTCTTCAACCTCAGGAACACCAATGATTCTTAGGTTAGGCCATTTTACATTATAATATTTATTGGAGACTTTGTTCACTTCTTTTGATTTTTTTTCTTTATTTTTGTCTGATTGGGTGAGTTTAAAAGGCTTATCTTTGAGCTCTGAAATTCTTTCTTCTACTTATTCAAATCTATTGTTAAAACTTTCCACTGCATCTTATAATTCCCTAAAATGTGTCTTTCATTTCCATATGTTCTGATTGGTTTTTCTTTAAAATATCTATCTCTTTAGAAATTTTTTCATTCATATCCTGACTTAAAAATTTTTTCATATTAGTTTTCACTTTTCTCTTGTATCTCCTTCAGTCATTTAATAAGTAACCTGTTGAATTATTTATCTAGTATTTCAAAGATTTCATCATGGTTTGGATCAGTTGTTAGAAAGCTACTGTGATCTTTGTAGGTAGGGGACAGTTATAGAACCCTGTTTTGTCATATTACCAGAATTATTTTTTCGGATTCCTCCTCATTTAGATAGAGTATTTCTTCTAATTATTTTAGAATTTTTTTCAACTTTGTTTATTTTTTAATTTCTTTTTCTTTTTTTTCTCCTTAAGGATATGACTTTAATGATTATAGTTTATTATAATCTAATTCAGTTCTGGGTGCTTTCAAGAGTGACTGCATGAGTATCTAGTTTATAGAGAGTCTTTATGATGGCCTTCTCAGATGCTGGTTGTAGTAACAATGTGCTCAGTGTGTGGGCAGATTCACTGTCTTCTATGGGGTAGAATGGCAGAGATCTCTTGAAGCTTATCTCATTCCTCAGTGGCGTGCAGTTTTTTATTTATTATTTTTCCACTAGTAGTTTATTTACTTGGTTAAACAGTTCAGGATTCTTGCCAGTAGCTGTGGCTAGAGCAGGTGGATAAGTGCAATACCCAATAGTGGGGCGAGGTCCCAGTCTTGACAGAAATGGTTAAGGGAGCTCTCTGTGAAACACACTGAGGTCTTTTCACAGGGAGGGAGGGAGCCACCTCAGCTCTTCTGCAAGCAAGCATAAAAGCAGTCTGCTTCCCAACCAAACTCCTGACCCAGTGTTCCAGCTATTTAGATCAGACAGACACCTCTTTACATCTGTAGGAATGCTGATGGTCCATGCAGAGAGGGATTGTGACTCTATCCCTTGTGGAAGCCTGAACTGAAGAGCAGTCCTCCTGTGGGGATGCAGTCACCCCTAAGTGCTCCGGAAAGTCTGTCTACAAGTACATCCACACCAAGCTCCCATGAGAGAAGCCCCAGCTGTGTCTGCACAAAAGAAGACATTTATGCAGCCAACAAACATGAAAAAATGCTCATCATCGCTGGTCATTAGAGAAATGCAAATCAAAACTACATTGAGATACCATCTCATGCCAGTTAGAATGGTGATCATTAAAAAATCTGGAGACAACAGATGCTGGAGAAGATGTGGAGAAATAGGAATACTTTTACACTGTTGATGGGAGTGTAAATTAGTTCAAACCTTGTGCAAGGCAGTGTGGTGATTGCTCAAGGATCTAGAAATAGAAATACCATTTGACCCAGCAACTCCATTACTGAAAGGATTATAAATATTTCTATTATAAAGACACATGCACAAATATGTTCATTGGGGCACTGTTTACAATAGCAAAGACTTGAAACCAACCCAAATGCCCATCAATGATAGACTGGATAAAGAAATTGTGGCACACATATACCATGGAATACTATGCAGCCATTAAAAAAAAAAGGATGCGTTCATGTCCTTTGCAGGGACACGAATAAAGCTGGAAACCATCATTCTCAGCAACCTGACACAAAAACAGAAAACCAAACACCACATGTTCTCACTCATGAGTGGGTGTTGAACAATAACAACACATGGATACAGTGAGGGGAATATCACACACTGGGGCCTGTTGGGGTGGGAGGGTGGAAGGGCTAGGGAAGGGATAGCAGTGGGTGGGGGGATTGGGAAGGGATAACATTAGGAGAAATATCTAATGTAGATGGCGGGGGAATGGATGCAGCAAACCACCATGGCATATTTATATCTATGTAACAATCCTGCACGACCTGCACATGTACCCCAGAACTTAAAGTATAATAGAAAAAAGAAAGAAATTCCTTTCTCCAAAATCCTTCATTAGCACCAGGGCTGCCTAACTGTTAGGGCAGAGCTGCAGACTTTCCCCACTGAACCCAGTACTGTACCTGTGCCTCTGCTAAAAGAAACTTTTCAGAAGCAGAAAGTTCTGGGACTCAATTTCTGTCATCTGGATTCTTTTGTCCCATGAAGAGTTCCCTTGATGTGGTATACTCCCCCTTCTCCTAGGAGCAGGAGTCCCTAAGGCCCAATTCTGCTGTTCCTTTGGATCTAGCCACCCAGCGGGACCACAATACTCCACACTGGTGCTGGGAAATGTCTGCAAATTTTGATAGGGATGGCAGGGGAGTGATATAGAATCTGTGAGATTCCTTGGCTCTCAAATTCCAGCTATAATAGTAATGAACTGGTCACATGGGCAGACGTAAGACCTTCTGGTTATCTACCCAGATAGATCTATCTTCGCTTGGCTTACCCCAAAACAGATGCAGATTTGGTTCTTTGAGAGGTAAGCCCAGAAGTGGGACAGGGAAGGAAGGAAGGAAAGCAGACAGTGTTGATGAGCAGGTTACCACTGGGGGCGAACTAGGCTTCAATCCTTCTGGAGATCCTCTCAGAAACTATGGGAGATGCCTCAGAATTGTCCTACTGAGGGATAAGGAAGCTGGGGTATATACAACATCTCTCATCCTCATTGGTTGAGGATTATTTCAGAGTTGTTAATGCAGTTTTGAGAGCACACCCAGGCCTTGAGAACACCCTCAGCAGAGACACTTGGGAATCCATCAGCATGTACAGGGACCCTCTCAGAAACTATGGGAGATGCCTCAGAATTGTCCTACGGAGGGATAAGGAAGCTGGGGTATATACAACATCTCTCATCCTCATTGGTTGAGGATTATTTCAGAGTTGTTAATGCAGTTCTGAGAGCACACCCAGGCCTAGAGAACACCCTCAGCAGAGACACTTGGGAATCCATCAGCATGTACAGGAACCAAGTACAGAAAATCTCCAGAGAAGGCTGAATGGATATGGGCCGGGCAAGAACAAGCTATTCCTGTCATAGCCTCAGCACCCAGGTCAAGCTCTGGAACATGTTACATGCTCCATAAACAAGAGCCAAACAAAAAGGAAGATTGAGAGATGGATGAATAAAAGAAGGGCTGAATGGGATTCTAGTAATTCTATTACCTGAGAGGACTGTTTTTTTCTTTCTTGGGGTTGGCCTTAATTTTGATCCAGGTTTTTAATTTTTACATCCTCTCTGTTTATATACTGGGACAGGTCCATCCTATTTTTCCTGGCAAACACTCCTCTTCCTCTTCACCTCTGTAGTTGCTGCTTCATATTCCTCCTTCATCAGCAAAAGGTGTTTCCTTGTGCTCGCCCACCTCAGAAAAAAAGCACTTTCAGATTGACTTCATTCCTACTCATTTTTCAGTGAGAAAAACATTGCCAGATTTCTTAGAAATAAATATCGCATTACATATTGATCCAGTTTTTTTTTTTTCTGGTATGTAAGCTATTGACTATAAATTAGCTGGCCTACTTTTTAGAAGTTGCATTAATTCTTTTGGGGCAATTGAGTACCCTTTAGTGCACAAACAGCAATAGAAGCTAAATTTACAACATGGAAGAATGGAACCATTAATCTAGATCAATGCATTCTACGGACCACTTGCTTCTTTCCTACTTTTTATATTGTTTTCATCTGGGTTATGAATAGAACATCTTGTCCTAAGCAAAGAAGTATTATATCTTTGGGACATTTAAATTCTTGACTAATAATACTAAAAGTCTTTTAACCTTACATGAATATTGCTGATGTGCACATTCTTTTTGCTTTTCACCCAGAGCTCTTGGTTCACATAAGCTTGGCTTAATTTTATTACATAGTAAATACTCAGTGAGAATGAACTTTAACCATGTAACAAATAATAACCCAAGTATTGAAGATGAGACCTGGTGGGGTGTGATAAGATCATGGGGGTATATTCTAATGGTTTAGCACCATCCCCTCAAGAGATCTGGTTGTTTGGAAATGTGTAGAACCTCCCACTTTGCCCTTTCTTCCTACTGCTCTGGCCATGTGAAGACATGCTTATCATCTTCTTTGCCTTCTACCCTCATAGTAAGTTTCCTGAGGCCTCCCCAGCCATGCAGAACTTTGAGTCAACTAAACCTCTTTTCTTCATAAATTACCCAGTCCCAGGAGGTTCTTTATAGCAATGTGAGAATGAACTAATGTAACTATTAAATAAATATGTTTCTCTTTAAGGGTCCTATGGTGGTTAATTTTATGTGTCAAATGACTAGACCATGGTACCGCAGTTTTTGGTCAAACAGCAGTCTAGATGTTGCCAGGAAGATAATTTTTAGATATGATTAACATTTAAAACTATAGATTTTGAGTAAAGTAAATTAGTGTTCAAAATGTGGTTTTGTCTTATTAAATCAGTCAAAGGCCTTAAGAGAAAGCTAAAGTTTCCCAAAAAAGAAAGCATTCTGCTGCCACATAGCCTTCAGATTTGAGACTGCAACATCATCTCTTTCCTGGGTCTCCAGCCCACTTGACTGCCCCTAAGATTTCAGACCTGTCAACCTCCAAACTGGTGTGAGCCATATTCTTAAAATAAATATGTGTGCATGCATGTATGTATAAATTCTTTTGGGGCAATTGTATACACATATTTTGCTTTATTGCGTTTTGCAGATATTGTGTTTTTTCACAAACTGAAAATTTGGCACTCCTGCACTGAGCAAGTATATCTGTGCTATTTTTCCAACTGGACTGACTCAGATTTTGAAAAATGTTCTGCTGTGGCTAAAATGCTATCAAACAGCATTGCAGACTACAGAAAACTCTCTCATAAAAGAATAAGTGAATTGACGCAGCAAACTTCATTGTGGTCTTATTTCAAGAAATTACCACAGCGATACTAACCTTCAGCAACTACTGCCTTGATCAATCCGCAGCCATCAACACCGAGGCAAGATCCTTTACCAGCAAAAAGATTACAAGTTGCTGAAGCCTCAGATGATTGTTAGCACTTTTGGCAACAAAGTATTTTTAATTAAGGTATGTACGCTGTGTTTTTCAACATAATGCTATTGCACATTTAATAGTATAAATATAACATTTATATGTGCTGGGGAACCAAAAAAAATTGCGTGACTCACTTTATTGCAGTGATTTGGAATAGAACCCACAACATTTCTGAAGTATGCCTGTGAGTGTATACACACACACACACACACACACACACACAAAATTGAGCATCACATCACTAATCTTAAAATCCAAAATCTGAAAAGCTCCAAAGTCTAAAACTCTTTGAGTGCCAACATGATGCCACATGTGGAAATTCCAAACGGAACCTCAGGATGGATCAGAGTAAAAACACAGACCCACACTACAGTTTATCCAGCATTGCAAAGGAAAAAAGGATCCTCTCAGCCCCATTCTCCAATAAATGGAACCAGATGTCTGACTCCTTACATATGCAAAAAGTATGTTTCATAGTCCATCAGTAAACTGAAAGAAGTAGATATTGAGAAGATTTGACATTGATAATGAGGCTCCAGACCATGCACGTGGCTCACACCCGTAATCCCAGCACTTTGAGAGGCTGAGGTGGATGGATCACCTGAGGTCAGGAGTTCAAGATCAGCCCAACCAACATGGTGAACCCATGTCTCTACTAAATACAAAAAATTAGCCAGGCATGATGATGCATGTCTGTAATTCCAGCTACTCAGGAGGCTGAGGCAGAAGAATTGCTTGAACCCAGGAGGCAGAGGTTGCAGTAGGTTGAGATTGTGCCACTGCACTCCAGCCTGGGAGACAAGAGCAAACCTCCGTCTCAAAAAAAAAAAAAAGTGAGGCTCCAGTTGTTCATTCTTTGACTGGTGGTGAAACAGCAGACATTGTTCTGAATCAAGGTTATCATGATAACACCGATAATGAAAATGACATTTGTTAATGCTGCAGAAAAAGTGCCAGTAGACAGCATGGTGAAAATATGTGATGGGCTTATTGAAGGATTAGAGAAGTCTGCATTCATAACAGAACAAGAAATCATGTCAGTTTATAAAATCAAAGAGACAGCCAGAAGCATTAGCTCACGCCTGTAATCCCAGCACTTCAGAAGGCTGAGATGGGAAAATCACTTGTATTTAGGAGTTTGAGACCAGTCTAGGCAACATAGTGAGACCTCATTTCTACAAAAAAAATTTAAAAATTATCCAGGCATGATAGCATGCACTTGTCGTCCAAGCTACTCAGGAGGCTGAGATGGGAAGGTCAATTGATCCTGGGAGGTCGAGGCTGAAATAAGCTATGATCACACTGCTACACTCCAGCCTGAATGACAGAGCAAAACCCTGTTTCAAAAAAAAAAAATCAAAACCAAAAATAAAATCAAATAGAAGATAGACTTCTAAGCCACCAAATTTGGGTTAATGAGGCAGATGACTGGAGGAAACATTTTAAAAAGCCATCCCGAAGAATGGCTCCTCATCCCTAGAGGACCCACTACCTCATCCCTCAACTACTTCTGATTGTTTTTTTACCTTAAGAAATCATTTTAAATAAAAACACAGCATTCAAACTGGGTGCGATAGTTCTAGCCTGTGGTCTCTGCTATTCAGGAGGCTGAGGCAGGAAGATAGATTGAACCCAGGAGTTCAAACTCAGCCTGAGCAACATAGTGAGACCCCATTTATAAAAATTAAAAAAAAAAAACCCACAGCATTGTACATGGAGACTGACTGAAAGCCTGCTGTTGTTTGTTGTTTGTGTTGTTTAACAGCTGATACAGGTATTCTGATGGTGCCACTGTGCTGCTTAGTTACCCTATTATATTTTCACTGTATTAATTAACTGTTAAGTACTTAAGTGTGAATAAGTGTAAGAAAATGATTGCTTATCCATTGCATATTAATTCACAGTCAAGAATGATGGTGATGCCAAACAACCACAGGTTATCTATATGGGTGGCCGAGAAAATGACACCTTTACTTTCTGATGGTTCAGTGCACACAAACTGTTTCATGCACAAACGTATTATAAATATTGTATAAAATTACATTTAGCTATGTGTATAAGGTGTATATGAAACATAAAAGAATTTTGTGTTTGGACTTGGGTCCCCTTCCTAAAATATCTTATTATGTATATGCAAATATTCCAAAATCTGAAAAAATCTAAAATCTAGAACACCTCTGGTCCCAAGCCTTTTGGATAAGGAATCATCATTCCATATATACCCTACTAATTTTATTTCTTTGGAGAAAACTTGTTCCTAAATTTCAAAGAAAGTAAATCTTTCGAGGAAAGTCTTATGTGAATTTTTATGTTTAGGAGAATTTCTTCCTTGATTATCCTCCATCGTTTCAGACACCAAATTGGGTATTAAGGACACAAAATCATGGTCATTGTTCTGATGTTTCAACATGATGAGACAACAGCAAAGGTACATGCAAGGGAGGAAAGGAGGCTAGGAAAGCTTGAGAGAAAGTCACATTTGAGCTGGATCTTGGAAGATTAGTAGGAGTTGGCTAACTGATAAAGGAAGAAGGGATTTTCTAGACAGAAGATTTGGGTTAAAAATATAGCAGCCATCTCCAATATTCATACATTTATTTAACAAATATTTAATGAATGTATGTTTTGTGTCAGAGACAGGTTTTGTCCCTAATTTTGACCCATGTTTTTATATCTCCTTCCTCAGGCTTTGAAAAATGAATCATATTTATCCTGCCAGATGGCTGAGTCTCATAGGTTCCCTTCAGATTTTATCCCTGGGGATAAAATCGTGAGCAAAAACAAACAGAAAGGAGATGTTTAGAATTAGTTTTGTCAGCTAAGGATAGAAAACCTAAAATAACAGTGGCTTATTTTTAGAATTTTAACATTTTAGAATGTTATTGTTCTCTTATGGTCTAGAGTGAACAGATAGCAGTGGACCTTATTTTTATCTTACTATTCCATTAACCTCATTAGGCAGCCATTGCTTGGTGACCCAAGATGGAGGCTTCAGTTCTATTTCTCTTGTCTACAGTATTCTAGCCAACTGAGGGGGGAAAAGGAAAAGAAGATGAACATCTACTTTCTCTTTAAAGACACTTCTTGGAAGTTCCATACGTCACTTTATCAATATCCCATTTTAAATAATTTAGTTCTACAACTAAAACTAGTTTTCATTCCTACCTAACATATACTCAGCTAAAAATTGAAGAAGAAAAGACAAATATTAAGAGTCAATGGACTGCATTGCAGAAAGGAGAGAATCAGGATGAATATTACTCTGAACACTATACTCAAGCTGAGAAACAGAGTTGATAAGCAGAAGCTAACTGTTGTTTTATATCTTTTAAAGTCTTTACTACATAATTACATTGTTTTAATGGTAGCTATTTATAGCTACTTGTTTAGAAGAAAAGTATACTTGAATTAAAAAAAAACAGGTAACAAATTTATTTTTGTCTATGTGAGTTAATTGACCATTGATTATGGCAACTGGTTTTTAAAAGGTGAATTTATGCTCAATAGTTATCTCTTTATTTTTTAATGTTTTGAATCCTTCATATGATTCATGTGAAGGGAAAACACAGCACTGAAAACACAAATAGAAGTCAGTAATAAGGTTTTGCTATTAGTTTTTCACCAATAGCAAAAGTAAAAAATGTTTTTAATTATTGTATTCAACTATATCTATGTGGTGGCCTTGGAGAAGCAGCACTAAGACCTCCTTTCAAAGTACTTACTGTGAGGAACATTATTGACTGATATATCTCCACAAGCTTCACATGTAGGCCATACACTACCCCCTTGCTCCCAGCCCATGACTAAGCAAACAGTGGAGAGGAGATACTAGAAAAGTAACCTGTGAGATTTCCAAGCCCAGTCCTCAAAAGGTCTCATAGCTTCTATTCTCCGTCTTCACATGCCAACACCACAGGAAGAAGTCCAGGCATCTTCCTCAAGAACAAGATACTAAACAGAGAAAATAACTCAGTCAACAGCTGACACCAACCACCAGACCTAGAAGAACATCTTGAACCATCTAACTACACTGAAATTACCAAATGACTTGTAACCACCTGAGCAATCCCAGGCAAGACCTGTAGGAGAACTATGTGGCTCAATTCTATCCATATTGCTGACCCACAGAATCATGAGCAAATAAAACTGTTGCTGTGATCAACTAGGAAATTTTTGAGCATTATATTAAGCAGCAATAGATAACTAATATGTACCATAAATAGAAGGTATAGGGTGACTAAAGACTTTAAAAATATACATGACAAATACTAACAAGGTAAAAGTTCAGCTCTATATTAATAACAAATAAAATATATTTTAATACAAACTGTTTTAACTGTTACTCTCACAGTTAAAATGTAGATATAATTCTAAATTGTGTATGCATTATAAAAAGTTCTCAAAATATATAAAGCAGAAAAAAGGAAATGATGCAACTATAAGAAGTAGAGGCTGGGTGCAGTGGCTCAGGCCTGTAATCCCAGAACTTTGGGAGGCTGAGGCGGGTGGATCACTTGAGGACAGGAGTCGAGACCAGCTTGGCCAAAATTGTGAAACCCCGTCTCCACTAAAAATAAAAAAAAAATAAAAATAAAAAAAAATTAGCTTGATGTGGTGGCAGGTGCCTGTAGTTCCAGCTACTCAAGAGGCTGAGGAAGAATTACTTGAACCCAGGAGGCAGAAGTTACAGTGAGCCAAGATCTGCCACTGCACTCCAGCCTGGGCAACAGAGTGAGACTCCGTCTCAAAAAAAAAGTAGATTAATTTGAAATCAACAGGACGGTTTTACTGATTAAAATAAGTAAAGCAGACAAAAAAAATAGGCATAAAGGATATGTAAGACCCTATACCCTATGGTGGGCAGAATTCTAAGATGGTTCCCAATATAGCCCTCTGATATACACAACCCATATAACCTCCTCCACTTGAATATGTGCAGGAAATGTGAACATGATGTGATAGTCAGTTCCTTAATTACATTATGGTATATCCAACCCCATCTTGCCAGACTAGAGAGATTCTTGTGCTGGCTTTTGGTAAAGTAACATGTCATTAGGGAGAGGATCCTTTGGCTAGTACAAGAGTGGGCTCTAAGAGCTGAGAGTAACCCTTGGCCAACAGCCAGTAAGGGCATGAAGATATCAGTTCTACAACCACAGGAACTGAATACAACTAACAACATGAATGAGCTTGGAAGACGACCTTGAGCTGCAGATGAGAACACTGCTGGTGGATACTTTGATTTCAGTCTTGTTTCCCATGAGCCCATGCCCAGACTTCTGACTTACAGAAGCTGTGAGTTAATCAATGGGTGTTGTTTTAAGCCTCCAAGTTTGTATTAATTTGTTATACAGGAATAGACAACTAATACAGTAGTATCTCCTTATCTGAGGGGAATACATTTAACAACCCCCAGTTAATGCCTAAAACTGTAGATAGGACTGAAGCCTATATAAACTGTTTTTCCTAAAAAAACATAGCGTGATAAAGTTTATAGATTAGGCACAGTAAGATATTAACAACAATAACTAATAATAAAACAATTATTATAATATATTGCAATAAATTATGTGAATGTGGTCTTTCTCTCCTAGAATATCTTATTGTACTGTACTCGGTAACAATGACTACGCGATGAGATGAAGTCTGGTGAAAGGCATTGTGATGGAGTATTAGGCTCCTACTGACTTTCTGTATTCCTAAATCTGTGTAACCACCCCTTACTTGCACTAAATGGCTTGGTGTCACTCATTTCAGAGGATCACTTGCTGAAGTCTCCATATAGGTTCAACACTTTCTGGTGCAAACTACATTGCTGTTGATTGGAACACATTTTCTGTTCATGTCTTCTATTCACAAATTTAATGCCTTTTCCACCTGAACTAAGCACTTATTATGCACTGGGGCGGTAACTTTTACAGTTTAAGTTGCAACAGCAACACTAACAGGAATTTCTATTTCCTTCTTCGTGATTTCACAGAAGATTCATTCTTACTGTATCTTTTAGCAATCTCAGCATACATTTTTTTTCTTTCTTTATTAAGTTGAGGAACTGTCACCATTTTATTTAAAGGAAGCACTTTATGCCTTCTCTGTGGCACATCTGAATTACCATCATTGCTACTCTTGCAATTTGGGGCCATTAACAAGTAAAATAGGGGTTATTTGAATGCAAGCACTGTAATTCCATGACAGTTGATCTGATATCTAAGAGGGTTATTAACTAATGGGTGGGTAGCTCATATAGCATGGCTACACTGGATGAAGGAATGATTCACATCCCTAGTGGGACAGCATGAGATTTCATCACTGCTCAGAATGGCATGCAATTTAAAACTTATGAATTATTTCTGGAAGTTTCCATTTAATATTTTCTGACTGTGGTTGACCATGGGTACCTAAAACAATGGAAAATGAAACCCCAAAAGACTAAATGGATATAAACTGAGTGTCCCCAAAAGACTAAATGGACATAAACTGAGATACTATCGATAAGCAAAGTTTAAATTTTGCTTAGTTTCCCTATTATACAACATAGATGGCTTGTGAGACTTTTTTTCCTGCAGCTGAGAGGAGTGTGAGTGACCAATATTTTAACACACCACATACAATTATACAATTTTCTTTTAAATGAGTTTTAAAGAAGTGTGTGTGTGTGTGTGTGCGTGTGTGTGAGACAGAGTGTTGCTCTGTCACCCAGGCTGGAATGCAGTGGCTTGATCACACCTCTTTGCAACCTTGACCTCCCAGGCTCATGTGATCCTCCCATGTCAGCCTCCTGAGTAGCTGGGACTACAGGTACCTACCACTACACACAGCTAATTTTTTTTTTTTTAAGTAGAGATGGGGGTCTTGCTGTTTTTCCCAGGCTGATCTCATATTCTTGAGCCCTGCAATCCTCCCACCTCAGCCTACCAAAGTGCTGGGATTACAGGCATGAAGCACCATGCTTAGCCTACAAGAACAGTTTTTAAAGTCAGTTCATAATATAGCATCTCATGGTAGGTATTTGCTTGTTAGACTTATCTCTATACGAGGACCTCAAACTCAACTGCTTAGCAAAGACCAGGCAGATAACAGACATTAAATGAAGCAAACTAAGTTTAACAGAATAGGATATGGTAGAGTCTTTGACAAACTGAGGAACACAAGCTCAAAATGAAAGCACCTCAAATTCTGTGGGCCGATTCTAGTCGATGGGCCACCATTTTTCATCTTCCATAATATGGAATACATATGTATAGTTGCTATCTCTGTAACAGCTTGATCAAATTGTATCATAATCAAGTTTTTTTTTTTTTTTTTTAAGACAGAGTTTCGCTCTTGTTACCCAGGCTGGAGTGCAATGGCGCGATCTTGGCTCACCGCAACCCCCATCTCCTGGGTTCAGGCAATTTTCCTGCCTCAGCCTCCTGAGTAGCTGAGAATACAGGCACGCGCCACCATGCCCAGCTAATTTTTCGTATTTTTAGTAGAGACGGGGTTTCACCATGTTGACCAGGATGGTCTCAATCTCTTGACCTCGTGATCCACCCGCCTCGGCCTCCCAAAGTGCTGGGATTACAGGCTTGAGCCACCGCGCCTGGCCTATTTTTTTTTATCAGTTTCTCCCACAGTGACAGCCTTCAAATGTTGGAACATTGTCCTATTCATCTTTATATTCCCAGGATATATCTCCTAGCATATAATAAGCCTGCAATAAATGTTTGTGGTGGGAACAGTGAATGAAAGAATAAATGCACAAGGGCCCATACAGCAAAGAAATGCAAATTAATGTATTAACTGAATGATAGTAAGAGTAATCAAATCAGGGACATGAGCATGAGACAACTAACAAAAGTCTGCTTCTCTGCGATGTGGCATGCAAACAGCTGACAGCTCTCTGCTAAATGACAGTCCATGACCTCAGATTCTAGAAGCTCAGTGTTTGGAAAAGGCACTAATTTCTTTCATTTTTAATTAGGTGACCAGTGATTAGATTATTATTGCTAGAGACAGGCTGATTAAGAAGTCACTGACAGTCATTTGTCCTCCTCAGAGAGCTGTCACACGGGTACATTTACATAATGACAGCTTCCCAGCTGGGAACTCTACTCTGCTTGTGTCACTTCTGGTGATAAATGCTGGTCCCTCACTGTTTGGGACTTCAGTAAATTTTTCCAAGCAGTCAGTCTTTCAGAGGAAACTTTAAATGAAAAACCTTAGAAATGAAAATACACCTAAGGGAATTTGCTAAGCCTTCTATATTTATTTTTTACCCTAGGAAGTTTCTTAAGGTAGCAGTTGTAGGGGAGTGTTCACCATTTCCATTTAAATGCTTGGAAGAATTTTTTAAAACTGTATCACCTTAAAGGAGGTGGATAGCTATAGGCGAGCGTGTGTGTGTGTGTGTGTGTGTGTGTGTGTGTGTGTGTGTGTAAGGGGTTGGGAAGCGGGGGATGGGTAGAAAGTTCTTACCTAAATACTGTATCTGAAAAGTGGAGAAAGGCTTTTCACTTAATAAATGTTTAAAACTGACAATATCAAGCCTCTAGATTGCCTTATTTTAATTTTTTTCTTATTTTTAATTTTCAGAAACCCTTCAAGGCTCATTGTGTTTCTCCATTTTTACATAAATAGTTGATTACATTAACAAAATAAAACATTCATCAGTATAAGTCAAAGACAGGGAGGAAAGAGGGGAAAAGAAGGGGAGGAGAAAACGAAAAGGGAGAGAGAGGAGGTAGAAAGGAAGACAGAAGGAGAGAGAGGGAGAGAGAATTCCTCTTCTGATTATTTCGTATTAGTGAAGCGTGGGTTATTTTCTAAATGGAATGTCATTAATCAAGTCTCGAAGCTGAATCATAAAAAAGACAAACGGAAAAACAGAACACCAAATGCAGCCTTCAAAACAGCTGAAAAATATAAGACGTTAGCTCATTTGGATTAAATGTTCTAAATTAAATAAAAATCCAATTATGCAAAATAAGGAAAACTGTTTTACAGTGTTGCCAGTTAGGAGTACTTCTGGACTAATAATTATATTCTATCCATATGTCTGAAATTTTCTGAAATAGGTGAAACAGTTTTCATATATTTTATTTACATTATTAATTTGGTAAATCTATTTTTCCACGGTTATGCTAAGTACAGTATCCACATCTAGATTAAAAAGGGCTTATTCCAAGAACACAAGGAATTCAACATCAGAGAATCTACAAATGCAATTTACCATATTAACAGACTCAAAAAATATTCAGTACAATCATTTATTTTGCTTGTAGTCATGTAATTTAAGCAGGACTTGGTAGAGATAGTTTATCTCTGCTACACACAGCTTTAGTTGGGGTGGGTCAACTGCAGCTGGGCAGATCAAATTACTTCCTCACTTACTTGGCAGTAAGTTGGTACTAGCTATCATCTAGAAGCCCAGATGAAATTTTTAGGGAGCCTCAGTTCCACTCCAAAGGGCTACTTAGACTTCTTTCCAGCATGGCCACTGATTTCTAAGAGCAAGTGGTCCAAGGGACTTGGGTGGAAGCTGCAAGGCTTCTTATGATTTAGTCTTGGAAGTCCCAGAACATCATGTCCACTGCATTCTCTAGAGTGAAGCAAGTCCCTAAAGCCAATCTAGATTTAAGGGGAGGGGACTACCTAGTCTGATTTATGAATGCCAGCCTTTATAGGAGTTATATGAGAACACTAGCAGGTTATACCTGGAGATCTGGGGGGTCTGTGGGATGGTATAGCACCTCCTCTGTCAGGGGGCAGAAGTCATTGATCCCATGGGAAGCTAAACCTGGATGTAGCCTCTCCACTGAATGGAGGAGGTAAGCTGAGTCTCAGCTTGTTGACCAGACAACCCACAGTGAGCACCACAATGAATACTTTAGCCAATCCTTTCATTGCATTCCAGGTTTATTTGTCTATTTTCATCCATTGTGATGGACACTTACTGGGCCCCTTCAATATTTCCCACCATCAGGTGTCTCTGTTCTCTCTTCCTGGAATTCCTATTATTTGGACATTGAATTTCCTAGACTAGTTTTCTAATTTTCTTGTTTTTTTTTTTTTTTTTAAATTTGTATTTTCCATCTTTTATCTTTGTTCTGCTTAGTGGGGGATTTCCTCAATTCGATCTACCAATATTCTATTGAGTCTCTTTCTCCCTGTTACTGTGTTTTTAACTTCTAAAACTTCATTTTATGACTTTAAAAATGGTTTAGCATCCAAAGGTACAAAGAGGAGCTGGTACCACTCCTTCTGAAACTATTCCAAACAATAGAAAAAGAGGGACTCCTCCCTAATTCATATTATGAAGACAGCATCATCCTGATACCAAAGCCTGGTAGAAACACAACAAAAAAAGAAAATTTCAGGCCAACATCCCTGATGAAAATTGATGCAAAAATCCTCAATAAAATACTGCTGGCAAACCGAATCCAGCATTATGATCAAGTTGGCTTTATCCCTAAGATGCAAGCCTGGTTCAACACACACAAATCAATAAATGTAATCAATCACATAAACAGAACCAATGACAAAAACTACATGATTATCTCAACAGATGCAGAGAAGACCTTTCATAAAATTCAACACCACTTCATGCTAAAAACTCTCAATAAACTAGCTATTAATGGAATGTATCTCAAAATAATAAGAGCTATTTATGACAAACCCACAGCCAATATCATACTGAATGGGCAAAAGCTAGAAGCATTCCCTTTGAAAACTGGCACAAGACAAGGATGCCCTCTCTCACCACTCCTATTCAGCATAGTCTTAGAAGTTCTGGCCAGGGCAATCAGGAAAGAGAAAAAATAAAGGTATTCAAATAGAAAGAGAGGAAGTCAAATTCCCTCTGTTTGAAGATGACATGATTGTATATTTAGAAAACCCCATCATCTCAGCTCAAAATCTTCTTAAGTTGATAAGCAACTTCAGAAAAGTCTCAGGATACAAAATCAATGTGCAAAAATCACAAGCATTTTTATACACCAATAATACACAGAGAACCAAATCATGAGTGAACTCCCATTCACAATTGCTACTAAGAAAATAAAATACCTACGAATACAACTTACAAGAGATGTGAAGGACCTCTTCAAGGAGAACTACAAACTACTAGTGAAGGAAATAAGAGTGGACAAAAACAAATGAAAAAATATTCCATGTTCATGGATAGGAAGAATCAGTATTGTGAAAATGACCATATTGCCCAAAGTAATTTATAAATTCAGTACTATCCTCATCAAACTATCAACGACTTTCTTCACAGAATTAGAAAAAAAACTACTGTAAATCTCATAGGGAACCAAAAAAGAGCCCAGATAGCCAAGACAATTCTAAGCAAAAAGAACAAAGCTGGAGGTATCATGTGAACTGACTTCAAACTATACTACAAGGCTACAGTAACAAATACAGCATGGTACTGGTACCAAAACAGATATATACACCAATGGAATAGAACAGAGGCCTCAAAAATAATGCCACACATCTACAACCATGTGATCTTTGACAAACCTGACAAAAACAAGCAATGGGGAAATAATTCCCTATTTAATAAATAGTGTTGGGAAAACTGGCTAGCCATATGCGCAAAACTGAAATTGAACCCCTTCCTTATACATTATACAAAAATTAACTCAAGATGGATTAAAGACTTAAATGTAAGACCTAACACCATAAAAACCCTAGCAGAAAACCTAGACAATACCATTCAGGACATAGGCATGGGCAAAGACTTCATGACAAAAACACCAAAAGCAACGAACACAAATGCCAAAACTGACAAATGGGGTCTAATTAAATGAAAGAGCTTCTGCACAGCAAAGGAAACTATCACCAGAGTGAACAGGTAACCTACAGAATAGAAAAAATTTTTGCAATCTATCCATCTGACAAAGGACTACTGTCCAGATTCTACAAGGAACTTCAACAAATTTACAAGAAAAAAAACAAACAACCCCATCAAAAAGTGGGCAAAGTATATGAACAGACACTTCTCAAAAGAAGACATTTAGGCAGCCAACAAACATATGAAAAAAAGCTCATCATCACTAGAGAAATGCAAATCAAAACCACAATGAGATACCATCATACACCAGTTAGAATGGTGATCATTAAAAAGTCAGGAAACAGGGGAACGATCCAAGATGGCTGACCGCTAACATCTTGGGATTGTAGCTCCCAGTGAAAGTGCAGAGAACAAGAGGACACCACACTTTCAGACAAATTTTGGTCACTCATGGAGCAGAAGATTCCCAGTGGAGGAGCCGCACGGGTCGCCAGCGCAACTCTTGTGGCCGGTGCAGTGGTTTTGCCAGCACCTCGGCGCGGCAGCTCTTGGTGCAGAGTAAACGGGACTGGTTCCCCTTCTGACCAAGGTTTGGAGGAGCCACATGGGTCGCCAGCACGACTCTTGTGGCTGGTGCAGTGGTTTTGCCGGCACCTCGGTGCAGCAGCTCTTGGTGCAGAGTAAATGAGACTGGTTCCCCTTCTGACCGAGGTTTGGAGCTCTGGGAAGGCAGAGTCGCCTATTACGGACTCAAGAAGGAAGCCAGACTGGAGATTCCTGGGCAGAAAAGCACCATCAGTCTTAACGCTGCTGTTTTGGCTGGTGCAGTGGGTTGCTCATATTTCGGCCCTGGGAATTAACAACTTGGACGTCCACTCAGAGACCTAATTTGAAGGGTGGTAATTACAAAGACAACAGGTGGATAAATTTACAATGATGGGAAGAAACCAGTGTAAAAAGGCTGAGAATACTCAAAATCAGAATGCCTCTCCCTCTAAAGAGGATCACAGTTCCTCATCAACAAGGGAACAAGGCTTGATGGAGAACAAGCATATCCCATTAACAGAATCAGGCTTCAGAAGACGGATAATAAGAAACTTCTTTGAGTTAAAAGAACATGTTGTAGCCCAATGTAAAGAAACTAAGAACTTTGAAAAAAGGTTTGACGAAATCCTAATGAGAATAGACAATTTAGAGAGGAATATAAGTGACTCAATGGAACTGAAGAATGCAATACAGGAACTCTGAGAAGTATGCACAGGTTTAAACACTCGAATTGTTCAAGCAGAAGAAAGGATATCAGAGGTCGAAGTCCAACTTAAGGAAATAAAACGAGAAGACAAGAATAGAGAAAAAAGGATAAAAAGGAATGAGCAGTCTCCAAGAAATGTGGGACTATGTGAAAAGACCTAATTTACGTTTGATAGTTGTACCTGAATGTGATGGAGAGAATGGATCCAAGCTGGAAAATATTCTTTAGGATATTATTCAGGAAAATTTTCCTAAACTAGCAAAGCAGGACAATATTCAACCCCAGGTAATACAGAGAACACCACAAAGATATTCCTCAAGAAGAGCAACCCCAAGGCACATAATCGTTAGATTCACCAGCGTTGAAATGAAGGAGAAAATACTAAGGGCAGCCAGAGAGAAAGGTCAGGTTACCCACAAAGGGAAGCCTATCAGACTTACAGCAGATCTCTCAGCAGAAACTCTACAAGCCAGAAGAGAGTGGGGGCCAATATTCAACATCCTTAAAGAACAGAACTTTCAGCCCAGAATTTCATATCCAGCCAAACTAAGCTTCACAATTGAAGGAAAAATAAAATTTTTTATGAACAAGCAAGTACTCAGAGATTTTATTAGCACCAGGCCTGCTTTACAAGAGCTTCTAAAAGAAGCATTACACATAGAAAGAAACAACCAGTATTAGCCTTTCTAAAAATATACCAAAAAGTAAAGAGCATGAACATAAAGAAGAATTTACATCAACGAATGGATAAAACAGCCAGTTAACAACAAATGGCAGTAATCCTAAATTTAAATCGACTAAATCCCCCAATCAAAAGATACAGCCAAAACCCAACAGTATGCTACATCCAGACCCATTTCACATGCAAGGATACACAAAGACTCAAAACAAAGGGATGGAGAAAGATTTACCAACCAAATGGAGAGCAAAAATAAATAAATAAATAAAAAGCAGGAGTTGCAATTCTCGTCTCTGATAAAATAGATTTTAAAGCAACAAAGATATAGTGGTAAAAGGATCAATGCAACAATAAGAGCTAACGATCCTAACACCCACATACATAGAGAGTTAGACTCAATAAGACAGAAAATTAATAAGGATATCAAGGACTTGAACTCAGATCTGGAACAAGTAAACTTAATAAATATTTATAGAGCTCTCCACTTTAAATACACAAAATATACATTCTTGTCAATACCACATCACACCTACTCATAGGTTTAAATGAAATATTGATTGGCCATTATTAATACCCATTTCTTTTAGAATAAAGCAACATTTCCATTCTCTCTCCCTCTTTTTCTTCCTCTTTCTTCCTCTCCTTCACTCCTTTTTTTTTCTTTCCTTCTCTCAAAAAAAAAAAAAGAAAAAAGAAGTCAACTTGTAGACCTCTAGATCCAGGTCGGCAATGTCTCTCTCATTGCCTGATTTCCTTCTTTTCCTTCTCTCCCTCCCTCCCTCCCTCCCTCCCTTCCTCCTTTCCTCCCTTCCTGCCTTCCTCCAAAAAAAAATAAATAAATAAATAAAAAATAAAAAGTCAGGAAACAACAGATGCTGGAGAGGATGTGAAGAAATAGGGACACTTTTATACTGTTGGTGGGAGTATAAATTAATTCAAACCTTGTGGAAGACAGTGTAGTGATTCCTCAAGGATCTAGAACCAGAAATACCATTTGACCCAGCAATCCTATTACTGGGTATATACTCAAAGGATTATAAGTTATTCCACTATATAGACACATGCACATGTATGGTTACTGCAGCACTATTCACAATAGCAAAGATTTAGAACCAACCAAAATGCCCATCAATGATAGACTAAATACAGAAAATGGGGCACATACACACCATGGAATACTATGCAGTCATAAAAAAGAATGAATTCATGTCCTTTGCTGGGACATGGATGAAGCTGGAAACCATCATTCTCAGCAAACTAACACAGAAACAGAAAAACAAACACCACATGTTCTTACTCATAATTGGGAATTGAACAATGAGAACACATGGACACAGGAAGGAGAACATCACACAACGGGGCCTGTTGGGGAGTGGGGATCTAGGGGAGGGATAGCATTAGGAGAAATACTTAATTTAGATGATGGGTTAATGAGTGCAGCAAACCACCATGGCACATATATACCTATGTAACAATCCTGCATGTATCTGCACATGTATCCCATAACTTAAAGTATAATTTTAAAAAATGGTTTAGCATCCTCTTCTTTAATAGTTGTAACATTTTATTACTCAGAGGATACTTTAAAGAATGTTTTGTTTTACATTTTCTTTTGCCTGGTGTATTAGTCCATTTTCAGGCTGCTAATAAAGACGATGACCAAGACCGCAATTTAACAAAAGAATGAGAGCTAATGAATTTACAGTTCCATGTGGCTGGGGAGGCCTTACAATCATGGCGGAAGGTGAAAGGCACATCTCATATGGTGGCAGATAAGAGAAGAGAGCTTGTGCAGGGAAACTCCCTTTATAAAACCATCAGATCTCATGAGACTCATTCAGTATCTGTCATGAGACTATCAGGGGAAAGACCCACTCCCATGATTCAATGACCTCATTATGGTCCCTTCCACCACATGTGGGAATTGTGTGAGTTACAATTCAAGATGAGATTTTGGTGGGGACATGACCAAACCACGTCATTCCACCCTTGGTCCCTCCCAAATGTCATGCCCTCACATTTCAAAACCAACCATGCCTCCCAGAAAGTCTTAACTCATTTCTACATTAACTCAAAAGTCCACAGTCCAAAGATTTACCTGAGACAAGGCAAGTTCCTTCTGCCTATTAGTCTGTAAAATCAAAAGCACGTTCGTTACTTCCTAGATACAATGGGGGTACAGGCATTGGGTAAATACAGCCATTCCAAATGGGAGCAATTGGCCAAAACAAAGGAGCTACAGAGCCCATGCAAATGCGAAATCCAGTGGGGCAGTCAAATCTTAAAGCTCCAAAATGATCTTCTTTGATTCCAGGTCTCCCATTCAGGTCATGCTGATGCAAGAGGTGGGCTCCCACTGACTTGGACAGCTCTACCCCTGTGGCTTTGCAGGGTATAGCCTCCCTCCTGGCTGCTTTCACAGGCTGGAGTTGAGTGTCTGTGGCTTTTCCAGGCACATGATGCAAGCTGTCAGTGGATCTACGATTCTGGGGTCTGGAGAATAGTGGCCCTCTTCTCACAGCTCCCTTAGGCAGTGCCCCAGTAGGGACTTTGTGTGGCGGCTCTGACCCCACATTTACCTTCCACACTGCTGTAGCAGAGGGTCTCAATGAGGGCCCTGCCCTGCAGCAAATTTCTGCCTGGGCATCCAGGAGTTTCCATATATCCTCTGAAATCTGGGCCGAGGTTTCCAAACCTTAATTCTTGACTTCTGTGTAATTGCAGGCTCAATACCACATGGAAACTGCCAAGGCTTGGGGCTTCCACCCTCTGAAGCAACAGCCCGAGCTGTATCTTGGCCCATTTCAGTCATGGCTGGAGCAGGTGGGACACAGAGCACCAAGTCTCCAGACTGCACTCAGCACAGGGACTCTGGGCCCAGCCCAGGAAACTATTTTTTCCTCCTAAACCTCTGGGTCTGTGATGGGAGGTGCTGCTTCAAAAGTCTCTGACATGCTCTGGAGACAGTTTGCTTCAAAAGTCTGTAAGCCATTATCTTGGTGACTAACATTCAACTTCTCATTACTTATGCAAGTTTCTGCAGCTAGCTTGAATTTCTCCTCAGAAAATGGGTTTTTCTTTTCCACTGCATTGTCAGGCTACACATTTTCTAAACTTTTATGCTTTGCTTCCCTTTCAAGACTGACTGCCTTTAACGGCATCCAAGTAACCTCTTGAATGCTTTGCTGCTTAAACATTTCTTCTGCCAGATACCCTAAATCACCTCTCTCATGTTCAAAGTTCCACAAATCTGTATGGCAGGGGCAAAATGCCATCAGTCTGTTTGCTAAAACAAAACGAAAGTCACCTTTGCTCCAGTTCCCAGCAAGTTCCTTATCTCCATCTGAGACCACCTTATCCTGGATTTCATTGTCTATATCATTATCAGCATTCTGGTCAAAATCACTCAACAAGTCTCTAGGAAATTCCAAACTTTCCCGCATTTTCCAGTCATCTTCTGAGCCCTCCAAACTATTCCAAACTCTGTCTGTTACTCAATTCCAAAGTAGCTTCTACATTTTCAGATGCCTTTTCAGCAGTGCCCCACTCTACTGGTACCCATTTACTGTATTCGTCTATTTTCACACTGTTTATAAGGACATACCAGAATGTGGACAATTTAAAAAAGAAAGAGGTTTAATGAACTTCCAGTTCCAAATCACTGGGGAGGCCTCACAATCATGGCGGAAGGCAAGGAGGAGAATGACACGTCTTACATGGATGGCAGCTGTCAAAGCGAAAGAGCTTGTACAGGGAAACTCCCCTTTATAAAACCATCAGATCTTGTGAGACTTATTCACTATCAAGAGAATGGCTTGAGAAAAATCTGCCCCCATGATTCAATTACCTCCCAGTAGGACCCTCCCACAACATGTGGGAATTGTGGGAGTTAGTTCAAGATGAGATTTGGGTGAGGACACAGCCAAACCTTATCACCTGGATAGTTTCTGTTCCCTCCAAGTTGCTGTTTTCTGCAAGCTTTTGTCCTCATTTTCTATGGTAGCTTTCCTCCTATACCTGGCAATACTTGGCTGCATGTCCTTGACTGATTAAGAATGGGAAATTAAAAAGTTAACTAGAAGCTTTTGGCATGTGACTGAGGTCTGTCAACTCTAGGCTTCTTTATAAGTTTATCTGGATAAGCCATTCTAAGAGAAGGATCTGGTGTTGATATTGTTAGGTATTCCCTTCTGGCCTGATCATATTTCCAAGAGTACTCCAATACTCTGACTGGAGAGTGAACATCTGGCTGCCCTTGTTTTGGAAGCCAAACAAGGGATGAAGGCAAGGAGTCTGCATTCAGCATTCAGTTAAGTATATGGTCTCTCATTCCCCATTTTTGGCATAGAATCCATGTATTCTCAACTGTGAATTGAATTCCCTTCCCCACCAGTCCCTATGCTTTCTAATCTATAATCAAGTTTATAAAACCACCCTAAAATTGCTAAAGTACTATATATGTATGGCAGTTTAACCTCTACAAATTTTTAAAAATTAATTGGTGGCACAGTGCTGCGTCCTAGAAACACATTTCATGGATTTGAAAACCAGACTGGATTTTCAAGATCTCCTTGGCTCAATCGATCCATCCACCTTGGTTTCCTGAAGTGCTGGGATGACAGGTAAGAGCCACTGTGTCCGGCCTCAAGTACAAATACTTAAGATAACTTTTGCATAGTATTTATGAAATTTGATCATCATATAATCATACATATCATTGAAAGAAAGACCTTCAAAAAAGTTAACAACTTCTCTTTTTCTTCAGTAGGAAAATTCAAAGTCATTTATAATAATTTCTAGTTTGTTCTTACTAACCTTAAACTTTGTCAGTTCTACCAAAAAGTAGAGAAAATGATACTTTAAATTTTTATTATAATTTTAATAACATCAATTAAAACCATCAAACAACCACTGCATATGTCAATTTAATAAAGCTTGTATGTTATGAACAGCCAGCTAAGCCCCATGGGATAATTCTTTCACTCTTTTGGTGAGAGGTAGGTGTTTCAAAGAATTACCTCTTTCTTTGGTAATTAAAGCCAATCAAGATTTTTTGCATTTCTATTATGAAAATGAGTGACTTTTTATATCTTATTGCTTAATTAAGGGATATAAGTGTCCCCTGCTGATAAAAGTGCTTTGCTACTTAAAAACCAGCATTGCAGTATCTCTTTTTCATTTTCCAGTTGAAAGTTGTCTTTATATAGCATGAAGCAAGAGTGACATCTGGTGATCAATAAGTTTATCACATACAACTATGTTCTTAGAAATATTTCATTTGTGTTTTAAGGTTTCTATTAAAAAAAAACTTTTAAGTGTGTACTTTTATATTTCATGAACTTCAAAAGCTGCTTTTAGGTAAAACATGTAGATGATTACAAAAGTCATAAGAGATGGGCTATATAATGAAAATCAATCAAGGGATATTTTCAGTTTCATGAGCACAAAAAATGGCAACTTGATTTATCTTGTTTGATTTGTATGAAAGCTGAAACCTGCTTTTTATGTTAAAAAGTATATCGATTCTTCTGAAAATATAAGTATTTTGCAGAAGATTCCTCCCAAATACTATTTTAATCCAAAAATAAACCAAGTATAATGACACTACTATCAACTGTGAACTAAAAGAATGTGTATAATCTTGTCTAAAAGCTCCACAAGTCATCAATAAAGAATAATTCAATTTATACAAAAGTAAATGTAAATACCAAGGTCAAAAGAGCTTCCTTTATGGAAAGGTCAAGGTATATAACAAGACATTAAAAAACATTTTTTTTTCAGTCTGAGCATCATAAGAAAACTTGTGGCAACAAAAAGAATTTTTTAATTGTCCAGGCATGGTGGTGCACACACCACACCTGTGGTCCCACCTATTCAGGAGGCTAAGGTGGAAAGATTGTTTGCTTGAGCCCAGAAAGTCAAGGCTGCAGTGAACCATGATTGTGCCATTGCACTCCAGACTGAGTGACAGAGTGAGACCCTGTGTCAGAAACAAACAAACAAACAAACAAAAAACATACACACATAAACCCCAACAACTTCTTTGGTGCTCCCCAGTTTGGAAGTACCACATCTGATGACAGGAGCATACTACGAAAAAGACATGGAATATATTCTTTGGATCCTTAGCCAACATTCTAAGGCAGGAGTTAAAAGAGATACCAAGCCACAGAGGTTTTCTTCTTGACCCATCACAAAGTGGGAGAGAGATGAGGATAATTCCTGGGGACCACTAACTTGTTCTTCAGTGAGACTGACAAGAAAAAGCAGATGAATTCAGGGATGTAGGTGAACACACACACACATACACACACAAATGACAAAAAATATGGTGACTATTCACCAGTGTGGTTCACTCACCTTGAAGAGAAGAGCAAAACACACTGAAGGTAGTATGTCCTCCCAGTTGGTTAGGAAATACTGTATCACTGGCTCAACTCAGCTAGCTTCTGGCTCAGGAATTTCAGCAGAATTATGAATAAAAAAGACAACAGAAATAAATTTTCCTGCATACAGTTGCCCATAGACATAGATGTCTTTTCACTCATCTCATATAGCTTCATAATTGGATAGAAAAAACTAACCAACAATATGTAGTCTTCTAGCTTGAGCTCTAAGTGAAGACTCAGTGTACAGGGAAATAGGAAAAGTCAGTGAGAATTCATATATAGTATTTTGGGCAAATAATAATCCTGAATAAACTATTCTGATTCAAAGTTGAGAATAAAAGAAGCAAATAAGAGAATCAATGCAAAAGTTTAGCAAAAGGAAAAAGGAAAGTGAACACCAACATCCCAGGAGCATACACTGGAAGAAGTTTACTCTAGAAAAAAGAAAAAAAAAAAATCATAAAACATGGCTTAACAATGTCAGAGAAAAAAAATAAGAGGATAAAATAAAATAGAATAGACCAAAGTAAGTATTTTAGGAATAAGATACTTCAAGTTAATCTGGAGCAAAATTTACCCTACAAAAAAGTGAACTTATGACATTTGGACATATTTAGGATTTCTACACAATGCAGAGGGAAAAGACAAAAGGATAAAACAGAAAGGCAACATATAAATATTTGGTATAAATTGAAGGACAAGCCCTACAGAACAAAAACAAGGGAACTTTCATAATATGGAAGCATATATACCTCAGTCTACACATCTAGGGGATCACTGTATTACAGATAAAAACTAATGTAACTAGAATAAGCTACTCCACAAAAATCATCTGTAAATATGGTATCTTATTTGTTTCATTTAATTATACAGTTCCCTAACTGCTTTATTAAAAGAAAGTTTAGTATCTCCCTCTTGAAGCTCCATTCTCTCACAGACCTATCCATTACAATCCCACAAAGTTCAGAAGAAGGATATTCCAGCTTCCACATCTATGCAGGAATAGAACTGCATTATGCTCAGCCCATCATTGGAATTGGTGCAACCCAACAGGTTATTGAAAAACAGCCCATTAGGCAAACGCACAGTAATAAGGTGGCAGGCAAGAATCATCAATGGGTGTTAAAATTAGCAGGTAAAATATAATGAGAAATAAGACAGGCTCAAAGACTCCCCTTCTAAGGTATTTATTATTAACTGAAAATAGAAAAATAGAAAGTGTACATGGAAAAACCCTCCAGACACCATGTTAATCAGGTGATAAAAGGTAATGTTGTGGTAATATGATACATTAATATCATGTATCTCCTGATATGATTCACTGAAAAGAGCACAATTTCTGTGTTTTTTGGCCAAAAAATGCATAACACCAAAGTAATACATAATGAAATACTGGACTAATCCTATCTGAGGGACATTGTAAAAAAATGAAAATACTGACCTATCAAACTCTTCAAAAGTGTCAAAGTCATGAAAGACAAAGGAAATGTCACAGATTAAAGGAGATGAAGGAAACATTACAAATAATCGTAATATGTATCCTAGACTAGAAAAAGAACACTAGTGAGAAAATGACAAAATTATAATAGGATTGCAGTTTAGTCCATATTGTTCCAATGTTAATTCCCTGGCTTTGATAATTATATTATTATTATGTATATAATATAACTGAGTCCCAGTTGCCCATGTTAGTTACAGACTCCATAATGTATTCTTTTTTGACTTTCTACTTTGGCTGTCTCACTTTTAGCATTTTCTCACTTGTGCCTATATATTATGTAGGATGTTAACGTTAGTGGAAGCTGTGTAAAGGGTATATGGAAATTTTTTGAGTTGTTTTTGTAACTTTTCTATAAGTGTAAAATTATCTCAAAATAAAAGGGCTGTAGCTCATGCTTGTCATCTCAGTGCTTTGGGAGACAGAAACAGCAGGATCACTTTAGGCCAGGATTCAAGACCAGCCTGGGCAACATAGCAAGCCCTCATACCTACAAAAAAATTCTTTTAATTAGCAAGGCATGGTAGCATGCATTTGTATTCCCAACAACTTGGGAGGCTGAGGTAGGAGGATCACTTGAGCCCAGGTTTGGGAGACTGTAGTGAGCTATGATTGTACCACTGCACTCCAGTGCCTGGACAACAGAGCAAGACTCTGTTTCTAAAAAAAAAAAAAAAAAATTTAAAAATTAAAAATTAATTTAAAATGAAAGGTTTTTTAAAATTAATAAAATTCATTAATCTTGAAACAGATCCCTGTCCAGGGCACATTGTCCTTTGAATGGGAATGATCCATTCCCTCAAAGCTAATCCATCAGCTAAATTTCTTCTACCCTTGGGCTCCTTGGAGAAAAGTCTTTTGTGCTGGCTCCTTTTGTTTCTCATACACAGACACTTCCCAGGGTTTCTATTAAGCTAGGAGTGCTGGGGTAGGATTAGTTTCTGGGTTAGGCCTTCTCACTGTATCAAAATCATGTCTGTCTTTTCTCTGCAGAGAATAATCCAAAAGACAAGCAGCATTTTCTTTCTTTCTTTCTCTCTTTCTTCCTTTCTTTGAGACAGAGTCTCATTACTGTGTTGTCCAGGCTGCCTTTGAATTCCTGGGCTCAAGCAATCTTCCTGCCTCAGCCTCCAGAATAGCTGGAACTACAGGTGTTCACTACCACATGCCCAGCTGTTTGTAATTCTAAAACATAAAGGGTCTGATTATTTCCCTTTCTCTGAGTTATTCTCCCATTACTTCTGTCATCCTACATGCAGCAGACATGGCTTCTTTCCCAGCCCATATCCCCTTAACCAGTGAGTTCACTTGCACATATTGTAGACAGCTTCTAGCTTCTGAGGTTCTCACCTCAAGTGCTTCTTCTCATTGCCTGTGAGGTCTTTATAGCAGCAAATGCAAGTAGTCTTGGACAGCAGGTATGACCTACAGTGTGGGAAAGTTAAGCCCCTGAGCTTCCACCAATGGGGGAAGGGAGTGGAGAAATAAATGCTCCATCCTTTCCTCCTCTCCTGCTATTATTCAGGGAATTTTTCCTGTATTTTCTCAGAGATGGCCTGAGTCCCAGTTGCCCACGGTAGTTACAGACTCTATAATGTATTCTTTTTTGACTTTCTACCTTGCTTGTTTCACTTTTACCATTTCCTCACTTGCGCTTCCTAGAATAATCTAAAAAACGATCACACCCAAACTGTAACATGGAGTTAATTTAATGATGAAGATAAACGTTCACAGGATATTTTGAAGCAAAACTAAAACATATTAGAAAGTAGCATAGCCAATCCATGTCTAACTAGCAAGCAATGTGACTTCCTTCCCCTACAACTAACCATAGACATTCTGCGGAAGCTAGAAGGTGATTGGTGTGTCCCAATGCCAACCCCCAAACTGTGGAAAGCACATGGACATGGAGTATGTGTATGGGTGAGAAAGGTAATGTGAAGAGGAAGAGGAATGTGTAGGTAGAGTAAATGAAGGCCAGACATGAGGGACAGGCATGGGCTGGGGAGGCCTTCTTTAGTTACTCCCTTCTCTGTCCCTCAACATCTCCTAGACAAGCCCATTGGCTGTTGCAATGCCTAGTGTAGCAGCCCTATCCAAGTGCCCCCTGGAGGTATTGGGTAACAATGAGTAGTGCGGAAACTTGGCTACAGACTGGAGCTGATAAGGGTCAGTGTAGGCCTTTATTTCCACCTCTCACCATCTTCCTATGTCCTCAGACCTCCATTTCCACCCCCCACACTCAAATGGCCATAGCATAAACAGTTAAAATTTTAAAAGGCAGCCCCTGTTCCTGAGTGGTAGGCATAGGCTGGGGTCAGGAGTGAGTTAATGAGTGGTTGAGGCCAGACTGTTTTATTCCTAGACATTGCAACACTCCTAAATAATCTAGGGTGACATAAGCAACGGCCTATGTTTTCTCCCCTCCCCTAGCTAAATATTTTCTGTCAAGAGAATCAGGCCCAAGGGAATATGAAGGGGTAAAAGGAGATCACTGAAGAATACAAACACAATAACATAATAAAAGAGATTACTTTCATACTTTTTTAAATGTTAGAAGAAAAAGAAGACAAAAGTCATATAGTTAGAATTACACAGTATATTGACTTTTCAGATTGATTTCTTTCACTTAGTAATATGCATATAAATTTCCTCCATGTCTTTTTATGGCTTGATTGGTATTTCATTGTCTGGATATACCACAATTTATTTATCCTTTCACCTACTAAAGGACATCGCTGCTATAAATATCCATGGGTAAATATCAAGGAGTGTGACTGCTAGACTGTAAAGACATGTTTAGCATTGTAATAAATTATCAAACTGCCTTCTAAAGTGGCTGTACCATTTTCCATTCCCAAAAGCAATGAATGAGATTTCCTGTTGCTCCACATCCTTGTTAGTATATTTGATGTTGTCCGTGTTCTGAATTTTGGCCATTCTAATACCATTCTAATAGGTATGTAGCGGTATCTTACTGTTGTTTTAGTTTACATTTCTCTGATGACATATGATGTGAAGCATCTTTTCATATGCTATTTGCCACTTGTACATCTTCTTTGGTGATGTGTCTGTTAAGGTCTTTAACCCATTTTTAATTGAATTTTTTGTGTTCTTATTGTTGAGTTTTAAGTGTTCTCTGTATATTTTTGATAACAGTCATTTATCTTTTCCAAATTCTCTCAGTCTGCAGTTTGCCTTTTCAGTCTCTTGGCAGTGTCTTTTGCAGAGCAGAAATTTTTAATTTTTTTGAATTCCAGCTTTCTCTTTAATTATTTCTTTTATGAATTATGCCTTTGGTGTTGCATCTAAAAAGTCCTCAATGAACTCAAAATTATCTTTTAAGAGATTTGCTATATTTTAAGAGTTTTATAGTTTCTCATTTTATAGTTAGGTATATGATTCATTTTGAGTTAATTTTCATGAATAGTATAAAGTTTGGGTTTAGATAAATGTTTTTGAATGTGAATGTTCAGTCATTTCAGCACCATTTGTTGAAAAACCTATTTGCCCATTGGTCTTTGACAAAGGGCAAAGGCAATACATGGAGAAAACTTCCATGTATTGGAAGCCCTTTGTCAAAGACCAATTGACTCTATTTATATGGGTCTATTTCTGGGCTTCTAATATATTCCATTGATCAATGTGTCTTTTTTTTTTTTGCCAATACCACATTGTCTTGATTACTGTAGCCTTACAATATATCTTGAAGCTGAGTAGTATCAGTCCTTAAACTTTGTTCTTCTCCCTCAGATTTAATATTGTGTTGGCGATTGTGTGTCTTTTGCCTGTTGATATAAACTTCACTTTTTGTTTTTTAATATTTGAAAGGTATATGCATTTTATTGTAATATTTGGTGTTTTAAAACACGTAAAAGCAGATTAAAAAACTGTATGTAGTATTTGACATCATTTGATATGATTGCATTTGAAAAAACGTGTGGTTACCTCTTGGTTGTGAGACTACTGGTGATTTTTAAACGTTTCTTTTTCTAGGGCTGGGTGCAGTGGCTCATGCCTATAATCTCAGCACGTTGGGAGGCCAAAGAGGGAGGAGCACTTGAGCCCAGGAGTTTGAGATTACAGTGAGCTTTGATCACACCGCTGCACTCCAAGCCTGGGCAACAAAGCAAGACCGTATCTCAATGCTGTTTAGGGGCAGCCACTATAATAGAGCTGAATCCAGTTGCTGGGCTGAAGAGATAACAATCTTTTTCCAGACAATTAAATTGCTATTTAGGGAACAACTAACCTTTGTATTTTCACTGCCACACATGACCACATACAGCTCATTTGCTTGTCAAACCCCTATAGACACTCAGCCTGCCCAGCAGGTCCCATCCTCTCTCATACCAGGGGAGACCGTGGGATGACTCATATACTTATTTTATGTCAATACCCATAAAATAATTTGCTGGGATTTTGATTGGTGTTGCATTAAATCTATAGATCACAATGGGAAGAACTGACATTTTGATAATATTGAGTCTTCCTTATCCATGAACATGGAATATCTTCCAATTCATTTAGTTCTTTGATTTCTTTCATCACAATTTTGTAATTTTTCTCACACAAATCTTATACACATTTTGTTAGATTTATAGCTAAGTATTTTATTTTTGTGTGTGCTAATGTAAATTGTATTGTGTTGTTAATTTAATCTTCCACTTGTTCATTGCTGGTATATAGGAAAGCAATTCACTTTTTTTTCATATTAATCTTTTATCCTGCAACCCTGCTATAATGGCTTATTAATTCCTGGAGCTTTTTGTCAAGTCTTTCAGATTTTCTACATTGACAATCATATCATCTGCTAGGTCTTTTATTTTAATTACAAATTTTATATACTCTTGTTTATGTGCTTGTTTTTTCTTACTAGTAATTTATAAAAAGAGAATACAGGGGTAAAATCACTTAATTCGTTTCTCTAGCAAATTTCTTCACAAAATAGAATATGTAGTCAAACCTTTTTTTTTTTTTTTTTGAGATGGTGTCTCACTCTGTCGCCAGGCTGGAGTGCAGTAGCACAATCTCGGCTCACTGCAACTTCTGCCTCCTTGGTTCAAGCAATTCTCCTGCCTCAGCCTCTTGAATAGCTGGGACTACAGGCACGCACCACCAGGCCCAGCTAATTTTTGTATTTTTAGTAGAGAAGGGGTTTCACCATGTTGGTCAGGATGGTCTCTATTTCTTGACCTCGTGATCCACCCACCTCGCCTCCCAAAGTGCTGGGATTACAGAAGCCACTGCCCCTGGCCAAACCTTTTGTTTAATAATTGATGAAACCCTGCTTTGTTTCTCAGATAAAAGATTTCCTTTTATCCTGAGAAGAATAATCATCTTTAACTGATAATTGATTAGAGATTCTGTGTCTCTAGAGCCTGTTCTCAAGGAGTTTCCATCTGGCCCAGGAATTTAGTTGCAGGTAGAAATAGAAAAGTGAACATGATATCCCTTCAGGAAGGCTTGCTGATCACACATGGTCACCATATTCTAGGACTTTTCCCTCTCCTTGCCAGGTACAACCTGACTCATGCTAGTAAATTCTCCAGCTGCTATGATGTGTCCAACAAGACCAGATGGAGCTATACACAGGCCAGGTCATGTTCAAAATGGCTGGAACAACTTGGTATAATACTAGGGCCACAAAGGAAACTTCACAGAGATCCCCCAAACCCCTTCTGTGGGGATGACCTCAGCTGCTGCCAACATTGCATCTGCCAGCAGAGCCAACAAAGTCTACTGCTGCACATGATTATGTCAGTTTAACCCTACATTGGAGTTTGGCTGGTGTCCTCTGCTATCTAGCAACCACAAGTGAAAATGTAGGCCCCAAAACTCCCCGAAAGACCTCAAGACTATGGTTTGGTTCTGGGTTAGAGCTGGCCAAAAGAGAAATATGAGAGGGATTTGAAAAGTTGTGAACTTAGAGGCAACAGTTAAGAAGAGGAAACAGCTTTTCATACATGCTGACACTAGCCCTGTAGAGTCCCACTCTAGCAGCTGGATGTGCCTGGCTTTCCCCAAGCTCTGACTTGTTCATCTGTGCCAGTACTTTAGAGCAACTCATCTCTTCATAATCCTTCAACTCCTTTATTTTCTCCAGAACTTTATTGCCTCAGCACTTCTCTCAACTGTATACTGTCCAATTCCTAAAATAAATCCTTATTCTATGTACTCATAGTTGTTCTTTGTCTCTGAATGGGCTTCATGGAAACACCTTGTTCTGCAATAATCCATGATAGCAAAATGGGTGCTCTGTATCTACCTGTTTCCCTGCATAACTCAGCTCCAAATAAACATTGCAGGAGGCTATATCTGATTAGTGGAATTTAATTCATGTTGGCATTCAAGCAAATGAGGATATCAGAAATGTGTGGGCTTGGTTTTGCTTTTAAGTATTAAAATGTGGAGATAGTATCTGTATCAGTCCTATTTGGAATAATTGATACCCTTAAACTGAGTACTTTGAGGCTAGTTTTTGGTCTGGGAAAGTAACAAGGGCTCATTCCCTACTCCAGAGATAGTAAACATGGAGACTGGTTATAATCTCTAGGCCTGAGGGGTAAATCCAGGAGACAGATAACGTAAACAGACAGAGGGTTGAACAGACAGGAGATGGAGCCTTCCACAGAGGGACACAGCTAATCCACTGTGACCTGTCAGAGGTAAATATCTTGACCATTTTCTCTTTCTGCCCTCTGGACCTCCTCTGGTATCTTCTATGGCTATGTACTCTCCTACCTCAGGTATTTGTCCATGCTATGGTCCTCACCCCTTAGTGTAATTAATTCCTGACTACACTTCTGATATCACATCAACTATTACTTCAATCAGTAATACTTTTTATAGTGGCTGGATGCAATTTCTCACACTTTAATCCTAGCACTTTGGGAGGCTGAGATGGGTGGATTGCTTGAACCCAGGAGTTTGAGACCAGCATGGGCAACATAGCAAAACCCCACCAAAAACTGGCCAGGCATGGTGGTGTGTGTCTGTAGTCCCAATTACTTGGGAGGCTGAGGTAGAAGGATCACCTGAGTCCAGGGAGTTCAAGGCAGCACTGAGCTGTGATTGTAACACAGCACTCTAGCCTGGGTGACAGAGTGAGATCATGTCTCAAAAAAAAAGTAATAATTTATAAATAATATTAAAAATAATTGTTTCTTTCTGCCACAAAAACACTTTGCAGCATAAGTTTTAAAATGTATGTTGAAGACACTTAAGGCCCTGTGAAATTATTTACAATAGTAATTCTTAATTTTAAAATTCTACTTCATCATACAGCAATGTTTATAAAATACAAGTGAATAGAAAAATGTATAAAAATAAAAGTAAATAAAATACAAGCTGAAGTATTTTACTATTCAAAGGTAAACATTTTTTTGTTAAAATAAGTTTGTTTTTCTTTTTTCCTTTTTATTGACTCATGGCCTTGCTTTGTCATCCAGGCTGGAGTGCAGTGGCACAATTTCAGCTCACTGCAGCCTCAAACTCCAAGGCTCATGAAATTATCCTGACTCAGCCTCTCGAGCAGCTGGGACTGTAGGCATGCGCCTCCATACTGGACTTTTTTGTTGTTTTTCTGTAGATAGAGGGTGTCACTATGTTGCTCAGGCTGGTCTCGAACTCCTGGCCTCAAGCAATCCTCCAACCTCAGTCTTCCAAAGTTCTGGGAAATAGGCGTGAGCCACTGTGCCCAGTTTAAAAGTTTCTTAATGCATATCCTCAATTCTGTACTACCAGTGAATTTGTACCTTGGCTACACACATGAGGATAAATATCACCAGGGGACGTTTTAAAATATAGTACTAGATTCCTACCCCAGATCAATTAAATCAAAATCTCTGGAAGGTGAGACCTGGAATGAGAGAGAGAGAGAGAGAGAGAGAGAGAGAGAGAGAGAATTTTAAATTCCTTCATAGGAGATCATAGATGAAAATCAATTACCCACACTGATGAGTTTGCTAAATAAGAGAAATTGATTCTTCTTTTCCTCTAGTTACATAGCCATAAAGCCCTAAAATTGATTTTTCTAATACTAAATTAATGTATTTACAAAATATTTACATGGAAGAAAACTCTTTTCCTTGAGGCATTTAGATTTCAATACGACAGTACATTTAGAAAACTGGTAATTTTGATACAGCAATTTATTTAATACTTCTTTTCCTTTCTCCAACATTTCTTTTTTACACTCTGAAGTATTTTATCTTAATTATTGAGGGTACTGGGAAACGGTTTAGAAAATCTTGCATGAAGGCATCTGTTTATCTCTACTTATTTAATGTAACTTCTCTGAACTTTTTTATCTTGTACCAGCTCTGAGGCCTGTTTACCCTTCCAGTAGCCTAGTTTAAAAGGTCAGGGATAGGGCTCAGAACATCCTACCCCAAAATTTGATGCCTTGGTATAATGTATATTTTAAACTGAAAGAATTTGAGAAAATCAAAGGAGCAGGAAAGTCTCTCTGACCTTTTCCCACTGCTCTCCCCTGACGCAAGTTATAAAACCTAGGAAGGATTTTCTGACCTTTTCCTGAAGCAGGTCATAAGACCCTCATATGAGAGGTATCCTCATATGAGAGGTGTCCTCCTATACCTGGAGGAAGGAGCATCCAGGAGCCGATCATAATCTGGAAAGACACAGTCCTGAATGCCATAATCCCAAATGACTATAATCCTCAAAATATGAATGTGGAAAAAGTCATTTAAAAATTTATTTAAAAGATATTTATCTAAATTTTTAAAGGGAATTTATTAAAAAACATATAAAAATGCAACAGAACACTTCATAGGCTACTTTACACAATAAAATCGGCAATAATAACATACATATTATTTTTGCAAGTATAAACATTGAGGTACACTAACCACAGTTGCACAGGTATAACAGTTATGGGCAGATGAACCATATTCATGAAGAAATAGGTCAAAAAGGGAACTGTACAAACACATATTACCATGATTGCTAGTTGTGTGCAACCACTTTGTAACTACAGTTATTTGAAATACCATGACCAAAAACCTAAGTCTTTTGACAAGATGGATCAAAAACTGTGATGGGGCCAGGCACAGTTGCTCACACCTAACACTTTGGGAGTCTGAGGCAGCAAGATCCCTTGAGGCCAGGAGTTCAAGATCAACATGGGCAACATAGTGAGACCTTGTCTCTACGAAAAATTTAAAAATTAGCTGAGCATGGTAGCACATTCCTATAGTCCTAGCTACTGGGGAGGCTGAGGTGGGAGGAGGATCCCTTGAGCCCACCAGTTTAAGGATTCAGTGAGCTATGATCTAGCCACTGCACTCCTGCACTTCAGCCTGAGCAACAGAGTGAGACCATGTTGCTAATCAACAACAACAACAACAAACAAACAAAAACTATAATGGGTGACCATCACATATGCAGTTGCCCCCAAAGCCAAGATCTCCAGAAATTTTAACTTTCACTAATTCATGTATCTTTCACAAATTCAAAATGAAGAGAGAGGGTCATCTCTTCATTTATTGAGGAAGTTTCAACAGTTTAATGTATATGCACAGTTCTTACACACAAAGTGTTCATGCAGTCAAATTTGTGGGAAGAAAATGCATAAAACTAATTAGAACTCTCTAAAAGTCTCTACATAATTGATACCTCCAGTATTGGAAATGATGTTAAGATGAAATACGTAGAATAGCAAATTGCTTTACTAGATTTCTAAGTATTCCTCAATCCAGTCAAGTTGACACCTATAATTAAGTCCACAACTCCACCTATTCTCAACTTGGCACCCATGTTCATCTCCTAAAACCATACTTAATTTCCAAATAAAGACAATAACAAGGTAATAGTTCTGCCTAACATGATGCAATTATCCTGTGATTTTGAATGTTAGAGATTTTAGATTCGAGATTTTAACATTCAGAATTATGGTATTTGGGATTGTGTCTTTCAAGATTATGATCCAAACCTGGAGACCCTTTATCTCCAAAGACACAAAGACGCCCAGAAGAATTTAAACAAACAGGCCTTGCTAAGTTTCCCCCAGTTTATTACCATTGATCATATCCATTTTGTCTCAACATATTTATCTTCATGAAACCTACTATAAAGCAAAATTCAGGTCTGGCATGGTAGTTCATGCCTATAATCCAAATGCTTTGGGGGGCTAACGTGGGAGAATTACTTGAGGCAAGGAGTTGGAGGCCAGCCCAGGCAACATACCAAGACTTCATCTCTTCAAAAAAATTTTAAAATTAGCTGGGAGTGGTGGTACATGGCTGTAGCACCAGCTACTCGGGAGGCTGAGGCAGGAGGATCTCTGGAGCCCAGGGGTTTGAGGATGCAGTAAACTATGATCACACCATTGCACTCCAGCCTGGGAGACAGAGAGAGATCCTGTCCAGAAAAAAGAGAGAGAGAGAGAGAGAGAGAGAGAGAGAGAGAGAGAGAGAGAGAGAGAGAGAGAGAGAGAGAGAAAGGAGAGAGAGAAAGGAGAGAGAGAGATGACTTAACTGTCTTTTTGAGTCTTCATTTCTTCATAAAGGCACTCATGTCGTGTAAAACATATTAAGTGAATTTGTATGCTTTCCTTCTACTAATCTGTCTTCATCAGTTTGATTTTTAGGCCTAGACAGGGACCCTAAGATTCTTGAAAAATGCCTTTCTTCCTCTACATCAGATTGGTGTAATCCATATCCTCAATTATCTAAGAAAATTTTTACATAAATTTAATTTTTATTTCCACTAAAATTATTCTCTTTGTGCTGTCTTTTCTTATTTTTCTACCTGTATTAAATTTTTATATTTTTATTTATTTTCCTTATTTATTTACCTCTGTGCTGTCTTCCCTTATTTTATTTATTTTTCTGGCTTTGCTTTTAAGATTTTTCATAGATCTTCTCTAGTCTCCCCAGGAATACTTTTATTTCTTCCTACTCTTAAAGACCCAAGATAGTACACTTTTAAATAAGTTCTACCATTTTATTCATTCTAGCTTTGATGATATTAAAGAGTCTGTGAAGATTTTAGGGGCTCTGGAAAATTATAGGAGAAATTAAAAAAGAAATTATTATTTGTCAATTTTATATTCTTAATGACCTTAGAGGATTTTTCTAAATAAGAGGCTTCAAAGTAATTTGATTTTTTCTTTTACTTCCTATTTTCTTTCTTGGCAGTCTGACTGTTAAAACAGAAACTGAAAATTTCAGATGAGACTCTGAGGAATTCTTTAAGAAGCTGCCCTTGAATCTATTTCTTTCTCTTCTATCTAATAGAGGTTTTCTTCCCACTCTGGGGTAGAAAGAGTTTTTAATGAAGTTTTCTCCCTTTCCTAGTAGCCTAGTTTTAAAATAAAGGGTGGATTTCTTAAACATGAAAATTTTCCAGAGCACACTTCTTCTTCACCTTTTTAACAGCTGATGGCTTCTTGTAAAAAAAACTGTCTTAGCATCTTAAAGGCACTGGGGAATTAATTATTGAGGAAGTTCTACATGGAGATATAGTCTTCTTTTCCACTTCAAGCACCTTGTTCTTTCTGCGAGCCTGAGATGGTGTTGTCTGATGAGGAATAATATCATATAATGAGAAGTGTTGACTGAACCTAGCTCTACCTTGTGGTTGTGAAATTCAGGTGTAGATGAAAGAACATGGGTTTTAGAGTCAGAATACAGAATTTGAGTTTTCTATAAAAATCACCTGTTAACTACATATTTATAACAGATTCACTTAGACTCTCTCAGCCTCATTTCCTTTATCTTGTTGCTGAGGGAATCATATCTATTCCCACAGAGTTGTTGGGAGAATTAAATTTTATAATGATGGGGTTCAGACTAAATATTTTTGGCTGAAGAAATCTGAGAAAACATCAGAAACAGTAAGGTCATTCTCACCTTCCCCTTGTCCTTCTTTCCCTGAAGCAGGTCATAAAACCATAGAAAGGATTTTCTGACCTCCCAAAAACCCTCATGTGAGAGGCGTCTTCCCTATATCTGGAGGAAAGGATCATCCTTATCTCTGAAGATCCAGAGATAGAAAAAGTAATCTCAAAAAAAAAAAAAAAAAAAAAAGGCCTCACTAAGTTTTCCCTAGAGAGGAGCTTCACTATTTACTAAATCATACTTCTCCACGACTCTCCATTCTTCATTGAAACTACTATTTTAAAAACTTGGGTTTAACCGGGTTTAACCGTTCCTTTCAGTCTTCATTTCCTTACGAAGCCTCCCATGTCACATTTAATTTGTATTCAATAAAGTTGTAAGTGCTTTTCTTGTTACTTTGTTAGTTTTCCTCTCAGACCCAGCCAGGAACATGTGCAGCTCCCTCAAGCTTTACTTTTGCCTTCAAAAATGTCGGTTCGTTGGGACAATTTGTGTTAAGCTACTTCCTCTTCCTCTCCTTTCTTGCCCAATCTCAAATTAAAGGAATAGGAAAAGAAGTAGATTTAGTAAGTAGCATTAGGGCTGTTCTTTGGAAAAATTGTAAAGTAGGTACTTGTGTTTGGATTCCTCAGTAACTTTCTGTGCTGTCCCCCAAATTTCCCCATGCTTTCAGCCTCTCCCTGGTTTCTTGCTCCCTCTGCAGGAACCAAGTGCCACACCTATCTTCCTTTTCTTTTTTCCACTTTCGATTCAGGAGGTACAGGTGCAGGCTTGTTACCTGGGTATATTGCATGATGCTGAGGTTTGGGGTACGAATGATTCTTTCATCCAGGTACTAAGCATAGTTAGTTTTTCAACCCTTGTCCCTCCTCCTCCTACCCTCTTGTAGTCTTCTGTGTCTATTGTTGCCATCTTTATGTTCATGAGTACCTGATGTTTAGCTCCCACTTTTAAGTTAGAAGGTGTGGTATTTGGTTTTCTGTTTCTACATCAACTCACTTAGGATAATGGGCTCCAGCTGCATCCATGTTGCTGCAAAGGATGTGATTTCTTTCTTTTAACAACTGCATAGTATTCCATGGTGAATAATTACCACATTTTCTTTATCCAGTTCACCATTAATGGGCACCTAGGTTGATTCCATGTCTTTGCTATTGTGAACAGTGCTGTGACGAACATAAGAGTTTGTGTCTTTTTGGTAGAAAAAAATGTTTTCTGTTGGATATATACTCAGTAATTGGATTGTTGGGTCGAATGGTAGTTGTAAGTTCTTTGAGAAATCTCCAAACTACTTTTCCACAGTAGTTGAATTTAAATTTCCACCAATAGTGTATAAGCAATCCCTTTTCTCCCCAGTCTTGCCAATATCTGCTGCTTTTAGGCTTTTTAATAATAGCCATTCTGACTCCCACATAGCTTTCTAGGACAATGATTCACAATATTTTCAAACACTTTTGTTTACTTATTCATTACAATAAATATGAAACTCTATGAACACTCTTGCTCATTTTTGACAACTAAAATTTTATCATGTATTTAAATAAATGTATTTATTTTTAAAAGAAGATACAAAATCTTAAATATTTTTTAAGTAAAATGGAATGATTGAGTAAAACTGAAATCAATCTTTCAAGATACAATTTGATTAAATGGTTCTAAACTACCTTTTTGAATAAGTATATCCCATCTAAGGAAGTGATGTTAACTTTTTATCTGTGGGTCTTATCTAATGTATTTCAAATACTTGGTAGCCTCATGACACATTCCATTTGCATTTAAAGGAATAAGTATCATGATCTATACTATCTATCCTATTCTGAATTCAGAACTTCTGAACATGGGTTAACACCTTATTTCTCAGACTAAACTTTACCTTTAACAGAAATATGCATTAGACATATGAGATTTAATGAATCACTGAAAAAGGTTTTCTTGAGCAAAACAAACTTGGTATTTTTATTTTTTGTTCCTCAGAGGTATTTAGACTCCAGAGCCAACTGCTGTGGTGAGATTTGGGATGAGGGATGGGACATCAGTGTGCCCTTCTTATGGACCACTGGGAAGTCAGACATTGTAGGCAGATGGATTTTAGGAAAAGGTGCATAGGATGTTGAAACCCCTTAAAACTATTCATTTAAGTGCACATAGTGTCATTGTTTTAAACCTTACATGTATTTTAAGCTTTATTTATATTTATGAAATAAAAGGATTCATTCTGTTTAAAGAAACTTCAAGTACCATCAAACTAGTGATTCAAAGAACTTTGGAAGGTATTAGACGTTGTCCATTGCTGTGGAAATTACTCAGTGATGGTTGTCATCTACTGCATACAGGCTATACCATACTTTTAGATTCTTTAGACAATTCTACATTTAATAGCTTTATTTCTAAGCAGACTTTCTATTGTATTTCTGAGCTATAAAAATTTAGATGTGTCTTTCAGATTTCTTACAAAAGTTATTTTTTTTCTTTTCTGCTTTACATACACTCATATTTATGACCTTAAAAATTACATACATTTTTTTTGAGACAGACTCTTGCTCTGTCACCAAGACTGGAGTGCAGTGGTGTGATCATGGCTCAATGCAGTATCAACCTCCTGGCCTCAAGCATCCTCCTGCCTTAGTCTCCCAAGTAGCTGGGACTACAGGTGTGTACCACTGTGCCCAGCTAATTATTTTATTTTATTTTTCGTAGAGACAGAGACTTGATATATTGCCCAGGCTGTTCATGAACTCCTGGGCTCAAGTGATCTTCCTGCCTTGGCCTCCCAAATTGCTAGGATTACAGACTTGAGCCACCATACCCAGCCCCAAATTATATTCACTTAAGAAGATGTCAGTACCTTTTCTTGTAAATTTTTGTCTTAAATATGTAAGTGAATATGTTACTTAAGAGAGTTCAAATGGCAGTAATTTTTCATCTTGTGCCCCAAGTTATTATTTCTTCTTCCAGTAGCCTAGAAATAAAAACCCAATATAATATTGTAACAAATTATGATTTAGACAGAAAATGGCAAAATACAAACTGTGGGCCCAATCCAATCCAACTCAAAGCTTCTTCTTCTTCTTCTTCTTCTTCTTCTTCTTCTTCTTCCTTCTTCTTCTTCTTCTTCTTCTTCTTCTTCTTCTTCTTCTTCTTCTTCTTCTTCTTCTTCTTCCTTCTTCTTCTTCTTCTTCTTCTTCTTCTTCTTCTTCTTCTTCTTCTTCTTCTTTCTTCTTCTTCTTCTTTCTTCTTCTTCTTCTTCTTCTTCTTCTTTAATAAAGGGTCTCACTATGTTGCCAAGGCTTGTCTCAAACTCCTAGCTTCAAGCAATCCTCCCACCTAAACCTTCTGAGTAGCTGTAGCCAAGAGCCATTATACCTGATCCAAGGTCTCTTTTTATATGACCCATGAAGTCAGAGTGGGTTTTACATTTTAAAATGGTTAGGAAAAGGGGTGAGGCCAAAATGGCTGACTAGAAACCACAGTGTTCAGAGCCTCCCATAGAAAAAACACATAAGTGTGTGAATCCTTCACTAGCAACCAAGGTATGCAGTTTCTCTCATCAAAATTGACTAGAAGGCTGATGTGACCCACGGAGAGAAGGAAGAGCAGTGTGGTGCAGTGGCCCACCTGAGAGTCACATGGGGAAGGGGAAACCCCTCCCACAGCCTACTGCTTTTTTCCATGAAACCGTGCAACCCCAAGATCAGAAATCCCACTTGCAAACCAACATCACCGGGGCCTAGTGTCTGAACCCTGAAATGTGCAGATTCTTAGAGCCTCTCAGCTGGAATCTGCTTAAGCCTATGGATCTTCCGGGGAGGAGGGATGATCAGCACCTGCTGCCTGCTGTCTAAGCCCTTTGAGCTCTTTGGGGAAGGGGCAGCAGCCAGCACTGGGACTCGCAACTGTCTAACATACTCCTCTCCCTAGGTGGCGGAAGGGCAGCTCCCATTTCTATAGCTCCAGACTGCGCTCTTCCCCTGCTGTAGCCAGGGAGGCTGGATGTCTTGGTTTCAAGAGTTGTCCCCACAGTCAAACAGAACAGCTGTGGCAGTCTGCGACCAGAGTGTCTCTTCAGGCCTAGCTCTGACCCAACCTTTCTCAGTGGGGCTTCCCTGCAAGATCTCCAATAACTCCAGCCAGAGCCTCAGAGAGCCTCAGAGAACCTCAGCCCCTAGGGAGAGGGGTGGCAACAGTCTCTGCAGACCAGCAGACTTAGCCTCTCCTCCTAGTAGTTCTGAGAAATCTGGGCAGCCCAGATGAGTGTGCTTCCCCCCACAAAGAAACCCTCTCAACCAAGAGAAAAAAAATATTTTGTTAAACGGGTCCTGCTCCCTGTGCCACCCAACTGGGTAAGACACTCCAACAGGGATTGTCAGATAACATATATAGGAATGACCCTACTGGCATCTGGATGGTACCCCTTGAGGTCAGAGGTCCCAGAATAAGAAGGAGGCACCCATCTTTGCTGCTCTCAGCCTCCTTGAATGACATCTCCAGGCATGGGAGTGAATCAGATGAAGAGGGCCTGAAATGAACCCCCAGAAAATTACAGCAGCCCTACAGAAGAGGGACCAGACTACTGAAAGAAAAACAGGCATAAAGTGACAACAGCATCAGCAACAACAAAAACAAAAAGGGCCCCACAAAAAACCCCATCCAAGGGTCAGCAGCCTCAAAGACTGAAACTAGACAAACTCATGAAGATGAAAAAGAATCAATGAAAAACTGCCAAAAAACCCAAAAGGCCAGCATTCCTCTTCTCTAAATGATCAAAACATCTCTCCACCAAGCGCATAGAACTAGACAGAGGATCAGATAGGATGAATTGACAGAATTATGTTTCAGAAGATGGGTAATAAAAAACAACAAGGAGCCAAAGGATCATGTTCTAACCCAAGGCAAAGAAGCTAAGAAACTTGACAAAAGGTTAGAGGAATTGCTAACTAGAATAACCAGTTTAGAGAGGAACATAAATGATCTAATGGAGATGAAAAACACAGCATGAGAACTATGTGAGGCATACGCAAGTATCATTAGCTGAATTAATCAAGCAAAAGAAAGTATATCAGAGTTTGAAGACTACCTTACTGAAATGAGACATGTAGACAAGAATAGAGAAAAAAGAAAGAAAAGAAACGAACAAAGCCTCCAAGAAATATGGGACTTCATAAAAAGACCAAACCTATAATCGATTGGAGTATCAGAAGAAGATGGAGAGAATGGAAACAAGCTAGAAAACACAATTCAGGATATTATATAGGAGCTCTTCCCTAACTAGCAAGAAAGGCAAATGTGCAAATTCAGGAAATACAGAGAACACTGCTAAGATACTCCGTAAGAAGATCAACCCCAAGACACATAATCATCAGACTCTCCAAGGTTGAAATGAAGAAAAAACTGTTAAAGGCAGCCAGAGAGAAAGGCTAGGTCACCACAAAGGAAAGCGCATCAAACTGACAGCAGACATTTCAGCAGAAACTCTGTAACCCAGAAGATATTGGGGGCCAATATTCAACAATCTTAAAAGAATTTTCAACCAAGAATTTTATATCCCGCCAAACTGAGCTTCATAAGTGAAGGAGAAATAAAATCATTTCCAGACAAGTAAACGCTGAGGGATTTCATTATCACCAGGCCTGACTTGCAAGAGATCCTGAAAGAAACACTAAATATGGAAAGCAAAAACTGGTACCTGTCACTGCAAAAACACACCAAAATATAAAGACCAATGACATTACAAAGAAACTGAGTCAACTAGTGTGTAGAATAACCAAATAGCACCATGATGACAGGATCAAATTCACACATAACAATACTAACCTTAAATGTGAATGGGCTAAATTGCCCCACTGAAAAGACACAGACTGGCAAATTGGATAAGGAGTAAAAAAACCCATCAGTGTACATGCAGAGACACACACAGGCTCAAAATAAAGGGATTGAGGAAAATTCACCAAACAATGGAAAGCAAAAAAAAGCAGGGATTGCAAACCTAGTCTCTGACAAAACAGACTTTAAATCAACAAAGACAAAGAATGGCATTATGTAATGGTAAAGGAAACAATTCAACAAGAAGAGCTAACTATTCTAAATATATATACACCCAATATTGGAGCACCCAGATTCATAAAACAAGTTCTTAGAGACTTACAAAGAGACTTAGACTCCCAAACAGTATTAGTGGGAGACTTTAACACCCCATTGTCAATATTAGATCAATGAAACAGAAAATTAAAAAGGATATTCAAGACCTGAATTCAGCTCTGGATCAAGTGGACCTAGTAGATGTGTACAGAATTCTCTACCCCATATCAACAGAATAGACATTCTTCTCAGTGCCACAGGGCACTTATTCTAAGATTGACCACATAATTGGAAGTAAAACATGCCTCAGCAAATGCAAAGGAACTGAAATAATAACAAACAGTCTCTCAGACCACAGTGCAATCATATTAGAACTCAGAATTAAGAAACTCACTGAAAACCACACAATTTCATGAAAATTGACCAACCTGCTCCTAAATGACTCCTGGGTAGATAATGAAATTCAGGCAGAATTCAAGAAGTTCTTTGAAACCGATGAGAACAAAGAGACAACATACCAGAATCTCTGGGACACAAAGCAGTGATAAGGGGAAATTTACAGAACTAAATGCCCATATCAGAAAATGAGAAAGATCTCAAATCAACACCCTAACATCACAATTAAAAGCACTAGAGAGTCAAGAGCAAACTCATCCTAAGCTAGCAGAAGACAAGAAATAACTAAGATTAGGGTAGCTGAAGGAGATAGAGACATGAAAAACTCTCCAAAAACTCCACAAATCCAAGAGCTGGTTTTTTGAAAAAAAAAAAAAATAATAATAATAATAACTAAATAGATAGACCACTAACTAGGCTAATAAAGAAGAAGAGAGAGAATAATCAAATAGACACAATAAAAAATGATAAAGAGGATATCACCACTGGCCCCACAGAAATACAAATTACCATCAGAGAATACTATAAACACCTCTATGCAAACTAGAAAATCTAGAAGAAATGGATAAATACCCAAACACATACAATCTCCCAAGCCTAAACCAAAAAAAAAAGTTTAATCCCTGAACAGACCAATAATAGGTTCTAAAGTTTAGGCAGTAATTAATAGCCTACCAACCAAAAAGAACCCAGGACCAGAAACATTCAGAGCTGAATTCTACCGGAAATACAAAGAAGAGCTGGTACCATTCCTTCTGCAACGATTCCAAACAATTCAAAAGGAGGGTCTCCTCCCTAACTCATTTTATGAAGCTAGAATCATCCTGATACCAAAACTGGGAAGAGACACAACAAAAAAAAGAAAACTTCAGGCCAATATTCCTGATGACCATCGATATGAAAATCCTCAATAAAATACTGGCAAACTGAATACAGCAACACATCAAAAACCTTATCCACCACGATCAAGTTGGATTTATCCCTGGGATAAGGCTGGTTCAATGTACACAAATCAATAAATGTAATCTATCATATAAACAGAACCAATGACAAAACCCACATGATTATCTCAATAGATGAAGAAAAGACCTTTGATAAAATTCAACATCCCTTCATGTTAAAAACTCTCAGTAAACTAGGTATTGATGGAACATATCTCAAAATAATAAGACATATTAATAACAAACACACAGCCAATTTCATATTGAATGGGCAAAAGCTGGAAGCATTCCTTTAGAAAAATCATACAAGACAAGATTGCCCTCTCTCGCCACTCCTATTCAGAATGTATTGGAAGTTCTGGCCAGGACAATTAGGCAAGAGAAAGAAAGGTATTCAAATAGGAAGAGAGGAAGTCAAGTTATCTCTGCAGGTGACATGATTTTATATTTAGAAAACCCCATCTTCTCTGCCCAAAAACTTCTTGAACTGATAAGCAACTTCAGCAAAGACTCGGGATACAAAATCAATGTACAAAAATCACAGGCATTCCTTTATATCAACAATAGGCAAGCAGAGAGCCAATGAAATACTTAGGAATACAGCTAACAAGGGATGTGAAGGACCTCTTCAATGAGAACTACAAACCACTGCTCAAGGAAATAAAAGGACACAAACAAATGGAAAAACATCCCAACCTCATGTATAGGAAGAATCAATATCATGAAAATGGCCATACTGCCCAAAGTTATTTATAGATTCAATGCTATTCCCATCAAACTACCATTGACATTCTTCACTATTTTATATTTCATATGGAATCAAAAAAGACTCTGTATAGCCAAGACAATCCTAAGCAAAAAGAACAAAGCTGAAGGCATCATGCTACCTGACTTCAGACTATTACATGGCTACAGTAACCAAAACAGCAATGGTACTGGTACCAAAACAGACATATACAACTATGGAGCAGAACAGAGACCTCAGAAATAACACCACACATTTACAACCATCAGATCTTCAGATCAGATCTTCATATCAGATGGTTGTAAATGTGTGGTTGAAGATCAGATGGTTGTAAATGGGAAAAATGATCTTCCTATTCAGCAAGTGGTGCTGGGAAAACTGGCTAGCCATATGCAGAAAAGTGAAACTAGACCCGTTCCTTACATACACCTTATACAAAAATTAAGTCAAGATGGATTAAAGATTTAAATGTAAAACCCCAAACCATAAAAACACCAGAAGAAAACCTAGGTAATACCATTCAGAACATAGGCATGGGCAAAGACTTCATGAGAAGGAAGAAGCCAAAAGCAATTGCAACAAAAGCCAACATTGACAAATGGGATCTAATAAAACTAAAGCGCTTCTGCACAGCAAAATAAACTATCATGAGAGTGAAACTACAGAATGGGAGAAATTTTTTGCACTCTACTCATCTGACAAAGGTTTAACATCCAGAATTTACAAATAACTTAAACATATTTACACGGAAAAAACAACCCCATCAAAAAGTGGGCAAAGGATATGAACATGACACATCTCAAAAGAAGACATTTACGTGGCCAAGAAACATGAAAAAAAGTTCCACATCACTGATCATCAGAGAAATGCAAATCAAAACCACAATAAGATACCATCTCACACCAGTCAGAATGGCAATTATTAAAAAGTCAGGAAACAATAGATGCTGGTGAGGCTGTGGAGAAATAGTAATGCTTTTATACTGTTGGTGGGAGTGTAAATTAGTTAACAATTGTGGAAGACAGTATGGCGATTCTTCAAAGATCTAGAACCAGAAATACCATTTGACCCAGCAATCCCATCACTGGGTATATGCCCAAAGGAATATAAATCATTGTACTATAAAGACACATGAACATATATGTTTATTGTACACTAGTTACAATAGTAAAGACTTGGGACCAGGTGCAGTGGCTCATGCCTGTAATCCCAGCACTTTGGGAGGCCAAGGCAGGCAGATCACCTGAGGTCAGGAGTTTAAGACGAGCATGACCAACATGGTGAAACCCCATCTCTACTAAAAATACAAAAATTAGCCTGGCACAGTGGCACATGCCTGTAGTCCCAGCTACTCAGGAGGCTGAGGCAGGAGAATTGCTTGAACCTGGGAGGCGGAGGCTGTGATGAGCTGAGATCGTGCCACCACACTCCAGCCTGGGCAACAGAGCCAGCCACTGTCTTGGAAAAAAAAAAAAAGACTTGGACTCAACCCAAATGCCCATTAATGATAGACTGGATAAAGAAAGTGTGGCACATATACATTATGGAATACCATGCAGCTATAAAAAAGAATTATATCATGTCCTTTGCAGGGACATGGATGAAGCTGGAACCCATCATCCTCATCAAACTAACACAGGAACAGAAAACCAAACACTGCATGTTCTCATTCATTACTGGGAGCTGAATATTGAGAACACATGGACACAGAGAGGGGAACAACACACACCAGGGTCTTTTGAGGAGTTGGTGGGGTGAGGGGAGGGAACTTAGAGGATGGGTCAATAGGTACAGTAAATCACTATGGCACACGTATACCTATATGACAAACCTGCACATTCTGTACATGTATCTCAGATACATTCTAAAAAATAAGTAAAGAAAAAAAAATGCTTGAGAAAAAATAGTAATATTTCATGACATGAAAATTATATAGAATTTCAATTTCAGAGTCTATAAAGTTTTACTGGAACATAGCTATGCTCCTTTGTTCACATATGTCTATGCCTGTTTTTATACTATGGTGGCACAGTTGAGTAGTTGTGACAGAAATTGTATGAACCAAAATGTGTAACATATTTACATCTGGCTCTTTACAGAAAATGTTTGCTGAACGTTGTGTCAGCTAATTATTGTATGATTAAGAGCATGCCTCAGGCTGGGAGCAGTGGCTCATGCATGTAATTCTAGCATTCTGGGAGGCCGAGCTGGGAGGATTTCTTGAGCTTAGGAGTTTGAGACCAGCCTGGGCAACATAGTGAAGGTGGAGGTTGCAGTGAACCAACATTGTGCCACTGCACTCCAGCCTGGGTGACAGCAAAAGACTTTGTCTCAAAAAAAAAAAAAAAAAGAAAGAAAGAAAAGAAAGAAGAGCATGCCTCAAGGTAGAAATAAAATGATACATGCTTGTGTCAGAGGCATTTGAACCAGAGTGATTCCATCTTGAATTGGGGCTGGGTAAAATGAGGCTGAGAGTTACTCAGCTGCGTTCCCATGAGGTAAAGAACTCATAGTCACAGGATATTTATGGTTAAGGGAACAGATTAATAATGTTTAACAAATGGACCTGGGACTTAACAGACCCAGGAAATGTCTGTATGTTCCTTTATCTTAAGAACAAAAGCACTCTTAATTTAAGAATAGGTTTTGCTTTAAATATAATAATACAAATTCTTGCAGAAGATGCAGTTACACAGAGACCCAGCTGATAAAACAGGATGTAGTAAAAAAAAGCCAGACAAAACCTGCCAAAACCAAGATGGTGATGAAAGTGACCACTGCTCATTATATGTTAATTATAATGCATTAGCATGCTGAAAGACACTCCCACTGGCACCACAATAGTTTATGAATGCCATGGCTATGTTGAGAAGTGACCCTATATGGTCTAAAAGGAAGAGGAATTCCTAGTTTCCTGGGAACTTACTCCCCCTCTCCCAGAAAACTGAATAATTCACCGCTTGTTTAGCATATGATCAAGAAATAATGATAATAACAGCCAACCAGCAGCCTTTGAGGCTGCTCTGCCTATGCAGTAGCCATTCTTTTATTTCTTTACTTCTCTAATAAACTTTCTTTCACTTTGCTCTGTGGCCTTACCCTGAATTATTTCTTGTGTGAATTCTGAGAACCCTCTCTTGGTGTCTGGATAGGGCCCACTTTTTGGTAACACAAGGACTAAGTTGATTTTTAGCATTGGTCTTTTTAAAAGCAGAGCTCAGTTTGAAATGGTATTTTTTCTAGTGGTTTCCCACATCATTTAGAATGAATTCTGAAACATTAACTAGAGCAAAAGAAGGTCACTCTCGATATTGCCTGTAGCTACCTCTCAGATTTCTACTATACTTCGCCCTTAGTCACTCTGCTGTAGCAACATTTCCTCCTTACTGTTCTGGGAGTTGTCCCTCAGGGCCTTGACACTTACTGTCCTCTCCCCTAACCCCAACACCTTTGAGCATAAACTGCTTGCTAATTGCATTCCTCCATCTGTTCAAATGTTACCACATTGAGGCCTGTTACTTACCTTATCTAAGATAGCCCCAGTCCCCATAACACGAACTCCTGTTTTCTAAAAGGTAAGCTCCCTCGCTCAACCCTCCCAACCCTCACTGCCCACTGGCTGCCCCAAGAAACAGGTACTTTGACAGTTTTATTCTATACATCTTAAAAGTGTTTGGTTCAGAGTAGATACTCAAAAATATGTGTTGAACGAATTAATAAATACATGATCCTCTGAATGGATATATGAGTTACTGCATCAAATAGTGATTCATGTCTAAAATGCTGCAAGTTACATGGACAAAATAAATGCATGCATGTATGTACTACCCTTTGTTGATGAAAAGATTTAAGGCAGAAAAAAACGAGAGTAACCCACGTTAAGGCAATTGTGGCTGAAACTGAACTACTATTGGCTAGACTAGTGGCATAACAGGTGATAGCTGTGGACAAGATGAAGCCAGTTTGGGAAGATCACATGGTGTGCTGAAACAAAGTGGCCTGTGAGCTGTCTGGAGCAGAACCAACAGTGACTGTGCACCTGCTGGCTATGTGTTAGTGGTCCTCACTTACAGGAGCTCATTAACCATGGAAGAGCTGCAGGGCCAGACTTTTCAGATATGGAAATTAGCTCTCAGATAGAAAATTTGCTTTAACTTTCTCTCACTTACTTATGCAACTACAACTAGTAGATTTTGTAAATGATAAAATTGCCAAGTGGGAAAACAAAACATTGGTGGTGTTTTGTAAAATAAAATTATGCTTGATTTATTGGAATTCTTCAAAGTGAAAACACGGATGGGGGGACTGGGACTAACTACTGAAATTATAGTTTATTTATTTATTTATTTATTTTTAACAATTCGTTATGGAAATAAGACAAGGAAGTGGGTGGGATTTTGTCCAAAACTGAAAGTTGGCCTAAAGAGAGAAAATAAACAGAGTATATAGATGAAAAGTTTGAAGGGTTGATTTCTTAATAATTAGTGGTAGGATCAGTCTTTTTAGCATCTTTATAAATGATGTGGGGAGGTCTTATCAGAGAATCACTGGGTTTAAATAAACTTTCTTTTTATAGCAGGAAGGATTTGAGATAAGAAACTGCAGTCATAGAGTCGTTAATAAATTCTATCTCTACTTGAAGGATTTTGCATAGCTGACTCTGGACCCATCAAATGCACTGTTACCATCCAAAAGTAGAAAAGGAACTGTGTGTGCTTGTGTGTGTATGTGTGTGTGTGTGTGTTTACGAGAGAAAGAGAGAGAGAGACAGAGAGACAGAGAGACAGAGAGAGACAGAGAGGCAGACAGAACAGGGTGGGGGTAGTGGGAGAAGTAATTGAAGGTGGAATTAAAATGGGAACTTTTGAAAAACAGGGCCAGAATGTGTTTTCGGTTGGAAACACTACTGATATTTTTCTAAGGCATTAGTGAATCCCCCCTAGGAAATTCTGACACCAGTATCAACACAACAAGAAAACCCTTTTCCTACACTTTTGTAAAACCAAGTGTTACTATACTTGGAATATTGTGTATTTTTTATTGTTATTTGTGAATATTGGGAATGTTGAAGGACAACTAAACTCACTGAAAGGACATGGGTAAGAGGTGGGCTGCTTATATGGCTTAAGAGAGCATGAAAACAATAGGTTGAGAAGAATAATGTAGGACATAGCGTGAGGACAGCATAGTGGCTTTTGACTATTAATTTTTGCTAGTCAAGATCTGCTAAGGCTTGGATATATGTTGCTGGTTCCCTGGGTGTAATTCAAGACTTTATATAACCTGGATTTATTATAAATTGCCTTCCTCAAATCATTTCTCATTTCAGTCTCAGATCACTGCCACACAGCATCAGAAGTGCATCCACTTAACAAAGGTTAATTGTTGTCATTATCACTATCATACTTAAAAAACACAGTCAGCTGCTCCATTCTCTGAAGCCTTCCCAAAAGATCTCCCCCTCCCTCAACAGGATTAACCGATCCATTTTTTTTCTGGTTTTTCAAAGTACACATCTTTTTTAAAAAATTTGTTTTTAGGTTCAGGGATGCATTGAAGGTTTGTTAAATAGGTAAATTCATGTTACAGGGGTTTGTTGTATAGATTATTTCATTGTCCGGGAATTTATGCCCAGTACCCAATAATCTTAATTACATTACACTTGTCAATTTTTGCTTTTTTTGCATTTTCTTTCAGTGTCTTTGTCATGAAATCTTTGCCTATTCCTATGTCCACGATGGTACTGCCTAGATTGTATTTCAGGATTTTTATATTTTGGGTTTTACATTTAAGTCTTTAATCCATCTTGAATTGATTTTTGTATAGGGTATAAATGACACAGCATTTTTTTTTTTTTTTTTTTTTTTGGTGCTACTTCCCAGCCAGAAATTTCTATGATTGGCAGCACTCCTGTCTGGGCTTTGCTTGGCTCCGGGCTTGCCACTACACTTGCCCTGCCCACTTGACCCTCAAAGGCTGTACTCAGCTCACACTACCAGCCTGGATTTCATACCTGCTAAGGGTGATCCAGGTGTGCTGGCTGCTGTGACAGGGGGGTGGCTTCAGGTGCTGGAGGACAACTCCACGTGGACAAATCAAAGCAGGGGCCTTTGTGTGCAGCTATGGCTGGACCAGGTGTACCACAGCAGCTTCTGTCCTGGGTGCTGGTGTTTGGACAAGGGGAATGTGGGTGATCAAAAAACTTGGAGATACCAGCAACCACAGAACCCCAAAGAAGGTGTTATGGTGTGTTACAGCTCCGGCTCAGGGAGTCTCGAGGTCTGGGCTCCAGAAGGGTTGCAGCTCATCCATGCTACAGTTCCTTTTGTACCCACTGATTCATGGGTCCTCATTTCTTGTCCACATCGAAGGAGAATGAGGTTATACAGACAACCAGACAGTAAGCAAGGTAGAGAAGAATTTTATTGAGTGATAGAATAGTTCTCAGCAGACAGGGACCCAAAGTGGGTAGGGTAGTCCCCCACCTGGAGGTGGGTTGGCCCTACCCAAAGGCAGGTAGTACCCCCATTTGGCTCAGTCAAACGTTTTTATAGGCTGAGAACTGGAAGGTATGGGCTGTAGGTAGCCTTGGAAAAGGCAACATTTGGTTGGTTAAAAAGCATTATTCAGAAAGAACCAATTGGGAAAGAGCAGGCAAACAGGAATAGAAGTTCTCGCTCTAGTCATGGACTCCATCTGAAACCAGTCACCTGCAACAATCTGAAAATTTATATGCAAAAAGCAAAATGAGGGAGACATTGAATAAAAATTACTAAGAGGATACTGCCAAAGGTGGCTGAATAGGAACAGCTCTGCAATCCAGTGAAAACTCAGAGGCCACTGCAGGTGATCCCCAGGCAAGCAGGGTCTGGAGTGGACCTCCAGCAGTCCTACAGCAGAGGGGCCTGACTGTTAGAAGGAAAACTAAGAAACAGAAAGAAATAACTTCATCATCAATAAACAGGATGTCCACTCAGAGACCCCATCTGAAAAGTCACCAACTACAAAGACCCAGGTAAATAAATCCACAAAGATGGGAAGAAACCAGTGCAAAAAGGATGAAAACACCTGAAGCCAGAATGCCTCTCCTTCTACAAGGGATCACAACTCCTCACCAGGAAGGGAACAAGGCTGAATGGAGAATGAGTCTGATGAATTGACAGAAACAGGCTTCAGAAAGTTGGTAATAAGAAACTTCTGTGAGCTAAAAGACCATGTTCTAACCCAATGAAAAGAAACGAAGAACCTTGAAAAAAGTTTTGATGAAATGCTAATGAGAATAAACAGCTTAGAGAGGAATATAAATGAATTGATGGAGCTGAAAAACACAACATGAGAACTTCGCGAAGCATACACAAGTTTCAATAGCTGAATTGACCAAGCAGAAGAAAGAATATCAGAGATTGAAGATCAATCAATGAAATAAAATGAGAAGGCAAGATTAGAGAAAAAAGAGTAAAAAGCCTCCAAGAAATATGGGACTATGTGAAAAGACCTAATCTACATTTCATACGTGTACCTGAATGTGACAGAGAGAATGAATCCAAGCTGGAAAACACTATTCAGGATATTATCCAGGAAAACTTCCCCAACCTAGCAAGACCGGCCATTATTCAAGTCCAGGAAATATAGAGAACACCAAAAAGATATTCCTAAAGAAGAGCAATCCCAAGGCACATAATCATCAGATTCACCAGGGTTGAAATGAAGGAGAAAATGCTAAGGGCAGCCAGAGAGAAAGGTCGGGTTACAAAGGGAAGCCCATCAGACTCACAGTGGATCTCTCAGCAGAAACCCTACAAGCCAGAAGAAAATGGGGACCAATATTCAACATCCTTAAAGAAAAGAACTTTCAATCTAGAATTTCATATCCAGCCAAACTAAGTTTCATAGGCAAAGGAGAAATAAAATACTTTATGAACAAGCAATTACTCAGAGATTTCAGCACCAACAGGTCTGCTTTACAAGAGCTCCTGAAAGAAGCACTAAACATGGAAAGGAACAAACAGCACCAGTCACTCCAAAAACATACCAAATGGTAAAGAGCATCGACACAATGAAGAAACTGCAACAACTAACAGGCAAAACAACCAGCTAGCATCAAAATGGTAGGATCAAATTCACACATAACAATATTAACCCTAAATGTAAATGGGCTAACTGCTCCAATCAAAAGACACAGACTGGCAACTTGGATAAAAAGTCAAAATCCATCAGTGTGCTGTATCCAGGAAACTCATCTCACATGCAAGGATACGTACAGGCTCATAATAAAGGGATGGAGGAAGATTTATCAAGCAAATGGAGAGCAAAAAATAAAAAAGCAGGAGTTGGAATCTAGTCTCTGATAAAATAGACTTTAAATAAACAAAGATCAAAAGAGACAAAGAAGGACATTACATACTGGTAAAAGGATCAATGGAACAAGAAGAGCTAATGATCCTAAATATATATGCACCCAATACAGGAGCACCCAGATACATAAAGCAAGTTCTTAATGACTTACAAAGAGACTTAGACTCCTACACAATTATAGTGGGAGACTTTTAACACTCCACTGTAATATTAGATCAACGAGACAGAAAAGGATATCCAGGACTTGAACTCAGACCTGGACCAAGCAAACCTAACATACATTTACAGAACTCTCCACCCCAAATCCACAGAATATACATTCTTCTCAGCACCACAGCACACCTACTCTAAAATTGACCACATAATTGGAAGTAAATCCCTCTTCAGCAAATTTAAAAGAACAGAAATCATAACAAACAGTCTCTCAGACCACAGTGCAATCAAGTTAAAACTCAGAATTCAGAAACTAACTCAGAACCGCACAACTTCTTGGAAAATGAACAACTGGCTCCTGAATGTTGACTGGATAAACAATGAAATGAAGGCAGAAATAAAGATGTTCTTCTAAACCAACAAGAACGATGACACAACATACCAGAATCTCTGGGACACATTTAAAGCAGTCGCTAGAGGAAAACATATAGCAATAAATGCCCACATGAGAAGCAAGGAAAGATCTAAAATTGACACCCTATCATCAAAATTGAAAGAGCTAGAGGAGCAAGATAAAAAAAACTCAAAACCTAGCAGAAAACAAGAAATATCTAAGATTGGAGCAGAACTGAAGGAGACAGAGACCCAAAAAAAAACCCTTCAAAAACATCAGTAAATCCAGGAGCTGGTTTTTTGAAAAGATCAACAAAATAGACCACTAGCCAGATTAACAAAAAAGAAAAGAGAGAATAATCAAATAGATGCAATAAAAAAATGATAAAGGGAATATCACCACAGATTCCACAGAAATACAAACTACCATCAGAGATTACTACAAACAACTCTATGCACATAAACCAGTAAACCTGGAAGAAATGGATAAATTCCTGGACACTTGCACCCTCCCAAGCCTAAACCAGGAAGAAGTCAAAACCCTGAATAGACCAATAACAAGGGCTGAACTTGAGGCAGCAATTAATAGCCTACCAACCAAAAAAAGCCCAGGTCCAGATGGGTTCACAGCCAAATTCTACCAGACATACAAAGAGGAGATGGTACCACTCCTTCTGAAACTTTTCTAAACAATTAAAAAACAGGGGATCCGTCCCAAATCATGTTATGAGGTCAACATCATCCTGATACCAAAACCAGGCAGAGACTCAACAAGAAAAAAAAAACTTCAGGCCAATATCCATGATGAACATAGATGCAAAAATCTTCAATAAAAGACTTGCAAATCAATTGCAACAGCACATCAAAAAACTTATCCATCTCAATCAAGTAGGCTTCATCCTGGGGATGCAAGGCTGGTTCAACATATGCAAGTCTATAAACGTAATTCACCGCATAAACAGAACCAAAGACAAAAACCACATGATTATCTTAATAGATGAAGAGAAGGCCTCAGTTTTAATAACTTACTTCCTTGGTTCACAGAGTAACAACGGTCACCGCGCGGTGGCTCAAGCCTGTAATCCCAGCACTTTGGGAGGCCGAGGCGGGTGGATAATGAGGTCAAGAGATCAAGACCATCCTGGTCAACATGGTGAAACCCCGTCTCTACTAAAGATACAAAAAATTAGCTGGGCATGGTGGTGTGTGCCTGTAATCCCAGCTACTCAGGAAGCTGAGGCAGGAGAATTGCCTGAACCCAGGGGGCGGAGGTTGCGGTGAGCCGAGATCGCGCCATTGCACTCCAGCCTGGGTAACAAGAGGGAAACTCGGTCTCAAAAAAATAAATAAATAAATAAATAAAATAAAATAAAAAATAAAAAATAAAAAAAATAAAAGCTTACCTTTTACCTTTCCCGTTATCTGCCTACATAGCAGAGATTCTCTGGCTAATCAGATTACCTTTTGTGTTTATTTTAATTTACTATGTTCTTTACTATTTAAAGAAAAAAAATCTCACTTTTGAAAGAGCTAAGGTCAATCATCTTACTGAAAACTGTTTATTATCTTTGTTTAAACAGGTAACTAAGTACTGTTCCTCAGCAACCCATGATCCTACCTTAATCAAGTATCTGTATAGCCTCTGACAAGTTTTAGAAATAGATTTCCCAAAATAAAAACCTAAATTTAGAAAAAAAATTTTTTATATCCCCTGCCAAAATTTATTTATGTATCCCAAAATATATTTCAGATTTCTAAAAGGCTCCTGGAAAAATCACAAAGATTTGGTTTCTCACCAAATAAAAAAAGAAAAGCTAGAAATAATTAGGTTTTTTTTTTTTTGGGAAATGTTACTATTGTAAGAATTAGATGGGAAGAGTTGTCAGATTAGAAGAGATGTTCAATCTTCCCTAGAATGTTTGTGTAGGCAAATGTTATTAATGTAACTTTTCACAATGTATATGCTTTATGGGAAGTTCTTAGAGATTTGTCAGTGTTATTGCTATCCATAATAAGTTTTTACTCTCAGGGGAAATATGATCAAAACTCATGAAATAGTTTTTGTGTTTGTTTGTTTTAGAGACAGTGTCTTACTCTGTTACCCAAGCTGCAGTGCAGTGGCTTGATCACGGCTCACTGCATCCTCCAACTCCTGGGCTCCTGAGAAGTTAGGAGTACTGGCCCATGCTACCATACTTGGCTACTTTTAACATTTTTTGTAGAGACAAGGTCTTACTATGATGCCCAGGCTGGTCTTGAACCTCTGACCTCAAGTGATCCTCTTTCCTCAGCCTCCCAAAGTGGATCACAGGTATCATGAGCCACTGCACCTGGCTGGAAACTCATGAAATAGTTATGTACTGCATCATAATTGAGAATTTTATTTTATTATTATTTTACAGTCATAAATGAACCATAGCCATTGCCTTTTTATAATCTATGTGTAGTTTTTACTTTACTCTCAGGCTTGCCTGAAGACTAAATTATAGCCCAGAGTTCGTATCTTTAACAAGTAAGTACAGTTTTAGAGACTAGTGGAAATGGACCACACCAGGTACTTTTAACTGTTGGCATTTCAACAGACAGACAATTGCTTAAGCTTCTGAACTGGTATCACTTAAATAACTTACTTTTTTTTCTTTTTTTGAGATGGAGTCCCCTTCTGTCACCCAGGCTGGAGTCCAGTGACATGACTCGGCTCACTGCAACCTCAGCCTCCTGGGTTCAAGTGATTCTCTTGCCTCAGCCTCTTGAGTAGCTGGGATAACAGGCATGCGCCACCATGCCCAGCTAATTTTTTTGTATTTTTAGTAGAGATTGGCTTTCACCATGTTATTCAGGCTGGTCTCGAACTCCTGACCTCATGGCCCACTCGTCTCAGCCTCCCAAAGCGCTGGGATTACAGGCATGAGCCATTGGGCCCTGACCACTTAGATAACTTTCAGACCCTACCTTGAACGTGTCAGAATTTCCAGAACTAATTTTAATCTATAAACTGGTGACTTCATGAAGGCAGACTGCTAACCAAGATCCAGTAAAACAAAATTAACTACAGAGGACTGAGTGGAATGATGAGGGACATTTTATGGTTGTTATTTGTCTGGAATACTGTTGATGTGCTACTGTTCTATTTTCTGGATATATCAAAAAGCCATTTTCTTCTTAAATAATCTGTAACCCACAATTCAGTTGAATACCTTTGTTTGCCGAAATAAAACATTTTTACATGGTATCCAATTGTCACTGACTCACTCCCCAGAATTGAGAGACTTTTACTAAGTTCCAGTGCTTTCCATGACAATATAGTTATTTACACACACTTAATAGGAATTTATCCGCTTTCATACCAGGATATAATTGGATAGATTATCCAACTAAAGCCTTGCCTGAAGTGTACGATTTCAGAATGATGCTCTTTTAATCAGACATGACAGGTAACTTGGATGAAAAACAAAGGTTGACTTTAAATATAGAACAAATATTTATGAAGCCCACCAAGTAAAATTGGTTTACATGTCCCAGGTGTACAGATGATTAAAGGAAGGTCACATACTGGCAATCCAGGAAATTTAGACAATTTTGAGAACCTCAAAAAGAGGGGAAATTAATCTATAGATATTATAGAAGAAATCTGGTGAAGATAAGTTTTGGGTCTTGATTTCTAAGCATTAAGATAGCAAATAATAGAAGCTTTTAAGATTCCAATCCAAAATTCCTTATGATACCTCCATAACAGAAGTTTATTTTGTGGCCTTAAGCTTAGTGCTTATGTTTGAATAGCAGACCCAATGAAGCTTATATAGTTTGTTAACACTCTTCTTCATAAACATTCTTATAAAAGGCCAATTAGTAAATATTTTAAGCTTTGTGACAGGACCAGGACAAGGAAGAGATGAGTGAGATGTATTAGTGTCATGCCAAGTCATACTGGAGTCTTAGGTTATAAAGAAACACCTTTCCTTCTACCCATGGCTGAGGTCCCTACAACAAAAGACAGATTAAAAAGAGAAAAACATGCAAAATTATTTAATACAAGGTTTACTTGACACGGGAGGCTTCTCAAAGAAATAAAGAATGAAGAAACAGTTGAATGTAAGGGTTTTTGTATAGTAGGTTTGAGCCAGAGTAGACAATCATGGAGACAAATAAGGCAAACAGTATGATCTAATGGTAATAAGTTGGGGGAAACTAAGCAAGGCATGCTTGTTTTGATACTTATTGGCATCTCTCTGCCTTTGGAGATAAGGTTGCTCCTTTTCTCTACTTGAGGGAGGATACCCTCACATAAGCGTCCGGCTTTATATATGACCTGCTTCAGGGGAAGTTTGGAAGTCATTCCTCATATTACTACTATAAACTTTATGTGATCATATTGTATTATTTTAGTATGGTACATTCATTTCTGTGACAATTTTGAGGACTTTGAAACTACAAAAACAGAAAAGTGTTACTAGTTCCTATAAAATGCTGTGTTGTCTGGCCCATCCCTTCTCATTATTTGTGACTTTTGTTGTCTCTTAGCTATTTTACCACTCTATTAGTTGTGGTAAACTGTTAGTAATACAAATGACTTTTGCTGGTCATGCAATTGATTATTTCTCTGTAGAGTTTGACCACTTTTGAATCTACTGAATTCACTTCATCACTCTGGATTACCTCTATTTGTGTCTTCTTTGGAATCTCCTTGATTTGGCTCTATACCCTCTTCTAGTTTCCTCAATAACTGAGTTAAAACATTCTTCAACATATCTTTATTTTTTGTTCAAGATTCATCATTTTACCTTTAAAAAAATTTATCCTTTAATAATGGGTTAAGACATGCATAAGTTATTATAAAAGTTATACACTCAGGAAATTGAGGATATATCTGGAATGATTCATGTGATCCAACTATGTGGCAGGGTGTTGGGGATATAATTACGAATAAGGAAGACAAGTTCCTTCCTTCCAGAATTTACAACCCAGTTAATTTCCTGGTCCTTTCTATTGATTCATCCATTCATTCACTCTTCTATACTGTTTATTGAAGCATACTGTTAGTACTAAAACTCAGTCACATTTGAGTTGAATAAACTTTTTCAATCTAGCCTTTAGGCCTTAAAGAGGTGTTTAACAATGTTACTGTACGAAACCATGTAATGCATTCCACCCAACATTTGTTGATTAAATAAAAATCTTAGTAACATTTCTCCAGCTTTTTTAAATAGAAGAGTAAAAGGTTCTACTCTCATAATTCCTATGACTACAAGACTAGTAACAACTTACAAATAAATTTTTATTCTATTATTATACTGCATACTATATGCTCTATGGAATGTATATACTTACCCAACGATGCTGTTACTGAAAATGTTTTTCAAAATTCTTTGGAATTGCCTTCAAATATACAAGTACACTATTATGAATACCTCACTGTAATATTCATCCATTTAAGGAGGATCTGATTTTAGAATGGGCCAAAAGTCTTTTGGAAAGAATTTTAGTCTCATTTTGCAGATAGGAAACTAAAGACAAAAAAAAAATAAGGTTTTAGATCTTTTACTTTCCTTGAGTGTTTTACCACAAGAAATGTAGAAATCATCCAAAAGACATTTAGCATTTTAAAGTAAAATAAAGTATTTAGTACTAAATGAAATGTCCACTTGGGTCCTTCCAGTCCTGCTCCCCTGCTTCATTTACCAGTGGGTGCCACTATTAACGATACGAAGTACATTAATGCCAACGTTTTCAGTTTATAAAGATAGAACTATATGTACTAATCAAACATAGGCTTTTTTAAAAACCTAGAATCATGCAATACATATTTTTCTATAATTTTCCTTTTATTCATAGTCATTTACTATGGGTTTCTTTTTAGTCAGAATAAGAAAATTGTTATTCATTAGTTTTAAGAATTATTCAATTTTTTTGGGGTAGCAGATCATAGTTTATTCAACCATTTCGTATATTGCAATTGCAAAAAAAAAGATGCTTCAATGAATATCTTTACATTTATATCTATTTTTGTAATATTTCTGTAGGATAGTTTATATATTATGTAATATTAAAATGTTATATAATATGTAATAAAATATATATTAAAGTTATATAATAAAAACGATATAAGCATATTTTAATAGATTTGTCCAATTTGTTTTTTCAAAAGACTGTAGAAGTTATTACGCCTCCCAAATATTCTTGAAGAATATCAGAGAATAGCAGTTTCTACATGCTCACCAACACTGGATTATATTAATCTTTTAAGTTTTGACAATGTGATGAGTGAAAACAGAATTTCATTGTTACAGCAATTTGCATCTTCCTGACCAATAAAAAAGTCAAGCACATTTTAATGTAATTATTGATTTTTATGTTTTTCTTCAAATATTCCTTTTCATATTTTTGTCTAATTCCCATTCTAGGTTGCTTTCTAAGTTATTATTAATTTCTAGAAGCCCTCTAAATATCAAAATGCCTCTATTAACTCTTCATTCCATGTAAAACATCCATTTTCTCTCAGTTTTTTGAGTTTTTTCATATGTGTCACTAGATATACACAAATGTGGCTGGGTGAGGTGGCTCATGCCTATAATACCAGCACTTTGGGAGGCCAAGGCAGGAAGACCCTTTGAGCCGAGGAGTTCAAGACCAGAAATTAGCTGGGCATGGTTGTGTGCATCTGGGGTCCTAGCTACTCAGGAGGCTGAGTCAGGAGGCTTGCTTGAGTTCAGGAGGTAGGGGCTATAGTTAGCCATGATAGTGTGACTGCATTCCAGTCTGGGCAACAGGGTGAGACTGTCTCAAAAAAATAAAAATGTGTAATCAAATCCGTCACTCCCCTCTTCAAAATTATAGCTTCCCTGCATTGCTTAGGAAGAAATTTTTTTATTTCCAAAGAAAAATAATAAAATAATAGTTAGTGTGTGAAATACAACAAAAACCTTCTCCAGCTTCTAAGTCAAAATGAGAAATCTTAGTTTTAAGCCAAAAAAATTAATAACCAATTCAACTCATATACTCAAAAATCTAAAAAAAGTAAACAAAATGACTTGTAGTATATTAAAATAATACAATATAATCACATAAAGTTTATTACAATAATGTGAGTACAACTTACTAGTTAGAAATTTGTTAATGCAATTTATCACATCAACAGGGCAAAGATTAAAAAATGTGTAATTATTAATACAAATGCCCCCCAAATCATGAAATTGTATCCAATTTCCACTGCTGCTTTTTTAAAAAATACAAAAATATGAATTCAAGAAAAAGAATATTTATCTCAAATAGCCAAAATCACTCTTAATTTGGGAAGCATTAGAATCATTAGTTTTTATATTTCAGGTACATGACATCGTTGCTTGTTTCATCACCATTATCTGATTTCGCTTGGAAAGTCTATGCAAATGAATAAGATTACGAAAAAGAAATGAAAGCTATTTATATAGAAAAATGAGCCAAACTAGAAGATTGGATAATTTTCCACCTAAGAAAATTTTAATTCAAAAGATATGAGCTAATAAGCAAATTCATTCAAGTGTTTTTTTTTTTTTTTTTTTGTAGAGATGGGCATCTTGCTATGTTGCCCAGGCTGTTTTCAAACTCCTGGCCTCAAGCAGTCCTGCCTCAACCTTCCAAAGTGCTGGGATTACAAGTATGAGCAACCATGCCCAGCTAAAGTTTGTAACAAAATAATGATACAACAATTACTACATTCCTACCTAGCAGGAATTACACTAACTAAACAATGCACTAGAAAAAGCATCAATTTCCAGTAGTAGAAATGCTATTAAGTAATGAGAAATAAATATTTTTAAATGTCCAGGAAAATGTAATACTTTATGAAGGAACATAAAGCTTTGAGTAAATATAGAACTATATCACGTTTCTCAAAGAAATATTGCTATTTAGGCTGGGTGCAGTGGCTCATGCCTGTAATCTCAGCACTGTGGGAGGCCGAGGCGGGCAGATCACGAGGTCAGGAGTTCGAGAACAGCCTGGCCAACATGGTGAAACCCCATTTCTACTAAAAATACAAAAATTAACTGGGCATAGTGGCATGCATCTGTAGTCCTATTTACTCAGGAGGCTGAGGCAGGAGAATTGCTTGAACCTGGGAAGTGGAGGTTGCAGTGAGCGGAGATTACACCACTGTTCTCCAGCTTGGGTGACAGAGTGAGACTTCATCTCAAAACAAACAAACAAACAAAGAAATACTGTTATTTAAAAATATGTCAGCCTTGCATGGTGACTCATGCCTGTAATCCCAGTACTTTGGGAGGCCAAAGTGGGAGAGTTGCTTGAGTCTAGGAGTTTCAGATCAGGCTGGGCAACACAGTGAAACTATGTATCTTCAAAAAATACAAAAAAATTAGGTGAGTGTGGTGGTGGCTATTTTTTATCCCTACAGTTTTGCCTTTTTAGGAAAGTTATATAAAGGAAATCATACAGTATGTAGCCTTTTGAATTAGCCTTCTTTTACTTTTCATATTTGTTTGAGATTTATCCATTGTGTGGATGTATCAAAGTTTATCTATTTACAAGTGGAAATATTTTTGAGTGGTATTCATGTTTTGAGTTATGGATAAAACCTCTATAAACATCGGTATACAAGATTTGTGTTAACACGTTTTCATTTCTCATTGGTAAACAGCTAGAAAAGAGATTGGGGGAATGTAGGTTAAATTTTATAAGAAACTGGCAACATGTTTTCCAAAGTGGATATACCATTTGCATTTTCATCATCAGTATATGAAAGTCTGGCTGGGTGTGGTGGTTCAAGTCTATCACCTAGTACCTTGGGAGCCTGAGGCAGGAGGATCACTTGAGGCCAGGAGTTCAAGGCCACTCTATGAGATTTTTAGTGGGTTCACATTCTTGCCAACACTTGCTATGTCACTCTTTCATTTAGCCATTCTAAATAGTTGTGTGATGGTGTCTCATTATGGCTTTAATTTGCATTACTCTCATGAAGGATTACGTTGAACTCTATGTTTCTAAGACAGGAAGAAACAGTTTTTAAGCTGACTGCTATGAGAAGGACTCTACCCCAGTGAAATACTAAAGTCATTTCTCCTTTGTCTTTGTTTTCCCCTTTCAAGCTTTCTCTCAGTTGGGTGAGAAAATAAAACCAAGCCCCAGCGCTTGTTTCAGTCTACTCGGAAGGCTGCCAGAATTTTCCTAACATTGATTTTGTTTGTTTGTTTTACTTTCGTGGATTATGGTTTCACTACCAAAGGATGATAATGAGTTAGGAAATCAGTTGGAATTCCTTGAAAATTATTATTGATGATAGCAGAAATGAGGAGCTCTATTTCTGTCATCTTCACGTTCTCTTTCACACATACATGCATACGAATACCTCACATAGTCTAAAAAATGGTGGCTTTTCAAAAAATGTATTCCATGCTCACATTTTATTCCAGAAATTATTCTTTACCCATAAAACCTCCCTTCAAATTTCTTTTCAGAGTAATTATTTTCCAACTTGATATTAGCAAATATTCCCTTTAATGTGCCTGAAAAGGATTAATTTTCTTCACAGACTACTCCTCAGAACTATACCCATGAGAAAAAACTAAGAAGCATATCTCAATATTGTTGAGATATAGATTGGAATGTACAGGAAGAGTCAGAAATGGGACATTTCAAGGATGAGAGAAAGCTAGTTAGTAATGAAAGTAGATGAAACTGTATGAAACAGGCAATGCAATTTAAAGTAGGTTTTAGGGTGAACTTCCCTTAGAATTAGCTTCCTTTAGAAATAACACATTTTCTTGCAGCTCTTTATGGATTCTTGTCTCTTACCAATGACCATGTGCTCTACAAAATTTTCCAGTGAAGATTATGACACATTTTGGGCCTCTTAAGACTTCCAAAGTAAATTTTCCTTTTTTTTATTTATAAAAAAGATGGGGAGGATATTACTTATCATTTCATGGTTGACATGGAAAACAGCTATATTAATTTTTAAAATAGATTTCCTCTGGATCCACAGCACATGAAAACAGCACCTATCTGCAGTTGTTACCTATTGACAACTCAGCAGTAAACATCTTTGATTTGTAGTGCAATAAAGACTTTAATTATTCAAATTAGACCTAATTCATTAATTTTAGAGATGTCAAGTTTTTACAAATGTTGAAGACAACAGAGAGAAAATATATTGATTTGCCAAGGAAAATCATTGGCAAAACAATGGAATTTGCAAGAGTTTCTGCCTCTTAGTACTCTTCCCAAGACACAAACACACTGTCTCTACTTTCCAAAATAAGATTTAAATGAAGATATAAAGTAGTGTTGAAAGGAAAAGAAGTTAGCAAGGACAGCATACTACCCATGATAATGGTTCTCAAGCTTACAAAATGAATTCCCCTGGAGGGAGCAAAAGATCCATATACCCATATTTTACTCATTTCCAGTTTTCAATTGAGGATGGAAAAGGTTGACTCAATACCAAGTGTTGCTGAACAAACAAATTTAAGAATATTATGTTTCAGGCCTGGCATGGTGGCTCATACCTGTAATCCCAGCACTTTGTCAGGCTGAGGCGGGAGGATCACTTGACTCTGGGAGTTCAAGACCAGCCTGGGCAATATAGTTAGGCCTTGTCTCTACAAATAATAAAAACAATTAGTGGGACATGGTGGTGCTTGCCTGTATTCCCAGCTACTCAGGAGGTTGAGGTGGGAGGATTGCCTGAGCCTAGGAGGTTGAGGTTGCAGTGAGCCATGATTGTGCCACTGCCCAGTCTAGCCTGGGTGACAGAGTGAAACCCTGTCTAAAAACAGAAAAAAAAGATGTTTGTATCTGCTTTAACAATTGGGTACACATAATATTTTTAAATCTCTGTCCCCTTATCTTACATAACATGTAGTTAGTAGGAACTAATGAACCCTAAATAATGGACCCTAAATACGGTTGATACATTTATATGACAATGTACTGTAGGTGTGACTGAATAACACACAATAACCTAAATGTGATAAACAAAACGATAATATATAATTAAAAAGCATGTAGAACAGAATCAAAACCTAAGCCCACTCAATGTAACACTAGTGATATGTTGATAAAGTGTTTTGCCAGAATAGGGAGTTTATGTGATTTATGAGGTTACAGAGAACTTAGATTCCTAAGTCATTCTGTCCACTGCTTTCAGATTTAGGTATGACTCCAGTTTCTAATTTTAGAAAGGAAAAGCAACTAAAAAAAAAAGTCATTTATCATCCCTTTCTACATCTAAGGAAAATTATCCACTCCCTAAGTGGTGACAAAGACCAGTGCTTCATTACTTTCCACAGGAGCAAAATAAGGTTAAAAAAAAGGCGGAGGGGGGGGAATTACTAAACCCAGCAATATCAGATAGATAGGTGACAGCCAGCTGCAGTGGCTCTGATCAGAGTGATCTCTGCCTCACTACTCCTGCCACCCTTCCTCTGCTGCCCACCTGCCTCAGGAGAGATTACATATAACTTAAATGGTTATTTCCATCCCTCCAGTTTCTGGATTCTGGTTATCATGATTTTATCTCCAGATATAGGGAATGAATTAGGAAGGGGCAACCTGCTACTCATCAGACTCAGGGTAGAGCACACAAGTTTGGGACAGACATTGTGTTATTATAATAATACCACAAATTCTTAACACACAGAGTTGTGAAGGTGACTTGCCATTTCTGAGTCACTAAAAGCAGATTTAATTATCTGGCTATAATGTACAAGTATGTAACCACTTAAAAATTATATATAATACGAAATACAATGTTATTAAATTCAGGAGGAGGCCAGGCACATTGGCTCACACCTGTAATCCAAGCACTTTAGGGAGGCAGGTGGATCATTTGAGGTCAGGAGTTTGAGACCAGCCTATCCAACATGGTGAAACCCTGTTTCTTCTAAAAATACAAAAATTGGCTGGGCACAGTGGCTCATGCCTGTAATCCCAGGACTTTGGGAAGCCAAGGTGGGTGGACCAGAAGGTCAGGAGTTCAAGACCAGCCTGGCCAACCAACATAGTGAAACCCCATCTCTACTAAAAATTAGCTGCGTGTGGTGGCAGGTGCCTGTAATCCCAGCTGTTCTGCTTGAACCTGGGAGGCAGAGGTTGCAGTGATCCAAGATCTCACCACTACACTCCAGGCTGGGTGATGAAGTGAGGCTCCATCTCAAAAAAAAAGAAAAAAAAGGAGAAAAAATAAATTTGGTAGGAAAAATATTTACTATTAGGGAGACACATGTAATTTCTATTTTCTATAGGCACTGTTTCTGTCAGTTGAAAATGAGAAAATACTAATTATAGAATATAGACACACGCAAAATTGAAGGAATATAAACAGTTGCACATCTTTGTATTACATTAATTCTATTTAAGGAAAAGATAAATATGTGAGTCTTAAGCAAAAAATAAGCCCATAGCTTTGTCTCAATTAGCTAATTTATGTAAAAGTGGGAGAAAAACAAATAGTCTGTGCATGTATTAACTTCTAATTAGTTGTTTCCTTTCATGAGCTTCAATTAATCTTTGAAGTTATAGATAATTGATAATTTGATTTCTGCCATTAAAACTACATTGTTTTGGTATTCACAGGACTGTATTTAACATATGCTTTATTCCATGCAAAACATCTGATGCACAAATGATTACCAGAAACAAAGTGACTTAAAGTAACACATTTATTATCTCATAGTTCTGTAAGTCAGAATTCCTGGCATGGGCTCTGCTGGGTTCTCTGCTCAGGTTCTTGACAGGCTGAAATCAAGGTGTCAGCCAGACTGTGCTCCCTTCTGTAGTTCTGGGTATTCTTCCAAGTTCATGTGGTTGTCGGCTGAATTAAGAATTCTGTAGGAGGGAAAGCCTGCTTTCTTACTGGCCATCAGCCTAGGGGCTACTCTCCATTCTTAGGGGCCACTGCCATCTTCTGCCACAAAAGCCTCTCTACAACATGAAACTTTACTTCTTCAAGGCCAAAACAAAACCATCTACTGTTGCTTTGAATCTCTCTGACTTGTCCTTGACCCTCTTTTTAAGAGTTCACTTGATTATGTGGATAATATGCCTTTATTTATTTATTTGGTTCTTTTTGAGACAGTGTCTCTCTAAGTCTGTCACCCAGGCTCTGGAGTGCAGTGGTACAAGATCATGGCTCACTGTGGCCTGGACCTCCCAGGCGCAAGCAACCCTTCCACCTCAGCCACCAGATTAGCTGGCACTACAGGTGTAAGCTACCATGGCTGGCTAATTTTTAAATTTTTTGTAAAGATAGGGTCTCCTTATGTTGCCCAAGTTGGTCTCAAACTCCTGGACTTAAGTGATCCTCCTGTCTCAGCCTCCGAAAATCTGCCTTTAAAATTCAGTTAATTGACACATTGAGGTACTGGCAATTTGAGAGTAAACAAAGTAGGAATTAATTCTGATGAGTATGATAGTCAACTAACACAGAAATACCACAACTGCAGACTATGGTAACTGCTGTGAAGAAAATGAACAGGGCAGCGTGACAGAGTAACTAGGGAAGAATTCTCATGATGGGAGGTGATATCAGGGCTGATATCATCTGGAAACTCAGAATGAATCAGTTAAGAGCTGAGCTGAGGGAAGAACAGGCCAGGAAACAGCTGAACTTTCATATCATGTCTGAAACAAATTATTCAGGAGTACAGATTGTCCTCCTGAAGGCAATTCTCTGGAAACCCGTTTTCACTATCATCTTTGGCCTTGAGTGTTTTAGCAAAAACACAATATGGAATTAAATTTACTGAACACCTGGGTGTTCCACGATTTCCAGATGCATAAGACAATGTCTTCTGCCCTCAGAGTGCCTTTCTAGGCCACCCATCACATTTACCATAATTATTGGGATCAACAGCACAAGAACTTTGTTCTCCTTGACAAATGGTGCTGTAGGATGTTTTAGCTATTTACCACAACCACCATTACCCAACTTCAAGCATGAAAACTTTTTACACAGGCTGTCTTTTTATAGGAAATTGTGAATTTCAAAGTGAGTATAATCTATGTTAGCAAAGACGAAAGAAAAACGTTTCTTTTTACCTGTTTGCAACATTTTAAATTTATATACTGGTTTTCAGTGTGAATCTCAGTATGTCATAACTCAAATCTACCCTAGGTTGGGATACTATTCAAATATGTAACTATTTCACATTATAGAATCCATTATTTCATCACAGTAAGTTATTCATTGAAATAAGTCATAAGAACATACAATTTGGGTGTTCATTTTCTCCCTATATCCATCATTCCCTTCCCTCTATCCAGTTCAGAAAGAATTCATTAAATCTTGACAACTCCCATCAGAAATGTTTCTCAATAACAACCTTATTTCATTATTCTCAGAATGTCTAAGTTCCTATTTTCTTTTTTAAGTTTCACTCTTGTTGCCCAGGCTGCAGTGCAATGGTGCGATATAGGCTCACTGCAAACCCCGCCTCTGGGGTTCAAGCGATTCTCCTGCATCAGCCTCCTGAGTAGCTGGGATTACAGGCATGCATCACTGCACCTGGCTAATTTTTGTGTTTTCAGTTGTGGGGGGTTTCACCATGTTGGTCAGGCTGGTATCAAATTCCTGACCTCAGGTGATCTGCCCACTTCATCCTCCCAAAGTGCTGGGATTACAGGCGTGAGCCACCATGCCTGGCCCTAAATTCATACTTTTAAGGCCTTGTCACTAACCTTTTGATCAACTTTAACTGGTCTTCCTTCCAAGAGCTTGCTTCTCCCCTAGTCCATCTTCTACATAGTAGCCTGATTATCATCCTGAATATTGAGCAAAATTCCAGTCCTCATGGAGCCTATGATATAATGGAACAAACCAAAAATTTTTCGAAATGTGACAATGAGCTACAAAAAAAATAAAAACAGGGTAAGAGGAAAGGGTAAAGGAGGGAGTAACTTTAGATAGGCTGGTGACATTTGATTATAACAAATGCTAATGCCCTTCAGCTAAAGAGCAGCAGGAAAACACCTAGAGTCAAACGAAGCTGGGTTTAATGACTCGTTGCAAGGGGTGGGCGTGGGGGTGGGGGGGGCACTCTCCATAAGTGGGTATTGGTATTGTGAAAAACATTACAGCTTGGGTTAGGTGATTTTGGGGAAGTGTCAAGGTTTTGCTCTGGATTAGATGCTGGCAGAAAACAGGTAATCCTGTAATTGAGTATTTTAATATTTGCTATCTAGAAGGCAGGAAGAATGGAGCAAGAATAAGGTTGTAATTGGTCAAGAAGCGGTGGTGACTTATATTAACCAGAATGTTTGGTCATTTTTGTAGTTTAGAGACTGTTCTTCTATTTGGTGTGTTTAGACATGATTATGAAGGGGTCTTATTTTTGTCTTGTCTCTTACAGTCACAGAGTGAAGATAACTGATATTAACGTTTTGTGAGATTGTTTATATTTGATAAAACACTCAGAACTGAGAATGCCAAGACAGCTGCCAGTACCACAAATGCACAGCTAATAGTGCCAGTACAGCTCCCGGCTGTCCAGGGTTGGTTCCCACTGCAACCCAGCTCCCTCTATCCCCAACTAGCAAAGCCATCAGCTGTTACATTTGTCCCTATAATTGCAATTTATGACTCTTATTCATAATTTTGTATCTTTAACATTTACAATATTATTATTATTATTTAGGGTACTGAGTGCCAAAACTCATTGCGGCTCTCCTGACAATAGTAGAGAACTAGTGTATGATGATGGTGGGTGATGAGAACAGACACGCAAAATATCTTAACTATAAAAAACAGGTATTATTTGTCTGCAGAGTCCAATAGGTAGACCAAAGACAATCTGCTTGTGGCTAAATGGTTTAGAAATTGGGAGTAAGAAAACGAATATTGTAAATTTTGGCAATGACTTCAGAAGTCCCAGAGTCAGTTGCTTCATCTCTAAAAACAAGAAGCTGAAGTTGGATGGTATGTGTAGTTCTGATACGTTTGCATGGTGCCAGGCTGTCTGTACAGGAATCATATACGGAGCTTGTTATAATCAGGTAGAGATTCGAGGGCCTCATCTCCAGAAGGTATAAATCATCCTAAGTTTTTGAGACTCATCCATGTTTTTTTTTCTTTTGTTGCTGAGTTGTATCTAATTAGATGAATATATTGCCTTATTAACGATGGACATCTGGGCAGTTTGTCATTTTTGGTGACCATGAATAAAGTTGTTAGGGATATTTTTGTACAGGTCTTCTTATTGATATATGCTTTTATTTCTTTGGATAAATACCTAGATGTGGGACTGCTGGCTCATAGGGCAGATGTGCACTTAATTTATATGAAATAGGTCACATTTTTTTAAATCAAACTGGGACTCACTATGCTACTCAAGATGGAGTACAGTGGCTATTCACATGCATAATCATAGCAAACTGGGTTCAAGCAATCCTCATCCCTCAGCCTCCCCTGCTGCAGCTTGAATGATGGGTAGCACTACAACTGGTTCTGACAGGTTCACATTTTTGACATAAAGTAACAAAACATTTTATAATACTCTTGCCTTTGGTCAAAGTGCAGCCTAGTAGAAATGTCAAAGGATCTGTTATAAGGCCTCAAGCACTGCCCTGGGGCCCAGGAAGATACCCTACAGGCAAATGGATGAAAGTTATGTGGATTTTATCTGTAGGTAAATGTAGTTTAGGCAACGCATTTGATAGTATGTCGGTGAAACCTTTTGACCTTTTGACAAATATATCCCCTCCAGGGTTCTTGGAATTCCACATCACTGTCATTAGGCTCTGAAAAATGGATACCTTAACGTGACAGACTTAAGACTAAAGTCACTTCTGACAGAGGACAGAATTAACAAATATTTGATAGCATGTCTGAGTGGAGGCTGGGTGGGGCTGGCCACTGTAACTCTCAAGTTATCCTTAGCAGATTTTTTTTTTTAAACACCTGACACTTCCACCCTTGGACAGGTAACCAAACTCTATCCAAAGGAAAATGGAAACCAAAAGAAAGAACTCTTACACCTTCCTGTTAGAAATATCCATCTATCTATATCCATCCTTTATCCACCTCTCTTCATTCTCTGTAATCACAATGAAGAAAAGCATCCTTCCTAAAGTACTCTTCATTCCACCTTCTCCCCTTATTTCTCTCATTAGAGTGGCTCATTCCCATCGGTATTTGCCTCCTCCAATTTTTCCCTCGTGAAAGTTAACCTCAATATTGTTAAACCTTCTAAAGGATTGCCTGCACAGCTATTTACTCTTTCTAACCGGGATCACCAAGGTTTGTCATACAGCAGGCACTGCACCTTCATCTTTAAAATACATAATACATGACTAGACAGGATTCCGAGGGTGCAGATAATGAAGCTATCTACAGCTTGTAGTCTGGGTGTTGCATGGCTCACTGGATGAGGAAACTGCTCATCCTTCAGCTGTGTATGGGTAATTTGATAGATGCTTTCATTCTGAAATAAAGTTGTGGAAACGCAGTAGTACGCAACAAGTACGAAAACAAGTGGGGAAACAGTGGTGTGGCACAACCAATCAACCCTTCACATGACTTGGGTGCGCATCACCCAGGAGCCGCGCATCTGCCACTCCTCCCGCTGCGCGGTCAGCACCCGCACCGACCCTTCCGGCGGAACTCGCCTAGTGGCTTCGAAGGGGCCTCAGTTTCCGAGTCGGGAGTAGTGATGGGGGTGGAAGGTGAGGGGAAGAGCCAAGGGGCTCCCGGCCAATGGCAGCTCTTGAACTTACACCTCAGGACGTCAGCGCGGCTGTGTAAACGGATGTCACACAGCAGGATCGGAAGTGTCTCCTCCCGCCTCAGAAACACGGCGCACGCCCAGCAGCCTCGGAAAAACCTTAGGCGGCGGGAGGGAGGGGCGTGCGCCGCACCTCGTGGGCCCTGAGTCCCGCGCCCTCGCTGGCCGGCCTCCACCCCGCAGTGTCTGTGGCAGCTGTCCCGGTTGAGCAGCCGGGCGCCGGCGTCCTAGCCACAAGCGCGCCGCCGCAACTGGCTCCGCCCCCTGCCGGAATGGGCCGCGCGCTCCCGCGGCTTTCAGCAGAGTCCCGGGCGCGCGCGCCGCCGGCAGAGCCGCAGTTAAAATGGTCCGAGCGGGTACCGGCCTTACCCCAGCCGCCGCGCTGACTGACTGAGCCGGCTGACCGGCCCGACTGGTCGCCTAGCCGGCAGGCTCGCTCGCTCCCTCCCTCCCTCGCGTCCCTAAAGCTCGCTCCCATCGTTCTCCCGGCTTCTCTGGGCAAAGCATGTAGCCCCCTTCGGGCACTCAGACGGCCCGCGGCTAACGCCCACCCCCCTACCGTCGCGTGTGTGCCCGTGTGTGCGTGTGTGTGCGCAGCGCGGGCGACCCCCGCCGCGGGCCGGAGGCCGAGCCAGCGAGCGGCCTGCCCCGCTGCCGGGAGTTCGCTTCTCTGGGCCTCCCTCCCTCCCTCCCGTCCCGGTGCCCCTCCTCGGGGCCTTCTATATGGGCCACCTTCTCTCGAAGGAGCCGCGTAACCGCCCGAGCCAGAAGAGGCCTCGCTGTTGCAGTTGGTGCCGCCGCCGGCGCCCTCTCCTCAGGCTGCCCCGCCGGACCCCAGCCAAGGTGCCCCCTCAGCCGGCGGCGCCCCGGAGCCGGGACTGCTTCTTCCGCGGGCCCTGCATGCTCTGCTTCATCGTGCACAGTCCCGGCGCGCCCGCCCCCGCCGGCCCAGAGGAGGAGCTGCCGTTCTCGCCGCCGCCGCCGCCGCGGGACGGGGCCTACGCTGCCGCCGCCTCCTCCTCTCAGCACCTGGCGCGGCGCTACGCGGCCCTGGCCGCCGAGGACTGCGCCGCTGCCGCCCGCCGCTTCCTGCTATCCTCGGCCGCCGCCGCCGCCGCCGCCGCTGCTGCCTCGGCTTCGTCGCCCGCCTCTTGCTGCAAAGAGCTGGGGCTGGCTGCGGCCGCCGCCTGGGAGCAGCAGGGCCGAAGCCTTTTCCTGGCCAGCTTGGGGCCAGTGCGCTTCCTGGGGCCGCCCGCCGCTGTGCAGCTCTTCCGGGGGCCGCCGCCGCCGGCCGAGCCCCTTACGCCCCTCGAAATGGTGTGCAAGCGGAAGGGGGCCGGGGTCCCCGCCTGCACCCCCTGCAAGCAGCCCCGCTGTGGCGGCGGGGGTTGCGGCGGCGGCGGCGGCGGCGGCGGTGGGGGAGGGCCTGCCGGGGGAGGCGCCTCGCCGCCCAGACCCCCCGACGCCGGCTGCTGCCAGGGTCCGGAGCAGCCGGAGCAGCCGCTCTGCCCCCCGCCCTCTTCTCCCACTTCCGAAGGTGCCCCCACCGAGGCTGGCGGGGACGTTGTCCGAGTCGGGGGCACCGCCCCCTCGTCCGCCCAGCAGCAGCGTGAATGTGGCGACGCGGACTGTCGGGAGCCCCCCGAAAACCCCTGCGACTGTCACAGGGAGCCGCCCCCCGAAACCCCAGACATCAACCAGCTGCCGCCGTCCATCCTGCTCAAGGTGGGTCTGGGCGAGAGGCGCAGGGATGCTCGTTTTCCCCCCACCCCGGGCCCCCGCCTCCGAGGCTTTCTCTCTCCTCCCCCTAAGCGCGGAGGAGGGGGGTTCCCTGACAGCCGAGGGACGTCCGAACCGGAGACTGGGAAGCTAGTGGGTCCTCAGCCTGTGGCCTATTTTTTGAAGTATAAGCACTTGGAGTCTACTGAATGTCTTAATAGCTTGACTCTATAACCCACCCTTCAGGGTTCAGCTATTATTAGAATCCCAACCCAGTGGTTTAGAAACTTCGCAGGCATTCTGTGTGTGGGGGGCGGGTAGGGAATTTGTTTTTAATCAATTGAGGAATTTATACTTAGTGGGTAGAGGCTTTACATATCAGTGTTTGGAAGTGTTCAAACATTACTTTCAGGTTTAATGGCTGGTAGTTAATGTCAAACAGTTAAATTTTATTGAGCATTTACCATAATCAGGCACTGCGCCAGAGCTTTATATATACAGTATCCCACTTATCCAGTTAACCCCTCGAGATAAATATTGTTAATATCTTTATTTTATACAAGAAGAAACTGATTTCTCCGTGCCGTGGAGCAGGGTTTACAGTGGTGAGTCAGGAAGAAGTGGTCTTAGCTCCTATGGAGCTGACAGTCTAGTGGGGATTGAAGTGGTTGAATGACTTGTGCAAGGTCACATACAGAAAGTAAAGGGCAGATCCAGGTCTTGAACGAGGTAATTTAAGACTACTTGATTTAAAAATTCCTTTGTTTACTATGTTGTAATGCCCTCCTACATTTTAACCCTTACGTAAAAGCATACAGATTACCAGAGGTAGCACAGATGTGTTTTTTTGTTGGGAGACCAGTGAGTAGAGATAGGTGTCCTGGATGAAATTTGTGTCATTTTCAACTACTATATTTTGCAGTTTTTGTCAATGCTAGTGATAACCTTAGTTATGTAATAGATTTTTTATTAAGTTATTATTAACTTTTTCCCTCTTTTTCTGCCGTCTCTCACCCCACCCTTTCTGGGGCTTAATAAATATAAACCATTTTCATTGTGGATGATACTAGAGACTAGCCATAAATAACCTTAAGAGTTTGGCTACTTTTAATATTACTGAAGTAACTTTAATTAATTATAATTGTTATCGTCACCAATATGGTTTATTTGACTAGACTTTTTGCATATTTACAGTACTGTGTGTTTGGGTCTGTTTTACTATGATACTAATGTTCTTGTGAATGATACAGCAAGAGAGTGGGAAAACGTACATTTCCTTGTGTCAAGATGTAATAATCTAATTCTTATGGTGGTATACTTGTTGAAAAAGTAATTGCCTACTCTTTGTGTGCAGAGGAGCATTTTAGGACAAAGGGAAATTTCTTGAGTCCTTTAAATCACTGGATGATATGGGTAAATAAAATATCAACAAATTTTTGGTGTAGAAGTTTGATTGCTGCCTTCATGACAAGTAAGACTGTTTCGGAATAAACCAGAACAAAGCCAGGTACTTTCTACTTAAAACATTATTTCATGAAGTAAAAAAAAAACATTTTAATACCAAGAAGAAAAAAAAAGGGAGGACGTCTCATAATAAAGAGAAACTCTAATAGAATAAAATAAATTTATTCTATGAATACTGCATTGTTCTTTTTCATACTTTTTCCTGTGGATGGTTGAAAACTTTGTCTAAAGAACATTTGGGAATTACATGGGCTTGCCCTTTTGTGTGTATTTGGACATGTTTTATAGATTTCCATTTTTTGAATTGGAAAACTCTAATAAAGATTCTCTGTCTGAGTCTCATTGTCCTAGTGGTATTCAGCACGGAGTGAGTTGTACTATCTGTGATGAATTGAAGTAGAGATTGTTCAGTGTCTGCCAACCCCAGTTTTGGGGGATAGAGACTCAGGATTCATAACTTGTTCATTGCTCTGTCTCCTTTAAGTGCAGTGCTTGGCATATAGTAGCACTCAGTAAATACTTATGAACAAATGTATGCTTAGGTGTTTAGAGTCTGTGCTGAATCTCGGGATGATATGCCACACCACGAAGAGACATTTCTAAGGAATGTCCATATTCTGACTGGAGTTTGAGCCACAGTAGAGCCTTGTGGTGGTGAAAGGGTTTTGGCTCTGCTTCTGGTAAAGACTGGAGTTGTTTGACTTGGAGAAAGGAAGACTTAAGGAGCTATGACAATTATTTTTTTCTAATATTAGAAGAGTTGTTGCATAGAGAGGCACAAGTCCATCATCACTACTGGAAAACATTCTTCAAAATTATACCCTGTTCTGGTAGTGGGTCCATAGCTATTATAATTGTATTGCTTTTGTAGCTGTAAAAAAAATGAGGCAGGTAGAATTTGGGAGAGAAATGTGAGGATGTTTAAAAATTAAAAAGATGTTTCTGAGGAAAGCTACTGTGCTTGCCCAGTGGTGTTTTTTATTTTTTAATTTTTTTTTGGTATGGCAGAGGAGAAAAACTAAACTATATGTTAAATCAGAGGCTGATTTGTGGCTCAATATCAACAAGGATCTTTCTCCTCTATATAGGTTAATAAATATGTGCTTTAAAGCAGTCAAAAATGCATTTTAATATAATAGTTTCTTTCAAAAGTTGTTTAGCTTTGGCAGAATATCCTATTTTATGCTTATTACCCACATCTTAAATTTCTTCACTTGGATAAACAAAACAAATCTGGATTTAGTCAATGATCTTTGGTTTATGACAGCTGTCTCACTTTTATAAAAAAGGAAACTAACCTTCAAAGGAGATAATAGCATGTTTAAAACAAGATGCTACTTGGTTCCAGTGACCATGCCTACGTGTTGATTGTTAACTGACAAATTAGCCCTTCAAGACCATTTAGTCCTTTAACCTTAAAAAATTATCTAGGCCCCCTAAGTTTTTATTTTCTCATGTGTCAAATAAGGAGGATGAGCATAAAAATATCCACAAGAAATTTACTTTGACCTGTGCCTGCTTGAAGAGTTTGGTGAATACTTTCCACACACAAAAAAGTATAAAACTGGCAAAATTGCCCAAAACTATTTGAACTCTATCAACTAAAAGCAAGGAGAAAAAATGAGAAACATTTATTCTTAGGAAAACTGTTAGAGCTTCAGGTAAGAATAGCCTAAGTCTACAGCATTCTTGCATGGGCCCCTACTGTGACCTCTTGCCCCAGCACCTTTGGCAAAAAGTGTAGTTTGGAAAACCAGCAGCTTTGCTGCCAGAGAGCTGATTCAATTTGGGGCAATGAGTAAAAAACCTTTGTCGATAAAGTATAGTGAACTTGGTAGGGAAAAACAAGGAGAAACCATACATTTGCTGGTTTAAGGTTGTAGTGTCAGTTGGGATGAATGGAAGACTAGCTATAAATTAAAAGGCTGGCCCTGGAAATGAGAGAACCATAAAGGGATAATCACTCTACATATCCCATCATATTGTGAAACTGTGCACATGTGTAGGGGATACCTGAGGTTGTCTAACAGAGCAAGGTTCAAGGCAGATGAGAATTCTCTAAGCTTTGAATGTGCCCTTCTTAACCCACACACAGATTGAAGAGCAGGCTTAAGCTGTTTGAGCATATCCTTGGCATATACATAGCTAAAAACTAAGCTGTTTAGACACAGGATAACTTCCCTAGGAAGCCAGGATAAAACATATATATGTGAATTAAAATCTAAACAGAAGTATTCACACTGCCCAGAACACAGATTTCACAGTTTAAGGCCAGACATGTTAAAAGGCTCAGAAATAGAAAATTCTACACTGACTTATCTAAAATGTCCAGTTTCTAACAAAAAATTTTGAGACATATAGAGACGGAAAAATGTGACCCATACTAACGGAAAAAGAAAGCAGTTAATAGAAATCGACTCTGAGTAAGCCTAGATATTAGACTTAGCATAGACTTCAAACTATTATAAACATGGTAAAAGAAAGGAAGCATTATTTAAATAATTACAGAATATAATAACTACCCAACAAATTGGAAATCTCAATGAAGAAATGGAAGCTATAAAAGTGTTTTATTCTTTTTGATGCTATTGTAAATGGAAGTGGTTTCTTAATTTCATCTTCAGATGAGTCATTGCTAGTATATAAAAATATTTGCTTATTAGTGCTAAAATTAATTTTCATATTCTTTGGGATTTTTCTCTAAGATCATGACATCTGTGAATAGAGGCTATTTTAATTCGAGCTCTACAATTTGGATGCCTTTTATTTATTTTTCTTGCCTAATTGCCCTGGCCGGAGTCTCCGGTACAGTGTTGCATAGAAGTCATGATGCAGGTATCCTTGTTTTGTTTCTGATTTTGGAGAAAAACTTTTATTCTTTTACCATTAAGTATAATGATAACTTGGGGTTTTGGTAGATGCTGTTTCCCAGGTTGAGAAAGTTTATTTCTGAATGTTTTAAGAAAGGATGTTGGATTTTGTCCAGTGCTTTTTCCTGCATCAGTTGGGATGATCATGTGTTTTTTGTTTTTTGCCTTTATTCTATTAATACAGTTTGTCACATGGATTTTTTTCATGTTGAACCATCCTTGTATTCCTGGGATAAATCCCACTTGGTTATGATGTATAATCCTTTTAGTATACTGTGGATTTAGTTTCCTTATATTTTATTGAAGATTTTCACATCTGTATTCATAAGGGATGTTGGTCTGTAATTTTTTCAGATTTCTTTGCCTGGCTTTGGCATCAGGTATGCTGGCTTTATAGCATGAGTTAGGAATTGTTATCGCATCCTCTCATTTTTGGAAGAATTTTAGATAGATTGATGTTCATTCTTATTTAAGCATATTACTGGTAAGGTCATCTGGTCCTTGTCTTTGTTGTAAGTTTTTTGTTTTTTATTACACATTCCATCTTTTTACATGGTGTACATCTTTTCAGATTTTCTGGTTCGAGTCAGTTTATTATAGTTTGTGTTCTAGGAACTTGTCATCTGTTTCACCAATTTATTAGTATACAGTTATTTGGGTCCCGATTCAAGCAATTCTCCTGCCTCAGCCTCCCAAGTAGCTGGGATTACAGGTGCACACAACCATGCCCAGCTAGTTTTTGTATTTTTAGCAGAGACGCGTTTCACCATGTTACCTAGGCTGGTTTTGAACTCCTGACCTCATGATCCACCAGCCTCAGCCTCCCAAAGTTCTGGGATTATAGGTCTTAGCCACCATGCCCAGCCTTTGATTTTTTTTTTTTTTTTTTTTTTTGACATAGGGTCTCTGTCACCTAGGCTTGAGTGCAGTGGTGTGATCATAGCTCATAGCTATGTAAATGGAAGTGCAGCCTTAAACTCCTGGGCGCAGGTGGCCTTCCCTCCTCTCAGCCTTCTAAGTAGCTGGGTCCACAGGCATGCTGGTGCATACGTGGTTAATTTCTGAAATAATTTTTGTAGAGACAAGGTTTTGCTATGTTTCCCATCCTGATCTCATAAACTCCTGGCTTCAAGCAGTCTTCCCACTTTGGCTTCCCAAAGTGCTGGGATTACAGTTGTGAGCCATTGTGCTCAGCCTGATCATGTTAAAGAATAAACTTTTGGTTTTGTTGATTGTCTATTATTTTTCTAGTCTATGTTTTATTTGTAGCTATATTTTTCCCCTTGTTTCTGCTTGGTTTGTGTTTAGTTTTTAAAGTTTCTTAAGGTAGAAGTTTAGGTTGCCAATTCAAGATTTTTCTTTTTAAATGTTGTTATTTGTATCTATATCCCATACATTTTGCTATATGTATTTGTTTTCATTCATTTCAAATTATTTTCTAATATTCTTTATCAGTTCTTCTTATTAGATTTTCATGTATTTGTAAAATTTCCAGATTTCCTCCTGTTAGTGATTTCCCCTCCTCTTCCCTCCCTTCCCCTCTTCTCTTCTCTTTTATTTTTTTGAGACAGAGTCTCACTGTATCACCCAGGCTGGAGTGCAGTGGTGTGATCATGGCTTACTGCAACCTCTGCTTTCTGGGCTTAAGCAATCCTCCCACCTCAGTCGCTCTAGTACCTTGGAGTACAGGTGATGTGCCACCACGTCCAGCTAGTTTTTGTATTTTTTTTTGTAGAGATGGAGCTTTGCGATGTTGTCCAGGCTCATATTAAACTCCTGGGCTCAAGTGATCCGCCTGTGCTGGCCTACCAAAATGTTGCAATTAATAGGCCTGAGCTGCTTTTCCTGGCCTCTGTTTCTGATGTCTAATTTCATCATTGTTATTGGAAAAGATACTTTGTATGAGTTTAATATTTTAAAATCTGTTGAGACTTGACTTGTAGTCTAATATATGGTTTTTGAGAATGTTGTTTGCACTTCAGAAGAGTACGTATTCTATTTTGTGTAGTGTTCTAGAGATATCTGATAGGCCCAGTTAAGTTTTGTTCTTCAGTTTCCTTGTTCATCTCTTGTCTGGTTGTTGTATCCATTATTGAAAGTGAGGTGTTACAGTCTTCAAGCATTAATGCAGAACTCCCTTTTTTTTTCTTTTAACTCTGTCAGTTTTTGCTTTATATATTGTTCCATGCTTTTACTTTTAATCTGCGTATATTTTTGGATCTAAAGTGAGTCTCCTGAAGACAGTATATAATTGGATTGTGCTTTTAAATTTCATCCTATCATTACTTGTGTCTTTTTTTTGAGACAGGGTCTCAGTCTGTTGCCCAGTCTGGAATGCAGTGGCATGATCACAACTCACTGCAGCCTCGACCTCCTAGGCTCAAGCTATTTTCCAACCTCAGCCTCCCACATAGCTGAGACCATAGGTGCACACCACCATGCCTGGATAATTTTGTCATTTTTTAGTTGAGACAGGGTCTTGCCATGTTGCCCAGGCTGGTCTTGAATTCCCGGGCTCAAGTGATCCAACACAGCCTCCCAAAAGTGCTGGGATTGCAGGCGTGAGCCACTGTGCCTGGCCCTAGCCCTATGTATCTTAACTGGAAAGTTTAGTCCATTTACATTTAATGTAATTACTGATAAGGAAAGACATTTACTGTTTTATTATTTGTTTTCTCTGTGTCTTATATTATTTTTGTCAATTCCTCTGATGCTGTTTATTCTGTTAGATATTTCTAGTGTACCATTTTGATCCCCTTCTCATTTATACATATAATTCTCACATTATGTATTTATTTATATTTGAATTTATATAAACATAAATATATATAATTTATGTTTATATAATTATATAATTTATAGTTATATATTATAAACATACAGTTTACATAGTTATATAAACATATATAGATATATAGATATATATTTAAGTATATGTATTTGAATATATAGATATATCTATAAATATATTTATATATTTGAATATAAATATATTTGAATATATAGACATATCTATATATGTAAATATATTTGTATATTTGTATATTTAAAGATATAGATTTTTAAAATTTTTAAAATTATATATATTTTAATATAGATATATCTATATATTTATGTTTATATAATGTCAGGATTATATATATGAGAATTATATATATGTATAAATAAAATATAAATAATTATATGTTTATTTCTTAGTATTTGCCCTGGGGATTATAATTAACACTATATTTTATAACAATCTAGTTTGAATTAATACCAGTTTAGTTTCAGTGGTATACAAAAACTTAGCTCCTATATTTATTGTGATTGTCACAAGTTACACCTTTATGTATTTTGTGCTAATCAACATAGATTCATAATTAGTTTTATGTAGTCTTTTAAATCATATAGGAAAGAAGAGTCATTACAAACCAGAAACACACTAATATGCACTTTTATATTTACCTATGTAAATACCAACCATTACTGGTGTCCTTTATTTCTTAAGTGATTTTAAGCCACTGTCTGATGCCCTTACATTTCAGCCTATTGGACTCTTTTTTAGTATTTCTTTTAGGGGAGGTCTACCAGTGACAAACTTCCTCAGTTGTTTATCTGGAAAGATCTTAATTTTGCCTTTATTTTTAAAGGGCTTTTTACAAGATAGAGGATTTTTGGTTAACAGTTTCCTTTCAGCATTTTGAATATGTTATCCCACTGCCTTCTGGCCTCCATAGTTTCCAGTGAAAAATCAGTCATTAGTCACATTAAATGTCCTTTCTATGAGTTGCATTTTTCTTGCTGCTTTCAGGATTTTCTCTTGGATTTTTGTCTTCCACAATTTGATTACGATACATCTTAATGTGGATCTTTTTGCATTTATCCTGCTTGGAATTCATTGAGTTTATGAGCTAGATTCATGTCTTTCATCAGATATGGAAAGTTTTAGGATTATTTCTTCAAATATTTAGGCCCCTTGAATTCTTTCTTCCTTCTGTGACTCCAATTATATGTATGTTAGTATGTTCAGTGGTGTTCCACAGGTATGTTAGGTTCTGTTCATTTTCCTTCAGTCCGCAGACTCAGTAATTTCAATTGGCCTATCTTCATGTTTACTGATTCTTTCTTCTTGGAGAGGTTCAACAGATTTTGATGCTTACCAAGAAAGAGTTATGATTATAAGAGGTGGTGACACACAACAAGCTTCGTTGGGTGGCAGTTGGACAGTATTATATGAGAGGAAAATTCTTCTACAGCATGAGGCTGTGCAGAAGCTTATAGCAAGGTAGACCACCATCCAGAAGTGGAGGAGGGCAAGGCAACCCCTGGGGGGACAGGAGAATTGGAGAGCAGGCTTACTAGTCTAGGTGATGTCACTCAGCAGCATGGTGGGATGTATAAAAATTTGAGTTTGGTACTAGTGGGCTCTTGAGCTAATGATTCTCATCCTGTGGTGAAGAAATAACCCAGGGACCAATACACAGAAATCATCTTTGGCTCATTTATATAACACTTCTGCTTGCTCTCATCTGTTGAATCTCTGTAGTGAATTTTTAAAGATCAGTAATTGTATAATTTAGTTTGAGAATTCTTACTAGATTTAGTCATAATTTCTACTTTTTATTAATATTCTCCATTTGGTTAAACAGTTCTGTTTGGTTCTCATGATTTCCTTTAGTTCTTAGTCCATGGTTTTCTTTAGCTCTTTGAGCGTGTTTAAATTGTTGATTGTCTTTGTCTAGTAGGTCTGATGTCTAGGTTACCTCATGGGCAGTTTCTTTTCATTTCTATTTTTCTTGTGAATAGGCCAGCAAACTAGCCCTTTGCAGGCCAAATCCCCTGTCAGTTTTTGTAAATCATGTTTATTGGCACATAGTTGCATACATTCATTTATGTTTGTGTGCTAATAAAACTTTATTTGGTTATCTGGCTAGAAAGATGGAGTTTCTCTCAGAGATACAGCCACCTGTGCTGCTGTGTAGTTTTGCGTGACTGGCGCTGCTTTTATGATAAAATTAAGCAAAGGTAGTGGGAATTCCTTGCATACTTGTGGATTCACCGAGTTCTCTTCCCCAATTATTTTGGCCAGAATGGTGAGTTTACTTTTGGAGTCTGCTACTGACAGAGCATTTGGGACATAGCCAGTAGGGAGAAAAGAGAAAAGGAGAAGAAAGAAAAACCAAAAATGAGGATTCTTCTCACATTCTCTGTCTTGTGGAGGCCCATTTTCCTGGTCCTTTGTTCAGAAAAATAGCTTTTTCTGAACAAATTTTTGTTGACTGAATTTTTGTTGACTGTACCTCCTGTGCATTTCTGTACAGGGACCACCCTGAATTCTATGCTAGGGGATTAAAGAAAAAAAAAAACACACCAGGAAACTCATCCTTGTTATTGGCTATTCTTCAAATTTTGGCACCCCTTTACAATCCATTTGTTACTAACTTTTTAGAGTTTTGAGGTAATTGCTTTTAGTATATTGTCCAGATATTTGAGTTGTAATGACTACAAGTGAAAGGCTGTAGTGGGCTTAATACATGTTTGCTGGCATTGGAGACAAACTCACTAGTGACTTTTATGATTTTTTTTTTGGACATAGAGTCTCGCTGTGTTGCTCAGGCTGGAGTGCAGTGGCACAGTCTTGGCTCACTGCAACCTCCCCCTCCCATGTTCAAGTGATTCTACTGCCTCAGCCTCTCGAGTAACTGGGACAACAGGGGTGCACCACCACGTCCGGCTAATTTTTGTATTATTAGTAGAGACAAGGTTTCACCAATATTGGCCAGGCTGGTCTTGAACTCCTGACCTTATGATTTGCCTACCTCTGCCTCCCAAAGTGCCAGGATTATAGGCGTGAGCCACTGTGCCTGGCTGCTTTTATGATATTCTATACTTTTCACTAGACTTGTTAGAGGAAAAACAGTGGTTGTGAAGGGAACAGGCAGTTATTTTCCCAAAGCTCAAGATTTAAACATAATAGAGATTCTAGCTTATATGTCTACAACTTTTGTCCATATAGAGGTAAGTCATTTTAGGTCATAGTTATGATTGAAATCATTTATGTATTACAAGTCCTTGAATGATAGCCTTTATTTAGTTCAACATCATTTTGTTATAATGTTGATGAGAAAAAAAAATTTCTATCTGGGGCCACAGTCTGTGTAGAGTTTGCATATTTTGCCCATGCCTGCATGTATTTTCTTTGGGTACTCAGGTTTCCTCCCACATCCCAAAGCTGTGTATGTTAGGTTGTGTATAAGGTGTGCATGTGTCTAGATAGTCCTAGTATGAGTGAGTGTACGTGTGTCCTGTGGTGCAGTGGTGTCCTGTCCATTGTTCTTACCTTGAGCCCTGACCTCTGGCCACTTGCAACCCTGAACTGGAATAATTGGGTAAATAATTATCTTGTTTTTATTAATCTTTTTAAAATGTACAGCTCACATTTATTTCATTGTTCAATATTATTTAATAATCCTTTAAATATCATTTGTGCTCAGTTTTATTTGTCTCAGAAAATCATCTTAGAGTTGGTTCATTTCTGGATCTCAGTGTGGCCCACACATGCTATTTGTTGATGTAGCTTTTAATTTTCCAAGATTTGTATTGGCCCTCACCTGACCTTAGCCATCCTTTTATGATGTAACTTTTAAAAATTATTTTTTAAAATAGATTTTATTTTGGAATAATTATATTGTATATATTTAAAGTATATGTTTTCACATGGAATACTTCTAGATCTATAGAAAAATTGCAATGATAGTATAGACATTTCCCCTATGTTCCTTATGCAGTGTTGATGAAAGCAGTCAAACTCTGTAAAATATTTGGAGTTTACTCTGAGCCACATATGAGTGATCAGTGGCTTGTGACGCAGCCCTCAGGAAATCCTGAGTACGTGTACCCAAGGTGGTTGGGGCGCCTAGTTTTGTATATTTTAGGGAGACACGAGACATAAGATATACATTGGTTCGGTCCAGAAAGGCATGACAGGCTCAAAGTCAGGGCTTCCAGGTTATAGGTAGTTAAAAGATTAAAGGTTGCATTCTTTGGGGTCTTTTATCAGCCTTTCACTGAATACATAGTTTACATGTGACGGGGGTAGAGGAATAATCACTTATGCCTTAGTCTGACTCAGTGAACCTACCTTTTTACATAAACAGTACTGCAGAGGAAACAATCATATATGCATTTGTCTCAGGTGAGCAGAGGGATGACTGAGTTCTGTCTGTTATTTGTCCCACATCTGTGAAGAGAAGCTATCAATTTACATGGTCAGGGTGAAATTCAACAGAACTGCTTTAGGGTCAAGATCTTGAGGTCTACAGAGAATTTCCTTGTGGGCAAATTGTAAGGGAAGTATGTAGCTTTATTTATTTATTTATCTTTAATCCTTGTAGCTATCTTATTTAGAAATAAAATGGGAGACAGGCTTACCTGATGCAGTTCCCACTTTGACTTTCGTCTTTGGCTTAGTGATTTTGGGGCCTTGAGACTTATTTTCCTTTCACATCAGTTTACTTCCCCTAATTTTATTTTCTTCTGACACTGTGTTACATTTGCTAAAAGTATGAAACCAGCATTGGTAAATTACTGTTAGTTAAACTTCAGTTAAAATTAAACTTCCAGTTAGTTAAACTTCCAGTTTTTCGATTAATGTCCTTTTCTGTCCCAGGATCTAACTGGATTATATTAGTTGTCATTCTTTCTTAGTCTCCTCTGGATTGTGATAATTTGTCTTTTTTTTTTTTTTTTTCATGACCTTGAATTTTTTGAGGAATTTTGATCCAGTGTAGAATGTTCCACATTTTGTATATATTTTTTCCTTAGTATTAGATTGGGTTATGGATAGTTTGGTTAAGATACCATAAAGGTAAAGTACCTTTCTTATGATTCACTTTTCTTTTTCTTTTTTTTCTTAAATCACATATAAAAAGTTCACATGGCTCCAAGGTCAAACTGTAAAACTTCAGAATATTCTCAAGTTTATCACTCTTTCTTCTCTCATCTTCTTTCCTTTCCCAGGAATGTAAACAGTTTTTTTAATTAGTTTTTGGTTTATGCTTTCAATTCATTTTTTTAAACACAAGCAAACACAAAGATATACATGAATACAAATGTTAGTAGGTGTCTGTTCTCTTCTCCTCCATAACATCAGTCCATTTTTAGCTCCTATGTCATAGTTTCTCTTTAAGGCAGTCTCTTACAGTGACTTATAAAATGGCCACTTTTATTCAAAAAGGTTTCGTTTTTAAAAAGTTAACTTTTTTGTAACTGATGAAAATCTTTTTCCTATGCCTTGAAAATGTTTAGCAGGTATTAGTTTTAATTATAAGTAAAAAAACTAAATAGTGCCATTTTTTTTATTCACAGATATTTTCCAATTTGTCACTGGATGAGCGTTGCCTTTCTGCATCATTGGTTTGCAAGTACTGGCGTGACCTTTGTTTAGACTTCCAGTTTTGGAAGCAGCTGGATCTTAGTAGTCGTCAGCAGGTATGGAATCGAATTTCAAGTAACACTTATATGACCTACTCAAAAAATATCTTTATTTCTCTTCAGAAATCTTTACTGTCTTTTTTTTGACATAGTTCAAATGACTATAATGTACAATTTTGTGCTTTTGTATTTTTTTGTATGTGAATTCAAGTTAAAGCTAGATTCTCATAGTAAATAAGATAGTTTTTTTGTGTAGATTGGTAATTTAGGGCTGCTATTTAATTCTTTTTTTCTTTGTCTTTTTTCATTACCTTTTCAAAAAGTTGTTAAACTTTTTTATTGGTGGAGATCATATTACTATTACTAGCTTAATAGTAGAAAATGATGGCAAACATTTCTGTAGTACTGCCTCTGTGCTGTGTACTATTCTAAGGGCTTTATACATATTAATTCATTTGATCCACCCAAGAACTCTGTAAGTAGATACTGTTATTTTTTCTGTTTTACAGCTGAAGAAATGGAAGTAAAATGGGCTAAGATAACCTTTTATTTTTTTAACTTTTCTTTTGGTGCACTTTCTACTCTTCCTGTTGCTTAGCTGCCTAATGTGTTTATATAGGGGCATAAATTAGGAAAATAATGTTTATTGCTGACAGTTTTTTGGACTTGTTAGATCCCATTTTTAAAACTTGGTAGTATTTGACATTAGAAATGTGTAAAAATATCAATAAGAATAGGATTTTATTGAAGTCCTAAAGCTGTTCTAAATTCTGCCATGGTATATTATTAGTGGTGTCCTGACAAATGTTTACAACTGGCTTTAAAACAAAAGCCCTGATTTGTAATCTTTGCCAATTTCTATTACATAAATACTCCCACCATGACCAATGTCATGCTACACGTTATGCCACTGAATGCAGATTTGGAAAGAGGGACACACTATAAACTCCTGTGAGTTGCTACGAGCCAGCTATAAGATACTGGTAGTGTTTGTGTGTGTTTAACACACACTTTAACCAAGTTACGCATGCCCATGAGAATTTGTGCATAAGTTGTTTCCTTTCTGTTTTTCTGCTTCATTAATAAGAGGTTAAATCAATTAAGATAATTTCTTATTTATCTGCTTGTGTTCATGACATTTATGTCCAAGGAGAATGGTGAGGGAGTTAGTTGTGGACAGTGGAATGGAGAGAAGATATGTGTAAAGCAATCTATCAGCTTGTTATTTCATTACTCTTTGATGTTTGAGTTATTTATTATGAATTAAGACTAAGAATAGCTTCCTGCCCGACACCGCATTCCCTCCCCTCCCAGCCTGGCGTTGGTAGTAAGGTATGGAGAATGAAAAAGTAAAAAATAAAAGGAAAGGTATGTTAGAGTTTTAACTTTTTCAGGAACTATGTTTATGCTGTTTCCAACAAGCATAAACATAGATAGTTTTATCTTTGGCTCTTACTCTGAGTGCTGCCTAACAGTATAGTTATTTCCTTCTATTCTAAATTTTATGTGCATTTTCTGTCTCCATTATTTTTACTGAAATGACTTGAATAACATTAACTATGTTTTGTATTTTGAAAATGTGGTGATTGGGCACAGAATATATAGAGGCTGGTTTAAAAAAAATTCAGATGGCCATCTGAGTAAAATCAGATGAATTCTAAGCTTACTTATATTTAGCATTGACTCTTCTGAGAAAAGCTTTTTGATGTGGACATTTCTATATAGTCTTTGGTGTGCTGATTTGCAAAATGGTATATTTTCTAACCCATGAATTGGTAGCATTCTCATAGAAACAGTAAAAGATTTAAAACTTATGTGCCGTTGTATCATCTGATACCAGCTGTAAAAAGTGAAAATACATATTGTGACTGATGTAAACTATTTCATGGGTTACAAATGGAAAGTGAAACATTGAAAATCTCAATATAGTTTTGTTTGTGGTGAGTTTTTGCTGAATTTGAAGGCTTAATTGAAGTGAATTTTCACAATAAGGATAGATTTTTAGGCTTTTAGTGAAACTAACACATATCCTTTGTTGGTGTTTTCTGATACCACTTCTGACATCAAATATGTGGGTTTTTTTTCCATACTAACAAACAATTTTCTGACACTAACTGGGTGTACAAGAATTCAATTTAGCTAACTCCCAGAGTATCACTGAGTTTAAGGGCTTAATCCCACTAGACTACCCACACTTCAAATGTCAGTTGCAAGTCCCAGAAGTCACCTGAACTTCTCACTGACCAGTTATAAATTTATGAGTTCCCTTAATTTCCTTCTCAGTTTTCATAATTAGCCATAACTATTCACAGAACTTAGAAGGGTTTCTTATAAAAGATACAGCTCAGGACCAGCCAAATGGAAGAGATGCAGGAGGCAAGGTATGGGGTATACCACTCTCTCAGCACTTTGATGTGTTTACCATCTGAATCTGTCATTTGAGTTTTTATAACCCAATCTCCAGCTTCCCTCCCCTCCTGGAAGTAGCACTGAAAGTTATCACCCTGTAATCAAGGATTTAGTCTTCATGGTAACCAGCCCTCATCCTGAAGCCATCTGGGTGCCTCACTCTAAGTCACTTCATTAGTATGAACTCAAGTATGGTCTAAAGGGCTTGTTATGAATAACTAAAGAAATTCTATTGCTTAGGAAATTCCAGGAGTTTTGGGAGATCTGTGGCAGGAATTTGGGACAAAGACCAAATATAATATTTTTATTATACCAAATTCTTGTTATGCTTCAATATTAAGAAGGTGTATTTTTTATTGTATTGTTCATGCTATAATGTAATTAGTATATTGCTTATTGAGAAAATTTAGTTAAAGAATTGAAAATAAGTTTTTATTTGTAGCAAAAGTTTAAATTTATTGCTTTTTCTCTTATAGGTCACTGATGAATTATTGGAAAAAATTGCATCAAGAAGTCAGAATATAATTGAAATCAACATTTCTGATTGTCGTAGTATGTCTGATACTGGCGTATGTGTTCTAGCATTTAAATGTCCTGGACTTCTTAGGTATACAGCCTACAGGTGTAAACAACTTTCTGACACCTCTATTATTGCGGTTGCCTCTCACTGTCCTTTACTTCAGAAAGTGCATGTAGGCAACCAGGACAAACTTACTGATGAAGGACTCAAGCAGGTAAATTTTAGCATTTATAAAGTGATTTTACTTGAATTAATTCAAAATGTTTTCTAGCAACAACATTTTGAATGGTTATGTTAAAAATAATGCTAAGATTCAAATGAGTCATCTTTTTTAGATATTAATGAATATTTGTTTAGATTAGTGAACTAGAGTGCCGTTGTTATAATCAGTAAATGAACTGCTGTGTTTTGTAGTGAGAGCCTGAACTTCTTTGACCGGCCATTTTATTAATTTGTGCTTTTGTTACTTAAATTTTGTACCACATTTTGCTTTAGGCAACTGTGTACTTTAGGTCAGCATGAGGTATAAAAATTAACTTGTAATTTCTTCTTTATTATACTAGATGACATACATGCGTAAATTTAGGGCATAAATGGAAGTTCAAATTGAAGAGCATAAAAGTTAGAACAAAGGGCTAATTACCTATATTTGGCTTAATAACTGGATTAAAAAGAGTATTATACATTCCTTCTGTTTGTTATATTTCCTTTGGAAGTGACATTTAAGGTTTCTTGGCTCAGAGTGGATCATTTATTCAACAGATGAAGATGCTTAAATTTAAACCTTATATATGAATTAACTGAAAGCTTAGTATGAGAAGAAATTTGGGAAGATTATCCTAAATAGTGAGTACTGGGTGTGTCAGTACAATTTATCTATTAAGAATGCTACCAACTTATAAGGTAGCCTATTTTGTTTGTCAAGGCATATTCTGCAAAAAGTCTTATTTAATATTTTTCTTGATTAATTTCTGCTGTACAGGATTATTTACTAGCAAAGCATTTTATGAAGTTCTTAAACATATTAATCTTTTCTGAAGAAATGTATATTTTGTGTATATAGCATGATTTTATTTGATCAAAATTTCTCAGCAATTTATCTTTTACAAAGAAACATTTTTAAAACGTGTATGTGTTTATTAAGAACTAGATTAAATCTGTTTCATATTTAATTCTGATATAACCCAAATAGTAGTTTAGCAGCCTTCTTAGGGTATAGCTAGTAATCTTTGTGAAAAAGAAAATGATCATGGTCATGGGTGAAGTAGAAAAGGAGCAAAATTTAATATGCCAATCAAGTATTATGAATTTATCTTATATTTACAACTTTGAGACTAATTATGTAAATCTTCCTTAGAATGTGAGGTATTTTGGAATCTGTTAACTTACTTAGATTAGATGTTTCCTTCAGATTTTTATGGTTTCTGAATTATGAATTAATTACATGTCAGGTAATATTCTGATAAAAGTGGCAAAAACAATCAAATTTTTTCCCCCATAGGTAGTTTTCTTCTTAAGTAATTTCATAGGATATCATTGCAGTGTAGAGAATATTATCCTTTACTTAAGACTGCTGTAGCAGGATGTGTCTGACTTCATAATAGACTATTTTCCTCTGATGGAATAGTGTTATGGATATTGTAGAAAGAGAATGGCTTTCATATATGCATAAAATAGAAGGGTATATTAGAAAGAGAATGGCTTTCATATATATATGAAATAGAAATAAAGTTTTATGAAATAATACATATCCTTATGTGCAGTGCTCATTGACATTATCTATTCTGTTCTATATTACTATGTTAAATAAATGTTGGCTTTGGCCCACTCACTAAATTAATTTCTGATCCAGTGATATTTCATAAATCTGACTATAGATTTATATTATGGTTTTAGTAAACTAACAGTGTTATTTTAAAATGTATAATAAAGTTACAAAAGCCTAAAAGGGAACTAGCCATAATTGATGATTTTATTGGGGCTGTTATTTTTTTTTTGAACTCATTAATTTAACAATTGACTGAATTGTTGAGTCTACAGATTATTGCATGGTTTTGTTTTTTACGTCTTCTGTAAGTAAAAATTGACAAGTGTTTTAGAATGAGGTATGTAAGTTTTATTGATAATTTCTTTTTTTTTTTTTTTTTTTTTTTTTTTTTTTGCCAATCATTGAGAGGTTGTAAGGTTGCTGAGGTTGGTTGGCCTTGAACTCTTGGCCTCGCCTTCGCAAGCGCCATGACATCCGGCCGGAGCCACTTTGGGCCCCTGATAATTTCTTTAGAATATGTTTTCTTTATAACTGCCGTAATTTTGATTGACTTTAGCAGACAACAAATATGTGTGCTTTTTGAATTCTGTTAGTTCGTTTACAGAAACAGTTGCTTAAAGCATTTCAATTTGGAGCTCTAATAGATGTAGACTCTGATGTTTTAAATATCGGATTCTGCTTAACGATATTTCTTAAACATGACGTAGCACCTAAAAAAGTCAGGCTGCTTTTGGCTGAATATTGTCCTTTTTCTGAAATACTACCTTGAAATATTTATATTTTTATTTTCATAATAGTCACTCAATTTTACCATTGGAATGTATGTCTATTGTATACATCTTTTAAAACTACAATTATGTATCTAGGGGAAAAATCTATTTAATCAAGAATAAAAAACTGTTTCAATTTTTCTAATATTTTGTTATCATTTAGTACTTGCCAGCAAACAAACAATAATAGTAGTCAAAGTATTAAAATATAAAAAATTACATTCATTAAGTTGCAACTTTATGTGACTAATTATATGCAGTTTTAGCAGTTTAACACTCCAACTCATGGAGCTCAGTAGAAATTTCTGGAAATAAGGCACTGTAGGCTTTTTAAAGATAAAATGGTACAAAAATAGTAAATGTTATATTAGTAGATTTTGATCTGGCTATGCTATCAATTTTTAGATCTTTAAAGATAACTACTTAGAGTGCCATCAGCAAAATGTTGGAGCAGGCAGCTCTAAAACCCTACCTCTCCACAAAAACATTGAAAAGCAAGCCTAAACTATCAGATTCAACTTTGTCAGAACCTGGAAACGTCAAAGGTTTATACCAACCGAAGGAGTGCTGAGACAAGAAAAAGACAACTGAAAGGTGGAAAGAATGCTTTGTTCCTTTTTTATTTGCCTGAGCCTCATTCCTTCCCCAGCTTGGCAAAAGTCTTGAAGATGACAGTCTGAGTTGCCAGTGTGGGACCCAGATGCCCTGTTCCAGAGGGAGCAGAGCAGACCTTATTTGCAAATTATTGCATTTGTCTGATCAATCTACCTGAGAGCTACTTGAAGGGCTGATGCTGGTGTTTATATATCTGTTTTACCTAATTTGAACCCAGTCAGGTGGGGAAATTAGTAGGCATTGGTTGAACACATTATAAAGCAAATGAAAACTTGCTTTTGGGCAAGCTTTTTTGGGCAATAGAGTATGGTGAGAAATATAGTTGACCTTGGAGAACGAGCCTAGCAGAGAGTTTGTTTTTATTTTTGTTTTTGTTTTGAAATTAGTACAATCAGCCTCAGTGTATAGAAGGGAATTTAAAAAGCCACATGCATGCCCAGGGCAGGACACATGTTCAGGAAAGACCAAAGAAGACCATAAACTTTATCACTGTGTGCTTGCTAGGCCCAGTACAAGCAGGAAGTAAAGGCCAAGGCAGAGTTGTGAATGGTATGGTTAAGTCTTAAAGGAATATCCCAGCACACAGCCAGTCTGCAAAGACTAGGATAAGTGCTTTTGTTTTTTGTTTTAGTTTTGTTTTTAAGCTTTGGCTTCAAAGGAAATCTCTTTCAAAATACTGGCTGAACACTAGCTAAGCCTCAATTAATCAAAAACAGTGAAACGTAGGGAAGTGGGGAGAATCTAATTTCCCAAGTTACCACATTATAATCTAATATTTTAGTATCTAATTTGCAACAAGAAATTATAGGCATGCAAAGAAAACAGTATTACCCATTAAAACAAAAAAAATAAATAGAACCCATTCTTGAGGAAGTCTGAACATTGGATTTACTAGATAAAGATTTTAAATCGAGTATCTGAAATATGCTCAAAGATGTAAAGGAAACCATGGCCAAAGAACTAAAGGAAATAAGAAAAATAATGTATGAACAAATTGAGAATATCATTGAAGAGCTAGAAATTATGAAAAGAACCAAATAGAAATTCTGGAGCTGAGAAGTACAGTAACTATAAAAAATTTACCAGAGGGATTCAAGAGCAGATGTGAGCAGGTGGAAGAAAGAATAAGTGAACCTGAAGATAGGACAATTGAATTTATTGAGTCTAAGAAGCAGAAAGAAAAAAGAGTGTAGAAAAGTAAGTAGAGCCTAAAAGACCTGTGGGACATCCATCAAGCAGAAGAACATTTACACGTTAGTAATTCCAGAAAAAAAGGAGAAATAAAAGGGGCAAGAAGAATATTTGAAGAAATTAATGGCCCAAACTTCCAAAATTTGGTGGAAGATATGAATCTATACATCCAAGAAACTCAATAGATTCAAGTAGTATAATGTCAGAGAGGTCTACACTGAGACACATTGTAGTCTAATTGTGAGAAGTCAAAGACAGAATTTTGAAAGCAGTAAAAGATAAGTGACTCATCACATATAAGCACTACTCTATAAGATTTATAACTGATTTATCATTGGAAACTATGGAAGCCAGAAAGCTGTGGGCTGACAATATTTAAAGTAGTGAAAGAAAAAATGTCTAGCAAGAATTCTGTATTTGTCAATACTATTAAAGAATAGGGGGACATTCAAGGGGACATTAAGATATTTCCAGATAAGCAAAAGCTAAAGGAGTTTGTTACTAATAGATCTACCCTACAAGAAATGCTAAAGGGAGTCCTGGCTGAAATAAGATACTAGAAAGTAACTGAAAGCCATATGAAGGAGAACGAAAACTTATAAAAGTAACTACATAGAGGTTGAAAGGATGGAAAAAGATATTCCATATTGAGAGAGAGCTAGAATAACTGTTTTATTATCAAACAACAAGAACAACAAACATTTTAAGTCCAAAAGGAATCAAAGAGACAGAATTATTATATATTGATAAATATATAATATTATTCTGTCAGGAAGATATAGCAATTATAACCATGTGTGTACCTAACAACAGAATCCCTAAAAATATATATATATTTTTTATCCCTAAAATATATATATATTTTTTAGGGATTCTGTCATTTAAATCATACATAAAAGAGTAGACATTACTACTGACTTTATAGAAATATATATAATAACTATAATATATAATATATTGTATTAGATTATATATTTTTATATATAATACACATATAAAAATTATGTAATAATTTAATATGTTATATATTATATAATCACATATATATTTATTAATATATTAACTTTATTAATATATCAATAAATTTATATTTATTAATATACTAATACCAGTATATTAATATATAAATTATTATATAAATATAAATATACATAATATATTTATATAATTATATATAATACATAATATATAATAAAATAATACAATATATGTAATATATATAAATATATATTTTAGGGATTCTGTCATTTAAATCATAAATAAAAGAGTAGACATTACTACTGACTTAATAGAAATAAAAAGTATTGTATGAGAAAACCATGAATAACCGCATACCAACAAACTGGATAGCCTAGATGAAATAGAAATTTTCTGGAAATATAGAAACCAGAAAAACTGACCCAAGAAGTAGAAACTCTGAGTTCCAGCTACTTGGGAGCCTGGGGCAGGAGGATTGCTTGAGCCCAAGAGTTTTAGGTTATAGTCACTGCACTTCAGTCAGGGCAATATAGCAAGACCTCATCTCTTAACAAAAAAATGAAAAGGTAGAAAATCTGAAAATATTTACTTACAATAAATAAGTAGACTGAATCAGTTAATAAATTGCCAGTGAAGAAAGGCTAAGGACCAAATAGCTTTACCAACGAATGTTTTCAAATGTTTAAAGAAGAATTAACACTAGTCCTTCTCAAACTCTTTCAAAAAATTGAAGAGGAGACAACACTTCTTAACTTATTCTGTGAGGCCAGCATTACCCTGATTCTGAAGCCAGCCAAAGACTCTACAAAAATGAAACTACAAAACAAACAGAAAACAGCTACAAACCAGTATCTTTAATGAATATGTAAAAATCTTCAGAATGCTAGCAAACTGAATTTAGCAGCAGATTAAAAGGATTCTACACTGTGACCTACTGTGATTTATCCAAGGAGTACAAGGGTGGCTCAACATACAAATAGCGATCAATGTAATATACCACATTAAGAGAATGAAGGGTAAAAAAACCCAATCATCTTAATTGGTATACAAAAACATTTGGTGAAATAAACAGCCTTTCTTGAAAAAAAAAAGAAAAAACAAAACAAAATACCTATCAACCTAGGAATAGAGTGATGCTTCCTAAACATAATAAAGACCATATGTTACAAACCCACAAATAACATATTCAGTGATAAAAGATGGAAAACTTTTCTCCTAAGATCAGGAACAAGACAAGAAGGCCTGCTTTTGGCAATCCTGTTTTACATTGTGCTGGAAGTTCTAAGGAGGAATTTGGCAAGAAAAAGAAATGAAATGCTTCCAGTTGGAAAGGAAGAAGTAAAACTATTTTTATTTGAAGATGACATTATTTTATGAATGGAAAACCCTAAAGAAACCGCAAAAAACCCATTTGAACTAATAAATGATTTCAGCAGAGTGCCAGGATACAAAATCAAGATTTAAAAAGTCAGTTGTATTTCTACACACCCCACAAGAAATAGAACCTAAACAATTTCATTTACAACAGCATCCATAACTATAAATTTCCCTTTAAACAAAATGTATATATCTCATACATTTTGATAGTTTTATTTTCATTTAGTTCAAAATATTTTAAAGTTTCTTCTGAAGTTTCTTCTTTGACCCATGTGTTATTAAGAAATGTGCTATTTAAATCTCTGAGTATTTTAAAGTTATGGGAGTATTTTCCAGTCATCTTTTTGGAATTTATTTTTAGTTTTTTTGTCTTAGAGCAGACATTGTATAATTTTTATTTTAAATTTGTGAATATGTGTTTTGTGCCTTGGAATGCAGTCTTTCTTGGTGAATATTCCATGTAAGTTAGAAACAAATGTGTATTCTACTATTGGATGAAGTGTTCTATAGATGTCTGTTATATCCAGTCAATTAATGGTTTTATTGAGTTGAACTATGTCTTTACTTTTCTGCCTGCTGAATTTGTCCATTTCAGATAGTGGATTTATCTAATTTTCCTTGTAGTTCTAACAGTATTTGCTTCACATATTCTGACACTCTCTTGTTAGATGAATGCATGTTAAGGATTATTATGTCTTCCTGGAGTATTGTTTCTTTTATCATTATGTATGTCCCTCTTGATCCCTGATAACTTTTCTTTTGAAATCTGTTCTGTCTGAAGTAATCTGTCTATTCCCAGTTTTATTTTAGTTAATAATTGTAATGCTTCTTAAGCATTTCTGAAGGATTGTTTTTAAGTACCTTTCCTCTCAATTTACAGTTCTCTTAATTTACAGTTTTATTCACTGTTCAGACCATTTTTGAATTAATTGAAATTTTGAAATTTTGTTTGCTGTCTAATTTCTGAATGCTCTTTTGACTTTTAAAAGAGGAATTCACTGCAAAATTAAGAGGAATGTACAGAAATTTCTTACATACTCCTATTCCATGCATGCATAGCCTCTCCCATTATCAGTATCCCCCACCAGAGTGATACATTTATTATAATCGATAAAACCTTCATTGATATATTATTTCCAAAGCTCACAGTTTATGTTAGGGATCACTCTTGGTGGTGTACATTCTATGAGTTTGACATGTATCTACCATTACAGATACAGTAAAGAATATCTTCACTGCTCTAAAAATCCTCTGTGCTCTGCCTGTTTATTCACTCCACTCCTTTAACACCTGGCAACCCCTGATCTTTTTATTGTCTTTGTAGTTTTACCTCTTCTAGAATGTCTGTGATCTGAATCATATAGTATGTAACCCCTTTTAGATTCAATTCTTTCACTTAGTATGCAGTTAAGGTTCCTCCATGTCTTTTCATAGCTCATTTATTTTTAGCAATTAATATATCCTATTGTCTGTTGTGTACCACAGTTTGTCCATTCATACTGAAGGGCATATTGGGCATGTACAAGTTCTAATAATTATAAATAAAACTGCTATAAACTTCTGTATGTAGGTTTTTGTATGGACATAATTTTTTTATTTTTTGGTACTTTAAGTTCTGGGGTACATGTGCAGATCTTGCAGGATTGTTGCATAGGTACACACATGCCATGGTGGTTTGCTGTCTCCATCCCCCCATCACCTACATCAGTCATTTCTCCCCGTGTTATCCCTCCCCAACTTCCCTGCCCACTGCTGTACCTCCCCTAGTTTCCCACCCTCCAACAGACACCAGTCTGTGATGTTCCCTCCCTGTGCCCGTGTGTTCTCATTGTTCAGCACCTGCCTGTAAGTGAGAACATGCAGTGTTTGGTTTTCTATCCTTATTTCAGTTTGCTGAGAATGATGGTTTCCGTATTCATCCATGTCCCTACAAAGGACACAAACTCATTGTTTTTTATGGCTGTGTAGTATTCCATGGTGTATATGTGCCACATTTTCTTTGTCCAGTATATCATTGATGGGCATTTGGGTTGGTTCCAGGTCTTTGCTGTTGTAAACAGTGCTGCAGTGAACAAACATGTGCCTGTGTATTTATAATAGAACCATTTGGACATAATTTAAAAACTTTTGGGTAAAAACCAAGGTGTACACTGGATCATGTGATAAGAGTCTTCAGCTATAATCGTAAATTTATCTATTTCTCCTTCTAGTTCTGTCATCTTTTACTTCACATATTCTGATGCTCTGTTGTTAGGTACATATACCTTAAAGATTGCCAAGTGTTTTTGGAGTGTTGACTCCTTTATCATTATGTAATATCCCCTTTATCCCTGATAACATTCTTTGCTTTGAAGCCTGTTCTGTCTGAAATTAATATATGTGAATACGGCATATCTTTCTTCATCCATTTACTTTAAATTTATATATTTCTGTCTATTTAAAGTAGTTTTTTTGTAGACATCATAGAGTTGGGTCTTATTTTTTTTATCTATTTTGACAATCTGTCTTTTAATTGCTATTTTTAGACCACTGATTAAACAGACATTATTTCTGTGGTTGGATTAATAGCTACCATGTCTGTTAAAGTTTACTCTTTGCTGCCTTAGTTCTTTGCTAATATTTTTGTCTTCCATACTTTTTTTGCCTTTTGTGATTGTAATTGAGCATTTTAATGTTTGAGTTTTCTTTCTTAGCAATCAATCATAGTTTTTTTCTTTTACTTTTTAAAGTAGTTATTCTAGAATTCACAATATATGTTTATAACTAATTCAAATCCACTTTCAAATAACTTTGTACTGCGTCACAGGTAGTGAAAATATCATAGGTAATGCAAATATCTTACAATAACAAAATATTTTAAAGTTTTCTGGCTGGGTGTGGTGGCTCACGCCTGTAATTCCAGCACTTGGGGAGGCAGAGGTGGGTGGATTAGTTGAGGTCAGGAGTTTGAGACCAGCCTGGCCAACATGGAGAGACCCTGTCTCTACTAAAAATACAAAAATTAGTCAGGTGCCGTGGTGTGCGGCTGTAATTCCAGCTATTTCGCAGGCTAAGGCACAAGAACTGCTTGAACATGCGGGAGTGGAGGTTGCAATGAGCTGAGATTGCGCCACTGCACTCCAGACTAGTGACAGAGACTGTCTCAAAAATAAAGTTTTTCATCCCTTATATTGTTATTTATTTCACTTATATATAAGCATGTATATGTGTGTACATGATCAAATGCATTTTTATTTTGAGCAAATTGTTATCTACCTTAATTAAGAATAAAGAAAAGTTTTTATTTTACCTTTATTATTCTTTCTCTGATTCATTCTTTCTCTATATAGATCCAATTTTCCTACCTATGTCATTTTCCTTGTTTCTGAAGAACTTTTTTTTTTTTTTTTAATCATTTCTTGGAAGGCAGGTCTAGTGGCAACAAATTCCCTCATTTTTTGTTTCTCTGAGAAAGTCTTTATTTCTCTTCACTTTTGAAAGAAAATTTCACAGGCTATAGAATTCTAGGTTGGTGGGGTTTTTGTTCACTTGAAACTTTAAATATTTTACTCTACTTTCTTCTTGATTGCATGGTTTCTAAGGAAAAGTTGGATATAATTTTTATTTTTGCCCCTCTATAGGTAAGGTGTTTTTATCCTCTGGCTTCTTTCTAGATATATTTTTTTAACCTTTGAGCTCTTGTACTTTGAAAATGATATGCCTAGGTGTAGTTTTTTCTTTCTTTGTTTGCAGTTTTCCTGCATGGTATTCTCTGAACTTTTTGGATCTGTAATTTGGTGTTTGATATTAATTTGGGTAAATTATTTGTCATGAGTACTTCAGATGTTTCTGTGTTCCTGTTTCTCTCTCTTTTCTTGGTATTCACTTTTCACTTATTTTATGCCTTTTGTAGTTTTTCTGTGCTTCTTAGATATTCTATTCATTTTTAATCAGTCTTTTTTCTCCTGATTTTCGGTTTTGAAACTTTCTATCATATTTTTAAACTCAGACTTTTTTCCTCAACCACATCCAGTCTACTAATGTCTCTTTTTATAGTGCCTGTTGGTTCTTGCAGGTTGCCTACTTTTTTCATTAAAGGTCTTAGCATATTAATCATAGTTTAAAAAAATTTCTGGTCTGATAATTCCAACATTCCTGCTATATCTGACTCTTGTTCTGATGTTTTTTTCAGTTTCTTGAAATTGTGTCTTTTGCCTGTTAGTATGCCTTGTAATTTTTCATTGAAAGGTGAACATAATGCACAGTTTGAGTCTCCCTACCTCAAAATTCTAAAATCTAATATAGTCTAAAACTGGAAGCTTTTTAAGTGCTAACATGATACTCAAAGGAAATACACGTCGGAACATTTCAGATTTTGGATTTTCAGATTAGGCATGCTCAACTGATAAATGTAATGCAAATATTCAAAAATCTGAAAAATATCCCAAAATTAAAATGCTTCTGGTCCCAAATATTTTGGTTAAGGGATACTCAAACTATCCTGGGAAAAGCAACTTCTGTGAATGGGCCTTTAGTAATGGTTAGGTGTGGGGAGAGGGGAAATGTTCTATAGTTTTAGGATTAGGTTTTAATCTTTTTGGCAAGTTTATGCCGCTGGACTACCTTCATCAGTGCTTCTATTTTTTTCCCTACACTTACGTGGACTAGGCTGGCCAGAGGGGGCTGGAGTTTGGTATGTCCCTTTTCTTATATGGAAGACTAGAGCTGGCTGGAATTTAATCTTTCTCTTCCCCTAGGAAAGTTAGGCTCTGACAAAACTCCCACAGGTTAGGCTCTGGTAAAATAGTTCCTCCTGAGAACAGGCCTTGTTAAGAATAATAGAATGCTGTGGTATATTTCAAAATGGTTAACTTTTCTCCTCTCACTGCTGTATGCATGACGTGATTTCTCTCCAATATTCTCCCTGAGGACCTGTAAGAGTTCCTGTAGATAAACTCACAAAAGGGTGAGTGTTGTCTTATAACTAGGTCCCCCTGGAATTTTTAATTGTTAGACTTATCCACACTGTGCCTCCAGTATTTTGGCAAATATTCATGTTTTCCTACTCCAGCCCTGGTTCCCGCTGAGGTTTCTGGTAGTAATTTCTCTTGTGGTGAGTTGTGCTTCTCTGTATCTTGCCTATCCGTTTCTGCAGTTTTGTGGCAGTGGTTTGGTCTGTGTCCTCATTTCTCTGATGGATCTAAAAAGAATTGTTAATTTTTCAGTTTGTTCAACTTTCTGTATTTTAGAACAGAGCGGCAACTTCTAAAGTCCTTACATGCCAGATTGAAAACCAGAAATATTTTTTTTAAGGCAAGCCTTACAGTTACTGAATGATCATCCTTAAATCTTGTTTATGTTCAGTTTTATGCTTTATTTTGTGGAAAGCCCAAGATGTTTCCCAAATACTTCTAACTTGAATGGTCTAGAATAGGCCTTATTCTAGGACATTGTTTTTGCTCCCAAGGTATCATCTTTTTCATGTCTCAGCTGAATGCCAGGGCACTAACCAGGATTTCTCCCTTTTGACAGGGTAGAGCTCCAGTCTCTTGCAACATTGAGAAATTTAAAGACTATCAGCCAAATTGGTAAATATATCAGTTATAACGATTGACTTTACAGTGCTTGGGTAGTCTGGAACTTAAGACATTTATGGATGGCTCAATGGTGATTAGTGCAGATAGGCACTGATTAAGTGCAGTCTTGCCAGTTATATCCAGTGATGTCTGAAACAGAGTATCAGTTTCTGCAGTGAGATTAATGATGGTTTTACTCAGTAGTAGTAAATCATGATAGCTTCTCCTGTGAGGCACTGTTCCCCATATCTAACTACCTCACATGCTGGTAATGGTTCTCATCTTTGTGTGGTTATCCATGTGACCTCTATAAAAAGTGATTTCCTTTTAGATAAAGCCACCAAAGCTACTTTTTAATGTCAAAACACCATGCAGTCAGTTTAAATTTTTTTTCCCAGTCTGCAGTGCTGTGATTTACGTCTCTTAACCTGAGGTTCTACAACTTGTCTATTCACATTGATGTTTAAGACTTCACCAAAAACCTCCTTTATTTCTTCTGTTAATATATAGATTCTGTTCTTTTATTTCTCAGTATTTCTAGTTGTCGTACTAACTGTTGAGGTCTCACACAGCCTCCTCTTCACTGCTCAGGATATTATCAGATAAGTATGACAAAGAAGTAGTGATGGAGGAACAAGATGTCAACTTTAGGACTCGGAAAATCTAAGGTAGAGAATGTTGCTTACAAACAGTGATAAATGGGTTTGTTAATCTGACTCTGGAGTTTGGCTAACGGGCTAGTCATTGGCTATGCTGACGAGCAGAAAGGCCCCAAATAAAGAAGTATAGCTTGCTCCCTGTTTGTAATTTATACACAATGGGAAGAAGTATATATACTTACGAGCTGGAAATGTCCAGTTTATTAAATAAAGAATAATCAATGGAAAGACTAGGAATTAGACTAGTTGGGCTTCCTACCAAAGGAGAAAACGTCTTCCCCTACCATATCTGTTTGTATTTTTTAAAAAACATTCGGGGAACGATCCAAAATGACTGACTGCTAACATCTCAAGATTGTAGCTCCCAGTGAAAACGCAGAGAACAAAAGGACGCCACACTTTTAGACAAATTTTTGTTGCTCACGGAGCAGAAGATTCCCAGTGGAGGAGCTGCACGGGTCACCAGTGCTACTCTTGTGGCTGGCGCAGTGGTTTTGCCGGCACCTCGGCATGGCAGCTCTTGGAGCAGAGTGAACGGGACTGGTTCCCCTTCTGACCGAGGCTTGGAGGAGCAGCACGGGTCGCCAGCACGACTCTTGTGGCCGGAGCAGTGGTTTTGCCGGCACCTCGGCGCGGCAGCTCTTGGTGCAGAGTAAACGGGACTGGATCCCCTTCTGACCGAGGTTTGGAGCTCCGGGAAGGCAGAGTCGCCTTTACGGACTCAAGAAGGAAGTCAGACTGGAGATTCCCGGGCAGAAAAGCACCATCAGTCTTAACGCCGCTGTTTTGGCCGGCACAGTGGGTTGCTCACCGTTTGGCCCTGGGAAATAACAACTTGGACCTCTACTCAGAGACCTAATTTGAAGGGTGGTAATTATAAAGATGACAGGTGGATAAACTTACAATAATGGGAAGAAACCAGCATAAAAAGGCTGAGAATACTCAAAATCAGAATGCCTCTCCCTCTGAAGAGGATCACAGTCCCTCATCAACAAGGGAACAAGGCTTGATGGAGAACGAGTGCATCACAATAACAGAATCAGGCTTCAGAGTATGGATAATAAGAAACTTCTGTGAGTTAAAAGAACATGCTGTAGCCCAACGTAAAGAAACTAAGGACTTTGAAAAAAGGTTTGACAAAATCCTAACGAGAATAGACAATTTAGAGAGGAATATAAGTGAATTAATGGAACTGAAGAATACAATATGGGAACTCGGAGAAGTATGCACAGGTTTAAACACTCGAATTGTTCAAGCAGAAAGGATATCAGAGGTCGAAGTCCAACTTAATGAAATAAAACGAGAAGACAAGAATAGAGAAAAAAGGATAAAAAGGAATGAGCAAAGTCTCCAAGAAATGTGGGACTATGTGAAAAGACCTAATTTACATTTGATAGGTGTACCTGAATGCGATGGAGAGAATGAAACCAAGCTGGAAAATATTCTTCAGGATATTATTCAGGAAAATTTTCCTAAACTAGCAAAGCAGGACAACATTCAACCCCAGGTAATACAGAGAACACCACAAAGATATTCCTCAAGAAGAGCAACTGCAAGGCACATAATTGTTAGATTCACCAGGGTTGAAATGAAGGAGAAAATACTAAGGGCAGCCAGAGAGAAAGGTCAGGTTACCCACAAAGGGAAGCCTATCAGACTTACAGCAGATCTCTCAGCAGAAACTCTACAAGCCAGAAGAGAGTGGGGGCCAATTTCAACATCCTTAAAGGACAGAACTTTCAGCCCAGAATTTCATATCCTGCCAAACTAAGCTTCATAACTGAGGAAAAATAAAATCTTTTATGAACAAGCAAGTACTCAGAGATTTTATTAGCACCAGGCCTGCTTTACAAGAGCTTCTGAAAGAAGCATTACACATAGAAAGAAACAACCAGTATTAGCCTTTCTAAAAATATACCAAAAAGTAAAGAGCATCAACATAAAGAAGAATTTATATCAACGAATGGATAAAACAGCCAGTTAACAACAAATGGCAGTCATCCTAAATTTAAACCGACTAAATCCCCCAATTAAAAGATACAGCCAGAACCCAATGATATGCTACATCCAGATCCATTTCACATGCAAGGATACACAAAGACTCACAACAAAGGGATGGAGAAAAATTTACCAACCAAATGGAAAGCAAAAATAAATAAATAAATAAATAAAAAGCAGGAGTTGCAATTCTCGAATCTGATAAAATAGATTTTAAAGCAACAAAGATATAGTGGTTAAAGGATCAATGCAGCAATAAGTGCTAACAATTCTAACACCCAGATACATAGAGACTTAGACTCAATGAGACAGAAAATTAATAAGGATATCAAGGACTCGAACTTACATCCGGAACAAGTAAACTTAATAAATATTTATAGAGCTCTCCACTTTAAACACACAAAATATACATTCTTGTCAACACCACATCACACCTACTCATAGGTTTCAATGAAATATTGATTGGCCATAATTAATACCCATTTCTTTTAGAATAAAGCAACATTTCCGTTCTCTCTCCCTCTGTTTTTTCCTCTTTCTTCCTCTCCTTCACTCCTTTTTTTTTCTCTTTCCTTCTCTCAAAAAAAGAAAAAAGGAGAAAAGAAATCAACTTGTAGACCTCTGGATCCAGGTCGGCAATGTCTCTCTCATTGCCTGATTTCCTTCCTTCTTTTCTCTCTCTCCCTCCCTCCCTCCCTCCCTTCCTTCCTTCCTCCCTCCCCCCTCCCTCCTTTCCTTCCTCCCTCTCTTTCTTCCTCCCTTCCTTCCTCCCTCCCTTCCTCCTTTCATCCCCCCCCCAAAAAAAATATTCACTTTGACTATTTATTGTTGATTCTTTTCTGTTGAAGATAAGGATTTAGCTCACTTACACTTCCTTCCCTTGTGTCTTATCCTCTCATCCTTCCAACATAATTCTTTTATAATTTTTGTTAAATAAGTATTCAGTATTTACATTTTACAATTACGTACCTACTTTTTTTTTCTCTAAAGCATTTTGTTTTCATTGGAATTAATAGATGTCTTTTTTTTCCTTTACCTAGTTTTTATACTCTTAGCACTAATAAAGACCAAAGCCTTCCTCCAGTTGCATTATATATGTGAATACTTAATTAAATTTACTGCCTTAAAGCAGATTTGCCTGTAATATTCTAGTCTGGACTTCTCCTTTTTTTTTTTTTTGAGACGGAGTTTCGCTCTTGTTACCCAGGCTGGAGTGCAATGGCGCGATCTCGGCTCACCGCAACCTCCGCCTCCTGGGTTCAGGCAATTCTCCTGCCTCAGCCTCCTGAGTAGCTGGGTTCACAGGCATGCGCCATGGTGCCCAGCTAATTTTTTGTATTTTTAGTAGAGACGGGGTTTCACCATATTGACCAGGATGGTCTCGATATCTTGACCTCGTGATCCACCCACCTTGGCCTCCCAAAGTGCTGGGATTACAGGCTTGAGCCACTGTGCCCGGCCTGAACTTCTCCTATACAAGTGTGATTATATTAGTGGTCATCTTAGTATCTTACCACTGTTACTCTTAAGGTTTTCTTCCTCTTGCTGTTGGGTTAGATCTTCTGTTACCCAGATGTCATGTTTCCTTTCCCTTGGTGTATTCTCATGTTTTGTAGAGCACAGATTCCAATACCTTCCTGATAGAGTATATGGGAGGTAAATCTTTTGATAACTTATATGTCTGACAATGTCTCTAATTCTACTTTCACACTTAATTCATAGTTTGACTCCTGAGTACAGAATTCTAGTTTAGAAATAATTTCTCTTCAGAATTTGATAGGAGTGGACTGTTGCTTTCTTTTAGTTTTGTTAAGAAGTTTGATGCATTTTCCTCCTAATCCTTTCCATGAAGTTTATCTCTGTAAGTCTGTAGAATCTCTTTAAACTCATATTTCTGAAACTTTATAATGATTTGCATTGCCATGTGTCTATTTTGTCATTTGTGCTGGACACATGGATCAGCCCTTTCAGTCTGGAAGTTGATATCCTTTCATCCTGGAAAATTGGATAGAACTATTTGTTTGAATTTTTCGTTTTCACTGTATATGCTTTCACAAATCCCCATATTTTCAGCATTGTTTTTTGGTTCTCAGCTATGTGTGGTATACCCCAGTCCAAAAACTCATACGTTTTGCTCTCCCCAGAGAAATACAGTTTTTAGCCATTGTGGGAAAAAGGGGAAGGTCTGCCTATGCAGTAATGGGGAGGTGATCTGAGGGTTTAACTAATTTTTAAGCAGACTTTCAAGAATTCTAGTATTTCTGGCCCCAACCTCATCCTCACTGCCAGACATATGTGAGCCTGTTGAGAGTTCCTTAGTAAACTTCTTTGCTTTTCCCACTGTTGTCTTTGGATTTAGTTTTCTCAGGTCCAGTGACATGCTGTCATACATTCGTTATAGAACTATATATGCCTCTTTTAATGAATTCAGTAAAATCTGATATCTAATGAGCATGCTGAATACTGATGAAGGAAAATATTTCAAGGTATCTGCAACAGTGATATATGAAATAATCTTTGATTTCTATTGCTTACAAAGTCTCAGGTGTTGCTAAACTACTGTGGTGTTTTTCATTTATTAAGGAAAGGCTGAAGTTCACTTAGAGGATAACTTAAAAAATGAACATGTCCTTTTTTAAGTTTTTAAAAAAACTTTTTAAGTTTTTTAAAGCAGTTTTTTTAAAAATCTGCTTTTCTGGACCCCTGAATTATCTCCTTGGGCCAGGTAGAACCCTTGGATTAACTGGAACTTAGTAGTATGTGAGGCCACAATCATGGTTTCTTGTATTTGCCCATTTAAAATGAACTTTTTTATAGTGCATAATCCTGATCAGCTTTTTCATTCATTTAACAAATATTTATTTATTTATTTATTTATTTATGGTTTCTTGTATTTGCCCATTTAAAATGAACTTTTTTATAGTGCATAATCCTGATCAGCTTTTTCATTCATTTAACAAATATTTATTTATTTATTTATTTATTTATTTATTTGAGACAGAGTCTTGCTCTGTTGCCAGGGGCCAGGCTGGAGTGCAGTGATGTGATCTCGGCTCACTGCAACCGCCACCTCCTGGGTTTAAGCAATTCTCCTGCCTCAGCCTCCCCAGTAGCTAGTACCACAGGTGCCTGCCACCACCATGCCCAGCTAATTTTTCAGTTAAGGAATATTTATTAAGTGTCAACTAAGTGTAAGATACTTGGCACTAGAGATACCTTATTTAACAAAATAGACAAACCACTGTTTTCATGAAGTTTACATTTCTGTAGGAATATTTAATTGGTTGTATTGCAGCCTAGATTAGAATAACATAGTTTATGTCTATCACCACCCCTGGAAAAGTAACTGAATTCCCACATTTCCAATGTCATTACTTCACTTGAAACGGAATTTGGAAGTTTTTAAAAATTATTATTACAAAAGTAATGTTTATTGCAAAAATTAGAGAAGATTCGTAGGCAGAAGGAAATAAAACCACTCATGTACTTGTCAGGATTAACCACTGTGAACACCTTGGTATGTATTTTAGTCTCTTTTCTGTACACAAATACATATGTATGCATTTAAATTTGCATAATTTCTTTATAAAATTTGATCATACTATAAAAGTTATATACATTTTTGTCAAATGTTTGTTCCAGTTTTAATGTTTATATAATATTCAATTTTATGAATACACCATAATTTATTCCTTTAAGTGTAACTTTTTTTTTCCTGGTTATTAAGACTAAAAAGAGGCTGGGTTCAGTGGCTCACACCAGTAATACCAGCACTTTGGGAGGCTGCGGTGGGAGAATTGCATGAGCCCAGGAGTTCAAGACTGGTCTGGGCAACATAGCAAGACCCTAGCTCTACAACAAAATTTCATAAGTAGCCAAGTGTGGTGGTATGCACCTGTACTCCAGCTGCTCAGGAGGCTGAGGTGAGAGGATCTCTTTAGCCAGGAGGTTGAGGCTGCAGTGAGCCATGATTGAGCCACTGCACTATAGCCTGGGTGACACAGTGAGACCCTGTCTCAAAAAAAAAAATACTGGAGTAATAAATATATAACTTTGAACTGTTGAGTAATCTGTGTACCTTGGTGGGCATGTAGTATGAGTTAGTTGAAGCAGGGAGGAAGGTAAAAATGTTTATATAGTACTGTTTTAAGTTATGGATTGCTTACGTTTTATCTTATTTTAAAAGTAACAAATATTTAACTCTGACATGATTATTTTCAAAAACTATATGAAAATCTCACTGGAAATACATTGCCTTTGTTAAGTTTTGAGCATTCAGCTAAATCTCTTTGTTTACAGCTGGGCTCAAAATGCAGAGAACTCAAAGATATTCATTTTGGCCAATGTTACAAGATCTCAGATGAAGGCATGATCGTCATAGCTAAGGGCTGTCTGAAATTACAGAGAATATACATGCAGGAAAACAAATTAGTAAGTACTTGTTTTCATCCTCATGTTGTTCATTTAGTTGCTTACCTTCAAATTCTTCCTATTATTTATATATTTTTTTTCTGCTTGTTTTCTTGTGCTGGTTCAAATACTACTTTGTCAAAAGCAAAAATTCTTTTAAAGTGATGATTTTGTAATGATCTTTTAAGTGAATAGATGGTGTTTGTAGGTGCTACTTGCATGTTAAAAATCCCTCATTAGCATGTGCTAATGTGTCTTTTCCAATATGGACAGTTAACTAATGCTGGTAAATTGGAAAAATCAAATTTATTTGCCAAACATAAGTCTATGGTTGTAGTTCTTTCCGTATCTCTAGGGATTATAATAATTGTAGACAATTAGAATTTTTTAATGTCCAGAAAAATGTACTCTTGTAAAATAGAGCCTTTTACTTATGATAAAAAATGGGATTCAATAAATTAGAGCAGATAATATGGGCAATTACATAGATTTTATATTTTAAACACATACATGGGTAACTCAGACACATTTAATGTATAATACTTAAACATCTTTTAATCTTTTTTATTGAGAGGTAATTCACATAAAATAAATTTCCCCTCTTTAAAGTATACAACGCATCAGTTTTTAGTATATTTACCATGTTGTGCAGTTATTACAAGTGTCTAATTTTTGAATATTTTCATTGCCCCTAAAAAAACCCTGTGCCCGTTAGCTACTATTCCCCATTTTACCCTTCTTCTAGTCCCTGGTAACTGCTAATCTACTTTCTATCTCTATGCGGTTTTCCTATTCTAGATACTTTGTATAAATGGAATCACACAATACATGGTCTTTTATTTCTAGTGTCTCACTTAGCATGATGTTTTCAAGGTTCATTTGTATTTACCATGTATCAGAGCTTTATTAATTTTTATGGCTGAATAATATTCCAAAGCATTTATGTTTTTATTGGATAGGTACATCATATTAGTTAAAAGAAAAAGTTGTCACTAGGAGGCACCAGTAGGAGTTCTCAAAATTGAAAAATAGCATACATACAGTCATGGGCTGTATAACAATGTTTTGGTTAACGGTGGATAGCATATACAATAGTGGTCCTGTAAGATTATTATAGTGGATTTTTGCCTTTTCTTTGTTTAGATACAGAAATACTTACCATTGTGTTACAGTTGCCTACAGTATTCAATACAGTGACATGCTGTTCAGCTTTGCAGCTTAGGCGCAGTAAAAACTATACCATATAGCTCAGGGCTTTAGTAGGCTGTTTGGTCTAGGTTTCTGTAAGTACATTCTATGATGTTCATACAACTACAAAATTACCTAATGACACATTTCTCATAATATTTTCCTGTCATTAAGCAATGCATGTCCGTATTTGAAAATGTTGTCAGGGTAGTCCTGAACGTATAGTATACCACAAAGAAGACTTGCTTTTTTAGTTGTACTTCAAAAATAAAGAGATCTTTTTATTGACCCTTGGAATTTATAACATTTAATAAATATTACATAATAGTCATTCTTGAGACAGTAAGATTTGGTAAAGAGAGTTAGGTCTTCTGTGTTAGAGAGACTGAATTTTTGAATATTGCTATCTACTCACTTGCATTGTGACCCTGGGAAAGTTACTTGAGTTCTTTATACCTCATTTGTAAATCAGGTTATTGATATCTGTCTATTTGCTGGTTATAGTTTTGAGAAATAAATTACATAGTATCTTTAAATTGTCTGGTGCAAACTATGACTTATAAGAGACATGTAAAATATAGTAGTTTTTATGGCATCACAACTGTATTTGTTATCCAACTTTTGGGTTTCACTTTTTATCCAAGATAAATTAAGGGATGGTGATCTCAATTTGGAAGTTTTCTGTTCCTCAAGAAATAGGATATTTGCTGACTTGTATTTTTCTTGTTAAGTAAGCATAGAGAAATAGTTTTATTGGCACATCAAACACTTAGTCAATTGTTTCCCAAAGAAAGCAACTTGTTTTGTTTTGAAGGTTCTTGTTATTTTCACATAGTTTTTTTCTGATATTGTGGCACATTGAAAAGATGTTATATACTTAAATGCTAAATGCTAAGGGAATCAGTTTTGTATTTAGTTTTTTGATTGAACATTTTTATTTCATTGGAAATTTGAGGGAATTTTGCTGTTTTAAAGGCTAATTCACTGCAGTTTTTCCCATTTAAATTTTTTAGAAAAAGAAATGTAGAATCATTTAAACTATTTATTGGATATTTGAGATATTGATAACTAACCTCCCATAGGAAGTTTATTTTTTTAAAATTTATGAAACAAGGAGAAATATTTAAATACTTGAAAAGCTACAATTTTAAGTAGTTAGGATGTTTTTGTTTTGACATGTATTCTTATTAATATAACAACAAATATTTTAAATTAGCAACTAATACAGATATGTACAGAGAACATTGTGTCAGAAAGAATGCCATAAGAACCTCACCTATGCTTTGACAAATACTGATCATTAGCCAAAATTATTTTGCTAACTCTCTTAATAAACTGAATCTTCTCAAAAAGTGTTAGAGCTTAATTGCATAGTCTAAAAATAATCAGCATAGTTTTAGTATAAACTTTTCTGACTAAAATATGAAGTTGTTTTGGTAGTATTTGAGTATACATACATCTTTTCATATTATATCTTGGCCTTTAGATGGCAGCATTGTCTGTATATTTCTATGGCATAGCTTTTATATCCTTGATGTAAGTATAGGGATGTAATGCCTCTACAAGTTTCTGCACAAGTTATGGTTTATTTTACACTTTTGTCCTTTATGTGCTCTTAAAGGGAACATTTCTTCTTAATTCACAATATTAGTTGCATCTAGAATGCTACAGGATGAAGTTACCGTATTATACAAAGTGGTAAGATAGTAGAACATTCTTATTTGTGGCACTGGTTTTAGTAAGATAAAATTTAGAATAGGGGAAGGATTCCAGTGTTTATGAGGAAGAAGTTTCATTCATGTGGAAAGTGAGGACAGTGATTTGCCTTAAATGAGTTATAGTGAAGCAGAGGATTTAGATATAGACTTTTCCCAAAAGAGAATGAGTTTCTGTTTTAGTTATTTTTGAGTGAGACAGATGTGATGTACCTTCATAGGTAAGGTTTGTATTTGCTATAAAACTCTTGTGTTGACTGTACAAATAGATTTGAGGAGTACAACTATAGTGAGGGTCTAGCATATTGTATCTATCTGTCTCTTCTAGAGGTAGGTTTTGTATCACTTCTGTGTAGTGCTTGCCACAAAGCTATTTTTAAGTCATATTTAGTTTGAGCGTATAGTTATTAATGATCTAGAAACCTCAGTTAAGTATGTTTCCTCTGCTTCTTACTTTCCCTGCACCAAATTCTACTTCTCTACTTTTTGGACAGAGAAGCTTTTGGGTGGCTTTTTATTCCATTGTAAAACATTGAGGTCAGATAGATTATCTGTCATTTGTTTATGTAGGCTGTTGTTTTAAAGTACTGGAATTTTATTTCAAAAATAACTTCTGTGCTGTGTCCTAGTATCAGCATTTTTGATGTAGATCTGTATATGTTATGTGTGTATTTGGTCTATTTTTTACATTTTCTACTCTAAAGAATTGGGCTGTAAACTATTATACATTACTCAATTGTCAGTAAAATAGTAATGTACTATAAAAATAGATTTCAGAAGGTTATAGGGAAATGATGAAATTTCCTCATTGAAAGCTGATTTCCTGAAAGTTAATTGTGACTGTTTACTTTTTCAGTTTCTTAGCTGATATTTTACTAGTTTTATAATTTTGTGACTTCTCTTAGAGTCCTTTGGCTGCTGTGGCAACACTATTCTTTTAAATTTAATTATCCTTTGGAGACTTACATGAATGATATAGGACCAAATTCATACCTCCAGGCTTTTTTTTCCCTCCCCAGACTGAAAGCATTTTAAGTGGAGATGGAGGCAAACACCGTTTTTGAGTTGCACTGAATTCATTTAAAACCTTGATCCTGCTGTTTCCCTCAGGTGACTTGCTTTAGTTATCTTAATTTTTACAAGGAAGGAAAGATCTTTGTTTCCCTTCCTTGCAGAATGGATACAATGCTACCTCATACACGTTCTGATGAGGATCAGACTAAATGAGATTAAGAGGTAAAGCACCAAATAGATTTTGTGGCCCCAAAACACAAGAAGGCTTCAATAAAGGTTTGATAGGAGAGGATATTGAAGCTTATTATTTGCTTTCTGCAGTTTACTAATTTGAATTGGGCTGTATCAATGCCCTAGTATCACCTAGTCTGATTTCACTGGTTAGCCACTGACAGTTTAATGTTTTATTTTTATTTTTATTTTTTGCTCTTTGCTGTGATTTGAGGCTGTTGTAGCAGTTAGCTGAAAAGATTGGTAGCCATGTTGATAACTAGAGTAGTATATAAGATAAACATCTGTGTCAGAGTTTAAATAGCAGTAGTTAATTCAGCATATGTGAAAGCTTCCAGTTCCTGACTCTCTTACTGTTCACCATAGTTAATATATTAATGGGTTTAAATATAAGGGTTAATAACGAGATTGTTTGTCCCCATCCTTACTATACTCTTGATGTCTTATTTCTCAAATACTCCCTGTGAAGTGAGTTTAATTGTAATACCAGACATAAGTAATTTACATTTTGATGGATTTTGTAGAAAAGGGCTAAGTACTCACTTTAGTCTCCAAAATCATCAAGCGTATACACTTGCCTTCAGTGTTCTTTTCCCTCTTAATGGATGGGACATTTACTTAAACCCAGAATGGTAGTTTCCAGTGAACAGTGATATTTGAATATAGCGTTCTAACAAAGTTGACCTAAAGATACTGAACCTCATCTTATTGTTGTGTTTGTCCATTTGGGTTGCTGTACCAAAATACCATAAACTGGATAACTTATAAACAACAGAAATATGTATGTCACAGATCTGGAGGCTGACAAGTCCAAGATTAAGGCACTGGCAGGTTTGGTGTCTGGTTTATAGACACCTTCTCCCTGTGTCCTCATATGGTAAAAGGCAAACAAGCTCCCTGGGGCCTATTTTATGAAGGCACTAATTCCATTTATTAGGGCTCTGCCCTCATGATTTAATCACTCTCCAAAGATCCCACCTCCTAATACCATCATCTTGGAGGTTAGGATTTCAACATATGGATTTTGGGGGTACACAGTCCTTTAGACCATAGCAACTACATTTCAGAATTTTGCTGTCATTTGTTGGTAATGGAAAATATTTAATACAAGTTATCTTTTATTGAGTATTTTTAATATAACAGGTACTGTGCTGTTTTATATAATTAATCTTCATAACTACCACATGAGATAGCTATTTTTATCCCATTTTACCAGTGAGGTAATTGAGGCATAAAGAAGTTAACAACAGATAGATGTCAAAGTCAAGATTCGAATCCAGATCTGTTAAGATTCCCAAACCTTTCATTTCCAGCTCTTTGGATTGCAAGGATACATTACCTATGATGCTAATCCACACATCTTTGAACAAAGTAGCAGCTTCCGAAAGACATTATCTGCCTTTAAAAAACTTATGGATCAGTGCTGTGAGACATTAAACTAGCAGGAGTAGAAAATCATTGTTTAGAATGATAATTGATTTCAGGAGAAGCTGCAAGTACCAGCGGAAGTGTATTCAAAACTTTTTTTTCTAGGAAAATTACTGAAATTATCAAAGAGGAAAGCTAGTATTTAGTGTTGATCTTAATCCTATATGAATATGAATATAATCAATAATAGAATTGCAGTATTTTATACAAAGCTTCTCTGTATTGCTAACATAGTATTTTATGTTTTTGTGACATTTGGATTCAGCAGCTATACCATTTAATTTTTGTCCAGAAGATTTAGTGGAAATTTTAATGAATTCATGAACTGATAACACTTACTCTGTTCCTTAACACTGGTTTCAGATGTTCATTCAGTTCAGTTAACATTTGAACAGTTACTGTGTGCCAGGCACTGTGAAGTGTTGAAGCATTAAACAAGAGTTATACTGCCAAAGAGAGGAGATTCTGGTCTCATGATAGTGCTATAGAAACACCAATTGCAAAAATAGTTATTCTTATGTGAGGGATAAAGGAGGAATCTGAAAATCCTATAAATAGTAGGTGACATTTGAACTGGGTTTTGAATTATATATAGTGATGTGATGATTATGCAAGAGACATATTTTGGGATAAGGTAATTGCAGTAATGGGAAAGAGCATTAACAAAGATAAGACATCAGAAAAATATGGGGAATGTTTAGTAAGTGGTGAGTGTTAAAGTGCCACTAGGTTGGTAGGCTGGTTGGTAAGGAAGTGTTCATATTTGGGTCTGGAAAAGAAGGAAGGGACCAGATTATTAATTTTTTTAAGTATCATTCTGTGGAATTTGAAAGTCTCTAGGTAATAAGGATTATAGCATGGGATTTTAGCAAATATGAAGTGTGATCAGATATTAATGTCTTGTTTTATTTTTCTGTTTTAAGAAATTAAGAAAAATGTAGAATACAAAAAGGAATAATAACAGCTCTATGCCTATCACCCAGAAATTGACAGTTAACATTTTATTAAATTTGCTGCTGCTTCTTGAATTAATAAAGCAAATAAACTTCAAGTCTCTGTAGTCATACATTTTTACTGTTGTCCCATTATTCCCTTGCAGAGCAACTGCTGTGATGATCTAAAATGCTTTAAAAAATATTTGGTGTGTATATAGATAACCATGACATGTGGTATTTATTTAGTTTGTGGTCACATGTAATTTATATCTGGTGTTGTATGATTAAATACCTGGTCTCACAAAGTATATATGAGTCTACAATTTGTATTTTTACTTTTATTTTTGAGATCTAGCTGCAATGAATATGATGCATTCTTTTTCGTTGTTAGTATTCTATTATATATATAAACCTCCTGGTTATTTATTCCCTATTGAAGGACACTTACATTGCTTCCACTAGTTTACTATCAGAGACAGTGTTGCAATAAAATTATTGTACAGATCTCTTGTGCTCATCTTCAAGAGTTTCTCTCGGGCATATACCTAGAAGTATATATAATATGGTGCCAAGATATATACATTTTCAGATTTTTCTAGATCGTGTCAAATCACTCTCTACCAATAATTGAAATCATGTTTTAAAGATATATCTTGCTGATGGAGTGTCCACTATTTTGAGGGCTTGGAGTATGCACTCATCTTTTTATCATTACCTCCTAATGTTGGAATATAGTAGACATTTAATAAATGTTGGTTTAGTGACGGATGGGTTACCACTGAATTGAGCATGCTTTAAAAAATGTTATCACTTAAAATATTTTGGTGATATATTTTATGAAATAAAAGGTTAAAATAAAGTTTAATGATAAAGAATCAAATGTTCTTTCACTTTTCAAGTAAGTAAATTGTTTTGATCTAGTTAACACATTAATTATGCTATTCTTTGTGTATCAAATTTATGCAGCTAAAGTCACTAATGTACTCAAAGGGTATTTTTTGGGTTAATTGTCTTTAATAACATTTAATTCTGGTCAACTAGAATATAATTCTTGTCAGAATTATGTTGACTTGCATATTTTTACGTTAATAAAATCAGTTTTATTTTGTTAAAGTAGTATTTGAAAGATCCAGTTTAATTTAAAATAAGTTTGTTTTGTTTTTAAGTAGAGACAGAGTTTCACTGTATTGCCCAAGGCTGGTCTTGAACTCCCGGGCTCAGGCGATTCTCCTGCCTTGGTCTCCCAAAGTGGTGGATTGTAGGCATCAGCCACTGTGCCCATCGTGAAACAAGTTTTTGATGGTATAATTTCAGTCTGAAGAATAAACACATTTTTACTCATTTTAAATTATTTGCTAGATCTTAACCTCTTACTCTCTTTTTAGTCTATTGGTGTCTTTCTCTTAAGGCTGTTGTTGTTTTTTTAAATCAGATATCTTGCTAGGAACATAAGTGAATTATATTCTGCCATTTGAAGGCATAGAAAGCAATAAAGAATGAATGTGTATTTTTTCTTTCCCTGTGTGCCAGTGTCGTATAGAGGATAGACAGTGACTTTGGATGATATCTAAATAAATTTTTTTTGGAATGCATTATTTTTTACCCAGCAGATTTACCTGCTTAATTATATTAGTTTAGTAATATTAAAATTAGTTCACAAACTCTGGGGACTTATCAGCTGATGATAGGAGATGACCAAATGCAAATAGGATCTCAGGAGGAAACTGGCTTAGTATTAAAAACTCTGATAAAGATATCCCAGTGTGAATAATGCAGAATTTGTTATGGTTAAAAATAGGAAACTCCACATAGTATTTAAGCATTCTTTAAATATATGTATTTTTTTGGATCAAATTCAAAAGTGCTTCTTTTGGGTTTAAAATTTATAATTGGTAGATTATTCCTAGTGTTATAATTCTTTTACTGGTGCTTTCCGCCCCCACCTATATAGTCTGTAGTTTAAGTCCTGTTTTTTTTTTAAAATAAAAACCTAATTTTTATTTGCTTTCTTTTTTGACTACCTGTTAAAATCAGAGATTAGAAGCAAAACAAATTATCACTAAGATACAAGCATGAAAGTGCAGTCTTGGGCTTTGTGCTCAAGTGTTGGCAATAGGAGATAGTGGGTTGAGTAAAGAGTTGAGCTGTTAGACTTAGCAAACAAATTTTATAAGGTTAGATGGTAGTGGCATGGTAGGAGTACATTAAGCCTATCATTTATGAGCATATGTTCCTGAACTACCTTTCTAACCTGTCAGTCAACAAGTGAGTTATATTATTTGAATATAGGAAGAAGTTTTGGCTTATGTTTTTATCCACAGTAATGAGGCTCTACAGTTTTAGGATATACAAGAGTTAATCCCAATTATTTCGGTGATTAGGCTTAAAGGAAGGAGAATTGGAGAATCAGCTTTTTTTCTTTTAGTATATATTTTTTATTGCATTTTAGCTGCTGGGGTGGGTACATGTGAAGAACATGCAGGATTGTTGCATAGGTACATACGTGGCAATGTGGTTTGCTGCCTCCATAAATATAGTTTACAAACTGTAGTTAAATCTGGCTTCCAAGTAGTAGGATGCAGTTTTTCTATAATTTTATTGTAGTCATTATCAAAAAGATACATTATCGTGAATGTTCTGTGCTACTTGGGCCTTTGTCAGGCAACCCTGTCTTCAGGCAAAATATACACAGGCGATGTTCCTGTCTAAACCTGTGTGTTAGATATTGTTTCTATTAGTGCTGCAGATTTTGTTTACTCATATTAGATAGGTTGTCTTCTTTTGTTGTCTTTCTTGAAATTATTTTCAAAGATTTGAACATAAAGTTACCTGATAGACAGTATAAAGATGAGTAGTCATACGAGTTTTGGGTAATTTGTTTTTTGACTAGATTGTCTAGATTTTAATAACCAAGAAGTGTAAAAGCCAGATAAGTCCATACAGTTCTGACACTTACTTTTTTTGCCAGTCCTTCTTGTGTTGCATCTTAATTTGTGTAGCACATCTAGGTTGCAGAATACATCAGTATAGTAATTTTCTGTAGTGCTGCCGTATTTCATTATTTTTCTTTCGAAAGTATGATGGTAGAAGTACTCAAGTTACTTCAGGAGAGTTTGGGGGTAAAAACTTTGTAGTGTCTGTTACCAGATCTTCATTGGTTATTTTTTAATTGGAGCATAAAATCTAGATGGTTATCATTCACTTTAAGAAGACATATAAATAAATATATTGATACTCTGTAATACAAAGAAAAGTAATTGTAAATCAGAGTCCTTATTTTCCTTTTTAGAGAATATCTTTGAGACTATAAAGAAGGCATATATTTATATTCATTAATGTTTAAATGTCCAAGTGAATGCTTAGAGGTTATAAAATTGTTTGTATCATGTTCTGCTAGCTTTTCATTTTAACTCCTCTGAGAACATGATAAAATTTCCATATCTTTTTACTAGGTTCATAGTTGAGTATTTGAAGATAATTTTGTAGTTTGCTACTTCATTTTAAGTTGTTGTGGGACATAATTTTCTTCATACACACACATATACCCTTATTCCATTAATATACTGATAAATCTGTTTGTCATATATAATTGTAGGCAGTTTCATTATGTAGTATGCATTCTATAGTTTATATTTGTTTTAAGCTTTTTTTGGTGAAGAATTTAATGGATAGAAGTATGAAAGGATAAAGATACATTGTATATATTCCTCTGAATTCACTCATGAACTAAGATGTTTCCAAAGGTTGACTTTTATTGATCATATCTACAATCCAGGAGTGTTCTTTCCAAAATATTGTTTTTTTATCATTTCAGAAATCTGTAGTCCCTCATTTCAAAGATTGCTTCAGTTACTAGTCTCTGTCTCATCATTTTCCATACTTATCTATTTATCATTCACTTCTTCTTACGTTTTTTCCAGAATGTGTTCATTACTACTGTCAAGCTTAGCTGAAATTACTGTCAAGCTTATTTTTTTCTCAAATATTCTTTGAGAAGGACCCCACATTTTTTACTTTCCTGTATTCTGTCAGCTTCCAGTATTTAGTTGGTTCTTATTAATCCATTGATAATTTGTTGTAGGTTTGAGAGTTTTCGTTTAGTAATGTTTCCCCATGTAACTCCTTAGAATGGGAATGAGATTGTTTGCATACTGGTTAAAGAAATCTGTATATCCTTCAGTGTTTTGATTAAATGGATAGTTGTTAGAATTTCTTAAAAATAATTTTTTTTCAATGTATGAATTGTAAATTTTCTGAAATGGACTGCCAATGAAGATGAACCATTTATATACTTAAGTTCTTTTGGTTTAGTTCTGGAAAGATTCTTTTTGAGATAAGGAAGAAGGAGTTTCTTTTAAAGTCACATTTTAAATGAGACACATGCCAGTAACTTTAAACATGACTGTTTATACTTTAATATGTACATGAAGTATATGTTTTAGGACATAAAATTCAATTTTTATTAACTGAATGGGTGAAATATACTTTATTTGATAGCAGTATCAAGTGATTCTTCATTAGCATTCATCTGAGAAGAATGGCAATGATAGTTTGAAGAAGTAAAATCCCAAATAAGTGTGTTTTTTTTTAAGAATTGGATGGATTTTAGGATATGATTTCTTAAAAGTGAAAGTTGAAACTTAGGGCTTTAAACATTTTTCTTACAAATTACCTATTATATATTTTCATTTACATAGTTTATATCTCATTGAGGATATTTGGTTTGTTTCAGTATTTCCCCCAATGCATTTTCTTCCTTCTGTTTTCAGGCAACCCTACCAAAAATCTCTTAAGGCCGCTATGAAGTGTGGTGTCTCTTTTCTTTTGTCATACTTTAATTACCTGATTCTTGAAAAGATGAAAGTTAGCTAGTTGCTTCTGTAGTTGAGTTTGTTCAGAAGAGCTTGACTTTATTGTTGCAATTAGAGAGAGGTAGATATAATATATAATATTTGATATATATTTGCTGCTTGGTACCAATAAAATGCATCAGGCAGATCTGGCCTTAAATTTAGTTCAGAACACTGGCATTGCATGCTTTGAGAGTAATATACCATGCAGAAATTACACTGGCAAGTTGTTTTTTAAAAAAAATGCTTTCTGAAATGGACTGCCAATGAAGATGAAGTTTTTTTAAAAAAATACTTCATATAAAATTTTTAGGTTTTAATTTGATAAATTCTTCCCATATATTTTAGTATTTTTTCTTTAATATGTTCTAACAATTTTGTAGAATCGAAAATGAGAAAAGAATGCCCAAGAATAAGCATAGATATTTTGTTACAATACTGCAGTTTGTTTTTTCATTTTCTTGGAGGATTAAGTGACATTTGGAAGATTTGAGAGGGAAAAAAACTGGACAAGTATTGGTTCTGCCAAATGTATTGTTTATCCTTGGATTAAATTGTGTTTTTATTTCCCCTTCTAGAAGTAATATATTTTTCTAGTATACCCTTATGACTTTCTGCTGTAAAGTTAGTACAAGTATATAGGAATAATCTTTTTTCATATATTAAAATCTATTTAAAACAATTACATTTTTCGAATAGACTTTATATTATGATGCTTTTAGATTACAGTGAAGAACAGGTTTTTTTTTTAGAATAATATAATTATGCCAATTGCTGATCAGTACAAGAATAGAAGGTATTTCACATCTGGTCTTCAATAGGGGTAAATCATTTTCAGTCTAGTGTGTGCTTCTGCCTAGTGTCACAGGTTAATTCTTCAGACATGGGTACCTTCCCCCTTTCTGTTAAGGCTTACCTTTGTCAGCTGTTGTAGAAACGAACTTCCAGTTATTTTCATCAACTTGTAATCACCTTAGTGCTTACTGTCTATGTTTGAGCTTCTGTATTTGTATATATCTAAGGTTATTTGTTTTTATGCATTGTAATTCTATATTTTCATTAAATATGCATGTAACTTATAATCATGCAGTTTCCTCTTCTAGTCCTACTTTTCAAAATTTAAAAAAGGTTTTTTTTTTTTTTTAAAGATGGTGTTTTAACCTTAAAAATAATACTTGCCTCTAAGCCTGCTTTTTGGCAAATCTCATTATTGCATGTCTGATAATGAACCATATATCATTATATGTGTGTTGAGGGGGGCTTGGGGAGTGCAAATATTTATAGGCAAGAATTCATAAAATGTTTTAGTGATAGTGAAAAATTGGGAGTAAAATGGGATCAAAATGATATTTGATCTGATTTTTCTAATTTCTAACATTTAAAAACTATTATTATCAATGCCTTAAGAAAAAGGTTATATATATTTATCACATTATTTAAACAAGACTAGTTGAATTTATTTTCAATTTTACCTTATTCTCACACTAGTATTGTAGAATTTGTAATTTAACAATTGAAATGTTTACTTCTTGTGAATATGTGCATTGCTCTAGGGGACTTTTCCATTTTTAGACAGTGAATGGCAGTACCCACTAAGTAGTGGTCCTTGTAAAACTTCGGTGGTTTCATTTAACCATTAACGTGCTCTTTGACAGCTGGCCTTTACTAATCTCACACCATCGGTTTGAAATTTTTTCCTTAAAGCTTTATAGTTGAATTATAATATATTGTTTCCTTTGTTTTCTCCTGGAAAAGGATTTTAAACAAACTTTCTATTGCACTTGTTGAATGTGTATTTCATAGTAACCACCATGAAGTTTGCAGCATTTAAGAAGATGAAGAAGCAAAGATAAAAGATACACATTCAAGGAGGCTTGGTTTCACAGTTGGTGCATAATCCTTTCTGCTGTCATTGGTACCCTAACCCTGTACCTACCAGAACAAAAGAAACTGAATTGAAAATTGTGGGAGCTGGGGAACATTCTGTTGGCAGCACATCGCATGGCCCATAGGCGTTGTCAGGTCTCAGTTTGATGCCCTTTATTCTTTCTGACAGATGTGAGGTAGGGTCTATGAGGGGGAAGTCATTACTAGAGAGAGGGCAGTGTCAGATCAAAAGTAACCAGTGATCAAACAAGGTAAAAGGCTGTGGAAAATAGGCTCTCTTTCTGGCCTCAACACCTGCCTCATCACTGAAGGGAATAGTCCTTATATGTCAGGGCAAGTTGATTTTCTTTGATGTACAGTGAATTAGAAGTCAGAATGGAAGCTTAACTGGAGCACAGAAGATTTTTATTTCCTGGGCAATTTAGGTGTTTAATTTTTTTTTACCATAATTACCTAGAAATCGTTCTGTTGAATAAAATATTAAAATTTACTCATTCTAACTTTGTTATCACTATATATTTGGAAATGGTACTAATAAGCAATTTCCAGTAGTAAAGTAGGTCAGACTTTACAAGTCATTAGACTCTCCATTTCTCACAAGCTTCTATTGTGACTTCAGTTACATCATTTGTAAAATATAATGGTGGATATAAAGTGCATAGTACTGAGGTTGGCACATAGTAGGTCCCCTCATGGTAAAATTTGGGAAGTTATCTCACTAAGTAATTTTGAATAAATTCGAATTAACTCTTTGTATACAAGTACTTATTATGTTTTCTTTTAAGGTAACCCTTTCTAATCAACCATTGAAAGAAAATATAAAGAGGTAATATCATTGGGGTTTTTATATGTGTGGTTCTTTTCACCTGCCCTTTTATCTTTAGAGTATGTGACTAAAGTCCAGGAGGATGATATTTTTGTCTTTTGTTAGCTTCCTGTGTGGATAAATTGACAGTTGAGACTACTTATAAAAATTTCAGTTATATTGCTTTTTTTTACATTAAGAGCAAAGATTTGACCACTACTAGCTTTCAATGTATCAACCTTTGGTATTTTAAATACTGCCACATTTTTATTCAGGTTCTTAAATAGTTAACAGTCATTTTGTCCTCAGAATTCTGGATATAAGAGTTTATTTGAAATTACTTATTTTCTAGTCAAAGGAATAAATAATCTTAGTACTTAAGCATTTTTAATGTGATTTTTTAATCTAGTAATTTGTCTTTTTTGTCTTTGCATGAAGTCCCATGTTTGATTTTGATACTTTTAGGTAACCTTAAATCTTCTTCCTTTATACCTTTAGAAATGTAAATATAAAACATAAAATATATTATGTTCCATTGTCTTCACATTAATATTTGGCTTATAGACTACTATTAGATATAAATATATTTTATGCTTGGGAAATTTTAGAATAATATGTTGAATATAAATATACAGATATTGCTAATTTGACTTAAGCAAAATTTGCTTATAAATTATTATGTTTTGCTTTGGCTCTCATTTTAATGTGGTTTGACTTAGAAGTTCTTATATAAGATTTGATATCTATTTTGAAGGTTTTTTTTTTTTTTTGAAATTTACAAGATCTTAATACAGATTCATTTCATAATCTATAGATTCTTTTTTTTTCTTTGCTTTTTGCTTTTTGGATTGTTGTTTAACATGTTTGTCCTGGCTACGTGGCTTATACCTGTAATCCCAGCACTTTGGGAGGCCAAGGTGATGGATGACTTGAGGTCAGGAGTTTGAAACTTGCCTGGTGAACATGGCGAAACTCCGTCTCTACTAAAAATACAAAAATTAGCTGGGCTTGATGGTGCACACCCATAATCCCAGCTACTCAGGAGGCTGAGAGAGGAGAATTGCTTGAACCTGGGAAGTGGAGGTTGCAGTGAGCTGAGATCATGCCACTGCACTCCAGCGTTGGCAGCACAGAATGAAACACTCTCAGAAAAACCCAACAATAACAACAACAAACAAAAAGTTTGTCCTTAACTACCTTTGAGGGACAGTAATTTGAAACCAATATGGTAGTATTACTCTGATTTAGGGAGAAGAATGATTTTGGTTTTGGTTTGCTGAGGTCATTTCTGCAATCCTTCCTTCAACTTGAATGTTTGTTTAAAAAGCTTGGAGTTTGTGGATATTTTAATATTAATGTTAGAAGTAACATTTATAAAAGGTGTATTTCTGTAAGTGAATATAAATTTTTTTTTTCAAAATGGACCTCAGCAGCATAGAATTTTACTAGTTATAATCTTTGATTCATGATGTACTGTGGTAATTGTTCCAGGCATAATCTTACTTCGTTATAAAAGTTAATTTAGCTAAAAGTTTTTAAACATTTACTCAGGAAACCTCCATCTATACTATTAACTAGAATATTATCAATAACTTTCATCTACCTATGCATTCCTCCCTTCTCTCATCTTGACTCCCCTTCAGAGGTAATCAGAATTAACCACTATCCTGAATTTTATGTTTATCATTCTTTCAATTTTGTTACATTTGTATATATATCTGATCAATATATTATTTAGTTTTTACTAGTTTTTAAGGAGGTCATTGATGAACTGGTTGATACTATTCAATTCTAACTTTTAAGATATTCTCCGCTATATTTTCACATCAAGTTATTTCAGATTTTTAGATTGAATATGTGGTATCTATATGTTGGTCCCTTGTATTTTGCATTTTCTATTTATAAGTTATATTCATAAATATGGATAATGAGGTCTTTTTTTTCCAGTTTTGATTTGTTGTAATTTTAGCCAGTCCTTGATGTATGGGTTAGAAGATTTACTCTGTTAGGTGACAGGTGTAGTTGGTCAGGAATAGCCAACCATTTCCCAGTTTGGAATGGAGATAAGTGAATATTAAGCCTACAAAATGACTTTTATACTTATCAGTGTTTAGTGTCATCATTAACAAGTTCAACCATTGTAATTTTTCATAAGGATAAATGATAGTATTAAATTTCTTTGCTAGAAGTGCTATTAATTTAATAACAGCTTAAAAGGAGAAACATGAAAAAACATATTAAACATATATGTTGATTTTAAGACTTGGATTTCAGAACTACCCATTTCAAAAAAAAAATTAGTCTTTTTTTTTTTTTTTTTTCTATAACAGCTTAGTTAATTGGTTAGTAGCTTAGTATTTGACTCATACACAGTTTTGGTAAAATCAAACCAAACAAAATACTTGCTTTCACTACAGATGGAGTTTTTTTTTAGTTTTCATTTTTAACATATAGTTTTATATAAAATAAAAATATATGTTCATAATCGGCCTTCATACTTTTGCTAGTCCTTTGGAAATAGGGTTGATTATAACTAAGAATAGTCAGTGCTAACTGATAACATTTTACTAGATATCAAATTAGCATATTTTAACTTTGACAATAGATGTTTTTTCCTTTTGAATAAGTTATGATCAATTGTATTTACAAGGTTGTAGGATATAGAATACATTTTTGTACCAGTCTCAATTTTTAGGAGATTTTCATCTAAGTGGAAAGCTCATGTGGGCGTATGTATGTGTGTGTGTGCATGTGCGATGATGTGTGTGCCTGTATGTATAAAATAATATAAGGTGGTGAAGTGATTTCAGATTAATACAGTGTGAGTTTAGAAGGGTTTTTTTTGGTTCCCTTTTTTTTATATTGAGACTATACTTCTTTGCTTTATTAAGTATTCTAGGAAATCTATATTTGTTGATTTGTATGTGTTCTTTAAAATATATCTTGGTGAGATTGCTTATGAATTATTAATATAAAATAGTTGACATTGAAAGTTTTGGGTTGTAGTTTGAGAAGTTTTACATAATTTATTGCATTCAAGTTTATTTATTATTGTTTTAAACACATGATGAAGCTAAACAGTAATCCCTTGCATGCTTTTTAAAACAATGTCAAATTTTATAAAGATAAAATGGTATATAGCTTCTTGGGTTTTCTCGATGTAGATTAGTCATTTGAATAATTTAATGGAAAAAAGTTGTATGGTTCATAGCAGTCATTTCCTTATGATATTTTGGAGAAGGGACTGGATTTTGAGAGTGATGGGACATTATTTTATACCCTGCAAAACTATTGAAAGCTAGGGCATACATGGTTCTGTTCCTGTAGGTGGTATGATCCTATCTCCATAAGGTAGTTAGTCTTTGGCTACTTCATGGTTGTTAGCTATGTAGACCAGTGAATTTTCTTTAACCCCATATCCTACTGTTCCCTCATGCAGTAAGGATTTATTGAATATTAACCACCTATGAAACAGTATGTTTCCAGACCCTTTTTCCATAAGTCATGCCAGTCCACTGACTTTATAGTAACTTTTAGCTCATAGGAGTAATTTCCTATTATGTTGTATTTACCTATCTAAGTGCTTGCTGGGGAGGACAGTAACACCTGGTATCAAAACCACTGTTCCAGAGTCTGGAATGTAGCCTCTCATATTTTGAATATTGTATTTTAAGAGTAAACATTTGAAAATGATGGCACTTACATAATATTTAATTTACTAGTGATAACTTCTAAGTTAGTTGATCTTAAAGTGAAATATTTTGAAGATTTAAGTTAAAGGAGCTATTTTATAGCATAAAACATGGTGTACTCATTACAGTGACTTGTTCTGGTAATTTTTTATAAAGACATTTTACCATTAAAGACTTGTTTCATTGAGCTAGGTAGTACTTGGGTAATGCAAAGGTGGCAATACTTGAAGAATTAAATAAAGTGAATTGAGTTTTGGAATTATTCTTTTGAGTTGATATTTGTTTATTTTTAAGGACATTGTCCACTGTATTTTATGAATCCTCCCTTATGAGAACCTGTAGTTAAGTATTCCACCTGGTCTTAGTAATAGGGAAGGCTAAACTTCTAAGTAATTGTTTTCCTTTATTATGATAATGCTGTGAATTTTATTAAAGATGTATAGTTGTCCATTTTCTCTTTGCTTTGACATCTAAGAAACCAAGAAGCAAATAGTAGTCCATCTAAGGCAAAGTATGCAGGACTTCCATCTTTGTTATAGATTAACTTTTTGGAAAATGCTTTTTTTTCTTTTGCCTTAATGTTTATTTCTACTTGTTTTTCTCCTGTAGGGTTTATTTCCAGAAAACTGCCTCAATTCCTTTTTGGAAAGAGACAAGACATACCTAAATATAAACAGAAGTTATTTACATAAGTATATTCTAACTTTAAAATACCTTCTTGTTTGCATAGGCAATTGTAGTATAATGAAAAGTACCTTGGAACTTGAATTGGGAAAATCAAAGGATAGATAATTACCTCTGTCTCTCAGTTGAGTGACCCTTAGCAAGTGACTCCGAGGTGGTTTTCTCATTTATAGTATAAGAATAATACTACTTTATGAGTAAGTGAGATATATGTAAAAGTGTTAGTCACATGTTAAATGAGTCGATTTTCCCTCAGTCAGTGAACTGTTGAAACTCTTGATAAATACTGAAAGCTATTCATAATTTATAAATGTATACTTGGGACAATTTTATAATATATTGAGATATATAAGAAAGAGGCCCATATAATCCCTGTTCTTATAAAACTGTGCATAGTATAAAATTCTAATAATATAGAAAAGTAGAAATATAAAAACTGAAAGCCTCCTGCTAATTCCTCTGGTGATTATTTTCAGAAAACTTTTAATACACATACCAATATCCATGTATCTGTCCCGATTTTCAAAAATTATATTGCATCTTCTCTTCTACCATACTTCATTATTGATAGGTACTGTGGCTCTTTTCATTTTTTTCCCATCACAAAGCTATAAATTTTGATGGTTTTCTATCAGAAGAATATATTTTCATATTTTCCCACCCTTTTTATGTTATCTTGTTGATAATTTTGATGAAACCAAGAGGCATGTATTTTCTACATACTTCTCTTTATATCCATTCCTAGTGTTTTTGTTTTTCTTTTAAATAATGTCCATGTCTGCTGCTTTTTCTCAGACCACCAAATAGTTTAATACATGGAGTTAGAGATAAGAATAAACAGGCTTAAGATGCTTTAAAAAATGTTCAATACTCGGTGATATCATTAGTGAACATATTTTTCTTTTGGGAAGTAACTAATGCTTTCCTTAAGGCTAGGCAGTGACAAACTTCTTGGTGCTTACTCTCATCAGGTGGTTTGTGGGAAGGTACTTTTTGTGTCAGACATATGGAGATTCCAATACCAGTATAACCATTTTACAAGTTGTACGTTCCTTGTTAAGCATTTAAATATATACATTCAAAAAATCAAGATCCAAGGTCTTCATGTATTAAATGCTTCCTTGTTAAGCATTTAAATATATACATTCAAAAAATCAAGATCCAAATGTATTCATTGGAGATGATATAATCTCTTGTTGAGAAGATCAAATGAACTCAGTTTATGTAAATTGTACAATAAAGCATCTTGGGAAATAGTTGTTCACAAATGTTAGCTTCCCTCTTGTTAACTTTGCAACTGCTGTTTTTCTTCTGTCTTCTTCGTGACCAGAGGAAACCCGGAATTATTGCCAGAGCTTTGTTGGTAGTGAATGCTGTTCTTACTGAGAACTTAGCGAGGGTAAAAGGTAACCAATGGTTGTATTATGTATTTGAGGGTCCAGTGAGCCTTTCATCTTGGGAATTTCTGCGAGACTCTTTTTTTTTTTTTTTGAGGCGGAGTTTCGCTCTTGTTACCCAGGCTGGAGTGCAATAGCGCGATCTTGGCTCACCGCAACCTCCGCCTCCTGGGTTCAAGCAATTCTCCTGCCTCAGCCTCCTGAGTAGCTGGGATTACAGGCACGCGCCACCATGCCCGGCTAATTTTTTGTATTTTGAGTAGAGACGGAGTTTCACCATGTTGACCAGGATGGTCTCGATCTGTTGACCTCGTGATCCACCCGCCTCGGCTTCCCAAAGTGCTGGGATTACAGGCTTGAGCCACCGCGCCCGGCCTTCTGCGAGACTCATATTTAACCTTTGTGTTTACTTGTTTTCAAAACTCTGCCTATACTTGTTACATCTTTTATATTTTTTACTCCTAGTCACATATCCACAGTGGGTGTTCCAGTCCATTCATTTTTTTTTTCCTTTGGTATCTGTCATTTTCTTTGCCACGAATCTTCATTCTTTCCAGTTAAATGACTGTTAAATGGCAAATACTGAAATCATTAAATATGAGCTACATGATATAATCTGTAATTTACCTGACTGCAGAAAATTAAGTCAGTTTGGTTAAACAATAAGAAGTTTATTGACTTATAACTGAACTGTGCTGAGGTAATTCAGGCTTTAGGGTTGAGTTAATTCAGTGTCTCCATAGTGCATTTAGGAAGCTAGTTCTTTCTGACTCTTGGCTTAGCTTTCTCTTATGTCAACCTTAGTCTAAGTCTGGATTTACTTCTGGTTCAAAGATTGTTGACAATTCCTAAGTGAGTGTTGTATGTATATCACAGTTTATTATTTTTTATTGCTGAGTAGCATTCCATTGTAAGGACATACAACAATTTGCCTCATCCATTTACCTGTTAATGGTCATTTCAGTTGTTTCCAGTGTTTTTTGGGGGGGGGATGGAGTTTTGCTCTTGTTTCCCAGGCTAGAGTGCAGTGGTGTGATCTCGGCTCACTGCAACCTCCGCCTCCTGGGTTCAAGCGATTCTCGTGCCTTAGCCTCCCCAGCAGCTGGGATTACAGGTGTCTGCCACCATGCCCGGCAATTTTTTTTTTTTTTAATTAAGATGGGGTTTCATCATATTGGGCAGGCTGGTCTCGAACTCCTGACCTCAGATGATCTCCCTGCCTTGGCCTCCCAAAGTGCTGGGATTACAGATGTGAGCCACCATGTCCAGCCTGTTTCCAGTTTTTAACTATTTCATATAAAGCTGCTGTGAATATATATGAGCCAGTTTTTGAATGGACAAAAGCTTTCATTTCTCTTGAGTAAATTTTTAGGAATGAGTTGGCTCAATTGTTTGGTAAATGTATGTTTAACTTGAACTTTGTGAGAAACTGCGAGTTTTGTAGAGTAGTTGTGCCATTTTATACTCTTCCCGGCAGTGTTTGAGAACTCCGTTTGCACTACATTTTCACCAATAGGTGGTATTATTTTTAGACTTTCAAATTTTAGCCATTCTGAGTGGGTGTGCAGCGGTACCTTATTGTGGTTTTGACTCTGAGTGAGTGTGTGGTGGTACCTTATTTGGTTATCCCTTTGTCTAATGATGTTGAGTACCTTTTAATGTACGTATTAGCCTTTCCTGTCTCTTCTTTTATAAAATGTCTGTTCAAATCTTCTGCCTTCTTTTTGTTTAAGACAGAGTGTCACCCAGGCTGGAGTGCAGTGGTGCAATCTCAGCTCACTGCAACCTCCACCTCCTGAATTCAAGTGATTCTCCTGCCTCAGCCTCCCGAGTAGCTGGGATTACAGGCATGCACAATCCTGCTCAGCTCATTTAAAAATTTTTTAGTTTTATAATACAGACAGGGTTTCACCATATTAGCCATGCTAGTCTTGAACTCCTCGCCTCAAGTGATCTGCCCCCTGCGGCCTTCCAAAGTGCTGTGATTACAAACATGACCCACTGCGCCCACTTAAATCTTCCATCTTTTTTTTTTAATTGGTTGTCTTTTTATCAGGTTATAAGAGTTCTATATATATATTTTTTTTGAGACGGAGTTTCGCTTTTGTTACGCAGGCTGGAGTGCAATGGCACGATCTCGGCTCACCGTAACCTCCGCCTCCTGGGTTCAGGCAATTCTCCTGCCTCAGCCTCCTGAGTAGCTGGGATTACAGGCACGCGCCACCATGCCCACCTAATTTTTTGTAACTTTAGTAGAGACGGGGTTTCACCATTTTGACCAGGATGGTCTCGATCTCTTGACCTCGTGATCCACCCGCCTCGGCCTCCCAAAGTGCTGGGATTACAGGCTTGAGCCACCATGCCCGGCCAAGAGTTCTATATTTTTGACACAAGTTCTTGTGTCAGATATATGCATTGTGATTACTTTTTCTATGTGTGTATCTTTTCATTTTCTTAATAGTGTCTTTTGAAGAGTGCAAGGTTTTAATTTTGGTGAAGCCCAATTTATTAATGGTAAGTACTTTTGGGTCTTGTTAAAATCTTCTGTTGTTTTATTCTTGTTAAAATGTCAGATATTCTTGTTAAAATGTCAGATATTCTTGTTAAAATATCTTTTGTTTTTCTGTTATTGTTTATCATGTTCACTGCCAAAGTGTAAACTCAGTGGAAATAAGGAGGTTATCTTCGTTATTCCTTGCTATATCCTCTGTCTAGAAGAGTGTTGGGCACATGATAGTTGCTCAAAAGTAATTTTTGAATAAATGGATTATTTTGGTTTCATAGGCTAGAAAATGTTATCTATTGCTTATGTCATGTTCACTTCTGTTCTCTGTATTTCACCTGTCACTATTACTGTCTTGTTTCTTTAGGCTGATTCCTTGCTTTTCTATTTCTGCTTCCAACTCCTTAATCCTAACCCTTATATGTGTGTCTGAATTGCAGTAGCATCTCCTTAGGCATGTCAGGTGCCACCACTTCTCCTAGGTTTACCTATAACCAAATTCCAGACAAATCAGGTGTTTACCCTTTTTTTATTAATATTGCTTTCCTGATTAAGAACTGATTTAAGCTCTGTTATAGCTAGTGATGTTGGACCTGCCATGTTAATATTTCTTTTTCCCTTTATTCTTATTTTTCACAGTTTCTACCTTTGTTTATACTTTTTCCTGGAATACTATCCCTTTTTCTCTTGCTAAAATCAATCCCACTTATTTTTCAGGTGTGCCATTTATTCTTAAGATTAAATTTTTGCCTAACTTACCTAGCTGAATATTTCACAGATACTGTATTTTTGTGCCTTTAGAATTGTTTGTTCCTTGAGATAAGAATTCATGCATTCTACTTCTTTGGTAAAGTTTTGAATACAAAGATAATACTTCTTGGTTTATCACTCTTTTTTTCCTTGACTGAATTTTGATGGCAGTACCTGGCAAATTTATGCCTTTCTATCAGTTTTACCTCTTAAATTAAAAAATAATTGTGGTAAAATATATATAACATAAAATTTACCATCTAATTCATTTTTAATTATGCAGTTTATTGATGGTAAGTACATTCACATTGTTGTGTAACCAGTCTCCAAAACTCATTATCTTGCAAAACTGAAATTTATACCCATTAAACAACAATACACTGCTTTTCCTTTAGCTCCTGAAAACTACCATTCTACTTTGTGTCTCTGTGACTCTGACCCCTCTAGGTACCTACTTTCTGCCTCTCTGACTTTGATTCCTCTAGGTACCTCTTCTAGGTACCTTAATTTCTTTTTCAGATTGTTCATTATAATCACACAGAATTGTCTTTTGTGGCTAGCTTATTTTATTTAGCATGGTGCCCTCAAGATTCATCTATGTTGTAGCATGTTAGAATTTTCCTCCTTCTAAAGGCTGCATAATATTATATTGCGTATATGTGTACATTTGCATATGCATGCACGCACACACACATATATACATATATATACCACCTTTTGTTTATCCATTCATCTATCGATGGACACTAGGTTGCTTTTACTTTTTGGTTATTACGAATAATGCTGCTATGAACATGAGTATACAAATACCTCTTTGAGACCCTGCTTTCAGTTCTTTGGGGTATATATTCAGAAGCAAAATTACTGGATCCTAATATAATTCTATTATTAATATTTTTAGGAACTGCCATACTGTTCTTATAGTGATCATACCACCATTTTACATTTCAGCCAACAGTGTACAAAGATTCTAATTTCTCCACATCCTTGCTAACACTTGTTGTTTTCTGTTTTTTTTTTTTTTTTTTTTTTTTTTTATGGTAGATACCTTAACGGATGTAATGTTGTATCTTTTTGTTTTGATTTGAATATCCCTAATGATTCGTGATGCTAAGCATATTTTCATGTACTTTTCTTGGCCATTTATATACCTTTGGATAAATGTTTTTTCAAATACTTTACCCATTTTAAAATTGGGTTATTTTGTTGTTGAGTTGTAGAAGTTCTTTGTGTGTGTTTTGGATAGTAACTGCTTATCAAGTAATGATTTGAAAATATTTTCTTTCATTCCATAGGTTTCTTTGTTATTCTGTTAATTGTGTTCTTTGTTGCACAGAAATTATTAATTTTTATGTATTTTTATTTTTACTTTTGTTGCCTGTGCTTTTGTTGTCAAAACTTAGAGATCATTGCCAAATCCAGGCTGGGCACGGTGGCTCATACCTGTAATCCCAGCACTTTAGGAAGCCGAGGTGGGCAGATCACGAGGTCAAGAGATTGAGACCATCCAGGCCAACATGGTGAAACCCCATCTCTACTAAAAATACAAAAAATTAGCTGGGCATGGTGGTGCACGCCTATAGTCCCAGCTACTGGGGAGGCAGAGGCACAAAAATTGCTTGAACCTGGGAGGTGGAGGTTGCAGTGAGCCAAGATAGTGCCACTGCACTCCAGCCTGGTGACAGAGTAAGACTCTGTCTCAAAAAAAGAAAAGAAAAGAAATAATTGCCAAATCCAATGTTGTAAAGCTTTTGCCCTATATTTTCTTGTAAGAGTTTTATAGTTTTAATTCATATGTTTTAGGTCTTTAATTCATTTTTAAATAATTTTTACATAAAGATCAAGCTGAAGGTCCTACTTTATTCTTTTGCACATAGACATCCAAATTTCCCAGCACCATTTGTGGAAAGGCTGCCCTTTCCTCACTGAATAGTGCTGGTACCCTTGTTGGAAATGATTTGACTTTTTATGCAAGAGTTTGTTTCTTCACTGTTTCATGTATTTGGTCTGTGTCTGTTTTTTTTTTTTTGCCAGTACCACACTGTTTTTATTACTGTAACTTTGTAAAAAGTTTTAGAATCAGGAAGTGTGGAACTGTAATTGGATTCTTCTTTTTAAGATTGTTTTGGCTATTTCTGGTCCCTAGATTCCATATGATTTTTAGGATGGGTTTTTCTTTTTCTGCAAAAAATGACCTTGGGATTTTGATAAGGATTGTATTGAACCTGTGTATTTCATTAAGTAGTATGGACATTTTAACAATATTAAGTATTCCAGTCCATTAACACAGGATGTCTTTCCATTTTTATTTGTGTCTTTAATTTCTTTCAGTAATATCTTGTAATTTTCAGTGTATAAGTCTTTTACCTCTTTTAAATTTATTTCTAAGAATTTTACTCCTTTTGATGATACTGTAAGTGGAATTGTTCTCTTAATCTCTTTTTCAAATTGTTCCTTATAATTGTTTAGAAATGCACCTGATTTTTTATGTTGATTTTTTAAAATTCTGCCACTTTGCTGAAGTCATTTATTAGTTATAATAATTCTTGTGCATGTGGAATCTTTAGAGTTCTTATTTATAATATTATGTCATCTGTGAACAGATAATTTTTTTTCTTCCTTTCTAATTAGATTCCTTTTCTTTCTTTTTTCCCCTCTGATTTCTCTGATTAGACCTTTTAGTACTAGTTAAATAGAAGTCGCATAAATGAGCATCATGTCTTGTTCCTATTCTTAGAGGAAAAGCTTTTAGTCTTTCACCGTTGAACATGTTGTTAATTGTGGGTCTTTTCTGTCACTTTTTATTGAGCACTGTTGGTTACATCCAGTGTACATATTATACGTTTTCTGGCTATAAACTGACCATGTTATTACTGGTATTTAATAAGATTTTGGAGCTTGATCTTTTTTTCCAGGAGTCTGGCATATAATAAATTCTCACATAACATTTTCAGTGATTGTACAGGCCTTGATGTACAGTATAGATAGGCATTTTTTTCTTTTGAGACTGAGTCTTGCTCTGTCACCCAGGCTGGAGTGCAGTGGCATAGTCTTGGCTAACTTACAACCTCTGCCTCCCGGGTTCAGGTGATTCTCCTGCCTCAGCTCCCAAGTAGCTGGGATTACAGGTGCCCACCACCATGCCCGGCTAATTTTATTATTTTTAGTACAGATGGGGTTTCACTGTGTTAGCCAGGATGGCCTTGATCTCCTGACCTTGTGATCTGCCCGTCTTGGCCTCCCAAAGTGCTGGGTTTACAGGTGTGAGCCACTGCACCCGGCCCTGTACAGGCCTTGATACTATCTTAGTATCCTGTTTGGAAACACCTATTAAATTATTGATGGAAATGTAATAGATGATTTGAGAGATTTGGAGCAGTAGTTTCCCTCTAATATTTGACAAAATCAATATTTATTACTTTTAGAAAGGATCATGGTTCAAAATGAAATTATTAAGAAAAATACAAACCAGGAAGTCGTACTTCTTCCAATCACCATCTGCTACAGTGCTCTGTATTTGTAATTAGTGATTATGAAAATATGAGAAAAAATAATATATTCTTATATTTTTATACAAAAAAGTAGCTAGTATTTACACAAAGAAGAGGATAATATTTACATAAAAGTTAAACTAGTATGTACATATATATGTCATACTTTTTCCCTCCAACGTAACAGGTCTCTCATAATGGATTCATAAGATTGTTTTCTTTTTTTTTCTCTTTTTTTCTGGAACTGTGGTATAGTAGTCTAGTATTAGGCGGTTGCTTAATTCTTTCAATCAGTAGCCAATTGATCACTAGACACTTAAGATATGCCATTGTTTTGCAATTACATAAATTATGTCATTTATAAATATATTGTACAAATTTGGGTATATTTGTAGGGGACATTCTCAGGATGGGATTCCTAAATCAGGGGGTACAGGCCCCTGTGATTTTTATAGATATTGCTGGATTTCCTTCCTTGATGATTATACCATTATGCATGCCTATATGCAGTGGATTGAGAATGCTTGTTTCCCACATTCTTATCACTGGTATGTTGTTCAGCTATTCTGTTTTTTGCTATTTTAACAGGTGAGAAATGGTATCAGAGTTGGTTTTAATTTGTGTTCCGTTATGAATCTGATTGGGAATGGTATGTTTAAAAACTAATTTAGATTTCTTTTTCTGTGACTGTATACTTGACTCATTTTCCTGCTGAATTGCTAACCTTTTTCTTCTACATTCCTAGGCACTTTTTATAAATTAAAGATATTAGTTCCTCATGTATGATAGGAGTTGTAAATTTTTTTTCTTGTTTGTCATTTAGTTTTAGCTTTTGCCTATAGCAATTTTGCCATGCAAAAGTTTTTTTTTTAGTTTATTTAAGTTTACTACTTTTTTGTTTTTTGGCTTCTGAGTTTTGATTTATAATTAGAAAGTTAAAACAGCACTTTTTGAATGGGCTGGAGGTAATAGGAGCAGTAGCAGTATAAATTGATAATGTGATATCTGTCCAGGGACATTGGAACATGTTCAGGACAATAGTATACAGATGTACTCTTAAAGAATAGCATTCTATGCCAGTCTACCATTCTGTAAATCAGTGACTATTTTTTATGTGAAACAGTATGGAAAGAGCTTCTGGCAGTTTTTTCAAATCAGTACTGATAAAAGACATGTACTTGATTTGGTCAGTACTTGGAAAGAAGTTGTTTTCTATCCTCAAAGCAGCAGAATAAGTATTTTAGAGTTGTGAATTTACCTCTAGCAATAGACACTTTGATATTCAGTTTCTTCCAGTTCAATATTTTAATATTATTATACACTCAGTAGTTAAGGATGTTAAATGTAAACATTACTTAGATTTGAACATACTACAACAATAAATGCATTTGTGACATGTGGTAGGTAATAATAGTAATAATAATAATTGATTGTAAGCATCAATGAATGGGCAACATAAAGATTAGTGTTACTAGATAATATTGTGGAATACATACTCTTAGGACACCTCTCCTAGGTGTATTACTTGGTAATTATTTATTTAACTTTAGATATTTGGCATAAAGTTTGGTTTGCATCTGGCATTAAACATATGCTTTTTCTTTAAATAAATTTACATGATTTTTCTAATTTAAAATCAGCATTATCTGTAAATTGTAACAAAGCTAATCTGTTTTAAGAAAACCCTGTTTGAAGATAACCTATTTAAATATGATAATATGCTGAAAATCAAGTTTTTAGAGGCCATAGAATTACCTTGGTTAATTATTTTCTTAATTGTAAAAAATGAGGGTTTTCGTTCTTGACTAATCTAGCAATTACATATTTAGTAACTGATATCTAATTGGAGCAAACATCATGGGAAGTAGAAAATAGAGTTGAGCCTTCCCTCAGATTTAAATGTTTAAATGAAATTTAAAATTGCCAAAACATTTAAAGTCCTAACTTACAAAGATTTCATTTAAAACATTTTCATGTTAAATAGACTTGTAAAAGAGATTGAATTATTACAGTCCAATTATTTTTTTAGTTTTCTAGACAGGAGAGAAAAGACCAAAAAAAAAATTTTTTTTTTGGATGCTTTCCAAGAGCTCTATGTGTTTGCATGAGAAGCTACAATCACTTGATTCAAGTCTGTGTTTTATTGGACAGGCTTGTCTGGTGGGTTAAAATCCCCTCATGCTCTCCCAGATGATTACTGGCTTGTTTTTCTTCCCTTAAAAATAGTAAGAATTTTTTTTTTTAGCTATACCAGACCAAGTGACATAGGCCACTTTGGGTCTGTATGCTGCTGGCTTAAAGAAAGAATGAAATATGAAAAGACAAAAACAAAGAAGGTTGTAAAAGAAGAGGTAAGGAAAGGAACAAAGCCAAAGGTAAAAGAAAGGAAAACATGATAATTTTAGAGTGGTGAAGTAATTTCTAGGTAATAAGGAGACAGAAGTTTGAATGCTAAGTGTTCTAACGGAGGACCTCATCATATTAGAAAATAATGTTTCTTGAGGTAAGAGAATATGTATTTTTAAAATATCAAAATTGAGTAATTTTTCATGATATATAAGTAATATGCAAGTCCAGTAAGTCACTTTTACTTTGGGACCCTAGAAAACAGGGTCAGTATACATATTTGAGAAAAAAAAAGACTGCTGCTGACTTTTTGGTGGTATCTAACCTCGATTCTAGTTTTTATAGAAATAGAAGTTATATATTTAAAAATAAATTCTTAAGTTGAAAAAGTGAAAGTTGTAAAAAATGTCATTATATTTTTTTCTGAGAAATAATTTCCTCCAGTTAAAATAATAACTTTTAGATTTTTGTCCATTTAAAATATATGATTCTTAGGGTTATATATAATTATTTTCGTAATTAGGTTGTGTTTATTCAAAAAATAACATTTTTAAATTATTTTGAAAATATTTAAACTCTGATAGAAAAACATTAAAATCTTCATATTATTTCAAATGTTTTATAAATTCTGTTGAAAAATATTAAATAAGTCATTCCATTTGTTTATACGTTTGCATTACAGTGCATAGTTAAAATTCATTAGGTTTAACCTCTCCCTAATGATAGTTACTTGTCCCAACCAAATTACAAATGCTTTAATTCAATAAATAACATATTTAACTTTTGTTTTATAATAAATAAAATATTTGACTTTTGTTTTAACTGTATGTATAATGCCACACTGATAATTTTCACATTCAGAAAAATTTCAGTGCAGGTGCATAATAAATGCTGTTTTATTGGGAATGACTTGATATTTTGCTTTTTTTAATGTTAATTTGCTCATTCTAGTGCAGACTAGAATGATCAGTTTCGAGAACTGGTTTTCTTCTGTCATTTTAACACTATTATACAGAAGTTGTTTGTTTTTTTTGACAAGTTTAAGTGGAATGGCTTATTTAAAATATTTTTGTTGTTGTTGCCTGTTTTTGTAGAATAAAATCATTAGAAGGCAGTGCCGCATGTCCCCACCTTGTGTCTTTCAGGGGAGTAGACAAAGCAGAATGTTCCATGTGTGAACTCAGTCATAATCAATCATGGGTGGGTTTGGCCTTGATTTGGGATGTGTTATGACTTACATTTTTAAAATCAATATTTCATTTCACTACAATTTTTAAAACTGTAAAGTTAACAGAGCTTTTAAAATATTAATTGCTGCTATCCTATCAATAAATATAATGGAGGCTCGGCAGTTGTTTTCATAACCATCACTTGTTTTACTCATAATTTTTAATGCCGTGGATGGCAATATTGAGCATTTCACTATCTGAGAGCATCATATTTTATCTTTATCTTAAATGCTGTTAATTCTAGGTACTCAAATTCTGGTTCTTAATTCTGTTGCACTGAGTGCCAGAAATGCTTAATGAAATACAGATGATACAGAGCTCTATGTGTTTGAGAGCAGATGAGAGAGAATCGAAATATATCCCATATTTAAAAGTGTATACAAATAGTAAAAGATATTAAATGCTTTTAGTCTTTAAAACTAGTTTTTACTTCCTGCCTCAAAATTTCAGGGATACATATTTTTTTAATAGTATTGAATTATTTGGGATTTATTTGGAAATCAAAATAGAAATAAATATATTAACAGAACAGTGTAAAGTATGTAATAGGAGGTCAATAAATACTTTTTGATTGATATCTGTGTATCTTACTGATTGTTTTGCTAAAGACATAGCAAGGCTGAAAAACAAGTGCATAAGGCAGTAAGTTACTGGGTGCATTAGTCTTCTATTATTAAGTACAGTATGCTGGGTATAACTCATTATTAGTTTGTTGATGAACTCATTGTTGATTATTAAGAATACAGGGCATTTTTGTTGTGCATGTGGGTTTTTTCTCCTATATTAAGGAAACATAATGTTCACTTGTTAGGGAGGAAAATGTTTATAGTTTTTTTTTAGCTATCAGTGTATTGTTTTACATTATATGCAGGCATTGGAATATTTTATGATCTGTTTCATAAAAGTCGTTTGGGCCAGAACCATATGTAATTTTATAATTATTTAATTGTCCATAAAGCTTTTGTGTTAGCAAACATTAATTCTAATAAAAACAGTAGCCTCATTTGATTATTTACAGATATGTAAATGGATAGAATGTATTATTTTAAAACCTTTTGCATTTGCATCACTTGAGTTGCAATACTTTTACGCTAAAGAATACTGTTCTACTTGACTGCTGAAATTCTATGTAGGTCTTGGGATAGATATTTAATCATATTGTTTAAGATAATATGATGTGCTTATTGATATAACTTGTTCATGGATTTGGCATTTTAAGATGTTTGAAAAATTTTTAATTGTACTTAGATAGTTAACCTATCCCATATTGTATCCCCATTTTTATACCATAACAGAGTATTTATAAGCAGATCATTAATTTGTAGAAATTTAGCAATAAGTAAAAACACTATTTAAAAAAACTCCAAAAAGTTTTCAGTTGATGTGTAGTGGTTGTATATATTTTGCAGGTACATGTGATTTTTTGATACCTGCATACAATATGTGAATTGATAAAATCAAGGTAGTTAGGTTATGCATCCCCTCAAACTTTTGTCTTTTCTTTGCATCGGGACCATTGCAAATCTCTTCTAGTTAACAAAACAAAACAAAACAAACAAAAAAACAAATCAGTAATTTATTGTAACTTTTAAATATGTGTTCTTTATGTTAGAATTTAAAAAGTTACGACCCAGGTTTTATGTATATGACATTAACAAATAAATGAATATATATAAGTTTGATTTGGGGGGAACCAGTTTATTAACTTTGCATGCTTTAACCTTATAGTGGAAAACATAATTATTATAAATAACTTTAAACATTATAAATTTACAGTTTGATAAATATAGTTAATTATATAAAAAGGTGGAGAACATTTTATTGACTCAGTGATAAAATTATATTTCATATAATTAATTGGATGTATAGTAACCTAAGAAGTTTCCAGTGGTTTAATACTTCGGTGTGATTCAGTGATTACTGATCTCTAAGAAAATCAACAGTATAATTTCCCATATGTACTATTTATTTTAAGGTTTCTTTTGGTATGCTGTTTTCTGGTTCATGACTTGCTTATTGTTTTTGGAACATTATACTGTTTAAAAATGACTATTTGATTGACAAGGCTAAAACCGTATTGAATCTGGTTAGTGTAATAATGAATAGACATCATTAAACACAGGAAATAAATTTTGTCTTCTGAATTTAAAAGTGCTCCTCAGTGTTTTGTTTTGATATTTTAATGTTAAAAGTGTTACAGTTTAGATTTGAAGATAGCTATTATTTATATGATATACTTTTGAGTGCCTGCTGTGTTAAGATTCTGTACAATGTTGGCTAGCACTTGTGTTTTGAAAGAGGATTTTATTAATCATAAATTAAGTGTCTTTTAGGTTTAATATTGAATCTAGAACAGAAGTAATTTATTGTTGTAGGAGTTATTTCATAAGAACTTAGAATTTAAAATTGATATTGCCCTATAAAAATGGTTTATAGTTCACATTGAATTCTTTCATTGTTGATTTTTTAAAGATATATTGTCTAGCAAAGTATTTTGATCACAGTTTGTCACTGTTTTTTTTCTCCTTTGAAGTTTTCAGAGGGTCATGCAAGCAAGCATGGATTCTACTAAAAGTCTTAATCTTTTTTAAGGGAAGAGTTTTGTTAGATTTCATAATATACAGTATTTCAATGTATTAATACATAATTTTCAGGATAGATCTATGTGAGCCTTATTCAAAGAGATTTTATTACTGAAGACCCTTCTTTAATCGATGTCATGAGATAGCCTCATGTTTGCAGGGCAGCATTGCAGTCAGACTTCAATCATGTTTTGTGCCCATTTTGGAATGTTTACATATAGGGTTTATTTTATACATCAGATATGATATTTCTTAACATTATCAATTCTGAAGTATTTTATAGACTTATGACATGTTAATTGATTTTTAGATATTGTGTTTTAAATGCTAGAAAAGCATTAGATTTGTATCCTAATTGAATTATTAAATGATGTTGATTAGCAAGCCTAATTAAATTGTTTTGTTTGGGAATTCTTTATATTTTTATGAGAGGCTATGATGCTGAAGTTAAATAAGCATGTGATTGATGCTTTCTTGGTTAAAGGATATTTTTTCTCTCTTTTTTAACAAGGTTCATTTTTTGGAATACATTCTCTTGGTTGTATTGTAATTAGAAATAACACAGAAATAACAGTGAAAGCAGTATGTTACCAGATTTGACAAAATTATGCAAGCTTGGGGTAATTTTTAGTGTGTTAGTTTATTTACATAGAAATATTTTGAAATATGTATTTATTTACACTTTAATAAATAATAGTATATTGATTGCACTGTTACTAAATTTATACATAAATTACATGTTTTCACCTTGACATTTAAAAGCACAAAATATTATAAATGAAAGAATATTAATGATATTACTGTTTGTATTTTAAATGACAAACTCAGAAAAAGTAAAACTAAGAATATATTACTAAAACCGATTTTCTTTCCATCTTCTCTGGATTTCATAGATCTAATAAATTCTAAAAAGATAAATTAGAATTCCTTTTTTGATTATTTTATCTTTTTATTTTAGTAATAAAATAACCAAATTTATATGTTGTTTTCCTGAGTTTTGTCTTTTCTTTATTTTCTAATGAGCTCTTTTTTTTTAAACCATGGTAATTTATTGTAAAAATGATTAATCTGTCAGTCTTGATCAATTTTAGAGGACAGTTCTCATAGTGCAAATAATAATGTATTACCTGGTGTTTGTTGTTTAGAATTTACATAAAATTGTAAATAAAAATGGAAAAAAATTTCAATTTGAAAATAAAACAATAAATGATCTTTACTATTACAATAGGTATGAAACTTACCTACTAAATTAGTATTATGAAACCTGTATTGACCTAGTCTGTAATATTTTTTGAGACTGAAATCAGACTATAGATTTTGAAGGACTTTATAAATAATGAAATGTTTTATAAACATAGAATGGTGGGATTATATCTTAGGACTTTAATGAGTTTCTTGCCTGATTTTAAAATAATGAAATGAAATAAATGCATCATCCCTCTTAGAAATAGTAATTTCAGACACTTGGATTTTTTTTTTTTCCTGGTGGTGGTTCTTTTTTGGCCTAATTTCTAGGTAGTACAGATCAACTAACTTTTGAACACAGTATTAATCTGAATTAAATTTGTAATATGGAAGAAGTATTCAGGCTAACTACAAAATTTAGAGTTAAAGTGAATAATGGCTTTTGGAATACGGCATATGCCAAACATATGAATGAAATGTTAATTATAAATCATTTCTCTTATTATGCTTATTTTCTAAACTTACTTATGGGATAGTCTTAGGAATTTTATGTTTTCAAAGAATTACTTTTTTCTTATACATCTCATCTTTGTAAATATAATTTAGAGGCTTTTTGATTATGCCATTTTAATATTGGCAGACTGTGTGAGAACCATGATTATTTTTAAGAGTGTATTTCAGTTGGTAGATGTCTTTTTTTCTTTTATCACAGTTCAGGAGAAAATATATTCAGAAGAATGTGGAAACATGTTAGCATTTAAGGCTCCATCATTACTTATTAAATATTGGTAGTATTAAGATGTTTTAAATATGACCTTTCTTGCTCAGATTTTAGTTTAAATTTTGCTCTATTTTGAAGTAATAAAAATAGAAATGTTGCAAAAATAGCACAAAGAACTCTATTTTTTACTCAGATTTAGTAATTTTAACATTTTTGTCACCAAATAGATCTCCCATTATCTTATATTTTTATCATGAAAACCTATATCTTTCTTTATGGTAACTCAATATTCATATTAGTAAGAATTTTATTTTTAGGTTTGTTTTATCAGGTTCTTTTGGCCATGTAAACCTTATATAGTAAAATGAATAGAATACTGCACTGTTGTTCAAAAGTATATACTTTGGGACTAGAACCGATGAGCATTAATAGACTATAATGTACAGATATTTCCCTCCTTTCATATAGGTGGTATTTCTTGTCATTGAGGCTGATGAATGAAACGATAATCTGTATCTTAATAATGGGTTTAGGAATAATAGACAATAGAATATGATACTATATAAATGTAAATAGTTGAAAGAAAAATCTTTAAACCTGATTACCAGCTTATGATAATTCTTCTTTTGCTACTGTCCAACTCTTACTGAAATGTTAATGAGCAGAATAGTTTAGTATAGCTACTAAGTGCATATTTTGTAGTTGTTGGCTTACTGTAAATGAGTGACAGAACTAGGTCTGTCTGTTTTAATTATTTCCTCACCAACACGGTGGTGGACTTCTTACATGGCATAAGGTAGAGTTGAAATTAAATGGCCTTAAGTGTCTAGTTTTGAAGGCAGCTGGGCTGTTTTTTTCCAAATTGAAAATTCTGCTCCCATAGGATACGTATCCAGTCCAGGTGCCCAAGGCTGGATGTAAATATAAGTGGTAGGTATGCTTCTTCCAGAGAAGTTGTGATTGCTGGTACCTCTTTTAATAGAATGGATTATCTATATTTCTATATGATTGGAAGTACATTCATCAGGTAGAAGGCTGGATTAAATAAATGTCTACTTTATCGTCTCTTCTTATAATTACTTTATTTCTTCAATGGGTAAGCAGTGAAGGTGACTCAAGAGCAGAAGTTGGAAGGAGAAATAAAAGCTGCTTGAACATTGGACAGTCAGATTTTTAGTAATTAAGATTTGATTATGTGTGAAATATGTCCCGTCATTTAAAAACATGATGGTAATTATCAATTGGAATTTGTAATTGATTAAATTCATTTTATTTCATATGAGTAACTTCAGTCTAACCTAAAAATAGGGAGTCACAGTCACTGTTTTAGCTTATTATGGTTTAACTGCTGAAATGACTATGCTGATAACTTAGAAATTATCAATATTGGAGTAGTTTAATTACAGGGCCTGGAAGAAATATATACATTTGTGAATATATTATGTAGAATAACTAAGTTGGCCCTATGGACAATAATAGAGTGAGACTCATTTCTTTGTATGTCCTTAAAATAGTGAAAATGTTACATAGTTGTGTTTTTAAGGGTAGAATTTTGTTTTTACTATAGTATTACCTTGGCTTGGAAGTAACAAATTTAAAATTAGAATAACACGGATTTTTTTTTCCTTTAGTTTTAAGGTGCTTTTCAAGTATAACTTAGGTTTATAAGAGTTTTTTTAATCATACTTTGGCATTTGGGCAGTGTCATAACATGTGTGGCTGCTTAAATAGAAGATATGTGTGAAATTACTCTCATCCTACTATTGGGGCTGCCTTCCAGCAATGGCTTGGACTGCTACAGTCAAGCAATCTGCTACTCAGGATATGTAAGTTTAGAAAAAAGATATTCATTTTTTTTTTTTAACAGAGAAAGGAAATTGCTTTCTACATGGAAATTAGAAGTATAGGTAGTTCATGAAATACAAATGAGCAACCTTCTAGGAGTTGATTTTTTTGAAGTTATGTTTTTTATAGGAGTTGAGAGAGATTAGGGATGCTTATTCTTTCTAGGAATGTTTTATGTAATGAATTTCTAATCTATTCTGCAATAGCCTTTTACATGAGCTATGATGTTGATGGTATGTATTATTAGACCTCGCCACCTTTTATAAGAATGTTTTTATAGAAAAACATATATCTTTTTGAGTCCTAGCAATGTGTCTCAAAGGCACATTTCTTTCTTCTGATGGTAGCTTCAATGACCTGGATAGAGTGTCAAGCAGTATACTAGCTGAAGCTGTAGGAGATGGGGTCAGGGTCTGGAGAATAGGTTTTCCACAATAGTTTGAAAGCCAAAGGGTAACTGGAACTCTTCCTATATAGTACTTAGAACGCATGCAGCATTTCCTGGCTCTGGGCCTTTCTCTCTCTTCTCTTTCATATGTTCATTGTTAGTCCTTTGTTATTATGCATTCTCTTTCTGATGAAGAGTTCTTTCTTCCTCAACTAACAAGACACAAAACATTGTTAACATTTCTTTCTCTTTTCCTGTCATCAGAGCAAATCTATCTTTTTTTTTAGATTCTCTATGAGCTTATGCAGAATGGCAAATGGAGATTTGGAGATGAAATAAAAAGACTCTTAGGAAGACTCTGTCCAAGGAAAGATACCAGTGGTGGATCTTTGGGAATTCAGAGACCCAAAATAATTTATTGTACATTTGGAAGAATACTCAGACTTCCTTGAAGCAATTATGAATAAAAAGCATGAAGAGAATTAATGATAAAAAGTATGTAAGAAGGCCAGGTGCGGTGGCTCATGTCTGTAATTCCAGCACTTTGGGAGGCCGAGGCAGGTGGATCACCTGAGGTCAGGAGTTCAAGACTAGCATGGCCAGCATGGTGAAACCCTGTGTCTAATAAAAGTACAAAAATTAGCTGGGTGTGGTGGTGGGCACCTGTAATCTCAGATACTTGGGATGCTGAGGCAGGAAAATTTCTGGTACCTGGGAGGCAGAGGTTGCAGTGAGTCTTACATCATGCCATTGCAGTCCAGCCCAGCTGACAACAGTGGGACTCCATCTCAAAAAACAAACAAACAAAAAAACAAACTATGTAGGTAGGTTGGCTTTTCTGCATTGGGGAACTGAAGGTAGAATGCAGTGATTTCAGTGATGCTTACCTTTCCCCCATTCCCTTTTCTCCTTCAGTCCCAAATTTTATTTGTGTTGAACTGGACGTGAATTGTTCTCTTAGAAGCTAGAATGGCAGTGGCTGTCATTATCTGAAGAAGTTTATTGGCATTTTGGCAAAGAGGTAATGCTGAAAGGAGATTAAATCTCAACTGGCAACTACAGGTAGTGAAGGAAAATTGTCTGTGGACCTTCAGTGTTGGGCTGGAGATAATTCATATGTAGGACATGTGTAAAGAACAAGTCACACATTAACTTTTATTTAAAATAATAGAAACTTACACTCCATATTAATGATGCTTAAGTAGTGGTGTAATGGTTGTCTTAAATGGCAAAAGAGAAAAGCCCTTCAATAGTTGAATGAATTTCCTAACATATATAATCTATTTATTTTAAGTAGCTAGCTTTAAATTATTTCTTGAAACAGTTTTAAAAAATCTCAAAGTTCTGATTCAAAATAACTGTTAATATAAGTAATTTACTAGAACATTTCAAATTGTATATATTGTAACCACAACTGGGTTATTTATTTAGCTACATGGTTTAAATGAGCAGTTTCTGTTATAATTAAACTTTTTGGGATACAGATAGCTTGACAGGATCATTAAGTAGAAATAGTGTGGCCAAATTTGGGACAGAAGATACAATTTTTTTTTAGAGTAAAGCAGCTCTTAGAGTTAAAACATTTAGTAATTGAGGGCAAGTTATTTGGGTAGAAAAGAAAGTCCATTGGCTAGGTAATATTTTAAAGGTCAGGATATGTGGATAGTATGATAGCGCTTTTCTCTTAACATTGCAGTCCTTTTGCATATATTGAAGAATGTAGTCCACTTAGAGGTCTTATGTGTTTTGTGAGACCTCAGAATTGTAGAACTGTGATCTTTGTAGAAAATATGCTAGATGCATAGGAAGACCTTCGTCTGGTTACGATACTTAGGAAGGTGATACTTAGGAAGACGTGAATTACCTTCAAACAATTATTTAAAGACATTTCTTTTAATGCATGGAAATTCATCTGCCTTTAAAAAACCCTAAATATTTAACTTATAGAATATATTTTATGTTTTGATAAATATTCAATTTCAGAAGACCTTTTGTGATTTTTAGCCATCTAACAATAATTTAAACAGAATTGTTCTTATTTGAAGTATTGAATATAGAATATTTATTGTTGCAGATATAAGTAGATGAGGGTAGAGAATCATTTTATTTCTTTGTTTTACTTTTTTGGATTACAAAATCAATACATTCTCACTAAAGGGAAAACCTTGGAAAGCACAGTAAAGTACAAAGGACAGAAATCATAAATTACCCATAATCCACTGCCCAAATACAAAAATCAATCACTGTTTATACCTGAGTGAATGTTTTCTGTAAAAATGTAAGTTGTATTTTATAAGAATATTTTATTATTTGTATATAATTTCACTTATTAGCATATTTCGAACTTTATTCTAAGATAAATAAACAAATAGAACATTAGTTATTTATGGCTGGGAAATAATGCGTATATTAATTTATTCGATATTTTAATTTTTCTCTTTCTTACTCTCTGTGTTATGCTGCAATGAATATTGTAGTTACACCTTGGTAGGCATCTTGTTTCCTTTGTTTTTTAAAAGATGAAAATAGCCTTTTTTCTGATTGGTAAAGACAATACATGCTGGTTGGAATTTAAACAGTACAGTAATGTCTTTTTTAAAAGTGTACATTTACAGAGGTCTTTCAAACACATAATCTATTGTTAATAATTTGGTCAATTTTATTTCATACTTGTTAATACATATATGTATAGATTTAAATGTTTTTATTTTAATATTAAAATGGCTATGCTCTGTTATTTGGGGTTATGCTTATTTACATTATCTCTTATACATTATTCTATGTGAAGGAATACAGATTTTACCATCATTTTAAAAAATTATTTTGATCTTCCATTGTATTGATGTGTCATAGTTGGTATAACCAATTAATTACGTTTCATATCTAGGTTGTTTCTGATGTTTCAGTATTATAAGCATCCCTATAATAATTCTCTGTTGCCATGCCAGGTTTTTGTTTTTTCTTTTACTCTTGGAATTATTTCCTGGAAATATATTATGAAAGTGAAATTTTGGGATCCAGAGGATATTTGCTTTTAAAATTTGCTATCCATTGGCAGATACCTCTCAGGTAGAAGAGTTGTGTCAGTTTATACTCTCACCCACAGTGTATATAAATGCTCTTTTCCTTGTGTTTATTCCAAACCGTAAGTTAGCCATTTTGAAATTATTTAAAATTGGTAAGTTTACAATTATGCTTTAAAAAAATTAATGCTACCTGATTTATTTTCTTTTCTAGTGAAAATTATTGTCTTATCAATTACAGTTAAAGGATGGAGGAAGTGAACGCCAAAGTTAATTCTGTTCTGAGTAGCAACCTGATGTGTCACAGTGCTCATTCAGATTCTCTTTGTAATTAAGCAGTTTTGTGTAATAATTGCCAATTCAAAATCTATAAGGAAGGTTTTTTTCCCAAATTACAGTTAATATTTCTATCACAGTGTCCATTCAGCGAAACCTGTTTTGACTGCAGGATATAGTTACAGTAGTCGGAGTTCGTACTATTAAGACGATAGTACTGATTTGAATTTCCATTCCACCCTTACTAGCTTTGTGATTGTGGGCAAGTTACTTCCCTCTCTGCACCTCAGTTTTACTAATCAGTAACATGGGAATATTTTCTTACAGGGTTATTATAATGAGATAATATATAAATATGCTTTTTATAATGCCTATACACTCGACACTAAAAAATGAAAATCACCATCATTTGTTATTATTATTTCTACTATTATTTTTACTACTACCATTGTCATTTTTACTATTAATACAGTAATTTTTTTTTGTCATTCCTTAATTTTAGTTGATAAAGATTTTTTTAAAGGTCATGATAGTAAAAAAACAGCAGTAGTAGGCATTTCTTTGGATAGCTAGAGTAAAAATGGAGACAAGATTGTGTTTCTATTTATTTGTAGGAATAAACAGAACCAAGAACCTGAATCTTTGAGGCAGTATTCATTGATCATACAATATGTAAGAAAATGTGTATGTATATTTTATTATGTCTCCCATTATACACTACCTAAATGAAGTTGTTAAATTGTGTGTAACATATAAACATAGATAAAACCTAAAGCAAACTGGAGTTGCTTATAAAGTTTCTGATGGTTTGCCTTTTGTTTATTCCTTGATGTTTTATAGCAACATATCTTAAAAAAAAAAAGCAATTTTTTCCTTAGCTATCTTATTTTAAAGCTATGTTAATGGATCAGGATGAAGTGTAATTTGTTGTACAGGCTCTTTCATACAACAGAGCATCCTGTCATTCATAAAGTACCTTTATGCAAAGATGAACTATCAGTAACGACAATACATATGTTAAACAGAATCAGAGGCTGATATGTTATACAACAAAACAAGATATGGCTGGTTGCAGTGGCTCACACCTATAATCTCAGCACTGTGAAAGGCCAAAGTGGGAGGATTGCTTAAGGCCAGGAGTTCAAGACTAGCCAGGGCAATATAGTGAAACCCTGTGTCTACAAAAAAATAAAAAAATAGGTATCTATGGTGACACATGCCAGTAGTCCCAGCTACTCAGGAAGCTGAGATAGGAGAATTGCTTGAGTCTAGGAGTTTGAGGCTGCAGTAAGCTATGACTGCAACCACTGCACTCCAGCCTGGGTGAGAGTGAGACCCTGTCTCAAAAAGTAAATAAATAAAACAAGATTTTACATATGCTACAAAAGAGTTAACACCTTTGACTAGATAACTAAAGGTCACTTACTTAAATTTAAAGCTTTTTTTCTTTTTTAAAACAGTCTTTCAAAAATGTCTTCCCAAGGAGAATATCAATATAATAAAACATTTTCTTAGTGACTCAACTTCATCACCATAAATACCAGTAACAGGTCCTGTGTTACATACGTTGATACACTGAGGGACAAGTGAGAGGCATAGGGGTACTTGGCCTGATGATCTCAGACTATTACCTTTCGGGTTTCATGATGGATACCTAAAGATAATGTATATCATAAAAAAGAGAGGAAGTGTAAGAACCAATAAATGGGAGGGATTAAATGAGGCATAATCAATAAAGTTAAATTAGTACATTTAATAGTATGGAGTAATTGCTAGTGTCAATATTTAGAGATAACCTTTGGACGTTTTTTAAATGTGCTCACAGGTGATGTTTAATTAGTGAAGAGAGAGAATATGAAGGTTCAGTTTCTTTTTATATGAGACTTGCAAATTGTACCCAAATTAAAATATGCCTCTGTGTTCTGTAGACACGATAATGGAAAAATGCTATTCCGTATTTCTTACAGTGAACATGATAGAATACTTGACAAACCTTGCAGTGAAATACACCTTTACTTCAAAGAAGCCAGATAACATGTTCTTTGATAAATTATATTAACAGTTAACATTTGAACCTGACTCTTTAAAAAACACTATACATATTTTGTCTAGTTTAATTCTCACAGTATCTCTGTAAGGTAGTTACTTCGTTTTCCAGATGAGGAAACTTGAAGCTCAGGGAGATGACTGCTAGTATATATCAGGTACAGGGTTAGAAACCTGGCAATATGGTATCAGAATTCATATTCTTAACCACTACCATCTGTGTAGCAAATTATTAAATACAATGTTTTAGACTACAGTGTGCTAAAAGTTGTTCTTGGAGACCTATATCCTTTAATAATTTGTATTAAATGCATAATCACCAGTGTTTGTAATTCACAGCATCATTGATTAAGTCTTTAGGCCTACTTGAGGCAGTAGGAAGTATATTTTCCCCCATATATCTAAAATGCAGAATTATGATATCAATAAATACACATACTTTTTTTTCAAGACAATGTGTAAAATTTACTGCCAAGGAAAAAAAGGTCTCCTAAAATATGCAAATTCATGTATACTTGCATTTATGTAAACAGGTATGGATAAGATTAAAAATCCAAATGTAACAGCCTTTGGATATTGGGGATCTACTCAGGTTACTACAGCAGTATCCTAGATCATTATTAATCTAACTCTACTAATGGGTTTTGATACAAATTTATGAGATCCAAACTGGCATTTTTAAAAGGAAAATAAGGTATCAGAATGTATCACATAATAAGGGTAAACATTGTTTTATAGAACTTTTATTTTCAGGGCTGGAGAGTTAAAACAGAAGGATGTTTCTTTCTGTCCAGATTGTTCAAAAACAGTTTCAAAGGACTACCTAACAGTGTTCTGACTTTACCCCTTTTATGCTGAGATTGTTGAGCACTTTTCTTAGTCTTCACTTTATTTTCAGTTCAAACTGAGTATGCCCAAAACTCAATTGGACTGAACTTGTGTTCTTAGCTGTCCTCTTCTGTCACTATATTCTTCTGTGTTCCCATTCTTGGGTAAAGCCTTTCAGTGATTTTTCCTTTCATACGGGTTGGAGATTCCACACTTCTTAGCATACTTGACAGTGTCTTTTGTGGCTTCACTTATGCTTAGCAAACCTCACTTTTTTTCCCCCACTTCAACTTTTAAGTTCCAGGGTACATGTGCAGGATGTTTGTTACATAGGTAAACCTGTGCCATGGTGGTTTGCTGCACAGATCATCTCATCACCTAGCTATTAAGCCCAGCATCTATTAGCTGTTCTTCTCTGGTGCTTTCCCTATCACCCACTTCCAATAGGCTCCAGTGTGTGTTGGTCCCCCTCCATGTGTCCATGTGTTCTCATAATTCAGCTCCCATTTATAAGTGAGAACATGAGGTAGCAAACCTTAGTTTTACTGTGTCCTTACTAACTCACTCTGTGTTAGCCAAATCCACATCTGGTTTTCTGAGCATGCCATATACACTCATTTTTCCCTGCTAACAATTTCTCCTTGCCCTCTTTTCTATTGATTTATGACAGCTTTATGAGGTAGATCTTATATCCTCATTGTTCCTATGGAGAAATAAAAGCTCAAAAAGTTTACCTTTTCCTAGATTCTTCTTTTAAGAATGGGAAATTGAGAAACAGAATCAGTTTCTAATACAAAAGTTTTATTGTAGACATTCAGTATTGGTATTGGTCCCTCATGGAAAAGTTTTATTCTTACTATAGAGAAGGATAAGGAAGAGGTGTCCCTTTTTGCAGGGAGGTAAATGATTTTTAGTTTTTAATCCAGTATGGACAAGGCTGAGATATGAGGTAACAGAAAAGGAATATTGATTGATTATGAGAGGTAGAAATTCCAACTGAGGGAGAGAGAGAAAGATTTCTTGGTGCGTAGGCTTTTTCATTCTTGCATTGATAATTTTAAGAGATTCTCTTTTTCTGAAGTTGATTTCAGTTGATTTTTGTTCTTGGCTACCCAAAGGGCAAAATTAGAGCAAATAGGTGTATTTATTTATTTACTTTTCATTTCATTTAAGTAGGGGAAATCTTCACTGAAAGTGATTATATCCTTCAGATTTGTTGAGGAATTTTGGAATTCAGGAAACTTTTCATGATAATTATAAATGATAATTTTTTTTATAAATGATAATTATGTAGTTAACTCATAAATGTTGAATAAACCTATCGGGTTGAATTACTAAATATTAAAATGAAATGCTATTGGCATATTATTTCTGAAGTACATCAGTAATTCAAATTAAGATTCAAATAGTTTTTCTAGAATGCTGTTACTTGAAGAAAAGCAGATTTAAAGAAGTGTAAAGTACTAGATGCAAATTTTCATAGAGATTTTGGCTGATGCAAATTTAAAACAACTATCAAAGTGTTTAATGCCCATCATAGGTTATTGGTTTTGATTTTAAAAGTGTAATAAAATTAAAATGGGTGGAGATACATGTCTCTGGGCTATGAAAGATAAATTAGTTGGAAGGAACATGGTATAAGAGTACCCTGCCCAATAAAAAGCCATATCTGATTTCCACTAGTTCACTGATGCTCAAGCTCTGGTCTAAGGACCAGTTATACTCTTAAAAGTTATTTGAGATGTCAAAGAGATTTTGTTGTTATATCTATTGATTTTTTTTTTCATTTGAAATTCAAAATGAGAAAATTTGAATATATAAGTATACATTCTATTTGTCATTGGGGTGATGATGTTATCACAGGTCATGTAGTCTATGCAAAATTTCACTGTTACTGAGAGAATGAGAGTGAAAAGACAAATAACGTGTTACTGTTATATTATTATTAAAATACTTTTGACTTTGCAGATAACCTGGACAGATCCCAGGTAATAATCCCTGGACCAAGCTCTGAAAATTTCACTTGTACTTAAAATACTTCGACTTTAAAACCCTGTTTTACATGGGAGAAGCCTTTAGTTGAAGTAAAAAATAAAATCTTCAGAATACATACACTGTAAGTGGTAGTTCGGCAAACTCTTCTCTTACATTCAGAATTATTTTCCACAGTGAAAGAAAGCAGTTTGACTTGTCTTTATTTGCATTTAGTCTTAAATTGGAAAATCAACATATGAAAAAGGGGAATGAGTAGTGTTGACTCTGTGTGTGTGTGTGTGTTTTGGAGGAAGTGATCTGGTCAAGAAAAATTGAACTGGAACTAGAAATTTGTTCTGGTGTCTCATTAAGTTAACATTTATGGTGGCAATATGTGCATTTTGCAGCTGGTTTTTAGTCATACATTATGGTTTACTATACGACTGTTACTTATTCCCTCTACTCACTAATTCAGAGTTAGTAGAGGGACTATATTTTGAAATATTTATATATATACACAAGTCTTATAATCTTTTAGAGCTTTAGGAAGAGTATATTAAAACTCAAGCATTTTGTAATGTTTGTTATGAACACAAACTAGATTTGGACCAAGGGCTTAAATGTAATGGAGAAGCTATATAATTTCATGTTCAGTTTTCTTAAAATGTTAGTGTTTGCAGTTTTATGTGTTAGGTACTCTACTTAGGAAGTGAATGTAAATCACCTTTATGTATGGAGTTACATGTTCATTATTTGTGACATTTTTGGCTTAAATGATATGGCTTTTCTTTTTTATAAATAAAAATTATTTTGGACTATGAATTATCACTGATTTGTCTTTCAACTTAGGGTTTTCTTTAGAAAATGGAGTATATAAGTTCCATGGATTACATTATTGAAAATACTGTAGTATATACATAAAGGATAAATGTCAGTGGCTAAATGAACATTTTATATTAAAATATCCAAGAAAATACAAAACATTTCATTCCTTAAAGTATTATTTAAATATTGTAAAATTAACAGTTCAATTAGGTTAAGGGTTTGATGAGGAAAATTATCTTAATTACAGCTGTTTGATTAAAAGAATTTTTTTCAGGCTTTGTGTGTAGAATTACATGTTGTAAGTATCTGTTAATTTTCCAGGATTTCTCTCAACTCTAGGCAATGATAGGCTAATGCTCTGTTTTACAAGGGTTAATTTAAAAGTGATTATTTACTTAAGCTATAGACTCATTTAGAGAGGCTTCTAGAAAGACTTAACTCTGTAGAATTAGGAAGCAATATATATTTCTTTCACTTTGGGATTTTGTTTGAAGCACTCATTCCATAAACTGGAGGTGAACCCGATTACCCTTGTTTTGGAAAGAAATTGTTCTTCAGTTTCAATATATTGGTGTATTCATGGAAGTATTTTTGATTAGTGATGTCTTTATATTTACTTGGGATAATCATTACACTATCTTTGTCTTGAGTTTAGTGTACACTTTGTGTTTCCTTGGATGTATCAGTTTAGTTACATTGGATGACATATATATTTTCAGATAAAGGAGACTTGACCAATTACTTTATTGATTGGTCCACATTTGTGGCATGTTTTTCAGAAAGACATTTGAAGGGTTGGCGCACAGAAATGTCATATTCCAATCACGACATGAGAAATGGTTGGATTGCCTGTCCTACTAGGAGGTATTCTTAAAATTAGTTATCCTGTTATATTATGTCAATACGTATATCTCCCATTATGAATGAGACATAATGAATTTTATTATCAGAGTTAAAAATTATAATAGGCATTTATAGGTATGATAGACATCTATAAAATTTATAGAAATTATAATTCTAGGGATTAATGAGCTGAACTTTTTTGGATTCTAAATTTTTGATGGTTGTCCTAAATGGAAAAACCCTGTCTCTTAGTGGATAGTTATTAATACACACCATTTATACCAATAACTAATATACATTTTCCAGGAATGATAACATTTTATCATTCACATTTCATCCAAGAATAAGTGTTATTTCTCCAGTGTTTGTCTTTTTTTCTGGAGATTAGACCTATGGTATTGCAATTTAAAACAAACAAACACCTCCCCCTGTATCTTAACCACAGTTTATTTTTGTTGCATTCAACTGTGTAGCAGTTAGCATAATATTTAATTTTTTCCCATTAGAAATGTAGCTGCAAGTGCTGTATGAGAAAGATGTAAGAATCTTGCAGCATAGGTAAGCTGTTGTAAATGTGTTAAATTTAGTAAAATCACTGACCTAAAATCGTTTTGGATTCAAATGATGCCAACAGTTCTCTGAAAAAATAACTTGCATTGTTTTTAAAACTTCTTTTTATTAATATGCATTTTTACAGCTCTTGAGTTCACCTGAGGTTTTTATCACTCAATTCATCTGCATCCGTATATATCCCCTCTATCTTAAGACTGGGTAATAAAAAACTGAGCACCAAAGGCCACTGAATTAATAACTGGGAGGAATAATAGAATTCGGAGATCTCTGAGTATTTTCGTACATTTTCATACTCTCAGAGACAAAAAAAAAATACAGTAAGAAGCTGTAATTAAAATGCTATAGTAATCACATCATGAATCAATTTGATTTTACAAAATGAAACTTTAGTAGGTCTGTTACTTTTTATTGTGTGCATGTGTATGTATACTATATTTTACTCTGTGATCTAATTATAGACTGCATTTTAAACTATTTCAGACTTCAAGTATATATACACACGCACATATTTTTTAATACTTATTTTACTGTGATCTTTAATTCTAAATCATTTTCCGTCATCAGTTTTTTGGAACTAGCAGAGAACTTTACTCTTACATATATAACACAATTTCATATAGACCTTCATTATTATGAATGCAAGGTACTAAAAATATAGATCTTTATTTTTTCCTTCTCTTTGTTACCTTATTATTTGTGGGTGAATGAAGAAAGCTGAGTTATTTCATACTAATGAATAATTTTTAGGTCTAGGAGCTGCCATCCAGGTTTTCTCAAATTGCTGCCATAGTGAAATAAAACCATTTCTTCTGTATATAAAACATGGTTAAACTTTACAGTGGAAAATCTTCATATGGAGATAAGTAATATAAAAAGAAGATCTTTTATAGTATTAATTTTAAACACATTCAAATAATACCATAGATAATTGGATTTACACATTTAATTACAACTATTATATTTCTTTCTGGAAGCATTTGTTCAACAATTCCAAAAATTGAATATGAGAAAAAATAATAAATGTATTTGTTTCTAAATTGGGCCACTTTGAACTAAGTATAGAAGTAGAAAAAGTTTGAATGTATCTCTGTAAAAAGAATTTTCCATTTGAGATCTTTGACATAGGTGAATATTGGAGGATACACACACACACACACACACACACACACACACACACACACACACACACACACATAATTTTTCCTTGCTGCTCTATTTTTTTAATCAAGTAAATGGAGTTCTTTAGTATCAATGAGTAAAACTTTTGAAAATTATTTTACTTTTAAAGTTCATAAAAGATTTTGAGTCAGAGATATAAATACTAAATCATTTGTATAAGCAGTGATTATTCTAAAATATTAATGAAAATCTCAAGTGAGCTGCTGATACATAATCATCTATTTCTGGTTTTGAAAATTTTATACACTGAAAATTGTAACAAGAATTGTCCCTAAGAATGGACATACTCCTTTTAAACTCTAAGAAATTAATTTTCTGAAACTTTTAAATGTAGGATCTAGATTTGGACATTTACCTTTATTTACCCATCATTTTAGATGTTCTGGGAAGAAATATCTAATGATTTTTCCATGGCATCTACCCTTTTTTTCAGATTCTCGACTGACATTTTATCGTGTTATTGTGTCCACGCTAATTAGTTCCTCCTGGAGCCTTCTGAATTTCACATGCACTGCTTCAATCAGCTCCTGCAGAGTGGATAACTTACCTAGGGACCCAGGCCTTACTGGACAAGCAGCCAATCATGAACAGGGGCAGACTGGCCTTTTTTTTAAATTTAAAATTTTATAATTTTTGCATTTTGAAATATAGGTATTCATTATAGCAATTTATTGGAAAGTAAAAAGCCAGGGAGCTTTTCTGGAAAAATATATCTTTATCTAAAATTGAAGGATTATATAGATATTAGCACACCTATTTTCTTTCCTTATAAATAACTTTTACATCGTGATTTAAGCACTTTTCTATCTCTATAAACTAGTGTGTCTTTGTTTTTTAGTACATATTTGTGTAATGTAAATTTGCTTGTATAGATATGAAAAAGTAGTTTGAGAAAAGTACTATGTATGTACAAAATATACTTTAATGGTATCTTGGAATTGGAGATGGGTGAGTGAAACCTCAGTTTTCCTTAGGAAATAGAAGAGAGGGATTTGCCCTAAGGAGCTTTAAACTAGGTGCAGATTGGGAATTTATCGTGTATGTATGTCATAAAGATATAAAGGTCCAACTCTGCCATTTATTTAAAAGAAAATAAAATTGATAGAACCCTGACAGATTTTTAGCAATTTTATTTTAAAAACTGTATAAATCAGACTGTGTTTTATAATAGCAGGAAAAATTTGGGGCTTTTTTTCAGATATGTACTCATATTGAAATGAGGTGTCCATATTGGGACTTAGGTAATACAGGAAAAAGTGTTGTACTCTTCTAATAAATACTGGCACTATATGTGAAACTGAAAGTTATTATTATTTAAATCAGTGGGCTATACTTTTAATGTGGATATAGAAAAATTCATTTTAAAAATTGCAAAAATAAATATATTTTAAATGCTGAAGTGTTAGGTTTTTATTTTTTGTTTCATTCTGAAAATATGTATGAATTAAATTAGGATTTTGATTAATGGTTAAGAATAGTGAATAAATAAACATGGATTTAAAATTTAAATGAATTAGGAATTGTAAGACTGTGATACTTTAATATTCTATATATGGAAGCTAGTATATCAGTGTATCAAAGGATGAATTGTGTTTTGTGTTGGTCAAGGGCTTTGCTATTAAAAAAAGATTCATATTTTCTACAATTACAGCATTGTTTCCCATCTTTCAGACTGACTTTGTGTTGATTTTTTTCTTAGCACCACTAGGCAAGTTAGTGAAATTTAATTTTTATAAAGGAAAACTTAGGGCTTTAGATGTTTTCAGTAAAATTGAAAGCCTATTGAAACTGTTTTGTTGAGATTTCAGTTTAAATCTTTGACTGTCTTGCTTTTTTGATCTTCTTTGCCTAGTGGAGTAGAAAGAAACAGCTTTTACTATGCACAGATTTTATACAAAAACAGTTTTTCTCAGTGCCTTCTGTTCTTTATTTAGATGTTTGGAAACCAAATTCTGTATGCCTTGTTCACATAGTAGTAAGATGTAGCAAGAAAACTGTAACTTCAATACAAAAAATTATTGTTGGGGCATTGTCTATTATATGGAACTGTACTTTGTAGAATTCTGTGGTACTTTGTTTCTTTCTCCCCCAAAAGAAAAATAGATTAGTCATATAATAGTAAATTAATATTGTATCATATAAGCCCTACATGGGTATTTGTGGCAATTCAGGAGTAATTGCTTTATCATTATTCTGTTAAGAAGTAATTGTATTGCTTTTGGTGACTGTAGCTTACATTTAGAATTCAGTCAATTGGGTCATATGCCATTTTTTATAAATGAAGAATATAGTGCCATAAAATGTGAATTTCTGAAGATACATGGATTCTGATTTTGCTGAATTTTTTAGTTTTGTTTTTTTAGGTTTGTTATAAAAACTACATTTCTACCAAAGAGAGAGAATGTTAAATGCTTACATAATAAGAATTCTAAAGTATAAGTTGGGATAAATGACTTAAATTATTTCTTAAATTTTTATGAATAATCATTTTTTTGAATTTTATTTCTGAGTTGCTTAATGTTTTTTGTAGTACTGAATGTCAATTTTGAAAGCAATGTTACAGAAACATATAGAAAACAATTTTAGCAGTCTTCTATAGATAGGTCAGTATCATTCTTAAAATTCTCTTTGAAGGTATCCAGAATTATTTAGAGTGAACAGTTAATGTGGTGTTTATACATTGGGTTTTTGATGTTTGAGTTTTTAAATTGCCACATAGTCTGAAAATAATTTTATTTTACTGGTAATGCTTTTGTAATATTTATTTTCTTTATATATGGAGGTTGAGCACCATCTATTGGCTAACCTGAAGTACATTAATTTGTGAATTCAGCAAAAATTGTTATTTAATTAAGTTCCTTAATTACTGAGGTTACATATATTACATAATTTTGTCACAATATGGACTTATGTCTAAAAACTTTACCTCTCATAAAATTTACCAGATTATTTTCACTGTTGTAGATTATAAAATGACTCACCTTTACTGTTTAAGTTTATAAATCTGCTATATATTACTGAATTATAAGTTATCCTTTAAAAGAGGTGAATGCTTTTAACCCTGTGTTAAGGATAAATCCTGTTTATTTATGGAGTTATTAAAGATAATTATTTGCTTTATGTGGAGATTATTCAATTGAAGAAGAATAGGCGATTTATATATTATTACCAATGCATGCTAGATTTATTATTTCAGAAAATGATGCTAAATTTAACATTTAACATAATAAAATACTTTTTGTTTTCCTTTAATATCAATTTGAAGGAAAAAAGTATATTATCAAATTGAGCAACAATGGAATTAGGTATATTAAAAAGAAAAATTGCCATTTTTGTTAATACGTAATTTTAGAATTTTGATTTTTATCATATTGAATGTGTTATTTTGTTTGAAATGGATACTTACAGTTGAAGTATGTATTAGTAAAGTTAATTTTAAAAGCTATTTTAATGATAGATTTAAAATAGATATTAATAAAGCTACCAGTTTTCTTAGAGCAAAGCAAAAAAATATAAAATGACATTTCATGATCTCAAAGATATTAAAAATGTGTATTCAAGATTAGATATAGAAGGCAACTCTGATACTTCTCTTCATTCCTGACATCAAAGTGAGGCTACAGCTGTATCAAAGTCTTAACCCTCATATATTAATAATGTACAGTAAATAAATCAGTGCTTTTGGGTTTTAGGGAGGTTGATTTTTTTATTTTAGGTTGTACTTTTTAAACACAAATCATTCAGTACTTAAATGTATTCTTAGAAAGAAAATAGTTATAAATAAGGCAAAAAGAAACAAGTTTAAGAAACTTACATTAGTATTTTATGTTTTGTAACAGAAAGTCACTGATTTTTTATATATAAATGAAGACTTGTAGTGTCAGCTGTATTACGTTGTTTCAAATTATAAATCGTATCCTGATTCCCCTTGACTCCTGTTGCTTTTCCTTATCCACTTAATGTCATCACTTCTTCCCAGTGTTCTAATCTAGAAACTTGAGGCTCAGTCTTGATTCTTCCCTATCTCTTATCTTTCTCCTAAAAATTTAGTGTCTAAGCTTTGGAAATAACTTTATTCTTTCTCTTCTCTTCACAACTCTCCTGTTTCAGTCTTCCTCATCTCTCTGACAATTCCAAAGAGCTTATAGTGTAATGTTGAGTAATTGAATTAACTAATATTATTATCTCCAATCTCTTTCATTTTCTATCATATTCTTACTAGCACTGAAAGGTTTTGTTTGTTTGTTTGTTTTGTTTTGTTTTTGTTTAATTTTCCTTCTAAAACACTTCACTGGTAATTTTAAAGATTCTTTAATGGCTGTCAACTATGTACTACAAAATTGAATCTAAATTCCTTAGAATGTCCTTCACTAGGACTTTTATACTTTATAGTCTTGTTCCAACTGACCTTTTTAGCCTTACTTTTTTCCTTTCCCCTTCCTGTTCCTACCTTTTGAGACCTGAAGCACAGGGCAAATTTGTGAGGTGTTTCTTTAAGAATTAATCATACTGGTTTGAGCTCTACTAGCAATTGGATTGTATTACTGGAAGATCTCTTATTACTAGGTTTGTTGGTTGTGTGTGTATTCATAGTTGTGAACTCTGAAAACTGACTGATTTGCTTTGTTTGTTTGATCTGTCAATTTCAATTAAGGACAGTGCTTGGCATGTAGCAGTCTGTATAACATAGTAAAGAGTATGGACTCTGGAGCAAAACTGCCTGTGTTCAATTCTTAGCTCTTCTGCTTTGCCTCCTTGAACAACTTAATTCCTTAGCCCTTCAGTAAAATGGGGATTATAACAGTATTTATGTTATTACTGTGAGGATTAAATGTGTTAGTATACACACAATGTGCTTAGAACATTATATGATATTCTGTACTCTGTATATAGATACATATGAGAATTAAATACTCAGTTATTATTTTTAATATTTAAAAATATTAAAATGAATAATTTACGATATTTCAAAATTTGGAAAAGTACATGAATTTGGGAAAAAGTTCTTAAAAGTTTTTTTCTTGTAGCAAAATATCACAAATTAATGTTAATTGAAAATCTTTTTTTTACTGAAAATATTTTGTTTAAAATTTTAGTAACTAAGAATCAAATTGTGTACAGTATCAGTGAATAATACATCCTTCACAGTGTAAAAAAGTGCACTCGTATATAAATACTTTTTGGTTAAAGTTGTTGCTGTATTGTGTTAGAGTAATGCCACTCTAAATAACTATTAACCAAAATGTGTTTTTTAAAAAATATAAATACTTTTATTAAGAACAAAGAATAAATTGGCACCTTATCTGTATAAGTAGACTTTTAAATTTAAAAATGAAGACCTAACATAGTTGTTTTTGTTTTAAAGATAGGCTGAATATAGTAGTATTAGTAGGTAGCTTTAAAGAACAACTGTGGATATGAAGTAAGTCATTCTGTAACAAGGTTTATTGCAGAAATAGATTTGTTAATGACTAATAATGTCTTAGATTTGGATTATTTTGTTTTTTAACTTGTTTCTATATTTGTTGTCTCAAGTTTTCTCATCACTTCTAGCCATGCTCCAAGTAAAGATTTACCTTTATACAATTTGCTTTCAGTGTTTTTGGAGGAAGAATATGGATGGATACAAAAGTCGAGAAGAGAGAGTTAAATTTAATTTCTTCAGTTTGAGATTTTTATTCGTCATTTGGCATTGTAAGATGAAGGTTAAAAGTCTCTGTTGGGATATAAATTTCTGAACCTAGGCAGTTCTCCTCGGAAATTTATAAAAATATTTACAATGAATGAGAACACTGAGTAATGTTAATATTGGCTTAGATGATAAAACAAAGTATATTTTTAGGAGCGTACAGCTATTAGGAATTTCAAAAAGTATACACTTCAGATAATAGAGTAATAAGAATTCATCCTTTTTTGGGTTAGAACTTATCTTTTGAATGCTAGTGTCAGTAAAATATATATAATATTATATATATATATGTATATATATATATATTATATTATATCTTTTCAAAATACTGTTCATATGTATTGTTTTCTTTCTTTGATTGAATGCTTATGTTAGAAATAAGTATAGATTTGACAATCTGTATTTGTTTAATATCATGTCTGCATTGAATTTTTTAATCTTAATTATTGAAATACATTACTTCTTCTTTTTTTTTTTTTCCTGAGAGAGTCTTGATCTGTCTGTCGCCCAGGCTGGAGTGCAGTGGTATGATCTCAGTTCACTGCAACCTCTGCCTCCTGGGTTCAAGCGATTCTTGTGGTTCAGCCTCCGAAGTAGCTGGAATTACAGGCATGTGCCACCACGCCTGGCTGATTTTTGTGTTTTTAGTAGAGATGGGATTTTACCAGGCTGGTCTTGAACTCCTGTCCTCAAGTGATCCGCCTGCCTTGGCCGCTCAAAGTGCTGGGATTACAGGCATGAGCCACCATGTCTGGTCAAAATAGATTACTTCCCAGTGAGATCGTTGTTGTTGATACTGTACTTAAATAATTTGTGCAGTGATAAAATTAACAACTTAACAGCAAAAAACAGTTTGCTTCTTATGGTGTTTCATCTTTTGGTTATAAAATATACCATGATTTAGCAAGCAAGTCTGATTTATTTGGGGATGTTACTTAAACATATCTTCATTTTAGACTTATAATTTTGAAGCTATATTTTTGATTTGGAAATTATATATGATTTCCTAAAAGTTGTATAGGGTCAGGTAGAGACTTAAAACTTAGGGAAATTATAGAGGAAACAGAAGTATTTCAATATTATTTTCTAGGAATAAAATTATGCCTTTCCCCATGTTTGAGAATGTCTTTCACTTATGGAATTCACAGTTTTCACACTTTATTTTAGATGTGAAAGCTTTCACTAGTTTCTTATGAATAGGCCACTAAAATTAGTGTAAAATATTTCAATTTTTAAAAATAACTCAGTATTGCAATATTTCACTTTATAATGAGAAATCCTTTCTGTAATATGTAATGATTCCTACCAAGAAATATTTTAAAGTATCAGCAATAACCATATTTTTAGACTAATAAGAAACTAATATAGGTTTACTGTTTCTAGTCAACAAGTTTTTACAGTGTCTAATAAATACTGACACTGTACTAAGTCTCAGTATTTCCCAATGAAATATTATTTAGGAGGAGAAAGACATTAATAGAGAATTAAAATGTGACGTTCTAAGTGCTATGTAATAAGGCATGATTGAAAAGAAACTTAAGAGTATTGCTTACGTCTTCTTGAGAGTTTAGAGGTTTTTTGTGAGGTCATGATACCTCAGCTAGTTTGAAGATTTGAAGATTTGAAGAATATTTCCAGGTGGATAGTAGAAAATAAAGAAGGGATTTTAGATTGAGGGAGCTGTATTTGCAAACGTCTGGGGGCCATTTAGAGAGCAAGATCAAGAAGAACAGACTGTGGACCATGAGGCTAACTAGAGATACAGAGAATAAAAGCTTTTTGGATGATATTATAACAATTTTGGATTTTATCCTTTAAGCATTGGGGAGGCATTAAATAATTTTGAATAGAAGAGTAACATACATACATCTATTTACATTTTTGAATTATTATTCTGATCATTCTATAAAGTATGGAGATAGAAAGACCAGTTAAAGGAATTACTGCAACAGTACAGTAAAGAAATGACTACCTGAACTGAGGGCAGTGATAATGAGAGGAGAGAAGGTATTAAGGAAGTAGAGTCAGCCAGCAAGTCTTGATGATTAATTGTATGTTGGGTTCAGAATGTTTTTTGCAGTACTCAAGACTGACTGCTGGGTTTCTGGCTTGACCTACTAGTCACTGACAGGGATTAATGGAAAGAGGACATAGTTTTGGGAATGGGTGGGCTTCAGTAGTAAACATGTCTTATTTGAGATGTCAGAGAACACTTGGTTAGGAATGTCCAGGTATGCAGTTGGATGTCTTGAGATCTGGAGCTCAGGACATGGCAATTTGGACATTAGCATACTGGTCCCAAACTCACTTCATTATTTTCATTTTTTTTTAAATTTTTTAATATTCCTGTAAAAAGGGTAAAGTAATGACAATAAGGAGAACTTAGAACTTAGGTTAAAGAAATTAAGAAAAAAATAAATGTCTGTATAGAGCCTATTTCACACTTTAAGGGAACTGTCTGGGATTCATTTCTTCAGCCAGTAATTTTAGTTCTTTGCCACCGGCTGTCTTGTGATATGTGAAGTTGTTTTAAGGAAAAGTAGAGCAGATGATGACCAGGCTGTTCTGAATACTTAGAAATTTAGAGGACATCTAACTTTTTAGCATACCTCCAACTCACCTAAGTGAACTATTTGTGTTTTTTTTGTTGGGTGTATCATTGTTTCTTGCTGTTGGTGTGAACAGTTGCGAGTTGACAGAATGTAATCATTAATATGGGTGAGAATAATTGTTTTGATATTATTACCACTCATATCATTTCGTTCACAGTTGCAGAAATGGGACTAGTCCAATATTTAATAACCCAACATTTTATGTGTATTGTATAATCTACATGAGAGTAGGTTTTGGATGCTGTGTTCTTTCCAGGACAATTTATTTATTTATTTATTTTTTGAGGAAGGCAGGAAGGGAGGAAAGGAGGAAGGGAGGGAGGAAGGAAGGGAGGGAAGGAGGGGGAGAGGGAAGGAGGGAGGGAGGGAGAGAGAAAGGAAGAGGCAATGAGAGAGACATTGCCGACCTGGATCTAGAGGTCTACAAGTTGAATTCTTTTTTCTTTTTCTTTTTGAGAGAAGGAAAGAAAAAAAGGAGTGAAGGAGAAGGCGAAAGAGGAAGAAAAAGAGGGAGAGAGAATGGAAATGTTGCTTTATTCTAAAAGAAATGGGTATTAATAATGGCCAATCAATATTTCATTTAAACCTATGAGTAGGTGTGATGTGGTATTGACAAGAATGTATATTTTGTGTGTTTAAAGTGGAGAGCTCTACAAATATTTATTAAGTTTACTTGTTCCGGATCTGAGTTTGAGTCCTTGATATCCTTATTAATTTTCTGTCTCATTGAGTCTAAGTCTCTGTGTATCTGGGTGTTAGGATCGTTAGCTCTTATTGTTGCATTGATTCTTTTACCACTATATCTTTGTTGCTTTAAAATCTATTTTATCAGATATGAGAATTGCAACTCCTGCTTTTTATTTATTTATTTATTTTTGCTTTCCATTTGGTTGGTAAATCTTTCTCCATCCCTTTGTTTTGAGTCTTTGTGTATCCCTGCATGTGAAATGGATCTGGATGTAGCATACCGTTGGGTTTTGGCTGTATCTTTTGATTGGGGGATTTAGTCGATTTAAATTTAGGATTACTGCCATTTGATGTTAACTGGCCATTTTATCCATTCGTTGATGTAAATTCTTCTTTATGTTGATGCTCTTTACTTTTTGGTATATTTTTAGAAAGGCTAATACTGGTTGTTTCTTTCTATGTGTAATGCTTCTTTCAGAAGCTCTTGTAAAGCAGGCCTGGTGCTAATAAAATCTCTGAGTACTTGCTTGTTCATAAAAGATTTTATTTTTCCTTCAGTTGTGAAGCTTAGTTTGGCAGGATATGAAATTCTGGGCTGAAAGTTCTGTTCTTTAAGGATGTTGAATATTGGCCCCCACTCTCTTCTGGCTTGTAGAGTTTCTGCTGAGAGATCTGCTGTGAGTCTGATAGGCTTCCCTTTATGGGTGACCCAACCTTTCTCTCTGGCTGCCCTTAGTATTTTCTCCTTCATTTCAACGCTGGTGAATCTAACGATTATGTGCCTTGGGGTTGCCCTTCTTGAGGAATATCTTTGTGGTGTTCTCTGTATTACCTGGGGTTGAATGTTGTCCTGCTTTGCTAGTTTAGGAAAATTTTCCTGAATAATATCCTGAAGAATATTTTCCAGCTTGGTTTCATTCTCTCCATCGCATTGAGGTACACCTATCAAATGTAAATTAGGTCTTTTCACATAGTCCCACATTTCTTGGAGACTTTGTTCATTCCTTTTTATCCTTTTTTCTCTATTCTTGTCTTCTCATTTTATTATATTAAGTTGGACTTCGACCTCTGATATCCTTTCTTCTGCTTGAACAATTCGAGTGTTTAAACCTGTGCCTACTTCTCGGAGTTCCCATATTGTATTCTTCAGTTCCATTGAGTCACTTATATTCCTCTCTAAATTGTTTATTCTCATTAGGATTTTGTCAAACCTTTTTTCAAAGTTCTTAGTTTCTTTACATTGGGCTACAACATGTTCTTTTAACTCACAGAAGTTTCTTATTATCCATCTTCTGAAGCCTGATTCTGTTATTGGGATGTGCTCCTTCTCCATCAAGCCTTGTTCCCTTGTTGGTGAGAGACTGTGATCCTCTGTAGAGGGAGAGGCATTCTGATTTTGAGTGTTCTCAGCCTTTTTACGCTAGTTTCTTCTCATCATTGTAAGTTTATCTACCTGTCATCTTCGTAATTACCACCTTTCAAATTAGGTCTCTGAGTAGACGTCCAAGTTGTTAATTTCCAGGGCCAAAATATGAGCAACCCACTGCGCCGGCCAAAACAGTGGCATTAAGACTGATGGCGCTTTTCTGCCCGGGAATCTCCAGGCTGGCTTCCTTCTTGAGTCTGTATAGGCGACTCTGCCTTCCCGGAGCTCCAAATGTGGGTCAGAAGGGGAACCAGTCCCATTTACTCTGCACCAAGAGCTGCCGCGCTGAGGTGCCGGCAAAACCACTGCGCCGGCCATAACAGTCGTGCTGGCGAACTGTGCACCTCCTCCACTGGGAATCTTTTGCTCCCTGAGTGACCAAAATTTGTCTGAAAGTGTGGCATCCTCTCGTTCTCTGCATTTTCACTGGGAGCTACAATCTTGTTAGCGGTTAGCCATCTTGGATCATTCCATCTCCAGGACAATTTAAATCTGTTTTTTAAATTATTTTGAATAACGTTGCATATGTGGTATGATCTTTTGTTTTGAGTTTGCTGTTTTCTTTTTTTAATTTAATTTAATTTTATTTTTCTTAAATTTATTTATTTTTATTGCATTTTCGGTTTTGGAGTACATGTGCAAAACATGCAACATAGTTGCATAGGTACACACATGGCAGTGTGTTTTGCTGCCTTCCTCCCCTTCACCCACATTTCGCATTTCTCCCCAGCTCCCCTCACTGCCTCGCTGTCCCTCCCCTGTTCCCCCCAATAGACCCCAGTGTGTAGTACCCCTTTCCCTGTGTCCATGTGTTCTCATTTTTCTTCACCCGCCTATGAGTGAGAATATGTGGTATTTCATTTTCTGTTCTTGTGTCCGTTTGCTGAGAATGATGCTCTCCAGATTCATCCATGTCCTTACAAAGGATACAAACTCATCATTTTTGATTGCTACATAATATTCCATGGTGTATATGTGCCACATTTTCCCAGTCCAGTCTATCATCGATGGGCATTTGAGTTGGTTCCAGGTCTTTGCTATTGTAAACAGTGCTGCAATGAACATTCGTGTGCATGTGTCCTTATAGTAGAACGATTTATAGTCCTTTGGATATATACCCAGTAATGGGATTGCTGGGTCAAATGGAATTTCTATTTCTAGGTCCTTGAGGACTCGCCACACTGTCTTCTACAATGGTTGAACTAATTTACACTCCCACCAACAGTGTAAGAGTGTTCCTCTTTCTCCACATCCTCTCCAGCATCTGTTGTCTCCAGATTTTTTAATGATGGCCATTCTAACTGGCGTGAGATGGTGTCTCAATGTGGTTTTGATTTGCATCTCTCTAATGACCAGTGATGATGAGCATTTTTTTCATATGTTTGTTGGCCTCATGTATGTCTTCTTTTGTCAAGTGTCTGTACGTATCCTTTGCCCATTTTTGAATGGGCTTGTTTTTTTCTCGTAAATCTGTTTGAGTTCTTTGTAAATTCTGGATATCAGCCCTTTGTCAGATGGGTAAACTGCAAAGATTTTTTCCCATTCTGTTGGTTGCCGATTCACTCTAGTGACTGTTTCTTTTGCCGTGCAAAAGCTGTGGAGTTTGATTAGGTCCCATTTGTCTATTTTGGCTTTTGTTGCCAATGCTTTTGGTGTTTTGGTCATGAAGTCCTTGCCTACTCCTATGTCCTGAATGATTTTGCCTAGATTTTCTTCTAGGGTTTTTATGGTGCCAGGTCTTATGTTTAAATCTTTAATCCATCTGGAGTTAATTGTAGTGTAAGGTGTCAGGAAGGGGTCCAGTTTCTGCTTTCTGCACATGGCTAGCCAGTTTTCCCAACACCATTTATTAAACAGGGAATCCTTTCCCCATTGCTTGTTTTGGTCTGGTTTATCAAAGATTATATGGTTGTAGATATGTTGTGTTGCCTCTGATGCCTCTGTTCTGTTCCATTGGTCTATATCTCTGTTTTGGTACCAGTACCATGCTGTTTTGATTACTGTAGCCTTGTAGTATAGTTTGAAGTCTGGTAGTGTGATGCCTCCCGCTGTTTTCTTTTTGCTTAGAATTGACTTGGCTATGCGGGCTCTCTTTTGGTTCTATATGAAGTTCAAGGTGGTTTTTTCCAGTTCTGTGAAGAAATTCAGTGGTAGCTTGATGGGGATAGTGTGGATTCTGTAAATTGCTTTGGGCAGTATAGCCATTTTCACGATATTGATTCTTCCTAACCATGAACATGGAATGTTTCTCCATCTGTTTGTGTCCTCTCTTACTTCATTTAGCAGTGGTTTGTAGTTTTCCTTGGAGAGGTCCCTTATGTTCCTTGTAAGTTGTATTCCTAGGTATTTTATTCTCTTTGTAGCAATTGTGAATGGCAGTTCGTTCTTGATTTGGTTCTCTTTAAGTCTGCTATTGGTGTATAGGAATGCGTGTGATTTTTGCACATTGATTTTATATCCTGAGACTTTGCTAAAGTTGCTTATCAGTTTCAGGAGTTTTTGGGCTGTGATGGGGTCTTCTAGGTATACTATTATGTCGTCAGCAAATAGACACAATTTGGCTTCCTCCTTTCCTATTTGAATACCCTTTATTTCTTTTTCTTGCCTGATTGCTCTGGCTAGTACTTCCAGTACTATGTTGAATAGGAGTGGTGAGAGAGGGCATCCTTGTCTAGTGCCGGATTTCAAAGGGAATGTTTCCAGTTTTTACCCATTAAGTATGATATTGGCTGTTGGTTTGTCATAAATAGCTTTTATTACTTTGAGATATGTTCCATCAATACCGAGTTTATTGAGGGTTTTTAACATAAAGGGCTGTTGATTTTTGTCAAATGCCTTCTCTACATCAATTGAGATAATCATGTGGTTTTTGTTTTTGCTTCTGTTTATGTGGTGAATTACATTTATAGACTTGCGTATGTTGAACCAGCCTTGCATCCCCAGGATGAATCCTACTTGATCATGATGGATAAGTTTTTTATGTGCTGTTGCAGTCTGTTTGCCAGTATTTTATTGAAGATTTTTGCATCTATTTTCATCATGAATATTGGCCTGATGTTTTCTTTTCTTGATGAGTCTCTGCCGGGTTTTGGTATCAGGATGATGTTGGTCTCATAAAATGATTTGGGAAGGGTTTCCTCTTTTTGGATTATTTGGAATAGTTTCAGAAGAAATGGTACCAGCTCCTCTTTGTGTGTCTGGTAGAATTTGGCTGTGAATCCATCTGGACCTGGGGTTTTTTTTTGTGTAGTAGGCTCTTAATTGCTGCCTCAACTTCACACCTTGTTATTGGTCTATTCATAGTTTTGGCTTCCTCCTGGTTTAGGCTTGGGAGGACAGAGGTGTCCAGGAATTTATCCATTTCTTCCTGGTTTACTAGTTTATGTGCATAGAGTTGTTTGTAGTGTTCTCTCATGATGGTTTGAATTTTTGTGGAATCTGTGGTGATTTCCCCTTTATCATTTTTTATTGCATCTATTTGTTTGTTCTCTTTTTTCTTTTTTATCAGTCTGGCTAGTGGTCTGTCTATTTTGTTGATCTTTTCGAAAAACCAGCTCTTGGATATATTGATTTTTTTGAAACGTTTTTGTGTCTCTATCTCCTTCAGTTCTGCTCTGATGTTAGTTATTTCTTGTCTTCTGCTAGGTTTTAAGTTTTTTTGATCTTGCTCCTCCAGCTTTTTTAATTTTGATGATAGGGTGTCAATTTTGGATCTCTCCACTCTTCTCATGTGGGCACTTATTGCTATATATTTTCCTCTGGAGACTGCTTTAAATGTGTCCCAGAGATTCTGGTACGTTGTATCTTCGTTCTCGTTGGTTTTGAAGAACTTCTTTATTTCTGCCTTCATTTCATTGTTAATCCAGTCAACATTCAAGAGCCAGTTGTTCAGTTTCCATGAAGCTGTGCAGTTCTGAGTTAGTTTCTGAATTCTGAGTTCTAACTTGGTTGCACTATGGTCTGAGAGACTGTTATGATTTCAGTTGTTTTGCATTTGCTGAGGAGTGATTTACTTTCAATTATGTGGTCAATTTTAGAGTAGGTGTGATGTGGTGCTGAGAATAATGTATATTCTGTGGACTTGGGGTGGAGAGTCACCCCATCAGGTTTGCTTGTTCCAGGTCCGAGTTCAAGCCGTGGATATCCTTGTTAATTTTCTGTCTGGTTGATCTGTCTGATATTGACAGTGGAGTGTTAAAGTCTCCCACTATTATTGTGTGGGAGTCTAAGTCTCTTTGTAATTTGTTAAGAACTCTCCTTATATATCTGGGTGCTCCTGTATTGGGTCTATATATATTTAGGATCGTTAGCTCTTCTGGTTGTATCGATCCTTTTATCATTATGTAATGACCTTCTTTGTCTCTTTTGATCTTTGTTGCTTTAAAGTCTATTTTATCAGAGACGAGAATTGTAACTCCTGCTTCTTTTTCTCTCCATTTGCTTAGTAAATCTTCCTCCATCCCTTTATTTTCAGCCTTTGTGTATCCTTGCATGTGAGATGGGTTTCCTGGATACAGCACACCGATGGGTTTTGGTTTTTTATCCAATTTGCCAGTCTGTGTCTTTTGATTGGTGCATTTAGCCCATTTACATTTAGGGTTAATATTGTTATGTGTGAATTTGATACTGCCATTTTGATGCTAGCTGACTGTTTTGTCCATTAGTTGATGCAGATTCTTCATTTTGTTGATGCTCTTTAGCATTTGGTATGTTTTTAGAATGGCTGGTACTGGTTGTTTCTTTCTATGTGTAGTGCCTCTTTCAGGGGCTCTTGTAAAGCAGGCCTGGTGGTGACAAAATCTCTGAGTACTTGCTTGTTGGCAAAAGATTTTATTCTTCCTTCACTTATGAAGCTTAGTTTGGCTGGATATGAAATTCTGGGTTGAAAGTTCTTTTCTTTAAGGATGTTGAGTATTGGCCCCCACTCTCTTCTTGCTTGTAGAGTTTCTGCCGAGAGATCTGCTGTGAGTCTGATGGGCTTCCCTTTGTGGTTGACCCGACCTTTCTCTCTGGCTGCCCTTAGTATTTTCTCCTTCATTTCAACCCTGGTGAATCTGACGATTATTTGCCTTGGGGTTGCTCTTCTTGAGGAATATCTTTGTGGTGTTCTCTGTGTTTCCTGGCCTTGAGTATTGGCCTGCCTTGTTAGGTTGGGGAAATTTTCCTGGATAATATCCTGAAGAGTATTTTCCAGCTTGGATTCATTCTCTTCGTGACATTCTGGTACACCTATCAAATGTAGGTTGGTCTCTTCACATAGTCCCACATTCTTGGAGATTTTGTTCATTCCTTTTTGCGCTTTTTTCTCTAATCTTGGTTTCTTGTTTTATTTCATTGAGTTGATCTTCGACTTCTGATATTCTTTCTTCTGCTTGGTCAATTCAGCTGTTGAAACTTGTGCATGCTTCGCAAAGTTCTCATGTTGTGTTTTTCAGCTCCTTCAGTTCATTCATATTCCTCCCTAAGTTGTCCATTCTTGTTATTATTTCCTCGAATCTTTTTTCAAGGTTCTTAGTTTCTTTGCATTGATTTAGAACATGTTCTTTTAGCTCACTGAAGTTTCTCATTATCCACTTTCTGAAGCCTGATTTTGTCATTTCGTCACACTCATTCTCTGTCCAGCTTTGTTCCCTAGCTGGTGAGGAGTTTTCGTCCTTTGTAGGAGGTGAGGTGTTTCAGTTTTGGGTGTTTTCCTCCCTTTTGCACTGGTTTCTTCCCATCTTTTTGGATTTATCCACCTGTTGTCTGAGTCGTTGCTGACTTTTCGATTGGGTCTCTGAGTGGACACCCAGATTGTTGATTATGAAGTATTTCTGTTACTTAGTTTTCCTTCTAACGGTCTAGCCCCTCTGCTGTATGACTACTGAGGTCCACTCCAGGCCCTGCTTGTCTGTGGTACACCTGTAGCAGCTGTGGATCAGTGAGGGATGCTACCAGTTTCTTCTTCTGCTGTCTTTGTCCCAGAATGATGCCCGCCAAGTGTCGGTCTGATTAGTCCTTTTTTGAGGTGACTCTTTGGATATACAGGGGTCAGGGAGCTGCTTGAGGAGGCAGTCTGTACTTTATGGGAGCTCAAGTGCTGAGCTGTGAGCTTCATTGTTCATTCAGGGTTGTTGGGCAGGTGTGTTTAGGTCTGCTGTAGCACAACTTGTAAAACCCCCTTTTTTTTCCCCTCAGATGCTCTGTCTCAGGGAGTTAGGGCTTTCTTTATGAGTATCCGTTGCACTGTCCTGCCCAGCTAGGAGGCAGTCTATTCACTATTTGCCTGCCCAGGCTCTGCCCTGCTGTTGTGGGCTTCACCCTGCTGCCACAGGGCTCCGCCCTACTGTCATGGGCTCCGCCCTGTTGGCAGAGTCTCTCTGTTATGTCAGGTTGCCTTGGCAACGGCAGGCTGCTTCAGCAATGGGAGTATACCTCAGTAGGGGTGGAATGCGTTGGTAGTGGCGGACGCCCCTCTTCCACCGAGCTGCACCGTCCTGGATTCATCTGAGCCCACAGTGAAACCCTCAACCCCCCGAGCGTTTCGAATCGCTGTTTTGTTTGTCCCTGTTGGGGTGGGACCCGCCGAGCCTGATCACCTGGCTCCCTGCCTCAGAGTCCTTTTTCTCTCTGTCTTTTTTTTTTATAAGTTGAACGGTTGACTCTCTCACAGGTGTTTCAGTCGCCTGCTGATAGGGCACCGGGATCTGTGTGATTTCCCGTGCAGCGACCCACTGCACCAGCTCAAATCACGCTTCCCAGGAATCTCCTGGTCTGGCCCACTGTCCAAGTCCTGTTTAATCAGATGGATATGTTAATCTGCCCTCCCAAATCTCAGATTGCCAGTTTAACAGGGCACCCAGACCAGTGAGTTTTGTGCGGGGTGTTGGTGCGCTGTGGCACCGGCCGAAATGGCCGCGCAAGCCGAAAGGGCTGTGCTGGTGTCCCCTGTCTCTCCTACACCTGGGATTTTCCCTGTTCTGTGGGCAATAAAGATTTGTCTGAAAATGCGGCTAGGACTCATCCTCTGCACCTTCACTGAGAGCTGCAATCCTGAGTTGTTCCTACCACGCCATCTTGGAAATCTCCCTTGACTTTGCTGTTTTGATATTCTGCATATCATGGGAATGTTTTGTTAATTTTTAAATTGTGACCTGTATCGAAATATAGAAAAGCAAGATTAAACATTAATATTAATTGAATTATTATATATACTTGAGATTGCTTAATATGCCATCAATTTACAGAATGTAATTCAAACATTATTTGCAATAACAATCACCAAAATACCAATGAATAAATCCAACAAAAGATACGTAAGACCTTTATGGAAAATGTTATACAACTTTGTTGAAAGATGTTGGATCAAAATAAATGGAGAGCAGTGTTATGCTTTTGGATGGAAAAACAGGAATTTCTGTTCTATAGTGTATTCTTTAGTTTCTATGATTGAATAGAAATTTGTATGATTAAATGGAAATTTCTCCAAAATTAATCCATTAAGTTCAATACAATTCCAGTTAAAATCCTAACTAGCATTTTCTTTTTACAACATTTGACAATCTGATTTGAAATTGACATGAGAAAGTAAGAGCAAGAGGAGCCAAATAATTTTGAAGAACACTGAGGTAAATTTATCTTACCAAATACCAAGATTTACCATATAGAAATAGTAAAATAATGTGATCATGAAACATGGGGTAAAAAAACAACTAATGGAATGGTCTGCCTTTTCAGTCTTGCTTCCTAACTCCTCTTTGTATGTGACACACCAGCCAACCTGAGCTATGTGTGCTAACATTCATGTCTAGTACTCTGCCTTTGCTGTTGCCATTCTATGGAATTCTCTTCTTCCCTATTGGCTCTATTTCACTGAATCTTAGGTGTGTTATTAATTTATGTACCACTAAGAAAAAATGTTGCCAATTAAACTGACACACCATCATTGCCAGATACACCCAGCTTCAGAGATGTTAAAACATGAAAATGTGTCTTAAGATTTATGGAAGATGATATTTAAAATGCCAGTGTCTCCACTAAAAAGATTTCTTAGTTTGTCTTATCTGAAAGTAGATTCTCTCCCTATGAATCTGTATAGCATTTATTTGTGCATTTTTGTGAATGTTTTATATAGCAAAACAGACTTGTACAAAGGTTTCCCCTGAATTTTGGAAGGTATATCCTACAATAATTTTAATAGGACCAAGAGTTGCCAAATATTGAGCACATACTGTAAGTCACATGATAGTTGATTTAAGGATATTATCCTGACTGTTAGGCAACCTTCCAAGGCAATTTCTGTTCTTCAGATTTTTATATAGGAAACTGGAACTTAAGAGTTTGAGAAATTTTCCCCAAAACACAGTTGTAGGATTGGAACCCCAGACTGCCTAACTTCAAAACCATGACATGTCATGTCATGTTGTGGCACCATTTGCTTGTTTCCTCTCTGCTTCCCTCTCCTGATTACAGTAAGCTCTTTGAGCACAGTCACCATGCATTTTGCATCTTTATAGTCTCCATACCTTCTTATGCCATTCCATGAATCCTTATGAATGGCCGATATCTGTAGAATGAATAGAAGCAGAGGAGGAGATCAGGGCACTTCTTCAAACTGATACTTCTTTATATATTGGTCCAGTGTTTATTTGTGTGTGAGATCAGCACAAAGGAGTTGTAATTGAGGCTAAGCTATTCCTTTAAAAGCATTCAAATGTTAGAGCAAAGAATAGATACAACTTCCTAACTCAAGGAGTGTGTTAACATTTTAGAAAAACATTTTTGAATTAAATTTACATATTCATTATTGAAAAGTTGAAAAGTGGAGTAAAATAATAACACATTATCAGGCGTGTACTGTGAACCAGGTACTTTGTGTGTATTAGAGCATTTAATTTACAAAACAACATTATCATGTAGGTATTGTTGTTATCTCAATTTTGTACATGAGAAAGCTGTAGCTAAGAGCCGGTATTCATTTACCCATCATGTCATTACTAGTAAGTAGAGGTGTTCCAGTTTGCTTCACTTCAGAGTACACACTTCCCTCTTTTTGTTTGGTTTTCTGTATTTAAACTTGGTATAAATGGCATCAATAGTGAAGTTTCTGCAGTTTTCATTTTATGCCCAACATATTTTGATTTGTTATCAACATTGATTCATGCAGTTTTACTTCATTCAAGTAATTTAAAATGTTTCTAAAAGTAGTAAGTGTGCATAGTTTAAAAAGTCAAAGTTATGTTTAAAGTGAAGAGTAGATACCTCTCTCCATTCCTTAGTCTTCTCCACAGAGACTGCTTTCAACTTTTTATTATTGTATTTCCTCTTTTATTTTCCTCTGTATTACTCCACACAAATTTCTCACTACCATTTCCTGACTTTTAAATTTTAATTACATAATGCCTTTCTACTATGAAAGAAAATAATACTTTTCTTCCCTTCCATCATTTTCTGTTTTTTTTCTTTTCCCATCCTTCCAATATATTGATATCACACTATTATTACTATGTGAACATTTGCAGCAGAGCTACATAATGTACTATGTTCAGTTTTCCCCCTTTTTTGTAACTGCTCTTATTTATAAGCATACCTCATTTTATTGTGCTTTGCTTTATTGTGCTTCTGAGATACTGTGTGTTGTACAAATTGAAGGTTTGTGGCAACCTTACATCAGGCAAGTCTCTTGGTACCATTTTTTTCAATAGCATGTGCTAATTTCATGTCTGTGTCATATTTTGGTAACTCTCACAGTGTTTTATTTTTTTTTCTAAATGTGATTTTAAACTTTTTTTTGTTCAAAGTTTTATTTTAGGTTCAAGGGTACATGTGTAGGTTTGTTATATAGGTAAATTGCATGTTGTGGGGGTTTGCTATACAGAATATTTTTCCACCCAGGTACCAAGCATAGTGCCTGATATAAAGTAGTTTTTTGATCCTCATCCTCCTCCTCCCCTCCACCCTCAAGTAGGCCCTGGTGTCTGTTGTTCTCTTCTTAGTGTTCTTATGTTCTCTTAGTGTTCTTAGTGTTCTCTTCTTAGTGTTCTTATAAACACTCTGTGGTTATCTCCTACTTGTAAGTGAGAACATGTAGTATTTGATTTTCTGATTTTTTGTTAGTTCACCTAGGATAATGGCTTCTAGCTCCACCCATGTTTCTGCAAAGGATAGGATTTCGTTCTTTTTATGACTGCACAGTACTCCATAGTGTATATGTACCATATTTTCTTTATCCAGTTTACCAATGGGTATTTGCTATTGTGAATAGTGCTGTGATGAACTTGCACATCCATTTGTCTGTAAGGTAGAATGATTTATATTTCTTAGGGTATATACTCAATAATGGGATTGCTGGGTTGAATGGTAAATCTGCTTTGAGCCGTTTGAGAAATCACCACACTTTTTTCCCCAATGGCTGAACTGATTTACGTTCCCACCAGTGGTATAGAAGCAGTCCCTTTTGTCCACAGCCTCGCCAACATCTGTTATTTTTTTTTAATAATAGTCATTCTGACTGAGGTGAGATGATATTTCATTGTGGTTTTTCTTTGCATTTCTCTAATAATTAGTAATACTGAGCATTTTCTATATACTTATTGGCCATGTGTATGTCTTCTTTTTTTTTTATTGCATTTTAGGTTTTGGGGTACATGTGCAGAACGTGCAAGATAGTTGCATAGGTACACACATGGCAGTGTGTTTTGCTGTCTTCCTTTCCTTCACCCACATTTGGCATTTCTCCCCAGGCTATCCCTCCCCAGCTCCCCCCCATGCTGTCCCTCCCCTGTTTCCCCCAATAGACCCCAGTGTGTAGTACCCCTTCCCTGTGTCCATGTGTTCTCATTTTTCCTCACCCGCCTATGAGTGAGAATATGTGGTATTTCATTTTCTTCTTTTGAGAAGTGTCTGTTCATCTCCTTTGCCCACTTTTTAATGGGATTGTTGCTTTTTGCTTATTTATTTAAGTTCCTTATACATTCTAGATATTAGACCTTTGTCAGATGGATAGTTTGCAAATATATTCTCTCATTTTGTAGATTGTCACTTTATTCTGTCAGTAGTTTTTTTTTACTGTTTAGAAGCTCTTTAATTAGGTCCCATTTGTCAGTGTTTGTTTTTGTTGCAATTGCTTTTATCTTTGTCGTGAAATCTTTGCCGGGTCCTACGTCCAAAATGGTATTTACTACGTTATCTTCCACTATTTTTATAGTTTTAGGTTTTATTTTTAAGTTTTTAACTTATCTAGAGTTGACTTTATAGATGGTCTAAGGAAGGGATCCAGTTTCAGTCTTCTGCATGTGGCTAACCAGTTATCCGAGCATCATTTATTGATGTTTTCTCATTGGTTGTTTTTGTTGACTTTGTTGAAGATCAGATTGTTGTAGGTGTTTGTCATTATTTCTGGGCTCTCTATTCTGTTCCATTTGTCTGTGTATCTTTTTTCTACCAGTATAATGGTGTTTTACTGTAGGCCTCGTAGTATAAAGTCAAGTAATGTGGCGCCTCCAGCCTTATTCTTTTTACGTAGGATTGCTGTGGCTATTCAGGCTCTTTTTGGTTCCATATCAATTTTAAAGTAGTTTTTTTCTAATTCTATGAATAATGTCATTAGTGTTTGATAGGAATAGCATTAAATCCGTAAATTGCTTTTGGCAGTATGACCATTTTAACAGTATTGATTCTTCCTAACTATGAGCATGGAACGTTTTTCTGTGTCATCTCTGATTTCTTTCAGCAGTGTTTTATAATTCTTACCGTAGGGATCCTTTACCTCTCTGTTTAGCTGTGTTGCTAGGTATTTTATTCTTTTTTTGTGGCAACAGTGAATTGGATTGCATTCTTGATTTGGCTCTCAGCTTGGATGTTGTTTGTATATAGGAATGATACTGATTTTTGTACGTTGATTTTGTTTCCTGAAATTTTACTAAAGGTGTTTGTCAGTTCAAGAAGCTTTGGGGCAGATGCTACAAGGTTTCTAGGTAGAGAACTGTATAGTTCTAAATTGAAAACTTTCTGGAAAGGATTCACCATTCTAGATGGCATTAAGAACATTCATTTCTAGGTAGGAAACCATATAGTCTGCAACATTGATAGTTTGACTTCATTTTTTTCTATTTGGTTGCCTTTCATTCCTTTTTCTTGACTAATTGCTGTGTCCAGGATGTCCAGTACTATGTTGAATATAGTAGTGAGAGAGGGCATCCTGTTCTTGTTCTGGTTTTCCAGGAGAATGCTTCCAACTTTTGCCCATGCAGTATAATGTTGGCTGTGGGTTTGTCATAGATGGCTCTTATTATTTTGAAGTACTTTTCTTCAGTGTCTACTTTGTTGAGGGTTTTTAACATGAAGGGATGTTGAATTATATTGAAAGCCTTTTCTGCATCTATTGAGATAATAATGTGGTTTTTGTTTTCAGTTTTATTTATAAGATGAATGACATTTATTGACATGTATGTTGAGCCAATCTTGCATCCCAAAGATAAATCCTTCTTGATTGTGGTGAATTAGCTTTTTGATATACTGCTGGATATAGTTTACTAGTATTTTGTTGGGGACTTTTGCATCTATGTTCATTAGTGATGTTGGCCTGCAGTTTTTTTATTTTATTGTATCACAACATTTTAAATTTTTCCATTATTCTTATATATGTTATGGTTATTGGTGATATTCAAGTTTTAATTGTTTTAGGGTACCATGATCTGTGTTCATATAAAATGCTAAGCTTAATTGGTAAATGTTGCATGTATTCTCACTGCCCCATCCAGTCTTCCACTCCCTCCCTCTCCTGTACCTCTCTGTTCCTTGAGACACAATAATCATGAAATTAGGCCAATTTATAACCCTACAGTAGCCTCCAAGTGTTCAGGTAAGAAGTAGAATCACGTATCTCTCACTTTAAATCAAAAGCTAGAAATGACTAATATTACTGAGGAAAGAATATCAAATGCCGAGACAGGCTTAAAGCTAGGCCTCCTGTGCCAAACGCCACGTTGTGAATGCAAAGGAGAAGTTCCTGAAGGAAATTCAAAGTGCTACTCTAATGAATACATAAATAAGAAAGCTAAACAGCCTTATTGCTGATATGGCAAAAGGTTTGGTGGTCTTGATAGAAGATGAAAGCAGCTATAAAGCCAAAGCCTGATTCAGGTCAAGGACCTAACTGTCTCAATTTGATGAAGACTGAGACCAGTGAGAAAAACGCAGAAAAAGGTTTGAAGCTAGCAGAGGTGAATTTATGAGGCTTAAAGACAGAAGCTGTCTTCATTACATAAAAGTGAAAGGTGAACCAGCAAATGCTGGTTTAGAAGCTGAAGCACATTATCCAGAAGATCTAGCTAAGATCATTGATGAAGGTGACTACAGTAAACAATACATTTTCAGTGGAGATGAGACAGCTTTATATTGAAAGAAGATGACATCTAGGAATTTCATTGATAGAGGGGAGAAATCAGTACCTGACTTTAGAGGACAGGCTGACTCTCTGAAGCTGGTGTTGAAGCCAATGCTTATTTACCATTTCAAAAAATCCTAGGGCCCTTAAGAATTCTGTTAAATCTATTTTGTCTGTGCTCTATAAATCGAACAACAAAATCTGTCATACCACGGCTGTTTATAGCGTGGTTTACTGAATAGCGTAAGCCCACTGTTGAGACCTACTGCTCAGAAAGAAAAGATTTCTTTCAAAATAATACTACTCATTGACAATGTACCTGGTTACCCAAGAACTCTGATGGGATTTACAAGGAAATTAATGTCATTTTGATGCCCACTAACACATCTATTCTGTAGCCTGTGGATTGAGGAGTTTCAACTATTATTATTTAAGAAATACATTTTGTAAGGCTACAGCTGCCGTAAGTATGATTTTGCTAATGGAGCTTGGCAAAGTAAATTGAAAACTTTCTGGAAAAGATTCACCACTCTAGATGGCATTAAGAACATTCATTATTCATGGGATGAGGCCAAAATATAAACATTAACAGAAGTTTGGAGGAAGTTTATTCCAGCTCTCTTGAATGACTTTGAGGGGTTCAATACTTCAGTGGAGGAAGTAACTTCAGATGTGGGAGAAATAGCAAGAAAACTAGAATTAGAAATGAAGCATGAAGATGTGACTGAATTGCTGCAGTTGCATGATCAAACTTCTTAAGGATATGCAACGAAAGTGATTTCTTGAGATGGATTCTACTCCTGGTGAAGATGCCGTGAATATTGTTGAAATCACAAAGGATTTAGAATATTATGTAAATTGAGTTCATAAATCAGTGTCAGGGTTTGAGACAATTTACTCCAATTTTTACTCTATAGTAGAAAGAAGTGCTGTGGGTAAAATGTTATCAAGCAGCATCACATGCTACAGAGAAGTCTTTCGTGAACAGTTCATTGATGCATCATACACCATTGTTGACTTATTTTAAGAAAGTATTAACAGCCATCCCTATCTTCAGCAACCACTATTCTGGTCAATGAGTAGCCATCAACACTGGGGCAAGACTTTCCACCAGCAAAAAGATTACAGCTTACTGAAGGCTCAGATGATCATTGGCATTTTTTAGGACTAAAATATTTGTGTAAATTTACAGGGTACATGTGCAATTTTGTTAAAGGCATAGGTTGTATAGTAGTTACGTCAAAGCTTTAAGGGTGTCCATCACCCAAATAACCTACATTCTATCTGTTAACTAATTTCTCATTTTCTTCCCTTACCCCCACACACTCCCTCACTTTTCCATTTCTTCCTTATCTATCATTCCACTCTCTACATCCATGAGAACATATTTTTTAGCACACACTTAGAAATACAAATGATATTTGTCTTTCTGTACCTGGCTTTTTTTACTTAAGATAATGACCTCCAGTTCCATCCATGTTGCTGCAAAAGACATTTTATTCTTTTTTATGGCTCAGTAGTATTTCGTTGTGTGTATATATCACATTTCCTTTATCTGTTGATGGACACTTAGGTTGATTAAATATTTTTTGCTATTGTGAATAATGCTGCAGTAAACATATGAATGTAGATATGTTTTTGATGCAGTAAACATATGAATGCAGGTATCTTTTTTGATTTCTTTTCCTTTGGGTTGATGCTCAGTAGCAGAATTGGGCAGATGCTCAGAAGCAGAGATCAAATGGTAAATCTATTTTTAATTCTTTGAGAAAACATACTGTTTTTCTAGAGGTTGTACTAATTTACATGCCCACCACAGTGTATAAGTGTTCCCTTTTCTGTACATCCTTGCAAACATCTATTATTTCTTGTCTTTTTTTTTTTAATTGCATTTTAGGTTTTGGGGTACATGTGCAGAACATGCAAGATAGTTGCATAGGTATACACGTGGCAGTGTGATTTGCTGTCTTCCTCCCCTTCATCCACATCTGGCATTTCTCCCCATGCTATCCCTCCCCATCTCCCCCCCACTGTCCCTCCCCATTCCCCCCAATAGACCCCAGTGTGTAATGCTCCTCTCCCTGTGTCCATGTGTTCTCGTTGTTCATCACCTGCCTATGAGTGAGAATATATGGTATTTCATTCTCTGTTCTTGTGTCAGTTTGCTGAGAATGATGTTCTCCAGATTCATCCATGTCCCTACAAAGGACACAAACTCATCATTTTTGATGGCTGCATAATATTTCATGGTGTATATGTGCCACATTTTTCCAGTCCAGTCTATCATCGATGGGCACTTGGGTTGGTTCCAGGTCTTTGCTATTGTAAACAGTGCTGCAATGAACATTCGTGTGCAGGTGTCCTTATAGTAGAATGATTTATAGTCCTTTGGATATATACCCAGTAATGGGATTGCTGGATCAAATGGAATTTCTATTTCTAGGTCCTTGAGGAATCGCCACACTGTCTTCCACAATGGTTGAACTAATTTACACTCCCACCAGCAGTGTAAAAGTGTTCCTATTTCTCCACATCCCCTCCAGCATCTGTTGTCTCCAGATTTTTTAACGATCGCCATTCTAACTGACGTGAGATGGTATCTCAATGTAGTTTTGATTTGCATTTCTCTGATGACCAGTGATGATGAGCATTTTTTCATATGTTTGTTGGCCTCATGTATGTCTTCTTTTGTAAAGTGTCTGTTCATATCCTTTGCCCATTTTTGAATGGGTTTGTTTGTTTTTTTTTGTTGTAAATCTGTTTGAGTTCTTTGTAAATTCTGGATATCAGCCCTTTGTCAGATGGGTAAACTGCAAAGATTTTTTCCCATTCTGTTGGTTGCCGATTCACTCTAGTGACTGTTTCTTTTGCCGTGCAAAAGCTGTGGAGTTTGATTAGGTCCCATTTGTCTGTTTTGGCTTTTGCTGCCAGTGCTTTTGGTGTTTTGGTCATGAAGTCCTTGTCTACTCCTATGTCCTGAATGGTTTTGCCTAGATTTTCTTCTAGGGTTTTTATGGTGCCAGGTCTTATGTTTAAGTCTTTAATCCATCTGGAATTAATTTTAGTGTAAGGTGTCAGGAAGGGGTCCAGTTTCTGCTTTCTGCACATGGCTAGCCAGTTTTTCCAACACCATTTATTAAGCAGGGAGTCCTTTCCCCATTGCTTGTTTTTGTCAGGTTTATCAAATATTGTATGGTTGTAGATATGATGCCTCTGTTCTGTTCCATTGGTCTATATCTCTGTTTTGGTACCACTACCATGCTGTTTTGATTACTGTAGCCTTGTAATATAGTTTGAAGTCCGGTAGTGTGATTCCTCCCACTGTGTTCTTTTTGCTTAGAATTGACTTGGCTATGCGGGCTCTCTTTTGGTTCCATATGAAGTTCAAGGTGTTTTTTTTCAGTTCTGTGAAGAAAGTCAATGGTAGCTTGATGGTGATAGTGTTGATTCTGTAAATTACTTTGGGCAGTATGGCCATTTTCACAATATTGATTCTTCCTAACCATGAGCATGGAATGTTTCTCCATCTGTTTGTGTCCTCTCTTACTTCGTTGAGCAGTGGTTTGTAGTTCTCCTTGAAGAGGTCCCTTATGTTCCTCGTTAGTTGTATTCCTAGGTATTTTATTCTCTTTGTAGCAATTGCGAATGGCAGTTCGTTCTTGATTTGGCTCCCTTTAAGTCTGTTATTGGTGTATAGGAATGCTTGTGATTTTTACACATTGATTTTATGTCCTGAGACTTTGCTGAAGTTGCTTATCAGTTTCACGAGTTTTTGGGCTGAGACGATAGAGTCTTCTAGATATACTATCATGTCGTGTGCAAATAGAGACAATTTGGCTTCCTCCTTTCCTATTTGAATACCCTTTATTTATTTTTCTTGCCTGATTGCTCTGGCTGGAAATTCCAATACTATATTGAATAGGAGTGGTGAGAGAGGACATCCTTGTCTAGTGCCAGATTTCAAAGGGAATGCTTCCAGTTTTTGCCCATTCAGTATGATATTGGCTGTTGGTTTGTCATAAATAGCTTTTATTATTTTGAGATACATTCCATCAATATCGAGTTTATTAAGGGTTTTTAGCATAAAGGGCTGTTGAATTTTGTCAAAGGCCTTCTCTGCATCAGTTGAGATAATCATGTGGTTTTTGATTTTGGTTCTGATTATGGTGAATTATGTTTATAGACTTGCGTATGTTGAACCAGCCTTGCATCCCCGGGATGAATCCTACTTGATCATGATGTATAAGGTTTTTGATGTGCTGTTGCAATCGGCTTGCGAGTATTTTATTGAAGATTTTTGCGTCTGTGTTCATCATGGATATTGGCCTGAAGTTTTCTTTTCATGTTGAGTCTCTGCCGGGTTTTGGTATCAGGATGATGTCGGTCTCATAAAATGATTTGGGAAGGGTTCCCTCTTTTTGGATTATTTGGAATAGTTTCAGAAGGAATGGTAACAGTTCCTCTTTGTGTGTCTGGTAGAATTTGGCTGTGAACCCATCTGGACCTGGGCTTTTTTTGTGTGGTAGGCTCTTAATCGCTGCCTCAGCTTCAGACCTTGTTACAGGTTTATTCATATTTTTGACTTCCTCCTGGTTAAGGCTTGGGAGGACACAGGTGTTCAGGAATTTATCTATTTCTTCCAGGTTTACTACTTTATGTGCATAGAGTTGTTTGTAATAGTCTCTGATGATGGTTTGAATTTCTGTGGAATCTGTGGTGATTTCCCCTTTATCATTTTTTATTGCATCTATTTGGTTGTTCTCTCTTTTCTTTTTTATCAGTCTGGCTAGTGGTCTGTCTATTTTGTTGATCTTTTCAAAAAATCAGCCCTTGGATTTACTGATTTTTTGAAGGGTGTTTTTGTGTCTCTATCTCCTTCAGTTCTGCTCTGATGTTAGTTATTTCTTGTCTTCTGCTAGGTTTTGAGTTTTTTTGATCTTGCTCCTCCAGCTGTTTCAATTTTGATGATAGGGTGTCAATTTTGGATCTCTCCCCTCTTCTCATGTGGGCACTTATTGCTATATGTTTTCCTCTAGAGACTACTTTAAATGTGTCCCAGAGATGCTGGTATGTTGTGTCTTCATTCTCGTTGGTTTAGAAGAACTTCTTTATTTCTGCCTTCATTTCCTCCATCCCTTTGTTTTGAGCCTTTGTGTATCCTTGCATGTGAGATGGGTTTCCTGGATACAGCACACCAATGGGTTTTGGCTTTTTATCCAATTTGCCAGTCTGTGTTTTGATTGGTGCATTTAGCCCATTTACATTTAGGGTTAATATTGTTATGTGTGAATTTGATACTACCATTTTGATGCTAGCTGACTGTTTTGCCCATTAGTTGATGCAGATTCTTCATTTTGTTGATGCTCTTTAGCATTTGGTATTTTTTGGAATGGCTGGTACTGGTTGTTCCTTTCTACGTGTAGTGCCTCTTTCCGGAGTTCTTGTAAAGCAGGCCTAGTGGTGACAAAATCTCTGAGTACTTGCTTGTTCGCAAAGGATTTTATTTTTCCTTCACTTATGAAGCTCAGTTTGGCTGGATATGAAATTCTGGTTTGAAATTTCTTTTTTTTAAGGATGTTGAATATTGGCCCCCCTCTCTTCTGCCTTGTAGCATTTCTGCTGAGAGATCTGCTGTGAGTCTGATGGGCTTCCCTTTGTAGGTGACCCAACCTTTCTCTCAGGCTGCCCTTAGCATTTTATCTTTCGCTTCAACCCTGGTGAATCTGACTATTATGTGCCTTGGGGTTGCTCTTCTTGAGAAATATCTTTGTGATGTTCTCTCTATTTCCTGGACTTGAATATTGGCCTGCCTTGCTAGGTTGGGGAAATTTTTCTGGATAATATCCTGAAGAGTATTTTCCAGCTTGGATTCATTCTCTTCATCACATTCAGGTACACCTAATCAAACGTAGATTAGGTCTCTTCACATAGTTCCACATTTCTTTTGGGACTTTGTTCATTCCTTTTTGCACTGTTTTCTCTAATCTTGGCTTCTCATTTTATTTCATTGAGTTGATCTTCAACTTCCGATATCCTTTCTTCTGCTTGGTCAATTCGGCTGTTGAAACTGGTGCATGCTTCATAAAGTTCTCATGTTGTGTTTTTCAGCTCCACTAATTCACTCATATTCCTCTCTAAGTTGTCATTCTTGTTATCATTTCCTCAAATCTTTTTTCAAGGTTCTTAGTTTCTTTGCATTGAGTTAGAACATGTTCTTTTAGCTCATGGAAGGTTCTCATTACCCACCTTCTGAAGTCTGATTTCGTCATTTCGTCAAACTCATTCTCCATCCAGCTTTGTTCCCTTGCTGGTGAGGAGTTCTGGCCCTGTGTAGGAGGCGAGGTGTTCTGGTTTTGGGTGTTTTCCTCCTTTTTGCGCTGGTTTCTTCCCATCTTTGTGGATTTATCCACCTGTTGTCTGTGTAGTTGCTGATTTTCTGATTGGATCTCTGAGTGGATGTCCAGATTGTTGATTATGAAGTATTTCTGTTTCTTAGTTTTTCTTCTAACAGTCTGGCCCCTCTGCTGTAGGACTGCTGAGGTCCACTCTAGGCCCTGCTTGCCTGGGGTACACTTGTAGCCCCTGCAGAACTGTGAGGGTTGCTAACAGTTTCTTCTTCTGCTGTCTTTGTCCATGAATGATGCTCGTCAAATGTCCATTCGATCAGTGCTTTGTGAGGTGATTCTTTGGATATATGGGGGTCAGGGTGCTGCTTCAGGAGACTGTCTGTACTTTATACTTGAGGAGACAGTCTGTACTTTATAGGAGCTCAAGTACTGAGCTGTGAGGTCTGTTGTTCATTCAGGGCTGCTAGGCAGGTACGTTTAAGTCTGCTGCAGCAGAACTCGTAAAGTCCCTTTTTTTCCTCAGGTGCTCTGTCCTGGGGATTTAGGGCTTTATTTATGAGTATCGGTTGCACAGTCCTGCCCAGCAAGGAGGCAGTCTAATCACTGTCTGCCTGTAGTGGCTATGCTGAGCTGCCATGGGCTCCGCCCTGCTGCCGTGGGCTCCACTCTGCTGTGGTGTGTAATTCCCTGTAGTCCTGTTTATATGGGTGTGGTTAGAACTGCTGTGGTGATGGTGGCCTGCTTCTGTAATGGCGGACTCTCTCTGTTATGGGGGGTTGCCTCGGCAGTGGTGGGTTACCTTGGCAATGGCAGGCTGTGTCCACAATGGCCAATACCTCTGTAGGGGTCAAGTGCCTCGGTAATGGCAGACGCCCCTCCCTTACTGAGCTGCACCATCCTGGGTTCAGCTGTGCTTGCCGTGAAACTCTCAACCCATAGCGTTTCCAATTGCTCTTTTGTTTGTTTTTTTGGGGGTGGGACCGGCTGAGCCTGATCATCTGGCTCCCTGCCTCAGGGCCCTTTTTTTTTTTTTTTTAAGTTGAACAGTTGACCCTCTCCCAGGTGTTCCAGTCGCCTGTTGAAAGGGCACTGGGATCTGTGTGATTTCCTGTGCAGCGACCCACTGCGCTGGCTGAAACAACGTTGCTGCCCGGGAATCTCCTGGCATGGCTTTTTGTTTAAGTCCCGTTTAATCAAATGAATGTGCTAATCTGCCTTCTGAAATCTCCAATTGCCTGTTTAACAGGGCAACCAAACCATTGTATTTAGTACGGAGTGCCGCTGTGCTGTGACCCCAGCCCAAACAGCCGCGCCAGCCCAAATAGCCACGCTGGCGGCCCGTGGGGCTTATACACCTGGGAATCTCCTGGTCTGTGGGCAATAAAGATCCATCTGGAAATGCGGCATCCACTCACCCTCTGAGATTTCACTGGGAGCTGCAATCCTGAGTTGGTCCTACAGCGCCATCTTCTCCCCTCTCCTTTTTTGTCTTTTTAATAGCTGTTTTGCCTGGAGTAAGATGACATTTCATCATAGTTTTGCTTTGCATTTCTCTGATGATTAGTAATGTGGAACATTGTTTCATATGCCTGTTGACCATTTCTGTGTCGTCTTTTGAAAAATATCTATTTACATCTTTTGTTAACTTTTAAATGGGGTTATTTGTAGTCTTTGGTGGTTGGTGAGCTGTTTGAGTTCTTTGTATATTTTGTGCATTAGTCCCCTGTTAGATGTATAGTTTACAAATGTTTTCTCCCATTCTCCACGTTGTTTCTTCACTCTGTTTGTTATCTCTTTTGTCCTGCAGAACGCTTTTAGTTTTATTAAGTCACGTCAATTTTTGATTTTGTTTCTCTTTTGAGGTCTTAGTCTAAATTCTTTGCCTAGATCAATTTCCAGAAGAATTTTCCCTAGGTTTTCTTCTAGTATTTTTATAACTTTGGTTCGTACATTTAAGTCTTTAATCCATCTTGAGTGTATTTTTGTATATGGTGACAGATAGAGGTCCAGCTTTATGCGTCATATGGCAGTCCAGTTTTTCCAGCACTATTTGTCCTTAACACCAGTGTTCCTGTCGACTGTCAAAGATCAGTTGACTGTAAATATGTGGCTTTATTTCTGAGTTCTGTATTCTGTTTCACTGATCTATGTGTCTGTTTTTATACCAGTACCATGTTGTTGTGGTTACAGTAATTTGTTACCAGCTTATGTGATGCCTCCAGCTTTGTTCTTTTATGACAAAATTATAATACAATTTGATATCAGCTAATGTGATGACTCTAGCTTTATTCTTTTTGTTCAAGATTGCTCTGGCTATTTGGACTCTTTTTTGGTTCCGTACTATTTTTAGGATTGTTTTTTCTAATTGTGTAAAAAATGACATTGGTATTTTGATAGGGATTGCTTTGAAACTGTAGATTGCTTTAGGAATGTGGTCCGTTTAATGATATTAATTCATTTGATCTGTGAGCATGGGCTCTTTTTTTATTTGTGTCATCTATAATACAGTTTCTTTCATTGGGGTTTTTGTGATTTTCCTTGCAGAGATTTTTCACCTTCTTGGTTAAATGTTTCTAGGTATTTTTTTTTTTTTGTAACTATTATAAATGGGATTGCCAACCTGATTTCTTTTTTAGCTAGATCATCATTGATATATAGAAGCATTACTGATTTTTTTATATTGATTTTGTATCCTGCCACTTAAATTATTTATCTGATCTAAGAATAGGGTCTTTAAATTTTTTTATATATAAGATTGTATCTTAGCAAACAGGGATAATTTGACATTTTCTTTTCCAATTTGGATTTTTTATTTATTTTGCCTGATTGCTCTAGCTAAGACTTTCAGTACTTTCTTAAATAGGAGTAGTAAAGTGGGCATTCTTACTTTGTACCAGTTATTAGAAGAAATGCTTTAAATATTCATCATTCAGTATTATGGTAGCCGTGGTTTTGTCTTATATAGCCTTTATTTGAGGTATGTTTCTTCCATGCCGGTTTTGTTATGAAGTGTTTTTATCATGAAGATATGCCTAACTTTATCAAATGCTTTATCTTTGTCTAATGAGATGATCATATGGTTTTTGTCCTTGTTCCTGTTTATGTGACATATCACATTTATTGATTTGCAAATGTTAAACCATCCTTGCATACCTGGTATACCACCCACTTGATCATGGTATATATTTTGGATGTTCTGTTGGATTTGGTTTGCTAGTATGTTGACGATTTTTGTGTCTGCATTTAACAGAGATACTAGTCTGCAGTTTACTTTTTATTTTATGTTTTTCATTTTGGTATCAAGATCATACTGGACTAATATAGTGAGATTGGAAGAATTCCGTCCTTGATTTTTTGAAACAGCTTTAGGAGGATTGTTGTTAGTTGTGTTTTGTACCTTTGGGATAATTTTGCCGTGGATCCATCTGGTCCTGAGTTTTTCCTTTTTTAGGGAATTTTTTTTTTTATTACTGATTAATCTTTTTATTACTGACTCATTATTGGTTTGTTTAGGTTTTCTATTTCTTCCTGGTGCAAACTTGGGAGGCTATTTGTTTCCAGGCACTTATCCATTTCCTCTAGATTTTCTAGTTTGTGAGCATATTAGTGTATGATGATCTTTTGTATTTCTGTGGTTATCAGTTTTAATTTCTCCTTTTCATTTTTAATTTTGTGTCTTCTCACTTCTTTGAATAGTCTATGTAGCTATTTATCAATTTTGTCTTTTTCAAAAACCAACTTTTTGTTTTATTGATCCTTGGTATTTTTTAAAGTGTCTATTACATTTAGGTCTGCTCTGATTCTTGTTATTTAGTTTCCTCTGCTAATTTGGAGTTTAGTTTATTTTTGTTTTTATGATTCCTGGAGATGCATTTTTATACTGACAATTTGTAGTGTTTCTTCTTTTTGATGTAGGTATTTAATGCAATAAACTTCCCTCTTAGTACTGCTTTTCCTGTATCCCACAGGTTTTGGTATACTGTATTTCTGTTTTCATTTATTTCAAAAAATTTTAATTTCCATCTTAATTTCTTCATTGAGCCAGTTGTCACTCAGAAGAATGTTGTTTAATTTCCATGTAGTTTTAAAATTTCCAAAGTCCCTCTTGGTATTGATTTCCACTTCAGTATTGATTTTCTAGTTTTATTCCACTGTCGGCTAAGAAGATGCTTAATATTATTTTGATTTTTAAAAATGTGTCAAGACTTGTTTTGTGGCTTAACATATGCTCTGTCTGTTCAATATGTTGATAAAAAGAATGTGTATTCTTCAGTTGGGCAGAATGTTTTGTAACTTCTGTTAGGTCCATTTGATCTAAAGTCCAGTTTAAGTCCAGTGTTTAAAAATTTTTGTATTGATTATCTGTTTAATACTGTGAGTAGGGTGTTGAAGTCCTCTACTATTATTGTATTGCTATCTGTCTTTCTCTTTAGGTCTAGTAATACTTTTTTTTATGAATCTGGGTGTTTCACTGTTGGGTCCATATGTATTTTTAGAATTGTTGTTATATCCTTGTACTGAATTGATTCATTATTATACCCCCCTTCTCTCTGCCTTTCTCTCTTTTTACTGTTTTTAACTTAATGTCTGTTTTATCTGATACAAGTATAGTTACTACGGCTTTATTTTGATTTAAGTTTGTGTAGAATATCTTTCTGTATCCCTTTATTTTCAGTTATATATGTCTTTGTCTTTATAGGTAAGGTCAGTTTCTTGTGATCAGCATATAGTTGGATCATGTTTTCTTTTTAATTCATCCAATGTATAGCTTTCAATTGGAGCATTTAATCCATTTACATTAAAAAAATACAAAGGATCAACAAATAAAGAGTTGGTTTTTGAAAAAGACAAACATTGATATGTGAGGTTTTATTCCTGTCATATTGTAATTGTTTTCTAAATTCTTTTTTTTTTTTCCTGTATTTGTTACTGTAGTTTGGTGATATTTTGTTGTGGTGACATTTCTTTCTCTTTCTACTTTGCGTGATTACTTTGTCAATGAGTTTTATATTCTCATGTGTTTTTATGAAGGTTAATGTTGTCCTTTTGCTTCCAAGTTTAGGACTCCCTTGAGCATTTCTTTTAAAGCCAGTTTTTAATATTTGCTTGTCTGGGAAAGACTTTATTTTGCCTTATTTTATGAAGATTAATCTTGCTGGCAATGTTTTTTTTCAGCACATTCAGTTATCATCTCATTTTCTTCTGGTCTGTAAGGTTTCTGCTGAGAAGTCTGCTGTTAATCTGATGTAATTTCCTTTATAGGTGACTAGATGCTTTTTTTCTTTATGTTTTCAGAATTGCTCTTTTACTTCGACTTTAAATAGTCTGATTATAATGTGCTATGGCAAAGTCATTTTTGCATTGTATTTGCCTGGGGATCTCTGAGCCTCCTGTATCTGGTTGTCTATATTTCTTGCTAAACTTGGGAAGTTTTCAGTTATTATTTCATCAAATAGGTTTTCTAAACTTTTTTATTTCTCTTTTTCTTTAGGGATACCAATAATTTATAAATTCAGTTGCTTTACATTGTCCCAAATGTCTTGAAGGCTTTGCTTATTCTTTTTTAAATTTTTTCTTTGTTTTTATTTGACTGGATTATCTCAAAAGAGTGGTCTTCAAGTACTAAAATTCTGTTTGGTCTAGTCTTTTTTGGAAATTTAAAAAAATGTATTTTCTATTTTCTTCATTGAATTCCTTAGGCCAGAATTTTTTTTCCCCAAAGATATCTGTTTGGTAAATTTTTTATTAATGTTCTTAATTGTTTTTCTGTGTCCTTTGTATTTGTTTTCAGACTCCTCTTGCATCTGGTTGAGTTTCTTTAAATACTTAAAATTCTTTATCTGAGGTTTTGAAAAAAAAAATTTTTGTTGTTAAGATCTATTGGTAGAGAATTATTGTGCCTCTTTAGGGGAGTCATATTATTCTACTTTTTCATGTTTCCTGTGTCTTTACACTGATTTCTGCTCATCTGGTGAAATGGTCACTTATTCCTAGTTTTGAATTTATTTTCCTTGGAGGCTGGGGACTTTAGAGGGGAGTTTTTTTTGTTCTTATTTTTGTTTTGTTTTTTTCTGAAGATGTGACTATGATGTTGAGTAGGTTGCTTTGGTGTTGTTTCTGGGTGCATGTAGCACTTAAGTTTCTGTATGATTATGAATATTATTATTTTAGCTAAATAGTGTTTCTGGTATCTGTGGTTTCCTCAGTTTGTTAGAGTGCTGTTGTTGGTGGAGGCTGTGATGAAGTTGTGCTGGGTTCTGGGATGCTGGATGGCCTGGTCTTCAAGTTTTAATGGTGACAGTGGTGGACTAAGCATGTCTATCTTGGTTACCAGGGCTTTCAACACTGGCAACTGTGTTAGTGATTCCAGGGATGCTGATTCTTGGGCCTCTAGGTGTCTTTCTTGGATGTTGGTTTTAATAGCAGTTTACTTGACAGGTGTGGTGGACTCCCAAGTCTCTAGGTTGGTTGGCATGGCATTGTTGATGGCAGTAACAGTGTTGAGATACTTTTCTGGGTTCCAAATGCTGTGTGCTCGTGTTGGCAGTGGTTAAAATGTGCAGGCTGGCTTACAGGCCAGCAGGTGGTGCTTACAGATAAGAGCCAGAAACAGCAGGGTATTTATGACCAACCGCAGTCTCTCAGGAGGAGTGCTTCAGTGTACCATGGCCCAAGACTGAGTTGCAAGCCAGATACAGCTGCCAGGTCTGAGTGAACAGCAAGGTCAGCTGCAGCAGCCGGGACAGGGGAGTGAGCCCCACCAAAATTGGGGTATGAGTGGGATGCAGGCCTTAGCCACTAGATTTGGCCCCACCCTCCCTGTGGCTGGACCTCAATGTAGCAGCAACCACTACTCACCCAAGCATTCTACCAGGGGCCTGAGAACTGCATCACCTTCCCATCACAGCTGGTGCACGCACTTGCCATTCAGGGCCTGGGTGCAAGCTTGACCAGTCCAGATGTGCCTGGCTTTGCCCAACCTCCCCTGACAAGACAGAGTGAGAGATTCAGGATCCTAAAGGTTACAAACCAATCTACCACCTGGTAGGATCAAGTCTCTATAGCAAAGCTCTTCCTGCTTAAGTCCCAGAGACAGTGCCTTCTAACACTGGGAGCTGCGGCCCATGTCACTTTTTTTCCTCTGTCCTGGTTGCAGGAGTTCACCCCACCACCACTCATGCCTCTGTCTGCATGCAGCAGCCCAAGTTTTCCTAACACCTAGAACTGGTGAAGCAGGTTGCTAGGACCGCACACAGTCTTTTAAGAGCTAAGATTGAGAATGGCATCTTACTGTCTCTCAGGTTTCAGAAAGGATGTGGGACCCCGGTGTGTTCCTTTCCTGAAGTAGTTCCTTTTCACAGTCTTCCAGCCACTCTGTAAGTTAGATTTGAGGGTTGGAGGGTCAGGGCATTCTCTGGTGGTCTGGATTGTATGATTCCCTTGTAGGAAAGTGGGAAATACGACCCTCACTTAGCCTCTCCCATATTGGAGAATAACTTCCAATTCCTGGCCTGTCCCAGCCAAGCAGGTTGCCTGTTCTCTTTTTCCTTCCTCATTTGCACTGTTTCCTTTTGCTTTTCTATTGAACTCCGGTGTTTCCTCTTGGGCATGTATTCAGAGTGTGACTGTCTATACATGATTTGGGTTCTTCTAAGCACATGAGGCATGCTTAAAATGCTTCTAATCAGCTATCTTGAAAAAAAAAGTATTTTTAGTTAAGATGTGTACATTTTTTAAAAGACATGATGTTATTTTACACTTAATAGAATACAGCATAGTGTAAATGTACCTTTTATATGCACTAGAAACCAAAAATTCATATGATTTGCTTTTTTATGATATTCACTTTATTGCAGTGGTCTGGAACTGAACCTGCAATATCTCTGAGGTATTCATTTGTTTTTTTAGTGGCAGTTAATAACTTCTAAAACCTCCATTTGCTTAATTTTCTTTGTACCAATTACTGCTTCTTGTTCCAGACTGGGAGAACTCTAAGCAGTTATTAGAATGACCAAATAAATTAGTGTTTGGCTTTTTTTATTTTATTTTATTTTTTTAAATTTTTAAATTTTTTATTGCATTATAGGTTTTGGGGTACATGTGCAGAATGTGCAAGATAGTTGTGTAGGTACACACATGGCAGTGTGTTTTGCTGCCTTCCTCCCCTTCACCCACACTTGGCATTTATCCCCAGGCTATCCCTCCCCAGCCCCCACCGCTGTCCCTCCCCCATTCCCCCCAATAGACCCCAGTGTGTAGTAGACCCCCGCCCTGTGTCCATATGTTCTCATTTTTCTCACCCGCCTATGAGTGAGAATATGCAGTATTTCTTTTTCTGTTCTTGTGTCAGTTTGCTGAGAATGATGTTCTCCAGATTCATCCATGTCCTTACAAAGGACACAAACTCATCATTTTTGATTGCTGCATAATATTCCATGGTGTATATGTGCCACATTTTCCCAGTCCAGTCTGTCATCGATGGGTATTTGGGTTGGTTCCAGGTCTTTGCTATTGTAAACAGTGCTGCAATGAACATTCGTGTGCATGTGTCCTTATAGTAGAACGATTTATAGTCCTTTGGATAGATACCCAGTAATGGGATTGCTGGGTCAAATGGAATTTCTATCTCTAGGTCCTTTTGTTGTTGTTTTTAGAGACATTCCTCCTGAAACTTTCAGCCCTCCTGCTTCAATTTAGGTTTCTTCTCTCTTTTCCGTATTAGATTTCTTTTTTCTTTATTCTCTATTTTTCTTTTACTTGTTTTACACCTTTAATTTTAATTTTCCCATTAGTTTCTTGAGAAAGAATGCATGGAGGTTACATTTTTTCCCCCAGAAAGTTTAATAAGTTGGTAAGAAGTTAATTCTTCCATAAATCCAATAAATTGATTATTTTTAAAAATAATACCCCGGCCGGATGTCGTGGCGCTTGCGAAGGCGAGGCCAAGAGTTCAAGGCCAACCAACCTCAGCAACCTTACAAGCTCTCATTGATTGGCAAAAAAAAAAAAAAAAAAAAAAAAAAAAAAAAAAAAATAATACCCAACAATAAAACCAGATTATTTCCTCTCATTAGTTAACTAGTTTGGGAGAAGAAATATGGTGAACTGCTAGCTTGTTGAAATATTTACTTTCCAGTTTAATGCTTTAAAAGATAGATTTAGAGAAGACATAGTTAACATAGAGGCAATGCCAACTGTAAAGCAGGGTCATCATTCTGTAGGATGGCATTTATTTTAAGTAATTTTTAGTTTAAATGAAAACATCTAAATTGTAGTGTTTAAAGGCAGTTATAACCTACTTCTCACGTAAAGATATCTCACAGTCTAAATATAGATTAAATGAAAAAAAAAAAAGTCCTCTAATTGCTTATGGAGAAAAAAATTGACCGGAGTATGCATTGGCTTATGTTTTATGGTTTTTAAGTGGAAGTTTTCTGTTTCTGACATTGTAGAGAAGGCTTTTTACATAAATAACCTCCCATATATCATTTCAAAATGTCTAAGTGCTTGAACAATAATTTTTTTCTTGAGTAGTCAGCAAATGACATCTTAGTCATTAATTACTTTAGGATAAAAGCATTTTGCTAACATTGAGCTTCACTCAAAATTCTTAACTTGTTTGGATTGGCATACGCTGTTTATCGTGTTGTATTTGGCTTGTTTGTTAGGTGTCTTTTTTTCTCCTTAGTAAGAAATTTTACTGCTAGTTAGCTTGTCAGATATCATTATAAATAGAAGGATAAAAATTCTGGTGGTAGATTGCAGTGTTTTATACTGAGCATTATTGATCCATAAAGACTTACAATATATTATTCTAAGGTTGTCATTGCTAGAAAGGACTGAATAAGGATTAAGAAACTATGTTGACAGAAGTCATCACTTTAACGACAGGCAATTTAGTTTGCAGTAACTGAAGCAAGGAAAAATGCAATCAATCATCACAGCAAGGATTTTCACAAATGTTTACCAGTCTGTAATGAATGTTGTGTAGATCATCAAGGTCATTTGATATCTTCTCCGAAAGTAATGTTTTCATATTCTAACAAAGCAATTCAAGTATTTAAAATAAACTGCTATGTCCATTTCTTGAAGTTCTGTAGTACAATGAAGGAGTGAAATATGAAGGATTAAAAAGTTAAGAAACATTAAAATAAATTCAGCTAATTAATTAAGCATTTTGTTTCATACTTGGAGTTAGACATGTTATTTTTCCCCCAGTGATAATTTCCTCAAGTGTCTGGCTAAAAAATGCACATGGAACCTAATGTGTATTTTTACACATTAGTTTCTTAATGTCTCTTCAAATTGTTTTCTCTTGATAATGTTGAAGAGTAAATCTATATGCAGTGTACAAATTCTCTCCTACCAAGATTCCCCATCCACATTGATTCTGGGATAGTAAATGGGTTGGAATTAGGAGACTAGAGCCAGCAAAGAAAGTTAGGTACATAGGCTTGTTCATTAAGCATTGCTGAGGCTGCTTCTGGAATCCATGGCTGAGCAAGCTCTAGATGTAGAGTTAAGATTCAAGCTCTGTCCATTTCTTAGTGGAAGATTTAGTCAAGAGACTTCAGTCTCTCATTTCCCTACTTGGAAAATTTGAATAATATCTTGCTCGTGTGATGGTTGGGAAGATATATTTCACAACTTTTGTAGGGGCCTATAGTGCTTGACACAGGTGGCTCTTCAGAGATGTTAGTTAATTCCTGTTCACCATCACTCCTGTCTCGTAGCAAAGATAGTAAAACATTTGACCTATTTAGTGGCAATAGAAGTAGGCAGAAGGGAGTCATAGTTACTATTTTACATTCTATGGAAATATATTCAGGGTAAGTCATAGCATGCTTAGCATAGGCCAGGCCACTTAAGATGACAGTTGTATTTTTTTTTTCAATTGGTTTAGTAATTTCACACACTGGTTTGATGCAAAATACTTAAAAAAAAAAAAAAAAAAAAAACCCTCCCAAACAATAAGCAAGGCAAAAAACCTGAACTAGCTCTTTGACCAACTTGTTTGTTGGAGTCTTGTGTCATAGGCAGTGCCTTAGTCAGCCAAACTCATTGTAGGCTTAGGGTGAAAGAAGTGTCCTTATCCTCTAGTCTATCAGTTGTGCATTTGTATTTCATTCAGCATTCATTATAAGTAACCTTACAGGTCATTAAAGGTATAATGTATGTATGTGTGTATAAATTGAATTCAGAGTGAGTTGAGAGTTATTTGCGAATAACTGGTATTTGTTCATACTGGTAAGGAACTCTGTTTTGGAGGGTTACAAAGACTTGGGGTTTAATTCTGTCTTGGTCACTTCTTTTTTGTGGACTTGAGTAAATTAATCTCTCTCTACTCTTCAGTTTCCTCGGATAATAGTACAAATAGTACTATTATTGGGAAAGGAAGTGAATTGTATGCTTATACTTGGGGTTCTGTTTTAAATTAAATATTGTAACAAATGTAAAATTTGTAACATACAAAATGCCTAATGTCATTAACTATGATTATGTTTTTCATACTATACTCTGCATAATTTATTTTTATGTACATACAAATATAAATCATTTTGCTGTAGCTGTATTCATGATGTGACTTTTTACAGTTAGGACACTAGTCACATATATAACAGGTTTCTGATGACAATAATATTGATTTTATCCTAAGTTAGAAACCCTTTTATTGGAAAAATGCAGAATAATTTGTTATAGAAATTGTAGCTAATGGCCAGGCGTGGAGGCTTACGGCTGTAATCCCAGCACTTAGGGAAACTGAGGTGGTTGGATCACTTGAGGCCAGGAGTTTGAGACCAGCTTAGCCAACATGGTGAAACCCTGTCTTTACTAAAAATATAAAATTTAGCCAGGCCTAGTGGCACATGCTTGTAGTCCCAGCTACTTGGGAAGCTGAGGCACAAGAATCACTTGAACCTGGGAGGTAGAGGCTGCAGTGAGCTGAGATTGTGCCACTGCCCTCCAGCCTGGGCAACAGAGTGAGACCCTGTCTGAAAAAAAAAAATTATAGCTAACATTTTTGGTTGCTTTTTATGTGCTACTTACTGTGCCAGTGTATTAGCTCATTTAATCTTCAGTACCACTCTATAAGGCCCATTTTAGGGCCTTTTGCCCTGGTAATAGCCTCATTTTGTTGGTGAAGAAACTGAAGTACAGAGAGGTTAATTTGCTGAAGGTCACATAGGTAGTAAGTGAGGGAGCCAGAAATTCCTGTTTGGGAGATCTTTAAAGAATTCTTAATGCTTCCTCCCTTATTCTCTTGCTAAATACTTGGAAGGCGTTTTTCCAATGGATGAAAACAATGAATTAACTATTACTATGTTACAAATAGATACATGGAAAAATCTTGCATTTATTTATGTCTCTCTGAGGATGTTGTTTCAGGTGTTGTTTTATAGTTTATAATATATTGGCAGGTATTTCCCAGCTCATAAACATGTGTTAATCTGCCAATATGTTCTCAAGAAGTTGGCTGTATTTGTAGTTTTCTTCATGGTAGCTGCCCATCCTTCATAATGTGTGGTTGTAGGACTTTACTTTTTTCTCCAGAGTTTGAGTCTCTATTGTAATGAATAAAGAGAACGCTTATGGTTTTGCCAGGTGTGAGGGATTCACTAGTTATCTTAACCTGCTTTTTTTCTGTGTGTATATTCTGGTGCCTCCTGCCGGATTACTCAATATGTAGAGAAGAACAGGAAATGCATAATAGAGCTCAGTGATATATTTCATGGAGTAAGTCGTCAGTTTGGAGCAACCTCTCTTCTTTGTTTCAGTTCTTCTTATCTTAGCAGTGATCCTTCTAGCCAAGCATAGGGCCTGGAATTTAGAATGGGCTTAATAAATGTGTGTTGGGTAAATGTAAATGAATATGTAAAATGAATGTTCTCTTTAGCTTGTAGCATTCTTTCCTTATCAAAATCAAACATGTTGGGCCGAAAGTGGGGGAAGGATGAGAAGCTGCCACACATAAATATGATTTGGCCATTTGTTGGATTAATAGAGAACAAAGGCCTTCTTTAATAGACTGGAAGAGGAAGGGAGCTCCAGTTTTAGTGGTTTATTTCACTGGAGGAAGTGAGATGATCATGTGTTATGAGTTCTATCATTTGATTAGGTATAGGTACCTATTTTTCATTAATCATATTCTCTTTTGTTGCTATTTTTTTTGCATTGTCTTTATTTACCAAATCATTTGTCTTCTTCATTTCCCCTGCTCTCTTGGATGCAATTATTGGGAAAGGAAGTGAATTGTATGCTTACACAGGGAGGTAGGGAATATGGAGAAGGAGAGAGGGAAAGAGGGAGACATGCATGTTTATGTGAAAAAATAGACTTATGGGGGAGAATTTCAGAATCTGTTAGTCTTTATGTTTATGCGGTTTTCCTCTCTTATAATAGTAAAAAGGGTACAGGAGAAATAATTTAAAACCGTCAACTGTTCAGTTATTTCAGCTTAATAATTTAAAACTGTTAACATAACTGTTACTGTGACTTTAAAGAAACATCATTCTGAGAAAGAAAAATCTTAAATGGCAATTATCCTCAAAGTTTGTGGCTAACAGATACTTGTTTCTTTGGTTTTACTAAAAAAAAAAAATCTCAAGATAAATTTCCTTGAAAACGTGTTTTTTGTAAATTAACCTAAGAGTTGCCTCTTTTTCATTACAATGGTTGCTAAATATATGATTTATACATTTATAAATAAATATATGATGTATAAATTATATTTAATTTTAAATATTAAAATATGATTTATATATTTCTAAATAAATATGTGATTTAGCTGCATCATAAACATAGGATTTAGCTGCATTTCATTTAGATACATATATGAGGGAAACAGCCTCTCTGAACCTGCAACTGGAGTGAATCGTGGGGGAGGTTGCCATCACTTTTTTGTAGGTTATCCACAGACACTGAGAATTTCTCAGTATTTAAGATTCCTTTTCCATTAAAAGCTTCCACAGTTTTCTTAGAATCTAATTCTTTACATGGCAACATGCCTGGCATCCATGCTTTTTACTTTTCCTGGGTGCTTTTAGATGCTTGGAGATTTACTTCTTTAGTATCTTTTAATCTGCATGTTTGAAATCTTGGCTTCAAAGTTGTTGAGAAGATCTTTTAGATTTGGTACTTGGTTTTGCTGCCTTTTTTTTATCTTTGGTTCTGCCAGGACCTACCTAATCTCCATTGAGGGGAATATAGGCACACTCCTTTACCTTGATATTTGCAGCAACTGTAGAAGGGGGAAATGCATTTCAGGGCAGTACCTAGGTTTTATTCAGTGTTTCAAGTAGTAAAGTAACTTGATTGAAAAAGAGAAAAATCCTCATCTAAAAGATTTCAGCTAATATTCTTTTTTTTTATTTTTTATTTTTGAGACAGAGTCTTGCTCTGTTGCCAGGCTGGAGTACAGTGGTGTGATCTCAGCTCACTGCAGCCTCTACCTCCTGGGTTCAAGTGATTCTCCTGCCTCAGCCTCCTGAGTAGCTGGAATTACAGGTGCACACCACCATGCTCAGCTAATTTTTGTATTTTTGGTAGAAACGGGGTTTCACCCTGTTGGCTAGGATGATCTCGATCTCCTCACCTCATGATCCACCCTCCTCTGCTTCCCAAAGTGTTGTGATTACAGGCTTGAGCCACTGTGACTGGCCTCAGCTAATATTCTTTATTATTATATTTGAATATCTTTTTTTGGTGGTGGCACTGTCTTAGATACTATGGATTCCAAGACAAATAACACATGATTCTTTTCTTTGGAAGACCTTAGGGTCTGTCTAGGTGGTGGAAGAGGGGCATGGAGGGTGTGGGAAAAGATCTAGTACCCATATTTTAAGCTTCTTGCCTTACTTCAGATTTTTCCAGGTCTGGAGAATGAAGATTCTTCTTTCGTACACCAATTTTATGAACATGTGGAAAAAGAAATAAAAATTGAGGAATTTACAGCTTTTTCATCTGTATCCAATATAACCAAATTTGATGGGAGTAGTTACTGTGTGTATTCTTCCCAGTAAGTTCTTGAGGTTATACCTGTCTTGGGTTATCCCTAGAGATAGTGGTATCAGTACCATTGCTCTGATCATGGATATCATTTGAAACTAAAGATTGAAAGCTTGCATAACAGTGTAAGGAAATAATTAAAGAACTTAACAGCATGCGACCCCAAAATATGCCATTTTGGCATATTGACTATTTTGAGGTGAAGGCATTTGAAAAAGAGTAGGTGCAGTCAGATCACTGTCACCTTCCTCCTACTCCTTAAAAGCACAAGATGGAATTCCTACATGAAAGAGGTCCTCCTGATATGAAGGAAAGTATCATTCTTATCAAGGACGGGAAGTTGAAGCTGAGGGGAATCTGTATAAACAAACCTTATGAAACCAACCTTTTATCCTCCTAGTCACTTCTCTGCCTAAATAACTACCCTAACTGAAGCCCCTTTGCTTTTTTATATTTTCATGAGTTACTTCTCTTTGTCTACCTCGTTATATGAGTATTCAGCTTTAATTGAGTCTTTGGGTCTTCATATCTTTATGAAGGCTCCTGTGCCAAATAAAATTTGTATTAAATAAATGTGTAAGCTTTTCTCCTGTGGATGTGTCTTACGTCAATTGAATTTTCAGGGCCAGCTTAAAAGCCCTAATATGGTAGTGGTAAAATTCTACCTCCCCTAAAGAATACATTCCAAGATAATTCATATAGTCAATTTTAAAGTTCTTTAATTAAAAACCTATAAAAAAGAGGATATGTAATAACTAATAGCAGCCTCTTTTGAGTAGTATTTGTATATCTTTAAAGAAAATGCATTTCTTTCCTTGCCATTTTTTTTTCAGTTTGAATTCTAGCTTTTTAGTTTGATACTTAAAAATACATTCAACATAGTTCTGATTGAACAGTTTATCAGGGAAGGAGTGAGGAATCAGGCATTCTGCAGTGACTGAAGTATTGTGCCAAGTGACTGATGCATCTCAGAAGAAAAACATGAGAATTTATATAGCCTAAAGTTCTGGTCCTTTTCTGATAACGTTGAACCAGAGCCATTTCATAGTTACAGATTTGCCTTTAAATCTTATACTTTGACATAAAATGCTTCGAAAGTAAAAAGAGGAGTGTTAGGTGAAGTATAAAAGCCATGGCACACATGCATGCATTTGTGTCTACAGACACACACACACACACATTCTGCCATTAAAATTGTTGCCTCTGAGGAATAAAATGAAAATAGAAATGTCACTTATGATTTATTCATGAGTCAGATATCCACTTTATGGATCATGTAGACCTTTAATTTCCCTTTATTCTTCCCCTCTCCCATTTCTCCCATCAACTGCCCAATGTTTTCTGTTTTTTCTTTCTTATTACTATACTAGAGGATGGGACATGTGCACATACTCATAACATATTACACCCTTTCGTGAGAAGCCTGACACACTGGGAGCTCAAACTTGAGTGCCACTCAGCCCTGGGCATCACCAAGATGGCTCTAGTCTGAGCGCCTTTTGTCTCATCCCATGCCTTTGTTCAGAATGTGCCCCTCCTTTTTCTGCCACTTTGATACCGTCTCTGATTTGGTCCTGTCTGACATCACTGCTATATGCTTTGCTGCTCTAAATTTCCCCTGCCCTCATGCCAGCAGGAGTCATGCCAGAGATCATATCTAAGAAAGCAAGACAATTTTGTGTGTGTGTGTGTCTGCCCATAGAGGAGTGCTGGTTGTGTTGATACAGTTGGTTGTGTTTATGTAGCTGTATATATTGACACCCTTGAGTGTTAGGACTCTTTGTGAGGGTGCTCACCTTTTAAATCATGACTTTCAATGGGATTGAATCCAGGACACAAAATTTAAATTATCCAACGTTGTTAGCAGTCAACAAAAAACTAACATTAATTGGAAATTATCTTTTGCATTTAGTTGTTAATGCCATCCCTGTTTATAATTATAAATAAATGAGAGTTCATTAATAATAAAATTTAGAAAGTATATTTTAAACAAAATAGCCATGAATATTGGTTTTTCATAATGTCTTAGAGACAGGTCTTATCTCAAATGTCACTCCCCAAGGAGGCCTACTTTAACCCTGTCAATTACAGCAGTTCTAATCACTTTTAACCCTTGTATCTGACTTTATCTGACTTCATAGCACTTGTTTTATTATTTATTCATCTGTTTGTCCAGCCACCTGTATATTGTCTTTCTTTTGGTTTAGATTGTAAGTGCTGTGGTGAGCAGTTGATTGTCTTTACTTCAGCACAGTGCCTGTCCCAGAGTAGGCACAAAATATTTGTTTTAATAAACCATAGATGAGGGAAGTAATTTGCTTTTTTAAATAGAAATGGGGAATTAATACTTAACAATGATACTTTACCAATGTTACACTACTTTTGACTAGGAGTAGGAGTAGGATTAAGTAGCACCCTGCATCTTATACTGAATATCTTGAACACTGATGAATTATATGATTAAGAATTTCCAACCACCTAAATTTGTTAATCTCTTATATAAAGTAGAAGTTGAATATTTTGTGGTTATGTGAAATTTCTTATTGTAGTTCTTAGATTTCTAGTTCAGTAGTAAAAATTTGGTCTGTTTTCTAAATGTGTTCCATAACATGTCTTTGAAATATTATAGCCTTTGCTATGTTTGGAGAATTCTGTGCATAGATGTTTTAAAAATGTTACATTTTCTATTTATATAAATATTTAACTCAAGTATATGGGAAAAACATTTAGATTTGCTTGTATAGATTTAGAAACTTTGAAATAGCAGTAAGGGTAAACATTTTCCAAACTTAAAATTATTTTCAAGCTAACATTTGCAAGTGCTATTTAACAAACTTACAGACCTGCCTGCCCCGAAAAGTAAGATTAGGTGTATGTATTTTGCAGCATTTTTTAGAAATACATTGAATAACTAGATGTAAATGCTACTAGATGTTTGATATTTAGATTATATAACAATTTCAAATATACAAAGATTTGATAATAGCATTAGTTTTTCTTAACTCAACTTTTCATTATTGTTTAGGAAAACTGGTTCTTTATTGCCAACTAGATTTTTTAATGATGTCATAAATAATTTTTACTGATATCCATTATTGGAAAATCCTTAATATGTAATGCTAATCCCTTCAAAATTTTACTATCTAAATGTTAAATACTTTTAATAGTAAAAGCTTTTTTGAGTAATTTTTTATAGGAACCTTAAATGTAACTTACGGTATAGAATAAATAAAGAATTATGCTGTAGAATAAATCTAAAATTGAAATCTAAATAATTAAAAATTAATTTTCATTCTAACAGTTCCCCTTATCTATGAGGGATCTCAGTGGATGTCGGAAACTGCAGATAGTGCTAAACCCAACTGCCCTCAATCAGAACACATTTCTGTTGTCTACAAATTTAATGCCGTTGCCATCTTTTTTTTTTTTTCTTTTTCATGCTTTTTCTTTCTTTCTTTCTTTCTTTTTCCTTTCTCTATTTTTTAAAGATTTTTACCGCATTACAGGTTTTGGGGCACATGTGCAGAACGCGCAAGACAGCCGCACAGGCACACACATGGCAGCGTGCCCTGCCGCCCCCTCCCCCTCCCCCACACCCGGCATTCATCCCCAGGCTATCCCTCCCCAGCCCCCCCCGCTGTCCCTCCCCCACTCCCCCCAATAGACCCCAGTGTGCAGCAGACCCCCTCTCTGTGTCCATGTGTTCTCATTCCTCTCACCCACCTATGAGTGAGTATATGCGGTATTTCTGTTTCTGTTCTTGTGTCAGTTTGCTGAGAATGATGTTCTCCAGATTCATCCATGTCCTTACAAAGGACACAAACTCATCATTTTTGATTGCTGCATAATATTCCATGGTGCATACGTGCCACATTTTCCCAGTTGCCATCTTATCAAAGCACTTTATCATGCACTCTAGCCACAAATTTTGCTGTTTTGAGGTGTGATGGCAAAACTAGCATGATTTTTTTTCCTTCTTCACAATTTCACAGATAGAAGATTTGTTCTTACGACAGATTTTAGCAACCTCTGTATACCATTTTTTCCTTAAGTCCAAAACTGCTACATTTTTACTTAAAGGAAGCACTTTATGGCTTCTTGGTATCATATGTGAATTGCCAGCATCAGTAGTCTTGCACTTTGGGGACATTATTAAGTAAAATAAGAGTTTCTTGAACATAAACACTGCAATACCCTGACAGTTGATTTGATAACTGAGCCAGCCACTAAGTGACTAAGGGTGTGTAGTGTCGACAATGTGGATATGCTGGACAAAGGAATGATTTATGACTTGGGTAGAAGAGAGCAGGATGGCATAAGATTTCATCATGATACTTGGTGTTCAGAGTGATGTGAAAGTGAAAAATTAATAAATTTTTTATTTCCAAAATTTTCTGCATAATATTTTTGAACTGTGGTTGATAACAAGTAACTGAAACTATGGAATTTTTAACAATGGATAAGGGGGACCACTGTATTCAAATTTTAAAATTAGAATTATAGTTCCTGCTGATAGTTGACCCTTACTTAAAGTTACAGGGTGAGATTTCAAGCAAATTCTTGCTATTTTTAGAACTTGAAAATAAATTGTATATATTTTTTGTGCCCCAACTCCACCACACTTAATCATCTGTTATAGATATTTTAAAGTTCAGAAACATGGAAGATTTGGAATTAGTTCACCTAAGTAAGAAGAAGCTGAAGGGCAACTAAGTATCTCTATATATGAAGAACTATATGGCATTTCTGTAAAAGGTAAACTTAATTGTAATCTTGAACTTTACTATTCAAAGTGTTATCTGAGGACCAGCATCACTTAAATGTTTGTTAGAAATGCAGGAACTCAGGTTTTACCCCAGACCCACCAAGAAACAGGATATGTGTTTTAATTGTGGTTTGTATGCACGTTAATTTTTGAAATGCTTTGGTTTAGAGTAAACATCTCAAACAAAAAAAGAAAACAGAGCCTGATGTTATGATGATTAAATATTGTTTTCCAGAGATTTTTAAGATATTTAATAATAGTGCACATTCCATAAGTCTTGGTTAAAGTAAGGATGTTACTGTGTATGGGAGCCCTAAGAACAATGGTTGGTTTTGTTATCTCCTAATGAATGATATAGATGTTAACAAAATACAATTGAACATTGGAGATCACTGATAGGGTCTTTTTAGTGTATGTTGATTTTATTTATTAAATCATTATCAAATGGTACTGGGCTTAATATACTCTGGATATAATATGGGAATTGTTGAGAACAGTAAATAGTATTTGCAATGGTGGCTTTTGGTCTCTATTGTTTGAAAATGTATATGGTTACTTGGGTCCGATTTAAGAGTTTGTATTAATATATTTAAATGTCAAATTAAAAATTTTTTTCCTGAAGATTAGTGCAGGTAGTTTTCTTTTTTCCTTCTGATTAGGTAAAATTACTGATAAAGTATTTCAAAAAATAAAGTAACAGCTGCCTCAGGTTAGTCATGAAATCAACGCAACTAAAAGGGGAATGAAATAATCAGTGTCTAAGAAAACAAGAGAAAGCTTTTTTAAAATGCAGATAAATCATTGATTAAAACAAAACTTGTAAATTATTCTGTCGCTTCTTTTAAAGATTTTTGTGTTCTTGACAGTATTAATTCATATAGTAATCTTTTAATATAGAGGATGGATCATGAATAAAAGAAATGGGACTTTTGACCCTGTGACAATGCCAATAAAAAATTAAAAACCATTTATCAACTATTACTATAATTCTCTATCATTGTTTTTATGTTTACTGATATTAGATAGCATTAGGAAATGTCAAAGTAAGGAATTAGAAAACAATTGACTGGTTTATTCTTTCATGGAAATCAGAAGAGTTATAACTGGTACTTTCATACTAAGGTTTATTCAGCTAAAGTTACTGTCATGAGTCAGGAAAGCTGACAAGGCTTAAGAGAGCTGATCTCATTTTTGCACTCTGAACCTTTTTCAACAACTGGAGATCTATTTAGAAAGTCTTCTGGATGAAAATATGAATACTTCCTAACTAATTTATTTGAATGTCAGAAAATTTTAATTTATTTTTAATTGAAATCTCTTCATTTTCATTTTAAACTTACTAATACCTGTACATTTAAAAGTTGAAATAATATAAAGAGCTAGTATAGCGACAGGGACCATCTTGTTATCCTACTTTATATAATGATTTATAAAGTTGACTACTGTCATCTAGGCTCTCTTTGTTAGCCAGTTTAAGTAATTTAGTTCCTTCATCAGTTCTCTCTTCATCTTTTGACCACTTGGGACCATGCTCCTGACTCTTTCAGTGTTTTGGGTGCTCTTAACTTACAGATGTTACACTGGTACACAGTACCTGTTGTCTTTCTGAATCAGTTAGGACCAAATGATTTCACTGAATAGAGGTGTTTAAAGTAGAGATTCTTTTTTTTTTTTAAGACAGAGTCTCGCGCTGTCGCCCAGGCTGGAGTGCAGTGGCGTGATCTTAGCTCACTGCAACCTCTGCCTCCCAGGTTCAAGCGATTCTCCTGCCTCAGCCTCCCGAGTAGCTGGGACTACAGGCACATGCCACCACGCCCAGCTATTTTTTGTATTTTTAGTAGACATGGGGTTTCACCATGCTGGACAGGTGGTCCTGAACTCCTGACCTTGTAATCTGCCCACCTGAGCCTCCCAAAGTGTTGGTATTATTACAGGCGTGAACCACCACACCTGGCATAAAGTAGAGATTCTTGAAATGAATAACAAATACTTCACATTAAGAATGAAATTTCCTCATCATATGGGTAGTTTGTTTCTATAAGCATAATTTTCTGTTTCTCTGATATCATGATTTTTTGGAGTTAAGTTCCCTGGACACTTTGCAATGCGGGGAAGTCTATGGGAACCTTTTCAGGATAATGTGAAAATACACAGATGTGTTTTTTATGTAATAAATAATATTGGCCAATAATTATAATTTTGAAATAATGGACATTAATGCTTTTTTAAGATGTCTGCAACAAGTGTAATGTGATGTGGAAACACCTTTGATTTTTATTGCTGACAGCTACTGTGGTTTATTGACTATATTCATAATAGAAATGCTGAATAGAGATTAGTGAAAGTAGAAATGTAATAAAGTTTAGGGAAAGTAAATAGAAATATTTCAAATAGAAATTGAATGTAAACATGTAATTACTTTTCCCTCCAAATTTATGGACCCATTAGGATTTGTGGACTGTAAGATAAGAACTCTTCATCTGACAACTTCACTGAATTCCCTTATACTGCAATTTTAAAAGTTTTATTGTTTTTTCCTAGGTGGATATTTATATCATCTAAAAATCATGATAGTTTTTTTCCTTTCTATCCTATCTTTACAAATTTTATTTTCAATTTGATTTTGTCCAAGACCTCTACAGCTGTGTTTGAGTTGTGTTGATAGTAGTCTCCTTTGTTCCTGACCTTAAAGGAGCTGCAGACCCTCCATTAAGTGTGGTGTTCATGCAGGTTTTTGTTATAGAGGTATTCTTTGCTAAGATTACTTAGGGCCAGAAATCAGATAGGGAGTTGGTGTAGCAAGATTCTCAATTAATTGGTTATATATGGTTCATGAATTTTGGATAGTGAGTAGTGAGAACTGAGATAGGAAAATTAAAACTTGAACATTTATTTGAGTTAATTGTGTCAGCAGGTTTTCAGCTAAGTTCAGACTGAACAGTAGCCTTGTACAACTTTTACCAGGTAAGAAAGTTTCTTTCACTTTATAATTTAACACTTTAAAAATTATAAATAGATAAGAAAGATTATCACATGCTTTGCCTCTATTAAGTGAGCAAATCATAGGTCATGTTGAACTAAGTTTACATTCCAGAACACTTTATAACAATTGTATTTTAATAAAGTATTGGATTTATTTCTCTCATTTTTTTTTTTTTTTGATGGAGGTTTTTATGGTTGTTGCTTTCCCACCTAATTCCTAAGTGAAGTGGGCCCATATTTTCTTCCTGTAAATTGTCTAATTTTGGAATCAAGATTCCAGTAGCTTTCTATAATGAGCTGGGTGGTTTTATACTCTTCCTATCTGCTGTAACAGCTTGCATTAGAAAGTCAGTAATGTTTCTTAAAAGTTTATTAACCCCACTTGTGAAAAATCATGTAGACCTTTGACTTTTTGAGAGGATGCTTTGAGTACCTTCCAAATTATTTCTTAATTTTTGGTATATTCAAGGCCTCTATTTCTTTTGACAATTTTGATGTTTTTTTTTTTTTCCCTGGGATTTTTTCCATTTTATGTAGATTTCCAAATTATTAGTCTATATTTATGGCACTTAAAATATATTTAACATTTTGTATTCTCTCTCTCTCTTTTTTTTTTTTTTTTTTTTGAGACAGAGTTTCACTCTTGTTACCCAGGCTGGAGTGCAATGGCACGATCTTGGCTCACCGCAACCTCCACCTCCTGGGTTCCAGCAATTCTCCTGCCTCAGCCTCCCAGGTAGCTGGGACTACAGGCGCATGCCACCACGCCCAGCTAATTTTTGTATTTTTAGTAGAGACGGGGTTTCACCTTGTTGACCAGGATGGTCTCGATCTCTTGACTTCGTGATCCACTCGCCTCAGCCTCCCAAAGTGCTGGGATTACAGGCGTGAGCTACTGCGCCCAGCCTGTATTCTCTCTTTTCATTCTGTATTTTGCTGCTTTCTCGCATCTCCCCATCTCATCCCTATGTTTGATGAATCTTGAGAAAAGTTTATAAATATTTATTAATATGTTTAGTCTCAGGAAAGTAATTATGAGATCTTTCATCTTTCTTTTTTCTTTTTTAGTTCTGTAGCATTTACTTTAACCTTTCAAACTTTTCTTTGTCTCTCTGTCAACCTCCCTCTTCTTACCATTTTTTTCTGAGCCTCCTGTTACCTGAATGTTCACGTAACTGCTTCTGTTCCTTGGCTTTTCTTTCATGTTGTTTTATGTTATTCTTTTGTTTTCTTTTACCTTTCTTTCTTTCTTTTTTTGAGACAGAATCTTGCTCTGTCACCCAGGCTGGAGTGCAGTGGTGCAATCTTGGGTCACTGCAACCTCTGCCTCTCACATTCTAGCGATTCTCCTGCTCAGCCTTCCGAGTAGCTGGGACTACAAGTGTGCACCACCACCCCCAGCTAATTTTTTGTATTTTTAGTAGAGACGAGGTTTTACTGTGTTAGCCAGGATGTTCTTGATCTCCTGACCTCGTGATCCTCCCGCCTTGGCCTCCCAAAGTGCTGGAATCACAAGCTTGAGCCACCACGCCTGGCCTATATTGTTCTTTTTTATTGTCTTTTAGGAAGGACCCATAATGTGATTTTTCTAACTCAACAATTTATCCTATAATTCTTTTTGTCCTGCTGTTTTTCTCTATTGTATTTTAAAATTATATATTTTTTAATGAATACTTTACATTATTTTTAATGATTTCTTATTCATACTTAACATTGCTGATTTCTTACTGCCTTAGCTGTATCATGTTTATTGTGAATTATTGGAGTATATTTCAATAATTTTGCTTCAGGAATACATAAAACCTCCCCACAAGACAATAAGGGGAGCCCAGATTTTTCAGTATGTAAAGTGCGAGACTGTGTGATACCAGTATCGGTGAAATGACTATACCAAACTTGCACAGATTGACAGCCAGAAATCCTGGGAGTTGGGCTCTGAGCTGAATCTTTCTTGGTCCCGGCTGTAGTTTGGTGCCACCTAGTGGCCATTGCCTCCTCTGCTCCTCTGGCTTAAAGTTCCACAGGTTCCTTTTGTGAGCTCCAGGACAGTGGCAGCAATTCCAGGAATCTCTTGGTTAGTTGTCTCTCATTTTGAGGGCCTAATTGGAATGATTGGTCTGGGAGAAATGTAGGGGTGTAGGAACCTGTTCTCTTCTTCCCTACTCATAAATACGATGTTGCCTGGCATGGTTGTGCCGTTTCCTCCACTTCCTATATCCCCCTTTCCTTTTGCCTACCGGGAGGGGAAGCCCATGTTATATGTTTAGATGGTTGTATTTCTTTAATAGGTAGATGTTTTTATTAGTTGATTTTTAGATCAATTCTTATTTCCTGGATATAGCTACCATGTGTGGCAATGTGAATTGGGAAGGGCAGAAGGCCAGCCTCTCTGGTCATTGTTAATATGGCAGAGAACCCCGGGAACCACTCAATCTCTGCTGATCACTCCTTGTCTCTTCACTACCTATGGTTTCCACCTTTACTTCACAAGTCCTTAAGCTGCCCCAAATTACTAATTGTTAATGCTGACATTAACAACTAGTCCTCTTCTGTCCATTGTCTATGTTGTGGTAAAGGTTTATGCTTTACTTGTCTTCAGAAGAGAGGCAAGAGTAGAATGGAAAGTTTTCCAACGACTGGTTTCCTCCCAAATAAGGCTGCAGCATTCTGACCTGACTTCAGCATACATAGTTTTTCTTTTCTTTTTTTTTTTAAGTTTCTTATAACTGTTTCTCTCACTAAGCTAGTTTCTCCAGTATTGATTTTGTGGAGGAAGCTGGTAGTGGACAGTTTACCATCTTGATAGGAACAATGAAATATACTACCTTATAGATAAATCCACATTTCAACTTAGCCTAAGTTATAAAAACTGTTAGTCCCAAGTAGGTAAATTTAAAAATAATACTTTGACTGAGGCAGGAAAATTGCTTGAACCCAGGGGGCAGAGGTTGCAGTGAGCTGAGATCGTACCACTGCACTCCAGCCTGGGCGACAGAGCTAGACTCCATCTCAATAATAATAATAATAATAATAATAATAATTTATTGTTTGCTTTCAGATATTTAAATTTTTATTTTGTGGGCTATTAAACATTCCTTTTAAATACCCTCTGTATCCTTATGTGATTCTTTTGCCTTCGAACTTCCTTTTGCTTTTTGTTTTGCTTTACATGTTTTACGTCTTACATTATTACATCTTTGATACTGAGAAATTGTCTTGAACTTCTTTAGAAGTTCTCACATTTTTTCAAGCAACATTTTTACAAAGCCCTTTCACATATTTAATCATATTCATTTCTGAGGCTGTATGGGTGAAACTATAAGGCTAAGAGAGATTTTGTGTTAGACCTGATGATACAGCCAGCAGTTGGCAAACCAGGAATGTAAACATGAGACCAACTTGAATTCCAGGGCTTTGTCTGCCACACTACAGCTACATTGAGGATACTTTTTTTTTTAACATCAGAATCTTCTGAATGCTTCAAAAGAAATTCTTAATTTCAGTTTTCATAATAAAATGAATTTCATAGTTTTAGCTTTTCATAAACTTTTAAGTTAAAGATTTCTACAAAACTGTCGTATCCCATGTTGATAGACATTTTTGATGGATTGTGGTATATATATTTTTAACCAGCATAGTTTCTTTGTACCTGACTTCCTCTTAGATCAGATCTCTTCAATTCCTGATTCTCATAGCTCGAAAAACAGTGTTGTTTGTGCTGTCTTTCCTTCATTTCAAATTATACTGTAAAAATAGCTGATAGTCGCCAAGATTTATTGCCTGAGGGAGAAAAAGACCTGCCACTTTTAAAGCATAGAAACTTGTTATTTAAATGGAAATTGTGTAATTGCTTTCATTATGATCTATAGACTGCCTTGGAAATGTGAGGGCCCTGGATAAAGCATATCACAACTTTTATTATGTCTAGCTTTATGTATTATGTTTATTATGTTTCGTTTTTCTATTGGTTTCAGAGATCTAATTTGGAATTTCTTTTAAATCCTCTGTGTGTTATCACTTCAGAAATATATCCTGGATATACTCTTCTGTTGACTACCTTTCCCACAAGCTAGATTGTAGGATCCTAGAGTGTTTTAGCAGAAAAAAAGATGTTAAAGGCCATTTATCCTGGCTTCCTTGATTAATCTGAGGAAATGGAAAGGTTAAATGATTTGACTAATGAGCGTCTAGCTAATAAGAGACTGAGCCTCCTTAGAGCCCAGGTTTTTTAACTCCAACTCTGCTCTTTATATGCCACTTGATCTCCTTAATGAATGACAAACAGAATTTTTTCTTTGAGCCTATTCTACTTCTAGAAATCTCACATTATTTTTCTTTTCAACAGCGGAGTGCTTCTTTGCTACCTATTTTTTTTTTTTACACCAGCATGTGAAAGGGTAGAAAGAAGAAAAATAACCTTGTTCTTTTTAAGTTCATGTTTTATATTCATCTGCTCAGGCTGCCATAGCAAAATCTCATAGACTGGGTGGCCTAAACAACAGAAATTTATTTTCTCACAACCTAGAGGATAAAAAGTCCAAGATCAAGGTCTGGAAGGGTTTGATTTCTGGTGAGTGCTCTCTTCTGGCTTTCAGACTACTGCCTTCTTGCTGTGTCATCACATAGCAGAGAGACCATAAAAGCTACAGCACTGTTGGATTATGACCCCACTATTATGACCTTATTTAACCTTAATTACATTCCAAAGACCCTATCTCCAGATATAGTCTGGAGTTAGGAAGTTACGGCTTTCACATATGAATTTGAGGGCAGCACAATTCAATTTTGAGTATGCTCTATATATCATCTTGTGATTGTGATGTAATTTGCATTCCTCACAGTTGGTGGCATGCTTGCCTCAGCATCCTTAATGTGATCAGTCTTTGAGATCAAGGTATGACTGGTCTGGGGAGATGCAGGTTGATACAAGCACAATTTTTTCCGCTACCTTTGAAAAGCACACACAACCTCATAGGATTGGTACCAACAGGTCTTTTGTTCAAAAAATCATAATACAATATGTATGTGAACAATATAAGATTATTTTTCCCATTTAAATCTTCATGGAAGACATTATCAGGTCATGATTGAGTCCACATGTGTACATATTTTGGCATCAGAATTCCTGGTTTCTTGGCTCTGCCACTTAGTATCTGTGAAGCTGGATAGGATTTAGTCACTGCCTCTGTTTCTCATTTGTGAAGTGGATAGGATTGTATCACAGCTACTGACAGTGAGGATTATATGAGATAGCGCCTGATGCATAGAAATTATTCAGTTAATGATAATGATAATTATTATCTTTTTTTGTTGCTGTTGCTTTTCCTGAACTTTGGAGCTCAAATGACTAGCTCATTTGTTCTCAGTATTTACCCTAAAGATTCCTCACTTTGTCATTTATGGCCTTGGTAAGCTTTAATTAATTCTTTGTCTCATCTTGGTGGGTGTATGCTTTTAGAAGATTTTATCCAAGTCCTTTGTTACTAAATTATTCAAGTGAGTAATTCAGAAATCAACTTATGATGTTCCCAATAGTCTCTGTTTTACAGATAAGGAAACCGAGGCTCAAAGAAGTTAATCACTGTTCAGCTAGGGTGAAACCAGAATTCTCTATTGAATCTGTCTTCGTAAGTTGTGCTGTTTCTATTGCATCACGTTAAGAAATTTTAATTCGTTTAAGTGATAGTAAATCAGTGTTAAATTCTGTAATGTGAAATATCTGTAACCAGTATAAAGCCCAGGTAGTTTGTGATCCAAGCCTAATGGACTCATTCAGCTAGAGGCTGGTAACTGAAACACAGTTAAAAACAATTTAAATATTTATATTGCTCCTGAAAATGCTAAAGGGACACCACTGCCATAATGCACAACACAACTTTAAAAATATCCTTTAGTGAAGAATTTTGTGTTGAATTCTTGTTACATGCTTAGAAAACTAAGGAAAACACAGAAGAGAAAAAAAATACACTTATTAACCTCAGGTAAACCAAAACTTATGCAGGGAAGGAGAAGGAGTAATACCTCACTACTATTACTGGATTGTCAGCTCTGGATATTTTTATATAGTCATAACTATGTAAATACTAAATGTGAATCTAACTACAATTATAATACAACTACATAGGAAAGATTGTGTATATGTTGGGTCTGGGTGAAGCATATATAGCTTCATCATTTTCATATTTGAAAAGTCAAATGCCTAAAACTTGAAATCAAGAAGTAGCAATATAAACATTTGGAGATACGGCATTTGGAGATACGGAAGTAAATTCCAAAATAATCATGAAAGAACTGAAAATGTTTACCTCTGGAAAGGGGGAAATGGGGTAGAGGTGGTGGGGAAAGACAAGTCTGCTATTTTTCAAACAAACCTTTTGGGTTATTTGATAATTCAAGCCAGGTGCCTATGTACTTTTAATAAAATGAAATAAAGAAAAAGCAAACTTTTGCCCAATCATAAATATTTTGACTTGACTTTAGCTGATGTTTTGTTTGAATGTCAAGATAAGCATTGATTTTCTTTAGAAGGCATAGTACTTAATTAATTTGCCTAATATTAATTGAATGTCTGCAGTGTGCTAGGCATAGCAGGGGATGTAAATGTAAATTAGACAATAATCCTTCCAAGGAAGTTGTGATCTTGTCAGAAGATGAGATATATGCAAATAACCGAAATGGAAGATTATAAGTAATAACTGCCAAGAGAGCAGGCTTTGCTTAGTCTTCTTGACTCTGAGGTTTGCCTCAAGCCTTGGGTTAATAGTGCAGCTCATATTTCCAATGATCTTGGTCTTGCTTATGATTTGCAGAATTGGTTTTATTCTAGACCTTTATCTGTTTCCAATCTTGGTGATCTTGGCCCTTGCCTTACGCTTTGCTTTATTTAGCATTTTCTTTGGTGGATGTCATCTAAGTCGAATCCCAGTTAAAGAAATTCAGTAGGAAGAAAACCTTTTTATCAACAAAATGTTTTTAGTTCTAATTTTCCTCTTATGTCAGAGCAAATGTTTCTTCATTTGTCAACAAATGTTTTTTTGAGTATCTGTGATGGGGCAGAGGTGAAACTACTGAAAGGCTAGATATAATATTTATATGAAATAGAAACCAAATCACCCTCAGTTTCCTTCCTGTCCAGTCCTTTGAGTCCGAGTCTCTTAATTGGAAAGATTAGAACCTAGGAGTATGATTTTACAGATGAGAAAACAAGCCTAGAAAGACTAAGTGGTTTCTCTCAGGGCAATATGCTAGGCTATTTTCAAGGTGAACATAGAAGCCAGTATTCAAAGTTTTTGCCAAAATTTGTTGTGCATGCTTTTCATGAGCCTGGCTTTTTGCTAATTACTTTTACATATAGATTCTTACTTTATCACTATAATAACTCTGTGTTTTAGGTATTACTTCCTACCACTCCCCAACATCCAAAGAAAAAGTTTGGAATTTATGTGCAGAAACATGTTTAAACCTCAGTTTTCCTAAGTGATTTGACTAAAGGTTGACTCCCTAGAAAGAGGCCTTAGGAAAAAAAAAAGTTCTGTGTTGTCTGTTTTGGATGTTAAGACTCCCATTATTTTATTTTCAACCAGTTTACTACACCAGTACAATGTGTGGAAATAAACTAACATGTCTCACGTGTTAGAAATGACATCTGCCTTTGTTTCATGCAGGTGGTGAAACTAGATCATGTCATGGATCTGGTCAGTTTTTCCTTGGATGCAAGCCCAGATGACTCCTGAAATTAAACCTAAATATGAACCCAACAGAATTCTGTTAAATTCCCATAAACCAGGAAAACCTATTGATGATAAATTAAAAATCAATTAATTAGATTACTTTAAACAAAAAGTGAAAAGAAACCCTACTATCTGTTCTTCCTTTCTTTTGAAATTAGCTTTGAATTGGTCAAAATGTAGGGATCATTGAACAAACATAAAAAATTGTATTCGTTTTTATATTTATGATTTTATGAAATACTACAAAGATAAGATAGGAATAACTGAAAAAGTGAAAATCCATGTTATGACATGTGTATGTATTAAAATATGCTGTATGCTAAGCTTTCAGTACACAGAAACATACTTGTATTTTTAGAATAATTGTATTCTGCCATTATTATGTTCTATCTTAATGGTTTTCAGGATTTGCAAAACATATATTTTAGTGTGTCAGAAAAACTACAAATTATGTGTATACATATGTATGTGTATGTATGCATGTATATGTGTATTTTTCCTCCTGATTGATGTAGATAATACTTAACACTGTTTTCCATCAAGTTGTATGAGTTTTTTTGTACATGCTCTAAAGCCACACTAATTTTTTTTCAGCATCATATATATGTATGAAATGCAATAACTTTAGTGTACAGATTGCATAGTGTCATATTGCAGTAGATTGTTACTGAGTGGCGTGTATGTATATAGGCAGTTGAAGACATGGGGATTAACTTAAACATTGACACTTAATAATTTTTCTGAAGGTTGTAATGCAGTACTTCTAACAGCCCTATTAAAGAGAGCAAAGGATAGGGCTTTGCTCTCTTTAAAATCATTGTTTTACCATAATTATTTAGCTCACCTTTGTGGGGGAAAATATATATTTGTGTGAAATTATGACTTAAATTATTAAAGGTTCTACAAATTAACATATTGTAGCTCCCTTGCAATACAATTAAATAGGAATCTGTTACTCTTTAATATTACAGTTAAGTGAACATCTTGGGAAATTAGAGGTGTTTATGATTTTCATTTTCTCCCAATGTTCATTTCATCTCTTGAGAATAAGTGAAGCCCATAGAATGTCCTGATTATGATTTCTGATCCTTACCAGATCAGCAAACTTAGTCACAGCAATGACTTAAACAGTGGCGAGATGGAAAGCATTTGGGACAGATTTTTGTCTCGTTGGGTATTGGCAGGGAAGAGACTATAGGCAGAGAATTTTGGAAATTTTCAGTTGCTCTCTTGTCTCCTCTAAAATACCAGAGAATATATAATTTATCCAGTTTAAGCTTAAATAGGGAAATTGTCTGGAATATGTTGTGATTTTGGGGGAAAACTTTGTTCTTTCTTTCCTAGAAGCACAGTTTATAGTTGTCAAAAGGCATAATTATCTCATTTACCAGTAAGTTTCTTTAATATATAATGCACTTGAAAATTCTTTAAATTTGAAGTTTAAGATTTTGTAAAATTTGTTCATACCCTAATCAGTTGTTTCTATGAATTCAAAATATGAGCTTACGTAAGAATACCTATACTGTGTGAAAAGGTGATTTCACATCTATTACAGTATTACTTTTATGTAGATACCGCTTTATATTTTCTTTTCTTTTCTTTTTTTGAAACAGGGTCTAGCTCTGTTGCCCAGGCTGGAGCACAGTTGTGCAATCTCCGCTCATTGCAACCTCCACCTCCCAGCCTCAAGTGATCCTCTTACCCCAGCCTCCTGAGTAGCTGGGTTGACAGGTGCCCACCACTAACCCTGACTAATTTTTGTATTTTTAGTGGAGCTGAGGTTTCACCTTGTTGCCCAGGCTGGTCTCGAATTCCTGGGCTCAAGTGATCTTTCCACCTTGGCCTCCCAAAGTGTGATTATGGGAGCAGGCCACTGCACCCAGCCCTCTTTACAAATTTTTAATTATTTGCTGTATTTGCCTAATTACTTCTTAAATTATTACTAGTTCTAATTATCCCTGATGGTTAATGCAGAATGTTAGAACCAAGGAGAAGGGACTGAGTAGAGGAGTCATCAGCTGGCGGCAAGATGCAAGCTAATTTATTTATTTTCCTCTTATAAAGAGAACAAAGAGTAGGGAGGAATAGAATTTTGTGAGATACATTGGTAAGACATATGACATTGAAACAACCATTAAATGATAAATAGTATTCCTGTAATCTGAAGAACTTTGAGTGGAGAGGTAGTATTTCATGCTTTAATAAATATGAGTAAAGATTAAAAAATAATACATTTAGCAGGTATGAATCATTTGGAGACAGTATTCAAAGAGCCATTCTACATGCATAAATACCAGAATTGCCATTACAGAAAACCTGTTGAGGACAGAAATAAAAATTAAAAAAACCAAAAACCAAAACCCTCACTTTTCTTTCCTAGAATAAAGTACCCTTTCTGTGATTCATGAGACTTGTCTTAAAGGGAAAATTTCATATAGTACAGGTTGGGAAAGCTTTTCTTCTCTTTATTAGCTTTAACAGTTACTTTGATCATGCAGTTACAGTTTTGAAGGTTCATTTTGAGAATGCTTTATTGATATGGTAATCTGCTTTAACTTTCTGAGGTGATTTATTATTGTAGTTCTTTGGAATCTCTCAGATCATTGTGATAGACTCCTAGATCGTTTAGAGGATCCACAGATTCTACTTGGGGGCCTCAACATCTTCACATCAGCCTTTCCTAAGAGTATAAGTGTAACGGACTCATGTGGATGATGGTGCAGATATGCTGTGCATAATGAAAATTTGAGAATTTCTCAATTAGAGCGTAAGGAACAGCAAAAGGACCTTTTACCCAGCTTCGTGGATGAAATAGTGTTTGCCTCTCTGCTGTCAGAGAAATTTGATATCTATACAGCTGTCTTGTGGCCTGTAGTTGTTTCTGTGATGTTTTGCCCTCAAACCAAAGTCAAGGATAGTTCTTTTTTTTTTTTGAGATGGAGTTTTACTCTTGTTACCCAGGCTGGAGTGCAATGGCGCAGTCTTGGCTCACCGTAACCTCTGCCTCCTGGGTTCAGGCAATTCTCCTGCCTCAGCCTCCTGAGTAGCTGGGATTACAGGCACGTGCCACCAAGCCCAGCTAATTTTTTTGTATTTTTAGTAGAGGGAGGGTTTCACCACGTTAACCAGGATGGTCTCGATCTCTTGACCTCGTGATCCACCTGCCTCAGCCTCCCAAAGTGCTGGGATTACAGGCTTGAGCCACCATGCCTGGCCATGGGTAGTCTTATATGTGTTCATGTATCCTTCTATGTGTAGTAGAATATATTTAAATGGCATTAGGTTTCTAGGCATATGTGCATTGCCGATTTTCAGATAGCAAATGACTATAGGAATTCACACTAAATGTCTTACTATGTTTTACATGGTTTTAATCGTCTTGTTTATTCCAGAAATTTTAGAAGCAATTTGAAAATAATAATCTTTCAGAATTCTGGTTCTTCAGAATTAGGTTTTTTTAATAAAAAAAAAAACAACATAGGATTTTGTCTTAACAAAGAGGCTGCCGATTTAATTTTGTATGAATGATGTTTTTTAACCTTGTAAAGCACTGTTCTTCAATCATGTATTAATGTTTTAGATTGCAGCTTAATTGCTCTGAATACACTTAAGCCAGTTTATATGCCTGATAATAAGAAACAGTCCAGTTATAAAATTATAAGAATAGAAGGACTCTTAGTGATAAACTAGTTTATAGTCACAGATGAAGAAAGTTTATAAGATATTGGCAAATTGTTCTCAAAAATGCTTATGAAAATTTGTATTCTCACCAATATTGGAAAAGTTCTCTTTTCTTTATATTCTCTCCAGCACCTGTGCAAGGGCTTCGCTAAGATTCAGCAATTCCATTTCTACATACACACGTCTATATATACATATCTTGTCATGGTTATTGTCCATGTGTTCAAAGAGACATGTGCAAGAATGTTCATTGTATCATTGTACTAAAATTAATAAGAGAATTGATAAATCACTCTATATTAAATAATGTGAAGTGGTTAAAATTAATGGAATATGTCTACATGTATCAATCAATATATGTATATCTTAGTCATATAATATTGAATGAAAAGATAAAAGCAAATTGTAGAAGGACTATACAACATATTATGTATATAAAGAACACAAACCTATAAAACACAATTTATATAGGATTGATGGAATATTATTGAGTTTCACGAAGAGTTTACATAATGTGGGGAAATATGTGTTATGTATAACAGGGTAGCAAATTGTGATACTAGCTAAAGGAAAGCTACTACATGCCATGTCTACAGTATACATTCTTCTGTTTGAAACCTGCTTGTTCTGTAGTGTTGCCAACTTCTCTTGGCTCTGTTTCAGGAAATTTTATGAATTTTGAAAACCAGACACTAGATTGAGTCCTAATAATGAAGTCTGGCTATAGGAAGATTTCTATTAAACTGTTATTTGATTCATCTGATAAGAGGACAATAGCATTTGGGTGGCTATTATATTTAAGGCCCTAAATGAAAAGGAACAAACTTAATTTTCCTGCTCTATCTACATAAGAAAATAATAATAACTAAAAATACCATCTTGGAATAAATATATGGGAATGTTTGCACCCTTAATAATGAAGGAACTCCAAGCGAAGACATCATTGAGATTTTTTTTACTTTGCAGGTTGGCAAAAATAAGTTTGATAATTTCCGGTGGTGGCAAGTGCATGAAGCAAGAGACACTCTTTTCAATGGCTGGTATCAATCAGTGCAGTTTTTCTGGAAGACAGTATAAATAAATATCTCACAATTAAAAAGATTCATTTTTTTTAACCCGAAAGTTGGACTGCAAGGAATTATTGCAAATAATTGGTACAAGTTTTTCAAAGTATATCTACAAGGAGTTTGTTGAAGTATTTTTTTTTTTGCAATAACAAAACAAATAACAAAAATGGGAAATAGGTTAGATATTCATCAATATAAATTTGTATTTTCATCTGACAGAATACTGCATAGCTATTAAATAAATGAGATAGATCTATGCATGCTGATGTGCAAGGTTCTCCAAAATATTTTAATAGCTCCAAGATATTTTAGGTAAAAAAATGCAAACAATATGTCAAGTTTGAAACTATTATATAAAATCAAAAGGAAAAATAAACAAGCACAGATACTATACATGAGCATTTGCATGAAACAATTTATAAGCAATTCCAAGAAACATAACAGTGTTTGCTTTTGGAGATGTAAGTAAGAGAAAGATGGCTTTTACTTTTCATTTTGTGTCTTTCAGCACTCTTTATATTTTTTAACCCAATACATGTTTTACTGTGCTTGTTTTTTAAATGCTGCTAGAGTTTGTGTCAGAATTTCTATCTCTTCATTTTGTACTCTTATTCCTTTATTAATTAATTATAAAATACTACTAGCTGCAACAAGAAAACAAGCAGAAATCAGCAAGTGATTATATAAAACACAATACAATTATGTTTTCAGTGAGCATAGATGGTCACCGAAAAACATCCTTCAAAATAGGTCATTATTAATAATTATTTATTGCCTTGTTAGTTTAAAAAATGATGTAAAGGTCAGAACATTAAGGGCTAAAGCCAATTGGTCATTAACTGTGGTAATCATTGACCTTAAAAAGGAGAATTGGTCTTCTAAATGATTTTCTGAAGTTGTTAATAAGTGTATCTGAAGATTAGCAGCTATATTGTGATGACAAGTGTGCCAAAAGACATTGTTCCCATTCATATGAAAAATTATGTTTTTAGTGTGTAATTTGCTATAGCATTCATCAAAATTATGCATTCTTTCTAAAAGGAAAAAAAATTGATTGGTAGCAGCTGCAGTGCCAAGGTTAGAATTAATGGTACTGAAACATCTAAATTTCCTGGCTTTTAAACCTTTTAAAAACCTTTGAAGAGATTTATATGGGCTCTTGGATATGAAACAGTTCTTAAAAAAATAATAAGGTCACTTTTTGTTGCATGCCAGAAATGTTTCCTAATGTAGGAGGGCTGTCAGCTCCTTCTGACTATTTTTACAATCTCTTCATTCGTTGCTGTTTACTTTTGGATAAAGGAAAGAAGAGTTAGTTTCTCTGCCCTAATGTGGTGGTCCCCAGCTGGACTTTCCTTATATTCATATTTTGTTAGTACAAGAATATATCTAATTGTGGTCAGGTGACCTCTACTAGCATGTTCCAGAAAATATATGTCAGTTATGTTTCGTAGTTCTTGACTCTGTACTGCTTCTTATGGCATCTTACTTGGGGCAGTGGAATATGAACCGAGGCCAAACACAGTGGATAACATTCCTGAAGGCTGATGTGCAAAACTCCCTTTTCTTTTTGTTACAGCATAGGTTGTACTTGTATACAGGGTATGGCTTTTCAAATCACAGAGAAACAAGCTTTACTATTTGAATAAGTTAAATGTAGTAGAATTGTCTTAATTTGTTCCAAAGTACATGATGCTGTTTGTAATACTGACTAGATATGTTTCGATATATTAATATCCTGGTGTAGAATAAGGCAGTATATTTTTTTGACCAGATAATAAATAGAATGAACCTTCACTTTTAATATATTGCTCCTCTCATGTTTAAAAATCATGTGCAAAACTCTTATATCAGTCAGATATATTCCTAGCTGTCTCATACCCTCCCTAGCAGGAGAAAAGACAAATCTCCCTTTCTTAAAGTTGTATAAGGGTAAGGCATGTCTAGTCATGTTGGTGCAGAATCAGAGGGTTAGACCGGTCTCTAGGCCAAGGAATGATAAGTGTACCTATTTTCTGGTGAAAAAGGGAAAAATTGGTAAAAGGAGCATTAACTCTGGGTTGAATCTGGCTTTGAACTTTTCTCATCCTGGACTGGCTTGTCTTGATGTCAACCATAATTTAGAAAACTCCAGAGAAGAGAGAAAGTCTATTGTATTAATCCATATTTTTACTTCTCTTGTTGCTCCTTCTTCCTGATGTTTCAAGATTCCTTCTTTAATCATTGGGATTTTATTTCATGAACTGTCTCTTAGACCTTTAAGATAGGGCTGCTGGGAAAAAAAATTCTGTAAGTTTTTCTTATCTATGAATGTTTTAATTTCCTATTTATTCCTGAAGGATTTTTTTTTCTGGATATAGAACTCTGGCTTGACATTTCTTTTCTTTTAGTACTTGAAAAATATTGTCCCACTATTGTTTGGCTTCCATGGTTTCTGATGAGAAATCTGATGTCATTCAGATTGTATTTTCAGTTTTAGTTGTAGAGAGATCTTACTGCTTTCTTTTAAAAAAAAAAAAAAAATATATATATATATATGTATGTATATATTACTGCATTTTAGGTTCTGAGGTACATGTAAAGAGCATGCAGGATTGTTGCATAGGTACATACATGGTAAGGTGGTTTGTTGCCTCCATCCCCATCGCCTATATCTGGCATTTCTCCCCATGTTATCCCTTCCCAACTCCCCACCCCCCACTATCCCTCCCCTATTTCTCCCCAACAGACCTCAGTGTATGATGCTCCTCTCCCTGTGTCAATGTGTTCTCATTGTTCAACACCTACCTGTGATTGAGAACATGCAGTGCTTGATTCTCTGTTCCTGAGTCAGTTTGCTGAGAATGATGGTTTCCAGGTTCATCCACGTCCTTACAAAGGACACAAACTCATCATTTTTTATGGCTGCATAGTATTCCATGGTGTATATGTGCCACATTTTTTCTGTCCAGTCTATCATCAGTGGGCATTTCGGTTGGTTCCAAGTCTTTGCCGTTGTGAACAAGGTTGCAATGAACATATATGTGCATGTATCCTTATAATAGAACAATTTATTATCCTTTGGATATATACCCAGTAATGGGATTGCTGGATCAAATGGAATTTCTATTTCTAGGTCCTTTAGGAATTGCCACACTGTCTTCCACAATGGTTGAACTAATTTACACTCCCACCAACAGTGTAAAAGTGTTCCTATTTCTCCACATCTTCTCCAGCATCTGTTGTCTCCAGATTTTTTAATGATCACCATTCTAACTGGCATGAGATGGTATCTCAATGTGGTTTTGATTTGCATTTCTTTAATGACCGGTGATGATGAGCATTTTTTCATGTTTGTTGGCCTCATATATGTCTTCTTTTGAAAAGTGTCTGTTCATATCCTTTGCCCACTTTTGAATGGGTTTGTTCATTTTTTTCTTGTAAATCTGTTTTAGTTCTCTGTAGATTTTGGATATAAGTCCTTTGTCAGATGGGTAGATTACAAAATTTTTTCTCATTCTTTTGGTTGCTGGTTCACTCTAATGATTGTTTCTTTTGCTGTGCGGAAGCTTGGAGTTTAATAAGATCCTTACTGCTTTCAAGATTATTTTTGTCTTTAGTTTTAAGGAATTTGGTTATGATATGTCCTGACTTGTATTTCTTTAGGTGTTTCATTTTTGACATTCACTTATCTTGCATTTGTCGGTTTATGTCTTTTAACAAATTTGGGGAAATTTCTGCCATTATTTCTTTAAATACTGTTTTAGTCCTATATTCTTTCTCCTGTCTTTCTGGAATTCTGAAAACATGAATGTTAAATTTTCTGTCATGTCACTTAGGTGTCTAAGGTTATGTTCTTTTATTTCAATCATTTTCTCTTTGTTTTTCAGATTGTGTACTTTTTATACTATCTTCAGATTCACTGACTCTTTCCTCTGTCATCTTCTTTCTGCTGTTGAGACATCCAGTGGCTTTTTCATTTTGGTTATGTATTATGTTTTTTAGTTCAAAAACTTCCATTTGGTTCTTCTTTATATCATCTACTTATTTACTGAGACTTCCTGTTTGTTTGTTTGCTTCAAGTATGTCAAATTGTTAAAGCATTTTTATGATGGTTGATTTACAGTTTTTGTCAAATAATTGTAAAATCTGTGTTCTCTCCTGATTTTCTTTTCTTAAGTTGAGATTTTCCTAGGAACCACAAGAGCAACAACAGAGCAATGAATTATCTGGATTTTCTTTTTGCTTCATATATTGCAGACTAGGTGCTAGATTAGCAGATAACCCAGAAACACCAATGAGTACAAATAAAGAAGCCCCAAGGAAATACTGGTCTTTCTAGCCAAAGAATCAGAGTCTTCATGTGTTTGTTTTGCAAATAATGTCCAGAGTTTTTAGCTGTTCTTAGCTAAAATGCTTTCTCTTCTTTGAAGCAAGGGCAATTTTTGCATACTTGTTTTAACATTTATCTCATGTTATTATGGATACTTGTGCACAATATCCCACCATCACCACTATTGCAAACACAGACATACTAGGCAGAGCCTTTATTTTTTTGAAAGTGTGCATTATTACATAGTTGGTGGTGAACATTTATGAATTGAATTAAATTTAATATCTACTCCCAGTCAGGCCGTCACTTTACTCATGCATACTCTGGATATAGTAGATTCCACAATGTTAGGTAAGTACAGATTACTCAGTATTTCAAAGAGACTGAGTCTCCTCAACAAAACTAATTCAAATACGTTATTGAGCAAAGATATGCTTTTCTTGATACTTTTGTTTCTTAAATGAAATTCTGAAAATTTAGCTATTTCCTCCAGATTAACATACAATCTTTTCTACCTTTTGCCAGATTAACTGATTTATTTTAAAACAATTTTACCGAGGTTATATTATGTGAATTCTTTACTTGCATGTCTCCATTAATTCTTACAACTCAATGAGAAATGCACTATGGCAATTCTGTTTACAATGAAATTATTATAGTTAGGAGAGGTTAAGTATGTGGCAGGTGGGTTGAGAAATGAGTGATTCAAATCCATTCCTTTAGACTCTGGATGCAAGTCTTAATCATTTGAAGTTATAGAAACTGTTGTCTGCCCATTTCTTTTTGTATATGTGCCTATACACATCATGTTTGCCAGTTTCTTTTTAGTTTTTCTCTTTTTTTTTTTTTTTTTTTGAGATAGAGTCAGCTATCTCAAAATAGGTTGCAGTGCAATGACATGATCATGGCTTACTGTAGCCTCAACCTCCTGAGCTGAAGTGATCCTTCCACCTCAGACTCCTGAGCACCTGGGGCTATAGGTATGCACAACCATGCCCAGCTTGCTTGCTTATTTGCTTATTTATTTTTGAGATGGGTCTCACTATATTACCCAGGCTGGTCTTGAATTCCTGGACTCAAGTGATTCTCCCACCTTGGCCTCCCAAAGTGTTGGGATTACAGTTGTGAGTCACCATACCCAGCCTCTTGTGTTTGACAATTTCTAATGTGTATATTTGGAAAATATGAGGAGAAGGGAGAGATATGTACTTGGATAGTAAAGAAAGACTCAAGGTATATGGCACCTCTTCTTCATCCAACCTCTTGTACTTGATTTTAATTCCTGTAGTTAGAAATAACTACAGGATATGTGGTTAGAAATACGTAGGGTTTGTAGTTAGAAATAACTACAGGAATTAAAATCAAGTACAAGAGGTTGGATGAGGGAAAGGGCTGGAAACCGAAGAAACCGTGCGTGGGAGAGACAGACATTGTGAGGCGTTGGGGTCCAAATAAAAGCACTGGATTGGTTTAACTCATTCATGTGTTCAATAAATGTTTATTGAGTACTTACTTTCTGTCAGGCCCTGTGCTACTGATACTTGTTAACTTGGACTTGAGTAGAAGAGTTATTATGAAAATACCCCAGAACCTCCTTTGACCCCTCTACTTGGAGAGGTGAATCTGTGTCTTGGTGCTGTACAATGTGAGGTCTGCCCTTTCTGACCATCTAATTTAAAAAAGTTAGAGAGATTTGTATAATATACTTGCCTTTTTCTCTCTGCCAAAAGTGACAAAGAAAATGTCTTCTTTGCTTTCCTGTTACTAGCATAGCTTCCCTTTGTAGAGGTTAAGTGTTTGTACCAAGAGGGCTGGGTTAGGATGGATCGTGGATTCTCCATCTTATTTCCCATTATTGGAGAACCTTATTTAAAGAAGGTGGGATTTTATAAGCTGCTTGAAATGTAAGAAAGAACATGTAGTGAGCTGTGAATTTATTTGTCTGACATGATGAAAAATGTATAACCTAATTTTAGATTTTGTTTTTTGATGATAGGTTTTCTTGTTTAAAGAATGTTAACATGAATATGTAAGAAATGTTCTATATTCATACATCAGGGTGTTTGTTTTCTTTTTTTTCACAAGTAATTATTGTCTTTCATTTATGATTAAAACACAGATTATTAGGGCTTTAAACCTTGGTTAGATTTTATTCATCTTGGGAAGCGTTTTCTCCTGTTAAAATATTAAAGTCTAGTCTGAAATATTTTCACAAACACAGGTGACTTTTTGAAGGTCATGCTCTTGCAAGCTCTTGTGCCTTTTCTTTTTGCATATTGTCTATCAGACTTCCAGGGATGGGTATGTTCTTTGTTGTTACGGAATATTGTATATTTAAATCAAGTCTATTCATATGTATATAAGTTAAATACCTTAGTGGAAACTTTCTTGATGTATTTTCGTTACAAGTAAGAAATTTCACTATTTTACTTATTACTCAAGATTTCGTATCTTTAAGACCATTACAAAGCCTAATTTTGAGTATATACACATTGTTGTGCTTTCCAGAGACTTTAACAACAGTAGAATATGCTGCCATATTCAAGTATCAAACAGTAATTTGGATACTTTTAAAAATTACCTGTAATTTTAAATATATTACAAAGTACAGGTAAACCTGTTATATACAGTTAAACTTGTTACTGATATTTTCCTAACTGGAAGTTTTGTTTAACTTGCATTTTTCCCCCCAATATGTAACTTCAGCCTGGTGATTAAGTATAGAATAGAACAGTTTGTGTATTGTTTTCATTTCTATTTCTAATGGTTTGGAGAGTTTACGTGCAACATACCATAATGAAGTTTTTCATTAAATGATTTATATTCTATCTAGTACAATGATAGAAATAAAAGTTAGTGTACAATAATATTCAAAGTGTCAGCTCCATATAAGTGAAGAAAGGAGGTATTTATATGTTGAATAGTGGCTAGCCCTTGTTAAGCACATTGTATAGTATATGCACAGCCCACAGGTCTTCTGAAGGAATTGTCACAAGAACCCCCTTAGGTTGGTATCTCATTTTTACACTTTTCAGAAAATAACTTCTTCAAGGTCACATAGCTAGTAAGAAGTCAAGCTGGATGCAACCTAGACACACATTCCAGTGATTTCATAGGGTTGCATAAACTTTAATTTTCTTTTGAGATAAATTAGTTTAATATTATTGATTTTAAATTAATATAAGATTTATGCTTTCATTTCATATTATGCCCAGTCAGTTAAGAAAGGTTATGACAATGGGCAAAAGGATTCAGAAGAAATATGAGGAAAGAGAACTAGTAAAAGGAGGTAAGGTGACAAATGGAAATGCAGGAAAGGGGTGAGGACAACAAACAGCATGGAGAGGAAAAGGTATTCAGGAAGAGGGTGAACAATAAACACACAGAAAGCAAAGTTATGTTAGTAAGAAAAAGACCACGGACAGTTTGAAATTCTAAATCCATTGCCTTTATCATAGCTGGCTTTTCCCTTGTTTTGTGAATTTTAGCATGCCTCTCAAAATACTATCTAGCTCTGCCACTGCTCAGAGCTCTTCCACTGTTTTTGTATGTTACCCGTCTAAGACGTAAGTTCATCTCATCCTTTATGATTAGAGGATTCAGACTTCAAATCGTATATACTATTTCTGTTTTTTTCTGTTTCCATATATAGCACATGATATATTCGAATCATCAACTTTTGGTAAGTGATCTGTATGGTGGGTTTCATTTAGCCTTTAGCAATACTGTTGTACATTTCCTTTTTAGTCTTTAACCATATCTGTTAATTTAAATATCTTATTTAGAAATGAAGTAAAATTTGACAAAATGGAAGAGGATTTCATTACTTTCAGAGAATTAAAATACTTAACCAAATGACTAGCTGTTTTTAAATGAAATACGTACTGGGCTAACTTACAATCTTGGGAAGATTGCTTAACTTCTCTCTTTCTTCATTTGTAAAACCGAAATTGCACCTGCCTGTTGATCTCAGTAAGCTAATGTGCAAATGTATGTGTGTGACAGAAAGTACTTTGTAAACATTACTGCTATACATACCTATGGTTGTTACATTAGTAGATTATGTTTTGAATTACCTTTTTCATGAATTAAAGATGGAACAGTCAGAGAATAATTCTTCTGTTTCATTTGAATTATCTCAATATTAAATTTCAATAAATGAAAGCAGTATTAGTCAAAGAAGTTTGGTCAGTAAATTGAAGGAAGGTGGTTAAGTCATGCTTAACTTATTGTTGATCTTTTTAATAGGGACAGATCTCTGTGTCATTAGTTGTAGACCAATGTCTTTCTCTTTCACAATACTTTATTGCATAACTTATCAATCTCTTTTTATCAGCCACTCTGACTTTTCCAAATACAGTACTAGGCAAGATAGAATGAACAAAAATCAGGGAAGTTCAAATAATCAAATTATCAGATTCTCATTGGATGCTAATAGAGTTTTAAATATTTAGAAAATGATTCGTTATGAATTCCAATGCCCTTGTTGACAAAGGATCAGTTATTATAAAGTTGTGGTAAAATTTTAATAAGATTTAAAAATCATTCAGTGTATTATTAGCTACATAAAACTATTCTTAGTTCATTTTTCATACTGTTTCACATGAACATTTTTGCTGAATTATTTTTAAAAATATAATATGGGTATTATGGATATGTTGAATATTAATATTAGGTTAATATTAATATTATGGTTATGATTTTTAAAGGGACTTATCTTTCATAGATACATTGAAATAATTAAATATGTTTTGGAGGTAGATGAAGCTGACCATAAAAAAAAAAAAAGAGGCCGGGCACGGTGGCTCACGCCTGTAATCCCAGTACTTTGGGAGGCCGAGGCGGGTGGATCACGAGGTCAAGAGATCGAGACCATCCTGGTCAACATGGTGAAACCCCGTCTCTACTAAAAATACAAAAAATTAGCTGGGCATGGTGGCACATGTCTGTAATCCCAGCTACTCAGGAGGCTGAGGCAGGAGAATTGCCTGAACCCAGGAGCCGGAGGTTGCAGTGAGCTGAGATCGAGCCATTGCACTCCAGCCTGGGTAACAAGAGCGAAACTCCGTCTCAAAAAAAAAAAAGAGCCATGAATTAGAAATTGTTGAAGGTAGAAGATTGTTAAATGGAGGTTTATTTTAGTATTTTTGTCAATTTCATTTTTTGTTTTTGAAATCTTTCATAATTAAAAGCTAAAATATTTCACTGCTTTGTGCTTCTAGTTACTTGATGAAATAATTACATAGGGGTAACTTAAAGTCAGAGTTATAGGTCAGGCACAGTGCCTCATACCTACAATCCCAGCACTTTAGGAGGCTGAGGTGGGAGGATTACTTGAGACCAGGACTTTGATGCCAATCTGGGCAACATAGCAAAAACTCATCTCTACAACAACAAGAACAACTAGCCGGGCATGATGGTACCTGCCTTTAGTCCTAGCTACTTGGGAGGCTCAGGCAGGAGGATTGCTGGAGTCCAGGAGTTCCAGGTTACAGTGAGCTATTCATATCTTATTGTACTATCTATATCTTGAAAAGTTGTTATAGTTATTATTATCAATCAGCTTATCTTTTAGTCTTTCCACTCAAGATATGAGTAGTTTACACACCACAATTATCATATTATGATATTCTGTGTTTTTCTGTGTACTTCCTATGACCAGTGAGTTTTGTACCTTAAGGTGATGTCTTATTACTCATTAACATCCTTCTCTTTCAGATTGATAAACTCTCTTTAGCATTTCTTGTAGGACAAATCTAGTGTTGATGAAATCCCTCAGCTTTTGTTTGTCTGGGAAAGTCTTTATTTTTCCTTCATGTTCAAAGGATATTTTTTGTTAGATAGACTATTCTAGGATAAATTTTTTTTTTCTTCAGTACTTTAAATATATCATGCCACTCTTTCCTGGCCTATAAGGTTTCCACTGAAAACTCTGCTCTGGACGTATCGGAGCTCCATTGTATGTTACTTGTTTTTGTTTTTATTTTTATTTTGTAGCTTTTAGGAGCCTTTCTTTATCTTTGACCTTGTGAATTTGATTATTAAATGTCTTGTTCATTGAGGTAGTTCTTCTTTGGGTTAAATCTGCTTCGTGTTTTGTAACCTTTTTGTGCTTGAATATTGTTATCTTTCTCTAGGTTTGAGAAATTCTGTTATCATCCCTTTGAATAAACTTTCTACTGCTCTCTCTCTGCTTCTTTTAAAAGCAGTAACTCTTAGATTTGCCCTTTCGAGGCTGTTTTCTAAATCTTGTAGGCATGTTTTATTCTTTTTTGTTCTTTTTTCCTTTGTTTCCTCTGACTTTATATTTTCAAATAGCCTGTCTTCAAGCTTGCTGATTCTTTCTTCTGCTTGATCAATTCGGTTAAGAGACTCAGATGCATTCTTCAGTATGCCAGTTGCATTTTTCAGCTCCAGAATTTCTGCTTGATTTTAAAAAATATATATTTTAGTCTCTTTGTTAAACTTATCTGATAGAATTCTAAATTCCTTCTCTGTGTTATTTTGAATTTCATTGAGTTTCCTCAAAATAGCTCTTTTGAATTCCCTTTGAAAGATCACATATCTCTGTCCCTTAAGGATTGATCACTGGTGCCTTATTTAGTTTGGTAAGGTCTTGTTTTCCTGATGGTCTTTTGGATGCTTGTGAAAGTTCACTGGTGTCTAGGCATTACAGAAGTATTTATTATAGTGTTTTCAGTTTGAGCTTGTTCGTCCTATCCTTCTTGGGAAGGCTTTCTATTAATGCTGTGGCTCTTTCATAGAGGTACTACCTTGGTGGTCTTGGATAATATCTGGAAGAATTCTGTGAATTACCAGGCAGAAACTCTTCTCTTAACTTTCTCCCAAACAAATGGAGTCTCTCTCTCTCTCTCTCTCTCTCTCTCTCTCTCTCTCTCTCTCTCCCTCCCTCCCTCCCGCCCCCAACCCTGTGCTGAGCTATACCTGGAGCTGGGTGTGGAGTGATACAAGCACCCTGTGACTACCACCAGTGGGACTGTGTTGGGTCAGACCTGAACAAGAATAGCACTGGGTCTTGCCTAGGGACCTTAGGAATCTACTTGGTATTCTGTTCTGCTGTGGTTGAGCTGGTACCCAAGTCACAAGAAAAAGTTTTTCCCACTTTTCCCACCCCTTTCCACAAGAGAGGAGTCTCTTCTCGTGGCCACCACTACCACAGGCCTACAGAGAGTACTGCCTGGCTACCATCGATGTTCATTCAAGGACCAAGGGCTTTTTAGTCAGCTTAGGATGAGTTCTGCCAGGCCTGGGACACACCCTTCAGGGCAGCTGGCTTCTCTCTGGCCCAGGGTAGTTATAGAAATGCCATCCAAGAGCCAACACCTGGAATCAGGGTTGCCAATAGCCCAGTTGTTTTTCTACCCAACTGTGGCCCAGCTGATACCTAAGCTACAAGATAAAGTCCTCTTTAGTCTTCTGTCTTCTTTTCTCAAGCAGAAGGAGTTCTTTCCCTGTAGGCACAACAGCTAGGAATGCTCTGAGTCACCCATGAAGCCAGCACATCTCTGAGTCTCACTCAAGGCCCATGGCAAGCAGTTCCTGAGTTCTGCTTCTGATTATTCAGGCCCTGAGGGCTCTTTTTAGTCAGCAGATGATGAATCCTTCCAGGCCTAGGTCCTTCCCTTCATGATGGCAGGTTCTTTTGTACCTTAGGATGTATCTAGAAATGTTTTCCTGGAGCTAGGTCCTAGAATGTGGGCCTCAGGACCCTGCCTGCTGCCCTACCTCACTGACTGAGCCAGTACTCAAATTGCAAGACAAAGTTTCCTTTTCTCTTCCCTGTCGTCTAGCAGAAGGAAGGAGTCTCTTCCTGGAGCTGTGAGCTGTGCTGCCTACGGTTCAGGAAGGGGTGATGCAAGCACTCCCTTGGCCCCCCTAGCCACAGCTGATATCTCACTGCGTCACGTGCACCTCAAGTTCACTGGCTCTGAGCCCAGCACAGGACTTACTTAGGAATTGCATTCTTTGTGACGTAGACTGCCTTTCAAGTTTATTTAGAACTTCAGAGCACTTTAGCCCAAAGTGGCAGGCTTGCCAAAACTAAGGTTTTGGCAAGGGTGGGATGGGAATTCCCCTCTGGCTAGGGGTGGTATAAAATGCTCCCTCCATGGGCGCCAGCATAGTTCTGCCTGGTATTGCTTTCCACAGTGACAGGGCAGCACTGAGTTCAGATGCAGGGTCACAGAGTCACTGCACTGTCCTTCCCCAAGCACATAGATTCTCTCTGTGCCACGTGGCTGCTGCCAGGGAATGTGGAGGGGTGGTGGTAACAATTCAAGAGTATCTTTTCAACTGTCTTTAGTGCCTCTTTCAATGATATGAAGTTAAAATCAGGTATTCTGATCACTCACCTGAGTTTTGGTTCTTACAAAGGTGCTTTTTTATATGGATAGTTGTTCAGTTTGGTGTTCCTGCAGGGAGGATAACTGGAGGCAGGTTCTGCTCAGCCATATTGCTTTGCCTCCTACAGTGAGGTATGATCGCTCTACTGTACTGCAGCCTTGGTGACAGAGTGTGGCACTGTCTCTAAAAAAAGTGTCAAAATTATATTAGCACATGTAAGTTCTTAAATCTTGTTTTTCTCATCATATGTAAAAGCAATATTTATTTAAAAAGTAGTATTTGTTAGAGCTCTCTACTGAAATAATATCAGTCATGTAATTAAAACAAAATATTTGAGAAAAATATTTGTACTAATCTACTATAATTTTTAGTAATGTGTTTGGCTCATTTCCACGTTAACCACATGTGGAATTATGGCTTATATAGAAAATAACAGTTTGGCTGGGCACAGTGGCTCCCAGAACTTTGGGAGGCTGAGGCAGGTGGATTGTTTGAGCTTGGGAGTTTGAGACCAGCCTGGGCAACATGGTGAAACCCTGTCTCTAAAAAAAATACAAAAAAACAGAAAATTAGCCTGGCATGGTGGCACATGCCTGTGGTCCAAGCTACTAGGAAGGCTGAGGTGGGAGGATTACTGGAGCCTGGGAAGTGAAGGCTGCAGTAAGCCATGATTGCACCACTGCACTTCAGCCTGGGTGACAGAGTGAGACCCTGTTCCCCAAAAATAAGTAAATAAAAATTAAAAAGTCACAATTCATTGACTAATGCAAATGACTATATTAATATAGTGACCATACTTGAAATAGATATTTAACTTGTGCCCTTCTTACTAGATTGTAAGCTCCAAGAGGGCAGCCTGCCTTTCTCAATCATTGTATATAGCAAAGTACTTAGCACATAACGTGTACTCAGTAAATATTGTTGCCTGACTGTGGTTTGAAAGAAAAGTACTTTAAATAATCTGCTTTTAAATTTATTTTAAAAATTTACTAGATATGAAGTTTTTATTAAATGAAGAGCACAATGATGAAAGTCTTATTGAAATGATTTATAAAGTGAATCCATACCAAGTATTTTTTCACCATATTTATCTGTTTCCTTTTATGTGACAAGTGCCAGTATGTTTTCTGTTTTTGTATTACTATTTCAAATAAGAAGGCTTCCTGGTGCATTAATAGTAGGTATACATACTGTACCCTGTAAAAGATATAATTTTCACATGGATTTTGAAGGCTTGAGTAAACAAATGGAAAAATTTTCTTGCATTCCATTTTAAAGCCCCTAATAGGAAATTTAAATAAATTTCTTTGATTTGGTATTTCTGTCATCACAGTACTACATATACTCTTTGTACAGCATCAGATATGGATGTTTAGTGACACTGGCATGTGGTTAAGTCTAACTAAGGCTCCCTGGGTGTGGTATACTATTGTCCTCTGGGTACATGGGGCTTATTTCATCCATAGCCTCCTGGCCAGCCTCCTTGAGGCCAAAATATCCCTTTAGTTGGTCTTGTATATACTTGCTGGACTTTAAAGTGCAACTTTGTCTTTAGTAACCTGCCCTTAAAGTGTTTAATGAAAGACTCCATCAGTCATGGACCTGCAGTCTGTCGGAACTCAAGGGGATATTAAAGTCCATTAAGCTCACATGTTTCTATATTACTAATAAAACAACCTCCTTCAATATAAAGTCACAACCATTCTGCTGGCATTCGGTCTCCCATAACCTTGTTCTCTCTTTAAACTTGCTTTCAGATCTAGTCAGAAGTCCTTGGGGGAACTGAACTGGGATGCAGTCTATAGATTAAAATATTCCCAGAGATCTCACTGGTAGTTATGGGATCTAGGCCTGTTCACATCACAACCTGTTACCTTTGCTTTTGGAGGCAGAGACTACCTCATCTTCATACAGCATCAGCACTTAACTTGAAGTGTTGTGCATATAGTAGGTGCTTGTATATTTGTTGAATTAGAGGGATTTAGGAGACTGAGTATACCTGAGTGAAATAAAACCTTCATTAAACACAGTATAAATGTGCCTTTATTATTTTCAAAGATAATGCCAACTCAGTGGGCTGAAGTAGCTGTTCAGGATTGGAGTAAATTCTCTTGTGCTTCCCTAAACCAATAACCTGTCCTGATGGCCACCATTGCTCTTTTTTGTTACCACCCACTCTGTGGCAGAGGGGATAGTCAGACAACCAAATTGTCCCACAGGCTTCTGCCCAGAATCTGTATGACTGTTCTAGACTGGTAAATCTCACTGAACTGGAACAATGGAAATGATTTCCCCTTCCTGTATAAGTTTTGTCAGGGCAGAGCCTAGCCTAGGGAAATTGCTTTATGCTGGTTTTATTTTGCATTTAGAAGATGAGGGTGCCCTATGAGCCCACTGACCACTCGGCCTGCAAGAGATGAAAAAATTAATCAAAGATTGGTATTTCCCCTGGAAAATAACCCAGAAAGTAGCCTTGCTATGCTATGGGTCTTTGTTTTGCCCTTTTTCATTGAGGGTGGAAAGAAGGTCTTGAATTGGTCCTGAAGTCTTGAGTAAGATTAGTTGTTCACCCCTGGTAATTCTTTCACATTGTTATTGTTTTCTGTTTGTTTGCTTTTTGTTTTTGTTTGTTTGTTTGTTTTGAGACGGAGTCTCACTCTGTCACCCAGGCTGGAGTGCAGTGGTATGATCCTAGCTAACTACAGACTTGAACTCTGAGCTCAAGTGATTCTACCACCTCAGCTTTCCAAGTAGCTGGGACTACAGGCATGAGCCACTATGCCCAGCTAATCCCATATTGGTTTTTCAGTTTACTTCAGACATATTGAAGAGTCAAAGTACTGCTATTGATTTCTTTGAAAATTCTGTCCTTAACTTTGTGATGTCATTTATCTGATTCTTAGCTACTACTTCTGTGTGCCACATGAAGCCAATGAAATCAATAGTTCAGTTTTTCTTGGCATTCAAAAATATATTTCTTTAGTATTGGACCAGCAAGTCATTGACATGCATCAAAACAGTACTTCATTTATTCATTTTAATTTTTGGAGCTTCTGTTGTATGTGGGATGCTATACTCAACTCTAGGGGTAGAGTAGTAAAGTAGTGAACAGAATAAATGGAGAGATCACAAAGTGAGTAAGGAGAGGGGATAGTGGGATGAAATGAGTTGGATGAGATAGGATCAGGTCATGCAGGGCATTATAGGTTATGAAAGGAGTTTGGATTTTATTTTAAGAGTACCACTGGAGGATTTTGAATAGCAGATTGACATGATTTGATTTGTGCTTCTTAAAAGATTACTCTGGCTTGATGAGTGGAAAATAGATTGGTGGCATCAAGAATGGCAGAAGGAGGTCCATTTGTGTAGGTTATTCCAAATATTCAGGAAAAGAATGACATGGTCTTTGACCATGGTGGGGGCAGTAGAAATGGGCAGTAACAATGGGTTATACTAGTGCTGTAGACGGCCTCGAATATGCATTATGATAATCTCGTACTAGTACTGTAGATACTAGTATAACCCATTGTTATACTGGCCTTTGTTGTACAATCATTGTTAGTAGAGACTTTCTGGATTGATTCCAAAAGAATTTAAGAGAGGGATTAAAAGTGCATATTTTCAGGCTCTGAATTAGTTGTCTGGGGCAAAGTCTAGGGAAAACTTTTTTTTTTTTTTTTAGTTTCTAATGAAAGTCAAAAAATACTGTTATATTGTTTGGTATATACATGTAGGATTACACAGAATAACTCTATAATGCCGGCAGTATTAAAATGTCCAAAGATTGTTCCACCTTTTTAGAATTAGCACTGCAAATTCCTTTCCTTCCCAGATATGCTAGCAATTATTCCCAAAATATCTTTTCAGCACAGATTACAAAATTTCTCTTATTTGAATCAGTTTTGTTCTGATAAAGATAGATCTCTTTTCCCATAGTCCATGAAAACATCAAGTCTTAAAATAAGACTACATTGCATCTTTTTATTTAGAATCTTGAAATTTACATAAAAGCTTTCCCTGTCCTTTTTTTTCTTTGTTAATTTTAATCCTTTCTAGATAAAACTGCTTCCTTGGATTTCAGTTACTACTTTTATGGTTTTATAATTTACTGTCATTAAGGAGCTTCTTCAACACCTCTGAATTAGATTTCCCTGACCCTCTACTATGCTTCCATCTTTTGGAGGGGTTCTCAGGATATACAAGACTATCATAGCATCAGTACCAAAGCAATTCTATCTGTAGGAGATGAAAACAGTAATCAAGTGGTAATACTTCTCTTAGAAAATTCCCTAGAAAGTAGACCCATTGTGCCTTGATTTCTGCCACTCTACTTATCTGGAGGTGAAAGGAAGGCCTTGAATTTACTCTTGCATTTGAATGAGATTAGTTTCGTGAAAGGAATCATATACTAATTGGTGTAACATAAAAAGCACAGTTTTTAAAACCTAAAAGACCAATGTTTAAAACCCAGTTTTGCCACCTGCTACTTGTTTGATTTGGAGGAGGAAGTCAATCTCTAATATGCTTATTTTAGTCACCTATTAAATGAGAATAATTATGCCTCTCAATACTATTATGAGACTCCCAGATGATGGATAGAGAGGACTTAGCTGGGCACATGGTAAGGCCTGGCCTTAGTAAATGTACCTTTTTTTTTTTTTGAGACAGTATCTTGCCCCGTTGCCAGGTGCCAAGCTGGAGTGCGGTGGCATGATCTCGGCTCACTGTAAACTCCACCTTCTGGATTCAAGCAATTCTCCTGCAACAGCCTCCTGAGTAGCTGGGTCTACAGGTGCGTGTCACCACGCCCAGCTAATTTTTGTGTTTAGTAGAGATGGGGTTTGACTGTGTTGGCCAGGATGGTCTTGATCTCTTGACCTCGTGATCCGCCTGCCTTGGCCTCCCAAAGTGCTAGGATTACAGGCATGAGCCACTGCGCCCGGCAGTGTAGTTATTTTTATTGCGTATTATCTCTCCAACCCTGTGGCTGCTAGTACCCAAATCTCAGCTGAGTGTGAGCTGCCTAGAAACTGAATCTCCAAGTTTAGAAGTAGAGTAATCCACAGTCCCAAATCACATTTATAAACAGTAATTCTCCAAGCAAAATTGGTGATCCTGTACTGCCTGTCTTTTCTTTAATCTTCTTCTAGCCAAGAGTTTCTTAGTCATATATGGCCATTTCTGCCACAGTCGCTATTACTATTGTCCCCCAACTCTGCATTTTCTAAGCCTATTATTTCTGCCTCCTGCAGGGACTTCTCTTTTGTCCCTACATTTGGTCTCACAGGAATCTACCATCAAAAGATTTCTGATTGAGTTCAGTCCTCAAGAGCTTATGAGAACCAACATTCACCCCCTTTTCCCTTTTGCACCCTGGGTCTCTGGTTTTCATTTGCCTTAGGTTTAGCAGCTTAAGACTTCTAAACTGAAGCTTTACTAGGATCTTGATGTATGTTGATATTATTCAGGCTTTTGATGGTCTTTTGAGTCTGGTACAATAGACATTCCTTATCACCAGTGTTTTTCCTGGTGTAACACTAAATGCGCCTACTTTCTTTTCATGCAGTTATAAAAGTGTAGCTTGGCTTTTAAAATGCCAACTTGAGATGATTTTTCTTTACCTCTGCCATGCAAATCAAGTTGAATCTGAGAGTTATCTTTCTCTTTGTCACTATCATAGCATTGACTGACTGAAAGATCAAAATTTACTTTGCAAGCTGATCTCATTGTTCTCTAATTTTCCGATGCTTCTCTGCAAATCCTGAATCACGTTTCTGTCTGCATACTAATTCTCACCTATTGCCTGGTTTTCCCATAGCCCGTGAGTATGTATGATTCTTCAAGGTGTTCCAGGCAGGAGCTTTAAAATTCCTGTATAGTGTGTAGTCTTTTCAACAAATGGTGCTGGCAAAATTGGATATACCTATGCACAGATGAACCTTTGCCTTTATTTCACACCGTAAACAAAGATGAACTCCGAGAACATCATAGACCTAAATGTCAGAGCTAAGAACACCATTAAGAAAATTAAAGACAAGGCACAGAGTGCAAGAAAACAATTGTGAAACAAATATCTGATAAGGGTGTGTATTCAGAATATATAAAGAACTCCTACAATTTAATAAGACAAATGGCCGAATTTTAAAAATGTGTGAAAAATTACACATACATTTGTGTGACTCACAAGTTCTACTCCTAGATATTTACTCAAGAGAAATGAAAATTTATATCCATACAATACTTATGTGTGAATGATCACAGCAGCATTATTTGTCAAAGCCCCAAATTGGAAACAGTTCAAATATTTATCAACTGGCGAATAGATACACAAGATGTAGTATATCCATACAGTGGAATTCTACTCAGTAATAAAATGAATAAACTGCTGTATTAGTCAGGGATCCCTAGAGAGACAGACTAATAATATATATATATATATGGGAGTTTATTAAGTATTAACTTACATGATCACAAGGTCCCACAACAGGCTCTCTACAAGCCAAGGAGCAAGGAGAGCCAATTCAAGTCCCCAAACTGAAGAACTTGGAGTCTGATTTCTGGGGGTAGGAAGCACCCAGCATGAGAGAAAGATGTAGGCTGGGAGGGTAGGCCTGTCTCGTCTCTTCATGTTTTTCTGCCTGCTTTATATTCACTGGCACTTGATTAGACTGGGCCCACCAGAGTAAGGGTGGGTCTGCCTTTCCAAGCCCACTGACTCAAATGTTAATCTCCTTTGGCAACACCCTCACAGACACACCCAGGATCAATACTTTGCATCCGTCAATCAAGTTGACACTCAGTATTAATCATCACAAGTCTACCCCTTGTCAACTTGAACCCATACACATGTCCTGAGATGATACATAATCTTCAAATAAAGACAATAATAAGGTCAGAATTACACCTAACATAATACAATTATCCTTCATACAACAGGAAACTCACCAATCCCCAACCCAAATACGATTTTATAAAGTTAACAATACTTAAATGCTGATATGAAGTCAATAAATCTTATGTCTCATGATAAAAGAAAAAGAAAATGAGGATATTTTCTTATTATATATGTATACATGTTTTTAACAAAAAACATACTTTTTTATTGCATTTTAGGTTTTGGGGTACATGTGCAGAATGTGCAAGATAGTTGCATAGGTACACACATGGCAGTGTGTTTTGCTGCCTTCCTCCCCTTCACCCACATTTAGCATTTCTCCCCAGGCTATCCCTCCCCAGCTCCCCCCGCCTGCTGTCCCTCCCCTATTCCCCCCAATAGACCCCAGTGTGTAGTACCCCCTCCCCTGTGTCCATGTGTTCTCATTTTTCCTTACCCGCCTATGAGTGAGAATATGTGGTATTTCATTTTCTGTTCTTGTGTCCGTTTGCTGAGAATGATGTTCTCCAGATTCATCCATGTCCTTACAAAGGACACAAACTCATTCATTTTTGATTGCTGCATAATGGTGTATATGTACCACATTCTCCCAGTCCAGTCTATCGTCGATGGGCACTTGGGTTGGTTCCAAGTCTTTGCTATTGTAAACAGTGCTGCAATGAACATTCGTGTGCATGTGTCCTTATAGTAGAAAGATTTATAGTCCTTTGGATATATACCCAGTAATGGGATTGCTGGGTCAAATGGAATTTCTATTTCTAGGTCCTTGAGGAATCGCCACACTGTCTTCCAAAATGGTTGTACTAATTTACACTCCCACCAAAAGGGTAAGAGTGATCCTATTTCTTCACATCCTCTCCAGCATCTGCTGTCTCCAGATTTTTTAATGATTGCCATTCTAACTGGCGTGAGATGGTATCTCAATGTGGTTTTGATTTGCATCTCTCTAATGACCAGTGATGATGAGCATTTTTTCATGTGTTTGTTGGCCTCATGTATGTCTTCTTTTGTAAAATGTCTGTTCATGTCCTTTGCCAATTTTTGAATGGGCTTGTTTGTTTTTTTCCTGTAAATCTGTTTGAGTTCTTTGTAAATTCTGGATATCAGCCCTTTGTCAGATGGGTAAACTGCAAAGATTTTTTTCCCATTCTGTTGGTTGCCAATTCACGCTAGTGACTGTTTCTTTTGCCATGCAAAAGCTGTGGAGTTTGATTAGGTCCCATTTGTCTATTTTGGCTTTTGTTGCCAATGCTTTTGGTGTTTTGGTCATGAAGTCCTTGCCTACTCCTATGTCCTGAATGGTTTTGCCTAGATTTTCTTCTAGGGTTTTTATGGTGTCAGGTCTTATGTTTAAGTCTTTAATCCATCTGGAGTTAATTTTAGTGTAAGGTGTCAGGAAGAGGTCCAGTTTCTGCTTTCTGCACATGGCTAACCAGTTTTCCCAACACCATTTATTAAACAGGGAGTCCTTTCCCCATTGCTTGTTTTTGTCAGGTTTATCAAATATTGTATGGTTGTAGATATGTTGTGTTGCCTCCGATGCCTCTGTTCTGTTCCATTGGTCTGTATGTCTGTTTTGGTACCACTGCCATGCTGTTTTGATTACTGTAGCCTTGTAGTATAGTTTGAAGTCTGGTAGTGTGATGCCTCCCGCTATGTTCTTTTTGCTTAGAATTGACTTGGCTATGCGGGCTCTCTTTTGGTTCCATATGAAGTTCATGGTGGTTTTTTCCAGTTCTGTGAAGAAACTCAATGGTAGCTTGATGGGGATAGCGTTGATTCTGTAAATTACTTTGGGCAGTATAGCCATTTTCATGATATTGATTCTTCCTAACCATGAGCATGGAATGTTTCTCCAACTGTTTGTGTCCTCCCGTATTTTGTTGAGCAGTGGTTTGTAGTTTTCCTTGAAGAGGTCCCTTACGTTCCTTGTAAGTTGTATTCCTAGGTATTTTATTCTCTTTGTAGCAATTGTGAATGGCAGTTCATTCTTGATTTGGTTCTCTTTAAGTCTGTTGTTGGTGCATAGGAATGCTTGTGATTTTTGCACATTGATTTTATATCCTGAGACTTTGCTGAAATTGCTTATCAGTTTCAGGAGATTTTGGGCTGAGGTGATGGGGTCTTCTAGGTATTATGTCATCTGCAAATAGAGACAATTTGACTTCCACCTTTCCTATTTGAACACCCTTTATTTCTTTTTCTTGCCTGATTGCTCTGGCTAGAACTTCCAGTACTATGTTGAATAGGAGTGGTGAGAGAGGGCATCCTTGTCTAGTGCCAGATTTCAAAGGGAATGCTTCCAGTTTTTACCCATTCAGTATGATATTGGCTGTTGATTTGTTGTAAATAGCTTTTATTACTTTGAGATATGTTCCATCAATACTGAGTTTATTGAGGGTTTTTAGCATAAAGGGCTGTTGAATTTTGTCAAATGCCTTCTCTGCGTCAATTGAGATAATCATGTGGCTTTTGTTTTTGGTTCTGTTGATGTGGTGAATTACGTTTATAGACTTGAGTATGTTGAACCAGCCTTGCATCCCCGGGATGAATCCTACTTGATTATGATGTATAAGGTTTTTGATGTGCTGTTGCAATCGGCTTGCCAGTATTTTATTGAAGATTTTTGCATCTATGTTTATCATGGATATTGGCCTGAAGTTTTCTTTTCTTGTTGAATCTCTACCAGGTTTTGGTATCAGGATGATATTGGTCTCATAAAATGATTTGGGAAGGGTTCCCTCTTTTTGGATTATTTGGAATAGTTTTAGAAGGAATGGTACCAACTCCTCTTTGTGTGTCTGGTAGAATTCGGCTGTGAACCCATCTGGACCAGGGCTTTTTTTGTGTGGTAGGCTCTTAATTGCTGCCTCAACTTTAGACCTTGTTATTGGTCTATTCATAGTTTTGGCTTCCTCCTGGTTTAGGCTTGGGAGGACACAGGTGTCCAGGAATTTATGTATTTCTTCCTGGTTTACTAGTTTATGTGCATAGAGTTGTTTGTAGTATTCTCCAATGATGGTTTGAATTTCTGTGGAATCTGTGGTAATTTCCCCTTTATTGTTTTTTATTGCATCTATTTGGTTGTTCTCTCTTTTCTTTTTTATCAGTCTGGCAAGTGGTCTGTCTATTTTGTTGATCTTTTCGAAAAACCAGCTCTTGGATTTATTGATTTTTTGAAGGGTTTTTCTTGTCTCTATCTCCTTCAGTTCTGCTCTGATCTTAGTTATTGTCTTCTGTTAGGTTTTGAGTTTTTTTGATCTTGCTCCTCTAGCTCTTTCAATTTTGATGACAGGGTGTCAATTTTGGATTTCTCCACTCTTCTCATGTGGGCACTTATTGCTATATAGTTTCCTCTACAGACTGCTTTAAATGTGTCCCAGAGATTCTGGTATGTTGTGTCTTCGTTCTCGTTGGTAGCTGGGATTACAGGCACGCGCCACCATGCCCAGCTATTTTTTTTGTATTTTTAGTAGAGACGGGGTTTCACCATGTTGACCAGGATGGTCTCAATCTCTTGACCTTGTGATCCACCCGCCTTGGCCTCCCAAAGTGCTGGGATTACAGGCGTGAGCCACCGCCTCCAGCCCAGTTTTGAAGAACTTCTTTATTTCTGCCTTCATTTCATTGTTTATCCAGTCAATATTCAAGAGCTAGTTGTTCAGTTTCCATGAAGCTGTGCGGTTCTGAGTTAGTTTCTGAATTTTGAGTTCTAGCTTGATTGCACTATGGTCTGAGAGACTGTTTGTTATGATTTCAGTTGTTTTGCATTTGCTGAGGAGTGCTTTACTTCCAATTATGTGGTCAATTTTGGAGTAGGCGTGATGTGGTGCTGAGAAGAATGTATATTCTGTGGATTTGGGGTGGAGAGTTCGGTAAATGTCTATCAGGTTTGCTTGTTCCAGGTCTGAGTTCAAGCCCTGGATATACTTGTTAATTTTCTGTCTGGTTGATCTCTCTAATATTGACAGTGGAGTCTTAAAGTCTCCCACTATTATTGTGTGGGAGTCTAAGTCTCTTTGTAAGTCGTTAAGAACTTGCCTTATATATCTGGGTGCTCCTGTATTTGGTCCATATATATTTAGGATCGTTAGCTCTTCTGGTTGTATCGATCCTTTTACCATTATGTAATGACCTTCTTTGTGTCTTTTGATCTTTGTTGCTTTAAAGTCTATTTTATCAGAGACGAGAATTGCTGCCTGTTTTTATACCAGCACCATGCTGTTTTGGTGATTGTGGCCCTATAGGATAGTTTAAACTCGTAATGTGATGACCCCAGATTTGTTCTTTTTGCTTAGTCTTGCTTTGGCTATGTGGGCTCTTTTTTGGTTCCATATGAATTTTGGGATTGTTTTTCTAGTCTGTGAAGAATGTTGGTGGTATTTCAATGGGAATTAAATGGAGGCACATCCCATGCTCATAGATTAGAATCTCCTGGGGAGCTCTAAAAATAAAATTTTATTTGATGTAGAGCTCTATCCAACCAATTAAATCAGAAATCTTGTTTGGTGATTCTATTGTGCATCTAGGTTAAGAGCCTTGACAAAATGGGATTCTTTCCACCATAGGGAGTCAATAACAAACTTTCACCTATGTCTCCTTACACATAGCCATCTCATAGTTTAGGTTATAACTGAAGACCCCCAAATTAAGATCAGGATCTCTTGTGATAACCAGGAGAAGAAACTAGAATGCTTTAACTACACTCCTTTTGAATAATCTCTTACACATTTCAGCCCTTTAGTCCTAATAATCAGAATACAGAAGAAAGGGGAACCTGGAGTGATTATGATAATAGTTAAAATCTATTGACTAATGACAACGTGTCATACATTGTTCAAAACATTTTACATGCATTATCTTATTTTACCTTTACATTTTACCCTGTGTGGTAGGTACTGTAATTTTCTCTATATTATAGAATGAACAAAATGTATAGAGAGGAGAAATGACTTGTTCAAAATTACACAGTTAGTAAGTGGTCCAGCTAGGATTTGAAGCTAGGCAGTCAGACTCCAGGGTCCCATAGAAGCTGATACCCACCAGTACCTGGTTCCTGTAATCTGTAGTCTGTTTCTGCCAGACCTTCTGCCCCAAATCCCTAACTGATCTATCTTTGGGAAGTGGAGCTGGATGCCACCCAAATCTTCAAGGCCATTTTATTAGTCTCCTGAAACATACCCAAGCCTACTAACAGTGTTTCTGTATCCTCACGACACACTCTTGCCTTGCTTTCCAGGACCCTGTTGGTGCTAGAGGTTCCTCTGAGCTATCTTATTCTAATTGCTTGAGCTGGGAGAGAAAGACCCAAGAAGCACATTTTTAAACCCCATTTTTGCTCTCTGAATGCTCTGGCCTCTTGGACCTGAGTTTTCTTGTGCCATTAATCCTTATCTGAGTTCTTCTCCTCTCTTCGAAGATAGATATAGGGAAAACTTAATGTTAGACTGAAATCGAGCAGGGTGTTTAACCAACTGACCATGTACTTAACCTCTGTTACCCTTTTTTGTTTTAAATAGTGATTGAATTTCATTGAGGCTTCCAGCGATTTTAGTGCCTTAAATATTCTTTGTTAACATAATGCCTTTAGAATGCTAAGTATCAGGAAGTCTATTTTTAATTTATCAATGGCACCCTTAGTCTTAATATGCTTAAGCATACTTTACTTTTGAGGGGAGAATTAATCTTTTATCACATGTACCATAGATGCTGTTGGTTTCATTATTTTAGGAAAATGTTCTTATGATTGTTTTAGCATTAATGTTATGCACATACCTCTTTTTCCAATATCTGTTCAGCATAGATAAGGAAGATACAAAAAGAGTGACCCATACTAAAGCTAATGCCAAAGCGATGTAAGTTGCAGCTGTTTGAAAAACTAACAAAGACATTAAACTTGTTGATTTCATCTTGACTGCAAAGAAAGTGAATCTGAAATTAAGAATGTGATGGAGAATATTTGGACTTTCTTTTATAAGCTACATCTTTGGGAAACCTTGAATATTTAAGCACAATTACAAGAAGATAATTCTATAAATGGAAATTTTTTGGAGGTGGGGAGATAAAAAGGGAATTTTATTCTGCCATTCATGTGAAGCAGGGCTGCTTAGAAAAACCAAACACTGTCAGTATAACTTCTTTGCAGCACTGGGGACTCAATCTTTCACATGCTTATGAGTCACTTGGGGACTTGCTGAAAATACAGTTCCCTGGGCCTTACGCCTTTCAGCTCTGAGTTTTTAATATAATAAAGCTCAGGATTATAATGCTCAAGGTTTTATTCAGGGTTCTCCACAGAAACAGAACCATTAGGATATTGCCTATGTGTCTGTTGATACATTTTTCTAGAGATTGATGTTAGGAACTGGCTTCCATGATTATGGAGACTAAGAAGTTCCAAGATCTCCATTTGGCAATCTAGTGTTCCAGGAGAGCCCGTGGTATAGTCTCAGTCCAAGTCTGAAGGCCTGAGAAGTACAAAAACTAATGGTATAAATTCTAGTCCAAGTTTGAAGACCTGAGAACTGGGAGAGCCAATGGTGCAAATTCCAGTGCAGGTCTTAGTCAAAGGCAGGAGAACACTAATGTCCTACCTGGAAGATAGGCAGAGAGAGCACCAATTCTCCCTTACCCTGACTTTTTGTTCTATTCAGGCCTTTGACAGACTGGATGAAGTTTCTCTCCATTGAAGAAGGCAATCTGCTTCACTCAGTCTACTGATTCACTTGTTAATATTACTCAGAAACTCTCACAGAAATACCCAGAATAATGTTTATCCAAATATTTGGGCACCTTATGGTATAGTCAAGTTGATATAGAAAATTAATCATGGTACAGATCAAAGTTGAGTCACTGGTATAAAAAACGTGCCTCCTCCCACTTTTTTAAAAAAGTCTTCATAAAACACATGAACTATATCAGAAAATAAAGCCACTAGTAGAATGACATTTAAAAAATCAGTGTATTAAAATAATACAAATATACCCTCTGTCTAAAAATAAATAAAGTAGAAGTAAAAAGTATGATGGAGTACATAGACGGAAAAACAATTTATTTACTTCTTTCAGTATTTTCTACTAAGTACCTTGGATTATTCTAGGTGCTGATGGGGAACTACATAGTTTTCTGGGTCGTAGGACTTTCAGTGTTAAGACTGAAACTCTCTGAGGCAAACCAGAATGGTTCATTATTCTAGGGGCGAAGGAGGGAAGAGTTATTTTCAAAGGGGAAGACCGACAAACTAATATGTGAGTAAGTATGTAATGTGATCAGTAGTGATAAGTGTTATAAAGAAAATCAAAGTGTGTTCAGAGACAGAGTCTAGGAGAGTTATTTAGGAGCCATGAGATTAGATTTGATCAGCTAGGGAATGAAGTAAGATGGAAAAGAGAAATGAGCTGAGGACTGAGATGAGATAGACTCAAACGAGTGACCAAGAGCCAACAGTAAGGAAGGAGGAAAGCTAGAATAGTGTGATGCACAAGAAGCAACTTAACTAATTGTTTCCAGAAGACTCATCGACTGGAGTCTTCTCCAGTTGTTGTTGCTGTAATGCTGGGATGAAAATTCAGATTGACCATTTAATTAATAGAATGGTGACAGTGATTGAGAGGGACAAAAACTTGATTACTGTGAGATCAAGAGGCCGTGGAAATTAATGTGTATATTAGCTTGCTAGGGATGTTGTAACCAAGTACCACAAACTGAGTGGCTTAAACAGTAGAAATTTATTGTATCACAGTTCTAGGGCCTGGAAATCCAAGATCAAAGTATTGTGAGGGCCATGTTCCTTCTAAAGGTGCTGGGAAAGGATGTGTTCCAGGCTTCTCATCTAACTTCTGGTACTTTTTTGGCAATCTGGTGTTCCTTGGCTTGTGGATGCATAACTTAGTCTTCACATGGCATTCTCCCTGTGTGTGCATCTATGCTCCACTGTTGGACTGGGAGCCCACTCCACTCCAGTACAACTTCATTCTAACTTAGTTATTTACAACTATAGCAGCCCTGTTTCCAAATAAGATCACATTGTGAGGTGCTGAGGGTTAAGATTTCAAAATAGGAATATTAAGACATAATTCAACCCATAAAAATGTAGTATATTCATAATATGGAGCATTTTCAGCCTTGAAAAGTAAGGAAATTCCAACACCTCTTCCAACATAGATGAACCTTGATAATTATGCTAAGTGAAAGAAGCTAGTCACAAATGGTCACAAATTGTGTAGTTATTTTTATATGAAGTGTTTAGAATAGGAAAATCCAGATTGTCAGACTTGGAGACAGTGGGAAATAGGGAAATGACTGTCAATGGGCATGGGGTTTTTGGAGGGTGGTGAACCTGTTCTGGAATTAGATATTGATAATGGTGCATAACCTTGTGAATATACCAAACTGTACACGTTGAAAGGGTAAATTTTATGGTAAGTGAATTAAATGTCAATAAAAAAATATATATTGGCTGGGTGTATTTGCTTACACCTCTAATGCACTTTGGGAGGCCGAGGAGGCTGGATCACTTAAGGTCAGGAGTTTGAGACCAGCCTGGCCAACATGGTGAAACCCCGTCTTCACTAAACACACACACACACACACACACACACGCACAAAAGACCGGGCACGGTGGCTCACGCCTGTAATCCCAGCACTTTGGGAGGCCGAAGAGGGCAGATCATGAGGTCAAGAGATCGAGACCATCCTGGCCAACATGGTGAAACCCCACCTCTTAAAAAATACAAAAATTAGCTAGGCATGGTGGTGTGCGCCTGTAGTTCCAGCTACTTGGGAGGCTGCGACAGGAGCATTGCTTGAACCTGGGTGGCAGAGGTTGCATTGGGCCGAGATTGCACCACTGCACTCCAGCCTGGTGCCTGGCAACAGGGCAAAACACTGTCTCAAAAAAAAAATATTGGCTGGGCATGGTGGTGCGTGCTTGTAGTCCCAGCTACTTGGGAGCCTGAGGCAGGAGAATCACTTGAACTTGAGAGGCAGAGATTGTAGTGAGCCGAAATTGTGCCACTACACTTCATCCTGGGCAACACAGTGAGACTCTGTCTCAAAATAATAAAAATAAAAATAAAACCAAAAAAACAAAAACCAACCAAACAAATATGTGTGTATATGTGTGTGTGTGTGTGTATACATATATATTGACAGAGGGAGGGGAGAAGGTAAAGAAGTAGAGGTAGCCAGTGTCAATATCACTGAGTCATTTTCTATGGAGAAGTGTACAAACATGGGGTGATGAGAAGTGGATGTAGGGTCAAGAGAGGACTTTTAAAAATACGAGAATATTATAGCATGTTTGTATGCTGACTCAAACCATCTAACAGAGAGGAAAATAGTAGTGATGCAAGGCAGGGCCGAGGGGATTTCCAGGAGCCAAATCCTCACGTTCATTGAAGTATCACCTTAAATAACTTTATCCATGTCTCTTCTTAGGTGACAGATCAGTCGGTGAAAGCATTTGCTGAACACTGTCCTGAGCTTCAATATGTAGGCTTCATGGGTTGCTCAGTCACTTCTAAAGGAGTCATTCACCTAACCAAGGTAGGTACTATGGCTGCTTTTCCTTGGTGAGCCCTTAATTGTTGAATTTACTTGAATAAGGGATAGTCAGACCATTATAGAAGTATACCAGTGTTTGATAAAGTTAAAATGAGTTGAAGAAAGCAATACCAAACTTACACTTTCTGAAATGGAATACTCATTTAAACAAGAAGCTTTTTGCTTTTTCATTGCTAATGGCTATGAAATATATATCAAAGAAATATATATGATAAGAATCATTTAAATGTAATCCATTGTACTTAGAAGATATTTTGATTGATTGAATTTTAAGTGCTCATATATCACTAGATCCTATGAGTATTTGGCTTTAAAAAGTGAATATGGTCAGTGCATGTGATCAAGTTGAATATGTAAAGTGAAAAGAGAGGTGAATATATGATATAAACTTATATTGTGGTTCAGAGAGTTCACTAATATAATGATTATATGAAATTTCATATTTTTAGAAATGATCAAACTGCCAGTTCTTTTGTAATCTCTCACTGATGTGTCATCTCTACTGCTTTCCAGAGCTTTAAAATAATTAGAAGCCAACTCTCACATCTGTGTAATGGAAAAAATAGCTACTGTAAAATTTACCCATGTATTATCTGAAATTTGTTACTGTATAGCCTTCAGTTCTATCCTATAGTACCTAGGAAAGTGAATTTGAGTCTTGCCTTTTCCAGCTTATAGCTAAGCAGCCTTTTTCTTCAACCTTCCTTCATTTTACAACTATTAGAAAGCTGCTATATTGGCAACACAATGATGAAAAAAAAAACAGGTAAGATCCCAGGTCTCTTCAGTTTGATGTCTTCAGATCTCTTTGAGCTTACACTTGAATGGGATATAATGTCTTTCTTTACTCCCTAGGAAATGAGCAAATATTTATGAGTTACCTAGGACTATGGTAGGACCATACAGTGAACAGGACCCTGGATGCCATTATAACCTCAAGTTGGATTATTGGGTCTATCACTTAGCTAAGTGGGAAAATTATTTTTTAGGGTATTAAATAAGGTTATATATATATATATATAAGATGATTGAATGAGAGTAGAGACTACAGTAAATGCTAAGTAAATATTGACTATTAATATTAAAACAGATGTCAGCAGGGTGTGGTGGCTTACGCCTGTAATCCCAGCACTTTGGGAGGCTAAAGCAGGCCAATCACATGAGGCCAGGAGTTTGAGACCAGCCTGGCCAATGCAGTGAAACCCTGTCTCTACTAAAATACAAAAATTAGCTTGGTGTAGTGGCCTGTGCCTGTAATCCAAGCTACTTGGGAGGCTGAGATGGGAAAATTGTTTGAACCTGGGAGGTGGAGGTTGCAGTGAGCCAATATCGTGCCACTGCACTCCATCCTGAGTGACAGAATGAGACTCTGTTTCAAAACAACAACAACAACATCAACACAACAACAACAACAGCAACAAAAACCAGATGCCATAGTATCTAAATTGCTAGAAAATTAGGAGTCTGCGGTTGTACTGTGTCTTAAAGGACTGATTAGCTTTAATCTTATTTTGAAGATCAGAGCCTAAAGCTAGAGGACAGGATAGGCCTGTTATTCTCAATTATTGCTCTATCAGAACATCTTAGTATAACCAAGACAATATGTAACCATAATTTTTAATTCATTTTCTATAACCTTGGTCTGAACATCTTGGTAGATGAGTTTTTCTAGTCACATTTAATGCTGTTTATGGTGTAGAGTAAAAATGCCTTTGGTTGAACAGATTGTGCACAACAAGTGTTGTGATGGCCATATGTGGGCTTTTTATGATCACTTGAAATTGTACTCATTAATGACAAAACAAGACTTATTAGATCAGTGAGTGCTTCCCTGAGCATTTTGAGATGGCCAAAAATTATGGTACACTGGTACTTAAAAGATCACAATTATTCTCTGTGATAAAACACAGCTACAGCAAATGTCTGTATTGGAAAACTCAATTTGCTGAGATGGTTCTTCTGAAGATTATGGGCAAGGATTGCTGGTTTGGTCTGTCAACAATCAATCTATTGGACTCAGAGTTAGTCCACAAAATTTTGAGGAACATCTTTGTTCTTCAACAGAGCCTTTGCTTTGATGAGAAAACTGTTGTGTACAACTAAGTGACTAGTGTTGCATAGTTTTCTGGATTCAAGTAAAGGCAAGAAGATATTTTATACATGCATGGGTTTTGCAAAGCTGCTTTAATTGGTTTATCTCTTGAAAAGAGTAGAACTCAGTTTTTAATAAAATTAATGCTTTTTCTTTTATGAAATTTTATTCTGGTAGTGTTTTCATACCAGTTACTAAGACATTCACAAAAATGTTTGTACTTATATAAACATTCCTTAAAAAGTTGTGTTTTCCTTATCATCATAGTACATAATAAAATAAATAATCAGGAAGATGTGAGATATAGAATGTTGAGAGCTATCAACCTAAATATGTTTTTACATGATTTAAAAAAATCTAACACATGATGTCACTACATAGCTGGCTTTTTAAGTTTACTAAGAGAGGCAAGGAGCTTAAAATCTCTGTATCTTAGTTCTCTGTCTTTGAAATTATGTGCCTGTATTAGATGATCTGTCATCAGATTTGGAGTTCTTGCACCCTGAAGAATTTAAGAATTTATGAATCATTGGCCTAGAAGGGACTGTGAGGGGCTCTCATGGAAACTAAGAAATATCAAGTCTAATTTAGTAGGTTAGAAGGGAAAATTGGGGATTTGTGATATCTTAGACTGTTAAATCAAGGGCAGGAGAACAGATGATTGGGAATAGATGGAAGGACATTGGTATCCTCCTGTGGTCCCTTGGATTTAATTTTATTTTGATTTCCTCAGGCTTGACTGAATTCTCATTTACTTTGTATTACTTACTGATGGCACACCATTGTTACTTAGATTCTGCTAATATCAAGCAATATTAGGATAAGAAGCCTTTTTTTTAAGCTGCTATGACCGTGTAAATGAGAGAATTACCAGACTGAATACACACTGGTTGATAAGATAAAGTCAGATTTATGGGACGATGTTTGGAAACTTAGAGGTCCATATTTAAGAAGCAAAGATAAGAATTTTTGAGGTCTATATGTAACAGTTAAGAGTATTAGTGACTTGTATGTGGTAGAATTGGGTCTCCTCTAACACAAGGGTGTTCTTTTCATTGTAGTGTACCTGTTATGTAAATATAAAATCTCTCTATCTTGGTCTCTTTTCCACTTTTAAAAACAAGTTCAGAAAATGCAAATATATAGTTACCTTCAGTGTTTAGACTATGGGGCCTACATGTCATTTGACACTAAAGAGACTAGAAGGAACATGTCAAAGGACCAAAAAGCCAACATGAAATAGCTCCTACTGACTTAAGCTGAGATATTTTGAGCATTGAAAAGGAAGATTCTGTAAAGAATTAAAATAAATCAAATGGGCTTATAATGATATAAGCAAAATGAAACTGAACTTCTTCCAGCTTATGTGGAGTAACAGGCCAATTTTTTTTTATGGGTATTAATAATGGCCGATCAATATTTTGTGTATTTAAAGTGGAGAATGTATATTTTGTGTATTTAAAGTGGAGAGCTCTATAAATACTTACTAAGTTTACTTGTTCTGGATCTGAGTTCAAGTCCTGGATATCCTTATTAATTTTCTGTCTCGTTGAGTCTAAATCTCTTTATGGGTCTTATGTATCTGGGTGTTAGGATCGTTAGCTCTTATTATTGCATTGATCCTTTTACCACGGTATTTTTGTTGCTTTGAAATCTGTTTTATCAAATGCGAGAATTGCAACTCCTGCTTTTTGTTTATTTATTTATTTTTGCTCTCCATTTGGTTGGTAAATCTTTCTCCAACCCTTTGTTTTGGGTCTTTGTGTATCTTTGGATATAAAATGGGTCTGGATGTAGTATACCATTAGGTTTTGGCTGTATCTTTTAATTGGGGGATTTAGTCGATTTAAATTTAGATTACTACCATTTGATGTTAACTGGCTATTTTATCCATTCATTGATGTAAATTCTTCTTTATGTTGATGCTCTTTACTTTTTGGTATATTTTTAGAAAGGCTAATACTGGTTGTTCCTTTCTGTGTGTATTGCTTCTTTCAGAAGTTTTTGTAAAGCAGGCCTGGTGGTAATAAAATCTCTGAGTACTTGCTTGTTCATAAAAGATTTTATTTTTCTTTCAATTGTGAAGCTTAGTTTGGCAGGATATGAAATTCTGGGCTGAAAGTTCTGTTCTTTAAGGCTGATGAATATTGGCCCCCACTGTCTTCTGGCTTGTAGGGTTTCTGCTGAGAGATCTGCTGTAAGTCTAATAGGCTTCTCTTTGTGAGTAACCTGACCTTTCTCTCTGGCTGCCCTTAGTATTTTCTCCTTCATTTCAACCCTGGTGAATCTAACAATTATGTGTCTTTGGGTTGCTCTACTTGAGGAATGTCTTGGTGGTGTTCTCGGTATTACCTGGAGTTGAATAATGTCCTGATTTGCTAGATTGGGAAAATTCTCCTGGATAATATCCTGAAGAGTATTTTCCAGCTTGGATTCATTCTCTCCATCACATTCAGGTACACCCGTCAAACATAGATTAGGTCTTTTCACATAGTTCCATATTTCTTGGAGACTTTGCTCATTCCTTTTTATCCTTTTTTCTCTATTCTTGTCTTCTTGTTTTATTTCATTAAGTTGGTCTTCGACTTCTGATATCCTTTCTTCTGCTTGATCAATTCGGCTATTCAAACTTGTGCATATTTCACTAAGTTCTCGTGTTGTATTTTTCAACTCCGTTAGTTCATTTATATTCCTCTCTATGTTGTCCATTCTTTTTAGCATTTCGTCAAACCTTTTTCCAAAGTTCTTAGTTTCTTTACATTGGGTTAGAACAAGTTCTTTCAACTCCCAAAAGTTTCTTATCATCCACCTTCTGAAGCCTACTTCAGATAATGGAACACAGTCCTTTTCCATCAGGGCTTGTTCCTTTGCTGATGAGGAACTGCAATCCCCTGTAGAGGGAAAGGGGTTCTGATTTTGGGTATTCTCGGCCTTTTTAGGCTGGTTTCTTCCCTTTATTATGAATGTATCCATCTGTTGTCTTTACAATTACTGCCTTTCTAATTAGGTTTCTGAGTGGACGTCCAATTTATTGATTCCCAGTGCTGGAGTCCGAGCAACCCACTGTGCTGGCCAAAACAGCAGCGATAAGACTGATGGTGCTCTTCTGCCTGGGAATCTCCGGTCTGGCTTTCTTCTTGAGTCCATAACAAGCGGCTCTGCCTTCCCAGAGCTCCAAGCATCAGTCAGTAGGGGAACCAGTCCTGTTTACTCTGGATGAAGAGCTGCCACGCCAAGGTGCCGGCAAAACCGCTGCGCCAGCCACAAGAGTCGCACTGGCGACCCGTGGGGCTCCTCCACTGGAAAGCTTCTGGTCTGTGAGTGACGAAAATTCGTCTGAAAGTGTGGCGTCCTCTCGTTCTCTGAGCTTTCACTGGGAGCTACAATCCCGAGCTGTTAGCTATCAGCCATCTTCCAATTTTTTTTTTGAGATGGAATTTCACTGTGTCACCCAGGCTGGAGTGCTGTGGCACAATCTTGGCTCTGTGTAACCTCTACCTCTTGTGTTCAAGCAGTTTTTTGCCTCAGCCTCCTGAGTAGCTGGGATTACAGGCACCTGCCACCACATCTGGCTAATTTTTGTATTTTTAGTAGAGACAGGGTTTCACTGTCTTGTCCAGGCTGGTCTTGAACTCCTGAACTCATGATCCACGTGCCTTGGCCTCCCATAGGGCTTGGATTACAGGTGTAAGCAACTGTGCCCGGCCAGGGGCCAAATTTACTCTCTTCCCTAAAAAAAAAATAAAAAAAGAAGAACAGACAAAATATATGAAACAGTGGTTTTTAAGACACCGGATATCAGGCAACCAGGGACATTGGTCACCCGCAATATGGGAAAAAGGCAAGAGGAGTGCTATGATTGTCTCAGTTTACTGCATTGAAAGAGTTTCCATATTGCAGCACAGGAAGGGGCTAACTCAGGTAGTGCATAGCAGACTGTCTGAGTTGACAAAACAGAACAGAAAGGCCAGGGAGACCAAAACAGCCAGATTTCAGAGGACAGAACACTGGAGTGGAGAGAACTGCATAGAGAATCCCAGAGATCTGTGGGTGACTCCTCTTATGCATTCATCTAAATAACTCGTGAGTAAAGACAAAATCAAAAGAGAAATTAGAAAGTATTTTGAAATGAATGAAAAATGAAAACACATTGTATCAGATTCAGTGTGATGCTACTAAAGTACTACTTAGATAAAAATAATGAAACAAATACCAATATGAGAAAAAAGAAAGATTTCAAATCATGACTTCAACTTTCGTTTTGTGAAATTTGAGAAAGAAGAGCAAATTAAATCCAAAGTAAGCAAAAGGAAGGAAATAGTAAAGATCAAAGAGGAAATCAACAAAATTGAAAGCAAAAAGAAGAGAGGAAATTATGAAACCAAAAGCTAGTGATTTGATAAGACAGATAAAATTGATAAATCTCTAGTTACACTGATCAAAAAAAAAAAAAGAGAAGACATAGTTGCCAATGTTATTCAGAGGATTGACAAAACTACAGATACTACAGGTATTAGAAGGATAACAAGGGAATATTATGAACTTTTTTTTTTTTTTTGAAATAGAGTTTTGTTCTTGTTGCCCAGGCTGGAGTGCAATGTGATCTTGGCTTGCTGCAACCTCTGCCTCTTGGGTTCAAGTGATTCTCTTGTCTTAGCCTCCCAAGAATCTGGGACTACAGGGGCCCACCACCATGCTCAGCTAACGTTTTGTAATTTTAGTAGAGATGGGGTTTTACCATGTTAACCAGGCTGGTTTTGAACTCCTGACTGCAAGTGATCCACCTGCATCAGCCTCCCAAAGTGCTGGGATTACAGGCATGAGCTGCCACACCCAGCCAATGAACATCTTTAGGCCTATGAATTCAACAATTTAGATCAAATGGAAAATTTATTTGAAAAACACAGACTACCAAAGCTCACTTAAGAAGAAATAGATAACCGAATACCCCTGTATTTCTTAAAGAAATTGCATCTGTAGTTAAAAATTTTCCACCAATACCCTAAGCCCATATGACTTCATTGTTGAATTCTGCCAAGTATTTAAGTAATAATTAATACCAATTCAACACAAGTCCTCTAGAAATTAGACTATTATTACCCACATAAAAAACTTGATAACAACACTCTTAAGTGAAAAAAATTGAACACTACTATCTTTCATGAATATAGATTCAAAAATAATAAGCAAAAATTTGGAAAATCATATCTAACAATATTTTAAAAGGATAATATGCCATGACCTAATAGACTTTATTCCAGGAAAGCAAAGTTGGTTAGGCACTCAGAATAAAGCAAAGCTAGGAGATCAATACACAAAAATTTGTTGTATCTCTATAGCAAAGGAAACAACAGAGTGAAAAGACAGCCTGTAGAATGGAAGAAAATATTTTAAAACCATATATCTGATATGGAGTGAATATCCAAAATATATAAGGAACTCAACTCAATAGTAAGAAAACAAACAACCTGATAGAAAAATCGGCTAAGTACCTAAATAGACATTTTTCAAAAAGAGACATACAAGTGACAAGCAAGTATATGAAAATAATGCTCAGTATCACTAATCATCAGGGACATGCAAATTACAACCACAATGAGATATAACCTTACACTTGTCAGAATGTTATTATTAAAAAGAGGAAAGATAACAAGTTTAGGTGGGGGTGTAGGGAAAAGGGAGCTCTTGTACATTTTTGGTAGAAATGTGAATTAGTATAGTCATCACAGAACACACTATGGAAGTGACTCAAAAAAATTAGAAATACCGTAATATCCAGCAATAGTGCTGCTGGGAATATATCCAAAGGATATAAAATCAGTATGTTGAATAAATGTCTGCACGCTTATGTTTGCATAAGCAGCACTATTCACCATAGCCAAAGTTGGCATGGAATGTCCATCAAAGGATAAAAGGAAAAATAAAATATAGTATATACACACAATGGAATACTATTCAGCCCTAAAAAGAAGGAAATTTCTGTCATTTGCAACATCATGGATGAAACCAGGGGAACATTATGTTAAAGAGAATAAGCCAGGCATAGAAAGACAAATACTGCGTGGTCTCCTTACATGTGGAATCTAAAAAAAAGTCAGACTCATAGAGTCTAAGTCTAGACTCATAGATTAGAATTGTGGTTACCAGGTGCTAAAAGGATGGAAGGGATTGAGGAGATGCTGGTCAAAGAATACAAAGTTTCAGTTAGTCAGGAAGAATAAGCTCAAGAGATCTATAGTACATCATAGTGACTAAGGTTAATAAATATATTTAATACTTGAAAATTGCAGAGAGAATAAATTTTAAGTGGTCTGCCATAAAAAATATGATATTGAAACAGACTTTCATTGTCTGAGATAATGCCTGGAGTTCTTGTCCTACCTCCAAGATGATTAAGGAACACGGACACAAAGGTGAGGTTAGAGTGAAAGTTTAATAAGGAAAAGAAGAAAGCTCTCTGCCAGCAGAAAGGGGGTCTGGAATGGGAGTATCCACTATGGGGTTGGGGTCCAGGGTTTTTATGGACTGGGAAGGGGAAGGAATGTGCTTAGTCTGCGGGCCATCTTGGCGAACGTGTTACTCAACTTGGCCTGGGATCAATCAGGGGCTGAGGTGATGATTCATAGGGGCCAGACTTACGGTCTAAATAAAGGAAAGTAGAGTGCCCACCAGAACTCACTGGAGCCCACTATGCCCATGCCCACAAAAGAAGAAACTTTACCTGGGAGCCCACTGACTATACAGAAGACAAAGGCATTTCTGTGCCAGGCCTTGTTCCCTTATCTGAGTGAGCTGGAGGTTTGTGCAAGTTCTTATCCAAATGGGCCGGAGGTTCTTCTATCTGTGCAGCCACGGGCATGTCTCCAGGCACAACACCCTGAGCTATGAGCTAGTTTCCTTATCAGTGCCTGCTGCTTGAATCTTTTCTCAGGCTGCTTTTTACGTTATGTGGGGACGAGACACTGACCTATGGACGGGGCTCTCTGGGACCCTTCCCTTGTTATCTCCCTAAGGCAAGCTAACTAACTACTTTCACTATGTGAGGTAAGGCATATATTAATTATCTTGGTCTGGCCATTCCACAATGTCTCCTTATATCAAAACATCATGTTGTACACCATAAATACATACAAATTTTGTCAGTTAAAAAAATTAAAAAGATTTTTAAAAGAAGCATTAAAAAGTTATGTTTTTATATGCTAGCAATGAATAACCTGCAAATGGTATAAGGAAAAACCTTTCATTTATATTATTATCAAAAATAATAAAACATTTATAAATAAATTTAACCAAGGATATCAAGACTTGTACACTGAAACTCAGAAAATATTACTGAAAGGAATTAAAGAAGACTTACATAATGGAAAGGCATCCGCTGTTCATCTGAAAATACTTAATATTGTTAAGATGGCAATATTATGACTCAAAGCATTTTATAGAGACAATGAAATCTCTATAAAAATCTAAGTAGCTTTTTAAAATGGAATATGTAATATTCAAATTATTATTGAATTGCAGGACACTTCAAGAGCCATAACTATCTCAAAAAAGAAAAACGATGTTGAAGGACTCATTTGTCCCAAGTTTAAAACTTACTACAGAGTTGTAAGAATCAAAACATTATGGTACTGTAGTAAGGATAGACATATAGGTCAATGGAAAACAATTGAGACTCTCTAAAGAAACTCACACATCTGTGTCCTATTAATATTTGAAAGGGTTCTAAAACCATTCAATGGGAAAAAAAGTCTCGTAAGCACATGGTGCTAGAATATCTGGAAATCCATATGGAAAAGAGTGAAATTAGACCTCTACCTCAGACCGTATATAAAAATCAACTGAAACATGGTACAAAGACCTAAATGTAGGAGTTAAAACTATGAAACACTTAGAAGAAAACATGGGAGAAATCTTCATGACCTTGAATTCAGTAATGGATTCTTAGATATGATACCAAAAGCATGAGCAGCAGCAGAAAAAAAGATAAATTGGACTTTATCACAATTAAAAACTCAAAGAATACTCTCAAGAAATTGAAGAGGCAATCTACAGAATAGGAGAAAATATTTGCAAGTCACATATCTGGTAAGTGTCTTGAATATATAAAGAACTCATATCTTAGCAACAAAAAGACAGCCTAATTTTTAAAAATGTGCAAATGACTTGAATAGATATTTCTCCAAAGAAGATATACTTGGCTGGCAAGTACATGAAAAGCTGCTCAACATTATTAGTTATGCAAATGACTGGGAAATGCAAATCAGAAACCCCAGTGAGGTACAGTTTCACATCTAGGATGGTTGTAATCAAAACATGGACAATAGCAAATGTTGACAAAGATGTGGAGAAAGTAGAACCCTTGTACATGGATGGTGGGGATATAAAATTATTCACCTCCTTTGGAAAACAGTTAGGCAGTTCCTCAAAAATTTAAATATAGAATTACCATATGATCCAGCAGTTTCAATCCTAAGTATAGAATAAATAATTAAAAACAGGTTTCACAGAGAAACTGTACATGAATGCCCACAGCAGCAATATACACAATAGCCAAAATATAGAAACAATGTAAATGCTTATCATCTCATGTATGTATAAGCAGAATGTGGTATATTCATACAGTAGAATATTATTCAGCCACGAAATATATGATGTTCTGAAACATGCTATAACATGGCCTTGGAAGCATTATGCTAAAGAAGATAGCTACAGAGGCTATTTTTTAAATATTATTCTGTTTATATGAAATGTCCAGAATATGCCCATGTATACTAGGTTTCTTTCTGGTCTAATGAAAATGTTCTGAAATTAGATATTGGTGATGGTTGCACAAGTCACTCAATGCACTAAAAACCACTGAACTGTATACTTTATCAGGATGACTTTTATAGGAAGTAAATTTTGTATCAATAAAAAAGTTCTAGAAGAACATAATAGGAGATTACCTGTGTGACCTTGGGTTGGACAAAGATTTCTAAATTAGGATACCAAAAGCATGATCAAAATTAATAAATCAATTAATAAATTTATACGTTAATAAATAACACTTTATCAAAATTAAAATCTTCTCTTTGACATGTACAGTGGTTCCCCCTTATTCTCGTGGGATATATTCCACACCCTCCAGTGCATGCTTTAAACCATGGATAGTACCAAGTCTTTGTATGCTATGATTTTTCTTATGCATACATACCTCTGATAAAGTTTAATTCATTAATTAGGCACAATATGAGATTAATAACTAATAATGAAATAGAACAATTTTAACAGTATGCTGTAACAAAACTGATGTGAGTGTGGTCTCCCCCACGCTGTCAAAATATCTTCTGGAACTGTAACTTGGGTAACCGATACCACCCATGAGAAGTGAAACTGCAGGTAGGGGAGAAGGACCCCTGTACTGTTAAGGAGACAAGCCCCAGATTTGGGAAAAAAAATATTGAAAAACATATATCTTATAAACTAATTATGTCTAGAATATATTAAGAACTACCAAAACTCAATAAGAAAATAAGCATATGAAAAGATGTTCAGTAGCATTAGGGTTAGGGACACACAAATTAAAACCACCACACACCTATTAGATTAATATTAAAAATACTTGCCGTATCAAGTGTTGGTGAGAATTTAGAGAAACCAGAACCCTCTATTAATTCAACAATTTAGATGAATGGAAATTTTATGCAAATTAAGGGGAGAGTCTCTTTTCCCTTATCTGCAGTTTCACTTTCTGTGGGTAGTATTAGTTACCCAAAATATGAAACAAGAAGATATTTTATCCGGGAGACCACATTCACATCACTTTTATTGCAGCATATTGTTATAATTGTTCTATTTTATTATTAGTTATTGTTAATAATCTCATATTGTGCCTAACTGATGAAATAAATTTTATCATAGGTATATAGTCCAATTACACATACTTGTGGTCCATTTTACACATTGTGAGAATGTAAAATAGTCCAACCACTTTGGTAAACACTTAAGTAATTTCTAAAATTGTTAAATGTGTACCTGCTATATGATAGTCATTCCACAACTAGTATTTACCCAAGATTAGTGAAAGCACATGTACAGTGAAAGACATGGATCCATAGAGCAGCTTTATTCGAAACAGCCTTAAACTGAAAACCACCCAAACCTCTGTCAGTTGGTGTACGTATAAACAATCTGGCATATTTATACAATGGGATACCACACAGTATGAAATGAATGAATTACTGATACATACTATAGTGTGGATTAATCTCAAAATGATTCTTCCAAGTATAATGAACCAGATGAAAAAGTTTTATTTCATCTGTAAAAATCTAAGAAATGCAAATATTTGTCTAGTTACAAAAAGCCCACCAGTAAGGGAGGGGAGGGACGAGAGAGGAACAAAAGGAATGAATACAAAGGAGCATGTGACAACTTTGGGGGATGACATACATTGTGTTGGTTGTGGTGAATATTTCATGCTGCATGTCTCAGAGCTTATCAAATTATACACTTTAACTATGTGTCAGTTTTTCTTCAGTAAAGCTGTTTTTTAAGAAAAGCTCATTGGTCATTTTTGGAACTTAATAAGGCAGCAGTTTATTACTGTAAAAATGAGTAAACAAAATGAGTATCACACATTTATCCCTTTTTTCTTATAAGAATTACATGAAAATAACCACACAATTCATAAAGGAAACAACTTCTGTATAGGATTCTAGTAACAAATGGAAGAGGAATGATAGAGTTAGAAAATTACAGTTTTGCAGTTACTGTGAAATAACGGACCAAGGCAATGCTCAATGAAAGCAAAAGCAGTTGGATGTGGATTGATATTCTCATTCAGGAATATCATAATGGAGGGAAGAAGTTGATACAATTTAACTCACTGATCAATCTTAGCATGAAGAAAAGAGAGACAGCCAGACCTTAAGTACTCTTGAGGTGATGCAGTAGAGACTACAAGCATCACTTATATAGTATTCTTGCTACTAAAAAACAAAAATTAGCCAGGCAGGGTGCAGGGCAACTGTAATCCCACCTACTAAGGAGCCTGAGGCACAAAAATTGCTTGAAACCCAGGAAGTGGAGGTTGCAGTGAGCCGAGATTGCACCACTGCATGCTAACCTGAGTAACAGAGTGAGACTGTGTCTCAAAAAAAAAAAACCCCAAAAAACAAAAAACAAACCAGGAGCCTGAATCTAATCTGCCTCTGTATTTACCCATTTACAGGGATTAAAGCATTATGTTAAATAACACCACAAAAAGACAACCAGCTAAATCCTGATTTGTCTAAGGCAAATGACCCAGTTTCTCCAAGAAAAAACATTGTAGAAAAAAAACAGACATTTTTATAGAAAACACTTAAGACAAAACAACTAAACGTGATGTGGAGATTTTGCTTGAATCCTGATATTGAATCCTGACAGTAACAAAACAACATTAGAATATATATTCTTTAGACTTTATTGAGAAAACTTGAACGTGAAATGGTTATTGGATGATAATAAGGTATTATTGTTAGTTTTGCCAAGGATGATAGTGGCATGCTTGTTAAATTTTTATTAGTAAGAGACACATACTTTATTTACTGGTAAAGTGACACAGCATTAGGGGTTTCGTTTAAAATATTACAATGGGACTAAAAACAAGAAAAAGACAAAAGTGCTTAGGCCAATAAAGGAAACAAAAATGGTGAATATATTGGGCCAGTATGGTGGTTTGTGCCTGTAATTTCAGATGCTTGGGATGCTGAAGTGAGAGGATGGCTTGTATGATAATAAGGGACATGCCTTTTAGAGTCATGGTAACAGACCCTGTTTCTAAAAATATAAAAATAAAAAAAAAAAATTTTAATTAGCTGGATATGGTGGCACATGCTTAGGGTCCCCGCTACTTGGAAGGCTGAAACAGGAGGATCCTTTGAGCCCAAGAGTTAGTGGCTGCAGTGAGTTTCAATCACACCACTGCACTCCAGCCTGGGCAAGAGTGAGACCTGTTTCAGAAAGAAAAAAATGTAAAATATTGATAATCAAGCTAGAGTTTAAGAAATGACCGTTTATTATACCTCCTGAATACTTTTGTTTATATTTAAAAATTTCCATAATGATTAAAAAAAACTTTTGAGGGTTTAAAAACTTAAAAATGTTGATGTTAGTCTAACTTAATAAAATTATACCATTCAGTATTATACTTTTCAAGAATACATAATGACATGGAAAATGCTTAGGATAATAATATGTATTAACAAATATTATTTTAAAATTCAGTTGAATAGGCTACCTGTAGAATCTGAAATGCCAAAAATGGCAAGTTATTTTTACATGTAGTTCAAAGGCAAGCCTTACAGATGCTGTAAATTCATCAGTATAATGTCATAAATTTCTTGTGAATTTATTTATATCAAATCAGTTTAAATGCTTTTAGTCAGTAATCAAGAAGACCTTTTTTTAGTCTGGGTGTGATGGCTCATGACTGTAATCCCAATACTTTGGGATGCTGAGGTGAGAGGATACCTTGAGCCCAGGAGTTCAAGACCAGCCCGGGCAATATAGTAAGACCCATCTCTACAAAAAACTAGCTGGGTGTGGTGGCAAATGCCTGTAGTCCCAGCTACTCTGGGGGCTTCAGGTGAGCAGATTGCTTGAGCCCAAGAAATTGAGGCTACTTACTCTGAGCCATGATCATACCCCTGCAGTCCAGCAAGACCGTGTCTCTGAAAAGAAAAAAAGAAAAGACCTTATATTAAATAACTATTAAGATGGTAGAGAATTTTTATTTATATTTATAATATTTATTTATCAACATTCAGTTTATAAACATTAACTGAATTCTTGGAGTTTGTTGAGTATAGGTTTGGTGAGTTTTTTTTGATACTGTTTTTTAAAAACAAAGTTCCTTAGGAAGGTAACAGACAGTTGAATAAAACTTGTGATATTTTCTTGCATCATAATCACATTTAAAGAACTCTGAAAAAGCACAAATTTTAAAAGTGCTTATGGTTGGAAATATGAAATGTTTTTAAAGGAAAACAAAATTGATTTTTTTCAGTTGATTTAACATAAGTAACTGAAAGAATGTTCATTCATGCAGCTAACTCAATTTTCATCTTCTTTTTTTTTGTTTATTCAGAGACTAGAAATGAAAAATGAACTTTCTTGCCTTCCAAATTTTCAAACCACTGATTAGTTTAGATTGCTTTACTCTACAGAAATAACATACTATTTTACCACTTAAATGGGAATACTGCTGCTTTGTCATAGATTATTTCATTTGTTTCTGATTAATTATAGGTGCTTGAGTGATATTCTGAGATGTGAAAAATATGTTCTTAAATCCATTCAGCTCTGAAATATTCCCTAATGAATATGACTTAGTGAGTACAGTATTACAAAAGGGTTTTGTTGGATGACCATGTTTTTGGTCATTTTTAGTATTTCAGAGTTGAGCTAAAAATTAAGTGTTGAGAATATAAGCATTGATTATCTAGGCCTGAGGTGATCCGTTAATTGATCTTTTTTTCTTAGAAGTTTGCCAAGGCCAGCAAAGCATTTATTGCTGTCAACGAAGCTAATTGTGACTGCTGATTGTATGACCTAGGACAAATCACCTAATCTCTCTGCCTCGGTTTCCTCATCTGTAAAAAGAGGATGATAATAGCATCTATCTACCTCTAGGGTTGTAACAGGAAGAGTGCTTGGCACATAACTAAAGAAATGATTGAAAAATGAAAAAAAAAGCAAATTAAAAAATATAAATCGTGACATACAAAAAACTTTCTCATAACTTGTTAGTCCTGATTCACTTATATTCTTTCATTAACATAAGATAAAATAATTTTATGAAAATAAATCTTACTTAAAAACTTTATAACCTTTTTTCTGCCTGAGTGCCGGTGCTGAATGTTAAGATTAATAACTGTGTTTGTTTGCTCTTCGTTGTATAATTTTTTTTCTTTTTCTGCTGACCCATTAAAGGTTGCTTAATTATTTAAGTTAAACATGCTGTGTAACTAAAATAGTATTTTTAAAAAATCATTAAAAAAACTCATCCTATAGCAATACACTGAATCGGGGGGATACGGTAGATCCCACCATCTACTGTTTCACTTTCCCAGGTTTCAGTTACCTGCAGTCAACCACAGGCCGAAACTGTTAGATGTTAAATTTCAGAAATAAACACTTCATAAGTGTTAAATTGCAGCTCTTCTAAGTAGTGTGGTGAAATCTCACACTGTTGCACTCTCTCCCGGCAGGGCTGTGAATCATCTTTATTCAGCATATCCACACTGTAAATGCTACCTGCCTGTTACTATATGGGAAAACATATAGTATAGATAGAGTTCAGTATTATTCTGTTTCAGGCATCCTCTGGGATTCTTGGATTGCATCTCCCTTGGCTAAGGGGAAACTGGGATATACTCTTCTACCTTATCATTATTGCCCAAATTAGTGACTTCAGTGTTTTTATAAATTAGTATAGAAAATGTCTACATAAGCAATAACAACTTACCACATTTATTTTTTGATGCTGTTTAGTCAGTAATACCTGATCAGTGAGGCTACTCTTTTTATATTTTATAACTGTTATTCACACTCTAGTTGTAATGCGTATTTGTTTGTGCTACGTTTTCATTTCAGCAACTCGAATGGCAATATGTATCAATATCACACTACTGAAATAAATGAATTCATCTTTCAAATAGCTCAGTTTGTAAAAGTCCTAACAAATAAAGTGAGCCAGTGAGTTTCTCTGTGGCATCTATCTTTTGATAAAATGGTTGCTTCAGGCTTTAACATAAATATATAAATATAAAATGAAGAGAATTGGCAATTGTTTTTGAAAGGGCCTTTTTTGGATCATGGCTTTATATTTTAAATATTGTTTTGTTTTGCTTATATTATCCTCAGTTCACTCTTTGAATGTTTATCATATACTTGTTTGCAAAAGTGGTTTTTGTTGAAAATACGCTTATAAAAAGGATTTCCACTGAATTTTATCTGGTCTCTAACACATGAGGTCAGTCTTTATCCAAGAAAGATATGAGCTGTTGCTTTCATTCCTTTTTGTTTTTTCTTTCAAATTCATTCACAGTGTTTTGTGGCAGTAATTTTATTTAAGGATCAGTGTCACTCTGCTTCCCCTAGTCTTGTGGTTTATACATAAAGAGTGATAGTGAACATGGACGGGGTCCCATTTCTAAATCAGCAGAACAGACTGCCCAAATTCGAGAAACCAGGTTTGGACCTTAATGAGAATAAATTAATAATTTAATTTAATGAGAAAAAAATATGCAGATCTCATTTATTAACTTGAAGTAAACATATATTGAGAATTACAGAGTTAATTAGAATCCAGTTAATTTAAAAAACATAATTGATTAAAGACATTGATAGTTATAGGCAATTGTTTTGTACATGTATAAAATACTTAACCATATTTTATTTTTAATTAATTAACTATCTTATTTGAGCACCATTTTTACTCCACCTGGGCAGATATTGCCTGCCACAATCAGCCACATGTGTACATATTGTTTATTCATTTATATACATACTTCAACACAGTACACATATCCACACCGTGCTAGTTGTTAATCACAGATACTCCAAAGAATCTATGTATTATCTTTTCCTTTGCAGTTTTGTTTAATGTTGTGTGAAGTCTATAGTCGTAATGGAAAATATTCTACATGAGTCTAAAAGGGCTCCTGGATACTAAAAGCAAACAAATTATGTTGTGTTTTTATTGTAGTAGCGTTCTTTGAAAATAGAGAATTCATTTTCATAGTAACTCCCTTATTATTAAGAGTTACAAGTTGGTTGTTATGAGACAGAGTGTTGTGAAATTTTAGCTTGGAACCTCAACATTTTAGCAGAATTTGGGCCTACATGTTATTACTCATTATTTTCTCTAATAATTTTTGGATTAGAGTTTGGTTTTGAGCTTCCGCTTCTCTAGACACACTTGCCCAATAATAGAGTCCAATAGAATACATTGACTAAAGGCAATTGAGCTCCCCACATGTTTGCTCTCTAGCCCAGAGGTATTACAGGCATTTACACAAAAGCTGTTGATCGCAGTGTATTTACAAAACCTTCAGGAGCATAGCTGCTTCCCCCACTGTAGACTTCTGTTCAATTGATTTTATCCCAGTGGGATGATTGGCCATCATTTTTTTTTTTTTCTTCAAGAAAAAGCTTTCCACTGGAGCTTTCTCTGTTATATTCACTAGAGGAAATGCTTGGTTATTGTGTTTTATCAGAGGCCCTTTTCAACATGCAATTGACTATCAATCTTGAATCTTTAACAATGAAACAGTACTCCTGTGCCTGAGAAAGCAGCTTTCATCTGGCTCAAAGAAGAAAACAAACTTGGTCAGCACTGTGGGTTTCTCAGGCAAAGTACAGGAATACGCTGGCAATTATTCCTGTTTCTGGATTGTTAAAAAGAACTCCCATTAGAGTGACTCTGCTTCCTTTCATTACTAGAAACCTGTGCCCCGCTTCCTCCTTCTTTTCTTTTGCTTCATGCTGCTTGCCCTCAAAACCAAGCCTCCTTGCCCTCAGAACCTTTCTTCTCTCTAATCATGCTCTTCTATAGCTATATTCTATAGGGGGCTTCACTTTGCAGGCTGCATTTAGTGGGAGACAGGAATGCCAAAGAGAGGCAGAAACTACAATAAATGTTTCTCTCCCTCCCTCTCTGTCTCAGGTAGCAATTTTGGCAACACCTCTGTCTCCTCCATGTTTCCAGCCCTGGACTGATCCAGGGTAGTAGTTCCAACTTATGTTGGCTGACTGTGGTTTGTGGGTCCCAGTAACGCTGACTCTTCCTTTTGGGTCTTCAGCTTTGGGATGCTGAAGGGATCAGCTTCAATGTCTTTAGCTTTGGGATCTGGTGGTTTCCTGCTGTTGTAAAATTTGTGGCTTACACTACCATATTCAGTTTGTCTTCTTAGCTGCTCCTTCACCAAAATAACCAATTCCCTTAATGAAATTCCCTCATGTAATTTCATATTTATAGTAGTTTTTGTTTTCTTAATTATACCTTGACTAACACATCTTCCTTTCCATGTCATTCTGGGTTTCTTACATGAAATCACATTTAAGACAATAGAACTGTTATTTATTTTCTTTATGAGAGTATTGGAACAATTGGGATCAAAGCACAGCAGAGAATTGAACATAATATAAGATTTAAATTAGACCTGACTCTTTCTTAGACCACCACTGACTCCATACTGATGTCCTGAATCCAGACAAGCTGTAACTAGAAACATAAGGACAGCCAGTTGCATGACAATTAAGAATAATAAAGCTACAAGTTCGTGATGAGTTCCAAGAATAGGGTAGAGCACTAGCTGCTTAATTACAGAAAGATCGTCTTCATACATGCCCCGAGCAACAACAGAGTTGTAATGTTTTCTCGGTGCTATAATCTATAATATCAACCTACAGAAGCAAATGTAAAGGAAAGTATTTGACTAAAGAAGTTAACTTGTGAGCTAGTTATTTGAGTTATTGGTTACTAGTTATTTGAAGTTATATCTTGGATAGTTTTGATTGACAATTAAAAAACAATTCATGTTATCCTGTTTATACTTGTTTATTTGTTTTAAAAAATCTTGGTCATGTTTTTGTATTGGTGTGAGAAGGTATAAGTGAACAAAGTATGCAATTTTTTTTTTTTTTTTTTTGATACGGAATTTCGTTCTTGTTACCCAGGCTGGAGTGCAATGGCATGACCTCGGCTCACCACAACCTCCACCTCCTGGGTTCAGGCAATTCTCCTGCCTCAGCCTCCCGAGTAGCTGGGACTACAGGCTTGTGCCACCACGCCCAGCTAATTTTTTTGTATTTTTAGTAGAGACAGGGTTTCACCATGTTGACCAGGATGGTCTCAATCTCTTGACCTCGTGATCCACCCGCTTCGGCCTCCCAAAGTGCTGGGATTATAGGCGTGAGCCACCGAGCCCGGCTCAAAGTATGCAATATTAAGGTAAATTATAAATGGATATTTAAAATTCTACCTTAGATGTACACTAGATATTGTCATTTTTAATTTTATTTCAATTGGCTGAAGCTTTTGAACTCATAGGAGGTTACAATTGGTTGAGAGAGCAGTTTTACAGATGGACATTTCTTTGTATCAGAAAGTAGTGCTTTAATATATAAATCAAAGTTATAAATTTTTGCACCTCATTTAAAAATACTTTTATCATCTCCCTTAATGGTAATTTCATATTCCATGTTGTTTAATATCAGGGAAAACTTTATAGAGATCTTTCTGATTACCAGTTTTTACTGAAAACTGATTTATTCCCTGTAGCATAGTCATTAACCTAGACTTTTAGCTCTTTCACTTCCAGCTCATAACATTGAGTATAATTACAGAAGTCAGGAAGTAAAAGTTACTAATTCCAAATTGAAATACTTTGTGGACCAAACGCTGTTGCTTCTTGGAACTATTTGTAGAACAATGTAAAACGAAGTAAAACCAATGGGATCTGATTCAGTGTTTCGGGAGTTCTTGACCTAAATTTCGAATATGAATCCTTACCTGTCCTTTAAAAAGTTTGATTCTTCTAAGATTGTTCTCACCTGGAAAGTGTTCATTCCTTCACTGTCTATCACAGGTGACTGGGAGCACTTTGGTAATAACCATGAAAAATGAAATCAAGTACAATGCTGAAGATTGTGGAAGAAATACTATTTTTCTCAAATCTGCATTGTTATTTATTTTAGGACTATTTATTTATTCTGTGACTCCTGTTGCAGTAGTATGTAAGACCCGATTGATTCCTTTTTAGATTATTAATATTAGACTTGTGGCTTTCTTTGAAGACTTTGGAGCAGGGATTGGGAAAGAAGTATATATTTTGGAATTTTTTTGCTCATAAAAAATGGCTTAAAATTGGAAGGAGAGAGAGCTGCTACTGAATGCCTAGGTTATTTGGTTTCTTCCTGGGCGACTTGGAGCGTTCTAGACCTATGCAGTAAACCCCTTCTATAGAGAGAAGCCGTAGGGACCTGTTGAAGGGGCCTCATGGTGTTTCTCAACATATTAGAGAATCTTTTGTGATAGAAGACCCAAAGATTGCAGGTGGCCCAGCTGGTGGTTATCATCCTGTGCACCATAGCTTTTTGGCTCAAAAGATGAAAATTTCTCATCCACTCTTTGAAACAGTACCTGGTCACGGAATAGAAAAACTGATTTCTGAAATTAAAGTTTAGGAGTTTTTTATTCACTTTAGGTTGAGGCCCATAAATGAGAATGTAAGGCGATGAGATTTTCCATGTAAAAGTGAGTCCCAGTTGTATACTGTAAACCAGGAAAAAAAGATATTTTATTTGAGAGTGTAGATGTAATATTTCTGTAACATTTTTGGAATGCCAGAAAATAAAAACAAATGCCAGAATATTCATTAATTTAAAAATCATTACTGTCATTCCTTTGTTTTTCAGCTTAGCACATTTAGAAATAATGAGTGAAATGATTTGACTGTATTGCTCTAATAGACAGTATAAGATCAAGAGGCCAATGTACAGGTCCTTGGTTTGCATATGGTAAGCTTTTGTCTTGGGCTAATGACATTTTAGTTATTTCATTACTTCAAAAAATACGATTGTAAAACTTTCATTTGGAATGTATATCCAAAACTTTTGACCCTTCGAAGAGTGATCCATGAGTGCATGTGACTGAAGCTGGTTCAAAATTTTGTGAACAGTCTCTCTTTTTTGTAAATCTCCGGACTTGATATGAGGAAGTGAAGTACACAACCAGTCCAATTAGTTGAAGCAATCTCTTCTCGCTTGCATTCACATTTGACTTAATTTACCCTTAATTTACTTAAGCTTTGATTTTTTTTCTGCTTTAAGTGAAACAGTGTGAATATTTTATTTTTTAATTGAAGGGAAATTTTCATTCTTAGCTCCTGCTGGGTAAAAAAGTGACAGGGCTGCTTAGCGCTGCTAACTTTAAGTGCTGTTTGTAGTTTGTTATGAGTTCTAGAAATCTTATATGGAGAAAAGAAAGAGATTTGGTGGAAAGAAAAGTCCTAGGAAAAAAAGTCAATTAGAGACTGTGTGACTGCCAGAGTGAAAGAGGAGGAGCAGAGCAACTATTCTGAATTGGTATATTGAGAAGCAGAAATCCAATTAACAAATTCACATTTCTGCAGCAGCAGACAGTGATTAAAATTTTGGTGAACTACTCAAAATTCCTGCCACATACTTCAAACGGATAACTTATAGAGGCTCTTAAAAAAAGTTCTTCATTTTAATAACAAATGTGTAAATATAGAACTCATTATGCTTCGTGTTCTGAAATGACCTTTAATTGTATGCAATGAGAATGTTGTTTTTTATTATTTAATGTTTACATATTACTTAACTTTATGTTCAAATAGAAGAACTTTAAAAGCATGTAGCCTCAGAGCTGCAGATCCTGCATTCGATGGAGTTAAAAGAACAGAACTGATTTGTAGAAACTTAAATAAATAGTTATATCTTAATAGTTATAAGTTTTGATCCTGATTTCAAAATTTACTCATTCGGTTCTAAGCATTTAATAAATATGTTTAGGCCAGGCACTATGGCTCATGCCTGTGGGATGCTGAGCTGGGTGGATCACCTGAGGTCAGGAGTTTGAGACCAGCCTGACCAACATGGTGAAACTCTCTACTAAATATACAAAAATTAGCTGGGCATGGAGGCACATGCCTATAATTCCAGCTACTTGGGAAGCTGAGTCAGGAGAATCACTTGAACCCAGGAGGCAGAGGTTGCAGTGAGCTGAGATTGCGCCATTGCACTCCAACCGGGCGACAATGTGAGACTCTATCTCAAATAAAATAAAATAAAATAAAATAAAAACATGTTTAATGCACCTAGTACTGTGTTAAACACTGATGACACAAAAGTGAATAAGACATGGTCCTGACCTGCAGTAGCTTCCTTTTGTCTCTAGTGGGAGGAACACACACTTAAATTAGACCAGATTATAAAGCAACATAGTTAACAACATGGTGAAAGGATGAGCAACATCAGTGTGTGTACAGAGGGCAGAGTCTCCTACTGTGAATGCTGGCATCCCAGGTAGCTTTGCAGAGGACATGCACTGTGGCTGTAAAGACTGACTTATGCTGTTATAGACTAAGGAAATGAATTTCACCTTGTAATTGCCTCAGATGGCTTGGGGGACACTATTGCTATAAGCTTTTTTTTTAAAAAAGAATTGGGCTAGGCTTTTTGCACTCTGTTTTATTACTGTGAGAATGTGTGCCTGCACATTAATTCAATCAATTAATTCAAAATTGATTCACCATAAATTGTAAGACTACTGTTTGTACCTAGCTAACTTAATGAATTTAACACATTTCTATATAATTATTACAATTATGTATTAAATGTAGAGTCATAAATGTCATTTGTGTGCTACTGACTCCTAAATTTATTTGACATCTCTACTTGGTTATCTAGGCATCTCAAATGTAGTATATTCAAAATAGTCTTTCCTGCCTGCCCCCAAAATGTCTTTGTTAGTTGCAACAGCATTTCTGATTGCTCAAACTAAAACTCTTGGATTCATCCTTGATTCTTCTTTTTCTCTGATGCTCCTTAAGATATTTGTCAAAAAATTCTGTTGATTCTACTTTCAAATACTGTATAGCCAAAATCACTTCATACCACCTCCAACTGCTATCACAGTGGTCCCAGTGACTGATACTTCTTGACTGGATTAATTCAATATAGCTTCTCTCTGCTTCCACCCTTGTGTCTATGTTCTGGATTCAACATAGAAGCTAGGGTGATTGTTTCAAAACGTAAGTTGGAACATGGTACACTCCTGTTCAAAACCCTCCAGAGGCGCCCCAGATTCCTCAGAGCAAAAGCTAAAATCCTTACAGACCCACAGGACAGTGTGATCTGTCCTCCTTAGCTTCCCTCTTTGACCATGTGTCCTGTTGGTGTTCCTTCCATTCACTCTGTTGCAGCACCACTGGCTCCTTAATCATCCTCCAAAGCACTGTGCCAGTTTTCATCTCAGGGCCTTTGCACTGTTCTGACTCTTACTCCAGATATCAGCCTGGTTTTGTTTGCTCTTTCACTTCCTTTAAATCTTTGCTCTAATATCTTTTCAGTAAGATTATCCTTGACTGTGTGTTTAAAATTACACCCCATCTTCCCTCTCTCTCTTCTCCATCCAGCTTGTCTTCCATAATTTTTCTCTATAGTACTTAATACCTTTTAACACATTTTATAATTTATTTATTTATTACTCCCAACCCCCCAACTAGGAATATAATCATTCTATGGACTGAGATTTTTGCTTTTTTGTTCACTGCTGTATTTTTATTATCTAGAGAGGTTCCTGGTACATGATAGCTGCTTAATCAATAGTTACTGACTACATGAATAATACCTTTTGCATTTTTTTTGAGTGATTAAAGAGACTACTCTTTACAAATTATTTTTTGTACTTTCAGTAACTGGATTTAAATATCAATTGCTCTGCACCAGAGAAGTGGTTACCAGTCCAGGCTGAGATCAACTGGATATCTTTTTCAGAAATACTAATGGTTTGCCCTGTTCCAAGCTAATTAAGTAAAAATCTCTAAGTATGGGGCCTGATTGTCAGTCTTCTTTTTTACGTTCCCTGGTTATCCTAACTTGTAGCCAGGGTTAGAGCCAGGTGCTCAGGAAACATTTAAATGAATGTGAATAAATGAATAAAGAGTTACCACAGAGACTCAGATAAGGCCCAGCTTAAGCATCAAGATTAGACTTTGGATGTTTGTAATGAGAGATTGATTCTGAGAAGCACAGCCTAAGAAAGGCTGGAGAGGTAGAAGGAAGGGGTCAGGGAAGGGAGGGTGAAGAGAAGGAGAAGTCAAAGAGGGCATTCCTAAATAGTTATAGCAGGAAGAAAAGATTGTAGCCTTGTCCCTTGGCAGCTGTTGCCAACTAATGGTCCCCCATTTAAAGAGCATAGATATGTTGGGAATTACCTAGTTAATAATTTGCATTAAGGCAAGTATATTATATTTCCAAGACTTTATTTTTTGCTCTCCATATATGAATCAAAAAGACTGTGTAGAAGATGAGATTTGAACCAGGTAGTAGAATAAGAGGAAGGGAGAGGGGAGCAGATACTTCTAAGTTATCAGAGTAAAATAAGTGAAGTGAGAGCAGATTTAAAATAATGAGCACAGTTCACCGAGCATAGGGAGAACAACTTCTCAAAATCTGGGGAAAGAGATTCTAGTTGGCTTAACAGATTGCAGGGAATGGTAGGGATGGACAGTGAAGGGCCTTGATAGGGAAGTTCTGAGATTCCTTTTTGCAGCAGAAATATTTTTGTTGCTTAAAAGCTTTGGAGAAGGTAGGAGATTTGATCGAAGTAGTTTCAGGAAGATTAATCTGGCTGGTGATGTGGCAGGAAGGAGTTAGAAGGGACAACTTTGAGGAGAAGCTGGGCTGTAACATGTCCTAGAAAGCAAAACAGAATGGATAAAATGGAGAATAATGTCAGATCTGTTAGGAGAATGGCAAAACCAAACAAGCCTTGGATTTGAAAATAATGCAAAGAGAAAAGCCCAGTGTGATTAAGAAGGCAGTGGGTGAAAGAGAATACATAGAGAAAGTGCCTCAAAATTAAGATCATAGCTGCTATTGATTCCAAGACCCTGGAAGTCCTGTCTTCATAGTTAGTACTAGCAATTTTTATTGTCTCTACCAAGCTTTAAGGAGTTTAGAAGCCTTTCTGTTTCACCCTCAGGGCTGGGAGGGATTTCCCTGATTTCCTAAATATGGCTTATTTAGATTTTTATTACATTTCAATATGCTAGCTGAGATTCCAGCCTAGTTAATCAGTAGAAGGGATACCCCTATTCCCTCCCTTGTCCAAACAAGTCCTTTTCTAAGTTAGATACCAGATCTTCTCAAAGTGTAGAAGTCTTTCTAGGCTTGGAAACAGAAATTCTCCCTGCCCCTTTTCTTTTCATTCCCAGCAGTCTTAGTTTCTTTACATTTTTCTGCTTTTATACTCCAATATCTATTGCTACCACCCCCTTCCCTTCTTCCTTGAATCACTCTCCCTGTCCTTAATAGGAAGCTTTCCCCAGTTTTCATATAACGGCCTTTCTCTGACCCTTCTCTCTTCCTCTGCCTTTAGGCTTACCCTTGGTCTCCATCTTGACAGCCTGACAGCTGTTTGGTGGATTAGTGTGTGGTGCTAATCTATGCCCAACAAGCAACTCCTTCATCAGCAAGGCAGCCTGTCTTAACTCTTGACTTTGCTCCCTAAACATTGCAACTGCTTAGAAACCTAGTCCAATAAAGTTAATATGTGCAGTAGTGGCAATAATTAATTTAGGTACTAATCAACATTTGAACATACTTAACTATATAGAAGTGTTAATTATTTTCAAAAATTACCACTTCTAAGTTGTTTCACTTAAATTATTCTCAGTGTCCTGAAGTGATAGAACATCCATCCTGCCTTTGCCAAGGTACTGTGAGTCCTCTTTTGTTAGTTCATCCACTTCAGTCACCCTACACAATTGGGGGTTTTGTTTCGTTTTCAACTTTTGTAGGGTCTTAAGAAAATTTGGAAGCCATTTGAGATCTTTCTATAATCCACCAAGCCTGTGTTTCCTAGGTAACATTTTAGTGTCTCATTTTATATTTAAGTACATACGTGGCCATACCAATCATTGACTAATTTTAGTCTTTAACATGAATTAATTAGATGTCACATTTTTTTCTAATAAAAGCAGTATTAAACTGAAAGATGATTACCTACATTCTATATTCTGACTTGGGTTTCTGTTAAAATACTAAGTGTTTAAAAATTGGAATGAAACATTTAGATCTTGGTTGTAAGGCTTTGCTTATTCAAATCTTCTGTGATTTGTGTAACTCACAACTACCAGTGAATTATAAGGAAAGTAAGTTTAATTAAAATGTCAGTTTCCTAAATGTAATTATCTGTTTGAGACTATGAAGGATTATTTTAGGTAGCTTTTTATGAAACACTGGAGGGCACCATTATGAAATTCTCATGGCAAAGGAAGGGAGTTGGTGAATTTGACAGAACTGTTTGTGGAGTTTTGAATAAAAATGCCACATTTCATAGAAGTGTTAGTTTTTTGTCTTGTAATGATGCTGGTTACTGGGTATTAGTCTCTTGGAACTGCCTTTGGATACTGTCATATTTCATGTTGAGTTAGCCACAGTAGTTACAGGCAAGGCTGTGCAAACATAGTGACTGTCGGCTTATGAAAAAACGAAAGTAAAATACTCCTTAAGATCCCCGTAGAATCCTGGAGTGTAAGAGCTCAAGTAAACCTTTTTCCTCAAGGATGCAAGAGTGAGAAACTTTTTATTTATGGACAGTACATACAGGGCAGTAAGAGGCACAAGTAGACCAGTGCCATCCGTCATCTAGTTTACATTACTATGAGGTGTAGGCCTGGATTCTAAAAGTTCAAGAGTCAAATAGAACTCAAGTTTTAGATACTTTTGGATTTCCACAAGTCTATAAAATATTTTAGATTTGCCAACATCTGTCTATCAAGTATATGCAATTTGATAAGTTATTCCAGCTTCGTTAGCACGTAGTTATCTTTTCAATGATGAAAGACTGAACTGGCATGAGCAGCTTTATATTTTCTTCTTTACACAATTTTTATTGTATGCTCTCACCAATCTTCTTGATAAATGATTTTTTTTTTTTTTTACTGTGGTAAAATGTATATAACATAGAATTTACTATTTTAACCATTTAAAATGTACAGTTTAGTGGCATCAAGTACATTCAAACTGTTGTGATGAAGAGATACATTACAATGAAGGAAGCCAAGAGATAGGTAAGGATTCATATAGAAACTCTGTGTCAGAAGCTGTGCTGGAACCCCAAATATGCATGTGTAGGAGATAGCTATGTAGCTGGATAAAATTTTTGTGATTTTGAATCTTCCTAGAAATTAAAGATAAATTGGGAAAATAAAGTCATGCTGTGTGTGTATTTTGCATGGTTATATTCAGTGGTTCACATATACATATGGTTACAAATAGCAAAATTAATGCTTAATTTTTATAAGTTTAAGAGTCATATGTCAAAGTATTTTCAAGCAGCTTTGAGGGTCCATTTAATGCAGTTTATTTCTGATTTTCCTGTGATACCAACATGAGGCTGCTGTCAGCACATGAGCCCAGAAAGCTACCCAGCATCTGCAGTTCACAAGGCTGCTTCTTTTTACATGTTACTGGAACAGTATATTTCCAACAGTGATAAAAACTTTTTGGGTGTGGGGATAAAAAATGCCCTGTAACGGAAGCTAACTGTAAAGACAATGTAGTTTTAAAAAATGGTGATTTTTAAGGAAGATAATAGAAATGCGGGGAACAGCAATATGAGGATTATCAAATTTAACAGTGACTCAGATGCTTGACACAGACAAGTTCATCTTTGCTCAATCAAAACCAAGAAAACTTGACCAGTGAAACCATTTTATCCACCTCTCTAGCCCTAATGCAAAATCTTGTGAAAAATTAAACTTTAGGAAACATGAAAAGGCAGTTGACCTGTTTTAAGATACATGTATATGGAAGCACATGACTATTGACAAGTATGAATTGAGTAAAAGCCAGAAGGTGTGCAAATATTTTAATAAAACGTTTCCATTAAGCCCATCTTCCCATGAATATGGGTCACTTTAAGAAATTTAGGAAGATCTCCCCACTTTCTCACTATCTCTGTCTCTGTCTCTGCCTCTCTCTCTCTCTCTTTCTTCTGATGAGAGTGGCCACATCTTAACTGTTTTCTAGGAAGTACTTTCTTGGAAGCTGGAGACAAACCTAGATGAGAAGGCTGAATGGACCAAGCCTCTCCCTCTGTGCTTTTGTAAGCATAAGTATCTAAAGAGGGCAGAAAGCCTCAGCATTTAAAGTGGGCAAGGATACTCCCTTTGAGTGAAACCTGGCTTTTTTTTCAGTAATACCATGTCCCCTGCAGCTTACCTGTATTTGTTTTCTACTGATGCACATAAATTACTACAAATTTAGCAGCTTAAAACAATGTACGTTTATCATCTCACTAGTTCTGAGGGTCAGGAGACCAGACACTGCTTAGCTGTGTCCTCTGCCTAGGGTTTCACAATGCAATCAAGATCTCAACTGGGGCTGTATTTCTTTATAGAGCTCAACTCTTATTACAAGCTCATGTAGTTGCTAGAAGACTTCAGTACCACGTGGTTGTAGGACTGCTGGCCATCAGCCAGTGGCCAGTCCCCAGAAGACTCTCACAGTCCTTTTCACAACACAGCTGCTTAGTTCTTCAAGGCCAAGCAGGATAATTTCTCTGACCTCCAGACCCTTTGCAAAGGCCCAGCTGATTAGGTCAGGTTCACCTAGGATATTTTCCCTTTTGATTCATTCAGTGTTAACTAATCAGGAGCCATAATTATAGCTGCAAAATCTTTTTGCTTTATAAGGAGAATTTCCATCCTAATCATGGGTCCTGTCCATGCTCAAGGGGCAGGGATTATGGTAGAGCATAGGCCATTGGGATCATCTTAGAATTTTGCCTACCATACCTGTTTATTTTCTGTGTTTCTCTCAGTGTCAGGAGGTGGGTCAGGATTCTCTTTGCTTTCCATAGCTGCTTTCAGACTGTTAGTTTCCTTCTTCTCATGAGAAATAACAACAAAAAAACACTGTGTCTGAGACTTGTGCTTTTTGGCATTACTATTGTCTCTTTCATTTTATTGCTATCCTATCCTATCCTATGAATTCTTCCAGCAACTACATAAGCTTGTAAGAGGATGTGAGCTCTTGAAAGAAATACAGCCCCAGTTGAGATCTTGATTGCCTTATGAAACCCTAGGCAGAGGACACAGCTAAGCCATGCCTGGTCTCCTGACCCACACAACTAGTGAGTTGATCAATGTACATTGCCATCTATCCTTCTGGTATGTCCTGTTAATAAAAGATGTTGGCCTTTCATTTTGCTGCAAGCCTAGCCATGACTGTGGGTTATTTCAATTTCTGGGCCCACCACATGCAGATCAGGTATGGGAAGGAAGAAAGCATAGCAAGGAGCATGCATATCAACCCTTTGTTCCTTTAGGTGAATTCTAGTGAGGTCAGAAAAGTTGTAGAAATGTATTTTGCTGTTTATTTTGTATTTTATTTCTCTTTCTCTCTTTCCTTTTTTTTTTTTTTTTTTTTTTGGTACCCGTAGATGCTTTAAAAAAGTTAGCTACAACGAGAGGTAAGATCTAGGGATCAGGAGCTATGTTTGTAGCAAAACTTTAGAGCCCAAACAGCTTACCTTAAGAGACTTGGGCTTAGTATTGACTATAATTATTTCAGTAAGGCGAACCTTGAAGAAAGGGAAATTGAGGGAGTTGACCCAGGTTCTGACTGGTCAGTTGCCTGAAGCTGTCAAGATAGCCAGAAAGGTCTATGTTTTAACAAGAATGAGTCCATTCCTGTGTGCTTTGGTTGCCAAGTACCAATTATGTTCTGATATTGCTAAAGCCCTTACCCTACAGTCATTGAATAGGCTTTGTCCAAACCTATTTCTTCTTTGCTTGTCCTGCCTCTGTTCTGGAGCATCATTTGGCTGAGTCCCATACTGGACTGGATGTGACTTCCTTGAACATCTCACCTGTTAAGGCAATTGCAGAGAGCTTTTCCTGAAGCTCTGCCTTTTCTAATGCCTACAATCCAGCCCGTAGAAGAAGCTGATACAGATGCTTGCTGTCTCCATTAGAAAGAATTTACCTACTGTTGTGGACCTTTTTGTATTTTATGTGCAGCAGCTATCTCTTTTTATCTCCATAGTTGGGCAGCATGCTTCAGAGGGCATCGAGTAGTGACTCTATGAACTCACTCTGTATAGCTTCTCCCATTGGGAGATGAGGTGGAAAGAGAGTGTGAGTACTGCCTGGCACGTTTGCCTCCCACCCTTCCAATGACCATTCTTTTGAGCCATGCTGTTCAACACTATAGCCATTAGCCACATATAGATATAAAAATTAAATGTAAATTAATTAAAATTAAATAAAATTAAAAGTTCAGGTTCCCTGTCACACTGGTCACATTTTAGGTGCTCCATAGGTACAAGTGATTAATGGTTACTCTCTATCAGACAGCAGAAATATAGAACATTTCCAGTGGAGATTCAGGTGTCTACTCTTCCCTTGGGGTTTAAGCTAAACTGACTTAAATTCCCACACACTTAGCAACTTAAAACAACACCAGTTTATTTCACTATTCTACAAGACAGACGCCCATCTGACACAGGTCTCACCAGGCTAAATTCAAGGTGTCAGCTGGATTTTTTTCTTTCCAGGAGCCTGAAGGGAGCATCTGTTTTCTTGTTCACCTCTGCAGGTTGTTTGGCAGAATTTAAGTTCCTTAAGGTTGTAAGTCTGAGGTCCTTATTTCTTACTGGCTGTCAGCTGAGGACTGTTTCCAACTGTAAAGCCGCCCATATTCCTTGGCTCCTGGCCCCTTCCTCAATATTCGAAGCTAGTAAAAGTAGCTTGAATCCGTTTCATGATGGAAACATCTCCTGTGTCTTCCATCACATCTCTCTGACTTTCTCTGAGTAAGTCTGTGCTTATAAGGGGCTCCAGTGATGAAACTGGGCCTACTCAGATAATCTAGGATAATATCCCCATCTCAAGATCCATACCTTTAATCACATTTGCAAAATCTCTTTTGCCTTATAAGGTAACGTATTAGAGCATAAATATCTTTGGTGGGAGGGATATTTGTGTTATTTGGTCTATCATATGCCTCCAGATTAAGTTTTGCAATTATTAAGCAAAAAGAGCTTACTTAATATTTGAAAAGGTAGCTTATTTGAAGAGGATAATTAAGATTCTACCACCTTTATGTAAATATTATCACTAATTTGCTTTAGAGGTTAAACATCAGGGGAAGACAGGAAACTTAAAGAAATAGATGAAGACATGGAGAAGGTGGAACCTGGAATTTTTGCTTCTTAAAACACATTTTATATCATTTCATGATGAAACACATATCCATTATAGTACAGTTTAGAGTACATTGATAATTTATCACCAAGCTATCTCTGAATTAAACGTTTACTCATATTTCATCTTTTAAAAAATGAAAAAAATCTATACAGAAATGACATAATTATGAAGATAATATCTGAAATTGAACAATGTTATAATAATCTTACCAAATTGTAGGTATTTAATGTAATATACTCAATAGCTTACCTGCCTATCAGACAATAGATTTCTAACTTGATTTTTAATAGTTGAGTAAAATCTACTTTCTTTTAATGTTTGTTGCCATTCAAATATTCACTGTAGACTTCTGTACTACACTCATGTTTAATGTGTAAAATATACAATATATTTAATTAGAAGATTCTAGTTTATCATCTATTTTAAATATTTTACAATGATATGCTACCTTAATAAACTCCATTTATAAGTTTTGAGAATGAATGCAGTATTTACCTTTTTCATCTTTCATTTTATTTATCTCATTAGCTAAGAAACCTTTCCAGCTTGGACCTACGTCATATCACTGAACTGGATAATGAAACCGTGATGGAAATTGTCAAGAGGTGCAAAAATCTTAGCTCTCTCAATCTCTGTCTGAACTGGATCATAAATGACAGGTAACCATTGTAACATGTTAAAAATACTTTTCTGGAGGAAGACATGTAGCAAATACTAATTATCATTATAACAAGGCATGTCTTTAAAATTGAATGCAGTTGTGCCTTTTCAAATAGATATGTTTAAGTTTTGAAAACCATCTAGATCTATACATTTAATGCATTTTTTGCTTGTAAGTGCAGCAAAGTTTTTAGGTGCTTTAATACAAATGTTTGCCTCAACAGTTGTAACAATAGTAAGCTGTTGAATTTTTTCTTTGATATCCATCTAAGACGTGCCTGCTTTTTGCCATGCTTGTAAGTTTGTAATGACATATTATTTGTTGCTTTAACATTTTTGCAACATTTGTGGTTGATTTTAATGATTTGGAGAAAGCATCTGAAACATTATACATTTAAACCCTTTCCTAAAGGTGACATTTTTTTTTTTTCAGAGATGGAGTCTCACTGTGTTTCCCAGGTGCAATTCCTGGACTCAAGTGATCCTTTCACCTCCTGAATAGCTTGGACTACAGGCATATATGCTACTGTGCCTATATTAGTCCATTCTAGTATTGCCATAAAGAACTACCTTAGACTTGGTAATTTATAAAGATAAGAGGTTTGATACATAGTTCTGCAGGTTGTGTAGGAAGTATGGCTGGAGAGGCCTCAGGAAACTTAAAAGTATGGCAAAAAGCAGGCACGTCTTACATGGCCAGAGAAGTAAGGAAGAGAGTGAAGTGGGAGGTACTACACATTTTTAGACATCCAGTTCTCGTGAGAACTCACTCACTATCAGGAGAACAGCAAGGGGAAAATTTGTTCCCATGATCCAGTCACCTCCCAACAGGCCCCTCCTCCAACATTAGGGGTAACAATTTGACATGAAATTTGGATGGGAACACAAACCAAACCATATCAGCGCCTAAGGATGACATTTTCTTTTCAGTATATACATGCAATTTGTTTCAGAAATGGAAGTCTCGTGATGAATAGTTTAATATACAGTATAGAATTGAAAGTTTTTTTCTTATGAATAATGATTAACTCATTTTTCTTTGAAATATTTCAGGAAGGAAGAAAAAAATACAGGAAAACCCTTAAAAGTAGCCTATTATAATGAAAACAACTACAGAGTAGCACTAGTACTACTGATTAGGTAGATTTGTAAATATGGGCATAAGAGGGTTCTTGCCCAGTAAGTTTCCAAGAATTTTTATTTTAAGATAAGTTTCTAAAAATATTTTCCTTTCAAAATAGAAAGCACTACTTCAGCTAAAATTAGAACCTATTTAGATTTAAATATTCTTTTAAAAATAGGAGAAATAATTTTTGGTATCAGATAATGCTTTAAATTTAAGATATTTCCCCTCTTTTTTTTTTTTTTTTCTTGAGACTGAGTCTTGCTCTGTCACCCAGGCTGGAGTGTAGTCAGTGGCACAATCTCTGCTGACTGCAACCTCTGCCTCCTAGGTTCAAGGGATTCTAGTGCCTCAGCACCCCAGTAACTGGGATTACAAGTGTGCACCACCATGCCTGGCTAATTTTTGTATTTTTAGTAGAGATGGGGTTCTGACATGTTGGCCAGGCTGGTCTCAAACTACTGGCCTTAAGTTATCCCCTACCCCCTGCCTTGACCTTTCAAAGTGCTAGGATTATAGGCATGAGCCACTGCACCTGGCCTCCACTCTTTTAATTTCCTTTTATACTTTAAAAATAAAACCATGTAGACTCCATTTTTCCCAATTTTGGTAAATTCTAGTGACATTTTCTTAAATTACCCTTAATTACTCTTTAAATTATGTGATAGCCTTTACTTCACTCTTAATTAGTGAAATTTTTCTTGAAAAATGTACTCACCTAGAATGGGTATGTGATCACCATTTATAAAAATTCTCTTGTTTTTGAGTAATATTCACCCTATGAAATATATCAATATCTAAAGAAAATGGAACTGGAGGTCATTATTCTAAGTGAAGTAACTCAGGAATCAAAAACCAAATACCGTGTGTTCTCACTAATAAGTGGACATTGAGCTATAGGTGTGCAAAGGCATACAGAGCAGTATAATGGACATGGGAGCTCAAAGTGAGGAGTCTTGGAAGCGGGTGAGGGATAAAAACTGCCTATTGAGTACAATGTACACTACTCAGGTAAGGGGTGCACTAAAATCCTAGACCTCACCACTATACAATTCATCCGTGTAACCAAAACCACTTACGTTCCTAAAGTTATTGAAATTAAAAAAATTAAGAAAAATAAAATTCAAATAAATTAACTTTCCTGAAAAGAAAGTGTACAAAGTAAAAACTCTATAATCGACATTCTATATAAAAATTTAAAGTAATCTTTAAAAAGCTATTCACGACAAATAATAAAGTACATAAATAAACAATATCTTGTGGGCATTGGTATCTAATATTAGTTTAATATATTACCAAAAATTTCTTGGTAATACGTTGAATTAAAAGGAGAAAACTGTTTCTGCAGCAAGATGATTATATTCCAAAACAGTTTTCCGTATACAGGACATGTGTAGAAGAGTCACTAATTGGAGACTACTATAATTGATAAATAAGATACAGTCTATACATGGTTATATGAATTATCTGAGTAAATATTTTGCTTAGGTTTGTATCATTTAATTAAAGATGGGAGAATAGATTTCTAATCTTCTAGTTCTTTAAATGCTAATTTTGTTGTAACTGGGTAATTTACAAATGAAAATGTTAGGAGCTCTCACTTTGCTTATCCTTCCCTTTGTTAGACTTCCTGTATTCAAACCTTATGCTTTTTCAATCATTTTTTCCTACTTAACTGTAATGGTTATTTGGTTTTGATGCTGAATATATGTATTGTAGAGATTTATTTGCAAGGAATAAAAGCGTATTTTTATGTTTTTAATGGAAAAGTTTGGATTGAGAAAACATGCATTTTAATGAGGTTGAGCAGTAGCATTTTAAAGATCAGGCTCTTTTAGGTTTTAATTACCCTACTTGCACTTATCCTGTATACTGTAATAGAAGTTTCAAACATTAAAACCCACTTTGCAGTATCATCTAAATTACTCATCTCATTGTTCTTGCCATACTATATTACTAAGCTAAGTAACATTTGTAATTATATTGGTGTAAATCTAGAACTTCTCATCAGACTTAATTATAATTTCAGCACTTAGCTGAGATGGGTTAGTAACCTTCCACATAGAGGGCACTGGAATGCGCTAATGCATTTAGCCTATCAATTAAGTCTGTTTTACATTCGTTCCTTATTATTATCCTCCAGTAAATCAGAAAGCATTTATTAGCCCCCTACTAAATACTTGCTAGTATGTCTCAGACTATGGGGCACTGAGTTCCTGCTGTTCTCAAAGGTCACTCTCTTTAGGTGACACACGACTTAATGATAATAGTGAGCCTTGTAAGGATTGAGGGGATGAAAGTAATCTTTATTACCCAGGTAATTGATAGGCACTTTACAAGTGTTCTCATTTAATCTCTTCAACGTCTTTTATTCTGGGGAAAGTCATACTATTTCTATTAAGTCTAGACCATTTCTTTGACTTTTCTTTGGCTTTTCAGTGGATGTATTTCTCCATCGTCGTTGCAGTAAAAACTAAGGACAAATAAGAAAAAGTGAATGGCTAATCAGTCAGTTTTCCATGTCATAATTGGGATTCACATACAGCTAACATTTATGTATAAAGTTCTTAATTTTTAAACTAAGCTCATTATTTTCTTTCATATTGAAAGTATAGTGGAACTTTTAGATATTAATTTCTATACAATATCTGTTACAAGGATTTATCCTGAATGTTGCTAGTTTTAATAAAGGATTTCTCACATTAAGATAAACTTCAATACTTGTCACAGTCCTTATATATAAGATTTACCCTAGGCTTCAAAAGTTCTTATCTGTGAACATTTTTTTAAGTTCAAAATTTTAAAACATGCAGTAATTGAAAGACTTTACTCTTATCGTGCCTTTTAGCATTTTCTGGTCCTTGAATTGATGATCTCTGTGACTAAGACATGCTCTTCTTTATCTGTGTTTTTTTAAAAGCACTTTTTATGTTTAGAGAGTTAAACAGCATGATATTTTCTTGTATTCAGAAGGATGGTTTGGTAGTCATTTGACATTTACCATTGCTTTTGAATACAAATAAAATCCAAGTGTTTTATGAAAAGAGGACACTGACTATTTCTATCACTGATTTAAATTAAACATCTGGTTATTATGTCTCCTACACTCTCATTCTAAGTTTATTGAAAATTTTTTGTATTTATATTAGTCTTTATTATTTCACATTCAGTTTGGTCTACAACATTTTTATATGTTTGACACAAAGTCCAGAAGCAGCATGTTTTGGGTGTAAAAGCTGATGTGTGAAAAACTGAATGGTCTGAGCATTGTTATAGCAATATACTTATAATGGTTCTTTTATTCTTTTTTGTTAATAAGAATTAAATGAAATCTAATTGATTTTAATAGATCTTTATACAAAAGCTGTTTTTAGTTTTTAAACTATCAAAGAGCTAATCTCATTTTCAATTTTTAACATTGGTCCTGAAAATTAAATTAGTTTAATTTATGTTTTATATCCCCATTATCAAATATATGAGCCTTTTCTTGACAGTTGACCATGCTTGCTCATGAATTAGGAGAACAATATAGAAAATACTACAAGGTAAATAACATTATCTAATAAGTGATGAGCCTTTTCTTGACAGTTGACCATGCTTGCTCATGAATTAGGAGAACAATATAGAAAATACTACAAGGTAAATAACATTATCTAATAAGTAGCTAAAATCACAAGGCATAACAAAGCCAGCGTTGTTGTTAATATCAATTATGTTGCCATAATTTGCTGTGTGAATCTTGTATTTATGTAAAGGAAGCTAATTCATCACTGCATATTCTAAAATTTGGAAAATTTTAAATCTTAGACTGGTATCCATTTTCTTTCAAGTAAAAAATAAGGTTTATAAAATATTACTATTTTATTCTGTATGTGCTAGAGGTTAAAATAGTACCTATAGATATTTTTTCTCTCTTTTTTTTTAAAGATGAAGTCACACTCTGCTGCCCAGGCTGGAGTGCAGTGGCACCATCTCAGCTCACTGTAACCTCTGCCTCCTGGGGTTCAAGTGATTCTCCTGCCTCATCCTCCCAAGTAGCTGGGTATACAGGCATTCACCACCATGTGGGGCTTAATTTATTGTTTTTAGTAGAGATGGGGTTTTACCAGTTTGGCCAGGCTGGTCTAGAACTCCTGACCGCAAGTTATCCATCCATCTTGGCCTCCCAAAGTGTTGAGGTTACAGGTGTGAGCCACTGCCCCCACCCAGATATTTCTCTTTAAATATAACTTTTAAATAAGACCATTTGAAGTTGCAAACTAGTGAGCCACAACTGAGTCTATTCCGCAAAGCTGTTTTGTTTGGCATACACAGTATTTAAAAATTTTGAATTAGTTGCCAGCACTTTAAAAATTGGGATATTTCACATAAATATTCTGAATTCACGCTTTCTTTTGGAAAAGTTGTTGACCCTATAATAATAGGCCCACATTTTCTCATGTCAGCATTCTTTCCAGGATGAGGAATCCACTCTTCTCTTTGGCCATTTTCCATTTATCCACTCTTCCCACCAGGCATGATCCATTTTCTTTATATTATCTGCCTGTCCCCCATCTAGTCTACAAACTGAATTCTCCTTCCTTAAAATTGAAATTTTTTTAGATATTTCATATTGAAATCATACAGTTCTTTTTAAATTGCATCTGATAAAATATATTAAAAAATGAAAGAGAGTTCATTAGTTTACCTAAATTAGTTACTTATTATTTCAGGCACCGAAATGTTAGTCAACAGATGGAAGTTATAGATGGAGACAGAATGAAGTTTAAAATAAGTTAAAACTTTGATTTTCATCAGCTGCTTTCCGAAACAGAGAATGCATTCTTTGTTAGTGTTCAAACAGAGTGCTGTAAAAAGTTTCCTGAATTATAAGGAGGGTTGGACTAGTTTATTAACATTCCTCCAACTCCAAACCTATGATTTAAAGTTTCTAATTTTAAAATGAATTCATTGGCAATGTTTAGTGTTTGATTCATGATTCCTTTGTTTTCAATATTAAGAAAACTCTTAATACTATTCTCTTTTTCTTTTTTGTATGGAAAAATACCTCTTTTTTTTTTTTAGGTATACTGAGGTGAAAGTTGTAGAGTGACAGATTACTTCACTATCCCTTTCAGTGAGACTGACAGCACCTTGGCTCTTGTAAAACTCAATGAGGCTTTATATAAAGATTTTTCTAACTCCCCTGATCTTCTCTGGATGTTTATTCTGTTTCTTCTTTCAAATTTCCGTTGATTCAATAAAAAACGGTGATATTTAGAAATAAAGTTCAGAGAGGATTTGAGCAGGTGTTGGTGATATAAAATATTTGCTGAGTGCCCATTGTGTTTTATTTCCAAGAATTGTTTTGTGAACATATGCTATATATTGTATTTATAAGTGTTCAAGGACTGGGTAGATAATCTACCATCTTCCTGTGAATGTCATGTCACAGTGGACTTAGAATTTTATTTCATTTCAATCCCCTAATATTACTTAATTCTCCTAGAGACTGAGGTTTTAAAGATTGCCCAAGGGGAACAAACCTATCCATTAAATCCAGCAGGCAGAGTTGAAATGAGTTTGAGAATATTTTGTTTTCTATTAAAGTTAAGTGGTGTAGAGGAGAGAAATACTTTTCACCTTGGAGTACTGAGTGTGAAGTTTGAGCAATTTTCTATCATAAAAGCCTGAAAACTTGGAAATAAAGAGGTGGCAAAAATAATGCTGACTGTTGAAACTGCTTCGTGGTGGTATTTATAGCAGCACGGCCCTGCCTCTATAGAATGCAGAGCAATCTGTCTGCAAACTTTTGGTGCCTAATAATGTGTCTGGGTTGGTTAGGTAAAGCTTTAGTAAAATTGAATTTTAGCTTATTTATTTAATACACTGAATAGTTTTGCATATGTTCTATGACATTATTTGTGTTTTTGCAAGAAGAATAATGAAATATATTTTACTGAGTTCTGAGAATATTGTAGAAACAGGATGAAGTCTTTCTAAACTGGTGACATCAGTTTAAAGTAAGCATATTTTTGGGACTTTTTTTTTATTCACAAATTTACATTTATGTGTAAGACCATCCCTAGAAGAATAGATAGGTATTGGAGTAACTATTGTTTCGGGCTTCCAAACTATCTTTAAAAAATCATGAGGCCAGGCAGTAGTCTCACCTCTTGTCATCTGAGTACTTTGGGAGGCAAAGGAGGGTAGATTACTTGAGCTCAGGAGTTTGAGACCAGCCTAGGCAACATAGTAAAACCCCATCTCTAAAAAACAATTTTTAAAAATTAGCTGGGTGTGGTGGCACATGACTGTAGACCCAGCTATGAGAGAAGCTGAGCTGGCAGGATCGCTTGAGACTGAGGGACAAAGGTTGCAGTGACCTGTGATCGTGCCATCGCTCTCCAGTCTGGGAGACAGAGGAAGATCCTTTCTCAAAAAACTAAAATAAAATAAAAAAACCATGTCTTCTCTGTTCTTCTGTCCATCAGAGCTTTTTTCCAAAACCATAATTGGCTGTGTAGTGCTAGTGAGGTAAGAGTGTATATTTTTTCTCTCTCTTTCTTTTTTCTGGAGCAAGGATAATAGCAATAGCTGTAATAGTTACCACTTAATTACAATCTGTTCCAGACACTGTTCTGTTTATACATGTTATTTTATTTAATCTCTACAACAACCCTGAGGAAGGAATTATCCCCATTTTCAAACAAAGGAATTAAGGCCTAGACATCACAACTAGTGGAACCAAGACTGGAACCCATTTTCATGTGTCTTCAATGTCCAAGATCCTACTGTAAAAGGCTCACTGTCTTTCACATCCTTATTCTGCTTCAGACCTAGAGTGACCATATAACTTGGTTTGCTCAGAATACTTACAGCCCATGCCTGTTATTTTGGCATTCTGCCAGGTTTAGTATTTGTGTTGCTGCTCTTCCTAAGTTCCAGAGTATCTTGGTTTAGATGATAAATTAAATGGTCATACGACCTCAGACATAAGATATGGTTGATCATTCTAAACATAGTTAGAATGGTACCTTTTCTTTTTCCTATGGGATATCTGAAAGTTGACATGTTTTGAATATTTTAGAGCATATAGCAAGTTGTGGATATCTTTTGAAACAGCTTATTTTTGGTAAAAAGTAATTTTTCCAATCAACCCCATTTGTAACTCTTCATTTCTTATGATGTTTCTTGAGGAAAAATAGAAAATCTTGCCCACTTTTTTTGTTTTGTACTACACATGACTCATAGTTGGTCTGAAAAAGAATTTCCTTAATGAATTTTGAATAGGTATTTTTTAACTTATAATGATGCACAGTTATTTTTACAAATATTTCATTATCTGTAAATGCTACCTTATTTGTAGCAAATTCTTAACCACTGCAGATTAAACCACTGTATGACTACTGGTTATATACTTTGAATAAATTGTCTTTCAGTTAAAAAGAAGGAAGTTGGCCCCACGCAGTGGCTCATGCTTGTAATCCCAGCACTTTGGGAGGCAGAGGCGGGCGGATCACAAGGTCAGGAGATTGAGATCATCCTGACCAACATGGTGAAACTCCATCTCTACTAAAATAGAAAAAATTAGACTTGGTGGCACGTGTCTGTATTCCCAGCCACTTGGGAAGCTAAGGCAGGGGAATTGCTTGACCTCGGGAGGCAGAGGTTGCAGTGAGCCGAGATCACACCTCTACACTTCACTCTGGAGACAGAGCAAGACTCTGTCTAAAAAAAAAAAAAAAAAAAAAAAAGAAAGAAATAATTGGTGTATGTGGGATTTTTCAAATAATTGGTGATATTTTACTCCAAAATGCAAAGTTTTTCTGGTAAAATTATTTGTGCATTTATCTTCAGATGAGATTCTTAGTGCATTCAAATTTAAAGAAATGTTTTCAGTTGTTTGGTAGGTATAGTATTAGGTATCAGCTCTGATATTGGTTCTTTTAGTACTTCTAGTAACTAAATAGCATTTTTAAGGAAATATTAATTGCTATGTAACACCAGAGTATTTAACCTGGTAAAATAACTTTAAAGGAAAAATCTATAATATATGTGTATATTTCAGCCTGCTTTGATTTTTAACTCCAAGAGAGAGATGGAACTGAATTTGATGTGAGTGATTTTGGCATATCGATTCTCCATGTTGACACTATTTTGTCAAATAGAATAATGTGAATATTTATTATAGTCCTAACATGTAATGGTAATTTTTAAATTTCTGTGTTGTCTTTGATTCCTAGTGAGCAATAGTGCATAAACGAACATTTCTGTAAATACAAGTAGTAGTAATTAACAACTTCCATAGAATCACATTATGGATATTTCTGGATGTACTACTGTAAATGCTGAAATTGCTTTCGTGTTTTTCAGGCCATAAAAAGATGAGTGAACAGAGGTAGGCATTTAGCTTGCAGGATTTAAATGTATTTTCCATGTTATGAAGTCATAATTTGTCATTAAATTGTCGGAAAGAATGAGATACAATTTATATAATGATAAATACAGTGCTATAAGCACATGGATTTAGAGACTTCCTAGTCTCAGATCTGTTTAAAATTGCCAGCAATGAAGAAAATCTTCATTTATTGATGAAAATGATGATAGCTTATTGACTGCTTGGACAAATTTATTCTGTCTTCCATTTCTCCCAGGTGTTGTCTTATTCTTAATCCACCAAACCAAAAGTGGCAATTAAAATAACTCACTGTTGTCAAATTTTTAAAATGTATGATAAATGATGCCCAGTAAATAGTGAAAATATGAGAAAGGTGATTAAATCTGACAATTTTCTTGTAAAAGACTTGAGATGATAAATATCTCCTGTGATTAGTTATTAATTTGGTGCAAGGGATTTTGCTTCAGCCTGAAATATTTTATGAACAGTGGCATAAAGAAATATTTTAGAAGATAAGTACACACATGTTTAACCATAGGAGAAATTGCTGGAACTTGATTGGTAATAATTAAAAATGGCAGACATGACATGCGAGTGTCTGGGCTATTTTCTGTATGACAAGTACTTTCAGAAATTAAGAAAGGGAGGTGTTTCCTGGAGACATGAAGAATGACAGAATACTTTCAGCTTGAACCTTTATGCCTCATGAAAATGGAAAGGTTTTATGTGTATCATTCTTCAACTGATAAAACATTTAATTTAAGACAGTATAAAATTACTCCTTACTTACTGAAGTATGAAAAAAAACCAAAATTGTTCCTTAAAAATTATAGTTGCACTGCTACTAATAGTTTCCCTTAAAGTGAATATGAATTCCTTTTATTTAAAGAAAAGATGAAATAATAATGGTGATTGTAATGAAGTGCTGTATCGTGTTACTGTCTAGCTAAATCTATAGCACATGGCTCTGTTGGTGGCATATATTATTGTGTGGCTGTGTGACATTTTGTTTACGAGTCTTTCTCCTTCTAAGGAGAACCTGGGTCTTGCATCCCCCTCCCTCACCTCACAGCCGCCTACCACCCCTGCTTCCAATCAGCACCTCACACAGCACCCTGCTCAGAGAATAAATTTAAAACATTTGTGTTGAGAGAATGATAGATCATGCTTTTGTATGATGAATAAATTTTCTTTTAAATTTGGCTCAAACTCTGGCTAAAATCCAGGCAGTTGGTTCAGATTCTCTTTTCTAACAGATTTATTTATTTCTGAATAAAGTTGGTACTTCATAAAGTGAGGATTTAATGTCATTGTTCAGATTCAGATAGAGCTTGCTTTATGTAGTACATACTATTTGTCTGAAAGCCATAGTCTCATTTTTGAGCAAGAAATAGAATTTCAATGTTCAATCAGTGGGTTTTGCCCTTTTAGTAGGAATGTTGGAGTACTTTGAGTGAAGAAGTGAAGAACCAGAAACATTACTTGCCTTCCATTTATACCTTGTATTAATTGAAAAGAGATGGAGGAGATAGTTGCAGCTTATTTTTTTCCTTCCTTCCTTCCTTCCTTCCTTCCTTCCTTCCTTCCTTCCTTCCTTCCTTCCTTCCTTCCTTCCCTCCTTCCCTCCTTCCCTCCTTCCCTCCTTCCCTCCTTCCCTCCTTCCCTCCTTCCTTCCTTTCTTCTTAGTGAAAAAAATATCGCTATATGAGGAAAAAAATCTTACGAGTTTTTCTTTAGCTCTTCTTGTAGTACTTTTAGTGCTACTTTAAAAATGTATATTTAGTGTTTGGCTAATTGCTACTATGAACCTAAACACACTGATTAAGGCCAGGTTCACGTTAGAACAATTATCTGGTTAATTGCTCTGGTGCAAAAAGAGGCTAAAAAATCATCAGAACATCAAGTTGTGAAAGCACTGGCAGGAGTTTCAAAACCACCAAGCATACCTACTGCAAATCACATCAGCAAAGCAATTAATTTAGGCTAATTGCTTTTCTGTTTGTTCAAGATGCACTTTGGAACTGTCTTTTGAAATTATGGCAATTAAGATTAGTGAGCAATATAATTAAAAAATGTTGGAATAGTCACTATTTTTTAAAAGTGGTACTATTTCATATAAACCTGTACAGTATATTTCTCATCCATGTAGAACTTTGAAATAATTAAAAAAATAAGATTATTTTATATATTTATAAGATCTCCATAAAAAATAAATTGAGGAGTAGATTACCTATTCCTGAACTATAGCATAAGGTTATCTTTAATTCTAATTATTAGTTAGAATTGGCTAATTTCAATAATTCATGCTATGACAGCTTGCTCAATATGGTGAGAAATAGCTAGCCACCAAAGGTGACATTGGCTAGTGGCATTTTCTCCAGATGAACGTATATTTGGCTTCTCATATGGCTTCTTATAACATGATCAGGATTTTAAAAAGTATTAAAAACCAGATTTGACACAATTCACATTATTGAAGTTTTCCTTGTTATTAACTATTATAATTTTGAAAGCACTCATTTGTCTAAAATTGTAAACTACTTAAGTTTCCAGCTCTTTCTCTATGAAGCAATGTTATAGCATGTCCCCAGCCAAAAAGAATGACAATTTTAGGAATCAGTTCCTTGTTAGGAAATGTAGTAATGCCATTATTGGGGGAATAACCTTTCATTCCCCAATCTGTCTGTTCACCGTATTGTCAAACAAGCAAGTAGCTCTTTCCTTTACCTCTCTCCTTCCATAGAAGCAATTCTTATGCAGTATGTTTAGTGACATATCCTGCCCTATGAAATTGTTCAAAGAAAATATATTTCATTATATTAAGGAGTGTGGCTCCTCAAATGAATCTTTTAGAAACACATGTGTTAAAGGAAGTCCTGGTAGCAATTATCATTTCTTCACTGTAATAAATGTGCTCTCTTCATAATTCAGTACGAATAGATCTTTAGACATAGCTAATTAACTACATCACAAAATTAAATTTTTATCTAGGGATTATTTTCATAGGAAAAAAGTATATGTGCTTTTTATAATATATTTTTCTTCTTTTATAAACTTCGTAGTTTCTAGAAATGCTGCCTACTCAATCAAGATTTCCTGGTGTTTCTATTTATTGTGGAATGTTCAATTAGAAAGCTGCTGTTGGCCAGGCATGGTGGCTCACACATGTAATCCCAGCACTTTGGGAGGCCGAGGCAGGTAGATCACTTGAGGTCAGGAGTTCAAGAGCAACCTGACCAGCATGGTGAAACCCCATCTCTACTAAAAAAAAGTACAAAATTAGCCAGATGTGGTGGTACATCTTGGGAGGCTGAGCAGGAGAATCACTTGAGTCTGCCTGTAATCCCAGCTACTTGGGAGCTGAGGCAGGAGAATCGCTTGAACCTGGGAGGTGGAGGTTGCAATGAACCCAAGATCATGCCATTGCACTTCAGCCTGGGCAACAAGCAAAACATCATCTCAAAAAAATAAAATACAGAAAACTGCTCTTGTAGGTAAAAATACCAAATTAGATGGAAATCAATTTACAATTTACTGATTAGATCAAATAGAAAAGTGTTGGAGGCTCTTAAAACACAGAAAAACCAACCAACCAACCAAGCAACTTAAATGATGGTACTAGATGTTGAGTCTGGATCTTGGTCTTCTGTTGAAATCTGTGACTGAAGCAGCAGAGTAATATTACTTCATGTTGGGGAAAATGCAAGCTAATACTTAGGTTTGCCCTTTAAAAGTTGTCTTCTGTGATTATTTATAGTTGAAAATATAGGTACTATAAAAAATTCTCGGCCGGGCGCGGTGGCTCAAGCCTGTAATCCCAGCACTTTGGGAGGCCGAGGCAGGTGGATCACGAGGTCAAGAGATCGAGACCATCCTGGTCAACATGGTGAAACCCCGTCTCTACTAAAAATACAAAAAATTAGCTGGGCATGGTGGCACGTGCCTGTAATCCCAGCTACTCAGGAGGCTGAGGCAGGAGAATGGCCTGAACCCAGGAGGCGGAGGTTGCGGTGAGCCGAGATCGCGCCATTGCACTCCAGCCTGGGTAACAAAAGCGAAACTCCATCTCAAAAAAAAAAAAAAAATTCTCTATTTTGTAGATGGTAGAAGATGTCAAAATATAACCACAAATTGTGGCTATATATGCACTTTTTTGTGCAATATGACATTGCCTATCCTCCCATTAAAAGGTGGAGTCTTTTTCTCTCTCCTTCTATCCCCTTGCATTTGTGCTGGCTTTGTGACTTGGCTGTGACTGATAGAATATGGTGGAAATTTTGTTGTGGAACTTTTGAGCTTTGACTACAAGAGGCCTTGCAACTGCTGTTCTTGCATTTTTGGAATACTGCCACCAACATTTAAATAAGCTCAGACTGTTCTTTCTAAGGATGAGAAATCACATGAAGATGGAAGTCTAACCAACAGCCAGGACAGACACGAACTGTCAGACGTGTGAGTAAGGCCATCTTAGATCATCTGTATTAGTCCATTTTCATGCAGCTGTTAAAGACATACCCAGACTGGGCAATTTACAAAAGAAAGAAGCTTAATTAGACTCACAGTTCCATATGGCTGGGGCCTTCACAATCGTGGCAGAAGGCAAGGAGGAGGAAGTCACCTCTTACATGGATGGCAGCAGGCAAAAAGAGAGAGAGAGACCTTGTGCAGGGGAACTCCTCTTTTTAAAACCATCAGATCCTGTGAGACTTATTCACTGTCGTGAGAACAGCATGGGAAAGATCTGCCCCCGTGATTCAATTACCTCCCATCAGGTTCCTCCCACAACACGTGGGAATTCCAGATAAGATTTGGGTGGGGACACAGCCAAACCATATCACCATCCAATCTCAGTCAAGCCTTCAGATTTCTGCAATCCTTGGTAGTAAAACTAGCAGAACTGCATAGCAAAGCCCAGTTCAAATAGCCGGTCCAGAGTTGTGAGCAAGTAAGAGTTGTTTTTTTAAAGCTACTAAGTTTTGGTGTGGTTTGTTATACAGTAATGAATGACTAAGACACTGACTTAGTAGCTGCCCTATGTGATAAATTTTCAGTCAGACTAAGAGTTTTTCATTCATTAACTTATTTAATTATCACATTATATGACATAGGTTTCATTATGTCCTGTTTTACAGATAAAACAAAATGGAGCACAGAGAGGTAGTCTCTTGCTGAAGATCACAGATATTAAGTGCAGAGCCAAGACTGAATGCAGATCTATCTGACCTCAAAGCCCTGCTATTCCCTAGCTATCAAACTGCCTCTAACACCTTATTCTGAATTTAAAAATACAATTGGTTGCAACAAGCAGTTAAACTTACCTGGGAGTCTCTGGAATACAAGTGCTAGCTAATAACATTATGATAAAATAGTATTAAATAAAATAAATATTACAATAAAATAACATCCATTTGCAGTTTCTAGTACTGCTATTTAATCTTGAGTATTCATTTAGTGAATGCAAGGAGAAAAAGACACTTCTTCTGGTCTCATAAGGGCCTAAGTCTGAAAGGGAGAATGTGAAAACAAAATTTAAAACATATAAATATAAGCCCTTGACTTTATATACATTAAAGATAGTTTGGGTATTTCACAGTATTAAATATCTATTCTCTGTTGTCAAGTTATGGAGAAATAGAGAGGGGAAAGAAGACCCTTCCTTAGAATAATTGTGATTGTGGCTTAATCACCACTCTATTTTTGTCTTTGACATCTTTGTCTTCTAATGAAAAATCTTATAATGCTGGGTGCAGTGGCTCATGCCTGTAATCCCAACACTTTGGAAGGCCAAGGCGGGTGGATCACTTGAGGTCAGGAGTTTGAAATGAGCCTGGCCAACATTGTGAAACCCTGTCTCTACTGAAAAAAAGCAACAATTAGCTGGGCATGGTAGCGATGCCTGTAGTCCCAGCTACTTGGGAGACTGAGGCAGGAGAATTGCTTGAACCTGAGGTGGAGGTTGCAGTGATCTGAGATGGCACCATTGCACTCCAGCCCGGGAGATAAGAGTAAGACTCTTGTCTCAAAAAAAGGAAAAAGAAGTCTTATAATAACATAATTTCTATGGTACACAGGTAATAATGGTACTAATATCTACCAAAAAACTTCACATACAGAAAGGGGAATCTTCATTTTTGAGATTCTTTTAACTAATACGTAAATGACAATACATTCATAAACTAGTTAGTAGGTGATTCTGACATATATGTATCTTATAATACCCATTTACTGTAGTGACACACTAATCAGACCTGCCTCAGGATTTTATTGCTTGTTAAATATTAATGCCTGGGAGCATTTTCTCTGTGATTTGTTTTTGTATTTTTAGAGCTATTTTCATTTAGGAAATACGATTTCCATTTGTTTTCCTTTTAACTTGAATTTAAACTGAACTCCCATTTTTGCTTTTGACATAATCTTTTTTCATTAATAAATTACCAACGATTTTAATATTTTATTGTATTGCACAAGAATATATTGCTATTATATTTGGAGAATCTTAGGTTTGGGGAAAGAAGGGAGAGGGTTATACTTTTTTTCTTTTAGTTTTAATTTACACTCAGATGGATTATAAATTTTTTAGAATGTTACATTGATAACAGCATGGGAGTTACAATTATAGCCAGGAATTGTGACTTTTCCACAGTCTTGGGCTCCTAACCAGAAGTTCAGTAAATGCATGCTGATTGATTGATTGGATGGAAATCAAACCTAGTGAATATAAGCCTATGTTCAAGGTAAGATAAAAGAAAATTGACCTAGAAATAGAGCAAGTTGAACAAGAAATAGAGCAAGTCAAAATAAGTTAGTAAAAATCTTCAAGTTCATTTAGTGGGGATAGACATAGCTCTTAACAATAAACAGCACTCACTGAATTCGCTAACATAGAATGGTGGCTTATGTGTGAAGTACGTGGATTCAGTTTTAGTCTAACTGACAAATGTTAACCTTACTAGATTAAAAACTATAAGAGAATGAAAATGCTGAAGAAACATAATATTCTTGTGGCAACAGTTTATTTGGAAAGAGATGACAAAATATGTCAAGACAATGCCCTGGCTTTCTTCATTACATTTAGTAAATACATTTGAAGAAAACTAAAACAATGGTTGTTTTCTATAACATTTCTTTCTGCAGATTAATAAACATCTATGGGATGACTATCTTTGAGGAAATATATGTTACTTACATAGGGTTAATATTTTGGGTACTATGATCTTGTTGGAATAAAAGCTTATAGTAATTTATATCCTTAAATAGATGTCTATCTTTTTTTTATTTCCAAGATTTTTCTTACAAGTTTATTCTCAGTATGGAGACATCATTATGTTATAGAGGAGCTTTTTTGTGTGATGGCTCTTGGCAGCCATCCATCTCTAAGTAGGACATAACAGTGAAGCTTGTTAGAGGGGAGAAGTGTAAAATATTACCAGGCAGGCCCTGACAGACATTTAGACATCTACACAGACATTGTTGCTATTTGATGGCCATCTTCCATTGTGAAAAATGTAGCTGTTTAAAAATGGACAAGGTTACAATAACTTTACAATGCTACACTCCTGTTGTTTACGGTATGCACATATATTTTACACCTGATTCTTTCCCCAGTGACAGTGTTTTTCTTATGTTTAATTTGAATGGTTTTATTTATCTTTACTAACTTGCTACTCTTAGTTGTACACTGTATTTTAGCCCTCTAAATAGGTTCTCTATCTGCACATTGCACTTGGTAAAGCATTTAGAATTTGTGTTGATCCACACTGGTTGTCTTGGGGGTATGCATAGGAGAGAACATGGAATAGTAATACAGAGAGGTAGCAGATACTAAATCATAGCTCTCTAACTGTGTTTTATTAATGCTTATATTAGCATTGATTTCACTTCAGCTGGATGTTGGGAGGATGATATCCTATAAGCATTTAGGTAGGGCAGACTTCCTAGGATTACACCTAGGCAGATTAATCTTGGAAACAGTTAATCCTTAGGCCGTTGATGGAAAGTCTAGATACGTGTTATTTCAAACGTTTTATTAAAGCAGTCATTTGAAATGTGCCAATTACATATGTATGAAAATTTCAGAATATGCAAAAAATATATTCTGTACATCTGTAATGAGCTGCAGTCATTCTTTAGATTATCACATTTGTAAGCTAGACCTATTTGAAAGAAAGATCTCCAATCTTATTGCAAAAGTAATTTTCTCAGTAAGATCACTCTTACCCTTCCCCTCTCTTTGTTAAATTTCAGAGAGTAGATGTATCCAACTGGGTTGTTTCATTTTAAATATATATATGTGAAACTTACTTCCAAAGACTGCGAAGTAGGAAAATCAACAACTTTTGACTTTCTATTTTAAGGGCAGCTGGAATAAATTTTTGTTCAATTTTTATTTAATTTGGTGTGACTACTTTTGACATTCACAAATTATATCGTTCACTTCGACATGCAAATAGAAAAATGAATAACTTTGGGATTCAGATGTGAAGAGCTCCTCACAGGTGCTTAGATATGTTGCCTCCCATCTCCTCATTCCTTCTTTCCCCAGGAGCAATGATATGATCTCTAAAAGAGATGTAGTTTTTCCACCAGCTTTTGTAAAAGGCATCTTTGTTTCTCTTTACTTTTTTGTCACTGTAGTCTCTTATGACATTTTCTCAGGTAATTTATTTCCCCTTTAATATGGATCTTCTTCTCTTTCTTAAATCTGTAGAATATTTTCTTTTATTGTTGTCTGTGTCACTGATGACATTTTCATCTGATTCTTGACATATTCATTTTATAAAACATGGCTTTGTAAGGAGTTTTTTGGTCACTGACATTTTGGCAAACACTTGCCAGTGGCCACCAGAGAAGGTCAGTTAGATTCAAAGGAATGACATAAATTATCCTGAAAGGCTTCTTCAAATACCTGTGAATAGAGCTTGCAGTGGGAGCTAGGAGACTGAGGTCCTTTATGTTTTTGTTTTTCTTCCAAACTTTTATCATTGGGTCGTTCACTATATAACCTTGCTAAACTTATTTAAGATATCTTTTATGCTTGGGGTAATGGGAACCCACCTTAGTGAAATGTTTGGAGGCTTAATCATGTTTCAAAAGCACCTTGAGCATGAATCATTAGTTCATTATTAGAATGGTGGCTTGGGTGGTACCATCAATCATCAATGCTTTATCACCATCTTAGCCTCATGGTTTTCTGCAAATTGACAGTGAAGGTCTTAAATCAAACTTTGTAAAGACACTAGCAGATTCTTGAAGGTTACTTAATGCTTATGGTATGGTAGCACTGAAGTGTTCACAATTATCTGAGGAATGTAAGACAATTATAGTATACTCATTGCATTCTCTGTTTTCAGATTAAATGGGCAAAGTGTATTCAAATTCATAAATAGAGATGAAAATAAACAGCGATTTCTCCTATGTTTTATGCTGTGATAAAATAAGATCCCTTAGTATGTAGCTATTTTGTATTTTTGTGAAATATTTTTCATTTGAATTTTTCATCCAAATATATTTTAATGAGTTACATTTAAAAAGATGTATTTTAACATTATCTGCATATATACACATGATGGATTAATAAGTGATAAATGAAATTCAAAATATTCCAAGAAGCATAGCTTTTAATTTCTAATTTCTAGTTCAGTTGAAAAAATGATCTAGTGATTGAAAATTAACTGTTTGATTGTTTATGTATAATTTTGAGCTTGATGTATTTCAGGAATCAGGATCTGATTGGAAGTAGTGTCAAAGGTCAGCTAATTTAGCCTTCCCCCAACAAGCTCTTGGCTCTTTATCTATTGCATATAGCTCATTGTTTTTTATTTCTCATCTTGTTACCATGTTTTCTTCATATACCATTTGGGTCCACTTTGTTAACATATCAAATCACACTCTGATACTCAAAATGTTTCTTACAACTAAAAGATCAGCACTTTCTTAGAGTATTTTTTAAATCAGGTTATTCAATATCAGTTTTTTAAAAAGACTGTAACACATCCCCTTAACTTTGTAGCTTAGAAACGTCTACGAGAAATTTAAAAATACAGAGGTGTCTCCCTGGAGCGTGTGTTTTGCAGGAGCAGAGCAGGGAGGGCACAGTGGACTGAATTGATATATCTGAATTACAGTGGAATGCAACAGCGAAGTCTCACTTGACTCTTTCCTTAGATTTTTGTCAGTGGAAATATATATACCTCAGTGTGAGATAGATCATATGTACTTTTTAATCTGTATGAAAGTGAAATGTTATAAGGGAACTGTCAACTGCTTGAAAATGAGCTTTTAGTGGGATAGTGAGGTGTCTCACGTGGGCTTCTTCCTTAGGTTAGTGCATTATTTCACTCCCTGAAGAATAATCATATTTTCAATAACAAGCACTCAAGTGTATTTGTGGATTTCCTTTCTTGTTTCCATTTTCTGTGCTTTGATATTTCACATCTTATGCAAACTGACTAAAGTGTAGATTAATAAACTGCAGAGTAATCCACTTGTGACTTGTAGCAGATGGAGTTTTCGTGTTCCTACATGTCTTTCTGAAATTTTTAACCACAGACACTCAGAATTGTAAAGAATTTCTGAGCAGTACAACCCATCTAACACCTATACTTTGCTATTTTGAAACTGAAGCTCAAGGATAATCTGTGACTGTCGAGGTTCATGCAGCTAGTTAGTGATGAAGGTGAAGCCTGAATGCTGCTTTGTGTTAATTGTGAGGCTGCTATATCCCACTATGCTCAGCTACTCCCTTGCCTTTCTTTATTAGAAATTTGTCACCAACACTTGTTTTTTTTCATGGTATAGAATTGACTGTGGTCTCTAGATTGTAGGCTCTTGTATTTTTTTTATGTTCCTTTGAGTGGAATAGCATGCACACAGTAGATTTTTAGTAAATATTATTTAAAAGAAAATTAAGAGTACCTAATATCCCACTAGAGGTTTTCACTGTTTACATTTTGGTGATCATCTTTTCAGTTATATGTATATCCATGTGTAAATTACCCACTTCCTTCTGCACTGTCCGTAATATTTTGCAATTTGCGTCTGTCACTCAACTTGTTTTTGTTTTAGTAAATATAGACCTATGTCACCATTTCTAATAGGTTAGTGGTAAGATTTAGCACAGTGTATTTAACCAATCGCTTATTAATAGACATTCTAACTAGTTCCAATTTTTACTCCTATAAATAACTGTATGATAAACATTCTTATACATATATCTTTGTATACTTTTTTGTTGTCTCCTTAGGAATAATTTTTTGAAATGGAATTTCTATGTCCGTGTCTGTTTCTCCATACCTATGCCAATTGTGGATGTTGCCATCAGCTGTTTTGGAGTATTTAAAAATAGCTTTAAGGTATAAGAACTGACAAAACTTGGAATACGTTATTTAGGCACAAGCATATTTTTCACTAAGGGGCAGAATGGGGTAATAGGTATGAGCATCAGCTCTGGGGCCAGATCATCTGGAATTGAATCCTGGCTCTGCCACTTTTTACCTGCTTGTCGTTGGGCAAGTTACTTAACCTCCCTGTTTCTCATTTTCTCATCTGTACAATGGGGACAGCAGTAGTACTTATTTCATAAACTTATTGTGTGATTTAAATTTATTGTGTGATTATATATGTGAAGTACTTAGAATAGTTCCTGATACATAGTTGACTACTCAATACATATCAGTTATAATAATAATAATAATAATTTTTTTTTTTGGAGGAAGGCAGGAAGGGAGGAAAGGAGGAAGGGAGGGAAGAAGGGAGGGAAGGAGGGAGGGAGGGAGGGAAGGAGAGAAGGGAAGGAAGGAAATCAGGCAATGAGAGAGACATTGCCGACCTGGATCTAGAAGTCTACAAGTTGATTTCTTTTTTCTTTCTTTCTTTTTTTTTTTTTTTTGAGAGAAGGAAAGAAAAAAAAAAGAAGTAAAGGAGAGGAAGAAAGAGGAAGAAAAAGAGGGAGAGAGAACGGAAATGTTGCTTTATTCTAAAAGAAATGGGTATTAATAATGGCCCATCAATATTTCATTTAAACCTATGAGTAGGTGTGATGTGGTATTGACAAGAATGTATATTTTGTGTGTTTAAAGTGGAGAGCTCTATAATTATTTATTAGGTTTACTTGTTCTGGATCTGAGTTTGAGTCCTTGATATCCTTATTAATTTTCTGTCTCATTGAGTCTAAGTCTCTATGTATCTGGGTGTTAGGATCGTTAGCTCTTATTGTTGCATTGATCCTTTTACCACTATATATTTGTTGCTTTAAAATCTATTTTATCAGATACGAGAATTGCAACTCCTGCTTTTTATTTATTTATTTATTTATTTATTTATTTTTGCTCTCCATTTAGTTGGTAAATCTTTCTCCATCCCTTTGTTTTGAGTCTTTGTGTATCCTTGCATGTGAAATGGGTCTGGATGTAGCATACTTTGGGTTTTGGCTGTATCTTTTGATTGGGGGATTTAGTCGATTTAAATTTAGAATTACTGCCATTTGATGTTAACTGGCTGTTTTATCCATTCGTTGATGTAAATTCTTCTTTATGTTGATGCTCTTTACTTTTTGGTATATTTTTAGAAAGGCTAATACTGGTTGTTTCTTTCTATGTGTAATGTTTCTTTCAGAAGCTCTTGTAAAGCAGGCCTGGTGGTAATAAAATCTCTGAGTACTTGCTTGTTCATGAAAGATTTTATTTTTCCTTCAATTGTGAAGCTTAGTTTGGCTGGATATGAAATTCTGGGCTGAAAGTTCTGTTCTTTAAGGATGTTGAATATTGGCCCCCACTCTCTTCTAGCTTATAGAGTTTCTGCTGAGAGATCTGCTGTAAGTCTGATAGGCTTCCCTTTGTGGGTAACCTGACCTTTCTCTATGGCTGCCCTTAGTATTTTCTCCTTCATTTCAATGCTGGTGAATCTAACGATTATGTGCTTTGGGGTTGCTCTTGAGGAATATCTTTGTGGTGTTTTCTATATTACCTGGGGTTGAATATTGTCCTGCTTTGCTAGTTTAGGAAAATTTTCCTGAATAATATCCTGAAGAATATTTTTCAGCTTGGATTCATTCTCTCCGTCGCATTCAGGTACGCCTATCAAACGTAAATTTGGTCTTTTCACATAGTCCCACATTTCTTGGAGACTTTGCTCATTCCTTTTTATCCTTTTTTCTCTATTCTTGTCTTCTCATTTTATTTCATTAAGTTGGGACTTCAACCTCTGATATCCTTTCTTCTGCTTGAACAATTCCAGTGTGTAAACCTTGCATACTTCTCGGAGTTCCCATATTGTATTCTTCAGTTCCATTAATTCACTTATATTCCTCTCTAAGTTGTCTATTCTCATTAGGATTTTGTCAAACCTTTTTTCAAAGTTCTTAGTTTCTTCACATTGGGCTACAACATGTTCTTTTAACTCACAGAAGTTTCTTATTATCCATCTTCTGAAGCCTGATTCTGTTAATGGGATGCGCTCGTTCTCCATCAAGCCTTGTTCCCTTGTTGATGAGGAACTGTGATCCTCTTTAGAGGGAGAGGCATTCTGATTTTGAGTGTTCTCAGGCTTTTTACACTGGTTTCTTCCCATCATTGTAAATTTATCCACCTGTCATCTTTGTAATTACCAACTTTCAAATTAGGTCTCTGAGTGGACATCCAAGTTGTTAATTCCCGGGGCCGAAATATGAGCAACCCACTGCACCGGCCAAAACAGCGGCGTTAAGACTGATGGTGCTTTTCTGTCCGTGAATCTCCAGTCTGGCTTCCTTCTTGAGTCTGTAATAGGTGACTCTGCCTTCCCGGAGCTCCAAACCTCAGTCAGAAGGAGAACCAGTCCCGTTTACTCTGCACTAAGAGCTGCCGCACTGAGGTGCCCGCAAAACTGCTGCTCCGGCCACAAGAGTCATGCTGGCGACCTGTGCGGCTCCTCCACTGGGAATCTTCTGCTCCCTGAGCAACCAAAATTTGTCTGAAAGTGTGGTGTCCTCTTGTTCTCTGCGCTTTCACTGGGAGCTGCAATCCCGAGATGTTAGTGGTCAGCCATCTTGGATCGTTCCCCAATAATAATTATTATTATCAGTCAGTGAGTATTTGATTTCTGCCTACAATTTATAGTACATGATGTTGAAATGTAGAACTTGAAATGAAATGTGAGAAATTACCACAGTGTAAAAAAAAAAAAAACCCTACCAAAAACTGGAGGAGATAAGATGTTAAGTAAATGAAAGTTGCATAATTAGGTTAAATAAAGCAGAACCACAGCCTAAGAAGAGGCTTGGACTAAGACATCGTTAATTACCAAATGACTGACATATTCATGAAATAGGGTCCTCTTGTAATACTTGGAAGGGCAAAAATGAAGTTTGTTCTACTTTTTTATTCTAACAGGAACAAACCTTCTGATTTAGAGTGGTCATGTGTCTCAATTGGTGCAGCCCAGTCCTGGTTCTTATGGCTTAATGTCATGGTTGGATAATTAATTAATTATATGCTTATCTTATTTTTTGTTGATATCTTCTTTCTGTCAGTGTCATTGTGATGTTGATTCTTGCTTAGGCCTGAGAACTATTTTGATTACTAAGTCATTTTTGCTCATTTGTTCTCTTTTGGAGTGATTTTATAGTTTGATTTAGAGGACAATCCTATTTTCAGGTGCTCAGGGAAAAGCTCATACTTGCCTATCATGTACTGCTTATAAATGTCAGGAGAGAAAATCTAGAAAAATAGTTTATTGTCAAGTTTTAGATGATCTAGCATGTTGCATTAAGATAACCAACGAAGACTATTTTTTTTTTTGAGATTAAAGAGAGCAATAGTTTAGGCAATTAGGTGGAAAGTTTTATAACTATAAGTAAAACAAATCCAGTGCTTCTTGGACTTCTAACATATAATTTTGCACACAAGTTTGCGTGTGATGCTAAACATGTTTTGACCAATGTGTAGTTCTCTATATCTTTAATACAGATTTTTAGAAATGTTTTAATGTCCTGCATTGTTGACATCTTAGCCCATTTTCTTATATTTGATTGTCAGTTGAACCTTCTTCTTTTTTTGCTTTGGAGTCACAATAATACATTTAAAGGATTGAGAGTTTAGTCTTTGAATTATGAATAAATGATAAGGAGAATGTAAAGGAATGGAGGTTGACTCCCTGATGGTCCCTGGCAAAAATGAAACATTTTAGCCTCTTTCGTTATGACTGTCTTCTAATTAGATATTATCAAATGTGAGAGGAAAATGCTTGTCACATTTGGATTTATTATGTAGGAAATTTATGCTCTGAATCATAATGGGACCAGATGACTTCTTTTCTGAACTTGTTAAGAATATTATAAGAGTTTGATCCAATACAACTTGTATTTCTTAAAAAATCCTTTTTTATATGTTAGGCACTGTGCTTTGTACTGGTGATTCATAGTTGAATCAGAAATGGGCTCTACTCTGAGGGGTTAATAAGACCTGTGGATGGCTACTTAGGATTTCAGAAACGTCTGCACGTCAGTACAGAATGATACCAGTAACCACTAACACTTCTATAGCACTGACTCTGACAGTTACTATTCCAAGTGTTTTATATATATTAAATTTCTAATAACCCTGTGAGGTGATACTGTTACTGTGCTCAGTTTCAAATAAGAGAACCAAGGCACAAGAGATTAACTTGCTCAGTGTTATATAGGTAGAAAACAATTTTCTTTTCCAAGTGAACTATTTTGAGAAGCATTATTCACATGTCACTGTTTTGTGTCTTATATTATGAGAAGTAGTTGCTTATGTATTTCAAGAATGAATATGTGGAAATTACTGAATATAATTCATTCATTCATTTACCATATTTTTGTATGTATGTTTGTTTGTTTTTGAGACAGAGTCTTGCTCTGTCACCCAGGCTGTAGTGCAGTGTCATACCTCACTGTAACCTTGAACTTGTGGGCTCAAGCAATCCTCCAGCCTCAGTCTCCCAAGTAGCTGGGACTACAGGTGCACTTCACCATGCCTAGCTAATTTTTACATTTTTTATAGAGGTAGAGTCTCAGTGTCTTACTCAGGCTGGTCTCAAATACCTGGTCTCAAGCAGTCCTCCTGCCTCTGCTCCCAAAGTGCTGGGATTACAGGCATGAGCCACTGCACCCAACCACAGGTGTTTATTGAGCTCCTACCTTGATCCAACATTTGGAATAAGGCAGTGAGTAGAACATTTGGGTTTCCTACATTCACATAGTTTAAAATTCAGCATGAATTTGCCACAGAATTTATAATTTAGCAATATTTGCCTCACAGTTTATAATTCAACAATAATTGTACAATGCTTTTGCCACTTTACATTTTCATAATTTTTATTTACCACTTTTAACTCTGCTGAGCATGCTCTGAAACCTTATTTGCTGTTCCTATAATTAATGGTTTCCAATTTGCATGTGTGGACAGTTTTTAATTACTGTATATTGTACTTTTCTATAAGCTAGATTTTCACACATTGTACAATAAATTCCTTATCCTGCCTTTTATATGTCTAGTATCATTGCACTTGCTGGTGAAAGGTGGTTCCTGGCTCTCACTTAGGTTTTCTAACTTAATTATGAACTAACAGGGATAGAGTATTTAACTAAAAATCCTATTGCAATCAAATTTCTTTATATATGTAGAGAAAATGAATATGCTTTTATTATCATAATGAGAAAGTAATTTTGGACCCTGAGTTGATTCATTATTGCCCAGTGGTGTGAATGCCTGCTGGTTATTGCAGCTGATGAGGAAGGTCTAACCTCTGTGGAGGTCTTGGGATGCAAATGGGTAGCAATTTGTGAAAAGAATCAACTTAGTAGTTGAATTTGTGGGTTATTTATGTATTTATTTATTCCCAAGATGCCACCGTTTTCTCTCCAGGGACTCTCTAAATATGTTACCATTTATGCATAATCTTGGATGTTGAAAAATAAATTCCCTTCCCCTACCTCTCCTCCAGGGACCTAGTATTTCCCAATGTGGAGGCTTAAAGGCTTGGGGAGTACATGACCTTCTCAGAGGCCCAAAAGCAGGGTGAAGAAAAGCGTTCTTGTTCTCAGCAAGGAAATGGCTCCCTTCACAGCCTCAGCCATAAGTCGTCTGGGTTGACTAGCAGCTAACTGTCCAACAAGGCCCTTGTCAAGACTCTTACCTCCCCACAGAATTATGTGGGGCCCGAAAAAGGTGCATGCCTGTGGACCACAGTTTGTTGTTTTAAATCATTATTATTTTTAGGTCTTGGAGTAAACTTCTCTCTTCTCTAGTCCTTTCTCCAACTGTCCTAAATAACATCTGAATTCACTTTTTGACTTTCAACCCTGTTTTTAGATCTAGTTTTTGTCCTCAGAGTGGCTGCCTTTAGTATATGAAAAGGGCTTTCCTGTGGAATTTTTGTCTATAGTTCAGATATTAAACTAAACATGGGACATAATTTATGAAAAACCAGTTTTCTTATTGGTTGCTCATTTTGCCCCAGTAGAATGCCAACCCAATTTCACTCTGTATTCTCAAAGCTACTGACTGAGAACTTCCTTCTTCTTCTCTTTGTTTCACAAGAAAGTAGTGGTTTGTCTAATTACTATACTGTGGTTACAATTATAGAGAAAAGGTCAGTCTAGTCATTGCCAATTAAAGTAGGAAAAAGCCACATTTATAATCACTAAGTGCCGTTATGTCAATTTAATGCTGTTCATCAGCGTGTAACCCGTTTTCTAAGACATATAAATCTAATCGTGGTATTATAGTACACTCACCTTATTAAAGGCCTTTGGTGCTGCAGAGAAGAGATTATTACAAGCAACCTATATTAACTATATATCTTTTCACTGTAGCTCATCATACCTTTTAAGATCTGAGTTTTGTAAAACCTAGCCAACATGAGTACAAATAGATCCTCCAAATCACTGGTTAGTCCTTTTATTTTTAGCATTTGACAAAGCAAAATAACTTGTTGAGATTGAGGTTTCTCTAATTTTTTTAAACAGGGTTATACTATATAATCATGCATTGTATACTATTGCAATCATGTTTCTTTTATATATAGTCAAAGTGTATAAATATTTACTATCCTAAGGAGAAAATAATCCTGGGTTTATTTATCATTGCTATTTCCACTTTTATATCTTCATGTAGTATTTAAGGGATTTTAGCTCATAAGAGACATTATAGATTTAGTAGAAGTAAAGAAAATATGATAAAAATAAAAGATTTTCATTAGTTTCACCCATTATGAAAAGTCTATCTGAACACTTTTGAATGTACTTTAAACAATGTTTGAGTCTATTCAGGCTGCTATAGCAAAATGCCATAAACTGAGTGTCTTATAAACGACAAAAATTTATGTCTTAAATTTCTGGAAGTTTGGAAGTTAAGATCAGAGTGCCAGCATTGCTGGGCTCTGGTGAGGACCCACTTCCTGGCTCATAGATGGCACTTTCTCACCGAGTCCTCACATCATAGAGGATGGAGCTACCTCTCTGTGGCCTCTTTTATAGGAGAGTGAATTCCGTTTAGAAGGACTCTGCCTCTGACCTAATCACTTCCCAAAGGCCCCATCTCTCAATACCATCACCTTGGTGGTTATGGTTTCAAAATAAGAGTTTTTAGGGAATATAGACATTCAGACCATAGTATATGCTATGCAGGATGTATCACCTATCAACAGATTATTACAAATTTGAAATGTTGTCTTCCTAAATTTTCCTTTGCTATAAGATTTTTATGGATTAAATTTCATTGTGTTTTGAAGTAAGAAAAAGCAAAAGGAAAGTTTTTTGGCTTAGAGTTTTGAGGGATATGAGAAAACACCTACATCTTGATACTGAGATGTAGATTTCTCTGTTTAGAGTAACTGTCATAATAAGGTCAAGGACATTCTGATCTTTATTCTCTGATACCATTATAAATTAAAATACTGCATTACTAATTGAAATACCACCACTCACTTGTCAGAAACATATTATACTGGTTCCCTTTTCCTTGTTCCAATGAGGTTTGAGGTATATTTTCCAATTTTTGAAGCTCTCCATAGCTACATTTGCCTCTTCTGGTATCTTCTACACCCCAGAAAAAATTTAAAACCAAAAAGACTTGTCAAGGCTTTCTTTTATTGTTTTAGATTCCAGATGCTATTGTCTTGAGTTTCTTAATCTGAATATTTCTTGGTTGATTACCTTAAACTTCCTACTGAGCTACTTTACTCTAACTGAAACTGAAGCTGAGACATTCCACTTATCTGCATAATCAATGACTATTATCTTGACTCTCTAGAAATCAAATTTTGGATTGAATTGATTTTAGAATCTTTAATTCTTGGTTCATATGTCACCCAAATAGTGCCTGGCTCTGCTTTTTCTGCCCCAGTCTCTATTTTTCTTAATGTTTGAACAATGCAACCCTCTACCTCCACTCACCTTGGGCATATGGATACACATGTGCACATGTGGGTGTGCAAATGCACGTGCACATGCACGTACACACACATACACACACACCACTATTACTGCTTTACCATTATAGTTTTATTTGTGGAAATTTGATATCTTTAAAGTATTTTAAGACACAGCACTTTTTATTTGCTTAAGCACTGTTTTAGAGGTTTTAATTTATGCTGTTGCAATCTGATTGCCAGTATTTTATTGAAGATTTTTGCATAGTTGTTCATCATGGATTTTGGCCTGAAGTTTTCTTTTTTAGTTGAGTCTCTGCCTGGTTTTGATATCAGGATGATGTTGGTCTCAAAAAATGAGTTAAGAAGGATTCCTTCCTTCTGTATTGTTTGATACAGTTTCAGAAGGAATGGAACCAGCTCCTCTTTGTACGTCTGGTAGAATTCAGCTGTGAACTCGTCTGGACCTGGACTTTATTTGGTTGGTAGACCATTTATTGCTGCCTCTACTTCAGCCCTTGTTATTGGTTTACTCGGGGTTTCAACTTCCTCCTGGTTTAGTCTTCGTAGACTACAAGTGTCTTGGAATTTATCCATTTCTTCCTGGTTTGCTGGTTTATGTGAGTAGAGCTGTTTGTAGAAATCCTTGATAGTAGTTTGTATTTCTGTGGGATCAGTGGTGATATCCCCTTTATCATTTTTTATTGCATTTATTTGATTCTTCTCCCTTTTCATTTTTATTAATTTGGCTAGCAGTCTGTCTATTTTATTGATCTTTTCCAAAAGCCAGCTCCTGGATTTATGGATTTTTTGAAGGATTTTTTGTGTCTCTGTCTCCTTCAGTTCTGCTCTGATCCTAGTTATTTCTTGTCTTCTGCTAGCTTTTGAGCTTTTTCGATCTTGCTTCTCTAGCTCTTTCAATTTTGATGATAGGATGTCAATTTTAGATCTTTCCTGTCTTCTCTGATGGATATTTATTCCTATAAATTTCCCTCTCGACACTGCTTTAAAGGTGTCCAAGAGATTCTGGTAAGTTGTGCCTTCATTCTGGTTGGTTTTGAAGAACATCTGTATTTCTTCCTTCATTTCATTATTTATCCAGTTGACACTCAGAAGCAAGTTGTTCAGTTTCCAAGTGATTGTGTGGGTTTGAGTGTGTTTCTTGATCCTGAGTTCTAGTCTGATTGCACTGTGGTCTGATAGACTGTTTGTTATGATTCCTGTTCTTTTGCATTTGCTGAGGAGTGATTTGCTTCCAGTGATGAGGTCAATTTTAGAGTAAATGCAATATGGTGCTGAGAAAAATGTATATTCTGTGGATTTGGGGTGGAGCATTCTGTATGTATCTAATAGGTCCGCTTGGTCCAGCTCTGCATTCAGGTCCTCAATATCCTTGTTAATTTTCTGTCTCATTGATCTGTCTAACACTGACAGTAGATTGTTGAAGTCTCCCACTATTGTTGTGTGGGAGTCTAAATCTCATTTTAGGTCATTAAGAACTTGCTTTATGTATCTGGGTGCTCCTGTGTTGGGGGTGTATATATTTAGGATAGTTAGCTCTTCCTGTTGGATTGATCCTTTTTCCATTATGTAGTATCCTTCTTTGTCTCTTTTGATCTTTGTTGGTTTGAAGTTCGTTTTATCGGAGACTAGGATTGCAACCCCTGCTTTTTTTGTTGTTGTTCTCCATTTGCTTGGTAAATCTTCTTCCATCCCTTTGTTTTGAGTCTATGTGTGAGATGGGTTTCCTGAATACAGCACACCGATGGGTTCTGACTTTTTATCCAGTTTCCCAGTCTGTATCTTTTGATTGGGGTGTTTAGGCCATTTACATTCAATGTTAATACTGTTATGTGTGAATTTGATCTGCCATTTTGTTACTGGCTGGTTTTCTTTCCCATTAGTTGACTTATCTTCTTCATTGCATTTTTGGTCTTTGTCAACTCGTTTGTTTTTGCAGTGACTGGTACTTGTTCCTTTCCATGCTTAGTGTTTCTTTCAGGAGCTCTTGTAGGGCAGGTCAAATGGTGACAAAATCTCTCAATAATTGCTTGTCTGTAAAGGATTTTATTTCTCCTTCACTTACGAAGCTTTGTTTGGCTGGATATGAGATTCTAGGTTGAAAGTTCTTTTCTTTAAGAATCTTGAATATTGGCCCCCACTCTCTTCTGGCTTGTAGAGTTTCTGCCAAGAGTTCTGCTGTGAGTCTGATTGGCTTCCCTCTGTGGGTGACTGACCTTTCTCTCTGGCTGCCCTTAGCATCTTTTCCTTCATTTCTACCCTGGCGAATCTGACAATTATGTGCCTTGGGGTTGCTCTTCTTGAGGAATATCTTTGTGGAGTTCTCTGTATTTCTTGAATTTGAAATTTCGACTGCCTTGTTAGGCTTGGGAAGTTCTCCTGGATAATATCCTGGAGCATGTTTTTCAGCTTGGATTCATTCTCTCCATTATCTGCAGGTACACTGATCAAGCGTAGATTAGGTCTTTTCACATAATCCCATATTTCTTGGAGGCTTTGTTCATTTCTTTTCTCTCGTTTTTCTCTTGTCTTGCCTTTTCTTTTTATTTCATTGAGTTGATCTTCAGTCTCTAATATCCTTTCTTCTGCTTGATCGATTCAGCTATGAAAACTTGTGTTTGCTTCACGTAGTTCTTGTGCTGTGTTTTTCAACTCCATCCAGTCATTGTTTATGTTCTCCTCTAAGCTGATTGTTCTAGTCAGCATTTTGTCTCACTTTTTTCAAGGTTTTTGGTTTCTTTGCATTGAGTTAGAACATGTTCCTTTAGCTCAGAAAAGTTCATTATTGTCCACCTTCTGAAGTCTGTTTCTGTCAATTCGTCGCACTCTTTTGTCAAGTTGTGATCCTGTGTTGTTGAGATGTGATCCCTTGAAGAAGAAGAGTTGTTCTGGTCTTTAATGGTTTCATATTTTTTGCTTTGGTTTTTTCCCATCTTTGTGGATTTACCTGGCTGTGGTGTCAGGGAGCTGCTTGATGAGGTTGCTTGTCTGCCTCTGGAGGTGCTACTGGGTTTCTAGGGATTCCTTCAGGTTACTAGGGAAGCTTCCTGTGTCTTTTTTGTTTATTCTGGGAGATTAGGCCTGCCTCTTCTGCTGACCTGTAGGTGCTGCTGGCTTGTCAAGAACGCGCCTTCCTGTTGCTATGTAGGCTTCCTATGTTTTTCGTTAAAACATGTAGCCCAATCCCACCCCTCTAGTGGTGGGTTGTGCCCTTCCTCCACTGGGCTGGATCATTCAGGGTTCATCTCAGACTGTGGCAGTGACTGCACAACCCACTAGAGTCAGAGCTTCAGCCCTCTGGGGTTTGTGGGGGAGGGTAGGGACCTGCTCAGCTGCACCTGGCCATCTCCTCCTTTCAGCTTCCTCTCTCTCTGGTCATGGGGTGGGGGCCCACCCAGCTGCTCCCGCTTACAGCTCCTTCTCTCTCTGGGTGGGGGTAGGGAACAATAGCTCAGTCCGCAGGCTCTTATTCAACTCGGCGCTTGTAATTCCTAGTGCTTGACTGGCAAAGATCCCCTGTTCTGTGTATTGCTGAGGTTTTGGGGGAAGTGCTGTATCTGGACCGGAGTGCCAGAGGGGGAGTCTCTGACTCGCTGGTCAGATGCACTTTCTGGGTGAAGCAGCACCCCTCCCCACCTTGATCTGCCCTGAGTGGGCTTTGCTCACCACTGGACCAGACCCACTGAAATGCACTTGGCACCTCAGTTGGAGCTAGGAGATCTCTGGATTTCTGCATCTCTCTTGTTGGGTGTTGTGCACTGGAGTTGTGTCTAATTGGCCATCTTGGATCCACCTCCACACCCTTTTATTTCTTTTATATACCTGATTGTATGTTCTAGATATTCAAGAGGCAAGTTTTGTAAGTAAAGTTTAATTCTTTAAATCTACTTCTTGTTTTTTTCTGTGAACTTTCCCTATTTTCTTTTTTTTCTCTATTTTTTAAACAGAGAAATGAAATAAAATGGCAACAAGTATTAATGGAAAGTTACCATTTTCTGGGTAGGGGTGAAAGGTGATATATAGATAGAATTGATACATTCATTCTACTTAACATTGAACTTTTAAAAAGCTAAACTGGGTTACATTTTTGTTTTTAATTTCTATCAAGAAAAAATTAGTGTTTCTCTGTTTCTTTATATATTTTCGTTTTCTGAAGTAGTCATTAAAATATGACTCTTCTCAAATAGTACCATTTTATGAATTTATTTTTCATATAGTATGCTAAGAAAAATCAAAGTTCAATTCACTGGTTATTGAGTCTTCATAGAGTGTTTTTAAAGCTGTTCATAGAATACAGCAAGCATGATCTTTTGAAATAAAAAATGTTTTATTTGTGAGTTTTTCTATTTTCTCTTTAAAAGAACAAACCTTTTGTAAGAGATATCTTGACATGTTTTCATGACTAGATCTATATAAAATAATGTAACTTAGTAGTGATTTAGAATTTTAGAACATTTGTTCACGGAATTTATATTAATGCCCCTGTGTTGTCAAAGGAAATGAATTATTTGCAATGGAAAAGTCTTTTGGGAAGAAATTTTTCTCCTTTCATTTATTTATTTAATTTTTGTCTCTAATTATGTTACATTTGTATGTTGTTCCTATCTTAGTTTTTTTTTCCAGTTTGTTCAGTGCCACACGTAGGAGTGCATGAACTGGAAAATCAAATACTAGATGATGCATATTATCAGATGGTAGGTATTTGCATATCTGAGAGCTAGATCTATCTCTTGTGTTTTGATTCATTGTATAAAATAGATTTATTGAAATTCTTATTTTTAAATATGGAAAATATAGATTATTTAAAGAATGATTAGACATAAAGTTATATAATTTAATTTTGAAAGATTATTACTTTAGTCTTTTGTATAACTCATTGTCCTGGCCCTCACTAATTTAATTGTTTTAATTTTTTTGGTGTCTGTTTGCCATGCAAATGTGCTATCATATTTACATTAGAAACAAATTATTATTCTTGGAACTTTAGATTAGAGCAGGAGTTTAATTGCTTCTTTTAATTTTTTTTTAATTTGATATATAAAACTAAAAATATATTTCAAGAAAACATAATTTTAGATTGAGTCATAAAATGATTCCAAAAACTTGTTTTTATGAAAGAAGATGAAAACTTATTTATACTAAATATTTTTATAACAACACATTTCTAATTTCTTTAAGTAAGGAAAAAACAGAAATAACTAAGGATTCCTAGTAGGATGCTAACATTTCAACCAGCTTTGCTACTTTCTCTACTACAAGAAATTTTAACTATCAACACTGTAAAAAAGATAACTTAAAAAAATACTTTAGTGTAATATGTCTAATATATATAAATAGGATTATTTAATTATTAGCCATATTACTGTACATGTTTACAGAAATTATTTACTGATATCAAATATATTGATTTTTTTCTACTTTGAATATATTCAATTTACATTTCATAGAGGATTTTGTCCTTTCAATTAATTTTACAAATTCAAGTATATATATTGAACATCTATTATATTCCAACACTGTGGTAAGTGCTGGGCACAAAAAGATAAGTAAACAATGTGATCTCTTGTCATAAATATGAACCAATAACTAAAGCATGATATGATGCCTATTGTAATAGAAATAATGAGAAGCAAAATTAAGAATAATTCCCTGTTAAGGTTAAATAAGCAAATATTCTTCCCAAGTTTTAATAGTTTATCTTGGATAAAACTGTCCTCAGCTAATTAGAACTGTTTATAGATTGCTTCTGTAAAATTAAAATTAAGATTAAATTTTAGTGTCTTTTTTCTAGCAAAAGGTAGTCTTTTTATTTGCAATACTGTAACTTTCCAGGCAGCATATAAGAATTATATAATTTTGATATGCTATAAATAAAACATTAAAAAGCAAAGTGCAGAGAAAGATAATAATTCAAATTGAAAATAACCTGAGGCCATAAAGTGTTTATTGCAAGATAAATTCTGTAAGAAATTTTTATTTTTATTTTTTTGTTCTAAATCATAATTTAATCTAGGACTAATTTATATCTGAATTCTGATGGTATTTTAGGTGTTTACAAAAATCAGTTTAAGGATTAGGAGCTAGGGAAATTAGGAAGGCACACTCGTAAGCTAATCAGAAATCAAAATAAATTTTTACTAAGCATTTCAAGGATCTGCTAGTCAAAATACTGTTCAAAGTCAGAGAATTTTAACCCTCTTAGCTACTTGGGGGTTAATTGTAGAGACCAGGACCAATTTAAAAAAAAATTTTTTTTGAGACAGAATCTCTCTCTATTACCCAAGCTGGAGTGCAGTGGCACGATCTCTGCTCATTGCAACCTCTGCCTCTTGGGTTCAATCAGTTCTCCAGCCTCAGCCTCCTGAGTAGCTGAGATTACAGGCTCATACCAGTATACCTGGCTAATTTTTGTATTTTTAGTAAAGATGGGGTTGCACCATGTTGGTCAGGTTGGTCTCGAACTCCTGACCTCACGATCTGCCTGCTTTGGCCTCCCAAAGTACTGAGATTACAGTTATGAGCCACTGCACCTGGGCTAAAATTTGTATTAATCTCTAACTGGAAACCACAAACAGCTATAGGAACCTACTTGATGTATTAATATCTCAGTTCTTTTTCTGAGAAACTTCACCTGAGGTTTAAAATGTATATATATACTGTTTTTGAGTTTATATGTGTGTAATTAGTACTTGGTTACAAAAGACTTTAATCAGCTTATCATGAATATTAGTTTTATTAGATTCATTTTACTGGTAGCTAGTTATAGGAAAGTGCCAAATTAGGTTTTTTTTCTTATTAAATCTGAAGGGTGGTCTGATTTCTTGTTAATCTCTAATCTGTTGCTTAAATTTATGGAAATCCCCAGTTTCTTGATTTCTTATTTTGCTTCCTGCTTTCAGAGCAGTCTATGAGGATTAGGTCCTTCTTGATTTCTCTGTGGTTCATTGGTCTGTTCAGGGGTAATGATTGGCTGGGTCTCCTTTGTGCTTCCTGTTTTCACCAGCCTCACTCATCTTTTTAAAAATATTTTTTCTCCTTTTTTTCATATCGTCTTTTTGTCAGCTGTGATCTTTTCAACACTGTTTTCTTTTTTCCCTCTGAATTTACCTATCTCTATTTTCTGAAATGTCCCTTTCTCTCTCCTCTCTCCCATTCTCTCATTCACCCATTTTGAAGATAATCTTGTTCTCTACCAATCCAAATTCAATGTTTTCTGTTTGGTGGAAGGTAGAGCACAGTTGAGTCAAGTAATCCACTAACCTGATGTCCCAGTTAGCAAATTTGAGGAATGGGCTCATTTGAGCTATTTATTAGCAGATTTGAGGAACTCTCATTTGGGCTATGCTTCCTAGCTGAATAGTAGTTTCCAAATAGTAAAGTAGGCATTTTTAATTTAGATCCATATTTCAAGATTCAGTTTATGTGCTACCACATCAGGATTGCCAGATAAAATAAAGGCTACTATATTATGCATTCTGACACTGCTAATAAAGATATACCAAAGACAGGGTAATGTAGAAAGAAAAAGGTTTAACAGACTCACAGTTCTACATGACTGGCGAGGCCTCACAATCATGGGGGAAGGCAAAGAAGGAGCAAAGTCACATCTTACATGGCAGCAGGCAAGAGAGAGAGCATGTACAGGGGAACTGCCCTTTATAAAACCATCAGATCTCATGAGACTTATTCACTGTAATGAGAACAGCATGGAAAAGACCTGCCTTCATGATTCAAGTACCTTCCACCAGGTTCCTCTCACATCACATGGGAATTATGGGAGCTACAATTCTAGATTTGAGTGGGGACAAAGCCAAACCATATTAGATGCCCAGTTAAATCTGAATTTTACATAAACAAGAAATACTTTTTAGTATATCTCATGCAATATTTGTATTTTTATTTACTAAATATGATAATCCTGTGTCACTTCCAGGGGTCCTTATCTAATTTTCATGCCTCCCAAAAGAAGGATACATGATGCTCCCTGAATTCCAAGATTGTTTTTCTCTCTGTGGTACTTTGTATTTCACTTTACTTATTTGTAAAATTAACTCTTCATTTTTATGAGACTGAAAGCTCCTGTAGTAGAGGCATTTAGTTTTAAGCATTTTGATGCTCTATCAGTTGACAGAATGAATTCTTAAATCTAGTACCCTGCTGAATCATATTGAAACCTGAGGCAAAAATAGAAAAGAAAGTATGCCTCTGTATACACTTATCAAAATATTTCCTCATATTTTGTACCAAATGAGAAAAAGTTAATAAAAACTCTACAATAAAAAAAGTGACTGTATAGAAAGATCCACAGTGCCCAATCTGTTGGACACCATTATGTCATTCTAAGTAGGGGACTCTACCAGTTGAGTAGAAATGGCTGTTTCCATAGCATAATAGCAGAGGGTTATAAAAAAATGACAGTGTTTGTTTAAAATGTTGATATTTTGTCCATCATAGGTTTTTGCTTTAATTTTTATGTTAAAAAGTGTTGTACTAAATTATTACCTTGACTTGAGTGTTTTGGGTACCCCTTAAGTCTTGTACTTCTAGTTAAATCTTTTGGGAGAATTCATGGAGTAATTTCATTTTAGTATCTACTTACGTTTTTATATCTAAGTCACCGATGTATTCAGGTTCACAGGTGATTGAAAATCTTGAGGACTCATTGAGTTTTTTATTTTCATAAGTGAAGAAGCTGACCACAATGGCAAGGTTGAGAGCAGAATTTCTAACTTGCTGTGATTTCTGCTGTCCATTTAGGCTTCCCTGTGGAAGAATGAATCATTTAACTCAAGCATTCCTTTTGCCTTTGATATCAAAGTTCTTAAGAATAAAGAATGTCATTGGAGCATATTGTGTTCATTATTGGAACCATGAATGCATGTTGATCATCCCTAGATCACGTACTTTGAATGTCTGCCAGGTTTTTCACAGAGGTAAAAATGTAAATAGAAACATAGGTGTCATTATATAGATTGCCTTTCCATTTTGCATAAAAGGAAGATCTGTTTTGGTTTTTATGGATAACATTAGAGCCTAGGTCACAGTTAGTTTCTCAAAAAGTTTCACTATTGTAATTATCTGTCTTAGTAAAGTTTTTTTCTGGTTGTCTACAAATAGCTATGCTCTGCCTTGGATTGCCCTCTTGACTTCTGATTTAGGAATTAAGATTTTGATAGAAACCTTATCTCACCTTCCTATGTAGTTTGCTTCATTAGAGTTGATAAAGTAAAATCCACAGCAAATACAGAACATTGGAGATGTGACAGACAACCTGTTAAAACTCTTTTATGAGACAAGTTAGGAATCTGATTGACAGATTGTCCTGTAATATTTGTGAAGCAAAGAGAATTTTCTTATTAAATAAGGAGTCTGAGAGGCTGAAATGTGATAGACTTAGTTTATGATGGGAAATACTGTATTTGAAGCTCTAATTCAGAGAAACTTCAAAAGATTTAGAGGGAAAAAAGAGACTCTTTACATTGAGTACTTCAGCAGACTGTTGTGCTAAAACTGCAGGCCTCACAAAAGAACCTATAGTACCATTACTTAAGTAAGCATTCCGAGAAACACAAACTGGTCAATGGAGCATCCAAAATGAATAAGAGACCCACACAAAACCTAAGGTTGTAAGATTATCATGATAAAATGACTGTGTAGAAAGCTGTGGAAAATATAATATTGTAGTCTCAAAATGCTAGCTCACTAATTATTAATTATGTAAGGCAAAGGTACCTTTACTATAGGGAAATCGAGCAGATGGCACCTTAATCAGGTGATCAAATATCACCTCCAATAATGAGGAAAATGGTTATTATGTGCCTTCATATGTGATCCTCTGATCCTGTGAGAAATACAGCACCTCTTATTATATTCTTGCCAAAAAATGCTTCATCTGAATTTAATCGCAAGGAAGCAAACAGACAAATTAAGATTATGGACATCTCACAAGACATCTGAGACAGACTTTTCAAAATCGTCATTGTGATGAAACACGAGCAAAAGTAAAAGGAAAATGACAATTAAATGCATTGCATGATCTTTTGTTGGATCCTGGATTGAAAGAAATCTATTAAGAGCATGACTGGGGGCCAGGCATGGTGGCTCACCCCCATATTCCCGACACTTTGGAAGGCCAAAGCTAGAGGATTACTTGAGCCCAGGAGTTTGAGATCAGCCTGGGCAACATAGAGAGACCCTATCTCGACAAAAAGTAAAAAAGTTAGCCAGGCGTGGTGGTGTGTTGCCTGTGGTCCTAGCTACTGGGGAACCTGAGGTGGGAGGATCACTTGGGCCCAAGAGGTTGAAGCTGCAGTATGCCTGAAACAAGTAGAGATAGACTGTACCTGAGAAAAAAATGATTACATCAAAGTTAAATTTCTTGGGTATGATAATGATATAAGGTGATTTAATAGGAGAATGTCCTAGTTCTTAGGAGATACATGCTGAAAACTTAGGGACAACATGTTATGATGTTTGAAATTTACTTTCAAATGGTTTTGCAAAGAAAAATGTATGTAGAGAGAAAGCAATGAAGCAAATGTGGTAAAATGTTAGCAATTAATAAATCTGAGATAAACATTCATGGGTGTTATTTTTGTTCTTTCTTCTTTTAGTATGTTTGAAAATTTTCCAACAAGTAACATTAGGTTTTTAACCACATATAAGATGGAAAGTTAAGGTGCCTAGGAACAGAGGTCATCTCTAAAGAATTCTTTGCTGTCAGTTTTTGCTGCCTTATGCATTGGACTTAGGAAAAGAGGTAAAAAGGAATATTTTTACAACGTAAGCCATATGGTATGTAAGAAAACAGAGAGAGAACATGGACTATCTTAAATTTAGGGCTGTTTTTTCCATTCATAGTTAATTAGTGGATAACTAACTTGGAGTTAATAATGAGAAGGATTGAATATGACTTACTGAAGCTTCAGAGATTGATATGTAAGGTGGTTAAGATAGCAGAAGAGTCTTCATAATGCCAAACCGAAGCCACTGTACAGACTGTCCAAAGAGACTCATATGTCAAGAGTAGTTAAAATAAAAGAAGCCAGAACTAAAGCCTAGCCCTTTCATGCTTACCACATGTGTAACGTACTTCAAAGTGAGACTGAGGAAGCTTAAATGTCACCTTACTTAGGAGGTGATGAGAAATGAGAGTAATGAGAAACTGAGTAGTCAGAAACTATCTTTGAAGGAAAGAATTTGTAGCTAAGATATTCTTTAAATGACATAATTTCTCTAAATTGTATGTAATGATAAATTTTAGTTTTAAATAAATTAATTAAAAGTTTAAGGCTTTTTAAAAATTGAATGTTTACTTTGAAGGATACAAGAAAAATAAATCATGTATAGACCCTTCCCTCAAGGAAGTTATATTGTTGAATGACAATGTATCTTTCTATAAATCATTGTCATCCTACAAGATACACTGTGTACATTCCACAAAACAGTGGTGGAAAGTCAACAGACTTTGGAGTCATGTAATTAGAACCTGTCATTTGCCATGTGCTTTATAACCTTGATAAAATAACCTTTCTTGCATTTATTATTAGCAAAGTAAGGAACCTCGTTTTGCTTGAGTCATGAGGACAGGACTGACATGCAGTTAACATTGAAGAGATTATAAACATGATAATATTAATGATATTATTGTGACATACTTTTATATAGTTCAGCATTCTGTATTTTTTCCAGAACCCATACCATGACCTACCATTTAGTGGCAACCATCAGAATTATATATGCTGCTGTAGAGAATGAAATCATTTGGCCTGATGTGTCCTGTGAAACCATCTTGAGATATTAATCTGTAATGTTTGAATGTGAATATTCAATTTTTCAGAGTCTACCTCACCATACTCTTAGCCTGGCACATTTTATCATAGATTTTGTCACCTATGTAATTCTATACATTTTGCCTATTTTTACTTCTTTATTTAGATGAAATCACACTGTGTGTATTCCTCTGTGTCTTGCTTCTTTTGTTTGATAAAAGATAAACTGAGGCATAGTAAAATTTTAGAGGATTTATTTGGACAGTGATTCATGAACCAGGCAGCTTTAGACTATAGATGGTTTGGGGCTCCACTAAAAGGACACAAGGGAAAGACTTTTATAGGGTGAATGTGGAAGCAAGGCAAACGAAATATTTGATTGGTTAAAGTGGAGCATTAGCCTTATTTGGATCATCTCAGTGGAAAGTCTCAGTGGAATGTCAGGATACCCTGGCACTTGTTTTTTCTTTGTTTAGTGGTTATATTCTCTTATTATCTGCTATTTTAATGATTACACTTATATTTTAATGTGCATAGTTAACAAAGTATATAGGTAATCAATGTGTACACTTTTGTCTGATTTACTACTCCCTTCCCTAACAGAAATAATTATTGTTTTGTACAGTTGATGTTTACAGCTGCCCATATATATACAAGTGTTTTTGCTTGCATCTCTGTCTTTCTCTTTGAGATAATTTTTCTTCCTTCTGCATTGTGTTCTTTAGAATTTTCTTTAATGATAGACCCTTTTCAGTTTTTTCCCTTTGCATATGTTATAGTTTTTTTATTTTTTGGGAAGATAGTTTGGCTGAATATGAAATTCTACATTATTTGTTATGTTTTCTTAGCTCACTGAAGATATTATTTTACTGTTTCCGGTACTCTGTCTTGCTATTAAAAGATCGTTATAAATCTAATTAACATTCTTACATAGGTAATCAGCCTTTATTTTCTGGCAGGTTTTAATATCTCCTCTCTGTCTTTGGTAACATTCAGATTTATAATGAGATTTTGGGGTGTTTATTTTTTACTCATTATGCTTGTAATTGAGCTCCTTACATTTGAGAGATTGATGTTCATTATTTCTCTACATTCCTAGTATCTCTGAAAATTTTTACTTTTTCATATGCTGATGTGTTCTTCTGGGATTCTGATTACAAATGTGTTGTTTCCCTCTACATATATTCTACTTAATATCTTATAACCTATCCTTCTACCTGTTTGTTTATTTATTTCAGACAGGATCTCATTGTGTTCCCCAGGCTGGTCTAGAACTCCTGACCTCCAGTGATTCTCTCACTGCCTCTGCCTCTCAAAGTGCTGGGATTATAGGCATGAGCCACTGCCTGGCCCATATTTTACATTTTTGATGAAAATTCATCAAAATTGTGTTATGCCAATTTCGTCTAAACACAATACTTTTCATTGAGTGTAAAAGTGGGGGAGAGGGGAGATAGCAGAAGAGAGAAAGATGTTGTTACCTCAGCTTTTATTTTTTTCTGCTTCCACTTTATCCTGGATGTTGGAAAACTCTTGAGTCTTGCTGCTTGCTATGGTCTGAATGTTGTTGTCCCTCAAACAGTTACAAGTTGAAATTGAATAGCTATTGTGATAGTATTAAGAGGTAGAGACTTTTGGAAGGTGATTAAAGTGATGAGGGCAGAGTGCCCTTATAAAAGAAGGTGAAGTGAATGCCCCTGTCCCCTTCCACCATGTGAGGATGCAACAGCAAGGCATCTTCTATGAAGCAGAGAGAGAACCTTCACCAGATATTGAATCTGCTAGTTCCTTGATCTTGGACTTATCAGCCTCCGAAACTGGGATAAATATGTTTCTATTTCTTATTAATTACTCAGCCTAAGGTATTTTGTTATAGAAGCAGCAACAGACTAAGACCCTGGTCTTCTGGCCTGTGTGAGATAAGGTTTCACAGATCCCTTTTTGCTGGAATCTGTTTGGGGATCTCTAGCCTACACTTCTAGGGTCTCCACCCCAGGGTACATATTCTCTAAATAGTTCTCTTCTCCTCTATGTGGAAACTTTAGATAGTCTTTGGCATGAGAGAAATGACTGATTCTCCAGGAGTCTTCTAGATCTTTGGGTGATGGCAAAAGTTATATAGCTTTAGTCCTTAATGCATAAAAGCCCATTTATTATAACTCAAAAGCCTGGGTAGGGTTTATAAAACTCAAGAGTTCAATTCTTATTTTCTCAGGATTGCTTCTCTGAGAAAATTGTGAGGTAGACTTTCGTAGCCATTTTGACTGGGGGAAGAGGGTATGGCATTTCAAGAACTGAGCTGGGAGTGAATGTGAAACTCCTGTTAATATATCCTACTATAGTGATAGTGAAAGAGAAAGTACCACTAGAATTACCATGGAGGCCATGAATCAAATTAATTCTCATTTGAATATGGGGATTTGTACTTCCCTTTTTTTTTTTTGGTAACAAACTGGTGAAATTAATACAGATTCTAAGATCCTGGTTCAGCTTTGGTGATGAGTCTTAATATCTTATAATTACCACTGCTGTCTTGTGCATTTCTGACTCAATGTTGATAGTGATTGTCTCTATATTGTAATAAATTATTATTATTATTTAGGCAACTGAAGATTTAGTGCTATATTTTGTAAGTAAAGTGGTTCCTTTGCAGTCCTTTAAAAATGTCCTTTGGGAACTGACAGAACCACTTAAAGTTCTGATTTCAAATAACTCTTCAAAATTGACCTCACTGTTGTTTAAAATAATTTCCATTATCTGACAAGTCATTTTCTTTATTTGTAGAAATGGGACTAAAAATATAATCTGTTTCAGATCCTTGACTTCCCCATAGTAAACATTGTAAGATACTTCTTAACATTTCTGTGTTAGTAAATGAAAGTAAGTGGGAGAAGGAAGGAAATTAGCCAGTTAGTATTATTTAATGAGGGAAATTATTAAGTAAGCTGCTTTGGTGGGGAGATAAAACTGAAGATGTCTTTACCAATCTGATGCTGGAATTTATGAATTTTAGAGTTCTGTCCAATTCTAGCAATTCTGAAAGAGAAGAAATTTGTGATGCCCTTGTCTTTGAGGAATAGAGTTCTGCTTGTTACTGTGTGATCTCTACTTATTTATTTCTATTAAGTTCATTGTTTTGTTTTTGATGCATTTTTCCCACAAGTACTTCTTTACTTGTAATGACAGAAGTAGAAAATTATCTGACCAGTAAACTTAATGCATGTTTTTAAATCTAAGTTATATTATTCAATCCGTCATTGGCAAGTGCTATAAACTAGAATATATCAAAGTATATGGAAAATTTGGTCCTAATTTACTATTTTCTTAAAAATTTCTGTGAAACTCTGATAGTGCAGCAACTGTTTTCTCTACCTAATGCCATTTTTTTTCTTGTTTTAGTGGGTTTTGATTGAAAATGTATAATCCTAAAACAATGTTTTTAAAATGTTATTATGCTTCTCTATCACATTTGCATTTTTAAATGTAGAAAAGTTAGCAAAATTATCAGTCTTTAAGTCTAACTAAATTACTTGAATATTAAACATGTTTGTTTTCAATTTATATGGAGATTCAGAGTCATGAGCTCTATTTTACTGGTTCCTCCAGGTAAAATAGGCCAACTAAAAGATTTTGTCAGTTTCATTCCTATTATGATTTAATTTAGTTGGAGAATTTCAGTAGATTATATGTGTTAAAGAAGTTTCTGATAAGAAAAAGTATGCAAAATCTATTAGACATACTGTATGAGGAATGTTTATGAAATAGTTTAAAATATAGACAGTACAGAATTACTAGGTACAGTTTTTTGCCTACAGCAGTTGACTATCAAATGATTAGAAATGTTGGAACACTTGGTATATCTTTGAAAGAAAAATCTTTAGAAGTCTGTATCTACCCTTGGCAAGTAGCCAAATCCATGTATTGTGGCATTTTAATATAATTTTGTTTTTATATCAGATTTTTAAATATTTTTAGCTGTGGGAAATTGCTTTCTCCAGTCAACACATGATTAAATTATGGCTTTTTCATGTTAGAAATAATTCCAGCATATTTATATTGGTCCATGTGAATACCTAAATTCGGCCCAAATGATTCACTATTTATCATATCATTTTGGGTTCATATAGAATTAGTTTTTTTAAGCGCCTTTTAAGAATCACTTTCCCTAATAGTATGTGCATTAACTCTTTGAGGGCATTAGAGTAAAATCTGGAAGAAAACAATGTTCTCCTTGAAATGGTTCAAATAGAAAACCTCTTTTTAACTTAAGATTCTTTTTTTTTTTTTTTTTTGAGACGGAGTTTCGCTCTTGTTACCCAGGCTGGAGTGCAATGGCGCGATCTCGGCTCACCGCAACCTCCGCCTCCTGGGTTCAGGCAATTCTCCTGCCTCAGCCTCCTGAGAAGCTGGGATTACAGGCACGCGCCACTGTGCCCAGCTAAGTTTTTGTATTTTTAGTAGAGACGGGGTTTCACCATGTTGACCAGGATGGTCTCGATCTCTTGACCTCGTGATCCACCCGCCTCGGCCTCCCAAAGTGCTGGGATTACAGGCTTGAGCCACCGCGCCCGGCCAAGATTCTTTTTAATTTGGTCAAGTGTGTTATAAATACCAATTATAGAACCAAAGTAAGATTTCCAAGGATATGACCCTTCCTTGGTTCTGCTGTCATACAAATGTGAGTTGCTATTCTGTTTTTCAAAAGCTGCAAATAAGGAGATGCTGTAATATTTCTCTGTAGTTTTTCGATTATAAGTTTTTTCCATTAGGTTAAGTTTTGGGGGTTTTGTTTGTTTTTTTAAATCAAAATCTCTACCAGCTTACTGGGACATAGATTAAGAAATTATAAACAGTGCGAGTTACGTTTTCTTTGCCAAAATGGAGTCTTTTCTCAAATTCGTATGGAGCAAAATTGCAGACATATCCACAGACAGGATGATTATCAGTCTAAGAAAGCAGTTTTGGGTCTTTTTTTTTTTCATGGAAAAAAGCAAGTTCACAAGTATGAAGAATATAGAAGCATCTTTACTTCGGCTAAGGGACTCCAGGAAGGTTTATTGGATGTTTCTTGGAGCCATCTGGGCTTCAAAATATACTTAAATATTCATATACATAAAAGAAGATGGCAGAAATTTAGCTACAAATGTTTGTAAAAGCAGAGGCAGAAGAAAGCAGGGTACAATCAGAAGACTGAGTGTTCCACTGTGACCAAACATCTGTTGTAGAAAGTCTGGTCATGAAGAGATGCCTGTGGTTACACTTCATGTTCTTTATGAAATACTATAGCAAATGAATGAATACATTAATAGAATGTTCTTTGCACACACACACACACACACACACACACACGAATGCTGTTCTTCTGATAAAACATTTTAACTGTCTATTTATTGAAGAATGTGTTTAGTATCTGAATAATTTTGTGTGATGGGATCTGTAATGTCATATTTTCTCCTTTAAGCACTTAAATTCATCATGTAAGGGAGTGATCCCCAACCTTTTTGGCACCAGGGGCTAGTTTTGTGGAAGACAGTTTTTCCGTGGACTCAGGATTGGGGAGCAGTTGGTCTCAGAATGAAACCATTTCACCTCAGATCATCAGGCATCAGATTCTCATAAGGGCCATGCGACTTAAATTCCTCATATGTGCAGTTCATAATAGGGTTCATGGTCCTGTGAGAATCTTATGCCCCTGCTGCTGCTGCTTATCTGACAGGAAGTGAAGCTTAGGTCATAACACTTGGCCACTGCTTACCTCCTGCTTAGTAGCCTGGTTCCTAATAGGTTGGGGACTCCTGGTATAAGGGTTTTTACAGTTTGAAAGAAATCCTATCTAATTTCTCATCAACATATTTTTCCTATGGTTTTCCTTGTTCCCAACTTGTTTTCAAATAAAATGGTAAGTATTACTAATTGATATTATTTATGTGGGCTGTAGGCAAAAATATCAGTTAACAAATTGATATTTATTTTTAAACAACATTTTGGACAGAGATGCTCTCTGTGAATGCCAAAGCACTACTGCTTTGAGTCGATTTAAGAAAATAAATAAGGCACATCTAGAAATTCAAGTCCAACTGATTTACCATTTACTCTATCATTTGGGTCTGTTCAGATTTAGCTCATTAAACACCTTTTAAGAATCTCTTTTTGCTAAAAGTAGACTGGGGAAAAGTACCAAAACAGTCTTTGAAAAAATTACTATTTGCAAAAAAGATTACAGAGGCAATAAAACGTTGAATTCAAAATAATTATAATTAGAGTAGAGCTTCTTACAGTTTCTGAAGTACCCGTGCAAAAATGATAGGAATAGAGAGAGAATATTTTAAGTGTAGACAAATTAATGCCAACCAAAGTGACATTAGAATGTGTTTGTATTTTTGTGTTTATACATGCTTATCTTGTTATTCTGCTACTATGTGAAACATATGCTTTTAAGTGCCAGAGATTTAAAGATAAATGTAACAACCTCCATTCTGAAGGAGCTGATATTCTAGTAGGAGAACCACATTTTTAAACCAATAATTAAAACACATAAAGAGTCAAACATACTGAGCTCTGCTGGAAGTTTATCAGAGGGCAGGTGAATCAACTCAACTTGGAATGGGAGCAGTGAGGTTGAAAATGATTCATAGAGATGTGATGTTTACACTGAAGCTTGAAGGATAAGGAGAACAGTGCCCACATGTGCAGGCCTGGGGCATAAAACAACGTATAGTCTGATTGCTGGAATCTGACATGAGGATGAGTGTTAGAAAGTGACTGAAGCAGGCTGGGCATGGTGGTTCATGCCTGTAGTTTCAGCACTTTGGAGGCCAAAGGAGCCGGATCACGAGGTCAGGAGTTCGAGAGCAGCCTGACCAACATGATTAAACCCTGTTCCAATAAAAATACAAAAATTAGCCGGGCATGGTGGCAGTGCTTGTAATCCTAGCTACTCAGGAAGCTAAGGCAGGAGAATCGCTTGAACCCAGGAGGTGGAGGCTGTAATGAGCCAAGATTGCACCAGTGCACTCCAGACTGAATGACAAGAGCAAGACTCCGTCTCAAAAAAAGAAAAATAAAGTGACTGAAGCAAACAAGGTTCGGGTGGGTCTTACAGAGATTCGGATGCCATCTTGAGGTGTTTGGAAATTTCTCCAGAGACTCCACATTGCCTTCAGATTAATTAGGCAAGCAACCTGATCAGATCTGTTTTTAGAAACAGAACTCCTGTAGATGTGTAGAAGAGTGGCTGGAAAGAGAAAGGACTGATGTTTTCCTTTTCATTGAAAAAAAATATTGATTAGTTCCTACAATGGCTTAGGTATATGGTTTGAGACTCATGGGTTACAAAGCAAAGAAAACCTGGCCTCTGCCTCGCTCAGAGAATAGCAGGGATACCACATTCTTAGCACATAAAAATATAGTATGGAAAGGTCTGTAATGATAGTAGTCATTGTGACAATAAAAAGGAATGTGTGAAACTTCCACATCTGGCAAGGGAGGTTATCCAAAGATGGTTTCACTAAGAAGGGAAAAATGTTGGACATGAGACTTGAACTCAAAGTAGAATTTTGCCAGGCTGATGATCTGTTCTTCCAGGTAGATAAGCCATCCTGGGCAGACAAAACTAGGCTGTAGGAGGAATGCTATTTGTGAAGCAATAGAAATTTCTCATTGTTACTAGAGTATAGTGTGTGCAAGAAGCAGGCAAGGTAGACAGGGGCCACCATGAAGAAAACTCTGGATAGGGGAGTAATATCACATTTCCATGATAGAACAAATAGAAGAAGTTTAATATCAAGATGTAAGAAAATTGATGGAGACAATTCAGGTGGTCCAGGCAAGAGATGACATACCTAGTTTATAGGCAGGGATAGGGAGAAAGCATTAAGGGAAAAGAGGTGAAAATTAGAAGGAGATAGAATTAATGATTTGGTGTGGGGAGTAAAAAAAAAGAATGATGTTTCTTGTATGTGTAATTGGGTGGTACCATTCAATGAATAAGGAGTCATGTTGAATTTTGGGGGATATTTTTGAGTTTACATCTACTCAGCTATTGAATGTATGGAGTAGAACTTGGGAGAGAAATCTGAGCCAGATATTCAGGATATGGCAATTTATAGGTGACTGTTACAGCCTTGGGCGTGGATGCGTTCTCAGTATTGCTGTGGCATTAAGACCCAGATGTAACCTCAATGAACATCATTTCTAAGGGGTAGGCAGAGGAAGCAGAAACACTGGTGAAAACAAAGAAGAGAAATCTTTTGAAAAATAGGCAAAGTTGTCACCTGAAGCCAAATGAAGAGAAAATTTCGAGCAAGAGGTTGTCGGGTGCCTCAGAGAATTATGAAGGTTAAGGACTATGGGAAGCAGTTTGGATTTGGCTTTAGGAGGATCTTGCAAAATAAGTTTTCTTTTTTTTCTTAGCAAAGGGCATGATGGGTTGCCAGGCACAGTGGCTCACATCTGTAATCCCAGTGTTTTGAGAGACTGAGGCAGGTGGATCATTTGACCCCAGGAATTGGAGGCTAGCTTGGGCAACCGAGTGAGACCGCATCTCTAAAGAAAACAGAAAAATTGCCAGGCACTGTGGCTCATGCCTGTAATCCCAGCTCTTAGGGAGGCAGAGGCAGTAGGATAGCTTGAGCCCAGGAGTTCAAGACCTGCCTGAGCAATATAGCGAGACCCTGTTCTCCACAAAAAGGAAAAACAAAGACAGGAAAAAAAAAAAAAAGGAAAACAGAAAAATTTTTAGCTGGGTGTGGTGGCATGTTCCTGTAGTCCCAGCTACTTGGGAGACTGAGGCAGGAGGATTGCTTGAGCCCAGGAGGCAGAGGTTGCAGTGAGCTGAGATCACGCTACTGCACTTTAGTAGCATGGGTGTCAGAGAAAGACCGTCTCAAACAAAGAAACAAAGAAACAAAAAATGATGGGATGGGGAACTAAACCCAGATTATAGTATACTGAAGAGTTTCACTTTGTTTAGTCTTTCAAAGTAGGAGAAACTTGAATATGTTTAGGGACTGAGGCAAAGGAGATAAGAGAATGAGAGAGATATAAGTGAGAGGAAGGGGAAATTCATGGAGCAGGTTCAGGAGGAATTCAGAAGGCATGCAAATTGTACACTAAATCATTAGTAAGTAAGTAGTTAAGAATAAGGTAATATTGGAAGGAATTAACCTGAAGGAGGCAGAGAGGTAGATGCCCTCCAGCTCTGAGAAGGAGGATGGATGCTGATTAAACATTTGTAAGAGTTTATGGAGTGTTAGAAGTTGAGAGAATGCAAGCTTGAGGTCTTATAATTGTTCTTTCAAGCCAATCAGGTTCTGAGATTCCCCGAGCCAGGGAAAGAATTGGTAGGGCCCTTGGGACAGAAGCTAAATTTTGGAAGAGCTGCTATGAAAAGTGGCAGAGGGAGCTGACGAGCAGAATGTAGAATTGCTGAGTGGTTTTGAGTGCTTGGAAACTGTAAATTTTTAGTGGCATCAGTCCACGTGATTGTGGTATTTCCTCCAGCAGAAGTCAGCAGTCCAGTTATGGGAACTCAAAAAATGCTGATTGAAACTGAAACTGTAGGTGCTGTGAATCCAAGATGGTATAAGACACCTATCAAATTTCATAAATTCAGATTTGTAGATGACAATAGACTGAATTATGTTGTCATTTCTAAAATTAGTGAATGCTGTATCTCGGGTGCTAAATGGACACAATTAGTTTTCTATGTAATGTTTCCTATCCAGGAATATCCTCCATTATTTAAACACTGTAATCACTACACATATGCTTCCCCCTTTCCCCTATTATGTGTGTGTACACACAGACACACACGCACACACACACACTAAATATGGCATGATCTTCATTCTTCCAGTGCCTATTTTTGTGCATAAAATATTCTTATTTCACTTAGAGCATTTTATCTGAATATTAAAGATTTCTGAATTTGTCCACATATGAATACAAGATTACTCCTGATAAATGATTCTATTGCAGGAAGATGAATGCTCATTCCCAATGAGTTAGTAAATCTGGGCAAGTCTTACCTAAATCTAGTTCTTATATGGCTCTCTCCATAAAATCTGCCACAAGCTTTTATTTTCCCTCTTAGATAGGCAACTTGATCTCCTCTTTCTGTCTCTTTTTCATATTTTGTCCATATTGCACTTATCACAGAATTTCACGGTTCTTTCTGTATAATTTTGTATTCCATGAGAGTGGGGACTGAGTCTTACTCATCTTTGTATTTCCAGTATCTTCCTGTTGCCTAGTGCAAATTGCACATTAAATCAGTAACAAGTGAATACTAACTTCATGAGTGACTCATTACTTCTTCAAAATAAGTTAAATGAGAGGAAAAATCAAACTTTATGACTATCTATAATTTCTCTTTGTCCCCTCTTCCCACCCGCAGTATCATCTGATTTACCTTTTTAACCTTTGACCAATTGAAGAGAAGAAGTTTCTCTCTTGAATAATATCAGGCCCAATTGTACTAGGCATTGGAATAGAAAAAAATGTATGATATCTACATACAATCCCAAAGCCCACACTAAATCTTCTACCAATGTTATTGATAAATAAAAAGAGAGTTTTAAATTCTTCATGCTTAGATTTTATGGATAATGCAAATTTAGAGTGAAGCTAATGAAAAATTAGCCAGATGTGTGAGAGAGGAGGAGAAAAGGGAGAGAAGTAAAGTGTTTCTATAAATGTCAGTAATCTTGATGTTTGTAGTCTGAAACATATTTTTTTTTTTTGCTTGACCTTGTTTTACTTTTGTTTGTAAGACGTCTCCAATTAGCTAGGGTCTGTTTTAAATATAACTTTAGACAAATTACTGAACAGCACATTATCCTACCAACAATCTTGTCCTTTTGATTTAGGATCTTTAAGTTATATTTGCACTTATAAAGTCCTGGTCCTGAGAACTTTCTTAGGAAGTTATTGACACAAAATTCTAGAAAAATAAAACAAGGTAACATAAAATTCAAGTAGTATACAGTTACAAATACTTTTAGTAGCACTTGGGTTTTTATCTTGGAAGCATTGTGCCCAGATTATTGATAGTCTAGGCATAGATAATGTGTTTCTTAGCAACTCATCCAGTTCTTACTGGATCTAAAATTACATGTGATGCTTCTCTTTATCCCAACATTTGAGGTTTCATTTTGTTCAAGAGACATTGTATGAAATAAAGGTGTAGGTGGTCCTGTAAGATCATTTATTTTTAGGAAGAAGGGTGCTACTAAGATACCTGCCCAGGAGTTTTTCTTATCAAATTGATTTCATGACTTTCTCTTGAAATATATAATTCACAAGTACGGTACATTTTCTGAAGCAAGTAATTGCTGGACAATGATAAGCTCCGGAATAATGAAATAATCTTCTAAGTGGGCAGTTGTCATCTATGGCAGCTTTTTCAAAAGTGGCATGCCACTTTATTCTCATGCATGATTACTAATAGGTGATTATGCCAATTTTTAAAAACACAGAGTTTATGTGATGTGTCTGATTCTGTGAAGGTGGGTGGTGGGGAGATAAGGAACAACATGCCGTGACTTTGGGTAGAGATCAGGGAGGAGAGGCTCTTCCAAATAATGCATGAGAGAAAGCAGTGGCTGATCCTCTTACCTCCCCCTACAAAAAAAAAAAAAAAAAAAAAACAGCCTTGGCTTGCCAACACCTGCTATGTATCATGCACAGATAACCAATTTCCATAGAGTTAGAATGAAATAAAGTATGCTTATAAGAGATTACACTGAATGTAATTATCCTTCTTAAAAATGCCAGACATTTCAAGATTTTTCCATGTTTCGTGATTAAATTATGATTGTCATCTTAAAAGAGATATATTTAGTTCATAGAAAATTAAGCTATGGCAACTTTGATAATACTATAAGTTAATATAGCATTTCTGACAACTCTGGTTTTTAAATTTTATTACTCTTTGTTTAAAAGATTGGATGATGTTACCTGATCATCAAAATGAGTTTCTTGGAATTTGAAATGAATTTTACCGTTTCTTTAAATATACAATTTTAAGTTATAGTTTTGAAGTAATTAATGAGTTAAAATTTGGTTTCAAAATAATGTCAGCAATAATCTGGATTCATCAGATCTTCCTTTTTTGCTATATTAAGAAAATGTGGAATGATCAAAGCAATTTTTTTTACTAACAGAAATATAAAGTTTCCTATTGAGTTTAGACCACATTCTTAATAATAAACAGTCACAGAAATTTCTGGGGATTACCAAGCACTTGTATGTTTTTGCAGTTGGGCTTTATCCCCAGTGCAAATTTAATATAATTACGAAATTTTTTCTGAGGAATCAGTTTTGTGTATTAGTATATATCTTTTTTGGTGTAAGGAAGGTACCACTAAATATCACTTTGTATGTTTGTATGGATTGGCTGCAGTAGCTATTCATAGCTATTTCTTTGACTAGAGTCCTTTGCTCTATATTGCTTGACTGAGCAAGAAAAATTAGTTCTTATGTTCACAACCCACTTTGAAGCAAGAAAAATCATTGTGTTAACTTGGTGTTATAGCGTACCCAGAAATATGTTAGAGAAACTTGCTATCATTGTGACTTAGTGGTTTTGGATCTTTTATTTGAATGCCTAATTTTTCATATTTACCAAGCTTAAGATGTGTTTGTCATTTTCATTTTTTGTGAGAATAAAGGAAAGTTGTTCAGGATAAATGAATGATTCAAGAAATATTAACCAGTAGTAATTTGAATTAAAGAGTTAAGGTCATAAATACAAAAAAGGTCTAAGGTTTTCCCGTCTCCAAATATAAAAGGTTTGACCTATCTGCATATTTTTCTTTTACATATAAACAGCATACTTATTGATATTTTCAGTTGACAAAAAAACTTTTCTTCACAAGTCATCTTATGTTGTTCCTCCCCCAAAATAATTTAACTTGTTTTTCCTTCTATTTTGAAATAGCAACCATTGTTGCTCATTGATGATTGAAATACCCCTTATACTTGCCATGGCCTACAAAGAACTATATTGGAGGCGTTGACACCTGGATAGTATGCGGAAAAGATGAATATTTTAGAACTTACTTCTTTGCCTCCAATTTGATGCTTACCAAAATAATTCATCTAAAGAATTTCATTTTATTGGAAATCAGATATGTCCAATTTATCATAAAGTTTAGAGTGACTGATTGGAGAGGAAATAACTGTCTTTTTCTTCTGCTTCTAAACTCCATAAGCCCTAAATTGAAAATCAAGAGGAAAAGAAATGCCAAATGCAAATGGCATTTAGAACGAAGAACTTTTTTTCCCCCACCTTTCTCTGGATTTTTCAAAATTCCATGTGTAGCCTAAGTTCCTTGTTGTCTACTCAGAAAGAAATATTTTAGGAGTTGAAGAATTATGAAGGAAGATAGAAAAAAAAATCTAGATTTGTTCACTTCACTACTGATAAATGTACTTTAAGATGTTAGTGGAGTACTGAATCTCTTATAAACATGGTTTGATTCCAAGGATGTTAGTTAAGGTAGTTTCTGATCAGGATCCAGATGCTTGCATAATTTTTCTCCTTTTACATGTAAGGGTGAAATTACCAGGAACAGAAACAGCACATGTGAGTAAATATTACCCTTGTTCCCACCTTCACTCCTAGTTCTTATTGAAACTATCCCCTTTAAATATGAAGGAGCTGTTGTAAGGAGTGTTTTGTGGGTCTTAGCTTGTGATATCCATTGGTACTCTTCCTTCCACCTGATTGATGTCCCCAGACCCCTTCTTCAGTGAAATTCTGAAGCTACCACTACATATTTTGCTACCCTTTTTGAGTCTGTGAGTTTCTGATCAAATTACTTTAGAACATAAGGGATAACAGTAATACTTTTGATTTAAATATTAATGACCAAAATATATTTATATGATGTCATTATTAAAATACAAATTTATTAAGCACTACAAATTCCATAGCAGCTGTTTTTGCTAATAAGGAGGAGAAAGAAAAGCAAATGCAGGAGAAGCTTAATTTGTAGAAGTAGGAGACAAAGCATCATCTGAGGATTTCTACAGAAGAAGCTGCCAACCTATGGGGAATTCAGGAGCCTGGAGGATGTTGGAATTAGGATTGGAAATCAGCAGATACATCAATATAGTACACATATGTATGGTTTTCAAATGTTCTACTTCATGGGGAATTTCTTCAAATATTTACTCTTGTCACATTGGTAGTTCTCTGTGGTACCTCTCCTGATACAACTGTGCTTTTCTTTCCGTCACTACACTAAGCTGGGCTCGTTTTGGAAAGAGAACTCTGTTATTATCCTAGAAAGAGTGGCTGCAGTTCAGATACGTGGTTTTGGGGAGAAAATAAGTTGGATTTTTATGTGTCTTTTTCTGAAATTACATCTATCTGTTATTTAAAAACTTATGATTAGAAATACAACTATGTCCCCAGTTCAAGAAAACCTCATGTATTAAATTATAAAAGTAAAAACCAGACAAAGGGAATAGGGAATTATTTACATTATGAAATAATTTCTTAAAACGAAGGATTCACTCTGGCTCTCCTGATAGATTTTCTCTATTTACAACTCCATGTATGTTCATAGGTTTGTTTCCAGCTCTGTTTTTAGATGAAATATAAGAGTTTGGGTTTTTTTGTTGTTGTTCACGTAATTTCCCCTTAGTGGAATATTGTGGTCTTTTAGCCAATATTAGAGTTGTTTGCCATTGGCATTATCTTGAGAATCACTATTTATTGTTTTTTTGCCATTTTTGGAAGAAATGAAGCTAGATTGTTAGACTTTTGTAAATAATGGCAATATATCTTCAAAACAGCTAATAAGGACAGCCAATTTTTAACCTTGTCTTACTGCCAATACTTAAATTTTTAGTATTAGAACATTAGAAGTTATTTACAAACATATATTCTTCCAAGTGTGCCGAGACATTAATAGAGCAGCTGGTGTTTATGGAATACCTACTGTGTATTGGACTTCTGCTGAATGTTTTACTTGTGCCAACTCATTTGACTCATTTTTACAGACAAGGCAATGGGAGCATAAAAGTTAAAATACATTTGAAATTTTACAGTCAGTAGGAATAGACACAGAATTCGAGTTGAGATATTTGACTCCAAACCCTATATTTTTGTCTTTTCTTCTTTTTGCATTGTTTTCCTCTTCCTTTTCTTTGCTTTCTTTTTTTTTTTTTTTTTAAGACAGAGTTTCGCTCTTGTTACCCAGGCTGGAGTGCAATGGCGTGATCTCAGCTCACAGCAACCTCTGCCTCCTGGGTTCAGACGGTTCTTCTCCCTCAGCCTCCTGAGTAGCTGGGATTACAGGCACCCGCCACCATGCCCAGCTAATTTTTTGTATTGTTAGTAGAAATGGGGTTTCACCATGTTGACCAGGATGGTCTCGATATCTCGACCTCGTGATCTACCCACCTCGGCCTCCCAGAGTGCTGGGATTACAGGCTTGAGCCACCGTGCTTATTTTCCTTCCTTTCTTCTCAGCCCTCCATTTCTTTCTCTCTTCCAGCAGATCTCCGTATGCTCTCTTGATTCCTGTCATCGTGGTAGGAATTCAGTGATGCTCTAAGGGAACTTAAAATTCAGTCTCTAAAATGCACTGTTCATTTGTGCTCTGAATGAATGAATGAATGAATGGAGTAAATAAAATAAATACTTCAAATTTCTCTCATAATTTCAAATAGTTTATTATTGCTGCTTATATGTAAGGCTAATGTGGCAGATATAATTCAAATGTATAAACTATTAATATTTAAATACAGTGTATGAATATCTCATTTGTGGCCACTTCCCCCAGGTATAGTAGTAGTCGGAGACCCCTGGAAGAAAAAACAAGAGCCAAACTTTATATTAAAAATTTTAGATATACAAACAGACAGAAAAAGATTAAGAGGAGGTAGTTTATGGGGCAAGTTTAAAATTCATTTCAAACATTTCATAATTTTTTATGCTTTTCCTCTACCTTTTTATGAATAATGCTTTTAAAATTATCATCATAGTGCTTATATAGTTTTACTGTTAGCCTTTGCATTCTTCTAGAATCTTCAGTGATCATATTAATGATGGTTATTGTTTCCCAATATGCATTGGAGTGGACATTTATCAGTTTGCTTAACCATTTCTATTTCTCTCTTTGAAGGCACTTAAAATTCTTATTTTTCCCACTGCTATTATGACATTTCTTTATTTTGGTTTTATGTTTATATGCCAGGTTAGAGGTAAACTGATAGTGGAACAGAGATGTTCTTATGCTTATTTGGAAATACGGAGTGTGGGTGAGGGCTGGCAGTGTAAACTTCAGTGGTCCTAGTGATCTTTTCACAGCCTGACCTGAGAAATCAGATACTGCTTTGTATGGTAAGACCATCATTATTACTTAGTCAGATAAAATATCTGTCAAAAGGAGGTAATATTGAAGGCAAAGGTATTTTATAAATCATTGTTTACTGAAAGTTTACTGAAATGCAGACATTTTGTACTTGCTAATCAAACCAATTAGAAAATAAAATTTTCCTAATTGAATTTTTAAAGAGAAAATATTATTTATACAATTTTTCAGTGTTTGTTATATATACAACATATTATATAGAGCAAAATATTATTTATTCTCTTATAAAGAATACATTTTCCTTAGTAGTTGTTCATTTTGGTTAATATCTATTAACAAGATGTGAGCATTGTGTATTAAGTAATTAGGGGTTTCTGTTCTGCATGTAACGTAACAAACACAGATTTTGGTCTATTGTGGTCTTTGCTATCTATCTATAAGATATAATTTTGACTTAACAGAGCTGTGTGAATTGCTTACACTTTTGCATTTCTTAAAAAGGACTTTCTTCAGTCAAGGTTAATATAAAATAATTCATTTTGGAAGGACTCATGATTATCCTTCTAGTAAAATACTAGATTGAATATGATTGTACATGTAAATGTATGTCAATCACTCTTAAATAATTAAAATGATTTTGTAAAAATAAAACCCCAAAATTTAGACTTTACATTTATTGAGATAACTTTTATAAGAGAAAGCTACAAGTTATAATGGAACCATAATTACTATAGCTATCTAATAATTAGCATTTATAATTATAACAAATGCTATAATAATTTTTTCTTACTAATCAATCGATGTTTGAAATTCCCTCTGTAGTAAAGATTTATAGTTTGATGAAAATGTGTTCTCTTGCTGCTCTGAGAATATAAGGGAATTCAGTGGTGATTAGTTAGTAAGAAGTAAATCCCACCCCGTATTTTAACCCCCCAATGGAATGTTTTATTAGAATTTTCTTCAAAAGTGTGGGTTCTCATTATTAAAACCAATAATGCCCATGTAAGTTATCTTTTCATAGATGCATCCACCTCACTGCAATTTTAAATCATTTATAGTCATCCTATTAATGAAGACTCTGGAGGTCTCTTCATTTGTGATGTGGGTAACTGAATTCTTGGGCTGCTTGCAAATCTTTCACAAATCACTCTTATAGAAAAATATTGTTACCAAACAGTCACATATTTATTTATAATATTATTCAGAACTTTCACTGGTGAATAGTCAAGGAAACACATTTATTATTTAAGATTCATTAGATGCTCAAGGAGCCTTTTAATGTAACCAGGAGGTAATAATTTACTGGGGTTGGAAACAACTTGAACCAAGAAGTTTGTCAGAATAGACATAAAACAGGCATAGATCTAAACCTGCAAAATTGTTCCTATTCCTGTTTGAAATAGGTTATTTATTTCAGAAACAGAGTTGAGAATTACATAGAGATTTACATGGAAACTATGTCTCTTGAGTTTTGCTGTTTTTCTGAAATTTGAAGATTTAGAAAGACTTGAAAAATTCAGAGCAATGAAAAAAATTACTTATTCTATCTTCCTTCTTCAGAAACAAAATCTAAATGAGAAATATTGTAAAATGAGTACCAGATCTTCAAAGTCAGTCTTTAGATTAGGACCCAATAATATGGTTTTATTAACTGAACTTATAAGAGCTATCCTAATCTCAGCACACCTGGCTAATGTGGTTGTGCCATCTTTGACCCCATAAATCTTACACAATTGACAGTCTATATAAAGTTAAAAAAATAAAGTAGGTTATTAAAGCAGACATTCTTTAACATTTATCAACCTAGAAGTTAATAAATGTTCCTGTAAGGTAGCAATAGAAAAGAATTGATTTGAGATATTTCAGCACACAGAGAAACTATCTTTACAAATGAGCTTGTTCTGGGTTTTTACATTTTATTAACCAAGTTAAAATCTTGAAATACATTTTGTTTCTTTATTCATTTAAATTGAATCACATATAATAACAGCCCCTGACATCTTATCCACAGGCCTAGTAATCATTCTATTGTGGGTTTAGGGGCATCTCCTAAAATTATATTACTACATCCAGATACTTTTGAATATTGTTATTATTTTCCACTCCCACTCAATAGCGTCTTGATTACTAAGATTTGAGATTTTCTGCTAATTTTAAGGTTTGTGATTCTTGGGTTAGAATGTCAAATTCACATGTACATATGAAAGGGAGATTCTTTTTTTTCTTCCTGTCATTTCTTTCCTAAGCCAAGTCTCAGTTTTGACTTCACAAAACCTTTTTAGTGTTTTCTTTCTCTCCCATGATAAAAATTATATTTTAAAAGTAAATTATATTTATTATTATGTTCATGGTTATATAAAAGAATATAACAAAGTCTTAAAGGGAACATGAAAAATAAAACAGTATATGTATGATTATTCTTCCTTTGAAACAATTTTTCTCCTTTTAAAATATTGTTTTAATAAAACAATCATAAAAAGTAGAATTTTTTTTATAGAGACTTACCAGAACTTGTATTGATTCTCAATTGTCTGGTCACTTTTTATTAGATTATTAAGTAAATGTGGTTAAAAGAAATAGCTTATTTAGATTTAAAAAAAACTGTGCAACAGCCTCTTGAACAAACTTACTTAAAAAATGGTAATTTAATATTATTTTAAATGTAAAGATCTTAGTTTACCCGCCAATAATTATTTTTATTTATTTTGAAAATCTTTGTTCTCTTCAGGTTTTGGAATAGATTTTAGCAATCTATTATGGTAATGAATTACTGCTTTAAGAAATGCAATTTGATATATTCTCAGGAGTTATGTAACTACCATGACATATTTTTACTCAGTAATTTTCATCTCAGTAGAGACATATTTAAATGAGTAATGTTATTCAAAATGATTCCTGAAGTCTTTTGACTCATTTTCACTGTATAGAAAATATTAAGGTTAAAACTGCAAAGTGATTGAAGCTAAATGGGAGCCTACTTTGATTCTAAAAGAAAATGATATTCAATTAGACAATTTCATACCTGTGAGACTTTTCGACAGATAGTGGTAGGTTGTCTATTTTAAGAATGTAAATCAGACTACAGATAGATTCCTTAGAAATCTGTGTATGCAACCCTGCTTGAAGATGCATTCCCTTAATTTACAATACTGTCATCCTGTGACTGACAACTAGTGAATACATCGCATCGATTTCATAATACTTGACAGCCTATACAACTGCAGAACAAATTGGTAAAATCCCACTTCTTGAAAAGTCAGTACTGAAAGAGCCTTTCTTTTGGTTTTCTCATTCTTAACTCATGTGCTCCATCAGGGTGCACTATCAGTAGATTGATTGCTTACCATTGAAAGAAAATACTGAAATTCAGATTTTTCTGCTAACAATAGTCAAGACCATAGAATGAGTTTTTAAGTCAATCTATTTGATACAGTTCTCTGAGTATGTAATTCTCTCAGTCATAGTTGGTATAACATTTACCTAAAAATTATATCAACCAAAAATCCCATTTAGATAGTTTTAAGGAAATGAATTCCTACATACTATGAACGTAAATGTAGTAATTCAACTTGGCTGGGCTCATTATTTTGTTGCAAATATTTAAATGTCTAGATATTCCTGTTGAAATTATGTATACTTTTGAAAAGTTTGTTACAGTTGGTATGATCTATAGAAATATACACGTGTAGCTGTACTCCCTGGTGTTTCCCAGTTGCTTTCTTTAGCTAGTGTTGAGTGACCTGTATCTCATTAAAAATTTAAACTGCTTGAAATAAAAATGTGCTGTAGATCTTCACATAATTTTTAACTGTGCTTTGTAGACTCTTGCTGAATTTGGTATTTTAATCAGTTATCATGACAAACCATCAGAAGTGTGTTGTGTTCAGAGGGAGCACTTATAGTTGGTGTTTTTATCACGGAGTTTCTATGTGCCATAGGGCAAGTTACAATAAGGTGACAAATAATTGTTGGTATATTAACCCTTTCACTTTTCATCTGTTTTGTAGCCTTCTTTCATAATGTAAGAGCGTTTTTATACTGAAGCTGAGCCAGGCTAGTTAACTGAAAAATCCCTAGTTGCACAACTGACTGACTGCTCATATTAGAGAAAATGATACCTCAAATCCTCAAATGAGGAACATTGGCCTCCGTCACAGATGGAAATCCAGTGAAAACTAAAAATGATTACTGAAAGTTGGTTACATTTTCTGGTAAATTGAGGATTAAAGAGAAGTTCTTTTTTTTTTTTTTTTTTTTTTTTTTTTTTTTGAGACAGAGTCTCACTCTGTTGCCCAGGCTGGAGTGCAGTGGTGTGATCTCGGCTTACCACAACCTCCGCCTCCTAGGTGATTCTTGTGCCTCAGCCTCCCCAGTAGCTGGGATTACAGGCATGAGCCACCATGCCCAGCTAATTTCTGTATTTTTGTTAGAGACATGGTTTCACCATGTTGATCAACCTGGTCTCCTAACTCTTGATCTCAAGTAATCCACCTGCCTCAGCCTCCCAAAGTACTGGGATTATAGACATGAGCCACTGCACCCAGTGAGAAATTCTTAATAATTAATTGATATATAGAGAAAACAAAAAAACACATTGTTTTATGAAAATGTACAACTCTGATTGGAAAGTTCTACCAGGGGATTATTATTCAAAGGTTTGTCAATATTTAGATGGATTTATACATAGCATATTAAAAATTAATTTTTAATTCATGCTTGTTTTTTACTAGATTAATTTCATTGAAAGCCATTGGCATTTTGGAAGTTTTTTTTTTTTTAATGTTAAAAATTATGCTTTCAAGTATATATCATATTTTCTATAGATTTTTTTTTGAGGCAGAGTTTTAAAAAAATCTATTAAAGATTTTTTTAATTGGAAACAATACCATGCTTCCTATTTTCCCCCTTCTTAGCTCATTCCATGTTCTAAGCACTCTCTTTTCTCATTATCTTCTTAACTCTAAGCACCTCCCTTTCCCCAAGGGAACAAGCATAATGTGTCAATAATCTTTGAAACCCAAAGTCCTGTTAGTTATGCCAATTTGATTATGCATTTTATTTATATGAGTAAGAGAAGAACATTAATGGTAATTTCAAAAAGGAAGAAAAAAGGCATAACCCCCTTGTGCCAGCAGAGCTTTTTTACACTGTTTTCTTTCCTATTATGTTTTGAACAGGACAATAACAGTGATTTGATGTTAGTCATCACTGTAGCTCTTGAGTATCAGGATTTATCACTGTGGGCCTCATCATAACCTAAATTTGTACTATAGTGAGAATGATAGGCAATTTGAAAGCTTACTTCTACAAAGATAGGTGTTGATGTCTTCCAAATCTATAATTACTTTCTTAGATAAAACTGGCTTTAAAAATTTCATATGTATATTTTTCTCCTTATTATTGTTTGCATAAGCAAACTAAAAAACAAAACACACAACAACAATATCAAGTATAATATACAGAAGCAAAGACAAGATTGAAATTGTATTGGGAACCCAAGGGTTTCTGGTGACTTTAAATGGAAATTTTGTGATGTTTATAGAAGTATTCAGTGACTGCTGAGATTTTTTCTTTTTTTTTCTCTTTTACTTTTCGTTAATAAGGTATTTCCTTTTTTTTTTTTTTTTTTTTTTTTGAGACAGAATCTTGCTCTGTCACCCAGGCTGGAGTGCGGAGGAACAATCTCGGCTCACTCACTGCAACCTTCACCTCCCAGATTCAAGTGATTCTTCTGTCTCAGCCTCCCAAGTAGCTGGGACCACAGGTGCCTGACACCACACCTGGCTAATTTTTTGTATTTTTAGTAGAGATGGGGCTTCACCGTGTTAGTGAGGGTGGTCTCCATCTCCTGACCTTGTGATCCACCCGCCTCTGCCTCCCAAATTGCTGGGATTACAGGTGTGAGTCACCGTGCCCAGCTGACAAGATATTTTCTTTTGACTCAAAACGGCTTTTTTTTTTTTTTTTTGGCTACATGTGCCTTTAGGTGAATTAAAGAATAGACCAAACGTTTTCATCTAAAATATTGTGCCATGAAAGCTTTTTAAAGTCAGTGAGCTTTGTCATCTGACCCTTCTTTTAGGAAATAGGCCTTTAGCTGACTCATACTATATATATATATATATTCTTATATAGCATAAGTTGCTCCAAGAATTAATTGTATATACACACATATGTAAAATAAGCTATGACTGGTGGTAAAAATATAAACTGTCAGTTTCTTCTTCTACGGTCTTAGCTGTCTAGAATGTTAATAAAATTTTGTTTCATCTGAAGTAAATATAGTCTGATTTGAATTGGATGAAATTTTTAGGTTTATTTAGCAGTATTTTTAAAAACTGCTTAGTGGTTTAACAAAAGAAACTGAATCTTAAATGAAAATAGAGGGAAGTGAATGAACCTGATCTAGTTTCACCTACAAGACCTCCAAAATAGTTTTGAAGAAAATGTGCCTTTGGACTGATATCTTATATGCCAGGTTCTAGCCTAGTGACCAGTTTTTTTTTTTTTTTTTGGTCTGATTTTCAAACTGATCAAATTAGAGACTAAATTATGCTCTGTATTTTAGTCAAGCCATGTGCTATTAGCAGGGCACTCTAGGACTATCTCTAGTCTACAGCTGACCAGAAATTACTTGCCTCTGCACCTCTTATAACTGCACATGATTGCTCTAGAGGAAATTCTCAAAACTCCATTCCATCAGAGTAATCTAAAATTAAGGAGTTGAGAAATAGGATTTTTATACTTATGGGCTTTCAGAATTTTTGTTGACTCTTTGGGCCCTTTGGACTGTAAGAATATACAGGTGTTATGTTTCACTTGGTTTCCTGCCCAGGAAAATAGAAGGGCATATATGACTAAAAAAAAGATTTTCTGGTTCTTTTTTGGGTTTAGATATTTTTTGAATGATAACTGAATACCTATAAACACATCCAGCTTAAAAAGGATCCTCTCCTCCAACACAAAACTATAACATAGTTCTGGTAACACTAATGAAGATTATATGTAAATATCAGCCCAAATTTCTGTTAGCATAGCCCACTAAAGCTATCACCTTCCATCAAAACTGCCATTTTTCAAAGGTTTAAAACATTTCATTACCTGCCCCTTTCTTGCCACCCTCCATAGAATACTCCTATAGTTACTAATAGATATAAATAGAAATTCAAAATATTTCATTTAGGAAGTTCTTATTCCAGGCTAACTTAAATTATAGCTGATATAAGTGTTATCCATTTTGTTCAGTTTTCATCATGACCTACTTTTATTGATTCTTCTGTAACTCTTACAAAACTTTCAAGCCTTCCAAGTTTATTTTTGTGTAGCTTTATTTCATCTTTCTGTATAGTACAAGCAGAGAAAGCCCCTAAGTTTAAAATCCCTTATTTATTTATTTAAGGTATATAGTAGGTGTATATATTTATGGGGTACATGAAATATTTCAATATAGGCATATAATATGTAATAATCACATTAGGATAAATAGGGTAAGATTATGTTGCATTACATTTTAGTTTTCTAATATGTGGCTTAAATATGCATGTTTTTGGTTTCAAGCATTCTTTTTTTTTTTTTTTTTTATTGGACATGGAGTTTCGCTCTTGTTACCCAGGCTGGAGTGCATGGCGCGATCTCGGCTCACCGCAACCTCCGCCTCCTGGGTTCAGACAATTCTCCTGCCTCAGCCTCCTGAGTAGCTGGGATTACAGGCACGCACCACCATGCCCAGCTAATTTTTTGTGTTTTTAGTAGAGACGGGGTTTCACCATGTTGACCAGGATGGTCTCAATCTCTTGACCTCATGATCCACCCGCCTCGGGCTCCCAAACTGCTGGGATTACAGGCTTGAGCCACCGCACCCGGCTCTTTTTTTTTTTAAATAAAATACTTGTTGTATGGCTTGTATAGAATTGTATAGCTTGTAGTACCTAGATAACAAAGAGAAATTGTATTAGCCGGGTTTCCAAACTCTATCCCTTTTCCTTGAACAACTAGTTAGATAATTTCAGGATGGTTTAGTTGAACATGGATTTTTATTCTTAGGATATTGCCCTAGTCGTTTTCCTTTCTTGAAAAGCGGTTATTGGATTGTGGTTAAATTGTGATGTTGTAAAGCTATGTTAGCTAAATTTTTTACTATGTCAGCAAGCAGAATATTGTTTGCACTTCTTTGCTTTTTAAATGCTGCTCAGGGAGCTGCGTAAGTTATAATTGATGCACAGAAGAGATTTCAAATTTTATATGCCTATAAATTGGCACTGCTACATAGACTAGAAAGATGAGATTGGAGAAGTTATTTTCCCGTGAGAATGATACAAATTACTGTCAAACTGTTTACGCTTGCTGTAAAAATATTTTCAATGTACAGGTATTTGCTTACTATCTGGGTAGCACTCTTATTAAAGTAGAATAACATTTTGAGCCAAAATGAAATGTTTTCAGTACCATTACATATTGTAGTAGGCTGGTTTAGTCATTCCTGGACTTATATGCCTGTAATTATGTTTGATTTTTAAAATTCTTGAATTTGCTTAAGTTTGGAGTTTTAGGATTTTTAGGAACCACAGCGTTTATAACATTTCACCCTTCTTATTTTACATATGAAGAAACTGAAGCTCAGAAGTGTTAAAAAAATATACCCAGGTCAAAGATCTAAAAATTTGCATAAATGGAATTAAAATAAGTTTTCTTGCATCACTCCACTTCTTTTTCTTTCTTTTTTTTTTTTAACATATCTCATATCTTAGGAAATTGCCATGCTTAATATGTATTCGTTTCAGGAGTATAAATGCCTTTACTTCTTCCCAGTTTACACATAACCTCTAGATGACCTGAAATTTGCAGCGTTTAAGATGAATTTGTTGGACTCATTTGGTGAAGTTGGCTGAAACTTTAAAAATATAGACTGAAGTAGGCGTAAGCAAATATGCATCTCTTATTTTGTGAAGACTGTTTCCTTATGTCAACAACAGGAGTGTAAAGTGATCCTTTACCCTAAATAAACTTCCAGTCACTGTCTCAAACTTACCGCATTTTTAATATATTTTCCTAAAGAATGCTGGTTGGTAGGTGATCTTTAGTTTGGATCAGGAGAAGAACTCTCATCCCTAGGCTTTTGGGAAATTCGAATTCTTCATTTTGTGAGTGGTGTATCATAATAGTATTATGTTTTGCAAAAAAAAAAAAAAAAGGATTATGATGCAAAAATAATAGTTTTGCATATGAAAATACTGATTTTGACTCATCATTTAGGAATGTAGGTTTTTGTTTTACTTTCCCATTTCTCAATAGCAGAATCTATGAGATCTGATATTTTGCAGTGATTTTTTTTTGTGTGTGCTCTGTTGGTATATAGACAAGAAAACAGAAATAGGGAGTATCAGCTAATGAAAGGTGACAATGAGATGACAGTTTGAGGTGTGCTGAAATAGGATGAAACTAGGGTTTGCTTTCATTCAGACTGCTGGTTTTTTTCTTTCATCCTAGAAAGTGAGTTCTAAGGAAAAGACTCGGTGATATCTTTACTAAAGATTCAGTAACATGAAAATACTAGAAAATAATTTGTTTATATTAAAGTTATCAAATGGAAATATAAACATAGTAGCCGAATATATTTCAGTGCCCACAGTGACATTTATTTTAAGATTTGTGTTTAGGAATTGGCTTGCACACATGATTGCTGATCTTTAGGTAGTTTCTCTCAATTATTTTAAGAATTGCTCGATGTTGCTTTGTAGAGCTTCGCCTGTGTTGGGGGCAAAGAAAAAGGTGGGGAGAGGGAAATTGACAGGCTAAGGCACTTCTTTCAGGGGAAAACTGCATTGAAAATAGAGATATCTGAGCAATTCTTGGGGAATCTTAACTTTCCTGTAAATAGTTTTGCCAAAACTGTGTGGTGGCAATTAAAAAAAGCAAGAGACAAAAACTTACTCAAGCACATACACATCAACCATCACACAACAAAAAAAGAAAACCTTTTTCTAAAAGATCTAGTATGGAGAAGTAGGAAATTTTATATGCGACCAAAGAATATAGAGTAAAAATCACACTAAAACATGAGAAATAATGCATGTATCACCCAGCCCTAGCCTTTGGCCACAGATTAAGGTCATGTGTTGGCGATATCAGAAGCAGATGCTCTTATGAACTAAATGTTAGGCTAATGAGTGTGATAGCACTTTTGGTAATCAGAGGTGACCATTAGGAACATGTTGTTTTCTTGCACATGCTTTTCTGAAATGCTCTAGGAATGAGAGCATACTGTAGGAAGAAGCAGAGACAAGAGGCAGTGCTGTCTGGGTAGTTCCTCGTGGGCATTTTCTGTAAAACATTTTGCAGATAAATAATGCAGTAGACAATATTAAGAGTCGTTTGCATTTTCCTTCCTGACTTTGAGTATATGTTACTCAAGGTCTTGCTTTTGTGTGAACACAAAATTGGCATTTGTTTTACATTTCTATAATGTTGATTTTCTTTATATTCATTTCTCTCTAGAGATTATTTCTTTTTCTTTCCTGCTGTATGCATGCAACTCCCATTCATGGTAAAATAAATTACTATAAAACATAAGTCCATATTTTAAGGGAAATTTATAAGTGGATTTATTAAAAGACTGTAAGTTATCTTTGTTAAGTGTGCTCTGAATGAAGAGATCACCTAAACAGGCTTTGTGTGAGCAACAAGGCTGTTTATTCACTTGAGCATGAGTGGGCTGAGTCCAAAAAGAGAGTCAGCAGAGGGTTGGTGGGATAGGATCTGGTTTTATAGGTTGGGGGTAAGTAATGCAAAGTTGCAGTTTAGAGTGTTTTTTTGTAAGCCAGGGGCAGGGGTGTGTCAGGGCATCCAATGTTACAAGGCTGACCTATCATTTGAGGTAGGAACAGTGGTAGAGTGTCATAAGGTCAGTTAATCAGGCCACAGGGTCCAGTGTCACAAGGTCAACTTATCAGCTGAGGCAGTAACAATGGTGGAATGTCGCAAAGTTGGGTAATCAGGCACTGCAGGAGCTAGCTATTCCTCTTCTTTTGTGATTTTTCTGTTACCTTAGACTTTCTGGCTCTAGAGGAGGCTATCTAGAGGTGTATGTGTGGGTCACAGGGGTCACCATTGGCATGACTGTGGTGTAGTCCATGGTGTAGTCAGTTTGAAGAACCTTGCAATCTTTATGTTTTCCAACAATATACTTAATTTCTGATATTTTCACAAAAATTAAAATTAAATTAAATTAATTAAAATTAAATGTAATTGTTTATGAAGTATCGCACTGTGATTAAGAACATGAAGTCAGGAGCCAGACCCTGAATTTGAATCTTGGCTTTGTCATATATTAGCTATGTGACCTATCAGCAAGTTATTTAATATCTTTATGTTCAGCTTCTTCATGTTTAAAATGGAGACTATCCCATCTACTTCATAGGATTTTTGGGAGAGTCAAATATATGGGTATTGTACTTAGCACTTTAAATTAAATAAAAACTACATATTTTAATATTATGATATAGTACTTAGTATAATAATAAGCCCTTTTCAAAATGTGATTTATAAGTTAGAGTATAATATTTCATTGCCTTTTTAAGATGTTTTTAATATTTATTAATTTGATTCCATCTGTCTACTAGTGCCTAGAATTAGAGTATTAGTCTTTCAAATGAAAGCAAAATTTTAAGGTTGGAATAGATATTAAAAATATAGAGTAACAAAGGATCTCTTGTCATCATCTTTAAAAATAAGATAAAGAAAACTTTTAAATTATAAACATTTTGTATCAATTAGATTTATGTAGCATTTTCCTTTCATATAAAAAACTGTTATATTAAAATATGCATGGATTCATTCTGTATAACTTAGAAAATTTTCTTTCTTGCTTTATGTTTTTGTTAAGACTGTGTGTAGAGCATATAAATGTGTGCTGCTGTTTGTTATCATTTTATGTGTTCCGTTGCCAAAAAACATTAAAAAGATTTTCTTTCTTTTTTTTTTTTTTTTTTTGAGAGGGAGTCTTGCTCTGTCACTAGGCTGGAGTGCAGTGGCATGATCTCGGCTCACTGCAGCCTCCACCTCCTGGGTTCAAACAATTCTCTTGCCTCAGCCTCCTGAGTAGGTGGGACTATAGGTAGGTGCCACCACACCCAGCTAATTTTTGTATTTTTAATAGAGACAGGGTTTCACCATGTTGGCCATGGTGGTCTTGATCTCTTGACTTTGTGATCCACCTGCCTTAGCCTCCCAAAGTGCTGGGATTACAGGTGTGAACCACCACGCCTGGCCAAAAATATTTTCTTAATGGTATAGCCTATTCACTTAAAAATTATTTAACAGTGAAGGGCTGAATCTGAAACTCCTTTAATTTTCTGAGCTTTTAAAGTTTGTTTTGGTTTTGGTTCTTTTTTAAAAAAGATAACATACATATGGTGATTAAGGATAGGCATTCATTCATTTATTCAATCAGTATTTGAGTGCTTTAAGGCACTGTTCTAGGCATTAAGGATACATCAGGGAAACATTTATCTATTTAGAGACAGGGTCTTGCTCTATCTCCTAGCTCTCTGTAGCCTCAAACCCCTGGGTTCAAAGGATCCTCGTGCCTCAGCCTTCTGAGTAGTTAGGACTACAGGCATATGCCACCAGGCCTGGCTGATTTTTAGGATTTTTTTGTAGAGACAGAGTCTTGCTATGTTTCCTAGTCTGGTCTTAAACTTCTGGCTTTAAGTGATCCTCCTGTCTCCACCTCCCGAAGCCCGGAGATTATTCATGTGAGCCATTGTATCCAGCCACAATGAAACTTTTAGATCAAACAATAAACTCATAATTGTATCAATTAGATTTTTCTCAATTGTATAGGAACTTCATAGTCTTACTTTTGGATAGCAACCAAGTACATATTCGGTACATAGAGCTTCTCTTTATCTGTGTCATGCAGTTAAAAAAGTTTTTTATTGTCTTCTATAAAACAGTTAATATGCAATGGTCAAATTCGAAACATTGTCTCTTACAAACATTACACAGAATATAATTATTTATAGAATTTATATCTTATTATAAGCCACATTTTTCATTATTTTGGATAACTAGTGGTGCTTTCCTATCTGATTTAAACTAGTTTTATTGGCCAGGTACAGTGGCTCATGCCTGTAATCCCAGGACTTTGGGAGGCCAAGGCAGGTGGATCACGAGGTCAAGAGTTCGAGATCAGCCTGGCCAATATGGTGAAACCCTGTCTCTACTAAAAATACAAAAATTAGCTGGGTGTGGTGGTGGGTGCTTGTAATCCCAGCTACTCGGGAGGCTGAGGCAGGAGAATTGTTTGAACCCAGGACGTGAAGTTTGCAGTGAGCCGCGATCGTGCCATTGCACTCCAGCCTGGGCAACAGGGTGATACTCCGTCTCAGAAACAAAACAAAACAAAACAAAACAAAAGCTAGTTCTGTTTAGGCTATGGATCAACCTCTTTGTTCCAAAACACTGGAATAGGGGAATTTTGTGCCTTTCCCCTTCCCCACAGAGAGTTTGTGTTCCACTAAGTGACATTAAGATCCTGTTTTCAAGCTGTTTTCTTTTCACCTACTGCCTAGTTTTTTGAGGTGGGAATGAAGGTAGGCGAAAGTTAATTGTAGACCAACACAAAGAGTGCAATGCAGCATGTGTTTGCAATAATGGTGAATGGACACTATGAAGCAAGTCTGATGAGAGGACCTGATCAAGCAGTGCTCTGGAACCAATGAGTGACCCATCAGATACCACTGGTTTATTTATTTTTTGAAGTTCTGTAACATGGAAATGCAGTCACAGGTTAATCGTTACTAAATTTTGTTCTACAGAATTATTTAAAAATATAGGGAAATGATCAGGAATTGCTGTTGTTATAATGTAGGGGGATTAAATAGGTTCAAAATGAGTAGATTGTATATTCTCATTACATAGAACCTTGTGCAAAATGTCTAATTCAAGTAACAAGTTAGTCAACAGCTAATTCCTCCTCATTGGAGTATTAGATGTTCTTAATTAATTTTCTGACAAAAATATGAATGCTACAATTTCATTGATCCTTAAGGCCTTATTCCAGAACTTTCTTCATTGAGTTTTAGAAAAAGAGAAATACATTCTTTCTGAAGTTGAAGGTCCTGATTTTCTCAGTGTTAACAATGGGCCCTATTATGCTGCTTCCAACTGAGCAAGGCTAGAAAGAACTTCACAGCTGGCTGGGCACCTGACATGCCCAAGGCAGGTACTCTGACCTGCTCATATAGCCCTGGTTCCTCCTGGGGAGAATAGCAGTTTCCATTCCCTGAAGTGCGTAATTTATTCCAGGCTATGAATAGAATGAGCTTGTTGATTTGGGACTAGTGACATTCCCCTTGCACAACCTCAGGACATGATTATCCACACCAGGGTCATGCAGGAGCTTCCCATCTGACCCTGAGCAGTCCTCACCCTGAGCACTTAACAAGAGTGATAAGAGGCTATTGGAATGTCACATTCCCTTGAATTTATTTATATTTTTAATAAGGTACTGGCATCCTCTTTTGCTTTTATCTAAGCCTGACTTTCTAGAAACCTGATTACAAAAAGTCTATTAACTCAGTGAGTTGTTAGATTAACTATATTAATACATGAATCAGGAAAATCATAGTCCTATAACGTTTCCTTTTACAGCACATGTGTTTTTTGAGTTTGTAAAGTATGCAGAGCACTGCATTAGGTTCTATCAGAGACACAGAAATAAACAGGAAATAATGGTCCTGATCCTGAGGCAAGACAAAAACTAGAGACAGAGAAGTTTGACAGCAAGTAGAAGGAATGAATAAAATTATTTATAATATTATTGAATATTATGAATAAAATATTTATATATTTATATATTAAAATAAAAAATATAAAATATGAATAAAATTATTCATAATATTAATGAATAAAATTATGAGTACCATGGTATGACCAAATACTTGTGTTTTATTTAAACACAAAGGACAAACAACAGAGAGAGGGTGATTAGGAAAGACTTCTTGTAGATAGCAAATTGTACTAAATCTTGGAGTGCTTAAATAGGGCGCAAAAGAATGAAAGGGTCACTGTCATGAGTAATTTTTGCTAGGTATGGGAAAACTGTTATCTTCATACCTGACGTGACTACTTTGTGGTTGCTCAGTAATTTTTGAATTGAATCAATTTTTCCCATAGAGGAAGAAAGACTAAGGCCTCTCACAGAAGAATCAGGTCAAGTACTTCAGATTCTAATGTCCTGCAGGCATATGGATTTGTGACCAGAAGAGAAGGGACATATATTAAAATTAACATATTTGAAACTTGACTATATTTTATGCTTTAATTATAGAAATGAGTAGGAAAAATAGGAGGGGACATCTATCATTTACTATTGGCCAATTTAAGAAAAAAAACAAAAAAAGAAAAGTTGAAATAGGTAAGATAGTGAGATGGAAATTTCTGATGGAATTTCTAAGGGAGAATTAGACAAAGAAGAAAATAGTCGAATTATAACTTAGACTTAAAAAAAAAAGTTAGAGTATTGGCCGGGTACAGTGGCTCAAGCTTGTAATTCCAGCACTTTGGGAGGCCGAGGTGGGTGGTTCATGAGGTCAGGAGTTCGAGACCAGCCTGTCCAATGTGGTGAAGCTCTGTTTCTACTAAATGATACAAAAATTAGCTGGGCGTGGTGGCACACGCCTATAGTCCCAGCTCCTCAGGAGGCTGAGGCAGGAGAATCGCTTGAACCTGGGAGTCAGAGGTTGCAGTGAGTTGAGATCGTGCCACTGCATTACAGCCTGGGTGACAGAGTGAGCCTCCATCTCAAAAATAAAAAATAAAAATAAAAAAATTAGAGAATTGACTTAGTTTAGGTACTATGCCAGGTATTTTTCAAAGATTTTACAATATCTGGAAAGTACTCCATGTTGTTCCAGTCTTAGTGGCCTGGCAGCTATGTAAAGCAAATAATTGCAGCAATTTGAAATGAGTGCCTTTTGCATATATGAATAAAGTGTGGTGAACTAGGCCAGAAAAATAAGGAAATATGTAAAGGGTAGGGGAAGCTCCCCAGAGGAGGTGACATCTCATTTGAATCTTCATGGGTGAGTTAGGAGTGTTTTGGGAGAAGGGAATATAGTAAGGGTGTTCCAGAGAAAACCACATGTATGAAGATAGAGAGATCAGAAGGATCACTGCATGTGTGACAAGTTGGATGTGTCCAGAACACAGCATAAGCCTGGAGGTCATAGTGAGAGAGGGGTTTAGAGAGCTAAGTAGAAGCCAGAGCATGAAGGACTATGGATATTATCCCAGGAATTTAGAATATTATATATACATGATCGGGAAGCATTGAATGACTTATGCTAAAAAACAAAATTCGCAACACCTGCATACTATGGACTATAGAGGGAGATCATAAGAAAGACAACTGCTCTTCTGGGGAGGTTGTCTTCAGGCACTCAAAAGGGTCCAGCATTTGACATACCGACATAGGCTTTCCTACAATAAAGCCTCTAACAAAATTAGGCTGTCCTGAATCCCTGGTAATAGCATTATTTACCTTTACACCAAGAAGGTTGGGAAAGCACCAAAATCAGCATGTGGCGTATGCCCAGGCAGACTTCAAAGGGTTGGTGCTATAAGATCTAAAGTTCTTATGAGATTGTCCAAAACAAAGAAACATGTCAGCAGGGCCTATGGTGGTTCCATGTCTGCTAAATGTGTTCCTGACAGGATCAAGCATGCTTTCCTTATTGAGGAGCAGAAAATTGTTGTGAGAGTGTTGAAGGCGCAAGCACAGAGTCAGAAAGCTAAATAAAAAATGAAACTTTTTTGAATATTAAAAATGAAAAGACTTGCCAAAAAGAAAGAAAGACAACCCACCAGAGAAGATTGCAAAGCCCCAGGGAAAAAAATAATGACATCCTAAATGTCAGTAGTGAAAACCAAAATGGAAAAAAAAGGATGAACTTAAGTGGGATCAGGGATGTGTTGCAAAAGGTCTTACCCATGTGGAGGCTGAGGGTGATGAGGGACTCTAGAATTTTCTCAAGTTTTTAGATTGAGCACTTGGGTAGATGGGATACTGTAACAGAATTGTGGAAAGCTGCAGTACAAACAACTTTTGGATGGAAAAGAATGGACTCAGTATTGACTATGTTGAATTTGAAGTTATTTTAGGTCCACCGGGCAGGGATGTCCCTTAGGCAGTTGGGTTTGAATCTGAAGATGGAAGTCAGGAATGGAGATAAGGATTTTGTAATCATCCAGGATATAGGTTATAGTGAAAATCTAATATATGCATGGAGTTTTAAGAAGAGAACAGGCTCAAATGTTATACTCAGGAAAGCACAAACAGTAGTTTTGAGCAGTGATAATATCTGAAAAAATCCTGAGGTAGAACTATACCATGTCATTAAGGCAGCCTACCTGCCAGCTGTTACGTCGTAATACCAAATAATGAAAACGTTAGCTTCCTGCCATCTCTTTTATTTTCATTCCTTACGGTTCCTAGTATTCTGATGAAGAAGAATCCTTGAAGGAGTTTTTCCCTGCTGTCTAATGTAGGGCTTCCTAAACTGCTTCCTAGAACATTTCTGGCAATTCTGCAAGATGTTAATAAGCATTCACAAACTCCTATGTCAAAAACTGAAATATGAAACATTTTTTAATTGCAATCCTTCTTAACACCTTCAATAATGTACACCAGGAATTTCTAAGAGGGATTGTAGTTAGTAGCTCCTTCCTGAGTTCCCCCAACCCCAAACCACAGACCCCTTTTCTTTAGGGACTACCTATTAATATCTCAATTCTTTTTGAAAAATGCTGATTTTTTGATTGGAGAAATTAATGTCATCTTCATAGTCATTTGGGCTTTCAATATTTGAGGGTCTTTTGTATATGAAAGGTATACTAATAGTTACTGTGTTTTAATTTATAAAGCTGAGTGTTTTCATAAACCTTTAAGCTCAATTTATAAATCTTATTAATAAATCTAGTAATTTGGGATTATATTTAAAACACTCATTTTCATTTGTTTCTTAATTAGTGATCAGTTAGCTTATACATTTGACAGATTAAATTCTCTTAAACATTTCACATCATTTTCAAACTTGATTAATTACATTCCTTTAGACTTTGCAAACTGTAACCCCCAATATGCTTAATATTCCCAAGCACTCTAAATCTCTGGGAAGGCAGCCTTACAAATCTAATACAAGTATTCCTGAGCATTTAAACACCACTTTCACACTGAAAGCCAAGTGCATGCCTTAGTCAATCAGTTTTCAAACACGCTATATGAACTTAGTCAATCAAACTGTCCTTAAGTATTTCGAATTAAAATGTCAAGATTACTACTAATTGCTTTAAAATATTTTAAATAAAAACCACAAGGCTTAAATATAGATTTCCTAATGTGTTAGATTCTCTTAAATGTTTCACACACTTGAAATAACAAATGAAATATTCCTAGCCCTAACAAAAGTATGAAAATTACTGTTTTCACCAGTTCCATTTTTTAAAATATATTCTCTCCCTGTTTCCGATTGAGGGCCACCTACCTGAAGAGCAGAGAATTACCGTCAGCCCTGGTAAAGCTGAGGATACAAGGCTGCTGGCCAGATTGGGAATTAAATACCTGGGTGTTAATTCCAGGATGGATCTATCTGAGCTGTTTTTTTTTTTTTTTTAGTGATAAGAATATTTTTTGCACATAAATTTTTTTGAAAACTGTATTACGCATCTGTCATACCATTATTCTTTATCTTATTAACCAGTTTTATTATTTTTAATTGCCCAATTGAATTAATGATATTCACTACCCTGCCATGGATTGCAGTTAATCTCTTAACTACCTAACTTGATTCTCCACCTGCTTTATATTTTGTTGTTCTTTCTCCTAGAACTATTCTTTAATAATTTTACTGATAAAAGGCAAAGAAGCCCTTACTATGCTCCTTATTATATACTTTCTTAACTTTAGTGTTTCTCTTGTTTCTGCTTTCTTTTTTGTTTATTATACTCCTTCTATGGTGATTTTGTTCACTGTCACCTTTATTTCAAAATTTTCTTTTCATCTTTTTTTAGGCCATGACTTATTAAGTAAAATTTCTAAGCCAATAGTTATTTAGCTTAAAAACAAAAACAGTCATGGAAGGTGGTCAGCTTGTCAGGTTATTTACTTTCGGTATGATTTTGGACAAGCTCATTTTAATCTCTTGAGCCTTGACTGCCTCAGCTTTTAAACCAGATGAATATCTTACCTGTCTGCAGGCAGGGGCCAAATGAGAAGATATCTTGGGGCCTTCTCTTTCATCTCCGATAGCTCTAATTCTTCTTACTGCTTTTCATCTTGTTCAGTTGCTCTTTACTGACACGGTCTGTATATGCCGGTCATTTTGTAGAACTACTCAGAGAAATAACTTTTTCAACCTTTAATTAGTTGTAAATATTTAAAAACTGGGAGATTTCACTCTTTTTTTTCTAAAGATGGAAAGATGTGAAAATACCGTGTCTGCATTTCTCCTTCTCCCCAGCAGCTTGAGCTGAGTTCTGTCTAGTGTTCTGTGCTTTCCAATTTGCCTCAGTGCCTACTGCATCCGTTTTGTAATGAATTGAGCCAATGAGGTTTACATAGAAACAGTTGGTGTAAAAAGTAAGGTCAGTTCTAGAATTTAAGGCCCTACGTTTATGTATATGATAGCATGAGCTTTTTGAAGAAACAAAAGTTTTAAATACTATACTTTTTTGTATAAGCTTCAACCTATATGCATACTCAATTCTCATATAAAAACTAACTTCGGTTTAAAAAAAACCAGTGAATAAAGCTCATGCTTCTCCTATTTCTGTTTTTTTTTTCCTCTTCCAGTGTGAACATTCTGATTTTCCGTTAGGTACTAGGAAGAGGTGAATACTTTTGTTTGCTTAACTTGAGGACTTACTGTTCTATCAGGTTATTGCACTTGGACATAGATACCTTCCTATATTTCCAAATAATTATTCCTCAGATTTTTTTCTGATATGTCTTGAATCTGCCCAATTGTCAGGTGATTGATGCAGTCATTTAAAAAACTGCTTGGGGATTATGATCTTGTATACACTTAAAAGAGTGGACACCATATTGAAATTACTACACTTTTTGGACTACATTTCTATATAGGATTGGAGACACTCTGTTAATATTCCAGATAAGAAATATGCTACATGTTTGTCATTTACCATGGTTTTCTGGACTTAGGACATGAAATTCTATCAAGCAGCTTGAGAGCAATATTAAAAAATGATGTAGCATCACAAGCCAATGATAAGTATGTTCACCGTAAGAATTTAAATGTGGTGAATAGATGCAGTAGTGTGATTAGCATTCAGTGGCCTATCTCTAATTTTCTTTACCTGCGTTGAAAAGCCAACCAAGCTTGAAACATTTTCAGTGTGCCGAGCATTTGTGTGCTCCACTCAGTATCAGGGTAAATTTTGCCCCTTTGAATGTCTTTCTGATATACATCGTTTGAAAAACAAATGTTCACAAATAAGAATATACAAGTCACTTAGTATCCTACACCATCACAAAAAAGAATGTGGGGCTACTAGTACACAACTTTATTTCTCATTATTGGCTATAAAATTATTTTCTTGCCTAATTTGTTTCAATCAGACATTTAGTGGTGTATACCTAATTGTCTTTCATTAACAATCACACTCAATTAATATAAACAATAATTTATGCTTGATGTCATACTGAATTTATAATAATTTGGAAACAAGAGACAACTTATAGGGAATTGAATGGAATAAACTCCGTAAGATACAAAACAAATCAGAAGTACTTTAAGAGTAAGCACATTGTTATGATGCACAATAAATACACAAACAATTGTGAAGTTCTGGGAACTGGATTTTGTAAAATGTGTACATGTTTTATTTATACAATGGTGTATAAATTCTTTGAGAGGGGTACTTTCTTGTTTATTTCATTAGAATGATAATGAAAATTAGCTTCATGACCTTCATATACAGCCCTGCTGTGTAATACAAATAGTTAACTGCCACAAGTCTATTTCTATAACTGAAAGAGACATGCAAAGGATTATGTTGCTTAAAGGACTCTTAAAATTAATAATTATAAAATTCTTCTACCTCTAAAAGTTTTAAAAAAGAGAAGAAACTGAAATGGGTATTTCTTAACTAATTATACCTAAAATCTGATGCACATTTTCTTTTGAAAAGCCAATTTTCTGAAGAATAGTTTTACACAGCTTCATTCCTGGCATGACTATTTCAGGTGTAGTGTTCAGGGATTATTTCAAAGCAGACAGATATATGATATAGAATGATTCTGGGGACAGACTTTCCAGATTAACAAGAAAAGAGAATTTTAAAATAGGTAAACCTAAAATTGGATATTTTTTATGTGAGGAGTGCTTAATTCAATGGGGACATTTCTCAGAGAGATTTATTACTTTTTGATGGTGCCTCTGTGACTTTTATGAGAGTCCCTCAGTAGCTGTCCTCCATCAGAGAACATCTCAGAATTACTTTTTTTCTGTCCATTTCCCCATATTTTTCATTTTCTTTACTAGATTTGCTCACATTTATTACCCCTATTCATATTTCCTTCCTTTCTTAATACATTGGAAGAAGATTTAAGAAAACAATTTTCCCAACACATACACATATGTGTATATATGCTATATATCTGTTTATGTATGTGTATACATAGTTTTAAAAATGAATGTCCACAACTAAGAATATAGAAGTCACTTAGTATCCTACACCGTCACAAACAAAGAATGTGGGGCCACTAGCACACAACAACTTTATTTCTCATTATTGGCTATAAAATTATTTTCTTGCCTAATTTGTTTCAATCAGACATTTAGTGTGTGTACCTAATTGTATTTCATTAACTGTCACACTCAATTAATATAAATGATGATTTATATTTGTATATATGCTATATATATGTATATGTATGTGTATAGCATATATATACACAATGCAAGCTTAGCATAGCATCTGTCTGTCTTGCACATTAGATTTAAAAGCTCACTAGCTAAAATGTGTTTAAAAATTGCAGATTACATCCCATCTTTTAATTTAGAAGATAAAGAGGTTGAGATCTAGCCAGGTTAGCCACATGCCCATGTGGTCTTCAGACCGAGGCATAGCTCAGATGGGAAGGCATGACTCTGATGCCGTGCCCATACCTTCCCTTCAGTACTGCCACATCTGGATGAAGGAGGTCTGGGTGAAAGTAAGAAGTATAAGAAAGACTGGGTGAGATATTAGCAAACTCTAGATTGCAGTCAACTTGATCACTATATGCTAGGCAATTTTAGGAATATGACTTTCTATCTGTAAATGGAGGTAGAATAGATGAAGAACATTAGAAAGATTAAGAATATGAATGGTGAATTAAGAAAAAGTTTAGGACCAATGAGATGTGACACAATATCTACTCCCGCTTTACCCCTATTTTAGAGTTAAAATATCAGAAGATATCAGAGGAAGTAAAGTTTTATGAAAATACAATATTTGTTAAATTTAGAATATTTTGACCTTGAAGCATGTTAGCATACCATTTCATCTATCGACGTTTGATTGGGATCTTTTTACAACTTTCATTTTGCTCTTGATCTTGTTCATGCATTCCTTCTCCTTCTTAAGCAGTAATATACTTTAATACCTGATTAAATGCCTTGTTCACTAATTCTGTCACCTATTTATATGTCTATTTATATTGATTGTTTTTTCTCCTCATTATGGGATATGATTTTTTTCTGTTTCTTTTCATGCCTGGTAATTTTGACTGGATGACAGACATTATGAATATTATGGTGTTTGGTATTGATTTAAAATTTTTTAAAAAATATTTCTGGAGGCCGGGTGCGGTGGCTCACGCCTGTAATCCCAGCACTTTTGGAGGCCAAGGTGGGCAGATCATGAGGTCAAGAGATCAAGACTATCCTGGCCAACATGGTGAAACCCCATCTGTACTAATAATACAAAAATTAGCTGGACATGGTGGCGCACGCCTGTAGTCGCAGCTACTTGGGACGCTGAGGCAGGAGAATTGCTTGAACCTGGGAGGCGGAGGTTGCAGCGAGCCGAGATCGGGCCGCTGCACTTCAGCCTGGCACCTGGCGATGAAGCAAGACTCTGTCTCACAAAAAAAAAGAAAAAAGAAAAAAAGAAAAGAAAATATTTATGGGCCTTGTTCTGGGAAGAATAAAGTTACTTGGGCACAGTTTGATCATCTTTGGCTTGCTTGTAAGCCTTTTTGGTAAATCCTGAACAGTGTTTATAGTCAAGTGCTAATTTGGCCACACTAGTGAGGCTTTGCCCTTCTGAGCCCTTGACTCAATGCCCTGTGAATCACCAGGTCATTTCTATCCAAGATTATCGAGTACCAAGGCCTTCATGAGCTCCAGATAGTTTCCACTTCTTCCTTAATGATGGTTCTTTCTCAGGAGTCAGTAGTTTTCTTTTATATATGACCAGACAAGTATTCAACCAAAGGCTGAATTGGACGGTGCCTGTCTCCGGAGCTTGCCAGGGCTTTATAAGCTCCAGATATTTTCCACTTATTCCTTAATGATGGTTTTTTCTCTGGCCTCAGTAGTTTTCTTTTATATGTGACCAGACCAAAGACTCAATTGGACTGTGTCTGTCTCCACAGCTTGCTCACTTGCCTTTTCTGTGCAGCTCCCTCCTTTCTGGTACTCTTCCCAGCAGATTCTGGCCTACTTGGTGTCCTAGAGTCCTAAACTCTGTCTCCTGAACCAAGCAAGACGGTTGGACTCTGTTTGGAATCCCCCATGCCACATCTGGAAACTCTTTTCAGGCAGTGAACATTTTACTTATGCATATTGCTGTCCTCATTTGTCTCCCTTCTCTCAGATATTATTGTGCAACATTACCCCTTATTCAATGTGTGTCAAAAAGTTTATGATACAGAGTGCTAACATGATCTATATACTGGGTTCTCTGAACACTGCTTAAACTTCTGTAAGCTCAAAGGCAGAGGCTTATCAATTTATTTGCAAACACTTATTGAGAGTTCATTACATATTAGGATTTTCTTAATTATTGGAAATAATTAAGAGATGAATAAAGTGTGGTCCTGTAGCCTTGATGAAAAAGCTAGCATGTATAGTTTTTTTACACTGACTGAGATTAAAAGATTATTATAATTGGAGATTATCCTGAGAGATCAGAAGTTCTTAGAAACTTGGTGTTTGCAGTATGTAGCATATAACTAGATCTTGAATACAGCATTCAATAAATACTAAAGGATGAAGGATAGTGCAGCTAATTTATAGGCATATTCTGCTAAGAAATGCTTACAGCTTTTTTTCTTAGTTCCCAAGAAAAGAAAACTTAAATCAATAAGAATATGATGATGTATGTTTTAGAGAGAAAAAAAATCTAACTTATTTTAATTTAGACTATCATGAATATTATTTATTGACAATTCCAACAAACTTTAAATGTCACATTGATATCTAAGTTTTATAGTCTTGTTTTGTTTCTAATTGTCATATCAAACAATTGAAAAGTACCAATCCTATCAAACCTTCTTTTGTAACTGCTGCTTCCCCTTTCTTCTTTTTTTATTCTTTTGCTTATTTCTGTTCATGTTTTGAAAAGCAGGGTCTGCAGATAGTTATTTATATGTATGAATTCACTGGTTCATTCTAGTGCGAAATAGGTCATTCTGGAACAGTGAGAAATGTGATTGCTGAATTTCAAGCAGTTTTTGCTGCTCAGCTGGATCTGTAGAAAAAGGAAAGGGGTCAGGCCAGCACTTGTTGAAGATTTCTTGTTGCCATTGTCTTAGTGAAAGAGACTTGATGCTGGTGAATGTGAAGTATTCAATATATTAGGGAGGAGGAAAGGGAGGCTTAGTATCAAGTTTAATAATTATTACAGTATTTTATTTTAACTGCTCTTTAGATGGTTAATATGGAAAACACCTAAAATGCCATCCTAATAAAGATGTGTAGGGCTCTTTCTCCTTAAAAAAAAAAACTAGGTACAGCAAATAATAGCACTGTGAAAATTTTGAGACACAAATACGCCCCCCCCCTTTTTTTTTGCATGCCAATGTACTGAAAAAGAAAGAAAATTGCAGTAGGATTGGCAGGTTATGATTCTCATAAAAATTTTTTAAAAAATTAAACAAGAAAATAAAGAATGCTTTGAAAAAATTGTACATTACTCAGTATTTAAAAACGAAAATCATTTAATCTTCTGCCTTCTTTTCCTCTGTGTGGAAATTAGGGTTGTAAATAGGAAACTACTTTCAAATGGTAAACTTTTTACAAACTTGACAAAAAGAGACATTAATTAAAATCAAATTCCCACATTCAAGTGGCAATTTTGTTTATGAATACAACCATTAATTCATAGGTTTCTTTTTCTTTTTTATATGACATAGTTGTAATGTACTGCAGTTATTTCCATTAATAACTAGTTAAGAAATTTCAGAAATTCTATATTTAGAAATATGTACTTTAGTCTATTTCAGTTGTTAATATAAATAAATAGGCTGCATTACTGAAGAATTTCTTTCAAATTAAACTTGAAGAGAGAATCTCATAAGAGATTAATTCAGAATTATGCTCAGGTTCTGCTTGGGTGTTCTTGAGTCCAGTGGTTTGTCTCGTATTCATTTTAAAGCAAGTGAGTGAGAATGAGTACCGACAGAACAGTGAGAGCTTTGCTTGGCTGGCCAAGGAGCAGGTGTGAGCTACGGGCACACCCTTCCCATTTAGGAGCTGTGTGGTACTGACAAACTATGATCGTAATCACTTATTGACCTGTAAGCTGGAAAAGAATGAAGGTGTCTGACTCAGTCATATGGCAGACTTTTAAATGGAAATCTTCATTATAAAGAAAGGGAATTCTTCTTTCTCTGATTTTAACAGAATGGGAGTGTTCTCTCCATCATCCCCATAACCTCACCTTCTGTGGACTGAATGAATTTAATGTTTGGAAACTGATTCAGATAAAATGTAGTATTGTGATTAAAGCTATCTCAGAACATTTTAATCATGTATTGCTCTTGTATTTATATACATTGTTTACATTGAGCTAATGCAATAACATAATTAAAGATTCCCCTAGGACTGCATAGGAATCTGGGAGTGGGGCACTAACCGGTATTCCATTGTGTGGGGGAAGGAAATTTCTCTTCTTATCCGTTACTAGGTTTATGGCCGAGACCCCTATGACAAGACAGATTATCAAGAAAAAAAATAGAAATTTATTTAAATATAAGTTTTAGGTGACATAGGGGCCTTCATAAGGAAATTAAAACCTAAAGAAACAAGTAAACCTGTGTATTTTTATGCTAGGTTTGATGAAAAAGTCAATCAATACAGGGAAGTATGATTAGACAAAAGAGTTATGAACTAATGGTAATAAACTGTGAAGAACTTAGCAAGTCTTATTTGCTGAGATTCTCCTCTGTGTCCCTGTGTCATCAGAGATGAGGATGTTCCTTTCTTGTGGATATAGAAAGGACACCTCTCACATGAAGGCCTTATGACCTGCTTCAGGGGAAGGTTAGAAAAAGGATATGGGGAAGGTGAGAGTGACCTTCTTCCTTCTGCTGTTTTCTCCAATGCCAAGGTATCATATTTTGGGGTAGTGTGTCCTGACCCTCCTCAATTCTCTCCATTACTCTTTGTCCTTCCATTTGTAAACCTCAGATATTTCTCTTACTCTTCTCCCTTTTTACTTTCCCAATAGATCTTTGCAAGTGTGAGTCTTTTGGCCCACAGGAGAACCAGATATAATGGGGGTGCTTTTCCTAACTTGCCTTGTTTTAAGTAAGGACACAGATCTAGGATTTCTAAGGAGTGTTCTACTTAGTGCTGAAAAAATGGAGAGGATTATCAATGTGTTTTTTACAGTAGAAAACTAAAGGAAACATTTAGAAATCTTTAGTAATAGTTACCCATGTCTTTATTTAAATATATATATAGATCTATCCTAACATGAGTATTCTTAGACATAACAACTTCATTCATTCATGAATCTATCAAACCTTTGAACATACTAGATGTGCAGCCCTAAGTGCCCAAAACTGACTCCTATATCTAAAGAGCTTATAATACTTCACAGTTTTCTAAGCATTTTCATTAAGGTTCATCTGATTGTTTATCTACTTATTTAACAAATACTTGTTGATCTCCCTATTGTTAGCACTGGAGTTACAGCAGTGAATAAAATAAAACTCCACTGCCTTTGTGGAGTTATATTCCAGCAGGAAAAATGATAATGGACAAGTAGAAATATTCTTTACCTCACACAGTGCTAAGAAAAGTGTAAGAGATTAAATGGATGTACAGGGTGGGGTGTGTGTTTGCAATTTGAACTACAGCTCATGGAGAGCTGGCGCCGGAGCAGAAACTTGAGTAAAGTCAAGGAGTAAGCCACTTGGATAAAAGAGTAAATAATAAGTAAAAAGCTCTTGAAGCAGAAACACACTGGTGTGTTTGAGAAACAAAAAGAAGGGCAGTATAGCCAGACCAAATCAGAGAAGGAGGGAAAGGTAGCAAATAAGGTTGGAGTGCTAGCCAATGGGCAGATTACGTTGGGCCTAATAGGTCACGTAAAGGGGTCTGGATTTTATTCTAGGTGCAATGGAAAGTCATTGGAAGATTTTGAACAGGAGAATGACAGGTTCTCAGTATTGGTTTAAAGGAATCATGCTGGCTAGTGGGTTGTGAGGAGATAGTACTGGGGAAAGGATGGCAAGCAGATAAATCAGGAGTAGCTTAAGTGAGATATGATAGTGGTGTCCACTTGGGTGATAGGAGTGGAGATTATGGGAAGTGGTCAGCTTTTATATATATTTTGAGGATAGAGCCAACAGCATTTGCTGCTGACTTGGATGTAGGAACTCAAGAGAGGAGTTAAGATGACCCCCCTATGCTATTGCTCCACACTGCAGTTAAAGAATGGAGGTTTCAATGTGAGCAGTACTTTCCCAAAACTAGTTCTGTTTTAGAACCTGGATTAACACTGAAACAAATTTAAAGTTTTTCTTGTTTTTTTCTTCTGTTCAGAAAACTAAGAGCATTCTGGATTTAAGCAAGGAGGCGATATTCTTGATATCTGCACTCTAAATATAACAAACACCCTTATCACTATAAGGGTCACACACAGTTTCATTGTAGGTTTTTTGTTTGTTTTGTTTTTCTGAAAGCACACACTCAAGATCCTAAAAAAAATCTTTAAGATTGTTTCATCCCTTCCCTTCCATGTCTCCTTTCCTTAGTAGGACAGTAATGAATGATCGACAGCCATGTGTGCTTTTAGAAGGAGAAAGGAATACTTACAGAAAGGCTCTTGTGAAGCAGAAACAGAACAGGAAAGAGAGAATAAATTGGGAATTAAAGTACCTCTCATTTATTTGTGCATATTATTCTCTATCCAGCTCCTTTTCTTGTACTGTGTCAGCCTGGATGTCCAGATAAGTTAAGGCTGATCTTAGTCCAAGCTGCAAATAAAGTTGGGGACTGCAGATAATTTCTGTTTTCATTATTAAGGAATTAGCTAACTTACAGACATTGCTTATGTTGTATTACATACATGACACTTATCAAAGTGCTTATATATTCTCACTTGTATAACTCATTTAATACTCACCAAAATGTGCAAGGAAGTTAATACTTCAGATTTCCCTACTTTAAAATGAAGAAGCTGACCCCAGAGAAGTCAAGTGACTTGCCTTGGGTTTGTAGAGCTATAGTGTAGTAGCAGGGCTAGGATTACCATCCTTCTCATGAGAAATAAGATGTGTGTTGAATCCAGTGAAAAGGGAGAACATTATTTACCTTTCATAATTCAGCAGACTCTGAAGTTTGAGATAAATGAAGAGGAATATAGGATTAGAAAAAAATGTTCCCTGGGATATAATTAATTTCATCAAAAGCAGAATCAAAGTGTATGTGTGTGTGTATGTGTGTGTTTAGCAGATATCCATTGGAAGGATACAAGGAAGATGAGCACAATGATGGACTAAGATGCGCTCACATTAGTCAACCCTTAGGAAATGCCTTGGGAAATGGGTATACATCCTGACTCTGTTAAAAGTGTCATGGGATCCTTGGGGTATTGCTTTGCCAGCCAGAAACCTCTGTAGCTGGTGGTACCTTTGCCTGAGTTTTGCTCTAGCCCACTGGGCTTGTTCTATCCACTTGGACTGGCAGGCTTTGCTTGGCTTGCCCTTGTGGCCCAGATCCCCCACTCACCAAAGGCAAGCCAGGTGCATGACGGGGTGTGTGTGAGCGAGCAAGTGCAGGGTCCAGCCACTGCACACAGCCAGGCATGCCAGCTGCGGCAGGGTGGGCAGCTCTGGGCACCAGCATGGGTACCAGCTCCCTGTAAGGCTGCAGCTGGACCAAGAGTACTACAAGTGGCTTCCACTGTGGGCACTGGAAAATGTGGTGGTACCTTGAAGCTTGGAGATACCAGGAACCACGGAGCCCCAAAGAGTGTGTCACAGCCCTGGCTTGGGGAGCTCCTAGGTCTGGACTCCCCAAAGGGTCACAGTTTTTCTGTCCCTCTCATCTCCTGCAACGTGGCAAGTGGGGTTGGGGGCCATGTTTCATTCCTGTTTTTGTTACAGCTCTTTCAGTCCCACCATTTGGTGGTTCCCAATTTCTTGTCCTGTGTCCAGGAAGAATGAGGTATACAAATGACGGGAGGGTGAGCAAGGCAACGAGGTGCTTTATTGAGCCATAGTATAGCTCTCAGGAGACCAAAAGTGGGTACCTTCTTTCTGCAGGCAGGTTACCCTGGTGAGTGCAGCTCTCAGCAGAGAGGAGACCTGGACTGGGTAGCTCCCATCTGCAGGAAGGTTGTCCTGTCGTTTCTGCATCCCTCAGTTGAGAGATGACCCAGAGTTGGTAGCTCCTATCCACAGGCAGGTCATCTGCCTTCTGCCCTAGTCTGGCTGAATCTGGGGGGTTTTGTGGGCTTCAGAGGGGAGGAAGTTTGTGCTGATTGGTCCATGGGTGGCCATTGGCAGCCATGGTTGGCAGGAAAAAGCACTGTAAATTCTCACTCTGGTCTGCAGAACTGGCAGCCTGACCCCCAGGCTTCACACTATTCCTGGCCTGCAGGTGGGGCTTCATCCCGGATTTGCCCCTTCCTGCCTAGGAGCCTGTCTGCCTCCAGCCACCATCAACCTGCCATCCATAGCCCCAGGGGTGCCAGCAGGCTTGTGCCGAGCTGCCCTCAGACCCCCATTGACCTCCCTCTGATGGTTGTCAGTGCATCGCAAATTCCAGAGACCTCTGTGGCAGGGGTCTAGTGTATCAGTGTTGCCCCCAGTGTGTGTACACCTGGCTGGGTCACAGCAGCCCCAGCCTCGGCCTCAACTTTGCTTCAAAGTCATCATGGGTGTCAGGAGTGGGGAGATGCCAGGTAGCAGGAGCATGCACTTCTGAGCCTGTGGGCAGAGGGCCTGCCTGGCCCCAGGAGTGCAGCAATGCCTGGGTCCACAGCTGCAGCTGGGCATTGGCAGCTGCACCTGAGAGGGCAGGGCTCCCTCCCCTCCAACTCAGAAAAGGGTGGGGCTTCTGGCTTTTCCAAGCTCCCACCACCTCTGTGGAGCAAGTGGCCCTGGCCACTCTTCCAGTACTGCAGTCAGCATCTTGGCAGCCACTGCTCCAGACAGGCTGCAGCTGCCATTAAAAACAGTACCTGTGGCTTGCCAAAGTTGTGTTTATGTATGTGTCATCTGTTTCTTTAAAAATACCTTTTGCTGGCTGGGTACAGTGACTCTTGCCTGTAATCCCAACACTTCAGGAGGCCGAGATGGGTGGATCACCTGATGTTAGGAGTTAGAGACCAGCCTAACCAACATGGTGAAACCCCGTCTCTACAAAAATAAAAAAATTAAAAAAATTAACCAGGCATGGTGGCAGGTGCCTGTTATCCCATCTACTTGGGAGTCTGAGATAGGAGAATCACTTCAACCTGAGAGGCAGGGATTGCAGTGAGCCAAGATCGCACCATTGCACTCCAGCCTAGGCAAAAAGAGCAAAACTGGGTCTCAAAAAAGAAAAATCTTTTGTCTTGTTTCTCACCACATATTCTATTCAACTTATGTATTTTATTAAGGCAGTTTAGAATCTGTAATTCACCTTTTTATTTTTCATGGTTTTTTTTTTTGAGACAATGTTTCGCTCTTGTTACCTAGGCTGGAGTGCAATGGCGCGATCTTGGCTCACCGCAACCTCCGCCTCCTGGGTTCAGGCAATTCTCCTGCCTCAGCCTCCTGAGTAGCTGGGATTACAGGCACGAGCCACCATGTCCAGCTAATTTTTTTTGTGTTAGTAGAGACGGGGTTTCACCATGTTGACCAGGATGGTCTTGATCTCTTGACCTTGTGACCCACCCGCCTCGGCTTTCCAAAGTGCTGGGATTACAGGCTTGAGCCACCGCGCCCAGCCATATTTTTCATGTTTTTATTTAAACAGCTTTTGGAATGAAAAGAATGAGATTTCTCTTAAAGGAATCTAGCAAAATGAAATTGTACAGCTTCAAAGGACAGTGAATTATAAATTAATGACTGATCATGTAGACACTTTGCTTAACAGTTAAAAAGCATTTATGTCTTTATTTCATCTAATTAACAGAAAACACCAAAATAATATGCTTTTCATAGTTGTATTTAAAATTCAGAGGTGTTCACTTTGGGAGACCGATGGCAGGCATTGGAGACCAGCCTGGTCAACATGGTGAAACCCTGTCTATTAAAAATACAAAAATTAGCCAAGCATGGTGGTGCATGCCTGTAATCCCAACTACTCAGGAGGCTGAAGCAGGAGAATCGCTTGAACCTGGGAGCTGGAGGTTACAGTGAGCTGAGATCTCACCGTGCACTCCAGCCTGGGTGACAGAGTGAGACTCTGTCTCAAAAAAAATGAATAAATAAAATAAAATTCAGAGGTTTTTAAGTAGGAAATTTTACATAATTGATTCTTATAATATTTACCATTTTTCAAATTTTATGAGCCTTTCCTTTAATTTTTTCACCTCTTTAAAAAGTGACAACTTTGGGCTGGGCATGGTGGCTCACACCTGTAATTTCAGCAATTGGGAGGCCGAGGCGGGTGGATCATGAGGTCAAGAAATTGAGACCATCCTGGTCAACATGGTAAAACCCCATCTCTACTGAAAATACAAAAATTAGCTGGGAATGGTGGTGCGCGCTTGTAGTCCCAGCTACTTGGGAGGCTGAGGGAGGAGAATTTCTTGAACCCAGGAGGCAGAGGTTGCGGTGAGCCGAGATTGTGCCATTGCACTCCAGCCTGGCTGGGTAACAAGAACAAAACTCTGTCTCAAAAAAAAAATAAATAAATATATACATAAATAAAATAAAAAATGACAACTTTGTTGAGATGTAACTACATACCACAAAATTCACCCATTTAAGGTATACTATTCAGTGGCTTTAGTATTTTCACAGTGGTTTAATATATTCATATTTAGCACATTCACAATTTAGTATATTCAGTATTGCTACTATCTAATTTCAGTAATTTTTCATCAGTCCAAAAAGAAATCCTGTAACCCATAGCATCACTCCTTGTTATTCCTTTTCCTTAGCCCTTGGCAACTATCAGTCTACTTTTTGTCTCTTAGGATTTGCCTATTCTGGATATTTCATATAAATGGAATACTGTAGTATAATATGCATCCTTTTATGTCTGTTTTTTTTTCAGGTAATACAATGTTTGCAGTGTTCTTTCATGTTGTAGCATGTATTTATTTCCAAACTTCATTTCTTTTTATTTACAAATAATATTTCATTGTACTGATATACCATGTGTCTGTTCATTAGTTGATAGACATTTAGGTTGTTTCTACTTTTTTCTATTATGAATATTTGTATACAGGTTTTTGTGTGGACATATATTTCCATTTCTCTTGGATATATACCTTCGAGTAGAATGGCTGGGACATGTGGTTACTTTACATTTCATATTTTGAGGAACGCCCAGACTCCTTTCCAAAGTGGTTGTACCATCTTATAATCCCACTAGCAGCATTTAAGAGTTCTAATTTTGGCTGGGCGCAGTGGCTCATGCCTATAATCCCAGCACTTTGGGAGGCTGAGGCAGGTGGAACACCTGAGGCCAGGAGTTCGAAACGAGCCTGACCAATGTGGTGAAACCAGTCTCTATTAAAACTTCAAAAACTTAGCTGGGCGTGGTGTTGGGTGCCTGTAATGCCAGCTACTCGGGAGGCTGAGGCAGGAGAATTGCTTGAACCCAGGAGACGGAGGTTGCAGTGAGCCGAGATTGTACCATTGCATTCCATCCTGGGCAACAAGAGCAAAAACTCTGTCTCAAAAAAAAAAAAAAAAGTTCTAGTTTCTACACATTCTTGCCATCACTTGTTATTGTCTGTCTTTTCAATTTGATTTTTGTTTATTTTCTTATTTAGAAGAACCAAAAACCTGTCCTACTTGCTTATTCTACATGCTCAGTTTTTCCCTGTTTTAGACTGTGGTGGAGATGGTATATTAGAAAGAGCCCAAAATTTAGAAGAATTGGCATGAGTCCCAGTTTAGCACTTACTGCTTGAATGACCTTGAGTAAATCATTCAGTTCACTTTTGTGAACTTCAGTTTCTCCCTGTTTAAAATAGGATTAACTCTTGCTTTCCAGCGATGATCCAGTAAAGCAATATGTAAAAATATTAGAGGATCAGATTCTTCTTGTTCCTCTTCAGTCACCCTCCCTTTTACTCTCTCTTTGATGCATATTTCTTAATAAATAAGGAGAGATATTAAGTAATTTTGTTTTAATGGCCTTTCCCTAGTAGGATATAAACCCTAAACAAGCTTTAAATTTCCTTTCTGTCTTTGTAATTGTTAGTTAACATTAGAAGTAGTTGTATCAGCAGAAAAGTTAAAAGCAAAGTTTGTCTCCTGCTCTGTTCCATTTGGGAAGAATTTTATAATTTGTCTAGGATAATAAATGAAGCAGATAATCTATATATATGGATAATTAAGAGATGAATGCAGCTCTTTTTTCTAGTATTTAAATTGTTTTCCCACATTTTTCTTATTTATTCTTATAACTTAATTGTGTATCCAAAGAAAGCTGTGTTTTCTCCTTTACCTTCTTTTCAGGTAAAGGCAACTTTGAGAACATATGCAAGGTCTAATGGCTTAAAAACAGCGTGTGGCCTTAGTCTTCACTGGTTTACAACAGCCAGACTTTTCTACTGCAGTTTCGCCTGAATCATCTTCTGAAGCCAAATCAAAACAATTATAGTCTTTCACAAGTGCTATCAACTTTCTTTTCATTGTGTTTTGCCCTCTCTGCCACTGGCCTGGCCCATCATTCCTGTCCAGCCCTCAAGGTCCACTTCAGTTGCACCTTCTCCAAGAAGCCTTCTCTTCTCTTTCTTCATTCACTAGAATCCTTTTTATTTACTGCTATTTTTTGTTACAAAAAGCTAGTCATACATTTTAAAAAATCAGAATTGTGTACTCCCCAAAGTACTCTATATGTATCCTTCCAGTCATTTTAAATATATATCCAAATACATTTTTGACACAAATGAGAATATCTCATTTTGCTTTGTCACAAAACCATGGGTCATCTATTGCACTCACTGAATGAATCTCTTACTTTGTATTTCTGTTTTTATTGAATGTTTTTATTAGTGTATTAGTCTTACTCTTCCAATTAAAATAGACACATCTTGGAGGAGAGAGACTATATCTTAAACTCTTAGAGATTTGTTCTTCTCCACCAGGAACACACAGAAGTCTACCCTGCAAGAGACATTCAATAAGTGTTGTTGGTTAAATTGGACATTTTGAGCCTATAGTTAGTGTGATCTTTTGTAAATTCAAGAGAAATCTTAGAGGATTGACTTCTTTATTTTCACTATCAGTAATCTTTCTAATCAAAATAACATTTAGAAGTACAGTTGCATGTAAGATTAATATTTGGTTTGCAGAAAGAATAAAACTGATGTTGGAAATTTGAGAAGGCCCAGCATGAGGCATAATGTCTGAGGCATACTGTCTGGAACAATTTGTTTTGTAAAATGAGGGAAAAGGATAGCAGATAGAGGGGGATGAAAAGGGTAAATCAACAAAAAGTAAAACAGTGATTTGGTTGGGGATTGAAAGAAAGGGTAACTATAGGGAAACTTTTTGAGAATTCAAATACATGTAGTCAATACAAAAACTACTGAAGAGACCTGTTATTCTTTTAACTATAATTAAAAGCCCTACTGGCTTCCCAAAATTCCTATTCCATTAAGGAAAAAGATAAGCTTTGTGTGTAAGTGAAAGAGAGTATCTCTTCTTTGTCTTGAAACAGTTGAAAAATAAAAAGTTTTACTACAAGAGTATGAGATTGCCTGATACATGATATAAAAGCCCAAAATTAATCTTTTGACATACATTTGTTTACTTTTGATTCACGCAAAGACTAATGTTATATTTCATTTTTTTCCTAAATTTTATTAATAGTGTTTTATACTAAAGGTTCACAGTGAAGATAGCAATGATTGAATCTGGTGACCAAAAGATCATTTTTAACAGTAGTAAATAATGTATTGTTTTTGAAACAGGCAGTGGCCCAACTTTGTGCATTTTCTAATGAATGCTATTTGAATTTTAAAGTGCTTCATGCCACTGGAAAGCAGAATGGCTGCCGCTTAAAACCATAAGCTGCAGGAAGTTTCCTGAACTTTTAGAAATTAAATTACTGAATACAGGTTACCTTTTGCATAATCGTATAAAGCTGATGAAATGGGTCTCTTTTGCTCTGATTGCTTTCCAAATTCTACCCAAGTGAATTCACAGCTGATGGTTTTAAGCAGAGCAAAGACAGATTAACTGGCTCACATAAAATAAAACGTTTAGAGACAGAAAAATTAAATAGTCCTACAGCCCCAGAAGTTGTTATACATATTTTCAAAATACCCAGTAATTCTTATGGCAAGTACCATCTCACCCTCTGATTAAATTCATTGTGGTGTTTATAACATATTTTACCTGGTGCTATTAGTTGATATTACATCTTTTATTTAGTTTCTCAACTTTGCTTTACAGTGTTTAGAATAATAAATGTCACTGGCAAAAAAAAAAAAAAAAAAAAAAAATACCATGAGAAAATTGCTTTAAGATTTCTCTATTCTATTAAAGGTATTATTTATATATTAATTCTGCCAAGAATGCTTTAGATGGTTAAACATTAGTGACACACATAGAGACATTATTCCTGAGTGTGTGTTTGCAGAAGTATCTTTTCATGAAGGTTTTTGTCTTGCCTTGTTTTTTTTGTTTTTTTTTGGCACTGTATATCTACACACACCATTGTGCAATGATGGACTTAAATGAAAGCAAAACAAAAGAGAAGCCAAAAGTAACACAGTTGCTGTGTTCTGGAGCCCTTCTGACCAACAGTGTGGCCTAAGCTAAAATGGAGATACCCCACCCCACAAATACACCCACTTCAAATTCAAAGGAGTAATGTAGACATTATTTTCATTTAATAGATAAGGAATCAGTATCTTACAAAGGTTTAAGCAATTTCCCGAGATCTGTTAGTGGTGAAATCAGGATTAAAATTCAAATCTGTCTGATTGGAAGATTGGTTTGGTTACCTTAGTGCTAAAACTTTTGATAGACATAAAGCCATTTTTAGTGAAAGAAAATTAAAATTTGTAAGAAACTTATATTCTTAATTTGAGACTGAAAACTGATACAGAACTAAAAAATTCAGCATTTAAAAATAGTGCTAAGTCACTTCAGAGTTTTTGTTTTGGTACCAGGATCTTTTATGCCCTCTGTATCTCTTCAGATTCTGACTTTGTGAATGTACCTCTTTGGAGACAGAAACACTTCAATGAACATCTGTCTCTCAAGGCTGTATTTAATCCTTCTTTCTTGGGGCAGAGTACAGGCTACTAAAATGAATTCAACTCATCTCACTTAGGCCCCAGCCACTTAAATTCCCTGTTGCACCAATTGACCTAGTACTGGAGCGCAGCTGCCCTGGGAACTCGTGAACCCATTCACACAGGTCTCTGTCAAATGTGCCACTTTCTCAAGCAGTTTTTTGCTTCTGTGATGTCTACTTTGAACTTTTTGCAAAGTATATACTTAGTATTTCTTCCAGACTTAAGTGGAATGCCCTGTATAGTCAATTCTGTATTTTTAGTGGCTTTAAAACATTTTTGTTCATTAAAATAAAAGCCACAGATTAGTGTAGGTGGTAATTAAAAGTTGGTACTTTTTGTCCAATACTTTTCCCTGCCCATGCACTATTGAGAAGCGTGGGAGAAGATTGCTTGGGAAATTACTATCACAAAGTATATTTTAAAATGGCTAATTATAAACATTTTCTCCTCTTTTTGTATCACTTAGTGTTGAAATAAGGCAGAGAGGTAACTCAGTTTAGTTCAAAAGCCATTTTCTAAATGAGAGGAATTAGCTGAGAACTGTTACATTAATAGACACTGCCAGTGGCTGTATTCTGCATACAAAACACTTGTTCATGTTTTCCTTGACCTCCTTTGATTGTGCCCAGCACTAAGTTTATACTGAATGGGCTCAGTCTGGTCTTTGGCAAGCATCACAGAGTAATGAATAGTGGAACATCGAAAGACTTAAATGTCCTGGCACAGGCCCTCTGTCAGTATGATGAGCTAATCACAGCATTGTTCAATGAGAAGGCCCTGTGTTCCTTTGGAAATAAAATCTTGGCTTGTGGACAGAGGTCTATGTACACACATTGAATTTCTCTGTCTTCCAGCTATGCTATTCCATTCATAATTAAACTTTGAAAGCAAAGTTCTGAAGAGGTTCTTCAATGAGCCTCTCCTTAGTATGACCAGAAACAAGTGGCTGATGTAAAAATGGCATAGCCCTACTCTTATTTGGGAGCTCTCTGAAATTTAAGTCCAAAGACTTGAAGAATAAACTCTTTAAGCTGGAGAGCAGTGTAGACATTCACTGTTTTTCCCCCAAAAGGTCTTCTCTCTGAAAGCTATGATAATCACAGATTTTTACTGCAGAATTTCTGATGTTCTGATCTTTTATGTTTACAGCTCCATCTGTATTTGTAGTGAAATGTCTAAATTTGTCTCAGTACATCTCAATTCCAAGAATAAATTGATCTTCTTATGAGCAGTTTCCCCTTGAAAACAAAGAAAGGAAGGAAAATTAGGCTCTAGAGATGGTTAAAGCTATGACATTATAACTTGCCTTTTCTTTCTAATTTTTATTCTTAAAAATAGAACAAAAATTATATAGTCAGAGTCTGCCAGAAAGTACCTAAAGAAGCCAGGAATATTTGGGTAATAGAAACGTATGCTGTTGATATTGTAAATTATCAAGAAGAGTCTCCTAGGAGTCCTTCTAAAGCATATTTTAATTTTGTGTTATAAAACCAGCTACCTAGTTAGGGTATAAACAGTTAAATAAAACCATCAAGAACCTGCATCATGCAAGTATTTTAAATCTGAAGATGTTTTAGAACTACTTATAGAAATACTTACATAATAACAACATAATTTCTGGGATTTGTTTAACGACAGTTTGTTGTAAGGATGAGTAGGTCAGCATACAAAGGAAATAAGATTAGCCATGAATTCATTGTTGACCTGGGTGATGCATACATGCAAATTCTTATACTATTCCCTCTCTTTTTAGATGTTGGAAATTTTTCAGAATTTAAAGTTAAAAACTTTTTTAGATGGTTCAGAATGATTGTTTCATAGGATGAAATGTTTTCTTGCTAAAGTAACACAGTGCAAAGATCTAAGCTGCTTCATAATCTTTAAAAATTTGTATGCTATACAAATAATACAATTGTAAAGAATCTATTTTTACATCAGTGATTGCATTTGGAATGCTAGCTGTGAATATGGTTATAAAAACCATAGTATAAATAGTTTGATTCCTGAAATGCTTAGGTCATTGAGATAATTGGGATAGTTTAATTAATTTTGAATATAGGTTATTCACAAACTGTAGAAATGATCCCTGAAAGTATAGTCTTTAGAATATAGGTTATTCACAGGTAAACAATACTAAAAACACTACTATTTTGGAATACATAGCAGTAAACCCATACTAGACAATCTAATTTCTGTGAGATGATCAAGAAAATGGTTGTGTTCTTATGGTTACGATTTTTCATATCATTGTGGTGTTGGAAACATTTTGATTAATAAAGTGTCAGTTAAGAGAATGAAAGATGATGAAGGAGTTAAGAATATGCCATCCTCAGACATGCCATTCTAGCATATTAACTATTTTGAGGTAAAGACACTTGATAAACAGCAGGGGCAAGAAGGTCACTTTGACCTTCCTCTGTTTCTTAAAAGCAGGGGGTGAAATTTCCATGTGAAAGATGTCCTCCCTCCCTATACCAGAAAGAAAGTAACATTCATATCTAGGATGGTAAGTTGAGGCCCAGGAAAATCTGTACAAACATGAAACTTTCTCTTCCTAGTCCTTTGTCTACCAAAAAGACTGTAGCCCAAGCCTGTTTGCCTTATCACATTTCCACAGTTTACTGCTTTTGTTTAAATTTGTCTAGTCATTTGTCTATAAATCAGTATCTAAATGTTGAGCTCTTAACTGCATCTTTGGGTCTTCATTTCCCTGAGATCTCCTGTGCCACGTAAAACTTACATTAAATTAATGTGTTTGCTTTTCTCTTGTTGATCTGTCTTTGGTCGGTTTAATCCTCAAGTCTAGCCTAAACAAACTAAGAGGACAGAGGCAAAATACTGACCCCCTACAATGTTCTGTGTACCCAAAGTAACAGAAAAATATAAATACATATCTACTTATATAAGCTGTTTTATACTTTATTTTTCATTTGCTTAGTTCAACCATTATTGATCAACTGTATAAAAAGTTCAGATTTTTAAAAATATGTAGTTATAATTTTGCTTAGTTGCGGGGTAGTCATATCTTGGTGGATTCCCTTTGGGAAAGCTTTACTCTAATGAGGCTACTCATGTTAGTATTCCAGGAAATGGAAATATCAAGTAGTTGCTGGTGACTATTGAGTAAGCAGGATGAATCTTTAATGACACTGCTCTTATCTATTGCTACTCTTAGTATTTTCTTGAACATAGCAATTCAGAGCCTAAGTAACTGATCATATATTCTCTGAAGAATGCTACAACTTATCCATTAAGTTATTAGTGATGATAAACATGATATAAACATGTAAACATGTTATATTCATGTTTACAATCATTTACTTCCGCCACATGAAAAAAATTATATTGTTTCGTTCAGCTTCCATTCCATTTGAGAAATATTTTTTTTTTTGAGATGGAGTTTCGCTCTTGTTACCCAGGCTGGAGTGCAATGGCGCGATCTCCGCTCACTGCAACCTCCGCCTCCTGGGTTCAGGCGATTCTCCTGCCTCAGCCTCCTGAGTAGCTGGGATTACAGGCATGCGCTACCATGCCCAGCTAATTTTTTGTATTTTTAGTAGAGACGGGGTTTCACCACGCTGACCAGGATGGTCTTGATCTTTTGACCTCGTGATCCACCCGCCTCGGCCTCCCAAAGTGCTGGGATTACAGGCTTGAGCCACCGCGCCCGGCCGAGAAATATTTTTTAAATACTGGTTTTTGGCCGGGTGCAGTGGCTCACACTTATAATCCCAGCACTTTGGGGGGCCAAGGCGGATGGATCATGAGGTCAAGAGATCGAGACCATCCTGGTCAATGAAGTGAAACCCCGTCTCTACTAAAAATACAAAAATTAGCTGGGCATGGTGGTTGCGTGCCTGTAGTCCCAGCTACTCGGGAGGCTGAGGCAGGAGAATTGCTTGAATCCAGAAGGCGGAGGTTGCAGTGAGCTGAGATCGTGCCATTGCACTCCAGCCTGGGTAACAACAGCAAAACTCCGTCTCAAAAACAAAACAAAACAAAACAAAACTGGTTTTTGTGGCAAGTTGACCCAACAAGTTGATAGTAGGTGAATCAAAGCCTTTATTTATTTGTTTTCAGATGGGGTCTCACTCTGCGGCTCAGGCTGAAGTACAGTGGCATGATATCATTGCAGCCTTGACCACCTGAGTTCAAGCTACCCTTCATTAAGAAATCAAATCCTTCATTAAGAAAAAATATACCCTATGATTCATAGACTGTGCAGATAGACATGAAAGTCATATTTGCAATATGTGATAGCCCAGATTAGATTTTTGTTTTTTTCAGAATACTATCATCAGATATTTATTGAAGTTTTGCTGAAGTCTCTGTGTTTTCATCCATCTGATCATACACTTGTCTGTTTGTTCATTCAATATTCATTTATTGTGTACTATGAGCTTCTTCTAGGAGATGTAGTGGTGAATAATAGACAAGTTTTCTGCTGTCATGAAGCTTATGTTATAGGGATTATGGACAGATAGATAAGAAACGTGTTAGACAGTAGAAAATGTTGTTCAGAGAATTATGGTAGCATGATGTTATGGAAAGAGAGATGCTAGGTGGTCAGGGAAGACATCTCTGAAGATATAATCTTTAAGCTGAGATCTGAATATTGACAGAGTCAGTCATGCAAAAATGAATTGCTTAGTTCTTTTGTTAAAAACTAGAATGTTAGAGCTATGTACAGCTTTCATAGTGGCAGGCTTTTGTACAAATTATATATATGTATTAGTCCATTTTCATACTGCCATAAAGATACTACCTGAGCCTGGGTAATTTATAAACCAAGGAAGTTTAATTGACCCACAGTTCCATGTGGCTGGGTGGCTGGGTGGCTGGGGAGGCCTCAGGAAACTTTCAATCATGGCAGAAGGTGAAGCAGGCATGTTTTTCACAAGGTAGCAAGAGAGGGAGAGAGAGAGAGAGTGAACGCAGAGTGAAACTGCCATTTATTAAACCAACAGATCTCATGAGAACTCACTCACGATCACAAAAACAGCATAGGAGAAACTGCCCCTATATAGGATCCAGTCACCTCCCACCAGACCCCTCCCTTGATACCTTGGGTTTACAATTGGGAGATGAGATTTGGGTGGGGACACAAAGCCAAACCGTATCAATATATGTATAACCTTACTTCTATTAAACCCATCAGTAAACTAGCTAAATGTCCCCCGCAGGTGCCTTTAAATCTGTACTACTCTTTCATTCATCAACACACTATAAGAGCTTTTTAACTTCCAGTGCAAAGCCCAAAGCAGGATGCTTAAGTTTGACATACTTCTCTTGCCTTTCATTTATTATTGTGAGGCCTGCCTGCCCTAACCCAGAGCTTCATACTGTCCTCTCATTGCTCAGACAGCTCCTTATTTCTTAATCCTTTTCCTTCCATACTCACTGGCCATCCAGGCACATTTGTTGCATGCATCCCACACCCCACAAGTAAGAAAAGCTGATTTTTTTGTTTTTGTCTGCTTAATGCCAAATTCTTGTTCTTCTGGAGTTTACTTCTGGATAATTTGATTCGTTCTAAGCTGAGCCAGTGAGTGCAAGAAAGTTTGACTATGTTCTCCTCTGTGTCCCATTACACTTTCCCTTGCTTGTCAATCATATTCTCTCACTCCAGGGTAACATAAGCACATATTCCAGTGGTCTTTTGAGGCATCTCCCATACATTTGGTATTAATTTTGAACTGCCACCAAAGACATTCTGGAGAAAATGGGCCTTGTAACACTAAGATCATCCTATGTGGGTAACTGCCTAAATTATGAGCTGTTCCTGCTAATGTCTGAAAAACACTGTATTTTCTATTTGCACAGGATCAGTGTTATTGATAATGAATTAATGGCTTCTTACTGAGATGAAAAATCGTTTTGCTAATGCTCCATATGTGGACTCTTCATACCTAAATAAATAGCCACATTAGTACATAGGCAAAGGATAACTAACATTTATGAACAAAATCAGAATATTTTGTGTTGTAATAATCATTCATGTTTTTTTGGACTCCTTAGCTTTATGGAATTGCAAACAAGAGTAACAGTTTTAGAACACTGAATCTATATCTAGGAAAATAACTAGATTGATATGTTAATCATGCTGTTTAAACAGATTCAGAGCAGTTTTAGCTCCTTAGAATTTTAAACTTTTAAAAAACAATTTTATCTATATTTTTAGAAGTTGTGTTTTGGCATATAGAGTATGTCCATGTCTTGGAATGATTTTACCTGTCTGGGAAATAGATTTATCTGTTTTTCTTTTTTTGAGAAGAGAGTTCTTTCCCTAAAATTTTCTAGTTCTTTTCAAACAATCGAATTTGTGTCATTTTGTTGTGGCATCTGATTTAAAAGGTGAAAACTCTATGAATGATGCCATTTATCATATTAGTTCTTAGTATGAATAAAATGTAAGTAAATTTTCCATTTATTGCCTCTGGTCTAATAATAAAATTGCTAAATTGTATATAATGGATTCCTAACACATTATATGTTCCTAATACACCAAATATTGTTAAGATTTGTTGAAGAATCAAAAACTTATCTAAATTGTCAATAGATTATCAAAACAGATGCTAGGTAACATTTTGTTAATTTATTTGATTAGCTACTCACTGATCTACCCTATACAGTATGTAAGATTAGGACTAGAAGAGAATTCTTCAACAATTTCTTTGTTAATAGCTTACTAAAATACTTTATTTAAATTTTATTTAGATTGAGTTTTTCCACACAGTGGGCATAAATACCAAGCCCTCTCTTTCTTCCTAAGTGTGGTAAAGGTTAAATAAATACCGTATATTAAGTGAGAAAGCATCTGAGGTTCCCACTGATATCTATTCTCAATTCTTTCTTTATTTTCATACTGTAGGTAAACATTTGTTTTTTACCATTTGATGGTATTTATAAAAGTTGATTTGGGACGTTTAGAAGTAGAATTCTGGTGGACACACGGAAAATGCTAACTATTAATAGGAAGAAAAATTCATGAATCCCCCCAAATGTAAATATATTACATGTTATGATTTTAAATGAATGTTATAAATGGCTTATTTGCTTTTTAAGAGGACTCACTTCTATACAAAGTAGAAGAGCTAAATATATAATTTATCATATTTGGCCAGAGAAGCAAATTTTTTCCTCAGTGTGATGATTGCTTTCCTACCAATTTTGAAATGCTCTGATAAAATGCATAAGAAATAGGCTTGCCAAGATAACCATTAAGTTGATTTTTCATAGGCGGTTACTCATTTATTTTTTTGCATCCTTGTTCCTGTCAATTTTGATATAACCTTTCAAAATTTCGGCTCTTAAAGTCATTTTTATTTTTGCTTCAGCCTCCATGAGATTCCGAATCATAGTAAATAATGTAATAATTAGTCCCAGAAATAGTTTAGACAATAACATTTTTAGAGCAGACTATGAGGGCCCTTTGCAGATTTTGAAAGGATCTATTTTCAATTACAGAAAGACCTTTCTTTCATAAAATAGTAGGAGCACATTTGCAACCTTCTATTATTTGTCCACAGACCTGTTTTTATACATGAATGGGGAACTTGTAAATGTTGTTCATGTGAATGAGCAGGATGAAGTTTAAAAATAGTTTCAGTATTCTTTAAATCTATTGAAGAGAGGTGGAATGAATGTGAATAGGAAAAAGTTTTCTGGATTTCTTCTCCAAATAATGCAAAATTGTTACACAGTGTTAGACACTTGTCCTGCTGGCATTTGTATGAAGGATCACCTAGTAGTCACCCCTCCTTTGTATGCCAGAGTTTGAACAAGTTTCTGGACATAAGGTATACAGAGATACATTATTAATTTCATCATTTTTATCAGAATGATGATTTTATAATTTGTGCAGAAGAGCTTTTCCCTCATGTTCTACATTTGCTTTTTATTAACTGAATGGTCAAGAGAGCTTAATTTGCACAAAACAATGACTGAATAAAGTACACACTACTATGAACTGTAGACTGTGTTTTGTGCCTGTGTTCTAGTAAAGTAACCACTTAAATTTGAAGAGCCCAAGGCTTTTTAACTGTTCAGCCTTCAGAGACCATACTATGCAGAGGTACAGATTTTGATTTTTAATCCATAGACATTATGCTATTATTTTAGAACAGGTGATCAAGAAACTACAAAGGGGAATACAGACATCTAAAATTAAGGCTTATAGTACATGCAGATGTGTTCAAGCTCCAACATCCTGAATCTGTGGTTTTCCAAGTATTTAATGACTTTGCTTTTTAAAAATCACACTGTTTCTTTCTACATTATCATACATTTACATTACATCTTGAAATAAATTTAGGCATTAGAATAAAACATAGACACCCCACTGAGTTAAAGATTTTAAATCTTATTCTATTGTACTTACCCTTAGACAGATCCACCCACTTAACTCTGAGGTCTGCATATAATCTTCACCGATATAAATGCAACAAAATTACTAAATCAAAAGATGTTAAAAACTGACGGTGTAAGATTGTGAACTTGAATAGGTAGAAAAGGAAATTCTTCTAAGACAGTAAACACTGTATGATTAAATATTTTTTCGTTGGTGACCCTTAGGGAATATATAGTAGTGTAAATTACCTTTTCAGCTTTTCAAGATGAGTTTCTTATTAGAAATTCAAAGGAAATCTTCTTTGGTAATCATTTTAATGCTCCACATCAGTGAAGTCAACTTTGCTTCCTCATAAAGTTTTGTTTTTCATTGGTAATTTACTGATAAAATGCAGTGAGGGGTGGTGCAGGACTGAGTTTTCTAATAGAACTCAAGGGGACAGTAGTTCCAGGGGAAGATAAACTGCACTAAACTACTCATTTTTGTTTTTTTAAAGTAGATTAAAATTTTTAGTGGGAACATTATAACAGTTGGTTATGGCATGTAAAATACAGAAAATGGCATTTTTCAATAGTAAAATAATTACTGGTTTTGTTAATAAATTATAAAAATAGAATTTTAGAAGGGTGCTTGGAAATATGCATGATGCATGTATGGGGAGAGGGCTAGTGTGGTGAAAAAAGGGGTCTGCGTAGGTATAAAGTGAAAATATTAATTGTTAAATTTTGTTATTGGTCTAAGTGAATGGTTTAGAAGAATGTTTTATTCACCCTCTCTATTGCCAATTTTCTGTATAGTTATTTCACACATTGATTATATGTTTATATTACATGGGAATCAAAGAGAGTATACCATATGCAGTGTCTCCATTCATAGTCCTTTCCTTAAAACAAAAGAAGAATATCAAAATTCTCAAAATATGTCATACATCTTAACTGTATGCACAAATTCAGTAGTTACTCCTTATTTTCATTCTGTTCCCTTTGGGAAATACTCATCCCTCAGGTGTGTAATTGAAAAGGGCTGCCTGTGTATTCATTTCGGGGAAAGCATTTAATGAGACCTATAAATGATTCTTGGCAATAGAAAGAAAACAACTCCAAATTTTGTAAATTCCATATTTACAAAAAAGATATACCCACTTGCTAGGCATAGTGGCTCATGTCTGTAATCCCAGCAATTTGGGAGACTGAGGTAGGCAGATTGCTTGAGCTCAGGAGTTTGAGATCAGCCTGGACAACATGGTGAAAGTCAGTGTCTCTTAAAACTACAAAAATTAGCCAGGTATGGTGGCACGTACCTGTGATTCCAACTATTTGGGAGGCTGAGAAGCATCTGAGCCCAGGAAGTCAAGGCTGTGAGCCATGATCACACCACTGCACTCCAGCCTAGGCAACAGGACTGAGACCCTGCCTCAAAAAAAAAAACATTTAGCAGCTCCAGCTTCACACTCTCATTTCTGAAGGCCAAGTATTATCTACTCTCATTATATCCAACTTTCTCTGGAATGCTAAGGGTCATTCGAAAAAGTCCAGACTTCCACTGGTCCAGCAGACTAGGAGAAGGCTTCATAGAGCTTCTCTGATCTTAAATTGCAACAATGACACTAGTTAGTTTTTGGTGGTGCAGTCCAATAAGTTTTAGTATGTAAAGTAGTACTTTTCTCAGCCTGTCAGATTACAGGACAGTCCCAAAGCTAATGCCAGAAAATAAACGGATACTGTGTTGACCAGGCAGAGGTGTATGACACCTAAATTAACAAAGAAAACATGTTGCTATAGGTTATTTTACTGTTACTAAAACTAAATATTTTGTATTGATATCCACGTATTATTATAATCTGCAACATAATGTTTAAGATCAGAGCATACTAAAAATTTATGGGAATTCCTCTATGTACCTCACTTTCAGTGAAATGCATTTAAGCAAAATGCAGATTTAAGGAATTCACAAATTAAGTTAAAAATTCACTCTGTAAGCAGCAGTTCATTTCCTAGGGTCCTGCTGTGCTAAGCCTTGTTTTAGGGGAGTGAATACGGTGTTTTGTGTGTAAGAAGTAGAGGGAAAGTATAAGCCCTGATTCCCATTCTCAAGAAACATATTTAACAACCTACTTAGAGAAAAAGTAAGGTTTGTATAAAACAAACAGCAGAGAAGCAAATAATAAGAAGAAACCTGCAATAAAGTGCCCAAATGGGTAGTGTATTAAAGGAAAAAGTAAAAGCAGACCTCCCTTTCCAAATCAAAGTGTATGCAAAACACCAACACAGAAAACAGAGAAATGTGATTTTTTATTACTGTAATTTTGTCATACAAGGTCAAATGTATATAACATTTACTCAAAGCATTCAAAAAATGAGGCTATTTAAATAAGTAGCAAAGGGACTGATCTGTGGGAAGGACTCAATAAATGTTAAATACTTGGTATTAGATATATATTATGTGCTTTGAATAGCCGTGGCAATACTCTATTAGCCTCAGCTTTCAGTTTATTTCTGTATTTTGTTCAGGCTGCGCATTGTAGAGACGAATTTTGATTCATACGGATAAGTAGTTATACATGGTGAGGTTTTGTTTGGTGGTAACAGCTTGCTCTGCTAACGTCACATTGTGATAGTCTTCAGTTAAATCAAGAGGGCAAGAAAAGAGTTTCTTTTAACCCATACCCTCATGCACATCCAACAGAGGAAACAACAAGAACAACATAAAAAACCTTAGTGGCACAAGTTAAATAATTGGTTATTTTAGTAAACAAAAATAGGTAATAGTGACTGTGTGTTTTGTATTCATGTTAAACCTATAAAATACAACCAGGCATTTGAAAACCCCTTATAATATCCTCATGAAAAACTAACTGTTCTGTGGGGTGTGGTGGCTCACGCCTATAATCCTAGCACTCTGGGAAGCCAAGAAGGGTGAATTACCTGAGGTCAGGAGTTTGAGACCAGCCTGGTGAAACCCAGTCTGTACCAAATGAACACAAATTAGCCGGGCAGGCATGGTGGCTCCTGCTTGTAATCCCAGCTACTCAGGAGGTTGAGGCAGGAGAATCACTTAAACCTGGGAGATGGAGGTTGCAGTGAGCCAAAATTGCGTCATTGCCCTCCAGCCTTGGCAACAAGAGAGAAACTCGGTCTCAAAACAGAAACAACAACAACAACAACAAAAGACTAACTTTCCAAGGTATGTGCTCTGAGAAACCCCGATAAATCTTGTAAGATAGGGGGTCAACAAACCACGTAGTCCATAGGCCAAATCTGGCCAACATCTGTTTTTGTATGGCCCACATGCTGAAAGTATTTTCAAAGATTGAAATACATTTTTAAAAAAGAAAGAATTTATTATGATGTGAAAAATATATGGAATTCTAGTTAATTATCTATAAATTAAATTTTATTGGAAGACAGCCATGTTCATTCACTTACATATTGTCAGTGAATGTTTTCCTGTTAGAGTGGCTGAGCATAGTAGTTTTGATAGAGTCCACGTAGCCTGCAAAGCCTCTTATTTACTATCAAGCCCTTTACAGAAAAAGTTTGCCAACCCCTTCCATAAGAAATATTAAGGTAGAAAAAGAGGGGGACCATTAAATGCTGAAGCCAGGGAAGGCATCGTGAAAGAGTTGGTCTTGACTCAGACTATTTGGGTGCACAAAGGAAGGTCCACACAATGAAGGAAAATACAAGAGAGAAAATGTAGAAGACTAAGGGTGAATGGCTCACATTTGGTACACCATAATTAAATTCATACATGTGATTTTTTTTAAGATGTCAATAATTTGTCAAAACAGGAGATTTTATCTACTTAGATTATTTAATGATGATACATGTTACTAATAGTTTCTTTATGTTATGATCAAGCTTATTAAAACATTCTACTTTGGCTGGGCATGGTGGCTCACACCTGTAATCCCAGCACTTTGGGAGGCCAAGGCAGGTAGATTGCTTGAGCTCAGGAGTTCGAGATCAGCCTGGTCCAACATGTCTAAACCCCGTCTCTACAAAAAAAGTGCAAAAATGATCTCATATAGTGGCACACGCCTGTAGTCCCAGCTCCTTGGGAGGCTGACATGGGAAGATCGCTTGAGCCTGGGACGTTGAGGCTGCAGTGAACTGTTTGTGCCACTGTACTCCAGCCTGGGTGACAAAGTGAGACCCTGTCTCAATACAAAACAGCAACAGCAAAAACATTGTACTTATATTTATTAACTCTTTGGTCATTGTTTTAACAAATATCTCTTGAGTGCCTATTGTGTATGAGGCAGTTTGTCAGGAACCTCAGTTGCAATGGTGAGCAAAACAAAAACTAAACAAGGGGAAAAAAGCTATGAGTCCCAGCCCTTTTAGGAGCTTACAGTCTATGGGGAAGAAGAAGGTTTCTCAAATAATCACAAACAAATAAAACATTTTCCTGCAGCCGGGTGCGGTGGCTCAAGCCTGTAATCCCAGCACTTTGGGAGACCGAGGCAGGTGGATCACGAGGTCAAGAGATTGAGACCATCCTGGTCAACATGGTGAAACCCCGTCTCTACTAAAAATACAAAAAATTAGCTGGGCATGGTGGCACGTGACTGTAATCCCAGCTACTCAGGAGGCTGAGGCAGGAGAATTGCCTGAACCCAGGAGGTGGAGGTTGCGGTGAGCCGAGATCGCACCATTGCACTCCAGCCTAGGTAACAAGAGTGAAACTCCGTCTCAAAAAAAAAAAATTTTTTTTTCCTAGGAAAGCCTGTAGTTGATGTCAAGGATCTGAGCATATATTAAGTAGGTCCAGAATCAGAGGACCATGAGAATCTTCCCTGAGGAGGTAGAGATTAAGCTGAGATTTAAGGAAGAAGCAGGGGTTATTGTGGGGATGGGGATGGGAGAGTGGTGAGCATTTGAGTCAGAAGGAATACAGGTGCTAAGGGTCCATGGTAGGGGTAACAGTGAAAATCGGCTCCTGTGGCCAGGTACAGGGAAAAGGAAGAGCTTAGTGCAGATGGAAATTGAGGTAAAAGCCAGGAGATGCAGCGCATTGTAGCCACATTAAGATTTTTGATCTTTACCCCAAGAGCAGCAGATTTCATTGAAATGTTTTAAACAAGGGGCACAAATTCTAACTGGCCCTCTAGACAAGTTAGAAGGTCATTGCAGTCCAAGTGAGAGATGAAAGCATTTTGTTTTATGATAGAGCCTGTAGGGATAGGGAAAAATGTATTGTGAATAGTGTTCAGAATACATTTTGGAGGCTGTACCAACAGAACTTGATGGATTTGAATATGGGGAGACAGTGAAGGAAAGAGGGATTTTACCTAAGACTATTTGGTTTTGGTTTTTCATGACAGGGTGAATAGGAGCACCATTCTCTGAGATAGGCAACCTGGGAGGAGGGCTGTCAAAAGTTCACTCTTTGGCAGGTGGAATTTGAGGTGCCTTAGAGGCATTCATTTGAAATGTTATGTAAGTAATCTGTGTATAAGTTGATTATGCCTATCTGTGTATCAGTGATCTGTGGATAAGTGCTGCTTTAGAGCCAGGAGTATGGCTGAGAACACCAGAGATTGCTAATAGAGTGAGAAGGGAGAAAGGCATTCTTTTTTTTTTTTTTTTGAAATGGAGCCTCACTCTGTCACCCAGGCTTTAGTGCATTGGTACGATCTCGGCTCACTGCAACCTCCACCACCGAGGTTCAAGAGATTCTTCTGCCTCAGCTTCCTGAGTAGCTGGGACCACAGGCGCCTGACCCCATGCTTGGCTGAGTTTTGTATTTTTAGTAGACACGGGGTTTCACTGTGTTAGCGAGAATGGTCTCGATGTATTGACGTCGTTATCTGCCTGCCTCAGCCTCCCAAAGTTTTGGTTTTACAGGCATGAGTCTGGAAAGTATATAGAGGCGAAGCAGCAAAATGGGAATAAAGCTAGAAAAGTATAGTGTGAAAGGTAGAAGTCAAAGAAAGAGAAGTGTCAAGGGAATGGTAATGCTTTAGAAAAGTCAACAGAAAGAGATTGATGAATGTCCATGGATTTTGTGAAATCAATGTCTTTGGTGACCAGAGCAAGAAATGTTTCAATGAGGCAGTGAGACTAGAATCCCTAAATCATTGTTTTATCAAAGTTATTTATACTTTTAAATATATTAGTTGTAAAGAAAACCTACAATCCCAGGTGTGATCTTTCTGTTGTTCAGTTGATCTCCAACTTTACAATGGCAGTTAATTAAAAATAAATTCACTTAAAAGAAATTTGCTTCACAGCAAACTTTGACTGAAAATACCTATTTCCCATCACCTAAATACTTAAATCTTACCCAGATTGGCCGGGCGCAGTGGCTCACGCCTGTAATCCCAGCACTTTGGGAGGCCGAGGTGGGTGGATCACGAGATCAAGAGATCAAGACCATCCTGGTCAACATGGTGAAACCCCGTCTCTACTAAAAATACAAAAAATTAGCTGGGCATGGTGGCACTTGCCTGTAATCCCAGCTACTCAGGAGGCTGAGGCAGGAGAATTGCCTGAACCCAGGAGGCGGAGGTTGCGGTGAGCCGAGATCGCGCCATTGCACTCCAGCCTGGGTACCCAGATTATACATCAAATCCCCTAAAAAATGGACAACAATGAGATAAAGGTTCTTATTGCAACATTTACAGTTTTGTTTTGTTTTTTTTAAAAAAAAAGCAAAACTGACCCAGGCGCCGGGGCTCACGCCTGTAATCCCAGCACTTTGGGAGACCGAGGCGGGTGGATCACGAGGTCAGGAGATCGAGACCATCCTGGTCAGCATGGTGAAACCCCGTCCCTACTAAAAATACAAAAAATTAGCTGGGCATGGTGGCGCATGCCTGTAATCCCAGCTACTCAGGAGGCTGAGGCAGGAGAATTGCCTGAACCCAGGAGGTGTAGGTTGCGGTGAGCCGAGATCGCGCCATTGCACTCCAGCCTGGGTAACGAGCGAAACTCCATCTCAAAAAAAAAAAAGCAAAACTGGTGACTCATGAGAAATACATCCACAAAGCCCTTTTCAATTTTAAGTAGGTTTTCAGCAAACTTAATTGTATTACTTCAATTTATTAAATGATGCCTTTCTGCCTCACCAAGATTAGTTCTGTATGTGGCTATAAGGAAGGTTGAAAAGGGAGGGATGGGGCATATTGTTTGTTTGTTTACCTGTGGCTTCTCATATGTATTTAATTGCTTTTCTTCTGCTTCCTTTTTTTTATAATGTGAAAGTATGTTATAATGTTATAATGTGAAAAAGACAGAGATTGTATGTTACTGTTGGATTCTTCAGAAGCAGGCACTGAGATGGAGATTTGGGTATAAAATGTTTACTAGGGATCAACTACCATAAAAGAAAGTATGAAGGAAGAAGGATTGAACAGAGGTAAAATTCAAACTGTGATGCAGTCACAGAGATGCTTTGGCCAACCCAACAGGAACCCTCAAGCAAGTTTTCCCTGTTGGAGTGTCCTGCTTTGGGTTGACATGGATGAGTGTTTATATCCCCCCTCACTCAGTAACTGTTGCAGGCTGCTGTTTGAAAGAGGCTGGCTGCTGCCCCACCCAGTAGTTGGCTGCAAGTCCTTATTTGAAGAGGGATCTGAGCAGTGCATCTGTCTCTACCATAGCATATTATAATCTTCACATAATTGAATTGAATACTTGTATACATATAAATTGGTTTGGATCTTTTAAAAGCACTTGTACTTATCCAGCCAAGGACTTAATAGGCTCATGTAAACAGAGGCCCAGGGGTTTGGTAGTCTTCAGAATTTCCTTAATCCGTCAGCTCCGGCTCCATTTGCCAGAGTGTTCTGGATGTTGTCCTGTTCAGTGCTTGGACAGTGTATGGAAAGTGTGTCTTCTATTCAGTGTGCTTTTGCTGCAGCCGACCTTTCTGGTGGTAGCAAGGTGACTAAGGCCCCACATCTGCATACCATCCAGTCCAGGAGAGGAAAGACCATCTGATGGTGTGCCACTGTAGAGGTGAAAGGGTGATACCCTTCCTCACGCATTATAAGGGTCATAGCCAACATTCCTATAAAACAAGACAGGTTAGCAAGAGAAAAAACAAATTTATTTAATCAGAGTTTCATGTGACATGGAGCCTTCAGAAATCAAGACCCACAGACCCAGAAAAACTTTATTTTTTATGCTTAGGTTTGATGAAAGATAGACAGCTGTGTTGAAGTGTGATTGGATAAAAGGCTACAATCGAATGGTAATAGATGGGAGGATGGGTGGACCCACCAAGGCCTGTCTGTTTAAATTTTTCCTGGCCTCTTTGTGTATCATTTCTTCTTTCTGATTATGGGGCAGGACTTCTCTGGAATGAGGATCTTTAAGGGAGAAGGAAGAGAGTGACCTTTCTAGGTTTTATGGCTTCCTCTGGGGTTGAGGAATTCCAGTTCCTATGATCTTCCATGGTGGAAAGAAATTCTGATTTCTATTAATAACTTTGGTAGGGTAGAAAAACGGGCAGGAGATATGAGAGAAAGTCAGAAAGACCTTGCTTCCAAGGCTCTTCCAATGTTCTGTATTATTGTTGTTATCAAGACAAGGTCTCACTGTGTCATCCAGGATGGAGTGCAGTGACACAATCTCGGATCACTGCAGCCATTGCCTCTCGGTCTCCAACGATCCTCCCATCTCAGCCTCCCAGTAGCTGGGAGTACAGTGCATGCCATTACAACCAGCTAAATTTTTTTGTACTTTTCGTGGAGACTGGGTTTTGCCATGTTGCCCAGGCTGGTGTCAAACTCCTGGCCTCAAGCAGTATATCTGTCTCTGCCTCCCAGTGTGCTAGGATTATAGGCATGAGCTATCACACCCAGCCCCAGTGTTCTGTTGTTCAAAGTATTCAGCATGCTAAGTACCATACACTGAGGTGTCATGTTCTGAGCCCCAGCAGCACACAGTGTTCAGGCACAGTCCTGAGACAAGCTCAGCCTGGACCTCGTGGGGTTGGAAATAGTGGCAGAGGTAAAGAAGGCAATAATTAGCTTAGCCTAGGTTCAGCCATCTATTCTTGGAGCCACTAGTAGAGTCAACTTGTCCTGGAATCCCTTGGTTTCCCAGTGAGAAACTAAGGAGGGGAGACCACCAACAAACAATGAGAAATGGATTTTTGACAAATTCTTCTGTCTGTGTTGTTTCAGATGATAATCAGTTTACTTTACCTGTGTGGGCATAACCGTAGACCAACCTACAAACAAAAACTTTTTTTTTACTAAAAACCAATTATCTTTGTTCTTTGAACTGTTACTTGTGGGTCAAATTAAACTTATAAACACTAAAGTTTTTGTAACTTTTTAAAGTTATAAGTTTTATAAACTTATAAAAACTTATGGCTAAAGCTGTCACAGAGTTGGACATCCAGTGAAGGGAAGGAGGAACTATGCAAGTCTATGAAGTCAAAATTTGAAGTTGATATGTTTGACTTTCATCTTGTCTTTTTTGCTCTGGTTCACCTCTGGGTGAAGATTATGAGGAAAAAAAGTGAAAGAATCAAGGAGCTTAGACAATTCAAAAATGTAAACCCAAATTAAATCACTGCAAGCTTTCTTTTGGGTCAAGTTGCAACTCCAAAGAGAAAAGAAAAACAAAACTGGCATATAGGAATTGTAAGTGTTAAAATATTTATCTACGTTAAGAAGTTCCTAGTCACATCTGGGACACCTATTGTATTGATGGAAGTAGACCCTATAAAAATTTCATTTTCTTGGAGATTTTATTAGGTTTTTTTTTTTTAAGAAAACAGCAGCATTTGATTTCTCTGCCTTTACTAAATGGTTGAGATTGCAGGCTGACACTTATTAATTATACCAGATTTCTAGTTTTAATTAGAAAATCTCTTCTGAGACTAAACCTTTTTACCATTAGGCTGTTTGAAACCTATGAGATAAAAAGGGAGAGTTCTTTCAGAAAATTATTTACATGAATTTAATTAATGATTATAATCTCCATGGTCACTTTTGCAAAAGAGCATTTAATCCCTTAACCAGTTTTCATGATTTGCATTTTGCAAAAACATGTTGGCCCTGCAGGCTTATTATCTCTGAGTTGTGTTTCTTTTCCAGATGAAACTTATTTTGGGTGAGTTTTATTTTGCTACTGCTCCAAGCCCCCGTTTCATACCTTAACACCTGTTTCTCATGCAGAGCAAACCGATTGGTAGAAAAGTAAAGTTTGCTTCCTTTTGCCAAGACAGAACATAGCCCTTGGCAAGGTTACCTTTGAAAACAGTTTTTCATGCAGAGACCGTATACAAGTAGCATTGCTGTTGCCAAGATCCTCTGACTAATGAAGGGTCGGAGAGATGGTGTATTCTTTTTCATTGCTTGCGGCACGTATATGTGGCATTTCTTCTGAGAAAAGGCACTCTAGCGTTTCAAACACAAGCTAGAAGTTTAACCTTCCAAGAGGAAGGTCAGTGTTAGTTTTTATTGATAACACAGAAGAAAGCCACTTTATAAGAATATGAAAGATAAATTCTTTGCTAAGTAAAAACGATTAAACACACTGAGCTTTCCAGCTTTCTTATGAAAATCAGTTTGAAACTATTTTACATTTTCAAAGTTGCTTTTGTTTTCCATCCTAGCTTGGGTGTCAGTCAGATCCTTCATATTGATGATGCTAAACACCGTCTCCAAACTGTGGAGACATGGTAAGAATTCCAGGCCCAGGTCCCTGTATATAGCTGTCTGTTCTGTTTTGTTGCTGTTATGCCATATTTTTTTTTTGGTTATGTTTAATCGTATTTTATGAGAATATTTACATTTCCAGTATGCTTTAAGCCATCTATAGTTAACAATGGTGTCATAAACTGTGAGGCTGCGGGGCATGATGGCTCAGGCCTGTAATCTCAGCACTTTTTGGAGGCTGAGGCAGGTGGATTATTTAAGGCCAGAAGTTCAAGACTAACCTAAGCAACATGGCAAAACCCTGTCTCTAAAAAAAAAAAAAAAAGAAAAGTAGCCACCAAAACTATGGTGGGACATACCTGTAGTCCCAGCTATTCAGGAGGTTGAGGTGTGAGAATGGCTTGAGCCTGGGTGGCATAGGTTGCAGTGAACTGAGATCACACTACTGCACTCCAGCCTGGGTGGCAAAGCAAGACCCTGTCTCAAAACAAACAAACAAATAAACTCTGGGAGGATGCTTTGTTTCACAAGTTATAGAACCCTAAAGAGCAGTGTTTTGTGAGTTTACGTGGAGCTAAAAAAAGAATGGAAAATATTTTATTCCTATGTGCATGATAAAAGAAGCTGCTTTCTTAATCTCTCTCTCTCTCTCTCTCTCTCTCTCTCTCTCTCTCTCTGTGTGTGTGTGTGTGCGCGCTGGGTGTGTGTGTGTCTGTGTGCTCTGAGGTGAGGGTGAGGGAGAAGCCATGGAGATGGATTGTTTCTTGCTTTATTTTCCTTTTATTAGGTGTATGTTTTTCACATTAAATATTTTTACTATTTTACACCTTCTTAAATATAGATTATTTGGAGTTATAATTTTTCAGTTTTCTTATATCTTCCCCTCTTCAGTCATGGACAAGGGCAAAATAATGCATTAATTCTATAATACTTCAGCAATACTGCTACACAACGCTGCCTTCTTAAACAAATGTCAATAGCTGATTGAAAAGTACATTTCTTTAAATAACAAATTTTATTATTCCAATCCTACTGAAAGGCTCCACTTACCTCCAGTTATTAGAAGAATTCAACTATTTCACTTTAGTTCTACAGTCTTTTTGTATTTCTTTTGGCCAAACATAATATGGTCACAGAAAGTTCAGTCATACAAAGATGAGGAAATAAATTCTGCAAAAGGGACTGGAAACAAAACAATAATGTTATAATCTTTTGATTATTACTATTATTATTTTTTTTGGTGTTTTAAAAAAGGGATTTATAGATGATCACTCTTGACTGTCGTTGGGGTTCATGTTCTACCACACTTTGCAGATTATGAAGGAATGTTTCCAGGACTGGAAATAAGAACACTTGAAAAAGCAAAGAGATTGCTACTTTGTAAAATGTTGTCTACTGGGAAGTAGAGGCAGCGTGCTGGGAGGCTGCTTACACCTGTATGTCACTGGAAATTTTTAGAATAACCATGACAATAACAAACATGTTGAACACTTGATATGTGTCAGCTGTTATTCTAAGTACTTATACATAATATTGACTCACTTACTTTTTATAACAATGCTATAAGGTATATTGCTGTGCTAGAGATAAGAAATCATAGCCAGGCGCAGTGGCTCACACCTATAATCCCAGCACTTTGGGAGGTGGAGGCAGGTAGATTACTAGATCAGGAGTTTGAGACCAGCCTGGCCAATGTGGTCAAATCCTGTCTCTACTAAAAACACAAAAATTAGCTGGGCATGGTGGTACTAGCCTGTAATCTTAGCTACTCGGGAGGCTGAGGCAGGAGAATCGCTTGAACCTGGGAGGCAGAGGCTGCAGTGAGCTGAGATCACACCACTGCACTCCAGCCTGGGTGACAAAGTGAGACTCCATCTCAAAAAAAAAAAAAAAGAAAAGAAATCAGAAATCAGAGACCCACAGTCATATTTCTAGGAAGTGATATAGCTGAGATTTAAACCCAGGAAACCCGAGCCCACTGTCCTTTGTTCAACTGCTGTTCTTTCCACATTATAGTATTAGCATTTTTCATTAGAGGGGGACTTTAAGAAATCCTCTTTAATAATCCTTCTTATTTTTCATGTATCTTTTTATGTAAATATATAACTGGCTTAGAGTCACTGAATAACTTTCCAAAGGTCAGATTGTCAGGACAGAGGCATGATTATAGTTGAGCCTGTGCACCTTTTGGTTCCATGTTTTCTCACCTACTAGGCTTCTGCCCTGGTAACAATACTGGAGGCTTATCTAATAGGAAGCCTCTTTTCTCCTGCTCTATGAAGAATTGAGAGTTGGGCTTAACTCTTTCCTTCTTGATGAACTTGCAGCCCAGAGTGTGATGTTCAGCTAAGTCAGCAGACTAGAAATTTACTTGGATGGGGGTAGAATGGGGAGGGAAGCTGGACAAGCACAGTTGGAGTGGGGCCTGGAAGAATGACTTGGACATTTATTTGTGAGGCAAACCTTGAATAATATTTGAATATGTGGTTGGTAAGGAGATCTTGTTACTGGTTCTTACCTTAGAAAAAGCAGTCTTAATGGTAAGGAACCCTAATTTCTCAAAACATAAATGCTGTGTTAACATTGTAAAATGAAAAATAAAATTCCAGGCTCCCAAACCAACTGAATCAATACTTCCTTTCAGCCAAGGAGATTCTAAAGTAAACCTGAAAATCTAATTCAGGCTGTTGTGGGACGGAAGAGTCGGACAGGCCTCATTATACTCTCCTTCTTTAGGAATTCAGGCACAACTGACCAACATTAACATTAAAAAGAGATCTAAGACTGACAAAACTGACTTTTTGTTGTGATAAGATAGGAAATTCCAACCTGACTCTAGTGTAGTATCACGTGACAGCAGGACTTGATCAAAATTTTACCCCAAAATATATTTCTTTGACATATTTTGAAATGGCCTTACAAAGCTGTCTCTTATGAAGAAAATCTACATTCTGTAGAGAATCTTTCCCTTTCCAGGTTTCCTTCTGATCCAGGAGAGATTAAAGAGTCTGGCACCTTTTTAGATCTGATAAGAGACATTTAACGTCTATTCTCTCCAAACCTGCTACTTGGAGGCTTCATCTACATTATAATAACCTTGGTCCCCAGGACCCCTTATCTTAACTCAGATACCCTTTTCTATTGATTCCATGTCTTTGGATAATAATTTAACTCCTTCAACCAATTGCCAATTCAAAAATATTTGAATCTACCAACACCTGGAAACCCCTGCTTCACGTTGTCCTGCCTTTTCAGACTGAACCAGTGTATATATGTATACCTTACATACATCGATTGATGTCTCCCTGTAACTTCTTTTCCCCTAAAGTGTATACACTCAAGCTGTAGCCCAGTCACCTTGGGCACATGTTTTCAGGACCTCTTGAGACTGCTTTGGACCTTGGTCACTCATACTTAGCTCAGATTCCTTCAAATATTTTATAGAGTTGGACTGTTTATCATCAATAACATGAATTTTGGTATATGACTACTGATTCCAGATCTTGCCTTTACTGACGAAGTGCATGACTTCTGAACAAGATGGGAAACGTAAATGATTTTGAAACATAAGAATCGTTTCCCTGATAGCAATTTGGTTGGAAACATTAATTTCAGAGGAAAATTCTATTCTTACTATAGATATAAATAATTAATAGAACAGATCATTGTCCTTTGTATTTCTATGTGAAAATTAAATTTTAGATGTAGGTAGGCTTTTATTTTTAAAAGTACCAAAAATTTAACCATAAGTTAAATTTATCTGGTTGTAGTTCTTTGCTAAGATATTTGCTTTAACTCAGATTCATGGGGTTCCATCAGCCATATTCACAGTGTCACAGGGATACACTGAATAAATCTAGTGCCTGCAGACAGTAAGTAGGTGGTGGTGTTCAATCCTATACAAAAGTGCTGTGTAATACCAAAAACTGTGCTTAAACAAGGCCTGCCTCCCTGCCTCGATTCTTAATTGGATCTGTGCTCTAGGGGGCATTAGGTTGAAGTGAACAAAAATGTAGAAACAACATTCCATTTTTGAAGCCAAGTCAGTTAATCACACAGTACATTTCAAAAAAGTAACTTCTAAGAAATCGTTGTGTAAATTAGGCCCATTGCAATTGCTGAGTAGTTAACATGAGACAAGCCTGTTTTATGCAACCTAAAATACTTCACAATTGCTACTTCTAAACCCTCTGTGAGATAATCCTCAAAACCTCATTGCTGGCACCCACAAAATAACCATAAAGTTTTTTTATAACTACATTGGTTATGTTCTTCCAATGAGCCTATAATTACACATTTAACTTTTTAAGCAGAGGTTAATAATAATGATTTTTTAGTTTAAAGGTATTTAATTTTTCTCTAATACTTTCTCTGGTCCTTTTGTAATACAGAGGATTAAAGCATATATAAGGAATGTTTTGTCTTTAACAGTATTGAAACTCTACCTGGTGGCTTTCATCATATCGAATAATATCAAATATATTACAATTTCTAATTTTATTTTAATCAGTAGTCAGCAATTGTATCTTTAGTCTTCCTACTTCAAAAATATGTGAAAAATTCTAAAAAACCCTTGTGAGAGGCTGGGCGCAGTGGCTCATGCCTATAATCCCAGCACTTTGGGAGGCTGAGGCGGGTGGATCACGAGGTCAAGAGATTGAGACCATCCTGGTCAACAAGGTGAAACCCCGTCTCTACTAAAAAATTAGCTGGGCATGGTGGTGTACGCCTGTAGTCCCAGCTACTCAGGAGGCTGAGGCAGGAGAATTGCTTGAACCCAGAAGGCGGAGGTTGCAGTGAGCCGATATCTTGCCATTGCACTCCAGTCTGGGTAACAAGAGCGAAACTCCATCTCAAAAAAAAAAAAAAAAAAAAAAAAAACCCTTGTGAGAGAGTTTCAGGATCACTTTGATCCATTATTACACAACTGTTTTTCAGCAACGTAGTCTAGATACTCAATACAAGTTTCCCACTGGTCTCATTAGGAATCACCCAGCTTTCTAGGCCTGGCACAGTGGTTCACGCCTGTAATCCCAGCACTTTGGGAGGCCAAGGTGGGTGAATCACGAGTTCAGGAGTTCAAGACCAGCCTGGCCAAAATGGTGAAACCCCCTACTAAAAACACCAAAAATTGGCCAGGCATGGTGGCATATGCCTGTAATCCCCGCTACTTCGGAGGCTGAGGCAGCAGAATTGCTTCAACCCTGGAGGTGGAGGTTGCAGTGAACTGAGATTGCGCCACTGCACTCCAGCCTTGGCAACAGAGGGAGACTCTGTCTCAAAAAAAAAAAAAAACAAAAGGATCACCTAGCTTTCTAATAAGCATGTATAAAGGCCTTCCCCTCTTCCTCTGAAGGTTGACTGAAAAATCAACTCACAAAAGCCAGATTAATAACAGAAGAGGGATTAGGCATGATGACTCATGCATGTAATCCCACCACTTTGGGAGGCTGAGGCAGGAGGATCACTTGAGCCCAGGAGTTTGAGACTAGCCTGGGCCACATAGTGAGACCCTGTTTCTACAGAAAACAATTAGATCATTCAAGGCTGCAAGATTGAGGCTGCAGTGAGCTAACTGTGCCACTGCACTGCAGCATGAGCAACAGAGTGTGATCCATCTCTAGTAATAAGTAAATAAATAAGAGAAAAGGCATACAATGTATTAATCTGTACACAGGGAGCATCACACAGTGATTACCCAATGCCCCCCTCCCCGCCCCACATTGGAGTACAGAAGCTTATATACTATTAATATATTGAGGTTACAGAAAGAATGGAGGCTCAGAGCATACCCAAAAACAAGTAATGGTGATAAATCAGTGGCAAGGCAGTTTATGGGAGGGAGAAAAGAGGAAGCCTTAGCTAGCAAAGGTAGTCTTTTTATGTAGATGAAACCTCACAGGTAGCAGCCCTCAGAGAAAATAGAGAGTAAATGTTTCTTTCAGACCTTTAAGGTGTCAGACTCTCAGTTAATCTTTCCTAGATACCCACAAAAGAAGGCCTGCCTGCATCAACGTAGATTCTCTACATTGATTCTCTACAAATTTCCCTCACAAAAGACAGCTTTTCAGGGCCACTTCTGTTTGCTGGCTTTCTGACAGTCATCTCAAAATATGTCAAAGAAATATATTTTGGAGTAAAATATTTAGGTTTCCTTCAGTTCCCACTTCGAAACTTTAAAAAGTTTCACATATGACAACCGAGCTGATAGCTTTGGAGAGATTTGGATTAGAGGTTGTTAGAGATAGACAAAGGAAAGGGAAAACAACTTGAGATAAGCAAAAAAAAGAGCAAATTTAAGTATGTCATCTCCTATCTTCTTGAATCAGTCTCTTACTCCTGAAAATAGATTTGTTCAGTTGAACAGCTGTGTCGCAGTCCAGGTGGTGGCATTGCAGGTGGGTGAGGCCTCTCTATATGATGTAGGCAAACAGATTTTTAACCAGAGGCATTTCTGTGGAAACATAAGAGAAACAAAGGTTAATGTCTGGAGTGGTCTATAGACTAGATTTTTAGAGCCTCTGAAGTATCTTCAGTTTACAGTGGCAATCTGACAGATGTTTCTGGATTGTAGTTTGAATCAGGTGTTTAAGTGAACTTTCTGAGTAGTCTATACAGCAGCAGACATAAAGGCTGTTTATATGTAAGTTGGTGTGCATTCTCCCAAAGTTCATTTAAGTTGTTTAGCTTTTGTTTTCCGGGCTTTAAGAAAAGCACAGTTTTAATTTCTAGTGATTCGAAGTTAGAAAAAATGGAAGAAAAATTTGAAAATGTTAGTTTGGAGACTTGTAGCCAGGAAAGAATTCAGGATTCAGTCTAAATTGTAGACAAATAATAAAAACTCAAAAACAATGGACCAATACAAAAATGGGTATTTTCTTTTCTTTCCTTTTTTTTTTTTGAGATAGGGTCTTGCTTTGTTATCAGGCTGGAGTGCAGTGGTGTGAACATGGCTCACTGCATCTTCAATCTCCTGGGCTCAAGGGATCCTCCTGCCTTTGCCTCATATGTAGCTGGGAACACAGGCACATGCTACCACATCTGGCAATTTTTTTTGATTTTTTGTAGAGATGGGGTCTCATTTGTTGCCTAGGCTGGTCTCAAACTACTGGGCTCAAGTGGTCTTCATGCCTCAGCCTCCCAGCTTGCTGGGATTATAGGCATGAGCCATCATACCCAGCCTATAGTTTTCTTTTGAAACATATTTTTTTTCTCTCCAGCTGTTGTAGAAGAATTTCACCTGACAAGAAACCCAAATGGTACTCAGAGGGTTGGAGGAACACAGTTTATTACACCAGCGGGCCCAGACAGGTTTGTACCGAAAGGTCTGGACCCCACAGCCTGGAACAGCACACAGCTCTTATAGATTAGCGGGGGTGGGAACTAACTCAAGGTTTTAGGCAACGTGGCAGTTTCTCAAGGGACTTCCTAGTGAGCAGCCAGGAATCGAGCATACAGAAGCAGATAGTGGTGGTTAGTCGGGCAATCAGGAGATTTTTCACAAACTTTTTTCTTCATTCCCCCCTTTGATGCTCTTTTATGAACTATATAGAGCATCACCTTTATATTTCAGTTGAGTTTAGTGGCTGATAACCCCGGAGGGCTAGCTGTTGGGCTGTCGTTTCCTTGACTACTGTGGTCTTGATGAAGCACTGGAGTGCGCTGACTAGGCATGGGTTGAAGGTGAGGGCCATGAAAAGCGTCAGTACAGACCCTAAGAAAGGTAGGACCCATTGAGTCTAAGCTTCAAGTCCTGGGAAGCCCCAGAAGCTGACTCCATACATCACCTTTGAATGTGATCCCTCAGTTCCTTGACCTTTTCCTGTTACAATTCCTGACTGATTTACATAGTAACAGCATTCTTCCTACAAGAAGAGGCAGGTACCCCTTTTTCAGCTGTGAGTAAGTCCAAGGCCCTATGGTTTTGCAGAACCACGGCTGCTATGGAATTTAATTGGTTTTGCAAGGACATTAGGGAGTCGGCCACCCTTTCCATGTCCTTATTGAGTTCCCGGGACAGTTTATGAAAGAAGTGGGCTGAAGTGCTGATGCGGTCTATCCCGGTGTCTATTCCGGCTGCTGTGCCAGTTCCTACCAGGAGGGGAAGCAATACAGCCTGTTCGGACCAATAGTGGGGATTTAGAGCCATCTCAATTTCTTGGTCTGTTGCAACTGAGATTTCTGGGGTTAAGAATGCTCAGATACATACTCCGGTCTAATTTCTGTCTAAACAAGTATATGCCTGTCTGCCACATATGAAGAAGGTGGACACAGGTGAGGTTGGTTTCTACTTTCATGAGTACATTCTCGGCTACTGGTCCTAGCAGAGCCGTTCAGTTGGCTTCTGTCCAGGAGAGATTCCAACCATAAGGGACTGGAATAGCCATAAATATTCCCTGTTGGAGGGGAGATATAACTAGCAAGGGTTAGTGAGATTAGTCTCCTTGTATATACTGATAAGTTGTGTTTAGAATTTGAGTCAATTGGACATCAGTTTCTAAGGGCTGTGTAAGCCTTCTAATTGCTGAGAAATTTATGCTTCAATAGGGCTCAGATGTAGCCCTGGCTAGTTTAATAAGTTTATTTTTAACCTCTTGGATTTTATTTTGTTTGGGCCTGGTTCTGAACCCCCAAGCTGTTTGACATCCCATAATAGGTCCAGCACTGGTCCTGACCCTGCCTGCGGTATCTCGCTATTGGGCAATCAGATTTTTCCATTTTTCCTGTCCAATAGGTTTTTGAGTCGGGGCCTGTGCAGAGCTTAAGGCTGCCTTGCTTATAGCAGGTGGCCTTCATGGAGGTGAAGTATGCAAGGGGTGAAAATGCCTTTGATTTTGCATGTTTCCAGGCATGATGGGTGCAAGTTAACTAGGATCCCGCACAGAAGGAGGAGGGGAAGAAGCAAGGCTGACAGCAGAGGCATCCATGTAGTGTAGGTGTAGATAGGATGGTTATTTAGAACATCCGCTGCTTACTAAGTTTGCCATAAAGGCCATCATGAACAAAATAGAAAGTAACATTCTACACTAGGCATGGGCAAGGAATGTCCTTCAAGGGATGGCAACAATGACAGCACAATAGCAGAACAGTAAGTACTGCCAACATAGCACCAAGTATTAAGATTTCAGTCCACGTTTGCTTGTTCAATGAAGACTCCTTAAGCTTCGGCTGTGCATTGACTAGTCAGCTTCCGGTTGTGTGACTAGAGCAGGGCTTGACAAGTCCTCAGGATTCAGCTCACTGGAGAGTGATTTTCATAGGGCACTGGGGGTCTGGCTCTGGGGTCCACAGGTCTGGTGAAGTGTCCAGGTAGGCCATTTTGGCTCTGGAATGGTGAATCCATGGAACAATTCCTGTAACTTTGAGTGCAGTTAGAGTGACAAGGATTACAGTATGGGGCCTTGTCCAGACAGGTTGGAGGACTTCCTTTTTCCAATGCTTTCCCCAGACTTGGTCCCCAGGTTGGAAGGGATGTACTGGATTGGCTAGGGAGATGGGTGCTCTCTCCATTACAAACTGTTGACCTGGGACAGTATTTTTCCCAATGTCTGTAACTGAGATGATACGTTTATTTCTCCCAGCTGTCTGAGGTCTCCCCATACTTTGCTGACTAAGTGGGCGGGGGGCTCCCAAAGAGGATTTCGAAGAGTGAGTAGCCAGTGGATCCTGGTGTGCACTGTGACCATAGCAGGGCTAGGGGAAGCATATCTACCCAGGAAGCCTGGGTTTCTTGACAGAGCTTTGCCAGTGCAACCTTTAGGGTTTGATTCATGTGCTCCACTTTCCCTGAACTTTGCGGCCTATAGGCTGTATGGAGTTTCCATTTGATTTTGAGTGCAGTGCTCTGGTGAGAGTTTGGATAATCTCTGCGACAAACGCTGGCCCACTGTCACTGTGTAGGCTGAGTGGAAACCTGTATTGGGGAACAATCTCACAAAGTAAGATTTTTCCTACTTCTCTGGCCCTTTTAGTCTTGGTCAGGAGTGTCTTGGCCCAACCTATGTAGGTGTATACAAGAACAAGTAGGTATTTGTACCCTTTACTGGGCTTGATTTCAGTAAAGTCCACCTCTATGTCTTCAAAGGGGTAGCTCCCCACTCGTTGCACCCCTGGAACGAGTTTCAGCTGCTGTGTGGGGTTGTTCTTAGAGCAGGTTAGTCACTGGTTGCTCACTGCAGCACAAAGTTTAGGGAGGTGTGCAATGTAGTAATATCTGTTGAATAGGGTTCCCAGGGCAGTCTTGCCTAGGTGGGTGAGACTGTGGCACTGAGTAATGACAGTGTGAGCCAGGTTCTTGGGCACCAAAGCTCTGTTATCAGGGAATAGCCACCATCCCTCTGTGCTCTCTTTTGCCCCCTCCTGTTGCGCTTATTTATTTACCTCCTTGAGTACTCTGGCTTTCCCAAATCCTCGCAGAGCCAAAGGGTGACTGTGAATAAATGAGTGGGGGTTTGTGCTGGATCTTCCTGCATTGCGGCTGCTTTAGCGTCTTGGTCAGCCAGCCAGTTTCCCATGGAGATGAGATCTGTTCCTCTTTGGTGGCCCTTACAATGTATAACGGCTACCTCTGTGGGTTTCCAAACTGCTTCCAGCAATTTGAGGATTTCTTCCTTGTTTTTGATTTCCTTTTCCCCTGCTGTCAGTAATCCTCTTTCCTTGTATATTGCCCCGTGTATGTGGACTGTTGCGAAGGCATACTTGGAATCAGTGTAGATATTGGCCGTTTCATTTTCTGCATGGCACAGGGCCTGGATAAGGGCATGTAATTCTGCCCATTATGTTGACCAGCCTTTGGGCAAGGGAGCTGCCTCGATCACTTCAGTGGCAGGGGTGACTGCATATCTAGCGTACCTCTCTCCATTTTGGACGTAACTGCTCCCATCAGTGAACAGGTTCAAATCCGCTTTTGAGACTGGAGAGTCCTTGAGGTCTGGCCAACTAGCAAAAACTTCATCCACCATTCCTCACAGTTGTGGTCCAGAGCTCCTTCTTCCGTAGGCAGGAACATGGCCAGTTCAGGCCACACATGGTTTCTATGGTGACCTGCGGGTTCTCACATAGAAGTCCTTGGTAGTGGCTTAGATGGGCATTTGAGAGCCATCAGTGTCCCTGACTGTTCATGAGGCTGGACACCAAGTGGGGCACTTTGATATGAACAGTCTGGCCCAAGGTTAACTTGTCAACTTTCTTCATCAGAATAACCATGCCAGCTAAGGCTCGGAGACAAAGGGGCCATCCTGATGCCACTATATCTAGCTGTTTGGACAGATGTGCTATTGGTCTCTGCCAAGGCCCAACAGTTTGGGTGAGGACCCCGAATGCCATTTTGTTCCTCTCTTGAACAAATAGATTGAATTTCTGAGTAACATCTGGAAGCCCTAGCGCTGGGGCACTGTGGAGTAGCACTTTGATTTTTTGGTAAACTGCATCTTGGCTATTACCCCATTCAAGGGGTCTATTCTCCAGCCCAGTTAGTGCCTCATAGAGGGATTTTGCTATGTCCAAGAAGCCAGGGATCCATATGCGACAGAAGCCTGCTGCCCTGAGAAACTCTTGGAGTTTCCACTTAGTGTTGGGAGCGGGCGTGGAGCAGATTACTTTCTTCCTCTCCAGTCCCAAGGTCTGGTGGCCTTTGGTGATTACAAATCCTAAGTACCACACCTGTTGTCTACAAATTTGAGCCTTTTTCCATGAGACTTTGTATCTCGCCTCCGTGAGGAGCTGCAGCAGCACCTTGGTTCCCTCCCAGCAGTTCTTCCGTCTCCTGATGGTGAGGAGGAGGTCGTCCGCGTACTGCACCAGTATGTGGTTGAGGTCCTCTCGTGGGAAGGCAGCTAGGTCTGCAGCGAGCGCATTGCCAAACAGTATGGGAGAGTTTTTGAACCTTGGCGTAGATGAGTCCAGGTTAGTCGTATCTTCATGTTTGGGGGGGTCTTCCCATTTGAAGGTGAAAAGTGGCTGGCTTTTTGATGCCAGTCATAGGCAGAAAAAGGCATCCTTTAAGTCCAAGCAAAGGAACCACTAGGCCTTGGAGGGGAGTATATGGGTTAGGAACCACTGGATGGAGGCTGATTGCGGCACTGTTAACCGCTCTCAGGTCCTGCACTGGGCAATATCCCCTGCTGGGCTTTTTGACTGGCAGTAAAGGGGTGTTCCAGGGAGACTAGCATTCAACCAGGATTTCCTCTTTTCTGAGCTGCGAAATGTGTTCCTGAATTCCCAGCAGGGCCTCTAGAGATATTAGGTATTGTCTCTGTCTAACAGGGAGGGCTCCAGGCTTGAGGTCAATTATTAGTGGCACATTGGCCTTAGGCATTCCTGGGGTGTTCTTTTCTGCCCAAACTGCAGGGAAGGCATCTAGAAATTCTGGTGGGTTTTCTTCTGGCCTCTCAACAGTGTGGAACTTCCATTCATTTTCATGCAGAAGACCACCAGGATCAGGCCCTTCTTGGGCTCACCCAAATTCACTGCCCCTCCTGGTTCAAAGGTAATCTGTGCCCCCAGTTTACTTAGCAGGTCACTCCCTAAGAGAGGAACAGGGCATTCCGGCAGGTAGAGGAACTCATGGCATATCTGGTGTCCCTCTAATTGACATATTTGGTTTTGATAGAATGGCTGGGGCTGTACCTGGCTGCCTCTTGCTCCTATTATGGCAGACTTCCTATTGCCAAATGGGGCAACAGGAGTGGTGACAACCAAGTACTCCACCCCAGTGTCTACCATAAAGGTTATTGGGTGGCCCCCAACTTTCATCTTGACCATGAGCTCGCAGAGGCCAAGTTTTATAGAGCCTGGCCTATGCTAGTCTGAGTCTGTCCTGGCTAAACCGATCAGGTGGGCCAGGTTAGGTTCTGGCTGGTACTTCGCCTTTCCTTTGGGGGGTGCCCCATTTGGGGTTGCCCCCTTGGGGCACTCATTCTTCCAGTGCCCCACTTCTTTGCAGTAGGCGCATTGATCAGGCTGTAATGGGGATGTTTGGACCTCCCCACTTTGCGGAGGGGAACCAGGCACCAGGTTGGATCAGGGCAGCTAGCCATTGCCAAAAGTGTCGCCTTCTGCTTCATCCATTTGTCTGCCTCCCTTTGTGCTTGTAGGTCTTGGTTCACATAGACTTTATTGGCAACCTCCAGCAGCTGAGTGGCGTTCATTCCTGCAAAGCCCTCCAGCTTCTGCAACTTCTGGCGAATGTCCGGAGCTGACTGGGCTACAAAGGTGGCATTGACCATCCGCATGTTCTCTGGCGCCTCTGGGTCAAATGAGGTATATATCTGGAAGGCCTCACAGAGTCACTTGTAGAAGTCACCAGGGTTTCATCTGATTTTTGAGTGACTACTGAGGTTTTTGACATGTTGGTCAGTTTTCTTGCTCCCTCCTGGACTCCTCTGAGGAGGGCCTCCCAGTAGTGCTGGAGGGAGGCTCTTCCCACTTCAGCATTAAAGTCCCAGTTGGGCTTGATGTCAGGTGCGGCCTCCACAACCTACTGGGCCGGGTCCAGGGCCCCCAATGGGGCCTGTTCTTCCAGCCATGTATGGGCTTCAGTCAGGATGCGCCTTGACTCTTCTGTGTTGAACAGTGTGAGGAGGAGCTGGTAACAATCATCCCAGGTGGGCTGGTGCATTTGAAAGATGGATTCTAGGTGGTCAACCAGGGCCTGAGGCTTCTCTGAGTACGCCGGAGTGCGGTGTTTCCAATTCAGGAGATCCATAGTACTGAAGGGTTGGTAGTAAAGGAGGGGCCTTCCCGGCTCGACCGTTCCATCATCCATCACAGTGCGGAGGCGGGGAGATGAATTTCCCACAAAGGCATCTGGAGGGCCAGTGCTGGCTGCGAGGACCGGAGGTACCTGGACAGGGGTATTCTGGGGTGTGGAGGCTCCGGACTGGCCACACCAGGCTTGGCAGTCTTTACCAACACACGAGGCATCTCTGGCAGGTTGGGAGGGGCTGATGGTGCAGCCAAGGGAATGTATGGAGGTGGCGGAATGTCTTCCTTGTGGTCATCCTGGTGGATAGGTCTTTTGGACCCCTTAGTCACCTGAGCCACAAGGACTTTGCACTTTCCCTTTTTTCTAGCACAGAATCGAACCCAAGATTTGAGCTACCTCCAGCCAAGAGTCAATAAAAGAGAACTGGTCTGGGTGTCCAGGACTGCTGGTCACCACTTTCCAAGCAGCCTGAACGGTGGAGACATTTAAGGTTCCTTCAAATGGCAGCCAACATTAAACATCGGCCACTCTACTTCACAGAGAGTTTTTAGTCTTTCCGGGGTCATTTTGACCCCATAATCTCCAGAGAAGCCCTACCTAAAGTACTTGATCATACAGTCTAAGACAGAGGGTTTGACTCTTTCCCATGATGTGTGCCCTCCTCTGGCCAGTGGCACAAGACAGACAAAGGGAGGGGGTGTCCCATTAAGGACCACTCAGGTTCTTGCCTGGCCTTGTCCCTCATGGGAACTTTAGATGCCTCTTAGCATTGGCAGGTCAGTATAATCCCTTGACTTGGATTGACCCCAGTCAGATACTGCCCTAAGCCTTATGAGATTGCCATGGAATTGCAGGTTAGGGCCCGCTCGAACTTTGGAGTTTGCACCATGGAGCCACAGACTGGAATTTCGAGGGCAAGCCTTTGAGCTCTGCATTCACTCACTTACACACACACAGGTTACAACATTCCCACCCTAACCCAGAGAATCTACCTGCAGTCTCTAAATAGAGACCCCGGCAGGTGATCAAGCTCCTCTTCCGTCCGTAGATGGGTCCTTACATTATCCGAAGCTCCTCATAGTTCAGTCCATCCCCTCCACGAGTCCAGTGAGTGGCAACAATGGAGTAGCAGCAGTTTGCCTGCTGGGGAAGAAGGCCCTGGTGAAAACTACAGCGGGGGAGCTCTGCCTCATTCCACAATGGGGAACAGACATGCTGTCTGCCGTTTCTGATCCCAAACCCGCGGCTCAAGGGGCCAGCGTGGTTGGGTTTCACGGTCAGGGAACCAAATGTTGTGGAAGAATTTCACCTGACGAGAAACCCAAATGGCACTCAGAGGGTCGGAGGAACACAGTTTATTAGGCTGGCGGGCCCAGACAGGTTTATACCCAAAGGTCTGGACCCCCAGCCTGGAGCAGCATGCAGCTTTTATAGATTAGGGGCAGGGGGGTAACTCAAGGTTTTAGACAAATGGCTGTTTCTCAAGGGATTTCCTAGTGAGCAAGCAGTAATCGAGTGATTCCACAAAAGCAGATAGTGGTGGTTAGTCGGGCAATGAGGAGATTTTTCACAAACTTTTCACTTCACAGCCCTCTATTTCTATCAGAGAAAATCACAGTAGGATTAACTTATTTGAAAAATAAATTTTAGTCATATTATGCGTGGCCTGATTATTTGCATTAAGAATAGTGGTTGATCATGTAGGCTCTTTTCGGTTGGCTTTACTGAAACAATTGATTTTTCTTTTCTTTTTTACTTTTTTTTTTAGACAGAGTTTCACTCTTGTTGCTCAGGCTGGAGTACAATGGCACAATGTCGGCTTACTGCAACCTCTGCATCCCAGGTTCAAGTGATTCTTCTGCCTTAGCCTCCCACGTAGCTGGGAGTACAGGCATGTGCCACCATGCCTGGTTAATTTTGTGTTTTTAGTGGAGATGGTGTTTCTCCATGTTGGTCAGGCTGGTCTTGAACTCCTGACCTCAGGTGATCCGCCCACCTCGGCCTCCCAAAGTGCTCAAATTATAGGAGTGAGCCACCGCACCCAGCCACCTGAAACATTTTCATAAGGAAGATGTTCATAAGGAATGTCAGATTAGACTTAATATCTGTGAGGCTAGGAAGTCAAGCCAAATATTTACCATCAGACTTTGCTTGCATGTATGAATTGGGTAAATTTTTCTTAAGGTCCCAAAATAACTTGGGGTTCCTGGACCTGTCAGAAAGTGATACTCTGTACTTGCCACGGGTCAGGAACCTTGTAAAAGAACCACATAGACAAGGCACCAGACCTATCTTTCCAAGGAATTTTTTATTGGTTCCATAAAGTCAATCTCAGGTCCTTGAAGTAGTTCTTACATATTTGAAAATGTGCCATTCCAGTGAAAGCCTGAGTGAAATAAGAAGTCTGGCTAGCAAGAATGGGTTTGTTATGTAGATGAAGCCTTCCTTAGGGAGAATAGGTGGTAAATGTTTCTTTTCAGACTTTGAATGGTGTCAGACTCTAAGTCTCTTGTGGATCTGGGGAAAGACATAGAAAAGGGAAGGGACATGGCTGCATTAATGTGGATTCTCTATGGCTGCAAATTTTTCCTACTTAAGGTAGTTTTGCAAGGCCACTTCTGCCTTATGCCCAAGCAGCAGCCATTTAAAAATATATCAAAGAAGGGCCAGCTCGGGGTGGGGAGGGTTGGGGAGGGATAACATGGGAGAAATGCCAGATATAGATGAGGGGAAGGATGGAGGCAGCAAACCACCTTGCTGTGTATGCACCTATACAACAATCCTGTATGATCTACACGTGTATCCTAGAACCTAATGCACAATAAAAAAATAAAACATATATATGTATATCAAAGAAATATATTTCAAGGTAAAATATTTATTTTTCTTTAAAAAAATCACATTTCATGCCTTTTAATAACTTTTCTGAACAAAACCATTTTCCCATACCTTTCTTATAGAATTGTTTTTCTTATATATAGGAATTTTAATTTTTATACTTACTACAATGTTAACTCTTAGTAACACTTATTTTCAGTGAAAAACATATAAAGTAAGCCATTTTAATTATTTTCCAGATGCAGAGCCTAGGATAAAGGACAGAGCTATGAAGGCAATGCCTGGACAATCTAATTTCCCCCAGCAGGGCCAGATCCACTCCTGAGTCAGGGAAGACAGGTCCTGGGTTTTGTGCCCAGGCCTTACATTGGTCACTTCTCTAAACCTTAGAGTCTAAAAGCTCACATCCAAAGATATAAGCTCAAAGACAAATTAAGCAGGTATGAGAAATATCACAGACACAACAATATTGTGACCTTAAAACATCTAGCAGATACAGTATAAACCTGTCTCACTAAGCAATCCAGGCCAAGATGTCTAAATTCTAAAGATTTTCTATTTTATTTTACCAACACTTGTAAAACTATCTTTATTTACCAAAGATTACTACAATTATTGGACTTGAAAAGCATTTGGGCTCATTTCCTTAATTTTTGAATACTCATTTATTTTATAAGTCAATTTGACATCATAAAGATAATATGTAAACATAGATGTATACGCATATATGCATAGAAATACAGACAAACACAAATAATAACATTATAACTTTGACTTTGAAAGTTTAGCTGTGAGAAAGGTCAAAGTCACTAGTTTTAAAAGGATGGTTGGATTCAAACTGTGCCTTTGCAACAGGAAAAAAGTAAAGTTTGTCTGTCTCACATGGTTGAAGCTCTTATTGAATTTTAGAGAAAATAGAGTGGCAAATTTTCATCTCAAAGCACAGAGATTGATGGCAGAGTTTAAGCTTAAAGATGATTTTGTGTTAGAGGAAGATTAAAAATGATGCTAAGGTAGCACAAAAATCACAGGAATTTACCATAGGATTGTATACAAAGGCCAGTTTCATTTAGATAGGTAGCTTAATTTGATCTGTTTCCCAACTGCACCACTGAGCTCAGGGCGGAGCCCATTAAGAAATAAGGCCAACAAAGTATTTTCAGTTTTTAAGGCCTAATAATATAAATATGTGAAAAACATGCACAGCTGGAAGGCAGACCATCTATATCTTTTAAAAATAAAGAATTTTGGCTGGTCGCGGTAGCTCACACCTGTAATCCCAGCACTTTGGGAGGCCAGGGTGGGTGGATCACAAGGTCAAGAGATCCAGACCATCCTGGTCAATGTGGTGAAACCCCGTCTCTACTAAAAATACAAAAATAATTGGCTGGGCATGGTGGTGCGTGCCTGTAATCCCAGCTACTCAGGAGGCTGAGGCAGGAGAATTACCTCAACCCAGGCGGCAGAGGTTGTGGGGAGCCGAGATTGCGCCATTGCACTCCAGCCTGCATAACAAGAGCGAAACTGTCTCAATAAATAAATAAATAAATAATTTCACTTTCTTTTTTTTTTTTTTTTTTTTTTTTTTTTTTTTTTTTTTGAGACAGAGTTTCGCTCTTGTTACCCAGGCTGGAGTGCAATGGCGCGATCTCGGCTCACCGCATCCTCCGCCTCCTGGGTTCAGGCAATTCTCCTGCCTCAGCCTCCTGAGTAGCTGGGATTATAGGCACGCGCCACCATGCCCAGCTAATTTTTTGTATCTTTAGTAGAGACGGGGTTTCACCATTTTGACCAGGATGGTCTCGATCTCTTGACCTCGTGATCCACCCGCCTCGGCCTCCCAAAGTGCTGGGATTACAGGCTTGAGCCACCGCGCCCGGCCAATTTCACTTTCATGTGGAATCCTGGTTCCCCACAAAAGAGAAAAGCGCCATGGGACTTGACAGAGCAGCGCTTTTACAATGCAATTTGCTACAAAGACATTTCTCTTAAGTGTTTAAACCATGCCTTTCTTATCTCAATGCACAAGGAAACCAGTAGTCTCCTGTAGTAATAACCATTTACTGTAAACAGCTGCTGTCAGCTACCTCCAAAACTGCAGCTCTCACCAGTGACTTGTCAGCCATCACAGATAGAAAGGTCAAGTGTTCTCTCACAGTACAAAGTAATCTCTGGTACCCACAAAATCAGGTTATGTAATACAAAAGAGAGCAGAGTTTTAGACCTGAGATGAATCTCTCCATGACTTTAGACTCCACAGGAAGACAGAAAAGGCAAAAGAGAGATGAGTGGTGCCTTTTTTGTGTGTTCCTTAAGGAGTTTGAGTCATTAGACATCCCCTGTAGGTCCTTTCATGTGCACCTTAAAAGGCAAACAGGAAGAAAGATTAGAGAAAAAGTATTAATGGGAAAACAATAAAAAAAGGAAGCAAACAGAAGGACCAAACACATGATTTAAAAATGTTTTTAGTCAACTAAAAGATATTTAAAAATTCCCAAAACAGGATTCAAAAAGAGAAGAAGCAGAAAGTTCATTAAATACACATATTGAAAACTAGTTTTTAATTAAGCTGACTTCTGACCATAGAGCTCTTAAAAAAAAATCTTTTCAAATCTCTTATCAGATTTTAGCCAGGACAAGCTGCGAATAATCCTGGCTTTTAAACTCTGTTTCATCAAAAGGTACTCTCTGAAGTTAAATGGGTACCCCAAAATATCAAAGGCCGTACACATTTTGAACCAAAATAGACCCCTCATATTAATGTGTATACTGGGAGCATCACAGTCCCCCAGTTGGTTGCAGCTTTTATACATTCTTGAGGTTCCAGAAAGAATAGGGGCTCAGAACATAGCCCAAAACAGGTAATGGTGGTAAATCAGGTTATAGAGGCAAGAGGCTATGGGGGAGAGAGGAGGTTTGGCCAGTGTGTTAGTCTGTTTGCGTTGTTATATAGGGATACCTGAGACTGGGTAGTATATAAGAAAAGAGGTTTATTTGGCTAATATTTCTGCAGGCAGTAGGAACATTGCACTGGTATCTGCTTGGCTTCTGGTGAGACCACAGGAAGCTTGCAATCATGGCAGAAGGTGGAAAGGGAGCCAGTGTATCATATGGTGTGAGAGGGAACAAGAGAGAGAGGGAGGAGGTGCTAAGCTCTTTTAAACAACCAGATCTTAGGCCAGGCGCAGTGGCTCACGCCTGTAATCCCAGCACTTTGGGAGGCCGAGGCGGGTGGATCACGAGGTCAAGACATCGAGACTGTCCTGGTCAACATGGTGAAACCCCGTTTCTACTAAAAATACAAAAAAAATTAGCTGAGCATGGTGGCGCATGCCTGTAATCCCAGCTACTTGGGAGGCTGAGGCAGGAGAATTGCCTGAACCCAGGAGGAGGAGGTTGCCATGAGCCAAGATCGCACCATTGCACTCCAGCCTTGGTAACGAGCGAAACTCCATCTCAAAAAAAAGAAAAAAGAAAAGAAAACAACCAGATCTTGTGTGAACTCATATAGGATAGCTCACTCATTACTGTGAGGACAGCACCAAGCTATTCCTGAGGGATCTGCCCCCATGACCCAAACACTTCCCACTTGGCCCACCTTCAACATGGGAGGTCACATTTCGACATGAGATTTGGAGGGGACAAAAACATCCAAATCATATCAACTAGCAATGGGCATATTGTTATGTAGATGAAACCTGACAGGTAGTGGTCCTTGGAAAGAATCAAGGGTAAATGTTTCTTTCAGACCTTTAAGGAGTGAGACTCTCAGATAAACTTTCCTAGATCCGTCACTTGAACCCAGGAGGCAGAGGCAGCAGTGAGCGGGAGATCACACCTCTGCACTCCAGCCTGGGTGACAGCTCGAGACTCTGTCTCAAAACAAACAAACAAACAAAACCTTCCCTAGATCCAGATAAGGGAAGTCCTTTTTTCATGAATGCAGATTCTCTACAGATGCAAATTTCCCCCAGGAAAAACAGGAAATATATATTTTGAGGTAAATATATCTTTATTTACCTCACATGCCCAGGAAGTACAATTCCTGCTGAACCATGACTAACCATCTGAGGTCAATATATTTTTATTTCCTTCACATGCCTGTTACCAGAAAGGAGTCCTGATCCAGACCCAGGAGAGGCTTCTTGGGTCTTACACAAGAAAGTATTCAGGGCAAGTCGGTAAAGTGAAAGCAAGTTTAAGTAAAGGAATAAAGAATGGCTCCTCCATAGACAGAGTAGCTCCAACGGCCCTTGGTTGCCGATTTTTATGGTTATTTCTTGATGATATGCTAAACAAGGGGTGGATTATTCATGTCTCCCCTTTTAAGACCATGTAGGTAACTTCCTGACATTGCCATGACACTTGTGAACTATCATGGTGCAGGTGGGAGTGTAGCAGTGAGGACCACTAGAGGTCACTCTCGTCGCCATCTCTGTTTTGATGGGTTTTAGCTCTCTTTGTTCCTGCAACCTATTTCATCAGCAAGGTCTGTATGACTTGTATCTTGTGCGGACCTTGTATCTCATCCTGTGACTTAGACTGCCTAACCATCTGGGAATGCAGCCCAGTAGGTCTCAGCCTTATTTTACCCAGCCTCTGTCCAACATGGAGTGACTCTGGTTTAAACGCCTCTGACATGCCCAGTAACTACAATTCCTGCTGAATTAGGACAGACCATTTGAACTTTGCTGTTCACATGTCATCATCTTCTCTGATCTCAAATGTCTTTGACTTCAGATTTCTAAGGTAGTGTTCCTGAGAGGGCTTGCCTAGTGATTGTTCTAGCACAGTTGTAAACAGATGCAGCTGGTCAATGCACTGCTAAGGATAGGAATATGTGAACCTTGGGCTGTCTCAGCCATGGTCCAGAGTTGTGATGGACATAATTCTGAGAAAAACCAGTTTGCAGAGGTGAGTGGAAAGAGACATAGAGAAAGAAGGGCTTCAATATCCCTGTTTCCATTTATTCCTGAATGCATCATCCTTAACTCAATTCATTGGCATTTTATGTAGTTCAAATTTCTTTCACATTCAGCAAAAGAGACCTCATGGCTTAGATACACCTCAGCTAGGTTTCCACAGGACCCCTACAAACCTCTGTGACTCTCACTTACCACATTGCTTAGTGTTTGTCTCTAAGAGGTGAGATGCTGTCTTCATTATTATTTAGCAAAGAGTTGGCCAACTAATGGTTAATATGTAAATATTGAATAAAGAATGAATAAGTGAGCAACTATATAGATTTCCATGTCCTTCTGTTATTCTAGCATGAAGAAGATCTAAATTTACTTGACTTTGCATTTCCTGGTCATGTGATAACTTATTATAAGACATGTATAGCTAGGCATGGTGGTGCATGCCTATATTCCCAGCTACTCAGGAGGCTGACACAGAAGGATTTCTTGAGCCCACGAGTTTCAGTTCAATCTAGACAACATACCAAGACTGCATCTCCAACTGAAAAAAAAAAAAAAAAGACACATACAGAAGCTGTAAAATGTTTTATAGTAACCAGCTTTCATAGTGTTTTCAGTATTGATAATGTTTGCCCTTTCCTTCTTTTTTTTACTTTTCTCTTAACTAAATATAGTTAACTCCTGGTGCCCGGTTTCATGAGCATGACCTAATCTACTGCATGAATTCATATCTATGTTATTCCAAGTATAGAAAATATACTTTATATTGATTTATAAATATGGCACTGAGTCCTTTCCATGACAATGGCCTGGGGATTTTCAGGGACACTTGTTTATAGTGTCCTGTAAAGCCTTGTCATGTTTGTCTTACTATCTTCATCTGATGAGACTTCCAGATAGACCAGGTTAATTACTTTGTTGTTTTTTTAGTTTTGGCTGTTTTTCATTTCTTCATGTGTGATATTTTTTATGGCAAGTTTTTTTACTTCAGTTTGCATCCTTGTAGATAATACCTTATAATTGGCAGTAATGAAATTCAGGAGGAATATTTTCTTTCCTTTTACTTGTGTCTCAAGTCACAAATAAAATGAAACATGAATCAAGTCATGTTTCTTTGCAGAAACTAAGCAGGGTGTTAATAAATATTTAAAATATGTATTCTCTTCACCCCTTGACCCCACTTTAGTGCCTAATTTCATAACTAATTTGGTTCAGACTTTTATCCATTAAGAGTTACTTCCCAGTAGATTTGGTGTTACTCAGTTTAGGAGTATAGCCACAGAGTTTTTCATTTTTTATTTTGTCCTCTTTACCGTGTCTTTTAACCAGCTATTACTGTGGAATATCATTGAAATATAGCCTTTCTAACTTTTTAAACTAGACATAGGACTAAAGAATTTTGACCCTGAGGTAAAAATATGTGTAAGTTAAAAAAAAGCATATATATTTCTCTAATTTTATGGTCATGATGTCATATACTTTTATCTTTTTACCTCAGATTTAGTACTTTTATTTGTGTTACTATAGGACATTTTTCACTAAAAGCAACATATTTCAAATCAGAAAAGGTAAATGTACATTGGCCTTCCTTTTGACATCTCAAGTGTTTCTGATGAAAAAGAATTAATGAGGAATGAGTTATTAAGTGTTGTGATTGGTTAAAGTCAAAATATGGTTGAGGATTTCCTTTCTGTACTTTCTAAGGAAAGTTTCTGCCGATTGTGCCCTGTAACTGTTCATTGACTTGCTATTGCTCATACTTTAATTTCTGCTAATAACTATCTCATTTTTACAATATTTTTAAAGGCTTGGGATGATAATAAGGAGTTTTGTTTTGTTTTGTTTTTGTTTTTGAGATGTAGTTTCACTCTTGTTACCCAGGCTGGAGTGCAATGGCGTGATCTCGGCTCACCGCAACCTCCACCTCCTGGGTTCAGGCAATTCTCCTGCCTCAGCCTCTTGAGTAGCTGGGACTACAGGCATGGGTCACCATGCTTAGCTAATCTTTTGTATTTTTAGTAGAGACGGGGTTTAACCATGTTGACCAGGATGGTCTCGATGTCTTGACCTCTGATCCACCCGCCTCGGCCTCCCAAAGTGCTGAGATTACAGGCTTGAGCCACCGCGCCTGGCACAGGAGTCTTTTTGGTATTCTTTCTTACTTCTTTACACTCTGTTACATGAACTATCTGAAACTTTAGCTAGGTATAGTTAAGTGTGAGGAGGATAAAGATAATGACTGCTCTGAGACGTGGAATCTCAGTTGAAGTTCATGTAGGTAAGTGTTGCTGGCATAAACACAAGAGCAAAGAATGCATTTGGAAATCATTCAGGCAAAGTGATGTACCCTCACTTTGGGATAAACGAGGTTACCCAAATTCAAGAGTGCTAAGGAAACATCGCTAACTTTATGCTAGGAAACTAAGAAACAATCAGGAAGACAGAGGAAGAACCAATCTGGTGGTGCAGAGGAGAAGACAAGTTTCATGAAGGAAGTATTTGGCATATTAGATTCCACAGAAATTGTGCAGATGAGATCCTGAACTAGGCCTTTGATTTAAGAAATTAGTGTGACTTAGGTAATTTTGGTGGTGTTGTACTCTAAAATGTAGGGGATAGAAACTAGATTATAACATATCAATGAGTAAGTGAAATATGAAAAAGAAGGGATAACAAGTTTAAATGATTTAGCCTTTACTCATGAATGAAAGTGGAAAATGCAATAATCACTTCAGGATAAAGTAGAACAAGGGAAGTTCAGGATAAAGTAGAATAAAAGAAGTTTGTTTTAGGATTTGAAAAACTTGAATATGAGGAAACAGAGAAAGACTAAGAGGGGAAAAGGAAGAGAAAGAAGGAGAACAAAGAAGACAAAAAGGAGGAACAGGAGGAAAAGGAAGTGGGAAGGGGGACAGTAGGGGAGAGGAGTGACTTGGAATTAAGTTGGTTGTCAATTTAGATCTGGGTTGATTGGCACAAAGAGGAATTCATGCACTTCAGTGAAGTCAGCCACGCAACTGGAGATCACAATTATAACGTAAATTTTTCTTTCTAATTTGACGTCTATACATGAGATGTGACACAAAAAGAGTTCTTGATTTTTCACCTGTTTTTGAGTCCTGAAGCAGATAGTTGCAGTTTACAGATTATGCTCCATTGCCTCAAACCTAGAAGGTCAAGTGTGGCAGGGTCATGAAAATCTTAGTACTCACATTTCTATTGCTGAAACACAATACTAAAGTGCATATTTTGGCAACCAAGCCAAGAGTTACGTTTTGAGAATTGTAGTGTGACAACCGAGTTCATCGCAGCGATGAAACTTATAGCTGATAGTGCCATTTGTATCTCAGTAAACATATACCGTTGTCATAAATTGTTCCTTTTTTTTTAATTTCAAGGTGCTTTGGGTTGCAATTAGTTGAGACAGCTTTTTCTCCATCAAGAAACTGTTATTTGGTTTTAAAAATGAAAGTGTTATGGCAACGTCTTATCTGCTTTATCTGCAAAATTCCTGAATTTAAAAGATTTGTAGAACTAAAATAAACTCTTTTACACCACAGAGTTTCTTTAAAATCCTGCTGCAAATTAAAATTGCATTTCCCAGTGGTAGTTACGTGGTAGTGAATATTTTGGGTTTCAGCCTCTATTTTAGAGAGCCTTTATGCTCTTCTGCACTCTTGAACTACTCATCCTTAAATTATCTTAATCTCACTAGTCCAGATAATAAGGACTAGGGTTAGTAAAAACTGTCCAGAGCAAACTATATATTTTTAATTAAGTGACATTAACTTGGATATCTTTATATCTATGTTTTCAGAAATGCTGAGATCCTTGCAATTGAGGTTTGGTTTACCCTAATGAGTTTACACTAATGAGTACTGTTTTGATTTATGTAATGGAAACAACGGTAAGAAAAGCAGATGCATCATGTGAGATGGGTTTGAAGCATTTGTAGCGATAAGGTATACCCTTATTAAGTAAACTCTGTTGGGGACTTAAAAACTGTATAATTTTTCAGTTTTCATTTTATAGCAATTTAGTTCTTCATGGTATTATCAAAAGCTCTTTTCATTTGCCAGCATGAAAGATAAGATTTTTAGTAATAGCAAAGAACTGTTGAAAATATATTTAAGAGTTAATGTCTCTGAACCTAACAGTGGTTTTTAAAGACTACCAGACTTTGTGTAGATTAATGCAATCCTGAAGGAAACCATCATTAACCTGATCAGAGCCTTAAGATTACATATGTTAGTGAATCTTTTGTAGAATTTCGCTTTGCAGGACTTTATTAGGTATAATGGAGTGATAGAGTGAACATATTATTTTTTGATGCCATTTCTAACATTGATAGGCTTATTTACAAATCTGCTACATGAAGAAATACTTCTACTTAATTTGATGTTTTAATGCATATTATTTTAATTTGAAATAAATGCCATTTGTCCAGAGAAACAACTTAGGACAGCAATAGAGAAAGAATCAACCAATTAACTTAGATAGTTAATTCTCTTTGTAAGACTATTTCAACAGATTAGTTTTGTTATTTGACCACTGGAGTGCTGTCTAGCTTCAAAATAATTATAGCTAGTAGTCTGGAATACAAAGTGAAAAAAAATTCGTTATCAGCACTATAGAACTTTGTTTCAGGCATCTGCATGAGAAGGTTTTGAAATTAGAAAGATATATGTAAGGAGACGTCAGCTCTCATTTCTTCCTCCAGCTGTGTGGGGCATGACACCCTTTGAAACCAAGAAAAGTTAAGACAGTTTCTTCACCAACTGTAACCAGGCTAGGAGGAAGGAACATTTTCCTTTCTTCCCGGGATCAGCAGGAAGTTTCCTTCTGTGATTTCCTGACTTGCAGGTTATAGAATCTGCTTTTTAATGAGTATAATTTCCTTTGTAACTTCTTCCTGTGAGTTATTACTTTTTATTTATGTCTACTGTTGGCCTGATACACAAAAACACATTAAAAGAGATAGCACAAAATTATCATTTAAAAATGATTTTTTCTTGTTGTTTCATTGCACATAGTTTCTATTTTTAAAATAAAATATGTATTCTAAAGTAGCCTAGCCATAAGCTAGGCTACTTTAGAATACATATTTTATTTTAAAAATTTGATTCAAATTGTTGAATCAAATGCTAGTCTCCTAAATCTTTACTATCCACCTTTTAAATATAGTGCCTCTTATTTAGAGGGGGAAACAAATGATATTATAGTTTCAGTAGACAGGATTCAATTTTAAATTTTAGGTCATGTTCTCTGCGTAGTTTTTCTTATTTCTCTTGGCTCTGCCCCCAAAATAACATGTATTACGGATCAAAATATTTCTTCCTGTAGACTGTGAGGGTGTATATGTATGTGTGTGAAAGTGTCACACTCACAACTTCAAGCATTTGTTTTAACAGAATTATCTTATGATCTTGTTTTCAGCAAAATAAGGTGTTCTCTAAATGTTTTCTTATATCAATTCTAAGGCCACACTATTCTAATCACCCCATTAGCTAGCACTGCTGTACAAGTTTGATGTTTTTTTCCTTCATTTTTGCTTTAAACTGTGTCAGTGTTTCAATTGTAAATGCTATTTTCCAGGCATCCATTGCCCAGTATAGTTTATAAACACTAATTTTGGACTAACACTTGTCAGAAAAAGTCTGTTAGAAATTAGGAGTATTTATATTTTATGGATATAAAGAGAACTTTGTGGGGGCTAGTTTTAACAAAGGCGTGTTTGACGCAAAGTTTTTAATTATGCTTTTCTGAGAATTGATTTTGGCTATTCAGTGGACTAAGTATGTCAAAATATTTAACTGAAAATCAGTGTGATATGTGTATTTTAATTACTGTACACTTTTATGAAACATCTTAGATTCGTAAGCAAATATTAGCAACATTGTGATAATTTCATATGCACAATAAAAGGTAAAGATTTTTTTTAAAGAATCTAAAAAGTGATATTCTATTAAAGCCGCTGGATTTTTTCAAATATTTCAGGCTATCTGAAAGTGTGAGTGAATATGAAATGTCAATATATGAAGTTTTATTCTTTTTTTTTTTTTGAGATGGAGTCTTGCTCTGTCACCCAGGCTGGAGTCTAGTGGCACGTGAACTCAGCTCACTGCAACCTCTGCCTCCTGAGTTCAAGCACTTCTCCTGTCTCAGCCTCCCAAGTAGCTGGGATTACAGGGATGTACCACCAACTTGGTTAATTTTTTGTATTTTTTAGTAGGGACGAGGTTTCACTATGTTGGTCAGGCTCTTGAACTCCTGACCCCAGGTGATCCGCCCACCTCAGCCTCCCAAAGTGCTGGGATTACAGGCATGAGCCACCGTGCCTGGCCAATACATGAAGTTTAAAAAAGTGAAGTAGTGAAGCAGCTGTTAACTGTCAATAAATGTCCAAGCATGATTGCCCAGAAAAGAAAACTGCAATTTGAGGAAGCATGCTGATGCATAATGGAGATCTCACCACATGATTTGTTAGATGATAAACTGTACTTTAGAATAATGTGCTTATCCTTTAACTAGAATTGGCTATATTTTTATTTTTCAACAGGAAGTGACAAATATTTATGAATGTAAACTAAACCTCTGTTACTTGTCCAAATCCTGGATCAGTTTCAATTCTCCTATGAAGTTATACACAGTACAATAGAGAAATATGGAGGAGCAGATCCAAATTTATTGGTCCTATCACTTTTTTACTTGCCCTCCACCCCTTAAGAAATCATATACAAATACAAAACTACAAATACAAAGTTGGGTTCTAAATGTGCAGTAGTCTTAATTATAGTTAAAATATCTTATGAAAAATGTATAAACACAATTGACCATATGAATCCAGTGCTAGGACCTCTCTCAAGCCTTAGAAACAGTCCACATAGTCTAGAGACCCTCAAGCTCATAGATTATAGAAACTGACTTCCTGGTAAATATATTTATTCTGTTAAGTTTTTGTTTTCCAGTTATTTGTAATAGGAATTTGTTTACTTTTAATTTTAGGAGTGTTTTTGCCTGTTCATTTATTTATTCAGTGTTTATTGAACTCCCCCAATTGATGAGGTTCTATGCTTACTAATCGGAACAAAATGATAAGCGCCCAGAAGGAAGATAAAAGAAGTACACATATAACGAAAAAAAATATGAAATAGATATTAAGTTTGTTTTACATGTCTCAAATAATAACATATATTGTTAAGGGCATTAACAAAACCCATATTGTTTTTTTTTGAGACGGAGTTTCGCTCTTGTTACCCAGGCTGGAATGCAATGGCGCGATCTCGGCTCACCGCAACCTCCGCCTCCTGGGTTCAGGCAATTCTCCTGCCTCAGCCTCCTGAGTAGCTGGGATTACAGGCACGCGCCACCATGCCCAGCTAATTTTTTGTATCTTTAGTAGAGACGGGGTTTCACCATGTTGACCAGGATGGTCTCGATCTCTTGACCTCGTGATCCACCCGCCTCGGCCTCCCAAAGTACTGGGATTACAGGCTTGAGCCACCGCGCCCGGCCCCCATATTGTTACAATAACAAGTTTTCTTCTATGTTTTATAAATTATTAAAATGACATTCATCATATTTCCTTTAGTACTCATTCAACAAACAAAATACATTCTAGAGTATGTCTTTCAGTATATTTATTTAAAACTACTGTAGACCCAGTTTTATATAATATTGTGACCTTGCTTTATTCTAAATATAAGAAGAAAATTAATACTTCAGAAAGTGTTATTTGTAGAATATGTTTTTGTTTTAAATTGTTACTTAGCTTTTACATCTAAATGCTTAGTGCTCATATTCAAGATTCAAAGACTTTACTTAATTTCAGATAGAATTTTCTTACATATTTTTATGTACTAACCAGAAATTCATACTGTAAAGGCACATCTGTTGTATTTTGAAGAATTGGGAATAAAAGTGAGTAATAAAGATATTCCATTTCAGGTAAACATTATAATTACAAAAACAAGTTATTTAAAAAACTAGTGAAAATATGTTGGTTTGTAGAAAAGTTAAAATAATAAAATAAAGGAAAATTGTAATATTTTCCTTCTAAAATGATACATTATGAAAAGAACATTTTAATATTTTGGCTCTGTACTCAAATTTTAGATACTAGTTATACACCTGAAACCTATTTTGCATGTCCTGCATTATTTAGAAAAATTCACAAATAGCTGATAAAAGAGATGGTATTATAGTTCTCAAGAATTATGTAAGTTGTTTGAAGTCATTTAGTATTAAAATTATAATAACTGTGATAAATTATTTTATATTAAGTCTTACAGTAAATCCCGTAAGGTCATATACATGTATTAGTTCATAACAAGTACATATCCCAAACTTTTTTGTTTGTTTGTTTTTGAGACAGAGTCTTGTACTCTCGCCCAGACTGGAGTGCAGTGGTGCAATCTTGGCTCACTGCATCCTCCACCTCCCGGGTTCAAGCAGTTCTCTGCCTCAGCCTCCCTGGTAGCTGGGATTACAGACACCCACCATCATACTTAACCAATTTTTGTATTTTTAGTACAGACAGGGTTTCACCATCTTAGACAGGCTGATCTTGAACTCCTGACCTCATGATCCACCCACCTCAGCCTCTCAAAGTGCTGGGATTACAGATGTGAGCCAGTTCTCTCGGCCATATCCCAACCATTTTATGACAAAAAGGATTCAATGGTAATGTGTGTGTGTTTAGTTTATATGTTATATAAATGAATATTAATAGTTATTGTATCCTAGATATTTTAAATGCTAGGATACTATTTTCTTTAACCCAATATAGTACCATGGTTAATCACAGGACAAGTTAGCTGAGTATGAATTATCTATTAGATTTCATGACCTTCTTTACAATCAGTGTCATGATGTCTCTTTTATTCCCAGTAAAGGTATTTTGGGTTAGGAGTCTGACGTTTCAAAGCCTAGGTCTACCCACTTACCTGTCCCACCTTCCTCTTAGCTTTTAAAGAATTTCTTATCAGGAGGGGAGTCCATGAAAATCCCTGCCATAAACCTAAACTTCAGTAGTCCCCTGTTCCCTTATGAAGCCATTTCCTTCCCCAGGTACCCAAGTACCATTAGTTTTGGGGATTTTGTTTTGTTTTGTTTTGTTGATAAACATCCCTTTCCCATGTGAGTCTCTGTTGGAAATTTTAGGATTTCCAATTCAGACAGTCCTGGTTGTTTTATTTTACTCTTCCCACAGTTTCTTTTTCTTTTGTCTCATCGCCTCTTCCTTCAGATGTAGGCAAACAGAAATTTTGCCCTGAAACTCCAAGGTTGCTTAGGAAAGGAGACTCTTTTAAAACCCAAGTCTAAAACTTTTTCTTTCATGTTGTACCTAATTCATTTCTTGTTTTCCCATCTATCAAGCAGTATACTCCCTGTGATTGATGGTCTTATTTTCTAGGGATCTGTAATCAATCATACACCTTGAATTATTAGCCCTGAGAAGAAGAAGGTAACTAGAAGCAGAATTTATTAATTTTGAATTGTCTTCCCCTCTGTAAAAAATCATTGTAAATCATTCTATAGTCACAACATATAAGGTGTTAATTGCCACATTGTGATTGGGAATTCCAAGTTTTTACCATTGTTAAAATGTAAACAATTTGGTAATATCTTTCCAAATAAAAAGTGTATACTTATTGACACAGAAATTCTGTTGTAGGTATTTAAACTCCTACATGTATAAAATAATGTTTAAAAATATTTCATGTTATGTGCTATTTGTATGTCCCATGTACATGTTAAAACTTAAAAGTTCTATATATGGAAAGTTAAAAAGCAAAATGTGAAAACAGCATGTATGCTATGCTCTTATTAAAAGGGAAATAAATTGTATAAATACATACATGTATATCATACACATATACATACACACACACCCCACACACACACGGAATATATTTGTAAATTCATAGTTACCTCTGGAAGGTCATTTAAGAAATTTCTTTAGCCAGGCACGGTGGCTGGCGCATGTAATCCCAGTTACTCGGGAGGCTGAGGCAGGAGAATTGCTTGAACCCGGGTGGCAGAGGTTGCAGTGAGCCAAGATGGCGCCATTGCACTCCAGCCTGGGCAACAGAGTGAGACTCTGACTCAAAAATAAAAAAGAAATTTCTTTTGGGGTAGTCTCCAGGGAAAGAAACTGAGCTTCTAGGAATAGACGAGGGAGAGAGGTAGACTTCATTTTCACTCTCTTAATTGTTGTAGCTTTTATATGTAATGCTTATTTGAATAAAAAATAAGATATCTAATATTAAAATTAATTTTGAAAAGCTAAAATGAAAAAGAAGTGGTCTAGATGAGAACCTCTGCTGGAAGGAAGCTGCAGGAAGGCTGTCCTGTGTAGCCTAGGAACTGTGAGAGAAAATCACCAAGCCCTTTAGTTCTCACTCTGCCCATCAGGCAAATTCTGTACCGTAAATTTCTGAGTGAGTGAGAATAACTACTCTGACAAGACTAGCAATTCAACTTGCATTACAATAATGTCTCATTCTAAAATAATAAAGTCATATTATAAAGGAGTTTGGTTTTCATGAGTTTGTCCCAGAGAGGCTTTTCAGTTTCTCTGTATGAGCAAAATCATTTCTGAAGTGCAGAAATAAGACTAGATCCTGACTGTAGTGACCTGGATAAAGTGCTGCCCTTGAGAGACCCTGCCAAGCAGCTGGCCGGCACCCTCCATTAGCGCCTGCATCCATGCCTGTAGCAGGGCTGAATGTACATGTCTACCACTCATCCATGGCCTCCCCTACCTTAGATTTTAGTTTCTTTTCTTCAGTTTTTATTTCACCTACTGAAATGAGCTCAAATCCCAAGAGAAGTGAGAAAATGACTGCTCATTATGTACATTACAAATTGTGAAATTATTTCTCAGAAAGTGAAACTTGATGGACTCATAAAATAAAATTATCTTTATGCAGAATAAGTCAGAATAGAATAAAAAGCACAGTAAGCGATTGACTGACATAAATATAGGTATGCCTGCAATATATATTAATAAACAGGGCTATAATGTTAAGGGGCCAGAAGCTATTTCATTTTAAAAATATCAAGTGAAAGCTATCTCAATAATTATGAATATTTAAACAGCATTATTGCTTCTCAATATATAACATATGCAAACATACCACATCATTTTTATTACCAAAAAGGAAAAAATAATTAAAACTATAAAAAGCTGTTCTTAGTGTCATGTTAATGTGTCTTTGTTATTGCTATTTATCTCCAAGATAATATGAAAAAGAAATTGAGAAATAGTACATCAGTAGATGATACAATTTATTCAAAGCAAATGGTTTTGAAAAAAATCACTGTTGTTTTTCATCCAGGAAAACAACAGAGAAAACAAGAAAGGCATTCTAGTATAAATATCTGTTTTGTATTTATATCATTTAAAAAATAAAAGCTTGCATTTCCCCCCAATTTTCAATTTAGCTTGCCTTTTTATATGATTTCTGTCTTACCTAAGTTTTTAAACATAAGGAAGATTTTTACTCATTTTAATGAATGTATATATGAAGGACTATCTTGCTTTCCAATACACACTTATATGTTACTTCCCTTGTGAATCTGAAAAATTCAGAATAGTAGTTCATAGATTGGGTTTCTTGTTTCCTTACATGTTAAAGGTATTACAGCAGGCTGAGAGTGTGAGAGCTGCAACAGAGAGAGATTGACAGTTCTGGTTTTTTTTTTTTTTTTTTTAAATTTTTATTGCATTATAGGTTTTGGGGTACATGTGCAGAACGTGCAAGATAGTTGCATGGGTACACACATGGCAGTGTGTTTTGCTGCCTTCCTCCCCTTCACCCACACTTGGCATTCATCCCCAGGCTATCCCTCCCCAGCCCCCCCCACTGTCCCTCCCCCATTCCCCCCAATAGACCCCAGTGTATAGTAGACCGCCTCTCTGTGTCCATGTGTTCTCATTTTTCTCACCCACCTATGAGTGAGTATATGCGGTATTTCTTTTTCTGTTCTTGTGTCAGTTTGCTGAGAATGATGTTCTCCAGATTCATCCATGTCCTTACAAAGGACACAAACTCATCATTTTTGATTGCTGCATAATATTCCATGGTGTATATGTGCCACATTTTCCCAGTCCAGTCTATCATCGTTGGGCATTTGGGTTGGTTCTGGTTTTTGAAAGCCACGTTAAGGTAAGGTTACTGGATAGTTAGTTATGATCTTATACCTAAGACTTTCCTGTAACTGGTATGAGATTACATTCTTGGATAGGTGACAAGGTTACTTACTGGCTTCTCTCCAAGTTTAGATACCAAGGCACTATGGTGTTACCTTTTCTTGGAGCACTCTACATAAGACTGACACTATCATTTCTCACCATTGGGAACAAACAGTCTGTAGCACAAATGCTGAAGCTCTGCACTCAACAGTGCCTCCTCTTTGTGCATTTAGGAATGTCGGCTTTCCATGGTGAGAGGTTAAAGCAGTTTTTAGAAGAGGAAAAAAATGAACTTGAAAAACACATGCTTGGGTATAAAAACTACTCCTTGACATAAGTGAAAAGAGCGTGATATAACATTGTATCTCTAGGATGATAGTGTATGAGAGAAAATCAAGAAAAAAACACACACAAAAAAACAGAAAAGGTAAAGGAAGTGACCAGTGACTGTACTAATACTTATGGTATTATTTGTACTCTTTTTTTACTTTGCCAAACTTCAAATTTTCTTTTATGAACCCATATTGTTTACATAATAATGAGGTGAAAGGAAAGCTCTCTACTTTGGAAATCTGATAATTTTATCGTTTATGTTTTTGCAGTTATTTCTTTGTGCGTTCTTTTGATGTGCCGTACATTTATAGATTATGTGTCGAAAAGACAGAAAAATAAGCCATAGAAATGAATAAATATAATAAAAATATTTAATGAATAGTGTATGCTCCAGAAAAGGCATGCAAATTGCTTTAGCATTTAAATTCCTAGGTTTAAAAAATGTTAAGTTTCATTAGAGTAGGAAGTTTATCTATTTAATATGTTTTCTATAACGTAGAATTCAGCTCATTCCCAGCTATAGTTGTTGGTGATTTTTATTTATGGCTCCCTTCAGAGAGTCTCTCCTCATTGCTTTCTTTTCTGTACTTAATAGAATAGCCAACCATAATGGTTGTTGGAAAAGTTTTGTGTTCTTTTTAATTGATATCTATACTATGAAAAATATGAATTTTATATAGATGGATTTCTAGCTTCATGTTAGATAGTCCTCATATCCACGACCACAGAAGCATGATGTCTGTATGCTAATATGCTTACTTAATCTTTAATACATTATATTTTAATAATATAGGAATGCCAAGCTACGGAAGAGCAAATGAAAAGGTCATTTTTTATTCATGTACTACTGAATGTACCTTCTGCTTGTAGCTCATTATACATGCAGTTGAGCCCAATTTTTTAAAAGTGGAAAGCATACAAAATTAAACCACAAGTTTTGCAACTAATGTTCCTTTTGTAAAAGGAGTCCTCTCTGTCTTTTCAATTTTATTTATTCTGACTGCTTGTTACTCATTTGTGCTTCTCTCTTCTCTGTTATAGTCAGAATTTCTAATCCCATTTCAAGCAGAAGGCTGCCACTTTTCATCAGAGGAGAGGCAATAAATACGCATCACACTTATATATGCGGGCTTTCATCTGGGGAGCTCAAAGTGTTTTATGCATAAGTAGCATTTCCCCTGGCTTTTTTTTAAGTAGAAAAAATGAATCCTAGAGAGCTTAAATGACTAAAAGAATCCCACACCTGCAACAACGAAAGTCATGATTTTAATTAAATACATACATCTGTGAAAATACTCAGGATTCTTGGTGGATATCGGTTTATATACTCTGCTTGAAGAGTAACAAAATTGTGGAAAGTAAAAATAGGTACCGGTGCATTCTTGTCATAATCCAGTTAGGGGTAATGGTGGTGTAACAAAAATGAGCTCCAACAAAGAGTAATTTTACAGACTTTACTATTCATTTAATGCTTTTAAATATCAAAATTATAAAAATAACAAGTGGGCAAAAGTGTTGTCAGGGTCAACTTTTGAATGATTTGTGACTGTGGTTGAGAGGGCCAGAGAAAAGGCAGCCTGTGGAAGCAGTCTAGCCAGGGCAGCAGGAAAGGCTGTTCTGGAAATGAGCCTTGTGCTCATTTTCTGTCTTCTCTTCCTCCTCTTTTTTGCCAAAGGCATAAATCATCTCATTGGTATTAAGGGAAAATGTGGATAATTAATTGTAAAAGCTTGAGTAAGAGATTAATAGAAAATAAGGAAATTTTTTTTTTTTGAGATGCAGTTTTACTCTTGTTGCCCAGGTTGGAGTGCAGTCCTGCAATCTCGGGCTCACGGCAACCTTTGTCTCCCAGGCTCAAGCAGTTCTCCCACCTCAACCTCCTGAGTAGCTGAGATTACAAGTGCGAGCCACCATGCCCGCTAATTTTTGTATTTTTAGTAGAGGTGGGGTTTCTCCATGTTGGTCAGGCTGGTCTTGAACTCCTGATCTCAGGTGATCCACCCACCTTGGCCTTCCAAAGTGCTGGGATTACAGGCATGAGCCACTGCACCCAGTCAGGAAAATTTTTTTTTAATTAAAAAACCCAGGCTGGGCACGGTGGCTCACGCCTATAATCCCAGCACTTTGGTACGCCGAGGCGGGCAGATCACGAGGTCAGGAGTTCAAGACCAGCCTGGCCAATATGGTGAAACCCAGTCTCTACCAAAAATACAAAAATTAGCTGGGCATGGTGGCACGTGCCTGTAGTTCCAGCTACTCGGGAGGCTGAGGCAGAAGAATCACTTGACCCCGGGAAGGCAGAGGTTGCAATGAGCCAAGATCATGCCACTGCACTCCATCCTGGGCAACAGAGTGAGACTCCATCTCAAAAAAAACAAAACAAAAATGAAAATCCCAGACCATCTTGTTGGAAAGATGTCTGGTTTGTTATAGGCCTGTGCTACTCCCCCCTGCGTTGCACTGCATCTGTGAGGAAGTGCCCCAGGAATATAGAAAATCAAAGGAATGGGGACTAAGGATGTCTTTTCCCCCTCCCCTTTTGGCGGTGGTGTGCAGATCGATTTAATGCATGCATATAGACTGGAGTGAAAGGACTCTGGGAAGTTTGGTTTACATTGAGAAGGGAGGCCTAGGATTGTGTGTGGGTCGGGATGAAATGAGAAAAGTTGCAACCAGGGAAAGCAGTGTCTGAGAGACAGTTATATGGGAATTGAGAGGGTTAAATGTACTGGTTAGAAATTCTTGATTGTCTGTGATGATTGGGACTTTAGGAAGATCACGTTCTGAAAAAGGCTTTTTCAGAAGTGTAACTAGACAGTAAGAGATTAGTGGATACTAAAGTACTACCCGATAAGAGATTATTGAACTCACTGGCATGTGACACTTTTTGCCTGGTGAAAAATATATATAAAAAAGTGCTGTTTGTCCCATATAATCATTAGAGATGGCTGGCTCAGAGGAAATGATATAAAATAATAAACAGATTGGCGGAACAGCAGAGGGATGCCCACACAATCTCACTCTACCACTTTACCATGTGTAATCCAACCAGAGTGATTTCTTAATAATATAATTACTGAAGGCCAGGCACGGTGGCTCACACCTGTAATCCCAGCATTTTGGGAGGCTGAGGCGGGCGGATCATGAGGTCAAGAGATCGAGACCATTGTGGCCAACATGGTGAAACCTGGTTTCTACTAAAAATACAAAAAATAACTGGGCATGGTGGCATGTGCCTGTGATCCCAGCTACTCGGGAGGCTGAGGCGGAAGAATTGCTTGAATCCAGGAGGCGGAAGTTGCAGGGAGCCGAGACTGCGCCACTGCACTCCAGCCTGGCGATAGAACAAGACTCCGTCTCAAAAAAAAAATAATATAATTACTGAATCAACTGTAAGAAAACCTTTCTTTTTTATTTAGCTGAAAAATAGTGTGAAGCAGAATCACTAATATCAGTCAATATATTTTTAGCTGTGATATAGCTATTATATATACCTATGTGGAATAGAGATATTTAGATAACATGTAGATTTGTACTTAGTATAATATTACTACATATATAGGAACTTCACATGTCCAGCTGAATATATATATTCATATATTTTGATATATATTCAGTATACATATGTTTTATATATATTCAGAATATATGTCAAATATATATTCAGTATATAAAATATATATTTAGTGTATATACATATATATTCAAATAGTGAATATATATATGTTTATATATATTTCTGCTAGAAAACCAATATAAAATCACTATGTAAGTATGATGTAAAACACTTATTTTTTTCTCCAAATTATCCTTATAAAATTTACAAATAATCCTGAGTGTTGTAAATGCCAGTCAATACAGTACTTGGGGGAAAATTGTAGGTATATTAGCATGGAAACATAAACCTGCCTGAAATAAACCATAAACCATGGAATTTCAGACACCTGCTTGATACTCTCACTACAAACATTTCATATTCAAAATTGCCATCTGACCATGATGTTTTCAGTGGTTCCCTTTGGAGAACAAAAACAGTGAAACAAGAGGGCAGAACAAGAGTATTCTGAGCCCATATCCTGCAGTGCTCATAGCTGCTCCTCCTTAGCCTTCCAACTGGTGGCCCTGGACTAGACCTCTGGAGAATTCCAGGTTGTGCAAGATGGGGTGCCTCTGACATGCCATCCTGCTAAGGCACCGTTGCCAAGTCTGGTAATCCGACAGTAGCAGGACAGCCACTTTTGAAGGTCATATGATCTTGGAGCCAGTTCTCTTTCTTTTTTTTTCGAGACAGAGTCTCACACTGTTGGCCAGGCTGGAATGCTGTGGCACCTTCTTGGCTCACTGCAAGCTCTGCCTCAAGCAATTCTCCTGCCTCAGCCTCCCAAGTAGGTGGGATTACAGGCGCCTGCCACCACACCCAGCTAATTTTTTGTATTACTGGTAGAGATGGGGTTTCACCATGTTGGTCAGACTGGTCTCAAACTTGGGGATCCACCTGCCTAAGCCTCCCAAAGTGCTGGGATTACAGGTATGAGCCACCACACCTGGCTGGCTTACTTTTTTTGGGGGGGGTGGGGGGGCAATTCTCAATCCCTGTAGACTGTAGCTTCTTCATATGTTAATGGAAAGAGATGATAACCCCTAAGGCCCTCTGCCAGCTCTAATATTCAGATTTAGTCTCATCTATCTTGTAGCTGTTTCTTGTCTATACCTTTAGAATAACACACCACATGTCTGAACTTCGAGAAAAAGCATTAAAGGTTTCATTCTGTGGTAACTGTACAGGAATATCACAGTGCAGTCCATACTCAGATTATTTTCAGAGTCAAGTCTGAAACATCAGAAGTTGTTCCTTGGAATATTAATAGGTCTTACACTTGGGAAACACACTCAGTCAAACCAAGTGAAATGAGCCTTTGTTCTGCAATACTGCTCAGAGCTTTTTCTATGCTCATATATGCATTGTGACCCTAGGATCTGTGGATTCCAGAATGATTTGAATGAAGTCTCCGTTTTTTGTTCAGAAAGTCTCTACATTCTGGGAAATGATGACTGTGGCTCTTCTCAACCCACAGACATATTCAGCTAAACAATCATCAAATATACTGAGCGTTCCTCTTGCTAAAATCTGCCCTTCTACTAACTTGCTGTAACTTTGAGGGGCAGCTTCTATAGAAGTGCCTCAAGGCATTGGGCTATGAATTAAGTGTTAGGAAGAAGTGTAGGAATATCAGAATAAAGAATTACAGTACAGACCTTGCCCAAATTCACCTGCATTTCAGTTCCATTCTCCCTTTCTTTCCAAAACTCCATCTCTACTAAAATACAAAAAAATTAGCCAGGTGTGTGGTGTGTTTCCATAATCCCAGCTACTTGGGAGACTGAGGCAGGAGTATTGCTTGAACCCGGGAGGTGGAGGTTTCAGTGAGCTGAGGTCAGCTACTGCACTTCAGCCTGGGTGACAGAGTCTAAATAATAATAATAATCCATGTAGACAATAGTAGGAGTGCATATCTTGGCTTTGAAATTCTTTTAAATGTAAGGTGTTCCTCTTAGAGAAGAGGAACTTTGTAATCATGCTTATCTCAGTTTAAATCTGCCACTTAAATATAATAAATCAGACTGCTATAAAACTGAACTTCTGTTTGTGTGACTGTAAAACAGAAATGGTCAAATGGTAAAACAGACTAATATTTTGCAGAATTAACTAAGTAATTACTTAGCAGATTACCATTACTACTGAGTGCTCACTAATGTTAGGTAACTTTATTCTTTCAATTGTCTAGCATGTGGTCCTAGAATTTGGAATCTAGTTACCTGGTCTCATTCCTTTACTAATTCATTGCTAATTTGCACAACATAGAATATTGTTGGCCTACACTTAAGTTCTATTTCAATTTCTTCATTTGTTAAATGAAGATAAAGCTACCTCACATGGTGTTTTTTATGGATAAACTGAAATAACAGATGTGTTATTAATTTTGAAGGATTAAAAAATGTGCCAGTTAATCACACTTATTTTTAGTAGTGGTAAAATTATTATTGACTATTAGTCTGACAGAGGGACTTTTTGTTTCTTCTAAAATATCTATTGTAATGAGATTGCTGAAAGAGCACACTATTTTAACAAAATCCCTTAGGACGGATTTAAGAAAAAGTACTGAGGTTATTGTTTTCCATCTTACATGGGAAGATTTATATACTTTTAAACATTTGTATACAAGTTCTTTCATCTTCAGCTGTACAACTGTAAAAGATTTAGAGTTTTTGAAGATTGTGCATTTAATTTTTAGCTGAATTGTATATAGATCAAATCCATGCATCAGAAAGGCTCCAAAAAGAGAATTTATAGAGCTTGGGGAGATGGAGTTAACAATTTATAAGTCTTTGGGACCCTTAAATTGGAAAGATGTGAAAAATGTATTTTTTGAGAGGCTTAAAAACTACATTTTAAAACTCTGGGAAACTGTCTTTAAATTCTAACATGAAAAATCATACTGTTTATTTCTTCTGTTATGTTTAAGATATGTCATTAAATCTATTAATTTCACTATACAAATATGTTATTGGTGTTAAAATTTTGCTCTAGCTGTTTTAATGTGTTTTCAAATTAATTTCTGATGCAAACTTTTAGTAGTTTGGTCCAAACATTTAAGGCATTTTTTTGTAAACTAGATTATTTATTCTGAGTCATGTATTATATTTATATCATGTCGAATACTTTTTACTTAAATTTTTCATTTGAATATTTAACCTCTTTGAATAGACTTAAGTTTTTGACAGCATTTCAAAATGCTTTTGGATGGCAGACAGCTTGCCTGTCTTTTTGTTAAGTCTCTGTTCTCTTGAACATTTAGGAGAAAGATCCAGATTACTGAGCTATGTCTCTAATGAACTGTGTGCTTATTGTGTCTACTGCAACTATCTATTCATAGTTCACTTTTCAAGTGAGAATAGTTAGGTAGGCATATTATAATGTCTATAGGAGTTAAGTGTGTATGCAGAAAAAGTCTTAACGTTGTATTTTTGAGAAAAGATGTCCAAACATATAAATTATTGTTCCATCTAAGATGTGCTTAAATTGGTGACATTTCAAAAGTTCATGGACTAGGTGTCTATTTTTATTCCATGAATGATGGCAGAGAGTGCTCCTTAACTAGTTTTCTAGGAGGTCATCAAAGATTATATGAACTTCTCTATTAAGTTTCATTTGTAGTCACAGCACTGTCTCAACACTGTGGCTGCCTACATGTCATGAGAGATCATTTCTTATCTGCATCACTATATTAGGGTTGCCTACTTTGTGTATTTGTAAAACTCATCACCAATTGGCTGGGGTGATAGACCCAGCATATGCACTAATCATGTCTCAGATCATTTAGAGTTTTCTATTTTGTACATAACCAATCACAGAAAGGGAGTGAACAAAACTAGAAAACTAATTACAGACAGATTATTCTCCACTACCTCATGTAAGAAACACAGGCTTTCGTAGTTCAATAGACTTGCTTTCACTGCAGGTGTGTGCTGTTCTGCAACTCTTATTGTAACTCAAATACTCTTATGTATTTGCTGTTATGTAAATACATAACACTTGAGAGGCAAGTCTCTGACCAAAGGCTCTGATTTCTCTCTGATGGGCAGTTGCCAAGGAAGTTATCAGTATTTACATCCACAAGGCAACTAAAGACCATCATAGACACCCACCTACGAGTTAAGATACCCCAAAGGTCTTAACTTAGTCTTAACAAAGTCTTTACCCCAAATGAATATGTGTAGGGTATAAAGGAATTAATAGGAATATTTTGACTAGACAGATAACTTTATGTTGGATAATTAGTCATGTTGAGAAGTGCTATGGTATATATATAAATAGTTTTAGAAAGAACCCCTGATTACTTTCCACGTCTTAATCAAAGCCAGTGGAGGGGAAGGTATGTGATGCCGTGTAGATCTTAGTCTCTCTATAACCTTGATCATCATGAACTTTAATTTATATTATTTTATTATTATAAGTTTTCACTTTCAAAGTAAGCTAAAAATGACATGAGAACTCGACATTTTTTTCTTTTTCTTTTACAGAGAGATTAGAAAGTGCATTTGAAATTCTTGTAACAAGGGAGGAAACCTTAAAAAGATTTATTTTGCTAGGTGCAGAATAACAGAAGATAATTTTTAAGGCTGAATATCCAGTTCTAAATTTTAAAAATTCATTTTTTCATTATAGTTTATATAATTTTTACTTTACATACATGAGGAACCACATTTATATTGAATTTTTTTTTCCTAAAAATTTTATGTCATTTAAAAATCTGTCACCAGCAGTCTAAATTTTAAAAATCATCTTGGAGAATACTTGTCTGGTAATAATTCTGTAGTCTATTGATTATCGATAATAATATTATTTTATTATTAAAAAACAAGAGGAACAATGTTGAATTAAAGAATTCATATCGGCCGGGCGCAGTGGCTCAAGCCTGTAATCCCAGCACTTTGGGAGGCTGAGGCGGGTGGATCACTAGGTCAAGAGATTGAGACCATCCTGGTCAACATGGTGAAACTCTCTCTCTACTAAAAATACAAAAAATTAGCTGGGCATGGTGGCGCGTGCCTGTAATCCCAGCTACTCAGGAGGCTGAGGCAGGAGAATTGCCTGAACCCAGGAGGCAGAGGTTGCGGTGAGCCAAGATCGCGCCATTGCACTCCAGCCTGGGTAACAAGAGCGAAACTCTGTCTCAAAAAACAAAAAAGTATTCATATCATTCTGTTATTTTATGGAAGATGAAAAATCTTTTTTTTTTTATGAAAGAAAGAGAAAGAGAAAGGGGGAGAGAGAACAGGAGTCTTGCTCTATTGCCTAGGCTGGAATGCAATCTAAAAATAGGTATTAAAAACCTCTTGTATGCCGCTAATTGTGCTTAACAGCGGAGACAGGAAGGAATAAGGTAAGAAAATAACAAACAAACAGCCAACCAATATTTCATTTAAGTCTGTGAAATGCTATGCAAATGCTGAAGAGTGATTTACTTCCAATTATGTGGTCACTTTCAATATAGGTATAATGTGATATTGAGAAAAATGTATGTTCTGTGGGCCTGGGGTGAAGAATTCTATAAATATTCACTGAGTTTACTTGTTCCAGGTCTGAGTTCAAATCATAGATGTCCCTGTTAATTTTCTATCCTGTCGATCTGTCAAATATTAACAATGTGGTGTCAAAGTCTCCCACTATTATTGTGCGGGAGTCCAAGTCTCTTTATAAGTCATTAAGAACTTGTCTTATGTATCTGGGTGCTCCTATATTGGGTGCATATATATTTATGATCATTGACTTCTGTTGTTGCATTGATCCTTTTACCATTATGTAATGTCCTTCTTTGTTTCTTTTAGTCTTTGTTACTATTAAAGTTTATTTTGTCAGAGACGAAAGTTACAACTCCTGTTGTTTTTGTTTTGTTTTGTTTTGTTTTTTTTGCTCTCCATTTGATTGGTGGGTCTTCCTCCAGTCCTTTGTTTTGAGTCTTTGTGTGTCCTTGCCTATGAGATGGATCTGGATACAGTGTACCGATGGGTTTTGACATTTTATTCAATTTGCGTCTCTGTGTCTTTGATTGGGGCATTTAACCCATTTAAATTAGGATTAATATTGATATTTCTGAGTTTAATATTGTCATTTAATACTATCTGGCTATTTTGCCCATTAGTTGATATAGATTCTTCATTATGGAGATACTCTTTACCTTTAGGTAAGTTTTTGGGATGACTGATACTAGTTGTTCCTTTCTGTGTGTAATGCTTCTTTCAGAAGCTCTTGTAAAGTAGGCCTGGTGCTGATGAAATCTCTGAGCGCTTGCTTGTACATGAAAAATTTTGTTTTTCCTTCATTTATGAAGCTTAATTTGGCTGGATATGAGATTCTGGGTTGAAAATTCTTTTCTTTGAGGATATTGAATATTGACCCCCACTCTATTCTAGTTTGTAGGGTTTCTGCTGAGAGATCTGCTGTGAGTCTGATAGCCTTCCCTTTATGGATAACCTGACCTTTCTCTCTAGCTGCCCTTAGAATTTTCTCCTTTATTTCAACCCTGGTGAATCTAACGATTATGTGTCTTGGGGTTGCTCTACTTGAGGAATATCTTTGTGGTGTTCTCTCTATTACCTGGAGTTGAGTATTGTCCCGCATTACTAGGTTAGGAAAGTTTTCCTGATTAATATCCTGAAGAATATTTTCCAGCTTGGATTCATTCTCTTCATGACATTCAGGTACACCTATCAAACGTAAATTAGGTCTTTTCACATAGTCCCATATTTCTTGGAGACTTTGCTCATTCCTTTTTACTCTTTCTTCTCTAATCATGTCTTCTTGTCATTAAGTTGGACTTTGATCTCTGATATCCTTTCTTCTGCTTGATCAATTCGACTGTTAAAACCTGTGCATACTTCACTGAGTTCTCACATTGTATTCTTCAGTTCCATTAATTCACTTATATTTCTCTCTAAATTGTCTATTCTCTTTAGGATTTCATCTAACCTTTTTTCAAGGTTCTTAGTTTCTTTACATTGGGCTAGAACATGTTCTTTTAACTCACAGAAGTTTCTTATTATCCACCTTCTGAAGCCTAATTCTGTTAATGGAATGCACTCGTTCTCCATCAGGCCTTATTCCCCTGTTGATGAGGAACTGTGATCCCCTGTAGAGGGAGAGGCATTCTCATTTTGGGTATTCTCATCCTTTTTAATGCTGGTTTCTTCCCTTCATTGTAAATTTATCCACCTGTCGACTTTGTAATTACCAACATTCAAATTAGGTCTCTGAGTGGACATCAAACTTGTTGATTCCCAGCACCAGCTAAAACAGCAGCATTAATATTCATGGTGCTTTTCTGTCTGGGTATCTCCAGTCTGGCTTCCCTCTTGAGTCCCTTTATCAATCAGCTGAATGGGCAACTCTGCCTTCCCGGAGCTCCAAACGTCGACCAAAACGGGACCCAGTCCCGTTTACTCTGCATCGAGAACTGCTGTGCCGAGGTGCTGGCAAAACCGAGTCGTGCTGGTGACCCGAGGGGTTCCTCTGCTGGGAATCTCCTGGTCCGTGAGCAACAAAAATTCGTCTGAAAGTGTGGCATCCTCTCGTTCTTTGTGCTTTCACTGGGAGCTACAATCCTGAGCTGCTAATAATCGGCCATCTTGGATCTCTCTCTCCGAAAAATCTTTAAAAAAAAAACCTTGGAATTCAAATGACATTATTACATGCTTGGCATTTGAGAGTTTTTAGTGTCTTTAAAACTGTATGACAGACTTCCACTTTGAGGTAGATAGAATAAGCATACTTTTCCCTATTCCCTCCACAAAGTACAACTAAAATCTCAGACATTACATATCAAACAAACATAAGAAGACTCTAAATAGTGAAGAGAAGAGGCAGACTGACTAGGGAACTTGAGACCTGACTTACAACGTGGTGGTGAGTTCCCTGGATTTTCTTTTTGTTTCATATATCCCAGATTTAGAGGTGAAGAAGCTGGCAATCTAGAGACAGCAATGGATACTGACAGAAATGTTCCAACAAAAGCCTGCTTTCTGTAGCCAAAGGATCAGGAAAGGGACAGCCTTACAAGAGAAAATAATAACTACTCTATTCCAGGCAAGCACCACAAAAAACAACGTTGTCCTACTCTTACCCATTCAGCAAAGGCTGAATAGGAAGCCTAGACTTTTACCCTTGCCAAGCTGCAATGGGACACCTCAATTAACCCCATTGTGGTTTTAGCAGAGAATAACAAGCAGAAACCTAGAGCTTCTATTTCTGCCAGCTAGTAACTGTCTGCCATACATACTCCACATGCAGAGGTGTAAGTAGAAACTATAGAGGAGTTTCCTCCACGGCCCAGTAGTAATGAGGTGACATTCCTTTTCTTCCTGGAGTCTTATCAGAGGAGGCCTAATGCTGAAAGAAAACAACTGTCAACTCATAATTTTATACCCAATGAAAATACCCTTCAAGGATACAAAAGAGATAAAGACACATCTTTTTTTTTTTTAGTTTTTATTTTACTTTAAGTTCTGGAATACCTGTGCAGAATGTGCAGGTTTGTTACACAGGGACACATGTGCCACGATAGTTTGCTGCACCTATTGACCCATCCTCTAAGTTCCTTCCCCTCTCCCCCTACCCTGCAACAGACTCTGGTGTGTGTTGTTCTCCCTGTGTCCATGTGTTCTCATTGTTCAACTCCCACTTACGAGTGAGAACATGTGGTATTTGGTTTTCTGTTCCTGTGTTAGTTTGCTGAGGATGATGGCTTCCAGTGTCATCCATGTCCCTCCAAAGGACATGATCTCATTCATTTTTGTGGCTGCATAATATTCCATGGTGTATATTTACCACATGATCTTTATTCAATCCATCATCGATGGGCATTTGAGTTGGTTCCAGGACTTTGCTACTGTAAATAGTGCTGTAGTAAACATACATGTGCATGTGTCTTTATAGCAGAATGATGTATATTCCTTTGGGTATATACCCCAGTAATGGGATTACTTGGTCAAATGGTATTTCTGGTTCTAGATCCTTGAGGAATCACCATACTGTCTTCCACAATGGTTGAACTAATTTACATTCCCACCAACAATGTAAAAGTGTTTGTATTTCTCCATAGCCTCACCAGCATCTACTGTTTCTTGATTTTAATGATTGCCTTGAGATTGTATCTCATTGTGGCTTTGATTTGCATGTCTCTAATGATCAGTGATGTTAAGCTTTTTCTCCCCTATGTTTCTTGGTTCTATAAATGCCTTCATTTGGGAAGTGCCTGTTCATATCCTTTGCCCACTTTTTGATGGGGTTGTTTGGATTTTTTTCTTGTAAATTTGTTTAAGTTTCTTGTAGATTCTGGATAGTAGACCTTTGTCAGATGCATAGATTGCAAAAATATTTTCCTATCCTTTAGGTTGCCTATTCACTCTGATAATTGTTTCTTTTGCTGTGCAGAAGCTCTTTAGTTTAATTGATACTATTTGTCAATGTTGGCTTTTGTTACAATTGCTTTTGGCATTTTTGTCATGAAGTCTTTGCCCCTGCCTATGTTGTGAGTGGTATTGCCTAGGTTTTCTTCTAGGGTTTTTATGGTTTTGAGTTTTACATTTAAGTCTTTAATCCTCTTGAGTTGATTTTTGTATAAAGTGTAAGGAAGTCGTCCAGTTTCAGTTTTCTGCATATGGCTAGCCAGTTTTCCCAGAACCATTTATTGAATAGGAGATTCTTTCCCCATTCTTTGTTTTTATCAGGTCTTTTGAAGATCAGATGATTGTAGATGTGTGGTGTTATTTCTGAGGTCTCTGTTCTGTTCCATTGGTCTATATGTCTGTTTTGGTATCAGTACCATGCTGTTTTGGTTACTGTGGCCTGGTAGTATAGTTTGAAGTCTGCTAGTATGGTGTCTCCAGCTTTGTTCGTTTTGCTTAGATTGTCTTGGCTATACAGTGTCTTCTTTAATTCTATATGTAATTTATTTTTTTTCTAATTCTGTAAAGAATGTCAATGGTAGTTTGATGAGAATAGCATTGAATCTATAAATTACTTTGAGCAGTGTGGCCATTTCATGATATTGATTCTTCCTATCCATGATGATGGAATGTTTTTCTATTTGTTTGTGTCCTCTCTTATTTCCTTGAGCAGTGGTTTGTAGTTCTCCTTGAAGAGGTCCTTAATGTCCCTTGTTATCTCTTTGTAGCAATTGTGAATGGGAGTTCATTCATGATTTGGCTCTCTGTCTATTGTTGGTGTGAAGGAATACTGTGATTTTTACACATTGATTTTGTATCCTGAGACTTTGCTGAAGTTGCTTATGCTTAAGGAGTTTTGGGGCTGAAATGATGGGGTTTTCTAGGTGTAGAATCTTGTAATCTGCAAATAGACAATTTGTCTTCCTCTCTTCCTATTTGAATACCCTTTATTTCTTTTTCTTGCTTGATTCCCCTGACCAGAACTTCCAATACTATGTTGAATAGGAGTGCTGAGAGAGGGCATCCTTGTTTTTTTTTTTGAGATGGAGTCTCACTCTGTCACCCAGGCTGGAGTGCAGTGGTGTGATTTTGGCTCACTGCAACTTCTACCTCCTAGGTTCAAGTGATTCTCCTGCCTCAGCCTCCTGAGTAGCTGGGACCACAGGCATGTGCCTCTACACCTCGCTAATTTTTTGTATTTTTAGTAGAGGTGGGGTTTCACCATGTTAGCCAGGATGTTCTTGATCTCCTGCCCTTGTGATCTGCCCGCCTCAGCCTCCCAATATGCTGGGATTACAGGTGTGAGCCACTGTGCCTGGCCTCATCCTTGTCTTATACCGGTTTTCAAAGGGAACACTTCCAGTGTTTGCTCATTCAATATTATATTGCCTGTGTGTTTGTCATAAGTAGCTCTTACTATTTTGAGATATGTTCCATAAATACGTAGTTTATTGAGAGTTTTTAACATGAAGGAATGTTGAATTTTATCAAAGGCCTTTTCTGAGGGTATTGAGATAATCATGTGGTATTTGTCTTTGGTTCTGTTTATGTGATGGATTACATTTATTGATTTGCATACATTGAACCAGCCTTGCATCCCAGGGATGAAGCCAGCCTGATCGTGGTGGATAAGATTTGTGATGTGCAGATGGATTCACTTTGCTGGGATTTTATTGAGGATTTTTGTATCGATGTTCATCAGGGGTATTGGTCTGAACTTTTCTTTTTTTGTTGTGTCTCTTCCTGGTTTTGGTACCAGGATGATGCTGGCTTCAAAAAATGAGTTCGGGAGGAGACCCTCTTTTTTAGTTGTTTGGAATAGTTTCAGATTTGTTCCTCTAGAAGTATTGGGCTGTGCATCCATCTGGTCCTAGGCTTTCTTTGGTTGGTAGGCTATTAATTACTGCCTCAATTTCAGAACTTGTTATTGGTCTGTTCAGGGATTCAGCTTCTTCCTGGTTTAGTCTTGCGAAGGTGTATGTGTCTAGGAATTAATGCATTTCTCCTAGATTTTCTAGTTTATTTGCATAGAGGTATTTATAGTAGTCTCTGATAGTAGTTTGAATTCTGTGGGGTCAGTGGTGATATCCCCTGTATCATTTTTTATTGTGTCTATTTGATTTTTCTCTCTTTTCTTCTTTATTACTAGCTAGTGGTCTATCTATTTTGTTAATTTTTTTTCAAAAAACCAACCCTGGAATCATTCGTTTTTTTTTTGGAAGGTTTTTTGTGTCTCTTATCTTCTTCAGTTTTGCTCTGATGTTAGTTATTTCTTGTCTTCTGCTAGGTTTTGGATTGGTTTGCTCTTGCCTCTCTAGCCCTTTTAATTGTGATGTTAGGGTGCCGATTTGAGATCTTTTTGCTTTCTGATGTGGGCATTTAGTGATACATATTTCCCTCTTAACATTGCTTTAGCTGTGGCCTAAACATTCTGGTATGTTGTTTCTTTGTTCTCACTGGTTTCAAAGAACTTCTTGATTTCTGCCTTAATTTCATTATCTACCCAGGAGTCATGCAAGAGCAGGTTGTTCAATTTCCATGTAATTGTGTGGTTTTGAGTGAGTTTCTTAATCCCGAGTTCTAATTTGATTGCACTGTGGTCTGAGAGACTGTTACGATTTCTATTATTTTGCATTTGCTGAGGAGTGCTTTATTTCCAATTTGTGGTCAATTTTAGAATAAGTGTCATGTAGCACTGACAATAATTTATATTCTGTTGATTTGGGGTGAATAGTTCTGTAGATGCCTGTTAGTTCCACTTGATCTAGAGCTGAGTTTAAATCCTGAATGTCCTTGTTAATTTTCTGTCTTGTTGATCTACCTAATATTGACAGTTGGCTGTTTAAGTCTCCCATTATTATTGTATGGGAGTCTAAGTCTCTTTGTAGGTCTCTAAGAATTTGTTTTATGCATCTGGGTGCTCCTGTATTGGGTACATATATATTTAGGATAGTTAGCTTTTCTTGTTGAATTGATCCCTTTACCATTAAGTAATGCCCTTCTTTGTCTTATTTGATCTTTGTTGGTTTAAAGTCTGTTTTGTCAGAGACTTGGATTGCAATCCCTCCTTTTTATTTTTGCTTTCTATTTTCTTGGTAAATATTCCTCCATCCCTTTATTTTGAGCCTGTGTGTGTCTTTCCATGTGAGATGGGTCTTGACTTCTTACCCAGTTTGCCAGTCTGTGTCTTTTTTTTTTTCCGAGCTAGCTGAGATTTTATTTTGGACACACAGAAAAAGCAATTGAATTGTTTTGCAGCTGGAGGCCTGGGCAAGGGGGGTCCCCAGGCAGTAAACTCCCCGCCGGTGGGCTGAGGGCTAGGGCTGAGCGTCAGGTGGGTCTCCTGTTCTCTGCGCTCCCCTGCACAGCAGCCTCCCTCCTGGGCTCTGGGGCAGCCTCAGGAGGGGCAGGCTGGGAGGGGCTGTTGCAGCTGTTCACTTGGGCAGGACGTCAGAGGACTCGGACACCAGCCTCCCATCACGGGTCTCAATCTTCTTCACAACCACAGCCTTGGTGGAGCTGGTGCGGCTGAAGGAGCTGGAGCCCATGACAGAGCCAAAGCCGGAGCCCAGGCCGTTGCCAGTATGTGTCTTTTAATTGGAGCATTTAGCCCATTTACATTTAAGATTAATATTGTTGTATGTGAATTTGATCTTGTCATCATGATGCTAGCTGGTTATTTTGCATACTAGTTGATACAGTTTATTCATAGTGTCATTGGTCTTTATAGTTTGGAGTGTTTTTGCAGTGACTGGTACCAGTTTTTCCTTTCCATACCTAGAGCTTCCTTCAGGAGCTCTTGCCATGCAGGCCTGGTGGTGACAAAATCCCTCAGCATTTGCTTGTCTGGAAAGAATATTTCTCCTTCACTCATGAAGCTTAGTTTGGCTGGATATGAAATTCAGAGTTGAAAATTCTTTTCTTTAAGAATGTTGAATATTGGCCCCCAGTCTCTTCTGGCTTGTAGGGTTTCTGCTGAGAGGTCCACAGTTAGTCTGATGGGCTTCCTTTTGTAGGTGACCTGGGCTTTCTCACTGGCTGCCCTTAACAGTTTTTTCCTTCACTTTGGCCTTGGAGAATTTGATGATTATATGTCATGGGGTTGATCTTCTTGTGAAGTAGCTTAGTGGTGTTCTCTGTATTGCCTGAATTTGCATGTTGGCCTATCTTGCTAGGTTGGGGAAGTTCTCCTAGATACTATCCTGAAGTGTGTTTTCCAGCTTGCTTCCATTCTCCTCGTCTCCTTCAGGTACTCCAATCAATCATAGGTTCAGTCTTTGTACGTAGTACATATTTCTCAGAGGCTTCGTTCATTCCTTTTTATTCTTTTTTCTCTAATCTTGTCTGCATGCCTTATTTCAGCAAGATGGTCTTCAAACTCTGATATTCTTTTTTTTTTGCTTGGTTGATTCGGCTATTGATACTTGTATATGCTTCATGAAGTTCTCTTTATGCATCTGGGTGCTCCTGTATTGGGTACATGTATATTTAGGATAGTTAGCTCTTATTGTTGAATTGATCCCTTTACCAAGGGATCAGTTCTCCTGTCGTGTTTTTCAGCTCCATCAGGTCATTTATGTTTCTCACTAAACTGGTTATTCTACTTAGCAGCTCCTCTAGCCTTCTATCAAGGTTCTTAGCTTCTTTGCATTGGGTTAGAACATGCTCCTTTAGCTCAGTAGAGTTTTTCATTACCCATCTTCTGAAGCCTACTTCTGTCAATTTGTCCATCTCATCCTCTGTCCAGTTCTGTGCCTTTGCTGGAGAGGTGTTGCTACATTTGGAGGAGAAAAGACACTCTGGCCTCTTGGGTTTTCATTGTTTTTTTGATGATTCTCATCTTCATGAGTTTGTCTAGTTTCAATCTTTGAGGCTGCTGACCTTGGATGGGGTTTTTGTGGGGACTTAAAAAAGTTTTTTTGTTGTTGATGCTGTTGTTGTTGCTTTCTGTTTGTTTTTCTTTCAATGATCAGGTCTCTCTTAGGGTGCTACAGTTTGTTGGGGGTTCACTTCAAGCCTTCTTTATCTGGTTCACTCCCAGACCTGGAAATGTAACTCAAAAAGGCTAGAGAACAGCAAAGACAGCTGCCTGCACCTTCTTCTGGGATCTCTGACCTTGAGGGATACCAACCTCATGCCAGTAGGATTGTTCTTATCTAGGGTGTCTGAGAAACCCTCTGGGAGGGTCTTACCCAGTTGGGTGGCATGCACTTTGGCTGTTCTTTGGTGGAGGGGGTGTGCTTCGCTGCGGGGGAACACCCATTCATCTGGGCTGCTTGGATTCCTCCAAACTACCAGGAGGAAAAGCTAAGTCTGCTGGTCCACAGAGACTGGAGCCACCACTCCCCCTAAGGTAGGAGGAACACTTGAGCCCTGGAGTTTGAGGCTGCAGTGAGCTATGATTGTGCACTCCAGCCTGGGTGACAGAGTAAGACCCTGTCTCAAACAAAAAGCAATTTGCTTAGTGTCAAAGGTGAGCAATTCAAGGTTCTTAGCATGAGTTGGGCTTGACAAATGCCTTGTGACATGAGAAATCCTTTGTACTTAACACCCAATTGTGAAGGTTGATTAAACATGAGCCTCCTTTGTTGAAAGGGGGAACATTCTTGTGTTGAGAGTTTTAATATAAAATTATAAAGAAAAAAACTCTTAACTATTTTACAAATGTATATTTTATGATTTAGAAATATTTAATAATAATACCTACCAGTTAAAATAATGGAACTCAAACATATGAAGTACTGTACATATATTACATCATTTAATATTCCCAACCACCCCATGAAATCATTATCTCCATTTTATTACTTAGGTGATAGGACCACAGAGCTTATATAACCTGGTCTGTGTTCACACATTCTGAGACAAAAACCAGATTCGAACTAAGGTCTCTGATTCCAATCCTGTGTCATAATGCTTCCCACTTATGATACATTATTGTGATTTTTTATAGCTATTCCATTGCCTGATATGTCTAAACCAAATCACTCTAACAATGCTAAGGCTGCACTCCACTTGTATATTCCTACATATTTAATGTCTCTTAGTCAACTTCCATGGTAAAAACCTCATGTTCACAAAGCCTCAGAAATTATATCTTTATTCTTGCATATTATTTGGCAATTAACTTACTGTTTTGAAAGGGACAACAATATTAAATACAAGCCAGTTTAAGAAATGTATGAAATATAAAATAATTGTGTGGGAAGGATTATATTATTCATGTTGCTTTTGATTTTCTTTTAAAATCCAGCAATATTTCTTGAAAACTTTGCATGTCAAGGAAAATAGATATCATCTTATTCCATGCCTGCATCTGGATACCATAATTTATTTAATCTATTCTATTTGTATGTGCAGAAATAGAATTTCTGGGTCACAGCAAATAGTTATTAAAAGTTTTCTTAGTTTTTTAAAAATCATATATCACTAGAATCTAGTATATCCTAAGGTCATGTATAGTGGTCTACAAGTATATACATTAAGGAATAAATAATGCTAGACCACACTCTAGAATGTTTTTGCTAATTTATGCTGCCACCATGTACATATCTTTTCCCCTAGATCCTTCCCAAAGCAAGGCATGAAAGTTGGCAACTAAGTCCACACACAGTCTCTTTTTTATAAGTAAGCTGTTTGTAGAGTGAAAGTAGAAACTCCAAATGATTAGAGGCTCCTGTTAGTGACTATGTTTAGGCTGGCTCCCAAACAGCAAAAACGCCCACAGCATTTTAGAAAAGGCACTATCTGATTTCTAAATTCTTATTCGTAAGCCAAGATCTTATTATTGTACCCAAATATTTAGTTTTTATAATTTGGAAAGTTTGGTTTAGAGAAACTATAATATAAACTTTTCTGTTTTGTTTCCCAAGATATAAAGTAATGCACTTCAACATTTTTATGTTTTTAAATAAACTGCCAAACAATATCATTTTAAAATTTATGATGATGAGGAATTCTGGCATGAAGCTTTAGATACTAATTATATATTGATTTTATTCTGATTTGCTGCTTTGTTACATTTTCTAACATATTTGAGATGGGGCTATATTAAACCTGTAACAAAATATATCTTATTAAGATCAATTTTTTTCGCCGGGCGCGGTGGCTCATGCCTGTAATCCCAGCACTTTGGGAGGCCGAGGCGGGTGGATCACGAGGTCAAGACATCGAGACCACCCTGGTCAACATGGTGAAACCCCGTCTCTATTAAAAATACAAAAAATTAGCTGGGCATAGTGGTGCATGCCTGTAATTCCAGCTACTCAGGAGGCTGAGGCAGGAGAATTGCCTGAACCCAGGAGGCGGAGGTTGCGGTGAGCCGAGATTGCACCATTGCATTCCAGCCTGGGTAACAAGAGTGAAACTCCGTCTCAAAAAAAAAAAAATTTTTTTTTCTACTTTAATGGTCAGGATTCATATAGCCTTTGGTGAATTCATTGTTGTCTCCCAAGTATATGAGTAAAACTCAAAATTATGCTACTGTTGATATCCAGTTATACAATATGAAAACTGATAATTTTAACAGGAAGTGGTATTTAAATTCTGGTTCTGTATAATATTGACTATGAATATTTTACATAACTTTGCTTTGGGAAAGAATCTTATTTTAGGCATTTTTTTTAAGAGCAAAGTTCAAAGGCATCTTACTTTCTTACAACTAGCTAATATAAACACTTTATTTTTAGCTGCTACCGATTCTTTTGTTAAGTAGGCAGAATATAAATAAATAACTTGTCACCGTTACAGTACTTACTAAGTCTAGTTGATATATTTTGTCTTTGATCAAATGCCAAACATAGCTTTTGGAAAAGCCTCTAGCTTCTAGGTTATATTTATTGAAGCTATAGTTGTATCACATTATCTTTATTATTAAAACTGTAAAACATCATATCATTTCCTCAATTTATACTTCTTTAATTTTATATTATTAATTAAATAATTTACATAGTTGAAACAGTATTTTCAGCAGTATTTTAAAGTGGTTGAATCTTTGGACTCAACAGGGGATCCAAAAACTTTCATTAAAGAACAAAAACTTGTAATGCAGTAAAAGGCCCTTTTTTCTGCTCTGAAGGGAATTAGTATTTGTTCATTTAAAGAGTTAAAGCAAGAGGAAGATTGTGAAATAAAATGAGGAAGATTGTGAAATAAAATATCTTAAACATTAGTATCTTTAAAAATTATTTAAATGTCAATTTATTCACTAGTCTTCTACTTAAGGCCTGTGATCTTTTATCTGCAACTAAGTGTGCTGTTGGGAGTTTCATGTTTTCTTTCTAATAGAAACCACACACTGAGTGCATCAAAAAGGATTTCCAGTTTTCAGTACACCATGATGGGGTGATCACTAAGATACTCGTGAAGCAATTTAAGTGTAGAGAACTTTTAAATTTCACCAACTTTTATTCTCTAATTTTTTACAATTATCTCACAATTAATTCAAAAGCATATTTTTTTGTGAATTGCCTTTATCAAATATATACATTCAATGTAGTTTTATAGAAATAATTATCTTTTACTTTCATATTTATTCATTATTATATAACATTTAATTAAATTGCTCAAGTAAAGTAACAAATATGATAGGCATATAAAGAAATTTGAGCACAAACACAAATGTTAAGTCTACAAGATAATGTATTTGTGAAATTTCACAGTTATTGTGGAAAGTTTCAAAGACATAAATATAGAATCATATAATGAAACCTTGTGTATCCATCACCCAGATACAGTTGCCAACATTTTGCCGTTCTTATTTCATCTTCTGATCCCCTAAACTTTTGGGGTTTTTGGGGAGTATTTTAACAAATCTCAAAAAATTGATCATGTATAAATGCTTCAGTTATCGCTAACAGATGAGTTTTTTTAAAAATGTATACATACATTACTATTATTACAATTAACAAATGTAACAATAATTTCTTAATATTATGTAATATGGAACCTATGTTAAATTTTCCTGTCTCAAAAAATGTCCTTTTCAGCTTATTTGTTCAAATTAGGATCCAAGTTAGGTCAAGTGTTTTATTTGGTTGATATATCTCTTAGGTCTTTTTAAATGACTAACATCTCCTTCCCTTCTTTTGCATGTCATTTACTTGTTGAATAACCTGAATCAATTGTCCTGCAAAATTTCTTTCATTTTGTATTTAGCTAATCCTCTTTTTATGGTGCCATTTCATATGTTTTGCTGCTTGCCTGCTTCCCTTACATTTCTTGTAAATTGATAGGTAAATTAGAGGCTTGTTTAAATTCAGGTTTTTTTTTATTTGGGGGCAAGATACTGGATAGATGATGTGGGGTAGGTCTTGTTATATGAAATCAGGAGGCACACAATGTCTAGAAATAAAGGAAGATTTAACTCAAGTAATAATAACAAGACATGTACCAGTGTATCCAAGGCACTATTCTAAACTCTTTGCATGTATCATTTATTTTAATCTTACAAAGACCCTTTGCAGAAGATCTTATTGCCCCCACTGTAAAATGAGGAACATGAGACATTAACTTGCTGAGGTCTCCAAGCCTGGATTTGGTCCCAGGAACTCAGACTGCTGAGTCTGTGGCCCAGAGCACCCTATCATTCTGCCTGTAGAAGCCACTGCTTGAGCCACTGAATTAAAGTAAAAAGAGTTAGCCATGTTCCAGTTGTGTCAAGTAAACATGTTGTCTTAATTCTGTAAGTAAATAAATATTAAAGAGTATATATGTTAAATAAAATGTACTTTTAAACCATATTGTTTACCTCATCTACCTTCTTTGAAAATAATACCTAGTAAAACCCATGTTGTTTTACTATCGTATTTACTCTCACGTTGACAAATTGTGATATTTTCCTTGTCTTAAAGTAGGAATTTTCATGGAAAGTAAATTTACCTCCCTTAGGCAAATGTTTCTTTTCCAATATCAACAAGTGTAAAGTGAGCTCCTGAAATTAATGGCAGTTTATAACTTTGAATAGCCATAATATTATAAAAAATTATTGTAGCTTTTCTTGCTTTTTTTTGCTTACTATAAAATGAATATTATGGTTTCTTCTCAATTCTTTTTTCTTATCTAGAATAGGAGATATATTTGCTGAGAGAAATTCAACAGAAGCTACTTTATATTTTCATCACATATTCTTACCTTATTTATATTTTAAACCCCTACATATGCAGCTTTTTCTCCTTCTAAATCCCTCTGTTTTGTTACTAATACTTTGTATCCCTTTTATTAGACAAGTTTTGCCTAGGTATTTGTCTTAACTATAAGTAAACCCATCATCATGCCTAAATATAATGCCCTACTTTGTTGAAATATTAATATAAGTAGTATTCTGAATAATAAAAATAATTCAAATGCTAAGTATATAACAGCATGACTTGTCTTGTTACTATGCCCCAATTCTTCTCTCATTCATTCAACAAACCTGTTTTGAGTATCTCATCCAAGATAAGCATGACCCCTGCTGCCAGTGGGTATGTGATGAATGGTAGCTGGACAAGTCAGGCCAGAACTGGAGGAAGTCAGGTCAGCATGATGACATACTTCATACAGTGGTCACAACAGAACAAAGGCAAAATAGGGGTTAGGAGCAATAGTCACTCTGAGAAGAGGCAACTGCTTGGGTCTGAATTATGGGTTTCAAATTCCTGTGAAGGCAATGTATATGGTATTCACAGAGATTGCAAGATTAAATTTCTGTAAGGGCCAGATATAGAATGCAAATGAAGAAAGTACATCGAGTGTAACATTATGGAATGCTCAGATCTGTGACAATTGGAGAGTACACATCAGATCTAAACTTATCCATATTCAAGTATTTATTTAACACCCTGACTCAGCCACACAAAATATGGCTGACTCTCATGGGATCTCAGTATATGAAAGGTTTACCGTTTTGAGAAACCGTCTATGTAATAAATATGTACAGAGGACCCACAGACAACGTTATGAAGAATATATGAACCAGAAGTCAATATCCAGAGTTTTAAGTTATATTGAAAATAATAGATTGGAGGCAACTTGTGAACAGCAACAACAAAAAATACTGGCAAGTCATCTCATTTCCTCATAAAACAGGAAAATAGACTGGTGCCAGTACAGTTAGCAGTCAGTTGCTACAAACTCACTCATTCTCGTGGATTACTGTTAGGCATACTAGGCACACAGCCTTAGTTTATCAACATGACAAGAACAGCATGAACAATCTGAAAAAAATTGGACTTTGGTTTTTCTTTCATTAATTGCACAATTTAATATTTTTGTTATTTTTCACAAAAACTAAGGAGAGAAAAGGAACTAATTTTTTTTCCCAGGTCTTCATGGCCTCTTCACACCTTTATCTGGCCTGGATCAAGCAATAATATCTCATATTGCAGGCATAGAGTGCTTTAGGTGTTTGGCTGAATTCTAGACTAGAGGTGGCTGGCCATGGGCCTTAGAAGCCAGGCTCAATAACAAATATGGTGGTACTGCATTTGTGTAACTACACAACCGGCTGGCCATGTAAAAATTCTTTCTCTCCCACTTAATTCTGAATGTCTTTTTATAACATTTGGCATTTGTTATGCTAGCTATTATGAGAGATTTTTAAACACAGATTTGGGTTCTGTATTAATTTTTGCAATAAGTATGCATTTATTCTCCTTTGCAATTATTTGTGGACATTGATTCTAATCATTGTTCTTAGAAGAAAGGTATAAACGTAACTACACATTGAGAGATCAATTTCTTTAAATTTGAAGACAATTGAGTAATTTGGAGTCACTTTCCATGACTTTCTGTATTAGATCATTTGTAGAAAAAAATTAGATGTTTATTGGGGGAAGGATTCCTATGAATAGTCTTTCATTGCTTAGAAATGCCAAACATTGTAAAGAACAATGAGAGAAGATAAATTACCCTCATGTCAATAAATGAAAAGCTTGAGGTTGATAGTAAGCTTGCTTTAAAAAGAATTTGATTGAATATTCTGAAAGTTATATGGCATAATTGAATTGTGTAGAAGTGTAAAATGACTTTTAAAAGCTTTGATACAGTTTTTAACTTTGCAATTATTTCTCAATGGTTTTTATCTTTAAAACAATAATCTTATGAAAAATAATACAGTTTGTCTCTCTAGTAGTACAAAGCATCTTTATGTTCCTTTGAAAATTTCTGAAGTTTTAGCATGTTTCAGTGAAGAATTTTATTTCAAAATATACAGTATATGTAGCTATGAAAATCAATAACTGTATGCTTCTTAAAATTGAGCAATTTACTTAAATATTAATTAGAAATAGTAAAAGAAAATAAATTCCTTTTTTATTTTCAGTGATTTGAAGAAAACTGCTGGGAGATGCATGGTATCTAGCTTTACTATTTGCTGACTAATGCCAGAGTCCCAATCCAGTTTCTGGCAACAAAATTTTAAGAATTCTTTTGGTGATAGGATAAGCCGTGTACCTTTTAAGTTGCAACATTATGTAAGGTCTTCCATCAAATATTCAGTTAGAGCAGAAAACTTAAATGAAAAGTCTGATGCTAACAGAGGATGACAGTTTGGGGCTAATTTTAAAATCAGTTCCCAACTTCCAATTCAACTCATGAGAGATAAAGTGGAGAACTGTATGTAACACAGTGTTGAGGGCTGTATGCAATGACTAAAGGTTTCTGTCCTGAAGTTTTCTGTTGGTTGTTGAATATGTAGGTTGCTTGTAAGAAAGGTGATGAAATTAATAGTATTAACCATGAAGTTATTCCAAAGAACTAGCATATAGAATGTTATCTGGGACCAGAGAGCTATTGCATGAGGTCTACAGCAAGTATTGCCCGTAAAATGCATAAATTATACCACATACATGTGCTTTTATGTCTTGTACACTTTTTCAAAATTCTGGAACTATATGAATTACTTTAAAAACATTACCCAGTTTCTAGTTGCTTTTTGTCAGTATTTTCTTAATAGAAAGATAAAAAGAGTAGAGTTGTTATTATGGGATCTTTAAATTTTTAAATGTTGAACTGGTCTTTACGAACTCACCAGAATGGCTAAAATTTGAAAGATAGCATCTACATTGTTGAGGATGTGGAGCAATTAAAATTCTTGTGAGTGCTGGTAGGAACATAAAATGGTATAAAAACCTTGGAAGATTTGGCAGCTTCTTATAAAACTAATTGCACACCTACTACGTGTGTACTACGAATACTCTGTGACTCTGCAACTTCACTTTTAGGTTTTTACTCACAACAAAATGAAAACAGATAAAACTAAGCTATTGTTAAATAAAACAAAGGATCAAAAACATCTTAAACAGTAGTTGCATTTGTGAGTGGGAAGGGGCATTGGGAATGAAGGAACTTGGAGCTGTTAGGAATAATCTAGATCTTGATAGGGGTTCAAGGTAGACATATATATGCATTTGTCAAAACTAACTGCTTTTAAGATTTGTGCCCAAATCACAAATTTCACAGTGAGTAAAATGTACCTAAAAAAAGAACGATTAGCAAACATTGAACTGTAGTTTATGATGTGTATACTAAAGGGTTTGGGAGTGAAATGTATCAATGTCTGCACTTTGAAATGCATAATTGATGGATGGATACAGGGATAAATAAAGAGATAGATGGATACACTTAAGATAAAGCAGATGTAGCAAAATGTTAATTATAGAATCTAAGTGATGGATAATGGGTTTTTTACTGCACAATTCTGTCAATATTTTTGCTTGAAATTTTCCCTAATAAAATAGCAGAGGCAATTTGGTCTTTAATCTAAAAAAAGGTTGAAGTTCCAAAGGCATACCTTTGGGGAAATTATTCTAATTCAGGCTGAAGATATGGTAGCATGTTTTTTTTTGAGGTGGAGTCTCACTTTGTTGCCAGGCTGGAGTGGAGTGGTGTGATCTTGGCTCAATGCAACACCCAACTCCCTGGTTCAAGCGATTCTCCTGACTCAGCCTCCCAAGTAGCTGGGATTACAGGCACGTGCCACCATGCCTAGCTAATTTTTGTATTTTTAGTAGAGACGGGGTTTCACCATGTTGGCCAGGATGGTCTCGATCTCCTGACCTCATGATCTACTCACCTTGGCCTCCCGAAGGGCTGGGATTACAAGCGTGAGCCACCATGCCCAGCTGGTAGCATTCTTTAAGTGTAGGTTTTCTTTTTTCGTCTTTGTTACAACAACTTAAAATTTTGTTCCATCCAATCACATCGTTTTAATTGCCATTAACATGTTGCCCTTATAAATCAAATTCCTTGGTGTTATACATGTAATCCAGTGATTAATTTAACATCATTCTTAGACACTGTATTAGTTTCTTGTGACTACTGTAAAAAATTACCTTAACTTTATAGTTTGAAAACAACGAAAATGTATTCTCTCACAATTGTGAAGGACAGAAGTCCAAAACCAGTTTTTCTGGGCTTATACCAGGGTGTCATTTCCGTATGGAGGCTCTAGGGAAGAAACCATTCCTTGTCTTTCTAGCTTTTGGTGGCTACAGGAATTCCTTGGCTTGTGGCCACATTACCGCAATCTCTGTCTACATGGTAATAATGCCTTCTCTTTTCTGCCGGTGTCAAATCTTCATTTGCCTCTCTCTTATTAGTATGCTAGTGATTGCATTTAGAGCCCACCCAGATAATCCAGTATAAAGTCTCCCCATCTCAAAATCATGCCTGCAAATACTTTTTCCATGAAAGGTAACATTTATCAGCTCTGTGAATTAGGACCCGATGTCTTTGGGGGCCACCGTTCAGCATACTACAGTATTTTTTAAGTGTGCCAGGTTCTGTGCTAGGGCCTAAATAATAATAAGTAACATTTAATTGCTTACTGTATGCTAGGTGCTGCTCTACGTACTTTACATTTGTATTTTTGCTAAAGAAAAAATTGACTTGATTTAATATAAACGTACTGTATCATACATTTCTTTCTTGCATATGTCAAATATTAAAGCCCCAGAGAGCTAGTTTTCTGAGAAATGTACTTTAGGAAATACTATTTTATTCTAAATAACCCTGCCTTATGTATGTGGGGGATATTTAAAGTTGACAAGATTGTGAATTCTCTTTGGGAAGAGATTTGTTTTATCTGTCTTTGTATCCAAATAATTAATGGCACAGTAGACATTAGCAAATATTTGTTAAATGGCTAAAAGTATCTTTGCAAACGTTATGAAATATAACCTTCACAGAATCCTTGATGGTAGATATTATGATTTTCATTTTATAGAAGAGACTTAGAGAAGTTGAATTTAGTTCCAAAAATCAGTACTATGTCCTACACAAACATGCACACACACACACACACACACATACACACACACCCCAGAGTTTTTATAGTCAGCATTGGAGATATAGTTCCATTATCTATAAATAATTGATTTTCTACCTGAAGTGTTAAAATTTAGTAAAATACTGGTGTAGTGAAATAACATCTCTGTTTTATTACTGTGTTATGTCACTAACCATGTGCAATTATGCTTTTTGTATTTTTAAACTTTTTCTTTTGAAAGACCAGTTTCTCATGGATGAAGTTTACAAGGCTATTAAGAAGTGGGAGGAAATTTTCTGAATGATACAGAATATTTTGAAGTTCTTAAAACTTTAGCCTTCCACCAGAAATGCCTTAAGCATATCTAGCCATTTTGTAACTTCTTTTGAACATCTGATTTTTTAACTCCTATGATATCATGAATGAATTAGCATGCTTCCCTATTTCTTTGGTTCTTTGAAAGCTTGAAATTTTATCCCACTTATGGAAGCTTTTCAGGTATGAATTATTTGAAACCTTCAGGATGAGTATATCCCAGACTTTATTATTATTATTATTTACCTATTTGTTACCCTCCTTGCCTTTCTCAAATGTTTCTTTATTTTTTTATGAATTTCTAATGTAATACAGCTAACTATAAGTAAACAGCTAAAATAAATTTGGGGGCCTTAGTCATTGTGCGATATATGAATGTATTATTTCTCTTCTTTTTCCCCATTATAGTGTTCTCTCCACAAGCTTAAATCAAACCACTAACTCAACTAATCCTTCCATGAGTATATATCCATATTTGCTAACTTGCTTATACTGTTACCTTTTATAATTTCTATCACTTTTTTCAGAATATGATGTGTCATTGAATTGCTCTTCCTTTTTCTGTAGCCCCAAATGTTGCCAAATGGCCTAAGAGTATTGTGAATCTAATGACCCTGTGCTTACCTTTCAATAAAAGATCTCCAAAAAGATAATTTATGCTCTAACTTTATTTTTTCTATAAAATTCTATCATTATCAGGACAGAATTCATGATTCTCCCTCATGACTTACAGAAGCACAAAACTGACCAACTGACTCCAGTCACATTTACCTGCCATCTCTTTCAAATGCCTGCCATTGCTCTTGCTTCCTTATTCCACTAATGACTTTTGAAAATAATAAACTATTTCTCCTGAACTCTCAATCTTTCTTTCGCAGAATGCCACAATGTTATTCCTTGGGTACTTGAAAGGAGTGCTTTTTGTGTAGAGCAGAAATTTTAATACTGTTACTCCATTTTGCTAAATGGTTTGTTGATTATGCAGACAGAACAGTAACTGTATTAATTAATAGTAGATCATTTAGAAATATGCCAGAGAGATGCACTGTTCATTTGGGTTTATCCTTTAAAATAACGTAAATCTGAGTACTGGATTGGGAATGTTGCTTGTTTCTGCTGGCTGTCAGACATGATGTTGCCTGCAGAGGTACCCACTGTCTGAAACAAATAGTGAATGTGCCTTTTCTTTTCTCCTTGTTTACTTACCATCTTGCTTTTGCAACTTTCTGCAAGGAGAAAATGGGTAACACTTCATCCCTGTGGTCTCTATCAGTCTTACACACTGGTTTCATTAGCTTTCCACCACTCTCCCTATGAACAAAGAGATGTGTTTCTCCTCAGAGGAAATAGACTGGTGACTAGTCCATGCAAAGCAACCTGAATTTTTGTGATTATAGTATTTCAGAGATTAGGCTGCTAAATTATTTTATTCAGTACACACACAACAGCTATATATTTGTTGATTTAGTGACAATATTGATTAGAAAAAATATATTTGTTAAGAATTCTCTTGAGAAATGTATATATATACATGATAGACTGCATAGTCCTTTGATTATAAATCATCTGTAACTAAGCGTTTGCCTTGTTAGATAAATTAAACAGTTTAGAAAGAAACCTCTAGAAGTACATTTATTTTACAGTCAAATGGGCTTTTAAATATTAGGAACCACTGAAATGGCCTGATAGCCAGCGAAGCTAAGTAGGATTCAATAGCCTCTTCTGAAATTTTGAAATCTAATCCTACAGCATTTACTTGAACATTAAAAAGGAAATGTGGATGACTTTGTTTCTCTGTACTTCAGGTAAAAAAAAATAGTAACAAATCAGCGATCATCCTTTATTTTGGATTAAAAAAATAAACTATAATTTTTATAAGAGAATTATTGGTTGATGTCCTTTATTGTCATTTATAGAAATATGTAGACTTTAAAAAAGAAAACATGTTCTCTTACATATTTCTATAAATAAAAAGAATTCTTTTTTAAGGAAAAAGTTACCCCTCTGTGTAAACACAGTGCACCAAAACAACTTAACATGACCTGCTGCCTCTTTCTTATAAATGTTAGAGCAAAGATGATTTGCCTCTCATGTGAACATTAATGTGCAATTATGTGGGGAAATTGAGAGTAAAGCAATGGCAGTCCCTGAGCTTTGGAAGCAGCTTTTATATATTCAGTGATAATCCTTGAGACTCAAAGGATTCAGAGTACAATCTGGCTAAGCATCAATAATGTCAAATTTAAGTAGGTCCCCACCTTCCTCAAACTTGTATCATTCTTCTTTCTTGTTTCTAAATGACTATGTGGATTACTTTGTTCCCACTTTTCCTGCTCCCTAATCTACAACTGCTTCCTTCTTCCTTTCCTTTTAGAAAATAACAAGGAGACATGACCATCCTATTCTGACATCCCGATTGCAGGATTAATTAGTTTTATATAATCTCTATATAAAATCTCCTGTAAAAAGTTTTTTTACTAGTTTTGATCAGGCCAGAAGTTGCCAGGCTTAAAAATTAATGACAAAGTGCAGGCTTCCTGGTTGAAGCATACGGGAAACATTTAGAATGAAGATGTTGACCTGCTTTCCTCTATTTGATTACAGCTATCTAATTATAAGCTTTCAAAGGCATCAAATCAGGTACCCTCTTCGTTGCATTTAAAACAACTAAATTTTTTTTTTCTATTACTGAAACAAAATTTTGAGTTGTACATTGGGATGCTTAGAATCATTCTTAGCTCAAGTGAGAAACCATTCTTTAAAATTTTATAAATTATCTTTACCTCCTGTGTTTTTTAGTGTTCTGAGAATTTGGCTTATCCAAAAAGAGATTCTATGTCTTCCCAAATGAGAAGGAAACCTTTTGTCAGCATCTTGTCTGAGTTGCCTCCTTGGCTACGCAGGTCATGGGAGGTCTATGTTGAACATCAGTCTTTGGCTGTATCACAAAACTAGTATTGAAGCACAGGCCAACTCCCAGAGCACAGGGGTTAAAGAGGCAATTAGTCACTACAAAGCAGAGTTGTGGCTGTCTTCTGGTGAGGAAGTGCTTTAACTCTTTCATGAATGATGCCTGAAATCTCATCTTCTGAGTGCTTTTATATTCCACTAAAATAATTTAGTCAGCCATTTTAAATTAAAAGTGAGCTTAAAATACATGGTCTGTTGAATTGAGATTTTCATATCAACACTTACAGCAGGATAAAGGGAACAGGCTGGGCAGAGAGATTATCATCAATTATATGTTTAATATTTTACCTAAATTTCACAGCATTCATTTTAGCTATTTTGAAGTCTGACAAATTTCTTTACAGTATTTCTAGCTTCGCTATTAATGTTTATGTTTATTCTGCAAGCAGTTTGGAGCTTGCAGAATTTTGTCTGACTTTTTTTCAGGAAAAGAATGGCCTCTAAAGAATTACAATTCATTAACCTGGATTGTAGTTTTAAATGTTTTAGTATTTCTGTTTTTCTAGGGTCCTGAACTTTTGTTTCCACACGGTAAATCGTTGTTACATGTAGGGTGGCAAAGTCTTCTCTTCCACTCTGTGTTAAAATATGCCAGAACACCACTAGTGCTACAAAGATAACACCAGTCTTAACTATATCCAAGTTATACAGTATCTGGATTCCCTTCAAGTTATGGATTATGAATTGATGGAAACTCAAAAACCTTAAAAGGTGGAGGAGGTTTCTTAGCATTTCCCTATTCAAAGTAACTACATGTGTTTCTACTGAAGAATGAATAAACTGGTGAATTAGGAAAGCTGGCCTTTAATTTTTTTTTTTCCTTTTCTTTCTAGCATTTTCTTTAGTTCTGAAATGTTTCCTTTACAGGACTAAAGGAAATGCTTACCTTCAGTTGATTTTTAGTAATTACAGAAATAGTAATATGATTTTGCTGTTTCTAGGTATCAACTACAGCCACAAAAAATAAATGGTATTTGATCCATCAAGGTTACAAGTATTATGTTTATCATTTTATAATAATGTGGCTTTTGGTTATATCTTTTAATATTTCTAAAACATAGTTTACACTCAACAAAATATTTTGAATTCAATAAATAAGAGCTTAGCATCTTTTTCTACTTCTTGCACATTCTGAGGAATGCTTAGAAAATGTTAACTCCACTTGTTACATAGGCTTATGGTACTTATGGTAAAAAGATGGAGCAATGGCTAAAATGAAAAAGAAAGAGTTTTGGTTCAATATATCTGAAATATTAAAACCAAAGCCATGTTTCTTGCAAGTTTGCTATTCCATTTCTGTACCCACCCCTCAGAAAATCCTTTACTCATCTTGTTTTCTTAATGCACAGCTTAAAGAAAATGTGCATTGTATAATATTGCAGTCTTTATTCTAACTAAAAAACATTTTTAAAGTATTCTAAGAAACACTCAAATTAAAATTAAATATATTTTACTATATACATGAAGAAAAACGTATTTTCATAACGGCAGTTTGTGATGGCCATTCCTAAATATATGAAAAGTATTATTTGTTCCTATATTACTTTTCAGTGCTAAATCCTATTCTCCAATTAGAAAACCTGTTTAATGTCACAGACACCCAGGGAGAGAGTGGTCTAGAAAGAATCAGCAAATGACATCTTCCCTGCCTTCTTTCCCTTAAAGATATAAAACCCTCTGTTGGCAAAGATGCAAAGCCATAGAACTTAAGTTTCAATTACATTTCAGTTTGTAGGCCACCTCTTGTGCTGTGTGTCATTAAAACATAAACAACAAAACACTACTATTCTAATTTTGTAGCCTTCTGTTACTTCTCATTGTGACAAAATGGACATCAGTTTGCTACTGTTTAAGTAGCAAGAGCTTAAATTAATCTCAGCCACACTAATCAGATATTGGCTTTCTAGAGAATAACATTTGGTAGTGAGAACTTAATGAGTGTCCCAAGATAATTGTTGTTAACTGGTGGAGCTGGTGACATTTTGCATGTCACTCCTAGTCTTTGCCCCTGTGGTATATTAAGAACGTGCTTTGAGCAAATGCTCTCGCATTTTAATTGCAAGCCAACCTTAAACAAAAAAAATCTTTCTTGCAGTAAACATTTCTTCTATGAGCACATTTTCAGAAGTTTACATGAAAAATTGACTCAGGTGTATATTTGGTATTTTGTTGTCAATAGGATTGAATAGAAGAGCATTTACAAAGAAGTACACTGTAAAATACAAAGTGCATTTAACATATCACTTTGATACCATCTGTCATGTTCCAGAAATAATCTTGTATTTGTCATTTATGTCCAGCTCTTTAACTTCAAGATTAAAATAAAACTATTTCATGCTATTTCTGCAAGGTTAAGGTGTACTATTACTTAGAAAAAGTAACTATAAATATAAGGCTCATAAGTAAGATTGTATTCAAATATATTAAAGAGAAACATACTATTAATAGATTATTGATTGCTTCCCCTTTTGACTGAGATCACGTGTATTAATAGATTCTTGAATTGACTCATCTTGTAAAAGTTTACCTGTAAATTTATCCCTTTTGCACATAGAAATCTTTTATATTGTGCATTTTCTGAAAGCAGAGTAAACCTAAACCTATAAATTGTACTCATTCATTTACCGCACTGGGATTGGATTATCCTTCAGTAAAACTTGATTTGGAGCTTTAGAAAAATCAATCAGATACCATTATTTTTTCTGTAAGACACCAAATTGTGTTTTGGTGACCTCTGCTATCATTTAAATGACCCATGTATGAATTAGTCAGGATGAGCTTCTGCAGCATGGTATTGGACTGTTTGCTCTCTTGTTATTCTCTGTAGATCTCATAAACACTTTTTACTCCCTTCGTGTGTGTGTGCGTGTGTGTGTGTGTGTGTGTCTTGTAGCTACTTAAGCCTCTACCCACTTATGTAACATAGGTTGGATTCTTTGCTTCTTTAGTTTCAAGAAATGATGAAACTGAGGTTCTATTTCTAAAACCTCCAAATAGATCACTTTTGTGATTTGTTGGTTTCAGAAATTTTGAGGTTTGATCCACATGTTTATTCAACCTTAAACATACCTAGCTCCCAGTTGCACTTTATGTCACTCTTCATAGTTCTTTGTTTTAGATCTGTGGGATTGTTTTTGTCTTGTTGCATTTGTGTTTCACTTAAAGATATATCTATTATTCAAATATAAAAGTGACTTGGGAAAGAACATTCCAAATTTTATTTAGAAATTCACCAAGCCACATACTAATGCATCTCTAATGGGGACATTTCTTCTCACACCTCTGAGGTGATTGAGCCTGTCCTTTAAAGTGAGAGTTGCAAACCAGTGTCTGGCAGCTCCAATTAGCTTCTTTTGGGTTTGAAGCACATCACAAACAGTAACAAGGTCTCCTAGGACACTCCTGTTGCAAGCAATGTAGTCATATTTCCTCATTAGTTCTTTTCAATTGTCACTAATGCCATGTTCTAGCTTTTGAGTAGGAGACAAAAAACATAAAAATTTGGTATGTGTGTAGAATGGGCCATTGTTTTCCATAATTCAAGGCTCTTTTGAATTTCTTTGATAGTTTTGAAGCTTACACAGCTTAATTCATTAACCTTTACCCTTCACATAAATCATATGATTAGGAATCAATTGCTAAAGAGACAGATTTTCCCTCTACTGAAAATAAGTAATGCCTTCTTATCTTTAAAAAAAATTCTATCTAGCTTACAAAAGTAACCTTTCTGTTGCTTTTCATATTTCATCAAATGTTTCAGGTGCATTTTGGAACATTATCAAAAGCAAGTGAGCATAAAATTACATTATTATCAAAAATAACTCTGGATGCTTAGGGTACTTTGGAGCAGGTTTTCTGGCCCTTTTTCTGTATTCTAAAAGAGTTTATATATATATATATATATATATATATATATATATATATATACGCAACAGCTGTTACTCAAGAATTTACAATGGTAGCAATGTTTTTTTTAAATTCTCTTCAGACCCCTGCCAAAACATAAAAGCAGGAAAATAAATGGAGGGTAGGCAATTCAGAATAAGTTAAAGTATATTTAAAAGATCCTAAGATACTTTATTTGGAGAACTTTTTCATATGAAATTATCTTGTAGAGAATGATGATGTATGGCTCCAAAAAATGTACGTGATTGTTCTGTGATTCCCTGGAGGGGGGACTAGAATGTGTGTCTTCTGATTCCTTTATTCTCTCTTGTTAAGACAGATCTCTCCTTAGGGTTTAGTAGTCTTAGTTGTGCTTGACTTTCATGAGCTGCTTTAAAAGTATTTTATGTTCTTCAGCATTTATCCACTATGCCATTTTCCCATGTTATAAATTTTTCTTAATTATCTTATACATTGTTACTTTCTGTAAGGAGAAAGTTCTTTTCCACAATTTTATAACTCCTTATGTTATCATATATGAAGTGGGAAATTTTTGAACCTACTGATATATAGAGAATGTTGGCCATATGATATTCTGAGCTTTGTCTATAGGAATGATGGGACAAGGGTTTGGGGAAGAACAGGAAAAATTTGAATTCTAGATTCTGAGTTTTAGATTCTGAGTTTAGAGATTCATGGCTTGCTCCTAGGGACCAAATTAATTCATCACTATGATTAATGAATATTCTTCTATGTGATATCTGCGAATGAGAAAGGTGATGAAGAAGTAAACATCTGTCACTCTCCTTCTTGCTTCAAGATGATCATTTTGCACACATTTCTCTCTTTTATTGGTATTAATTTATAAATACCTCTTAACTTGCTGTATCTATAGTCCATACTAAGATTTATGAGTTTGTTTTGGCATACGTATTATACAGTGAACTGGGAATTGTTCTGATTTTAATACACTAAAGGTTATGACTTGAGCCAAGATTCTTTGTAAAACAGTGGAATTATTTGAAGTAAGTATGTTCACAGACTTGTATTATGTATGACTTGTAAATATGTTATAGAATGGACTATAAAAGTTTCAGGCAAAAAGGACAGTCACCACACACGATCTGTCCACATGCTGTCACCACATGCTGCCTGGGAAACGCTACATAGATGGATTATAAGACTTCAGGCACTCGCCAGGAACATGAGGTGGTGTTCCATTTCCACCAATTTGTAGTAATGGGATAATACAAACCACTTCCGTTTTCAGTTCTCAAAACAACAGCTGCTTTACTTATTTCAACCACTCAATTTTGTGTTTTAATATATATGAAGTTTCTGTCCATAATCACAACTTGGGGTTTCTCTTCTTGCATATAAAATCTATGACAGATACAAAATTAATATTTTGCTACAAGTCTTCCAGGGAGCATGGTTTTATCTCCATGAATTTTTATTTCAGGAATAGTTCTATGTTGTACCTGACTTTTGCCACACTGGCTGTGATCAGGGTAGGTAAAAGTATTTGGAAACCTTGTGTACCTAAACTTTCAAGAGCACAGCAAAAGTCCTAGGCGATTCTCTATAAAAAGCAAATTGCTTTTCTCTTATATTTCTCCCTTTTTTGTCTGAAAGGCATTGTTCACTTTTAATAATGTTATCTCTTGGCCACTGTATTGCCTCCTGAGTATGGCAAATGATTTTATAATATGTATTCATGACTGTCTACACCTCTTGAACTTTTCTCTGTCAATAAGTGGGAAACCTGATGTTCATGACCTTTTATCAGTTTTAGGACAGTCTTTATCCAGTGATTGATCATCTTATTTTATATAAATGTTGGTTCTCGTTGCCTATGCATTAACATTTGACTTGGCTTGTACAGTGAAGTCAATTTGTGTCATTTGCTATTTATAGTTATCTGTATGTCTTTAATGTTCATATGTGCTTATATCATATCTAATGTAAAATCAAGTAGAAGGAAGATAAATAGGATATCACATTTGTTTAGAGCATAATCAAATATAAATCAGGTATTTTGAACTATTTTAATAGAGCATAAGAACAAACTACAATTAATGACTTTTGGTGGCCATGCAAAATATTGGATCTGTTAGGTTTCTTATAATAGAAGAGGACATTAGATATGTATATTTGATTTGACAGAAAGTAGTCAGATTACTTTTTAATGATTTAGGATATTACAGTCATCTGGGCCTTTATTTAATACTCTTAGCATGTAAAAATAGTTTTTACCATATAAAATAACCATATAAAATGTGATTATTGTTGGTAATGTTTCATTTCTGTTTTTATCCTTTTTTAATGAATTTATTCAAATATTATGTTAAAACCATGTGATGTGGAATTAAGTTTTAAAATTTCCCTGACAACCAGTATCAATCATAATTGGATTGTGTTACTGTTTTAAGTTTCCTATTTTAGACATGGAAAAGTTTATCCATTTTTTCATAAATCTTTTTTTAATAGTGAAAAAAAGAATGTTTATTTGGTTATTCTGAGAAAATTTGAAATGTTTATCATTCCATTAAAATGAAATTCCATTAAAAATATTTTAAAAGAAATATGTCTTCTCTGTAACTAATTTAACCTTCAATAATGAATTATGTGAAGTAAAATTGTATAAAATTTCCTGACATTTTATGAAGATTCCTACAAATAAGCCAGACAGCAAATAAAATATAGGAAAGACAGAGATGGATACTGAGTAATTTTTTGATAGATTATGCACACAGGTATCAAATTACTTGATCCTTTCTTCCTAGTAAAGGTTAATGACTCCTTTTGCTTTTACCCTTTACTTAACTGTTATTTATAAAGATTGAAACAGGGACTGCATTGAAGGGTGCATTTGCCTGTGTGTCAGTATGACTGCACAAATTTTTCTGATGTTGTATGAAACTGAGCCACCAAATGGATAATATTGTTAATCATTATTTTTAAAGTTCATTCAATTCTGTAATAAAACTTCCACTAAGACTATTAGAGTACACCATTAAAAAAAATAATAAATGAAACCAGAAAAGACAGTCTTAAATATCTATATCTATATCGTTACAATGGCCTAAACCTATAATTTATTTAAAAAATTAAGAATAACATTTTAAAGTAAAAGATTTTAAAGTTATGTGTGCATAGTTTCTTTCATCTTTAATCTGTTAAAGTCATAGCTTTTTCAAATATATTTTTGTATTATGTGGAATAAAATTTTGCAAAAATTATTATTCCGGTATTACCTGATTCCATCATTAATAATTGAACCATGTGTGTATAACCATCTACCTCTAATGACCATCTATCTATATTCTACAGTTTTATTATAATTATTTTATATTATTTTATTATGTAAATGATATATATTCATTAAATAGCATATGTTTACTAGTCCTTTATTACCAAGTGTAACATTTCTCTTATGGGACTCTTTCTAAGCTCTTTGGTTTTAAAAGATGCACTAGTCATAAATGTATTTAAATGAAGTCATTTAGTTATGAAAGCACTTCACTTTAAAGCAGGGAATATAATACCTTTCCCGAAACATTTTGAAAGAAGGTTGTTGACAGAAGAAAACTATGGCGTTCATCAAATACTGACCTCTTCCTGTTATATTCAAACACTGGCTAATTTGACTTGAAATGCATTAGTATAACTCACCACATTTTGTGTGTGTTTCAGGTGTGTGGAGGTCATTGCAAAGGAAGGACAAAACCTGAAAGAGCTGTATTTGGTGTCCTGTAAAATCACAGATTATGGTAGGTAATGAACCATTGCCCTAATCCTTTTTAAGAATAAAAACTTACAAAATCACTGAAAGTTTTTAGAAAGAAATTTAAAACTATATCATAGAGACTGTCTATCATCATTTATGCTCATTCTGACCATACCAAAAAATAAAAACAAAAAAATTCATGAGCTGAGAACAATAGTAAAATGAATATGCATATGAATTCATTGCCACACGCAATCACACACACATACACACATGTATCTGTGCACACAAACAGTCACACAGCTAAAAGAGCTATGCAATGAAAATAAGTTTCAGGACAATAAAATTTGTATAATAAATATAAATAAGAAAATTATTACAGAGTTTATTTGCTTATTGCAATATCATGTCAAAGGCATATCTGCTGACATTCTAAATAACAAACTTCTTAATGCTTTAAATTCTGAAAAGCATTGGAAATGTTCATTTGTGGATACAGGAAGTAAAGGGTATATATTTATATGCAACATTTTGAATTATCTTAATTTTTAATATTCCTTTAAAGTGGAGAAAAGCAAATTGTTTTCTTCAGTTATGAAAAATATGAAGTCATATTGTTGGAGTAATAAAGAAAAATAACCTAGACCTTCCATTTTTGTTTAATTTTATAAAATTTTTCTTAACCATTTGTGTATTTAATCTAATTACATGGTTTTAACTGGAAAATATATTAGGCTTTATAAGAGAATGAAAAGGTTTTCTTTTAGCTTTTCTGACATATAAATATATTTTATTACACTTTAGGTTCTGGGGTACATGTGCAGAACATGCAGGATTGTTGCATAGGTACATACATGGCAGTGTAGTTTGCTGCATTCACACCCATCACCTATATCTGGCCTTTCTCCCCATGTTATCCCTCCCAAACTCCCTACTCCCCGCTGTTTCTCTGCTAGATCCCCCCTACAGACTTTTGTGTGATGCTCCCCTCCCTGTGTCCATGTGTTCTCATTGGTCAATACCCACCTATGAGTGAGAACATGCAGTGTTTGATTTTCTGTTCTTGTGTCAGTTTGTGGAGAATGATGGTTTCCAGATTGATCCACGTCCCTATAGAGGATACAAATTCATCATTTTTTATGGCTGCATAGTATTCCATGGTATATATGTGCCACATTTTCCCTGTCCAGTAATCATCAATGGGCATTTGGGTTGGTTCCACATCTTTGCTATCATAAACAGTGCTGCAATGAACATACGTGTGCATGTGTCTCTATAAGAGAAAAATTTATAATCCTTTGGATATATACCCAGTAACAGGATTGCTGCGTCAAATGGAATTTCTATTTCTAGATCCTCGAGGAATCGCCACACTGTCTTCCACAATGGTTGAACTAATTTACACTCCCACCAGCAGTGTACAAGTGTTCCTATTTCTCCACATCCTCTCCAACATCTGTTGTCTCCAGATTTTTTAATGATTGCCATTCTAACTGGCATAAGGTGGTATCTCAGTGTGGTTTTGATTTGCATTTCTCTAATGACCAGTGATGATGAGCATTTTTTCATACGTTTGTTGGCCCCATATATGTCTTCTTTTGAAAAGTGTTTGTTCATATCCTTTGCCCACTTTTGAATGGGTTTGTTTGTTTGTTTCTTGTAAATCTGTTTTAGTTCTTTGTAGATTCTGGATATTAGCCCTTTGTCAGATGGGTAGATTGCAAAAATTTTTTCCCATTCTGTAGGTTGCTGATTCACTCTAATGATTGTTTCTTTTGCTGTGCAGAAGCTCTGGAGTTTAATTAGATCCCATTTGTCTATTTTGGCTTTTGTTGCCAATGCTTTTGGTGTTTTAGTCATGAAGTCCTTGCCTGTGCCTATGTCCTGAATGGTTTTGCCTAGGTTTTCTCCTAGGGTTTTTATGGTGTTAGGTCTTATGTTTAATTCGTTAATCCATCTGGAGTTAATTTTAGTGTAAGGTGTCAGGAAAGGTTCCAGTTTCTGCTTTCTGCACATGGCTAGCCAGTTTTCCCAACACCATTTATTAAACAGGGAATACTTTCCCCATTGCTTGTTTTTGTCAGGTTTGACAAAGATCAGATAGTTGTAGATGTGTGGTGTTGCCTCCGATGCCTCTGTTCTGTTCTATTGGTCTACATCTCTGTTTTGGTACCAGTACCATGCTGTTTTGATTACTGTAGCCTTGTAGTATAGTTTGAAGTCCAGTAGTGTGATGCCTCCTGCTGTGTTCTTTTTGCTTAGAATTGACTTGGCTATGCACTCTCTCTTTTCATTCCATATGAAGTTTAAGGTGGTTTTTTCCAATTCTGTGAAGAGGATAATAGGTAGTTTGGTGGGGACATCATTGAATCTATAAATTACTTTGAGCAGTATGGCCATTTTCACAGTATTGATTCTTCCTAACCATGAGCATGGAATGTTTTTCCATCTGATTGTGTCCTCTCTTATTTCGTTGAGCAGTGGTTTGTAGTTCTCCTTGAAGAGGTTCTTTACATTCCTCGTTAGTTGTATTCCTAGGTATTTTATTTTCTTTGTAGCAATTATGAATGGCAGTTCATTCTTGATTTGGCTCTCTTTAAGTCTGTTATTGGTGTATAGGAATGCTTGTGATTTTTGCACATTGATTTTGTATCCTGAGACTTTGCTGAAGTTTCTTAGCAGTTTCAGGAGATTTTGGGCTGAGATAATGGGGTCTTCTAAATATACAATCATGTCGTCTGCAAATGGAGACAATTTGACTTCTTCCTTTCCTAATTGAATACCCTTTATTTCTTTTTCTTGCCTGATTGCTCTGGCTAGAACTTCCAATACTATATTGAATAGGAGTGGTGAGAGAGGGCATCCTTGTCTTGTGTCAGATTTCAAAGGGAATGCTTCCAGTTTTTACCCATTCAGTATGGTATTGGCTGTGGGTTTGTCATAAGGATACCTAGTTTATTCAGAGTTTTTAGCATAAAGGCTGTTGAAATTTGTCAAAGGCCTCCTCTGAATCAATTGAGATAATCATGTGGTTTTTGTCTTTGGTTCTGTTCATGCGGTGAAGTATGTTTATAAACTTGCATATGTTGAACCAGCCTTGCATCCTGGGGATGAAGCCTACTTGATCGTGATGGATAAGCTTTTTGATGTGCTGTCGCAATTGACTTGCCACTATTTTATTGAAGGTTTTTGCCTCTATGTTCATCATGGGTATTGGCCTGAAGTTTTCTTTTCTTGTTGAGTCCTGCTGGGTTTTGGTATCAGGATGATGTTGACCTCATAAAATGATTTGGGAAGGATTCTCTCTTTTTGTATAGTTTGGAATAGTGTCAGAAGGAGTGGTACCAGCTCCTCTTACAGTCTAGAAGAATTCAGCTGTGAACCCATCTGGACCTGGGCTTTCTTTGGTTGGTAGGCTCTTAATTGCTGCCTCAACTTCAGCCCTTGTTATTGGTCTATTCAGGATTTTGACTTCTTCCTGGTTTAGGCTTGGCAGGGTGCAAGTGTCCATGAATTTATCCATTTCTTCCAGGTTTACTTATTTATAGGTATAGAGTTATTTGTAGTAATCTCTGATGGTAGTTTGCATATCTGTGGAATCTGTGATGATATTCCCTTTATTGTTTTTTATTGCATCTATTTGATTATTCTCTCTTTTCTCTTTTATTAATCTGGCTAGTGGTCTATTTTGTTGATCCTTTCAAAAAACCAGCTCCTGGGTTTACTAATTTTTTGAAAGTTTTTTTGTGTCTCTGTCTCCTTCAGTTCTGCTCTGATCTTAGTTATTTCTTGTCTTCTGCTAGCTTTTGAGTTTTTAAAATCTTGATCCTCTAGCTCTTTCAATTTTGATCATAGGGTGTCGATTTTAGATGTTTCCTTGCTTCTCATGTGGGCATTTATTCCATAAATTTTCCTCTAAACACTGCTTTAAATGTGTCCCAGAGATTCGGGTACATTGTGCCTTCGTTCTCATTGGTTTCAAAGAACATCTTTATATCTGCCTTCCTTTCATTGTTTATCCAGTTAACATTCAAGAGCCAGTTGTTCAGTTTCCATGAAATCGTGTGTTTCTGAGTAAGTTTCTTAATCCTGAGTTCTAGTTTGATTGCACTGTGGTCTGAAGGACTATTTGTTATGATTTCCATTCTTTTGCATTTGCTGAGGAGTGATTTACTTCCAATTATGTGGTCAGTTTTAGAGTAGGTGTGATGTGGTACTGAGAAGAATGTATATTCTGTGGATTTGGGGTGGAGAGTTCTATAAATGTCTATTAGGTTTGCTTGGTACAGGTCTGAGTTCAAGTCCTGGATATCCTTGTTAATTTTCTGTCTTGTTGATCTGTCTAATATTGACAGTGGAGTGTTAAAGTCTCCCAATGTTATTGTGTGGGAGTTTAAGTCTCTTTTTAGGTCGTTTAGTACTTGCTTTTTGTATCTGGGTGCTCCTGTGTTGGGTGTGTATGTATTAGGATCATTAGCTCTTGTTGCATTGATCCTTTTACCATTATGTAATGCCCTTCTTTATCTCTTTTAATCTTTGTTGTTTTAAAGTCTATTTTATTAGAGACTAGGATTGCAACTCCTGCTTTTTTTTTTTGCTCTCCATTTGCTTGGTAAATCTTCCTCCATTTCTTGATTTTGAGCCCTTGTGTGTTCTTGCATGTGAGCTGGGATTCCTGGATATAGCCACCAATGGGTTTTTGACTTTTTATCCAATTTGCCAGTCTGTGTCTTTTGATTGGTGCATTTAGCCCATTTACATTTAGGGTTAATATTGTTATGTGTGAATTTGATCCTGCCATTTTGATGCTAGCTGGTTGTTTTGCCCATTAGTTGATGCAGTTTCTTCATTGTGTCAATGGTCTTTACCATTTGGTACATTTTTGGAGTAGCTGCTACTGATTGTCCCTTTCTTTTTTTAGTGCTTCTTTCAGGATCTCTTGAAAGCAGGTCTGGTCGTGATGACATCTCTGAGCAATTGCTTGTTTATAGAGGATTTTATTTATTCTTCGCTAATGAAGCTGAATTTGGCTGGATATTCTGGGTTGAAAGTTCTTTTCTTTAAGGATATTGAATATTGGTCCCCACTCGCTTCTGGCTTGCAGGGTTTCTGCTGAGAGATCCCCTGTGAGTATGATGGGATTCCCTTTGCGGGTAACCCAACCTTTCTCTCTGGCTGCCCTTAGCGTTTTTTCCTTCATTTCAACCCTGGCGAATCTGATGAATATGTGATTTGGGATTGCTCTTCTTGAGGAATATCTTTGTGGTGTTCTCTGTATTTCTTGGACTTGAATATTGGCCTGCCTTGCTAGATTGGGGAAGTTCTCCTGGATAATATCCTGAAGAATGTTTTCCAGCTTGTATTCATTCTCTGCATCACATTCAGGTACACCTATCAAACGCAGATTTGGTCTTGTCACACAATCCCATATTTCTTAGAAGCTTTGTTCATTTCTTTTTATTCCTTTTTCTCTAATCTTGCCTTCTTGTTTTATTTCAATGAGTTGATCTCTGGTATTCTTTCTTCTGCTTGGTCAATTCAGCTATTGAAACTTGTGTATGCTTCGCAAAGTTCTTTTGTTGTGTTTTTCAGCTCCATCAATTCATTTATATTCTTCTCTAAGCTGTTTATTCTCATTAGCATTTCATCAGACCTTTTTTTTCAAGGTTCTTAGTTTCTTTGCATTGGGTTACAATATGTTCTTTTAGCTCAGAGAAGTTTGTTATTACCCACTTTCTGAAGCCTGTTTCTGTCAGTTCATTAGACTCATTCTCTATCCTACCTTGTTCCCTTGCTGATGAGGAGTTGTGATCCCTTAGAGGAGGAGGGGCTTTCTGGTTTTTGGTGTTTTCATCGTTTTTGTGCTGGTTTCTTCCCATCTTAGTGGATTTATCTACCTGTGGCCTTTGTAGTTGGTGACTTTTGGATGGGGTCTCTGAGTAGATGTCCTTTTTGTTGATAATGAAGTTATTTCTTTCTGTTTTTTTGTTTTCCTTTTAACAGTCAGGGGCATCTTTGCTGTAGAACTGCTGGAGGTCCACTCCAGACCCTGCTTGCCTGGGGATCACCTGCAGTGGTTGCAGAACAGTAAGGGTTTCTGCCAGTTTCATCTTCTGTTATCTTTGTTCCAGAAGGATACCTGTCAGATGTCAGCCTGAGCTCTCCTTTATGACATGTCTCTTTCAATATGCAGGGTTTGGGGAGCTGCTTGAGGAGACAGTCTGTCCTTTATAGGAGCTCAAGTGCTGAGCTGTGAGCTCCATTATTCTGTTCAGTGCTGCTGGGCAGGTACATTTAAGTCTGCTGCAGTGGAACTCATAAGCGCCTTTTTTCCGAGGTGCTCTCTCCTGGGAAGATAGGGCTTTGTTTATAAGTTTCTGATATGTTGCTGCCTTTTTTCAGAGATATTCTGCCCAGCAACGAGGTAGCCTAGTCACAGTCTGCCAGCAGAGGCATTGCTGAGCTGCTATGGACTCTGCCCAGCTGCTGTATGAACTTTCTTTTGGTTTTGTTTATAGAGGTATAGTTAGAACTGCCTCGGTAATGGTCGTCTGCTTCAGTAATAGCAGACTGTGTTGGTAATGGCAGATTGCCTCAGTAGCGTATCAGTAATGGTGGACTGCCTCAGTAATGGCGGACTGCCTCAGTAATGGCGGATGCCTTTTCCCTTACAGAGCTGCACTGTGTTTTAATATATTTTTCTTTACTTGTAGTTTGTTTTCTGGTTTGGCAATTATATTGCTATTTAGACATGGTTAACTCTCTCAATCTTCTATGTCTTGCATTGCCAAGGCCCTAAAGGATTCTCCCTGACCAACACAGGATATACTGAGTGTGTGTGTGTGTGTGTGTGTGTGTGAGAGAGAGAGAGAGAGAGAGAGAGGGGGGGAGTGAGAGAGAGTAGGTGTGTGTGTGTGTGTGTATTATATATGTATATTGTATATATACACATGTAGATTTGTTAATTAATTAATACATTCATTCATTCATTTGAAACTTGTCACTACTTGCTCCTCCAGTCTTTTTATATATTTCTCCATTTTTAACTGCCAATTGTCAGGTAGCTAATAGCCGGGAGCTATGGATTAAATCCCTTATAATGAACTCTTCTGAGGTTCTGCAGTGTAAAATTTTGCTAAAGTCACACATTGTTCTGAAGGCATAGAGATACTTTGTGTCATAACAAAGGCAGTGCCTAGTACCTACTATTAAGTTATCAGTAACAAAAAGAAATGTTTCAGAAGATACTGAGAAGAGAAAAAGCTCTAGAGTTAAGACACATCTTGAATCAAGTTCTCTCTCTGTAATTTGACCTTAGGGAAGTTTCTTCCCATACAGGATGCTCCGTTTCCTCAGTTGCAAAATGAGGAATTAATATCTGACTTCATGCTTCTGTATGTATCTGCTACCTAATCTTGTGAGTAGCACAGTGTACACTGCTAGTAAATGTTGTTCTTCCACAGAAGTAGGATAAAAACAAGAGTCATTCAGAATTCTGCCCCCTTTCCTAATTGGAAGAGGTTTATGTTAAAACCATACCAGTACAGTTTACATTTATTTGTGTCTCTTAATTATTTTAGTTCAGTATTTCTCAATCCCGTCGGCACATTAGACTACCTAAAGAGTTTCTAAAACATATTGATGTACAAGCCTTACCTAAAACTAGTCGAGTTAGAATTTCCTTGAGGTGGGGCCCAACCAGTGGTTTTGTAAAACTTGCCTAGATGAAGATAATGTCAGCCAAAGTTGACAATTGATCTTGTCCGTTTGAGCAGAATCAAAAGTGAAACTTTTGTGGACTTTCCTCTCCATGGTGATAAGAAATTGATCATGCTTTTTCTTGGACCTCAGTCGCTCTGACTCTCAAGCTCTCTGCCCCGTCTTATCTTCCTTTTTCACTAGGATTTCAAGTATTCAAAAGGTTCATGGTGAAAGTCTTTGCATCTGTTGATTCAATTCTCCGAAATGTTGGGGCACAATTGAGGAAGAGAGGGAAAGGTTGATAGATTATGAGATTGTAGTACATTTGCTATCTGATGATGCAATTAAACAAATTACTGAAAGCTCAGCTCATCTCATCTTTTCCCCCCACTATAATGCCAATGCTATTTGGGTAATTTTTGTTCAAAAAGGCAGCAAAAAGATTATTCATTGTAACCAGAGAAACAGCATGTTATTGCAGGTAACTGCTCTGCTGGAGAGACTGTGTTCCCCCTACCCTATTATTACAAATTCTAAGAATGAAAGAGATTCCCTTTTCCTTCTTTAACTGGATAAGTAGAAACATATTCTATAGGACTTGTTGATTATTGAAGTTATTTAGAAATTGTGAAATTTGATTTACATCTGATACAGGGGGAATTTCATCCTTTAAGAGACCACTCCATGATTCTGCTTCCTATTGCTTTACTTGTGTTCAAGCTGGTGAGTCTGTTTTGGCCTCCTCTTTCTATGGTGGTGGGTATGTATATTCTTTTAGTACAGTATGCTGAGATTTTTTATTTTTATTATTTTACAGGCTTAATTGATTCAGAAACAGCCCCTCACCTTACATATCATTTGTAATTTTTGTCAAGATTCTCACAGGTGTTAAATGTAGTATCATAATACTTAGTAATGCCCGGCCAGGCTATTACAGAATTACATTTATTTTAATTGATATATGATATAGTTGTCATAAAGAAAATAATCATGCTAATAGGCTTCTTACTCTCCAAATTGAACACAGATCTTTATGGAAAAGGGCAGCAATTATAAACAAATCAATAATTCAGACACCGCTAAATAGAAAATACAGGTCTTAGGAAATTGCTCCCTGAAGAGAAATATAATATTGTCATTCCTGTATCACTGAACAAATGTATATAAATGGCAGGGTTGTGGAAAAAATACTAAACTTAAAGAGTTCGGTTAAAATTCCAGCTTTGCCACCTCTTTTCTTTGTAACCTAAAGCAAGTTACATAACTTCCTAGTTTTGCCATCTGTTAATCCACATGATGATACATGCCACAAACTTTAATGAAAATCAGTATAAAACACCCGTGTAGTGCCTGGTGACATAGTTGACACTCACTAATTGGCAGTTCTTATCACAACAGAATCTTCGTTCTGTCTCCCTCTAAAGCAGAATTAGCCCTTATCCTCTTCCAAATGCAGCTTTTCTGTTTATGGAAAATCATTATTTCGCAGTTTTACCTACACTAGTCTATACCTGCCTACTTGATGTCCAGAGCTAAGCTATCTAAATAAGATTTTTGGTAGAGAATAGAAAAAGATACAGCAAAAAGTCTAAAACTTTTCATTTGGCTTCCTCTTAGATTTCTCAGCTATCTCTTCTGAGCTACTTTCATTTTATGTGGATAATTTTCTCATTGCTCCCCTTGCGCTTTTCTTTGTTCCCAGAACAATTTGTCAGTGAATACTTCCCACCATACTTTTTGGCTCACTTTTCTTTTGAAAATTTTCTTCCTTCAGAAAAGTGTATCCTTGGGATTAAGAGAAAGACATGAAGCAGAAATCAGCTTGTGTCACTCAGGCCTAGGGAGGAAGTGGTCTTTCTCTCGGGCTGAACAGCACTTCATACAGTGTAATAAATGAGATGGATGAATAAAGTGCTTATCTCCATTAGTGTCTCCACAGTGAATTTTACCATTGTGACCCTTGTGTCCGGGGCAGTTGTAAAAAGGACCCAGGTTTCTTTCTGGTTATCACATTTTTTTTTCACTTTAGCCCTCCGGTGGGCCCTAGAAATACACTCTTGAGATATTTTTCATTTCCATTTTTAAGTAGTAAAATAATCTTTAATTAAAGAGGACTGGAAACACTCAAATACTGACATTGTTGTTTGGGGGCATACAAGGTCACTGACAACCCACAGCCTCACTAAATACCATTCCACATGCTTCTCTGTAGTTTCCACAGACCCGTGGACTGCTCTCCTGGGGCTGTCTTTGGCTGCCCAGTATTCTTTTTTTTTTTTTTTTTTTTTTTTGAGGCGGCGTTTCGCTCTTGTTACCCAGGCTGGAGTGCAATGGCACGATCTCGGCTCACCGCAACCTCCGCCTCCTGGGTTCAGGCAATTCTCCTGCCTCAGCCTCCTAAGTAGCTGGGATTACAGGCACGCGCCACCATGCCCAGCTAATTTTTTGTATTTTTAGTAGGGACGGGGTTTCACCATGCTGACCAGGCTGGTCTCGATCTCCTGACCTCATGATCCACCCGCCTCGGCCTCCCAAAGTGCTGGGATTACAGGCTTGAGCCACCGCACCCGGCCGGCTGCCCAGTATTCTTGATCGCAGTACTAACCTGGGACTTTTTAACATAGTCATGTGACTTGACAAAACTTTTGAATTGCTCTGGGAAAAAGGTCTTCCAAGTCAAGAAGGTCATGTTGTACATGATTATGATTGGAGAAGTCATTTTAGTTGGGCTACCCTATGTCAGACATGATAAAAATATTTCATTCTGTTAAAAGTAATATTCCGTCAAAAAATATTGATTCAGCACCCACTCTGTGCTGGGCCATGTGCTAGATTCAGATGTTTAGTTTCTGCATTCCTGAAGGGATAATTCCGGTAGAATCCAGAGGACAGGGCTAGCCTGCTTATTAAAAAAAAAAAGTAATATGTCTTCTTTTCCAGACAAGAAGAATGGCAGGGAGTGGCCTAGTGACGTTAGTCATTATTTTGGTGTAACCCATGCCTCACCCCAGCCTTGTTTACCTTCTGATACTATTGAAAGATTAAAAGGTTGTACTTTCCCTACCTCTCCTTGGGATAAGAACCCTTTTAAGCTGTTAGTTAACCCAAATTAGGATCGAGAATACATTATCAAAGTAAATACACTCATGAAACAAAAGAAACCCCAACAAGCATTCTGATTAACCCCAGTATCAAGAATGCTTCTCTTTTGTTGCCAGACTAACACCGATAAATTATTCAAGAAAAACAAAAAGAAAACTCTATACCAAAAATAATTTTGTTCTTTATTATGTCATTTTATTTTTCATATTATTAGGTATGTATCACATGATCTCCCATTTTAAATGAAATTCCTTGTTTTTTCATTTTATGTTTTGCTTTGTTTTCACATAGTATTTTAAACTGCTCCAAGATTGCTAGGTAAGATTCCACTCCTTTTGTCAGGAGGAATATTCTGTTTGTCATTAGGAATAACTCTAATAGTTGTAAAGTGACAGAGAAGAACTTTAGAAAATAAATTTGTAAGTCAAAAAGAATGTCCTAATGTTTACTTTTGATTATTCACACTATTTTCATTCTATTATTTAAATATAGATAACTTTTATTGTTTCTAACAAAATAGTACTAAACTGCTAAATCTATTCTTGTAAATTTTCCTTGTTTATATTTTCATCTTAAAAGTTATTCCTCTCCATTTCTAAATTTTATTTTATTCCTGGTTTCTTGGAGTTCCCCATTACCAGATTTATGTTCTTACTGTTACATTTAGTGGATGTTATGTTCTTTTGCTTAGAAATGTAAGACGGTTTGGCTGTGTTCCCAACTAAACCTCATCTTGAATTGTAGCTCCCATAATTGCCATAAGTTGTGGGAGGGACCCAATGGGAAATAATTGAATCATAATGGCGATTTCCCCCATGCTGTTCTCAGGGTAATGAATAAGTCTCACAAGATCTGATGGTTTTATAGGGGTTTCCCAAGTTCGCTTGGCTTTCATTATCTCTTGCCTGCTGCCATGTAAGATGTGCCTTTTACCTTCCACCATGTGTGAGGCCTCCCCAGCCATGTGGAACTGTGAGTTTATTAAACCTCTTTTTCTTTATAAATTACCTCGTCTTGGGTATGTCTTTATCAGCAGCATGAAAGCAGACTAATACATAATGGAAATGATTTTTTACCCAAAATTTGGTATTTAATTATTAAGCTTTTCTAAATACTTTCTTCTTTGCTCAACAGCAAAGAAGTTGTTGACATTCTTTCCTATTTCCTAGGTCATCCCAAGACTGCAGCTAAGTAACCTTGAAATAAAACACTGAGCAGTGACATCTCTTATCACTGTGTCTTGCTAGAATAGACTACAAATGTCAAATCTATTGAGAGAGACTTCTTAAAACATTCTTTCAAGAAAATACCACCACAACCAATTCAGAGATTAACTCTAGCTTCACATTTCATTGATTTTTAAAATTAAGAAACATTTTGACCTTCATTTAAAAGACACATGAATCTGTTTTTGTGTGCTAACCATTTAACTTTCTTACTCCTCAAAGTACATATATGTTATTGTTCCAAATTAGTTTTTATAGCTATAAATTTTTATATTTAACTTTTAACTGAAATATTAACTTTTTATCTTTCCTTTCCTCAATTTCTGTTAGCATTTCTGAAGTATATTGTCTAAATTTAAGTAGCTATGTTTAACATTAGTCTTGTGAAGCAGTCTTCTATAGGTATAGGAAATTTGTCCCAAATCATATTAAGAGTCATTTTTCACAAAGTTCCTATCTTTAACCCTCATTACATAGTAGGATATGCAGGCTAAGCATTGTTTTCCATGTACTATGCAATGGTATGTTTATATATATATATATATATATATATATATATATATATATATGTATATAATATATATTTTTATATATTTTTATAATATATAAAGACACATTACACATATAATATATATTTTTATAATATATATATATATATAAATAAATAAAATTATTGACCATTATCAGTATTATATCAGTGATGGTTAGTTCTAAATGGAGCTGGAATGAACACCAAGATAACTGCAATAATGCTAGACCTCCAGTATCCCAAACAAGAAATGATTTCATAATGTTTAAAACCTCTTGAAAATAGATATCTCGGGTGGTAGTGAGTTCTCTATTACAAGAACTATTAAAGCAGAGATAATATCTGAGGTAGGATGTGGAAAGAGGGAACATTTGGTAGGGAATCAGCCTATATGATCTCTAAATTCCTTTCTAATCCTGGGGTTCACTCTAGACTGGTTTTATTATATTTGTTTCATTCTTTACTCTCTGTGTACATGCTGCTGGCAGGGTGCTGGGGAAATACAGAGATGGATGAGAGGTACTCTTGCGTTGAGAAAGAAAACGTAGCCATGTAAAGTTTTCTACCTATGAGATGTTGAGGCTCAAAGAGAGGACAGAATCATCATAGACTGCAATATCTGGAGAAGGATTTGTGAAAGGGGAGACATGGGAGAAGAGAGAGGAGAAGGAAGGGTATTTGAGGTAGTACAACCTTTGGAAAGGCTCAGAGCAAGAGCAGGTGTCTCAATGGATGCTTTTTATGTGTTGGTTATTTTAAAGAAAGAACAGAAGTCATCCAAAGTGATTACATGCAAACACGGAAAAATTTTTGAAGAAACTTTATGAAAATATTATAGTTGAAAATTCAGGGTAAGTTCCAATTTTTATTGTGACTTTTCCTGTGTTATGCAGCATTCCCATAGTAACAACTTCCAATAACATATAATATGTAAAAGGAAATATTACTTTGGGTTATCACTACTAATCAAGTATCCAGTTAAATTAGAAATAAGTCAAATACAAACTTCTATAACAATAATAATAATAAAGATAAATAAACATTTATTAAAATAAATTTTATAAATAAAATAAAAATAAATAAATAATAAAAATTTATTGGATTTTTTTTTGTGGGAATTATTCATTTAATTTCCTTAATATTCTACTTTAGATAGGTACTATTAATATTCTACTTTAGGTAGCTTCCAGACATGGAAACTGAGACCTGGAGAGCTTCAGGTTTACATAATTTGTAACGGTGTAGTGTGGATTCAATATTAAGTCAGTGTCTTGCATAATCACTCAGAGGTCAGTGATATGTTTGTATTTATTATTAGTGACACTTTGTTTTTCCAGCAGGATTTTTCCAGATGTCAGAGCCTTAAAAATATAACTAAATCCAGACAGCCATATTTGTTAATCTGCATATGAAAAAACAGCGTCGTAAAGCAGCTACCCCATGAGATCTAATTATATTCTTCTAGAACTTAATAGGTTGAATTGACTTATTCACTATAATTTTACCATGCTAATACCAAATATAAGTTGCATGCCACGATTAAGTGTTCTGTAGCTGAAAGGGGAAGACTGTCATTGATATTCAGTATGTTGATGTATTCAACAAATATCTTCCTAAAATGATTTAAAAAGTGTATACAATTCTTCATGAGTTAAGATTTTTTCTTAATCCTCTTATAAAATTATTACAACTAATTATGAGAGAAGTAGTATTACCTGTTTTCAATAAATGAGGAAGTTGAGGCCTGACAGGTTTTAATTAATTTGCAAAACAGAAACTAACATCCACCATTGCAGATGCAGATGACTTCTCAAATTTCTCTTCTTTTCTTATAAGACTTGTTTCTTCTTTTAAGTAGTGATTTTAAAGCAATTTAAGACAACATTAAATGAGATACTTTCATAGTGGCTTTAAAGTGCATATATTTCTAGAGATACATAATTGTACCATTTCCAGAAATGTAAACAATTGCTGTCTTAAATTCCTTTCTTAACCCTGAACTCAGAAGTTCTCAGGCCTCAGTGTCATCATTCACCCTCACTTGCCCATTAACTTTTTTTTTTTTTTCATTTTTGAGATGGAGTCTCACTCTGTTGCCCAAGCTGGAGTACAGTTGTGTGATCTTGGCTCACGGCAACCTTTACCTCCTGGGTTCCAGTGATTCTCCTGACTCAGCCTCCCTAGTAGCTGGGATTACAACCAGGTACCACCACGACCAGCTATTTTTTTTTTTTTTTTTTTGTATTTTTAGTAAAGACAGGGTTTCACTATGTTGGCCAAACTGATCTCAAACTCCTGACCTCAAGTGGTCTGCACACCTTGGCCTACCAAAGTGCTGGGATTACAGGCATGAACCACTGCACCCGGCCCCATTAACTTTCTTCTCCTGAGAGAGCCTCTCCAAGAATGTTCTCTGAGAGGTCAAAATCAGGTCCCTCTTCAGTGTGGCTTTGTGTTCTACCTACTCCATTCTCTTTAGCTTTAGTGTTCCTCATTTTCTGAGATATAATGAAAAGTAGGAGCAAAAAGGGAGAAAAAGCTTTTGAGCCGCAACCCTTTCTTTTAAAGTATCAAACCATATCTTCTACTCCCAAGTACTCTTTTATGGGTTTGCCTGCTCTTTAAGATAATTTTGTCCTCACCAGCTGATGTTGGACTAAAGCTACTTCACTACTTACTAGTTAATTAGCCTACTTAAGACATTTAACATATGATTTATTTTGAAGAAAAACAACAATAAAAGCAAAACAAACATCTCACAACTTTCCTATTTAGAAAGTGAGAGTAACACTCAAAACACAATATAAATTCAACATTAAAATAATTCATTATATTGTATGTTTATCACTGATTAGGGTCACATTCTTGTATCCACTAACATTGACAGAGTTAAGCCTCTCCAGAAGGTCTTTCCCTTTTCATCTCTTAGCTGGACTTCCTTGGATAAATACCAACTTGCCAGTTAACCTGAGTTCAATTTATTTAGGAAAGGAAGGAATAGTACATACATTTTTTTCATTTATTTTCCAATTTTAAAAATATTGAGTGGTTTTGCATCATCTCATAAAGGTAATCAATGAGGAACTGTTGTTGTTTAATTAGCATTTTAAACTCAGTGATCCATTGCAATTTTTAAAAAATTTATACTCAAATTGCCCTGTTTTGGGTAGTGGAAGCTTCTTCAAGTTGATTCCTATTTCCTTCTGACATGGACTCATTATGTCAAGATACACCAGGCTCTTCTTGTGCACTTTATGCTAGAGACATGGGATCATCCATTTTTCTAAAGAACCCTGCTTCCTTTGATTGAATTTTTCTAATTCTGTGCTACATTTTGAATCTTACACCACTGTATCTTATGCCTTTTATTCCTCCAGCTTAAAACCTTTTATATGCCTCATCACAGGTCCAGCCTTCTCATTACAACTCAGCAAAGTGAGCCCCTCCCCAATAGTTTTTTTTTTTTTGAGACGGAGTTTTGCTCTTGTTACCCAGGCTGGAGTGCAATGACGCAATCTCGGCTCACTGCAACCTCCACCTCCTGGGATCAGGCAATTCTCCTGCCTCAGCCTCCTGAGTAGCTGGGATTACAGGCACGCGCCACCATGCCCAGCTAATTTTTTGTATTTTTAATAGAGACGGAGTTTCACCGTGTTGACCAGGAGAGTCTCGATCTCTTGACCTCATGATCTACCCGCCTCAGCCTCCCAACCCAATAGGATTTAAAGCATCCTCATTCAAGGATTCCCAGTATACTAAAAGCTTATAGTTGCTTGAATCCAACACTCACATAATCCCTAGGCACAGTTTCTACCTTTGGAGAAGCTAGAGGTGGGACTTGGGAAGAAGTAGTTTTACATTTTAGCTAGTCCGTCAGCTTGCTAGGATTCTCTTCTGATTTTGTCTCAAATTTTCTGCGTTTAAGTAAGTGTTGAAAATGGACCCCTTGGACCTAGTCATTTGGAAATAAGTAGAAAAGTGTTCAAACTGTGTAACTGTATGGTATTGCATTTATGGGCTTTAAAACTTCTTTGTCCAGCAGTGAGAAATCTATTTTGCATTTAAAGTGCTTGTTGGACTCTCAGTAGATTAATTTTATCACTTAACACGATGACCAGAAGTTTGAAAAATACTGGTCTAGTTCAACTTCTCTCTCAATATATAGGTAAGAACTGGATCTGTCAGTGAATTACCTGCTAGAGAGTAGAAAACCAGTGGATTTCCTTGGTACAAAATGGACACAGTTCTCAAGGTGGAAGGTGCCAACCTTCCCAAGCTCATCAGATACCACACATTCATCTTATTAGCCATAAAATCTGGGGTTAATATTCCTTCCATTTCATATTTTTGGGAGGCAAAGAACCAGACAGTTTCCCCTGATAGTTTCACTGTAGGATAGGTATTAAATGGAACTTTCTCCTTAGGCAAAAAGACTGTTTTATTCATCTAATTTCCTAATTAAGTAAATCAAACTTACTTTTAACTTAAATATTAAACTGTTAATTTTCACCCTTATCCTAAAACACTCCCTTGGGCTTGTAAAACTCAATCACCTAGAATTTATCTGTCAAATGTGTTTCTTTCCTTGGGTTTAACTGCATGACATTAAATAAATACTTTGAACTTTTCAACTTTTCAAACAATTGTGTTGAGTTGACGTGGCTGATCCAGCCTCCGTGCCTCTGTGTGCAGTGTATGCCAAGTGCTTGAAAGTGACTTGGCTTTCATTGAAAATGACTGAGTGCAGGCAGAGAAAGTAAAGTATTTTAAAAAACCAAAAATTAGGAATAAACAGAAAATTCACTCTGTCTTCAGGAAGTTATGGTACTTTTCGATTTGCCTTATATATACATATGTGCTTTTCAAATGAACTATGTTCATACTGATATGATATACATTTTGCCTGCCAAAATACTTTCAGATGGTAAATAATTCTTAGAAGCACAAGAAAAAAATTGTGCAGAAAACTAGCTAAGTACTGTTTGATGATTGATACTTGTATATTTTTAATTGCCTCTATTTCTTTCTTAGGTTAAATTTCCCTGGTTTTCTCTTCCTACTTACTATCTCTTTCCTCACATATGGCTCTAGGAGCTTCTCCAAGAAAGCAGTTTGCTTTGAAGATAGTTTATTTCTGCTCATAAAGGATTCTTCTGTTCTACTATTAGAAATAAAATCACAATAAAATCCTTATAGGATCCAATCCCTTCCTTGCCCTTTGTGTGTTTGGAAATCTCTCCGAAGTCGGCATTATAAAGTCAGATTTGGAGGTTTGAAGTCCAGAGATGTCTCTCTGGTGTTCTGAGGAGCAGGCACTTGTACAGAGAGCACCTCATGACCAAGCTGCAAGCATATAGAATCCTACTTTCTGAATATGCTAGGAGAGTGTATATTTGAAATTTTAAATTATTTCTATCCTATAGTAACCAATTAATTTTTAATGAATAACACATAGTACATACATATATATTATACCAGCATACCTGTATATGTGCATCAATAATAAATAAGGTTTAAGCACCCAATTTTGAACAGCAATAAGGAACTTAAAATTTCTGCTCTACAAAATAAATGAAGAGTTTCAAATTTAATCAGTCTTATTTTATGTTGAGGCAAATGTACTTGTCTTTTTTGAGAATCATACCTTCTGGCCTGGTTTACAAAAGAAATTGGGTGAAATCCTCTAAAGTGTTTGTCAACTTTCCCATTATAACACACCTTGCATTCAAGGTTTGCAAATGATTTACTTTCTAAAAAAATTATGAATTAGAACAGATTAAGTGCTATCTTCTTTTCACTCTCTTGGATCCTGACAAAATTTTAAGTGCTAGAAAGGGAAATGAGTGTATAAAGCAAGTTGATATTTTTACATGATTTCTGGCTTCTTTGTTTTCACAGCTTGTGATGCTTATACTTACCAGTGTATGATGTATTAGTTATTTACATGCCTGTGAAATGTGTTATTATAAAGTCTAGTCCCTTATTCTCTTAATGCATATTTTTCCCACATTCTGTAACATTTTTTTTATTTTCACAATATTTTGGGGCTACACAGAATTCAGGGAAGAAGCATGAGTATGTACCAAACATGTAAACATTATCCATCACATTCATCATTCGGTGGAGGAACATGCTGATTCTAGAGCTGGAAGAGGTCCTTGAGGACAAATAGGACACCAAACAGTACAAAGCTGATGATGCCCCCACACACCCCTACATTATGTGGAAAGGTAGAGACTTTCTATAGTTATGCTATTTTTTGCACGAAGCTCAAGCTTCATCTTCGTTCCTAGACTTGATTTGAAATCTATTCTGCTCTTTCAGATTTATGAAAAAATATACTTCTAAAATTTTGTTCAAAAATGTGGCCTTGATTTTTAATAGCCTACATACCATATACTTTTAAATTAGTTGTTTTAAGATACAGCATTCAAATTAGAAACCTACTATAATTTCCCAAGTTTTTCTGGTAATGGGAAGGCCCTATAAAACATTTTTTACATGCAGTGGGCTCTACAAATATTTACTTTTTTTTTTCACCTTTAACAAACTGGTTGAAAATTGTAGACTTAGACTTTGAAGCTGTGTAGTGTATTTTTGGACTATTACAAATCTATCTAAATCTACAACCTGCTAGGAAAGATCGGATCCCTTCCAGCTTGTGATTGTAATATATGATTTGTGTGGACTCTAGTCTGTCTCACAAATGCATTTAGTATTTTCTGAACTGAGCTTCTGTTATGTGCCAGGCAGGTTTCTAACTGTGTGTGTTCAGTCCACTGATTGACTGACTGAGAGCCGAATTATTCTCACTAACACATACTCAATTCCCAACTACCACAGAAAAGATGGACTCCAGGGCCAAAATTGGACCCTCACTAACAAAGCTTGCTTTCTGTCAGTAGTCTTACTTACACAGTGAATGAAAATTCAGTGACCTATATTCTTTCATTTAAATCCTTAAAATTTTAAATTAAAACTTTGTCAACAGTAATTCTAACCATACTGAGGCAAAAAGAGCGTTCCCTGCAATCTGGCAGCACTAAATATAATTCATAATTATCAAAAATCCGTTTTCTCTGCATAACTTTTAAAAATGCTCCTGATGTCTTCAAAATTCCATGCAATTTTCTTTAAAAGTTGGTTTGGAATGCCACTGTGCATCTTGAAGCCCACATACAGGGAGTTAAATTACAGCAATAGCATATTTCTCAAGCACCATATAGTTGCAAATCCTTTATCCTAAAGTACATAGTAAAGGATTTTCTCCTTGAACAGTGAAGAAAGTTGAACTTTGGGGTTGTTTCAATTTAACACATGATGTGCTGCACACTTAAAGCTGTGTTTTGACTTTCCTACTTTTTCATCTTTATTCATCCCTGCTTCCCATGAAAGGAGTTAAGTATGTAATACTGATTATAAAACTGGATCCACCTTATCACTGTTTTCAAAGCATCATATCCCTGCACTGGCTAATGTAAGTACTTCCTTTGCAGTGGGTTAATCTAAATACAGAGTAGAAGGCCGTTTATTCTTAAAATCATTTCTATCACTTCATCATAACCACTGCTGTTCTTCCCTGTGTAAATGGCATCACTGTTCACCTTGCTACTTGGCCAAAACTTTGATCTCCCTGATGCTTCACTTTCTTTCTCCCTTTCATCACATCCATTTGCAAACCAGGTCAACTCTATCCTCAAAATATATTTCAAGTAGAGCCAGATCCACCGATAAATATGTTAACCACTTAACTGAATCTCCTATTTGTCTTATTCCTATCTTATAGTCTATTTATCACAGAGCAGCTTCAATGAACATTCTAAAATATTTTTGAATGAATTAAAATGTTATTTAAATTAACTTTTTATCACTTTAACATGTAGTGTTTATCCTGGGTTACATATAGACCTAAAACCAAAAAAAAAAAAAACATTAAAATTTAAACATTACGGTGCCTTGCCTACCATTTAGTTTAGATTCAACTAAATATTTAGACATTTAGCCACCACAGGCCATCCTTGGCACAGTGTACTCAGCAAGACAAGAGCCTTAGCTTACTGCAGGGCAGCGTCAGGTGGTTAGCTTCTGTAGGAGACTTTGTGGTAGTCCCACGTCACAGTTCACCCAGTAGTCAGGAGGCTCTTCTTTTACCCACCAGATGAAGGCTCAAGTGTATGGAGGTAAGATCCACATAGCAGGGATACAGGCATTGCCCTGGCTTAGAAGCTTCAATCCCCCACAAACAAATATATCTTGGAACAGTCAGCAGGCATAGTTTCTACAATTCCCACACATTATAAGTCCAGTTATAAGAATGATTGCATTCAGGTAATCAAAAGCAATGTTGTCCCCATCAGGTATTTATAGTTCTTTCAAACCAGACAGATGCTATTTATCAATCAGGGGTCATTGTTACAATAAGTAATAATAGTTGCTTATAATAACATGGTTAAAATACCATTTTAGAATTGCCAGAGAAAATCTGGGAAGTTAACCAAAGGTCAAATTTTCATGGAAAAGGTTTGTTAGCTCTAACTCACTGTAGGAATTTGTTAATCAGCTTCAGATTTGACTTTAAATGTAAAAATGATTCTATAAGTAATAGAAGGCAAATATTTAACCACCATACATACCATATTTTTTATTTCCTCTGCCCAGCATGCTTTTTAAGAGAACATTCATCATACTCCTAAAACTGAGACAAAGGAGGTAGGACATATGAATAGATGACAGGGCTGATTCTGAAATCCTCTCCTCAAGCCTCTGGACCAAGCTGGACCAGCCAGTCCTGGCTTCACCTGGGACTCTGTTACCTTACGTATGGTCCAGACATAGCCATAGGCATAAGCAACATTAGATTTCTATTTTATTTTTGCATGAGGGAGAAAACCTAGCTAATACAAGGCAGCAAAATCACCCAGAATCTTTCTTGTGCCTATTCAGTCTGGTCTTCAAATGACATAGTAAAGGAGAAAAAGAAATGTCATTGAAAATTTGACGCTTTAGCAATCTGCTTTGCTACTGTAGGGAACACTGGCAGACGAGCACCTAATATCCCCTAAACAGCATAGAGTATTCTTGGTAAAAAGTTGTCAGTCTTGCAAACATCTTTGAAAACAATATTTCTATTATCTAATTTCTTAGGGCTGGGGAATGAGGAATCAGAATGGAAACTTCCTAGATAAAAGGAATATTTGTGGGAAAATATTGCAAGAATGTATTCTATAATATGCTATGAATTCTGTCTAGAAGTATTTTCTACTAGTTTGGTGATTGATTCTGAGATTATGAAGGACAGAAGTTTCAATGGCATCCTACAGAATTTGGCTAAAAATTTTTCAAGCTTCAGAGCTATAGGAGCTGTGAGAAAATGCTGATTCCTCTGAAGTCTCAATTATCATTCAGAAGAAAACTGAGGCCCAGTTTTTCCCTGCTCTAGAACCAGAACCAAGCTGTCCTCTATCCTAGGATGGAGTACTTTTCCTCCCATTGCTTAACTATGGCACCTCTTCCTCCTCTTTGCCCGGAAGCTTTTCTGTGAGAACACCAGACATACCTTTACTCAAAAGGGGTAGAAAATAGGAGTATTTTGCAATTAAATCATGTTGTATGATAATGGAATATTATTTCGTTTCTATAATGTAATGATTTTAGAAATGTTCTTTATTAATTTCTTATATAAGCTTTTTTGAAATAAGATACAATTTCTTACCTAATTATTTAGAATAAGTAGGATTACATTATTTTTTAGTTTATTAAAAAATGGGGAACATTGTGTTCATTAAGTGAAATGTATGAGGCTTTCACACACAAATATTTGTTAAAATATTAAATCATATTTTAGTTTACCCAGATTCTTGAATAATATTTAACTGGCTGTACAATATTAGGAATTTAAATGTGTTTTGTGTATTTTGAAGATATTATTCCACTGTCTTCTGGCTTGCATTATGCCGAAAGAGCTGCCAATCTTTTTTTCTTTGTCTTTTTTCTTTGCTTGCAATATCTTCTTTTTACTTTTAGTGTTCCACAGCTTTTCTGTTACATCTCTTTGTATGTGTTTCTTTTTATTTATCATGCTCAGAATTTATAGATTTTCCTTAACCCGAGGACTCAGTTCTTTAATTAGTATGAGGAAAGTTTCAATCATTATTTTCTCAAACATTGCCTTTTTCCCATTGTCTCTATTCTGGACATTTAGTCATATATTAGACCTTCTCATGCTATGTTTTTAATCTATTAATCTCACTTTTATTTTATCCATCCCTATGCTATAATGTGTGTTATTTTCACATCTATCTTACGATCTGCTGATTTTTTTCCTTCAGCCCTGTTCAATTTGCTCGGTAAGCTATCTGTTGCATTTCAGTGATCATCATTGTACTTTCTGGAAATTGTGATTCTTTTTCATAAATCTGCTTTGACTTTTTTTCATAGTAACATGTTATTTGCTCATGTTTTCAACTCTCTTTATTTCAGTTTTAATATACTTTTACTTCATTTATGTCTGATAATCTAAAATCTGAAGTCCTTTAGGACTTTATTCTTTTATTTCTTCTTTATGCTGGCTCTCATTCATAGTGACTTGTGTTTTTGTTTTGTTTTTAATTGTGAGCTTCTATTTGATCTTTATCTATGGGAACCCAATGTGACTTTTGTTAATGGATGTGCCTTCAAAGATCTGTGGTTTGCTCCACCAAGAAATCTGGGACACTACTGGTTTGGACTACTTTCAGTTTATTTCTTGGGCAGGGTTTCCAAGAGCAGGAAAAAAAGAGTAATTCACTCTCTACGTTCATGTGGTTGGCCTGTGACTTTAAATCTCAGAGGAGATATTTTTTTCCCCTTATCCCACATGGCCATTAAACTCAGGCCACAAATATTAGCAACTTTCCTCAAGGTAGCTGTGGCATTCATACCTAATTTTAGGTCCTTAACTTTTAAATTTACTTTCTGGACATTTATATATCATAAAATTCATGCATTTTAAGTGTACATTTTTATTATTTTATTAAGTTTGCAGAGTTGTGAAATCATCACAATTAAATTTTAAAACTTTTTTTCACTCCATTAAGATCTTCTTCTCTATTTACAGTTAATCAGTGTTTCTGTTCAACCTCAGGCAACTAATAATACTATTGCTAAATAATATTCTATTTTATGGCTGTACCACATTTTTTTTATCCTTTCATAAGTTGATGGACACTTGGGTTATTTCTACTTTTTCACTATTATAAATCATGCTGCTATGAACATTCTCATGCAGGTCTTTAATTTGAACACATGTTCTCATTTATCTTAGGTAGATCCTCGGGAAAAGCATTACTTGGTTGCATCATAAATTTTTTCTTACTTTCTTACTAAGTCAGGTATGTATTTTAAAGAATGTGAATTTTATTTTATCCAGTATTTCTATCTGTGTTGAAGTGGGAAAAATTTGTGGCAGGTCTGGAGCACAAGAGTTTTTGAAAGAGAAGTGGTTTTTTGTTTGTTTTAAATCTATAAGAGAAATTTGCAATTTGAAATTTATGTCATTTGAAAATACTCACTTGCAAGGTAATGATCATATTTTTGCATCTCTTTTTTTGTTTTTAGTTATTAGAATCATCAAGCTCTTTAATAGCACAAGAGGAAAAATTTCAATAGGATGTTTAAAGTATTAGCCAATAATTTTTTTTTTTTAAGTTCTGGGACATAGGAAACTAACCTTAAGAAACTAAATTTCTGCTGGGTGTGGTGGCTCATGCCTGTAATCCCAGCACTTCGGGAGGCCAAGGTGGGCAAATCACGAGGTCAGGAGATGGAGATCATCCTGGCTAACATGGCGAAACCCCATTTCTACTAAAAATACGCACACACAAAAAATTAGCTGGCTGTGGTGGCATGCACCTGTAGTCCCAGCCACTTGGGAGGCTGAGGCAGGAGAATAGCTTGAACCCAGGAGGCAGAGGTTGCAGTGAATTGAGATTGCACCACTGCACTCCAGCGTGGGAAACAGAGCAAGACTCCTTCTCAAAAAAAAAAAAAGAAACTAAATTTCCTTCTGTATTTTCAGCCAAATAAATGTATTTTTAATTTACTCAAATATTTAAGTATAGAGTACTTAAATTCTACCTTTTTATTATGAGAATTAATTTAAAGCATTTAAAATGATGAAGCAATTTAATTAGGAATTAATTCTTTTGCAGATAATGGTTTTGACTTACGCTTTTAGTAAAAACATAAAAACATTTCCAGATATCCTTTTTATTTCTCTGTTTGGGGTTTTTCTTTCCCTAAATAGGTTCAAAACTATTCAGTAGTTGACGTTGTTTTATATATATATGTATGTGTGTGTGTGTGTGTATACACATATATAAATTACACAGCTAGCAAAGTCTTCTACCACATGTGAAGAGAATCTTTCTTTTTACCTTTAGGTTGTTTAGGGCTTGGAGGTCAACATTTTAATATTATTAGTTGCTTTGAAGTTTTGTATCTGCAGATCAGTTTAATGAATATGTGCACCGCTATTTTATAATTTCCTGTGTACATTGTAAATTAAAGGGAGCACAGGTGTATTTAAATGTTTATCATGTAGGAGCACTTAGGATTCAAGGACTTGTTCTGGATTCTATTTCACTAGTCAAATGCATTAAAATAATTTATTGTGCTGTTTCTCTTTTTCTTTTCAACGGAATCATTTTTGCAAGATCTTTTTAAATGGATGTTGTTTTCATTCATGGAAAATTTTAAGAACAGAAGGTTGATTTAAATGCTTTTAACTAATCATTTAACATTAATGCACTGAATCATTGTGGAGATGCTGAAAGCAATTTAAGGTTCTGGTATATGATACTCTCTAGTGAGATTTTATTGTCTTGAGATTCTGGCATATCTATCTTAATACAAAGTTGAAGATAGAGTTTTTATTCAGTGTATGGATTACATTAGTATAGGATGTTATGAAATTTATTTTTCCATCAAGTGTATATATTAAATTTTAGCAGTAATCAGATATCTATTGTCATTTGTAAAATATTGTTATTGCTTCTGAGTGTGCCATCTAAGAATAGACTTGATTTTTCTTGGTAGAGTCTGAAATGAACAAACAGAAAAGGTGATTAACATGCAGCTCTAAGTAGAATTGTTTTTTTATAGTACTGCTGCAAGGAACCTGTCTTCATCTTCTCCCTGCATACTTTTCATTACCAAGTGTACCCACATCTTTCTATTTTCACCCTAGCCTGGTGAAGCCTTAGCAGCATGTGTATAAGAAACTTCTGGTTAGACCAGAAGTCAACTTATCTTCAGGGCTGCCAGGATGAAGTTGTTATTGATATTATTATTTGCATATGCATACACACAATAATAAAAACAAAGCAGTTTTCATTTATACAGCTTACTAGACACAACAAATCTAGAAGGGAGGAGGCATTATCCTCATTTTACAGATAAGAAAACAGGAATCCAGGAAAGTTAAGTAAATTGCCCAAGATTACACAGCTGGAAATAAAACTCATTCACATAACCTCTATTTCCAGGCTACCCTGACTTTTGGTTTGGGAGGATTTCCTAGTTTCTATCCACCTTGTGTAGCCTCTCATTATCTCCTTTTACTGGTTCTTAATTGGTATGCCCATTTGTTTCTTTGCCTTGACTGTGGTATACAAATGCATCTCCACTTCAGAATGTTGAACAGATCACACTTAAGCACCAAAGACCATGTGTATTCACTTACCATTCATTCAATCAACCAGGAAGTGTTTGTTGAGTATTTATCATGCATAAAGATCTCTATATTTGGGGGAGCATAAAGATAAAGATAGATGCTTTCTTTTGCTTATAGCCTCTTTGAAAGCGAGGTCTGAGTTGTATCTCTGTGTGTGTGTGTGTGTGTGTGTATGTTATTTAGAAATATGAGAATGAAGGGAAGAATTGCAAGAAGCAGCTAAAAGAGTTGAAAGTGGCTGGCTTAGGGAAGTGTGGTTTGGGTATGTGGGGGCATACAGTACGAGACGGCTAATTGTAGTTCACTTTAAAAATGTGTGTGTCTGTGTGGTGTGTATGTGTGTAGTGTGTATGTCTATTTCTGACAAAAGTAAAAACAAAAATAAATTTCGAAAAAGTATCCCACACTTTAGTGGAATGGCAGAGACATAGGGACAATGTTAAATATTTCTGAAACGTAAGAGTCTTGCATGGCCAGTGCCTAAGATATGGAGGGTAAAAGGCGTAATTCTCTCAATCAACAAATATTTGTCAGAGACCTACTACTTGCCTATCCCTGTTCTAGATACTACGGACACAAAGATAAAATATCATTATTCTTATCTTCATCCTACTCACTCTATCTCAAACTAATCTTGGGGGCTGTAGGCCTATATAATGTAATATGACAAGTGGGCTATATGATGATATGCATCTACTAGATACCTGGAAAGTATAGACAAGGTCCTCCCAAGTCACCTGGGACTGGCACTGACGGCAAGGAGAGATCACCAGCAGACATGGAGGGAGACAGGGACAGGAATGCTACTCAAGCTTGGCCTGATTGGGAAGGGCAGGGTGTTCGCCTTCAGTATTTAGACTTTATGGTGGAAAAAATTACCTGAGATAAGAGTGGGAAAGGAGTTTGGAGTAAGGTATTGTCAACCTTTAACTCTGAGTTTAGACTCTGTTAGGAGTTATTGGAGATGTTTGAAGAGGCAAATGTAAAGTAAAATTTAATCTTGCCATGATAGAACTTTAGCAAAGATGTGGAGGATGGATTGCACAGAGAAGAGCTTCATGAAGAAACCAAGAGTAAGGAAGATATTAGAGTACTTGAGGATGACAAATTTCAGGTTTCTCAGGATTTTGCTTTTGACTCTCTGACCTCAAAAATTTTATGTACATATATGTTGAAATCTGGTGTTCTAGTGATACCATATCAATATCACTATGTATACTTAGAATTTATATTTATGTATTAGAAATTTATTCAGAATATGTATATTTAGAATTAAATTATTTAAATATTATCTCTTTAGATTATAAAATTAATGGCCAAAATATTTCAGGTAGCACTGTAACTTGCTAAATACCTATTGTTTAATATCACATGAACATCTGTGACTCAAAAAACAGTTTGCAAATGGAATTCTTAATGAAGTTTAACCCTTCATGTTTGAGTTGAAGAAAGTAATTGTTATGTATTGTCACTTGCCTAAAATGTCTTTGATTCTTATTGTTGGCCAACACTATCCAATGGAAATTTAACGAAAGTCACAAATGTGAGCTACATCTGTAATTTAAAATGTTCTAGTAGCCACATTGAAAACAGTGAAAAGAGACTGGTGAAATGTATTGTGATAATATACTTTATGTAATACAATGAAATCAAAGTATTATTATTCCAGAATGCAATCATTAAAAAATACTAATGAAATGTTTCACATTCTTTACTTGTAACAAGTCTTTGAAATCGGTTATATATTTCACATCTATAGCACATCTCAATTTGGGCTATCTGTGTTTCCAGGGCTCAGTAGCCATGTGTGTCTTTGGACAGGGTAGCTCTAGAATAACCTTCTGTAGTGTTAAAACCCCACTTCAGGGCTGGGCACAGTGGCTCATGCCTGTAATCCCAGCACTTGGGGAGGCCAAGGCGGGCAGATCACGAGGTCAGGAGTTCAAGACCAGCCTGACCAACATGGTGAAACCCCATCTCTACTAAAAAATACATAAAAATTAGCTGGGCGTGGTGGTGCACACCTGTAATTCCAGCTACTCCAGAGACCAAGGCAGGAGAGTTGCCTGAACCCGGGAGACGGAGGTTGCAATAAGCCAAGATTGTGCCACTGCACTCCAGCTTAGGTGACAGAGTGAGACTTCGTCTCAAAAACAAAATAAAAACTGTCCACTTCAGGATTCATTCTAAATTTATTGAAACGATAGAAAATGACTGTCAGTGTGGACTTTAGTTTCTTTCTTTGTGGCAAATATGCAAGCAGTCACTGAACATGGATTTTATTTTGTTTATTGTCTTAGTGACTCAGGGTGTTGATTTATCCGTCTAGTTAACAGACCTTAAGTTCACCTCCTATCTCATTCTTCTGAGGCTTTTCCTTTCTTTTTATAATCACATCCTTTTGTTCTCAGTCTTAGTCGCATTTATAAATAAAGCAGACTGTTCATCTGACATCTTGGAAGGCAGACAGGAACATCAGACAGAGAAAGAAAAAGGAAACTATCTCCTTCGTAACTGCTTGCCCTCTTGTAATGAAACCTGTATTATTTGATATGATAATGAATTCTTGAAATTGTTTTCAAGATGCCATCTCCTTAACAGTCTTGGGTAATGAATAGTGAGAAGCACTGTTCCCTCATTACGATGCTTGGAGGGGTCTTGGACACCCATGTGGAGTAGAGCCACTGTAAAGAACATACATCTGAATTGTGGACTTTGCTGTATGACAAACTCATGCAAATGATGACATGTTACAGAATATCAGAGTTCAGCATTTCAATTTTACTTATAAGTTAGGATGGAGCAGAGAGACCAGCTCTAAGTATTTTGTTAGCAATTTACCATACATTGGATCCCTTAGTCTTCACAGTTATCAACCTTCAGTATCTGTATTATTAGTATTATACTGGTAAAGAAATATGCCCAGAGTATTTGCCTGTATTGCTTAAGGATACAATGTCAGTAGTAGAAACAGGATTTAAAACCAGATCTCACTGACCCTAAACCTTCTGCTACAATATACTGTCTGCTTAGATAAAAATCTTTCATCTCTGAACACTCCATGCTGTAAGTTTTCAGTGGGGCGTGGTGCAAAGGGACCAGGAGACAGTTTCCAGTCTCAGCCCTAATATTAACTGGTTCTAAGAACATGTGCATATTCCTTGAATTCCCTCTAATATTTTACTTCTGCATCTGTCACAATGTGCTAAGAGTAGTGATGTTAAAAATTCAACCCGTTTTTCCAGGAGAGGTACCATGATGAAATCAAATTCTCTCTGTCCTCCAAAATTACCATCTGCTTAAAGAAGGTGGAGGTTTCAATGCTTTGGAGTCAAGCAGGCCTAACTTCAGAACCCAGCCTTGTGTCTTAGTATCTGTGTGACGACAAGCACATTATTTAGTCTCTCTGGATCGCAGTTTCTTCACTGTAAATTGAACTGTGTAAGGAATCAATGAGAAAATATAGTAGATATATTTTATTCCTTAAGAGTTTTACTTGTAAAACATTTCTTATATAAAAGTTAAATTATTAGTGTTGGGTGATGCACATTGGCTCATACCTGTAATTCCAGCACTTTAGGAGCCCAAGTGGGCAGATCATCTGAGAGGTCAGGAGTTCTAGACTAGCCTGGCAAAACTCTGTCTCTACTAAAAATATAAAAATTAGCCAGGTGTGGTGACGCACACCTGTGGTCTTAGCTACTCAGGAGGCTGAGACATGAGAGTCACTTGAACCCAGGAGGTGGAGGTTGCAGTGAGTTGAGATCTTGCAGCTGTACTCCAGCCTGGGTAACATAAGGAAACTGTCTCAAAAAAAAAAAAAAATAGTGTCACAGGAATTCAGAGAAAGACAAAGATAATTTAAGAGCTGGAGTGTTATCAGGGAAGATTTCAGAAAAAAATGAAAATTTAGGCTGCTAGAGAAAGGAAGGAAGGGCTTGGATAGGAAAACTCAGCAAGGCAGAGTGATATTATATGAAACAAAGGGAAAAAGTCAGGCATGGCATATGTTAGGAAATTTGACATTTGTCATGCTTTTTGAGTATTTATATATGATCAAGTTGCTGAGTTTTTAGTCATAAGCTAACCATAAAATTAAGTAGCTGCTTCTGCCTGAACATATAACTGTAGCTTAAAAAAAATAAAAAGAACACATCTGTTGAGGTGGATTGTCTTTTGTAGACTCAGCTTCTGCACTGTGCTTCATCAACTGGAGATTCTGATATTTTGGTTTGCTTCATTGTCTCACTTTTCCATGTCTGTATTTTTCCATTTTTCATATTTGATGTCCTGAACTTTTACCTTCTTTTAGAATAACAGCTTTATGCTTTGTATGAGGTTTCACAGAACTAATTTAAATGCTCATTGATTTTATACTATTTATTTAATTTATTTAATGTTATTTATTTTTATTTCATAACATTATTAAATGAGGCCAGATTTCTTGAATTTCTAAGTATAAATCTCATGTATTTTTCTAAAATAAGTATTTTAAAGATACTGAATAAATTTATAAAAGCCTTCAGAAATTTGAGTTGATTTGGCTTTGGTTACATTGATACACATACACACACAGACAAACTCTTAAGAAACATTTGATTTTTTTTTTCTTAAAAGTAAGAGAAAGTTTGTCTTCTCTCAAATAAGTCCTACTAGAATTAATGAAGACTGCATTCCAGGTTTTTGGTTCTTTCGGTTTGACTGATAGAGAGAGTTTAAATATCCTATATGAAAGAGTTCATTTAGCCATGCTTACCTCTCTTAATGGGAGCTAAGTCATATGCAAGATTATTCCAAATTCTTCGAACAGCATGTATTTTAAGTAAATCAGGTTAAATAGGAAATAAGTGACTTCTAAAGCATTTAAATTAGAAGAACAACTTCTGTATTTCATATGTATTTATAAATGTGAAAATATTTTTCTAGTATATAAAGATTAAGCAATAGCAGAACGGTGTAGGGTGATACAGTGTAAAAATACTCTTGTACGATTTAAGTTCCTTTTCTGCTTTAAAAGTCTTTTTATTCATGTAAATATAGAGAAAATTGAACATCTATCATAAGTAGGCAGTTTGGTGAATCTGCACAAACTGAATACACTCTGTAACCAAAATTCAGATCAAGAAACAACATTTCTATTATTGCCATGGTGCGCCATGACTCCAGACATTACCCTGTCCTGAGGGTAACTGGTATCATTACTTGTAACAACAGTGTAGATTGATATTAACTTCTTTTATACTTAAAAAAATTTTTAAACATGTATAACATTATAGAAATATCGATATAGGTTTTTTTGTTTGTTTGTTTTGTTTTGTTTTGTTTTTGATGGAGTCTCACTCTGTCTCCCAGGCTAGAGTGCAGTGGCATGATCTTGGCTCACTGCAACCTCTGCCCCCACCGGGTTCAAGCAATTCTGCTACCTCAGCCTCCAAGTAACTGGGATTACAGGCATCCACGACCATGCCCGGCTAATTATGGTATTTTTAGTAGAGATGGAGTTTCACCATGTTGTCCCGGCTGGTCTTGAACTCCTGACCTTGTGATCCACCTGCCTCGGCCTCCCAAAGTACTGGGATTACTTTGGTACTGGTGAGCCACCGTGCCTGGCCCTGTATAGGCTTTATATAGTATACTTACTGCCTTTTATGTTTATTTTTTTAAATATGCTATTTTAATGCGATCTTCAGCCTGAAGATAAACTAATTTTTAATTAAATGCCTGTGGCCTCAGAGACTGATACACATGTGTGCACACATACACATACACAAAAGAAATGCCTTACCACAAATTCTTCTGATTTAAAGCAATGTATTAGCAAGAAAATATATTATTAATGATAAGAAGAAAAAAAGAAAACATTATTTCATTTAATTTTTTAAAAATTTGGAATTATTTGGCATCAAAACAGAGGATTTTATTTTTAAACACAATATTTGTGATATCATGTCACTAGGCTTTAATGGAAATAAATTAGAAACTTCCTAGAATGGTAGAGGAGACAGTCTGGCTTTCTGAATTAATATGTATTATGCCTTTTCCAAGCCTTCTTAATTAATGAAACAATTTTCACCTTACAATTTTATTTTAAAATACGTAGAATTAACCACAATTGTAATTTTAATATGATTTTAACATTATTTTGAAAATCTCTATCAACTCATTCTAACTTTTTAACTTCTGTACCACAGCCCTGATGAAAACATTTTGAAGGGAATGTGTATTCTTAAGAAAAGGATGTTAATCTGAAATGAGTTTGCTCTCATAGCATAGACTCTGTTCAAAAATTGTTTAGCTGGGTCATTATCAGGTATAAATTTTGGTTTGCCACATGTTTTGTTTAGGCATTGCTATGACTTAATTATTGGGGTTAGCACCATGATACCAAGGAGTGTGATTTGACAGGAAAATTCCTGAAAAATGATAAAATGTATACCTTTTTTTTAAGCTAAACATTATGTTTAAAGAAGACATCAGATGTAAAAATGGAAAACACTAGGAAAATATGTATTAGATTCAATATTTTGAGAAAAATAAATGTTCCTATTTGTTTAGGGCTTGGCTTTTAGATATGCGAAAAAGCAACTGCCTAGACTATTTATTGCTTAGTCAGCTAAATGTAAAAATGGAGGCTTCACTGACATTCAACTTTCCTAATATATTAGAAATGTCAGATAATCAAGTATTATAGTAGCTTGCTTAGAACATGTTTGCACATGGAGATTGAATAAATCCCTGTATCTCTAAATTTTTACCTAATGATTTGTTTAATAAACTCACAAATTATAAATCAGAAATACACATGGTTAAAGAATAATCACTCAGCATCTTACCATGACAGTTATGAGAATCTTTCTTTTTAGCCCTCACAGGCTTATAAAAACATTAAGGCATGAGGAAAAAGTTTTGGGAATAAGAAAAGTACAAGTGATAGGACTTAGAAAGGAAAAACAAAAGTCTAATAATTATTATATTGGGTAATGGCTTAATTAAATGAACCACCAAACTAATAGGACATGCTATTTGGTATTAGCTATAAAATAGTCGGTCAGTGTATTCATAGAATAGGGGGAGTAGGTAGGGATATATAAAAAGTAGTTTTGGCTATGGGTTAATTGTTGCAGCTAAATGTTGGATACATGTAAGTTATTATACTATTTCTCTACTTTTATTTATGTTTAAAATTTTCCATGATAAAAAAGTCTTTAAAATATGTACCTCAAAGCACACTTAGAACTGACCTAAATAATTCTTCCTGTTTCAGTGACACAAGTGGCATCAGTTGCCTTTTTTATCATGTATAAGGACGAAGGGGAAAATCTGCCTAGTAATGGCATGTTTTTCACATTACATAAATAATGACAGACACTGGAAGAGTTATAGCGTTTTTTTATATGCCTTTCTCAGGGCTAACATTTTTCTGATTGTAGTTCCAGTTCGAGGAGGCAAAGTATTTTCTGATACAGTAAATTAGAAAATTTCACTTTGTTCTGTGTTTAATACTATACCTTTCATGTTAGAACAGGGTATTTAGTTAGTGATATGTTTTATTTCCATAATAAAAAGTTAATTCCAGCCTAGTTTGACTAAATCTATTGATCATTAAATTCTGTAAAGAGAGGCAATTTGTACCTGTTTCTTATTTATCATAAAGAAAATCCCAACATTATATGGTCATCTACCTGCCCTAATTTTACATTTTTGAAAGTCATTTTACACACACACACACACACACACACACACACACACACACACACACACACACAATTAATATTATATATGTTATAATTGAAAGTCATTTTACATACTGTGATTAAATCTCTCAACCTTAAGCAATGGAATGATATGCTTAGATATTTTAAAGTGGGTTTTATATAGGGTACCCCTGAAAATAAATTATGTTGACTCCTCATTTTCCAAGCTGATGAAAGGATATTATAAAACAGCAGATAAACCATGCAGGATTGTTCTTCTCCCAGCATAAGCAGTATTTAAATACCGAAGATAGAAAGAGATGAAATAGCAAGAGAAACTTAGATCTGAAAGAGCAGGTTATTTCTGGGGAATAGGAAGGATGCATGTAGCCGGTCTGCAAACTCTAGTGGCCACCCTCTCTCTCTGTTGTAGCCCTGCTGGGCAAGAACACAGTAACTTGCAAGGCCAACACAATCTTTCTTCCTGACACTCCAAAACCAATATAGGGTCTAAATATAGTAGAAGGGAAACAGTCTCAACTGAGAAAGGGAATGGAGTGAAGCAGTAGAGGAAAACTATCTATGAGCATGATATGAGCTCTTTTAATTATAAGGAACTAAGAAACAGCGACTCAGTCAGTCCACCTCTTCCCACCTTAACCCCAACCTGCAAAAGAGCATTTATTTATAAGAAGACAAATAATTGAGTGTGAAACTGAAGAGCTGTAGGGAACTAAAGCAGCTCTCTTGTTGGTTTCCTCTCATGAGGGTGCTGCTGCATTCAGTATCTCCTCAGTTTTTTCCAAACTTCTCAGCATCGAATGGAGCTAGTCCACTGCTTCTGTAACCACTGAAAGTCCTTATGCCTTCAGTCACTTTAGTTGTCCATCTTTAAGACTGCCCATATCCTTTATCTTTCTCGAGCTACAGTGACAGTGATCTAACTAGGTCATTTTGACACTACACCTACACTTTTCTGTTTCCTTTTTGATGATGCCACACATCAGAGCCTCTGTAACTAGCCCTTTTCAAATAAAAACAAAAGATTTTAACTAGTTGGCTGCAGTCTTGGTCCTGGCATTATTCTGAGAGTGGATGTTTATTATAAGGATAAAATTAGATGGTTATTAAGATGGTACTTCGCCTCCAGAATTTGGAGACTGAGACAAATTCTGCAGTCTCTGAGAAGATGCATGCACAAGATACCATGAGATAGGTTCCCTGGGGGCAGAGACCTTGTCTTTCTTTTTTTTTTTTATTTTTTATTTTATTTTTATTTTATTTTATTTTATTTTTAATTTTTATTGCATTATAGGTTTGGGGGTACATGTGCAGAACGAGCAAGATAGTTGCATAGGTACACACATGGCAGTGTGCTTTGCTGCTTTCCTCCCCTTCACCCACACTTGGTATTCATCCCCAGGCTATCCCCCCCAGCCCCCCCCTGCTGTCCCTCCCCCATTCCCCCCAACAGTCCCCAGTGTATAGTAGACCGCCTCTCTGTGTCCACGTGTTCTCATTTTTCTCACCCACCTATGAGTGAGTATATGCGGTATTTCTTTTTCTGTTCTTGTGTCAGTTTGCTGAGAATGATGTTCTCCAGATTCATCCATGTCCCTACAAAGGACACAAACTCATCATTTTTGATTGCTGCATAATATTCCATGGTGTATATGTGCCACATTTTCCCAGTCCAGTCTATCATCGTTGGGCATTTGGGTTGGTTCCAGGTCTTTGCTATTGTAAATAGTACTGCAATGAACATTCGTGTGCATGTGTCCTTATAGTAGAACGATTTATAGTCCTTTGGATAGATACCCAGTAATGGGATTGCTGGGTCAAATGGAATTTCTATTTCTAGGTCCCTGAGGAATCGCCACACTGTCTTCCACAATGGTTGAACTAATTTACACTCCCACCAACAGTGTAAGAGTGTTCCTATTTCTCCACATCCTCTCCAGCATCTGCTGTCTCCAGATTTTTTAATGATCGCCATTCTAACTGGCGTGAGATGGTATCTCAATGTGGTTTTGATTTGCATCTCTCTAATGACCAATGACGATGAGCACTTTTTCATATGTTTGCTGGCCTCATGTATGTCTGCTTTCGTAAAGTTTCTGTTCATATCCTTTGCCCATTTTTGAATGGGCTTGTTTGTTTTTTTCCTGTAAATCTGTTTGAGTTCTTTGTAAATTCTGGATATCAGCCCTTTGTCAGATGTGTAAACTGCAAAGATTTTTTCCCATTCTGATGGTTGCCGATTCACTCTAGTGACTGTTTGTTTTGCTGTGCAGAAGCTGTGGAGTTTGATTAGGTCCCATTTGTCTATTTTGGCTTTTGTTGCCAATGCTTTGGGGGTTTTGTTCATGAAGTCCTTGCCTACTCCTATGTCCTGAATGGTTTTGCCTAGATTTTCTTCTAGGGTTTTTATGGTGTCGGGTCTTACGTTTAAGTCTTTAATCCATCTGGAGTTAATTTTAGTGTAAGGTGTCAGGAAGGGGTCCAGTTTTTGCTTTCTGCACATGGCTAGCCAGTTTTCCCAACACCATTTATTAAATAGGGAATCCTTTCCCCATTGCCTGTTTTTGTCTGGTTTATCAAAGATAATATGGTTGTAGATGTGTTGTGTTGCCTCCAATGCCTCTGTTCTGTTCCATTGGTCTATATCTCTGTTTTGGTACCAGTACCATGCTGTTTTGATTACTGTAGCCTTGTAGTATAGTTTGAAGTCTGGTAGCGTGATGCCTCCTGCTGTGTTCTTTTTGCTTAGAATTGACTTGGCTATGCGGGCTCTTTTTTGGTTCCATATGAAATTCATGGTGGTTTTTTCCAGTTCTGTGAAGAAATTCAATGGTAGTTTGATGGGGATAGCATTGATTGTGTAAATTATTTTGGGCAGTATAGCCATTTTCACGATATTGATTCTTCCTAAACACGAACATGGAATGTTTCTCCATCTGTTTGTGTCCTCTCTTATTTCATTGAGCAGTGGTTTGTAGTTTTCCTTAAAGAGGTCCCTTACGTTCCTTGTGAGTTGTATTCCTAGGTATTTTATTTTCTTTGTAGCAATTCTGAATGGCAGTTCATTCTTGATTCGGTTCTCTTTAAGTCTGTTATTGGTGTATAGGAATGCTTGTGATTTTTGCACATTGATTTTATATCCTGAGACTTTGCTGAAGTTGCTTATCAGTTGCAGGAGCTTTTGGGCTGAGGTGATGGGGTCTTCTAGGTATACTATCATGTCGTCTGCAAATAGAGACAATTTGGCTTCCACCTTTCCTATTTGAATACCCTTTATTTCTTTTTCTTGCCTGATTGCTCTGGCTAGAACTTCCAGTACTATGTTGAATAGAAGTGGTGAGAGAGGGCATCCTTGTCTAGTGCCGGATTTCAAAGGGAATGCTTCCAGTTTTTGCCCATTAAGTATGATATTGGCTGTTGGTTTGTCATAAATAGCTTTTATTACTTTGAGATATGATCCATCAATACCAAGTTTATTGAGGGTTTTTAGCATAAAGGGCTGTTGAATTTTGTCAAATGCCTTCTCTGCATCAATTGAGATAATCATGTGGTTTTTGTTTTTGCTTCTGTTTATGTGGTGAATTACATTTATAGACTTGCGTATGTTGAACCAGCCTTGCATCCCCGGGATAAATCCTACTTGATCATGATGGATAAGTTTTTTAATGTGCTGTTGCAATCGGTTTGCCAGTATTTTATTGAAGATTTTTGCATCTATGTTCATCATGGATATTGGCTTGAAGTTTTCTTTTCTTGTTGAGTCTCTGCCAGGTTTTGGTATCAGGATGATGTTGGTCTCATAAAATGATTTGGGAAGGGTTCCCTCTTTTTGGATTATTTGGAATAGTTTCAGAAGGAATGGTACCAGATCCTCTTTGTGTGTCTGGTAGAATTCGGCTGTGAACCCATCTGGACCTGGGCTTTTTTTGTGTGGTAGGCTCTTAATTGCTGCCTCAACTTCAGACCTTGTTATTGGTCTATTCATAGTTTCGGCTTCCTCCTGGTTTAGGCTTGGGAGGACACAGGCATCCAGGAATTTATCCATTTCTTCCTGATTTACTGGTTTATGTGCATAGAGTTGTTTGTAGTATTCTCTGATGATGGTTTGAATTTCTGTGGAATCTGTGGTGATTTCCCCTTTATCGTTTTTTATTGCATCTATTTGGTTGTTCTCTCTCTTCTTTTTTATCAGTCTGGCTAGTGGTCTGTCTATTTTGTTGATCTTTTCGAAAAACCACCTCTTAGATTTATTGATTTTTTGAAGGGTTTTTCTTGTCTCTATCTCCTTCAGTTCTGCTCTGATCTTAGTTATTTCTTGTCTTCGGCTAGGTTTTGAGCTTTTTTGATCTTGCTCCTCTAGCTCTTTCAATTTTGACGATAGGGTGTCAATTTTGGATCTCTCCACTCTTCTCATGTGGGCACTTATTGCTATATAGTTTCCTCTACAGACTGCTTTAAATGTGTCCCAGAGATTCTGGTACGTTGTGTCTTCATTCTCATTGGTTTCAAAGAACTTCTTTATTTCTGCCTTCATTTCATTGTTTATCCAATCAACATTCAAGAGCCAATTGTTCAGTTTCCATGAAGCTGTGCGGTTCTGAGTTATTTTCTGAATTCTGAGTTCCAACTTGATTGCACTATGGTCTGAGAGACTGTTTGTTATGATTTCAGTTGTTTTGCATTTGCTGAGGAGTGCTTTACTTCCAATTATGTGGTCAATTTTGGAGTAGGTGTGATGTGGTGCTGAGAAGAATGTATATTCTGTGGATTTGGGGTGGAGAGTTCTGTAAATGTCTATCAGGTTTGCTTGTTCCAGGTCTGAGTTCAAGTCCTGGATATCCTTGTTAATTTTCTGTCTGGTTGATCTGTCTGCTATTGACAGTGGAGTGTTAAAGTCTCCCACTATTATTGTGTGGGAGTCTAAGTCCCTTTGTAAGTCATTAAGAACTTGCCTTATATATCTAGGTGCTCCTACATTGGGTCCATATATATTTAGAATCGTTATCTCTTCTTGTTGTATCGATCCTTTTACCATTATGTAATGACCTTCTTTGTCCCTTTTGATCTTTGTTACTTTAAAGTCTATTTTATCAGAGATGAGAATTGCAACTCCTGCTTTTTTTTGCTCTCCATTTGCTTGGTAAATCTTCCTCCATCCCTTTATTTTGAGCCTTTGTGTATCTTTGCATGTGAGGTGGGTTTCCTGGATACAGCACACCGATGGGTTTTGGTTTTTTATCCAATTTGCCAGTCTGTGTCTTTTGATTGGTGCATTTAGCCCATTTACATTCAGGGTTAATATTGTTATGTGTGAATTTGATACTGCCATTTTGATGCTAGCTGGCTGTTTTTCCCTTTGGTTCATGTACATTCTTCATTTTGTTGATGGTCTTTAGCATTTGGTATGCTTTTAGGATGGCTGGAACTGGTTGTTTCTTTCTATGTGTAGTGCCTCTTTCAGGAGCTCTTGTAAAGCAGGCCTAGTGGTGACAAAATCTCTGAGTACTTGCTTGTTCGTGAAGGATTTTATTTTTCCTTCACTTATGAAGCTCAGTTTCGCTGGATATGAAATTCTGGGTTGAAAGCTCTTTTCTTTAAGGATGTTGAATATTGGCCCCCACTCTCTTCTGGCTTGTAGAGTCTCTGCCGAGAGATCTGCTGTGAGTCTGATGGGCTTCCCTTTGTGGGTGACCCGACCTTTCTCTCTGGCTGCCCTTAGTATTTTCTCCTTCGTTTCAACCCTGGTGAATCTGACAATTATGTGCCTTGGGGTTGCTCTTCTTGCAGAGTATCTTTGTGGTGTTCTCTGTATTTCCTGGAGTTGAGTATTGACCTGTCTTGCTAGGTTGGGGAAATTTTCCTGGATAATATCCTGAAGAGTGTTTTCCAGCTTGGATTCATTCTCTTCGTCACATTCTGGTACACCTATCAAACGTAGGTTGGGTCTCTTCACATAGTCCCACATTTCTTGGAGATTTTGTTCATTCCTTTTTGTGCTTTTTTCTTTAATCTTGGTTTCTCGTTTTATTTCATTGAGTTGATCTTCAACTTCTGATATTCTTTCTTCTGCTTGGTCAATTCGGCTGTTGAAACTTGTGCATGCTTCGCGAAGTTCTCGTGTTGAGTTTTTCAGCTCCTTCAATTCATTCATATTCCTCTCTAAGTTGTCCATTCTCGTTATCAATTCCTCGAATCTTTTTTCAAATCTTTTTTCAAGGTTCTTAGTTTCTTTGCACTGGTTTAGAACATGTTCCTTTAGCTCACTGAAGTTTCTCATTATCCACTTTCTGAAGTCTGATTCCGTCATTTCGTCACATTCATTCTCCGTCCAGCTTTGTTCCCTTGCTGGTGAGGAGTTTTGGTCCTTTTTTGGAGGTGAGGTGTTTTCGTTTCGGGTGCTTTCCTCCTTTTTGCGCTGGTTTCTTCCCATCTTTATGGATTTATCCGCCTGTCGTCTTAGTAGTGGCTGATTTTTCAATTGGGTCTCTGTGTGGACACTGAGATTGTTGATGATGAAGTATTTCTGTTACTTAGTTTTCCCTCTAATGATCTATCCTCTCTGCTGTATGAGTGCTGAGGTCCACTCCAGGCCCTGCTTGTCTGGGGTATACCTGCAGCAGCTGCAGAACAGTGAGGGATGATATCAGTTTCTTTTTCTGCTGCCCTTGTTCCAGAATGATGCCAGCCAAATGTCAGTCTGATTAGTCCTTTTCTGGGGTGACTCCTTGGATATACAGCGGTCAGGGAGCTGCTTGAGGAGACAGTCTGTGCTTTATAGGAGCTCCAGTGCTGAGCTGTGAGCTCCGTTGTTCATTCAGGGTTGTTGGGAGGTTATGTCTGCTGCAATAGAACTCATAAAACACCACTTTTTTTTTTTTTTTTTTCACCCTTAGATGCTCTGTCTCAGGGAGTTGGGGCTTTCTTTATGAGTATCTGTTGCACTGTCCTGCCCCACTAGGTGGCAGTCTATTCACTATTTGCCTGCCGGGGCTCTGACCTCCTAAGGCGGGTCCGCCCTGTTGCTGCCCCGCGGACTCCCTCTGTTATGGCGGGTTGCCTCGGCAACGGCAGGCTGCGTCAGTCCTGGGCGGTACTTAAGTGGGGGTGCACTTCGTCAGGAATGGTGGACGCCCCTCCCTGACCGGGCTGCACCGTCCTAAATGCCGGCAACAAAACTCTCAGCTCCAAGCGCCTCCAGTCGCCGCCCTGCTTGTCCCCGTGAGCGTGGGACCCGCCGAGCCCGATCACCCAGCTCCCTGCCTCAGAGTCCGTCCTCTCTCTCTCTCTCTTCCTCTCCCCAAGCTGAAAGGTCGACTCTCTCACTGGTGCCCCAGGAGCCTGCCGATAGGGCACTGGGATCCGTGCGATCTCCCGTGCCGCTGCCCACTACCCCGGCTCAGATCACGCTTCCCAGGAAACTCCTGGTCTGGCTCATTGTCCAAGTCCCGTTCAATCAGATGGACATGCCAATCTGCCCTTCCAAATCTCAGATTGCCGGTTTAACAGGGCACCCAGACCAGTGAGTTCCACGCCGGGTCCCGCTGCGGCGCCGGCCGAAGAGGCGGCGGGAGCCGGTTGCGTTAGCCGGCTGCTAGCGTCCCGTGTCTCTCCCACACCTGGGACTTTCAACGCTCTGTGGGCATAAAAGGAACATCCGAGAATGCGGCTAGGACTCACCCTCTGCGCCTTCACCAGAGCTGCAATCCTGAGTCACCTCTACGACGCCATCTTGCCTCCCTCTCCAGACCTTGTCTTTCATGTTTCTGTTTGGATCTTCTGTTGCTTAGCAGTTTGCCAAATAAGACTAACATTACTTCTTATATTAAATAATTATTCATAATAGTAACTAATGTTTATTGAGCACTTGCTATATGCCAGCACTTTTTAAGGGTTTCACATTTATTAACAATTAATTCTCACAACTCTTCTGCTAGGGATTTATTATTAGTTATTATTGTTATTAGTTCCATTTTTACAGATAAGAAAGCTAAGGCACAGATAAATAGTCTGCCCAAAGTAATGCAGTTTTTAAGTGATGAAGCCAGAATTCAGATTTATAGAGAACAACTTTAGAGCTTGCTGTAATCATTATTCACTTAATAATCAATTAATACATGAATAAATGATGATAAACATTTTTTTTGTGTGCCAAAGCTAATGCAGAACTCTAATTTTAAAAACACATTGTCCTTCTGTCTTAAGGACCAAATGAGTTTCTGCTCCCAGATGTCAATCTTGTAATTAGTAACTCTGTTGAAATAAAAAGCCCTACCCATGTATACTATCCCAGACCTTGTCTCCTTTGGGCAATAGCTCCAGTTCTGTATGCCCCAGCTGAAAGTAGAGGGAGGTTAGGGAGCTTGAAGTTACCTGACTAGTCTCCTGTCACAGGAGGAGGCCAGGAGAAAGGAACAGCCACAGTAGATAAAGAAAAGCTCTTACCTCTTTTGAAAGTTTCATCCCTAGAACATGTTGCTCGGTTACCATCCCAGAATCCAGTTTCAGATCTGCACTCCTCCTTCTATGAGAGAAATGAAATGGGGTTAGGGGACAAGAAGGAAAAAAAAAAAGAACTTCACAGCTTTCTTCTGGAGCCCAGCAGTGGTGATCCTTTTTGTATAGAAATCCTGGAACAATACCAATCAGTAAACCTGGTGGAGAAATTAACCAGTTTTATATTTGTGTTAATTTAGGAAGTCACAATGTCTTTATTATTTATCTAGAAATATTTCAAGCTGCAAATACACTCTTATTTAGATGTTCTGATGAAAACACCTTCTTGGGGAATGTAAATTAGTACAGCAACTATGGAAAATAGTATGGAGGTTCCAAAAAAAACTAAAAATAGAACTACCAGATGATCCAGCAATCCCACGGCTGGGTATGTATCCAAGAGAAAGGAAATCAGTTTATTGAAGAGATATCTGCGCTTCTATTACTATTACAGCACTATACACAGTAACCAAGATATAGAATTAACCTGTGTCCATCAACAGCTGAATGGATGAAGGAAATGTGGTACATATTCACAATGGAATATTATTCAGCCATAAAAAAGAATGAAATCCCATTACTTGCAGAAACATGGTTGGAACCGGAGGACATTATGTTAGGTGAAGTAAACCAGGCACAGAAAGACAAAAATCACATGATCTTATTCATATGTGGGAGCTAAAAAAATTTCATTTCCTAGAGGTAGAGAGTAGAATGGTGGTCACCAGAGACTGGGATGGGGGTAGTCAGAGATGAAGAGAGATTGGTTAATGGATACAAAAATACATTAAAATGGAAGGAGTAAGTTGTAGTGTTTGATAGCATAGTAGGACAACTATAGTTAACAACAATTTATTGTATATTTCAAAATAGCTAGAAGAGAAGATTTGGAATATTTCCAGCACAAAGAAATGGTAAATGTTTGAGGTGATGAATATCTCAATTACCATGACTTAATCATTGTGCATTATATGTGTGTATGTATCAAAATGTCACCTGTACCCCATAAATATATACAATTATTATATGTCAATAAAGAAAATGAAGACATCCCATGGGCAAATAGGCATATGAGTTAAAGTCATCATTTTGGATTATGATCTTCATTATTAGATATTATTAATAGTTGGCCCCTTTGTACAAGATTCTTTCTTTTTTTTTTTTTTAACAAAAACAATAGTTTTATTATTTATTATTTTTTATTTTTTAAATTTTTATTGCATTTTAGGTTTTGGGGTACATGTGCAGAACGTGCAAGATAGTTGCATAGGTACACACATGGCAGTGTGTTTTGCTGCCTTCCTCCCGTTCACCCACCCTTGGTATTCATCCCCAGGCTATCCCCTCAACCCCCCTGCTGTCCCTCCCCCATTTCCCCCAACAGTCCCCAGTGTATAGTAGACCGCCTCTCTGTGTCCATGTGTTCTCATTTTTCTCACCCACCTATGAGTGAGTATATGCAGTATTTCTTTTTCTGTTCTTGTGTCAGTTTGCTGAGAATGATGTTCTCCAGATTCATCCATGTCCTTACAAAGGATACAAACTCATCATTTTTGATTGCTGCATAATATTCCATGGTGTATATGTGCCACATTTTCCCAGTCCAGTCTATCATCGATGGGCATTTGGGTTGGTTCCAGGTCTTTGCTATTGTAAACAGTGCTGCAATGAACATTCGTGTGCATGTGTCCTTATAGTAGAACGATTTATAGTCTTTTGGATAGATACCCAGTAATGGGATTGCTGGGTCAAATGGAATTTCTATTTCTAGGTCCGTGAGGAATCGCCACACTGTGTTCCACAATGGTTGAACTAATTTACACTCCCACCAACAGTGTAAGAGTGTTCCTATTTCTCCACATCCTCTCCAGCATCTGCTGTCTCCAGATTTTTTAATGATCGCCATTCTAACTGGTGTGAGATGATATCTCAATGTGGTTTTGATTTGCATCTCTCTAATGACCAATGATGATGAGCACTTTTTCATATGTTTGTTGGCCTCATGTATGTCTTCTTTTGTAAAGTTTCTGTTCATATCCTTTGCCCATTTTTGAATGGGCTTGTTTGTTTTTTTTCTGTAAATCTGTTTGAGTTCTTTGTAAATTCTGGATATCAGCCCTTTGTCAGATGTGTAAACTGCAAAGATTTTTTCCCATTCTGATGGTTGCCGATTCACTCTAGTGACTGTTGCTTTTGCCGTGCAGAAGCTGTGGAGTTTGATTAGGTCCCATTTGTCTATTTTGGCTTTTGTTGCCAATGCTTTTGGTGTTTTGTTCATGAAGTCCTTGCCTACTCCTATGTCCTGAACGGTTTTGCCTAGATTTTCTTCTAGGGTTTTTATGGTGGTCTTACGTTTAAGTCTTTAATCCATCTGGAGTTAATTTTAGTGTAAGGTGTCAGAAAGGGGTCCAGTTTCTGCTTTCTGCACATGCCTAGCCAGTTTTCCCAACACCATTTATTAAATAGGGAATCCTTTCCCCATTGCCTGTTTTTGTCTGGTTTATCAAAAATAATATGGTTGTAGATATGTTGTGTTGCCTCCGATGCTTCTGTTCTGTTCCATTGGTCTATATCTCTATTTTGGTACCAGTACCATGCTGTTTTGATTACTGTAGCCTTACCAGTTTGAAGTCTGGTAGCGTGATGCCTCCTGCTGTGTTCTTTTTGCTTAGAATTGACGTGGCTATGCGGGCTCTTTTTTGATTCCATATGAAATTCATGGTGGTTTTTTCCAGTTCTGTGAAGAAATTCAATGGTAGTTTGATGGGGATAGCATTGATTGTGTAAATTACTTTGGGCAGTATAGCCATTTTCACAATATTGATTCTTCCTAACCACGAACATGGAATGTTTCTCCATCTGTTTGTGTCCTCTCTTATTTCGTTGAGCAGTTGTTTGTAGTTTTCCTTAAAGAGGTCCCCCTTACATTCCTTGTGAGTTGTATTCCTAGGTATTTATTCTCTTTGTAGCAATTGTGAATGGCAGTTCATTCTTAATTTGGTTCTCTTTAAGTCTGTTATTGGTGTATAGGAATGCTTGTGATTTTTGCACATTGATTTTATATCCTGAGACTTTGCTGAAGTTGCTTATCAGTTTCAGGAGTTTTTGGGCTGAGGTGATGGGGTCTTCTAGGTATACTATCATGTCGTCTGCAAATAGAGACAATTTGGCTTCCACCTTTCCTATTTGAATACCCTTTATTTCTTTTTCTTGCCTGATTGCTCTGGCTAGAACTTCCAGTACTATGTTGAATAGAAGTGGTGAGAGAGGGCATCCTTGTCTATTGCCGGATTTCAAAGGGAATGCTTCCAGTTTTTGCCCATTAAGTATGATATTGGCTGTTGGTTTGTTGTAAATAGCTTTTATTACTTTGTATAAAAGGATGTGGAGAAATAGGAACACTCTTACTTTTATTACTTTTATTACTTTTTTATTACTTTTATTATTTATGTTCCATCAATACCAAGTTTATTGAGGGTTTTTAGCATAAAGGGCTGTTGAATTTTGTCAAATGCCTTCTCTGCGTCAATTGAGATAATCATGTGGTTTTTGTTTTTGCTTCTGTTTATGTGGTGAATTACATTTATAGACTTGCGTATGTTGAACCAGCCTTGCATCCCCGGGATGAATCCTACTTGATCATGATGGATAAGTTTTTTAATGTGCTGTTGCAATCGATTTGCCAGTATTTTATTGAAGATTTTTGCATCTATGTTCATCATGGATATTGGCCTGAAGTTTTCTTTTCTTGTTGAGTCTCTGCCAGGTTTTGGAATCAGGATGATGTTGGTCTCATAAATTGATTTGGGAAGGGTTCCCTCTTTTTGGATTATTTGGGATAGTTTCAGAAGGAGTGGTACCAGATCCTCTTTGTGTGTCTGGTAGAATTCAGCTGTGCACCCATCTGGACCTGGGCTTTTTTTGTGTGGTAGGCTCTTAATTGCTGCCTCAACTTCTGACCTTGTTATTGGTCTATTCATAGTTTTGGCTTCCTCCTGGTTTAGGCTTGGGAGGACATAGGCGTCCAGGAATTTATCCATTTCTTCCTGATTTACTAGTTTGTGTGCATAGAGTTGTTTGTAGTATTCTCTGATGATGGTTTGAATTTCTGTGGAATCTGTGGTGATTTCCCCTTTATCGTTTTTTATTGCATCTATTTGGTTGTTCTCTCTTTTCTTTTTTATCAGTCTGGCTAGTGGTCTATTTTATTGATCTTTTTGAAAAACCAGCTCTTGGATTTATTGATTTTTTGAAGGGTTTTTCTTGTCTCTATCTCCTTCAGTTCTGCTCTGATCTTAGTTATTTCTTGTCTTCGGCTAGGTTTTGAGCTTTTTTGATCTTGCTCCTCTAGCTCTTTCAATTTTGACGATAGGGTGTCAATTTTGGATCTCTCTACTCTTCTCATGTGGGCACTTATTGCTATATAGTTTCCTCTACAGACTGCTTTAAATGTGTCCCAGAGATTCTGGTGCGTTGTGTCTTCATTCTCGTTGGTTTCAAAGAACTTCTTTATTTCTGCCTTCATTTCATTGTTTATCCAATCAACATTCAAGAGCCAGTTGTTCAGTTTCCATGAAGCTGTGCGGTTCTGAGTTATTTTCTGAATTCTGAGTTCCAACTTGATTGCACTATGGTCTGAGAGACTGTTTGTTATGATTTCCGTTGTTTTGCATTTGCTGAGGAGTGCTTTACTTCCAATTATGTGGTCAATTTTGGAGTAGGTGTGATGTGGTGCTGAGAAGAATGTATATTCTGTGGATTTGGGGTGGAGAGTTCTGTAAATGTCTATCAGGTTTGCTTGTTCCAGGTCTGTGTTCAAGTCCTGGATATCCTTGTTAATTTTCAGTCTGGTTGATCTATCTGCTATTGACAGTGGAGTGTTAAAGTCTCCCACTATTATTGTGTGGGAGTCTAAGTCTCTTTATAAGTCATTAAGAACTTGCCTTATATATCTGGGTGCTCCTACATTGGGTCCATATATATTTAGAATCGTTAGCTCTTCTTGTTCTATCGATCCTTTTACCATTATGTAATGACCTTCTTTGTCCCTTTTGATCTTTGTTGCTTTAAAGTCTATTTTATCAGAGATGAGAATTGCAACTCCTGCTTTTTTTTGCTCTCCATTTGCTTGGTAAATCTTCCTCCATCCTTTTATTTTGAGCCTTTGTGTATCTTTGTGTGTGAGGTGGGTTTCCTGGATACAGCGCACTGATGGGTTTTGGTTTTTTATCCAATTTGCCAGTCTTTGTCTTTTGATTGGTGCATTTAGCCCATTTACATTCAGGGTTAATATTGTTATGTGTGAATTTGATACTGCCATTTTGATGCTAGCTGGCTGTTTTGCCCGTTGGTTCATGTACATTCTTCATTTTGTTGATGGTCTTTAGCATTTGGTATGCTTTTAGGATGGCTGGAACTGGTTGTTTCTTTCTATGTGTAGTGCCTCTTTCAGGAGCTCTTGTAAAGCAGGCCTAGTGGTGACAAAATCTCTGAGTACTTGCTTGTTCGTGAAGGATTTTATTTTTCCTTCACTTATGAAGCTCAGTTTGGCTGGATATGAAATTCTGGGTTGAAAGCTCTTTTCTTTAAGGATGTTGAATATTGGCCCCCACTCTCTTCTGGCTTGTAGAGTCTCTGCCAAGAGACTCTGCTGTGAGTCTGATGGGCTTCCCTTTGTGGGTGACCCGACCTTTCTCTCTGGCTGCCCTTAGTATTTTCTCCTTCGTTTCAACCCTGGTGAATCTGACAATTATGTGCCTTGGGGTTGCTCTTCTTGCAGAGTATCTTTGTGGTGTTCTCTGTATTTCCTGGAGTTAAGTATTGACCTGTCTTGCTAGGTTGGGGAAATTTTCCTGGATAATATCCTGAAGAGTGTTTTCCAGCTTGGATTCATTCTCTTCGTCACATTCTGGTACACCTATCAAACATAGGTTGGGTCTCTTCACATAGTCCCACATTTCTTGGAGATTTTGTTCATTCCTTTTTGTGCTTTTTTCTTTAATCTTGGTTTCTCGTTTTATTTCATTGAGTTGATCTTCAACTTCTGATATTCTTTCTTCTGCTTGGTCAATTTGGCTGTTGAAACTTGTGCATGCTTTGTGAAGTTCTCCTGTTGTGTTTTTCAGCTCCTTCAATTCATTCATATTCCTCTCTAAGTTGTCCATTCTTGTTATCAATTCCTCGAATCATTTTTCCAATCTTTTTTCAAGGTTCTTAGTTTCTTTGCACTGGTTTAGTACATGTTCCTTTAGCTCACTGAAGTTTCTCATTATCCACTTTCTGAAGTCTGATTCTGTCATTTCGTCACATTCATTCTCTGTTCAGCTTTGTTCCCTTGCTGGTGAGGAGTTTTGGTCCTTTTTTGGAGGTGAGGTGTTTTGGTTTTGGGTGCTTTCCTCCTTTTTGCGCTGATTTCTTCCCATCTTTATGGATTTATCCACCTGTCGTCTTAGTAGTGGCTGATTTTTCAATTGGGTCTCTGTGTGGACGCTGAGATTGTTGATGATGAATTATTTCTGTTACTTAGTTTTCCCTCTAATGGTCTATCCCCTCTGCTGTATGAGTGCTGAGGTCCACTCAGGGAGCTGCTTGAGGAGATGGTCTGTGCTTTATAGGAGCTCCAGTGCTGAGCTGTGAGCTCCATTGTTCATTCAGGGTTGTTAGGAGGTTGTTTATGTCTGCTGCAATAGAACTCATAAAACACCACCCTTCTTTCCCCCCCCTTAGATGCTCTGTCTCAGGGAGTTGGGGCTTTCTTTATGAGTATCTGTTGCACTGTCCTGCCCCACTAGGCGGCAGTCTATTCACTATTTGTCTGCCGGGGCTCTGACCTGCTAGCGCGGGTCCACCCTGTTGCTGCTGGGCTCCCTTCTGCTGTGGAGCACTCCCGGTTCCTGGCGGAGACTCTCTGTTATGGCAGGTTGCCTCGGCAACTGCAGGCTGCGTCAGTCCTGGGCGGTACTTCAGTGGGGGTGGACTGCGTCAGCAATGGTGGACGCCCCTCCCTCACCGGGCTGCACCGTCCTAGATGCCGGCAGCAAAACTCTCAGCCCCAAGCACCTCCAGTTACCGCCCTGCTTGTCCCCGTGAGCGTGGGACCCACCGAGCCCGATCACCCAGCTCCCTGCCTCAGAGTCCGTCCTCTCTCTCTCTCTCTTCCTCTCCCCAAGCTGAAAGGTCGACTCTCTCACTGGTCCCCCAGTAGCCTGCCGATAGGGCACTGGGATCCGTGCGATCTCCCGTGCCGCTGCCCACTACCCCGGCTCAGATCACGCTTCCCAGGAAACTCCTGGTCTGGCTCATTGTCCAAGTCCCGTTCAATCAGATGAACATGCCAATCTGCCCTTCCAAATCTCAGATTGCCGGTTTAACAGGGCACCCAGACCAGTGAGTTCCACGCTGGGTCCCGCCGTGGCGCTGGCCAAAGAGGCGGCGGGAGCTGGCTGCGTTAGCCGGGTGCGCTAGCGTCCCGTGTCTCTCCCACACCTGGGACTTTCAACGCTCTGTGGGCATAAAAGGAACATCCGAGAATGCGGCTTGGACTCACCCTCTGCACCTTCACTGAGAGCAATCCTGAGTCGCCTCTACGACGCCATCTTGCCTCCTCCCCCCAAGATTCTTTCTTGGCCATTTTCATTACTATGAGAAAATTTTGCCTTGGAGTTAAATTCTAGGGTGGGCAGTTACTTGGATTAAGCTAAACAAAACATGAGATCATCATTGTTTTATTCAATTTTAATTAATGGACCAAGAAATGTAAAGATAGCACTATATCTATCATAAAAGAATTTCATCCTTTTAATTCACTCAAGCAAGATTTTTACATTTAAAAACTAATCATCCAAATTTGATCTATTATGAATAGAACCCATTATTTGAATCTTTAACGTTTCACTTATATGTGGTAGATAATATTTAATTTAAATGCCTTGCGTTTAATAGTATGATTTATTTAGTCCTTTGCAAAAATACTATTTCTAAAACTAAACGTAGAGAAAGGACTATTTGTAGCAGCCTATATTTTCAACTCATATCAAATTTTCAGTGCTCTAAAGGTGTTGATTTTGCTTATGAAAGTGTTAGCACTCTGTATGACATCTTCAAGAGAAGGTGATTGAAAATAATTTTTTTAATTACAAAAGTGGAGGGCAAGTGTTGTTCCCAGATTAATCTGTTTCTGCAGTGGAAAAAAATAAGTGGTAATGAATTGAAAGGCACTGTCTTGCTAGACTCTTGGATATAGAATTACTTGGTTTCAGACTACTCACAGAACTCAGGATGTTGTAACAGTATTATACACAGGATATATTTGAAGAGGACTCCTGAATATTTTGTCATTTGATCTTTATTATTTTAATTATATTTTTAAAAAGAAGAAATACATTAAAATTGAGAAAACCTGATGATATTTTTGTTTTTATTGGTGATTTTAAATTATCATTGGTAGTTTTTGTGTGTTCATTTTCAAATATAATCTGTATAAAAATAAAATAAATGCAACAGTACTCTCTTTTAACCAATATTTAGACATAAATATTTAACTAATTTACAAAATAATGCTCTCAGCTATCAGAACCCAATTCAATTTCATCTAATATGTCCTGTGATGAATTCAACATGGCCAAAGAATTCTATTTTATTATTAAAATGGTATAGATTTTTCATTGCTTGGCCTGACCAGAGCTTCTCACTCAATCGTAACAGTATTAAAAAACTCTTTTCCAATTTTCTTATACCCAACCAGGGTTTTCATAGCATCTATTCAACATGTGCTAAATTACACTAAATTTCTTGGTTTTGATTATCTTTATTGTAAACATCAATTAAAAATAGTAGACAAGATTTTCATGAAGAGATTTTATTTTCTGGACACACAATATGCAAATAGCATGAGCAAGGCTCATGCCAGGCCACCCATTGCAACTATCTTACTAGATGAGTGTCTTGAGCTACTCAACACTTTTCATTCACCTGAAAAATACTGAAATATTTATGAAGGAGTGCAAGTATGAACTTATAAAAAGTGCCCAGCTCAACAATTTTCATTCTGCAAGCGATAGTCATTATTATTTTAAAATAAAAATCTTATTTTCAAGATAGGTTTTAGCACCAGGGAGGAAAAATTCATTCACCTGCCTGACCATTATAAATCTGAAATTTCTTTTTATGAAAAGGTGATTGTTGGTTAAAAAATTAAGCAATAGCAGATGTGAGAAGCTGAAATCCATATTCCTTATGTGGTTTTGGTTTTTGAAGATCAGTTAGAAAATATGTTAATGCTACTTTTTAAAAATAATCAAAGGGCTGTACAGAAAAGATAACTCAATTGTATGTGCTATCTTATACTTTAAATTCCCTCTCTTGTCTTTTCCTGTCTCTTCTCAAATGAGCTAGTTCATTTTCAGCCATTCTTCTATAAATCCCATTGGTCAAAAATGTATAAAGTTTTCTAAAAGTATGTGACATTTTTGTCCTGAGTTTATTAGTATTTTCAGCTTAAGGTGTCAATAAATATCTATAAACATTTGGAAACTACAGTAGCATTAAAAGTAGAAAAAGAATTGATCAGCCCTATAGTTTTTCCACAATTTATCTTCCAAGTTAAAATTGCATTTTTTATTAGATGTTTCCACCCTCCAATCTGATTCTTAGAATAAATGTTTAAATTTATAAATAAATAAATAAATGTATAAATTATATTTATATTATATAATATAAATATCTATTTATATTATATAATATAAATATTATATTATATATAAATATTTGTATATGCAGCCCTATTTATAATGACACTAATAATCAGAAATTTATAGTGCACTATTGTAAAATATGCTTTATTTTTTTAAATGAGAATATCAAGTTCTTGTTAAAATAATTTGAATAAAATATAATTTAAAAGAATATTCTACTTTAACCTTACAATTTTAAGTGATGTGATTTAGGTCTTTTAAAACCATTTACTTGGTTTTAGTAAGTATCCTTGTTATATTCAAGAGATAAGGAAGATAGGACACATTGGGATTTGAATTCTATAGTATAAATGAAGATACTTGCAATCTTATTCATATTGCAAACAAAATGATTAATACATATTAATATAAATTCTGTTAGGCTTGTGTTATGTTGTTCTAACATTTGATTAAATTGCTTTTTTCTTTATATTTAATCTTATAATTTTTCTTAGCCTTAAAAAGATTAATTTGTGAGGGTTAACATCATTTGTGGTTTTAAGTCAATCATGCTAACAAAAGAAGTCTCTTAGAATAATTGTTAATGTCAGGTTTTCTTATGTTATCTTTGTTATGGTTGGCATAACAAGGCAAGAAGTATATTTATCAGTATAAAAAACTTAAACCTGTATCAGACATGAAAATACCTACTTCAGCTACTGATATGGGTTATCTCATAAATTTATTATGGTTAGCTGTGTAGCTTAGATTCAATTACTGATGATCTAGAAGATTATATATCTAGTCAAAAGAGTAACTTATTTTAGCCACATATATTATTATTATAATTTTCTAAGTTGTTAAGTTTTGTGTCTTTAAACTGTTTTTATAATGGAATTTTTCAAACATTAGCAATCGTCTACAGAAGACTATAATGAAGCCCTGTATACATAGCCCAGCTTTAATGTCACCAGTAGACAGCTAAACTTGTTTCATCTGCACTCTCAGCTTCCCTGCTCTCTTCCCACACACTGGATTATTTTGATGCAAATCCAAGAGAGATTATGACTTGTTTAAAATTAGCAGTTTGTATTTATAAACAGCTGACCATTTACCTCTTGCATGATATTATTGTTTTTTGACAAATAGAAAACATTAAGAGTTCACATTTGGAGTAGTTGCCAAAGTTTAATATGAGATCATTCATATGTATATGAATCATAACAAAGGTGAGGAGAGGTATGTGGATATAGATGACCTGATAAAATGATCAAAGTTATTTTATACTATGTTTCACAGCAGTGTAGAAAAATATGAAGTAAACAAGAGACTAATTTAAGAAGGTCCACTTAGGGCAATCTGAAAATACACATCATAGGCACAGAGAGAATAGATATCAAACTCTGACAAGCTTTCAACAGAAAAGGCAGAGTGTTCTCCAAGGTAATCCTGGAATAACTACACAGTGTGCAGCACCTCCACTGAACTTTTAGCTTTCTCTTGAGACATTTGGCCACATGCCATATCAGCCGATGCCAGCAATACAAGGACTAATCATCCTTAGATGTGGCATGCTCTGAAGGTGCATATAATTCTTTCAAAAACTGAAATAGGATCACAAGACTGAGGCATCTATTTCCAATTAATTTGGTCACAGGAGTTTATCTGTCATCTTTGTTCTGTCACAGCAGTTTGTGGTAAACCTGCTTCACATGGATTATCAAATATTAAGAACAGTGGATTGCAGAATTTTCCCCCCAGTCAGTTCCTATTTTGTCACTTTTGGTTTAAAGTAGATGAAACTAGCCATGGGTTTAAAAATGAACTTGACATTTTCAAACTTCCATGAAAAGGAATTGGTCAAACTTCTGGCATGATGACATAGTAGGTTATTGTATACACCATACTAATTCATTCTGATTTTCTACAAAAGGTAGGTATAAAGTTTTTGCTCTAGAAAAGTATATGCAACTTCAACAAAAATACTCTTGTGCTTTTTGCCCCAAATTGCACATAGAAGGATTCTATGCACAGTATCCTTATCGTGTGCCAAAATGAATGATAGTTTTCTGAATAGTATTTCTCAATATTTAAATATATCTTATCTATCTTAAAAGCATAACAAACTATTTTTTTCTCTATGGTCATATAATTCCAGTGCCAAACAAGTAAGAATTTAGATGGCATGGTAGCCATTTTTAATTTTTATTTGACTTTGGTTCAGTGGATTTTAGTATATTTTGGTTGCAAGAAACAAAGCCATGCTTGGGTTTGAGCAAGTAAAGGGAGAGGACATTAGAAGGATGCAGTGTATGCTATAGCAAGTAGGTCCCAGGGACTCACAGGCATTCAGGAACTGAAGTTGTGTCGCTGGCTTGCTGTACCCTGGAACTAGATCCTGAGTAACCTTGCAGACCTCATCAGCATCAGCACAGGAGACTAGATCTTTGTTCATATTGTTATTCCAACAATATGTGCTCACTTGTTAATAGTAATATACTCTGTATGAATTTTGTAAAAATGTTGTACAATTTGTTATAAATTGACATAATTTAATACCTTGAAACTTTAGGGAGACGGAAATGGGACTGTGATTCTTGGATGTGTTTTAAATATCTGAGCTTACCTTTATAATAGCTGTGGAAAGTTACTAATATTACCTCTATATAACTTGTCCAATTTGATGCAACCATCTCATAAGGGGAAAGGCTGAAAATAAAAATCTTACCAATACTAACACACAAGGCCAAGCTTGCTCACTTGATAGTCTGCCTGTGATAGAAATTATAAGAATATAAAGAATATACAAATATAGGAAGACTTATAAAAATCACTTATGTTTAAGGAGCAGAGTTGGTAACCCCATTTCCTTTTTTTTTATGCATGTCATTTTCTTCACTGCAAAACACGTAAAACCAATCCAGGACACCCTCTCCACCTTTGTTCTCACTGTGTCCTCTTCTTCCTGTCTCCCTCCCTCTATTATTCCCTACAATGCCCAATCTCTTCCATTTCTATTTCTGATGTGTGTTAATGAAAGTGGAGTATGATGCATCTACCCAAAATAATTTGGTGAATACAACAAAGATGCCAGTCCTCTCCGGACTTTGCCCTCCTCTCTTGGCTTGGGTGTTCTAACATTCTTTTTTTTTTTTTTTTTTTTTAAAGACGGGGTTTCACCATGTTGGTCAGGCTGGTCTTGAACTCCCAACCTCAGGTGATCTGCCGCCTTGGCCTCCAAAGTGCTTGGATTAACATTCTTATCTTTAGAAACACTTCTTTGGGATTGACCCAAGAGGATATGGTTTTATTCTCTGAATTTCTGGTAAATTTGTGTCAGTTTTGTGAAGAGAAGTTCCCCATCAGCGGTATCCCTCTCTCTCTTTGCCATCTCAGTATTATTTTAATGAAGTTTCTTCCTTGTTATGCAAAAGACAAAGAATACTGGGCTCAGTGGCTCATGCCTGTAATCTCAGCACTTTGGGAGTCTGAGGTGGGAGGATCACTTGAGTTCAGGAGTTTGAGACCAGCCTGGGCAACATAGCAAGACCTCATCTCTACTAAAGAAAAAAAAAATTAGCCCGGCATGGTGACACACACCTGTAGCCCTGGCTACTCAGGATGCTGAGACAGGAAGATCACTTGAGCTTGGGAGATTGAGGCTTCAGTGAAGTATGATCCTGCCACAGAGTGAGACACATACCTCAAACCAAAACAAAACAAAAACTGACAGCATGCTGCTTGGTGGAAACAGCAGTGCAACACCACATCTCGATAAGGACGTAGCGTCAAAGAAACGTCATCAAGTCCAGCCCAGATGAAGAGAATAAGACTTCTACGAATTAATAAGAAAGGGGAGAAGCAGAGGCTGACTGAAGGAGCTAAAAACCAGGGTGGGGCGGGGGGGAAGAATGACTTATAATGGATTGCTAAGAAAATTTTAGCTATCTCCTTAGCTTTTATTTCTGAGAACAACCTTATAGGTGTATTCCCCATGGCCAAACGTAGCAGTGGGGCATGAGAGAGCACTGTAGTCAGATCCAGGAAACATGAAAACCATTCCTTTTGTTTCCAATCTCGACTTGATTATAATGAAAATGCTGCCAGACCCTTAATTAGGAAAGTACAACAGGGCATTAATATAATTCATCACCTGTTAGAAAGAGCACTTGTGGGCTATTTACTAGAAATCTATTAAATATGACATGAAGACAGATTGCACTCCATTTCTTAACATGACATTATAATCAGATGTATGCTCAGTAAAATGGTTTATAGAACTCGTCTGTGTGTCCTATCAATTAACCTAAAATGTGCATAAGTGAAGTGTAGCTAAGCAGCACCTTTAGCAAATGGATGCATTTTTTTCCTCTGGTTCTCGGTAGAGGAAAGTTTCATTTTGAAATATCATTGTTTTTATAGCAAGCTCATTGCTATGTGTTTTTTTTTAAAGCATTGAGCAAAAGCATAATAAAGCAAAGAGTACTCACCTCATAGTTCTATTACTGAATATTAAAGGATTTGTTTTTAAACGAGTCTAGTACATTTCTTTGACATCCTAATATAAAAGCCTTTTGTGTAGATAAGGTCAGTATTGATGGCCCAGTACTGTAATCCTGTAAAGTATGCCTGATGTACCTTATAGTACAATTATGCTTTCAAGCTTTCAATTTACAAGTGAAAGAAAATTTATTTATGTACTAAAGACAAGACTCTCTTTTACTTTAAGTGGAGAGTACTGTATATTCAAATATCTTTTATCTTTGTGCTTAAGATTCTTTTTGCCTCTTTTTTAACCTTAAGATATCGTATGAAATTGCCCTCATTAAGTTATCATTATATTAATAGTTAGGTCTCTACTCTTTGAGACTCCATATTATATTAGAAATGTTGCACAGTGAAGTAGCAATCATGTATAATATTGTTCACAATCAGCCTTAGATTAGACCTCTTTGTACATTTTTCTGTAATAACGTTACATTCATAATTTCATCCATAGGGAGGCATTGTGTTTTCAGCCGTAATGAAGAGAAATGGTAGAAGAGGTAAATCAGCATGGTGGGGTAAAAAATTCAGGTAGATGTGGTTCTAGAATCAATGCTGTTTTTACTTACTGTGTTTGTTCATTGGTTTTTCTCCCCTCCGCATGCTGGCAAGAATATCAAGGAGAATGTTTTTCTTGTATAATGTTCCCTGCCCTTGTGCCATAATTTGTTGGATTTTAAAACAGAAACTGCAAGAGCCAACTGAGATTTCTTTAAAGAGAAAATACTTTCTTTTGGGCAGAACAGTGGGACACTCAAAGCGGAATACAGTGGGTGGGTGGTGATGACCTCGTCAGTCCTTCTTCCTACACCACTGCCTGTCCTGACTGAGCAACTTCCCACCTCTGCTCTTTCTGTTCTGCTCCAATAAGAGGTTACTCCTCTAGCAAAATCTCTGTGCTGTGGAAATGGAGAGGAGCACTGACCCACAGTTGTGGTCACTCCATGTAAACATCCTCCTACGTATATCTGAGACCAGCACAGATGTGCAGAAACAGGAAAGGAAAAAATGTTAGGCTGGTAACAGATATCTGGCTTATGAGGCCTTTAGCTTTGAACAGGATCCAGGCCATAGGATTCATTTTCACTCCCGGCTCTCCATGTACTCTTAGCCTTATCTCCAGCTTCTGTCTAGCAGGGATACCTGCTCAAGCCATGCTGGGCTCCTCCTCACTTTTCCTTCAGCGTCTACCCTCGGCCCAGTTTCTGCGACCTTGCCTGTGCCTCAGATGCCCTCCCACTTACCGTCACAATTGTGTCTCGTCTTCTGTATGAATTATAAGGCACCCTGCTGACTGAGAAGCACTTATTCACTTTTGTATCCCTCCCAGAATTTAATACAGGATATTGTACTAAGTAGACATAGTAAATAGCTGTTGTTTTTAAACAATGTTATTGGCCAGGTTTGATGGCTCGTGCCTGTAATCTCAGCACTTTGGGAAGCCGAGGTGGTTGGATTACTTGAGCCCAGAAGTTCAAGACCAACCTGGACAACATGGTGAAACCCTGCCCTACCAAAAATACAATAATTTAGTTGGGTGTGGTGCATGAGCCTGTAGACCCAGCTGGGTTGTGGAGGGAAGTTTGCTTGAGCCCAGGAGGTCCAGGCTACAGTGAGCCATGATTTCACCACTGCATTCCAGCCTGAGTGACAGCAAGATCCTGTCTCAAAAAAAAAAAAAAAAAAACCCATATGTATGTGTATATATATATAGAAAGTAAAATTTGTGGATGGTTTTAGATCTGTATTACCTGTAGGGTTAAGTTAATTGAAGGGTAGTCATGACAACTCTTTAAATAGAAAGATGATTATTTTATCCCTTCTCAGTCTTTTCTCTTATAGGCCAAGCTTCATCAAGTCCTTTATCATTTTGTTCATAAGAAGATTTTCACCATTCTAGGTGCCTTACCAGTTTACTTTAGCTGTAGTTCTCTCTGTATAGCTTCTGCAAAATAAAACTGGAAGTCTCTCCCTTTAAAAATTTCTAATAATGCAATTTAAGATCTTTTTAGTTCATTCAATAGCCACATCCTATGTAGGTTCATACTGAGCATGTGGTCAAGTGACACCTCATGGTCTATTTCAAATAAATGACTATTTCTGCCATCAAAAGAAAAAGGATTAAATTTAAAGATTTGTTAGAACGTATCAGATGCATTTACATTTAAAACCAAAACTGTTCTTGTTAAGGATTATTTATTTATTTCTTAAATCTCTTTTCCTTTTCTTCATATACTTAGAATATAAGCAAACAGGATGTATTTCTTGAAATATAAAGGCATGAAAATAATCCTTCCAGTTTGTTTTGTTATATCACATGCATCTAAAATTGATGTTCTCTTAAGGATCACTCAGGATTCATGATGAATACTTGTTCAAAAAAACAATAAAAGTCCTAGTTAGATGTCAGTCCCATAATAGAAATGGTTGTGACCAATAATCAAGCCCCTATAATAGATTTGTACTCTTTTAGAGAAGACCACGTTTGCTGCCTCATTTCCAGAGGGGGCTTGTGAGAGAATCAGTGCCTGAAGTCACAGCTGTCACACTCTGGAGTCTCAGCAAGGGATGTTGGCTTAGAGAAGCAGCTTTCCAAAGGGTCAAGGAAGCAGAAACTGATTTCTCACACACCATTATGCAATTTAACTAACAAAATAAATGCCAAATAATTGCTGGCACTAATGGGTAGGTAGATGTTTACTTTGTGTGGTTACCATGGATTCCTTTAACATTGATGGGCCTGCTGTGATTGAAATGCTGGAACTTTAAGGAAATAGTGATGATATGATTAGCTTGACTCAATAATTTGAACAGGATTTATTTATCCAAAAGATGATTGAAACTGTATTATACCCAACTTGCTTTGATTTAACATATTATTCTATTCTACGGAAATTGTTTCAGTATTACATAATTCCATTTAATCCAAGGAGACATGTATATATTTTATGTGTAAAGCTTATTGAGCTATACAGTTTATTGAGTTATACATAAAGTTTATAGCACTCTTAATATATGTCAGGAACTGGAATAACCATTTCACATGCATTATCTCATTTAATCTTCACAAGGCCTAATTATCCCCATTTGACAGTTAGAAAACTGAGATAGAAGTTAACTTGACAGTGATTCCACATCTGGTAAGACCCAGAATTTAAACTCTATTTGGCCCCAGAGCCTATGTTTCAGCCCTTACATGTGGTTCTATAATCCCCCAACAAGTTCTTCCTGCTCCCCTGCACAAACAAAACCAGTTCACTGAGACCGTTGTATTGCAGTAAAGAAAGAGTTTAATTAACGAGGAACTAGCCACATGGAAGACAACAGTTATTACTTAAATCTCAAATATTCAGCCAGTCTCTCTGAAGGCTTGGAGGTTAGGGTTTTTCCAAGGACAGTTTGGTGGGCAGTAGGGTAGGGAATGGGGAATGTTGATTGGTTAAGAATGAAATGATAGAGATGTGGAAAATGGTCCTCATGCACTAAGCTAGCCTCTGGGTCAGGTCCATAGACAGATTGAGTCACAAGTTGTAGGTCCTGGTGGAATCAGTCAGTGTCCAGAAATGTAAAAGTCTGAAAAAACATCTCAAAAGGTCAATTTTAGGCTCTACAATAGGGATATTATCTACAGGAGCAATGGGGAAGTTACAAATCTCCTGACCTCTGGAACAATGGCTGGATATAATTTAACTGCAAATATATCTTAGCAGAATTCAGCCCCTTTCATAATTCTAACCTTGTGGCCTTTCATTAGTTTTACAAAGCAGTTTCAGCCCCTAAACAAGGAGTGGGAGCAGTTTCAGGGAGGGTCCGCTATCATCCTTGCTTCAAAGTTAAACTATAAACTAAATATTCTCCCATTGTTAACTTGGCCCACACCCAGGAATGAGTGAAGGCGGCCAGCCTGTTTGGCTAAAAGTAAGATGGGGTCAGCCGTGTTAGATTTCTCTCACTGTCATAATTTTTGCAAAGGCAATTTCAGTCCTCTATCTAGCAGTATCAACATTTACCTGAACACTGAGAAATGCAAATTCCTGGGCCCCACTACAGCCTAATTGAATGAGAAACTCTGGGAAGGGGACCCATAAACCTGTTTTAACAAGCCCTACAGGTTATTCTGATCATGCTACATAAAGTTTGAGATCATGGACTTCCACTGTTCCCTTCTCAGGCCTGGGTCTCCAGCTAGCTTTCCTAACCTACATCTGCCCAGACAGCTGCAGCTGATTTCTGGCTTTCACGTCCCATCCCCACAGTCCTTCCTTTCATCACATTGCTGTCTTTAATGAACCCAGCCATACAAGAAATATTATTATGTTTATTCAAAGAACAAACTATTTGCTGGGTTTCTTGAACAAGCACTTTATCTAGTCATTATCTGATGAAAGTTATGAACTTCCTGCCCAGAGAAGTGCACATTATGTATGTCTATGTAGAATGTGTTCATCATGTTTGCCTGGAGCCAATCCATTGAAAGTCCATAGATTCAAGGTGAAGACTCTCAGGCAGTGACTATAAAGAATGCCAAGATTATATCCAAGACCCATACATGCCCCTCACAGCAACAATAATAGCAGCTCACCTCTGTTCATTAGCATTTTTCTAGAAAACAGTCTTGCCTCTGACAGTTATCTATGTGTGAACTTAAGCAAGAACTTTAACCTTTTGGGAGCCCCAGTTTTTTTCTCTGTAAAGTAGGAGTAATAATACCAACCTTGCAAGATGGTTGAAAGTTTAGCAATAATAAATGTAAAGTTCCTAGCATTATAGTAGCGTGCTTATTAAATTGTGTGTGTGTTCCTTATCATTTGGAAATTACAGACAATTTCAAAGAAAATAAATAATAACCCATAAATAAAATAAATGATAACGCAGAGATAATAACAATTGCTTCTCATTTTAAAAACCAATTTGGAATATATGCACTTTACTAAACCCTAAACAGTTCTTTGTTAACCCTCTCAGAAAGAATTATCTCCAATGAATGATTTAGCATAATATATGAATAAGTCTTAGCTCCTGCTTGCCTATACCCAACTAGATGTTTTTGTCCCATAATAGTGGCAAAGGATAAGCATATTTTTAGTTTTAATTTGGTGCTTAAATGGCAGACATTTCCAACCCTATTCTCTAGTCCCAAACCAACCCAATCATACATGAGCTTGAAAAGAGAGAAAAGAGTAAAAGAGAATGGGATTTAAAATGTATCTCATTGTCTTAGTATATTCTAATACTTATAATTTGCCCTCAATCCCTGTGAGACTAGAATCAGCTATCTTTTATCTCTAGCTTATATGACTTGAGACCTTAGTTTAAACACCATTTATTAATATACTGGAGTCTGTGATATATATTATTGTCTTATCCTTTTTTTCTCCAATTGATTCTATAACATGAAATGTCCCAAAAAGCAGGAGAAAAAAAAATCATGTCATTAAAGCATTTAAAAAAAAATGAAATGTGTTTTTTTCTACTCATATCTCACATGGTTGGTTCTTATTGTTTTTTAGAACATGCATCACCAAATAATCAAATTGCAAGCCCAAACTAGACAATCATGGGAAGTCATAGGCAGACAATTCCTGCCTTCGGGTTTCTGCTGCCAGTATCACCACCACTAAGTCTTTGCCTTTATGACTCCTGATCCCTGAATAAGAAAGGGCAGGATCCTTTTTTCTTCCTTTTTGTCCATTATCTAAGTCTGTATAAAATTAACAAATCAGTTAGGTGGAGTGGCTCATGCCTATAATCCCAGCACTTTGGGAGGCCAAGGCAGGCAAGTCACAAGGTCAGGAGTTCAAGACCAACCTGGCCAATATGGCAAAACCCCATCTCTACTAAAAATACAAAAATTAGCTGAGCATGGTGGTGTGTGCCTGTAGTCCCAGCTACTCAGGAGACTGAGGCAGAAGAATCACTTGAACCCGGAAAGGGGAGGTTGTGGTGAGCCACGATTGCACCACTGCACTCCAGCCTGGGTGACAGAGCAAGACTCCATCTCAACAACAACAACAAAATATTAACAAATCTACCCAATAACTCTTTGTTGACTGAATATTATATGTTAGCTTCAAATAATCATTCAAATAATTTCTCCTCCCTATTTCAGACATTTTTATACCTACTTCAGTAATTGTTACTTTAAAGGAAATCCAGGGATGAGATGAAAAATTGCAGATAGAAAATCCTAGATTCTTCTGGTTTTGTGATACTTATAATGTTATTTATACTTCTTATAACCAGTAGAGATAAGGCAGACTTTTAGGCTCATGCCTGTAATCCCAGAGGCGGGCAGATCACAAGGTCAGGAGATTGAGAACATCCTGGCCAACCTGGTGAAACCCAGTCTCTACTAAAATACAAAAAATTAGCCGGGCGTGGTGGCACGCGCCTTTGAGTCCCAGCTACTTGGGAAGCAGAGGCAGGGGAATTGCTTGAACCTGGGAGGTGGAGGTTGCAGTGAACTGAGATTGTGCCAGTGCACTCCAGCCTGGTGACAGAGTGAGACTCAGTCTCAAAAAAAAAGCCTCTAATTATCATAATAAAAGCAAAGTGTCAAATTTGCATGTAGATTGGTTTAGATTCCAAGCATCCTTTTTTTTCTTTGGATTTCCAGGATTCTTTATGTCTTGCTGAAGAAAACAGTAAATTCATCCTTTCTATTTCAATTCATAAGTCAAATTCCACTAATCCTAATGGCATTACAATGAAAACCACATTATTTTTATTATCTAAATACCAGGCAGCTGGGTGCGGTGGCTCACACCTATAATTGCAGCACTTTGAGAGGCCGAGGCAGAGGGAGCACAAGGTCAGGAGATTAAGACCATCCTGGCTAACATGGTGAAATCCTGTCTCAGGCAGGAGAATCACTTGAACCTCCAGGGCGGGAAGGTTGCAGTGAGCCAAGATCACTCCACTGCACTCCAGCCTGAGTGACAAAGCAAGAGTCCATCTCTAAATAAATAAATAAATCCCAGGCAATGATACATTTATTTCAGGTACTCTTTTAATATAATAGATTGTGCCAAAACAAATTTTAAGAACACATTCATTTTAAAAGATTTCACCTACATCTTTAATCTTGAATACTGTATAGACTAAAAATCAAATATCAGATAGTTTTTAATGGAAATACATTAAAAGCTGATGGTATATGAGATGTGAAAATAACTATTTTGACATTTCTCTGTGTAATCTGTTTACTTGCCTATGGACTTAATCCTAGTAATTAAACATATATTAAGAACTATAATGAAAAATAAGATAGTTGTAGAGAAGTCAATTTCCAGAAGTTTTTGGCAAGTTTTCTAAATTGGTAGATTTGTGTCACCCAGCCTATCTTATTCTGGATGTGCTAATGAGCAGTCAAAGCCAATACATGAAGAAAAGGAAGGAAGAGGAGAAATACCCAAGCATATTTATAGGCATTTTGTAGCTCAATGACTAGACTCTGAGTATCTAAGAATTGATTTTATAAAATAACATATTTTAAGAATGAGAACTTTCTCAAGTTATTTTACTCCCAGAACAAAGACTTTAATCTTACTATATTTTTAGGACTCTTGTCTAGGGCAGGCTTTTGATATAAATAAATGATGCATTAACGTTATATGAAGACAGAAGCGTATGTGCCAGCAGAAAACTAAATGGGGGAGAATTGTATGTTTATACAATACAAATCCAAGGTCAGTTCACTAACTCCTTGCTGAACATCAGAGCTCAGATATTTTTTCTTCTTTTGATATATGTTCCTTTTTCTGTTAGTAGATATCCCTTTAGCAAACATTCCATAAATCTGAGTCTAGTGAGATAATTTTTTATTAATTCTCCCTTTACCTATTTCTGTGCAGTTTTGTAAATATCTAATAATTAGTTGCATTAAACAACCTAGTAATCTGAAGAAACTGAACCTAAAACTAAAAAAATGAGAAAATAATCAACTAACAAACCATATGGCAATTGAATTTTCAGTCAATAAATATTGTTGATTAACGGAACACTGTTCCTTAAGGACATTGCTATTTAATCGTCTCTAGGTATGTTGTTTAGATCCTTTGGAGAGTATAGCAATGGTGACAGAAATGCTGTCTGATGGAAACTGTTCTGGGATCACATTTTTGAGTGGAAATTAAATTTACTTACCTAGTTAAAAAATGCCAATGAAGAAACTTTATAACTATTAAGACATAATTGTTTTACTCTTTTTTGTTTAACTGTATAATAGGTTATCTAGTTTGAAGTCTAAAATATGAAGGAATTTTTTTAGAATACACTTAACTTTAGTTATTTTTGCTAGTGTTTGCCTCTCTATGCAGTTACTCACTATGTATGTTATTGACCCTATCACAGTTACCTAGATTGATGAGGTCTCTATCTTTAACTTCTTATATTGGCTTAAACATCCTTTTACATTTTACATTTTAATGTAATGTAATTTTACATTTTTAAAACAATTAGATTATTGCTGTTTTAAAAGTTCCACAGTGACAACAAATAGTGTAGTAAAGATCACCGTTTGCAAAACCTTTGTTATAATTTTACTTTCTGTTTTGCAAATAGCAGATATACCCAAAGTGGTATAAATTTTTTTTGTGATGAAATATTAACTTACACTGGCTAAAGGAAAACAATGGATTGAATTATTATCAATTTAGCATCACATTAATTCAGCCCCATAAGTTGCTGCTCTTTATCAATAAATAAGATTTTGTCTAGCTAGAGCCTATCACAATTAGTTAAGTGTACTTTTTTTTTTTGGTATTACCCCCCTAAAGTCTTTACCATAAGCCAACAGGGGCATGTTGATTGGAGATATTCAGGATTCAGTCCTGGTGCCTGTGTTAGATTCTGTTCTGCATTTTTCATTATTTCCTGGGTGACAGAATTCAAGGCATACTGATTAAGTTTGGAGATTACACTGAGCTAACAGAAGTTACAAACACTAGGAACGCTAGAACTAGAATTCAAAATGATCTTAATAAATTATATAAATCACATTTCAAAATTGTGGAACAAATTCAAGGTTATATCCTGAAAGAGGCAGCAAACTATACTGTCAGCAGAGGAGGAAGATTGTCTGAGTGCAGGTATGACAGTTAGCAGAGTGGGGCACACTCTAAAAAAGGGGTGTACAATCTTTTGGTGTCCCTGGACTACACTGGAAGAAGAATTGTCTTAGGCCAAACATAAACTGCACTAACCCTGATGATAACTGATGAGCTAAAAAAAAAAAAATTTACAGAAAAAAACTCATCATGTTTAATTATGAGAGCTCTTTTTTTTTTTTGAGTTGGAGTTTCACTCTTGTTATCCAGTCTGGAGTGCAATGGCGCAATCTTGGCTCACCGCAACCTCTCCTGGGTTCAGGCAATTCTCCTGCCTCAGCCTCCTGAGTAGCTGGGATTACAGGCACATGCCACCATGCCCAGCTAATTTTTTGTACTTTTAGTAGAGACGGGGTTTCACCATGTTGACCAGGATGGTCTCAATCTCTTGACCTCATGATCCACCTGCCTCGGCCTCCCAAAGTGCTGGGATTACAGGCTTGAGCCACTTCGCCCAGCAATGAGAGCTCTTATGAATATGTATTAGTCTGCATTCAAACCTGTCCTAGACTGCATGTGGGCCATGGGCCACAAGTTGGACAAGCTTGCTCTAAAACAAGACTGAAAAGGCTAGCTTTGCTCTGCAAAAGGCACTTTTAGCTTCTCTGTGGCCAGAACTACAGAAAATTAAAATGAAGTATACCCTGAACAGGCTCCATTTCCTGAAGCCCTAGTTCAATGAGCTCGTGAGGGCAGACCCAGAGAGTTTTGCATGCATTGAGGGCACCCACCTTTGAACATTGTCCATAGAGAAAGTGTGGGTGCCAGGTCCTCTTTAAACACCACCGATTCAGGGAGCACATGAGGACTAACAGAGATGGAGATGGCGTAGGAGGTTGTTGGCTATTAACAAAGCATGCTATAAAACTCATATGATATTGGGATTTAGGGAATTAGGAAATAAATAATTCTTTGTTATGTTTGGCATTGTATAAGCTTTTATTAAACTATTTTGACAACTTTGAGTTTTTACATTTAGAGGTAAGTGTGAAAATTGGGAAAGGTCTATTAAAAAAAAGTGACAAATGCTTATGGGATATAAAATAGGTCATCTGGGAAAAGATTAAAGGATTTGGTTGCTTAGCCAGGAAAATAGAAAGCTAAGAGGTGACTTAATAACTGTCTTATAGTATGCTTATTACAATAATGCTTATAAGAATAAGAATGCTGAACAGTTCTCCATCCCTATAGAAGAAAGAACAAAAGAAAATTGTTTAAAGTAGCAAAGGGGAGCTTGATCTTACATTGGAAGAAGCTTCTTGATTATAAAATATTATTAAGCCTATCTAAGGCTACCAAGGAACATGATATGATCTTTTAAGATGTTTAAAATGTAATGAACACTGATCTGGTTGGCTTTAGAGTTGACTGGATGGTAGAAATGAGCCAGACAACCTCTTGAGGAATCTAACAGTTCCATCTTTGTTATAAAATATGAGTCATCTTTCTTTCTTATCTACCTATAAAGATGCATTTATACTATTTATATTAAGCCCTTATTTGACAATTTCAAGATATAATTTTATTTACTATTTGCCTCTCTCTAAATAAGTACACTTTTTGTTTTCTCTTTTCTTTCATTTATTTAGCAAGTATCTATTGAGTGCCTGCTCTGTGCAAAGCACTGTGCACAGGGCTGTGAGTGATACAAAGAAGAACTGGACATTCCTTTATTCTTCCTTCACACACATTTTCTGGGCACCTCCACTCTGCTAACACTGTGCTACATGTTCAGAATTCAAATACATGTGCAGAGGGGGCTCTAAAGAGCTCACAATCTGGTGAGTGAATATAATAAGTACACAGAATTACAGTGCAGTGTGATGAGGCCTTTCCCAAAACTATGAGCAGGAGCCTGGAAACACATAGGTTACAGTGGAGGCATCTAATACAGAACTGGGGTGAGGAGTTAAGGTTTGCTGGAGGAAATGGCATGGGAGCTGAATTCGGGTGGGGTAGGAAGGAAGCCCAGAATGCTCTAAAATGCCAATAATCATGTGAACTTTTTGTTCCTACCCAGTAGGATATATACTAGCAGTAGAAATGAAAATGTTTGTTTCACTTTATCAACTAAAGTGTTAGTGATTCTGTCCTCTGCCCTTTGGTCTGTAATAAAACAGTGAAACTTGATTTACAATCATTTCTGTTATAAAGTGACAAAATCATCACGCTATGCACCAAATTGTAGCTTATGGGGAAACAGAATCAGTGGTAAACACTCAAGAACTTTATCAGGAACACTTAAAATTTTTAAAGGATAGGGACATCATTAAAAAAAAGCATAGTTTTACATGTATTAAGTGGTTAAGAAATACATACTCATGCTACAGAGCTACATATATACTGTAATAACTGTGGCAGTGCACATTGAAAAAGACCTTAAGTTTACATGTGGAAGTTGACATTAGAAGGTGATGGTGACACGGTGGAAGTAGAATGATCTGAAATCCCATGTAAAGATGTAGCAGCAGATGTGGAGGGGTGTGGCTCATAACTGGCCCATACATATCACGGGAGGTGAAATGAGATAGCTGGTAGAAGTTTAAGATGTGTGCTTGTGTGTGCTTTGTGAATTTCATCTCCCTAGCCCAGTTCAGCCTAGTGCAGTTTTCCATGTTGAACTGGTGTTTTCCACAAGGAAATGGTAAGCAAATATAATTTGCATTATTCTCACATTTTTCCCCAATATATCAATCCTTTTGGAATAAATTTGTGACTTCAAAACACATTTTATAGAAGAACTGGCTGTACATTGTTGCAAATTAAGTTTATAATTTTTTACCTCATTTCTGAAATTTCTAGCATACTGTGTTTAGATTCTGTTAGGCATATCGTAATTTTACATAAATCCAGTTTTCTACTTAACTAACACTCACATAAGCAACATCCGTTTCTTCCAGAGCAACATTTACCTCTGGGCTTTTCTAACACGGGGAGCACCTGCAGGGAGCCTGATGAAACAGATGAAGGTCATGCAAGCACAGATAGTTTTCCTTGCAGTCAGAGCCTCCATACCTGCAGCAATCCTTGGGGAGGTTCAGTAACAAGGGCAGCAGGTCTTTTTCCACTCTGGCAAGATAAATGGCCAGAGTTTTAAAGGAGAAATCAAAGTTTTAAAGGAGAGTGGGACTTTGGCCATGGATTAGCCTCTACTATCAGGCATGCAGAGAGAGCCACGCATGCAGAGAGAGCCACGCATGCAGGAGCAAAGAGTTGCCTTCTAGTAGAGTTGATATGTCTAAAGAACTGGCCTTTTCTTTCTGCTCTTATTGTTGGCTTTGGTCATAGATTCTGGCCTGAGGGATAGAAGAAAACCCCACTAGAGGAAATTAAAGTTAAGGGCAGAAGAGGTAGCAGCTGTGAGATTGGTTAGTGTTCATCACTGGGCACCTGTCCTTTTTCTGAAATATTTTTCCCACAGAAAATATGAAAGGGATGTTTCACTGTCTATGCAATGTGGTGGTCATTTTTTTTCCTCTAATTCAAGTGTTTCTGCAAGTAATGCAGCTCTCAGTTATATTATCTAAAGTAGGAGAGACAAGAGTTTTGAACTTGATAACAAAGAGAACCATCACAGCTCCTCTTGTTCATGCTGAGCCCTAAAGTCTCCAGTGCAGAAAGGGAGTGGAAAGTTCCATGTGCTCAACTCCCAGATTAAACGGCCATTACATAAAAATGGGGAGCTGAAGGGTTAACACATACCAGACGATAAAATCCTTACATAGCCTGAAGCAAACATTCAGCTGACAAAAATGTTATTGTATGTTCTCTCTTGAAAGCCTTAAGATATGCTTGGGTTAATTAGATTTCCAAATATGCAAATATGCCCTAGTGAGGTTTTTCTGAAATGCACCATTTTAAAATTATGTAGCATGGCATTAGTGTTCAAAATACTGAATTGTAAGAGGATGCCTGAATAGCTTACTAACATATCATATAAATTCATAATTGATCAAACCCATTTATTCCCCACTGTCCACATTATACTGTTCAAATTGGGTTAGAAAATTTTATGGAAATTAGGTTCTCTAGCATGCTTTAGGGGAAGATTAAGGAGTAGTTTAAATTACAGCCGTAGTTCTTCAAAAATGCCAATTCACTTGTCTAATATCAGTGCTTCCAGGGTGCTTAGTTTGGGGAACAGGAGGCTTCTACCGTACTTAGACTGTGGATCTCCTGACGGAAATTAGAACACAAACTTTGATCTTAAGGGGAACGATATTTTAACAAGGGAGTCGGAATTGACTTAACTTTGTTCACCTGCTTGTGCCAGTGAATTATTTTAGGATTTCAATTTCTAAATAGGTTTTTTTTTTTTTAAATATAGAGAAGCATGTCTTTATTTAGGTGTTCTATATAAATGGGTTTCTGGTAAAGAACATTTAGGCTGTGTCCATTAAACAATAATGAGTCATCTTTTCTAGAAACTTTTCTAAAATGCATTACATTTTTCAATGATTTATTAAAGTGTATACTAAAGTGTACTAATCACAAACCAACAATTTCTGTGTGAGTCAAATGTGCCATGTGTGCATACCCCACGCGTTATGGAAAACTATTTATCCATGCTTTCAATGACCTAGACCACGAGGTTGACAGCCTTTTCAGAGAGTAAATGTTTAAGTTTTCCAGGCCACTTAGTCTCTGTTGCTGCCACTCCACTGTGTCATTGCACTGGGAACGCAGCCATAGACAATGTATAAGTGATGAACATGGGTGATTTCCAGTAAAACTTGGTCATCAAACAAGCAGTAGGTTGAATTTGGCCTGCAGCCTGTGGTTTGACAGCCTCTAACTTATGCTTGGGTAATGTTGGGGAGTTCTTTCTTGGGTTTTTTTGTAGTGGCGGGGGGTTCCTCATGGCCATTTTTGATGTTTTAGTGTTCTTGTATTCCTACTTTTAGCACTATATCACTCCTTTTTGTTTACTTACTTTGATGTACTTTAGACTACATGAAAAAGAACTAGCTTATCAGAATTGTTTCTAAAATAAGAGGTACTAGACTCCAAGAGAGGTTCCTATGGCTTTCCTATAAAGAAAGTACAGAGGGCATTTGATATGGCATTCCTTCTCCATGCATATTCAAAGGCAATATTTATTTCTGGATTCTTAACCTAATTGTTGGCATGTAAAATAAGTTTTGTATTAAAAGAATTTTGTTATGATTCATTGGGTTTTGGTAATGATTCATCACATTCACTTATAAGTAAAAACAAAATTTTCATCTACATTTTCATGGGCATAGTTTAGTGTTTCTCATCCTGTGTTTTCCATATTTATGAATGGTTTAGCAAGAGTAACAGATGTATCTACTCTAAAAGAAGAGACTAAATTGCCTTTTACAGATGAGAAGAAATTGCCCTGCCCTCACCATGATCAGTGTACTATAATATTTTATGGTTACATCTAGCTTTACTTTATATATATAGGTAAACTTCGTTCTTTGAATTTTCAGGAACTCTTTAATCTGCACACACGGCTTACTTGTTGAGAGCACTGGATCTGTGTTCAAATCCTAACTCTATCACTTGTAGCTGTGTCATATTAGACAAATTACATAACTTTTCTGAGATTCATCTCTTCCATGTGTAAAATAGGGACTCCAAGGATACCCACCTGAGAGCATTGCTTTCTGTTTCTTTAATGCTGTTGCCCTAGTTACTCTTTTCCTCCTCCTTTCTGCCAGTGACACTTACATCAAGTCTAGGTGTAAAACTTAGCATGTAATCAAAACACCATGTTTATACATGTGATCAAAACACCAGATTTAAATATGTGCTGTTTTGTCCATTATACCTCAGTAAAACTGGGAACAACTTTTTTAATCTCAAAAAATAAAACTTAATATGCTATTTGTAATACCACCCTGTTAAAGCCAGTTTATCATTGAAGCAGATAATACCTAAGATTAGATAAAATTATTTGTCTCATCTTAAAGTAGGTGGCCACGTGATATGTGGAATATAGGAAGAGTATTTGTAACATAAAAAGCTACATCCAATTACAGAAAATTTTTTATTCCTTTTGCTATTACATCATTAAATATTTAAGGTATCATTTACATCTAATTTGATATGCATGCTAGGTAAAATATTGAAAATGTTGTTTGAAAAGGGTCCTAAAATATAGACTGCCTGCTCTAAGAAAAGGGCATATAAACTTAGCTCTCAACATTGGTCAAGTTCTTCCATGCTTGCAAGTCTAAGAATTTCTAGAGATTTGATTCTGATCTTTGATATCCTACTTACTGTCACCACAAGAATTAAGTAGATCTAGCTTCCTAATGAGCAACCTTCCAACAGTTAGTATTGTAATAATATTTATAAAAACATCATTCTCAATCTCTTTGCTATACACAATTTAAAACAGTGTACAAGAAAAAGAAAAAGATCCTAACTCATAAGAACTCCAATAATGATATGAATACTATAGATGATGGAAAGAACCCCAGGTAGATAATTAAGAAAGCTGGGTTTTAATCTTGTCCACTGATTCACACTGATAGCCAGATCAAGTTACTTAATCACTCCAAGCAAGAGTTGTTCCATCTTTAAAAGAGAGGATGATACTTTGGATTTATGATTACAGAAAAAGATACTTCTGCATTCATCTCTTGAAAATTACCCCAAAGCAAGGAAAAAAGAAATACACAGTTCAGTTATGATTAAAGTAGATCACTGGACTCCTAAAACACAACCTGTGAAGCAGGAAAGCAGGTGGAATAATAATAAATGTTCAGAATGATGGAAGAGTTTTGGAACTAGATGTGGTGATAGTTGTACAATAAGGTAAATGTAATTGATGTCACTGAATTGTGCACTTAAAAACAGTTAACATGGCAAATTTTGTTATGTATATTTTACCACAAAAAATTTTTAAAGGAATCATAAGGATTTAGTAGAGAGGAGTAAGGTCAAACAAAAATGCTTCCAGGTTGAGAGTTCGAAAGAACAGCTACCCAGTTTATCTCCCAGAAAAGTCTGAGAAATTGGAAGCAAGGTAGTAACAGAAAGTGGGGAGAGTGAAAACAGGAATTGCTTGAAAGTGTATGTAAGTTACGACTGGATCTCCTGATCTCTCCTTCCTCAAAACCTTCTCTGTCACTGGAGAAATGACCTCACCACTTTCATCCTGGCAGGAAATGATGCTCTTGGAAGATTGAATTAGAGAACCTCAGGGCTTACAGGCTGCAGGGACTGAAGAGGGTGAGACCAGACTGAAAACAGGAGTGAGAGTCTGGTACTAAATTTAAGATCCCAGCCCCTTCCACTGAGTAACTCCAAAATACAGATAGTCGGGACTTGTCCCTCTGAGCCATTTCACTAGAGCAGTCTTAGCTGATTTAAAAATATGGAGATGAAAAGCCAAAGTAATGGCTTGAAAGAGTTGAAAGTAGTTGTGTCTGGAGAGGAGAAGGGGAAGGGATAGGACAAATATCCTGACGTTTTCAACAGGCTTTTTATTATTGTGTGATTTTTAAACTATATGCCTCTAATTCTTTGGTTTTAAAATGATTAAAATAAATTTGCAAGGCATAAAATCAGGGAAAATTTCTAAGAGCCCATTCTGCCTTTGTTTGTTTTAGTCAGATTCAATCATATTGTCTTTCATAGAAAAAAAGTGTTACTAGACTTTTGATTTTTTTTCCCCTAAGGGGAAAAATATCACCAAAATAGCTATTTCTAAGGAGTGCTAATTGGTGTCATCATATTTTATGTGTAATGCATATTTGTATTGGGAACACATTTTTCCCTCCAGTAATTATGTATCTATACACTAGACTGTGTCTATTTCAAGATCACTAAATTGGTCGTAGTTCAGAGTGTCCAATAGTATAATCTGGACTGGCTATAGCTCCATGTATAATTTTTCCTATGAAGAAAGCATTTGCTAAATAAAGGAACAGGGTATGTTTAAAAACATATTTGAGGGAGAAACGTTTCCTCTAACGTCCAGCTGCTTTGTATTTGCATTGAAACTGCATGCTGATTTCAAAGGATCTTATCTATACTTTGGAGAAGGTCTGGGATTTTCTATTTTACAGCATCTTATTTCCATATAGAGATATCTCATCGGCCTACTCATTCATTGACCTCTGTTTTAATTCATTTTTGTAAATCTAAACAATAAGTTGATTTAACAGACTTTGTTATAATAGGTATTTTTCCAGAGAGTTCTGCAGTTGATTTATGCAGTTCTTTATGTCTGATCCCATGAAAAGACCATTTTCATCTTTTGTTTTTATTTTCCAAACATACAAGCATTGTTAAAGCTCTTTAGAAACTGCTTTTGAATAGTCATTCTTTGTGTAGAAAAACTACAGTATATTCCTTAAGTGAAATTCAATCAACTACTTTCATGGTAACTGGGCTTAAAAGACATCAGTGAAAATACCCACACAAGCTCTTAAGATCAAGGCATTTGTTTCAGCTGACTTTAGTATGTACTTATCCATTGTGCATCAAATGATGAGCAAAATAGCCAGATTTCTAATAAGCAAGTACAATATAGACAAAAGAGAGCACTGATTTAGGGTCCTAGTGTCAAATGCGGTAAAACACTCTGTTTATAGCAGGTCAGGCTTGGGTTTACAATTAGCACTAATTACTGAGAAAAAAATCAAAACCTCAGCTTTAAGGAAGGACACTTTTCACTGCAAGATCAAAGCCAGTCTCTGCAGAATAGGAAAGCCTCTACCACTTAATTGCACTGAAGTGCTAATTGGATTGTAAGGTACTTTCATGAGTTTCCCCAATTAGCCGGCCATTCCTGACAGAATCCAAAAAGAAGAGATTATGAGTTCTTAGAGCTTTTGTCTATATGGTTGTGATTTGTATACCTGACTGAATGTAGCCTTGCCTTCTTTTTATGTAAATTGAGGTCTTTGGGGTCTCAGTTCTTAGCTTGCTATAAATAGCCTTGAAGGTAAAGCTATCCATTGTATACAAAATCTTAACTGTGTACTAATGATAATGGGACAAAATTTAATGGGGACTATCAGTTCTATTAAGATTCCTAATTTGAAGTATGAGAATTGGGTACAGCTTCTTGGCTCAGGATTTTCACCTTGTGTAGTTAGGATTGTTTGGATATTTGTGTTACAGTTCATAAATGTATTACATTTTATTACTATTCATTTTGGGCAATTTTTTGATAGGAACAGATAATCAGTAATTTTGTAGTGTTTATTTTCTAAATACTAAGTTTTATCCCTGAGAATAATTGATGGCTCTAATTGTACCTTGCCTATACATTGTGTCCCTTGTGATTTTGATTGTTGCTGTTTGATCATATAAGGCAGTGACAATTCTGCCAGCTCACCACATGAAAACTCATATGACAAAGTGATCTCTTTGGGCAAAATGATCCATTTGGATAAAGAAAATGGGAACCTTTAGTTGATGTCAGGTCTTCCTTACACAAAGTGAAGTAAAAAGTTGCCAGCTGTGCAGTGAATTCACCTGTCTGTACTAAAGTGGAACCATAATAAATCTTATGAATCTCCCACTGACATAAAAACTATGCTACTTTATTCACATTTCTCAAACTTTGTTTGAACATTTGCCTAAGTGATAAATGTGTTAGGTCTCCATTGTGCTGGTAAAGCAAGAGGAACTTAGGAAATTTCTAAAGAACTTTTGGATGTTCTGAATTATCTGATGATTAACCTCATTAATTAGAAAAGAATCTATTTCCCACAGTTTACTTTCTGTTCTATAAACCCTAGAGTGAGTTTTCAAATAATAAAGATGTTGATTTGTGTCTCTGAAATTTGAGTCTGACATTGAGAAGCAACATGATTCTCCATGCTCCCGGGGCTAAATGTACTTTATGCTCAGTTATTGTATTTTATAGTAAATGGAGGCATTATGATAATAACACCTACTATGTATGCAATTTATACTATTAAGTATTGTATATACTTTTTCACTGACTCTTACAATAACCCTAAAAGAAAAAGTAGTAGTACTATCCTCATTTGAAAGGAAATAAAACAAGTTTAGAAAGGTTCAATAGCACAGCCATCAAGAAACACAACTCCCAACTAGAGAATCCACCATTAAAACCCACTTTTTCTGACTTCAAAGCTTTTGCTCTTGGCTCATTAAAATTAGTGGCAAATTAGATCCCTCCCCTTATGTTTAGTCTTGTACATTTCTTTTATAAAACTTATAATTATGTATAACACACACACACACACACACACACACACACACACACACACACAGTTTTATTTAGTTTCTCATTTCTCATTTTGGGAGTAGGGGACTACATCTGTCTTATTCATCAGTGCCTAACAACAGTACCTGTCTCACAATAGGCCCTCACTAAATGGGTGGATGGATATGCTAGTACCAGAGCCAAGGGCTTCTAAAGCCAAGGCTAATGCCTTAAGTACCCTCTCTGGTAAAGTTCTTCAATTTATAAACTACGTATACTTTAGTAAAAGATCAGGACACCAAAATCTGAGAAATAATAAAAAGAAAATATCTTTGATCTTTGATAGTATGAGATTAGCACCTTCGAAATATTTAAAGTGTTGTTTTTTTCCTTCACCAGGAACATATAACTTTCAGTTTCAAATGAAAACATTTCCTAAAGGAGGATGTGTTTTGTACCATGAAATTACTCATATAACTTTTAAAAATTAGATGTGGGTGATATGTATTGTTTAAAATAACTGTCTTCTCTATCAAACCTTATACTTTTGCCAAATTTGGGCATATCTACAAAGACTTCTATATAGATCATGAAATAACTGAAGTCATCAAAATAAATGGATCAAGCAATATAAATTTATTGATGTCTACTTCTTTCTTTATGAAAAAAATTAACTTATAAATAGACATATCTCCTTCAAATAAAATCAAATTTGTTCATTAAAAAAAAAACTTTTAACACTTGCCCTGTTATTTAATTCCAGAGAAACTAGCTCATAGATAACTTTTAAAATGCATTTAATAATGTAATAAGCAATATGAATTTAAAAATTTCCCTTGACATGTAGGATAGTAGCAATAACATCCATGTATGTTTTTCAGATCGTGTGTGTAAATGGTATTTTCTATCCCAGTTACATGTATTTGTCATCTTTAAAATGAGAAAAATGTCAGTATGAAAGGACATGTGTTGTGTAGCTGGTCTGACACAAAATAGATAGTGATTGGTAGCAATTTGTATAGTAGAATGTTACGGTCACAGTGAAAGCATAGATTGCTAAATGTCATTAATGCTGTTTTACTCTACATAAAAAATTTTGTACTACAAATCATAACTATATTATTTTATAAGTTTAATTTTTTTCCAGGCTTCTTTTATTTTTATTTTTTAATGACCAAAACAAAGCATCTAAAACCGCAGCTTCTGGAAGAACCACTTGTTCTTGCCTGTCTTGTATCTCTCCTCATACTTGACCTTGGCCTCTCATCAGTCCTTGCATTTAAGGGCAGGATATAAGTTCAATTTTTAACTGGTAAAATATATACATAACATAAAACTTGCCACTCTAACCATCTTTAAGTGTACAGTTCAGTGGCATTGAGTACGTTCACAATGTTGTATAACCATCACCACTGTCTCCAGCCCTTTTTCATGATCTGAAAGAGGTGTGTAGATACTTTATTTTTAATCTTAAAGTGATTCTTCCTTTTAAAGAATTATACAATAGAAGTACATTTAACAGATATATAATAAACATCATTTTGTGCTTACATTTGTTATTCCAAAGGCATTTTACTGTCTGATGAGTCACATTTACAATTAATTTCTTATTATAATTACTCATCATGTAAAAGTATCATTTTTAAAATGTTGAGCTTTTCTTCTTCAAACCACAAGAACCTATCTCCTATCCTATGTTTCCTCCCACCTATCTGCACAGACATAGACCTGTCCCATGATCATTTGACATAAAGTTTAGCTTTAGTTGAGAAACCCATGCAACCATGAGATAGGCTGTCTCACATCGAATTGCAAGTATTCTTGAATCAGGAATCTTTCAACAAATAAAATATTTATCAGGAAATATATTTTATGATTTTATGTTTCATTTTATCCAAATCATACCAGGTTTTGACTCACTTTGTTTTAACCATGAGTTTGGAACATATGTAACTACTTCCCTGTCCTTGCCACTTGCCCCACTCTTACTGCCTACTCCTACTCTCCACCCCCATCACATTGGTTAGTCAGAAGTTGCCTAGCCAGGTATGGTGGCTCACGCCTGTAATCCCAACACTTTGGCAGCCAAGGCAGGCAGATCGCTGAGCCTAATAGTGAGAGGCCAACCGAGACAACATGGTAAAACCCTGTGTCTACCAAAAAAATTACAAAAGTTAGCTGGGCTTGGTGGTACGTGCCTGTAGTCCTACCTACTTGGAAGGCTGAGGTGGGACAATCACTTGATCCTGGAAGGTCAAGGCTGCAGTGAGCCAAGATTGTGCCAGTGCACTCCAGACTGGGCAGCAGAGCGAGATCCTGTCTCAAAAGAAAGAAAGAAAGAAAAAGCAGCTGACAGCACCTGAAGTTCCCATGTCTGCGCCTCTTGCATGTGTTGCTTATTGAACCTGAAGTGTCCGTCTCCAACTTGGACCCCCACTTATTTGCAGCCAGCCTGTCTCTTCCTATCACTTTTTACTCAGCTTAGACTTCACTTTCTCAAGGAAAACTTCTCTGGCACCCATCCTACCTGCCTCTCCTCAGTTCCTCAGTAACTTCCTATGCATACCCTCTGGTAACATGAGTCACACTCTGTTGAGAATATATACTTACTTGTCCTTCTTTGTCTGTAGATTTGGAACTCCCTCTAGTTTCGATTGTGACTTATCTGTATCTGTCTTTGCTAGCACAGTATGTGGCATGAAGGAAGAGGCAGTCAGTAAATAGTTATTAAATAAATGTTACAGTATTAGCATTTTTTCAGTTGTAGTGGTAATAGTTGTAGTCAGACCAAAATACAATGGATTGCTGGATTTCTATTTTTTATTTATCCAGAAACCTTTCTGAATTACTTTGGGACAACATGGATTAACCTAAGGGACATTGTGTTAAGTGAAATAAGCCAGGTACAAAAAGACAAATACTGAATGATCTCATTTATATGTAAAATCTAAAAAACTTGAACTCCCGAAAGCAGAGTGTTGTATGGTGGTTACCAGAGGCTTGGAGTGGGAAGGAGCAGAGACTTGTTGGTCAAAGATACAATTTCCAGTTAGAAGAAGGAATGTGTTTTTGAGATGTGTTGCACAGCATGGTGAATATAATTAGTTATAATGTATATTTTAGAATTGCTAAGAGAGTAAATTTTCAATGATCTTATCACAAAAATGATATATGAAGTTATTATTCTGTAATGTATACATATCTTAAAATATCACATTATACACCTTTAAAAAAAAAGAAAGAGTTGATGAATGAGTAACTATTGAGAGACTTAGTGAGGACAAACTGTGTCCCAGATGATACTTTTACTTATTGTGTAAAAGTATTATTTTTAAAATGTTGATCTTAGAACCCTGGATAAACGAGTAAGCTTTAGTCCACATGAAAAGCAAGGTAACTAACGGAGCAAAATTAAAAAGGATCTTAGAACCAATAGGAACCACAGAATTCTCCAAATTTCTGTCCACATTATTCCTGTTCTTGATTAATCTGAATATCAGTTTCCACAATAGAGTAAGCCCCTGGGACTTGTGTGTCACATGGGAAGAAAAGTACATAGATTAATTTTAGTCACTGAGAATAATCTACTGAAACATCCCCTGAAATAAGTATGGATTTTATTACAAAGTGCTGAATAAACTTCCCAGAGCTTTTCTTGCCTTTGTGAGACTATGTTAGTTCCACAGATGAGAAAACAAAGTGTCAAAGAAGCAGGGAACTCAGAGATTGTTTCTAACCACAACTTGAGCAAACTACTTTAAGCTCTATTCTGTGTCAATCAAGGCCAGGTTGGAAGGGACCTGAAAACTATAATGTTTTTAGTAACAAATGTCACACTTAGTCCCCATATTATAAGAAACATAACAAAACTTTATACATTGGGGATGTAATAAAAGCCACTCCTATTAAAATATAAACAAGATGGGGTAGTTAACATGCTTTTCACAGTGTGACACCGAAACATACCAAGCAAATAAACCAGTGAGTTTGATGAGTGAGTGAAAGGGGCATGAGGTTGATTAGAACCAGGTGAAGGCAGGTGGGGCAAATCGAAACATATGTACAGAAATAAAATCTATTTTAATAATAAAGTGTTTGTGTGTGTGTGTGTGTGTGTGTGTGTGTGAATATAGCAGCCTTGTATGTTAAATAATGATCATGATTCAGAACACTTTAGTTTTCTTGTTTTACTAAAAGTGAGTTGAAAATATGTAAGGTACTTCTAAATTGTTCTTGACTACCCCTCTTTAACAAAGTACTCTTTGTACCCTGCTAGACCCAGGGCTCTGTGACTGATAGTTTCACCCATCAGCATTCCTAAATTAAGGTTAATGGCCAGTCCTGAATGCAGAGGGCCCCCACCTATGAGGAGAACAATTCCATGGCCCAGGCACTCATCAGAAATACCATGGCATGTGGTGCATGTAAGAGAAGGCCCTTTGATGTAAGCACCAAGGCTGTTACCATGGAGACCACATGATTCAACTCACTTCCTGATGCTAAAGCACCTGATCTTCAATTCTTCACTAATTTCCACAGAACCTTGACCATACTTGACATTTTAAACTCTAATATGCCAGAATTTATTTTAAGAAAATGAGTGATCTATATACAATTTAGAACATGATGTAATTTTTCCATTATTTTCTTACTTCTTAGCATTATGATAGGATTATTTTCCATTTAATTTCAAATGTAATTCTTTTAACTTAGATATGTCTGAGAAAGCACAGGCCTGCCTAATATATGAAAAATGGGTCACAGGTATTAGCTGGCAGCCATATTATCTGGGAAAAGACAGGGGCTGGAAGAAGAAACTGTTGTTTAGGGGCATGCCAGGAGCACCTATATACATGTTCATCTGACAGCTCTTGTCCCATTCCTTGAAGAAGTGAGGCTGCAGGACAGAGAAGCACATAATAGCTATCTACAGATTAAACAGCTAAGTCATCTGTGTTTCAGTGCTTTTTAAGGACAAGTTACCCTCTGGCTGGCATATCTATAGAAGAAAAGATAATTTAAGCTTTTCTTTCTTTGCAAAAGGAAGTAGGAAAGACTATATGAGATGTTGATTCTCAAATTTTCTAGCTGGCTGCAGTGCAAATTACTCTGAGGTCCATATACTACATGTTTAGTTCTGAGAGTAAAGATTTTATATTAGTCCATAAGAATCTTAGAACTAAAAAAGGAGAAACATTGATGGCCATAAAGGGAAAAGAGATATTTAAATTTATGAAGTAAAAAAAAAAAAACCTGGGCTATCTTTTCTCCTTCTATTGTTACTCATGATTCATTTTTTTTGAAGCTACTCCATTTCTGTGTACCAAAGGTGACTCATAGTCATAAGGGAAATAATTATACTGTTCACCTGTATTATGGCCATTGAACTATTTCAGTTTGGGCCTTTTATCTGCCATGTCAACAATGAACAATGTATTACTTGGACACAGGGTCTCACTCCCTACACAGAATGCTTGGGCCACAGACTGCTGTTTAAGGATACATTGCATATGTTGATGTCTGCTCCCCACAGAATTGAGCAGGTCATCTTAAAACTGCTCTGTGAAAATGGAAAATGGAGATTGATTTTTCAACACTTTTGTTTTCTTCCTGAATCCAACTGAATCACTAGGAAGTTTCTACCACAATTATATTTTAAATACATACAAATTATGGCCTATGCGAAGTACAGTCAAAAGTGCTTACTTTTTTTATATGTGTATGTCAGTGTGTGTTTATGCAGTGTTTGGGCATGGAAACCAATTTAGGTTAAATCTGAGGTGATGTGAGCACAGAACTGCACAGTTATATTAGTTGGGAAAATGGTATGTGTCCCAAATTTAGAAAGCATATGTCACCAATGAGTTAAAATTTGTATGGAGATCTGAAAGATTATGTCAATACTCTGTTCACTAACATCAGTTTTAAGTGTAGTAATTTTTAAATAATATACTTCTAAGTGTGTATGCTAAATAAGAATTAAAGCTTCTCTTCTTATTGAGTGATTTTTTTTTAATAATTAGACCTGGAGCCAGTTTTTTCTAACCAATGGGAAAAAATGTTGTTTCCCTTTTCTCCATTCTAGTATTAGAACTGTTTATTAGCATGTTACTTCCTGATCACACTAATTGGCTGAGTATAGTGAACAGTCGGTGGAACCAGATGTTGTTTACACCCACTCTTCCTGGGTCTCTGTCCCTATTATCTTCACCTGGATTACTTACAAAGCTGGGGCCCTTTGTCCTGTTAGCTGTATACTTCTGGTATAAGCAATCTTAATCAGTGACACTGAAAGGTTGAGAAAGCCCAAAAGAAAGAAAGGAATAATCAGGAAGTGACTATATTAAGCAAAGCAATGAGGCCATGTAAATTTAAAATTAAAGGAGTCAATCTGACAGTACTGAAGGTGACAAATTACATCCTAATTTTAAATGTGAAACCGATACTAATTCGCTTGCTACCATCTCAACACTATCAGTGCCTAGAGTTGAGCACTGAGAAAACCCAAAAATTTGCTTTTATTTTGGAGCCAGTTCTTTTTGGTGCTTCTCTTAATTTTTTCCTAAGCTGTCCAGTAAGCATTCTGTCTTGTGCCCACCCCCTGAAAATTAATTTTATGAAATAGTGGTAAAAATTTTCAAGATTTCTTGAAATGAGCTTGTCGTGGGGAGTTAGGAGCATACCACCCCAGAGTAGTCAGTTTCTTTTATTGGCTGCTGTTTTGAGGTACATTCTGTGGATCAGCTGCAGAACAAGTTAATTGTCACTGTGGGGATTGAACTAATTATACTATCTTTGAAAGCCTCCTGTGTGTCAGATTCTTAATATAAATTTTCTGTAATCCCTAAAACATCTCTATGAGATATTAAAATTTTTACTTTCAGACGAGAAACCTAAATCTCGGAGTTTAAGTAACTTGCCCAAAGTTAGATTATAGAGGCAAAAACTAGAGTTGATGCCTTTGGTCCATCTGACCTCTGATCACTGCCCCTTACACCTTTAGAAAGAAAGCTCAATGTTACCCGTGCCATCTTGTATACAAGTGAATTGGCCAAACAAGTTTTTCATAGCAATGGTTCTGAAACCTCGTGAAAAGTAAACACCTTTGAATGTAGTAAAATTGTGGATTCCTTACCATACCTGCAGAGATCTCAGGAATCTGCATTTTTAACAAGTCCAAGGTAATTCTGAAGCAGATTTCTACTTGGAGAATCACTTTCTAAAGATATTAATAAAATTATTTCTATTAGCTACACATTCATCCATTATACTTGAAGGAAAAGGAAGTTGACTTTACTACACAGTGATTATGTTTTGATGGTTTTATGACAACCCCTTTACCATCTAAGATTCCTTCTGTATCCACTTTCTTCCTCCCAAGAAAGCCGAAGGGTTAGTTTTGCTTCTTCAGATTAATTAGAGGTAATTGATTTTGAGGTAATTGACTTTTTAGCAAGTAATGCTGAAGATGTTTTTATTTTCAAGGGATCAGAATTTATTTGAGATTGATATCTATTTGTATTTCGAGTAACCTTTCTTTTGACACTTTTAGCCATAGACATTGATATTAATTAGTAGACATGACTTTTTAAGAGCTCTTTGAGAGGTGGGCTATTCTGAAACTAGATATAAAAGCCGGCTACCTTGAGAATCTATGTCTCTGAGCATTTAGAGGAAAAATAGGTGTAGCAACATTTTTTTGTTATGAGACAAATTTTTAATTTACAAAATTAGTTTTGCCATAAGCTAGTGCATTTTTCACGGAGAAGGGCTGTTGGTGACACTTACTAAAGTGTTGTAACATTTTGCTAATTTAAAAAAGGTCTGCTTCAGATCGATTGCGACCTTATCAATAGGATGATCTCATTCATCTCCTTTGGAGACTCTTGACACAGCCCGCTGCAATAGCTCTGAGCTGCCTCTACTGTGACTGCAAAATCAACATTAAAGAGGGTTTCAAATCACTTTGTGGTAAAGTGAAGCATCTTTGTGGTATTTTTTAGTTATTGGTTTTTAAAAAATAATCTTTCTTAGTTTTTTGTTTTTAAAAAATCTTGAACTCATGCTACTCGTGTTAGACATTCTAATTTTTTTTTGTTAAGACTAAGAGCTATTTAGGTGAGAGGAAGAGTTATTTTCTGATATGTATTGAATTTATGGTCCTTTTGCCCAGTTGTTACTCCTAGTTAATGTTAATTTATTTATAAAATGTATTCTACTTCTTGCAATTTTTTTAATATCAAGAAATAACAAATGACATCCTTTCTAGTTTAGTAGTTTTTAGCATTTTCTTTTCCTAAGAAATTGTTTTATGACTAAAAATGATCATTTTATTTCCCTGAAGGTGGGTAAAACTTAAGACAGCCAGTTTTCAAAGTGTGTTACATATTCCATACTTAACATCTATAGGGTGACAGTAAATTAACAAGATTGAATTTCCTGGGTGGCTTTGGAAGTAAATCTTTGACTTTGTGAACGCTGATCATTTCAAAGCAGAAATTGTACAATCTATAATTCTTAAGCCTAATTTCATAGATCGGAATTTCCTATAACCTTCTTCTGTTTCTCTTCTGCTTTTTATATTTATTAATTTTGTTCTAACCTTTCTAATATTAATTTATCTCAGCTGTCCTTCATTTATAGTCATTTGTGATCAAAACCACTTTCTTTCCATCTGCTGTCTTTTCATTCATCTCTTCTTTTAAAATCTGTTTCCTCTCCTGTAGACTTATGAATATGCCATGGTATGTCAACTTCTTTCACTAATTAGGAGGGTAAAAGGATTCTCTGCTTTGGAGATTGTCATTCTCCCTGTGTACCAGTCTCAACAATTAAAATCAGCTGTCTTTGCCTACTAGTGATTCCTTAAAAGAGAGAGTTTCCTTTTGGGGACCCCTGCACTCTGTAACAGTGATTCTTCCATGGCCTACAGGCCCACTGACGGTGGTTCACTGCATGATTCAGCCTACTTTCTGAACTGCTCTTTCCTAATGAGATACCACTGGTCTTTTAAAGTCATTGCTATTTTAAGTTACTTTTATGGGATTCAAATAGGTGTCAGGAAAAGTATTTATTTAAATGGCCCCATTTTGGTAATGTGCATAATACTTGACGGTTATTTTATATCCATTTTATTTTGTTCATAACTATTATTTACCTTTCTTCTCACCTGAAATTATTATATTAAATAAAGTGTTATTTTAAGAGGAATATTTATTCAGAACTTAGTTTCTATGGTTTTAATATTCAAAACTATCAAAATATTTGCAAGCATTTTATTCATGTTTTAGAGAGATGTCAGCCAATAACAAGTTATAAAGAAATATGATTCAACACAGTGAGGATTTATTGAGTACCTACTAATCATAAACTTTTCTAGGTCTTATGAGAAATACAAAACAATTTAGAGTTTATTCATTAGCGACACAGTAAAATACATGATTTAGTATCAGAATAATTGGTGGACTCAATCAGTGTTCTATAATATTAGAGGAAAGAGAAATTAACATGAATTAATTACTTTGGAGGGGTTGATTGAAGAGCTGATATGTGCACTTGTTCTTGAAAGACAGATATAATTTCAATGTACTCTCTATGCCAAAGATATTTTATTATATTTAGGAGGTAAAAAGGAAGAAGACAAAGATGATCTTACAATTTCATGCAGGGATTACCTAGAGAGTGAGACATCATTAATGAGGAAAGATGTCATGGGAACTGGCTTGCAGCAGAAGGTGAAGACTTTGCTTTTTGATACTTAAAGTGTGAGGTCTAGTAAGAAGGCAGAAATACACAAGAACAAGTGAGATACCAAAGCCAGAAAGGAAAGCAGTATTGTATGATAGAGGGCAGTACGTAACTGGAGTTTTGGAGACCTGTGTTCTAGTTCCTTTTCTGACACCAATTTGATGGGTAAATTTAGTCAAGTGACTCCATGGCTTCCATCTTCCATTTTTTAAAGTATTAAACAAGAGTCTTGAAATTCCTTGTACCTTTAACATACTGAAAATAAATATTTCAGAATTCTCCACTCAGAAGCAATAGCTGAACCTACAAAAGTACATATGACCTGTGAGAGGGGAAGAAGATTTAGTGGGAGTAATGGAGGAAGACTGAGCCTTGAGGAACACTGTAGTTTTAAATTTAAATTATATATATTTAAATATATAGATAATATGTTATATAGATAATATAGATAACATATTATCTATATATTTAAATATATATAATTTAAATTTAAATATATAGATAAATATCTATATATTTAAAAATATATGATATATTATCTAATTATCTATAGATTTCCCCCTAGTTACCTGCATTGGATATTTATATATTATGTATCAGGAAAGTCAAATTAACTTATTACCTGTTCTAAGAAAAGCTGGACTTCCTTAGTCCAAACCATATTCATGTACACTATATAGTTTAATTTGAATGTGAGAATATTTCAATATGCCATTTATGCTGTTCGAATAGTTCAAATAGCCTTGCTTTAATCTCTGATTACTTATTCAAGGTCTACATCTTGGAACCATGCCAATATTTGAAATGGAACCACTAAAAACGTCATTTGGTTATTTGATGGTATATTAAAATTTGACCCTTTCATAAAAAATAATTATATTAAAATACTCATTATTTCTAACCAACTCTGTGACTGAAGTCTACAAATAACAATTAAAGTTTATCCCAAAAGATGATGCTGAAATAGTTTCAGTTATGGTGGAGACAGATGTGGAAAACTGCCAGCACCTAACACAACCACTTAAGCTTCAAGACTATTAGCAAAGCAAAAAAAATTCAATGTCTATTCTATCAAAGGAGATAAACAATAGAAAGATCATTGTAGAATAATACAAAGAGTAAACATAAAAATATTTGAAAGAGAGGAGCCATCAATTATTTGTGTTCTGCACATAAATTGGCATATATGTGCATACTTGCAAAAATGACTAAAGGAGTCTTTTTTAATGCTTGTGTTTTCCTATTATTGATATTCCACAAGTGTTAAAATAATCAAAATTTTCAGATATTTATTGAGCTTAGATGTGGCAAGAAATATTCAGATTATAACTTATTCTTATGAGTATTTACTGTTTGGGGACAGCTTTCTTTTAAACAGTTGCGAGAAAAAGCTATGAAAGGCCAATTAGAGTTTTCCTTTTTAAAAACTAGTTTTGTACAAGTAAAGGTTGTCTGCACCCATCTCACAGGTGCTATGCATAGAACTTTTCTTAGTACTGTTGGTCTATGAAAATGTATTTGATGCAATAAACTGCCATTTTTAGCACGATTATGTACTGAATGCTTTAATACACTATTTGATCCTCACAACAACTTGTTTTCATTCTTGGAGAGAGAAATTCAGACAGAGAGCTGACATCATTGCCTGAGATTACATAGGCTAGCAAATGGCAAAGCCAGAGTTACGTCTATTTGCTTAACCCTCTCACATACTGCCCTTGATTTCTTGGCCATCTGCTCAGGGCACCATGCTCAGTGCCAGGTATGTCAAGATAAAAAAGACTTTCTCCCTCACCTCATGACATCCAGTCTAGCAGGATAGGTGCATTGCCTTTCCTTGTGAAGCCCACCAGCAGTACCACCTCACTAGGTCCTGCCAAAGTATATGCTTCCCCTAGATATCAAGTGCCATCAGCCAAGCACCTATTGTGCCAGAACGCACTGGCAGTTTTTTATGTGAATGCCAATGTGATGGTTCCTGAAAGTAAGCTCTACACATATATAAAACATTTTAATTGTTACGACACTAAATTACTGAATTACAAGTACCTTTCAAGTCTTCTGATATTCTCTCAGCAGAAAATAGGGAAGAAATATTACATAAGAGACCAGAATTAAGCAGACATATTACCCATATGCATTGAAAATGTGTTTATGCCATGTGCATCAGAACTCTCCGGCGCATCGAACCTGAAACTGAGCCAGTAATGAGACTTACTTTTTTCCAGCACCCTGTGATCTTCTGCCTAGCCAGTCCATTATGACAATGGCAACAGCAACTGTGCTTAGCTCACCACATGAAGACAGCCTTTCTAGTGTGTGCCTACCATTTATTAGGACATTAGTGGCCGGCCATCATCCAGATGCCCAGCCGTGACTATCACACAAAGAAAACATTAGCTTTCTTGGATGTTGCTATTATAATTTGGAAATTAGTTTTGCCTTCATGGCTGCATCACATTTGGAATCTCTCTTTGATGTTGTTATTAGTTTGTGCTCATGGTGCTTATGATAACTGTCACACATTAATCACGTCCATCATGTGATTCTTAATTTGCTCTATTATGACAAATGGATTTAGACACAAACTTGCAATTGCCTATTTTGAGGTTAATAGCAGATTTGGGGTTGTAATTGGTTCCCAAATATTCAATTTAGGGAAATTATTTCTCACCCAGCTCTAAAACATGTTTGAAGTGAGCAAATTGTATTTTTTACTATCACTGCAAAATTGTGCCAGATGAGACCATATGAGACATCTGAGTTTAGTAATACACCCAAAAGTTTCTACCAGAGTGGCATATTTGTGCATTCTCTGGGGTGTTCTGGTTTTTGCCATTATCTAATTTATCTACCCCATATTTATATATATCTCAAATTATTCCAAAGCATTTTATTTTATAAATGCTCTCTTTGTGGGGAATATTATATAATGATTATTCTGTATTCAGAATGTTAGTAGTATTAATAATTTCCAATTAAACTTTTTTAGTCTAATGACAAGAAGATGTTTGTAAAGATTACTATACATTTTGATTTTCTCTGAAATCCCTTTCTTAAATAGGGATTAAATATTGCATATTTAAAATAATTGTATTTCTAAAGTGATGCCAGAAATTTGCTTTCTAAATGAGCAGAGAGGTCTCCTATAAGGTCCTCTCTGGTTGCCGGGACTTCTGTCTTTTTCTTGGATGGTTTGCATAGACTAATGTTCCCCTTCTGCAGCCACCCTCCCCCTTGCATGTGAATTCTTGTACATCTCCAGAAAATTGTACACTTTCAACTATTCAGAAAAACTTCCTTTTCTAACAAATCTTAGTAACAGGAAATTAAAGGCATATGGGATACCAGTCAACAAAGTGACTGCAGAAAGTTATGAGACATAGAAACTTAGAAATTAGAGGTGGAGGACATTCACAAATCATCTCCTTTAGAAGCTGTGTAGAATGTAAACTAACAGTCAGACTCCGGAACCAAGCAGCTTGGATTTTGCTCTTGTTTCAGCTACTTCCTGTTGGACAGTGGGCAAGTCACTTAACTGGTATCAATTTCCTCATCAGTAAAATGGCAGTATCTATTTCATGGAGTCGTTGTGAGGATTAAATGAATAATTTTGTGAAGCTCGTAGCACATCATTAAGTGCTTAGTAAATATTAGCTGTTATTATCTAGTCTGTGCTTTTATCCAAAGGGAAATTCTTTTCATATGGTTCTAAGAGGGTGATCATTCAGTCTATACCTAAAACTTTCCCTGTAAAGAGCCATTTGCTCCTCTCCCAAGTATTTTCCCCTCATTTTTGAATAGTTCTAATAATAACAATGAAAGTCTTCCTTCTTGTGACTTTTGTACTTTGGGTCCAGCCCTGCTCATTAAAGCATCTAGAATATGTTGTCTATAAAAAGATTTTTCAAATATTTGAAGTATCTTGTCTTTCGACTCTTCCAGGTATTTTCTTCTCAAGGGTAATTACCCAGGTCCCTTAACTTTCATATGTAACATTCTTTGCAGGCCTCTTACCTCCCTACTTGCTTTAAATTGGTCATCAATGTCCCTATTAAGATATGGTACCCAGAATAAAACCAGATATTATCTGGCCAGTGCAACATGTTACTTCTCTTGTTTTATATATAAATTATATCACGTTCTAAGATTTCTTTAAAAAAAATTTTTTTGTGTGAAGTGCATTGACAGATGTGCTATGGAAACCACTGTGCTCTTAGATTACTTGTCATTCACCTAAAATCCTTAAGGTCTTTTTACACTAACTGTGAAAATGCCCTAAGCCGTTTTGGGTACTACTGATCTTTTACCCCAAGTGCAAGACTTTATATAGTTACTAGGAATCTCCTTGTTGACATAGTGATGAGAAAAACACGCAGGTTGAAAGAAGTTTTAGAAAGGCTTCACTAGTTTTTCAAAGTGCCTAGCTTAGTGTTATACACAGAGCAAGTGCTCTGTAAGTCTTTATTGACTATTAAATTTTCAAACAGTTAACACTTATTGAGTGCTTACTATGTACCAAGAACTATCTTAAGCACTTTATAGCCAGGTTCTGCTTCTTAGTGGCATTTTATAGCATGAAATTTATAATGTAAAGAGAGGTTCTATAACTTTCTCAAGCTCACATAACTAGTTAATGATGGAAAGGAAGGCAGGAATTAAATCATGTATGCCTTGAAGGCCAAGGAAGAAATTTGGGTTTAATTCAAAAGCCATTGATATGACATTAAAGGGTTCCCTGGGGAGAGGCACAGCCAGGTTTATGGATTTAAAAAGACGGCTCTGGTTACTCTCTGGAGAGGAGATTGGAGAATGGCCAGAGTGCAAAGAGGCCACCACGAGGCTATTAAAGAGTATAAGCAAGAGGTGGTTAGGTCCTGGGGGAAGAGCAGCAGAGAAGTGCATGGTTCAGGGTCTGTTACCGAGTTTAAGTGTTCAGGATTTGGTGATGGAATGAATATGTGGTCAAGCAAAGGAAGGAGTCCAGGACACTCACAAACCCAGGTGTCCAGTTTCAGTCAAAAGATGACAATTGTTATTAAAAATACAAATTAGTTAAGAAGAAATAATTACATGATTATGCTAGGTAAATACTCAGAAAAAAAGTGAGTGACTGAATGTACAGATTATATATGTTACAGTCAAAATAAGAGACTACTTTCAAAAGGTTTATTTCTCTATTACCTCTTATTCTTAGGGAAAATTATATATGATAATACCCTCATGAGAAAATGGAGCCTATTTTTTTTTAACCATAGTACCTTGAGAGATTTTTCTCTCTAAAAGAAAATGCCTTTTCCTATGAGAATGGTTGGCAGGCAGCAAGTCCCATTTGTTCCTTTAGGTGTCCAAGCCTTTATAGTCTTCTCTGATATATTTCTATGAGATTAAATAATGGATATATGTGTCTAAATACATCTTCTGTTCAGAGCGTGTTTTAAGTGTTTAGGTAGAAAAGGAATAGAGGTGGAAGGAGGTAAAAGAGAATTTTTTTAAATAAGAAAATCATAGGATTTTAGCCTGTAAAGGAGCCTTACAGATAATGACTACTAAGCCACTCATTTTAGAGTTGACCAGAGAAGTTTTATTCTTTATTCAGCCTGGAGCCCTAGATCCTCACTCCAGGGTTCTTGCCACTACCATGATTTTCTTGGAAGCTATCTGCTAGAACCCTGCTCTTTAGAAAGAACCAGTAGGTAAAGAAACAGAATTACAAGTTTAGGAAGAAGTAGCTTCCATCTAATTTGTAGAAATGATCAGAACAGAAGAATATATTAGTGAGAATTTCACATCTTAGGAATTAGTAGATTTGGCAGGTGAGAAAAGGTGGAAAAAGAGCCTACAGTGGATACTCCAGTGACAAGCCTAAGCCAAGATAATGAGGAGCCAGTAAGCACCCACAAACCTAGGGGTCAAGGTGAGCCCAAGTTGCCAAGTGGGCTGGTGGGTATATTTTAGATACTGAGAAGAAACTCAGGCACCTCACAGCCCACGCAAGGCCAGTACCATGTTACCTACCAGAGCTTAAGGCCCACAGGAAGGAAGAAGCATGAGACATTTCAACTCAGAAGCTAAAACTAAGGTCTTAGTACACATGAAGCTGAGACCTAGAAATTGTCTCTATTGTCCACAGCAGTGTGCAGTAATGGCCATTGTACTTTACCTGTCAGGAACTGACTGTCAGCCATCATTTTCTGATCAACCCATGTTGGTGCGATTGGAAGCTAAAATTGAGTTCATCGAGAGAAGAAGGTGAGAAAAATAATGCATCTTTCACAATTGAGGAACTAGATCAATGCATCTTATAAGGGCTTTCTTTTTTAATTATTTAATTAACTTTTGAATAGGTAGGTAATACATTTACATGGTTCAAATTGCAGAAAATAAAAAATAAAAAGGTTTTTAAAAAAAATCACCCTCCAAGTGCCCCTGTGCTCTACCCAGTACCCATTCCTGCCTATTGCTAAGCACAGTTCTTATTTATTATTCATTCATGAGTATTTTTCTCCATATGCAAGCCAAACAAATATAATATTCTTGTTTCTTTTCATTTTTTATAAAGTGAGGCTATAATATACACTCTATTCTGCATGTTACTGTTTTCATTTGATAATTATGATTACTTTCTCAATACAGAGTCATCTCAAGCCCAGAAGTTATTCAGGGGCTTCTGTCTCTGACAAAAGCTTAAAGATACAAGATTGTAATCCAAGATTAAATGAGATTAGCTGGGCACTGTGGCCCATGCCTGTAATCCCAACACTTTGGGAGGCCAAGGCCAGATGATCACTTCAGGCCAGGAGTTGGAGACCAACCTGGTCAACAGTGTGAGATCTCATCTCTACAAAATAATAATAATAAAATTAGCAGGTGTGGTGGCACACATCTGTAGTCCTAGCTACTCCAGATGCTGAAACAGGCAGATCACTTGAGCCCAGGAGTTTGAGTCTGCAGTGAATCATAACCATGCCATTGCACTCTAGCCTGGGCAATAGAGCAAGACTCTGTCACTAAAATGTGTGTGTGTGTGTGTGTGTGTGTGTGTGTGTGATCAATAAAAGTAATAATACTAGAACTTTTGGCATTGTGCTTAGAGTGGCTTTATTTAATTACACTCATGTGTCTGGGGTTGCAGCAGATGGGGTCTTAACCTTATTACTAGCCAATCTAATAATACTGAGTGATTGAAGTAATTCTTCCATTTCTTTATTTGCAAATAGGAAAGGGGTAGACTGATCAAACTTTAAGGTAAATTCTACATCTTAAACTGCTAATACTGTGTACTTTAAAATCTCTATCTTCATGCACAGGAATATGTCTGGCTATCATATTATCATTATAGAGGTACATGCTATACACAACTTCCTCCAAAAATAATTGTCTTAAAAGTGAGTTTTCAAATTGTGAAAATTCCAGATATTCAGCAAAACATAGAGAATAGTATATAAACATTAGTGTACCTTAGCTTAAAAAATAAATTTTTACAAAGAAAATTGAAGTCCCTAATTGCATTCCTGTCTCTCCCCTCCAAATGTAACCACCCTTCTTATTTTAATATTATCATTCCCAGTCACATCTTTCTAATTTTGCTTTATTTGCATGCATCTGTAAACAATATATATCATTCCTTTGCAAATTTTGAAATTTTACTTAAATCATACGTGTACATTCTTCTGCATCTTGCTTTTTTTGTTTTGTTTTATTTTTTGGCATTATGCTTTTGAGATTTATCCCTGTTGTTATATGTAGTCCTAATTATTTCATGTTTGCTCTTATATATTATACCATTATATATAACAATCCGAACTTAATTTTCTATTCTCGTGTTGATGGGTATTCAGCTTATTTTCCACTTTTGTATTACAGTGCTACAATGAATATCCTTGTGTATCTCCTTGTGTCTAAGAATAAATATAGGAGTACATCTTCAACTTTACTAGATATTGCCAATTTGCTCTCCAAAGTAAGTTGTGCTAATTTATACTCTCACCATCAGGTATAACATTTCTCATTGCTCAATATTCTTGCCAATGATTGATGTTGCCAGACTTTTTAATGTTTGCCAATCCGATTGCTGTGAAACTGAATCTCCTTAAGGTTTAAATTTATATTTACTTGATTTCTGATGAGGTAGAGCATTTTCATATATGTGTATGGAATCTTCAAGTTTCCCCATATTTCAGATTGTCCATTCATATCTCTTTTTATTTAGAAGATTGCATTTTTCCTATTGATTTGTAGTTATTCTTAGACAGCCTGGATGCTAACATTTTGTCAGTTATATTTTCTACTGGTATGAATTCTCCAAATTCATGGCTTGGCTTTTATTTTATTATGCTATCTTAATGAGCAAATTTTTCATTTTAATGTAGTCGAAATTATCTTTTGCTTTATTCTGTTTCTTCTAGTTTGCATTTTTAAGGCCTTCTTTATTCCAACTTTATAAAGATAATTTTCTCCTAAAAGTTCGAATTTGCTTTTTATTTTAGATCTTTTATCTACTTGAATCCAATAGTCTTTTTAAAAATGTGGATATGCATTTATTGAGTAGTTCATTCTTTCTTGAGTGTCATTTAACTGAATGAACAAAAAAGACATTCCAGAACATGTAGCAGTCTCATCAAAGTTAATACCCTAACGAAAGCATTTATCTATTTCAAGATGGCTATCATTGCTCAAAATATTTTTAAAATTATCTTTTCAAATTACATCTGATGTCAGCTGTACATTACTTAACAACTACCAACACTGGTAAACTTTTTTCTTTAAGGGCAGATTTGATATTTTGAAAGATTCAAACTCCTTTAGAACATGCTTGCTGATGAAGCTGGAGAGTAATGTTTTGGTTTAATTTAAAATGAAATGTAACTGTGAAATGTTAATATGGCCTTTCTTAAATGAACATAAAGTGATTCTGAGGGCAAACACTTAGAAGAAATTCTCAAACTATTTTGAAATAAAATTGACCTTAATATAAATAAGGGCATAAAACCTCTATTACATTGAATTGGAAGTTTAATCTTGATATATTTAACTCAGGTCCTGATGACTTAGCAAGACAACCATATGTGTAAATAGAAGACCACATGAATGAAATACTGAGTGATAAATGCAAAATAGACAAATGTATAAAGTATATGGAAATAAGGTATGTAGGGAGGATCTCACTATGGAGAGGAGTCAAGGAAGGCTACATGGTGATGACATTTGAACTGAACCTGGGAGGATGAAAATAAATTATTCATATGAGGGGCATGATACACTAAACACACAGCATATGCAACAGAACAGAAGGACAAAGTTGTTATCAATATGCAAGACACCTTCAAGATCTGGGGTTTATTTAGTATGACCAGAAGTACTTCATTTGGTAGTCACAGATTGGTCTCTCACCACGAAATGTAACTACCAAAGTCTTTTAAGCATGAAAGTAGCATGATCAGATTTGTATGTTTTTAATCAGAATCATCCTGGCAGTAGTGGGTTAGACAAACTTTCTCTAAAGGGCCAATTAGTAAATATTTCAGGTTTTATGGACCATACAGTCTCTTTCACCATTGTAGCACAAAAGCAGTCACTAGTAATTTCTAAAGGAGTGGGCAGATGCTTTATATACCAAAAGCAGCAGGCCAGATTTGACGCTGTACCATCATTATTTGACCAGTGGAGTAGAGGATAGCTTGGAGTGAAGATGCGTTGAAGAAGGGAGGATTAACTAGAAGTATTGCAGTAGATTGTGTTTAAAAAAAAAATGGGGGCAGGATCCCGGCACTTTCGGAGGCTGAGGTGGGCGGATCACGAGGTCAAGAGATTCTGACCATCTTGGCCAACATTGTGAAACCCCGTCTCTACTAAAATACAAAAATTACCTGGCGTGGTGGCTCGTGCCTGTAGTCCCAGCTGCTCAGAAGGCTGAGGCAGGAGAATTGCTTGAGGCCGGGAGGTGAAGGTTGCAGTGAACCGAGATTGCGCCACTACACTCCAGGCTGGCGCCTGGCAAATGATCAAGACTGTGTCTCAAAAAAAAAAAAAAAAAAAAAAGATAAGGTTCTAAACCAAGACTATGAAAGTTGGGATGAATGAGAAAAACGTTGCAAAAGAAATTTGGCAACACTGCTCTGGAATATGTGGGGGCTAGTGTTAAGGGAAAGGGAAGACCCAAGTTAACCAAAAGGTGGATGGTGATGGCTTCATCTAAGGTGGTAACCCTAGGAATAGGTGATTGGTGCTTTCTCTTTGTGGTGGAAGATGGTGTGAGGAAAGAAGGCTTAGTGAGGCAGCTAAGAGAAAAGAATGTGTTTCAGTTTTGGCATACTGAATGGAAAGGGCTCACAGAGAGATTTAGGTTATTGAACCTATGTCTCTAAAGCTTAGGAGAGTCTGGCACTCAAAGCATGGTGTTGATTGAAGTCCGCAGGATACAGGAAGTGTTGTGTAATGGGAGACAAGCAATGACAGAGCCTGGGCTCACCTACATTTACAAAATACCAAGGCAAAGAAGAGCCAACATGAGTGAGCAAATACCCAGAGAGGCAGGGTAAGGAACATTCCACAAAGGAGAGATGAACAACTATGCCAGACGCTAGCAAAAGGTTAATTCGGTGAAACGAGGACCTGAAAAGTGTCTGTTGTATTTGGAAAGGGAAATACATTGGTGACTTTTGTCAGAGCAGTCAGCATGATGAAGAAGTTTCCAAAGTAATTTGAGAAGCAAATGGAAGGTGAGGAAATGGGGAAAGGAGAATTCTACTTAGGTGAAGAATTAGATGGGTTTTGTTTTTATTTTTTCCTTTCAGGAAGGGAGAAAATTGTGTGTGTTTGTGCACAGAGAATGGGAGCTAGTAAAAACAAGAGATACTAGGGGAAAGGCATTATCAGTGGGACAGAATCCCAGAGGAGTAATCATGAGCACAGGTGGAGAAGTTGGCTGCATATAAGGGAAAGATGGGTAAAGGGATTGAGGTAAGTAGGAAAAGCTCCAACCAAATGTCCTGGTTCTCTCCCTTGGAAATCATTCAAAGCTAACATAATGGGCAAGTCTTCATGGTTTGAGTGAGCCATTTGTGGTTATATAATGAGGAAGAGATAGGTGTGGCATCAGTAGTTCTTTGTTAGTAAAAATTTGCAGATCAGGTTGGGTGAGACTCCTGAGAAGGCCCATTCAATTGCAGCAGAGGTTATATGATGAGATGAGGAACACAGGAGTTTGAAAACATGGCCGTGGAACCTGCCATTGGGAAGCTGAAATGTCATGGTCTGTCCTCTCCACCTCTTCTGAGCTTTCTAAGAAGACAACATTTTGTTTTTCCTTTTAGAGCACTGCATTATCTGAGGAACCATGGTGAAGGGGAAGGACCCAGCGAGGGCATGTTAGGCACTGTGAAGATGGTCATGGGGCCTCAGTAATGTGCTGGTGTTGCCTGCATGCACATGTGTATGATCTCAGCCCTGTGCCAAGAGGTAGAAGCTGTACATGGGAACATCTGTGCCGCTGGCCTTCCATGGCCAGGGACCAACATGGCACCTTGAGTTGGCGGCAGACTTTGTTACATGCGGCACAGCCCTTAGCCATTTGAGAGCTAACAGTCAGAATCTCCACAGGCCGAGCGCCAGCAGTAGTTCAGTAATAGAACTTTCAGTCACGACGGTCACTGAGGGAAGCCTAAGCCTACGAATTCTGTCGCCTTCTTTCCTAACAGCTGAAATAATTTAGCTATATTCTGCCACATGAGCTCTGTTGGAGGAAGGGGGATGCATAAGATGCTGAATTAGGTTCCAATTGAATTATTTAGTCCTCTTGATGCTGAAAGGTTCTTCTTATCTTTTGAAATGTGAGTGCTAATTTGAAGACAGTGAACAGTTTCTTTTTCTATATCTCTAATGTGGGATCAGGATTATATCCGTACTTAGTCACCAAGTCTTGTGTTAATGGAACTAAAACTCTCTGGGGAAGCATCCTAAACCTATTTAACATTCCCAAGCACTAAAGTTTGCATTAGGACTTTTACATGAGCTAAGGTGTCTATAAAAATATATGCTTGCAGCCAGGTCCCTAGTGGCTTCACATCTGAGGAAACTGTGGAGCATCCGTCATTCTAGCCAAGGGTTGGAATAACTCACTGCCGCAGATACTTCCATTATGTAACCCAGCTGAGGGTGTTGTGCACCTGTCACAGCAGAGGTCAGCCATGATTCTGTAGAATTGTGCAATAATTCAAGTGATTTTTTAACTATTGTCACCCAAGATGCAATGATAGAGAATCGTGAAATTTTAGGGAAAGAGAGTTTTTAAGATGAGTGGTTGATTTCCTCTTTGCTCCATTAAATGCCATGGCTTTTCATTGTTGTGTCATCATCTAGTTCTGTAACTTAACCCTTCAACACCCTGGTACACATCTTGCCAACAAACCCTTAACTTTAAAATGTAATCGCAGAAAAAATTGTATGTGGGATTTTTTTTCACTTGACTTAGCAATAATTTTGTTTGAGACACATTTAGAATCATATCTTAGGTGAAATGTCCTGAATTACTGGTTAAGTTTTGCTGTTTGTATGGCACAGGTTTAATAAAGCACTTTTCCCCCCATAAATTAGATATTAAAGCCAAGAAGCTGTGGTTCTCAGCCTAGGCTGCATATTTGAATTACATAGGAACTTCTTTAAAATACTGATGCCCAGGTCCTCCCACAGATTAATTGCATTCGATTCTCTGGGGATGGGGTCAGGGCCCCAGTATTTCTTTAAAAGCTCCCCAGGTGATTCTAGTGTGTAGCCAGGTTTGAGAATGCCTGCCTTTTAAAATGCAAATCCAACTATGTCTTAGTTTAAAACCTTTCTTCAACAGCCAAACTACTTAGCAAGGCATTTAAGGTCCTTTCCAGAATGGATCCACTACCCTCCCAGATAAGCTCATACTACTATGCTGTACACGCCCACCCTCCAGCTACTTTATTTTTTCTCATAGGCAGCCCTACTTTCCATCTCCATGTGTTAGCAATACTTTGAAGAAGACACCTTCCCCACTAAAGTATTTCCATTTTTAAACATGCCCTTAAGATCACCACCTTACTTACCAAGCCTTCTGTGGTTCTTCCAGGCAGCATTCGCTCCTCTCTGTACCTTGCATGCTGACTACCTTCTATATACCCCATCTCACCACTGTTGGTCTATGTCCCCCTCTTCCAAAAAACTGAGTTTATGTGGTGGTTGTATTCATGCCTTACTATTTTTTGTATTATTCACAGTGCCTAAAACATGAACTACATGAATGAATGAATGGAATTTATTCTAAAAATGCATCATATGTAGCGGTAGGTGGGTTCTGGAGTCAGACTTCCTGGGTTCAAATGACAACTCTGCCACTTACTGGTTTTGTGACCTTGAACAAGATATTTCACATTTCTAAGTGCCAATTTCATTATCTACTAAGTAGAAACAATACTATTGCCTACTTCAGAGGCTTGTGGGACTGAAATGGGATGCTAGTCATAGAGTGGCTAGTTTACTACTTAACACATTAAGCACTAAATAAGTGCTCACTGTAGCTATTCTCATTACCCTTTAATTGATTTTCATCTGGATGGAACTTTAAGAATTATTTGTAACAGGAATAGAGCATGAAACAGGTGAAATATAGTCAATGAAGTTTGCATCAGCCTGGTCTGGGTCTGCCGAGCCCTCCTGCTTTTCTCTTCCAGGGACTTCATTGATTAGTCTTGAGAAAGGAATATACGGGAATCAGCTAATAGACTTCGGAAGATAGACAGAGGATTCTGTCTTTTGAAAGGATATGCTATAGCAAGAGAGTGAAATAATTCTGATTGTATAATATATGAAGAGAATTATTCTGTACAATTTTACATGATTGAAAATAGGAAATACTGGAAACAGGGTGATCCTCCATACTCTGACATAAAATAATCAGAATCTACTGAGGGTAGAGACTGCCTCTGAATTCCCCACTATACAGCAGCCTGGCCTTAAAAGTTGGATACACACTAATACTTCATGACTAGGGTCATCTACCCAGAGGCATTTGTTGAAAGCAGATCTCCACAGTCCTCCCTGACCAGTGATCTGAATCTGTGGAAGTCCTAGTAGTTAAAAGGAAAAGAAAGAAGATGGAGAAAGAAGACAGAGAGGAAATAAACAAGTCACTTATTTACTGTCTCTAATGTTGCATGCCCCAGAGGCACCATGATTGTCAAGTCTAAGATGTGCAGAATCACATCTGTGATGACTGAGAATGATATGAATTCAACCTCAAAATGTAGCTGTAAACATTGTTACTATATTTTTACTACATGTTACCTATAGGTAAAATGTCCCATAGCATAATACCTGGCACATCATATATACTCATTAACTATAAACTGTTGTTGATATTATGAGACTGATGAAGATCATTCATGACTCATTCAGCAAATCGTCCACTTCCAGAACATAGTCAGGAATGTTGGTTCGGATGATGCACTAAAATTCATGCTAAAATCTCTTTCATCTGAATGGCAATAATATTCTATCTTGATATTCAAGCTTGAGAATTTTTGTATTATAGAAAAGAAGTTTGTAGGTCCTAGAAATACAATATTATGAATAACTGAGATTATATTCAATGCATTTTAAAACAATTCTTTTCATAATTACTGTAAATATTTCAAAATCCACAGAATGGATAAGACCAAAGGATAAAGAAGGGCCACTATTATTCAGGTATAAAAGTGAAGCATCTGGCTGTTTTCTAGAAGATATGTTTATGGAAATATAACATATGGGCAACATACGGAGAAAATCAGGTTGGAAGCTCTCTGGAGAGTAGACTAATATATCAGCACTAAGCAGATGTAAATTGCAGTGCCTTAGTCACCTACTGACTGTTTCTCTTAGCAATTAAAGAAGCTTTTCAATAGCTGAAAGTGAAGTTATTTTAAAAGATAAAAATCATTTAGGCACATATTTGCATACAATGTATTTATTTTTATTCTTAGTATTTAAAATTCATGCTACTTGTTCTGGCTACAATTTGTGAAGACTGATGTCACTAAAAGATAAGTGACTAATAACCATTCTAACCCTAGGTTCATAGAAACTAGTGACTTTGATGCCTAGAATCATGTTTTCCCACACAGTTTTTCTCAGTATGAGCTGCCCCATTTTTTGATTATTGATAAGCAAGTTGATCTCAGCTTTTCTGGTTTCCCAGGATTTTTTTTTTTTCTTAAACAGCTTGGCTGTATCATTTTGAATGGTACTTCACTGGGTTCTTTAAAGCATTTCTAACACTCATCCGGCTTATGTTAATCCCATTTCAGGTCACCATAAAGCAGTTGTTTTCATGTCAAATCAGCAGGCTTGCATAATCCACAAGAAGCCTGTTGTCAAGTGCAGGTCTTCAAGCTGGTAAATTTGCTGCATTCTGGGATTGTGTTGTTTGTGCTCCTCTCTCAGTGTTTACTATTATTTAAAGTATTACTTACATGTGATGCTGATGAAATTGTGCAGATAATCAGATGTGGTCAGTACAGGTCTCTAGCCATGTACTAGAAGGTTGGACATTCATCACTTTGATCTTGACCTTGTTGCTACAGTGAGTGCACACCCTGTCTGCCAACTCAAAGGTCATACTGGCCTTCTTGATTTGATTTTCTACTCTGTCAGTCAGTATGCCATTAGGCAGAGTGCTGCCAGTGACCCCTGTAATCTCAATATTGCCAGTGAGAGGTGTGTAGGATTCTGCCGATGGGGGCAAGTACGTGATCTCATGCTGTAATTCAATTCAATGTGTATTCACTGCACACCTACCATTTGCCCAGAAATACACAATAAGCCACAGGAGAGAAATAAAGGCACAGTTTCTACCTTCAAGGAGCTTAGTATTTGTATGATGATGAAAGTTTATCTCATGATTAGAAGGGACAGACAATAATTACTATTGGAGGTCAGAGTAAGCTTATCAGCATTTTGGCCACTGGATTTACTCTGCAGTCAGATCTGTAATCATGGCCTGTCTTTTTGTGTGTGCGTTTTGAAAGCTCCCATGACAACCTACAACAGCAGCCCTTGAATGACTGCCTCACAGGCTTTTAATAATATTCAGAGAGGTTAAGTGGAGTTTCCCAAAGGACAAAAATCACAGTCTAACACTGGCTTCTGAGTCCCTTATTCCACCCTCAGAGAATGCTGCACACAATAGATTGGATAAAATCAGGCTGATTTGCATCCCTGCTTTACCCATTGGTGACTAGGCATCTCACCCTATTTATGCTCAGATGATTATTGGATGTTTCACATACATTGTATAATATGTTTTTTCACTAAGGTAATTCACAGCCTTTTGTGTTTACAAATGAGAATATGGATTTTTTTTGTTTAATAATAGGACTTATTTATTATCCAGGTTTTATCCTGACTTTGTTTTAATTTAAAGAACATTTTTCAAGGCTGACATTAGCCACTGTGTTTTTTTCCCAGCCATTTTTTTTAATCCATGGTTACTTTCAGTGATGAATTGTTTAGTCTCATTTTTATTCTTTTATGAATTGCTTTATACTGCTAGTGAAACTCTTGCGAGATTGCTTAATATAATACAAAAATAAGTGTTAATGACAAGTTCTTGGTAGGTAAAGCGGCTCATCTTGTTTCTGTTGTCATTTATAGTCCAGAGAGTTTACCCTTGTAAATATTTTAAAAAGTCATCTTGCCACCCAGCCTCATATTTACACATGGGATTTACAGGTCCAATGTTAGGTCAAAAGTCAGCATAAAACAGGAATGGAGGCTCTGATGTCTTATCCCCTGGAAATGTTTTCAGAAAATTTCACAAGCAGAATCACTGTACTGTGGATATAATGGGCTGCTTAGCACATCTCCAATCTTCACCTACATAGGGGCCTTTGTGTAACACATCAGTCATTCTTCTAATGTAGCGTCATCAGTAGTTTCGAATTCAAGAAAAGTAGGACAAAAGAATAGTTGTTAGATCTGCCAATGTAGAAGGTGGTGCAAGGAGAGGAAGAATAATTAGCTAGAAGGCAAAGAAAAGCAGCAAACTTAAGAGTATTCTCAGCCCCTGGGAATATTTTTTTAAAATAAATAATAAATTAAGTAACTTAGAAGCTTCTTTGACCCCATTTAACAGTAAATTTAGCAATCTTGCCGTCCAAAACAAATGAACGTAAAGAGAGAATTTATACCTTGCATTTTTAGCTATTAAGAATTCGAAAAGATTTGAATGTAAAACAGTTGTCTAAACTTTGAAGCTACATGATGCCTTAATGAGAGATTATAAAATACTGAATTTGAAATCAAGCTGATTTTCAAACTCATGCAATATTGCAATTGAATGCAAACTAAAAAGAAGCTATCGATACAATTTAAAAATGGATACCATACTTGTAGTAATAACATAAGGAAGTAAGATTTCTTCAAAACAGATGGCATACTGCAAAGTGGCTGGTATGAACTAATGGATTATTAATATATGGGTACTGACAATTTCACTGAGTGTTATAAGTTTAAAAGAAAATTCCCAATTAAGTTTTTCTGTGTACTTGACCCTACAACCCCACTTAGATTCTCCAGGATTTCTTGAGCTTGCAAACAGTTCTAATTGATTAGCAGGTGGCATGCAGTTTGTTGCCTTCCCCCACCCGCTCAGGTTGCTATGGTGATACAGTCTTAGCTTCCCCTCTATTGCTTCCGTGTTCCAGCTGATCTATGGAATGAGATCTTGTGAACCTATTGGACAAACTGGTGCTGGCATTTCTATTCAGACTTGTTACCTAACACTTCTATTTGGCTTAATAATTGGAAAATGTCCCTTTATACCAACGTGCTTACATCTTGCAAAATTGTCAAAGAAAAAAATGACGTAATTCTATTTGTTATTACCTCTCTAGTGTTACTTCTACAGTACAAGAATATAAAATGCTTTTCAGGCAAATCTTGAAAGCATATTCACCTTCTTTCTTAAAGATTCTTAACTATCACTGTGAAAAGTGTTCCATTACCACTGACAACACTTTTTTTTAAAAGATGTTAAACACAACATTTTGAGATGAGGCATACACACATACACACATAGATGCTTCTTTTATTTAAAGTCGTTTTGAAAATCAAAAGCATTGTTTCATTTGTTTTCTCTGGTGTGTTTTTACAGAAAAGCTTAGGCATAGCAGTAACACTTGTATACCTTTGCTGTATTATCCTGCCAGCATAAAAAGGATAGCAGTCACTTATAAATCAGTTCTTAGTTCTTGATTCTCAAAGGCTGCTATTCACAAAAAACAACCAGAATCTAATATAAGCAAACTTTGCATCTTCAGTAAGGAAACAGACATTTAATACATAAAATGTGAGTTCTTATTTAAATAGTATCTTATATGTGTTAAGTGCAGAAAACCAAAGACACCATCTTGTTGATCTACAGACTATTCTTTTCTATAGACTAATGGCAATGATAACCTTCTTAGAACAACTCATTTCACAGACCACCTAACTTGAAGTCTACATTTTCAGAACACTGATTTTATTTCCAGTCAAAAGAATACTGTGTTTTAGGCCAACATTTGGCACCTACATGTTTAATATGACTTTATATTCTTTCCAAAGTACATTAAAGCATGTGATAAAATTTGTGTCATTAGGGCAGTAGTTCAAAATGCATTACCATAATTTTATAGGAAATATAATACATAGTGAGAGATTCCAGCTCTTGTGACCTCCTAAAGTGAGGACCTGTCTGAAATTCAGTCATATCAATTACTGGGATTCTCCCTCTCCACCACCCTGCAATAAAGACCTAAGGAACTACTTTTCAGATCTGGTAACTGGGGCTAGTCTGCAAAATAAAGTGCCTCGTGAGAGAATGAGAAGAATATGAAATTAAGAAAACAAAATAGGAAAGAAAATTAAAAAGTAACCTTTAAAGTTGGGAGTGTACTTCTAGTTTTAAAAAGAAAAAGACACCTTCAGTGAAGTTATAGTGGATTCAAGGATTAAATGAACTTTTCAATAATTTTACTTTATGGGAAATAGTTTTAAAATATCACAATATCAAGTCTGCTTAGTCTGTCATGTTGACTATTTTGAAACCAAGAAAAAGATTCATTTTATTTATGTAAAATGTTCATTTATGCTATTGGATGACAACCAAAAATACTTTTTAAGTAGAATTGTTCTCAGTTTGCAGTGCAATATATGTAGTTAAGTGTGTCAGTTTTGAGATAGAATTTTGGTCAAAGTTTACTTTTATATTATTATTATCCACAATGAAAATAATTTCTTTCCTAAAGCCTAGATGTGTCATGGAAAGTAAAAAAGTTAAATGAAATTAGAGTCAATTATAAGAGAAGTATTTCAGATACTATTTAAAAAAAAAAACAGTTTTTCAGATCTCACAATGCAGCATCTGTGATGTCAAAACACAGGTAAGACTTAAAGTCTCCTCGAGTCCATGTCATATGGCAGCACGGTTACAATGCCTTAACACTCAAGAGGAGCCGCAGTGGTTATCTCCCTGTAGGAAGTCAGACTGCTTCTTTTATATAAATCATGTTTGAAGCTGATCATGTGGGGTATGAGTTCACATCCTTTTGTTCCCTTCCCCAACCCACATCAATTTGTTTTGTGTTTTGAAATTGTCAGATGAAAAGAAATGTAATGGTCAAAATCAAAATAGTTAGGGAGAGTTATATCCTAGAATAAATCACAGATTAAAAAAAAAATCCTAACACTACCTCACACTTTGCAAAAGGAGGAAGAGCAAGCCAAGATGAAAACTCATAAGCAGAATCAGACAAATTGGTAAAAAGAAAGGAAATAGAATTGTTTGCATTTCAATGACTACATTTTAAGTCTATTCAGGGAATGGTATTATTTAAATCTGTATACTTACCATAAATTGCTTGCATGTTTGAAATAATTAGAAAGACAAGAAGGGATTTAGATTTTCCATTTATTTGTGTTCTGGTTACCTTGATAAAGAATACTGACAGTATGGATCTAGAACCAGAAATACCATTTGACCCAGCAATTCTATCACTGGGTATATACCCCAAAAATTATAAATCATTCTATAAAGACACATGTACATGTATGTTTTTCGCAACACTGTTCACAATAGCAAAGACTTGGGACCAACCCAAATGCCCATCAGTGGTAGACTGGATAAATAAACTGTGGCATATATACACCATGGAATACTATGCAGCCATAAAAAAGGATGAGTTCATGTCCTTTGCAGGGACCTGGATGAAGCTGGAAACCATCATTCTCAGAAAACTAACACAGGAACAGAAAAGTAAACACTCCACATTCTCACTCATAAGTTGGAGCTTAACAATGAGAACACATGGACACAGGGAGAGGAACATCACATACTGGGGCCTGTCAGGAGATGGGGAGCTAGGGCAGGGATAGCATTAGGAGAAACATCTAATGTGGATGACGGGTTGATATGTGCAGCAAACCACCATGGCTTGTGAATACCTATGTAACAAACCTGCACATTCTTCACATGTATCCCAGAACTTAAAGTATAATTAAAAAAACGAAAGAATACTTGAGAAGCCTATTGACTGATATTGTCTTAAGACCATTGTAAGTGACTACTTATTGTTTATAAGTCATAAAGTAAAAATTTGCCTACTGGACCAAAACAAAGATAAGTAGATAGAAAATATTTGTGATGCACATACCCAGACTGAATGTGTGGAGTAATCAGTAAGGAGGTGAATTCTGAGCAGACCCGTGAAACGGGATAGAATGGCAAAGGCAGATTATCTCCCAAGTTCCGTCTCATTCTTTACCTATAGATCCTAATTCTGTGCTGCATTAATGGTAATCCCAATGATACCAGTCAACCATTTACAAGGCACTTTAACATAGATTATAGCATATCTTCAGAATAAACATATAAATTCAGTACCTTTCCATACCTCAAATAAGAACACTGAAACTTTTTTAAAGTGACATGGCCAAGCTCCCACTGCTGAACCTCAAACTTCCCTTCCTTACTGCTGCCGTCAGCCATCTCCCTGTACAGTTCCATTTTCTCTTTCCAAACCACTTATATCTCTTTTTCCTCTTTCATAATAAACATGACCTTATATCCAATTCCTAAATTTCCTAGTTTATATCCACAATCAACACTGAACAAGACATCTTATGTACTTCTTAACTGGCTCATTGCTTTTGGCAGTGATAGATTTTTTTTAAGCTTAGAAGTAATTTGGATTCTAAAATCTGTTTTAGAGATAGTTTATAGATTCTTTTCTCCTTTTCTGTTCTTTCCAGTTTTTCTTTAAATGCATTTTAACAGGTAATAACTGTTATTTAGAAATAAATCATGTTCATTTTGAATTTTTTAAGATTGTCTTTGAGTCTTAAAAATTTTTCCCCATATGCTAAAGGAGAAAAAAGACTTAGTTCAGTGACTTGGGATACAATTCTGCTTTTAAAACAAATTACATTTGTTTTATTATATCTATTTGGGCTAGAAAGTTCAGTGGACAGTGGCAGCACTTTATGTCAAACTGTTTAATCAAATTGCACAAATAGAGTAGTAAAGAGCACTTTCCTCTTCTTCACAATAGTTACACCTGCTGCTAGCCACATGGAGTTCATTAAAATATCCAACCTCCTTCTATTCATAGAAAATTGTAAACACCAACATAGTCTTTAAATGTATTCTCTTCCTAAAAATCTAATATTTGTTAAGAGTACTACTCAGAAAATAATTTATACCAATGAGAACATGCTATTATATATCTCATAAAATTATAAAATAAACTTTCTATTCACATGAACATTTCATTCAGTGAAATTTATTGATGCCTATGCAATGCCAGGTAGTGTGCAAAGTACTAAATGAGACATTAAAATGAGCCAGACAAAAATCCTTCTTAGAAGGAAAGTCTAGACCAGTGTCTTTCAGAGGCTTTGCCTCTTTCTACTAACATCCAAATCATCTGCAGGACTTGTTAAAAATGCAGATTCATGAGCCCCACTCCAGATCTACTGACTTATAATCTGCAAGTGGGATTCAGGAATCTGTACTTTAAATAAGCCATCTTATTATGTAAACCAGTGATTAATAAGCTAGTGATTCTGAGCCTTATTAATTGGAGAGGCACCTGTATGTCAAAAAGACAGACATGAAAAGATGTAGAAGTGCAATACTGAGTGATAGTTATTCTAATAGAAATGGCATTGATAAACACTTAAATTTATGTTTCTAATGAATATAAAATGTGAACATGTGACATTACATATGGAGTGAGCACCTGGATAAATATGTACCTACATTTCTATGTCTTAGGTGTCTTTAAGTTTTCACAGAAATTAAACATGTTCTAGAGATTCTGTTTTGAACTAGATATATCAGAATGAGGTCATGTTTGCAAGAGTTAGGAATAAATCCACTATGCAATGAAGTAGAAAGATACCTGTATAAATCACTCAATTAAAAAAAAAATCTCGACCAGGCCTGATGGCTCATGCCTGTAATCCCAGCACGTTGGGAGGCCAAGGTGGGTGAATTACTTGAGCCCAGGAGTTCAAGACCATCCTGGGCAACATGGCAAAACGCTGCCTCTATAAAAATACACATACACACACAAAATAGCCAGGCGTGGTGGCACACGCTTGTAGTCTGAGCTACTTGGGAGGCTGAGGTGGGAGGATCACCTGAGTTTGGGAAGTCAAGGCTGCAGTGAGCCGAGATTGTACCACTGCACTCCAGCCTGGCAAAGAGAGTGAGACCCTGTCTCAAAAACAAGCAAACAAACCAAAAAACAAACAAACAAATTCTTTTTAAAATGAACAGCAATAAAATTGCTAAAGAGGTTTTGACTTCTTACACGTGTCCTAGGAAAAGCAACATCAAGTCGATCTACTTGAGGCCAACAGTACATACAGCCTGGTCAGTTCAGATGGCAACTGGCAGCATCTCAGAAATATCCATCACTTGGGTTTTATTATTCTGCTCAATGCAACTGACTTCTCAGCACAACCAAAAGTGATAGTTCACACTGGTCACAAAGCCTGTATTCATGACCCAAGGAAAAAATGTCTTTATTTACTTTTTGCCCAGTGCTTCAAAATGGTAAATAGAACTAACTTCCAAAAGATGCTGAACAATCAATAGAAAATGTCAAAGTAGGAAATACTGACAAACTAGTATAAATAAAACTTTTTAAAACATTGATGTACCTTTCCAGTATTTATTTAAAAAGTACTAATTTCAGTAAATCAATCACCTTCATAAATATGCAAGCAGTAACAGTTTGTCCTGTAGATCATAATTGTATATAAATAGGTAACACAACAAACTGAAATATAAAAGAACTTCAGGAACCTGCTAGATCCTCGATTCATTTCATTTCTCTTCTTTCTTTTGTGTTCTTCTATTTAATAAATGCCTACTAAGTGATGGTGCCAGGCTTTGGCCCAGGCACTGGGGCTGCCATGTAAAATGAGCACACATAATCATTCCCTCCACTTGGGGTTTATGTACTAGTTGGAGAGGCAGGTCATGAAAACTTGAACAAATCAAGTAATAAAATAGTGCTTAAGAAAATTTACAACACTTTGTGACAGAAAAGAACAGGGTAGGTGCCTAACTTCACATAGGATTGTCAGAGAAGGCTTCTCTTGAAGGAAACAGTCTTAAGTAAAGGCCTGAAGATGAGACGTTGCTGGCCACAAGAAGAGCTGGGTAAAGAAACTAAGAGAACAGTGGCCACAAAGGCCTGGCAGAGGGGAGAGAGTTTGGTGAGTGGAGGAAACTGATGAAGATAAACACAACCCCAGGAACAGGGAGAGTGCATAAGAAGTTGGATTGGTGGACTGGGACATAACTCATATAGGCTGTGGTAATGTGCTTGGCTTCTATTCTGATTGCAGCAGGAGGCCATTGAAGGGTGTTATATGGAGAGATACGATCAGAATTACTGTTTGAAAAATTCTTTGGCTACTGTGTACAGAATAGTTGGGGGTAGAAAAAAGATCAGGTAGGGGACTATTGCTGTGGTCCAAGGAAAGATGACAGTGGCCATGGAGATAGACAAAAGTGAATGGATTCATGGTTCATTAGATTTTCTTCTGGAATTTAGTTGAAGTTGTTAGGAGCATCATTTTTGGGAAGACTATATCCAGAGTTTATGGGTATAGAAGTGTAGGGAAAAGGGTATAAAAATTTTGCAATTACTAGCTCCCATTTCTTCTCCCATCCTAGACTCTGTCCTCTTTGGAGTGGTCATCACAGAACCATTTTGCCTTTGTATATACAGATGGGGGAGGAGATGGAACAAGTGACTCTCTTATAGGCTTTCTCTCTTTGATTCCTTCCACAAAGATCTAACACATGATGGGGTCCTCTGGATACATTAGCAAGTATTTCTTGGAATCATTGTTTCATAGGTATCTGATTCCAACTCCAGTTTTTGCCTTTTACACCAAATTCATGTTTTCAATAAATCAACACATTAGATTTAGAGGTAAACCTGAAGCTTTTAGAAACTCTAAGTATCAGAATAAGTTGCATATATATGTGTGTGTTTAAATATTTTTATTTTGCTATTGCACACATATATATCCTATCATGGCTAAACACTGTTTTTATAATATGTGGAATATAATTCTACATATTATAAAATATACATAGTGTATAATTTCTACACTATGTTTTCCCACTAAGTAGTAGTAAAAGTAAGAGCATTTAGGTGAATGTATCAGATTTAATAATGCCAAACAAATGTGGCTCATTTTAAGTAATGAGACTAGAGTAGGAAAGAAGCATCAGGACAAATCTGAAACCACAGAATAATTAGATTTAGGCTTTCAAAAGCACTTGGCTCTGTATCCTCCATCCCACCCTCAAGGAAATAAAAGGACAAGCCATTTAAAAATGAATTCTTCTCTGAAGACTTTCCCTATTGTGCCTGTGTAGTCTTCACAGTTTTCAATATTGACAGTGAGTTTCTTTTCACCACCAATATGGCAAGTTCCTTTGAGATAAAGAGAGATTTCACCTTTCATTGCCTTGTGTTATTTCCCCTCTACTGAACTATGTAAAGAAAGGTAAATGGTAAAATGGCAGTGCATGAAATGGAGAGCTTTGGACTATTCACTTCTGCACAAGAAAATTGTTTTCTTTTTTCTGGTGTCAGTTTATATTTGGGGGAGAAAAATCTGATTTAGAAAGAATTCTTCTTCCAGAGAGGTAATTAGGAAATACATAACTTCTGTTTTAAGGGCATGTTTTCTACAAATGGCTGCCTACACTTAGGGACACTGATAATTGTGTGATTGTAGGTGAGCCCACAGCTAAATAGTGAATGAAAGATTAGGACTTGGAAGATTAGGGATACATGCCTTTTGCTCTACTTATAGTAACAATATAGTATGTAATCCTCTTAAAACCATTACCCTCTTTCTCATCAAACTCTCTCCTTCCCCCAAAAAATAAATTTTTGAAGCTATTTATCAGTGAACTAAATGTGCAAATTACTTGTCTTCCTCAAATCTGAGCATATAAGATTATCTAGAAGTAATATTACTGAGCTGAGTTTCTGTACATGCAATTAAATGTAATATTATATCCAAATACAGTACAGCCTCTTCAAAAAGAATAGCTAGGGAGTATTTGGGGGTGGGGGTCATCTTTGCTGCCTAAAAAAAAAAAAAATCAAAGTATGTAGCTTTTTGTCTCTTGGAAAGAATCCTAGAGCCAAATTCTCTTAAGTAAATAAAGGTTTAAAAGAATAAATGTTTCACAACTAATGGTGTGATGGATTGCTACTGTATATGTATTTCCCTGCAAAGCTAGTCAAAGTCTTTTTTCTCACTTCCTCTTTAATCTTAGTGAAAAAGCTTTCCTTAGAGCTTGAGCATGCCCCATAAGAGTCCTATTTTTTCTTTACGTGTTCCCACATGCTGCTTCTCTTTACCAGATTTTAAGATATACTTGTTTCCTACACCCATGTTCAAAAAGAAATTGTGTTTTCTTATATTAATTATTATTTAGAATTTTCTTTGTTATGGCAGAGACTATCCAAGAACCTCGTTTCCCAAGGTAGGCTTAATATTTTAAAAAGGTTTGTACATGGTGAGAAATGTAGTCATTTTAAAATATCATTTGCCATTCTTAAAATATTTAGATATTTGATATCTAAATACCAGAGGAGCTCAGTTGTAAGAGCAGGTGAATTTAAAAGAGTAATTGCTAACATGAGATGAAAAAAAGCTGTCTGCAGCCTCCCTTACTCTTGCTTCTTAACTTCTTGGAACACATGTAGAATACCACTCAGCATATGGCAAGAAAAAGAGTAGGTTGAGTTTCAATTTATCATTATAAATCATCAAAAAATTAAGATCTTTTCCCCCCTTATAAAGAATTCTGTTAAAGAACCTTTTCTAAGGAAGGAAATTACTAAGCTAGTGACAAATATTATCTTGTGATAGATAATAGGCTCTTTTATTTCAAGCTTATTTACTCGAGAATCATTATGTGTTCATAGCTGCCTTATGAGATCTTATTAATTAAAAATTTTATTTTCTGTATGTTTTGGTTTTCACATTTGGCTCATACTCCTTTATGTGAAAGAAAGTGATTGTTTCTAGCTATTGAGCACATAGGCTTCTCAAGAATCAAAGTCTTTAAAGCCTTCTATCAAAGAGTTTTAAGCATTTGCTTGCTCCTCTACAACATCCACTTCTTTAGGAAAGTAACTCTAGAGTCAGAGTAGCATCGCATTTTTCCCTCATACATTTAGTTGCCCACACCATTGCATGCAACATGGCCCTGAGCCATTATTTAAATATTGCTATCATATAATGTAGTTACAGTTCTTATTATTAGAGGCCATTTATTATTTATAACATGTCACTCTTGTCATGGCTAGTTCACCAAAATAGATTAACCTTTAACATTTTAAATATTTAAGAGAAATTGATTTAGCATTTGTTTTCTATTTAGTGTTTATATTAAAAGTCATAGGACTTTAGGGGCTTCATTTTAATAACCACTGAGACCTATTCTCTATATAGCTTTAGGTTTAGCTGCTTTTTCTAAAAACTTGCTCATTCACTTATGTAATTTTCAGTTATTATTTTTAGATACATCCCTTATTGCTTTATTTTATTTAAATGTTTAACCAGTAATTGTATTGTGCTTTGTCTTTAAATAATATTCAGTCAATAGTCCAGCAAAAACAAATATTTCCAACTGAATGGGCTATCAAAATCAAATCATAACTCACTGGAGAAATCTTTGTAGATAGCTCACAGATATAGATTAGTAACTGAAAAGAATGCATTTTTGAAGTACTTAGTGTTCCTAATTTATTTTGAAGCAGAAAATAAACATTGTCACTACCACCTTCCCAACTATCTTCTTCCATATTATCTTTTTTAATGGAAAAAAGGAAGCATTTACTTCTTTCCCTATCATATTCTGCCTTCCTAACTATTGACCTGAGAACCAGCTATTAGACGAGTAGGAGGTTTGCCAGAGATCATGACACATGTTAATCACCAAATTAAGCATTGGAATTTTCTCACCACACACAAAGGCAGAAACGTGAATTTACCTACTCAGGAGATGCAAGAAGAAGAGCAGGAAAGGATGCAGGTAGTCAGAAGGGTTATACCTAGAATAATCAGAAAACAAAGATGCAAGTAATACAGGTTTGGTGGGAAGGACAAATAAGTTAGCAATCCTACCTGTTACTTAATCTGTCCATAATTTCTGTCAATGCATTCCTACCTCCTCCTCCTTATCTAGATCATGGAGAACAATATGGGGTTAAGAGCTTCACCTCTGGAGTCAGCTCTCCCAGTTACAGCTGCGGAACCATCAGCAAGTTACTTAACTTTTAAAGTCACTATTACATCATCTGTAAAACTGGATTTATGCAACATATTTAGTGAGTGCCTGATATGTTTAGGTATTTTTCTAGGAGCTAGGGCTTAGCAGTGAACTAAATAAAGTCTGTGCCTTCAATACTATCTACTTTATAAGGCTGTTGGAGGAGTCAATAGGATATACAGTTTGGCACAGTGCATCGCGTAGAGGATGTGCTCAGTCAGTGTTAGATGCTTTCTTTATTAATGCCACAATTCATGTGTTAAAGCATTGCATTAGGTGTTATAAGAAATGCAAAAAAGTCTGTGAAAGAATGAAACCCATCTTTTAGTACTGATAGTCTGTTTGCATATTAAGATATTGATTAGTTTAGTTTGTAATTCCCTAAAGTGGACTCTGAGACAAGGATTTGAATGCATGTAGTTTATTTACAAGGTTATCTTAGGACATACTGGTAAGGGAGTGGGGAGGAAGGAGGAGTCAGAAAAATAATAGCCAATAGAGAATGCATTAATGAACACATTACTACTGTGGACAGCTGGCGCTCAGTCCCACTTGGGGGTTTCTGCAAGACAACAAAGCACACCTCAGAGTTGTCTTCCCAAAGGGAAAAGAAACTGGGATATTTATTAGCCATTGCCTTTCTGTCATTGGCCAGGGGCTGCTTTTGGGCAGATAATTCTATGGCATATCTAGCCAGCGCCATATGCAATCCAGGCATGCTCTGGGGCCAGAGAGTGCTGTCAACAAAGTCACAGACGAGTACTTTGCAACAGGAAGCCATTGGCCTTTTCAAAAACAGTGATCATTTAAGGAATTGTGGGAGGGCAGTGATAGCATCTGCTACGTAGATCTTCACCCCAAAACTGCAACGTAAGGCAGGATGTGGCAAGATCAAAATACATAGAAACATGGGAGGAGTTTAACTGTGAAAACATTGGGTTTGTAATTCTTTTTTTAAGAATAAAGATGAAAATAGTATGGAAACATAACACCTGAGTTATAGAAAACAATGTACTTGGGAGTTTTTCTTTTGAGAAACATTACAGCTAATTGTTTGGCACCGAGGAACATTTCAGAATAGTCACCACTATTTGATCAGCTCTTTTATCAAATTAGAACTTAATTATATAACATGTATATGAAAAATCAATGTTTTTTTTTTTCTTAGTTGCTTAAGCACTTGGATACGCCAAAGTAAATTGAATCTTTACATCAATTTTCCAGGAAAAGGAAATGATAAAAATCTTTGCCCTTGAGGTTCCACTTGATAGGGTCAAAAGCATTTCTTTCATTATATTATACCATAACACAAATCAGAAAATGCAAAGATTTCAGAATTGCTCTGTTTCACATATTATCTCCTTAGTTTGCCTCTGCAGCTGAGCACATGTTATTAGGCATAAGAAATTTTGTTGAATTCTTAAATTGGTCTCGAGAATTTCATGATGGATGATTTACACAATTTAAAACAGATCATCTGGTGAAATTGCTTTCAGGTTAAAAGAAGGATTCCTAAGATTCTTAGGGCAGATCCTCACAATTACCTGGTTAAGTCCAGAACTGCTAACCTGTAGGGTATGAAGATGTTGAATTCATCGATAGTGTGAATATGATGAAAAGAGAATTCTAGATGGAGAATAGGGCAGCCTCAAAGCCAAACCTTGCCTTCTTTAAAGTTTTATAGAGGATTAGTACTGGCCTGACCACTTATTTACCATTTTTTTAACCCATCTTATTCTGACTAATCTAAACCTTCATTAATGATTATTAATTAGCATAGACATGAAGTTCTATGCAAATGCCTAGATACCATCTGGAGTATTCTACCCAGTTACATGTAATAAATATTTCTCTAATAATAAAACTCCTTGTACCCAATTAGAAATGTATGTGGCTCTCCGCCATGAAGCTTAATTTTTTTTTTTTTTTTGAGACAGAGTTTCGCTCTTGTTACCCAGGCTGGAGTGTAATGGCGCGATCTCGGGTCACCGCAACCTCCGCCTCTTGGATTCAGGCAATTCTCCTGCCTCAGCCTCCTGAGTAGCTAGGATTACAGGCACATGCCACCATGCCCAGCTAATTTTTTTTTGTATTTTTAGTAGAGACGGGGTTTCACCATGTTGACCAGGATGGTCTTGATCTCTTGACCTCGTGATCCACCCGCCTCAGCCTCCCAAAGTGCTGGGATTACAGGCTTGAGCCACCGCGCCTGGCCCATGAAGCTTAATTTTTAGTGGAACCTAAACCACATTAATGCAGACAAATAAAGTGATCTTTTATATTCCTTCATTTTTTGGTATTTTCTGGTGACAGCTACAAACTAAGGTCTGAAAGGAACGCTCTCTCAGAAGACAAGTCTTACAAAGTTGGGCGTAGTGGCTCACCCCTGTATTCAGAAGGCTGAGCCAAGGAGTTCAAGTCTAGCCTGGCAACGTAGGAAGACCCTATATCTTAAAAAACAAAACAAAAATACCAAGCTCGTATGCCACTTCTTAGGCAGAACTTCTCTGGCTACTGAATCTAAAATAGCAGACCCCTCTCCTGGCCCCTCACTGCCATCACTTCATCCAGTGTAGTTGTCTTCAGCACACTCATCACTCCCTGAAGTTCTTGCTCCTTCATCTGTTTGTATGTTTGTCTGACACCCTCCACTAGCATGTTACAACTTTGGAGGAAGAGAATTGTCTGGCTTGTTCACTGTCAAATCCCAGTGTCAAGGACAGTGCTTCCCACAATGTGGGCGCTCAATAAATTTTTGTTGAATGAATCAATGAAAGAGTGGATATTAAAATCCTGTGCCCTTGAAAATAAATGTAGCATATCAAGTACCCTAGTGTTTTAGGGAAGAATATTAACACTTTCTAGCTTAAAAATGCATTTCATTTTACTACAACAATAACGTAAACTTAAAAAAGAGTCAGCTTTTCGGGAATAGAATGCTGAGCCATTGACCCTGGGTTTTCTGAAAGGGAGCACTAAGTGCAGGGGTTGAGAAGATGGCCAGGGGAAGATGCTCTTGGCCATTGTGCCCGGTAGCTGTGGAACTGTATTTGGGAAGTATTCAGGAGGTAAGGCCACATGAATTGGCCAAGACACAGGAGGCTGAGAGAAACCCTGTTTTTTTAGGACCTACATCGCAGCCATTCCCGACTTACTGGGCTCTACTTGCCACAACTAGGAATGGGATGAAAACGCCATAATAGGCCACCAGAGGAAAGGACAGGCGGAGTGTACTGGAGGCAGATACACCAGGGGTCTTGAGAGCAGTCCAGTCTGTGCTTTCCTGAAATGACAGGTCGTTTATTCTTTTAACAAATACTTACTGAGCACCTTCCGTGGCCCAGTACTGTTTCAATTCCTGCCTTGTCTCTTCTCCTCCTCCCCACAACACATTTGCATACCCATTGCTACAGAGTCATTCTACTTTTGACTCTGTTATTTATTAGCCTTTCATGAAAAATTCGGTTTGCAAAAAGGGCTTTGCCACGATAACAGGTCTGACAAGCCTTCTCTGCCCACCTTATTAACACTGGTAGGAAGTGCTTTAGGCACTAGACAGAAACACCTGTTCCAAAACACAGAATGAAAGAAAAATTGTAATGCTTTATGACCCACTACAGTATTCCTTCCTGCCCTCCAAGACATTGAGAAGTCTCTGAGCTTATCCTTTATACCAAATTACTTATGTGCAGGCCTGTTTCTTCAAAGGTGGCAGATGACCCTGTGCCTTCTGGGTAATTGAGATTGAAAGTTAGGCTTCTGCCTGTTATATTAACCTCACCGTGGTTTCTTATTTGACTGAACATGAAGTAGCTGGGCTTTAGGATTCCTTCTGTTATATTTCCCAAGATGTAAGTATGACAGGAAATTTTATTTTAAAACAATATTATGATCTATGGACTTACTGACAGAAGATGTTGGTTTAAAAAACAGAGACAGTGTCAATCTTAAGAAATTGGGTGCAGCTATGCTGTTAGTCAATTGCTGAAGATATCTCATTCTCATTCATGGAGCTTCCCTGGAGGGGTTTTTTAAATTATTGTGTTTTCAAGGTCTATGCAGTCTTCTACCCAGTGGGCCATTACCCACTGGGATTGAGCCAGTTAAGATCCTTGCATAGACTCAACATCTTCTTAATCAAAATGAAAACAGTCTCATGTTGCCTTTTGAATCTGTTTCAAGGGAGCAATATTTTTAGGGGAAAAAAAGATAATTCAAAAGCTCTATAGTCATCATTCTGTGCCCTAGGACATTGATTTTTCAGACATTGTAATGTATTACATGAAGAAATAGTCCCATTTCATACATATTAGTGACTCTAGTGCCCACAGCATTCGAGCACACATTACAAACTATCCACTTTTAGAGATCAGCATGCCTTGTGGTATTTCTGTCTGAGCTCAATCCATTTTGGAAATGAAATGTTCCATACACTAAGGGAAAAACCATGTCTTATTGCCTCTCTCTGTCTTTCCCAACATCCTTCAGTGCTTGTGTAGGGAAGCCAGCAGCAGGCATCATTGTTAAGAATCTGTTTGGAGATACCCAGATCTCTGCCATTAGCTTTAGAATCCGTGTTTTAGTCTGCTGGCTCCCAACAATACTGCCCACCCATGTGTGCAGAGAAAATGCGAGCTTTATATTTAGCAAGTGCTGAATAGTCATTGAAATTGAATCAGGATTGAGTAAACCTGGGTCAAATCAGATTTGGGTTATGTGACTGTACCTTACCTGGCTTTCTAGACAGAAGAGCAGCCAGCAGTGCTCGGAGCAAGAGCTTCCCAAGGGGAAGCACAAGTGTTGGTCTGTTCACCTTGGACAGCTCTTGCTGCCCCTTCCTGACTTCCAGCAGCCATCATGACAGCTGGCTTGGATTTAATTCTTCCACTTGTGTGTGGAGTTGGGTTTTTTGTAGTAAGTAAGAAAATGTTGGCTTGTTGCCTCCATTTTCTATATTCCTTTTTACCACCAGCCCCTTCCTCTATGCCATGCCACCGTCTAAGCCCTGTGCTTTGCCGTACTGCTTCCTGCTTCTCAATGCCATTGCTTTCAGCTCTAAAAAATCTTTTAAAGTAGCTCATTGATATTAAGTTTTGCATTACCAATTTCTTAATGCTTTAGTGCAAATACGTGGATTAGATGGGATACATGCACACAGCTACTGCCCTTGCATCGTATTTGACACATTAAATGAAGGTGGCGAGTATTTAACTTTACAGAATTTCTGAAGAAGTTCCAGGTACTACACTATAGTCAGTGGGCAATTAGTGTGCAAATAATTAACTTTTCCACTGTTGGAAATAAAAAGCCAATGACCAGCTCACCCATTCCCATTTCAATCTGAAACATTCTATTCAAACTGTTAGATGAACAATACAATGTTATTTGGTACTTAATTTATTATAGTCAAACAATGTTAGTTTTAAAATCATTTACCCTTAGAATTTTCATGCAGCTCTCTATATTCTATGGCTTTTATAATGTATATAATAGCATGTATTTTTTTCAACAAGCCATAAACCAGGAAGTTCTATGAAAATAGAAATGCATTGTAAACCATGATCCTGACATGAGCAACTTAGTTCCTGGTGAGATTGTGGAGGAATTTTCACAGCTTTTAGGGCAAAGCAGAAACTTGTAGTGGTGACAAATTATACCGTGGAGACCTTTTAAACACTTAGCCTTGGTGAACATTAAACCTGTCTGTTCAACAGGTTTATTGCAGGATTAGGTACTTCCTGGAGAAGGATTCACTCTGCCTTTGACATTGATGTAAATTTGGCTTCTGCTAGATTTATAAAAGGTGCTGCATAGAAGTCATTCAATTTTCTCAAAAGTTCACTTAAGAATTTGGGGTGTGGATTTATTCATATTACAGACATTTCCTCATTATCCCTTGAAGTTGACCACCTAAGAAATATTCTCAGTTTCATATTGAGTTAGGTTGTTCCAATCCCTTCTGGTAATTCATGTATATACCTAGAAATTATATTAACTCTTTCTGGCCACCAGAATTTTGCTGATTAACTGACAAAGGCAGTGCTACTAAGACTTGGAATTCCTATATTAAGATTTACATCTTGGCCAACGTGGTGAAACCCCATCTCTACTATAAATACAAAAATTAGCTGGGCATGGTGGTTGGTGCCTATAATCTCAGCTACTCAGGAGGTTGAAGCAGGAAATTGCTGAAACCCAGGAGGTAGAAGTTGCAGTGAGCTGATATCGCACCATTGCACTCCAGCTTGGGCAACAACAGTGAGACTCCATCTCAAAAAAAAAAAAACGAAAAGAAAAGATTCATATCCAGTTTCAATATGAATGTGATAGGCCCAGTCACTTTGGGTCTCAGTTTGCAGATTTCTCAAAAATGAACTAAGATGGCATTTGAAATGTCTAATTGCTGAAGAGGAGTCACAACACTGAATAACTTTGCTGTTTTGGTTAAGTTTTAAGTATGCGTTTTGCAACTGTGGCATAGAACTAGATCTTAGAAGGTTATTTGGTTGCAATATATAGCCATCATTCAATTAGTTTATTCTGTATTTAGTGAGTACTATACCCTAGGAATTGTCCTAGGTGCTGGAGAGAAAGTACTGAAGAAAAGAGACAAAAATTCTTGCCCTTTTGGGACTTACATTCTAATGTCAGTAAATGCTGTAAACACAATCAGTTGGTAAGTGACCTGGAGAAAAATGATGTAGGGCAGGGAAGATAATGGAGAATGGGTGCAAGTGCCATATTAACAGGGTAGTCGGGGAAGGCCTCATTGAGCAGAGACCTCTATAAGAAAGATCTGAAACAGGAGAGAGTGTGAGCCATGAAGATTCGGGAACAAGAGGATAGAGCATATCTGAAGGATGGGACAGGATGATGATTCATTTGTTGCTGGAACAGGGATGAGGGCAGTGTGGCTGGAGTGGAGTGAGCAAGAGTGAGAGCAATAAGAGATGAGATCTGGAGGTAGAGGACACTGGAGCATGTAAAGCCTTTATGGCCTTACCTGAGTGAGGAGAGAACCCACTGTGAGCAGAGGAGGGACTTAAACTGATACACTTTAAGAGGATCACTTTGGCTGTTCATGAGAGTAGATCCTCTGGAGACAAAGGTGAGGGGCCTGTCAGGTGGCTGTTGTGATCATCAGTAATCCAGGCTTTGACCCGAGTAGGAGCAGAGGAGTTGGGGAGAAGCTGTTAGATCCTGGATCCATGGAAAGTGGAGCCAACAGGACATGCTAATAGATCAAATGCGGGTATAAGAGCAAATGAGGACTCAAGATGATGCCAGTGTTGTCATCCCAAGTATTTATTATGTGGCCAAAATAAGGAATCCAATCTTTATTTAGTCAGGACCCTGCATTTTTTTTCTCTCTCTCTTTTTGACTCAGTGCAAAATCTGTTTATATGTCTTTAAAAAGAACATGCTACTGGTAGTATTTTTTTTTTCTGTAAATTACACAAAGTTTTACTATGGTGTAACAAAATAGAGATGCTGCTTGAGAATTTAGTTGCCAAACACGCAGGTTCATCACACAGCCCTCCCGCAGTGTAGTCCACCGGCAGTGCAACCCAAGGGAGGGTCAAGTTTAAAATTTAGCAAAAGCAAGAGCTTGTGCCTGGTTTTCCTAGATCTACAAAATCCAGAGGAGGGCTGGGCAAAAGTTGGTTGGTGTAGTTACTCACTCAGCCAAGCAGCAAGGCTAAGCACTGGGAGTCAGCAAAGGAATATGACACATTCTTTGTCTTTGAGGAGCCTAAGATCTCATGAAAGCACTTTGACTATCATAATCCAGTGGAACACTAGGATTTTGTTTATCAGAAATAGTTAAATGACATACATTTACAGACATTTATCAGTAAGATAACTATTTCAAATACAGATACTGATATTTTAGATAGATAGATAGATAAATATTTCAACATGTTTTTATGTATATAGAAACCAGCAATATAGGTATGTGAATGCAAATTTATCTATAGTCTTGTTTCATACTTTAGTATTCAGAAATTGTTTGGCCACCCTGATGAGTAAAAGCAATAGTAAACTAAGAGTTTATACAAGCTACTCAAGTTTTTTGTCTATGAAAAAGTTGTTTGGTTAGTACCCAAATTAATCAGAAGATATTGATCAAAATTCCTTTTAAAAAACTCTCTCTACATTTGAGTAATGTAATCTCAGCAACCCTCTTAGATTTGCCAGGAGTTCCCAGCCAGCTCTTAGAGATACCCTTGACTGAGTTATGACTGTCCAAGGAAGTTGGAGAGCAGTTGTGTGCAGACTCTCAATCACTTCTGGTTTTGCCACCCTGAGGGCCGCCCCAGCCCCGGAGCCTTCCAGGGAGCTCAACCTCTCTTCACAGCAGGGCCCCATTGCTCTGGCTCTTCTCCCACGAGGTACCTGAGGGAGCTGCCTGCATTCCTGAGAATGAGTAGATCTGCTCAGACGCTCACTAAAAGGCTTCCTCAGCAAGGAATGAGGGGACATGGAATAGCAAGCCAAAAGTAAGGAAGGTGGAAGGATAACTTACCTGAGGATTGTTCTTAACATTTCAATGATTCTATGCTGATTCTGCAACAAACATTTAAACCATTATTTCTCAATCTGCCCAGTGGAAGGTAAATTTACTAATCTACTTTCTGAAATTTTCTTGTGAAAGTTTATTGCTGCTTAACTCCTGTAAGTTACTGAGTTTGTTTTTTCCTTTTCCCCCTCCTAGTTTTAAGCTTTCTTTAACTCATTTTGGAATAAGCCAAAAAGAAACAAAATCATAAATTCTAAATCAAGCACCTAAAACGGAACTGAAGTTCATTGATTAAATATGAAAGGGAGCATCTTTAGCAAAATGAAAGCCAAGCTTTTAAATCTTCACTGAACATTGGTTAATCTTAAACCGTCTTGGCACTAGTTTCTTCATACAGTTTTGCATATCAGGTGTTTACAGACTAAATAGTAGATGAGCTCCAAGTACACTATGTCATTTAATGTCAATGAGCTAACCCTGTTTATTCGGCTCTGTGCTTAGCAATTGAAATCATCTGCATGAAAGTGCTCAGTATGCTACAATTAAGAAGCATACTTGTGGAAGGCACACTCTCGGTTCATTTTTTAAAAAGACCATCTGTTTCTTGGTATGCTACTTGTGCAGGTTTTTCTTTCATCTTTCACCTTCTTTAAAAAAAACCCACAGCTTTGTAAAGCTTTTGATATTATTTCATTCTTAGGTTTTATAGAATGCTCATTCTCTGGATTTTCAGCTGTGGTTTTACCAGCATCGTCACTAGATCATTTTAAACCCTCAGTAATCTTAGAAATTAGAATAGGAAAATAAAGAAGCTTTCTCCCACCCCCTGTTTGCTCTCTTATAGCAAGTTGACAGTTGCTGGCAGCAACCGGTAATAATAGCTGTAACGGAAATAGTAGTGGTGGTGGTAGTACTCTATTAATGTTTGCAAGTTAACAGGGTAAAAGATATTCAGGGTTTACAAAGTGAACTTTTACTAGTTTCTTTGAAAAGTCTTTATGAAGAGATAGAAATATACTGACAGGCTATGAAATAGGAAATCCTAAATAGGATTCTTAAACCAAAAGTTGCTATGTCTTAGTGCACACCTTTCATCATACTCAGAGACTAATTTATTAGCATGTTATGAGAAAAGGGTTTCTGCTTCTGAGTATTTTTAATTCAGAAAACAAAAATTTTTAACCACGTATGTTTGAGGCATTTTCCCATTCAATCTGTTCTGAAGGCAAACTATGTACATTATTTTGTGGAAGATGAACAAGATAAAGGGAAGAAGTGAAATATTCTTTAGTTAAATAGCACATGTTTTGCCCAGGAGCCATGGGAAGTAGGACAGCTTATTTGAGAGGTTTATTTTCTTATATAAGAAAGAAGAAATATGTTTGTATACCCTGTGCTCTGGAATAAAAACAGCAAATTTCAGCAAACTGACTTCATTTAAAATGATTAAACATAATACCTATTTATTGTTGAATGTCTTTGAGGAAAGAACAGCCTTTTCTGAAATTGCATATTCTCCAAATATCTTTATTTGGTGTCATTTTTATCTCATGAAGCTGTATATAAAAAGTTAAGCAGGAGGTGATGCAGCTTTGAGGAAAACTACAGTGTCAGAAAAGACATTAGAGTACATGGGGTAACCCTACTCCCCTACCCCCATGCTCAAGTAGAACATGTATAAAGTTGGGTTCTTACAGTGACTTTAGTCTCAACAAAGAGCATTCCCAACCTCTCTTATAAATTTTGTTTTAGACTTTAAAAGCATGACCTTAACCATGTTTAGATGGCCTTACATTTCATAAAACCTTGTGAAAACAAAGGATTGATTATTATAGTCTCAAACCACCTAGTCTTTATTGAATAAATATGGACATAACACCAGGGATCTGGACTTGATGTTTACTGCACCATGTACACTACCTAGCAGTGGCTTAGGTAAGGTCTGTGCTGCATAGAAGATCTTTAAGCAACCAGGTTTTGTTCTTATTAGACTGCCCCATCAGAAAAAGAAAAACCTATTGTCTGGAACAAAGAAAAGTATTAAATGAATCTCTAAACAGTGAGAGAAAATATCTGCAAAAGATGAGAAGTCCAGAGGTGCCTATTGGTAACATGCAAATGTGGCGACACATATCCTTTGTCTGCTGACAGATGTGTAAAGTTCTTTGAACCAATAGATGTCAGCCTGATTGAACACAGACAGTGGGAACAGCGGGAACTGGCAATAACGATGAAATGTTTGGGAAGTCAAGTTTGGATTAAGGTATTTGGTTCGAGCAGTTGAATAAGGCAGCAGATGAGGCTAGAGTAAACGCAATCCTCCTGTTTAGCTGTTGATTTATTATAAGTACCAAAATTACTTTTGCTTCTACATGCAAAAAGGTACATTCAGCTTCTAAAATTATATGTCCCAAGACTAGATTACGCAAGAACATAGTGGCTCACTGTAAATTTCTTAGAAGCTAAGGGGAAAACATCTCATTACTTTCATAAGTTCTTGCAGAAAAGAAGACTGTTGTGTATTTTTTTCCAGACTATTGGTGGAAATTTTTCTTCACATATAAAGAATAAACCAGTCCCCTATCCCAGCCCCTATCCAGTCTGGGAAAACGCTCTTATGAAATAGCAGTTCTCTAAAATAAAAACACCGAAGACATATTAACTAGGGTTCTTTTTTTTATTGTTGGCATTGAATACAAATCAACATTAAATCTGAGGCAATTTTTAGTGTCAGATTCCCAGATCTAAAATAGGGTATACAAATTTAAAAAATTGGCAAAAATGTTTTACTTATGTTTTATGCAGCTTGTAATGGTTGAGACTCTTCATTTAGAATTTAAACATCCCTCTCCAGATTCCATATGGAATAAATTTCAGGGCATGCCAAAAATAATGAAGAGATGCTTGGGTCTAAGCAAATAATATATTTTAAAATTTCAATTATAGTAAGAAACTGGATTTTCTTTATACAAAAGATAGTTTATTATCTTCTTCATCAAAGACTAAAATGTAGTTCAGTGTTCTATCCATGTTTATTTTTAAAACCATTAATCAACTAAATGGAGTATTGTCAGGAATCTTTTGGTTGCAATTAGTAAAAACACCAACTCAACTGATTTAAACAAAGAAGGGAGGGTTATTAGCTAATGGAAATTAAAAGGTAGTTATAGTAATATGTAAGGTTTGGAGCAACAGTTCACATTTCCCAGGCTTCAGCTCTGTTTTTCTCTAATTCTTTCCACTTTGTCTTAATATATTGGTGTTATTCTTAGGCGGAGTCTCCTTATGGTAACAGAAAGGGCTACAATAGCTTTAGACCTTATATGTCATAAATACCATCCTGAAGAAAGAAAGAAAATCCCCCCAGCATTCCCAGCAAAAGTCCTGGGGTCACTCGGATGGGATTGACTTATGTCAAATGCCCACCCACCATTGTGGCCAGGTAGGTGGAATACACAAGTGTGTTTAAGCCAATGAAGTCCTAACCCTAGAGTTGAGGATGGCTTCAATCCAGCCTAAGTACAGTTAAGAATTTGGGATGGTTGATTCTTGAATGAAAATTGAATAATTCGGGGGCAGCAGCAAATTTTCCCTGCACCTGTGAATCTAAAAAAAGATACAGCCTTAGATGCTTAAGCTGAACCCAGTTGGGGAAAGTTTATCTTGCCTATCATCCCCTTTACCTTTCAGCAGAGAGAACACATCCAATTCCTTTATTTGGGTATTTCCAGGTAGGGATGGTACAGCCTTATCTTTTGGAAGCAAATTCACTTTTCGAAGGAGTAGTGTAATCAGTAGATAAAGGAGAGTTTTCCCCCATGACTCCAGTAACCCATCAGTCTACCTAAATTGACTACACTCTCTGATTTGAAACACTGCTCTCATTTCAGTGAACTACTTGTAGGGTTTAGAGAAAAGCTAAATTTGACAGGAATCATTCCACCAGTTTTACTGCAGGTTTTTAAACTAAATCTATAATGAAGTATTCCTATAGAACTAAATTTTCATACCATAAACTCATGGTTGCATTTTATACTTACATCATTGTGTGAAGTGCCTCTTGTTAAAAAAAAAAAGAAAAAAAAAACCTAAAATGAAACCCAAAGTCTTTTCCCTTTCTTTTTCCTGCCTGTCTACATAATATCATCAAAATATGCCCATTTCAATCCTGTGTGGCATGCTCTTGTACTGTTTTTTACAGCTCTAAAATTGCCCTGGCTTGGCCCTAATTTGGATTTGAATTTTCACCCACAGCTGATAATTTTTGCAGAATAAGGAATGACACTATTGCCCTGAGCAAATAACATCTCTTTCATGTTGTTTAGGAAGCTAAGCCCCAAATGCTCTTCTTAGATGTTAAAGGGGAGGAGTCTAAGCATTAGAGTGTGCCCCTTTCTCCCTCACACCCTGCACCACTAATCTCCAGGATGCAGTGCAGTCAAGAGTTGGTGGACCTGCTTTACTTAAAGTTCAAAGATTCTCAGGGGAGCTCTAAACCTTTTGAACCTAAGTAGCACTCCCTGAGGATCAAGGGAACATAAAAAGTGACACTGTCATCATTGTCATGATCATCACTGTCATCCACATCACCACTATCTCTTCACAATGCTTCTCTTCCTACACTCCCATATCAGAAGAAAATGTTACTTCTCTTAACCCGACCATCTGCACGTACACTTCTCTCATCCCATCTCCTCTGCCCTACTCCAAGACTTGACATGCCATTTCTACATTCTGCCTACTTGGAATGTAACTAAGGCAACAAAACAAACCTCTCTTCCTTCAATCTGTCAGTTCCACAAAATGCCACCTTCTCATTGCCCTTCATGGCTACTCTTTTGGTGGTAAATAATACAGTTCATACCAGCTTCTTCAGCTCCTTCTACCCTCCCCATCAACTCATACATTCTCCTAAAGTCTCTCTAGCCACTCTCCATATGTATTGTGAGCCTACTGTGTAAAAAGCTAATAATTGTTAAGATAAAAAATAAATAAAATATGATCTCTGCTTTTAAAGCACTTGTAATCTCATGTTAGCTATTTCCCACCCAGTTAAGCCACTGAAATTCTTCAAAGCATCCCCAGTGCCCACCTGCACATCAGACCTTCGCTCCTCCCTAAGTTCTTATACTATACTGTTTCAGAACATTTGATTCCTTGGCCAAATATGAAAACAAGTGGCAGAGCTAAAATTTGAATCCAACTTCTTTGGGCACCAAATTGTGCACTTTCCTTATTATTACATTTTAATTGCACTGATAATATATGAATACATTGTCCCTTAATAACCTGTATGTTGTTCTAGATAAGACTGGAGTTCCTTTTAGCTACCATTCTCCCTCTTCATCCTCTCTCTCTTCCTTAGTGGAAAATACTTTCATAGTGGTCCTACTTCCAAACAATTTTATAAATATTTATATGTATGTACCCATCCAAAATATATGGCGTTTTGTTTTTATTATGTAAATAGAATCAGGGTGTAAATATCTGTCAATAACATGCTTTCTTCCTTCAACAATATTCCCTGAGATTCATCCATATTGATACCTATAGATGTACTTTGTTCTTTTAATCACTTTGTGTATACCATGAAATGAATATTCTATGTTTTATTTATTTATCCCTCTACTGGTAAACATTAGGCTCTTACTTATTTTTCACCATTACAAATACTTCAGTGAACCTCTTTGGGTGCAGCGAGCAATGTATTTTGCTGGTTATATACTAACACTGTACTTACTAGCTATGGGACCTTAGACGAGTCACCTTAACAATCTGAGTTTCATTCTCTTCATCATGGAGTTGTGATGAGGATTAGATGAATAATGTATGTAAGGTGTGGAGTTACAGGCTTGGCACAAGGTAAGTTCTCCCGATAAAGAGAGCTGTTCGTATTGTAAATGTTTGGGTCCTGAGCTGTGTTCATTTTCAGTTTAATTGCTACTTCCAAATTGTCCTCCAGAGTGGCTACATCGATTTATGCTCCCCTCAGCAGTATGAGAAAGTGTCCATTTTCCTAATTCTTACCCACACCTTATATTATCAAACCTTTGTATTTGCTATACTATCCAATGAGAAAGATCCTCTCAGTGACATTTTAATTTGCATTTCCCTGATTACTAGTGAAGTATAACATTTTAATGTATTTATTGGCCAGTTTTATTTCTTCTGTAAATTATTGGTAGCCATTGTCCATGTTTCTGTTTTTATAGACCTTTGTGAAATTAAAAAATATATATTCTTGACCCTATTTTGTTACATGCTACAAATATTTTCTCTTATTCTGCCAATTAAATTTATCTTGGCTTAAAATGTATTTGTCTTTTAGAAGAATTTAATTTTTGAAGCCACATTTATCAATCTCTTCCTTTATGTGTTTTAGGCCTTAACAGTTGAGATTTGAATTCCAACTCTGTCACTTGCTGACTGTGAGGTCTGGAACAACTTCATAATGTCTAGATGCCTTCATTTCCTCAGATGTAAAATGAGAATCATAATAGTATCTACCTTATAGATTGGTGTGAGGTGTGTGAGTTAATGTATATAAAGTACCTGGCACAGAGTAAACATCATGTAAGTGTTTTCTGTTATTAAGTAAGCCCTCTGCAATACAAAGTCAACAGATATTCTCCTCTAGTATCATAATTATTTCAGTTTTCTTTTAAGGTTTAAGTCTTTACTCCACCTAGAATTTGCTTTTTATATGTAATATTGGCATCTGCATATTTGAATACAGGAAACATGAATTTTCTCTACATCATTTATCAATGTCCTTTTACCTCTGATTAGATATAGCACTTCTCTTACAGATAAAAATTTTCATATATCCACAGGTCTGTTCCTGGAATCTCTTCAGCTAGACTGTTTTGTGACCAACACTATAGTGTTATTACTGTAACTTACATAATGACTGTATATCTAGCAGATTCATCCCACTCTTAACTACTTTTTAGAATTATCTTACTTATTCTCAAATAATACTCTTTCATATTAAGTTTATGATTAATTTCTTAAACTTTCCTTAAAAATCATGTTGGTATTTTTAGGGAATTACATTGAATGTAGTTTTGCACAGAATGATTTTTCTGAAGACAAAGGACATTATTTATGGCATTGGATTTTCCCATTTTTAAATTTGATATAGCTGTCCATTTTAGGTCTTCCTTAATGTCCTTGAATACAGTTTTATACTTTTTTGACAAAACTATTTAATATTTTGTTAGGTTTATTCCTATACAACTTTTTTTGTTGTCATTCCTAATGTCAGTGGAATCTTTTCTCTCTTATAAATTCTATCTGGTTCTTGCTACTATATTAAAATACAACTGATTTTGTGGATCTTGTAACTGGCTAACTTAGTACATTTAAAAAAATATTTTTAATAGTGTGTCGGTTTGAGTTTCTTGTATTTTTTTAGGTAAGCAATTATATCCTTTGAAAATCCTGATCATTTTGTCTGTTTCCAATTTTTAGGCTTTATATTTCTACTTTTTTATTGTGATGATCTATGACCATGAATATACTGGAGACTGGGAATGCTCGAGGCATCTCTTACTTGTTTATGGCTTTAATGGACACTTACACTACTGGATCATGCAATATGATGCTTGTTGTCAGTTACAGATGGACACTCTTTAGTGAGAATCTCTGCTACACCATGTTCTTTCTCATTTTGTTGTTTTGAAGACCAAAACAATTGCCTTAAAAGTATGTGCCAGCCTTCTAGAGGTCCTAGTGTATATATTTATAGTTTATCACTCATTAAGTTTCTAAAAATGTAAAATTTTAAATTCACTTGATTTGCTTCATACTTAGTTTTCAAAAGAGTCAGGCCCAATTGTATTGTTTCTTTTCTTCCTTTAACAAGTTCTTTTTTTGAATTGCTTGAATAGTTTGTCCCCTAATCCCCCATGGCCAGGCCTTTACCCACCCTGGATAACCTCCCTTCCCTAAACCCCCATTCCACACTGCAAGCAAATGACATTGGAGATTCTGAGCTGCATTTGAGTGGCTTGTGGTGAGGTCACTTTAGTTCATTGTATGCAGCTCTCCAAGAAGAATTTAGTGACTTGACTTTCTAAAGAAGCCAGATTTGTAGAATGCAACCAAAATGGATCATATACATTCAGCCATTTAGCAGCAATAATAGTAAGGTAAATATAAATATATTTGTTTGCCTTCCCCAGACTGACTTTTATTCCTGAAATGTTTAAATCTCCTTGGAAGTAGAGGACTGCTCTGGTCTGGTCCCAGTTCTTCAAGAGTGAGGCTTGATGCATTCTGACGGCCTTGCTCAATCTTTGTGCTCAGCCCTTCTGCTCACCTCTCTTGTCTCTGCACTAGAGCTTTATGTTTTATTTAGAGTCTCAGAATTCTCTGAGAGAGGATGTGAAGGAGATGCTGCCATTGTGTTTTCTTGAAAAATCCCTCGGGCAAAAAGTCCTTAATTAGTGAGAAAACTAAGATTTTGCTACTTAAGCTTATGATGCAGGATAGGCTGAAGAAATATTTTAGTTTAGGGGAAAAGTGTTTCAAAGGCCTCTAGAACTAATAGATGTTCTTTGTATTTCTGTCATTCTCATTGTTGTTCAAGGATTTTAAAGACAATTTCATTCAACCACCTTCCTAAAGTTCCATGTGCTCATTAGGCAAGGCAGCTAATTATGGTTTGAAGCTCTGTTAGTCTAAAGAATATGCAAGTTATGTGTAGCCACTGAGCAATAAACATTGTTCACATACAGTAGGTATCATTATTTGAAGCTAATTTGACAGTCTTGAAGCACTGTGCACAAATTGTGACTCTTTCCAAGGAAACTCAGCTCAATTGTTCTTTCTGAAGTACTCAGGATCCACTTAAAGGAGTTAATAATGAGTCTTCAAAATGGTCTGACTGGAAATACTGCCTTCACTGTGTTTTTACTCAATCTACATTGATTCACAGTATACAATTCTATTTAATTTTGTTCATTTTTTCCTTAGAATCTCAATATAAGTTGCTTTAAACATCTATTTGTGTTCATTTAAGTGTACAAATGAGACTATCACAGGTTCAGTTAATCATAGTTAAGATGGGGCACATCTATCATGACGGCCACTTACTGTGCTGCAGCTAGCAAAGGTGTGCACTGGCACAGCAGAGAGGGCCATTTCAGAAGGAGTTCACTGTCCCAGATCCGCAAGCCTGAGGCTTTGGGAGCTGTTAATGCAGTTCAACTTCCCAAACTGGCATTTAACATTTAACACTGTCCTCAGAAGATCTCAAACTGCATTTCCCACCCTGATGCTGGAGGTTTCTCTCCAGAGATTTAAATGCTCCCTGATATGCTCAATTAACTCCATTCTACCATGAGCATTCCCACCCAAGGGCCTTTGCCCCACTGTCCTCCTGTCACTTTTCAGCCCTCTTGTGCTTCAGTGGCCCTGCTCGTAGCCCACTTCTCCTAAGTATTCTGACTACTCCAGCGTATATAAGATTATCCCTACATAGAAATCCATAGCTCTTTATGGAGAATTAATTATGTATAGGTTTCTGGCTACATGTCTCAGTTTTTATATATGTCATCTTCTCAAATGAGCTCAAAGTTCCTTGAAATTTGAATATAAGAATATTTTTGGCTTTAATTGATATATTTTAAATGTCTTCCACTCAACCCATTCTTTTGTGCCTAAGAATTTGTGCCTGGAACTTAACCTAGTGGATCCCTGTAATCATTTTTTGAATTAAAGAATGGATTCTCTGTATGTGAGAGACAGTATTTGAATATTGAAGAAATTAGCAAATAGCCTAACTATCAGTAAGTAACCAAAGTACATCAGAATTAGTTCTTAGCCTACTGCCAGGTAGGATCTTGTTGGTTATTGGTTTGCTTACTTGGCTCCATTTTTTTTGTTTGTTTGCTTTGTCTCATTTTGTTTCATTTTGGAGAGATACTAGTTTGCAGCTGTGCTGAGACAGGCACTGTGTTGAGAGTTCACAGGGGGTTAGTACTGAGCTTGTGTATATGTGTTTGTGGCTTTTGAATAATATCATTCTAAAAGCACAAAGGATGCTTATAAAGCAATGTGACTGATCTTTAACCAACATAACTAGAACATCCCCATTTAGATCATTGTTATCACCTTCAAATTAATTGTCTTTTGAGACTACTCATTCATTACACTGTAGTTACACTTCAGAGGTCTTTACAAGGTCAATGTGTGAAGTGTAAATGGATGATATGGTCAAGGAGAGGTAGAGGACAACAAGGTAGGAAGGTGCAAATTAGCTACTAATGTTTTGCTCCATTCATCAATGAGTTACTGTACATGTCATGGGAGTTTTATCTATTTTACAAAGATATTAATTGTGATTTGAAAGTTTGACTGTATTTCTAACTCTGACTAGAAAATGTCTGCCCTTGCATTTCAGTATCACATTACTTTCCATGCAGAATGGAAACTGCTTTAGAGATATTACCTAATTGAAAGAAAATTAAGTTTAATGTAACAGTAGTATTATAAGCTACCTAAATATTGCATAATGTTTAGGAATGTGTAGTTTCTTTGTTTTGTTCAGACTGTTTAAATGAAAAGTTATTCTACTCCTTAGTTGCTCTTAAATCTCTTTGATTACTTTAGTTTATTATTCATAACAATTTCCAGTTATTAGCTCTCTTCCTAGACATGTTCTCCCCACTCAAATCTTTTTACCTTCTTTCTTTTATGAGTTTTATCTGATTATCCACTGGTATGCGGTGGGATGTTGGGGTCAGGCATGGTCAGACAGACCAGGGCTCCAGTCCTGTCCCTACTTCTTATTAACTGTGGTCCTTAAGTTGCTCAGTCATCTGTAATGTAGCCTCCTCATTTAGATGATACAAATAGCATCTATATCACAAGAATGGACTGAGGATTAATTGGTAAATGTACCTGAAAGCAGTTAGCATGATGTTACCGCAAAGTAAAAATTCAAAAACTGTCATTCGTTTTGTTGCTATGTTCATTCAAAGCGCTTTTCCTAACAGTGGGTGCTATATTGCTTTCCCTCTTATTTTATTTATACTTAAAATTATTTATATCCATTATGTGTTAGTATATGAAGCTAAAAGTAATAAATACTGGATATATTCTATTCACATTTAGCATATACATATAAATATAACATCTTAAATCTCAACAATGTTTAAGGAGCATACCTTTTAAAAAAATACGTATTAGTAGAAATTACTTTGACTACTTGCTGGCCTGTCATCTAGTTTCCAAGAAAAGGTCAAAATATACATTTGGATCCAGGGAATTTAATCAGATTTGCTAAACTCCTTGAGAGAAAAAAAAAAAAAAAAAAAAAAGCTTCTCTCTAGGCTTGTAGTCTACCTCTTCTCCTTTTCAGTTCCTTTGGGCATAATATTAGATTGGTTCCCAATGTGGTCATTCCCTTATATTCCTGCTGAGTTTGACTGCAGTCCCATACTTCATTCTCAAGAAATGTTGGCCAAAGGCACATATGCACAAAGGTAGACACACAAATTACCACGGGAGGCCACAGCGGCCTGAGGCAGATGAGGCCCAGAGAAAATGTGAAACATATAGAATTTATTAAAAGGGAATCTCTACCCCAAAAGAGTAATATGAAATTCCAATATGGAAGTAACTCCAGATGGACAAAGTCTTGAAAATAATCTTTTAGTGTGGGTGAGTTATAGCTTCATGTACATATCCAGAGAGAGAAGATATATACATACATACATGAACATACAGTGTGATCATATGTATGCTCAGGTTGACCTGCTGCTGGCTGTATTTAACTATACATGTCTGTAATTGTGTGTATTTGATGTATTTTAAAGTGTCATTTTCACAATATCTACAAAGTATATATTATTTCACAAATAGCAAGCAAATATTAACACGGATATCTGAGGAGGTATTCCATACACCTTGTTTTAAGGTCATCTTGCTTAACAACAAAAAGATTATATGAGAAATCAAAGCAAAAGGAATTAATCAGAACAATGTTGGATAAAATCTTGAGTTTAGGATAAGCTCTTTTTAGAAATATATCAGATATTTAAAAAAATGTTTAAACGGGCACAGAATAGTTTTATATTTATGAAAAAGGAATCAGTTTTGCATTAATGATTATTTAGATGAAAACTGTTTTTATGTATTATGCAAATAGCTGCCTCACACTGAGTTGAAATTTTTCTCATCTACTCATTTTTCTCCTCTCTTAGACTATAGAGTAGTAATTTTTAAATTAATATTTTAAACATTATTATTCTTTTATTTTTTATGAAAATCCACTATAGATAGTATGTATATATACTATATATATTATATATATATATAAATCCACCATATATATATAGAGAGAGGAGGTTTTATATATATATATATACACACACACACACACACATATATGTATATACACACACATATATATATGTGTGTATATATATATATATATATATATATATATATAGCAAAAAAGTTCAGCCCTGTTTGAGTTGGAAGCAGGAAGCTAGGAATCTCACTTATTTGGGACCTTCCTTTCCTCTTCCCTCCTCTTCCCTCTGCTTCCCACCTTTACCCTCCTCCTCCTTCTGCCTTACCCTTGGAAATGAGGGACCCAGAGGTTTTTGCAGCAGAATTGAGGGTTCTTCAGCATTGTGTTGGAATGTCACTCCTGGTGTTAAAATATCTAATAGCAATTAAGCATATGTTATATCTTCTTAGAATGATAATATATAAGCACTGATGTTATTTTACACATTTGGTCCTTTAGCAAATTTATTTAAGCAAAATATACCTTTGGATTTTGTTATTATATTTGATTATTAGCATGAATAAATATTCCATTAAGGAGCCCAGTGTATAGGGCCAACCTGTTTGTCAGTGGATGTTACTTACCTGCCAAAACCTGAATTATCTAGTGTTTATGATGTCTGTGCCTTTGGTTCAAGCCCCAAACTAGCCTATTTAAGGAGAGAAGGTTGATTTTCCTTTTATATATGCTTGGTATGACTAGAAACTAGATATAGTTTTATATCAGATGATGTAACAGAAGGCTCCCTTTCTAGGAAAGCTAGATTGGAGTGGGGCAAGACTGGAGTCAAGGAACCAGTTAGACTGGCTCGTTGACTGGGGAGAGATGATGAGGATCCAAATAGAGCAGAGTCGGTGGGGTTGGAGACACCGGGGGAGATGGTAGAGCTATTTAGGAGATGCAATCAATAATGAGTTACAGATTGAATGTGGAGCCCAGGGGCAGGGGGAGTAGAGGGTGACTCTCCTGGCTCTGATATGGACAACTCCATGGTGCCATCATGAGATGGGAAGTAGGAGGAGAATAGGTTTGGAGACAATACAGTGAGTTTATAAATGGCTGTGTTGCTTTTGAGTACCTCTGGAGCATCCAGCTGAAGCCCTGGAGGCAGAAGTGCAGTGGAGAGCTCTGGAAAGGGGATCCAGGCTTGGAGTCATTAGTATTTTAGAAGTCTGTTTGTTTTGTAATGAATTATACAGATATCAAAGTCAAAATGTAATTCTTATAAATATGTAACTACAGATATTTTAGAGAAAGCTGCCCTTGTAGTACTTGGATCATATGATCAATACTTCTTTCTTGCCAACCGGTAACATGGTGCTCTAATGGCCTCGAGAAAAAAAGCACTTGAGAAATGAAGAGCAGCAGAGGGAAACTGATTTTGAAGTTGCACCAGTAAAGCTCGAATAATGATGTAAAAACAAATGTCCCATCATTTTGCATTTTTTGTTAGGATGGTTTCTACTTTTCCTGGTTAATTTTGGCATTATGATTTTCTCCCTAAGCAAGCTATAAATCCCTTATAGTTAAAGACCTATCTTTACGTTTTTCTTTTTATTCTGTCTTCACCTATCAGCTGATGCCCCACCACTGTTTTTTGATATAAGAATATAGGCTTTGGGACCAGGCGGACTTCGGTTTGAATCCTAGCTTTGCTGCTGACTAACTGCATGACTATAAACAAATCATTCCACCTCTGTTTCCTCAGTTTCCTCTTCTGTAAAATAAGGTCTATGCTAATATTACTTATTAATATGAACCACTTATAATTGCTGACGTTTGGACTACAAAAATGTCAATTTGGTGTGGCTTGCCTTAATAAATTGCAGTGTTATTGTAAGGATGAGATACTGTTTCAAGACCTTGAAAATGCTCAATAAATGCATTTTTCATGAATTATTTTATGTTTGACTACTACTGCCTTTGTAAATATACCTCATTAATTCTTCTCAGTGACAGTTTCTTTTAAAGGTACATCAAGTAAAGCTAATATGGAAACTGAAAATTAAAAGAAAAAAATAATGTAGAATGACATGTCTTACTGTAAGGTCTGTAAAATGTGAAATATTTTCCAGAACTATGTTGCCTAGGTCTTTTTGTTCTCTGTGTAAGCTTAGATTACAAATCAAGTTACAGTTACAAAGACAAAATCTAAATGATTTATTAGTTTTCATTTTGATCATATAAAGGTCGATGAAATACACAAGGAAAGTTTTTGAGTTTTATAAATTACTGAGACAAAACACAAAATTTCTATTCTCTTCACTTTTTATTCAGTCAGTGTGGTGAATGATGATTTTTATTATACAAACTACAGTAAAATTTCAATTGTCTGGAGATCAATTATCAACCAACTTCAACTAGAACACAAACCAAAAGCCTGCAGGTTATTTAAAAAAACACTTTGTGCAATTAAAATAGATAGCACAAGGTGCATGCATAAAATCTCTTGTATTTTTGTTTTTAAATTTCCATAATAAGAACTTAAAAAAAATAAATAATGGCAGATGAGAAGAAAATAGTAAAAGATATTTTTAGATGGTCTCCAAGAGTGCATCATCTTCAGGTAGCTGCTTTACTTTATGGAAGGAGAAGAACAGCCTCTGAGATACTCATGCTTTGCATAAGCCTAACTTAGCTGTTTGAAATTTTGCAGTGCTGATTTTGACCACTGCAACTCCTACTCTAATAAAGAAATGCTGTGGTAGGATAATAACACATGGCAACTGCTCTTTCTTGCCTGTCTCTCTGACACTGCTAGCTGCATTAGTAGATTGCCAGTAATAAATATTTCTTTGAAAACCTGCTATGATGATGTATTGGATACATCAATTTATTGATTTAATGTATCAATAAATTAAATCATTTCAGAGTAATCTCTTGTCTTTCCTCCCACAAAATCTATTAATTCCAACTTTATATACTGTTGTGACAAGTGTGATGATCTGATTTCTCCAAGTATCCAGCAAACTTAGGAACCACTGAGAAACAGCTGTGAAAACAAGGGAAGAGAGATAAATACATAGAAAAACTCAAAAACCACAACATAATGTGGAAACTATTAGAGCAGAGATTCCAAACTCCATGGGCCATATTCAGCTCACAAACAGGTTTTGTTTAGGTCCCACGATGTTCATCTACACAGTGTTTTTGTTTTGTCTTGTTTTGTTTTTTTTTTTTGGTTGCTAGCAGATAAATGGCAGGTGATACACATTTTTGAGAATCTATTTCAAGTCTCTCTTGAAGAATTGAAGATCTAGCAATGCTGCATCTACATTCCTGAAAGGTATTCATTCTTAGGAATTTTAAATGACTGCAGTGTATGTAGTTCCAGTTTATCACAGCCCCCACTTTTATGGAGGGCATTTCAATATCCCCTGTTCCTACCCTTCCCCATTTTCTCCCCAACACGGAAGGCCAGTGTTGGTTGCCGTTTATCTTTGTGTGTTTTTAAAAATAGTCTGGCTAAAAAGAAACTGAACAATATACTCGTTACATCTGAGTCACCATCAAAAGCAAGCAATAGGAAGGCAGGCCCAGAGGAATGAGTGGCAGATGTAGGAAGGGAGCAAGTGCATGTCTTTATGGAGGAGAAGGATATTTCTGTGTGTAATGTGCAAACAAATTGTGTCCAAGTCAAAGTAATATATAAATGTACCTTCACGTGTTCCCTTTACCTAGATGGGCCCTTTAGGCATTGGGGTTTAGTAAAATCTCTGCAGTAGTTCTGAGCACAGCTTCTTCCTAAAGCAGATTGAAATCATTATCATCAAGGAAAGATTTGCCTAGATCTAATAAAGGCTATTTAAAAAGATAATCAAGAAAGTAAAAATTTCCAGAACTATTTCTATCCAAAATAGTTATTAATAAAATAAGAAACCTTTGGTATATGAGATGAGCCATTTGAAATTGTCCATATTTAACAATTTTTGACCCACAAAAGTGGCAATTTTACATGAAATAACCCACTGTAAAGTAGTAAGATGGTGCTATGTGTTTATCGCACTTATATGGAACTCCTTCTTTCCCTCAATACCAAGTAAATGTGCTTTATCCAGGTTAAGAAAATTTATAATATACTGAAGAATGGTTACAAATATTATATAACTCTTATAAAAACAATTAAAACACTAGATCATGCTTCATTACAGTCTTAAATGCAGCTTATGTTCATGGATGTGATAATATACTCAGTAAAATCATTAAAAAATATTTTTAAGTTGATAAGCCCTCCATTATGAGCAGATAGTAGCTTTACAAATCCTCTAATCCCCTGAAATATAATACTGTCTCTGGAGAGGCTTACTTTATTTAGGATCTAATAAAATCTGTTCACCAATTAAGTACATTGAACTTTGTTAGTTCTCCTCAGTGGATGCAACTTGCTGCTTTTATAGGGTTCACTTTAAAAAGGATTGTAACCTAAAATTCAGTGGATTTTATTATATAAGAAGCTTCAAGAAATTCAGAGTACTTAAGTAGAAGCTTTTGGGAATGGAGTTTTATTTGAAATCTTTCATTACTTGATGTCTCAAGAGTTCTGTCAGGTAATGTATTTAATGCACACAAATAATTTTAAACACATAGTAGTTACGTATACTGTAAGCATATCTAAAAAATGAAATGCAGTCATCAGTAGGTAGAGAACTACATTATCTGATATTCTTCAGTTAGAACAGTTTGTTTTTGTTGAAAGCATAAAATTTTAAAGAGCTAAAATGTTAAATTCTGCCTTTTAACCCTCAAAGATATTATCACCAAGGATAAATTGCATTTCTTAAACTAATAATCGTTTGTTTATAACTGTATATATAAATATTTATGATATTACTTATTTGGGAGAACTGTCAATCATAGTCTATTTTCTTGAAGACATCTCTCTTGACCTGAAAAATAGTTGGCTGAATATGATGACAATTACATATATTCTGGGTAGATGATAGAAGTAAATGGAAGCATAATACTATTTTATCAAGATTTGCTTCAATTAAACCAAGTGGAATTAGCCTTGCCAAAAGACAAACTGAATCAAGCCTTGTTAATAAACTTATTTTAGCAAAAAAAAAAAAAATCCTTATTGAAAATACTCTTACAAAACATATCAGATATTTACTTGTCTGTTTTCACATATCTTGAAATAAAAATATTTAGTATACATAAGGTGTTCATTAAATCAGAGTGTTTCAAATATATTATGAAGGAAAGATTCAAATTATAGAAACTGTTTCTTGAGACTATTTAGAGAGATTTCAAGCATCCAGAATTTATTTTTTTTAATATTTAGGGGATACAAGTACAGAGTTTTTTTTAAAAATACATGTTTTGTGTGAAGCATGGGCTTTTAGTGTACCCATTACCTGAATCGTGAATATTATACCCAACAGGTAATTTTTCAACCCTCACTCCCTCTCCTCAGGATTTAATTTTAGATATTATTTTACTCAGTGGTAAATACAGTTCTCCAGCTGGTAAAGTACGTCTAGATATGTACAACTTACATTTAGAAAATCATCCATTCATTCATATGGACTAACCTTAATTTAAGTACAGTGACCTTTAAACAATGTGTAGGTTAGGGACACCAGCCCCCTCTGCAGTCAAAAATCCGTGTATAACTTTTTTCCTTTAAGAGGACTGGAGTGCAATGCAGCAATCAACTGCAGTCTTGAACTCCTGGGCTCCGGTGATCCTCCCATCTCAGCCTTCCAAGTAGCTGGGACTACAGGTGCCTGCCACCACACCTGGCTAATTTTTAAAGTTTTGTAGAGACAAGGAGGATCTCACTATGTTGCCCAGGCTGGTCTCTAACTCATGGCCTCAAACTATCCTCTTGTCTCAGCCTCCCAATATGCTGTGATTACAAGTGTGAGCCCAGCCCATATAACTTTTGATCCCCTGAAAATTAACTACTGATGGCCTACTGTTGATCAGAATGCTTTCCAATATCATAACAGCCAGTGAAAACATATTTTCTGTGTTGTGTGTATTACATGCTGTGTTCTTACAATGAGGTAAACTAGAGAAAAGTCATTAGAGAAATGCAAATCAAAACCACAATGGGATACCACCTCACACCAGTTAGAATGGTGATCATTAAAAAGTCAGGAAACAACAGATGCTGAAGAGGATGTGGAGAAACAGGAATACTTTTACACTGTTGGTGGGAGTGTAAATTAGTTCAACCATTGTGGAAGGCAGTGTGGCAATTCTTCAGGGATCTAGAAACAGAAATATCATTTGACCCAGCAATCCCGTTACTGGTTATTTACCTAAAGGAATATAAATCATTCTACTGTAAAGACACGTGCACACATGTTTATTGCAGCACTGTTCACAATAGCAAAGACTTGGAACCAACACAAATGCCTATCAGTGATATACTGGATAAGGAAACTGTGGCATATGTACACCATAGAATACTATGCAGCCATAAAAAAGGATGAGTTCATGTCCTTTGCAGGGACATGGATGAAGCTGGAAACCATCATTCTCAGCACAGTAACAGTGGAAAAGAAAACCAAACACTCCATGTTCTCACTTATAATTGGAATTGAATAATGAGAACACATGGACATAGGGAGGGGAACATCACACACAGAGCCTGTCAAGGGTCGGGGGATAGGGAAGGGATGGCATTAGGAGAAATACCTAATGTAGATTACAGGTTGATGGGTGCAGCACACCACCATGGCACGTGTATACAAACCTGCATGTGTATCCCACATCTTAAAGTATAATAATAAATTTAAAATGTTAATAAAATAACGAAGAAGAGAAAATATAATTATTATTCATTAAGTCGAAGTGGATTATCATAAAGGTCATCATTCTCATCTTCTTCACATTGAGTAGGCTTAAGAGAAAGGGCTGGTCTTTCCATCTCAGGGGTGGCAGAGGAGGAAGAGGTGGAGTACATGTAAGAGGAGGCAGGAGAGGCAGCTACATTCAGTGTAACTTTACAGAAATACAACATAATTTTTGTGTTTTCCTTTTTCACTAAAAGTGTTTCTCCATGGTACCACTTCTTCTTCCACCATTTGCTTTAGTTTCAGTGCCCGCTTCATAAAATGGTTCATGTTATTTAAAAAAAAAAAAAAGTCTAAAACAGTCTTGAGTAGTGGGAACCCTTCTGCCAGATTGTCTAATGTCAATGTGTTTTCTTTCATAACTTCTTCTTCATCTTCAGCCTCATCATCTGGCACTGGTTCAAAAGTACTTATCTTCATCAAGTTATCTTTTGTTAATTTGTTATGGTGTAGTGTCTGTTATTTCTTAAATTTCTCCAAGATCCTCATCTTGAAATCCTCCACCCCTCACTTTTTTTTTTTTTTGACATTTCCACAATCTCATTCATGATTTTCTTGATGGATTCTGTCATAAATCCTGTGAAGTCATGCACATCTGGACATTTTCTCCAGCAGTGATGGTTTTCACAGGTTGTTTTTTTTTTGTTTTTTTTTTTTTTTGTAATAAGAATGACATCTTCAATGGTGTCATGCTTCCAGACTTTTACATATTCTTTCTATCTGGGTTATTTTTCACAGCATTGATAATTCTTTCCAAAAAGTACCATGTGTAATGAGCCTAAAGGTCCTTGCAACTTCCTGATCTAGAGGTTGAATTAGAGACATTGCATTTGGAGGCAAATAGACACTTTGATGCCTTTAATGGTAAACTCGTGGAGTTCTAGGTGGCCAGGGGCATTGTCCAATATCAAAAGAACTTTAAAAGGCAGTTTATTCTTGGCATGGTACTTCCTGACTTCAGGGACAAAGCTTCCAAAAATCCAATCCAGAAAAAGAGTTGTCATTATCCAGGCTTTCTTGGTGTACAACCAAAGACTGGCAGCTGGTATTTATCTTTTCCCTTCAAGGCTCAGGGTTAGCAGCTTTCTAGGTAAGGGCAGTCTTGATCATGAATTCAACTACGTTTGCACAAAACAGTAGAGTTAGCCTATCCTTTCCTGCCTTAAATCTTAGTGCTTGCTTCTTTTCCTTACTAATGTTCTTTGTGTCATTTTTTTCCAGAATAGGGCACTTTCATCTACATAGCAAATCTGTTCAGACAGATATCCTTTCTCTGCTCTGATTTTCTTAATGACACCTTGGAACTCTGCTGCCTTTTGGTTGACAGAAGCTGGCTCTATTATCTTGTTATCTTTTTTAAGCTAAACCGATTCCTAAAATTATCAAACCATCCTTTGCTGGCATTAACTTCTCCATCTTTAGACCCTTTGCCTTCCTTTTGGTCTAATTTGTATTTACTGTAATTACTGCAATTTTTTTTCTTAATTTTACTTAAGTCTATAGATGTGCCTTTCTTATAGTAATCCTCTACCCACATAAAAGCCGTATTTTCCATACAAGATTAAAAAGGTCTAGTATTTCACAAAAAAAATGCCAAATTATCATGCCTGGTGGCATAACTGCAATGATAGCTTCACAAATTTTCTTTTCTTATTCTCAATGGTAATTACATTGGATTCGTTTATTCTGATATGGCAAGCAACTGCAGCTTCAGACCTCAGTCTATAGTACGTATTAAGCAATTCAGCTTTTTCTTGTAATGTCATGGCTTTTCTCTGATTCTTGGGAGCATTCCCAGCATCACTAGTTACATGTTGTATATGTCCCATGATGTTATTCCAGGTTTACAGTATTGCACTAAACATGATCAAAAATATACAAGAATACAAGAACTGCAAGAGATCACTTTTTTACTGTGATATGTGAGATGTACGGCTCACATGGAGATGATTAGTGTCACACAGTGTTTTAATTGGATGATCACAATACTCCCCTTCTAGTTGGCTCAGCAGTGAACAGTATTTGCATTGTCATCATAGTATAAATATCTTCTATTTTATTTTCTTGCTACACTGAATGTGAAGACAAGGACTTTCTTTTGCTTATCTTTTTAATAATCTTCTTTGTTATTTTGCATGAAATAATCATACAACAGGTATTAGTGAAATTAACTCCAATTTTAAGAATTTCTTGCATAATTTGTTTATCAACATTATTGACTCTCTTTAACTTCATAATTCTTAAACAAAGTAATGATGCAGGATACTTCTGGTTAACATAAAATTGAGTATCCCCATCAAGAAAGGCAGATCCAGCAATTCTTTGTTTAGAGTCATGAATCTCCAGTAGTATACCAGTACCTGAAGGGTGAGAATGTCTTTGAAGAGTCCCAGTTTCACATCCCAAAAATGTCAGGGAAGAGGTAGGTATCCAATGGATAGACCATGTTGATGAGCCATCTGCATTGTCTGTCACCTTGCCTCCAAGTGGAGGAGATTACCGTAAGTGAAGTGGGCAAAAGAGGATGACAGAGAGCAAGTGCCAGAATTCAACACAAAAATGACCCAAATCCTTTTTATTAATACCACATAACCCTTTAACATAGAACCCTGAGAGGACAAGTGTGCCTGCATAAAGGAAATAATAGATTTTTGGTAACGATGCTAGACACACAGACAGCTTTAGCTCATTAATCACCTCCCCATATTCCCCACAGATAACCAACCCCAGTCAATCCAAGGAGAAACAATCTGAAAGGAACAAACGTGGGATCATTTACAGTACCTATTTACAGTACCTTGCATTTCATTTGAGAGCATCGTTTGCAGAAAAATGGAGATGGGGAGTGAAGTGAGACCAACAGAACAGGAGTGAAGCTTGTGTCTCTTGTGTCTAAAGGGTTTCTAATCTATATAAGTTAAAAGAGCTTGTCAAGTTCCAGTTAAATAAATTGCTACAGAACAATGAAAACATGTCCCGTTAAAGGTATTGACCTAAGAGACAAAGGAAGAACAATATAGCTTCAGACATTAAAAGCTAGATACACATGAAGGGTAAAAAATCATGTTGGGCTTAGGCTTCTTCATAGCAAACTGATGCACCTATCTATAAAGACTTGAAGGTAAAATTAAGGATGATCCCAACATTTACTATTTAGCCATGTTGTTTCTTCCCAAGCATGAGGGTACCAGTCTTCCTTAAGCATACAACAACTTAGGGATTATATGATGAATCTTTTTTTTTTAATTGTACTTTAAGTTCTGGGATACATGTGCAGATCTTGCAGGATTGTTGCATAGGTACACACATGCCATGGTGGTTTTCTGTTCTGCATCCCCCCGTCACCTACATCAGGCATTTCTCCCAGTGTTATCCCTCCCCAACCTCTCCACCCCTCACTGTTCATCCCCTAGCCTCCCCACCCACCAACAGACCCTAGTGTGTGACGTTCCCTTCCCTGTGCCCATGTGTTCTCATTGTTCAACACCCACCTATGAGTGAGAACATGCGGTGTTGGTTTTCTGTTCTTGTGTCAGTTTGCTGAGAATGATGGTTTCCAGATTCATCCATGTCCCTACAAAGTTCACAAACTCATCATTTTTTATGACTGCATAGTATTCCACAGTGTATATGTGCCACATTTTCTTTATCTAGTCTATCATTGATGGGCATTTGGGTGAGTTCCAGGTCTTTGCTATTGTAAACAGTGCTGCATTGAACATACAGGTACATGTTTCTTTGTAACAGAATTATTTATCATCCTTTGGGTATATACCCAGTAATGGGATTGCTTGGGTCAAATGGAATTTCTATTTCTAGATCTTTGAGGAATCGCCATACTGTCTTCCACAGTAGTTGAGCTAATTTACACTCCCACCAACAGTGTAAAAGTGTTCCTATTTCTCCACATCTTCTCCAGCATCTGTTGTCTCCAGATTTTTTAATGATTACTATTCTAACTGGCATTAGATGGTATCTCAATGTGGTTTTGGTTTGCATTTCTCTAATGACCAGTGATGATGAACATTTTTCATATGTTTGTTGGCCTCATAAATGTCTTCTTTTGAAAAGTATCCCTTCCTATCTTTCACCTACTTTTGGATGGGGTTTTTTTTTTTTTTTTCTTGTAAATCTGCTTTAGTTCTTTGTAGATTCTGGATATTAGCCCTTCGACAGATGGGTAGATTGCAAAATTTTTTTCCCATTTTGTTGGTTGCTGGTTCACTCTGATAATTATATCTTTTGCTGTACAGAAACTCTTAAGTTTAATTAGATCCAATTTGTCTATTTTGGCTTTTGATGCCATTGCTTTTGGTGTTTTAGTCATGAAGTCCTAGCCTATGTCCTGCATGGTTTTGCCTAGGTTTTCTTCTAGGGTTTTTATGGCATTAGGGTTATGTTTGATGAATTTTTCTTTAAAAAAAAAGCTTAAAGGTGGTATCTAGCCACCAGACATTAATCACAATAAACATCTCAAAAACTTAAAAAATATATATGGATGAAAGCATACTAAGTATAGAACCAGAGCAAAAGAACCATGAAAATTATGGTTATAAAAGAAGACAGAAACATTAAAATCTGAAAATGTAAAAATAATAATATAGCTAATAAAAATAAGATGAGGAAGAGGGAAAAGGGAGAACTGCCTGCCAGTTTTCTCATCTTTCCTAGAACTGATTCCTAATAGGGTCTGTCTGAATTTAAAGTGCAGAATTTTTCAAATGACTCCAAATTATTAAAGGTTTCATAAAATTTGGTCTTAATTGATGTAGATACTTCTAACAATTATTACATTTTATAGTAAAGAAATAGCTGAAATTCTGTGATTCTTATAGTTGCAATTCGGTGTCTTTATTTTGATTAAATTTATGTAAAAACAAATACATTTTTAAAAGCATGTATAATTATATATATGAATGAGAGTTATGTATAAATCTCACTCATGTGTAATTATATATAAGAATAAGATTTATATATAATGTCCCTCAGCTGGTTTTCTTCTTAACTCATTCCAGGCAGGATTCATTATTTGCAACTGATAATGGTTAGTCAGGTTTGGGACACATGCCTACCCCTAGCCTGAAGAAGGCAGAGAATCTTGGATCATACGCCCCAAACTGCATCCTATAAGAAAAACTGAGGGTTTGTTGTGAGAAAATGAGAATTTATGCCAGGCAGGTAAAAACCACCGATGTCCTCCTTCTTTGCCTCACTTTAAAACTTGCAGGAAAGTAAGCTTCTCTTCCACTCAGTATGCCACTAGAGGAATTAGCTGATTTAGTTTATCAGATCTGTTCCTTCATTACTTTCAAAGTAATTACAGGCTGCTTCTTCCCTGTCTCATAACACTGATTATTAGCTAAAGCTAATTCATCAGCTGGATATAGGTGAAACACCTTTAGCTATCTTTCAGGAAAAGCTTAGTAAATTATTTGTCATTCTCCAACCCAAGAAATGTTCTCCCTGTAAGTAAAAGTTTATTAGATACTGTGAGAGGTCTTTGGGTTCAGCCATTTTCTGTCCAAGCTATAATTAGAAAGCTAGACAAATTATATCAACTCCTAGGGAAAAATCCACACACATACTTTTTAATAAATCCAATTTACTCTATTTGCTTGGTATTAACAACTGTTAATGTTACGTCCAAATTCCCTTCCTTCCTCATTGGAAAGAACTATATCACTTCAGCCAGTACATACAAATGGATAGTTAATTACTCGGCACAGAGGGTTATGTGATTCATCACTGCAATGTGGAAGTGACTGTTGTTGCCAATTGTCAGCTTTTTCCAAACTACATAATGGTATATGGTTTATGTCACAATCAATGGTGGCAAATCTCCAGAAATAAATACTACCTAGGTGTCAGAGACTCATTAAAATGATCAGTCTGTAGTCCTTCATCAGTGATTTCCAAACCTGGCTATGTATCAAACTCACTTGGCAACATTTAAGAAAAAAAAAAAATACAGCATTTATCCCCAAACCCTCTGGAACCAGAATATTGTTGGTTGGGTCAGGGACAGATTCAGGATTTTGTAGTAACTGAGGATTATACAATATAGAATCTCTCTTTAAGAAAAAGAATATAATAGTGTCTTGTTTTTACAGACTTTCCAAAACATATTACATGTGAACACACGTCCAGGCCCTTCTAATGTGTAGGTTCACGTAAGTGATAAATCCTGAAGCTCAACCTTCATTAGCTTCATGCTAAGTCTACCTGTGGGTTAGGGCCTAGGGATAAATGTGTGTTTGTGTATTTGTGTGTATATATATGTGTATGTGCACATGTGAACAGTGTGCTTGTGTGCATTGTTTAAGCTCCCAGATGAGCAGATTCATAACCGGGCCTCTCCCTTCTGTAGCATCCATCCTACTTATTCTATGCACCTCAACTTCTTTCTTTCAATGTCTTTTCTTTCCCTTCCTGCTTTGTTACTTCCTCTTGTGCTTTCTTTTTCTACCTCCCAGTCCTTTGATTTTGTCCTCTACTTTTTTATTGGTTCCAAATCCTGACAATGATACCCTACAAGTCCCACTGCTGGATTTTTGGATTGAAATAATTGCTGGACTTTCTGAGAGATAGACAAGTATATTAGATAGCAAACTGGGAATGAAAGGGGCCATTTGTAGGACGATAATAGAAAAAATAGAAAACAAAAAGAATGTAGAAAATTTATTGTTTGCTATATTCTAATCTAGCTCTCTATTAAACTATCAAAACTGGAAATGTTTTGAATTTAATGTTTTTATTTCCTTTGCCTTTCTTATGGCAGAAATGCCCATAGCAAAAATTATTGCAAATAATCTACACTAATCCACACTCCAGACAACCGCCTCTGAGTTACAACTGTTCTGGTTGCAGTTAGGGAGAAAGAATTGTGCTACATTTTCTGTGGTTAGTTTTAGTTTGTAAATAGCTTTATGCTTTTTTCCCACATAATTTTACATGATTTTAGGTGTTGGATTTTGGCACCAGTAAATAGGTTTGTTTGCCTTGAGGAGCACTGGATTAGACAGAAAACTCACTATAGGAAATATCAAGTTCTTAGTTTTACTCTGGGAAAATGAAGTGATCTATTCAGTAGAAACTTTTTAAAAATGTTTTTATTTTTACTTTGTAAAAATAAAATATGCATAATATTGAAAAACATTAAATACACAAGCATGTAAGGAAAAATATGTATTATATATAATCTCCCCCAAGCAAAGACATCTCGGTGACACAGTCATCACGGTGATTGATGTACTTGTAGCTACCCAGTAAATATTTTTAGAATAGAAGAATGAGTATGAACTCTAGAAAATAAACAAGACCCTTTCTGATTTTCCCCCAAGTGCTTATAATTCTGATAACTAATATGTATACATAGATAGTCCCTAGCTTACATTGGTTCGACTTAGGATTTTTCAATTTGATGATGATGTGAAAGCAATACGTATTCAGTAGAGACAATACTTAGAGTTCTCATACAACCATTTTGGGTTTTTTTCACTATAGTATTCAATAAATTATATGAGATATTCAATAATTTTATTATAAAATGGGCTTTTTGTTAGATGTTTTTGCCCAACTATAGGCTAATGTAAGTGTCTGAGCACATTTAATATGGGCTAGGCTAAGCTGTGATGTTCTACAGGTTGGACAAATTAAATGCACTTTCAGCTTATGATAATTTCAATTTATGATGAGTTTATTGAGACATAACCCCATTGTAAGTTGAAGAGTATCTCTCTTTAAACAAATATATAATGAATAATAACAAAGACTCACCTAGACACTGATGACGCAAACATGAATAAGAGTGGTCTGTGCCCCTCAGTGGAGTTTACATCCAGTAGAAAAAATCAGCATATTGCCATCAATCCAAGGACACTTAGACACACAAGGACACAAAGAGCAACTTTGTAAAATTCCATTTAAGAAATTTCTTTCCAATCTAAGAGCCAAGAAAGTTTTTTTTTTCTTTTTGCATCCTTGAGTCCTCTTTTTCTCACTCCACGTTCAATCTATGAGCATATGCTGTTGGTCCTATCTTTAAAACCTATTCAAAATTCAACCCCTTCTCTCATCTCTGTTATGCAGCCTTGGGCCAATCCATTATCACTTCTTGCTTCGATAATTGCAATGGCCTCCTTATTGGTCTTCCTGCTTCTGTTCTTACCTCCGTACAGTCTGTTCTCAATCCAGAAGCTGGAGCAATTCTTTGAAAATTTAACTTAAATCACATCACTTCTGTGACCCAAATATTTCGGTCAATTCCCATTTCATTTAGAGTGAAAGCCAATATTGTTAAAAATGGCCAGCAAGGTTATTTTTCCACCCTCTTTTCCATTAACTCCCTGATCTCATCTCAATGGCACTCTATCGTTTTGGAAGAAACCAGCAGCCTTCTACCTCATGGCCTTGGCGGTAGGTTTTCTCTGCATGGAAAGTCTATCCCTTAGATATCATTATGACTTACTCCCCCACTGCTTCAGGTTTTGGTCAAATGTCACTTTCTTTGTGAGGCCTTCCCTATCAGACTTCATTAAAACTGCAACACTCTCATCCTGGTCCGTGTTTTATTTTTCTCCAAAGAATTAATGCCATCTGACAAACTATATATTCTACTTATTTATTTGTATCCAGAATACAAGCTCCACAGGACCAGGAATTTTATCTTTTTATCCCCAGCTGCTGAAACATATGCCTGACACATAGTGGGACTCAATTTATTTTTGTCAAATAAAAGAAAAGATAATCTATTCACTCTGCCATTATCCCCACACATTTTTCCCTTTTCCTCTGGTTTCCTTGGCTTCACTATCAAAATACTTTTACAGTGTTTATTGGTCAGCCTGACAACATGTATGTTTTCACCAACCTTGGTGTCTTTTAAGTGGCATTCTCTGAAATCACATCCTACTCTGCTGCACACTGGGTCAGACAGTTTTTTTTTTTCTTAAGGTAGGGTCTCAGTTTGTCTCCCAGGTTGGAGTGTAGTGGTGTGATCTCAGCTCAATGCAACCTCCACCTTCTAGGCTCAAACAATCCTCCTGCCTCAGCCTCTCCAGTACTTGGGACCATGGGTGCATGCCACCACACTCAGCTTATTTTTTTATTTTTTGTAGAGATGGAGTTTCGCCATGTTGCCCAGGCTTGTCTCAAACTCCTGACCTCAAGCAATCTGCCTGTCTTGGCCTCCCAAAGTGCAAGAATTACAGGCATGGGCTACCATGCCCAACTTCAGACATTTTTTTTTTTTTTAATCTGAGACCTGCTTAAAACCGATGCTCTGTCTACAGTGGTCTGAAAAACTCAGTTTAGAGAGCAGGACAAGGCAGATATATGACAGAGACACTAATATACTTTTCCATCTCTACAAACTAACATATTTAAACCCAGAATTCACTTCTCATAAAGTGAGGAAATCTAATGTAATGTCAGGATTTTGAAAAGGATGCATAATTCTTTGATAAGTAATATATTTATTTATGTAGGCTGGAATAAAAAAGAATCGCTTAACCAGGGACTTTAGGTTCTCAGCTAATGTTAGAGTTGTAAGGTTCTTCTGCTTCTTCATCTTTAATTTTAAAATTTAAATAGGGGGATTGTCAGGGGAACCTAACATTCTACTCCAAGGGTTGGTTCCCACCAAATACAACACTACTGAAAACCAGAGCAGTGGAGCAGTTTCCTGTTAAATATAGGTTAGTTCTAAATATGCCCCCTGTTTATGACATTTTTAAAAGTCACATATAGGAATCATTTCTACATACTCAATCAAATTTGTCTTTCTATCTTCAAAATAAAAAATAAATAAGGGACAAGGGGTAAAAGCTGTCCTTGCTGCTGATGCTTAATAGATATTTGTTTAAAAAATTCTTCACTTGAACTGACTTTTCCACCAACTTGTTCATATCATATAGGAAGGAAAGCAGATGCAACCTATAACCAAGGCTTAAATTACCATTTCAGGAGTTACAGGGCAGGAGAGCCTCTTCCCAGAAAGGTCAAGGGCCACAGCCAGCTTGCTCCCTTTGTGAGTCAGACAATACCTGCGTGTTGCTATTCTGAATTCAATAAGCAGAGTTATATAAAACGAATGCCCCTGCATGCAGCTGCTTGACAATGCTAGCACAATTCAAATGTTTAGTCTCTAATGTTATCCATCATTGATGGGCAATCATTTTTATTATTTGTATTTTTCCCTTTATTTTCAGAGATTCAAAGTTCCTAAATAAAAAATACTCTTTACAATTTTCACAAACAATTGAGCATTTGCAACATTTTCTATAACCTTATATTTTCCTGAATTTACCTAATTTTCATGTCTTCAGATTACATGGGAAATTACCTGTTTAGAAAGCTATTCTTTGCTGTTGTCTAATAACAGAAAAATTATGTGCTTTCCCTTCATCAATTTGATGTAGTAGATATCTACCAAGTATTACAAGGGTAGAGGCACTCTGCTAGAATTTTTTTTAAGTATGACACAATGAAAAAGATACATAATACCATTAATCCTTTGGGGAATGGAAATTAAAACCCACAATAAAGTACTACTACATACCCGCTGGAATGGCTGTAATTAAAGAGAGACACATTATTAAGTACCAAGTATGCAAGGGAAGCTGGAACCTTGGATACATACTGGTGGGAATATGAAATGGTACAGCCACTTTGGGAAAACACTTCAGCAGTTTTTTATAAAGTTAAACATACACTTACCATGTTACCCAGAATTCCACTCATAGGTAATTACCCAAGTGAAATGAAAACATATATCCACACAAAGACATGTATGCTAATGTTCACAGCAGTATTATCTGTAATAGCCCCGAGGCAGAAACCACCCAGATGTCCATCAGCAGAATGAAATATTATACAGCATTGAGAAATGAACACATAACACTTACCAGTATACATAACAACATAGATGGATCTCACATGCATAATGGCCAGCTAATTACCCAGAAGAATTTTTGGCATTTGACTCTATTTATATAAAGTTCAAAAATAGGAATGGTAATATGTGTGACTGGAAGTCAAGATAATGATTATCCTTGTTGGGGGAATGGAAGTGACTGAAGCGGGGATGAAAGACTACCGGCGTGCTGGGCTTGCTCGGTTTCTCAGTCTGGAAACTGTCACAGCTGTGTGAACTTTGCTAAAATTCATCAAGGTGTACCCTTCAGACATGTGCAACTTTCTACAATTAGGTATGCTTCCAGAAAGTTAATTAAAACTATGAAAAATGAGTGACACTTGATTTTCAGACATTCAGAGGTCTTAGATAAAACACACTCCATATTCACTGCTTCAAGGATTTTACAACATAATGAGGAAGACAAACATGTTGATAAATAATTTTAACATGAAACAAACTCTGGTAAGTGCTACATTAGAAATATAAAATAAGTACAATGAAGAAAAGGAAAATGTTTACAAAATATTTTAACAAAAGAACAATCTGGAAAAATGTTTTAGATTGTGGTCAGTGTATGGTTTACTATATATAATAGGAAGAATATAATAATGTATAAAGATGGATGGAAAGAACATAAATTAGAAGCAAAGGGATATAAAATTATTTAATTATATACAGAAGTAACTACGGTTTGAGAGGCCAAATTGTTTTAAAATGTCAGAACACATTAGCTATTTATATCCTTAAAGCAGACTCTTTTGTTTTTAGTTGACTGACTTGGCCCAAGCTGTAGGTCATTCTGTTACAGTGGTTCTCAGCCCTAGCTGCACATCAGGATCACAGAAGCTTTTATAGCTTCTCCCGAATCAGACTCTCCAGGGGTGGGACTCAGGTATCAGTACTTTGAATAGGCACCTGTGATTCTCCTGAACAGCCTGAGTTAGGAATCATCCCTATAGTCCCTGTAAGGTGGAGGAGCCTTCACAGGGACCATCAACACAACAAATGATTCTGAAAGTGTCATTTCTTTGTTTTTGGAGCTCTGTGGCTTCTACAAAGAAGAGCACGTTTCATATTTATCTCTTTGTAACCATGCCAAGAAATTTCTCTGCAAATGGCTTTTATCGAAGTATCACATGAAAGACGTTAATCCTACTGTTAAATTTTAACACTAATTCTTTCAAGCACTAGGGCTTTTGTTCTGATTTTATTACAGGTACATAGATCCACAGCAGAAGATAGAACTGGAAAGGACAAAATGGCACATGCAGGTCGCTTGTTAATGCACTTGTATGACTAATCTTCCTTCTATGAGGAGGAAATGTATTTTTAGCCCTCACGTTTATATATCCGATGTTCCATTGCAAAAATGTTGTCACTTAGAAAATTTTAGTCCTCACTTAATTCATTCACTTGTTATCTACTATTAGCTTATCTATGCTTTTTTTCACTCCTTGTTTTGAAATCATTTTAGAATTACAGAAAAGTTGCAAAAATAGAGTTTACATATATTCTTCACCCAGCTACTTCTAACTTTAACAACCTATATAATCAGAATACACTTATTAAAACCAGGAAATTAATATTGAAACAATAAAATTAGGTGAACTACAAGTCATATTCAAATTTAACTATGTTTCCATGATTTGTCTGTTCCAGGATCCAACCCAGGCCCCTCACATTGTATTTAGTTGTTATGTCACCCTAGTTTCCTCCAATTTGTAACAGTTCCTTGTTCTTTTTTTTTTTTGTATTTCATTACCTTGACTCTTTTGATGAGTACTAGTGAATTAATTTGTAGAATGTTTCTCATTTTTGGATTTGTGTGTTATTTTCTTATAAGTACATTGAAGTTATTCACTTGGCAAGAATATTATAGAAGTGATCAGAGAGTACATATGATATTAATATGTTTATATTTATCTAATTATTTATATTAGTATGGACTTGTGGATACTTATTTTATGAACTATAATCTATGCTATCATTGATTTTGATGCTCAAGTTGTTTCAGCTTTGGTCACTGGCAGCTTCTTCTGATTGGATCCTGTGTCCTTTTGAAATGCCCCCATTCTTTTAAAAGCTCTTCTTTTTCTGACATCACTAGATGTTCCAGACTCACCTTGTATTTTCCCTGCTCTAGTCCTGGAATCAGCCATTTCTCTATGAAGCTCTGATTCCTTTCACTGGAGAATGATATTTAGAAACCAAGATGTGAGTGGTGCTAGGGTGCCACTGCCCCCAGTCCCTCTAAGCACAAAGAGCTAGGAAATATATGCATGTATTCTAAACCAGGCATACACATATACAGTACTTATCACTTACTTCTATAGCTACCTATGTATCTGTGTATATGTGTGCCTCTCCTATTTTCTTATTTGTAACTTCTTTCTCTAACAACAAAAACACTAGCTGCCATTATTTACAATCCTAGATTACATGGAGTAGTTACTGAATTCCTAACTCATGTCCCTGTAACAAATAAATTTACTTACTATGGTACAGTATTTGTTTGCTTAGAGTTCTTTTTGGTATACAGTTAAGATCATGTTTCCAAAGTGACTTAAACTCATTTTTAATTCCTTTCACCTGTGGCATAGTTGTATTATTCATCTGGGTTATGCTGTTTATTTGGGTTCATTTATTACTGTTTGTGTTTCTCTTTGGATTCTTACATTTTTTTTTAATTTTAGGAAGTGTGTAAAGCATTACTATGGTTCAGAGGCAAAGCTGTATGAAAAGAGCTATTATAAGAAGTTTCTCTTCTTCTATCTCTTCTTCCTCACAACCCCACCTCCACATCTCATGCCTGCTTTGTGACTTTTTACCAACTTAAGTTACACTCTTTTGTGGTGTCTGGTTTATGCTTCTCCTATTACTTATGCACAGACAAGCAGATTAATATGTATTTTACTGTATTTCTTTTGCTTTTTACGAAGGGTGGTAGCACATCATATAAACTATTTGCCCTTTGCTTTTATTTCACTTAAGATTTGAAGATTAATTCCTAGTGATCTTCCTTATTTACATTTTTAGAGCTGCAGAGTATTATTCAGTTGTGTGGATATAGCATAGTTTATTCAATCACTCTCCTATGTATGGATATTTATGCTGTTACCGTTATTTTGCAACCACAATTAGTGTTCCAATAAATAAACTTGTATATATTCAAGTAATTTTGTACTATTAGAGGTATATTGTCAGAGTAGATTCCTAGAAATGGAATTTCTTGGTCAAAATTAAGTGCATGTGTGCTTAAGTCGTTTAATCACTCTGTCTTCTGTATGCCTATGGGAATGACTGTTAGGGGGTTAATGTATATACTTCATCAACACACAGGTTACTGAACTATAGCTTTTAATTTGTGTACGTTTTTTAAAATTTAACTTTCTTCATTAGTTGCATTTAGCACATTAAAAAGTATATTAAAATTGCATTGGAGTTAGGAATTAGTCTTGCATAATTTATTCCTTTTCAAGGTTCAATAAATACCATTGTAATATGTCAACAGCCTCTAATGAAGGTAGTAATCATACATTACATTTACAGCCCTATCAGCCCAGGTGCAGACTAGAAGTTTATGATCACTGATAGAGAGTAGACAGTTCAAGAACTCTAGCAGTGACATAATGACTAAGTATTTATATAATGCTATCATTTGCCCAGAGTTTACTTTTCAAAATTCTTTCAAGTCTTTTCATTTTATAGCAACTACACAACTGTAGGATGGGTTAGGGAAATAATAAATAAATCATGACATTTATGTAGTACAAAGTCCTTTACATCTATTATCTCACTTGAACCACAAAACAACCTCATGAATTAGACAGGACAAATAATCTACATCCCCATTGTTCAGGTAAGGAAGCTGAGACTCAGAAAAGTTAAATGTGATCTCAGTGTCAAACATCTACTAGGTAGTAAGCCTAGAACCAAATTTGAGACTAGACCACACTACAGGTTTTATAGCTAGCTTATAAAACAACAATGAAAAACTGTCCAAGGACATGATATAGTCAAAGAGAAGCAAATCACTATTTTGGGATCAAAAGTGGTAAAGAGAAATCTGTTCTCACCATGTGCAGGCTTTACTTCCACCCTAGGTGCTGCTGCTGTAACAGAATAAGCACTGGCCTTGGAGCCAGACAACCTTAGTTTGCACCCTGGTTCTGCCACTTTATTCGATTTTTGGGCCTTGGTGAACTATTGAAACTCTGTTTTCTTCCCTCTGAAATGGGTATTGTTCTGCAGAGCTGTTGGAAGAATTAAGAGTAACCTCATCAGAGAGACCCTCCCTGATACTCCCAGCTAAATGTTGTTCTCTCCTACAGTGGTCAGTCCATTTCCTTCAGAGCACTTGTCACAATTTAGAGCTATGTTTACTTTTATGTTTATTTGTTTCACATCTGTCTCTTCTGCTAGACTATAAACATCATGACATCAAGGACTTTGCTTGGTTTTGTCACTCTGTGTCTCTTGTACCTGCCCCAGTGCCACTAATCACTGAATAAATCTCTGAAATGAGTCTTTCCACTTTCTTGTACTTCTTTTTACTTCAGCCACATAGAATACCTACAGCCCGCTTGTCCTTTCTCCTCTCTTACTTTCACACAAACTGTTTCCTTTGCCCAGCATACATATCCTTGCTTCTTTGTCTATCTGGAAAATCCTTACTCATCCTTCAAGACCTAACTCAGCTGAGGGTTTCTGATGTATCCCCATTTCCCTGAAGCCTGAGGGAGATTTTACACCCACTTAGCTTGCCTCTGTTATAGTCGTTGCTGTATTCAATGAATGTTTTTAAGAGCCTGCTCTGTACCAGGCATGTGCTAGGTGCTGGGCATACCACAGCGAACAGGAGCTGTCGCTCTAATAAGGGAATGGGCCACAAAGAAGTAAACAAATAACAACATTCCCAATAGCAATAAATGATAGGGTGATCAGTTCTGAGAAGTTGACCTTTGACCTGAGATCTGAAAGGTAAGGAGTTGGGAAAGGGAAGAGATGGGGGATGAGCCTTGGATTGTGACTGTTTACTGGGCTGTTCCTCATTTCTACCCTACCTCCCACCCACCCTGCACCTCCATTCAACTGGCCTCTGAGCTCCATGAATCTTGTATTCCAAGTAGCCAGCGCAGGCCCAGTATGTCACCCTGCACTTCCACCACTGGTGGCACAGCCTATGAGAACTGCCAGGCGCCTTGCCCCATGATTCTGCTGGGAGCTGGATTCCAAGTTAAAATCTACTCCCTCACTTACTGTCTTGTGACACTGGGAAAGTTATTCAATCTCTTTATACAAATCTGTTCCCTGACTATTAAAGTGAATATAACAATAAGACTTAATAGGGTTGCAGTTAGTAATAAATCAGATAATGCACCTGAAATTCTTAGCCAAGAGCCTGGCACATGGAATTTAGTCAACAAGTGTTGGCAGAAATGCTCCAGAGCTCACAAGGTGTTTATTAAGTAAATGTATGAGCTAAGAAATAATACAGTTCCATTCTTACTTCAGTAACTAATACTAGGTCCAAAGAAAAGCTGAATACCCTAACTTATCTTCAGTTGCCTTCTTTATTGTGTATTTTAGTTTGTATAAAAAGAAAGAAAGAAAGAAAGAGGAAAACATCAAACATCAGTGATTTTACCACCCAGAGTCGATAGCTATTGACTCTTCATCTGCTTATAAAGCAGGCTGTGATAGTCTAGGACTTTTCTGGATAGTACAAGCCCTTTGTGTTCTAGCCTCAGACCTCAATAAAACAACTGCACAAAATCTACCAACCCCAGGCCATCCTGCAGCTGGTGTTCTGTCATCTTTGGAGATGACAGTTTGAGCACTTTGTATTAAAAGTGATTTATTTTATGCATCCCCTACTTCACTTTTCATAGCAGATCTCGGGATATCATAATCAATGAAAGTTATGATGATACCAGAAAGAACAATTTTCTTAGGTCAGAGACACCAATGGTATTAACCTGGGATGTTGCTCCTGCTACACAAAAATAGTATTCAGATCATTTCTGCAAACCTTGAGTAGTTGGCAAATCCCCAAACACCTTGGAAAACTTTAAATATCAAAACAGCGGCACAAAGATGAAAACATTAACAAACTGGTATATAAAGAATTTTTAAAAATTATCTTTCTATTGCTCTCTATTGTATTTCCACTGGAAAACACTGAGATCATGATTGCTGTTTTTATAAACATTAAATATCTGGCTACTCAGGAGCACTATGATACTGGAATGTACGGACATGGGTTTTCTAGTAAAAAAAATACTGAGGTAATTAGCAAAGAGAGATTTTTGCCAAGTAGTCTCTTCTGTGAGCTGTAGGAGTAAACATTTGTTAGCATGAGTACTTCACTCTAAATTATCCGTCTAGCCAACACATTTTGGGAACTAGCATTCACCTTTATTGTAACAGAAATCAACTTATGCTATCTTAGAATGAGCAAATTATCAGAAAGCCATTTCTCTTTTGTTTTTGGGATTTGTGGCATCGTTTTCAGGGTTTTGAGTCACAAACTAATGCACCATAAACTGGTGCTGGAGGTACTGAAATCTGTTTTTCTGCTCCATAAATATAGAGGTTGGCATGTTTATCAAAGTCGGTAGAAAAGAGCGACATTCACCAATTGGTCACTCTGATGGGGTGATAGGTTATGGGCCTTTGCAGTGATTAGTAGTGCACATCATAAATCATGGGATAAGTGTCTGCACTGTGGTGGTGGTACAATGCTAAGCAGCTGAGAAGACTCCAGATACTCTCGTAGTTTACAGACAACAGGCTGTATTTTATATGTTAATAGAAGGAAGACTTCTGATAGGATGAGGAAATTCACCATAACAAATGCATTCTCTTTACCGTACTCTAGCATGGCACCAATTAAATTCAACCATATGTATGATGTACTCTTAATTCCTAGCAGTCCCAAGAAGGACTAATGTGAAAAATATTACATACTCTTACATTTTACAGGTCATAAGCAGATAGAAAAAGTTATGCCAATTGTTAAAGACGTTCACATGCAGTGTAACACACCTCAAAACGGTGTTTACATGGGTTTTTCTTTAAAAAAAAAATTAAAGTTATCTTGGGTAAAATTTAGTTAGTACTTGGGTTTTTTTAATGTGATATATGTAATCCATTTCAGTGTATTCCTTCTGCAGAGCTGAATGGAAGTACAGGTAACCCTGTAATGAATAAAACTGATAAAAGGTTATGTCCAATGAAAGGGAAATTATGGAATGATTATTCACTTTGCAAAAGGGTTTTTGTCATAGGGAAGCTTTCCTAAAGCATTTCAAATTTAATTTGGTTTATAAAATATTCATTTACACACAAAATTTCAGGAACAAATTTAGTGAGGAAATGAGATAAATGGTCATAATAAGATAGAGATCCTGTACACTGCTAACGTTCATGCTTTCTCTCTGCTCCTTCTTGCAGCACTGATAGCCATTGGGCGATACAGCATGACAATAGAGACTGTGGATGTTGGATGGTGTAAAGAAATTACAGATCAAGGAGCCACCCTGATTGCACAGAGCAGCAAGTCTCTGAGATATTTGGGGCTGATGAGATGTGACAAAGTAAGAGTTGACTGTCAAATTGTTTGCTTTCTACATATCAGTATAGTTAAGAGCTTGATGTAATATCCTCTCTTCTTCTCTGTCCTTACCGCTATATATCATATATTATATATACTTTTATATATAGATAGATAATATATATGTTTATATATATAATATGCATTGTTTGCCTGCTTTTGTAAACTAATCTGTGATTATCTTTGCATTTCCACCACTTAATAATGAATTTTGTACCTAAGCAGAAAGAAAAAATAATCATATACTACACAGTCTGCTTAGAGTTTGGCATCCTATTTACAAGTCCATAGACCAAAATATAAAAGGTTACCTTACAAACTGCAATTTGCAGGATCTAACCATAAAATTCTATTCTAGATTCCACGTTTCCAGTAATAGTAAAGGTAGAAAGAACAGTACCAAATTGTTTTTTCACAGGTGTATAACTTCAGTTCTCAACATTTATGTATTCTGGCCATTTAGGACCAAGAAAGGGCCGGTGAGGGGGTATGAGGGAACCTGCATCTCCCCATACGTCAGATGCCACTCCTAGCATGCGATAAAAATGGTTCCAGAGGTCCTGGCAGAAGACTTGTGGAGCCAGCCAGGGATGTAAGCATGAGTTTAGGAAGTCGTGCAGCATTTAACATGGGACCTTTTGAAGACTGAGACAAGAGATAATAAAAATCTATATACTGACACCTGTAATCCTAGCACTTTGGGAGGCAAAGGCAGAAGGATCACTTGAGCCCAAGTTTTTGAGATTAGCTTGAGTAACATAGCAAAATCTTGTCTCTACCAAAAAAAAAAAAAGAAAAAAAAATTAGCTAGGCATAGTGGCACATGCTTGTAGTCTTAGCTACTCGGGAAGTAGCTTTCAGTTTTATTTATTTGCTTTCAGTGACCTTCTATCGGTGTGTGGTAAGCCCAAGTAGTTGAAACTCCTGATGCAAGTAGTACAGATGTATTTAGGAGAGGCACTGCTAAGGGGTTGAGGGGGAAAATGCCTGTTGGGCGTCAACGTCCCCCTAATGCTTGGGTTGGGGCTAGGCTGGAGTGGTAGAATACCCAGAAGAAATCGGCAAAGAAGAATATTTCTGACATAATAAATAAGATTATTCCATATCAGAGCTCACCTGAGCTTAGTAGGCCGAGGTTACAGCGAGCCATAATTGTGCCACTCCACTCAACCCTGGTGATAGAGTGAGACCCTGTCTCAAAACAAAACAAAACAAAAAACGATCCTGGACATCAGGCGCTCAACTGGTGCTTTCTTCTTTGTTTGTTCCATGTTTTCCCTATAACAAGTCTAAGAAATAGTTATTTGCATTGTGAAGGGGAGAAAACAGAGGCTCAGAAAGAACAGTCAGTGGCCCACGGATACTCTGGCAAGGCTTCACCCCAGGCCTTTGCAGTATGTGTCCAGTGCTGCTGCACGACCCTGGGGCAGTCTCTGACCATGGGGACTGCTTCCTTAGAAAAGGTCCAGATACTGGCTCAGAATGTGCCATCATCTGGTACTAATTTACACATGTGTGCTACTTTTGTAAATGGTGATTAGGGACACATCTAGCAAAATAATGTGAAACTAAATAGATATGCCATTCAAAGGGCATGCATTTTCTAAACGTGGCAAATCTGGGGGCAAATGAAGTATGGCCCAAAGCCCTTGTGTCCTTTGTCATTTTTTGTTAATTGACTAATTCTTTTATCCAAACACTTTAGAATCCCAAATTTTACTAGACCTTTGCCAGTTAGTTATGTTTAGAGGAATGTTATTACATATTCTCAGCCCAGCCCGGAATCGACTTACTTTGTAACTAAGCAACAGCACTGAGACTCTGGGGTTGAAAGTCTCCCACAAATCCAACCCGATGCTGCTGCTAACCTTGCCACTTTAAAATGACTTCTGTTAAGACAAGTGAAAGGGTCCACCATAGGCAGAGTGCTCTAGAAGCAGGAAACAATGACAGCAGAGCTCCTCGGTTTCCAGCAGAAGGAACTGCCATGAGTGCTGTCTAACTAAAGCTACCGAAATGTAAGCATTCATGCGTATGTGTCCACAACCATTCTCAGAAATTGCCATATTTCTAATCTGTCATCTTTAGATTTGTCAAGATCAGCTCCATCTTCAGAGATACACTGTAGAAGTTGTATGTTACAGTTACTACAGGAGAATGTTATTCCAGACATATTTGCTGACCAGCATTTTGCTCATTGTAAGTTAAGAAATGGGTTATTTTCTACCCAAATGCAAATTAGTCCAAAATTAAATAGACACTGTTCTGATTAGCCATATCCCTGAGGGCTTTAGCCCTTTCCCTGGGCCACCTCTGAATCCTTTCTCTAACCAGAGAGCCATTCTGAGGGCCCATTGGCTCCAGCACGATGCTGTCTGGTCAGAGCCTGTGCAGTGCAGCCCAGGGAGATGCTGGACCCAGCCTTGCTGTCTGGCTTCCTCAGACTTAAGGCAGCTCAGAGCCAAACACAAGAAGCTCTGTGAGGATGGAAGACAGTTCCAAACCACACACAAAGCACAAGTAAAGCCTTGCACAGAAAAGCATGCTTGTTGGTTTAGTTGGATGGAAATCTAAAGTAGCTATTCAGTTTTCAGATTTTGTAGCATGCCATCCATCTCCAGATTTTAAGTTACCATCAAGATTCAAAGGAAGATTTGAGTAGCAAAGAAAAGAAATTCATAGCAAGGGTAAAGTCTGCGGAGCCCGAGTTCAGGTTCAGATCTGGGGTCTGCACTTACTAGTTATGTCATCTTGGGCAGTTACTAACCTCTCAGTGCCTGTGTCCTTGTTTGCAAAATGAGGTTGATATTAGTACCTATCTTGTAGAAATATGAACATTTAAATGAGTTAATGTATGTAAAGCACTTAGAATAATGTCTATTGTTTATATAATGCTCTGCTACTGATTATTCTGACATCATCAATGTTGATATATTAACCTGTTCTGATACTGGAATTTCCCAATGAGAAAAAATTATATTACCTGCTATCCCATTTTGAAAGAAAATTACAAAGAAAGGGAAAAAAGTAAACTCAGAGAATGTTTTGCCTTTATGCTTTTTCCTCACCTAAATTTAAAATTAAGATTTTTTTTTATACAAAGATGATAGTAATTACACTTTCTATACACTTTGCAATGGAAAACTAATGCCTCCGTAGCACGTTCCGTACTTGGAATTAATTTATTAACCATCTACTCCAACACAGGGATGCAGAAAGATTTGCAGTGGGAGAAAAGGGTGAGTTGAAGATAAGACAGTTCAAGTAGATAGGGAAACAGAAAGTAACAAGAAAAATAAAGGTGACAAATAAGAATAGAAACAAGAAACAGAGAAAAACTATGATTAGGGAATGGAGAAGAAGATACACTGTCTCTCGCAGTCTATGATCATCTGTGCCAGCGAAGCAATAAAGAACAAAATTAATTTGGGGCTATCACTTTGCTCCCTACCTTAACCAAATCTTCTAACCACTAATAAAACCCATTAGGGTTCTCCTCTGTGTTTCTGCACATCAATCGGAGCCAATGGAGGAGGGCGGGAACCTCAGTATCTACTCAATAAACTCGGTTAGGAATGGTGTCAGTAAGATCCCTGCCCTGGAGAGAGATGGAGTTTGTGAAGTCTTTGTGTCCTTGCGCTGGCATTCCGTGATCCTGTGGTTCTGAGAAAGAACATTCTAGTTGCATGTTCTTTCACATTCAGTCACTTTTACTGAGGGCAACTTACATTTAATTTGGAGGCTATACTTTACCAAACTGAAGCTTTTTTCCTCATTTCAGCTTTTGAGGAATTGCAAGAATAACAAAATGCATTGTGTTTGTTGTAGGAAAACAGTGTTTCCCCCGCCACCCCCAACCCCCGTCTCTCTTGGTAGGTTAGCAGAGAACAAATAAGAAATGTTAAACATATTCATTGCAGATGAAAGCAACATGCACTGGCATTGTTAAACAAGGGCTAAGCTAAACTGCAGTAAATATGTTTGGCTACAATATTGGCGATTCCTAGGGAGGAGTCCTCCAGTCCTTCAACAATGCAGCATTCCCCATGCAGTTGTAAAGTCAGGAAGTGCATTAAGAAGCCCCTGTTTGAGTAGCTTTTCTGATTGCTGGATGGATAAGCATGTTAGAGGGTTTTGAAGCTGACGCCACTTAATCTCCTAAACTTTAATGCATTGTAAGAACCAAGAGAAGAAAACGCTGTGTGAGACGGCTTTGATGAATTGGGGTGAGCTTATATTCTTAAACACTGTTCAAAGGCTTACTTGACCTTGGGAATTAGAGTTGACCCGAAATCACCTATCAACTTAACTCACATTTATTTGGTGATTTAGTTAAAAATACATGTGTAATCAACAGGAGTCTCTAATAAGAGCAGTATGTTTACTCTATTTTCCGCAATTATAGACAGTTGCTTTGGTCATAGAAATTGTTTTTGTGAGTTCAGTGAATTCTAGATTCTTTATAGATCTGTTCTTATTATTGTACCATATTTTCTTCATTTCTTACAAGGCAGTTTGGATGGAGAACAAAACTAAAAAGGACCAAGAAAATCATGGGAAAGCTGTAGGGCAAATGGAAATGCAGTGTTCAAGGTTAATGAAAAATGTTTGGGGTGACAAGGTTGATGAGAAGGGAGGAGGCACCATGGCCTGGCACTGGTGGAGAAACCAGCCCTCACCAGAGGCAGCCTGGCTAGTTTGCAAGACCTCGGTGATAAAATGTCGTGGTGGAAACCTCTGCAGTGTGTGTTAATACAGAAGTTTGGAGACGCAGGCCTAAATTATGAGCAGTGAATAACATCATAAACGTAGCAATTCTCAAATGCCAAACCCTTGTGAAAAGCAGTTGGATGGAGAAATGCTGGAGCTTTTAAAAGCTCCCTTTCACTTTCTATTTTTTTTAACTTCATGCAGAACTAATTTTATACACTGTTCATTTGATTTGAAAATGCCAGCGTCTGGGGTATCATTAAAGAGCGTTATTGAGGGAGCCACTCTTGGCAAAGCATTTTGCTTAAAATGCTTGGTTCTTTATATCCCTGCATAGTTATAGATGGGAAGGAGAAAGTGTGCCTTGGTTTACCTAATGCTGCCTCTGCCTTGGCCCAGAGCAGGTAGCTACCCTTCTGCTGGGATTTTTCTCCTTGGCCAGTAGAGGCGCCTGGAGGGCTGTGGGGGCCACGTTACTTAAGGAACAGACATAAATAGATTGTGAAAGGTCCACTCCAAAGTCCTATGACCAAAGCCTCTTGGAATTTCTTTGATTTCTAGTTGACATAAATTAGAATTACACAGGCGTGAAGAGACCGCCCAGTAAAGATGAGAGAAGCTGCTGGGGAGGAGAGACGCCTCTGTGTGAGTCTATTGATTATCCAGCTGCCTTCAGGCCAGGGGCTTCTGCGGAGGCCGACTACTATTGATCCACACCAGGAAAATAATCGAATTAATTCATTTCTCATCCAACTGCCATTGCCAAGACCTTTCTCTTTACCTGCCCCAATTCCTGAAGTTCTTAGTTAAGGAGAGAAATAGTGATTTCTTTTAATAAATGTTGCTATATTCTTCAGGACATAAGAAATCCTGGTTTTCACATGGAGTTCGACATTTTTAAATGGTAGAGAGATTTTGTTTTAATCAAATCAATAAGAAGCCAATACAGAAAGCAAATAATAGAAACCAGTCAGCTCTTTTGAGCCAGGAGTCTGCTTTATGACCTGAAAATATCTAGGGCCAAGTTTTGAATGCCCAATTTAATGTAAAAATATTCAGGAAAAATTGACCACTGCGTATTTCAGGAAGTAATTATGGTAAGAGAAAGCCTCAACAACCTAAATATTTCTGTGGAGAAAATGAAGTTTTTATCAGCTTGTTTAAGAATCACGAGCAGGAAAGCCCTATGGGGAAAATAATATGGGACTCTGTAATAATGTACAGAACTAACTGGAAAAATCAGTTTCAGAGAAAAATAATTTGAGGGGCACTGTGTCCAGGACTGTTTTAGTAGCAATTCAGCCATGAAACAAAGCGTGTACCTGCAGGGACTCTCCGCTTCCCTGCCATGTCTGGGCAGCTGTTTCCAGGTTGCCCATAGCCAAAATGTAAGATTTAAATTTGATGCCATATCAAAGAAAATAAAGTAAAAAGAGAAAACATTCTATCCGAATAAGGCAGGAGTGTTCTAACTGTATTAGACTGTGCAGTCCTCTGTTGTGGGTGTCATAACCCTTACTCAACCCACAATGCCATGTGCCCCAAAAGAAGGGGGATGAGAAATGGTGAGAGAGTGCGGCTGGGGCTCTCAAATCTGAACTTAAGTCCTTCACTGGAAGCATCAGCATCTTGTTCCTTTTGCTGATGGAACAGTTTCTCCTGGTGATTTTCACACAGGAGCACTTTAAAACACATTTTACAACCCTCTCCTGATTATTCCTGGTAATTGAAACAGGGAAGAACACATCAGCTGAAATTCAGAAGTTACCTTTCAACCTCATTTTAGTTAAGTGTTTCATCTCTTCTTCTTCCAGCCCTGTTCACCTGAACTTCTAAGAAGTGGTAACTGAAAGTCCAATGCAGTATTTAAATGTGAAACCAAGAAACACTGATGTGGAACTTTATGAAAGAGGTTAAGTGGTTGAGCACTAGTGTGAAACCTCCATCATTTTACTATCTGTGGGACCTGGGGCAACTTAATCTCTAAAAGCCTCAAATTCACCAACTGAAAAATGGGGATGATAGGGTTGTTACAAGATTAAATGAAATATTGTGATAAAACACGTAGCCCAGTCAGGCACACTGTAAGCACTCAATAAATGTTAACTACTGTTAGCATTAGCATTATGTTTATTCACATATGCATACCTGCTCTGGAATCTTGTATCTGATATATTAATCACCTGTCCAACAGGTTCATAATATTTTAGCCATTAATATCAATTCACAAGCTCAGATCTTCATAGAAACACTAGCCTCCTGAGACTAAGGCAGTAATTCTTCAAAATGATCGAATTTTTTTTAATCATTAGGACTCACTAAATTACAGCCAAACTTACAGAGAAAGAAGAAACCTGGAACCGGTAGGAATCAGTCCCTTCTTTTGAGCAGAAAGTGAAGATCTGCCAAGTCAAACAGCCAGTAGTGTCCAGGCTGAGATTTGTTTGGTTTGTTTTTTCAGGAAAATCAACATCTGTGTAGAACCTTTTAAGGGAATGTGCTGCAAGCAGCTGCTTATGTTTTTCTGGCTTCTGTTATGGGAGTGATGGATAGTGAAATTGTTTGTTTGGTTTTAAAAAGGGGAAGGAGGGAGCCTCCTGTTCCCCAAATACTGTAGGGTGAATAGATTGCTATGTTGGAGTTTGCCTGAAGGCACCCTGGAGTGTCATTGCTTTGCAGTAAATAATCTCCTTGGAGCTTTGATTTGGTTTCAGTAATTACATGAAAGAATTAGATTGTGGGATCATATTTTTTTTCTAATTTAAAAATAGAAAATGTAGCAGCAACTCCTCAACGGAGCTCAGATGGGATCCCAGAACTCCTAATCACCTGACTTCACCAAGTAGCAACAAGGCCAGTCTGCAGTGACCAGGTGACTAAGGGACTACTGCAGGTGGAGAAGGAATTGCTCAGCCCACATGCCAGGCCTGGCCATCCAGCAGCAGGTCTTCAGAACCTTCCATGCTGTGCCTGGATAAATCCTATTCCTGTTTGCAAGCAGTATTTTGTAGAAAAACTAAACCTCCCCTGACTCCAGCTTTTATCATATATTTTATTAATAGTTTATTTTTTCAAGAAATACCTATTGAGTGGCTTACTATATTCCAGTCACTGTGATAGGTGATAGGTCAGAAAAAACAGTGAACAAGATATATTCCCTGCCCCATGGGCCTGTAGCCTCTTGGGAGAGGACAAGCAAACAGGCAACTACAGTACTATAAAATTGCTAATTATTTTTTTAAATTACACCCAAGGTTATGTTTCTTTTGAACAAAGGACCTCACTTTGAGCCTACATCAGCTTTCAACCATGGTCCTCTAAGCCTCTTTTCTTGCCATTCTATCTATTTTCTGAAAAGGATTGTCTAGGAACAGTTTTCCTTACTTTCTCGTCACCTGTTATGATCCATTTCCATTCCCACCATGCACTGATGCTGCTGTTTTCAAGGTCAGCAGTGGCCTCTGTGCCACCAAATGCAGTGGCCATTTTTCTGTCCCCACTTCCTCCATCTCTTGACAGTAGCATTCGTACGGTAGCCACTGTGTCCTGCCTGAGAATGCTTGTCTCTTCCACTTCACCAGACTGCCAGCTTTGCTTAAATGTATGTGTTCCATACCGCCTCCCTGTGCCGCCATTCCCTCATCTGTAAATTGAAAATAATAGCATCTATCTCACATTGAGAGAGTTGAGTGAATTAATCTGCATAATATTCCTCATATGAAGCAAGCAATAAATATTAGCTCTTACTTGTTGTAGTGGTTAATTTTTACCCTTCCTACCTCCATCTCTTTCCTTCTCCTTATTAGAATATAAGATCTGTGGGTTTCTCCTTCTGTGTTATATTACCAGGACCTACCACAGTAGCTGGTACATACTAGTTGCTAGACAAATATGTATTGCATGCTGGATGGATGGATAGATGGATAGATTAGATTGTGTTTCTCATCTGCATTCTCTTCAGCCAGAGCAGCCCCACTTTTATTGCTTTATGTTGGTTTGTGAAAGTATTATGCAGCTGAAAGGAAGTTTGAAAACCATTAGATCCCACTGCCTCTTAATAATTTAATAGATTATAAAAAGTATCTAGACAGAGGAAAATAAATAAACAAATAAGAAAGGTCCCCCCTTCGATGTCATATGAATGCCATATAGCTGGGGAGTTCTAAGGCAGCTGCAAGCCCCTGGGGATCCCAGCAGACAGATGAACTTGACGTCTGCTGCATGGTTGGACTTGGCATCCTTCAGAGCCTAGCCCTGCAATGCTCTGATTTACGCACAGTTCGTCTTTCAAAAACCAAGAACATCACTTATTTTCAGGTTTTTGAATCTACAGATTTACCGATCACATTAATGCAGAATAAATTTTTGCTGATCATAAATTTGTCTTAGGAAACAGGTCAAATTCATAAATTCTACATGATGGAAATGGCAATTTTAGAAAGATTTTTTTCATCAAGTGTGCACTGACTGATTACCACTACCTTTTCCTTTATGTGGGAAAATAAAAACTGAAATCAAGAAAGCCATTATGCACAAAAGAAAACACATTTTTTAGTTCAGAGAGCTTTCCCCCTCGATTATGTTTTTCAGCTTAAATTCATGAGTTTAATTCAGAAATACCCAGATGTGTTGCATAAATACATTGCACTTACCACTCACTCAGTGACTATATTAATTATCTTATTAGGGCCTAGGTTTTTTTTTTTTCAGATTGTTGATCTTTTGCTGAACCATTTGGAGCACTGCAGATAACTCCCCTAAGCAACTTTCTCCATCCTGGTGTGCTACATACATACATTCTAGTGTTCATCTGCACCACACGTGCATATGCGTAGATTTCAGCATGGTCAAGACCATGGCCAGTGGACTGTGGCCTTAGAGCGGCCAACAGAAGGTTGTGTACCTGGAGCTTGCATACAATTGGATGGAAACATCTTTCTCAGTGGAGGATCGCTTGGTGATACAGGGAATGAAAATGTCACTAATTTTTCTCTCTGACAGTCTGGTTGTTGGACTTCTGTCACACTAATCTCTAATTAGAGGCTTCAGGTTAGCAAGCCCCAATTCTCACTTAACACTGCAGGCGTTTCTGTGATCCCCATCCTCCCAAGCTCTTTGCTGCATTCTCACTGTGCTAATTCAAGTGAATAGAAGCAGTGCTAGTGTTAACCGGCAACACACATTTCATAAAAAAGAGACAGCATGAAGCCAGGCCTGTTGTGATATTGACAGAGCATAGCACTTACAATCATTGCAGATTCTGAAATGGAATGACTGCATTTGACAAAGTTGACTGAATTTATGAGCCTGCCTCTGTCAGGTTCATTGCATTCTCAGTATCTGTCTTATTGTATACTTTGCGAGTTTTAGATGAGGTGTTTTTTGTTTGTTTTTTGCCACCCAAGAGTAATATTTCTTACCTCTGTATAAAAAACACATCCTTAAAGACCCCAGGCTACAGGTATGAGGTTCATGCATGAAGCATCATACATTATGGATGTTCTGTGGTCAGCTGACTCCCATATTTAGCAGGTTGCTTTTAGGCTCCAATGAGATAGTCAACTTTTCTTCTTAAAATTTCTTTTATTAAAATTGTATTAACCCAGCACTTTGGGAGGCTTAAGTGGGGGATCACAAGGTCAGGAGAACAAAACCATCCTGGCTAACACAGTGAAACCCTGTTCCTACTAAAAAATACAGAAAAATTAGCCAGGCATGGTGGTCAGTGCCTGTAGTCCCATCTACTTGGGAGGCTGAGGCAGGATAGTCACTTGAACCTAGAAGGCAGAGGTTGCAGTGAGCCAAGATTGTGCCACTACTCTCCAGCCTGGGCGACAGAGTGAGACTCCGCTCAAAAAAAAAATTGTATTAAATACCTAGTCATGAGTAGCCTCTCCTTCCATATTGTGGGTTTTCCGTTGAGGAAGCACTACATCCATGTGAGAACTGGGGTTAGGAGAATTTTTCTTTCCTCTCCCTTAGCTGTTGGGAAGGTCAGATGGAGGCCTCATTTGGCTTGCCTATCTAGAGATCTAAGACTTGGTGCTGAAGGAGAGGAAGCCAGTCTATTTTTACCACATTCCAAGAATACACATTTTGTTTCAAACAGTGATGAACATTTGAAAAAAGGAAGGGCTAATAAGCCATAGTAGCAATAGTTCCTTTTCCCCAGAACGTCTAGCTCAGAGGTGGAGGACGCCAATGGGAAGTGGGCAGGTGCTTATTTCAGGCCTTACCTTCAGATCCCCAAGTACAGAAATCACCTTTGCATTCCAGGAGCTTTTCAATCAGTGGCTTTAAACCAGTAGGTCTCCTGATCTGCACTTTGGAGTCTCCCGGGAGCTTTAAAAATACTGATGCCTGGCTCTCTCTCTCAACCAAGACTCCAATATAACTAGTCTGGGATATGGCCTGGGCATTGGGATTTTTAAAAGATCTTCAGCTAATTCTGATGAGCAGTTGGGTTGACAACCACTTTATTCTTGTTTGTATCTTGCTTGCGGTTGTAGACACAGTTTCATTCATCCCCTGTCAGTAAACATTTATCATAAGTTTGTTATATATGAGTCACTGTAGGGTTTATGGCAGAAGGCCTTGGTTTGTCTGAGAAAGGAAGAGGGAAGGAAGCGTACGTGAAGCTGATTACAGAACAGAATAAAGGAGCCAAGTGCTAAGGTAGGAAGCTTAGCCTTGCCACTGAAGAGAAAGAGGTGAGAGATTGAAAAGCGGCACCAGATTCCTAGTTCTCTGCTCTCACCGTAGGAAACCTCAGCAGAATGTGGCATGCCATCCAAACAGGGATGTGAGAAGTCCTGCTGCAAAGGGAGAGAGAGAGAATTATGAAAGTCTACACAGGCCAGCAGAGAGCGGGCACATGTTGTCGGCTGTGCAGGATCCTGGAAAAATCAATGCATCGTCTACTCTTTTTTGCTTTTCTTAGTGTCCTATTTAAAATATTTTAAACTGCACTTAGATGACTCACCTCATTTACATGCAAATTTGGGGTGTTACTAAAATTCACATTACTCTGATTTTATCCTTTTTAATATGTGCCCATCTTCGAGCCTGTGGGCACCAGCTGAAGCGAGCATTAAGGTCTGTTTGAATATGCATCGTGCACAATGACTTTTGCTGGCACCCGGTGAATACCAGGTTCCATGGCTACCCACTATAGTTTTCCAGAGAGCCAAGAAACGCAGAGAGAAGCAGGTTCCAGAGGCGTATTGCCTCAGAGACAACACTCTGCCTCTGGGCCGCCAGGAGTCAGCCTCTGGGGCTGTTAGCAGTGAGTGACATTGCCCAGGGAGTCTGTGAAGAGTGACAGACCAGTGTGAGGGCCCAAGCCCTGAATGAGGAGGCAGGTGCTGAGTGTGCTATTTGTGATGCCTTCACAGGCATACTGTGGGCACTTTACTTTTCCCACCTGCAGACAAGGGGGTCCACCTTCTTTGTCCCTCCCTTCCTCAGAGCAGAGCTATTTCATGCGGGAACTTACTGTTGGATAGAGCAGGAGAAACATTGCATAGCTTACAAAGTAACGACTGATGAGTTGTTTTATTCTAGCTCATAAGCTGGTTTCCTTTCTTCTCTGAGTAATATGTGCATATTTTGTGCATGTGGTGCACAGGCTGTCACCTCCTTGTCCTTCAGAAGTCCACAGAAATACCACTTCCTTTGGAAAGCCCTTTCCAACCCTCAAGGAGCAGGCCAGGTGCCTACTGCGGGCTCTTCTGCAGCAACCCGCATTTCCCTAGAAAGCACTTCTCGGACTTTGGTGTTACTGGTGTCATGGTTCCTCCCCTGCTGGGTTATAAGCTACAAGAGAGCAGGGGCCATATCTGGCTTGAAGGCCATTCTACCTCCAGAACAAGGGAAAGTGTTTTTATGGGCGAGAGACTGGAAAGAAAGCAATGCCTGTTTCCGACGTAGTCATGGATGGCCTGTCCAAAGGCCCCTTGTCAGTCCTGCAGCTTCATCAGATTTCCATCATACTTCAAAGAAGTCTCATGGAACCCACAGCTCCACAGTAGACTGTTCTGCAGGCCAAGTGAGAACCATAATTTACATTTAGAGCATCCATTCTGAAAACATTGTCAAGGACTTTGAAATGTATTTATATTCAAACTGCAATCTCTTTTATGTTCAATAAAAAAAAAAAGGATGTCAGTAAACATTTTCTAGGGCAGGCTATCAGCTAGGCCCCAGACTGGCACTTTCCATACCATACCATCTTACCTAGGGGCCAGGTACAGTGTGGTACAGTGCAGAGAGCGCCGTGTGTTGGGGTCTTGAATTCAAACTCCAGCTGCCATTTACTAGCTGTGTGAAATACGAATTCCATCTGAGTAGGGGTATTCATGCTTAAATGTCTGGGAAATAATAGATGCTCACTGAGTGTTATTCCCTTCCTGTCTTCCCACTCCTTACCTGAACAGAGTTAGAGACATACTTTTGTTTTGCCTTATTGGTTATTTGAGTAAAAAAAATAACAAATTGTTTTCAATTATTTTGCCAAAATAAATCATGCTAAGGAGAAGCATCTGATTGTCTCTTACCACATGAAAGCCTAATACTATGTGTTTAGCAGTGGGCTCATGGGGCAGTTTTGGTGACAGAATTTATCCTTATCTGAGATTGCCATTCATTGCATGCTCCCGAGGCATCAGAGACTAAATACTACCATGTCAATAGAACCAACTGTAAAAAGACAGCCTTCACATCCATATGAAGACATACCAAGCCCATGAAATCAGACAATGAAATAGCATTGCTTTGAGTCAGGAGACCTGTCCACAATTTATTCTTTGCTGTCAGATAACTATGACATTAAAAGGGAGCATAAACATCACAACATTTCCAGATCTTCTGCCCTCCTGGGCTGCCAACTTGAGCAGGCTGCTGATGCTATAAACACCAGTGTCAAATCCTCTGAACTGTGTGGGGTTTGGCGAAGTTTTGGAAACTGATTCACGTCCAAGATCATTAGCATGCCTCTTAGTCTACACACCTGGTTTACTGTGTCATCAATCTCCAGTATGGAGGGTTGCCATCAACTAATCCAAAGTGTAGCTTACTACTTACTACCTGACAGCCACACGACCCAGCACAATTTGATAAACCACCATCATGAGCTGCTTTGGGCTCCTGTGCAATATTATTGGAAATCCTAGGGAAGATTTATCTGGAAAGAGGTAACTGGTTATGTCAGATGGAAAAGGCAATAGCCCAAAGAGTCACTATGGGTATGAACTTCAGAGGATGAAAGGAGTTTGGGGCTACCATAATATCAGGACTTTACAGACTGCTACCACTCTAGCTGGAACAGTCTGGGAACAAGATGGGCTTATCTCTACAATTGATGGTATAGTACTATTTGGTGCTTTTTAAAATGTACTCAATACATATTCATTGAACAACTCTTATATGAATTTATCGAACACATATTTTTTGAGTATATACTGTGTGCTAGGGATTTGACAGTGAACAAAACCAGCAAGAACTCCTGTCTCATAGAGCCTGTATTCTAACGGGCAAGAATGTTCCAGACAATGCCTGTAGGACTAAAAACAAAGAGATGACTAAACTTCTCCTTGTTGTTTAATCTTGAGTGATTTTACTATACTCAGATGTCAAATATTTTGCCCTATCATAAATGTCTTCTTTTAAAACCTGAGTCAAAAAGGAAATAATGATCACCTAATGTAAATGGTTTCTTCTGCAAATTTTATCAGAAATTACATTTTTCGAAAAGTAGGTGTCATTGAGGAAATAAGTCAGGCCTAGGTTTACACTTAATTCTGGAACTTTCTGGGGAAGGTATTAATAAAGTAAAGAGACTGTAATGGCCTAGATAAATTGGTTATACTGACTCTGTAACTCTGAAGGTTCTCTCTTCATCCTTCTGTAACAGCAGCAGCCATATCATGAAACTGTGGTGTGATTTACCTTCATTAGCATAGCAATTTGCCTCACATTTTCAAAAAGTGCTAATAGATGTTAACTCAGAATAGATTAAAATACCAGACAAATTGCTACTACCTTAAAAAGAGTTATAATAATTTTGAAAATGTAAAGTATGATTATGCAGCATTTGGAGAGAAGTATAAAACCCAGTCTTTCTTATATTAAAAAAAAAAAAAAAAAAAACTTGTGGCACATGGTTTCTTTCCCTTTAATCACAGTAATTTCTTCAAATGACAATGCAGCATTTTTTTTTAGGAAGATACATTGCATTTTGTAAATCTCATGTGTCATATAGGAGTTGCCATTGATAGTTTTCAGCAAGAGGAAAAGAAATTGAATACAGAAAACCAGGGATCGTTGGGAAATTTAAAAAGAAAACCTTCATCTTTAATGTTCCTTTATTATATTACATATATTTTGTGAGTTGGAACAGAGAGAGGTTCTTTTTATTCTAGCAAGTGGAGTTGTGCATGACAAAATGTCTGCAGAAATGTGTGTGTGGGCATAATGATGTAAGAGGATTTGGGCTCTGCTGGTGTCTTACGCTGAATCCTCTATGGCACCAAAGCACTTATGGAGTCCAGACAAAGAAAAGAGGAGCATAATTTGTACTTTTGAGAAGTAAATGAACAGAACTTCAGTATAAAATTTGTCACACTATATTGCCAGGAGAGATTATAAGTAAAAGATAGAACCTTCCCTAAGTAGGAGCCCATGTATTTCCCTGAATAATGTCTACCCAACAGAGCTCTAAAATGAAATATTTGCATTTTCTCCACTGCTTTGTTTCCTAGAATTTACAGATTACAGCTAGCAAAAGGATTACTTAGAAGATACAGTATATCCACAGAGGATTACTGGTGCCATTTTTCATATAGTTACATGAAGTCAAATTATTGTCTATTCTTACCCAAAACCTGTGAAAGCCAGAGAACAAACACATCATCATCTATATTCTCAATCGCAGATGTGTTTTACTTTCTGCAGCTGAAATAGGTAAATTGCATTTGGGGAAATCAAAGGATATATAAAATACACTGGGGGAGCTGGCAAAATGAATTAACCCTACCATGAAATTATTTACTAAAGTGAACAATTATCCTCTAATTTGTATACTTCATAAATCCATATCTTCATGTATCAAGTTTGCTTAAGGTGAGTTATATGCCTTTTCCTGGAAAACAGTTATCACATAGAGATCTTTTTAAATTAATTGGCCCTCCAAAACAAATTGCCTGTCAACCATAGGTACAAAACTCTGTACAAGCCTGTGTATAAATTGGAAAAGATGTACCATAGAAAACAGTTCATATCATTAATGGTGGGTTTGAATGTTTTCTCTGATCCATTCTTTTCTCATTTATTTTTAGTTAGTACTTCCTTGAATGCCAAGTGGCTTGGACTATATTTACTTCTTTACAATGTGATGCAGATTTTCCAAGGTTTCTCTTTGACCAAACGACTTCAGCTCTCTCTTAGTGAAACCTTCATCCTTTTGTTCGTTCATGGCAGGAGGGAGTCAAATCTTCTAACTGCAGCATGGGGAACATCTGTTAAACAAAAGCAACAACTTCCTGACAGTGGTGTATTAGTCTGTTTGTATTACTATAAAGGAATAGCTGAAACTGGGTAATTTACGAAGAAAAGGGTTCTAATTGACTCATGGTTCTACAGGTGTACAGGAAGTGCGATGCTGGCATCTGCTTCTGGTGAGGGCCTCGGGAAACTTATAGTCATGGTGGAAGGTGAAGGGGAGCAAGCATGTCACATGGTGAGGCTGAGAGCAAGAGAGAGAGTTTGGGGAGGTGCCATACACACTTGTAAACAACCAGATCTCGAGAGAACTCCTCCACTATCTCAAAGACAGTACCAAGCCATGAGGGGCAGACCCCCATGAACAAAACACCTCCCTCCAGGACTTAACCTCCAACACTGGGGATCACTTCTCAACATGAGATAGGAAGGGGACAAACATCCAAACCATGCCGAAGTAGTTACTCAAAACCCGGACTATGTTATTAAGGAGAGTTCTGGAATCTGATCAAGAAAGGATTAAGATAAAATTGATTCTTCCTGTACATGGAGGACATTCTAAAAGTTATTTCTTGCTCAGAACAATATTAATTAACACTATAGAGAATTGGTGGCTGTAAGAGATCATGAATTAACTCTTGCATTCAATGACCATTTACTGAGTACCTCCTGCAATAGTGAGAACTGTATGGTTGGCTTTTTATGTCAGTCACAGTGCGAGGCATTTTTTTCTTTTTTGAGACGGAGTTTCACTCTTATTGCACAGGCTGGAGTGCAAGTGGCACTATCTCGGCTCACCGCAACCTCTGCCTCCCAGGTTCAAGCGATTCTCCTGCCTCAGCCTCCCAAGTAGCTGGGATTACAGGCATGTGCCAACATGTCCAGCTAATTTTTTGTATTTTTAGTAAAGACAGGCTTTCTCCGTGTTGGTCAGGCTGGCCTGGAACTGCCTCAGATGATCCACCTGCCTGGGCCTGACAAAGTGCTAAGATTACAAGCATGAGTCACCACACCCAGTCTTATCCTGTCTTTACTGTTGAGAAAAACTAAATTTTAAAGAAGTAATATGATACAGTGTGGTGATTCCTCAAGAATCTAGAACTAGAAATGCCATTTGGCCCACCAATCCCATTACTAGGAATATATCCAAAGATTATAAATCACTTTACTATAAAAACACATGCACATGTATGTTTATTGTGGCACTGTTCACAATAGTGAAGACTTGGAACCAACCCAAATGCCCATCAGTAATAGACTGGATAAAGAAAATGTGGCACATGTCTACCATGGAATACTATGCAGCCATAAAAAAGGATGAGTTTGTGTCCTTTGCAGGGACATGGATGAATATGAAAACCATCATTCTCAGCAAACTAACACAGGAACAGAAAACCAAAAACCACATGTTCTTGCTCATAAGTGAGAATTGAACATTGAGAACACATGGACATAAAGAGGGGAACATCATCCACCAGGGCCTGTCAGGAGTGGGGGACTAGGGGAGAGGTAGCATTAGGAGAAATACCTAATGTAGATGACGGATTGATGGGTGCAAACCACCATGGCACGTGTATAACTATGTAACAAACCTGCACATTCTGCATGTGTATCTCAGAACTCAAAATATAATTTTAAAAAAGTAAAATTAGATTCCTTAATCATATCAGAATAAAACCTGGTAGATTAATTTTAAAAAAGGAAGTAACATGAAAGCAGGATTCAAACCTGTTTCTGGGGGCTTCCAAAGTCCATGATATGAACCACAGTTGCTATGGTTCTTTTCTATTTTGAACAGCCCAATAGATGGAAAGATAAAAGGCAATCTTTAATCTTCAGAGGCTTTTATTCAGGTGGAAGAGATAGACAGGTGGACAGATAACTGTAGTGCAGTATGAGAGTGCTCAACGAGAGGACAGATCTTTTAGGGTGCCTGCCGTGGTATACTGGGAAGGGGTGCCTAACCCACCCTTGTGGGTTGGGTTGCTTAGGGAGGGCTTCCCTGAAGGAGGAGATTCTTGAGCTGAATATGAGTTCCTCAAGAAACTCTTGGTCATCTTGATTACTATGTTAGCGTCTGGCTTTGCTTTATTCTTGGATTTCTATTTTTTATTTGTAGTTTGTGTTTGTTTTAGCATTCACTCACTAATAACTATTCCTGGCTCATCATAGTCATTACAGATCTTACATTGGAGCAAGAAAAATACACATTAAACTAAGCAATCATAAACTAACTTAGTACAATAATAAGTACTATGAAGAAAAATAGTCAGTGTTGAAAGAGTGAATGGTCTGGAATACTTATATAACTTAGGGAGGGGAGCAGAGATAAGGCAGTGATCAAAATTTGCTGGGAAAATGGCATTGAGGCTAAGAACTCAAAGATGAGTAGGAAGTAGTCATGAGAAAGGGGTCGTAATGGAGAAGTGAGGTAAAAAGTACTCCAGGGATGTGTAAATATCCCAAGGCCAGAAGGAACTTGAACAACTTGATAAACTGAAACTAGGCCAAGTAGCTGGATAGTATCAAAAATATGCAAGAGGATTAGGCAAGGCCAGATGATACATGATTCTTAAATGTTCTATTATAAGCTCTCTGAACTCTAGACTTAGAGCACACATTTTTAAAAAATTCTATTTCTTAAAAATTCTATTAAATTCATCACTTCCTATTTGACCTCCGATTTGTCTATCAGTTTTTCATTTTTTATTCAAAATTATTTTAACTTTTGAAAATAAAATGCTATAAATCATAGCTTTATCACAAAAATAATTAGCTATATGGCTTGGTTGAATTTGGAATAAAAGTTGACTTAAACACAAGCAAGTCGTAAATAGAGAAATGCTGTGGCAAAGATTAAGTATCATCAGCACAATGTTGAAATACCAACTCTCAATAATGTAAAAAGATTAATACATAACATAGTATTCTAGATCACTTAGAAAACATGCTATTTCAGAATAGTGCAGATAGCTGAATTTCATGATCTTCATACTTCTAAGCAGGCTTTCAAAGCAAACAGCAAGGGTTTGATGTTGTTTTAGGTTTTTCCTAGTGGTCCTGATCTTTTCCAATAATGGACATCAAGAGGTATGCTCAAAAATGTGTATCACAAGTACCTTCTTTCAGACTGGCTGACTCGGTATAAATGAAATATTGATGTATTTGAAAATGCTCAAGTGTTCAATAAAGATTTTAAATAAAGCTACCTAAAAGTTGTGGTTCTTAGGTTAATCATTTATTTATCTAAAGGATGAAGAAAACTGTCTACTTCTGTGTTATGAATTGCATTCAGCTTAAAAATAATTGACAAATTAATCCCTTCACAGCACAGCAATTGTAAAGGTGTTAGTTTTAATTAGGCCTGTCTGATTGCCTTGTCTAATCAAGAATCAAGGTGGTATCTTTGATGGTTAAGGTCTGTTGGGGCCATCTCTGACCTGCCAGCCATGTATGTTTTAATTATTGATTCCTCACATTTCAGCCCTTTTCACAAAGGAACTCGAAGTTTGCCGTACCTTAACATTTAAAGGGAAGAAAAATAACATCTTCCCCAATACTCTGTCTAGAATCCTGTGTCTCCTCTCCTGCATTCCACAGCTTTTGTCCTCAAAAGTCTGTTGGGTTGATGATGAAGTCCAATGCACAGCAGAAAGCTATCTTACTGCTTCTTTACCTCCCAAGCACTGGATTTTCAACTGAAATTGTTAAGATCTTGACAAATCACAGTCATTTATGCTTCTAGAGAACACTTTTGATTTCTTGGTATTATGTCTTTTAAAAATCCCTAAGGGCAAGTGTGTTACCAGAAAGTCAGAGAGGTCAAATGAAAGGGGACACGTACCTTCTCACAAAACCCTCCTTCACATCGCTAGGAGGAACAAGGCGAGGGCTCCTCATGCCACGGTGAGCTGGCTGCAGCACGCCAGTGAGCATGGGCAGTGGGTGGTGTTGGTAGTCCCTGTGTGTGATATGGCTCTTCTTTGTTTGCAGGTCAACGAAGTGACGGTGGAACAGCTGGTGCAGCAGTACCCCCACATCACCTTCAGCACTGTCCTGCAGGACTGCAAGAGGACCTTGGAGAGAGCCTATCAGATGGGCTGGACCCCCAACATGTCTGCCGCCTCCTCCTAATGCTCTTGCCCCACCTAGTCCACTGGGATCATTCAGCAGAGCGGAGGAGAATTGTACATTTGTGGGGCCGATCTCTCGGAAGGGTTTTCACTGTCACCTGTCTGTGTGCGTTCAAGTATGTGTATTTGTGTCTTGCTGCATACCAAAAGTGCAGTTGTCATTTGTTCCCAAGTGAGCTGGCTTTTTTTCTTAGAAATTAAAGATTATGAAAGCCACAAACCTTTAGTTTTAACTTCAAAGACTTCTTTCTCTTAAAAAAAAAGTTTCTTAATAGAGTCAAAAAATTGGATGTATTATTTTGAGCTTCTAATTGCTGCCACTTGGAGCTGTCCAAATAAGAAGGCCTTCTTTTTACGTGGGATGAATTGTGCACTTCTACTGATGACGACTACAACAGAAGTGATGTTACACGTGCAGGCACTTACACTCTCTCACATACTCACACATGTGTGCACCTCTGCACCAGGGCGGTGTCTTTCTAGATCATTTCCTGACAGAGAAGCCTTCTTCCAGGTCACTAAGGGAGCATGCTGTCCACTGTGGCACTGCCTAACTCCGTGTATCCACGGGTGGCCGACTTGCTATCTGTTGGGTGACTTAGGGACTAGAAAGAATAAAGCCCATTGTAAATTTTTTATATGGAGGCAACAATCTGAATTTCCCTGGCCAGCTCACAAAAGTTAATTATTCATTATTCTACAAATGCATTCTGTTGAGCACTAAAAATTTTAGTTGGTTTTATGTTAATATTGCGTTAGCTTTTATTTCCTGGATGGTAACTGGTCAGGATATATTTTAATGACATTTGAAGCTAATCTTAGCATTAAAGCCACCAATGTAATTAATGGTGTGCAGTTACTTTAAAAACTCCACTTCATTTCATTATTTTCCTAATTTTGGTAATTATTAAAGTCTATTTCTGAGATGCGAGAGGGTAGTCACATTAATAGAAGATTCATGAGTGAGGTATAAGTAGACAATCTTTCTACTGTTGTCGCTTTTTTTGCTTTGCTTTGGGTTTTGGGACAGGATATTTGGATATATGCATGTTGTCATTTTTGACTAGTTCTCATGCTAATGCAAAGATTTATTGCTAGCTAATATATGAGTTACGAAGGAAAATTAGAAAATCTGTTCATTGAAATTCTGTTTACAGTTGTCAGAAATAAGCATTTCTTTGTTTAATTAAAGATTGCCAGCTTCAGTTAAGATGAGACCTATCAGTAAATGAATATATGTTTTGATTTAACACATCTTTACAATTAATTCATAATAGGGACTCAGGCTCAAATAACTGTTCCTGTGTCTAGATTTATAATGAGGACATCAGGGAGCCTTTTTAAGCTAAAGAGTGATTATCTTTCACAGTAGAAGTAGAAACTAAACCCTGACTTGTGAATTTGCTATTTATTCTTCCCTGAGTGAATGTAACTGTTATTTGGTCTTTAACAAGATATACGGAGGTTTGAGTTTCACTTTCTTTAAGTCCCACATTGCTAACATGACATTAGCTGTGAAAAAACAAAAGATAGCTTTACATTTGAATGCCATTTACTGATTTCCAATGATTCTCTTTTTTTGTAATCAACTGTTTCCTTTGATTATGTCAACATGTTTCTGATGTGGCATTTTTGTTTTAATCCCAATCAGTTAGAAAAATCTAGCCAGTAAGCACCATGAGTATTTTTCCCATAACTAAATGGTTTCTAATTTAATTTGAAGGAAATAAAATCTGTGTAAGAAAAAAAACTGTTTAACATGAATAAACTATATTTCTTCTCACACTTTGACCTATATCATTTTAATATCCACTTCCCCACCTCTGAAATCTCTTATTTCACAGTATTTTAACTGATTTTGAATCCAAAACTAATTTATAAGACAGTATGTATAGTAATAGTAGCTTGAGTGAATATGCAAAAGTTTAATTTTTATATATGTCATACTATATTTTAAATAGCTAAAAAGACAAAAGAAGGGAGAGCCATCTATGATATAGATGGTACCATTTTAGTTCAAAGTTGTAATAATCTTTGGAGTGTTACAGTTTGATTGTCAAATGGTTTCAGAGTGTATAACTGATTTTTTTAAATGTTGCATTGTTTGAATCTGAAGTACAGCACTATAACATGCTTTAGCTTGGGGGGTGGGGGTGGGGTGGGGACTTGCACTTATTCTCTAAAATGTTGACTAATCCAGAAAGCCTGATGCAACATAATCTGGGAAACTGCTTTGGTACATTTGTAGAAATCTGTAGAAATACCATATCCAGCCTCAAAGCATTAATCTCAAAAAAAAACAGCCAGAAAAAAAGCATCACCTTGAGTGATCCTGTGATGGTTGTTGAATGTGTTCTCATTAGATGCTTTGAAATGAGGCTTAAAATAATTTTTCTGGGCAATATAGAGTTTCTTTTTTTTGCTTAGAATGTCGTAAATACATGTGAACACGTTTAATGCAGGGCTTTTTATTCTCTCCAAAATGTCAACAGTATTTTCAGAATAAAGACTATGAAATATATTGCTGTAATGGAAAATTCTGGTCCTTTGTCTTTAATGTCTTTTTGAGTGAATAAAGAAAATTCACCCAGTTTGTAGTTTCTATATTTCTGTGAATCTTTGACCTTGCAATGGGTTGCAATAAAAGAGAAACAGAACACTGTGTCTTTTGTTTTATTTCGGAGACAGTAAATGACCTCCCTAATGCTGGTGGGGTGTGATGCATGCAGTGGTCTGTGTTTTTGTATGTTTCATTACAGAATTTTGTAGGTTTGACTAACCCAGAATAATAAATGAGACTTGAGTTTAGGAGTTTCGAATTGGGGTGGTGACTACAGAGAGAAGATTAAAACCTCAAGGATTTAAATAAGTGTGTATTAGTCTGTTCTCACACTGCTGTAGGGACAGACCTGAGACTGGGAAAGAGGTTTAATTGACTCACAGTTCAGCAGGGCTGGGGAACCCTCAGGAAACTTAAAAATCATGGAGGGGCCGGGCACGGTGGCTCATGCCTGTAATCCCAGCACTTTGGGAGGCTGAGGCAGGTGGATCACCTCACTCAGGAGTACAAGACCAGCCTGGGCAACATGGCAAAAAAAGTCTCTACTAAACATTCAAAAATTAGCCAGGCATAGTGGCAGGCGCTGTAGTCCCAGCTACATGGGAGGCTGAGACACGAGAATCACTTGAACCTGGGAGGTGGAGGTTGCAGTGAGCTGGATTCTTCCACTGTACTCCTGCCTGGGCAACAGAGGGAGACCCCATCTCAAAAAAAAAAAAAAAAAAAAATTGTGGCAGAAGGGGAAGTAAACAAGTCCTTCTTCACAAGGCGGCAGGAGAGCAAAGAATGAGAACCAAGTGAAGGGAGAAGCTCCTTATAAAACCGTGAGATCTCCTGCGAGCTTGTTCACTGTCACAAGAATGGCATGGAGGAACCACCTGCATGATTTAATTGCCTCCCGCTGGGTCTTTCCCATGACACATGGGGATTATGGGAACCACAATTCAAAATGAGATTTGGGTGGGGACACAGCCAAACCATATCAAGTGAGTTGTTTAAAATCCCATTCCTAAGTAATCATCATTTATATAGCCATATATTCCATTTCGCCAAAGTATAAAACATTTATTGACTGACAAATATAGGCACTGGAGATTTAAAGATAAATGAAACTCATTCCCACTCTCAATTTGCTCTCAGCCTAACAAGGGGACATTCTGGGGCACTAGTTATAACAGTGGAGTACAATAGATATGATGATGGGCAAAATTATGGGGAGTGCACCTAGGACCAACCAGCAACTTTGGGAAGGTAGAGCTTCACGGAGGAGGAGCTTTTACTGAAGGCTAGAGAAATAGTGGGAATTTACCAGACCTGCTTGGGGGAAGGAATAGAAGGCAACCTGGAAAACGGAAAAACCTGTGGAAAGGCATGAGGGAATGAGATAGCATGGAAAGAGCAGGGCCCTTGAGGTAACCAAGTTTAATAGGAAGGTGTGTTATACTGAGGCAGCAGGTGGAAAAGGTTCCAGGAAGAAAACAAGGGCAAATCATAAATGTTTTATGGCCTACTGAAGAGATTAGACTTGTAGGAAAAATCATCTAGAAAAGCCTTGCCCTAAATTATTCAAACAAGTAAAAATGTAAAATGCAGGGGGTCTACTTATAATAATATAGTGGAAAGGACATCCTGAAAGATTTTCTGCTACATAACATCTAAAAATGTTCATTAAAATATTTCTGAAAACCTTTTAAAGTGACCAATATACCTGCAAGAAAGCAAAAGAAACTCCCATGGCCTGGGACAAAGCGTGAACAGGAGTCTAGAATAGGGATCAGCAAAGAGTGGCTCCTGGGAGAAGCATGGCCAGACACATATTTTTGTACTAAAGTTTTATTGGGACACAATCATACCCATTTGTTGTTAGATTCTCTATGGCTGATCTCATGCTGCAACAGTAGAGTTGAGTGGTTGCCACAAAGGCCATATGATCTACAAAGTCAGAAAGATTTACTCTCTGGCATTTCACAGAGAAAATTTGCCAACCAACCTGGTCCAGAGAGGTGTTTTTCAAGTGCAGACCCCAGACCAATCACATCAGCATTGCCTGGGAGCTTACATGTACCAATTCTTGGGCCCCACATGGTACCTACTAAATCAGAAACTCAGAGAGTAAGGTCCCCAAATCTGTGTGCAAATCCTCCAGGTGACTCTGATGCATGTGCTAAACTTTTATCGCAATAGAGACAAGCCTGGAAACAACCAGAATATGGGACTATATTGATCACGATAGAGAGAACTTGTGGAAACTTTAGGGCCAGTGAATAACTGAGAGTCAGATCAGAGTCTACCTCACAGAAAGCGTGGATCCCTGAAAGGCTCTACCCTTTTAAAAACAGTGAACTGGCCAGGCACAGTGGCTCACGCCTGTAATCCCAGCACTTTGGGAGGCCAAGGTGGGCAGATCATGAGGTCAAGAGATTGAAACCATCCTGGCCAACATGGTGAAACCCCATCTCTACTGAAAATATAAAAATTAGCTGGGCATGGTGGTGTGTGCCTACAGTTCCAGTTCCAGATACTAGGGAAGCTGAGGCAGGAGAATCACTTGAACCCAGGAGGCGGAGGCTGCTGTGAGTCGAGTTCTGCCACTGCACTCCAGCCTGGCAACAGAGCAATACTCCGTTTCCCGCCCCCCCCCCCAAAAAAATGGTGAACTACAATAAACCAAAAAATTGAAGAGGCAGATAGTGGGCAAAGTAACCATTCTCAGCCTGGGTTACTCATGGATTTTTCTTTTTAAGGGCTCCCCTGCAAATTAATAGCTACTGGCTAACAACATTCAAATGGGTTTAAACCAAGTGTGGTGGCCCATGCCTGTAATCCCAGCACTTTGGGAAGCCAAGGCAAGAGGACTGCTTGAGACCAGGAGTTTGAGAACAGCGTGGCCAACATGGGAAGACTCCATCTCTATAAAATCTCAAAAAACTAAAAAAAAAAAAAAAAAAAAAAGCCAGCTGTGGTGGTACATGCATGCCTGTAGTCCCAGCTACTTGGGAGACTGAAGTGCGGGGATCACTTGAGCCTGGGAAGTCAAGGCTGCTGTAAGCCATGATTACACCACTGCACGCCAGCATGGTTCACAGAGCAAGACCCTGTCTCAAACACACAAACACACACACACAACAGATGACGTTAGTAACTGTATCTACATTGTTTGCATAGTTTATGTTGCTGATAATTGTATTTTTAAGAGGATTCATGTCAGTGGTGCTCAGTGTCTCACAAAAGCAAACAAAAATCATCCCTGGAGACAGGTCCCCTCAATGCAGGCTTCCAAAGATATGCATTCTATCCAGAGATAGAATGCCAGCAACTATGAACCCACAATCTAAAATCACAGAGAAAAAAAGGACATAACTCAGGATTAGTGGCGCACATCCGTAGAAACAACAAATAGATCCACATCCTCAAAGACTTCGATATTACATTTTCAGATACATACTACTACAAAATAAACATGTCGTATTAAAAAGTTGTTTGATGCGTATAAGGCAAAAGAAACTATCAAAATGAACAGACAAATCAAAAACCAAACCGTATAAAATTGTAAAAAGTTCAGGCACAGTGGTTCACACATGTAATCTCAACATTTTAAGAGGCCGAGGTGGGAGGACCACTTGAGACCAGGAGTTCAAGACCAGCCAGGGCAGCATAGTGAGACCTGTCCCTAAAAATTTTTAAAGTGGCTGGGCATGGCACTTCTTGTCTTAGGTACTCAGGAGGCTGAAGCAGGAGGATTGCTTGGACCCAGAAATTCATGGCTACACTGAGCTATGATCACACCATTGCACTCCAGCCTGGGCAGTAGAGTGAGACCTTCTATTAAAGACGGTTTACTATTATTACAACTTCTATTTAACATGCTAATCAGAGAGCTAAGCCAGCACAGAACTATCGAAATAAAAGGGTAGGGGCCATAATGGAAAAGACAAACTGAATTATGTACAGCCAACAAGAATATAGACATAACAGGCAGAGATGAGCAAAACCTCAAAAGAATCTAGAAAATAGAATTAAGAAGATTTAAAAGTTACTTGGATGTAATGTTCAAATATGCTACTCATTTACATTTCTATATACCAGTCATGAAGTAGAAAAATATAATTTCAAAAAATACTTTTTACAAAAGCAACACAAAGTAGCATTCCTTTATGAGTCAATTACAAAACTATATTTATAGACAGAAAAAAATGTAGACAGCAAACATCTTCACGGAAAGGAAGTCTTAGTATTCTACAGATGTCATGTTGAGAGACACATCTCCATAGGCCTCTTGCATTTCTGCATATCTTTCAAACAGAGGGTGCTTACTTACCTGCTGCCTTTGCTCTGGATTATCTTTTCAAAGATGTTCTTACGGTGAATAGCCTTCAAAGACAGGGATAGTGTCTCCCTCTAGAGCAGAGGGTAAACATTCTTGCTGTTCCATATAAAATACTTGTTTCCTATGCTGTGTTCCTCTCCTGTACCACAGCCCAATACAGACACAGGTGTCACCCACCCTCTTCACATGTCCTGTGGGAATTACAGCTTCAGAATCTTCAGAATCAGCATTTCAGGAAAATGCTGATACTCTGGCTACTGCCATTGCTGTGGGTAATAAAGTCCCTTGTCTCTGATTCAAGAGTCTAGGATCTTCTGCCAGGATCCCTGAAACTATCGGACTGACATGAATTTGCAAGTATAGTAAAATCTCAAACCCCTCACAGTTCTTAACCTGATAATTCTCCCCTAATTGATCTATTAATCCCATGCAATTCCAAACAAAATCCTAATAAACTTTTTAAAAATCATACTCAACAAGCTTATTCTTAAATTCGTATCGAAGAACAAACCCAAATTCATTTGTATTTAGATAAATGCAAATTAAAAGATACAAAGTTTATGCCCAAAAAACTGGCAAAAATTAAGTCTTGAATGATTAAGTCTTGGCAAAGATGTAGAACAATAAGAACGCTTACACATCGCTGTGGAAGTTGGAAAAGAGTTTGGCATTATCTTAAAAACCTTAAACATGCACATACAGCAATTCCCTTTGTAGGTATATACCCCAGAGAAACATTAACACATGTGAACCGAGAGACATGTACCAAAATATGCATAGCAGCATTGTTATCACAGCAAAGCAAGGAACTTTTACATATTTAATTCAATAAAACAAAGTAGCAAAAATGAGTGAATTGTAGCAACCTTTCTCAATACAAGTGAATCTTAGAGACAGTTGAATGAAAAGGGTGAGTCCTAGAAGAATGCAGAAAGCTGTACATTATTTTATAAAATTCAAAAACCAACAAAATTAAATAACCATTATTTAGGTATTTAAGTGAATTTAGAAAAAAAAAGGAAAAAGAAGAAACAATTTCCAAAATTTCAGAGTAGTTGTTATCGGTGGGAGGACAGGCAGTGGACTGGGATAGGACCACAAAAAGGCCTTCAACCAAATGTGTAGGTTCTATTTTATAAATTGAAGCGTGGCTTTTCCAGAATTTCTTTTATTAATATTAAACATATTTTAAGCTAAATGTCTGTAACATTACTTTACATCAAACATATTTAAAATATGTACCAAATATTTTGCATCCAATATTAGCATTCTAAATTAAAAATGTTTTATGTCTTATTTAAATCAATGGACTGCCTATCAAGAATTGCTAAACCTAGACACAAGTTTGCCCATCTATTTGGTTATGGAGGTTATCTCTGCATGAGGCAGAGCTTAAAGATTTCTGTATTTAAGCAGGTGGCAGAGATGGGAGAACCCAGTAGGCTCACCCTTCTTCTCCTGTGCTGGGAGCATAGCACAGTGTAAGTGCCTGGCTTTTAGCTGACCCTCATTGGAATTCTAAGTGGAACAGCTGTTCTTGTTGTGCCGAGGCAGCTGTGAGAATCCATGTGGCATATCTGTTGTGTCATTACCATAGAAATCAAAGGACCACTACACAGGTTTTGTAAAGTAGAGGGGGGCGCTTTCATTATCACTTCATTTTTAATTACGCCAATAAATCTGGTATCAAAACCTCTTAGAAGAATACAGAGACTCATCTGATAATGTGATAATCTAGAGTTGAAATGGAAATTTAGTTAGGGCCAAGCTTATCCCTTTTATTATGTAAGTATGCCACAATTTATTTTCCCATACTACCATTGGTGGACATCATTGGGGCATTATGCTAATTAAAATTAATTCCATTTTCATGAGATATCTAGTAGATACAAATGCAGTTAGAGACGCTTCCTCAGTCCCTTAAATGCAACCATATCCAGGAAATAAACTTCAGAAAACTAAAAATATCTAAAAACTAGCTCTTCAAAGCATCTCCTTCCTATGATTTTCCTTGACTAATAAAACCATGTGTGGATGCCAACAACCCAACAGAAAACAGAAACATTTGAAAGGGCAGGCATTATTTGATTCAGCTCTTTTATTCATCACACGACGGAAGAGACAGTCATGCATTTCTCAAATGTTTTCCCCACAGTTTGGCATTACTTGAAAGATCTGGTGATGAGGGGCATCATCGTCAAGTGGCCTGAGGATATTTGGCTAAAATACCAGACCAGTGGACACTCACTGAGTTCATTTCTGTGGACTGAAATCTTCCAGTGATGCAGCTTGGGATGTTCATGTGCACGTGTGTGTGTGTGTGTGTGTGTGTGTGTGTGTGTGTGTGCGTGCATGCGCTCACGTGTCCATGCACCATCTAACCATGAATACAGCCTACCGAATGCAGTCTATTCAGCCCTCTGTGGTTAACATAATAAAATGAAAAATTAGTCATTACATACAAGACTTTTTAAAAAAACAGTCTCACAAATAGATGCTGCCTTGATGGGCCTAGTAGCTACTGACAATGATGAGCTTTATAAGCAATGCCAAAATGAATGATGAAAGCTTAGCAAGTTTGATTTTGTTGATTCTACTGGAATCTTAAGCAACATCTTGCAGATGAATCATTTACTAAGTGAAAAAAAAGAATATTGATAATTGGTCTTAAATAAAGCTTTTATTAAAGTGTTTTTTCAATTTCAAATCAAAATTGGATTACAATATAGAATTCATGGATGTAGAAAGGCAAATACTAGGAAGAACACTTGTACATAACTTAAATAATTATGCTTAATGTGAAAATTAATCTACTGGCACTCTGATTATTAGATAATTTAGATGAGTGAATTTGCTCTAAAATAAACTATAAAATAGGAAACATATTTGTCCTATAATAAATTTGTACTAATGGATGCTTAGTCCACTTCCTTACTCTGTAGCTGCCGTTCATTGTTACTGTTCCCATTTCTTCCCAGTCCTACTTCATTCTTAAAATTAACCAAAGAGACTAAGAAAATTAGTGATTAGAATCTTCATGCTTCTAAGAGTGAAAACAATGCCCTTGGGCATGATCTACAAACAAAGAACTGGGGAGAGAAAGAGATGATGGTGGCAGGGAGAATTAAATGAATTATGTAGAACACTCAGTGATGTTTTAAAACACTAGATTGTGAACTATAGAGAAAATATGTAACACCTATGCACACAGTCGTAAAATGATTAAGAATCAACACCATGCAAGCACTATTCAGGTCAGAAAGGGAACATCACTGGCACTCTGAAAGCTCTTTCCTCATACACACCGCTTCCAGACCCAGGCATCTTCCTTCCTCCACATGTAACCACTCTCCTGGCCTCTGTGAAAATAATTTCGTTGCTTTTATTTTTGTCATATCAATATAGTATGCATCCTTTAAAATGTAGTTTGGTTTTCCCTGGTTTTGAACTTTATAGGAAGCATCATGCTGTGTGCATTGTTTTGTGACTTTCTTTTTTTACTCAGTAGTGTTTATAGGATCCATCTATTTTGTTGTGTGTAACTCTAGTCTATACAGTTTCATTGCTATGTAATTGTCTTAGTCCATTCAGGCTGCTATAAAAAACGCCATAAACTGAGTAGTTTATACACAACAGAAATTTATTTTTCATAGTTCTGGATGCTGGGAAGTTCAAGATCAAGTCGTCAGCAGATGAGTTGTCCAGGGAGGGCCCACCTCCTCATAGAGCCTTCTCACTGATCCTCACTTGGTGGGAGAGGCAAGGCAGCTCTCTGGGGCTTCTTCATTGAGGGCACTAATCCCACCTAATCATTTTCCAAAGGCCCCACCTCCTAATACCATCACCTTGGGGGTCGAGATTTCAACGTATGAATTTTGGGGTACACAAACATTCAGACCATAGCAACAATATTCCATTGTGTGGATATGCTACTATTAACTCATTATACTACTGAAAAGCATTTGGTTTGTTTCCAAGATGGGACAATTACAAACCCTGCTATGAAGAAAATTCTTGAACAGGTGTCCTAGTGCACCCACGCACATCTATCTCCAGGGTGCATACCTAAAAAAATGAATTGCTAGTATTTCCACATTTTTAATTACATTAGGTGATGCCATACCATAACCTAATAAAATTTCAAAGAGGTTGAACCAATTCACATTTTAACCTGGAGTGTATGAAAGATCCCATTGATAGCCAAGTTGCTTCTGATTGCCATGTAGTGGTATCTTATCATGATTTTAGTCTGTGTTCTGCTTAATATTTAAAAACTGGGTATCATTTTGTATGTTTATTGGCCACTTAGGAAATAATGTTTCTAAATTCCTTTAAACTAACAATTGCCTTTACATAGCGGAGAAAGAAATAATATAGACAGGAAAGGATTAAAAGGATTGCCATAATTTCACTGTGGATTATAGCTATTGGAGCAAAAACTATTCTAAGAGGGCAAGGAAAGCAAAGGACTCTTTAAGAGGTTTGCAGGTTTAAAAGACAAAGCTTTCTTCCCCCTTCACCATCTTCTGACTTTATTACATCTTGATGTGTGGAAGGAAGTCATTATCTTGAGTTTAAATGAGAAGCTACAGGAATCTGAGCCATGCCTCAGTGCAAGATTGTATGGTTATTTTGATAATGCAATTTAATTGAATATCATGTAACCCAATGAAATAAGAATGACAAAAGGAGAGTTGGCCAGACACAGTGGCTCACACCTGTAATCCTAGCACTTTGGGAAGCCAAGGTGGGAGGATGGCCTTAGCTCAGGAGTTTGAGACCAGCCTGGGCAAAACAGTGAAAACCCATCTCTACTAAAATACAAAAAATTAGCCTGGTGTGGTGGCATACGCCTGTAGTTCCAGCTACTTGGGAGGCTGAGGCAGGAGAATTGCTTGAACCTGGGAGATGGAGGTTGCAGTGAGCTGAGATTGCACCACTGCACTCCAGCCTGGGCAATAGAGTGAGACCCTGTCTCACCCCACCACTGACAAAAAAAAAAAAAAAATAAAGAAAAGAAAAAAGAGTTGTCATTCCTCTGCTGTGAAAACAAAGTTGAATGCTTTGGAAATCTAGATGAAAGGAAGACACAAAAAAGTCTGTCAAATTAATTGTAAGGCACACAAGACATAGAATATGAAAAAATATATAAAAACCTAGAAAGATTTTGCATTTATATTGCTTCAAAAATGCTTTAAATTTTTACTCCTTTTTAAAGAAATTAAGACTAGAAATCGTAGATACTATGTTACAGAGATGGTTTATACAAGAATGACAATGTGGAACACAAAGAGCAAAGGCCTTGGCCATATATAAAAAGATTAGCAATGAATGCACGCGCGCACACACACACACACACACACACACACACACACATGCTTTTGTATGAAAGATAAAATATGTAAAATATGTATGTAAACATATACCTTTTTAATGATTTTTAGTAGCTTTTAAAATTAAATAACCAACTAGCTGTTCTGATCATGCTGTTAAGAGAATTTTTACTGCATCTACTTAGGCCAAAACACACACACAGAGTAGAAAAACAATGACTTAAAAAGTAACATATTTTTTCAATTGAGGTATAATTTACCTATAGTAAAATACACACATAGTACAATTCTCTGCATTTTGATGAACGTAGAGACTTGTGTGGTAAACACCCCAAACAAGCTATGCAACATATATAAAACAAAGAATACAATGTATTTGTACGTGTGTGTGTGTATACACCACCCCAGACATTTCTCTAATTTCCTCATGCCACCACAGGAAATCATTGTTCTGATTTCCATCACATGTTTCTTTCACCTGTCATTGAACATCTTCTAAATGAAATGAAATAGTATGTCTTCTTTTTGTGAGACTTCCTTCTCTCATGAGATTAAACTTTTGTTGTATCAATTGATGCTGAGAAGTAGGCCATTATATGAATGTACCAGAATTTATTTATCATTCTCCTGTTTATAGACATTTGGGTTGTTACCAATGTTTTTACTGTTATAAATAAAGCAGCTATATGTATTTTTGCATAACCCTTTTTGTGCGATATAAGTTTTCCTTTATCTTGGGTAAAACCTAGGAGTGGAATTCCTGAGTCATAGATATGCATGTAAATATAGACCTTTATTAAAAAAATACCAAACTTGTTTTTAAAGTGGTTGTTCCATTTTCCACTACTATCTGTACCATGAGTGAGAGAGTTTCAATTCCTCTACATCTTCACCAACATTTGGTGTTGTTCGTCTTTTAAATTTAGCCATTTAAAAAATACGTGGTTATATCTCAATATGATTTTCATTGCCTTTCCCTGATGACTAATGATGTTAAGCCCTTTTTCATATGCTAATTACCCATCTCTACATCTTTTTCTGGGAAGCATATGTTAATGTCTTTGATCTATCCTAAAGTAATGTTTACATTACTAAAAGCACCATGTATTAGGTTGGTACAGAAGTAATTGTGGTTTTTGCCATTAATGTCAATGAAAGTAAGTTTATACGCATATCTGTGACTCAGGAATTCCAGTCCTAGGTATTTATTCAAGAGAAAAGAAAACTTGTCCCAAAAAAGTTATTCAAAAATATGTATGGCTGCTTTATTTATAAAAATAAAAATTTGTAACAACCCAAATGTTTAATATTTTCAAAATCAATCATGTTGGCAATTTTTTTGTAAATCAGTTGACCATATATATGTGGATATATTTCTGGACTTTCCACCATGGTCTAATCATTTATTTGTCTATCTTATGCCAATACCACATTGTCCTGATTACTATAGCTTTCTAGCAAACCTTTAAATCAGTAGCATGAGTTTTCCAATATTATTCACTTTCAAGTGATTTTTACTAATCTAGATCCTCTGAATTTTTCTATAAATTTTAGGAACAATCTCTTTTTTAAAAATAAAAAGGCCCATTACAATTCTGATTGAGATGTGCTTCAATGTCTAAATTAATTTAGAGATAATTGACATCTTAATAATATTGTCTTCTAGTCCATGAACAAAATCTCTTTATTTATTAAAAATCTTTTTTAATTACTCTCAGCAATGTTTTATTCACAATAGAGGTCTTACATTGCTTTCATTAAATGTACTCCTATTTATTTTATGCTCTTTGATGCTGCTATAAATGTAACTTACAAATTTTTTATTTTAAGTTGTTCATTACTAATATATAGAAGTGCAACTTGTTTTTGCATACTGTCTTTGTATTCAGTGACCTTACTAAATTTACTTAGTAGTTCTAAGTAGTGATTTAAAAATTTCTAGAATTCTTAATCAAAAAATGTACATCGCATATGAAGACAGTGCTTATTTATTTCTAATATCTATACCCATTTTAAACTTGCTTTATTGTACTGGCTATGACCTTAAGTACAATACTGAACACAAATAGTGAGACCTAACTTCTTTATTCCTGATCCTAGGAGGAAAGCATTTAATCTTTCACAATTAAGTATGATCTTACCTATAGGGTCTTATAGGTTTCCTTCATAAAACTAAAAAGTTTCACTTATTTTTTAAGTTTGTCCATGGTTTTTGTTACAAAGGGTGTTGGATTTGTCAAATGTTTTCTTAGGATTTTGTCAAATGTTTTCTTAGTCCTTTGATATCTATCTTATTTACCACTTCTTGTATTCTTTGTTACTTCATATTTATATAAGACTCTTCTAATATTTTTTTAGTCCTGAAAATTTTCTTCTTAGTATTTCTTGAAAATGGATTGACATGATCATAGAGATTCTCTTGCTTATTTTCTTTTGTTGTAGCATGACCTCATAATATTCCTCTTTTTTCAGAAAAAGGTTTATGTAAAATTGGTAATTTATCTCTTAAATGTTGGAAAGAATTCCTCAGTGAAATTACATGGGCCTGGGGTTTCTCTGGAGGAAAGTTTGTTATTGTTTGTTTTCTCTTGTGTCAGTTTTTCATTGCATCTGAGTTGTAAAATTTATTGGCATAAAGTTGTATGTAATCCCTTATTATCTTTTTAATGTTTATAGAATCTCTAGTAATGTCACTTTTCCATCCTTCTTTGGTTATTTGTGGTTTCTCTCTAACAACACAGAGAACCAAGTCTTCAAAAGTTTAAGATCATTAGCCAATAATTTAATTACCTGATGCAAAAAAGTCAACAATCTACAAAGGAAGTTAACAGAAACCAGAATCCCTACCAAACAGAATCTACGGTGTCCTTTGTACAATAAAAAACTACTAGGTACATGAAGGAAAAGAAAAATCTGACCCATTTTCAAGAAAAAAAAGTCAATTGAAATAAACCTGATATGATCTAGATGTTGGAATTAACAGACAAAGACTTTAAAGAAACTATTATGTACAAGTACTTGGAGGGAAAAAAATGATCATAACAAGTGAACAGATGGGGAATCTCAGCAGAGAAACTGAAGCTATATTTTTTTTAAAAAAGGAAATTCTAGAACTGAAAAGTACAATATCTGAAATAGAAAATTCATTGAATATGGGCTTAAGAGCAAATGCAAGTTGGCAGAAAAAAGTGTCAGTGAATGTGAATATATAGCAATAGAAATGATCCAATCTGAAGAATGAAGATTTTTCTTAAAAAGCTGGTGGGTGGGGGAAAGAACAAAGCTTCAGTAGCCTGTAGTACGATATCAAGCAGTCTAATATATGTGCAATTGGAATCCCAGACAAAGAGGAAGAATAGGGCAGAAAAATGTTTGAAAAAATAGTAGCCAAGCCCCTTTTACTTGGAGGAACTTAAACCCCCAACTCTTGCTTGGCAGCATCTGCAGAGCTGAACTACATTTTAAATTTTTTCAGCCTTCCAATTGCCACTTCTACCGGGCTCTCTTTAGCCTCCTCATGCAAGCACAGAACAGGAGGCAGCAAAAGATTTGTGGAAAGCTTATATGCAGATTCTGATTCATCCCTTTAATTTCCAGGATTTTCCCCACCCAATTTCCAGTACCCTTCAAGTCTGTAAGATAGCAGCATTCTGCTCAGGTTCTAACCTTCCCTGTACTTTGTAGACTGGGAAGTACACTCAAGGGAAAAGCCATATGAAAGTGGATATCACCCAATGAGTGTGGCTCCTTTCTTTAAATGGTCGAATCCTTTTCAATAGCTTTTTGTTGTTCTCCAGTGACTTCAAGAAGACCACCCCCACCCCCGCACCACCCCCTGCCAGCAAAGTGTTGAAATGTTATCCATGGAGGGTTAGTCTAGTGTTAGCTTCCAGAACCATATCCCTTATGTATTGGTTTTAAAGATGCCAAATTTAGATACACTGGTGTTTTTAGTACTATATACACACTGTCTACACTAGCAGAAGTAGGTAGCTCCTTGCCTCCCTATACCCATATTCTTTTTCTTCTTCAGTGAAAAAAAACCTGTATATGATGTAGAGTCACAATGCACATTTCCCAGTCTGCCTATGACAATAGGTAGATTTTTATCTTGTTCTTGCCACTATTAATAGTAGTTGAAACTAATCCTAACTAATTTAAGTGCAAGGAGACTCTCATATAAGTAATGCAGCAATAAATACAGGTAAAACCATCATGTAGGACTTTTTTCAAGGAAGAAAGTGGTAAAGTAGAGAGGCCATTAGCCTGAAAACCAAAGGATCTGCATTCTAGTCCTGCCTCTTCCAACAAGGCTACATATTTTGGGCAAATCCCCCTCTCTGGGGTGACAGTCTTCTCATCTGTGAAAATGTTGCATTAAATTAGTCTCTTATTTTCCTCTCCTCATTCCACTGAACCTCTCCAAGATATAGATAATATTTTCATTATTTTAAGGATTTACAGAGCTTTATATATATATATGTAATTTTTAAAATGTTTTAATCATGAATCTTTGCTTACAAACAAAGCCCCTTTTACCCCTCATTTTAAAGAAACTTTTGTGACCAAAGTCAGAGTCTATGATTCCATTGATCTTCGTTTGTTGACCTTATGTTTCTAATAGAAAGACATCAATTTTTTCAAGGTACCTCTCTGCTCACAAAGATTTCCCTAATTTTTTAAGAGGCTAGAAGCAGTCAATGGTACAAATAAAACACATTTTCAACAGTGTTGAGGCTCAGAACTGTGGCTGAGATGATAAAATGGTTTTATTTTCTAGATGACTATTTTTCAAACTAGAAATATGTTTTGCATCAGTGATGTGTTAAGGTCAAGTCAAGAAAAGAGACAATATGTCCCATGTCACGGAGACCAGGATAATGAGAGTGTTCTCTGGGAGATGGCTCAGAAGCTGTTCATTTCACCGGCAAAAGGTTATACCAGACAGATTGTTTCTCATTTGATGTCTTAAATTAAACTGCTGACATGGCCTGCCTCAAAGTAAGAAGCATACGTGTTTGCCAAACAGACCCTAAAGAAAATCCCTGTTTGAGAGAGTTGGTTCCTTTACCTGCAACCTTTGAGACTTTTCTGTTTTTAAGGTATGCTTAGGAATTAAACCAGGTTTTCAACTACAGAGCAGCTCCCTAAGTGTTCATGAAGAAGGCTTGGTGATTCTGAGACTGCTGTTTTGTCAAAGTGCTGTGGGATAGAAGTGAGATAAATGCTAGTTCCTATTTGGAGTTTAGGAACATCACACATGCAAGATGCACAGGAGATCATAGGAGAATTCTGAAGATAGAATGGACCTATGGAAGATTTGCTCTAGCCACTGCCCTCTACTTTGGACCTGCTTGCCCTCCTCAATGGCCGTTTTCACCCACCCCAGAGCTCAAAGAAGACCAAATAGACCAATGTAATGGGGAATGGTCTGCAGACCAGCAACTTCAGCCTCACAGGCTCTATCCCAGGCATCAGAATCTTCCTGGGACAAGATCTGCAGATGATTCGAATCTTGTTCCAGGCATCAGAATCTGCCTGGAACAAGATCTGCAGATGATTCGAATGGACTGATCCTCATTCCAGAGAGGATAAGCCAGGCACACCTCTAGGTTTGAAAGGTACAGTAGGGAATAGAACAGAGAAGTTCTGCTTGTGTAGCACTTACATTTTAATGAAAGAAGGGAGAAAAAGCATAAACAAGCAGACAGGTAAGTATTTGTATTTCTGAAGGTCATAGTGCTAAGGCAGGGAAGGAGGGAAAGGAAGCCTAAATGTGGAGTGAGGGTTACTACTTATACATGATAGGCAGGGAAACCTTCACCAAGAGGGTGAAATTTGAACAGAGATATAAAGGAAATAAGAGAGTAACCCAGTGAGTGAGCGGTCAGAAGACCTGAATTCCAGCCCCTCTCCACAGGTATTGCAACATTTTGCACTTAACTCCTTAGTGGTCCACTAGGAATGAAAATACCAATGATGGAGAACTCATGGCTGATCTGTGAGGATCAGATATAATGCAGATATGAACGAGTGCTGTAAACTTTGTCTGCAAGGCTGTACACTCCTTGGCCTGTTGCCTGTAACTCACAGGGGAACCAAATTGGTGTAATGTGAAGTTGCAAATTGAAGTATAAAGAGTTGAGCTTTGTGTACTTAATCTAAGCCTTCCTTGAGCACCATATACAACTCATGGCCTCACTTCCCAGTATCCAACCCATGCCCCCCAACTTCCTTCATATGGACCCTCATTGATGTCCTACCTGGACATCCTCCCTCACTCCTCCTGCTCACACTCTCTTCCCCATGACCAGGACTTTAATATCCCCTCTCTTCTGACAGCTCCTCACCAACTTTTGCTCAGATTCTGGCCCTTCCCCAGGGTGAAGGCCCGCTCCAATTTCTTCTGTTGGAGAGTGCTCTTCTCAATGCAGTAGCTCTTGCAGAATTTACATAAGACATTCATATCCTCCTTGCTCTCATTTGTTTTAGTTTCTGTCCCCTTTTTTGACTCCAAGAGCTACAGTATAAGCCCTCTTCTAAGAACAGAGACATGGAATACTCAGCCTCTGTCTTGATTGCTGGTCAGAAGGTAAAGTGACAGCAGTGCTGCCACCTGAAGAGTGCCCACCGACATGACATCTGATGGAGAGACCCTCTGCAGGGCTGCGCTGCCATTGATGTTGTGGAGTTTGTTCCTCACTAACAATGTTTTTTCCTGGTTAATTTGAGAGAATGTCTGTATTTGGTGTTTCTGTAATCTTATTTTGTGTTTCAGTTGAGTAAGTGTTGCTGAATATCTGTAGAATGTGTGATAATTTTTTGTAAAAAGAAAAACTCAATAAAAGAAACATTAGCATAGAAAAATATTTTATGTTGTGTAAAACACTTGGCTGAGGAAATGTTTTAATGCATTATATCAAAATGCTACAGACTCAGCAGATTATAGGAGACAGCTGTTTGGCACCGAAGGAGACCCCACTCAGCACTGCCAGGGTGGGAGAAGGGCACTGTGGGAGTGAGGATCAGCAAAAGGTTTGAGTATCAGATGGTTCCCTTCAGTGAAACCAGCATTTGCTCAGCACCGTCAATGAAAATCATTGTTCTTCGTTCCTTGGAAGACACATTAATGAAAAAGACATCCAACCTATCTTCCAGTGGCCTACAAGCTAGCGATTATCTGGGTATTAAACATTAATTCACTTGGCCTGTCTTTACGGAAGTTACTATGAGCAAGGGACTGTGCAGGATGTTAAGGAACAAAACAGATGTGGACCATGCCCTTTGTTCAGTGGTGGTGAGAAGGCATGTTCGTGAGTCATCCTGAGATAATGTTAAATATGAATGGTAGATTTTGACATTAATGATTTTATATCATATTTTGAACACAGCATTTCATAGCACTTCACAGCCCTGTTTGACAGGCTTTTGTTCACAGAGTTTTCGTGACTTACAGAGTTGCAAAGGTCATGCTTCCCCTCTGTCGTTCATGCTGCCAACTCCACTGACAAGTGCTTCTCACCCCTTGAACCTCTCTCTTCAGCTGACCTCATAGGGACTTCCCATAGTAAATGCTCAATAAACATTTGTGTGTGCAATGAATTGGACCTGCTGCGTGCTTGCTGAATGTTATGCTAGTATGCCCCTCCATTTAGTTCACATTGAGGTCCCTTGACCTTAATAACTTGAGCTGCCTATAACCCACACTGTGGAAAGAAGTTTAATAAAAGCATCCCCTCCACCTAGGAGGACAAATTCTGCAAGGGAAGCCGTATATTCAGACTTCAGTTAAAGTCTCAAGGCTTCTCTTGCAGAGGGCACAAAGTGGCAGAATGCAGATCAAAAGCATCAATCATGTTTTGTTTCTTTGAAAACATTTAGTTTCGAAAGGTTGAGGCATTTACCACCAACGCCACTTCTAGCATCTCCTTTTATATTACCTGACTGGAAACTGAAGACATTTGTGCTGTCAACTCCGAGGGCCAGCAATCCCCGACTCAATGCATCTTAATGCAGAGTCTGAATTTTCAGTGGCACGTGGACCATGGCTGCTCTAAGTCCATACCATTCCCATGCCATGCAACTGCAATAATCTCTATTCCCAGCTCACTGGGAAAAACCTGAACGTCTTACCCTGCTTCTGAGGGTCACTGATCCCCTGACCTACAAAAATGCAATAGCTGTTCGGAAAAGATTGGGAGAGATAATATAAGGGAGGCCTAGAATACTGAAGTCTTAATGTGCTGTGATTGAGGCTTAAGAAAAAAAAATCCTGTGACTTAAAAGCACCATTTTTTTTTCATTTTGCATAAAAATAACATTGGAATAAGAGAAATAGGAAGTATATCAATTTTTAATAAATACAAGCCACAAAATAAATTTAATAAATTATAAATGATAAAATTATTGAAAAATTAAATATTAAACATTCTCACATAAAAATGTAGAACATTTATTAATTAGGGAACATTTTCAGAGTAATACTTGCACTTTAAATGCTCTTAACTTTTTAAGCATGCAACGTTGTAGACCTGTAGAAAGCGGTCTTGGTGTATTTGCGTGGCTGGTCACACTAAAGGGATGACAGGATTGGTCAGTTCCCTGTAGGATGGTCCATGGGGGGCAGGCACCAGATGGTCAGGGGAGTAGGCAGAAAATGGAGCCTGGGATACATAGATTTCTCTTTTCCAGCTTCGATTTCAAATACAGGGAAGATCAATCATGATTTGATTGAACATTTCTGGCAGAAATCTGGAAGAAAGACTGATACAGATAGATCTGGGTCTTTTCCAAGAAATCTGAGGGAAACTGAGCCCTGGTGTTCTTATTGTGGAGCTCGGACTGGAAAAGATGGGAAGAAAAGACAATGAAAGAAATATCTGGAGAGGGGCAAGCTGTCATTTTTCTTCTTAGATTGTTGTGGTGCCTTTATCTTTTACCCTCTAATTTACACACAGTTATTCTTTGGGTCCTCCCTGCCATCTTCGCCCTCACCACATGGTGGGAACACAGAGTGCTCAATTTGTCCTGCTAGGTGGAGGGATGACCACATTGGGTCCTGTGCAACACCACTGACCTGTTTCATGAGGTCGCCTGAGTTGTTTGAGGAGAGGGAAGGTGTCCTGCTTGGAAATGTGCTGTGCAGACCCCTCTTCCCAGAGGAACGTAGGGCCAGCTGCAGAGAGTGAGTGAAGTTAGCAACCAGTATCAGCTCCAGCATCAGCCTCAGCTGCAGAAGCCGCTTCGCTGGTCTTACTCTTTCAGGGAAGCCGGCAAGAGACTCTGATAGGGACTATTTATTCCAGAATGCCCAAAGCTCTGTGGGTTTGCATTGCTGATCACCTTCTTCCTCTGACCAATACTGGCTCTTCTCCCTTCCCTTTACAGGTATTACTCTCTAATGAATATTGTGCTCCATGAACTCTGTGTCGGTGACTGCTTCTAGAGAGCCAGCCTTGCAACAGATGGCACTGAGAGAAAGAAGGTTGAGAAAGCTGGTGGAGGTAAGACAGAGTTTGAAGCTGAATCACTCACCACCTGCTGGCAATTGGGGCCTGTTTTTCTGGTGATAGGTGGAGTACTGACAGCCCTGCACCAGGTGGTGGTCCTGTTGTTAAAACTTTCATCAGCTGTGAATTGGAAATGTGTATTGGGAAAGAACCAGTGAGAGCAATCTACGGGGCACCTGGCACTTAAGAATAAGCAGACATAAAGAGAGTGGGATTGGCTATTGCTAAGCATCACTGATCGTCTCCAAAAAGATAATGCACAGCTGAAGATGAGCAATAAGCAACTGACAGCCAGGAATGCAAGCCCCAGGGACTCTCTGGTCACACGCAGTGAACATCTCCTCCAGCTGGAGGATGCAGAAAGCCAAGGACTACACCCAGGACTTCAAGTCAGAGTGGCTGATGCAACCAAGACAGGTCTGTTAACCAAAGGTCAAGCCTCTGGTGAAGAAAAGCTGGGACCTTGACCAGGGGAATAAGGACATCTGGGTAAATGACTCCAAAGAATGTATAGCAAACCCCAGTAGGAGAATAACAACACAAGTTTCTGATACTCTGCAGTGAAACCATGTTATCCTCAGTGGAGAATCACACACCTTTTGAAATAGAACTCCTGGCATACTAACTAGGCCCTATGAGAGACAGAGTATCTGACCAATGCATCCCAGTTTGCCCAAGATCTTCCCAGCTTTTCTGGTTTTAGCACTGAAAGTCCCATGTTACAGAGAACTCCCCGGTTTTGTGCAAACTGAGACAGCTGGTCACACTAAGCACAGGGCACTAAGTGACCATGCAGCCTGAACTGCCCGTCTGGTTTGGGCTCTGTAGGCCCACCACATCAAAAGGTCAGGCAACACCAGCAGTGAGATGGGAGTGACACATCTGGAATCAAACACAGGTGGGACCAAATACTCAAGCAAGCTGCATGAACAGGTGGCCCATGTCCATGCACCACCACCGCTGCATAGACCCTGCCTTGGTTCCTGCTCATGAGGGTGTGGAGCATAGTATGTGACCAGCTAAAAATGGAGGGAGAGCCTGAGTTTGCTTTACAGATGGGTGGCTCAGTGTGTAGGTATAAGCCAAAAACAGATGGTAGCTTCGATATAGCCTCATCAGCAGTGGCCTTGAATGACAGCATCAAGGGACCATCCTCCCACAGGGCAGTTTCAAAGGCCATGCCTGGCATCAACTTTTGTAGAAAAAGAAATGAGCCCTGATTGGAATAGACACAGAATTGTGGGCTATAGTGATGTCCCTGCTCTCTGGTCAGGCATTTCAAGATCCTTGTATCCAGGGACCAGTGGGCACGAGCAGTGGTAGAGGTGACTGAGCCTGATCGTCAGCAGAGGATGGGCCGCTGTTACACCGTGGGAGCAGGAGGAATATGTGAGGAACCCACTGGGTGCTTTTTTGCTGCCTTGCCCGATTGTAACTGTCAGTGGACAGGGTCAGCAACCCTAATCAGAGAAGGACATGGTGACCAGAGGTTTGGCCCCCTGGAGACAATGATCTGGGCCCAGCCACAAATGTGCACAGAGCTGGGACCTGAGAGTGAGTGGAGTCTGAACGGAATGGTGGAGGAGGAGACAATGGTGGTCACCTGTGGGTCCCCAAACACCTGCCCTTCCCAGACAATCACATGGGCGCTATATTTACTCATGAATTTTCCTTTTCTTTTATTCTTTTGAAACAAGTCTCCCTTTGTCACCTGGGCCAAGTGCAGTGCTGAGATCACAGCTCTCTGCAACCTTAAGTTCCTGGGGTTTCAGGGATCCTCCTGTCTCAGCTTAAGTAGCTGGGACTGCAGGTGCTCGCCAGCACACCTGGGTGCTTTTTGAAATAATATTTTCTTTTTTTTGTAGAGACAGGGTTTCACCATGTTGCCCAGGCTCATTTCAGACTCCTAGGCTCAAGCAATCCTTCCTCCTCAGCCTCCCAAAGTGCTGGGATTACAGGTGGGGGCCATTGTACTAGACCATGAATTTCCCCTTTCTAAGTTTCCTCAGGAAGAGAGGTCCATGGAAATCCTAGGAGAGTTGTTTCCTGAACATACATGGAGAAATGAATTGCAGTGGTCCAAAGGGTGGGCTGCGGTGGACAGAGATTTGATCCCAGATCCCTTTGAGTGGAAGAACAGATATACCTCCCAGATCCCCCTTCAGGGAAGGACTTGCCACCCAGCTGTGGGCAACGCAGCAGAGAGATGGCTCCTCTGTCGGTTTTGTTACCATCTAGCCAAGCTGCAGAGTGCTGCTTGCTTGAAGTCACATGCTCCCACGACAGCTCTCATTCATAACTGTGTCAGGCAGAGTAGCGCGACGCCCGGCTGGTTCAGCCAAACTTGGGGCACTCGGATGGGCAGTACTCTCTCCAAAGCACCCACTAGTTTGGCTGGGGTTGGTCATTCCTGCAGCATAATTTTACTTTTCCCTCTGCCTAATTCTGCATGGTCTGCCTTCCGCTCACAGCTACTATTCCCTAAAAAACATTTTGCACCCCAGATGCCATCTAAGCTTCTGCTTCTGGAGAATGCATTCCATTGCTATCTATGAAAGAATCTTTGGCTCTAGAGCGAGGCATTAAGGGCAGGAGATAAAGATTACCTCCCCATCCTTGTGATGGATGCTTAGGAAGTCACTTTGCAGGCCTGGGTCTGTCCTGGAGCAATCACTGGTTAGAGATGATGAAAGCAGTGCTATCATGTGGCAAAGTAGAGCTTTAAAGAAAAGCTTCTAAGGATCTCAGGGCACCAGTCTAGACCTACAAAAGAAAAGCCACTTCCAGGGCTGAAGGATCCTTGGCTATGAAGGTTTGGAGCATGTAGGACCAGCATGGCCGGCTGACTTGATGTGACATGACATTACAACTCCCATCTACCACAGACGTATCCAGAGAGAAGGTAGGGAGAAGCTGCAGGGTGTCAGCTGGTCACAGTGGCAGCCTCGTGTTCAGGTGACCTGTTGATTTGTCTGTCTTGCTTCCCAGCCTAATTCCCTCCTATCTATTTTGATGGCAGTTACTGTGCTATTTTCTGTGGTCACTGCAGTGCCAAGTATAGAGCCTATCCACAAGAAACATATTTCTAGATGGACTGAAAATACTTGAGAAAGGAGGCCTCATACCTCAGAAAACCTCCAGCTTTCCAGCACTGCTTTAGAAGAGTCAGTGTGGACTCCTGGAGGTGATCAGTAGTCAGAACAGCACTGATGACCTCTGGGGAGATCTGGTGGAGCCAGAGTTAAAGGGAATCTGCATATGGCTCTAGTTAAAACTCTGGGAGTTTTTTGTTTTGTGTTGTTTTTCATGGCTGGCATGGCCTAAAAAGCATGTGTTATACTTGTCACATGGATATATGGATGGATGGATGGATGGATGGATGGATGGATGGATGGACGGATGGATGGATGGGTAGACAGATGGATGGATGGATGGATGGGTGGATTGAGGGATATATGGATGGATGGATGGGTGGATGGATGGATGGGTGGATGGATGGATGGGTGGACGGATGGATGGATGGATGGATGGGTGGATGGATGGATGGATGGATGGACGGGTGGATTGAGGGATATATGGATGGATGGATGGGTGGATGGATGGATGGATGGATGGATGGATGGATGGATGGATGGGTGGATTGAGGGATATATGGATGGATGGATGGGTGGATGGATGGATGGATGGATGGATGGATTGAGGGATATATGGATGGATGGATGGATGGGTGGATTGAGGGGTATATGGATGGATGGATGGGTGAATGGATGGATGGGTGGATGGATGGATGGATGGATGGATGGGTGGACGGATGGATGGATGGATGGATGGATGGGTGGATGGATGGATGGATGGATGGATGGATGGATGGATGGGTGGATTGAGGGATATATGGATGGATGGATGGGTGGACAGATGGATGGGTGGATGGATGGATGGGTGGATGGATGGATGGATGGATGGATGGATGGGTGGATTGAGGGATATATGGATGGATGGATGGGTGGATGGATGGATGGATGGATGGATGGATTGAGGGATATATGGATGGATGGATGGATGGGTGGATTGAGGGATATATGGATGGATGGATGGGTGGATGGATGGATGGATGGATGGGTGGATGGATGGATGGGTGGATGGATGGATGGATGGATGGATGGGTGGACGGATGGATGGATAGATGGGTGGATGGATGGATGGATGGATGGATGGATGGATGGATGGATGGGTGGATTGAGGGATATATGGATGGATGGGTGGATGGATGGATGGATGGATGGATTGAGGGATATATGGATGGAAGGATGGATGGGTGGATTGAGGGGTATATGGATGGATGGATGGGTGAATGGATGGATGGGTGGATGGATGGATGGATGGATGGGTGGACGGATGGATGGATGGATGGATGGGTGGATTGAGGGATATATGGATGGATGGATGGGTGGATGGATGGATGGATGGATGGATGGGTGGATTGAGGGATATATGGATGGATGGATGGGTGGATGGATGGATGGATGGATGGATGGATTGAGGGATATATGGATGGATGGATGGATGGATGGGTGGATTGAGGGATATATGGATGGATGGATGGGTGGATGGATGGATGGATGGATGGATGGATGGATGGATGGGTAGATTGAGGGATATATGGATGGATGGATGGATGGGTGGATGGAGACAGAGAGTAGGAAAGAGGCAGATCACTTCTGGAATATATCAGTTAGAGTGCTTGGGGGTGACAGTAACAGAAAAATCTGACTAAAAGCAGCATAACAATGAGATGATTGTCATCTCACAGAAGGTTGGTGACAGTCTTCTAGGTTGAATTCCCTGGTTCAATAATGTTCTCAAGGGCCCTGTCTCCTCACAGTTTGCTGTGGTGGTTTCCTCCTCTGACTTGAGTTGATCCACAGTCTGTCCCCTCATGGTTGCAAGACAGCAGCATCAGCCCCAAAGTCATATTTAGGGTAGGAAAAGAGGCTGTTCCTTCTTGCATCTCATGTCTATTATTAAGAGCAAGAAAAGTTGTATCGATCACAACAGACAAATTTATGCCATTGTGACAAATAACCTCCAACTCTTAGTGTCTTAAAACAATACAAGTGTATTGTTTGTTCCTGCTCCATGTCTTAAAGCCTTGCAGCTCACCATAACGGACCCAGGCTAATTGAGGCTCTCATATTAAAAAGAACTTCAGATTTTGTGGTGGCAAGGGAAGAGAAGGCTGGGTGGTCTAGCTTCTGTTGTTAAATCCTCTGGCCTGAAGTGATACATGTAACTGCGTCTTAGATTTTGTTGACTAGAATGCTCTCAAGGCTGTGCCTAACTTTGGTGGGATGGGCAGGTACAATTTGCCAAATACATAGAAGTAGACAAGAATCAGATTACCAGTGACCATTTCCGAAACAACCGTTTATAGAAATCCCAAGCCTCTCATATCTCCCTGGTCAAAATCGGGTCACATGATCATAATAAAAAAAAAACCCTATCTGGATGTATGGAATCAGTATCAACCCTGTGGGCCAAAGAAACATTTGTGGATTGATCTTGGTAGGCAGACAACAGTATCCACTGCCTGCTACAGGAAGATGTATTTAGCAATACCTGTGAGTGCATTGAAAAGTCCTTCATAAAAGGGTTTCCTTTAGATTTAGAAGATAATGGCTTTGATGGGTTAGCATCTTACTCACTGACAGTCCCTTAATGATCACTGGAGAGTCAGATAAAAATAGATCCTGCCATGGGTACTATTAAGGATTTTGCCTTCATTCCCTAACAGCGTTGAGGGACGAATAATGACATGTAAACAATAAGCAAAACTCTGGTTTGTCAGGTTTTCCCCATTTCAAAATTAATTCAAGCAAATGACCAAATAAAAAGTCTTTGAAAGAAGTCCATTCATTTTCTTATTGAGAGTTAATGGGGGAGAGTTGAACTCAGCAAATCCTGTTAGTTTCTTCCTTCTCCCCTCTCTTTCCACCCCTCAGCCTCTCATAAGACAATATAAGGGGCCTGTGCCCTATTCTGCCACAGTGTTGGTCATCAGATGTTTATGATTTTGTGGCAGTGTAGGGGCCATTTAGATGAACAATTGGCATAGGAGGGGAGGATTGCAGCAGATGGTTGAAATTCCAGAAAAATGCCCAAGCTAAGTCAGCCTCAGCACACCTCCCACCCCATGAAGATTAAAACTGTACTATTTCTGGGGGTACAAACCTGGAAGCTTGTTGCCTCTAGCCCCCTTGAAAGAAAAAGAAGAGGGTGAAAGAGGGAACCCAGTCTGTATTACCAACTTGATCTCAGCCCCCAAACAGGCATGTGTGTGTGTGTGTATGTATGTATGTGTGTGTGTGTGTGTGTGTGCGTGCATGCGCGTGTATGTCACATATGGCAATTTGAAACAGTTAAACATATGAAGAACTTTTTCATTCACAGATGGCAAAAAAAAGGCATTTATTTTTTCATATAACACATTCCTGGGATTTGGAGCCAACAGCCTCCAGGGAGCCTCCACAAATCCACTCTGTGCCCTGGATGACTTGGGTTTATGTTTGAAGGTCTGCTCCAGCTGAAAGATGAGTAAAGTCGTGGGTAAGTCAGACAATTCCCTGTTGGCTACAGGGGCCTAGGGGCACTGGGTATTTCAACAAGGCTATATGAAAAAGTCCAGTTCATAACATTTGCTTCAGATGGACCCACCTGTCTGAGGCAGCCGGAGGAACACACTTTATCTGTTGGGCTAAATCATTCTCGCGGTCCTTAGCTGGCACCTGGTGCCATAGCTCTTCTGGGAGGGTTTCTGGGGCTGCTAGGGGAGAGTGGAAGTAGATTTCCTGTGCAACTGCCTGCCCCCTTCAACAGTGAAGCAAACATTGCTGCTTTCCAAGGTGCTTGCCTGCTGCTATGAGAATAAATTGGGATCCAGAGTACCCAGCCAAGGCACCAATGCTCTGTGTGACTTGCAGAGACAATTGTTCCACTGTGGCTCTGGGCAGCAGGAAAGGAGAGTTAATTAAATCTCACTGTAAAATTAAGTAGCATAACTATATATTTTAGAGCCAGTGTAATTATGCTTTATCTTGGAGCATTGTTAATTCTTTGTGACTGTGATGTATTCTTATCAGAAATTTTTATAGAATTCTAGAACTAAGGGGGTTTTAGAGATCACATAGTCGGGCAACTCCATTTTATAAATACAAGAACAAACCCAGAGAGACTATGTGACTGACCAAAGCCTACAGTAAGTCTCCTGACTCAACATCGAGTACTCTTGCCATTTCATTTGATCTGTATTTTGCACAGAGCTGAAGTCTACAGCAGGTGAAAATAGCAGAGGGCCAACAAAGTCTCTGAAAATCTCTTAGGAAGTCACCATGCTGGCGGCGAACACATCTGTCATTGAGTCCAATGCTGCCAAGTTTGATTTCGGAGTCAATGCAATCGTCATTTCTTAAGTTGTACACCAAATGAAGTAGTGGGTTGGAGTTTTGGGGGCCTGCTGTGTGGAAAATGAGTCTTTTAAAAAAACCACAATCTGTAAAGATGCTTCTACCAGGAGAGGCACCCAGAACTGAGACCAACTCATGGATCAGGAGAGTCTTTAGGTGAAGACTCGAGAGACACTAAATTCAGTTTCTCTTCCTCCATCGCAGCTCAAAGTGGAGATCTGGTAGGTGTGTTGTTATTTTGAAGGTCACCGTCAATACCTGTCTCAGGAGTCTGCCGTTTTGCACTCTGCCAGCCCCTCTTTTCCTGGCCCACCAATGGAATTGTCCAGCATTTGGATTTTGTCAGTCTCCTAGAGAGAAAGGGCATTCTGTGTAGTTTTAGTGTGCTTTTTTCTTGCAATGAGTGGCACTGTAATCTTGATGTATGCCTGGCATTTGTGTTTCTTTTTCTACTAACTATTTGCTCTTGTAATTGGTTCATTTTTATATTTGGGTTGTTAGTTGTTAGTCTTTTTTCTTTTCTAAGAGTACTTTCCACAGAGAAATTAGTGTTCCGCCTGTATATGAGCTGCAGTTACTTTTCTGTTTTGACTTCTCTTTCTGCATTGAGAAGGTTTTTAAAATGTAATTAAATGTATTAATCTCTTTTTTTATGGATCCTGAACTTTTAGCCATAGTTAGGCCTTCCTAAACCTAAATTATGAAAGAATTCTCATGTGAAAGTTTCCTTTGTACTTTTATGATTCTACTTTCTACATTTAAAACATGGATCTTGTTGTATAGTGAAAAGTATGGATTCAGTTTTATTCTTTAGCACATGATACTCAGTTGTCTCAATTCCCTGTATAAAAAAGTCCATCTCTACCACATGCTGAATTCTATGCGTATTTTATTTTTCTTTTTTGTTTCAATGGTGTACTGATATGGCAACAACACAGTCTTTAAATACGGAGGTTTTGTCAGTGTGTTCTGATGTCTCCTAGGGCTGATCTCTAATACCCCTGCCCTTGCCGATTGTTCTTTAGGCATTTCCAGGTTATTCGCTTGTTTATTTTTCCATATGAACTTGAAAATCAACTTAAGTCCAGACTAGGACTATTTATACTTTTACTGAAATCATGTTAAATCCATAATTTAGAGATAGATATGTTAATGATGAAAAGACTTATTGACGAAGAACATTTTGGAACTCTTCATTTGTAAAAGCCTCAAGGAGATTCTGATGGTGTCTGCCCACTGACCTCCAGACTCAGCAGTGAATGCTACTGAACCAATATTAGAATTGTGTTTTACTTGAAGGCTGAATCACTCAGAAAGCCAGAGCTGAAAAAGGTCAAATGTTTTTAAGTGTTTTGGTGGGAGTTTTGCCTGAATCATTGTTAATAACATGGGATATATAAGAATTCTCAACCAGCAGGTTATTCTAAATGACATCTCCACATAGCTGAGCAAAGCCATTTCATTCCCGTCAGATAAGTCTGGCCCTATGCAGAAACTGTAAAGTGACCAATTTTGGAAACCTCGCCCTTCCCATTGTTTTATTATTCCCCAAAAATGGCATTTCCCTCCCTTGTCTAAAGCTGTCAATAATAACTCCATGCTATTTTTCTTTTATCAAAACCTATCCCTGGGAAAGAATCTGATATCAGTCATTTACACATTACCAGGAGATTCTTTCCATCTGACAGTGAAAAGAAAGACTGCATTTATTTAAAAGACTTTTGAGCACCTGGGAGCAATTGGAGGAAGCAGGCAAGGAACCTTCCAGCTGTCCCTGAAATATTACCATGTGGATCTGCACCTTCTATGCCCCTTCTTCCAGGCTGAAGAGGACCCTGCAGACCCCAGGAGAGGCTCTTATCATCTTCCTTCCCCTACTCTGAGAGGAATCACAAAAGAAGACAAGTGATTTCATTGTGACCACAAATTAAAAGAAGGCCATCCAAAGGAAGACATTTCTCTTCTGTGCTGAGGCTTGGCAGTAGACGTCCAGGATCAGAGTCTTCCCTCCGTAAGCCAGAAGTGGTGTGATTAGAAGCACAAATATGAAGTGCATTACATGCAACTTCTCTCACAACACACGCAAAGCAATCAATCTTCACCTCTGGCAGCCACACCAGGGAGGCTGTCTTTCCCTCTTTATTTATTGACTTGCCCTTGACCAGCCCTTAACGTATTTGTTTTTGTCACCACAAGGTTTTTGCTTAAAATCCAGCCAGTCCTATTTCCTTCCTGGGATATAGATGGCTCATCTGTCAGCTTCTTTCGGCATTAGTGAAAGATACCCACACCATATTGTAAAATAAAGCCCGCCCAACCGTGGTTTAGTGTCATGGAGTTTTTTAGGTTCAATGGTTGAAAGTTTTAAAGAGCAGAGAGTCTCTGATTTGAGAGAGTCAGAGAGTCTCAGTCCCCTACTCTTTGGAGGCTACCTTCTAGGGTCCCCCTGCCCAAGGCTTCTTGGGATCTGCTAAGAAAACCTTGATGTTCCTCAGGCGTCATTCTCCATTGCTACTGCTTTGGAATGAAAACTTTGTCCCATCTCTAAACACTGCATTTGAACACTTGAAAAACCCACAGCTTCATCCTCAGGTATAAGGGGAGTCTTTGGAACAAATGTGAAAGGAATTTGTTACTGAAGTTCCTGAATGTGAGGCGCTGAGAGTTGAGAACTGCACTTCGTTTTTAAACACCGCAGCAGAGTGACTCCGCTTCAAGAGCTAACTGCGGTGCACAATATTAAAGACCCAATTCCCTCTGACATTGCTTCTTTTCTCTCAGCTTCAAAACTTAAACAGAACTGGAAGTGAGACTTGGGATGACAGACAGGATACAATTCTGACTGCAGGAGACTGTGTTACCCTGTCCTTGTTCAGGCCACTCTCTCTCTCTCTCAGGCAGGCTGTCTGGTTTTTAATCTTTGGACTTTTGATTAGGCTTTCAAAAGAATGCACATCACAAATCAGCTGTGCAATAACCATAACAGTTTATTTTTCTCTACCTCTGGTTAATTTATTTTCAGCCCTGACTCTGCTGAGGTAGTACCCTCTGTTGAATCAGGGTTCCACCTCACCTTTCTCTCTGGGATGGCATTTGCTGTGCAGGCAGTTACAGAAGGGAGAAGAGTGTGGAAGAGGAAGTGGGAGGGGATGCTTTCGATCGTGGAGTATCTGCCTCTCAGGTTTTTGCTTAGTAGTCTACCAGCCCTTCTGCCTCTATCCTCAGTCCTTTGTTTCTATTCACCTGGACCCCTGAGGCCAAACATCTCTCTCAGCTTCCCAGGGCCATGCTTGATGGTTCATCATTTTGCTCCTTTCATGCTGTGTGCCCTGCTGAGCCATGAAAACCTCCAGAAGATGGTCAAGGGTCCTCCCCTGTCTACCTAGATTCACTGCACAGCCATTTCATCCCTTTGGGAAAGACACAGGGGCCCTCTGGTCTCGGATTTTGGAAAGCACCTTGGGTTTTCCTGCTTTCATGGGGCTTGGCACAGAAGGCAGGGTTAGAGATGCTTCTATTCAGAAGACATTTTCTAACTATCTATGAGCTCATGGATTCTTCTTGTCTCTCTCTCATCTTCCCCAGCCCAGGGAATTTTTTCTAGTCAGACGAGTTATGAGTATAGAGGAATAAATTTCTACATTTTCCCATTCAATCTGCAGCTCTCAAAATTTTTGTCTTTTTATCTTCTAGGGAGACTCAAGAGCAAAGGCTTTTGGAAGACAAAATCCAGGAATACAATTTTGCTTTCAACCTTATGGAGCATTCTTTCCCTGTAGAATGACCCTAAAGTGGCCCAGCTACTTGAGTGAGTATAAAACACATTGATTAATATTTCAAAGATATCATTCTGCCACAAAGATAAAATAGCATAGTAAGCAAAAATCTCTTCTTGAAAAGTCCCCCCATTGCAGCTCCTAATGCCTGCTTGCTAAAGTGTGAAGCGAAGCAATATATCAAGAACTGTGAAATTTGGCATTAGTTTTTCAAATATGGCTACTTTAAAGCACACCGATGTTTGTTTCTTCTTTCTGAAGTGGTTGTGTTCTAATGTCTTAGCTTAAACAAATGACTTCAAGCACTCTAAGACCATATTACCAATATGGTGGTGAATTCCAGGTCTCTTCCTAACTTGTTCTCCATTGCCCTTGTCCCTCTTGGTACATTCTGAGGGCAAAATATATACAAAAATGAAGTGTAATCTTCAGTATGATTTTGTTATCTTTCTTTTCTATAACATATCCTGTAAAGGTTGTGTTTTATTTTTCCCATTTAGAATTCAATTTTCCTTAACATGTGATTGAATGCCTGAAAAACACTATTTTTTCATATGCTTAATTTTTTAGCATGTTGTTACTTATTTAAACTTTCTTTTTAATTATAAATTCCTTTTAAACATTTTGGAGTTAACAATCCCACTGCAAAAAAAAATTTCATTTTATTGATTATATCAACTGGAAATAAAAATAGCTATATGAAAAGGAAGTTTATTTTGAAATTCTTAAAGGTAATGACTACAAATATCAATGTAGACCTCAACATTCAACGTTGTGCAAATAAAGACATAAATCCACACATATGCACGAACACCTATAAATGTAAAGATATATTTTAAGAAGGGAATGATACAGAGATAAAGAGTTGGTAAACTATGGAGCAGGAAAGAGAATGGTGCCTAGGAGGGAATAAAATAAAGTAAATTAACATTTCAAAGGTTTCTGATACATGCCTGGGACTTCCCAAAGCTGTGATGCAGACATTATAACCTCTGTTTTGCATAGAAGGAAACTAAGACTTAGAAGGGCTAGGTAACTTGCCCAAAGTTACGTGTCTACTTAGCAACAAAGCTTGGCCTTGAATTTAAGTCAGTGGGACAACAGAACATCCTTTTTTTGCAATAATACTTAATTGCGGTCAATTCAGTATCTGCAGGGTGCCAAGAAAGGTGCCTGGGTATACTTACCTTATGTTTTTTATACTCAGAAAAATCCATGCCAAAAGATTAGCTAGAAGGAATACAATGGAAGAAGATAGCCAACCATACATTCGTAAACGTACTATATCCATTTCACACATTGAAAAAAGGTTGGCTACAACCAGTCTTGTTGGAGATATTGATTTGATCAGGCAATCTTTCAAGATATGATCCAGGTCTTTAGCAAGAGCTATACCAGTTTTGCAATCCTCTAAGTGGTGACAGGAGTTCACTTCACACCATCACAAATTTCCTACGAGAGCTAACAAAAGCTTACAGCTTGCTAACATGTGGCAAAGTGCAATATTCGACTCACAAAGTAAAAGTAATATGTCACCATTGCATGGTACAGTAATAAACCATGTATGTATTATAAGTGATGTGGAGTTGGGCAGGGAGGGCAAGGGTAAGACTTCATACAGAAGACATATTGTGAATTTAGAAATAGCTGGAGATAATGCATTTATGCAGCCAGACACAAACACATTCACTTCTGACACTCAGTCTAACAACTTGGAGTATAAATGCCTTTGTCTCTTTACCTTCAGTGTGGGACTAAAATTCAGGTGTTTTAATTTTAAAATCGGTTCTTGCAAGGGCCGTGTTTTTGGTAATGCTTTTGGTCCCTTAAGACGCTTTAGTCCCTCAGGAAAAAAATACAATTGACTTCATTCAGTCTAATTTTCTTGAAGACCTAATCTTTTAAATAAAATTCTTGGTAAAATATGTAAACTTTGTATAACTAATGCCTTAATGAATGCCCTAAGATGTTTTTACTCTTTCATTTAGACTAACCAACCAACTAGCCAATCAACCGAACAAATCTCTTAGATGACCTATGTCCAAACTAAGCAGTGCCAATCTTTACAATTGTATCTTTATATTCGAGCAGCAGTTCCCCTCTCTCTTTTCTGATTAATTATTATGTTTGTTTCCAAACTGGCCACGTAAAGAGGAAAATTTTTTAAGATGGTTATTACATAGAAATGGAACCAAGAACTAGAAAACTTAGTAAATATATGGTTAATGAGCTTCTCATTCACTGCCAGAAAAACTGCTTCAGGATAAATTCATTCTTCTCTGAGGTAGACTTACTCTCAAAGTCACAAGGAAGACATCAAATATCCAGGAACTGTGGAAAATTCAAGGTGAACATTTTTTTTTTCCTAATTTTAAATAATATTCACTGCTTTGTTATATCACTTGAATTACCCCAGATATTTTCTGAGACAGTCTTACATAGAAAGACTAACATGGGCTCTTGTGCCAGAAGCCTGGGTTCCAGTCCCTGAACCACTGCTTCTTAACCAGCTGATGCTTAGGGAGTTGCGTGGCCCCTGGGAAGTCTGGTTCCCTAACTTATAAAAAACAAGATCAGTAAGTCCATTTTCTCACAGATCAAACAAGGTAATATTTTAAAGTATTTTTTATACTCCGAGAGTTAGTACAGATAATTTTTTAAAATATGAAACTCATATTTGAAATGGTACGAACTTACAACAACAGTGCAATTACCTTTGCACTCTTCTTTACCATTGCAGGGAATTGTGACCACATTAGGAGTTAAATAGGCTTTCATATGTCCAGGCTTGTAACCACCACCACCACCAGGGGAATCTCTTTTTTTTCTTTTCTCTTTTCTTGTCTTCTTTTCTTATTTATTTTCTTTTCTCTTTCTTTCCTTCCTTCCCTCCCTCCCTCTCTCTTTCTTTCTCTCTCTCTTCCCTCCCTCCCTCCCTCCCTCCCTCCCTCCTTCCCTCCTTCCCTCCTTCCCTCCTTCCTTCCTTCCTTCCTTCCTTCCTTCCTTCCTTCCTTCCTTCCTTCCTTCCTTCCTTCCTTCCTCCCTTCCTTCCCTTTTTAAGACAGGGTCTTGCTCTGTCACTCAGGCTGGTGTGCAGTGGCATAATTATGGCTCACTGCAGCCTTGACCTCCTGCGCTCAAGCAATCCTTCTGCAGCCTCCCGAGTAGCTGGGACTACAGGTGCATGCCACCATGCCTGACTAATTTTTATGATTTTTTGGTAGAGATGGGGTCTTGTTCTGTTGCCCAGACTGGCCTCAAACTCCTGGCTTCAAGCAATCCTCCTGCCTCTTCCTCCCAAAGTGTTGGGATTACAGGCATGAGCCACTGTGCCTGGCACATTTTCTTTCATGGGGGGAAAAGCGTGAACTGATTTCCAATCAAACAATTAGCACCTAACCCAACTCTTTATTTTCTTTTTAAAATAAAGCCAATTTGTTGGTTGAGGATGCACCTATCCAACAAATATTCTGTCTGCTTACTGCTGCCTGGAATTCAGGATCCTGCTGTGAAGGAATGTTAAGGGACTCACTATTCCATAAGCTTTTAAAGAGCAGGGACTATCTTTTCATCTTTAGCGCTAGGTGCTGTGACAATTGTTTGAATTTGGCCATTGAGCTGAATGCAGTATAATAAGGAGGAGGAGAAGCCATGAGTTGACAGGTGTCGAATATCAACGCTGGTCTAGATGCCCTGCTCAGGGCACAACACCCATCTGAAAACAAGGCCGGTGGCTGAAGTGTGTTTGTGTGTAAAGGTGGAGAGGTGGAGTATAATTCTGCTTCCTCTGTGAGGCTGTGTATACATTTTTATTTCTGTCATGCATAGATAGATGATGGTAAGTGAAAAGAAAATAATCAGAATTTAGATGACCAGCTTCATGTGCAAGTCCGTTGATGTGACATTTTGGTAAAATCTGCTCTTTAAAAAAAAAATTCAGTCCTTTCTCTCTCTAGTTCTAAAAGTTAGTCTGCTTTTCCTTTTCAATCTGAATTTCCAAATAAAAGGCTTATTTTAGTTATTTTATTATTTTAGTGTAGCTTAACTTTTTTTTTTTAATAAAAAAGGAACAAGTTATAGATGAAGAACAAAAGTCAGTCTATTTGTAAATATATTGGTGTGTTTCACTTCATTCAGATGTCTCTCTGGTCTGAATTAGGCTGTAATGGGGCCAAACACTGGGTTGGTTTTGTAGGGAAAAGCCAAGTAGTCCATTTTAATTACTTGTTGCCATATCTTTAAACAATGCACCAAGCGTAGAAATGTTCAAAATATCTTTCCTTCTGTCTGATTTCACTTTAGTCAATTCAAATTTGGCATCACTGCTTTCTGAAATATTTTTGATTGTAGAGCAGTTGGTGATTTTAATAATTTAGTGTAGAGAAAGAATGAAGAGAAGGAAATTGGAATTTAAAACACAATGGCAAAAAAGTTAATTTAAAGTGATGTTTGGCTAAAGAAAAAAAGGTTCCCTTCACGATGCTGTTGTGTAATTGAACGGATTAAGGGAACTGACGGGAACTTCACTGGGTGTCTCAGAGGAGGCCTCTGGGGTCAGCCCTTGGCTCTTGTGCCCCATGTTAAACAAGTTTGTCAATTTTCCATCAGATTGATTTTTCTCACAGGTCTGAAGGCCTTGTCTCATTTCGCCTCATTTCCACAGGGGTTCTTAGCATTGCAAACATCCATTTACTTTTGTTTCAAATTGGGAAGAGTGATTTTTATCTCTGAGAGATTATTAAAGAAGAAACCACTGGAATTGGAAGACCTTGTTTAATATGTAGACTATATTGGTCACCTACTGTTTTCTTTCATTATTTTTGTCTTTTGAAATGAAGTACCCTTTTAGGACAATCATGTTTACCTAGTTTATCTAGAGTTCTCTTCCACAATTGATTTTTTAAAAAATATCTACTTATAACAGAGGGTTCTGAAGATCAGATGGGTTATTCCTTCTAAGACAAGTTGTTAAGTGTAACTATGAGCAGATTCTAAAGAGACTCCTGGGAAATACACATACTTATTAATGTTAGGAGTTGATCTACTGGTCCAAGGACATCAGCAAGGACTCAAACACTGCATAAAGAAGCCAGCTCCTGGCTTGTAATCCTTAGTTTCTTCATTTAAATATTGGATCCCTCAGGTTGCTTTTTCTTTTCATTGTGTTCTGTTAGTTCCAAAAAAGAAAAATTGCTTTTACTCCCCCCCAAAAAAATAAGTTTCTTTAAATGACTTTTAGTCTTATGACTTCCTTTTGAGTATTTTGGAAAGCTTATAAGAAAAACACCACATTTACATAAGCAGAATCAATTATATCTTCCATTGCTGTCCTTACACATACTTGGCTATTTCTTATTTAAATAGGAAATCATGAAAGTATGTACATCATGCATTTCTGTTTTCTTAAACTTTCACACATTGTCTTCACATTCGTGATCTCAGTTGCTCCCCCTCATGGTGCTGTGAATAAGAAAGAATGGATGTTACTATCCCCCATTTACAGATGGTGTGAGTGTGTTCTACCTTAAGGCGCACACTAGTCGAGGCAGTGTTGGATCTAGAACTCAGGTCATTGGACTCCTCAGTCTCTGCCCCTTCCACTACATCCTGCTGCTTGTCAAAGACTGTGAATCCCTTGAATAGATTCCCTGGCAATTTTTCCTTTCCAAAAAAAAAAATGAAAATAGATTTCTCATCCTCAAGACTACAATCACTTCATCACATTAATATTAATCTTTCATTTGGGGAAAATTTCTCATTTCCAGACTCTTGACAAAGAGTCCAGTGAATAAATGAACCCTGCTCTTTTTCCTACCTGCTAATTTATTATCTGTTTTAATATTAATACCCAGGGCCAAGCTTAGAAGGAGGCAAAACAGGTGTCTGTGATTTCTGAAATTCTCCCATGGTCACACTTCTTTCTTCACATGCCTTTGTCCCCAGTGAAAATGCAAATAATTCTCAGAGAATCATGAAACAGTAATTCAAATTTTATTTTGTGCTTATCTCTGTGATGATAATTATAAATAATAATTAATGTACATTTAACTCTTATTGCCAGGCCCTGTGCTGAGCATTTTTCACATATTATCTCACTTAACTATAAAACTACCCTGTACATAGGTCCTATTATTCTTCTCATTTTGCAGCTTGGAAAATTAAGTCTTCAGTGTTTATGTTATTCTATTCTCACACTGCTATAAAGATACTACCTGAGACTGGGTAATTAATAAAGAAAAGGTTTTTAATTGACTCACAGCTCCACATGGCTGGGGAGGTCTCAGGAAACTTACAATCATGGCAGAAGGAGAAGGGAAAGCAAAGCATGTCTTATGTGGCAGCGAGAGAGAGAGAGCAAGGAAAGGCTGCACTTTAAAACCATCAGCTCTCATGAGAACTCCCTCACTATCATCAGAACGGCTGAAGAAAAACCGCCCCCATCACCCAGTCACCTCCTACCAGGGCCCTCCCTTGACTCGCGGAGATTACAGTTTGAGATGAGATTTGGGTGGGGACACAGAGCTAAACCATATCAGTGGTTAAATAACTTGTCCAAGGCTCATAGCTAAGTAAAGAGATAAGGAAAGGATTTTGAATCTAGTTGTCTGGGCTCCTAACCCTTTGCTTTTAACAATCATGCTCTAGGAATTATTTTTTTCTACCTGTGAGAAATCCATGGTCTAGTCAGGGAGAGAATGGTAGAGTGGGAGAAGAGAACTATGGGAACATGGAGGAGAAAGTGTCCCACTTTATCTATAGCAGAGAAGGCTTTACAGAAAGGAAGTTGGAGCCTGGATCTAGAAGAATGTGTAGCAGTTTTCCAGGATGTCACCACCACGGGTGATGTGGAAAGGGCATTCCAGGGAGAGGAAACAGCCAGGACAAGACAGAGGAACACAAAACTTGTGGTGTGCTGCTCAATTGCAAGTAGTTTGATGTGGTTGGAACAGAGACATTTAGAAGTCTGAGCATTCACCAGGTGTGGTGGCTCTTGTCTGTAATCCTAGCACTTTGGGAGACTGAGACAAACAGTTGGCTTAAGTCCAGGAGTTTGAGTCCAGACTGGGCAACATGGCAAAACACTATCTCCACAAAACAATTTTAAAAAAGAATTAGCTGGGCATATTGGTGCATGCCTGCAATCCAGTTACTAGAGAGGCTGAGGTGGGAAGATTGCTTGAGCCCAGAAGGTTGAGGCTACAGTAGGCCATGATGGTGCCACTGTACTGCAGCTTAGGTGACAGAGTGAGACCCTATTAAAAAGAAAGAAAAGAAAAGAAAAAGTGGGAGCACAGACAGAAAATAATTTGAAAAGCTGCAGGTAAGTATCAGATGACCAAAGACCTAGAATGTTCTGTGCTTGATGTCAGAATTTTTCTTTTGGAGTAATAAGGGACCATAAAATATTTTTCAGTGAGGTGAGTATGATTGAAGTTTTGACAAAGAAAAGTAGTGTATGGAAACAAGAATACCATTCATCAGATTGTTACAATACCCTAAAAAACATGAGACTGGCTATCTTAGCTATGTATTCTGTGTAACAAATCATCCCTGAACTTAGTAACTGAAAACAACATATATTTCCTATCTCCCTTTTTTGTGGATCAGAAGTCTGGGCATGGCCTACCTGGGTATATCTGACTCAGAGTCTCTCAAAGGGCTGCAATCAAGGTATCAATCAGGGCTGCAGTCATCTCCAGGCTCCACTGGGGGAGGATCCATTCCTAAGCTGACTCACCTGGCTGTTGGGAGTCCTCAGAAGACCTACCTCCAAGCTCAGTTGCATGGCTACTGGCAAGCCTCAGGTTCTCATTGGTTGTTGGCCAAGACATGAGTTCGCTGTCGCATGGGCCTCTTCATAAAACTACTCACAACATGGCAGCTGGCTTCCCCCAGAGCAAGGGCTCTGAGACAAAGAGAGAGAATGAGGGAGAAAGAAAACTAGGGAGAGGTAGAGAGGGTTAAAGAGCAAGAGAGAACAAGTAAGACAGAAGCTAGAGCCTTTGAGCATCTAGCCTCAGAATTCATATTCCTTAAGTTTTTGTCACACTTTGTTAGAAGCAAGTCTCTAGGTCCAGCCTTCTCAAGGGCATGAATAGGAAGAGGCAGGGTCATTAGCAGCCATTGTGGGGATCACCTAACACACTGGCCTTTTGTAATCTTGTTTGAGCTGCCTACGTGGCCTCAAGATGCTGATGGCAGTTAGGTCACTTAAAATGAAGATTTGAAGTGAAAAAGTAAGTTGGGTCAACCTACACTTCTGTGTGAAGCAATTTTTTTTTTTTCTGGAAAGCTCTATGGCAGCTGTGTTTGAGAATGGGGCATAGCCTTGATACATTCTCATTTACTTAGTAAATACCCAACCACCCTCTGTTCATGAGACACAATGTTAGGCTTTTAGGTAGTACTTTGGTATGTTGCTCTTCTGTTTCTTAATGGGGGCTCCACCTCTTGTGGCTTTGTAGTAATTAAGGCCATTATAATGGTGTGAAAATGTAAAGTCACAAGCCCTCAGATCTTTGTAGTAGTGCCGAACATGACCAGAGGAAAGGCTAGGCCCCCAGAGTGATGACCTCGGCAAATAAAGCAGCTATAGATAATCACCCCATGTGAAAGGCCAGGCTAAGGAAAGGCAGTGCTCAGATATGGTTGAACTACATTGTGTGCAAGCTGATCTAGACAAGCTGGCTGGAATGCAAAACTGACTAGCACAGGAGCCCAAGCCCACTGCTGCCTTCATTCAGGCAAACTTGGAAAAAAATTGTTTTGCTAGAATCTTAATTTGACTGTGGCAGAGTTCATGTTCTGCAACTCAAATGCATTATTGATAGGGGCATTTTCTGCTTATCTCTACTCAAGGTGGATTGTATAGGTTTTTTTTTTTTTAAATGAAGTAATCATTTCAGACCATTTTTTTTAGGTAATTTAAGCAGGTTAAATCTGATTATAACAGGCACCATTACAATGATAACAGCCTATAGAGATCTAATACCCAAATGATGACTCGCTTCTTACAAACAATATTCAATATTCAAAGTAATTAGGACAGCATGTTAAAGTTTGTTGAAATGGGATTTTACCTACATCCAGATAATTAAGATGAGTCAGTGGTTTCTTTGAAATCTCCAGATAATTGCTTCACTTGCCCTCTTGGGGTACATGTGAATAACTGAATCCCTGTGCAACCCAAGGCAGAATCCCAGGTGTCTGAAAGAAGCTGTAAGTACCTCACACTTTGGTACAGAATCTAGTTCATTATTCAAGAAGCAAAGAAAGTACAGCAGTTCTCAGATAATTAAATGCCCAGCCTGTCAACACTCAATGTGATACATGAACATGTGAGAAACTACAGTGAATTACAACTTTCAGGAGAGATATATGACTAAAGCTGTCCACAGCCAAGCTTTGGGGAAAAAATATCACCAGAGCTAGGGAAATAATATTACTGTTCTACTCAAATATGACTCAAGTTCTTCCATGCTGCTAATTTAATTTCTATCCTGTTGAGTTATTCTTTGTTTCCCCCCTCCAGACTGCTGAGTCGTGTGGCATGTAATGGAGCTGTGACTGCCTAGGGAAGGGAAAATCCTCTCTCTACGGAGCACCCATCACCACACTGGCTCTTTGACTTCACAGAACTTCCAAGTGTCTGGCCTTGCTTCTTTCTCCTCTCTCACTCTCTTCTTTCTTCATGTCTGTCCTTCTCCAGCTTGATTTGCATCATGCCCATGGTTAAGGTTATTGTTAGGACCAATGCTTCATGTCTCACAAAAACCCAGCAAGCAGTTGAAGCTGCCCTATGCACCCCTACATATTTACAACACTAGTATATTTGGAATATTTGAACTGGGAACCCACCCTGCCTTGGAATATGAATATCATAATCATCCCTTATATTTGCAAAGCATTTTGTGTCTTTCCAAGCCTCCAAATCTTTGTAATTTTATTTTTACTGACATGCAAGGCAAGTACTTTCAAGTTTATATTTTCAATGAAGAAACGAATACAGAAAGTTGAGTCACTTATCTAAGTTCACACATGTTTGATGATAGGATTGGGATGATATAATATTCTTTCCAAGGAAACTGGTGAAAATAAAATCTTAATACGTCTCCTCCCTGTTGTTATCAGTTGGTGCAGCAAGCAGAAACCCTGCTGTGCATGGATTCTCTACAAACTTAGACCTTCACATCCTCCTTAACTTCTCTATCACTCCCGGTGAGGTTGTTTTCTTCCTTTCTTCTGATTCAGCTTCCTGATCCCAACCCAGCACCATCAGTGCCTTTATCCGGCTGCTTGGAATTGCCCTATTCCAGCAAACCACATCTGTACTCTTTTCTCAGGGTGCTCTTGTTAGCGCTTTTTTTAAATTGACACCTGGATCTTCCCCAAGGCTGTAGCCCTTGCATGTCTGGCTCTTACTCCATCCCATCCATTTTGCTTCAAGGCTACCGGGAAGGGTTGGATCCTCTTTGCTTCTGCTTCTACTTGACCATAACAGCCCCACTTCCTTTCCCTATGAGTTAGTTCCATCATGAACTAGACCATTCGGCTATATCACCCTGTCCCGTTTCCAACTGATCCATCCAGTGACCTATGGGTTCCTCTGCTCTACCTTCTTCCACTGTTTTTGTATTGAGTAGAGACTCCAATAAACATCTTTTCAAAAATACGTTCATTCAAGTACCTGTAACTCTCTAATACCTCTGTATTATCCTTCATGATATCTTTCCTGATCTCTGAGCCCATAAATGCAATTTACTGTTATGCTTTATACCAGTTACCATCACTACCATTATGACTACCATTAATATCACTTCCATGACCACTGCTATTATTACAACTCCTACTACTTGTATTAGCACCACCATCTACCACTGATTGAGTGAATAGTCTGTGCCAGCCCAGTGCTAAGTGCTTCACACGAATTATCTTTTATAATCTTTACAACAACCCTGCGAGGTAGGTCCTACTATTATTACCATGTTACAAATGGAGTCTGGAATTTAGCAAGACTTACTGCCTGTCGCACTTAGTTTGTACCTATATGAATAAAAGTCCTATTTAAAAGCCCCTGCTATGGGCCTTATCTGCTTCCTCAATTAAGTGCCAAGCTTTTTACGAGTGGGAACCCTGTCTTTTTCGTCTTTGAATCTCCAGAGCCTAGGTAGAATAGTGGCCCACACTTCACAGCTCAGTTAATTGCCATCAATGAAGGTGACTTCAATGACATTCAAACATTTCTTTGAGGATCAATTATACCACACACTGGAGATACAATGATAAACAAAATAAATATTGCCCCTTCAAAATTTATGGTAAATAACATGGTAAAGACCGACAATTAACATGCAATTGCAGTCAGCCATGCTTATATTTCTGGGACCAGGACAAGAATACAAACAGAAGCCCACATACCATATGCCTAAATGTTTAAAGCTAATACACTGTTAAACAAAATATGTTCTATTTTCCTTCCTTGACAATTATATTTCATCGAGACAAATTGAAAAGTATAGTGAAAGTATGGCCTTTCTATGAGTTAAAGTTAGCAAAATGTCAAAAATGACTAAATCAATTGTTATTGCATATGTCTGGGTGTTTTGTTGAAGAGCTAGAGATGTTTGAATGAGTAATAAAATAAAGACATACATAATTCATGAACTGTGATAGATTCATTTCATAAAATTTATTTTTTCCTTCATTTCAACAAAATCACTAGTTAAGATATTATATTCAACACTTTTCATACAATTTGTGTTCCATTGAGACTAATGTCTAAAGAATTAAAATATTAAGATACAATTATATTCAAATACATATATACAAAACTTGAATTTATTTTCATCAAAATGTAAATTAAGACTTAAAAATAAATTAAAAGTGTCTCATGTTTTCAAAACCAATTTTCTTTTAACAGAAAGTAGAATGTGGTTGCCAGTAGCATGGGGAAGGGAGAGAGTTGTTGTTCAAGGGTGTAGAGTTTCAGTTTTACAAATGAAAAAGTTCTAGAGATCTGTTGCATAGCAAGTGCATATAGTTACCACTAGACCTTAAAAAGTACTGCATGCTTAAAAATGATTAAGATGGTAAATTTTATGCTATGTGTTTTTTACTACAGTGAGAACAATTTTCTTTTGAAATGTTCAAAATTATCTCTTAAAAGGCAAAATATAAGTTATAATTAATAAATGTCAAATTTTAAAATAATGAGCATTCAAATAAAGGCCAGATATTTCATTTGGTAACTATGTACATTTTTATTTAAAAAATCCCTGCAGCTCTAGCTGTAAATGTCTATCTAGCTGTCTGTTAGAGAATCAGTATCATGCTTCACTCATGTTGCATACAGACCTATGTATACATACACACTTCAGAGTGATTTCCATTAGCAGCTATGTGTAACTGTTGTGACTGTCATGTTAATATGTTGTGTACCTTTGGGATCTCCAATTGGAGACAGAAGAGAAGCAAGTAAATGGACATTTAGCACCACAGGGAAATGGTGCTTTGTTACGCAGGAATCCATAGCATTCATGCTTTGTGAGAGGAAGAATATGACAAGTTAATTTGTCCTTGCTCTTACCTAAGCACTTCTGCTGATGAAATCCTCCCTGTATAATGAGGCAGAGTCCATCCCATCCATCTTCCACCTTAGCAGATGACACCCCACACAGTTTCATGCCATTTGGATGTAGTCACCATTTGTTTTGAGCACTTAAGGCAAGGGATGTGAACAAGTGTTTCCCTAGGGCTTAAGGGTGTTGTTCAGGAGAATGGATGTTTAGAATTACAAATAGCATGTGCTCCCATTGAACTTAGGATCTAGAGTGATGAGGGTCCACAGAATTGCCAGGTAAAGAAAACTGAGCATCTCCTGGCTTTCCCCACCTCCATTTCTGGAACTCCTTCCTTTCCTTTCACAGCACTGGGAATCCAAAGCTTTCCACTGACAACTCACGATGGCATCCCCTCTTGTTAAGGCCACATGCTTTCTTCCTTTCCCTTTACTTTCCCCTCATTCTTACCCCACAGCAGAATTTCTACTACTTTTAGTGCCACGTTTGCAGTTCACCTACAACTTGCTCTCTCCATAATAAATATCCCTTTCCTAAGAGTAGAAGACTTAAGCAGGTTCCTTTCCAGATGATATTCTTGGGTTTGATCAGTGCCTTTTGGATCTAATGCCTTTTCCCAGAAGATCAACCTCAATACTCAAAATTCAGGTCACTATAGCCTGAACATGGGGGACTGGTGGGTGGACCTTGGCATAGCCAAAACTTTTATTATAAAAATGTCACAGTTGTGAACTCACTTTTCCCCCATTCAAATATTTTTTATTCAGTTAACTAATTCCACTACTGTTAACCACTTTACCATTATTTCTGGTCTTATTCTAATCTCATTTTCAAGGGTCAGAGTGATATTTGGTTTTAATGTATCACAAGCAGTCTCACTGTGTTTGGTGTTCCTTCCTGCTTAAGAGTTGGTTCTTCAGAGATGTAAAGGAAATTAAGAAACTGGTTTGTTCTTTGTTTGGCCACTGTATTCTAATTCATAAATTTGATATACACTTTAGTGTAGACCATGACATGTCACATGTTCTTTAAAGTCAGGCTTTGCAAAAACTCTACGTCATAGGCCAGTGACGTTATGTGACAGCAATAGCAATATTGGTAATTGTTGAAAATGCCATTTAAGGATGGCAAGAAAACTAAAATCCTTATGAAAGATAGTGAAAGTTAATTTCCATAGACACTTTTCAAAATTAAATAGTTGAGACATATTACATTTTTCTCATAATTCTAAAGATAATTAGATCACAATGTGGATTAATTTCTTGTCACATTTAATTTTTTAGACAAAAGCTGTTGTTCAGGTATAAGCACCAAAAAAAAAAAAAAAAAAAAAAATCCCCAAATGATACCATTCAGACAGTGTTACTTCCCACTTTTGCCCTTTCATTTTGCTCTAAGAAGTAACAATGAGGTCTCCTAGAATGTGTTGCAGACCAAGATGGGATTTGCCGTCTGAGTCTCATTTTCTAAAAAAAATAATAAGGCCATTGAACAATCAAATTGTCAATTAAGAAAGAAATCTTCAAATTAACTCCTCACGATATTTCAGGTGATATCTTTGACTGTTCAAAATCTTTTTCTCAATTCCAAAAGTACAAAAATTATACATATAGTATCCTGGCAGCCATAATGGCCTATTAGCCCAGGATACCCTGGTTGCCTGGATCTTTGACTCTATATTAAGAAAGACCGGGGCTGTCATTCCAGCTTTGCCATTCACTCCCTGGGTGTCATGGAGTAAGCACCTCCACCCCTCTGAGCCTTGGTCGATTTGTCTGTAAAACCGTGAGGATGAAATGAGTGCATGTAGAGTGCTTAGTGCAGGTCGAAGTTCAGTTCATTTTAGAAAGCCTTACCAAGGAAGCCAGCACCATTTTTGGAACATTACAAATTACTGTCCATCTGGCATCAAATTAAGACTTAAGAGTAGCAGAATAGCTTTGCTATGGAGAAAGAATCAGACTTGCTAAAGACCATTTGAATCCCCAAGGCCCTGAAGGGTTTTGGGACACTTCCAACTTAAGTGTATGGAGACAGCCTTAGTTACTCTCATCACCTTGATTTCCTAGGAACTAGGTTACCTTGAACTCCCAGCACCTGTCCTCTTGCCTGTTGTGGAGAAGCTCCTGAGAACAGGGCCTAGGTCAAGGCAGCGGCCAGGAAGACTGCAGGGTTGCTGGAAGGCCCTGCTGTGGAGGGGATGCCTGAGGAAACTTTCAACAGCTTCAGCTCAGCAGTGAGTGGCTGGAAGACCAGTCCAAGTGGGTGGGCAGCATCTGTTAAGGATGTCCAGCCTCATTCACTCGCTAAAATACTCCCTGAACAGCTGAAGTGGGGGCGATCTCATGGCAATGCCAGAAATCTGGGTTCCGTAAGCCTAAATGAGAGAAAGGATCTCCCCACATCCCTGCCCCCAGAGCCACTGCTTTCTCTGCCTCCCTTGTCCTGGGCCACTCTGGTTCCTCTTCTGCCACCAGACCTGCCACATGGCCTCTCCCAGACTCAAGAGTCAGATGACCAGAGTTCAAGCCCCACTCCACCACTCATCAGCATTTGGCAAGTCACTTAATCCTTTTAGTCTCCATTTACTCCTCTGTAAAATGAGATTAATTAATATTATTTATTTCACAAGCGGTTGTTGAGGATTAAATGGTAGAATACAAAATTCTCAATAAATATTAGGTCTTATAATACTTCAAGAAACAGTTATTTCCTGAGGGTTTAGTGTGTGCCTGGCAGGGTGCTGGAAACAGGGGATTCAACAGAGAGCAAAGCCATTGTGCTCTAGAAGAGAACAGTCAATTAACAACCATACAATGACAATGGTGGTGTGCAGAAAAGGTTCGCAGTGCTATGAGAATATATAATAAAGGGCCAGGAAAGGTGTCCCTGAGAGTGTGACAACTTGGCTGACCTCAGAAGAAAGCATACTCAGTTTCTGTCCATCCCTGTCTACCTAGTCCCTGCTGGGCCCCACTAAATCCTCAAGGACGGAAGCCGCCCCTCTCTTGCCTCAGGACTCAAGCCCTGATCTTTGCCCAAAGGAAACAAACTACTCCCTGTCTCCACTGGTCTGTGTCCTCCCTGCCCTCTGGCTCCCTGCCTATGAAATAGCCAGATGGTGGTATTAACTCAGGTGGGGGTCACCGTCCAGCACTACCAGGGCAGAACTTTGGAACACTTTGTGAAGGGTCCCTAAGTGGCAGCCACAACTATGCATTTCCTGTGAAATGCGTGGGCACCTTGGAAAATGCTTGAGGGGTCCATGGTTCAAGGATGACTCTTCGATAGAAGATTTAAACTGTGATCAATTTAAACATTCACACCTGTAATTCCAACACTTTGGAAGGCTGAGGTAGGTGGATCCCTTGAGGCCAGGAGTTCGAGACCAGCCTGACTAACATGGTGAAGCCCCATTTCTACTAAAAATACAAAAATTAGCCAGGCCTGGTGGCAGGTGCCTGTAGTCTCAGCTACTTGGAAGGCTGAGGCGCAAGAATGGCTTGAACCTGGGAGGCAGAGGCTGCAGTAAGCTGAGATAGCACCACTGCACTCCAGCCTGGGTGACAGAGTGAGACTCTGTCTCAATAAATAAAGAAATAAAATAAAATAAAAATAAATGTTCAGATTAGCCTGCTTAAGGAGAACCAGGAAGCCGGTAAGTTCTTCAGGTGACAATCAAGATCTGAAATTTTAGCATTAGCTTGTGGTTACTGCATACTTTGTTCAATGGCTTCATTTTCTCATGTCTAAGTCCTCTTCCCCCAGCTGCATGCCCCTCCAGCACACTTGAGCAGGCCCCCGCCTCCCACACTATGCCTGCTATGCCTCAGTGGACCCACTCACTGTTTCCTAGACCTGTGGCCTGAACGAGGCTATTCCTACAGCCTACATTGTCCTTTGTCCTCTCTGCAGACTTCCATGACTCTCTACCCGAAAAGCAAAACTGACCTTTCCACCTTCTACAACATCTGCTGGCCTTCTATTTGTCTGGGCTGATCAAGGCTGGGGATAACTCTATATTCCCTATGCCTAGCACATAGCAGGCACTCAATAAGTTCCTGTGAAATTGACTCGACTCTGATCAGCTCTAATACCCCGTCAGCTGGAGCCTCCTCTTTCATAAAAAGCAACAACATTTAGAAAGAAAACACCATCTCTGTTTTATTACCTCCTTATCACGTTTTGGCTTCCAAATATTTAATCTTTTCTTCATCCTAAATCTTACCCTCATTTGAACTCTGAACACATTGTTGGAACTTTGTAAAAGTTAATAATAATACATTTTATACTATATTTATTTGTCTAAAACTATTTTTAAATACGTACACATATAGATAGAAGCATCGCAGAGTCCCACAGATATTTATAATGTTTGACTCACTCCAGAAAGATTCCTGGGATTTTTGCTGGGTCAGCCATCTGGCTGCTGTACCGTGGCTGCCTGGCGTATCACTGCGGTGTCTCCCAACCTTCCATTCCCCTGTTTACTTGGGTGACAGCTTGCTTCAGTGGTCAGATCCAGCCCTCAGTCTGCTTGACCCTTCTCCCATGGAAGTCAGTCCTTAGCTAGTTTCAGTGGACATTGTTGAGATGGCGGCTACATGTCAGAGGTAGAGAGTGGAGAGGAGAGAAGAAGAGAAAGGGGGAGCTCCCAGCTGCATGACTGTCAGGGGCTTCTGGTGGGGGATTCTGACAGAGTCAGGAGGTGAGAGGAGGACCAGCTGCTTAGCAGCTATTTATAAGACTGTCATATGGGGAAGTGTGTCTGGCCAGCAGAAGCGAAGGGGGGTGGCGGACTGAACTGGCTCCTTATTTAGCTTTATGACACACACACAGCCCAACTGTGAGAACCCACTCTGTGTGGAGACACCTGGTCAAATCTGCCTCCGACAGACGGTGGGAAAGAACATTGACATTTCTCAATGGAATTGAAAAATGGCAGTGCAATTGGGTTTTCAGCAAGAACAATAAACTTCTTTCCACCTTGCTTTCCTTTCTTGCTGAAACTCTTAGGCCTCCCATCAAATGGACTGGTGTTACCTGCAGCTGCTGCCCCAGGGGTGCAGGCCCCCTCCAGAGAGCCCTGCAGAATTGACCAGGAAAGAGCAGAAGCGGAGTTAGACTCTTCTTTCAGCTGGGCAGGAGCAGGCAAAGGCTGGAGATTGTTATAAAGCCAGCTGAGCCAAGGGAGACAGAGTGACTGTTGGTCTCCTGGAGTGGAGAGAGGTTAATAGTGTGGTGCATTTGGGGTCTGTTTGGGGACCAATGGTATTTAATGTGTTTATTATTGATTTGGAAGAGCGAGTGGATACTAAGTTAGTGAAGGCTGTGGAGGGCACTAAGTTATTTTACTTAGTAAACACCACAGAGAGTTGCAGAGAATTCAGGAAGGATTTTCCATGGAGTTAAAGAAATTAGAAATGAAAATGTCTTGTTAGATGATGCACTCTGTCCCACTGGGCTGGCATAGAATTGTTGCTGACAATAGAAAATATTTCCTAGAGTTTAATTCAACCTCAGTTTTTAAATGCCTTCAATGTGCTCACCTTCTTCTGGGAATATGGAAGTTCTGTCTGTTCCCTAATGCCTGTCTCAAGTTTTTCTTTATAAATTTCTCCTGTTATGCCTCACAGTTTTATCAGGGGGATGTCTCTCTTTGTGGCTTCTCAGTATCCGTTTTCTGTACAACCCCATGAAGGTAGGCCGTTAACATTCCTTCCAGCCAATTCTGGTCCAAAGTAGTCCTTTCATCTTTTCTTAAACTGTTTTGTCATTATTCATTCTTCCTACTTCCCAAATCCTGGTAGCTGCCATAAGCCCCTTTTCAGGTTCCAAAAGTAGTTCAATTCCCAGGCCTGGTAGATCATCCTGTTGGCCCCACAGGGAAGAATATTATAGAAATATACAAATGGTAGTTAGACATATACCTATTCACATGTCTGTCTAATACCACGGCCTGTGGTTGAAGCTCAAACTCCTAAAATTCATGTTTGTCAGGTGATTATATTGAAAACCCATTTCCAACTTGCCATCCGGGCTCATGACCAGCATTCTTGAGTTCCAAGTATTGACCCCTGGCTCTAACTATTTGTGTTTCAGCTTACCATCCCCCAAAAAACTGGTTTGCTGCTTTCGATTTCCAGAACAGAAAGTTACAGGCTCCAGTGAAGCTGTATGGAGCATTTCTTGCTGTTTAAAATATTCTTGAACATGCCGAGAGATGGAGCAGCTTGATGAGAGACGGCTCTTTCCATAAACATAAAATGAAAAACCTAATTGGTGCTTCTCATCTCGATTGTTTAACAAAATCAGGAACATGGATAAACATGATTTGAGGATGAAGTGTAATCTGTATACAGCCAAGACAATGGAGGAGGACCCGATGTTTTACCCATTTTCAATTATGTTTTCCTTCCCCCCGTAGTATCTTCTCACTTGCATTCCTTTTCCCACTGTGTAAAAACCACCTATTTCTTCCCTACTCCACAGAGTTTAGAGGAGGAGGAGATGGCATAGCTCCTGCAACTCAACCTTGAGTAGGATAGTCAAAAAAATACTGAATAAATGTAAACAAAAAAATGACCACATTCTTAGTAGTTGCAGTTCGATGACAAGCGGAACCTGCCAACTTGTTTCAAGTGTATGGTAGGAGTGCTAGCCCCCTTATGTCTCTTATCAAAAATCAGATATTTTCTCCCTGGAAATGTGCCCTCTCAGCTCAAATTTGCAGGTTTGGGAGGTGACATAGAAGGAGCTTTGGGGCAAAAATAGGATTCTAGCCCAGCCAGCAAGCTGAGCCCAATCAATACTGGTAAGCATGGAGTGACATATGTTGTAGCCAGATTATTCTTACATGAAATATGAATAAAGCCATTTATGCAAAAACCATTGTCATGAGCAAATTTATTTATAGGTTAATAATAGAAAATGAATGACTAATTTTTTAAGGTACTTTCCAATGTGTATTCTTCGATCTATTTCTGCAGGATGGCCTAGTAGCACTGCGACATGCCACCCGCACCCTCCTCCTTCAGGACGGAGGCCCTCATTTCCGTCCTCATTCCCAGCTTCTGAAAGTTGGGTGGAGGTGGTGACCTGCAGCTATCATCTGACCCACTCTCCAGGAATGGGCCTAAGGTTGGTAAAGGCTACTTACCCAAGTCACATCTTCTCCTGGGGGCAGCCAATGACCGGCCCATTTCACCCCCAACAATGTCTTATCCAAGAGCACTACCTAGTAAATTTTCTATACTTTTCTTTTCAGAATCTGTGACCTAAGATAGATATATAGGACAGGAATTATTACCTTCTTTACAAAAATAGAGAAATGGAAGCTCAGAGCAATCACATCTTCTCTTTCATAGCACTTATCATATTTTATTGTTTAATTATAACTCTCTCCCACTCCAGTGAGAAACCACCAGAATCACTGAAACACTTTCTCAAAATTCACATGCTCAAGTGGGTACCCTGAAGAGGCTAGGCAGCTCTGCTAAGGCTGGGCTGGGGTCTCGGTGAGAGCAGTTTGAAAAGCTCCCCAGGTGATCGTGAGGAATGTCCTGGTTTGAGAACATCTGGGAAGAAGCGCCTAGTCTTTCTTGCACATCATTTTGTCCCCACAACCTACGACAATGCCTGGCATATGGCAGCACTCAATAAATGTTGAATTAATGAATGAATTCCCTGGGATCACAGGCTGGTTCATAACAAAGCCCTAGAACTCCTGGCTCATTGTTTTCACTGCTGGAGGTAATAAAAGAAACAAAACTTTCTTAGCAATATCTTAATCATCACTCCTTTGGCAATTGTTTATTAAACTTCTTAAAATTCCTCCCAGCAATGGCAACAAAAATAAAACCATACACATACAAAAAAGCTGCATACAAATGGGCTCTCTTAATAATTTTACCACCAAAGTGTATGGTACAGTCTCCACTGCCATCCCCCACTTCGGAATCATTCGTACTAGAAAGATGATGGATACATATATTAGTCTCTGGTTGTAATGAACACATCCATTATAAAAGCAATAGTAACTGCAACGGGGATTATGCACTTGGTGAAAACATCTCTAGTGCCTTGTAAACACCTCAGCCTTCTGGCAGCCCCCTCTGTGGGCCTATTTACTGCCTCTATGTTGCAAGGTAGCTACTGTCTAATTATACACAACTGGCTTGGTTAATCCTGCATAATAATAATTAAAAACAATTCATATTTTTTTCTTTTACTCTATTAACTTTAAACTTTTAAAGCCTCAGAGGTCCCTGTAGAATAAAAAGCTTATTAAAATATCAAGACATGCGAGTCTTTTCAAGTGCATATTATTACATTTGTTTTTGTTAACATGACAAGGCCCAGAAGAAACTCAGCAGATTTCTGAAGATCAAAGCAAAGGCACTGTGAGAAAAACTGGACTGCCTGTGCAATGTCACCCATAGTCATGAAGAAAACAGCAGGCCCCAAGGAGCCTCCCTCAGCAGCGGCCCAGATGGTCAGGACAATGTCCAGGGAGAGCACAGCAGGGAGAGAGAGCACACCAGTGGCTCCAGTGACTGCACGGAGCCTGTGGCCTTTGGGCGGTCCTTAGGGAGACTGCCTGGGCTCAGGGGCTTTTGGTTACCTTGGTTACCTGGCTCCCTGAGCCCTGGTGTGAGATCTAGCCTGTGGACCGGAGGATTGGAGAAAAAGTGGGGAAGGGAGGCGGAGGCACTGTTCCAAGCGCTGGGCAGCTGGAAGACTTGAAGTGAACCAGGTGAAGGAGGTGTCTGCTTGGCTTGTGGGAAAATAAGACAGTAAGTCTTACCTACTTACATAAACCCATGTGCACACTCTGGGAACACGTATGCAATGTGTGTTCTAAAATCTCTGTCCATGGGCCACAGAGAAAGCTGTGGGCCTGGCCTCTAGGCTGCATACTTGAGGCTGCTTGCCCTTTTTTGATTTCTTTCCCCTTCTGGAAACTGCCCTTTGCCTTATTTCACCTCAACTCTGGGAGAGCTGGGACTGAGTTGTGTATGTGGTGTGATTGGGCTGCTGGCTTCCCCAGGGTGGCCTCAGGCCCTGAAGGCTCTCAGATTAGCCCAGGTAAGCCTTGTTACTAAGTCCCCAAGTGGACCCTTCATATTCCCTAACCAAGGAAGAAATCCACACATTCTATGCAGCAACAGAACATTAGACTGAAATGGCTGGAGTGGTGGGGAAAGGAAAGATTCCCCTGCTTATGGTACCAACTAATGAGCACTAAATATTTTAATTGGTCTCAAGAAGCAGAGGAGAGTGTGGATCCATATAGGCCACACAGAGGCAATTGTAATTCTAGAGAAAGAGTATCTATTGAGCCTCTTCTGGGGTCAGGCACTGGGCTAGATGTTCTGCAAATTTGTAACCTCCTACTTGAGGTAAAGAATTATATGTGACTCAAATTCAAGTACCTAGTACAATGACTACACTTAGTATGTATTTATTAAGTGGGTTAAGTCATTTGTAATTCTCACAGTAACCTCACATGAAGAATTAATATTCCCATTTAGCCGATGCAGAAAGTGAAGTTAGGCAATTCACCTGAGTCCCTGCCTCACACGTTCTTCCCTTGGCTATCAGGGCACTATACTCTCGTGGTTTCCATCTTATCTTCCCCTCGCTGGTTCTTCCTTTTCTCCCTGATCTCTTCATTTTAGTGTGCCCTCTTCTCTAAATTTACTTCCTTGGTGATCTCATTGAATCCTATGGCTTTAAATACTGACAACTCTCTCATTTATATTGCCAGCCCAGACGTCTCTCCCACACTCCAGACTTGTATATCCAACTGCCGCTCTGCATCTATCATCTCTGTTTGGAGGTCTATTGGATATTTCAATCTCACTATGTCAAAAATTAAACTCCTGATATTCCTGCACGTGCTGCATTCCCCAGCTCAGCAATGACAACTCCATCCTTCTTGTTGCTTAGGCCAAAAACCATGGCACTATCCCTGACTGCTCTCTTTCTCTTAAACTCTATCCATCCTCTATCTTCAAAATAGATCCAGTTTGGGATCTCGACCTTCAGCATCCTGGAGGATGTACATGCAGCATCCTGTACATCCTGGCCTGAATCTCTCTTATCTCTTGCCTGGATAACTGCAGCAGCTGATGGGTCTCCCTGCCTCTATCCTTGGTCCCCTAATGCTGCAACTAGATCCTGCCACTGCTTTGCTCAAAACCCTACAATGCACCCCATTTCACTCAAAGGGAAAAAAAAGACAATTTTTTTTTTTTTTTTTTAGACGGAGTTTCACTCTTGTTACCCAGGCTGGAGTGCAATGGTGCGATCTCGGCTCACTGCAACCTCCGCCTCCTGGGTTCAGGCAATTCTCCTCAGCCTCCTGAATAGCTGGGATTACAGGCACACGCCACCATGCCCAGCTAATTTTTTGTATTTTTAGTAGAGACGGGGTTTCACCATGTTGACCAGGATGGTCTCGATCTCTCAACCTTGGGATCCACCCGCCTCGGCCTCCCAAAGTCCTGGGATTACAGGCTTGAGCCACTGTGCCCGGCCAAAAGACAAAGTTTTTAACAGTCTACAGGACCCAACATGACCTACTGCCCTGTCACCCAGGCTGGAGTGCAGTGGCACTATCTTGGCTCACTGCAATCTCTGCCTCACAGGCTCAGGCAATTCTCCTGCCTCTGCATCCCAAGTAGCTGAGATTATAGGCATGTGCCACCACGACCAGCTAATTTTTGTATTTTTAGTAGAGACGAGGTTTCACCATGTTGGTCAGGCTGGTCTCAAACTCCTGACCTTGTGATCCACCCGCCTCAGCCTCCCAAAGTGCTGGGATTACAGGCATGAGCCACCGTGCCCAGCCCTACTGCCCTCTCTTACAGGTGAGATTTCATCTTTAATTGTCACCTCACCCCCTGAGATCCAGCCACCCTGGGTCTCACCTTTGGTCTAGCTGTTTCCTCTGCCTAAAATACTTTTCCTCCAAAAATTCACAAGGTTCACAGGACTTAAATCTTTATGCAGATCACACTTTCCCAATGAACCTCTGGGACAGTGCTACTTAGCCAATTGAGATAAATACAAAAATAAAAATGTGTAGAACTTTTCCAGCAACTTAACATTGCTCCGACATCCAGGCATGTGGCTCTGGATCAAGGGGTAGGCCAATCCAGGTAGTGTTGTACTTGGGGGTGAGGCATATGTGATATGAGTTTACACACTAGTCATCCGGAGTAGAACTGTAAACTAAGTCTGCAACAGATTGGAATTAAAAAAAAAATAGTTCCTTGCCATCATGAGTTTGAGAGGAATTAACTTCTAGGAAGCTTATGGCTGTTGAGGAGGTTGCTCAATGTTAAGTTGGAACTTGGAGATTGGGGAAGAATTTCCTCCATTGTCTCCAGTCCACCTGACACTTTCATGCTCATACAAATTCATTCCCCCTTTTGTTCCTCTCAGTTTATCGAGGACCTTTATTCTCTTTTTCCCCTAGAAAGTTGTATGCTATCCTCTCTGTTAACTTGGTGAGGGAAGGGGGAGTGGTAGAGCTATAGAGACAAAGAACACAGCTGCTGATTGTGACAGCTGCTGCTTCTGTTACTGAAACGGGGAATTAACTGAATTGGAGAGATTGGATGGAATTAGCAAGCTGTTGGATGGATCCTCTGGGAGTGGGTTCCCGGAGAGCTGGTAGGGATGAAGGTTTGGGGAGGAGGGATGAGGTAGGAAGCTCCCTGAAGACTCTGTGGGTGAGCACTCGCCCTGGTGCAGCTGGAGCTGCAATCAGCTTTCTTATGAGCTGAGGGGGCTCAGTTTCCCCAGCTTTGCCCCTTATCAGAATCATTACCTACCTCCCCCGACAGCAGACATTTTCCTCCTTTTCTTTCTATCACCTGTGGTAAAGTAGTTATCTTGATCAGGGAAGCATGAAGGGCTCTGACATTTTAATTATCATCTGTCTCCTTGAACAACAAGAATAAAAGGAAAAACAAATCCCCTAAGAGTTACCTGCTGGAGGGTTTTACCAGGTCTCATTTTACCCTAACTCTCTTTGTATAGTTAAGCAGGGGCTGGGAGTTACAGAAAAGGAGACCTATGAAAATGCACCATGGCGGCCAGCAGAGCGGAGCTGAGATGGGCTCCAGGAGGCGGGGCCGGGCAGTGTGAAGAGGACTGCACCGTCCTGGAGCTGTTACTTAGCACTTCTCCGAATTGTAAGCAAGTTACATAACTTCTCTTTGCCTGTTTCCTAATCTGAAAATAGGGCTAATACCAATGCTGCTAGAATGATGTAAGGATTATATTCTCAAAATATATATAAGGCCCTTAGCACAGACTCAGATACCTCGTGGTGCTCAAATAGTAGGCAGTGGGAGCAGGTGCTTTTGGTGAGTAATGTTTATGTGAATTTTACAAATTTCTGTGTCCCTTTCTTCACTTTTACTCTCTGCTTCACTGTGGAAAACAAAATAAGCCCCTCCCCCAAGGTGTCCACATACTAATCCCTGAAACCTGTTCGTATAATTTAGATTTTAGTCCCCTTCAATTCTCATGTTGAAATGTGACCCCCGGTGTTGGAGGTGGGCCTAGTGGGATGCATTTGGGTCATGGGGGAGGATACCTCATGAATGGCGTGGTGCCCTCTCCGAGGTAATGAGTTCTTGCTCTGTTAGTTCACACAAGAACTGATTGTTAAAAAGAGCCAGGGACCTCTCGCTTTCTCCTGGTCCCACTCTTGCCATGTGATATGCCACCTCCTTCCCATTCTGCATAATTGTAAGCTTCCTGAAGTCTTCGCCAAAGCAGACGTTGACACAAAGCTTCTTGTGCAGCCCGCAGAACTGTGAGCCAAATGAACCTCTTTTCTTTATAAATGAACTAGTGTCAGGCATTCCTTTCTAGAAATGCAAGTGAATTAAGACACCTGGGGATCTGTTATGTTACATAGTAAAGTGGAGTGAACGCTGCCGATGAAATTAAGATTGCGGGAGGTGGAGGTTGCAGTGAGCTGAGACTGCGCCACTGCACTCCAGCCTGGGAGACAGAGCGAGACTCCATCTCAAAAAAAAAAAAGAAGATGTAATAGATCATGGATTATCCAGGTGGGCCCAATGTCATCACAGGGTCATTAAAAGCAAAAGAAAGAAGAGAAGGTCAGAGTAATGCAATGTGAAGTCTTCCCCTCTGTTACTAGCTTTGAAGACGGAGGAAGGAGGCTGCAAAGCAGGGGATGTGGTGGCCTCTAGAATCTAGAAAAGGAAAGGAAAGGGATTATTTCCTAGAGCCTCCATAAGGAATGCAATCCAAGCAACTCCTTGATTTTAGTCTCACAAAACGCTTTCAGACTCTGACCTCCATAACTGTAGAATAAATTTGTGTTGTTTTAACCCAGTAATTTTGAGGTCATTTGTTACAGCAGCAATAGGAAACTAAAATATATACCACTCCATTTGGTGTGCGTAGATCTGCAAGAAGGCAAAGTTCTTATTTAACAGTCTTTTAATGTTGAGCACATGCTCACTGTGTTCCTGCTATTTATGAAGTGTTGTTCTAAGGTTTTTGGGGAGAGTGGAAGGAATGTAAGACTGCCTGTGGGGACTTACCATCTAATTGGAGAAAATAGGTACATATGAAATCTAGGACACAAAGTAGTTTAAGAAGGGGCATTCATGGTGGGGTTGTGACTTTGAAGGGATAGTTAGGATATGGATATTCACAGGTTTGGCATTCATATGAAAGAATTATGTGACCAGGCATGGTGACTCACACCTCTAATCCCAGCACTTTTGGGAGGCTGAGGCGGGCAGATCATGAGGTCAGGAGTTCGAAACTAGTCTGGCCAACATAGTGAAACCCCATCTCTACTAAAATATAAACAATTAGCTGGGTGTGGTGGTGTGGGCCTATAATCCCAGCTACTTGGGAGGCTGAGGCAGGAGCATTGCATCGCTCTCAGTGAGCCGAGATTGTACCATTGCACTCCAGCCCAGAGGACAGTGCGAGACTTAGTCTCAAAAAAAATGAAAAAGAAAAGAATGATGTATGTTTCATCATGTGTGCATGGAAGGATGCAGCCAGTCAGACTTTCTGCCTTCCTGATTGGTTAAGATAGACAATAGTGCAGAAGTCAGGATGTGTCCTAACTCAATTGCTTCTTAGATGGCATCCCTAGGACACATCACTGTATCTTTTTCATTGGTAAAATGTGGAAAGGACTCAGAGGATTTTTATAAGGATTAAGTGAGACATGACCTATGAAAGTACTTTTTAGACTATAAAGAATACATAAAAGTAAGCTTTTCTCCCCTAATCTCTTTTGTAAAAGTTGATAGTTTATATCCAACTGGCATCCTCAATACTTAAACATAAAAGCTGATGCAAGCAACCTCTGGCTTAATCCAGAGACTGCCAGATAAAAACCAGGGTACTTTTGGGAAATTGTTAATTACAAGCAGACAACTCTTCTTGTATAGGCAGGCATCTTTATAAGGACCAGCACAGAGCAGCTTCTAGAAAACCAATTCTAGGAAGTAGAAACTTTTGCTTCGGATCATAGGATAAGCAAGGTGGCAGGAAACGGCAGGTCTTTCATAATTCTTTCATGATTCTGTCTAGATAGAAAGGATTGATTTCAAATGTTGGGGCATCAGGGTAGGATTCATTCTGCATAAAAGCTTTCTGGGGGTACAAGGATATATGGAGGATTAGAGCTTTGGGGTGACTGACAAAGAAGTACAGGTAAATTCCCAGGGACTGGATCTCCAAGCAGTGTCTCGTCTGACAGCCATTCCTGCTTCTTCCCTGGTCTGAGAGCGTGCAGCTCCATGGGCCAGCAGTCTCTCTCAGTCCTTCCCAGTCCCAGCCCACCCCATAAGCAGCAAATGGGTTGAGGCCAGCAGAAGTGCTTTGCAAACTGGGAAGCAGTGCTCTCAAAGTTTGATTCTGGATGTGGCAGTGGCAGCATCACCTGTTATAAAAGTAAATTAATGACTCCCACCTCATACCTACTGAGTCAGAGACTCGGGTTGTGGTCTCAGCACTCTGCTTCAATAAGCCCTCTAGGGGATTCTGGTGGATGCTAGTTTTAGGGCCACTGCTATCCAGTTATAGCATTATTCCTCTCCTGAAGGGTTTCCAGCATTTCTCCTTCCCTAACTTGGATGTATGACACTTTCCTCTGGGCTCCTAGTTAAGGGGACAAACAATCTCAGTATTATCAGTGAGAGGCTGTGATCCCAGAAACTCCTTAGTCTGAGGCAAATTTAGATAGTTGGTCACTCGAGATAGGATTTCATTCATTAAGAGAGAGCTCACCAACTGATGCCATGGGTCCAACTGAGCCCATATTTGTGATCTGCAATTTTTAAAAAGGTAATTAGGGGATCAGCATTTAAAAAATCAGTAGATTTAACCTAAAAATCGTAAGTCCTGGCTCCTCTTCCAAAATTGGGCATTCTGGTCACATAGAGCACACATTCCCATGTGGAAATGCTAGGCTGGAACACAAGAGCCCTTCCTCCTTTTGAGATGAGGAATGCAGGATCTTTGGTCTGTGGTCTCCTCTCTAGCATCTTTATTGCTGACCCCTCTGTCTACTCTCAGTACCACAGCCCTAGTTCAGGCCCTTACTGAGCCTGTTCTGACCTTTTGAAACATCTTCCAACCAGCCGAAGGCAAACAATATGAGTTTAGCATTAGGCAGAGCTGATTTAACAGTGCTTCCATCCATCCATGCATCCATCCATGCATCCATCCATGCATCCATCCATGGATCCATCCATCCATCCATTCATTCATTCATCTATTTGTTCATCTTTGTCTATACCATACAACAAACCTTATTAGACAAAAATGTGACAGATACAGAGAGCTTAGCAATTTACTTAACCAACTGTGTCTGAGCTTTCCCCTCTCTAATTTAAATGAGAATCCTAGCACCCTCTTCATAGAGCTGTGAGGATAAGATGAAATCATAGATTAAAAGCCTTACCACAGCCCTGACACCCCCAAGAAATGCTTGTTCCTTTTCACATTACGTCTCACCTCTCCAATTCCTCCTGCTGCATATGCCACCATAGCCAGCACTGATCAAGTCACTCTGCAGTTGAAAGACCTCCACAGGGCTCTCACCATTTATTCAACCAAGTGTCACTTCTCAGCCCTGTATTGATGGTCTTCACCTGTGCTTTAGACACACCCTATAAACTCACTGATCCCTACATGCTCTTCCAATGTCTCTCTCTTCCTCCTGGAACATATCCCATGTTCATTTTTCCCGTGAAAATCTTCACAAAATATTTCAGATGTCAGTTTCTCCAAGAAGTCCTTCTTAATCTCCTTAATTAAACTTGAAAATGGCTCTTTGCATTTTTCATCTATTGTATTTTTCATGTCTTATGGGACTATATTGTATGTATCCTAGCATCCTTGCAGGACCTGGCACAGAGTAAGAGATATATACAAACCTGTGGGTGACAAGCACATTCAGAGAATATTGTATTGTGACATGACAAGCATGATGATAGAGAAGCATACAGAGTCCTAGGGTTATGAAGACACCAGACTCATCTTCAGAGGGGCAGGGAAGCCTTCTGGGAGATGAGGACACCTAAGACTGGGTAGAGTTTTGCCAGCTGAAGGACACTGGGGTACATTCTAGTTTCTATCATCAGGTAGTTCATTGGGCTATTTCATCTGTTTATACCCAAATTAGTGGTTTGGGCCATGCATTCTCTGAGGATGGAGACCACTCAAATGTCTATTGGTGCCAGGAAGGTAACACAATTGAGTGAGACAGGAAAGATGTGAGGGACATACACTGTAGACTAAAGATCTTGTACTGCTCCCCTCTAAAGGGGTCAGGGCTCCTATGTTGTAGCGTAGCATTTCCAGGCAAGAATACATGCCCTGTGTGATCAGGTGTCCAATTTTGGAAAGGGAGCCAGAACTTCCGATTTTTAGGTAAATATCTACGGATTTTTAAATGAGGATCCCTTATTCACCTTTTTAAATAATTGCAGATCCCAAATATGGGCTCAGTTGATGAGCTGTCTCTTAACTTCCCATTGGTCTTTTCAGGCCAGTGCTTAATGGGATCTTTCACCACCAGCAGTCAGGACCCCATTGCTCCAGCACCCACTCCACTGAGGCTCTTCATAGAAATTGATGTAGTTATTTGTGAGCCTCGAGAGGATTTACTCTTTTGCTACAAGGATTTGGGAAAGTATAACAGATTTTAGAGCCAAGAGGCTATGAGTAGTCTAATTATCACTGATGATAAGAATATAATTTTTTCTTGATTATAACTAATTATATGATATTTATTGTGTCCCTGATAAATCTACAAGTAACAGGTAGCTTAATTTTGGTAATATACATTTTAAGAAGGCCATGTTAGAAGAATGTTGTAGCAAGAAACACTGTATGAGAAAGTGATGCTGTTGGCCAGGCATGGTGGTCTGTAATCCCAGCACTTTGGGAGGCTGAGATGGGCAGATCATGAGGTCAGGAGTTCAAGAGCAGCCTGGCCAACATAGTGAAACCCCGTCTCTACTAAAAATACAAAAGATTAGCTGGGTTTGGTGGTGGGCGCCTGTAATCGTAGCTACTTGGGAGACTGAGGCAGCAGAATTGCTTGAAATCGGGAGGGTGGCAGAGGTTACAGTGAGCCGAGATCATGCCACCACACTCCAGCCTGGGTGACAGTGTGAGACTCCATCTCAAAAAAAAAAAAACAGAAAAAGAAAAAGTGGTGCTATTACTAAATTCAAGGGTAGAGCTATTCCTAAGATAAAATTAATCAAAATTTTACCTCTAATTACGTTTTGTTTTTAAAGTGACATTTTGAGGCAATTAAAACTTGCTCTAAAATACACCCTGCTCTCACCATATATGTGTGCACAAATATACACACACTTGTAAACTTGCACTTGTGTATGAGGAGATCATGAGTTCTGTTTGCTTGAGATTATTTTCTGCTCTCTGCTACTCTGGCTTTCCTTGAGATCAAAGAAAGCACTCACTACCTCATGTATCTTAAGTGATTAAAATCACCTCATAAGAAATAGGACAATTTTCACATTGGTAGCTGTGAATATGAACTGATATATTTGCGAAGGAGTATGAAAATTTTTGTTTAAAAAATGTTGCATGAGGATGTTTATTCCTATACAATTTTAGATTATATTTATTGAAATATCAGTCAAAAACCATGTAAGGCTTATGAAAATACGAGTTGCTTTAAATTCCGGTCTGTCTCTTTTTCAGCGAAATTACTTCTCTACAGAGAATGCTACTGAAAAAAGGGGTAAAAATAGGCCAAGGAGCACCATGAAAATTCACAAAAGCCCAGAGTGCTCTTGTTAATAGACATTATCTTCTGTGTTTCCAGAATGTTCGCAAGTGAATGTACCTAGTGTTCTATAAAATGCTCTCATTCAGTATTTTGCTTCATGAAGCTTTCTACACAGCAAATATATTCGGTTTATTTTAGTGAAATTGTTACTCATGTAACTGATTTCAACTAGTTAAATTCTGTATAGAGTAAAAATGCAGTTTGCTTTGAAGAACAGAAGAAAAACACAGTTCTAAGCCACATTTACTTTCCTCTAGTTTTGAAATGTTTTCCAGCTTTTTAAAAAAATGAGAATTAGCATAAAGTATTTCCTGGGCATCTCTTAAGGCTGAAAACTAAAGAAAATTGAAATAATGGCCCCTGTGTTTGGCTTCCTTCCTCCGTAACTGAAAACTCTTCCATATGTTTGCTGTGTTACCCCCAACTCACCCCCACCGCGGGCCTTTTTGATTTTTAAAATGACTGATCTTGTCTTCCTGTTTCTCTGTTTTGACTGTTATTATCTGAGAATGGTAGGAGGTCCACAGAAATCGCTCTGTGCTGGTGGAAGGCTCCCATTAATCGATAGATGTAGAATATCCCTCCTTGTTGAGATGTTGTGCCTTTGTGTCAATGATTAGACCACTCAGAAGTTGGAGCCTCAAGACATTTACATGGGTAAAAAGAGTATTTTATCATTGGCACCCTGAAGTCTTTAACCCTCCTCAGATTTCCAAAAAGTCAAAGAAAAGACCAGGTTTTTTTTGGCTATGGGCTGCCCCAAATGTGACTCCGGGCAAGAGCGAAGACGTAGCACCAGACCCATACATGGCCAGACCTCTGCAGGGCTGCTATTGCTGTTGACAGTAATGCATTGACTGCTTCCTCTTTAGGCTCAGAACTGTGGACTTGCCACTGGGGCAACAGCTCAGACTATGTCAAGGACAGTGAGTTGATCACGCCCAAGCACCTGGCTCAAATTAGAGTTTGTTAACGGGCATCTGGGAACCATATTGACTGGACTCACCTCATACCAACGATGATTTAATGCTGAGAGCCATTTGAGCTCGTTATTTCACCCAGAATCAGGATATGCGTTAAATTTTAAAGCTCATCGGCTGGTGCAGTGGGTCACTCCTATAATCTCAGCTTCTTGAGAGGCCAAGGAGGGAGAATCACTTAAGACCAGAAGTTCGAGACCAGCCTGAGCAACACAAAAAGACCCTGTCTCTAATATAAATCAATAAACAAATAAATGAATAAAAACTAAAATAAGTAAAATCTATAATAAATACATAAATCTCTATCAACTCACTGTGTAAGCTCCTTTGTGAAGGCAAAGACCATCTTTAAAATCTCCAGTTCAAGTTTAATTTATATGTCCAAAAGCAAACTATTTAAATACCATTCTCTGGCATTTTCTGTACTTACTGGTTGCTAACTTTTCTAGTTAGTTGATTTTCTTTTCTCTATGGTGTTTGTCTGTGCTCTTAGATTTGGTGGTTCCCCTTCCTTTATTTAAAACTATTCTCAGGAGTGACCTGGAGTTAGTCATTTCTACCTTAGTGAGAACTGGAGCACATATGTCGTTTCTCACAGATGAATCTATACATCTGTAACAATAAGCACTTTGGGAAAGATTTTCATGATAAGAAGTTCTAACATTCAAATAGGGTGGGAGTGACCTCAGATGTGTCATAAACATTTCCCCATCCAGTCTTAGTTGGGAGCCTGACATCTTCTTCCCTTGGTGAAATAGATTTAAATGATTAGCCAGTAGTATGATGGTTCTCCTGCTACATCTGGATAACCATTTAGAAGTTCTCTGATATTTCCCACATTCCTCCCTAGAAATCCTCTCCCCTGCAATATACAAGTTAGGTAACTTATATTCTTGAAAAGCACAGAGAAAAACTTAATGTTAAAGAGGCCTGAAAGTCAAGGAGCTAAGATAAGATTCACAATTCTCATCTCCTGCCTTTATAAAATGTGGGTTGCCATGGTGATAGAAGGATGGGAAGTAGGAAGAGATGAAGATATGTTATAAAACTTTTGTGAACATTTCTCCTATGTATCCAGCCTGGACCAAGATATTGCTGAGACAGAGTCTCAAACTCACCTGGAGACTTTTCTCATTGTCTCTGCCTTCTCTGCTGTCCTGGGACCTTCAAAGGACCAGTGCTGCTAGAGGGCTTTCTCCTCTACAGTTGGCATTTCAAGTCTTCTTTCTAATTTTGAGATGGAAGAATGGGAATTTCAAATCTTATCACGTGTGTGGATGCTTTTGGTAAGGGTTAAGGAAAAGAGCATATGCTTGAGGTTGAACTGTGCATGTGCGTGAGGTAGACCGTGTCGCTGCATTCTCAACATTCAGGAGAACGGGAGGGCACAGTGAGTCTTTAGTTCAGGCATTACATCTTTCAGAATATGTCTCATTTACCAAGCACTCTTAGTTGAAGTCCATAAGGCTCTTATGTAGAGAGATGCCCCTCAGTCACCATCTCTTTGACTGTTTGTTTATAGATACTACAGATTCACAAAGGAAATTCTAAACAAATGCACATTTTCTGAGTAGAGGAATTTGGTACCAGAGGCCTCACTAGAGTCCTCTGGTTTTGGAGAGCTGAACTGGATCTCAAATGACTTTTGTCCCTCAGGCTCAAAGTCTATGGTTTAAGTCTGTTACTGGGGAAGCTTATACTAGTGTTGGCCCTGCAGGCTATGCCAGTCAGAAGGCAATAAATGGCAGAAAATAACAAACACAAGAGCAAGCGAGAGTGAAATTCTCCCTAAAGTCTAGAGTATGTGGAGTCTGTCACTCACTCCCTGTGTCCTGATACCTGGACTCCATGTTGGACCCACTGGGCTCTCTATAGAGAGAATGGGAGGGAAGCAATTATCTTCAAACACTGGAAGAGGTCTGGCTCCTCTCATCACACCAGTTTTGTGAGAGGGGACAAGAGGGACTGAGGGAGAAAGACAGGAGCCTACAGAGAAAATCCAAAGAGGCTATTTGTGTAGACAGATGAGCTTTGAACTTCATTGTCTGTTTGTGTCCCAGTGGTACTTGGGACCTAAGGGACTGCCCATACCTGTGATCTCAATCAACATTGCTACTTGTCTTCTTCCTCCTCAAAGCTCCTTCTGGACTTGGGCAGTTTTATAAACCCTAACACCTCTGTGGTCCAGGGGAGTAACCTCAATGTGTGAAGGGGGCCAAGTAGGGATAGTGGGGAATTGGAGAGCACAATGGGAACAGCTACTCAAATCCAGCTGATGGTTGCCATGAGAAAATGCATCATCAGATATTTCATTTTTTTTTCAAGTGAAGCTAGTAATTCAGATTTTGTGTGAATCACTTGTTCTTAGAATGCTGGCTCAATTCAAACCAAACCAAACCAAACCAAACTCTGCTTTATACCAGATATAGCCTTTGGATGGCTGGTTACCAATTTTTGCCTTAAGGCTTAGACATTGAAACATTTTCCAAGGTTTCTCTTTTTTTTTTTTTTTTTGAGACGGAGTCTTGCTCTGTCACCAGGCTGGAGTACAGTGGTGTGGTCTTGGCTCACTGCAACCTCCACCTCCCGAGTTCAAGGGATTCTCCTGCCTCAGCCTTCCATGTTGCTGGGATTACAGGCATGCCCTACCATGCCCAGCTAATTTTTATATTTATAGTAGGGACAAGGTTTCACCATGTTGGCCAGGCTGGTCTCAAGCTACCAACCTCAGGTGATAGCACCTTGGCCACCCTAAGTGCTGGGATTGCAGGCATGAGCCACTGCTCCCGGCCTCCAAGGTTTGTTTTCATAAGTGTTAAGTGAAAACATATGTTTGGGAAATTCAAGATAGAGTGAGTAACTAATACATAGTAACTTATACTTTGGGAAACTCAAATATAAATAAAGAAGAGTCTCTAAAGAATATATAGAGAATTCAACTGCTTCTTCTCGCTTTCCTTGCTTATGCCCTGATCCAAGGCACCATCATCTCTTGCTTAGATTACTGTAATGACCTCCTAAATCATCTTACTGTGTCTATAATTTTCCCTTACAGTTTATTCTCAATCCCGCAGCTGGAGGGATCCTTTTGAAACATGTCCCATCATGGCTTTCCTCTGCTCAAAATCCCACAATGGCTCCCATTTCACTCAGAGGCAAAGCCCAGGCCCTTATAGTGGCCTTTAAGGCCCTCCCTGCCTTGGCCCTGTTCCTCTTTGATCTCATTTCCTACCCATGCCCTAACAGTTCCTAATGCTATGAAGGACAAGGCCTGCAGCTTGTGGCCTGTGGTGTGGCTGGATTGAATCTGGAGGTGGAGTGGCGACTTAACATCTCAGGGACTGCACACAGTGTGTGCAATAGAAAACAATGGGCTCCTTCAGTTTTGCCTCTGAAGGTGGTATAGGAGCTCATGAGCATGGAAGGGGTGGGTCTGACATAGCGCACAAGGAGCAGAGCCCCTGGATTCCACTGCCTTTTTGAAATCTGGTCTAGAATGACATCTCTTTGGCAAAAGCTTAGTCCCCATACCCTGACTAATATTCCATTAAGACCTTGAGGTAGTGAAACAGTTTCTCCTAGGGGCTTGAGTGAGCCCTGGCAGAAAGACAGGCAATCCATCCCCGTGTGTTGGCAACTGGCCTCGGCTCAACATCTGTTCCTTCATTTTTCCTGTTACCACACACACGCCAATTGATTTTCAACTCCATTAATGCAGATTTCCTACCACAGCACCCACCATCCTCACCCCTTCTCAGTGAGCTTTCTGCAGACCTACTCTCAGCAGAGGAGACATTCCCAGGGTGTGATCATACGTGAACTTTGGCCCATTGCATACTTTTTTTCCCCTTAAATGCTTTACAAATATATTTTAAATATTTTATTCAACAACATTACATGTTTTCAGCAGGAGGGTTCATTAAAATAACCTAGACTACCATTACTGGAAAACAGAAACTGAAGTTCAGGGTTTTTTTTTTTTAACTTTTATTTTAAATCCATGAGTACATGTGCAGGTTTGTTACACAAGTGAATTTGTTTCATGGGGGTTTGTTGTACAGATTATTTTTTATCACCCAGGTATTCAGCCTAGTACCCATTAGTTACTTTTTCTAATCTTCTCCTTCCTCCTATGCTCCATCCTCTGTTGTTCCCCTCTTTGTGTCCATGTGTTCTCAATGTTTAGTTCCCTCTTTTAAGTGAGAACATGTGTTATTTGGTTTTCTGTTCCTTCATTAATTTGCTAAGGATAATTTGCTAAACATGGATGGCCTCCAGGTCCATTCACGTTTCTGCAAAGGACATGATTTTATTATTTTTTATAGCTGCATAGTATTCCATGGTATATATGTACCATATTTTCTTTATCTAGTCTACCATTGATGAGCATGTAGGTTGATTCCATGCTTTGCTATTGTACATAGTGCCAAAATGAACATATGTATGCATGTATCTTTATGATAGAACAAATGATATTTTTACAGGTATATACCCAGTAATGGGATTGCTGGGTTAAATGGTACTTCTGTTTTTAGGTCTTTGAGGAATCACCAAACTACTTTCCACAATGGCTGAACTAATTTACATTCCCATCAACAGTGTATAAGTGTTCTTTCTTTTTTTTTTGAGACAGAGTCTTGCTCTGTTGCTCAGGCCGAAGTGCAATGGCAGGATCTCAGCTCACTGCAATCTCCACCTCCCAGGTTCAAGTGATTCTCCTGCCTCAGCCTCCCGAGTAGCTGGGATTACTGGCAGCTGCCACCATGCCCAACTAATTTTTGTATTTTTTTTTTTTAGGAGAGGAAGGATTTCACCATGTTGGTCAGGCTGAAGTTCAAGGTTTTTTTCTTTAACTTTTATTTTAAATTCATGAGTACATGTGCAGGTTTGTTACATAGGTGAATTTGTTTCATGGGGGTTTGTTGTACAGATTTTTCTCCTGACCTCAGGTGATCCATCCGCCTCGGCCTCCCAACATGCTGGGATTACAGGCTTGAACCACCATGTCCAGCCCAAGTGTTCCTTTTTCTCCACAACTTCACCAACTCCTGTTATTTTTTGACTTTTTAGTAATAGCCATACTAACTGGTATAAGATGATATCATATAGTGGTTTTGATTTGCATTTCTCCAATGATCAGTGATGTTCAGCTTGTTTTCATATGATTGTCAACCTCATGTATATTTTCTTTGAAAAGTTTCTGTTCATGTTCTTTACTCACTTTTTAATGGAGTTGTTCATTTCTTTTTGTAAATTTGTTTAAGTTATTTATAGATGCTGGATGTTAGACCTTTGTCAGGCATAAATAGTTTGCAAAAATATTCCCCCATTCTTTAGGTTGTCTCTTTACTCTGCTGATAGTTCAACAGAACTATCTTTTGCTACATTGCACACTATTTAAGGGAAAACTGCACTTAGTACATGACTATATAGGCAAAACTTTGAGGTGGAGTACAGGAATTGCTGACCATAGCAAAAAGTTTCTAATCCTGAATAAAGCTCCCCACCCATCATCTGCCCAACCTCCTCCCACCTAGAGAAAGCTTAGTATTATGACTATTTGGGGAAGGGCCTGAAAACCAGCCAGAGGCTACAAATCCAGGGGAAGGAGTTTGCAGAGAGAGCTGTCCTGTGAGAACTATGGACATTCCTTAGTTACCTTGACAGATGAGGCCTGAGAGGACAGCTGTCAGCCTCTGGAGCTCCTGAGTGTTAGGAAAGGAATCAGATTGAATTACTTTAGTAGACTACTGGGAGAAGAAGTCCAGAGCCTTGAGGTTGACCTGGGTTGGGCATTTTAGTTGGGCTGGTCTGCACTCTCCCCAGTTTGGGTCACATTTAATCTTCCCTTCAAGCCTTGGCTCACCTCATACTTTTACCTCCCAACCCAGTCCCATCCATCTTAAAGGTGAATCACATATAGATCAAGCTATTGCTGGGTCAAATACAGCTCTGTTTTGTGGACCCTTCCTAATGACCCTCATCCAGTAAATCCAGCATCTGGAGAGTACCTTGAATCCCCACTTCCCTCTACCACACAGCTTACATTCCATTGCTTTGAGTTATTTCAGACATATTGATTCTTTTATCTTAGTAGTTTATCGAATCATATCCTCTGGACCACAGTGCTGTTACAATAATGTTATACCATTGAGGGCCTCAGGGGAGATGGCTTGAATTCTAGGTCAGCAGGATAGTATGACATTAAGGAATTGGGATGTGGTTTCAGTATGAAGAATAATGATATCCACACTGGAATTGTGTACCCCAAGAGGTTCATAAGATGATCCTCTCAATTAAGAGAAGATAGTGTTAGAATTCCTATTTACATTTACTTTTTTTTGAATTTTACTCTCTGAAGGTTTCCATGAGAATGTGATTTGTTATATATACATTATATTAGTACAGCAGTATACACCTGCACATTTTGTAAATTTATATATGTATATATACATGCAGTCATGCATTGCATAATGAAGTTTCGTTCAACAACAGACAACATATATGACAGCATCCCCATAAGATTATAATGGAGCTGAAAAATTCCTATCACCTAGTGATGTCATGGCCATTATAACATCATAGTGTAATTACTTTATTTTTTGTAAATTTAGCATTAGTGTACAGTGTTTATACAATCTACAGTAGTGTACGGTAATGTCATAGGCTTTCACATTTACTCACCACTCACTCACTGATTCACCCAGAGCAACTTCTAGTCCTGAAAGCTCCATTCATGGTAAGTGCACAATGTAGATGTACTGTTTTAAATCTTTCATTCTGTATTTTTACTGTACCTTTTCTATGTTTAGAGGCACAGATATCATTGTGTTATGATTGCCTACAGTATTCAGTATAGTAATATGCTGTATAGGTTTGTAGCCCAGGAATAACAGGCTTTACCATGTAACCTTGCTGTATAGGGGGCTATATCATCTAGGTCTGTGTAAGTACATTCTATGATGTTCACACGACGATGAAATTGCTTAACGATGCATTTCTCAGAAATGTTTTAAATGACGCTTGACTATATTGAAGAGGCTAAGTCAAAATTATTTCAGAGATGGAGGAGGCAATTGATAAAGCTTTGAGATTATTGGAATAGACTTCCAAACACAAAGTAAACATCTTGATCTGTCTACATATGCATGAATAAAATGAAAAGTGATCATCTGATTTTTAGAGGAAACAGTCTGATACGTTTATCATAAAGAGTATAACCCCAAACCACTGGCATTTTTTTTTTTGGTATGGATAAATCCTATGACTTTTGAGGAATCTTCCCTTTTAAAAGTGTTTGGTTCTCAGATTCCAAAATAAAAATGAGCAGTTTATTGATATTTACTAATTGTGGGACCAGGGATAGTGAGTATTAGGTGTTAATAAAGGTATTCAATGAGTTGAAGCTAGATGGATCCTCTCAAGTCCTTAATTGCTAAGTGTAGCTTTGTGTCTGTGAGGGTAGCGGTGAAGAAGAGAGAAGTACCTAGATGAGACAGGCCCAATGGATGGATTTTAGAGATGGTACCAATTTCATAAAATCTGATTGTACAGTAAAGAGTTAACCACAATGCCTGGGTCATTCTAACCATTTATACTTTAAAGAAAGGATTGGTCCTTGACTGGCTCCCAGAAGATGACATTTAAGTTCTTGAAAAATCCTACCCGATAAGACTACTTTGGATAGCTGGGATCTCGGGCCTGGGTGCATTAGTTTGATCCTGGGAGGGACTAGAGACCAAACAACTACAGTCAGCCATGTGGGTACTCTATGCCTACATGACAAATCCCCAATAAAACCCCTTAACACCAAGGAGTGAGGGGTCACCAAGGCTCAGGTGAGTTTCCTCAGTTGGCAATATTCTGTGTATATTGTCTCACGTTGTTGCTGGGAAAATGAAGCATTGTTCATAAACTCCATTGATACAGGATAACTAGAAGCTTGTGCCTGGTCTTTCCTGGACTCCACTCTATGCTCCTTTTCACTGATTTTAATGTGTATCCATTCATGGTATTCAATCATACCGCAAGGAAAACAGCTTTTCTGAGTATTGAGTCCTTTTAGTGAATCATTAAACCTGAGGGTAGTCTTAGGGAACTCCAGCAGTGATAGGTATATCTGTGATGTAGATCAGACCCTATCAGATGATCGATCCTATTGCATGGGATATGAAGCTCAGAGAGGTGAAGTGAGTTGCCCAAGATTAAATAACTGGAAAATAACAGAGCCAAGCATCCAAATTAGGTCTGTTGGATGCTAAAACTTGTACTCAGATTTTCTGAAATCAACTATTGGCTCTTTCACTTACTAGCTGCATGACCTTGTCCAAATTATTTAACATTTCGGTGTCTTCAGTTGCTTCCTTTGTAAAGCAGGGATGATAAAGTAGTTGCTTCCTCTGTAAAGCAGAGATGATAAAAACAGCCTCAAAGGACTGTTGCAGTTATGAGGATTTAATGAGATAGTGCATGTAAAGATACTTAGAAGAATGCCTGGCATACGGCAAACACTTAGCAATTATTAGTTTGTGTAATTACAATGATGAAGGCAGTACTTAAGACTAGATTTATTCTAAAGTTGAAGAAACAGAAGACTAGCTATATTACTGTGTGCATATGTATATGCATGCACACACACATACATACACATATCAGCTGTTCCCAAATCTCATCTCTGCTTCCCCTCCACACAGCCAATTACTTCATGTTCTGTTGGCTCAGATGAACCATGTCATACTGACGAGAAAGGCCTGGACTCTGTGCTCCGTCTCCCTTCTGTTGGATATAGCTCATTGTCAATGTCATCCATATTTGCTTTAGGCTAAAGCTGATGCTGACGATGGAGTAGACAGCAATAAAAAACTTCAGTGCTTGATGACATTTTTCAGCTGTTCAAGTCTTGGAGTTTGCTTTTCTTTTGCACTTCCAGTTATAAGAGTTAATATGGCTGGGCGCGGTGGCTCAAGCCTGTAATCCCAGCACTTTGGGAGGCCGAGGCGGGTGGATCACGAGGTCAAGAGATCGAGACCATCCTGGTCAACATGGTGAAACCCCGTCTCTACTAAAAATACAAAAAATTAGCTGGGCATGGTGGTGCGTGCCTGTAATCCCAGCTACTCAGGAGGCTGAGGCGGGAGAATTGCTTGAACCCAGGAGGTGGAGGTTGTGATGAACCGAGATTGTGCCATTGCACTCCAGCCTGGGTAACAAGAGCAAAAACTCCGTCTCAAAAAAAAAAAAAAAAAAAAAAAGAGTTAATATGTTTGATTACCGTTAAGTCACTTTAAGTTAGGGTATGTTTTTTAATTTGCAACCAAATGTGTTTTAACTGATACACACTGATGCTTGGTTGATTTTTTTGCTTTGCTACTCTGTGTTGGAAAGTCTACAGACAAGGAAACTCTTCTTCCCTTCTATCAGTTGGAGTTCTTCAGTTACAGAAAAGAGAAAACCAACTCAAACTGACTTGATCAGAAAAGGGGCTATATTTTTTCACATAAGAGGAAATTCCTGACCTTCAGACGAGCTGTAGGTGTGATTTGATTGAGGCTGTAGCTCCATGTCTCTATGTTTTTACAGCTCTATCTTTCTGCCTGTGCCAGATTCCTTAGGCTGTCCTTGTAAGATAACTAAAAGGCATTTTCTGTCTGTTTCTCTTCCAGAAATTATTTCCCACCTGCTGGTAACTCCATGCTAGGTGGAGGCCTATTTTTGTTTAGTGTGTGCCTTAGTCTGTTTGGTCTATAATAACAAAATGCCATGGTGGCTTATAAACAACAGAAATTTAGTTCTCAGAGTTCTGGAGGCTGAGAAGTTCAAGATCAAGGTATATGGCAGATTTATATCTAGTGAGGGCCTGCTGCCTGTTCATAGCCAGCATCCTCTTGCTGCACCCTCACATGGTGGAAGGGACAAGGGAGGTCTCTAGCAACTCCTTCATAAAGGTACTAATGCCACTCAGGAGGACTCTACCCTTATGACATCATCAACTCCCAAAGATCCCACCCCTATCACTTTGGGCATTAGGATTTCAACATATGAATTAGGAAGGGGTTGGCACAAATATTTAGTCCATAGCATTCTGCCCTTGGCCCCTAAAACTGCTGTCATTCTCAAATGCAAAACACATTCATTCCATCCCAAGAGCCTCCAAAGTCTTAACTCATTCCAGTATCAACTTGAAGTATCAAGTCCAGTGTCTCATCTAAACGCCATCTAAATCAGATATGAGTGAGACTTAAGGTCTGATTCATTCTGAGGCGAATTGTTCTCCAGCTGTGAACCTGTGACATCAAATATGAAATATACTTCTAAAATACAATGGTGAGATGAGTATAGGATTAACATTCCTATTACAAAAGGAAGAAATAGAAATATAGAAGGGAGTCAGAGGTCGTGAGCAAGTCTGAAACCCAAGGGCAAATCCTTTAGATCTTAAGGCTTAAGAATAATCCTCTTTGGCTCAATACTGGGCCCTCCAGGCCAACTGTGACAGAGGTCCCACCTTCTGAACTCACTAGGATGATAGTTCTGCACCCTAAAGCTTTGATGGGCATGAACTGGGCCCTTGCAAGCTCCAGGCAACCCTGACTCCAAGGCTATGCTGGATGCTGACTGTGCTGCACAGAGGCCACTGGTTCTGCACCTGAGGCAGCCAAGGAGCATCGTGCTGGAGTGTGTGGAAGAGTGTGTGATGTGAGGCAGCCTGGACAGCACTCATAGGGGTCCTATGGGTTCAAGGGGCCTCTCCTTTGCAGGTGGCCCCTCTTAGACAATAGCTTCTGCCTTTTCTTGAGATGGTTGACTAATGTTATCAATAGTTTTTTTTTGCTACATCATCAGAATACTCTCCTGAACATGCTTTCTTTTCAATATGGACAGGCTGAGAATGTTCCAAACTAATACAGTCTACTTCTCTTTTGATGAACAACTCCATCTTTAAGTCGTTTTTCTCTTCTTTCATTTTACTATAAGTAGTCAAAGAAGCCAAGGGCAGCCTTCAACCCTTTGCTTAGAAATTTCCTCAATTTTGCCACTCAAAAGTTCCACTTTCCACAAAAAGTTAGAACATGAGCAAAATTCAGCCATGTGCTCCACTACTTTATAACATATCACCTTTTCTCCAGATTTCAGTGATGTGTTCCTCATTTCAACTGGAGCCCTCATCAGAATGGCCTTTACCATCTAGATTCCTACCAAGATTCTGTTCAAGATTCCTTAGGTTTTCTCTAAGAAGATTGAGGCTTCTTCATGGCTCTCTTTTCTTTCTGGGCTCTCACCATAATTACCCTTAAAGATCCATTTATAACAACGAGACCTTTCCTAGTATACACCTTAAAAATCTTTCAGCCACTACCCATTATCCAGTTCTAAAACCACTTCCACATTTTTAGGTATTTATTACAGGGGCACCCCTACTTCTTAGACCAATTTCCTATCTTAGTTTATTTGGGCTGCTTCAACAAAATATCATAGGCAAAGTAGCTTATAAACAACAGATATTTACTTCTCACAGTTCTGGAGACTGAAAAGTCCAAGATCAAGACAGTAGCAAATTTGATGTCTGGTAGATACTTTTTGCTTTGTAGACAATGTCTTCTTGCTGCATCTTTACATGGTGAAAGAGGTAAGGGGTGTCTCTGAGGCATTTTTTATAAGGGCATTAATTCAATTCATGAGGGCTCCACCCTTATAATCACCTCTCTAAGACCCCACCTTTTAATACCATCATCCTGGGGGTTAGGATTTCAGCGTATGAATCTGGAGGAATACAGACACAAATATACAGTCCATAGTAGTGTTTAACAGAGATGCCCCAATCTCATAGAAGGTGGGCCCTTAGTCTGGTTTAAAGGTGAGTGTGCAAATCAGTCTTGGACAAGCAAATGGCTTTGGGAGTGTCTATGACTGACATTTTTCCATTGCTAATTGGAGGAAAGTATGCAAGGAGAAATGGTGCTCTGTGCCTTTTGTCACTTCTATCTATTTCCACTGAATACACATGTGAGGGTGGAGCTGCCACAACCATAGGACCAAGCAAATCATGGAGACGTTGTCTCAAAACCACTGAATCAATGTCAGTAAACTCTCATTCTCTGCCTTCTTGTTCTTTCACAATAACGAACCACATTAAGCAGGGTTGTTTTTTGTCTGTTTGTTTCTTTTGGCTAAAAGCATTCTCAACTAATACAGAATACCAGCAGCAGCCAGGGTTACATGCTTCCTCATTTATACCCAAGGAAAGAGAAGCTACCACTAACAGTAACCACTGACTGAAAGTCCTAAACTTCCCTCTGCTTCAACCATCCCTGCAACAATCACTACGGCACTAGGGATGACCTAACTCTGATGGCCTTAGTCTGAAACAGAGCCAATCTCTTTCAAATCAAAAAGGCAATGCAGGATGGTGCCTTAGTCATTTTGGGCTGCTGTTCCAAAGCACATAGACTGGGCAGGACATAAACAACAGAAATTAATTTTTCACCACTCTGGAGGCTGAAAGTCAGAGATCAGTTGCCACTGTGGTTGGGTCCTGATGAGCGCTCGCTTCCAGTTACAGACTGTTTTCTTCTCATTGTATGCTTACATGGCAGAAAGAGGGCAAGAGAGCTCCTTGGGTCCTTTTATAAAGGCACTAATTCCAATGATGAGGGCTTCACCCTTATGACCTAATCACCTCCCAAAGGCCCCATTTCCTTATACTATCACTTTAGGGTTTGGATTTCAATTTATAAATTTTGGGAGACGCAAACATGCAAACATTCAATCCATTGAAGATGGTTTGGGAGGAAATAACCACTACACACCTTAAATCACAAAGGCAAATATTAATAAGTGCTGTGGTGACCATGGAGGTGTACTGCATGGATGTCTCTTTAAAAGAGCTTTCTGTTGTATGTGTATTCAGCTGACAGCCTCCAGCAGTGACACCCGTGGACCCACCGTGGTGTTCATGCCAAGCCAAGGGTATTAGATACAGGCCATTCCTGCTTACTGCAGTATTCCTCTCCTTCCAGTCTTGCTCTCAGGCTTCCCATTGGCTTGACTGAGTCTTTCCCAAACAGCACTGTGTTCTGAAGCTGCTCCTAACCTATCTTTGTCACTCATTCCATTCACAAGGGTTGAACCTGTCTATGGTCTGATGCCCCTTGACATCCCCCATACGCAACTCCTCCTCCTCCCTCTCTACCTTATTTTTATAGGCCTTTCCTCCAATAAATCTGTAGTCCAACTAACTTTTTCATTGTATCTGCTCCTCAGAGGCCCAAACTGACACCAGCATCTCCTGTACAGTTCAGCGCTTCACATGTTTTAGTACAATCACACTGAAAGGAAATTTCTCCTTAAATTTTGCACTCTGGGATCCTCACTTGTATTCCTAATCCCAGTCTTGTGACGTAGTAAGCATTTCAGGCTTTGTGGGCTATTTAGTCTCTGTCACAATCAAACTACTCAACTCTGTCATTGTAAGAAAGAAGCAATATTAGAAAAATACATAAATAAGTAGACATGTTTGTATTTCAACAAAACTTTATTTACGAAGACAGACAGTGTCCCAATAGGGCCTGCGGCTATAGTTTGCTGATCTCTTATAGAAAAGATTGATTTGAGGAAAAGGAAAAGAGGCAACTAAAATAGTTGAGATAATAAATAATGGTGGGCTGATTATAATAGAGAAAATGAATAAAAACAATTTTAAATTTCTTCATATTATAAAATTAATATATGTTATTTCTTAAGAAGTGAAATTCATAGGAAAAAATGCAAGGAAGAGAAAAATCGACCATACTCCTCAACCTAGAGACAATCATGGCCACCTTTTCTTCTGTGTATGTTCCTTTCAGTCATTTTCCATGTTCATAGTGACAAATGCTCTAGAGTTATGTATTATTGTTACTCAATATTATTATATCATTAGCATGTCCCTACACCATTAAAAAATCATTGTAAAAACTACATTTGATGGCTGTACAATCTTTTACTGTGTAGCTATGGTGCAATTTATTTAGTTAGTCCCTCACTGATATGTTTAAGATTGATGCCAATACCTAGATAGAAAGGGAACTTGGAAATTAACCTTTTAAGATCTGTTTTCAATTTTTACAAAACATATTTTTTGAATGATTTCTTGTTCTCCAATATTTGGGGATAGTTTTAGAATTTATGGCCTTTTCAGAAAGTCACAAAACATATTAGCATATCAAAAGTCATGAGAATTCTGGAGTAAAGAATAAAGATCTTGTTTTAACAGAATATTTCCCAAATACACTTGCTCGTGTAATTCGACCTCTTCTCTTTATTTTGGCTGAAGACCTGTTATATTCTTTCTGCAGCATTCTAATACTCCAAGGAACCTAGGTGGACAAAAGTTGCTACTGGGTTTTCTCATTGCGATTTGAATCTTGGAACAAAAGCAGTGTCAGGAGAGTATAGTTCTGTTAGAAGTACAGGTAACTTGGTGGCTTTAATGGTTAAGCCTTCAGTAATATAATTAATGATTGTTAATATAGTATTTATAATTCTTATAGAAACCTAGTTATTTTTATTATTTCTAAAGAATATTTTTATTGAAATAAGGGAGGAGATCGAGTATGTCAAATAAAGATTGCAGATGACCACTGAACTGAGGCAAGAAACTAATTTATTAATCACGTTACAATTGCAGTTTCAAAGAAGATGAAAGAGTTAGAACTCATTCAGTTAAGAGTTACAGATTTCTATAGTTAGAAAGGAATGATAAATGATGAGAATAGGTAGGATAATTTCAGAATGGAATATAACTGCTGAATATTATTTATATTTTATTATATATCAAAAGTATTGCAGTGTTAAAATTTCATCTTGAAATATAAATCTAAAGATATATTAATCTATACCTGCATTTCTGAAATAGTAGAATCCTCTGATGAAATTGGCACTCTGTGCATTTGTCAGTTCACTGATACTCTTGTCGTTCTGTGGAAACAGAGAAAAGGAAATGAACATTTTCTGTTTTACAAAGAATTCTGCTTTTTTTTTCCGCATGAACTTACATGAGAAAAAAATCAGTTGAATATTCTTTTATTGGGGACGGTGATGTCAGCAGCTATCTGTAAGAGGAAATGAGCATTTTGTAGCTAAGGACAAAAATTAAGTTTACATGTCTAAGTACATGAAGGCCATATAAAATACCTTAACTCCAAAGTATATCCTATTTAAACAACTTTCAGACTGTCATAATAAGAGCATAAGGGAGGCTTTATACAGTCTGAATTAGGTATCATCAGCCTTATGAGTGGGGACCAAAAAGCTCATAAAATATCCCTATTTTAAAAACTAATCATCTTTATCATAAAGAAAGGAAAAATAAATAAAATTAGAGAATTACTTAATCTTAACTCATATACTTGTACTTAACTTAGATTGTTAGGAAATAATGAACAGGAAAACTATGTACATGCTTGACAAATAACACATTCATATTTATATACATGCATATATGCACTGGTTTGGTTGATACCTCAGCAAAAGGGTTTGTGTAAAAGATTTTGTAGTACTTTCCCATTCCTTCTCACAGCAGTAAATGCTCAGTCATGATCTCACCTCTGTCTGGAAGACTCCGTAATAGTTAAATCCACTGTAACACACATTCCTTCTGTCATTCTTACTAACTCACTGCCTAATCTCTTTGAATACAAGTTCTGAACCCACTCACATTTCTATTAGTGGTAAGTTGGGCTAGGCTGCAGCATAATTATATTTATGACTTCAATTTACCAATCTTTTTCTAGATCATGTTTACCAAATATCTCTTTTCTATACAAAATGCATTCAGTTCTCTTTCCTCCAGTTGGACAGACCAGTATTTCTAAGTCACTAGGTCCATGGCAGGAAGCTCTGAGATTATTACAGATGTGGAAACTACAAGTTTTCCAATTGTTTTTAAGAAAAAAAGGAAGTACTTACATTGAAAACCTTATTATGGCCTTTTTCATCCTATTTCTTCCATTGTTCCTCCTTACCCAAATGTCATCTGTCAATATTTGAGCATGGGCCATTGGGTCCTTATCTCCACACTTCCCTTGTCAAAAGCATATGTCATTAATCTCCTTGTCAGTGGAAGAAGTGAAGTGTTTCTTTCAGTATTACACACTCATCTTATCTGGAGCTGATACTATAATCTCCTTGAGTAAAGTTTACTTTCAAATGAACTATAAAGGAGAAAAAAACTAATGCTTCTTAGTAATAGAACAGATTCCAAATATATGAAGTTGATGGAATATTGGGATTGGTTTTCTAAATTAAAATTATATTGCCTGTAAGAACAGGATTCCTGTAAGAATAGGATATCATATGTCAGCATTTTCTCCCCTTTCCTCTATATAAAAGCACAAAGTAAATAAAGAAAACTTCTGTAAACATTATTCTCAGTGAGAAGATAGGAGACAGATATAATCAACAAATTCTAAAGTATATACAGAGGCCATAAAGCTTCCAGGGAAAACATGTCAAAATATATTTATGACACCAGGGCAAGAAAAGATTTTTTAGGCAGGACACAGAAAGCACTATCCACAAAAGAGAAAAAATGAATTAGATTTGAAACTTCTGCTTATCAGAAGGTACTTAAAAAATAAATGGGCAAACCACACAGGGAGAAATTGTTTTATATATATCTGGCAAAATGCCTGTATTCAGAATGTGTAAAAAATCAATTATTTAATTTTAAAAAGACAAAAATCTCTTTTAAAATAGGCATTCCCAGAGTTAGCCCAATTGCAAGGTCTGAGGGCATAGTCTTCCACATGTGACACTAACTTCAAGTTTGAGGAAGCCCCAAATCACCATTAGTTTTGATAATTGATTGGAAGTACTCACAGATCTCATTTAAAACTATTATTCTCATAATATGGTTAATTATAGAGAAAGAATACAAAAAATCAGCCAGAAGAAGAGATACTCAGGGCAGAATCCGGTCAAGTTCTCAACATGAAGCTTCCATTGCCCTCAGGACACGTTACCCTCTCAAAGTCAATGTGTGACAATACGCATGAAGTCTTGTCAACCCAGGAAGCACAGCAAGGCTAATGGGTCAAGTCTCCTAGAAAGGGAAAAATTAGGCTGTCTTCAAATCTCTCCAAAGAAGTTTTCAGCACCTCAACAATTTAACATGCTTAAGGAAATAAAAGTGTAAGCCAATCATTTTATATTCAGCCAAACTTTTATTTCCAACAAGTGTAAACATCACAGACAAAAGTTTTGGACATGTAAAACCTGGGGAATAGAGGAAGCACTTCTAAACTGGAAGAGTAAGAACATGACAAAATCTGTTCTATATAAAAGCAATTTAAAAACTGGCCCCAAATGGTCAAAAGTAACCTTTTTAGAACTCTGGAAATTAACCAAAGACTTGCAACAATTAAAGAAGCATTTATCTAAAAAATGGCTAAACTTTGGTGACAATAGTACATTTGTGGTGTTTTAACTTGCTCCATTCCTGTCTCCATCTCTCCAACTATGTGGTAGCTTTGAAGTCTGGGAGCCTCACAACCATGGTAGCTGTGAAAACCAAAAGCCTGGCAGCCACTGAACAGGGCTGGGTTTGGATCTCCTCCAAAAGCCCTACACTGAGAGAATTGCCACTGTTTGATGTGTAAGCTCCCTTAAAAGACATTAGAGACATTTCCCTTATTTGACTTGACTCAGAGTTCACTCAATCCCAAAACCATTTGTTGAAAACAGTCAGGGGCAACTGTTCACTATTGCAGCTGCATGATGCAGTACTATAAGTTGAGGCAAACAAGAAGTTAGTCAAAATATTTAAAAGGTAAGTGTGGGTAGTGAAAGATCTGTAGGAGATTTTGAAAAGTTTTGACGTTCTCCTAGGAATCTAGAAAGCCATGTGCATGTGCAGGGCTATGTGTATGATTAGGAAAGACCTAAAGAGGACTTAATATCTCAACTCTAGCTGAGAGTTAGCTTTGTTCCAGCAGAAAATGAAGACTAAGGCAGAGTTGTGAACTTCCCTAGAATTGAAGGTGTGTTCCACATGTACACACATACATGCACATACAGTCCCTCAGCAAAGGGTGGGAGGGAGATTTATTTGTTCTGGAATTTAAGGAAATGATTGATCATTAGCTGACCATTAAGCTAACCAAGTAGAGACTACATGGGCAGCACACAACAAAGGATACAACTATAAGAATTCCTTCAAGAAAGTCATTAAATAAACAAATAGCCACAACAACCACCCTGAGAAAGGGATGTACTTGAGTTCTACATAGAACCAATAATATATATATCGAGAGACAGAGACAGAACCAATAATATATATACCAAGAGACAGAGAGAGAGAGAGATTTGTTATACCAAATTGGCTCCATAAATTATGGGGACTGACAAGTCCCAAGTCCAAAGTCAGCAAGCTGGAGACCCAGGAAAGCTGATAGTATAGTTCCAATCTGAAGACCAGAAGGCTCATGACCCAGGAAAAGCTGTATTTCAGTAACAATCTGAAGGCAGGAAAACAAACAATGTTCCAACTTAAAGGCAGGTAGGCAGGTAGGCAGGAGTTCCCTCAAACTTGCTTTTTTTTTTTTCTATTCAGATATTGAATGTTAATACTGTGTCTATTTTTATTATTATAAAAATAACAACTTTTTATTTTTTAAAAGTAAATTTTAAAGTAAACTTTATTAATGTTTTCTTAGAATTTTGATGTTCTAGTAATTGTCATTTATTATAATTTGCCTTTTTATTTATTTATTTATTTAATTGCATTTTAGGTTTTGGGGTACATGTGAAGAACATGCAAGATAGTTGCATAGGTACACACGTGGCAGTGTGATTTGCTGCCTTCCTCCCCTTCACCTATATCTGGCATTTCTCCCCATGCTATCTCTCCCCAACTCCCCACCCCTCGCTGTCCCTCCCCTATTCCCCCGAACAGACCCCAGTGTGTAGTGCTCCCCTCCCTGTGTCCATGTGTTCTCATTGTTCAACACCTGCCTATGAGTGAGAACTTGTGGTATTTCATTTTCTGTTCTTGTGTCAGTTTGCTGAGAATGATGGTCTCCAGGATCATCCATGTCCCTACAAAGGACACGAACTCATCGTTTTTGATTGCTGCATAATATTCCATTGTGTATATGTGCCACATTTTCCCTGTCCAGTCTATCATCGGTGGGCATTTGGGTTGATTCCAGGTCTTTGCTATTGTAAACAGTGCTGCAATGAACATTCGTGTGCATGTGTCCTTACAGTAGAACGATTTATAATCCTTTGGATATATACCCAGTAATGGGATTGCTGGGTCAAATGGAATTTCTATTTCTAGGTCCTTGAGGAATCGCTACACTGTCTTCCACAATGGTTGAACTAATTTACACTCCCACCAGCAGTGTAAAAGTGTTCCTATTTCTCCACATCCTCTCCAGCATCTGTTGTCTCCAGATTTTTTAACAATCACCATTCTAACTGGAATAAGATGGTATCTCAATGTAGTTTTGATTTGCATCTCTCTAATGACCAGTGATGATGAGCATTTTTTCATATGTTTGTTGGCCTCATGTATGTCTTCTTTTCTAAAGTGTCTGTTCATACCCTTTGCCCACTTACGAATGGGCTTGTTTGTTTCTTGTAAATCTGTTTGAGTTCTTTGTAAATTCTGGATATCAGCCCTTTGTCAGATGGGTAAACTGCAAAAATTTTTTCCCATTCTGTTGGTTGCCGATTCACTCTAATGACTGTTTCTTTTGCTGTGCAGAAGCTGTGGAGTTTGATTAGGTCCCATTTGTCTATTTTGGCTTTTGTTGCCAATGCTTTTGGTGTTTTGGTCATAAAGTCCTTGCCTACTCCTATGTCCTGAATGGTTTTGCCTAGATTTTCTTCCAGGGTTTTTATGGTGTTAGGTCTTATGTTTAAGCCTTTAATCCATCTGGAGTTAATTTTAGTGTAAGGTGTCAGGAAGGGGTCCAGTTTCTGCTTTCTGCACATAGCTAGCCAGTTTTTCCAACACCATTTATTAGACAGGGGATCCTTCCCCATTGCTTGTTTTTGTCAGGTTTATCAAAGATTGTACGGTTGTAGATATGTTGTGTTGCCTCCGATGCCTCTGTTCTGTTCCATTGGTCTATATCTTTGTTTTGGTACCAGTACCATGCTGTTTTGATTACTGTAGCCTTGTAGTATAGTTTGAAGTCAGGTAGTGTGATGCCTCCCACTGTGTTCTTTTTACCTAGAATTGACTTGGCTATGCGGTCTTTCTTTTGGTTCCATATGAAGTTTAAGGTGTTTTTTTCCAGTTCTGTGAAGAAGGTCATTGGTAGCTTGATGGGGATAGCGTTGAATCTGTAAATTACTTTGGGCAGTATGGCCATTTTCACGATTTTGATTCTTCCTAACCATGAACATGGAATGTTTCTGCATCTGTTTGTGTCCTCTCTTATTTCATTGAGCAGTGGTTTGTAGTTCTTCTTGAAGAGGTCCTTTACGTTCTTTGTTAGTTGTATTCCTAGGTATTTTATTCTCTTTGTAGCAATTGCGAATGGCAGTTCATTCTTGATTTGGCTCTCTTTAAGTCTGTTACTGGTGTATAGGAATGCTTGTGATTTTTGCACATTGATTTTGTATCCTGAGACTTTGCTGAAGTTGCTTATCAGTTTCAGGAGATTTTGGGCTGAGATGATGGGGTCTTCTAGATATACTATCATGTCATCTGCAAATAGAGAGAATTTGGCTTCCTCCTTTCTTATTTGAATACCCTTTATTTCTTTTTCTTGCCTGACTGATCCAACTAGAACTTCCAGTACTATATTGAATAGGAATGGTGCGAGAGGGCATCCTTGTCTAGTGCCAGATTTCAAAGGGAATGCTTCCAGCTTTTGCCCATTAAGTATGATATTGGCTGTTGGTTTGTCGTAAATAGCTTTTATTATTTTGAGGGTTTTTAGCATAAAGCACTGTTGAATTTTGTCAAAGGCCTTCTCTGCATTGATTGAAATAATCATGTGGTTTTTGCTTTTGGTTCTGTTTATGTGGTGAATTACATTTATGGACTTGCATATGTTGAACCAGCCTTGTATCCCTGGGATGAATCCTACTTGACCATGGTAGATAAGCTTTTTGATGTGCTGTTGCAATCGGCTTGCCCGTTTTTTTTTTTTTTTTTTTTTTTTTTGAGATGGAGTTTCACTCTTGTTACCCAGGCTGGAGTGCCATGGCAGGATCTCAGCTCACCGCAACCTCCGCCTCCTGGGTTCAGGCAATTCTCCTGCCTCAGCCTCCTGAGTAGCTGGGATTACAGGCATGTGCCACCATGCCCAGCTAATTTTTTGTATCTTTAGTAGAGACGGGGTTTCACCATGTTGACCTGGATGGTCTTGATCTCTTGACATCGTGATCCACCGCCTCGGCCTCCCAAAGTGCTGGGATTACAGGCTTGAGCCACCGCACCTGGAGATTTTTGTATCTATGTTCTTCATGGATATTGGCCTGAAGTTTTCTTTTCTTGTTGAGTCTCTGCTGGGTTTTGGTATCGGGATGATGTTGGTCTCATAAAATGATTTGGGAAGGATTCCCTCTTTTTGGATTATTTGGAATAGTTTCAGAAGGGTTGGTAACAGTTCCTCTTTGTGTGTCTGGTAGAATTCGGCTGTGAACCCATCTGGACCTGGGCTTTTTTTGTATGGTAGGCTCTTAATTGCTGCCTCAACTTCAGATCTTGTTACTGGTCTATTCATGGTTTCGACTTCTTCCTGGTTTAGGCTTGAGAGGACGCAAGTGTCCAGGAATTTATCCATTTCTTCCAGGTTTACTAGTTTATGTGCATAGAGTTGTTTGTAATATTCTCTGATGATGGTTTGAATTTCTGTGGGATCTGTGGTCATTTCTCCTTTATCATTTTTTATTGCATCTATTTGGTTATTCTCTCTTTTCTTTTTTATTAACTGGCTAATGGTCTGTTTATTTTGCCTGTTCATTTTAATATGTAACTTTTGATATTTTAGAATAAAAATAACTTGAAAAATATATAAATCTAATATTAATTTTTGTTTGATTTAAATTTTGATTTAAACTAATATTCATATGTCATACACTTTGCTACTCCCTTTTACATTTAACACTTTATTTTTGGCAATAGAACAAAAATTATGTGAAACACTTAATTATTACAATAGTATATCTTGTGATTGTGAGGGTTTGGGGAGAGGCTGAAATGGAAAGTAAGTGCTTAACGGGTTGGGGAATGAAATGATTTATAAGTAGATAGGGATAGTAATTGCACAGCGCTGAATATCCCAGATGCCACTGAATTGTTCACTTTAAAATGATTAATTTGGTGTTATGTGGATTTCACCTAAATAAAAAATGCTGAAAGGGAGGCAAGACACAATTTTAAGGGCTAAATATATAATAATTTATGAATTATATGTGTCTTATTTTGTTATTTATCCAAACATCAGCAGCACATCAACAAAACATCAAAAATAATTAAATTCTGTCATCTTTTGTATTTTGCTGACATTCAGTCATATAAACACCATACCTTTATACATATTATTCTATTTTGTTGTTATGAACCTGTATTTATCAAGGTAGATGAAGAAAGTATATTTTATTGAGTGGTAGCTTCAATGTATACCTTGTATGCTTTTAGATATATTGTCTACCTTTTACATATTAAGACATGATTTATTGGCCTACATCTGTGCTCCTGCCTCATGCCCCACCAGTGTTAAGGATGGGCCTGTCCTACCGTGTATGATATAGCAAAAAGACAGTGAAAGGATAAAGCTCTGGGTAGTTCTTGCATCCATTCATCCAGTAATGCATGGAGAACGTTAAATAACAGGAGATACTTGCTAAGTTCTATTTCAGGGTAAGTGATGAAATTCTCAATTAGGAATTAAGTTTTCAATCTGATTTCCATATGTTTAATCTGTATGATTCATTTAGTGATATTTGAAAAGACAGTTCACAGAGAAAAGGAGACGTTTATTACATTAGCAATATCATTCTAAAGGACTTTGCCAATCTCTTAAAAATGCACATTAACATATATATTATAAAAAGCACTGATCTGAATATCAGTACTTAAAATAGATGATTGTTTATCCATCGAATGTTTGTAAAGGTTTACCTACCCACTGACTTCTTAGTTATATCCAATAAAATATAGTTGAAGAAAACAAAAGGAAATCACCAAATAGGATATTACTTAGAAGGCATGTATGTACCTTACATTAATAAATATGGCACAACAAAGACCTACATGCTATATAGCTTCCAGGGAAAAGCTGAATGATCACTGAGTAAATTTCATCTAGAGCAGCTGATGTTGTGTAGAACTCCATCTAGAAATAGCCTTGGCCAAAATGACATTTTTTCTGCTGTAGTCATTACATAAGATTATATAATCTTAAGCGCATGACAAACATCCTCTGATAGCCCCATCTATAAAATAATTTTTATTCTCAGTCCTTTACAAAAAGTTAAAGACTTCAGACATTATGAAGGTCAGGAAAGTGATCTGCATTGCTTTCATAGCTAACCTTCAGCACTCACGACTCTAGCTGTTCTGAGAGCTGATGTCGCAGGACAATTCTAGGAGGGTTTGACTGACAATGCTGCATGATAGCCCAACCAAAAACTTAATCTGTGTTGAAAGCAGTGAAACACCCTAAAGACAGTTGGGTCTTTTTCACTTTTTCATAGAGATAGCAAGAAATATAGCAATTCTTCTGTCCTTGAGGAAAGGTAAAGATCCGTGCCACATCTTAAGTGTGTATTTTCAGCAGATTGGCCATCAAGGAGCATTAGTCTTCTTCAAAATCATACTGAAATGTCAGTTTGTCAGAAGCTAGTATCACATCCATGCTGAATATCTGGGTGGTGGGGCTGCATGGGGCCATGGCAACACTATCTGTGATGATGGAAGAGCTTGAAAGGTGATCACAGAGGCATTGTTGTGAAGTCCAAAGGGTCTTCCCTCGTCAGCTCTTCAGAAACGCCTTCGTAAACATGGAGTTCAAAATAATCTTTCATGTGAAACACTTCAAAATGTCACATTACAATTATTTTTCCAGCTGGCGTTGAGTTTTCATGGTGCAAAAAGAGCAGTGCTTTTGAATGTAAACCCTGAGAAGGCAGGGAGCAATCCTTCTTCATGATCTGATAGCGATTTTAGTTCTCAAAGACATATAGAAAGATCTGAGTTTAGACAAGAAATAACTTCGAAGTTCCCATAGCCTAAAAAACTGGAATGGCCTCGAAGATGAAATTTTACCCCAAATGCCTGCTATTTATTTTCCCCATTCCCTTCAACCTGCAACTGCATCCATAGTCTCTGACTTAATCAGTGACCTTTATAATCAAAGGATAAATTGGGTCTTCCATAAAACGAAAGTCACAACTCAGTGGTTCTACTTCTGTTCCTCTTACTGACTCTGATACCTCCGTGAATGAAAGGCTTGCCTTAGCTCATCTCTTGTGAAATACAAAGGAAAATATCTTTGAGAAGGGAGAAAATGTGTGTGTGTGTGTGTGTGTGTGTGTGTGTGTGTGTGTGTGTGTGTGTATAGAAAGAGAGAGAGAGAAATAGATTTAAAAGGCCATGTTACAGAAAGGGGTTTGTTCCTTTCTCCCCAGACTATCAGAGAAATGATAGACAACAGATCTTGAACACAATCCCTTTAGGTTGCCAGGCCAACCATGAACTCTGCCATTGGAGTTGTCAATGTCTTGAAGGAAAAGATCACAGCTATTTTACTTACCAAGAGATAAAACTACCATGTGTAGAAGAGCTAGGCCTGAGAGCTGTCATTTCCCTTCTGACTTCTGCTTGCTGCAGTCTGCTGAAAGATGTTATGGCTGACCGACCCTCAAAAATAGACACTGTGATGGTGATATATTGTGGCCCTTGAAGAATTTAATTGTCAAATTGACATTTATCAAAAGTCTTAGTACATTTAAAAGATAAATTGTGCAAGTTTGGTTCAGATCAAAGAGCCCCTGTCCTTCTCCATTCATAGCACAGGCCAGCTTCAGCAGGCAAGTCATGTGTGAAAAATGATCCCTTTCCACTCCCAGCTCCTTTAAGCACTGCACTGGTGACAGATAATCAGAAATTTAAATGTTAGCCTCCTCTTCAGAAAGTTCTTAAAATAATGGAGGACCCATTGAGACCATTTGTATTTGAAAGGAATGCTAAATAATTTAGTGTGCACGAGCAGGATGCACTGTGCTGGGCAGATAAATGATGAAACCCCAGCACAGCCTCTCTTCAGCAGTTGCCACACTAATTACAGATCAATTACTTCCCAGTTGTTTGCAACCTTATCAAAGAATGGTAAATTTACTGAGAGCAAAGTGTGATAAGATGACTTTTCATTAATACAGTAGATTTGTTGAAACAGCTCCGACACTGAGATTAATAAGAACTCGCCCAGGGGTAATAGGATCTGTGCACATGTAGGGAGAATTTAAGAGCTGAAAACAGGATGCTGGGCACTATCATAAAAGCCCTTCCTCTCATTAATTGTTATCACTAGTGTGTTCATAATGCAGAAGTAAGGTGGAGAAATGACCCATTCACTGAAACTGGCCTAAAACAATGTAGCTCTTTACTATCAAAAAAGCACGTGGAAAATCAAAGGAAAGTCAAGGCATTTGGGTTTGGAAGCAAGAGAATTTGTGTATGTGTGGGGGGGGGCGGGTGGGGAAAGGGTATGTGCATTTGCATGTTCTCACTGCGGTCCATTTTATTAGGACAGTCACAAAGAGATGGTCTGTTCAGTGTCACTATAAAAATAATTGTCATTGTTTTTGAAGAGCTAAGACCAACCAAATTTTGGGGTGGCTGCTAGGGCCACACATAGCAAGATCCCTCTTGTAGAGCAGAGGCCTGGGAGGAAAACTAAGGGTTCACAGAGGCCAGGAAATCTTTCAGGTTGGAATAAGTAATGTGCAATATTCTAAACATGACATATATAACTATGGAAGCTGATTTTAGGGTTTTTAAAAAAATTTTTTTAATTGAGAAATAACTCATTGAAAAATACTTATATTGGGTGAATTTTAAGACCCGTACGCCAGTCTACCAGCCTTTATAGGCTATTTCCACATACATCTCTCTTAATAACCTGAAGTCTTAGTGGGTACTTGGAATACCTATTGAATTGTTTATTCCAATTTGCAAGCTCTTGCTATTTTAAAATTTCTGGAGGCACAGTGGTTCACACCTGTAATCCCAACACTTTGGGAGGCCGAGGTGGGGAGGATCACTTGAGCCCAGATATTCAACATCAGCCTGGGCAACATGGCAAAACCCTGTCTCTACAAAAGACACAAATTAGTTACCTGTGGTGGCGCACACCTGTGGTCCCAGCTACTTGGGAGGCTGAGGTGGAAGGATCACCTGAACCCATGCAGATCGAGGCTGCAGTGAGCCATGATTGAGCCACTGCACTCCATCCTAGGCAACAAGGAGAGACCCTGTCTCAAAAATAAGATAAAATAAAATAAGATGTCAGTCTGGTCAGAGATATTTGTGAGAAATGAAAAGGAAATTTTACCATGACTTGGGTAACCAGGGTAATGTTTAAAATCCCAGTGAAAATGGAGGAAGAGAGAAGCTGAGAGGCAGGAGCCAGCTTTTGAGGAATATGCCATTTTTATAAGACGTTTTAATAAAGGCTTTCATAAGTTTTCCTGACTTTTAAAGGAAATAAGTAACCATAGGGTGAAGGTCAGCTCTCTTCATGAATTGAAAACCAAGTAGGAAAAGAAATGACTTGTGGACTTGTGAGGCAGCATTTAGTAGTAGAATATCTACCCCAACCCTTGTTGAGTGCTGCTTATGGGAGTAGGAACTGAGTGTGCTTTTCCACAAATGATGTTTAACTTCCTAGGAATTCTATTCGATTAAACTCTGTATGAGTATCCTTATTTTTTGAACATCCTCATATAAGTAACTTGAAGCCCAAATACAGATAATAATTTCTATCAGATTACATTCTGAACCAGATTTGAAGCCTAGTTTTGATGTTCAATGCCAGTAATTGTCTTTTTTCAAGGACAATCAATGGCAAATTTGAAGACTTTTTAGATACAACCAAGCAAATTGGAAAAGAGGCCAGTTGGAAAGCATGTAGTATTTAATTTGGACAAATGAAAGGAAAGATGCTAATGACTGGGGAAAGGCAATATGAAGTTTGCCTGCTTCAATCTTGCTACGTATACAAACAAATTTAATTCATACACATCCCTGTTGAAGGGTCTTGGAAACAGTTGTCAACCAATCAGTATCTTTTTCTAGCAACATGAACCACAGACACCAAGAAAACAATGTGAAAAAGTAAGTCAGATAGCATTAGGAGAAATACCTAACGTAAATGACGGGGGGATGGATGTAGCAAATCACCATGGCATATGTATACCTATGTAACAAGCCTGCATATTCTGCACATGTATCCCAGAACTTAAAGTATAATTTTAAAAAGTAAGAAAAAAAGAAAGTCAACGTGGCATCAATAGTAATGGTTATTTTTGTGTGATCACTTTATGTCTTTTTGCTACTACAAAGAAACATAAGCAAAAGCTGTTCGAGAATAGTAAAATATCTTCTTTAAAAACTTCCTCCATTAAGTTCAGAAGTAAACCCACATAAACAAACATTTGTATCCACTTCTTCTCAATGGGCATATGTTAGGCTATTTGTAAGGTGATAATAGAGAAAAGAAAGCTTAGAAAAGCCTTTGAAAATCACCCAATGAAGTCTCAGGTTTAAATTTCTTTCCTCTTCCCTCATTTTGATTTAATTCACTTTTGATGGTTATTTGGACATAGCAGCATACTACCTTGCATATTCTTGTTGCAAATTTGTTTTCCTTCATTTAAAAAATCAGGCTGGGAATGCTACAGTGTGTGTATATCGTGAGCCGCTATTACATAAAGGGGAGAAGAGAGGAAGGGAGCTCGTGTTATATATGAATTACACATGTTGAGAATATTTAGCATGGACTATCTTGAAGCAGATGTGTTTGATGTATTCAAACACGTGCATATTCAAAAATCATGTGAGGTGTTAGAAAAGTTGATCAGTTCTCACCATACTTCCTGCCTAGAATGTTAGAACAAAGGATCACTTGATAAAATTGAAGGACAAAGATTTATGAGGGGAAGGGGTACAAAATGAAAGGAAATTCCACTTCACATTATATTCATTCAACCCTCTGAATCTGCTTCCATGGAAATCCCTGATTTAATAATATAGTCAGATTTTAATAAAGTTAATTTTCTGACTGATTGTACCACTTACACAAGTTTGTGTGTGTATGTAACAAGGTTTAGCTGAGATTATGATAAAAATAATAAAATCTCATCTTTGGGTTGTAAACCATCCCTGGAATGATTAACTTGATTCTGTGCAGAGTGTGGGCAGAGTTATTTGAGGGAAGAGTTGGATTTGTTTTCCTTCCTCAGAAGCAGTGTTTTGGATCATTATAGAGCTAAATGAACCTTTTTGCTTTAGAAAAGCTTGTTCATGACAACCTGAAATGCACTTTGTTGAAGAGACTGCCTCATTTTAGTGTTAGCTGTCATTTTCTAAAACATTATGTTTAAGTCTCATTTTAAGAATTTATACTTTTTTCATTATAAAAGTAAAACATGCTCATTTAAGAAAATGCAGAAAATTAAGGAAAAAAGGAAAAAGCTGGTATCACCCAGACACAGAGCTACTATTAACTTTTCAGTGAATTTTCTCCTAATTTTATATTTCCTATACAAAAGATTTTTTACTTGCTGGCTGGCTGACTTGCATAATGTATAATCATGCTTATTTAGAAATTTGTGTCTTGCTTTTCTGACAACATTTTAGCATAAGTATTTTCTCTGTTATTGTATAATCTTTATAATCATTGCAATGGTTGTATAACATTTCACTGAGATCATAAACTGTGCTTTACTTAACCATTTCACTATTATTGAATATTTAACTTGTTTTCCATTTTATGCTATTGTTTAGAATTGTTTTCTTGGAATAAATTCCTGTAAGCGGTGTTACCAAGTCGAAGAATATTAATATTTAAAAAGATCTCACTCATTTGAAATGCAAATAACTAGGAAAAGTAGATTGATAGCTTTGAGTCCATATTTTACTATTCAAATAATAAGGTACCCCTTTAGGTAGGAGGATAATAAAGACATGAGTTGTAAGCCTTTTGAGTAAACTGATGTCTGCTCCATCATAAACACAGGACCTGCAGTCCTCACTGGGGTCCAGCGCCCTTTAATGCCACCCATACCATGCCAAGTGGCCATCATTTTTATGGTACATCAGCTTCCAAGCTGGTTTGTTGACTGTTTCTAGCAACCTTTTGTCATTTTTACATAGCACAGTCTCAAATTCCCCTTGTGAAAAACATCTACAATTGCCCCCCTGGAGCTTCTGGATGGTATTTGCCTTTCACTACTTATGTAAAATTGAATCCGCTTTCTTTTTGCCTCTTAGGAAACTAAATAAACTCACCCAGGGACACTCAAGGGCAAATCTGCTAACACAAATAAAGGGAGTCAGACTGGATTACAGAAAGAATATAATATCTTAGAGTGGGGAAAAATGTTTTAGACCACATTAAGTGGAGTTTTAAGAAAGGACAATGGTACCGTATTCAGATCTCTTACCCATAACTTCCATCCTAAGTGCTCTCCTGTTATAGACACAAGCATTCCACTGAAAATCTCCTGGGTAGGGGCTGCAGCAATGGGTCCTGTCCACCCCCGCAGTCCTGGGGGACCTGCAACGTTATCACAGCGACAAGATGAGGAGGCCAGAGCACCACTTTCTGCCTGTGGCAATAGCAGGATTGTCCTCATTCTATCCCTGCTACAAGCCCCTGCTCATCTTTGCCATGGATATGCTGAAACTTGTGATGTGATGTAATGTCAGCATCTGTGCCAGCCAGCTCTGTCACACAGGCTTCCTGGGGGGAAGGAGATAAGTAGAGGTATGTTCCGGAGCTCAGCGAGGACAGGGCTTGCAGTAGAAGTTAAGAAAATGGTTGTCCTTGACAAGTGGATGTTTTGGTAGGAAAATTAGGTTATACTCTAAGGCAGCCTCCAGACAACTCTTTTTCAGTTTAAAATTGTTAAATTTTTAAATAAATAGCTAATCTCTAAAAATTGGCCAAATTCACAGAAAAATTTAGGTCTTTTTTTTTTTTAAAGGAGAGGAAAAGAGAGGAAGAAAAAGAGGGAGAGAGAACAGGAATATTGCTTTATTCTATGAATGGGTATTAATAATGGCCCATCATTATTTTGTGTATTTAAAGTGGAGAATGTATATTTTATGTATCTAAAGTGGAGAGCTCTACAAGTACTTATTAAGTTTACTTGTTCCAGATCTGAGTTCAGATTCTGGATATCCTTATTAATTTTCTGTCTTGTTGAGTCTAAATCTCTTTATGGGTCTTATGTATCTGGGTGTTAGGATGCATTGATCCTTATACCACTCTATCTTTGTTGCTTTGAAATCTGTTTTATCAAATGCATGAATTGCAACTCCTTTTTGTTTATTTATTTATTTTTGTTCTCCATTTGGTTGGTAAATCTTCCTCCAACCCTTTGTTTTGAGTCTTTGTGTATCTTTGGATATAAAATGGGTCTGGATGTAGTATACCGTTAGGTTTTGGCTGTATCTTTTGATTGGGGGATTTAGTCGATTTAAATTTAGGATTACTGCCATTTGATGTTAACTGGCTATTTTATCCAGTTAACTGGTTATTTACATCAACGAATGGATAAAATTTAGGTCTTTTATTTCTCTTTTGAACAAATCAGAAGGATAATACTGGACTGCATTTCCATAATGTACCAGTCTGAGTAGCAATTTCCTCCTCACCCTGTTACACATACTTTCCTGTTCACCATGGTTCCTACTGTCCCTTACTCATTTCTCACACCTTCTCAATTTAGTCACTTGTTTCCCTTGGCCAAGTAGGCACCTGAATTTGCAATGTTTAAGATGCAAGAGCATATCTGGGAAAAATTATGGAGTTCAATATCCTCTATTAAACATGACAATACCTTGCCTTTCTCATGGATGCTACAGTCTTTGTTAGGGGCCAATGTCATTGGCTATTCTAACTCCTTTGACAGTGATACTCTGCAGAGCTGTTTGCATTTACCTGTACAGATCCTTGGCTGTTCACCTGCACAATCACATCAACAATACTGTTCATATTAACCATGGATTTGACTTCACATTTTCTTAAAAGAACAGCATGGGAACTTTCCCTTTTTCATTCACAAAAATTCTGTGGGATGTTTTGCTCACTGCAATAGTATGATACGACTTTAATAAAAACTGGCGTCTATAAAGAAACTGTTGGCCATAGTTATTCAATCCCAGGAATTAAAACTGAGGTCTACAATGAGAAAAGAGAGAATTCCTTTCCATCACATTACATTTCACAGTGTATTGATTTTTTTTCCAACAAATCAACATATAAGTTTCATTTACAAAAAGCTAATTTTTATTTTTAAATAACATAAGATGACATGGGAGAATGAATTTAACTTAAGAAAAAAGCCAGGGTACCATATTATGTATACACAGGATCCCAATTTTGCAAAAAGTGGTATTTTATGTACATATTAAAAGTCTGAAATCATTTGCAATATTGTTTGTGATAATCTCTAAGTGGTGAGATACAAGTAAATTTTTTTCTTTATATATTTATATGTTTTAAAATTCAGAAACAGTTATCATATTTTAAAATTATGTTAAAATGTCTAATTTCAGAATGAGAATAGATTGGCTTGAGCCTTCCTCTCATTGGTGGCTCTGTAATCTCCAGCCCCCTTGAAGTACATTATGTTTATTATCTTTGGGTCATGCTATTTTATGGGAGAATGCTGTTCTGGAACCTCTTACTCATAATTATACAGATTGTAATAGCATTCTGAAATCTTTTTACAAAAAGATATCAGTTGTTGTTGCGATGAGACCATGTTGTACATTAATATTATATGTTCAGATCAAAAGTCTATTTATTTCTCTCTATATAATAAAAGGAATCATACTTAATTTTTTGTCTCCAAGTCTGATCTGAGGCCAGCCAATTTCTCAGACAACACAACTGAGGAAATGCCAGGAAACAGGGACCAAGCAGGGAGACAGTATGTCTGATATTTATTAGCCGGGGATACTTTTCAGCGAAATAGTAATTCTATCTCACTCTTTCCTTTCTGGATTTTAGGGCAGAGGAATGCATAAAAATGACACACAAAATAGTGTTGAACCTAAAACTCATTCACTGATAAGGAAGGTGAACACTGTCCCTTCTACTGCTTTTGTCATTTGATCAAGTATTTCTGACAGTAAAGTGAGAACTGGGATGCAGATTCTGATGAGAACATTGTCAAAGTATGGATATTTTCATATGGAACATTTTTCATGTTTTGTTTTATGAGGAAAAATAGGCATTGCATTAATCACACAGTTTTTCATGTGGAACTCTTATTCATAAATGTTAAATATTATTTATTAACAGGATAACCAGACATCAGATTTTTTTAAAAAAGTGAACATCAAACTCTAACCGTATTCATAGAAATAACTGAGTTTTATATTAACAGGCAGAGATCTCAAAAGGGAGAGTGTTCCAGAACTTTTCACTGATTTATTTATGTTACTAAGAGAAAGAACTGCATTGGATCAAAGTTAAGCTAATTACCAGAATGTATTTAGACATCCCTAAACAGAGGTTGGGATCTTTATAAACATCACTTGAATTCTTGTCTGGAGATGAAACAGGGATATACCATTTAGAATACCATGTATATTACTGTTACCAAATCACTAAGGAAGTTTGAAATGACCTCATAGAAAAGTTTCTCCCTCAGGCATCAATTGTGTCTTGGTGCCCATAGTGCCTGATTGGCCCTTTAGGTTCCCCTCCCCCCCCCCCCCCCCCGACTTTATCTTTTTCTCAACCCCTACTTCAGAAGCAGATGATAAAGGCCATTCTCCCAGGCATGTTTTCTAACTGCAACTATTAGCATTTTTTTCTCATTCTGTTTTGCAATTTAAAAAAAGTAGTACTCTTTTTTAAAAAATTCTTACATTCCTTTCAGCTGCAGAGAGGGCCACCTGCAAGTCACTCTGCTCACCCTCCATTTCCACAGAGGGAAAAGAGACAGGCATTGTGTTCTCTGCCCCATGGCTTCTCATACTTATATCTATTGAAGGACACCCCAGAAGCATAATTGTCACATTCAAGCAAGTGGATAGAAAGTGAGAATTAGAAATTTCTAACCTTTTTATTCTAATAAAGGAGCATTCTGCTGTTCAAAGGTGTCTGGGTCTGACAAATATCTCTTCCTTTGTGGCAGGGAGGTCCAGGGTGACGCAAGACAGACAGAGATGGACCAGAGCTGGCTTGTTCCTTCGTTAATTCAATGACCATGAAAAGTAAACTTTCCTGACATAGTTTTGTGGTTCACTGCTTTTATTTCCCCTGTCCTCTCTGAGCACAGAACAACTTTTAACTCTACCTCAATAATTAGTCAAGTTCAGACAGCTGAAATTTAAGTCCCTCTGAGAGGTGGTAAAGACATTTTAAAGAGCTATGACTAAAACCATTAGCCTATACCGAATTTTTTAGAAGCTGAAATCCCTTTTTCCTTCAAAATTCTACTTTGACTTTGAAGAAACCAGAACCTGGGCAGAGGAATAAATACTTAATTCTCTATACCTTAATTTTCTCAGCACAACCTGTAAATAATCCAGCCTACAAAGAAAGATGAACCATTTACTTGATCCATTTACATTGCCTGTTAAAAATGTAATTCTTAAAAACTTTAGACATTCAATATTTTCCCTAAGATGAATCTATTCCTCTTAAGCAAATACCAGTCATTCTATTCAAAATGCTGAGAAACAGATTGGTGATCAAGACAAAAGCCATGTTTTATAGCAAGGACTAGCATCTGATGTTGCACTTGCCCCATAGGTGAAGGCTGGCTTCTCATGCAGTCTATCAACTATGGTTTAAGTGAACTGGTATAATACTGGTTAATTTCAAAATCAATAACAAAGCCAACTTTTGGGAGAACCTATAAAGTAATCGATCCCTGTAGATTTCACCCCTACTCGATTTTTCTTTTTCAAAAGCTCGTCTCCTGTGTCTTTTTCTCTAAGATAGCACCAAGCACCCAGACTCAGCACCCCCAGGCTCCCTGGCAATGCCTCATCTGGTTTTATAACCCTCTGCTCCAGTCCTACTGCTTCTCCCTCTCTATTGCTGCTGAGCTCTCAACTCCCCTACCTCTCTTGAAACATGCTCAGGAGTCCTGAGAATCTCCAGGCGAGGTTCTTGGCACAGATTATTAATCTAAGATACTAATCCTAGTGCAAATTCAAGAAGAATGCCTGAGAGAACCTATTGGTCTTTAAAATTCTCTTAGAGACAAAAATCCTAGGGCCTTTAAGAATAATGCTAAATCCACTCTGCCTGTTTTCTATAAATGGAATAATGAAGCCTGGATGACAGCATACCTGTTTATAGACATTTACTAAATATTTTAAGCCCATTATTAAGACCTACTCCTCAGAAAAAAAGATTCCTTTCAAAATATTATGGCTCATCAAAAATATACCTAGTCGCCCAAGAGCTTTGATGAAGATACATAAAGAGATTAATTTTGTTTTCATGCCTGCTAACACAACATTCATTCTGTACCACGGATCAAGGAGTAGTTTCAACTTTTGAGTCTTATTATTTAAGAAATACATTGGGTAAGGCTATAGCTGCCATAGATGGTGATTTCTTTAATCTGGGAAAAGTAAATTGAAAACCTGTGGAAAGGATTACCTTTTCTAGATGCCATTAAGCATATTTGTGGTTTAAGGGGAAAAGTCTAAAGATTAACATTAATATTTAGAAGTTGATTCCATCCCTCATGAATGACTTCGAGGGGGTCAAGACTTCAATGGAGGAAGTAACTGCAGATGTGGTAGAAACAGCAAGAGAACTAAAATTAAAAGCAGAGCCTGAAGAGGGGACTGAATTGATGCAATTTCATGGAAAACTCTCAACAAATGAGAAGTTGCTTCTTCTATAAGAAGTAACTTCTATGAGTAAAGAAAGTGGTTTCTTGAGATGGAATCTACTCCTGGTGAAGATGCTGTGAACATTGTTGAAAGGCCAACTAAGGATTTGGAATATTACACAAACAGTTGGTAAAGCTGTGGTGGTGTTTGAGAGAATTGACTCCAATTTTGAAAGAAGTTTTACTGTGGGTAAAATGCTATCAATTGGCATCACATTCTGCAAAGAAATCTCTCATGAGCAGAAGAGTCAATCAATGTGGCAAACTTCATCGCTGTCTTATTTTAAGAAATTGCCACAGCCACCCCAACCTTCAGGAACCACCTCCCTGATCAATCAGCAGCCATCAATATTGAGGCAAGATCCTCCAGTAATGAAAAGATTACAACTCGCCGAAGGCTCAGATAATCACCAGTATTTTTAGCAGTATTTTTAATCAAAGTATGTACATTTTTAAAAGACGTCATGCTATTGCACACTTAATAGACTACAATACAGTATAAATATAACTTTCATATGCACTGAGAAACCAAAACATTTGTGTTACTCTATTGCGATATTCATTTTATTGTGGTGGTCTGGAACTGAACTGGCGGTATCTCTGAGGTATGCCTGTATGTGCGCAGAAAATCGAATTGAAGTTAGTAAACCTAGCATTTACCCTGACCTAAAATTATTCACTTGGAGGTCTTATTGATGCTTCTTTTCTGTCATGCTTCATAAACACAATTCTCTAAACTTATTTATGCTTTTCCTTTTTCAGCTACAAGAGCTGTTCTCAACTGCACTCACTCCGCATATGTGTCATGATCAGTTGTGAGATGTCACAAGAAATTTGTTACTGGTAATAGTTTCTCCGAAGCCTGAAAAGTATTTGCTTTTCTTTTTCTAAGAAGAGAGGTTTCCTGGCTATAGCAACCATCTCACAGTCTCGTTATAGCTAGAATAACCCTGACAGCACCCTTGGGAGTGTGTTGCACATGTGAAAGCCATCTACCATGGATGATAAGGCAGAAAAAATGTTGACAAATTCTGCTATGGCATGGGATCTAGTAATTGAATGTTAGGGAAATTATTGGATCACATATGCCAATGGATTCCTATTCAATTAAACCATATACCTAGAGGAGCAAGGTAGATGATTATAAGAAGGAATAGGGCACGATGTTCATTCTGTGACACAAAGCACACACCCAGCAGCTACCCTCCTCTGATGGATTGCTTCCTGAGAGAAGGCAAGCCCAGTATTGCCAGCACTTCCAGTTTTTCCAGAGAAAGTAGAAATGCAGATTTTTCATGTGGAATCTCTTCATTTGTAAACATGAGTATGTATGCAAAACAAAAACCCAATTCACAATTTGTTAAACTCTCTTTGGGACAGATGATATGTAACCAGCCAGATCAGTTTGCAGGCCACCGTTTGCAATCTCTGAATTAGATAAAATATTAACTAGCAAGACTCAGTTGGACTTTGTTTAGCATTCAAAGATGAGTGGAACCCAGTCCCTGGCTGCAAGGGATGGATAGGGGAGAAAAGGAAAACACCAGAGTTAGGTAACATTAGGCAACAACAACAACAACAAAAAAGGGATACTGCCTTTGAAGAGGCGAAAATACTATTTAGCTAGGAAGAAGAACAGAGTTGCGAGCTGTGTCTTAACATTTCTCAGCAGCTTAGCTAGGCTTTGGGAGAGTCTGGCACCTGAGCTGTCTTAACAGATAAACATTCTTCAACAGATCCACCTCCACCTGGGATTCAAGAGCAGATGGAAGACCTCTTACTCAGAGTCACCATTATATCAGGTGACTTGCGGATGCAGCTCTACAAACACAAGGGTTGCAAGTGGATAACATATTAACACAGAATAGGGAAAACACCTCTTCCTCTAGGCACTTGCAAACCCCATGGCAGGATGCATGGGTTGGACAGAAGACTGTGGCATGGACTTCATCCCCCAGCTATGCCCTCAGCTGGGCCGCCTTTTGCAGGACATAAAATGCTAGTCACATTTACCAAGCTGCCCACCTCCTTCCCAATGAAGGTATACATCTCCAGATGTGCTTTTTTGAGCCTAGTAAAATGTAAACTGTGTTGCAAATTATTTTCTGCAGTCTTCCTACCTGTCGTGTGGATGGAAATCAGGAGCCCTTGGGATGTAGAGCTATTTAAAAATAAATGTGGCATATGTAACCATAGCAAGTGATTATATCAATTCTAAATGGACTTTGCCCTAAGAAAAATAAAAAGCCAAGCTTTAGGGTTTCATTTCATTTACCAGAACCCAAGTGAACTGAGCGTGATTGAAGTGCCTGTGTTTGGCTGGGCTCCTCTATGTAATGCTGGCTTGTTGGACTGGTTTGAGTGAACCCAGCTGTAAAACTAAGAAGCCCCTCTGGACACAATCTCTTCCCAGATGCAAAAAATACCTCCTCTTTGAGAAGCTGGGGGAATAATTCTGCTCCAACAATAGGACATTCTTTCTTCTTGAAGGTTTTATTTTTTCAGGGAATAGGAACGGAGCAGGAGGTTATTCTCTACCACAAGGCAATGCCCAGAGCAGGCACAACGTCCTAACCTAGTTAGGAGAATGGGAATTTGATCCAGCATCCCAAAGAGAAAATTGTCCTATGTTTCTCATTAGACACAGCACCCTTGTCTCCATGGCACATCTACTGTGTATGTGTGTGCACGTGCGCACTCATGCACGTGTGTCAGTGTTGCCAGATGGGAACAAGAATCACTAAGATTCTTGGAACCTGACTTTGTTTTTATTTCAGAGGGCATCTCACAGAGTTCTTTCAAAAACCCCAGTACTAAAATATTTCATCAAGCCATATTACAACAATGTGGATTATGCTGTGTAGGAGATGTGTACATTCTCTTCCTACACATAGCTTTGTGGATCATTGTGTAGCCATAACCTCTTGTAGAAATGTTATCTGTCCCTTATTTTTCTCTCAGGGTGTACTCAGCAGTTCTCCCATACAACCTTGTAAAACGGATGTCTCCCAGTTTTATTTGAGCTCACCACTTAGTTTGAAACTCTCGCTTCTTGATTCAATTTGAACAACTGTGAGAGTTCAGATTGAAACAAAACAAAAAAGCATTACCTCTCTGTCTGATGTTGACTTTCAAATTGGCTAGAGGGCTCCTGGGATTGAAAAGAAGATATTTGGTATCTTCTTGTTAGGAGCGTTTTCCCTCTTTCTTTTTAATAGAAAATTTCTGACTGAGACAAAGAGGCCAAGAGAGTGTGTTGAAAAATCAGAACATCTCATGTGGCTATTCCAATGGAAAACAAAATAGAAACGTAAACCTTATACAGCACCTCAGTCCCTAGGCAGGAACCATGAACTTATGAAGTCAGGAGTGGTAATTCACCTCACTGGAGTTCTAAAACAATTAAATGGGCTTTGAAAAAACCTAACTCTGAATGCATTTAAGCTGTCACTGGGGATTGCCGTCCCTTCTTTGGGAAGAAGGTGAAAATATGCATTGCAATGGCAAACAAGAAAGCTTTCAATTTGATTCTGTACTTCTTTATAGCATTGCTACTTTCTGTCTGTCATATTTGAGTTTATCTTCCTTTCTCCAGCAATAAGGAAGCAATGTTATAGCTTGTTATGTTGAAGTTGTGAAGGAAGTGTGTACCTAGCTGAAGAAAGCATGTCATTATTTTTCTTAATTATTTCAGAAATGTCACCTTCGATACCATCCAGTCTTTTGTAACTGTGAGGAGAAAATTGAATAACTACCCATTTCCCGAGAACTGCTTTAAAAAGTTTGCAGGCAATTTTTTCGACTGGCTGTGAAACAGTTCAATGATATGGGTAAGCTTGCAGGATGATAGGAGACCCATTACATGTAATCAGGAAAAAAATATTATGGTGTATACAGGCAGACTGTTTCACATAGTTCAGTTAGTTTAGGTTAAGAAATGTTTTCTCTCAGGAAATGCCTTTAAACCAGGGCTACATTTTATTTAATGATGTGGAAAAATTCCACAAAATATCCTTATGAGAAATGTATTTAATTTTCTCTTTTTAAGCCAGTCAGCAAGTAAAGTGAGCTGCATATTGCTCGCATTACTAACACGGCCTGGCAGAGCATATTGAAATATGCCTGGTCATGCACATTCAGAGGTAATGTTAGTTGGGAGCACTTGGTATGGTTGCTTAGCACTTTCCAAAAACTGATTGACTTCAGCTGCTGAAAATTTTTGCCTTGATTTTGACGTATGTTGAAATTTAGAGTAAACTCCCCTTGCCTTTTTCTGTCCCTAAGTATAAAGAAAGAAACAGAAGTACACCCTGGCATCACTAAACAGGATCCTTACCTTCTTCCAGCTTTAATGACTGCATTGAAGAAAAACCATTTATGCCCTGATGTAAAAGAGCAGCTATCAACCATGGCGTCTTCTGGGTAGGGGGTGATGGGGGGATTAAAAGATTCAGGAAATAATACCGAACCCTAAGTGTGCACCTTATTTCCATCCCACTCTGGCCACTATCCTAACTCAATTTATCTTTTTCGGGGCTTAATCACAAACAGGTCACTCTCTGTTTGTGAGAGTCCTTCCCTGGGTCATTCTGTTTCTTTCTCTGACCTCTGGTGGAGGCAGGCTTGCTCCAGTCTGCTCTATAAACACTGCCAGGCAATAATGACATTCTCGAAATATGTGGAATTCGGTTATGAAAACCACTGGATCGACAGTGATAAAATAGTGTGCTAAATTATCTTGCCCCCTCTATTTACAATTTGCTAACTCTAATTTTTACTCCAAGTAAAAAGTAAACTATAAAGATAGGCAGATTTTTGATAGAGGTAAGTATGATAGAAAAATTCTTGGTGCAAAATGAAATGTATCTGATTTATTTGAGATTTCCTGTCTTATTTAACCTTCACTCTTGCTTCCAGCTCAAGGATACTGCTTGAACTCTACAAAGAGAAAGTGTGTTTTTCAGAAGTCAGATACACAAAGGAAGAATGTATGGGCAGGGCTGCTTAGGCATTTTAATTCTATTAAAGCCGTCACAGGATATTGTGTCTTTATAGAATCAATTTCTACAAATTTTAAATATATACACTGAGCCTAAAGCCCCTACATGATCAGCAAATTAATAGAAAATATTAAGGTTATGAGCACTCTGAAATGATAGTCCTAGTAGTCCTCTCCCCTGGTAAAGATGCTGATTATGTTTACTCCATCCTCTATGGTTAAATGTTGAGAGTTTTTGATGTGATAATAACAGCCTTTAAGGAGAATGTCAGCTATGAGTTAAAAATGAAGCATCATTGTTACGTGGGAAGAGTTTTTGCCCTCCAGTCTCCTGACTGACACTAGGCCATGGATAAACTCTGGGGTATGTAACTGGTGCAGCAGTTGCTTGAAGCCAAGTGTCTGACCTTATCTTAATCCAATGGGAACAAAAAGGAACCAGTGTCCTGCAACACAGTATATACTCTCTTTGACGTGGAGATAGATGTTATCTCATGCTGAGTAGAGGTTATTTTACACACAGCTTTCAGTTCCCTGGGAAATATGCTGGTCTTCCCGACTAAGGGCCAGAAGCATCTCTTAAAGAAAAATCTTACAAGACAGAGCTCTCCCATGCAGGGGCAAATATTTGGTCTCCCTTACCAGGTATCTTTTTAATTAGTTGCCAATAGGTGATAATTACAAAATAAATTGGCCTTGGGCTCTGTATAATACAATAAGCAATGGGTATGCATTCCAAGGTGACATTATTGAGTAAGGGAAATAATCTCTTGTAGATAGTCCATTAATATTCTATTGTTTTTGATAGCTTCAGATTACCCATAAGAGATTGATAGAATAGTTTCTTATATTTATGGGACAAATATAATTAATCTTTGACCCAATATTAATACATGAGCTCTATACAGGATAAAATATTAATTCGTATCTTTTGCTGATTTTCCTACTTAATTTCACAGTGTCCCCTTTTCCTCCTTAGGACAATTAGGTAAAAATGTCTAGTTACTCAGATTTCATTGAGGGTCTGAATAGCTCAATAAAAGCTCTAATAATTTTTTCCTTTTTCAGAATAACATAATCTGAGACTGTTCAATTTCATGCCGTGTTTCAGACCTTCCATCTTACAGTCTCTGTTTGGAGTCCCAGCCAAGAGTGGTTGCCTTAACTCTTACTATGCATAGTTGTGCTAGATCTTTTTGAGTAAAGTCACTGCATTTAATTATACTCTTTTAGGTAAATATTCTAGGAAACATTTTAATATTGGTATCTTACAGTTGTTTATTTCAACCACCTTTCCTGACTATAGACACAATATATATACATGATAGGAAATTTAGGAAAAAACAGAAAAATATAAGTTACTTTCAGAAAGTCCCATTTTATTGGCCTTCCCCCAAAACAATTGAAATTGACTATTGATTTTATTTCTTAATTCGTTATATATCAAGATTATGACTGCATATTGATTCTATTAGTCTTTGAAGCAAGTATTTTAGAATTCAAGAGGCTCAGAGGTTTTTAATTTCTTGTATATCCTGAGGACAAAACACCTTTCTAATTTCCCAAAATAATTTATCTGGACTAATAGATGATGGGACCCAATTCTCAAACCTTTATTTAAGGAAAAGCTCCCAGTGGAGCCGGATCTCAAGAACGTGGCAGTCAGACTGTATTTCATGTCCTGACCAGTACAATGGCCATTCACATGTGAGTCCTTCTGGGATTTTACAATGCATACCATCTGGCTTTGGAGATTTGAAACACTTACGTCTTCAGTGCTACGTAACGACTTCCTAGCAGACTTTATTCTCCATCAAAGTTGTACTAAAAATGATTGCAGGAGAAATTTTTGTTTTACTTTAAACTTCTTTTGTTGAAACTGCATCTCTTAAATTCTCGGCTTGGTGTCAAATTCTTTGTGAAATCTATCTTTAGCAACAGAGTTTTTCATCCAGCTTCTGAACTACCATATGTAGTTTTCATAAAGGTTCGCAACAATTTATTTTGTGTACCCTCTGTTTATCTACCTCATCCTATCTGAATTTAATACACACATTTGGTAGTTCAGTGGCTATAATTATGTCTGGGTAGATTTTCACTTGCTACACGATATTTTATTCTAAAAGCATTTCTGTTTTCTCTCTGAAGAAGTCATTTCTCTGCTTTATCACACAGGGATTGTTCTTTCTTGCCCTTGTATTTACTTTTCAAAAGTGTAGTGACCTTCAGTGCCTTTAACTCACAGGCTTATACAACCTCAAGGTGGATTCTAGGCTGCTGGGGCTTTTTGATTTTGTTTGTCTCTCCTCCGTATGAAGTTTGTCCACTGTGTTGCTGCTGCTGCTCACCATGTGGAGAATGATAAAACTGTAGACTCTCACTCAGCGTTCAATGGCTTTGCTAAGGTTCATCTAATTTAGTAGTGCTTAACCTTTTGTATTTTATGTCCAATCAATGTGACTAAATTGTAAATATATGGAAGGCAGGGGCTATGGCTTATTAAAATTAATCTAAACATCCCCAGCGTCTAGCACAGTGTCTGACATATACGAAGTACTCAGTAAGTATTGGATCAAAGAAGATTGAGCATCCCTGGACCTCACCATGATTCAGAATGCTTGCTTTTTCTCAAGGCTGACTCTGACTTTTATTAGTTTACATAAAGTATGTATCATCTATGGACAGGTTTAAAGATATTAAAATTACAGAAGTACTTTTCGGAGTGAGTTTTAGTATTTTTGCTAATACAAAAATATCTCTAGAACATAAAAGTCATGATACTATTGCAACTAGAAATAGAGATTGCAGAGAATAAATTTATAATTTTTCTGAAATCTGTGTCTACCTGTACTACTCCTCCGGCCCATGAGTGGCATGCAGCCTACCCGCTGAAAACCATCAGTCTAGTGCCATCAGCAAGCAGACCCTGCTTCTTCTCACCAGGACTTCCAGCCTAGTGTCTCCAGACGTCTACTGGGACAGCTCCCCAGAGGGTACAGACCATCCCTCAAGGCTGTCCTTCTATCACCAGCTCTATCAATAATAATAATAACAACAACTACAGCTACTGGGATTTATTGCATGCTTAGAACATGCCAGATGATGTTCTAACCATTTTAGAATGTCTAATTCATTTAATCTTATAATACTATTAGAAAATATACTATTTTTTTTTTTTGAGGTGGAGTTTCGCTCTTGTTACCCAGGCTGGAGTGCAATGGCGCAATCTTGGCTCACCGCAACCTCTGCCTCCTGGGTTCAGGCAATTCTCCTGCCTCAGCCTCCTGAGTAGCTGGGATTACAGGCATGCGCCACCATGCCCAGCTAATTTTTGTATTTTTAGTAGAGATGGGGTTTCACCATGTTGACCAGGATGGTCTTGATCTCTTGACCTCGTGATCCACCCGCCTCAGCCTCCCAAAGTACTGGGATTACAGGTGTGAGCCACCGCGCCCGGCCCAGAAGATACTACTACTAGTGTCATTTTTGTAATTAGAAAACCTAGGCACCAAGAAGGTAAGTAATTTGTCTAAGGTCAAACAGGACTGGGATTCAAACCCAAGTAGCCTTATTTTAAAGCCTATGCTCTTATTCCTCATGTTGTTTTACTTTCTGGAAAATTCCTTCTTATATTACTTGCTCTGAAATCTATTTCTTGTAACATCCACCCATAGATCCTACATCCATACAAGTATAATTCTCTTTCACGTGACAAATCCTTAAATATTCAATGGTGAATATTATATCGCCCTGAATTGCCTCTTCTAATGGTTCAGTATCACCGTTTTTTCTTATCCGATCACAGATGGCATGAGATTGGGCCCTTTGGTTCTCTGAGTTACTCTACCCCACTTGGTAAATGTATTTATCATAAACTGAACCTAGTTTGACAGAGGAATGGGATAGACTATAGGAGTCTCATATTTTAGTGATTACGTCTCTTTGTATTTCCTGAAACAGGATAACTTCATCTCTCTGTTGGCTCGGTTTGAGTTGAATAAATGCCATCTACAACTCTGAGGTATCTTGCAAGTAAATTTTAGTTTGGTCCTGTCTCTACCATTGCTTGTAGGTCTCCCTATTTAAACTTTCTTAGCCGGTGTAAACACCTCTGCATTATGACCTGCCATCAGCAAATGCAGTAGTCTCCTTACATGGCCTTTGTCGTGAGACCCCACAGTTCGTATTCTGTCCTCCTCACTGTGGACTAGTTTGATCCTCACTCATCCCTTCTGTGTTCCTCTTGTGTACATAGGGAAAGCCCAGCTCCCCCCTACACCAATCTCAGAGAGATTCAGGGTACTCAGTTGGCATTCACCTTGCAGACATGTTAATTATACTTTTCCCATACCATCATGGTATGGAACCCCCCCCCCCAAATCCCCCACAATACCAAGATTTGGGGAAAAGGAGGATAATAAAAAGCAGCTCCTTCTCCTAAAGTGATAGAAACCTGTTACCCATTTTCTAGGAGATGCCAGGGTATCACTGGGATCACCACACATCATCATCTCCTTTTGCTTGTTTATTTTATTGGTCAGTAATAGTAGTGCTGGCTTATAAGGAAATTAAAATGCTGAATTGATGTAAAAGAAATTTAAAATGTAGAAAACGTTCAACAACTATTATATTGGGTACCCTCAATCTAGTCATCTCATCCAGCTATCAGTCCCCATGAGGCTGCCAAGGATGCAGAGAATTGCAGAGTACTTGTTTTCTATATGTCACCAGGGTGACACATTTTCTATATGTTCACACGGGGTGTGTGAACAGAGGAGTCCTTGAGAGGCAACATGAGTATGAACCTATTTTATTGAAGAGACCTCAGCCTCCAAAATTCTCTAAGATTTCTGTAAGTTGAAGTTTAATTAAGAAGGATCTGTCTACCAAGGAAGTGAGAGGATATAAACTCTATGGTGGGAACTGTGCCTTATCCACAGTATAGCTAGCACCTTCTGGTAAGAAAGGCATGCCCTGAGAAGCTGATTCTGGGCACTGTACAGTACCCCTTCTTCCCAGTGTCCTCAGTGGTTCTCAAAGTGTGGGCCCCAGCAGTGGTATCATTTGGGATATCATTAGAAATTCTAATTATCAGGCCCCACCCAGATTTACCCAATTTAGTCTCTTATCTGTTCACCTATTATGCCAGAAACTGTGGAGGCAGGACCCACAGTCTGTGGTTTAACAAGCCCTGGGGGTGATTCTGGTGCACACTAAAGTGGAGAACTAGTGGTTTACATCAGGGAGAATTACAGAGGCCACCCTTCCGCAACCCCATGACTATATTTCAACAGTTTCATATTGAGTGAAAATACTACACAGCATTCCCCAACTAGTGTAAAAAGACATAGCCTGAAGTTCTCTGAACATGCCTAGAGCTTCTAGCCTCTTATGTTGTTCTTTTTGTCTTACTTTTGTCTCCCTTACTTCTGTCTCCCTCATTTGCCTGGAAAACTCCTACTTGCCCTATCTAGTCCTGTTCAAGAATCATTTTCCTTGTGAAAACTTTCCTGACCTCTTCCTCCTCACACCAACATGCCTGACAGTTATTTACACCCTTCTCTGTACGAATTTTATTCTTTGTGTTTGTCAGAACTACAGACATTGCTCTAAGTTGTTCACAGAAGGCCTCTTGGAGTTTCTCTTCTCCCACAGTCAACCCCCAATTTGTTGGTAATCTCAGGACTGTCTCACTTGTGTTCTCTTCCTGGATGATGTTGCCCATTAGTATGGTTTCAACTACCATCTTTTAGCTGATACGTCTAAAATCCACATCTCTAACTGCTATGGTTTGAATGTATTTGCCCCCTTCAGAATTAATGTGTTGAAAACTTAATCCCCAGTGCAACAGTGTTGGGAGACAGGACCTTTTAGGAGGTGTTTAGGTCATGAGAGCTCTACGAATTTCCTATAATAATTCTATTATAAAAGAGCTTACAGGAGTTAGGTGGTTGTTCTTTCAGGTGAGGATATTGCATTTCTGTTTTCTGGTGGATATAGCACTCAAGGCACCATCTTGGAAGCAGGGAAACTGGGCCCCATCCTGCCAGCAACTTGATCTTGGACTTCTCAGCCTCCAGAACTGTGAGAGACTACATTTCCATTCTTTATAAATTACCTAGTTTTAGATAGTCTGTGATAGCAGCACAAAATGGACTAAGACACCAACCTAGACCTCTTCTCTGAGTTCTAGACCCACATTGCTAATGCCATCTGTACATCTTCACCTCAGGGAATTACAATGAACCTCATATTCAAATGTCTAATATAGAATAAAACATCTTATCTCACCCTTCCCTCTCCCAGTCTCTCATTTGCTTCATTTCCTCTATTTCCTCTCAGAAGTTGTCACTGCCATTTACTCCATGAACATGGCTAGAAACCTGGAAGCCATCCTGGACTCCTTCCTCACCATCTTCCCCAATATCTGACCATCACCAACCAATGGTGATCCTATAGATCTTAACCTGTTAAGTCTCTCACATGGACAACTAAACTCTTTCCTAACTGGTTTTCTAGCCTGAAGTTAGTTTCTATACCCATGCCGAAAATTCACCTTGTATATTCATGCAGAGAGATTATTCTAGAGTATAAATCTGATGAAAGCGTGCCCTGCTGAAAACCTTCATAGCTCCCCATTCTATACTCAACAGGAGAAAGACCAAACTCACTCATCAGGGTTTTTGCTACCCATTTAGCCTTAACTTCTTCTTCCAGAAATGTGTTATGAAAATGCTCAAATATACAGAAAAGTTGAAAGAACTTTACAGTGAACACCAATATACACTGTATTTAGGTAATGCAATTAACAATTTCCTATACCTACTTTATCATTGCAACAATCCCCCATCCATCCCTCTATGCATCCATCAATCTAGTTTATCTTTTGATGTATTTCAAAACCACTTTTAAACATCAGTACACATCTCCCTAAACATTTCAGCATGAATATTATTTACTAGGGTTCAATATTTTCTTTACAGCATTGTTTTTATATGAGGTAAAAGTTACATATAATGAAATTCAGAAATCCTAAGTAAACATTGGCTGAGCTTTGATAAATATATACACTTGTGTAACTCAAACGCCTATTCAGATACTGATCATCACCAACACTCCAAAAAAGTTTCCTCATGCCTTTTTCTAGTCAATTGCTGTCCCCCTTAGCCAGCCACTATTCAGACATTTTCACCACAAATTAGTTTGGCCTGTTTTAGAACCTGTCTAACTGGAATCTTTGTGTAAGTATTCTTTCACTCCGTGTTATATTTTTGTGTTTCACCAATACTCTTGTAATTGGCAGGTTTTTTCTCCTTTTATTGCTGAGTAATATTCCATTATATGAATAGAACACAGTTCATTTTTACATTATAGACTCTTTCTGGCTTTTAGCTATTATGAATAAAGTTGTTATGAACATGATTGTACAAGTTTTGTGAAGACATATTGTAATTTCTCTTGGGTAAATACCTACGAGTAGCATTTTAGGTCATAAAGTAGCTTGCACATACTTCAGGTTGTACCATTTTTTACCTCTATCAATTGGAGAGGTAAAAAATGCTACAACCTGGAGTACCATTAGAAGTGAGAGACTTCTAATCACTCCATATCCTTGACAATATTTAGTGTTGCCAAGTCGTTTTCATTTTAGCCTTCCTATGGATACATACTGCTATTTCATTATAGTTTTAATTTTTATTTCCCTGATGACCAACGACGTTAAACATCTTTTCATGTAGTTATTGGCCATGCATGCATCTACTTTTGTAAAGTGTCTGTTTAAATTTTTGCCTCATTTATGATGGAATTATTTGACTTTATATTACTGAGTTGTGGAAGTTCTTTATATTCTGGATATGCGTCTTTCGTCAGGTGTATGCTTTGCAAATAGTTTCTCCCAGTCTGCAGTTTGCCTATTTATCTTGTCAGCACTGTCTTTTGATGAGAGAAGCATTCATTTGATGAAGTCTAATATATCAATGCTTTTCTTTGATGGTTAGTGCTTCTTTGTTGTACCTAAAGAAACGTAGCTTATCCCCAAATCATAAAGATATTCTCTTGTGTTTTTATCTGAAAGCCTATGGTTTTAGCTTTTATGTTTTGGTCTATTATTCATACCAAATTAATTTATGTGTATAATGTAAGGTAGGTGTATTAGTCTGCTCTCATGCTGCTATAAAGGACTGCCCAAGATGAGGTAATTTATAAAGGAAAGAGGTTTAGTTGATTCACAGTTTCACATGGCTTGGGAGGCCTCAGGAAACATACAATTATGGTGGAAGGGGAAACAAACACATCCTTTTTCACATGATGGCAGGAAAGAGATGGAAAAAAGAAGTGCTGAGTAAAAGGGGGAAAAAACCCTCATAAAACCATCAGAGCTCATGGGAACTCACTGGCATGAGAACAGCAGCATGGGGGTAATTGCCCCTGTGATTCCATTACCTCCCACCAGGTCCCTTCTACAACACGTGGGGATGATGGAAACTACAATTCAAGATGAGATTTAGATGGGGACACAAAGCCTAACCATATCATTCTACCCCAGCTCCTCCCAAATATCATGTTCTCACATTTCAAAACACAAGCATGCCCCTCCAACAATCCCCCAAAGTCTTAAGTCATTCCAGAATTAACTCAAAAGTCTAAATCTAAAGTTTCATCTGAGACAAGGCAAGTTTCTTCTGTCTATGAGCCTGTAAAATCAAAAGCAAGTTAGTTACTTCCTAGAGACTATGGGGCACAGGCATTGGGTAAATTATACCTGTTCCAAATGGTAGAAACTGGACAAAAGAAAGGGGCTTTAGGCCCCATGCAAGTCTGAAATCAAGCAGGGTAGTTAAACCTTAAAGCTCCAAAATGATCTCCTTTGACTGCAAGTCTCACATCCAGGTTATGATGATACAAGAGGTGGGCTCCCATGGCCTTGGGCAGCTCTACCTCTGTGGCTTTGCAGGGTACATCCCCCATCCCAGCTTCCTTCACAGGCTAGTGTTGAGTGTCTAAGACTTTTCCAGGCACACAGTGCAAGCTGCCAGTGGATTTACCATTCTGGGGTCTGGAGGACAGTGGCTGTCTTATCACAGCTCCACCAGGCAGTGCCCCTGTGGTGACTCTGTGTGGGAGCTCCAACCCCACATTTCCCTTCTGTGTTGCCTTAGCCGTTCTCCATGAGGGCTATACCCCTGCAGCAAACTTCTGCCTAGACCTCCAGGCATTTCCATACATCCTCCGGAATCTACGTAGAGAGGTTCCCAAACCTTAGTTCTTGACTTCTGTGCACCCAGAGGCTCAATACCACATGGAAGCTGCCAAGACTTGGGGCTTGCACCCTCTGAAGCCATAGCCTGAGCTGTATCTTAGCCCCTTTTAGCCATGGCTGGAGTGGCTAGCATGCAGGACACCAAGATCCTAGGCTGCACACAGCAGCAGGGCTCTGGGCCCAGCCCAGAAAACCACGTTTTCCCTCCAGGCTTCCAGGCCTGTGATGGGAGGGGTTACTGTGAAGTTCTCTGACATCCTCTGGAGACATTTTCCCCATAGTCTTGGTGATTAATATTCAACTCCTCATTTACTTATGCAAATTTCTGCAGCAGGCTTGAATTTCTCCTAAGAAAATGAATTTTTCTTTTCCACAGATCTCTAGAGCAGGGGCAAAATGCTGCCAGTCTTTTTGCTAAAACATAGCAAGAGTCACCTTATTCCAGTTCCCAAGAAGTTTCTCATCTCTGAGACCATGTCAGTCTGGACTTCATTGTCCAAATCACTATCAACATTTTGGTTAAAGCCATTCAACAAGTCTCTAGGAAGTTCCAAACTTTCCCACCTTTTTCTGTCTTCTTCTGATTCCTCCAAACTGTTCCATCCTCTGCCTTTTACCCAGTTTCAAAGTCACTTCCACATTTTTGGGTATCTTTATAGCAGCACCCAACTCTCAGTACTAATTTACTATATTAGTTCATTCTCACTCTACTACAAAGGGCTGCCTGAAACTCGATAATTTATAAAGGAAAGAGGTTTCATTTTCTCACAGTTCCACATAACTAGGGAGGCCTCAGGAAACTTACAATCATGGTGGTAAGGGAAGCAAACACATCCTTCTTCACATGATGGCAGAAAGGAACTGTCAGGAAGAAGAAGTGCTGAGCAAAAGGAAGGAAAGCCCTTTATAAAACCATAATATTTTGTGAGAACTCACTCACTATCATGAGGACAGCAGCATGGGGGTAACCACCCCATGATTCAATTACCTCCCAACAGGTCCCCTCCATGACACGTGGGGATTATGGGAACTATTTAAGATAAGATTTGGGTGGGGACACAGCCAAACCATATCAGTACGGGTCACAGGTCATTTTTTGTGTGAATACTCAATTTATTAATATTTATTTTATTTGTTGTAAATGATAAGAATTTTCTTTTCCTATTGGATTGCTTTGGCACCTTTGTCAAAAGTCAAATGACCACATAAGTGTGGGTCTATTCTGGTGCTCTCAGTTCTGTTCCATTGTTCTGTCATCTTTATACCAGTGCCACACTATATTGATTACTATAATGTCATAGAATATTGAAATCAGGTAGTCTAAATCTTCTAACTTTATTATTCTTTTTCAAGATTGTTTGAATGTTCAAGGTCATTTGCCCTTTCATGTAAATGTTAGGGTAGCTCACCAATTTAACACAAAAAGCCTTGTCATCCAGCCTCAATTTTTGGTGTGTCATATTCCATCTCCACTGTCCCTACAGAATAGAGAGAGTGAAGGGACTGCTCTTTTTAATAAACACTTAGTCATACAGGGTTTTAGCCAAGGGAATAATTTGTTTTTTAATAGCACATTTGAAATGTGTTCTTAATTCTAGGTTAAAAAGATCATGTTTTTACTTTGACAAAAAGTATACAACCTCCTTTTAACTTTGCAATGAATAATTTTCTCTGAAGACAGGTAAAAAATGCACCTAAATGCTTCACTATAAAATATTTTATCCTTGGAAGGAGTGAGAAAATTTTCTCATTTAATCACCAGACAATTGTTTCCTCGAATGTGTTGCTTTTTACAAATAATATAGATGTAGAGTCCAGCTGATGTTTTTCTTCTTTGTTCCCTTCCTCATCCTCTGCATCACCTCCACCTTCACCATTATCAACACTGTAGCTGACATTTATTGAGCACTTATTATATTCCCCTGATCCTGTGCTAAGGGCTTTATTTTATGTCATCGAAATTCTCACATCCCCATGTGATTGGTCTCATTATTATCCTCATTTTGCAGATGAGGAAATTAAGCTTGGTGAAGTGAAGGACTTTCCCACGGTCCAATAGAGAGGAAGTGGTGGTGAGGGGGCTCAAACCCAAGTCTTTCTTCCTCCAAAGGTTGATGTTTTAAACATCTTCTATAAAAGAATGCTTTACTGAATCTAATGCAATCGTTCTTCCTTTGTCTGTTCTAGGATCCTTTAAAACGTTATCATTATTGTTGCTGTTTCTGACACAAAGTATCAGGCATATACTGAAATCATCTGCATATACTTCTCAAAATTCTGCAATTATGCAGTTCTGAAGACATCTGGAAAATGAACTTGGTTCAGTTGGTTTTTGCATTACATGTGGTTTTATAGCCAAAGTAATTTAACTTTCCCTTTTTCTCTTCACAGTGGTAAACTATTTTCATAGTGTCTCAGGATTTCTTTATACACTATGTATGTTTTCTTATTCAAGTCCTAAGATACCTTTATGTATGACTCAAAGTAAAGATTGCCATGCCCCACTGATTTCTATCATCCAAACATATTGCTGAAATTCCAATTATGATGACTCTTTCTGATTTAGTTGCATAAATTCAACGCTATGGTTTGGATTTTTAAATCTCACTATTAGCATAGAGAGGGTTATTAATATATTTTACATTAAGTTATATCTAACACTTTGTACTGAACTTGTTTTGCTAGGAATAGAGTATATGCCTCATTATCCTTGCTCCTGGGAATACAAACTTTTCTTTAAAAATCATACACACACACACATGTAAACTCTGATACAACTATCTAGGTAACTTTACCATCTTGTTCTCTTTAACTGACTCTCAAAAAGGGAATTGGAACCTTACCAGGTGCCTATATTGATATACAATAACTCCTGCCAAGATCAGAATGATGATTTCTTTACTTGATATAAACAGAGAAGAGTTAAAGGATTCAGACGCTTGGATCCTTGAGAAAATGGCTTCTTTTTCCCTGAAGGTAGATAGTAGAAGAAAGAGGCAATGACCCAGAGGAAAATACACTCTGTGTATTAACCACTGGCTACAAACAGACCCTCTATCATGAAGTTTGTCAGGTAGTAAGAAATACATTATAGCTCACATTGAGCATGAATACATTAGTTGATATAAGTATTTTTTGAAGATGTGAAATTAAATAGAAGGATTTTCTTTCCTTGTTTCCATTTATTTTATTAAACAGATACCATATTTGTGAGCTTAATGGCTTTGGTGGGAAGCATAATGAAAAAAAGTTAGTACATTCTCAGTTTAATTTGATAAAGATCACATAATAATGGTGACAGGTGGAGCCATGTGGGGGTGGAGGCATATTGGCCTTCTGTCCCTGATGTCAAAGACGTGCTGCAGACATCAGGGAAATGTCTCATGGTTGGGAAAGGTAAGGGAACTCAGCAGGCTGGTCTTTGATATCTAGGGCTTTCATTTTTAATTTAAGAACGTAACTCTGGTGAAAAGTCATCATATCATCCTATTTTATATAGGTCTTGGATGACTGCTCTCTGAAGGAAATAAGGAGTGGGAAAATGCCTAACATAGTGCCTAGAAGGTGCTACGTGTCCAATAAAATAATAAAAGTTGTCGTTTACAGAGTATCACCTCCATGACTATTCACATCTCTATTATCATTAGTTTGCAGAGGAGAAAACTGATCCTTAGAGCAGTTTAAAACCTTTCCAGGGTCACAAAGCTAGTGTGATGATCCTGTAGAAGGAACCAAACTGTCTTGTTTCAGACTGTGCATCTATCCACAATGCCATATTCTCAGAACCTTCCTTTCTTCTTTGGGTGTAGATTAGATTACCAACTTAGATTTTCTGAAAAAGCTTTCTCACATACTGTGGGATAGAATGAATCACTTCTTTCCCTGCATGTAAGATCTCGTTAGAATAGATAAAAACCTTGAGTAAGCCATATCTACAGCATCTTTTCTTCCATACAGAATACCACCCTGGCCCACCATGCAAAAAGAAGTCTTTTTCCTTTCATTGACAACATATCATGATGCACCGCAATTTTACCAACTTTAGAGTCTGAAGACTTTTTCTAATGCCTCTTTAGATTTTTTGTTGCAATAGCCGAAAAGCATTTGTCCTGCTCTAGGTAGAAACATGAAACAGCTGCTGTCACTCACATAATAGTTTTTTTTTAGATGCTCAGAAACTAATTGCTAATATTTTCTGCCCCTGCATTTTCTTTTCTAAGTCAGATAATTCTAGTTCCAGTTCCTCTTCCTCCTCTCTCTTCTTCTGCCTCCTCCCTCTTTATATGTAAATTACCTCCACAAAGAGCCTACTTCTGAAAGTGCTAATTCCCATCCTCCAGATTTTTCAGCATCTGGATATTCAGTGGGTGTCATGATGGCATCACCATGCAGTACTGAAATTATGGCATCTGGGAAAAATTTTAAACAGGTTCACAGGAATATTTTCTGATGTTTTATAAATTACAGGCAAAAACCTAAAGAAAATTATAGTTTTTCCCAATTCTCAGATGGTATTTTGTCTAATCTAATGCAAGATGAAAAGTGGAGTAATTTATATTGTTTATCTTGTATTGGAAAGATGTAGTTCTTTTGGAAGGATACTATGCTCTCTAAATCTAGTAACTATTCACCCTTGTGTGTTTGAATGTGCAACATAAGGCCATGCCAATGGACTATAGGAATTCAAAAGAAAGAAGTCACACTAATTTAAAGGAATGTGGCAAAGCTTTGAAGAAAAGTAACATTCATGAGGGATATTAAAGAATAAGTAGTATTGTGACATAAACAACTTGGAAGGAAGGAAGTTCTAAATGAAAAAGCAGCATAATTCAATGTTTGAAGAAATGAAAACAGCTTGGGGAAGAGGAAGTGTGTCATTCACTGGTTGGTGTGTCAAAAAAGCACATTAAGCAGTGGATAATAAGGCTGGAAATGAATACTGGAGTTGGATTATTTATTTCAGAAAAGGTTGAATTACCTTTAGGAAAGTAATTCCAGCAATAGGGTATACAACAGACAAAGAAATTAGCAGTAGGGAGGTCAGTTTTAAAACTGATGGAATTATAATCACGGGGATTGAAATACATTGAGTACTTATCACATGCCCAGGGGAGAGGGTTCCAAGAGGATGAAAGAATAAGAAAAGTTCTTGGGATCTGTGATTAGATCATTGACTGGCTTTGAAGGAAATTTATCAAAAGAATGGAGGCAAGTGAGCAGATGTGGGTCAACAGAAGTGAGACACAGGAAAAGGACGTGATGGTCACGGCATGTTTTCTTGTTGGTTTGTTTTTGAGATATGAGATTTCCACAACTAATGCAGAGAGACAGATTAAAGGGAAAAAGAAATGGGAGTCCCAAGTGGGATGAGAAAAAATGACAAAGATGGAGGCATGGTCTTGGAGGAAAGAGTAACAGAGTCAAATTACAGAGAGATTTTTGAGATAGAGAGGAGGAAAGTTCAGGGATCTCATATGGTCTGACAGTTCTTTTAGTCCAGTGGATGTGGAATCATTTATGGGGAGTTCAGGGGAACAAACAGTGCTTGGACTTTTAGGCGTGAAGAAGATTTGGCATAATCATCATAGAGAGCAATAAAGGGTTAAGGAATCCATTGCTGAGTAGCAGTGCCCAACCAGGAAGGGTAAATAGCACAGATGTATACTAAGCATCTGCAGGATGTTTGATGTAATGACAGCAAAACATCTGATAAATTCTTCATTTGCCTTGATGATAATTTCACCTTTCAGATGTAGAGGAATGGACCAGGGAATTAGTAATCTCTTCTTAATTCTGACCAATAGGAAGGGGAAATGTTGCCAATAGTGGGAACAGTGATGATTTTACCTGAATGTGCATAATATAGAGAGATATTTGGATATTAGAAAAGTCAATGCTGGAAAGTTCCGTGAGTTCCACAATGTACAAACACAAGAAGGCAAGGGTAGGCCATAACCATGGTAAATATGGAAGAGAAGCCAAAATCTATTTAAAAAGTAACACAAAGACCCAGCTAAGAATAAATTTTGGGCAGACATGACAACAGGTGCATAAAGGAAAATATTTTAAGGGAATTGGCAATGTATCTCTTATATTATCAGTGATATGATAGGTCAATGTGAACTTGGGCTTCATACCTAAAAGGAGTGTGTACAACAAAGAATAGCCATCTTATTGGATTGAGTTTTGGTTGCCATATCCAAGAAGATGTTAAATGTGACTTTTCTGCTCTCAGATTTTTTCAACAGACCCCAAAGGCCATACAAGAGGTATCAAGTCCTATTACATCCAAAGTGGAAATGCTAGATCACTTTTGTGGAACTGTTAACACACAGGAAATCCAGTTTTATTTGCATGGGTCTATCACTCACTTCAATGGGAGAGAAAAAAGAGGAACATTGTCCACTTCTTAAATCATGAGAGGGAGGTTTAGAACTCCCTGAGAGCTTTGTTTTATCTCCTGGAGTTTGGAGCACAGAGACACTTACATCTGCCTCATCCCGGAAGCCTAAGGTGGACAACTGGGTTCAGGGCCTCTGAGAAGTACAGCAGAGAGGAAGGAATAATGTTTGGAGGAAACTGCCCTGCCACCACCTTTAGGGAAAGCTGTGGTGTCCTGTAGTTCACCTGTGGGTTAGCTCACAGGAAAACACAGCTCTGGAGGTGCAGTGTGCCCCAAAACCTGGACCTTCTAAGAGACCAGCCAGAGGAGAAAGCACTGTCTAGATCAGTGCTTCTCTAACTTCAGCCTGCATTAGAATTACCCTGGGGGCTTATTAAAACAGTTTCCTGAGCCACGTCTCCTAGAGATTCTGATTCCTTAGGACTGAGGTGGGACCCAAAAATGCGTATTTCTAACAAGCTCCTAGGTGATAATAATTGTGTAATTTATGGACCATACCTTGAGAAGAACTGGTTTAGATGTCATCAGCAAAGCACCTCAAAGAACATATAATGGTGTCATGTGAAAGAAAGAATCAGCTTTGTATATCTATTATCCTTCAGAGGCATCAGCACATTTAACTGTGTCATCCAGGTTCCCATAGTCTCTTCTTCCTCAGCCCATCACTAAATGGTGGGAAACAGCAGCCAGTGAGAAAAAGAGAAAGATCTATGAAACAATCGATATGCAATCATACTCTGTCCCCCAACTCCAGGCTTCTGAGACTGGGTCAGATCTTGGCAGGAGGGGAAAAACCCTAAGTGGGACATATATTTGGAATTTGGAGCAAACTGGGATGGACCGAACTGGAGTTACAGAGTTATTAGATTTTTAAATGTCCAAAAGGACAGCTCTTATTCCCCACATTAGAAAAGCTAGGGAGTCTGTTTCGAATTTTGGACAAAGGTAGAAAAAGAACTGGTTTGAAAACAATGGATAAAAAAATAACATTGATTAATCAGCTTATGGAATCAGCCAATTGCAAATGTCTTAAGAATGGTATTTTTCAGACTCTTAGCAGGTCCAGAGAAGTACAGCCAGTGTGATAAAACACTGGAAACCTCCGCAGAGAAGCCCCCATGCCAAGAAATAAGGAGCCCCAGCCTGCAGAAAATCTAGGAGACATAATGACACACTTAAAGTACTAAAGGGTTTTATTGTCAACAAAGGATTAGTGTCTGCAGGGGCTGCAATTAGCTTAAGTTAGTGGAAAATAAGGGAGGGGTCTGCCTGGAGTCAATATAAGAAGACAACAGCTAAAGGCACATTATTAACACCTGGTGATGCCCACTTCCCTGGAATGGTGAAGAGAGCTTTAAACGTGGCAGACCGTATGTTTTGGATGCCACATTAGTTTCTACAGCAATGGTTTGCAACTTGGAGGCAGATACACATATAGTGAGAGGTGGGTTTCCCAGGCTGGAGTCATCAGGACCTACCTGGCTCCCTGTCTCCACGTTCTACCCTGTACCCCAGCTTAGATGGCCAACGCTCTACTCCATCCTAGCCCTGCTTGGGCTCCAGGACTACTTTTAACATGACAAAAGGGACTTAGGGTTTTGATCAGGGCAATAGGTCACACATAGTTTTAGTCCTGGTTAGTTGAGATTTGATAAATAGGCCTTTGGAATCAGTCCTTTCTAAGACAAGGTTATAGGCTAGTCAGAGATGGCTGGATTCCGCCTGACTCTTGCCAGTTCCTCTCCCTGTCCTCCCCAGTCCGGCACTACAGCAACAGCTCTGTTGAAATAACTGACTGGAAGTCTAGGTATGACGGGAAACCAGGAAAGTTAGAGATGGGGTGAGAAGCATGGAGAGTCCAAGTGCAGATAGGGAAGCTAGAAGGGTGATGAGTAAGTACAACATAAAGAATGAAGGAGAGAGTCTGCTATCCCTGACTCTGAAATGCAGAAGTGTGCTTGTTAGGCCTTGTTTGGACTGTCACCAACAGGAACTGCGATTAGTTGTGCCAATCAAAATTTTGAGCAGACAGAAAGACATTGTGTCTTTAGCTCAAAGGTTGACATATAATAATCTAGAATCAAGAAATTCTTAATCCTTCACCGCAAATAGCTTCCAAATGTCCTCAGGGGCACAGAAAAATATTACTGGGGTCAGGTGACCACAAGATAGTGATTGTGACAGCTGCAGGCCTTCACATTTACTTAGTGAGACAATTGGCTTTTAGACAATGTCTTTCCAATTTGTTTTCAACATTGCAGCCAGGGTGCTCTTTTCAAAACACAAATCTGATCATGTCACCAACCTGCTTAAAACCCCTGAATGGCTTCCCACTGATCTTGGAATAAAGACCAAATCTTTAACAAGGAGCTGCCGGGCTTGGCCCCTGTGGAGGTTGGGAGTGGGGGTGGGGTTCACCCTTGTGCAAGCTCTTCTCAGGATCTGGAATGCCCCTCCCTCCACCCACCCCCATCTTGGTTAACTTTTACTCAACCTTGTTCTTTAGATCTAAGCTCAAATAGCCCATTTTCCAGGAAGCCTTCCCAGGTCTGTGCCCCCCACTTGGAGTCTTTTGTTGTTGCTTCTTAGAAGTCTCCATTCTTTTCTGTTAAAGCACTTATCTCAGTTTGTAATTATACATTAATCAGTGCCATTATTTGTTTACTTCTCTTCCCTAACCCCCTCTAACCTCTCAGCTCCATGCAACTGAGAAAGATCTTTCTGTTCAACATCTTGTCCTAGAGCCTAACACTGTGCCTGGCTCATGGGACTGCCCCAATGCCTTCTGGTTGAATGAGTGACAGACTGCCTCATCGTGTTTTCCTTCTGCAATTTTAAATTCTGTAAAGGGCGGAAAGTGTTAACCCTACATGAGAACAAAATTCTTAGTTATATTTCCTCTGCTTCTATGCAATGATTTATTTTAAAATATAAAATGCTGTGAGTGCTAATCTTCCTTCATATTACATAGAAATCAGTTCATCGGCCGGGCGCGGTGGCTCAAGCCTGTAATCCCAGCACTTTGGGAGGCCGAGGCGGGTGGATCACGAGGTCAACAGATCGAGACCATCCTGGTCAACATGGTGAAACCCCGTCTCTACTAAAACTACAAAAAATTAGCTGGGCATGGTGGTGCGTGCCTGTAATCCCAGCTACTCAGGAGGCTGAGGCAGGAGAATTGCTTGAACCCAGGAGGCGGAGGTTGCGGTGAGCCGAGATCGTGCCATTGCACTCCAGCCTGGGTAACAAGAGCGAAACTCCACGTCAAAAAAAAAAAAAAAAAGAAAGAAAGAAAGAAATCAGTTCATCAAAATCACTCTCTAACTCTACCTGGTATGCTCATTTAGTCCCCATTTTCTCTGGAATGAATTTAAGTAGTCGTTCTTAGGGTTCATCTTCTTTTGGGGACGTGAATAGAGAACATTTCATTTTAGGTTAATTCAGTTGAGATTTTATTTAAAGGTACCCTAAGTTACATTGACAGGTAAGTGTTTATGAAAAGATATAGATATATCTGTATGTGTGTCTATCAGTCCATCTAAAAATATGTATTTTCATGACTTGAAATAGAAAAGATTGGATTTAGGAAAGGAAAGCATTGCAGTGCAAAGTTTCCACCCCCAGACTGACCCTCTCCAGCTAACTTCTGCAGGATTTGGTGGAATAAGCAGGCAGTCATAATTTCCTGATGACTGACTGAAGGACATGTACTTCCCTCCTAATGAAATCCTCAATAGTGAGTCATGGTGCCAGAGGCACTGTTCTCCAAGGCTCCATTCTGCTGATTCCTAATCCAAATTCTGAAAAGAGCACACATCTAAATCCAACCCTTTAGATCTCTGTGTGGGACTGGAGTATATATTTCTTTTCCAACTTCTCTCTTCCTTGTATCCTCTGCAGCAGAACTGACAGCCACTGGGCAGTCAGCTTTAGTGACCATGATGGCAACTGAGAAATAAAGAATCCATTATCATTGCTGACTGTGCCGTGATGGTGAATGTCTCTCTCATAAGGCCACAAAAATGAACATTTAATCATTTACTGAGTCACGGTAGAGCCTGCGCCAAATAATTTAGAGGAATAACTTCCACTATGACTATCTACAAATGGCAAAATGTTACAGAAATCTGGTTATTTCCTTTAGGAGTGTAAGACTGATAACTCTGCCCCCTTGGAAAAGACATTTTCTTGAGGTACATGGAAAGAGAAAACAATTTCTTATTTTATTCTTTAACACACTTCAGTTGTCATCATATTTCTCATCATCTTTTCCCTGCCAGATTTCTAAAAGAATGAGTCTTCAAGCCCTTCCTCTTTTTCCTCACCACCTATTTTTTTTCTTAAACTTCTGATTTTTCTTCCCACTAAGTGACTAAATTTGTTCTCACAAAGCTTCTAGTAGCCCACTCCAATAGCTTTTGAGTATTTGTTTTCTAAATTAATTTTAGGGAGTTGGCCAGTCTCATTCTTTCTGACCTCTCTACAGCTTTTAGTTTCTCAGAGGTCAAGCCCGACTTGACCTGAGGCTTCAGTGTCAATGCTCTAGAGAGATTTTCTTCTTAATGAGACGGGCTCCTGGATTTTAGCTGCCTGTGTCCAAACTCCACTGAACGCCAACTTCCAGCCTTGTCTTGGTTTTCTCTCTAACTTTCTCCTTCAGGGTTCTCATTCATCTTCACATTTTCAGTCACCACCTGTTAGCAGTGATTCCCAAACTGTTCTCTAGTACTTAACTTTTACCCAGAGTTTCAACCTCACAACTTCATCTTGTTGAACATCTCTACGTCAATGACTGTCTTGCTAACGTATTCATATCATGCTCCCTGTTTCCCTCCAAGTCAACTTTGTCCCCCCACTGAGACTTTAACTCCTCCATCTCATACAATCTGTATCCCATAATTACCAATGCCTTTTCTATATGCCTCTAATTTCTGCTCTGCTTCCCATATCCACTGCCACCACTAAGGTCCAGAATCTTTTTACATCATCTCTAGATTGTGGCCATAAGCTTCTCCTTGGTTTCCCTGTAATGCCTTCCCTGCCCCTCCCCTGCAATCCCTCTTGTCCCCTTAAGTGAGAGGATCATTTCTACATTTGAAAACATCATTATCTAAAAGAAATCTAAGCTTCTCAGTTAGGTGTGGCAGGAAGAGTCTTGAGATACTAATTAATAGGGGGATACCCGTCCCCTACCTCTACCCCCCTATTATTAATATCTCCTATCCTACTTCTCCGACCTGGGCCGGTTCAACCCTCCTTAAGCAACCTGGTGGTCCCCCGCTCCCAGGAGGTCACCATATTGATGCCGAACCTAGTGAGGACACCCGATCGGCATAGCGCACTGCAGACCAGAACTTCTGGGCTCAAGTGATCCTTCCACCTCAGCCTCCCGAGTAGCTGGGACTACAGGCACGTGCCACCACGTCCGGCTCCTATCCCACTTCTCAAAGATGACCTAGTTTTTAGAAGATAGTGCTAATGTCTGAAGGTAGCTAAAGGAGAGAAAGGGTGAATGCTACAGATTCAGAAAAATGATAAGGAATACAGTGTGTCTTCCACAGCAATGCCCCCAAAAGCAGGTAAGACCTCAGAAGTAATGGCTTTAGGGTCTACCCAAGAGATGGGACCATATTCACATTCTTAGCAAAGATTCCCAGATGCCACTGTTTTTTTTTAAAAAAAAAAAGCAAGGGGGCTATAAAGGACTTTAATGAGCACAGTAAATAAGAATGGTTAACATCTTCACACTGGAATAGGTAATAGAGAACTGATCTCTTTTTTTCCCTGAGATTCAGGTATGTTTTCCAGATTCTAGTGTATTTTGGACTGTCAGACAGCAAAATAATAACTAAAAATGGACTTTCCCACCAGGCTTGGTAGAAGTATGCTCAGAGTGGGATCTAATTTGGAATAAGATTTATATTCTCTACTCAAAATCCAATGCCCTCCAAAATCTGCACCCCTTCATTTAGTCACTTGATAAAAATACACTGTGTGTTATGATTTGAATGTGTCCCCTCCAAAATTCAGATGTTGCCAACGTGATAGTGTTAAGAGGTGAGGTTTTTAAGAAGTGACTAGTTCTTGAGTGTTCCTCCCTCATGAATGAAATTAAGGCCATTATGAAAGAGGTTTCACACAGCATTCAACTAGCTTACCCTTCTTTCTTCAGGCATGTAAGGATGTTGTAAGAAGGCCCTCCCCAGATAGCAAATGCAGTGCCTTGATCTTGGACTTTCCAGCCTCCAGAACTGTGAGAAAAAAGCTCTTTAAAAATTACACAGTCGGTGATATTTTATTATAATAGCACAAATGGATTAAGATACTATATATTTATTATGCTGCCTGGAAAGACAAAGGCAAAATAGGACACTTTCAGACATGAAGTTATAATAGTGAGAGAAACAGGCAAATTCTCTCCTTTCTATTCTTCAGGGAAACCTTCCCTAACCTTCCTTGATCTTGGTCAAATCCCCTATGTGCATTTTTAATAGTATGTGTTCCTGTGTTAAATGCTCCCAACAAGAGGTAATTTTATGTTTATTTGAGTGGTTATTTCATTAATTTCTGTCACCCCGCAATGGACTCAATTCCGTGAGTGGAGGGACCATGTCAGTTTTTGTGCTGTCAGTGTTTGGAAGGGACAATGCCTGCAGTGAACACTTCCTTTTCCAGCATTAATACCTTCTCCACTGTACTTCACAACCTCTGCCATAGTCTCAGAGATCTCCAAGATATCTTGTGAACACATCATTCCATTTTCCTTCAAGTGAATGCCAGCTCCCACTCTCACTGTTACTCTTGAGGCACAGGATATATAGGGTATGACATTTCAGTTATATATTTCTCTGTAATTGTCCTGTCTCTCCATTTGGTTAGCAAGCACCTCAGTTGTCAGTGCTGTATTTTATAATAGCCCAAAATAAGATACACTTAGTGGGTACTCAACTAGTGACCACTTTGCATATGGTTTGAGGACTGCATTCTCTGCAAGAGACTTCTCTGAGGTTAAATATGCATGGTAGCACTAATTAATTGATATTTGCTGAATGAATATGCTCCAAAGCAGAACATTTTTTTGTGAGACTCATTGCTCTCAATTCATTTCAACAAGTTGATTCATTTTAACAAATGTTTCTTGAGTTCCTACTATGTGTCAGGAACTCTTCTAGGCAATTGGGATACTTTCAAGAATAAAACAAAAATTGCTCTTTCCCTGGAGCTTATAGTTTAGTGGGAGAAACATATAGTAAGCCATTAATAAAAATATCAAAATTAGAAGATGAAAAATTCTATAGGAGAAAAGAAGAGCACAGGATGAATGTTTGGTGAAAGTTAACCTCTCGCCTCCAGATCTGATCTAGCTCCTGTCATGCCAAAAATGAAGGTCAACCTGGAGTAGGTCCTTATAAATCAGGTGAGGATCAGATCAACCCTCATCTAAAGGACTCAGAAAGAATTTGGAACAGTTTGGATGCCCACATAGAGTTAATTTACCACAACTAGGGCAATCAGGCAGGGAAGTATTCAATGATAATACTAAGAAATTGCAAGCTGTGGCATAATAATGTTAATTTTTTAACCACATTAATCCAAATTAATAGAATTATTTTATTTCAATGAAAATAATTAACAAATAATTTTGTGAGCCAAGTATGGACATTTTATCTAGCTTTTCTTACATTATCACTGTAAATCTTCACAAATAATAGACCATGCATGACGTGTGGTCTATTATTACTTCCATTTTGTAGATAAGAAACCATAGACATAGAGACTTTATGTAAGTCATCTAAGGTAACACAAATAGTACATGACAAGGTGGTGATTTGGAGACAGCAGCTTGACTCCTTAGTCATACTCTCAACCACCAAACCCTACAGCCTGGTGTTGATGAGAGATTGGGAAGTCAACCAGCGGGAGGTTTAAGTATTGAGTCTATCCATGTGCAACAATAAATCATTATGAAAATTCCATGGATGAATACAATGAAAATTTAGTGCTATGGTTTCCATTAGGCAGGAGAGAACATAGGAGAAAAGAAATGCTCAACAACAACAGCATTCATTATACCAAAACTGTGGTCTTAAAAGCAAATTAAAAACTCTTCATTCATTTTCTTCATAACATGGACGGAATCTCTCATTCAGATACATCCAGGAGGCCTGGTACTAATCAATAGGAATGCTTGTAAATCTTAGTAAATGTAATTTTATCTAGCTACTTGTCTTGATTGATTTTAATTAGTTTAATTCAAACCTCAAAACTGTGGTTGTGGAATACTCTTTGGAATTTCTCAAGACATTCAGTTTCCTTCTTTTAAATGCAGTATATGTTTTCATTTTTATTGAATTGTCTAATGCACCAATATGCTTAATTCCCTGTGATCTTTTTTACATAAGGGAGTTGTCTTAGTCTATTGATGTTTCTGTTGGACAGGCTGGGTTGCCCTCCAGGTGCCAATTGCCTGGTTAGAGGTCATCTGGAAATCGTATGGGACATCTCACTGGCCATTCCCTCAGCAGCACTCTGCTGGGATCTTTAGAAAAATACTTATCCAGTTCCAGGAAACATATCTTTTTAAGTTATGAAGAGCATTCTCTAGTGATCTTTTAAATTCAAAGAGAGTTTCTACTGCATATTTGAATTGAGGCACTCTTTCTGTGATATCATATGTGGGTGCATGCTAGCTGAAGCTAGCAACTTCCAAAGAAGATGGCCTTGCCATTTTCTTTAAACTTCAACTCAAAATGCCAAAAAGTCTTCCTTAATCTCCTCCACTTAGCACCTCTGCATATAGCTTGATAAATATTATCATCACACATTAAGCTTGGCTACTTAGCTCACCTGTGTGTGCTTAGAACATCTTCCAGGTGATACACATCTTGAGGACTGGAATCATGTCTTCTGTGCCTTTTTAATTTCTAGCTTTCTTATTACACCTCTCTACATAAGTGCTCAATGGAAACTTGTTGAGCTGAAATGAATGGGGCTGAAACCTTGAACTGACAACCATATATCTAGATGGTTCTGTGCTGCTCCAATGAGATGCACATCTCAAAGCCCTTTACACTTCAGAGCACTATAGTCTCCATGTCTTCCACGTTATCTACAGCACAGAAAATGTTGACAGTCTCAAAGGGTTGAGAAAGCAGCAGGAGAAGAAGCCACATATCCAACCACGTTTTTTTTTCTTTTTCCTACTCCTAAGTAGGTGCTATTGATTGTTTGGCCTCTCATAAAATACGGGTTTTAAGTCGGCTAGCTGCCTACTTGATTTTGTTCATTTTTATTTATGCCAAATGAAAGCTTTCCAAGAATTCATTTAGAATCTAGAAATATTTATTAGGTATATATGTTTTTGTGTCAGAAAAAATAAATCCAGAGGAAAATCATTCCTTATGTAATATGGAAAAAGAACAACTCTAAAGACAAAAGTCAACTGTATTTGAATGAATTACCCATTCATGTTGGGCTCTGTCTCCCTACTCTTCATTAAGAATTTATCAATTTCTTAGAAGGAAAACCTACTATACGGTGACTCTATATCAATATTTAATGTAATAGTGCCTGGAGCACTGGATTGACTTCCTTATTGTGAAAACGGGAAAGAAAATTAAGAGAGACTGCTCTATTTTCTGATGGTGAGACCCTTAGATAAATTACATTTTAGTTGTTCTATACATTTGAGGAGTGATAATGATCAGGTTCTTTGTGTTCATTGATATGTTCTTGCTAGTTTCATTTTGTTAGACTTAAGTGCAGCATTTAATGTTATTGATCAGTCTGGAAAGTACCAAAATGGCCTAACACTCCCATGGCTATGTGGCTTGGCTCTACTTTGTCAAGAAAAGGTGGCTTATTGGCCTTCATTAGGTTCCTGAAATACTCACTTTTTCCCCTACTTTCTCTGACAGTAATACCTCACATGCTAATAAGTACTGCATATTAACAAAAATTCCAACAGATTTTTGCATTCATTTTTACATCTAGTACATTCAGGCTAAGTTCAATTTGTTTGTAATATTGGCAATCCTCTTATTTTTTCTCTGCTGCCTACCTGTCTACCTTTCGGTGTCAGATATGATGATTCCGTCTCTGCCCAGATAGATATTGACTCTAATGCAGCATTGAGGTCACCTAACACAAAAGACAGGATACCATGTAAAATAAGAACAGGAAGGAGACATACACAAACCACTATGAGGTATGTACCAACAGAGGTGTATAACTCAGGTCAAGGTCATAGTGTATTGTTGGGGGTAGCTGGTCACAGGGGACCCTGGGGTCCTTCTGTCTTTGTTGCTTTTGGCTGAGACACTTGACAGTACAGAGATGAGAAAGCAAAGGATAGAGTGGGAATCAATATGGTGACCTCATCAGGCACTCACACTGAAGTGTCCTCACTTTGCCATTGAGTTTGGCTACAAATGATTCTGGATCAATCTCATGAGATAAAGGTTCCCCAGATTTTCTCCTCCAAAGCATCCTCTGAAAGTGTTCCCTAAGAGCGCTTTTATCCTTGCATTTTCCCATTACCAGATTTTTGCATGGTAAAAAGTGAAACTTCTTTCTCCATGGACTTGAATGTGATTGGGAAAGATAGAATTAAGGACCTGGGAAAATGCCTTGGTGACAAACCAATTTGACCTTTAAGTGCATTTGGAGAATTCATCCTTGAAAAAGAAATTTTCAGCCCCAGATTCCCCAGATTCTGATAGTTATATTGAAGCCAAAGTATAACTCTTGTTCTTATCTCTCTCAACTCTGATATTTTCTGTTGGTTTAAGACCACTATATTCTGGATTGTGTATTACCATTGCCATCCAAATGAATCAGGACCAGGAAATTACTCTTCGTAGTAGAACAGCTCACCGCAGAATGCATACATGATACCCCACCTCTCATCTGTGGACAAGCTCTCTTGCCCAGATTTCTGTGGTGAGTGGGTTTGAAGTCTGTTGGCCAGCTGCAGAATGGAGAATACTCATTAGTCAGCCCTATAGAAATAAACTTCTAGTGATACCTTATTTATCCAAGCATAGCATGCTTCCAACTGCATAATAACTAGGGATTTCATGTATGTGTGTGTATAGACATTATTCTTTAACTATACATCTATATGGTGTATAGTTGATATATGTATATAAATATATAGAAGGTAATTGGTCATATAAATATATAATGTGAATAATCCTTGAGGAAAAACAGTATGTTCAGAAGCTACTGTGGAACCTACACCGAGAGGTAAAATATTTTTCTTCAATATAAAAAATATCTGTTTCTTCTTTTGGTATTTGTGAGGCTTTTATAATAATCTGTGAGTTAATATAATTTGGACAGAACAGAGTGCAGCTGTGCAGCTCCATCATCAAGGGCAGGCATGTGACCCAGGGCTAGCCACTCTGATTATCCCTGGGTTTGATTTAGAGATGGTTCATGGTCTAGTCAGGCAAAATGCAAGTCAGTTCTAAGAGGTTGGAGGAGCTGTTGGGGAAAGGAGCTCTGTAGCTGGTGTAGCCATCTTGGCTCTAAGAATAAAGAGGCTGCATGAGAATGGGGCTCATGCAGAGGGTGGTAGAGCCAAGAGGTGGAAAGAGCCAGTGCTCTGGTGGTATAGAATGTACAGTTAGGTGAACTTATAAATCACCTCTTTTAATCCAATTTAAATTGAAATTCACTTAAAATGGAAGCCGAACTGAAACATACATGGGTTCACGGCTCAGGTAGGTCAAGGAAACGCTGCATACATAGTGTGTTAGCATTTCAGCAAAGCATCTGACAGTGTTTTTCACGAAATCCTGGTGGATAACATGCAGAAATATGGAGTGGATGCAAGTACAATCAGGTGACTTCATCAATAATTGAAGGGTCATGTCCAAGAATGCTAATTCCATGTCAACCTGAAGGGAGTGTTATAGCTGTGTGCCTCAGGGTTCTTTCCTGGGCCTGTCCTTTTTGACATATTTATCAAAGGTTTGGATGAGCACATTGATGGCATTCCTATCAAATGCTGCAGATGACAAGATGATTGGAGCACTAGGTAGTATATTGGATGACAGAGACTGGTTTCTAAAACTCTTCATAAGCTAGAGTATAAAAATTGAATTTTAAGAAGAACAAATGTAAAATCTTTGAATTAGATCCAAAAACTAATTATGCAAATAAGTGGGTAATACTGGAAATTTAGTTAAGTGTAATTTAAAAATGGACAGCAACATGATATGGCTGACAAAATAAATAAATAAATAAATAAATAGAGTTACATTGGACTGCATAAACAGGATACGGTAGTGATGGAGGCAGATGTCATATTGTACATATCATGTGGTTAGGCTTTTAGGGTAGAAAGACATAGAGCCAAATAAAGAAAAGTTTTCAAATATTTCTACCTGAATATGTAATTATCTTATCTCAATGTGCCAAATCTCATTGCAAAAAGGGCAAAAATTATCAACGGAACAATTCTTAGCCCTCTCTCTGCTCCCACCTGCTATTTGTATATTCTACTTCCCCTTCCCAGAGAGGGTTTTCTCTGAGAGACAAGTTATGTTATGCTACATAATGAAGGATAGAGTGGGAAAGAAGGATGGGGTAGAGGAAGACATAGAACAGGAAGTGAGCACATGTGAAGAAAGAGCTGGGGGTGTTCAAAGACAGAAGGGTCTGGTGTGGTGGCATACGCCTGTAGTCCCAGCTGCTCAGGCTGAGGTAGGATGATTGCTTGAGCCCAGGAGTTCTGGGCATTTGTGTGCTATGCCAGTTGGATGTCTGCACTGAGTTTGCCATCACTATGGTGACCTCATGTTCATGGAGGATCACCAGGTTGCCTAAGGAGGGAACCAGCCCAGGTCAGAAATGGAGCAGGTCAAAGCTTCACTGCTGATTGATAGTGGAATGGTGCCTGTAAATAGCCACTGCATCCCAACCTGAGCGCATAGCAAAACCTGGTGTCTTTAAAAAAATAAGAGGGGATCCAGAATACTTTTTAGGTATGATAGAATAGGAGAGAAAAGAAGGGGAGCAAATTTAATTTGGATTATAGTAATCACTCAAGTGTAAACCCAGAATGCATTTTTAATATAATTATCTGGCTTTAGTACCAGGAATCCATGGATTTGTCTTATCAAAGACTTTTTTTATATCTGCATTTCCTTTTCTGCCACATTCTAATTCCGCCCATTTTCCCATCACAGGCTGATAAAAGTCTTATAGGAAAAACTACCACATTCCTAACCAATAAGATATGTGGTTTCATACTATGATATGATTGGGTCTGGAATTAAACAAAGTTAATTTCTTCAAATGCACTGAGTGAACATAGTACTGGAGATTTGTAAATAAACTTTGGAAGAGAAAATTTGCCATCCTTTGTAGGTTACGTAATAATTTACTTAAAAACACAAGCAAATCAGCAAACTATTAAAAGTAATATGAGAGTTCAAGTCAGCAAGGTTGAGAAATATCATTAAAGACAAATAGGATTTTTTACACTAACACTAACCACTTAGAAAATACAATATAAAATAAAGCACTATTTACAATAACACAAAGCTACAAACTACCTAGGAAATAACCTAATGAAAATCTTTACAGGGGAAATTTTAAGATTCAGCTGAAAGAAGATAGATTTGAATAAATGCAAAGTTACATCATATAAATGGATGTGATTGTTTTACAATGTAAAGATATAGACTTCTGCAAATCGATCTTTAAATTCAATGCACTTCAAGAAAAATTCCAGCAGAATATTTGCAGGGAACTGGATAAACTGATTCTAATTAATATGGAAAAATAAATAAATTTTTAATATGGAACAACTAAGACAATTTCAAAAAAGAAGAGCAAATAAGATAACTGCCCTAGCAGACACTAAGAAATACTACAGATATTATGAAAAATTATACTATTTGAAACAATATACTACTGGTGAAAGAACAAATGCCAAATACAAAATAATAGAGTTGCAAAACACAGTTTCATAGAATTATATGGAGTTTCAGGGCAATCTTTAAAGCCTCAGGGCAGAAAAGTAGTCTTAAAGTAGAACCCTCAAGGCATAATCCATAAAGAGATAAGTATTGAGTTTGACTACATCAAAATAATTCAAGATTCCTATTGTACAGGGAATACTACACACAACATTAATAAATGACTCATAGATTGGGAGGTCTTCTCATATATAACAGACAGAACATTATCTTCCAGAATATTTAAGGAAGTCTCAAAAATCTGCAAGGAAAGGACAGAAACCCAGCAGAAAAAAAATAGGCAAAAGTTATGAATAGGCAATTCATAAAACTCTAATGGAGAAAAACTATTTGAAGATATGCTCAATCCCACTAATAATCAGAGAAATACCAGTGAAGACTCAGGATATATCACTTGATACTATTCACATTGGCAGAATTCAAGCATTAAAGATATTGCCAGCTGGCAAGAATATAGAGTGACAGGAACCCTCCTGTAAACGAGCTGGGAGCATAATCTGGTATACAGTCCATTTTGGATTGCAGTTTTGCAGAATTTTTTTTTGAGACAGTTTCAATTTTGTTGCCCAGTCTGGAGTGCAATGGTATGATCTCAGCTCACTGAAACCTCTTTCTCCCAGGTTCAGGTGATTCTCCTGCCTCAGCCTCCCAAGTAGCTAGGATTACAGCCACCAGCCACCACGCCCAGCTATTCTTTGTATTTTTAGTAGATATGGGGTTTTACCATGTCGGCCAGGATGATCTCAAACTTCTGACCTCAAGTGATCCACCCACCTTGTCCTCCCAGAGTGCTGGGATTACAGGCATGAACCACTGTGCCTAGCCAGTTTTGCAGAATTTATTGATACTAAGTATCTGTGTATCCAATGATTCAGAGATTGTACTCCTGGCACAACCTATGTACAGGGAGACACACAGGGAGGTTCATTGCAGTATTATTTTTTGTATGGTGAGTTGGAGGCAGTATGGGTGCTTTCACAAGGGGAATAGGAAAGTACAATAGAGTACTTACCGAGGATAAAACAATATGAAGTAGTCAAAATAAATTAATTAGATTGCCATATAGTAACATGGCTAGATGTCAAAAACATACTGCTAAGTGAAATAAAACAAATGAAACTGATAGCACATGATAATTGTGTAAATCCCCCCCATTCACATATACCCAAGAATATTTTTACAAATACACATAGATACATATTAACAAATGTACAGAAGGTAGTTTGGAAGAATTGACATTACAGACATAAGAATGAAGACTTGTGGGAAAATGGGGAATAGGATCAGAGATGTGGATGAGAGAGGAAAGCAAATTAACAGGAGTGGCCATGCACAGACTAATGAAGTGCTATGAACCAAAGAGCATAATTCCCTCACTGCTGCATTGGCAAAGACCAAAAAAATAAAAAATTTAGAGAGACAGGGAAGGTTAAAAAAAGTGACTTCATGAAGGATATCAACACAGGATCTCTTTTTCCCTAAAAAATTTAAATGAGGCTTGATTATCTAGATTTCAAGCAATAGTTATTTTTAAATGATATATAAGAAGAAGTATCATTTTGCTCCTGAGGTCCTAAGATTTGAACTGTCTATACATAAAAAGAAATCAACTTAATTTATAAATTATGCATCATTTTTGTCCTTTCATATTTTTGTCTATCTAGTTATAACCTAAAGCCTAATCATCTACATGATGTCACAGTATATAAACCATTTTCATATGAACTGTAATATTTGATCTTCACAAAATTTTATAAAGTAGATGACTCAGGTATTATTAGTTTCCCTTTACAAATTAGGGGATAACAGTTCATAAATGCTCACTGATTTACCAACGTCTTATTGGCAGAAAGGGCCAGAGCCAGGGACTGAATCCGATCATTTCATACAAAATTTCACAATCTTTCTACTAGATCCACTCTACATATGTGAATGTGACCAATAAACTATTTTCCTTAATAATTAGAGCATTCCTGAAAGAAAAGGACTATTACAAAATGAAGAAACTGTAGCTCAGAAAGTTTTACTCAAAATCAGGTAAATTGTACCTGTAACTCTAGCAATTTGGGAGGCTCAAGTAGAAGGATCACTTTAGGCCAGGAGTTTGAGACCAGCCTAGGCAACATAGTGAAAACCTGTTTCTACAGAAAAATCTTAAAACTTAGCCAGGCATGGTGGCACACAAGTGTAGTTCTTGCTCCTCAGGAGGCTGAGGCTCGAGGATTGCTTGAGCTCACGAATTTGAGGTTATAGAGAACTATGATTGCACCACTGCACTTCAGGCTGGACAACAGAGTGAGACTCTGTCTCTAAAAAAAGATAAAATAAGTAGACAATAAATGAAAAAATTTTTAAATGAGTAAATAACAAGTGCATCCTGCTTCTGTGCCTTAATCAGTGAAAGGCCAACACTGAAACAATGGCTAGCCAACACTCTCTAAGAAGTGGGATTCTCCTTTTTTTTTTGAGATGGAGTCAAACTCTTGTCACCCAGGCTGGAGTGTAGTGGTGTGATCTCAGCTCACTACAACATCTGCCTACCTGGTTCAAGTGATTCTCCTGCCTCAGCCTCCTAAGTAGCTAAGATTACAGGCACATGCTGCCACACCTGGCTAATTTTTGTACTTTATAGAGACGGTGTTTCACCGTGTTGGCCAGGCTGGTCTCCAACTCCTGGTCTCAGGTCATCTACCCACCTCAGCCTTCCAAAGTGCTGGGATTACAGGCTTGAGCCTGTGGGAGTCTTAAAAATAGTAAGTCAATGTTGCAAAATTCAGTAGCGGCTCTGCTGAGGACTGATTCATCCAGTTGAGCTCTGCAGAGGCTCCTGCAGTTTCCAAAACTCATCTTTGATTTGCAGGGAAATGCTGCTGGTAGTGGAGCCAGACTTACCAGCATGTCACCTCTATGTCCATCTATTAAAAGCCACCCAGCTCTCTGCTTCTGAGAGCCAGGAATCAGGATAATGGTTCTTGTGTATTATGACTGAGCAAATTTTATAGACAGACATGATGTTAGAGGGAGAATATGTCCTGGTTCCTTTGTACAGACAGCAACCCTACCAGGGTAAACAAAATCCTCTGACTAGTTCTTAACTTTTCAAACACTCTTGGAACATCTGTAGTCAACTCAGGAACTGTGGTTCTCAACCCTGGCTGGACTTTAGAAGCATCTGAAAAATGTAAACAACCATGTCTGAGCCAATTAAGTCAGAATCCCTTTGAGTGGAACTCAGATACCAAAATTTTGTTTAAAAACCTCCTAGATGGTGATGAAAATGTTCTGGAATTATATAGTTGTGATGGTTGTACAATTTTATGAATAAAAAAGAACCACTGACTTTAAAAAAACTATACATGTTAACAGGGTAAATGTTATGGTATGTCAACTATATCTCAATTAAAAAAAACAACACTTTTCCAGGTAACTCTAATGGAAAACTTGGGTTAGCAACCACTACGACACTAGGCAGTATCCCATCCAGGGCTGCACATTAGAAACTATAAAGGAACTTTTAAAAATACTGAAGTTTAGTCACGACCAACCATAGATTCTAATGTTACTGGTCTGGGTTATGATTTGGACATCAGGAGTTTTAAAACCTCCCAGGCAGCTGTAATGTGCAGCCAAGGTAGAGACTACTGGTCCAGAATGGTGGTCCTCAATGGATACCCCCAGATGAGCAGCATCAGCATTACCTAGGAATTGTCAGACATGCATGTTCTCAGCCCCACCTCAGACCTACTGAATCAGTAGAGCCCAGCAATCTGTCTTAACAAGCCCTCCAGGTGGGTCTGATGCACACCACAGTTTGAGAACTGCCACTCTAGCACATAAGAAAATTGCCTTCCAACCCAGTGGTTACTCTTAAATCTCCCTAATCCTTAAGAATGTGTGCAGGGTCTGTTCCATACCTAGAAAGGACTTAATACTTAGCACCATACTAGATAATAGAGACTGAGGAGCCAGCTGGAGAGCCACACAAGTGGAACAAATTAGTGAGAGAAAAATATGTAAGATGCTGGGTTATATATGTTTCTTCTATATGCAAGACTGTTGATTTTGGCTCTCACTCTAAATCCTTGAAATTACGATTACAAAATACTACATATGTGGTCTGTTATTTCTTTACTTCCTACATCTTCAAACTCCAAATGCATTCTGTAATCTCAAATCCTTCCTTAACCTTATCCTGTTGAGCCAGTGATTCTGTTTTTTTCTTGGTTTTAGATCAATAAATGATTTTTCTTTTCCCTTTCTGCAGCCATTTGAGAACGTTATTGGAATATCTATGACATTTTAGAGAATATATTGTTTAGAATTTTTGTCTTCTGAAGGTTTTTAGTAAAAAGGCTAAATTTAAATGTATTCTGAAGATTTTGAGTTAAGATTTTATATGCCAGCTTACAGTTATGCAGTAGTTACTGCATCATTAGTTATGGACTCCTAATGAAACAAATTTTCTTAGATTTTCAGCATCTATGGGGTTACCCTTAACAATATTGATTTAAAGTCAGGCTGTGAAGGAATGGCTGGATTATTTGTCCTATGCTAAGGCACTTTGACATAACAAGATTGCTAATAATTATTCCCCCCAGCATTAATTACTCTGAAACTACCCCTACAAATAGATGACTCAGAAACTAATGTTAAGCTTAATTTATTTGAGAGCATTATTATATTACACACGCATACCTGCCTTCAGGTTCATTAAAACAGATGACACAGCAATATTTCTGGGGCCTGAATTTTGACTATATTTTTATTGGAATAGAGATATAAGATGCAAAACCAGGATTTATTTCTTTGAAATAGTCAGTTAAATTTAGCTTCCAAGATCTGTCAGCCTCAGAATATAGCTTTATGTACCTCTATCTATCTTCTATTCTCTCAAAACTAAGAGGACTTAAACTCATTCTGCCAGAGGTATGCCTAACCTCTTGAGCCCTACCCCATTCCCAGAAGGGCCCTGCTGTGGTACCCCATCACTATGGTGACATTCAGACATCCCTCAAGAGGCCTAAGCAGGCGAGTCAAAGTAGGGAGCTTGTTATCCCTACAGAGTCAGAAGAGAGAGTGAGGCATTGAAAAATAGTTGGCAATCATAGAAGATAGATAAAAGAGAGTTATTAGGACCATTTGTGGGAATTCTTTGGAGAGTAGACAATTAAGTAAGAATAGGGTTGGAAATAACTGGAGGTAAGGTTGACAAATTCGGTATGAAGGAAGTGCTCTCTCTCTGGTTGAAAATTAAGTCTTGAAAGATTGTATGGTATTTTTTAGAAATATGTTGGGAGTTACATTTTTTAACTTATATGTGAAAAATATCTCAGTGAGTTGTTAGACTCTTTTGGCCTTGCAGACTCTGGGAAAGTCCTTTTAAATATGCTCCCTCACTGGTTCCCAGGACTTCCCAAGTCTTGAAAATCGATTTCTATTCATTCTTCATGGAGTTTGTTGTTCAAATACTATTGGAAATATTTTTAAAAATTACAATCATGCAAAGTGACTGATCCATTATCTTTCACTCATAACATAGCAATAATCTCCCAAAGTAGATAATTATATCATTATTTGCAACATGATCTTTGAATAGAGCAGGTGCAGTTAGAAGAGGGCACAGACTAGTGTAACAGCAAACGGTCTGCTCAGGGATCAACATTAAAAGAAAAAAATGCCTACTTCATAAATATTACCACCTGCAGATAATCAGAAAAATATACCTAATTGCATCCATTATGCTCTATTTCTCTTCTGGTACTCAAATTATTTCTTCTGTAATGAAAAAAATTCACATTGAAAAATTTGTTTTGGTTATATAACCAATCTAAACACAATGTATTATGTATTAATGTGAAATTACACATAGTTTTGTTTTCATGCTAGCCTAAATCAAATAGATTAATAACTATTAGGATATATTCTTTTTAAAGCCTCAGTAAAATTACCCAAAGGCTATATTTTAATGCAGGTAATAAAATATTTTTCTCTCCAGAAATCTAAAAACCAGAGAGGATTATATAAAACTATGAAATTGAAATCTTCTGTTATAATGGAAAATGGTGTGTATTAACTCTCAACTACCATGAGAGAAAGAGGATTTTTCTGTATTTCTGCAATGAAAAAAGCATTTGCTCAGGGTTCAAAAAATGAGACCTAAGTGGTGTTAACGATTCTAAAAGCAACTGAATAAAACCATTTTTCTCTAGTTTTCATAGTTCAATGTCTAAGGAAATTCTAAATGTGACTGTGAAAATTGGCTTATGTTTTCTGACCCTACTTTAAAAAAGTAAACATTTATTTTTAGAGTAGTTTTAGGTACACAGAAAAATAGATGGAAAGTATAGTGAGTATTCATATAGCCCCTCTCCCTACACACACACAGCCTCCCCTACTATGAAACCCGAATCACAGTGATACATTTTTACAACGAATGAACCTACATTGACACATCACTATGACTCCAAATCCATTGTTTACATTAGGACTATTGCTTGGTGTTGTACATTCCATGGGTTTTGACAAATGTATAATGACATATGCCCATCATTGTAATATTATAAAGAATAGCTTCACTGCCCCAAAAATTCTCTGTGCTTTATCTGTTCATTTTGCCCTCCTATCTAACCTGTGGCAACCTGACCTTTTGTCTCCATTATTTTGCCCGTTTGAGACTGGCATATAGTTGGAGTTACACTATGCAGCTTTTTTCAGAGTAGTTTATTCAATGTAATATGTATTTCAGTTTCCTCAATGTCTTTTCATGACCTGATATTTCTTTTCATTTTAGCACTGAAATAATGTCCCATTATCTGGACATACCACAATACGTACCACAGTATTTATTCATTCACCTTCTGAAGAACATCTTGGTTGCTTCCAAATTTGGGCAATTATGAATGAATCTTCTATGAACATTCATGTGCAGGTTTTTGTGTGTACATAAAGTTTTCAGTTCATTTGGTTAAGTACCAAGGAGCACAACTGCTGGATCATATGGTAAGATTATGTTCACTTTTATAAGAAACCACCAATCTGTCTTCCAAAATAGCTGTATCATTTTGCATTCCCATCAGCAATGAATGGATTTCCTGTTTTTCCACATCTTCACCAGCATTTGGTGTTGTCAGTGTTTTGGATTTTAGCTCTTCTGATAGGTGTGCAATGGCATTGAATAGGTGTGCCATGATATTGTTATAATTTGCAATTCTCTAATGGCATATGATGTTAAACATCTTTTCACATGTTTCCTTGCCATATGTATATCTTCTTTGGTGAAATGTCTTTAGGTCATTTTTGCCCATTTTTAATTTGCTCATTTGAAAGTAATGGCAAAAGTCACAAAATTTTTGCACGATCCTAGTAATTGCATTGTTCATTTTCCCTGTTGTTGAGTTTTAAGAGTTCTTTATATATTTTAGATAACAACTCTTTATCAAATGCATCATTTGCATTTATTTTCTTCCAGTCTATAGTTTGTCATCTCATGATTTTGACATTGTTTTTCCCAGAGCCAAAGGGTTAATTTTAATGGAGCCCAGCTTATTAATAATCTATTTCATGGATCATGCCTTCAGTGTTGTAACTAAAAAGTCATCACCATACCCCAGGCCATCTAGGTTTTTTCTTGTGTAATCTAAGAGTTTTATAGTTTTGCATTTTACATTTAGGTCTATAATAAATTTTGAGTTAATTTTTGTGAAAGGTGTAAGATCTGTGACTAGATTCATTTTTTTTTTTGCATGTGGATATCTAATTGTTCCAGTACCACTTATTAAAATAACTATCCACTTATGTGAGTCTATTTCTGGACTCTGTAATCTGTTTCACTGATCTATTTATCTGTTCTTTCATTAATTTCACACTGTCTTGATTACTGTAGCCTTATAGCAAGTCTTGAACTGGAATAGTATCAAACCTCCAACTTTGTTTTTCTTCAATATTGTGTTGGCTATCCTGGGTCTTTTGCCTCTCCATATAAACTTTAGAACAAGTTTATCAATATCCACAAAATAACTTGCTGGAACTTGGGTTAAGATTACGTTGAATCTATTGATCAAGTTGGGAAGAATTGACATCTTGACAATACTGAGTCTTCCAGTCTGTGAACATGGAGTATCTCTCCATTTATTTAGTTCTTCTTTGATCAGAGTTTTTTTAGTTTTACTCATATAGATCTCATACAAATTTTGTTAGATTTATATCTAAGTATTTTATTTTTGAGAGGTGATAATTTAAGTGGTAATGTGTTTTTAATTTCCAATTTCACTTGTTTATTGCTGGCATACAAGAAGGTGAATGACTTTTGCATGCTGACCTTGTAACCTCATTCAAATCACTTATTAGTTCAATTTTTTACAGATTCTTTTGAATTTCTTACATAGGTGATTATGTTATCGGTGAACAAAGACAGTTTTATTTCTTCCTTCTCAATCTGTAAACCTTTTGTTTCCTTTTCTTGTCTCATTGTATTAGCTAAGACATCTAGTACAATGATGAAAAAGAGTGAGAGAAGAAATTCTTGCCTTGTTCTTGATTTTAGTGAAAAAATGTCTAGTTTATCACCATCAAATATATTCATGGTGGGTTTTTATGTATGTGGCCTTATCGATTTTAGGGAGTTCTCCATTAATTCTTAGTTTGCTGAAAGTTTTTCTTATGCCTGAATGCTGGATTTTCTCAAATACTTTTCCATGCCTATTGATATGGTCATATGGTCATTAAGATTGCATTTAATCTACTGATCAAGTTGGGAAGAGCTGACATCTTGACAATACTGAGTCTTCCAGTCTGTGAATATGGAGTATCTCTCTATTTATTTAGTTCTTCTTTGATAGATGTTATCAGAGCTTTTTAGTTTTACTCATGTGGATCTCATACAAATTTTGTTAGTTTTAAATCTAAGTATTTTATTTGGGGACGTACTAATTTAAGTGGTAATGTGTTTTTAATTTCCATCTTCACTTGTTTACTGTTTTGAGTTTTCTTTTTTAGTCTGTTTATGTGATAAATTACATTAATTCACTGTTTTACATTAGCCAACTTTGTATAACTGACAAAAGCCCCACTTGGTCATGTGTATAATTCCTTTTATACATTGTTGAATTAGGCTGCTGCTGTGTTGTTGAAGATTTCTGTATCTATGTTCATGAGAGATATTGGTCTGTAGTTTTCTTTTTTTGTAGTATCTGGTGTTTTGGTGTTAGAATTGTGTTGGACTCAGAATGAGTTAAGAAGTAGACCTTCTGTTTCTATCCTCTGAAAGAGACAGTGGAGAATTAATACAATTTCTTCTTAAATTTTGGGTAAAATTCACCAGTGAGTCCACTTGGGCCTGGTGCTTTCTATTTTAGATGGCTATGAGTCATTAATTCTATTTATTTGCTTTTTATTTAGTTGTAATATATAATTATACATATTTATGGTATACAGTGTTATGTTTTGGTTTAGGTATCACTGTATAATGATCAAATCAGGATAATTGTCATATCATTTCAGTTCAATATATTTAATAGATATAGGCCTATTTAAGTTGTCTGTGTCTTTTTATGTGAGTTTTAGTAGGTTGTGTCTCTCAAGGAATTGGTTCATTTCATTAAGGTTATCAAATGTGTGGGTACAGAGTTGTTCATAGTATTTTTTGATTATTCATTTAATAACCATGGGACCTATAGTGATTTCCCCTTTTTCATTTCTGATAGTTGTAATTTGTGCCCACTCTCTTAGTTAGCCTGTATAGAGGCTTATCAATTTTTGTTTGTTTGTTTTCGAAGAGAGGAGCACTATTGATTAGGCTGTGAGTTTCTGTTTTGCCTTTATAGATGCACAACAGGTCACTGAAAGTATAACTGAAGGAAATAGGCCAGATGAGCCCAAACACAAGACTTTCTAGGTGCAGGGCTGGTACACAGGACCCCAGCAAGGCAGCCGGGCCACTCGTGCCCACTAGGGACAGCCCAGAGACCTTGAGCCAGGGACCCACGCTCCGCTAACCAATTCTCCTGCATTGTGCTGACAGTTGCCTTGTGCTGTGGTTACCATAAAACAACTCTCGCTGGCATTCAAGCTTTATAAAAAACACCTTCATTTTGCTCAAAAGGGGCAAACAATAGATACAGAGAAGCTAAACTGAACAGCCTCAATAAAATAAAATTAATACCAGCAGCGAATCCTCTTGCTGAAGACTTTGGCTAGAGGGCATGCGTACCAAAGTTCTAGGCTGTGAAGGTTCACCCACACACTGTTCTCGCCTTGAACTCACCAGTTTGGAAATCGGTTATGGATTTTAATGGCCTTTTCAAGGTCATTATAGTGATGACTGGAGCTTTGTTGAAGTGATTGAGCCTTAGCCAAGGCATGAAGATAAGACATGTTAATGGGTTGTGACTCAAAGTCTTTCAAATTTACTTCATACTCATCTTCATTTACGTACTGGTGTTGGCCCATCACTCTAACTGCAGATTTAAACTTCTCAAACTCCTTCTCCTGGATGTCCAGCAGGCTCGGGATTCACTTCATCACTTCTTGAAAATGCTTGCCATGGTGTATCCTCAGCAAAAATGGGATTCCAAACATTCCAAAGACCTCTTTGTGGAAATGTGTCACTGTGACAAGCATCTCCTTCTCTTTGTCCATGTCCATCTGGTCCAAAGGGATTTTTTATTTGAAACGTCTGCTCGTTGCAGGAGAAAGAACAGTTCATCTTCTCGATGGACACTAATGATTTTGTAGCTTACAATTTCTAGCAGCCTAAGATTCCCTGATGCCTTCTCCCCAGGTTCCACGGCCTTTTTACATTCTTCTAACAGGTCCTGGACATATCTATGCTTGTCTGGATATAGCATTATTTATTCTAACCTCAATTGGCTGTTTAACCATATACATTTAAAACTTTGTCAGTTCTCAAAGTCTGTGATTTTCATCTTAAGCTGCTGATAGCAAAGTTTCTTCGGTTATCTAGCCTTGAAGAATTATAGAAGATCTCTTAAAATACCTTCATAATTATGTCTAAAGGGGGTCATTCCTATAACCTTGAGACTTGAAAAACTGGAGCAACATTGGATCTATTTTGAGTCTCTCTGCAACTGTCTGTGCAACCTGAAAATAATTCATTCTATTTGATAACATAACCACAAATCCAGGATCATTAGGGATTGTTTTATCACAGAAAATGACATCAACATGGTGGTAGAGATCTCGGAAATATTCCTTTGTGGTGGGTAATTCACTGTTATCATTTTCAGGGTCACTATTCTGAAATACTATGATATCACCATCCATTTGTTCATCAAGGGCTTTATCAAAGACATGTTATAGTCCTCAATTCTCTCTGTTAAATTCTGTTTAATTTCCTTATAGAGGATAAGGCTAGTATCTTGAATAAATCCTGCTCTGTTGTACATAATTGGGAGCAAGTCACATATTTTACAGGATATTCATATGTCGATATACCCACAGTAATTCAAGCTCCACATTTTGGGATCATACCTCTTCAAAAATAACATTACATCATGATCTTTATCAAACTTGGGTAAGGTCACTCCACTAGCAGCCAGCTCAGGATTGACTGTTTCCAGGAATGTTGTCCAAGTTACCACTGAGCTCAAATTGTTTAACTGCCACTGGCTTTATTATCTAACATTACTGGCAATTTTGTTCCATTACTCCTTGCTTGCATGGCCACAATCAAATTTGATCTTGTGGAAATCCCATGGTCTGAGAGAGGTTCTGAACAAACTCAGCAGTTGAGGTATTTCACTTTTTCTTCATCGTACATGTTATTTCCTTGATGGCCATAAAACTGGTCCTCTGTGACTATATGCACTTGTGTATAGAGATGGGCTTTCTGCCGCTCCTTCTGCTTCTGAGCCTCGATCCTTTTCTCTTTTTGTAATTGCTCCACCAACTGTTCAGGAATATCGTGGTCTGCCTGTAAAATTTCACTCAGTTTTGATTCCCTGATATAGGCTAACATGTCAACATGAGTGCAGTGTCAGACAGACAGGTCATTATCATTACCCCCATAATTGTGCTCAATTGCTTCCTCTTTAGTACACCCTGACACTACATCATCATCAAATTTACACCATTTGCCATCCCCTTTGGGGTTTGGATAAACCACATGATGTCCACCATGTTTATCTCCACTATGAACGAGGACTGCATGAAGAATATAATTTGCAGGGTCCTTAGGATCTGTTTTTTGCAAAAATTCATCAAGTGGTAAATGCTCTGGGAATTCAAACTTATCATTGATCTTGATATTTTGGTCCATCTGAGGGTCATACATAAACCCCATCAGTTATAGATGTAACACTGGTGGCAGTGTTAGGAATTTCACACCTTATTCTGCTTCCTGTAAGCCATGTTCCCCAGTGTCATATTGTCCCCATTGAGCTGTTCTACTGTCACATAATCCACAAATGAATCAAATGTTTTTCTGTCCTTTGATACTGATGGATATCATAATAATCTTCTCTTTTATCAGACCGATAGTCCACTTCTTTACACTAGATATAGGACCCCATTTTACCACGGAATAATCTGGGTATGGTGCCCTCTACACAGGTGCCTTTCATCTTTTGTTCCACATTATCAAGTAACACTCGACAAAGCTCCTGAACATTGTGTTGCATGAAGTATCTAAAGTTTCCCACCCAAATGACTTTGTTAGCTTTCTTGTTCCTATGGGTTTACCACTGTGCTATAATTCATAGATCACTCTTTGTAATGCTAAAGGGACGCTTTTAGATGAATCGTACCCCTTGCTTGGTAACATGTACATAGCCTTTAGCAGCTGATTTGTGAAAAATAAAGTTGGTAGAAAGCTGTTCATATAACAAGTCGCTCCCTGATTCTTTAAGCCCACATAGCCTGTGTGCTGCTTTGAATCCCACGCAACTCCATGGGGAGCATCGCCTGTACAAAGACTTCAAAGGTAACTTTGTCATCATCTATAAATCCTTTCTCAGGATCAGTCCTAATGTCCTCCTCCGTGTTGTTGTGTTCCTCACTCAGGGCCATGTTCCCATTGATCACAGGGTTCTGAGTAATTCTTGGTGAGTCATCTGTATCTCCAGCTTCCAACTCCACGTCCACAGGCTCGCTCAGCTGCTGTTCGCCCGGTTGCTGCTGCTGTTGCTGCTGCTGGTAATAGTGGTGATTCATTTCGGCCACTGCCTGGGCCTCACCTGCGAGGTGGCCTCCTCCACCTCCCGTGTGTTGTTGGTGGCAATTTCATTGATCTTTTCAAAGAACCAACTTTTCGTTTTGTTGGTTTTCTCTGTTGCTTTTCTGTTTTCAATTTCATTGATTTTGACTCTAATTCTTATTAGTTCTTTTCTTCTGCTTACTTTGGATTTTATTGGTCTTCATTTGCTATCTTTCCAAGGTAAAAATAGATTATTCATTTTGGATCTTTCATCTTTTCTAATATCTACATTTAATGCTATGAATTTCCCTCTACACTGCTTTCACCACATTCCACAAATTTTGATAAGTTATGCTTTTGTTTTGATTTAGTTTAATATGCTTTTAAGTTTCTCTTGAGATTTCTTCTTGACCCATGTGTTATGTAGAAGTGTGTGATTTAATCTTCATGTATTTTCAGATTTTTCAATTATCTTTGTTATTAATTTCTAACTAAATTTCCTTATGGTTTGAGAGCAGGCATTGTATGATTTCTATTTTTTTTATTTTATTTTAAGTTGCATTTATGTCACAGAACATGGTCTAACTTGGTGCATGTGTGCTTGGGATAAATATGCATTCTGTTGTTGAAATGGTTGATAGATGGCAATTATATCCAGTTGATTGATGGAGGTATTGAGGTCAACGACATGTCCTCAATGATGTTTTTGTCTGCCAAATCTGTTTATATCTGGTAAGGGGTGTTGAAGTGTCCATTTATGATAGTGGATTCATCTATTTTTCTTCACAGTTTTTGCCTCACATAGCTTGATACTCTTTTGTTAGGTGCATATACATTGAGGATTGTTATGTCTTCTTGAAATCTGTACCCGTTTATCTTTTTTAATGCCCCTCTTTATTCCTGATAATGTTGTTTGTTGTGAAGTCTGCTCTGTCTGAAATTAATATAATTACTTGTGCTTTTGTTTGATCATTGTCAGTATGATATATTCTCCTCCAACATTTATTTTCAATCTATATTTTTCTTTATATTTAAAGTGGGTTTCTTATGAACAATATATAGTTGGGTCATGTTTTTCAATCCATTCTGACAATCTCTCTTTTAATTGCTGTATTTGGACTATTGATGTTTGAAATGATTATTGATATAATTAGTATCTATCATATTTGACATGCTTTCTATTTGTTGCCCTCATTTTTTTTCTTTAGCTTAATTTTAAGTTCACAAGACATGCAGGTTTGTTACACAGATAAACGTGTGACATGGTGGTTTGCCACACCCATCAACCCAACACCTAGGTGTTTAGCCCTGCATGCATTAGCTATTTATCCTGATGCTCTCCCTCCCTCTGACCAACTGACAGGCCCCTGTGTGTGTTGTTTCCTGCCCTATGTCCATGTGTTAAGCTTTTTGATGTGCTGCTGGATTCAGTTTGCCAGTATTTTATTGAGAATATTTGCATCAATGTTCATCAAAGGATGAACGTGCCTTGCATCTCGGGGATGAAGCTGACTTGATTGTGATGAATAAACTTTTTGATATGCTGCTGGATTCAGTTTGCCAGCATTTTAATGAGAATTTTTGCATCAATATTTATCTGGGATATTGGCCTGAAGTTTCTGTTTGGCTGTATCTCTGCCAGGTTTTTGTATCAGGATGATGCTGGCCTGATAAGATGAGTTAGGGAGGAGTCCCTCCTTTTCAATTGTTTGGTATAGGTTCAGAAGAAATGGTACCATATCCTATTTGTACCTCTGGTAGAATTGAGCTATAAATCCACCTGGTCCTGGGCTTTTTTTTTAGTTGGTAGGCTATTTATTACTGTGTCAATTTCAGAACTTGTATTGGTCTATTCAGACTCCCACACAATATTTCTTCCTGGTTCAGTCTTGGGGGTGTGTAAGTGTGCAGGAATTTATCGATTTCTTCTAGATTTCCTATTTTATTTGCATGGAGGTATTTATAGTATTCTCTGATGGTTGTATTTCTGTGGAGTCAGTGGCGATAATTGCTTTATCATTTCTTACTGTGCCTATTTGATTCTTCTCTCTTTTCTTTATTATTCTAGCTAGCAGCTTATTCTTTTTATTAATTTAAAAAAATAGCTTCTGGATTTGTTGATTTTTTTTGAAGGGTTTTTTCATTTCTCTGTCTGCTTCAGTTCCACTCTCCTCTTGGTTATTTTTTGTCTTCTGCTAGATTTGCGGTTTGTTGACTCTTGGTTCTCTAGTTCTTTTTTTCTTTATTTTTTGAGATGGAGTTTTGCTCTTGTTGCCCAGGCTGGTATGCAATGGCACGATCTTGGCTCACCACAACCTCCGCCTCCTGAGTTCAAGCAATTCTCCTGCCTCAGCCTTTCCAGTAGCTGGGATTGCAGGCATGTGTCACCACGCCCAGCTAATTTTGTATTTTTAGTAGAGATGGGGTTTCTCCATGTTGGTCAGGCTGGTCTCGAACTCCCAACCTCAGGTGGTCTGTCTGCCTTGGTCTCCCAAAGTGCTGGGATTACAGGCGTGAGCCACCATGCCCAGCCGGTTCTCTAGTTCTTTTAGTTGTAATGTTAGGGTGTTGATTTGAGATCTTTCTAGCTTTTTGGTGTGGGCTTTTACTGCTATAAGTGTACCTCTTAATACTGCTTTATTGCAGCTAAAACATTCCATCCCAAAGATTCTGGTACATTGTCTTTGTTCTCATTTATTTCAAAGAACATCTTGATTTCTGCCTTAATTTTATTATTTACCCAGGAGTCATTTAGGAAACGGTTGTTCAATTTCCATGTAATTGTGTGGTTTTGAGTGAGTTTCCTTTTTTTTTTTTTTTTTGGTTGAGACAGAGTTTCGCTCTTGTTACCCAGGCTGGAGTGCAATGGCGCGATCTTGGCTCACCGCAACCTCTGCCTCCTGGGTTCAGGCAATTCTCCTGCCTCAGCCTCTTGTGTAGCTGGGATTACATGCACGCGCCACCATGCCTGGCTAATTTTTTGTATTTTTAGTAGAGACGGGGTTTCACCGTGTTGACCAGGATGGTCTCGATCTCTTGAGCTCATGATCCACCCACCTTGGCCTCCCAAAGTGCTGAGATTACAGGCACGAGCCACCGCGCCTGGCCTTGAGTGAGTTTCTTAATCTTGAGATCTAATTTGATTGCCCTGTGGTCTGAGATACTGTTTGTTATGATTTCAGTTCTTTTGCATTTGCTAAGGAGTATTTTACTTCCTATGATGTGATTGATTTGAGATTAAGTGCCATATGGTACTGAGAAGAATGTGTATTCTGTTGTTTTTTGGTGAAGAGTTCTGCAGATATCTATTAGGTCCACTTGATCCAAAGCTGAGTTCAAGTTCTGAATATCCTTGTTATTTTTTTTCTCTGGATAATCTGCTATTATTGACAGCGGGTTGTTAAATTCTCCCACTATTATTGTGTGGGAGTTTAAGTCTCTTTGTAGGTCTCTAAGAACTTATTTTATGAATCTGGGTGCTCCTGTATTGGGAGCATATATATTTAGGATAGTTAGCTCTTCTTGTTGAATTGAACCCTTTGCCATTATGTAATGCTCTCCTTTGTCTTTTTTGGTCTTTGTTGTCTTACAGTCTGTTTTGTCAGAATCTAGGATTGTAACTCCTGCTTTTTTTCTGCTTTCCATTTGCTTGGTAAATTTTCCTCCATCCCTTTATTTTGAGCCTATGTATGTCTTTGCATGTGAGATGGGGGTCTCTTGAATACAGCACACCAATGGGTCTTGACTCTTTATTCAGCTTGCCATTCTGTGTCTTTTATTTGGGGCATTTAGCATATTTACATTTAAAGTTAATATTTGTATGTTTGAATTTGATTCTGTCATCATGATGCTAGCTGGTTATTTTGCAGACTTGTTGATGTAGTTGCCTCATAGTGCCATTGGTCTTTGTACTTCAATATATTTTTGTAGTGACTGGTACAGGTTTTTTTCTTTCTATATTTAGTGCTCTTTTCAGGAGTTTTTGCAAGTCTGCCTAGTGGTAACAAATTCCCTTAGCATTTGCTTGTCTGGAAAGGATTTTATTTTGTTTCTCCTTCACTTACAAAGCTTAATTTGGCCAGATATGAAATTCTGGGTTGGAAATTCTTTTCTTTAAGAATGTTGAATATTGGCCCCCAATCTCTTCTGGCATGTAGGGTTTCTGCTGAGCGGGCTTCTGTTAGTCTGATGGGCTTCCTTTTACAGGTGACCTGGCCTTTCTCTCTGGGTGCCTTAATATTTTTTTCTTCATTTCAATCTTAGAGAATCAGAAGATTATGTGTCTTGGGGTTGATTTTCCCACAATGTATCTTACTGGGGTTCTCTGGATATCCTGAGTTGGAATGTTGGCCTGTTTTGCTAGGTTGGGGCAATTCTCCTGGATGATATCCAAAAGTATGTTTTCCAACTTGGTTCTATTCTCTCCATTTATTTCAGGTACCCCAATCATACGTAGGTTCAGTCTTGTTACATAATCCCGTAGTTCTCAGAGGTTTTTGTCCTTTCCTTTTTATTCTTTTTTAAATCTAATCTTGTCTGCCTGTCTTATTTCAGCAAGATAGTCTTCAAGCTCTGAAATTCTTTCCTCCACTTGGTCTGTTCAGTTATTGATACATGTGGTTGTATTGTCAAGTTCTTGTGTTGTATTTTTCAGCTCCATCAGGTCATTTATGCCTCTTTCTGAACTGGTTGTTCTGGTTAACAGCTCCCGTAATTTTTATCATGGTTCTGAGCTTCTTGACATTGGGTTAGAACAGGCTCCTGTAGCTCAGCAAAGTTCATTATTATCCATCTTATGAAGCCTACTTCTATCAATTCATCCATCTCATCCTCTGCCCAGTTCTGTGCCCTTGCTGGAGAAGTGTTGCAATCATTTGGACGAGAAGAGAAATTCTGGCATTTTGAGTTTTCATTGTTTTATCATTGATTCTTTCTCATCTTTCAGAGTTAATCTGGCTTTGCTCTTTGGGGCAGTTGACCTTTGGATGGGATCTCGGTGGGGACTTTCTTGCTGAAGCTGTTGTTGTTGCTTTCTGTTTGTTTGTTTTTCTTTTAACAGTCAGGCTCCTCTTCTGTAGGGCTGCTGCCGTTTGCTGGGGGTCCACTATGGACCATATTTACCTGGGTCCCTCCTGTCACCAGTGGAGGCTGCAGAACAGCAAAAATGGCTGCCTGCTCCTTCCTCTGGGAGCTCTGTCCCAGAGGGGCATCAATCTGATGCCAGTGGAAAGGCTCTTGTATGTGTCTAGTGACCTCCACTGTGGGGGTCTCACCCAGTGAGGAGGCATGGGATCAGGGACCTGCTTAATGAAACACTCTGCCTGCCCCTTGGTGGAAGGAATGCATTGCACTGGGGATAATCTCACTTGTCTGGAATGCCTGGATTCTTCAGAGCCAGCAGGGGGAAGGACTAAGTCTGCTGATGTGCAGAGACTGCAGCCACCCCTTCCCCTAGGGCTCTGTCCTAGGGAGATCAGAGTTCTGTTCATAAAACCTGGCTGGAGTTGCTGAAATTCCCATAGGGAGGCCCTGCATAATGAGAAGAGATGGGTCAGGGTCTAGCCTAAGGAGTCTGTCTGGCCATGATCTGTCACAGCCAATGTGCTGCACTGTGGGGAATTCCTCCTGGGTCCAAAGTGCCCAGTCTCCCCTGCACTGGCAGGTGAAAAATAACAGACTGGAGCTGCAGTGATAGTTGCCACCCCTCCCTCCAGGTGCTCAGTCTTCTTGGGCATCAGGCAGCTGCAGTGATGGTGGCTGCCCCTCCCACTGGGTTCTTGGTTGCCTTAGGCAGCAGGCAGCTGCAATGATGGCTGTCACTATGCCCTCTGGGAACATAAGTCATTTTAGGCAACAGGCAGCTGCAGTGAAAGTGGCCGCCCCCAACCCCAACTCCACCATCTTAGGCAGTCTCCAGCTGTGTGGCTGCCAAGAATCTGTACAGTTCTGTGCCTGGAACCCAAGGCCCTGGTGGTGTGGCTCATGAGGAGGATCTCATGATCCTTCTGAAGCACAGATTCGTGGAAAGAGCGTGGTTTTCTGGGTGGGGTAGCACAATCACTCACCACCTCCCCTGGCTTGGGGTGAGCCCTGTGTACCTCCCTGTTGGGCTGTCACTCCACCCTGCTTTTCCTCACTCTCCGTGGATCATACCAACTGCCTGGTCAGTCCCAGTGAGAGAACCTGGATACCTCAATTGCTAGTACACAGCTCATTTGCCATTTACCTTCTCTGTGGGACCTTCCCACAGCTATTTCTAGTCGGCTATCTTGGCCCCTCTCCAAGTTATCTTGCCCTCATTTTTTGTTTCTATTTTCATCATCCACAACTTTCTTGCCTTTTGTGGTTTTAATTAAGTACGTTATATTATTTCATTTTCTGTCTTTTCTTACCATATAAATTACATATTTTTAAAACTTGTTTTAGTGGTTGCCCTAGAGTTTGCACTATACGTTTACAACTAATTCAAATTCCTTAACAAATAGCAATGCACTACTTCACGGCTAGTACATTATAGTAACAAAATATTCCCTCCTATCCCTTGAATCATTGCTGTCATTCACTTCATATATACATGAACAAATATACATATATAAAATATATATTTTGTATAGGCATACTTAATTCAATACATTGTTTTTATTATTTTGAACAACCTTCTATCTGTTAATCAAGAATAAGAAAAATATGTTTTTATTTTATCTTCACTTATTCTTTCTTTGACATTGTTCTTTTTTTACATGTAGATCCAAGTTTCTGACCTACATTATTGTCCTTCTCTCTGAAGAATGTATTTTAAATTTTCTCACAAGGCAGGTCTATTGGCAACAGACTCGTCAATTTTTGTTTGAGAAAATCTTTATTTCTTCTTCCCCTGTGAAAAATTATTTCACAGAGTAGAAAATTCTAGATTGGTGATTTTTTTCTCTCAACACTCTAAATAATTCACTTTATTGTCCTCTAGCTTGCATAATTTCTAAGAAGAAGTCAGACAGAATTCTGATCTTGCTCCTCTATAGGTAAAGTGTTTTCTACCTCTGGTTTCTTTCAAGATTACAAGAAAATTTTTTGATTTCCTGAAGATTGACTATAATATAATTGGGTGTAGGAATTTTGGGCATTTATTCTACTTGGTGTTCTCTGAGTTTCCTGGATCTGTGGCCTAGTGTCAGATGTTAATTTGAGGGAAATCCTCAGTCATTACTGCTTCAAATATTGTTTCTCTTCCTTCCTCTTTTTCTTTTCCTTCTGATATTTTCATTACATGTGTGTTATACTGTTTTAGCTGTCCCACTATTCTTGAAATTATTTTTTGAGATGAAGTTTTGCTCTGTTGCCCAGGCTGGAGTGCAGTGGCGTGATCTCGGCTCACTGCAACCTCTGCCTCCTGGGTTCAAGTGATTCTCCTGCCTTAGCCTTCTGAGTAGCTAGGATTACAGACGCATGCCACCACACCAGGCTAATTTTTGTATCTTTAATAAAGACAGGATTTCAGCATGCTGGTTTTCTTAGGCAGCAGGCAGCTTCTACTCCTGACCTCAACTGCTGACCTCGTGATCCACTTGCCTTGGCTTCCCAAAATGCTGGGATTACAAGTGTGAGCCCCATGCCAAGCCTATTCTTGGAATTCTGTATTGGCTTTATGCAGTCTTTTTTCTCCTGCTTTTCAGTTTTAGAAGTTTCTATTGTTATTTAGAGATTCTTTCCTCAGCCATGTCTGGTCTACTACAGAGCCCATCAAAGTTACTCATTTATTTTACATTGTTTTTAATCTTAGCATTTCTTTTGATATTTTCTTTTTTATGTCTAGAATTTCTCCTTGATTTTTAAATCTCTCTGCATACATTATCTATCTACTCTTGGATGCTGTCGACTTAAATCTATTAAATTCATTTTAATTAAGGCATATTATAGTTTTATAAATTCCTGGTCTGATAATTCCAGCATTTCTGCCATATCTGACTCTGTTTCTGATGTATGCTTATTCTCTTTAAGCTCTTTTTGTCTTTTTAGTATGTCATATTTTTTTATTGATAGGCAAACTTCAGTGATGTAGTAATAAGGTATTGAGGGAGAGGAAGTGTTCTACAGTCCTAGGATTAGGTTTCAATCATTTAGTGAGTCTGTGCCTTTGGACTGTGAACTTCATGGGTGCTTCTCAGTTTTGTACCCTTTAGGTGGGACAGGATGGCTAGAAGGGGGTGGAGTTGGACGTTTCCTTTCTCCCACATAGAAGGCCAGAGGGAGCTGGAGCTGGGTATCTCTCTTCCTTCGGGTCAGTTAGGTCCTGATAATACCCCAAAAAGCTGGGTTCTAGTAAAATAGATTCTCCTGAGAGCAGGTTGTGTTAAGAAGAACAGAATGCTTTGGTTGTTTCTTATGCTTTCCCCCCACTTACCTCCAGAAGCACCAGGGGATTTTTCTCTCATATTGTCATGAGAACCTGATAGAGCTCCAAGTGGAGAGACCCACAAAAGTGTGGGGCTTCCCTATGATTAGGTCCTCCTGGAGTTTTTAACTTTCAAACTTGTCTACATCAAGCCTCCGGCATTTCATCAATTACACTTTAGGTTTTCCTACCCTGGCTCTGCTTCCCACAAACGCTCTGTCTCAGGTAAGTTTTGATTCTCTGTGTCTACCTTTCTGTCTCTCCAATTCTAGGGGTAGCAGTTTGCCCTGTGAACTCATTTCCCTGATTGGGAATTATTGATTTTTCAGTTTGTTCAGCTTTTTACTTATTTGGACAGACTGGCAACTTCTAAGCATCTTACACAAGTGACCACAAACTTCCAGTTTCAGACCTACTTTTATGGGGAAATCTAGAATTGTCTCTAGATAATGTTTAAGGAAAGAATGTCATGATTTTATTTATTAAAGGTAGGTGATAAACATTTTTTAGTCTTGTAGTACTAAAACATGTACTAAGAAAGCTGATAAATTTTGTGTGTATTTTTACACCCTGGTGAATGTGACAGCTAATAACACAAAGGCCTAACTCTTCCTTTTGATTGCAGATGTAATATGCTTATAGGGACTTATCACTGTGACAGGAGAATTTTTTTTAATGTATCTTTTTTCTTTCTAACTGATGTACAGTTGGATTCATTTAATTAATATGCAAATTATATGGCATTTCTGTGCATTTTGCTACTGTGTACATATTTTATGTAAAATTTTAATCCTAATTTCACATACATAGAAAATAGTGTACAGAACATAAACGTACAGCTGAATAAATTTTTGCAGAGTAAACAAACCAATTTAAGCAGCCCCCACATCAAGAAACAAATCATTCTCAGAAACACGGAAGCCTTCCTGTGTTTTCTTGCCCCTTCCTGTCTTACTCTTTCCTTCCATTTACAAAAGTAACTACTATTTTGTCTCCAAATAGGTTTGGACTTTTTATTGTAGAAGCATACAATATTTACTCTTTTGTCAGGCTGCTTTTTCTCAGTGTTATATGTATGAGATACATTTATGCTGTTAAAGATTGTTGTAGTTCATTCATTTTCATTGCTATCTAGCATTTCATTGTATAAATATACCAAGGTTTATGTGTCCATTATACAAGTGACATTTGGGTTGTTTCAAGTCTGGGGCTATGGCAAATAGTGTTGTTATGAATATTCATTTATGTACATTTTGAAAACATGTATATACTTTCATTGGGAATATATCTAGGAATGAGAGGGCTAGGTCAGAGTGTAGGTCTTATACACTGTTTCACTTTAGTAGATATGACAGTGGAGTCTGTTAGTCTTCCAGAAATTCCCTGTGAAAACAAAGAAGACTAATTAGGATTGTAGGGGGGAAATTGTGGATGATGTATTCAAAAACCTAGGAAAAAGAATCCCTGCATATTCCACAATAGAGGAGGGAATACACAAAGCACCAAGATTAATAATTGTGTGGTAGGGCTGGTAGGGAAATATGTTGTAGGTATCTACAACATATTGTAAAAGCTGGGGAAATTTAAAAACATCATCAACACCTACCCCACAAAAGAGGTGACACTACACTCCCTAGGGGAAGGGTCTGACAACAACCAGCAAAAGTGAGGAAAGTCCCCACAGGATTCAAATTTTAAGTAAATGCAAAAACCTGTACAGCCCTGGGAAGATTCCACAGTACTGTGTCAGGTTACATCTTCCAGAATTTCAGAGAAATCTGACGAATCTCCCTTCATGAGTTTTCAAGATACACTAGGAGGATTCAAAATCAAATGGACGAGAACAGAAATATTAGGGGCAAATAAGGAGAAGAGTTTCTGATAATTAGGAGGAGTTCTGCAGTGGAAGCACATCCCAAAACATACCACATAAGCAAAAATCTAAAGCTGAGAGCTCTGTGGAGCTAAATTCTACACTTTCCAGATTGTAGGCTCTGGATCTGGTTATATGCTTAACCAGATGTGCCATCATAGGAAGTCACGTGTCCTCTTTGACCTGCAATTTCTAGTTAAAACAGTAATCAGTTTGCTCTTTATTATTTACTCATGAAATTCATGAGGTTTTTTAAAAAATGAAATGTGGTAAAAGGCTTGTCAAGTGTCTACCTACTCTGTGAATGTAGCAAGTACTATAATTCATGGCTATGATTACTGCTGTCACCCTACTATACTTATTAGTTTCATTTGATATTGTTCTCTGTTTTCTACTTCTTAAAATACTTGCTTTCTCTGGCATCTATAATGCGATCTTCTAGTCATTTTTTTCCTCTTATTTCTACAATTCTATGATTATCTTTATGACTTTCTCTTTTCATGCTTTAAAGTCAATATTCCTTGGGGTTCTGACTTTGACTTTTCCTTTTTCTGTACATGTATAACAGTGGTTGACAATCTTGACTGATTATTGCAATCACTAGGGGAGCTTTTCCAAATCCTGATTCCCAGGCTGTGCCCCAGACCAAGTAAATCAGATTCTCAGGGGAGAGGAACCCGACATCAGTATATTTTAGAGTTTCCAAGTGATTGTTCTGTGCAGCCAAGGTTTAGAACCACGGACATACAATGTCTTTAGATGATCTCATCCACTCTGGTAGGTTCAATTACCATTTATAGCCATGGTTTTCAATCCTGGCTGCATATCAGGATCACCTGGGGATGGTTTTGTTTTGTTTTGTTTTGTTTTTTTCTTTTAAATCAATGTCTTTGCCCCTAACCCCAGAGCTGCTGATTTATTTATCCAGAGGTAGAGCATTGAGTGAATGTGTCTGTTATAGTTGTGGAAATCAGATTACTAAGTACAAAAGAAATGTGTTTGAAAAGCAAGTAGGCACTGAACGAGAACCTGAGGAATTCTCCAGTAAATAAAATGAATTGGTTAGTGCATGAATTTTTGACATATCATTTGACTGCTAAGTGTTCTAATTTGCTTTCTTTCTAACAATTGTCTATATGACATCAAAAGTTTGAATGGATGGATATCATGCTTTAAAAAACATTTTATTTTAGGAGAGAGATCCAAGATGGCTGATTACTAGCAGCTCAGGATTGTAGCTCTCAGTGAAAGCACACAGAACCAGAGGACACCACACGTTCAGATGCATTTTTGCTCCTCACATACCAGGAGATTCCCAGTGGAGGAGCCCCACGGGTCGCCAGCATGACTCTTGCTGCAGGTGCAGCAGTTTTGCTGGCACCCTGGCACAGTGGTTCTTCGTACACAGTGAATGGGACCAGGTCCCCTTTTGGTCGACGTTTGGAGCTCCGGGAAGGCAGAGTCACCTATTCAGCTGATTGAAAAAGGGACTCAAGGAAGCCAGACCAGAGATTCCCAGGCAGAAAAACACCATGAATCTTAATGCTGCTGTTTTAGCTGGTGCAGTGGGTTGCTCAGATTTTGGCACTGGGAATCAACAAGTTGGATGTCCACTCAGAGACCTAATTTGAAAGTCGGTAATTACAAAGATGACAGGTAGATAAATTTACAATGATGGGAAGAAACTAGCGTAAAAAGGCTGAGAATACCCAAAATCAGAATGCCTCTCCCTCTACAGGGGATCACAGTTCCTCATCAACAAGGGAACAAGGCCTGATGGAGAACAAGTGCATTCCATTAACAAAATTAGGCTTCAGAAGGTGGATAATAAGAAACTTCTGTGAGTTAAAAGAACATGTTCTAGCCCAACATAAAGAAACTAAGAACCTTGAAAAAAAGTTTGATGAAATCCTAATGAAAATAGACAATTTAGAGAGGAATATAGGTGAATTAATGGAACTGAAGAATACAATATGAGAACTCCATGAAGTATGCACAGGTTTTTTTTTTTTTTTTTTTTTTTTTTGAGATTGAGTTTCACTCTTGTTACCCAGGCTGGAGTGCAATGGTGCAATCTCGGCTCACCGCAACCTCCACCTCCTGGGTTCAAGCAATTCTCCTGCCTCAGCCTCCTGAGTAGCTGGGATTACAGGCACGTGCCATCATGCCCAGCTAACTTTTTGTATTTTTAGGAGAGACGGGGTTTCACCATGTCAACCAGGATGGTCTCGATCTCTTGACCTCGTGATCCACCCGCCTCAGCCTCCCAAAGTGCTGGGATTACAGGCTTGAGCCACCGTGCCCGGCCTGCACAGGTTTTAACAGTTGAATTGATCTTCTGATCAGAAGAAAGGATATCAGAGGTTGAAGACCGACTTAATGAAATGAAATGAGAAGACAAGATTAGAGAAGAAAGAGTAAAAAGGAATGAACAAAGTCTCCAAGAAATATGGGACTATGTGAAAAGACCTAATTTACGTTTGATAGGTGTACCTGAATGTCATGAAGAGAATGAATCCAAGCTGGAAAATATTCTTCAGGGTATTAATCAGGAAAACTTTCCTAACCTAGTAATGCAGGACAATACTCAACTCCAGGTAATAGAGAGAACACCACAAAGATATTCCTCAAGTAGAATAACCCCAAGACACATAATTGTTAGATTTACCAGGGTTGAAATAAAGGAGAAAATTCTAAGGGCAGCTAGAGAGAAAGGTCAGGTTACCCATAAAGCGAAGCCTATCAGACTCACAGCAGATCTCTCAGCAGAAACCCTACAAACTAGAAGATAGTGGGGGTCAATATTCAATATCCTCAAAGAAAAGAATTTTCAACCCAGAATCTCATATCTAGCCAAATTAAGCTTCATAAATGAAGGAAAAATAAAATTTTTCACGAACAAGCAAGCACTCAGAGATTTCATCATTACCAGGCCTACTTTACAAGAGCTTCTGAAAGAAGCACTATACACAGAAAGGAACAACCAGTATCAGTCATCCCAAAAACTTACCAAAAGGTAAAGAATATCTTCATAATGAAGAATCTATATCAACAAATGGGCAAAATAGCCAGCTAGCATTAAACGACAATATTAAACTCACAAATATCAATATTAATCCTAAATTTAAATGGATTAAATGACCCAATCAAAGACACAGACAGGCAAATTGAATAAACAGTCAAAACCTATCAGTATGCTATATCCAGATCCATCTCGTAAGCAAGGACACACAAGACTCAAAGAGTTGGTGGAAGACTTACCAATCAAATGGAGAGCAAAAAAACCCAGGAGTTGTAACTTTTGTCTCTGACAAAATAGACTTTAATAGTAACAAAGACTAAAAGAAACAAAGAAGGACATTACATAATGGTAAAAGGATCAATGCAACAACAGGAGTCAATGATCATAAATATATATGCACCCAATTTAGGAACACCCAGATACATAAGACAAGTTCTTAATGACTTATAAAGAGACTTGGACAATAATAGCAGGAGACTTTGACACACATTGTTAATATTTGATGGATCAACGCGATAGAAAATTAACAGGGACATGTATGATTTGAACTCAGACCTGGAACAAGTAAACTCAGTGAATATTTATAGAATTCTTCACCCCAGGTCCACAGAACATACATTTTTCGCAGCATCACATTACACCTATTTTGAAAGTGACCACATAATTGTAAGTAAATCACTCTTCAGCATTTGCATAGCATTTCACAGACTTAAATGAAATATTGGTTGGCTGTTTGTTATTTTCTTCCCTTATTCCTTCCTGTCTCCACTGTTAAGCACAATTATCGGCATAAAAGAGGGTTTTAATACCTATTTTTAGATTGCATTCCAGCCTGGGCAATAGAGCAAGACTCCTGTTCTCTCTCCCCCTTTCTCTTTCTTCTCTTTCTTTCTTTCTTAAAAAAAAAAAAAAAAAAAAGCTTTAAGAGCTTGTTAACCACTGTGAAAGATGAATGAAATTCTAGGTTGCAGTGCAGTTTTGATGATGGTGATACAACATTCAGCTCATTTTTTTTTTCTTTGTCAACTGTAAGTCAGGGTATCAGCATTGGATTCTTGGAAAATGTCATCTCACTTAAAAAAAATTTTATTTAAAAATAATTATAGATAGAAATTCGCAAAATTGATACATAGAACCTCATGAACACTTTACCCAGTTTCTTCTAATGGTGACATCTTATATAGCTGTAGCACAAAAACCAGGAAAACATTCAATAGACAACAGACTGTGTTCAATTTTCACCAGTTTTTAAATGCATTCGTGTGTGTGTGTGTGTGTGTGTGTGCATGTGTGTTGTTCTATGCAATTTTATACCATGTATAGATTTCTACAATTACTACCACAATCAAGATACAGAAATATTCAAGCAACACAAAGAAACTCTGTCATGCTATCCCTTTATTAGTCACACCTACCTCCACCCCAAACCCTGACAACCCCTAATCTCTCGTCCATCTCTTAGTTTGTCATTTCAAGGATGTTGTATAAATGGAATAATAAAGTGTATAACCTGTGGGTTGGCTTTTTGTTCTTAACGTCCTTGAGATTCATCTAAGTTGCTGCATGTAATACTATGTTTTTTATATTAGAAAATGCAAAAGGGATACACATTGAGTTTGAACATTTGGAAAAACTTCTTTTATCTAAAATACATTGACTTGGGTCATTTAAAAGTCTTTATTTTAATAACTGAGATTTATTCATTTCAGCTAATGATTTAAAAATATATTTTAAAATTCAGGAGAGATTGTTACATTGTTGGAGAAATATTAATGAGAGTTTCAGGTATCATTTGGAATGAAATATAAACTCAGATTGTGCAGTTTTGAAATTATGCCCTGCAACTTGATATATACTTTCAATATAAAAATTCACAAAGTAAACTCAATTTGCCACTGCTACAGACTATTGAGGGCCAATAAGTATTTTATTGACTGTTATGTTTGGTGGAAATATAACTCTGGTAAGACTATTTGGGGTTTTATTTAATATGAAGAAAGTTTTCTAGATTTCACTGTTACTGAGGTTTTTTTTTCTTGTCTGCCATAACCTTGAATTATTGTCACTTCTCTACAAAATGCTATTATGGTTACCATATTCAAATTCATTTTCAATTTTATTCCTATTTTTTAGCTACTGACAGCTATCAGTCTTGTGACAGGTAGTATTTATGGTAATATACTCACAAATTGTTCGAAAGAAGAGAAAAGTGAGTGATTTATGTCTTGGGTTTAAGAGGTTAAATTTGATTTTATTGTAATAAGACACTTTGAGATAGACTTAGTTTTGCTGCTGTGAGCCTGCTGGAGTTATTATGCCATATTGAGCAAAGGCTTTTATCCATGTTTAGCCAAAAGACATATTCATTCTTGAAAAGAACAATATCCGTAGTCATTCAAATAATTGACTTCTTAGTAGGTTCTTGGGAGAGAGACTTTATCCCGTTAATGCCTTGGTTATGTAATACAAACATAGGAGAGATCCTCCAAAATACATTTTAACTATAAGAACAATTCTTCCAGACTTCTGCTTTTTGATTTAGTGATGACCTTTTCGGCTCTGTTTTTCAAACACAGCCATGTTTAAAGTAGTATTTGCTTCCTGTTAACCCTTTTGACCCTGATGTTTTCACTTGTCTTTCCATTCACAAATGTTCCTTCATGTTGACATGTATAACTTGTCAAACAAACAAAAACAACAACAAAAGAGGAAAAGTATTTGAAAATTATTTGTCTTGATATGCTTAATTTATTAAGTTTTTTACACATTAATAAGAAAAAGAGGGGAAAAAAAGCCACAATTGATACTTGGGAAAATATTATGAACAGGCAATTCATAAGAGGAGGCCATAACATGCCCAATAAATATATGAAGAAATGTTCAACAATATCAGAAACATAGAAATTCAAAATTAAAAACCAACAAGTTATAATTTTTTTCCTTTTGGTTGTTGAGGATTTCATAAAAATGAAAATTGCTCAGCTATGGATGAGTTAAACCATCACTTTAGTGCAGTACCTAGTATAAAGGTATTTGTGACATTTCTAAAGTCAATTTGGTAATAAGAGCCAAATACTTTAAAAAGTGTTTAAGTGTCTCACATTGTTGTTATATTTTATATCATTTATAATAATTTTAAATTGAAACAAATTTGCTGATTAACAATAATACAATGGTAAGTAAATTATGGAACATCTATTGAAATAATATGTATTAAGAGTGATTTTTATGGCCAGGCACAGGGGCTCATGCCCATAATCCCAGCACTTTGGGAGGCAGAAACAGGTGGATCACCTGAGGTCATGAGTTCAAGACCAGCCTGGCCGACATTGTGAACTCTGTCTCTACTAAAAAATACAAAAATTAGCTGGGTGTGGCGGTGTGCACCTGTAATCCCAGCTAACTTGGGAGGCTGAGGAGGAGAATTGCTTGAACTTAGGAGGCAGAGGTTGTGGTGAGCCAAAGTTACACCACTGTACTCCAACCTGGGCAAGAGAGCAAGATTCCGTCTCAAAAAAAAAAATGTGATTTTATAAATCTATACTAGCTATATAAGAAGCGATCTATAATATATTCTTTTTTTTTTTTTTTTTTTGAGACGGAGTTTCACTCTTGTTACCCAGGCTGGAGTGCAATGGCGCGATCTCAGCTCATCACAACCTCCGCCTCCTGGGTTCAGGCAATTCTCCTGCCTCAGCCTCCCCAGTAGCTGGGATTACAGGCAAACGCCACCATGCCCAGCTAATTTTTTGTATTTTTAGTAGAGACGGGGTTTCACCGTGTTGACCAGGATGGTCTCGATCTCTTGACCTCGTGATCCACCCGCCTCGGCCTCCCAAAGTGCTGGGATTACAGGCTTGAGCCACCACGCCCGGCATCTATAATATATTCTTAAAGGAAAAACATTTATGTAATTTTTATGTATGACATCAATTTTGTCCTCTAAAATATGTATATGGTGAAAGAGATAAAATAACATAGAATTCATAACTATCAACAGTAATCATCTCTGTGAAGAAGAATCATGGTCGATTTTTCTTTTTGTGTCTTACCATATTATCCAAATTTTAATAATATACATGATTTATTTAAGATGACAGAAAAACAGAAATGATTTTGAAATGATAACATGTAATATATTTAAATGGATCAATACAGAGGGTTAAGTACTGTGATATATCAAAAGGTCTGGCTCAAACTATTCCCACCTCTCTTACCATTTTATTTTTATTAACCACCAGGGACCATATTGGTTATTTTCTTCCTCTCAAATAGACCATCTTTTGAAGTCTCATCTATCAAATAAAAGTAAGTAAAAGTTAATTAATGTGTTTTCTCAATTTTGTTCAAAAAATTATAGATGCCAATTATAGGTGAAGAAGTAATTGTTACCAAGTGTGGTAAATGATTGTATGTGTCATCTTGACTGGGCCACAAAGTGCCCAGATATATAGTCTAACATTTTTTTTGGTGTATCTATGAGGGTGCTTCTGGATGAGATTAATAATTGAATCAGTAGACCCAGTCAGGCAGATTTGCCCTTCTCTCCCAGTGTGTGTGGGCCTCAACCAATCAATTGAAGGCTTGAAAAGAATGTAAGACTGAGTAAGAAAAAGTTCCTTCTCTCTGAGAGTTTTCCAGCTGGGACATAGTTTTATATCTGTCTTTGGACTATTCAAACTTATACTGTTAGCTCTCCAGCTTCTTAGACCTTCAGACTCAGATGGAACTATTCTATAGGTTCTCCTGGGTTTGGACTTCTCAGACACCATAATCATATGAGCCAATTTTTTATAATAATCCGTGTGTATGTATGTATACACTCACATGTATATGTGCATATGTATATATAACTATATATAGTATGTGTATATACATATACATATAAACATATATAACTATATAGAAACTGTATTGTACGTGTGTATATATACATATAAACATATATAACTATATATAAACTATATGTATGTATGTATGTGTATACATACATATAAACATATATAAACACATATATGTATGTATGTATACATCTATATATGTTACATTTAGTATGTATATACATACACCAACACTATATATAGTATGTATACACATATGTGTGTGTGTGTGTGTGTGTGTGTGTGTGTGTGTGTGTGGTTCTTTTACTTTAGAGAAATATACACCAGCCAGGTGTGGTGGCTCCTGCCTGTAATCCCATCACCTTGAGAGGCTGAGGCAGGAGGACTGCTTGAGCCCAGGAGTTTGAGACCATCCTAGCAACACAGCAAGTCCCAGTCTCTACCAAAAATAAAAGAAATTAGCCAGGCACAGTGGCACATGCCTGTGGGCCCAGCTACTTGGGAGGCTGACATGGGAGGATCACTTGAGCCTGGGAGGTCAAGGCTGCAGTGAGCCATGAATATGTCACTGCATTCCAGCCTGGGTGACAGAGCAAGACCGTATCTTAAAAAAAGAGAGAGCGAGAGAAAAGAAATATACACTGATCTGAGTTGACAAAATTGGACAAAGAACAGATAGATGCTATTGCAGCACTCAGCAACCTTATTTGGGATAATATGCTTAAGGCCTTTGCAGGGTTAGAAGAGTGAAATCATCAGGGCAAGGATTACTGTGACCTGTTTTGAGCATGTTTGCCTGGAGAGACTAAATTTTTTCTAAATCTATTTTTTATTGACTATCTCCCAATATTTTTTTCAGCTTTCTATGTAACGTTCTTAACTGTATTTTCATAGAAAATAGTTATTTTATTTATCCTTTAAAAAAAAAGCTATCTCTTTTTCTCTTGTCTTTTTTTTTAAAAAAATTCTCTATTTCATAGATTCATAGATGTCATATAACCTCTGGACTCTCTGGGAAAAATAATTCTTGTTTGATCTGTGTTCTGTTTTAGAGGTTTTCTTCAAATATGTGATGACCTTAGCTGACCATTTTTTTAAAAAAACTTCTAACATTTTTTATTAAGGAATAAGTAATGCATTTTCATTAATGTGCAATGATCTTAAATGAACAATTTGATAAATTTTTACATATGTATAAACTTATATAACAATACTCAATCAAAGTATAGAATATTTCCACCACCTCGGATAATAACCTCCAGAGATAATCACTGTCCATAGATATTTTGGGTTCTACTTAAACTTCATATAAATAAAGCATGCAATATACATGTTTTTATAACTAGTTTTTACTAAAAATGTTGCCTCTGAGATTAATCCATGTTGTTACATGTAGAATAGTTGATTCTTTTTTAAAATTGTAATTATGATTATAATACCTATTATAATTGCTATTAATTTAATAATTATTATAACTATTCCACTGTGTATACATACTATAAATACTTTATCCATTTTCCCATTGATATTTTGATAATTTTTCAATTTAATTCTATTATGAAAAAAATTACTATGAACATTCTTTTGACATATTTTGGTAGACATATGTACCAAATTATCTTAGGTAAATATCTAGTAGTAAAATTCCTGAGTTGTACAATAGGTATGTGTTTAGATTTGGTAGACACTGATGAACAGTTTTCCAAAGTAGTTGCATCAATATATCAACATGTATACATATATACACCTACATATGTGTATATATGTGTTGTATGTATACACATACACACCTACATATGTGTATATATGTATTGTATGTATACACATACACCCATGCTATATATATAGTATGTATATGCATAGTCACACATACGTGTGTGTGATTCTTTTACTCTAGAAAAATGTAGACCAGCCACATATGGTGGCTCATGTCTGTAATCCCAGCACTTTGGGAGGCTGGTATTGTTATCCAACATTGGTATGTTGGATAAATTGATATCTAACATGATATGTTGGATAAATTGATATCCAACATATCAATTGGCTTTTTTATGAATAGTGTTTTTTGTGCCCTTTAAGAAATCTTTTCTACTATAGGATCATGGATATATTTTCCTATGAATTCTTCTAAACACTTAATTTTTTTATAATTAGGTCTATGGTCTACCTTTAACTAATTTTGTTTATCTTATGAGATAGAGGTAAAGTTTTTCTTTTTTCACATACATATTTAAATGAATCTCTATTAGTCTTCTGCACCAACTATCTAGCATTCAATCAAAAAAGCAAGGGAAAAGCAACCTATTATCAAGAGATAAAGCAGTCTACAGAAATAGACATCAGGAGTGATGCAGTAAAATCTAATTAGAAGTTCTCTGTACATGGATAGGATGTATAGACAGTTAGGCACCACCGTGTGGGCTTCAGGTATTCAGCTGGCTTTTAAATGGGTACCCACAATGTCAGTTACTGTAACTATTGATTTCAAGGAGATTCAGTTTCTGCCATAAAGAATCTTCCAATCCCCTGCCCACCTTGATGTGGTAAAGAGGAGCTAGTAGCCTGAATTTTTTTTCTAGTCTTTCACCTAGTCACTGTTTTAGCCCTGTCAATCACTCTGTCTACTTTCCAGTGAAGGTGCCCTGAATTACTGAGTCTTTTCAAGGTTTGGAGGGGCAATTTATCTTGCTTGTCATTGATACAACCTTTTGTTTAGACGTGAGACATGTAAAAGTTCTACCACTTAATAACTTTCCTTAAAACTCCCTCTGCCTCAGCTTCATCACCTGTTAAATGCAGATAATGCTACTTAATCACAGTATTATTGTAAAATTAACTAAATTAAATTAGGTAAAGCTTTTATAATAATGCTTTAGCACATAATGAGTGCTCAAAAATTGTTGGCTATGATTAGCTCTTTCATTCAGCTTATTCATTTACCATTCCATTTGCTTTTATCTTCCAAACAACTGGATAAGTATGTGTCTTTAGTATATCCTCTCATATTTCCTTTGTTCTTTTAAATTCTTTTGCTATTATTTTTATAAGATTTATAAAAAAATTTAATGTAAAAACATGTTGAATGCACATATTTAATGAAAATTCATCCAACTGACAAAGTCAAAAGTGTAAATTGCTGCAAAGACTCTATAATTACGCAGACCATGACTGTAAAATTACTGAGCAACATGATCTGTAAGGTTTGTTCTAGATTAAGTTTTATGAATGAATGACATAAAAAAATCATGCCTATGAAAACAGTGAATTTTATATTTTTAAAGAAAGCTAAAACCATTTGTTTACATTTTTCTCTCTGTTTTCCGGAATGCTCACATTCCTACTTGATTGGATATGGGCTGGTTGATTGACAGGTGTGAAAAATACTTTTGGGCAGATCTTTGGAAAAGACATGGGAAGCTATATAAATTCTTTGATCAAATTTAAATACCCTTAAGCAACCTCTATTAACCTTGAATACCTCCAGCTGTTCCCACAGGCTCTAAAAGTTACTCAAAGCTCAAACCATATTTAGTGTAAGAACAAGTCTATCCATAAAATGTTATGTTTATATATATATATATATATATGTTTATATATATGTGTTTATATATATATACATTTGTGAGCAAGTGTTGTTTCAATGAATTTGAAAAGTTTGAATATTTTCTATAAATATAATTATGGTGTTAGTACCATATATCTGTATGTTTTATGCTAAATAGACTATAGTTAATATAATACTATATTAAAAGATCATATTATTTTACTCATGTTAAAAATATTCACAAGCAAAATAACATTTAGGTTTATTCTTTGTTGCCTCTATCAGTTTTAAAGCAGTAGTTTATTGATGTTTTTGCAATTTTTAAAAATCAGCAAATGATCTAAAAATTAGGGGCCTTTATTTTTCTAATAAAATTTTTTCTTAGACAATCACATTGTGGTTGCATAACATTTTCTAATTATGTATGTATGTATGTGAGTACATGCATGAATATATGTGTGTTGTGTGAATATGTATGTATTCATATATGTGTGTGTATGTGCGTTTGATTGAGTGAGAGACATGAACCTAGCCATAATGATCTAGCCTCAGCTGGGTTTAGTCATTTAAATGTAGGTTATATGCACTTAAAATTAAATTCCAATAGTTTTAAGATGAGTTGGGGAAATACAAAACAGAATAATGGAAATAAGGCAAAGAAAAATAGTAGCGGGGATCTCCTAGCAATTAGCTATTTCAGACTCTGAAATGATATCCCAAGGGAAGCCGAGGAGGCTCGATCACTTGAATCATTCAGAATTGGACTGGACTAAACCTGGAAGAATATTCCACTGGGAGTAATCATGCTTTGACAGAGAAAGACTGAAAGATCTTTTCTAATTCTAATTGCCATGATCCTGTGTAATTCAATTTGAAATGGCCTCGCTATTCTAATTCACAAAGATCCTATTTTTACTAACTCTTTCTTTTTCATAATCCTGTTTCTGATATCACTACTCCTTAAAAAGGAAAAAGAAACCCTTGAGCTTGGTTTCCAAGTATTCATTGAATTACACCCCTTATTTCCTTTTTTTTTTCCTCCAGACGGACTGTTGTGCAGACTCAGGCAGCTCACTCCGGGCTGGGCAGCAGACAGTGATTATCATCACCCCCTGCTTTCATCCATTACGGCGGGTGTTAGCAGGTAAGGGTGAGGGCTGACAAAGAGGTTTTCAAAACTGGTCAGCATAAATGCTTCCAGGAGGCCAATTCAGGATAATCTATTGAAATATGGATTGGAAATATGGCCAGCCCAGGCTGAATACCTCTATCTGCTGCATTTAAGCCAAAGCAACAGAATGCTTTCATGGGGGGAAAATAACAAAAGCCATAATTACATGTGGAGAATTGTCTGTTCATATCATTTGGGGTTAATTTAGTGAAATGGTTGCCATTCTGTCTGGGTCCAGCGTCTGTCTCAGCCACTTTATTTGTTTTGAGATGCTTCAGGGGTAAGGTCCCTGGAGACTTGAGTCCCGGAGGCCTTCTGGTTTTCAGGAGCCAATTTGTGACAAGATCAAAGGGGCCTAAAGTCCCAAGAGCCTGAATTACACTATGGAATTTACTGGTATATCTCATTTTACAGAGCACTTCCGTGTTTGAAAGGTTTTAGGGAGTAAATTTTAGTGAATCAAATTTTATTAACCCACTAACATACTATACTTCGCAATGGTAATGGTCCTTGGACTCCAGCTTTCATTTTTCCTTGTCTATCTAGTAATTAATGATCAAAATTGAAGTGGAGCCATGCAGTGAATTTCTTTATAAGCTAATAATGCTTTGTAACGCCAGTGTTTTATAGTGTTTTCTTTCACATACAATTTTTATTTAATAATTTGAGGAAACAAAGAACTAAAACAAAACAATTTCTGAGAATATGAGGTAAAATTTCCAAATACTTCCAAAACAGTAATAATCATACCTTAAAATTCAAACAACACAGATAATATTTAAATTACTGGGGTGAAAAGAATCATGTTACTAATGCTAATTTTTTAACTTGAAATATTTCAAACATATAGAAAAATATAAACAGTAATATAACGAACATATATTACATACCATTTAGAATTTTAACATATGAACAGACAGATTTTATTGATTAAAGAAATAAAAACTTGTACTTAGAGTTGAAGAATGTTTAATCTCTTCCCTGATATTATTTTCCTTTCTTCCTCTCTAAAATAACTTCCATCCTGAAGTAGGAATATATTCTGACCATTTATTGTCTATATTTTTACTATATTTATATGAATCCCTAATCAGTAAATAGTATTTTTGTGAGAATTTCATTTTCTGCATCTTATTTTCATTCAATATTTTATTTTTAATATCTATCTATATCAATACATATAGGTTAAGATTTAAATAAATTTAACAGATATGGAATACTCAATTATTATTGACTTATCCTACTCCATTATTATTTACTTACCCATTCTTTTAATGACATGCATTTAGGTTGCATCCAATTTTTCACAGCTATACTGTGCAGCATGTCTCCTTATGCATACATGTTCAAATTTCTTAAAAGTCTATAACAAGAATTAGAGCTTTTGGATCTAGAATACAAGCATCTTCAACTTCAGTATACATTACCAATTGCTCTCTAAATTTATTGCTCTCACCAACAATGATGTAGTCAAATTGATCAATGTTTCCCTTTAAGATTTATGCTTTCTGGGTTTGCTTAAAGAAATCTTTCCGGGGCCCAAAGTGGCTCCAGCCGGATGTCGTGGTGCTTGCGAAGGTGAGGCCATGAGTTCAAGGCCAACCTGAGCAGCCTTTCAAGCTCTCATTGATTGGCAAAAAAAAAAAAAAAAAGAAATCTTTCCATCCCCAAATTATAAAAATATATTTGTTGTATGTTCACATTTGTGTCTTTAATTCATTTGGGATTTATTTTGGAGTATGACATAAGGTAGGGTTCTAATTATATTTTCTTCTATATGAATAGAAGCAAAGCTACTTACAATGCCCACCAGCTTTTAAGGTCACGTCTGCATACCCTGAGGTCTGATGTAAGAGTAGTTGTGTGTATCCATTCATGGATGTGTTGACCCTCTCCTAACACCATATTATTTTAGTTGATAAAGCAGTACATGAAATCATGATATCTAATGGAGCAAATCCATCCTTTTTATTTCTCTTCTTCAAATTTGTCTTGGCTATCCTTGGACCTTTATACTCTTATGTGAATTTTATAATGAGTTTAAAAAAAATCTTTAATATAATAAATTGGTAATAAAAATGTGTAACATCTATCCTACTTATATTAAACCACTAAATCTAATTTATTGGTCATTCATCAATATTAAAGATATCCTACCATGCCCAGATACTTAATGTCTTTGAAAAATAAGCTTATCTTGTTGCCTCTCCTCTACAAATAATTACTCTCTGCTTCAGCAATTTTCATGTCATTGCTGCTCTCTCAATTCGTGGGCCTCTGATATCCATTCTGCACCAAGTTTAGAGATTCAGTCCTTCCTGTTGTGCCGCTGTGAGATTACTTTGTAAATATAACTGCCTTTCAATCTCAATCCTCTTCTATTTTTCACTTCAATCAATTCTACAAAGAACTTGTCCTGTTTTAATCATGCCTCTTTTCTACCCGAGAATGTAGATTCACATTTGCCACAGGGCTTGAGTGACTCTCAGAGACCACACCTCCTATCTCATGGATAAACGACTTGAGTCCCGGAGAAGATTTGCTCTGCCCAGAGTGACACAGCTAGCCAAGACAGGAATTAGGACCCAGAAGGTAAAGCCTAGTTTAGATCCCAGGTCTTCTGATTCTTAAACCAATTCTCTTTTTGCCTTTTGCACTGCTGTACCAGACATTCAGATAGCATTCCCTTCATGATAAGACTGCATCAACTGTGCTTCATATAATTCCTGAAATGAACTTCCCTCGAAATAGGACTTTTTCTTCTTACTGCCTTGGAAATATAAGCTTTCACCTTGAAAGCCACCCTTCTTACTTTCCACCGAGCTATGTCTCAATTTCTTGGAAATAATGCACCTTTTTCAGGGTGTAACTGCTGCTGTTACCACTACTACTACTCTTAACAATTGCAGTATGACCCTCACTTATTGTACTTTACCTGGCTCTTGAGAGACATCACCTCAACTTTCCTTGTTCCACAGATATGAGATTTGAAACCCAAAGAAGTGAAGTAACCTGCCCAAGTTTACATAGCTTGGAGTAGAACCCGAATTTCTTTGGACTCCAGAGCTCATGAGTTCACCACTTCATTCTGTGCCTCCTAACTGTGTAAACATTTGGCACTGTACAACTCTAGATTGCTCTTGAATTCAGTTGCACTTACTATTAGCTGCTTTGGGTATATGCTGAACCTTTGTCATAAATGTAGGCTCTAGCCTTGCAGCTGGACAGTATATCCTCTGAGTACAGAATCATTGAACGCTATCTTTAGATTATTTAGCTCCCCTCAGGGCATCTACTATGAAGCCCTGCTCTGAGCCATCCTCTGACTGATGAGGGTTTAATTAGCCTAGAGATTCCTCTGTGACAACCAGCCAAGAAGCTTCCATGTTGAAAAATTTCCCATTGTGCCAGAGACTAAAGCTGGTACTTAGATTTTTTTATAACAGGGTGAATAGAATGCCACTGAGAAAACACACTGTATTTCAGCATAACAACTGGTTTGCTATTGCATAAAGACCAAGAAAAAGCTCTCTCACTCATCATAAGTTACTGTTTCTCTACCTAGTATTATATGCCATTAATTAGAAACAAATTCACTTATCATGTAAGATGTATTATAAAAAAATTATTAGGAAATATTTCTTTAAAAGTTATTTTGTGAGAGTAAAACATAAAAGCATATGAAGTTGCTGAAATGAAGAAAACACAAAATATAATGCAGTGGAAGGTCCACTATTTGCGGTACTCCAATTCTATTTTCCAGGAGCTTGGATGAGAGTGCTCAGTGGCTGGGCTTGGATGAGGAAGGAAGACCTGTCCTCATTCCACTTCATCCTGGGCAATCATCTTGTAGCAAGGAAAGGCAATGAGCAATGAGGCTCAGTTCCCAAGAGCCTGATTTAAAAGATGATTTTAATACTGTTGGGGTTTTTATTATAAAATTTATAAAACAGATTTATAAACTAATAGACTACTTTTAAAAATTAATCGGCTTTAAAAAAAGTTAATAGACTTTCATTTTTAGAGCTGTTGCAGGTCTATAGAAAAAGTGAGTGGAAAGTGTGGAAAATTCCACCCAAACCCCCTCCTACCTTACCTTACAGTCTGTCCTATTTTTAACATCTTGCATTAGTGCAGTACATTTATTATAATTAATAAACCAATATTAATACATCATTAATTAAAGACTACAGTTCACATTAGAATTCACTCCTGTGTTGTACATTCTATGGATTTTGAGAAATGTATAATGAAAAGTATCTACCATTACAGTATCATCAAAACAGATTATAAGCTAACAGAATTTCACAAAAAGAAGACTAAAAGATGCCATGTTGAAACCCTTAACTGTGCTGAAACAAGTTAAATCAACTAAAACTCAACCTAAAACTTAGTGAACTTATTCTTTATAGTTCCTTCCAGACAGAAAACCAATATAGTAAAAATTAAGTAGTCTTTTCTTTGAAAATTGTAGTTATTTTGATAAACAGTGCAGTGAAAACAGGAAATACGAACACCAAATACTCTAGTTCATTCTCTTTCATGTGCTGCTCTCAAGGTTTGGTGTGAATACTTCATAGTTAAAGTATGTCTTCCCTTGAGGATCACGCAGACATTTAATTTCTGTTCTGGCATTTGACCTATTGTGTTTATGAGGTTCTATTGAGAAATGGAATTGATGATTTCTTCCATAACCACAAAGAAAAAATTGAGAGTTACTGATTTCAAATCACTATTATAACCTTTTAAGTTTTTCTGGAAAAATGTTTTCTTTCCAAAATGAAAAAAAAGAACTCATTATTAAATGTCTAACTTTTCTGTATCATCACATCTTTCAATATGTTAAATTCACCTCAGACTTGGCTGGAGGAAGGCTGGAGTTCCTCATCTGTAGTTTGGAATCTACCAGGATATGTCACTGGCTGGCCTAATCTGTATCGGTTCCTGCTTGTTGAGACATTATTTTCAAGGAGAAGAGTGGATTTTCCATCTGTGGCCCACCCCTTCTGTCTTCCACAATAACTTTCTTGTCAGTATACATTCACTGTTCATGCCTCAAAGTCCATCCTTCTTAACCCCCATAGGCCCCCGAGGACTCAGAGGAAGTCAGTGCTAATGCCTTCTCCAGTCTTTCCCTCTTGTGTGAACTGCCACTTTAAAACTCTTTTGGAGAATCATAACCTAAGTTGTGAAGTCCAACAATTTCTCTGGAGAAATGGTTCTCAACTGGGGCCAAATTTGGGCCCTAGGAGACATATGGCAATGTCTGACAATGTTTTTTTGATTGTTACAAACAGGTTGGGGAGAGTCCTGTTAGCATCTAGTAGGAGAGGCCAGGGATGCTGCTGAGCAGCCTGCAGGATGCTCTCCCACCCCACCACCACCCACATCAAAAGATTCTCTGACCCACAATGGCAACGGTGCTGAGGTTGAAAAACTCTGCTCTGGAGTTTTAATCAGTTGGCCATTTTTGCCATCCCATGTTAAAATATTTTGATTTAAAGCATTACATCTGGATTCTTTTTTCAAGATAATGTCCATTGTACAGTGGAAAATGATGTTTTCCTACCACTTTACTCAAGAATAAAGCTGTCATATTTGCAAAATAGATAACCTTTGTTGTCACTCAAATGTAAACTGTCATAAGGGATAAGAGATTAACTGATTTCACTGCCAACCTTTACAGTGTCATTATTTTTCCCTCTAACTACCTGCTTGATATCCTTGCTGACGAAGTTGTTTTAAAATGAAAGACAATTAGAGGCTTTATGTTTATGAAAAATGAAGTGTTCAGGCACAAAAGAATGCACAGTGGACCTTTTATGGGATGTTTAAAATATCCTTTCATTAAAAGATTTTCTGAAGTGGCTGTTTGTCACTTAATAGGAATCCCCGTTGTTGCTACTGTTGTTTTCATGCATAAATACCAGCATCTGTAAGTTTCCAGGATGTTCTTTAGAATTTCACACCACTTGACTTCATGTTGGGTTGCCTCAGATGATTTTTCAATCTTAAAGTCACATCATATAAAAGTGTATTTTTCAACACACTGCAAAAACCATTGGAAACGCAGCCAGAGAACAAGATTCTACTCACTGATGAGTTTTGTTTAGCTGGGATGGAATTCAAATCTTTTTAAATTTGTTGCCAATATTCTTAAAAATTAGTAGATTGCTCATAAGAATCTAAATTATTTTTCTTTTCTGAAAAATCAAAAGATCTGGCTTTGGTGGCCAGCGTTCCTCCATGGCAACAGTCTACTGCAAGAGAATGTATGCTTTAGACAGGTCTGGCACCTGCCCACTTGCTCTAGTGCCCACCCAGCCTGTTGGACACCTGTGGGTCTGTTTGCTGCAGTCATTTAAGGGGATAGACCCCTGCTCCATTGCAACTGAGTTCTGCTACTGAAAGTGCTTATATATAACCCAGTCCTTGCTGCATAAAATAACATAGCAATTCAGATGAGAAGGAGCTGAGGCCATTTTGGAGGATGGTAGAAAATGTGCTAAGAGTAGAGATTGAGCTATGACTAAATGGAAGGGAACAGATAAAAGCAGATTCAGAGATTCCAGTCTGCTTCGTAGCATCACCCTTACAGAGAAACCTGAACTTTGGTGAGAAGGCAGACCAGGTAGTAAAAATGAAGGAAACTCAACTACTTTTATGACCATGTCAGAGGCTCTTTGCCGTTGAATTCGACTGTGTATCATCTTTGCCTCAAGTGGTGAGTTCTTAGTCCTGGCCTATGTTCTTGAGAAATCACCACAAATAGAAATGGAATCCAGGAAGAGCTCCATGAGGTAGGCATCAGTCCAAGGTGGCAGTATTACTAATACAATGTGTGGGAGTTAGGACATGAAGCAAAGGTAGAGAAAATGCAAATCCAGAATCAAAGCACAGGGAATATCAGACACAGGCTTTTGGATTGAAACTGTAGAGCCCAACTCAAGCAGAAAGGTCAGCTAAAAACCTTACAGGACAGGTGAGAACAATAAGATGGCTGTTTCTGGCCCCTGCATTCCTTTGTGAGAAGTCTGATTTTGCTGAATCTAGAAGACCCATTGGTCAACTCGTTCCTCTGTCGGTAGTGATCCGAGGCTCACACTGGCTCAGTCTTCATTTGACAGTTTCTGTTCACGTGTCAGCTACAGCACATTTCCTGTCAGCTACATCATACCTGATAGACCATTTCTCTAGTATTTCAGAGTCTGAGAAGAGTCCAGGATAGTCTGGCCACACAGAGCTTTAGGACACTTCTTCTCTCCCTGCCCCCAAACAAGATAAAAAATCTTGAAGCTCTGGCCTCCACCTGGACTCCAGAAACATGGAGATGAGGAGAAAAAATTCTAGGGGGTTGGGGTGGAAGTGAGGTAAGGGAATGAGCTGGTTAGGAGGGTATTTAAGCCTTATCTGATGAAAGAGAAAGAAGAAAGACTGGAAAGAAAGACAATTGAGGAAGAAAAAGAGTGAAAGAATATTAAAATTGTTGCTGGAAGACATCCTAGGTAAACATTATCCTAGGCTTGGCTTTCTTTAAATGTCGTTATGTATAGAGTGACCATATAATTTATGATCCAATCTTCTAAAGCAAAAGAGGGAGCTATTAATCATTTTTCCAAGATAACAGCATGACTTGGGACTGGCCGTGGTAAACCAGGGCATCAGGTCTCCCAGTTACTGTCAAACAATAGCAAAGCTTCCTTTAGATTCACAGCCCCAGGCTACTAATTAAACGATAGAGGCCTAGAGGCCTGGAGGCATAACTAATTGTATTATGATGTTGAAAGTGAAGACTCCAACTTGGTTAGGAGGATGAGGAGAGTGTTTCTTTCTCTAAAGTCCCCGGGACTTTGAAAAAATGACAGATGCACAAGAATTCAACTTGAATTTTCTGGATTGGGCCTAAACAGGTATTTTCATTTTTTGAATCTGCCAGTGATTCTATGTGCAGCCTACTCCGAACTCTGCAGCTTCTCCCAGGCTTCCAAGAGACCATACCTTCTATTGCCCTCTCCTTAACTGGCCTGTGCTGGAACTAGCAAATTTCCTCCCTGTTTACCAGCCCCCACCATTCTGGGGCAAGAGGAGGTGGCAGCTGCAGTAAAGCGAGCTTTGCATTTGAGCCAAAAATACATGTTTATTGTCAAGGACAAACAAACAAGAAAGCTGAGTAAAAGCTGCAAACCAGGTCTGTAATAGCTCTCAGCATCACGAGCACAAACATTTAAGAAGTTATGCTTGGCTTGGTGCTTTATCACGACACAGAGTCACACAGACACATTTGTGAAATTGTTTGCTGTACCTATTTAGTTTTCAGAGATGCCTACACTGAGTCCACTTCCAGACCCCAGTGATTTCATTCAACCTGTATTTATGGAACATCTGCTAAGGTTTGAGTGCTAGGGCCTGCCATAGCTGCTGCTGCACTACAGCAGAGTCTTCGCTTTCAAGACCGAGTCCAGTGGGGAAGTAACACACAGAACCAGAGAGAGAGTGACTTGGGCTGCGTGGAGCTGCTCTCACCCACAGTGTCACGTGGCTACACAGCCAGTAGCAAGACCAGTCTCACAGGATAAATTAACAAAAGCATTTTAAATTATTGTTGCAGCCTCTCTGAAAATCCCCTAGAGCTTATACAACCCTCAGCAAGGTTTCCAGAAGCCTTCCTCTCTCCACCCACACTGCCTCTTCTTCTCTCTTCTCTCTCCGGATCTCAGTATCGCCTCAACCCTTATCAATATCTCAGTATTTCAATTTCGTCTCAGATCTCAGCATCTTGCACTGCTCGCCATGGTAACAGTTCACTGTTTCCTTTTTCTCTCTTTGCTCCCCCAAACTCTAATTCCTAACTCTGGCTTCTGTAAACCTTTTCTTCTGTCTTCCTCTTCCCTCTGGGATTGGTTAGGGCCAGGACTCCATTTCCTTTAAAATGGAAATCGTGCAGCTCTGCTCTTATTCTAATCACCAGGACAAAAGGCCAGGCTTGGAGCTGTCCAAGCAGCAAGGCTGCTTCTTAGAAGCCTGGTGGAAGGGGAGGGAAAAACGTTTTGACTGCTCAAAAATTAACGTATTTGCTCTTGCACTTATCCGTATATGTAAGCATAACTACATAAAGGGCCATAGTATCATGAAGTATTGTGGAAGGATTCAGGGATGATTTTGTGTGAGAATGATAGTATGATATAGAAATAAATGCCAGAGGAGTGCTTTTAAATTAACTTGTATTACTGAACACCTTTGCAGAATATTAGTAAATAACATATATATATATATATATATATATATATATATATATATATTTGCCAATGGAATTAAACTGCCTTTCAATATCCCACTGCTGTTCATTTTTCATGATAACAAAATGGAAACTATTGTTTATTGTTCCAATAAGTATCAGATGCGGAGAGGTATGCACAAACTTTTTAAAAGAAAATAAAAACAACATCTTTTAGGTCCATAAGACCAATGTAACATATGATATGGAAAAGTTGGCAATATTTTTTCTTGTTTGTATTTGTCACTAGACTAGAAACTCCTGAATAGAATGGATTATTTGTTAATAATTGCAACTGTAGCGCCCAGTATATTGCCTAAAATTTGAGAGGTCATTATTAACGAATAAATAATACAAGCTGGTATTAACTGAGCATTTGATAAATTCCTGACATTTTGCCACTTACATTGTCTATAGTAAGGATTAAAACACTGTAAGGTATTTTAAGGCTTATATCTTCTAGTTTTTAATTTAGTTTTGTTTTTTGAAAAAAAATTGTGAGTGCACAGTAGGTATGGATATATAGGGGTTACTTGAGATATTTTGATACAGGCATACAATGCATAATAACTATATCAGTGTAAATGGGGTATCTGTAACCTCAAGCATTTATCCTTTCTTTGTTTTACAAACAAACCAATTACACTCTTTTCGTTATTTTGAAATATTCAATAAACTATTGTTGACTGTAGTCACCCGTTATGCCACCAAATACTAGATGTGATTCATTCTAACTATATTTTTGTAAACATTAACCATCCCACTTCCCTCACACAACCCCACTACTCTTCCCAGCCTCTGGTAATCATCATTCTACTCTCTATCTCCATGAGTTCAATTGTTTTAATTTTTAGTTCCCACACATAAATGAGAACGTGCAGTTTGTCTTTCTGTGCTTGGCTTATTTCCCTTAACATGATGACCTCCAGTTCCATCTATGTTATTGCAAACAATAGGATCTCAATCTATTTATGGCTGAATAGTACTCTGTTGTGTATAAGTAACTGATATGGTTTGGCTCTGTGGCCCCACTCAAATCTCACCTTAAACTGTAATTCCTGTAATCCCCACATGTCAAGGGTGGGACCAGGTGAATCATGGGGCTGGTTTCCCCAATGCTGTTCTTGTGATAATGCGTGAATCTCAAGTAATCTGATGGTTTTATAAGTATCTGGCATTTCCCCTGCTTGCACTCATTCTCTATCATGCCACCCTGTGAAGAGGTGTCTTCTGCCATGATTGCAAGTTCCTGAGGTCTTCCTAGCCATGCAGAACTGTTTGTCAATAAACCTTTTACTTTTATAAATTACCCAGTCTCCGGTATGTCTTTATTAGCAGCATGAGAACAAACTAATGTGGTTAACACATTTTCTTTATCCATCTGTTTATTGATGGACACTTAAATTGTTTCCAAATCTTTGCTGCTGTGAATAATACTGGAATAAATGTGCAAATAACTCTTTGATATGCTGATTTTCTTTCTTTTGGATTTATACTAAGCAGTGGGATTTCTGGGTCATATGGTAGTTCTATTTCTGGTGTTTCGAGGAAGCTTCAAACTGTTTTCCGTAGTAGTTGTACTAATTTATATTCCTGTCAACAGTCGACAAGAGTTTCCTTTCCTGTATATCCTCTCCAGCATTTGCTATTGCCTGTCTTTTGGATAAAAGTCATTTTTATGGGATGAGTTGATATCTAATTGTAGTTTTAATTTGCATTTCTCTGATGATTAGTGATCTTGAACATCTTTTTATATGCCTGCTTGCCATTTGTATATCTTTTTTTTTTTTTTTGAGAAATGTCCGTTCTGATAGTTTGCCAATTTTTAAATTAGACTATTAGATTTTTTTCTATTGAATTATTTCAGCTCTTTTTATATTCTGGTTATTAATCCCTTGTCAGATGGGAAGTTTGCAAATATTTTCTCCCATTCCATGGATTGCCTCTTCTCTTTTCCTATTGTTTCTGTTGCTATTTAGAAGCTTTGTCACTTGATATGATCTCATTTGTCCATTTTTGCTTTGGTTGCCTGTGCTTATGGTATATTACTCAAGAAATCTTTGCCAAGACCAAAATCCTAACGAGCTTCCCCAGTGTTTTTGTTTAGTAGTTTTATAGTTTGAGGTCTTGGATTTAAGTCTTTAATTCATTTTGATTTTATTTTTGGATATTAGCTATAGAACCGGTTCTAAGTTTTGTTCTTCTGCATATGGATAGCTGGTTTTCTCAGCACAATTTATTAAAGAGACTGTCCTTTTCCCAATGTATGTTCTTGGTCTGTTTGTTAAAAATGAGTTCAATGTGGATGTTTGGATTTATTTCTGTGATATCTATTCTGTTCCATTGGTCTGTGTGTCTGTTTTTATGCCAATACCATACTGTGTTAGTTATGATAACTCTGTAGTATAATTTGAAGTCTGATAATATGATTCCTCCTATTTTGTTATTTTTGCTTAGGATATCTTTGTCTATTCTGAGTTGTTTACAATCACATACAAATTTTAGGATTTTTTTTCTATTTCTGTGAAGAATGTCATTTGTATATTGATAGGGGTTGCATTGAATCTGTAGATTGCTTTGGGAAGTATGGACATTTTCAATAATATTGATTCTTCCAATCCATGAACATGGAATATTTTTCCATATTTTTATGTCCTCTTCAATTTTTTGCATCAGTGTTTTCTAGTTTTTATTGTAGAGATCTTTTGCTTCTTTGGTTACGTTTATTCCTAAGCATTTTTTTGTAGTTATTATAAATGGGATTACATTCTTGATTTCTTTTTTAGATTGTTCGCTATTGGCAATAGAAATTCTACTGTTTTTTGTATGTTGAATTTTGTATCCTACAACTTTACTGAATTTGTCAGTTTCTAATAGGTTTTTTATGGTAGAGCCTTTAGGTTTCTCCAAATATATGATTATATCATTTTCAAATAAGTATCATTTGAAACTTTCTTTCTAATTTGGATGCTCTTTATTTCTTTCTCTTATCTGATAGCTCTTGCTAGAACTTTTAGTACTATGTTGAACAACAGTGGTGAAAATACATATCCTTGTCTTGTTCCAGATCTCAGAAACAAAGCTTTCTGTTTACCCTATTCAATTTGATACTAGCTGTGGGTCTGTCATATGTAGCTTCTATTTTGTTCAGTTATGTTTCTTCTAAACCCAGTTTTTAAAGAGTATTTATCATAAAGGATGTTGAATTTTATCAACATTTTTTTGGTATCCATTGAAATTATCATATGGTTTTTGTCCTTCATTCTATTAATATGGTGTATCACATTGATTGATTTACATATGTTGAACCATCCTTGAATTCCTGGGATAAATCCCACTTGGTCATGATGAATGAACTTTTTAATGTACTGTTGAATATAGAGTGTTGTTGAGGATTTTTGCATCAGTGGTCATCAGGGATATTGACCTATAGTTTTCTATTTTTGATGAATCTTTGGTATTTGTATCAGGGTAATACTAACCTTGTAAAATAAGTTTAGAAGTATTCCCTCCTTGATTTTTTGGAATAAATTGAGTAGGATTGGTATTAGTTCTTCTTTAAATGTTTGGTAGAATTCACCAGTGAAGCCATCAGGTGCTGGCTTTCTTTGCTGGAAAAAAGTTTATCATAGCTTTGATCTTGTTACTTGTTATTTGTCTGTTCAGGTTTTGGATTTCGTCATGGGTTCAGTCTTGGTAAGTTGTGTTTGTCTAGGAATTTATCCATTTCTAGGTTTTCCATTTTATTAGCATTATAATTGCTCATAGAAGCCTCTAATGAGCCTTTGAATTTCTGTGGTAACAGTTATAATGTCTCATTTTTCATCTTTGATTTTATTGATTTGGGTCTTCTCTCTTTTTTCTTTATTTCTGCTCTGCTCTTTATTATTATCTTTCTGCTGCTAATTTTGCATTTGGTTTGCTTTTGCTTTTCTAATTCTTTAAGATGTATTGTTGAGTTGTTTTTTCAAAGTTTTTATACTTTGTTGATATAGACACTTATTGCTATAAACTTTCCTCTTAGTATTGCTTTCACCGTATCTCATAGGTTTTAGTGTGTTTTCATTTGTTTCAAGAATTTTTAAAATTTGTTTCTTAATTTTCTTATTGATCCACTAGTTACTCAGGAGCATGTTCTTTAATTTCCATGTTTGTGTAGTTTCCAAAATATCACTTGTGACTGATTTCTAGTTTTATTCCATTGTGATCATGGAATAAAATGATCTATATCATTTTATATGATATAATGATATAGATCATTTAAATAAATGATCATGATATAACTTTAATTTTTTAATGTTTTAAGACTTGTCATATGGTCTAACATATGGTATATCCTTGAGAATGATCCATGTGCTGTGGAGAAGAATGTGTTTTCTGTGGCCATTGGATGAAATATTCTGCAAATATCTATTAGGTCCATTTGATCTATAGTAAAGATTAAGTTCAATGTTTCTTTGATGATGTCCTGTCTGGGCAATCTGTCCAGTGCTAAAAGTGGGGTGTTGAAGTCTCCAGTATTATTGTATTGGGGTCTATCTCTCTCTTTGACTATAATAATATTTGCTTTATATACATGAGTGCTCCAGTGTTGGGTGCATATATATTTATAATTATTATATCCTTTTGATGAATTGACTCCTTTGCCATTATATAATGCTCTTCTTTGTCTCTTATAATTTTTCTTTTTAAATATGTTTTGTCTGATACAAGTATAGCTACTCCAGCTCTTTTTTGGTTTCCATTGGCATGGAATATCTTTTTCCATCCTTTTATTTTCAATCCATGTGTATCTTTGTAGGTGAAGTGTGTTTTTTGTAGGCAACAGATCACTGGGTGTTTGTTTGTTTGAGACAAAATCTCACTCTGTTGCCCAAGCTGGAGTGCAGTGGTGCAATCTAGGCTCACTGCAACCTCTGCTTTCCAAGTTCAAGTGATTCTCCTACCCCAGACTCCTGAGGAGCTGGAACTACAGGCGTGTGCCACCATGTCTGGCTAATTTTTGTATTTTTAGTAGAGATGGGGTTTCACCATGTGGGACAGGATGGTCTCGAACTGCCGATCCCATGATCTGCCCACCTTGGCCTCCCAAAGTGCTGGGATTACAGGTGTGAGCCACTGCGCCTGGCCTGGATTTTTTATTCATTCAACCACTCTTTGTGTTTTGATTAGAGGGTTTAGTCTAGTTACATTTAATGTTATTATTGATAAGTTAGGCTCAACTCTTGCCATTTTGTTATTTGTTTTTTGGTTGCTTTGTGGTCTTTTCTTTCATTTTTTCTTCCTTCCTGTCTTCCTTTTAGTGAAAGTAACTTTTTTCTGGTAACATGTTTGAATTTCTTGCTTTTAATTTTTTATATATATGTTGTAGTTTTTTTAATTTGAGGTTAACATGAGGCATGCAAAAACTATCTTACAACCCATTATTTTAAACTGAGGACAACTTAACACTGATTGTATAAACACACTAATAAACAAGCAAAGAGAAAACTAGTAAAAACTATACACTTTAACTTCATCTTGCTGCTTTTTAAGTTTTTGTTGTTTCTACTTATATCTTATTATACTATGTCTTAAAAAGTTGTAGTAGGTATTATTTTTGATAGATTCATCTTTTAGTCTTCCTACTTAAGATATGAAGTTTTTACACCACAATTACAGAGTTAAAATAGTTTGTATTTTTCTCCATACTTACTTTAACAGTGAGTTTTGTAGCTTCAGATGATTTCTTATTGCTCGTTAATGTACTTTTCCTTCAGATTGAAAAACTCTCTTTATTATTTCTTTCTTTCTTTTTTTTTTTGTTTATTTTTTTTATTTTTATTTTTTAATTTTTATTGCATTATAGGTTTTGGGGTACATGTGCAGAACGTGCAAGATAATTGCATAGGTACACACATGGCAGTGTGTTTTGCTGCCTTCCTCCCCCTTACCCACACTTGGTATTCATCCCCAGGCTATCCCCCCCAGCCCCCCCCCGCTCTCCCTCCCCCATTTCCCCCAACAGTCCCCAGTGTATAGTAGACCGCCTCTCTGTGTCCATGTGTTCTCATTTTTCTCACCCGCCTATGAGTGAGTATATGCGGTATTTCTTTTTCTGTTCTTGTGTCAGTTTGCTGAGAATGATGTTCTCCAGATTCATCCATGTCCCTACAAAGGACACAAACTCATCATTTCTGATTGCTGCATAATATTCCATGGTGTATATGTGCCACATTTTCCCAGTCCAGTCTATCATTGATGGGCATTTGGGTTGGTTCCAGGCCTTTGCTATTGTAAACAGTGCTGCAATGAACATTCGTGTGCATGTGTCCTTATAGTAGTACGATTCACAGTCTTTTGGATAGATACCCAGTAATGGGATTGCTGGGTCAAATGGAATTTCTATTTCTAGGTCCCTGAGGAATCGCCACACTGTCTTCCACAATGGTTGAACTAATTTACACTCCCACCAACAGTGTAAGAGTGTTCCTATTTCTCCACATCCTCTCCAGCATCTGCTGTCTCCAGATTTTTTAATGATCGCCATTCTAACTGGTGTGAGATGATATCTCAATGTGGTTTTGATTTGCATCTCTCTAATGACCAATGATGATGAGCACTTTTTCATATGTTTGTTGGCCTCATGTATGTCTTCTTTTGTAAAGTTTCTGTTCATATCCTTTGCCCATTTTTGAATGGGCTTGTTTGTTTTTTTTCTGTAAATCTGTTTGAGTTCTTTGTAAATTCTGGATATCAGCCCTTTGTCCGATGCGTAAACAGCAAAGATTTTTTCCCATTCTGATGGTTGTCGATTCACTCTAGTGACTGTTTCTTTTGCCGTGCAGAAGCTGTGGAGTTTGATTAGGTCCCATTTGTCTATTTTGGCTTTTGTTTCCAATGCTTTTGGTGTTTTGTTCATGAAGTCCTTGCCTACTCCTATGTCCTGAACGGTTTTGCCTAGATTTTCTTCTAGGGTTTTTATGGTGTCAGGTCTTACATTTAAGTCTTTAATCCATCTGGAGTTAATTTTAGTGTAAGGTGTCAGGAAGGGGTCCAGTTTCTGCTTTCTGCACATGGCTAGCCAGTTTTCCCAACACCATTTATTAAATAGGGAATCCTTTCCCCATTGCCTGTTTTTGTCTGGTTTATCAAAGATGATATGGTTGTAGATATGTTGTGTTGCCTCCGATGTTTCTGTTCTGTTCCATTGGTCTATATCTCTGTTTTGGTACCAGTACCATGCTGTTTTGATTACTGTAGCCTTGTAGTATAGTTTGAAGTCTGGTAGCGTGATGCCTCCCGCTGTGTTCTTTTTGCTTAGAATTGACTTGGCTATGTGGGCCCTTTTTTGGTTCCATATGAAATTCATGGTGGTTTTTTCCAGTTCTATGAAGAAATTCAATGGTAGTTTGATGGGGATAGCATTGAATGTGTATATTACTTTGGGCAGTATAGCCATTTTCACAATATTGATTCTTCCTAACCACGAACATGGAATGTTTCTCCATCTGTTTGTGTCCTCTCTTATTTCATTGAGCAGGTGTTTGTAGTTTTCCTTAAAGAGGTCCCTTACATTCCTAGTGAGTTGTATTCCTAGGTATTTTATTTTCTTTGTAGCGATTGTGAATGGCAGTTCGTTCTTAATTTGGTTCTCTTTAAGTCTGTTATTGGTGTATAGGAATGCTTGTGATTTTTGAACATTGATTTTATATCCTGAGACTTTGCGGAAGTTGCTTATCAGTTGCAGGAGCTTTGGGCTGAGGTGATGGGGTCTTCTAGGTATACTATCATGTCGTCTGCAAATAGAGACAATTTGGCTTCCACCTTTCCTATTTGAATACCCTTTATTTCTTTTTCTTGCCTTATTGCTCTGGCTAGAACTTCCAGTACTATGTTGAATAGAAGTGGTGAGAGAGGGCATCCTTGTCTAGTGCCAGATTTCAAAGGGAATGCTTCCAGTTTTTGCCCATTAAGTATGATATTGGCTGTTGGTTTGTCGTAAATAGCTTTTATTACTTTGAGATATGTTCCATCAATACCAAGTTTATTGAGGGTTTTTAGCATAAAGGGCTGTTGAATTTTGTCAAATGCCTTCTCTGTGTCAATTGAGATAATCATGTGGTTTTTGTTTTTGCTTCTGTTTATGTGGTGAATTACATTTATAGACTTGCGTATGTTGAACCAGCCTTGCATGCCCGGGATGAATCCTACTTGATCATGATGGATAAGTTTTTTAATGTGCTGTTGCAATCGATTTGCCAGTATTTTATTGAAGATTTTTGCATCTATGTTCATCATGGATATTGGCCTGAAGTTTTCTTTTCTTGTTGAGTCTCTGCCAGGTTTTGGTATCAGGATGATGTTGGTCTCATAAAATGATTTGGGAAGGGTTCCCTCTTTTTGGATTATTTGGAATAGTTTCAGAAGGAATGGTACCAGATCCTCTTTGTGTGTCTGGTAGAATTCAGCTGTGAACCCATCTGGACCTGGGCTTTTTTTGTGTGGTAGGCTCTTAATTGCTGCCTCAACTTCTGACCTTGTTATTGGTCTATTCATAGTTTCAGCTTCCTCCTGGTTTAGGCTTGGGAGGACACAGGCATCCAGGAATTTATCCATTTCTTCCTGATTTACTAGTTTGTGTGCATAGAGTTGTTTGTAGTATTCTCTGATGATGATTTGAATTTCTGTGGAATCTGTGGTGATTTCCCCTTTATCGTTTTTTATTGCATCTATTTGGTTGTTCTCTCTTTTCTTTTTTATCAGTCTGGCTAGTGGTCTGTCTATTTTGTTGATCTTTTCAAAAAACCAGCTCTTAGATTTGTTGATTTTTTGAAGGGTTTTTCTTGTCTCTATCTCCTTCAGTTCTGCTCTGATCTTAGTTATTTCTTGTCTTCGGCTAGGTTTTGAGCTTTTTTGATTTTGCTCCTCTAGCTCTTTCAATTTTGACGATAGGGTGTCAATTTTGGATCTCTCCACTTTTCTCATGTGGGCACTTATTGCTATATATTTTCCTCTACAGACTGCTTTAAATGTGTCCCAGAGATTCTGGTACGTTGTGTCTTCATTCTCGTTGGTTTCAAAGAACTTCTTTATTTCTGCCTTCATTTCATTGTTTATCCAATCAACATTCAAGAGCCAGTTGTTCAGTTTCCATGAAGCTGTGTGGTTCTGAGTTATTTTCTGAATTCTGAGTTCCAACTTGATTGCACTATGGTCTGAGAGACTGTTTGTTATGATTTCCGTTGTTTTGCATTTGCTGAGGAGTGCTTTACTTCCAATTATGTGGTCAATTTTGGAGTAGGCGTGATGTGGTGCTGAGAAGAATGTATATTCTGTGGATTTGGGGTGGAGAGTTCTGTAAATGTCTATCAGGTTTGCTTGTTCCAGGTCTGAGTTCAAGTCCTGGATATCCTTGTTAATTTTCTGTCTGGTTGATCTGTCTGCTATTGACAGTGGAGTGTTAAAGTCTCCCACTATTATTGTGTGGGAGTCTAAGTCTCTTTGTAAGTCATTAAGAACTTGCCTTATATATCTGGGTGCTCCTACATTGGGTCCATATATATTTAGAATCGTTAGCTCTTCTTGTCGTATCGATCCTTTTACCATTATGTAGTGACCTTCTTTGTCCCTTTTGATCTTTGTTGCTTTAAAGTCTATTTTATCAGAGATGAGAATTGCAACTCCTGCTTTTTTTTGCTCTCCATTTGCTTGGTAAATCTTCCTCCATCCTTTTATTTTGAGCCTTTGTGTATCTTTGTGTGTGAGGTGGGTTTCCTGGATACAGCACACTGATGGGTTTTGGTTTTTTATCCAATTTGCCAGTCTGTGTCTTTTGATTGGTGCATTTAGCCCATTTACATTCAGGGTTAATATTGTTATGTGTGAATTTGATACTGCCATTTTGATGCTATCTGGCTGTTTTGCCCATTGGTTCATGTACATTCTTCATTTTGTTGATGGTCTTTAGCATTTGGTATGCTTTTAGGATGGCTGGAACTGGTTGTTTCTTTCTATGTGTAGTGCCTCTTTCAGGAGCTCTTGTAAAGCAGGCCTAGTGGTGACAAAATCTCTGAGTACTTGCTTGTTTGTGAAGGATTTTATTTTTCCTTCACTTATGAAGCTCAGTTTCGCTGGATATGAAATTCTGGGTTGAAAGCTCTTTTCTTTAAGGATGTTGAATATTGGCCCCCACTCTCTTCTGGCTTGTAGAGTCTCTGCCGAGAGATCTGCTGTGAGTCTGATGGGCTTCCCTTTGTGGGTGACCCGACCTTTCTCTCTGGCTGCCCTTAGTATTTTCTCCTTCGTTTCAACCCTGGTGAATCTGACGATTATGTGCCTTGGGGTTGCTCTTCTTGCGGAGTATCTTTGTGGTGTTCTCTGTATTTCCTGGAGTTCAGTATTGACCTGTCTTGGTAGGTTGGGGAAATTTTCCTGGATAATATCCTGAAGAGTGTTTTCCAGCTTAGATTCATTCTCTTGATCACATTCTGGTACACCTATCAAACGTAGGTTGGGTCTCTTCACATAGTCCCACATTTCTTGGAGATTTTGTTCATTCCTTTTTGTGCTTTTTTCTTTAATCTTGGTTTCACGTTTTATTTCATTGAGTTGATCTTCAATTTCTGATATTCTTTCTTCTGCTTGGTCAATTCGGCTGTTGAAACTTGTGCATGCTTCACGAAGTTCTCGTGTTGTGTTTTTCAGCTCCTTCAATTCATTCATATTCCTCTCTAAGTTTTCCATTCTTGTTATCAATTCCTCGAATTTTTTTTCAAATCTTTTTTCAAGATTCTTAGTTTCTTTGCACTGATTTAGAACATGTTCTTTTAGCTCAATGAAGTTTCTCATTATCCACTTTCTGAAGTCTGATTCCGTCATTTCATCACACTCATTCTCCGTCCAGCTTTGTTCCCTTGCTGGTGAGGAGTTTTGGTCCTTTGTAGGAGGTGAGGTGTTTTGGTTTCAGGTGTTTTCCTCCTTTTTGCATTGGTTTCTTCCCATCTTTATGGATTTATCCGCCTGTCGTCTTTGTGGTTGCTGATTTTTCAATTGGGTCTCTGTGTGGATGCTGAGATTGTTGATGATGAAGCATTTCTGTTACTTAGTTTTCCTTCTAGTGGTCTAGCCCCTCTGCTGTATGAGTGCTGAGGTCCACTCCAGGCCCTGTTTGTCTGGAGTATACCTGTAGCAGCTGTGGGAGAGTGAGGGATGATAGCAGTTTCTTCTTCTGCTGTCTTTGTTCCAGAATGATGCCCGCCAAATGTCAGTCTGATTAGTCCTTTTTTTTTGCGGTGACTCTTTGGATATACAGGGGTCAGGGAGCTGCTTAAGGAGACGGTTTGTGCTTTATAGTAGCTCCAGTGCTGAGCTGTGAGCTCCGTTGTTCATTCAGGGTTGTTGGGAGGTTGTTTATGTCTGCTGCAATAGAACTCATAAAACACCACCCTTTTATTTCCCCCCCTTATATGCACTGTTTCAGGGAGTTGGGGCTTTCTTTATGAGTATCTGTTGCACTGTCCTGCCCCACTAGGTGGCAGTCTATTCACTATTTGCCTGCCGGGGCTTTGACCTACTAGCGTGGTTCTGCCCTGTTGCTGCTGGGCTCCCTTCTGCTGTGGAGAGCTCCCGTCTCCTGGGAGTTTCTCTGTTATGGCAGGTTGCCTCGGCAATGGCAGGCTGCTTCGGCCCTGGGCAGTACTTCAATAGGGGCGGATTGTGTCAGCGGTGGTTGACGCCCCTCCCTCACCGGGCTGCACCATCCTAGATGCCGGCAGCAAAACTCTCAGCGCCAAGCGTCTCCAGTCATTGCCCTGCTTGTCCCTGTGAGGGTGGGACCCGCTGAGCCCGATTACCCAGCTCCCTGCCTCAGAGTCCGTCCTCTCTCTCTCTCCCTCCCTCTCCGCGAGCTTAAAGTTCGACTCTCTCACTGGCGCCCCAGGAGCCTGCCGATAGGGCACTGGGATCAGTGCGATCTCCCGTGCCGCTGCCCACTTCACCGGCTCAGATCACGCTTCCCAGGAAACTCCCAGGAAACTCCTGGTCTGGCTCACTGTCCAAGTCCCGTTCAATCAAATGGACGCGCCAATCTGCCCTTCAAACTCTCAGATTGCCGGTTTAACAGGGCGCCCAGACCAGTGAGTTCCGTGCCGGGTCCTGCTGCGGCCGGAAGCGGCGCCGGCCAAAGCGGCCGCGAGGGTTGCGTTAGCCGGTTTTACTTTACTAGCGTCCTGTGGGACTTTCAATGCTCTGTGGGCTAGAAAAGTCCATCCGAGAATGCGGCTAGGACTCACCCTCTGCTCCGTCACTGAGAGCTGCAATCCTGAGTCGCTTCTACGACGCCATCTTGCCGGGTCTCCCTCTTTATTATTTCTTAAAGACAGGTCTGGTGTTGATGAAATCCCTCAGCCTTCATTTGTCTGAAAAAGTCTTTATTTCCCTTTATTTTATGTTTGAAGGATATTTTTGCTGGAAATACTATACTAGAATATTTATATATTTTTCCCTTCTCATATTGCTACACTCTGTTGGCCTATAAGGTTTCCCCTGAGAAGTCTGCTGCTAGATATTTTGGAGCTCTTTTGTATCTTTGTGTGTGTGTGTGTGTGTGTGTGTGTGTGTGTGTGTGTGTGTGTGTGTGTGGTTTTTTTGGATCCTTTCTTTATCCTTGACCTTGGGAGTTTGCTTATTAAATGCTTTGAGGTAGTCTTATTTGGAATAAATCTGCTTGGTGTTCTATAAGCTTCTTGTACTTAACTATTTATTTTTTCTCTAGGTTTGGGAAATTCTCTGTTATTATCCCTTTGAATAAACTTTCTACTCCAATACAAACTTTCCCTACTTTCCACTCTAACTCTTAGATTTACCCTTTTGAGGCTATTTTCTAGATCCCATAGGTGTGCTTCATTCTTCATTATTATTATTATTTTTGTCTCCTCTGACTATGTAGTTTCAAGTAGCCTGTCTTTGAGCTCACAAATTATTTCTTTTGCTTGATCAATTCTGCTGTTAAGAGGCTCTGATGCATTTTTTAATATGTCAGCTGCATTTTTCAGCTCCAGCATTTCTGCTTGATTCTTTTAAATTATTTCAACCTCTTTGTTAAGTTTTTCTGATACAATTCTGAATTCCTTCTCTGTGGTACCTTGAATATCATTTAGCTTCCTCAAAACAAGTATTTTGAATCATCTCTAAGAGGCCAACTCTCTGTCTCTCTGGGTTTGGTCACTGGTGCCTTATTAATTTTCTTTGGTGAGGTTATGTTTTCCTAGATGTGCATTAGTCAACATTCTGTGAATGTTCATTGGTGTCTGGGTGTTGAAGAGTTAGGTATTTATCGTAGCCTTTGCACCTTGAGGTTGTTTGTACCCGTTCTTCTTTGGAAGGCTTTCCAAGTATTTGAAAGAACTTGGGTGTTGTGATCTAAGTGTTTGGTCACTGTAGCCATCTCTGCATTAGTGGCCACCCCAAGCCCAGTAATGCTGTGACTCTTGAAGACTCATAGAGGTACTGCCTTGGTGGTCTTAGAGAAGATCCAGAATTCCTTGGATTATCAGGCAGATTCTTGTTTTCTTTCCCTACTTTCCCCCAAACAAACAGAGTCTTTCTTTGTACTGAGCTGCTTGAAGCTGGGAGAGGGGTGACCCAAGCACTCATGTTTACCACCACTGGGACCGCTGGCTCAGACCTGTAGCCAGCATAGAGCTAGGTCTAACCCAAGACCCTTAGTGTCAACTGCCTTGCTACTGCCTATGTTCACTCCAGGACCAAGGACTCCATTATCAGCAGGTGGTGAATCCAGCCAGGCTTATGTCCTTTCCTTCACGACAGCAAATCAGCCCCTTGTGGGTGCAGAGATGTCATTCAGGAGCCAGGGTCTGGAATCAGGGACCCCAGGAGTCTGCTTGGTGTTCTACCCCATTGTATCCCACAAACTTTTAACTGAGCTGGTACCCAAGCTGCAAGACAAAGTCCCCTCTACTCTTCCCTCTTATTTCCTCAAGCATAAGGAGTCTCTCCCCATGGCCACCACAGCTGGGAATTTGCTGCGTCACACCTGAAACCACATGGTTTTGAGAATCACCCAAGGCCTCTAGTGAATACTGCCAGGCTATCACTGTTGATTATTCGGAGCTGAAGGAGTCTTAGGTTAGCAGGTAATGAATTCTGACAGGACAGGGTATTTCTTTTCAAGGTGGTGGATTCCCTTTTGGCCCAGGGTATGTCCAGAATTGTCATACAAGAGCTAGGACCTAGAATGAGGGCCTCAGGACTCTGCCTGTACCCTATTCAACTGTGGCTGAGTTGGTATCCAAGTTGCAAGACAAAATCCTCTGTACTCTCCCCTCTTGTCTCCTCAAGCAGAAGGAGGAAGTCTCTCCCAGAGCTGTAAGCTGCACTGCCTGGGGTTTGGGGAGGAATGACACAAGCACTCCCTTGCCACCTCAGCTGGTGTCTCACTACATTGTGTGTCCCCCAAGTCCACTGGCTCTGAGCCCAACACAGCACCAGAACTTGACCAGGAATTGTGGTCTTTGTGGCCTAGACTGCCTTTTAGGTTTATTTAGAACCCCAGAGCACTTTAGCCTATAGTGACAGGGCTAGCCAGAACTCAAGGTCTGACTGCTGGGATGGGCAGTTTGCCTCTGGTTAGGGCTGGCCTAAATGTTCCCTCTGTGGGTGCCGGTTAAGTTCTGCCCATGTTCCTTTCTGCTGTGACAGGGCAACACTGAGTTCTAATATGGTCACTGCCCTCTTCCTCCTGCAAGATTCCCTGTGCCACATGGCCACTGCTGGGGGATGGTGGAGGAGTGGTGTGAGTGTTTCAGGACTATCTTTCTTACCCTCTTCAGTGCCTCTTACCTCAATATGGTGTTAAAATCAGGTACTGTGATCGCTCACCTGAGTTTTAGTTCTTATGAAGGTGCTTTGTTGTGTGGAAAGTTGTTCATTTTGGTGTCCCTAAAGGTGGGGACGGGGGTGATCAACTGGTGGAGGTATTTATTTGGCCAACTGGCTCCATCTCCTCTCTACTTCTTCTAGTTCTTAAAGATTTTTTTCTTTTCTTTTTATTTTCCTTCCTTCCTTTCTTGTTATAAGGTATTTAATGTTGACACCAGCACTGCCTAATAGAAACATAATGAAAGCTGCAAATATGGGCAACAATATTTAATTTTTCTAGTAATCCCATTGAAGAAGCAAAAAGAATGAGATAAAATTTATTTTAGTAATATATTTTATTTAATCCAATACAGCTAGCCCTCTGTGTCCAGAGGTTCAGCATCCGTAGATTCAACCAACCATGGATCAAAAATATTTTTTTAAACTAAAACTATATTTAGTTTAAAAATAAAAATAACAAAACAACAATTAAAAATAACACAAATAAAAAACAATTCAGTATATCAACTATTTATATGGTATTTACATTGTATTAGATATTATTACTGATCTAGAAAGGATGTGCTTAGGTTATATAGAAACTCTACACTATTTTATACAAGGGACTTTAATATCTGTAGATTTTGGTATTTGTAGGGTTCTTGAAACTAATCCCTTGTGGATCCTGAGAGTCAACTGTATATACAAAATATTTCCATTTCAACATGTAACCAATTCAAAAAAATTTTTAACGAGAGATTTTTGCAGTCCTTTCTTCATACTGTTTTCAAAATCTGGTGTGTATTTTACATTTTCAGCACATCTCAATTTAAAATAGCCATATTTCAAATGCTCAATAGTCACATGTGGCTAATGGCTTTTGTATGGAACAACACAGTTTTAGACCATCAAACCTAAATATCAAAATTGCTAACCAGTCATTCAAAGCCATTTTCTGAATAATTTATCTTTTCCTTACTTACATCCAAAATGACTCATTTGTTTATGTATTGATACCTTGTATGTATGTGTGGTACTCAATACACATTGGTAGAATGAACGAATGACAGAATGGCATTGTGATTTATTTTGGGAAGATATTAAAGAACCTGAGTGAGGGGGAGGACTTAACGTTAATAATACAGACTGTATTAATATGTGTTGCATCCCTAACATTAGACCAGATACCTAAAAATTATTGCATTAGATACTGCCCATGGCATATTTTACAAGATTGATATGATTAGCCTCACTATTAAAAAGAAATTTAAGGCTTAGCAATGTTTAGTATCTTGCTCAAGGTTAGGATCACAGTTAGTTGCAGAGCCAGATTTAAAACTACATTTGTCTGATTCCAGAGTGAACTCTTTTTACTACACCATACTGCCTTATAAGATAAGCACATGAGGCTGAAGAAATAGCAGAGAGTATAAATTCATTCTATCAGGTTAGAAAAGAGATTATTTCTTACTGTAGTCAATGAAATTTTCTCTCACTTTAATATCACTTATAGAGAGTAGCAAAAATCTTTCATTGTTTCCACAAATTTTTCAATTTGTTTCTAAAACATTTATTGAAAGTATATTTAGAAAATTATATTTCATTAGAGAGGAAGAAACCTATATTTTACAGTGCAAAATGGAAATGATAAGTGATTAAATAGTTTCACAAAGATATTAGTAGTAGAATCATGAAGTTGCTATTATTACATTCCTCTTCTCAACATCTTCTAATCACTTAAAAACTGTCCTCATTAGATTGAGGTTACAAACTAGGATGCTAAATTAGGTAAGTCTCTTCTTTACCTATGCTGTAAGGTAGGCTGCCTGTTGAAAGTCAGAAAATAATGCATTCCTGTGCATATGTAATTTTACAGATAATTGCCTCTATCATTTAAAAATATCATTTGCCAAAATGGTGTGTATGATTAATTATGTACATTTATCATTGAGTAGACTTGAGTACATTATAAAATCCTCTCTCTTTGCTCATGCATCTTTCCTCCCTTCTTATTTTTTTCAATGTAAGTCATTTAGTAATTCAAAATTTTTTTATTATTTCTTAAGCCATAATTCACCTGCATAGGAACCAGATGCTAAGTTCCCTTGTGGCTGCAGAAATGTTGCTTTTATTACTTAAGATATCAAGAGACAAGGATGATGTTTAAAATCTCCGCTCTTGATTTATGAATGATTCTAAAGCTAAAATCCTGGGGAGAGGGCCATTTACTGATATTCAGGTATCTTCAGTGCCATTTCTTCAGCTCCAAACTGTACACATTGTTGGGCTTCAAAGTCAAATGGTACCAGGCCAGGTGCGGTGGCTCATGCCTGTAATCCCAGCAGTTTGGCAGGCTGAGGGGGGCGCATCAACTGAGGTCAGGAGTTTGAGACCAGCCTGGCCAACATGGTGAAACCCTGTCTCTACCAAAAATACAAAAAATTAGCCTGGTGTGGTGGCGGGTGCCTGTAATCCCAGCTACTCTTGAGGCTGAGGCAGGAGACTTGCTTGAACCTGGGAGGCAGAGGTTGCAGCGCACCAAGATTACGTCTTGACTACATAGACATCTTTAATTTGGATTTACCTGTCAACCTGCCACTCCACTCCAGCCTGGGTGACAGAACAAGACTCTGTCTCAAACAAAACAAAACACAGCAAAGAAACAAACAAACAAAAAAATCCCCAAAAAAACAAAGTCAAGTGGTACCAAGGAAAGAAAAGAATTAATGAATTAAAAGTATAAAAGTATATAGTAATCTCGAAATCCTGACATGTAGAACTTACCTATAAGTAATGTAATTAGTTTACATTATTATATTACAGTATTAGGAGCTCTATGCTTCTGCCTTGCCATGGAATCTCAGAAGAGCATCGGGAATGATCGTATTAGACCTAAGTCTGATCCTCAGCTGTGAACGCTTCACTCTTTCCCCTCATTCTGGACTTTATTTATTTATTTGAGATGGAGTTTCACTCTTGTTGCCCAGGCTGGAGTGCAATAGCATGATCTCAGCTCGCTGCAACCTCTGCCTCTTAGGTTCAAGCAATTCTCCTGCCACAGCTTCCTGAGTAGATGGGATTATGGTACCAGCCACCACGCCTGGCAATTTTTTGTACTTTTAGTAGAAATGGGGTTTCACCATGTTGGCCAGGCTGGTTCTGAACACCTGCCTGACCTCAGGTGGTCCACCCACCTCAGCCTCCCAAAGTGCTGGGATTACAGGTGTGAGCCACTGTGTCCAGTTCGTTCTGGACTTTAAAAGTCTGTTTTGACAAAGGCTTATGATGCCTAAGTGAGCTGGCCTGTGCTACCCCTAGGATATTATCCTTCTGCTTGTTCCTTTACAGGCTCTCCCCAGCCACTGTGGCACCTTGCTGTTCCCCAGATACTCTGTGCACTCTTCTGTTTCAGAGCCACTGTGCTTGCAGTTCCCTTTGCCTGGACCAACTGTAGCTGTCTCCCGTATTAGTGTGGCTGTTCCCTTACCCATCTGAGGTGTTTACTCAAATGCCATCTTCTCAAAAGGGCCTTCCCTGTCTTCTGGCTCTAAGTTTGCAACCCTCTCCCCAAGCAGAAACTGCCTATTACCTTGCCCTGCATGACTGTTTCCTTTGTATGTATTACTCTTTAATGTATCATATATTTTACTGATTAATCTTGCTTATTAATTTCTCCCTCTACTAGAAAGTAAGCTCCATAGGGCAGAGATTTTAATCTGGTTCACTGATGAATTCCTAGCTCCGGGAATAGTGCCTGGCATAGAGTAGGTGCCCAATAAGTGTTTCCTGATTGCATGAATGATGACATCTTCTATTTTTATTTGTCAACATTGGCAACCCTACTCCTCAGAGAAGGAAACATAGTTACCTATTGCTCAAACCTATACCCACATAAGTTAAAAATCCCAAAGGAGGACAGCACTTGCAATACTAGCTCTATTTACAAGTCTCAACGAGGACCCTGAAAGGCCTAATTTAGTAACATACTCTCCCCTGTAGTGGTGATAGGGCTGTGGTGGTGTTGCAGGGTGCTAGGTCATGGCAATGGATAGCTTCACTAGCATCTGAAAGATGGGAGAAGAAGTTATCCAACTTAAGAATGTCAAGCAGGCAGGCAGCATTAGTTCACAATAGGATCCAACACTTTTATAATGAATTGCTTTTTTAATTGTCTATGCTGCCTGTTAGACTGTAATATAAGCTCTACGAAGTCAGGGAACAGCTTGGTATTGTTTGCCGTTATATCCTAAAAGCATGGCACACATCAGAATATACTTGTTCTCAATAAATTAATGAATAAATTATTTTGTATGTTTGTAAATGAGTACATGAATGAATGAATGAGTGAATAGCAAACCACATTGAAGGCAAATTATTAGCAGGTTGTTTTGTGGCATCAGTATAAGGGGGATGTTATGTGGCATAAATGTTTAATGGTATTATGTTGAGACAGCTAGGTGGAACCATCTATAATTTGGATTTGCCTGTCAACTTGCCCAAATACTACTTTCCTGGAGTATTCAGGAATAAAAACTATGAATTTGCCTCAGGTAAATTTGTTTTCTTTGCTGGTTCCCTTTGAGATAATCACATTCCTTTTTTCGAAATGGGAAGACTTTCAGTTAGATCTGGATCTAGGTTGCAAGGATTTCTTTAAGGTGGGTTTTGTATCTCTCTGCTGGGGTCTATTGTGTGGAGCTTCTCTGTTTAAACTTTCTAAGGGAAATCCTTTTCCAAATATTTTGAGAAACACTTGACTGTCCCTCCCTCTTATCTTCACTGCCTTTTGTATAATGCTGAGATCTGGTTCCTAATAGCAACCACAAGGGAGCACACAGTGTAAGGTGCTAGCACACTCATTCATTTATTCATTGATTCAATATATATTTATAGAATGCCAACTACATGCTGTGCACAATGCTAAGCTTTGGAGAGATAATGGAAAGCAATTGAACTAGAAGAGGAAACAGATGAAATAGTCAAACAAATACAGAATTTCAATCAGGGCACAGGTGGTATAAAGAAAATGACCTCAGTGCATTGTAGTTATTTAGAGGAGTCTTGGTCTATTCTCTGGGGCAAGAATAGATTTGACCAAGGAAGTGACATCTGAGCTGAGGTTTGAAGGAGGAATATAAGTTAACCACGCAGGACCTTAAATGTTTCAAACAGAGGAGATGGCATAAGCAAAGACCTGGAGATAAGGAGCTGCATGGCTTCTTTGAAGACGTGACAGAAGGCCAGAGTGGCTGCAGTTATTGATGTGGGAAAAAATTCTAGGAAGAGAGGTCAGAGGAAGGCAGGAATCAGCTTGGCCAGGCCTTGGTATCCATGGTAAGGCTTTCATCTTTATTTGGAAAGATATGGAAAGGCATCTAAATGGTGGTGGAGGATGGCATCTGTATTTCCCTTTGGAATAGATCAATCTGATTGCAGAATGGAATAGACATTGGACAGATATAAGATTATGTGATTGAGACCAGTTAGGAGGCAATTTGATATAGAAATGAAACTTTGAAAAATGTATTTTTACATTCCTTGACAGAATACTGAGTCCTCTGCTTTATCAGGCCTGTCAGCTGGAAGTTCGCATTTGGGAACTGGTAGGGGATTTTATTCTGATCTTGCCATGCTGGAGAGCAGGAGTGCCCAGAGCAGGGCAGCTAGGTCTGTTGAATGAATAGATGCAGTTTTGGGACTTGCTGTCTTTGAGGTATCAGTACAGTGATGGGGAAAAGTCAACCAGAGCCCGGTGCAGTGGCTCACGCCTGTAATCCCAGCACTTTGGGAGGCCTAGGAGGGCAGATCACCAGGTTAGGAGTTCGAGACCAGCCTGGCAAACATAGTGAAACCCAATCTCTACTAAAAATATAAAAAATTAGCCAGGAGTGGTGGTGGACACCTGTAATCCCAGCTATGTGGAGACTGAGGCAGGAGAATCACTTGAACCTAGGAGGTGGAGGCTGGGGAGGTGGTTCTGATAGTGGCAGGCAGTAAGTGCTAGAGCTGAGGTTGGGAGACAGCCACACACACACACACACACAAATCATAATTGGAGCTGTAACTGTGGTTGGAATTGTTAAAGAAGATCATGTTGATAAAGGAGTCTAAAGGAAAACACCTATATTTAAGGAATGGGTACTATGTATTTATTCATTTCACAAGTAATTATTAAGTTGTCTACTATGTGCCTGTACCTGGGCTGTGAGTGACAGATGAAGTGGTGGAAAAAAGCAGTTGGGGATAAAAACAGAACTCTGCAAGTATGAAGTAACAAACTCCAAAGGAAGAAGGAAGGGTAGCCAATGGTTCAGTTGCTGCTGAGGAAGAAAATGCAGTGAAAGCTGCGATGATGACTTTGAGTTTGTGGATTAGCCTCCACCCTAGATAGTACACATTAGAAACTTGGATGAGTAAACCTGGGCTAGTAGTAAACAGAACCTGGGGACTGCACGTAAGGGACCCTGACAAAACCTTCTTCCCATTTTAGAACTTTACAGGAAGATGAGATTAGACACATATTTCCCTTTATATCTCACTTCCTTGAAATACATTGATTCCACCTACAGAAAGAGAGCTGTACCTTCCTGGGCCTGCCATGGCTCACAGCCAAGAGCAGAGATGTTGTAATTTGAAGTTGACAGCAAGATGACCCTTACAGGGTCACTATAGTTTCTGTCTGTGGCAGATCCTCCTGATGAAATATGGAGGTGCCATGATGTTAAATCAATAGTAGTGAGTGATGCGAAGATTTGAGTTGAAGCTAAACATAGCTTCCTTGGATTTTACCATTTCATTTTTCTTGCTGGACACCACTTTAGAAGAAGAATCACCTCTGGATAAATCATCTGCTCAGGTTTGCTATTCTAACCAAATGACATTATCCAAAGAGGATCAGAAAAGCCTGACTGTTAATTGTATTCATTTAGGGTTCTACGTAAGGCTTGTGTTGAAGACAAAGTCTCCCTACGGAATGTATAAAGTAGCAGAAACAAACATTTCTGTTAGAGATATTTGGAAAGTTGTGGTTACCAAGTACAAATTTAACACAAAGTAATTCAGTAATAAAAAGGTTGTGAAAGAATAACAACATTTGAGCTAAATAATATTCAAAGTTTTATTTTCAATAATGTAAGAAGAAAATGAATTTGTTATTTGTTGCTGTTCAACAAACCACCTCAAAATGTGAGGACTTAGAAGAACCACTGGCAGTTTAGGCTGGGCTTTCGGCCACAGTTCTTCTAGTCTCAATTGGGCTTCTTCATGCGTCTATAGGCAGCTGCCTGCAGACAAGCCTAATGGTAGTCTTGTCTGCATGGCAACTGGACAGCATTCCTAGAGGAATGCTTGAAGACCACTTGAGGCATGGCTCAAAATTGGTACAGCATTTTGCCACATTGTTAGCCAACGCAAGTCACAACATCAGTTCAGATTTAAAGAAAAAACACAACTCTATCTATGGATAGGGAGGGGGACTAACTGCAAAATTACACCTTAAGGAGGTGATTTTGGCCATTTTTGCTATTTACCACAGATAATGCATCATTTTTATATATAGGTAGATAAAATGTACAATATTTGAACACTACCTTTGGAAGGGAAAATATTTTCATTCTTTTCCTTGATGGCAGTTTCAAACTAGGACCTTCCTTAAAGCAACCAGTGAGGATGAAATTGTGTTAATGAAATCATTTTCTACTTCATTTTTGTTTCTGTTACTGTAAGGAAAATCCCCATGTTTTCAGTGGCTGTTACTCTAGGTCTGTGTGACATGACCTATCATAGACAAAGCAGAACTTCTTAATGGCAAGAAACACTATCTAGCTCCTGGCCTGGTAATCTTGTATAAAAATTTCAGAATTGCCACTGGGAAAATAACATTTACTTGACAAATCGTGCTATTTCCATTTTGTCTGCCCAATTTTAAACTGTCTCTTATTAAAATGGCAAATTCAGGCCCAGAATATATCGAACTAGTTAAATACGTAACTGGAAGATGCACACTTTACCACTTCACTTTGTAACATGTAGACTTATGGATGCAAGAACATTTCATGGAAGGGAAGTTTTAAATTATTTTGCATGCATATAGAGAAAATAAAACTTTTTGATGTCTCGGCTCAAACTGAATGGGATCTCAATAGCCCATGTAGTACTTTAAGATGATTTATTATTATGCTAATATTGTAATGTAATATTTATTAAGCATTGGAAGCGTGCAGAATACTAGATAGTCCACATAAAAGATCCTGATGGATTTCAAGGAAAAGGGCTAAAAATGCACTCTCCTAATCCACAGGAAAGGAGGGTAATTCAGAACCTAGCTGAACCAATAAATCCTATTTAATTTAGCATACATCACATGCCAAAGAAAGAGAGACTAATGGAAATGGAAAGTGATAATCTCTGATTAAAAGGTAGTCATTTTAAGAGCACACGTTCCTCTCCAGACTTGAGTTTAGAAAGAGTCAATTCAGTAAAATATTTCTCATTTAAAAAAAGTTTGGGCCAATAATCCTCTGCATTATTACCCGACGTTCTAAGATCATAAGTTAAAATGGTTTCTATAGAGACTAGCTTTATAACTATTATCCCAAACTACAAGATGAAATGCTTTTTAAAAAAATTATACCTTAAACTGTAACTTAACAGCATCACAATAAAATTTACAATGTTGGCATAAGGCATTTAGAAGTCTCAGACTAGAGTTATAAATCTGCAGTAGGAGAACAATTTTTCCCAGACTCGAAAACTACTAACATCAAAATCCCCCTAAATAAGTCTTTTATCTAAAAAAAAAAATACACATAATATGAGGAAACAAGATCTTAGTTTGCCATAATTCTACACTTTACTTTGCTTAACCAGTTTAGATCTGGAGGGAGGAAAAAAGTAAAGCCAAAGCTGAAACCGGGGCATAGAAACAGCGTTTCCTATCTCATATAATCATGCTTACTGACTAACGGTTATATCCTCTGTTCATCTTTAAGTAGAATTCCCACAGAAGTTGATGAAAATATTTGGTGAAAATTGATTGAAAAATAAGTTCTTTCTCTCTCATATGCTCTCTCTCTGTCTCTATGCTCATTACAGATGTGCTGTGTGTGTGTATCAACAAAATTAAAAAAAATATTATTAGCCTTTTGGAAGGTTCTAAGCAAGCAAAAGAATACAAAAATGCATAGTTACATGCTTTTTTTTTTTTTTTTTTTTTTTTTTACCCTGTTGGGAGAAACATATCTTAATTATTAGTTTGAATGCAGAAAAAAAGTACAAATTAACTTTGTTTCTGAATATTCTATTTGGAATCCTGCTCTAAAAATAAATAATGCTATAGATGTCTATGATTACCATTGTAGTTAACCATAAGAACAAATGTTTATTTTCTTTGTTAATATACATTCATGGTAATATGTATTATTTTAAGCAAGGACTATAGTATGCTATTTAAGAATTTGCAAAGAACAGTTCAGGAGAGTATATATTTTTTAAAACATAATGTATATATTTTCAGTTTTTAGAGACAGGGCCTTGCTGTGTCATGCAGGCTGGAATGATGTGACTGTAACTCACTACAGCCTTGAATGCCTGGGCTCTAGAGATCCTCACACCTCAGCTGAGTAGCTGGGACTACAAGTATGCGCCACCAACACCTGGCTATTTTTTTTTCATTTTTAAGGTATGTACTTTTATTCAACTAGTGTTCACTTTTATTCAACTATTCAAGCCAGTGTACAGGTAAGCCCTGGCTGCCTCCACCCACTCCCAGGGAAACCAAAAGCCTTCATACATCTCAAGTTGAGGGATAAAAAAGGGGTAGCCACAGAGGCTAAAATCTTTCCAAATAAAACAAAATAAAGTATTAAGGCATAATTTAAAAAATTTTCATTACATAATTTACACAACAGCGATGCTATTACCTCCCCTGTGTGGCCTTGGGAGAGAACTGGGCCATTCTCCTTAGAGAGAAGTGGGGTGGCTTTTGGAAGGGCAAGGGACTTCCTGTAGCAATGCATCTCACGATATTTGGAATGACTATTTTTAAAAAGAACAATGTACAATACAATCAAAGTCCTGGGCCTCATTATAAAACTCTGAGGGATGCTTGCTCCAACTGACTGCTGTCACTTTTACCGTCCCAGTTTTTAAATCCTGAGTCAATCCAAAAACAAAAATAAAAAACCCAAAACAACCAAAAAACAAATAAAGCCACGCCAATCTCGTTTTCTTCGCAAGTTAGGTTTTGTCAAGAAAGGGTGTAACGCAACTAAATCACAGTCCGCCTAGAAGCATTTGCAGAAGATGACGGAGGGGCTGGACTCGTGGTACTCCTGTTTGCTGATCCACATCTGCTGGAAGGGGGACAGCGAGGCCAGGATGAAGCCGCCCATCCACACAGAGTACTTGTGCTCAGAGGAGCAATGATCTTGATCTTCATTGTGCTGGGCACCAGGGCAGTGATCTCCTTTTGCATGATTTCGGTGATGCCAGGGTATATGATGGTACCACTAGACAGCATTGTGTTGGCATACAGGTCTTTGCAGATGTCCACATCACACTTCATGATGGAGTTGAAGGTAGTTTCATGGATGCAGAGAGTCACAAGATTCCATGCCTAGGAAGGAAGGCTGGAAGAGTGCCTCAGGGCAGTGGAACTGCTTGTTGCAGATGGTGATGACCTGGCCATGGGGCAGCTCATAGCTCTTCTCCAGGGAGGAGCTGGAGGCCGCCATGGCCATCTCCTGCTCGAAGTCCATGGCAAGGTAGCATAGCTTCTCCTTGACGTCACACACGATTTCCCGCTCAGCTGTGGTGGTGAAGCAGTAGCTTGGTGAGGATCTTCATGAGGTAGTAAGGTCCCAGCCAGCCAGGTCCAGATGCAGGATGGTGTGGGGGAGGGCATACCCCTCATAGATGGGCACAATGTGGGTGACCCCATCACCGGAGTCCATCACGATGCCAACACCTGGCTAATTTTAAGAATATTTTCTGAGACAAGATCTCGCTATGTTACCCCAACTGGTCTTGAACTTCTGGCTTCAAGTGATCCTAGGCTTCCCAAAGTGCTGGGATTACAGGCTTGAGCCACCACACTCAACCAGGACAATGTACTTTATTCTGATGGATCTTTTAGATTTGTAAAATACAGATAAACTTTATTTAGTAATTTTAATTAAAAAATCTGAACAGGGAAATAGAGAGAAGTAGAATGTATATGCACATTTTGATAGTAAAAGACAACCTGAAAATGGCTTATGGGAATAAAATTACTTACCAATTTAAGCTTTATGGTTGAAAACTGGTCATCTAACTGTATGTATGGTATATATCCTGAAATCTAGATAATGAAAAATGATGTGGAAATTGGTTACATCGACCAGTCCTTGCTTGCTTTTTTAAAAAAATTACATATGAGCACATACACATTTGTAATACATAGAAGCATAACATGTATTTACATACGTGCCTAATTATATGGTTTATGTTGTTTACCAAAATGACTGCTGAAAGTTCTGTGTGTTTAAGAAATTTGCTATGTTGGTTTTATTTAAAATATGTTTTAAAATGAGCAAAACAACGAATAGACTAAGTTCATAAATAAAAGCATTTTTAAATGCCTCTTTCAGGATATTGCAGCAACTTGCAAAACTGCTTCTGTTTCTCTGTAGATTTAAGGAAATGAACTTCAGCAAATCCCAGAAAAGGAAAGGGAGAATGAGGGAAAGGGAGAAAATTCATGATGGAAGTCGAAGGTCACAGGACTGAAAGGAGAAATATAGTACTCTATAGATTTTTTTTTTTCAGATTGTACACAGAAGATAACTAGATCAGGAATAGAAAAGGAGCTTTTCTTAAAGTCTCTGAGGAGAGAAAAGCCAGCAAAGAGTTATTTCTGAAGATTCTTAGGAACTTGTTATAAAAAAAAGGTAGGGAGGGGAGAGTGCTTTATTGGTAACTTCAGTCTGTGGGCAGGACAGCTGAGTCACATTTTGGTGATGGGATCTGAGCTTCTTGGAGCTTCAGAATTTATTCTAAATGTTCTAGGAAAATAGCAGGGTTAGCTTAAATACCATTATGTTAGTCTTCTGTCAGAAAGCTTTATGTTTAATTATTATTTATTTAATTGTTGCTCTCCAGTTTATTTCCTTTATTACCTCTTCTACATAGTAGTTCTAATTTAACTGCCATACTAAGAGTTGCTTAGTCTATGGACGGAGGAATTTGATTTGCCAGCTTATTTCATTTATTTGTCCAGACACCTGAGGCAACAGAACTCTAAATCTACCTGGTGGCAGCTAATTCAAATTAAAAACTAGTCTAAGAAAGAAGATTAATCCATATTTAAGCTTTGCCCTGCAACCACATCTTGGAGATGGCACTCACAGATAATTTTGTGCCACGTAAAAATTATTTAAAAGTATCAGTATCACTTCACATTAATAGAGATCATGAAATTGTCTAAGGTATCAATATTCTGGCCTAATTGTGAGTTGGGCTAGTTCTCTGGATAAATAAGTACAGAACTTAGTTTTGCCTGAAATATTAAAGTAGTAAGTAAAAATAAATTACCTGGATCAGTGGTTCTTAATCCTCTATGCTCATTAGTATTCCCTGGAGAGCTTTTAAGAATTGTAGATCCCAAGTCCCCCTCCGTTATAATCAACTAAAACAGGGAGTGGAGCCCTGGGATTGTGTGTGTGTGTGTATGTGTGTGTGTGTGTGTGTGTGTGTGTGTGTGTGTGTTGCTGTTGTTTGTTTTTAACGCTCTGTAGGTGATTCTCATTTGTAGCCAAGGTTAGAACACTGATCAAGGTAGTTCAAAAAATTAAATACATAAATTCCTATTTGTGCTTTGAGGCATATAAATTGTTGCTTCAATGGTACTTGCTTTACAACCACCAATGCACCCAGTGGCCTATAGCTTTAAATGGAAACATTCTTAGAATTGCAGATAAGCCCTTTTATAGTCCATTACCAACCTGTTTTTTCAGATCTCAGCTCCCTACAACACTGTCTTGTCAAACTCAAAGCATTTGAACACTCTGCATTTTTTTGACTCCATGTAGTTAGGTTCTTGCTGTTTTCTTTCCGTTATACATTCACCTTCTTCTGTATCTGGCAAAATACTTGTATACTAATGGCCATTTAAAGGTATTTAAAAGTCATTGCTTCTGTGACACTGGGAGAATTATAATCAAATAATTTCATATAATGCTGATTTGTATAAATTTAAATCACATGAATGTTTTCCTGAAGAGACAAAGTCACATTATCTAACAGAAGTGTACAGTTAATAATCTGGCTCTTCAAACTCTATTCAAGTACAGCAGGTCCTCAACGCCGTTTGGTTCAACGTCACTCTGTCATAATGGTGATGAGAAAAAAAATCGATTCCAGGCCATGGCCACTGTGTGGAGTTTGCACATTCTCCCCATGGTCCGTGTGGGTTTTCTCTGGGTACTCTGGTTTCCTCCCACATCCCACAGCTGTGCTTGCTAGGTTGTGTCTAAGCTGTGCACATCTCTAAATATTCCCAGTTGAGTGAGTGTGGGTGTGAGTGTGAGTGCACCACGGGTTAGGAGGGTATCCTGTCCAGGGTTACTTCCCTCCTTGAGCCCTGAGCTCTGGCCGTCCGCAATCCTGAACTGGAAAAATTGGTTAGATGATTTTACTTGTTTTTATTAATCTTTCTCAAGTGTATGTCTAGCTCACATTTATTTCAATGTTTAACATTAGAAGTGTTTTGGCCTTTATTTGGAAGTTTGGTGATGTTTTTGTGACCGAGATATGCACAAGAATTTAACTCTTGTTTATATCAAGTAGCCTATGGTGAAATTGGTTTCCTTATATATGCCACTTCATTTAAAGCCACAATTTCCAAGAACCTGTTCCTGACATTAAGTAAGGACTTACTATATCTATCATCCAGCCACCTAGTAATTTCAATACCAATAATGACTTAGGCACATAATCCCAGAATAATTTGATTTAGGTTTATGAATTGTTTCATGTAGACATTCGAGTTACGTTATGAACAGCTGCAGATTTCAACATGTTATTCCAATCTTATGAATCACTTTAAGGAAGACCACAATGCATACTTTTTTGTTTTTCTGTTTAATATGGGGATATTCAAACTTTGAACAATAGATATATTTAAAATATTAGGACATCTGTATTTTTTCCGATGTATTGAATTTTCCTATTTGGATGTATGTATTTCAAATGGGAAATGCGTGGATACCATTTCTTTTTCTTCACCTTTTTTTGGCTTTAATGCCACAGGAAGCCAGCTGGCTAGCTCCCTGTTACCTGATAGTTTCCTGACTAAAAAGACTCTTCAGTGAGGATCAGCATTTTATCCAAGACAGGAGTCATGAATTTTTTTTTCTAAAGATACACATATCTCTTAAAAGCGTCCAGAATATTTCCTGCAAAACTGCGTCTGTCATATGAGCACCTATTAGAGCCACTATCAGAAAAGCTAAGGAAAGAAATCCATCTTTCCTGCAACAGAAAAAACAGACACACCCTAAAATGAGCCAAGAACTTGAACATCAGCAAGATTACAGACCAGGGAAAAAAAGTAAATAACATTTTAACTGAAAATTTGATTTGAAAAATAAGAGCTTATCCGTTGGTTCTCTTACTTAACTTTTCCCACTTCTTTCTCACTGCTGGAACTTTGTGAAACATACAGATGACGGAGGAGCATTCGTGTTGACATTATGAATTTCAATTTTTAATAATTAGGCAGATGGTTTGTGGTAGAGTCCATTATTGTACAGATTGCGATTTGTTATCTAGTCACAAAACGTAAGTTACTTTCCTAGGACGATTTCGGGATCTCTTCAGATAGAAAATATTACTGTAATTGAAAAACGGCCCAACTTTTAGCCAAGAGCCTATAACATCTTGGTAACTCCGTGCCTCTGTGAACTGTTTCTTTTCCTCTCAAGTCTATTGGTCGTAGCCCTAGATTTTCCATCAAATTCAATCCGGAGTGAGCTGCAGGCGATGCCCCTGCTGGGTGCGGACTGCAGGCCCACCACTGGAGGGCGTCTGGACGCTTCCAAACAGCTCTGAAGCGCCTGGAAATCCCGAGTCTGAAGAATGGAAAGCGCAGGAGGCAGAACGTGAGATTTGATTTTATTGGGCTAATAAGTAAAAAGGAGAGCTGGCAGGTGTGGGAGCAAAACTAAACTGCCTTTCTTTCTCCTGGGGATTTGCCCTTCCCACTAATGCAGCCAACTCCCTAGAGAACATGAGAAAAATACCGCTGCTCCCGAGCCCGCGGACCTCGCAAGGGCGGGTCTCGGGGGCCTGTGGCCCCGCAGAGCAGGAGTTGGGGACTCGCTCCCTGGGCGCTGGACCTCAAGGGGACGCGTTCCGAGGCGCTGGGACAGTCTCGCTGCCAGGAGATTGCGCTTCGGTGGCGGCTGAAGACCCAGGAGTGCAACCTGCCCTTGAAGTTTAGGACCAAGGGGCCTTTTCCAACAATAAAGGAACTGCTTTCCCTCTCTCATCCCCGCCCCCGGCCCCCGTTTCTTTCCGCACCGGGTTCGTTAAAGGCGTTTATTCTTTGGGGAGTGGGCAGCAAATCACCCTCCAGGTTGAAATGGAAGAGGTGTGAGGTATTTCTGAAGGGCTCGTCTGCCGCATTCATTTCCTCTCTGTGGAAGGTTCGCACTGAATTGTAATCACTTTAAACTGTGATGTGCCTGATTTTTAAAAACGTGTTTTCAGAGCATCACTTTAAAGAAAACTTGCTTCCTGCCCAAGAATCTTTAAATCCCAAGCAGGGAGAGGAGAGCTGAAAGACACAGGAGGGGGTGCTCAGATTTCCAGATCACCCAGCGCCCGGCAGCGTGCCGCGAGGAGAGCGGAGGGAGATTGACAAGAACGCGCACTCCCTGAGGCTCCGTTCCAGCCCGTTCGCTACCTTAGGGGCCCCAGAGACAGGTGCCGGCTCTCCACCCAAATGGTGGGCACCGGTTCCTTTAAAATCGAAAGACCCTACTCCCAGGTAAAAAGATGTCAAATCATTTCTTAACTCAGACGGAATTCAGCACCCAAAGGGTTACACGTGACTGCTGGGCTCGGGCGCAGGAGAGGGCGCCTCGGCACTCCCAGTAATTCAATTAGTCAGGTTTCTGGAAGGTGGGGCGGGGGGAGGGGGTAGGAGGCGTGGGGAAGGGAGGAGATTAGGAAAACGCCTCTTTCTCGTGGAGCAAACCAATCCGGTTGGAGTAAAGAGAGGAAAAACCCCCAATCTGTAAGCAAACATCAGGCTGTTCCCTGACTGGCTGCTCCAGCTGCCCCCCCCCCACCTTTCCCAAGTAAACTGCATGGAAGAAAAAAAAAAAAAAGAAGGCAGTCCACATGACCCGGGTCGCCGCGGCAGCAGCGCTGGCTGGGCGCGGGCTGGCGGCGCCTCCCCCTGCTCCGTCCGGAGCTCACACCCGCGCTCGCGCCGCCCGCCCGCCAGCCCCGCGCCCCGCGCAACACGCCCGGGCGGAGCCCCATCCCCCGCCCACGTCCACGTTCACGCGCGCGGCCTCGCGCTCTACTGAGGCTGCTGCTGCTGGGTCGCCGCCGCTGTCGGCTTTACACGCAAGTCATTAACGAGGGGGCGTGCCCGAGGAGATTTTTTCCCATAAAGCATTTTTTCTCTCCCTTTTTTCCCCCTCTTTTGCAAAACTGACTTTTACAAAACCCTTTCCACTTCTTGCCAGTCGTTTCAATCCCTCCAGGGCTGCTTGTGCTGCTGCTGCTGCACTCAAGTTTATTTATTTTCCCGCCTGGGTAGGGGTTTTAGGATTCGGTTGGTGGTTTTCACCTCTGTTGCTGCTGTGTCTAAGGAGGGAGAGAGGAGCAGCTGCGGGAGGATCGGGAAGGTTTTCTGATGTAGTCATTGGGGAGGTGCCACTCGCTTGTGCGCGCTCTCTCTTTTTTTCTCTTTTCCCATTTCAAACTGATTGATGCGTCTCTACAAGTTGCTAGGCTTGGACCCTCCGGAGTCGCAGGGACACTTCTGAGAGCTCACCCCGGGCTCTTGGCAGCGCTTGTGGGGGCTTAGTCTCCCTCCCGGAAGGCGATCAGAGACTGACATCAGCCCATCCAGGAGTTGGAGGGATCCATTTGAAAGTGATTGTTTCCCCTCCCGCTCTCCAGCCGAAGTGTGGGGTTGGCGTCGTCTTGCAGGTTTGGGCATCCCAGCTCTGCCAGGCCGGCTGGTTCTTAACCTCTGCTCTTCATTCACCCTGGTGCACCCACATCCAGTCAAAGAAAGCACGCGCGAGAAATCCTCGAGGCTCTGCCGGCACCCGGGGTGCCCTCTTCTGCTACCGCCGCGGTCCGACTCCGCCGAGGGACCTGCCGGAGACGTGAAGAGCCAAACTTTTCTTTGAGGTTTTCGAGGCAAGACCGCTTCTCGCCAGCGCAGCTGCCGCTTAACCAGTTCCAGGACACCGGCAGATCTGGGTTTGCGGCTCCGGATCCCCACCCTTCTCAGCGCACCACCCGGTACCGCAGCACCTACGACTCCTCTGAGATTTCCGGGGGTCGCCCGGTTGAGGCACAGAGGAGGCTGGGGAAAGGGGCTCTCAGACTCCCGGGACCACAGCGCGCAGCCCCCATCTGCACGTCGCCCTCCTGCAGTTTCCCACCGGCCTCCAAAGTAACTTGAAGCGAAGCGGGGCGCAGTGCGAGGGCCCCGGGCGGCGGCGGAGCCAGGCGTAGCCCGCAGCGCCGACGCTGAGCCGGGCCCGGCGGGCCGGTGTATGTCTCCCCGCGGCTGCGGCGCGCAACTCCCAGTGACTGTGCAGCGCGCGCCGCCGCCTGCCCCGACCCGCGCTGCAGCCGCCCGGCCCGGCGCGCACCTCCCTCTCCCGGGGTGACCGGCCTGCCGCCGCCGCCCGAGACACAGCTTGGCACCCCTTCCCCCGCCCTCGCCGCCGCCACCACACACACGCACGCTTCTCTCCATCTTGTGATTCCTTTTTCCTCCTGAACCCTCCAGTGGGGGTGCGAGTTTGTCTTTATCCCCCCTACCCCATCGCCTTTTCTTCTCGCTCTCCTACCCCTCCCCAGCTTGGTGGGCGCCTCTTTCCTTTTTCGCCCACCTTCATTTTTATTTATTCATATTTATTTGGCGCCCGCTTTCTCTCTGTCCCTTTCCTCCCTCCCTACGGATCCCCGCTCTCTCCCCGAAGTGGCGCGTCGGGGGCTCCGCTGCTGGCCAGGCGTGATGTTGCACGTGGAGATGTTGACGCTGGTGTTTCTGGTGCTCTGGATGTGTGTGCTCAGCCAGGACCCGGGCTCCAAGGCCGTCGCCGACCGCTACGCTGTCTACTGGAACAGCAGCAACCCCAGGTAAGCCGGTAAGGGGCGGAGAGCCGGGGCTAGCCGGGCCTCTGGGCCCTGCGGAAGGAGCCGCGGCGGGGAACCGCGCGCACCAGCCGCTGGCGGCGCGCGCCCTCGGAGCCTGCGTCGCCCGGGCGCTGATGGCTTGAGGCGTCGGCGGGAAGCGCTCGCGTCGCGCCCCTCTTTGTTAAGGCCAGGTGCCCCTGGGAGTCCCTGGGGCTGCCCAGACCAGCTGCTTCTGCCAAGCGCGGGGAGACTCGGCAAAGAGCGGGAGCTGGGGAGTCGGGACTTCGCTTCACAGCCCCGGCAGGCTGGCATCCGGATCCCGGCGCGGGGAGCCTCCAGTGTGCGCCGCTGGGAGCTCCTGCCTGGAGCGTGGGTCCGCAGGGACTGCGGAGAGAACCCGCCAAACATCCCCCAAAGTTTTTTTTTTTTTTTTAAATTTAAATTTTTCCTTCTCTTTTCCCGGTGCGCGCAGAGTGAGCGCACGGGCTAGGGGAAGTGAGGGGGGCTGGGAAGCGGAAGCTTTAGGTTTTTATTTTCCTTTAACTGCGAGGAAATCATTCGGCTCCTGAGTCAGTCTGGGCCTGGCGCGCTTGGCAGTGGAGAGGATTCTTCCACATTCTCCATCCCTCCACCCACCCCAGTGGGTTCAAGGTGCCAGAAAGTTTGATCTAATACCGGGTTACGTCATGTGTGCGGAACAAGCTGCCAGAGTTGGCTCAACCAGGAGGTGGGAGCCCTTTGCCATGGCCTGGCAATGTGCAGCAGGAGGAACACGCGGTTACCTGGAACTGTTTTGCTGGCGTCCCCGAAGCCCGCCGTGTACGCGGGCGACCAGAGGTGGCCGCCTGGGGCCATCCTAGCGCGCGTGCTAGACACCAGCCAGCCGCCGACGTCCCGTGTTTTCGGACCCTGAAAGTGGAGTGGGGAGGTTATCCAGAGTGCCCGGCGGGATCCTCCAGGTGTGGAGCAGTTTGGAACCTTTATTGTTTCCCGGCCTGTACACAGAAGTCGGCCCCGCTGGGCCCATACCGCACTGCTTTCTCCGGGACAGAGGCCAGCTTCCAGCTGTGTCCTGGTCACAGTGCCCTCCTAGGTACTATTTATTAAAATCTCAGGTTTTCCCCTGGGCTGGAGAGGAAGTTGGGAAGAGAGAGGTGGGAGGCCGAGGGGTTAGCCTAGAGTTGCTGCGCCCCCTGAGTTCCAGGAGAGAGGGGGGGTCGGTGGGTACCTCTAATTTTTCCAGTGGGCCCTCTCCACCTGCCTCCAGCCTCCCCTCGGCACGAAGGCAAGAGAGGGATTCCCTGCTTGAGTAATGTCAGCGCTGATGAAGATGGGAGATTTCCCCACTCGCAGTCCGCGGGTTACAGAGAAGTTCCCCCAATCCCGCTAATCCAGGATAGTCTTACTCAGGTAGCCCGAGTCCTAAATGCACCGCTGAACAGGAGTGCAGATATTCCTGAAAGTTTGGTTCAAAAAACAAGGGTCTCCTGGAGGTGGCCGGTGGAATGGGGAGCGATTTCTTCTTTGACATGCCACTTACCACTGTTAGGAAAAGAGAAAAAGAAGCCATCCTGCCAGAGGAGATGCCTTTTATTAAAGCTGACAAGACAGTGCAAGCTTTCCAGTTGTGATGGTTTTAAAAGCAAGTCTCATTATGTTGGTTGGTTCCCCCCACCCCCATTTGCGCTTTATTAGGCAGCATATACGAAGCAGAAATTGGATCTCTGAACTTTAGCACCATACTAAATAAAGCAACACTGAAATAGTTTCGTTGAATTTGGAATATTTTGCTTTTGGTTGTCTTTTCTTTCCCACTCCAAACTCCACAGTGTGATCTTTTTCTCATGGCATTCATTTATTTGGATACTTGGGTGTTCCAGTCTTCCTGGGTTAAAACGGAAAAAAACAGCAACACCCCTACTCTGACCCCCCTTCTTAACCTGTCAAGCTAGTCTGAGTTAGTTTGAGGACATTTTATCTTAGGTTATCTCTGTTTTATGCTTTTGATACTGTTGTTTGGTTTGAGATTAGCACATTGATTTTTGTCACAGGTCATGTTTTTTAATAGATCTGCCTTGCCTGCAGAAAACTCTTCTGCTCAGGATGCCATGGAGGCTTTGAACCTGCCCAGGCAAAGTTAATATGCAGAATTTTTAAATGTCAAGAGTATTTCTAAATCGGTATTCTAATTTCAGGTTTGTAGAAATACCTTTCTATTTGATAATGTCAAAAAGAAAGAATGATGTACCCCTCTCAACCCCAAGAGATTCAGCCCTAACACTTATTTTTAGGAGTTTATGGATGCATTTATCTTGGTATGTTATAACAATTAAAAACTTCAAAAACAGTATTTTAAAAGTAGGCAGTTTTATCTCTGAAGTGTTGAATAAAATGTTGCTTTTTTGATGCATTAAGTGAACTTGGATATAATTTTAAAGAGGCCACATGCAGAATAAGTATTTCAAAAATAAAAAGTTTGTCACCAAAAAATAGAAAATATTTCAGAAAATTTCCATGGGTTTACTAAATTTTATAAATTCAGTTTACAGTTCCTTTTCATATGTGTTATTTTGTAAAGTAAACTGGCCATACCCTGTGTCTTCATATTTTGCTAAAATAGTAAGACTTTGATCTTTTGGGAAAAAACGTAGAGGACTTTAATTGCAACTTAAAGAAAATTTTTTATTTTTCTCTCAGTAATGTTCAGTGGGCACATTAAACTGATAATAATGGATACTGTGTCTAAATGCAGTACATCTACTTTAGCTAATATTAACAGATTCAATTTGAAATTATGTTTAGGTAAAGTCCGAATTAAATGTATTGTGATCACAGGATTAAGTACAGTATCTTACTGTGTAAGCTGAGTATCTGATAGGAGTTTATCTTCTACATGGAGTTTCATTACAGCCTGTCCATTGATACCATGAGCATCTATAGATGTAGTTTCACAGGAAGAAATATTAAATTTATTTGCTGTCAGAATAGTTTTACCATTAGAATCTACGTACCCAGGTATTGACTTCTGAGAGGTGGATACTGAGTTTTCAAATGCTGATAACTTTTTAGTTGCTAGTATTTATTGGATAGGGGACCAAACTGATTTTATGTGTTGAATTGGCACAATTCTGTGAAATAGCAGCTGAGAACTATCAGTTTGAATAGAAATATATTATAACATTTGCCTAAATGCATCTTATGTATTTCTAAAATTTGAAAACTTGTGTAAGTTTTACCTAAAAGTATAAATAATCAAATGATCCTTTTAATATTATGCTGAATTCTAAACTGGAATGTCACTAAGTAACTTGGAGTAATGAAAATACACATCAAGAAGTATATAACTATTTTTCCTTAATTTAAGATGTAAAAAGCTTTAAGTAATGTTAAAAAGGAATAAAATGTTGCTTTCATTCTCATTTAGTGGCTATGCTTATAAAGAGAGTCATAATATTAAGAACATGCCTCTTCATCTGAAGTATACCATAAACCATTTGGTGATTCTAATGAGAATATACTTTTAAACATCGTGTGCATATTGAAAGTTCTTGGATTCTTTTGACTATTTGCCAAAATGATATTAGGGTAAACATATCTCCTACCAGTTGGCATTATTGATTCAATAACCAAATAATACGCAGCAAATATGAGCAACACACTTTTAGGAATACCGATTCTCTTCAACCTGGTGTAATGCTTCTGTTAAGGTTTGGGTGTCATCAATTTAAAACCTTGCATATTCTTAAGAGGAAAATATCTCTGTAATTCATTAAGGATTTACTAAACTTTAACCTAATCATGGTTTCTTTGGACTTTTTCAATCCTTGTAGGTACCTGTAAGTTAAACATTTCATATTAGAGTAGCAGGTAATTGACACCTTTTTGTTTTGTTAACATGTAATCTTGGAGTTGTGAAAGTAATGTGAATTCTAGGTCAATACTCCCAAATCTTCTGACAGTACAGGTCAAATGTATGTGGTTTAAGAAGAGAGAAGTAGTGACTTTTTTTTCCTAATCATATTCCCAAGAGTATTTTTCTTCTTTCAAAATTTAATTGCTCCATTTAAAAAAATCTGAGCCATCATCATTTTGATATATGTATACCAGTATACCAGCACTGTGCCCTTTTCACTGACAAATAAATGAAATCAGCATGGTTTCAATCTAAGAATTTGTTGTGAGTCAAGATTGAAAATTTATCTTGGTTTTGAATGAGTTTTGTCATGAAACTTATAAAGGATTATCTTTATTTTTGAAATTTTAAATAATGTTTTATATGTTAGAAACATAAATGTTCTTCAACTAAAAGGCATTAACTTTAAGAATCTATTAACTTTAAGCCTCAATGTAATGTGTCATTTTATTAGTTGTATTGGTAGTAATTTTTGTTAATTCTGAAATTTATATCAATTTATGAAAGTACCAGGATCAAAATAAGGCAGTATGACTGAGATTTATAACCCATATTTTTATGCTTATATGTTTATGAGGGACCTGAATTGCTCCCCCACCTTTTTTAATCTATAAATTTGTAAAAGAGAAATATGCTTCTTGTTTTTTGGCCAGTTTTCCACAGAATTTTGAAAAGCAGAGTTAGCAACTGAGATATGTTCTACCTATTTTATTCATTATTTTATATATTTACAATAAACTATCAGGTGTACTCAACTGTCTGTTTTTCAGATGACAAGAACATTAGAGCTATTTAGAGCAGATTTGGCTATACAGTCTAATTTGGCATTGTCAGTGTAAGACCAAGGTCAGTAAACTACTTGTGATTAAAAGTATTAGTCTTCAGTAGTTTATTACTCTCTGTTAGGTGATTTTAGTTTAGGTAGTAACTAAACCATCAGCTCGCTGAACTAATATCTTGTTATGTGTGTTGTGGCTGATAATCAATAGCTTCACAGACTTCTACCTTTGAAGGCTCAGGATCAGGTTTGGAGGGAACACTTAGTTACTTGGGTGCAAATTAACCTTGTGAATTTCTTGCCATTTAATCTTGCAGAATGCCTTCTGAACAGGCATTTCATTGCATTCTGTTCACTGGCCTGGTTTCCTGTTGGATAAGGACAGATAAAGATGAGTGCCTCCTTTTCTCCCCTGTTGCTATGAACCAAGCAAGCTACCAGCTTCATGCTGGGCCAAGAAAATGAATGAATACAATTAGTCCTTTGGGAGTTCTGGCCTTTGCTAGCTTGGGATAAGTATATGCCGGAGAATTTACCTTTAAGAGAGAAAAAGCATTAAAATAAAAATGAACAACATATAAGAATATGTTAAGAATATAATTTTACATGTTGGGTAGCATTTGGTCTAGTGCTTAGTGGTTTTTTTTTCTACATAAATCAATTTAAAAATATTTTGTAAGATACCACTCAGCCCTCTTCATTTCTGTGTATGTGTTGAATAACTTCTGTAGCATTAAAGACTTAAGAAGCTGTGATGTTTTGTTAGAAATAATGAATGACTCTATGTTGACGATTCTGTATTATCAATTTTCTTTTCAGAAGAGTATACAAACTGTTAGAGTAGCATTCCTGATTAGAATATCCATGTTGAAAAGGAAGCCTCTATTTCCCTAAGCACAGTGAGGAAGGTCCTTGCCTCTTATCCAGGACAACTCAGTCAGATCAGCCTTCTGAATTGAGGAAAAAAAATGCCCTTTGATCATTTGTGATGGATAACACCTTCATTTTTAGGTATAAAAACCTCAAAGAGGAGTATAAGAAATGAGATATTAATATTCACTTTTAATAATTTGTCTTGTGATGGTGGTCTTAGACAGCCAAACATCAATAAATTACTGTCTCTTTTAAGGGCCTGATTTATATTATCAAATTTATATTTTAGTCTGCTTTTCAACCTATGTCTTGAGCTGTTTTGTGGAAAAGTTTCTTGTGATTAATGTGAACTTCCAGTGCTTCTGAATAGGATATTACTCACTTCTAGGAGATCTATTTCCTCTTAAATTTGTCTGCATTTATTTTTCAAAATTTAGTCATTATGGAGCTAAATGAGCACAATGACACAGGACAACTTAGCTTAAAATTAAAAATTAATCAAGTTTTTTCTGACTACAACTATTTTGCATGATCTTGAGTAAAATAATTCCTAATATCGTCATAGTCTTGATAGTACTTCTTATTGTACTCTCTGAAGGATTTATTGTAAACTACTGAAATCCGTGTGCTGTTTTCTAATTGAAAAATTTCAGTGGATGCAAATTCTTCTTTTGAAGCTTCTGAATATAATTTTCAAACTGTAGACTATATAGTTCAATGAAAACATTATTTAAAAATACTGAAAACTCCTATTTAAGCTAGCTAGTTGCTGAGAGACAGTAGTGTACCACAGTGATGGTTAGTTCAGCTTTCATTCAGGTAGAATTCTATCATTTTCAATAAGGAAAAATAAACCTTTGTCATCTTTAGAAACATCCTTCATACAATTGACAGTTGACAGGTTGAAGAAAATGTTACTGTCAGGTCTTATTTTCCACTCAAGTGAGGAATAAAAATAGGTTTGAATGATTTTTAAAAATTTATTTAAAAATTATTTCAAGATGAAGAAAAATGCTCTTAATTTTTATATGCATATCAGAATTGATCTTCAAGTTGCTTTAGGGAGGGTCAGCAAAGTGTAGTTCAAGGAGAGATTGTCTTAACAGTAAAGTTCCTATCATTTTTACTTTTAGAAAGTCAAGTACAGTTGATTTGATTGTAATAGAATATTACCGCATGTTTTATGATGGGATTCTTAGGAGATATAAATATTCTTTCTATTATTACTTATCAAGTGACCTGATTTTCATGACTGATGATCACAATTCTGATATGAACTAAAAGTGGGAGTTTGAGCATAGCAGATACGTATATGGCTTGGACAATCAGGTTATTAGTATGCATCCATTAGATCTGTTTAAAAATCGCTTTGCTATTAATGATTTAAAATAACTGCACGGTATAATATATGGATTACCATGTGGAAGTACATAAATACCTACTTAGAGATTAGAAAAAATATGATTAAGTGCTTATTTCCTAATTTAGAAAAGCTAGTTTTTTGGCTTTCAGTTAAATCAGCGTGTCTTTCCCACCCAGAAGCAGCCATCTTGTTTTAAGACCGATTTAATTTCTTTCGTGAAGTTGGTCCGGAAATGAATATGGACGATAGAAAAGGACTAAACCACTTTATAATCATTTTGGCAGGGCTCTCTACAGTTAAAGCTCTATCTTAAGTTACCTGCAAACTTACTAAAATGCTATCTTCTCATATTTAGTTGACAGAAAAGGATGTTTTAACTTAGCAATAATTTGCTTAAACCCAGGCATATTATATATTAATGTTAAATGTTGGGCTGTACCATGTTTCCATACCTTTTTTTCTTGAAGCTTATACATTATGGCTAATTTCAAAGTAGTATATTAATATCCCCTATTGTCACCTCCAGCCCCAAATACTGATTTCCTTTTTCTGACTATGCTAAGTAGTTCTTTTTATTTGTTGGTTGGCTTTTTTTTTTTAATTCTCAAGTCTACCAGGAATCTTTCTCCAGCAAAAGATACTGATAAGAGTATAGATACCTCTAAAAATGAAGCAGTTGGGGTTAAGATGTATTATAATAATTCAGAGCCTTTTTGTCTCTGAAATACAGGCTCTTCCTATATCATTAGACCAAATCTTTCTTATGGGTTCTCATAGATTATTTTACAAGTAAATTCATATTTGTTACTAAAAATTATGGGAGTATGTCAACTGAGTCAGCTATATTTTCTATCATGTTTTGTATTTCTGGATACATTTGGAAAATCATGTGTCCTAATAAACTTTACCAAAAATTTATACTATACTCCTTACTACTACATGTGTTTGATGATAGCTGGAAACATTTTTCTTATGTACTGCAGTAAAAGCAGAGCTTCCGTAAGATTAATTTCACAAGTAACATGACTTAGTCTGATTAAGCTGGGCACACATAAATACTAATGTCACTTATGAAAAACTGCTTCAGTTCATTAGAGGTAGGATTTTGGGTGGTCGTAGTTGTGTAGTGTAAAGGCAATAAATAAAATGCATGTTTTAATAACAGATACATGTATCATGGTATGGTCCAAGTATGAGTTGGGCATTTTTGCACAGAAGACTTTTCTCTGATGTCTAGCATCTGTTTTGCTTTGACTGGCTAGTGGAGAAGACTAAAATAACTGAATGGTCAGAGTGACCTTTTGTTTTTAAATGAACTAACAAATACCTTTTGTTTTTTATCTTGCTGTTTCCAAGCTGTCAGAGTTTCCATTTTAAGATTTATTAATGATTTATATATGTAAAAGCTATAATTAAGAATTAACTCTTGCCTCTTTCCCTGAAAATTATAAAAGTAAATGAAAGTATTTTTTATATGAAACATGCAGTGTTGTGGTTTGAATTAAATCAGGCTATGGCATAGTTAGGTTGGATAATTATAGTGCAAATTGTTATTTAGGTTATGATGATGGCAGATGTGATACTTGATATTTCATATATTTCATATTTTGTATATGTCAGTGGGATATACAACTTTATCACGTTTACTGAACTCAATAATGTATAGGGAGCTTTACTTTCTGGCTACATTTTTAATAGTATTTAATTTTATGGAGGCAAATCAGAATGGGGGAAAGAAAAAATAACTCTAAATATGGGAAATTATCTTTTGTATCTAACAATTAGGTTAAACAAAGTGGGAGCAAATGAGCCTAGTTCCCCTTCTATTGTTTCAGGGCAAGAAAATACAGACAGATGTAGGAATGTGGAAGCTGTGACCTCTGACTTGCACAGCATGGCCACTGCCCTGACACACAAGTGTCCTGAGCCACCATCGTAGCAGGATGCTTTTTTTGAAGTGACTGACACTTTGAGATGGAGATCCTGAAACTGATTCTGTAGCTATTTGTAGCCCTCCAAAGTATCGGTCTTTTTAATTCTCATTTTAAGTTTCTCACCTTACCATTTATGAAAATGTTTCTTTGGCTCAGAGAGAGCTTTTGTGGCTTGCTGATAGCTTCTGTATCTATGTAGTCACTATAAATCTTTGCCTCCCAATAGTTTTATTCATCGTGTTAGGATGATGGAGGCTAAGGGAAGCTCAGATGTATGGTTCTGCTGCAGCAAAGTGTTTGCCTGCTTTATTTAGCTAATACTTTTTTCTTCTTTTTTTTTTTTTTTTTACAGACAGATGAAAGCAGTGGTTTTGTTAAAGGCCTTTTCTTTTAGCCTCTGCTCTGCAATCTCGCCAATAACCTCTGGGTTCAGACAGACCATTAATGTTTTAGATACTGTGGCATTCAGTGCTTTCTTCATATATTTGTTTACTGTTACTGCTTCAATAAACTTTTATGCCTATTTCGGTAGTTTTCTGGCAGGAGCTCCATTTATTAAAATTTAGTGACCCAGCACTAAGAGGGGTACAGTTCAAATAGTGGTGCTTCTGACAGGGTTTTGTGTCAAACTACAGAAAATAATAGGGAAACGAAAGCTGCCAAAATGTGTCTCCCAATTACTAATTAATCAGGAGAGAAGGGACCTCAGTGACAGATCTGGTGCCTGCCATGGCAGCAACTTTGGATGCTTTAGTTTAAATACGGTATAAAACAAATTAAAGTAAACCTCAGATAATTTAGCACCCAGATATTTTGTATCACAAGTGATAATTGTTTAAAAGTCTGTGAAAAGCCAGGCAAAAAACAAAATTTGAAATGAAATCTTTGTACTATTTACCAATAGTATTAAAACATAAAGCTATTCTAAAGAGTATTTCCCTTATTAATAAGCAATATCTTTATTCTTATTAATATTTTAGTACAGACATGATAGTGTTCTTGGTTTCAGTATTGGTATAGCATTGTATACATACTTTATTGTCAACAAGGATTCAAGGAAAAATTAAAAAATTTTCCTATCATATGCTTGTCATTAATATTTTGAAAATTACTCTAATTGAAGTACAGAACCCCTTTCCCTCACCAAATATATATATGTTTTTGCCATCCCAGAAATTCCAGTCTTTTCTGGCAGTGTTTCCACTATGGTTGCTGGAACCATAATTAAATGCCTGTTATTAGTGTATTTTTTCCATAGCATTTACAGCATCAAAAGCAAAGGGTCTTGTATGGAACTACAGCTGTCAGGGGAACAATGGAAACTAATTACACACTCTGCTATCACTGTGGTCAACTATACTCTTGGGGAGACAACATGGCAGAGGTGGTGTGTGTGGGAGGCATGGGTATATGTATACAGTATATTCCAAAAGAATATGGGGCAGACATACCTAATGGTTTACAATTATCTTCTGTTCTCTAAAGTAAAAAAATAAAAAGTAGAATGGACTATCTAATTTAGTTAATTAAATTGAAAAAATGCAGTTCTTTGTTAGGAAGGGGATCTCTATTTCAGCATTCTTCCTTTATAATATGAACTGAGAGAACCAGCAATATCTATGAATCTGAATATATGTTATTTTGAATATTATTTTGGAGTAGTCTTGTTATCAATACATATATTAACATATTACCCCTTGCAAATTATTATTCTTTTACTTAGCTCTAGATTTTTCCTTGACATCTTGTTTTTTGAGAGCTATTCACTGAATTCATTTATTATGTAAATCTCTCTATTGCTATTTTTCTCTTTCGATGGCTTTTGGCCATTTTATTGTCTCTGGGCCTGTAGACCTATGGACAGATATGAGATCGAAAAGAAAACTAAAAAAATAAATAAATAAATAACCCCCAACACTCAAACTTTTAACAGCTTGGATAGAAGATTTGGTAAGAGAAGATTTTAAAACTATTGAGTAACATGAGGTTTTGGAATCAATTTTGGGTTTCAGTCATCCACACCATCCCTGTTCTCTGGTGCCACGTAGAATCAGAACTTGGCCCTATATAATGTTTTCCATTACTATTTTCATTCCTAGTGTGAGCACTCCTAGCTGTATCTAAAACCATAGCCAAATAGATGGATTCAGCAATTACATGTTGATTTGAACTTATTTTTCCAAAGTTTTCACACTGAAGAAATTCTGAATTCCTATATTGAATACCTAAAAGCTATATCATTGACAAATGATTGAGTGATACAATGTAGAGAACACTGGGAGACATACAGAGGATTCAGGGATAAGATAATGTCTGCACCCGTAAGGAACTTAAGAGCATTGTGCAGATATAATAATTTTATACATCTAATTATATTACGGAATATGAAATAGTATAAAAATCTGTACCTGTAGATGTATTTGACAGATATTTATGTCAAGTGTTCACTGTGGGCCAGTACTCAGTACTGAAGATACTGTAGTAAACAGCATATATTCAATATCCCTGTCATCATGAAGCATTCTGTTAATGATTTCTAGGTCACTGTTTCTCACATGGAAGGTGAACACAGACCTGGGTATTTAGTCAAATGCACATTTTAATTTAGTAGGTCTGGGCTACATAGGGCCCTGGCAGTGTGCATTTCTAACAAGCTCCGGATGACATTGATGCTGTTGGCCCATGAACCGTGGTTTGAGCTGCAGGGTTCTAGATAAAATTAAGTGGGAGAGGGATTACTTCTGGCCCCTCTTCAAGGACTCCTGGTTGTATTTGTCCTGAACTTTTCATAGAGTTCTGCAGTTTCCAAAATGGTTCCATATTTATGTGAAGGAAAATTATTTGCCATTTAAAAAGCCCAGATTGCTCTTTTCTAACCACTTTCCTGAAAAACTCAGACAATTAAAACAGACTTTTACATTAAGGTTTATGCTTCATTGAAAATATACCACTAACAAAGGTAATAGGACAGGGATTTCATTGTAAGATTTGGTTGCTGTAGACAAATTTCACTGGAGTAAAAATATCGCTCTGGTCTAAAAAGTTTAAGGAGGGGCTCCTCCTTAAACCTTGTCACAAATGTCTAAGGATATTTATTTGCAAACCCTCCCAAGATGTATTTTATGTGGCAATGCCAGAATTACACCTCAGAAACAGCGATTTAAAACTTTCCAATTTAAATCCATATGGTTAAATTAACCCCAAATGTTCATTCACATTCAGCATAAAAGATGACTAACAATTCTTCCAGTTTCAATGTCTGGGTTTCTTGTGGGTGGCTTTCAGGAGCCTGTAATTCCAATGGAGTTTTAAAAGACTTGGAACAAAATGCCTTCTTTCTGTAAAGTTCTATTATTCCAGTGGCCTTAGTGAGAAACTTTTGCTCCTATAGAGTCTAAGCAATATAAGATCTGTAAATATGCTTCCGCTTTTCTTACAGCATATATATTATTTGCTTTTTCAAAGCAAACCTTTGTTTTAACAACTAAGCAATGGAACTAGTTAAATTCAGAAGATTACTCTGCATTCTGTGTTTTTACTGATCTTCATTCTGTGCATAGAAATGCAATGTTACCAATCTAAGTAAATTTGAAAGTCTTTGAAAACATCAGTTAAGTAGACTGACTTAATCGAAATATACCTGTATGGAATGATTATTAAAGAAAAGATAAAACTGTTTGTACTTTAAGTCAGGTGTATTTTTATTAAAGGAAACAGATGAACAGGACAGTGACCACTCAATTTAAGTATTCTTTTATTTTTAAAACAAATGTTTACCAACACTTTTCAATAATTTTAAAATAGAAGCAAATATTTTTCTTTTAAAATTCTCAATAGAATGGATTTAATTAGAACTTTGTGTACTATTTCATAATAACTGAATATTATTAAGAATAGTAAATCAAGACAGTACTGTTTTGTTTGTACATTTATGTTCTTGTTCACTGTGGTGTAAACAAGGATTCTCAAACAGTGAGTTTGGGGGTGATGGGCACTTAACGTTTCCAGTTTTGTGATTCTCATAGATCCTGAAATGCAAGAATGTTTTGTGATTGTGTGTGAACTTAAGTGGCTCCTAAAAAAGAAGTATGCTATATGCTTAAAAGATTGTTAAATTTAGGAATAGGATATAGTCATTGATTAAAATGAGGTAATTTTTATATCTCTAAGAAATGGCTTTGTTGAAAATAGAGTTGATATACCTAAGATTTGTGTTTTGGATGAAATAGAAGATGCTTAGTAGTTCTTAATGCTGTTTTTCACCTCCATTTTTAAAAAAGGAAAATAACCACATTAAATGGTTTTTATTTAACTCAAAGTTATTAACAGTGATTTGTCATATTAATAGGTTGTAACCAAGTTCTTCAGTAATAGGTTGTAACCAGGTTCTTCAGTATAATGTGTTCATATATAGATTATTTAACTGCATATAGTAAAAGCATTGTATTTATATACATTTTTTGTTTTGAATTGTTATAATAGCAAGTGTTACAGATCAAACTTCAAATTTGTTTGGGTATTGGATAGACAAGGACTCAGAAAGTAAGATATTAAAAAACCTACATCAGATTAGATTTGTTAATTGTTAACATTTTTTGATTATATTTCAGAGCTAATTAAATTTCAACTCTGAGTTGTGAGTATGACATATCTAGTGGTGAATCTAGGCCTCAGTTTCTTCACCCTAATATGTAAGTGGGTATAATGAAAAGATCTCCCTCAGCGTTGTGAAAATTTAAAGGAAAATATGTATATGTGACAGGACTTTAAAAACTGATATAAAACTTATAAAAAGAATAAAGTCAATCATACCTCAACACATTGTGAGGAGAATAGAGATTTAAGGGGAGTTACTTCACTTTGTACAGGTGAATCTCACTTTATATATATTCTTGTAAGTTGCATAGAAAATACATTCTTATAAATAAAACCTATTTTAAAAACATCACAGAAGAGTTGACTTTTTAAAAGATAGACCAAATTGTATAATTTTGTAATATATGTTGTTCCTGAGAGGTGATTTATATATTTACATTGGGTTTTCTTTAAAGGAATTCACATTTTAGGTTTTATCTTGTGATTTCTAAAAGAGCAATAATGTATAAAGAGTGACTCTTGAGAGGCAAGTCTTCCAGGACCTTCTTCCCTGAAAGAAATTTTGAATCTCCTTTGTAAAATTGGACAGGTTTATTTTTAAAGCCCTCTCTTCCCTTCTCGGTTTGTCTCTACTATATTGTTTCTTTTTTGACTTCTAAAACCCTGATATTCTGCTTTGGACTTCATAGTTATAATGAGATATCTCCATCTCAAAGGAGAAATTAATGAATACCGACGTCCTCTTGGAGAATGCTTGTATTTCCAACGAGGAGCTTGTTGAAACAAATCAATTTCTGTCTGGGCCTGCTCCTTACGGGCAGCTGGGCTGTCCCTGGGATCTTTGGATTTTTCTGAATTCTGCTGCCAGAAGAGCAGGGTTTAGCCTCCTGATGCTCTGCTTGAGAACTCTTGCTATTGACTACCTTTAAACTTAATACGTATTATACACACATTGATATCAGAGGCATAAATAGATCATAACAACATCTAGCTGAGACAGGAAACAGGATTTAGTCAAGGAATACATATTTTAATACATTGAAACCTGAGTAATACATTACTGCCACAGGGCTGCTTTCCTATAGAATAGTCCGGTAGTTATTCAGAGCCAGTTTTACTTCCTATGTCTATAGTTATTTAGGTGGATAGCAAATGTGCCTGTTACTTTTTAAAAAATTGCCATTACATACTTACATAATCATTTTGTAATGTTGTTTTACTCCTGAAGGTACAAACCTCATTTATGCCAGAAAAAGATAATTCATAAGAGAAATTATTAATGATCCTTATGTGCTGTATTCAGAAATTTAGTGATGTCGAAGGGCAGAACTTGGCTGCTAGTAATAAAAATACTGGGTCTAACATAAGCCATACCAATATTATTTGAAAGAACACTGCGAACTTTGTGTTACAGATTACTCTTAGAAGTACAGCGTTTTAATATTTACATTTGCTGTGTTCATAGGAAAGCTAGATTTACCTTTGTTGCTCTTGTATCATTTTGTACAAAAGCAGGTTCTCTTTTTCCTGCTAAATTGGAAGTTAAAATTTGTTGAGGGGATAAGCTTGCTATGAGTTTATTTCAAGTTTAAAGCTTAGTAATTTTACGTTACTTGGATTCCATGTCTGATGAATGTTAATAGTTACAGTCCCTTCCTTGCTCCAGGCTTTCTTTCTTGGCAAAAGGGTAGTCAAGAAGTTTAAATTTGGTAACTTATTTACTGACATTTTGTATTATTAAAATACTAATTTCTTATATTCTTGTACATCAGTTAAAAAATATCAGCCAAAGACTACATCTCAGCCAGGCTTACTCAGTATTTTCTTTCCATGAGAGCATGTTGATTGATTGGATTGAGTGTGTATAGCAATGCAGTAATTCCTTAACATGTTGAAATGATTGGATTGAGTTGCAGCTTAATTATTCAGCTTTTATTAATATGGTAAATAATGTACTAAAGGCTAGAGCTGAACAGATTCCAGTATATGTGATGAATTTAGACAGTTGAGCTGGCTAATCCTACTGTATCACCTTTTACTTCATAATTTTTCTGGAGGGAGGGATGGTTTGAATTATCTTTATTTTTCTTTGTGAAAGACTGAATTATGTCAGTGTATTTTACATGTTTAAAATACAGAAGATGCTCTTGAGTACTAAGATTGTCATAAACTAGAATTTTTAACTTTGAACAGCTGTAAATTTTCTTCAGTTTCTCTTTTTAAAGTTTTTAGATCATTTGGCTCTGTTCTTATGGAAATGTAGCAAAATGTGAATGGAATGTACAGCTAAGTCTTTAAGCAAAAGGAACAAAGTCTACTTAATGATTTGAATGGAATAATGAGCGTTGTAATTGGTTATGGCAGACAATTATGAATTTCTTTCCTCAGGTATCTAACAAATCTTCAGTAATTTTATATGGCCTTAATCATTTTAGTAAAATTTCTCAACTGTCACTTTGGGTTAGTTCTATGACAATTGACCTTAAAAAAAAAGTTTAAACCAACTGGCAAATACAAAAATCCTTACAGTTAAGTACTTTCATATTTAATATAGAGGGTCTGTCTACATTTATGGCAACAGAAGGCAATGTAAACCCACAGGGAAGCTTTATTGGCTCTCATATGGTATTAGAACAAACTACCCATCTCACCTCCCACCTGCTGTCCTATAGTAAGCCTCTTTTACTGGTGGGAAGAGGGTATTTGTGACTTTTTTTTTACCCTGGTCAGTCTCATCATAGCCATAGATTAACCTTTCTAATGTATTGCAAAGATAGCAGGCATACTTACTAGTATTTATCATAGCATACTCTTAATTGACTGGGTTTGGTAATCACAACTTCATTTTGTAACCACAGTTGAATTGGTAGTATACATAAGACCTGATTTGGAAGTCAGTCATGGAGTTTGGGTTAACTTCACCTAGAGCTCTTGCATTACCATTCTGGGCAGAGTGGGCAAACATTGGCATGCTCTGAGTAGTTGATAGGATCAGGACCCTGCTCACAAGATATACACGGGTCACATTAAGTAGATTTGCACTGCACCCTGAATATGGAGCTTTAAGACTGCAATAATCAGTGTTGGAAGACAATTGGTTTTTCTTGTTATAAATTGCTAATTAGTATTGAAATTTTAACCTGTTTTGTTGAACAGCCTCTCTTATTTTCTATAAGAAAGTGGTTTGGACAGTAATCTATTTATCTCTATACCCGTCTTCCCTCTAGTTAAAATAAAATCTAGAAACCTCTGGGGACTCCCCCTGTTGAGTTCTGCTTCGAAGGAGCTTTAAAACAGTGCCTCCAAACTGAAGTAAATATTGACTGGGTCTGGGGCTGAGCCCTGCTCAAAGCCTCCTATTGTTCCTCCTTAGTCAGCTCTCCAGAGCGGGCTCAAGCATGCATATGTTAGGAAGAGAAGAAAGGCTGTGGAGGGAAATTAACAGGGCCCACAGCTGAACTCATAAATGCACCATATAGAGGAAAGGGAAGCCGACTACAAAGCCAGCTGGAGCTTACGCTGGGTTATGGAGAATTTAGGAGGCCGAAGTACAGAAACGCTGGCCGGCCTGTATGCTTCAGAGAAGTTTAAGGTACACAAAGCTGCTTGTCTTGGTGGGTTCAGCCCATCTCTGAACAAAATCTTTGTGCCAGTGATGCTGTCTTCTCAAGATATGAATTGCATTTTAGTGAACTTGGAAGAAAGAAAAGGGGTAAACCCTCAGATTCCAGAATGATGCTTCTCCTTCCCTGGTACCTGTTCTGTTGCCTCTGTCAGCTTTCCCTCCTTCAGCTGTCATGTTGGATTACACACTCTCTTGGGTCTCCTAAGTGCTTTGGCATCCCTGGGGTATCAGATGGGTTAGGGAGAACCATATGCCATCTGAAATGAAAGTTCTGAAGAGGAGATGTTCTTATTATATGAAAAATTTAAACTTTTTTTTTTTTTTAGAAAAAGAAAATTAAATCATTTAAATATGGAACAGATTCCCTTGTTTAAAGTGGAGTACTTTCAGAAAAAGCTGCCTGTATTTTTACCATTCAGTTTAAGAACCCAAACAAACAGCTGGCTGACTTATGTTTTAGTCAAAACCATCCGTACATTTACTAACTAGAAAAGTAAACATTCTTAAGAAGAAATTCTTGTGTGTCTTGACTACAAAATAATTGTTAATAAATACATACTAAAACCAATAGTGTATTTGGATTGTTAATACATTTCTACTGATACTGTAAGCATGCTTTTAATTTTGTAGTCTTCTGTGATATTTGATGTGAACATATCAGTGCTAAAGACCACATGGAGGGAAATACCAGGACAATTAGAAAATTCTTTAATTGCTAAGGCAATCATCAAACTGTTCTGCTTCACTCAGGCCACTAATATATTAGAACAATAGTGTCACAATAAAGCGTGAAATGCGATGGATAGAGAGAGAGAAAGCACATCTGTTCAGGGGTATCAGCAACTGCTTTCTGGAGAGGAATAATTTAGTCTAGACCTTGAACGATGGATATGATTTTAACAGAATTGGGACAAGTAACTGAAGAATATTCCAGGGATCCTTAGCAACAGGAGCAAAGGCCTGCTGACTGCAACCTTGTAGATGGATTTGAGGAATAAATCGAAAGTAGTTTATTCAGGCTGTAGGGGATCTAGTGAGAGTACCTGTAGCATGGGTTGAAGAGGTAGGTTGGCCAAATTGTAAAGTGTCAGTTTAAGGCTATGGTTTTGATTTTTGACTTTTTTTATTTAGAGCAGTTTTAGGTTCACAGCAATATTGAGAGTATGGTACAAAGATATACCATATACCTCCTACTGCCACACATACATGAGGCTGCATCTTTAGTATAAGAAGGACCATTACAATGCATTATTCTTTATAATATATGGATCAACAGAGTCCTAATATATATTATAATTGTTCTGAACTGTTGTATAACTTAGCCACTGTTTAATTGCTTTATTAATATAACTGAATACTGGTAAATGTTGAAGATCTTCAAATTAGGTTTAATTTATATGTGGTTAAGTGGTGGGATGATAAAAATCAGAGCAATTTTAATATTTTCAGATGAAACTTAGGGTGCTCTATTATATCTGAATTGTTTCTCTGACATATGGATTAAGCAGTTGTTTTCAAACCTTTTTTTTTAGCCAAAAAAAAAAAAATTGTTCACAAAAATCATTAACAAAAATCTGATGTGTAAAGCAGAAAAACAAACCTCAAACCACCAAGCAAACATCAAGTTGTAGTTTGGAGAGACTGGAGGTGGGCTGTGTTCTGTTCCCAGGCTTCTTAAGAGGCCTGTGAACCCCCTATAGCTCTTTGAATCATGTTTTCAAAACCTTTCTAGTTAGAACACAGCCCTTGGCATTTGCTTAGGGGTGAATAGAAGCAATGCTATGGAAGAGATTCATTTTTGCTTTTATAGGCTACAGAAGTACCTCTGTGCCCCTCTAGGAATCGACTTGAATAGCTCCCGTTTATTGAGCACTTACTATATATGAACATAGTCCTTAACAGACTAAACAATCATGATTTTTAAAAATCTTGACAAAAGCTCTTATGAGGGAGGCATTATAATGATTCTTTTTAACTAATGAGAAAACTGATTTTTACATACTTTACACTAGCCAAAAGTCACTTAGCCAGTAAATGGCCCTTAGTACTCAGCTGGGCTATGTGGAGTGATATACTTTGTCTAACAGAACTCCATGAAATGTTGAAGAGTGACCTTGGGACAGAATTTTTGAGGGGGTGCAGTGGAGGAGAATGATAGGGACTATGTGCTAATATGAAAAGAACATTAAAAATGCTCATTTTTATTCCTCATTGAGCATTTAATGGACTGAGGTAGCCAGCCATAACTTGGTGTCCACTGCAAATAACTAGTATAACTGGAGGTTAAATGTTTCGTGGACTGGTTCTTTGGAGCTAATTGTGAGGCCGTGTGTATATACAACCTGTACATACAACCAGATTGCTGGGAATTCACATGCCTACTGGCCCTTCTTTCCTGCATGCAGGTAAGCTCAACTCCTGAAGACTGGCGAAGGTATAGAGCTATTTTTGAAGACTTTCAGAAGAAATTCTGGATATTCTTAAGTAAAAGTTTCAGAATTTAGCACTCTTACAATTCAAAAGAATTTCCTCTATATTCAATCTAAATTCTTCCAATTAAAGTCAATTTTGGCTTATATAGTAACAATATACATTTACTTAAGAATTTTAAATGCGGATTTTACTTTCTGTATTATAAGCAGATTTTGAGCAAGGAATAATTGTTTTTAAAGCTATAGGAAATAATACATATATGCTTGAATTGACTCTGCATTTTTTTTGTATCTAGAATCCCTCACCCTCATCTTTGTTTCTCTTCCTTTTGTTTCATTCCTTCACAGGAGTTTTTGCCATAGAGCTTAACAGCCAGTAAATTCTTCCTGATTTGTTTCAAAGACAAAAGTCTACTGATAGTAAGTGAGTGGATCAGATTCTCACCTAATCGCCAGAGAGACAACATGTAAGGGGAAGAAAGGGTTTGGCACTTTATCCATTATGTACCTCTCTGCTTTGCCAGACTAACCCAGGTCTTTTTGTTGAATTGTGTGCCTGGCAATGTTAGGCAGTTCATTCCTTAGCACAGCCCTTTGTACCTCTGCAGTGGAAGTTGTCACCCCATCTTCTAATTAATTGTTCATATGGATAATATTAGTATATGAGTTACTGTAGTTTATATATGTTATCTGCATTTTTGTATGTGTTCTGTTCCCATTACTAGATTCTAAGATTCTTGAGGTCAGAGATTGTGTCATGCAACAACATCATACCCAAGGGCTGGCCCATGATGGTTAAGAACTTGAGGTGGGTTGGTTCTGGGTACTTTTCTCTCCTTCTCCACTGACTACTTGCTGTGGTCCTAGACAAGTTACTTGATCTTTCCATGTTTCATCTTCCTCATTTATATATGGGAATACTAATATAGTTGTCTGATAGAGTTACTGTGATGATTAGATGATGTATTATTAAACATAAAGCACAGAAGAATGCCTGGCACATAGTATGTGGTCAGTAAATTTTAGCTATTAATACTTTTAAATGATTTTCTGTATTATTATACACAAATACCATATAATAATAGAGATACGTCAAAGAGAGAGCATAGTCTAACTTTGGAGTCAGGGTGATGGGATGAAATGCTGCCTCTTTTCTCCAACCCTCAGTTTTTACTTATGTAAAATAGGAAGGATGTATAATTTGCAAGATTGTGTTAATTTAGTGAGAAAGTAAATGCATGTAAAATGCCTGGTATATAACATTTGATCAGTGAAATCTAGGTATTATTCATTTGTATAATTCTGGTTCACTAACATGGAGAATTAATCGTTTGAGGATTAGCCTGTAAGTTATGTTGTCTGCCCATAGTATGCCTCTCTTCATTTCAGTTTATTGGCTGCCTGTTGCCAGATGTTTTGATAACTTAACTGAATTCATATATTGATTTGTGAGAAAATTATTCTTTTTGATATTGAAAGATGAAAAAATATCTTTAAAAAAAATACCAAGGCCTGGAGTCAGGTTTTTTATTTTCTACCGACTAGATGTTTACCTTAAGCATCGATTGCTTTGGGACTCTGTTTTTCATCTTTACAAGGTGATTGAATTAGTTGATCTCTTAGGCGAGAACATCTCACTTAGAAGATCCGAGATGTGGCAAGGCCTTGACACGATTTAACTGTTTGACCTTGGGCAAGTCACTTAACCTTGGTCAGTTGTGTTTCCTCATCTGTGAAATGAGGGGATTGTTATCTTCTGGGAGGTCATTTTCGACTTCATGAATCTATCGGCCTTTAAAACTTCTTTGTTTAAAACTTACAATTTACTTCTCCCAACCCCTCAATTTTTTTTTAAGTTAAGAGAAACTAATACATATATATTTACAGTGTGTAAACTTTTGAAGAAAACACAGAGATTTTTTTTTTTTACTTTCAAATGTGACTCTAAGTATTTTATTAAAAGGATTTTTTAATGTTTTATTTTCAGACATGACTTTAAGTATTTATATCTGGAAAATCACACTGAAGTTATAATTAGTAATAAAAATAATATGTGTACTTCTCTCATCAGAGTTGATGAGTTGGATCCTGAAATTTGATGCAGAGAGATCACAACTACATTGTATCTGTTTAAACTTTTAATTTAGATTAATTCTAAGAATTAAAAATGGGTTTAAAAAATCTAAGTGCTTCAAAAGAAGAAAAAGAAGAGCCTAGAATAAATTATTTTCAGTTCACAGCTATAAAATGTACCACAAGTTGAAACTATTTGGTTTTCATTTGTTTTCCCTTTGCCTTTGGAAGGAAATAAGAAGTAGAATAAGAATTTTTAAAAATTGGATAATTGTGTAAGTATTGTAGTTCAGCAAACAATCATGCAATATAAGCATTTATCATAGTTATATAAATATGACCCCATTGTCACACCCTTTTATTCCATGTTTTGATAAAGCTCAACTAGTTTTACACATAACTTTCATGCAATTATTGAAAATATGTAAATAATGTTATAGTAAACTTTATAATATGAAATGAACTTTTCAAAACTTGCTGTAATAATCAGTGAGAACCTAAGTGAATAAGACATGCTGATTCTGTAAAGTAAGTTCCAAGATGCTGGTTCTCGTTGAAAGAAAGAATGATTTAGCCAGAAAATCAGTAAATTTTTTTTCAGCGAAACTTTTAAGTAAGTTATTAACTGCATTTGCATCAATATCATGGTAAGTATAGAAATAGGAATATAAACAGAAATGCCTAAATATTATCTAATCCCCCTGTTTAATGCCCTTCTTGCATTGGACACCCTTGCATTGGACTTTACCCGTGGAATGGGATTCACCCCATTTCCTGTGACAGCGTTAGTTTTCGGTGGACTAATCACAGTCACAGAGCACAATGATGTATCCTCTTAGAGGTTAGTCTTGTTCCCATCCAAGTAGATTGATTTGTGAGCAGCAGACATTACCAACGGTAGAATGTGTGTTTGCCGGTGTTTCTCCATTTAGTAATTTGTTGGACATGAACTTAGTGTTTTCAGTTCCTTGTTATCTAATAAAAGCAGTTCGACTAAACTTAAGAATCCAAGTTGAACTTTTGTGGAATCGATTTTATCCCTCTCCATTATTTTATAATTCTGTAATCTTAAATTTTTTGATTATCAGAATGAGCTGTAAAGTAGGTCTTTTTTATTAATAATTATTTCCAGTTACCAATATAGTTACTTCATTGAAAGACATTTGTAAAATAAGAGCTCATTATAATTGAAATGCCAATTATGGGGCTATGATTTTGAACTGTGTTTCTCTTTTATAAATACTGAGTTACTGTTAATTTATTATAGACAGTTATACCCATGATACATTGTGAGATGCTGAAGAAAGTGTATATAGTCGCTGCATATTTACACCAAAAGTTTGATTGTCTGGCTCTTAAATTTTTAGAATTGAATAAGATAGAAATATGGTGATATTTTGTTAAGATGCAAAATAAATTACTTAAATACCTACATATACTGCATTTTACATAATCTTAACTATATTTCATTTGTTTGTGTTTTATAATGTCAGGGTGATAACATCACAAAGATGCTATTTTTGAAAAAAATTGCATTATAGGGGCTTTATGCATCTCACAACTATCTTTGATATGATATTTTATTTAAAATATGCTTAATAGTTGCCTATAATGTGCTGATAATCATATTCAGAAGTCTCAGTTTCAGTGGAGTATGTATAATAAAATAGTATTTCTGGAGAAACTTAGAGAACTTATCCCAAATATCTTGTCTTTATATATAAAAGAAAATCCCATACAGTGAAGCTTCTTAAATAAGCTTTAAAAAAATTTCTTTGTAATCAAGGACATTCTATATTAAGAACCACTTTCAGTGATAGTACCCACTGATAATAAGTAGAAATATCCTTCTCACCATGGAAATATTTTTATCAGAAGCAGTTGAATGTTCTCTCAACAGCTGCCCGTTTGAATTAGATAGGCACAAAATGAGTCAATGTATGTGATCCAGGAACTCAAGTAGATTTGTAAAAGGAAGAACTAGCAGTAACATGTTTAATCCGTATTACCCTTTAATATCCCTCAGTAATATTTACCTCACCTTACTGGACATTTATACCAGGTACTTATAATATACCTGATTTCTTTGTGTTTACAGTAACACAAACCATAGTGCTTGGCACACAGTAAGCATGTTGTAGAATTTTTAAAATGTGAGCATGATAATGCCTTTAAGCATATAGTATCTTTAAATTTTTCAAAAATATTTTGTATAGAAGATATACAACATGTACACCATGATATATGTATATCACATTTTGATATATGGAGTGAAATGATTACTATATTTAAGGAAATTGGTATGTCCAATCTACTATTTAGCATACTTTCAGTATATGATACAATATTACTAACTATAGTCATCATGCTGTACATTCCATCTGTAGACTGCAACTGTGTACTCTTTGCCTGTACCTTAGATACTAGGTACTAAACATATAGTGTCAGATTCTGCTCACCTATCATTTTATAGAAAAGGAACTATGCTTTAGTTAACCAATTTTTTATTTGCTAATTGGAAGCCACAGCTAACCTATGATTATTCTTCACAGTAGATATGTAAATAGATCCTCATTCATTGTTTCTCTCAGCTGCATTGGTCTCAGCCTCTTAGGTATTTGAAAAGATAGATTGATGGCAAAACAGGTGATAGCTTCACGCCACAGGGAATATGTGGTCAAATGAGTTTGGCTCTTTTAATGGTACTGAGTCCATATTTATCTGGAGAAAACAATAATAGCTAAGTACCTAATTTGATCAAGGCTTAGCATGAGACTTTTATTGTTGTTTTTGTTTTAGAAATCTTTAAGTCTAGAGTTGCATCTTTTTTTTTTGAGACAGAGTTTCGCTCTTGTTACCCAGGCTGGAGTGCAATGGCGCAATCTCGGCTCACCGCAACCTCCGCCTCCTGGGTTCAGGCAATTCTCCTGCCTCAGCCTCCTGAGTAGCTGGGATTACAGGCACGCGCCACCATGCCCAGCTAATTTTTTGTATTTTTAATAGAGACGGGGTTTCACCATGTTGACCAGGACGGTCTCGATCTGTTGACCTCGTGATCCACCCGCCTCGGCCTCCCAAAGTGCTGGGATTACAGGCTTGAGCCACCGCGCTTAATACTTTTAAACATTTGGGGGCTGTTCCGTAAAGAATTCATGACTTTAATTATATGTAATATCCGTAAGATGTGAATGCAAAGAACTACCCTCTGCCCAATCTTTCTGAAGAGAGAGTCAGACAAAAATATTTATTTGGTCTGGTGTTTTAGGGTAAATTGAATGACTAGATGGACTGTAAATCTTGATTCAGTATAGTGTGGACAAATTGGTTTAAATGGCACTAAAAACACTCTTATACACACCAAGATTTGCTAGATATAAACTTGGCAGAGTTATTAACGTGAATAGTGAATGCCACTTACAAGGACTTTTAAACAAAATATCATGAAGGGTAGTACGAATTTAATTTGGTCAACTGGGAAAAACACTTTCAATAAAATACAGATGAACAGTTTAGTGTTACATAAGTTTAAAGGAAGCTAGGAAATTACTTCAACTTCTACAAGGCAGATTTACTGATATTTATGTCCCCTTGTTAGGAGCTTTTCACATAATATATATTTTTTTCTGGATATATTTAACCTATGTCTGAATAGTTGAAGACATTTGTAAGTCATAGAATTATATAGTTTACAATAAATAACAAATGCATGTGGGGCTTAATACCTAGGTGATAGGTTGATAGGAGTGGCAAACCACCATGGCACATGTTTACCTTTGTAACAAACCTGCATATCCTACTCATGCATCCCAGAACTCAAAATTTAAAAAAATAAAACACACCAAGCATGGTGGCTCACACCTGTAATCCCAGCACTTTGGGAAGCTGAGTCAGGCGGATCACCTGAGGTCTAGAGTTCAAGACCAGCCTGACCAACATGGAGAAAACCCGTCTCTCCTAAAAATATAAAATTACCCGGGCCTGGTGGCACTGTAATCCCAGCTACTCGAAAGACTGAGGCAGGAGAATTGCTTGAACCCGAGACGCAGAGGTTGCAGTGAGCCAAGATCGCATTACTGCACCCCAGCCTGGGCAACAAGAGTGAAATGCCATCTCAAAAAAATAAAACAAAACCCACCAAAACCCAAATAATGAAAATTAAAAGTGAACAGCCATTTAAAATTTGTTGAGGAAATTTACTTCTTAAACTCTTGACTGAGCATCTATTATGTGTCAGTTACTAACTAGATAATTAACAAAGGTATTTTTTGATGACAAACATTCAAAAAAATAACTGGATTTGTCTGCTTGTTACAGTGAAAAGTACAAGTTTCTATTTACATATGAGATTTCTTTGGATACAATTATTTTTTCTGTTTAATGAACCTATTTCGACAGACCATGTTTTATTCATTAATTTGAATAATTTTTGAAATGCAACAAAACATTCTTGTATTTTTTTTCTAAATATTTTTTCTCTTCTTTCTTATTTTTAAGAAAGCACTAAAGTTTTTCTGAAGGTTACGAGAAGATAACAAGTAGCAGTGTTTGTCTGACGAATCTGAGCCAAGGTGACTATTTATCTGTAATGGAGGATGACAATGACGGATTTAGGAAGTCATCCCCTGTATTGTCTCCAGCACAAAAACCTTCCGCCTGCATCTTTCAGCTTGTATCACCACTTCTAAAGGATCCATGGGCAAACTGCTGAATTTTTATTAATCAGCTTAACTTAATGAGATGAAAAGACCTTTTCAAAAGAATGGAGAAGGGAGAGACAGATACTGAGAGCTACTCTAATTCTTTTCCATGAAAAAAACATTTTCCTCCCTGATTTTCTAGGGAAGATATATTCAGTTGTTTCCAGGTAATTCATTCAGCAAGTCTTTCTAATTTTCACACACAGACTTTCTCTAGCCATGTGCTGCCTTTATTATTATTTTTAAAGAAAGTAGACAGCTATAAAGAAGAAATAGTTGAGGGGGGAAATAACTTTGGGAAAGAAGGCAGGAAAGCTTAAGCTGATAAAACATGACTCTTTTTTGATGGGGGCTCTGTTTGGATAACTTGCCCTTGTCTAAATTCTTCTCTCTTCTGGTGCTTCCTGTCCCCACTCCCCCATTCACTCCCCTTCGCTTGTCAAGCCTTCTTCATAAACGGTAGCAGCTGGAGATCTTTTAGTGGCATTCAGGGATTACTTCCCTTCGGGGTTTTAATAAGCCCTGATGCTTGAAACAGTGAAGGCCCTTCTGGAGACAATCACCGTTGAGGCTGGGACCATGGGACCCTTTTGGGGGCCCAGATGGTTGTATCTGGACAGCATCCCAGGATGTGCTGCAGATGTCAGATCACTGAAGCAGGGTGTCCATGGGCCTGAACCATAGATCAGGAAGCCATCAATAGAGGGATGGGTTTCTGTGCAGTCAATAGAGGTGCTTCCTATTATTTCTCAACCCACTTGACTCACAACCCACAAATCTTCCTGTAAATGGTTGGGTTTGAATCTGTGACCAGCTAGAATTGCCACCACTAAAGTCCATACAGTCCAGTGCTTATCAGAACCTCTATGATGGGACCCTCACCCCTGCACAGTGGGGGCAGTAGAAGGCAAGATGCTGATTTCATTTGTTAGATCTACTGAGGTATTATTTAAAGGACTAAGCCATCTGGTGCAGGGGCATCAATGTTAGAAGAGAAATGTGCTATTGTCTCATGTTTTTTTTTTTTTTGGACCTCCTGATGGTTTTCTTATATTATCTAGTAATTTGTTTCAATATGTGCCTTTTAAAATTTAGTTCTGAGACTGAATCAGGTAAACTACATAAAGATGGTACCACATAGAGTCTTCAAGATCATCTTGATTAGGTTTTTTTTCAGGTGAGGAAGATGGAGAAAATGACATTTTAGATGTCACACAAAACACAAGCTTGTCTTCTCATCTGTAATTTCTAAGGTGTCTCTTCTTCCCACTCTCTCCCATGGAACTCTTTGTTTAAAGTGGTCCCTAAAAGACTTACTGGAAAATCCTAGTGCCAAGGAGCTTTTAAAAACCATGACCACTCCCTGTATCCTTTGTTTCTCTCCATTTTGCAAACATTTTACTTTTTCTTCTCTTTTCATACTTTCTTCTACCATCTTGGCTTCATGTCCTTCAGGAAAGTAAAAACACATATTTTAGAGAATGTTATAACTGCCCAATTAAATGGTGATTAAGTGGTGATATTCTCCAGTCTATGACATATTTTAGAACTTATGTGCATTCCAGGGAACGAAGTCTTACTTTGGAAGGTTGAGAATCAGTTCACTCTCAACATTCCTTGGCATTTTTTTTTTAGTTGACAAAAACTGTATATATCTATGGTCTACAAAATAATATTTTGATATATGTATACATTGTGGAATGACTAAATCAAGCTATTTAACATATGCATTACTTTACATATTTTGTGGTGAGAACCCTTGAAATCTCTCTCAGCAATTTTCAAGTATATAATATATTGTTATTAACTATAGCCACCGTAATGCACAATAGATCTCTTGAACTTATTCCTTCTGTTTAAGGAAAAGTTTGTGTCCTTTGACCAACATCTTTCCAGTCCCTACAATCCCCTTTTAAACAAAAGTGAAGTGTCTCATTAGGTAGATTTTGGGACACAGGTAATAAGCTTGATTATGATTTTACTCTGTCATTAAATGATGGTGATAGAAGGTGCCTCTTAAAATGCCATCTGTTTGGGCAAGGCCTTCTTTGCTTTGTCTCCACTTAATCCAGCTCATGGCTTTTAGATACTGTCCTTTTTTGACAGTTTTGACCAGGGAAAACAAGAGTATGGGCAGTTTTAGGCTAGTCATTGGGTTAAACATGGGCTTGATGTGGAGCTGGAACATAGGAAACAGCTGTTCTTTGTCTGGGTGGACAGTCATTGAATTTTAAATACTTGGGCCTCCTGATGGCATAAAAACCCATTTGTGCCTCTTTAGATTAAGGTTAATTTTTGTGGTAGTGAGTACAGATGCAATGAACAGATGCTACACACTTGCTTTGGTTTTTATACGTATTCTTTATACTTTAAAATGAAATGTAATTAAAAATTAAATGCATCATTAGGTCATTAAAAGAAAAAAAATCCTTAAATAGAATGTATTGCATCAAATAAAATCATTGTGCCCATATACCTTGGGAGTTGATGTATTAATAAACTTCTAGATAAAAGTGAACTGTCCATTATTGACTAGGTTTTTTATTTTTTGCCCCTCTTTATAGTCCACAGTCTACCATGCTCTTGTGCATACAGTGATTTCCTGAAACCATAGTAACCTTAATCAGACAATTATAAGCATTGGAAATTGATGGTTATTCATTTTCTCCAACACAAGGAAAAGCGGTTTTCAAAATATGTGTGAGCTTTATTTCTACATACTTTCTTTTTCTTTGAGACAGAGTCTCACTCTGTTGTTCAGGCTGGAGTGCAGTGGTACAATCTTGGCTCACTGCAACCTTCACCTTTCATGTTCAAGCAATTCTTGTGTCTTAGCCTCTCAAGTAGCTAGGACTACAGGCACACACCACCATACCCTGCTAATTTTTTGTATTTTTAGTAGATATGGAGTTTCACCATGTTGCCCAGGCTGGTCTTGAACTCCTGACTTCATGCAATCCACCTGCTTTGGCCTTCCAAAGTGCTGGGATTACAGGTGTAAGCCAGTGTGCCCAGCCTATTTCTACATACATTCTATTTGTCTATCTGTCTGTCTGTCTGTCTACCTACCTACCTACCTACCTACCTACCTACCTACCTACCTACCAGGTTGCTAAAATTCAAACTCGGAAATATAAGAGAAGTGATCTGGTATGGCCTGCTTGGGTATGCCCACTGGCTCCCTAGGTCCTCATGTTCTGGGGAAGGAGAGACACCCAGATTGTTTGGGATGTTCGTGATTGAGCTTGCATGTGGCAGCATTCTTATTTGTCTTAAAAGTTATCTGTATAGTGGTTACCTCTGTGGTTAGGAAAGAATTTGTAGCTTAGAGCTGTAATACTGCAAGACAGTCCGCTCACCTGCAGATAATGTTTCATTAGCCTCTTCCAAATTGACAGCGCTGGCTGCCTCCATGTATTCCTCTGGTGAAGCTGAATGATCGCCCTGTTTGTTTTCTATGTTCTTGTTACTGGTCACTTTCAGTAAGGATTCTCCCCTCAGGCCTTATTAAAGTAACCAGATAAACGAACTGTACTTCCAAATCAGGAAGACAGAAGACAGGACTTGATGTCACTAAATCACATTGGTTTTATAATATTACGATTATGAACTTGTTTTCATTATAGAAGTAGCATCACATGAAAATAACATTTATACATAATTCTACAACTCATTTTGGGATTTGAGCATTTCTCATATGCTTAGCTATTAATTAATTGATTGAGTCTAGCCTTTTTTTCCTCTTTAACATGATATAATGAGTATTTTTCTCATATTGCTGGAAGCAGGCTGAATAATACTGAAAACTATCCTTGTCAATGGTTGTATATATTACCATCAAGATTAGTCATCTTGTTCATGGGCACTTTAGTTCAATGGGAAACTACCCTCCCCCAAAGTTTCTGTTACCCAGGGTGTTTGGGAAATGCAGATTAAAGAAACGGCATTAAGTCTTAGCCTCTCAGTGCCTTTAATATATTAATAACTGCTGACAGGCCAGGATAGAGAAATCTAGTTATATGAGGCATATCCCAAACCTCCTATTTTCAAATACTGATTTACTGTACCTTATTGTTAGACACCTGTGTTGCTTTCAGTTTTTCATAAGTGATATATAAATAACTTAAACATTTTCTTTTTGGCTTAAAGCTTTTCTTATATTTTGGTATATCTCTAGGGTACAGTATTAGGATTACGGGATCAAACTATTAACATTGTATAATTCTTAGTAATATTGTCAGATTATAGTTTCATTACACTTTTACTAGCACTGGGTATTTTTTTAAGAAACAAGAAATGTGTTTAATACACACATCTTTGATAATGAAATAGAGGCTTATTTGTTTAGTGTTTACAAAGACACATAATTGGTAATGCTTGCTCTTATTAACCTTATTAAAAAATACTACTACCAGCTACTACCCTGCTGAGTTGGGTCCTGCACTGAGCACTTAATACATTTATAGTCTGTACGATTGCCTTAAGATAAAAAAAGAAAAATTACATAGCGCTTTCCATGTGCCAGTCTCTTTTCTAGCACTGTGCATATGTTAAGTAATATAATTTGCTTAATGATCCTATGAGGTAGGTACTATTACTGCCATCTTCATTCTGCATTAGGGATACTAAAGCACAGAGAGATTATTAGATGAAAGTTACACCTTTAGTAAGTGACACAACTGGAATTATGAACCGTGGAATTTGGTTCTGGAGTCTGTGCTCTTAGCCACTTCACCGAGCTGCTGCTGCTAGTATCATTGTTAAAGCAGGTATATGTCGTCTTATTGAATTTACAAAATGAATGCTGCCGTTTTACTGCTGCTCCTCTGACTTTTTCCAAACTAGTAGTATTCTAGAAATTGTAAATGATTACCCTCTGTTTAAAATCCCAACTTCTGTAGGTTTATTCTTCTGTGTGCGGTGAGGGTATGGGATGGAAAAAAATGGGAGAGTGGTAAATCACCAAAGTAGTATGTTGTGTTTTGAATGAAACATTTTTATAGCTGAAGGCTGAATTCTTACCACCTGAAGTGCTTTCTATATGTTTCCGCAGTATTCTGTAACATACCACATGTATCTTTTTCTATTTTATTACATTCATTATTTTAATTGACAAGTGAAAATTATATATATTTATGTTGTACAGCATGTTTTGATGTATGTATACATTGTGGAATGGCTAAAGCAAGCTATTTAATATATGCATTAGTTCACATACTTATTTGTGTGTGTGTGTGTGTGTGTGTGTCTCTGTGTGGTGAGAATGCTTAAGATCTATTCTGTTAGCAATTTTCAAGTACATTCATCCCTCAGTATCCATGGAGGATTGTTTCCACAAACCCAGTGGATATCAAAATCCTTGGATGGTCAAGTCCCTTATATAAAATGGAAATGGTGTCGTGTTTGCATATAACATATGCACATCCTCCTGTATGATCTAGATCATCCCTAGGTTGCTTATAATACCTAATATAACATAGATGCTATGTAAATGGTTGTCATACTATATTTTAAATTTTGTGTTTTTGTATTGGATTTTTTTGAATATTTTCGGTCCATACCTCTTTGAATTTGTGGTTGTAGTGGGTCAATTGTATATGATATATTGTTATTAGCTGTAGCTACCATGTTGTATAATAGATCTCTTGAACTTACTTCACTTAACTGAAATTTTGTGTTCTTTGTCTAAAATCTCTCTACTTTCCTCACCCACCCACCTCAGTCTCTGGAAACCATCATTTTACTCTCTTTCTCTGAGTTCTACTTTTTTAGCCTCTGCATATAAGTGAGATCATGCGGTATTGTATCTTTTGATATAATTTCTTATGTGGATTGGAAAGCAAGAGCACTTAGATTATCTATGATTAAAAGTAGTTGAAATGCAAAAGTGGCCTAAAAAAGTAAACTGTTTAGCTTAGCTTTCTTTTCTCTGTAGGGGCTTTTAAATTTAAACTGATTATATACATATAATCAGTTTATATGTATATCTATCTATCTATCTGTCTATCTATACACACACACTATATATATATATCTTCTATTTTCAAAATTTTCAACTAAAAATAACTTAATCTGTTTATTTTAAAAATTCAGTACCATACTTGAAAAGTAACACACACACACACACACACACACACACACACACACACACACACACACACACACACTAGTGCCTTGCAATGAATATTTGGTCTTGAACCTTTCTAATAATATGCTTTCTCTCTCTGAAGCCTTATTCATCTCCTGTTAGCATTCTCCCATGAATTGAGAGTAGGTTTGTGATTTTCTTGACAGATGCTGGAAGCAGACTGGAGTCAAAGGACTTCTGTTGTCATTCTAAATATTATAAATTGAAAGGACTTATTTTAACCAAAAGTCATTTTTGGGAGTGGATTAAAGATTGGAGAAGATATGACTGTAGTTTTGTTTTTTCTGGACTTTTGATTTCTCTTACAATTCTATTACGATTTTATTTTTGGTTATGGTTTATCAAAAGAAACTGACCAATAATGAACTAATTTACTGTCATTGGCTTTATAAAAGAAATTTAAGCTTCCCACACAAAATTTAGGGTTAGAATTCTTGCTTAGTTCAGTGTTTAGGTATTTGTTGTGGTCATTACTGGCCTGAATAAAATTAAACAAACAAAAAGCAGGCAGATTTTAGAAAGATTTATAGTAGGATGTTCTTATAAAACCAGGAAGCTTAAATCTGGTTGATTTAAACCAGAAATGCTTGCTTTGCTCTGAAATACTTGTAAAACACTAAATACTTTCATGCTCTTTTCGAATGGTTTACAGATTACTGCCCTGTGTCATCACACCACTACCCTGCCAGAACCTTATCACCTTCACAGCTGGTTATGATGGGACCGTGTTTGTCCATATTTCACTCTTTCCCTTTAGACAGTTTTCATGGAGTTTGACTTTAATAGAGGAAGTGTTGTTATGCAAGATACGTGGCTTGTGCCGTCCATATTCAAGATCATGATCGGATCTTTTTGAAGAAAAATTGGATAAGATATTCCAAGTTATGTTAGCTATAATAAATAATATAATGGGATATGGTAACTCTTCTGGAAACACATATCTTAAACAGATAAATCAAATACATCTTTTCTTTCAGATTTTCTGTTTCATTAATAGCTTGAGGGTGTCCAGAAGAAACTTACATGTTATTTGGTTAAAACTGGTCATGGATTCCTGAAGTTTCTCATCGTTTTGGATTATTAATCTATAAAGGATATGATACAGCATTTTTCTTGTATTGAATTTAAGTATGCTTTGTGCTTTGGGCTCCATGAAATATTAAATTCTGCTTGCCAGCCTTGCAGGCAAGCTGGGCAGAAAAACTTTTGCACACATATGCAGTGTGTGGGGAGGGGATTGAGGTCATGGCATCTTGAGTCAAGGACTTTTTTTTCTCATTTAACAGTGATGTTTATCTGGAATACATTTTGAGGAAGGTCTTATGAGTCACACATCTATATGCAAAACATTTATGTACACACACTTATATAATATATGTTTTCATGGTAGTTTTATTACTAGCATTAGTTAAGAATTTTAGATGGCTTTTGTCTGAAACTCTGATTTCAGCATCATTTATAGCATGCAGAATATCTAATGTGGTAGCTTAAGTGACTTATTTAAACAAAAATATTTTAAAGTCATAAAAAGGATAAGAAAGAAGAAAATGATATTTTAAGCATTGATGCTTTAACAGTGTTTTCAATCCCTGTCCCTTAGGTTTAATTGTCCCTGAGAAGTTTCATTTGCTCACAATCTGGGCGAACTAGCATGACCTTGCTGAGTGTTGGCTCACTCCTGAGACCATCCATCCTAAGGATGAATGCTTTTACTAACCTGGACTTCACTGTCAGTGTGTCTGCACAGAGCTGAATTGATACATCTCCATTTCTTAATGAGGAGTTTGGTCTTAAATGTAGTGAACCCTCTCACTGTGAGGCTGTCTGTTACCTAAGGCTCAAAATCTATCATAATTACCATTTCTCTTAAACACCCATCATTAAGGAGTGCACGAAATGCTTGCCTTAAAAGGATAGTTTCATGGAGATTGCTTCTTGGGTATGTGTCAGCACAAAATGAAATCCCTGGGGTTAAGAAAAAAGAAGCACTTACACATTGAAAAGTGGTGAAAAATCTACAAATTCAAATACTGCCAACTGAAAGGCAGTTAATGGGTTGCATGTTGGTGCAACCAGAGGCAGCCAGCTCTGTGCCCTGCGGAACTGTTGGGGGAAGATTTCCTTCACTCTTGGTGGTTTGACATTGAAAACCAGGAACCTGTTATGTGAGAAATAGCTTGTTTTGCCTAGAAAAGAATATACATCTAACTTTGTGCTAAAAATTATAAGGAGCTGGCCCAAAGCAAAAAATAAAATAAAAGCAGTTATACGTTAAAGTAAAAACCCTGCATCATGATTTATTGACTTTGGCCATATCAATTTGCTAAATCATATGGATGCGATTTAAGAAGAATGTTATTTTAAGAAACTTTGCTCCCCTTTAATTTGACATGACTAAACCTGGAGCCTTCTGGAAACCACAGTTCAAAATGGTTTTTCCCCCTAGAGTTTTCATCAATTTGCATTTAGAAATGTAATATTAGCTCTCATGTAGACTAAGGATTAATTTTGGAATATTTCTAGATAATGGAAGTCTCATTCCAAAAGTGAAGTTGAGTATCATTTGATATAAGTTAACTGTGTTTCTTTTGAATTTCATATATTTTAAGGTTAGTCAACATCCCTACTAGTATCTAGTTTTATTCCTTTCCCTTTCACTTTTGTATATGCTATTGGGATTGTTCTACCATTTTTAAACAATAGAAATGATACATTATATCTTGGAAGTTATCTCCATGACAATCTATAGACTTGAGACTGTTATCTGAACTTTTCCCATTTGAAATATTGTCTTTATTTTTGGTGTGGGTGTACACTGTTAAGGACTCAGGTTAAAGCAGTCTACCTATATGGACAAAGAACATCTACCCGGCATCAGATACTGCCAGTGTTACTGAGTTTTGAACTTCCCAGGGCATTGCAGGGAGGGTGCCTATTTTCTTGGAAGTTTTCGAACATACGAAAATTTCCTCTTTGTTGTGAATTTTCTTTCTAATTTTTTGAGAGAAGATCTCACTTGTTGTCCAGGCTAGACTGTAGTGGCGCTATCATAGCTAACTGCAGCCTTTAATTCTTGCGCTCAAGTGATACTCCACCTTAGCCTTGAGTAACTAGGACTACGGGTGCATACCACTATGCCAGCTACTTTTCTAATCTTTTGTAGAGACAAGGTCTCTCTGTGTTGCCCAGGTTGGTCTTGAACTCCTAGCCTCCATGCAATCCTCCCAGCTTGGCCTTCCAAAGTGCTGGGATTATAGGAGTCAGCCATCATTGCCAATTTTCAAATCACAATAAAAAAATAGGATACTAATAAAAAGACTTGAAGAGTTTCTGAATCACAGTTGAGAGATGGTGAGGTGTCATTTAAAAGGGGGTTAGACCAGTCACCTCTACTATATCTGTCATCCCCTGCCAGCTCCCAATTATACTTTATCATTAAACACACTGTGTGGTAAAGAGATCACCAAGTCTGAATTTTGTTAAAATCTGAATAACTATGTGAAACTATATCTTTTCTCTTAAAATCTTTTTATATGGAATTGTTTCCTTTTTTTCTGGAGGATATAAGATGCCACCCACTGCTAAAATATTGTTCCCAGTACTTGCTGGGCTAAATCTAGGGCCACAAATAAAAGAAAGAAAAGTTCTTTGGATCTGTGGTCTGTGATTCTTAGCTAGTTTTTTCAAGTGTGAATACGTTTGTGAGCAGTTCATTCAGTTGCCCCTTGTCTCCTTGTGGGCAGTGAACAGGACGTTCATGGGTGAATGTGCTCCCTGCTGTCCCCAAATTGGTCATTCTGGTATGTTGGGACATTCATTGTGCATCACATTCTCCTGGCCTCCTATCACTGATAAAAGGAACATGGCACGCAGGTGTTTAAATTATTTATCATCATAATCGGCCTTTATGTTACACTGCCAGGCCAGCTCCTGTTATTCTAGTGCATAATTGATGGTGCTCAGAAGTGGAAAAGTTAGAAAAGCGGAAGTAATGTGACACAGCAGTGCCATGAAGCACGGGGCCCCGGCAGTGGGAGCAGGGCAGAGAGGGGCTGCTGCTGGCCACTGCCAGGATGCCTCACAAGAGCCGGGGCTTACTTGGTATCTTGTCAGGAGATTTTTCCTTCTTGCTTTGTTCATGCTGAAAGGGACAGGAAAGGTGGAAAGAGCACATCAGGTTTTTACAACCTAATTGCATGTCTCATCCTGGCTCTTGGGTAGAACTAGCTGGTTTACTTATAATTCATCATGAAAAACACATTCATAACATTTTTGGAGGAGCAGTTCACTTCAGGAAAGGACCGTGAGTCTTGGCCCCACTGACATTAAGAATAACAAATAACACACAAATAATGAAAGCAAGAAGAAATTTTAAAAAAGCAGAATGTGCTTTAAAAAAATGACCTCAATGTAGACTACTGAAGGACGTCCCTCTTGTTATACCTCTGTGTTTCAGTCATTGGAAAGCAAGAAATAAAAATTTTCCTCATTGTACAAAAAAGTGCACTTGTAATCAGTGCAAATTAAAGACATAGAAAGAAAAGCAAAATACTGAATTATAAGGTGAATTCTATAGTGTAATCTTGGTGGTGTTATTTCAAAAGGATAATTTTAAAACAAGTATTTTGGGGTGCTTAGTCGATTAGGAAAATATTTTCAAAGAATATCCTCAATAATTATATTGGATATCTCCTATAATGGATTAAAAAGTTTGATATGTACATTATTATTTCTATGCTAGGAGAATGTTTGAGACACAGTGTCTGAATTTTCTATTATAGGTTTGCTAAGGAGAGGCAAGGAGATGGGAAAAAACAAATTTCTCTGGATAAAATTTGGTGAGATTTTTGTGTACATTTGAAGGGACAGGTTGTGGAGTACTTGGTTATTGAAAGCATGTTCTTGAATTAGAGTAATAAAGATGAAGAGAAGAACAAGGAAGATGGGGACAGGATAGGATGCCAGAGGGGAGAATAGACGAGAAGGTAGAGAATAGTGTGTTAAAGAGAATAAAAGTAAATAGTTGAGAAGATGGGCGATTAGAGGCGTGGTAAAGGGAATGATGAAAGGTCTAGTATTTTCGAGTCTTGCTTACCTGATATGGAATCTACACTTTTCCTTGCTGGAATTTTGCTAAAGTGTTATAATTTTTTACATGTTCTTGTATGTATATCAAGTATTTTGTAGATTGATGCAATTTACAATTAAAATATGTTGGAGGAGAGGAAAAAAGACTGGAGAAGGGAGCCGCGAAGAGTGAGTAAGGAAGAAAAGAAGAAAGGAATAAAAATGAACCAAGAATAGTGAAATAAAGATGGGGGGAAAAGCAAGGCGGTTGAGAAGAAAGAAAGAAAAGGAGATGGGAGAGAGAGGTAAGGAGAGGGTAAAGGAAGAGATGAGAAGGAGTTAGAGAACCAGCAGTTTATAAAATGCTGTACCTTCCATTACCTGCTTGTTTTTCCCGTTCAGCCATGTGCTAGGCAGCTGGTGGCTGGAAGGCGGTCAAGTGCGGCCAGCATCTATCTCTTGCAGGGATCTCCTGGGAGGTACTGTGAGGGCTTCTTTTTGGGTGGCTGGCCCACTTACTTCCTTTTGAAACCAGCAACCATCTGGTGATGCGGCAGTGAAGGAAATCAAATTGAAACCTAATAAATTGCATATCAACTATTCTGATAACTTTATTTCCCCCCTCCCATTTTCTTCCTAGGAGAAAATTAATACTTTATGTCAATGCCTTTTAAAATTGAAAATGATCAGAATATTTTATGCTATAGAGATCATTTAAGAAGGTATAAATATTTATCTTTTTTTAGTAGGAAAACAAACATGTCTACATCTCAAAATTATACTTCAATTGTATTAAAAAATTACTTATTTTATATCCATCAATGTTTTATGGGGAGAATTGTTCTTATATTTTCATGTAAAACAATAATTTTTGGTGTCCAGAAAAACTGTTTGCTCAGTGAGTGTCTGCAAGTATACCCTCTTAGTTTTACCATGGGCTATATATATATATGTATGTTGTGTGTGTTTGTATGTATATGTATATATATATGAAAGACATATATACACATATATGTACATATGTATAAAATGTACATATATACGTAGAAATATTCCATATATATGAAAAGGATAGAGCATATGTATATACATATGTGTGTGTGTAGTCAGGCTGGGCATGACAATGTTTTTAGTTAACAATGGGCCACATTTATAATGATGGCCCCATAAGATTATAATGGAGCTGAAAAATGCCTATTGCCTAGTACTTACTATACTGTACTTTTTATCATTATTTCTTAGTATAATCCTTGTACTTACATATGAAAAAGTTAACTGCAAAACAGTCTCGGGCAGGTCCTTGAGGTATTCCAGAAAAAGACATTATTATCATAGGAGATGACAGTTCTGTGTGTATTACTGCTCCTGAAGACTTTTCAGCAGGACAAGATATGGAGGTGGAAGACAGTCATAGTGATATTTCTGACCCTGTGGAAGTCTAGGCTGATGTCTGAGTTTATGTCTTAGTTTTTAACAAAAGCTAAAAAGTAAAAAAATAAATTTTAATAAAAAGCTGATAAACAGGATTTAAAGAAAGTTATTTGCACAGTTGTACAATGTGTTTGTGTTTCAAACTAAAGAATCAAAGCTTAAATGAAAAGTTTATAAAGAGTTAGAGTGAGCTAAGTTTAATCTATTATTGAAGAAAAAGTATCTTTAATAAATTTAGTGTAGCTTCAGCATCCAGTTTGTGTAAAGTATATAGAAGTGTATGGTACTGGGTTTTCATATTCACTCACACCGCTCACTCCCTGACTCACCCAGAGCAAGTTTCAGTTCCACAAGCTCCATTCATGATAATGGATGTATATCATTTTTTAATCTTTTGTAACATAATTTTACTGTGCGTTTTCTATGTTTAGATACATTTAGATACACAAATATTTACTGTCAGAATAATAATTTGCTATACAGGTTTGTAGCTTAGAAGCAATAGGCTATACTATAGCCTGGGTGTGTAGTAGGCTACACCATCTACGTCTGTGCAAGTTCACTCTGCGACGTTCATACAGTGGTAAAATCACCTAACCCTGGATTTCTCAGACCATTTCCCCTTCATTAAATGACACATGACTGTATGTTAAATAGACTTTAGAGTAGGGGTGTCCCATATTTTGGCTTCCCTGGGCCACATTGGAAGAAGAATTGTCTTGGGTGACTCATAAAATACAGTAACATTAATGATAGCTGATGAGCTTTAAAAAAAAATTGCAAAACAATCTCATAATTTTTTTTTTTCTTTGAGATGGAGTCTTGCTCTGTTGCTCAGGCTGGAGTGCAGTGGCATGCTCTCGGATCACTATAACCTCTGCCTCCCAGGTTCAAGAAATTCTTCTGCCTCAGGCTCCTTAGTAGCTGGGATTACAAGCATGCACCACCAAGCCTGGCTAATTTTTGTATTTTTAGTAGAAACGGGATATCACCATGTTGGCTAGGCAGGTCTCGAACTCCTCACCTCAAATGATCCTCCTGCCTCACCCTCCCAAAATGCTGAGATTACATACATGAGCCAGCTGTGCCTGGCCAAATCTCAGAATGTTTTAAGTAAGTTTACGAATTTGTGTTGGGCTGTATTCAAAGCCATCCTGGGCTGCATGTGACCTGTGGGCCATAGTTTGGACAAGCTTGGTTTAGAGCATTTTTAGATTTGCAGAAAAATTGAACAGAAGGTAAAGAGCTTTCCCATATACTCCCTATGGCCACAGCTTCTCCCAATATCAACATCCCCCACCAGAGTGGTATGTTTGTTATGATTGATGAACCTACATTGACATATCACTGTTACCCAAAATCTACAGTTTACATTGGGGTTCACTGTTGGTATGGTAAATTGTATGGATTTAAATAAATGTATGATGACATGTATTCCACTCTCATACAGATTAGTTTCATTGTCCCCAGAATGCTGCAATGTGTTGTATTTTTTAAATACAGTTTTACATTTTCCTTTTGGCTAATTGCATTAAATGTAGAAATTTAGAATCATTTAGTAATCATTTATTGATATTTAAAATAACTTTAAATTAATTTAGTTAAATTTGTGTGTGTGTAGACTGACACTTAAAATGTTAGTTTTTTAAAAATAATAGGTAATACATACACATAGTAATTTTTAAACAATATGATGGCAGTTCAAAGGTATAGAATGAAAACATTCTAAGACCTAACATTCTATACCTTTGAATATTATTTCCTTCTTTTCACTAGAGACAAATAAATGACACTTTAGGAAAATCACTTAGGATGCCAAAGAAACTACGGTTTTAGACAAAATAGCCCCTTACCATTTATGTTCTGGATTTGCAGAAAATACAGTGGTTATATGAGATAGTTTGTCCATCCTTTCTTCTTCGTATCCTTATATGACTTGTTTTTAGTATTGTAATAATAATCAGAAGTGATGTCAGCATCTTCCCCAGATCTCAAAAGTACTACCTTTCTTTGTCCTAAATAAGGCCTTCTCTTTTCACAGTCTTCAAAAGGCTAAGGGACAGCTTGCATGGGACTCATGTCCATTTATTTTGGCTTCATATTTCATCTTTGAGTTACATTGTAGTTTTGTTTTCAGCCACTGTTACCCATTGTCAATGTAATATTTAGTGTTTATCCAAGGTTCCCTTGGTACAATATGCTGTGGTATTTTCAGTAATGTATAAATTAGCTACTTTTCTAGACTATGTCTAGCTTATAGTCTAAATAGGAAACAGTAACACAAAATCTACTTCCAATATTCTATATACCTAGTGGTGAATTGTCATAATGAATGGATTGGGGAAAGTGGAGCAAAATACTTATTCTAAGTACTTTTTGAGTTTCATTTTATATGCTCTAATATATTTTTTAGGCTATGTCTAACAGGAACTATCTAAAGTATTACAATACGTGTAACTTAATAAGCCTGTTTATTTTTAAAATTAAAGTTCCCCAGGTGCTGGTAATATAGAGCATTTGATTCATATGAGAATTCTTAAGAGGCATCATGACATAACTGGCTTATTTTAGAATTTAGAGCGTAAGCTCTACAAGCAATTATCTTCCACTAGCTGTGTAGTCTTAGGCAAATTCTTTAATTTATTGGTGCATTGTTATTTCTATCTGTAAAATAGATATGATAACAGTACCTACTTCACAGTGTTATTTTATGGATGACATTGAGTTAATATACGTGAAGTGCTTAGTACTGTGCATGGCATGTAGTAAGAAATTAATAAGCATTAATTTTTATTATTTGAATGATATATTACTATAGATGTAGCCTAGTTAATCTTGATGCTTTATTTTAATTCATTCTCATTGAGTAATAACATGTATTTTGAAACTAAGTATCATATAGCTCTGATGGAGATAATAAATGTATTTCATAATTGACAATGAGCAGTGCTAATGAATAGGACTTAGTCTCTTCTAGTAAAAACAAATGTTTGCAGCTTGTGTAAACATCATTGTGGTAATTGAAATGGAAATTCATCAAATATAAAATATATGATTCAACAAATGAAAGATTACACTTACACTTAAAATATATTTAAGTGTATTTACAGTTGAGAATTGGTGACTTATGACAATGGCTTAATACTCCTTTTCCTTTTTTTATTTTTATTTTTTTGAGATGGGTTCCTGATCTGTCACTCAGGCTGGAGTGCAATGGCACGATCATAGCTCACTGCAGCCTCTAATTCCTGGGCTCAAACCATCCTCCAGCCTTAGCTTCCTGAGTAGCTAGGACTATAGGCATGTGCCACCACATCTGATGTGGCTTAATACTCTTTAAACATTATTGTATTCTCATCTTAAATAGTATCCTCATTTATTTTTGGTGTGTGTTGTGAATGACCAGGCAGTATTTAATGAAGCCTTGGCTTGCATTTTGTTAAGAAAGAAGGTAGTTCTGATATAGCAATTTGTATGCTCAATGCTCCCTCAGTAACAATTCCTCAGGTGGGAAAGTGACTGATAATGTTCATTATATCTATGTGAAGAAAATGAATGTTTCAGCTTTGCGCAGTGGCAGTATCATAGCCAATGAGGTTTATCCGAGGCGCGCTTATTGCTAATTGAAAACTTTTCCCAATACCCCGCCGTGACGACTTGCAATACAGTCAACACTGGCAATTTTTGACAGTCTCTACGGAGACTGATTTAAAAAAAAAAGAAAGAAAATGAATGTTTCATCCCCATTTGTTGGAACGAAGAGAGCTGAGAGCTCAGGTCCTTCATCCAGTTACTCTAGTATGATTCTTTAGTGATAGTACATTAATTTCATCAAAGTTAACAAACAGAAAGATTCAAAATGGAAATAAATCACTCAAATAATATGAGAAGATTGAAAAGGTGGCATATACCTATTTTTAATAGAAAGAAAGCAATACTTAATAAATAGTTCCTATTAAAAATCATTATATTTGAAGATACTATATAGAAAATCTTATAATATTAGCCATGAATACAGCCAATGTTTATAAATTAGACAGCTTGAGGGTTAGTTCCACAGCTTTGGATTGGGGAGGAAGGAAGAATGGTCTGGGAGATCCATTCATTTTTGCTCAGGGGACCACCAACTGTGCATGTCAAAGAAATGCTGATAAGAAATAAATACTTCTCTCTTAAAAAAAAATCAAAACCAAATCTAAATCTAAGTATATTGAAAGTAATGCTGAAACAGTCCGATTTTAATAAATAAACATGTTCTTTGAGGCTGTTAATTATATATGTAATATCAGAGGTATGTTTTGTCAAAGCAAAGCACCCAGTGTGGCTCTGGGTCCAATAAGGCTGCTGTCCACAGCATAGATGTCTCATTCTCATTAGCAATTTATAGAAAATATATCTGGGTGTGGTGGCTCATGCTTGTAATCCAAGGGCTTTGGGAGGTGGATGGGAAGATTGCTGGAGGCCAGGAGTTTGAGACCAGCCTGGGCAATATGGGGAGATACCATCTCTAAAAAAATTGTTTTAAAAATTAATTAGGCAGGTGTGGCGGTGTATACCTAAAGTCCTAGCTACTTGGGAGGCCAAGGCAAGAAAATCCTTTGAACCCAGGAGTTTGAAGTTAACAGTGAACTATGATCACACTACTGCATTCCAGTCTGGGCAACAGAGCCAGAGTGAGACCTTGTCTCAAAAAAATAATAAGAAAAGGAAAGAAAACATACTGTGTACTATTCTGTTTTCTAGGATGATGACTTGTGAATTTTAATTTGATGATTCTGCTTTTATTAAAGTTGTTAACAACCATTTGTATACAGTACCATGTTTTAATTGGACTAGGACTTCTATTTCACTTCAGTATCTGGGTACAGTCAGTGCTTCATTAAATAACACTGATAATCAGTTCACTTCAGTGAGTGATCATCTGTCATGATCGACTTGAAAACAGGTTTTGTCTTAAGCAAGCAAAGGAATTGGTTTTCACTGTGTCTGTAGCTATAGTACTGAGATATTTGTTGAGCTTATACTTAATATTCTATATTGTAGTTTAAGAAAAGCAACTTAACTATGTTCAACTAAGTTGCACATTTCAGTAAAATTTGAAAATCATGTTAATAAGACAGGGATTTCTGAGTTATAATCAATAAGTCTAATTTAATTTAGGGGCAGCTAAGGAGAAAGACGAAAATCAAGTACAGTAGTTTGAATTATGGAAAGTGTCACATTTAATTTCACAATTGGTTCTGGTGTGTTTGGGGATTTAGAATAATTTTATACCTTAACATTCAATCTTTATTTTACAGTGAATAAACTAATTTTAGTCGACTGCTCAACCTGTTTCTGCTTGCTATTAGGCAATATTAGCTTTTGAATAGTCTAGTAATTCTTACTTAACACCAATTAATAAGGAATTAGAGTAATAATTTTAGATATGAATAAATTGCTTCAAATTATAACATGTTATGTAGTTTATATAAATTGTTATTAGTGATGGGAAAATAATCAACAAGGCATGCTGCCTGATGGTGATTTATTTTCATTTGTCTTTGTTCTGCTTTGTATATATATATGTTGGGAGACATTGGTAATTGTGAATTTAATAATCATTCTAACTTTTTGGTGGTTGCTACATATAGAAATGCATAGACAATTTCAAAAACCTCACCTGTGAATTGGAGTATACACCAGCTGGCTGAGAAAACAGCTTACTAAATTTTCTCAGCTGAGTCAAACAAATAGCCAATTCAGAAATAGTAACTTTAAAAAGCTTCCTTCTTTATTAGCTCTGCATAATATTTCAAAAATTAAGTTGCTACAGCATAAGTTTGGAAGTTATTTTGGTGAGTGTACTACTTTCAATTAGTAAATCTCTCAGACATATTTAATTTTGAATTGCATTAGGGCCAGCATTGGGCATGCATGCTGGATTAAAACACAGAAAGCTACAGGAATGTTAACATTAACCCAATACAAATTACTGAAGCTTTTGTTGTTTGGCTGAAATTGTATTAAGTAGTTGGTAATTTAATGTTTATATATAAAATACATATATAAAATATAATCTTTGTGAAAACCATATTTTTCCTCTTAAATAATGTTATTCAGAAAGGAGGTTTTAAAGGTAAACAACAGGCACCTTATATATAGCAGACACTAATTTTGTTGGGACTATTACGTATGTTGTTACTTAGGCGTAAGAACACTGAAGGGAAAATTAGGTTATTTGTGACTTTCATGGGTTCATTTTCAAAATGGCTGCTCTTTGGAGGTGGAATTAATCCATGACTTGAATTTTATACAGGAAAACTGTTTCTACTGCAGATTTTGACTACCAAGTTGTTGAAGTTCATGGAGAGAATATTTTTAGTCAACAAAATTAGTAAAAGCAACCTTTGGCAAAGGAATGTAGACACCTGTGCTGGACCACATGTCTAGAAAAAGAGGGTGAAAAAAACAATCTTTTAGGCTAATCCTAAACCAAATAAATGATCTACTTTATAGTAAAAATTGTGCCATCAACATAATTATTATATTATGCTTAATGCACTTATAGTTAAAACATTTGAATTCTGTTATATCTGCTGTCAGGTAGTGAAAGAATGAAAACCATGAGAGCTGTGTAATGTTCCTCACTGATTGGGCTGTTTTGAAGAAAACAGGTAAAGGATGTTTCTTATGCAGGTGGGAAGGCTAAATTTTAGCCATTGACTTTTGTCATTATAACTTAATCTGTGGGTCACTTTTGCCTTTGAGTTAATATTACCTTTTAATTACAGATTGAGGATGAATGCCCTGAAAAAATTAGGGTGACACTTAGTGATTTTGTAAAATCCAGATATACTAGATTAGGGCCTATTTTGGGTCTTAACTCTGCATATTTCTAAAGCAAAATAAATTCTATTTTAAGAATGTGAATTGGATGAAGTAGGCGACTCTCCCACTTGCATATTGAATAAAAATTCTACCTTTCTTTAGTTTCATTTTGCTGATAATCTTTGGAATTTGGGGAGGAGGTGACTTAGAAACAATACAGCCCTGTTCAAAGAAATTAATTTTTAAAATCCTATAAGCCTTTACCACAACACTTCTTTCTTGTCATTTTTTGGGTGATTGGAGAAAGAATTAGCACATCCTTAGGATCATAAAAGCTCTTTCTGCCTTTGTGATTTATAGTATTAGCAAAGTGGTATATATTTTTTTTTTGACTGTTCCCCTCCTCTTTTAAAAAATGTTTTTGGAAGTAATAAGGCAAAATTACAAACAATAAATTATTGTAGTGATGGCTGTTCACCAGCCTGCACACCCATTCAGGCTGTACAGTACTTCATAGAAAGTTATGTTTCATGTCACTTAATGAGTCCTTAGAACTGGTGTGCTCTCAGACACTTTGATGGGCTGTTAAATTTACAAATGTTCTAGGGCTATAAATTATCATTAAACATTGGGAAAGAGAAGTTTTTCTATGTATTTCACATGATTTATTTAAATTTATAACCCAGGAAGCTGAAAATAGGTAAGGATTTGGTGCTTCTGCTCATATATTGGAATTTAATGTGAATTTGGTACATTTCTGGGTCTGAAGCAGAGATAAATTTGCATGAAAACAAATGCAAACTCTTACTAAGAAGTCGGATTAACTACTGATTATTCAGAGATGAATCTTAACGATTACGTGTCCTCTTCCTTATCCTTGCCCTAACATTTCATTGCTCATTAGCATCTTCACTGGCACCTCTAGATGAAAAAAAGGGAAGTAGAACCCATATGGGGAGGCAGTACTCTGCCATGGTTAGGATTGCCTTGCATTTCGTCAGTTCTGGGCTTGAATACTTGTGAGTGTTCTACTTCTGAGACTCTAAGTCTATTACTCAAGCTCAATCCACCTGAATTTTCTAAGAAGTAAAATAAAAATAATAATATTGACATCAGGATGTTGTTGTAAGACTTTACTTAGAGAATGTAGGGAAACTAATTTGCTAGGAGTTTAGCATAGTGCCATAATAGAGGTATTCAGTAAGTGGTAACCATTGTTACCGTTTTAGTACTAGTTATGCCATTCTAGCAGAAGTCTTGATAGAATAAGATATATATATATATATATAACAACTATATACAACTGCATAGTTGTTATATATATCTTATTCTAAACATAATATAACACTATGTGTTTAAATCAGTAATTTTTCAACCATAGCTTCATATTATCACCTGGAAAGCTTTTAATACCCATACTCAAATATCCATATGTTGATCCCAATGCAGCAATTCAGTCAGGATATTTGAGGGTGAGACATGAGCATTTTATTAAAAGCTTCCTGGCTGATTCTGTGCAGCTAACGGTAGCAAGGCACCTGAGAATCCCACTACTCTGCCATTCCTTAGGATGCAGTTTATCCATATTGCTCACAATGGATGTTAGGGCTCCAGACATCAGACTTACCTTCTAGGCAGCAGGATAGAAAAAAGAATTAAGAGGAACATGTTCCCTCCTTCTTTCTAGTAGGTCTCATATTTAGACTTGTCACATTGGTAAATACTTGATCACCTGCTTGCTAGGGGAATAACCTATAAAGTAAGGTCTTTTTTTTTTTTAAAGGCAGCCATGCATTCAGTTAAAAATTAGGAGAAAGATACAGGATTACATTACAGTTCTGCAAATGATCAAATCAAGGCAAAGTCAAGTAGAGGAGGATGATATTATCTCCTGTTTAAACACCTCTGTCTTCAACACCAATCTCTTTTCACCTTAAAAAACAGCTCATCTAAAACCAAATTCACATCTTGTTTCCTCTATGTTAATAGCAACTAAAAATCTACCAAAACAGTACCTGTGACATCCTCTTTTCCTGCTGCTTTTTTATCCCTCATGATTTTATTCATCGTTATTTCATAGTGATAATTAATTACATGTTTTTTAGTTTAATGCACAGTTAATCCTTATAATAAACCTGTGAATTAGGTGTTAGTCCTATTTTACACATAAGAATAGGTTGGAAAGTAGCTCTTTCATGATCAGCTGCCTCAGAGAGGTGGATCCAGGAGATGGATTCATGATTTGTCTGTCTCAAGATGCGTTCTCTCCAGCTTTGTGTTCCATGGTTTCCCTCACATAATCAGTTAGGAAATTTTGTTGACTGGACCTTAAGTAGGCCACATTATTTTAAGGGGATCCTTTTGGTTGAGAATACTAATATTGAAAGTCTCAGCATTTATTTTTCTTTTTGTCCATGAATCAGGGACCCATCCTTACTGTAAAGAATGACCACTTCTGGGCAGAGAGTGTCCCAATGTCACTTACTGTTGCAAGGATCCTTGCAGCACTGAGCGCTGGAAGCAGAAGCCAGCTTTCTAACCCTGGGCCTGCCTGGTAGCTTCTTTGTGCTTTTTTGTCCTCCCTTATTCCACACCCCCAATCTGTTTTCTCCTAGATGTTTCTGCTAAAGTTATCTTCAGCGAAGTCTGTCTGCCACAGTTATCTTCAGAAATGTAAATCTGATCACATCTTTCTTTTGCTTAAAATTCTTGGATTGTTCTACATTTCCTAAAGGATGATTCTTTACCTTCTAGCCCCAACTTCTCATATTAATATTTACCATTGTCCTCCCACCCACTATTTTCTAGACATAACAAATTACTCTCCCTTCCCTAATGTTCCATTCTTTCTCACCCTTTTACATGTGATGACCCAAATGTGGATTTTTCTTACTCCTCTGTTCCACCTTATTGGTTCCTGTTTATTCTTCAAGTCTCAGGCAGGTCACATGAGTTATCCCTGTCTCTTTGCACGTAAAGTTTTGCACATATAACTCCATTATTGCAGTAAGTATTTTATATTGTAATTATTTGCCTGTATTTTTTTCCTTTAGCCTGTAAGTTAATAGGAGGGCCTTTTCAACTGTCTTTTACCCCACCCTGTTTCCTTAATTATACATGGTAGGGGGCACTTAGCTCATACTTAATAAATATTCACTAAAGAGCACATATCCTGAAATGATTAACTCTTGGAATATGTCGAATAAGGGTCTTTTGCAGTGTTATTTACTATTATGTTGCATTTGCCAAGTATAGTGAAAAATAATTTGACTTTGCTTTCTTGAAAAGGAAGCAGTATTGAAAATACAGAACCCATTATTAAGTCAGAAAAAATGTATTCTTTTACCATCTCTTTTAGTTGACTTGGTACCTCTCTCATTTGGGAGACTGTATGTATAGACTTAGGCAATAGAGAAATGATTTTTAACTTTCTATGTAAACTGTTCATAAATATGTAAATGCACAATCAGTTTGAAATAAGTAATTTAGGGTATTTGGTAATTTATGGTACAAATATTGACAGATTGCTGCTGAATTGGTGGTGAAAGTAACTGAAACGTGGCCAGCACAATTAGGAGTTGCCCAAATGGGAATGTTGTTTTTGTTTTTCAGAAAATGAGAAATGCCAAATGTTAACAAAGATTTTGTCAATATTCGTTATTGTTGCAGGTTTGTGCAACTTCATTTCTAAATGAAAATCAGATGAAGGTTGACAGAGCTGGAGTTGTTAAAGGGCTTGGAGGGAAGTGTCTGAATAAGGCACTCTGCATCTCATATCTGAGAAGTTCATTGAGGTTTGCTATTGTCAGCCTACAGTGCTTCTGCAGAGATCTATAGCTATTTGGTGCCCTAGGGCTGATTTCTTTTGGAGATCTATTTACAAATGGAAAATTGGAGGAGTCACAGTTTTGTAGCCAGAGGTAGAAGCGTAGGTCTTGGCTCTGTGTACTGTCTCTTACAGAAACAAGTAAGCTGTTTTTTTTTTCTGTTATTCACAATTAATAGAATATGAATGTGTGTGGGGGGCTAAGGATGGTGATGCTACTGAAAGAAGAAGGTCCAGCTGTTGTAGGATTCAGAAAGGATCATGAGTTAGATTAGAATTTACATTCTTGCCTTTTAATTTGCTTTGATTTTTAAAAAATATTTATTTGCCAAGACCTGCGTGGATGACATGCAAGGTCAAGTGGAGGTGTGCTATGTAATATATTCAGCTAAATTTTGGTTTCTCAACAGTTTTGCTCAATGCCGTTGGTTACTTCACTCATGAAACACACATAAGAGTACACAACTGGCATAGGCACACTGAGAACATGAAAAGGAATGATTCTGGGCATATCCCTTGAGATAAAGGTAGAAGGATTTTCTAAGCAAAAATATGAAAAGATACATCATTCTTTTTTAATCTTAGTGGACATTAGTCCCAAGTTGTGCATTCCATAAATTAGGCAGTTAGGCATTTTGACATCTTAGTCAGAGACTCAAGTGGCATGTCATACATTTCCTCTTGTTTTGTGTAAGTTTTCTCCAAAATAGCAGACAAAAGTAGTTATTTTCCTTCTCATTCTAACCTGGACTCTGAAACTTTGGTGTGCTAAAACTGTCAGGAAAACTGTGCCTATCCTGTCATCGCCAAATCTGACATTTCTGAAGATTATGCCAAATGTATTTTCTGACACATTTCAGTTGATTCAAGCAGAGAGGTACTTCTTATCTTTTGATTTGTCAGTCTACTGGCCTGAGGAATATAGCTACAGTCCCTGGGAATCATATGACATGTGGAAGCTGAATCACTGTTTTCAACTGCTGTCAATTAGTGTTTGGAAATGGAAGAAGAAAACCCAGTGCATGAGAATGTCACAAGTTCATATAATGAATTTTGTTTAAAATGAATTTCATGCTCTTTTTTTTTTTTTACTAATATCAAGTAACTGAAACACATCAATAGTTTATTATCAAATTAGCACTGAAATACTCAAATTCTCTCCTTTGGCCTTAGTTGCTCAAAAGAAACAGAGGAGAATTACTGATCAAGCTGAATATTTTGGATTGCATATATACTACCCACATAAAGATATTGTGCCAAAAATGGGCTTGGTACATAGTAGGGGCTCAGAAAATCTTTGTGTAATGAATGAATGAAAGATTGTAGGTTGTGTACTAGGTCTTTTTTTTTTCTTGAAATCCATGACTAATTAATTAATTTATTTATTTTAAAATAGAAATGGGGTCTTGCTCTGTTGTTCATGATTTATTTATTTATTTTAAAACAGAGATGGGATCTTGCTCCTGGGCAGTCTTCCCCACCTCAGCTTCCTGAGTAGCTGTGACAATAGGTACACACCACTGCACCCATCTTGAAATGTGTTATTTTGAATCTGAGGTTTTTATAGGTTCACTTACTTTAAGTGGATATCCTCCTGTAAGGTAAAAAATTAAACTATATTTTGTTTCCATGTCTATTTGAATTTCTCTAGCACCAACAGAGAACTTTAGTCCACATCCAGCATTGCCCATTCTCACAGCTCTCCCACTAGAAGGTAGAAGAGTAGTACTTATTTTATTACTAGTTTATAATTCTTCCCATTTACCTTTGAACAAGTGCAAACTCTTTGGGACAAACTTGCCTCTCAGTACACATTTTCTTTTCTTCCTATTTTACTTCCTTTCCCGCTTCATTGTCAGGTCTGAAGTTGCAGATAATGGCAGTGGGGAAAGCTGTTGTGAGCTTTGGGTGGTGATGCTGGCAGTGACTCTTTACCTGCTTCTCTGATTAGAAAGCAAGCTTCCCAAGAACAGGCAGAAATCTATTCTATCAATTTCGGTATCTCTCCAGGTTTCCAGTACAGTGACCAGCATCTGATTGGTAATGAATGTTCCTAGAATTAATGATTGAGTGAGTAGGAAATACTGCTCCAGTTCCATTTTCTCCTGTATTTGGAGACTCTGTGTGTGCGAGTATGTGTGTGTGTGTGTGTGTGTGTGTGTGTGTGTGTGTGTGTGTAATGTTTAGTTTTTTTAATGTGTTTAAATTTCATGGTAAGGTAGGATAAGAGTAGTAGTATCTGCTGAATCAAGGTTAATATTTTCTGTGTTAAAGCTGAAGATATGCAGTGGGCAAAAACCTTTAGATTTGGTTCTTGGTGATCCTTCCATAAAAGTACATTAAGGGTAGGTTGGAGTTTCCTCCACAGAACTGCTGATGTGCTCTCTGTCCTTAGACATAAAGATCAGGCAAGGAGTAGAAACTGATCCTCTGATTGGCTCCTGGAAGAAAATGAAACGTTAGGCCTGGCTATTTTCACATGTAATCAAAAGGATCTGAACTCATTCAAATTATTATTTAAATGTATAAAAACGTGATATTTGTTTGTTGAATAAAAAGCATTGGCTCCCAAAAGTTTTCACAGTGTCATTTTGTAAGATTACAACTTGTAATGAGTATTTACTGATGCATCTAACGTCCCAGATGTAGCTACTGTTCAGATATTTTTTATAATTGACAGGATACTTTCTAATAGCAACTGAAATGTGGCTGTTTTCTTTCTTCCTTTTTCTAAAAAAAAGTATGTATGTATGTGTGTATTTTATTTATGTATACATTTATGTACATGTGTGTATAAAAATATATACAAACATAAAAAATGTTTGTGTGTGTATATATGTGTGTGTGTGTGTGTGTGTGTGTGTGTATACATATACACACATTTGAGAAGCTCTGGAGCTTTATTTTTATTTATATATTTCCTAAAAAGATTGTGCATGGACTTTTTTCATGTATACTTCCTATACTGTATCAGCTCTCAGTTACTCACATGTGGTTTATGCAGCCTTGGGATTTATCTGCAGAAATTTTTCAAGTCCTGGGCTGCTCTGCTATCATCATTTGTATGAATTATGTTAGTGTCATCAGTGTATGCTGTGGTAGTGCGGCCTAAACCAAGCATAGCTGGGAAGGCAAATCAACCCATCCCTTCTATATTATATCCTAAAGCAAAATATTTATCATTTTTGTCAATCTTTTCCCATTTAGAATCATTCTACCCATTGTTAGCACAGTTGACTATGAATTACATGTGCTCTGATTAAAGTACCACATAAAATAAAATTTTATAATTTGCTTTAATTATCCAAACTTCTTTAGTGCAATTAAATCCTTTTGACTTGATCAAAGGTGCTACATGGAAAGGTTTGACTGAACTTGGGTTACTGATTTCAATATAATAGTTATTAAATCCAAACATAGTTTTTCTGTCTCTCGAACCCCCTGTTTAAAATACAATACTAGATCTTGAAATATTATTTGAAGAATAATTTATAAATGCAAAATTATTCTTTCTTGTTTTGTATATTAAGTATCTTTGGATTTTAACCATAGTCTATGTATATTTCTTATTTAATGTAAACAAGGTGTGTCTAACTTCTGACCCATTCATTCAGTGTAAAATACAGCTTTTGCCATAACTAGAGGGAGGAAAAGATGGAAGAGCAACCCCTCCCTTTGTGTTGATTATATCTCCACCTGACTGAGGTTTCTCGTCATGGGATAAAAGAGTGATTAGTCAGATTTTCAGTGAAGCAAAAGAATTTTTTTGTTTGTTTGTTTTTTGGTCTGCTCTCTAGAAACCAGAGAGGAAAGCATGCATAATGGGATGCTGTACTTGTGCATTTCGGCAAAGATCTAATCTTTTTGAATTCATTGCTTGTGAGTTATTATTTCTAATCATACGCTTGATTGACTCCAGCTAAATGACTGTCTGACTGCAAAGGCAGGGGTGTTAAATCCAAAACTGTAAGCACACACTTTAACTGAAAATAGGGATCATCATGGAATGCCTTCTCAATCAGTAGTGCCTGATACCACTCCCCCCACCCGAATGTATTTTTAAATAGAAATTCTCTTGCATCCTCATGATGGAAAAGAGCATCACAGAGCATGATTGAGCTCCAGGAGAGAAGATTGAAACCATGCAGGGGATATCAAAATGATAAAAACTGAGGCTTTCATGGTGCCACAATGAGTGTAGTTAATATGCTACTTTATTAGTCTGACAAGCCAGTCAGGTGCCCCCTAAAACTCCAATTTGTGATTACCTTGTCATTTTAAAGATTTTTTTTTTTAAGGTGGAAGAGAAACGAGGTTAGTGGTAATTTCTTTTTAGAAGCAGAACGTGGCCGTTTCTCTCAATGCTTTTTTTGCATGAAAATCTAATAGGTAACCTAATTTTCTTTTGGCAGTTAACAGGTATTTTCCAACATCAAAACATTGTGGCTTCTAAATAATATGTTTAAAATAGAATAAGATAAAGTAAAATCCCATGTCTGAAAAGGAAATGGCAATAAAAGCTGAGCTTGCTATACATATGTCATAATTTTTTGGTATCACTTTTGAAAGATAGTTGTTAAAGAATTAAACATTTCTATATAGTGCTCGTTATATTATCATAACTTCTTAATAAGATCTGTTTATTATATTACTTGGATCTTTGCCTTTCTTGTTTTAACATGGCACAAATATTCAAAAGTTCCTTCCAGATTTTTGAGAGAAAATGTTACACAACCAGGAGTCTTAGAGGAAATTCAGGTGAATGTCTTGGCATGGCTATCCTGAAAGCTAAGATAACCATTAGTCTTGGAGAAAAGACTTTTCTGTAGAGGCAGCTGCAGGTACTCGAAGATGGTATGTGTGTTTTGCCTTCAAAATGGGAAGAGTGATAAATAGACACATGACAAATAGTCTGAACACCTTTCATGTGTGAGAATACCATCTAAAGCTGAGTGTTTCCTTATATGACTTATTTTTTAACAGTATATTTTAATGATAATTTAAAAATAAATTGCACATTTTATATAAGGTAATACTTTGTATATGATTTGACATTCTCTAAAATAATACCTGATGTTATGAAACCACTTGAAATTTAAACATTGTCAACACTATGTTAATATGTCAAATATTAAGTTGGTTTATGGTTTAAAAGTAAAATTTTAATTTTTTTGTCAGTATCACAAAGCTTTCTTCTGGAAGATCCATCCAGTTTTGTCTTATGCCTGGGGAAGAGATTGACATTGCCATGAATCAGTTCCAGCAAAAACCATTATCTGTGTAATTAGTCCAGCAGTGATATTGTGGGGATATGGATTATGTGTGTAAACTATACAGTATGTGATAGTTGTGTGTTAATCTGTTTATGAAGGTTCATTAAATGGTGAGTAGGAACAGGTGCTAGGACCACTGAGTTCTCTGAGGATCAAAAGGTTAGATAAACTGCTTTTAGGATTTATACAGGGTAGTGATTTTCATGTCAGTTTAATTATCCTTATGTTTTACAAGACTGTCAATCAGGATGCCTAGAAATCATATGGAATTGGAGGCTCTGAAAACTTTTGAGTCTTTTCTGATTGGGTTTATCTGATAATCATTCTTTTCATGATGACCTTAGTTGAAATGAAGAGCTGTTAGAACTACAAGGCTTGCTTTAGTGTCAGAAGAACATTTAATCAGGAGTCTATCATCCAGTGAGAAAAATGCCTTTCATTCTCTTTTCATTTATTTGAAATTACTTAGTGATTCAGGAATCTCTTATTGGGGTCATTTACTTTGATTTTTAACTTAGCAATGTAACTCTTGAAATACTTTATGTAAATGATTTCCTTCAAGGTGCACTGTGTTTAAAAAACTATCAATCAGTTGAAAATTGTTTTTAATTTATTTCACTCTAGAAGCATGATCTGTCAGGAGGAAATGGAGAGAGAACAGAAGTTCATATAGCAAGGGTCATGCTATGCCATCCAAGCGTCAGTTTTTAAAGGGTTTTTTGGTGTTTTCATCCATTTTAGGATATTTAAAATATCTTGAAGATTATTTTAATTTGGTGGTAGTAATTATACTGGCCATATTACAGTTAATAACTTGCATATCATTTATTTGACCCCACAGGCATAAAAATAAAGAAACTTAGATGATATTAAAAAATACCCTCAGCAATTCTTCTAGGCCTGTTACTTTTATAAAACACTTGAGATTTTATTTTTATTAGTATAAGACACTTAGAAATGAGTAACTAGCAAATAAACTTAGTGATATAATTCAAGTTTATATTGCTTGGTTAATAAAATGTACAAAATCACAGCCTTTCCCTAGGTTTTCCTTCATCATTTTTTTCTTTATTGCAAAAGAAAATTGTTAAAGTTATAGAGTTTCAAGTCTTTTAGGAAATTATCTTCAGTTGTTTGTCTTACTTTATCACTGTTTATAGATGATGAAGCAAACTTTGTGGCTTTTGCCAAAGCAATGAGTCTTTTAGAAATTTTATTTGGAAACTATTTATTTTATTCCCTGTCTTGCTACTGAGTTTGTATATCTAGAAGGTTATTTCCTTTAACTTTTATTCATCTAAGAGGATTCTGGGATCTTATTGCAGATTTTACAGTCTGGTAAACACAAAATGTATTCTCATAGTGACTCTCTTCCATTCTCAGCAGTTCATTAAGTAGGCTTTCCCTGTATTAATACAGTGACTGACGGGAATATCACAACCTCGGTCTTTATGTTGGAGAGTTGCTCACAGCTTTGTTCCAGTTCTTCACTGTGCATTGCAGTGATTTGCTTCTGTGTGCTTCTATATCCTGATTAAACAAAGAGCATACTCTCATTGATAACTTTTTAATACTAATTCTGTATGGGCTTTGACAGTTACTAACCAATTATGTTTACTGTCTAATCAAGGTAGATATTTTGGATGAGCTTTTTTTAAACAAAAATTGTATTTCAAATTATATTTTAAAAGTAATTTTTACTTGACCAGTTTTTTGCTTACTTGGGCTATTGATGTTTGCAGTTTCTAATAACAAAGAGGCTTTCCTGGTTTTAACCTGTCTGTTTTTAAGAGTTTGGAGGAGGCCATATAAGATGGTCTTACTTGACATTCCTCAATCATTCGTGTATTTCCAAATTCTATACAATTTTATTATGTTGTTATAATGCAGCTCATTATAAATGATATAGAAGGTATAATTAGTCAACTTTACGTATTTATTAGTAAAGTTTGCCTCCCAAGAAACAACAGAAATGAATAAGAGAAATAAATGTAGTACTGATAAAACAACCCAAGATAATTTTCATGCAGATGCTTTCTATTGAGTGATGATATTTGAAAATGGTAAACTTATGTTCAAACCCATTGTTAACTTCTGAAGAAAGTAGATACATTTGAAGGATATTCATTAATCGTTGCTAATGCCTACTTTCCATCCTATGTTAATGTTATATTAATATGTTGTCAAAATTACTGTGCAGATAGGAACAGAAGCAGTTACCCATTTAGTTTCCATAAATGAAAACTAACAGAGAAAATGATTTGAAATAACTACTCTTTCTGGATTCTTTCCTTCATTCACTGCTACCAGTGTGCTTTTCATTACTAATCAAGTTAAGGACTTGGATTCATGCTGCATTCAACTAGCTAATTTAATTCCTTTTCAATACTAAAATTGCCCATCCAGCCCTGGCCTGCTCCTTCACCAACATTTACTTTGGAACTAGTTGAAAGATCTGTGTGACTACAGTAGCACAAACTTAGATTCCCTATTTAAATAATTATAAGCTCATGCTCTGTGTCCTGTCATATTCACATATTCATGATTAGAACCCAGAATCCTTAAAGAGAAAAATAAAGGAAATAACCTTCTGGATGTATGTGTTTGTGTCACTGAAATAGAAAAAAGAAAACCTAATATATTTACCTACAGAATTTGAAGGATCATCAAAATAATCCCAGCCCCCTTTTACTATATTAAGGAATACACTAAGCCAAGACTTGAGCAAATGGTTTTACCTTGTTTTCTGTGGCATTTTACAAACATAGGTTTTTGTTGGAAATGTGTGATTTTACATTGCAAAAAGGTGTAGGCTGGCACAGTATTTGGTTAATTGTAGGTTAAAATATCAACTAATGTTTCATTTGTACTTACAAGTTGAATGTAAAACGATTTTAAACAGTCTCTTCTGTGATACGATTTTCGTAGCTTTTCTTAAACTATGGCATTTCCAGCTTGGTTTTTATGTCATTATTTTTGTCGATGGGCTCTGGCTTCATATGCGCGGTGGAGTGATAAAGCTGTGTTGCTAGGCAGAGTTCTTCCAGGCAGTTCATGCTGGGCTTCATATCTGTCATTGCCCCACTTTCATGTTTCTATGAGGATGGAAATGATTTGAGACAGAATATCATTGGGAATAGGCGCATAGTTAAATGCCCAGGTCGCCTGATTCTCCATTGAGTCATCATGAGTGTCTGTGAACAGCACCAGTGGTATTCTTGGCACGCGAGGCTCAGCGGGAATAACACTGAAATAGCAGAGATCGAAACCTGCATTGCTAGAAAATTCTCTGCTTGCTATATGACCTTTTCGGTCTTCTACCTTTGAATATGTGCCTATGCCTCAGTGCTGCTATGGAAGGCTCAGGGCTGCTAGAAAAAGTGCCAGGGAGAAGACAAGAAGAGATGTGAATAAAATGAACAATTGGGGACACAGTTGTATTAATTTTTCAGATATTCATGGAATTTATATCAGAAACTTGTGACTTTGACACTGTATGCATTGAAAAATAATCAAAAGGTAATTCTAGTTTTTCAATGGCAAAAATTAAGAAAGGATTAAAAAAAGAGATAGCGTTTTGTGATGATTCAATGATAGCATGACAGTTTTATCAAAGGAATAGAGTGGCCCCAAACAGTCTACAAGGTATCATGTGGAGTCTTAATAGTTGACAAAAACAACTGAATCTTGGCTTTTTCATGTAAAGTGATTGACTGTATGAATACATATATTAACAAGATCTTGCAGTCGAAGTGCTATATGTTTATTAGGCTTTACAAAATGTCTGCCAGGCTGTGGAACCTCTTCAAGCAGGGCGGGTGTGCCGTGAGGCTGGTCTGCTCAGCATTTCTCTGTAAATGCTCCTCTCATGATATGCCTGAAAACCTTCAATATTATAATAATGCTAATAAAAATGGAAAACTCTGAATTCTTTATAGATGCATAAAGAAGTGTAATTTCTCTGTGACCTGAATAACTCTTCGAAGGGCTCCTCTGGCCCCTTTGAAAGAAGGCAGCTCTACTCTACTGCTTTGTGTTCCTTTGAACATCTTGCTATCTGACTATTTTAAGGATGGAAATAATAGAAGAGAATTTAACTCGGGGTTACATTTTGAAGGACAAGTGGGATTCCCTCCCACTCCCACCCTGCAATTTTCCCCCTTCCTTTTCTATTGAACATTGCTATCTGTCCTAGCTTCTTAAATGAGAGGTGATCTTGTTGATGAATACAATTAAATGATAATATAATTTTTCACTGATTCAGACTCTTCCACCTTTTGGTTTTGTCCCTTTGAGAATCATAAATTGGATTTGTTATCACGACCTTTCAAGAGGCACCATTCAGTCATCTTATTCTAGTCGGCAGCGGGCAGGAGCACGGTGACTGGAGGAACGCTAAGGTGGAAGGCACAAGGACTGTGTGTCTGGAGGCCTGTGGCCTTGGGAAGCAGGGCACATGTGATGCAGGTAAATTTAAGGAGAAACAATTTTAGCAGAGACCCGTTTTCTCTGCATAACACTGTGGTGGACGTTGGGCGAGGCGACTTCAGGGATACAGCCTCCAGCTCTTGCATGGGCTCTGGTAATTTTTCTTCCCCGTTTTTGCATGGATCAGCATTGGGGGCACTTGCTATGTTTTAAGCCCTCTTCTGCTTAGGAATTATTTTTCTGATTTTGACATGGATCTACTTCTCCTGCCACTAATGTTAATAACCAGGGGAGAAAGATCAAAGGAAGCCAAGTCACGGGAGGACGGGAGGAGGGCTGGCATGGCAGACAGTTAGCTTCAATTACCAGTCTTACAGGTAATTTTAGTAATGACAGATTTCAGTTGTTGTTTAAGTGAATGGAAATTATTGATAGTAAATTCTGATTGTTTTTGTTTCTTTGTGCGAATTTGGATGCTGGGGTAGAAACTGTACCCAGCCATACATGATAACAACCAAGTACATTTTATTAGAAATGTAGAGGGGATACCCTTTTAATTACATTGTGTAATGTTAGTTGGTCTTCTTCCAATTTCCTTCTTAATTTAACAGCCACTTGATTATTTGAGATTTTTTCTTTTATAAATTATTGTAGCTGTATACATAGGCATATGGAATATGCAAAGCCCATATTTTGCAGGAAGAAGTGAAACACTCAAAATTCAGTGTATGAAGACAGCAACCAGAAAGTTTTGTAGTGCTTCATTTACTGAATATGTCACAATTAGAAAGCCACCATTTAGTGTTTAATGAAAAAGCCTACAGCCCTCCCAATTCTAGTAAAGTATTCTGTTGACTAGGTATTTGGACATTCACATAAACTGATCTCTTCGTTCAGTTTCTGGAATAAACCGAGTCTCGGGACCAGCCTGCTTGGGGCCATCATTAATGCCATTGTGGATAAAGGGTGAAGGCTGTGGCCACATGCAGCTCTGCTGACACTTTGTGAAAGGTGAGCCCAGCTGTGAAGTCCTGGATGTGTCTTGCACAGCAGGGAGATAAAGCACAGCCATGAAGTTATAGTTGATTTGGTGCCTCTGTCTCCTGCTTTAAGGGGCCCCTCTCTTAGGAGCTCAGGACCCTGCTGCTCATGGCCTCCTGGCACCATGACATGCAGGGGACAAAGAGAATGTTTTGCAGAGAAGATATTCAGCTGAGATAGGCAGGCAGAAAGATCTGTCTTCATGGGACATAAGATTTGAAAGTGTCTGCATGAATGAGAAGGAAAGCTAGAGTTTGAACAGTGAATTTTTATGATGAATGAGGCTTAACATTTTAAGTTGTGTATGAGACTGTGGGCCACAGCATGGGAATCTGTCTTCGTTTTGTTGCATCGATGGCTACATCAAGTCTCCTAACACAGTTGCTCAAGAGGAGGTACAATGTGAATCACAGAATGGCGGAGCCATTTGGGGACTGAACTGAGAAGCAAGCATTCTGAGCAGCAAGCAAGACACCTAGAGGCCGGCATCTGTCATTTAGTTTTTGAAGCCTTTGCTTCAGGGAAAGTTACACGTTTCTATGTGATAAGTGCAACTCATGCTTCAGAATTAATTGCAGCAGCAGTGATGTAACATTGCCAGCCCTCTTCAGAGAAGAACTCGGTCTGTGTTCGTTTTGACGTTGCTGAACGTTGTTTTCCTCATATGGTGCTGAATTTTAAAAAATTCCATGAAATTTGTGAGCAGATGGAGAGTAGATCGCTTGGACTACTAGGCTCTGACAGCTTATCTGCATTTTATTGTGAAGGTGGCAGCTTTGAAAGGTTATGAGAGAAGTGTTAGGGGGAGGAGGAAATGCTGAAGGATATAATAGGTTTGTCTGGTCCAAGTCTTTTTATAGATGTGGGTCATGCACAGTAAGCAAGGTGAGGCCCTTGGTGACACTGAAGATTTATTTGTTTTTTGCTTTCCTCTCTCCTGTAGTCACACACTCCCTCCTTCCTCTCCCCCTCCATTTCCCATAGCAAGTTTGGGAGAAACTTTGTTGACAGGTGAAGGAGAAAAAGAAGACCAACTTTGGATTTTTAGCTAAAAAGATACAAGTTCGGCTACCAAATATCATAGTCTCTGACATCATGAGTATTGATTTAAACTGTAGCAACAGATTTTTAAAAATCATTTGTAATATAAGTTAGTAAAATCTGAAATCTGTGAAAAAATAGAATTCGTTTTGAAGGTTTTTAAACCTGACATGGCCAGAAAGCAAAATAGACAGTGTTGTCTTAAAACAGTTTTTTTAAGGTATTGATTAACTGGTCTCAAACTCTACTGCAAATGTTTGGAGAAGGAAAAGAAATGTGTGCAATGTCCTCTCCAGAAGGCAACAAGTTAGCCTGCTCACCGTTTTGTTTAAGTTTGTGTGAGCGTGCTTCCCACCCAAGGGTGGGAGAATGCTCATAAACCTCCATCATTTTCCATTCTAGTGTATTGAAGTTAGTCATAGCAGTCTGGTTCAGAAATGTTTCATTTGTATCTGCAGACAATCTCTTTTAGGATATACACTTCATATTGGCTTTAACTGCAGCGACAGATTTTTAGCATTTTAAACACAACTTCGAATCTCAAGGCTAATGGCAGAGGGATTATATTCATGTTTTTCTTTCAATTAGGTACTTATTATTAACATAGTTATATTAGATCTCTGTACCTTTGAGAAAGATTGGATAGAGAAACAAAACATCAATCCATTTAGGATTGGAGAATACAGATTTGTGGAAGTAGGGGTAAGAAGTATTAAAATAAATTAACGATGGAGAGGAAAAAATTAGGACTATTCCTGGCATCAGGAAACTCCAGGAGAAAGCCTTTTCTATTCATTGATCTGTAAAGTCTGTGTTTAAAGGATATCAGAGTGCATTGTTCATGAAGTGAGGGGAAAGGATGGAAACTAATATTTATAGAATGCCTACTACAGCTGTGATATTTTGTAGCCCTATGAGGCAGGAATTATCATCTTGATTTTATGGAAGAGGAAATTGAAGTTTTAGAGATATTATGTAATCTTCCAAAGTCATGAAGCTAATATGTGGTTCAGGTAAAAATTCTTCCATACCACATTACTGTTGTCTCTCTCTCTCTCTCTTTCTCTCTCTCTCTCTCTCTCTCTCTCTCTCTCTCTCTCTCTCTCTCTCTCTCTCTGTTTTGTACATGCATATGTGTGTCTGTGATTTGGTAGAGTAGCGAGAGTGAAGCATCAAAGCAATTAAAAATAATACAAAACAGGTAGATGGATAGATGGCAGAGAGAGGAAGGATTTAGGTTTCCCTGTGTGAATCAAGTGGCATCTTATACTCATTCACCCAGTAGGAAGATAAAAGCTATTTTAAAAGTTAAGGCCAATGCTGTTCTAATCTGTTCTTACTCTGCATTAAAGCTGTGTGTGTAGGCAAATCATATGAGTTGGTGAAAATCAATTTTAATGTTCATTATGCCACAGTTTGGGAACAGACTTTTTTTTTTTTTTAAAGTCAAGTAAAAAGTGGCTTCATTGCATTAAATATTTGCAATAGCTATTTGTCTGAGCACATATAATTCTTAAGATTTGCCATACTTGAGTAGCTGGATGATTGGGCAGAGGACTTGGTCATGCTGCATTGATTTGGAGCAGGTGCGCCCTGTTGAGTGCTATTCACAAGTGTAGTCCACTGCTCTTGTTTGTTTTTGATCACCTTCTCACCTTGAAGTGACCTAAGTGATATTATACAGGAAACAGGAGTTTTATTAAAATGAGAGTGATACTCCATCCCCTAGAAAACCATTTTATTCAGTGCCAAGAGAAATAGAAATACTTGTCTTCCCCCTACTTCCTCTCAGTGCCCCCTATGGGCTCTAAAAGGAGGGAAGAAAGCCTGTTATTGAGGACAATATTGAAGGGAAGAGAGGTTGGGGCAGGCAGGGAAAGGGGAGGTTCTTACAAGAACAATGCATTCTCTGTGTTATTTATATAGTATGTGACTTTAAATTTCAGTCAAAGCCTGTTGAAATATGTTTGGATCAATGGCACCACTTTTGCACCCCCAAAAAGAGAAAGGTGCTGGCAATGAGCCATACTGAAATTTCGGGTTGAGAGTTTGAAGCTGGAATTGTCGAGGTGATGGGTTTGGTGGGGTAAAGGTCATAACAGCAACAGGATGTACCATTTGCAGACTGGTAGGTCAGCTTTAAATCTCTAGGTAGCTCAGGTTTATTGCTCCTGTGGGGTTTCTCACTGTTATCATGATGGCCATCTGCTAACAGTGCAATTTTCTGCTGTATTCGTGTGTTTAGATAAAAGAAGATTGCAAAAAAAATTACCAAATAAAGGTTTACCTCATGCTCCTGGCAGGTAACTTTTGTCTAAGGCACTGAGTTATGGTCTCAGCATCATGTACAGTCAAGAGAGCTGATCCTTTCTGCTGGGTCATACATATGCTTTCCTTCCTAATACCCATAAGAGGCATTAGGGGGGAAGGAGAAGAATATAAACACAGAAACCACATCCTAACAGCTGCCTCTAGTTAGCTCTGCTTCCCTCCATTCCACCCCCCAGCTTTTAAATCTTACAGCGGCACCTAATTTGTCCCACATGGCTTTCCTCCCAGTGGAACCACTGGCCCTTTTTTTGCTGCCCTTTTTGATCAAAAGCAAACAGTTACAAAGAATCAACTAGTTTAAGTAGTTTATGCCACTGTCATTAGGCTGCTGGTGTGCAGGTGCCTATGAATAGTCAGGAGATAACCATTTGTAGATTGGGAGCAACTTAGAACACAGTCTGAACCTGTTTGGGTGCCAGTGGACCTATGAAAACATCCCACAAGTAAGCACTCTATGGAATTAGTCAGTCAACTAAGTGAGACGATGAACCACTGAGTGAACTACCGTGATGTGAATAGCTGAGTGGTGTTTGGCCTAGTGCGGCAAATCAGAATCACGTAGGGCGCTTAAACATTTCGTACACATGCCAACTGCTGCTACTGACATTCTGCCTCTCTTTTATTAAGTCTGACAGTGATGAATATAGACAGAACAGATCGGTGTTCCAACATGTCTGCATGGCAAGTGGGTTGCAACTTGCATTAGGATATTTATTTTTTTAAGTTCTAATTATTTTTTCTTATATGTGTTACTCATGTCTCTATTCCTTCTTCCACGTTATTTTTGAATACAGTGAGACCAAAGATAGATGCTTGTAGAGCAGTGTACTGAATTAAGTTATTTCCTTCACTGAGACTAGTGTTCTGTTTCTCTCCTCCAGCTCCTGTTTATTTCTTAATGTTGCTGAGAAGTAAGACATGAAAGCCATACAATGAATGTGCTCTTCTGTGACTTTCAAGATAGGAAATTGGGTCCGGTTTAAAAAAAAAATCAGAGCCAGGTGCAAGCCCATAGTCCCAACTACTCAGGAGCCTGAGGTAGGACGATTGCTTGAGCCCAGGATGGCAGTGAGCCATGATAGCACCACTGCATTCCAATCTAGGTGACAGAGCAAGACCCTGTCTCTTACACACAAAAAAAGGGATTAATATTAGTGACTGGGACTAGCCATTCTCTTATAGATGCTTAGCTCTCTATTAATTTATCTTTTAAGATTATCTGAATTTTAAATGCATATTGCAGAATAATATTGGTTCATGTCCCTGAAGATTTGAGAAATGTGTGTACTTCACCTTGAAAAAAAAAAGTACCTGAATTAGTCCTTATAAAATTACCTTATCCTTATGGTTTTGCCAAAGAACTGATAACTCTTTTTGTAAGATAAGGAATAAACCTATCACAGCTTGCTTTGAAAGGTCATTGTCTCTTGCAAAGCAGATTAACTCACTTTGTTCTATAAGCAGGAACCCCACTGCCGCTCTGTAAAACTATACATATAAAGTAAATTTCTGCTATCATTTTATCATTTTGGTTTGCTCTTGTAAAAGACATTTCATGCCTACCAGTTTTCACTTGCTAACGTAAGTCACAACTCCTCACAGTTAGAGTGTCAGGACCGACGAGAGTAGTGTTTGTAGCTTGCTTCCACTTTTAACGTTCTTTGCTTTTAGTAAACGTACTTTACCAAGCATGGGAAATACGTGTAAAACACTGATGACAAATTTGGTAATTTAATATTTTTGATGTTGTCGGGGCCAGTAGTTAGTAGGTGAGCCACAGTAGTAATTGAAATGAACTTGCATTTTATGGACGTGAATGACTGAAATGGAACCTTTCCCTTGGTTCATGTGTATTGTTCAGAATGAGAATGCTGTTCTCCTGAGGTATGGCCTATTAATCTCAGTTAAGTGTAAATCCTCATGTATCAGAGACAGTGATTTATCCTGTCACTTAGAAAAGCCTCTAAATTTATATGAAAGTGAGGGATAAAAATTGCCATGATATTTCCTTGAGAAACTACAGTTAATTCTTTCCTTTATAAGCTAAGAATGGAATGGAGAAAAATTCCATTAAAAGGAGTAGTGACTCTTTGATGCACCTTGAACTACAACCTTCCTTATAGTAGCTAATTCATCTAGAGTGTCCAGGAAGGAGGAGTTCTGCTTAAATCTGCTTAATCCTTTAAACAATGGAACAGTTATAACTGCTCTCATTGCAAATGTTCTAAAATGTCACAGTCATTACAAGACGTGGTTTGACAAAGTATGGTGAGTTTTCTCAATGAACCAGGACCCTCATTAAGAACACCATTTATTGAACTCTTTGGTAATACCAGAATGCACTCGGGAGCCTTTGAGTTCTGTAGATTTAGCCTGATTTTTTTATGATTTTTCCCAGATGGCTGCGTCTCCTGCTTACTGCCAATATCTAGGGCTTTTTATCCCAAAGCCCATGGCCTTTAGTCACTGTGCTCTTCTAATTAGTATTTTTTTTCTTTCTTTCTTTTTCCTCCTTTGTGATGATTTCTATTCTCCTCTGCCACGTCTAACCACTGGGAACCTGCTCCGACTTCCAGAATCCCAAATTGGCTTTCCTTTCCTTTCTCCGTTTGTAACCTAGGAACAGTTTGAGGATTTCTAGTTGAATCCAGATAAGTATTACCATGTAATTAAGTCGGATTATTAGTTCCGTTCCCAGCCAGTGAGGTGTTTGAGGGATGGAGGGAGAAATGCGCTGCTCACTCTACCTCTGTTCTGCTGACAAAGTCTAGGGCTCTGAAACTGCTGTTTTCATTTAGCTTGAATGTTCCTTTGTTTTGTTCCTGATGTTCTGGGTTTCCTAAGTGTTGACCAAAAAATGAGAAGCAATTCCACTTTCCCTTCTAATGGCAGGCTTAATAGGCTCTGATTTCTATCTTTACCCCATAGTCATTGTGACTTTTTTCTTTATTGGAATGGTTATTTGTTGGGATGCTACATCCACATGCATTACCAGGCCTGTTTTGAGGTAATGAAGTCCTAAATTCTGCCTCATAAATATATTCTCTCAGTATTCAGAGTTACAAACATTTTATGAAAAGCCAGATAGTTAAGTGAGGTGCCTGTGGATTTTCCAAATTTAACTCCTGCATTAAATGGATACTGAAAACAGCTCCTCATATGGAACATGTTTTTGCTCTGAGTCCCATTAATAATGTGCACATTTTCTGTGATCATAAATTACCATTCCTTCTTTGCCTCCTCTGTGAGCTCACATCTCTTTCCCAAAATTAACCAGTGTTAAATTCAGAGTAATGCTCATTGCTCGTATTCAGTAAATTAAGGATAGTTTAAATACATGCAGTAAGGCTGGAAAGGGGAAAATAATTGATTCCTAGAAAGCTATGAATGACTCCAAAAACACAGGTTTTTGAAAAAACATCTTACATGTTTAGTGAATATTGTGGCATACATAGTTCATTGTCTCAACGAGTCATCATTATGAAGTTAAATTCACAGAACTCCAGGTTACCTCCATAAATGATCTAGGTGTTTTTGTTTGTTTTGTTTCTGTAAAGGTAACCATCAAAAGGAAAAGGAAAAAACATGAGTTAAAGAATTTGGAGCACCTGGCACAATGTCTAGCCACTAAGAAGTGCTCGGTTAATGCACTTCCCCTTAGCAAGTGTTATTAATGTCAGTTGTAGGCAATTCTTTCTTATTTTAAGTCTTATGGACTTTTATTTTGATGGTCATTACCTTCTCTACCTAATCAACTGAGAAATTTTCTTTTCTTTTTTTTTTTTTTGAGAAATTTTCATCTTATTTTGCTCCCTTCTTAAGATTATGCAGATTTCCTGACCTCATTTGATTTTGTATACTTGATTCATTTTGGTTGTTTTCTCAGAGTTACATTTATTTCTCCAGTCCTGAGAAGATGGTGCAGCCCAAAGCAGTGATGGACAGAGACTGGTAGTGAATTACTTTGTGCTTCCCTAATGCTCTGCTTTAGGGGTTACATTATCTTCCTTTGAAATGTCCCCTTGTCAGCCCTGCCAGCTGACATAGGAGCTGAGATAGAGGTAAGACTGCATCATGGGTTCTTTGCTTGTCATTGTGGCCAAAACATTGTGGACAGTCAAGGATCCCCGCCCTTGGAACATAGTACAAATGGTCTTTATTTCTAATAATAATATGTTATGAATGCTTTTCCTATGAAACTAAACCTCGTTCGAAGTTACTTTTAAATTCAGCCTGTGTCTCGTCTAGGGATGATGAGTTCTCTAAGTTTGGCTAGGGACTGCTAGCTTTAATTTCTCACATTTACCATGTTTGAAGGTAACAAGAACTTGATCATTGCTTGTCTCAGCTTTCATTATTTTAGACAAAGGGCTTCTAATCTTTATAGGTCTTCTGGGCTTTTCCGTATCTTAATCAATTTAGTTTCTCTCCTCTCTAACCTGCCCTCGGCTTTTCATGGGGTGAGGTCCAGATTTAAGATGGGATACCAGATGTAAACATACTTCAGAATTGTATATTAAAAGAGAAATATTTTTGGCTGGGTCTAGTGGCTCACATCTGTAATCCCAGCACTTTGGGGGAGGCCAAGGCAGGTGGATCACCTGAGGTCAGGAGTTTGAGACCAGCCTGGCCAACATGCTGAAATCCCATCTCTACTAAAAATAGAAAAAAATGATGGAGCATGGTGGCACATGTCTGTAATCCCAGCTACTTGGGAGTTTGAGGCATGAGAGTCTTGAACCTAGGAGGTGGAGGTTGCAATGAGCCAAGATTGCACCATTGTACTCCACCTGGGGGACAAAGTGAGAATCTGTCTCAAAAAAATAAAATTTAAAAAAAGAGAAACATTTTTATAAACTTAGCTGATTACTTTCAGTGTATTGTTGGCCTCTGGCTACCACAGTGTATTGGTTTTACTCATTAGTGAATAGTCATCAGTGGCCAGTAGTTCCTCTTCTTAGGTTGCAACTGACATCTTGTAGCCAATTGATCATCCTCCAAGTGTAATTTATATTCATTTCCCTTAAATGCATGCCATTACAGTTGCCCACATTTCAGCTTCTGTGCCACTGTTCTATCTATTCACATAGCTCTGTGAAATCTTATTGCAATTCATCTCTTGTTAATTTGGCATTCATTTTTCTTCTGTCACCTTCAAACTTTGGCTGAAATTCACTTCCTCTGGGAAGTAGCCTGTGATTAACCCCAAATGACACTGTTCAGTCATATTCAACATCCAGATGATATCAGAGGAACTTTAGCATCCATGTTCTTCTGTCATTCTGGGTTTTGATGTAATTTCCATTTCTTGAATCTGTCTACTTTACATTCATTTTTACTGAGTTTGGAAGGCATTCATGAGATTGAGGAGAATCCTGAAGGGAAGCTGCTGCTTTGGATAGCAGGTACTTTCAGGTTTTTCCAGCTACCTTCCTAAAGGCAGCTGCTATTGTGTGTCTGCAAGGCACACGCTCAGAGATGCATTTCTGAAAATAAGAGCAACTCACTGGAGTCTTCATAGCAATGGCACTACAATAGGATTTTCCTAGAAGCATACTTTGGCAATTATTCTTCTTTTCTCATCAAATTCCTGAAGTTTTGTTCCATGCTGTATAGGTAGCTACTTTTCATAAAATATTTAACAAATCTTTCTAGACTACAGTGACATTTATGATTACTACAAAATCAAAAGTTTTCTATCAATTTCTAATTGGCTATAGATCTATTTATTTCACTTTTTAGTAGCTAATACATTCAGAAGGTTCAAACATCAACATGACAGAAAAAGATACAGAGGGAGAAGTCTTGCTTTCTGTCCCTGTATCCATTATCCTATTCTCCTCTGTCCCATATATGAAGCCACTTTTATTAGTTTTTTGAGTATTCTATTTTTGTGCAAGCCCATGCAAATATATATTTTATAATCCCTACTTTCTTACTTAAAGGATATCATACTTAGAGCATATTGTATCCTCTGTTCTATATCTTGCTTTTTAAATTGGAGGCCTTTCCATGCCAGGATAAAGAGACCTTCCTCATTATTCTTTACAACTTCCTACCACTTTATTGTACAGATGTGCTATAGTTTATGTAGGAGCTCCCTAGTGATGGACCCTTAGATTGTTTGCAGTATTTTGCTATATAAACAATGCTGTAATGAATAACCTTGTACACACATCATTTCAAATACATGCCTACTGCTCTTTATCTTCTGGTTCCCTTGCCCGTTTCCTCATAGACCTCTTAAGTCACAGAAAAACCAAATATGCATGTTTTATCTCTTTTAATATATCCACAGTGACTTTCTGACTAGGGAAGACATACTTGAACTATAGGTGGCCTCCAATCCTGGCATCTAGTGTTGGCCTAATTGAGCATCAGAAACTCAGTGAATTAAGCTAAGAGAGAATGAATATAATTCAAAAGAAATAGTTCACAGTCAGATGTAAAGAGTTAATCATTGTGGAATCTTGCCAGATAGTGAAATATTAAAATTTCATTTAGATCATTGGGCAAATTAAAGAAAAAGTGCATGAGAAATGTATTGAGATTTAAGAGTAGATAATTTAATGTAACTAGCTATGAGCAACAAAGTGTCGTAGTATACTGATCTGAGTTCATAATTCTGATTTGAATTCTGACCTTCATAAGACCACTTATATGTTGATCTGTTTGTATTTATGAGTTCAGAAGTTGCTTTGTGGGTATATAGCCTTCCAAAGGAAAGACTATAAACTTTTCAAGTAAATAATTCTGTTTTATTCTCCAGTCTTTCTTTTCTTTCTTATTTCTCATCACATCTGGTTTTGCACAGAGTCTGTGGTCCACTATGAACCTTGATTTTTCTATATTAAGCAAAACTAGTCTTTTCCTATAATTTAATTTCCTCCATTCATAGATAAATTTAGTTTTTTGCTTATCCTCTGTACTTTTGGAGTATTTACTATTCCACTCTATTTGGTGTCAGAGCCAGTGGTTATGGATAAGATGTTAAAAATTTTGTGGGACCCAGGGCAGGACTACAGTAAGGAGAATTATTTAACTCCTCTGATTCCTGACCTGTAAAATGTGAATAATAACACTGTGTCTTTTCCTCTTTGTTACTGAGAGAGGGGTAGTGAGAAGGAATATGAATTACCTAGCATGGTATTTGACGTGTGGTAGGACCTCAATAAATAGTAGGTATTCTACATTATATCCTACATATATTACTTTATGATTTTCTGTTATCTTTGAGGACTCTTAAAGTTATCGTTAATGGTTGAATAAATTATTCTAATGATCTTCAATGATTATCTCATTCAAAAATAGGAAAATGACTGTAGAAGTTGTTAGCGTGCTTACAGATAATTATTAGGTCTCTCCATTTATTTAATGCTTCTCCATTTTTCTGGCAGTTCATTAGGTATTCTGTCGGGGGATGTACTTCTATCAGCACATTATCAGCAGCTGAAGAATTTTCAGTTTTCTGCTCACTCAGTGCTTGTAAAAATTGAATATATATCGTTTCCCCTTTATCATGTTGAAAATCTCTGGTTCATGGTCTGTTGAAATTCATCTTGTTATATTCAGAATGCATCTCCTGGAAGCAGCAACAATACACAAGGCTTGAGTACACTTAATTTTTGGTGTTTTTGTTTCAATTCCTTTTCTACACTTTTTTCTTGGAGATATTTTGTTTTAATCTTCTCTCCCCTCTTTCTCTAGCCAAGTTTTTTGTTTGTGAAAAGTAATATTTTTCCAAGCTATATTCTGTGTGATACAATATGGCCATGTTTCAAGACGTTCTTCAGCTCTTGCATCCAGCTACTAATTCAGTGCTCTGAAAAAACTAGATGATGTTTGTGGTGATGGGTCAGTGCCAGTGGAAGGAAATAATTTTGCGGAAGATGAATCCATTTCCAAGTAATGTTGGCTGAGTGGAAGCTTACATTGGAATTTGTTAGGTTGTCTGATGGAAACCAAATTTGACCAAGATGAGGCTGTGTATGTTATCTGTCTTTGCCTACTCATGTATACCTTATGGTATGTAGATATATAGGACATAATTTCACTTCAATAGCTAATTTTAAGCTTTAAGGTGATTTTAAATTATAGCTTTTATTCCCTTTACTGAATTTTTTTAGGGATCTTTTAAAAATATTATAATCGAATTTAAAATAATGAGATATTTCTTAAAACAGTTTTATGTGTACAGTTGTCATCACTGTGACAGTCCTGGAAGAAGTGAGTGTTTTAACCCTTAATTTACAGATGAGGAAGTAAGCTCGGAGAAGGTAAGTAACTTGCTCAAAGCCACACAGTTATTAGGTGCCATAGCTAAATAAATGTTGGTTGTTGGGTCCTGATCCACCTAATTCAATTTTGTCAACTTTGTTTTGTTTAGTGAAGTTCCAGTGAGATTTCATTTTAGGACTGTTTTAGTTTATTGATTCTCTCAGAATGTAAAGTCTCAAAAGTCTCAGTGTTGACAAAAATAGAACCTTCAATATTTTTTTTCCTCATTTCTACTTTGGACGGGGGAGAATGGAGGAGTGTTATCAAAACCTGCTAATTCCATCTACCTCTTTTTGTTGGGAGATAGAAAAATTCTAATTTTGTAAGTTAAATAACTTTTATACATTTGGAGGCCAAAGATCAAATTTTCAAAATTATTGTTAATAAATTATTTTTAAGAAGGAAAGACATTTAACACTTTCTAAAAAAAACAGCACAACCATGTTCATTACAGCCTTAGTCACAAAAGCCAAGAGATAGAAGCAACCTAGGTGGCCATACATGGATGAATGGATAAAGAAAATGTGGCATATATTTATATACCATGGAATATTATTCAGTCTCAAAAAAATCCAGGGGAGCCTCTTCTATTGGCTTTGGAGTCCACCTCCCTCTGTCTCTATACAGGGGAGTCTCTTTCTTCTGCCTTCTTTCTTGCCTATTAAACTCCCTGTTCCTTAAAACCAAAATAAAATAAATAAAAGAAAGAAAGAAAGAAAGAAAAAAAAATCCTGTTATATGCTGCACCTCAGCTGAACCTTCAGGAAATTATGCTGAGTGAAATAAGCCAGACACAGAAAGAAAAATTATTCTACTTATATGAGATATCTAAAGTAGTCAAGCTCTGGAACTATGGCTGCCGGGGATTAGGGAAGGGGGAAATGGGGAATTTATGTTCAATGGGCATAGTTTAAGTTTTGCATGATGAAAATGTTTCAGAGATTTGTTGTACAACAATGTACATTTAGTTAACACTACTGTACTGCATACTTAAAAATGGCTAAAACGATAACTTTTATGTTTCTGCTGTAATAAAAAATAATGAAAGAAAATTAAATTTTTCTCTAACAAAATAGTTTTAATAAAACTTTAGCTGTACTGCTTACCACTGAATTTTATTTTTCAATCTTGTTTTGATAAGAAATAGTAGGAGGGAGGGAATATTTATTCTGAGGCAATTAAAAAAAATATTTGGAGCCTTTGGATTATTACTTTCTAAAAATGTAAGCCTTTTGCTTATGGCCAGCTATGGATATGTGTTGTTTTTCATTTTTACTTTTTAAGGTTTATGTATCTTTTTCTCTGAATAGGTGTCATTTATTGGGTATGTAGATGCCTGACATGTTGAAGTATATATCTTATCCCCAGTTTAGAGATCAGTAAATTGAAGACTGAAAGACTTAACTAACTTGCCTGTGGCACACAGCTAGCAGTAGCAAAATGAGAAAGAAATCTGGGTTTGTCTGATTCTGAATCTTGGGCTTCTAATCCCTCATGGACACTGAGGGGAATGGATGCTACCCCTGGCATTGCAGGGAAGCTACGCAGATGTGAACAGTTCTCTAAATAAGTTTTATGATTTCAGGGAAATTATAAAGTTGAGTTCATAGTAAATTAATTTTATCTTTCCCTTTCCTAGCTTTCCAAAAATGAGTTATTGCTTCTTTTTCTGTAAAGAATATTTATTAAATGATGAATGTAAAAAATGTGGTGATGTATAACAACGGAGCTTCATATTAATGGTATATTTAAGCTTTATATGATAGGGAGAAGGGATTTTAATTATTGGGGTTTGGTGCAGGTTTATATCAAACATATTCACTTCAAAATGAGCCCCCTGTTGTATAGTAAGTCCTGATTTTATTAATTGGTACAGAGAAATTCCTTTGTAAAGTATGACTGACTTTTCTTCCTTTAAGGGAGACAGATTAATAATATTTCACTATTAATTAGGTTCCATCTGCTCATCCTGCCTTCCATTCTAAAGGTTACACTTATTACCATATTCACAAACCAACCCAACTGTGTAATCAAAGTTTTTTAAAAAAAATTTAAACCAAAGGTTCAATCTTGGTTTTTATAGTGTACTTTTTTGGCTACTAAAGGGGAGACCAATGACTCCACTTCCTCCTTCTTCTATATTTTCTTTGATTCCATTTTGTTTTTTCTTGTCATCCAGCCATATGCCACAAATTACACAAAATTAAACTATCTGATATGAGATACAGTAATAAAAGAAATGGCACACCCAGTTAGCCGCTGTTTTGGCCAGAAGTCTACTTTGGTATCCAGGTCATGAAAATGAACAATTGAGCAATGGAAAGGCCTAAATGTCATCTGTGTTTGGGAATAATGATCTATGTTGCATTCTTTGGTGCTGTAATTTCACCGGTGCAGGTGGGCTTTCATTTCCCCAGGCCTGTAGGGCCTGTCAGGGGAGTGCTATGTGAAGGGGAAGGATTAGAAAATGTTTGGGAGAAAGCAGGCCCTGACTTTGTAGCTAAAAATATGAATAAATGAAGTTCCACACCACAAATTGAGTAAAATTTGATGATAGGGATTACTGGAACATTTTATTAACTTGGGTTTTGCTTTAAAAAATTAACTTTTGAAAAAAGTTGAATCTCTGAGCTTATGTGTAAGGGTTTGGCTTGTGGATGGTGGTGATTACAGCAGCTGGCACACTTATCCAAACCCCTCACTGCCACACCCTGCAGTGACCTGGCTCAGTTTTTCCTCTCTTCTCCTCTCCTCCTGCCCCCTGCCTTGGAAGACTGACTTTCTGTCTTCCTTTTCCTTTCTCTGTGCCTCCTAGTACCACCACCAGCCCTTCTTTTTACTCCTCATTATGAGCCTGGGGTAGCTTTAGTGGCTCATCCAATTACAAAATTTTTTAAAAGGTGATTATAAATGAATTTCTATATGTAATCATTTAACAACCCATGTTAACTTCCCAACTGGTCTTTGATAAAAGAGGCTTACAATTTTTAACACTATCATGGATGTGGCCTTTTTAGCACAGAAGCAGGTTGTATTGATGAGTTGGATATACCCAGGTTACAGTATTATTTGAAACAAGATGCCTTTTGTTTTCCATTCAAGTTTAATTATTTGAAGAGCCAGTCATGAAAACGAATGAGAGAATACACACATACCTTGCCTTGTCTTACCTTTTTTGCTAATTAAATAATTATTTTATGAGAAGCAAGTATTCTCCAGTAGGCAGAATGTGATTCTAGTTTAGTAGCTTAAAAATAAAAGGATTATAAATAACAGAAGGATTTTCAGGTGGAAAGAGGATGATGGCTGGGTCAGGAAAGAATTAGAACTGAGCTATCGTGGGAGATCTAGGGTGAGTTTGTAATTATTTGATAGTGGTGGTGGGATCCTTTTATAGAAACATTCTGTCTTTTACTCTGCCTTTTTCTTCTGGTTCTGCTTCCTTTTTCACTTTAATCTTTCTGGACCCATAGTTCAATGCTGGCTGCACATTTAGAATCCCCTTGGGTGAGGGTGATGCTAGGACCCTACCCCTAGAGAGCCCTATATAATTATAGTCAGGTGAGGCCAGACTATTGGTTTTGAAAGCTCCCTAGGTGAATATGATGTGCGGCCAGAGTGGAACACCTCTGCTACAGAGGTTTGAACATCTCTGACAAAACTGGACATGTTTTAGGAACCATAAGCAGGTTGGACTTTAAGTCAGAAGCAGTGCTGTTTCCTGTTGTAGTCTTGGCATTATTGACCATGGTAGCATCATCAAACAGTTTGGCTGAAAATCTCCTCTCCTTCCAGAAAAAACAGATTTGTTCTTCTGGTGCAAAGCCACAGAATGCCTGGATACTGAAGTCCAGTCCTGTGCTGGGAAGACGCTGCTCCTGGAAACAGACTGGCCTTGTTTTGACAGTCCCAGATGGATGATTGACAATGAGGAGTGCACATAAGGGCCGAGTCTCTGTATCTGATTAGTATCTTCTTCCAGTCATGGGCTCACTCAGCTGCTCTCAGAGCTGTTTCAAAACAGGTGCTGATGTATAGCCATGGACAAAGCAAAGAATTACATAAGAACTGCTAACTAGGAGCATGAGCAGAGATCACATGCCACAATCCCTTCTGGAGGTTAGTTTCTCACATCTCTTTTAATATTTTGCACTGCTGCTTTTGTGAAACATTAAATTTGACAGATTTTGCTTCATCACTGCTTTCTCATGGCTATTTCGAAAAATTAGTCAAAAGAAGCTTGGCTTTTCCTGTCTCCACTGTGGCTGGTGAGCTGAATTCCTTCACAGAAAAGAATGGCAGTGGGCTCTCTGGCTTGTCATTTGGGTAGAGACATTAGGAAATGTGATGGCTTACTCCCAGTTACAGATTTCAGTTCACCTCCCTGTCTGTGTACAGCGCCTCTGCAAGTACTGCTCACAGTTGCCAATTCGCTCTCACTGAAAAGGCCCTATTCCAGCTCCAGGGTCCTCCTTTTCTGAAGAGCCTGTCCCTGCATCTCTTTGGTAGTCATGTTCTGACTGGGGCCTGGTGCTCCTCTAACCTGCATAGAATAAACGTGAGGCTATCTAAGAGATAACATATTGTTGGTCTGCCTCATTTCCTCTACATTGAGACCAGTTTTTAAGTAATTTTAAAAGCCTAGTTTGAGAGAGGTCATTTTTTCATATTTAAAAAATGAGAGTATTCATGGAATATTTAAAGCATGTCCATGTTGCCGATAATCATGTGATATTTTGCTTTGCTTAGCCGAAGAATGAGGGCTGTATTTGCATCCACCAGTTGACTTCTTGGTCAAATTTATACACCAAATGCGTACTGTGATTTAGTGGCGATTGATCACTGGTATAATTGGAGTTTATACCAACTTGTTTTTAAATGTTGGAAATGTATTTGAAAGTATACTTGAATGTATTTGAAAGTATACTTGAATACATTTATAAAAGTTATGGTACAAAATGTAACTGCTTTAAGAAATAAACTGGAATATATTTTGGGTTTGCCTACTCTAATGATATTTAATGTTTTATTCTTCATTGACTCATTTATTCAATACTTTTTATTTTTTCTGAGATGGAGTCTCCCTTTGTGCCCAGGCTGGAGTGTGGTGGTACAGTCCCGGCTTACTGCAACCTCTGCCTCCTGGGGTCAAGTGATTCTCCTCCCTCAGCCTCCTGAGTAGCTGGGATTACAGGGCCCACTACCACACCCAGCTAATTTTTGTATTTTTAGTAGAGATGGGGTTTTACCATATTGACCAGGCTGGTCTCAAACTCCTGATGTCAAGTGATCTGCCTGCCTTGGCCTCCCAAAGTGCAGGAATTACAGGCATGAGCCACTGCACTCAGCTTCAATTAAACTCCTTGATCTATATGAGGGGGTCTCACACATACTAATAAAGGCTAAGCAGGTAACACAAATAAAGAAATAAAATAGGATGCTTGGAAAGAATAGGGAGAGATGGGGACTGTGGTCAGCTAGAGAGTACAGCTCCTACCTCCAGGGGTGCCTGCTGTTCAGCTCTATGGCTGGCCATGAATATTAATATGGACAGTGTTGCCAGATGTTATCATGTTTTATCAGAAGCTAGTTACCTAAATTTTTAGGTCATCTCTGCATTGACTTTTAAATGTTGGCTCAAGTTTAAAAAAAATTATGTGCCGGCCGAGTAAAATATGTATGTTGGCCAAGTACTCTTTGTAATCTTTGACCTTTGTAGCTCTCTTCCCTGGAATCCACCCTACCTCAAACACATGGAAAACATTTGATCAGGGTAGCTTACTTTAAAATATATTCTCAGCACTGAGAATTCCATGTTAAGTAATTAAAAATTATTGAAACAACAGATGGTGGTAAAATATGTACAGTGATAGCTTCACTTCACACATAGACACCCCTCTTGACCCACCCACACAACTGTTAAAATTTTTGCATTAAGTACCAAACTGTTTACAAGCGTCTGTGATTATTGGTGTGGAAAATGCTCATAAATATACCCATATAGTCTATCCAAATGACCAAAGGAGTTATGTTCACATTATTTCTCAGAGCAATTTCTGAAAGCAGTTGTGGTTGCAGTGAGTTTGGTCCAGCCTTATGACTAGGGAGCGAATAAGATTCTTCCTTTACGTGTGTGTGCCATTTACTGTCAAGATAAAATAGGCCAAGTGTAATCCTGCTCGCGCCTGTAATCCCAGCACTTTGGGAGGCTGAGGCGAGAGGATCACTTGAGCCTCGGAGTTCAAGACTATCCTGGGCAACACAGTGGGACCCTGTCTCCACAAAAAATAAAAAAATTTAGCTCAGTGTAGTGGTGTATGTGTATGCCTTTAGTTTCACCTACTTGGCAGACTGAGGCAGTAGAATCACTTGAGAGCAGGAGGTCGAGGGCGAGTGAACTGTGATCATGCCACTGCACTCCAGCCTGGATGACAGTCTCAAAAAAAAACATACTACGTCTATGGCTGGAGATCCTAGATCACTGACGTTTGACACATAACTACAAATTCTTCTCTCTCCGGATGGAACTGCTTTGGAAGCATTCCAAGAATGTTATTCTTCCTCAGGTTGCTGTTTGGAAGGTAGAGTTTAGAATATAGGAAGGAACTACTACTCCAAAAGAGGAGATGAGTTATACCTGTTTTTTTTTTTTTAGCAGTTTTATAAAGGTCTTGAAAGCCTTCAATAGTCATTTCTTTCATCCTCTTACCTGCTTTGGTAGACAGCTCAACATGACTATGCTACTCTTTATACAGATGAGGAAACCAAGGTATAGAAGTACGACTTGTCTATCCAAACCACCATCTACAAAGAGAGTTAGGGAAGATGAATGGCTGTATCTCTGGTCCTATGTAAATACCCTGCTATTCACGTGTTTACATAAGTCAAGGAATATAGTTATCATTCTTGAGAAAAGGCAGGAGCACTTTTTCTGACAGGGTTTCTGGAAGGAGATATTTTGGAATTTTAACTACAAGCAAAAGAAGAAAAACCCAAGTCATTTAAGTTTACTTAGTACAGGGATAAAGCTCAGTGGATCAGATGCTTTAGTACCTGAGACCGTTGTTTTCACAGAAACCCCTGTCCTCTGCCAGAATCAACATCAATAATAAAAGTAGAAAGTAAACAAAGAGTGTTAAAGGATGCTCTCTTCTGGCCTTCTTTTTCTTTTTTATGATGAGATAAAATAACAAAGAAACAGGTAAATGGCCTCTTTGACTCCGCATTGTGGGAGCTGCAGAGAAACACGTTGGTGGATGCTTCATTTACTAGCATTGTACCTCTGCAGAAGAAACTCCATGCATTTCAACTTTATTCTACAGTTTTTAAATGCTAACTATGGCAAAGAGTAACTTACTCCTTTGTTGGGGTGTGTGTGTGTGTGTGTGTGTGTGTGTGTGTGTGTGTGTGTGTGTTTATAGTCAGTTTACAGTTTTTTGGAAGCCGCTTAATTCACTTCCATATTGGCAGGGGTCTTGATTATATCTTTTTCCCCCTACTTGCTTTAGGTCTTTCAGTTACTTTGTTTTCTTAGGATCTGAATAGAAAAGGATTTTGGAATGCAACTCAAATGACTGATTCTGGTTCTTCAAGCAATTTTGGGTTTGGTCTTATGAGCAAGTTAAATACATTGCTTATGCTTAGCGTTTGTAGTTATCTTAATTCAGTAATCCTGCTTTTCCTTGTCAAGCATAATTCAGTTGGCTTTACATAACTAAGTCCATGTCCATCTGCATAATTTCTCTTTGAATTTATTCTCTTTGCCCCCAATTTGCAGCCTCTTGAAATGGCAGGTCTCTAGGCTGGGTTTCACTCTCACACTGCAACATAGCAGGTAGGGGCTCAGCTTAAACTGTCAATAATGGCAGTGCCAGGAAATGTTGGAAACCATTTTTCGAGCAAGTCGAGGACCCTTGGTACCTTTTATAGAAGCCAGAGTGGTGTGCACGCTTTTCACTTTGCACTGCAGCCAGAACACCTGTTCAGTGAGAGGAATCAGCTAAATTACTAGACGTAATTGATGTTTGTGCAAAACATAGAACATTTGTTTTTCTCTCCTTGTGGTTAATGCTCAGCTTGATAATTTAAATGAGTCTTTTTCCTCTCTCTTCCCAGCCCTCTCTACATTCTATTACACACATTGTTTCCCCTTAGCCTTTGTCTCCTGGGCACTAACAGTTGCTAAATGTTTCTTATAGAGGATAATATATTTAGGAAACAATTTCCATTCAAGATCGTAATGCTACCTGGCCCCTTTCTACAACCCAGGCAATGAAATGCAGATATGATACAGTTATCTTTCCCAAGTCATTTTAAAGTATATGCACGTAATATATAGTTTTTAATAATCTCTCTGCTGTGGACCATAAACTGGTCTATGAACAGGACGGCCTGATGTAACTCACTTCCCTGTAAACAAGGCTCGAGCGGAATCAGCCAATTTCAAGGCAGATTAGTGTCAGTGCAGAAAGACTAGGATAAATAGGCGATGAACATCACTTGAAGAAAAGAAAAATCATGAGAAGATCTTCTTCCAGGATGGAAGGATACAAATGGGGTGACTAGAATGGGCCTCCTACTTGTATACTCTAAATGTGGAACAATACCTGGTGTCTATCTCTGTTGCTTATTTTTTTTAACCAAAAATAAAATCTGGTTATTTTTAAGACTAATTCAGACAACATAAGCAGCAAGTAGAATCTGAACACTCTTTTCAGATAATGGGTTGGTATGATTAATTTCCTGCCAACCTATATTTTTGAATGAGTTATTACATCAGCCAAGGGAGAGAGTCATGGGGGTGTTTAGCTTCATCTCTGCTCAGGTTACATTATGTAACCTTCCCAATTTGTCTGTGTTTGGTAACTTTCTTTTGTACATGTTGGTTTGCAGGCTGGTGCCTGGCACCATAGGGCCTGTGGTTGTTGCTTTAGCATGCTGTGGGTCCACTTGTCTTCTCCACATCTCCTGCTACCTGGATTGCTCTCCTAGAAATAAGGGAGTGGCAACCCCAGAAGACAGGAACAGTCATCATTAAAACTATAGGTGGCAAAGACAAGGAGAAAACTGATGCCATTGTCTTAGAGCATGATAACTGTTACATATATACAGTTTCAAGTATAAATGCTTGATTTTTCATAACTTTAAAAACTGTACATATTTTCTGCTACTTTTCTTCCTATTTTTTTCCCAGCATACAAGTAGGTCAAGAAGTCTTCTGAGAGTCCTGAAATAACTTTCAGGTTTCTTTAGAGGCCTAGAGGCTTCCACTTTTACTACTTCCCTAATTTTCCATCAAAGAAGGAGGAGACAAGGACAGGAGGGGGAGAAGGGGAAGAGAAATGGCATGATTCAGCTTAGCATGTTATTAAGAACTTTTATATGTCATGAATGTTAATCATTTAAGTGAGTTTTAGATGCTATTAAGATTTTAGATAGAAAATTAACTCACATTCCCTAATATTCCCTGCTTTCTACATTTTGCTGAGACATAGGTGAAAATAAATGCAATCTATAACAGATTTGATACATCCATTTAGTGTACAGTGATTCATGGGTCTGGGAAGATTCCATAAGAAATAATCTAGTTGATCCTTCTGTGTCCATGTAAGATTACCCCAGTCATATCTGAATGGCAGTTGTTAACTCTTACAATTATTTTTCCAGAAATAGAGATCCTGCAGTATTCTTTGGTAAGGCACTGATATGCTTAACAGCTGAAAACTTCTGAAGACAAAATTATCTCTAATTTTTAGCCTAAATTATTTCCTTAAAATAACCCATTTTGAAGGAGTGTTCTTGGTTTCCTTCTGAACAGATATACTTCGCTTTGTTGAGTGGCTATGTTCCTTTAAGATTGGTACATTTCTATAAATACAAGGCTATTGGGGTTATTTTCCCATAAAATTGAACCACATTTAAACCACTCCTTTCATTTTAAATGTACACATTAATGGATAATAATTATTTTGAATAGAGGGGTAATAAAAACAGTCATCCAGTAAAAGCACTCTAGGGATGCCTGGAATACAGTAGCATAGGGTCCATTTTCTCGGGTCCAGATGCCTGGAAGAGACTTGTCCTACATTTTTACCTTCTATTCATGGTTCTACATCCTCCTTCAATCTCATGCTTTTAGCTGTTCTTTCTAAAGGTGGATTTATGAGGTTGGCTATTTCAATTGTGTACTCAATAGCCCTAGTTAGGGCTGGAGATTTGTTTACCATCTTTTTCTCTCTTTGGTCTAGTTTTTTTTATAGGAAAGACCAGCTTACTTTTCCTGATTTCTACATATGTGGTATCTTTAAAAAACATTACTGCAATTATTACAATTATAGATCTTTACTTCATGAGTTTTACTTAGGCGGGCTCTATTCTTAATTAAGCATGATTGAATACAACAAAAATACCTGAATTTGAGCAATCTCAAGAGTTGACCAAAGAGTTCAGAAACAAAGGAAAACATGATAAACACAATATTTTTCAGACCAGTGGCAAGATAAGTCGTTAAAAAAATCGCATCCACTCTAGCATTAGTTTGGTGGGGATTTTGATGTCAGTCTGATTTTTCTCTTTGAGTGATCTGCTTTGCATGGTAGTCTTCATTTCAGCAGTTTTACTCACTGTGCTATCCAAAGCATTAAACATACCAGTGAACTAACTGTCCCCAAAATGTAATTTTATTTTATACCATATAATATCTTCCACTGATTTATCACCATCCAGATGTTCTTATGTAACTTAACTTCTAACCACAATTTTAAAACATTTAGGGCTAATTTCTGTTATGGCACCGTTTCAACTTCTCTCATGGAAAGAGAATTATCTTTTCCATATTTGAGGATTGACTTGATTTTAAAGGACTTACTAATTCAATAAAATCCCTACCCTCCCACCCCCTTTTCTTGTAGTTAACCTTTACCTGTTGGATAGTGGGTATAGTGTCTGTCCTAATTGTTTGTCTCATCCAGATTCCTTTTACTTGTACCTTTTAGGTAAGAAATAGATGCTATTTACAGGTTTTTCTATTTCTGTATATGGCCTAATATTATTTAGAATTTATCAGTACTGTCACTGAGCTATCATCCTCTTTTTAAGAAGAATTTATCTTTCCAGATCCCCAAACTGCTTTCCTGCTTTCCTTGAACCGGCTGTTGCTGCCATCAGAAATGGAAGGAAATTTAGGATGTGAGGAAAAACTCCTTTGTGCCATTGATGTAGTTGCAGCAGGAATAAGCCAGCTGCTGGGTGCCTATGAGAGGGTCCTTGGGCTTGGCATTTCCTAGAAGTTAGCTTGGAGTTTCCATCCAGTAGCTCTTATTAAGTGAAAAGCAGAGAATTGTATTTACTTATGCTATTGATATTGCATGAAACTGTGTTGTTCAAATCCTATTCTGCTTTTATTCCCATGCATTGCAGGAATATAAGGGATTTATTCCCAGGGTAGATTTTCATACCATTTGTAGCCCATGGGGACTACCCATCTGTAATCATGATCCTCACTGGTCTCATAATATCAGCAATTGACTTTCCCTACTGACCAGGGAATATTCTCCATCTGATGTGCGTATTTTCCCTATGTTAGAATAACCAGAAGAAGACTTGCTACTATTATGACCACTCTGACTACCTTCTCCACCATCACTGCCACTTCTGTCCTTGCCTCAATTACTGAGTGTGTGCTATGGGTCAGACCTCTTACATTCTTTATATGGAGCCTCATAGTATTTTAGCAGTAGCTGGATTCATTTATTCATTGTTCCACAAACACTTAATGAGTGCCTGTTATATAATAAGGATTCTCACAAAGTCCCATGGCTGGCAAGCAGGAGCAACTATGAAGGCTGATAGCAAGTTCCTCATCAGCAATAACTATCAGTAAATGCTGTCACCTGGGAAGGAAAACAAATCTGAGACATTAATTGTACTCATTAAATTTTTTAATGGTTGAGTTTTACACAACAGAAGAGACATTGGCAAGATTCTGAAGGTAATGACTATCCAAAATAATATTTGAGAGAGAAATGTCCAGTTATTGAATTTAAAGATTACTTATGCTTAAATAATAAATTTAGGGAATATATAAATCTCAGAGGAAATGCTGCAGCCAGCTACCTGGACTGTGCCTTGGCTCTACTTTTTTTTCTGAAATGACTGAATTTAGGCTGTGTGGACATCAAAATGGGGTTCATCTTCAGTGAGTCTGCCTCCTTGGTGTTTAGAGGTAACTGATTTAGGCTAATGTGGCCAATACTAGATCCCAGTCATCATGAAAGTTTGACATTGCTTCAGAGAATAACTCAAGCACTGGTCTTGGTTTGTTGCCCAATTCACCCATCTCTTGAAGACAAAGTTGTGTTTTGTAGATTTCCTAAGGGGGATTCTGATTGGTCCTGTGGAGAAATTCTTGATATTCCCAGAGTAGCCTGGACCTCGTTAGTATCCCCTAGAGCTAATTAGGCCTTTGGGAATGTTTGCATGTGACCTTTCTCTAGAGATGTATAAAGCCCCATGGACATCAAGCCTGTGTAGATCCACAATGGACTCTTCTGGACCCATGGACTAGAAGTAGGGCCCTTATCTTTGCTCTGAGGTGTAGATTAAGTGTGCAGGTCAGTGGTCACCAGAAAACCTGCCTGGATTTGGCCTACATCTATGACATCTGGTTGGCTGTGGGTGTTTTCCACAGTTGGTAGTCAGGAGAATGAAAATATTCAATTTGTCTGTGCCTCATGGAATGATCAAATAAAAGATTGATCATTCTAATGGGTAAGAGCTGTCTCATTCCATATAAAGTACTTGTTATAAGTAAGCAGTTTTCATGTCTGTCTACTGAGCTATAAAGCAATTTTACCTAGTAGTGCTGATGTCCCATAATACAGACCCTTTTTCTCCCCTGCGTCTACTCTGCCTTTGCTCCCTAGCCATAGTGTAACCCACTCAGATCAGAAGGGAAGGTCCTACTTCTTCAGACTGCCCTCTTGCTTCGTATTTCTATAAAAACTCATTCATTGGGAAGATATCTAAAAAAGCAAATTCACATAAAAGAATAGGGAAATTATGCCCATTGTATTCCTATTGCCTTGCCAATGCTTGATACATTGTAGTATACCATTAATATTTTTATATTCAAATTATTATTGTGCCATTAAACCTGATATTTTCATATTTTCTTTTTCCAGGTACTTCAGTCTGAACGAGAATATTTTCTTGAATAAATTATTCCCACTTCACTTTGAGTTGTTTTAAATTTAGCCAGACTTATTTGGACATTCTCTTAGGATGCTGTATTTTTTAAGGAGACAGGGTCACTCTTCGGACATTGAGAAGTGATTGATGTTAGGCTACCTTTCCTGTCACTTTTTGTTAGAAAATATTTAGTTATGAGATTCTTGGATCTTTGTGTACCTAAATTTTATAGGATTAAAATTCTTTACTCTGCTTCCTGATGACTAGATCGTATATATAAATGTTGTATACATGACCTTGTTGTTGAACTTTAGAAGATGTCCTGTTGTTTCCCTATAGGAGGGAATTAAAGTTTTTGATCAGGGAAATTTAGGACTCCTGTTGTTATAACCTTTCAAGCCATAAAGGAATCCTACTAACTAGATTATAGTTATTTACAGCTGTTTCTCTGAAAAGCTAATCTTCTATCTATTCATCTGTTGTTTGAAATGGAATGTGGAATTATTGACATTAATCTGGCAAGAGCAGAAGAGGAAAGGAACAGAAAAAGGGAAAAAAGAGAGTGAGGTCATTTATTATTATTATTTTTTGGTAAAAGATCTTTATAAATTCCTTAGAAATTATGTTTAATTTTACTTTAAATCATTTAATTTTGAGACTTGATGAAAATAAAAATAACATTTAAACATTAGCTTGAACGAATATCATCTGGACAATAATGGAGGCATCACTTTTATGTTCTAAAATATTCCATTCTGGGGCCTGTGGAATTCAGTGGAAAATGGTTTCTGATTGCCTAGATGGAGTAATACCACATTTCTTGCTTAGCTTCCTAAACTGACTCAAGATGGTAATTTACAGGTCTTTAGAATCTTCGGGAGGCCCATATTTTGTTCTCTAAACATTTATTGAATCATCTACTATTTGTAGTATTCAGTCTTATATTTGCTAAAACGAACAAAGCATCATCTCAGCCCCAAATGAACTTAATTTCCTATGTAGATATGTTTAACTATTCATGAATGCAAGTAGTTTAAAAATATCTGTTCATTCTACCCATATTTTTTGAGTACCTGTTATATTCCAGTCTGGTACTTGGTAAATGCTTTAGCATATCAAAAACATTTAACACTATACTAGTTGAAGTGAAAATGGACTTGTAAGTAATATCGTATTTCTCTATTAGAGTTACTATTTTTGTAGACGTCTTCAGTCTCTTTTGTTACACTCCCCTTTCACTTATATACAATTGATTTATACTTATATACTTAGAATAAGCCTTTAGGCACCAGGACTTGTTGTCCGGGTATGTATGGAAAACAGTTCCTTTTCTTCCTTTCTTTGCAGAGATAAATTTTGAGGTGCTTTCTGTCTCTGATTTTCTTTTACTTGTTTGCGTTTGAAGTTGATGATCTGAGAAAAACCTGCAACATGTAGCTAAAATCTTCTGAATATTGAGCAGAGACATTTTTGCTGCTAAAATGATATAGGAGTTTTTGGTTCTCATGAGGCTTCAGGACAGTGAATTTGTCTCTTAAGATATAAAAGGATCTGTTTTCCTTGCGCTGGGGACCTAGACTCTACTCCCTGTTCCCATTTACACACTAAGCAGGCAGCTGTACAAGTGGAACTTGAGTCTAAATCACAGGGTGTTATAACATATGAAACTTGAATGTGGCAACTGTTATTGTCTGCAGTAGTGAACTGTCTGGGGAAATTCAATCCCAGCCTTGAGCCAGGCGGTGAAGGCTCTAGCAGCACTTGGTCACCAGTGTAGACGGCTTTGGAAGTGATTTTAAACAGTTTTCATTGAATCTGAAGCATAATTCTGGCCTACAGCTTAATCAGATATTTGAGGTGCTGTAGACAAGTGGAATTTTTCACTGTTTTTGGCTGTTAACATCCCTAAAGGCACAGCGTGTCTCTGTTGCTCTTTGTTATTCCTTCATATGTCTCCGGGGTAAAGGGCCATGATAATGAATAATCTCTCAGGATCATATCACAAGGGGAATGAAAGTTTAGCAAGTGGGGAAAGAGGTAGACTAAATTATTTCTGAGGTCTCTTTCAGTACTGTGTTTATGAAACAGTTTAACCTGTATTCATTTGTTCCAAGGTGAAAAACACGATGTTTCTGGAAGTTATTAATGCAATTTTGGCAGATGAGCATGCTGGGGAGGAGGGAACTAGATCTGAATTAAACAGCCTGGCTGGCAATGTTGTTCACAGCCTGAATTGCTCAACTTTAATGAGGTCTTGCTACAACCGTATATTTTATACACACACATCTTAAAAATTTCTTGTTCAAAGTCATCTTCCAGTTGCCTCCAAAGCAAAAATTTATGGTAAAAAAAAAAAAATTCTCAACATACTGGCTCAATGCTGAGATCAACAAATTCTCTAAGCTCATTTTTTTGGGAACATGCTGATTTTAAGATCCATGATTTCTATAATTTGGAGAAAAACAAATTGACCAAAACAGCCAAACTTTTGTGTGGACACAGCTAATAGAGTAGTACAACACAATGTGGGTGTGTGCTTTTTTTTTTTGTGGTGTTTGGTTGTTTTTCTTTTTTTCCTGTGAAAGAGTATGAGTATTGTGCTGTGCAGTTGCTCACCCTAGTTTATCATAATTTCAGATGATCATAAAGAGAAGAAGATCCTTGCAAGCGGAAATAAATAGCTGGAGAAAATGAGCTGATTAAAATATAGGCCCTGTTCTCATGCAAATGTTCCTAATTTTTAAATTTAGATGTAGAATTCTGTATATTATAAAAATGTTCTCTAAATGGAACATTTTTATTTCTTCACAGTGTCCATAAGGTCTTGTCAGATATTTAACTTTTAGTATGAAGTATCTTCAATTGCACTGGGAGTTGGTCACTGAAAAGAACTCTTTAAATTGTAATTTGTGTGCAGCTATATAGACTTGTCAGGCACCTTTAAAAGCTTGATTATATGGTCACTAATAGACCTTTCTGAGGTGCTGAATTATTGTTGAAATTCTCACCCAAAGCATATAAAATCAGCCTTGAAAGTCCAGGAAATGCTGTGGATGACTGTAAACTGTTAAGAGATTTATGGATAAAGAGTTTTATTATAAATATTCTGAGTTGTAGTTGATTAAACATTCTGTCTCTTTCTTACATAGTTAAAATATTGCAAAGAACGGGAGAGAGATCTGTTGGCTAAAAAGTGAAATCTCTGAAGGACACAACGGTCAGAAGTGCCATTCATGCAGCAAGGTGGGGCATATGGAAGTTGTGCTAAAAGTGAATTTGGGGTGCAGCCTCTTTGGTAGATGAAAACATTTCAACTAAATGATGAATTCACCCTGTGCTTTTTTTGAACTGAAATTACCAAGTCACGTTGCTCATTTCTATTATTAAGACAGAGAAAGAAAGAAAAGGACTATGGCACTATTAACTGTGGCTTTATTTTTTTTATTTTGAATGGACTTATTTTATTCAAGGATGGTCTTTTTTTTTTTTTTTTTTTTTTTTAAATAGACTGGGTCACACAGCTATAGGTTTCTTGGAGCCTCTTGTCTGTCATGCAATTCTAAAGAGAAACACTGTGGCATAAAGAAAAGACTTCAGCAGCAGACCTGAGTTAGAATGCTGGTTCAGCCACTAGCCGTTCAACCTTAGACAATAGTAATGATTATAGTAATGGCCACTATTTTTGCTTATTCTGTACTAGCCCTTTGTGTATATTTTACTTCATTCTCTTAGCCCTGGAAAGTTGTACTTTGCTCCATGTCACACAGTTGGTTAATGGAGGAGCCAGAATTCTAATCCAGCTGTGTTCGTGTCCAAAAGCTGTGGTCTTTCTTCTGCATCATGATTACTGAAGCTTTTTGTGCTATAATGTCCTATATAAAATGAGGACAGTGTTAACGCTTAACTTCCAGAGTTGCTGGGAAGAATAGAGAGGGTCTGTAGAGTTCAAGGCACGCAGTGGGCAAGCAGAAAGTGGCAGAGTTGATCAGGGCCACAGTTTGCTTCATGTAGACCCCATTTATGCACTTTTGTCTTTAGGGGGTCCTTCCATTAAAAAAAAAATTAAAATTCTGTTTTATGACTGGATTGGCATAAAGGCAAATGTGATCAGGCTTGATTTTATTTTATTTTATTTTTGAAAATATATTAAAACATTGCAGGGGTCTCAGGCACTGGGCCTACTGTAAGCAACGTGGAAGCCAAATCCATATCATCACAGGCTCCCTTCTAGCTTCAGAGCAGTGCTATTTTCTTTGGCGAATCATGTTGCCATTATGTCCTTTTTACTGCAAAAAGGATTCTGCTCAGCAGATGTACATGGGTGTGAGTGTGTGTGTTTGGGAGAACAAAACTCTGTCACCATCAGTATTAACTGGACAGATGCTCTTAACAGTGGATGCTTATTAAGGGTGCCTCTTGCTTGATAAGTCTGAGATATGCTATTTATCATTTATTTTTTCTGGTCATCTTTGACTATATTACAACTTTTAGAACACTCAGATTCAAACTGAAAGTTATGTATTTTAAAAGTCTAGAATAATTTTTCACTGTTTTTTTTCCTCTACTGATTAGAACTGGCAACTGGTTTTGGCCTCACGTGGCTCCGTCTTGGGCCTCCCTGGGTTGGTTTCTAGGGCAGTTACTCCTTGCCTGGCACCCCTGAAATCCACAACCCAAAACTGATTATAATCAACCTTTCTCAACTTCCAGAATGAAACTTGTAGTTACCTCAGACTTCTTGGATTTTGGCCTGCTTTACATGCATAACCAGTTGGACTGACTCATAACTAGTTTAATTACTCAGTGCTTTGCTTAAATTGCAAACTTTTCTAGGAGAGGCACACTTTTGCATCTTCTCAACACCTAAGCATTTAATAAATTCTTGTTGATCGAATGGAGGAATGACTAGCAAAGAACCGTCAGTTATGTCAAAGGTGCCGATTTGATTGTCTTGAGACTCAATCCATTAAAAAACTCAGCTGTTTGGCCAGAGAGTAGGGGCCTCACCAAAAGCTGAGAATTTGAGAGAAACCTTTTATAATCTTATAAGGTTCCAGGCCGTGTTCTTTGATCAGTTAAGGAAAAAAATGCCAACTGTCAGGCATAACCCAAGATTTCAGGAAGTCTTCCCCAGCAAAGTCTAAACCCCCACGCTCCAGAAAAGGTTTATCCCTCCTGTGGATGGCAGACAATATGCTTGCTGATGCAGCCAGTGATATAATTAAACTTTTGACCACATGCATAACTTTAAGCAAAAAAGTGGCTAAATCTCTGTGTCTAACGTGATTGAAGGGTAGAATCCGATGGTGAGGCTCCCCCAACTAATCTCTCCTTTCACAGTTCCCTAGAAGCAGGCCTTCTGGGGGTCCAGAGTTTACAATAAGACCCTTTTATACTTAAAATGTCAGCAAAACATTAAGACTAGCTCTTCCCAAAACACGAAGGGGTAAGCCTGGCCATTCTTTCCTCTTGACATTTGGTCTAATTCCATTTCAGATAAGTGGGCCTTGGATGTAATCCATCTGGAGTAGGGCATCCTTAAATTTCCCTTTTTGGCCTGCCTTTTGGATCTAACCCTTATTGCTGAAACTTCACTGGGTTTTCTGCGTCTGAAAGGGCATATAGCTCTTCCTTTTTGTTTTAGTCTACAATAATATCTAATACTTAGATTTCATAGAAACTATGAAATGCTATTCACAGAAACTGACTTCATCTGGTAATGGCAAATTTCCCATTTTCCCAGGCTACGTTCCCAAGCAAGATTTGAGTTTTATGTTCACAATTGACTTGTTTCAGAGTGACCAGGTGGCCAGAGTGCCTCTGAAAACCCCCTCAGGGCCTGAGGAAATTTGTGTTGGCAATTATGTTAGTCATTTTGCAGGTGAAAGGTATTCTGATTTATATTTCACAATCTGATCTGCTGCAAGGCAAGGGCGAAAAACTGGTGCAGTTGGCCACTAGATCTTTCTAAACTAAGAGCGAAATATAGATTCTTAATAATTCAGGCAAAATTCTCTGACTAAAGCTGAGATAGGTGGGCAAGTTGAAACAGATTTCCATGTTTCGGACTGGAAATAACCCTGGAATGCTAACCTTCATGGGGTGGAGGGGTTTATGCATGCAACAATGTGACTGTCAGAATGTGGATTAGAGAAGGGATTTCATCATACCTTAGTATTGTACAACTTCATCAGTTGTTCTGAGATTCTAAAGGGAGGAGGCTTAATATTTTTGCAGTTAAATAACAGTATGGCAAGCTTCTCTGATGTGTTCCCCCATCCTCATGTGGTAAAGAATTTGGGTGGTAATAGCTTTGTAAGAACCTTTATAAACAGCTACTGTGTTTTCCTCTCACATGAGTCTGTTCCAATGTGCTGGGTAAACAGTGGTAATTGATAAAGTCATATATACAGCCTTTATTTTCATGGGTAAATTTATGGTCAGGAAAATATCTGAATTAGTCTCGTCTAAGACAATTGAAAGAAATGTCGGCATAGTTCCTGATGATGGATTTTTCTCATGTAATTATTTTGCATTTGGCATGATTCAAAATTGATTTTATGAATAGGACAGCAGATTAACCTTTCTGTAACAGGCTGGAAAAATGATCACTTGGAAACATGGTGCCCCCTAATAGCATTCTTTGTAGCAATCAGAGATAATCTGCTTGTGAGCAGTCACGTTATTAGCTCATTTCCTTAAGCCGTTTCCTAAACTTCTTATCTGATTGCCATGATGCTCCCAGTTATTGGATTGGGGATAGTTCCTCTACTGGATGTAACTTTTCTCACTTCAATAGAGTATGATAATGATGATGGAAATGGTGGTTTCTGTGAGAACACTGTAGGAAGAGCAGAAGACTAGAAAACATCCATTTACAACAACCCATTTTAAACCCTGCATTTGGAGAACTAGACATTTAGCTTAAACAAGTTCTGGACAGTTATAATTAATGGCATCCTTGGGTGAGTGTTTAATACAACCATTTAAGTTACTGTTTGCCTGGCATTTCCTCCTTTAGGAAATGAGGCAGTTTGCAGAAAAGAAATTAAATAAATCCTGCCTTTCCTTTTTATTGCCTTTGAGATTTCCATGAAAACTTTTATTTCTTGGGACCTCCAAGTATATTTGCTATTGGCAAATGCTGATGTTTTCTTGATTTTGGAAACTGGTAGAAATGGGTCTTGCTAAACAGGTAGAATCCTAGATGCTGTCTTTATTCTTTCTAATCTCTTTCTTTTCGATATCTTGAATTTTTACAAAATCTTTTCTTCTGTGGCCCAATTTTCATAGTAGAATGTAAACTCCTCAAGGGTAGGGACCACGTGCTCTATGTGCTATGTGTTTTCACAGAGCTCAGTAGGTCTGCAATAGATGAGTTTATAGTTTTCAGGATCCCAGAGATCATGACTGACTTGTCTGAAAAAAAAAATCCAAATCCAAGCAACATCTACCACATTTTTACCAACTTGAAAAAATGTTAATAAAAACATTAAAACTGCATGAAAAGTATCTCTAACACATTTTCTGAACTAATTGGTATGAAAAGCAGTCTTCATGGGTTCTCTTCAGAGAACATAATTTTCTCCTTTCGGATACATGGTATGTGTCCTGATGACCACAAAACAAGCCGAACATTTTGGGAAGGTGTCTGCTTAGGTTTCTGGATTTAAAGTGCACCTGAAAATTCTTAAGAGTGTTACTTAGGTCAATCTGTTTACAAAATATGGTATTTTTCCTGATTACTTAAAGATCACTTCCTATGTGTCGGTGGAAGAATTTCTTACAGACTAAAAGCTGCTTTTCACCTCTTGGATCTCTTTGATTAACTGCTTGTTATATTTATACCTCAGAACAGGACCAAAGAAAAATTCCACTTTTATTCTTTGTTACATTTGAAGAATTAATGTGAAAGAACGAACGTCGTGCATTGTCAGGAAATGATTTTTCATGTTAGCATCAGCAAAGCAGAGCAAGTGCCCTCTGCTGTGGCTTTTTACCATATTAGACAGGGATGTCCTTCAGCATCTTTGCTGATGATGGGCATAAATCAAATTGAGAACAGTGGTATGTAGTGAATTTAGTGCAACTGCATTTTTTAATATGTAAGTAGGCTTAGGTTTTTATCTCCCTTATCTTAAGCCCGTCAAGATCAAACTCAAGCAAGCATTCACATCCACAATTGAATCTCACCAGCCTTTTTCTTTAAGTTAACATTAGTTCAAACTCTCCCCACTGCTTCTGTCAATAGATCTTTTAAAGACAGGCATTAGAGTTAAGTTTGCCTTAGCCTTTTTTCTCCCTTTCCATAGCTTCAAGCCCAAGGGCTTCTTTTAATAGGCATTAGTTAAGGCCCAGAATTGAGTAGACATTTGTGAAGGAGACTTGAAGTTTGGAACAGAATTGGCCTTTATAGTTTTTCCATGGGGGGAAAAAAAATCTTCTTATGAGAATAAAGGCTGCCTACTAATCTGCTACCATCTGGAGAATGGAGAAGCCAGAGGTTGTTGGCACCAGGTCACATCCCTTATGTAAACTGTCAAATTCTTTTCATATTAATGGCATATTGAGTTTAATCTGAGAGGGTTCGGTATCGGTCAGAGCTTATTGATTGATTTTTTTTTTTTCTGCCAAGGAGGGCTTCTAGTATTCTTACAATATGAGAGAAAGACACTGAGTACTCCCAAAAATCAACCATTTGATTCATAAAAGTCTTCCTTTTACTCCCACTTTGCACCATCCACTTTGCACCATTTAGTAATGCTTGAAGCCATAAGTAAAAATCCTCTGTGTTCTTCCAAATAACTCTTTCCATCTGACTTTATTGAAGAAAGTATGAATACATCTTAAATTCAATAAGGAAACCAGTTGATAATTATCATACTTATCCCCATACTTGAAATAAAATAGTAGTGAGCCTAAGATTCTATTTTTCTTACAGATTATTTTGCACATATGTGCATGTGAGTATAAATATAGATGTGCATTTTGGTGCTTTAGGGTGTAATGGAACAGCTAAAATCACCCCAAGTCTTACGAGACTCCTGCTATCTGAGTGGTAAAGAATAAAAATCCTTACTTTTTGATTATGAAACCTTTAGCCTCTTGTGGACACAGGGCCAAACAGATTGCGAATGTCTTGACAGCTCTATTCACAGCAGAAGCTTATTCCCCAAACTGGTGCAGATTGATTTTGTTCATTCTAAAACTGTTCTGCTCTCCCCCTCTTATAAATAAAAATAGACCCACACACTCATTCCCAGACCTTTTGATAGGTAAAGGTTGAACTCTCTAAACCACAGCATGGAAACCCAAGTAATCATGTTATTCCTGGGGATAGACATCTATAGTACAAGCTAAAAGAAGTGGTGAATAAAAGGCACTGTTTTATTCTATACTATCCACGTAGGATATTTTGGCAAAAACAGGTCTAACATTCAATAAATATTTCTTGAACAAATAAACAAAAGAATGACTATCTCTCGTTTCTACCTGAAGAGTCTTCAGCTTGCATAAGGAACGTGAAGACACAAAACCTAAAAATTTCAACAAACAGGATTAAGTAAAGAAGCACTGAAATATCCAGCTTTTGAAAATTCTTTTAAATTCTGAAATGAAAGCATTTGTCCTTGGGGCCTATATTCCGCTTGGGGCCTATACCCCCCTGGTTTCATATGTAAACCAGAAAATGAAAACCAGACCCAATGACCCAAAGGAGATGAAGCATGTTTGTTTTGCCCATTATATATCTCTGCTCACGCCTAGATGCCTTGCCTTCTCTGTCCTCTGTGTTTGAAGTTGAGAGCTGGGAACAGACATGAGATTGAGGTCCCAGGGAGAAGCCAAGTTCGGCCTGAACTGGTGAACTTACTGAGACTAGGGGCAGATAACGTGAACTAAAGATACTCACTTATGACATTTGTGCCAGTAGGGGAAAGACCCATTGCGCCTTTACAAACAGGTTTCTTTTTGGTTGTCTTAATGGATGGCGCCTAGCTGAATGTCTTGGCAGTTTTCCTTAAGTAACCGTCTCCAATTGATGATGATGGGAATGAGCTTACACAGAAACCAGTATTACATAGGATTTTCTGCCAAATACACTGAATGCAACAATTCTGAAGGGAATCGTCATAAGGGACAGTGGGCTGATATTACAAAACATTAGCATGCTTACTAAGGAGCCCAGCAGCAATAACAAAGACAAAGAATTAGGTGAAAAGGAAGGCAAAAACTTGGGAAGGAACATGAAGATGTCCGTGTGAAGACATATATACATGAAAGAAACAAGGGAAGTGCAAAACTGATTTTTGTATTATATTTTGTTGGCAATAAATTCCACCCTGTTGTTTGAATGCATTTTGATCCTAAGCTGCAGTGACCGTGTCCTAAGGATTTAAATAAATGCTATTAAGAACATTATAGTAAACTCTAACTTTGAAAAGGGTAGTTAGTCCAGGTTTTCTACAGTGGTCAAGTATATGCGAGTGACTTAAGAATCTTTTTATGACAGGTTCCCTTTGGTGGCCCCCTCCTCCCTAGCTTTGTAAACTTCTCACTTGCAAAGCAGCAGTCAGGTTTGTATTCATTCTTTTCAGCCTGCTTGGATTTTATCTGACTGCAGAGAACCGTGACTGGACAAAGATTGTGGTTTGGGCGGTCACTGCTATGACGGCACCCTTTGCTCCCATTGTGTGCTTTACAAGGGACTCCGTCTGCCAGAGCTCCTTTTTCCTCCGCGGCTCTAATCTGGAGAGCTCCGAGGACTGTCTGGCGCGGGACCAAGAGACGGAGTTCAGCCCCGTGGCCAGCAGGCGGCGTACTTGCCAGATAAGAACAGGTTTCTCGGTGCCAGAGTAACTCGCATCACGTTCTCTGCCAGGCTGTCCTTTTTAGTCAATTCGGCTCAAGATTCGACCCCCAAAGCATTTTATTTTGTCCTCTCAGGTCCCGGCCCACACCTGTATGACTTTCCGTCCACGCTACTGTTTTCAGTTTCTTTTTGTTGTTAACAGTAGGCTCTGCTTTGCCGTCCCTGACGTGTGATCACCTTTTACTTAGAAATTGGAGAGTGGTTTTCTTTCCCTCTCCCTGTATCACAGGTCAAGTTGAAGGGTACAGTCACCTGCAGGGAACAGGACCAAGTGTGTTCATTGAGCATTTTGCTGTTTTACATGACCTCGCCATAAAGGAATGTCTCCATGAGAAAGGAAAAACCTGTTTCATAACGCAGTGCAGAGCTTTGTTTTCTCTCGTCAGGGTGACAGCCCTTTGGTTCCTGCCAGTGGGTATGCGACAGGAAGGTGGGGAAACTGGATCATGAAAATTCCACGGCTGGCAATTGCTCATTCTTTAGTCTTCTAGCCGGAGGATAGTGCTCAGTACAGTATTTAATTCGGAGAGCCCAAACCTATGCCATTAGCACTTTATTCTTTAAAAAAAAAAAAAAAAAAAAAGGGTGACCCTTGGCAATTTTTAAGCAGCTTCAGCATAGTCTGGCAGGAAGGCGTGATTGAGGAAGCGTTTTGTTTTTTGAAACTTGGATTCAGTGAACTTGTTGACTGGGCTTTGCTGGGTAATGCTTTCCCCAGACAGCGAGCCATCTGCACAGGAAAAGTTCACAGTGCACACCCGGGGCTTGTTACCACAATGTGGTGCTTTATGACTGAGATCCTTTTCTTGAACGGCTGAGCCACTAGGTTCCTGTGCTCTCTGCCCCAGGTTGGAATACAAGTTGCCCCAATGCTGGAGCAATTCCCACTCTGGCTGGGGCAGAAGCGGGAGCAGAAACCTCACAGCAGGTACTGATGCTTCAGTATGTTTTTCTGCAGGCTCCTAAACCTTCTTCCCCACTCACTCACGGTTCCCAATCCCTGCCACCCTGAGCCCCCATTCTTGGATTAGTTCTCAGGCAGCTGCAAATACTGATGTGCTACCTCCTGTTGAGAGAGAGAGAGAGAGAGAGAGAGAGAGAGAGAGAGAGAGAGAGAGAGAGAGAGAGAGAGAGAGAGTATCCATGCAACTGCAACAGGTACCCCCCATGGAGGAATGTGAAATCACTGAGCTCAAATCTTAGATGACTTTCAGAAGTCTGTGTAGAGCAGGTTTACTTTGGTTTGTTTTTGGCAGAAGCCCATTATTTGATGGCAGCAGGTTTCTTTGTTTTTAAGCCCGTTGGAAGTTAACTCTGTGGCATTTCAGCTGTATAAGGATATAGAATCCAACCTCTTTGGTATCTATCGGTTCAGATTTTGCTTACAAAAATGGGTCTGTTTAAACAAGCCAATCGTGTGCACAATAGGGTTCCAAGATTAATTTTTTTTCAGAAACTGGGTTCTTCTTTTTCTACTATTAACAGAATCATTAATATCTTCCCCCCACACCCTTTTTCATTTTAAAAGTGATCTGTAGAAGCTGTCTTTCCCGGAGCCTCATTGTTCGTGAATTATATTGTGAATCCATTTGGACACCGACCAGGAAGTTGCTATAATTGCTCACATGCAAGTAAAAGCTTTCTCTGTGTATTAATTAGTTGATACAAGGGATTAAGATGATTACATGAAAGGCATTGCTGCTTCCCTCTGAATAGTTAGACCAAGGTGGGTGCCAAGGCATCATTTGATCCCATTTGCTCAGCATGTTCCCTTGATAAAGGCACAGAATTTTAACAGTGAGGTTTCCCGAGGCAGCAGAACATGGGGATCATTTGGATTCACTGTGTCTGTTGATGTGAAATGTGGGATATTAATCAAGGCTAATTACATGCAATGGGTTTGGAACAAACTGAAGGCCAGTTCAGGGCATGATTCTCTATGTAATTACGGACTTTAAGGTACCAAGGTAATTACTGGAAATTAGAGGCCCTTCCTTTATGGGTCTTGCCTCTCAAAATGTGGAAACAGTTTCTTTCACCATTAGGAGGTAGGTCTCTTCTCAGAGTCTGGTGTTAAACAGATACAGCCAGCTTTTAAGTAGGCCTTGGTCATGCTATGTCAGCTTTCTAGAGTTAGGGCAATAATCCAGATAATTCTGGCCTACTTTTTTTTCCCCTGTCAGTGATCTTCTAATATTTGAATTCAAAGTAAAAACTGGTGTCTACTTGCTTAGGGAGTGGAATTGAATAGTTCAGTGTCCTTTTGTGGAAGACCATTTCCTTTATGTGTATTGTTTGTTTGCTTGTTTGTTTTTTGTTGTTGTTGCCCAGGCTGAAGTGCCATGGCACGATCTTGGCTGACCGCAGCCTCTGCCTCCAGGGTTCAAGTGATTCTCCTGCCTCACCCTCCCAAGTAGCTGGGATTACAGGCACATGCTGCCATGCCTGGCTAATTTTTTTGTATTTTTAGTAGAGATGGGGTTTCACCATGTTGGCCAGGCTGGTCTTGAACTCATGACCTCAGGTAATCCTCCCACCTCAGCCTCTCAAAGTGCTGGGATTTTATATATGTATATGTAAAAGAGTAATCTACAGTCCTTTCTATTAATACATTTAATACCTTTTACTTGAAAGTATTGGGTTACTTCACAGTGTATGAGTGTTTGGAGATGCCACTTTTTTAAGGAAGCCCCTCCCTAGAGGGCTGGGAGAGCCACTATTGTGAGACTCTTGTGGGAAGTCGAGCATTCACCTCCAGTACAGAAAGCCCCCAAACCCAGATTCTTGTTTCTGGTAGCATGTGTCTTTATGCTCGTCTGGGGTCAATATGCTAAGTATAGATTTAACTTCGAATATGTGTACCTACAGGCATGTGTTTATTGTAAGCTCAGGAAAAGGACTTGGCCACTAAGCTCTGAAGAATCAGGGTGGGAAGAAGTAGTGATTTTTCTAAGTCGTATATTTAGCTGTCCTGACATTGCTATTTTTAAGAACTTTCAGAACGAGTTCCTATCATAGATATACTATTTCTGAATCTGAAAATTGAGAAGCATTTGTAAAAATGTGGAGGGCTTATAATAATTTTATAAAACTGAGGTTTTATGTACTTTACGTGTAAGATATTCTGTATCATATTTTTAAAAAACTATTTTTCAAGTAGCTGATTTCATCACAAGGCTCAAACCACTACTAACTTCTGAAGTTTTATTTATGGTGGCATTTCTGATTCTGTTATGTCCCACAATTATTTGTATGTTCTCCGTCCAGAAAGTCTATGTCTCGCCTCACTGGGAGGCACTTCTGCACGTTCCTGGCGGGGGTTTGGGGATGGCCAGTGGAAGAATGAGTCGTGTCTCTAAGTTAGGGCAGTTAGGGACTGCAGCTGTCAGTTTCTTTCCTTCTGGCTTTACCCTTTCATTGTTTTATCACTCAAGTGTTAATGCAGTGCTGCTGCTGGCCTGATTTTGCCATTTCTTCCCCTCTACTACCTGCCTCAGCATGTCCCTTCTGTAGCACTTCTGAGGCTTCTCCCTGGTCTAACTGTCTCTCAGTTCTTCTTTCTGACTTTCCCATGGGTTGTTCTCTCCCCACGATCTTTATTATTCCTCTGCTGAGGTGGGAAGATCATTTGAGCCCAGGAGGTTGAGGCTGCAGTGAGCCATGATCTAGCTAGCCACTGCACTCCAGCCTGGGTGACTGTGAGATCCCAACTATAAGAAAATAGCAACAACAACAACCAAAAAAAAACCTCGAATGTAAATATTAGAAACACACTCTTCATTCCAAGCTACACACTACCTTACCTTACATGTCCAGTGTCCAATGCTGTACCCCTTAATTTCCTGGCGTACCCTAGAAATGTCATATAAACTGGGTTTTCCCTATCTGCAGCCTTCAGGGAACCTGGCTATTGTTATTTTTAAGTTAATGGTCCTGCTACTCTCCTGAGAGCAGAGAGAATGAGGCTGCTAGAATCCTATGTGTGAACGTCTGCCCTTTGTCTTTCCTTTCTTGGGAGGCTTGGGTGTTTTAGTTTCGGACATTCCAACCTGGGGCAAGGGTGGGTGGATGGGGTGCTGTGTCTCAATCTTCATTTGTCTGTCATGGTATTCTCTCACCTCTCCAGAGTAGAGAAATGACTCGTTCAGGTCCCAGAGCTTGAAGGTATGCACAGGTACATGTCCCCACACACATTCCACCTCTAGCACAAGGGTAAGCCCAAGGTCACTGAAGTAAGTCAGCAAAACTGGAAGCCAGGGTTGTTGATTCTCTGCCTTATTCCTTGCAAACCCTCTCATATTTTCTGGAAGAACTTATATGTGTTTTTGTCTCTCCCCTGCATTTTAAAGATTAATTTCATCTTTAGCTTTATTGAAAGGAAGTGGAATCTGATCTGTGGAGACTCTTTTTGTGCAGAATACCAGTGACATCATGGAATGACCAGAGTTCTACATTTTATTAAAGGACATAGGGAAGGTGGTGCTACATACACATAGGACAACTCTTTCTTGTTCTGCTTATTTCCAGTCATTCGTATCTAGCTTTAATTTCTTTGAAACATTTTGTAAAAGTTCAAGTGCTGTTGAATAGAAATGTTGTGGATTTTTTTAAAGTAAATATTAACTTATCAAATTCAAATGAGAACTTAAAAAGGGAAACTGTAGTAAGGTTATGGTAGACACTACGTTTTTTGCTATCATTATTCTTTTAAGGATTAGTCAAGGTTAATTAAGGGAATCACCAAGGATTGCAGTTAGGGACATATTTAGAAGTATTTATTGTGTAGGAAGAATGAGGAACAATATTCTGTTCTTTAGTACTTTCACACTTCTGCAAACATAACTGGAAGAAACCCAAAATCTAAAACCCAAGCAATTTTGCAAGCAGTGTTTATCATCTTCTGCTTCTCCTATGGTTGATAAAAGTTGACTAATGGAATTTGAAAGGAGGCCAGGAGTCTTTTTTTTAAGTGTGTGATGTATGTGAAGCTGCAGTAATTTTGGTTGCTCCCTCTTGTGAAGATCTATGTATGCATGGCAAGGAATGTAGCATTTAGGTATTTGCTTATGTGTTTTAAAATATCATTAACAAAAGCATTGGAAATGATGGCAGTGTTTTGTGTTTTTTTAAGCTAGACTGTTTTATTGTGTTTTATTCTAAGCTCCTTTTAAGCAGGCTGGAAACCATCTCCACTGACACAGCCTTTTCCTTTACATTTGAACTTTCCTGGCAAAAATGGCTTGTCGATAGAGTCCAAGCTAGTTCATTCCCTTTGTGTGTAGAGAATTAGACACATGAATGCCACAAATTAATCAAATGTAAGTCCAGAATAGAAGGCTCTCACCCACTAACTAACATGACTGTGAAAGCTGCTTTGAATAAGAGGGAAAGGACCCATCAAATATACATGAAAAATAGTGAGTTTATGAAGGCCCAGGGATTGTTGGGCTTGACCGGACCTGCGTGCCATCACTTAAAGGGGGGCAGGAGCAGAGGGTGGGAGCAAGGGACCACCAGCCCATGAGGTGGAGTTTTCCTTTCTTAAATGATCTTCTTCCATTGAGAGAAGTTCTGGGAATATCAATGAGCCCCTTGCTGAGACAGGGTTGGGGGTCAAAGTGCAGGGCCAGCTGCCAGCCTTCCTGAAGGACAATAGCAAAGCCCTTCTGTACATAGGACAAAAGGATATTCTAAAACAATGTGTTTAGACACTGAATGAAACAATAGTTAAATTAAAATTATGCAGCATCATGTAAACTTAACATTTTCTACTCCATCTTCTTTCTTAGAGTGGAAAATTGATACAGCTCTCTTCTTTTTTGTTTTCACTTAGTTATTTTGTGATTTATAGAACTTTAATCATTTAGCTATATAAGTTAAAATATAAACTTATGCCCCCTTTAGCACATAAATATGAATATTATTAAGGAAAAAGTTTTCTTGTGGGCTTTTGAGTTTAATATATATACATAGCATTATTTGGCTGTTATAAAACAAGGAAAATACATATTTCTAGATGGACATAAAACATAGAGATATATATTAGATAAACAGCAAGTTTTGTTGTGCAAATGATGAAAACACAACGTAGCAGCTTTGTAATGTGGTTGAATTAAATTTATACACACAGACATTATTTCCCAGACTAACATTAAAACTCAAAAGTTGAACTATGAAAATATTAACAAGAACTACTCAAGTATTTATTCTGAGATGCTTCAAATCTGGATTTGATATAATGTAATTTATATAAACATAAACAGAGATGAAATATGAGAAGCCCTAATATTAATGTAAAACAAAATGAAAACTTGGCATTTAGTTCACATAGCATAGCTATGTGCACACTATTTTCCTAATTCTATCTTGATAAAATTGAAAGTTACCCGTAAAAATACTACTCTGTGGTCTTTCAGCCCATATTTTTTTTTGTTCCTGGTGTGGTTTGAATTTCATATTGTGTTTATTTTTCTTCATTCTCTTCATCCTCACCCTGAAACCACAGAAGGTTTTTCGATGGAAAGGAGAGTATTGTATCACACTTCCTGGTTGGTGCCAGTTAGTTCCAGCTTGGGCTTTCTTTGTGGCTTTCTTTTGGAATGATATCATATTTATTAGTCTTCACGTTTGCTAGAATAGTTCCAGTTTTCCATCTTTTAGCACAAATCCCTGAAAAGGTCACATACAACTCACTCACTGGGCAAGCACACAGGCTGAGTGAGGGGTGTGGGGTAAAATGACTAAGAATGAAAAGTTGGAGCTCTTCATGTTCAGTTCTTAGAGTCAGAATTTATGGAACCCATTCAGCTAGTTAAAGACTTCTTAACTCAGACAGTGATAGTAATTTAATGTTTGACATTTATTACCATGTATTCTTAACAAATTAATAATTTTAAATTTGAAGAAGGACCATCCAGAAAACTAGCAGAGGACAGGGACTAGGTGAAAGACCCTGTAGGGGTCATTACTGATGGGGATGTTGGGAGATGCGGATTGCACTGTTGATTAATGAAGAGTATCAGATCAAAACAACAACAACAGAGCAAAACAAAATAAAATATTCTAACTGTGGTTTCAGCCGTTTCATCTTCTTCAATATCTTGGCTCTTGACAGACATTCATTAGGTACCTGTTGTATCAGTTAGGGAAATACAATGCCGTTTACATCCTAGTAACAGACAAGTCTCTCCGCTAATCGCAGGGCAAATACAACCAATACCATCAAGCATATACCAAATGCTGTATATGTGTGAAAGTGGAAGCCCCATGTTGATGGGAAGGTCAGGAAGGATTTCTTAGGAGAGAAGGGTGTGAAATGGCAGGATTTTGAAAATGCAGAATGGAGGGAAGGCTAGGAGCCAAGACAGAGAGACAAGAAGTTCTGCCTTTAACAGTAATTTGTCAAGCCACCTTGCCTGGAGCATCTTCCAGAAAATGATTTATGCTGGACACTTGGGTAAATAGACCCAGCTGCTGGAGGCTGGGAAGCAACAGCCCTGCAGAGTGTCCCTTCCCCACCCCACAGCCTCCCCAGCACCTGTTCAGTCCCTGCCTGTCCCCTCTGCAGGCTGAGGGGGAAAAGAGCCCTCAGCAGGCTGAGGAGGAAAGTAGCCCTCCGCAAGCATAATCCTTTTGGAGCACAGAGTTGAGACCTCTGACCGGGGGAGGCTGGGTAGCAAACAGTGACCCCAAAGAGGAGGTTCTCAAATGAGAAACTGAGAAGTTGTTTGTACCAGGAAGGTAGAGGGAGGGTTCTGAAGACTTGTGAACAAGATGCGAAGAGTTGAGAATTGCACTTTAGAAAGACTAATCTTAAGGTTAGGTGAGACTGGAGACTGAAAGTCTGATGAGGGGCGACTGCCACTGTGCAAGCAAGAGGGATGTGAGTTCGGATACAAGGAGACTCAAGGAAAGGAAAAGGAAGTGTGGCTGGGTGCAGTGGCTCATGCTTGTTATCCCAGCACTTTGGGAGGCTGAAGTGGGAGGATCACTTGAGGCCAGAAGCTGGAGGCCAGCTTAAGCCTGTAAAGCATAGTGAGACCCTGTTTCTGCAAAAAAAATGAAAATTAGCCAGACATAGTGGCTTACTCCTGTTGTCTCAGCTACTTGGGAGGCAGAGGCAGAAGGATCACTTGAGCCCAGGAAGTGGAGGCTGCAGTGAGCCATAGCTCTGCACTGCACTCAAGCCCAGGCAAAAGAATGAGAATCTGTCTTGAAATAATAACAACAACAATAATAATAAACTTTAAAAATAAAGTAGGTGTCCGAAGAACTCGGATGAGAAAGCACCTGGCCACAGGACGGAACACCAAAGGAGCAGGTGGTGAGATGATGCCCAGGTGTTAATAATGGGGCAGGAAAGTGGGGAGCTTGGGAAAAGTCAGGTGTTACCCAAGACAGGAAGCTGGGGATGAGCTGTTAGTGTGGAAGTATTCAAAAATAGCAAATAAGAGTGATCTCTCTTTAAAGGTTTGATCCCAAAGAGTATGGACTATTAACTAAGCCCTGCTCTTTATAAAGGAGTTTGAATGAGTTTTTTTCCCCTAGAGTTGGGTATGGTTTTGAGAAAACCAATGTGCTCCTCTTATGTTCCTTGTAAGGGTTGCAGAGCTGGTGAGTGATTACTTCTGTACCCTAGTGACTTTCATGCTGGTTTGTGAATCCTCTGAAAATGAGGCCTTTCCTTTAACATTTTATAACACAAACAGCCCAGTAATTTAATGCTGGCTCTTCCAGTATAAATATCACATTATGAATATAATTTCCCATTATTACCATAAGAAATTATCTGAATGCTAAGAATAATTTGACTTTATAAGCTCGTACACCAATATGTTGTTTCCAAAACCAAACATTAAAGAAATACATAAAGGGAAACTCTCTTTTCTATTTTAATTTTTGCACTAGATTTAAAATTTTCTTGATGGAGGAGTCTGTCTTCTACACAGTGGGTACTCAACACAGTTTGGTACTCACAATGGTGAGTTTACTACATATCAGGAATTTTTTTTTAAATGATGCTCACCTACTTTTATAGGATCCTTCATTACTTTACATCTAATTCCATTTTTTTTTAAATGGGCCAAGGGACCAAGCTAGAACTTACCAATTATACTATATTCAAACTTTGATTCTTAAGTCCAAATCTGTTACAGAAATATTGTTGATGTGGGTGTAAGCAACCTAGTAACTATTTCCAAACTTATTTCACAGAAAGTGACCTAGAATGTTGACATAGAAAAAAATATAAGCTTAATGACGCTATCTGCTTGTATGTGAGAGGGAGATGGAGAGAGAGACGAGGGCCGGACGGGGCAAAGAGCTAGGTAGAATGATAAATGAAAATCTAAAAAGGTGGGCATCATTTCACTGGTATTAATTTGGTAAATTATCCATAATTTATTAGAGCTTGTAAACATTGTGGCAAATTTTTTTGCCCTGTCAGTAATGAATTGCTACATCATTAATTTTGTCAAGGGATCAAGAAACAACATTGATGAGCTCAAAGAAAACTCCTAGATGAATATAGTTGGGTTGAAGTGCTGGTGTGGTTAATGTAATTCACCAGTGAATCCACATGACCATTTCCTTTCCTCACGAGCAGCCTGGCCTCAACTGCCAAGGTTGGCAGGGTGCGCCCCACCCCCAGCGGGAGGAAGCTGTGTGGTCAACACTGCGCTTGGTTCCTTGCGTTTCCCTGTAACGCTATCCTGGTCTGTATATGTCTGTATATTTCCCTATTTTGAGTATGTTTAAAGTGGTAAGTGAAAAAATACATTTGAAAAAGTCAGTTGGAATAAAAATTATGAAAGAAATCAGAAATACTTTAGATAAGAATATTTTATAGAGAACTTAGTGTCCACTGTCTGTTTAAGCATTATATTTGGCATTTAGTCTCCTGTTAGCTATGGAGAAAGGGAAATCTGGTTATTCATATAGTTGTAATTTTCTCATGAAAGTATATTTTTTTAGGCCCGGTGCATTGGCTCACGCCTGTAATGCCAGCACTTTGGGAGGCCAAGGTGGGCAGATGATGAGATCAGGAGTTTGAGACCAGAGTGGCCAAAATGGTGAAACTCCATTTCTACTAAAAATACAAAAAATTAGCAGGGCGCGGTGGTGCGCTCTTGTAATCCCAGCTACTCAGGAGGCTGAGACAGGAGAATCACTTGAACCCCGGAGATGGAGTTTGCAGTGATCCGAGATAGCAGCATTGTACTCCAGCCTGGGTGACAGAGTGAGAGTCCATCTCAAAAAAAAAAAAAAAAAAGTGTGCTTCTTCCTGGTATTTAATGACTAAGAGGTATTTGTCACATCGCTGTTAACACAAGTGGTGCCAGGTAGCATAGCAGAGTTTATTTAAATTTTATAAATTGCATTTTATGGCTATTTCTTACTAATGACCCTGCAAAGACCAAAATCATCGCTTTGAATTGTTAATTTATAGAAGGCATTTCAGCAGGAAATATAGGTTGCAGTTGTCTTGTGCACTGAAATTGTCCAGGTGTGCCTAATTTTATCACCAGGTCTGTAAAGGGGTAGAGTTTAGGGAATCTAGAGAAGTGAACAGGGATTATATCCCTTATACTGCATCTGTCAGCTATCTAATGCTTCACCTGTTCTTAATAGAAGTAGTTAATTAATTGGTTAAAGTCTCATGGGGGTTTAAAGCAGTTGTTGCCTGTTGGTTGAAAAAAGAGCATTGTCTTTAGAAGCTGATATAAACTCACATTACAGAACTACAGGGCTTAGTTCTGTATCCTTAGTGCTGGGGCCATGCAGCCATTCCTGGCTCTGCCTCACCTTTGGGATTCTGATCTCAGGGAGCCTCACTCCATGTATTGTCTAAGCAAGCCACTGTTATGATGGATGAGGTCTGTTCCTGCAGTACGATATGGAGGGTAGTTAGGGATGGGAGCAAGGAGAGGAACCCAAGTCTAATCCATCCCCTTTTTGAGAGATAGATAATTTGATAATCATGATGTTAAGCCACTTGTCCTTGCTACACATCTAGGTAGTAGCATATGTGACACTAGAACGGATATTTAAGAGCTTGACTTAACATTAGTGGCCAGCTAAAATATGAGCCCACTTTACAACATCAGGGGGAGGATGACTCAAGTAGCTCAATGGAAAGAAGGTCAAGTGGGTAATATTAAAGGTGAATATTTGATTAATCAAAACATGAGAACAGGGTATTTTTTACTTAGATTTTAACACAGCCAAATTCACCTGCTCTTTATGGTTGAGACTACATGATACCTAACTAGGAGAGGAAATTTCATGTGTCAACTAGTTACTTTGTTACCTCGTTTAAGGAATCAGGTAACTTTTCTTCTCCCTCTGTACTTTATATTATTTCAAAGGCCTTAATTGGACTGTTGCTTTTAATAATATAGTCAATATTTTAAGTAAAAATTGAAATTTTCATATATTGGTTGATAAGCATTATGTAAAATTTAAAGTTGAAAGTAATTCATTCTTTAGCTCTTTAATGTAAAAGCAATCTCTCAAAAATAAATTCGGCATAAGAAGCTTCACTCTTCAGTGTTGGAGCATTTGAGAAAATAGAGTAAATCTAGTTTTATATAACTACCCTAATACTCTTAGAATACCAAGTGTTTTACAGTAACAAGTTTGAGATAGGATACAATATGAATATATTATCCTCACAGCTAGCCTGTTCCTTTAGTCAATTTCAGAACACATATTAAGGAAAGCAATATCTAGGCCCACTCCTTGTTTCAAAGTATATTCATATGTTCAGATGTGGGGGGAAAAGCATTCAGCAAGAAGTATTTTTTAAAGCAAATAAACTCCCCAAAGGATAATTGCTCTTCTAGAGGCATCAATGTATATTTTAATATTTATCTTTGCAGTAGGGTACATTTCTATTTTCTTTCAGCAATTTCATTCCTAGCACCAGGATGGCTATAGGAGAACTTCTTCCAGAGATGAGATGAATGACTTTTAAACAGCTCTTTTTGAGACCATATTTTCCTTGAGAGAGAATATAAATATTCTTTTGATTGTGCATATTACTTAAAACTTTATGTATGTGTGAAGTGAACATAAACAGATGTAATTGTGTCTTTGATAAAATGTAAAATTAGCATTCCATTATGAATTATATTGTGTTGAAGAAAAATTATGAGAGAACTCTTAGGGAGTGCTCTCTGCAAACATCATGATTGTCAAGAAGAATTCATTCATTCCCTCATCCTGTCAGTAAATACTCAGTGTTCATTATGGGCCTGCTGCTATACTATATCCTAAGAGGGTTGCAAATATATATATATATATAAAAATATACACACACACACATATTTTTTTTTCTTTTTCTTTACATAGATACATGTGAAAGAGTTAAATGACAGGTTAAGAATAAGAGTCACAATGAATGATCAGACAATAAATACCCAGATAGCAGAAATTAGCATGAAGAATGGTTTTGGAGGCAATGGGACTGAGCAGGGCTGCACTGGTGCTGAGTGGTGGGAGAAGCAGTGGTGGTGGGAGAGGCCAGGGTAGAGGAAGGAATGTTGCATAGGGAATCACGGCATCTGGTCCCAGCCCTGGCCATTCACCATCCTGGTGATTTACAAAACTGTGTCACCCTGAAACGTAAGATTATCTCTAACATCCCTTCTTGCCATTCTGTCATCTAAGCACTCATCTGGCTGTAGAATTCTCTTCATTGCTGCCTCCAGTTTTTGGCTTAAACATAAAAGTGCTAGAACATATATGAGGAAAGAAAAACACAACAAAAAACCTAATGTAAACCAACTTTCTTTTGTTCTGTTTCCTTAGATTCAGCCAGGATTCTTCTGCTCCATAAATATTTCCCATTTAGAAAGTAATTACATCAATGCAAAGCTTTATGTTTAAACATATATGGCTTTTATTGTTACATGATAACTGAGTCTAAATTAGATGATTCTCATTAATGAAAGGACAGGAAAATAAGTAAGTCCAGACATAATTAGGTCACAGCATTTGACCATTGTGCCTTAACCTTCCCTTTGCCCTTATCTGCTAAAGCTTTGGCCTTAATATGGACAAAGAGCAATTTAAATCTCTTTCCATTCCTATCCTTTTTCTTGAGCGGCTTCAAATCTAAATCTCTAATAAAGGAAGGGATAATAAAATAGCAGAGAAAGTATAATGGGAAATATATTGACTCTCATAAAAGTTTTGGAAGAGAAATATATTCTCTTTCTTCAGCTCTGTAATAATATAATCATGGTGTGATTTCTACTTTGCTAGACTAGGGACTATTTTGGAAATCTTTAATGAATATAATCAGGTGGTAAGCATTTAAAAATTCTTATTTCCTGAAAGCTAGAAAATTATTGTTCAGTGTAAAATGCAAAAGACAAAGGAAAAAAAGCCAGTTACATTAAAAAAAATAATAAAACAAAACAGTATAATCCATGTGGCGTGATGTAATAGAATCACTGGGAGTTGGGGTTGAAGCTTGAGTTTTAGGCTTAACTTTGAATCTTTCCGTGTAAGCTTGGGCAAGTCGCATAATCTTTTTGGGGCCCAGATTTTCTTTTTCTTTTTTAGGTTTATTTTTATGCCCCTCCCGACTCAGACTTTTTTTAAATATAAAATAATAACACCAAGCATTTATATTTACCATGTGCCAGACACTATTCTAAACCTTTTATATTTAATTACTTAATTCTCCCACCTACACCATGGGGGTAGATACTATCATATGATTGCAATTTTGTGCTTGTTTTATCTTGCATAACATTTTTGAGAAATGGTCTGAACTCAGACAATTTATGGTATGAACTGCTCCATTTGACTGCCTCATTATTTACATCATTATTATCAGAGGCCAACTATTTAGATTATTCAAAGGTAAAAACACTTCTATATACATACAATAGTAACAAAACTTTGCTAAAGGAACTCTGAAAAAGGTCACTTATAATTTTAGTTATTGAGCAGAATCTCTGATATTAGCAGTAGAGAGCCTCTTTTTAAATCCCCATTGTACAGATGAGAACTGTAGCACACACACAGAGAAGTATAGAAGAATACCACACTAACCAGGACTGAATTCACTTCTATATCTGTCCGTGGACAAATGTCATTATTTAGACATGAGGAAACAAAAATAGCTTTTACCACATTGCCCCAGGCACTGCAGTCTCGGAATTCCTGTCAACCCTCAACTCTGCCACTGGGCTGCATGACTGCCGAGAATCATGTGGCTGAAACTCAAGCTAGGATGCCTGCCACCTGACCTCCAGCTTTCCCTCTCTCTAGTCCCTTCTTGTTTAACAAATGTTTCCTAAGCACCTCCCATATACCAGGCACTGTGCTGGGGACCAAGGCAAATATATTTACAGTCACAGACATGACCTATGCCCTGTGTAGCTTACAGTTCAGTGGGGAGCTGGGCATTAAGGAAATAATCACACAAAGGGACATACACTGATAGACGTGCTGTGGCAGATGAAGGAGATGTAGGTGGTTTGAGGAGAGGGATTTGGAACAGGAGCCTTAAGGTCTGGGCTCAAGCAGTCATTTAATTTCTTCCTAAGTATTCAGACTTCGGTATGACTAGGCTTCCACATACTAGGTAATTTAGGGAAGACAGATGTGCTGGAGACATCTGAATGAGATCAAAATTCAAAGTCTACCTGTGTCTTTTTATTAGTGGAACGTGAAATGGAGTGACAAATTGGCTTCATGAGGGTATTGGTTCAGGTAACTTCCTCTTGCCACAGACCACTGGATTTGAGATATTTATTTATTTTATTTTTATTTTTATTTATTTGTTTTGAGATGGAGTATTGCTCCTTTCACCCAGGCTGGAGTGCAATGGTGCAATGTTGGCTTACTGCAACCTCTGCCTCCCGGGTTCAAGCAATTCTCCAGCCTCAGCCTCCCAAGTAGCTGTGATTATAGGTGCCCACCACCACACCCGGCTAGTTTTTGTATTTTTAGTAAAGACAGGGTTTCACCATGTTGGCCAGGCTGGTCTCGAACTCCTGAACTCAAGTAAGCTGCCTGCCCTGACCTCCCAAAGTGCTGGGATTACAGACATGAGCCACCATGCCCAACTGAGATATTCTTTATTAAGAAGACTGTGACGGATAAGAGAACAGAGTTCCAGCTTGAAGGATAGAAAATTTGAGTTTTACTTTGCACTTTTTCACCAAATAACTTGTGCAGGTTTTAGGTGGTGGTTGTAAAATCTAATAGGACTCTTGTGAAGATTAAGTAAGAATGTGTACATATAACAGCCCAATTGGTGCCTGACTCATAGGAAGTGCAGATTAAATGTAGTTCTCCTGGTTACTATTTAATGTGGGAGAGACCAAGGTGGATTAAAAATTGTGAGTGTCAGGTCTGGACAGCCTTGATGGGGATAGGATATTTATCCGCGAAGGCAGTTTAGCATACTTACGTGCCAAAGACGTGCAATTGAGTTGACTTACTGACCAAATGGTAAGTGGTATAAGGGCTCTGGATAGGTATATCTTGGAGGGGCACAAGGTGTGAAGAAGGGAAATCATGAATGTGTCCAACAATGTAGACTGAGTCATACAATTTGCATGGAATGCCTGATCTTTATAGGAGGAGTATTAGCTGGTGAGTTGGATAGAGATGCTTTGAAGGGACCGGGGTGTTTTACTCTGTTCCCTAAGGGAAGCTTACCCTTCTTTTTCAGCCTTCTGGGTTAAAGATGAGAAAGAAGTAGAAAGAGTGCTATTTTTACTATATTCCTGAAATGGAGATTTGCAGCAAGTTGGTATTTAATAAAGAAGTCCCTTTCCATTATTTTTGGCTTGAGATTTAATGAACAGTTGTAGTAAAATCAGATTAGCTATATACACTCCTATTATAGAAGAATGTGTATATCTTACATCTAACTTTAAGCTATTATCCATTCTTTGCATTCCTTTCTTCTGTCATAGGTTAATTAAACCCATGTTGTGGTCAGTGCTTACTCTACATGGCGGAGTGTTTAACATACAGTTTAAGATGACTAGATGAGAAGTAATGGGATAAAAATCTCTTTACATTGATGACTTCAAGACTCAATTATTGTAGAATAAAATAACGATGAAATTAAATATGTAATACAAATAAAATCTCCATTCCCCTCCTCCTATACACAAAATGGCATATAACAGTGGACACAAAAGCATTAAGAAAAGGTTGAACATGGGTAGCTGCACAAACAGGATTACAAAGCTGCATGTTGGCCGACCAAATAGATTAATGGGTGATGTATATCTGGCTATCTCAGGGTTCTGAAGGTGTACCAGAGCAAGATAATGAAATTGCCTGTCAGGTAATCTGATTTGATGATTCCAGTCATATGTGAACTGGTGTGGGGGCTAATAAGCCAGGAGTTTGCCAAGACTCATTATTTTTTTAAGCTGCTCAACTCTCTACATCTGTCTCTGCAGGATATGTTAGACAAAGTGTCCTGCAAAGAGCAAGAGGTGGGGAACCCATGAGAATGCCCAGGTTACAGAGAATTGCTGAGGCATAGCTCCAGATCGAGTTGAATATTTCTCTGTTGTTCATAGCTCAGCTAGAGAAATGCACAGCTGCCAGACAGAGAGCATGGTAACCTCTCTTCCTCCTGGCTGGCAGAAGCTGCTGTTGCAGAATGTAATAGTCAACGTCCCTCCAAAGATGTGTAGGGTATAGGAATTTGCATCTTGGCTCAGGCAGTTAGTAGCACTTTGACCTTGCTAAGGTACATAGCCTTTTTAAGACTCGGTTTTTCTGTCTGCAAAGTATGGAAAATAATGCCTAACATGTAGGGTTATTAGTGATACTGAGGTTGATCTCACAGTATTTGGCAGATGATATGTGTTAGATGTAATCAAAGGATTAAATAAATTGAGGACTCTATATACATTATTGATATTTCTCTTTGGCTATCAGTTAGTTTCTTCCTACCTCCTTTTTAACTCTGAAATGATTATAATTGTTTCCCTTTCACTTATATGTTTCTAGGAGGATAAATAGAGAAACCTCACAATTACTTATTATTGGTATGTTTTTGTTTTATTAGGCTCTTACATGTATTATGCAAGTATTAATTGTTTCCATATCAGTGACATAGAAGAATCATCAACAGTAATACTTCTTCTATTTGAGGTACAAGATTCAACTGGAACGTCAGAATGGGAAGATTCTAGAAAAGGTGCTCAAAGCTTTAATTATTTTTGTTTCTGATACAAATGAGATGTGTGCTTTTAATATACATCTGTTTATTTTCTAGTGTAATTAATCTCTCTCTTTGGTAATTTGTCAGCCTTGGAATACAGGGAAAAAATAAAATGTCTCAGTGAATGAACTGTATTATTTAGTATCATTTTAAAAGTAGTGCTAACAAATTATGGGGTGATCAGCTAGCTTTCTGGACATAAGTTACAGCTTGCCTCTTCTTTGAAGAAACTCTTTTTATTCTGCATATAGAATTTTTATCATAAAATTATTCTGTTTTTCAAAGGAATTACTTCTGAATTCTGGGTATTAATTTCCTTTTATAAAGCATCAGATATTTTCACATCCCAGGCTACATAATAATCCAGAAATACTGCAAAGAAAGAAAATATGATGTATGGAAGAACTCACTAGGTGTGGGGTTACTTTTTTTCTCTTAATAAAAAATCATTTAAGTCCTTTTTTAACTGACTCTATGAAGAATTAATCCTTCAGAATAATTATAATGTATATATAATTTAGACCAAAAGTGTCAATATTTAATATGTTTCATTTGGCAGAAGGAAGATTGTAAAAGGAATCAACATCTCATCTCTATTATCTATTTAGTGAATTCTGTAAAATTCCCATTGGATATGGAAGAAGATACATTAATGTCTATAGCAATGGCCACAAAGTAGAGGGTTCTGCCAGGTAATTGCTCTACCACTAGGAGAAGGCAGGCAGTGTTAGTCCAGAAAGAGCTTCTGTTCAAGGTCAAGGTCTCCTCCGATGTTAAAACAACTATACCTCGGGGAGACGTAAAATGGAGATGGTCTCTCCCCTTTAGAGATATAAAATCTAATGGATGGGCTTACCTTCCCTCGGGTGACTGTGGCCTTGACCCCATGATGTGGATTACTCTCACCAGGCTTTGAAAGTAGGAGGTGGTGGGGTGGTGGTGGGGTGGGGACAAGATCTTTTCTTTCCTGGCTCCCATCTTTCCCCTCCCTGTGTCACATATTCCTATTCCTTAACATTTCCACAGCCCAACCATGGCAGGGTCACTGGGGATTACAGAGCAGGCAGTGAGTGCTCCTCCCATTGTTAGTTGTGGCCACTGCCTGCCCACAGTTTAATAAGGTCCCTGGGGAAACTCAAATAAATATCATAAGTTCTGGGGTGTTTCGTTGAACAGGATCAGGGCAGTTCTTTTTCTCTATTCATCACTCTTTCTTTCTTGGTGTATTTATATTGCCTTGTGGTTAGGATTTTTCCTCTGGAGGGAAATTTATATCTAAAGCTAATTCCTTAGAGGAGGGCTGTAATAATAAAATAGCAACTTGCATTTATTTTTCCTTTTACAGCTTACAAAGTACCCTCATATTGTCTTGTTTACCTCTAAAACTAACCCTCACAGGTAAGTTACTATTGTCCACATGTTACAGCTTATAAAAATTATTGCTCAAAATGTTAGAGCCAGGAACTGGACCCAGAAATCATATTCTATTACATGGGCTAGTCTTTTCCACTTCACTGTGCCACAGATAGCTGTTTACAATATCTGGTACATCTGACAACATCAAAACATTCTTTGGATTTTAAAAATCTTTATTCCCTTGGCTTGTAAAATGGAGAGCTCCATGAATATACAGAGCTCCCTGATGAGATGAAGCTGATTCATATAAACTGATTTCAGACTGATTCTATAAAAGTTATCAGTTACTTTACATATCAATTACATTTTTCATAGTACCCTGCTCTAAGTAGACACCAGATGTCATTCACTAATGGAATAGTGAGAATGGTTAACAGAGACTTTGGAGCCTACTGTTATAGCTGAGTCCGTCACTTCCCAGCTTTCTTCTCTCCCTTGAGTTACATACAGTTTCTGTGCCTCGGTTTCCTCATCTATTAAATGGGGATGATAAGAGCACTTCTCTCATGGGTCAGTGGGGATCAAGTAAGTTAATACATTGTGAGCATGATGCCAAGCATATAATCAGCCCACCATTAATATTGGCAATTGTTACTATCATTTTTATTGTTGTTACTGGCACTGTAATTTTTTACAACATTTTTGCTACTCCTATTTACCATAAAGCTAGTAAGTGAAAGAATCTTAGGCATTTTCCCACTTTTCCCAGAAGAAGTTACCAGAGACAATTAGAGCCCTGGTCATGTGCGGTGTTCGGGCCACAGTGAATGGCCAGGTTAGCATAACTCTGCTAAAGCCAGAATTTTCTAAAGTCACTTTCCATACTGTATGCATTTGGCAATATTAAAAGAACAAAACAAAACCCTGAGTCTCAATAGAAAGAGAGAGAAGAGAGGGAGAGAGATTGTTATAAAAGCACACTTTTAGCTGAAAGTGTTGGTCATATGGAGACAGTAGAGGGGATTTTTTTTCAGCTTTGTGAAATCTTTAACAGCCTTTTTTTTTTTTAAAAAAAAAACTTGCATATTTTGCTTATAGTTCCTTCTTAGACTTAAAAGAATTATGATGTCCTAGGAGATTTTTCAGAACATGTTTTTATATTAAAATTTTCTAGGGAAATTTTAAAGTAAATGTTCAGAGACGTCAGTTCTTCTGATGGTACAGGAAAGAGACGGAATGAATCGATACTGCAAAGAGGAGTAAAATCGGTGTCATAACTTCCACTTTGATCATTTTGTTTCCTAAGTGCTCTGTTTGGTAGGGAAGAATATGGAGATTGGTAGAGAGTTGCTAAAGTAGATCAGAAAACATTGTCATATAGATCCCTCAATCTGGACTCCAGGCACATGGGTCCCTAGTCTCTGCTGCTGGGTATTTAAGGGGGATACTCATTGTGCTTCTGTTTTCTTGCTGACCAGAAGGGAATAAAAAACATGTCATTACTACAAAAGGTTATTGTGAGAATCGAATGAGTTATGTGTAAAACTACTCTGAAAAATATAAAGCATTTCTGAGGCAGAAGAATGTCATGATTTCAAGCAGGAGTTGGCAAACTACATGTTACAGATTGTCTATGGCAGAGATGGTGTCACCCACAAAGCCTGAAATATTTACTCTCTGGCCTTCAAACAAATACTGGCAGACCCCTGACTTACAGCATGGATTCTAATGCCAGTTGGCCTGGGTTTGAGTCCTGGCTCTGCATTTACTGCAGTGTGACCTTGGGGCTGGTTAATTAACCTTGATCTCTATCTTTTCATCTCTGGAAAAAAAGATGATGATGGTACCAATGCCATAGGGTAGCCAAGACTATGAAATGAGGACACATAATTATACCATAAAGAGCTCTGAGGGCATCACCTGGCATTTGTTCAGTGCCTTAGAAGGTTTACATGATATTATAAAAACAACTTATTAATGTAGGGTACTATTGGATTGAATAATTTTTAAGCATTTTGATTTTATAACATTTGATATTTATATACTAAAGCTTTCTAAAATTACTAAATTGATAGTTATAGAAACTGATTGCTTTTCATTTCATTTTTCCTAGCAGGAATACTACCTAGAATACTACTGTAGTCTATCTAGAATACCAAAATACTGTTAGGACCTGAAAGTATTCTAAGAACCTGTACAAGTCATATTGCAGATTATCAAGTAGTGGTATTTGAGGTGACTTCTGCTGAGACTAGGCTCCATTATGATGGTGGCCAAATTGAAATGAAACTACAAAGTTTGATATTCTTTGTGAGTAGAAATATCTGCTCACATTCATTTTATTTCAATGTAGAAAGTAGGAATAAAAATTATAACTGCCTTTTAAATAAGGCACAGTACATATATCGTATCATTTAGCCCTTATAACAGTACTGCAAAATATGTGTTTTTCTTCTCATTTGAAAAATGGAGAGGTTTAGACAGAAAGTTAATCAGAATTAAAATGGGGAAGTTAATCAGAAAGATTAGACAATTTGCCTATAATATAGGTGCTAAGTGCATAATCATTCTCCTCTACAATACTGTCAAAGACGAATAAATTCAGTGTTCAAGTCCTAACACTGTCTTGCATACATATAAAGATGAGGAAACACTTATTGATTATATCAATGGCAATTTACTATCAGTATTATATAATTCAATTGTATTAAAATAGAACTTCTAAATTATTGACTTGTTATACTATTTCCATTTAAATTGACATTTTGACATCTTAGAATATTGCTGACAAGAGTTGTTCCCCATGTTTCAGACCGCAGTTTTGTGTACCCATCAGAAATCTGAGCACATCTAAGTGTATCTCTGCATTTAGTGGAACCATGTGAGGGCACTTCGCCCATGATGAGAGCTATTTTAGACTTTTCTTTGTTAATGTCTTTCTGCTCTATGAAGACCCTGTAATTAGCAGTCCCCTACTGGAGTACAGACTGCCATCCTAAAAATGTGTTCCACAGTCAAAAACTTAAAAGTTGAAAGGTAGACAAATACCTTATACAGAATGACTTCCATTTCCAGAGAGTTGTAGGTAGTAACCAATCCCTTTTTACATTAGAGAGGTGCTGTTTCTGCGTGGGCCAGGCAACCCATGGGCACTGAGGATATGGACAGTATGGGAGGTCTGGGAAAGTGGCTGTTCATTCCTCATAGCCAGAGCCAAAACTCAGGGCAGCATGGCTGATCCCAGGACAAGGCCCAGGCCACTGCCAGGACTCACACAGGGACATCCCTACACAAAGGCATCCTACACCAGAGGGCTGGCACTTCACCCTTCCCTCTTACCACTGTAGAAGCCTGGGATACAACAGGCTTGAAATGAGAGCGGAAGAGATTGAATGTAGTACCTGTGAGATACGGAAAGATGTGGGTGATCAGTATGGATGAACACACAATACAATTGTCCAGGCCCATCTGTTCACAAAATCCCAGTTTACTCTTAGGGACTGGATACTTCTCTCTTACTCTGCATTTGCTCAAGGGGACTGACAAGCTGCTGCTTATTAGCAATATGAGTATGGCAAATTATGAGCATCCATTTCCTTACCTGTAAAATGAGGATAATTCTTGCCTTGCTTGTTTTAGAGATTTTATGGGGATCAAATGAAATAATGTCTGTTTTCTGTTAGTTAAGGGATTATAGCATATAATTCTTTCCTGATTAATTACCAGACAAATTGATGAGGTACCTATATATTTAAAAGCCTTAGTATTTTTGACCACTATTAATTGTTAATCCAAAAGAAAAATAAAGCATTCTGGAAAAACTGTTGTGTAAATCAATTACAATTTGGGCTCCTTTTTTTTTTCTTACTCTAAAATGTGTCAGGACCACTATTTTAGGAAACAACATTCTTGGCATACTTTGAATGAATTTTTACTTCACTCGAGCTTGATTGCATAGAAAAGAAATATTCAGCCTGCAAAGTAAAGCATTCTGGAAAAACAATTGGTTAAATAAATTGCACAATTCTAATTTTAAGTGTAATGTGTAAGTGTATATGTTTCCTTATTCAGTGTGAGAATTGTGTCATTTTACTTAATTCAGACACTGTAGGGTTTGGGGAATCTTAATCTTGTCTGGAGCAAATCCTCTCAAAGACTTGCTTGGCTAGACTTCTTCCACTTTACACTGTTGAACTTGGTGGAGTACTGTTTCTACTACCATAATCCACCAAAGCCACACACCTTTGAAAGACTGCCTCCTACGGATGAGAAAACTGACAGTTGGTTTCACATTTTGCACATCTCGTTCTAAAGCAAAGGACTGATTCAACAGATACTCAGCATCAGCCTCTTTACTTCTGTTAGACACTGCTGTACATTTCAGTGCTGGGTTATTTGACAGTTCCTTGTAGCCTGTTGTACAACCAGAATCCAAGCAAGTATCTCCCAAAGTTCAAGCTTTAACTGTTAATCTTTTTAGAAACTTACTCACCTTGCAAAAAAAACGATCTTAAGGTATATTTACAACATTCCTTTATTTTTAGTTATTGCTCTTATAAAAATAATCATATTAAATGTGAAGCAAAATTGCAGGAAAAGTATTTTGAATCCATCAGTGGTAGCATTGCATATGCAATATCCAATTTTCCCATCCTGTTGCAGTATGAAAAAGCGAAAGACTGTTTGAAAAGTCCATTGTTTAATAAAATTTATGTTGGTTCTAAACTTCAAAAAAAATTTTTTTAAAGTGTGGCTAGTCTTTTCTTACTCCACCTCAGTTGAAATAATGAATTGGATTTTAAAGTTTAACTTTGAGTTTAGTTTCATTTATGCTAGCCGTGTTTCCTTGAGTAGGTTAGTTTGCCTCTCTGGACCTCATTTTCATCATTTGAAAATGAAGGCTCAAATCACTTGATTTTTGTGGCTTCTTCTAGAATTTTCTAAAGGTAGTTTACTCTTCACAATTAGTTTTAACTTAGACAGGGTTTCTAGAATTTTATATAGATCTTAGGAACTTGAGCCTACCACATAAAGAATAAATAAACCACCTTCTCTGAAATTGAATGCTGTTTTAGGGTAGGAATTTTGTTTATTTGTTCAAAAAATAGTGATTCCATTTAAGCCAAAAGCACTTATTTTAATAACAGATTCTTAGTTAAGCTATTTTACCAAAGTTACATTACCATGAAATTTCTGGGAGGAAAAAACAATACAATTGCACTGTCTCACATAGTCACCCCTTGTAATCATTCACAATTAGTATATATATCATCAAAAAGAAAAATGCTTTTTTATGGTTAAAAATAACAAGAGACTTCATGTAAATGTATAATCTAGTTAATGTCTTTTTTAATGCTCTGTAGCCAACTCAACGAAAAATGTCCTGCCAAGGGTAAGCACTCATTCTGTATTTATTTGCACAGTAGGCATTGGTTTCATGAGGTAGGCTTGGTTTTTTTGTTTTGTTTTGTTTTGTTTTTGTATTTTTGTATTTTTGTATTTTTTTTGAACAATGAGATTAGTGCCATACCCTAACATTTTAAACTATAAACCTAAAACTCCTGACCAAGAGAGCTTTGTTATTAGAAAAAAGCTTGGAGGATGCTACTTGACACCATCACACCTGTGTTGTGGTCCCAGAGGTTTCTGTTGCTGGGAGGTACGAGTGTCATTAAAATAAAACAGCAAACCCTTCTTGATTCTCCTCTCAAAAGTCAGATTTCTCATGAAGATGGGAGTATGAATTTCTAGTACTGGCATCTAAGGGAAAATGCCTTGCTTAAAAGACCTTTCTCTAGGGGCCTGAAGGAAGTTGTATCTTCTCTGCTTTTTCTACTGCATTCCAATTTTCAGACAGGTCAGTGGTACAGTGTATGCAAGACCCATGTGTACAGTAGGAGAATGAAGCTACAGTAAGTAATACAAAAAGCCACTTCTTTTGCAGCTTGATTGAAACAATCCACTGGTGGTTGCTTGGTTGTCAGCTTGAGCTTGTCTGTATGACTTCTTTTCTGCTCCTTACTTCCATCCATCATTGCAGAGAGGCCAGAAGGAGGAATATATATAGTGCCCTGTGCTTGCTTAGGCCTTAGCAAATATCAATTCATCACCAACTTGGCTCTAAAAGAGACCATTCATTGGCATGTTAGAACATTACAATTTACCCAGTGTTCCCTGGTGTTGAAGGAGTCACATGACCGGATCTCAAAACAAAAAAGAATTCCATGATATGTTCTTGGAGTTATTAATAAAAATAACTGCTGGTTGACAGGAAAGGCATATGGCAAATTTAAGATTCATGGCCACAGTATTTTGTTTTTAAAAAAATTCTTTCCTACATTAGGGATGAGAGAGAGAGAGAGAGAGAGAGAGAGAGAGAGAGAGAGAGAGAGAGAGAGAGAGAGTGTGTGTGTGTGTGTGTGTGTGTGTGTGTGTATGTTTTATGCACCAGAAAAACCTCCAAGCCTGACAAGCCATTGATGAGGTGTTTCAGTCTTCACTAGCTTCCTATTTCATTGCTCTGCCATTGAGCCCTTGTAATAGTACGATGAATAAAGTAATCAAAGCAATTGGCTGCCTGAGATCTTTTTTAATGCACTGCTTCGGACGCAGTACATATGCTGTGCAAATAAATACAGAATTAGTGTTCCTGTTGGAAGCATTTGGTGAGAATGAGTGATTTGTCTTGCTTATGAAAGGTGCATACATTTCCGTTCATAGCTGTTTATCAGCCAGCCTCTTTCTGCTTATGGATTCCGAGGTGGAATTCATCATTTGTCAGCGCCTGAGCAGATGTGCTGGAGATGACCAGATTGATCTGTGAGGATGAGCAGAGCAGCCGCACTAGTGCTAGGAGGGCGGCCCCTACAAATTGTATTATCTTTTGAGACCGTTGTCTACTAGTTCTTTTCTATACTTCAGGAAGAGAAGGAAGGCTGCCTTTTTCTGCTTCTCACTTCTGTATTTGAAAAAATGCCACTTTTGGCATTACTTAAGGGAAATGGAAAACAGCCCCAATATCTCTGGGCAGGGAAATCCACTGAAACCCCATTTTTCCAAAGGTCCACTCTCTTTCTTCTGATTGCAGGCATCTTATTTGATGTTGGATTTCAATTAAAAACAAAACACTAATGTCAGGCTTGGAGAAGTGTCATTTTCTCTGTTTTCAAACTGCTATGGACAGAATTTTCTCTTGGTTCATAGAAATCATTTGCAACAGGACATTAGGAGGCAAGAGACAGTGTTTCGATTAGGAAAAAAAAGAATGGCTTTCCAAAAGTTTGATTTGCTTCTGGTCTGTGCAAAAGGCCTGTTGAAGCCGAGTTGATTACAGAGCCATCAAAGGCCCTTCTTGCCAACAAAACTCCCTTGCACTTGTATGCTGTTGAAAATTTCCCTTTGATGCCAGCAGATTGAAGAGCTAAATACAAGCTGCCGTTTCCCACCGCAGGTTCTTGACCTTGGCTTAAGTAGTTAACCATCTAGGAGCCACACGTATATATCATCCTCTAAGGGCATCCAGAAAAATAAATACATCCTCATCCTTAATTAATGAATGGATGCAAGTATACAAACAGAGGTAGCTTACCTCAAGAAACAGGGTTAGGGCTTACTTGCTAAAACCCAGGTGGAACTGCAGTGTTTTCATTGTGCTTCTGTGGCCTCTGTTTCACTCCTGCAGTCTCCTGTGAATATTTTCCTTCGGGTGATTCCTTTTTAATCAGATTAGTAGAAAAACAATTTCATACTCAATATACCCAACATATAAGATCATTAGAAATACTGAATGCGTTTTTGAAAATGTGGCCCATAGCTCTGGAAACATCTGGCTTACAGCCGATATTACTGAACCAACAACACTAAGGCCTTCGGCCAAGCCCTGATACTGTGACAGGCAGGTAATGTTTGTGAAAGATGTGGCTTTCACATATATCTTTAAGGCAAGTAAAGGTTCGATGTGTGATTTTTATTTCCTCAATTAGCTGAGATGTAGACAGGATTTGGAAGGTAGAGAGCATATGTTTCTGCTTGTCATTCACCTTTTAGATTTTGTCAGTTATGTTTGTCATTAGTGGTTTTTTTACAAGTCATATGGCTTCATATCAGCCTCAAGGATGAAGACGTGGACAGTGATAACTAAAATGACAGCACAGACATTGTAGGATTTGAAGAATCATCAGAGATGACGGTAGTCTTTTGGAGTTTATCACATATCTGAGAAAGTTATTAAATTTTTTTCAGCTTATATTTAAATAGCAATTAAAATATACCAGGCATTGTGCTAAATATTTGGGTTGAGATTTAAATAAGACATTCTGTGTTCTCCAGGCACTCAGGGAGAGTGGCAAGTGAAGAAATAATTCTGGTATGGGATGACAAGTGCCATAACAGGAATATTCTAAGAGCACTGAGGAGGGAGTGGTTAATTCTTCCGGACCAGGCCCTGAACTGGTCTTACCCCATCAGATTGTTTATGTTGGCTCTGAAGATAATTTCTAGAGCTTACAAGGATTCATTATTTGCTTTTTCCAAGTGCTACTTTTGTGTAGTTTGAAGTTAAGAGTTTTGTATCCATTTACAGAAGACAACCTCTCTCCAAGAACAACCTTGCTCCTGGTCTGTAAGGAGCCCTTGCTTGCATTTGATACCCACTGAGGTCACTCACACACACAAAAGGCATTCTTGTTCTGCCTGGTTCTCAGGTGTTCGAGGACACTATGGATGCTAGGTGATAGCTTTGTGATGCTCTGTGCAATGCACGTTAGGAGATTTTCAAAGTCCTCTGTAGGTCTGAGCCCCAGCATTTGCTGTTTTATTCAGCAAATGCCACATCTTCTGTTGTCAGAACTGTCTGATTGAACACCAGCAAGTGCTCTCTAGGAGGGAGATCCTTATTGCCCATTTTCTCTGTTTCCTAAATGATCTAATTGCTTGGCTAAGGAGGCATCCATTCTATATCTCCCTCCCACCAGGGGCGATTCGTAAGTAACAAGGTTTAGATTACCCCAAATGTTAGGATCCCCACAGATATAATGGGCTTCCCTCCAGGGCCCACGTGACAAGCTGCTTCTCTTTCAAATACCTGGACTGCCCAGTACATACTACACCCTGATTTCCTGTCCCCTTATGGAGTTAGGAAGCCAGAGCTGCTGCTCTGCACCTTTTGATTTTGGTTTTAATCTTCAGAATCTGTGGAATGTATGAGATGCTTGTAGGTTTGGTATTTGTAATCCCATTTTACAGCATATTAAATGTGAAAATATATACATGATGATTTCACCAAGACTAATACTTGGGGTATAAAAGTTATAGTTGTAGCTTACATTTTGGCTTAATGGCTTATTAAATTGTTTTCATTCCTATGAAAAAAGGGTTTTTAAAATTATACTTTGGCATGTTTACCGCTTTCTTTCTCGGCAGTCCATCTTCTTCCTTTCTTTTAGTCTGCTGTATTCCCAAACAATAACTTCAGAAAAGTATTTAATACACTCTATATAAAGTTTGTTTAGTCAGAGCACTTTTCTGTCAATAGTAAGTTAGTGGCAAAAAGCTAAATTAAGAACACTGAAAACAAAACATTTGAGTTATTTGCCCTTGCCAAGATGTTCTTTGTGTAAGGAAGATAACTTCCCCCTCATTTCCATCAAGCCATGTGAAAGAAGTAGGGGTAGAATAGCATTGTCATATTTGAAAAAGAAAATGATCGACAATGTCACTTAAATTGAAATGTCTCCTTAAAAATAAATATAAAAGGGCCTTTGAAGAAGTTGCTTTGAAAATCTTTTTTTTGTTGTTGTTTTTTAACCCGGAGGCCCCAGCGTTTTTTCCCTTCTACTTTGTTTCCTCACTAATAGATTAATTTTGCTCCTATTGGAGTGGAGGCTCTGGGAGTGTGAACAGATGTATCAGATGTTGTGTAACACTGCCGGGAAGCCCTGCCCAGGAAGGTCTTGGAGCAGACCCATGGGTGCTTCCCTTCTGGCCTATTCCAGTTCTTGGAAGCACAGGCTCCTGGTGCTGCCAGGCTGTGTGGCAATAGTATGAATTGTGTGGTAAGTGGGCCTGGGTGAGGTCATCACTTTTATTTCAACATATGACCATCTTTGTTCCCTCTGAGCATTTGAGCCGAGTGATTCCATATAGAAAGAAGTCACATATACACTGCCTGTTGAGGTTGTGAGGCATGCCTGTTTACTTCTTTTTGGGTGATTAAAAACACTTCTAACAATTGAACTAATATTTGTTACAAACAAGATTCGAAGCACCTTCCTAACCCAGAAATTGTTAAAGTTGATAGACATCTCTCTAGACACCAGCCAGAGTTGCTGGATATTTGGTGTTCTAAGATGCTAGGAGGCATGAGTCAGGCCGGCTGATAGCCAGGTGAGTGGTGTTTTTCTCCTCCCAGTACACATATTAATCATATTTGCCGGCAGAGAGGCATGACCTTCTGTACTTCCCACACCTACCCCCCACACCCCTGCTCCACCCTTACACCACAGTCACACAGATAGAAAAAGGAAAGTGGGAAGTTTATGAGCAGCCTGCATGCAGGTGGCAGACTCTACTTATGGAACTTAGAAATCAGAGGTCATCATTTTCATTTTCAGGGAACAGACCCTGAATAACTGTATCCTTTCATCGCCATCTTTTACTAATTTGACACTAGCTATACTTGTCTTTTCCACAGGAAATTCTCACTGTGCTTCTAGGACCAGAGAAAATGGAACTCTCAGCAGAGTTGACTTTTTATTCTTTGGCCGTTTCCTTTCAGTACAGTATAGGAGGCAGGAGCCTCTTGTTTCTCATTTTTCAAGATTTTAACTTTTTTTAAACAATCTTATGATCCGAAGAACTTTAAAATTAGAAAGATTTAAGAAGACATATTATTTTCCCCCTTAAAATGTGGCCCCATTGTCTCATGTGAATTCTTTGAGCATATGGGAAATAGAAAAGTTAAATATACTCTGATTTTAACAAAATGTCACGATTTTTCTTGGGAAAGTTGGTTTTTCTTGAAGAATTTTCAGTGTTAAATTTTTTTCTATACCATTTGCTTCAATTTGTGACTTTGAAGGATGCTCACTTTTATTCTTCAACAACATAGATATAAAAACAAAACTGTAGTCTATTTGCCAAATATTTACAATACAAAAATAATTTAGATGTTTGACGATAGTAGAACAGAGAGACTAATTAAAATGGTGGCTGGCCCATTTCTACAGATTAGCCATGAAGATTTCCCACATGTGACTGAGTCAAGTTCCCAAAGGATGGTTCTAATTTCTTCCCTATCCTCTTATCAAGTATAAAATCTATAAGTTTAGCTTTGGGCTACTTCAAAAAAAATTTTTTTTCCTCACTGCAGTTTACTGAGCTTGAAGTTGCAATGTGCCTGCCCCAATCTGGGATATGTGTATGTGCATATGCAGAAGTTGCCTGCTAGACAAAACCACCTGGCCCTTTGTAACCAGTACGTTTCAGATCAATGTTATATTAGAGAAAACTGACCATATCAGCTCTAATCTATTTTATATTATTTCTTCCTAAATAATTCATGAAGTAACTTTGTTGTGATTTTTATTACTATTGCTAGAGTTAGACTTCGATTACATTTTTCTGATTATAACATTTATCATGTATAACATATTTATAAAATTCAAGTGAGTTAAAAGTTAAATAAGAACACATAGATAATTGCTGTTGGCATTCTGATACATTACCTTTCAGTATTTTGTCTGTATACATGTGAAAGTTTTCATTTGTTGTTTATTCTTTCTACCTTACTGTAATCATACTGTGAATATAATTATGCAACTTAATTTTACACTTATAATTATTTTTACATCCCATTGAAATCTTTATAAAGTTAATTTTTCATTTAATTTTTTTTTTTTTGAAATGGAGTCCCGCTGTGTTGCCCAGGTTGGAGTGCAGTGGCACAATCTTGGCTCATTCCATCCTCCGCCTCCTGGGTTCCAGTGATTCTCCTGTCTCAGCCTCTCGAGTAGCTGAGATGATAGGCACAGGCCACCATGTCCGGCTAATTTTTATCCTTTTAGTAGAGACAGGGTTTCACCATGTTGGCCAGGCTGGTCTTGAACTCCCGACCTCAAGTGATCCACTGGCCTCGGCATCCCAAAGTGCTGGATTACAAGCATGGGCCACCGAACCCAGCCTTAATTTTTTTCTTGATTAAAACTTTTAAATAGAAATCTTTATTCATAATCTGATTATTTCCTTAGGGTAGATTCTCAGAATTAGACTTTCTCACTTAAAATCTATGAACATTTTGAAGATTTTTAATGTATAGGTATATTGAATAATGCTTTTGATAAATTCTTACAAGTTTTTACTCCTGAAGCATCTGAAAGTATCCAGTGATCTTTTTATTAGCTTTAATAATTTGTAGCAAAAGTGATTGATTTTCTGTATCTTTGATTACCTCATTGATTGGGGGAGCATTTTCACATGTATTATACAATTGCATTATTTCTTCAATCTGCTCATATTTTTTGCAATATTATTTATAAAATTAGGGTAGAAAGTTAGTGGATATTCAGCTTTTGTTCAGTGACATAATTTTCATTTCAATGAGACTTTTTTCCTTTTTTAAATGTATGCAAGAATAAATAGGATTCTTTTTATATTGCATTCTTTTACAGCCTTAGCAAAGTTACATAAACAGGTTTTGCCATGCATTCTCAATCTGGTTTTAGATTATACATTAGAATAACTATTTCGTGCTTCCTCTGTCTTGACTATGGATTTTAGTTATGGGCATAATTATGCATGTTCATAAAGCTTGAGAGTGTTATGCCCTTTGTGTTTTCCTTGTCTGCTTTTTGACTCTTGCCCCCTCCCCTTCACCCCTAGGATAGAGCCTCGCCTCCCTTGAGTCCATCTGTCAGATCATCTGTCTGAGGAGTTAGCATTCCTTCACACTCTTAGAATCCTTCAGAACAAATAGTCCATGGCTAAGGAAAAACTGATGAGCATTTCTGTATGAAAGGCAGACGTTCCACCTTATGGATCCCTACATGTAGTGTGAGGCAGGAAGCTACCAGCTAAGGTGTGACTTCAAAAGCCACATTCAAAAGCCTGTTCTGACCTCTAGCTGTGGCACGAATGATTCTTCCCATGATTCCCCTCCCCTACGTTCTCCTTTTAACCATAGAGTTTTCCACCAATGGTATGTTGACTGGTGTGAATCCATTTAAGAGTTTTCCGGCTCGGGGTGGTGGCTCAGTCCTGTAACCCCAGCACTTTGGGAGGCTTAGGCAGGTGGATCACGGGGTCAGGAGTTTGAGACCAGCCTGGCCAACATGGCAAAACCCCATCTCTACTAAAAATACAAAAATTAATGGGGCGTGATGGTACGTGCCTGTAGTCCCAGTTACTCAGAGGCTGAGACAGAGTTGCTTGAACTGGGAGGTGGAGGTTACAGTGAGATGAGATTGTGCCACTGCACTACATCCTAAATGACAGAGCAAGACTCTGTCTCAAAAAAAAAGTTTTCCAAGTCGGTGATTCTCCCTCCCCTGCTTAAATCTCACTTCCCTTCCAAGCATGATCTCCATGCCTGTAATGGTCATGATTAAGCACTATTACCCAAAACCATGCCACAGCTAGCGTTTTCCATTGCTCTCTCTTCCCCAGTGTCAGAGGATGGGGGGGATCCCTTGCAGGTATAAGGCTGGGAGCAGCCCTTTGCATTCCACTGCCTTTGCAAATGGTGCAGCTCTTTTTAGCATCATAAATTAGCACATGTGGCTTTAAATAGTCTATGCATGTAGGGCATGATTATCTTTCTGAGAAAATGATCAGGAGCACATTCGAAGAACCCAGTGTCTCCAGGCAGCTCCCAAGGACATGTCAATGTGCTGTGAACTTTCTGGGGTATGAATGGGATTTTAAAGTCTGCCTTTTCATTAGTGTACCAGGGCATACTCTGTGTATTGTGCCTTGCAAGTGTGAATGTTGTGACAGTGGCTTTTGTTCCCATGTGTGCAGTTGTTAATTGTGTAATCCGGAAATACAGAAACCATATCAAAGCAAGGCAGCCTTAACAAAAGAGAAAAGCTGAATGCCTCAAAGGAACGACTGCTTAGAAAGGTACACATTCTCCTACAAACCCTACACCCAGGACCCGGATGTTCACATGACACCATTGCAGCTGAATTTGGACTTTGCTGATATAATGCAAAATTATGAACATAGCGTGGAGTAACCACTTTATCTCTTCTTGAATCCTCTATGTCTGCTTTACATTCCTGGTGAAATTTGTATCTCCAATGGCTTACACCAGCCTACCACAAAGTAGACACTACACAAACTGTCAGATGAGTTTGCTGAATCCATTTTACTCATCCCCGCCTTGTCAGCTTTGCTCATGCTATTAAGTGCCCAAGACTACTATGTCAGTATCCAGCTCATCTAAATCCTATTTCCCTTCTGTACATTCATTGTATTTACTGCTCAGACCATTCTTACGTTCCTCAGCAATGGGATATTTAATTTGGGTATCTAAATTTTTGTGTCTGTGCCCAGTGAGATTAGAGTGTATAAACTGTGCTTTGTACTTGTCAGAATGGCAAGCATCATACTTTGGACATAATAGAGGCTCAGTAAGTACTCAATAAACATTCATTAAGTACCCCAATAATTAAATTGTTATTTTTCCTGTAAGAAAACAAATTTTGATGGATAAATCTGAGAGAAGAATCCAGGTGCTCCTCTGTGTTGAGTAAACTCAGCTGTAGTGAACTCCTCTTGGCCTCAAACTATGTACTAAATGAAAATTGGAGATGTGCCCATTGTGGAATTATTCTTAGCCTGACACATTATCTGTGGGGCTTCTGTTTCCCCTCTTCCTGCTTATCTGGCTTTACCAAACTTTTAAGACTCAGCTGAAGGTCCACCCTATAAAAAAGCCTTCCGTACCTTTCTAATCTCAATCTACCCATTCTCTTCAGTCCTGGAGGACAGCTAACTCACCTCCATCATTTCATATTTGCCAATACTACAGTGTATTATATGCTAATCATTTGTATTTGGCTTCTTTCCATAACTAGCTTACAGCCTCCTCTGAAGTCTCATGACCATAGTTTAATTCTTTTGAATACCGCACACTAATTAGCATGATGTTTGTCCCTGGATGTAGGTTAAAGCATTCCGAAATTTGGTTTGGATGGCTCTGTTACCTAATAACTGTGTGAACTAAACAAATTCCTCTACCTTTTTGAATTTTAGTTTTGTCATTAGTAATATATGGTCTCTCATGGAATCATCCTGAAGATTAAATAAGATTATGAATGAGCAAATGTTTTTGTTTTTGCTTTTTTTTTTTGAGACAGAGTTTCACTCTTGTTGCCCAGGCTGTAGTGCAATGGCACATCTCAGCTCACTGCAACTGCCACCTCCTGTGTTCAAGCAATTCTGCTGCCTCATTCTCCCAAGTAGCTGAGATTACAGGTGCCTGCCACCATGCCCGGCTAATTTTGTATTTTTAGTAGAGAACTGGTTTCACTCTTTTGGTCAGGCTGCTCTTGAACTCCTGATCTCAAGTTAGCTACCCACCTTGGCCTCCCAAAGTGTTGAGATTACAGGTGTGTGCCACTGCTCCTGACCTAGACAAGTGTTATTAGCTTGTAAACCAACATACTAATGAGAGAAATTATTGTTGTTGTCGTTGCTATTTGTTGATTGATTTTGAGAAATCTACTTCTTATCCTATTGAGTATGTTTCCTGAGGGTGCCCTGTATCTCCAAACCATAATTGTGCTTTGAGTTATTGTCAGTGCTGAAACATATTTTTTGATTGCTATGTTGGCGGGTTGATTGCAAGACTTTTGAACTTCTGTTTGATATATTTTTTAAAAATACTTTCTGCCTTAAGAATCTGGACATACTATGTCTGTCTTTAAGGGTGATATGTTGACCATCCTTTAGAAATAAGATTACAAACAGTATCCTGTATGTGCTAGGCATGGAATTTAAGAAACAAAAGTATAGAATAATTCTAACAACAATGTACATGACCACAAGTAGTATAAAGATACAATTGAGTGATTTACGGTAGCAAACAAAGGAATTGAAAGAACTTTTAGTTCTTTATATCAGTAATTTTCTGCCCTACTTACATATTAATGACCTGAGTTGCTAAAGAAAAAAAGAAAAAAAAATCAGATGCCTGGGCTCTGCCCCTATTAAATTAGGATTTCTTCTTTGTGTAGAGGTTCAGCCTGTTGCTACAGGTGAATGGTATGAAACAAGCAGATTATTTAAAGATTTCCACATGGTACCATTTAATGTCTCATTATTAACTTAGCTGCTTCTCTGGCAGTGAGAATGTTGAAAAGGAATGGAACAAGGAGTAATTGTATGATGTCATCTGAGTTTTATTAGAAGTTCAGTGAATGCCTCCCTCGTATCAGTCAGGTACACTGTGCAAGAAGTATGCAAACCTGCTCAAGCAGTGGTTCCTGGCACTGATGAGCGCTTAGCTAGTGGGGAGAGGGATATAAAGGATTTCAGAGAATCAGCAGGGAGAGAGGGTGCACTGTGCCTTAAAAGGGTAAGAGAAGAATGAGCTTCCCAGATAGACAAGTGTAGACTAGACATTGAGGAATTCTGGCTGTTTATAAAACAAACCATGTTAATATTTCCCCTAAAGCCTGCACACAGCATTGATGGTTCCATCAGTATTAACTGGGAGTAATGATAGTGATGATTTTCATAACTAAAATTAATTAATGAATTAAAATTGTGTCTGTAATGACCTCAAGATACAACTGTCATTGAGTAAGTAAATGAATTAGACACTACATTCTTTGCCTGACTTTTCTAAATCTAGAAACTTCTTGTAGTTAATAACAATTATTTCTGCTGCAATGAGAAGACTCTTCTTCCATTTTCAACTTAAGAATGTATAGTTTCTGTTCTCTGTAAAAATAATGTGTCATGTAGTGAGGGTAAATATATTTTTTCAAACTTTATCATTTGATTAATCAGTTTTATTTTCCATTCTTTAAAAATCTTTGTTTCATTTTTTGCTCTATTTTTTTCTGATTTTTCTTAACATCATTATGATGATGTTAAGTAAAGGTGTAATCAGGCCCATATATTACAGGGAGATTACTTGGGAGTTCTTCAGTATTATTTATCATCTGCTACTATTGGCAAATTGCCTCCTTTTTAAACCACACACTGTATTATTTGTTAGGTGGGGGTCTTTAGGCCTCCAATCTCTTTTCTCCCGAATCTACAAATAGTCATTGTTCAGCTAGTATATGTGACATTTATTCTTCCTTTCTAAGTCTGCAGTCCTGTATCTGCCTGCCTAGGTACCCACCACTGTTGAATGCCACTTTGCCATTTACCCTCCTCTCTTTACAATACAGGCTATTATCCTCTATTTATACCCCAGGTGTGAGAGATAGCTAAATGAAATAACTACTAAGACTTTTTTCCACTTTTACTCAAAAAGGCATACGTGGAGGAAGGTACCTCAAATTTTTTTCACAAAAAAAGTATAGAAAGTCACTTTTAAAAAGAAAATGGATTATTTTCCTTCGTGACAAACTTTCATTATGCTTTTATTTATTTTTCATGAAAGAAATTCAGGCTTTATTGAATCAGGCTCCCTTTGAAGATATACCATTTTCCTTTCTATTAATTTTGTTTTCCTTTAGAATATCATTTGGTTGATAAATTTCCTAGTATCCTGTTTAGCTGTCAGATTTTGATAAGCTTTCTGGGGAGCTCACATACACTGTTCATTTCACCCCAATTCAGTGCTGTTCTCCTTATCTGTGGTCTACCAGAAGTAACTTGAGGTTAAGGTTTGGCACTTCTGCCTGGTGTTTTGGCTTTGGAGCTGCAAAACCTATCACAAAGCAGACATAATATGTGTACAAACAGCTAGAGACGCTAGTAGAGTCTTGTCAGCTAAAAAGCAGAAAAGCCTCTGAAATGTGAAAAGGGGAAAATTGTGCTGAGTGTATTTATGATAGCATGTTTGAGTCTATTACAACCACAACTAGTATTATGTATTTAAAGATGACCTAGATTCAGGCTCTTTATCATCGTTTGCTCTCCAGGACTAGACATAAGACTAATTACTAGCTCATTGCAGTTTGCATGTGTTGCTTTCTCTTAGCTCATGTGTTTATATGGAAACAGACCCCCACATACACAAAAGGGAAGAGGCCTCAAGTAATGTTCCTTACAGAAGGAAGATAGCATCAGACCCCTTATAGTTTATACATCCTCAAACTCTATTTACTGTGAAAGCCAACATCTTGAAGTGTTTGCTGCTCCTAGGTTTAATTGGTTTTATCTCCTGTTATCATAACAACCTTATCTCTGCAGACAGTTGCATGGATAATATTTGGAGATCAGAATTCAAGCTCAGACACACAGTGTCATCCAGCAATTAAATGTTATTTGATAGTTCTGTATGTGGCTCAGGTGCTAGGGAGCTCCTGACTCTGGTTGACAGTCTTTATAGCATCATAAAATAGTTCTCAGGGGAAATCCAGATATGGAAACTTTCTGAATAGAAAATGCTAGAAAAGCCAAGGTAAAGTGTGGTTCAGGCTCTCGTGGCATTCCAGTCATTGACTGTTGCCTAATGACTATGCAGTTCAGGTCTGAGAGATGTTTAATTATTTTTGTTATTGCATTATGGTGAAAGGATAAAGAAGCTGTCTAGCTCCATGACAAGCATGATGATATATATTTTTGGGGAGTCCATAAAATGGATCAATATTGCTTTCCACATGCCCAATTTAATCCGTATGTGAGAACTACATAAAGCATACCTTTTATAGGAGAATTTTTGATGGATGTTTAACTGCATGGATCTAATTAGATGCAGAGCAGGACTTTCCCCAAATGATTAACTGGCAAGATTAGGTAGACCTTCCTTTGTTTTGTTGGGATTTGGGCTTTCTTCCTGTAATATTCCTTTTTATCTTTTAAAATGAGTTTCTGAAAGCAGAAATGGAAGCAAAGTAAGCACTTGACACAGCTAAGGTTTGAAGAGTATTATAGTTATTCTTCTGGGCTTTTTCAGGAGTGGATTACCTCTTTAACTTCCTGTGGCCTGTATGGGGGAGATAGAAAGAAGCCCAATTCAGACTTCTCTGTAGGTGAAGCACTGAAGTGTTCTGCTCATTACATGTTTTAATTGCTCAGTTGTGCTTGGAATGTAGATTAACTCTCTAACACCTGAAAAAAAGATGCCCCCCTTCTTATCGAGAGCAGTGAAGATGAGAGACAATAGGATGACAAATGAGATCGCTAAGTGGAGCCCTGATCAATAGCAAGTGCTGTCCATTTGGGTAATGGACATCCCTGTCATCTCAGCTGTTAAAGAATTCAGCAGAGATGAGTCCCCAAAGGTCTGCAAAGTATAAGGCATCCAATACAGGAAACATTACCACCTCCCTTCCCCAACCCCAATAAATAAAAAAGGTACATCTCAGGAGCTCCATCTTTAGCTGCAGTGAGCTGTTGTGCATGGAATTTATTGTACTCTATTTTCAAAAATCTGTGCACAAAGCAGAAAGACAACCTGGAGACCAGGGGGAAGAGTCTTTGTTTCCTCAGACCCTAACAGTGGTGTGAACACCTTAGGTAACCTTGTGTTTGGCATAGACAGAAGTATTCAGACTTAAAAGTATGAAGCTGTTTACACTGTTCTTTTTAAATATCCTCTGCTCCACATGGTGATTTAAAGCCAGCATATTTGGCAATGAGGATGCTTGACGAATCGCTTTTGTCAGACAGCCATATGGCGGATGGGGTAGAGGTCACCGGGGTGCCCAGCCTTTCTTACTCAGATTAGTGACATTCAGTCCACACGTCCAATTCTGACAGAGAACCGGTTCATGGTCTTTCCTTTCTAAATACCTTCAATATGGCCAGTCTGTACTTCTTAGAAACTCCATGATTCTTCTGTCCCATGTTGGACCGTGGAGGCCGGATAGAGTCTATTTCTTCATCTGTCTTGCCACTACTCATTTAACCCAGCTAATTCCCAAAGCGATTGCTGTAACCAGTGGCAGCCAGACTCCCTGCTGGAATGTGTGTGAGGATTTCCGGACAGTTGTGAAGAGGAGTGCAGTTTCACTGGGCAGTCAGGTGTGGGTCATTAATTTTCAGTGCTGTTGTTTAACTATTAATGAGGTCATGGCCCCAGGGCCAGACTGACTTTACCTATCAGATGTCTCCCATCTCCCAGCAGGCCATTCACCTTTAGTCAAAGCTCTCCACTAATAATTGTCCCATGCAATGTTCACACGCCATTGCCTCATCTCTTAACCCCAGCTTCTTCTAGATAAGAAATAATTCCTCCTGCCCATCTCCCTGGTCACCCATCTTCAGTGGGTCCCATAAAACAAAGCCCTTCCCATTTTCCATTAACATCTGTGTCCTGAACCTTAGAGCCCGATATACTTTCTCTTATTCCTCAGCAAGGGGCATCTATTTGCCATTATTTTCAGGAGGTCTTAAATTATGCAGAAAGGAAGGCATCATCCCTGGTGACCTAGCCACCTACTTTACCTTTTATTTCTCTCCTATTTACCATTGCAGTTGATAATTTGTAGAACTCAGTAAAGTAATTCACAACTGTCAGCATCTTTATTATATTGCAGCCAGCAGCAGAAATTGTAACCTGAAGGGATATCTACTAAATCAGGATTTCTGTAGCATAAGCAGTGTAAATGAATTCCTGCACATTACGTTATTATTTCTATAATGTCTTTATTAAAAAGGCAAGGGGAGAATGCCTGTTTAGAACAAGTACTGCACGCCCAAACGCTGATGGATTTGTAAGGTTGGGGTAAAAAACACATTAGAGATCCAAAGCCCCAGTCCTTCCTACTTGGAATCACTGGTGTACCCCCAGAGGTCAGCAGCCGGACTCTGCTTGGCCTTGAGCTCACCAGCAGTCAAAGGCTAATTCTTACCTCTTCTTCCTCCTCCTGTTCTCTAGAGCAGCACAGAGAAAGATCTATTCTGCATGACAGCCTTTCAGGTATTGGAGGATAGGTATCACGTTTCCCAAAACATTCTCTTCCAGCCTAAATGTCTCCAGTTTTTTCAGGCATTCCTCATCTGTCATGCTTTCTGCAGCCTCACTGTCCTGCCTGCCCCCTTCATTTGTCAGTAGAGGTTTAGAAGGTGGCACTCTGAGCACTGCAATAAGTACGTGGTCTGGCTATACAAAATAAAATGTACAGCATTGGCTATGCCCCTTCAAATGGATTCTAAGTTTTAATTAAAGTAACTAAGTCTACCTAGAGCTTGAGAGGCAGCTGTGTGTCACTGATCCAGGGTGAGATTACAGTTAATCAGAATCCTGCAGATTAACGTGAGTGAACTTTCGATAAGTTAAAGACTTATCCCTCTTTTGACTCTTGTGTAGTTGACTTTTTTTGAACCTGAGTCTAGAATTTAAAAAAAAAATCTTCTTTAAAGAGCATTTTTAGTAAATTCTAAATCTGTCATCTTCTGCCCTTTGATTTATTGCAAATTTAATTCACAAAATTCTCTGTCCAAAGTAGTGCATCAATACCAGCAAAGTATACAAATATGGCAAAAATGAATAATGATATACTTGGGTGCTTCTTTATAGGAGAGGCAATACTCAGGTAAACACCCATCAGTACTAGCTGCCCTGTATCAGGTGCCTACTCTGTGTCAGTCATAGCATGAAACAGTATCACCCATTATTTCTCATTCTTACACAAAATCTACAAGGTGGGAATTGTTGCTTCCCCTTTTATAGGTGTGGGAACCTTATGACTGGGAGTCATTATGTGACTTATCTGAGGCCATGACACTAGTAAGCACCATAGCCAGGCTTTGAGTCCAGATCTCACACTCTGTCCTTCTTTTCACTCTGCTTTTATGCTGGTGTTAGATTTGGTATGTTCCTTTGGTCTTTAAAATAAATTTCCAAATTCTTCAATATTTTCTGTAGGCCATTTGAAATCACAGCCAATCCATGGATTAGAGACCAAGAGCAAAATATTTCTGTAATGGAGATAACTTACCCCAAATACCATTTGTGGTAGCCATTTGGACTTTTTACAGAGGTTTTGGTTCCCTTACCATCCAGGTGTACAGTTGAATTACAATTCTCCACCCTCTTGAAATTTGGCATGACTATGTGATTACTGTGGTCAACCAAACGTGAGCAAAGGTGACCCATTTCACTTCTAGGCAGGAGCTTTAAGAAACAGTGTGTGCTTCACCATTCTTTCTCCCTCTCAGGCATGACCACCTACAACTTTCAAGATAGCAGTTGTCTGTCAACCCTAGTCCCTGAGTAACTACAATGAGCAGAGCCCCTGGCTGACTTAACAGTGGACGTATAGTGTGAGCGAGAAATAAATCTTTATTTTAGGCCACTGAAATTTGGAAGTTGGTTGTTACTGCTTTGTAATCTAACCTATCCTGACTATTCCAACTAGCTTAATAAAGCTAGAGCATGGGTAAGATATCTGTAATAAATCCTAACCCTCGTTTAAGACCAAAAGATAGAAAATTTGCACTTACCTAAAAACTTTCTTGAGATTAAAATATATAATGCAATGACATGTATAGCTAATACCTGAAACCTCTATTTTCTCATGATCTAAGTTATTAACACACAGTGGAATTTGTATTTGTATGTAGGACACTGTCTTAGCCTAGGATCCCTAGAAAGCACAGCATGAATCAGTGTCTTATAAAGCAAAACGTTGTTGTGGAGGGAAGGGGGTTGGTCATGCAGTTCCAGGGAAGCAAGAATGAGAAGAAAAATGAATGAAGTAAGAAAAGTAGGAGAACAACACAAGGTGGTGTGTTACTAAGGCAGCCGTAGTTGCAGCACAAAACAAAAGTGGTCACTTGGTCATGTAGAATGGCACCAAAGAGGCTATATTTCAGAACCACTCTGCCTTGGTGCAGAGAAGAAACTCAAGCAATTCATCTGTTGCCTCCTTGCCTTTTCCAGTCTCTCAATGGTCAAAATCCTGTGCCTTTCCAGATTGTGCTGCCTGGAGTGACCAGGCAGCTTCTGGGAAAGCCAGATCCTCTGAGAATCCAGTTTGGACAGTGTGCCAGCATGGTGAGCTATACTTATCTAATAGGTTTTTTTGGGCTGTGGTAGCAGCTAGAGTTTGCCTGGCCTGGTGCATAAACAAACCTTGGGCAGGGTGGACTTCGATACTCAGGACCTCTGTGACCTGTGAACATAGTACACTGGACTCAGTGATTTGAAAGACATTATTAATTCTGACATCCCAATGTTCAAACTAGTTTTTCAAATCATAGCAACTATGTCTCTACCAGTATTGAAATAATAAACAGGCTAATTTAATTATTGAGAAAATGGAAATAAACTCAAACAATCTTAAAAGAAAACAACCTATAACCTAATGTATATCCTAAATAGTGTTTCTTAAACACTTATTTTTTACAGTGACCCATAGTAAGAAATTAGTTTTGGCCGGGCGCGGTGGCTCAAGCCTGTAATCCCAGCACTTTGGGAGGCTGAGGTGGGTGGATCACGAGGTCAAGAGATCGAGACCGTCCTGGTCAAAATGGTGAAACCCCGTCTCTACTAAAGATACAAAAAATTAGCTGGGCATGGTGGCGTGTGCCTGTAATTCCAGCTACTCAGGAGGCTGAGGCAGGAGAATTGCCTGAACCCAGGAGGCGGAGGTTGCAGTGAGCCAAAATCGTGCCATTGCACTCCAGCCTGGGTAACAAAAGCGAAACTCCGTCTCAAAAAAAAAAAAAAAAAAAGAAAAAGATATTAGTTTTGTAATGGCCAAGAAAATACATGTAAACAAACACATATACATAATTGAAACAAGGATTTCATGAAAGTAATACTTCCCTTATAATATGTAAGTAACTCTGACGTATTTATTCACTTGTATTCTACACAGATAAAGCTTCTAGCCACTAATGTCATGATACACAGTTTGAAAAGCCTAGAATGTATTATCTATAGATCTATCAGTCACAATTTATTAATATAATATAACCCCATACCTAAATCAATGCTTATTATATAATTAAAATATTAAATTTCATTTACATTACTTTTGACCATAATGACATCCCTGACAAAAATGCTAAACATTATTCTTCAAATGGTTTTTGTTGTTGTGTTTAGGAAGAACATTCTAGCTGTGAGAAAATGCAGAGAGAAAATTAATAAACTCAATACAATCAAGAATAGAGGTATATGGAAGTGAGCTAGGTGGTTCCATGTTTTTGAGACCATTGCTTTAAACTCACAGTACTCATGTAAGACTGTAATGGTTTAACTGAAATGTGATCAAGCACATTTTACCCTTCCATTTTTATTCAATTCTGAATTTTACCTTTTTTGAATATTATGAAGTTATTAGTGCACTTTCTGAATAAATTAAATTAATGTCAATTAGCTTAAAAACAAAACTTTTTGTCAGAAATAAGCTGTGTCTGTAGATTGTAAAAGACATTATTATTTCTCGTATGATAATGAGTGTCCTATCAGGTAAGGACCAGAGGTCTTGCTTCTGGCTTAGTTGTTTCGATATCAAGCTCTAGGGATGAAGAAGGATGCTTTTCCTTGTTATCACAGTCAGTTGTCACAGCAGCCTGGTGAGGCGAGCAGGGTAAGCACTATCGTTCCCATTTTACAGATGACAGAGCTTAAGGGTAACTCCTGCTATACTTGCTGTCAATTACCAGCTCCATGCCAATGTAGAGATGCAATTTTGTGCTAACATTGACTTGACACTGTTTCCTCCTGTCCATCTATTTGCCAAGCTTTGGTTCCCGGAAGTCATTTTATTTGCTGGTTTCTGAAGTATGTTTGTGGAGAATGTTTGGGACAACTTCTGTTTCTGGGGGAGAAAGTTGTGACATTTTTCACGTTCTGAAGGAAAGGAGAAGCCCCAGGAGTCAGAGCTGCCTCCCTGACGCGGTTGTTGTCAGTCATGCCCTGACCTCCCTCGTATCCTTTTACATGTTCCTTTCTTGGTTTTCCTGTCTGTTAAATGAGGTTATTTTGAAACTTCCCTACCTGCCACATAGGGGTGTCGGGCATCTGAAATAAGATAATGTGCATGAGGCTACTCTGAAAAGGAAAATTAGTTTTAGCAGTAGAATGATTTTAGGATTGTGGTGATGACTTTCTCTCACCCCATTCCCTCAACACACACCCCAATCTGGATGAACCTTAAGTAGTTGTTTGAAAAGAAAATAAGGTTTATCTGAATAACCCATTTATATGTCTATGTTTATGATTATATTATACCCTTTGCAGTTCAAATTTCATGCATGAAACAAAACAAGAACACGGGATGTTTTGGTTTTCTGGTTCACAGACAAAATGTCAGGTCATATTTATGACCAGAAACTTAGGGGGAGAAAAGCACAAATCATTTTTCCCAACATAAAGGTTTTTTTTCCTGATTTACCCAGGAGAAAATAAACTAAAAATCTGGCATTTTGTGGCTGATATGGTTGGTTATTCTGTATCCAAAAATGTTAAGTACATGTGGTGCCTATAGTCATATTAAAAGAACAGCATAGGTGAAGGCCTTATTTTTTCTACTTTAAGCCGTCTTGTCATAACTTGTAGTCTTTTCTAATGGTTTTACAGTATTTTCCTGGCAGTGTAAGCTATTTTATTACTATAATTGAAGAAGCTAGAATTTCCCATCGTACTTACATTTTGTCCTCATACTTCCATTTTTACTGTATGACCTTATTATTTAGGAATATGCTCTCCTTCTGATCTCCTTGGGATAACTTGCTGCTCTACTGATTTAGTTGTTAGAATAAAATAATGTACTTTCACATTCAGAAGTAAATCCTGTTCTATTCTTTTCTATATACTTTTCCCTTGGGAAACTAATCAGAGAATCTATTTATAATCCATGACTGAATAGAAAAGCACATAAAAAGATGATTTCTAGAAAGGCAGAACTCATATAGGTTTTACCTTGTGAAATATGACAGAGTCACAGAGGGTGGCCGTGTTCAGACCCAATCAAGTCTGGGCTGTTTGCTTTCTCCTGTCAGAGTGAGCAGAAACCACATGTATGACCCAGCCCTGGTTTCAGGAAGAATGTTTTCAGGCAAACATTACACTGGAATGAACTGATGCAGAGGAATCGCAGCTCTGACTGTAGACCTACAGAGCTAGAACTGGGATCAGGCTTCTCTTCCTGTTGAAGTCTTTGTGTCTTCTAAGTGAAATGCTACAGTTATTGCAAGAAGCGGTGTTCTCATTCTTTCTAAAATCTAGAATCTAAAATCTGGAATCTAGATTCTAGAATCATAACACAAGGCCTATAGTGAGCCAGTACACACTTCCTGGATTCCTTTATCTCCTTGGATAAACAAAATAATAGATAAATTTCTGTTGATTTCTATAATTCTATATTTGCTAGCTATAAGCAAAATGACATCATGTCTTCTTTTGGTTGACCTTTGGGGGCAATTCTGATTCATTTCCATGTCTGTCATAAATATCTTCTATAGTACAGTATAAATTTGATTTCTAGCTAAATAAAAGCTTTGATAGAAAATTTAGAATTACGTTTTAAGAATATCACAGACCTCCTATTGCTTCAAATTTTAGTAAAATTGACACTTAAACAACATGGGATTGAATCATGTGAATTCACTTACACATGGATTTTTTTTCAACAAAAGTTACAGTGTGTGCCCTTGCCTCTCCTGCCTCCCCTTCCGCCTCTTCCACCTCTTCTGCCTCTGCCCTCTCTGAGACAGCAAGGCCAACACCTCCTCTTTTCATGATGAAGATGATAAGGATGAACACTTTTATGATAATCCACTTTCACTATTTATTGAATAGTAAATATATTTTCTCTTATGATTTTCCTAATAATGTTTTCTTTTCTCTAGCTTATATTAACAATATAGTATATAATATATTAACAAACATATAAAATACGTTAGTTGCCTGTTTATGTTATCTGTAAAACTTCTGGTCCCCAGTAGGCTATTAGTACTTAAGGTTTAAGAAATAAAAAGTTATACATGGATTTTCAACTGCATGAGGATTGGTCAAATGTAAGGTGCTCATTGCTTTAAATAAATTGTATTTGAACCATTTACATTAACATATGAATTAGGGAAAAAAGACGAGACAGCAACATGTATTGAATATATATATACACGCATATATATACATTATATATATACACACACATATCTATACACACTGTGTATCCACTGTGCACATAGCCACTGTGTGCCAAGAACTGTACTTTCTTCAGTTGTTAACTCACTAATCTCACAATCTCTTTAATCTCATAATCCTTGCAAGTTGTAATATAATTGTCTTCATTTTTATATAAGAAACAGAGGCCCAGAGAGGTTAAATTTTCTGTCAAAAGTCTCTCAGGCAATGCTGGATGTGAAAGTAAAATCCCTTTAGGACATTAAGCTTGTGTTCTTTTCCCTTAAACTTTCCTATTCCGCTAAGGTTAATAAATGTAATTCAGAAGTACAATTTGTGTGTGATACAAACATATATGCCTAATCTGCTTAACAGTATGTGTTGAATTAAAGCTGTGAGCTTGCATGCCACTAGTTGTTATAAGTTTAATATTTACAACTATTGAAATTTCTAGGATGACTCTGAGTATGAAGCAACTATCCAGAAAGTTACTATAATTGCAAAAGTGGTATCACTATAGGCAAAGGTGGATAGATGCTGTAAAAAGGACATCCCTTCTGCACTTTTGGGTTTTCTACTGGTTTTTTGGAGGCCTGAGGGGATATCAAGGAAGGTTACCTCTCCTTGGATTTAATTATGAGGTTTGACTATACTTAATATGTAAAAGCCCAGTTTGGCTTTTAGTGAAGCAAATAACTTCACAGTTTCCTTCTGTATTCAGTATAGCTGTCATCATTAGACCTGTATGTAGTTAACTTTCTTATTCTCTGTTTGCCAGTAGTAAAAAATGTGTTTGCGTTAGTGGAGTGAATAGTAAATGATGTATGAACAGTATTGCTTGCCTATTGTTTTTCACCTTCCTGAAGCTGTTGGTGCATTTTTAACATGCTTAGACATTTTCCTATTTTGAGGTACTTTTTGATCAGCTGTGACTCACTCAACCTGTGAGTGAGTCAGGCTCACTCACATTTTCTGTGACCAGACAAACAACAATTTTTGTTTTGCCATTATTAACATCCCTCCCTCCAATTGAGTAATTGTTCCTACTGGGGTAGCTGGTTCCAAGAATGGCTTTATGTTACTTCCAGTGAATTTTCTGCTCGCAAATCTGGACTGCCAGGAACATAGGTGAGCAACTTCAAGTTAAAGAATCACTCATGGTAATTTCAAGTTAGAATGTGCATGGCTGAGTGACTTCATCTACAGTAAAGACTGGCATGGGTGGAAAGAGGTTAAATAGTATTATTTTGGTTGACTAACTATATGAATTACAAAACGGAAGAACCCAACAGGTTGATTATTAAGATCTAAACAACAAGCACTAAAAAAGAGTCTATTAAGGGCTATCCTGAACCACCTTAAAGATATTCAGAACCCAACCTGATACTTTAAATTGCTGTGCAGTTTAATTATTTTCTATTAGCAGAGAGAAAGGAATTGGAAGGTAAGAAGGGAGATACATCTCCTGTTGTTAATTGCCAGTGATAATCTACAGTCTGCTTCTGCTACCTGTTGTCATTCTTCCCCACCAACCAAATATGAAAGCACCCATGCATTGCTCATCTGCATAAAGAGAAGAAGGAAAGCCAAATGTGTTATTACAAAGGGATTTATTTCAATAAGGAAAGTGAAGGGATGACAGATAAGTGCACTTAACCTTTTGAGCATTACCTCAAGCTTGTAGATTTCGGGTAACTGAATGTAATCTCTGTATTCTGTTAACGATAGAGCCTCTTGGACAGACTAAAGTTGTGCCTGGAACCATAATCCTCTTTTTATGCCACTGTATTCCTTCTTAGCAGGCAGAAAGTCGGGCACAAACTCGTGGCTGATTCTTCTGTTCTCCTCCTGCTGGCCCCTTTGTGAACCAGAGCTTTTGGGTCTGATGTAGTCTGTTGGTTGTTTGCACAAAGGGCTGGCATATTTGCAAGTAGTATATCTGCTTGCAAAGCAGTGGAACACCAAAAACATTAAATACATCTTAGATTGTTTGGGGTTTAAGCAAATCTAAGACAAACAAGTTGAATATCTGAGACTATTTCTTTAAAAAAAAAAAAAGCACAAATTTCTAGTTTTCATAACTGATTGATGTCATGGCTGTTTCCCAACTCTGGATAATAAATACTAAGATACCCGCCCTTCCAGAGGTGTCTGGCATATGTAAAATCTTTCAAAAGCAAAGGTAAGAGCACATTAAAAGAGGAGCAATATTGTCTGATCTCTGTGAAGATTGGCCATAGTTGATTAAATCAAACAAACCAAAAAACAGTAGTAATAGATCTCAGTGATATTAAATTAAGCCAGTTTGTCTCTTTATCTGTATTGGAATCTATATCAATGGAAATTAAATGGTCTTTAAATTTGATGAGTCCTGTTTAGGTGTTGGAAATACCCATCTATTTGTTAACAAGGCAAGGTCCCATGACTTAGTGACTGGGGGATGCAGACAGCCTTCAAGTAAATGAATAAACAAAAGAATTGGAGAGTGTGATGAGTTTGAATAAAAAATACAGTTCATAAGAACCAGAAATGTGATAGAGCATAGTGGGTGGAAGAAAGTTACAAAAGTGGCTTGGGTAGTCAATGAAGATGACTCCAATGTGCAATAGTATTTGGACTCAGGCCAGAAAAATTAGAAGGAGGCCAAGCATAGTAATTCACACCTATAATCCCACCACTTTGGGAAACCGAAGTAGGGAGGATCACTTGATGTCAGGTCGACCTCAAGTGAGATCCTATCTCTAAAAAAAAAAAGTTATTTTAAAAATTAGCTACATGCGGTGGCACGTGCCTATAATCCTAGCTACTTGGGAGGCTGAAGTGTGAGGACCACTTGAGCCCTGGAGTTCCAGGCTGCAGTGAGCTATAATTACACCACTGCACTCCAGCCTGGGCAATAAAGGAGACCCTGTGTCTTTAAAAAAGAAAAAAAGAAAAGAGAGCGAGAAAGAGCCAGGAGACATAGGTGTTAGTGGCTCTGTGAGGCATAAAGTCCTGGTGACCCCATGGATACTTCAAAGACGTCTTCCCATCGCCTTGTATCACAAACTTTGATGCATGACTAGTAAAACGTGCAGATGTGCCTTAGAATACATGTAGCACTATTTCCCCCAAATAATATGCATGTAGTGAGTACAAATTCATATAAAAGGTTACTGTGATAGAGTACTTTTTGTCATTTTGTACTTTTTAGTATTCAGTTAAGAGAAATTACAGCTGCTTCATGGAGGGGTTTTCATTCTTGAAAATACTACAGACCACTGCTATGTGATATTGTTAGGTGCATGAGGATGATTTGTCCATTCTTGTAACAGAATAAGAAAGCATAAAATGCCTGGCCAGGTGGTAGTGTACCTATAGTCCTAACTAATCTAGAGACTGAGGCAGATTGCCTGAGGCCAGGAGTTGGAAGCTGTAATCTGCAATGATCACTGATCCTGTGAAGACTGCCCACTCTAGCCTGGAAAACATAGCAGGACCCTGACTAAAAAAGAAAAAGAAGGCATAAAATAATATAAAATAATATACAGTCTTCAACTTACAATTTATGCACTTTACAACGGTATGAAAGGGACACACATTCAGTTGAAACTGTACTTTGAATATTGGATTTTTATGTTTTCCCAGGCTGGCAATATGCGGTACAGTACTCTCTCAAGAGGCTGGGCAGCAGCAGTGAGTTGTAGCTCCCGGTAAGCCACATGATCATAGGGTAAACAACCAGTACTTGGTGGCTTATGCCTGGAATCCCAGCACTTTGGTAGGCTGAGGTGAGAGGATTGTTTGAGCCCAGAAGTTTGAGACCAGCCTGGGAGACCCTGTCTCTACAAAAAAGAAAAAAAAAAATTAGCCAGGTGTGGTGGCACATGCCTGTGGTCCCAGCTACTAAGGAGGCTGAGAAATAGGAGGATCATTTGAACCCCAGGAGGTCTGTGCTGCAGCGAGCCATGATGATGCCACTGCACCCCAGCCTGGGTGACCGAGCAAGATGAAACCCTGTTTCAAAAAAATAAATACATACATACATACTCTAAACTTTATTGTGTTGCCAGATGATTTTGCCCAACCATAGGCTAATGTTAGTGTTCTGAGCATGTTTAAGGTCGGCTAGGTCTACCTTAAATGTTGTAATGATGTTTGATAGGTTACATATATTAAATGCACTTTCTACATAAAATAATTTTCAAACCACAATGAATTTGTTTATCAGGAAGTAAGCCAATCATAAGTCAAGGAGCATCTGTACAGGTCTAATGGTGAAATGGCACATGCTTATTTTCAACTTAGATTTCAAATCGTATTACATTTATATGATAATTATAGGTATGGACTAAATGTAAGAGAATGGAAATTTGGAAAATAGGTATAGTGTTTTCTTCAGCATGATACACTTAAATAATATGTATGACTACATGACCAGGGTATGAATGACTGCTAAATACCCTGAGCTATCACTGTTAAGATAATTTAGTAAAAGAAACAGCAGTGATTACTGTCCATTCACCCTGCTTTAGGCAGATCTGACTCGTACCAAGCAGTCAGAAACATTCTCACACATCGTGGAAAACTTGCTAATTATAGTTTGAAGACCAGCTCTTCCTGTAGCCTCTTCAGAAGAAAATCATAAGATGGCAGACTTTTTCAGTTCAATCTAACAAACATTTATTATGTTTAAAAATAAACTGAACTCAACTAGGAGTTCCCCCATGCCTACCAGATGAAAGACAGAATAGTTGATTTGAACTAACCCAGACCCAGATACAAATAGATGCTCAATATTTTGTGCCTGTGATCTTGAGAATAGCATAGCCAACTGAAAGTAGGCAGATAACCAAGATCATGCTTTTTTATGTGTTCACATTTGAAAGCATTTTCATTTCTTACCTGAGACCATTTCAGTTTTTTATTTTTTTAGTAACTGGTTTCTTGAATTCTTTCTTAAGAGGACATTATTGTGTTGAGAGTAAAGTCCCCACCCTTTTCTAGCTCTTATTGATTCACTGCCTTTATAAAGCTTTTAGTGACAAACCAGATGTGGTATGCAAACAGACTCCACCAGCAAGTACAGCGAGAGAAAGCCTCGGGTACAGTACATGAGACCAGTTTTTGTTAGAGCAGAGTGACACAGTGATTTATGAAGTGTCAAACCCTCTTGCCTTTGAAGAATTCCAGCCTTCACATCTGTCTTTCGTGTTTATTTCAGTTGCCCTGGTGATACACTGTCCCCGTAAGCCCTGAGATGGTTCTGTGTACCTTGTAGCAAATGAGTGGAGGGATGTTTTCCCCCTTTAAAGAAAGGAAACACAGCTATGAATGAGAAATCAGGATGGAATGGGAAAGTAAGTCATTGTGCTTTGTCACTGCTGCTCCACTTCATCCCACCTGGCCCAGCCAGAGTGATCTTACAGTTCAAAGAGGAAACTTTCTATGAAGATGTTGATATGAGTTGAGGCTCTCAGAATGAAAATGCACTAACTGCTCCCCTTTTCTTAAAGTTACTTTAATTTTAGAGTAAAAATATTCAAATAAATTCACTTAAGCACAGTTGCATGTTTTTTTAGACTAAGTCATGGTGTTCGAGTAGATGTCTAATTTTACATTTTCTGCGGCGTGTGATTTCCAAGGGGATCTCTACACTCAGTGCCCCAAAGAAACAACAGTCGTTTTCACAGTGTTCTATTTTGGAAGACACTCTTTTAAAGACCTCTGTATATTTTTCCCTTAGAACTTTGACACCCTACATGTCTGTTTATTGTTTCAGTATCATATAGAAATTCTGAACAGGGCTTTCTACAGGATGAAATGGATTAAGTGAGAAAAAGTTTTCCAAAAGGATTAAGCTAGGAAAACCTGGTGTGACCTTGTCAAGACAAGATTATTTTTATTCCTTTGCCTCAATAAATGGTCCTGTGTTTTTGAGTAAAGAAGTTATGAAAAGGTAAATAGCCCATTTTGTAAAAGTCTACATTTCAGCATATGTACTCCTACAGTTCTATAACTGATGTTCTATGAAGCAGAATCAGCAATTGGACCATGATTGTGTTCACTAGGTTCCAACTTTTAGAATTAGGATATTTTGATGGTTAAAACTTTGCATGGGCAGCAGCTGATATGTGACCTCCTTAATAAGTGGAAATGAAGCATAATGACAAAGTAATCTAAGTTCTTGTGGCAACTACCTTTGTGTTTCTGGAAGAGGAATATCTTCATTGGCTAAAGGCATATTCATTAAACTAATGTAATAACTAACATATTAGAGAGATAGATGTATTCTCTGTAACCACATATCTCAAATATCATTATATCAAATAAAAAGGTTGGATCTTGTTTTTAAATTTGGGTCACAGAGATCTTCAGAAGGAGGAACCTTGGGAATAATTAACATGGTTCCTCTCAGTGACTGGATATAAGGAAAATACTTTTCATTGAGTTTCTAGGAATTCAAATCTCACAAAAAGATAAAGTTCAGGTGGCTTTGTGATTCAAAGCTGTGTTTTTTGCCTTTCAGCCATGCCTAATGAAAACACCGCCATACGCTGTAGGAACTGGTGTTGCTTTTCTAAAATGACTTGATCTTCAGCAGCTCATAAGGGTGCGTTGGGGGAGCTGAGGTTACTGAAGTGTACCTAATGGAAATGGCTAGAGGGGTGCCTTGTCTTAGGAAAAGGAAGATTCTTGCCCTGGGAATTTTTTTTAGGTGTTTTGTTTTGTTTTGTTTTTTTGGTATGGTGTACCTGAGCTTCCCAATGGGTACTAATTGACTGGGAATGTCATTTGCAATCCTTGAGCGTCCTTCCGCCGCTTTGCCTGTTCCATTGTTCTCCACAGTGACTGCCCTTCTATTAAGCATGATCAGGACTCCAGAGCTCTTCTCTCCAGAGATGAGTGTGCATTATCAACTCTCCTACCAACACCAAAATCCTGTCAATCACAGTGACCTCCAGGGCCTCCAGCAAGCCTGGTAAACAAGGGACCGATGTCTGCAATGGCTTTTTATTCACTTTTTTTTTTTTTTTCTGAGTGGGGCTTTCTAATTACTCAGTTGTGTATGCAAACACTGAAGGAGCATTAGGCGCATCAAGTGGGCCTCTGCTTTTATTAGGAAACCCTTTTATTTTCTAAATAGAGTATGTCAGACATAGTCTTTCCTTTTTAGACAGTTAACCTTTCATCTCTCCTGTAGCAGAAATTCCAGTCTCTGGGGCTTGCTAATTTTGTATTTGAAATATTCTAAAGCAGAAGGAAAACGCTGTTTACAGTGCCTTCATTAAAAAGCTTTTAATCGTGTTTTGTTGTTGCACATATAGTTTGGATCCCTGCTGGGTACACTTCATTGCATAAGAAAAATACAATATTTTTCAAAGATATACCAACCAACCCAACCCAATACTACTTTGACCCTGACAATTGAGTAGACAAAATGCTTTTATAGTGTTCATACTTAGCAGATTATAATGAAAATATGAGTTTAATAGATCCATAAGAATGTGTTTCTAAGTGATGTCCAACCTTATATTTGAAAAATTCTTTTATGTAGCCTACTTAGTTTTTTTCTCACACATTATCACATACATTGCATAATATAATAGTACCACTTATAAGATGACTTGTCACAGAACATGATTCAGACATAATGCGGTGCAATTTGTTTGACAATGCTTCCCGGTTATTTTCATATCTTGGCATATACAGAAAACTAAAATCTTCGTTGGGTATACAGGAGACGCTAAAGGGATAATAATGTTTAAAATAACTTAAACTTTTAAACATTTTTCATATATTGAATTTAATATTCACAACAACCCTATAAGGTCAGTACTATTATTGTTGTTTACAGATGAGGAAACTAAAGTACAAGAAGCACCAAGTAACTTGTCCCGAAGTCACAGAGCTAGCAAGTGGTCAACCTAGGCAGTCTGGCCTGGAGTTCAGTATTTTTACCACTGTGCTTTGACACATGTGTAACCCTCTCCTGAGTCACCCCGATGGTATGGGAGTGGAGAAAAGAACAGAAACCATAATTTGCATGATGAATAGTGTGAGATAGCATCATTGTCTTCTAGTTTCTACTCCCTGCACCCTGTAACCTGTAAGCTTTTATAGATACCGGACTTTTTTCTGTCTTTCACTTTTCTTAATACAGCATTATTGAGATGTAATTTACATACCATAAAATTCATGAGGTGTAAAGGTATAATCAATGAATTTTAGTATATATACAGAGCCATCCAATCCTCATAACAATATAATTTTATGACATGTGTATCCTAGAAAGGTTTATGCCTATTTACAGTCATCCCCTATGCCTACCCCCAGCCGTAGATAGCCTGTATCTACTTGCCTTTTTGGGATATTTTGTGCAAATGGAATCATACAATATTTGTTCTTGTATGTCTGACTTCTGTCACTGAATATAATATTTTGAGGTTCTAGATATTGGACTTTTATGTAAAATATTTTATTACTTTTCAGACATCACTGAAATGTCTTCTAAGCCTACAGAGAAGCAAGGGAATTCTGGCTTTACTAACCAAATGCTGTGGTTTGCAGCTGTCACACATGGTTTAGATTTACCATTGAGGGAAAACATCATCACCATCATCATAAGCTTCCCAGATAATTAGGTAGTTAGATGTGGGCTTCATGGTATTTAAAACATCCTTTCATTTTATAGCCATATGTGTAGTGTGTCAAAGAAGCAGTTTGGGAGGAACAGGAGTTGTCAATTCTATAAAAAGAAAAATAATTTGAAGTGGTTATTTCTTATAATATAGTTAAAACAGTTACTTGATTAACAGATTAGCAGACCAACAAATTGTTTTGGGGACTATATAGACACAAGCCCAAGTCATTTCCTTTCATAGAGGTTTTTCTTTACGACTTTTGAGGATTAAGTTCTTTTGATTCCTGTATATCCTGGCTGCTTAAAAAAAATAAAATTCAACCAGGTATGGTGGCTCAGGCCTATAATCCTAGCACTTTGGAAGGCTGAGGCAGGAAGGATTGCTTGAGGCCAGGTTTTGCCACTGGCCTAGGCAACATAGCAAAAACCCATCTTTCCAAATATTTAAAAACACACACACACACCACACCACACACACACACTAGCCAGGCATGGTGGTGCCGATTTTTGGTCCCAGCTACTTAGGAGGCTCAGGCAGGAGGATCACTTGAACCTGGTTAGTTGAGGCTGCACTGATCCATGATTACACCACTGCACTTCAGCGTGGGCGACAGAGTGAGACTATCTCTCAAATATGTAATAAAATTCTAGTATCTAGGACTATAGGTCATTTGAATTGTAAGGATAAGTAACCCAATGTAAAGGTAATTCAACAAATGGATGATGTAACAAGCTCTACAGTAAAATCAACTCTGTTCATTTTTAAACTACTTCTGGATGATTTTTAGTTTCTTGGACTTGGATTCTCCTGTGTACAACATATCTCATAGATGGATATCCTTTGGGGCATGAGCGTGAGTAAGAAGAGGTTATAAGATTAGGAAGTACCCAGAGTTCTATATTATAACACATTGATTTGATTTGTGGAGTCCAGGCCTTAAGTCAATAAAGCAGAGCATTTTAAAAGCCATGTCTTGATGCCAGGCACAGTGGCTCTCGGCTGTATTCCCAGTACTTTGGGAGGGTGAAACAGGCAGATCACTTAACATCAGGAGTTAAGACCAACCTGGCCAACATGGTGAAACCCCATCTCTACTAAAAAATATAAAAATTAGCCAGGTGTAATGGTGTGTGCCTGTAATCCCAGCTACTTGGGAGGAGGCCGAAGCAGGAGAATCGCTTGAACCTGGAAGGTGGAGGTTGCAGTGCAAGTGAACTTTCTAGTTGATTGGGACCATCTTGTCTGCTCCTTTACAGTACACATGGCTGGTGGAGAAGGGAAAATGGAGGGGCCATCTTGAACGTGTCTAGTCCTTTGTTCCTGCCGGCATTCACCCATGCAAGCTCCTAGCTTGCGGGCTGCTCTTTGTTAGAAAATGATCTGGGGCTCCCATGCCTTTGCTATCTTCCTAATTCCTTCTTAAGTCCTATATCATGAGGAGAAGTAGGAGATTAAGTTAGAGAAGTAAGGAAAGAGGAGACGGGAGGCAGATCCTGTAGGACCCTCACAGAATCATTGTAGAGACTTGGGCTTTTACTCTGAATGAGTCAGGAAGCCACTAGAGAGTCTGAGCATTTGTTTCTCCTTCTTTGAAGAATATTTTTTTTATTTGCTTGACAATAAAAAGGGTTACTACATTTCCATTTTTAGGGTTACCATTTGCCTTTGTGTTGATGGTTTCCTTCTGGTGGAAAAATAAATCTGCCCTTGTATGTCAGCTTTCTTGGGTCTCCCACACACTCGTCAGGTTGTGGAGAAGTTTGAATTAAAAACAAGCATTTCACAAATGACTCACGTTCCAGGTGGGATGAGTGTTCTCTGCCTACCACAGAGAGGGGAGAAATCACTTCACATGAAACAGTAACCTTTTCTTTCTCTCTACATTTTCCTAGGAGCAGAAAAACACACAAATGCTTTCTTTCTGATTGTGTATTTGGAATATTCCTTAAGATGGATCTCTGTTGAATTCCCATGCTAATACTCCAATCTGTATTTAGTCTCAAATTCTGACAAAAAAGAAAACCTCTACCTGATGAGGGGCCCCGTGTCTCTGCTGTTTTCTTTAGGTCTGGGAGATCAGGGATGCTTCATAACTTGGTGCCAGGAGAGAAGGAAAGATTGATTGGGGTTTTATGAGGTGGCACAATACATAGCTAAATCTGGGGGCAGGGATGTCATTTAGCATGACAGAAACAGCAGAAAACAGGAATAGTGCTTTATTTTGTTGTTTTTGTTAAGGCAATGTGAAATTTGTTATTTATCCCCCCATGGTCCTGGCTGTTTTTGTGTTCAGCACAGATGTTCAGGAAATGGATTCCAGCGCCAACACCTGTGCAACGCTGACCTAGGCCTACCTGGCAACATCCTCCTCTCTTACTGTATCACACAGATCAGCTTACATGTCACACTTATTTCCTCTCCCCTCTGCTCATCCATCCATAGCTATCCACTGAGCATTTCTGTCCCTCCCTCTGAGTTCTTGGAATTAAAAAAAAAAACAACATAGAGCCCCGCATCTCAGTGATAAGCCTGTTTTTAATGGACAGGTACCACCAGCCTGTTTCTGTTCAGAAACATCTTATGAATCACAAGTGGTTTTGCAGGCTTGCAAGAAGCTGGTGCCCCACAGCACCCGTCATGTAGAATAAATAAATGAACAGTTGATTTCAGTGGGGTGTTAGTGTCCTATTTTTAGAATACCATGTTTTCAGCTGGGACCATTCAGGTAGTTCTCATTTTAAAATGCTAACATCTGCCCAGCATACAGCTTCTAACATCTGGTTTCTACTTGCTACACAAGGGGACACTTTGACTCATTTCCCCATCTTTGCAATGGGAGAGTACCCATTCCTGACTTGCTCTGCAGTGGGACAGGTAGCAAATAATGTGAAAGTGTATTGGAAACAAAACCCACAGAATCAACATGCTTATCACATTTTATTATTAATTGAGCTCCCAAGTGAGTGTTTCCTTGTAAATCTCGACAGGTGCCCCCCCCCCCGCCCTTCCTTCTCTAGTCTTGGCTCAGGAGGGTGCAATGCTGTCCCTCTTTTCCCAGCCCCAAATCTCTGACTACAGTAGGACTTAAGCACAGCAGCCTGAGATGGAGCATGTCATCCCCGAAGTAAAGGCACCTGAGCTACAGAGGCATGGTGCCAAGGCAACCATGGAAGCACAAATTACTTCTCATGCCTGGTGGGTGAGACCCTCAGCCCTGTCCCTGACTCCAGTTCTCCTGGCAACTGAGCACATAAGTATCCATTTAGGGAGGGACAGTGCCTCTTTCTACTAAAAGCAGTACAGTCCAAACCATCAAAAGAGACCTTATCAAGACTAGCTCACTTGAAGACTTCTTCACCAAGGAGCACAGACTTAAATATACAGTTGATTTTTATTTTTATTACATTTTCTTGGTAAGCAACCTGTGGTGAGGTAGTGCACAATGAATTACCTGAGGGTGTAAAGAGGTTAAGTGATTTACTCAGAAAGAGTGTTGAGAAGGGTTGCCTTTGAATTCAGAACAGCATTCTGGGTGGTAGCTGCATGATGGAGCTGTCATCTTGGAGTTAAGTTCTCATATATACTTTTGCAAAACAACATGGTGTGTGTTTGGCTCTGGCAAAACTTTATCTCGCTGCTCTAGTTTAATGGCAATAATCACTGAAAATCAGGATAAAGTCTTCAGCTTCTTAACCGGTGACATGCTTCAGTTTTGTGCCTTCTGTGACTCTCTGGAATTATGGCCTACAAGAACTGTAAACCTCTTAGAAGGTTAAAAAACAGGCTACAGTATTGATTTCAGGTTGTGTGAGAAAGAAACAAGGTGGGGTTTTTTGGGTGTTTTTTTGGTTGTTGTTTTGTTTTGTTTTGCCCCTCACCTTGCAAATCAGTTGCTTATACCCAGGCGATTGGAGCCATTTACACCCTACTGAGGAGCCTATGTGGGGTTCTTTAACCACTGAGCCGGGATTGATTGACAGCAGCTGTCTTCAACTACAACAGAGATGGAGTGAGCGCTTATACAGACTCAGTGGGGTGGGACTTCCCTGTTGAATGCTGCTTTATGTCTTTTCAGGCGAATGCCATTTACATCTGCCCCCCATTTGAAGTCTCCTTTGACTTTCCATTTCTTTCAAAAAGAAGTAAAACAAGTGTTGCGGGAGCCATAGATAGCATCATGGCATTTTCTTCATTTTCTCTTAAATGCACCTTTTGAGTGTTTTGTGAGCAAGATCTTATGGAAAGTAGGTCTTTTCAAATGAAAATTTTGTGAAGTCTTACGGTGATGTAAGCTAATGAAAATTTGGGGGAATGCTTTGGCAGGGCTATAATTGTTTCTTTTTCCTTTGAACAAACCATGTCTGCATATAACATGTTCATGGTGCCACATTATTAGTCAGTTTTTAAGAAAAGTAATATATGTATGCATTGATAGACAAGACCTATGTATTTTTTTAATGGATAGTTTTGATGTTAAATAGGCAGTGGTGGTAAGGATGAATTTAGAGCTATGCTATTAATGATTTAGAGCACTTAATTTACAGATTAAAGTTGAAACTATAAGGAATGTTATACTTTTAAAAAGTCTCAGGTTGGAATGTAACACTACAAATGGATATGCATAGAAAGTCACAACAGCAAAATATAGTATAATTTAAAAATCTGTATTTTTCAGGATACCATTTATTTTATTATTAAAATACTGAGTTTATTTTACATGTATATTTTTGTTTCTCTACCAGTTTCATGCTTGACCACCACTACTACTATATCCTATCACGATGTTCCTTACATTTATTTACTTTTAAAAATGTGTTCAATGTCCCTGATCTCATCATCTTTTCAAACTTTGTGAGGATTTTATATTTAGAAATGCAACTATGTTGAAACAATTATATAATCATTTTGATGACCACCCTAGCCCACGATTGAATTTACCACGTAGTTTAAAATGTTTTGCATTTGAGAGTATTATAAAGTAAGAAAAGATTTCTGGTCCTTGCAAAATCCTGACTGGGTAGCTCATTGTCATCCTAGTCTTAGTATGTAACTTTGGAGAAACTGATCACAACTTTTTTGAGACTGTGTTAAAACTTGTACCCAGGAGGTTTATAAAAAAAGATTGGGCAGTTTTGGTCTTCAGCACCTCATGACTTATTTTCTAAATTGTGACCCAGTCTTTCTAGTTTATTTTTTCACTCACTTATTCAAGAAAACTTACTAAGCACCTACTTGTCATAAACATTTGAGACTTCCTGGTAACCACCATTTAAAGTATTCACGTTGTAGTGTTACGGGAAAAGGGTCCAGATCCAGACCCCAAGAGAGGGTTCTTGGATCTTGCAAGAAAGAAGTTGGTGCAACTCCCCAGAGTAAAGTGAGAGCAAGTTTATTAGTAAAGTAAAGGAATAAAAGAATGGTGGCCGGGCGCAGTGGCTCACAACTGGAATCCCAGCACTATGGGAGGCCGAGGCGGGCTGATCACGGGGTCAGGAGTTCGAGACCATCCTGGCCAATATGGTGAATTCCCATCTCTACTAAAAATAAAAAATGGCTGGGCATGGTGGTGCACACCTGTAGTCCCAGCTACTTGAGAGGCTGAGGCAGAAGAATCCCTTGAACCCAGGAGGCAGAGGTTGTAGTGAGCTGAGATCATGCCAGTACACTCAAGCTTGGGCAACAGAGCGAGACTCCTCAAAAAAAAAAAAAAAAAAAAAATAGCTACTCCATAGGCAGAGCAGCAGCTTAAGCTGCTGGACTAAGGATACTTACAGTTATTTTTTGATTATATGCTAAAGAGGGAGTGGATTATTTTTTTGTTTTCCAGGAAAGGGGTGAGCAGTTCCTGGAACTGCAGGTTATTCTCCCTTTCACACCATATAGGGTAACTTTCTGACCTTGCCATGGCATTTATAAACTGTCATGGCACTGGTGGGAGTGTATTTTATTTATTTTTATTTTTTATTTTTTAAGGAGAGAAGGAGAGGAAGAAAGAGGAAGAAAAAGAGGGAGAAAGAACAGGAATATTGCTTTATTCTAAAAATGGGTATTAATAATGGCTGATCAATATTTTGTGTATTTAAAGTGGAGAATGTATATTTTGTGTATTTAAAGTGGAGAGCTCTATAAATACTTATTAAGTTTACTTGTTCCGGATCTGAGTTCAAGTTCTGGATATCCTTATTAATTTTCTGTCTTGTTGAGTCTAAATCTCTTTATAGGTCTTATGTATCTGGGTGTTAGGATCCTTAGCTCTTATTATTGCATTGATCCTTTTACCACTGTATCTTTGTTGCTTTGAAATCTGTTTTATCAAATGCGAGAATTGCAACTCCTGCTTTTTGTTTATTTATTTATTTTTGCTCTCCATTTGGTTGGTAAATCTTTCTCCAACCCTTTGTTTTGAGTCTTTGTGTATCTTTGGATATAAAATGGGTCTGGATGTAGTATACCGTTAGGTTTTGGCTGTATCTTTTGGTTGGGGGATTTAGTCGATTTAAATTTAGGGTTACTGCCATTTGATGTTAACTGGATATTTTATCCATTCATTGATGTAAATTCTTCTTTATGTTGATGCTCTTTACTTTTTGGTATATTTTTAGAATTTTGGTATTTTAGCATGCTAATGCATTGTGATTAGCAGCGAGGATGACCAGAGGTTACTTTTGTCGCCATCTTGGTAGATTTTGGTAGATTTGGTAGGTTTTTGGTAGATTTGGTAGGTTTTTGGTAGATTTGGGTTGGCTTCTTTACCACATGCTGTTTTGTCAGCAAGGTCTTGATGACCTGTACCTTGTCTGACCTCCTGTCTCATCCTGTTACTTAGAATGCCTTAACCTCCTGGGAATGCAACCCAGTAGCTCACAGCCTCATGTTATCCAGCCCCCATTCAAGATGGAGTTGCACTGGTTTGAACACCTCTGACAGTAGCATACAGTGAAATGATGATCATGTAGCATATTGTTATTAAATAATGGCCTAATCATTTCTATGAATTATTTAGTCATTAAACATTTATATTCTGAGTGCCCATTATGTACCATTCAATGCACAGATATTTACTGAGCATCTGCCAAGATCAAGGACTCTTCTGGGTTCTAAGAATATACTAATGAATGTAATAGGCAAAAATTTCTGCCCTCATGAAGACCATATTTTAGTGTTCCTCATCTACATTTTTAAATCATTTATAACCATTCACCTATGTATGAGAATGTTTTTAAGGGGTGTAGAAAGAGTTGACAATCATTTTTCTCTTTTGTGTTGGTTCTTTTAGATGAAAAGTACAAATAGTCATCTTAAAAAATCTGTAAAGGGGTATCTAAAGACATCTGCTCTTATGTATTAATGGGTTATAAGAACATTTTTAGCAAAATTGCATTAGAGACTACTAACATGTCACGTAGGTCACCATTGTATTGTGACACAAATTCTGATTAACTCAAGAGCAAAGCCATGCTATAAATAAATTTACTGCAGCTGGCTGGAGTCTTCCTGCCACTTCTGAAGGCATTTGGGATTGTGTCTAACAGGCTGATCTTCCAGAGGAACACCTGGAAGAATTTGGACCCAGGTTTTATACATAAATTTATAAGAACAGCACTTTGTCCAAATGCTATTTAAAAATCTGAACTTTGCTCCTAGGTAATTAAAATCAGAAATACCTAAAATATCCATTTAATTGAGGAACTATAAAGTATCAGAACAATTAATTGCAATGCAGTAAACACTACAATAAGTAAATAAATGAATGACTAAATGAAATGTTTTAAGTGATGAATACACCTAATTCCTTAACAACATTTGACCTGAGAAAAGTTAAATTATTAATTATTAAAACACCTTTAAGTAAATTAACTTCTAGAACTTTTTTCTTTTTATTATAAAAACAGGAATAATTTATTGCTTATAATTGTATTTCTAGCTGTTTGGTATACTCTGAAAACAGCGATGGTTCAAGCTTGACTTGCACTTAGTTGTGCAAAGTCTAGTTAATTAAGATTATTGTTATATCCCCATGGCCAAATATAATTCGAAAATGGCAGAACTGACCTTGATATTTCAATTATAGCCAATTTGATAGCCATGAACTTATTCTGGAAATTTGTCTACAATTCATGTCTCTGAGTTTGGTATTATATAGATGAGGTGAGGCTCACATTTTTATTTAAAAGACATATAGGGGAATTAAAGAAACTGCAGCAGAAGACATGCATGGAAATAGTTTTACACCAAAGAACTCTATGACATTCATCTGTGTGTGTGTTTGTGTGTGTGAATAGTTATCCAGTGAGGTGCTTCAATAATATGGTGACCTCACGTGTGAGGACCAACAGTGTTCACATAATAACTATGGTCACTGAAGGTGGATGCTATTCTAACGTAAGTACTGGCATGCTTTCAGTTCTATTCTAAGAAGCCATCCATCTGCACTTCACTTGGCTCACAGTTCCACGGAGAACAAATAGAATGATAAACTGCAAGTTTAGTTCAGTGGCAGGAGGAAGGAGACCTGATTTGCCCAAGGCATCACCTGATTTGTCTGAAGTTCCAAAGATGATGGGAGAAATTTTTTTCATGGGTAACTGCCCACATTTTTTTCTGTGAGATTTTCCCCCCTACACAATTCCCTGAAGATTAGTCTTTTTAAAAATCATCAGATTCTTATCCTTTAATGGTTAGATCCCACCTTGTCTTCTTTCCTGGCCTTCGTAGGCAGGCACCAGCCCACAGCTGGTTAATCTCTGCTCATTCTCCAGAGCGGCATTGTCCAACAGAAATATGTGAGCCACGTATGTAATTTTCAGTTTTCTAATAGCTACATTTTTACAATTTTACAAGTAAATTTAAAATGCTGGTGAGATTAATTTTATATTTAATTCAGCATATCCAAAATATGACCTCCTGGGTTCAAGTGACCTCCCACCTCAGCTTCCTGAGTAGCTGGAACTACAGATAGGCTACCATGCCCAGCTAATTTATATATATATTTTAAAATTTAAATTATATTAAATATATCTAAATTTTTTATATATATAAAATTTTTTTTTTGTAGAAATGGGGTTTTGCTGTGTTGCCCAGGCTGGTCTCAAACTCCTGGGCTCAAGTACGCCTCCTGCCTCGGCCTCCCAAAGTGTTGGGATTACATGTGTGAGTCACCACGCCTTGCCATCTTCCATTATTTATATCCAAACCCTCCATCTATTCCTGTATTCCCTGGCTTGGTTCTTAATTAATATAGACTTCTAAATGAATGAATGATCCATTTTCACTGGCTCTTTTTAATCTTTTAAAGCTTACGTGGATTTTATTAAAGACTTAAAATTTGTTTTATGCCAAAATATACCAGAATTATCTTTCTAGTGTAGTCATATTTGTAGCTTTATAAAAAACAGCAGAGGCAAAGCAGTTGACCATAGTTAGGAGACTAGATTTATAATCCATATTTTAATGACAACTTTCTGTGTGACCTGTAGCTGGTCATTTAACTTATCTGGTCCTCCCATTCTTCTCCTCTCTAAAATGCTATGCGATTAGATTACTTCTAATGTCCTTTCTCGTTTTCTGATTGTATCATTTGTTTTTGAGCAAAAGTTTTTTTTTTATTTTGACAGATCATATTATATAAGAATAATAGCTCTCTCATTCTGACCTTCACAAACTTTTGATCATTTTATGTTTCTTCTCTAATCTATATTCTGTATTTAGTTTTCAAAAATTTAGAATATCTCTGAAGATCATGCATTATTTCTGTAATCTTAGCCCCTAGGATAATAAAGTAGCAATAAATGTTAAATGAATTTTTACTTATATTAAAAACTATTAGTAATAGTTTGCTTATTGGAGACATAAGGCTTTTTGAGCAGGTGGTAAATGTTTCATCTGGTTTTTTCCTTACTAAAGAAGGATTCTGAGTAGGCTTCACCCTGCAAATCTAGATATTATATACTTCTTCTTATTCACCTTTGTCTTTCCTGCAACCAAAAGTGTTTTTCCTGCCTTGCACTTCTGATCATGTTATTTCCATGCTCAAGATCTCCAGTGCCCTAAGAATACATTTGTGGCTCCTTAGCTTGCCATTAAAGGGGCTGCCCACCCTCCACACCTGCCTCAGGCACTCCTTTCTGGAAGCCCCTGCTCCTGCTCATCTGACCCCAGATTGCCTCTGCTTTTCTCCAGTTATCTGACTCATTTCCATCCTTTAAGGTCCATCAGAGTCAACTTTGAGCCCTATCTTCACGCCAGTCCATAATTTAGCAATCTTTGCTAAGATAACCTTTATTCTTATTTGCCATTATCAAACACAAACATTTATACCAGTAGAGTTCCGACTACTCAACTAAATTGTAATGGTTCAAGGATAGGTTAATCATTCACTCTACTGGGTGTTTACTGTGTGCTGGACTCTAGTTCAAGCCTCGGATATAAAAAGAGCAAACATGCAGACAAATAGTTATAATATAATTCTGATAAGTACAGAAATTAGAATATGTACAAGATATCTTGATGGTGGCCAGAGGAGGGAGTAGACAACTGTTCCTGAGGGAAATCTGGGAAGGGTTTATGGGGCTGATGAGTCCTAAGCTAGGAGTCATTTCAAGCAGTGGGAGCTACACAAATAAAGCATAAATGCTAAAGACCTTGGAGCGTTTTCTGTGCCTCCCTGTGGTTCTGCTTTAGAGCAATATAGCATAGTGGTTGCCTGTGTAGACTGGATCAGACTGCCAGGGTTCATATCTTGGTTCTGTCACTTACTAGCTATATCACCTTGGGCAAGTTCCTTCAGGTAGGCTTCAGTTTTCTCAAATGGAAAATAGGGATGATGCTGATGTTGATGATCATAATTATTGTTTATCTCTGAGAGAGAAAGGGGAGAGAAAAAGAGAGAGATGAGAAGGGAGAAATAATGAGTTAGGTAAAGAATTTAGAATGGCAAGTACTTGATAAATGTTAATTATATCTCTTACTACTGATTCTCACAGAGTTGTGTACATAAGAGGTACCCAAGGAATATTTACTGAATATTGAAGATTTTCACTAATCAAGTTATAGATTCACACCCTTTGCTGTTATTGCATTCATTTTCTAATGATATTTCTCAGTAATATGCTATGTTTTTGAGGATATAGGAGGGGTATATGTGTGTGTATCAATGATATGTGCCAGATTCATATTGGCTCACTAGGGGAAATTTTCCAATCTTGAGATCAATGACCTAAATCTCCCTGTCTGCTGTGATTTCCAGCCGTCCAGATTTCCCATACAGCATGCTCTAGGCAATGCTTGCAGATTTGTTGCATGGAGAATCAGTTCACAGTGCACCTTGTAGTTTCATATATTTCGTGTAGGACTCAGTTTCTTTAGTAATGAAATTTTTGTGAAATTAATAACATAGGATGCCATGAAGCTTTCCTAAGTCCTTTGAACTTAAATCATTTGATATTATTTGAAATTGCCATTCATATAATGAACAGCATTTTTTCTCAGAGTTATGCAATGCTTACTGCTTCACAAATTATAAACTATGAATATTTTTACTTAACATATAACAGGTCCCTCATCTTAAAATTCATAGCATTTTTGCTTTGAATGGAGATGATTGCCAAGTTCTTGTTTAAGCGCTTTTTCTTTACAGAGCTTGTCCTTTATAATTAATGTCATGGTAGCTTTTCATAACAAATTGCATTAAAGATACAAAAAAACAAAGGCTACCTTTTATACATACAGTAGTTTATTGAAGCAATAATTGAATAATAAATATGACCATATTATAGGGCCAAAATTTTGCTACTAGGTATATGATAGGTTTTTGTTATAGCTATAGTTTTGAAGAATTTTAAAATAAAGTAATGAGTGTTATGCCTAAAGTTTAAAATTCAGAGTCTGCTAGAATAGTAATGAAAATCATTATAATTGTACTTTCACAACTGTGTGCCAGATCTTTTAAGCTTGGTGCCTAAATAGACTTCGACAACACTTTTTCATGTACTCTTACCAAATATCTTGGGGATAGGTAGGGAAGCTGTTCTACTGATTTTACAGATGGGCAGACTGAATCACAGAGCAGTTAAATGATTTGCCCAGGGTAATGTAGTAATTAGATATCTGTATCTGTGCTCTTTTCATTAGCTTATTCTGCTGCTCAAAATGTTTATTCCTATAAGCATGCATATTATTTGTACATTAATAATGCATTTTCTATTTCTGTATAAGAAGAGAGAATAGCAGATAAAGTTTCATATAGAGAAGATACATATTTTAGTAAGGTAGCTTTAGCGTCTAGTTTGTTTTATATACATGACATATAACAAAAAGTGTGTCCTCTTTGAGTGTGCGACCACATTTTGTTTTACTTAATTAACAACATCCATTTAAGAAAAATCTAGTTTCATTTCAACTCAGTTGCTTTAGAAAAATAATTACATTAAAAGATATTTTAGCCCTTGTCAGTCTGTAATTCATACCTTAAGAATGAAGCTCTTTTTTTAGTTAATTTAAAAAAAAAATCCTCTCTCTAAATACTTATATCCTGAACAAAAAAAGACCTTTCTTTTGGGATTCCTTCTCTCCATGCCAGAATTCCTTACAACAAAAATGCTTGAAAAAAATAGAAGGTACTCCAGATACTTCTCATATAACTGATGTTTGAAAATGTTAGACTGACTGATGTATAAAAATGAAATTTTCCATAATGGGATTTTGGGTCATGAAGAATGAGGAGACTTGCTTGATTATTAGTTTAAAGGTAGCTAATTCAATGCATGCTGTAATACATTTTAAAAGCTCTGCATTGCAAATACTGAATGATGTAAAATACTCACAAAATATATATCTTTTTATTTCCAAAGAAGATTAGAAAACAATAAAATATTAGAAACTGAAGTTTTTAGCTTTTTAAGTGGCCTTTTTAATAGGTAAACAATTTTCTCTAGTAATAAAAAATATTAATGGTTATGAAGATAATAATTTTAAAGTGATTGCTGATAGCTTGGATTACAAATAGCCTTGTCCTTAAGAGCTTACTGTTTATAACTTAAGTGCTTTTACATATTTTGCTTCATTTACTTTTACAGCTTCCTGATACAGTGATTTGTGTGGGTGGCACAGTTCTTACTATGTAAGGAGTGAAACAAAGCCATGGGTTAAATGATTTACTCTTAATTTTATGCCGATTTTTTTCAGGCAATTTCTAAGGCTTTACGTTGCCTGTATTCTGAGCAATGCATGATTCAAAACAGTGAGGAATTCTGGAGATAGACATCAGAACACGAGGAATTGTGGAGATAGCCATCAGAACACCTGTTCTTAGAAGATCACATTATTTGGAATCCTTAATGATTCTTACCTTTTGAATGACAGATTTTTAGTGGACATAAAAACTCCTAATAAAAGTAGAATGGTTAAAACTGTTGACATTTTACCATGAAGGCATTGCAACTGGTCAAAACCTATTCAAAATGTCAGATAGTATTTTGTTCACTGTTCACTAAGCACCAAACGGAGATGACTTCATTAACCGGTGACAGTTTTACCATTTTTGGAAACGTTGATCTTGAGGGAAAATGATCCTGCGTAGTAGACAAGTTTATTGGTAATAGATGACCTGGTAGTAAATAGTGGAGTTCACAACTGAGACTGCACCCTGTGCCGGCCCTTTCCCAACATGCTGTGAGACATTTTGAGCTCTTCCATTTTAGCTTCCATTATCCAGCACCCAAGTTCTCAATTCAATTTCAGACTCGGGCAAAAGCCTGTAATTCTATTTGTTTTGGGTAAATTTAGCAAGCTGCTTCTGATTACACCTTAGCCAGAGACCATCTGTTGACTGGCGTGTCTCTCTGAGGAGTGGTTTCTGTAGGCGATGAATGGGAAGAAGGTTGGAGTGCTGCTGCTATTAGTAAGCAGATGCACAGTATCAGAGATAGTCCTTCCCGCCTTTCAATCTGCCAGCTCTCTGTATTGACGGAGTGTGGTATGCCTGCGAGTTGTTCCATCCTGAGGCAATGAGAAGTGCTCTCCTAGGGCCCATTTATCAAGTGCTTCTACTGGCATTTGATGGAAAGGAATTTAGAAGTCATAGTTTGATATACTTAGAGCACGGCCACATTCTCCCTTGCATGTCCTGAGTATGTATGTATGTATGTGTGTATATATATCAACCCCTTGTACATGCTTTTCAGCAGCTATACTCATGTGCTGTCAAAAGCTCCACAGATGAAACAACAGGATACAGCTGTGCTTCGTAATGTAATGTGTAAACTGCCACAGTGTCAGGATCACAATTCTTTAAGGCACTGCTTTCTAAAATGATTGCTGGTTCATTTGCATCAGATAGAGAAGATGTGCTAGATAAATTTGGAATGTCGAGGAATGGTTTGATGTTGACTGCGGCATGATGAGGGATCTTTCTAAATGATGATATTATTAGCTCGTGGCTAAGACAAGACTAGTCTAAACACAACAGAGATGGCAGTTTCCTATTGCAGTGAGGCATGAGGGTAAATGGATAAAATGAACATAAATTAACTCCATCTCGTTTTCTAAGAGTTGGAAAGGGAAGGAGGCAGTGGATGGCCAGCTTGCCTGAAAACTGGAATCAGATCAGTGAAGTGAGAGGATTGGTTTCCGCCCTACATTGGGTCAAGAGGAGCAGTGCTCAGTGCTAACAGCTGCAGGTTGATGTAATTAACTAACTTCCATAGGAAATGCTCCGTATACATTTTAGAAACCCATCAGATGGGGTATTCCTCATTGATACCAGCTTTTAAAGGGAGAAGGGCTCAGAATTGTATCACAGCTGCTGTACTTTTCTTTAAGGCAAGAAACAGTTTAAATCAGAGAAAAATCTCACAGGATGCTAGTTTTCACCTAGTTCCATTATTTTGACTTTGTGGCCATTTTTTGTGTGTTTAATGGAGTGAATTAAAGTATGACATTTCCCTCTATTCTTTCACATACAAAATCAGCATTTGTTAATTCAGGTTATGAAAATAATTGCAGTTTCCACAAAGTGAGTCTTAAAATACCACAGTAGAAATATAACCTATAGTATGTATTTTAAATTTTAGTTTATAATGACTGTATTAAAATAATAGTATAAAGTTTTTCAAACATAGTGAATGGTTGTGCAAAATAAGATACTGAAAGATTTTTTAAAGAATTAAAATGACAAATGTTGAATGAGAAAAATAGTTTCTGGGAATTTCTTTGCTAAATCAGGGCAATTTGGTTTATTGCTACCAAACTGATGAAGGAGGGACTGATTTAATAAGCTATAATATTTGTGTTTTTATGTCATCTCTGATATAACAGGATATAATGTATTTAAGACTGCAGATCATCATTAAACCACATAATGATTGTTACACATATAGAATAAGAAGCTTAATTTGTAGCTAAAAACTATTTTATTGATTGTATGGTTGGTATTGTGTTGTGCAGGAGGTAAGAAATATCCTGAGTAAGAAAGAGAATATATTTTTTAAATACTTACAAAATCTGTAGTTGAGTCAGTCCCTATAAATGAGGCTTAATCCATGCAAATAAATTGTTTTAAAAGGGCCTGTTGCCTTAAGAATGATACTTGATGTATATGCTGTAGAAGGCTTGTAGAAGTTGTCCTTTTATTAGTTTATACTATGCACACAATATGTCCTTATCTAGCTTGATGCATGCTCTAAAACAGGAAGCATAAAACCAAGACGGCACCAGGTATGAATAAATAGTAAGAGTTAGGAGCTGGAGCTGACTCCACTGTGAATTCTCCCACTCACTGGTTCACAAGTTTCTTTCTGCAGGCTTCAGGATGGACAATCCTGGCTGAAATGTTCACAGGAAACTTTTTTTTTAAGGAATATTTTTTAGGTACTTGCTATTTGAAGAAACAAAGTCAAGGTGATTTAAGGGCCAGGCAAATATCCCTTAAAGACCTTATATTGCCCTTTTATCATATTTGAACGTATGCGCAGATGCCTGCAGAATTTCATGTTCCAGTCAGGGCAGAGCAGGCTATTTTTAAGGGACATGTGCTTCAGTACACAAATAGGGTAATAAATAAGACTAACGAGTGTGCATTCAGGCTAAATGTATAAGAAGGTAAGAGCTGACACAGCCACACCATATGAGGATAGTGCTGGGTGGAAACAAGACCAGGCTAATGGAGAGACTTGCCTGCTCTCTTCTAGAAAAAAATTGAACTCAGATTAGTAAATAGTGCTGCACTGTGGGAGAGATAAGTATATGATAGGTCTTTGCTTTATGCGAAGCTTACAGTGGGACTTGGCTTACCCTGGCAAAATTATTACAGAACAAGAAAGACTTTGCAATAAAGAACAATGGAAAGAAGTAATGGAGAGTTACAAATACTTTCTTTAGGTGATATATGTATACATTGTAGGGAAAACATAAAAGATCAGCCTTCATGCCCTACAGACCACAGTTAATATTGATGTTTGTGGCAGCTTTTCCTTATTACAGAGTATAAATCATTCCGGAAAACAAATAATTACTAATGATGAATTTATAGTTGGAGATATTATATTGTAGTGGTCTCTCATGATGGAGGATCTGCTTTGAAAGACACTACCAAAGAGTGGCATTTCGGTGAATAAAAAGACTGGGGAATAGAAAAGCTGTAACTGAAGCAATAGTTAGAATACTGTCAACACCAAATCACAACTGCTTTGTGCTGTGAATTCCTTTCTGCAGGCGGCAGGATGAATGATCCTGGTTGAAACACACACCATACACTGCAGAACTGAGACCAGGACCCATGGGCTTTCTCCTGCTGGCCCCTCTCAGATATTCCAGTTGGTGTTGCTAGCTTTACAGTCTCCATGGGCCTATTTACCTTGGTAATTTGCACCTGATGCATTTATATGGGTAATTTTTTTTTCTCCCTGGAACCCTGGGATCTCATTTATTCACTAGTGCAATAAAGTGGTGGAGTGAAAATCCCTCCCTAAAGCAAGGAGTGGAAGAATTGTTAAGGGAAAATAGCAACCCTGCTAACTGCGGCTCTAATTAAAACACCAAAGGAAGACTTGTTCCTGTTTAGAGGTTGGCTAATACCTGTATCTCTGTGCACATATAGGCCAATGCTAGTCCATCTGTGGGCATCACTGCTAACTTGCTAACTCTAAAAAAATCCAGTGTCAATGTGTTTTTGTTTCAAAACAAAACAGTAACAGCTCTAGGATGGAAACACAAGAATTCTTTGGCCACAGCTTGCAAAAAACATGCTTGGTAGTATGTGCATGTAGAGAAAATTACTTTGAATAACAAAAGCACAAACAAGAACTAATAGAATAATAAGCAATTAAGGTGGATTAACAACAGTTGCTGAATTCCAGCTGTTGGCTGCAGATGCAGGCTCTTTAATTCAAACTAGTTGCAACCTGTTGTTACTCAAAGACAGAAAGGGAGAGGAGTATATTCCTGACAGGCCCATATTAGGGCAGCTTTGTTGTGCATTGTGAGAGATTTAAGTATTGAGGGCATGTTTTACTTTCTACTGATTTTTTTAAAAAATGTACATCTTTCTTCTGTTATTTTGATTTCTTCCTATATGAATTTGTGTCTTTTTTTATTTAGAAGGACTAACCATAATCTATGTGCTTGCTATTTGGTTATGGTATATTGAAAAAGGGGAAGAGAGCAAAGCAGGTATCTGTTTCCAGTGAAAAAGTGGATCTCATAGTAAAAGCAATCAAAGCCTTTTTTTGGCTGAGGTACACACACACACACACACACACACACACACACACATTATATAAAATCACAGGCCTCAATGACACAACCTGAGGAAACTGTATGAAGAGGTAATTTACAGGGTAATTACCATATGTAGTCTATCCCCTGCAGCCTTATCACTGTGTGTACGTTGGAATCAAACCTACCTCCTTGAAAGGTCTCATTAATATTCAGGAATAGTCCCTCTAAAATATTGGCCAGAAGTCTGAGGTGCAGGGCCACCTTTGTGGCATTTAACCTGTACTGTCATACAGAGCCCTGAACTCAGAAGGGCCCTATATGTGGCTTAAGGCTCTGCTGTCACTGTCTCAAAATTCTTAATTTTATCTTTGAACTAGTGTTTTATCAAAGGAGCATCTGCATAAGCAGTGTGATATGTTTGTTTGTCCATTGTGACACTATCTGCATATCACATTCATGGTGTTCCACAAATACAGAATTGTGGTAGACTATGATGTGCTGGGGTCCAGAGAGGCTCCAGGGGGCTAGAAAGTAGTGCATTATGGAAGCTGTCTGTTCCTGTGGTGTGTTGGTATAATATGCATGGATCAAAAAGTAAAATTTGTAAGTTGAGTTAGTTTTGTGCAGTGTTTTCACTGCCCTAGTAAGAATGAAATGGATATACATGTAGGAGCTATGAAAACAAGGTTGTGTCATGTTATTCCACATATAAGTTAAATGCTCTTATAAATGCATATAAACTGTCATTGTACCATGTAAAGATAAATGGTAGTGGGCTTGTTGGCTCATGCCTGTAATGCCAGCACTTTGGGAGGCTAAGGCAGGCAGATCACTTGAGGTCAGGAGTTCAAGACCAGCTTGGCCAACATGGTGAAACCCCATCTCTACTAAAAATACAAAAATTTGCTGGGCATATGCCTGTAATCCCAGCTGCTCGGGAATCTGAGGCAGGAGAATCGCTTGAACTTGAGAGGCAGAGGCTGCAGTGAGCTGAGATCGCAACACTGCACTCCAGCCTAGGCAACAAAATAAAATAAAATAAAAATAAGGATAAATGGTAACCTTCATGCTAATAATTAAATGTCTTAGTTTTTCTTTTCTTTGTTCAGAATGACATTAAATAGCAAATAAAAGTATCATGAGAAATTGAGAGATCGTGGAAGAAAGGAAAAAGCTTTATATTTTAGTGTTCTTAATGGCACTGTTTTTCTCTTGCTCTTTGAGCAAGAAGTCCTACATTGTCATTTTTCACTGTGCCTTGCGTGTTAATGTAATGGGCCCGGCAGAGGTGGTCTATAGCCTCAGAATTATCTGGAACAAACTGAAGAGGTTGCTAAGATTTCCCAATGCTCCCTAGGTAGTTGTGTGCTTTCTTTAGAGCTTTAGCTGATGCAAACCAGACAGGCTCACATGTAATCAGATCCCACCACATTTCAAAGTTTCTACCTATTCAAAGAACCTTTCCTAGCCTTTATGTCTTAGGCAGCCTATCTTTTCATGACTATATTTCTCCAGTATTATTTCTCCATATGAGGGTCCTTTTACCTTCCAGATGTGGTTAGCAAAAGGAGTAATTTTATACCAATACAGTTACATAAAATAGCCTCCCTTCCCAGGCCTCTGCCTCTGACCTTCTCCTAATTTTTTGTTTTCAGCAGAATATGAATCTGTTCCTACAAATGAGTTAGGAGATGTAAATATGTTGATTTATTTGTCCTCATGAACATCAGTAATTTTTTATAAAAGGTCACCTACTACTACAGATAGCAAAGCAAAGTCAACTAATGTTTTGCTTATGAAACCATGGCAACTTACTAACCAGCTTCTAGGACCAAATTATCTTAATAAATGGAAGCAACCTCAGGGAGCTGGTTCTGAAACTACAGGTGCCTACTTTGGGACAATGGGAACGCTTGTCAGGAGGAGGGCAGGTGGTGAGCTATGCCAAAGGAGTCCAGGGGACATTGTCCCCATTAGCATAAAGCCAAGACTCTAAATGGGATATGACTTTCTCCTAGGAACCCAAAACATGAACTGTCTACTTGATATTTTCTTTAAAACACAGGAGATTATGGCCTAGTCCGAAGGAGGAGAAGCCAAAAGCCCTGCAGCATCTGGGTTTAGTCGTAGGTTTGCTGACCCACGTTTCTTCAGCATGTTCCTCTCTAGGAACGGGTCATCTGCTAATGGAAGTTGCACTTATTCTTTAAGTGCACTTTATTGCTTAGCCAGCCCCAACAGATAGCGTCAGTTGTTGTCTGGGGTAGAGTTGGCAACATTTTCCCACAAAAGACACCTTTGCGTATTCTGCTACAAACCTGTGTCAGCGGAAGCAAGAAGGAGGAGCGGGGTACAACCTACTCAACATGTAGGTAGGGTTGTGATAAGGCACTTCACAATCCCTCTTAAAGGCCAAATGCTTACCCTCTGTGGAAACACAAGCACCCTGAACTGGAATAACTAGACATTACCTCTCAGAAACATGGGATGAACCAGACCTTCTGATCTTGTCTGTAGCAAAGAGATGCTGAGTAGCTGTTTTGTTTTGCTGCTTTTTTTTTTTTATTTGAGACAGTTTCACTCTTGTTGCACAGGCTGAAGTACAATGATGTGATCTCAGCTCACTGTACGTGCCTTCTGGATTCAAGCACTTCTGCCTTGGCCTCCTGAGTAGTTGGGAGTACAGGCACTGGCCACCACACCCGGCTAATTTTTGTAGTTTTTTAGTAGAGACAGGGTTTCACCATGTTGGCCAGGCTGGTCTCAAACTCCTGACCTCAGGTGATCCACCTACCTCGGCCTCCCAAAGTTCTGGGATTACAGGCATGAGCCACTGCGCTCGAACTACTTTAAGTAATTTTGGGGAAATTGGGTTGACATTAGAGGAAGGACAGAACAAAGAGACCTGGACAAGCAATGAGGAGGTGGATTTCTTGATTTCATCTCAGGCCAGTACAGGTGGTGGCTAAAGCTTTCCTCCTGCTTTTGACTACAGAAACTACCTGTTCCTGACAGGCTGTTCTGGAGTCCACTTCCAGGCAAACTAGGCCCAGCAATCCAGGCAACACCAGGCCTATAACCATTTTATCTCATAGGCCATGGGTATTAGAAGATCTTGACTTCCAGGGATGCTTGGAAATGTATTTTTAATGCTGTTAAATTTGTTTTTTTCCTCCTTTTATGGCGGAGAGGAGGTACCAAGGAGTGTCAGACTGCTTGAGGACATGGTGTTATTTTTCATTCTTCCTCAGGTCCCCCTCAAATGTCTTACACTAGAATTTGCATATTCTGTGAATTCAGTAGATATTTACTAAAAATGAATAATGTTAAAAGTTTAAGAATTCATGGATGCTTGCTGCCTGAGCCAGTGACATAATAAAAAATGTTGGGGTAAAAACTGTAGAAGTTGTTTTATATTTGATTTCTGCTCATTTTAGGAGAATTAAACTCATTGCAAAGTAGGTTTAGGATGTAGACTCTGGAGACAGCCTGCCTCCGTTTCAGCCTCCACACAGACACTAACAAGCAGTGTACACTTGGGTTAAGTGCCTGTGCCTGTTTCCTCATCTGTGACATGTGGATAATAATTGTATAAACCTATAGGGTTCTCGTGAATAATAAATGATGAACTATGCCAATGTTCAATACATATACACTATTGATGATACTCTGAAGGCAAAGTGTATCAGTTGTGGCCAAGAAAGTTAGAAAAAACAGCCTGCAGCTCTTTATAAACCTTGTGCAGGTAGTTACTGAAGTTAACCTGTTTGCCCATGAAAGTTCCTTAAAAGTGCATGTTAATATTCTCCTGCCACTTAGAGTTTACAAATCTAAGTAAGTACAGTGTCAATGTCGGACTTTGGTTTTCCAGGAGCATTGGAGCTGTGGTATTTTGGCAACTTTTTCTTTTCTGCAAAAATAGGCTGGTAGGAACAGTGACTATTGGTAGAGCCTAGCTAAAGAGAAGCAAGCTGTGGGAAACACTGCAATTACCTCACAATTCAGCAGTCTGGGTCCTTTAACTTTTCTTATCAGTAATTCACTCAGATAACAACTCTGGAGATAAAATAGGCCTTAGGGTAGGCTAAAGGGAGGGAGAACAAAGGTTTTATTGGTCGCTATCTCCTATTTACTAAAAAATATTTGGTTGTAAAAGATTAAAAAAAAAAAAACTATGGTGTTTGCTCTAGAAAATGAACAAATGAATTATTCCAGAGCAGCATTATGTAACAAATAGGATATACTTCCTTTTCCCTAGGTGGTGGCTTCAAATAATAATAAAATAATAATTTACTTTTTAAGCATTTTTGGCTCTCTTGTTGAAAATATCTTAGGAGAATGGACCTTAAGTATGATTTTTTTTTTTTTGAGACAGAGTCTCACTCTGTCCCCCAGGCTGGAGTACATTGGCATGATCTCTGCTCACTGCAACCTCTGCTAGGTTCAAACGATTCTCCTACCTCAGCCTCCAGAGTAGCTGAGATTACAGGTGCCCCCGCCAGCTAATTTTTGTATTTTTAGTAGAGATGTTGGCCAAGCTGGTCTTGAACTCCTGACCTTAGGTGATCCACTGGCCTCAGCCTCCAAAAGTGCTGGGATTACAGGTGTGATCCACCGTGCCTGGCCAAGGATGATTTTCTTTCAGAGTGAAGTTGAGAGGCCTAAGGTATCCTTAATTTTGTTAAGGTTCTAGTGGCTTCTTTCTCTGCCTGTGAGAGTGACTGAGGTGAGAAAAAAAAAAAACATTCCTGAAGCTTAAGTCATACTAAAGAGAATGAGATGATTACAACTGATAAATGAAATAATGTGTATTTACTTGAATGCTGAATATTTGTCAAGTATACCTTGGAAAAATAACATGGTTTCCTTTAAAAACACATTATTTTTTAAACTCACTAACTTTTATAATGTCAAAGTAGGTAATGATCTTTCTAGCTGAATAATAATCATAATAGAAGGATGACATATAACTGTTTCTTAACAGTGTCCAGGTGCAGTGTTTTAGATATAAAATCTTTGAAGCATTTTTCCAAAATCTATCGTGAATATTGGTTTTTTTTTTTTAAGGGTTGGATTTTTAAAATGTATTTGTAACTTTATAAGACTGAGTAATTTTTAAAACATGGTTTAGGTATATTTTAGGTGTTTTGCTTTTATTTGTTCTTTTAAAATTACATTTTTAGGCCAGGCACAGTGGCTCATACCTGTAAGTCCAACACTTTGGGAGGCAGAGGCGAGTAGATCACTTGAGGCCAGGAGTTCGAGACCAGTCTGGCCAACATGGCGAAACCCTGTCTCAAACAAAAATACAAAAATTAGTCAGGCATAGTGGCATGCACCTATATTCCTAGCTACTCAGGAGGCTGGGATACAAGAATCCCTTAATCCCTGGAGGTAGAGGTTGCAGTGAGCTGAGATTGCACTACTGCACTCTACCCTGGGTGACAGGGTGACACTCTGTCTCAAAAAAAAAATAAGTTAAATTAAATTAAGATTTTAGCATTTGAGTGTATAATACATGTACATGATACAAAACTCAAAAGCTATAAAAGGGTATACAGTGAAAAACATGTCTTCTTCTCACTCCTATCTTTTAACTATTCAGTTTCCCTTTAAGAGGCAATCTTTGCACATAGATTTTGTGGGTACATCTATAAAGTCATAAAAATTGTGGACTTTCCCTATTCCAGTCACCAAGAAAAAAGAACACAGTGGGAGCCCTCTATATTGCCGTTGAGAAAATACTAGAATTAAGAGTTCTGCTGCCTGAAGCATACACCATGTTATAATTTTTAATATGCCCAGAGGTGCAAACTTGTCCTTTATCCATTACCTTGGAGGCTGTTTGGCCAGACCATGGAAAAACCAGCCTGTGTCTTGTCCCCAGTGGTGACAAAGCCAAGAGTCTCTGAACATTTTATTACAAAATTCTGATAACACATGTGCTCTCTAATTCATAAATCACTTCATGTCACAATGTAGCTTGAATGAGAATACATGTAAAATGTGTTCTTAAGCCTTAAACAAGTATGGAGCCCAGTTTGCTGTCTGGGAGCTGCGTTTCAAGATTATTGAAAGTAAAAGAGTTAATGAAACTTCATCCTGTTTTTAAATGTGTAATGAGCAGCATCTCTGCAAGCTACCATAATTAATACTGCCCTAATGGTTAAGATCATGTCCGGTTAGAGTTTGTGTAACTAGGATTGATACTGAGGTGCTTTCCCCACTGGATGGTGACACAGCAACTAAAGAGGAATCTGAGTAGCCACTGTAAGGCATCGGTCCTGACAGTGCATATGTAGACATCTTTAACTACATAGGTGTCCTTTACCTATGCAGTGGCAAGCATAAGTCAGCGGTTAGTGTTCCCTGCCAAAGGAACTCCCGTATCAGGTATCAGATAAACTTTGGAGTGCAGGTGGTGGACTGCGCTGTACTGCCCTGAAAGGTGAGGGTGAAGATTTCACCACCTCACTGGCAGGTCTGCATCTAAGTGCTGCAGGGTGAGGATGCAAGAGATGCTTGACTTCTTTTGAAATGACTGATTTGATGGTTCTTTTTTGGAAAAAGTCATGCAATTCAGTTAGATAGAATAATTGTTTAACTGAAAGCATGGGTGGGATGGGTTAAAAGCAATAGCTAGGCATGGTGACATGCACCTGTAGTCTCAGCTACTTGGGAGGCTGAGGCAGGAGGATCCCTTGAGCTCGGGAGTTGGAGTCTAACCTGGGCACCATAGGAAAATCAGATCTTTAAAATAAATAAATAAATAAATAAATAAACAAACAAATAAATGGCATAGTGTGAAGCAGGTTTACTATGCACTAGTTACCAACTTGTCTGAGTCTAGTGAGACAGAACACCAAAGCATACAAGTTACACAAAGCAGGTTTGTTATCTATAGATAGGCATCAAGGAATAACATAATCCTAGGATTAATTGCTAGCTAGCTGGTCCCCCATGGTTCAAGAAAGCTGCCCAGGGAGGATGGAATCTTGTCCCTGCATGTCCCACTTGTACCCCAGCTGAGGGACCCTGGAGAACTACCCACCCTGGGTTTTATACCCTGAGTCATGAGATCTGCTGGGCTAAAGTGTTGAAGGACATCCTCTTCTGGGGAGACTGGGACTAAGTCCAGCTATTCCAGCCAGGTCCCCTCTTATCTCAGGATGTTGTATTCCTAGTACATTGTACAGTTATTCTTGAGAGCTACAAGCAAGAAAGAGCATAACTGAGTCAGTGAAAGGCCACCCAGAAAACTTTCTTGTACATAATCCTTACTATAGATATGTTCTTTTTCTCACTTTGACACAAATAAATGACATGAAAAACTGATAATGTTCAATGGCAGGAATGAAACATCAGTGTTAGATTTTGGTTTGGGGGTAGGTGGGATCAAATCAACCATAAAATGCCAGAAGCTTCAGGGTCCAGTGAAGGCATCTGAGGTTCTGGGTACCTCCAGTACTTAAAAGTATTGGAATAATACTTTTTTAGGGATGATTTTAACATTAACCCACAGAAAATTTAAATTTGTTAAGTTCTGTTTAAATTTTGTCTGGTCCAGTCCGGGTGCAGTGACTCACACCTGTAATCCCAGCACTTTGGGAGGCCAAGGTGGGCAGATCACCTGAGGCCAGGAGTTTGAGACCAGCCTGACCAACTTGGTAAAACCCTGACTCTACTAAAAATACAAAAATTAGCCAGTTGTGGTGGCACATGCCTGTAGTCCCAGCTACTCGAGAGGCTGAGACAGGAGAATCGCTTGAACCCAGAAGGCAGAGGTTGCACTGAGCCAAGATTGCCCCACTGTACTCCAGCGTGGGCATCAGAGCAAGACTCTGTTTAAATAAATAAATAAATTTGTCTAGTCCAATACATGAGTTTGCAATAGATTAAATGGCATATTGTAATGATGGTCATCATTAAGTTATTGATAACCTATTATATATACCTTGAATTTCAAATCCATATTTAATTTTGGGAGATGTAACACTGAATCCCTCAGGTTCAGCTTTTGACAATATCTTAAAAGAGATACTTTTGTGGCGGGGTGCGGTGGCTCACGCTTTAATCCCAGCACTTTGGGAGGCAGCGGTGGATGGATCAGGAGGTCAGGAGATCGAGACCAGCCTGGCCAACATGGTTAAACCCCATCACTACTAAAAATACAAAAAATTAGCCAGGAGTAATGGTGCACACCTGTAATCCCAGCTACTCAGGAGGCTGAGGCAGGAGAATCCCTTGAACCCAGGAGGCGGAGATTGCGGTGAGCCGAGATGGCACCATTGCACTAGAGCCTGGGCTGCAGAGCAAGACTTCATCTTGAAAAAGAAAAAAAATAAGAGGGTTTTTTTTTTTTTTCATTCTTAATGTTTCTTTTATGGGTATGATTTCCCTAATGCATGTGTGTTGGGCCGGGGAGGGGGTTCTCAAGAAACGAGCCATAATAAAGTCCTGATATAGCTTCTGAGTGGAGTGCTCTTTTTAACTTGGGATTTGTAAAATAATTAGATGCCTGTAGGATTCCATGCTGACAGCTGGAGCATTAAAAAGGGTACTTGAACAAGAGGAAGACCCTGCAAATCCTTTCTGATAGAGAAGAACTAGGGCTACCTAGGAAACTCAAAGCAGAAGTCCAGCACATCATTTCTTCACTTCACTCACCATCTTTGACTTTGGGGATTAATGTGAAACAGAAAAAAATCTAAATAGATTTGAATAAACTTTGGAAACATTGCCTTGTACAATGTAAGAAATTTACAAAAATAAAATCAATGAGTGAGTGAGTGAATCAATCAAACAGTAAAAATTTAACTAAGCCACAAGATGGGGAATACAATTTGTATACAGCAGTTAGTATTTCTAGCTGCTTATAGCTCTAGCATATATTTTTGTTGTTGTTATCTACCACACAGGACTCATCTACTCCCTGAGAAAAGCAAATCTTCCTCACAACATTTGTGTTTTAAATATACCACCATTTTTCTAGGACCCCAGGCTCAAAACATTAATTTATATTAGAGACCCTAAAGGCTGCTGACTGAACCATTAGACTGTCTTAGATTTCTATTTCCACATTTCCATAGGCAATACCACCCCCCACCCCCCGCTTTAAATCCACTTCCCATGTAATGTTGGCTATAACACAGTAGACTGCTAGCTGGTCTATCCAGCCTCATTGTATAGGGAATACTCTTTATAAAATTCAGCAAATATTTGTTGGCACCTGTTATACAAACACTGTGCTTGTTGCTATAGGGGACACAAATATGATTAGGACACAACCCCTGTTTTCAAGGAGCTTTACAGTCCAAGGGGGAATAAGATTGGCACAAACATAGCTGACATTCAAGGCATAAGGTGCTACAGGGCTTGAACAAAATTATTTTCATTTTGCTGCTCATGAAGTTATCATGATTCCCTATCACCTTTTGGATTAAATGAAAAATTCTCCCTCTTTGTAATTTGACATCATGCTAACTGTTTACATTTACATTTTGCTTCTATCCAACAATCCTCTACTCTGCTCCTGTCATCTCCTAATACGTTCATGAACACATCCATCCATCCACATATTCCTTCTTTCCTTTATTCATTCATTATTTCTGCACATACTAACTGCTTGTCAGATACTGTACTAGGTACTCTGGGGGAAACAAAAGTGAATCACTCACTGCCTTGAGCAACTTGCTATCCATTGGAAGGGCATAAACAAAGTTTTCAAGTGAACTGTGTTTTGTAAGAAGTGCTGAGGGAGGGGAGAGGAGCTGGAGGCCTCAAAGAGAAAGTGAATCTTGCCAGAAGTTGATTAGGTTTTCATGGGGAGAAGAGGGAGTGGGGGCCATTACAGGCAGAGCAGCTCATTGGCAGTTCTTGGAGGCAGAGCAGAATGTGGCTCAGAGTGCTGGTGGCAGGAGTACAGAAAGGGAGCTAGTGAGCAAAAATACCACTGGGAAACAGAGCCAGATACTGTGGGCCTTGACCCTGTGCTAAGGAGGTTGTTCTTTATCTTTTTGTACCAGGAAAATCCATCTGAAGTTCAAAAAGAGATGTGAACAGATGTAGGTCTTAGAATGTTCTGGCGGCAATGTGGAGTATTTGATTGAGAGATAGTGAAGGCAGACAAGTCAGAGTGTTGGAATATTCTCAGCTAAAGGGGGAAGGAAACTAAAGTATAAATACATTGAGGAGATCCTAAAATTCTTTAAAGAGTAACTTTATCTAGGTCCTCCCTGCCTTGATATCTATATTTGTCAGGACAGAACATATTGAGCTGCAGTAACAAACAGCCCCAGGATCTCAGGGGTTTGACAGGTTATTAAAGCAGGTAACGGGCCGGGCGCGGTGGCTCACGCCTATAATCCCAGCACTTTGGGAGGCCGAGGCGGGTGGATCACGAGGTCAAGAGATCGAGACCATCCTGGTCAACGTGGTGAAACCCCGTCTCTACTAAAAATACAAAAATTAGCTGGGCATGGTGGTGCGTGCCTGTAATCCCAGCTACTCGGGAGGCTGAGGCAGGAGAATTGCTTGAACCCAGAAGGTGGAGGTTGCGGTGAGCCGAGATCGCGCCATTGCACTCCAGCCCGGGTAACAAGAGCGAAACTCCGTCTCAAAATAAATAAATAAATAAATAAATAAATAAAGCAGGTAACTATTATCTGTGGGTGGCTCAATGAGAGAGACCTCTTCAGTCTTGTGGTTTTGTCATCTCAACACAAACCACCACATAAGAGAACACTGACGAGTCTTGCTTCAGCCTGTAAGTGACTCATGTTCCTTCTGCCCACAGCTCTGCCTAACTCTAAGGTAGTAGAGAGGTATAATACTCACCATATGCCCAGAAGGAGAAGGAAGTTAGATACGGGTGAACTCTAGAAATCCCTACCATTTCATAAACGGATGTCTTTCTTTCTTCTTTTATAGCCTCAGGATTTCCATAAATTACCTGAACTACTCTTACTATTTAGTTACACAATTGTTTTAGAATTATCATCATAAGTTCTTTCTTATGGTTGTGTCTTGTTTCTAGCTACCTGAACCTGATTGGGTTGTATCTTCTGTATCTTTTAGCTTTCAAAGTCCCTCACCAGTCCTAATCCTGAAGGAGAAGCCAGCAGGCTAACTAAGCGCTGTGAATACACATAGGGTTGAATTTGGCAGTGTGGCTTTTTTTCTAGAAGGGCCTAGGTTCTCTTTCACACGCACTCAGGAATCATCTGATTTGTTTTTTTCTTTTGTTTGCTATTTCATGTCCATCAAGTGACTGGAATTTTATTTGAGTTAAAATGAATCAATAAGGATTGGGCTCTGTTTTACTGTAACGCCTTTAATGTCATTTCGCCTGTGAGACCCTCATTTCTCGTCTCAGCCTAGTGAAAATTGCACATTTACCCTCAATATGACATTGCCTTGGCACATTTTAAAGGTGAATCTGAAAGTTTAAGGGCATCTAAATATGCCATGCTCGCTTCAGTATCCAGTTAGCAAGGTTCAATAGAAAACAAATCAATTGTCATCCCCGGTTGAAAATAAGCACACAAAGATCTAGCTTAAAAAACGAACATTGCAAAAGGAATTCATACACAGTAGAAGGTGAGGTCGAGACCCGTGGAGAACTTTATCTGAGACAGTGTTTGTTTACCTAGAGTGAACATTTCATCCTTTCTTGGTCAATCTCTTTGACTTTTTCTTTCCTACTAAGCCTGACTTTTAAAATAAGTGAGAGTCAGCGAAGCAAACCCCAGTTCCGATTAGTTCCCCATAGTATAAAGACAGAATAAGTGAGTATCTCTAGCTTTTGAACATAATCCACAGGAAGTAGGTTTGACAATAATTATTTCTGGTCCAGCACAGAAAGCTAACAGATCAATTCACTCTTTTTCAAGGACCAATTCTACCACAAGCATTTTCTGCCGAGAGAGAAAGAGAGAGAGAGAGAAAGAGAGAGAGAGAGAGGAGAGAGAGGAGAGAGAGAGAGAGAGAGAGAGAGAGAGAGAGAGAGAGAGAGAGAGAGAGAGAGAGAGAGAGAGAGAGAGAGAGAGAGAAGGGAGGGAGGGGAAGGGAGGGGAGGGGAAGGGAGGGGAAGGGAGAGGAGAGGGGAGGGAGGGAGAGGGGAGAGAGGAGAGAGAGATTAATTCAGTAGTAACAGGACTTGCTGTTTGTCATCCTGAAAACCTGAAGCACTTACACTAGCACACCTCAGGGGGTTACTTGCTGGCTTCCACTTCTGCCTGAGAATTTGCTACTGTGAAATGTGTGTCTAGTCTTGCTTTCTTTTTTACATTGAATTTGCATTTTAACGTTTTTCATTCTTCATAGCTAAGCGGGAACTTTCTTTTTTCTAGTCATTTCTACCTTGGGACTGCTGCAATTCGAAGTCTGGCTTAAATTGGACCATATAGTGCAGACAAGAGTTGAGGTGCAGATAAGGGATTTGAATAGAAGTGCAAGGAAAAAGAACAGGATTGGAAATTCAAACCCTCCTCTTAGATTTGTATTTCCTGCCTTTTTTTCCTTTTTAAAAAATTCTCTTTGTTTTTCAATTTTTCTCTGAAATTTCATTTTTCTTTCCTCTCTCCCGTCTTCCATTTTTCTAATTCTTGTTTTGTTGTGGTACCTTTATGTTTAAGATGTATGTCTTTTTCTATAAATGCCTCAATTGGGTCATTACCATACCTGCTTGCAAACATTCCTCAACTCAGAAATCTCAAAAGAAAAAAAAGAAAATCATAACTAACACAATTAACAGCTCCTCATCTTCCTTGTGCCCTGCCTAGATACAGTATCTCACTTAATTCTTCACCACCATCCTATTTAGTTAATTTGCCTGAGGTCCTACAGCTGGAATGTGGCAGAACTGAGTTTTCTAGTGGTCTTACTAACAATGCCAGTGCTTTTAGAGTAAAATCTTGGGCAATTATACAGTTTGTCTCATTGGCTCACATGTCTTAAACTCAGAAGAATTCTCAAGAGACCATCTGGTGCCACTCTGGCTCTGATTATTCCTCTAATTCCAGTGTGCCAACATGCAAAACGTCTGTTGCAATGGATCCATTTAAATCTTCCATGTTAGTTCTGAATCAGATCCTCAAAGTGATTTGGCAGCTGTGCAGTAAGAAAGAAATTTCTCCATTGTTATAGTTGCTGGAAACTGGATGCTTCTTATGCTGACTCCATTAGTAGTAGGAGCAGCGGTTTGGAGAACCAGGCGCCCTCTCTCACTGTGGGCACCTACTCCATGATTCTCAGAAGACTCGAAACCATTAACCTTGGGAGAGAGCAGAGAGGGCTCCTGAGCTCAGCTTGATCTAGATGCTAAAGGTGTTCAGCAGTTGCAGAGGTGCAGCTGTGTTACCTGTTTTGCACTAATTAGGAGTTACCGTGAATCTGTTTGACAATTAAGGACAGAGTGAACTTTAAGGCAGATTGGTACCATGGGACAGTAAACAGTTCTCAAGCAAGCAAAATGAAAGTTTGCACCAAGTCCTGTGTTTTACCAAGACTATAAAATTTCTTTAATAATGTGGACTCAAATGTATAAATAAGTCTGAGGTAGGTTTCTGCCACGTGAAAAATGTCTCTCTCAGGGAGTAACTCTGCTCCAAATCCTTAGCAGTACAAGTAGCTATGTGTGTGCAGCGTCACCCACCAGATGAATAATAATTACTTCGACACCAGCCTTAACCAGTTCTTGGATTTCAGTTTGACTCCACCCAATATATATCTCATAGTATCCTAGCAGCTTAGCAACTAAAGAACTTTCTAGAATCAGAAAGCACAAAAAGTTCAATTTCTTTGAAAAGTCATACTTGGGAGTGGTGTTTTAAGATAAAACTTTTGTAGGTCAAGTATCCTGTTCTTCTTTACTCCCTGACCGCCCCACTAATTTGTACACATATATATCTATTTCCGTTTACCTGGGTTTAGGTCATGAGTACTCTTAAATCATGTTCTTTTAGTAGGCTATACAAATACCGGAGGGGTGATTTATTGGGGTTCTATGCTTCGAGGACCTGATGCTGAGTTTCAGTCAAGCGTACCTTGTCATCGTCTAGAATCTGAGACGGAGACAGCAGCTGGAGTGTGACTTACAGCTAGGATTTGGGAAGATGTGCAGAGTTCAGGAAAAACCTGCATGCCGTGTGGTGTCGTCGAAAACTGTAAATATAATTAAGCCAGGTGGATTCCATGACAACAAAGAGGATTAGGGCCTGGGTGGATCTGGTAGACCATTGAGACCTATGTGAATAGATGTCAATTCATTTATATCCCCTCTCCCAAGGGAAAAAAAACAACAACAACGTAGTTTGATGTCTAAATGAAGTAATCTCTGGAAAGAAAAGGGAGATTATATTTGTTAAACTGTATAAAAAAATCAGAAGATAATATGGCTTTGTTCACAGTATTACGTAAAGAAGATTAAGGACGAGGAACAAGCTGCTTAAACACTGTAAACTAATTAGTTCTACGAATTGTTTTCCCGAGGTTCATGAGATATGAAACATTGGCACCAGTGCGTGAAATACACTCTGCCTCAGTGCTCTTTTCAATTTATTTTTCTGTTATGTCATGTGTGTGTGTGTGTGTGTGTGTGTGTGTGTGTGTGTGTGTGTTTGTGTGTGTGTATGAAGAGCAGTCAAAAAGAAAGGGGTTACAGAGAAAGACCATCCTGTGGAATGATTGAGGCTGACATTTTGTCATTTTAAGCCTGGTGTGGGGAAGGTCCTTCTCTAATACTCTGTATAAATACCAGCTTCATTTTCGCCATCACAGGCTACATTGCGCAAATGATGTCATGACAAGGCCCAGAGGAATTCTTGATGCTGCTCAGAGCACTCTGGCAGCTCCCAACGCAGCTAGGTCCAATCCAGCAGATGCGTCCTTAATTCACTTCCCAAGATCTGGGTCTTATCTGAGAATAGACGAGATGGACTTGGAGCAAGGGTGGGACCATGTGCCTGACAGAATTCTCATTCTCTAGTTCAAACAAACAAGAGATTTACTGTTTCCTTGTCTTAAAATGGACAATTTTCTAGGTAGAGAACCAGCCAATTCAGTTTTTAGACTTAAAATAACAGATAAGTATATTTGCCTAATTTAAACAAAAATAGCTTTTTTTTTGAGGGTGTCAACTCACTCTGTCACCCAGGTTGGACAGCAGTGGAGTGGGCTCAGTTCACTGCACCCTCTCTCTCCCAGGCTCAAGTGATCTTCCCACCTCAGCCTCTCCAAAAACTGGGACCACCAGCACTTGCCACCACACCCAGCTATTTTTTTTTTGTATTTTTAGTAGAGACGGCATTTCTCTGTCTTGCCCAGGCTGATCTTGAACTCTTGACCTCAAGCGATCCACCTGCCTTGGCCTCCCAAAGTGCTGGGATTACAGGCGTGAGCCACTGTGTCCAGCATTTATTTTTATGTAGCACATTTTATCTTGTTCAAAAAGAAATGCCTTTAACTTAGAAGTGTATTATTACACAAGGCAGTGTGTGTTTTCTAATGTTTAGAGCTGTATTGTAATGAGAACTTATTGTAACCCTGACTCTCTATCATCTCTTTTCTGTTTCTTTGGTTTTTTTTTGTTTTGTTTTTTTGTTTTTTTTTGAGAAAGAGTCTCACTCCGCTGCCCAGGATAGGGTGCAATAGCACAATCTTAGCTCACTGCAACCTCTACCTCCCAGGTTCAAGCAATTCTCCTGCCTCAGCCTCCTAAGTAACTGGGATTATAGGCGCCTGCCACCATGCCCAGCTAATTTTTGTATTTTTAGTAGAGACAGGTTTTCACCATGTTGGCCATGCTGGTCTTGAACTTCTGACCTTGTGATTCATGCACCATGGCCTCCAAAAGTGCTGGGATTACAGGCATGAGCCACTGCACCTGGCCTTCTTTTCAGTTTCTTTTCCTGCATTTATTGTTCAAAAACAGAGGACATCCTCACTTCCAACCATCAGCATTCCCAGATCTCCTGGTCAGAATGAATCACTACTTTCTCTGTATTCTCAGATAACTAGATTTCAAAATAACCATCCTTTATTTCGTTTTAATAACAAACTTCTTAAAGGCACACTTGCTATGATCTGCTTTTGCTGGATCCTGGCCCAACCCGATGGAGAAGGCCATCTCCGCAGTCACAGAAATATCAAATCCATTGAGTTTGATTCTCATCCAGCCAGACTGTCTACCCAACCTAGTCCTGTGTTCAGTGCTGTAGGCTCTCTTCTCTCTCTTGAAACTCTCCCGAATACGGGAGAACTGAGGAATTTTCTCATTTGCAGTTGACAATTCTCAGTCTGTATTTCTGGCTTTTGCCTCTTAGCAGGCTAGTCTAACTCCCTGTTGCTTGCTGCATGCCTTAGTTTGTTTTGTTCACTGTTGTACCTCTGGATCCTAGAACAGTGCCTGCTGTGTAACAGAGCTCAGTAAATCTATGCTGAATTAATTAAATCCATGAATGTCCCCTGCCAGGTCCTCATACTCCACAAGTCAGTGACTTACCTAACCTACTTCTTATTTATTCTATCATTTAAGGCTCTTTGTTCAGACTTCTGTCATTGGTATTCACATAATGGGTGTATTGGATACCTCTCCTCTTTCACTAGGATGCTTCCGAGGACTGCACCTGTGTCTTTAGTCTTGATATCCATGTAGTGCCTAAGCCAGTGCTTTCTATATAGCCTGGTGCATCATTATGTTTTTAGGAACTTGAACTCTACCCTCTTTTACACTTTACCAGATATTATAGTTGATGCTATTTCTTGTGCCAGTTAATAAACAATTTCTTAGAAGCAGAGAGCATCTTTGATACATCTTTGTACCTCTTCACAGGGCAAGAAGTTGTAGTTAGATATTTCATTTTAAGTAAAAGTAATAACTATTGAATGGATAAAACTATAGACCATTTTAGCAATACAATGATTTATGGAAACATTGAATTTGAGTATTAGTATATATTTCATTAGTATATAGCAATACATTGATTTATGGAAAATTTTAATTTGAGTATTAGTGCATATTTCATTAAATGTTCATATTAAAAAGTAATATGTTGGCTTTTCCCATTTTAACTAGAGCTTTGTGAATATGACTTTTTTTTTACTTATATAAGCAGGTACTTAGAGGTTTTAGCCATCACATTGTACAATTAAATCAGTACCATTTCAACTGAATTTTGGTATTTAATCTTTCTTTTTGAAAAAGAGTGATATAGGAGAGAACAAGTATTGTACTCAGAATCTTTCCTTTTTCTCGTTTTTAAAAATATATTGGTATGCATTTTTTCCATTACTTTAAGGTAGTGTAGCAAATTAAGACCATGAGCGCTGGAGTCAGAGTCTGAGACCCAATTTCTTCGTCAGTGTGATAGGACAAATAATGATTCCTCTTCATCAGGACATTGTGAAGATTTGAGATAATACCTGAAAAACTCTCAGCAAAGTGCCTGGCACACACTCATTCAACGCCTTGTTAGGTAATATAGTATTCTTTTGTTTTAATTGGGATTGTATAGGGAGGGAGTTGTGTATTGGGTGGGAGAAGCATCTGAATGAGTCTCATGGACTTTCTGGTTCCTTCTTGTTCATGAACAGCAGTGGCAGTGAGTGACTCCCTAGAAAACTTTCGTGTCTTGAGTAACCTCAAAACCTATAGCGACAGTAAATCACTTGTTGGCCTGAATAAGGATAGCTGTAATTTAGGAGTTTTTTAAATGTGTTTTCATTTATTGAGGTCAGTGCATTTGTGTCGAACAATTGAAACCTGACAAGAAAAATCAAGGGTAGCCTGGCACTGCTCAATTATTACCCTGATCAGATTTTAATTAGCACCAGATGTAAGAGGAAGTGCTATTTTTATTATCTATTACCATGCACTTGCTTACATATTTACCCTGGGGTTAGAAGTGTTTTATTAATTATTTTTGTTGGCAACTAAGACAGTATTTTGACTTCTGAATTGAAAATTGCCAACTTGTTTAAACATGAATAACCATCGTAAGAAATGAACAGTGCTGTTTATCAAGTGTGAACAAATCTTACAAACTAGAGTAATTTATGATTAAGATGAGGTCGTTAGCCTTAAATTTTATTCATAATGTCATTCCAGACTCTGTCATTTTCAAATTATTTTTTCATCTAAATTAAAATTACTTTCTTAAATTGAACCCTTTCAATCAGTGTGAATGGTCAGCATGCCTTTGCATCTCTTTTAGTGTAGTAAACCTTCCTGATTTAGCAGTGCTTAATTGTACGTTTTTGGAGCAGGCTTAGAGAAGTATATAAAAAGTTCTATAAATAAAACAAAAAGTTTCATTTTAGAAAGCAGACTAATGAAGTATGAACCAATCTAATGACAACAGTAGATAGGAGCATGAAAATAATTCAATCATTTTCAAAAATAATTAAATACTAAGGGATTTCTATTGGTTCCAGAAGTAAACTCAGGTGACCTTGTCCTATTTATTAAGACCAATGAGCTCTGCTTGGTATGTTTCTTCCTTTACCCCTGCTACTTCTCTGTATTTTTTACATGCTGTCTAGAAGTTTGCAACTTTCATGCTATATATTTTTTCCTATCTGACTTTTACGACTTCCCCCATAAAATGTATTGGTTGTCTGAGTCTCACAAATCCTAAACTACTTAATGGCTATGGTTGCATCCATTATGCTGCACTGTGTGTTTGTGTGTGTGCTCTCCTGACATCTGTGTAGGTATCTTCTGAAATTTACAAAACCTTTGTAACTAATCCCATAGGTTAACCTGAGCAGGGGCAGTGTTTATTGCTGCTAATTACACAGAGGAAACCTTTGGGAAATAGGCCCTTTGTTAATGATAAATTTGAGCAAGCAACTAAACATTCCTGAATAATGCTGAGAATATTACTCACCTAGGTCTTTATGACTATGGATCTCCTGCCTGCCTCTTCTTTCTCCATAGATGTCTGGCCACTGTGCTTCATGTGCATATTAATTGTTGGATCAGGAGGAGAAGCAGGGAGCTTTCTTTGGCAACAGGGTATAACACAACAGCTGTGTAATGAGGCACATGTGGATTATTAGGTATGACATAATGAGTAGTATTTCTGTCATGGAATTATATATGTGTCAGGGTTTTCGGTCATGGTTTTCCTTCCTAGGGCTTGAAAACCCTGCTCATGTATTTCAGTGGTTATCACTAAAATTGGCCAGAAATCCCACTGCTACCAATCAGTTATGCTACCTTTAAATACCAGCCTCTGATTGATAGCTTGTTAAAGTGAGTTTTAAAACGAGGGGGAACTCTCTTTAGAGTAGGTATGTATTTGATTTAGGGTATATTGATTTGCATAATTTAGCAAATACAGTACTATATAGTTAAAGGTCTGGAGACATTTACCTAACTTTAAAAAAAAAATCATATATTGTGGCCTAGATTAGTCACATAAGAGCCACCCTGTAAAAAGGAAACAGTACAGGTAGAAATTAGTGAAGAGAGCACAATAGCCACACCTTGAGAAACCTTTCACCTGTGGCTTAGTTAATACTTTTAGGTCTACCCAAAAGAAAGAAGGATTATATAGAGAAATTAAAAAAAAAAAATTAATAACATGTATCCCCAGAAGACATCTGAAAAATAAGGGAATAGGATAAATGTAATTGCCAGAGATCCTTTTACAAATAGAGACGATTTTAACCTCCTGTTAGCCCTTTTCCAATATGTACTTTCTGCTTGTTTTAAATCACATATGCAACTTTAGGTCTAGATTTGTACCTTTAAACTGTCCAGAAAGATAAGAGTTTCTGTAGATAGTATTCTACGGATTGCTTAATTCAAGATTATAAATTACTTCATCTGTTTTAGTGGAAGAGAAAGTCTTAAATAGGTACATATACAATCATATGTTAATATTCTTATTATGATTAGTATCTCTTATCTACACATGTACCTATTCCTTACGTCTCTCCATAGCTTCTTACCAAGCAAATTTCTTTTCTCTCTCTTGATAAGCCAGTAACCTCCCTTTTTAAACTGTGTGATGTTTCTCTTTTTGTTTTGGTTACTAGGGGGCTCAGCCGGCTTTTGTGTTGAGTTGCCACACAGCCTGTCCTGTTCACTGTCACAGATGCAGCAGCACCTAGCACGTAGTGCTACAAATGCTCAGCAAATAGACACTAAATCAGCAAATGTGTAACTTGAAAATTTTTTTCATTATAACTGATTTCCCATCCTCTTTATGTCTGGCTTTTTGTTTGTTTTTAAGCTATATAAGGTGTCATGATTTCGTCTGTCTGATTCTGATTTGTGAACCACATCAAATTATTTCATCAAGGAGTCAGGGTATACTAAACCTGAAGGGAATAAGCCTCTGTTTTATACACTGTGAAAACATATTTGGATGTTCCTGTGTGTGAAAGAGAAAGAGAAAGAGCAAAATTAAACATTTTAAAGTCAGCTAAATGGACTAAGAATAAAGCATTTCTGTAGGGACTTCTGATACATAAAATTGTAGGAATTGGACTTCATAGAAAGGTAATGAAATGTTTCTCCCAAAATTCTATCAGATACCCTCATCGAACTGGTCATTTTTTGTTTATTTTATAGTTAACGAAAGCAGAGGGAGAAACAGCAGGAATAGAAGGGTCTGTTTTGAATCTCTAAACAAGCCACCTGATGACTTTCTCACCGAAACAGCTCTGGATCCTTATTTTGAAACTACAGACGTGTAAATGTTTTCATATTTCCATTCTAAGTATAATATACTCCATTTTGCTCTCAAGAATATTGTTCTTAGCGCATGCGGTGGCTCACACCTGTAATCCGAGCACTTTGGGAGGCCAAGGCAGGTGGATCATCTGAAGTCAGGAGTTCAAGACCAGCCTGTCCAACATTGTGAAATCCCATCTCTATTAAAAATACAAAAAATTAGCTAGGCATGGTGTTGCATGCCTGTAATCCCAGCTACTCAGGAGGCTGAGACAGGAGAATTCCTTGAACTCAGGAGTGGGAGGTTGCAGTGAGCTGCGATCATACCATTGCACTCCAGCCTGAGCAACAAGAGTAAGACTCTGTCTCAAAAAAAAAAAAAAAAAGAAGAAGAAGAAGGAATATAGTTCTTTAAAAACTCGCAGGCCACCTTGGTATCTTCCGTCTCATGTTTTATAGATGTTCAAACTGTACTGTTTCAAACAGGTGCCATGCTGTGAAAAACATGAAAACAGTTTGAAATTCACTGTTGTAAAATATTTTGACATTAGGGATTTTTACAGGATCTGGGAAGTGTTGATATTAATTAACAATATCTCACTGCTCCAGAAACTGGATATTTTGAGGCTGAAGTAGTGTCATCTGAGATAGAACAATCCAAAGGGTTTGCACTTTGGGGTGGTTCTCGTGAAAAATATGTAATCAGATTGTGGATACCCTAGACAAATCTTCTCTCTTAAGATGTATAAGCCTTATGCAAGATAAGAATGTTGCTGACATAGTCCTTGAACAGCCTTCAAAATTATACTGGCTTTTCAGGCTCTGTTCCCCTTTAGCAATGCCACAGATTGAAATAACTTCTGAAGCACTTTGAAAATATTGTGCTACTGAAAGCCTTAGAATCTCTTGACATTTTTCTCCCAGGATCCTCACCAGATCCTTTGATGTGGACAGCAGTGGCATTTTGTTTCTCTTGAGTTTCTTGGAAAGTTCATATAAACCACCATTCTCTCCGAAAACCCTTTACAGTTTTCTGTGCTACATTTTCCTAGGACGTTACTGAACACTGCAAACCATCTGCCATTTCACACTTAGCTAGCTGAGGTCAGTGATACTGATAGCTGGGTAAGTGTGAAGTGTATGAAATGATTAGCCATCTCACAAGGGTGGAGTTCCACTGGTGCCTGTTTGCAAAGCTCTTGTGTGTTAATCCACAAAGACAAATTAATTATTAACATTTAATACCGTATAACTTACAGGGAGAAAAAAGGATTGTTTATTCACAGTGCTACTGTGACACCTTTGTTCAACAGGGAGTGTGTTACAAATGCCACAAGTAGTAACTTGAGGATACATCCTTTAACAGCTTATTAGTAGTCATTTCCCAGCCAAGTAAACATCTTAGCCCAGAAGTTTATTTAGTGAGGCACAGTCATATTGTGGAAGCAGGAAGTAACCCCACATTGCTCAAACACAGTCTTAACAGTGGGACAGAAACTGTTCTAATGACAGTGATCTTTATGTAAATTGTATAAGCCTTGAATGGTAGGAGCCTAGAGAGTTATGAGTCAACATATTTCATCCCTTCCCTTAGAATGGCTTTGAATAGTCATTCATTTACATTGTGTTAGATCTTCAGGACTTCTTTTTTTTAAATTTAATTTAATTTTTTAAAAATTTTATTTATTTTTTATTGCATTTTAGGTTTTGGGGTACATGTGAAGGACATGCAAGACTGTTGCATAGGTACACACATGGCAGTGTGATTTGCTGCCTTCCTCCCCATCACCATATCTGGCATTGCTCTCCATGCTATCTCTTCTCCTTGCTCCTTGCCTCTGGCAGGTTAGACAGCATAATTCTGGAACATGGTGTCCTATTCCTAAAAAGATTTAACAACATTGAGGTAGTGTTTCTTGTATTAGCTAATATTTGATACCAACAGGCCTGACATCTTTTAACAAAGTTAGTGGCCTAAAGATACCCTCTTCAACAGGATAAAGCCATCCCAGCATGCTATAGGTAGGTGAATTGCAATTAAACCATTCCTCGTTGGTAATGCAGAGATGCAGGGTTGCATGTTAACACCTCCCTATATTATATTAGTCATGCTTGGAAACTCAACAAGGGTTTCTGATCCTCTAGGAAATTTTTACATGCTAAGTTTGAATTCAGACTGTCTGAAATCTCTGAAAACTCCATTGTGGCTGTTCAGTGCTGATGACTATTTCTTAAAGTGGAAAACAATCTGTAAAATATTGTTGATGACTTGGCAGACTGAAAAGTGACAAAGACATGGGTTCTTTGGAAAGGGATGCAAACTTTCATGGCTAATGCAGCCAGTCAGGTACCTAAGTGAGAAAATCAGGCCTGGTGTGCAAACTGGGTGAATAACAACCTTGCTGCAAGGGGTGCTTGGTCATCCACTCCAGCAGAATATTTCTGTGTAAGAGGAATGTGGAGCCAATGGCATCTGGTCTTCCAATTTTTCAAGGGAAGGTAGAAATGTGTACTTTATTTGAAATCTCTGATTTCTAAATATTGGTTCAAATGACTCTGAGAACATTTTACTGGGTAAAACTCAAGTGTACAGGGCTGAAATTGATTCACAGGCCATCAGTTTACAATCTGTCTTTTATGGAGATCTATGTCAAAAGCATAATCGTGGTGTATTTGCTATGTGAATGTTAAAGCCAAATGAAACTCCAATTGTTAGTGAATTAGAACATCGGATCCTAACATGTTCTAGAGCTGGAAGAATGTGTCATGGTATGGCATCTGTTCCACATCAAATTGCAGAGTGTTAGGCTACCTGTATTTTCAGATTCCTTCTGCTCTGAGAATTGAATCTGTCGTAGTCACATCGTGACTTTGGGCATAGTTCTGTTCGCCTCCCCAGTGACCTGCAGTTAACATTTAGACAAGACAGAATTTCTAGTAAGAATCTAGAGAAAATAGCTTATTTGTGACTGGTGAAGACACCTGGCTCTTCTTGGTATGTGTATGCAAAGTAGAATCAGTGGAATTCATTGGAAGCTGTCTGCTATCATGTTTAGGGATTTCAAGAATGATATCAACAAGGAGAATGAAAAAAAGAAATATTTAAAGACCTAAACTCCACTAAAATCAGTAGACCCAGACTAAAAAAAAAAAAAACAGTCCTGGTGTGGCTTTTTAGAGTCAATATTTGAGTTAAATAGAGTGTAAGTTTCAAACAATGTCAATTGTACAAAGGCTACAACTTCCAACATCAGGTCTCCATCAGTAACAACATCTTGGAAGAGGGCAGAGTTGTTTGCAGAAAAACAGTGGTTGGGGTCCCTGGAATGAGTGAGAGAAACCCCCGGAGGTAAGGTATAGGTGAATGAAGAGTTCAAGCAGGTGCTGGGGCGGGGAGGGAGACTGGGGGCTCCATTTACAGTGTTCAGATTCCTGCAGGGGCTAAGAATATCAAAGGTTTCTTCAAATATCCTTCAGCCTTTTCATCAGCTCGACATTTGCATCCCTTGGTCCTACCAGCTTTATTTCAGCAGTGAGTATGCTCAGATGACTGAGCCAGCTCACGTTACTGATCTCTATCTGTTTGTCATTCTAGCTCTCTTACCTCCCACGTGAGTTGTACCTTTTTGGTGCAAATAAGCTGCCAGAGCTGGCTTGGCTTGATCTCTGTGCTGCAGATGTCTCTAATTAACTTGATTGAGACAGGTCCATGGGATCCTGTTGCACAGTCTGACAAGTCCCACTGTCCTGGGAGGCACTATCACATCACCTGATGCGTGCCTTTTGCTAATGTCCTTTGGGCAAAGTTTATTAATGACTAAAGACTTCAAGTGCCCATAGTTTTAATATGAAAGCTGTGGAGTGATGGTTGCTAATTTGCAGCCAGGAATATAAGAATTATCTCAAGTTCTCATTTAAATTCTGAGTAGAAATCTCCAGAGACCTTTACTAACAACTTCTAGTGTTTTTAACATCCAAAGTGTTACAACTTTTATCATCACTAATACTATTAACATTATTATTTGCAGTAGCTGAGAGAAACATGGTCTTGACTCACTGCAAGTATAGACACGACAAAAAATATTTGATGACTCCATCGTAACCTAGTGACAAAAGTTGTAATAAAAGAAGTGTTTGGAAGTACTGGTTTGACTAGTTGTGAGATCTGCCAGATGTCTAATTACTGTAGGTTAAATTAGCCCCCAAGCATTGTAAAGAATGAATTTGTTTTTGTTTCCTTTAATATCCACATTTACGCTTGTTTTTCTGCAATAATAAATTATTCAGTCAAACTTTATATTTGGTGTGTATGGTTTTGTGCATGTGTTTTCTATGAATATCTATAGTTTTTCAGAACTTTTGTGTATCACTGCAGACTTAAGACCATTTATTTGCATTCTTTGAAGCAATATAGCAGTTGTTTCTAAAACATGTGGACATGGATATAACTTACCAAATGTTAAAAGAAACAATAGATAAGTCTTCAACTACATATAAGAACTACTATATATGTAATATCACTGCCTTTATTAGCCCTATAGCTGTAACACCTAGGGATGAAGGAGAATACTACATTCTTGGATGTTTAAATGCATTTTTCATTAGTTACCATTTACATGTGGATGGATCACCAAATACATCTTTTCGGCTGTTGGAAATAATCATAATCCATGGTCTAGCATCACTAAGCAACATGACCTTGCCCTACTCATAATTTGCAAGTGGATTCACCAATTAGTAGAAGTAGTTCATTATCAGTTATCCATGCTACATCATCCAGTTGGAAGATTAACTGACTACCATTAATTTGTAGACCATGTGCCCCAAAATGAAGGATAAAGAGAAGATGGTGACATGATCATTATCAATGCCAATTAATATAAAATGTTATTGGGACCATGTCCCAGATTTAGAAAAGATAGTCTCTATAACTGCACACTTCAAGTGTAATAATGTCCTCAGTCCTGTGCGATATCAGAAAGGGAAGCGATCTTGGTAGGCTATGAAGGTAATGAAAGCTTATCAGAACTTAACCACTGAAGAAAGCCCAGGGGAGGCATGAGAGAATTAGAGGCAAAGGGGAAATCAACAGAGGCCTGAAGGTAGGATTTTACACAGCAGGTGAGAAGACCAGGTTACAGAATGGTCCTTTGAATTGAGGCTGGATAGGTTTCTTGGTACCAAAATATAGAGAGTATGAAGGACCAAGAACAAATTAGAATTGATTTTACAGAATAGAGATCATTGGGGTTCCTAACTGGGAAAGACCTGATGAATTGGGAGGGGATAAAGGAGACCAGCTAGAAGGTAATTATACTAATCCACATGGGTGCCAATAGTCCTGCATGAGCCTGTGGTATTAGAATGGGTTCTGAGAGATCTGAGAAGGATATCAAGAAAGAAATCTTCATAACTTGTTAGTAAATGGGTTTCTCTTAAGAAAAGAGATTTAAAAAGACATCTTTCTCTGATTTCATGTATTTTATTTTATTTTATTTTTTGGAGATATAAGGTCTTGCTATATTGCCTAGGCTGGTCTTGAACTCCTGGACTCAAGTTATTCTCCTGCCTCTACCTTGTCCTGATTTCATTTCATCATTCTTGTGGACATGTCCACCAGAGAGTACGGAATAGAGAAGTGAAATTTTAAAAAGTTTAGTTTCTCCATTATCAGCAATGTTAATCTTCAAAATATTAAAGGGGAGAAGAATTTATGGATTGTTGAAAGGCTGCTGAAATTGAGTTGATACAGAATTTAGAGGCACATTTTTAAACTTCCATCTATGCATCATTAGGATAAAACTTTAGCAATTGAGTGATTCTATCAGCTTCTCTGTTTAGTCTTCCAATTCCAATCAAATAAGACTGACACAGGCATTAATGGTTTATCCGATGTTATACCATTCTCTCTGTTCAAGTCTTAATGCTGACATATGATAATTGGAGATTAGTCATTTCCTTGGATATACTTCATCATCCTCAGAAGCCATACAATGATGATTTGGGTGTCATTTGCTTTGGGTCCAGCTTGGAGGCTTAAAATAGCATCTCTGGCTATTCAGATAAACCCTATCAGGATCTGAGTGCTGTATGGTAGCCTGAGAAGCAGTAAGTTAGTGTTCCCAGGACCCCCACTGTAGCCGTTTTTCAGGAGTAAAGCAGATGGCGAGAGTGTGCCAGGTTTGGCACTTACAGGGTTATCATTATAGCAAAGGAGCGGCTCTCCAGCTGTAGGTGTGCATGTGAGTTTCAGAGCCCCTCCTAATGAATTTTAGACTGAGAATCTCATTCTCCTGGAACTATCACTTGAGAATCAGAGTAATTATTTCCTATTGCCCTTTGTGGAATACAGTTATAATTGCATTACTGTTAACGGTGTTCGCATTAACACTTAATTGTTAATGTCCTCCTAATTTAGAGGAAATCATCACCTCTTCATATTTCATTGCTAGAAAGAGTTGTTAAAGAGAATAATTTAAGCTTCCAAATGGAGAGACAAGAAATGATGCTAGAATTCGGAGGTGGAATTATTTCTGATATTTGTGTGTGCGTGTTTGTTTTCTTTAAGGTATTTTAAGTCTACTTCCTTTTGAGGTTAAGCCACAATGCACAATCGTTCACTGGAAAGTAACAGGGATTCCTGTGGTGTGGAAACAGCTCTTGGGCTCATGGTTAAAAAAAAAAAAATGGGGAGGGGACAGTAACTTTCTCTCATAGCTGACATCCTGTTTGAGTGTTGAAAGACACATTAACAAGAAAAGAAAGACACCACTGTGGCAAGGTCAGCCAGAAGGTGGTGGACTACAGGCCTGGACTTTCAGATGATTGTTAACTTCTTCCTTTACAATATACTGCACTGCCTGTTGTTAACAACCAAGCCATTCCTTGGCTTAGCTCCACAGCAGGAAACTGAAATATTTTGAGAAGTCTTTATTCAGGCTTGTAAAAAAAAAAAAAGAAAAGAAAAAGGAAAGAGGAAATACCAAAATTATATCAATCTTGAATCTGCTAAGGGGAATTGTTTAGGGCATTTGAGGATCTATTTTCTTTCGAATGTAGGATGCACAAGTCTGTACCCCTGGTTTGGAACTTTCTTAGGGGCCGGAAAGTGTAATTGCAGTTGAGGAGCTCAGGGAACAGCTTCATGGATGCTGAGCCCGGCCAATCACATGGGACCCAGTGTTCAAAAGGGCCTGCTATTTGGTTTAATGTTGTGCTGCCACTGTCTTGAAATTTTTAATAATGTTTAAACAAAGGGCCCCCCTGCATTTTTATTTTGCACTGGATCCTGCAAATTCTGCTTGGCACTTAGTTGGTCCTGCTAAGCATTCATTGGTAGTTGTAGCAGAGTGTGGTTTAAATTTCACCAGGTGTGCTAGAATCTATATTCTCCTCCTTCACCCATACGTAATTAAATTCTGTGCCCCTATCAACACATAAACTGGTTTGACAACAAGATTTCAGACTTGTTGTTTTTAAAACATATCATTTAGTGAAGCAGCTGTATTTCCTTAATGCTTACATGATGCCAAATAACCTGTATGGCCTATTTTTTTTTTCCTTTTCAATTGTTTATATCACATGTAGCTGATAGGTCTCTTTAAGAAAATACAAAGAATTAATTAATGATTTTAGTTTCATGAGTTTTAATGTATGCTTTCAACCAAAAGAACTGTGAAAGCTGGTAGAGTGCCAAAAATGGTGAGGTTTTGACACTTGCACACCCAGGAGCACATTCCTTAATTTCTAAGGGTGTGATTCTTTAGACCTGGGAGATTTCAAAGGCACCTCCAGGCTAGGAGTGCCTCCTTCTAAGGAAGGTCACCTGGCACCATCCAGTTCAGAATGGACCTTTCAAAGATTCCTGCTAGCAGAGCTTGATTTCTTATCAAGTTATGTCCTGACAAGTGAGGAACTGCACCGTGCATTTTATTTTGCTCTGTGACTCATTAGCTTTATTTCTCATAAACACCCTTCCCTTCTCAGCACAATCTAAAAAGTTCTGTCATTAAAAGCAATTTTGTTTTTCCTGCCTAAGGGTGACTATTTTCAAGAAAATATGTGCATTTTGACAATGTGAGTCTTGTCTATTTAGAGCTATAAGTATAATTTCTTTTTTATTAGGTGATAAACTTTCCTTCTGACAAAACAAAGGACAGTCCAAATTTCTTCCCATTTTAAAAACTGTGATTTTACATTTCTTTACTCATGTTTTAAAGCACATGTTGCATAATTCTGCTTTTAAAAAGAATGGTATAGGGCTTCGTATGTTATCAGTTCTACAAAGATGTCAGTGGTATTGAGCATTAACTGAAGCGTGATCATGAAAACAGAACAAAAAGCTGTGTTATATTTGAAAGTTTGGCTTCAAATGCTTCATCCCTATAGCTATAATAGATTATGAATTTCCCATGAAAAACCCTAAGCCTGATTTTGATGTCCACATGTATGTAGCCTATGTTTGTTACCTTTTTCTGATTATTTTTGATTTGCTGTGCAAAGGAAAGGACCTTGAACAGTGGGTCACTGGTCCCTTTCCTGCTTCTGCCTGGGAAAGACAGCCTGGTAACATTTCCATGCCCTGCCTCTGAGTCTGCTGCCATTAGCACTCAGAGCTGGCTTTTCCTGCTGACTCTCACTCTTACATTTTACTTCTAGGTCAATAAAGCCCAAAGGTAAAGCTGCCTGATGAACAGGCTCTGAGACCGGATTTCTCAAACTTTGGTTATCCATGTGCCACCTTCACAGTTTTTGCCATGTGCACGTCACCTATGCCAGAATTTACTTAATATTTTTCTTTCAAATTGATACTAATATATTTTACCTATTTTTTTCATGGAAACTTTATAGCCTCTTTCTAAATGTCCCTTTGCTATGAATGTACATATTATTGTCATAAGTAAGCAAACAAGGCTGAGATCCTGAAGCCTGCTCTCTCTCTCTCTCTATTGAAAAGAAAGATTAGCTAGTGTTAGAGAGGCGTTAAAGACCTATTAGCACTATACTGAGACTTTTTTTTTTTCTTGACTCCTTGAGAGGATTCATAAAGATGTACTTTTCTCATTACATCATTCATTGTGTGTTAATGCCATATCCACATATCACCTATAGTTCTCATCACACTGCTAGAGGTCTAGACATTCGCTTTAAAAGTACTGCCCTGATTGATGAGATTTGATAGATGCTGAGACGGCCCCTCCACTTGTCATGTTGTCTAAAATTCTACCATTACAATCATTCCTTTAGATTTATATTTCGATTTTGTTCAGTAATTACCTATTTAAATGTAAATTACTCTGTAACCTCTTAGTAATCTTCTAAAGGTTGGTTTTCCTTATTATTGAGACTAAGACTCCATCAAGGAAGAGAGGCTTGAAATCTGGACTGTGGAAGAATGAAATACTTTAGCCAAACCTGACACTCTTCCCAATTAACTTAGGCTTGTTGTTTGTTCTTCAGTATTTCTTTTAGACCAGTATAGCATCTTCCATTTGCCCCAGCTCCACACATTGGAGTCAAATGCCAGTGCTTCTGGAACTCTTTCCTGATGGCCCACCCCAAATGCTGAAGCCTTCATGCATCTCACCTACCAGACTCATCACACTAAATTACAGACTAGGGATCTGTGAGCTCACCTTATCTCCCCTTTTAGACACTGAGTGAGTTGTGTGCAAACAGGAGTTCTGACTTCATTAGCTGTGACAGAAAGAGGGAAAGGCAGGTATCTCAGAGCAAGTTTCTCTAAGCTGATCTCGCAAGAACATTCCTCGTGCAACACAGCTGGGAAGGGTAGCATTCCATCCACCCAGATTTGGCCCGGTGACATCAGCCTTGTTTTCCTGTGTATGAATCATTAAAACAGGTGGACACTAAGCCTTGCTGAGGTGTGGGAGTGAAGAAGGGAATCTGGGAAAGAGAAACCTTTTTCAGCACTTCAGCTCTGGTGCCCGGCTCTGCTTGAGCTATCTTTCTCCAAGCCTAGATGACTGGATGGGGAGGATGAAGTATTATCTCTGCAAAGCATAGCAGTGACTCAGCATTTAATACCTGCACTTTTGAAACAGATTATGACTTAACAACTTATGAGCTGTCTATTGTCTCTAAATCCACAGTGGTACTTTGGTATCATGACAGAAGCTTTGGCAGTGCAGGGGCAGATTATTTTAGCAAAGGGCTGCGTCTCTAAATAACTCAAGCATGATCTTTGGAATCATGGTGTAATGAAAAGTGCTTTGGAGTCACAAGCACCTGGGGTTGGGTCCTAGCTATGTGTGTAGGAGCAAGGTGACTTGATGTGAGTTAGTCTGCCTCGTCGTGCCTCTGGCTTTCTCCTATGAGTGACAGCTGATAATGAGACAGCAGTTTGATTTCACAGTGTGGCTGGTATAGTGGGCAAGGCGGGTGGATGCAGAGCACACCGTATATGTCTGGTCCCTGCAGTCTTGAAACCTGAGTTCATTCCCTTTTTCTTTGTTTTTCAGTGAGGATCTCAGGCTTTATCCTGCTTGGATCATGTGTGTATTTTTGTGAGGAGCCTTTTTTACCCCTGCAAAATACTAAGACACCATGGCGGTCCATTTAAAATAAGGGAACATCTCTGCAAGCAATCTGGTCTAGCCGGAGATTGAACAAAGACTGTCACTATGATTGTATCCCTAGATTTCTTATGCTGCTGTGATGGATTTGCATGAGAATAAAACCTCTGGTAGTTATTTAACTACCTACTTATTTGATTTTCAGTTATGTTGGACCCAAGTTCTCAGAAGCTAACTGCCATCACTTCATGATCGCCATGTCGGCTTTGGTGTCATAGTGGCTCACGCTTTATGAGGCAAAGCCACATTTAGGTGGTGTCTGGAGTAAAGCAGTAAAATGTTGGTGTTCTGCCTTATTATGAGCTGTCCAGGACTCATTTTTAGGACCCACCTGTCCATATTCATTCTTCTAATGTTCTACATAAGTTGTGACAGAACAAAATCTAGGAAATAGGGAGAAATGACATTGGGTTGTCATGTTAGGTAACCATCAACCATTATCTTTAAAGGCATAAAATGTTGATGCTCACTCTCTCCGGTATGCAAGAAAAGATGGCCTTTGCCGGGCCTTGGAAAGAAGTGAAGGTGAAATCTGGTGCAATGTAAGTCATAATTTGGGTCACACTTGAAAATAAAAAGCTTTGCTGTCACTGTTGGTAACCATTGGCCTAAGGAAAAGCAGTGGTTCAGAAACCTCCCTTGAATTGTTTTTCTTTAAAAAAAAAAAAATCTCACACAGAATAGAAAGTTTGGGTCACAGGTGTAAACCCTTAGGCCGTGCTTCCTCATTGAGCTCAGTGCTGGTCTCAAGGACAAAAAAGAGAGAGAAAAAAGGAGTTTTGCTTTAGAAACAGATTTACTTCTCCAGGCAGAGGGATGGCTGCAAACACAGAGTGAGAGTTGGAAACAGTAGTTGTGGACTTGAGGTGTTTATTTTCCCCTCTCCTCTTTCCTGGCATGATGAATTTTGCTCATGGATTTGGTTTTGCTTCAGAATTCTTTCTGTGTGATAAGTGAAGGTTAGCTACTTGGGGACTGGTAGTTAATTTGAGCCTATGGGCAACTCCCCTCTTGCCCGGAATTGTATTTGTAACGTTTTGCTCTGTGGGTTTAACTAAACTGTCAGGACAGCAGAGAGCTGAGTTATTGGAGTTCATTGTAGAAAGCTCAGGCAGGAAATGAAACTGCTCACCTTAGAGAAGGAGTGGTGCAGCAGAGAAGGAGAGGGTCTGGGCTCAGAATCCTCTGTGATGCTTTGTTTCTCCGGAAAATTAAGTGCAGAGTTTCTCTCTTTGCTCCCCGAGGATGTACACACAATCGATTTTGAAGCAGCAGCATCACCTCCATGTCTCGCTCCACCTTTGCTAAAGTACAGTCTTGCAGTCTTTCATTTATTCTGGGGCAGGGGCAGGTGTGATGCTTGTCATCTTCATCAGAAGGTATCCCTGGGCCTTGGTTGTGACAAGGGTAATGAAGATTGGAGGGATGTTCTGAGACACGTGCCCCTGGAGGACAGGAGTGGACCAAAGCTTCCTTTTGGTGTTAAATTGCTGAAGTGCTGCTGGCCCTGGGGCTGAATTCTAACCAGCCCAGACTCCAGAGGTTAAGAGGTTAGGGGCAGTGTGTGCCTCACTTATTTCCCTGCCTCTTTTTGAATCGCCATAAAATTCCTATTGTCCCCTCACTGTAGTCATTGCTTCTGGTTCAGAGATTGATAGTAAAACTTCCCAAAAGCTGTCCTTGGCTTTGAAATTATTTTTTTTTATATTCTCAACCCACTTCCCATGCTGCTCTCATACAGATTAAACTTGATCTAATATGAGGTACTTGATGCCACGAGGAATGTTCTCCCAGTTAGGTACTTAGATGCAGCTGGGTGGGTGTGACTTCGGCCATTGGAGTCAACTTTAATAACTTCAAATCATCCCCACTCACAAGAAACCAAACTGCTTATTGCATTTGTGGGATAATATAAAAAGCTCACTCACTCTTAATGAATTTTATATTGATTATAAGAAAATTCTTATAGCTATAGCATCCCTGAGTTAATTTAAGCAAGTTTTAATTATTTTGTGCCCTGAATTTGCATTGATTATCAGAATTCTTATTAATTCCTCTTTATTTGCTCTTTAAATTGTTTGGATCAATTGTTTTTACCAAGTATCACAATTCCTTACTGAATCTGAGTGTTTTATAAATTACATGTACACATACATGAAAATGTCTCTATGTCTCTAGTTTTTATTGGAAAAATATTGGAAAACAGTCCTGAAAATAATTAGATATGGTAGCTTAGCTCTTTAACTTTAACATTATGTTTCTGATTATAAAGTAAATGTATTATCATTGAAGAAAATTAGAACTATATATATTTTAAAGTACACTGATGAAAATGAGCTTTGGTCATAATGCCACCATCCAGAATATATTACATATAAAGTCTGAGATATATGTGTGTGAATGTATTAACATGATTAAAATTACTATATATTTTATTGTAGTCTGCTTTTTTATTTAGTGATACGATATTTATTTTACTGGAGAAATGATCAAACCTTATTACCTCAAAATCTTTGGAGAATGGTTGTGGTTAGATTTTAGAGCAAAAATAAGAGTAGATTACCTTAGAATTAAAGAATATAGAACTGGACCTGCCTTGACTTTCGATCTAATCTCAGCCTCCTCCCTTCGTAGATGAGAAAATTGAACCTTGGATAATATATGACATATGCAGCATCACAATGGAAGCCAGTGACAGAACGGGGACTAGAACCCATGTCTCATGCCTCCTAGCAAGCTATGTTTTCTTTCCAGTACAAATCTTTGCATGGTATTTCTCTTTATTCCCATGAGTGAACTTCAGATTCATGAACCTTTGAATCTTAGCACAAGGATAAAGGTGTGAACCATTCATACAATGGATTCAGGAGTGTCAGGAAGAAGAGGAGAACCAAACTTGGTTTAGCTGAGGCCACTGAGTTGCTTATTAGACAGATGTGATGCTTTTCCATTTTAGGAGGAGGCATTCTGAGTAGCACTATCCCACATAACAGGATGCAGCTTTACATTTTACCAGGTGTTTTCATCTCTAATCTTATGTTTTGATTATCACAAAGTCTCTGGGAGATTGGTAGGAATAGTGTTTCCATTGAACTAGTGACTTAATTCTGGGAATGAAAGAGCATATTAGCACTATAAGGGTCATGCTGTGTGTGATGCTTTAGGTCTAACTCATAGTGTGGACCCACCATAGCTGTTTACTATGGAACTTTCTGCTTTGTGGTGTTTATTCTGGAGCAGAGTTTCTATTTAACATGGGCTGTCATTTCAGCAATACAGCATTTGTCTTGTTTGTTCATTTGTCAACATCAAATGAAAGTCATAATCCAGAAGCTATTTATATAAACAAAAGATGATCTTTGATTTTCTCTTTTTTTGCCTATCTCTTCTCTTTTCTTTCCTTTCTCTCTTGCTCTCTGATTCTTTTTTTCTGCAGACCTCCTCCCCAGCACACTCTATCCTCCTTAGCTCTTCTGGTCTTTCTCAGTTCTTCACTCTGCAATGAAGATGACAACTTCATGCAGTTTTAGGACCTCAGAGTTTTCTGCGTGGGGTGCGTGTGTGTACATCCATCTGCATCCCGGCATTTTCTGGATTTCTACAGTGAACCCAGGGTCTAACTACACATGCTGCAAAAAGAACATTCTGAAGAGTTGCAGGAAATAATTGATGAAGAGGTTGCTCTGTGCAGGGCACATTGGAATTTAGTTAATGTGTAGCCTGAAGCAGAAAGTGCCTGCCTACTTTCAAGGCCCTTTGAAAACACGTACAAGTATTTGGTGAGAACCTCAGAACTCAGTTAAGCTGTCTTTGATTCCAAAGATATCCCTGGGGCCAGTGAATAAATTACAGATGCTTTTTAAAAAAAATGTACTCAATGCCTATATTAAATAATTGATTCTTTATGAACCAACATGACTAAATAGGTTAATCAAGTTATTGCTGGATTTGCTTAATTTTCCCCACTTTTAAAAATAATGCCTTGTTTAAAGAGGTAATAATGGGATCTTTTGTTATTCTCATATAAAATTAAACACTGAAGCAATGCCGCATCTATAAGCTGATGTAGGTTCATTTAGTTGAGTGCTAGTTTTCCCCTGTTCTCTCTTGCTTAAATTACATTCTTTCTCCCCTGTCCGCTCTTGTCTTTTTTTCCCCTCTGTATTTTATGTCTGACACATTGGGCCTCTCTTTAGGTATATTGGCTGGATTCCCAAAGATGCTGTTTGGGGCTTGAACTCAGTGACTTACTAAGTGGTACCTTGTTACCCTTAGAGAATTCTACTGAATAGCTTTCTCTCTACTGTTAGGCAAGTTCTGTCTCTACATGTATTTTCCTCGCTTCATCCTAAAACCTGTGTAGATGTTGTGATTATGGATTTTTTAACCCATGTTTCTACTGCAGTCTCTCTTTCTTTTTTAGGCAAATCTTAATCTTCTTTGTTCTTTTGCTTTTTCATTTTTGAATTTCAAGTTCTCCTGGAAACTGGGAATTAGAAGAGATCAGAGGGGTCATCATCTAGTCTGATTCCTACCTCTTTTACTTAAATGCACAGGTGGTAGAATTTGAAATTTCCCTACTTTGAAAACACAAAAAAATACAGAGCAAGTTTCAGAGATGCTGGACTGTTGTGCCTGAGATTGTGATTGTTCTCTTTAGTTTTGATAGCTACACTCACCATATTTGCATGATAGATGTGGGATGAATACAGTGTGCTTTTGTTTTTCTCATTGAATATCCTAGGATATTTTTCTAAAGGGGAGAGGTGCTAATAACAAACTTATTTTCCCTTGTTTTAATGACTTAGGTATATTCCTCTAGCAGTTATAGATGCCTGTGCAAAGACACAGCTTTCTTTAGGGAGTTTGAAATTGATTAGCATCTCTGATGAACCTTTAAGGTTTATGATAATGTTGGTACCATTTATCTTCTCACTACCTTCTTTTTTTTTTTTGGTTAAAATATCAGAAGTAGGTCAGTTATACTGAAAGCTATTCTCAGGGTTTTTTTTTTTTCACATTTTAAATACAAAAGATCTTAGTTTGCTCAAATTTATTTTTTTACCAAAAAAGTAAAGAAACAGCTGTACCCTCTCTTAAGAACGAGGCTTTACTCATTCAGGTTTTTGATAAATCGGCTACACTGATATGCTTGCTGTGTGACAGACTGCAACTGAGCCTCATTATTCATACATGTCTGTGTGATGTTACTGAATCAATTTGTGCTGTATCCATTTTGCACTCATGGGTAGTTCACGGTCCCTTATGAGCAGAAATAGTCAGCAGGCAATAATAGAAGACATGGAGCAGAAATGGTCAGGGCCTATAATTCTTTGCTCCATGGTGCTAGATCCATGTCTTAAATTCATTTTTAGTGTCTTTTAAAAAAATTCTCATCTCATCAATATGAGGATGGCATCAGCAAAACCAAAAAGCAGATACTTTCCAAGCCTTTACATATGTTCCGCTTTTATTCCAATACCAATTCTTAAATGAGGGCACAGGAAAGGTCTCTACCTCTTGATTAGCAGAGTAGGCCATTCCTGCATGGAATTCCTTATTGGCTACAGTAGTCTTCTGTATAACAGTAGCCTTTCCTGATTGAAAACTGGAAAAGCCAAAATGTGCTAAAAAAAAAAATGTTACCTCTGCAGTGGTTAAACAGTTCCTAAGGCTAAGCATTTGAGGCATACAGGGTGGAAGAGAGATGAAATGGTGATGGCCACCTGTGGCTGCCGCTGTCTAACTGGCCCTGCTGTTTGTTGGCAACTGGAGACAAAGTTAAGGCTATTAAAGCTGACTCCAGTGAAGCCGCCCTTTTCATCTGATGTTTCCTCATGTTAGATTCCAGGTGGTGCGGCCCCACGGAGACAGTATAAACTCATTCATGATGCTTGAAGCTAGGAACTTTCTTCTGCTATGCCGTTGCTTGACGACTCAATTCTGACCACTTTCCTTCTACTCTTGTGGAGCAGAGGAAGAAAATCTCAACCCTCACAGGATCTTCAATTTTTTTACGTTTACAGAACTTCAGGAGATAATTTTTGCAGCCCTGTCCTGGAATTCAGGAATTCACTCTACTCTGAGCTCTGCCGTTAATGAACTTGGCAATGTGACTCTACCTTTCTGGGTGTCAGTTACTCAACTATAAAACATGTACAGGATAAATGATCTTCAAGGCCCTCCTCGCTTAAACCTTCTATTTTTCTGTAGTTCTAGCCTATGTTCTGCTTTGTTGTCCTACATTTCATTTTTTAAAATGTGTTCCAATTGTGCTTTTTTTTTTTTTTTTTTAACATGGAGTCTTACTCTGTCACCCAGGCTGGAGTACAGTGGTGTGATCTCAACTCACTACAACCTCCTCCTCCTCGGTTCAAGTGATTCCTGATTCTTCCCGGCGAATTTTTTGTATTTTTAGTAGAGAAGGGATTTTGCCAGGCTGACCAGGCTGATCTCGAACTTCTGACCTCAGGTGATCCCCCGACCTCAGCCTCCCAAAGTGCTGGGATTATAGGCATGAGCCACTGTACCCAGCCTCCAATTGATATTTTGAGGTTCCAAAATAAAACACTGTTAATTTAGAAGTAAATATTAAGGAAGAAATGCTCCTTAAGTCAAAAAACAAAGAATTGTCAGATATACATTCATGAAAAAGTCTATTTTGGTGTCAAGGTACAAAAATCAAAATTTGTGCCTAGAAAGCCTCTATAGACAATCAAACAAAAAAGATCTAGACTGTTTTTATTAAAATATCAGCAATACACTGAAGTTTTCAATTAAAAAAAAGGCTATAACTATTCTATTTCTTCCCTAATGTACAATGAATGATTAAAGTTTCTGTTGTACACAATAAGAAAATACTTCTTTAAAAACCACCAAAGTGATTTGGTCACTTAACAAATGTTTTAAATGGTGTTGTAAGGTAGACAGTGGTTCAATGCATAGTGTCCCTTATGATTTTAGCAAGTAATTCAGGATACCCATACTAAAGTTTTCAGCACTCTATTTTCTATATCACAGTGTTTTTTATAATGATGTATTAGTTTAAAACTGTGGCTTATTGTCTCTACACTTTGAAAAAGACCTTAGCACTTCGTGTTCCAGGTCTTGTTTCACACCTTTGCACCTTTTGGTTTCCTCATGCTACTCACCCTATCTAGAGAGCCTCTGCTAACTACAGATAACTCCTGCTCACACTTTGACTCAGGTAAGCCTTTTCTTATCTCCAAGGCTATATTTGGGATCCCACCTTTACATCTCAAAATGTAATTACAAGTTTATGGGTCGGTCCCCTTGACTAGGCTGAATTCTTTGAGCACAGGAATTATTTTCTATTCATCCTTGTACCTCACTGTCCAACATGATGCATAGCACATAGTTAAAGCTCAGGGAAGATGTTTGAGTGACTGATAGAAGGTATATCAGATGAAACTGTTCAACTAATTATAACAATATTGTAAAAACTATAAAGAGGTGAGGGAAAACAAATATATCAAAAGTAGTATCTTACTTTCATTGAGCATTACATTTAGCTCGACTGGTAGCCAAGCCCAACAATAAATATAATAGGGTCAACAAAAATAGTAGAAAACAGTGTGGTCTAGAGGGAATAACATGGAATTTGGAAGAGGAGATAAGGGGGCTTGAATCTTGGTGCCATTACTGACTAGGAACCTTGAACGCGTTCTAAAACCTCTCTTCATCTGTTACTACACCTGCAAAATGAGAATAACAACACCCACTTCTTCGAGTTGTTTTACAGAGCAAATGAATTAATACAAGTGAAGTGAACGTAGTTGCTGCTCTTATTTGAAGCAATTCAGAGGATCACTATGTTTTGTTGCTGTTGTTGTTTTGTTTTAAATTAGTAAGCTTTACTTTTTAGAACAGTTGTGTCTTTTTAGAAATCGAGCAGATACTACAGAGCATTACCATATTCTCTCTCCTGCTTACACTTTCCCTTATTTGCTGTTTTTTTTTTTTTTTAACTAGGTAACTCATTGAAATGACATGATGAAGTAAATACAGTCAGCCCTTCTTATACATGGGTGCCACATCCATGGACTCAACCAACCTTGAATTGAAAATATTTGAAATAAAAAGTGTCTGAACTGAGCATGTACAGACTTTTATTCTTGCCATTATTCTCTAAACAATACAGTATAACAATGGTTTACATATTTTTACATTGTATTAGGTCTCATAAGGAATCTAGAGATGATTTAAAGCATACAGGAGAATGTGCATAGGTTATATGCAAATATGATGCCTTTTTATATCAGGGACTTAAGCATCCGTGGATGTTGGTATTTGTGGGAGGTCCTGGGACCTCAGAGGCTGAGTCAAGGATTTAGAGTGCCTTCATCAGGCTGGAGACTATTCCTACCACTTCAATGGAGTGCAGTATTAAAACAAAGTTTCTTTTGAAGAACTTTGGATCATAACAGGTTAGCAGTGAACATTAAAGCCCAAGACGTGAGAGTCGTCTATCAACATCATCTGGAATTTTAAATTCACACACTTTAAATCTATTAAAAATGACCAAAGAGGCCTTTCATTAGAATTAAGTGGGCCACTGAGGCTGTTCACTGGACCAGCTGATTGGAGGGCCTGTGACCCTGTGGGCTCAGCCAACCTTGGGCAAAGAGGAAAGAGGTACAGAGAGTTTGAGCTGCAAGAAGAGACTCCCCACTAAGAAAACAACAGTGAGCACGAAGCGAAGCAGTGTATGCTAGCGGCGACTGTGACAAGGGTCAGAATGAACATTCCGGGTTGTGCAGATTCCCGGGATGCTTTTTGACTAGATAAACAGCATAGCATTTATAAAGGAAATAGACTTAAAAAGCCCACACATCTGATTTTCTCCCCCAAATTTCTTGCATGGCCATATTGAACAAGGGAGTAAGCTAGACTGGAGAGCTCATCTGGACAGGAGGTGAGCATTGAGGAATGCAGAAGGGTATAGATCAGCTCCATCCAAAGCAGCAGCAGAGCCAGATTGATTTGCTGGGACAAGCGTGGTTTGTTCAACTAAGATAGACACATGCCCCAACCATTGGCACAGTTGCAACAGCACTTGGTTTCAAAACATCTCTCTTAAAATGGAATGTTTTTCAGCTCTCTAGAGGCTTAGCAAGATCTGAAAAGATTTTGCTCCTGTTTGCTGGCTGCTACACATGCCACTTTTTACACCTTTACCTAGATAGATGGAAAGCACTGTAGCTCACTGCTTTACATGTTTGAACAAGCCTGCTTGGATGGATGACAGTGCATGAACAGCTGGCTTCTTCAAGAGCTGATCTGCACCACCCTGACATTACCTAAACAATCATTACTTACTTTTTTTCTTCCTTCAGTGTTTAAGCAAGTTTCAACATGTTAAAAGAGAGAGCTGTGGGAAATGGCCTAGAGCTCTGGGATAAAAATATAAATCACACCCTAGTTAGCTTAGGTTAAATTAACTTTAGATTGATATTATGGACACCTCCTTTTAGGAGCTAAACCACCACCCCATCACCCCAGAGCTCTTAACTAGCCCTCTCCATGTGGAATATGGACCTGTAACCATTCACCAGGTTCCTAATTCTTTTTCAATTAAGAATTCTAAGTTTAAGAGACAATTAGTGTCTTTAACATTGTATTATGTCTGTCAAAGCTAAAACTGTTAATCAAACAACAGTAGAGTATGTAGCATTTCTAGACAGTGGATGACATTTTCCTTCAGGAAGCACTCAAAATCAAAAGTTTGGCTGTACCCATTCAGGGCAGCTGTGCATTAAAGTTGTTCTTAACATATGCTAATGCTAACTGGACCAGAGTGTTAGTTTTACAGTTCATTATGAGGCTTGTGAAAAAGAATAATTCACACTGAGTAAAGTGGAAAGAATTATCCATAACCAGATTGCAACAATAAACTTTAACAGCAAAGAAAGAGACATTTTGGGTGCCTCATATGTCTGTGCGCTGTCCTAAGGAGATGAAATAAAAGAGGTGAAAGACAAGAATGAGGAATTTTTTTGTTCTAATCTGATGCAGTTTAGATAATTGATTTGATAAAGGCAACACTCACTTCTGAAGGTCTTCTTCCCTTAATTGAAGAATTGCAAAGGAAAATCTGGGTGGACTTGATCACCAGCTACTCATGAGTTTCCAGAGTGGCTGCTTAGTAATACCTTATCCCACAAAGAATTTTAAAAATGTGCCAGCTTAAGGAGGTCAAAGGCTAAAGCATGGAGGTGTTTAATGTGCATTTTTTTCTGTCTCACTAATAGACTGTTGACATGGGTCTTTTGTGAACTCCCTGGCTAACTAAATATATTCATGATCCAAGTGAAGAGTGGGAGTAGAGAATGCTCACATTTCAGGATGTAAGATTTTGTTTAATTTCAGTCAATCATTTGTTGATGGCAAGTACACCAGATGAAATGCATCCTCTGAAGGAGCTCTGAGATCTTTGAGTCTGTGTATATAAATCATTTGCCTGCCATGACACCACATCCAACAAACCTTGTTGACACTGACAGAGACCAGATGTGTAAGGTCATGGAAAAGACATTAGGTTTTGACATCAGCTGACTGACAGTTACATTTGGAGGTACTAGTTGAGGGTTTGAGATTTTGTAGAGTCCAGCAGGTAGATGGAAATATGCATTTAGTGGTATTACATGCCTTTAAACACTTAGCTGAAGATAAAATCACCTCTGTTCATGGAATGAAGCTTAAAATAATCCAGTTTCAGCTCTTCAGACCTAAAACCTTCTGTTCCTCTCCACTTATTCTTGCTCTTGCTCCCTCTCACTGTCTAGCCACAGCAGAAGTAAAACTAAAATGTACAGAAGATTTATACATTTTTTTCTGAATTGTGTTCTGCCTCATTCTGTCCCTGCCTTTATCTAAATATACTAAGTGTGATACATTTGTAAGCAAATAAAGTATACATTTTACATTCTCCATGAACCAAATGACCTTGGCATTTTTATGGGCACTAAAAAATGTTAGTAATATTATAAAAGTTCCCCAAATTTTCACCTTTAAGAGCTTAATAATTTCAGGTTATTTAATATTTCTAAATCTTGAGATTTAAAAATTTCTAACATAGAAATAGTAATTGAAGTAAATTGCCATTTAGTCTAAGATTTTTTACACAAAACTGAGAGATTGGTCATCTGAAAAAGCAGAGGATCACAAGGTAAAGCTTCAAGATGATGACTATGGCTGATTTTAATGTAACCCTTTGGATGACTAAATATTCTTAATCTTTATTTTTAAGAAAAGGTATAATTTTTTAGACATTTTCATTAACATATTGATGAAATAGTAGAAAAAGCTTTAAGGAAAAATTTTACTTATTTATCTTAAAACAGTATCTTTTTGAGTTTAACATAAAGTGTTTTAAAGTAACGACTCAAAAATGACTTGTAGAATGTATGACTTCAATTGACAGTGACAAAATATGAATGCATTTGGACTTTCAAAAAGCCTGAATATCAGCATTTGACTTTCACTGTATAAAAGCAATTATAAAGTGACAGAAGAAAAAATGTTCATGCTAGTTATGAAGGGAATTATTGGCTTTTGTTCATATTGGGACCCCTTTAATGTTTTAAGAGTGGGTTAATATTGATCTGGCACTCATTCTGCTGTGCATCACACACACACACACACACACACACACACACCACACACACACACACACACACACACACACTCTCTCTCTCTCTCTCTCTCTCTCTCTCTCTCTCTCTCTCCCCCTCCCTCCCTCCCCCCCCCCCACCCACCCACTTCGGTTGGCATTTTTGCCTACAGGCTGCTAAGAGCTGATTATTCTTCTAATCAAAACCGTCACAATCAGGGGAGACAATTAGTCAGGTTAGGCCTCTGCTGATTTTGCTTGTGGCCCTTAGCATCAGATGGCCTTGAGCACTCTTGAATCGTATCAACAAGTATTTCAATAATACCTCCTCCGCTCCACCTGCTGCTGCCGAGGTCTGGTCTGCCTTTCATCTCTAGCGTTGCTGGAATTTGTGATTTCTCGTTTATTTTAAATTGAGACCACAAGGTATAGAAATGTTCAAAAGTAGAAACTTGGCAGACCTATTGCTAGTGCTACTTAAAAATCAGCTAGTCAACTCCAAAAATCATGAAATCAATTACCTATTAATAGATTTCTATTTGTTTCTTTACTTATGCATGTATAGAATTCAATTTATAGAGTTTAATTTCCATGTAAAATATATATACAATGCATAAGACTCCCATATATAATAGGCTCAGCATATTTTAAGCTTAACTTAAATCAGAATGACATAAGACCCATTTAGCAATAATACATTTTCATATTTTTCAGATGAAATAAATTTTGTTCTGAATATAAGATTTATTTATTGTATTACTCTGGTGGTCATTGTCTGACTTTACCACCTATTGAAAGTTTTAAAATAAAAAAGCAATAATTTTATCAATTCCTTTAATATCTAATATGTCTAAATAGCCTTCACATCTTTCTGTCTGAACATTCTGTCAATTTTTGAACTCTGTCTAGAATGTTCTAGACTATGTTCTAGGGTTTTGTAATCAAATATATATTATGTATTTCAGTTTCCAGTTTAATAGTGTATTGTTATTGAGAAGTAAAGTGTCTTTAGAAAGAAGCCAGAAGATCAAACAGAGATTTATTTAAAACAATGTAGGGCTTATTATTCTTATATGTATACAACATTCATATAAGTTTTTTTACAAAGAAGAGAGAAAGAAATCAGACCAGGTAAGTTTTCTTTTCACTTATTTGAAGGATTAAGGTGTTTTACTGAAGTATTTTATGTTTTGGAGTTAGGCCTCTGTATGTATGCATGTCTGTACATACATGAGTTTTCCTAGGTATGTAATGTAATAACTGGAAGCTCAATTAGAAAATGATTCTTTAAAGGTTTAAAACATATAAGATAATAATTTGTTGTATACAATAGTTTTCAAAATTTTTTCTGAGACAGGGTCTCATTCTAAGCCTAGGCTGGAGTAAGTACAATGGCTCGATCACAATTCACTGCAGCTTTGACCTCCTGGGCTCAACCAGTTTTTCTGCCTCAGTTCTCCCAAATAGCTGGGACTACAGATGCACACCACCAACCTGGCTAATTTTTAAAAATTTTTTGTAGATATGGGGTTTTGCTATGTTGCTTGGTTTGGTCTCAAATTTCTGGGCTCAAGTGATCCACCCGTCTCAGCTTCCCAAAGTGCTGGGACTACAGGCATGAGCCATTGTGCTCAGCCTGTAAAGAGATTTTTCTTTTATAATAGCACTGACCATTAAGTGAAAATAGGCTAGGATTTCTATAAAGTAATGTCAGCTGTATAAGTGTGCCATGGTGGTTTGCTGCACCTATTGACCTGTCCTCTAAGTTTCTTCCCCTCACATCCCCCATCCTCCAACAGGCCCTGATTTGTGGTGTTTCCCTCTCTGTGTCCATGTCTTCTCAATGTTCAGTTCCTACTTATGAGTGAGAACAGGCAGTGTTTACTTTTCTGTTCCTGTGTTAGTTTGCTGAGGATGATGACTTCCAGCTTTATCCATGTCTCTGAGTTACATGATCTCATTCATTTTTATGGCTGCATAGTATTCCATGGTATATATGTACCACATTTTCTTCATCCAGTCTATCATCGATGAGCAATTGGGTTGGTTACATGTCTTTGCTATTGTAAATTGTGCTGCAATAAACATGTATGTGCATGTGTCTTTATAGTAGAATGATTTATATTCCTTTGGATATATATGCAGTAATGGGATTGCTGGGTCAAATGGAATTTCTGGTTCTAGATTCTTGAGGAATTGCCATACTGTCTTCCACAATGGTTGAACTAATTTACATTCCAACCAACATCTTAAAAACATTCCTGTTTCTCCACAGCCTCTCCAATATCTATTGTATCCTGATAAGTCTGACATTTCTTAGGTGAATCCAGGTTTATGTAATTTATATGCCTTTTTCTGCACATTCGTTCACTCATTCATTTAGGCTTTTACTTATTTATTCACCCATTCAGTCAGTCATCCATTCACCATCGTTTTCTCTTTGGAGATAAATTGATCAACCTATATGTCTGTCTGTTGAGAATATTTATTCTCTGCCTTCAAAACAATGAAGTAGTTGATATATCCAAGTGTATTTTTAAAGGATTTTTTTTCATTTTGTAAAATTTAGAAATACTGTTTGGGTGTATTTGTGGTTCATAGGAAAAAAAAATTTTTTTTCTTTTGAGATGGAGTCTCTTTCTGTTGCCCAGGCGGGAGTGCAGTGGTGTGATCTCAGCTCACTGCAACCTCTGTAGCCTCCCAGGTTCAAGCAGTTCTCCTCCTCAGCCTCCTGAGTAGCTGGGAGCTAGAAATACCCGCCACTGTGCCCAACTAATTTTTGTATTTTTGGTAGAGATGAGGTTTCACCATATTGGCCATGCTGGTCTCAAACTCCTGACCTTGTGATTAACCTGCCTTGGCCTCCCAAAGTGCTAGGATTACAGGTATGAGCCACTATGCCCAGCCAGGAAAAAATTTTTTATTCTGGTTTTTGTAGCTAATGACTTGAACAATCTTGCTTTTTTTTTTTTTTTTTTTTTTTTTTTTACTTTGCACATATGCATAGATAGCTAATATAAACCAACATAGTTGATTTTTCCACTTACTCTATGGGCAATTAAACTAAGGGTATTATCTCTGCAGGAATAAGTGGGCAAATTACACATGTGAAGTAAATGGATCTTTGAAGCTTGAGCACATAGGTATTACTGTACAGGGGGCTACATTGAGATTCCTATAGAGATCAATGGGGGCTTATTGATGAATACCAGAGAATAGGGAAGTGATGTCATACACTTTTCATAGTCTCATAAACTATATTTAACGTTTGCCATCTTGGTAAGACCACCTTGGTATAGCTCTTATGCTATAGAATAGTATGATCTTCTAGACATTGCAAAGAAAGCTCTCTGACTTCCTGAGGGATTAACATTCAAGATCCAATGCCAAGATCACATAGATCTAAATTTCTTGCAGTTGTCTAAAGACAATGAAAAGCCTCCAGAATCATTACCTTTGTTCTCTTAAGAAATGGGATAAATGATAAAGCATTATGACTTCTTAATATTACATTTGAATTGGCACATATAAGCATAACTCTCGTATCCTCATTGGTTTGAGTGGTCTCTGACTGACCTCAACAATACCATATAATTTTAGAATTCTAAACAATCCCAGTGTATCTTACAAAACAGAGTCTGGTTCATGTGAAATAATGGATACTTTGTTGGCGTATTTAGTAGATGAACAACATAAATCCAGTGCCCTGGCTTTCACCCTTAGCCCTCTAATTGCTCAGTGTTTCATGCTTGTATCAATTATAGGCAAAATTTTAGGAGCAAAAGTAGAAAAACATTGGAGTTACTGAGCAATACTTTGAGGCATTAGACGCTCTTGAATGTTATGTGTGAATTAATGCTTTGAGCATGCTTAAGGACACTAGGAGGAGAAAATATTTAGTCAACAAAAAAGGAGGCCAGAGAGGGAGCATGGCAGGAGGCATTTCATAATTCCAGTTCTGCGACTTTACTTAAATCTTCTCACAATGAGGCTGATGCCACCGGTTTTCAAAGAAATAAAGGTTTTGCTGTCATCTAGAGGAGGGAAGAACTTTGCCTTTGGAACCCTAAACAAACACAAGGAAGTCCCAGGGTGCTTAAACCATTTTGTTTCAATGAATCAAAATGACCAAAAAATTTTTGTGTTGGTCATTTTGGCAGAGCCATTCCCTGTCTCACAACTCCCCTCCTTCCTCCTCATGCGGAAGTCAAGGCACATAAATATTTCACAGCTTTCTGTCATAGTCAATACAAATTTATTGGCAAAAATAACCCATTATTTGCAAGGAGATGATTTGCTTCACCTTTGAGCTCTGCAAGTCCGTCTGCCATGCAAAACAACAAAAACGTTTATGTCAGCATCTCCTTCATCGGAGCCAAAAGGGAAAGTTAGAGAAACAAAGGAATGACCTCCATCTGCTTAACGTATTGTCAACAGTTTCAGAGATGTACAAAATCTTAAATTTTCCCTGTACTTAAGGCATCTCACTACCCTTCGAAAGACTTTGGAAGAGGAGAAGTTTACTTGTCCTGAGACAGTAATGCAGATGTTTTCTATCATTTTTAGTAGGAGGTAGCAGGTGTAAAACAATGTTGATTAAGTGTACATTATTTATTTATATTCCTCTGTCAGGAATGTTGGAACCTAGAGAGCTTCTTAAGGACTTTGGGTGTTACAATACTCCATGAAACAGTGCAGAAAATACTTGGGGAAAATTATTAAATGGTGACCTCACTGGTTTTTCTGATCATTATACTTGTCATTTCCTGTTGTGATGCTTTAGCTCCTGGAAGGGTTCAGAGCTGGTGTAGGTGCGGGGGCGAGGAGGGATGATGTGATAAGCTACATGTTCTCTTGTAGCTTTTCATCCGGTGACATTTCTATTAGTTGTCATTGCCTAAATTGTCCCTAGTTCTGCCACTTTCCATGAGGAAAGAGTAGAATCCTTTCTTTAAGTGGTTTTAGCCATATTTTTGGCCTCACCCTTCCAACCAGTCACTATGCATTCAATCCTTATGGCCTCTTTGTGCCCCTAGGCATTGGACACTCTGCCAGCTTTTGCCATTTGGTTATAGCTGCTCTTCACTTGCTGAAATGGATGTGAGGAATGGAAATCCAGGCACAGAATTAACCATAGTCTTAGTATTCCACTAAATCGTATCATTTGGCTTCTAAAATAATTCAGTCACCAGATATGTGCTGACTATTGTGTGTGTTCCATGTGCAAAAGTGAAAGTGCTATAGAACCTTTAGGACAACTAGTTTTCATTTATTTTTTAAAAAAACTGAGATACTGGGAAAATATTTAAACCCAGATCTTTCACCTCACATGCACTACTCTTTCAGACCCTCACTCCTTCCTCTACCCCACAGTGCCCTTCACAGTAATATGTAAGACCTGTAAAATAACGAACCAATGTTGGGGATTATTTTTCATTTCATTTCATTTATTCATTTATTTATTTATTTTGAGATGGAGTGTCACACTGTCCCCTGGGTTGGAGTACGGTGGTGTGATCTCAGCTTGCTGCAACCTCCACCTCCTAAATTCAAGTGACTCTCTTGCTTCAGCTTCCCAAGTAGCTGGGATTACAAGCATCTGCCACCACCACCAGCTAATTTTTTTGTATTTTTGTAGAGACAGGGCTTCATTATGTTGGCCTGGCTGGTCTCAAACTCCTGACCTTGTGCTCCACCCACCTCGGTCTCCCAAAGTGCTGGGATTACAGGCATGAGCCACTGCACCCCACCCTAGGTATTATTTTTAACCTTCTCTTGATGTTCCTGCCTCTGTGTAACCTTTCTCTTGTCCGTCTCCTTTTCCTTAAGCCCACAAATAATCTATTTCACACTCTCATCATGTCTATGTAATCATAAGAAGCTGAAGTGAAGCTTTGATGTGTAACTTATTTTGTAGCTGTCCACAGTGCCAGTATCTAGCATACAATAGGGCCTCTACAAATAGTCGCTGAATGGATGAATAAGTGAATAGTTTATTGGCAGGTGCCAAGGAGTAAGCAATTCTCATCCGAAGCTGGCAAGGTCTGTGTGTTTGTTTGCCTGGTCTAGTGCAGTAGATTCTTTAATGATCTTCCTACTCTCCAACGAGTCTGTCCTCTCCTGGACTAACAGGACCACTTTAACATACAAATCCAATCATGTTCTGCACCTTCTTAAAAATTTTCCCTTGTTCTTAATTGCCTGTCAAAATCCTTTTTCAAAATAAGGTTTTAACCTCCTTTGGTGGTCTCCTTTGCTCTCAACACAGTCCTTGCTTTCACATTTCTTTGTGTTTGTACATTTTGCCTTGCCTGAGAAGTCCCCCTCCCCTTCATTCATCCTGCAAATCCTGGCTCTTCTGTATTTCTGAACTCTTTTGAAGTCTTTTGCTGTTTACTGTGTTCTACATCATTTGGCACACGTTTCTCTTACATTTATAGCACTTTATTGGAGTGATTTATTTGTATGACTGCCTTCCCCATTAGACTGTCAGCTTCTCTAGGGCAGGACTATGTCTTGGTTCATTTCTGTTTCTCCACCTGTAAGTACAAAGCCTGAGCCAAAGGAGGCAATCAATATACTTGTCTTGAATGAATTAATTCACAAGAGAGATAGGACTCAAATATGTAAAAAGTCAATCAAATTAGGAAAGAATAGAAGGTTAATCGAATATCATATTGCTCAAATACAGTGTAATTTTAAAGTTTAAGTTAAAACAGGCCTTCTTGTCAAGAAACATTATTTAGTCTAATGCAGTGTGAAGACACTTAGTCTGTTGAGATGACCTCAGCAGAATTGCAAAGTCTCAGTGTTCCTCTGTTGTCACCCTGTCCCTCTGTCATTCTTCAGTCTGGCTCCCCTTTCCTGAGGCTCCCTTCTCATAAAAACTTACCCACTGTGATCACCAGTCTCTCTGGGGTCTTAACTCTGCTGGGTGACAGGTATTAATGGGTCAGAGAGATGAAAATATCTTAATGCATTAGCTGGCAAGTATGATTTTCCTCCCAAGCAAAATAACATTTTACACATATTTAAGGATTGACATTCACTTTTGGAAAGGCAGTTTTGTTTAAAGATTGTCTTTGTGTCCCAGAATCACCTCATAGAGGCCTCTGTGTATTTATATATCCTGCACACTTCTAGAAGGTGCCTGAGTTTTTTTTGTGAGTGCATACACAATCCCCTTGAGAAAATCAGCGTCTTCTTCTCCATTCTCTAAAGCTTTGTTCTGTCGTTGTTGTTGTTGTTGTTCTTGTTTTGAGACAGAGTCTCGCTCTGTCTTGAGATCTTGGCTCATTGCAACCTCTGCCTCCTGGGTTCAAGCGATTCTCCTGCCTCAGCCTCCCAAGTAGTTAAGACTAGAGGTGTGTGCCACGATGCTCGGCTAATTTTTTGTATTTTTAGTAGAGATGGGGTTTCACATGTTAGCTAGGATGGTCTTGATCTCCTGACCTGTGATCTGTCCGTCTCAGCATCCCAAAGTGCTGGGATTGCAGGCGTAAGCCACCACGTTCAGCCTCTTAGTTTTAGAAATCACTTTTCCTCACTTCATAAACAAAAATTACACTCTACCTACTCAAGATGTGTTATAATGACTGTTGAAATTTTTATTTTGCAGGATCTTTGAGATTCTCAAGATGCTTTTCAAAGAATTAAAATTTCTTTTAGTGGTAAAAAATACCCTTTTTAGTTACACAAATAATACAATTGAATATACTCCTCTGACCTTGTTATCTTGTGTTAATATGTACTGAGCACTTAGCATTTGCCAAGCAGTGTACTAGGCACTGTACTTTTAGTCCTCATTTATTTGTTCATTTAGTTTACACATTTAATCCTAACATGTCCTAGGAGAGAGGTGTTATGTTCTGATGTTACAGGTGAGGAACCTGAGATATGGACAGGTCATGGAACGTGCCAAGGTTACACAGTTAGTAGCAGCAGAGCCCAGATTCAAAGATACGTAGACGACTGCGTATTCCTTTCTCTTTCCTGCGCTGCCTGCCACAACCAATAAGGTAGTTGTTTATTCTCAGTTATCAGATGGATGTTTATAAAGTCTGAAAAATGAAGATAAAGTTGAAACATCTTTAATCATCTTTTATATGCTTGATAACCACCAGACATTAGCAAACTTTATGTACCATATGTGCTGAAAAAGCCAGGTGCCACAAGAAGGATTAGAGGTGAAATTTTCTTTCCATTTTGATTTCCGCTTTTTATTAGTGACACCTCCCAAGTGGTTCAGAGGACATCTATTAGTGTTCGTGGACATCTTGTGCTATTTGCAGCCATCCTTAGAGAGGTCTGGGTGGCTGAACTCCACACCTGCCAGATATCCGTCTGCCTCTGTTGAACATCCCTGCCTGAACAACTCTAGAATCCTCAATAAGCAGAGAAGCCTCCATTTTTGTGGACTCATGAGCATATTTTGATTTCTCCATTGTCAAATATCTGATGCCAGTAATTACCTGGAGGATGAGACCAGATTCTCACTGGACTTTCACATTTTCCCTCTTCCTTTTGGGCATAGATATATTAGTGAAATGAAGACAAGAAGGAAGAGTTATAAACCTTTTCATAGAGTACATGTGTGCCCTGTACAAAGTGGATTAAAATACTCTTTGCGATTTAAAGTTACGTCTCAAATGGCAATCTTTGAGTCCAGGTGCGGTGGCTCACGCCTGTAATCCCAGCACTTTGGCAGACCCAGGAAGGCAGATCACTTGGGGTCAGGAGTTCAAGACCAGCCTGGCCAACATAGCAAAACCCTATGTCTACTAAAAATACAAAAATTAGCCGGGTATGACAGTGGGTGCCTGTAATCCCAGCTACTCGGGAGGCTGAAGCATGAAAATCACTTGAACTTGGAAGGCAGAGGTTTCAGTGAGCTGAGATCACACCACTGTACTGTAGCCTAGTTGACAAAGTGAGACTCTGTCTCCAAAAAATTTTTTTAATGGCAGTCTTTGTACTCTTGTCCTATAATTAACAGCATTTATGTCACTTAATATTTAAATAATTTTTTTAGCATTGTTCCTGAAACTAAAATTAGACTTGTTTGCTTGACCCCATAAACAGAAAGCATTTAAACCAATTAATATGTATATATTCCCAATGAAGCAGGAAATCAAGCATTCTTTGAGTCTGGGAGCAAATAAATAGTAAACCATGTCAGAAAATTATTCTCCCAGGGCTATGTCCTATTGCCAGTTTTCATAGTAAAAAAAAAATTTTACTTCAAAGTTTGACTTACACAAATGGATTTGGAAAAGGAGGGCCATTCCTGTCCTGCATGTAGCAGCTGTGCTTACTGGTTTTATAAACTGTAATCTCAAATTGCGCTTCTATTTTAATTTCGGCATGCCTGAAGCACAAGATTCTTTTCAAATGTTCAGCCATGACTATTTAAAATTGAAAAGAGAAGTTCAACCATTAAGTATTCTCATCTTCTCTGAGATTTTCTTTCTGATGCAATGATGTGAAATACTTTTTCATGTTGCCCATAATTTCTACTTAACACTGTCTTGCTTATGCAAACTTTTAAATAGGCTATAGATGCAAAAGCATGTAAAAATCTGTACAAATTTTGTCTGCTTTTGCATTATTGTTAAGTCGGCGAGGATTCTAATGGAGTACGGAGGATGAGACAACAAGAATCCAATCAATAGATGCAAAAGGCAAATGAACTTGCATTAATTAGCACGTTAATAGGAAAAGATAAATGCATGTTCTCTTTCATCTTTCAAGCAATACACATTATTGAAAGAGGTCTAACAGATACCACCCTGATTTATTTTTAGCTTTTCTCAGGGGTTCAGAAATGAGAAAATGCAAGTAAATTAAGCATTGAGGAAACTGTTCTGAGCCACTGGCATCAGATCAATGCATCAAATATAGTATGTAGCACTCAGCATGTTGTGTCCACATGGTATTATCATCCATGTTCTCGTAGATACGTGAATACTCACCAGCAATCTCCAGAGGAAGAAGGATTGTTCCATGACCAGAGTTCGTCTTGGAGGAGCTAGTCTCTGATCTTAACATTCAGGCATTTCCAGTGTACTTTAAACATTTACACCATATCTTTTAAAAATTTATTTTATTTTAAGTTTTGAGATACATGTGCTGAATGTGCAGGTTTGTTACATAGGTTTACATGTGCCATGGTGGTTTGCTGCACCTATCAACCCGACATCTAGGTTTTAAGCCCCGCATTCATTAGGTATTTGTCCTAATGCTCTCCTTCACTTCGTCTCCCCATTCCCCAACAGGCCCCAGTGTGTGATGTTCCCCTCCCAGTGTCCGTGTGTTCTCATTGTTCAGCTCTCACTTATGACTGAGAACATGTGGCATTTACATCATATCTACTGAAGAAATGGCAAAAATAATTTTTCAGATGTTAAATGTTTAAACACCTAGAGCAAGAGCAATCACAGATCAGCTGCCACTACAGCACCGTACAGTAGTTTCATTAACCATCTTCCGTTCAACTCAAGAAATGCTTGGGGAATGATACTCTGTTCCCCCTTACTCTAATTATGCTCTGTTCTTGAAGGAGTATAGTGGATCTGGCATGCATGTCAGAGGATACAGTACCAGGCATGCAAGTGCCTGGTGCTGCAGCTTGTAGCCATCATATAAATAGCAACACCCAAGAAATTTCTCTTCGTCTTGTTCCTTCCATCTCTTTGTTTACTGCTTCTATCTATGGAAAGGAGCTGGGTATATAAGGGACTGCCAAGTCATCTTCATTGCCTTTGCTAAAAGCCAGAAACCTCAGCTATAGATTAGCCATCTTATTTGGGCAGCCTCCTGCCCAGCATAGCATCCTAATCATTTGTGTTGCTGGTTGATTTAATATAGGCCAATAAACAATGCCCCTAGCGGTTTCGTAACAGTACTTCTCCAAAGAGATCACCTACAGACAGGGAGAAACCTGTACCCCAGGGAAAATTTGGATATCTTCTTTCATATGAAGAAAATATTCTGGTTTGAGGTAGCCGCTTTTTAAGACCTATATATAATTCACAGTTTTTTTTTTTTTTTTTTTAAGTACCTGGGGAACTTTTGCTCTTGGGAAGTCTTCTAGAAATTCTGTCTTGGGGGATATACCATCTGTATTGTTGGAAGAGAAAGAAAAATTAATTTGTCAGTGTTGTTTTGATCCTAATCCAGAAAACCAAAAAGAGTAAAAAAAAAAGTCTTCTGAGTGTTAGCATGTCTTCATTTTCTTTGCTTATTTTAAAAATGGGGCTTTCCTTAGCTCTCTTCCATTATGGTTAACTGTAATCAGTACTTTATGGTTATATTATATAGCTTTGTTTCATTAGGGCAATGAAAATGATATTGAACAATAGCAATATAATGCAGGGAAACAGTTTGTGATTCAGCTGGAAATTGCTAATGCAATAGACAGTCAATAATACAATCAGCTCAACTTTACCAGGAAAACATAGCTAAATTTTCTATACTTTTCTCTCGAAGCTTCTTATAGGGCAGGGTTGAGGGGATTGCTCTGAACTACACTAAAAAGGTAGATGCCCTTGAAAAGATAATTTCTTTATGCACTGAATTTTGAATGACATTCATAGGTCCTGGGAAAGAGCTACTATTTTAGACTGAAATTCTCCCCTGGAGATTTTCAAAAAAGAAACTAGAGAGTTAAGATTTCTAAAAGGAAACAGAGGGATAAGATGATGGCTCAAACTTTATTTTACTAATGTATCTCTCTATAGTCTTGATTCAGAAGTAGGGGTCTTATGAAATTAAAACCAAGTATCAAAGAAAGAAAAACAGGCCATCTCTTTGCAAGCTGATGCATGCTATGTATATTTATATGGTTACTATAGGTAGTGTCTAGATTACAAAGCCAGGTTATTGGTCTAGAATATGAAGGCAAATAACCTGGTGTTTTCGAGAAGTGGTGAGTCAAAACCTATTATCAAAAGTTTTATGTGGGATTCAAAGAATATCAGGAGTGATATCTCTAATTTTGAGTTGTCCTATAAGTTTTTTTCATCATTAGAATCAACACAATTTTCTCATGTGATGTGAATTTTTAAATGCCCTAATTGTCAAAGAATTGCAGTATTTCATGTTTTCATATACTTGTTAACATCTCTGACATCTTTAGAGAAATTAATTATATCCAGAAGCCACAACCCTTATTTAGAAAATAAACCAAATTTAATGCTCCACCAGAAAGTGCTATGCATATGGAAATATATTTCTTCAGCTTTTAGCCAGAAATTCATATTTAAACTAAAACAAAAAAACAAAAAGCACCTCCCACAGCTCCTAATTTTCATTTCATTTCCTCTAGTGAGTTAGAATAATTTGTAACTTCTTAGGATTCAGAACCCCAAATTGAAGTATATGCAAACTTCAGATCATGTCTTAGTCATATGGTGGGAAATGCAATTCCTGCCCAACTTCACCACCTACACAAGGAAGGAAAAGGTGTTTCTGCAGATAGGACGCTATCCTCCCTTGCTCCAGCCCTGAATGTTAGTGCATGTTTCAGGGCAGGCTTACCACCACCAAGAGTGGGTATACAAAATATTAGCCTAGTAGATTGTGCTTCCAGTCTGCTCACCTGGCCAGCACATATCATGTTATTTTCCCTAGTCATGTTTATAGAACCATAGGAACCAGCACTTTTAGTGATATGACTTACAGTTTTTAATTAGTGACTGGATTTGAAAATATCCTTGAGTGGATTTTGGCTATTGTGAATTTTTCTCAGATACAGAGTGTCCTGAGCCAGAAATCTGAGATATACCAAGATGAAATCCTTGTTTGCCCTATGCCTCCCAGAGACAGAGTTGAAAGAAATACTTCATAGTTGTAGATTTGAAAAAAAAAAAAATCCAAGTCTTTTTTTAGCATGCAAAGTGGGGTATGATTTTGATAAATATTTGGCATGCACAAGGTAGATACCCAGAGGTTGAATTAAAACATCAGCAAGTAAAATTACCCTATTCTGTAAATAAATCAATTCATGTGCTATATTAGAGTAACATTTACCCTCACATTGCACACAGATTCTGTACTTAGTCCCAGGCTCATGTAATATCTCCCATAGGTTTTGTAAACCCGGTGTTGTTTTTTAACCCAGCTCATCAACACTGCGTTTGTGACCAAAAATAGCTCACATTGTCTCTGTCTGCTTTGAACAGTGTGAACAGCAATAAAATGTTAATGTGTACATCATGAAACTTTGGGATCTGGGATTGCACCACTGAGTACTGAGGAAAGTGAGTTGTGACCCTGTCTTCTCAAAGCTCACAGTGCTGAAGTTCTCATGGGCATGGAGTGCCCATTATCGTCTGTTTATTTCATCCTCTTGTGTCTTGGCATTACCCTTCCCTCTGAAACCGCACAGTCTACACAAGTGGCTCATTTTGAGATTCTAGCATTACCAAAAATTCTGAAAGTTCAATAGGAAGAGCATGTGCACTTGCGTTGAACTATAGTTCTTTTCCAAGGTAGACGTTTTGAAAGTAGAGTTTATTAAGATGAAAGGTGGATAAAGAAAAGCAACTATATTCTCTGTCATTGAGATAGACAAGCATTTAAGTAGGTAGAAATATTGTAGTACTTGAGAATCCTCTAAAGTGCTTAGATTTATTTCTGAGAAATAAATGGTGAATTGTTTATTTCTTTCTCCCCCTTATGTTTCCTTGGGATAGAGCAATTAGTTTCTTATTTTTTATGATTGCATTATTCTTGCATATATCTTTCTGTGGTCCAGGCTATAAAAGTAAATAGAGGATCCAGCTGTATGAATGGATATCCTTTTAATGAGTGTGGGGAGGAAATAATAATACTAAATAGTGCAAAACCACTTTTATGTGATGAACTGAAGTACCTTTGTTCCCCAGCTCCCCAGGCTAAACCACAGGCCACCAATAAATGTGTGCATGAAATGACAGTTTCATGTATTCTGGTGTTAACAAAGTACCTCATGGTTTCTTTTACCCCCGGAATGCACTTAATACAATTGTTGAAGGGTGGTGGCATATTCTGTTTTAATTTCCAGGGTCAAGGAAGGGTAAAATGGAATATGTGACTTTTCTGTAACACCCTTCATTCTATCTCTGGGCGAAAGCCTTGCTGAAACAGTGAGATAACACAGTTGCCAGGTGATAATACAGTCGTTTTCATAGTGCCATGAGTTAATTTCAGAGGTGAAACTATCCTTACTTAGGAAAATAGCATGCCTTCTTGCCTCAGAGCAGCCATTTGCTCAGAGCAGCAAGTGGATATCGAGTCTCTCCTATGTGCAGGGTATCATGAGAAGTGCTGGTAATGGCATAACTCTGCCATCTTCCTTCTCCCTTGCTCCCTTCCTTTCTGGCAATTTTTATTTAGCTGTTTTTTTATTGATGTTTATATCTGTCTGAATTCACTGGGAGCAATGTAATTCAAAACCATCCCATTCCCCACTGTATCCCTAATTTAATGTTAAACTGCTTATATTAGTCTGCCCAGACTTCTGTAACACTACCACAGACCTGGTGGCTTAAACAGTAGAGATTTATTTTCTCATGGTTCTGAAGGCTAGAAGTCCCAGACTAAGGTCCAGCAGGAGTTGGTTTCTGGTCAGGGCTCTCCTGGGAACAGCCACCTTCTCACTGAGTCCTCACATGGCAGAAAGACAGCGAGCTCTCTGCTGTCTATTCGTGTAAGGATACTAATCCTGTTGGATTAGGGCCCCACCCTTGTGACCTCATTTAACCTTAATTACCTCCAAAAGACCCTGTCTGCAGTCACATTGGGATTTGGGGCTTAAACATGAATTGGAGTTGGGGAGATAAACATTCAGTCTGTAACACTGCTCAAATAATAAGAGAAAAAAATCCTAAAATAGAAAGCTATACGATGACATGCATATTCTAGCAGTTACTAAACTTTTAACCTGATGCTCTATGCATCCTCCACCTCGCAGTGGCTCATGGTAACATATTCTGATGATGGGTGCAGGAAGGACCACAAAAGTCCCAGGATAAAGACAAATGAAGAATATAAAATGCCTGGTTTGCCTTCCCACCTTCCAACAGTGGCCTGGAGCAGTTAGTATAGGGGTTGAAGGAGAGATTTCTAACCCCCAGATATGCCAGGGACTCTGGCCTTGTAAAGCCCAAGAACAATGCATTGGTTCTAGTCTTTCTCTACGAAGATTTGAGTTTATTTGATAGCTTTGAGGTTACTCTGGAGGGTTCCTGAGAATGTTGGTTTCCTCTCCTGACCCTGGCTTGAGGAACAGAGACTGGATGTCAGGTAGGTGGAGAACAGTCTGTATTGCCCATCCTGCTGCTAACTGGAGCAAACCCCTGGGTGTATCTCAGCCTGGTTGAGGCCTGATCTGAGCAGGAGGGAGCCTCAAAACCAAAAGAGCCTCTGGATTTCCAACTCATGGTTGCTGGGACACAACCGAGAGCAGAACAGCCGTTGGCAGGGGCTGAAAAGGAGTCTTGGATATTTCTGCCAATGTGATAGGCGGTTGCAGGATTTTGTGAAGCAGCCTGATGAACCCTCTCAAATAGAGGCACCTAATGCTGCTCAGCTGTGTAATTGGGATGGAAATGGGCCAATGAGAGGCAGAAGTTTGTGCTTAACCTTTTGTGAGTCTTGTTTCAGGAGGCTGTGGGGGGTGGGGGGGAAGAAGCATTACAAATAATAAGCTTCTCCGCCTGATTTGTAATGAATTAGTCATAAATGTCCTAGCGCTTTACGAAAGTCTGACGATTACAGAGCAGCTTTGGCTAAGTGCAAGGGACCAGATCTTATTTTGATCAGCTGTAGCATAGCAAAGACGTGTAATTATCATAATCTAACAATTAGCCTGGCATCACTTTCCAGTGTTTAATTACCCCGATAAATGGTAATTGAATAGAGGACTTAATGACAAGAGAGAAACTTTCATTCTGCCTTAGGTGTTTAAGTCATCTACTCGGCTAGGCATAATTTTCTAGCATTGCTTGAACAACAGTCCTGATTATCATTTTCCTTTTTGCAGCCTGCCATTATTTTGTTTCCTGAACTTGACCTTTGTTTATAATATTTGGCTTCTCTCAAAATTTTATCCTGGGACCCAGAACATAGGAAGAGACTATTAGACACTTTACACCATTTTTCTGTTTTTAAGTATCACTTCTGATATCTTTCAGCTACAATTCCTCTTCATCGGACATCTATGTAGTTACTAGTATGTGCAAACATGGTGCTAAGTGTTGGGAAAACAGAGACAAGTAAGCACCATCACTGTCTTCAAGGAGATCATACGTTAAAAAAAAGTCTCTATGAAAATAGTATAGTAATAATTACCGCAATTTGCATTCAGCACAGTCCCAGTTTTCTTCCAAATCTATACATTGAGCTTGGATGAATTCAGTACTTTTTATGACTATGACTACCACCTCATTTCTAATGACTGCAGAGCTCTTTTCTTTGTATTAGCCTCATTCCCAGTCTCAGATTTGTATCCAATGGCTCACAAGGTCCTAATCGGCCAAATAGAAGTAATTACGTTGCACATGCCAATTTCCATAGAAACAGCAACAATTTCCTCTTTATTGTCTACAGTTTTGTATGAAAACATTATTATTACTATCATGCCCTAGCATTATCAAATATATGCTTCCCCTTGTCTGATGAAGATCAAATATAAAAGAAAGCCATAAAACACATGTATTTTCTTTCTTTCAATTTATTGTTTTTCGTTTGTTTAATAATAAATTAACAGATTAATTCTCAGATATTCAATTTTTTTAAAGTCTTAGCTAAATTTCAGATTTAGATTGTAATGATTCCAGTAAGTTTTCATCAACCCATAATACAAATATTTAGTTCACTCTTTGCACACCAAGTACTTAAGAACTATTAAATCACTGTTTTCCAAAAATTTCTCATTGAGTTAGTCAATAGAAAGGAGATTTACTATTACCCTTTGGTTATTATTATTTTTGAAACTGTGAATAGCTTGAAATTCTGCTGGGTAACTCTCTCCCCTTTTGTATCTTCTAGATACAAAAGGGCTACGTGGAAGTAAGCAGTTTGACAGGTGGCTTATTTGTTGGAATGACTCCCACATCCCATGAACAGAGTCAGTTTGTTTAATCCTGTTCTCCTAGGACAGTGGCTAGATGGCCTATCTCCTTTTGCTGGGTCTGTGTGTATGTGGCAGGTGCTCTGCTCCGTGTGCTTGAAGGGGTGGAGTGTGAAACTCAACATGGCTTAAGACCTGAAGTACAGCTCTGTTAGGAAGCTCCTGGCCAGCAGGAGTGAAGGAAGAGCCTGTTTTGCATTGTGGGAGTGACCTGTTAGGACTATACTGACTGCCAGACATTATTATTTTTTTTATTTCCTTTTGAAAACCATTTGAAGTGATCTGTGATGTGTTGGGTCTTTAGCACTTTGCCTGGTTAATTCTTTGGCTGACTTGGACTGTTGATATTGACACACTCTTACTCCATGCCTGAGGCCTCTTTGGGGGCTTAAAAGCAATTAGACTGTCACCCAAAGCTTCCAGCCCCTTCCTGAAGGAAAGTCTTGTTTAGGCTCTGCCAATTTAATGCTTTGTTTTCTTTGAAGCTCCTCTGTCAAGCTAATAAAACAAACACCAAATGAGTTAAAACACTGGAGGAGAGAACATTTTGTGGGCGGGGTATATGAAGAGCTGCCACTCCTGGGAGATACCAGTTTTTAAAAGCTATTCAGACTGACATGACTTGTAGTCAAAAAGAACAGGCAAAAGCTATGTGAGTTTTATCCATCTATTTGATATGGGTAATTAGTATTAATTGGGGGATTTTAAAATGTTTTGCTTTTAAAATACACATACATACAGGGAAAAAGTGACAGGATAGTATAATAAACTGCTACTGAATTCTAAATCTTTGTTCAAGAAAATGATGTCTTATTATCATCACGAACAGTTACTGAACTCAAGGTAAAACTCTCATGCTGCAGAATTTATAATTACCAGAACATACACGTGCAAGAACTCTGTTGGAACTTTCATTAATGGATGAACACAGCACCAACTCTGGGTTCTAAACATTTTGTCAGTATATGTAGTAGCACACTGCATTTCTGCTGCAAAATAAGTAGGAAACATCTTTGAAATTTATCCTTGAGTATTTTTTAACTTGTAAATCTTCACTTCTCTGGGGGTTTTGTTGTTTTTGGCATATTTTAAAACCCAGAAGAGCTGGATTGGCCTGAAATCATGTGTTTTGGTCATCGTTTTCAGCCTTAACACCTGGTGTGGTAACAGTGAAACTATCCATGACTCCTATTCTCTGAGCTGCAAATAGAGGTTGATTACCAATACATCTGAAAGGTAGACATGTTTCAATCCATGAGGGAGAAGAGAAATTTAAAATTAGCAAAAAAAATATTTGTTCAGCCCTCAGTGATGCTAGTATTATTTATCTACCCTAACTTGGATTTGCTGTTTGTATTCCATGCTTTAACCTCTGCAGAAAAACAAAACAAAAAAAAAGAGCATCTTCAGATTTAGAATAGGAAAGCCATAAGGCTTGCATTCTGTGCTGAAAGGAATAACAGAAGGAGGCAAGAAGCAGCATGTTATGCAACAGAGACTGCCGTCCTGCCCATCTCCTCACAGAAACATATTTATAAACCAAACCCATGTCTGTTGCAGGACCTATTAGACTCTTTTGGGACAGATGAAAAATTCTCCTAGTTAAAAACAGACATCTTATTCTGAAATTAGCCTTTAAATCAGTAATAGTAGAATTTGAAGACAGTGCTCCCAAGATATATTCACTCTAGAATTAGTTTAAAATTTTGGAGGAACCCTAAGCTGATAAATTTGCTTAATCTTTGACCATAAATCATATCCTTCTTTTACATTTCAATTTCAGAATGTAATACATTAGGTTGCCTTGTAATTAAAGAAGTGACATTGGATTTCTGTTCAAGTAGGAATATTAAAACAATCACCTCTTTGACAGATTAAAATACATTTAAAATGTAATAATCAACTATCCAGTTCATGAGAAATAACATTTTCATTATTGAATTCTTTAAGACATTCCACAAAGGGGGATAAAAGTGCCTCACAGCTTCCTAACCTCTAATAACACTGTCTCCTTTCAGTAATGCTGTTTCTATATTTATGGAGTGAAGAAACCTCACTCAGGAGCTGCTTGATAAAATACCTCAGTACATATTTCCCTGGAAGCAGGCTCTCTGCTGTGCCAGCAACATATGCTAAAGGCCAATTTAGAACATTTTAAATATGCACCATACCCTTCCTTTTCCAGCTACTAAAATGAAATGCATTTTGGCTTTAGCAAATGAAGATGGAATGAAAGGAGGAACACTGCAGGGCAAAGTGGCAAAGATGAACTCAGAGGAGGAGGATTATGGTGCTGCTCCTCTGCAGCCTGAAGCCCAGGGCACTGCCCATGTGTCCTTTCACTGTGGCCTCCCCAGCTGTCAATATCCGCAACACAAGAGTGTGGGGTCGAGTAGGAAGTCAGGTCGGCATCATGAAAATCATCAGGAAGAAAAGTGAGGTGATACCTACTTGCCTTAGCAAACAGGAACCAAGTGACAGGGTCAGAGTACATTGAGAACTTACATTTGAGACTAGTAAAGGACCTAGACTATTCAAATAGTAGATGTACCTTTTTCAGCTACCCGAGTTCGAAAATGAAGTACTTAGGAGGACAAAGCTCTTATGGTTTGGGCTACCTGATGTCATCAAACAGTGCTTTGCTTCCTTACTCCCTAGAACGTTGAGGGCACACTGGTGAGATCTAAATGAAATGGTAGTTGTCAACTGTTACCTCACTTGTCTTTATTTCATCTGAATTCTGATACTGAAGTCATGATTCACTTCTTGCAGTCAGGTTCAGTACAGGGAGCAATTTCTTTTCCTTTTTTTAGGCATGGTCTTGCTCTGTTGCCCAGGCTGGAGTGCAGTGGCAGAATCCCAGTTCACTATAACTTTTGCCTCCAAGGCTCAAACAATATTCCTGCCTCAGCCTCCCAAGTAGCTGGGACTATGGACGCACACCAGCATGCCTGGCTAATTTTTAAAAAAAATGTTTTATAGAGATAGAGTCTCATTATATTGCCCAGGCTGGTCTCAAACTCCTGGGCTCAAGTGATCCTCCCACCTCAGCTTCCCAAAGTCTTGGGATTACAGGCGTCAGCCACCATGCCCCGCAAGGGAGAGATATTAACAGTGGCTTTAAATTGAAAATTAAAATTTATTTGGCATACAATGGAATTTTGTCAGGTAGACACTGAGAAACACACTTTCCAGAAGCACACTTTCTAACTCTAATCCCAGCTTCAGTTGTTACTTTTGTTGTCAATAGCCCTGGAAATGTGCTTTTTATCCAGTGATCCAGGTGGCCTTTGGCTCATCAAGAACTACCATAAAGTACATATTCATTTTTGGTATTTGAGATGATTGCAAAGGACTAGTTGCCATGCTAAATTCTATTCTCCTAATTAACTAAAATGACCCTTTCATAATATATATGACATTGATTCTGAACCAGTCCACTGCCAAATTTTGATAAATGTGTAAAATGTATTCTTGCCATAATGGAGTGCATGTAATATGAAGCTTATCCTTGAATGATATGGGAGGTTAAGCTCACTGGCCCCCCATGTAGTTGAAAATCCTTTCTGAAAACCTTAGCTACTAATAACCTACTGTTTCTTGGAAGCCTTGCCATTAACATAAACAGTCAATTAGCACATATTTTGTATGTTAAACATATTATATACTATATTCTTATAATCAAGTAAGCTTGAGAAAAGAAAATGTTATTAATAAAATCATAAGGAAGAGAAAATATATTTACTCTTTTTAAGTGGAAGTGGATCATCTTAAAGGTCTTCATCCTTGTCTTCACATTGAATGGACTGAGGACTAGAAGGAGTTAGTCTTGCTCTCTCAGGGGTGGCACAGGTAGAAGCAAGCCCATGTATTAGTGGATCCATGCAGTTCAAACCCGTGTTGCTCAAGGGTCGACTGTTTATGTTGCACAGAACATTGACCTAAGTGGCCATGCTGCCTGGGTGGGGAGCAGGGACCATCTTTTTATGCATATGAGACGTTTCCTGACTCTTGAGACTTGCACTGTGAAAACAGGCAGGGCAGTAATTGTTTTACTCAAACACAATCCCTTTTCTAAGTGTGGTAACTGAGCATGCTTTTACATTGTGAAGCACTGTGATAATTTAGTAGAGATTGCATTGTAATTATTGCTGACTTGTTGGTATAGAGCCAGATATTCTTATATTAAAATTATGTGGTGATCTCAGAGAGAGGTATAGAACTGTTGATACAATGGATGGAATTAACGATAAGGCATATAGAGAAGACATTTACAGGAAAATTTCCAAGAAATTTACAAATGTGTTAAAGCAGTGGCTGTGTTACCCATGGCATTTGTAAATATTGGCATGCAGAATCAGTCTTCCTAGATGTCAGTTTCCTTTTTTAATATGAGCTAGAGCTCATGAAAGCTGTTTCCTGATGGAAAAAAGATTCCTTTATGTGAATGGCTGCTGAGGCTAACAACACGTTATTCTGTGAAAGGATGAGTCAGGAGCTAACCCTGCAATCTGAGACTTATTTAAAACGTTGACACACCCCTTAGCTTCCAGTTTAGGAGTTTGAGACAAACCTCGTAGAGAAGATGGTAGGACTGGGACACCTTGCTGCCATGCCCTGCTAGATCAGTATAAATATAAAAGGTAACCCAAACTCTTAAGAGGGTCATTACTACAGCTGGGGAATCTTTGGAACCATTGTGGGTAGGAGGACAAGAGTAAGCTTCAGAACCATGTGAGACTTGAGTTCAGATCCTAATTCTGCTATCCATTTGCTATACAAAGTTGAACAATGCCTTCTCGTAATGTCCTTTCCTCATTGGTAAAGTGAAACTGATTAAAACTGCCCAATAAGGTTGTTTGGAGCATTTCATATGACAACACATGTAAAGCACATAGCAGATCCTGGATGCAGCAAATGTTTGTTGCATCAGTGAATGAAGGAGAGAACTGAAACCTCATCAGGAATGAAAATGAGTCCCTCTGGAGGAATACAGAGCTGACCTAAGGACTTGGCTCTAACAGTTTAATCTCTCACAAATTGGAAAAGTGAAGAGCTTTGGTTCCGAGGTTAGACTGGGTTTGAATTCTGCCTCCCCCTTTTCTTTACTAGTTGTGTAATATTGGGCATATTGCTAGACTTCTTAATCTCAATTTCCTCATCTTTAAATGAGTGTACTAATAATAGTGACTATTCTGTGGCATTGTAATAGAGATGAAGTTGAAATAAAGAGTGTAACATAATAAGCACTCTAACATTAGTCATACTTATGTTCTCCTTCACAGTATGGCCAGAAAAGAATGGTTGCGTTCCACTTTATACCCCGAGAACATGATGTGATATGTTAAGGCAAAGCCACAATTACTTTTGCACCAACCTAATAGTATTAGCATAGCTAATCCTAAACTTTTCTTTGGATTATACTTGAGTATATTATTATAGATGCCTTTTATGAGTTCCAAGTTGTTATTGTTTTTATATTTATATTGTTTACTCTTTGAAATTTACATTAGTAAACTATACAAATTAAAGATCTGAAACAAAAGTATAAATTGATTCTGTAGTGAATCATCATCTTTTCTTCATTGTATGGCTAGAAGGGTAGAAATACTATTTGCGGTCGGCCGCAGTGGCTCACGCCTGGAATCCCAGCACTTTGGGAGACCGAGGCAGGTGAATCACAAGGCTAGGAGATTGAGACCATCCTGGCTAACATGGTGAAATCCCATCTCTGCTAAAAAAATACAAAAATTAGCTGGGTGTGGTGGCATGTGACTGTAATCCCAACTACTTGGGAGGCTGAGGCATGAGAATTGCTTGAACCCAGGAGGCGGAGATTGCAGTGAGTGGAGATTGCACCACTGCACTCCAGCCTGGTAACAATAAGACTCTGTCTAGAAGAAAAAGAAAGAAAGAAAGAAAAGAAACAGTAATTGCTGGGGCAATCGCGTGTTTAAAATTGGTACCACGGTAATTCACTTAACGCTCCATGCAAAATAAAATGTCATCCGAAGGGATAGCTGGTCAACACAAAGTAGAATGGGTCTTCAACCCCACAGTTTGCCTTAGTAAAAATTTAGCAACATTAACCGGGATAAAAGTTAGAAAAGGAGAGCAAATTTTTAGGCATCAGCAAACTGACATTATTTTTTTCCAGTGGTGGAATAAAAGAATTGTAGATAAAGGAGTAACAGAGTGGGTTCAGACAACGGCAGTTTTAATTTTTACTTTCACTTTGAGCAGTGCAAAATGCTAGTAGAAGCTAAAATGAATGACACTTAGGGAAAGAAAAAACTTCCCCCTTGAATCTCTTTAAAATCTATAATAATAATATAATAATATAAAGTGCATCTGGGCATTGCCTTCTGCTGCAGTTCTTGTCTGGCTCTTATCCAAAACTGTCAGGCTACTCTGAGTGCTGATGCTTCATATCCCAGCACCCTTTTATCTGAACCTTGCAGTGTCTTTTCTCTTTACTTTGGCAGTGATGTTACCTTGATGTTCAAAAATCTTTTAAAAGCAACACAGGCTTTTCTTGCATCTTGACAAATCGTTGTCTGCTAGTAATAAAGAAAAAGTAAACCCGTTATCATTGTAAATATAAATACTTCCAAGTGTTTCTGGTTTATTAAAAAATGGTTATGTATTTTGGGATCCTCTAGCTGAAAAGTGATTATTCTGATAAGTTTTCCTGATTTCTCTTGTGTAAATCAGCATGCTGCTTTTCAAGAGCAAGGATCAAGTGGAGTTTCTATGGATCATTTAACATTTAAGGACAGAATTTAACATTTCTATATGATTTTCCTATTGGATTTTTAACAAGAGAAATACAAATCTTATTTTTATCTCTGTTGTATGTTCTTACTGCTATTATTTTAAAGTTAATATTTTATTTACTCACTGTAATATGCTTTGGTAACAGTGGTTTACATCCACACAGTACTTTATATACATTTCCTTATCTAAGGCTTGAAGCAGCCACTGGAGGCCAGCAAGGCAGGCTCTCATAATTATCCCAACTTACATAGGAGGAAACTGAGGCTCGGAATGATTTATGACTCTCCCACTCAACCAACAGCAGATCCAGTCCTTAAATCTAGGTCTACTCAGTCAAAACGAATGGTGTCCTCAGTTTTTCACAGTGTCTCTCAGAAGAGAATCTCGGCTTAACAATGAATATTTAGCATCCAGAGTGAAGATGGTATATTTCTTTCGTTTTTCTTTTTTGAGACCGAGTATTGCTCTGTCAGCCAGGCTGGAGTGCAGTGGCGTCATCTTGGGTCCCTGCAACCTCCGCCTTCCAGGTTCATGCGATTCTTATGCCTCAACCTTCCAAGTAGCTGGGATTACAGGCATATGTCACCGTACCTGGGTAATATTTTTTGTATTTTTAGTAGAAATGGGGTTTAGCTATGTTGGCCAGGCTGGTCTCAAACTCCTGGCCTCAAGTGATCCACCTGCCTCGGTCTCCCAAAGTGCTGGGATTACAGGCATGAGCCACTGTCAGAGGTTGTTATTATGTTTATGTTCAGGTGCTGCATTTTAAGGGGAATATACTGGGAAATTGGAGAACAAGAGGAAGGTCAAGAATCTAGAATGATGAAGAGCCTTGGAATTATACTAGAAAGAACCAAAGAAATCAGGATTTTCAAATGTCGCAGAAAGAAAGATGCAGAGAGACATCGCTGACATCTCCAAATGTTTTATGGACTCCCTTGCAGAAGAGGAATTTGATTTGTTCTTTGTAATTCCAGGCAGCAGAAGCAGGATCACTGGGTAGAAATTATACAGAAGTGGATTTATGCTGAATATAAGAAGAAGCTTTCTAACATTTAGAGATGTCCAAAAATGGAATAGACTGTCTCACTGCCACTGGGAAGTATTCACGCTCAGACTGTCCAGCTCAGCGATTATATGACTTTATGAGCGCTCTATTTCAGCAATAACGCAATTTTATGATGAAACTTCTAAGGGCTCAGAAAAATTTCCTCACCAGCTGAAAACAAAAAAGTTTTATACACTTTTCCACCATGATTTTAGACTGAGAAAGTTGTATCCATAGCAGTTCCTGTTTCACACATCGTTGTGTCTTGGGAAATACTGTCCAACTGATGGGCAAAGACACATAAGTTAAAATAGATAAGCAAAACTTTTGGAAGATGAGAATTGAAGCAGACAGTGAGGTGTTTATGGTGGGGTGTGTGTGTATTCACGTGTGTACATTTTTAACTAGGATGAATTTGCCATGGTTTTCGCTATTTTCATTTGGCTTGTTACTTTTATTGCTCACCAGCCCAGCTCTAGAACATGACCTGCAGAATTAAAATAAATGAGGGGAAAAGTCCTTTGATTTAGATGGGTTGTTTTCTCAATATGGAAAAGATGCTGCATCAAAAGAGAGATGCACTAAAATAAGTTTCTGACGTAGCAGATCTAAGAAAAACACTGAGCTAGGATCCGAAGCCTCCATACTAGGTTTGGCTCAATTACTCCCCGCTTCATCTTTACGCCTTTTTATCGTTCTCTAAAATGGAAGTGTTTTAGGAATTTTCTTTCCAACTGTAAAATATTGTGATCCTAATTCTCCCAATTTTATGGCTCTAATTCTCATTTGCATAGAAAGTGGAAAATGGCCTCACTTATAACAAAAAAAAAATCAGTCATTTATTTGTTCTTTAATTTCCTCATTCATTTATTCAAAAACATTTATTAAGTGAAACACTGTTATAAAAATATAAAAAATTTGTTTTAATATATGATTTTTAAGAATGAAAGGACAAATGGAAAACAGCACATTAGTACCTCTATGGAGTTCCTCAGTTTGAAAGAGTGATGTTTATTATAATACTTAAAATTAAAGCAAAGCACTTAGTTTTCAGGATATTTTGAAACAAATATAATGGAATTCCTCTTTAAAATGGCTTTTTGTGGCTTAATTTGGGAACTGCAACATTTCAAACATGCCCCAAATCATAATGGCAGTCAGTAAGTACTTACTATACTAGATCCTTTAGCCCCAGAATTAATAAATGGCTTAACCACTGATTCCAAGCCAAAAGCCCTTTCTCTATGAATTATCATTGTTTTCCCTTTTTCTAACAGATTCCAGAGGGGTGACTACCACATTGATGTCTGTATCAATGACTACCTGGATGTCTTCTGCCCTCACTATGAGGACTCCGTCCCAGAAGATAAGACTGAGCGCTATGTCCTCTACATGGTGAACTTTGATGGCTACAGTGCCTGCGACCACACTTCCAAAGGGTTCAAGAGATGGGAATGTAACCGGCCTCACTCTCCAAATGGACCGCTGAAGTTCTCTGAAAAATTCCAGCTCTTCACTCCCTTTTCTCTAGGATTTGAATTCAGGCCAGGCAGAGAATATTTCTACATCTGTGAGTATATAGAGATTTATCGTGTTGTAGGGCAGCTGCAAGAGCCCAGGCTAATTTTTTACCCATGTTTCAGAGAATTGCAGAGAGCTGGACTCTGCACTACAGATGTCTCCTTGTAAATGCATACATCAGGATCCCTAGATACATTAGCTGGGAATTGAGAGCACAAATTAGATTAAAGACAGAGCGCCTCTCCCCCTATGAAATTACGTGTCAGCCTGTTCAGTGAACCACTGCTGACTTGTATTTCTTTTAAATGAAAATTGCCAGGACTTCTCCAAAGCTCAGGAAAAGAAAAAAAGATTCCTGAAAAAAAATTAAAGGAAATAATTAAATTTACATAGCTTGGAGTCATTGGATTTCTTATTCAGGTGTCAGCAATATCCTTTCAATCATCCATATTTTCAGTGGAGGAAGCCAAAACTCCTGGAAATGTCAGCATGCTGAGATAAATACTCTCTTTGCACCAAGGAGAAAAGATAATTATTAAGAGCAGCTTTGCCTTTAAACAGAAAAGACTTGTGAAGAATTTTCTAGAAGGGGTTCCAAGGGAACTGGTATAAGTGCATTTCCCACTTGTGAGCATTGAGTGACTGCCCTGGGAGAGCTCTAAAACTTTTTCAGTGGACTTCAGTATTAATTAGAATGCCCGACCTTGTTTTTTCTCCATTATGTACCCATCATTTCTTCAGACATCCTACTATCATATGTTGTCGGTAAATGCTTCTCAAACTTCACCGTGCATAGTGTTATCTGGGGATCTTGTTGTAATGCATTCTGACTGAGGAGGTCTAAGGCAGAGCCTGAAATTCTGGATGTATGAAGCTCCCAGATGCTGCTGCTGCGGTTGCTGCTGCTGATCTGTGGACCACATTTTGAGTAGCAAGGTTATAGGTAATAGCTACTTTAAGCAGCTTATTGTGTATTTGAACTTCAGTATTTATATTTAAACTATCTGGCCTTTCCTGTATATTTTCACTGTCAACTGAAGAGGTTAAAAGTTTACTTGTTAAAAAATACTTTTATTGGACAGCTTAATCTGGGCTGAGAAATGTTGGGGGATGCAAGAGGAAAAGATATTCCCTGTTCTTAGAGAGTTACATTTTACTGGGGAGCAGACTTGTAAATAGGCAATTAAAGTATAAATCGGCAATTGCTGATGATGAAGGTAAATGCAGTAGTGATTAGTGAGAACATGAAGAAAAGTTGTGCCTCATCTGTTTGGAAGAATCAGGAACTGCAACCCCACACGGTGGGTAGAGATCCAAGTTATACCACCCAGTATGCTTAGCGTCGACTTTCACCCCAGCTTGCCAGACAAACAGGAACATTCCTTTTTCTGACTCATTTCTTCAGTCCAAATGTCCCTACCCACTCATAACTCACACGGTTTGAGTCTACAGGGATTTCTAGCTCCTCTCTTTCTCCAGAAAACAGAATTTTGTAATAAGTCAGATTTCACCATCACAATGGTTACTCTCACTTATATAGGAACTGAATTTAAAAAGGAAATTGAATAGTACCAGTTTTATTATTTCAGTACATATTTCAGTCATTAGTCATGAGAAAACATGCAAAAGCCTTGATACTATCTCACATTTGATCCATGAAATAAGAAAAGGAATATTGAGTCCCACAGATGCAGGAAGCACTGGCATACAGTGAATTCACACTTCTCAGGCAGCATGTTCTTGACTTGTTGCTTTTTCACTTTGTGAAAGAATCTCATTCAGCAAATGAGAGAAAGGAAAGAGGAGGACTTCACTTGTGGGATAGCATCTCTTTAATTGAGCCCTTACTGGCTTCTCAGATTAAAACAACAACAACAAAAACAAAAATCAAAAATAAATAGCACCAAGATGGGGAACATACCCATGAGCTAACCAGTTGATTACCTGATTTATTAGAAATTATACAATTCATTCAGCTTCATAAGCAAGATGTTATTATTCAAATATACCCATAGCGCTTATGACTGGGTTTTCCTCATTTGTGGTTAAATTCAATATTTCACTAAAAATCATTATGTGACTTCTATAACATTCATTTAACGGAGTCATTTAACTGTCAAGAGCTCCCGTCAAAGTAATTGTTCCAAAATGCTGCAAAATATGAAGAGCTTTTTGCTGTTCAGCTGAGTTTAACTTGAATTACTTTTTTTAATGAAAGGTAAAATAGCACAAAATTAGCAGCAAAAAGATGTTCATTTACAAGAAGCACAGTGGCCTGGTGTTCAGTTAAATTGAATTTTCAACCATGTTTTTGACCTGCAAAGGCATCCTTCTCTGTCTCTTCAATAATGAAAGGGTTTTCTCTCTTCCACCGCTGCAGTGAGGAGCAGCAGAGCTAACATGGATGTCTTACAGACGTTTAATGTACTGTGGTCATAATTAAACTAAAGGATTCTTAGGGGAGAATTGGCCCTCAGTTGAATTCTTCTCTTCCCTAATGTGCGTGGAATGAACAAGATGATTGGGAAATAACTATTTTCACACTTACCACATTACAAGAAGCTCTATTGCTGATCTCAGGAACAAGCTTCACTGCCCACCAGTCAATTTTACAGAATGTTCTTGCTAGGACAGGGATACATTTCAGCTCCTCATGGCCTTAAAATCTCTTCTAACTTTTCCTAGAAAAAAGAAAGCTATAGCTTTTTGGCCATCCTGCTTTATGGTGCTAGGTACAGGCTTCACTTCAGTGGAGACTGTGGAGTGCCAAAATTCAGATACAAACACAGATTTGGAGGAAGGGAGGGCAAGCATTTCATAACACGCTATTCACCTCATTACTTAGAGAGGACGCAAGTCAGAGAATTCTTATCAAGATTTTCCTTATGCTCAACCAGATTTCGTTTCTTAATGTCTTTGAGTTTTATAAAATTAAGAAAATGCGGTAGTTGAAAATATCTTAAATGAAGTTTCCAATTTACTTTAAAAATAAAACATCCTTTGCAGTTCTAGTCCCTTTATTTTAACTCCCCAGAATAACTCTATGCTATATTCTCCTTTCTTTGGGAACAGACAGTATATTAAGTTGTTATAATTGCTGATTATTGCTAAGGTAGACTGGGGCCATCTCTGAATCTGACAAATACTGTTTTTAATCTACAGGAGTTATTTTGGGAAGAAATTGGCATACTAAAGTAATTACAGAAAGTTGGTGGTATTTATATCAACGACAGATTTGAAGAACTGCCAGTCAATTGATTAAGGCAATAGCTGTTTATATAGACTTCCTAAAGGAAATAGTAATTTTAGAAACTTCAAAAATACTCATTTTAGCAAGGTACGGTGGTACATGCCCAGCTATTTTGGGAGGCTGAGGCAGGAGGATTGCTAGAGTCAATAAATCGAATCCAGCCTGGGCAACCTAGCAAAACTCTGTCCTTTTTATTTAATACTCATTTGAAACTTAAAAAATACTCACTTTAGAAATGATACTCTTAGATATTAACTTAATAAGGACATGTTTGAAAGAAGTTTTGCTGTTATTTTTACATCAGAACAGGTAAAGGGAAATCCTTTAAGTAAGTTATCTTTGTAATTCCATAAAACACTGATTTGGCTATACCCTTTTATAAAGTAAGAAAAACTGAGTCCCAGGTCCTTGTCTTGACCTAACTAGCTGTATGATCTTGAGCAAATCATTATATATCTCTGGAGTTTGAACTCTACATCTATAAAATAATGTAATTATAATCGACTTCAGAAATAATGAGAGCTTTAATAACCTAATTTTATTATATTTTATCTGAGAGTCTGCAGCATTAGAGTAAAAGATAACATCTGTACAGTGGCCCGGGCCAACACGTTGCTTAGTAGGTGTTCCATAAATCCTAGCTAAAGGTACATTTTTAGGGAAAATGCAGAGTGGAGAGGCACGTTAGGATTATGGAACTAGTTCTCTCCCAGCTACTCTGTCCAAGTCACCATTATCTGTGGTCTCTACCAGTATACCAGGCTCCTGTTTTCCTCCCCACTCATGGCACTGCTTGGTCAGAGCCCTCCAGGGACTTCCTGTCTCACCCAGACAGAAGTCTGCAGTCTCTAACCTGGCCAGCAAGGTCCTCCATGGCTGAACTCCTCACCCCGATTCTCTCCACCTCTGACTTCCTCTGCTACCACCCTCTGCCTGATTCTGTCTGCTCAGCTGCCCTCCCTCCTTCCTCTCCTATCTAGCACACCGCCACACCAGGGCCTGGGGACTCTATTGTCCCTCTGCATGGGCTTCCCATTACCCTAGGCATACAGGTCCCTTGCTCTCACTTTCTTTAGGTCTGCACTCAAAAACATGTTTTTATATGAGAGGCTACTCTGACCTCCCTATATAAAAATAACACCTTGTTCTCTGCGTTCTCTAAGCTTTTACTCTGCTTTATTCTTCCTTAGGCACTTATCACCCCTGACATTATATATTTATGGTAGGTTGTTCACAGCTGTTCCTGCTTTCTGCCTTGTATTATATTGCTTGGCACATGCAGATGTTTAATAAGTAAGGGTAACTGGAATTTATATAGCTTGTACTCCATTCCAGGCACTATCCCAAAACAGCACTACGAAGAACTGTTATTTTTCCCTATTTACAGATGGACAAACTGAGGCACAGAAAAGTCAGGTAACTTGAAAAAGGTTCACACAGATAAGAACTAGCTGATCTGGGATGAAGTTAACTGAGTAAGCAACTAAAAGAAGTAAAGAGATAAAGTCCTGGGTCTAATATACTTGAAAAAATACACTTTATATATTTTTCAAATGATTAGAAACAAATGGCACTCACTTTGGCATCTGCTGTTTAGAGAATTCTTCTTTATAAACACTTCCTAGAAACCCCAAATCAGATGGTAGGAAGATAAATTTTAAACATATTTCTGCATTTTCACCTCTCTGAAGGATACTTTTCCATCTCCAGAAGATATTTCAATTGTATCTTCCCAGAGTTGACCTTTTTAACTCACATAACTTCAGAAAACAGAAAGATTGCATTTTCTAAGAAATTCCTCTTAAATGTCCTGAATATTCACCATCCAGACGAAATCACGATTGTATACTTGATTCAGGAATTAGTACATTTTAATGAGAGATCTATAATAAAGAAGACAAACGTCATTTTGTGAAAATGATACTAAAAAGCAAAGAATATTTCTGACATTTGTTATATCTGAGTTATCACTGGGACATTCTGTGTTACCTTGGGCATCATTCTTAAATCTACGGTATATAGCTGCTTTAATGTATGTGGTTAACTGTATGTGGTTAATTCTCAGCTTTATGTATTTATATTAAAAGTTTATAGTCTTATCTTAAGCCATAGGCAATTTTAATATGCACTGTATAATTTTTAAAACTAAGTAACCTAAATTCCTAAGAGCCATCTTATGAAAATGATCTAGATCAGCTTCAGAAATTATTTGATTGTACAATACAGTTATTGACTAACTTTTAAAAGTATAAGAATATTCAGTAAAATTAGAAAATGTTAATTTGAAAAAATATCCTTTACTTACCAATTTCATGTGTTTCAAAATCTTATTTGCAGGTGAGTTATTTAGAGCTTAGAATATAGTTTTTCATAGAAGTGCAGATTTTCCGTAATATGGAGAATCTGCTTAGTCATAATAGTGATGAAAAGCTGTATATTTCAATGAAAAATTGTAGAAAACAGCATCTGGAAAAGTTGCTCAGTAAATATGTATTGCATGGATAAATGCCATAATAAACCACATATGGCCAAAAAAACAATTTATTTTTTAAATTTCTAATTTTTTTAAGAAAAGCAGGTAAATTATAGGGCACAAGTTTTACTGCACCCTCTGCAGCAGTTCCCTGGTTTTTTAGTACTGGAAAAAATCATATGCTAGGAATACATAACATCAAAGCAGAGAGTGGAACATGGGTTTTTGTTGTTGTTGTTTAAAAAGCACAGACTCTGGTGAGTGTGGCTTTGAGTCTGAAAGCTCTTTCTGTGCTCTTACTAGCTGTGTGAACCTGGGAAGTTTACTTAATCTCACTGAGCTTCACTTCCTTCATCTGTCAAATGGGTGAAATAATCACAAGTTTCTTCTGATTTTTAAGTCTCAATTGATGAAGTTTTGTTTTGTTTTTTTGAGATGGAGTTTCGCTCTTGTTACCCAGGCTGGAGTGCAATGGCGCGATCTCGGCTCACCGCAACCTCCACCTCCTGGGTTCAGGCAATTCTCCTGCCTCAGCCTCCTGAGTAGCTGGAATTACAGGCATGCGCCACCATGCCCAGCTAAGTTTTTGTATTTTTAGTAGAGACGGGGTTTCACCATGTTGACCAGGATGGTCTCGATCTCTTGACCTCATGATCCACCTGCCTCAGCCTCCCAAAGTGCTGGGATGAAGTATTTTTTTAAGGAACAAGTTGACTGCCAAATGGATAACTTCAGTAATCCAAGTCCAAAAAGTTCCGCATTCCTTGTTAAGGCAACTTGAATATCCCAGATTGCTATTTTAGTTCAGTAAAAAATTTCATAAATGCTTAAAGATTAAATGTTAAGACCATTTCCTGTATTCTTAAGGAGCATTATGCTAGGATTACTATGCCTAAGGAATTCTTCGTTCCTCTTGATGTCTGGTTTTTCAATGGCTTACTTTAGTAATCTTCATTAAGAACTGTTTTGCTCTGGACAGTTCACACCAATCACCTTTTTTACATAGTTTTTCTTACTGAAATAGAAGTTTCAAAGTGGCGCAATTATCAAAGCAGGAGGTAATCTTTTTCACTGTTGATTGTCTTTTATTCTTGCAGGGAAATGACCTGTAATTACAATGTACTTGCTTACAATGAACAACTCAATATTTGCTTCAGTCTGTGTGGGCATTTTACTTTTGTTATTGAAAAATGTTTTTGATTACTGAAGTCTTATTTTAGCATTATTTACTGTAGCATCAACGTCACTAAGATTGAAGAGGTTTATAACTGAAATGTTCTGTAGGATTGTGGTCAAATATTAGCGCACCTCCTCCAGTGTGTCAGGTATGTATACTAGCACATGGTATTTTAAGACACACTTGCATTAACACGGAAGAGTGGAAGGACAGTGTTGGGAAACTGACAAATTTTAACATTTTCTAAAATGGAAAAGAATGAATATGGCACAAAAATTGAATAGTAAGTACCCAGATATAGATTCAGAGTACATCTTAGTCACCAAAAACTATTTGGTTTTCTTTTTAAGTTTTGTTTTATTTTGAAAATAGAATGGAACAATTTTTCTCCACTTGAAAGCTAGCATTTTTTTAAGGATTATAGCAGGTCTCTATTTGAAAATAGTCCTTCTATTCGCTTTGTATACTCCCACAGGTCTTTAGTGAAGCTGCAATAATACACCTTTTTATTTAAAGAATGAGTTTAGAGAATTGTGTCTGTTTCAAGTTGTCTCTAGTTATTTTTTAGGAAAGCATGAATGGATTTCAAGGGCTCTTAAATGAAGGTTAAATAAAGAACATGAAGGAGGATATTTTGGGACTTGTGGAAATTATTCCGTTAATTGTAATTTCCTCTTATGAAAACAGTTGTTTACAGCCAGGTGCCCTCTTAACCTTCCAGACAAGCATGTGCAGCATCAACTCAGGTGCTGCGGGAGCTAGACCTGTGCCTCTGCCTTCTGGGAGCAACTTCACCCGTACACTTCACATTGTTGGAGTGAAATCAAAGGTAGAGGAGGCAATTAATAGGAACACAGGATATTGAAAATTATTTTTAATTTTTTGGCAATATCATTTTATCAAGTAGCATGGATTTTAAAAGGAAATGCATGCCCTTTAAGTGACTGAAGGATGAGTCTACTTTAACTACTGTTTAAAAGAGAAATGAATGCCAGGTTTGTGAAAAAGGAAAGTGGAGCAAATATCACTGCTTAATAGATTTTGACATTGGGACCATTTTGAAAGTTTGCAAAGGGAGCCTTAAAAGCTAGTGAATAATCGGGACTTGATGGAAATTCACGGTATAAAGCCATAAAAAACTGAAGATTCCTAAGTGCCCTCCCCATTGTCTGAATTTTTCAAAGGCTGTGACACTCACATAAGAAGTTCAAAACCAAAATAATTTTTATTTGTACTCCTTTCAAGAATTAAGAATGCTATTATGAGACAGAAGAAGCATGTAGAGTTTTGACCTCCTCAGGGAAAAAGAGGAATTATGTCACCTTTTGCTTCCTTTACCCCACTGAGACCAAATGCTGAAATGGAAACAAAATAAAGGATTGTTCTTTTTATCCCTAAATGTCAAAAGTGGCTGCATCTCCTAAAGAATAATGCACCTGATTAATTGTGTAATTTCACAGGGAAGCAGTAATTCTCAGCCTTATAAACATGTAATGTACTAATTTGGTTTCAGAGTTAACTGAAACAGTTTAATGAGCTGCTGTATCACGTGTATGTACAGTGTTACATAGAGCAGATGCCAGGAAAAAAGGAAATAACACACCAGTGACACTTGGAATAACAGTGTTTATACTTCATTGACTTTGGGTTGTCAGCATGCTATTCTCTGTGTTTCCCTTAGTTACTTCTTAAGGCAAATGAATTTCAGTGTGATGATGTCTGAATGTCATTTTGTAAATTACACAAGCATGCACACACCAAATGAATAGTCAATCTTTGGGGAAAAAATAATACTTTCTAGAATAGAAGACCAAAGTATTATCCGCAAAATATACACACAGAGTAAAAGGTTCCTCTCTGAACCTCATGCATGCTGGAAGAACAGCATTTGGGCCTTTCATCAGAAGAAATACTATTTCTACAGACTTTCCCACTGATCTATTCTTGCTCTGTTTTCACTGAATGGTCGTGTAACTCTTGGTTTGAAAGTTGTCATACAGCCTCACAGCAGACTTATATTATCTACAGAGTTCTTTATGAGGAAATATAAATCACCACAAATGAGACTTTTCACAGCCAGAGATATGTAGAAATTTGTGTCAGGGCTTTGCTGGCTTGCTAAAAAATATCTCTAGGCTCCGAAGCTCTCACAACTCATCCTTGCTCCCTACCCTTTTGGGAAGCAATTCTCAAAACTTGAGATTTATGGTCCAGAGAGCTGATAGTGGCTATAAAGTTTTCTATTTTCTCTTTTCTTTAATATTAATGCAGAGAACAAGGCAATATCATTCATTATTTTAGTTCATGAGTATCGTGTGGGCTTGAAATTTGGTTTCTGGGGATATGGCTTACCTCTGTTTAATAGGGGAAATATGTGGACTTTGGCAACAGGCTTCTTTTCCATCGAATATTTTAAGTCAGATTGTATAAAATCCACATTGGGAACAAAACTTTAATATATATGCTATATACAAGTTTTGTTTTAAAGTTTAAAGCTTCACAAAAAATTAATTCATTCTGAGCCTCTAAAGTAAAATATTATGAATTGGAGCACAGCCAGCTAGTCTATTATTGTTGGAAATTGGAATGATAATATCTCTTTATTTTACTATTTTCAGAAATATACAATATTTCCAACTAGCTTTATCTACATTAATGTTAGCTAAGTTTTAGTTTTTAGTTAGCATTCTCTTTTGCATATAAACCCATAAAAACAAATAATGTGTGCTTTGGATCATTTTTAAGAAGAATGTATATTGTTTTGAACTTAAACTTGCCCAATTTTTAGTACTTCCAATATCAGACTTCGAATGTAAATTTGCTTTGCTTGATTATTTTTTAACAGACATTTTTAAAACTTCATTTTCTCCTACAGTAAATTGTTACAAAGTCTGACTAAAATCTGAATTGATCAGGTTTTACTGTATGTTTTGCTTTAACAGTTTCAGTTGGTCCTCAACCTTGATTTCAGAGGTACTTGCTTCATCTTAGGTGGAATCTTTAAGGGACAAATCTAAGTAAGCAAGGAGAGTAAATTAGAGGCTAAATGTGAACAGGCAAATTTTTTACTTTTAATATATTGCTTAAAGGCATTACTATATAAAATGGGGGCAGTTCAGTTCAGTCAGTTTTGAAGCAATATGATGAATATTACAGGGATTTAAATGAAGTTTAGTTCAGCCTTTTGCTGAAGGTTTGCTCATGCTTTGACTCATAACTCTCCCATAACACTTGTTCTGATAGTTGTAATTAGGGGGATTTAGTATATATTTCACGTACTATGTGGCAGGCCCTGTATCCAGCACTTTATCTGTTTTAAACTGTTGAATCCTCATCTGTGAGGCCAGTACTATCATTATCTATTGTATAGATTAGGAAACTGAGGCTCCGAGAGGTTAATTGACTTGCCTGAGATCATGTAGTTAGTACCGGAGTCAGGATTTGACCCCAAGCCTAGAGTCTTAATTCACTTATTTCATAATAAATACTGTAAAAGAAGTTAAAAGGAGACCAAGATTTCAAGCATCATTGGCAAGTCATTATCTAAGTTCTGCCTTCACCTTGGAACTTAGGCAGACCCTGTTCTAAAGATAGCTAATGTGAAATATGTAGGGAAATATCATGTCAACTTCTTCCTGAAATTCACATACTAGGAAGTAAATGGCTTTTTAGAACAAAGCAGAGCACTACTGAATGGTTTGGGGTCAGACACGATGACAAAATGAAATGTGTCATTTACCATTCCTACTTCAATTGTGATGAAGGCATTTAATGATTAGCAAGAGTATTGAAAGTATATGCCTCCTCAGTGCCCTGAGTCATTTTTCAGAGGTTAAATTTCATTAACAGAATCGATAGCACAGTGTAGGCATTGGTAGATATATTGCAAAGTCTAGTGAACAACTGTCTCAACATTGCAGCTTATTAACATGATGTGCCATGCCAGGGATTGCCTTACCTTATCTAGCCTTAAGCAGCACAGCAGCTGCAAATTATTGTTTCACTTATTGTAATTAGTTATACTTGCTGTTGCTATTGTTGTTATTTAAAATCCACCAGTTTTTAACAGACTTGCAGTTACTGTACATCTTAAAGATGAGTAGAGCTTCCATAAGGGATGGACACTTTGAAAATGTATAACATTTGAAATCCTTTCTAATGAAGTTCAGGAATTGTAGCAGCCATATGCAGCACCCAGATTTTACACAGAGGGGGTCTTGGCACTGGTTCATAAGGGTGATTGCCAGAGTCAGGGAGACCACCCAGCAGCCCTCCAAAAAACAAGCTTCACACAGTTCATGTGGATTTCTTCTCTTACCGGCCTCCCCTCTCCTGATAAGGAATCAGAGCAGCATAAACTCAGGTATCAATGAAAAGACAGATCTGGAAAGAATGGAGAGTATTTGGAAAATAAAAGCTGGATAGATTGAGTCAGATTATGGAAGGCCATTAATTCTGGTCTGAAGAGTTTGGAATATATGTAACAGGCAATAGGGAGTAGTAGTATGTTCTTAAAGAGGAAACTGATTTGAGGCTTATCATAAAAATACATTGAAATCATTTGTTTTATGGTTGGTGCTTGCTGGGTATATATTAATAGCTAGCATATAGTAAGCTCTTATCCATTCCATATGTTTGTATATATTACCTCATCCATACTTTATCACAGGCAAGTGTTAGGTATTGTTATTGTTCCCATTTTATAGATGAGAAAAACTAAAATGCGAAGAGGTCAAATCACTTCTTTAGAATCACACTGTTCATGTGCAGTTGAGTCCAGATTTGAGCAAAGGCATTCTGACTTCAAAGTTCATGCTCTTAGCTCTTATCCATGTGTGAAAAGTAATGTTCAAAAATGTATTCTATAAATAGTGCTGGTACTTAATGCAGAAATGATTCTAATCTCAGAGATATTAATATCCTTAACTTGAGTTTCTTTTCTTTTTTTTTTTTGATTGACTTTAGTTCCTTTGCCATAGGTGTAGAGATTTTTGCATAGGTTTTTATGATATTTATATTAAGTGGAATTTCTAAATCAATAACATTTGCTAGATTAGTTTAATCAAATAGCAGAATTTCTGACCTTTAGTTACAATGTGTTAGCTTATTATAAAGTACATTTTAGAAGATTTATTGTGGCAATTTTGTGAAATATTTATACTCAAAATGCTATAAAAGCCATTTATTAAACTCTGCTTGAGGCTGTTGGTACTTGTGCATCATTATATTTGTAGAAAATCTACAGTGGCTACAGAAGGACACACTTCAGTATTACATATTATTTTCTCATTAGTCAAGCAGTTCATCAGTGCTTACTGAGCTATGTTTACCTAGAGGGCCAGTGTAGGCAACAATGTGGAGAAAGTATTCAATATCATCTTTGTCCTCTAGCAGCTCACAATCCAGTGTGGGAAAACACATTCATGAAAATAACAGCAAAAATAGAAATAAAGTGAATTTTTAGATTACTTTCCATAAAAGAGAGATAAGATTGTTTCAGGAGGAAGGGTTCAGTTAAAGATGTAGTAACATATTGATTTGAGGGACAAGGTGGAATTTAAGTCTCAGGGCTTAAGATGCTATCCCAAATTTAGTGATCTACCTGCAGATGGTAGGTGAAAAGACAGATTCTTGGAACCTACTTTCTTAAAGTTTGAGTCATTCAATTTTATGAGGTTGCAATATAGGAATCTATTTTTAATAAGTCCTCTAGCTGTTTTTCCTGCAAACGGTACCACACTTCAGGAACATTGGCTTAAAGTAGGAATGGATAAGTCTGAATTCAAGACTTGAAAGAAGTGGGTCCTAGAGGAATTGATTAAGTGGAAGGGTTGTGTCAACAGTACCGTCAGTCTTGAGAAAAGGCAGTCTTTGTGATGTGAATATTGGTATAATCCAGGGAGCTCTGGTTAAGGAGAGATTAAGACAGTCTAAGATAAAGACTAAAATAGACTAAGATTCTGGGAGTCATCTAATTCACAATGGTCATATCAAATCCTTCCTGATGCCTCATCAAGTAAATTGTCTCATTGCTTTGCCTATAAATTATACACAATTTGACCTTGCTGATGTAAACAAAAACCATAGAACCCTTTAGGGTTTTTGTATTTCTTATACAATTAAACAATTTTTTATCACAAAATAAATTTCTTTTTCAAGGTGGTAAGCTGTGTTAGGATAAGAATCAGAAAGCCACATAAAAACAGAAAACAGGCAAGATATCAAGGGACAAGAAATATTCATTTTAGACCAACAGTTTAGAAGAAAAATGTGTACCTGGAGAGAAACAGAAGAATAATGAATAGTTCCTGTAATATTCCATTTATATAACATGAGATTTTTGGAAGGTACACTGAAGAAGTCAGTGCCTATTGTCTGTGACCTTTTGTGCTTGCCAGTTTGTTTCGCTCTCCCTGATGTCAGTTAGAGTCTGATGAAAATGGAGTCAATTTGAACGGAGCAATGATTTGGTTATGATTAAAGGTCAACAGTGATCTGTACCTAATCACTATTTACCACTTCTATATTGGGTTAGACCACAGTCATTTTTTTAACCATATAATACGCCCTTATTCTTAGAAAATAAGTCTATTATTTCATAGGTTCCTTTTAAAAGTATTATTAAGTTTAGAAAGATAGATGAGATGAGAATGAGGAGGTCTAGTTCTTGGCTCCAACATTCATTAGGTGTGGAGAGTTGGGCAGGAGACTTCAACCCATGTTTCAAGTTTTCCATATGGAAATGAGTTGAAGTGCTAGTTTAATAAATGGTATTCTTAATACTGATATTTGAAAGGCAATTAGTTACTTTCCTCATTTCTGTCAAAATTAATGGTAGCTTCCATGACAAATTTTTATGGGTACTTTGAATTATACATTTGCATGTGTCAAAAATAGTATCTATCATCAACTAGTTTGAAATACACTGGTGGTCAGAAATAGCTCACTGTCATTTACTCACAAAGGCATTTTTCTTATCATCTTTGCAGAATCAAATATGGCCAAAATATATTAATTGAGTTCAAAAGGTATTAATTCAGTTCACTGTGGTTCATTTAGAGTGTTCTACAGTGATGAAGATGAAGAAATGATCAGTCTACTCACTTAGAGAACCATTTTTGGGTCTCATCCAAATCTGCAGTGGTCAGTTGAATCTGTACAAAATATTTTCAAGGGCTAACTAGAAAATTGCCTGTCTGCTGGTTTTGTGCACCTGTTTTTTTTCCCCTGTAGTCTCATACCTGAGAAACATGGAGAAATGTTCTTTTTCTAAATTGAAAAATTCAGCTGTAGTCTAAATGAAATGGGATAAATTATCTTTTTCACAATTATCCATTAAAGAGAGAATCAGAATTAATATTAATCACAGATGTTTCATCAAGTTTTATTATCAACCAGATTGACTGCCAAAGTGCTTTCTGGAAGACATTTTCTCTCTCTCCCCCACCTGCTACTGAGAACAAACTATTATGGGTCTTTAGATAAAGATTAATGATTTTGGCAATTCATTTGAGGAAAAAACTGTATTTTACTGTACATTCCAAGTCAGTTGAAGGCATCACTGGAAAGCATGGTTTGTCACTTCACTGATAAAATTATACCACGGAGACACAAGATAGAATAATTCTCTCTATCATCAGAAACAGGTTAATCAATAAGTCACCCAAAGTTAGTATCACTCAATTCATATTTAAAAAATTTTGGCAAGCCTTGTTTGTAAAGAGAATAAGCAAAATTCTGTGTAATCCTGATACTTTAAGAGTTTTTTTTTACCCATCATAACTAAATTAATATTACTTTTCATTTCTATGTCTATAGTCTGGAATAATTCATTGCCAAATGTATGACCTCTGTAATAATTATGAGCATTTGGTAATATCCCATCCATTTGCAAAGTACACCACAGATGAGTATTATATTCATTAAGGTTCTCCATTTGTAAACAATATTTATCAACTTCAGCTAACTTAAAAAGATGCAAGTGCGTTCACTCACACCTGTAATCCTAGTGCTTTAGGAGGCCAAGGCGGAAGAGTCGCTTGAGCCCAGGCTGGGCAACAAAGTAAGACCCTATCTGGGAAAAAAAATTTAAAAATAGCCAGGCATGTTGGCAATGCCTGTACATCGGTGAGACCCATGATTGCACAACTGCACTACAGCCTGGGCAACACAGTGAGACCCTGTGTCAAATACCAATAAAGAAAAAGAGATGGACTTTTTCCTCAGAGTTTGGTTATTTTAACTGAAGACCTCCGGATGGACAGCAACCAAGACAGTGCTGGGGATCTCGAATATAGCAACAAGTGGATAGTCTCATCAAGACTCAGCCATTCAATTTTCTCAGCTCTAACACTTCTCAATTCCTGTGTCACCCTACTCAGGATTCAATTTCCTGGGAAAAGGAATTTGATTGGTTTATATGCCTATGCTTTGGAAAGAATAGAGAGTATTTTGACTGATGCTTCAAGACTGCATGAGATTAGGAAAGAGGAGTTCTTCAGAGTTGTTGTTGTTGTTGGTGGTGGTGGTGGTGGTTTGTGTTTTCACCTAAGAAAGTTAGGTAGTGATGCAGAATTAGCAGAAACAACCACTGGCCGAAACCAGGGTGTATTTTATTGATGAACAGTACTGTCCAATATGTGGAATGGTTCAAAACAAAGAGAAAATTTATGCAGTCAATACTTTAAGTGAAACAGGAACAGAGGTCATTTACCATTTATATTTTCTTTTTTTTTTTTTTTCTTGAGATGGAGTTTCACTCTTGTTGACCAGGCTGGAGTGCAATGATGTGATCTCGGCTCACTGCAACCACCGTCTCCCGGGTTCAAGCGACTCTCCTGCCTGAGCCTCCCGAGTAGCTGGGATCATAGGCATGTACCACCACACCTGGCTAATTTTGTGTTTTTAGTAGAGGCAGTGTTTCTGCATGTTGGTCAGGCTGGTCTTGAACTCCTGACCTCAGGTGATCCGCCTACCTCGGCCTCCCAAAGTGCTGGGATTACAGGCATGAGCCCCCATGCTCAGCTACCATTTATATTTCTATAAATGGTATATTTTATCTAGTACTGTTATATTTTTCTAGTACTTTTGCACATTTAACTGTGGTCAACAAATTAAAGCATATGGTTTATATTTTTCAGTTTTCTCTCACATTTAATTACTTTTCTTTCTTCTAATGAATATCATAAAAAATCAAAGACTCCAAGACAAGGAATGGAAAACATACTGTTTCTTAATTTCAGCTTTATTTCATTGGCATCAGCAGAATATAAGACATGCAATAGACGGTGTTACGTCTCATTTCTGCCACTGTCCAGCTCTAGTCAGATTTAGGGCCAGTCATGTAAGTGAGTCTGTTTCCTCAAATGTAGGAGAGGGGTTAGGCTAAATGAGGATCCAAAGACGGTTTCAAGGAATAAGGAAATTATTAAGATGTTATAATTTCTTATAACATCTTATAACAACATATAATTTGTTTGCTAAATTTTGTTAAAATTAAAATTAATTTTTTTCCTGAAAAACTTTCTGATGCCTTAAATATGATGCTGTGCATTGTTAACTCTTCAAAGCGAGTGGTACAATACGCAGTGTTCACCAAATTTATTAGACCTGGGAACCCTTTTTTTATAGAGCATGTTGAGGGAACTGACTTCCATGGATTAGGTTAGATTATTTGTAAAATCCTATTTACATTTAAAGTATACTAAGTATATAGTTCTCCTGGTCATAAAATCCATTTTAATACCATTCATTATCCAGTCCTTTCTATCTGGTCACTGCAACCAGACTTGCTGTGTAGTTAAAAACACATCCTTGCCTCTAGTCTTCTTTTCACATGAGCAACATATACAGACTAGTGTTCTCTTCCTTCAAAGACTCATGCCTTTGTTAAGAATCTTGTCACTTATATTCCTCGGACTGTTCCTACAAGACCTGTTTAAAGTCTTTTAAATAACTTTCGCCATCTTTCTGGAGTCCCATTTTAAATGCAGATCCAAAATGTGAGAACAAAACTTTTGATTAGATTTGATGAGTAGACCAGTATAATTCACATTCCATTTGCAGTCTGCTGTAGGTTTTGTTTTTCTTGAGATATACTTGTACCTGGTAAGTGGCTCTTCTGTGCATGTGATAGGCTCTATGCTTTTGACTCACAGCATGCTCTTAACTGTCTTTAATAAACAATTTAACTAGTTGGCTTTAATAGCTAGTTACCACATCCAAATAATTTTACTTGTAAACCTATTCTTAAATCCATTTTACATTCTTTGATGAAAATTCAGTATTAAGTAATACCTCAATTATGACCTAAGCTGGGGGCTAGAAAAGGACAGGCACTCACTAATACATATGCCTTCCAAGTTGGTTCTGAACATTGAGAATCCTGTTTTTGCAATGAATAACTAGCCAGTTTTGCAATCCCTAGGAATACATAGTAGTTTTTCATCTGATATCTCACTGTCCTACAAAAGGCATCATGTTACCGACATAGTTACACCAGGGCATTGTTCCTGCTGCATCCTATATATCCTCTGATCTCTCACAGGCCTGATGTTTGGGGATGCCCTTGGTGCTTTTAATGGTTGGGTTCTGACTCCTGAGTCCAAAAGGTTCCCCAAATGACATTTTCTGAAGCTACTCTGGATGTGGAAATATAGGTGCTTCTAGCACTGGTGATCCAAAGAGGAAAGATGAGGTATACACTTGTCTTTATGAGTTCAGTTCCTGGGGTGGTGTAAGTATTCAGTCAATGCTTTTTGAACTGTCTTGCATCTGGTACTCCCTTCAGATTAGCAAGTGAATCCAGATTGCCAAAGGGCCCTAACTGAACCTGACCCCTTGGAAGATTTTAATGTCTTTGTGTTCAAACTTTATCACCTTGGACTGGGCCCTTGGTTCAAAGTTGGTGTTACTATTCCATTCCATACAGAACCTTCAAGCCTTTTACTTCTTTCTTCAAAACAATGACATTTTCAAATTTTGTATTTTACTCTTTAAAATATAAGGCTCTGAGAGCAAGGAGAGCATATCTTCTTTCTTACTATAGACGTAGGGGAACAAGGAAGGGAGGGAGGAATTGATAAAGGATGGTTTGGTCTGTCTATGTGGGAGGCCAGGGTTTTCTTACTCAACATTTGGGTGAGGGTCAGAGCTCACCAAGGCCTTGACAGGAGAAGTCTTGCTTTCTAGAATGAATGGATCTGTGCAGATTTAAAGAGAATGACAAGGCAGATGTGGCCAAGTATTAGTAAAATTCTGTTTGTTATTCTAGAGGAAGTTTTCAATTGAAATGGAGCAGAAAGAAATAATTAATGTTGGTTTTATCCCCTTCAGGAATTCTGAACAGGTCTATATCATTTTAAACAAGAACGACATATGACATTTAGGATTTTACAAAAGATAAATTGCAGAGTGATTATTCCATTTACAAAAATGGAATTCTTTTCAGTAGCCCTAGAGCATTCTTTAAAATGGCTTGATTTCTAAAAATCCAGTTTACATATTCTCTTCAGGATCAAACTGGTTGTAAGGAGCAATAGTTGAAAATTTTGAAAAGATAGCTGTGAGGAAATGTAAAGAACATTTCTTTGAGATTGGAATCAAATTCTTGGTGCCTGAGAATCGAGACAAAACTTTTATAAACATCTTCCTTAGTAAGATGTGGTAGTAGCTGTGATGTGTGTGTGTGTGTGTGTGTGTGTGTGTGTGTGTGTGTGTGTGTGTGTGTGTGTGTGGTTTTGCTGAGGGCACATTGTGGTGGTAGCTGTGGCCTTAAGTCATACATGTATAAATACAGTATTGCACTATGCAGAGAATAAGGCCTGGTAGCCACTTAGGAGAAATAACAGTTCTATTACTTCATTAGTTTTTCAAATTAGTATCACAGACAGCTCCCACTTTTCACCCCTGTGCTTTCTGGAAATAGAATCATAAAGCAGAGAGTTGTAAAATGCCTCCCATTTTCCTTCAGGAGTAATATCTTAATTGAGACTGTGTCTCTGACCATATATTTGAGAAAAAATAAATCATAACTATGACCAATCCTATGTCAGAGGCAAAGATGGAGTAGCCATAACCTTTCATAGTTTTTTAAAATAGTAAAATTATACTCTTTTCTATGAAAGGGACATAAATGTATTATACACATTGATTTTACATGCACTGTAAAGGATATGTTCAGCAAATAAAAAGTTCAACTGAAGTATTTCATAAATTTTTGCAGAACTAGCTATAATGTAAATTCATTAAAGATTTAATTCCTAATAATTGGGTTCTTAGTATTTAAGAGGAGCTTTGGGTGCAATTTCTTTGCTCTAGTTCTGTCACAGGTAGTTTGAGTGAACACTTCTGTTTTCTTTTCATACGCATCCTTGGCCCATATCAGCTTGTATTCTCCTCCGAAGTAAGATGAACTTTGGCAAGCCACTTGGTCTCTCCGAAATGCTAAAGCTCAGATTCTTAAATTTGTAAAATGAGGAGAATAAATTAGATGATACTCACACACTTGAGTTTTCTGATTCCTTGACTTTAGCTTTCCACTTTGTCTGAGGACACGAGAGTGGTCATTGATGGTGGTGATGATGAGAATGTCTACCAGGTCTATGTCACTCCTTAGACGTTTTCAGGCTAATCAGGGCTGCTGCTGCTGCTCAGCATTATTGCAAAAGAAGTCGGCAAGAACCACCTAGGGCCTATGTTAGACTCCATGCTTGGTTGATAGTTTGCCATTACCCGCCTTTACTCTTTGCATGAATGCCTTGAAAATAACCACCAAGTTATTAGTAGAAGTTTTTTCAAAGGTACTTTTAAACTAATTTTGCTTTGTACAAATGTGAAGAAAACCTAGCTATATATTGAAAAATATGCTACTTATTCATCTTTATTGCCAACTTAAGAACTTACTTTAATTGCATGAAACTCATATGCCTACTCAATGATTAGACCTTTTGCTTTACTTTTTTCTACTTTACACTTGTGATTTTGTGGGCATCTAGAGTAGATCAATGAGAAAACAAGTGTTTTTGTTGGGGTGATGTCTTTCATTCACTGATTCTTTTCTCTCTTACTTCATTCAACAGGTATTTATTGAGTACATTCTTCCGGCCAGATAGTATTTTAGACTTTGTGAATACAACAGAGAAAAAAAATAGGCAAAGGCCCTGCTTTAATAGAAGCTACACTCTACTGGGGACAGGAGGCTGGGAGGGACTAAATAAGCAAATAAATAAATATAAAATATGTCAAGTAGGTGGTAAGTACTATGATGGAAAAATAAAGTAAGAAGAACAGAGAATGTGAAGGTGGGGAAATGAGGATTTTACATACATATATATAACATACATATTGTATGTGTATAGGTGTGTGTATGTATAAAACAGTGGTCACAAAAGTCCTTTCTAATGGTTAACATTGGAGGAGGGACCTAAAGGAAGTGAGGAAGCAATCCCTGTGTCTATCTGGCTGGAGAGTTTTCCCAGTGGAGAGAACGGAAAACATCCAGAGCCTGCAGAGATTGTGGGCTTGGAGAAGCACCAAGAAGGCCTGCAGGGCTCAAATAGGCCGAACAGAATGAGAGCACTGTAGACATGTGCAGAGTATGTATTAGGTTGATACAAATATAATAGCAATCTTTTGCCATTTAAAAGTAGTGGCAAAAACCACAATTAATATTTGTAAACATTAGAATGTATACAAATATAAATTGGTGCTATGGAGTGTAGGGGGAGATTTATCATAGACCATGGAAAGGAGCTGGGATTTCACTGAGTCAGATGGGAGCCATTGGAGAGTTCAGAACAGAGAAGTAACATGATCCGACTTAGTTTCCACTAGGATCACTCTGGACTGTTGCCCATTTGCCCCAAGTATAGCAGAATCCTTTTTGCTTCTCAGGCTCTCTGAGATTCTGTGAATTCGGTTTGGTAAGGTAAATAATTTTTGGCAAACAGATGGTATAGAAAAATGTTACACATGCCATTAAATAGGACATTAATTGATCAAATACCTGCATTACAGAAGGGAAAAAAAATAGATACAAAGTCACCTTTGGTGTACCTTATCAATAACCATATCCTTATTGATTTTAAGGTAAAAATGAGTGAATCTGCTGCATCTGTGACTTCTCTGAGGCATCCAGAAAGCCCCTGGACTGTCTATATGTAAATGGGCAGGCCCCTCCCCGAGACAGAGCCTTCTCAGTTGGGTTTGGATAAGAGACGCTTCCGATTTATATGTTACTTTTGGTGCTTGTGGAACAACATCATCAGCTAGTTTGCTTCTTCTGGCCAGAGCGAAGGCACCACAGGGGTCGGAGCAGGCAAGGGTTACTGAAATCTCAGAGGACATGCTGTGAGGTCAGAGATGGCAAGGCCAGGCTGGGAAATCTCTTCTTTCATAGCAAGGGTATACTAAGGACACTGCCAATTCTTCCAGTTTTCTTTTTGGAACATTGAGTTCCTATGTTTGTTTCCTGTTTCCTCCTGCCATAGCCTGTGTGGGTACTTAGGAATACATCATAAGTCCTACTCGCAGCTTGAACAATTAAAATTTAAAAAAAGGAGTACAACAGTTACAGTAATGTAATATGAAAAGGCTTTTTCTTGACATGCACCTGATTAGAAAATATGCATAGGGCATGTCTCTGTGAGCAAAATCTCCATGTAGCTTTTTATTGAAATCTATTGCACATGCTTGAGATTACACAGTCAAGTTCTACCAAGTTTCAACCCCCCCATACTTTTTTGGAAGGACCTTTAAGAGCTTCTGGGAAATTATGAAACAAATATTTGAAGTAGGGCAGTCAGAAAGAAAAGTATGATTTATACTGTAAACTGAGGTTGTATAGTTTTGGCATCAGAAAAACTTGGAATTGAATATCTGTTCCACCCTACACTAGCTATGTATGACATCGTCTAACTGCTTATCCTCCCTAAGCCTTGGTTTCCTCATCTCTAAAATGAGGATAATAATACCTGCCTCAAAGAACTGTGCTGAGGATTAAACTTAATAAACCTGGCACAGTTCCTGGTGCATGGAAATAGCAGATAATTGATAGCTGTTATAAAAATATTATTAGTATTGTGCATCCTGAGATGATGTTTGCTTCCACCAAGCTCCATGTCAATTAAGAAATAATTTTATGTTTCTAATTTGTATTTGGTCAAGTTAAATAGAGAAAAAGAAACATTATGAAGAAATAATATTCTAGAGCAATTGGTGCCAAAAGAACCCTAAAACAAAAATATATGTCTTGTTATTAATTCCTTAAACCAATGATGTGTAACCGTTCTGCAACAGATTTATTGACTACAACATTGATTTAGAAATGCTAAACTAATGAGAACCGGCCATCGGTTGTGATAATGGTCTATCATTTCGAGCTTGAACCATGTGTACTTATTTGGCCTCATTTCAGAATAATAAATTATCTCACACTCATTTCATTTCTTGAATATGTTCTTATGATTTAGGTCATGAGTTGGATTACATGAGTAGTATCCCTGTAATCCATCGTCTGAAATAAGCTATATGATTCTGGGCTATTTTAAGATTGCGAAACATCAGACATTTTTCAGAAATTACATAAAGGGTTTACAGGGTTTCTCAAGCCTCTAATTCACCTTTTTAATACTCATGCTTGATTGTTGTTCCATATTAAGGTTTATTTTCCTTTTAAAATAGCTCTGCACAAAGAGAATACACTGCTAAATACTACTGCAAGGGAATGTTTACAGATGCAAATGACTGCTATTTAGGGAGCTCATGATTAAAATTTGAAAGAATGTGGCACTAGAAAGCATGTGAATAACCTTTGAGAAATCTCACAATAGAACTGAATATGGGATATTTATAATCTAAGATTACAGCTATAAAGCTATGTGTGAATATGTATGTTCAATATGCCACAAAGGACATCAAATTGAAATTTGTTCATCTAATGTTACTTTTCTTTAATTTAGACAAATCCCTATTTTATTATTGTGAAACTGATGTAGAATGCAGTAGAAAGCTAGTACACTAGGAATAACCAGCGTTACGTTTGCCTGCAACAGGTGAGCCAGGCATTTTCCACCAATCTGTCTATCTGATAAAGAAACATCTAAATTCTTTCCATCTCTCATAGATGCTTTGAGACTGAAAGTATTTTTCATTGTTTCATTTTTTATTGCTCACAGAGCAGGCTGCTAATAAACTCAGGAAAAAAAAACTGTAATCATTGGCAGACATAGTATTTTCTGTCTGCTCCTGTCCAGAGATGTGTTCTTGTTTTAAAGACTAACTTTCTTGAGTCATCAAAGGGATCACTACAAGTTGTGCAACCCATTTTGGTGGAAATCGTGTCTTTAACTCTTTTGGGTGTAGTAAACACTCCTTCTGCTTCCCTGTGGATGGTTCTGGAGACCGGCCTGGTTCAGGCCCTGGCTATACAGGGGAACTAATGAACATGTCATGCGCGTCTTGAGTTTTCCAGTCTCTGGCACAGCTGTGGCACTTCCCCCCCTGCTGCGAGGCACAGCACGCTGGCCATTTGTTGGCAAGTTCATATTTCACACTGCAGGGAATTGAAATGATTGAACAGACAGAAGAAGAGTTTTATTTGCAGTAGCCTACGTATCCCCAGACTCTGATTTGGCATAAAACATCTGCTTCATGATCTGCTTCAAGGCCAGTTCCTTTTCTCCAACAAAGGTTACGACTTCAGGCAAGCTGTGCTTCCACTGGCAGGAGGAAATTTGCCCGAAGACTTGATTTAGTCAGAATCAAAGCATCCTGCCACAGAATTTCTTTTTTCAATTATCTCCGAAGAGGCAGCCAGACTTTAAATGTATCGGTATAATAAATGTAATGAAATAAGGCAGACACTACTTTCCCCCGTTGCTATCAATGCAAGGTGGGTATACAGTTGTGTATCCACACCCAGTGGCCTGTGAAACTTACCTTGCTAACTGTCAGCACATATATCTTGGCAAGAGCACATTGTAGGGATGGTGTTAGATTTCTTGTGGCATGATAAATAAGTGTATGCATTGGTTTGACCTCAGTGTTTATGTCTTTTAGGCTGTAAGAGCAAATTGGCATGAGGCTGAAAGTAATTAATACTATTTTTCATAGTGAAGAAGCATAATATAGCCTTTGTTTTGTGGTGTGGCCCTAATTACTAATCGTATTTACCCGCATGATTTTGTTGTGCATAGTCATTGTTTTTTGCTCAAGACAGCCCTCGCTAGCCTTACAGACATATATACAAAATTAAATCTTGCCATTTTATTATGCTAGAGCAATTAGATGGCATCCTTGTAATGAGAAACATGACATCTTCATCGCTCTCTTCTATATTTTCCTGTTGTTTTAATGCAGACATTCACCAGAATTGAATACAGTCTTCCTCCTACACACACACACACACACACACACACACACACACACACACACACACCCCTAATTGAATATCTACATATCTCCAAGGAGTCCTGTAGGTGAAACCATGTATTCATCTTTAGTTCTTAGGCCACTTTGGTTTAAGAGTAAGAACTGTTGCTTTTATGAAGTGCCTTTTTCTATAAAGTCAAAACCTCACAGCAGTGCACAGAAAGCCGATGGTATAAAGGAGCTAAGTAGAGTCTTTAATAGAGAGAGCTGGGTTGTAAGTGTTTTTGTTCCTACAGAGCAGATAGATTTGGCTCCATCTGTTCCATATTCATAACAAAGGAGCACACTTACAGGAGGGCCAACTTCCCCGGAGCCGCCTGGTAATGATCTTTTCACCCGAATGAAAGCATCTGAACCCAGTGGCTTGGCCCTGCAAAAGCAGCTAGCAGGATTGCCCTTCAGAATCTTGATTTCCTTATAACTCAGGTTGACATAAATTTCCCCAATATATAGAGTGAAAAGAATTTACTGATTTCTCATCCTCCTACAGCCCTATATGGTTGGAAAGTTCAAAATGTATGTGTTTTACCTTCCCCTTCTGCAACCACAGAAGATTTGTAATTAAATAGAATTTGATAGTATGGGGGAAGTTTGCACTTGAAGTATCTATAGAGATATCACAGGGGAGAGGCTGTTCTTCAGACTTTTAAGTTGTTACTATTCAGACTTTTTAATCTTTTTAAAACTGGGGTTAATGAATAGAAATATGAGTTACACCAAATAAGGGAAAACCCCTGTTGAGTTTTGTAATTAGCAAACTTCAAAGCCAATTTCAATTGAGACCTCTTAGATTAAAAAGACAAGTTGACCCGAGAGTTTTCTTCCACTAAGCAGTGGCAAAATAGAATGAATTTTTCCTCAAAATGCCAAGTAATACAATAAATCTTGCTATTTGTATGACATGTAGAGTCAGCATAGAAATATAAATGATTCCTTAAAACTTAAGTAGCACATCAGTATTACTATCATGGCTAATGGATAGAATACTTGTTTTTATATGTTAGCTGCAGAAATTTCTTAAAAAATAGAAACAAAATGTTAAATGATGGTTATCCTTTTCTCCATTCTGCAAGCTTTTCAAATTCTGGAAGCTCCTAAAAATGCATCATTGATTTATTTACTATACTTCATGTTAAAGTTATAATTGTAATTTATCAATCTTTTATTATCCATCTGTGCATTATCTGATTGCTAAACTAAGGTTTCTGGCAAATCAAATAGTAAACAAATATCTCAATAAGTTTGCAGCAGCAATAAAGTGGGTGAAGTTTTCATCTAGCTAGCTATGAGATTTCTCTGTGCATTAGCAAGAGGAAATATAAAAGCTAATATTCCCGGAGAGTGAAAAACATAGCAAATCCATCTGTGAAGATCTTAGGTTTCTGGAACACCTTGTTGCCTTTGGTTATTTGTTGTAATATATGGCCCTGAATATTTCTGGCTCATTCAGTTTTCAATTCATTCATTTATTCACTCCTATCAAAATATTTCCTGGGTACCTCCTTTGTGCTAAGCACTGTGTTAGATTTTTAGAAACACTGTGATATATTAAAAATGGTTCCTGCTTCTGGAGCTTATGGCTTAATCAGTAAATTAAACAGAAACCAGGAAACAAATCTATAACTGCCAGTTACACTAGTAGGGAGCTAGATTCAATGCCAGAGAAACATGGAGATAGCTTTTGATTAGGTGATCATGGGAGGCTTCTCTGAGGAGGCAGCATTTGATCTGGGACCTGAAACATCAAGATGACTTTTTGGTACACAGAAGGGTGTTTTTTTTCTGTAAAATATGTTTATTTAAATTTTACATTTAAAATTTGATATTTGACTTATTGAAGTTACAATTTTTTTAAATCTTTCTAAAAATTTGAAATTTAGCCTATTCAGATTAGCTTATACATCTTATTCTATGTATAAGGCTAGCAAATGTAAATATTTGGTTTAATTTAAAACCTACTAATTCTTACTCTAATAAATTAAATTTTAGAATATGATGAACCTTTAGTTCTCTTAAATGTTCTAAAACTGTACACATAAATTATAGATTTTGTCACTGCTAAAATTTCACTTAGTCACAAATCTAAATCAATGTTTCCATTATATATTTTAAATTAGAATTAAGCAATTCTGACCTGTTACTCAGGTTGGCCAAAGTTATCCCACAGTTTAAAGTATTAAAGTACCACATCCACGATTGCGTTTTTTTTTTTTCTTTTTTTGAGACAGAGTCTTGCTCTGTGGCCAGGAGCCAGGCTGAAGTGCAGTGGCACCATCTCAGCTCACTGCAACCTCCGTCTCCTGGGTTCAAGTGATTCTCATGCCTCAGCCTCTTGAGTCACTGGGATTATAGGCACCCACCACCATGCCCAGCTAATTTTTTGTATTTTTTATTAGAGACAGAGTTTTGCCAAGTTGGCCAGGCTGGTCTTAAACTCTTGACCTCAGGTGATCCACCTGCCTCAGGCTTCCAAAGTGCTGGGATTACAGACGTGAGCCACCACGCATGGCAGCATTTATTAACACAGAAGAAATACTTGTTCTGTGGTTTTGACTCTTTAAAAAATGTCTATATTAGTTTTTAAGCTCTGCTGTGGTTGAAGGATAGTTATATCCCTCAGCACAGTTGTGAGGGTTATGTTCTCATGTAACATCTGAGGTGCTTTAACTTGCAGAGAGAGTTCTCTAATCTTTATGATTAGAGGAATTCAGCAAGGATGATGTCACCCTCTCCTGCGATCAAGATTGTTCAGAGCCACCTTTTATCGTTACTTGAAGACGCCCATGGTCACCTGGATTCTAACTTCACAATGCTTTTATTCTCTGTTCACTGGGAGGGGCCTGCAAGCTATCATTTGATTAAATTCTACATATCTTTGAATCTAAAGATGCCCACATTCCTTTCACTTATCTCTTACTTCTTGGGACCCCACACTCTTACATATATTGAAATGCTACCTTCTTGAACTTCATATGTCCCTGATTATTTGCGTGATTATTAGATCTGTTTCCAAGATCATTCTACAGGAAGGAGTCAGCAGTGTGGGCTAGGGCGACCTCTAGTTCTAGGACAAGGACCTTCTGTGTTTTCTTAATTTCTTTCACATTTATCGCTACCCCTCTCTTCACTTTTGTGTCCTAATCCTAAATTTTGGTACACATTTGGTCAACAAATCATCTTGCAGCTAGACGATTTTTTTTTTTTTTTTTTTTTTTGAGGCAGGGTCTCACTCTGTCACCCAGGCTGGAGTGCAGTGGTACAAACACAGCTTACTACACCTTTGACCTCCTGAGCTCAAGCCATCCTCCTGCTTCAGCCTTCCAAGTTGCTGGGAACACAGGTACCCATCACCATCCCTGGCCAATTATTTTTATTCTTATTTTTGTAGACACAGTCTCACCACATTTCCTAGGCTGCTCTTGAACTCTCAGGCTCAAGCAATCCTCCTGCCTCAATGTCCCAGGGTGCTGGGATTACAGATGTGAGCCACTGCACCTGGCCTCAACCGATTTTTTTTTAAATCTCTATAATAATTCTTAAAATCTTTATTGAACACCTGTTAGGAACAAAGCAATAGACGCCCCAGAACCAAGAACCCAGGAGTGCAACAACTTGGCATGGCTCCTGCCTTTGCGGGGGCTTGCAACTCTAGTAGCAGAGATAAGATGTATTAACCAGCTCTACAACAAAATAGAATGGGTTAAGTGCTAGTAAGGAGACAGAAACAGATCTCTGTGGAAACCTAGAAGAGGGTTATTGTGTTGGAGAAATGGGGACACACCTCAAGTGACCAGAGGGAGCAGGGATTTTGAGAGGCAAAGGAAAGGACATATGAGAAAAAGTGAGCTTTCCTGGAGATTCTAGGAGGGAATATTATTGGTACAAGCTATCAATGTATGCCGAAGAAGAGATACGAGTGGGAGAGATAAAGAGGGACCCCAGGAGGTTGGGACTGCAGTGAGCCCTGTTTACACCACTGCATTCCAGCCTGGGCCACAGAGAAAGACCTTGTCTCAAAAACAAACAAATAAACAAAAAAAGTGAAGGAGAACAAGGTTTGGACCAGATTACGGAAAAGGTAACCCTGGCTGCTATTCTGTGGTATGATGAACGCAAATACACAGCCATTAACTTTTCTGGAAATAATCTGACTCAGAGACAATCGAAGTAAACTAGAATTTAGTCCCTGAGACTGGCTTTCCTTTTCTCCACACTATCAACATAAAAGCCTTATCAAGGAAGGCATCTTGAGTGTGAAACAAAATGTACAATCATGGTACCTAAACAACTCCCTCCTTGATAAAATTTCGCCTTCTACAGAGAGAATGTTAATTTGTTCAGGCCTCTAGGATTCCATGTGGAGCCTGCAGCCTAAATGAATGGATATTTCTGTCTAGATACTTGTGCCATCACCAGAAATGATAGGCACTGGGGAGAACACGGCCTACTGGTAAGAAATATAACCGAAGAAATTATTGATTTGTGTAAATAGATAATTACCCCATTTTTTATGCCTTTGTTTTGTTTTCTTATTAGAGGAAGTGTCTCACCCTGTTGCCTGGGCTGGAGTGCAGTGTCACAATCATAGCTCGCTGCAGCCTCAGTCCTGGGCTCAGGTGATCCTTCTGAGTTGGGACTGTAGGCACTGCACCTAGCTAACGCAAATAATATACAAAATAATATTAAAGAGTGGAATGAGAACATTTATATATAGCAGCACAATATCTATGAACTGGTATGGGCATGGTGCAGGGTCTATAGCCACCTCTGGGCTGGTTTTAGTTTTACCACTGTCATGTCTGGGTATACAGTTGCAAAAGCAGTCTCACTATCCAGCCTGGTTTCCTCTCTGCAAGATTTACATCTTTGTCTCTGGTCTGCTGTCCCTCTAATTTAACAGCATGCTCACATTCTTAACATGGATTGAAAAAAGAACTCATATTTTCAGAGGGAACAGGATCTTCCAGTGCCCTTTCTAATTTTCTAAATTCTCTCATCCTCAGTGCATATCCTCACATAAATATCTTCATCACCACCCTCACCCTCCAACACACAAAGAACAGCAAATCAAACTGTGGTAGAATCTGGTTTTTAAAACTTAGGCTAGAAGGGATCACACTTAATTTCCCTTGTTTTTCTTATGACTCTTAAGTAACTTTTAATCACCAGTATCCACACCTGAACCCTCCTTCTTCATGGTTATATTCAGAACTCATGACCTCTGAAGTCCCTGCTGGGTGCCCCCTGCTTAGACACATCCCCATGCAGAGGCCCCAGTAAGCACAGAGCTGATGCTATCAATCTGCAGAGTAGTGAAACAACATTCTACAACTGTAAGGATCACCTGAGTTTCTAAGTGCACTGTAAAATGGTACCATCCCTCTAAAACAGGTTATATTTAAAATTTGTTTTAGAGAAAACGAAGCTAATGAATAAACTGAGGCATAGGCAGGTTAAGCAGCTGGCTCAAAACACAAAGTAAATCAAAAAGAGTGAACCAGGGAGAAAGAGAATCATTATGGATACACTCAAGCTGCTAAGCCATGTTCCTTAAAAGAACCCTCACAAAAGAGAATAATAATGAAAGGGGTTTTGAAAGGCTCACAGAAATATTAACTTTTTTTCTAGGAGCTTCTTTGAATTGTATTAACTTGATGATTTATTAGTAATTTACTGTCATGCTACATTAGTGCTGTCTGATAGCAACATTGTTTCAGTTAATATCGTATGAATGAGGAATGGGATTTGTGGCTTTGCTTTCATTGCCTACCAGTTAACTGCCACCCTCAGAGGGTATCACAGAGGGGCAAAAGGAGCCTGTGGAGAAGAAATAATACAGTTCTTCTTGTGGGATTCTAGGAATTCTGCCTTTTGTTGGAGTTTTTGTTTTTGTTGTTATTACGGTTATTATGGGGCTTCCATCTGAAGAAGAGGTTTTCTAAGTGATTAATTCTGCCTAGCTGGTTTGTTGTTGTTTTGTCTTGTTTTATTTGTCAGATGATACCTCTCTAGTACAGTAGGTTCACCAAAATAACCACAAACAAGAAAGAAAGAACTATATAACATGTATGAGAACTATATAATATATATATTTCACATATGTAATATATATATAATAAGAAACTGAACTGTATTTCTTCATGTTAAGGAGTTTCTTAGACAATTACAATGATATCTAAATGTTACCTTGCTTTGTGTGCCTATGTAGACTAGATTTCCCTATTCACATGACTGACGGAGGCAAAGTTTACATTCGGATTGTGAGATTTATTTAAAACCATCTTAAATTTTCCTCAGAAAGAACTAGAAATGGGCCATACACAGTGGCTCACACCTGTAATCCCAGCACTTTGGAAGGCTGAGGCGGGTGGATCACTTGGGGTATGGAGTTCGAGACCAGCCCGACCAACATGGTGAAACCCTGTTTCCACTAAAAATACAAAAAATAGCCAGGCGTGCAGGCACACACTTGTAATCCCCCCTATTTGAGAGGCTGAGACAGGAGAATCACTTGAACCTGGTAGGTGGAGGTTGCAGTGAGCCAAGATGGCACCACTGCACTCCAGGCTGAGGGACAGAGTGAGATGCTGTCTCAAAAAAAAAAAAAGAACTAGAAATGCTTCTTATAAGGGGATATTTTAAAATCATTCTCCAAAATCCAGGTTGCTTTTAGCTCATACCTGAACAGATATCAAACTGCATGAGGCAAATCATCCTCTTATAAGCATTAGAAATAGTTTGTTGTCGCTGAGCTTTTGAAAGCAAGTAAAAGTGTGCTCATATTTCAGATAAATATATACAAAAAGCATAATAATATCCTATTTGAATATTCCTAGAAATGAGTGGAAACTTGTCCTCAGCCATTAACTTGAGGTCGCTAAGAAAAAGTAATTGATCTACTGAGACTTACCTGCTAGAATTTAAATATTACTTATTAGCAGTGAGAACTTTGCCTTAAGGGGACAGAGAGATGGGAGGGGAGGGAAACTGGGTAGGATGGGTGGTGCTTCTTATTTCTCCTTTGTCTGTGGCTGCACAGCTGGAACTGATTTCACCTCCCTTGTCCCGAACTTTAATTATTTGTTCCCTGTTACAGTTCCCTGGTGTTAAAACCAAGTTTTAACTTGCAGAATATGTTTTTCTACCCCTCTTGTTTTATGTGGTGGGAAACACATCTCTTTTCCTTTTCTAGTTTTTAAAAGAAATATCCCCAGAGTCATATCAAAGTTTCTAACATTTACATATTCTTAATTTCTCCAATGCTTCTATCTTTACTTAGTGACCTCCTTTCCAAATTTTACATCTTGGGCTCTGCCCTTAACCTGCCAATGATTTAAGTCTTGAGACGCAGTGGGCTGCAAGGGAAGAAACGTGTTGGCAAATTTAGCAGCTCCTGGGGTTGCACGATGGATGCAAATTTGGTAAACTAGGGCCATGAGCAAGTCATTAAAACACGTGACTTTTAAATCCCAAAAGTTAGAACAGGTGAGATGTATTCATCATAACACATGATGTTATTCTCTATATGAAAATTAAGTATTGCATGGTGCTTTTAAAAAAGGGCTCATAGCCAGTTGCAAATTGTTACTCTAGTATTCTTCCCTAAGAAGAGGGCTAACTTGTTTTAAGAAGTTTTTGGTGGGTCTGGTAACCATTTTCCAAGTCCGTATGGCTTTGGTTAATCTCTGTTCTGTTCCCTCCACTTCTGTTTCCCTGCTCCACTCATATACACAAAACGACTTTTATTCATTCATCAAATTCTAGAAGATATTTCCAGTGGTACCATGTATTTAAATGGGCTTTACTTTTTCAGCATTTATTGTGAGGAATATTAATGCTTAATTCCACCTTCACCTACCTAATTTGCACATATTTGTGTTGTTTGTTGAACCACATGAAAAACCTACAGGAGAAAAAGCTGGGCTGTGCTAACAGCTAATAGCCTATCTTTTCTTTTGACATGCACAGATTGAGAAATATTGCCTGTGGCAAACATAATGGAAAACTGCATTTTTAATGTTCACACATACTCATTTCTTTAAAAAGAAGAAAGTGGCTGAATATTCTTAAAAATAAAACTTCCCAAAGTACCCAGATTGGCATGGGACACAAAAAAGGAGAAGGATTTTGGCTTTCAGAATAAAGATTTGAAGCTGAATCAGGTTAGGCAGAGATGTTAAGGTTGACTGATGAGTACAGTGTTGGGCCTGAAAATGCGAAAGAAATATAATATTTTACTCCTTTTCTGCTAAACCTTTTGTTCTTCCTAAAGAAAAATTGTTGTGACCTTGATGCTCAGGGAACTTTTGAGTTGTTTGAAGTCTCATCATCTTTGTATTTAACTGGATGGCCTGTGTAGAAGTTAACTAATAGGAGTTTTTGGATGGTAAAAGAGCTTTTATTTTAAAATCCTTTCATTTCAGGTATTTTTAAATACTACCTTTCCATTCTATTTCTCCTATTTGAAGAAAGGCATTCTCCTTAAGAATTAAGTTCACATTTGTATCAACTCATTTCGGTTTACCCAGCAGTTTAGACTTAAAATGAGACGTCATGCTAATTGCAAAGAACAGCACAGGTTGACTGCATTAGCAAAAGCAAACTAAGTTGCATGGGAAGGAAAATGAAAATCACTTTCTAAATGCTGGAGCAAGAACATTTAAATTGATATGTCTTGTCGTATTTCTTCAAGAGCAGCTTATAATTACCTCTCTTCAAGGTATATTTTAAGTGGACTTGTAACTGTAGCTTGAAATGTAAACTAGTAAGGAACCCAGTTGTTGAGCCATGGCAGTGGAGTCAGGAGTGCGCCACTCTGTGGGAGCAAGGCCATGCTGTCCATTAGCAGAGCATGCGGCAGTGTCTTAGTCCTTCAGTCAAAAGTCGGCTTTAAGCCTTGCATTACACAGATTTGTTAGTGCACAGCATTGTATCGGTTAACTCTTGATTAAGAAATTACCCCCACATTTTGTGACTAATACAACGTTAATGATTCCACAGTTTCTGTGGCTCAGGAATCCAGCTGCAGCTTAGCCGGATCCTTTGAGTCTTTCCCAAAGAAATGGTCATCTCAAGGCTCAGTGAAAGGATTCACTCTCCAGCTCACTCACCCGACTGTTAGCCGATTGAGTTCCTTGCGGATTGTTGAACTATATCAGTTCCTTGTACCTCTTGGCTGGATATCTCCCTTAGTTTCTTGCTACATATTTCTCTCCACTGGAAATCTCACAGTATGGTACCTTGCTTCATAAGCAAAAGAGAGAGAGAGTGTGTTCACTAGAGGTAAGGCACAGTCTTTTGTAACATGATCAAAATGACATCCCATTACTTTTGCTGTGTTCTACTCATTAGAAGCAAGTTAATAGGTTCAGCCCCCTCTCAAGGGGAAGGGATTATACAAAGTCCTGCCTACAGGAAAGTGGGGGTTGTTGGGAGCCATGTCAGAAGCTGCCTGCCACAAGCATGATGGCAGTACCTGAAGGGATGTGTTCTCGGCTATGTCTGAATGATAGACCTATGGTGAATTGTAGTGTGAATGTTACATATATTTGTAATACTAAATATAACTTTCAAAAGTACTGATTTGGAGGCACTGAATATGGTCACCTTTCTCTACCATATTGGCTAAGTGCTGAGTCATACTCACCTGAGCGCCAGGAGACCAAGATTTTTGGGAAGGCTGAAGTTAGAGCCCCTGTCTGAGGTCATGGAACAGAGTAAAAGGAAGGGGCCCTCTTGGCCTTATTAGCATGGTACCGTAAACACAGAGAACCAAAGAGTCTCCACCTCACATTTCATTATGTGTTATAAGGTTTTGATTGGTACTTTGCAGCTCATTTGGGGGAAGGGACTCTATGGATTGATTTGTAAAGTTGCTATTAAGATAATTGAATGGGAGGTTGTGCTTGTTTTAATTGTCCCCATGTCCCTACTCCCAACTTTCTGACTCCAGATACACAGTTTAAGCAGTGAACTGTTTAAATGGATGTGAATTTGGATTCTGTGGCAACTGTTTAAGACATTTCTCATTTTAAGTAGAAAAATTCTATTAGAAAATCCATGTATCTTTAGAGGAAGATTTCAGGTCTAGATTTTTCTCAGCAGTTTGCAAGTCAGTGCATCTTTTTGGTGCCAAAGCTCTGATTTGGAAATTTAGGGAGAAAATGTCTTGTCCCAGTTGCTGCTGGTTAGCTTCTGGAGGACCTGGGAAGCCTCCAATAAACGTGTCTGGGGCACACTCTTGCTCCCGGCTGTGCTGGCTCTTCACATAAACCTTGGTTGTTACATGGGTCCCTCCAGCTACCCTGAACTGTGGTTCATATTTGTGTCCCAGCTTGAAGAAGCACACCACAAAGGCAGGGACAGTTTGAAATCATATATATCTTCTTTGCATACATACCACCTAATAAAGAAGCTGGTGCATAATAGGCGTTTTATTGTATTTATTTATTTTTGACACAAAGTCTAGCTCCGTGGCTAAGCTGGAGTTCAGTGGCTCAGTCTCAGCTCACTGCAATCTCTGCCTCCTGGGCTCAAGAAATTCTCATGCCTCAGCCTCTCGAGTAGCTGGGATTACAAGTGTGCACCACCATGTCTGGCTAATTTTTGTATTTTTAGTAGAGACAGGGTTTTTGCCAAGTTGGCCAGGCTGGACTCGAACTCCTAGCCTCACTCAAGTGATCTACCAGCCACAGCCTCCCACAGTGTTGGGATTACTGGCATGAACCACTGCACCCAGACCATAGTAGGCATTTTAAAAGCATTTGAAATCATACATAAAGCTGCAGTAATATGTAAAGGATTTTTATAATTATTCACTATCAACTTTCAATGTTGACTGTTTGTTTTAGAAAGCAGTACAAGAAGTTATATACAGAGAGAATATAATTTATGTATATAAAAATAGTTACATATTTATTTTTAACTAATATAAAGTTGGTCATGATAAAGTGATGTATCTCTCGAACCATAAGGACTAATACTACCTACCTCCTGATGAAAGCTAGGCATATTTTAAGATTTTACTCCCTCATTTCCATCCTCAGCTTTGTTTGTTGCTCATAAATTGATCCTGAGGTTTTTCTTTGTAAGTTTATTAGTGGGAATATTATATGTTTCATTTCCTCTGTTATGTTTTGTTTTTAATGCTCAGTCCTCTGCCTTTTGTTTACTTGTGATTAGTAATGCACTTTTGTATTACCTTATATATTCAAATATTACTAATAATTAATCATCTGTGTTTTTAAGTTGGTGTAAAGGCATCTTACATTTGTCAGCCAAGAAGTGTGGAGTGAAAGAATGTTGAGCATAACATAGAGGAAATCCACACTCTCACTTTATTAAACCTTTCATTTAAAAGATGGAGTTTTGCTACTATATGGAAAAGGTTTTTATCTTTTTGGATTTTGCTTTTGTTTTTCAAAGTGATAAATAAGAAACCCAGGTTATACTTATCTAGTAAGGTGCACATCTGAGGTTAGCACTAAGGAGTCTACTCCTTGAGCTCAGGTCAGAGATGACAGTGTCAGTCCATGACATGCAATCTGTGTTGTGTATTCACATATCACATGGTATTCTTTGTTCATAAATTTTTCTAAAGATTACAGCATAATAGTCAAACAGTATCACAAAGCATCAGTCACATTTCTTGATGATAGGAGATGAGGAAGTAATAGGGCAGGTTGTTAGGGAAGAGAGGTTTTTATTTTATGTGTCATGTAAATACAAATACATTTGATATTTTTAATTCACAGAAGCATGGAGCACATCCAATAGCTAAGGTTAAAGTTCCTCCTTGAGAGCTCGTGAGCGAACTCTCAGGTTTTTTCCTGGATGGCTTATCATTTGCTGTTTAGTTATTCCATGTTCTCTACAATAATTTTCATGTCCTGGATTTATTTCTCCTAAGTAAAAATCTGAAAGACCTGTACTAAATCCAAGAAGCTCCTCACTGAAACAGTTAAGCATTTGATTCTGTCTTCAGCCTGTTTATTTAGCAGTATCATGTAAAGTCAGTTATTTGCATGTAGCAAATCAAATTCACGAGGCTTGAAGTGAGTTCATCTCAGCTTAGAAATTCATAGAACAGCGGTGGGAACTTCCCTGTGTCACTTTTTTCACACTAACTCTCATGAATAAGACATACACTCCCTCAAGAACCCATGGTTTTCCTAATGAATTGGAGTCACCTGTGAGTACTGTATTTGTGACATGCACATTTGCAGTTGAGGTCCACAGGAAGGACACCATTTCCTGGATCAAACCACAGAGTGCAAATATTGTGCCCTAAATAACACACTAGTTACTGTAAATGTCAGTAGAGGGAGTTTTTCTGACTTTGATTTAATGAAAGCCTACAGCAAAGCCAGCTGTTAGCACTTCTTAACTGCTTGTCAGAGCAACCAGGGGAGATAGAGAGGACCAAAAACACTTTTTCTCTATACTTTTGTTTTAAAATTAAAGTAGTTTTCAACAGGTGTTGAATAGGGACACTAGGGACCCTATACTGCTTGACATTATTTAGTTGGCGAATTTAGAAACTCTCCTCCAGAAGGGTTACTTGGATCCAGAATTACATAAGGAGATGGTGTAAAATTTGTTTTGAAGTTGTATATTGAATCCTCTCACCTGCAAAAGAAGCATTTTTGTGTTCTGTACTCCCCATGAGGAATAATTTAAACATTAAAGGAGAGAGAAGGCACACTAAATGCTGGTCCCTCTCTTTGTCACTTTGGGTATTGCCAAACTAGTTGTAAGCCATATGTGATTTGATTGATGTCATCTGCTTTTTCTGAACAAAGAAACCACTTGAAGCAAACACATAAGGAGGAAAGTATGCGACGCTTGTTTCTGTAATTTTTGTCATTTCTAGAATGCATTAGTAAATACGTGTGGTTTTTAAGGGTCTTAGTGCCCTTGGAAATTCCTTTGACATTTTGCTGTGGATACAGAGGGGAGATAATCTTTCAACCGTAGGGAAAGTTTACAGTCTTATTATCTTGAAGAGGAGAAGAAAGTTTCTTCCTCAAGTGATTTATAACTTGAAACATGCTGTCATGTTTTGGTAAGCCCACTTTATTAATTCCATCCTTCTCTGTGGCAAATTAAAAAAAATAAATGTACCATTGCAACACAGTACTTTCTCAATAGCATATTGTACCTATAATAGCATGATGGAAGTTACTGGGCTTGGGTTAGTCATATAGAATGTGGAGCCAAGTTCTGAGTAAAACCCTCTAATTGAATTACCTGCAAAAGCACTGACAGACAAGCTTTCAGGACCGACAAAGCTCTGCTTTCCGCAGCAGAAGTAGATCACATTTAAGTCTGCCTTGTAACCCTTCTGTTACTCGTTTGGGATGGCACTTTCACCTTGAGCCTCCGTTGGGCCCCTTTTCCTGCAGCAGAGGAGAAGTGGCTCTGTGAAAGCACGAGAGCTCACACATTAGCCTCTTGATTTAGAGAAAATTGATAACAGATCAAGTTAAACGGAAGAGGCTTTGAAATAAAAATCCAAAGTATTTCTTCACAGATTACTCACATTCTTGCATGATTCTTTTATTCCATTGAAAAGAGAAGGTCAGGATGTGAAAGTAGCTTTTCTATAGCAGTGAGACCTGAAATGTACTGTTTGTTTTAACTGGGGGAAAGAATTAGAGAAAGTTCCTAATTGTTCAAGTCAGAAAAGAATTTATTGTCGACCATTTCTATGTGAAAATGAAGAGTAATATTTGGTTGTTTTCTTCTCTCCTGCTCTCTCTCTGTGTTATTCACAGCCTCTGCAATCCCAGATAATGGAAGAAGGTCCTGTCTAAAGCTCAAAGTCTTTGTGAGACCAACAAGTAAGTCCCTTAGAATGAGCTTCAGAGGGTGGCTTCATTGCGCATGCTTTATTGTGTGGTCTGGTTCACAGCGGTAAAACTTTTTTTACTGTTAAATCTTGTGTGGTATCTGTTTTGTATATCAACATTCATATTTTAGTTTTCATCATATTTTTTCTCATTCTTCATGATGCTTTTACTTAAGTACACAGCAGTTGCTAACTTGTTGTTTCTTAGACTGTTGTACATGCAGAACAAATGGGAACAATATTGGCATTTGGAACATGCCATTTATTATAAAACAATCTCTACATAAATAAAAGAAAAAAAAGGAGAGAAAGAAAAAAAGAAAGCAATGGGAGTTTAAGGGTGTCTTCACTAACATATTTGGCTGTTATCTCTATTTTTGTTATAGATAGCTGTATGAAAACTATAGGTGTTCATGATCGTGTTTTCGATGTTAACGACAAAGTAGAAAATTCATTAGAACCAGCAGGTTAGTATGCTTAGAGAATCTCTTTTAACAAGTGCATCTATTTCTCTGGTGCTTCAGTATTTTTTTCCTTTCTTCCTCCTGCATGTTTGCATGTTATAGTTGTTCTGCTTTTGCTCATTGCTAGTGATGCTAAAATGACTTATATTCTACCTCATTCCTCCAGTATCTTTGTGTAATGCATGTTAGATAAAATAAAACTTTTCTTTTTTGGAATGGGTTTGAGCTAATGCGGTATCCCGATATAGAAGCCCCATCAGAATGCTAAAATCTCACTGCCTTTTACCATATCCTCAGAGCATGCTGGTGAATCACTGTGAATATTAAAGAATCTATTTTCATATAAGACAGATAACATTTCTATTGTGTATGTTTATAAAATTTTCTTTTTTATCTCCAAATCTGTAGATAAAAGTAATAAGACTAGTGCACAAAATAGAAACTGATTCAGCATAGTTTTCTCTAGAAATTTACATGCATCATTGAACTGACCCAAGGAACTTTATTTTATTTCAATATTATTTTTGCTATTGTCAACAGTCATTGGTCTGGAGAAGCATAATCACATTGCCACCACAAATTCACATGTTTCTTGCTGCCACAGATGTACCAGTAGTCTGTCGATCCAAATGTGATCCTTGCTTACTGAGGCAAAATTAATTTGAAGGAGAAATAAAATATTTCTGCTATTGACTTCCACACTCCCAACATTTCCCATAACTAAAGAAAAATGAAACCCACAAAAGCACTTACTGAGACATTTAGTCTGTCATATACCATGGATAATAAAAACCTTTAGGCTGGGCGTGATGGCTCACAGCTGTAATCTCAGCACTTTGGGAGGCTGAGGCAGGTGGATCACGAGGTCGGGAGATTGAGATCATCCTGGCTAACACAGTGAAACCCCATCTCTACTAAGAATACAAAAACTTATCCGTGTGTGGTGGCACACACCTGTAGTCCCAGCTACTTAGGAGGCTGAGGCAGGAGAATCGCTTGAACCTGGGAGGCAGAGATAGTACAGAGCTAAGATTGTGCCACTGCATTCCAGCCTGGACGACAGAGTGAGATTCCATCTCAAAAACAACAAAAAACCCTGTAAACTATCCATTTGGTTATCAATTCAGTATGGCCACTTAATGAAACTAGATTAACTGGGAGGAGTGATTGCCCTCTGCTAACTGCTTACGGAGGAGTGTACCTGGAGGCCCTGTGTTCCCCTTCCTCTGTGGCATCCTCTTCTCCCCCACCCACTCCAGATCTTCACTGGTTTCCTTACCCATACCTCTTGACCATCTCAAAGCTTAAGGGAAATAAAATTATTTCCTCTTCACGGAGAGATTTGAGCCCCTTTATGTAAATGGAGATTTTTTTTTTTTTTGTATTAGTAGAAGTAGAATTTCTCTTCCTTATGGTCCTGGAAAGTAACAGGTAGTGAGGCCCACTTTTTCCTCCAGTAATATTACCAAGACTGCACAGTCAATGAGCCTTAGGGAAGCTTACACTGAGTAAATGCTGTGCCTGAGGACATACAATAGCTTTCCTGTTATAACTGACAGAAAGACTTAGGGTTTTTTTCCCCAAAACATTCTTGTTTTTCTAAGGCAGGCATCTCACCCAGAGCGCAAATGAGAGGTGTGTACAATGAGCTCTCCGAGGTCTCAGAGGCTCCCCAGGGATCAGTTAGCTGCTTTAGAAAGTTTTAAGGAATGAATGCCGACATGAAAACGTTTTAATTGTGTCCTGGAAATCTGGAGCCATGACTTTGGCTTTTTAAGGTACCAGAGTCTTCACAAGCTTGAGAACGTGGGCCATCACAGGATCTGCAAGTTGGTCGGTATCTCCCTTAAAGATCCCCAAGTCTACACTCTTCCTTCTATGGCTGAGGAGACTTGCCCATGCCACACTGCTGGTTAGATAGATCCAGGTTTAATACTCAGATCTCCTGACTCCTGTTCCAATATTAGTATCAAAGTAGTAGTCTCTCACCCCTGCTAGAGGTATGTTCATAAAGAGAACTTAGGTCTCTTGGCTTTGTTAATAAGCCACAAGAAGCATGACCAGCATGTTCTAAACAAAAATTACCCAGGATTATGATCTCTTGATACACGTTGTGCAGAATATAGGCATATCTTTCCCATGGCTTTTTTTCCAGGTAATCTCACAGCCTGTCTACAGCATGGGAGGCTGCTTAGACACCTAACAGGTTGCATATTTTTCTCTGGCAATAAAGAGGCACATGGAGGACTATTCTGCCATTAGGAAAATCACCTTTGAATTCCACTAACCATACAATGCAAGATATTAAGATGCTTTAATGCATGAACATATGTCACTGTATTTGGGGAAACAAGGCTTTTTCACTGAGCATTTAAAATGCACAATGGCCCAAAATAGATAGACATATAACTGCTGGAAGTTTGCAAAAGTTTAGCAGAATGTAGTTAAGTGTGTGCACACATGCGCTGGGGAGTGGAGCATAGGTATACATGCAGGAAAAGCTCTTTGAGTCAGTCAGAGCTATACTTTAAGGGCTTGCTAGTGAGCATCTTCACTAACAAAGTGAGGCAAGGTTGATCCACGATTCCTGGCAATAAGAAAACAGTAAGAAATTTGTTTTGCCATATTCTGAAATATTTTAATGTTCGAATTAAAGAAATTCTGGGATTATAGGTGTGAGGCACTGCGTCTCACACCTGTAATCCCAGTAATTTGAGAGTCAGAGATGGGTGGATTGCTTGAGGCTAAGACTTTGAGACCAACCTCGACAACACTGTGAGACCTTGTCTCTATTAAAAAGAAAAAATGGCGTGTGTGCCTATAGTCTCAGCTACTTGGGATAGTGAGGTGGGAGGATTGTTTAAGCCCAGGAGTTCGAGGCTACAGTGAGCTATGATCAGGTCACTGTACTCCATCCTGGGTGACACAGAAAGACTCTGTCCCTAAGAAGTGAGAGACAGAGAGAGAGAGAGAGAGAGAGGAGAGAGAGAGGAAGGAAGAAAAGGAAGGAAGGAAGGGAGGGAGGGAGGGAAGGAAGGAAGGAAGGGGAAGGGAAGGGAAGGAGGGAAGGAGGGAGGGAGGAAGGAAGGAGGAAAGCAAGAAAGGAAGGAAGGAAGGAAGGAGAGAAAAGTCCAATTAGCTTTGCAGTTCTTCACCACTGTGTTGAACCACTAAGTGAAAGCGTATTCACCTTTACCCAGCTCTGGGTGTAGACCCAGTCTTTATGAACCCAGGAGGTCTGAAAGGATTCCATTGCATGATCTCAGCGATGTGTACTAATTCACCTGTCTTTGGAATGTATTTGTCTTTTTTGTTTGCTTGCACACTCTGCCTGCCAGTTTCCTATCATCAGGGATGCAGGATGATCTCAGGGCAGACATATGCCACATAACATGCTCCAAAATATCGCTAGTGTTCTCTCTGTTAACCATTGAAACCCTTGTGTTGTGGAATCCCGTAGCCAGGAGGCAGGACTTGATTTGGCTTCCAAAGAGGAAGATTTTCTTCTTCCAAGCCCATGTTACAAGTGCTAGAAATTCTCTCATATTTAGGTGTAGTTTCCATTGGGATAGATTTTGCCTGTGAATTCCTCCTTTGAATTCTGAAATTGCTCAGATTTACCCAAATGACAGCCAGTTTCTCATTTCACTTTTGGGGGCTGTAGAATCTCCCAACATTGAGGCCCAGTTCTAATCGAAGGAAGCTTTGTGGAATCCTGAACGAGGAACAGCAAGTTGCAGGAAAAAGAAAAGAATCATGATGCCCTAATGGCATCCTTTCTGGGGGCAGGAAGATGTATATTTGTTGAGTGCTTATAAAAGGTTAATTCCAAAGATTGTATATGATTAAGGGACTGAAAGGCACACTTAGCCTCATATTTCACTTAGATGAAAAACAAAAGCCTTCTTCTCCATTATCCTGTAAGATCTATTCCCTGTGTCTTGTGCTGAGTGGACCTGGAATAATGGATAGCCCTCACAGAGCACATAGAAGGGACTGAGGTGGTGATGAGGGGGTTCACACCGAGGATCTAAGAGCTAGCTGGGCACCTTTAACAGTACACTTCCAAACGGTACGGGAGAAGGATTGGGCAACATGCTAGTAAAATAAGATGGAGAGGAATCCAATAGCTGATGCAATTTCAGGTATTTAAATATGTGATATTGTGAAATGAACTCTGCAATCCTCAGGGTTTATGGTTATTTCACAATTAAGCCTAAAATGCTCCATTGTTTTCATTGACAACATATTGGTTCTCTTAAGAAAGTGATTTGGATTCTAATTTCAGGGCTATTAAGGGCTTTTACTTCTACTTCCTCTTAACTACAGATTTAATTGATACACTTGCAGGGCTGAAAAAGGGCAGAAAATAGAGGAGGGTCTGAAGGTATTTGGCTACATTGTACAGGACTTCATATGTACTTTTTTTCTGCACTCATTTATCTTACCATCTTTCTTCCTAACCTTTTCTAGTCTCCTAAGCTAAAACCACTCACTGCAGGTTCGCTAAGGTCCAGGAAAGGAGCAGATTTGACAAGGGGACGCAGCAGCTTTTATTGGAGAGCAGGCTAAAATAATAAGAGCACTCCAGGGCAGGAGACTCAACACTGAGAAGACTTACCTCATTGGGAATGGATGTGATAGAAAACTCCCAAGTGAGCATATCTGAAGCAGGGGTCAGCCTATGAGCCTGAAAAGTGGTTACTTTAGGACAAATATTAGGGAACGTGATTCTACCCAGTGAAGTAAAAACACCCTTATTGTAACGTGTGTGGTAGGAAAATATAAATGAGTTTAAAATAATGGTTAGTTAACTCATTAAAGGGTTTGAGATGGTCATCCAGGGGTATTTAGGGATTATCCTTTGAGGCTGGTGTAATTGAGAACAACCACTAGAGCCTTGTTACCATTCTCTCTGACCCTTGAGCAATTACCAGATGGCAACTGCTAAACACCTACAGGAAGTTTCCCTGATGCTGAGATAAAATCTGCAAAAGGGCTCACTATTGGCACCCAAAATGTGTTATTCAGAGATCCCTAGTCTAAAGGCACAAGTGGCCAGGTATGGTGGCACATGTCTATAATCCCAACTCTTTGGGAGACCAAGAGAGGAGGTTGCTTGAGGCTAAGAGTTTGAGACCAGCCTGAGAAGCAAAGCAAGACCCTCTCTATAAAAAAATTTTTAAATGAGGCAGACATGGTGGTGCACACCTGTAGTCCCAGCTTCTCAGGAGGTTGAGGCAGGAGGATTGCTTAAGCCCGGGAGATCAAGGCTACAGTGAGCTATGATTGTGCCACTGCCCTCCAGCCTAAGCAACAGAGCAAGACCTTAGCTCTAAAAAATAAGTTAATTAATTTAATTTAATTTTAAAAATAAAAGCATGAGTTAGGCCAGGTGGAAAGAAGAAGAAAGGCAGCTGCGGGCAGAGCATGGCTCCTAGGCAAGCCTCCAACCTCTCTTTGCTACTAATTGCTGCAGAGTTCTCATTTTGAAGTTAAGCCTGTTAATCATGCAGATCAGGAAGGCTATCCAAAGTCAGAGGCAGCCTCATAGAACACTTTATAGCTAAATAAAAGAAGCTTAACTCACTTAATCCATTTTATTTAGAGGAAAATTTGCATCCACGCTGATAATTTATGTGCCAAGCTTTAGCCCGATAAAAATAAAAATAGTCAAGTTCAAGTAATTTAATCTTAGAAATACAGGGTTTGTAATAGAAATAGCACCATAATTGACACCTGATTGTAGGCAAACTAGTGGGCATAGGTTTATTGAAGTTTACGGGGCATGATGTATAGTGTATCCAGAATGCTGTTGTTTTGGCATTTCGTTTGTCATGTTTGAAAATTCGTCTAGGCATCCAACAACCAGGCATTCAACACTAATCCTATGAAGCAGCTAAAAGAAGGGAAATGGGCAGCGCATTTTGGTTAACCACTACTGTGCCAACCTAACCACCCCTTCCCCCTTCCCCCACCAGGTTACTTGCCTGCCTGTGTCCTCTTAGGTTTCAAAGGTGCATTCAGATATCTGAAATTTGTGCAGGGCGTGTCTGACTACTGGCTAACCAAAGCAGCTCACATGCCAAAGGTTACAGTGTATGCATAATTTTTCCCCACAATTTTTAAGGAAAGTATTAATATTGCTGAGGAAGTCCAATTTTCTCTGCCTCTTCTTTGTTTGCTGTAAATAATGAGTGATTATGCAGACATGAAAGTCAATGGTGGCACAAGGTTCATTACCCTACTTTGCAGAGGGTGGCAAGGTCTGTTAACAGCAGGCTGCTGCAAGAGAGTTATTAAGGATGTGAAATCTCATTGGAATGTGTGCTTTCTATTTGAACAGATGACACCGTACATGAGTCAGCCGAGCCATCCCGCGGCGAGAACGCGGCACAAACACCAAGGATACCCAGCCGCCTTTTGGCAATCCTACTGTTCCTCCTGGCGATGCTTTTGACATTATAGCACAGTCTCCTCCCGTCACTTGTCACAGAAAACATCAGGGTCTTGGAACACCAGAGATCCACCTAACTGCTCATCCTAAGAAGGGACTTGTTATTGGGTTTTGGCAGATGTCAGATTTTTTTTTTTTTTTTTTTTCTTTCAGCCTGAAGTCTAAGCAACAACTTGGGGCTAGGGATCTCAACTCGTTCCTGCCTCCTTCACCCACCCCAACCCAAGCCCTGGCCCTTGACTTCTCTCACCCCTCCCAAATTCAATGGACTCCAGATGAAAATGCCAAATTGTCGTAGTGACACCAGTGGTTCGTCAGCTCCTGTGCATTCTCCTCTAAGAGCTCACCTCCGTTAGCACACTGTGTCAGCGGTCTATGGACAAGAAAGAATAGTGGCAGATGCAGCCAGCGCTGGCTAGGCCCGGGAGGGTTTCGCTCTCCTATACAATATTTATGCCTTCTCATTCAGAACTGTAAGATGATCTCGCAGGGCATCATGTCACCATGTCAGGTCTAGAGGGGAGGTATTAAGAATAGATACAATATTACACCATTTCCTATAGGAGTGTATAAATGAACACGCTTCTAAAAGGTTGAGACACTGGGTTTTTTTTTTAATATGACTGTCTTAAAGCATTCTTGACAGCAAAACTTGTGCTCTCTAAAAGAAGCCTTTTTTTTTCTAGGAGGCAGGTTGGGTGTAGAATGCTAATACAGAGCAGGTGTGAAAACAGAAAACTACAGGTTTGCTGGGGGTGTGTATGTGTGAGTGCCTCTAATTTTTTTGGTGACTGGGCAGTGCACACCAGATATTTTTTTTTTTAAATACAGATCACCATGGTGCTACAACTTTTTTTTTTTTTAGAAACTCAAAGAGGCATTTTTATGAATAAAGTGACCTTCCCCAAGGCTGACGAGCCAGGGTTGATGAGTGCATAGTGGAATAGCTTTGGATGCTCCTCTGGGGGATGACGTGTACCAAGGAGAGGACCGAAATGGCCAGAGGAGACGTGATTTGGCTTTGCTGGAGCGCCAGTGTGCTGTGGCCTTTCCCCACCTCCCACCCTAGTACCCATGTTTTGCTCCACACTCCATGACTGCAGGGGCTGGGACACAAACCCCTGTCACCAGGAGAGTCAATCAGCACTACTTGGGAGGGCTAAAGGGAAATTTGGAAATAAAATTCCAAAGTTTGGAGTAAAAAAAATTCAAGTGTTGATTTTATATTCTTTCCCTTTCTGACACAGCCTAAAGCGTAGGGGGAACATGTGTTTATCTGTGGGAGATAAACAAGATGGAGTCCCAAAGACTTTAACAAAATATTTTTTTAAAAATCCACTAGAATAGAAAATACATTATTTAGATATACTTTATGCTGAGAGTGAGTATATATGCTTGTCCTATTTAAACTTGTGAGAAAAAGTGGTATCCCTTGATACATTTAGAAATATGGGGGCTATCTTGTTTCATTGTGGGGGTGGGGCAGAAGGAGAATAAATGCAGGATGACCCTGTTCAAGGAATCTTAGCATGGCCAACAGGGGACTTTCCAGTCAATTACCAGGAAATGCAAGCCTTGGGGTTTCTACTGGTGGTGGGTCCATCATGAACTTAAAAATCCAAAGCCTAGACAGGGAAAAGTGTTAGACCAATGGAAAAACAATCCAGCCTTTTTTTTTCTTTTTTGCTATTGCACGACATGTCAACAGAAACCATGCCTTTCAAAATAATAAATAAATGTGACAATAATGTAAAATGTGAAAAATTGAAAGCATTCCAGCAAAATAAGGATTTTTTATATATTTGTTTTTAAAGATGTATATGTAAAAAAAAAAAGAGAGGGTTGCATTATGGACAGACTTCATGAATGGGAATTTGCTTAGAATTGTGAGTAGTTCTGAATTAGAAAAATATGTGAATGAAAGGCAGCTGTAAACGTATTGCACCCTGGAGAGTTGTACACATGTTGAAATGTAATCTGGGCTTACCTGATCCATTTGGAGTGGATGTCGCTGCTGAATCTGTTCTCACATGGAACCATGTGCGTGGGTTTGCCAGCCTTGCAGATACAATCAATCCTATTCCCCCCTGACATCAGGAACTCCTCTAGAGTGGCAGAGTCTTATCACAGAAGGCAGCCACCATTTCACGGAAACAAAAGTTCACAGCATTCAATTCCTTTTTCCTTTAACTATTTATATACTCAGTACTCTCAGTAATATCCAGAAATACTTTTTTAAAAAAATGAGTAGTTATAAGCTTGTTGGTCCAGTGAGATTTGGGTAGGGGGAGAAAGATACCTTCCAAAATGGATCAATAGGACCAAAATAATACTACATGTTTTATACCCACAAGGAAATCAAACGATCCTGTGATGATTCCAGCTAGTCAATAACTACGTTAGCAGTGCTAATTTCATTTTAGAAATGGTGACTTCTGTGGTTTTCCTAGCATTTGTCTCTAACAAATGATGAAATAATTACTCATGGCCCTCTCTGCCATTGTCTTTCATTTTTTCACAGTGAAATTAGACCCCTTTACTTCACCAGTCTACCACTGGAAATTAAGTAAAACAAAAATAGCAAGACTATCCACACCAGTAGACAGTATGCTTCTCTACCTGTAAGTGATGTAATCATAGCTAATGCACTTGCCATGGAGTTTTCAAGATGATTGGTGTCAGACGTTTTCATTTTGTTTAAAAAGTGTTGGTGGCCTTTCGTGGTGTTGTTACAATCCTCTGGGGGCTTCTGAGGATGTTGATGCAACTTTGTAGCAGCTTTTAATTTCAAAACAACTCAAAAGTCTGGAGAGCAGTCATAGCTGCCACTCGGCCCCAGTCAGTCAAACCCCAGTGACCTTTGCCCCTGGTTGCCAAGGGCTTTGCAACATGAAGCAGGGAAATAAGGATCTGTCTGTTTAGTGGATACTGTGTATCCTTTAATAGACCAGGTAACAGTTTGTGTTAGTTTAGACTATTGTTTTGTACTGTACTTTCTTGGGTGGCAGAGGAAAGAAAAGTAAAACATTAAAAAAAAAAAAAAAAAAAAAAACTGCGTTCTTTAAATTCTGTATTATTAGCAACCTCTGTTGTATATAGTGTTTGATAATAAAGTATTAATTTGATTTTTATGTCTTTTATAAGTGAGAACAATAGACTTTCAGGATACAAAACATGCATTGAGGCTTTAAAACATCCAATGTGTACCGTGGCTGAAAAAAAGTCACAAGTGGCCGAGACACTGCTCCATACAGGATTCATGTATGGTCATTGCCCACCCAATCTTATAACTCCATCATCTTGGGACCTGGAACAACATGACTTTTTTGATCACTATTTTGTCCTCTGTGTTTTCAAGGTCTGATGTTGGAGCCCTGTGGTCACCCTCCCTTCCCTACCAGCATGTTGGTTTGAAAAGGATAGGGAATTCAACAACAGTTCTGTACTTTGGTTTGGTTTGGTTTTCTGTTTGTGATTGCTTTCAGGGACTGTTTTAGTTTTTCCCAGGAAGAGTCGTTATCAATAATCATGTGCAGCTCACTCATGGAAATGGTTGCAAACCGGTCAGTGTAGGAAGGTTAAATGGGGCTGTTTCCCTCTCTGTGTCGTTGTGAAAGGAAGAGTCACACAGTACCTGTGGATTTTCAGGGACTCTGTTTTTCTCCGGTGCCTTAGCAACGGCAGCAGCCATTTGTATTAGTTTCAAATAATTAGAAAAACAGTTTTCAACTCCTCCTTTCCATTCATTGCTCTCAGAGTTGTGGTCACTGACTTTTCTTTTGAAAACCACCTCCACCAACACGCCCCCCCACCCACCCCCCGTTTGCCTGCACCGCCCCCCTCTTTACTTTGTAAGTTTATTGTTTTGTCTCCCCTCTTCCTTCCACGTTTTATTTCTTCTCAGAGCCGTGAATGGGCAGGTCTGTCTCTGGTTTGGCATCACTGAGTTTTTCCCATGCATTGGCCCCAGGGCTGCTAGGATGTGAGACAAATCTCCCTACAATGGGCTTGCTCCCATTGTCTGTACAGTTTAATAGATGCTGGCATGTCGGAGGTTACCCATGAGTCAAAATCCGCTTTCCATGCTTACTCTTGACACCCCATTGAAGCCACTCATTGTTTGTGCGTCTGGGTGTGAAGTCCAGCTCCGTGTGGTCCTGTGCTTGTACTGCCCTGCTTTGCAGTTCCTTTGCACTTACTCATCGAGTGCTGTTTTGAAATGCTGACATTATATAAACTTAAAAGAAAATGTAAAAAAAAAAACCCACACACAAACAAACCCATACGATCTGTATTTGTATATACACGTGTCCGTACAATTATACCTAAATAAAAATTAAAGATTTTCATCATTTTAATTGGATCCCTCCTTCTACTTCTTTGTTTCTTGAATGACGCCTTTATTTCAGGGGCTACTTGTACTCTGCTGATTTTTCAAAATCTTTGTGGACAGAAAAGATAATACAACGTGCACAAGAGAAGGCCTGGGAAGCTCAAAGAATGCAGAGTTAGAAATGGCCAAGTATCTGGGCGCATTCCAGTTATTCTGATGAGAGAATAGTGAGATTTCAGCCTAGTCTCTGTATCTGAGCCTTAAAATAGGCACTATGACAAGCCCTGCATCCTAAAACGACTGTTAAATACAACAGGAGCTAAATACAAATTATATTCTTTTGCTTTGCACATAGTTTTTTCACCCCATCAAGAAAAAAGACCAAATAAGCATTTTCCCAGCAAATATACTGGAAGAAGGAAAGAAATAATAACAGTAAAAATGATAATAATCCCTTCTGGCCAGGCGCGGTGGCTCACACCTGTAATCCTAGCACTTTGGGAGGCCAAGGTGGGTGGATCACCTGAGGTCAGGAGTTCAAGACAAGCCTGGCCATCATGGTGAAACCCTATCTAAAAAAAATAAAATAAAATAATCGCTTCTACTGCCCAATGCCTCAATTCTCACTACCAAGGAAGAATTAACTTACAACTGCATTACCTGAGGCAAGTCACACGATATCTTTGGGACTCAGTTTCCTTATGTGTCAATAACAGGGCTGTATAAGAGATTTCTTCAGTTTTCTAAATTCTATCATTTGGGGTACTGCAAAGCCCATTTTACATCTATGCAATGTGAGTGTGTTTTTGTCTTTGATGATGACATTGCTTTAAGCACAATTTGACAATTTCATCTGTAGAAGAAAAAAAGCATCAAATATCTGACATAATAGACACCTAATGCATTTCAAGACTTGGCTTTAATTACCCCATGTTAACATTAAACTCATTGAAAGCTTTTTATTATACTTAATTATTTGACAGGGCACTAAACACTAATTATAACTTACTATAACCTTTTTTTGTTAATGAAGAATGACAGCTTTATAGAATGAGAAACAACTCACATTAAAAACTATGTACTGGACTACTTACATGACATTTTCAAACCAGAACAGCATTACGTTATCATTATCATCTTCACCATCATCATCAAAAGCATTTAAGTGATCATGACATTGTGCTCAGTGCTGTGCAAAATTAAGTTAATGTTTACAGTCCGTACTTCTAAAGCTTACACCATAAGGCAGACATTACAGGTAAGCATGACATAGTAGTGATTTATAGAGAAGAAATAAAATTCAAGCATTTATATTATACATAAAAATTAGGAGAGAGAAATACTGTTTTAAAACACACAGGTGAATGGGGAAAAGTTTGGGATTATAAGATTAGTAAAATTGAGTTTAAGGAAATTATGTTTAAAAATAATCAAGATGGGGTTAGGGACTTCTTACAAAATAGAAAATTTGAGTTAAAAGCATTGTAGGCTTTAAGAGAGTGCAGAAATGCACAGTGTAAATTTTCATATTGGCCACAGAGGCTACTGTGAAAATATAAAAACCCAAAACACCATCTGAATGTCACTGAAGCAAATTATAGGAGTGTATTGGTCCAGAGAAATCACGCATTTCTTCCCCTAAGGAAGTAGGGGAAGTGAGAAATAGAAGACAATTTCAGATTCTGCTTTATATAATAACCAGGTAGCTGCTCCTGAAACAGATTGTATGTGTACCTAATTGTGAGTTGTCTAGAACCCCTTCGAACGGGAAAGCTGGACACACCCGCACACACAGGTGAAGGAAATGGGATAAAATACAGAACACGCAAACTGTCACACACTCTAATGGAAAGCTGACTGGACCAGAGATGGGACTACGAGCAGTGTTGCAAATGTTAAACTGGTAACAAAGCATTTGGAATGCTCAAGTCATCTAAGGTGGTGTATAAAAAGAATCCCAGGAAAAAGGTTGGAATCTAGATGTCCATGCCTGTGGTGACTAAAACACACATGTATGTATTTGAATGCCTTATTGGAATGTATATAATCTAGGTGTCATTTTAAAAGGTCAGTATAGTCCTGATGAATTGCTCATTGACCATTCTAACAGTTACTTGAGGTGTTTGCAAAACAATTTCTTAGACATTGTTTGCAAATATTAGCTTTGTATTTCGCTGATAACGGTCCTTCAGGAAAGCACTGGCAAAAAATGCTATGAAAAGCATTATGATTTTTGCACATTCCCTTTGGAAAACAAGTATTTCCAAAAATCATTAGAAATAATTAATCAGGCCAATATTTTCCATCGATTTTTATTTTGATACATTCTGCTGTATTAAGTCGTTCAGTGATTAAATATATATGAGGGTCTATTTTTTAAATGGAGTTGTAACTGCTGGACCCTATGAGCAGTAAATTTGTATCACTCGTGTGTCTTTGTTCTATATAGATGATAAATGCATAAGATTTTTTTTAAAGGAAATTTCATTGCCCAAACAATTAGTCAAGGACATCACCAAGGATTCATTTGGTTTGAGGGAGGAGGTGATTAACCAAGCCACTCTTTAAACAAATAGTATCTAATTAAAAACAGTGGGCTTGCTGAGAAATACTGCTTCCAGGTAAGTTCCCTTCCCATGTTCTCCTTTCCAAACAGAATGCACTTTCTAAGCCCTTTTATACAAAGTTTCTGGCACCACTCTTAGCATTGGAGAAAGGAAAAGGAGTCAAGGCCTCATGTTCAGCATATTCCAACATAATGACCCTTTCAACAGTTTTCTTCAGAGATTGCCACACTCCCTTCCCTAGAGCCTCAGTACATGCTGAAAGTAAAACATGACTTCACTACTTTTCATTAAAAATGGCCCCCTCTTTCTCTCTAAGTGTCCCATGAGTTCTGCCATCTCCCTCCCAGGATGGCATTAGTTGGTGTTCACGCTGACAGCAGGTCAACAAGGCAGTGCTACTCACTTTAAATAAAGAGAAGTTTCAGTTCCTCTTCTTGGCATCTGCTTTTTTGATTCAGTTTAATTCCTAAACATGTAGTTTTCTGTAATATTAATGAGAAATCCTTTCTAGCTACATAACCCTCATCATGACAGCCATGGGATGAAGAGGCCAGCACCAGGGATACCTAGGAACCTGGAAGTCCCTGACTGTTTAGGGTAAGCTTACCTTGCTGAGGCTGTCAGTCTTCGCTAATTCAGAAGAATTCAATCTAGTGGGTGGCTCTCCAAGTCAATAATGCGCTTTAAATTACCCTGGATTTTAGTCATGATTATTCAAGCAAGAACTTTATGTCACTTGGTAACACATAGAGGCTTGTTGATCTTGACAAGAACACAAAGGGAAGGACCAAAAGAATCTTGAAGAGAGATTACAATGGGAAAATAGAACAAAATATTTTTGCATGCTGTTTTCTTCCAAGTGCTGGCTGCTCCCTCAGACCGCACGTACGATTTGAAATTCAGGTAGCCAAAGTCATTTTCTTTCCTTCACAACCATGAAACAAGACACTAAAATAAGAGAAAGAACATGTTTCTTCCCACATGCATTCTAAAACATTTTATCACCATTCCAGTATCCTCTCCATTTTGTGTTCAGAGCTTGTTCTTTTGGACCAAAAAATAACCAAACTGAAACAAAACAACCCTCGCCCCCCTACCGTAATTTGTGTAACAGAGGGGATAGAACAAGTAACTCCTCTAAAATTTGTGCTCGGCTTTACTAAATCTGAACACATTTGCTTCAGTAGACAGAACAAGATGATCTGTGTCTTTTTTATTTTTTCTTAAAGACAGTGTGCCAGCCAGAAAGCTGACTCCATTTATTTCTCCTGCAGGGAGCCAGCATGTTCCTTCTCTTGGAAGATGCAGGTACTTAAAATAGTAATAGGCTTTGTGGTTTATAGAGAGTATTTCATCTTAAGATCTTACAGGCCTAAAGAATAAAACATAAACTAATGACTCTTTCCAACAAGCTTGGGAAGAATTAACCGGCAAGGAGGATTGTCATCATTTTTTCATGGAGAAACAGGGAGAAGAAAGCTACTTAACTCAGGTAGCCCAGGGAAAGAACGAGAGTTAAGTTGATCCAGGATTTGGACAGAGGACCCGGGTTTGTTACTCTTCATTCCTGAGAACTTAAGAACTCCAGCTGAAGGAAAAACAAATGATACGTTATCCCTTTAGGAAGTTTCAAATGCAGTGTGATTGGGAGAGGGGCACTGGCAACTTCCAAATGTTTCTTGTGAGTCCTGAGGCTTCATCATAAAAGTGAGCTTTTCAAATGCAACTGTCTTCTATAATTTCTTAAGGTGTCTTCCGCCTTCTGCGCATAGTCAAACTTACTGTAAAAAATAGGAGTAGGAAAGAATAATAATTTGTATTGTTACTTTTCAAAAGGAGTTTCCCTTCCTCACATACATACAGTCACACACTTTTTTTTACATTTTCTCTAATTTGATAAATCCACAGCCTTTTTCTTTTGGCATTGTCTGTACTAAGCAGTGTGGTATTTCAAAGGACACTGAGGGTCACTTCAGGCACATATAACACCAGCCTGAAGCCAAAGGGCAAAATTGTGATAGTTAAAAGAAATCACACCAGGGGTGGCCAAACAGGTGCCATGATATTCACATATCTGACCACAATGAGAATTTCCCAAAGCCCCAGGAGGAAACAGAAAACCATCTACTCTGGCAGGGAGCATGACTTGGCATTTTGGATCCTTGCGGTTTTCCCCTTGACTCAGCTGACTTTCGCACCTACAGGGTTCTCCAATACTCACAGGCTGGGCAGTCATCACTGTGCCAATATTTGAGCCCCAAACTTTCTTAATGGGTTTAGCTGACTAAATGTGAGAATGTGCAGACTTTGAGCAGAAGAACTAGGATCTACCCCCATAAACATGTACAATCATTGTTATTAGTATGTATCAGTAAAAAACAAAAATTAAGAAAAAAAGAGGACTAGGATCTGTACCTGTAAAGCTCTGACCAGTCTGGGCACTTGAATTCACAAAAGTGACACAAAATCATGTAGGTTTAGGGCTTCCTTAAATTTATTCTCTAGGCTTACCTTAGTCTGGACTGCATGTTGGCACAAATTACAAACCCTCAATTTGTTTCAGGTTTTGAGGTTACCACAAATTAGAGTGCCCTGCATTCTCTGTGGGTCCTGCCCTTCTCTGGTCCCTGTCAGTATTCAACAAAGCAAGTTAATCTCCCTAGTAAGTGACGGCTCTGCCTCTTGTAACTGGCATGGAATCAATTTTTTTAACTTGATTTGAGAAGTGAGGAGAGTATCAAGAATTCAGTAGTAGCTGGTGGATTCATTAGCAAGCCGAATCAGTTTTAGCTGAAATCAGTTTGGCTGTCCTCATCTCTTAGTCCTGTTTTCTTCCCCTTCCTTTTGTCATTGATTCTGCCCACAAAACTTATTACCTACTCTGTCTACTGAGGATGCCAGCTTCCTTTGCTAAGCTGCTCACAGCAGACAAAAACACACCCTAGTGCTCTGGTCCAAACTTTTACAACTCCATTGAGAGGAGAGAAAAACAGTGGATTCTGCAGATATTGACCAGAACTCCCCAGAATGCTCCGAGAAAGCCAGAAAGAGAACATAGAAGGAAGCAAACGTAATTTTCATCAGGGCCCCTTATTACTGTACACAACAGGTATGCCCAATCTTCCAGAAGCAGCCACCCAAACACAAGAAAGTTTTTCTTTCCAGAAATACAGAAAGGACCTACACCAAAGGAATTGAGATTCATTTTTTCAGTGGGAGATTTGCAAAAAGGAAGATTGATTTTGTAATCACTACAATATTTCCTCTGCTTCTAAACCCATCCCCTGCCCTGATGAAGTTTGTGGACGGACAGGCAGGAACACGTGGAAATGATGACTGTGTAAAGAGAGGCAGTCCAGGGAGGGATAGGCCTTTGTCCAGCACAAATCTGTTCTTGGTGTTACATGTCTACATTGCCCACTGTGGTCACAGAGTCTTGGTGCAGTTTTCATCTGGGGACAATCCCACTGGGAAATTTATGTAAGGGACTGAAGAATAGTGACACTGTGTGCCTGCAATTCCTGTGGCAGGGGGGCGTGGGTGAGGCGGGGCAGGCAATGCTGACCTATGCCTTCCCATAGACCCCATCATCCTTGCTGTCTATCCATGGCCTTGAGGAGTTCACAGTTTAGAGGGAGTTCTCATTCAGAGGGAGGCTCTCCAGCCTCCTCTCTAAAGAAATAAACCCTAGCTGCCCCCCACCTTGAAACCAGAATACAAATTTTTAGTCTTCAAAATCACTTGTTTCTGTGGTAGCTAGCAGGGTTTTATTCTAGTTTCTTAGGAAGAGTGACTCCACAGTCTGAAAGAGAATGACTGGAGTTATAGCAAGTTTCTCATCTTAAAATAAGGTTTGGCCTTCGTGTCATATCACATTGACTTGCTGACTTTACTACAATGGCTTGATTCTCATAGATCAAGGAATTTTTTTCCGAAAAGGGCAGGGGAAAAGTGAAATGCATCAAGTCTTGGAATCCAGAACGCTCTGCAATCTCCTGCCATTGACAAGTAAGTGATATCAAATCACATGCAAATGCAAGTTACTTCACTTCACCCAAAACTAACCTCAGGAAATAAGAGTATAAAAATTTGCTTATACATTTAGTCACAATTTATGGAGCATCTACTATATGCTAGAACTCGTGCTCAGCACTATGGATATTTTTAAAAGGAGACTGGCCCCACCGGGTTAAATCTCCCAGTCATTATGGGGCTTTATGGACACACCAATGAGGAAGCTTGTGAGGCCATAGTCCCTGGTAAGGAAAGAAAGGAGGCAGTCACTAGCTGTCGTATAAGATGCCAAGTCATCACACTGATGACTGGACAGGGAGTGAGCACCTGACCCAAAGACAGCCAATCCTAGGGCTAGTCAATGTCCCATATATATTCTGGGGAGGAGAGAAATATTTCTGCCCTTGTTATTTAGTAATTACCCAGGATAACTAGAATACACTGCTTGAAAGGTAATGTAAATAGAATAAGTCAGAAAGAAAGGAAGATAAGCAAAAGAGAGAGAATATGCAGAATGTGACTAGTATCATTTCTTCCAGCAAAGCCCTAACTTTGATTGTGCAGTTCCATAGAGCTGCTTCCTTAAGCCCAGAACGACCTCCTAGTTCTGGTCGCTGTAATGCCTGGTCATTATGTGCCTTCTATTTTGAGAGTTTCATAATATTCTGACTCCATTATTAGCATAGGCATCCTTAAAATAAGCCCTCGTTATTTGAGCTACCCTGTGTGAATCACAATTCTTTGCAAGCAAAGAAGTCTATTAAACAAATATGATAGGATAAGAGGGATGGGAAGAAAGTGTGATGAAAGCACAGAGGGAGTAATTAATACTGCTAGAATTTAAGAAACTGATTTTTGAATTTCAATATATTACTGTACTGGAGACATTTGCCATATTTCAAAGGTCACATCTAAATTGACAAAATAATTATATAAAATAGTTCACTTGATTTTCTTGAACATGCAGACTTTTTCCTTAATTTAATGGTATTGAATACAAAATAAAATAAATATTTCTACTGAGACCTCATTTCAGTCGGCACAGGGAGGAGTTACAAAAGTAAGACTCCGATTAAAGAGTCACCGAGAAAGGCTAGCAAATGGTGAGACGAATGCCAAACACTGCCATAAATGAGCTCAAGGATCAATAATGGGAAAAAAAGAGGACCCTTTCTAAGTCCTAAGTCCACAGGAGCAGACCAAAGAGAACTTTCCTTAATTGGTCCTCTGCTGGGGAACCTAGCGCGCTCTCCCATTAACATGTGACATTTCCTAACGAAGTGATGTACACATCAGCCGGTCTAATGCTTGGATTGGTGGTAACTTGTTTCTCCTTGGCATAAACCCTCAGGGAAATAGAACTTGCTGAGCAGTCTTGAACCTTACCAGTATTTTCCCGCACCTGTTAGCAGTTATGCAGAGAAGGCAAGTCATTATCAATCATAAATGCTGTCAGCAACAGCAGGGAGGAGTCCTAAACAAGTGCAGGCCAGGGGCAATGACTTCTATTGGTCTAAATATTTTCCTCCACAAGTTCATACCGTTTAAAAGTTCCTTTTTGCCAGGCGTGGTGACTCAAGCCTGTAATCCTAGCACTTTGGGAGGATGAGGCGGGTGGATCACAAGGTCAGGAGTTCGAGACTCAGCCTGGCCAAGATGTTGAAACCTTGTCTCTACTAAAAATACAAAAATTAGCTGGGCGCGGTGGCATGCGCCTGTAATCCCAGGTACTCAGGAGGCTGAGGCAGGAGAATCGCTTGAACCTGGGAGGTGGAGGTTGCAATGAGCCAAGATCACACCACTGTACTCCAGCCTGGATGAGAGTGAGACTCTGTCTCAAAAAATAAAAAAGTTCCTTTTCAGTATGGAGAATCGACAAGGCAGGAAAAAAGTGTTTCAAGGCAATAATGTGTGGTGCAAAACAAAAGACATCTCGCTGGTTTAAATCTGTGCTCCCTGGATGGGAGGGGGTGGCAGTGGGAAGGCACGTTATTTCAATTCCACTTGGTTGTTGCGGAAGTTTGCTGGGTTCTCTTTTACTCCGAGAAAATGCTCTCAGCCCTGATGGGAGAGTGCACAGTTTAGATAAACTGGATTAGAAGAGAAATAGATGGATATAATTCTTTCTTAGACACTAAAAATGGCATGGCTACCTGCTATAATAAGTCCAAGAAAAGGGCCATGCTTATCTCAACTCCAACCTGATGCCAGTAATTATACAGAACACAAGAAGAGAGGTGCCTCTTAACCAAAGCAGGGGGGTTATCTGGCCTTTGTAGGCTCCTGGATAAATCCATTAGCATTGCAACCTCAGGGCTCCCCCTCTTGTAGCACAGTGTTTACCCTTATCTTCTGCTCGACATAAAAGCACAATCAAGACAAAGCCAAGGAATGCGTGGCTCTTCATTGCAAGTGAATTGCCTTCCCTACTTTTCTCTTATAATTATTATTTATATTTTGCATTTGTTTTCAGGTTAAAATAAAATAAAGTGGAAAAGCTACCCTGCATTTCCTGGGCTCTGGTCTCATTATCCAGATTTTCTTAAAATTCTGGTACTTCAGAGAAGTTTTGCCAAGTGGCTAAATGAAATGCACACAATTGCAAAGTGTTATGAATATTTATGATGGTTTAATGATGGGATTTTTTGCATCCATGAATAATAAAGATTTTAACAAGAACAGATAATGAGATGGGGACAAAACAGTGAAGTGGGTAATAGGAGGACTGCTCTTGGAGGGAGCCCACTGAGAACAGCAGGAGCTGACCACCTCCCGTCCCCTCCACCACGACTAAGTGTAAAAGCGGGCACAGGGTGTAGGTGCTTTTCTCCTCCTCTTTTAATCTATACCTTCAGTTAAAGCAGGCATTTATCCACACTTTGTGCCTAAGCTCATGACCTCCCCTGGAGGTGCAGGAAGCTCAGAGTGATAGACAACACCATTGTAAAGTGACCTTCCACTTCTAACAGCGGTATTTATTTCAGCCTTGGGTCTCCAGCAGAATTTGCTGCTTTGCCTTTTCTGAGCCAACTACTAATTAAAGAACACTTGGTGGAGGAAAAAGTTGCTGGGCCCTCTCTCTGGAAGCTTCTGACTATCTCCCAGGCCACCAGCTTCAACTTGGGGAGGGCCTTCAGAATTTTAGAATTTTCTAAAAGGCAAATGTTAAAGGTGCTATCCCCACCAATATTTTATGTATTGAAGACAAGTAATTCCCAGTGTGACCTTGCTGGTCTCTGGCATTTCAGGATGCTCTGTATGTCACAGGGCCTGGTCCCCAGCAGCCTGCCCTGGGAGCATTCTGCCTCCTTACTCGCAAAACCTGGCAGTGACTCCAACAAGAGCCATTGACTTAAAGGGGGTTAAGTGGAGGAGTTCTAGGTTAGCTGCCACCTTTGGCTCTGGTGGTTTATTCATCAAATGAGGCAAACATTCCCTGACCGCTCAAGATCATTCATTCATCATTCAGTAAATATTTATGGAGTACCTACTATGTGCCACAAAGTGTTCTAAATATTCATGATACACACATGAACAAAACAGACAATGGTCTGCTCTCAAGAATCTTACACGTTGGTAGGTTTCCTGCACAGCAGGCTTTAATGAAATTGGCAGGCAGGGATGTTGGACTGTGTGAGAATATTGGTGAGGAACCTAGCGATGGAGTCAGTAAAGGAATCATAAAGGCCTTCTGATGCTGGACATGCTTTCTCTGCACCTAATTCATTCTAAATGAGTTTTCAGATAAGAAATGTTTTGCCATGAATTTGCATCAATAGATTTAAGACAGAGTATGTATATAATAAAACGAGTAAGTGACGGCTCATTGGTAAAGTGACCCAGGCAACAGGAACATAGAACTTCCACATTTATCTTGGTAACAGGCTTGCTTTATGTGGTAGATATAAAAAGTCCAGAAAAGTTTTAGGAAAATCAAAGGATATTTTTAAGCCCTTAAAGAATGTGTGAGTGCATTCGTCTTATACAGAATTACACAGTGAATCCTTTTGTTAAATAATGGCCATGACTTGTTTTATCTCCACTGGGAATCTGAATTTCCATATACTGCTTGTTATACACAGATAGAAATCTCCACTCTTTGTAAACTATCCTTGGATTGAAAATCTTTAATAAAGCATAATATTGCCTAATATTTGGTCGACACTTTGTGTTGTGATGTCCACATCCATGTTCTTAAATCTATTGATGCAAATTCACGGGAAACCAATTCTCATCTGGAAACTCATTTAGACTAAATTAGGTGCAGAGAAAGAATGTCCAATATGAGAAGGCCCTTATGATTCCTTTACTTGCTCTCCATCCCTAGATTCCTCACCAATATTCTCACACAGTGTGACATTCCTGCCTGCCAACTTTATTAAAGCCTGCTGTGCGGGAATTTCCTTTCTCTGCTTTACTAGCTACCAAGACAACCCTGTCAACGTGATTTTTCACACATTTTCTCTTCCTGTGTTCCGCATCTCAGTGAAATTTCATCCCCCTGACTCACTGTTAAGTGTTTCTCATCTGAAATCACACTCACTCGTAATCTCAGATAAATTGCAAAAAGAGGAAGTCACAAAAGGAGAAAGACAGACCGAAGTCCCTCTCCTTCCAATTATTCAGACATTAAGCAAAAGCTACATGGGAATTGCCCAGTCAACCAAAACTAGCAACTGAGCACCAACATCCAAGGAATAGAAGATTAGGCTTGGCGCACCACATTCTGCATGCCACAGTACTTCTCCCTTAAGAGAGCACGTACATCTGTCTAGGTATGCAAATATGAGGAACCGATAACAGGTGTTTCATAGAGCAAAAAGTCACTGGAAATTGGATTCCTACAGGATAGACCCTGGAGTACCTCCCCAAGGAATTAGAAACTGAGCTAGAGGAGGGACATCCAGAAGAAGAGGAGGCAGAAGAGAGAAATGAAGACGAGGAAAACTCATAGAACATAGGCAGAGAAGTGGATTTGGAAGGAAGTTCCCTGCCCGTGCCACCTTACTGGTAGAAAGACCTCAAAAAAGTCTCTTAGAGGAAATGAGCAGCTTCCTATTGTTTATCATAAAAAGCAAAAAGCTTTAATACCACCCAAAGCTGAGATCATATAGGTACATTCTAATTCCAATATTCCCAGCACCTCAAACAATATATTTGTGCACACATCCAGTAGTAGCCAATAGAATGAAAAGAATCATCACAATGCTAGGACCAAGAGCAGGAACCTGAGTCTGACTTGCTTCTGACCAGTGTGTCGTGGTTACACTTGGTCAGTTGGAAGTCCTTGCATTGCATCAAGAGCTATGTGTCATGCTTAGCTAAACATGAGTTCTACTATCGAGGACTTGTTGCCTAAACCACAGATCAAACATCTATGATGGAGACTGGAGGAAAACTATTCAAAATAGGCTGTTTGTATAGTTATGTGTAGTCAGAAGTCAGGTGGAAGGAAGACTTCCTGGTTTCTTGTTTCTGTTATCTTAATTCACAAAGGAAGCATGGGAAGGGATGCGTGGGATGAGAAGGGGAAAAAAACCAGGACTTGAAAACCTAAGGCAATTATAACCTGTGGAGAAACATCAGTGATCATCTATGTTGACTATTTCAATCATCAGGTATGCAGTTAATTTCTAATGGTGACCATCATGACATAGGAAGCATTAAGATCATGAGAAAAACAAATCTGAACCAAAACCTATGTAGAAAAAAACATACACGTTTCACAAGGGAAGTTAATCAATTAAATAAAACAGCACCAAATAGTACTACAATGGCTAAGTGGTTTCAATCTAAATGAGCCGGTGTTTCCTTTGCTCCCAGGCATATTTTTTGAGATCTTAAGAGATGGGCCAAGACTTACAAGAAAAAAAAAAACGCACCTGATGGAATCAACAGAAATCATATGACACAGGCTCAGAGTGACAAACAGATTGTCCAAATTCCCTGTAGAAGTGTCTGAGTTGTATCTGAACTTGCTGCCTTCTTAAAAATTACATGAGGTGCTAGTTTCTGTTAGCTTCTTGGTATGGTTTGAGAGAGTACTGGCTTTGGAATCAGAGAAACATTGAGTTTAAATCTTGTCTAGGCCATTTATTTATATACAGATTTTCCACCTCTTCATCCGTAAAGGACTGGGAAGAAGAGCTGCCTTAGATGCGCTCATTGGAAGGATTAGATGAGATAGAGCTTGTCAGTTTACAAGCACAGTGACTGGTTGAGGGTAAATGCCCTAATAATTGTCACCAATAAGAACATCTGAAGGAATGCCTGGAAAATATTTAAACATAGGAACTCCTTTGGCCTACTTTGCTTTTAGTGCTTGTCTTTTCCTGTCTTCTCTTTCTTACCTTTCTTTTTTCTTTTTTTTTTTGCCAATCAATGAGAGCTTGTAAGGTTGCTGAGGTTGGTTGGCCTTGAACTCTTGGCCTCGCCTTCGCAAGCGCCACGACATCCGGCTGGAGCCACTTTGGGCCCTCTTTTCTTTTTTCTTAACTTGAAATATAAATGTATAGCTTTCTCAACTTCTCCTGGCTTATATCCTAGTCTCTAATGCTCGTCATACTTCCTAAAATGGAGGAAATGATGCAATGATGAAAATGTTTTTGTCTAACACATAAAGAAGACTCAGCAGATGACCTCTTTATAAAAAGAAACCCAACCAATGTATCCCCCAAACGAGAGTCTTGCTTTAGAACACTCCTCTGGGAGGCCATATACATTTTCTCAATGATGTTACCTTTGTTTAAAACATTCCCCTTTTGTAATTGCTTTCAGAATATTTTTAATGTCCAATGATGATTAATGTTTGTGCTGTGAAGGTGCATTTAATTTTGAGAAGGAGCCAAAAGTCCTTGAAAGCAAAACTGATCAGTATGGAGTGTGACCTATTTGGATAGTACTGTTTTTATGCAAAAATGAGATGTAATTTGTAAATCATCAATACGACTTTCTGGAATGGATTTTAAACATTTCAGAAGGAAAGTCCAGTGATATTTGAATAAATTCAGTATTTCTAGAATCGACATTAGTTTTTAAATTACTTCTTTGAAGGACATCTATTTTGACTGTTTAAATCCCTTTATGTCTGGTTAAAATATACACACACAGAGTCAGCATTCATCATTTTATGTCACTCCTGATAGACCCAGGGATGCTGACATTTCTTACATCTGTAATATACCAAGTAATAAAAAATGTGTGAAAAATTTAGCAATTATAAACATTTGCTGTGGAGTGGATCAGACTTCTTATTTTCATCAGCTTGAGATGTGTATTTTATATCTTCTGTGAAAAAGTACTTATTGCCTTATGGAAACCTCTTGGTCATAAAAGCAGTTAACAATACTTGCAAGTCATGTGAAGGTAGATGGTGTTGAGTACAGCAAACTTCTGTTCCTGGGTATCCTATTAAAGAACCCTCTGTTAACCTGAATTTTTGGTAGTGTTGTGAACAGCTCCTAGAATTACATTGATTGCAAGGTTGTAAAGATAGTAAAATACTTCATGAACCATCTAAAGAAAAACAGTTTTCTTTTTTTTGTTGTTTTGTTTTATTGTACTTTAGGTTCTGTGGTACATGTGCAGATCATGCAGGATTGTTGCATAGGTGCATACATGGCAAGGTGGTTTGCTGCCTCCATCCCCCCATCACCTATATCTGGCATTTCTCCCCATATTATTTCTCCTCAACCTCCCCACCCCCCACTATCCCTCTCCTAGCCACCCACAACAGCCCACAATGTGTGATGCTCCTCTCCCTATGTCCATATGTTCTCATTGTTCAACACCTGCCTATGAGTGAGAACATGCGGTGTTTGATTTTCTGTTCCTGTGTCAGTTTACTGAGAATGATGGTTTCCAGATTCATCCATGTCCTTATAAAGGACATGGAACTCATCATTTTTTATGGCTGCATAATATTCCATGGTATATATGTGCCACATTCCATGGTATATATCCTTGTCCAATCTATCATTGATGGGCATTTGGGTTGGTTCCAGGTCTTTGCTATAGTGAACAGTGCTGCAATAAACATATGTGTGCATGTGTCTTTACAATAGAACAATTTATAATCCTTTGTGTACAGTGTTCTTTTTTTTTTGAGATGGAGTCTCACTCTGTCATCCAGACTGGAGTGCAGTGGTGCCATCTCAGCTCACTGCAACATCTGCCTCTTGGGTTCAAGTGATTCTCCTGCCTCAACCTCCCAAATAGCTGTGATTACAGGCACCCACCACCACATCTGACTAATTTTTTGGGGTTTCACCTTATTGGCCAGGCTGATCTCAAGCTCCTGTCCTCAAGTGATCTGCTCACCTCGGCCTTTCAAAGTGTTGAGATTACAATCATGAGCCACTGTGCCCAGCCAAAATGATGTTCTTTATAGTTGTGGTGTTGAATGTATTTCATTATGATTATATTTTTTTCAAACCTGCTAATTTATGTTGATGATTCATGCACAATATGTCCAGCAAATTGCTATCATGGCACATGTTTGATGAACCATCCCATCCCACCAGCAACCATAAAGGACCAAGAAGATTGTCTCAAAGTCTCTAGCTGGCATATAGTTCTCCCCTTCTCTCTCATCACCTAACCAATTTCTGAGCCACCATGATGTAGTAGGTGTATTCCTTATGTGAAACACATAAGATGTCACACATCTTTGCAACAACATTTTAGTGGTAAAGAAAAGCTCCAGAAAGTGTGAGTCCTTTGCCTAAAGCTGCTTGTCACCTAAGCAATAGGGCAAGGACTTGAAGCTAGCTGTGTGTGAATACAAGTCCAGACTGTACCAAAAGGCCCTGGTAACTCAAGCTGGGTTGAGCAACAGTCATGAACTGAACTCTGGAAAGATCCTAACTGAACAAAAGAAGTTGCTTCAGTATTACATAACCAATTGGCAAATTTCATGACTGTGAGTGATGCATTTGGTGGACTCAAAATCCCTTCCCGTGCTCCTTCAGGCTGCATTATCCATGTGCTTTCTGTTAGCCTTAACTCTGGCTTTCTTCAGAATTGACATCATTAACCCACTCTATTAGGTCAAGCAAGGAAAAGCAAAAGAAGAAACCTAAAAATACATTACCTCAATTGTATATCCCCAAATGCTATATAATTCTCACTCAACACACTAAAACATTAAGACTTCTTGACAACTTCCCTTAAACAACAAGAAGAATTCCTTCTGTCTTTTTCACTTATATGAACTATAATATTTTTCTGTGTGTGGGTTTGTCTACAAGCAAATAATTTGAGATTATTTGGAAAAGTACTTGGTTTCTTCATTTACTTTCACATGTGTGAAACTCAACTGACAAACAGGAGATTTTTTTTTAAACTCCAAAAATCGGTGTTTAATTTGAGCATCTCACCAGCTTCCTCTGTTTGTCGTCATCCCTAATAATCTAGGATTCCATTACAATAAAAAATTAAGGGTTGCCTCATCAAGAAAGACTAATGAGTAACAATACACATGATTAACTGGTCATTCTCAATATAGCTGAGAATAAAGAATGAATGACATTATTGATTATTGTGTTTCTTGCCATGTATTATTTATAATTCAGGCCCTTGAAATGACCATATATTTATCTTCTTAAAAAGTGATAAAATAGGCTAACGAAGAGGACAGAGCTTGGATATAATTGAAGTCGGTGGGTAACTGTGACTAAGTTTGCATTTTAGAAGGCGAAGCAGGAACTTCTAGTCACCAACACTTGATTGAATTTATGAGGGGAAAAAAACAATGCTTAGTTATCTATACGATAAACATTATCAACTTTAAAAAATAATATCAAAATCCCTGGCCAGGTGCGGTGGCTCATGCCTGTAATCCCAGCACTTTGGGGAAGCCAAGGTAGGCAGATTACTTGAGGTCAGGAGTTTGAGACCAGCCTGGCCAACATAGTGAAACACTGTCTCTACTAAAAATATAAAAATTATCCAGGCGTGGTGGTGCACGCCTCCAATCCCAGCTACTTGGGAAGCTGGGGCAGAAGAATCGCTTGAAACCGGGAGGGGGAGATTGCAGCAAGCCAGATTGCACCATTACAATCCAGCCTGGGTGACAAGAGCAAAACTCCATCTCAAAAAATTAAAAAATTAAAGTCCTTGAATTTATCTGGAGCAGATATATTTTTAAGCCAGAAGTTATGGTCAATGAGATGCAAACAAAAATTGTTTGGCGAGCTGAGAAAATACTGTAAAAGAGTAACAATCAGCTAGGGCCTTTTCATATGTACTTTCTTTCCTATTTGGATGTGCTCATGATAATAGCACTCATGTTAGACCGGGGGCAAACTTCAGGATGAAAGTTGTGCTTTAAGGATAAAGAGCCAGAAAAATGGAAGGAGCTTGTATCCCTGATGACCACAGACATCCTAAAACCCTGGTTGCTTATCACTGGACCTTCTTTAATGTGTGAGAAACCCACTTAAGTAGTTCTTATTTCAAGTCTCTGTTACTAATAAACACAAATTCCTAACTGATACCTGGAGTAAAATACTCACCACTGTCTAAATTGAAAAAGCAATGGCTCTTGTTGGTCTTAAGCTTTGATCTTCAATGAAGTGCAGAACCCCCTAGGAGAAATAACATATTGAGTTTAAGGTCATTCCTGTAGAGCAGGTTTTGCAAAAAAGAGCAAAGGTGGAAAGAGAAGACTTCATAGTGAAGAAAAGATTTCTCATAGTTGGCATGGAGGGTGCGTTCCATAAACAAGTAAAAAGATCATTAAATATCAGCTCATTTTAATATAAATGATGGAGTCATAAAGATTTTACATTGGGATTTTCAGAAGATTCCAAAGCACCTGAAAACAAAAAGTGTATTATGTTGGCAACCTGTGCTAAGCCATGGGGAAAGAAATGAGTCCTGTTCATCTGACATGTATCTTCCTTCAATTTTATAGTCATATTTTTCCCTCCAGCAATGGAGAATAACTAGGCAAGAAGGCTCCACCTGGGGGCACCTTCTTATCACCAGATATTCAACCCCTCCCTGTCACATCCTTACATTTTACTATGTTATTCTCATATCGATCAGCCCCTGCTGGTTTTAAGAGTCAGGGATTTTTCAAAAAATATTTTAATACCTTTCACTCTTCTTTCTCTTTGAAGTTCCAGCCATTATAATTCAGCTATTTCTTGGCTCATAAACTTGGCAAGGTTTTCTAGAAAAAAAAAGTCATCTCATTGGCAGAGAGGTTTCTCATATGCTGACAGTTGAGCTTATATGAAGTTGCTGAGTAATAGGAAGGATCAAATAAGGATTGCGAGGGGAACAGGAAGTGCAATGCCCTCCATAAATGAATCCCAGAGACTGATTTTGCTTGTCTAAGAAGATGAAGGGTCTTTCTTTTGAAGTAGCCTTCATTGACCTCTTGCTAAAACTGTTTATTCAATGTGATTTCTCCACTGGATGGAGAGTGGTCTTGCCTTCTTCCCCAAACCTTTCTGCAAGTGCCATTTCAAACATAATTCTGTGCAGTTCTGTTGTGAGCTGCCTTCTCTAACCCCTCTGCTAAAGAACACAGCTACAGGCTCAGGACCACTTAAGAAGCCTCACACTAAAGTAGCCCTTCATCTCAAAACAAATCTCTTAAAAATATTCCTTGGAGCGCATCTTTGTAGACTGATCTATTTGTGACATCTCATAAAGACTGAAAAGAGGAAGCTTTGTGTATCTCCAAAGAGTGCCCATCTTATCTCTGCGTCTGAAGCACATGGAAACTATTAATTAGCTAAGTCCTTGAGTACACAATGCAGAAGACATCTGCCCTTATTTTCTCCATGCTAAATCCCTTTTCCATGCTTACTATAACTAAAAAAAAAAAAAAAAATCCCAGGAAGTAAAAATGGTTCAGTTAAAAACCCTCTCTTTCACACAACATCCTGTCCTGCTTAACAATGCCATAATTCTACTGTACTGTAAACAATTAGATAGGGATATTGTAAAATTAGCTCCAATTTGCATAATAATGCTTTACTGTTATAATTTAGTGACTGCATTTGCACAAATTTAATAACAATTCAGCTTGTATTTTTTTGTTTTAATATATTTTATACAAATAATGTCAAATTTATAGATTACTAGGTTCCCCAAAGCAAGCCAGATGAAGACATTGCATTTTTGCAAGTTTAATATACCACATGATATGATAATTCTAGCCTTCTTAAACTAAAGGTCACCTCCTTTCCTGATTCTGTTTTTTCCCCTTGTTTAAGGAAAAAAGTGTTTGAGACTCCTAATGACTTGGAGCAAAGAAAATTATACCCATTATATATCTGATGACATCTAAACCAGCTTAAAGTATTTTAAATGTATTTTTCCCCATTTTGTTTCAAGGGACTATGGAATTTAATCCCCAAAACATTTTTGAAGTCATATTTCAAGTTTAAAATCAGTCAAATTTGGATTCTGAGCTGGTGGAGCAAATTGCATTAAAAGGTGTTTTTATTGTATTTATTGTCACAGATGTTAATTCAACGGATCTAACCATTATTGTCTTTTGGATTTATGGCATAATTCCACCTGATAGAAATTGAATTGCCACATAAGCTCTACTCTTATCTGAGGCTTTTTGCTCTCAGGGCCTCTGGGTCAATGATGAAATCATTGCAAGTCCTGAATCAATGCTTTCCTGGAGGAAAATTTTAGTGATCATTGTTATAACAGGGTGTCTCTTCTCCACGAATGAGACCAACAGTAGTTTACTTGTAAAAGTGTTAGAAGGGTTATTAGTACATAGGGGTAAGTGACTTAGTTTGTCAGCGTAGTTGGTTAACTATTAAAAAAGACTGTCTGATATTATTGGTTGTTAAACTTTCAAATGAGTTACTAAGAAAAAGTATACAAAGATATATTCTTGGTGGTGCTTCGGAAATCTTTGATCCTGTTCAGAGCTGCTCTATACAGCAGTGCAGGTTACTAGCTAAGGGAAGGACAAACTGGGAACTGAAGTTCAGCCTGCACTCCATTTGCCAACCTGGAGCTGCATAAACCCAAAGGACAAAGTGTCTTTTCCACTTAGCACAAGGGTGATCCATGAGCTCATGGCAGTCCTTATTCTGACTCTCCAGGTTGGTATAAACGTGATTTAGCTTAACAAAAGAACTGCTTCCTTGGTTCTCTCCCTAGCACAATTCCATAATTTCAAACAAAGGCCTTGTGGGATATCAAGTAGAATCATGTAACTCAAAATGCTAATCGCACAATATTTATAGTAAAGAGGATTGTGGAAACCACTTGCAGTAGCAGTCAAGTCAATCTTGGTTTAATGCACATTTCTACCTTCTTTCTTAGTCACAGTTTCTTTGAGAACTTGTGATTATATCTGTACCTGAAAAGTGTGGGTCAATGTGAACAATTGATCACAATAATCAGGCCCCAATCTCATTCCCACACCACCTCCATCTGGTTCTACGTAACAGCAGTTTTCTGTTATTTTCTTTTGTCTCAACTCTTATAGAAGTACTTCAATGGTACACTTTCGTTTTCCAAATAATCAGCCTGTCCTTCAATCTTGCCCTCTCTGAGTGAGGTTAGTTAACATGGACCAAACTGTCCAGAGAAATTTTGCACTTTATGAGAATCTGTTTGTACAATTTTTTGCTATATGAAAGTTTTATTTCCATGTATTCTGGTTTATTTAAAGGCACCTGACTCATTTAAATGAGCAGATAGAAACACATAAAAAATAAGTAGTTAATATAGATATGAAGCCAGAAGTGGACAAAAAAGGAGATAAGGTAATAAAACAAAAATGTATATATGGTTTAGAACACAAGTTTTTATTTTATATGTACATCTTGCACATAGCTATTTCACTAGTAGTCTGGAAAATGTATGTATTTGAATTAATCTCCTATCTCTGACACATTTTTCTGTAATCAGCTTTGCAGTTTGCTAGACTTTCTCTTGAAGATTACTTCGTGTTAGCCTCTGCAGGTCTCCATACATAAACCCTCAGAGTGCAACTAAGACATACTGTGCAGAAAGAACAAAAAACATGAATTTAGGTGCGTGTATTATAAACATAATATTAAATGCATAAGATATCACTGAGGTCCTCCTTCAATTAAACCTAGGATGCTAGCTGAATTTCTGTTCTGAATTTTCTCTAATGAGCATTGATCAGTAGTTTTTCTTCTTAATAGTAACACCCCATGAAGAGGCAGCTCTACCTGAAAGCCCTGGAGGACTGATTTGAGGAGAAAATATAACTTTATCAGTGAATGCTAAAAACTAGACTTTTCTTCTATTACTGTTATACAGTATTAAAATTTTAAGTACCCATACAAAACAAGAAAGACTACATTCACTTATTTTCTAGGCCAGAGAATAAGAGATCTTTTGAGCTTTGCAGAAGCTGAGAAATAATTTTCAAAATTCAGTCTTAGAATTTCAAAGTTTTACTTAAAAAATTTGTATACTACCTGTATTATTTGTTAATGTTTTTCCTTAAGTGTCTCATATTTTCAAACAATAACTTAAATGTAATTTTTTTAAAAAAGAAAATTTGTTACTGCTATAAAGGGCAAGGTACTGCACTTGTCCTGAGATAACTATAAAAATAAACATAATGAAAATAAAGCAATATTAGTAAATTCTAGCTAGGCAATTTTGCTTGTCAAACGCTCTGACCCCTAGCCTTGTTCTTTGATAAAAAGAGAAGGAGAGAACCAGGGAGAGAAGTTTGGTGAAGACATTTAAGCACCAGTTGGGTTGTTTTTAAAGCTTAAAGGACCTTTGAAAGGGAAATAAATTCTTTATATGGAATTCGAGGTTATCTAAAGTCAGGGCTCTCCAGCATTTAGAATTCTCTCTAATGGTAGCTGGAATATGGGTTCCAAACGCTTGGAAACAGTAAATAGAGGTTGGTGCCATTACTGGCTGCTTTTCTGCACCCTTCTGACTCAAACGCTTTCCATTCTTTAGCATGGGTACTGAATGAAATGTCCTCGATGGTGAGAAATGTTCAGTCAGAACCAGAAAATAATTATTGAAACTACTTATTTCCATTTTCGGCAGACACATAAGTTTGAACTAAGGGAAACACCTTGCTATCTGATACGATTGCAGAGATACAGTCCTAGCCATTTAAGTGTCTAATCCAGTGGAGGATTGCTTTGTACCTAACATTTTAAGATCATAATTTTTAGAATAAGAAGAAAAAAGAGAAAAAATTTTGCATATCCTCCTATTGTTTTGTTAGGCATTTCTTCTTTCTAATATATGCACATAGACATGTGTATATATATGTATGAACATATACACATATAAATAATAAATATATGTATTGATGTTATAAAATATATATTATGTAATAGATAATGTTTATATATTATAGTATATATTATGTAATATATATCATATAACACTTATCTATATAAAACAGAAATAAAAATGTTTATCTCAGATGATCACACTCAATTCTTAATTATGGTTATCCTATTCTCACACAGCTATTAGAAATTCTTTCAGAAATGTGTTAATTGCTAACATCGTTAACTACCCTCACAATCTGAATGGAAGAAAAAGAGCTGTCATATAAGTCTATGATGCCAAACAATAACTTCACGCTTTGGTTTATAATTTTTAGAACATTGCCATATATATTGTCTCATTTGAGTCTCAAGAGCTTCCAACATAATTTGGAATCTCATTTTATAAGGTAAAGAAATTGAGTATCCAAGAGGTTCCTGGTTTGCTCATTGTCTCATGACTAATAAATGGGACTAAGTCACAATCTTCTGGCTATATTCTCACTAAAACATTCTCTCATCATGTATTGTATTGTGTATTGAGACAATCCTTCCTCTACTCAACTTTCTCCTCTATTTCAGTCAGTATATGTTTACTGGGCACTTCATTTGTGCCAGGCACTGTGATTGACATGTAAGGATAAGAAGATGAGTGACATGCTCCTAACACCATCTACTTAATTTGGGTTCCCCCAGAAATCAATGTCTGAGGCAAAGGGCTTATGTGCCTTATATGCTATTCTTATTTGTGATCCCTGGGATTAGAAATGAGAAACATAGGGCAGCGAACTGGGGAAGGAGGCAGAACAAGCCAAGCAAGTCTCATTCAGTTGGCCAACACCAAGTTGCAACTGACTGCCAGATCCTTTAGAACTCTCCCCTAGAAACTTTATAGTCTGTGTTTCAGGGCAATACATGGTGGAGCTTGAAAAGTTATAGAGAAAGGGCAACAAATTTATCTACCAACTGTTATTTTCTATTGGCTGAAGATTTGCTCCTTGGGGTATTAACTTCCTCACACTCTGGGGTTGCCCAATTGTGAGCACCTCGGGAGTCTGCCTTATTCCTTTTCTTTGTGTCACTAGGGAAGTGTCAGGGGGAGAAGAGTGGATATGGAGTAGGCATAAAGTGATACAGTGTCAGGTGGCGCCCGTAGAACTTGCAGGTTGTCCCCCAGTGGGATGACAGAACAAGAGTCATAATAGATGAAGTGTGTCTGAGGTAGTACATGAAAGGAGTCCTGACATCATTCAGTGTGAAGGTTTCAACACTCGTCATCCGTATTTCCAGCCTTAACAATGCCTATGAGAAATCTTTACACAGCATCTCCAATCTTAATGTTTCTCCACTGAGAGATCACTCAGCATCTCCAGTCGTCAATGTTTCTGAACTGAAATATTTACCTCCTGCTCCTCAAAGTCAACTATCAACTAAAACAACAAATAGTACCAAAAAGACTTATCTTTGAGGAAGAATAGTTCACTCTTACTACTATAATAAACATCCCATGATAGAGCTAAAAGAAAACGGGACATCCAATGAACATGGACCTAGAAATAAAACTTAAGTCTAATTTACTCAGTCACCTAATTGGGCACTAACATTCTCTGCATTAGGCTTTGTGCTGATAGGTGCTGAGATCCAAATGCTAATATCTCCTTGCCTTGGAGAACTGGCTGTCTCCATTGGATTTACTTATAATTCGCCTGGGGAGCTTTAAAAAGTCTGCTGACCCTAATGTCACCCCCAGAGACTCTGATTTAATTAGACTGGGGTGCAGCCTGGACTTCAGAATTTATAAAAATTCCCATGTTATTTTATTGTGCAGTCAAGGTGTTGCCATCTAAAATCCAGCAAAAACAGACTAAAGTCTAGCCTAGAGGATCTTATACATCAGTGCAGCAGAAGCATCTGGTGAATTTGTTAGGCATGCTGATTCCCAGATTTATAACCAGGATTATGAGTCACTAAGTCCAGAGCTGGTCACAGGAATCTGTGTATTTAACAGGTACTTTAAGAGAATCATGTATAAAGTTGTTGGACCTTGCCTTGAAAACATTTCAAATCTTGAGAGGTTAATCACAACAGTGAAAAGATTATGGAAGAGAGTGCACATGTTGCTCAGGGATTGAAAAACAGTATGAAGGGAGGGAGCCTGAACAAGATGGCTGAATACAGAAGCCTCCATTGATTGTTTCCCTGCTATGGAAGTGCCAAACAACTATCCACACCAAAAGCACCTTCAAAAATCCAAAAATCAGGTGAATGATCACAGTAGCTGGTTATCACTTCATATTAAGTAAAGAGGTGCTGAAGAGGGTAAGAAAGGCAGTCTCCAATCACCTCCAATCACCACTCCTTCCCCATCCCTGGCAGTGGCCGCATGGCATGGAGAGAGAATCTATGTGTTTGGGGAAGGGAGAGCTCAGTGACTGTGGGACTTTGCATTGGAACTCAGAGCCACCCTGTCACAGCAGAAAGCAACATGGGGCTCCCTCAGCTGGCACCCAAGAGGGAGCACTTAGATCAGCCTTAGCCAGAGGGGAATCATCCATTCTGGCAAGCCCTGCTACCTTGGCCTAAAGAGTTCTGGGGTCCTAAATAAACGTGAAAGGCAGTCTAGGTCACAAAGACAGCAATTCCTGGGTGGATCTTGGTGCTGTGCTGCGCTTCAAGCCAGTGGATTTGGGACGTTCACAACCTGTGAAATACCAGGTGGGACAGCCAAGGAAGTGCTTGTGTCCTCCCTCTCCCAAATCCAGGCAGCTTAGCTCGTAGCTCTGGAAGAGACTCCTTTCCTCTGCTTGAGGAGAGGAGAGGGGAGAGTAAAGAGGAATTTGTCTTGCAACCTGTATACCAGCTTAGCCACAGCTGAATAGGGCATCAGGCAGAATTCTGAGGCTCCCCATTCCAAGCCCCAGCTCCCGGATAACATTTCTAAACTGGAAGGGAACCTGCTACCTTGAAGGAAAGGAGAGGAAGGGAACCTGCTGTCTTGAAGGAAAGGACCCAGTCCTGGCAGGATTTATCACCTGCTGACTAAAGAGCCCTTAGGCTCTGAATAATCAGCAGTGGTAGCCAGGGAATACTCACCACAGCTTTAGTTGAAACTCAGAGCTGTGCTAGCTTCAGGTGTGACCCAGCACATTGCCAGCTATGGTGGCTATGAGGAGAGAATCCTTTTGCTTAAGAAAAACAGAGGGAAGAGTAAAGAGACTATCTTGAAGCTTAGGTACCAGCTCAGCCACAATAAGGTAGAGCAACAAGCAGGCTGCAGTGGTTCCCAGATCTAGGTCTTGGCTCCTTGATAGTATTTCTGGACCTGACCTGGCCCAGAGAAGATCTCACTACCCTGAAGGGAGAGACTCAGGCCTGGCAGCATTCGTCAGAAGCTTACTGAAGAGCCCTTGGGCCTCGAGTGAACATTGGCAGTAGCCAGGCTGAACTTGCCACTGGCCTAGGGTGGTGGTGGCATGGGGAGAGACTCTGCTTGAGGAAAGGGGTGAGAAGCATAGAAAGGACTTAGTCTTGCTGCTTGGATGCCAGCTCAACCGCAGTAGAATAGAGTACCTGGTGGATTCATAAGGATTTCAACTCCAGGCCTTGGCTCCTGGACAGGATCTCCAAACCCACCAGGGGTTGGGGGGGAACTTGCCACTCTGAAGGGAAAGACAAAGACACAGGTCCTTGGGCCTTGAGTGAACACTGGTGGTAGCCAGGCAGTGGTCACTACAGGCCTTGGGCAAGACCCATTGCTGTGCTGGCTTCAGGTCTGACCCAGCACAGTCCCAGTGGTAGTGGTGACAGTGGTGCTTCTGTCACCCCTCCCCCAGCTCCAGGTGGCTCAGCACATAGAGAGAGAGACTCCATTTGTTTGGGGGAATGTAAGGGAAAAGAATAAGAGTCTCTGCCTGGTAATCCAGGGAATTTGCCTGGATCTCACTTAAGATCACAAAGGTGGGTATCTCTATGAATATGCAAGAGCCAAAGCATTACTGGGCATGGGGTACCGTCTAAAGCTGATGGGGCTATAGAGATCAAAAACATAGAATTCCTGGAAAGGAATACCTGGAAAGCCCTCCTAAGAAGGTTGGGCACAAACAAGCTTAGAATGAAAAGTCTACAATAAATAGTTGACTCTTCAATGCCCAGAAATTGATGAACATCCACAAGCATCAGGACCATCCAGGAAAACATGACCTCACCAAATAAACTAAATAATGTACCAGTAACCAATCCTGGAGAGACAGAGATATGTGATCTTTCAGACAGAGAATTCTAAATAGCTGTTTTGAGGAAGCTCAATGAAATTCAACATACCCCAAGGAATTCAGAATCCTATCAGGTGCCCTTAACAAAGAAATTGAAATAATTAAAAATAATCAAGCAGAAATTTTGGGACTGAAAAATGCAGTTCACATACTGAAGAATGTATCAGTCTCTTAACAGCAGAATTGATCAAGCAGAGGAAAGAATTAGTAAACTTGAAGACAGGCTATTTGAAAATACACAGTCAGAGGAAACAAAAGAAAAAAAAAGGATAGAAAAGAGTGAAATATTCTTACAACATCTATAGAATTGCCTTGAAATTCAAAAAACAATCCTGTTTACAATAGCTGCAAAGAATATAAACTACCTAGGAGTAATCTTAACTGAAGAAGTGAAAGATCTCTAAGATGGGAACTGTAAAACTTTGATACAGGAAGTTAAAGAAGACACAAAACAAATGGAAAGATATTCCATGTTCATGGATTAGAAGAATCAATATTGTTAAAATGTGCATACTGTCCAAAGCAACCTACAGATTCAATGCAATCTTTCTCCAAATATCAATGACATTCTTCACAGAATTAGAAAAAAAGTCCAAAACTTATATGGAACCAGAAAAGACCCAGAATAGCCAAAGCTCTTCTGAACAAAGAGAACAAAACTGGGGAAATCACGTTACTGGAATTCCAATTATACCACAGAGAAATAGTAACCAAAGCAACATGGTACTGGCATAAAAACAGACACATAGACCAATGAAACAGAATAGATAATCCAGAAATAAATCCATACATCTATAGTGAACCCATTTTGACAAAGATCCAAGAACATATATTTGGGAAAGAACAGTGCCTTTAATAAATTATACTTGGAAAACTGGATATTCATATGATGTAGAAGAATGAAACTAGATCCCAATCTCTCTCTAGATACAAAAATCAAATAAAAATGGATTTAAGACTTAAATCTAAAACTTAAAACTATGAAACTAAGAGAAAACTTTGGGGAAACTCTAGGACATTTGACTGGACAAAGATTTCTTGAGTAATACCCCATCACTGGCAACCAAAGCAAAAATAAGACAAATGAGATCACATCAACTTAAAAAGCTTTTGCACAACAATAGAAACAATCAACAAAGTGAAAAGACAACCGACAGAATGGGAGAAAATATCTGCACACTATCCATTTGACAAGCAATTTATAACCTGAATATTAAAAATGCTCAAACAATTCAATAGAAAAAAGTTTACTAATTTGATTTTAAAATGGGCAAAAGATCTGAACACGTTTCTTAAAAGAAGACATATAAATGGCAAACAGGTATATGAAAAGGTGTTCAACATAACTGATAATCAGAGAAATGCAAATTAAAACTCCAGTGAGATATCTTCTTACCCCATTTGAAATGACTTGTATCCAAAAGAAAGGCAACAACAAATGCTGGTGAGGATGTGGAGAAAAGGGAACTCTTCTGCTGGTAGGAATGTAAATTAGTACAACCACCATGGAAAACAGTTTGGAGGTTCCTCAAAAAAACAGAAAATGAATGATTAGGGGATTCAGCAATTCCACGGCTAGGTATATAGCCCAAAAGAAAGGAAATCTCAGTATATTGAAGAGATAGCTGCACTTTCATGTTTACTCCAGCACTATTCACAATAGCCAAGATTTGGAAACAACCCAAGTGTCCATCAATAGATGAATGGATACAAAATATATGATACACATATACAATGGAGTACTATCAGCCTTAGAATGAATGAGATACTGTCATTTACAACAACATGGATAGAACTGGAGGTGATTATGTTAAGTGAAATAAACCAGGCACAGAGAGACAAATTTTACCTCTTTTCACTTATTTGTGGGAGCTAAAATTTAAAACATTCGAATTTGCAGAGATAGAGTAGAATGATGGTTACCAGAGGCTGGGAAAGGTAGTGGGGTTAGGGGGAAGTGGGGCTGGTTAATGAGTACAAAAAGAGGCTGGGCACAGTGGCTATCTCCTGTAATCCCAGCTGTTTGGGAGGCCAAGGCGGGCAGATGACCTGAGGTCAGGAGTTCGAGACCAGACTGACCAACATGGAGAAACTCCATCTCTACTAAAAATACAAAATTAGCCGGGCGTGGTGGTGCATGCCTGTAATCCCAGCTACTCGGGAGGCCGAGGCAGGAGAATCACTTGAACTCAGGAGGCAGAGGTTGCAGTGAGCCGGGATTGCACCATTGTACTCCAGCCTGGGCAACAAGAGCAAAATTCTGTTACAAAAAAAAAAAAAAAAAAAAAAGCACAAAAATATAGACAGATAGAATAAGATCTAGTATTTGATAGCACAGCAGGGTTTCTACAGTCAACAATAATTTACTGCACCTTTTAAGATAACTAAAAGAATAAAATTGGATATTTTTGTAACACAAAGAAAGGATAAATGCTTGAGGTGGTGGATTCTCCAGTCACTCTGATGCGATTGTTACTCCTTGTGGCCTGTATCAAAATATCTCATGTATCCCATACAGATACTATTGTGTACCCACAAAAATTAAAATTAAACTAGAATGAGGAAACATCAAGATTATTTATTCTAATGACAGGGTCAAAAGAGGATTTTTTTTTTTTTAAAGATGTTGGAGATGGTTCCTTAGAGAGAGGAAGTATGTTGTATGGTAACCAGCTGTTCTTTATCTCCTCCAGGATAGATGAAGAGGAAAGGCTTTTAAACTGTAGCATGTGGGTTTTAGGTTATGAGCAAAGAAGAATTCCTGGCAGTGAGAGTTGTTAAGCATTGATTTAGGTTATTAAGAAAGGCTGTGAAATTTTTTTCTCTGAAGGTTTTCAAAGCCAGTATAGATTTTCATCTATCTGGGCTGGCTAAGGTATTATCCTACCCAAAAGCAGATGGAATAGACTAGGTAACTCTTTAAGCTCTTGAATGGCTTATGACCCATGGATTTGTAACTTACAGAATGAAAGTTAAATGTGAGTGTAGAGGGACTTCCCGAGTGGTGAGTGAGAAGTCAGAGAACTCTCTTCTCAGTAAAACAACTATTTAACTGATAAAAATTATTTTAAAAACCCGTTTAAAAATCTCTGGAAATTGTCATAAGGTTACACAGCAAATGGAGAAATATTTATTTAAGAAAATCTGTTGAGCAGTAAGAACAGCAAGAGTCTGTGACATTTGAGTGATAACCTTTGCCTCTAGCCCAGCTTTGTGTTTAGGAAACTCTTTCTGGGTGTCCTACTCTGTGCAGGTATAGCCAAGAAGACAAAGGAAAAGTGACAGTAGAGAGAAGAAGGGGTCCCTCATACCTAGGCTCCCAGTCCAGGGCTATATTTTCACCCTGCCCACCCTCTGGGCCCTTTGTTGCAAAAGTGCTATTCAGGGCATGAGTGACTGAAAGGACTAAGGCTCCTATCCACCACCAGCCTCTACTCCCAGGGCAGACGCTCTTATCCAGGTGGGGCAGGCTGAGAATATATGTGCCTCTATTGCTCATGCCCTAGCAATGTGGAAGTTCTGTGCTTAGATGGGTAAGCTGAGATCATAGGCTACCACCTCCTATTCCAGCACCCACCTGTAGAGCAAGGGTGTCAATCCAGGAGAGGTAAGCTACCATCCCTGCTCCCACCTCCTATGCTCTGAGATTGTACAAAGTGGGAAAGGCAGGCTGTAAACAGCTCAGCTGGAGAGAACTGAATTTATCTGGAACAGAAAATGGGAATTCCAGGTCTAAGGGAGTTGAAAACAATGGAAATCTTGGTGGAGAGCAATTATGAGTATATTGGTAGCTCCATGATACTGGTAGCAACAAGTTAAAAAGCAAAACATCCAGAAGTCTAATAGAAAGAACCATAGAAAAAAACAGCCAAAAATACTTCTCTGGATTCACAGTCAACTCTATGTTCAGAAAGGTTGTGCATAAGTGTTAGGGACCTACTCAGAAGCAATCAGAAGAGGACTTGAACAGACTTGAAATCACTCCCTAAACCACACACATATCTATCATCAACATGTAGCAGAAGATTACTGGCACAAGGGGTTTAAGCACACTTCTTCCTGAACACTGGCTAAGCAATAAGCTACTCTGGCCAAAAAATAATTCCCAGGAATTCAAGGTTAAAAATAAAAGCACATGTATCCCTGGCAGTTTGAAAGATAGTGTGCATATACAAGGTGGTGCCCTCTCAGGGGCAATCAGAGGCAAGAACTTCAAAGCTACTAGTTGCTGGGCTGATTGTGGGCAAAACTACCACCCCTCTGAATTGTAATAGCCTCTCCTAAACTACACACAAATACATCCAATGGTAAAGGGTAAAAGTGTAACAGAGCTTAATTTTGACTAATTAGTATCTGCTTTTGACCAATAAGTAGCTTATGCTGACTCAGGGGCAACCCCTAGGAGATCAGGCTAAAAGGTAAAAACCAAGGGGAAAATAATCTGAACCGAAACATGAGAGGTTACACATTACAGGGAAAATAGGCCTCACAGAATTAGTTCAGCCAAATCACCAAACAAATGATCAAGCAAACAATGACATCAATCCTCCAGGGAATATTCATATCCCAGTTTCCTTCAATATATTATCTGAAATGTCCAGTTTTCAACAAAAAAATTGTGAGACATGCACAGAAGCAGAAAAGAATGGCATACACAGGAAAAACAGTAGGCAATAGAAACTGCCTTTAAGGGACAAAGATGTTGGATTTAGTAGACAGAGACTTCAAAGGATTTATTAAAAATATGTACAAAGAACTAAAGAAAATAATATCTAAAGGATTAAAGGAAATCCTGATGACAATGTTTTATCAAATAGAGAATATCAATGGAGAGATAGAAAGGCTTAAAAAGAATAACCAAATGGAAATTACGAAGTTGAAAAGTACTATAAGTAAAATGAAAAATTCACTAGAGGTGCTCAAAATGAGCTGAGAGAAGAATCAGTAAACTTAAAATTGGTTTAATAGAGAGGACCTTCCATCTCCTCTAAAATTAACAACACAGAGAAAACAACAACAACAAAAAGTCCAAACATCAGTATCCCAGAGAAACAGTGCTACACCATTAACCAAGGAACATATATACAGTGGGAGTACCCAAAAGAGAAGAGAGAAAAAAAGAGGCAAAAAAAGTATTTGAAGAAATTGGCCAGATGCGGTAGCTCATGTCATAATCCCAGCACTTTGGGAGGCGGAGGCGAGTGAATCACTTAAGGTCAGAAGTTCAGGAACAGCCTGGCAAACACGGTGAAACCCCATCTCTACTAAAAATGCTCAAAATGAAAACATTAGCTGGGTGTGGTGGTGAGCATCTGTGGTCTCAGTTACTGGGGAGGCTGAGGCAGGAGAATCGCTTGAACCTGTGAGGCAGTGGTTGCAGTGAGCCAAGATGGTACCACTGTACTCCAGTCTTGGTAACAGGGCAAGACTCTGTCTCTAAAAACGAAAAAAATAATAATGCCTGAAAACGTCCAAATTTAATGATAGCCATTAATCTATACACTCAAGAAGCTCAACCAACTCCAAGTAAGGCAAACAAAAACAAATTTATAGACATGTCATAATCAAAAGGTTGAAAGCCAAAAACAAATAGAAAAGCTTGAAAGCAGTAACAAAAAATGACTCGTAATGCACAAGGGAACTCCAGTAAGACAAAGAGTTAATTTCTCATGAGAAACAACAGAGGTAAGAAGGCAGCAGGACAATATATTGAAAATGTGAGTGTGCAACTGGGGACTGGACTTTGCGAACATGATTCCCCAATTACTTCCTGACACTTATTGTTTTTCTCTCTTTATCCTTACAATTTCCTCATTATTTCCCACATTGATATCTCCTGACAGTTTCTGAATCCTGGAGAGGAAAATATTTTACTCTTCCAATTAGAACAGATTCATCAACATTTTCAAAAATAGTTTCGAACCTTTCATCTCTTCTAGGATTAAGTATATATCTTTGATTCTTATCTGAATAAATGAGATAAGTTTTCAAAGAATAAACATCTTTGTTGGACATCTTCTGCTTTTGCTTTCTCTACATCTATTCCTTCTTCTCGAGATGGTATACCTTGGTGACGTTTTGGGAAACCATGCCTTCCTTCTTCTCAGTCCATGTGGCTTATCTGGGACTGATCTAAACTTCTGACTCTATGTGAGCATATGACACAAATGGACTCAGTCAGAGATTCTCATTACTCTGTCCATACCGATAGGTTAAGGGATGAACACATAATCCATGCCATACTGATGAGACTCAATTTGGGGAGTGTGGTTAGAATAATTTTGAAGAAGAAAACATTTCTTTTTTTAAGAAAAATTATTATAAATGGAAAATTTATAGTTATATGTATTTATTGGGTACAAAGTGATGTTATGATTTATAAATACAATGTGAAATAATTAAATAAAGTTAATTAATTTATTCATAGCCTTCTTTTTGTGGTAAGAAATTTACTCTTGGCATTTTTGAAATGTACTATTATTAATTATAGACACCACATTGTGTAACAGGTCTCCAAAGTAAAAAATATTATTCCTCCTCTATGCGATTTTCTATGCTTTGGCCATCACCTCCTCATCCTCCCTACCCCTAGAAGATGACATTCATCAGGGTTACTCGGGCAAGATGTAATGCTGAGGGTGTTGTGGGCTACCAGGAGGAGTGAGCCCCTGAAATGGAGGCTAACACAGGAAAAAATAGAACTAAGAGATCAAGAGACAGAAACCTTGTCCCGACGGCATTATTTAAGCCTGTGAATCCCTCTGTGACCAATGCTAATCCAATTCTGATTACATGTACAATATGTCCCTTTTTGCATATCAAATCTGAGTTGGGTTTCTGTTAGTCACAAGTAAAAGAGGAATGAATAATGATATTTTCTCTACATTTTTTATTTACCTATGAGTCTGTGTTCATTTTATAACTAAAAAAAAAACTATCTACAAGAGACAAAACAGAAATAGGTATAGAGACTCAAAAATAATTCAAGATGATATCTTAGAAAGGCATTCTCTCTTTTTGGGGATTTTTATTTTTAAAATTGGAGTAACTTTAATAATTAATGCAAGAAACTGATGCCAATTTGGTCTTCTAATAGCTCATGTGTTGGCCAATGCCCGGTAGGTGATGTTCATCTCCGTGTGAACACACCTATCATTAGTGTGCCTATTTCCTGTTAACCATCCAGGCCTTGGAGAGGTTGTGGAGGTTAGGGTGGAGGGCAGGGTGGGTAGAGGTGATTAGCAAGAAAGCCCTGAACATTAACTCAGGGCCTTGTTGAGCTATGTAGGACATACTAAAAGATCCAAGGAGGCCACATTTAAAAATAGCATAATGAAATTAGTACACTGCAGTCTGCCCTGAGGAGCAGGCATGACCTGACTTGATGAAGCTTCACATACAAAATGGATTTTATTTTTAGGGCATTCTATCTGGGATAACAATGGCTCTGCTGATAGGAAGGTAGTGGGTATAGTTTGTCTTAGTGGCTGGCACTTACGCTTGAAAAGAACAAAATAGCATATTTAAACTGTCAAGCCCTAATTGTTTCATTAGATGGTGGTAGTCTGACAAAAGGAGCCGGCTAACTGCTGAAAGCAAGAATGATGAGCAGTAATTCTGGTAGGGCACTGGGGCGCTGCACTAGTTACCTCTCCTCCTTTGTTTCTTCCCAGTTCATCTCTCTTACAAGAGGAAGTCTCATTTTCTAATGTAATGACTGCTATTAAAATCAGTTAAAAGTCTTTCATGAGCTCTGTGGTCTATCTTCTACATATTTTTAGATCTGAATGGGTTACAGAGGCGAGTTCTAGCATTTGTATTCATCTATTGGGGTCTCTAGCATCCAGTTTAATATCAATTATACTAATAAAGGATATTTATATAGGACTCTGAACCCAGCAGGATCCTAAAGTGATTTACACACTTTATACATTACAGATAAAATGTTTTGTTTACCACTAACGTGCAGTCATCTCACTTTTGACGGTAAATATCACGCCACCGCCAACTGCCTCTCCTGTGCAGAAAATGGAGACCCTCCCATCTGACAGAAATGGAAGAGGACTTTTTGGTAGGCAGAAGGCAAGAACTCAGCTTAATATCTTGACGGGGCAAAGTAGAGAAAGCCCCGGGCTAGGCATTTATGGTAAATAAAGCAGCTTCCACATATTAATTTTATAAAGCATTTCTGCTCTTCCCTCTAACGCTGCACATCTGTGAGGTATCAGGGGAGAGGCAGAATGGGGGGTGTGGAGGGAGAGTTCTGATTTATTTCTTGCTGCTCAGTGGAATAAAGACCCACAGCATGTTTTCCATTTACACACATTTGAGAATTTAAAGGCTGCTTAGAATGAGAGGGTGGTTATATTTCATCACGAGACATCATAAAAGCTTTCTCCAGTTTGAAACACAAAAAAATCAGATCCCATAGATAGCTATTTTTTCTCAGGTACAAGGAACCAAATGTGATTAATGCCTTTTTCAAGGGCCCCAGCCTGCCTTTCCCCATCCAGAGAGGGCTCACAAAGGGATTCTTCCTGCAGCCCCAGGCCTCTGTTCTTGGCAGGGCGGGAGGGAGACTCCTCCGCTGGGTGGGCTGAGTGGGACCTCTGCTGTGGAGGCTGCCCCTCTAAGTTCAGAAAGCTGATTTATCTTTGATTCAGGTTTTTAAATTAGCCTCGTTTAAAACCATCTATCTTTTTCCAAGGGCAGCTTTGCTTTTAGCCAAGCCTCACATTACGCACTGTATATAAATTTCCACTGAGTTGTTTCCCAGATTCACAAGTCTGAAATGTTGAAGCCCAAGTTTATCATCATTCAGGCCGAGCTGGAGCAAGCTTGTCCTTGTCAGACATTGGTTCCGAACCTGAATGTGCCGTCCACTTTTCAAGTTCTTGCTCAACATTAAAAGATTATTTTGTTGGGGAAATGCTCATCATTTAAACCCACCGTTCCTGACTGAGATGTGGATAGATAAAGGATCTTAATAATCGAAAAACCTCAGTAAGTGAAGAGAAACCAGTCCTAAAGATGTGGAAAGTGACTTCCTGAACTTAACTAAAATCTGATTTGGAAGGATGGTACTTGCAGCCTTTTTGAACTATCCTAGTGAAGATGTGCTGCAGAATCCAAGGAGTTCTTCAGAATCCAAGGGGTCCTTCAGAATCCAAGGAAAATTCATCAGGGAGGAAACAGCAACTTGGATGCAGCATGCCTTGTGGGTTAGAGAATAAACAGGCAGAAACTGACCACATCACGTAGGAGCAGGGCAACTCTCAGGGTGTGGCAAAACACGTTTCCAGTACAGTTAGTCTTATTACCAGTGTGGACAGGACTTCAGCTGCTGCTTTCAGCATGTGCTGACACAGGGCTTCCCTTACTCCCATGACTCACGGCCATTTCCACAGGCTTAGCTGCCACCCAGCATGCTCCATTGAAATGAAAAATGATCAAAAGCTGGAGATGGGATCTTTGCCATTAGGGACCATCAATGAGAGGAAAATACAGTCTCGTTTTCAGAGGTTGATTTGGTCTGACACAGATAAGAATACATTTCCATGCTCTAATTTGGCAATCTGGTTTCCTAAGTAATAAAGTAAACAAAACCTCTAAAGATTATTTAATATGTTTAAAAACATATTAATGTGTCTAAAGACATATTAAAAATCATGTCTATAATTTTCCAACAATATGTAAATATTGTATAAATCAAGGGAGAAAGGGATTTATTTAATGATTACAACATGTTTTTAGCTCTGAAAAAAATCTTCTTGAAACTGTATATTGTATATGTTCCCAGTTTTGTTTCTTTCATAAATGCAAACGAACAGCCTGGAAACCTGGAAGCTATAGTAAGTAACATGATCATGGATTATCGAAGCAAATTGCTTCATCTAGGGTTAAATTAAAATACACTTTTAAAAGTTTCTTCTAGGTCTACACTATCGATCAAATTTGTAGGTAAATAAGTACACTTCACTTTTTCCTACTTTATTTTTTCACTCTGAAAAATTAATGTTCACATTGTTCTCATGGATTGTTGTTTTATGCACAGGAATTAACCGAATGTTAAATAAACACTTTGCATAGCAGTTTCTCTAAGGAGAGTTATCATCAAGCCATTAACAATAACTCACATTCCTATGAAATTACCAAATGGTAATCTTGGTTGCAAGTTGAATTAGGAATCTGCCATCATGGACCCTTTGAATAGGCTTCATGAGACTATCTCAGAATATGTGTGGAATTATAGAGTAATGGGGTTGGAAATAAATGAATTTAAGGGCATCTAACTCAACAGAAAGGGAGACAGGCCTAGTGAGGTTAAGCTGGTAGATCGTTAGAGATGGAGCTGGCCTTCATTTATCGATTTATAGCTAGAGACCTTAGAAGGCCATCTAGGAGCATTAGCATAAAAGGTAAAAATGATCTGAGAATTCTGTTGTTATTTTTGTGATTAAAAAAAAAAAAATCCATGGCTGGGCGCGGTGGCTCATGCCTGTAATCCCAGCACTTTGGGAGGCCGAGGCGGGCGGATCACGAGGTCATGAGATCGAGACCATCCTGGCCAACATGGCAAACGCCGTCTCTACTAAAAGTACAAAAAAATTAGCCGGGCGTGCTGGCACATGCTTGTGGTCCCAGCTACTTGGGAGGCTGAGGCGGAAGAATCACTTGAACCCGGGAGGCAGAGGTTGCAGTGAGCTGAGATTGCGCCACTGCACTCTAGCCTGGTGACAGAGCAAGACTCTGTCTCAAAAAAAAAAAAAAAATCCTTCAGAGTTTCTTTAGGGAAAAGAGGGGTCAATCTTAGTGACCAGGGTCTTGTGGTCATTTTTAAATATTATCTTTAACAAATACTCAAATTCAAAGCCCAAATTTCTGCCCTAAGTGGGAGCAGAACAGTGCAAGAAAGAGAGTCCACTCAAAATCCTTCTGCGTCTGCCCCAGCCCTAATCGTTCCTAAGAAATGTGAGCCTAGAGGAGCTCTAAGATACCCTTCAATTCACAGGTCTGAAGATCCACCATAAAGTATGTGGGGAGTTAAGCCAAAATGCTTAACTTATAGTTCACATATAAAACAGTCTTCCTCTTATTCCTTGCTGCTCATCCATTAAATCTCCAACTCTTGCTTTTATTCACTTAGGGCATCAATCTCTTTATTCTTGTGGACAGCTAATGAAAGATCAAATAAGCATTGGAAAACACAAAATACTTTCAAGACTTTGAAAGTATTTCATAACAAGGGTGTTATAAAACAGCATAGCATAACTACTAAGACTTAGATAAAGGAAAAAAATCTACAAACAGGATTTTCTTATGCTTTAATGCATTTACATGGAATAATAGTGTATGTAAAATATTAATGCTTTTAAACTCACACTAGGTCAGCCTGACTTAGCAGTATGCCTGATGTTACCGAAAAAAAAAAAAAAAAAATCTGGCATATCTGCATAATACTGGTTAACTCCATCGGTACTGGGATGAAGGATAATTTAGAAAATATGGCTCAACTGGCCATGACCCATTTGAGTTGAATAATTTTTGATGTAGACAATAGGGTAATGATGTCAGAGTAGGATGAACCTCTCAATAAAGGGGCACTCTAATTTTGTGCTGGGGGAACAAGATATTAGACACTATTGAATAAACCACTTAGGGAAAATTTAAGTGATATTAAAATTTTTACCCTTCAACCCCAGATCTCTCTCCCAAACTCTACTCTCCAGTATTACCCCCCATTGTGTACCAGACATCAATAATGAGAAATCTTACCGTTACCTCGACTGTCATATCTCTTAAATAAAATTTCTCTTGCCTTTGAGACGGAGTTTGGCTCTTGTTACCCAGGCTGGAGTGCAATGGCGCGATCTCGGCTCACCGCAACCTCCGCCCCCTGGGTTCAGGCAATTCTCCTGCCTCAGCTTCCTGAGTAGCTGGGATTACAGGCACGTGCCACCATGCCCAGCTAATTTTTTGTATTTTTTAGTAGAGACGGGGTTTCACCATGTTGACCAGGATGGTCTCGATCTCTTGACCTCGTGATCCACCCGTCTCGGCCTCCCAAAGTGCTGGGATTACAGGCGTGAGCCACCGCGCCCAGCCGAGCTCTGTTTTTTTTTTTAAGTTTCTTGTCTTTGATAAAGATCTTTTCTAGGTTACCCAAGTTTGAAATCCTGGAGCTACCTGTGACTTATACATCTGTTTTACTAATGAAACGTGGATTTTGTCTAAGAACTGACCTGTTATTCTTTACTCATCTTTTGATTATATTATTGTTATTTGACTTAATTCATTGTTCACCTTTACTCTGGGTTTTATTAATATGTTCAGTTTCAGTTCAATACATTTGTTCATGCAATTTTGCCAGATTTATGCCCTTGCTCTTCCTCTTCTCTAACCTTCAACAATGGTTGATTTCTATCAAAAGACACCACTAAATTGTTGCCTGCCTTATGATGTTTGATGTTATGTGTACACAATATAATCTTCCTGCTGAAATGTAAGCTCTTAGAGTGCAGAAACTGGCTCTTGTGTTTGTTCTAAATTTCCTGCAGAACCAAGATTGTGCTGGAAAAGTAATAGGTATGCTAAAACAGTATGTGTTAACTGATTTCATATAAATGGAAGCTAGCAAAAACATAATTTATTATTTTCATGAAGATGATCTTCATGTTTAGTTTCAGAAAATTTAGGGCAGTGGACCACACATGTAAAAAATATGTTTGAACTTTGGATATTTTTGTTTTTGCTATATCTTGAAATCTTTTAGCATTTTGGCCACTCCAAATGTGGGTATTATTTAGGTCATGTCAGATTACATGTTGCAGGGCCAAGAAGATTCCCGATGAAAACTGGAAGACAGTTAAAATGCAGATGTTTTCAAATTGTCTCCTATTCCATGCTGTATTGAGGTTGTCTTCTATAACCGATTATATACATTAACACAAATAGCTTTATCAACATTTTGGAAAGAAACTCAGTTCAGTAGTATAGATATCATCCAAAAAAAAAAAGAAGATGAGCAATGATGCATCCGATTCACAATAAATCTGTGTGAGACTGAATTTTAGGCAATGGCTGTATTTATTTTTATTGTATTTTTTATGAGGAGTCTTTGGAAAAGCTTATGTTCCATGATCTGATGTTTATGGTCAGTTCAATCTTCCTTTGAAGATGAGCTACACCCATAAAATAAGCTGTGACTCATCCAAATTCTTATGACTACATGATACTCATTTGTAAGGTTCAAATCTTTACAACCTTATGGACACACCTCTTTTTGACAAGCCTGAGGTGCCTGGACTCGGTAGGGATGTAAGTATGTGTCACTACAGGCTCAAGAATGAGCGTGCTCTTCCATTATCCAGGCTGACCTCAGTGTCTCTGGCTATATAAACTAGTCTGTCTGCTCTGAATATTAATCATGTTGGCTTTAAACTTGGGAGTCTTTTAAAAGAGAAGCTTCCCACTCCTCAACAATAACAAACAATTTAACATTGTGTTTAGCAACTTGTCAGCTACTCCATCTCTGTCAGAGGCATTTCTTTGGTGATTATATCTCAATCACAGCTGGACCAGTTTGTGATCTGCATTATAGAGAAATGAGATATCCATAAAATAATTTAATAGCATTTATTAATGTGATGAAGAAATGAAAGTGTAAAGAGAGAGAGAAAAAAGAGAGGGAAAAAGTGGAGAATAGCAATAATAACTAACACTCCTTGGACTTTGCTTTCCAGAAACTTCTAAGAGCTTTATATGGATTGACTCATTAATCCTTACGAAAGCCTTTATTAGCTAATAGCAGTATTTTTATCTTTTTCTGATAAAGAAATTGAGGGATAATAATAAGTACAGATTTAAGACTTGAACTCAGGTAGTCTGACACCAGAGCCCAAGTTTTCAACTTTTATGGCATATTTTTCCTGTACATAACAATTGCTGACTGCTCTTGGAAAAGAGCTATTTCAATTTAAAAATAGTCATAACACAAAATAAGTTGGGGTTCGAATTTTTGATTTGTTTAGGCATAGTTGCACAAAAAGCCTAGGCAATCTATTGAACGTTGAACTATTTCACCAGTCACTTGATCTTGAATCCATGAAGTGCATCTGTCTGTTTTGTTGATGGTGAGTAGAATGACCTGACAAATGTTTTCCCCAACTGAGAAGACAACAACCATCATTTCAGATCTCATAATGGCTAAGAAATGCATATATTTCTTAAATCCTATTGGCTTCTTTTCATTATCTTATTCTTAATCACTTTCCCAATTTTATTTTAGAGTTTCAGGCAGATGTGCCCCAGACTTTGTAAATGTCAAAGCATTAGCCTGCAAATATTAATTGATTAAATGTTCACTTCCCCTCCTGATGTATGTGTCTAGAGAATTGGGTTTTGTGGGTACTTTACTGAGGGTAGATTGGTAGAATTGGCCGTTCACCCAAAAGTAAAGAATATAGCATAAATATGAAGTGTAATGATGTTTTATCTACAGACTATTGAAAAAATGGTTTGGTTTTAAAAATCATTATCTATTTACGTAAAGTTAGCAGAGAAAAAATGGAAATTAAATTAAAATTGAAGATAAAAATCTTTCACCAAGTGCGAAATTATTTCCAGTCTCACTAAGTTGAGTAGTACATCAAGGATGGTAGGAATTGGTTGTGGTGTTTAGCCTCCAGGTTTTCTGGGGGTAGAATCTCCTCTCCTCATCTATACTCATGTGAACTTCGTAGAGTTGATTGTATTCCTAATTCTAGGGGTAGAACATGTGACCAATCCTACACCAATCAATGTACCACATTCCTTTAACAACTGTAGTTAATTCAATCTGAGCCAAGTCAATCTATCAGCACTTTTGAGGACTCCTTGGTTCTGGCAGCCAGTCTGAGACCATGAAAACACTGAGGACATCAAGTTGAGAAATGGTAAGGATGAAAATAAAACAAAACCAGAAACTCTTGGGCAAAATCATTTAAGTTCTGTATCAGTTTTTGCTTGAATCCAAAATATCTCTGTCTTGTTTGTGTGAGTCAGTAGATTTTATTTTTCTTAAATAAAATTTGGATTGGAGTTTCAGTGACCTGCAATTAAAAGAATCCTAAAAATAAAAAGTAAAAAGGAAACAAAGTGATAAACTTTTCATATATTTAACTTCTCTATCATGATATGCAGAAACTAAAGTGAGATGGGACTATCTGAAATAATTTTTCACCTTGCTCAGTGTTTTTTGTTTTGCTTTCTAAGGAGACAGTATTTGAGCCTCGCAGAAGCTTCCTCCACTCCTTTTGAGTTGTCAATATCTTTGACAGCACTTGCTGAAGTGGTGGGCCTAGAAGGCTATGTTGGTTTCATGTGATATCGAGTTCCTGCAAAGTTATTTGGTGACCTGACAAAGAGTCAGTCAATCCAGGGTTGAGCTGAGCCAAATGCTTTATCTCATTTGAGAATTTGAACTAGAAGACAGAATTATAGCGAGAAAAAGATGATCACTTGAACTGCAGGTCATACTGAGTCTAGTGGTAATTTTCATCTGTGTGCACGTTGACTAAACAGAAAAGGCAAGCCTGGAGAAGGAAACAGGAAACTTCAGTTGACAAGATGAGAGAGAGAAAGGAGAGGAGTGAGAGAGGTGAGAAGTGAGGAGATAGAGAGATGGGGAGAGACTTAGACCTTACAATAGATGAAAGAAGTCATTTAAGTTTCTGACTTTCTGTTTATTCTGTAACTTGGAGTGTCCTAGCTCTCCATTTATTCATTCATTTATTTGTTCATTCAGAAAATAATCACTGAGTTACTACTCTGTGTCAACACTATTCTAGGTTCTGTAGATACTGTGGTAAAGTTCCTGCCCCTGTTGTGGAGCTTATAATTTAGAAGAGGAGATGACATAAAGAAGAAAGGAAAATAAAGAAGAAGTAAGGACAAATAAAGTAATATATGGAGAGAAAGGAAGAGAGAGAATATTAGAAGTGGTTTGAAGAAAACTACAGAAGGCTAAAAAGTTAGAGAGTGACCAAGAAATGTATGTGAGAGTGGTGGTGTTCTTATTGGCTCGTCAAGGTTTGTGTCTGTAAGTTGGTAGTTGGCAGTTGAAGGCAATGAGGAGATGGGCTACTGTGATAACTGGAGAAGGAGAGTTCCAAGTAGAGACAACAGGAAATGCCAAGACAGAAACAAGGGTGGTGCCGTGGTACAGCAAGAAGATCACTGTGGCTAGTGCACAAGAAGCCGGAAGGAGGCCCGGCGCTGTGGCTCATGCCTGTAATTCTAGCACTTTGGGAAGCTGAGGCAGGTGGATCATGAAGTCAGGAATTTGAACCAGCCTGGTCAACATGGTGAAACCCCGTCTCTACTAAAAATACAAAAATTAGCTGGGCACAGTGGCGGGCACTGTAATGCCAGCAATTTGGGAGGCTGAGGCAAGAGAATCTCTTGAACCCGGGAGGTGGAGGTTGCAATGAGCTGAGATCATGCCACTGTACTCCAGCCTGGGTGACAAGAGCAAGACTCCATTAAAAAACAAAAAACAAACAAACAAACAAACAAACAAACAAACAAACAAAAACAGAAGCCAGGAGGAGCTTGGTGAAACTTCAGGTCAGTGAGAGATGTAGTGGGGATGTTAGGTAGGGCCTTGAAGGTTGTGCTAAGGACATTTTCAGCAAGTGAATTGCTTTTGTTTTCCAATATTAGTCTGAAAATTGTGAAAATTTACTTTGAGCTAGCTTGGGTAGGTTTTTTTCTTGAAAAGAAACAACCCCTGACAAGAAGAATTGTAAAACATTTTCATAAAAGGACCAACCTCTTTCTAAATCAATATTGCAAAAACTCTTTGTATAAAAGAGATGAGAACAGTGTAACTGTTTTAGAAGTTCATATTTGTAACATTTTAGTAGTTCATATTTGTAACATTTACTTTCTCTAAAGCTGAATTAATGAGAAAAATGACACTGTTTTAATGAGTACGAAAATGTGAACTCTGGGTTATAGATGATAAATGCAGTCTCAATCTTCAGTTTTATTTTCGCGTTTTGCATTGCTTGCATGATATTGAAAACAATCCTAATTCACACCAATAAATAGGTGCAAATGGTAAATGATTTTAACAGCTCATCTTTAAACCTCAGGATTTTCTTCAAATAAGCTGACCTAGAAACTTGAAAGTGAAACCATGGTTAATTTTCTTTAAAAATTTGAATTCTTATAAATCTCTTAACATATCTGCATTCTTCATCATGGACATAAAAGGAAGTCAATAAACTTACAAAAGGTAGAGAAAATGTTAAAACTATTTACATTATGGTATCATAAAATGTGTTAGGCTTACTTGTTACTGCATAGCTGACTGTTATACTGATTCTGAATAGAATACACACCAAATGGACCTGGCTGAGTCTAAGCTGCCATTAATAAAGCCCAGCAGCCTGCGTTAAAGTAGCTGAACTTCCTCAAACTGCATAGTTGAAGTAATTGAATGTCCTCAAATCATCTTCACAAAGTGCATATAGGCAGTAACAAATTTATTGAAAGGACAGGTCAGAGCTACAACCTTTCTTATCAATAATCCAGGTTTGAGAAGCTCAAATATACACCCAGAGATCATTAAGAGGCCTGTGCAAATATATGTTAACCTACATGCATAAATTATTCTGTTGGTAGTTTCCAATGGGCTATATCACTTGACTGTGGTTTTTGCTTTATTATATTTTAAAAAGAGTTTTAAAATTATTTAAAAAATTAAAATTTCAACTAAACTTTTGGAAGATACAAAGCTACTCAGAAGAATTCAGTAATATCTGAATAATGCATTAAAATCATAGATAAAATTAACCCCCAATGTCACAGATTATTAAAATAAAGCCAAGTGACAGAACTTGGAAAACTCTAGGAGGGTCTAGGACTATCCACAGTTCTGCTTTTTTTTCTCATAGCTTATGACTCTCCTCACTTTGCACACTGCTAATTTTTTTCTTATTAAATAAAGTAAATAGGCTGGGTGCAGTGGCTCACTCCTGTAATCCCAGCACTTTGGGAGGCCAAAACGGGTGGATCACGAGGTCAGGAGTTCAAGACCAGCCTGGCCAAGATGATGAAACCCTGTCTCTACTAAAAATACAAAAATTAGCTGGGCACGGTGGCTGGTGCCTATAATCCCAGCTACTCAGGAGGCTGAGGCAGGAGAATTGCCTGAACCCTTGCAGTGAGCCAAGATCGCACCACTGGAGCCTGGGCGATAAGTGAGACTTTGTTTCAAAAATAAATAAATAAATAAAGTAAATAATAAATTTTGGAAAATACATCTCAAAATATATTACCTTATCACAAGAAAAGTTTTCAGGCCTTCCAGGATAGTTTGTAAAATACACTGTAACCTTGCTATACTTATCTCTATGGTGTCTATAAAAGGATGCTTAAATGCAGAAAAAAGTCCTAGTTACTAAAAGTAGCTGCTATATTAAAATACTTATATAGTAGGAAAAAAGCCAAAACCCCAAAATCTCTTTATACCCACTAGACACCTGTTTCTGAATGGAGGAGCACTGGTCTGTCTCACCCTGCTACTTCGTAATCTCCACGGAGTGCGGACATTGCCTTCTTTCCTTTTGAGTCACCAGCTTCTAGAACACTGTGTGGCCCATAGTAGGTATTTAATACCTTTTGCTGTCTTTTTGACAATGCCATTATAAAAAACAGTTCAAGACTTAATTCCCATGGTCTTAGTTTAGATGAGTTTGTAAATAAAAAGTTTCAAGGTCAGCTTTATTGAAAGTGAGGGGCTAGTCCAAATTTATGCAGTATTATCATTTAATATAGTTTCAGATATTAAAGCCCCAAGTCATTTTCTATTCAATTTTAGAGTTGAGAGACTATTCTTAGTCCTAAGACCTCTGAAGTTTCTCAAGTATTCTAATTTGGGTGTGATGAGACTGCATTGTTAACAGCCAATCTTGATTTTAATAGTGTCTCAGTTTCATTTAAGCGCATTATCCTGAAACTTCCATTATTAATAGCTGACATCCTAAACGTTGGGGGATGGGAGACTCTGATTCATCTCTGCTAACTGTGGTTGGCTTGGATATGTGGATGTATGAGTGCTGGCCCATTTTCAGTGGATGCCATGGATAACTAGAGTTTCATTTATTCTGTGATGGGTCTATTAATTAGTTTCCTTGACTTGCTTGGAATTTGGGTGTGTGTGTAGTAAAGGCTGGAGACAGGACGATTATAGAATCAAAACTATGTTTACATATTAATTATATCTAGTTGCTATCCCAGGTTGTGATCCTGTTCAGAACCTGTCCTTTTTTAAAGAAAAACAAAAATCAATACCCTGTCTTTTAAGCCTCTTTTTGTTTAGAATTATGGATATCACTGATTTTGTGTGCAATTTACTTTGCCCCTGAGATTAGCTCCTCTCTTTCCTCCTTATTCCTGAGCTGCTACTCCTTATCCTAACAACAGTCCTTTATTTCCTATTGCCAATGCCTTAGTGTTGTGCTCATATATTGGACTGTTGCCAAGGGTGAAACTCTGAAAACTTTATGGAAATGCTGATGCTGGTAAAGCTCCAAGTGGAAGAATGTAATAAGGATATGATCTTAAATTTCTAGGAGCTGCTTAGTCTCCTAGTCGCAGTGATAGAGCTTTCCTCAATTGCCTCCTTCTGTTGAGCGGTCACCATTCCTTCAGGGAATGATCCCATCTGAACTGTGGGAAGGCCCTGGGAAGAATGAGCACTAAGCTTGAAGTCTTGTTTCTCTTTGCAAAAAGACTATTGTTGTGGGTTATGTCTGCCAAAAAGATGTGTTGATGTCCAACCCTCAGTACCCGTGAATGTGACCTTATATGAAAACGGCATCTGTAAAGATGTAATCAAGTGAAGATGTTGTAGTACTGGATTAGGGTGAGCCCTACTCTAATGACTGGTGTCTTCATAAGGAGAGAAGAAACAGAGAGAGGAACACACAAGAAGAATGTCATGTGATGATGGACGTGGAGATTGGAGTACATAATTGGACTGCAAGCCAAGGAATGCCAAGGATTGCAACACCAAAAGGTAAGAGAAAGGCATGGAACAGATTGTTCCCCAGAGAAAATATTAGTCTCCTGACATCTTGATTTTGGACCTCTGTCCTCCAGGACTGTGAGAATAAATGTCTGTTGTTTTAAGACACTCAATTTGTGGTAATTTTTTATGGCAGCCCTAGGAAACGAATACATTCATGAAGATGAAAATAATAGAGGATCTGAAGATAATGAATTTTGACCATTTTTGGCTTTTATATTGTGATCTCTTTCCCAATAAAACTTTTTAATTAGTTTCACAAATTATATATTGATTCATGTTTTCTTCTTTCTTCCTCTGTGATTTGGCAGACAGGAGCAGGATCCTCTCTCGCCCCTCCCTAATTAGCTGAGTGGCTTCCAATGGCTCTGTTTGGAGCTGCCTTCTAAATCCTCACTACCCTCTTTCCACAGCAATGCCCATGCTCAGCACTGTATATTCGGGATGACTCCTATCACTTCCTCTGTTCTTTCTCCCCTCCTCTCCCTAGTAAAATAGATCTGCCTATTGTTGCATTCCCTCAGAGCCCTGAGCTGTGCCAGGAAACTTGTTAGCTGGTCTGCTAAGTAAATAGTGGGTCACTGTGTAAGTGACCATTATTGAGTTAAAATGTAATATATTACAAGTAACACATTTATTTTAATAGAGTCCATCTTCAGGCATGACTTTGACTAAAAAAAGAAAAAAGAAAGAAGGCAAGAAGGGGAAATTACATGATAAGGAGGGTAGGGGTGAAAAGTAGGGCAGATATCTTGGGGCAAACGCACCTGTCATATCCTTCAGGTTCTATTACACAGCCAACCGCCTACTGTTCCCTGTCTTTGAACCCTGCTGGTGGGAGTTCTAGTACTGTCCCAAGGGCAGGTTTCAGGAAGAGGAGACCAGATGCCTAAATACAGTATACCCTCATAATTGCCTCCTAAATAGTAAGAGCTTAAAGTCAGGTCATGGTCCTTGTGTTGTTTTTACTTTACTTTCTCCATAATTGGATACTTCTTTTTATAAAATTTCTGGTTTGTGAGATGTTTCCATCTACCAACAAATGATGTGAATGAAGGGACCCATGCATGCATAGATGTAACAATGACACATGAAACCGCCTATTGCAATTTATGCTAGAATTCTTTAACTCATCAAACATCCCAATAAATGGTTGCAAAGTCTAGTTGATAAACATTTTTGTTGAGTGTGTGTGTGTGTGTATATGTGTGTGTGTGTATATATATATATATATATATATATATATACACACACACACACACACACACACTATATATATATATATATGTACATGGTTTTATATTTATATGCTACTAAATAAATCACATGTCAGTAATTTTATACTTTGAGTTTTTGACTGATTTTAATGAGAAAATTAACAGATTTTTTTTTCTGGCATTGTACAGACACAAAGTAATTCAAGGGATTGATGTCCAAAGTTAATTGCATATCTATTGTGACCTAGTCTTACACAACTTTGCATTTTTCACTTCTTTTTTCTGGGGTCCAGGTGATTGAATAGCTGTCTTCTCTCATTGAGCACCCACTCAGGAAATAGCTCCGTGAGTGCAGTGCTCCAGCAACAAGACTTAAGTAATGACAACTCCTACTGATTTTCTGCCAGAGTAAATAGCTGTAAGTAATTTTTGAAATAATAATGCTGGACTAAGTGATCATCCTCAGTTAATCAATGTGAAAACATCCTAGGACTTATTCAGGTCTAAAAATCTAGAAAGTATCAATCTTGAAAAAAAGGTGTTTTTTTTCCAGGTAAAATGCTGATTTCCTTCTATTTTGTCATTGCTGACAGCAATCCTATGGCTACTACAAACAAGACACTGTTTATTGACAGATAAAATTAGAATCTTCTATAAGGGAGGAAATGTATAAGAAAACAGGCTCTGGAGCCAAACTGTTTGGGTTCAAATCCTAGCTTCACTACTATAGAAAACATGTCCTTGGGCAAATTATTGAACTTCTTTGATGTCCCCTTCGTAAAACAGAGATAATAATAATAATACTTACCTCAACAATACAATACAAGAATACAATAATGGGATTGTTGTGATGATTAAGTGAGTTAATATACAAGAAGCTCAGCATAGTGTCTGGCACATAGTAATCACTCAATAAATGGTGGCTATTCTTATCATGATTGTGAGTATTTCTTGATTCAAAAGGGACAAGCCCTTCGAACTCCCCAGTGAAGCTGTAACTGGAGCTGAAACTCTTGGGTCAAATGCATTATTGCTGAGAAACAGGCTACTTCTAGGAAGGGAAGGTTGTGTTAAGATATCCTGGGGACATACAAAATTGTGGCAGCAACCAAAATGGACGAGAGCTGAGTGGCTGAGGAAAACTGTGTAGCAGTAGCAAAGGAATGGTTGCACTTCTATCAGTACTGGGCTGAGCTGATTGTTATGATTGCTTATGAGTTCTGGAACTGTGTCTGATGTGCAAATCAAGATCTCTGCTTAAATGAGATCTTATTTCATAGGAAATTGCTGTCTTAGAAAACATTTGGCAAAGTTCAAGTGTCTGTTAGTATATTGTTTTACAGAAGTCAAAACCAGGCTGTCAAACAAAAGGATTATCCAGAAAGTGATGCTTGTTACCAAGAGGCAGAAGGATCATGACAGAAGATGAACCAGCAAAGAGGAAATGTGCTCAGAATGCAGGGAGGCTGAGTCAGATGATGGGTCATGTGCAGAAATGAGATTACTACAAGGTTTTATTAATATCTACTAGGACATTTGATTCATAAGACAGCACTGGCAAAAATTGCATCATCAAAATGATGCTTAAACAATCTCTTATTCCTCATGAAGTATAATATAGATGGTTTTGTGTGTACAGCACCATGTGGCATATGCCTAATATAAGAAAACATTAAATAGGATATTAAAATAGTACATATGCAAAATATAATTTTACAGCATTTTGTAATATTCTAAACTGAATGTTGAACATGAATCATTAAATTCACTTAAGTTAAATACATCTATTATGTGTTTCTTAAAATCCTGGTTGGGTCCTGAGCGTTTATTTTCTGGGGTGCATGTTCTACTATTTTTCCTTAGCCCACATACTTTCTCATACATATTGACACATAAAGACTAACATTTGTTTTCAGGAGAAAGGTATTTGTTAAAAGGTTATGTCAGAGGTGGATACTTTGTTCTCCAAGGTTTTCAATATTATATGCAGTTGTGTATCAGTTATAACAAAGGTGCCTATAGGAAAGTAAAAGAAGACATTCTTGTATACATGTCTATTACTAAGGGGACTGGCAAGGTTTCCATGTTAGGAGATTAGTGAAACAAAGCAATATGTGCCGTCACTTCAAGCAGATCGCCAAAATGAGTGAGCATCTCGGCTCAGTTCTTCTGGGTTGTTTACTTCTCAGGGAAATACAGTTAATATAGGAACAGTCTTAAATATTGAGTGAGAAGCCAAGTGATGTGATTCAGAGAATATCAAGGAACCTCTTGCCCTTCATATGTAGTCTCTTTCAGTGTGGAATTATTGTAAGGCATTAATTTCTTTGCTTCAAAGTTGGTCCTCCTTGGGAGTGGTAACAAATTAGAATCAAGTCATAATGCTGGAGTCAAATTGGATAAGCTCTTGTTTCTCCTTTCTGGGTACATGTAAAATTACATTAGCAACCTCTGTTGTGTTAGAGTGAGGCTAAGGAAATGTCAGTGGAAGAATACATACCACTTCCAGGCCTGGACTTAAACTCTCTTGCTTGGTCTTCCAAGTTCTGGTTTTTTCTTTTTTAACTTTGGAGTTGAAAAAGTTATGTTAGAGACAGCACCATCACACAACGGAAGGGATTCGAATCCTTGAGTCCTCACTGAAAGTAGAGTCCCCAAGGACAGCTGAGCCTTCACAATAGACTATGTATAAATGACAAGCATACTTTTTAGTGTTAAACATTTGGGATTTCACGGTGGTTTGTTAGAGTAGCTAAAGTTATCTGTACTAATGAAGGCGTTTATATCAGAAGGGGAGCACTGAGATTAAAAATCTAAATTGGGCAATGATGACTTAACTGTTGAAAGGTTAAGTAGAGAGAAGACTGACATTAGAGTCAGAAAAAATTGTCTGTCCATGTAATCCAGTGGCAAATAGTAACACTGCAATAAACTGGAGGTCAGAACTGGTCCCTCTTCAGCCTGCAGCTCCAAGAAGAGATGGTTGAAATGAATCAGAGCATTAGTGTTGACTTGCTATTACAGGCTGTATTTTTCAAGGTATTACCAAAAGAGGTGGGCTCAGGAAAGAATTGTCTGATTTATAAGCATAAATGAAAGGGAATCGATAAAGTACAGAAATGTTTATTTGGTAAGCTGTTTTGTAATCCTAAACAGCAAAAGTTGTGTTTAAAAAATTGTTAGATGAGTAAAGTACAGTAGCTCAGGGGAAAGATTAGATTAAGGGTAATCTTTCCTTAGCTAACCATTACCTAATTCATGCTGATTGTTTATTGATAAAGAAGATTACCCCATTCTCTATGTTAAATTGCCAGAGAGGTATGGGGTGAGAAAGCAAAGTAATAAAGCTGATTTAAGAAATATATCTCAGAAAGAAAGTTGGAAGTATTTACCAGCTCATAGCAAATATATTGGAAGTCTATTAAGTCATTGAGGGAATTCTATTGTCAAAGAAACACTAAATCCAGACTAAAGCAGTCTTTGACTTTTGATATTAAGTAACTCTTGGGTCTTGTAGCAGATGTCATTGCACCGTCTATATTCTGCTGCCTATCGTAGGATTCAACAGACACGTGTCTCTGTCTCTGCTCTGGTAGACTTTGCTGGCTACAGGACTAACTCGAGCTAGTATCCCAGAAGTGACTTTAAACCAGCAAGAGACAGGAGATTTTGGGTTTATTAATACCTTGGCTTCTGTATCTTCTCAGGGAAATAATTTTTCGTATAGTATCCTGGAGCATCTCCAGAGATTTTCAACTCCAGTTTCTCTAAGTAATAACCTCTACATGAAACCCTTACTGGGTTTTCTGCTTTCATGTATTACTTCTCCATTGCTCATAGTGCTTCATGAGATCACTTCCCGGATAAAGTTCTTGCACCTGAGTCTTTGTACAAGAATCTGATTTTTAGGGAACATGTACTAAGACAGGTCGCTACCTTCCATGAACAGTAGGCAGGGCTTCAAATGCTCTGCAGCCTCCAAGGAGGCCATGCTCTGAAACATCTCCATCAGATATGACTCATGAGGATAATGGGTAAAAAAGGCATACAAAAGTACAGCCAGGGGCCGTGGAGAACAGTTGACAGGGAGCCCCTTCCAGAGAGTAGAATAAAAGCCAAATAAAGAATTGCCTCCATCTATCTAACAGAACTTCAGAATTGGAACAGAACATTGTTTATTGTGTGAGCCGTATTCTTCCTCTTTCTAAATGGGAGTGTTTATTGCAGTTATTCTGCCTCTATTCCACCAATGTATAGGGAATTTGCATGTGGGGACAGAAAACATGTCTTTTCAGTACTCCGGTGGGAGGAACTAGATGAGTCATATTCAGCGTGCGGGGCTACGACTGTGCTTTCCTAGAGATACAGGATTTTGAACTTGATGCAGTGACCAGAAGATATTGTGGAAGGAAGATTAAAATGAATATTTTATGGCCAGAAGGGGGAATTGTATAAAAGACTGATTATATGGTCATTCATTCTGTTTCATTCTCCTGTGCTCAAAAGAAAAATACATTTGAAACCTCCCTTGCAGTTATTAAGGGGCCATCAAAAGTGGGCATGAATGATGTCTGTAACTCCTAACCCTGGCCATAGCATCTTCTGTATTATCATCCATGTCTTCTCTTCCCTTTCCTTGGTAAAATGGATGCCATCTGTGGGATAGGGTGACATAGCAAAGATGGAAGGAATTGTGATTCTGGAGCCACTACTAGGAGGACACCTGCCAAGGGAAGGTCCCCAACCTTTTTGGACTGTGGTGTGAACAACAAATAAACCTTGAATTTTTGAAGCCACTGAAATTTTGGAATTATTTGTTAAAGCTGCTAGCATAACTCATGAAGATGCATAGAAACATATGTATAATTATATTCATTCTTCTATTCTATCAAAGGCCTGCTTAGACCGTCTTTTGATGGAGGTGGCTAGATCATGATGGGCATCAGTGAGCATTAGCAGGGGGTAGGGGTTGTTGCTTCTGAAATAAATCAGAGAGTGTTGAAAAGAGACCATGTATTTCTGCCTAGAAGTGACTCTTGGTTCTGAACTGGATTCTATAGTACTATATAAGCTAGTTCAGTGTGTGTGCATGTAGGTGTACCCACAGTATCTGTATACATGAGGAGAACACAGGTGGTGCCAGCCATACGTGGTGCAGTAGAGAAGGCAGCCTCCTACTGTTTGGCTCTCCTTGCAGTGACCCCTTCTTCTCCTTCCTTTCTGCTGCTACTGATCCTTTCTTGTTTCACATTCAAAGTTGAGCTATTTGTGACATCCATAATTCTAAGGATAGCCAGGTTTGCTGTGATGAATTGGGCTGGCTAGGCAAGGGAAAGATCATTCTGGGTCAAGGGTTGCACTCATTCCCAGCTGGCTAACAGCTAATTCTTGCAAAAATATGCTTATTTTTTCCAGAAGCATTTATATTTCATTTGCATTTCAATGGGAACATCCAGAGGATCTCTAAAATTTCAAGAAAATCTTTTTTTACCCCAAAATTTGTATTTTTAATAAGCAGTACATGGTGATACAGTCACATGGATCAAATAAAAATAACACTGAGGAGAATTTGTTTATATTCTGTATCACCTCCTTTACCTCCTCCATGTAACCACTTTTACTAGGCTCTTATGTAAATGTAATCTTTAATGATTAAATTTTAAGTACTAACAGCTGATGGGGAAATAAAATTTTAAGACAGAGAATATTTTCTTCAAGTGACAGACTATAAATGGCCATCTATTTCAGCTATTTATAAAATGATCCTGAAATATAGAAATAAACATTGAGAAGCTTTGCAATTCTGCCCTCCCCAACTGAAGACCAATCATTTGATATCCATAGTATCAGATTAAAATAGGTTAACTTAAAACTCTTAGTTGCTGAGAGAAACATTCAACTATTAACTCATAGCAGATTTTAATTCAGAGAACTCTTAATCTTTGTGACAAAGGTTTACATATTTATCTTATCCCTTCTCAAATTTCCTATCCTTTTGCTGGTATGCAAGAACAAACATGCAATAGTGAATACACAGGTAATAACACCACAGCCCTGCTGTGTTTCACCAGTGTGAATGCAGGCAGCTGCACCCTTCCCCAGCTTCTTTCCTATAGATTTTCCTCTTACTTTTCTCTATGGCAACAGCCCCCAAAAGTTTAACACCCTGCTTTTATTTAGAAAAATCAATTTGATTTGAATTATAAAACCCTGAATACATTTAGTCTTAGAAATGTATTTGATATTATCTTTTCTTTAAAGTTCATTTCTTGTGACAGTTTCATTCAAAATTGTAAGTATTAAAAAATAAAAATGAACTTCTGGATGTCAAATAGTAACCATGTGTTTGGGATTGTCAGAGGGGAGGTACGAATTTTGGGGCTTTTGAATCTATCCAACAGCAGATGTAAAGATCAAAAAAAGAAAATCAGAAGTATGAGTATAGGGGAAATACTTTGAAGTAGAAGTGTTTTTTACCAGAGGAAACCAATTTCTCCAATTTACTAACATACATAAAGTTGGGCTGCATAAACCCACGGTGTGAATGAGCTGACATTGAAACGTTGGTAAACAGACTAACAGATGGGAGAAGGTGCTGTGAGTTGTCTGCCTTCTCATTCTCTTTTATGATATGAGGAGAACAGAAAAACAAAAACAAAAACAAAGAAAACAGAGGTTGGGACGATTGCTTGGGACTACTTAAAGTTCTGAGTAAATGGACAGCTGGGCCATTTTGAATAACTGAATATTTAAGTCAGCATTTCTAAAATATAAAAATCTCTATGCTTCTTTATGTTTTAAGTGTATTATGGAAGTAGATTTATAAAATACTGTCCTTTTGAACAAAATAAAAAATTTAAATTAATTTATAATTTGGCCTTTATAACAATTGTCCATAATTTTTAATAATTTTGTTATTGCCCTTATTTTATTAAATAAAAAAGAAAATAAATTAAATAAAAAAGTAATAATAGTAATTATTACTATTTGGGGATCTTCAAAGGTTACTTGACCTAAAGAGCCCCAGGGAATCTTAGAGCAAGAGTATCATGTGGTTTTCAGAGCTCTTTGCTTTGCATGTTTTATTTTTTTAGGAGGTTTCAAGATCATCTGTTTCCTCTGGCTTCTCGTGAATGACTTGGTGGATGACTTTGCCTCTTTCTTTGGTGTATGTGTTATGATGATCTCAATGAACAACATGTTGGACTCTGTGAATTTGCTTCCATATGGAACAAGTTAGCAGCTATTTAATTTCTAAAAATGTTTATGAAGTCTACAGTCCATTGTTATTTTTAGAGAGGCCTGTGCAGATCTTCACCAGACGGTTATTTCAGGGCTCCAGAGATTCTTCCTTTTCTTTATGAAACTCCCCCAGAAAACACACCACTTTAAAACTATACTGAGTTATTGTAAATATTAGAATATTATATTATTCTAATATTTATTTATTTTAATAAATATTAAAATAAATGTATTGATTCTTTGTCTTATTCACATTAATTATTTTCTAATAGAAGTTAGTTTGTATTTAGCCACGTGACAAATAGAATTTTTTTATTAAAATATTTGCCTATACGCTTATTTGGTTTTATAAGTAATGATTCATAATAATTATGAATTAATGTATTTGTAATTGATAAAAATGCATATGATAATTTTAGAAGTCATATAAGCCCTTAAACTTAAAAAAAAAAACTACTTTAAATTCATCTGTTTTTAGCATATAACTGAGTCTTAGAGACAATATTGAACTCATGGTTGTTTCCAGGTTTCCAATATCACGGTTGTTAGGTGATTTAATTTTTTTTCTTGGTCTATTAACTCAGAGTTACCCATTTGTTCAAGGGTTTGACACTTTTTAGTATTCAGCCTTCATCACTCCTTCTGAAAGATTCTTGTGGTTGAATGTTGAACATTCACAAAAGCTGAGAGGTATTTAAATGTGAAAATGAATTCTTATAATTAGATTTACTCTTTTTAATCAAGGATGCAAAATACTGTTTCTTGTTCTCAATGAAATTTAGGAGATGAAGTTGAGAAAATATAAAAGTAAATGCATCTGTTTCTGCCTATTTGAAAATCTGTATCTCTCTTGAATTGTTCTTATTTGATAATGTTCTCATTACGTGATTACTTAGTTGTAGCTGTAAGAGAATATTTGAATTACAAAAATGCCAGTCTGGCGGCATTCGAGAAATATATTGTGGGCAAAGCTTATCTTTGGGTGGCAACTGAAGATAAAACAATTATGTAAAAAGGAAATGCCATGAGAAAGGAAGTGGGAAGGGAAAATGATTCGTGGCAGGAATTATAATTTAGCTCCCAATAAGTTTAGAGATTTTGGGCTCTTAATAATTTTAGACACAGTATCTGTTTAGTAGACATTATAGGCAAGATTTTACAGTGCAAACTCTTTTTTTTTTTCTTTTTAAAGCTGATAGGGATTCAATGAATTTTTTTCTTAAAACATTAATTTTAAAATAAAATGAATTTGTCAGTCTCGGGAACCTGTCTCTGTCTCTAGATGAAAAATAATTTTGTTTTGATTTATGCATTTAATATTTCACACTGGAAATGTAAAACTACAGCAGTTATTTTATAGTGACTGAGAACAGGAAATATGGGGGTAATTCATTATATTTATTATTTTTCTTTATAAAACTATAAATCAACGTTATTGGAAATTAAATGTCTGGTATACTGTGAGGGCATTTTGAGGTAGAACAGTACTTTCCATAATGCTTTCTAGGATCTGACAGAAACCTGAATTATTCATAAGAGTCCTGGATTTTTCCTTCAGCCTAATCAAATTAATAAAACAATTCCAATTCTAAAAGCTATTAATTCTCTGTGGAAGAGAGCAAAAGCATGCATTTATCTTCAATTTTTGTTTTGAATTTTGTATACTTCTTGGAATCAACAAAACCAAAACAGTAAATGTTTTTTAAAAGGTGGGGTATTAGGTTTGATCGTTGTTATTTTGCTAGTGTAATATGGTAGTGTTAAAATTTTTGCTAGTATAATATGGTAGTGTTAAAATTTTTGTTCTGCATTGTCATTTTACTTCAAAGAAAGACTATTACTTGTGTCCCTTGAAGGGTTTTTTGAACTTCTTTTTGAGGAAAAAAATAAAATTATATAGAAGCATTTTAGTTTTTAGGTGTAATTACTATTCCACATCCAAAATGTTTGAAGTCCCTAAAATGGACCCAAAAAATGAGTGAAATTGAATCATAACATATGATAAGGCAAATATAAACAGCTATATAAAACACATATCAAAAGGAACAGGGATATTATGTCACTGGGTATGGTAGATAAGCAAATTATTTAGTTGGTCACTGAATTGACTTGAAATGTTTGGCACCTACGGCAAACGGGAAATACACTGGTTACACAATCTTCATTGTCTAACCTGAAAGCAATTATATGTGTTAGTGGAGAAAAACTTATTTCAGGATATAAATTCAAAGAGAAATTTTTAATGTGGATCCTTGGATAAGGGACTTTTAATAACAAAGCAGACAGTGTTTTCAATGCCAGCTTTGTCTTATAGAAAGATTGTTCAAATGGACCCTTTTTGAATCAGTCCTCTTTGAAGGTTGAGGATATGATATTAAACCATAACTCAGTAAAAGCAGCCCTAGGAATGCTTGGATGATAAAAGTCTAGGTATTCTACTTGTTGAAGATCTGGCTTAATACAGGGATAGAACTGGGAGAATCCAGAAGAAGGAAGTGCTTTCAATACTCCTAGACGGTCTCTCTCAAATTCTAGTTGCTTCAAGCAGGCCTGGATTATTGTTAACTTTGGGATACTATTCTGAAACGCAAACTGATATATAGGAATGAAACACAATTGTTCTATTATGAAAGCTCAACTTGTGTTCTCACCCATCCAGACAGCTATTATGGGCAGCTATAATGCTTGAAGATAGAGCAAATCTGTTCTCCACTTCTTCCTATTGCCTAACTATTGCAACCATAGAGCATACTAGTTTTGAATTAGCCAGAGAAATGTTTGTGCTACCTGGAGAAAGTAAAAATGCATCTGATAGCCCTGCCAGGAAGCATTAGCTGCAAAATACACACACCATACCTAAATCAGTTGAATAGTATTATTTAAAAATGTCCATTTAAATGTTGGTGGAAGACTACCAGATGTTACCAATTTTGATGGAAATGAGATCAAGTGATCTCTTTGAATTTATGAACTGATGAGTCCAGTGCTTAAGACCTTTATTTGTTTTATTGTCAGAGAATATTCAACTGTTTGACCACTGTAAAGAAGGATATTTGGCATTCTGTTTGCTATAGCAAGAGGGAATACAGCTTGTTTCTTGAATAGCTGTACCATATGTTGTAGTCGTGGGTTGCTTTGTTCTACAGTCTGAAGGGGGATGGGTGATCAACATGAGGACTGGGTTAAGATATTGCAAGTTGAAAACTGAATAATAGCACTGGAAATTAACTTACAGTTTAGAGTTTATAAAGCATGTCCAAGAAGTCAAGCAGTTGAAATTCAGAATATAAGAAGTGTTCATTTGTAAAAGTTGACAATTCTGAGGCAGGTGGATCACCTAAGGTCAGGAGTTCAAGACCAGCCTGGCCAACATGGCAAAACCCCAGTTCTACTAAAAATACAAATATTAGCCATGCGTGGTGGTGTGTACCCAGCTAGTTGGGAGGCTGAGGCAGGAGAATCACCTGAACCTGGAAGGCAGAGATTGCAGTGAGCCAAGATCGTAACACTACACTCCAGCCTGGATGACAGAGTCTCAACAACAACAACAACAACAAAAGAAAGAACTGAGAATAGTTTGGGGACAGAAGTGGAGTCTTTTAGGAATTTATCAAGTGCTTAGTCTTGGCTACTGTCATTGGCTTCCATCTGGGGAGGTCCATCAATTATATAAAACAGAGACAGTTGTGTGAATTTAAATAAAGATTTATGCTTCTGTTAATTCTGTCGAAAGTCAAGTTATAAATAACCATGTCTCCACATCTTTATTGTTTTCTCTATGCCTGATTTCAGTTTCTCATAGAAATCTTATATATGTTTTTATAAAATGTGAAATGTATATACTACATAAACATTTATATTTATTTTATATACTTATATACTGTATACTGAAAAAATTTAGAAAGTGGAAATGAGAGAAGGAAAGAAAAGGAAAGAGGAGTGCATTAGTTTCCTAGAGCTGCCATAACAAAGTACTTCAAGTTGGATAGTTTTAAATAGTAAAATGTGTTCTTTCATAGTTCTGGAGGCTAGAAGTCTGAAATCCAGGCAATGGCAGTCATGCTTCCTTTCTCCCCTCTCCTCCACTTCCCTCCCTCCCCTCTCCTTCCCTTTTCTCTTTTTTTTTCTGTTCTCCTTCCTTCCTTCCTTCCTTCCTTCCTTCCTTCCTTCCTTCCATCCTTCCTTCCTTCCTTCCTTCCTTCCTTCCCTCCCTCCCTCCCTCCCTCCCTCCCTCCCTCCCTCCCTCCCTCCTTCCTTCCTTCCTTCCTTCCTTCCTTCCTTCCTTCCTCTCTCTCTTTCTCTTTTCTTCCTTTCTGCCTTTCTTTTATTTTCTCTTTCTTTCTGACAGGGTCTCACTCTCATTCAGGCTGGAGGGCAGTGGTGCCATCACAGCTCACTGGAGCCTTGACTTCCTGGGCTTGAGCGATCCTCCCATCTCAGTCTCCTAATTAGCTAAGACCATAGGCATGTACCACCACATCTAGCTAATTATTTTTGTCTGTTTGTTTCTTGTAGAGATGGAGTCTCACTATGTTTCTCAGGCTGGTCTCAAATTCCTGGGCTCAAACAGTTCTCCCACCTTGATCTCCCAAAAGTGCTAGGATTACAGATGTGAGGTGTGAGCCACTACACTCAGCCCCATGTTCATTTTGAAGCTTTCAGGGAAAGATCCTTCCTTCCCTGCCTCTTCTAGATTCTTGTAAGCCCCAGGTGTTCCTGGGTTTGTGGCGGCATAATCCAGTCTCTGTCTCAGTCTTCACATAGCCATCTTCCTTTTTGTGTCTCTCCTCCTCTATATACAGACAGGAGTTAGATTAGATTAAGGACCCATGCTCTGCCAGTCTGACCTCATCTTAATCTAATGAATTGCATCTGCAACTGCTCTATTTTCCAAATACAGTCACACTCTGAGATACTAGGGATTAGGACTTCCATACATCTTTTGGGGAGACACAATTAAACCTATAACAGAGAGGTATTTTGTTTTATTTGTTTATTTTGGGAGAGGATATCAATTTTATAGAATCAAGAGTCAAGCAAAGCCAGACTTTTGTTTTCCCAGATAAAAGCAGTCAAGACTAGCTTTATTTCTCCATTAGTTGTTATTTGAAAAGGAAATGTAGAGTTTAGTTGAGAAACTGTGTGATGCACTTTCCATCTTGACCTTTTCATTGCTCGGTAACCTTCTCTTATTCTCACTCATCTGATTGTAGAGTCAGACTCAGAAGCAATAATATTGAAAGTCAAAGTACATTTAAAAAAGAAGGAAACAATTTCCGAAGAGGTATCAATTTAAGGAGTGAAAATAAAATAAATTATAATATTAATTGATCATTAATACTGATGTCCCCCAGATAGCCAGAGGCTTCCATTCAGTGTTATAAAGTTACAGAGAATGAGTTTGACCAGCTATTTTTATCAAAGTTTCAAGCATTTATCTCTATAGAAATAGCCCATGGGAAAGCAATTTTCTGATCTAAATTTCCTTTGCATGGAAGGAGATGTGGATTCACCATTCATTAGTTTAATGACCTTGGATAAATAAGCCCATTAATCTTTGAATTTTTCTGCATTTGTAAAATCTGAATAAGAGTAACTTAACCATTAATTTAATAGGGCATTTTAACATGAAAGCCGTTTGTACATCATGATGTTATATACACAAATGTAATAATTTATTTCTGGACAGTATCTCCCTGGAGCCTTTAAGAGACACTACAGCATAGCGTTTATTGGCATGGGTTCTGAGTCAGACTGATTCTTGAATCTCAGCTTAAATCTCAGCTCTACCACCTACTGAGATGTTACCTTGACCTCTGCGTACCTCTGTTTCCTTACCCGTAAAGTAAGGATAATAGTATTACTTCCTATGTTGTTAAGAGAATTATATGAGTTAATAAATATGAAGCAGTTGGGATAATGCCTGGCACATAGTAAACACTCAATAAATGTAAACTGAGATTGTTATGATGATCACCATAAAGTCTGCCATCTAGGTCACCCCAATGAACGCTTGAAATACATAGTATTTAGAAAAGGATGAAATTAGTTCCAGATACACAGGACATGAATATATATATATCTCATAACTATAGTTACACACACACACACACACACACACACACATGAGTACATATAGGTAGCTGTACAAGTTTGTAGATTTGTAGATCAGGGGCATGGAAGAAGGAACCTGAAGAGGTTCACATAGGGTTGGATCAGGATGAGGGTGATGGTGATGAGCAGGAGCCTGAGAAAAGTCCAAAAATGTTTCATATAATCACTGTGGCGAGGGATTAAGGGGTTAAAGCACAAATAAATGATTGCTTTAAAAATTACAATGATATTGTGGGCTGAGATGGAAAGCCCCTAGTTTATGATAGAACTGGTTATTTTGTGCTGAAATCCACTAATTGTCTTCAAGCACTACTTGGCATTTTGACAAATTAGGAGATTGTGTCTTAGGTTAACTGGAGAGTACAAAGAGAGAAGGAGTAACTAGCTGATCACATGGTGATGGTGATCCCAAGACCTCAGATTTAATGACAATTATTGGGTTTTAAGAGATACTTTTTATTTTTTTGGAGATGGAGTTTCACTCTTGTTGCCCAGGCTGGCGTGCAATAGTGTGATCTCAGGTTCCTGCAACCATCGCCTTCCCAGTTCAAGTGATTCTCCTGCCTCAGTCTCCCAAGTAGCTGGGATTATAGGTGTGTGCCATAAGGTCCTGCTAATTTTTTTGTATTATTAATAGAGACCGGGTTTCACCATGTTGTCCAGGCTGGTCTCAAACTCCTGACCTCAGGTGATCCACCCACCTCAGCTTCCCGAAGTGGTGAGATTAAAGGTGTGAGCCACCACTCCTGGCCCTAAGAGACACTTTTAAAAGATTCATACTTAATTTGTGAATCTTATTAATTTCTGACCAGTCAGAAATATAGAGTGATTTAAACAGACTGTGTCAGTAGGGCATTTTCTGTTGCAAGTGGGACAGAACCTGCTGAAACCAGCTTACACAGGGGCAAATGACGGACTCCAGCTCAAATCATGCCAGCAGTTTCTCCCCCTGTCCTGGCTCTGCTTTTTTCAATGCTGCCTCCTTTTTTGGTCCTGGTGGCTGAAAAAGGCTGCACTAACTCCAGGGTCTCCAACCTCTGAGATAAAGGCAGTAATAAAGAGTGAGCTCTATCAAGCACCTCCCACACCAGGTCTCAAATTCAGTGATTTGGGACTTCTGCTCACATTTCACCCTTGAACCAATCCTTGTGGCCAGGGAAGGATGTTGGGCTGACTGGCTTAAAGCGGTTTAGAGATTTAGGGAGGGTACAAGTCCAAATGAAATTTCAGGATGGTTGCTTAAGGAAGGGAGGCTGGATGTTGGCAAGGCGAATACCAAAAACCCATGCAAGGTTAATGCATCTCATACAATTGCCTAAAATACCTTTGCCGTGATTATATGTTGAGCTAATTAAAAGGAAGTTATATGGAATGGAAAGACAGATTTTATTCTTGGCAAGTGCTAGGATATGACGTACCTTGAGTTAAGACAGCTATACTCTTTCTTAATTTTCAGGTGTTTAAGCTTGAGATGGCTTTATGTTTGTTTGGATAAGGCAATGGTTATGATATGGCCAGCTTGTCTTTCATTTCAAAATTTGGATTCAAGCTAGTCACAAAATTGAAAGGCTAATTTAGATGAGCTTCTATGAATGCTTCTTGCCTGAAAAGCAACTGGTTTGCTAATTGTACTTTTCATTTAAATATATATTGAAATGTTTAAAAGCATTTTTCAAATCATTAAGACATTAAAATTGACTTTGATCTTTTACCATGTTTTTATTTTTAAAGTTGTGCTATAGTGTTAAAGTCATAAGAGGCAGACAATTAAATTGAATTAAAAACTGGGCTTGAAAGCTAAAAAAAATTCATGATTTAAATAAAAAAAAAACTGTAGACATATATTTTTATGGCTGCAATCCTTATGGAAACTGACTTTAGTGGCTATAGATTTTTTAAATTATAATTTTAAAAGTAACTACACTTACATTTACATAAAATATAATGAATGCAAAGAAAGAGTATATGGTGCCAAATTTTCTACACTATTCAAAAACAAATTGGGTTTTACTATATTCCTTTTCCTTAGAGAGGAAAATATCCTTAATGTAAAAGTATTAGGTAGCAGATAAACTGTCTTAAAAATTCTTGAAATTAATGTAAATGGCTAATGTAAATGGCTTTTCCCAGTTCTTCCTTTGCAAGAAAAAAAAAGAACAACATTTTGGAGAAAAAAAATTCTTTGAAGAAACCCCAGAGCTAGATATTGCACTGATGTATGGAGCATTTCCAGCAAACATGTGTTCAAATACATCATGAAAATGAGTTAATAATGCACCAATTTACTTTCTGTTCCATGGGTCTAGTTTCCCTGTATTTTTATATGTCTGTTTATATGAGTTATAAGGTAACCAGTTAAGGCCAATTGTAAAGTTATAAGGTTGAAGGATTTCACAAATCAAGATGTCTTTGACTTTTATCAAAAATTTGGTTACGACTATTTTCAATGGGGGTGTGGATATTTATAAAAACTCCTTGAGAGAAAGAAATGTTCTTCTCACGTGCTATGCAAGGTGATGCTATGCTGCTCAACATTCAAGAACAATAATTATGAGTATGTCTAATACAATGCCCTTATTACTAAATCGTTGGCCAACAAACTGACATTCATTGGCAAACTACCCTCTATTGTACAATAACTTGGTGTCTGCATGAGGACAACAGTCTGGTTCAGGGCTGACCAGACCAGACCAGACTGAGGTGGGTGGTGTTTTCCTAACAGAGCTGGTTTGGCCCAGCCATCTATTCCAACAAAACTGTGTTATGGGAATCAGTCTGTTCTTTCACAGTGAGGGGAATTTTCTAGCCAATGCATTTCATTGTTCTTGTGTAAACAGCCCAAGAATAAGAACGGGAGAACTGACATAACTTAATACGAAACCAGCTCCTCCCTGTTTCTGCTGGACTCACTGGGTTCAGAATACACTTGGCTAAATTATAGAGGGTTTGGGAGAAAGGGTAATGCAGACAGGAATATCAGTATGGTTGTAAGTGTTGTTAAATTATAGTTACTTCTGTACCAGTTGATAAATAGCCAGAGTCCTGAGTAGCCTTCCCCACCCACGGCCCCTGGCCATCGTCACTCCTTCCTGACCCCTAACCCTCTCTAAGTCAACAACTCAAGGGGTAATTCCTGACAGAGACCCAAGTCTTTGCTCCAGCACCGTAGATAGTATCTGTTCTGATTGGCTGGTGGCTGCATGCTTCTGGTTCTGGAGTTTTTTGAATGTCACCTTGACAGAGAGCTAGTGAAATGTCATTTCAGCACATTAGTTGAAGACCAAAACCCCAAATTCTCAGGACAATGACTGCAGTCAAAATGGATGAAAATGACCCCTACTCGCTGCATGAAACCAGGTGGCCTTCAGATCCCCATGCTTCTTTAAGAACAGTTTCAGTGTTGGATGTGATGTAGTTTATCCTTCCTCATTTCTTCCCTCCTCCACTTTTGGAACTGGTTCTGTTTATATTCCTTCATAGGATTTACAGCAATTGCTCTAAAGTTCCATGGTGGAGCATTTCTGCTAATGAGCATATTCAGGAAATGTGTGGGTATAATGATAACAACCCGCTCACTTTTAAGCTTATTTTAGAAGATGTAAACATGAGAAAATGAAAATTAATTAATGAGCAAATTAAGGAAAATGCCAAATATCCTGGGTTAGGAATTTCCATTTTTTTTTCTTTTACCTAGAATCTTCAAAACACTTAAATTGTGTCTTTAGTGATAGAAAACCCTCTAGTGCCTTTCCGTTGCTTGGAGAATGAAATCTGCATCTCTCGTTATGATCTGTGAAGTTCTCCATGATCTGGCCATGGGTCGCATCAGAGAACAGACCAGTGTCCTCTCTGATCTGATCTCATGCTGTCCTTCCCCATTCTCTCCAGCTTCCAGCACACTGGCCTTCCACAGATAGTCTGAACTGATTCCTTACCTCAAGGCCTTTTGCACTTACTGCTCCCACTGTTCCAAATGACTTCCCCCTAATTTCTTCTGTCATTCAGTTCTCCTGATTGTTCTATATAATAGCGCCCTCCTCTGCAGCCACTCTGGCTGATCTGTAGCTCAAATTATTTTATTATTTGTTTATAGTCAGTCTCTTTCCTCCAGAATGTGAGTTTGGTGAGCACAGGAACATTTTCTAGCTTATTACCATTGTAGCCCAGTGCTTAAAAGAAGCAGCACATTGTAGCAGTTTTGTAGAGCAGCAGCCTCTGGAGCTCAGCAACCTGAGGTGTCATTCCTGTCACCTGCGTATTCTGGGGAAACTGCAGTGTCCATGTGGTGTAAGCTCCAAGAGGGCAGCATTTCACTGTTGTTTACCGACCAGTCCTTAGTACCTAGAACTGTATTGGGCTCATTTTTGAAACTCAAAAACTAATGTTGATTAAAGCATTAAAAGTGAACTTCTTTAAAAGATTATATTAATGACAGAAATTAGAGAGTCAACTTTTCTACTTTATTCTTTGTCCCCAAACCTCATGGTTAAATATTGAGTTTAATTATGCCTGGAATTTTGCAGTTCTGATCACTATAGTCCAAGTACCTTGCTTCTATTTGTTGATTGATGATAATGCTTTTCCTAAACCTGGCTGGATTTTAGAAATCCTTCTCAAACCAGTGTTGCAGGATGATAACGCCAATCAGGGTATGCATGCAAGGAAAAACCCATCACTCTTCTAAGATCCAGGGAATGTATCGGTTCTTGGATGAATATATGAACGTATGAAATTTCCTTCTTTTCTGTGTTCATCTGGAGACTTATCTGTTCCTATCTTCCAGTGGCCACTCAGAAGTGAGGAGGATCGGGGAAACAAGAAATCTTCTGATACAATGGGTCTTAGTTTTATGTTTCAGAGGGTAAGGTTTGTTCAGAGCACAGATAAGAGAACTATTAGAAATTATTAAATATTACTGCTTTAATTAAATATTATTTACCTAATAGCAGCAAAGAGATGTGAACTTGCCTTCACTCTAAATTCCTTAGGTGTTAACAATATGTAACATTATGTAAATATGAAAATTAAGCACTAGTGGTTTCTCTTATTTTTTTAAAAAATAGAACAGAATAAATTATGTATATACAGCAAATTTCAGAGACATTGGTAAGATTATCCAAACATTCACAGGAGAAAGCTCTAATTATTTGAAAATCTTAATGCTCTTTATGATTTAGTGAGATTTTTCATTTTAAATGTTGAAGTTGCCGTCACCTATTTTTCTCTTTTTGATCCAGGTATCATTTAAATCGGTTGGTTGGAACTTGGCATTAATGAGATTGTAGTTAGGGGTTAGTCCCTTGTCTTCCTGTCACAGTCAGGTAAATGCAGAGAAGCCTTTTCTGTGATACCACACTCTACAGTGACTCTAGTTTTCTGTCACATACTCATGTTCACTTGTTTACGAGGTGGGGGATTAAGTCTTACGTTCTATTCAACAGTATTTATTAAACTTGTATTACTGTTATTTCTTTACTCTAAGACATTATTGATGATAGAATTCACCATCACTTTAATATTAAGAATAGAACAAACATTATGAAATCAAAACCCATGGATTACAATATGTAGAGAAACTTGAACATGTGAAAAAATATGTTTGTCTTAGAATTTGGAAAATATGGTTTGTGGTATAATACCTTACCACTATAAATAAACAAGCAGAAGCATTATTTTGTGACTTTGACATCTTTTTAAGCTTTATTGAGACATAATTGATGAATGAAAGTTGTATATATTTAAGGTACACAAAGTGATGTTTTGATATATGTAAATGTTGTAAAATGATAAAATCAAGCTATTTAATATATCCATTACCTCACTTACTTATTTTTATAAGGTGAGAATATTAAGATCTACTCTCAGCAAATTTCAAATACACAATACAATATTATTAACTATAGTCAGCATGCTGTATATTAGGTCTCCAGAGTGTATCCTATGTAACTGAAACTTTGTACCCTTTGACCATATCTTTCTATTTCCCTCACACCCGCCACTCTGGCAACCATGATCAGGTGTGAATTTTTAGATTTCACATGCAAGTGAGATCATGCAGTATTAGTATTTTGGAGCCTGGCTTCTTTCACGTAGTATAATGTCCCCCAGATTCCATCTATGATGTTGCAAATGATAGAACTTCCTTTTTCTTAAGGCTGAATAATACTCCATTGTGCATACATGTGCGTGTGTGTGTGTGCACACCACACCTTGTTTTTGTGTCAATGAACACTTAGGTGGATTTCATGTCTTAGCTACTGTGAATAATGTTGCAATGAGAATGGGAGTGCAGGTATCTCTTGGGAATACTGCTCTTATTTCCTTTGGATATAAACTCAGAAGTGAGTTTACTGGATGATAGAGTAATTTTATTTTTAATTTTTTGAGGAAGCTTCATACAGTTTTCCATAGTGGCTGTACCCATTTACATCCTCACCAACACTTGATATATTTTGTCTTTTTTATAGTAGTTGTTCTGACAGGTGTGAGGTTAGAATGTGATTTTGATTTGCATTTCCTTGGTGATTGGTGATATTAAGCATATTTTCACCTTCAATTTAATACATGCTTTATTAGATCTGCATGAGAATAAATTGTTTTATATACTGAAATATTCATTTATATATTTATCATATTATTTGTATATATTGTACATAATGTATTTTTACAAATATATTTATATAGTTACTACATAAGATATATATTTATGTTATTTATTTATATCACTTATATATTCATTCAACAAGTATCTGCTGAGCACCAAGTACTGTCTAGGTGTGGTAAAAATATTCAACAGCAAGAAGTCAGGTAAGTTTCTAGTTTTCATGTACCAGTAAGGGAGAAACAGGAAATATAAAATCAAAATAAATGATAGTGAAAAAGGTCACAAAAACAGAACAGGGTAATCTGTTCATGAATGCCTCAGAATATGCGTCGTCTATTTTAGAGTTGATGAGGGAAACTTCTGAGAAGGCTACAGCTGAGCTAAGACCCTGGTGATGAGATGCAGCAAGCAACATAAAACCATGGGGCAGAATGTTCCAGGAAGGTGGAACAGAGAGGCAGGGCACTCTGGCTTGTGCCTGTACTCTCAGCATTTTAGGAGGCTGAGGCAGAAGAATCACTTGAGCCTAGGAATTTGAAATTAGCCTGGGCAATATACTGAGATGCTATCTGTACAATAGATGAATAAAAAAATTCCAGGTATAGTGGTGCATGCCTGTAGTCCCAGCTTCTCAGGAGGCTGATGTAGGAGGATTGCCTGAGGCCAGGAGGTCAAGGCTGCAGTGAGGTATGATTGCAGTACTACACCCCAGCCTGGGTGACAGTGGGATTCTGTCTCAAAAAATAAATAAATAAAAAGAGGGAAGAAACAGAACAGGAGTCCCTAAAGTGGAAACAAAATTGGCATATTTGCACGATCACTACAATAACAACTAAAGCCAAAGTGTCTGGAGGTAAACAATGAAGAGGAGGTGACATGCCATAAGCTCAGTAGGTAGGAAGGGTAGAGATTGTAAGGGCCTTCTGGGCTACGGTAAGGAGTTTCTATCTAACTCTGTGATCAATGGAAAGCATTAGAGACCAAGCAGAATCATAATGCATTTTGCTTTACATTAAACCATATTTTTCTGTTGTTATGTGTGTGTCCTGAAGGTGGCAGGAATGGAGGTAGGAAGACCAGTTAGGAGGTTATTGCAGGATAGAAGAACTTGCCAAGCATGACTTGCCAAGGGTGAGAGCAGTGATGATGGGTAGCAATGGGCAGATTCAGGTTATGTACTGGAGAAAGAGGTGCCAGAACGTGCTGATAGATTGTTTTTTGGAGTGGAGAAAAGAGAAATTATTAAATAGAGGTTTGACTTCATCAACAATGTGAATGGTGATGCTCCTTTCTGAGATTGAGGAAGAATCACTTTGTTGGCAGAGGGGAAGAGAAGTCAAGACTTCTGTGTTCACTGTGATAGGTTTGAGAAAATCCTACGACACATTTAAACAGAGATCTCAGTAGTGATAGAAACGAGATAAAGCAAGCTGATAACATAAAAATGTTAGTTTTAGGTAACTTTTGAGAATATGAGTTATTAAAAATGAAGAAACAGGTTATTGAGACTCAATTATCTAGCAAGTGGATTCTGGAAAACTACTGTATCTGGTCTTTCAAATCTTTTCTTTAATAATAGTTCAATCAGGAATATCATTCTCTACTGTGGAGTATTATATAGTAAGACACATTTTAAAGATGGATTTTAAGAAATGTTTATAACATACCAGTAGAAACTTACAGAGAAAAAGATTCCTTTCTGTAATAATAGCATTTGAGCTACTGTCTGCAGACCAAAGGGTATTTCAAGCACTGAATCCAAGATAGGGAAAGAATGATGGACACAAATCTTAATAGATTCTACCTTGGCAAATATTTGCAAGAATACAGGATGCACATAACTTATTTCTGAAACATATTAGGCAGACAGAATATACCATATTCTTTGAGTTTTTGCAGGTATATTATATTTGTTAGTATGTAAGTAGATTTAGACTTCCTTAGGAATAATAACCACACGGCTGAGTAATCCGATCTTGTTTACAATACCAAAAGTATGAAGCATTCATATTATACAAATGGAGCTTTTTTTGATATATAATTTTATTTGGAGAAAAAGGTGCCAGAACTTGCTGATGGATTTTTGGAGTGGGGAAAAGAGAAATTATCAGATAGAGGTTTGACTTCATCAACAAGGTGAATGGTGATGCTCCTTTCTGAGATTGAAGAAGAATCACTTTGCTGGCAGAGGGGAAGAGAAGTCAAGACTTCTGTGTTCACTGTGATAGCTTTGAGAAAATCCTATGACACATTTAAACAGAGATCTCAGTAGTGATAGAAACGAGATAAAGCAAGCTGTATAATAGATTCAAGAGTGCAAAACTACAAAAGAAGCCAGTTGTAATCATTTGGGTTCCATGCAAAGCAGAGTTTGCAATTGAGATTTGTGTGTGGGTGGTTTATTGGGAGTGGACTAAGAAGATGACACTTTTAATGGGAAGAGGGAAGGAAGCCAGATTTTGTAGAGCAAATGTTGAGCTTCAGTGTATTTGCAACAGGGCCCTCAGCCATTCCCCTGTGGAGGTCTCAAGCTGGGATGGCCTTTTTGAGATGTCTTTAACTGAGGCAAGGGGTTCAGGATTTTGTAAGCCTTCTCTGACTAGTGATTTAATGTGGGTGTAATTTTGGGTAAAACAGCTTCTTTCAGTAGAGAGCCATCCTTGGGCTGTCATCAGAAAACATACTCACCACCTGGTAAGTGAGTGCCTTAGTCCTGAAAGCGGGTGTTGCTCAGATCCACTGCCTTGTATAATAGCTTCATTCAATCTGAAGATGACTCCTTCAGGATTCCAACTACTACAGTAAGGTTTGCAGGAGGAACTACAGCCCCCACCATGGCTCTTGATCTTAGGGCTGCAACTGATATCTCATTATTCACCTACTATCCCTTCTAGATTCCCCTTAGCCTCAACTGGTACCTCTGTTGGTCTAGGAGGCTTACCTGGTAGGATCACTCACAGATTACCCCTAAGGGGTCTCCATGCTCTTCTCAGGTCATAGCTGGTATACTTGCCCATTAATTTTCAAATGAAGGCCTGCATCATTAAGATAAATGATGCTTTTCCTTACAAGCTGGTCACTTCGTTCAAGGAGCCCAAAGTGACTATGCAGTATCTTTCTATCTCCATTCGTGGAGACATTCTATTTCAGTCAGTTGTGGGCAAGATGAATTGCTGCCAGCAACAGAGACCAACACTGTGCTTCTGGTATGGCACTATCCCTTGAGAAGACAAAATATTCTTCAGTGGCAAGTCCATTACATTGGACTTCTAATATCCTGGAGTCAACTCTGTTGTATTACCTCTTCCAGTATTGAAGGGCTCCAGTGGAATTGACTTGCCACCTTGTGATGTTTTATCTGTATAAGAGATATGCCACATGGGGCTTGGATTTGGTCATTGTTGCTACCATATTGTCCATTCATGAGCAGAATAGCCATCTAAGCTTTAGTGAGTGGAGAGCAGTCCTGTTTGGCCCAACATATTCTCTCTCCATCCCTGCCAATGTGGCTACTCTTTTTAGCATTGGGGTGGCTGATGACTTAGGCTGTGTAGTGTCTTCTATCCAAGTCATCTGGTCTACTTTGTTAATTAGTACCTATTCTTGGCTGCTGGATGATCTCTACTGGGCATTAATAGATGATACAAAGATCTTCAGACTTTGTGCCCAGTCCCATATTCACACATCTCTTTGCCTTATTGTCACTGATCTTTCAATCTTTCTCCATTCAAGCTCCTGACCAACAAACCAAGCCATTTGTTACTGCCTGTAATAGGGCTCAGGTCACTTATTTTTCTACACTGAGTAGATGACTAGGAGCACAACCTGAAGCTCCTTTGGGAGGATTTCCTCACTGGTGTTTTTCAGAGCTACCCTAAAAGTGTGCAGCAGCTCAGTTTTGTTTTGTATTTTCATATCAGTCTAAACCATCCATGATTTTCTCCTTCATCAGTGGGTCATAAGGATACACTCAATCCCCCATGCAGCCACAGGACTGGTGCAACAGTGCTAGATGATCTCTAAGTGGATATGGAAAGCAGGGTTGGGTAGAGGGAACCTTTAAAATGTGACTCAGCTGTAACAGAGCCTTCAGCACACCCCGCAGGGAGCCATGCAGCTAGTATGGATCTTTAGAGCTGTCTCAAAATGAAGTCAGAGGGCTGGGCCTCTGTATTCCTGACTGGGTGTGCAATGCCTCTGAGGAGTGGAGGTAACCTTGGGTGAGGCAGTTTCCTTATGCTCAGGGCAATTCCTGACATGGAGCTAAGCTATGAGTTCATTAAGCAACCCTCCAGGTAGCTGGGGGAGCTAGTGCCTAAGTCTTGAGTGCAGGGTCTTGGTGGTACACCAAAGATCCATTACACCAACTCCAAATCATGTAAATTTTCCCAGGAAAATTCACCATCTGAAAAAAATAAGGAAGACACACGCACGTAAACTGGACTGGTTGAAGCCAAAATAGTATACAAACAAGTAGCATTTTGAATTTGGGAGATTATTGAGCATTCCGATAATCCCAGTAATTGGGCATCTTATGGGTAGATGTTGAGATCTGAATGCAGGAATGAAGGAGCAGGGTATTGGGACTGAAATGAAATTGATTATTGTATCCATGTCCCTCTGAAACTTGATCCATGCTCCCTTATTTGTGAGCTCAGTGAAAGGCACTAAGAAGAGGCATCACCATGTATGCCGTCACCTGACACAAAAGCCTGGTTATCCCCGTGACTCTTCTTGATTTCCTATTGGAGCCCATCACCGCATCCTGCAGATGGACACTCTGCCTTAGCTCAGGCTCTACTCACTTTTCACCTGGATCATAAAAATAGCATCCCCCTTTTTTTCCCTCCCTTCCAACTCACAGCTTCCCTGGGCTTTTATACACTATACTAAATATGAGCTGGAATGATTTTTCTAGGGTGTAAATATGATGACGTTAGGCCCCTGTTTATAATTTACAAATGGCTAATTATTGCTGTCCTCATAAAATCCAGTCTCTTAAACTGGAACACAGAGCTCTTCCTGACCCAGTCCCTGCCCATCCTGCTGAACACTCTCTCACCACTCCTGCCTAGTCCCCCACCTCATTTTTTTCAGCTTTATTGACCTGGGGTTTTATTCACATGTGCTACTCTCTCTGCCTTCTGGGATATATGTTGGTTGTTGCCTTTGCTTGAAACTTTCTTGTGATAGGTAGGACAATGCCCTTCCCTTCTCCTGAGATGGCTGTGTGCTAATTCCCAAAATATGTTACCTTAAATGGCAAAAGTGACCTTACAGATGTGATTAAGCTAAGGGTCTAGAGATGCAGAGATTATCCTAGATTATCTATTATTACATATCCACAGGGTCCTTATAGTAGGAAGGGTAAGAATCAGAGAAGGTGATGCACTGACATTGCTAGAGGTGATGGTCAGAGTGATGTCATTGCTAGAAGTGAGCCACAAACCAAGGAATGCTGCAACTTCTAGAAGAAACAGTGTCTCCCTTAGTACCTCCAGAAAGAATGCTGCTCAGCCGGCACCTTGATTTTAGCCTGGTAAAACCCATTTCAGATTTCTAACCCCCAGAAATGTAAAATAATGAATGTGTCCTGTTTTAAGCCACTAAATTTGCGGTAATTTTATACAGCAGCAATAGGAAACTAATACACCTTCCCTGTGGCTAAATGCTATTAATCATTTAATACTCAGCTGAAACGATTCTGGTTTAAGAGATTCTTTTCTATGTTTCTCTGGTGAACTCAGTATTCTTTTAATTTTACTATGGATATCTATGTTCTCTCTCTCACTTTCTCCCTCTCTCCCTCTCTCCTCTCCTCTCTCTCTTCCCTTCCTCTCTCTGTCCTCTCTCCTTTCTCCTCTCTCTATCTCTCCCTCCCTCCCTCTCTCTGTCCTCTCTCCTTTCTCCTCTCTCTCTCTCTCCCTCCCTCCCTTCCTCCCTTCCTCCTCCTCCTCTTTCAAACCTCTTACTTTCTGCCTGACAGCTGTGACTCCATCTTATATTATTTGAGTCCTGGGTAGCGAAGTGCCTGGTACGTACGCTTCGTGCAGTTGTAGTGCCTCCTTCTCTGTGTCCCTCTGCAGTTGTCCTTTCCACAGGATGTTGAAGCCACCACTGCTGCCTGAGTGCTAATGCCCTGCTTTTTGTTTTGAGGGCTTCGGATTGTTAGGAGTTTCAGAAAAGAGGGAGGAGAGTAATTCATTCAAATCATCTCAGATGAGCTTAAAAAGTTCCAGGGCCTGTGCTGGGGATAGGAAGTCTCTCTGCAGAGGATTCAGGGCTATGCCTAGGCCTCTGGAATAGAAGGCCCCTCTCTCTCCTCATCACAGAAAATGTTTCCTGAGGCTTTTCTTTCCCCCTCTGGGCTGTGCTCCTGGAATCCTGAGAGGTGGATTCCTTCCCCTGAGACCCCCCCACTCTCCACCATCCACTGTGACCTCTCCTTTCTGAGGCTCCTAGCCCCGACCACCCTCAGCCTTTCCCTGCGCATTTGTCTGTTCCTCTATTTTTTTACCTGCTCTATTTTTATGACCTGAACTTGATCATTTGCTCCCCTCAGGCCTTCTCTTTTGATTCTCTAGAGACTGTTTTAGAAATTAAAAACAAATATCCCAAATTGACTTCTCCTCAAGGCTATGTGCTTGCCTCTGGCTGACTAGGGGGGATGTCACAGGAAGTTCAGAAAGGAAAACACAAATATTTGAAATAATGATTTTGCTGCATTCCAGTCTTGTTAGAAGTATTTGTTAAATGGATGAGCAGTGAGAAGGAATGGGAGAAATACCCAGGTTTTGGTAAGGGAAGTGTTTTTCAATGCTAGGCTTTTTTGGGGGTTTCTACTGATGGAATTTATACCACTGGTTGAAAATCACTATGTTAGAAAACCTCCAGGGCTGAACATTTTGGTTAGAAACTGAGTAACTTGGAAGATTCTATCAAAAGTCTGTAGTGAAGACATCTCTGATTTTTAGGTAACCAGATAAGAGAAAATACAGTGCAGGCAACCCAAGCACCTGCCTCCCAGCATTCCCTTCCATGATCACATATTTACATATAATGGGGAAAAGGTGGTTTTGCCTCTGTTCTCCTCCCCAGCACCATAGGCAGCTCTCTGTCACTCCTCTTTCCTATGGGCCAGCTCCTCCTTTGCTACAGTCATCCTCTTGAACTTCTGCAACATGGCTGAATGGTGACATGAATGGAAGACACATTCTAAGAACCCCAGTGGAGGCCTGAAATCTCAGGAGGCCCTAAACCCTATGTATACTGGTTTTTGTGTACTTACATAGTAGGATGAAATCTTATTTATAAGTGAGGCAAGTAAGTAATTAACAACAAAAGCAGATAATAGAATAATTATAACAATATATTGTCATAAGTTATGTGAATGTGGTCCATTTCTTAAAATATTTTATCATACTGTACACACCCTTCCTCTGATGATGTGAGAGGATAAAATGCCTACATGATGAGATGAATGATGCAGGCATTGTGATGAAGAGTTAGGTTAATAGACCTTCTGAAGTGAGGATTGTCTGCTGTTTCCTTTAGTATATTTGGACCATGGTTGATTACAGGTAACTGAAACCAGGCAGGTGAAACTATGGCTAACAGAAGATGACATGTATCCTACTCTTGGCCAACAGAGCTTGGCTATGGAAGGCTACAGGTCCCTAAACTATCCTGTCCATTTGTTCCTTCAGCACTGCCACTCAACACCGAGATATAACTGATATTAAGATGGGCTGGGTTAACTTAAGGCAGTTACTACACAGTAGGGGGAAATTTGCAGCTAATGTTTAGTATTTCTCATGGTCCCTCATAGAGATCGTCTTATTGATGCACTCAGTTTGCAATCTCACCTCTCTTCTGGTCTTTTGGTAAAGTCAGGTGCTTTATATCCACCCTGTATGTCGTGGTGGATATATGTATGATGGGTGCGTGTATGCTGGTCGCACTACCAGGTTCAGACAATCCTACACTGTAGCTATAAAGTTTGGTCTGACTTCAGATCTCATCTTTCTCCCTATCCTCTCACTCCCTTCCCTTCTGTAAAATAAAGACCCATTCCTATGACTTTGAAATGATGATCTTGATGTTCTCAATCTGGGGCCCTCAGTGTCCCAAGTCTGTCTCTGGGGCAGCAAGGGGAAAATTTCAGTCCTCCAGCTGCGTTTGTCTCATTGGTAGATGGCTGAAAATCCCCAGTCATTGTGAGACCTCTGTTAATGGTTTATAATGGGTGATAGCTGAAATTTTCACAGAATTTCCCATCATTACGCTGGAGGGAATAGACTGAAAGAGGAACATAAATCCGTGATTTGCTCTTTGGCAAAATCCCCATTCTGGGGTGGGGTGACTTTCCTTTCTATTATTCAGGAAGGACATCTTCATTTGATGGTTGCCTAGATTTGTTCTAACGTGGATTTCTCTTCTTCTCCTTAAAGGTGTTTGGATTAGATGTAGTGTGACCCTCTTCATTCCTCCCCTCTCTTCCTCTCACACGGCCCAGAGACCAGGTTTTTAAAGCAAGCTCAGGTATTTCACCAAGTAATGTGTCCCTGGTGGGGAAAAGTCACAGCTTTATTGATTAAAATCTTGGTATAACATCCATAATTGGAGTTTTCCTGTAATTTGGTGCCAGGTTGCCTTACCACTTTCTCTAGGGACTATATATCAAATGCTATTTTTCATCCTCTTGTTTGCTGATAAGGACCTGTTAAAACCACTAGTTTGACCTGATATTCAATTTCCGGAGATGAAAGCACTGGTAGGGATTGCCAAATGTCCTCAAATACACTGACAATCCATACCAATATTTTAAAAGAAATGTATGACTAAGGGGAAAAATATCTTTGGGTTTGGGTGTGTGTTTTTGTTTTCACCCCCTACCTTCAGTGTGTATTTTTATCCATTGCAAACAATTTTCAATCAATAATTAAAATTGGTAAACAGATCTACAGGGGGAAAAAAATCCTTCAGTTTGAGTTTAATAGATTGCCTCTCAAAGTCATTCCCTGACACAGCAAGTTGCCGAGGGAGTTTGTGCCAGTAAATAGGAAAGAATGGGGTTGATTAAAAAGTAAAACAACACAAAACCTGACATCCTGTTGTGAGTTTAAAAATAGAGCAAAATGACTATTAGCAACCCATGTTGATTTCTGTCAAACTATCTTTATCTGTGCGGTAAGGACAAGGAGGAATAACACATGGCTTCTAGTCAGAGCAACTTTGGGCTTTATGGGAATTCGTGATTTTTTTTTTTACCCTCCAACTTCTGTCTTTTTTGTTTTCTTACGACGTTTCTCCTCCTGCAGAGACTCATGAGACACCTATTAGTCAGTCTGGAGCCTGAGTTGCTGCAGGAGAAGAAATGGGATGTCTTTCAGCTTTCCTTTCGTGCAGATTTGTTGCATGTTTACTAAGGTGAAAGGATTAGTGCCCTGGAGATCATTTGCTTTCATAAGCTTTAAACCAGAGCAGCAAAAGTTTCATGCCTTGATTCTCTTCCAACAGCTCTTTCTCGCAGCAAGGCATAGAGGAGCAAGCTGAGACCTACAGATTGCAACAGACTCTTCCAGCAAAATTGCCCTGTCTCAATCAGTTAAACTGGGGAGAAGGGAGAGCCTCTGCCAGTTTTCTCCCATCTCTTCCACCATGTGGCGAGACACCCAAAGCATTCCATGGGACTTTAGGATCAAGACGAAATACTCCAGATTTCTAAGTCTCAATAATACTCAAACCCCAGACCATATGTAGTGGGAATCCACATACTTTCTAACCTTTGCATTTTGTGTATAACCTCTCTGTCAAACACTAGTTTTCTGGAGCTTCATATAGAATAAAATGTTAAGAAGAAAACAGAAAAAGAATTTTTTTTTGGTATATTAACCAATATTTCCATTTAATATGAAAATAGTAGTATAGAAACTAAAATTTTGCTCTCTGGCAATTTATAGCAGGTACTTTCCCATAAGACTGGCATCTAAAAGATAATGACTTAAAATGTTGGTTTTGAAATGGAATAATAGAAGCTAGAATGACAGCTGCAAAACAAACAATAACCCCAAAGCTGGTTTGAAACAAATTCAAAACCAGATAAATGAAAGCAGGTCCCTGTTCCCAAATTACTTTACTTAAGAAATAAGGCAAGCAAAGCAAAAAGAAAAAAGTTTAGTTTAATACTCTTTATATGGACCTTCTTTCCCCTAACTCCCTTGAAATATGGATGTGGCTACAGGAGTGACTACAGCCTTTTACTGGGGTATTTATGTTGTAATGGACATCATACTCCCTTTTACTAGGCAGTGATCCAGTTCTCAAATGAACTGATTAAATCACCTTCTCCATTTTGAGCACTGGAAATAAGGAAACTCTAGGAAAAAGCAAAATAAAATTTCATCGTGAATTCACAGATGTTTTTGGCCTTTATATTCTTATACAAGCACAATCTTGATAGCTTCAGAATAACCAGCACCATAAACTCTAGATATTAAACTTGAGTTCCATTGATCAATTCTGTATTTGGAGAATTTAAAATCTGTGGATTATCTACCTCTCCACTTATCCTCAAAGAATGATTTTACCTGTATTTCACCTCAGGGAGAAATAGGTAAGATCTTCAAATCTCTGCTATAAAATCTGCAAAGCTACCCACCACTGCCTCGTCCTCATTTCCTTCCCTCTGTTTACTATGGGAGGGAGCCTGATGTTTCTAAAGCCTGTCATTCCCTATGTTTAAGTCCCTTCTTCCTCTGCTTCTTGGCTGCCACTCACTGTTCTTTCTCATTTTATTCCTGTGTCTTAAGTCTCTGATCTTCTCTTCCTTTTCTTCCATTTAGAAACACAACAACTAAAAAAAATGAACACAAAAGCCTTTTTCCTTCCTCCTCTTCTTTTTTTCTTTTTTTTTTTTTTGAGACAGGGTTTGCCCTGCCCTGTTGCACATGCAGGAGTGTAGTGGCTCACTGCCGTCTTGAACTTCTGGGCACAAGGATCTTCCCGCCTACTGAGTAGCTGGGGCCACAGGGTGTGCTGGGACCACCGCTGGCTGATCTTTTCTTTATTCCTTTTATTTATTTATTTATTTTTTGAGAAGGGGTCTCACTTTGTTGCCCAGGCTGGCCTCAAACTCCTGGGTTCAAGTGATCCTCCCACCTTGGCCTACCAAAGTGCTGGGATTACAGGCATGAGCCACTGCTCCCTCCAAAACCACTTTCTTGATTCTAGTTGGCTCTCCCTCCATCTATCTACTGCCTGCCTTTCTTTTTCCTTTCACAACTACACTTTTCTAAAGAGTTGCTACCAAGTGACCTCAAGTTAAATTTGAAGTTTGAAAATAGGGTATTTCGGTAAACATTGGTATTTTCTGATCCTTAGAGGTAGAGAAGGATTTATGGCTCCTCCTTGTCATCGTACTTCCAGGTAGTGTGTTACAATGGATGCAAGTCTCAGTTTGAAATCTGCTACTTATACCAATATTTGTTAGAAAATAGACACAAAAATAGCTTTGCGCAGTGGCAGTATCGTAGCCAATGAGGTTTATCCTTTAATTGCTTAATTGCTGTCCTTTGGGATTTGCATAAAATAATTTCTCTAAAGTGACATCTGATATTCTGTGGGACTTCTAACTGGATGGGGCATCAGAGCCCCATATGTGTGGAGGACACAGGAGTTGCAGACCTAGGCTGTGGTTAGAAGGTGTTAGTCTCTTAGATTTGCTAGATTCTTTAATTTCTTTCAGATGGAGAAGATAGAACCCACACAATCTCTTTTGTTCCCAAATATCATGAACATTTCACAAAAGAAAATTTATTTCCAACATCCATTAAGGTAATTAACTATCTGGGGTAGATTGAGATAGTATTTGAAGCACTTGTCTTAGTGCCTCCGTAAGCCTGGATTCCTGATGACTTCCTCTAAGTGCTAACTAACCTCCTACTGAGGTCTGATTACAGTTAACTTACATGCACATATGAATCATACTGCTTATTCCAAAGAATTTTAAAGCATGTGACTACTTAGTCATTGAACAATTGTCTCTTATCCTTATTTCTGCTCTGTTCTCACTTGCAGCTCTATCCACTCTCAGCTGCTTTCTGTCCCATTGCCCCAAAGAATTCTCTCTAAGGTCATTAATAATCCCCATGTTGAAAAATTCAATGGACACACCTCAATGCTTGTTTTACTTCATTGCTGGTTGCATTTAGCACTGTTGCTCACGTCTACTTTCTAAATACCATAGCCTACAGATTTTCTTCCTGCTACAGTAAGCTCCCTTGGCCTCTGTGTTTGGTTCCCCAGGCAAAGAAGATGGAGAATGAGCAGAATGGTTTCTTTCTCAAGGGAGATTTTCCTGGTTCACCTCAAGTATTATTAACTATCATTCCATCTAAAAGATGATAAAAAGCACAGGGCTAAGCCTTGGACCTTTGTAAAATCAGATGTCAGGTGGATGTTGAAGAACCAATAAAGGAGTCTGAGAAGTACTGACCAGGGAAGTAGGAAAATCACCACACGGTGGAGAGTGGGGAGTGTTTCCAGAAACAGAAAATTAGACAGCATGTTAAACACTACTGAGAACCCAATTAGGATGAGGTCACAGAAGAAATTAGAGAACTAATAATATGGAGCTTGCTGGTTGTGCTGTGACAATGACAATATCAGTCCAGTGGTGGGGACAGAAAACAAATGGGGCTGTAGGGAGGAGAAATAAAAATGGCAGATTAGAATGTGAGAATTTATTTTGAAATTTTTTCCTGTGAATTGCAGCAGAGAAATGGAGTGACAATTGGTGGGGGATATGAGATCTGTCTTAACTCAGACTGCCAGAACAGAACACCATAAGTGAGTTTAAGTAACACACATTTATTTCTTACAGTTTTATAGGCTGAGAAGTCCAAGATTAAGGTGCCAGCAGATGTGATATCTGGTGAGAGCATTCTTGCTACAGCAGGCTTGTGTACTGATGGGAAAGATCCAATTGAGAGAAAGAAATTGATGATGCAGTAAAAAGGGTATGAAATCCTAGAGAGGATGAGGAGGATGAATTTTACAACATTAGTAGAGGAATTGGTCCTTGATAGGAGCAGGGCAGTCCTTCAAATACGAGAGAAAAGAAAAAATGGTTAACTATAATTTTAAAAGTTGGGATGAATAGGAGTTTAATAATTTTTAAAACTATTGGGATCTTCAAATAGCTAGAAGAAAGAACTTTTGCCTTCTGTAGAAATTGGGTGTAAATAACTTGTTAAAATGTTGAAGGTACACTGCTACATTTGCTCCTTGGGAAAAACTTTTCCTATAATACATAAAAGTTTAACAAGGAAATATCAGGCGTGTGTGTGTATGTGTAATACTCAGGTGAAGGATGTGAGATGCACATGGATTCTGAACTTTTATGTGACTGGGTTAAGATATGCATATTGTCATTGCTTTAAAAATATACTTTTCTGTATGATTTGAAAAATACCTGCTTCAATGGAAGATAACAAGAGGCAATAGCATAAATAACTTTTAATCCAATAAATTAACTTTCTTAATTGATAAGTCAAAATGGTAACAATAGTGATACCATGTTGATTGACTGACCACCTGTTCACAGAACAGACCTATCAATTAAATGCAAGTTTTGGTTCTAAAAGGAAGGCATGTCCTACTGTCTCTGTGAGGACTTCAACACAAAAAGGTGAAGTACTCTGTGTTGCAAGTTTGTGAACAAGTGGTTTTGCTACAAATTCACCACTGTCACCACATTGGATGCACGTGAGAGAATGCTTTTTGAGGAGAAGTTAAAAATACCAAGTGTCAGTGACCACTCTGGTGGTTAAACAAAATCTTGGGCAGCATACTGCTGTAGACTTTTAGCTTCTTCATTGTTTTCCTTTAAATAGAACCAATTAACTCTTACTTCAGTTTTCCAAATACATGAGGTTCCTACTACCATTTGGGAGGAATGGAGCCAGTGTTTTGATTGTCACACATAGAGTTTCACTAATGTATTTTTCCTCAAAGGCAACTAGATACTCGTGTTACTATTGCTTTTCCTTAGAAACAGAAGTCTCCCGGTCATAATTACGGGCTTTGAGCAAAGGCAACAGTTGTGAAGAAACCCAGAGCTCTGTAAACATTACCGAAGAACCATGCCAAATATATGCATAAATTCAGGTACAGGGAAACTTTGGGCTTAATGTTCTTAAGATGATATTTGAAGAGTGTTTCCAAAAATAAGGTTTTATAAGGGATTTTGAAAATTTGTTTGTTTTTAAAGGAAGTTTTAGCTTGTCTGGTTATACAGATAATCTTCCCTTCCTAAATCAGTGCCTCGCTGTTTTGTTAAGTCCAGGGCCCAGCAGACTGAAACAAAAGGTGCGAAGTTCTTCTCATCCATCTTAATGGGGTGTTAATGACTACAGAGGCTGACTGTGACCATTTAAATGTGAGCGCTATTAATCACCTAGAAAAAACACAAACACCCAGCTCAAGCCACTGAAATGTAATTGCAAGGGACAGTTGGGTCTCATTTTGTTTTTGAATGAAGACTTGTATAAAAAAAATGAGCTGCCCTCCAAGCCAGCTTGGCAGATTTAAAGCCAAGCCTACAGGCAAACTGCCTTCTAACCTTTTATTGAGATTTGAAGAGGCGGTTTCTTCCATGAACTTGGAGTCTAGCTGTTCTACACTTCGTGAACAGCTTTTACCAGCGGTATAAATGTGTAATTTTCTACTAGGCAGTCCGTTGTCAAATTATATTTCCTTAAGAGGACTTCCAATGTGTCCTTTGACTTGGAAGTATGTGTGTGTGTGTGTGTGTGTGTGTGTGTGTGTGTGTGTGTGTGTGTTTTAAGTGCTTCAAGGATATTTTATTCAAGGTTTTAAATACTTTCCTGTGTCCATAACTTGCTTGTTCTGACTCTTCTTGCAATGTGTTTGTCATGTCTGAAACTATTGTTTTTCTCAGATTTTGGTGTGGTTGGTGGGGAACAGGCGGTGGTGAATCTTGGCTTTAACTTGGCAAAATTGGCAATATTTCTGGAAAACAAAATGAAAGGTCTAGAGCTTCTTTTTTCTGTTTTTTAATTGTTATTGTTTTACAGGGTGGGTTAATGGAAGAATAGAAAATACTTTACAGAAAATCAGAGTCTGGCTTCTGAATTAAATGCAATCTAATGTATTACATTGACGGAAATACATATGGTGCTAGGTTTCTGCTGAGGAATGTGGAGTTCCGCTTGTACTCCAGGTCATCTCATTCACACATTGCCTGAAGTTTGAGATTAGTAATCAAGGGATGGTTTATTTACTTTTGCTTTTCTATACATGGCCAAAGTGCATGATCTGTCTTTAGGGTATGGGGATATGGGAGGTAGGGGGAACTCTCTGGTCCAGGGTTCTTTGCCTGTGACATTGTTTTCCATCGATAACTACCACTGGGGACAATGACCTGGCCCGGCCTGATCTGACCCTGTTTCATGTACAAGATGCACGTTTGGAGGGTATTTATCTCAATTGCTGGACATGTTGTTGATTTTTATTTTTTGACAGGAGCAGCCAAGCCACTTTTGGTTTCACCACTCCTTACATTCACTCTTTGCTTGTTGCCTAGGGCAGAAGGCACTTGGAAAGTTCACAAAGGAAATAAAATACTTCAGTGGCCTCTGAAGTTAAATAACATACTTGTGTAAGGGTTAGGCCTTTCCCTCCTCCCTTTCCCAATGGAAAGAGGCAGAAAAGCTGTGGATTTTAATAAGGCTAACATTCTAGGTTTGGAAAAGGTCAAGTGACCACAAATGCCTGTTAAAGTATTTGCTTTTTTTCAGCATAATATTTGAATTTTAAAATATGATATTTAAGGCAATTATTCTTCAGAAGTTCACTAACTTCAAATGAGTAGGTTCTAAGGGCTAAAAATGCTCCGTACTGTCTAAGAGTTGTCACCAATGTTGCTGTCACTGCAACTTAAGGGAGGATTTGAAATGTAATACATTTAGGATATTGCCAGCCTCTTCCCCAGTGCTTGGTGGGTGGGCAGAGAAGAATGGGTTAAAAGGCAATTTGAGCTGCAATCAAATAATGCCAATGTATACATAAGTGCAAGTTATATGTTGTTATTTAGTGTCTTCAGTTACCCATTGTGAAAGTTAGGGATGAATCTTTGCAAAAGCAATGAATATTGCCCACTTCCTCTTTTTCTCTTTCTATTCTTTTATGAGTTGTCAGTTAGCCTTTCTCTAGTCCTTCTAAGTTTGAAATGTACAGAATATTTCACATTCTGCTTCTTCTGAGTTGATTTTTTAAAATTCTGAAGTTCCTTCTAAGGCTACCTGTGCGTTCAGGAAGAAGTGTGGGAACTGATTTAGTTTTCCCTCCAAGAAGCCCTGCATAAATTCAAGTGTTAGCCTTGATTCTGGCTCTGCAGCAGCCTCACTGTGTGGTCTTGGCAAAAGGTTGTTATGTCTCAGTTTCCCTATCTGTATAAAAGGGGGTAATTACCCTAGCTTACTCAGTAAGTTATAGCCTTGAACAACAAATAAATGATTATAAAGTATTTAAAACTACAAGAGAATGTATAAAGTCTAAGTATTACAGTTTTATTTCCTTACAAGGGGTGATAAAGTAAAAGTGAGGTTTAATAAGCAAATTGAAATTCCTAGATGAAAGGGGCTGGAGAAGTTCAAAGTCATTTCATTATTATTAATAATAGGTGTTGGATGGCTCTTGTTCACCCTCTTCATCTAATCAGCATGCATTCCTTGGATTAAAGGGAGTGTTCTCTCTCCAAATGACTTTTATCTACAGTGTTGAGACATTCCTTATCCTGTTTTATGGATATGGAGTTTTGAATGACTATAAACAACTCTCTTTTTTATAAACTTTTTTTTTGAATAGAAGAGGAGCCAAGTTGCCTCTTGGTTTACCTTCATAAGCATGTGAAGATGTTTATATGAAGCTCCTTCACAATTCTCTTCCTGTTTGTGAGACTCCAACCTCCTTGCTCATGGCTTTATGTTGTTCACTCCACAGACATTCTTAGTTTCCCCTGTGTCTATGTGGAAAGATTCCAATTTTATTTATGTAGAGTCTCAAATTATATCTCTAGCTTTAATACAAAACCTCTGTTAAGTCAGAATAAGAGGAGAGCATAAATACTTTAAAATGCTTTACTTTAAACATTTGCAAGAGTAGAGAACAGACTGTAGAAATTTCTCAAGTGAAAGGAACTTGACATACATGACAAATGTGAGGCTCACCTGGCTGAGGGGATGGGAAGATGGAGCCAGCATCGTCATGAGCCAGAGTGAGGATAGGCAAAGAGAAGTATTCAGCTTCCAGCTACTCCTGTTCTCTTTTCTTTTTAAAAAAATTTAAACATTTCACTTTTTAAAATGGTTTCACCTTTTATTTTAGATACAGAGGGTACACATGCAAGTTTGTTACAGGGGTATATTGTGTGGTGCTTAGGTTTGGGGTATGGAGCCCATCACCCAGATAGTGGGCATGGTACCCAATAGGTAATTTTTAAACCCACACACCCTCACTCCTCCCTCTAGTAGTCTGTCTATTGTTCTCATCTTTATGCCTGTGAGTACCCAATCTTACTTATAAGTGAGAACATGTGATACTTGGTTTTTTGTATTTGCATTAATTCACTTAGGATTATGGCCTCCAGTTGCATCCATGTTGCTGCAAAAGATATGAACTTGTTCTTTTTTTATGGCTGAGTAGTATTCCATGGTGTATATGTACCACATTTTCATGATCCAATGCATTACAACCACTCTAGTTCTGAATCTTTTAGGCTGCCTGGTGAAAATCATATTGAATAAAGTATGCAAAACTTATTAGTGCGAAAGAATAAACAATGACTTATTGCAGCAGTATCTGCTGGTAAGTTCATTTTTTTTTAATACAAAATCTTTTTTTCTTTTTTTCCTGAGATGGAGTCTCACTGTGTTGCCCAGGCTGGAGTGCAGTGGTGCAATCTTGGCTCACTGCAACCTCTGCCTCCTGGGTTCAAGGAATTCTCCTGCCTCAGTCTCCCAAATACCTGGGAGTACAGATGCACGCCACCATGCCCAGCTAATTTTTTATGGTTTTTATAGAGACTGGGTTTCACTGCATTAGCCAGGATGGTCTTGATCTCCTGACCACGTGATCCGCCCACCTTGGCCTCCCGAAGAGCTGGGATTACAGGCATGAACCATGGTACCTGGCGTATTCAAAATCTTAATAAGGATCTTCTTTGTGATACTGAACTATTCTGGAATTATGGGAAATGGAAATATATTTAAAATTTAACAAACTGACAAGAGACACAATGACCCTTTAGATAACTGGGAGTAAATAATGACAGAAGAACGGTTCCAAAGCAGTACAGTAGATAATTAAATGTCAAACGAGAGTGAATGCTGTGGGCCTGGCCTGGCATATTGGAGATATTCAAGAAATACTTTTGAATAAGTTCACAGTGGGGTTGGAGTAGCAGCAAAGTCTTGGAGGCCACTGTAAATGGAACTGACTCTGGGTGTCAGTTCAGGTTTAGGGATTGATGTGGAGAAAGGATAAGAAAAAGCATTTCAATTGGAAGACCATGGGGAAAGTTACAAGGAGGGATGATCACCATGTGTTCACAAAAAATGAGTAAATCTGTGACTGGAGTGGTGGACTGGACACTCTTTAGTAAAATCACAGCAATGTGTAGGTCAAACCCGCAGCCCACGGGCTGCATGCAGCCCAGGATAGCTTTGAATGTGACTCAACACAAATCTGTACACTTTCTTAAAACATTGTGAGATTTTTTTAATTTGTAAACTTTCTAAAAATATTGAGTTTTTTTGCATTTTTTTAAAGTGCATCAGCTATCATTAATGTTAGTATATTTTATGTGTGGCCCAAGACAAGTCTTCCTTTACCACTATGGCTCAGGGAAGACAAAAGATCGGACACCCAGAAACTGTAGACTATCCATGGAATTGTATAGTTTCTAAGTACTTTGTAATTTTCCATGAGTTGTATAAGGCTAAAAGCCTACAAGGTGGGCTGAAAGGGCTGTCTTTTGGGAAGCTAAAGCTATGCGGTGGCACCACTTTGGAGGGAGATACAGTCTGGGGACTCCTCAGAGAAGTGATAGCTAATGATATGCAACAGTTGGTACTTAAACTGGATTGGAAAGCTTACACTATTAATACATTCTTCTCTTGCACTAGATTTTTAAGCAACTGTAAATGCAAGCAGGTAGGCTAACGAAGTCAAGTGATGATGCAAAAACTTTAAGGAGTGCTTACCTATGCTGTGATCAAAATTGTACCATAGACAACCTCCCAGGTTTTTTTAAGAATAGGAAGCCACTCCTCACTGCCCCTGTATAAATGAAAGCATATTGAAGAATTAGTTGATAATTATAATCAGAAACCTGATGAAGAATGGCCTGTCAGTGACTCACTCAGTATACTGGAGCTGAGTTGATTTTTACCAACTCAGGTTTCACAATCTCATTAATGATTGTTAAAAACACCAACAAAGAAAAATACTGCCTTGTTTTCTTTCATCATTATGTGCGAATGTAGCTGCCTGCCATTTAATGAGCGCCTGTTACATTCCAGGCTTTGCATGTGTGGTTTCAGATATTATCTCCAATTCTTCCCCAGGTCTCCAAAGTGGTTGCTACAGTTCTTTTATAGTGGGAAAAGTAGGAAAACCGAGCCACAGAGAGGGTTAGCACTTTTTCATGCTTAAGGATTCAAAACCTGGCGTGAGTCCAAAGCCTGCAGTCTTTCCACTATGCCACACTGAGGCATCTTCTCTGTGTAAAAAGTAATTTAAAAATGTAATATCACTATTCTAAAATCTGAAAGTATATTACCCGGATACTCTGAGAGTGTATGTATATATATTTAATTACCCTTTTATAAGCCTGGAGGCATTTTCACACAAGTGCCTCAATGTACTTTATATATTCTGAAGTTTTTCTGTAGGCAGAGATTTAGTACGAACTAAAGTTAGAGCCATGTGCAAAGAATCTCTCACCCTTTTCCTTGCTGACTTGGCTTCCCGCAGCCTGTTGTTCTGAACAGAGTCTGCCAGAACCCATGTGTGTGTGGAGATACCAGTCCTGAAAGCAGAAATTGGCAACGCTTGGAGGATGGAAATGGCTGCAGATGTTGAGGGCTGGGGAGTTCAAAAGCAGTCCTATAATGTGGAATCCCACATTTGAGACCTTTTTTTTGGGGGGGGTGTGGAATCTGGAAACTAATAGCCCTCCAGGTTTGAGTTAAAACATGCTGCTTTCTAAGGAAATATAAAAGAGTCCTTGCCTTCTCAGCCTAGGCTGAGGCAGCCCTACCCTTTGCGGCTCATCAACCTTGTGCTTCAGCCTTGGCCCCGGATTCACACCTCCTCCTTGTGACTGGCACTGGTTGAAAGGAAGGATCGTGGCCAAGATGTGATCTGGCTGAACAGAAGGGTGTGGTGCCAGCATGGAGCCCCTCTCTCATGTCTAACCCCCATCACTTCATCAGACCATTTCTTTGGCTTCCAGTACTTCCATTATTATTATTTTTTTGAACTTGGCATTTTTAGACTCAATAGTATACATATTGCTTAAAAAGTACAATTCCTCAAATATAAAAACATCAATAGATTGCCTATTTTCTACATTCACCCCACCCCCATCCGCATAACACCCCCACCTCTCCATCCCCCAGGAGGAATTTATGATTCAGAATCAATTGAACACAACTGATCCTGTTGTATTTTCCAGAACACTCACATGTTCCACTGAACTTTTTTCTCTTAATTAGGTGCTGGCTAGGTATATGTGTGTCTTTGTGGAGTCTGGTCGCCTATGCTGTATGTGCGTACGTCTCAGATCAGTCAAGCAGATCAATCTCTCATCTGTGTGTCAATACCTTAACCACACCACCCACTCATCAACTTTTCGTTTGAGTTTCAGTCTTTCATTTCTCAGTTTCTCACTTATGTTCAACTGCTCATATGACCCAATGAATAATTCCTTTTGTCTCTCCTCTCAATCACCTTTTGTTCCAGCAATAGAGTTAGAACCTGTGACTTGGCCCATGAACAAGCTTTCAGGCCACGTGGCAGAACTGGAGGAGAACTATGGGATTCAAAGTCTGGAGACAAGAATATTTTTTCAGGTTCAGCAACCTGGGGTTTTGAGTAAGTCTGTTGCCTTTCTGAGCCTCAGTTCCCTCTTTTGAAAAAGAGCTGATGATTGATCTCTAATATCCATTAGTCATTGAAGAAGTAGCTAATGAGTGCCTCCTTTTTGTGGCTGTGAGCTAGATGTTGTGGATGCAATGGTGAGAGTATAAACATGGTCTCTGCCTGGAGCTTATAATATATGGGAGTGTCAACTGTCAATGAAGAATTCCACAAATAACACATTTATCAACTGTTACAACTGCTGTGAAAGAAGCACAGAGGGCCACAGAAACAGACAACAGAGATACTAACCTAGTGGGAACAAGGGAGAGGGATATGGGGAGGTATGAGGCATAGTGCAAAAGTTAATTAAGCAAAGGGGAGGAGAGAGAGGAGCATTTAGGGCAGAGGAAATGGCCAATATAAATACCCCAAAGAAGTGTATGAAAAGAAGTGAATGAATGAGTTCCTCTGAGGAGGTCACTGCTTCCTCTTCCAAGCCGCTCCTGGTTAGGGTTCCTGTTAGCAATGTTCACCTGGCGCCTGTCCTCTCCTCAGAGGCTGAGGTACTTTTTTTCAGCAGCCATTGGCAGATCAACCCCTTTTCGGTGTCTGGTTGAAACTCTGTTTTGAGCCGCCAGTTTTTTCAGAAATTAGGAGTTTTGCTCTGGGTTCTGTTTCCATAAATTCTATTTCCTCTAAGTTTCTTTCCTTTTGTACTCCAAGAGACTTTTAATAATAATTCCTCATGTTCGGGGACTTCAGAGCAGTTCATGACAGGTCTTTGCTTTCCCTCATCTGCTTTGTTAAAGAAAATATAATGGGAGAAGAAACTTTAGCTTTCGTCCGTGGCCTTCCTTTTTCCTCAGAGCCTGCTTCTATACTCCCGTGACTGCAGTCCCTTTATAGGGCTTGTAATAGACGATAATGTGCTAAAAGCAATGTCTATTAGACTTTGGGAAGTCCTCATTGTCTTCAATTAGACTCTTTAAGAATCTTAAAACCCCCCCAGGCACGTTTAAACTTAAAAAGCTAGGCCTTGGTCTGGGATCACCCTTCATTCGTACTTATTTTCTGGTGAGAGTGGTATTTTTCTCTGGCTGATATTTTTCAATCTAGAATTACAAAATACTTGTGGCTGAAAGTCTTAGAGACCATCTCAATTCTTAGCCACACTCTTACTCTATTGTTAAGAAACCTAAAGGCCTGGTGAATCACGTAGTTTGTCCTAAGTCATTTAGTTATTTAGTATTAGTGACTAGGATCTTTGTCTTCAAAGGCCTTACTTTCTATTCTTTGTAACTCTCTACTTTAATTTTCTACCAAAATTCATACAGCAGGACAAAGACATTGTATTTTCATAGGCCATTGCATCATTCATTCAGTCAATCATTTAACAAATATTTACTGAACACCTATATAAGCAATGAGCTGTGCTGGTGCATAATGAGTATGCATAAACAGTTTGATTTAAATACAAGGCAAATACGATTAATTTCTGTTAACCATTTATAATTGTAAGTTCTTTTCATAGGAACTGAAAAAATAAAACCAAAATATTTTATGGTTCTATCATGTACAGACAGTCATTTTGGGAAGAACAGGGAGAATGCCATGTACTAATTATGCTGAGTTATGGATTTCTTGAGTTTTATGTAAATGTTTTGGTATGAAAAGAAGCAGGGTAAGTAAGCTTAAGTTTTTGTAAAATAAACATTGAAAATTAAGACCATCTTCCGAATAGCCATGTGGTAGATAAAAAGTTTAGAAAATGTAATGTAGAGGCCAGGCATGGTGGCTTACCCTTGTAATCCCAGCACTTTGGGAGGCCAAGGAAGATGGATCTCTTGAGGTCAGGAGTTCGAGACCAGCCTGGCCAACATGGTGAAACCCTATCTTTACTAAAAATACAAAAATTAACCATGCATAGTGGCAGGTGCCTGTAATCTCAGCTACTGGGGAGGCCAAGACAGAAGAATCCCTTGAACTCGGGAAGTGGAGATTGCAGTGAGCTGAGATGGCGTTACTGCACTCTAGCCTGGGCAACAGAGTGAGACTCTATCTTTAAAAAAAAATACAAAATGTAGAAAGAAATTGTTTTCCCTGAAAACTGATCAGGTGTTTGTTTTATAGGGGGCTTTTTATTGCATCTTGAAAGGACTAGACATCTGAGTGCTGTCTGATGTTACTTTTGACTTCACTGGAGGCAACTCTAGAGACCTAGAGGTGTCTCAGCAGTTTCTTTATTAACTGCTACTCTTTAGATTTAACCTTCTGTGGTCATTTTGAATAGCAAGCATCTGAGACAGCCAAGTTTGGCAGTAATCACAAAGGTGGGCGTGACTGCCAAAACCACAACCCACAGTCAAAGGGATCGTCATCCATTTGGAGATGAGTCATGATGTGATGTTCAAAGAGTACTGTGTCGGGAGTCAGAGGGCCTGGGTCTGTGCCTAGTGCCAGCTTTTCCTCCCCCATGTGACCTTTGGGCAGGACACCGAATCCTACAGATATTTCCTCACCCTTAAAATAGTGATAAAAGCTCCTTCCCTACCTATGGCATAACGTTATTTTGAGGATCAAATGAGATTGCTAATGCAAAACTGCTTTCAGAACTCAAAAACCTCTGGGAATAAGGCAGTTTTTATGTTTAAAAACCTAGAATTTTGACCAGTAACAGAAATATTTACCTTACAGAAGTTAGTGTTTCCTTCTTTGGTGGGTGTTGGGAGCTTGTGTGCATATTTTACTCTGTGGAAAGCACTTCTGTTACCCTTGCTTTGAAACTGGCAGGAGATAGGCTCAGTGCTGGTGGGAAGTAGCCAGCCTCTCTTATCCCTTCAAAGAAGCAAGAACGGGACTGAATTTTATTAGAGAGGCTCAGTGTGATGGACACGACGAGGCAGCAGCCACCAGATCCCTACCAGTGATCTCCCATTCCTGCAGAGTCATGGGAACACTTCACAGACAACCAATGTGAAGTTCTGAGTCATGTTTGCAATTTTTCTAGGTGATGGCTGATACCAAATGTTTCTTTTTCTTTGGTGCCAGGGCTGTAGATTCTGTTGTGTCATGGTAGAAAAGGGTAAAAAAAAATCATTTTGCAATGCTTGATGGTAGAGAACATTTTATTTCACAGTACATTATTTCATGCAATAAACTCTCATTCAGGGGGCACCATACAAGGCATTAGTGATACAGCCCTAGGTGGTAGGGAAGACTGTGCCATGGAGTAATTACATCATTTTGTGGTGGTAAAGTTCTGGGTTGAGGTAGTTAATGCTGGAATACTTTCTTCACATTTGTGCTGTCCTTATCTGGCAGCCTCAGAAGCTATGTATTCTAGGGAGTGCAACCGTAAAGAGGTAGAGATTCTGTTAGTTTGACTTCTGTGGAACACATTTTCTTTCCTTCTTTATCTGGCCTTTCATCAGCATTTGGCATTGTGAAAGTATCAGAAGTGAGAAACAAATCTGGGGTTTGTCTGAGACAGAAGCTAGCAGTTATTTATGTTAATATATTTAATGACAATTTAATTAATAAGCAAGATCTTTGCCTTCAATTAACATAAATTCTAGCTAAGGGCACAATGGCCATACAACATAGACATTCCTAACATGTTAGGTATAGATTTGTGGTATGAAACTTTTATTGTAAAGGGCCTACAATAATACATCAAGCGTAGTCCGAACAAAGGATATGCTATTAGTTTTTAACGTGTATAGGAGCTGCTGTGATTACTAAAATACAAATCTAATTAAAGTTGCTAAATTCATTGTGTCTCTTTGCCATTTCACATTTTACTTTGGCCTGTGTAATTATTTTATTACATATTTTTTCCCACTAGAGTGTAGGTTCTGTGAATCTGTTTTTATTCCATTAATCCCTGGGTACTAAAAGAAGGTTTGTTAAATGCTGATTAAGGAGGTATTGTCAACCAAAAGATTGAGAGATTACAAACATAATTTGTTATCCCTTGAAATTTTATAAAGTTAAAAAGGGTTTAACTTTTATAAAATTAGAAGTGAAAACCTTTGGGTTGAGGTTGAGACTCTCTGAGTGTGGGTCAGTGCAGAAAAGATAAGTAAAATATGGGGAAAAAAAATGCAAATTAAAAGGAGCAGGGCACAAAGACTTAAATGTGATAGGTGAGAGACGATTCGCTATGGAATGCCACCCCTGCCTTCCTCTCCCATTGTTTTGCTTCATACTCTTTCATTTCCAAGAATTTTGACATATCTTGCCTCACACGAACTATGCAATAACTGATGAGGTAAAAAGCAGAGCAGAATGGCTATTGCCTGGTTTTTTTATCTTAAGGCTTTCCCAAACTGCTGATGTCTTGAAGGACAGAGTTGGAAGGGACTGAAAAGATCATCTTGTTCTGCAAGCCGTATTTCCTCCAAGGAAACAGAATTCCCCAAATGCTAAGTTTCCTGTCCAAGGTTATACAACTAGATTGTGGCAGAGGCAGGATCAGAACCCCAAATCTAGTCTGACTCAAACTGTTTCTTTTGTGTGTGTGTGTGTGTGTGTGTGTGTGTGTAATGGAGTTTTGCTCCTATCACCCAGGCTGGAGTACAGTAGTGCTATCCTGGCTCACTGCAACCTCCATCTCCAGGGTTCAAGTGATTCTCCCACCTCAGCCTCCTGAGTAGCTGGGATTACAGGCACATACCACCATGCCAGTCTAATTTTTATATTTTCAGTAGAGACAGGGTTTCACCATGTTGGCCAGGCTGGTCTCGACTCCTGACCTCAGGCAATCCACCTGCCTTATTCTCACAAAGTGCTGGGGTTTTAGGCATGAGCCACCACACCCAGCCAAACTGTTCCCGCTACACTTTGCTAACTCAGTGTTGGGGTCAAGTTAATCATCATTCAAATATTTGATTTGAGAGGAGAAAGTGCTGTAACTGATGAATTAAGGAAGTATGAATTTGAATTTATAGTTTATACCATTGATCGTTTGTTTTCATCCAATCTTTGAAAATATATGCTCCTCCAAACTAGCAACAGCTTGAGTCCACCAAAAATACAATTTTATAAACTTGTTGTTAGTGTTTACCTAATTCTACTGAAGATCATAATCTTCAAGTCAGCATATATTTAATCTGTGAAGTCATTACAAATGTACTACTTACCTTAATAAGAGTAAATATGTTCTTTCTTTATCATTCAGGCATTCTTTCTGAACAGTAACTCCCTTCTCAAGCCAATATCAATGCTAATTCTGCATTAAGAAAGATAAAGACATAGAACACTGTGTTGCAGTAAATATCTGGCAAGCCACAGAGACATTATTTTAAAGAAAATTGTCTCAAGACACTTTAATGTTTTCTATTGCTATGGTTGCAGAATTACTGAGGGCACATTGGTAAGAGGACCTCTATTACATCTATTAATGAGATTTATAAGAACACTAATAGGTAAATCCAAACCTAACTCCATCAATAGTGATGCAAATTAGTGTAATTCTAACTATTCAACTCAGGGATATAAATATTCATGCAAATTGTCTATTATAATGAATACAGACTCTGCATGTCCTAAATATGTGTACAAAAGAACATGATGTATATGTTGACATGATGACAGAAAGCAAACTATCAACAGGGTGAATATTCTGATTTCGGTTAAACATACAAACTCTAGCAACACATCTGCTCTCATTGTTTAAGAAGAAATGTGTACTACCAACTAGAGATTTAAGGACAGAGGGTTTAAATATTTTTCAACAACTTTCAATGCCGTTGACCCGTAGTCTTCTTCATCAGCCTGAGTAGTACTTGTAAGACTATCTGCTGGGATCTAAGGAGCACCCGTCATTTGGTGAAGAGTGAAGGAGATTAAAACTTAATACTGGATAACAGTTTAGGCATGGAGAAACCAGAAAAATGTATCATGGCAGCATGATTAATTAACATTCTGTATAGGTCTGAAGGGAGAAGGAATTCTATGTAGGTGGAAGTGAATGTGAGTCAATGCAATAAAAGTATGTGATCTTAGTGAAGTTTGCCATTCAATGATTTAAGGAATCTAAATCATTACAAAGTATTTTTTCCCACTAATGCCTCTACTTTATAGCTCTCCTTGGAGATCCTGCTTGATAAATAAGATTGCCTCATTATTAGGTCTCTGTGGTCCTTAAATATCAAAATTAATTTAGATGGAGATGAATACAAGTCTGATTTTTACTTAACTCCAGTGCCACAGTCAGGCTGTGAGGTGTTTATTTATTTTTGTATATATTTTCAGAGACAAGGTTTTATTCTGCCTTCCAGGCTAGAGGATTCTGGCATAATCATGGCTCACTGCAGTCTTGACATCCCAGGCTAAAGCAGTCTTCCTGCCTTAGCCTCTTGAGTAGCTGAGACCACAGGTACATGCCACCAGGCCCAGCTAATTTAAAAAAAAATTTTTATAGAGGCAGGATCTCACTATGTTGCCCAGGTGGTCTTGAACTCCTGGGCTCAAGCAATCCACCCACCTCAGCCTCCCAAACTCCTGGGATTACAGATGTGAGCACCCTGGCTTGAAGTGTTGATTTCAAATACATGTTTTATTGCACTATCTGACTCAAAGAGTTAATATTTTTTTCCCAAATCACGATAGTAAGGGGAAAGGTACTGTATCATCTAGGTAGTCATTGTTCTAAATGCTGGATAAGCACATTCAGAGAAGGACACACTGGACTTGCAAGTAAACACTCTTAAATAGTCACTTGATACATGATCATCTTACATGCATTTTTGTATTTTCATATGTATATATGTATGTATATGTGTGCAACTATTACTCTTTTTCTATGCATCTTAAATCCTTGCCTTTATTATCTTCCTCATGTTTCTTCTGAAAATGGTTTATTCCATCCAATGTTTCATCAAGGGCACCTTGGTTCCATGATGCAATTCAGCTAATGCTCTATTCATGTGTTCTTCTGCTCCAGATGGTTTCTAGCTTTCTTTCTCTACCTGTAAATAACAATATTCCTTGGCATTCCAGTTCACATGTATGTGCAAATCACAATCCTTTATTAGTTTAGCCAAACTACCTAAAGAACAGAAAGAGATCTAAGACAATGAAAAATGGCCAACTAAAGTTTTTCTTACCCTTAGATTTTCCACACCTAATAATCACCACCATCAGTTTAAATAAATTCAACTGCAAAAAGGTATATAAAAAAATTACTTTAATGTTTCTCTCCAGAGACATTTCAAGGTATCTCCTTTTAGTTTCAAAAATATATACATTCTGCAGCAGCAGCAGCAGCAGCTCCAAACCAGAAAAAAATCGTGAAAAAGGAATAATGAGGTATAGTGAAAGAATCCGAAATCAGTCCCAGCTGCTGAACAATTAAGTTCAATTGCTAACAGGTGTGGAGAAGAGCCCACGTGAAATATTACCTTTTGCCAATATTACCTTGTGTATTCTGACAGGACTTTTGGTTGTAGAATTCCCAAGGCATTTGTAGTATTTGAAGGAAATTGTGTGTGTGTGTGTGTGTGTGTGTTTGTGTGTGTGTGTGTGTGTGTGCATGCGCGTGCCTGCCCCATACCCATATATATATATCTCCACGCAAAATATATCCATCCGAGGTAAAGTTTATTTTCTTGTGTCTTTGAGACAGGGTCTCACTCTATTGCCCAGGCTGGGGTGCAGTGGCACCATCTTGGCTCACTGCAACCTCTGCCTCCCAGGTTCAAGCAATTCTTGTGCCTCAGCTACTTGAGTAGCTGGGATTACAGGCATGCACCACCATGTCTGGCTAATTTTTTATTTTTTATTTTTTTTTAGTAGAGATGGGGTTTTGTCATATTGTAGGCTGGCCAGGGCTTAAACTCCTGGCCTCATGTGATTGCTTGCCTCGGCCTCCCAAAGTCTTGGGATTACAGGCATGAGCCACTGTGCTCAGCCTGTTTATTTTCTTAATATAACTCATTTTATAATAAAAAAATTAAATCTTCGTATGTAGGTTGTGGAGTAGTTACAGGAAAAAGGGGATTGGAGTATCGACAACCTGAGGTCCTTGGGCCTGGAGGTTTGTATGGAGGACTTCTGGGATAATAAATCCTTCACAGTACATTCGAAATTTGGGGCATATTTGCACTAATTCTTGAGCAAGATTTTAAAGGCTTCTGCTCAGCTTTCCAAAAGAATCTGTGAATCACTTCCTTCAGTTTTATAACTGATGTGGTCAGAAGAGCATGAACTTTTAAGTCAATCAGTCCCATGTTAGAATCTCTGAGTATTACTTTTCTGAATGTGTTTCTTTATTTTTAAAGTGGGGATAGTGCCACTGGTCTCATTTGATGATTGGATTATTTAAAGCAGTTTCTCAAACTTCAATGTGCATATTAATCACTTGGGAGCTTGTTAAAATGAATATTGTCTCAGTGGGTCTTGTGTGGTGTATGAAATTCTGCATGTTCCAGAAACTGCTAGATGCTATTGATGCTATTGGTCTGTATATCACACTTGAGTGGCAAGAATTTCAAACACTGGTTCAAAATTTGACCACACATTAAAATTGCCAGGGGAGTTTTAAAAAATACTGGTTCCTGTGCCCCACGTCTGGGCTCCTGATTTAATTGGCATGGGGTGCATCCTGGACATGATGATTTCTTTTTAAGTTTTCTAGATACTTTGAATGTGCTGTGAAGTTTGAGAGTCACTGCTTTAAAGCACAGTGTCTCAGCCAAAGAAACTATCAACAGAGTAAACAGCCTACAGAATGGGAGAAAATATTTGCAAACTATGCATTGAACCAACAAAAGTCTAATATCCAGAATCTATAAGGAACTTCAACAAAAAAATAAGCAAAACCAACCAGCCCCATTAAAAAATGGGCAAAGGACATGAACAGACACCTCTCAAAAGAAGATATACACACAGCTAGCAAGCATATGAAAAAAATGCTCAATATCACTAATAGTTAGAGAAATGCAAATCAAAACCACTATGAGATACCATCTCACACCAACCAGAAGGGCTATTCTTACAAAATCGAAAACTAACGAAAAATAATCAAAAAATAACATGCTGAAGAGGTATGCAGACAAAGGATTGCTTATACGGTGCTGGTGGGAATATGAATTATTTCAGCAACTGTGGAAAACAGTTTGGAGATTTCTCAAAGAACTTTCTACTACCATTTGGCCCAGCAATCTCATTACTGGGTATATTCTCAAAGGAATATCAATCATTCTATCATAAATACACATGTACCTGTATGTTCATTACAGTACTATTCACAATAGCAAAGACATGGAGTCAATGCCCATTAATGGTGGACTAGATATAGAAAATGTGGCACATATACACCATGGAATACCACAGAACCATAAAAAGATTGAGATCATGTACTTTCCAGCAACGTGGATGGAGCTGGAGGCCATTATCCTAAGCAAATTAATGTGGAAACGTAAACCCAAATATTGCATATTTTTATTTATAAGTGGGAGCTAAACATTGACTACCCATAAACATGAGAATAGGATCAATAAACAGTGGGGACTACTTGAGGGTAGAGGATGGGAGGAGGATGAGAATCAAAAAATTACTTGTTGGGTACTATACTTATAACCTGGGTGACAAAATAATCTGTATACCAATCCCCCCATGACACACAGTGTATCCCCCAAGCCTAAAATAAAAGTTGGACAAAAAGCACAGTGTCTGACACATATTAGGTGCTCAACGATCTTTATTTCCTTAACAGTCTCCTCAATTATTAGAATAGGATAATAAAAACCAAAAGACTGAAGTATTTTTTTCTAGTGATACAAGGGCTGAGAAGATTGCTAGGAACTGGAGAGTTGAATTCTAGTCTGCAATGGATCGTTCTGAGACCAGTGATACGATTTCTTATTGTTTCTGTGTATCTTGTATTTAAACAAATGGGAAGAAAGGGATATTTATGTTTTGACCTCATATATATTTATTGGGAAAAATTAATGTTTATAAAATGATTTGAGACCTATGGATAAAAGGGTTTTCAAAACATTTAAAATACATGAAGGGAAGGGAGGGATATTCTTGAAAACATTTCAATAATTGGCTCAAAACAAGGAGACACATTATTGAGACAATCAAGAAGAAAGGAGATGGTGGTTGTGGGGATGATGACGTTGACGTCTTTTCCATAGATGCTTGGAGAAACAACACAAAACCAGTTTATATTAGCTCATTTTACTGCCCCTGATAATTTTAAAGGGCTTTCTCTTCTTGTGGGAGCCACAATTCAACTCAGAATATAGGTTTTTGGAATCTTCTTACCCAGGCACAGGCTGTGGGAGCCACCACTTACTAAGCTGCTATTATCACCAGCCCTTGCCAGAAAGAACTCCCAGCCTTTCATGCTCTATCACCAACCCTTTGGGAATGTTTTAAGCAAATGCTTTGAAATTTGTAAGTGTTGATCTCATAAGAGTCCAAATTCTTTGAGGGTGAAGTTCTTTGCCATTACTATAAAACATCAAATATTTGGAAAGGCCATTTATTGAGGCGGGTCCAACATCGCGTTTGTGAAAGAGAGCAAGCTGCTCTGTGCACTGGACTCAAGGAGATGGAATGGAGTGATAGCGGTGCAGGCCAGGCATCGGATATCACAATTGGTTACCCTGCTCTCAGCCCTGGCAGCCGACCTGCATGGGCTGCAGTTGAGGGCTCCCTCGTTCTGGCCCAGGTTGAATTTGGTCCATGGTATCCCCTGGCAGGAGTTACAGGGAGGGAGGTGAGAGAATTGGGGTTTTAATTCTTTTAGTTTCCTTCCTAACAGTCCACTTTGGCTAGCTGTTCTTGACTGAGTCACAGCTTCTGTTAAGATGGCCCTCTCCGCATGACTCTTCTTCCTGGTTCCGGTAACTGCCCCTTTTCTTCCTCTTTCAGGCTTATGATGGTTCAGCCCCTGTGTTACACTGTATGTTGTAGCTTGTTTTCATTTTGCCACTCTTACATTATTCTTATTTGGTATAAATGGAAACAGTGTGAGAGTAGGGACCTCATCTCAGTCATTTCCTATTATTTTTATTGGTATTTGCTGAATGAACAGACAAATGTTTGAAACTTCCTCCTTGGCTGTGTTTGAACACTTTACTTGGAGTGCTGATCAGTTATCGGGGAGGAGTTCTCTGAGTGATGGCAGTCTCCCCGTGGTTAAATGTATCTCAGAAGTAAGGTCATAAGTAGAACTTTTCCATGTTCCTTTTGCTTAGATTTATTTTTCAATTCTTAAATATTATATGGGATTTAAAAACCATAATATGGGTAGTGCATTAAAACAAATATTTGTTTTTAACATTCCTCTCGTGTACCGCATTTAGTAGGTTACCTTCAGACATAGGTAGAGTCTGCAGCACAAAGTTGCCAAGCGGTGTCCAGTAAGCAGCAAACTCACATTGCTTAAACCTCATTTTTCTCGCCCTCTCAGATTCACCACCTCTCATTCTCACTTTTTTTCCCCCTCTAGCAATACAAGCTTCACTCATCTTCTGAGATGATGATTGGAATGCCTCACTTTCTCCTCTTGGGGTAAAAAGTGTCATTTTCTTTGTTATTCACTTTGAGCTTCCATTTGCTCTAGTTAGCAGGAAATCCAAAGTTTCTCTTGTAATCATCTTCCCAAAGTTTTCTCAAGAGCAGCTTAAACAAGTCCGTGAGTAAGGGCTCCATGCCTTTACTCCATGCAGTAGGGTCAGAGTTCTGCAGCTGCTGAATGTTGTTCTCTACTCTTGTCTGTCTCTTCCAGAACCTCCTTGCTGCTGTCACTACAAGAAAGTCCTGTTGTCATTGCTAGGATTTGGTCTTTGATGGTCTGACATTTAAAGATAAACCTGGTATTATGGGCTGTGTTTCCCCAAATTCATATGTTGAAGCTGTAACTCCCATTACTCTTCTAACCCTGAGACTGTGACTATGTTTGGAGATAGGACCTTTAAAGAGATTAATAAAGCAAAATGAGATGGTATGGGTGGGCCCTAATCTGAAATGACTCATGTTCTCGTGAGAAGACGGGATTAGGACACAGACTTACACAAAGGAAGACTATGTGAAGACGAAAGGAGAAGACGGCCATCTGCAAACCAAGAAGGAAGACCTCAGAACAAAGCCAACCCTACTGAGATCTTTGACTTCTAGCCCTGAGAGTTGTAAGGAAATACATTTGTGGTGTTTAAGCCCTGCAGTCTATGGTACTTTGTTACGGCAGTCCTACCAAACAAATACGCCTGTATCTTGATGCCTCCATCAACTTGGATGCCAATGTGGGCCAATTCACCAAGGGTTTGATAGCACTTGCAGGAATAAAGAGGTGTACTATGTTGTCTTTGGGTAGAAAACACTAGGCCCCGAGTGTTACATTTTTACTGTTAGCTATTTTACTTCACGCAGGTAAATAAGTTTTGCAAGGTACATATGAAAGCTTTTTTTAAAAAAATTATAATTTAAATTCTGGGATACACGTGCAGAACTGCAGGTTGTTACATAGGTATACACATGCCATGGTGGTTTGCTGTGTCCATCAACCTGCCATCTGCATTAGGTATTTCTCCTAATGCTATCCCTCCCCTAGCCCCCCAATCCCTCACAGGTCCCAGTGTGTGATATTCCCCTCCATGTGTTCTCATTGTTCAACTCCCACTTATGAGTGAGAACATTCAGTGTTTGATTTTCTGTTCCTGTGCTACTTTGCTGAGAATAATGGTTTCTAGCTTTATCCATGTCCCTGTAAAGAACATTAACTCATCAGTTTTTATGGCTGCAGAGTATTCTGTGGTGTATATGTGTCATATTTTCTTTATCCAGTCTATCATTGATGGGCATTTGGGTTGCTTCCAAGTCTTGCTATCTTGAATAGTGCTGCAATAAACATACGTGTGCTTGTGTCTTTATAGTAGAATGATTTATACTCCTCTGGGTATATACCCAGTAATGGGATTGCTGGGTCAAATGGTATTTCTGGTTCTAGATCCTTGAGGAATCGCCACACTGTCTTCCACAATGGTTGAACTAATTTACACTCCCACCAACAGTGTAAAAGTGTTCTTATTTCTCCTCATCCTCTCTAGCATCTGTTGTCTCCTGATTTTTTAATGATTGCCCTTCTAACTGGCGTGTGATGGTAACTCATGTGGTTCTGATTTGTATTTTTCTAATGACCAGTGATGATGAGCCTTTTTTCATATGTTTGTTGACCACATAAATGTCTTCTTTTGAGAAGTGTGGAAATCTGTTTAAGTTCTTTGTAGATTCGGGATATTAGACTTTTGTCAGATGGATAGATTGGAAAATTTTCGCTCATTTTGTAGGTTACCTGTTCACCCTGATGGTAACTTCTTTTGCTGTGCAGAAATTCTTTAGTTTAATTAGATCCCATTTGTCAATTTTGGCTTTTGTTGCCGTTGCTTTTGGTGCTTTAGTCATGAAGCCTTTGCTCATGCTTTTGTCCTGAATGGGATTGCCTAGGTTTTCTTTAAGGGATTTTATGCGTTTAGGTCTTATGTTTAAGTCTTCAATCCATCTTGAGTTAATTTATTTTATAAGATGTAAGGAAGGGATCCCATTTCAGTTCTCTGCATATGGCTAGCTAGTTTTCCCAACACTATTTATTGAATAGGGAATCCTTTCCCCAATCACTTGTTTCTATCAGGTTTCTCAAAGTTCTGATGGTTGTAGGTGTGTGGTGTTATTTCTGAAGCTTCTGTTCTGTTCCATTGGTCTATATCTCGGCTTTGGTACCAGTACCATGCTGCTTTGGTTACTGTAGCCTTGTAGTATAGTTTGAAGTCAGGTAGCAAGATGCCTCCAGCTTTGTTCTTTTTGCTTAGGATTGTCTTGGCTATACAGGCTCTATTTTGTTTCCATATGAAATGTAAAGTAGTTTCTTTCTAATTCTGTAAAGAAAGTCAATGACAGCTTGATGGGGATAGCACTGAATCTATAAATTACTTTAGACAGTACGGCTGTTTTCATGATATTGATTCTTCCTATCCATGAGCATGGAATGTGTTCCCATTTGTTTGTGTCCTCTCTTATTTCCTTAAGCAGTGGTTTGTAGTTCTCCTTGAAGAGGTTCTTCACATCCCTTGTAAGTTGTATTAGTAGGTATTTTATTCCCTTTGTAGCTATTATGAATGGAAGTTCACTCATGATTTGGCTCTCTATTAGTCTGTTATTGGTGTATAGGAATCCTTGTGATTTTTGCACATTGATTTTGTATTCTGAGCCACTGCTGAATTTGCTTATCAGCTTAAGGAGATTTTGGCCTGAGACAATGGGGTTTTCTAGATACACTATCATATCATCTGCCAACCGAGACAATTTGACCTCCTCTCTTCCTATTTAAATACCCTTTATTTCTTTCTCTTGCCTGACTGCCCTGGGCAGAACTTCCAATACTATGTTGAATAGGAGTAGTGAGAGAGGACATCCCTGCCTTGTGCCTGTTTTCAAAGGGAATGCTTCCAGCTTTTGCCCATTCAGTATGATATTGGCTGTGGATTTGTCATATTATTTTGAGATAACGTTGCATCAACACCTAGTTTATTGAGATGTTTTAGCATGTAGGCATGTTAAATTTTATTGAAGGCCTTTTCTGCATCTATTTAGATAATCGTGGTTTTTGCTTTTGGTTCTGTTTATGTGTTAGATTATGTTCATTGATTTACCTATGTGGAACCAGCCTTGTATCCCAGGGATCAAGCTGATTTGATCATGGTGGATAAGCTTTTTGATGTGCTGCTGAATTTGGTTTTCCAGCATTGAGGATTTTCATGTTGATGTTCATAGGGGATATTGACCTAAAATTTTTTTTTTCATTGTGTCTTTGCCAGATTTTGATATCAGGGTGATGCTGGGTTCATAAAATGAGTTAGGGAGGAGTCTCTCTTTTTCTATTGTTTGGCATAGTTTCATAAAGATTGGTACCAGTTCCTTTTTGTACCTCTGGTAGAATTCGGCTGTGAATTCTTCTGTTCCTGGACTTTTTTTTGGTTGGTAGACTATTAACTACTGCCTCCATTTGAGAACTTGTTATTGGCCTATTTAGGGATTCGACTTCTTTTTGGTTTAGTCTTGGGAGGATGTATGTGTCCAATAATTTATCTATTTCTTCTAGATTTTCTAGTTTACTTGTATAGAAGTGTTTATAGTATTCTCTGATGGTAGTTTGTATTTCTGTGGGATCAGTGGTAATATCCCCTTTCTCATTTTTTATCGTGTCTATTTGAGTCTTCGCTCTTTTATTCTTTATTAGTCTGGCTAGCAGTCTATCTATTTTGTTAATCTTTTTAAAGAACCAGCTCCTGGATTCACTAATTTTTTTTGAAGGGTTTTTCATGTTTCTATCTCCTATGTGAGCTTTTAGCACTAGACATCAGTTATGCCTGCTCCTGACATGCCCTTGGTTCTCAGGGTGGGAACACAGACCGTCTATGTTCAGAATACCAATAGGATTCGAACTTATTTAGAGGCTTAATTCACAAAATGACTCTTTGCTGATGCTATCACTAGTACTGTTAGGGTTCTATTCCTTGGCATCTATAGCCCAAGACAGGAAGAAATCTCTTTTTCCCCTAGCCTCATGGCCTGCCCAGTTTACTGACCTAGGATTAATTCTAATCTTAGAATGGTTGCCAGGGTAGGTGTATCCATTTGCTTAAGGGGAATCTCCCATCTACCAAGGTATGATTGTTTGATGTTAGTGTGTTTTCTAAAGTCTGTGCTTTCTTTAGAGTTTAACTTGTTTATTAAGATTCACAGTGAAAAAGCATGCGGTTCCGCTTTTTGCCCTTGGAAAGAAATTTTCATAATTCGTATTTTAAAAACTGATGCTTTTAATGGGCTCCAGATTGATTTAAATAAGGAAAAGTTTTAGTTATTCTATTTTTGAATGCTGCTTTTTCATCATGCTCTCTCTTCTTATCCTATGGAACTTGTATCAGATGATTTTTAGATTTTCAACTTTTTCTCCATAGCTCTTAACTGCTCTTTTTCTTGTTCTGCTACATTCTGGGTGAATTCCTCAGTACTCTTTTGGAATTCACTTGGTTTTTGACACTATCCATTCTAGAATATATCTAGTCTATTGAATTTCTTATAACTATAAATTTTTATTTCCAGGAACTTTTGTTTTTTAAATATCCATTTGTCTTTTTTCATAATTTCTTATTACTTTATTGGGAGGAGTGTTCCTTCATCTCTTTGGGATTTTAAAGTATTTTTAAGATTATTTTCAGACTGCCCTATTGTTTTAGTTTGCTATTGACTGAATTCCTCATCCAATTGGTTATTTGATTAGCTTTCTTTTTTTGGTATCAGTTTTTGTTATGTGTTTTGCAATTTTAGTGTGCAGACTCATTCAGAGTGGAATTTCTCCCTCCTCCCTTTTCTCCCTGGACATTCCTGTTCCTGTTTTATGATTTTCTGGTTGTATCCAACTAGCTTCCTAGGAAAACTTTCACCCCAGCTAAGAATCTCATCTTAGAGTTTCACCTTGGGGTTCTGGTTCCATGGAAATATTAGGAATAGTACATGTTTAAGTGACTGACTAATGGGCAGCTTGACTCAGGGCCTGACAGTGAGGCTATGTTTGCATCATTTTGCCTCTATAGGCATTGTATTAATTTGCTAAGGCTGTCATAACAAAGTACCACAAAGTGGGTGGCATAAACAACAGAGACTTATTTCCTCATAGTTGTAGAAGCTGGAACTTCAAGATGAAGGTATTGGCAGGGCTGGAAGTCTTCTGAAGGTCTCTCTCCTTGGCTTGTAAATGGCCATCTTCTGTAAGTGTTTTTACATAGTCTTCCTTCTATGAGTGTATATCTGTGTCCTAATCTCCTCTTCTTGTAGGGACACCAGTATTTTGGATTAGGACCACCCAAATGTCCTCAATTTAACCTTCATTACCTCTTAAAGACCTGATCTCCAAAAAACATTTTGTACCGGGGGTAGGACTTCAACATATGAATTTAGGCGGGATGCATTCAGCCCACCACAGGCATTAAGTGTCCTATAAGCTGGAACCTTAGAAAATGTTTAATTGCAGCTCCTTTCAGCTATTTTTCATGGTTAAGGAATGCTATCCTGACCCTGTTTTCAAGCAGTGAGCCAGCTTTTGCCCTTACACATATAAATGTAGTTCTCATTATTGTGAGGGTATCAAATTCCTGGTTGCCTCTGCCTACTTCTAGACATAGAACCCAGCAAGACTGCTGCCTGTACCCCACAGAATTGTTTGTGCTTCTAGTCCAGAGAGATGATTACCTTGTGATGAGCTGAGCCTAAATTTTTAAACCTATTTTATATTTATCATTTTAAGTCGATTTTTAATAGTTTATCTATTATTTTTATGTGTTTGGATTGGCAAAGGGTTGTTCATGTATGACTTAACAGTGCCATTTTAGTGAATTTCCCAAGATTATTTTTTAAAGAGAACAGCAAAATTTTTGCTGATACTAAACTTTTACAGGATGTACAAATGTGATTAAGTCTATGAGTAGAAGTGTATTTTGACATCCTAGCAAACTAATATGTGTACTAATAAACACAAGAGACTAACTCCAGTCAAACAATGTTCTTCCAGATGTATATCCGGTTTACTTAAATACATAGTACAACAAAAAGAAAAAAATTCAAGCATAGCCACATAATGTATTCAATTATTTTTCAATCTGAACAATTGGAGTACAAATCATTTTTAAAAGTCTGAATTATTTATGCTAATCAAGGGGAATATTGATAAGGATAGTAAATTGCAAATCATTTACATTTTGTTTTGCTCTACTTCTTTATTTAATCCAGGCGTTTGATATGTTGGGGAGTTTATACTATTTCCATTCAAATGATTGAAAAAAAAAGGAAAAAACCAACCACATTCTGAAATCTGATTTGGAAAGTTCCCAACTTCCCGTCCTGTTTTATCACTTGCCAAAGTCTTTCTTGTTACTGATTCCATGCTCAAGAGAGATGCTGGATTGGTTCTGACTGATTCGCAGCATCTGGAGCTCACCGTATCTCTTGCTAAGCTCATCCACGGTCTGACTCACACCTTCCTTAAGGGAACATATTGGAAAGTAATAATGTGTTTTGGCTTCCGTGGCTTTATCCAATGTCTGAACCTGGGAGGATGAGAGAGAGAAATGTACTGAAATCCTAAAATCCTGTGGAGGTTATATGTACACTAAGTCAACAAGATGTGAAACTCCTACATTCCTTATGAGTAACCTACAAAGAGGCTTTTGTTCATAGATTTGACTGTCATATAGTTTGCTGTTATGCTTTGATGAAGACTTCAACTTATTATTAATCCACTTCATGTCACCTATGCAATGAAAGCCCAAAGATGATGAGTGACCATAATATTACATATACATATATATATATATATATATTATTTTTTTTTTTAGACAGGATCTTGCTCTGTTGCCCAGGCTGGAGTTCAGTGGTGCAATCTCAGCTCACTGCAACCTCAGCCTCCCAGGTTCAAGCAATTCTCCTTGATCAGCCTCCTGAGTAGCTGGGACTACAGACACATGCCTCCACATCCAGCTAATTTTTGTAGCTTTCGTAGAAATGGGGTTTCACTGTGTTGGCCAGGCTGGTCTCAAACTCCTGACCTTGTGATCCACCCACCTTGGTCTCCCAAAGTGCTGGGATTACAGGTGTGAGCCACCATGCCTGGGCCATGATATTACAGAATATCTTGACATTATTATTTGCCATCATCTGTTCATGAACCACTGATTGGCATACCTTTGCACATAGATGAAGAAATCCACTTGACTTTCCCAAACAGTACATGATCTTTGACCTTGATCTACAGAAATTTACCAAAATAGTGCTTTTTTCTATAAATACATGTTGAACTCCTACTACTTATCAGAATTATTCTAGGCACTGGGATTCAGCAATATATAGGACCAGATTCCAGGGTAAGTGGTACTCAGAGCTTGGTTTTCCAGTTGAGATAAGACCAAACATTTGAACCAATTAATAAAAGAGCAACCTATGTAATGTTTTGTATAAAAATGCTTATTAAGTGCTTTGAGATTTAAATTTTTGAACTGCAGTTAAACCACAAAAAAACACATTAATTTGTGGTCATTTTTTCTTTAACAGAACTTTATAATTCTGGTCTTATTTTTCTCTGACACAGGAGTTTAGTAAGTAAGAAACAACATAATGGTTGTTTGCATTTAGATCGCATAAATTGGAGAATCAAGGAAATTATCCCGACAACTTAGAGGGAAAAGATGTTGTTAAGGTAGATCTGAGGTTTACTTACTCAGACTCAAGGGTCCATTACTCAGATTCACAGAATAATTACATAAATTTTCATTTGCTTAATTCATGCAAACAAACCAGTGAGAAAATGTTGAAGAGGCAGGGGACAATGAGTTTCAACTTTTCTAATGTGAATAACTACTTTTTTGTCTCATAAACTCAGTTTTATTATTCAATGCTATGCCAGTAATTTACTATAATAAAAATGTGCTATAAAAACAGTTCACATGGACATTGGCTTCTGCAGTTAAAAAATGCAGAGCCAAGTTTAAGAATGGGCTGGACAAAGTTTGCATGGAAATTTTGAGTGGTTCTGAATCATGTATGCAGATTTAGGAACAGGCTTGCAAATGACTAATCTTTTAGGATATAGTAAGAAATTGCTAATAAATATCATATATAGCTTTGTGTACCCCAAAATTTCTCCAGCTATTTGGAATCAAACTTTAATTCAACTTTTCTCAAACTGTGGTTTATGAATCTTCTGCTTTAGAATCACTTTGCCAGATGACTGGGTTCCACATCAAACCTTCTGAATTAGACTTTTCATGGTTGTACTGAATCCTGGAATCTACATTTGCAATAAGGGGTCCAGATGATTCTAACATATAATAAAGTTTAAAATCCCCGTCTTAACCTCATCACATTTTAAGACAATTCATTTACTCCTTTTTGAAATTGACTTCTGGTGTATATATAATTTATATTGTTTTACTGATTTTTTAAAAAAATATTAACTATATTTGAGGTAATTAAAAAACACTAAAGAAATGTGCATTATTGAAGGATTTTTTTTTTTTTTTACAGCTTAAGGGATAAATCACATGATTTGAAAAATGGCTGCCTAACTGCATCCATGTTTTCCCCAATCTTGATTAATTCTAACAATTAATTCAATTTAGCAATATGGTTTTGTACGCTAATGTTAGATTTAAGCTTTCAAAACAGGAGGCTATTTTCCCTTGACTTGTATAGCAAAAAGGAAAGGACCTCTAGTTGACAAAGTAAAAAGCTTATAACTCATTTGTTTTTTGGTTAATTACATTCCTTTGTAACTCAAATGAATCTTAGAGCTGCAGGTAGCACAATTTCCAGAGAGAATTATATTCAAAAAAGAAAAAAGTGTTCAGCCAGCAAATACAATTAAAAGTGAATTCTAATGTCTACCTACCTCCTTCATAGCGCATTAAAGGGAGTTTCTGGGTTAGGTTTCTCACAAGTCTGTCCTAAATTCTCCAGTTCTTCCTAAAGTTGTTATTGAACATTTCACATCATAAATCCTAAACTCCCTCCCCACCTTCACTTTGGCTTTTTCCTCTTCCCTCCCGATCCTCTCTATTATTTAGACAGATATAATCTCTAGGGATACCCTCCTTTTTCCTCTGACTTGTATCTCACTAACTAATCTCTTGATTATTGTAATTTGAAATACCTGAGACCCAGACTGACGGATGCTTTCTATTACATACGTTTCAAGCTAATAACTAGGAACTGATTGAAAATACGAGGGTAGACCTGGAAGTTTCATGGTTGTTTGAAATTTTAAAATTTCATTTCCATCAATATGTCCTTAATATTACTGTTAGCAAATGAAACTTCAGCCGCGTGAGTTCTATGAAATAAAAAATTTTAATTTTTATAGTTTTGGCACCTATTAAGTAATACAAAATTTTGTGGCATGTAATTTCAACATCTAGTATGAAATATGATATGTAATTAAAAACGGAATGCCAAACAGCACATATTCATTGTTGATTCCAAACTGCAGCAAAAACATTTCATGTTAATGTTGGTACTTTCACAGTTAAATGTGGTCTAAGCACTGTGGAACCATATACAGACCTCAGACTTTTGTCACAGGGAAATTTTTATTACATGCATTGCATTCAATTTACTTTAATAACACATAATAATAATGCATTGCATTTATGCAGCACCTTTTATCCAATGATTCTGAAGCGTAATATAAACATTAATTTTTTTAAATTCTCTGGGAGAGAAGTATTTATACTCATTAAAAATTTTAATAAAAATATAAATGCATGCTATAGCTGGAGCTAACATATTAAATGGCTTAATTTGCTAAAGAATGGAAGCTTTACAGTTTTTGCTTCTGGATTTTGAAATTCAGTGCTTATTAAAAAGAAGACAAGAGAATTTTTTTTTTTTTCTGAGTACAAAGTACTTCCATGAAGGTAGAACCATGGCTGCCTGATTCACCATGGTATGTCCATTTGCTAACATTTTCTGCTTGAAGAGGGCATTTGGTCACTACTAAATAGTTGAAAGAATGAATATAGACTTAATAGAAAAGAGCTGTTACTTTAAAATATTTTTTATTATTAAAATTAAAAGATTATAGAATGATTTCTTAGTGGTCGCAGTGAGTTGCATGGTGGTATCCAAAGGCATATGTCCATGGCCTAACTCTCAGAACTTACGAATTTGACTATTTGAAATAAGGGTCTTTGCAGATGTAACTAGGATGCTTGAAATAAGATTTCCTGGATTGTGCAGATGGTCCTAAGTCCAAAGACAAATTTTTGAGACAGAAAAAATGACTGACAGACAGAGGAAAGGCCATGTGAAAATGGAGGCAGAGATTGGGGTGATGCAGCCACAAGGAATGGCAAAAACCACCCAAAGGTGGAAGCAAAGGAGGATTCTCCACTAGAGGCTGCAGCAGGAGCGTGGCTCTGCTGGCACCTGGCCCTTGTAACTGTTGGCCTCAGGAACTGCAGGAGAATACATTTCTGTTATTTTAAGGCACATGGTTTGTGGTAATTCATTATGGCAGCCCTTGGAAATTAATATGAGGTAAAGATTTTGGTATTAAAGTCTTCTTTAAAAGTTTCTTCATTCTGGAAGACTAGTATTTTGGTAGTGAATTTTTTGACAACTTGTCAGAGGGCTTATAACATTAAAAATGGAGGTGTTATATGTATAAAATCCTGACATTGCTAATTCAGAATATATATCTCTATGTTGTTGTACCCATCACTGACACACATAAAATGTAGCACTTATTTGCTGAGAGAAAGCTATGTTTACATTTTTTCTGTCTTTTTATACCAGTGTTTTCTACTTTTGTAGATATTTTCTTTCTTAAAAATACACATCAGATATCATTATGAAATGCGTTCCACTTTTCACTGTGCATATGGGGAAATATAAATAGATTTTGCCATAAGTTATGATGAAATATTAATAATATCACCATTTCATACGAAATAGAAGTTTAGTATTTTGCTAATTGTACAAGTGAGAAAATTGAAGCTCACAGAGATTAAGTAACTTACAAAGTTCTCAGCGCTGGCAGGCAGTAGAGTGGCAGTTGAATGGCCTGTCTAGCACGTCAGCTTTCTTAACCAGGACATGCTTTTGTGAATCAAGACACCATAATCCACATGGTGCATGCTGCTATTCCCTCCTTTAACTCATAGGAAAGTAACTTGGTAAAACATATGTATTTTAACTGATTAGAAACTTAATGAAATAGTTCCTCTATGAAGATGTTTTGCCTTGAAAGACTACCTGGGCATGAAGCACTCAGTAGAACTGATGTCAGAAGATATTTTTATGATGTTCCTTTTTAATTAAAGTCAATCTAGGTTAGGAAATTGCTTACTGTGCACTCCCATAAGGTTGACCCTGAATCTGTAGGATGTGACTCACTTGAAACAGATGGAAAATTGAAATCTGATTCACTGATCTGGGCTGACTTTACAGTTTTATTTAACTGGTTAGCTTCATGTATACTTGTATAGAACAACTTCTGTGGAGGGAAGGGGCTTAGAGGAATTATGTCTATGGTGTAATGTAGGTTGCATGAAAACTCTGACGTTATCTGTGGCTACATTGATGGATGCTGAGTAGCTCAGAAATGGGAGTATGAGAGGATTCTATCTTTCTAAACTTTGACGTTCTTTTGTTCAGTGTATTTCCTTAATGTGTTGGAGCAATAAGCTCACTTTGCCAATACTGAAAATCTTGCTTGGAGTTTAATTTCTGATTTGTTTTCAAATTCTCACTTTGTTACTTCCTAGCTATATGACTTGCGCAGGTTAACCAACTTCTTTGACTTTCTCTGAATTCAAATTTCATCATTAGCACACTGAAGAAAAAAAATCCTGGTGTGGTTGTTTTAAAAGGCCCAAACACATGGTCAGTTCCTATTAATATCATTCTTTGCCAACAAATATTTTTTGACAACCTCTATGTGCCAGTCAGATAGAAAGGTTCATTAATGAGTGATTGGGCGATGTGGAACTCTGATCAAGAACTTTTGTATCTACCCGTTCATGGGAAGTACGAACAAATGAACTGGAATCCAGTGGCTTCAGTGGAAAGCTGTCCTGGTAGATGAAGAAAAAGTGCAGGGTGCAATAAGGGAATTTTACTAAAATGAAGGCTGGAGGAAGCAGCTGAGTACGTATTAGCCAGTGTGGGGTAGAGAATATTCCAGGAAAAGTGACTAAATATTCAAAGGCTATGAGGTAGAAAGAGCATGCCAAGTAAGCAGATATAAAAGGAAAAAAAAAACTCCTTTTTTTTTCTTTCTTTCCTTCTCTCCAAAAAAAAAGAAAGAAAAAGAAAAAAGAAAGATCAAGGAAAAGAAAAAAAAAAGGAAAAGAAACAGATAGTGAATTAGAGGATGAGTGGCATGAGTTGAGTTTGGAGAAGTAGGCGGGGCCAGAAAATGAAGGGTCTCTTGATCATACTGAAGATTTTGTGTATGAGGATGTAGCAGTTGTTCCATGGGTATGACATCAGGAGAATCTGGAAAGAGAGGCATTTATTTGTATACTTCCACTATTAATGTTGGTCATTGTGGTTTAGTTGTAGGAACAAAGAGGATATGTGAACACATGGACCCCAAATTAGGAAAGATGAACTAGTAGAACTGGTGTTGGACCTTGGACATGGGTGAGAAGGAGGGACTGCAGATGACCCCACAGTTGTATTGCTGGGTGCTCAGACGGATAGCAGTGCCCCTGACCAGAGTAGACAAGTTGAAATGGGGCAAGGGTTTGAAGGAGAGGACACTGGGCTCAGTGTCATCATAATTAGTTTTAGATCTTGGCAGATCACCAAGAAGAGTTATTTTGTAGACAGCATGAAATATGTCATTAGAAAGAGGCTGAGGGGTCAGGACCTGAGATATTGATCTGAGAGTATCTGTGGTCAGGGAGGAGTAGTTATGTTGCTTTGCAGTAAGCAGAGCAGTGTGACAATACAGAATTTATTAGACCAGGTCAGCTGGGTTCCTGGATTTTCATTAACAGTGCTTGGCTGCATCAGCATGGGGTAGAAGAAGTGTGGACAATGATGCTTGCAAGAGAAAGGGGAAGTTGAAGGAAGAGGGAGTTAAAGAGAATGAGAAACACAGCACAAGCCTACTGTCCACTACCAGGGTCAGCTTTGGAAAACCACTAACTAATCCAGAGCAATTGTTTAATGGGAAAATTCAGTTCATATGAACATTTAGGAAAGCCTTGACCAGTTAAAAAAATAATGGCAGTTACCAAAATAGGATAGCATGTGGGCTTAAAAGTGCAGGCAGATAGAAAGAATGGGCTGATAATAAGACTTTGAGCCCTGCTAACATGCTAACTGCATATGATTGAAGAGAGAGAGAGAGAGAGAGAGAGAGAGAGAGAGAGAGAGAGAGAGAGAGAGAGAGAGAGAGAAAGAGAGAGTGTGTGTGTGTGTGTGTGTGTGTGTGTGTATGAGGGGGGAGAGAGAGCGGGGTGGGGGAGAGAGAGAGAGAGAGAGAGAGATTTGTGACAGTTGTGGTAAGCAGGTCTTTCTTCTTAGTTCATTTTTATTGTGACCTTTGTGAGCTTGGTGATCTTAGTCAAGTCCCTTAACCTTTCTGTATTGAAGCATCCTCAGCTTTAAATTAGAGGAAAAAAAAATGGTGTCTTCTTAGGTGGCTGTGTGCTTTCAGTGAGCCAACGTATGAGAAAGTTACCAGCAGAGTGTCTGCCACATTTTATTATTCTGAGTTCCAGCGGGTCACCAAGAGAGTGAAGATCTTTGCCTCTGTTTTCTGCTCCTACTGACCACTGCTTTTGGAACCTTCATACTACTTTACAAGGCCTCCTTACTTAGAAGGAAATCAGATGCCATCCGCTTGACAACCTCATAGATCTATTTCCATAAAAGAGATTATTGCTACAATTTTTGAATTCATGAAGATCTCATCGATGCAGGAATGAACATCAGTGTCCTTGATAACTCTTTCATCTCTAGGTTACACAGAATAAGACTGCACCTGTAAACTCATTGTAATTTGCAGAGCTGTACATACCTTTGAAAAATGATTTGTAATTCTCATGGCTAGCTCTCAAAGTATTTTTTAAATGACTCTGAGCTGAGCAAGGACAAGCCAACCATGTGAGGTTTTAAAAAGGTACCTGACAGACGCAGATATTGCACATCTGTTTTGACATTCACTAGAACACTAGGAAGAGGTCTAATTCCACTGATCACAGATATATTTCCCAGGACTTATACTTGAATTCTTTTCATGTCTCTCATATAGTCTATGGATACATATTGCTTTTGAAATTTTGATTTCCTTGATTTAGAAAAAAAAATACATAAAAAGAGACCCTAGATCTCTTAAAAAAAAGACTAGCATGGATTCCAAAAGCACTTATAAGCATAATAACAATCCAAACAGAGATAATGTTATAAGGATCGCTACAAATGGATGCTTGCTTATTTCTGACTACAGCCAAAAGATGCCAACTAATAATCCCCAAATGGCCTCGCCAGAACAAGTTTATTTTTATTCTGGGAGCGTTTAGAGTTTCTACATCAGGCTGCGGAAAAATACGCTTTATTTTTTTGAACTTGAGATCAGGGCAAAACCATATGCAAATGATAAAACCCACATTCTTGAATGATCAGAATCATGTAGCAGTTAAGTAGGAGCTACTGGAGGATTTGTTTGTTAAGAGGCTGAGAAATTGGGTGCTTGGGACTTAGATTGTGTCAGCGCCAGAGGCTGTACCTGCCCTAGGGGAAGAGGACCAGGGTAGAGAGAGGGGGTGAAAAGAAAGTCCCAAACCTCACCTACTGACAAATAATTACCCTTGAATTGGCCGAAGGCAAAACTGTCTTGTTTACCTACTCCTCTTTCAGAGAAGCCTCAGGCTGCAGATTTTTAGCTCTGTCTTGCCTTTGAGCTGGTCCCCATCAGCATTTGACTTTGAGTGTTCTCTTAAGTAAAAATGTTCGAAGGATGATGAAGATTAGCAATAATTAATTGTCACTTTTAAAATAAACACAGTTTTGACCTTGAATATTATATGTATCCTCAGCAATAAGATGTAACAGTCTGACCTGAACAGCATGGGTTCACTGTTGTGTCTCACTCTCCAAGTGATAACTTCAAATTCACTGATAATTAACAGTAATAGTCATCACAACAAAATCATCCAAAACACCAACACAATACTTTAGTATTAGTTTATAGGTCTAGTAATTAAAACTCATTTTGGTTTTAAAGATTCCTTTGACAGGTTCTATTCTTCCATTGTCCTCTTTTGAAATCTGTTTTCTTGTTGCTAGCTAAGAAACATTATTTAAGCCATCTGATATTAGCATGATTTTCTTTGAGGGTGTTAACCTAATTTAAACAAAATTTAAATTTAGTTTAATATCTCAGTGGCATTATGCTTCGTTAAAATTGCATTTCTGGAAAAACTCATTCATCTGTAACAGTTTAAACATGAACTCTTTACCCATATACTGTATTAGCTGAGTAAAAAATGAATTTTTCTTTTTAGTGTTTTTCTTTTCAATACATCTTGTGAAATCATCAGAGAATTCTGCAATTTATACAGGAAAATTTGGCTGCCATTTGCTTGGACTGTGACATATGACTATAATTCGTAATTTTCCTTCCAACACTTGGTTATTTGTTATCTGAATATCTGAGTTTCAGAAGTATGAATTAGTGTATGAACAATGGAAAAATAGATATGCTGTAATTCTCTGGGCATGGTGTGCTACTGTCCTTAGAAACATGAGTTGGGAAACACATTTAAGTGTAGAATTTATATTCTGCTTATATTAGTGATTTACATGACTCTGTGACTTGTATCTTCATTTAGCGTTTTTTGGTTTTGTTTTGTTTTTGAGATGGTGTCTCGCTCTGTCACCCAGGCTGGAGTGCAGTGCTGTCATCTTGGCTCACTGCAACCTCCACCTCCCAGGTTTAAGTGATTCTCCTGCCTAGCCTTCTGAGTAGCTGAGATTACAGGTGCCTGCTACCATGCCTGACTAATTTTGTATTTTTGGTAAAGGCGGGGTTTCACCATGTTGGCCAGCCGGTCTTGAACTCCTGATCTCAAGTGATCTGCCCACTGTGACCTCCCAAAGTGTTGGGATTACAGGAGTGAGCCTTTAGTTTTGCATCTTTTTATTTTAATTTGTATGTTTTTCATTAGGTTTTGTATTTGGGGTTATGCATGTCTTTGCCCTTTTCCAATTGTTCTTGAAATTTTATCAGCATCACAACTTTATTCTCTGGGTGCATTTTAAAGAAAAATATATGAAAAGTGTATAGGTCTTGCAGAGTAAGGCATTTATTTCTTTAACAAATATTTGTCAAGTAACTGCTATGTGTCAGTTACTGTGTTGGGCACACGGAACACAGCCTTAAACAAGGAAGATGTGGTTCCTGTCTCAGGGAGCAGATAGTTTAGCGGGGGATACAGAGGAGCAAGCAGGCAATTCCAAACACCACAAGGTAAAAGATAGGATGGAAGAGTTGAGACACGCAGAAGGAGTACCTGCCACAGAATTGTTGGGTCATGGATGGCTTCCTGGAGGAAGTGGCCCTAATGTGAGACTTGAGGGATGCATAGGAAATAGCCAGACAAAAGGCATTTAGAGTTTGAACAGGGGCTTATGAACAGAGGTTTTAGTCTGAGGGAATGGCTTTGTTATGTAAAAGACCAGAGATAACTGAGAGGAATTAATAATAATTCACTGGGGCAATGGAGACGGAGCAATAGAGACAAAGTTAAGAGTTACTTGAGAAATTATATTCAATAGGAATGGCAATTATTGATTGGATATGAGCCTTGTAGAGATCAAAGTAAAGGGCAACTCCCAAATTTGTTATTTGAGCAAATGGGTGATTGGGGAACAGTTGGTTAACTGGGAGAAGGCAGGTAAAGTAGTTTGGACATGGATATAGTCAAGCTTTGTGTCTAAAACCAAATCTCATCTTGAATTGTAATCCCCCAGGTGTTGAGGGGGAGACCTGGTGGGAGGTGATTGGATCATGGGGGCCATTTCTCCCATGTTGTTCTGATAGTGAGGGAGTTCTCATGAAATCTGTTGGCTTTATAGGTGGCAGCTTCCCCTGGGCTTTTCACTCTCTCACCTGCCACCATGTAAGTTGTGCCGGCTTCCCTTTCTACCATAATTGTAAGTTTCCTGAGGCTTCCTCAGCTATATGGAACTGTGAGTCAATTAAGCCTCTTTTGTTTATAAATTACCCAGTCTCAGGTAGAATCTTTATAGCAGTGTGAAAATGGGATCATGCAGTAAATTGGTACTGATAGAGTGAAGTACTGCCATAAAGATACTAAACAATGTGGAAGTGACTTTGGAACAGAGTAATAGGCAGAGGTTGGAAGAGTTTGGAGGACTCAGAAGAAGACAGACAGAAAACGTTTGGAGCTTCCTAGAGACTTATTGAATGGTTTTCACCAAAATGCTGATAGTGATGTGAACAATGAAGTGCAGGTTGAGGTGGTTTCACATGAAGACAGGAACTTGTTGGGAACTGGAGTAAAGGTCACTCATGCTATGCTTTAGCAAAGAGACTGATGGCATTTTGCCCCTGCCATAGAGATCTGTGAAACTTTGAACTTGAGAGAGAGATGATTTAGTTTATCTGGCAGAAGACATTTCTAAGCAGCAAAGCATTCAAGACATGACCTGGATTATTCTAAAAGCATTCAGTATTATGCATTCACAAAGAGATGGTTTGAAATTAGAACTTATGTTTAAAACAGAAGCACAGAATACAAGTTTTGAAACTTTGTAGCCTAATGATATGATAGAAAAGAAAAACCCATTTTCTGGGGAAAAATTCAAGCTTGCTGCAGCTGCAGAAATTTGCGTAATGTGAGGAGCTGAATTGTTAATGACCAAGACAATGAGGACAATGTCTTCAGGGCATGTCAGAGATCTTGGCAGCAACCCCTCCTGTCACAGGCCCAGAAGCCTTGGAGGAAAAATGGTTTCATGGCTGGGCCCAGGGTTCCTGAATACCTGTCCAGCCTCAGGACATGGTGCCCGGTGTCCTAGCTGCTCCAGCTCCAGTTGTGGCTAAGCCAAAGTACAGCATGGGCTATTGCTTTGGAGGGTGCAAGCCCCAAGCCTTGGCAGCTTCTACGTGGTTTTGGGATGCAAGTGCACAGAAGTCAAGAACTGAGGTTTGAAAACTTCCGCCTGGATTTCAGAGGATGTATGGAAATGCCTGGAAGTCCAGGCAGAAGTCTGCTGGAAAATCTTTGCTAGGGCAGTGCAGAAGGTAAATATGGAGTTGGAGCCCATCCCCTACCACATAGTCCTCACTGGGGCACTACCTATTGGAACTGTGAGAAGAGGACCACAATCTTCCAGATTCTATAAATGGTAGATCCACCAACAGCTTACACCATGCACCTGAAAAAGCTACAGACACTCAATGCCAGCCCATGAAAGCAGCCAGGAGGAGGACTGTACCTTGCAAAGCCATAAGGGCAGAGCTGCCCAAGATCATGGGAGCCCACCTCTTGCATCAAAGTGACTTGGATGTGAGACATGGAATTAAAGGAGACCATTTTGAAGCTTTAAGATTTAATGAATGCCTTTTTGGATTTTGGACTTACATGGGGCCTGTAGCTTCTTTGTTTTGGCCAATTTCTCCCATCTGGAATTGGACCATTTATCTCCTGCCTGTATTTCCATTGTATCTTGGAAGCAACTAACTTGCTTTTGAATTTACAGGTTCCTAGGTGGAAGGGGCTTGCCTTGTCTCAGATGAGTCTTTGGACTTGGACTTTACAGTTAATACTGAAATGAGTTAAGATTTTGGGGGGCTGTTCGGTAGGCATGATTAGTTTTGAAATGTGAGGACCTAAGAGATGGGAGGGGCCAGGGCAAAATGACATGGTTATGCTTTGTGTCTCCATCCAAATCTCATCTTGAATTATAATCCCCAGGTATTGAGGGAGAGACCTGATGTGAGGTGACTGGATCATGGGGACCATTTCCGCCATGTTGTTCTCATCATAGTGAGGGAGTTCTCATGAGATCTGATGGTTTTATAAATGGCAGTTTCACTCTGTCTTGCCTGCCACCATGTAAGATGTGCCTGCTTCCCCTTCCACCATGATTGTAAGTTTTCTGAGGCCTCTCCAGCCATGTGGAACTATGAGTCAATGAAACTCTTTCCTTTATAAATTACCCAGTTTTGAGTAGTATCTCTATAGCAGTGTGAAAACAGACTAATACAGAATTTTGGTGACATAGAAGCCATATAAAATGATTATGGGATATTTAGTTGAAGGTGGGTAATATGGACATGGAGCTCAGGAGAAAGAGAGCTGGGCTGAGTTTATGCTGTTGAGATTCCTTAACATATGGTATTTTTTTTTAAGACTGAATGTAGTGGCACAATTTAGGCTTATCACAACCTTCACCTCCTGGGTTCAAGTGATTCTTATGCCTCAGCCTCCCAAGTAGCTGGGACAACAGGCATGCCACCATGCCCAGTTAATATCTATATTTTTAGTAGAGATGGGGTTTTGTCATGTTGGCCAGGCTAGTCTCAACCTCCTGACCACAGGTGATCTGCCTGCCTCAGACTCCCAAAGTGCTAGGATTACAGGCATGAGCCACTGAGCCTGGCCAATAAATTGATGAAGAGGTTGGGGGTCTGTATAATTTACTGGAACTTATGCCTAGGTAACGATGTGTAAAAATGTTTGGTTCAGATGTCCCTAAAACAATTGAGATCCATGTATATGAAGGCTTAGAGTAAACTGAATTAGAGTAAATTGTAATTCAAGGTCATGAAAGAACCACAGAGGTCCTTTGATGTCTTCTGCTTAGAGGCCCACATGAACAAAAATGTTATAGCAATATAGTCATAGCTTTGTTTTACATTTCAGAGAGAAACGATCCTGAAAGACAGAGACACTGACATGATTTGAACTGAAGTCTGAGGATCCTATTGGGTAGGTCCATCACATCTCCTGCCATGCCAGTAGCCTCTATCTTAGGGAAAGTGCCTACCCATATGTGAGCTGTGGGAGCTTCCCTGGGTGGCCATGAGTCCCTTTCTTCCAGACCTATCTCACTGGACTGGGGTGGTCCTATCCCCAACCGATCTCTATACTGACCAGGGTCCTATGAGATGGTTTGGCATGAAAAACTTCCCAAACAGGCAAAATGGTGATTAGCTGGGTCAGATGTTCTCACTCGGGAATTTGAACTAGGGCAACTGGGGAGGGATCAATTATTTGGTTTTGGGAAGGAGTATAAGCTGAAAAGAACCATAAGGGGAGGCTTGTGGCAGCAAGAAAGATGAATAAACTGGATAAGTAAACAGGCTTTATGATAAGAAGAAACTGAAACAGAAATGGAATGGCAGCGAGCAGAGTGTAAGGTGGCTACTGGAACTAGTGGGAGGAATATATGCAATCAGAGAGGAGCTCACTCACTATAAAGGCAAGAGATCAATGGAGTCCTCCTAATAACATGCCCATAAGTTTAGTGGTCACTGGAGCCCTGGTGGATTTTTCTTATTCCCAAATATGCGAGTCTCTGAGGGGTAAAAGGTGTCCCACGGCACTCCTGTTTCTTTTATGTTCTTGAATATCCTCATAATAAGCTCTAATTAATCAAGGGAACTAGAGTGAGTCTTTATTTATTGAGAACAGATTGTTTTACTAACAGAATCCTTCTACTCTCAAATTTCTCCCAAGCTTGCTTGACACATTGAAAGATGAAATATATCCTTAGAAATGCATTCTTTTGGGCTGGGGGCTCAAGGTTTTTCAATAAAATGCAAATAATGAAAGTGGTGTGATGCAGAAAGCCATTTTCCAACATAAAGAGCAGCTATTGAACCTCTTTATGTATTGAACATTTTTCGTGTGTGTGTGTGTGTGTGTGTGTGTGTGTGTGTGTGTGCATGCTAGGATGGGGTAGAGATGATGGGGGAAAAGGTAGGAAGCTCTGAGGGATGTTGAATATGTTAAAGCAAAGTTTTTAGAAGTTTACAGTTCAGTTGGGGGTATATTTGGGACTAGGAAGAAATACACATATATATTTTTGAGATACAGATTCTTGGTCTGCTATCCAGGCTGGAGTGCAGTGGTATCACCATAGCTCACTGCAGCTTCAAACTCATGGGCCCAAGCAATTCTCCTGCCACAGTCTCCCAAATAGCTTAGACTACAGGCATGTGCTATTGTACCTAGCTATTTTTTTGTTTTTTATTTTTGAGACAGAGTCTTGCTCTGTCTCCCAAGTTGGAGTTCAGTGGTACAATCTTGGCTCACTGCAACCTCCACCTCCTGGGTTGAAGGAATTCTCCTGCCCCAGCCTCCCAAGTAGCTGGGACTAAGGCATGCACCATCATATCCAGCTAATGTTTTTGTATTTTTTAGCAGAGATGGAGTTTCATTATATTGGCCAGGCTGGTCAGACTCCTGACCTTGTGATCTGCCTGCCTTGGCCTCCCAAAGTGCTGGGATTGCAGGCGTGAGCTGCTGCAACTGGCCGTACCTAGCTAATTTTTAAACTTTTTTTTTTTTTGTAGAGAGAGGGTCTCACTGTGTTGCCCCAGCTGGCTTCAAACTTCTTGCCTCAAGCAATCCTCCCACTTGGGTTTCCCAAAGTGTTGAGATCGCATGTGTTAGCCACTATGCCTGACCAAGACTAAGAAGGGCTTTAAAGATAATCTAGACCAGGGATTGCAAACTCAAATATCTACAAGGCTCAGGCAAGGTGAGTGCTGAATAAAGTGGGCTGGGCAGGTGCACTGGTGAGCTGCAGAATGCATGGACCATCTAGAGAACTATTCACACAATGGTTGCTATGTGGGAAGGTCTGCCCAGTGCTTACACAGCTAATTTTTAAAAAGGGGCTCAATTTTTATGTAAACTATCCTCACTTTTAAATATTCGTGTGTAATCAAATTAAAGCAAAGCAAAACAAAACAAAAAAACTCTTTGGGGCCAAACCAAAAAAAAAATCCACAGGCTGTGTTCGGACCATGGGTCAGCACTTTACAATCTGCTCTCGATCAGTAGATTTCAAAATGTTCAAAGATTCAGAAACATCCTGCAAAAGAAATTCTATGCCTAAATAGAACACATATAAGGACAGAAGCAGAAGTATTGGGGTTGAAATTGGGGTGAATACACAGAGCCTTGCTACTCTCATCCTCCACTTCTACCCAAACAGGCCAAACAGAGCTTGACAAATCTTGAAGACCACTGAAGGCATTTAACCCCCTAGTTTTACAGATGAGGGACATGAAGAATCCAGAGCCAATGTCCCAAGATAAGGATATTTAGAGAACAATGCAGATGGTGTCTGTTTATAGACAACACTGTGTCAGTTGTTATGTAGAAGGTGGTTAAGGTTTCACACATACTTCTTAAGGGCAAATTAGAGAAGGTGGTATTCAATCTCCCTGCCTGAATTTCCATACTTGTCAGATTGGAATGATACATAGTACTATTTACCTCACTGGGTTGTTGAGAAGATGAAATAGCACATGTACAGCTGTCCCTGGCACAGAGTAAGTGTTCAGTAAGTGCTAGCTTCTTAAAAATTGTAGGGCATCTTTGCTGGTCATTAACATTATAGCAAGATTTATTTCATGTGACAACTAGCTCTCACCTATGGAATAGTCCTGGGAGAAGGGAATTTTTGATGGGGGTAACTTATATCTAAAGTACAGAGTTTATAGGGAAGGTAGGGAATGGTGGGTAGGAGCCTAGAGTTTTCTCTTTGGCCTTTGCAACTCCTTAGACTTGAAGATTTTACACACTATGGGCAGTCTTCCAACCTTGACTCATGCACACAACCCATCTTTTTTGGCCTACAGGGCCTAGAAGACACCCAGACTCAGGTTTGAGAAGCTGATCAAAGAGTCAAAATATTTAGAGATTAATTCGTCATAAAGGAACGGTGTTTAGATATAACCTAATTTGTAGGTTCATCCCTCTCCTCTACCCAAAATGGTACCATTATCACTGTTATCAAGCACCTGAGTCAGGAAGTTATAACAATCCAGGGTCCAGCTTAGAAACCTAGCTCTGTAGAAGCTATTTTTTTCCTCCTTGGGATCATACCAGTGTGGAATTCAGTAGATCATTCCCAAACACCTACCAAGTGCCCAAGCTTTGGGTGCCTCAACCATTTCTTGGCCAGCATGGCTTCATTGGCCTTCCCTGGTCTGCATGGTGACTCCAGGGCTCTGTCAGTGCCCTGCCCTGTGCCAGTCCCCTCAGTCACACATACTCCTTTACAAGACAGGAGATCTAGGGCCATCTGGTCAAAGCAGAGATTGGAGACTTTTGGCAGAAGGAAAGTTAACAAACAACCATAAAAGGATTTTCTAAATATGTCCACAATCCAATATAACCCTCAGTAATTTGATTTGTAGGAAATGGAGAGCAGAACATTACACACAGAGTGCTTATCTATAATTCATAATAATTACTGTAACGGGGAATCTATCATATAGATGTAGGAACATAAATAACACCCCCAGCTGGAAGAATGTACTCAGGGCTGAAATAGCCCCTCATGCCCTCCTATTCTACCTACCCCTTTAGCATGCTCCACTTAGTTGCCCAGTAGAGTGAAGGCTTTTTCAGGCCACCTGTTGAAAGCTCAAAAGTGGAGTTTCTTCTTTTGATGAGAGAGAATACTGATCTGTTTTGCAGGAGGAGATCAAGTACTCTCTTCGCCTAGTTTTCTCTAGTATTTTGGGCTTTGGATAATCACAATATAACATTTGAGAATGTGTTGATTTATGTATTCGTGATGTTTGTGTTCTAGTGTTATGACAGGAACATATTCTCTTCAACGGAAACGATAGGGCTGCTTTTGCTGCTTGTGTCAATGAAGGTTTAAATTCAGTTGGGCTGAAGCATGATATGCAATGAGGGCATGTGACCTGTTGAAAAGGGGCTGGAGAGATAAATGTGTGAAGAGTTACAACCCCCACACACCCTAATTTGGAGGATAAGGATAAAGGGTAATAGGTGCAATAGGTGCTACATATTTCACAGGAAAATGATTGTAAGCTCTTTATTCTTTTCTTTTAAGCAGTATTTTCATAACTGACATCTCTTACCCAGCTTCCTTTTCTGACCCTGGCATTCCATCCCAAAAGACAGCTCTTTGTAGCTATAGCTTCAAACACTGATCGTAGTTTCTAAAAAGTTGGTCTTTTTACAGGTTATAATTGTCCAACATCATTTACTTTTGGTCTGTCTGGGAGACATTCGGAATTGGTCCACTACTTTATTTTTAGTGGCAGAGCGTGTCTATTCTTCAGCTGTTGGGAATGCTGGTCCTGGCTGCGAATCTTGTTTGCTTTAAGTTGCAATGCTTTCGGCCCCATGTGTTTTAGTTTTTGGAAGCAGCTGTATTGGTAAAGCTTCTGGCTGAATTACTGGACAAAGCCTCCATTATAAAAATCCTCAACTTGTTTGCTCTTCACTTCAAAAAGACTGTGGGCTGCCAGCTTGTCCTACTCATGTTACCCACATGCCTGCTTAAGTTTTCACCAGCAGGCATGAATCTTTAGGTTTCTGTTTTTTTTTTTTTTTTTTTTTTAAATTGGTTGGCCTATATCTATTTGGTTTGATACTGATCTGTCAGAGAAAAACCACAGAGGGGCTGGCACAAGACAGCTGGCAACCCATGGCCCTCCTATTAGCAAGGATAGAATTCGAATGGAGGATTTTATTTTTTCCCCTGGTCAGCATCTTCAGAGTAGAACCGACACTGGCGTAGAATACTTCTGTTGGCTTTTGAAAGGCTGATTACTCAGTCCCTGAACTCAGAACGTGTGTGTATGTGTTGGCACCAGGGACTCCAGGGCAGTAAAGCAGGCTCGAGTAGGAAACACAAACATGCTGTGGTTCATAAACAGAGTCATATATGCCTCACCATCAAGAGGAGGAGGAAGTTTCAGTTGGTTGGTGGCCCATAAAAGCACTGGAATTCCATACATGCTATGCACTTGTTCAACTGCTTAAATTGCCACCATATCACTGCTTTTCATTGCCCCTAAATTAATCCTTCTGTTCCTCCACCATTCAAAGTACTTACTAGGCCTTTAATACCATTTAAAATTTTTTATTATGATTGCAACTCAACTATCTTTCATTTTTCTTTATGATTTGTTCTCTGTTTTGAAGAACCTCTGATGATTGAAGAGATGAATGGATGGCAGCTGCATTAATCTGCAGCTGGTTATTGATATTTACATTGGGTATCATGGACTCTGTCCTCCAGTGTTCAGGATAAATGATGCCTGTCAAGAGAATTTGCTTCCTTTAGACTTGTATGGGGTCTGGCTTTGACAAGAGATGTCAGAGAAGGCTTGAACAGCAGAACTCCAGATTTAGCTTCCTGAAACTTCTCAGCTTGTGCTTGAATTAAAATCAGAAACATAAAGCACACCTCTAATGAATATTCCCAAGACTAAAGGTGCGAACTGTCAACTTTTGGCTCTGATCTGGTCCACAGATTGGGTTTTATTCATCCTGAACACACATAGCCCACCAAATGGCTAGCTTTTTGTTTCAGATGACTTAATTGCTATCACTTTAAAACTTAAATGTCTGGAGAATCACATGAAAATCTTGGTTTCCAGCTCTTAAAGAATTTGTAAGGCCTGGCAATTCGGGACTTTTATTTTTGCATGCAAACACGTGCATGGGGCTTACTAACTACTGGTGCTTTTAGATAGGGCAAGTTCACCACAGGCTCCAAGGCACTGAGCCCAGTGTCAGTTGCCACTCATCATATTTGCAAGTTTGCTTTCTTAATGGCAGCCTTAGGAACCATTAACATTGTGCCCATGCCATCTTACTTCCTTCGCCCATTGTAGTTACCTGCCTGATGCCTTAGGATGTTTGCATTTGTGTTGCCAGCCTGCAACTCTATGTGAAGTGCAGGAATGTCAGTCAGAAAGCCAGATTGTTCTCTCATGGAGGAACTTAGGCAATAGGGCCTGCTGGATTTATTTTGTGTGGTTTGTTTATGTAAAATTCTGGTGTCTGGATACTTGTGGTGTCAGGAATAATGACTATGGTAGATATAAAAGAGAAACTTTGTTTTTTCTGTTAGACATAAGTGATTCCAGTGGCAGTAATGCATGAGCATTGGGGGAGAGTCTGAGCGGTCACAGGGCTGTGGAAAGCTTAAGTATAATGAACTGTGAATTCTTTGAAGAAGAAAACACGCTCTTTATATCCTTCCCTGTGTTGGAAATTACAAAAGGAAACTCAGGCTTGAACCCTACCGCCTTTCGAGACTGCATCAAAGAAGGAAGTGTAAGAGCCATTATGTGTTGTCTTGGAGCTCGCTGGAGGACAGACTTCCCAGCTGAGTTCTCTGTGAGTTTGTGGGAATAGGACCATGGATGGAAGATCTGGCTAAGAATTCATTCATTTTACTATGTTTGCCTCAAATTTGGGAGCATTCTATGCCCATCTAGTCTCTTTGTGTGAAGAGGCACATCAAGGGGAAACCACACAAAATAGCCTCTGAGTGTTTAATAAATATTTCTAGATGAATTTGTAGCACACTGTTTGTTTGTTTTGAACAAGGAAATCTGGGGCACAAGTAATCGGTTCCTGGCTTTTTAATGATCAACTCCCCGGGAAGATACTGCCATTTGAAATTACTTAACATTTTTCCCCCCAATATAAATGCTTAAGGCAAGAACTAGATTTTTTACCTAGCAAATAGCAATGTAAATGTCAAAGAATATATTCCAAAGTATTACACTTACAACTCTTAAAATGGCATCTTAGAATGGTATTAATCACTGTCAGTTTTGTGTACAACATTTCATCAATTAAATAGCAAGAGGACCTGTCCTTTCATGGAAATCAAATAACACATATGGATTTCCTCTTAGCAATTAGCTGAACATTCTGCATTTCCTTCTTGCTTGCAAAAAGGGTTTGGACTGAAACCATCAACATGTTTGTGTTCTTCATTGGTAAAGCAAAGCAGATGTGTAACAGCTTTTGGTAGAATCCAGATTCATTTATAAAGTACCTTTTGAAACATCTTGATGTGGAAGCATTTCTGTATCGTTAGATCTTTTAGAATTGGATAGAAAGTGACACTCCATGAAAGTCGTGAGGTGCTTTAAACTTTGTCACGTCTCAAGCGGAGGTTTTCAAAACTGTGTCACTATGTGTATGCAGAGGAGAGTTTAAAACTTTCAAGCTTAATGTGAAAAATTTGTTTCCAGCAGGGACTAGTTTCAACTAGGTCTATGGATTTATAAAATGATGAGGCAATTTTATGCAGCAAAGACCAATGATAGAAATGCAGTTTACATAAATGGCAATGGATTAGCACTTAAACCACTCTCCATGTATGTTTAAACAATCTTCCATGACCCTCAGAAATCTCCTTTTATAAACTTCATCATTTATCTGGGATTACGAGGGCAATGTTTTGACAACATTGTTGATGTACACGTAACTCATCATTTGTTTATCATTTATTTGAGGTGATTAGTGCCTGAACTTCAAATGTCTGGAATGTGTATTACACTCGTTTACATTTTTGGTAGACTATATCCTTTTTAATGTACATTTTAGGCCTGAGGACAGCTTGGCGACTTTAATGATCTTTGTAGTATCAGTCCCATCTAAGCCTGAGGAAAGCTGATGATTTATAACTTTTCAGCAAAGTTCAGTTTTAGTGATAATCCGTCAAAGTCCTTAGTATTCTTCTCAGACCCAAGTCTCTCAGACCTAGTCCAACAAGATGTATTGGTCTCTGAAAATTTGCCCTTAGGGCCATTAAGTCTTCTAGAAACTCAGGAATGCAGCACCAGGTATAGGTATTCCCAAATCTGTAGATGTAAGTGGACAAATAGTAATACGGATACCGATAAAGCAAGAGAATATCCGCACTGGTTAAAATACACACACACACATATACCCTAGGCAAGTTATACTTAGCATCCTCCAATATTGTCTATGAGTCTAAAATAGCCTTTGCATTCATTTATATTTCCAATGATATAAATATGCTTGTTACCAACTATTTGTTATGATTTCCCCCCATTTAGGGCCATCTTAAATTGATTTTGTAGCTTGAAATCATAGAGAGATATCCAGAGGAAGTCATTGAAAATAATTTCTATTTGCAGAACAATTTCAGTGGTTGTGTGGTAGGTGAATTATTGTATACTTTAGAAATGGGAAGTTTAACAAGGTGGAGAATTTGTATTTGTGTTCAACTGAATTCCTTTGAGAGCTGATTGTTGTGAGAAAAGTATTCTGAGCAGAAGACAAACTCTGCTCCTTTGAGGGCTGCAGATGGCGTGCAGATTCACCTGTCACAACGTCAGTAGCTCTGGGTGTGGAAGCCACACCAGATGGAAAGGGAGACAGAGAAGCAAGGCAGGAAGTCAGCATGGAGACAGTAAGAGGCAGCATCTATGAGAGAGAGAACTGGGATGAATGAGAAATGGCCAGAAATAATTTTTAGAAAGATTTCTGTGATGCTTTCTGTAAATTCTCCATATTATCCATTAAAAGCATTTCACAATCACAAGACATACATAATATTTCAGGCCTTCTGTGGTCAGAGTGCTGTTTAGTTGAATGCAATGCTGTATAAAGACTGGTCCAAGTGAGAGTCAGCTATATTTGGACTAAGTGTGGGGAATCACATGTGGGATTTCGGGTTTTAATTATTACCCTAGACCTAAACTAAAAGTGTACCTTTGCTATGATCATCTATGTTTTGGAATTATATAAAATTAGTATTATGAAGTTTATACTGCATGGTTATTTAAACTGAAGAAACAGAATATTCTGTAATTTTATAAAATATAAACATAGAGGAGTGTTCCCTGTATTATGTATGTATGTGTCCATAGGATATATCTACAGTAGGGAAGAATAGGTGTAGAAATTCAGCAGAGATTTACGGGTAAGCCATATAATTCTAGAACTGAATCAAAATCAGGAAGAAATGATCAGTATCAATGTTCACACACAATGTCCAGACAGACCTTAGAGTCAACTGTTAGATGGTTGATTAGCCAAGAAGAAGAGCTGACTAAATGGACTCAATCTTTTTTCTCCTACAAAATCAAGCCTCTGGATGATATCACCTATCATAGTAAGAAGGTCATGAGACCTCAATAAGAAAATGATAAGTCAGAAGGAGTTAAGGTCATGAGGATAGAGCAGTGAGTTGCTGGTGGACAACTGAAGATGAGACATGGGAGGGAGACAGAAAAAACCATTTCATTGCATTGTGTATAAGTCAGATCACCCCTTGTGCCACTGGTTCTTGACCAGACAATAAATGGTTAAGGTTTGCTTTTAAAGACAAGGCTCTCAGGTGAGATAGAGCTAAGGTAATCCTTGTGATGGCAATAATTTCTTACTATAGGGGAGATAGTAGCTGCATCTGACTTGCTAGGGAACAGTTCTCTGGTTGGGTAGATCTCATCCTATCAGTTTAGCATAATGTTGGTTTGTTTGAGATTAATGGCCAAGGGTCAACAGAGGAAGGCTTAAAAATTCCCTTGTGAACAAACGGGCTGAAAATTGATTTTTAATAGACTCCATGGACACCCATTTACTGAGGAAATTAGAGTTGTTCTTGGAAAGGGAGAAGAGGTCAGTGACAGCCATGTTTAGGCTTGTTCAGTGGTTTTGCTTTATTTCACTGGACGAGAACACATCTCTGGGGACTTGGCTGCAACTGTGGGACTGGAATTAAGCAGGCTTTGAGCCCAAGGGTAGAAGCCAGCTCGCCTAGAAACTGGAGAAATTAGTAGGACATTTTATGTCAGGGACTGGAATAAAGGTTTCTAAAAGCAGTTAGAAATGCCACTGAAATGGAACAAAGATAAATAGCCTCAGAGCAGGGAAATGCCACCAACGAAGTGAGGGTCTACAGGGATTCAGGTCATTCATGGATTCTAACTCATCAGGAACTGCCATGGAGAATAGCTTATAGCTCTGAATTGGCAACTGTGAATTGAGAGGTGCAGCTCCAACTGTGGTCCATCCACTAGGGGGCAGTAGATCGAAGCATGGTCAATCAGAACTTAGAGCGATTTACTATTTATAGGCAACGTTTAGGATTTTATTTCCAAACCAAGAAACCATCATGATTTTTGGGAAAGGAAAAAGAGACAAGTCTAACAAACCTTCAGGCACACAAACCACTAAAGCCTGAGATAATGGCATGATTTCGGCGGCTCCAGCAATTTGAGTATGCTTCAGTTTCACGGAATCTGACACCTCAATAAATAAGGCCTCCAGGTTGCAAAACCTTGAAGAGCCTGGTTATAATCAAGTTGGAGATTTTGCTTTATTATTTTTTTTTTCAAAAGTGGCCCGCCAATCATAAGCAAAGTTGCTTTGATTCTGTGCCCACCGCCCCTCGCCATTTCTCCGTGTTTTGCAGACCGTAGGACACTAGGCTGCTCAGGAATTTGTGGGGGACAAGAGATAAACCCACATTTGTTTTAGTTGTTTTAGCAAAGGATTTCTAGTGGTTGTCAGACCCTTGAGGGAAAGAATTAAGTGAATGCCCCCTTTCACTGATATCATCAGAGACAGAGACTAGTATCATGTCAGAAATATGATGAGTTTGCTCCAGGACTTTCCAAGTGGAGCTTCAAGGATCATAGTGACTGAGAGGAATCATCCTCAGCTCAGCAAGGTTGGGAAGAAAACTGCGTGTGAGATACCATAGTGTGGGTAGGAGCAGTGCATGGGAAGCATATACAGATATGTGCTGGTCTCTGTGGAATATTACCAAGATACTGTCACCATACAGAATAGCTGACACTTACTTTGCACCTGCCATATATCAGGCATTGTACTCAATGCCTAAATAGAATGATTTATTTAATCCATACAATAATCTCAGAGTGAGATATTATCATTATTGCATTTTATAAGTGAGAAAACTGAAGCTCCAAGTGGTTGAAGTCCCATGGTAGGACTGGGTAACACAGCTTGGCACTGAGTTTTAATTTTATCTATGCTATTGTGCTTCACAAATGAAGCAGATGATTATATTCAGCAGGGTTTTAGGGGACAGAGTACCAGATATAATAATTATGAGAAAGGCAGTTGTAAATTTGGGGGTAAGAGAAATCCATCATATCAAATATTTAGAAAGTATTTTTTGTTAAATGCTGTGTATTCCCTGTCCCTGACAATGCATACTTTATTTTTAAGAAATTATAAGTAAAGATCTATATTGTTCTTCAAGATTTCTGGAGTTGAACTTTTATATCTTTTTTTTTTAAATTGTACTTTAGGTTCTGGGGTACATGTGCAATCATGCAGGATTGTTGCATAGCTACATACATGGCCAGGTGGTTTGCTGCCTTCATCTCCCCCATCCCTATATCTGATATTTCTCACTTCGTTATCTCTCCCCACCCTCCCCACCCCTTGCTGTCCCTCCTCTAGCCCTCCCCCCACTGACCGCAGTGTGCATTGTTCCCATCCCTGTGTCCCTGTGTTCTAATTGTTCGACACCTGCCTATGAGTAATAACATGCAGTGTTTTGTTTTCTGTTCTTGTGTCAGTTTGCTGAGAATGATGGTTTCCAGATTCATTCATGTCCCTATGAAGGACACAAATTCATCATTTTTTATGGCTGTGTAGTATTCCATGGTGTATATGTGCCACATTTTCTTTATCCAGTCTATCACTGATAGGCATTTGGGTTGATTCCAAGTCTTTGCTATTGTAAACAGTGCCGCAATGAACATAAGTGTGAATGTTTCTTTATAATAAAACAATTTATAATTCTTTGGGTATATACCCAGTAATGAGATTGCTGGGTCAAATGGTATTTCTATTTCTAGATCCTCAAGGAATAGCCACACAGTCTTCCACAATGGTTGAACTAATTTCACTCCCACCAACAATGTAAAAGTGTTCCTATTTCTCCACATCCTCTCCAGCATCTGTTGTCTCCAGATTTTTTAATGATTGCCATTCTAACTGGTGTGGGATGGTATCTCAATGTGGTTTTGATTTGCATTTCTCTAATGACCAGTGATGATGAGCATTTTTTCATATGTTTGTTGGCCTCATAGATATCTTCTTTTGTAAAGTGTTTTTTCATATCCTTCACCCACTTTTGAATGGGTTTGTTTTTTTCTTATAAATCTGTTTTAGTTCTTTGTGGATTCTGGATATTAGCCCTTTGTCAGATGGGTAGATTGCAGAAGTTTTTTCCCATTCTGTTGGTTGCTGGTTCACTCTAATGACTGTTTCTTTTGCTGTACAGAAGCTCTGGAGTTTAATTAGGTCCCATTTATCTACTTTGGCTCTTGTTGCCATTGCTTTTGGTGTTTTAGTCATAACGTCCTTGCCTATGCCTATGTCCTGAATGGTTTTGCCTAAGTTTTCTTCTAGGGTTTTTATGGTGTTAGGTCTTATGTTTAGATCCTTAATCCATCTGGAGTTAATTTTAGTGTAAGGTGTCAGGAAGGGGTCCAGTTTCTGCTTTCTGCACATGGCTAGCTGGTTTTCCCAACACCATTTATCAAACAGGGAATCCTTTCCCCATTGCTTGTTTTCCTCAGGTTTGTCGAAGATCAGATGATTGTAGATGTGTGGCGTTACTTCTGAGGCCTCTGTTCTGTTCCATTGGTCTATGTCTCTGTTTTGGTACCAGTACCATGCTGTTTGATTACTGTGGCTTTATAGTATAGTTTGAAGTTAGGCGGCATGATGCCTCCAGCTTTGTTCTTTTTGCTTAGGATTATTTTGACTATGTGGGCTCTCTTTTGGTTCCATATGAAGTTTGAAGTGCTTTTTTCCAGTTCTGTGAAGAAGGTCATTGGAAGCTTGATGGGGATAGCATTGAATCTATACATTACTTTAGGCAGTATGGCCATTTTCATGATGTTGATTTTTCCCAACCATGAACATGGAATCTTTTTCCATATGTTTGTGTCCTCCCTTATTTCATTGAGCAGTGGTTTGTAGTTCTCCTTGAAGAAGTCCTTTACATCCTTTGTTAATTGTATTCCTAGGTATTTTATTCTCTTTGTAGCAATTGTGAATGGGAGTTCAATTTTGATTTGGCTCTCCATTTGTCTGTTATTGGTGTATAGAAATGTTTGTGATTTCTGCACATTGATTTTGTATCCTGAGACTGCTGAAGTTGCTTATCAGTTTCAGAAAATTTTGAGCTGAGAAAATGGGGTCTTCTAAATATACAATCATGTCATCTGCAAATAGGGACAATTTGGCTTCCTCTTTTCCTAATTGAATACAGTTTATTTCTTTTTCTTGCCTGAATTATCTGACTGGAACTTCCAATACTATATTGAATAGGAGTGGTGAGAGAGGACATTCTTGTTTTGTGCCATATTTCAAAGGGAATGCTTCCAGTTTTTGTCCATTCAGTATGATATTGGCTGAGTGTTTGTCGTAAATAGCTTTTATTATTTTGTGATACATACCATTGATACCTAGTTTATTGAGGATTTTTAGCATAAAAGGCTGTTGAATTTTGTTGAATGGCCTTTTCTGCATCTATAAGATAATCATGTGGTTTTTTGTATTTGGTTCTGTTTATGTGATGGATTACATTTATAGACTTGCACATGTTGAACCAGCCTTGCATCTCCAGGATTAATCCTACTTGATCATGATGAATAAGCTTTTTGATTGCTGTTGAATTCTGTTTGCAAGTATTTTATTGAAGATTTTTGTGTTAATGTTCATCATGGAATTGACCTGAAGTTTTCTTTTGTAATTGCATCTCTGCCAGGTATTAGGATGATGTTGGTCTCATAAAATGAGTTGTGGAAGATTCCTTCTTTTTGTATTGTTTAGAATAGTTTCAGAAGGAATGTTACCAGCTTCTCTTTGTACATCTGGTAGAATTCAGCTGTAAACCCATCTGGACCTGGGCTTGTTTTAGTTGGTAGGCTATTAATTGCTGACTCAACTTCAGCCCTTGTTATTGGTCTATTCAGGGATTCAACTTCTTCCTGGTTTAGTCTTGGGAGAGTGCAAGTGTCCGGGGATATATTCATTTCCTCCAGATTTACTGGTTTGTGTGCATAGAGTTGTTTGTAGTAATCTCGAATGGTAGTTTGTTTTTCTGTGGAACCAGTGGTGATGTCCCCTTTATCCTTTTATATTGCATCTATTTGATTCTTCTCTCTTTTCTTTTTCATTAGTCTGGCTAACAGTCTATCTATTTTGTTGATCTTTTCAAACAACCAGCTCCTGGATTTGTTGATTTTTTGAAGGGTTTTTTGTGTCTCTATCTCCTTCATTTCTGCTCTGATCTTAGTTATTTCTTGTCTTCTGGTAGCTTTTGAGTATTTTTGTTCTTGCTCCTCTAACTCTCTCAATTTTGATGATAGGGTGTTGATTTTAGAACTTTCCTTGCTCCTCATGTGGGCACTTATTGCTATGAATTTCTTTCTAGACACGGCTTTAAATGTGTCCCAGAGATTCTGGTATGTTGTGTCTTCATTCTCCTTGGTATTGAAGAACATCTTTATTTCTGCCTTCATTTTATTGTTTATCCAGTCTACGTTCAGGATCCAGTTGTTCATTTTCCATGAAGTTGTGTGGTTTTGAGTTAGTTTCTTAATCCTGAGATCTAATTTAATTGCACTATGGTCTGAGAGACTGTTTGCTATGATTTCCATTCTTTTGCATTTGTTGAGGAGTGAGTTACTTCCAATTATGTGGTCAATTTTGGAGTAAGTGTGATGTGATGCTGAGAAGAATGTATATTCTGTTGATTTGTGTTTAAGTGTTCTGTAAATGTCTATTAAGTTTGCTTGGTCCAGATCTGCATTCAAGTTCTGGATTTTCTTCTTGATTTTCTGTCTCATATTGACAGTGGAGTGTTAAAGTCTCCCACTATTATTGTGTGGGAGTCTAGGTCTCTTTGTAGGTTGTTAAGGACTTGCTTTATGTATCTGGGTGCTCCTGTATTAGGTGCATATATATTTAGAATAGTTAGCTCCTCGTGTTGTATTGATCCTTTTACCATTATGTAATGCCCTTCTTTGTCTCTTTTGATTTTTGTTGGTTTAAAGTTCATCTTATCAGAGACTAGGAATGCCACCCCTGCTTTTTTGCTATCCATTTGCTTGGTAAATATTTCTCCATCCCTTTATTTTAAGTCTATCTGTGTCTTTGCACATGAGATGGGTCTCCTGAATACAGCACACTGATAGTTCTTGGCTTTTTATCCAATTTGCCAGTCTATGTCTTTTGACTGGGGCATTTAGACCGTTTACACTTAATGTTAATATTGTTATGTGTGAATTTGATCCTGCCATTTTATTACTGGTTGGTTGTTTTGCCCTTTTGTTGACATAATTTCTTCATTGCATCATTGGTCTTTACCATTTGGTTCTTTTTTGTAGTGGCCGGCACTGGATTTTCCTTTCTGTGTTTAGCACTTCCTTCAGGAGCTCTTGCAGGGCAGGTCTGGTAGTAACAAAATCTCTCAGCAATTGCTTGTATAAGGGATTTCATTTGCTATAATAAGGGATTTCATTTCTCCATCACCATAAAGGATTTCATTTCTCCTCACTTATGAAGCTTAGTTTGGCTGGATATGAAATTCTGGGTTGAAAGTTCTTTTCTTTAAGGATGCTGAATATTGGCCCCACACTCTTCTGGCTTGTAGGATTTCTGCCAAGAGATCTGCTGTGAGTCTGATGTGCTTCCCTTTGTGGGTGACACAACCTTTCTCTCTGGCTGCCCTTAGTATTTTTTCCCTTTGTTTCAACCCTGGTGAACCTGATGATTATGCCTTGGGGTTGCTCTTCTAGAGGAGTATCATTGTTGTGTTCTCTGTATTTCTTGTATTTGAATGTTGGCCTGTCTTGCTAGGTTGGGGAAGTTCTATTGGATAATATCCCGAAGAGTGTTTTCCCACTTGGATTCATTCTCCCTGTCATCTTCTGATACACCGATGAGGTGTAGATTAGGTCTTTTCACATAATCCCATATTTCTTGAAGGCTTTGTTCATTTATTCTCACTCTTTGTTCTCTTTTCTTGCCTTTTCATTTTATTTCATTGACTTGATCTTCAATCTCTGATATCCTTTCTTCTGCTTGATCTATTCTGCTATTGAAACTTGTGTATGCTTCATGAAGTTCTTGCACTGTGTCTTTCAGCTCCATTGAGTCGTTTATGTTCTTCTCTAAGCTGGTTATTCTAGTTAGCATTTCATCTAACCTTTTTTCAAGGTTTTTAGTTTCTTTGCATTGGGATAGAACATGTTCCTTTAACTCAGGGAAGTTTGTTATTACCCACCTGCTTCTGTCAGTTCATCAAATTCATTCTCCGTCCTGCTTTGTTCCCTTATTGGTGAGGAGTTGTGATCTCGTGGTGGGGGAGAGACATTCTAGTTTTGGATGGTTTCATTCTTCTTGCGCTGGTTTCTTCCCATCTCTTGGATTTATGTAGTTTTGATCTCAGGTAGCCACTTGGGGAGGCAGCCTTTCCTCTTGTCTGCCTGCGGAGCCGCTGCTGGGCTGCCACAGATTCAGTGGAGCTGCTGTGTCTTTTATTTATTCAGGAAAATTAGTCCGGTTTCTGCAATGGCGACTTCCCTACCACCTGCCAGGCTCAAGTTCCTGGTCACTCTTTAACTAATATTCTGGGTGTGTAACTCTGGAGTGAGAGTTTTTTGGCCTGCTGGGCTTTGTGTTGGGGTTGGGGAGGAACCATCCTGCCATTTGGGCTGTTTCCCTGCGTTCTGTTCCTCTTCTTACTTGGGGGTGGGTAGCTCCGTCCAGCTGACTTTCTGGCTTTCTCCTAGATCTATGCTGACAGCCTCTGCTGCGGCAGAAGTTGCTCTTCTGCTCTGTTCAGGCAGCTCGCTGAGGCTTTTCTTTTCTTTTCTTTGTTTTGAGATGGAGTTTCACTCTTGTTATCCAGGCTGGAGTACAATGGCGCGATCTCAGCTCACTGCAACCTCTGCCTCGCTGAGGCTTTTCATCCCAGCAGAGGTCTCCAGTCCTGTGGGTTGTAGAGGGCTTGGGTGGAGCGCTGTGTCTGAACCGAAGTCCCAGAGCTGGAGATCCCCTAGTCCTCTGGTTGGTTGCATACACCTCCTCGATGGGCAGTGCCCTGCTTTGCCTCAACTTGCCCTATTTGGTTTATACCCACTGTCCAACCAGACCCACAAAATGAACCTGGTACCTCGTTTGGAATTGTGGAGACCACTCGGCTTTTGTGTGTCTCTTGCTGGGAGCTGCTTTCCGGAGCTGCCTCTTTTTCGGCCATCTTGGGATCCCCCAAACTTTTATATCTTTGAATTCAACACTGTGTCAAAAATGGTTCATGAGGGCGAACAGTTATATTTGGTTACAATAGGTGGTATAATTTTAAATAAATGTTATTATTAGCTATGCATTTGTTATTTTTTCTTGACTTTTACATGAGATCTTTCCTCAAAGTTACTAACACTCTTTAAATGTTGGAAATTTAGAATAATGAAGACTACGGTGTGGTGAGATGTCTTGACTATGGCATAGTGGTTAAAGCACAGGATGTGGTGTTAAGCTGTTTTGGTGAGTTCCTTAAGAGTTGTGCTAACTCAGGGAATTCACAAGAATCCTGAGCCTCAGAATATCTTCTATAAAAAAAGGGAAAATCTTTATTTACTAGGGTTTTTGAGAGTATTAAATGAGATGACTTTAAAATGCTTGATAAATGCCTGGCACATAATAAGAATATAATGTGACATACTGTTATTGTTATTCTTATTAGCACTTCTATTTTCTGGTTGCTAATATCAGCTTTACTCTGAATCCACAATACATCAAGTCAGACTGGATACAAAGTAATTTGACCATAGTAGCATATTGTTAATAGCTATTAACTGTATTGGACTTATAGATAACTATCCTTTTTAGAAATAAGTTTTTCTCCTGGATTCCAATATTCCTCCTACATTACTAGCCACTTCTGTTTATATTTATTTCTAATGTCTATTCATCTTTTCATGCTCTTACTACTGAAGCATCGCAAGGCATAGCTCTTGGAACTCTCATCTTCTTTATCTGTACTCACTCTCCTGGGATATCAATATCCAATATTAAATGCCCACCAATATTAGTGGACATTTACATTGACCACTCCCAAATATGTATCTCCAAACCAGACCTCAGTTGTAGATTCATATATTCAATTGCCTATTAACACTTCCACTTAGATGTCTAATAGACATATGAAACAAATTATGCTAAAAACTGAGCAGTTATTTTTTTCTTCTAAAACTTTCTCTACCCACAACCTTCCCTATTTTTAATTACCCAAAAGCAAAAAGAAAAACCAAAACAAGTAACAAAAAAACTGCTAGAAAACCTGAAATCATTCTTGGTTCTTCTTTTTCCTTGTTTGCCACATCCTTTCCACTGGAAAATCCTGTTCGTTTCATCTTCAATGTATTCCCAGAATGTTATCACTTCGACCTGCTTCCTCCGATACCATCCTGGTCCAACCTACCATCATCTCTCATCTTCATTCTTGCAACTGCTTCCTAACTGGTGTTACTACCCCCACTTTTGCCCCCTTCAGTCTATTCTCAACACAGCACTCAGGCTGGTCCACTTAAAACATAACTTAGATCCTGTCACACCTCTGTTCACATCCAGTGGCCCCATCTCACTTGGACCAAAGCCAATTAAAAAAAAAATTGCCTACAAAACCCTGCACAATCTTGACCACTTTCCCCCATACCTTTTTTTTTTTTTTTTTTTTTTTGAGATGTAGTCTTGCTTTGTTGCTCAGGCTGGAATGCAATGGAGCGATATCAGCTAGCTGCAACCTCTGCCTCCTGGTTCAAGCAGTTCTCCTGCCTCAGTCTCCCACATAGCTGGGATTACAAGAACATGCCACCACACCTGGCTAATTTTTATATTTTTAGTAGAGACAGGGTTTCATCATGTTGGTCAGGCTGGTCTCAAACTACTAACTTTAGGTGATCCACCAGCCTCGGCCTCCAAAGTGCTAGAATTACAGGCATGAGCCACCATGCCTGGCCCCATACTTTTTTGATTTCTCTCGTTGCTCACTCTTTCTCCATTTCACTGCCTTCTTGGCTTTTCCTTGAGTATATCAGGCATACTCCTTTCTCAGGACATTTGCACTGGCTTTTCTCTCTTCCTTGATGACTTTGCTTTTAAATATTCATAACATTCACCTTTGACTTCAAAGTATTTGAGCATCCTTTTTATAATTGTAACCCTTTATACTCTCTTCCCACATTGAGTTGAGCTGGACTCATTTGAAGGAATTATGTTTCTGCAGAGTAATTATCATTAATACATGCCTTATTTTATTTATTCTGTCTATTGTCTGCTTCCACAACTTGAGTATTTAAGCTCCATTAGGACAGCAGTTTTGCTGTTATGACCACTGCTATCTTTCTTGTGCTAGAATAGTACCTGGTTGGTTAAATGGTAAAAACTGCCCCTGACTGATGTGATGGACATACAGTAAGCATTTGTTGAATAAATGAATGATTTATTCTTTATGAGTTAGAGTTAGTGTTTTTGGTACTTTCCTGTATCATTTACTGCAATCTTGGGGAGCTTTAGTTAATAGGTATGACTGCAAGCTGTGAATGAATGTCAGTGCGTTTGCCAGGCTACTTTCAAATATTTGGAATGTGTAAGTGTATACATTACCTGCCTGGATCTTGGCCTCTGTCGTCCTAAATGTTCAGGGTAACATTTCCTTCTGGGATGTGTAGTTAGGGAAATAAATTTGGTTCTTATCTCCCACCTTCAACCAAAAAATAATGGTGAATGCCTCAACAAAGGTAAGAAGTAGAAATGCATTTGTTTTTCTTCTCTTTGGTAATTGTAATTATTTTTTTTCCTTTTCACTTGGGATACCCCTAGCATTGCAGACCACAGAACTCAGCACTGAAATATTTCTGCTAGTTGGAATTCAGGCAATAGCGGCCATCACCACCTTCTCTTTTCTTGCTAACAAGTGGAGGAGCTATTACATTACATGCATGGACTGTCCAATGAGCAAAAGGCCAGGTGTCATTCTGAGTGACAGCCTTCCGGTTTGCAAAAACTGTAACATTGTTTATTCAATTGAATGATTGTGTGGCCGTATGTCACTCAACCTTCAGAATACTTTTTCTCTCAACTTCTATTGTTTTGGTTGCATTCTAAAGTTGATGCTGCAAGGAGAGGGTAGGGTGGGGTAGAGAGCACTGACAGTTGAAGCATCTGCAAGCTGGGGCACATCTGCTGCAGTGTGTGTATCTTTGGCTAATAGTGATATAATTCCTCTTTCTTTTCTTTTTTATAAATAAGTGACAGGTAGTTGGAATTTGTGCTTTTGTTCTTCTATAAAAGGAAAAGTAGTCTCATGAAGTCTGTCTGAGCAGGATTCATCTAGTCTTAAAATTCTTTAATAATATTCCTTATATTAACTAGTTGAATGGAAATAATAAAACTATGACTGTGCTAACCTGATTGCCTCTGTTATCTTACAGAGTGCAGATAACACGGATGCGTGGCTGAAGTGGCTGAAGTGGCACCAGTTGGTCTCATTTAATGTTACTGAGTGTCAAGACTGCCACAATGATGAGCTTGGAAATGAGGTGGTCTGGTTAATTGGCCACAGGTAATAGTCAATGAACTGCTCTTTTCCTTAGTGGCATTTTGCATGGCTGTTTTTTTTTTTTTTTTTTGAGACGGAGTTTCACTCTTGTTACCCAGGCTGGAGTGCAATGGTGCGATCTTGGCTCACCGCAACCTCTGCCTCCTGGGTTCAGGCGATTCTCCTGCCTCAGCCTCCTGAGTAGCTGGGATTACAGGCATGCACCACGATGCCCAGCTAATTTTTTGTATTTTTAGTAGAGACGGGGTTTCACCATGTTGACCAGCATGGTCTCGATCTCTTGACCTCGTGATCTACCCGCCTCTGCCTCCCAAAGTGCTGGGATTACAGGCTTGCGCACATGGCTGTTTTTTCTCAAGTTTTCTGTGATGTTAAGTGAAAATATCTACATTGCTACCAACCCAGATAGTAGTATAGCTGCTTTTGTTAGTTTACCAATCTCTTAAAATTAGAAAGACTTATCATTTGATATGGTTTGGATATTTCATTGCCTTCAAATGTTTGCTCACATCATTCCCTCATGTTGCAGTGTGATATGTTGAAGGTGGGGCCTGGTGACAGGTGTTTGGGTTATGGGTAACAGATCCCTCATGAATGGCTGGGTGCTATCCTTGTAGTAAAGAGTGAGTTCCCACTCTATGAGATCACATGAGATCTGGTTGTTTAAAAGAGCCTCTCTCTCTCCCTCTCTCTCTCTCTCTCTCTCATTCCCTCTCTTGCCATGTGACACATACTGGTTCCCCTTCGCCATCCACCATGATAGTAAGCCTCCTGAGGTTCTCACTAGAAGCAGATGTCAGTGCCATGCTTTTTGTATAGCCTGCAGAACTATAAGTCAAATAAATCTCTTTTCTTTATAAATTACCTAGCCTTGGGTATTCCTTTATAGCAATACAAATGGACTAACACATCATTCTTCAGGGTCCAATTTAAAAATAGGTAGAAAAGTCATCTCTCTTCACTGCATAACTGTTTAAGACTCCAGACAATTTATCCTCCTCCCAGACACCAGTAGCATCATATTATGAAGGCCTTGGATTTAATTCTTTTAAAACTTTGTCATTGAGAAAGGGTCTGGGTACTGATTTAGAAAGATGGATGTGGCAGAGAGAGACTGCTTTGCATTTACTAATATTCATTTTCTGTTCTTCCTGAGAACATGACTAACGTTCCAGTCTTTCTTTTGGTTATGTGAGGCTATGTGATTAGGTTTTGGCCAGTGAAAGTGGGTGAAGTGATGTACGTGTGTCACCTCACTGCCAAAGTGGTTAAGAAGAGGGCATGTCCTCCATACCTGATGGCTGAATGGAGGCATTTGGAGGACCTAGAGGTAGGTGGATCCTCAAGGTAGAAAGATCTTGAATTGCTGAATGGAGACTGCATGACTAGAAACACCTGCATTGAAGTGTAACCTGGGTGTGTGTGGTTGTGTTAAGCCATTGTGATCTTAGGATTAATTTGCAGACAACAACTTGTATTATATACCTAATTAGTCTTTCAGGCATCGGCAAGAGGAAGAGGAAAAGGAAAATTCGAGAGTGGATAGGGCCAGTTGAGCTGCTCTTGCCCAGATAAACTAATGACAGCTGAGTCCAGGATTGACACAATATAGAACACTAAAAATTTTGAAAAAATACTTATTTAGATTACATGTAAATGAACATATACAGTATAAATTAAAAGATACAAAAATAATATCAGTATTTTAAGCTGAGAAATTGGAATAGTAGTTACCTGAGACAAAAAGGGATAATTGGAGAGAAGACCTGAAGTGGGTAATGAAGATGCAGGGAGTGTTGTTTGGCATCTGAGCAATATAGGAATCTGGAAATGCAGGATGGGAGATTAGGTGAAAGATCAGGGTGTAGCTTCAGGTTTGTAAGTCATTAACATCTGCAAAGAAACCAATAATAGTGGCAGATGAAAAGTACGATGAAATGTGTATGAGGATTCTAACATTGAGAGAAAAATAGGAATTAGCGAAGAGGGCAGAAAAATAACCACTAGACAAAAAGGAATAAGAATATGGAGGCAGTCTAGAGAAGGGAGTTCGTTAAGTAATTTGTTTAACACTGACAAATAATTCACATTATCCCAAATGGTGAGGAATGAGAAAAAGCTATTTGTTTAGTCAGTTTTAGGCTTCTTCCTGGGGGCATCTCTCTGTAGTAGATTTTTATAGGTAGATATTGCTATAATATAATTTGTAAGGGGCTGTCATTGGGCTGCTCTAGTGCAAGCCTAGGACAAAGGAATCTTGGAAAAGTATAAGACACATTTTGTATTTACCATAGGTTTTGACTCTGTCATATTTGTTGAAGCATCTTTTATGTACCAGGCATTATCTATAGTGAACAGAATGGGAGATGGTCAGACCACATATTAGTCTGTTCTCACACTGCTCATAAAGACATACCTGAGACTAGGTAATTTATAAAGGAAAGAGGTTCAATTGACTCACAGTTCAGTATGGCTGGGGAGACTCAGGAAACTTGCAATCATGGCAGAAGGGGAAACAAACACAACCTTCTTCACATGACAGCATCAAGGAGAAGTGCTGAATCAAAAGGGAAAAAGGCCCCTTATAAAACCATCAGATCTCATTAGAACTCACTCACCATCATGAGACTAGCATGGGGGAAACTGCCATATAGGATTTGAATAGGGACACACAGCCAAACCATATTATTCCACTCCTGGCCCCTTCCAAATCTCACGTCCTCACATTTCAAAACACAATAATGCCTTTCCAACAGTCCCCAAAGTGTCAACTCATTCCTGCATTAACCCAAAACTCCAAGTCCAAGGTCTCATCTGAGACAAGGTAAGTCCCTTCTGCCAACGAGCCTGCAAAATCAAAAGCAAGTTAGTTACTTCCTAGGTATAATGGCGAGTACAGGCATTGGGCAAATACACCTGCTTAAAGTGGGAGAAATTGGCCAAAACAAAGGGGCCACAGGCCCCACAAAAGTCTGAAATCCAATAAGGCAGTCATTAAACCTTAAAGTTTTAAAATGAATCTCCTTTGACTCCATGTCTTACATCCAGGGCACACTGATGCAAGATGTGGATTACCACAGCCTTGGGCAGCTCCACTCCTGCAGCTTTGCAGGTTACAGCCCCACTCCTGACTGCTTCTGGGTTAGCATTGAGTGCCTGCAGCTTTTCCAGGCACACAGTGCAATTCATTGGTGGATCTTCCATTCTGGAGTCTAAGAGACAGTGGCCATCCTCTCATAGCTCCTCTAGGCAGTGCCCCAGTTGGGACTCTGCATGGAGACCCTGAGCCCATATCTCTCTCCTGCTCTGCCCTAGCAGAGGTTCTCCATGAGGGCTCTGCCTCTGCAGCAGAATTCTGTCTAGACATCCAGTAATTTTCATATGTCCTCTGAAATCTAGGCAGAGGTTCCCAAATTTCAATTCTTGACTTCTGTAGACCCATAAGCTCGACACCTGTAGGAGCTGCCAAGGCTTGGGGCTTGCATCCTTTGATGGCCTGAGCTGTAACTTGGCCCTTTTTAACCAGGGCTGGAGCAGCTGGGACTCAGGGCACCAAGTCCCTAGGGGCTGTACACAGCAGGAGGGCCCTGGGTCCAGCCTAAGAAACTATTTTCCTTCTAGGCCTCTGGGCCTGTGATGGGAGGGGCTTCCACGAAGGTCTCTGACATGCCCTGCAGACATTTTTCCCATTGTTTTGGTAATTAGCATTCAGCTTCCCATTGCTTATGCAAATTTTTATAGCCAGCTTGAATTTCTCCCCAGAAAACGGCGTTTCTTTTTTATCACATCATCAGGCTGCAAATTTTTCAAATTTTTATGCTCTGTTTCATCTTGGATGATTTGCCACTTAAAAATTTCTTTTGCCAGATAACCTAAATCATCTCTCTCAAGTTTAAAGTTCCATAGATCTCTAGGGCAGGGTAAAATGCCACCAGTTTCTGTGCATAACAAGAGTCACCTTTGCTCCAGTTCCCAACAAATTCTTCATCTCCTTTTGAGACCACCTTATCATAGATTTCATTGTCCATATCAGCATTTTAGTCAAAGCCATTCAACAAGTCTTCTGAGCCCTCTAAGTCTCTAGAAAGTTCCAAACATTCCCACATTTCCCTGTCTTCTTCTAAGCCCTCCAAACTGTTCCAGCTTCTGCCTATTACCCAGTTTCAAAGTCGCTTTTACATTTTGGGTATCTTTATAGCAGCATCCCACTTTACCAGTGCCAATTTACTGTATTGGTCCATTCTCACACTGCTAATAAAGACATGCCCAAGACTATGTAATTCATAAAGGAAAGAGGTTTAATTGACTCACAGTTCAGCATGGCTGGGGAGGCCTCAGGAAACTTACTATCAATCATGGCAGAAGGGGAAGCAAACATGCCCTTCTTCATATGGCAGCAGCAAGGAGAAGTGCTGAAGAAAATGGGGAAAAGCCCCTCATAAAACCATCAGATCTCATGAGAACTCCCTCACTATCATGAGAACAGAATAGGGGAACTGTCCCCATGATTCTCCCACTGGGCCCCTCCCACAACACATGAAGATGATGAGAACTACAGTTCAGTATGTGACTTGGGTGGGATCACAGCCAAGCTGTATCAGACCTCTAGCTATAATATAGAGTCATATCTGCCCAATGTGCTTAAAAATGGTGTCATGAGGCTATAGGGCTAGATTTAACAGTTTTTTTCAGGCCTGAGTGGATGGCTTAGGGAGACAGAGATATGAAAGCAAAATGAATTCAAATAAGGGTACAGAATAAGCAAAGGCAAACACATACTTGGATGTGGAAGATTTGTGGGATAGATGTGCTTGGGTTTCTGGGTGCTGAGGCTGACGAGGTAGAGCTATGGAACGTGTTCTGTAGCCGTGCAGCTTCAATGAAGATATAAACAAAGGAGGGACACAGGTAGGTCTGTGTTTTGGCAATGCAGTCTGATAGACTAGAGGAGGATGGATTAGAGATGGGAGAAACTGGAAACCAGAAAGCCCATTAAAAACTATAACAATTGTCAGGGAAGAAATAATGAGAGTCATTAAGTAGAGTGGTCCTCATGGGAGGAAGGTGCAGATCTGGAAATGTTTTAGAATTGGAAAATGTTGAATGTTGTGGAAATGAGTGGGAGCTTTAAGAAAGCTTCAGAAATGCTTCTTGAAATTGATTATATCATTGTAGATGTTTGGGTGTGGGGTTTGGTTTTTTATATCTAGACTATTATACACGGCATCTAATCTGGGGGAAAAATTGCCTTTACCCTTAAGGAATACCCCAAACCCAACTGCTTCTTGTCCCTTCCTCTCTCTGACTCTAGACCAAGCCACTGGCCTGTGTTGCCTGGACTATTTCAATACCCTCTAGTTTTCCTGCTTCCACATTACCTTTCTGTAGTCAATTTGCAATGCAGCAGCCAACATTTTTCTGCTAAAACATAAGGAAAACCTTCTCCTTTTCTCAGTATCTTTTGATAGCTTTCCAACTTTCTCAGAGTAAAGCCAAAACTCTCACATAACCAACAAGAGACTACTCAATCTGTCATGCCCCCTGTTTTCCTCACCCATCTACCCCACTCCAACTCCATCATCTGCCACCTGTCTCTTTTAGCTCTAGCTTCATTGGCTTCCATGCATTTCCTAGAATACGCCAGGCATACATCTCTGGCCCTTTGCACTTGCTTTTCTCTTGGTCGAGAATACTCTTTTAGATATCTGCATAGTTTATTCCCTTACATTGTTCAGACCTTCGCCTAAATGTCACATTTTTTTTGATTTTTATGTTTTATCTTGAGATGGAGTCTCACTGTCACCTAGGCTGGAGTGCAGTGTCACGTTCTTGGCTCACTGCAACCTCCACTACCAGGTTCAAGTGATTCTTCTGCTTCAGTCTCCCAAGTAGCTTGGATTATAGGTATGCACCACCATGCTCAGCTAATTTTTGTATTTTTAGTAGAGATGGGGTTTCCCCACGTTGTCCAGACTGGTCTTGAAACCCTGACCTCAGGTGATCCGCTTGCCTTGGCCTCCCAGAGTGCTAGGATTACAGGTGTGAGCCACCATACCCAGCCTATAATTGTGTACCCTTTGAACTAAAGAATTGTAACAGTGAAAAGGATGAAGATAATAAAGTCAGTCTTATGAATTACCTGATTGAGTCATCCATTTGTCAATATTCATTGAATTCTTCCTTTGTACTAGGCACTCTTCTGGATGTAGTGATGCAAGATTAATTTTTAAAAATGCTCATTGCACTTAAAATGATCTTTGTAATGGGGACACAGAGAAGTAGATGAATAATTGCTTTACTGTATAAAAATATGGTAAAGTTATATAAAAAGTGCTGTGGAAAGCAAAGAGCAGAAAATATCCAATTATAGAAGCCTATTTTTTGCAAGATATAGGATATTGCTTTGAAAAACCGACATGTGAGGGGAAAAAGCAATATTCATGTTATTATGCATTTCTATATATGTGTTGTTTTATTTTGTTATTACATGCATTTATGTTATGCATATAAAATTTGATTAAAGACAATATGAATTAATTAAAGATAATATTAAAGATAATACATTACATGCATACGTGTTTGTTCACAAAATTGACAGCTGAATTAATGAACGTGTATGTTAAATTGACAACTGAATTAATGAATGATGTGTCATCTTTGTAGATTTTTATATGTTCAACAGTTAAAAATTTGAATTTGTGATTCAGAATAGAGGTTAGGGCTAAAAAGCAGCATTTTAGAGGTGATAGCTAAAGCCATGGAAATGAATGACATTGCTCAGAGTATACAGCAAGAAGAGGGTAAAATGAAATTTTCCATTAAAGGGTATGTGGGGAAGAGAAGCCTAGGACAGGGAAATGGTGGAAAGATATCTAGGGAGTCTGCACTTGAACCAGGAGACCCATTTTGAATGTCAAGAAAGGAAAATTTTAAGAAAAAATTTTCAGCTCTGTCAAATGCTTCATAACATTACATAAAATGACTGAAATACAAGATATTTTTAATAAAAGGAAGTGTTGCAAATAGCTTCTTTAATTAGTGAGAGGACTCAAAGTTTTAAAATGAGTTTATTAACCTAAAGAGTATTTGGTACCTCTTTACCTATAAAAAAGTAATTCAGGAACTAAAGGAGAAGAAAACATCAAGTATAAAGTTTCCAATGTGGCCTTTCCATTGTGTTGGCAAGCATATTACCTGGTTTTTATTAGTCCAATAAAGCTAGTTTTTTTTTTTTTTAATTCAGGGTTGCATAAAGTGCACATGATTTCTGTATTTTCAAATATACCCTATAAGACCATAAGGAAGGTGTAACATGGATTCAATTTTATAGAATCTATCTTTTTTCCCCAGGTCACTTTTTTCTTGCCCTCTTCTTTACTAATATTTCCTATAGAATCTCTGTGGTTTTTAAAATCCCACTGGCATATTTTTATCATACCTGACATTCATCATGTTGTGGGCTCAGATACTTCTGACAGATTAAATCACAGAGCGTAATAAAATGCAGGTAATGGCATTTTTGCCTATGTGGTGCATCTATTTCTTAATGAATTTAGGGGCCATTCTATACGGTAAATGGAAGAGTTGGCACTAAGGAAGTTAAGAATGTTGGCGGGCAGCAATGTGATTACTGGCTGGAAGAAATGTGGATGAGTTGGTCTATATCTAATCCTTTTGTGGCTTCCTGTGTGACACACTGTAATGAAAACATCACCACAAATTATAAGAATTGTCAAAATAGGCTACCAGAAGATTTTTTTCCTCTGGAGTTTGCTAACCAAAAATGTACAGTGCTTTGCATTATATATCCAGGCTGCTCTCTCTTGGTAAATGTACACAGGGGCTGAGCAATTAACATACGATAAGAAAGTTAAGCCCTCTTTGAAATCAATGGATTGGGGATCTAGAGGGTAGTTGTTTTATAAACTGGAACACAGAAATAGGTTGAAAGTCAAGTTCCACTCATGGGGCTGGAAATCATATTTGTTTTTGAATGCCACGTATTATGTTTGAGTATTGAGGATAGTTATACTTTTTTCACATTTAACATTATTTGAAGAGATTCTGGGCATATGAGGTAACAGTTAAATATACACAGAAAAAGCCTTTTCTTTAAAAGTGTTTAAGTATTTATGTCCTTCCAGAAAATGCATATATTAATTGTTTGCCTGAACCATGTGAAATAGCTTAAAGTTCTTTGAGAAATTAAAAGATCTTAACAAATTCATTATTGAAACCACATTGTTAGAGTAATAATAGACATACTGCCTTTCAATGGTTTTCTCATTTGCTCTTCCAAAGAGCTCGAGATATGTTCTATGAGCTTCCCATTTTACAGATGAGTTCTTAGGGACAGGCACTCACAGGGAGCAAGGAGCAGTCTCATGATTCAAACCCAGGAAGTCTGATCCCAGGGCCTGTGCCCCTAACCACTCACCTTTTGTTTTGCCCAATACTGTACAGTCTCTGCTGCACTGCCGCACACTTGATCTCATTTCAGCCTCTCAGTGCTGTAAAGCAGAAGGGAGGACAACAATTCCTATTTGGAGAGGAGGTTTGTAGACAATTAAATAATGCATACAGGGTCTCATAAAAAGAGCTGTGATAGAGCTAAATTCTAGTTTTCTCAATTCTATTTTAGGCTTATTATCTGTTAATCAACTCATTTCTTTTAGAAAGTCTAGATTTTTTTCTAGGAAAAACAATGAAATGTTTTAATGTTGTGTGTGTGTGTGTGTGTGTATCTATATTTCATTAATATTTCTCTTAAAGATGAATATGAATGCAAATTAACTTTTCTCTGAAACATTTATTCGATAGGTAGTTGCAAGGCAGCCCTTGGAGGTCAAAATTAAAGATTTGGAAGTAACCAGTTTATATCTAGTAGCTGGGGTCATCAGAAATGAATGTCTCTTCCAGGGAGAAGTATCATGTACCATGCCATGGTTGACAAGATAATGAAACAAAGAAAAATTTTGATGCATATTATTAAGAGTTTGAAGTATTTCAAGACTATTATATTTAAATGGCTCCTCCCCGCAAAACCTAAAAGATCAAATTGGTTGAATACATACTTGATGAATACCTAATATTTACAAAGCACTAGGCAAATGAAGCAAAAGATGGCCCTAGATGTAAGTGTGCCCTAGCTTTCAAGGAAGGTCTTATTACAAGGAATAGGCAGTATGGCAACAGTGTTAATATGAGACAGAACAAGAGAAGTGCCATAGGAAAAGTAAAAAGTACCATGGGGTTCAAGGAAGGGTGAGAGCACATCTGGTTGGGGGCTATCCAGAAAGTTTTGTAGGGAACTGTTTTGTGGCAGGATGGTTAGTGTTTCAACAGGGGAGAGATGTTTGTGGGGTGAAGGTAGTGGGGGAATTTTAACAGAGTGGCTTTCAATCCTCAAACTGAGAAAGCAAATGGGAGAAATTTCATATTTTATTCTAATTTCTTAAAATGACAACTATTTTTAATGGTTCTCTACAAAGATGAAAAACATGAACTATAGTGTAATTAAACCTAAAACTTTATATTGGTAGGGATTTTCTTCCAAGGAAGTTAAAGTACTCTGTGATCAAGATAATCGGAATGATTATAATGTCCTTTGCAGTAAGTGGGAACTAAAAAGAAAAAGAATTGAATGCGTAAGTAATTGGCTTTTCAAGAAAAAGTCACTGGCAAGTTAAAAATAGAGTTAGTACCATCTTTGGAGTTTCTTTCACTTCTCCACTTCTTCGTACAAAATTACACAGATTATAAAAGCTTAATTCTGGAATTGAAAAATGGTTGGATGTTAATGAAGTGAGTAGAAAAATACTTTAAAATACAGTTACAATCTACCACTTTTTGTAACAATTTCTTCTTAAATATAATTAAGTTTACAAAGGTCTTCTGCTTTTTACAAACCTCCAAAAGCTATTTTACACTTTATAAAAATCTCTCAGCTCATCATGCTAGAATGTCTGAGACCCATTAGAACATACCAAGTATATTCTACTTAGCAATGAATGAAAGTACCAGGAGGTTGCTGTGCTGAACTCAGCCTGTATAACAAACATGTGTGGCAACTCCCTGAGGCCCTATTGGATTTCCATAGTAACAGACAGTGAACTCAGTCCTTAGCTGACGGAGACCCTTCTTTGTCTCAGAATAGAAAGCATGAGTTCTCCGGAATTCTTACCCCAAAATGTTATACTTGATAGCATTTAATTATGTTTTAGCTAACATAAGCACCATCAGAGTTTAGATGAAGAAAAATTGTTGGGGGGTGGGATCCTCAGTGAGGAAATTTGAATTTAAGAATGGCCGAATAGTTTTTAATACAATCCTGTCAGGCTGATTTAGGTGAAGCTTGAAAATGTTTTAATGGAGCCAAATTTTAACTCCTGAGAAGGAAGAATAGAATTTTCTTTTGAGTAAAAATAATGTTTTAATCACTTGATTTAGGTCCCTTCTCATCTGGTTTCTGTCAATTTGATAACAGGAGTTTAGTCTAAGCTGAGAAAGAGCTAACTGATTAATCCATGTTAATCCAAATACTTAGAAAGTCCTATGTTTGAATGACTCAAGTGCCTTATTTTAAGGGTTTCAGAAAATATTTAAAGAGGATTCTATTTTTTTCTTCCCATAATAAGTCCCTAGTTTAAACCTCTATCCATTTTTTAAAATAGACTTTAGTTTTTAGAGAAGTTTTAGGCTCACAGCAAAATTGAGCTGAGAGTATAGAGGTTTCCCCCATACCCCCGGTTCCCCCAACACACACAGCCTCCCCTACTATTCATATCTCCCAATAGAATTGCATTTGTTACGATTGCTGAACCTCCACTGACACAGCATTATCACCCAAAGCCAATAGTCTGCATTAGGGTTCACTCTTGGTGTTGCACCTTCTGTGGGTTTGGACAAATGTATAATGATATATATTTACCACTGTAGTATCATACAGAATAGTTTCACTGCCCCCAAAAATCTAATGTGCCCTGAGAATTCATCTCTGCCCTGACAACCACTAACCTTTTTACTGTTTCCATAGTTTTATCTTTTCTAGAATGTCATATACTTAGAATCACAGTATGTAGGATTTTCAGATTGACGTCTTTCACTTAAAAGTATGTATTTAAGTTTCCTCCATGTCTTTTCATGATTTGCTAGCTCATTTCTTGTTAGTGCTGAATGACATTCCATTGTCTGGGTGAACCTCAGTTTATTTAGCCAAGTGCCTACTGAAGGTATTTTGGTTGCTTCCAGGTTTTGGAAATTATGAATAAACCTGGTATAAACATCCGTGTGCCGGTTTTGGTGTGGACATGTATTTTCAGTTTTGGAGAATGGTTTGCTGGATTGTATGGTAAGAGTATGTTTAACTTTCTAAAAAACCACCAAACTGTTCCTTAAAGTGGCTGTAGCGTTTTGCATTGCCATTAACAATGTATGAGCGTTCTTGCTCCACATTTTTCCAAGCATTTGATGTTAGTGCTTTGGATTTTGGCCATTTTAATAGGTGTGTGGTGTAACTCATTGTTTTAATTTGCAATTCCCTGATGACATATACTGAACATCTTTTCAAATGCTTATTTGCCATCTGTATATCTTTTTTGATAAGGTGCTTGTTCAGGTCTTTCGCCCAGTTTTTAATTGGCGTTTTTGCTTTCTTATTGTTGAGTTTTAAGAGTTTTTGCATATTTTGCATAACAGTCCTTTATCAGATATGTCCTTTTATAAATATTTTCTTCCATTCCGTGGCTTGTCTTCTCATTCTCTTCACATAGTTTTTCACAGAGCAGAAATTTTAAATTTTAATAAAGTCTAGCTTATCAGTTATTTTTGCCATATCCACGGTCATGTGGATTTTACTCCTATATTATCTTCTAGGAGTTTTATGATTTTGGGTTACACAGTTAGGTCTGTGATCCATTTTGAGTGAATATTTGTGAAGGGCGTGAAGTCTGTGTCTAGATTCATTTTTTTGCATGTGGATGTTCAGTTGTTCTAACACCATTTATTGAGAAGACTGTCTTTCTTCATTGTATTGCCTTTGCTCCTTTTTTTTTTTTTTTTTTGAGACGGAGTTTCGCTGCTGTTACCCAGGCTGGAGTGCAATGGTGCGATCTCAGCTCACCGCAACCTCCACCTCCTGGGTTCAGGCAATTCTCCTGCCTCAGCCTCCTGAGTAGCTGGGATTACAGGCACGTGCCACCATGCCCAGCTAATTTTTTGTATTTTTAGTAGAGACGGGGTTTCACCATGTTGACCAGGATGGTCTCGATCTCTTGACCTCGTGATCCATTCGCCTTGGCCTCCCAAATTGCTGGGATTACAGGCATGAGCCACCGCACCCAGCTGCCTTTGCTCCTTTTTAAGGATCAGTTGATTATATTTATATAGGTTTATTTCTGGGCTCTTTATTCTGGTACATTGATTTATTTGTCTATTCTTTTACCAACATAGGGTAACTTTTAATGGTTTACAATTTATTATGAGTTATTCTAGGCTTATGAAAACAAAAGAGAAAACTTAAACATTTTTCAAAGAGGCCCAAATATTTCAAAATCCTACTGATTATTGTTTTCAAGTCTGTGAGACTGGGGGCAAAACTAAACTTAATTTACTTGCCGCTGGGTTGTAAAATGGGACACTTAAATTTCCAGAGGAAAGGCCTAACATTTTGGTATTGTAAAGCTGATTTCTGGTCTTTTCTTTCCACTGCTGACACCTAGCTTCTGATCTGACCTGCCTAGCTTTCTCACACTGCACCCACATCAGGCTGGGGCAGAAGAGACTGCACCTAGCAGCTTGAGCTTCCAGTGACTTCAAACGTGAAAGAACGAGTCCTGCTACAAAGAGGGTGTGGTAGAAAAAATTTCAATGCTCCCAAGGCTTGCCTGAGGGCAGAACAAGTGCTCCAATTTCCCTCTTTTCTACCGCTTTTCCCTCTCTCCTAGTTCTCCCTCATCCTCTTAGCTAATATTCCTTTGCATATGCACCACTACAAATGCAATGCTTCTTAGGCTTAAGTGTACCTGAGGCATCTTTTTCAAAATACAGATTGCTAGGGTTCACCTTCCAGAAGGAGTGATTCTGCAGGCCTAACTGGGTTGCAGGAATTTGCATTTTGAACAAGCTGCTGACTGCAGATGGTTGGTAAAATGCACTTTGAGAGACATTGGCATAGAGGTAGTTTCATGCTGATAAATAAAGGGCTAGAGCTTAGAAACAACTAAAAATAAGCCCAAAAGATTTGCTAAATACAATTGAAATTCAATATCTTACCAATTAAGATGTACATAATCAAATTAAACAGCAAGAAAGCTTCTGAGAGATTACTACCTCTAAGTTTCTCCATTAGGAACAAGGAACATACAAGGATGTATATGCCTGTATATGTAATTAATGGGTAAGGAAGATGATAACTAGGTTCACAAGAAGGGACTGTGAGTAATGTTAGTATTTATTGACATGAATTGAACATGTATTTCTTACTTGATACTGCTTATTCTCGAAAATTTATGTTTCCTGAGTGGACACATCATTAGTAGGCCTAAAATGGGTATTTACTTTTCAAATAATTTGTTTCTGTAGGGGGCAGAAGAAGAAAACTTCTTCCCCCTTCAATGGATTGCTGCAAATCAACTGACAAAAGGCAAATTAATAGGTTAAAACACATAAAAATTAATTTATTCACAATTTTTTGTGATATGGGAATCTTTAGAATGAAGACCAAAAGGAACAAAGGAAACTGTCCATTTTTATGGTTAGACTCAACAAAGTATGGGTAGCCATGTAGAAATTTGACTGGACAAAAAGGATATGATTAATGCTAAGAGGCTGAGTCGGGGAAACCCAACAAGTCCTGTCTGTTCAGATTCTTCTTGTTCTCTCTGTGCAACATTCTGGTATGGGACAGGACCCTCTCTGGAATGGGGGTCTTATCGCCTACAATCAAACAAGTTTGGCCCAATAACTTCTTTACGGCCAGTTTACACAGAAATGTGGGGGAAAATATTTTTGGAGTATTATTTTTAAGTTTTATGGCTGGCTTTGGGAAAAATGGTTTCTGGTTTCTATGAACTGCCTTGGGAAAGAGGGATTCTAGTTTCTATGCCTAGCCTCAGGGAAGAATGCAGGGCCAGAGACAGAAGGGCAGGAGAAGGTCAGAGAGCTGTTTTTGAGGCCTTCATTTTAGGATATTGTTTTCTGATTCTTAACATTTCCAAGTGTTGATAGTTTCTAGAAAAGACTTTGTTAAAGTAAAAATTGATAGAACGTGAAGTTGGAGCTCATTTAAATACTCCATGGACTCATTTTGTGATTGCTGAATGTTTTATATGGTTTTAAAAAATCTTTATTAAAATTCTACCTGAGGTGTCTGGAATGTGACTCTTACCTTGTGCTGTATATGAGCGCCACCAACATGCATTTCCAACATAACGTAGGATCTTGTTCTTCACAGTGATGATAATCATAAAAAGGCTGTTTCGTTTAGCAGCACACTACTTTTTCTTTGACAAGTTATTTCAAAGATATTAAGAACAAAATGGTAGATTCAAACCTTTTATATGTCAAATGGATTGGGGCTGCATATTCTCCATTTTAAAACCTTAAGAATTTTAATGTTTTTCAAGGAATGAAAAAAAAATCCCTCCCCAATGATTAAATATATAATTAAACCTATTTTGGTAATAGCTAATTTAATTTTATTATTAGCTTTTCAATAACAATATGAACAAAGCTTTCTTATGATTTGTTCCTGGAAAGCAACTGTCAGCTGTCACTATTTGTGAGTGAAATCCAACATTAGTAACTCCTCCCTCATCGATGTGCCAATATGTTCTGAATGTAATAGCTTGATTTTTTTCATGTAATGACTGTTTACTAAGACCCTACCTCAGGCAGGGTACTGTTCTAGGCACTTAATGCAAATAAAGCCATTCCAGATTCTATCATTCGGTTCTCACAACTTTTTCTATTAAATACATTTACAAGAGTGAATCATTCACAGACTTCCAAAAATTGTACAATGTGCTGTTACAAGAAGTAGAAAATAAAGACTTCTCCTCATCTTATCATTTTTTTTTTGTATATAATTTCCCAGGGCTAACAATTTTTAAAATATTTCAAGATATGTTTCCAGACAGCTTTCTATGCATGTATAAGAATACAAAGATCCATATAGCAACATTTGCACAAACTATTTATAACTAAATAAAACAAAACTGGAAATTTTGTTTAGCAATTTGAAAATGAGTTAAATAGGGAATAAAGGGAAAACAACATTTCCTATCATTCTCCTAGTGGTAAACCTAGAATCTATCAATATTGATTGTTATATACTACAGTTAAAAGCTAATTTGAATTTCTTCCTTTTAAGTTCACATCTAGCAATAAATTGTTAAATCTGTACTCAATGAGTTGGTAACACACACACACACACACACACACACACACACACACACACACAAATGCTGTATATCCAGACCCCTGTGTCATCAGTAATTCAAAGGCTACTAACAGAGCCTGGTGGAAATCATTGCTATTTAAAAAAAATTATTATGTTCAATCTTTACATATTGATCAGTCAAACTTGGAAAGCATACATTGATATTTCTTTTACGTGACTATTTTTTTTTGTTTCACATATGGTTTAAACTAATTTTAGCAATTAAATTTTATATGTTATGTACTATCAAATTTGCTTTATTTTGGGAATGTCTATTATGATTCCATTTTTTATTTGATCAACAGAAAACTAAGTGAACAGCAAATACATTTCATATCTTGGCAAGCCCACATATAATTATTTTTCATTTAGTTCATTAGTGAATGCCTTATATATAGTCTGCAAAAATACTACCTCAGTTGCTGTCAATTGCACTTTCTACACATGAAAACAGTTTTGCTTATTATATCAATAAAATAATATTTCTAGATTGTTCCTGAATAATTTATTGTATAAGTTGAGGAATTGCTAACTGCAGTAAGAAATAAACCCCTAAATTTCAATGACTAAATACAAAAGGAATTAATTCTTACTCATAGAACAGTTTGATGCAGGTCTTTCTGATACACAGACAGCTTTTTTCCATATGATGATTCAAGGATCTGTTATCTTCTGGATCCATAATCCAATGGGATATGAGAATACTCTCCATCCAGCCTACAAAGAGCAAATTCCCAATAAAATCTTTCAACTGATTAAACTGCCTCTGAGAGAATATCAGACCAAGTGTGTGGTTGGAAGTCTGAAGGAGTGTCCCTCAAATTGGAAGAGAAATATGGCATGTGTGGTGGGGCATGACTGAGGAGGGTGAGTACAGGCAGGGAGTTGTAGGGATGGTGGTGTTGAGAAGAAAAAAGGAGAAAAGCAATTGGAGACTGTGTCTTGAAATGAACTGTGGGCATTTCATCAAAGAAACCTATCAGTCTTTTTTTTTTTTTTTAAATAAATTCATGAACCTGTACTGAAGGCCTGTGATTGCTCAAGATTTAAAACAAATCTTGAGACTCCATTCTTCTCATGTGGTGGTGTATGAGAAATCTGTGCAACTCCTGTGGGACTTTTCTAATGATCACTTCAGTTGCAGCAAAAGAGGATACAAAGAATGAAAAAAAATATCTTAGAGGATGGAGCTAGGAAGATCTCCCCTGAGTGTGGAATTAGGGCCTAATCAGGAAATATCCCATACCCATGACTTGAACACCTCATAATGTCTTCCCAGTGGGATTTCAGAATGACTATAAGCCAATGAGTTTTATGTGTCTTCTAACTATTCTATTTTCTTTTTCTTTTTTTAACGTTTTATGTTTGGGGATGCATGAGCAGGTTTTTTATATAGGTAAACTTAGGTCACAGGGTTTGGAGTTTGTTGTACAGATTATTTTATCACCCAGGTACTAAACCTAGTACCCAATAGTTATTTTTTTCTCCTCTTCTCTCCTTCCACTCTCCACCCTCAAGTTGGCCTCAGTGTCTGTTATTTCCATCTTTGTGTTCGTGGGTTCTCACCATTTAGCTACTCTTGAAAACTGACATAAGACAAGGATACCCTCCCCTATTCAACATAGTATTAAAAGTCCTGGCCAGAGCAATCGAGCAAGATAAAGAAATAAAGGCATCAAAACAGAAAGAGAAGAAGTCAAACTAGCCCTGTGTACAGAAGACATGATTCTATATCTAGAAAACTCCATGGTCTTGGGCCAAAACTCCTTCAGCTGATAAACAACTTCAAAAAAATCTCAGAATACAAAATCAGTATATAAAAATTACTAGCATTCCTATACACCAATCATAGCCAAGCCAAGAGCCAAATTAGAAACATGATCCCATTCACAATTGCCACAAAAATAATAAAATATGTAGGAATACAGCTGATCAGGGAAGTGAAAGATCTCTACAGTGTGAGTTATAAAACCCTGATCAAAGAAGTTAGAGAAGACAAAAACAAATGGAAAAACATCTCATGCTCATGGGTAGGAAGAATCAATATCATTAAAATGACCATACTGTCCAAAGAAATTTACAGATTCCATGCTATTTCTATCAAACTATCAACAACATTCTTCACAGATCTAGAAAAAACTATTTTAAAATTCATATGGAGCCAAAAAAGAGCCTGAAAGCCAAGGTGAAAAGACCACAGCTGAAGGCATCACATTACCTGACCTCAAACTATACTACAAGGCTACAGTAACCAAAACAGCATGGCACTGGTACAAAAACAGGCACATAGACCAATGAAACAGAACAAAGAGACCAGAAATAAGGACCCACACTTAAAATCATCTGATCTTTGATAAAACTGCCAAAATCAATCAATAGGGAAAAGACTCCCTATTCAATATGCGGTGCTGGGATAACTGGCTAGCCATGTACAGAAGATAGAGACCGTACCCCTTCCTTATACCATATACAAAAATCAACTCAAGATGAATTATGGACTTAAAAAACCCAAAACTATAAAAAACCCTGGAAGACAACTTAGGCCATATCATTCTGGACATAGAAATGGGTAAAGATTTCATGACAAAGACCCCAAGAACAATTGCAGGAAAAGCTAAAATTGACAAATGGGATCTAATTAAATGAAAGAGCTTCTGTGCAGCAAAAGGTACTATCAATGGAGTACACAGGCAACCTACAGAATGGGAGAAAATATTTGGAAAGTGTGCATCTGACAAAAGTCTAATATCTAGCCATCATATTTTCAGTAGGACTTTTACTGTAGCCACTGTTCCATTACTGTGCATTGAGTGAGTTTAGGGCAGATGGATTCATGTTTGCAAGTGATTTAGAGACAGTTCTGCATCCCTCATGGATAATAGGCTTTGATAAGGATGCCAAGCAGATGGGCTTTTGATTTTTTCCCTTGAGAAGGGCTTGTATGGAACGAATGTGTGGAAAGATGGGAGCAAGGACTGTTTGGAGCTCAGAAGGCAGACTGTGGCAAGCATACTGATGCTCCCAATATTACATCTGCTTGCCTACATTTCCCAACCTGAGTCTCTGGTTTCATGGAACAGAGCCCCTTGCCAATTCTGGTTGGGCACGTAGCATGGAGGGTAAGGCATGAAATTTGAAGAAAAGAAATAAATAGAAAAGCTGAAAAGTTTTAGAGAAGTTTTGATTATTTCAAAATTTATCTAGGAATGATACTCTATCCACCATCCTTATAGATAAAAATAATAGTAGCTGATATCAATTGCACATTTACCTGTCCAGCCACTATAGCAATTCATTTAGATCTCACAATAGCCCTGAGATGACACTATTATTATGCCTATTTTATAAATGAGAAAACCAACAAAGAGCAAAGTTAAGCAGCTTTTAAGTGGCATAAATGTAGTAAGTGACTAAGTTGTTATGAGTGACATTAAGCAGATTTATAAACAGAACAGTAGGCAAAGTCAGGAAAGCTTCAGGAGCTAAGATTAGAGTACCAGAAGTCCTCTGTCATTATAATAATTGGTATGTTTACTAGAAGGGGTAAATGAAGGGCAGGAAGCACTGGAGACTAGTTATCTCCAACTCACCTTTGTGAATTTGTCTAACTAGATGACAATTATTTGGGGGAAGGATTTTATACAATTTTTCCTTGAGCTATTTCTTTCTTTTTCTTTTCCTCTTTTTATACTTCAATCACTACCCTGTGTAAAATATGTTTAGCTGGAATACATGATAGGTACTTTATCACTCAAATTTCAAATTCCAAATACTAGTTTAACACTATATAAAATTAGAATAGGATTGCAAATTGTCCTTGAAGATAATTATGTAAATGCTATTACTTTCTGAAACATTTTAAAGAAAAGACAGACAAAATATAGTAGTGTACACTGAATGCTTGGTTTTTGATGAATATTTTTCTTTAAATTGAGTTTAATATATTCTTTTTCAATTGATTTGCTTTCAGTGCTACCAAACTATAGATACCATCAAAAATAATGAGGTGTTATTGTTGCTATATTTTGTTATAAGAACCACTAAATTTCAGTATGTCATGGGTGATGTTTTCCTTTTCACTAGACACTATTAATTGGATGTCAGAACTCCTATTTTATTTTTTATTGCAATGGTAGTTCCCCATTAACTTCTTGTTCTGAATTCTTTCCTGTATTAAAAAAATTCTAAATTCTAATTTTTATATTACTAGAAATTTAAAAAGTAAAACAAGAAAAGTAAATCAACTGTAATAACTGTGGTCATGATACACTTTTGTTTGTTCCTTTTCACTTTTAAAATATGCATAGTTTATATTGCTGTGATAATATTGTTAGTTTTCTTTTAATTTCCCCAATGAAATAGGATATATGCATCGAAAATAGACCTGAACACAAGTGATGGCTTAAGTAAACAGTTTGAAGTAGTCCTCCCTTAAAGCACTCTAAACTTTGTAAGAAGAGACTTTTTATAATAGTACCAGGCAGATTCTCTAGTGACACACAAACACTTTCCATCATTTTAGTTATTGTAAGAAATTGCTCACTGCAACATTCAGGTTCAGAACTCACAGGGCCAATTAAGAATAACACTCATTTTAGTTCAAATACCTCGTGTTTCAGAAATGACTTAATTGATGTGACATAATAGGTATACCATGCCCAATGGAGCAATCTCATCTTAGTGTGTTTTTTTCTATAGTTGTCATCACTGTTGCACAAGAGTTGACTTGTGTAATATTAGTAATGCTTTCAAAACTTGTGCAACAATGTAATGAACTCAGAGAAGCTGCATTGGCATGTAAGGTGCTGAACAAGCACACTCCAATTAACATGGGAATCTTTGTGATTTGCATCAGTACATCAAAAGCAAATTATGTGTGTCATTATTTTGCATTTTATTCCTTGGGATAAATCTAACATTATTAAAGAAATATCCAAGGAATGCTCTGAAATTCTAATGGATAAATATTATCTTCATTTTCTGCATATAAATTGTGTTACACCTACCTATATAAATTGTGGCTCTAATGCATAAAGGAATTGTTAAAAAGTATTTCAGAATTGCATTTTAAACCTGAAATTATGGCTTGGTGTTAGGTGACTGGTAACCCTCATAAAAATATGAGGTTAAACGTTATCCATCTGACTCTATTCAGATAGCTTAAAATGTCGAGAAGTATATTTTCAGGTTTCCTACAGCCTTTAAACAGCCAGCATATAAAATGAATATTAAAGAGAAAAGATCTTGATTAATTTTTGCTTTTGAAAACTGTAAAGCTAGTTAAAAATAATAGTGCTTTAAAAATACCTTAATATTATATATATAATTATTTTTGTTTTCTTAATATTTTAAGAATTAAACAGGTGATAATACAGATAAATTTGATGAACAAAAGTCATGACGTATTTTATTCATCTAATCAATGGAAATTGAGAAATTATCATTCCATCTAGGTAAATATCCCAGATATACTGTAAACTTAAGCTGGAAATAGATTTTTTAAAAAAATGAATTAAAGAAAAAAGAGAATTAAATGTTACAATAAATACAGTTTAAGAGCATTAATTTTTGAATAATCAGTACCAGAAACAATAGATAAAAATATTTACTCATAGTGTCTAGAATATTGAAAAGATATTTGATGACACAGAAAAGAAAACTTGTGAGGAGGTGTCTGATTCCTAATTTTATATGTATTTTGACAACACAAACATATTTAAAACAACTTTGTAAACTTTGCAATGTCTGCACTCATTTTATGGGAGCGAGATCTAGCTGTGACTCCATAGACAGGGACTGACCCTCCCAGAGGTTCAGGTTTCCAAGGTATCAAGCTTATGATCAGTCCTTCAGTAAACTCTATTAGGGGAATGATTTCTAAGAACCCAAGCTAGAATGTGAAATTTATTATGATAACATTGGTTTCTGATGGCATTGCAAGGAATGAAACTCCATTAACCTGTTAAGCATGGAGGGTATATGGTAGTAGACAGAAAATCACAGAGACTGGAGGAAAGATTTCCCTGCAGTGCTGTGTTGTAAATGGATGAGAGAGCCTCACATAGCTGTTGTTGCATGGAGCTAGGTCTTAATCTTTTTGTCATAGAAGGGGAGGAACATTTTGAAAATGGACACCTGCTCAATCTCCTCCCTCCTCAGGAAGCTCTGGCAGTGCCACAAGTTATGCAGCTCCAGGGTGGGTATGTAGATGGAAACTTTGGCTCCACTTGCCTGCACATATTGCTCACTGCAGAAGTCTATGCAATCGTATGGTTGTCCCCAGGTGGTCATCTGTGGCCATTCTGCAGCATGTCACTACTTACACGGTACCTCAGATGTTATTCTAGAGAACTATTTTCATTCCCATTTGTACAGTTTTGGAGGTAAATGTAGAAAGCTGTCTAATAGAAACAAGAGCTGCCCTTAAGCATATGTGCAGTAGTAGTTAGCCTGTATGGTTGGATTTGAGGGGAATCAAGTACTCACAGGCATCAAGTTTTGCTTAAAGGGTACTTTGAAGAGCAAGAAGGAGTAAACATGGTCTCTGAGTTTGCTCATGTGAAAAGACAAATTATGCTGGCTGATTTTAGGGCAGCCAAGAGTGTTCACTGATCCAGAATATTTCCTTTTCCTGATTGTCCTTGTTCTTGAAATTCCATCAATCAATTATTTGTTTTTAGAAGCAAAGCTTTGTCTTTTCTAGGAATAACCTTTGGAAATCTATTCATAGCAGTGAGGGATAGTTCTTTTATATTAATTGATTTTTTTGTCCAGAAAATGTAGGGAACCAGAAGCAAAGACAATTTGGTATGAGTTCATTTGTCCATTTTGATATATTTACTTATTTATTAATTCATTCAACAGCAAAAATTGAATTGAAGTATTTTTCTTTTCTTTTTAGTTGGTGCATGATTGTTTTTATTTATGGAATTCAGAGTGGTATTTCTATATATGTATACAATGTGTAATGCTAAAATCGCATTAATTAGCACACCCACCACCTCAAATTTTTATCATTGCTTTGTGTTCTGAACATTCAAAATTGTCTCTTCTGAGAAGAATGTATATTCTGTTGATTTGGGGTGGAGAGTTCTGTGAATGTCCATTAGGTCTGCTTGGGTTCAGAGCTGAGTTCAAGTCTGAATATCTTTGTTAATTTTCTGTCTTGTTGATCTGCCTAATATTGACAGTGGAGAGTTAAAGTCCCCACTATTATTGTGTGGAAGTCTAAGTCTCTTTGTAGGTCTCTAAGAACTTGCTTTATGAATCTGGGTGCTCCTGTATTGGGTACATATATATTTATTATAGTTATATATTTACAATAGTTAGCTTTTTTTGTTGCATTGAACCCTTTACTATTATGCAACACCCCTCTTTGTGGTTTTGATCTTTGTTGGTTTAAAGTCTGTTTTATCAGAGACTAAAATTGCAAGCCTTGCTTTTTTTTTTTGCTTTCCATTTGCTTGGCCAATATTCCTCCAACCCTTTATTTTGAGCCTATGTGTGTCTTTGCACATGAGATGGGTCACCTGAATACAGCACACGAATGAGTCCTGACCCTTTATCCAATTTGCAAGTCTGTGTCTTTTAATTGAGGCATTTAGGCCATTTACATTTAAGGTTAATGTTGTTATGTGTGACTTTGATTTTGTCATTATGATGCTAGCTGGTTATTTTGCCTGTCGTTTGATGCAGTTTCTACATAGTGTAGACGGTCTTTATAATTTGGTATGTTTTTACAGTGGCTGATAGCAGTTTTTTCATTCCATATTTAGTGCTCCTTTCAGGAGCTCTTGTAAGGTAGGCCTGGTAGTGGCAAATCTCTCAGCATTTGTTTGTCTGGAAAGGATTTTATTTCTTCTTCACTTATGAAGCTTAGTTTGGCTGGATATGAAATTTTGGGTTGAAAATTCTTTTCTTTAAGAATGTTGAATATTTATTCCCACCACTCTCTTCTGGCTTGTAGGATTTCTACAGAGAGATCTCCTGTTAGTCTGATGAGCTTCCCTTTGTGGGCAACCCTACCTTTCTCTCTGGTTGGCCTTAACATTTTTTTTTCTTTCATTTCAACCTTGGTGAATCTGACGATTATGTGTCTTGGGGTTCCTCTTCTTGAGGAGTACCTTGGTGATGTTCTCTGTATTTCCTGAATTTGAATGTTGACCTGTCTTGCTAGGTTGGGGAAGTTCTCATGGATAATATCCTGAAGAGTGTTTTCCAACTTGATTCCATTCTCCCCATCACTTTCAGGTACACCAATCAAATGTAGGTTTGGTCTTTTCACACAATCCCATATTTCTTGGAGGCTTTGTTCATTTATTTTCATTGTTTTTTTCTCTAATCTTGTCTTCATGCTTTATTTCATTAAGTTGATCTTGAATCTCTGATATCCTTTCTTCTGCTTGATTGATTTGGCTATTGATACTGATACTGATGTATGCTTCACGAAGTTCTCATGCTGTGTTTTTCAGCTCCATCAGGTCATTTATATTCTTTTCTAATCCAATTATTTTAGTTAGCAATTCCTCCAACCTTTTTCAAGCTTCTTAGCTTTCTTGCATTTGAATAGAACATACTCCTTTAGCTCAGAGGAGTGTTTTATTACCCACCTTCTGAAGCATACTTCTGTCAATTCATCAAACTCCTTCTCTATCCAGTTTTGTTCCCTTGCTGGAGAGGAGTCATAATGCTTTGGAAGAAAAGAGGCATTCGGTTTTTAGAATTTTCAGACTTTTTGTGCTGGTTTTTCCTCATCTTCATGGATTTATCTACCTATGTTCTTTGATGTTAGTGACCTTCACATGGGGTTTCTATGTGGACATCCTTTTTGTTGATGTTGATGCTACTCCTTTCTGTTTGTTAGTTTCCCTTCTAACAGGCCCTTCTTTTGCAGGTCTGCTGGTGTTTGCCAGAGGTCCACTCCAAACCCTGTTTGCCTGGGTATCACCAGTGGAGGACGCAGGACAGCAAAGATTGCTGCTTGTCCTTCCTCTTTAAGCTTTGTTCCAAAGGGGCACCCACTCTCCTGTATGAGGTATCTGTTGACCCCTGTGGAAGGTGTCTCCCATTCAGGAGGCACGGGGGTCAGGAATCCACTTGCATAGGCAGTCTGTCCCTTAGCAGAGCTCGAGTGTGGTGTTGGGAGATTTGCTGCTCTCTTCAAAGCTGGCAGGCAAGAATGTTTAAGTCTGCCAAAGCTGTGCACACAGCCTCCCCTTTTCCCACATCACACTTATTCTAAAGTGACCACATAATTGGAAGTAAAACACTCCTCAGCAAATGCAAAAGAATGGAAATCATAACAAACAGTCTCCCATACCACAGTGCCATCAAATTAGAACTCAGGATTAATAAGCTCACCCAAAACCACATAACTACAGGGAAACTGAACAACATGCTCGTGAATGACAACTGGGTAAATAACACAGTTAAGGAAGAAATAAATAAGTTCTTTGAAATCAATTAAAGACATGATGTACCAGAATCTCTGGGATACAGCTAAAGCAGTGTTTAGAGGGAAATTTATAGCACTTAATGCCCACAGGAAGAATTGGGAAAGATCTAAAATTAGTACCCTAACATCACAATTAAAGGAACTAGAGAAGCAAGAGCAAACAAATTCAAAAGCTAGTAGAAGATAAGAAATAACTAAGATCAGAGCAGAACTGAAGGAGATAGAGACATGAAAAACCCTTAAAAAAATTAATGAACCCAGGAGCTGGTTTTTTGAGAACATTAACAAAATAGATAGACCACTACCAGACTAATGAAGAAAAGAGAGAGGAATCAAATAGATCCAATAAAAAATGATAAAGGGGAGATCACCCATGATCCCACAGAAATACAAACTACCATCAAAAAATACTATAAACACCTCTGTGCAAATAAACTAGAAAATCTAGATGAAATGGCTATTCCTGGACACATACCCTTGCAAGACTAAGCCAGGAAGAAGTAGAATCCCTGTATAGATTGATAACAAATTCTGAAATTCAGGCAGTGATTAATAGCCTACCAACCAAAAATGCCCTGGACTAGATGGATTCATAGCTGATTTCTACCAGAGGTACAAAGAGGAACTGGTACCATTACTTCTGAAACTATTGCAAACAGTAGAAAAAGAGGGAATTCTCCCTAACACATTTTATGAGGCCAATATTATCTGCATACCAAAGTCTGGCAGAGACACTGATTTTCTTAAAAAAGAAAATTTCAGGCCAACATCCCTGATGAACATCTATGCAAAAATCCTCAATAAAATACTGGCAAACCAAATCCAGCAGCACATCAAAATGCTTATCCACCATGATCACATTGGCTTCATCCCTGGGATGCAAGGCTGGTTCACCATATGCAAATCAATAAACATAATCCACATAAACAGAACCAATGACAAAAGCCACATGATTATCTTAATAGATGCAAAAAAGACCTTTGATAAAATTCAACAGCCCTTATGCTAAAAAGAGGAAGTCAAACAGTCTCTGATTGCAGATGACATGATTGTATATTTAGAAGACCCCATCATCTCAGTCCCAAATCTCCTTAAGCTGTTAAGGCAACTTCAGTAAAGTGTCAGCATACAAAATCAATGTGAAAAATCATAAGAATTTCTATATAGCAATAATTGACACACAGAGAGCCAAATCATGAGTGAACTTCCATTCACAATTGCTACAAAGGGGATAAAATACCTAGGAACACAACTTACAAGGGATGCGAAGGACCTCTTCAAGGAGAACTACAAATCACTGCTCAGGGAAATAAGCGAGGACACAAACCGATGGAAAAACATTCCATGCTCATGGATAGGAAGAATCAATGTTGTGAAAATACTGCCCAAAGTAATTTATAGATTCATGCTATTCCCATCAAGCTACCATTGACTTTCTTCACAAAATTAGAAAAAACTACTTTAAATTTCATATGGAACCAAAAAAGAGCCTGTATAGCCAAGACAATCCTAAGCAAAAAGAACAAAGCTAGAGGCCTCACGCTACCTGATTTCAAACTACACTACAAGGTTACATAGTGTGTTACTGGTACCAAAACAGATATATAGACCAATGGAACAGAACAGAAACCTCAGAAGTAATGCCACACATCTACAATCATCTGATCTTTGACAAACCTCACAAGAACAAGCAATGGAGAAAGAATTCCCTATTTAATAAATGATGTTGGGAAAGCTGACTAGCTATATGAAGAAAATTGAAACTACGCACTTTCCTTACACCTTATACAATAATTAACTCAAGATAGATAAAAGATTTAAACATAAGACCAAAAAACATAAAAACCCTAGAAGAAAACCTAGGCAATAAACGTTCAGGACGTAGGCATGAGCAAAGACTTCATGTCTAAAACACCAAAGCAATTGCAACAAAAGCCAAAATTGACAAATGGGATCTAATTAAACTAAAGAGTTTCTGCACAGCAATAGAAAGTATCATCAGTGAAAAGGCCACCTACAGAAAGAGAAAAAAACTTTGCAATCTATCTGACAAAGGGCTAATATCCAGAATCTATGAGAAACTTAAACAAATTAAGAAGAAAAAACAAACAACACCATCAAAACAGGGCAAAGGATAGGAACAGTCACTTCTCAAGAAAAGACATTTATGAGACCAAAAAACATGAAAATAGGCTCATCATTACTGGTCATTAAAGAAATGCAAATCAAAACCACAATGAGATACCATCTGATGCCATTTCAAATGGTAATTATTTAAAAGTCAAGAAACAACAGATACTGGGGAGAATGTGGAGAAATAGGAACACTTTTACACTGTTGGTGGGAGTGTAAATTAGTTCAACCATTGTGGAAGACAATGTGGTGATTCCTCAAGGATCTAGAACCAGAAATACCATTTGACCCAGAAATCCCATTACTGGATATATACCAGAGGATTACAAATCATTCTAATGTAAACACACGTATGTTTATTGCAGCACTATTCACAATAGCAAAGACTTGGAACCAACCCACATGACCATCAATGATAGACTTGATAAAGAAAATATGGCACATATACACCATAGAATACTCTGCAGCCATAAAAATGGATGAGTTCATGTTCTTTGCAGTGACATGGATAAAGCTAGAAATAATCATTTTTAGCAAACTAACAAAGGAACAGAAAACCAAACACCGCATGTTCTCACTCATAAGTGGAAGTTGAAGGATGAGAACACATAGATGCAGGGAGGGGATCATCACACACTGGAGCCTGTTGTTGGGTGGGGGATAGGGAAGGGATAGCATTAGGACAAATACCTATTGTAGATGTTGGGTTGATGGATGCAGCAAACCACCATGGTACACGTATACCTATGTAACAAACCTGCACATTCTGCACAGGTATCCCAGAACTTAAAGTATAATAAAAAAGGCAAACCAACCAACAAACAAAAGAAACAAAATCATCTCTTCTAGATTTTAGTAATATACAATATATTATAGTTAACCATATCTACCTCCAGTCCCACACAACACCAGAACTCATTTTTTCTATGTTGCTGTAGTTTTGTATCCATTAACCAATTAATTATTTTCTATCTAGCTATATTTTTATATCCATTAACCAATTAACTACTCCCATAAACTCAGATTTTTGTTTTTAGCTTTCACATGTGAGAACACATATTTATCTTTTTGTACTTGACTTATTTTGTTTAACATAATGTTCTCCAGGCTCATTCATGTTGCCATGAATGAGAGGATTTCATTTTTTCCTAAGGCTGACTGGTATTTCATAATGCATATATACCACATTTTCTTTTTTCATTCATCTTTTGATAGACATTTAGCTTGATTCCCTATCTTTGCTACTGCGAATAGTGCTGTGATAAACATAGAAGTGCAGGTATGCCTTTGGTGTGATGATTTCCTTTCCTTTGGATAAAAAGACTGTAGTGAGATTACTAGATTGTATGGTAGTTCTATTTTTAGTTTTTGAGAAAATTTACACTGTCTTCCATAGTGGCTGTTCTCATTTACATTTCCACAAATAGCGTATGAATTCTCTTTTCTTTTCATCCTCACTAGCAGTTGTTATTTTTGTCTTTTTGACATAGCTATTCGAACCAGGGTGAGATTATATCTCAGTGTAATTTTGATTTGCATTTCCCTGTCGATTAGTGATATTGAGCATTGTTTTTTTAATATATTTATCAGCCATTTTTATGTCTTTTTCTGAGACATGTATTCAGATCCTTTGCCCACTATTTAATGGGATTATTTGTATTTTTGCTGTTGAATTGTTTGAGTTCTTTTTATATTCTGATGTTAGTCATTGTTGAATCAATAGTTTGCAAATATTTTCTTCCGTTCTACAGGTGTCTCTTCACTCTGTTTATTGTAAAGAAACTTTAAAAAATGTAAATTAACAGATAATTTACAGAATGCTAGCTTCTGTGTGGTGGAAGAACAGAAATGGATGCTTTTGCTGACCTTAAGTTCTTACCACATAGAAGAAATACTAAGAAAAGTATTTGGATAATCATAATAGAAGGCAAAGTCTAATTTTTGGCATAATTCAGTGGTTGCTCCAAACAAGTCTACTATAAAGTTGTTTGTTAAGTACTACCAAGAATGCTTTTCAAATACTTATAATAGTTTGTCATGCCTATTATGGGGCAGCCACTAGGCTAAGTGTTCCCTTTCACTGTGCTCATTTAATTCTCATTACAACTTTAGGAGATAGTTCTGTTTTACCATCTCTATTTTACAAAGAAGTTAAATAACTTTTCCGAAGTCACACTACTATAGAGTGTATATCTGAGCCAAGCCCAAATGAAATGCTGTGGATAAAGTCCTGACTGATGTAATTATCTCAGTCCATTGCAAATGTAGTGCCTGATCCCACTAGGTTCTATAAGCAATGTAAGGATCTGATTTGCTAAAATTCAGCAGGAGAGAGATTGACCAAGGCCAAGAAAATAGGAGAATCACTATATTTTAGAAAGACAGGGAAATGGGAACATCTCTAGTTCAGGGTGCTGACCAGGGAAAATAGGACGTGGTGTAAAATGGCATAATCCTAGATTTATACCACAGTGTAAATTCCATGAAGGCAGAAACTGCAACTTCATTTCATTCATTCTTATATTCCAATCACCAAGCACAATGTATGGTGTTGAATGTGCATTCAATACATTGATGATGAAAGAACATATGGGGAACCAGCGGTGAAGGAGTCATTGAGAAATTCATTTACTTCATCATGGGACCGTGCTGGTTATTGTGAGAAAGTGAGGCCACGTTTAATCTTTGAACAATGCTGTAACTTTGTATATAGCTTGAATGAATCACACTAAGGAGACTGTAGAAAAGAGAGGTTATGTATGTGCTTCAGAGTCAGGCAGAACATGTTTGGATCTGGGCACCAATAATACTTGTTCTATGATCTTAGGTAATCTAATTTCTTGGCATCTTAATTCCCTCAATTGTAAAACTGGAGGTATAATATCTTATGTATTGTTACAGAGATTAAAAGTGGTAACAAATGTGAATGTTAGTACAATGTTTGGAACACAGGAAGGGCTGCTATCATTTTTATTCCTTTTATTGTTATTCATGTCAGTGATTATGACTGTGAGTCATAACAATAGAGTGGAAAGAGCTCTAGACATCATTAAACTACCTTTGCTCTATTCCTGATATATATATATATATGTATGTATATATACTTTTAAATATATATTTAAAAGTATATTTCTAACTCAGATATCCTAGGTATTGTATTTTCTATAAAATATAGTTGTGCAGAAATGAGGTTACATATAAGAGCACTTGGTAAATTGCAAAGCATGTAAGATAATATTACTTTCCCCTACTTTACATAGTTTTGTGATTTTCATTTTTGGCATCTCTTAGTTGGCTTGCTTGACATTAGCTCTCAAACCTACATTCCTAAGAGACACCAGTGGAAATTTAAACATGCAGATTCCTGGGCCTCACCTTTAGAGATTCTGATTCAATAGGTCTGGGTAGAGGATGAAGCTGCATTTTTTTAACAAGCTTTTTTATTGATGTCAGTGCAGTTGTACTGTGGCTATCCTTTGAATAGTACCAGTCTGTGATGTGTAACTAATTTGAAGACTGCCATGACCACTTCAAATTCTAGATCCTGCTTAGTCTTGAAGCAGTGGTTGGTGAAGGCTACTATGAGAGATGTGGCCCACTGTGCATCGTCATTTCTATTTGTAGCTGAGTAGAGTTGGCAGCAGGCACAGGCTGGCAGTCGCTTCCAACACACTCCTTGTCAAAGCACATACTGTTTCTGCAGCTGGCATCTATTCCCTGTACATCCCAATTATAACAGTATTACTGAGTCTTGTGACAGTCACACATTTCATCACCTTGGGGGACTGGGCAGAACAGGTTTGCCATGGCAAGGGTGCCCTATTCTCTCCTTTCCTTGTATTTATCATAGCTTAGGAATCTTGTTGGTCTTGCTTGGCACTGTGTGCTGTTCCTAACTGAGGGTGTCTGGAGCCCAGAACAGGTCAGAGATTATGTATAAGCTGCAGGTTGTGGAGCTGCAGGTTGTGCCTGCTGTAAAACACCAATTTTTAAAGCATTTCCACTATTAAAATTGTCACTATTATGATGATCATCATGCTTTGCCCCCTTTTGCTGGGCCTGAATGCCTCAGCAAACCATTCCTACTCCTGGATGCACATGACTGATCCTCTATAATTTGATGGAACTATAGGGTGCATTTCACACTACTTGCATAATGGGAGTTTTGATGCCTGCATAACTTTTTCCTCTTAAGGAAGTAAAGGGGCTTAATATAATAGATGTTGAACCATAGTAATATCTTTGAACTATAGTAATATCTTTATGTATAATACATACTCAAAGTGTCTTTACTTAGTAAACTGATTTTTAAAATATGAGCAGCAAGTTGATATGCAGAAAAACATATATTGAAAGTATCCATTAGTTTGGATAATTATTGGCAGTGTGTTGCTTTTAAAAGTTATTTAAAAGATCAGCATTTTTCTTTTTTAGAAAGCTATCCTGACATGGATGTGTGTTTAATAATTGTTACTGATAACAGCTTCTTTGAGATCAGTGTTATATTTATGTTGGTTGGTATTAGCTTGAAAAAGATAATTCTTAAAGTAAACTCAGGGAAAATAGGCTGAATATAATTAATACAAATAGGAGGAATGACTGGTGTCTTAGTCCATTTGTGTTGCTGTAAAGGAATACCTAAAGCTGGGTAATTATAAAAAAAGGTTTAAGTGGTTTACAGTTCTGCAGGCTGTACAAGATGCCTAGCACCAGCATCTGCTTCTGGCGTGAAGGCCCCTGGCTGCTTCCACTCATGGTGGAAGGCTAAGGGGAGCAGACATGTCCAGATCACATGGTGAGAGAGGAGGCAAGAGAGAAAGAGGAGAGACTTCCCTAGCTCCTTTTAACCATTAGCTCTCATGGAAACTATTAGAGAGAGAACTCACTCATCACTGTGAGGATGTCACTTAACCATTCATTCATAAGGGTTCTGCCCCATGACAAGAACACCTCCCATTCTTGCCTTACCTCCAACACTAGGAATCAAATTTCAACATGAGATTTGGAGGGGTAAAACAAACTAAACTATACTAACTGAGAAATGTAAATATTTACAATAAATGTAGTAGGGTAATCTTAGAGATACATTGAATTTTAAGTTGTTTATAGCAGAATCTCTCATAAAAAAGATAGCATGGTTCCAGAATGTAAAAATTTCCAAAAGTTAGTAAAACAGCTATTTGAATATTCTGCACTCCATAACTCAAGGGAAATGTAAGGAGCTTAACAGAATAAAAAAGTGGTCACAAACTTTATTAAAAGAATGGAAAGCTAACCTTATGCGGGGAAGTTTCAGGAATAAGGGTTATTTTGCTCTGAAGGAGACAGCTGAGATCTGACTTTGATTTAGTAATGGCCTTCAAAAAAATGGATGTAAAAAGTTAGTACAGAAAGTGATCAATTTTCTCCCTTATTCCGCTTTAGCAAGAGTAAGGGGAAGTGTGCCTTAGCACAAAGGTTGTTAGGTTTAGATTTGCAGTTGGTGTTTTTAGGAGGAGAAAATCCTGAAGCATAGAATTCCGAGAGGGAGCTTTAAAAGGCAACACAACCTCTGCAGTTTGTGAGGATGGTTTGTGAGTGGCTACGGCCAGTGTTGGAGAGGTCACAGTGCTTTTCAAGGTTCCTCAACCCTAGAATTCTATGATTAAACCTAGTTATAGCAGGATGCCCAGGAGGAACAAACAATTGCTGGGAGAGAAGTTCTCAGAATTGCCTCAAACTCAAAGGTTAAAAGAAATGACAGGGCAGTTTTCAGTTAAATTGGAGCAGAGAAGCTAGAGCTACAGGAGGACTGGTGACATGAACTGATCTGAGGTAAATTTCTTGTTGCAGAAGTGCCACGTGGACTGTGAAAAAGAGGCATGACTGAAAGCATCAATCAGGATAGTCATCAGAAACCAGGAAATTGTAAGACGGTGTCTCATCCTAAATTTTATGAACGAGGATGAACAGTCATTTCTTTGAATACAATAGAAACCACAGATTTCCTCTTGCTTTAGAAACATTTATAAGACCAGGTGCAGTGGCTCACACCTGTAATCCCAGCACTTTGGGAGGCTGAGGTAAGTGGATCATGAGGTCAGGTGTTCGAGACCAGCCTGACCTACATGGTGAAACCCTGTCTCTACTAAAAATACAAAAGTTAGCGAGGCGTGGTGGTATGCACCTTTAATCCCAGCTACTTAGGAGGCTGAGGCAGGAGAATTGCTTGAACCTGGGAGGCAGAGGTTGCAGTGAGCTGAGATCCTGCCATTGCATTCCAGCCTGCACTCCAGTCTCCCAACAGGGAGACTCCATCTGAAAAGAAAAAAAAAATTATAAAATTACTTTTTTACCTAGAGTTAAAAATTATTTTAAAAATATGCATATTAATTTTGTTGTAATACGCGTAGCATAAAATTGGCCATTTTAACAGTTTAAAGAGATTCACATTGTTGTACAACCATCACCATCAACTATCTCCAGAACTTCTTTCATCATTTCAACCTGAAACTTTGTATCCATTAAACAATAAATCCTTTTTCTTCTGCCCTATAAAGTTACTTTAATAATTAATCATATTAAGAAACTATTAATTATTTGCTGCATAGTGGTTTTTTCAAAAGGAGAAATTTAATCATGGTTATCCTATCCTAGGGAAAAATTACAAAGCATTTATTATCTATCAAAGAATATGGTTGTTCATAGTTACAGGGTCTAGAACTGAAGAAGAAAGATATTTTTTCACAGGAAACTTTAAAACAGAAAGGGTTTTCATATAAATATTATACACATCTGTATATTCAGGCTTTGATTGTAAATGTTTTCACATTTCTAACTGTGCTGTTACTAGACTGTAGTATAAGTCCATGGCTGGGCTTGTATTAGTAAAGCACTGGCTCACAGATAACAAAACGATTATTAACTTTGTATCACAGAAGCTCATCTGCAGACTACTGTACCTTACAGGCTGTTGTATTTTGAGAGTTGTATTTTGTGTATTTTGAGTGTAATGACCGTAGAGGCCATGTATAGATTTAAAATATTACTAACCCTGATGAAAAGTATTTAACATTCTTTATTCAACACTAACTTATTACAGCTGTTGTAAAATGTTCATTGTTAATTTTTTCCTAAGCTGAAATCTTGATTTTAGGTTATTAATTTCTTTAAAAATACCAATGCTATTCTTACTTATGATTATTGGCTATAAAGTAGAAACAAAATTAGCTTCATTAACATATCAATTGTCTGAAGGATGTATAAAAATTAACCAGAAAAACTGAAAGGGATATTTAACTATCTAAATACTTGTTCAAGTAAGGTGTATGTTAATTGTTTAAATTATACTTTAAGTTCTGGGGGACATGTGCAGATCATGTAAGATTGTTACATCGGTATACATATGCCATGGTGGCTTGCTGCATCCATCCCTCCGTCATCTACATTAGGTATTTCTCCTAATGTTATCCCTCCCACCCCTTGCTATCCCTTTTCTACCACACCAACCCCCAACAGGTCCCAGTGTGTGATGTTCCCCCACAACGTGTCCATGTGTTCTCAATGTTCAACACCCACTTATGAGTAAGAACATGTGGTGTTTGGTTTTCTGTTCTTGTGTCAGTTTGCTGAGAATTCTTTTTAAAAAGTATGTCTTTTCTTGTCGAGCTGTTAAGATTTCTCTTTATCCTAGTTCTGACCATTTCACTATACTGTGTCTCAGTTGGAACTATTTTTGTGTATACTTTTTTTGTATTTCAAATCCTGGAATTTTCTCAGCTATTGTCTTTTCATATCTTCCATTCCCAACTGGCAGACCATATTAATCTACTGCTGTGTTCTGCATGGATTGGTTAGTCCTGTCTTCTAATTTATTGAATTCCTATTTGTTTGTATTAATATGGAGGTTTAAAAATTTAGTAAATCTATAGTTTCTCTTACATTTTTAATTGGTTCTATTTTTAAATTTATCTGTTCTTGATTTGCTTCTATTTTGGTTTAAAAAGCTTTTTACTTTTTAAAACTAGAACTATTTTTATAAGGAGCTCAAATGCCTTTCTTATATTAATTTTGTTTTTTTAAAACATTATTTTTTTGATAGTGAATGAGTCTCTCAACAATGCTGCTCTCTTTCATACTGCTGATTCTTAGGGGCTTTAGAATGGTCCTTCCTAAATTTATCTTGAGCAATCATCCTGCCTGCCTACCTTCCCTTCCTCTTGACACATATTACTGCACATTCTGCTTTTTAAAAAATGTTGTTTTTTAAAATGAACAAGTAAGAATTTTACATATTCCTGGAGTACATAGTGATGTTTCAATGTATGTAATGTATAGTGATCAGATCAGGGTAATTATCATACCATCATCTCAAACATTTATAATTTCTTTGTTCTGGGAATGTTCAATATCATCCTTCTAGCTATTTGAAACTATGTAAGATATAATTGCTAACTACAGTTATCCTGTGTTAGTATAGAGCTGGTAGCTTTCCCTGCCCTGTGATGTTGACCCAAATGCCAACACGAAGCTGGTGAGCAGCACAACCCAGGTGCTGACTGGGAGAAGTCCTTTGGTCTTCCAACCTCTGGACGTTCACAGCTTTATTGAAGTGTAGCCTCAGGCAATGGAATCTCTCTGTCAGCATCCTTCACTGGCCAGCATCCCAGCTTAATGATGCATCTCCTTGTTTCTCTACTTGAAACTGAGCAGGCTGATGGATTCAGCTTCTACTTCTGAACCTGTTTTTGGTGCATGAATGCTTATCTCTTTTAGTGTGATTGCACCTTTTAATTAATTTACTTATTTTAAAAATTATTGCTCTCTTGTGAGTGAAAGAAAAAAATTCAGGTATGAATTGGCAGTGTCAATTTGCCCATGAGTGCCCAGGCCTCTACGTGTAAACTGTTGGGATAATTAATGCTAAAATCTGTTTATCAATTTACTACTTCAACGAGTCTCTTTGACCTCTGCATTTAATAACTTTTTTTGTGTATGCTCTAGCTTGAAACCTGGGATATGGATCAAGTGATTTAGAGCAAAGCCTCTCTGGTTAGTAAATGATTATTTCAATGAAAAAGGTGAGAGAGACATGACCGATATGAGGCAGTCTGGCCTCTAATAGCTGGATGATTCATAATTATAGATCTAGAGTCCGTTATTTTGGTATTTGTGTATATTTTATGCAAAAGCAATTTTTGGCTTGAATGACTTGGATAATTATCTCAGTTTTCCACTTTAATTTCCTTATGTAGAAAAAATATATTTGGGGAAAAATGATTGGTGACATATTATGATAAGGGTCAAAAATGGAAACAACAAAAATCTGTGATGTGAATACTTCAGGAAAAATTAAAACCAGTTACTTTAAAATTTCAAATGGATCAGGGCTGTGAGTCAGTAACATTGTGAAGATTTCTTGGGTATATTTCTATTTCTAATGAGTGGTCATGAGTGCTTAATGTCAATAACCAATAAGGTTGTTCTTTGTGAGATTCAAAAATGGTTGCATTTACTTGAAATATTGAGCATATGAGTCATTTACTCATTATTGTACAAAAAATTATATTGGAGTAAGAGTAATGAGGTGTAAAGATCACACTCACTAACTAGTGATGCTTTATTCAGCTGCCAAGAAAATTAAAATAAAAATATTTCCACATAACTTTATGAATGGTAGAGAAATCTTTGACAACAGTATAAGGTGGTTATCCCCTTTTCAAGTGTTCAGCCTGGATGTCAGCAAACTGATGAAATGGAACTGGAAAAGGCTTGTGTCTTTAGGTATATATATATATATATATATATATATATATGTGTGTGTGTGTGTGTGTGTGTTCTTAAAGACTCAGTACTCAGTTTTGTTGAGACATAATTCATCCAAATTTTGTTCAAAGGAAAATAAGAATGTGTGAAGCTGATCATGCCTTTCAGCTGATTTGCACATAAATAATATCTGTCCTGGGAGTGGACAGAAAAATAGAAGTTATGTAAATGTGTCTCTTTCTGTCCCTGGAGAAGAGGCTGGGCAGTTGAAAAAAATATTTATGCATACTACAGGCAGAGAAATTCTAACGGTACTTTAAGCCTGATTTGGCACACCATGTAACTCTTCCAGGCACAATGAACAATTTCATGAACAGATTGAATGGAAAAGTTCCCTGCCATTGTTCTGCCATTCATCTGACTCTGAGTTTAACTATATGAGATATTTTAGCCTAGGTTCTATGCAATATTATTTCAGAAAAAAGATAATTAAGGATTCATGAAAGGACTATGGACATGATTTACAAAAGCAATGATCTATTTTTTATTTTTAAGTATAAGTGGAATTGCTGTATATATTTCTTTGTCAATTTCTATAACCCCCAAATGTCTTATGTCATCAAAGTAATATAAAGTATTTTTTGAAAATGCATTAAGATATTCAGACAACCCAGTGGCCAGGTATAAACATGGTTTGTGAATTTATCTTTTCTACTAAGAGATTACTAGAACCTTCTGCTCAGCTCTTTTGTTTTTACTGGAAATCTGTTTTTAAAATTATTTTTTGTGTCCTTCCATAAGATTTTGTCTTCTGATATCAGAATACTGATATTTTGTGTTCTTGACCACATCATGCACATGAATGTACTTAAAGGGTAAAAAAACCCAGTAATTTATTTTACATTTTTTAGTGGAGAAATTTAGTGTTGTAACACTCTCATATTTCTAAAGAAACTTGAGAACTTGGTAACAAGGATGATGGCTAGAACCTTGAGTAGTGATGGACTCGTTCTGTGCATTTAAGGCATGGGAGTGTTAAGGACCTCTTATTAATTCTATGTTAATAACAGATATTAGCACAATAGTTCAGTTCAAAATCCTCTGCCCATTATACCTAAGTTCTTCTAGTCTATTCTTTACTCATAGGATATTTAACTCTGACTAGGAGCTTCAAAGTCTTAGTAGCATTTCTCTAAATGTCTTTGGTCTACTGAAGAATTTGAATAAGAATTTTTCAACCAGGGAGAACTGCACAAAACAGTGATTATATTGAATAATGATCATAACATGATGCCATGTTTATAACAACAATAAAAATGTGTTTACAATAACACAATAAAATTTCCAATTTGCCATCTGATTGCACTGCAGTCAAATGCTAAGAGATTTTAATCCTATTCTAAAATTATTTTTACATACACCATAGAAAATGGTGTGGCTAAGGATTCTTAATCTCTAGATCTGAGATTTATATCAAAATCAGAAGAAACCACTTCTATGTATTTTATTTGCTTTAAAACATTTAAGACATTCATACATAAATAAAAATCAGTATACTCAATGCACCTACCATACAATTTAAGAAATAATGCATTATCTAAACAATTAAAGTTACAAAGTTTTCCCTCTGATTCCACTTACCTCAACCTCGATTTTTATCTGATGAACCACTCTTCTAAATTTGTATTTAAAATTTCCATGTACTTCTCTAAAATTTTACAATGTAAATATGGCTTAAGTTTTATGTGTATAAATCGGATGTATACTTCTGCTCATTGCTTCCCTGGCTTCATATAAATGTTTGAAATGCATCTATGTTGGTATATGTAACTGTACTTTATTCATTTGCGGTGCATTGGATAAATGCACTATCATTCATCTCTTCTGCATATCAATATGCACTATTTTAACTTTTCAGTATGGTAAAAAATGCTGTCATAAGCAGTCTTTGGTTAGTACCCTTTATCCTTCACAATTTTTTTTCTAGGATAATAATTAGAAGTGGAATTACTGAGTGATAAGTTTTTCCATCTTCAACTTTGTCAAATTGTTTTACAAATTGATTGTATTGATTTACATCCTTTTTAGCTGTGAATGAGTTGCTACTTTTCTATATCCTTACCAACTTTTAATATTGTAAGATTTTTTTCCTCAATCTGATTAGTGTGAAGCGAGATTTCACTGATGATCTAAGTGGTATTTTCCACATTCCATAATAGAATAAGCCTATTCTTTATGTACTGATTTATTTTAATGTAGTGATTATTTATATTTCCTTTTAGGTGAATTGGTTATGTCATACTTTTTGCTCATTTTTCTTTGTGGTATTTATATTTTCCCTATTAATTTATAAAATGATGAAAAACAATGTGTACGGTGTGCATTATTCAGGTGACCAATACCCTAAAAGCCCCGATTCAATAACTATGCGATCAATACATGTAACAAAATGACACTAGTACTCTGTAAATTGACCAGTAAAATGTTTTTAAACTTACGGATGCTAATCATTTGTTACATGTGTTGCCTGTATCCTCTCCTAATCTGTGTCTCATTATTTCAAGATTTTAATGCTATTTTAAAAATAAATCCCTTTTTAGTTGAGGAACAAGTGTATGTATGTTTATATACAAGTATATATATATATACAAAACAAGTATGTGTGTATACACACATATGTATGCATGCAGGTGTGCATTCATACACACACATACAGAATAAAAGACTTGACATGATATATACTAAATTGATATCTCTGAGTGCTGGAATTAACAATTGTTTCTTTAAAAATCTTATTTGTATTTCCTAATTCTATACTATAAACATATATTGTTTGATTATAGAAAGAAGAATATAATTTTTTTTTAATTAAAAGAAAGCATGACATTTCTTTGTAAAGACACATCATACTTATTTGGCCCTTCTTTTTCTCTTAAGGTGGTTCTCTGGTTTTTTGATAATGCTAATAGTGTTGCCTCAGGCTTTCTCACATACAGATCATTAATTTCTGTTACTATTATTTCTGAAAATTAATAAATTCTCAAAAGTGAGATTGCTATGTCTATTTGCATGTGAGTTTGACTTTTTTAATAATTGAGATAGAATTCATACATAGAAAAGTCACCATTTTAAAGTGTACTATTTAAGACAATTTTATCTGTTAATTAAAAAGATTAAAAGTAGAGTACAATTCAGTGGTTTCCAATGTATCAACAAATTCATACAACCATCACCACTATTTAACTCCAGAAAAATTTATCACCCTGAAGCAAATCTCCAGACCATTAGCAGCCACTTTCCAGCTCCCTCTTCCTTTAGCCCCTGACAACCACTAATCTGTCTACTTTCAGTCTCTGGATTTGCCTGTTCTGGACATTTTATGTAAAAGAAATTATATGAGATGTGGCCTTTGTGTCTGTTTTTTTTCACTTAGCATAATATTTTTAAAGTTCATGTTGGAACTTGTACTTAATTCCTTTGTGTGGCTAACTAATATTCTATTGTATATGCATACTATATTTGTATGAACATTTGGGTTCTTTCCACTTTTTTCCATTAGGTACAATTTTTTGTGTAAATGTATGTATTTGGTTATCTTGCATGTATGGTTGGGAGTGGAATCATTGCATTACATGATAACTCTATGTTTCACTTTTGGAGAAACTGTAAAAACTGTTTTCCAAAGTCACTGTACCATTTGACATCCCTGTCAGCCATGTATGAGGGTTGCAGTTTCTCTACATTCTTGCCAGTACGTGCTATTTTCTGTCTTCTTGATTATAGCCATCTTAGTGGGTATAAAGTGGTGTCTCCTAGTGGTTTTGAATTGCATCTCTCTGTTTATTAATATTGTTTAGCATATTTATATGTGCTTTTTGGCCAATTTGTATTATTGTCTTTAGAGAAAAATTTATTCAGATCTTTTGGTCAATTTTTAGTTGGGTTGTTGGTCTTCTTATTGTTGAGTTTTAGGTGTTCATCATATAGCTTCAATAAAAGTTCCTGACTGGGGATATGGTGGACAGAAGCTTGTTGTTAATCTCATTGTATGGGTTCTTTTTTCATTTTCTTCATGATGTCTTTCAAAGCATCATTTTGACATCCCATTTACCTGTTTTTTTCTCATATCTAAGAAGCTATATCTAATTCACAGATTTATGCCTATGTTTTCTTCTAAGAGTTTTATAGCTATACCTCTTACATTTTTGCTTTTGATCCATTTTGAGTAATTTTTGTATAAGATGTCACATAGGGGTCTAAAGTAATTCTGTGGCATGTGGATATCCAGATGTCCCAACACCATTTATGGAAAAGACTTTTTTCTCTATTGAATTGTTGTGATACTCTTATCAAAAATCAATTGACCAAAATATATTTAATAGTATCCTTTGATAAATGGAAGACTTTATAATATTTTCTTTGTCCATTTGTATATGCATCTTGGTAAAAGTATACTACCTTATACCCTATTTTTCTACTTATTGTACTTTTTTTCAAGTTTTCCTTTTACCTATCTCTTTGTTAATTTTGACCACGCATGTTTTTAAGTAGATCTACTATTAAAAATTACATATGGATAACCAATTCTCTCAGCACCATGTATTAATTATTTTTCTTGCCACTGATGCAAAATATCATCTCTGTTGTATTTTGAGTTTCTGCACGCTTAAAAATCTGTTTTTATGTTTTCTATCCTTTTTTCTTGCCCTATCTCTGCATAAAAAACTGGAGTGTCTCAATTCCTATAGCTTCCTAATATGCCTAGATACCTAGAAAGGCAATTGTTAACTCTGTTCTGGCTACTCTTGAACTTTTATTTATACATACATATTGTATAATTACATTTTCAAGTTCCAAAAAAAGATTTTGGGATTTTGATTGGAATCACATTAAATTTATTGGTCAATTTGTAAAGAATTTGTCACCTTAATGATATCTTATTATTGCTATCTATGATAATTTTATCAATCTGTCTTTTGATTTATTAATTTATTTTCTACTTTATTTAAATAGTTTCATAACTTATTCCGTAAACTGGAGACACATATTTTGTCAGATTTAGTCCTATACATCTTTATTTTTTTGTGGCAATTATAAGTAGTACCTTTTAAAAAATTACACTTTCTGTTTGAAGCTAGTATGGAAGAATGAACTTTTTGTTTATTAATCTTATATCCAGTGATCTAATACATTCAACAATTAATAAATTGTTTTATTAAACTTGACACAGTATAAATGATAATCATGTAATATCTGAATATTGAACATTAATTTCTCCCTTCTGAACCCTTGTCCTTCTACTTTTTCTCTTGTCATATTTCCTTGATTATGCCCTCTAAATACAGTGTTAAATTGAAATATTGATAATGGGCATTCTTGACTCATTCTTAAATTTAATAAAAATTTGCTAACGTTTTACAATTAATTATGATATTTGCTGCAAATTTTTGTTAGCTACATTTTGTCCTATTGGATGCTCCATTAATAGGAGGTTTTTTTAATGAATGACAGTTGAATTTTATGAAATAATTTTCTGCATCATTTAAGATGAACACATGGTTGATTGCTTCTTGGCCTTTTGGCTAAGATCAAGTATAAGATAAACACATGATTTTCAGATATAAATTGTGAGCATGAGTAAATTTTACTGATACAGTTTCCTATGTTAAAACATCTTTGAATTCCTGAAATAAACCAGAGTAGGCATAACCTATGGTTTTTCAAACTCTGAAGGATTTAATTTGCGAAAATTTTGTTAGAGTTTTGCATCTATGTTTATCAGTGATTTTTCTTCTCTCTATTTATTTTGCTAGCAATCTGATCTCTATGAACTTGATCCAATAAAAAAGTATCTTCTGTAGATTACTTTTTAATACTTCATAAACGGAAAGATGTGGCCAGGTGAGGTGGTTCATGCCTGTTATCCCAGCACTTTGGGAGGCCGAGGAAGGTGGATCACCTGAGGTCAGGAGTTCGAGACTAGCCTGACCAACATGGTGAAACCCCGCCTCTACTAAAAATATAAAAATTAGCTGGGTGTGGTGATGGGCACCTGATCCCAGCTACTTGGGAGGCTGAGGCAGGAGAATTGCTTGAACATGGAGGTGGAGTTTGCAGTGAGATGAGATCAAGCCATTGCACTCCAGCCTGGGTGACAAGAGTAAAATTGTGTCTCAAAAATACATAAATACATAAAATAAATAAAATAAGAAGAAATACGGTAAAAGTTGTGGTCTTCGAACTTTGGAAACACTTTTTTTTTTTAAAAAAGGTGTTCACCTAAACTTTACATATATATATAATTATTTTTGCTTTTCTTTAAATTCTAAAGCTGTTATATTTTATAGCTTTCTTTCATTCCTTAGTCTCTCCTACAATTATTAACTATTGAATTCATTTATTATTTATACATAATTTTAATGTTTTCTATTATTGTTTGGAGTGTTATTTATTTTGTGCTTCTCATGTCTTCATCAAATATATTATAAACTCTTTTACTCAAATTTGTTAGTACAGAGCTTTGTTTTACATTTTCAAGAAACTCAATAGATAATTTGGTTTTGATTGACTTTTATTAATAAAAATGTTACCATTAAATAATGCTTAATTTGGTAATGTAAGTATTTTGGGAAAATTCAAAATATCTTTTTACCCATTATTCTTAAAAATTAGATTTTTCATTTCATCTTTTACTTTGAAACAACTCTACCTCCCCAGCACCTTCTCCCCTCTCCCAGGACATTTTGGTTTGACTCTTCTATATGGTCATCTTTTCTAGGTCATTGAGTGAGTCATTAAGTTACTTACCAAAGGAATAAAAGATGCTTTTGGGTCTGTTTTGGCTATATCTGATTATAGCTTATGCCATATTCACTTATTCCTCAAAACATGATTATTAACAAAATTTCAACAAGCCCTAAACAGCTTCTGAAGGTATACCAAGTTCTTTCACTTTAAAAGGCAGCACAAATCTTCTCAGTGGGAAAATAAATGATCGAATCGCACCTCATTTCAAATAAATTAGAGTTGGCAGGCTTGTGTGTCTGGAGCTGACTTCAGTACTTGATGCTAAAATGTAGCTCCTTGTAGTAGTTATAATAAATTAAGGTTCTGTCAGAGGCCAAAGTCATGAAAGTTAAAGAAAAATATATTGATACTCTTTATATTTTGGGCTCTGAGAGGTATTTTGGTCTTCAGCAGGTTGACAGCACAAAATAGACAAACCCAATATTTTAGGCAATCGTGCCAGATTTCATGTGTAGAAGCCTGTGAGTGTCTTACGTTAGTTTGTGAGTTATAGCAATGAAGGCTCAGAAAGTGAAAAATGGCATATTTCTTGAGGCCTGCAGGGCATGCAAGTTACATAGTTCTCTCTCTTGAAAGACAACATGATCCAGTTTCCCAGTGAGAAAGCATGCTGGTGTGTTTCTCTTCCTACACTCTTTTCTGAATAACATGAAGGTGTTGTTAATTTAAAACCTGTCATTCACAGGGCATGAAATGTTTTCAGTTAAAAGTCCAGTGACAGGCAAAAAACAACAATGGCAATGGGTACTCTGGGACAGGTGATAATTTTCTGCAGCTAATTGTCATTATTTTTCTAGCTGCAACATTGTCAAAAGCATACAGAATAATATATGCTTTAATAAGGTGTGCTTGTAAGAAGTGGCATTCCATAATTCTACCAAATAACTTGACTACCTCTTACTAAAAAAAGAAACTGTTGTAACTGGGTCATTACTTGTCTTCTCTACAGTTGGAATATCTTTCCTGGGATTATTTTTTGTCTTTTTACCTACTTTATCTTTGGTATTGTGATCAGACTTTAAAAAATGGAGGGATACCTAAGGGTAAGCTTGAAGCATTTCAAGGTATCAGTGTTCTGAAATGGGATCTACCGGACTCCCCACTCACTTTTTTTACTGGTAGATTTCATAGTCACCCAGGACTCTTGCTGCTACAGAACACAACAGGAACAGGAAACTGCCCAGACATCTTCTCAGTTCCTTTAGTAGTCCATTTGTCAATGTAATGAAAATAATTTAAATGATGTGACTCCTTTGACTTTCTGGTTACTATGTTTAAAATTGTGACAAATTAAGTGGGCATCCTCTGGCTTCAAATGGAGAGACTGAAATATTAGCAGTGCAAACAATCTAAAAACTTTTTGAGGAATCTGAAAATGGCTCAGACTATCTGAATTTATAATTACCATAAAACCAACAGGAATAGCAAATAGTGAGAGATCATACAGCTTCTGATGTTGGGTGTTAAAGGGCATGAACATAGACAATAATTTCCTTATTTCTGAAGACAATCCAAGTTGAACTGAGGCACAAAAAATCAATGTATCAATATGGAACCAGAAAGTGAGAAAAGAAAGAACTGTTTCAAATGTGATTTAAATCTCATTATATTTTACATATTCAGTGGGAATCTCCCAAGGTTTCAGTTTCTCTTTGGGAGTAAAATGGGTTCTTAAATGTGCATTCATCCATGCTGCTAGAGTATCGTTTACTAACAAATGATTGCAGCTTTACCCCAGTGGCCTGAAAGAGTTTTAACGTTGCTTCCAGATGTGCTTAATTTATTTCCAGGGTATAATGCTTTCCATGGGAGGCTTGGGTGATTTTCTCACTTATCAATGCCAATTTCTTGGAGGTAGGTAAAATTTTAGTCCTCTTCTAGATGAAGTAACAGAGCGGGAAGATATTATGACTTCATTAATATCAAATGAGAAGCCCTTAACAATCCTGGGTAAATGATTAAATCTAATGTGTACTTCATGAGCTTATACACCTGGATTTATGTTTTTGTAAGGGTTTCCTAGGACTCTTGCTAATATTCAACATTACACAAATAATGGTGTTTGTCAGGAATTTTTAAAAATAAGAATTTTGAAAACTGCCCTCTAAGCTTAGCTTTAAAAAAAACTCCAGTGGTTGATTTGTTTAAAATATTAAGAAAATGAAATAAATCTAATTTTCCACTACTTGAAAGACTGTTGAATTTTAGCTATTAACATTCTTTGAATATTGGATACGAATAATAATATAAGGTATTTATTACAGAGTAATCATAAATTTTATTTTGGAGTATATTAAAATAAAGATCAGTTTAAATGTAAAATTCATAATGTATCTAGACTAATTGTGAGTAGTTGCTATCAAAGCTACTTTGGTGATATGCAAACTATGCAATAGAATTTTAGGAGTTTTTAACAAATATAAATACTTATTAAAATAGATAATCTAAATTAATATGATTCAGAATCATAGATGTCACCTTGTGAATGTACTTTAGTATCAATTCTGGAATTAAACCTTGCCCTACAAGTTTAGTACTCTGTAAATAGCATATTGATTCTTCCAAACAATGAGAGCTATTTGCTCAATACCTAAGTAACTCTATTTTGGAAGAGCTTGTAAACTTAATTCCTTGTTTCTAGTTCCCAAGTTACAGGTGAGTCTAATCTTTCCCAAAGGGTACTTAAGTCAACCACTAAGACAAGAATTGGAAAGTTGCTTATTGTCAAAATTACTCATGAAAATCTTTTATTGGCCTTGAAAAAATAATGCATTTTACTTCCTTTACATTGGTCGTCCATACATTGTTTACATAGATTTGCCAGACATAAGCATTAAGGTTTCTTGCATCTAATATCTGATTAAACAAATGATGTGATGTCCAACAGCTTCCTGTTTTTAAATGTAAAATTCTCATGATACACCTAGGATATTTAGGTAGAACGTAGAAATGAGGGCAAAGAATTTTGTCAGTTTTGTTCACTTAGATAATTAAATTATCTCCTAGAGCAATGCTGGATATATAGTAGGCATTTAATAAATATGTGCATAAACAGGTTGAGTAAATAAATAAAGTGTGAATAAGATATGTTTAACAAGTGAATTAATGAAAAATAAACGAATGTCTTCTAAACCTAGCTCACAGAGGTTTTAACTTAACACCAATATTGGTTATGTTGTGTTGAATTAAATAATCTCCTGAGACTTTTAGCTTTTTAAATATTTCTTTTGGCTTGGTAATATTGTATTATTTGGATAAGGTGATCAACTGCAATAGTTTTTAGTTGTTATAAATAGATAGCTTCACTCACCTTTAGGTCACTCACACAATTAACTAGATATTTTGACTTAGGACTGTACCTTGAAGCTAATGAAGCTCTAGATTCAGCTAAGGTAATAGGAAAGGCCATAGCAGCATGTCCACAGGATCAGTCATACTCTTTGCTAAAGTAATTACATTTTAATTGCAATAGGTTAATATTGATATGTCTATGCACTATCACTTCTCTTCATTTACAGCTGCTGCTTCTTTTTTTTTTTTTTTTTTGGTTAGATAGCCCTGGAGTGGAACGGGGCCTGTCTTAGATCAGGCCAGGGGAAGCTGAGTTGTTGATACACTAAACTTGGGTTTAGTGGTGGATGTTTACATGGTTTCAATCTCCTGTTAAGTTACTAGCTATCCAAGTATAGGTGGAATACTCCAGATACCCGTTGGGCCAATTCACCCAGGTGTGTAGGCCCAGAGACCTTATCAAGCACAATATAAATGTATCTTACAGCATTAAGTACCAGAAATACATGGTTAGAGAATGAGAAACAAGGCTTGAAGAATATAAATGCAGAAGCCAGTTTGTAGAAAATGCTTCTAGTTATCAGATGTTTAAATTATAAGTGGAAGATTCAATTGATATCAATGTACAGTGAAAATGGAAGTTCTCACCTATCATGAATATACTCAGTAATGTATCTTATAACACTCAAGATATATTCTACATTATTTTTATTTTTTTGATGGAAATTTTGCAAAATAGAATTTATGAGAATTTTTGTTATAGTACACAAACTTTTAATGGTTCTACAAATAGTGATTATGTCTGTTGAAGTTTTATGTTTTCTACATCTGAATTGCTATTAATAAAAACAAACAGTAACAACTATCTTAGACAGTTGTATTATCTTTGTATTCTTTTTATAAAAAATCATATTACGAAATTGTTGTCATAAGAAAAGTAATCAAAGAAAATATAGCCAAAATGGAGGAAAAGTATTATAGGAGCAGGTCAGAGAGTTTATTAAGTAACATTGAGTTCTTACGTATTACTTTTCTGGACTTTATCATATTTGTGATTTTTTTCAGCTCTTTTAGATTTGATTTTGTTGTGATTTCTCTTCTCATCCCAAGCAAATATTCACATTCATTCCTAATTTTGTATTCATTACATTGTAGCTTTTGCCTGAAAGAAAACTCCCCAAATTATACACAGTTGAGGCTGCACAAAACCTGACCCCACCATCGTAACTGAATTTAGAAGTATAGATGTGCATAGGCAGGGAGTAGGGGTGCAAAGGGTAAGGAGTGAGAGGGTCATGATGAGGGGAAGCTACGTCTTCATCAGTTCATTTTGCTGTCCTTATCCACTCTTTCTCAGGAGATACAGTGAAAATATGAGGTCCATGCACAACTTTGTGATGAGAGTTGGTACCTCCAAATGCATCTGAAAGCCAATAAACCGAAGCCAGGGTAGTTCATGGAGGCCAAGTGTAACTTTTTCCTTTGAAACCTGGCTCTTTGAAATATGCCTCAATTTGCCATAAAACGTTTTTAGTTTTGGAGAATTTTTGTTAATTTTCTATATTCTTTATTGGAGCGGGTTTATGTTTCTTACTGTCTTGTAGAGTCTTGATTCTTCCGTGGCTTAGAACTCCCAACACTCAGGACCCCTACTCACGCTGCTCAACCCACTGAGGATGCCACACTTTCTTTCCAAGGCCCAGCTCCGTGGTTGGTTCTAATTCTTAGCTGTAATCCCCCACAGTTGTTAAGGCCCAGCACTTTCTTCTATAAGATTTGCCCCCTAGAGTTTGGGAAACTCTTTAAAGATCTGCTAGAAAGCTGTTGCAAACATTTCATCTGCTTTTGGTTTGTGAGTTCTGAGCACATGGTTTCCAAATGTAACATTTGGAATATGGAATTCAGTCATTCGCAAGCATTTTCATCAAATCATTAATTTTATCCATTGTCTTCTGTGAATGAACAATGCATGATGTCTGGCTCTTTTTCAAACATCCCTCTTCCTTCCTTTTATATTTAATAATCTTATTTAGCTGACATGTTCTTTTCAAAGGTTAGGAGCATTTGGGATATATATGTTTTGAGAAGAAAGGTGAACTCATTAGCTTCACTTTCTAAATATTTTAATAATATTACTGAAGCCTGGTATGCCATCTTCATTCAGCTATCTCTTTGTTTTTCTGCCACAACTTAGCACTTATAGTGAATGGCAATACATATTAATAAGCAGGAAGCTTAATAAGACTCAGGTTAATGATGATAATTATTCCTACATGGTGTATGCTGACAGTGCCTGCAAAGATATTCACTCTTCAGAAAAGCCCCAAGGCATTACAGATAATTCTGACATCTCCTACGTTATTTGAGAAGAAGGTTAACAATGCTATGTGATAGTTGGCTTTTTTTTTTTAAGAGAACATTTTAATTACCTGGGGATAATGTCCATGGTTAGAATTCAGTGAGTGGGCATAGGGCCAATAAGTTTTCAGGAGAACCCTGAGAGTAGGCTAGAATTAACCACCTTGCAAACCTGGAAAGGAGAAATCAATCAACATAATCAATAATTCAGAAAAGGTCAGTGTTTTAGTTCCATGTTTGAGTTACAATGGGTTTTTAGTTTGGTGTGAATATTTATTTTTGATTGATTACGGTAAAAACATAAAATTGTGAGGTTATGCTTCTTTTATTCTTTTCTTCTTTCCAAGTCTGCCACGTTCTCCACAAAAACAAACACCCTAGTTCTTGAAGACCTTGTGCTCTGTTTTCCATTCCTCGAATCCATGTTGCTCTCCAGTCTTTCATTCACACCTGAAGTATTAATGACAAATGACTGATGAACAGTTCAGAGCTACATTCCACTTTTTTTCCTTCCAGAGTTGATTGCCTCTTCAGAAGTATTAAAAGTTTAAATCAGCATCTCAAATAAAATACCAGCTTGGGCCTGTCAGGTAACATTAATAAGTAAAGCTGGCCAAGTGAAGATTGTAGTAAAACACAAAGTTCAGGCCGCTAGAAATGGGCAATCATTGCTTGTCTCAAGGAAATTATTCTGCATATATACATTCTGTCCCAGATCTGCTAAACACTGACTTTTCCAAAAGCAGCTTGAAATCTGATTTTTTGTAAATTGTTCCCATGTTGAAATATTGTCCATGAATTCAAACATTACCTATATTAAGGACATGTCCAGGGCCAAAAATCTTCCAAGAGACATAAGTTTATGACCTCTACTTTGAACTGAAGGAAAGAAGTTGTAATGAATATAATTCACGTGTTTTACTACCAAGTTCAAGAAACTGGAGCACCCACACTCCTCAGCATGCTTGTCCAACACTCAGCCCTTCTTTGTGATGTTTCATTTTCTCTGGGTACCCGTAGTGACTTCTCTACCTTAAGAACTGCTCACTTTTTATGGCCTTGTTTAAATGTCACCCTCTCCCTAAAGTTTCCTAGGCCCTTTCTCCCCTTCCAAGCGATTTCTCCACTATTTCCTTTCCTTGTGCAAGAATCCATTTTTGTTTTATGTTGCTCAGGCATCTGGCAAATGGCATAATTAGCATTTATTATAGTGTGTACTAAATATTTGTATGTTGGTCTCCTAAGTTACAATGTGCAGTCCATATGGGAGAGTCTTCTTTTTATTACTTTATCAGTATCACATACTATGTACCTCAAACATAATAAATGTTTGCTGAATGCATGAATGGATCAGTGAATGACTATGAAAATGGTATTCTTAATGAAGCCTTAAGTATCCTTACAAACCTCTCTTCTCCTAGCAAGGGATGTGAAGATGAAAGATATTTGGTGCATATTTATTAAATGGGAAATGAATGTCAACCAATGAGGGGGAGTTACTCTTTGAAGAGTTAGAAAAGGGCAAATAGAACATTCTCAGAGCCTGTCCTCCTTAAGTCATTTCTCACTGGGATAAAATTGGTCCTTAAATTCTCTCTGAGCCTAAAATTCAATTAAAATTAATAAAAATTATATATACAGATAAAATTAAAATAAAATTATCAAATATACATTTTGTATTGTGTGGGTGTATATATATATGTGTGTGTGTGTATACATATATGTGTGTGTGTGTGTGTGTGTATATATATGAGATAGAGGTGTATTCATTGCTTTTCCTGATGCTTTGAACATTTCTCTGAGAGCTTCTTCTGATTAAAACAACTTTGTAAAACTTCAGTGCCACAATTGAGTAGATACTATTGAGGCAATACCTTATACAAGGTCTAGTGGTTATAAAGTAATTTTTTTCAGAAAAAAAGTCAGTATGAATTTGAATAAATAAACCATCTTGCAGTACTCTATTCAGCTGGTATTTTTATAAATGCACATACAGTTATTTAAAATACTTTTATTTATATTGAAAATGTCTAATCAGTTCATCATGTTAGGGAAAATTTTCTACCTGAGTCCTGTCCTGAGTCTTCTAGAAAACTACTTTACAAGAACCTGATGCTAACTAGGAAATCTGAATTAATTTGGAAATAAGTTAATAGTTAAATTAACCATCTGGTGTAAAGTGTGACCCAAGAACTCTTAGTTGACCAAACAAGGCATATAAATTTACTTCCTCTGGAATAGACATCTGCTGTGCTCATGACCAGCTCTTTAGTTTTACAAGAATAGCATCAGCAGAAGACTAGCTAATTGTTCTGTAGATGAGTTCAGTTAGCTAAATAGTTTGGAGACAAAAATCAAATGATGCAGGCCAATTGTTGATTCACTTGCACATTTTGATAATAATTAATTAGCTAATCAGTTGTGTGAGAATCAGCCAATGAATTAGGGATCTAAGTTTGCAGACAGCTGTGACCACTGCAGCTCTTTTAAAAGGAAAATAAATGTTATTTGTTACTAACTTGTTTCTGTTAGTGTGTTGCATACATAGCATATTATATTATTTGGGACTTTGTGCCATTTTGCCTCACATTGGACACTTCAGATATGAGCAGTTATGAATCACGCACATCTTCCCCATTTGAGGCATACAATTCAACTAAATTTAAATGAACAGATTTTCAGAGTGTACTTGAATCTTTTCCTGGGGCTATGATAGACCTATCCCTGGTCTCTCCATTTCTGTTGGTAAGCCCTTTTATATTAAGCAGTGGAAAATAAAACAACAAATGTTATTCAGCAGAAAGATAAAAGCCCAATCTATGTAAAGCGAGATAGAAGAAATGGAAACATAGCATGTGGATTTTGCATGCTGAGGCTCATAAAATGCAAGCGTGAATTTCCTCTCATAGTGAGTGTGGTCCAACATTAAAGGAAGCATGGGGCATGATTATGAGAGATAAGATCAGTAGTTGGAGAGCGTACAGCAAGCTGTTTTACCCACATTGAATATAACTTCACTCTTCTGATCTATTAGGCCCTCTTGGTGCCCATCTTTGTAGATTTTTGCTAGTTCTCAGGAATGCATTAAAAAACCCTACAGGCTATAACTAAAACTACTGAATATTTTTTAATGTCTCACATGTTGACAGTCCTGATTTTCGTTATGTAAGAAATAACTGTCGATAGTGCCATTTAAATCCCTACTCTTTAGACTTGTGAATGCTAATGGCTGGGCTGTCGAACTTCAGCTTTTCCTGTAATCGTTATTCCTGGTTTCCTGTGGTGGATATGTATCGAACATAAGAAATTAGCTGCAGAGAGAATTAGAGGGTGTAAGTCTGAGTCATGTAAATGCCAAAAGCTTTTTGTGACATTTTTCAGACTTTAAAAATGGAAATATGTTATTTGCACAGTAGCTCCTGATGGAATATGACAAACTGCAGCGATGTGGTGAGTTTAAGATTGGGCTGCAGGCCATTAGGAGCCCTCTGTGTGAGAGCCTGGGGCCTGAGCATAGGAATGGGAGTGAGCTACTTAGTAAGACGCATGGCGTTTGCCGACGCGCCTAAGAGTCCTTATTAGCTCAAGCACTGCTAATGAGAATTAAGAACTTGCTTGAACCTGTTATCCTAAGTATGGTTTAGGAATATAATTTTCAAGCTTGATGTAACTTTTGTCTCTATTCCAGATGATCTTACATCATTGTCATTATATCAGCACGTGAAAAAAGCACCATAGGGCCAAGTATATACTTTCACTCTTACATTGCAATTAAGATTGAGCCCTTTAATTCAGTCAAAATAAGAAGGCTTTCCAAATAGATTCTGTACCTTCGTAATGTTTGAGAGGCATGGAGGGTAGGTGTGAGGGTGCATAGCAGAACTTTCTCTAGAGGGCAACAGAGCACACCCCTGGGTCATACTATCCCCTACCTCCTGTTCCAACCCCTGTTAGCATTGGAGAAGAGCCTCTTGGGAGGCAGAAACTGTCTCTGGTTTCACCTGGGGCTTTCAGGGTGGAATGCCTCAGAGTTTATTTCCACTTGAGGATAATCTTGCAACTCTTTGAGCCCACACTTCCTGAAAACATGAGAGCGTGAGGGTATATCATGTTTTTTTCTCTCTTTTTTGAGGGTAAAGTAACTCAGTAATCTCATGCCAATTTTGGTATTTTACTGCTGGCTGTAATGGATGATCATAGGGAACAAGCTTGTTTAACTTTCCCTGCTCTCTATTCTAGTAAAGTCAATGTAAAGTTATCGAAAGATATGGATTCTGGGAAAATAGATGGATATACTTGGAAGAAGAGGAGATGGATGACCAAGAGAATTCCTGAAGGAAATTGTTGAGTGCTACCTGGAAATAGATGGCTAGTGAAATAAAACAAAACAAGACAAAACAATCAGGAGGAAGGGACTCTTTTTCCTTTTAAGAATGGCGTCTGGGAAGCTTCTGTCCAGACTTCTCTGTGCACTCCCTCAGTGCAATGCTGTCTTCCTTTTCTATTCTCAGGAATGCCTGATAACACCATGACACATTTTTCCCCTAGCTGCCATCCTCGATGATTACCTCTTCCCCTTCTCCCTCGAACTTACCACCAGCATGTGTTGGTTCCATTGCAAATCTCTCCACTCCTTCTTGCTCGGTTTTTACCACCTTGGCTTGCGCTGGCCTTTATTTGATCTCAACTAGATTGGGCAGTTTTATCTGGTTTCTCAGCTTCTCGTCTCACCCCATGTCTCTGTCTTCAGCATTTATATAAATATTTCTGGTGCTTTCCTCTCCCTCTTGTTGGGGAGAAGGACCATTATACTTCACATAGAGCACAGTAACAATGTCTACATTTTGAGATTATGGAATATTAACATATATTTTACTCTCTCTACTGATGTTTAGGCAGCTTAGAAATATGTGTGAGTCTGAAAAATGTAGTTCACTGCCTCCTAGGAGCCATGAAACCCTGAGTCATGTCCTTTCTGCTCAGTGGAAGAATTATGTTTTTATCGTCCACAGGGAAACATCTACATCAACAGTCAAAGTTATTCCCAATTTAATCCTTACTTACCTCTCTGGTTGACTTATCATTTCCCTTATATACCACTGCCCAAAGGCCATCATGAATTGTTAGTCATTTTCATAACCATATGTTTTTACAATAAGTTCTTTCTTTCTGAAATCTTTCCTCATTTGACAATATAGTAATTCTCCAAGATTCTGCCTCAATGTCATCTCTTCTACATGTTCTTGACTCTCTCAGGGTGAGTTAGGGTTTTCTCCCTGCCGTCCTTTACACTTTGATATGCATTTACCTCTTTATACTATTGGCTTGCCTATGACATTACAAATTCTTTCATGGCAGCACTTTTGTTTTATTTATCCTTGGATTTCCAGTTTTTAAGCACTTTATGCCTCAAACAAAACCAAACAACAGACTGTTGAAATAAACAAATGAATGAGTTAAAAACACAACCCCTAGCGCCTCTTTGCATCAGTTGTGAGAAGTAGTAGAAGTCCAATACACTGAGTGTACTTTACATTATCTGTAAGAACAGGATCCAGGGAGCAGTAAATTTATAACATGAGTGTCTGCATTTTTCCTTAAACAGAGTCTCTGCTCACTTTCAGGCTTACCCATCAATGCCATTTAAAGAAACATTGTTCTGCTAACAATGTGCCACTTTATTGAATTCTATCAGAGAATTTCACTACAGGTTTAATTATTGCTCACCTTGGTGTCAGGCTGCTTTCCCTTTATTAACTAATCATCTATCGGCCCAGTGGGGTTCCTGTAGCCTCCAGGTTTCTCAAGATATGTCACATCAGATTACCTGTCTTTATTTTACATAGTTTAAGTTTTTTTCTAAACTCAGTGAGGAAACAACGTCCCCACTGTTTAATCTATGCAAACTATACCAAGGCATGCATTTACATAACTTGAGCTGAGTTAGTCATTTGAGCTTTGTTAATTAGCTTTGGAAAATAAAGTTAACCAGAGTAGTTAGTGGATATATTAGAGGAACTTATTTTACCGTACAATACAGACTATTTAATGTTGTTACAATTATTTAATTTATAAATACCAGTTATAGAATAGAGACCATGAACTAGCCTTTGCACACAATTCCATGACAGCATCATAGTTCAGAATTTATTTTTGCTTCAACAGCTCTCAGATAGGAAGATTCTATAAACTGGGTTGGCCTTGAAGTGAAGTTATTTGTAAAGTATTTTTGTTGATTCCAAATCGATATGCTGAGAATTATTTTTATAAAGCCTAGCTTTCTAGAAGACTTTCATGTTGAAATCTTCTGAAACTTAAAGGTGAGGTATTTTGAAATACACAAAGTGCCAAATGGCATAAAGTATGTCAAAAGTATCTTGATTTTAAACCAATTCAAAAGAACTAGAGTTCAGTGTTTCATGATCTTACGGAGCATCCTTGAGCCCTCTAAGTTTATAGTCTATATGAAGCCTAGTCATTTATGTGACATAGAGTAATAAAGCTTACTATCATTTTTAAAAATCTTGGAATATAAGCTTTTATATTGCAGACCCAGTACATAGTTAATAGTGTTAGATATTTTCTGTTAAGTCTACATGATTAGAAAAATTCTTTGCATGAATTAGATTAAGAAGCCTAAAACGTATATAATTTACCCAAATAAATGAAATAAATTGGTGCAAATATAAGAGGAGAATTTGTAATTTCACTCTATTCCCAGGATATTCCATTGCATTTAATAATAATTCATAATTAATCTATAAGACATGGAAAAATCAGGAAATATTCACTTTCTCCCCAGTTGTAATACTTCTATCTTTTCCGATAGTTTTAGTATTACTATTTTTACTTTTACAACTTAGATAGTATTTTTAATATAATTTCAGTTTTTATAGTAAACTTATAAAGGAAGGCAGAAAATACACCTGGGTTATAAATCCACTCCAATTGTATTGAGATGTTGCTTGGTTTAATTTTCTCTTGAATCAGACTGGACTTAAGAATGAGAGCAGATATGAAGGCTGTGTTTACTTCTTCATTTTGTTATTTGGTTTTTTAACAATTTATAGTTAATAACTAAAAAAGACTTTTCAGTTGTCTTGTTGATATGTGAATTTCCTTTTTAGATATTGATGTATGCATTTTTTGTCATCACTTGTTAGTTTATTTGTAAGTATTTGTGTTTCAAATGTCTTTACTGAAGATTTGATTTCTACTTCTTTTCATGTACACTCAATACATCTTTGTACAAATATCTTGACTTTACTAATAATTTACAATATTAGTGTTTTTAAAAAGTCAATCTTATTAAGATACAATTTTAAACAAAAAATATACAGATTTTAAAAGAAATTCTAGTAAAGGTCACAAATACATACATACATACGACTTACCCTCAAATAAATGTATGTAACATTTCTGTCACTCTAGAAAGTTCTCTCCTGCTTGTTTGTAGTTTATCTCCACACTGCCTCCATCAGACAACTGAAGATCTGACTTATAACCCATTGACTAGTTTTGTCTCTTGGAATCTCATATAAATGGACTCAGAAAGTGTTTCGACATCCTCTGTTTCTGCCTTGTTTTACTTGACATAATTCACCTTTGTTGTATGTCTCAGAAAGTTTATTTCTTTTTATTGCTGAGCAGTATCCCATTATGAGACTGTACCACAATTTACACACTTAGCTGCTCATGGACATTTGAGCTATTTTGGCCTATTATGACTAAAGCTACTCTGAATATTCATGTACACGTCTTTCTTTTTCTAAAAAACTATTTTCAGTTTTCTTACGTAACTATCTAAGAGTGGAATTGCTGAGTTATATGTATGTTTAACTTTGTAAGAAAATGCCCAGTTATACTCCAAATTTGTTGTACCATATGATGTCCACAGCAGCAATACGTCTGAGTTCCTCTTTACTCTACATCCTCATCAACACTTGCTTTTATCAGTTCTTTGATATTAGCCATTCTTGTTGGAATAAAGTAGCACTACATTGTGATTTTAATTTGAATTTCCCTGGTGATTAATACATTTAGTATCTTTCCTTATGCTTAGTGTCTGTAAGTATATCTTGTTTTATGTGTCTAAGTCTTTTACTGTTTTTTAAAAAGCATGTGTTTTTAACTTTCTTGCTGAGTTCTAAGAGTCCTTTAAATATTCAGAATCAGTCTATTATCAGATACATGTATTACAAATGTTTTCTCCTAATCTGTGGCTTGACTTTTCATTTTCTTAAAGGGGGTTTTGAAGAATAGGTTTTAATGTTGATAAAATGCAGTTTAACAATACTTCATTTTATGCTTTGTGTTCTCCTGTTTTGTTTATAAATACTTTGCCTAACCCAAGGTCATAAATGTTTGCTCCTTCCTTTCTTCTAGAAGTTTTATAGTCTTAGCTTTTGCTTTTATGTTTATGATCCATTTTGAATTTTTGTGAATGGTGTAGATTCAGTACTCAATTTAATTTTTAATAGCTTATTGTATATATAAATATATTTTATTTTCTATACTTTTTTCTTTCTTTTCTTTTTTTTTTTTTGAAATGGAGTCTCACCCTGTTGCCCAGGCTGGAGTGCAGTGGTGTGATCTTGGCTCACTGCAACCTCCAACTCCTGGGTTCAAGCAATTACCCTGTCTCAGACTCCTGAGTAGCTGGGACTACAGGTGTGCACCATCACACCTAGCTAATTTTTGTATTTTTAGTAGAAACAGCTTTTCACCATGTTAGCCAGGATGGTCTCAGTCTCCTGACCTCGTGATCCACCTGCCTCAGCCTCTCATGCCTGTGAGGTGGCTCACACCTGTGTTGGGATTACAGGCGTGAGCCACCATGCCCTGCTCCACCTAGTACAATATTGAATAAACTGGTGAGGGCAGAAAACTTTGCCTCTTTACACTCTTAGGAAGAAAGCATTTCACATATCATTGTTTAGCTTGAGGAAATATATAATATTTTTTGGTAGATGCACTTATTAAGGAAGTTCCTATTTGCTATAAATTTTTATTATGAATAGCTGTTTAAATTTGTCACATGCTTTTTTCTGTACCTAATGAGATGATTATATGACTTTTTTATGTTGTTAATTTGGTAAATTGATTAATTTTCAGATGTTGAAACAGTGTTTAGTTTTTAAATGAACCTCAGTTAATTATGACAGATTATTGTTTTATATATTGTTGGATATTATTTACCATAATTTTGTTAAAATTTGAGTCTATTTTTATGAGAGATATTGTTCTGTTATAGTTTTTTATTTTTCTGCCTTTTCTTGTTTTCACTGAGAATTTTATTTTATTTCATCTCTTCTTTCTGCATAATAATTTTACTTTAAAAATTTAGTTGCCCTAGAGTTTGCAGCTCTCCAAGAAAATACCACTATGCCACTTCACAAGTAATGCAGATATCTTATAATAGAATATTTTCAATTCCCCCATTCCATCCCTTATGACATTGCTGTCATTCATTTCATTTATCCATATGCTGTAATCATGCAATACATTGCATTACTTTAAATAAATTGTTTTTAGAATAATTGAGAATAAGAAAACATCAAATATTTTATTTTGCCCTCATGTTTTCTTCTCTGATGCTCTTTCTTTTTAAATGTAGATCCACATTTCTGACCTATGTAAGTTTTCTTCTTCTGGAATAACTTTTAACATTTCTTGCAGGGTGTGTCTGCTGAGAATGAATTCCCTCAGATTTGTTCATCTAAGAACAAAATTATCCTTTCAAGGATAATTTTGAAGGATAATTAGTTACTGTTTTTCTTCAACACTGTTTATCTCTCCTCTCCGTAGCTGCTTGCATGGTTTCTGATGAGAAGTCTGCTGTATTTCTTATTAATTTATTTATTTTAATAGGACAGATGATTTTTCACCCTCTGACTTCTTTCAAGATGGTCTGTCTTTAATTTTCTGTAATTTGAATATGATGTGCCTAACGATAGGTTTTCTGGTGTTTATCCTGCTTTAATATCTTTGAGCTTCCTGGGTTTATGATTTGGTATATTTTATTATTTTGGGAAAACCTCTGGCCAAAGTAAACTATTTCTTCTGCTTCATTCTTCTTTTTTTTGGTATTCTAAATCTACAAAGCCTACATCATTTTGATTCTTCCATAGTTCTTGGATGTTCTATTCTGGTTTCTCCCCCTTTTTTAAATTCTGCGTTTTCTTTGTACTTGGTTTGGGGAGTTTTATTGATTTATTTTCGTAGCTGTGTCTAGTCTACTCACGAGTCAGTCAAAGGCATTTTTTATTTCAGTTACAGAGCTTTTGATTTCTAGCATTTCTTTTTGATTGTTTCTTAGACTTCTCATCTCAATGCTAGAGTCAAATAAATGTCTTTTCCCCATGTGTAATAAGGTTCTGAAAAATATTTTCTACGAGAGAGTAAGCATTTGTTATGGAGAGTGCCTTAGGCACATTTCACAATTATTACTTTATCCCTACCCTCTGCCAGAGACAAGAGAATACATTTCTGGGCTCTTGACGATAAGAATCTGGTGGGTTTCCTGGAATGAAAGTTTGAGGCCCTTTCCTAAGGCTGCGACTCCAAGGAGTTTCTCAAACTACTCCTTCCTTAGGCTCCAGAGATTTGTCAAAATTATCATTTAAGTGTTTCTACCACTTTTGGGCTCCAGTGGCTTCTGCTCTAGGTAAACTGACTTCAGCTGTGACTCTCTGCATTTGTCCTCTTTGCAGATAGTGGGGTGGCAGTTTGTTACCTCACTTCTCTGATGAGTCCAAGAAAATATATTAAGTTTCAGTTTGTTCAACTTTTTGTTGTTGGTTAAGGATAAAAGTGAGGACTTCCAAGCTCTTTCCTGTTTGAGGTGAAACTAGAAATTCGAATTTTCTATCTTTATGATATCTTTGTTACACTTTAGTATCAGGGCTATATTATTCTCTCAAAATAAATTGGTAAGTGTGACTTCCTCTCTGTTTTCTGCAGTATTTTGTATAAGAGCGATATTTTGTCTTTCTCAAATACTTGGTAGAAATTACCAGTTAAACTATATAAGCCAGTATTTTATTGGGAAGGTTTTTTTTTTATTATAAATAAAATTTTAAAAACAATACATACAGAGCTTGCCAGATTTTTCTATTTTTTCTGTTGTCAATTTTCTTTAAAAAACATTTAGTTTACTAGCATTAAGTCATTTATAATATTCCTTTATTGTCTGGATGTCCTGTAATAACAGCCACTATTTCATTCCTGCTATTGCTAATTTTATTTTTTTCTTATCAATTTTTGTAAGGAGTTGTCAGCCTTATTAATCTTTTAAAAGTCAACTTTTGGATTTGCTAATTTTCTCTTGGTTAATCATAGATTTCTACATTTTGTTGCCTTTTGCTACTTGCTTTGGATGTAATTGCTCTTTTTCAAACTTTTTTAAGCTGAAAAGTTAATGCATTTGATGTTTTTCTTCTTTTCTGATATGGGCATTGAAAGCTACAAATTTCCCTCAGAGAACTCTTTTAGCTGTAGCCTACACATTTTGACATGATTTGCTTACAGTATTATTCAGTTCAAAATTCCTTTGTCATTTTTTTCTAACCATTGATTATTTAGAAATATGTTGTTTTAATTTCAAAATATTTTAGAATTTTCTAGAAATCTTTAAAATTTTAATACCTAATTAATATTTTTGTGGTCAGAGAACATACTTTATAAGATTTCAATTTTTTTGAAATATATTAAGATTTATTTTATGGTCCAGTAATGCTTCATCTTGGTGAATGTACCATTTGGCTTGAGAAAAATAAATTTTTTTCAGTCTTGTGTTAATGTCAGATCAGAATGGCTGATAATATTTTTCACATCTTCTATATTTATACTTTTTTGTAAACTTGTTTATCAGTAATTATGAAAAGGATATTAAACTCTCAAGTTACGATGGTGGATTTGTCTGTTTCTCCCTTAAGTTTCCTCAGATTTTGCTTTCTGTATTTCAGTGCCTTTTTATTGAGTGCATATTTTAACTTGTTAGGTATTCTGCTGAATTGACCCTTTTATTATTATTACAATGCTTCCCAGTATTTTTCGTAATACTCGTCTTGCGTAATAGCTTGTCTCATGTTAACACAGCCATACCAGTTTCTTTTAGTCTTACTACTTGCATGGTATATATTTTCCGACTTTTTGCTTTTAATGTCTTTGTGTCTATTTTTAATGTGTGTGTATTTTTGAGAGCATATAGTTAGATTTTGCTTTTTAAAACCAATCATACAATATCTACCTTTTAAATTGAGTGTTCAGTTCATTTACTTTCAATGTAAAATTATTGACACAGTTTGATTTGTCTGTTTTCTCCACCCAGCTTTTTATTTGTATCATTTGTTTTTTTCTTTGTGTTTTGATGTCTACTTTGGTTTAATTAAATATTTTAAGTGCTTCATTTGTTTTTCTCTCATAGTTTTTTAGCTGTATTCATGTTATTCTTTTTAGTTATTGCTATACTAAATATACTGTCTACCTTGCACTTTTTATAGTCTACTTAGAAATAATATTTTATCATCCACAATTTGCATATTACATACCACAAATATAGGAATCTTACAACAGTACATTTATTATCTTTGTGCCAATTTATGAAATATTTTATGTTATCGAATACATTACCAATTTTACATTGGTTATAAAGGACTTTATAATTTTATTACTTTTGCTTTAATGATTTGCTTAGTTTTTTTTTTAGGGACGAAAGGAGGAAGGGAGGGAGGAAGGAAGGGAGGGAGGAAGAAAGGGAGGGAGGAAGGGAGGGAGGGGGGAGGGAGGAAGGGAGGAGAAGGGAGAGAGGGAGGGAGAGAGAGAAAAGAAGGAAGGAAATCAGGCAATAAGAGAGACATTGCTGACCTGGATCTAGAGGTCTACAAGTTGATTTCTTTTTTCTTTCTTTGAGAGAAGGAAAGAAAAAAAAGGGAGTGAAGGAGAGGAAGAAAGAGAAAAAAACAGAGGGAGAGAGAATGGAAATGTTGCTTTATTCTAAAAGAAATGGGTATTAATAATGGCCAATCAATATTTCATTTAAACCTATGAGTAGGTGTGATGTGGTTTTGACAAGAATGTATATTTTGTGTTTAAAGTGAAGAGCTCTATAAATATTTATTAAGTTTACTTGTTCCAGATCTAAGTTCGAGTCCTTGATATCCTTATTAATTTTCTGTCTCATTGAGTCTAAGTCTCTATGTATCTGGGTGTTAGGATCGTTAGCTCTTATTGCTGCATTGATCCTTTTACCACTATATCTTTGTTGCTTTAAAATCTATTTTATCAGATTCGAGAATTGCAACTCCTGTTATTTATTTATTTATGCTTTCCATTTGGTTGGTAAATCTTTCTCCATCCCTTTGTTTTGAGTCTTTGTGTATCCTTGCATGTGAAATGGATCTGGATGTAGCATACCATTGGGTTTTGGCTGTATCTTTTAATTGGGGGATTTAGTCGATTTAAATTTAGGATTACTGCCATTTGTTGTTAACTGGCTGTTTTATCCATTCGTTGATGTAAATTCTTCTTTATGTTGATGCTCTTTACTTTTTGGTATATTTTTAGAAAGGCTAATACTGGTTGTTTCTTTCTATGTGTAATGTTTCTTTCAGAAGCTCTTGTAAAGCAGGCCTGGTGGTAACAAAATCTCTGAGTACTTGTTTGTTCATAAAAGATTTTATTTTTCCTTCAGTTATGAAGCTTAGTTTGGCAGGATATGAAATTCTGGGCTGAAAGTTCTGTTCTTTACGGATGTTGAATATTGGCCCCCACTCTCTTCTGGCTTGTAGGGTTTCTGCTGAGAGATCTGCTGTAAGTCTGATAGGCTTCCCTTTGTGGGTAACCTGACCTCTCTCTCTGGATGCCCTTGGTATTTTCTCCTTCATTTCAACCCTGGTGAATCTAACGATTATGTGTCTTGCGGTTGCTCTTCTTGAGGAATATCTTTGTGGTGTTCTCTGTATTACCTGGGGTTGAATGTTGTCCTGCTTTGCTGGTTTAGGAAAATTTTCCTAAATAATATCCTGAAGAATATTTTCCAGCTTGGACTCATTCCCTCCGTCGCATTCAGGTTCACCTATTAAACGTAAATTTGGTCTTTTCACATAGTCCCACATTTCTTGGAGACTTTGCTCTTTCCTTTTTACCCTTTTTTCTCTATTCTTGTCTTCTCGTTTTATTTCATTAAGTTGGACTTCAACTTCTGATATCCTTTCTTCTGCTTGAACAATTCGAGTGTTTAATCCTGTGCATACTTCTCAGAGTTCCTGTATTGTATTCTTCAGTTCCATTAATTCACTTATATTCCTCTCTAAATTGTCTATTCTCATTAGGATTTCGTCAAACATTTTTTCAAAGTTCTTAGTTTCTTTACGTTGGGCTACAACATGTTCTTTTAACTCACAGAAGTTTCTTATTATCCGTACTCTGAAGCCTAATTCTTTTATTGGGATGCGCTCGTTCTCCGTCAAGCCTTGTTCCCTTGTTGATGAGGGACTGTGATCCTCTTCAGAGGGAGAGGCATTCTGATTTTGAGTATTCTCAGCCTTTTTACACTGGTTTCTTCCCATCATTGTAAGTTTATCCACCTGTCATCTTTGTAATTACCACCCTTCAAATTAGGTCTCTGAGTAGAGGTCCAAGTTGTTAGTTCCCAGGGCCGAACTATGAGCAACCCACTGCTCTGGCCAAAACAGCGGCGTTAAGACTGATGGTGCTTTTCTGCCTGGGAATCTCCAGTCTGACTTCATTCTTCAGTTCGTATAGGCGACTCTGCCTTCCCAGAGCTCCAAACGTTGATCAGAAGGGGAACCAGTCCCGTTTACTCTGCATCAAGAGCTGCCGCGCCGAGGTGCTGGCAAAACTGCTGCTCCGGCCACAAGAGTCGCTCTGGCGACCTGTGCTGCTCCTCCAAACCTTGGTCAGGAGGGGAGCCAGTCCTGCTTACTCTGCTCCAAGAGCTGCCGTGCTGAGGTGCCGGCAAAACCAGTGCGCCGGCCACAAGAGTAGCGCTGGCGACCCGTGCAGCTCCTCCACTGGGAATCTTCTGTTCTGGGAGCGACCAAAATTTGTCTGAAAATGTGGCATCCTTTCGTTCTCTGTGTTTTCACTGGGAGCTACAATCTTGAGATGTTAGCAGTCAGCCATCTTGGATCATTCTCCAATTTGCTTACTTTTTAAGAGAAATAAGAGAAAAGGAAAAGGAAGTAATGTTTTATATTTATTCACATACTTAGTGTCTTCTGGCTCCAGTATTTTTTGATGAGAAGTCAGTTATTATTTGTATTTTTTGTCCTTTATTTACCATGTATTGTTCTATTTGCCTGCCATCTTTATCTTTGGTTTACCACAGTTTTACTATGATATATTTATTTGTAAGGTTTTTTTGTATTTATTCTGGGTTTAAGAAGCTTCTTGTATCTGTATTTTGACTTTTTTCCCCATCAAATTGGAAATACTTCTACCATTATATATTCAAATATGTATTTCATGACATTTTATATCTCTCCTCTTCTTCTGGTACTCTACCTGTAGATATATTTGACTAGTTGATGTTTCCCCATAGGTTGTTAAAGACTGTTCATTTTTCTTCTGTTACTCAGATTGGTTTATTTCAATCAAACTCTAATCAAATTTACTGACCCTTTCTTCTACAGTCTCCAATCTGCTGTCAAACTCGTGAAAGTGAGATTTTCATTTCAGACATTGTACTTTTAAATTTCAGATTTCAGTTTGATTCTCCTTCTCTCCTTTACTCTTCCTCTTCCTCCTACTGAGTCTTCTTTATTTTCTTTCTCTTCTAAATTTTCCCATATCTTGACTCATGACTGCACACACACACACACACACACACACACACACACACACACACACACACACATATTTGAGATGGAATCTTGCTTTTTCACCCAGGCTGCAGTGCAATGGTGCAATCTTGACTCGCTTGAACTGCCTGCCATGTTTAAGCGATTCTCCTGCCTCAGCCTCCTCAGTAGCTGGAATTACATGTACCTGCCACCATGCCTGGCTAATTTTTTGTATTTTTTAGTAGAGACTGGGTTTCATCATGTTGGTCAGTCTGGTCTGAAACTCCAGACCTCAGGTTATCTACCCACCTCAGACTCCCAAAGTGCTGCGATTACACCACACCTGGCCCACTCATGACTATTTTGTTTTAAGTCTTTGAACATCTTTGTACTAGATGCTGTTTTCATTTCCTTTCTCTTCTGAGGTTTCCTATATCTTCACTCATTATGACTGTATTTTCTTTTAAGTCTTTAAATACCTTTGTACCAGATATTCTAAAGTCATTATCTGTTATATCTAATATTTGGATCATCCTGGAGTTTTTTTTTTCATTCACTGCTTTATTGCTATATGATGGAACATATTCTTCTATTTTTTTACATTTAAAAACATTTGGATTGATTTTGGACCACTGTGGCGTATATCATAAGTAATATGGGTTATATAATCTCTCTTAAACAGCATTTTGTTTTGGCGATTTAGTAAGTTGCCAAGATGCTCCTATATCCTATCAAGGCTTGGCTTAGTGTTTGCTAAGGCATATTCCATATGCCTGAGATACAGATTTTCTAGTGTTTTAGTTGAAGGCCTTATAGTCTTGATAAGTTATCTCATCTTTGGCTGAGCCACAACTTAAGTGTCTCCCCCTACTATGAAACTTCTGTAGTTTTTTGTTTCAGTCTCAATCCTGCAAGAACCATTCTCTGTTATATCTCATAATATAGCATATTTCTTATCATCATATGTACAGTACAGCCCTGGATCCAATGACTTTACGAAGATTTTTGAGACCACTCTTCTTCTAAGCTCTATTCTTTCTAAAATCTCATTCTTTAAATTTCAGCAGCTCTAAACTGTGGACTTTGCTTTCTCAGCTAAGTGGGTCTGCCTTGTTTCTACTGGTCTCCAATTCCATATACTGCATTAAGAAATCACCTATAGGCAGAAAGCCTAGGTGATGATGAAACTCACCTCTTGTGTTTCCCTTCATTCAGAGATTACTGTCCTATTCTACCAATTGTCCTGTGACAGTTAATAGTCATACATATATTTTGTGCAAATTTATAGTTGTTTATTATATATGGGCAAATCTGATAGATGTTAGTCCTTCATATTTGAAAGTGGAAGTCCACACTGTTTTATTTATAAAAAGAGAATAACCTCTCATTCAGTGAAATCCAGAACTGAAATGTTGTGATTCCAACCTTATACAAGGGGATGTACAACATCATATATGTTGCTAATCAGTGTTGCAGCCCTTAAAACAACTAAATAATGACACTTCACTTTCCTCAGATAAAGGTACAAGGAGAAATAGCATGTCTTCTATTTTGGCACCATGGATTGTATTTTCCTTAAAACTGGTCCTCAACTTGATATCTATTGTCTCATTTTGTTGGCTATAGGATGTAAATACAAAATGCAGCAGTGAGAAGCTACAATCAAATCACAAATCTGTAATTTTAATTGTTTTTCTTTATATGAAAACATTAAGGGTTAAAAACTACCTGGAATAAAATAACATTATATATTTCAACATATAATAGAAGACTTAAAAACAGCTAATATTGTCATGTGATATAACCAAAAATTACTTTGGTTATATCACATTTCACAGGATGAATAATAGTTGCAAGTATTTGTTCAAATTAATATGAGAATTTAAAATTTTCTTTTTTTCTTTTGTGAGTTTCTAACTTTTAGATTTAGTATTACCTAATTGGAGACTTTCAATGCTAAATATATTTCATAGTAGTAGGTGTATAATTAACAAAGAGAAATAGACATGTGTTAAACATAGAATTTTACAAAGGATTTGGCATGGATCACAGTGGCTATTTTTGAAAATAACAAAGCCCATGTTTCCTCATTTGATCTCAAGTGAACACTGAAGCAGCTGTGTCCCATCCTCTTTTGGTAATCCTACAGATCCAAGAGTTCTGTTCTTCTTTAGCTGCCACTCCTAAAGTTTCTGGGTTTTTTTCCCCTCACACATTCCATTCCTTCATAATGTTTCCACATATTTTCTTCTTATTGTGTTTGATACATAATGGAGAGTACAAAGTCTCTTTTCTTTTGCCTACTGTTATACATCCAAAAGTTATGCCTTTAGGTTAAATATGTTACTTGGCATTTCCCTTTAAAAAATATCTTTCCATTTCTGTGTCCTATGAAATTATCTGCTGAACCAATCCACCCCCAGCCTTGAGACTTATGATTCCAAAAATCTCTATGGCTGGAGATCCAGTAGAAATTCTTCAGGCCTTATGTCATGGTAAACTTTGAGAGTCATATGTTTTGAGTGAAACTATGAAGGCTTACATGATTTTTTGTTTTTTGTTTTTTGCTTTTTACCAAAGTAAAGCAATAAAGATGCCATGTTTTCTTGTATCATACCAACAGATGTCCTGTACCATTAATATTCATAAATGATTTGTTTCCAAAAACAATACAGTAACTCCTTCTCTTCTTTAACCAGATCATTTGTAATTGTGTATTCCTCTGTTCCTGTTAATATGCACACTAGGAGTGTTTCTTTTTATGTTTGAAACTTCATGCAAATGGCTTATCGGCCTTTATGACTATAGCCCAGGCTGACTGACTCCTTGTTCAAGTCACCTGTGGCCTCAGGAAGCTGGAGTGACTCATTATTGCCAGAGCTGGGAACAGCTTTTCCTATATTCAGCATGATCTTCCACTCATTTTTACATCCTACTTCTCTCCTCCACCCCCTGTTCCCTCCCTTTCAAATTCTCTCCAGGAAAAATGACTCATGATTCACATATACTTGTTTGATTTTCATATAAGGAGAATTTGAGCTTGGGAAGGATTTTATATACCTAATTGTCCATATTGTTTAGAAGATTTAGGAAACATTTAATTTTGGAATAACTCATGAGATTATTGGTTACATTGAACATATGATAGATGATCAATGGGTTTTTGTTTTATGGTGAATAGTCAGTCTTAAAGTTTTAGCCACCTATGCATGCTATCCATTTCCTTGTAGCTCTGTTTTAGTCATTGCATTTATCTTCCCTAGTCCATACCTAAATCTTGCTTTTTTCCACAATTTAAACTTTTTGATGTATACATTTGATATATAAATATAGATTTCATTTGTTTTTGAGCTTTGGAAAACTTCTATAGGTGTTAAAATTTGAATGAAAATTCAACTAGCTAAATAATATAACAAAATGTAAATGAAACCTACTGTAATGCAGATTTCTACAAATTATAATTATTTTAGAACTCATTATTATTAGTTTCTTGAAACAGAAATTATGAAGTTACATAGTATAGTACTTGGATGATTCCCAGAATTTAGAGACAAGTCAAACAATTTTTCTACCTTAAACTGGTTTTAATAAAAGATTAAGAAAAACAATCGTGATTAGTTATTTGTGCAGTCTTCATAGGAAGTATCTCATCCAGTTACCAACATGGTCTGATTTATCCTGGGAAGTCTATCAAAACTTCCAGACTGAAGACCAATTTCCAGGTTATTGTGGCTTTAACCAAGTTCAGCCACCCTGTGAAGCTAGCTTAAAATAACCTGGTAGTTTTTCAAATCACTTTAAATTTATTTAAAACTTATAATGTTTTAGCTCCTAGTAACTTTTGTGGCAGTGTCTGTCAATAAGAGGTTGATACTGGCCATTACTCCAAGATGACTACATAATTGAGATGATATTGAGCAACCTATGAGAACTTATCAAGTTAAATATTAAAATATTGGCCCTCAACTCCAAACTCAACATATTCTACAGTATACCCCATATGTGTATCTAAGTTTACATATTCAAAATTTACATGTCCAAAATGAACTCCCCATCATATTCCCCCTTGCCCAAATCTGCACTTCCTACAGTATTCTTCACTTTGTATTCTCAAACATTAACAGCACTCACAGCTCTTTCTCTTATATCCTAAATCCAACCAACTACAAATCCTCTTGACTCTACTTTCTGTCTATCTGGAGCCCAGCCTTCCTACTGTCACTACCATAGACTAAATTGCATCAGTTTTTGCCTAGATTATTGAAGTAATCTAAGTGGTCTCCTTGCTTCTACCCTTTCTCCCCTCTAGCAGCCTGAGTGATCATGTTAAAAGATGTTTCACTTCTTCTTACTCGTCTACCAAAATACTCCTATAGCTTCCCAGATCACTGATAATAAAAACCAAAACTGTTTGTATGACTTATAAAGCTAGTATATTCTGACCTCCATGCCCTCTCTTTCCTCTTTGGTCTCATTTATTACTATTCTTTTCTTCTTACTATAGTTTCGTGATGCATCAACTATTGCAGTTATATTATTCCTCAATGCAGTTTAGCTTTATCACTTGGCTGCAGTGATCACAAATCTCCCTGTTGTCCCTTGAATGTTCTAGCCATATTCCAAGTAAACTCTTTTGCCTAGATTACTCTCCCCATGATAGGCACAGGTCTCTCTTGCTCACTTCTCTTAGGTCTTGTCACAAAAGTCACCATTTCAGTGAAGTCTATCCTGATTATCTTATTGGAAATTGCAACCTCACCTCAGCAACACTTTCTATCCTCTCACCTCTTTATTTTATTTTTCTCTCCTTAACATATTATTATTCAATATTATTATTACATTCTTTTTATAATTATAACCAATTGTTACTATTTTTAACTTATCTTGTTTATTTTGTCAACTTTTAATCAAATTATAGGATTCATGAGGGCAGATGCTTTGTTTTATGTTTACTTCTATATTCCCAGAAAATTGCCTAGTGAAGAAGATGCTTAACATATATTTGTTGAGAAAAGTTGTTTATGGTTACTGTGGTCTAGGCACTTTACCTTCATGATTGTAATCTTCACAATTACCTTAAAAGGTGATTACTAGCCCTGTTTTGCATTTTAGAGAACTGAGATGTAAAAATATAATTTCCCCAAGATCATACAACTTGTAAATGGCAAAGCTATTATTTTAAGTCCATTTGTTTAGTTCTGCATCAAGACTTACATCTCCATGATGCTTACATTGTAGCAATCTTAGTCCTAAAAACTTAAAACTGGAGCAAAGTTAGGATTCAAAAAACCTAGAGTATGAGAATTTTTTTATAATGCAGTGATATGGTTTGGCCGTGTACCCACCCAAATCTCATGTTGAATTCCCATGTTATGGGAGGGACCCAGTGGGAAGTAATTGAATCATGGGGGCAAGTCTTTCTAGTGCTGTTCTTGTGATAGTGAATAGTCTCACAACATCTGATGGTTTTAAAAGGAGGAGTTTCCCTGCACAAGCTCTCTCTTTTTGCCTGCTGCCATCTATGTAAGATGTGACTTACTCTTCCTTGCCTTCCACCATGATTGTGAGGCTTCCCCAGCCATGTGGAACTATAAGTCCAATTAAACATCTTTCTTTTGTAAATTTTTCAGTCTCGGGTATGCCTATATCAGCAATGTGAAAATGGATTAATACATGCACTTATACTTTTCAGTAGAATTTTAAAGTTAATTGAGAGAGATCCAAGATGGCTGATCACTAACAGCTCGGGATTGTAGCTCCCAGAGAAAGCCCAGAAAATGAGAGGATGCCATATGTTCAGACAAATATTCATCACTCACGGACCAGAGGATTTCCAGTGGAGGGGTCCCACGGGTCACCAGCGCGACTCTTGTGGCTGGCGCAGTGGTTTTGCTGGTGCCTTGTCATGGCAGCTCTTCATGCGGAGTGAGCGGGACTGGTTCCCTTACTGACTGGTGTTTGGAGCTCTGGGAAGGCAGAGCCACTTGTTGCAGACTCAAGAAGAAAGTCAGACCAGAGATTCCCAGGCAGAGGAGCACCATCAGTCTTTTCACTGCTGTTTTGGCTGGCGCAGTGGGTTGCTCGGATTCCAGCACTGGGAATCAATAAATTGGACGTCCACTCAGAAACCTAATTAGAAAGGCAGTAATTGTAAAGACAGCAGATGAATAAATTCATAATAAAGGGAAAAAAACAGCCTAAAAAAGGCTGAGAATACCCAAAATCAAAATCCCTCTCCCTCTACAGAGGATAGCAATTCCTCATCAGCAATGGAACAAGCCCTGATGGAAAAGGACTGTGTTCCATTATCTGAAGTAGGCTTCAGAAGGTGGATGATAGAAACTTTTGGGAGTTGAAAGAACTTGTTCTAACCCAATGTAAAGAAACTAAGAACTTTGAAAAAAGGTTTGACAGAATGCTAAAAAGAATGGACAATATAGAGAGGAATATAAATGAACTAATGGAGTTGAAAAATACAACACGAGAACCTAGTGAAATATGCACAAGTTTGAATAGCCAAATTGATCAAGCAGAAGAAAGGATATCAGAGGTTGAAGACCAACTTAATGAAATAAAACGAGAAGACAAGAATAGAGAAAAAAGGATAAAAAGGAATGAGCAAAGTCTCCAAGAAATATGGGACTATGTGAAAAGACCTAATCTACGTTTGATAGGTGTACCTGAATGTGATGGAGAGAATGAATCCAAGCTGGAAAATACTCTTCAGGGTGTTATCCAGCAGAATTTTCCCAATCTAGTAAAGCAGGACACTATTCAACCCTAGGTAATACAGAGAACACCACAAAGACATTCCTCAAGAAGAGCAACCCCAAGGCACATAATCATTAGATTCACCAGGGTTGAAATGAAGGAGAAAATACCAAGGGCATCCAGAGAGAGAGGTCAGGTTACCCACAAAGGGAAGCCTATTAGACTTACAGCAGATCTCTCAGCAGAAACCCTACAAGCCAGAAGAGAGTGGGGGCTGATATTTAACATACTTAAAGAACAGAACTTTCAGCCCAGAATTTCATATCCTGCCAAACTAAGCTTCACAATTGAAGAAAAAATAAAATCTTTTATGAACAAGCAGGTACTCAGAGATTTTGTTACCACCAGGCCTGCTTTACAAAAACTTCTGAAAGAAGCATTACACACAGAAAGGAACAACCAGTATTAGCCTTTCTAAAAATATACCGAAAAGTAAAGAGCATCAACATAAAGAAGAATTTACATCAACAAATGGATAAAATAGCCAGTTAACATCAAATGGCAGTAACCCTAAATTTAAATCGACTAAATCCCCCAATCAAAAGATACAGCCAAAACCTAATGGTATACTACATCCAGACCCATTTTATATCCAAAGATACACAAAGACTCAAAACAAAGGGTTGGAGAAAGATTTACCAACTAAATGGAGAGCAAAAATAAATCAACAAACAAAAAGCAGTAGTTGCAATTCTTGCATTTGATAAAACAGATTTCAAAGCAACAAAGATACAGTGGTAAAAGGATCAATGCAATAATAAGAGCTAAGGATCCTAACACCCAGATACATAAGACCCATAAAGAGATTTAGACTCAATGAGACAGAAAATTAATAAGGATATCCAGATCTTGAACTCAGATCCGGAACAAGTAAACTCAATAAGTATTTATAGAGCTCTCCACTTTAAATACACAAAATATACATTCTCCACTTTAAATACACAAAATATTGATTGGCCATTATTAATACCCATTTTTAGAATAAAGCAATATTCCTGTTCTCTCTCCCTCTTTTTCTTCCTCTTTCTTCCTCTTCTTCTCTCCTTAAAAAAACAAACAAAAATACTGAACTATTGAACTTTCCACCCATTTCTGCTCCCTGGTACTTTTCCCATCCCTTAAAAAAAAAAAAAGAGTAACACACCTGTGCACCTCACTCAGTTTGGTTCTGCTAAAAAAAAAAAAAAAAAAAAAAAAAGCATTTTAAAGTTAATTGTTCTAGTTACTTAAATCTGGCTGTGCAAATGGCAAGACCTGTGAAGACTCTGCGATTTTTCCATACTTTCAAGCTAACAACATAGTCTACTAGAGTTTCATAGTTGGTGGAGAAGACATGAGAATCCTGGGCCAGGAATTACAGTAAATAATTTGTTTTTAGGCCTAAACTTGGAGAAATCTTTCTTAGATGTTAGGATATTTTAATAGCACATTAATGTCTGTGGTTTAAATGTAATAGGGAAGTCTTATGTAAGTGTCATAGCTACACTATTGATATGGGTTAGCTCTGTGTCCCTGCCCAAATCTCATGTTGAATTGTAATCCCTAGTGTTGGAGGTGGGGCCTGGTGGGAGGTGATTGGATCATGTGGGAGGATTATCATGGTTTATAACCATTTCTCTTGATATTGTCATGGTAATAGTGAGTTGTCATGAGATCTAGTTGTTTAAAAGTGTGTAGCACTTCCGTTCCCTCTGCTCCTGCCATGTAAGGCACCTCTTCTTGCTTTGCCTTCCATCATGAGTGAAAGTTCCCTGAGTCTGCCCCAGAAGCAGATTAAACTTCTTTTCATTATGGAGTAGACAGTCTCAGGTGTTTCTTTATAGCATTGCAAGAATGAACTAATACAACTGTTCACACATAAGGGTTAAGGGGGCATTTAATATGTTTTGTAGAGTTTACAAACTTACTTGGGTTCTTTGTTTGAAACTGACTCCTTAGGCAGAATCATCCAAGATAGACTTTAAAATAATTGAAGGTGATAAAAAAAATCAACATGTCTGAGCTAACAGTTTTATGCATTCAACTATTTTCTCTTCTTTAATAATCATTTGCATGTTTTGTGATATATCAACTATTGCAGTTATATTATTCCTCAGTGCAGTTTAACTTTAGAAGAATTTAATATAAATTCCTTGGCCAGGATGATTTCAGTGTGCCCTGAGGAAAGGAAGATGTGAAAACACTTCCAGCTGAGTAAAGTATTAATTAACTTTGAAAAGGCATCTTTCCAGCATCTAGCAATATAAAATCTACATAGTTTTAAAACTTTTCAAATTCAATATATATAGCTATAATTACTTAATGATAATGTCACTGTTTAAATACACTATTCCCACCAACTGTTTTTCATTATTTATTTTTAAGGATATTGTTAAATTTATACAAATGGCAGTAATATTCAATAATGACAAAGTCTGAAGTAATGTCCTTGTATACTCAGAGCACGAACAGCAGAATAGATCTCTAGAGTAGGCTTTGGACAGGATGATGGCAGGAAGAGAGAATGAGTAATGGAAGAAGACAGTATTGTCCCATAGTTGTGGGTCATTTTTTATGGTAGTGTAGGTGACATAGTTCTAAGCATATTTGCTCTTTTCTGCTTTAACAAAACATTTTATCCAAAGGATAAGTACAAAGCCACATTTAAGAAATATTTATTGAGTCTAACGTTTACAGAAAAATTGAGGTTGAACTTTGAAAAGTATCAATATAAAGGATTCATATGTGAATCTTGATTATAGTGATGTTGATCTAAGTGAGGGGTCTTAGTAGGGCTATTATAACAGAATATTTTGAGTAGGTGGCTTACAAACAAAAAAAGATGATAGTAAAAATTTATCATCCTGAACCTAAACTTACAGTTTTCAATTCTAAACCTAGTAAGTAGAATCTACAGATTCAAGATCAGGGTGCCAACATAGTTTGGTTCTGGTGAAGGCCCTCTCCAGGTTACAGACAGCATGCTGACTTCTTGCTGTATTCTCACATTGTACCAAGAGGGCCAAAGAGGTCTCTGGGTTCCCTTTTATAAAGACACTAATGAAGGTGGCATTCTCATCACCTAATTACCTCTTGGAGCCTATACCTTCTAATACCATCAAACTGGGAGTTAGGATTCTAACATATGAATTCTGGGGGACACAAACATTCAGTCCATCACATGAGAGCTGTGATAAAGCTGGCAGGCCAGCCAGGATCTTTATTCCATTTCCTCCTGCGGAGTGACCTACTTTTAACACCATTCTTTATGCATTGAAATGATTCTTGTTTTCATTTTATGTTTTAAATAAGACATGTGCATCTGAAAGTCTAAGATATTACCTACGTGCTTCAAAAGATTTCCCACAAATTGTTTCTTTTGTAATGCTATAGCATGTCTGATGTGGTATTCTTGGAAGAATGTAATTTTTAAGTAGTAAAAATTTATCACCCTGAACCTAAACTTACAGTTTTCAATTCTAAACCTAGTAAGTAGAATGTGTGAATTGATTGCATTCAATTAAATATCATGCCTAGTGAGTGATTACCACACAAAGTATAGTATTTTCTCTCTTTATTTCTCTCGCTTACCTAAGTTAGATCAAAAAAAAAACAAAAACAAAAAAACAAAAACAAGCATATAGTCGTAGTTGCATTTTTGCTTTTACTGACAAGTATATAATTGGAATTCAAGTTTGTAAATAATTTGTGCCTTGTATGCCTCTGAATTTGAAAACATTTATCTGATGTTTGAAAAACAGCTGATGTAGTCATTCTCTGAAGACATTCTGTAATTCTTTCTTTGATTTTCAAGAATTCCCAAAGATAGATCAATTAGTTTTACTATTTGACAGGCTATTATTCTGCTGATGACTTTTTAAAACTCTCTACATACAAAAATCTACTCATTTCTGCTTAAAGTTTATCTTTATTATGTTTCATTCTCTTTAATTCTCACCCCATTTTTTTGGAGCTGCTCTGGTTTTAGTGGTCATAGTTTGGTTTATCAAATAGAATTCCTCATAAATGCTCTGTATCATTTGATATATATATATACATATATATATGTATAGTCAACTGAACTTTAATATTTATTATGATTTTTATACATCAAAGACATATTATTCAATTATATAAGAGAATATCTCCCCTGAAACCTTTTAAAATTTTTCTTTCAAAATTTATTTATCTCTTGAACATGTATAATCATTTTGTCAAGTTTTCTTTAAAAATATCACAAAAGGTTCATGAGTGAACTTGCATTAAGCTTATAAATTAAATAATAATTATCAATAATTTATAATTTATAGTCTTATAATTTGACATGTTGTAAGAACATGGTATCCAATAAAAATCTCTCAAATCAATGCATAAATATGGGCTTATTGGAATTAAACTAATTAGAAAATTTAGAAAAAACTTTGAAAAATCTTAGATCTTCACTTCAAATGTTCATGTATTCCAGGTAAATTAAATATTTAAATAATAAAAACATGTCTTTCAAGAAAAATGTTGGAAAATAATAGAAGTTAATTTTATCAACCCTCTAAAATAAGAGATAATTTCTAAGCAGGTAAAGGATAGAATTAGTGAGAGAAAATATCAGTAGGTCTGAAAAGCACATACAAAAAACCCATACCAAAATATAAAATCAAATTGAATTGGAAAAACATATGCAACAAAAATGAGAAGTCAGAACTATAGTATACTTATCACATAAAGAATTTACTTATATATATATATACTTCCTATAAACCACAAAAATTAAAAATTAAAAAAGTTTACTTAAATTGGCAAATGCTATAATAACATTGGCTAAATGGGTCAAAGATATGAATAGATCATTCACAAACAAATTTATTGGGAATTGTTTTACAATCTACCCTGGAAAATGTTTTATGTATATTAGAAACAATCTATGTTCTGCTGTTGTTAGATGGGGTGCTTTTAGTATTGGTTAGGCTGTTCAAGTTGTTCTAGGTGTTACTGATTTTATATTTGGTAGTTTTATCAATGACTGAGTGTGTACTATGGAAATATCCAAATATAATTGTTGAACTGTCTATTTTCTTTTCAATTCTGTCAGTTTTGGCTTCATGTACTTCTGGGGACCTTTTCTATAGATGTGTTTACATTTATAATTATTTTTTCTTTCTGATGCATTGATCCCTTTGACATTATAAAGTATCTCTTTTCAAGACTTATTTATTTATATTGATATGTAATATATTTTTGCAGAACATGTGATAATTTGATGTATTCATATAATCAAATCAGGTAATTGGGATATCAATCATTTTAAGTACTTATTTTTTCTTTATACTAGGTACATTTAAAATACTCTCTTTTAGATATTTTGAAATGTACAATCTATTAATGTTAACTGTGGTCACTCTACTGATCTGTCAAATACCAGGTCTTATTTCTTTTATCTAAAGGTGTATTTGTACTTATTAATCAACCTCTCTTCATCACCTTTGCCCTACTGTACACAGCCTCCCTTTATTTCTAATAATTTTTTGGCCTTAATGTCCATTATTGTCTGGTATTAATGTAACTATGCCAGCGATTTTATGGTTTCTGTTTGCATAGTAGATTTTTAAAATCTTTTTCCTTTTATCTATTTTGTACATTTGAAATTGAAATGTGTCACTTGTAGGTAGCATAAAGTTGGATCTTGCTTTCTTTCAGCCAAAATTTCTGCCTTTTGACTTAATTAAGTACTTAAGTACTTAATTCATTTACAGTAAATGTAATTTTTGGCTTTTAGCAATTAAACTGTGATATATTTAGGTATAGATCTCTTTGTGTTTATCCTACTTATTTTGAGCTTCTTGATTCTGTTTCTTAATGTTCTTTATCAAATTTGGGATGTTTAGATTATTATTTCTTTGATGATTTTTTTACTTGCCTTTTCCTTTCCTCTCCTTCTGGGACATTCATTGTTCATGGGTTGGTATCCTTGATGTTGGCCCAGAGTTTTCTCAATAACTGTTCATTTTTCTTTAATCTTTCTTCTATTCTTCACATTGGATACTTTCTATTGATTTTTCTTCAAGTTCACTGAATTTTTCTTGTCATTTCAATTCTGCTTTTTAGCCCATCTTCTGGGGTAAATGGAGCAGTTAAGAGACTCCTACTATTCTTACATAGAGTTTCAGCAATTGTTGATGAATAAGTATCTCTCAGTTGGTTGGTTGATCACTTTTCAGAAGTTTCTAAAAAGGTTGTTTTCTAAAACATTGCCCAGTTTTATTTTATTTAATTTTTTTTGGTGAGGAGAATTTACTGACCACTTCATGTTACCATAGCCAGAAGTACTAGTTAAAACATTTGTTAAATATAATTGCTTAGCCTGTATTTTTAAAATAGTTTAATTATACTATTTAAAAAATAATTAAAATGTTAATAAAATACTGTTTTGCCTAAAAAATTAGCAAATATTGATACCTTATGAATACTGGATGCTTGTAAGAATTCAGGAATGTTAGTGTTTCCATGAGTTTTTGGTTGCAATGTAATATCCATAAAATTCATTTTCTGTTTTACCATAATTTTGCCCTGAAACCAACATCATAAAATGGTTTAAAATCGTTTTTTGACTTCAAAAAATAATTTAATAGAGTATATAGTAAAAAGTAGGTCTCTTTCTTTAGACGCAATCATGGTTATCCCTTTTCTGTGAATAATTCCAGAGATATTCTATGTATATATAAGCTTGAGTCTGCATACTGTAACCTCTTAAAAAATACAGACACTTATATACTCAATATACAATTTTATCCAGTTTGCCTCTATCATACAAAACTTAAAATAAGTTGATGGTCATATCTTATCAGTATGTAGAGGTGCACTGTACCAAATCTTTCAATTTAAATATCAAAAACCTATAGAATATCAGTTTTTCTTTATTCCCACTTTTTTGTAAGTTAAAACATTTCTATATAGGACATTTATTGGCTTTATAATTTTAGATATTATTTAAAAATTTGTATAACCTTTAATCCATTAATTTTACCTCTATAAGTGTTTTCTACAAAATGACTTCAAATGTGAAAAATGATTATTCACAAAGTATAATATGGCTCATTCATATGAAAGATGTTTAAATTCCATCAAAATAATAATGTTTAATATTTTATCTAGTACTGTTATTTCATGCTACATGCTATTTTAAGATCGTTAGTATTATCGCTTCATTATTAGAATAATTTAGTGAGATAGGCACTTTTATTTTTCTTCATTTTATAGGTGAGAAAACTAAAGCATCAAGAAGTTGAGTAACTTGCCCAGTGAAAAGTTTATAATGATATGCAAAAGTACTTATTTTGTGTTAGTTCAGGTTCCTCAAGAAAGGGATTTAGAAGATCTGGAGTAAGATGGGTGCCTTGGAGGTCAACACAAGAGGGAAAACAGAGGCAGTAGGGTTGGGATGAGAGGAGACTTAAGATTAACATGTGATGTGATTACAAAGAAAGTCTCAGCAGACCCTGCATGGAGCTCTGGAGCTGGATTGATCCTTCAGAATTGTCTTAAATTGAAGTAAGCTGACTGGACCTTTACACCTTTGTCTTAAACAGTCATCAGTGAAGGGTTGTGACAGGAGAGGAAGGGGTGTGATTTTGGTGAGCTAGCTCTCTTTGTCTGGGAGCAGTTCTCTGAGAGTGCCTCAAGTGAGGGTACTACCTGCCATCTCCCCTAGGATTTGAGGAAATAAATGCCTCAGACCTGTAAGAGGGATCTGGGTGTTGCACATGGCCACCCAGATCTCATATAAAAATAAGGCATTGTAAATCCGTGATATAGTTTGGCTTTGTCCCCACCCAGCTCGCATCTTGAATTCCCATGTGTTGTGGGAGGGACCCAGTGGGAGATAATTGAATAACAGGGGCAGGCCTTTCCTGTGCTGTTCTTGTGATAGTGAATAAGTCTCATGAGATCTGATGGTATCATAAGAGGGAGTTATTCTGCTGAATCTCTCTCTTTGCCTGCTGCCATCCACGTAAGATGTGACTTGTTTCTCTTTGCCTTCTGCCATGATTTTGAGGCTTTTCCAGCCATGTGGAACTGTAAGTCCATTAAACCTCTTTCCTTTGTAAATTGTCCAATCTTGGGTATGTCTTTATCAGCAGCATGAAAATGGACTAATATAATCCATCTGAGGTAAAATTACAAATATTTATACATGTATATATTCATATATATTTTTATCAAATATGGCTGCATGATATATCCATCCATATATATAAATATAAGCAAACACATACATATATACATTTGTAAGCCTACATATACACATATGCTTAAAATGAAAAGAAAGCATGCCTTCATAGTAGGAAACAAGTAATTTTTTTCTAACTTAAATTAACTCTTATAAGTGCAGACACTTTATTTTTAAAAGAACAAATGACTCTAAAAGCTTTCTCTAACCAAGTGAATTAAAAATATTCCAGGTGTGTAAGATTTTTCTAATGTACATATTGGAGTATATAAGATAAATGTTATATCAGTGGAAAGGAGTTCATGGTTTTAAAAGACTATTAATTCCATATTTGAATAAGAGGGAGAACTACAGTCATGTCAGTTAGTTATAATATATATACTTATGAAAGTTTCATAAAATAAAATATAACTTTCTTATTACTGTTAGGAAGTTCTGTAATTAGAAGAACCACTTTCAGCAAAAAACTTCAAAGACAAAATACATTCACTTAGGTAATATGAAGTATTTGACCATACGTAATTTATTTCTTGAGCTAATCTAATAGACTTGCTAAAATTTCAGCTTTCATCTCCTCATTTTTGCATTCTCTTTCCTATTACAAAAGTGTATAAAGTAAAGAAAAGAAATGGGGGAGGGGGAAACCAAACCTGTAGTCAGAGAGAATAAAATCGTCTAGATTGATGACAGGAATGGCTGCTTCTGGGTGTGTCAAGAGTACAATTTAGCTCAGCCCCTGGGCAGCTTTCAATATTCCTGACCAGCACCAAGGTGCTGGTTGCAGATTGCCTCTGGTTATTGCAGAGATCATTTCCACAAATATAAACTGGCCTTGTACAATTTTCTCATCTTTGCTCTGAGCCCTCTCTCTTGTGCTCTGCTCTTAGGAGACCCAATATCAATTTGACACAGTCACTTTAGGCACTCTTTTCCTGTATTCTTCTTGGTGTTTTTTAAAGCCAATGCTTCCTTCCAATGCACTTTATTTTCTCCATATCTTTGCCGTGCTGGGCATCTTTGATTGGAAATCAAGGAGAATAGGCTAGGACTTATTGATCTGACCTATCAAGACAATACTTAAGCAGTAGCTTGAAGGGACATATATGGTGAGAACATGAATGACTCAAAAGTTACTTTCCTGGGTAGAAATTCATTATATTTTTGGACATCTAGCATCTAAATTTTTGTGGAATTCTTATGGTTAGGAATGGCTCTACTTTAAGGGAGCCCCTTAGCTTATGGGAGCTGAAAATGCTACAGCACAGGCATTTTACCTGGACTCTGTCAAACAGACCCACCTGTGGCAGACTAAGAGTTAGTGTCACAAGACAAATGGAGGGAGAACTCACATGGTGTAGGCTGAATGGGCTTCCAGAGGCAGAGGGACATCAGAGTGGTAGTATGGGTAGTTGCTGGGTTCATTAGTATTCTGCCTTTGAGACACACAGTAGGATTATACTTCCTGGACTCCTTGTTTTTGGGTGGGGACAGGTGAAGTCTTGACTAATACGTAGTGAGTGAAAGTGATGGTGTTATTTCTGGCTCAGAGTGTTCAATAACTGGTGTGAGATTCTTTGGAACTCTTTCCTTCTGCCTCAGTGAACAGTAAAATTCCAGATACTGGCTTCTATCAGCCTGGGACCCAGAGTGGGGATAATAAAGCACAGAGTTGGCTGCAATCTGTGGTGAGCAAGTGGTATCAGTGAGAAGCATCTTTTGCTTCACTTAAAAAAATATATATGAAGTATTGCTATATTGCCCAGGGTGGCCTTGAACTCCTAGCTTCAAGTGATCCTCCTGCCTCAGCCTCCTGAGTAGCTGTGAACACAGGGTCTCACTATGTTGTGAGGGTGGTCTTGACCTCCTGGCCTCAAGTGATCCTCCCACCTTGGATTTCTAAGTGCTGGGACTTCTGGCACATGCCACTACACTAGGGGCTGCTCCTATAAGCAAGTGCACAATCTCAGCCATCATGCCTTATCTCTGGCTACCACAGCAGTGCCCTCAGTGTGAAAGTGGCAACAGAGCTGATAAGTGTTGGGCTAGCAATCTTATCCATTCAGTCTTGCAGCATGGTTTTGGGCTGTTTCCAGAATAGTCTTTAACCTGGTTCTTTATTCTTTTTAATATTTCTGTGACCCACATAGCATCCTCTTACTAGACTCTATTTTGGCTTATACAACCAGAGCCAGTACAACTCTGTCAAATACAATTTTCAAATAGCATTTTTTTTATCTTGCTATGACTTTCTTTCCCATAAATTTGTGAAACATCTTTGGAAGCTATTAATCTTTTAAATCTAAACCTCTTCTCAAGAGTGTCAAATTTCATAAATTTAGCAAATGTAAAAAAGGTATATGAGCTATTTTTCCAAATTTATTACTTTCAAGTTCCAAAGGTTTATCTTAATTCTTTTTTTTTTTTTTTTATGAGTTTACTCTCTGCCTCCCCTCTAGACTGCCTACTCCATGAAGGTCAAAGCAAAGTCTTTTTCTATTTTTTTTTTTTTGTTGAAAGAAAGGAGAGAAGGAGAGGAAGAAACAGGAAGAAAAAGAGGGAGAGAGAACAGGAATATTGCTTTATTCTAAAAATGGGTATTAATAATGGCCAATCAATATTTTGTGTATTTAAAGTGGAGAATGTATATTTTGTGTATTTAAAGTGGAGAGCTCTATAAACACTTATTGAGTTTACTTGTTCCAGATCTGAGTTCAAGTTCTGGATATCCTTATTAATTTTCTGTCTCATTGAGTCTAAATCTCTTTATGGGTCTTATGTATCTGGGTGTTAGGATCCTTAGCTCTTATTATTGCATTGATCCTTTTACCACTGTATCTTTGTTGCTTTGAAATCTGTTTTATCAAATGTGAGAATTGCAACTTCTACTTTTTGTTTGTTTATTTATTTTTGCACTCCATTTAGTTGGTAAATCTTTCTCCAACCCTTTGTTTTGAGTCTTTGTGTATCTTTGGATATAAAATGGGTCTGGATGTAGTATACCGTTAGGTTTTGGCTGTATCTTTTGATTGGGGGATTTAGTCGATTTAAATTTAGGGTTACTGCCATTTGATGTTAACTGGCTATTTTATCCATTTGTTGATGTAAATTCTTCTTTATGTTGATGCTCTTTACTTTTCGGTATATTTTTAGAAAGGCTAATACTGGTTGTTCCTTTCTGTGTGTAATGCTTCTTTCAGAAGTTTTTGTAAAGCAGGCCTGGTGGTAACAAAATCTCTGAGTACTTGCTTGTTCATAAAAGATTTTATTTTTTCTTCAATTGTGAAGCTTAGTTTGGCAGGATATGAAATTCTGGGCTGAAAGTTCTGTTCTTTAAGGATATTGAATATCGGCCCCCACTCTCTTCTGGCTTGTAGGGTTTCTGCTGAGAGATCTGCTGTAAGTCTAATAGGCTTCCCTTTGTGGGTAACCTGACCTTTCTCTCTGGCTGCCCTTAGTATTTTCTCCTTTGTTTCAACCCTGGTGAATCTAACGATTATGTGCCTTGGGGTTGCTCTTCTTGAGGAATGTCTTTGTGGTGTTCTCTGTATTACCTGGGGTTGAATAGTGTCCTGCTTTACTAGATTGGGAAAATTCTCCTGGATAATATCCTGAAGAGTATTTTCCAGCTTGGATTCATTCTCTCCATCACATTCAGGTATACCTATCAAACGTAGATTAGGTCTTTTCACATAGTCCCATATTTCTTGGAGACTTTGCTCATTCCTTTTTATCCTTTTTTCTCGATTCTTGTCTTCTCATTTTATTTCATTAAGTTGGTCTTCGACCTCTGATATCCTTTCTTCTGCTTGATCAATTCAGCTATTCAAACTTGTGCATATTTCACTAGGTTCTCGTGTTGTATTTTTCATCTCTGTTAGTTCATTTATATTCCTCTCTATATTGTCCATTCTTTTTATCATTTCATCAAACCTTTTTTCAAAGTTCTTAGTTTCTTTACATTGGGTTAGAACAAGTTCTTTCAACTCCCAAAAGTTTCTATCATCCACCTTCTGAAGCCTACTTCAGATAATGGAACACAGTCCTTTTCCTTCAGGGCTTGTTCCGTTGCTGATGAGGAATTGCAATCCTCTGTAGAGGGAGAGCGGTTCTGATTTTGGGTATTCTTGGCCTTCTTAGGCTGGTTTTATCCCTTTATTATGACTTTATCCATCGGTTGTCTTTACAATTACCACCTTTTAATTAGGTTTCTGAGTGGATGTTCAATTTATTGATTCCCAGTGCTGGAATCCGAGCAACCCACTGCGTAAGCCAAAACAGCAGCGATAAGACTGATGGTGCTCTTCTGCCTGGGAATCTGTGGTCTGGCTTCCTTCTTGAGTCCGCAGCAAGCGGCTCTGCCTTCCCAGAGCTCCAAACACCAGTCAGTAGGGGAACCAGTTCTGTTTGCTCTGCACAAAGAGCTGCTGTGCTGAGGCGATGGCAAAACCGCTGCGCCAGCCACAAGAGTCACACTGTGACCCATGGGGCTCCTTCACTGGAAATCCTCTGGTCCATGAGCACCAAAAATTTGTCTGAACGTGTGGCATCCTCTCGTTTTCTGGGCTCTCACTGGGAGCTACAATCCCAAGTTATTAGCGATCAGCCATCTTGGATCTATTGTCAGATAGAAAGGGTCAGGTTTATCTTAATTTTTATACAGTTGAAACTGGCCCAAGTGTCCAATAGAAATAATGTTTGTGGTTTCTTTTGAATAATCATAGAAATTAGTCCCCCCAGTCTTAAATCTTGAAAAAGTTACATTTGTCTTATCTGAGTTCCTTTCTCAATAAACCAACCAGTAGTCTTTCCACATAGTAGAAAGGAACTGAAACTTACCAGATCACCACATCTGAACAATGAGATGCCAGACCCCTTACCTCTCCTTATTGCCTAATTGACCACCCGCTTCCTATTGACCAAATCCTCTTCCCTACCCTCCCTAATCCACATATGTTTACATTTTTTCCCCACTATATAATTAAACTCCTAATTTTGGTCAGTTGAGGAGATGGATTTAAGACTGATCTCCTGTCTCTTTGGATGTACCACATGAATAAAGGCTTTTTCCCTGGTAATACTTGCTGTCTCAGTGATTGGCTTTCTGTGTGGTGAGCAACAGGACCTAGATTAAATCCCTGGTATTTTGGTAACACAGTAACATTTGATGAAGAAATATATGTTGACCTGTTTTCCTTAATTATGCTATTAACCTCAGTGATATTCCTTCTTACTCTTTGCCATCCAGATTGAACCATCCTGATCTCATTAAACTGACCATTTCAGACAACAGGTTCTTAATGGCTTCTTAATGGTTCTTAACCAGTTCTTAATGGTTCCATGAGATTCTAGGACTATGTCTACCACTACAAAATCAAGTCCACCCACTTCTTCCCTATGCTCCACTGTCAGCCAAGAGTTTGCAGGCTGCAGGGAAGTACATAGTGCCTCCTTATTGGTGCCAAGCTCTCAAAAATGAAGTTTGGATTAAATAATCTGTTCTGTTCCTTCCAGCTCTAAAGTTTTAAGATATTGCTCTTTCCTAAGTAACAATTGTTATCTCAGAACTCATCTTACTATAGATAGTTTTGTGGGCTTTTTATTTTCTCATACTACCTTTGTTCATGTTGAAATGAAGGCACCTCCTTGAGCCTTGGGTGCTTTCTTACTATAGTGGTGCTCTTCAATCTTGGCACAACTGACATTTGGGGCTGGTCATTTTTTGTTCCAGGGATGGGGACTGTTTTGTTCATGGTAAGTGGGGCTGGGAATAGTCAGCAGCATCCCTGGCACCACAAGATGCTAGCAGTATCCACCAAATTGTAATGACCAAAATGTCTCTAGAGATTGCCAAATATCTCCTGAGGGCAAAATTATCCCCAGATGAAAATAACTCCATTAGACTCTCTCCATTTGCATGGGATTTTACTTTCAAAAATAGCTGTTTCATTTTCAAACTGAGAATTTCATTTGTAATGCCTCCTTTAGATAATTCATAGAGATATTAACATTAATTCCAAGTACAGGAAATAGCAACATAAGATCTCATTTCATTTACCACTGAACTTTTATCATTATGGGAATGTAGTCATGGGCTATGTATAAACATTTACTATTTTAAAGATTGGAGTATCATGTCATTCTGTTTTCATTTCAAACATCAACAGTAAACCCTTTACAGAACTTTAGCAGTCTGAAACTACTTTAAATCCCAAATAACAAGGATGAGCTAATTCTGTTTTCTTCTTTTTCTTCCTTCAAAGAAAATACAATATTCTGCCTAAGAGGTTTAAATGTTTTAAAGTGTTCTCTCTGTAGAGTAAGAAGAATTAAGGTTTGATTATTCTGTGTATTTAATGACCACACTACTGTTGGTGATAAACACTCCCTTGTCAGAAGAACTTATTACTTTTCCCTGTTTCTCTGCTTTGTACCCTTTGACCTGGAGACCACTTGGTATTCAAAGTGAAATGCTAGCAAGGGCTCAGAATGACAGCTGACAGATTTGTTTAGGTAGGAGTGCACTTGCACACGTGTGTGTGTGCGCATGCATGCATGTGTGTAATTCCCCATACATCTAGTCATCAAGCACTGTTTTTTTTTTGGTGTGCAGGACAGATGTCCATTCTGATCATCTTTACTGATAACCCAGTGACTAGAAATTGACTTACTACCTATGATAAAGTAAAAATGAGGCTAAGTCAGATAAAGAGGAAATGAAATAGAGTCTGTAGAGAAGAAAAATGAGTATGAAGTCAATAGGTGAGAAAGAAGGCTGTGGCACAGTGATTCAGGATTATTTGATCAATGCAGGGGAAAATGCAGGGGGAAATAGCAGACAACCCAGTTGTTTACTACACTGTCTACAAATCAGTCAGATAGCTGTCTGTGAAATGATTAGCTATTTCAGTGTTGAGTGGTTAATACTACAGAGAGAAAAGCAGGAGATGTGAATGAATCAAAGCAATTCAGGTCACAAGATGGTTGCGTGGATAGACGCTATTTCGACCAGCCACCTACTCATAACAAAAATAGCATGACACTAGAATTTTAACATTTTTTTTGGTATCAGCACCACCCTTCACTGTTACATACATTTTGAATCACTTTTAGAATAAACAGTCAATTGAAGGGAGTGAAAAGGCAAAGACAAAGGAGGCAAGAATTCCTTAAACATATAAGCATGGGTTTGAAAATGAATGGGAAGGCAGATGTCAGAAGAAAGAGGGTGCTTGACTAGAGTGGTTATTCTGCAGCAGACAGATGATTGGGATTGCGTTGGGGCCTGAGTATCACTCATATTTACCCCTTTTAGTCTTATTAAGTCTCTTCATCATCATTTTTAAAAGTGGTATTCACCTTCTTTCAAGTCTAACTCAGAAATATACTTTAACTATTATTATTTTGTGATGTCAAACTTAGAAAGAGCTGCTTTGTTTTGGCTTCTCATGAATTTTGAAATATTTTCATCATATGCCTGAAGATATGTTTTACACAGCAGGTGTTAGGGATCCAATGAGGTCTGTTGGACAAATGATTCATAAATATGTGTTCCCATGCTGTACAATAGTTGAATGGAATCACACAGATGGAGCCACCCTATTCTATTGAGGAAGTGGTATGTGTTTTTGTAAAAACTGTGATACACATGGTTTTTAGCCAAGGAGCCAGACTCTGAGAAAGTTTTTGGAATAATTTACTTATGTTGTACTGATTTGTGCAGTGGGAGTGTGATGTAAATATACCCTTATTGCATATTACAGAAAGGCCTAGGAGGGTCTTAATAAAAGAAATTTGAGACATCTCCAGGGGAGGTATGACAAGAATGTAGATAAAATAAATGCTACTGATGAAAACCTGTTATCTTGTATTTTTAAAGTGATGAAGATTAAGAAGTAAGCTTGAGTTCTTTGGTGAAGAATATGTTTTAAATCAAATAGAGAGTGATTTAAGATGAGCTTTTGGTTCCAACATATTCTGTTTTGTTACAAATGTCATACTGGTGAGCAGGAAATATAGCTGTTTCCTGAAGGCCTGGGAGTTAGGACTGCCTAAAGCTTTTCTTAATCATGTTTCTGCTAAAAATTAGTAGCTGAAATGACAAGGTGTTAAAATTCATGCATGGGATTTCATGAAGAATCTTTCTGATATTTTGATGGTATATTCAGGATGCATGAAAGACCTGCCCCACTATTCACTTGAAAACACCCTTTTGTTTGTCCCTACATTTCCCTGAGTATTTCATCTTCATGCAGCCATTCATGATGATGGGAGATTAGTGAAGAGTCCCAAAGCAGCTGATTTGTGAAAGACTGAATTCTAGGAGGAGCAGTTCAGATCTTATTCTACATGCATAAGGGACACACTGACTATATTTGCGTTTTATCCACATTTAATTGGTTAGCAGAGGGACAGAAATCAGAAAAGAAATTCAAAGAGGGTTCAGAGAGGCATGAGGAGAGGCAGGAATGTGGAGAGAAAGAAAGAGGAGTGTTGTGTATCCTTATTCTTTTTAATAAAAAGGCTATGAAATCATCTGCTATAGAGGAAGCCAAGAATGAAATACATTGGCATGGCATTTTCCTGAATAACTTATTGTTGGATGACTTTTCTTGGTTAATTGCGCTTCTTCTTGGTTAATTGTGTTCTGTTAGTTTGAAAGTAAAGGCCAATAAAAGAATAAAGCACAGTTCCCACTGAGCACAGGTGAAGGCAAGCCTTTGATTAGTGACTATAACTCCAGCTTAAGTGTTTGTCACTATTTTTGACTTGCTTGCTGGATTCATAATTTACATAAAAATGGCTAATAGGTATGCAGCTGCCGGGTTCTTCAACTGGCCACTTGGTGTTTTTGGAAGCTTCATTTCAATGAATTCTGGAAATGCTTCTTCTATCCTCCCGCCTTCTGACTTTCTACTTCAGCTGCCTGCATAATTACTTGCTACAACCAGCTTGCTCTTTGTGGTTTAAATGGTCCAAAATAGTAGACTCATTTTGATGGTATTGGTGGGATTTTACTTATTGGTAACATTTATTTCTGTTCAGTAGGTCTTTATGTGAAAGTGATGACATTTCTTAAGAAGTTGTTCATAGCTCATCTGTTTTGTACATGAAGAAAATACATATGCATAAGTCTGTCTCTAAGGGAGAGAGAGGGAAAGAGAGAGAGAGAGAGAGAGTGAGAGACAGAGAGAATAGAGAATTTTCTAATGGGCTTTCTTGTGGGTCTATACACAAATTGATTAAACACCTGAGTGTTCTGATGACCTTTTAATCAGATTTTTTCTTTATTTCTTCATGCTTAGTTTTATGTATTGCTTTGGGCTGGAAAAGTTAATATCTTTTCCGGAGGGGTCTGACTTAGAAAATGGATGCACATTACAGCACATGGGAATCAGACTCAAGGAGATAGATCCTTACGCCTCCATATTTTTCCCTTATATGTGGGAACAGGAACAAACATTCTTATACAACCTAAGGATCAATTGTCACTTCAATTTTTGAAAAAAAATCCTTATGGATTTTTCCATTGTTATGGACATCTAGTTTATTTCTATTTTGATTATTGTCATTACCAAAAGTGCTCCAGGGAATATCCTTGTCTCTTCATTAGTGTACCTTTTTTTTTTTTTTTGCTCTAGTTCCAAGGCTGGAGTGCAGTGGCATGATCTCAGCTCACTACAACCTCTGCCTCACATGTTCAAGTGATTCTCCTGCCTCAGCCTCCCATGTAGCTGGGATTACAGGCACGTAATCCACCATACCCAGCTAATTTTTGTAGTTTTAGTAGAGATGGGGTTTCACCATGTTGGCCAGGCTGGTCTCAAACTCCTGATCTCAGGTGATCTGCCCACCTCTGCTTCCCAAAATGTCAGGATTATAGGCATGAGCTACCCCCACCAAGCCCAGCGTACTCTTTTATTTTTTTTCCCCCACAGTGGTAACAAGCTCTGCCAGACTGGCAGCCCCCAGTGTACTCTTATGTATGGACATCAATAGGATGCATTTCAATAGATGAATTTCTGGGTCAAAAATATATGCATTCTTACATTTAATAGATATCACCAAAATGCTTTGCCAAAAATTACCTTCTTATTAATACTACATGAGTTTTGTTAAAGGTTACTCTTAAGTTGAGTGGTTGTTATGTAAACTGATTGATTTGTGTAAAATCAGAATAGTGACTGATACAAGTCAGAGAGAACTAAGTTTGATTGGTGCCAGAAGAGGGTTAGGGGAGTCTTCATAGACACAAAGCCCAGGCATACCTATGTGACTATAGTTTCTGGCTCCATGAATGCCCAAATCAAGGCAGAAACTTTATATGTGATGTGGTAAACTCTTCAATCTGAAATTCCTTTTTTTTTAACTTCTTAAAAACAGAATACATTTACAGAACTTGCAGGTTTGTTACATAGCTATACATGTGCTATTAGGTGTACATGTGCCATGGTGGTTTGCTGCACCTATTGCACCATTCTCTAAGTTCTTTCCCCTGACTCCCCATACCCCGACAGGCCTGGTGTGTTTGGTTCCCTTCTCTGTGTCCATGTGTTCTCAATGTTCACCTCTCACTTATGAGTGAGAACACGTAGTGTTTGGTTTTCTCTTCCTGTGTTAGTTTTGCAAGGATGATGGCTTCCAGCTTCATCCATGTCCCTGCAAAGGACATAATCTCATTTCTTTTTATGGCTGCATAATATTCCATGGCTTGTATGTGTGGCACATTTTCTTTATCCCATCTATTATTGATGGACATTTGGGTTGGTTCCATGTCTTTTCTATTGTAAACAGTGGTGTAGTAAACATATGTGTGCATATGTCGTTATAGTAGAATGATTGATAATCCTTTGGGTATATACCCAGTAACAGGATTGATGGGTTAAATGGTATTTCTGGTACTTGAGGAATTGCCAGACTGTCTTCCACAATGGTTGAACTAGTTTACATTCCCACCAACAGTGTAAAAACCTTCCTATTTCTCCACAGCCTTGCCAGCTTCTTTTGCTTCCTGACGTTTTAATAATTGCCATTCTAACTGGTGTGAGATGGCATCTTATTGTGGTTTTGATTTGCATTTCTCTGATGATCAGTGATGTTGAGTTTTTTTTCATGTTTGTTGGTCACATAAATGTCTTCTTTTGAGAATTGTCTTTTAATATCCCTTGTCTACTTTTTGATGAGGTTGCTTTTTTCTTATAAATGTGTTTAAGTTCCTTATAAGTTCTAGATATTAGACCTTTGTCATATGGATGGATTGCAAAAATTTTCTCCTGTAGATTGCCTGTTCACTCTAGTGATAGTTTATTTTGCTTTACAGAAACTCTTTAGTTTAATTAGATCAAATTTGTCAATTTTGGCTTTTGTTGCAATTGCTTTTGGCAGTTTTGTCATGAAGTCTTTGCTCATGTCTATGTCCTGAATGGTATTGCTTAGGTTTTCTTCTAGGGTTTTTATGGTTTTCGGTTTTACATTTAAGTTTTTAATCCAACTTGAGTTATTTTTTATATAAGGTGTAAGGAAGGGGTCCAGTCTCAGTTTTCTACATATGGCTAGCCAGTTTTCCCAACACCATTTACTGAATAGGAGATCCTTTCCCCATTGCTTGTTTTTATCAGGTTTATCAAAGATCAGATGTGTGGTGTTATTTCTGAGGCCTCTGTTCTGTTCCATTGGTCTGTATCTCTATTCTGGTATCAGTACCATGGTGTTTTCATTACTGTAGTCTTGTAGTATAGTTTTAAGTCAGGTAGCATGATGCCTCCAGCTTTCTTCTTTTTGCTTAGAATTGTCTGACTCCACTGGGTCTTCTTTCATTCCATATGAAATTTAAAGTAGTTTCTTTCTAATTCTGTGATGAATGTCAATGGTAATTTGATGTGAATAGCATTGAATCTATAAAGTACTTTGAGCAGTATGGCCATTTGCATGATATTGATTCTTCCTATCCATGAGGATGGAATTTTTTCCATTTGTTTATGTCCTCTCTTATTTCCTTGAGGAGTGGTTTTTAGTTCTCCCCAAAGAGGTTCTTCACATCCCTGTTAGCTGTATTCCTAGGTATTATATTCTCTTTGTAGCAATTGTGAATGGGAGTTCATTCATGATTTGGCTCTCTGCTTGTCTACTGTTGGTGTATAGAAATTCTTGTAATTTTTGTGCATTGATTTTGTATTCAGAGACTTTGCTGAAGTTGCTTATCAGTACAAGAAGTTTTTGGGTTGAGATGACGGGGTTTTCTAAATATAAAATCATATCCTCTCCAAACAGAGACAACTTGACTTCTTCTCTTTCTATTTGAATACCCTTTCTTTCTTTCTCTTGCCTGATGGCCATGCCCAGAATTTCCAATACTATGTTGAATAAGAGTGGTGAGAGTAGGCATCCTTGTCTTATACCAGTTTTCAAAGGGAATGCTTCTAGCTTTTGCCCATTTAATATGATATTGGCTGTGGGTTTGTTATAAATAACTCTTATTATTTTGAGATATGTTCCATCAATACCTAGTTTATTGATAGTTTTTAACATGAAAGGATGTCAAATTTTATCAAAGGTCTTTTTTGCATCTCTTGAGATAATCATGAGGTTTTTGTCTTTGGTTCTGTTTATGTGATGTATTATGTTTATTGATTTGCATATTTGGAACCAGGCTTCCATCCCAGGGATGAAGCCAACTTGTTCGTCATGGATAAGATTTGTGATGTGCTGCTGGATTCAGTTTGTCGGTATTTGTTGAGGATTTTCCCATCAATGATCATCAGGGATACTGACCTGAAGTTTTCTTTTCTTTTAATGTGTCTCTTCCCTGTTTTGGTATCAGGATGATTCTGGGTTTATAAAATGAGTTAGGGAGGAGTCTCTCCTTTTAATTGTTTGGAGTAGTTTTGGAAGGAGTGGTACCAGCTCCTCTTTGTATTTCTGGTAGAATTCAGCTGTGAATCCATCTGGTCTTGGGCTTTTTTTGGTTGTTACCAATTACTGCCTCAATTTCAGAGCTTGTTATCAGTCTATTCAGGGATTTAACTTCTTCCTGGTTTAGTCTTGGTTGGGTGTATGCATCTAGGAGTTTACTCATTTTTTCTAGATTTTCTAATTTATTTGCATAGAGGTGTTTATAGTATTCTATGATGGTAGTTTGTATTTCTATGGGATCAATGGTCATATCCCCTTTATCATTTTTTATTGTGTCTGTTTGATTCTTCTCTTGCTACTTTATTAGTCTAGCTAGCAATCTACCTATTTTATTAATTTTTTCAAAAACCACCTCCTTGGATTCATTGATTTTTTTGGAGGCTTTTTCATGTCTCTGTCTCCATCAATTCTTTTCTGATCTTAGTTATTTCTTGTCTTCTGCTGACTTTTGGATTAGTTTGCTCTTACCTCTCTAGCACTTTTAATTGTAATGTTAGGGTGTCAATTTGAGATCTTTGTAACTTTCTGATGTGGGCATTTCATGCTATACATTTCTCTCTTACCACTGCTTTAGCTGTTCCCCAGAGATTCTGGTACATTGTCTCTTTGTTCTCATTAGTTTCAAAGAAGTTCTCAATTTCTGCCTTAATTTCAAGATTTACCAAGGAGCAGGCTGTTCAATTTCACTGAAGGTTGTTCAGGAGCAGGTTGTTCAATTTCCCTGAAATTGTGTGGCTCTGAGTGTGTTTCTTAATCTTCAGTTCTAATTTGATTGCACTGTGGTCTGAGAGACTGTTTGTTATTATTTCAGTTCTTTTGCATCTGCCAAGGAGTGTTTTACTTCCAATTATGTGATCATATTTATAATAAGTGCCATGTGGCACTGAGAAGAATGTATTGTCTGTTGATTTAGGGTAGAGAGTTCTGTAGACATCTACTAGGTTCACTTAATCCAGAGCTGAGTTCAAGTCTTGATATCCTGGTTAATTTTCTGTCTCATTGATCTTGTCTAATACTGACAGTGGGGTGTTAAAGTCTCTCACTATTATTGTGTGGGAGTTCATCTCTTTGCAGGTCTCTAATAACTTGTTTTATGAATCTGGGTGCTCCTGTATTGGGTACATATATATTTAGAATGGTTAGCTCTTCTTGTTGAATTGTTCCCTTTACTGTTATGTAATGCCCTTCTCTGTCTGTTTTGATCTTTGTTGGTTTAAAGGTGAGTTGTCAGAGACTGAGATTGCAACTCCTGCTATATATATATATATATAATATATATATATAAATATAAATTATATATATATATTTTACATATATAATATATATATAAAATATATATAAATTATATATATATTTTATATATATATAATATATATAAAATATATATAATATATATGTAAAATATATATATATAAAATATATATAATATATATGTAAAAATATATATTATATATAATATATATAAAATATATATAATATATATAAAATATATATATAATATATAATATATAATATTTTTTCTGCTTTCCATTTGCTTTGTAAATTTTTCTCCATCTCTTTATTTTGAGCCTGTGTGTGTCTTTGCATGTATGATGGGTCTCCTGAATATAGTGCACCAATGAGTCTTGATTCTTTATCCAATTTTCCAGTCTGTGTCTTTTAATTGGGTCATTTAACCCATCTAGATTTGAGATTAGTATTGTTATGTGTGAATTTGATCCTGTCATCATGGTGCTATTTGGTCATTTTGCACACTAGATGATGCAGTTTCTTCACAGTGTCATTGGTCTTTATGTTTTGTTGTGTTTTGTAGTGGCTGGTACCAGTTTTTCCTTTCCATATTTAGTGCTTCTTTTAGGAGCTCTTGCAGGACAGGCCTGTTGGTTATGAAATCCCTCAACATTTGCTTGTCTGGAAAGGATTTTATTTCTCTTTCGCTTGTGAAGCTTAGTTTGGTGGGATATGAAGTTTTGGGTGGAAAATCATTTTCTTTAAGAATATTGAATATTGGCCCCCAATCTTTTATGGCTTGTAGAGTTTCTGCTGAGAAGTCCACTGTTAGTCTGATGGGCTTCATTGTAGGTGACCTGGCCTTTTTCTCTGGTTGCCCTTAATAGTTTCTCCTTTATTTCAACCTTGGAGACTCTGAGGATTATGTGTCCTGGGGCTGATCTTCTTGTGGAGTATCTTAATTGTGTTCTCTGTATTTCCAGAATTTGCATGTTGGCCTGTCTTGCTAGGTGGGGGAAGTTCTTCTGGATAATATCCTGAAGTATGTTTTCCAGCTTGTTTCCATTTTCCCTGTCACCTTCTGGTACTCCAATCAATCGTAGAGTCAGTCTTTTTATGAAGTTCCATATTTCTTGGAGGCTTCGTCCTTTTCTTTTTATTCATTCTTTTTTCTCTATTCTTGCCTCTGTGTCTTATTCTAGTAAGGTGGTCTTCAAACTTGGATATCCTTTCTTCTGCTTGGTCAATTCAGTTATTGATACTTCTGTATGCTTCATGAAGTTCTCGTCTTGTGTTTTTCAGTTCCATCCGGTTGTTTATGTTCCTATCTAAACTGGTTATTCTAGTTAACAATTCTTCTAGCCTCTAATCAAGGTTCTTAGCTTCTTTGCATTGGGTTAGCACATGCTCCTTTAGCTCAGAGGAGTTTTTTATTACTCATCTTCTGAAGCCTACTTCTGTTAATTAATCCCTCTTATCTTCTGCCCAGTTCTGCACACTTGATGGAAAGATCATTTGGAGAGAAGAGGCACTGTGGTCTTTTGGGTTTTCAGTGTTTTTTTCAATGACTCTTTCTTATCTTCATGAGTTTGTCTAGGTTAGGTCTTTGAGACTGCTGACTCTTGAATGTGGCAGCCTTTTGTTGTTGTTGTTAATGCTGTTATCATCACTTTCTGCTTTTTTTTTTTTTTTTTTTTAATAGTTCAGTCCCTCTTCCATAGTGCTGCTGCAGTTTGCTGGGGGTTCACTTCAGGTCCTATTCAACTGATTCACTCCCGTGCCTGGAGATGTCACTCAAGGAGGCTGCAGAACAGCCTCCTCCTTGTTCTGGAACCTCTGACCTTGAGGGGTACCAACCTGATGCCAATAGAATCATTCCTGAATAGGGTGTCTGACAACCCCTGTTGGAGTGTCTTACCCAGTTGGGTGGCATGGGGACAGGACCCATTTAATGAAATACTTTCTCCCTTGGTGGAGAGGGTATGTTTTGCTGGGGGAAAACCAACTCATCTGGGCTGCCTGGATTCCTAAGACCTACCAGGAGGAGAGGCTAAGTCTGCTGGTCTTCAGAGACTGGCAACCCCCTACCCCAGAGGCTCAGGCCCAGGGAGATCTGCATTCTGTCCCTGAGCCTCTGGCTGGAGTTATTGGAGATCCTGTTGGAAAGTCCCACCCACTGATGGATGAGAATTAGGCCTGAAGAGACACTCTGGCCACAGACTGCTACAGCTGGTTTGTTGAGCTATGGGGATAAGTCTTGGGGACCAAGTCTTCCAGCCTCTCTAGTTCCAGCAGGGGAAAAGCACACTTTGGAGCTATGGAAATGGATGCCTCCCTTCCCCCACCAAGGAGCTTAGCATATTAGGCAGTTACCAGTCCCAGTGTTGGCTGCTGCCCCTCCTGTAAGGAGGTCAAATGGCTTAGAGAGCAGACAGCAGGTGCTGGTCACCACTTTCCCTGGGAGTTCAGTAAGCTTAAGCAGATTCTAGCTGAGAGGCCATAAGAATCTGCACATTCTGGGCTTGGGACACTAGGCCCTGGTGGCATGGGTCTGCCAGTGGGATCTTCCGATCCATGGGTGGCACAGTTTCATGGACAAAGCACAGTTTCCTTTGCTGGGTAGCATGCTCACTCACCACCTCCCTTGCTGGGCTAGGGTTCCCTTTCCCCATGTGGCTTTCAGGTGGGGCACTGCATCACACTGTTCTTCCTTTTCTCCTTGAGTCATGCCAACCCTTCTAGTCAATTTTGATGAGACAACCTGGTTGCCAGTGAAGGATTCACATGCTTATTATCTTTTTATCCACTGGGAGCCTCCAATCACCATGGCTTCTTGTCAGCCATTTTGGCCCCACCCCTGAAATTTCATTTTGAAATAAATATGTCAAACCTACATGTAAGTTTAATTGCATGATATAGCTGTGGCAATTGATTAGCTGTTTAGACAAAGGCCAATTTATATATTCAACATTATCAACTAAAATAACTTCAAATGAATTGGACTGTTAAATAGTAAAAATCAAACAATCAAAAGGCTGAATATTATCATCAGCATCACTATCACAGCAGTAGCAGCAACAAAAACAACCAATCTAGAAATGAATACTTGACTATAATCTTAAAAATAAAAAAACTTTCAAAAGGTACAAAAGGCAGAGAAAGCTGGTAACTTTTTGAAAAGATGAATATTTTTACATAAAATAACCAATGTGAAAGACTTAATCTTGGGAAGGCATATGAGGAATATAAAAAAAAAATTCATATTGGTGAGAACATATCAAATCAAATATACTAATGTAATAAAAATGGTATTATTAAACTAAACAGAACATTGTTATGACTTAACAAAATGGACCCAAGCATAAAAAACTAGGTTAAAGAGACATAAACATATCTAGCATAATAATGCTTAATTTTACTAGAAAAACAATAAATTAAAATGCTTTACCACATTTAATCTATCAACTGAAAAATACCCTTCAAAAGATACTGAGAAAACTGTATAGTTCATTTCAAAGACTGAAATGAACATTTTTATATATCACTGGTAGCAACTTTTAGAAAGCAATATAGTAAAACATGCCACATTTATAGATGTTATTATCTTTTAATCCACATATAAATTTTATTATCTTTTAATCCACATATAAATTATATTATTTTTCCAAAAAGTGTATATATGAAATAAAAATTCAATTAATTGCAACAATATTTATGAATGCAAACTTTCATACACTACCTGTATATTCAATAATACAAATGTAGATTCTCATGAATATACTTATGTGATAGATTATTATGCAGAATTTAGCATTGCTTAAGAGAAATAAGTAATAAAAAGGAAATAATTATTATATAATAAGTAAAAATTCCAATGACCATTGTGATTGGCTGGTGAGTCTCATGGTATTTATTTTAAATATATATATTTCTATATATTTGAAATGTTCTTTAGTTAGAATGTACAACTTTTGTGGTGAAACAAATATTTTAAAACTATAATTCCATGAAATGAAATTTTTTTTTGTTTTGTCTAGTAAAAATTCACCTTTGTTCTTCTTTTATGGCTTTAGAGAAATGAATTTTAACCTCGAGATTCTAGGCTTTTTCTTATGTTCCATATGATAGGCATTCACGCATTACTTGAGTGAAGAATTATGTACTTGAAAAAGGTAGTCTCTATGTCATTAATTTTGCCCCAAAGGATTTTCAGTATGGCTCAGACAGTCCTCAAAGCATTCCACTCCATCCTATTTGAGAAAGATGAATTCTATTCTATGTCTGTATTGTATAAGTGCCAAGTTTGAGAACAAACAGTGACAACCCCACCCACACCACTTGAAACTGTGTACGCGCCTCCATTTTTTACATTTTTGAGATTGTAAATCAGGCTCAGTGCTTTGAATTTGCAGAGAATATATCACTAAGGCTGGCAAACTGCCAAGTACTGTGTCCCATTGAAGGGAACAGATAAGAAAATTGAGGTGTTAAATAAGTTGCCCACTGTAGGGTAGGGTAGGGTAGTCAAAAGAAAATTGATACTCAAAATTCCCACTAAGTGATTTTCAGGTCTTTTAGATTTTTCAAACTACTGGGTTACACTGAAGTGTTTAAATTTTTTCTGTCTTATGACCACTGAGTTAGTCAAATTAAAACTTGGGAATGTGGATGACAGTATGATGGACAGCAAACTTCCCTTGGGAACAGCTCAAGATAGGAGTAGATATGCTTTCTAAAGACTTACCAATACTCCTTTTTGTCATCTATGAAAAGGATCTCCCTGCAGATCAAAGTCTTGGCCTTTTTTAACAGACTGTAGCAGACCTGAATCATGAATAAGTATAGAAATTCATCAATAAACTAAATGGAAATGTGTACGAGCATATAAATCTATGTATATAAGTCACAAAAATGCATATGTGTACACATATAGATTAAATGTAAGGCATGCTACACAGTAAGTTTAAGGATTATATTTAGCTTGTTAAATAGTGGAATGAGGTGGGTTACTTCCTGCACCAACATATCAAATTCCTCAATAGTTATTAATTAAACAAATTAGGAAATACAGTACTTGCTCATTTAGAATATACAATGTCTTTAGTCTTCAAAACAGTTTGCTATGTTAGTTAATTTATTCTTATATGCAGGTGCACATTTATTATTTGTATATTAACCTGTGAAATGTTTTCCTATTGCAAATAATAAAAGATAATGCATTAACAAGGTGACATGGGTGTTGTACGTTTTGACACCAACTCTTCGTGGTAACAGCAGATGTCTCACAAAATACATTGGTTTGTCATCATTTGGAATATTGAATAGCTTATAAATACATTTCCCTGGAGATCTCATCAAGTTATACATTTTTTAAGAGACACCTAGCACCACCAGTAAGTTAAACGCAGTCTCCAGCATCACTGCTCTTCCATCTGGCCTGACTTTCGCTACCTCAATTTGCACATCTCCACATGAGGAACACTCTAGGAACTAAAAACTGTTCTCTCCTTCATTATGCATGTGGTGCGCGATGCAATTTACCACCTAACAGATGTCATAGCTAAGTACCCAGGATCGTGTCATGATTCATTCATCTTAAGACAGTCTGCTTCAGAAATGCAAGGCTTTTTATAAATTGGAAGAATTTGGCTTTTGAGTAATTCTATAAAATGCTGTTTATAACTTTAATTTTTTTTTTCTTGAAACACGATTATGGGCTTCAGATTGTTTGTTTTCAGGTTACTGCTTCTTTTTAGTTTTGTTTTGAATACCTCGTCACTGAAAAAAGAACATATATATATTTTTTCCAGAATGGTTATTGAGATAACTCTGGATATTATCCTGAAATTTAGGTTTTGATGTCTAGGCAAATCTGGTGAAACATTATGTCTCTGCCCTCATAAAATAGGCAAGAAATTTCTGCCGGGTGGTATTTTACATAATATTGTCATTAAACATGGTCTATCTTTAGCGGAAGAAGCAGACGGTAATAAGTCAAATAGGGATGAGGAATTATCTGAATCTGAGGATGTACACTTGCAAATGAGTAACCGAAATTATTATTAAAGGTAGAAATATGACATCTAGATTAATAGAGTAAAAGGTTGAAAGAAATGTTTAACTATTGAGAGTAATTATCAAAGGCTTTTTCATAAAAGAACATGTTACATAGTCTCCTATTTTTGGAGGCTTACTTTTTCTGCTGGAATAAAGAACCCATAGATTCTTTGCTACAGCTGTTTCAGTCTTGATTAATCTAAGTACTGTAACCATAAAAGGAAAAGTAGCTTAATTAAAAAATGTTAGAGCAGAATAGAATGCATTTACAATAATTCCCTTCTCTTTTTGCCTAAATGCAAGGAAGCACATCATCCTTTCTTTTAAAGGGAGCAAATCAATATCTGTGCCGTTGCAATTACCCTCGAGGTACAATGTTACATGGGTGGGTGCACAAAGAAAGGAATCATGGGTTAAAAACCATATCCCTCATCATTAAAAAAAGAAGAGAACTGTTTTAGTCTTGCTACATTTATTTCTGTTCCCCTCCCCGAAACCCTAGCATTGCAACTTCCAACCTTAATCCCATAAAAAATGTTTCTCCCAAATGGATAAACTTGTTCTTTATTACTTAATTCTGTTTTTAATTTCCCCCCAAAGGGATCCAAATTGATTTTCTTGTTACCTTGAGGTGAATACATCTCATTGGGTTGATAATAAGATTGTTTGTAAAATAAATTTATCATTTTAATATTTACACCACTCTTGAGAAGTATGAGGCAAAGCCACAGCAGAATAGTTTCCCAGTCTGGAGGTCTGTGTTTTTCTCTCCTGTCTCTATAGAAATTGATTTCCTATGTGGATTTGTAGAAGCCCTATGGGAGATAGTTTTCTTATGACTGTGCTGTCAATTGCTTTCAGTAAGTATCTGTAATGATAGACTATCATGGGAGGGAATATAAAGTTTCAGCTAGAACAGGTGGTAGTTAATATTTTGATTGTATGTTGATAAAAGTTTTTCTTTTTGATAAGTTTAGGAATATACCTAAATTTTTTCAATAGTCACAACAGGGAAAACAACTCTATGAGGCAGTGTGTTTTGTAATACTAATCATAAAAATCTATAATTCTAATATCATTATCTTACCTTCCCCAGCAATTATATCAATTGATTTATCATATAACCCACCTCGTTCCACTGTGGTTACTTTGCCTCATGTCTGCGATGGATCACAATCCAGACATAATTTATTTCAGTGGGAATTTCCCATAAAAAACTGAATTGTTATCTTCAATTCTGCTGTGCATTTGGTTTAAAGAATTTTTTACTACTTCATGTGAAAATAATAAAACATTTAATAATGCTCAATAATATTGTATACAGTATAAAACCAAGTACCACCCACTGTTCAGCTCCCTAGAGTACATATTAAAGGCAAACAAAACATACTATGCGAAATTAAGGAAAGAAATGGGACCCGACTGAACTAAACAATAGGACATTTTATTTCTTTGGCTTAACTTAAATTATTGGAACATAAGGCCATCCATACTCCTTATATAAAACTAAAGATAATATTTTGTTTTTCAGATCCTTTAGGAATTCATAGATGAGGGCAAGTTGGTTACAACGTTTAAAAATTCTTTTTATTTTGGCTCAGTTTAACTCTATAAAGTGAATATGTTTGAAATAGAAGTTCCCTTCTTGTTTTTAGAAACATATGAAGGAAATTCCAATTCTTTTTATATCATTAAGCCAGTTTCTCAATTCTCTGTTTCTTCTATGCAGAAAATACACCTGCTCTTTAGTGCGCTCTTTTGGAAGTAGGAGATGCCAGGTGAAGACAAAAGTAGCTAAGAAGACTCAATTCCAACACTGTCTTGAGTTGCCTTTGAACTGACTGAAAAAGTAAGAGATTTTATGTTAGGAACTTTGCAAGGAAGCTAAGCTGTCTTCTAAGGGACATGTCTTATTTAAAATTTGTAGCATAGAATAGTTACACTTGAGATATTTGCTGAGGGAGGAGAATCTACAACCCCCAACAAGTTTTGTCCAGCAAAAGGCCTGGCTAAGGAGAGAAACAATGCATCTTAGGTTTGCTCAGTCCACTGTTTCTATTAGATTCAAGTGTCTCTAGTCTCAAATTCACATTTCTTTGAACGTATAAACAAGTAATGTACATAAGGGAAGTAGGGTAGGTGAAGCACATGTGTTTGGAAGTAATAATTAACTTTCTAGTGTAAAAAGAGAGGAAATGTACACATCTATTTTTGTGTGATGCACATGCCAGACACATATACGCAACTCTCTGGCTCCATAGATTGATCAGTAGTGGCATGTCCCTTCTTTTCTGATTACTGTTTGGGCAAGTTAGTTAAACTCTCTGTGCTTTAGTTTTCTCATCTGGAAAATGGAATTATAATAATATCTGCCTCATGGTGTTGCTGTGGGGAACAAGTGAGTTGATATATTAAAAGTACTTCAAACCATGCCTGGCAACATACCAGATATACATCTTGCTACACATCAAGCTTGTTGTGTGCCTCTACCTCAGTTCTCTCCTTGTCTTTTGGCACACTCACAAACACACTCATTCATAAAAAAACTATCAAAATTGGATGAGGCATATAGAAGAGAAACTCCAAAGGCTGAATAATTTATGCTTGCCCGCTAAGAACCCTCTCTGTCCTCCTGCACCCCTTTCTGTCCTCTCTGTGCCCCAGGAGGCTGACCTCTACAGTGGCACAAACTGCCCACAAACTGCCTTCTGGCTTCTGGGTCTGATTTGCTAGTGGGGAGACACCAACTAGAGATGGGAAAGATTAGGAAGAATGAGGTCAAGATATTTATTTCCCCACTCCATTTCTGTTGTGATGTTGCTGGTTGACGGGGTTCTTCTGCTGAAAGCCATAGCTCCTTTCTTAGCTCTCTCAGCTACAGCTTCTTTCTCCTTTACCATTTTGGCATGGGAGGTGACAGCCCCTCCTCTTGCTAGCCCCAGTGTGTTTAATCATCCCTCGTTACCTGTGTTCACCTGTTTGTGAATAGCCTTCCTCAACCACCCAGTTTGAACTTGTCCTCTCTTTTTTGCCTGGACACTGACTGATATAGGCTGTTATTTAAAATGGCTTCATGTCTTCTCTCCTCTTTCCCTGAATTCTGTTAAAATGATAGAAGACATAGTAAAATAATAATACATTCGTATAAAACCTGGCTATCAAATGTGGGTGATAGCAGCAGAAAAGTATAATGAATAAATTTCACATTGGCAGTGAAAATCAGCTGAACTGAGAACCGTGCACCCCTATACAGAAGACTTCAAAACAATCTCCCAGTCTGCAAACAAAAGCCTAGAGCAATCCACACTGTGTTCAGGGCAGAAACTTGTTGAATTGGTCACAAAAAAGAATGGCCCCAAGTTTAACAGAGTAAAAATTTGAAGCAGTCCTATCCTTGGGTGGGGTTCCCCATGAATAAGTGGTGAGCATTGCTCTCAGAAGATGGCATTTGATATAGAATGCCTTTTGCAGGCCAGAGAAACAGGCTTTTCACCAGGTTACAAGTGAAATAAAGAGACATCTGCCTGGCATGGCTTTGATGAAATTGTGCCTACAGGTGGATTTGTAGAATTGATAGCCCTTGAAAATATCTGGATAACATTAAAATTACAGCTTTATTGTTTTTAATTATCAGGAAACCAAAATTCATAGAGTTATTACAGAGTGAAAAAAATAAGAAAAAAATTGAAAATATGTCATTCAGATAAATATAAAACTATCTGGTAATTGGGTTTATTTGAATCCACAAAACTGGATTTTCTCTGTTCAAGTATTATGAACAGAGAAAATATTCACAGCAATGAATATTTATACATATGTGAAAACAAAATATGGGAAAAAGTGTATTTCTTGATTTACTGAAACTTCACAGCACTGTCAGAATTCAAGGATGATTTTCTTAAGATACATGTACAATGCTTAAAACAAGAATAATAAATGCACAAGTGCAGACGCGCATGCGCGTGTGTGTGTCAGTGTACCTAACAATATGCTACCAAAGGCATTGAAAAACAGTAGAATGGTGTCTGCATGGTATTTGCCTTCCCATCACTTATAAATTTATCTTCTATTTTACATTTCTCTAGAAAAAAATGTGCACAATATACATTTCGAGTTTTATAGTTGTTTATATTCTAAGAAGATGAAGTAAGAAAAAAAAATTTCCTTCTTTTACATAGTTAATATAAGGAATATTTAGTGGTAATGAAAATGAATTTCTTTCTTATATTAACAACAGCAATTTATCACCACTACAAACAGAACCAAAAAACACCCTGGAACATGTGGTCATTTAAAAATAGCTTAGATACTGTTTATTTTTGTGGTTGATGACTATCAATTCATTACGAATAACTGAAAACTCCTGAACATTCAAACGAGTTTAAACATGGTTTGAAGTGGTAGGACTTATTATTATGAGATCATTTTAAAATCCACTTAATATTATGGTTTCCTAAATTTTTCCCCCAACCAAAGCAAAACAACCAAAGCAAAAGAAAACCAAACATAAACAAAGGCATAAAAGAAAAACAAAGAGGAGAATCAAGAGTGGTTAAGAGAAGTAAATAAACTATGTGTAATGATTTGGTGTCTGAGTTACGTGGTTCACATCAGTCACACAAATGTATTCTGGAAATTGTAGTAGGCTGTGTGCACATTCAACAGAAGTTTCTAAAATAGCTTAGTTTGGTGGGGTGCCTACTTCACTGGATAACAGAATCCTTAGTTCTTCTCTGAATCCCTGCAAGTCACCCTCAAGGCGTCAATAATAATTCCCCAGTCTTTCTCCAGACATGAAGATAAGCATATTATTTATCTAATCTTGATGGAGATAATTATACTAGATCCTAAAGGGAGTTTTGATATCAGGTTTTCTGAGCTGTCTTTGGAGTTCCTAAGTCATTAAGGGCTTTAAAGATTGTTTCTCTGGCATAGGCATCAGATAAAGTTCAGATTTATTAGGTCCAAATCCATTGGACCTAATTGATGCTTTTAAGCCCAGAATAGAACATTGGAATTTTGTTAGTATCCCAGATTATGAGGTTAATAAACTTCTTGCATTAAATGGAAAAATTCATCTCAAAATAATGATAATATGTGATTTCATTTAACGCAGTCTTTATTAAGAAATACATCTTTTTTTGAAAAAAATATTCTGGTAAAATATATATATAACATTTACCATTTTAACCATTTTTTAAAATGTACATTTCAGTGGCCTCAAGTACATTCATGTATTTGTGCAACCATCACCACCAGTTCATCTCAGAACGTTTTATCTTCCCAAACTGAAATTTTGTACTCATTAACTAAGTCATTTCTCCCTCTCCCCAGCCCCTGGTAACCACTATTCTACTTTCTCTCACTATGAATTTGACTACTACAGGTACTTCATATAAACAGAATCATAAAATGTTTGTCCTTTTGTGTCTGGCTTATTTCACTTAAAGCACTGTTTTCAAGTTTCATCCATGTTAGAGCCCGTGTCAGAATTTCATGCTTTTTAGGGCTGAATAATGATATTTGTATGACTTACCACATTTTGTTTATTCATTTGTCAATAGACATTGAGCTATTTCCACCTTTTGATTATTGTGAATAATGTTATTATGAACATTCATGCACAAATATCTGTTCAAGTCCCTGCCTTCAATTCTTTTTGTGTATATAATCAGAAATGGAATTGCTAGATTATATGGTAATTCATATGGCAATTTTATCTTTAGTTTTTTGGGGAACCGCCACATAGAGGCTGCATTCCATAGAGGCTGTACCATTGTACATTTCCACCAGCAATACACAAGGATTCCAGTCTCCACATATGGCCATCTGGTTATTTTCTCCCTCCCTCCCTTCCTCCTTTCCTCCCTCCTTCTCTCTCTCTCTCTTTCTTTCTAGACATCCTCCTAATGGGTGTGAAGTGATATCTCATTGCGGTTTTGATTTTTATTTCCCTAATGATTGGTGCTGAGCATCAGAAAAGAAATTAATTTCTAGAGTCAAAGAGTTAAATTTTCTTTTTAAAATCCTTTAATTTGATTTAGTTTATGTTTTAAAGGAATGCTGTTAAAAATAACTGAATATTAAATTAAAAAGTATAATTACAATTACTGTATAAAAAAGCATCACAACTGCTCCTTTGATTGAAACTATGGAAAAATATTTTCTATACCCAGTAAATTGCTAGTTTACTATTCAATTTCCAAATTATGTGAGCAGCAGATTTTCATTAGGTGAAAAAGTACTCTAAAATGTGAAGAAAATGTGAACACCAAAGGCCAACAAGCCATCAAACAAGCAAATGATGATATTAAGTAAAGCAATAGTTGAATTCAGTATCAATAAATGCCACAAAAAGAGAAGTATGAATTTTTTAACTTTAATTTTTTTAAACAAGGAGAGATAACAATTTTTAAAAAGACCATGAAGTGAGTTAATGTCCTAATTTCAGGGATCTTTATTAATCTCGTAAGTAAATAATGAGAAACATGGTTGGAAGTAACATGAAGAGAGATATTTAAGGCAAAAAAATCTGTTTGGAAACTGATGGCTTGTAAAAAATCAAGCTTTATGAAGGAAGGTTTTGCGGGGATTTTGCTGATTGGACTTAAGAAGTTAGTTTCCCTTTCCCCCACCCCAGGTATTTCCATTTGATCGAAGAAAGCTTTGTGGTGATATTTTTGAAGCCAGTGATCCTGATGTGGCTAGCCAAGAAGTTTCAATGGTTTTTCTCTGAAAAGTATTTTCATACTTCCTTTTTCAAGACAGTAAATTACCCAAACAAACGTAACATGTGTAGTTTGCTGGAGGCCATATAAAGAAAGACAGAAATGTGTTTGTGCAGCAACAAAAGACTGTGGCTTTATTGGCAACACCATCAAAGCTAATCCATTTGCTTGCCAAGGCAGTGTGAATCCATTGCAAGATGTGTCAAATCTGTTAGAGAAATAATTTTCCTGGAGCACTCACTTGCAGACTGTAGCTCTTTCTCCAAACTTCTGGTTGAGAGGGAAGTCTTTCTACAACAGTGCAGAACTGTTTTCCCTTTCAGTTTTGTTTTCTTCAGAAATTACATATATAAGTAACATTTTGATTCTCTTTGGTCAGCATTCTTTCTATCAAATGGCTGAAAAGAATTACTCTGAAAGCCCTCTCCTCACTGTCTGATCAACACTGACTTTTGATCTTGGTGGGTAGGAATCACTTAAGATGTGATTCCAAGAGTTATTTTGAACTATTTTTAACTGCTAACTAGAAATGTTTATACACTGTTTTAAAGGTATTTTGGAGAATTGATATGGAATATTCCAAGTTAGAGGAATTCTACCTCTGTCTCACAATAGTATATGCTAAATCTATGATTATACGGAAATACAGATCTACAAAATCTTATGCAGCTTCAATCCACAGATTTTGCTGTATTTCTTAAGCTTGCACTTAAAGGCAGTAAGAGGTTTTAGTTAAAGTCCTTTTGCTTGTGAAGATAAACTTTTATGCTGCAAACCGATGAACATCTCATCCTCTGGTTGAGCCTGCAGCCAGCTCAAATGACACAAAAAAACAAAATAAAATCATAGAACCCTGAAATATGTTCTAAAGCTCTTGACCTCGAAGCCTAGCTTAGTGGTTTAGAGACTATAAATAATTCTTTGCTGCATTTTGTGCAATGTAATTTACTATCTTCTATATATTTTAAAAACATTCACTTTAAGCACTATAGAAATAGTCAGTGTTAAGTGGAATTCACAAAAATCATATTCTTTTAGGTTTAGGAACTAACAATATGTTTCAGTTGGCATATAATTTATTTAAGATATTTACATTGAAGTATGTTATGTTAGAATAATTTTTATAATTTTGGTATCATCATATTTGCTATCAAGTAATAACTGACCATATTTGCCAGCATATAACAGTACTGGCTTATATACTACGTTTGACTTGTAAAATCTGGATAGAACATTAAGATTCTTTTTTGCCGTGATGTTTAGTGTCGGTGCATTCTATCACTGGGAGATGACAACTTAAAACAATTGTGGCAAATGCTCTTAAAGGCAGAAGGACATACCTAGAACCCTCTGACCAAAGGATATCAGCTGTTCACTTAGTCCTTTTTCCTTTATCAAGACATCTGGCTCCTAAAGCCTGGAGAACAGAAGATGGATCATTGCAGTACAGGAAAATGTTAGTTTTATTTATATTTATTTTATTTCATCCTTTAAAAACACATATTTATATTACTTTAAAAATATATATAATATTTGTGTTTGTAATCAGCTTATTAAAAAAATGTATGTTACAAAAGCAAAATGTAAATATGTTTGGATAACACTTCTTTGAATAATACTGAAATCATTTCATCCTGGAAAAATATTGAAGTGAACGTATTTGAGGATTTGTTTTATAGTTCATGAAGCATTTTTCACTGCTTAGATGAAGTGGGTACTTAATAAATAGAATTGAATAGCTTTCCAGCATTTAAATTATTCTTCTTGATTACCTACTTTACAAATGAGTTGGACAGTTGTAAAAGATTCTCTTCATATTTTCAACTATTTGTTTTAAAAATTATTCAGTTTTGTGAGAAGATAGACAAACTTATTTTTTAGAGAAAGCAATTGAGGGAGTAAGAATGTCTGTGTGTTTATGAAGAAAACCTTCATCAGATATAAAATATTCTATCCAGGTTTTTTTGTTGTAGTTGCAATCTTTAATGTCTGATTGAGATTTAAACGCAGTCAGAGAAGAGGTGGAAATTTTTTAATCTCTATAAAGACTGTGAACGTAAGATATATCTGTGATCCTAGATCACTTAATTACATATAAACAATATACCCTGACTCATTTTCTCTAGATAATTCCCTTAATAATTAGTAAAATCTGTGTGTGCTTGTCATAATAATTTAGCACAATAGATTACTGTTGTTTTATTTTAAGTGCTGTTTCAGTAAAGCATATTGCTATTTTTTACTATCTAGGAATTATTTCTAATGCAGTTATTGGCTCTACATATTGGTTTTTACCCCATATAGAATATTGGTTAATTAATACTATAATATTAGTATTAGGGTAAAAACAAGCAACAGGTTAATAATCAGCGTCAAATACTTTAATTGACTTCACATTTGATTCTTATGAGAACCTTGTATGGTGGTTAGTATGAATCTCATTTTATATATAAGGAAACTGAAATTCAGACAATTGTATAACTTTCTCAAATCCACATTGCTAGTAATGGAAAAATCAGATGTGAGCCCTCTGCTGAGTGATTCCGAAGTCTATCAGGAAAGCCTTTCCTATGACTATAGTGGAGGTCGTGACAGTAACCATTTGTTTTATGAATACATATCCTGGTGATGAAGTTGAGGATATAAGATTCCTATTTCTGGAAAAACATTTCCAATCACACATTGAAATCGGTGATTTAGTTTATTATCTATCTGTTTAAAAAGCAAAGTTTTGTGATTTCAACCAGGCCATTGCTGTAAATTAAGGAAGAATTAATTGAAGTACTGTTCTTGATATGTTCTTCTTCTTGATTTGGAGTAATAACATTGACTGGTCTCTTTCTTTATAGAAAATATGCTTGCCATCTCAAATGTGATTTTTTAACACAATAGGTAACAGTTTTGAAAGCTGAAGTTTAAACTTTATAAAACAATATTTTTCAAAACTAGATTTTAATGACTCTTTCAAAGCAAATATAACTAATTCATTGTTTTTTGTGTGTACACTTACTATAAGTGCTGCAGTAACTGCTTTGGATTTAGGGATGAATGACACTTTCCTCTTCCTCAAAGGCAGATATGTGCCTAGTTCATTATGATAATGTGAGACATACTACAGAAATTGAGATGTTTCCTGGATTTCAGGGTTGTACTGAGAAAGGAGTGATGAGGAATTTCAGGAAAAATGAAGAGGGAGGCAGGTGAATTTGTTTTGAGAGAATTTTACCAAATAGAAAAGACAAGAAGGAAAGATTTATTACCATATTTTTAATGATTTATTTCTAATATTATATGATGAAATCAAGACAGAATAAAGCTACTTTCTATGTTGACTACTGAAAAGGGTCTGGGAATACAGCTGCCTGAATACATCTCACCTCTCTTTCTTGCCCAGTTCCAATCTGTGTGTATCTCCCGAAACAAGTGTTTCCTGGGAGTGTGTAGAGCTGAGTATGAATCAGTCATAGGAGACTCAGTGTGGAGGAGAAGAACCTAACTTGTACTCCTGTGGCCAGCCAACAACCTGGAGATTAGAAGAGAAGGTGTCCAGTCAAGAACTGGTATACAGTAGATTCTGGGAAGAGCATGGCCTTCAGAGAGTCCAGAAGACACAACAGACCACAGGAGCTGGCCTGGTCTTGTTGGTCAACAAGAATCCGAGGAGTTGCTGAGTGGTAAAGCTGTTATCACCCTATTTATGAAGACAGGAATACATGAGGAAACTGGAGATGGAGATTTTTTTTTTTTTTTTTTTTGAGACGGAGTTTCACTCTTGTTACCCAGGCTGGAGTGCAATGGCACGATTTCGGCTCACTGCAACCTCCGCCTCCTGGGTTCAGGCAATTCTCCTGCCTCAGCCTCCTGAGTAGCTGGGATTACAGGCACGCGCCACCATGCCCAGCTAATTTTTTGTATTTTTAGTAGAGACGGGGTTTCACCATGTTGACCAGGATGGTCTCAAGATGGAGGAGATTTAATCCCAGAACTTTAGTGGAAGAATGACAACCAGCCTGCTGTTCCCCAACCTGCTGATGGTGATAGATAATGGTTTTCCTTCCATTTCTTTTGGGATTGCTGTGATTTAAAATATGAACTAGCCATTCCTGAGTCACAGTGAGTTAGAAAATGCTGCCTAGAAATCCCAGAGAAGATAAGCAAAGGAAGTACCAAATGGAAAACACTTGTACAACAAAAATTGATAATAGTTATGAAGATGTGTATACAGCATAAAAGACTTTCTGGAAATGAAAGCACTAATTTTCTTTTTGTCTTTTTGAGATGGAGTCTCACTCTGTCACCCAGTCTGGAGTGCAATGGCATGGACTCAGCTCACTGCATCTTCTGCCTCCTGGGTTCAAACAATTCTCCTGCTTCAGCCTCCCAAGTAGCTGTGACTACAGGTGCTGCCACCACACCTGGTTAATTTTTGCATTTTTAGTAGAGATGGGGTTTCACTACATTGGCCAGGCTTGTCTTGAACTGCTGACCTCATGATATACCTGCCTCGGCCTCCCAAAGTTTTGGGATGATAGGAGTGAGCCACCATGCCCAGCCATAATGACTAATTTTCAAACCAAAATGAAAGTTAATAGATAAATTGAAGATAAATTTAGTGACTACTGAGACCTTAATTAATTACCTAGATGACAAATAAAAAAATATTTTAAAGCACGGAACAGAAATATAAAGAAATAAAAGCATAAGAAAACTAGATGATAGATTTGGAGGATACATACTGAATATCTAATGTGTTAATCTTAGAAAGTCCAAAGGAATCAAGAGAGATAATAATAAATAACATAGGACTTTTCGTAAGGCTAAAGAGGGACAGGCGATCACATGTTGAAAGGGCACACTGGCTTCAGCTATATTTGATGAGAAAAAAACATATATCCTAATAAAATGTCCAAAATCTAGCAATAAAGTAAAAAGAACTTTTAAGTTGCCTCAAATTAAGAACAGGTTGTCTGAAAGAAAAAAGCTAAACAAAATATGCTTTTTATATTCTAGTTTTTAAATTGAAATGTAATAATTGTATAAATGTATTGAGTAAATAGTGATATTTTGAAAAATATGTACAGTGATAAAATCAGGGTAATTAGCTTATCTACTGTCTTAAGCATTTATTATGTCTTTGGATTGGGAACATTTAATATCCTCCTCCTTGCTATTTGAAACTATATATATAGTTAACAATAGACATTCTACAATGGTGTAAAACACTAAAAATGTTTTCCTCCTATTTAGCTATAATTTTTTTTCCTTTAACAAATCTTTCTCTTCCTTCTTCCTACCCTTCTCATCCTTCAGTATCCTTTGTTCTTACTTTTATGAGATAGAGTTTTTTAAAGTTTCCACATATGAGTGAGAACACCTGGTGTTTAACTTTCTGTTCCTGGCTTATTTCACTTACTGTAATGTCCTCAAATTACAATCATCATAGGCATTGCTGTAGCAGCAAAGAACTTTAACTCTCAAGATCTTATATCTACCCAAAAATAGCATTTAATTTTTGAAGTAAAAGAGATATTTGTTTTTATTCAAGAATAAGAGTATTCTATGGTCATCTTCTTGACAATCAGGGAAAGTATTTGTACAGAGAAATAGAATTACTTGGCAGGATATATAATTCATATCTCCTTTTTTCTTAATAGTAGGGAGATACACATTATAACATACGTTTCAGAAAAAAAGTAACAAAGTATTGAAAGGTAGAACTAAATCAAGTGTAATTGTTGTTTTATTAAATGTGAACAGTCTAAATGCTCTTATGAAAAGTGGTGACTCTAATATTAGTTTTAAAAGAAAGCCCTATAAGAAAAACTCTTAAAATAACTAAATAAAGGTAGAAAATAAAGAGACATGTTTTAAAAAATACCATGCAAATGTACATAAAACAATATAGAAGTGATAAGTTGAAAATTAAGGGACTATAATTTAAATAGACTAAGAATAGATATGATGTAATAAAATACTGCTTTCAAAACTAAACAGATACATTAGACAAAACTATAGAAAGATATAGGGAATTTGTGGTACTTCCTTCAAGATGGACAAAAGGGAGCTTTTCTGGAGTGCAGCTCCCAGCTAATGAGGCAGAGAACAAGAGTGATCTCTGCGTTTGTGAACGAGGTACCAAGTTCTTTTCAAAGGGACTGGATGAATAGCAGAATTAATTCAAAAAAAGGCAGCAAGAGTAGCCCAAAGAAGGCAAGCTGAGGCAAGGCGGGGCTTCGCCAAACCTGGGAAGTGCATCTGGCATGGAAGATTGGGGGCCTCACCCCCTCAGTACTTGGATTCAGATACTGTGCTTCACTCTGTGACTTCTGCAGTCCACAGTCCAGGAAAATGCTGCCTGGCTGAGAACCACCCCAATTTGTTAATGCAGACGCAGGTGACAGCCCCGGCCACCGACCCGATGTCACTTGTTCTTGGTGCAGACCTTGGCAGAGACTTTGACTAACATCAAGAAGGCTTGTGGATGGAGCTGCCCATCCCACAGAAGGTGGGAGAGTTGAAAGCAGGGAGTTGGGATCTAAATCCAAGAGGGCTGATCGCTAACAGCTCGGGATTGTAGCTCCCAGTGAAAGCTCAGAAAACGTGAGGACACCACACTTTCAGAGGAATTTTTGTCTCTCAGGGACCAGAAGATTTCCAGTGAAGGAGCCCCGCAGGTCGCCAGCGCGACTTTTGTGGCCGGCGCAGCGGTTTTGCCGTCGCCTCGACGCGGCAGCTCTCAGTAAACGGGACTGGTTTCCCTACTGACTGGTGTTTGGAGCTCTGGGAAGGCAGAGCCACTTGTTGCGGACTCAAGAAGGAAGCCAGACCGGAGATTCCCAGGCAGAAGAGCACCATCAATCTTATCGCTGCTGTTTTGGCCGGCGCAGAGGGTGGCTCGGATTCCAGCACTGGGAATCAATAAATTGGACGTCCACTCAGGAACCTAATTAGAAAGGTGGTAATTTTAAGGACAACAGATGGATAAATTCACAATAAAGGGAAAAAAACAGCCTAAAAAGGCCGAGAATACCGAAAATCAGAACCCCTCTCCCTCTACGGGGGATAGCAATTCCTCATCAGCAACGGAACAAGCCCTGATGGAAAAGGACTGTGTTCCATTATCTGAAGTAGGCTTCAGAAGGTGGATGATAAAAAATTTTGGGGAGTTGAAAGAACTTGTTCTAACCCAATGTAAAGAAACTAAGAACTTTGAAAAAATGACAAAATGTAAAAAAGAATGGACAATATAGAGAGGAATATAAATGAACTAACGGAGTTGAAAAATACAACACGAGAACTTAGTGAAATATGCACAAGTTTGAATAGCCGAATTGATCAAGCAGAAGAAAGGATATCAGAGGTCGAAGACCAACTTAATGAAATAAAACGAGAAGACAAGAATCGAGAAAAAAGGATAAAAGGAATGAGCAAAGTCTCCAAGAAATATGGGACTATGTGAAAAGACCTAATCTACGTTTGATAGGTGTACCTGAATGTGATGGAGAGAATGAATCCAAGCTGGAAAATACTCTTCAGGATATTATCCAGGAGAATTTTCCCAATCTAGCAAAGCAGGACACTATTCAACCCCAGGTAATACAGAGAACACCTCAAAGACGTTCCTCAAGAAGAGCAACCCCAAGGCACATAATCATTAGATTCACCAGGGTTGAAATGAAGGAGAAAATACTAAGGGCAGCCAGAGAGAAAGGTCAGGTTACCCACAAAAGGAAGCCTATTAGACTTACAGCAGATCTCTCAGCAGAAACCCTACATGCCAGAAGAGAGTGGGGGCTGATATTTAACATCCTTGAAGAACAGAAATTTCATCCCAGAATTTCATATCCTGCCAAACTAAGCTTCACAATTGAAGGAAAAATAAAATCTTTTATGAACAAGCAAGTACTCAGAGATTTTGTTACCACCAGGCCTGCTTTACAAAAACTTCTGAAAGAAGCATTACACACAGAAAGGAACAACCAGTATTAGCCTTTCTAAAAGTATACCAAAAAGTAAAGAGCATCAACATAAAGAAGAATTTACATCAACGAATGGATAAAATAGCCAGTTAACATCAAATGGCAGTAATCCTAAATTTAAATCGACTAAATCCCCCAATCAAAAAATATAGCCAAAACCTAATGGTATACTACATCCAGACCCATTTTATATCCAAAGATACACAAAGATTCAAAACAAAGGGTTGGAGAAAGATTTACCAACCAAATGGAGAGCAAAAATAAATAAATAAACAAAAAGCAGGAGTTGCAATTCATGCATTTGATAAAACAGATTTCAAAGCAACAAAGATAGAGTAGTATAAGGATCAATGCATCCTAACACCCAGATACATAAGACCCATAAAGAGATTTAGACTCAATGAGACAGAAAATTAATAAGAATATCCAGAATTTGAACTCAGATCTGGAACAAGTAAACTTAATAAGTACTTATAGAGCTCTCCACTTTAAATACACAAAATATACATTCTCCACTTTAAATACACAAAATATTGATCGGCCATTATTAATACCCATTCATAGAATAAAGCAATATTCCTATTCTCTCTCCCTCTTTTTCTTCCTCTCTTTTCCTCTCCTTCATTCCTTTTTTTAAAAACAAAACAAAAAACAAAAAACAAAACGAAGTGCTGGGGTTAAGGGCATGACCTATGGGCTGTTTTATTTCATCAATTGATATTTATTTACTCAGCCCAGTATGTAGGAGATAAAGGCCATTTGAACACCTGAAATCTATTGTGGGTAGGCAATTTGCAGATTGGCTTCTTGTTCAGAAGTTTCAGTTCTTACTGAGAGATGTTTTAGATTCTGAGCACATTTTCTTTTGCGAACAATGCAATGAGGAATAAGTAGATCATAAATGATAGATTCCATAGTCAGATCACAAAAGCTGACCATAATATTACCAAATTGTATTGTAAAGGGCCAAGAGTATAGAGTAGACTTAAATATTTACTGAATTGTTTAAAGTTTTTTTTAGAGCTTAAGCATCTGAAACAGGAGTTGGCAAACTGTCAATGGCTGGGTAGTAAATGCCTTTGGTTCTGCGGGCCATACTGTCTCTGTTCCAGTGATACAAGCCCACCTTTGTAGTAGAAAAGCAGCCATGGGCAATATATAAACACCTGGGTATAGCTGTGTTCTATAAATATTTTACAAAACAGCCTCTGAGTTTGGTCCATGGGCTGCAATTTACCAACTTCTGATCAGGAATATTATTAGGGGGAGACAAGTAAATGTATATAAAAGAAAAAAGAAAGCAGGGAGTTGGATGATATGGCTAGACAGGTCCCACCTCCACAAGATCCAGCAAGCAGAAGCCCTCTCACGGGAGAGTTTCACAGTTAACAGACTGAGCTCCATCTGGGACAAGCGGGCTCAGCAGATGGAGAGATGCTTGCCATTGGGTAGGTCGGACTAATCTCACCTGTATAAGTAGAAACCAAGGGAATAATAAACAGCAGCCGGGCTGAAACTGAGGCAGCCCAGCAGCACCTCTACAGGCAGACAAGAGACAGACTGTCTTAAGCAGCACACTGATGCCTATCTGAAAAAAAAAAGCTTCATACAGGAGAAATAACCCTGACTTTAACAGAAAGGACATCCACTCAGAGATCCCATCTGAAATCACCAACTTCAAAGATCAAAGATAGATAAACCCACAAAGAAGGGAAGAAACCAGGGCTAAAAGGATGAATATCTCAAAGTCCAGAATGCCTCTCCTCCCCTGAGAGATCACCACTCCTCACCAGCAAGGGAACAAAACAGGTTGGAAAATGAATTTGATAAACCAAGAGAAGCAGGCTTCAGAAGTGGGTAATAACAAACTTCTCTGAGCTAAAAGTTCAGGTTCTAACCCAATGCAAAGAAACTAAGAACCTTAAAAAATGCTTAGAAGAAATGCCAACTAGAATAACCAGCTTAGAGAAGAACATAAATGACTTGACAGAGCTGAAAAACACAGCATGAGAACTTCACAAATCATATAGAAGTTTCAATAGTCGAATTGATCAAGCAGAAGAAGGGATATCAGAGATCGAAGATCACCTCAATGAAATAAAACAAGAAGGCAAGAAAAGAGAAAAAAGAGTGAAAAGAACAAAGCCTCCAAGAAATATGGGAATATGTGAAAAGACCTAATCTATGTTAGATAGGTCTACCTGATGAGGATGGGGAGAATGAATCAAAACTGGAGAACACTCTTCAAGATATTATCCAGGAAAACTTCCGCAACCTAGCAAAGCAGGCCAACATTCAAATACAGGAAATACAGAGACTGCCACAAAGATATTCCTCATGAAGAGCAACACCAAGGCACTTAATCGTCATATTCACCAGGGTTGAAATGAAGGAAAAAATGCTAAGGGCAGTCAGAGAGAAAGCTCAGGTCACCCACAAAGGGAAGCACATCAGACTCACAGTGGATCTCTTGGCAGAAACCCTACAAGCCAGAAGAGAGTGAGGGCCAATATTCAACATCCTTAAAGAAAAGAACTTTCAACTCAGAATTTCATATCCAGCCAAAATAAGCTTCATAAGTGAAGTAAAAATAAAATCCTTTATAGACAAGCAATCACTGAGAGATTTTGTCACCTCCAGACCTGCCTTACAAGAGCTCCTGAGGGAGGCACTAACCTCGGAAAAGAACAACCAGTACACGCCACTCCAAACACGAACCAAATGGTACAGACCCATGATGCAATGAAGAAACTGTGTTGACCAACGGGCAAAACAAACAACCAGTAACCAAATGGCAGAATCAAATTCAGACATAACAATATTAACCTTAAATGTAAATGACCTAAATGCCCCAGTCAAAAGACACAGACTGGCAAACTGGATAAAAAGTCAAGACCCAGTCAGAGTGTTGTGATCAGGAAACCCATCTCCCATGCACAGACATACATCGACTCACAATAAAGGGATGGAAGAAGATCCACCAAGCAACTGGAGAGCAAAAAGAGCTGGGTTTGCAGTCCTAGTCTTGGATAAATGGACTTTAAACCAACAAAGATCAAAAGAGACGAAGAAAGGCATTACATAATGGTAAAAGGATCAATCCAGCAAGAAGACCTAACTATTCTAAATGTATATGCACCCAATACAGGAGTACCAGATACATAAAGGAAGTTCTTAACGACCTACAAAAAACTTAGACTCCTGCACAATAATAGGGGGAGATTTTAACACACCACTGTCAATATTAGATCAATGAGACAGAAAACCAACAAGGATATCCAGGACTTGAACACAGACCTAGAAGTGGGCCTAATAAACATCTACAGACTCTCCACCCCAAAGTCACAGAATATACATTATTCTCAGCATCACATTGTACTTATTCTAAAATCGACCATATAATTGGAAGTAAATTACTTTCCAGGAAATGGAAAAGAATAGAAATCATAGTAAACAGTCTCTCAGACCACAGCGCAATCAAATTAGAACTCAGGATTAAGAAACTAACTCAGGGCCGGGCGCGGTGGCTCAAGCCTGTGGCTCAAGTGCAGGGCCTCCCAGCACTTTGGGAGGCCAAGGCGGGTGGGTGGATCATGAGGTCAAGAGATCGAGACCATCTTGGTCAACATGGTGAAACCCTGTCTCTACTAAAAATACAAAAAATTAGCTGGGCATGGTAGCGTGTGCCTGTAATCCCAAATCTCAGGAGGCTGAGGCAGGAGAATTGCCTGAACCCAGGAGGCGGAGGTTGCGGTGAGCCGAGATCATGCCATTGCACTCCAGCCTGGGTAACAAGAACGAAACTCTGTCTTAAAAAAAAAAAAAAAAAAACTCACTCAAAATCACACAACTTCATGGAAACTGAACAACTGGCTCCTGAATGTTGACTGGATAAACAACAAAATGCAGGCAGAAATAAAGATGTTCTTTGAAACCAGTGAGAATGAGGACACAACATACCAGAATCTCTGGGACACATTCAAAGCAGTGTCTAGAGGGAAATTTATAGCAATAAATGCCCACATGAGAAGTGAGGAAACATCTAAAATTGACACCCTATCATCAAAATTGAAAGAGCTAGTGGAACAATACCAAAAAAAACTCAAAGGCTAGCAGAAGACAAGAAATAACTAAGATCAGAGCAGAACTGAAGGAGATAAAGACACAAAAAAATCCCTTCAAAAAATCAATACATCCAGGAGCTGTTTTTTTTTTTTTTTTTTTTGAAAAGATCAACCAAATAGACTGCTAGTCAGATTAATAAAAAGAAAAGGGAGAAGAATTAAATAGAGGCAATAAAAAGATAAAGGGGATATAACCACTGATTCCACAGAAATACAAACTACCATCAGAGATTACTACAAACAACTCTATGCACATAAACCAGTAAATCTAGAAGAAATGGATAAATTCCTGAACAGTTTCACCCTCCCAATACTAAACCAGGAAGAAGCTGAAACCCTGAATAGACTAACAACAAGGGCTGAAGTTGAGGCAGTAGTAGATTAATAGTCTACTAACCAAAAAGAGTCCAGGTCCAGATGGGTTCACAGCCGAATTCTACCAGACATACAAAGAGGAGCTGGTACCATTCCTTCTGAAACTATTCCAAACATTACAAAAAGAGAGAACACCCCTAACTTATTTTATGAGACCAACATCATCCTGATACCAAAACTCAGCAGAGACTCAACAAGAAATGAAAACTTCAAGCCAATATCCATGATGAATATTGATGCAAAAACCTTCAATAAAATACTGGCAAACCAATTGCAATAGCATATCAAAAGCTTATCCATTATGATCTTGTAGGCTTCATCCCAGGGATGCAAGACTGGTTTGACATATGCAAGTCTATAAACGTAATCCATCACATTAATAGAACCAAAGACAAAAAACACATGATTATCTCAAGAGATGCAGGGAAAGCCTTCAACAAAACTGAACAGCCTTTTATGCTAAAAACTCTCAATAAACTTGGTATCATTGGAACATACCACAAAATGATAAAAGCTTTTTAGGACAAACCCACAGCCAACATCATACTGAATGGGCAAAAACTGGAAGCATTCCCTTTGAATTCTGGCACTAGACAAAGATACCCTCTCTCACCACTCCTATTCAATATAGTATTGGAAGTTCTAGCCAGAGCAAACAGGCAAGGAAAAGAAATAAACAGTATTGAATTAGGAAAGGAGAAAGTTAAATTGTCTCTGTTTCCAGATGACATGATTGTATATTTATAAGATCCCATCATCTCAGCCCAGAATCTCCTTAAGCTGATAAGCAACTTCAGCAAAGTCTCAGGATACAAAATCAATGTGCAAAAATTACAAGCATTCCTATACACCGATAACAGACAGAGAGCCAATTTAAGAGCGAACTCCCATTCACCATCACTACAAAGATAATAAAATACCTAGCAATACAACTAAAAAAGGAAGTAAAGGACCACTTCAAGGAGAACTACAAACCACTGCTCAAGGAAATAAGAGAGGACAAAAATAGATGGAAAAACATTCCATGCTCATGGTTAGGAAGAATCAATATTGTGAAAATGGCCACACTGCCCAAAGTAATTTATAGATTCAATGCTATTCCCATCAAGCTACCCATAACCTTCACACAACTGGAAGAAAACACTTTAAACTTCATATGGAACCAAAAGAGAGCCTGCATAGCCAAGACAATCCTAAGCAAAAAGAACAAAGCTGGAGGCATCATACTGCCTGACTTCAAACTATACTAGAAGGCTACATTAATCAAAGAACATGGTACTGGTACCAAAACAGAGTCATAGACTAATGGAACAGAACAGAGGCCCCAGAAGCAACACCACACATCTAAAACCATCGGATCTTTGAAAAACCTGACAAAAACAAGCAATGGGGAAAGGTTGTTGGGAAAATTGGCTAGTAATGTGCAGAAAGCAGAAACTGGACCCCTTCTGCACACCTTACACTAAAATTAACTCCAGATGGAATAAAGATTTAAACATAAGACCCAACACCATAAAAACCCTAGAAGAAAACCTAGGCAAAACCATTCAGGAAATAGGCATAGGCAAGGACTTCATCACTAAAACACCAAAAGCAATGGCAACAAAAGCCAAAATAGACAAATGGGTTTTAATTGAACTTCAGAGCTTCTGTATGACAAAAGAATCATTAGAATGAACTGGCAACCAAGAGAATGGGAAAAAATTTTTGCAATCTACCCATCTGATAAAGGGCTAGTATCCAGAATCTAAAAAAAAACTGAAACAGATTTACAAGAAAAAAACAAACCCATCCAAAAGTGGGTGATGGATATGAACAGACACTTTACAAAATAAGACATATATGAGGCCAACAAACCTATGAAAAAATGCTCATCATCACTGGTCATTAGAGAAATGCAAATCAAAACCACATTGAGATACTATCTCAGGCCAGTTAGAATGGCGATCATTAAAAAATCTGGAGATAACAGATGCTGGAGAGGATATGGAGAAATAGGAACACTTTTACACTGTTGGTGGGAGTATAAATTAGTTCAACAACAAATGCAAAAACTCAATTTAACTACTTGGTAGTTAAGAAATACACCCCTAGATTATTCTTATGCCAAAGAGGAAATTAAAACTGACATTACTACTCCAGAAAGCAGAGAGCATACAACTTCACATCACTGACTATGAAATTACAAGAAAATATATACCCTTTATGAAATCCATTTTTAAATGACAATAATAAACATAAACAATAAACCAGTATTCATCTTAAGAAATTGGCAAAAGAATAAAAATTTCATGAAAAAGATGTAGAGAGAAAATAGATGAATTTAAAATTGTTTAATAAAGTAGTAGTGATAAAATTCATCAAAACAGGTGGTTTTATAATTGAAGAAATCAGCTAAAAGTGTCAAATATGAAACTGATAAAGAAAAAAGAAATAGAGGAAAAACGCACAAAATTCCCCGTGGGAAACTAATAGAATGACAGAAAAGTTGAAAATAATTATAGAAAAAACTGCAATTCTTTGATAAAAACTTTGAAAACTTATAGGAAACAAATGTCTTTCTATAAAAATACCGATTAGTAAAAGCAATTTAAGAGGACTACTCAGATCAACTACTTAATGTAGGTCTTGAATAGACCTTGTTTAGGAGATCATGGAGCTATATTTGGAAAACACCAGTATCAGAAAGATTTGCAGATGAATTATATCTAACCTTCAGCAATTTAACTTTCTCATTCTATTTAAACAGTTTCATGTCATTAAAAATAAAAAGAAAACATTCTTAATATTTTTTTGGAGCTGGTATAACTTTAGTAGTAAACTTGATAAAGACTATACAGAAAAAATACACAGAATAATCTCACTTAAACATGGAGACACACATTTGCCAAATTAAATATTGGTAAAGAGAATCCAGAATGGAAAAAGAATAATGCATCTAGATGAGACAGAGTTTGTTCTAGATATGCAAAGTGATTAAATGTTAGAATGTAGCAGCACAATATTTTACAACAATAAATAAAACAATATGATCACAGAAATTAAAAATAATGTGCTTAAGTACTAAGAAAATGGAATAAATCTGGAGGCATCATGTTACCTGACTTCAAATTATATTACAAAGCTATAGTAACCAAAACAGTATGATACTTGGATAAAAATAGGCACTGATACCCGAAGAGAGAACACAACAAAGGACCCAGAAATAAAGCCAAATAATTACAGCCAACTGAACTTCAACAAAGCATACAAAAACATAAATTGGGGAAAGGATACTCTATTCAATAAATAGTGCTGAGAAAACTGGCAAGCCACATGTAGAAGAATAAAACTTGATCCCCACCTATCACCTTATAAAAAACCAACTGAAGATGGATCAACAACTTAAATTTAAGACCTGAAAGCATAAAAAATATTAGAAGATAACACTGGAAAAACTCTTCTGGACATCAGCTTAGACAAAGAATTCATGATGAAGACCACAAAAACAAGTGCAACAAAAATAAAAATAAGTAAATGGGACCTAATTAAACTAAAAGGCTTCTGCACAGCAAAGAAAGTAATCAGCAAACAGAAAACCCACAAAATGGGGAAAAAAAATTGCAAATCATGCCTCCAACTGGTATCCAGAATCTACAAGGAGCTGAAATAAATCAGCAAAGAAAAAAAAATAATCCCATCAAAAAGTAGGCAAAAGTCATGATTAGACAATTCTCAAGAGAAGATATACAGATGGCCAACAAACATATGAAACAATGCTCAATATCCCTAATCAGTGAAATCCAAATTAAAACCACAATTAGAGACCATCTTACTCCTGAAAGAATGGCCATAATTAAAAAGTTATAAAACAATATATGGTAAAAAGGGAACACTTTTACACTGCTAGTGGGAATGTAAAAGTACAAACACTATGGAAAATAGTATAGAGTTTCCTTAAAGAACTAAAAGTAGATCTACTATTTAATCCAGCAATACCACTACTGAGTAAAGGAAACATTATATGAAAAAGACACATGCACACACATGTTTATAGCAGCACAATTTGCAATTGCGAAGGTATGGAACCAACTTAAGTACCCAGTGACCAACAAGAGGATAAAGAAAGTGTGTTTTATATACATCATAGAATACTACTTGGCCATAAAATGGAATAAAATACTGTCTTTTGTAGCAGCTTGGATGAAGCTGGAGGCCATTATTCTAAGTGAAGTAACTCAGTAATGGAAAAATAAATATCATGTGTTCTCACTTATAAAAGAGAGCTAAGCTATTAGGATGCAAAGACATGAAGAGTGATGTAATGGACTTTGGGGACTCAAGGGAGAAGTTTGGGAGGTGGCACAGTGCACATTGCTTAGATGATGGGTGCACTAAAATCTCAGAATTCACCACTAAAGAACACATTTATGTAACAGAAAACCACCTGTACCCCAAAACTATTGAAATAAAAAATAATTTTAAAAATTGCTTAAATTTGGCAGCTAGTTTTTTAAAACCTCTAGGATTGAATAATAATAAAGGAAACCTACTTAACAAAGGCTACTTATTAACAATAAAAATCTATATGTTTTAAAGTGGCAAAAACCATTGCAATAAAATTAAGAAGAGGCCATTATGATAATATTAATCAGGGTCTTGAAAGTTCTAGATAAAACTTTAAGATAATAAAATTAAATAATTGATGTAAGGCCGGGCGCGGTGGCTCAAGCCTGTAATCCCAGCACTTTGGGAGGCCGAGGCAGGTGGATCACAAGGTCAAGAGATCAAGACCATCCTGGTCAACATGGTGAAACCCCGTCTCTACTAAAGATACAAAAAATTAGCTGGGCATGGTGGTGCGTGCCTATAATCCCAGCTACTCGGGAGGCTGAGGCAGGAGAATTGCCTGAACCCAGGAGGCGGAGGTTGCCGTGAGCCGAGATCGTGCCATTGCACTCCAGCCTGGGTAACAAGAGCGAAACTCCGTCTCAAAAGAAAACAAAACAAAACAAAACAAAACAAAACAAAACAAAACAAATAATTGATGTAAGCATTTAAAGTAGAAATAAACATTGATACATTTAATAAACTCTAGTAAAACACACACACACACACACACACACACACACACACACCCCAATAGAATTAATGAGGATATGTGGTAAATTATTTGGATAAAAGAAAAATATAAAAAAATTATGAGTGTTTTCCATATTAGCAATAAGATCCTGGAAGAGGATATAACAAAATGTTATTAACAACAATGTGAAAAACATACAACTCTTAGGAAATAATTTATCAAAAAAAATTAGACTTATAAGAGGAAAACCATGAAATTATATTGGAAATATGTAGGACATGCAGAATATCTCCATAAAGAGAAGATTATTCAGTTGGGTGGAAATAATCTGATATAAAAAATAAATTTAACAAATTACAAATTATAATCCCAAAAGATTGTTTAAACTGAATAAATTACTTTAAAGTTTACATGGAAGAAGAGATGCATTTTAAAACATATAGATTTTTATTTTTAATAAGTAGCCTTTGTTCAGTAGATAATCAAGAAAATTATGACAGAAAACAATAATAGAGAGACTTGCTCTATAAAATAGTAATGAATCCATAAAAAGATCCCAATGTATATAAAAATTTAATAAGACATAATGGCATTTCAACTCAGGAAAAAAAGGGTATTTCTTGCTGAGTTACCATCTATCTGGAAGGCAATAAAATAAAGTGGGATCCCCATCTTATACCGTCTTATATCTGGGGTAAAAACTTCAATGTAATGAACTATAAAGAACAATTAGAACCTTGTGAAAAATGTAGGGAAAACATTTTGTCTCAGAAATATGGGGAAAAGAAAGGAAAGCTTTTAACCTAAATAAGAAAATAAGGAATTTTGAAAAGAAAGATGGATATTGCTGACTATATAGAACTACATAGACATACAATATAGGAATAAATTGTATTACTGCACTTCACGGTTTTGTGCTTTGTAGATACTGCATTTTCTTACAAATTGCAGGTTTGTGGCAACCATGCATAGAGCAAGTCTCTTGGTATCATTTTTCCAGGAACACGTGCTCCCTTCATGTCTCTGTGTCACGTTTTGGTAATTGTTGCAATATTTCAAACTTTTTCAATATTATCTTATCTGTTACAGTGATCTGTGATGTCACTACTGGGGCACTGTAAATTGTCCTTATATAAGAGGGAGAACTTAATTGATAAATGTGTGTGTTCTGACTGCTCCACAATCTCTGCATCCAGCCTTTCCCCCATTTCTTTTTACTCTCCTCTGGTCTTCTAATTCCCCGAGACACAACAATATTGAAATTAAGCCAATTAATAACCTTACAATGACCTCTAAGTGTTCAAGTGAAAGGAAGAATTGCATGTCTCTCACTTTAAATCAAAATCTGGAAATGATTAAGCTCAGTAAGGAAAACATGTAAAAAGCCAAGAGAGGCTGAGGCCTAGGCCTCTCGCTCCAAACAGTAAGTCACATTGTAAAAGCAAAAGAAAATTTCTTGAAGGAAATTGAAAATGCTAGTTCAGTGAATACATGAATGATAAGAAAGCAAAACAGCATTATTGTTCATATGGAGAAAGCCTTAGTGATCTAGATAGATCAAACTAGCCACAACGTTTTCTTAAGCCAAGGCCTAATTCAGAGCAAGGCCCTAATTCTTTTTAATTCTATGGCTGACAAAGGTAGGGAAGCTGCAGAAGAAAAGTTTAAAGCTAGAAGTGGTTGGTTCAGTAGGTTTAAGGTTAAGGTTTATATCACTTCCATAACATAAAAGTGCAAGATGAAGCAGCAAAAGATGATGTAGAAGTTGCAGCAAGTTATCCAGAAGACTTAGTTAAGATCATTGATGAAAATGGCAAGACTAAACAGCAGATTTGCAATGTAGACAAAATAATCTTTCTTTAAAGATGCCATTTAGGACTTTAATAGCTAGAGAGAAGTCAATGCCTGGCTTGAAAGCTTCAAAGGAAAAGGTGACTCTCTTGCTAGGGGCTAATGCAGCTGGTGACTTTAAGTTGAAGCCAATGCTCATTTACCATTCCAAAAATCTTAGGGCCCTTAAGAGTTATGCTAAATCTCTTCTGTCTGTGCTGTATAGGTGGAATAACAACACCTTAATGACAGCACATCTGTTTACAGTATAGTTTACTGAATATTTTAAGCCCACTGTTGAGACCTACTACTCAGAAAGAAGACATTATTCAAAGTATAACTGCTCCTTGACAATACACCTCATCATTGAAAAGCTCTGAGGGAGATGCCCAAGGAGATTAATGCATTTTCATGCCTGCTAACACAACATCTGTTCTGAAGCCTGTGGATCGAGAAGTAATTTTAACTTTCAAGTCTTACTCTTTAAAAAATACATTTTTTAAAACTATAGTTGTCAGAAAGTGATTTGCAGATAAAACTGAAAATCCTCTGGCAAGAATTCAGCATTCTAGATGTCATTATGAACATCTGTGATTCATGGGAGGAGGTAAAACTGTCCACATTTTAAGGAGTTTGGAAGATATTTATTCCATCCCTCCTGCATGACTTTGTGAGGTTCAAGACTATAGTGGAGGAAGTAACTACAGATGAGGTAGAAATAGCAAGGGAACTAGAGCTAGAAGTGAAGGCTGAAGATGTGACTGAATTGCTACAATGTCATGATAAATCTTGAACAGATGAGTTGTTGCTTCTCCAGGATGTGGTTTCCTGAGATGGAATCTACTCCTGGCAAAGATGCTATAAATGTTGTTGACATGATAACAAAGAATATTATATAAAGTTAGTTGATGAAGCAGTGGTACATTTGGAGAAGATTGATTCTGATTTTGAAAAATGTGCAACTGAGAGCATGTAAAATGCTCCCAAACAGCACTGTAGACTACAGTGAAATCTTCTGTGAAATGAAGGTCAATCGATGTGGCCAACTTTATTATTGGTTTATATTAAGCCATCAACAGCAGCCATTGAGGCAAGACCCTCCTCAGCAAAAAGATTATGACTCTCTGAAAGCTCAGATGATTGTTATTAATTTTTAGCAAGAACCTAGTTTATTTTTTTTTTATTTTTAAGAACGAGTTTTGCTCTTGTCACCCAGGCTGGAGTGCAGTGTTGTGATCTCAGCTCACTGCAACCTCTGCCTCTCAAGTTCAAGAAATTCTCCTTCCTCAGCCTCCCAGGTAGCTGGGATTACAGGTGTATGCCACCACATCCAGCAAATTCCTGTATTTTTAGCAGAGTTGGGGTTTTACCACGTAGGTCAGGCTGGTCTTGAACTCTTGAATGCAAGTGATCTACCTGCTTTGGCCTCCCAAAGTGCTGGGATTACAGGTGTGAGCCACCATACCCAGCCAATAAAATAGTTGTATGTGTATTTTTTAAGAGATGATGCTATTTCATTATGTCTAAAAGAAGAATATAGTAAACACTTAATATACTATGTTAAAGTATAAATATAAATTTGTGTGACTTCCTTTATTGTTATATTCATTGTATTGTGGTGGTCTAGAACCAAATCTGCAATATCTCCGAAGTATGCTTGCATTTATTTTTTATTATTGGTTTGAAGGAAATGCCTTTAAAAATATTGTATTTACTTTTATGGATATTTAAAGGAAATGAGCATGTACTGAAACTTTGTTGATTCATGATGTAGGAATCAGCTTCAAAATGTCTTGAAGCCCAGGACTATTAATAATTGGAGATATAAATTGAAGAACATTTCCTTGTATTCCTACATTCAGTAAATGGTCAGTAATACAATATGGTTGTTACCAGCCATTGGCAGTTGATAAGCAGGCAGGCACATAGACTGAGTCTCTACAATAATTGAAAGAAGCCAGGAAATTATAAGGCCCCTTAGAATACATATATATATATACCAAAACTACCACCACCAACACCAACAACAACAACCAAGCTTTCAGAAGAACCAGATGAAATTTTAATCTGAGATCTTATTGACAACTGGGCTTCCAAAAAGAACTGAAGTTTTTCCTTCAATTTAAAATACGCTCCTGGTCCCCCCGCTCTGATTATTTAGCTGTATGCAAGTCCAGTATTATTAGTCCAGTATTATTTTCTTATCTATGTCAATGGAGCATGAGTCCTTTACTTGTGTCTACTAGCATCTTACTCTTGTACACAGGTCATCATTGTGCATGCTAGAGAACTGCTTTCACTCATTTATTCAACAACTATCTCATGAATGCCTACCATAGGCTAGGCACCGTTCTAGGTATAACCTGTGTGTAAACTTGTATTAGGGCAGCTTTTCTGTTACTTTAGTAAAGTGCTCTTTTGAAAAACTTCAAGACATTCTTGCCTACCTTTCTAATGTTAATAGCTTTCTATAAAGAATTTCTACAATGGATGTACTAGAGAAAGTGCTACTTATTGTACTGTGGTGGAGTGCCTTACACTGCATTCTGTACAACAATAAATACTATAGAAAGGTTCTAGTGCATTTGATGGTATCTGGCCAGCTTACCCATAATAACTCTGACTTCATTGTGGAAGAAAGCCCTTCTATGCAAGGCATAAAATCCAATTGATTTTTATGAAATAAGATGCTATGCAGAAGAAATGCATTAAGTGTTCTATATCACAATAATTCCACCTTGTAAGCTAAACGGTTTTTGGAACACTGTTGAAAATGCTGCCACTATTCTGAGCATACATAAAAGAGCAAGATAAGGCCAATAATTTAAAAGTCAATGCTATTCCTACTCAAAGATTTATTTCATAAATTAATAAAGCATTTTCTCCTCTGTGTCAGTTAAAAATAAAATTCAAAATAGCTTTATATGATATGATCAGACACAAAGCCATGTGTAAGTTATGTGGATTCTACAAATTTTCTTTGTCGAATTCTGAGGTGCAACTATCTTTAGCTTCTATTTAAGGTACCTTATCGAATCTGTTATGTGTAGTTAAAATGATACATTTTTGCTTTAAAGGAATTTGTCAATTTTTAAAAATTGGTTTATTTCAGCAACCTGATTAGCTAAATTTAGTAAAAATTTCTAAAATAATGTTACATGCAGGTAGACAGGAAGTCCACTCACCTGATTTTGGGGACAAAACTGCTCTGTAGCTTTTGCAATCATATAATAACTTGCAGTGAATTTCGTTAGATTAGTGGCAGCGGTGTTAATTTTTAACCTTTTTCTTTCTGACGTAACACACCTAAAGAATAAAGTGCACTCCTATCAAGAATAGGGGCTCATGGTAATGGTGATTCTGTGAGTTTAAGAAGTCAAGTAGACTGAAAATCAGCCTACTGGATGGGTGGTCAAATAACCATCCCACATGAAAGAGGTGATTCTCAAATGCTCCCCTGGAGGAAATGTTTGAGAGTCACTGCAAAGTAGTTAAAACTGTGGGGAAGATTCTTAGATCTAGCTATTTTAATTTTAATTTCTGGTATTCTAAGTAAAGGGATAGACTGGCTTTGAACCTGGCATCTAGGTGCTCGGTAAATATATGATTGAACAAAAGAAGGAATGAAAGAGAAATTTTAAATATCCCTTACTTACTATAATGGAAACACAGTATATATTTCATTGTCACTTAACATATCCATGTTAAATGGAGCTTCTTACAGCCTTTAAAAATTCTATCTGGTAGTATGTAGTGTAATTAACATATATATATATATATATATATATATATATATATATATATGTATGTTTTGACCTTGTAATCCACATCCGAAGATCTATCCCATAAAATAAGACCTAGGGGAAGCAATATACAAAACAATGTGGAGACATAACAATTCTTGATTTGAAATTATATTACAAAACTATAGTAATCAAAACAGAATGTCACTGGTAAGAAAATATATAGACCAGTGAAACAGAATAAAGAGCACAGAGATAAATTCAAACATATACGGTCAACCAGTTTTCTTTCTTTTTTTTTTTTTGAGACGGAGTTTCACTCTTGTTACCCAGGCTGGAGTGCAATGGTGCAATCTCAGCTCACCACAACCTCTGCCTCCTGGGTTCAGGCAATTCTCCTGCCTCAGCCTCCTGAGTAGCTGGGATTACAGGCACATGCCACCACGCCCAGCTAATTTTTTTGTATTTTTAGTAGAGACGGGGTTTCACCATGTTGACCAGGATGGTCTTGGATCTCTTGACCTCGTGATCCACCTGCCTTGGCCTCCCAAAGTGCTGGGATTACAGACTTGAGCCACTGCACCTGGCCAAACAGTTTTCAACAAGGGCACCAAAAAGACATAATGGCAAAAGGATGGTCTCTTCAATAAATGGTATTGGAAAAACTAGATTTCCACAAGTAAAAGAAAGAAATTGGACTCTTACCTTACACCTTATACAAAAATCAACTCAAATTGAATGAAAGACCTAAATGTAGGACCTCAAACCATAAAATTTCTAGAAGAAATCATAGGGGAAAAGCTCTTTGACATTGATCTTGACAATGACTTTTCATATATCACACCAAAGTCTCAGGGTATAGAAACAAAAATGAATAAATAGGACCAAATCAACATAATGACCAAAGGAGCTGAGATGATATTTTTCCATATATTACATAAAAATGGCCTATAGGTACATGAAAAGGTACTCAATATCACTAATCATCAGGAAAATGCAAATGAAAGTTATTATGTGATACAACCTTATACCTATTAGAATCACTATTATCAAGAGACAAGAGATGATAAATGTTGGCAAGGTGTACAGAAAAGGAAACCTTTATATATTGTTGGTAGGAATGTAGATTGGTGCAGCCATTATGGAAAATAGTTTTGAAATTCCTAAAGATATTAAAAATAGAACTACACTATGACCACAGCAATCCCTCTTCTAGATTACCTCAAGAAAATGAAATCACCTCCTCAAAAAGATATGTTTGCTCCCATGTTCACTACAGCACTATTCACAATAGTGAAGATACAAAAAAAAAATCTAGGTGTCCAACTATGGACAAATGGATAAACTGTGGTATGTATACATTGTCACAACATGGATAAACTTAGAGGACATGCACAGTGAAATAAATCAGACACAGCAAAAATATTGGCATGTTCTCATTTATATGTGGAATCTAAAAAAATTAAAAGTCAAACATACAAGGATATAGAATAAAATAGTGGTTATCAGGGTCAGGGGTTGGGGGAGAAAAATGGGGACATGGGGACACGTTGGTCAAGGAATACAAAGTAGCCAATGGATAGGATGAACAAACCAAAAGATCCAACGTACAACAGTAAGATGATGGATATGTTAATTTATTTCATTGTAGTAACCATTTTGCTACATATATGCATTTACAGCATGATGTTGTATGCCTTAAATGTACACAAGATTTATTTAAAAAAAAACTAAAAGCCTCATATATCTAAGACATATATGCCTAAGGATATTCCTTTTAATACTGTTTGTAAAATACAGAAATACATGAAGTGATCATCATTGGGAAATAACACATTATGCTTCTAAAGCAATGGCACATTATTCAGTTATTAAAAGCATGAATTATGTTTAAGTCAACTCACTTGAAAAGGTTCCCTCAAATTTTTTTTTTTTTTCTGAGACAGAGTTTCCCTCTGTCAACCAGGCTGGAGTGCAATGGTGGGATCTCGGCTCACCACAACCTCTGCCTCCTAGGTTCAAGTGAGTCTACTGCCTCAGCCTCCCTAGTACTTGGGATTATAGGCATCTGCCACCACACCAGGCTATTTTGTAGTTTTAGTAGAGATGAGGTTTCTCCATGTTGGTCAGGCTGCTCTCGAACTCCCGACCTCAGGTGATCCACCTGCCTCGGCCTCCCAATGTGCTGGGATTACAAGCGTGAGCTGCTGCACCTGGCCCTCCTCAAGGTATTTTTAAGGGGAAAAGAAATAACTAAATCTTGTGAAACAAACAATTGCAAAATCCCCATATATCATTGCAAATGATGTCTAAGAATGGGAACAATGTGGAGAAGATAAATAAGTTCCTAATATGAAGTATCTAGAGGTGGCTGTGAGTGGCAGGTTTGTGAATGTAAGTGGGAAGTTAACAAAACTAAATATTGATTATAAAAACAAAACTACTGAATGTTGTATGATTCCATTTACGTAAAATTCTGTCTGTCTCTCTCTATCATCTCTCTACCTACCTAACTACCTTTCTACTTATCTGTTTTTATGCATAAAGTAATGCAAGTAAGTTTAGTCACCAGAGTGTTAATGATGGTTATTGTGGACTAGTAGAATTAATTACAAGGTATGTTTTACTTTCTTTCAGTCTTATATATTATTTGTCTTTCTTATCTCATTTATACTATTTGAATTTTTTAAATATCAAGGAAAAATAATACAACTGTAATAATTGTGAAAACTAAATGCTTAAAATGAATTTCCCCCTGGCTCATAGGGATAATAAAAATCTCCAATCTGTTAAGTGAAATAAGCCAAGCATAGAAAGACAAATATCACATGTTCTTACTCATATGTGGGAGCTAAAAATGTGGATCTCATGAAGATAGAGAGTAGATTCCCAGAGGGTGGGAAAGAGCGTAGAGGATGAAGTAGGAAAAAAAATGTATTTTTTATTAGTGAATTATACACTTAAAAATTGTAAAGATGGTAAATTATATATGTGTATTTTACCTCAACAAAAAATTTTTTTAAATCTTCAATTTATTGACAAACCAAACACCAGAGTACTAAACCAATCTCCCTATTAAGCAATCAATTAAAAAAGTATGTATATGTGTTTGTGAGAAATATGTCTTTTGAAAACATGTTTTCCCCCTTTAATGGTCTATTTTTCCTTTGAAAGTCAAATGTCTTAAATGGCAGAGAGGGAGAAACAATTAAACAATACTATCTTAAGCTCTTTCCTAAAAGCTGATCTTAAATCAAAAAGAAGACCAAATAATTCTCATTAACTCCCTTTCCCTAGATGTGAGGCTTACCTGACATGGCTCAGCCTCCAGAAGAGAGAACCTATGATAAATCAAAGCTAGGGTAGGACATTTACTTTTTTGTCTTAAAAATCTCTTGAAGAAATCTCTGTAAGTCAACCTGCAGGGTATAACTCATTTATTCTGCCTCTCCCTGCTGACATGCATTTCATTTTCTTCTAGTTTGGAAGATTTTTCTCTTCAGATTTGCTGCACCATAGAACAAATGAACATCTCAGTTATGATGATGAGGTTGTTCGAAGGTTCTCATGGCCTGCCACTTAATCCAGGCCAGGAGTAGCCCCTTTCAGCAACATGAAGGCTGTACCACAGCATAGCCTTAGCAGAAAGTGCCAGGGCCTGAAATCAAGTAGAATACATTTCAAATCCCAGTGCTACTTCTGATGAGCTGTAACATTCATAAAGTTCTGGAGTCTCAGTTTCTTCATCTATAAAGTGAATGTGCAGTGACTCCTATTCTCAGAGATTTAGAAAAGCCTCAATGAACTGTATCTATAAGTACCTGGCCCATTTCCCAATACTTAGTAACCACTCAATAAATGATAACAACTGTTCTTATTTTATATATTTCCATATTCTCACACGTTCACTTTCTTAGAATGTGTTGGTGTCATGGAAGATTATCGCTGCTACGGGTATGTATATGAGCATCATTTATATCAAAGGAAGCCCTATCCTTATATTTTTAGCTACTTAAAGAACTTCCATGCATCATAATATATTAATGTAACATTAGACTTTTCACAAATTGAGGGGAGTGGGAGAAGTAGAGTTGATTCTGGATGATGAGATATCTGTATTTAAATGTATTCAGTAACTGTATGCTGTGTGATTCAGTCTGAATCTTTCTTTTACATATATGAATTTACAGAAGAAAAATATAAGCTATATCTATGTATGTGTGTGTGTATATATATATAAATTAAATTAAATTATATATATGTATGTATAATTTCAACCAGGGAACCAGTGAAAATGATTATGATGCTGTTGAGCACTGAATCATTAATCATCACTTGCATAGCAGAGAAAATGCTTCAGTTCTTGCCAAATGCACTGTTTACTGAAAAGAGGCCAACATTTACCACTGAAAAGATAACATACTTGGAGAAGTAAATTGAAACACCGAATTAATCTTGTGTATATTAAATATGTTTCTGGAAGCTATTTAATTTGTGATTTGAACCTTAGAACTCCTAAATTAAGGGAGTATCTGTGAAGAATTGTCTATCCTACTAAATTGCACTTGTTAAACACTTGCATTTTTTTTCTGCAGAAACAACCATTGAAACAAAACATCAACTTCAGATGTTTCACACATTTCTTGAAAAGTATCAGTAAAAATTAAAATTACATTGTAAATACTTGTTCTTTAAAACACTTCACATTTATTAAGACAGTGGGAAGTAAAGCAAAGGAAGAGAATCAAAATCACTGGTATTTTCATTATTCAAACACACAGTTAAGGATTTGGTGCATTTTCTTCTATTCTTATTTTTCCAAGGTTAAATTCTTAGTTTATGTGGTTGTAATATTGCTGTGTGCACATGTTGTGTTTGTTACCAGCTTAGTGTTTTTTGAGTAATTAAAATACACATAGCTTTAATTCAGTGAATTAATTTTTTTCTTTCCAGACCCAGTGAGTTAAGATTCATCCTTTCTGATTCAATGTTCTGTTTTCATAAGCAATGTCCGTGTTGAAAAAATTTTATAGTCAGATGAGAAAGTAATTTACCCACACTATGTAAGCTACCTTGACCTCTTCTCTGTAAATTTGACAATCTTTCATGCAATTCCTAAATTGTATATTTAATTTGATTAATAACTATATTCAAAACCATATTTTTGACATAGGGAATTTCCCATCATCATGCTTTTAAGGATGATTAAAGTACTACTGTGTTAAATCTGTTTATTCTGTGACAATATAAAAGGTTATAGGGGAAAAATGTCCAGGTTAATTCTCATATGTTCCTCTTCAGCTACAGCTTCTTTTCATTTACCATTGTGTAATAAAACATTTGGTCACTGTCACCAGTGAGCATTAATTGCCAGGAAATACATATTTAAATAGCTCATATTTTAGAGCACTTTAGTGATCACAGAATTTTACACAGTATCTACATTAGATTAAGATGTCAGAAGTATCAAAACTTGTGAAGTGTGAGGTGAAACAGTCCATATGTTAGCCAAGAATAATCTCAATAGAAAGCTATTACATAATCATCACTGTTTTCCTCACACTTGAGTGACAGTTCTTAATTTTCAATTAAGAAGTCTAGTTACTAGGTTCAGATGCTGGTTCAAATCTCAAAGAAAGCTTAATTTGTTTGACCCTTGCAAACTGCTGCTAACTTTGATTTTATTTGAGTTTGTGACTAATCCAGTTGATTCAAGTAGGGAATTTGGCTATGTTATCATTATTATTATTAAGAGACAATCAGTTCCTATAAAAGCTGTGTTAGGTTTCCTTGAGATATTGATTTTTTTTTAAAAAAAGAAACAAGCTCAGAGAACCTTTGACCTACATTAAATCTTTTTTATTTGCTAACATAAACAGGAACTGATCATAAGTGCAAAGGATTAACAGACACAGGAGACTAGATTATACATTTTAAACTTTACTTTGGAGACCTGAGGGAATGCTTTAGTGTGGAATTGGATTAACCTTTTTGGCACTTTATTTAAAATACTTTAAAGTTATATGGCTTTGTTTGCTGATTCTGTGGGTACTCATGTAATGGTATAGGTTTCAAGGTTATGAATGAAACACTTTTAAGTTTTACTAAGCACATGAAATAAAAAATATTTCATCATTTGGTAGTCACCAGTTCCCTTTGTGCAGCTTTTTTTTTCAATGAAGAAAACAGTACAACTTCAATAGCATTGGTTGGGGGCTCTGAATATATCCCTACAGCTGAGCATTTTTTGAGAAATGATTTTTGCCAAGAATGTTTCTGAGTGAATCAATATGGTTCTTTTTAGTGAATTTTATTTAAAATATTTTCTAAATCTTTTTATCAATTGCAAATAGTTTTAGGTGTACCACATTTATGAAGATTGGATAAAAAGATAACTTATTCAATATTGCTCAAGTATGTTTTTCTTTGCCTTATCTAGCATTTACCGTATCTTTTAACATAAAAAAGAGATTAATTCTTGCATTAGTATTGATCTACATTTATTAACTTATTAGGTAGATGTAAAGAAAATATTATGATCGGTTATGAGAAAGTTGAAGCAAAAAATTATCAAACTTCTGATACAAACAAAAGGTCCTCCTTTGAATTATCTTTCTCAAAAATTATACAGAACCATTTTTTTTCTCTTTCTTGTCCTACTTCACCCCATCTTTTTTATTTCTCCTTTAATGTTAGATATTTTATATAAGTTATTATCAGTAAGAGTACCATTTATAATTCCTAGTACCTGGTTACAGATTTTTCAGTTTAGTTTAGACACATGCCATTTTGAAGTTTCAACAGCAGTCAAATATTCGAGTAAAACTTTCAAGTGAAAGATTTCTTCTAGGCATAGTATTTTCCATCTTGATATTAACTTCTCAGTTTTTTGCCATTACAATTATTTTTTGTGAGGTGCTTTTTCCCAAACATTGTCACATTGGCTTCAAATTTGTGATCACATCATGGAATGTTTACCCAGATTCTACTCGGTCTTTTCTTCCTGTGTCTGAAGCACTCCTGTGTGTTGAACAGCAGTGAGTCAAAAAGTGTTTGAGTATCTTCTGTTTGCCCAGCCCTAAGTTCTATGAGGAACCCAGAAAAGACATTGATACATGGTTCCTAAATTTAATCCATAGTTCAGTGATAGCAAAAGCAGCACCATTAGGCTACTGAAGGTATTAATTACCCTTTCTTTGGACTAATTTGCTGATAGTCTTTAATTTAGGTCCTAGGAAGACCAACAGAACCCTTCTAGTGGGGTTTGTAATGAAGTTTTATGTGACCAAAGTCACAAGCTCCAATCACTTCTCCAGTTTTCTTGACATTGTCCTCAAGTAAAATGGGGCAAAATTTTGACTCTCCTTTAATATAGTGTGATTCTACTATAAATACTTAATTTCCTAATTGCTGTTCTCTTTGATTACGTGCAGTGTTCACATTTAAACTTTGAATATGTTGTTTTTCCAAATGTTTTTTTTTGTTATTTTCAGACATCCTTCAATTGTTTCTTTTCTTCTTTATAAACATACTAGTCAAAACTTAATAATTTGTATAGCATCTTCTTTATGTGTCTAATAAGCTTTTTGTGGTTTGCTTTCAAAAAGAAATGATCCTGTTTTGTTCATTGAGGTTGGAGACATGGTGAAGTGGATAGATGGAAATCAGTGAATTATACACTGTCTTTCAGATTATTTTCCAGTATTTTTTTCAGTTTTTGTTTTAAAAATTATGTAAGACTTTTAAATCTTACTATAATATTGACATAATTTTTCATTTTTTTATTCCTTCTTTCCTGAGAAAATATGGAGCATTATAGCTTATTATGTAGAAATGAAATTCTTGCCTTGCCTCTGACAACGCTGTGAAATACACAGTACAACATTTAAAATAATCTGTTCTCCCATTTTTCAAAAGCAAATGACATATACATGGCCCCAACAAAAAGGACCCAAAGTAATTTTTAAAAGTTAGTGTGTCTGGGGGCAGTTGCCGGGGTAGGGGAGAGACAGTGGGGAGGTGGGGTTGGGGAGGGAGGGGAGGGTGGGGAGGGATAACATGGGGAGAAATGCCAGAAATGGTGTGCACCTAAAGTAAAATAAATAAATTTTTTAAAACAGTTAGTGTGTAAGTAATGACTTCATCTCGATTTGTGTCTAATTTTGACACCTACATCCTTGCTATGCTGTCTGATTTCAAAATGATTTTTAAAAAGTATTCCGGGGTCATATTTGAAATAGCAGTATGGATTGCAACATACCCATATGTTTGCAAGTTAGCACATGTATCAGACTATTTACAGATGTTCTCCTAATAGAGTACTCAAAATTCTAAGTACAGTTGAGAAATTCCCAGGAGTATAATTTAGGTGCTAGTTGACAATTTACCAAGCAGAGAGCAACTCTTGCCTAAACAGACATTGCCCCTACCACATGTTTCAATGTTAAGAACAAAGGAACTAAAAAGTTGCCTTAAAAAACATTTTATAGTTAGGTAGATATTTAACAAATTACCTTTTTCATTTTCATATGAATAACTATCAAATGAGAAAAATTCAAGAATTACATGTGTGTATTAAATATGTATTTATAACCTTACATGTAAAATAACCATAACATTAATGTATCTATATACATATTAAAAATTGTTTCTATTCAGCACAGTGGGATATCTCTTTTCACATAACTTTGCTGTGCAAGAAACCAGCAAGGTATTGTAACTTCAGTATGTGATTATTGACTTAAAGAGAGAATGAGAAAGGGAGAGAAAGAAGCAAAGAAAAAGGAAATATATGTTTAATTAATTATTTTAATTCAGACATGATAAATGGTGTTTGTTTTTTTCATAGTCCTGAGAAAAATACTATTAAATTTTTGTTTAGTGATATCTGGCCTGGTTTTGGACATCAGTTGGCTTAACAAATTCCCTTTTAGTGAGTGCTTAAGGAACGACGGCTGTGTTTAGTCAGGGGAAAGGTAGAAATGCCCCTAGTATGACATATTTCTATATAGGTTATTCTTTAAAAATTTGCAGCTGTTCTTACTTTTCCATAGAAGAGCAGAGAGAGATACTCCTACAGTAACTTCCCACAGGAAATTATTCCCTGCAGACACTGCACTTGAGATGAGCATATGTGAAACTCCTCAGCTAAAGTTCATGTAACTTCTTTCAAGTAAGACATGAGATGTGTAAACTGAGGAAACCAGTCAAAACTCAGTATTAAAATCTATATTTAAAAATGTAAATAGTGTGATAAATTGCTGATTAGCAAAATATAATGGTCTTGGCTAAATACAGATGGAGAAAAATAATATATATGAGTCATATAAATTTATGATTTTCCTATAAAAACTCACTCAGCCAACTTTTAAAGGCATTTGCAAATTTAAAACCTGTGCTTTCTGGCATGATTAGGTTAGTTTTCTGAAATGCAAATTATAAGAAAAAAATCTTATGCTTAAAATGAGCTAACCTTAAAACTGCAAATTTTAGAATGACATATGTTCAAAATGTCATATGATTGATGGATTTTTTTTGTATTATAAGATAATAGCTGTACCCCTTAGTGGTTAAAAATAGTCATCAGCATTAGTATCATATTTGGTGACTTTGTCATTGACTAGAAGCTGAATGAGGAGCTGGTAGGTTGGATGAGAGGCTCACTGGGGCCTTGGTGACCCATAGGCTATGGGAAGTGACCCAACACTCAGGAAAAGCAATTAAGTTTGCTATCATCTCCTTGTTCCCATTTGATGTAAATGTAGCTACCCATGCAGAATACAGTTTTGTGCTGCATAAAGACATTTCATCAGCAATGTACTGAACACATTATGATGGTTCTGTAAGATTACAGTATCATGTCTTCACTGTATCTTTTCTAAGTTTAAGTATGTTTAGATACACAAATACTTAGCATTGTGTTACTATTACTTTACAATATTCAGTCCAGTAACATGCTATACAGGCTTGTAGCAAATAGGTTATACCATATAGTCTAGATGTGTAGCAGACTATGCCACCTAGGTTTGTATAAGTATACTCTATGATGTTTGGACAATGACAAAATTATCTATGATGCATTTCTTAGAATGTATACCTGTCATTGGCTGGGCACGGTGGCTCACACCTGTAATCCCAGCACTTTGGGAGGCCAAAGTGGGCAGATCACCTGAGGTCAGGAGTTCGAGTTCAGCCTGGTTAACATGGTGAAACCTTGTCCCTACTAAATATTCAAAGTTAGCTGGGTGTGGTGGTGCATGCCTGTAATTCCAGCTGCTTGAGAGGTTGAGGCAGGAGAATCCCTTGGTCCCAGGAGGCGGAGGTTGCAGTGAGCCAGGATGGTGTCACTGCATTCCAGCCTGGGTGACAGAGTAAGACTCAATCTCCAAAAAGAAAAAACAAACAAACAAACAAAAAATGTATACCTGTTAAGTGATGCCTGATTATACTAAGGTTGCTCATTTAGCTAAGAGCTTCTTAGGCCCTAGCAGAGGTTTCTTAGAGACAGTAAGGGTGTATACCAGACTAGCACAGGAGAAGAAAGGTAGTGAATACTTATTTGAATATCAGCAGAATGAAAATAGTCATTGGTAACACTGGAATCTATATAAGTGTTTAGCAAAAGAGTATCAGTTAAAGAGTAGAATAGCAAAAAAGAGCATATACCTTTAACTGCCCAGCTATTTTGCTGAGAAACTGAAAGAATCCTCAGGTGAATATATCTGTTGTAAGTCACTCTGTTAAATCAGCCGCTTTCACCAACTGTGACACTATTCAGGAGTTTAGAAGAAAAGGCCTTGCTTTGCTTCAGACCACGTTTCTATTCTTTTGGCCTAATGTGGACAGGAGAGAAGAGACGGAAATCTCAGGTGAAAACTCCAGGAGAAAATGCCGTTGTGCATTACAACTTATTTTTCTGGTCTCAGAGAATTTAAAAAAGATTAGTTTTGGTGTCTTTCTGATTTTGGCTTGGTTAGCCAACTCCCCAGGAGCAAGGAGCTGCATTAGCTTTTGCACTGAAGCATTTGTGCTGTGATACACAGTTTTCTCTATGAACAATTTGCTAAGCTGTTTAAAAATCACAAAAGAAGAAAGGGACATAAAATGTACCATTAAGTCATTCCCTGAGATTTACAAAGGCTTTAATGAGTTAGAGATAGATGAAAAAGCCCTTTTTGATTCATTAACGGTATCTATCTGATTAGAAGAGATTTTCATCACCTTATCAACTAATCCAATAAATTGACTATCCATTTCAAAATGACTACAATCTGATTCACATCCATCAGAAGGATTTTCTGAGAACCCCAGAGTATTGTATAAAGTTGAAAATTATTATCAAATTGCCACTGGAAAAAAATTTACTAGATCCTGATAAATTTAGAGGATTGGGAAAAAAATGCCCTGAGCTAAAAGGTTACCACAAATCAAAGTTCAGCCTGCATAGTCCTCTTCAAGATTATTATTTATCAGTGAAAAAAAAAAATCCCTAAGAGAAAATCAATTTTTTTTGGTAGCTGAAGTGCAACTGTTTCATGAGTAGGAGATTATTTGGTATGTTTTTTGCTAACCCATTCTAGATCTTGAAAAAAACTAATGTGGCTTTGTATATCTGGAAAATATTTTAAAATGCCATACCAATGAGATAGTTAATGCATGGGACCAGCTAATCAAATTTCCAGTTTTTGGCTGGTGTATACCCCAGTCTAACAAAGTAAGATTAATGGAGTGTTAAAAGTCTGTATGGGCTTGTCAGTTTTATGCTGCAAATAGGGTTAATTTCATCCAAATGTAGAAATTTAAAAAATTAATGCTAATGAACTAAAGCTTTATATTTGTCTTTGCTTTAAGGAAACCTGTTTGTAGGATCAGTTATATCCATATTTGCCTGGCTAATGGAGAAAGCCAAACGAGGAAATAAATGCCTTTCAGGGAACAGAGCATTATGAGGTCAGCTACAATGGAGAAATGCCAGACATTGCAATTTAGAAGCAGATAATTTTACCTATTGGACTAGCCAAAAGCATTTATTCTGGGCTAGTATCTGATACTACACAGGAAGACAAGCCTCTTTATCTTTTCTTCCAATCACTTTTTACATAGTCTCCACAGGAAAACTTGAGGTGAAGATATTTTGCCCTTTGTGGAATATTTTGGGTAATGAGAAGGCGTCTTCATAAACCATCTCCAGCATTTTAACAACTTGGCCATCATCCATATATTTTTCTGCATAATGCCAAACACTTGGACCCTTGGAAACATCCAGATGTCTGATTGCATTTTTAACTTGCCATTCCAATGGTATAGGCTTAGGCTATGTCTATGTGTTGTTTGAACTGGGTGGTAGTTGAATAGGCAAGGGTGAACAGAATTTCAGTAACACCTTTTTTTTTTTAATGCTCCATACATTGTGTTTCCCCTTAGATAGTCTCAGTTTAAATCATGGAAATGTATACCTAAAAGAAGTAAAATTCTTACACTGAAACAGAAATATAGAGAGCATTAAAAAATGGACATTCATTCAAGGTGATGTAGGGGACTGGTACGAGATGCTTAGGCAAAGATCTATGGAGCCTCAGCTGTTTGGCACTAAGTTTTGGCACCCTGAGGAAAAAGGGCAAAGGGCTAGCTTTATAGAAATACAGTTTATGTTGGCCTGATTTAAAGAATACAAAGAATTATATCTTTCATCAACTGTCTCTCACATCTGTATCTTCTTTTTATTCTGCCTTATTTTCCATCCTCTATCCTTAGAGAATAATGAATTTGTAATAATGTCAATGTCATTACTTTTTTTTTTTAATCAGGATCTCACCCTGTCACCAGGCTGGAGTGCAGTGGTATGATCACAGCTCAAGGCAGCCTCAAGCTCCCAGGGTCAAGTGATCCTTCCACCTTGGTCTGCTGAGTAGCTGAGACTACAGGTGCACACCACCCCACCTGGCCAACTTTTTGTTTTTATTTTTTGTACAGGTGGGGTTTTGTCATCTTTTCCAAGCTGGTCTCAAACTCCTAGGCTCAAACAATCCTTCCACCTTGGCCTCCCAAAGTGCTGGGATTACAGGTGTGAACCACTATTCTCAGCCAATAAATGTCATAGTTTAAAGTATAATCCTCTTTCCCTCAATAGAATAGTTTTGAATTAAACATTTGTTAGAGATGTGTTGATAAAACTCTATACCCTTCTCTCTTAGACTTGTAGACTGGGGTAGAGGAGAAGAAAATGGAGAGAGAGGGAATAAAGCACCTAGTAAGACAGGCCAGGTCTGAGTGGAGGACTATCAAAGGAGGGTGGGGGAGGCTAGTGTGAGTGAGCTGCAGAACGGACTGGTGCAAACACAGTGAAGAGAGCTATGCTTGCTTAGCTATTCACTTCTGCCCTGTCCTTGTAGCAGTCTTCTCTTCTCTGGGAGTCTGCAGGTCAGGAAACTTGTCTTACTGCATTATGTGCATTGTTGCATGCCCAGCAGTGCACACAGGATCTAGCACATAGTAGATGCTCAGCAAATGTTTTTCAAGTGAATCAATAAATGAAGAAAAGAACTGTGTGGTCTGAAAACTCCTGGGTTAAATTTCAAAGACTCTAAGCTCAGAGGAATTTCAGAAAGTCATATAGTTTAACTTGTCTTCGGCTAGGGCTTAAACCACACCATGAAATAGCTTTCAATAATTTTCTTTTTAGAAATTCCCACATCCTTTCCTCAAAGCATATTTCAGCATCATTTAAAAAATCTATCTTGAAACCTTCCCTCTATGATTCAAGAACATTTTTCTTCTTAATAGAAGCAAACTTTTGCATACTAATACATCTTTTAACTTATCCAAAAGCTTTTGCATATATTTTCTCTTTCTCTCCAGAACAAACTTCTAAGGAAATAGGGCAGGGTTTGCTGTCTTTATTTTAGCTTAAATTTATTCAAAATTTCTGCATCTTAGTTTTTTCATTTTAAAAATGGGAATGATTTGAAGAAGGTTCTGGCAAGGTTCAGGCAGATAGCAGTTTTTCAACTCTTCTCTCTTAAAATTAAAGGAAGTTCAATTTAAGGTACTCAAGGTCTGGGAGTTTTCTCAGGAGCCAACAATGAACCCAGCCCTAAGACCAGCATTCCATTCACTTCAATCTGGTAACAGTGTTTTACATACTCCATCACCTTCTATTCATGTAGGCTCACAAGTGACTCCTATGTCTTTTAAATATGACATAGGGTTTAAATATGACGTTAAGTTTTCTATATTGAGATAGATTTTCTTTCATCACCTTGAGGCTTCTTTTAAAACTTTTTTATAGTTTTCCAAACTGGGTTGTGGGATAAACTCTGAGGCTAATCCCATTCTGAGAATAAAACTAGGAGTATCTGATGGCTTTGATAGATCATTCTCAATGTTTATGTAACTGTTACCACTTTGAAAATAATGAGCTTAGCTGGGTGCGGTGGCTCACGCCTGTAATCAGGAGCACTTTGGGAGGCCGAGGCAGGTGGATCACGAGGTCAAGGGATCGAGACCATCCTGGTCAACATGGTGAAACCCCGTCTCGACTAAAAAATACAAAAAATTAGCTGGGCATGGTGGCACGTGACTGTAATCCCAGCTACTCAGGAGGCTGAGGCAGGAGAATTGCCTGAACCCAGGAGGTGGAGGTTGCGGTGAGCTGAGATCGTGCCATTGCACTCCAGCCTGGGTAACAAGAGCGAAACTCCGTCTCAATAAAAAAAAAAAAAAAAGAAAGAAAATAAAAGAAAAGAATGAGCTTCAGGGAAAGTGTGATGTGGGTAAAGCCATTCTAGTTTTGCTTATTGTCTTATTTCCTGTGTTACCATGGGAAAATATTACCTGAAAGGTTAATTTGAAAACATTGGTTTGGAAATAGCAACACTATTTTCAATTTAGAACATTCAAACAAAGATAATTCTTTGAGTTGCAGGAGGATATAGTTTAATACACAAAACAAATGTATTCTATGCATATTAATTAAGTAATACATTATTATTATTATGGTTCTTTTGAGATAGGGTCTTGCTTTGTCACCCAGGCTGGAGTGCAGTCACACCATCATGGCTCACTGCAGCCTCAGCCTCCAGACTTAATCCTCCCACCTTAGCCTCCTTAATAGCTGGGACTACAGGCATGCACCACCGGGTAAAATTGCTTTTGTTATTTTTTGTAGTGACAGGGGTCTCACTATGCTCCGCAGGCTGATCTCAAATTCCTGGGCTCAAGCAATCCTCCTGCCTCTGCTTCCCAAAGTGTTGGGATTATAGATGTGAGACACCACACCTGGTCAGTTTCTATTGTTGAGAAAATTAAAGTATCGAGAAGGGAAAACTAATCCAGTGATGGATTTGCTGATAGGGCAAAGGTCTACAGGTCTGCCTGAGATGGTCAGAAAATTCAGTTCAGAAAGTAAACAGTCACAACCAGTTGGGAAGCCGGTTAATAATATACAGACAGCAAAAGCTGTCAGCTCAAACTGCCAACTTTTTCCAGCTCCAACTGTTTGAGCAGACTAGGCGAAGTGGGCCGGTTTGTTCTTATTTGCTGGTATAGGAGTCCCACCTTGAGCTTAAGTCCCCCCTTTTCATTTCTCTCTGAGTGCACTTTAACAGAGGATACCTTACACAGCATGGGGCATTTCCAGCTGAGGTCATTCTTCAGTCCTTGGCTTCAGCCTTCACAAGATTTGCAGCTTTAGAAAGAATAAAAGTCCCAGTTCATTATTCTTCTAATTTGTCCCAACAACTGTTGAGGCACTTTTCAAATATGTTCAAAATCGTGACAACCCCAAAAGCCTGTGCTGATTTTCTTTGTTTTTTGATCAGAACATTGAAATTCAGAGATGTGAAATAATGTATTCCCAGATACAACGTTGGCAAGTAGCAGAGTCGGGGTTTGTACCCCAATCTTTCTAGCTCCACTGGGTCACATGGTCTTAGGAATGGCTAGATTGTTCCACTTGTTCTGATGCAGGAGTGATAGCATCAAGGTTTTAAGGTTAGAAGCAGCAGCATCCCCAGGCTGTGTCTGATCATCTGAGATGGAAGCTGCCTCTGTCTGCTTAAAATTAGTTATGTTTATAGCCAGAATAAACAAATAACTCAGTTTTCAACTTTCCTAGTTTTTATGAGCCAGGTAGTTTAATAGAACCTCAAAGGCAATCTTATCTGTACCTATCTATAGCATGAGAGAAAAAGATCAGAATCTTTGAATTCAAGCAGATCTGGATTTGAAGCTTCACCCTGATTAAGTGACATTATTTATTCTCTCTGAATTTTAGTTTCCTCATTTATAAAAATGTGACAACATCTTTCACACAGGGTGGTTATGAGTAATCAAACAATTACAGGAAAAGTTGAAATGCATGGCACATAGTAGCAATAAAATCAATTATGATTTTTACTACAATAATATTTATAATTTAATATTAATGCAATATTAATTCGTATTAATGATAGTAGTAATAATTATCACACTTTTTACTTTCTCATTCTGTTTTTTTCCCAAAAACTATGATGTCCTCAAAGCATAATAACAAGTTATTTCATCATTTACAATTGTAATAGTTATATTTGTTTGTAGGGTCAGATATTTAAAAAGTATTTTTCCACTTTGTCCTGTGATTCACTTCTTTTGTCTATTGAAATCCTATCAGCCAGAATGTAAGTTTTGTAAAACACGCTAGACTGAATTTAAATGTTAAACATGAGTCATTCCTTACATAAAAACAATAGAAATTTTCTTGCAAGATAATGACAGTGCAACGTGGCAAATCATATTGTATTATTTTATTAATATTTAGTAATCACTAGCCACATTGCCTAATATTTTATTAATATTTAGTAATCTCTGGATTCTTAATAACTGTCTTTAACTAACGTATAATATTTGACTAATATGCTATTAACTATCAACTATGTAGAATAACACAAATGAAATGACTTACAGACAGCAGAGAATTTTCATGACATTAAAATGGTGTTTCTGCTACTACTATGGGCAGACTGATGTCATGCCATGTCCTTTGTTTCCCCTCTCTTTGTTAGTGCCCTGGTTTTTCTATCCCATTCTCCGAAGCATAATGGTTCCATGCTGTTTCAGCTACAGCCCTCTTGATGGGAAACTGTGTCAAGCACAGGAGGTATGTGAGGTAGTCTGTATCTCCCCTTAAAATCTCAATACTGGAAAGTATTCTTCTAGTGCTTGCTTGTTAGAGTGCTCATAAAATGATTTGCTGTTTCAGCAACTTGTAGTCCAGTTGGACAGTGGTATAAAACCATCAGTTATCACATGGTAATATACTTTCATTAACCACTGAAATTTATTAAGACATTTCATGACAGTCAACAATGCCAGATGCTGTTATTGGCCTAATGGTTAATATGTTTGCACTCTATTCTACTTAGCTCTTTTTGCAGGCTTACTGTTCCTTTCATGTAAAACATTTTTAAAACGTGTGGGAGCATCCTAACTTTTCAACATCTATTTTAATATACATATATTTATGAGCACTCAGCAGCTTTTCAAGTTTCCCACATAGATATTGTTTATGCCTTAAAGTGCACACACTCCCCAAATTGTAAGAACTTAATTTGCAAACATCCTTGCACTCAGTTTGCTGTTGGGTTCTTTGTCCCTTGCCCTTCGAATTCAGATTCCCCTCATTCTCAGCCTGCTTCTGACTTCTGAAAGAAATTTCTGTAAAGGATGCTGTTTTCTTGTAGCTGGTGCATGTCATGATTTTAATCTGTCTTTGCCAATTCACAAGTATCTTGGTGTTTGTTTGTTTTTGTTCATTTCAGATCATATTCAGCATCACTTTTGGCATGCTTTTCATCGCATATATTCATGCATTTATTTTAGCTTCTCTTTTCTCTGGTCTTGTAATTATTTTTCAACTTCTATTTTAGCTTCAGTGGGTACATGCGCAGGTTTGTTACATGGGTGTATTGCATTTGTCTTGGAATTTTTGCCTAGGTCCTTCTGTAAAGTCTCTCTCCTCTTCCTTTTCTTTCTCTCTTTTCTTGTGCATGTCTCAATTGTGAGCTCTCAAATGACCGTAATCATAAGCTATATAAGGATGAGTGGCCACATCGCCATCAAGAAATTATGTAGACTTTATGTGAAATAAACCAACAACAACAAGAACAACAACAAAAAACCTCAACATTGACACTAAAAACTGAGAGTCGTGGAAGCTATCTTCAGTTTTCTTTCAGAATTCTTAAAATTCAATCTATGCGTTCTCTCTAAATAAACCTAGTTTTCCTCAAAAACGAGGGTGCAACAAATTTATTTTGCTTTTTCCAATTTTGTGTTAATTGTTTGCCCTGTTTTGCTCTAATTTTTGCCATATCTATGGTATTTCAGATTAAACATGGACGGTTAGGCTTGTGTGCAGACCTAAGCATTAATTCCTCTTGTTATTATAGGCAGATGATTTTGAGGTTGTGAACAAATGGCTTCCTAATGAAACTGCAGAATATCAGAAGCTGACTCCATTTTGTTGGCTGACAGGCAGAAAGTAGCCCACACCAATGATTCTAAGCACAGAGTAGCAAACAATGATGGCAGGGCATTTTCTCCTGTGAAACATGCTGGGCATTTCTAGAATGTTGCATTAAAATTGCTTCTCTTTGAAAGCTGATGGTGACTGAGAAGGAAGTGACTGAGAAGGGAATAGATGACGGAACACTGTTCATCAGCATCTCTCTTTCCCTTTCCTTGTCTCCATGAACTCACCTTGATTCAATTTGTAGACATCCCTGGTGCTGCTTTGACATTACAGGGACTCCAAATCAAGCTGGCAGCTTCAGGGCATAACGTTTTCTGTTCACAGCAGAGAATGTCTATGGAATTTTTTCTCCAAAGTGCAGAAAAGAATTTTTTTTTTTTTAATCTGAGACTGGGAAGGACATATGTCTTGTCATTTATTTTATTCAATAAAATGCAGTGAGTTTAGGAAGGGAGTAGGTGGGGTTCTGATCTAAAAAGAGAAAAAAAAGGAAAAATAAGAATAACAGCATTTGATAAGTGGCAATTCACATTTCACCATTAAGTTTTGCATATATAATCTCATATAATTTACTGCAAATTCCTGTGAGGTAGGGTGAAAATGATCCTTCCCATCTTACAGGTGAAAATTCTGAGATCACATAGCTAGTAAGGTCCAACAGAGTTTGAAACTGAGGGAATAATTGCAGGTTAGATGTAGAAAAAACAGAAAATCTAAGTCAAGTATTTATAAATTGTTTAGTATTTAGTAAAACATCACTGAGCTTTGCCAATGACTAAGAAAACCCTGAAAATACTCAGTGACCTGTGTTTGTCATAAGTCATTTGTAAAAGCCCCATCAAAACTCTGCAAGACAAACTTATGTTGCTTTTGAAAATATTTGGCATTTTGTAATTTGGAAGTGAGATGTGGGCTTCTAAGGTTTATGACATCTTAAATGTAGAACCTAAAAGATTTGAGGTAAATTTAGAACCCTAAGGATTGGGACATCCCCACAAAGATCTACTTTCATATCTGGAAAAGAAAAGCTATTTTGGGGATATAAATGGTTAGAAATCAAACATGATGGAGAACCTCTTTGCTAAATGTTAAATATTCAGGTCCTCTTGATGAGCCAGTGTAATTCGCAATTAGACCAAAATACCTAATATCTTGTTAGTGAGACCAGTGATAAACCAAAAACATGGTTCCAGGTAAATTAAAAAATATGCTCCTTATAAAGACCTAAGTTCTTTTGGTAATCAGAAAAAAAATTTAGACAGTGGGGAAAAAAATGACATCTTTTGTGAATCTTTCCTAGTGTCTCTTCAGTCTCCTTGATGAATTCCATTATCACAAAAATGACCTTTCCAGTTCATATCTCTTTTGAGGCTAATGCAATTCTTTGCCATTCTGTTATAATGAAAGTATTACATGGATAACTATCCACCATTATCTTCCTTAAAGAGAACTAATTTGGGAAAGAAATGAAGTACTTTAATGTAATATCAGATCTCTCTCACTTTTTTAAAAATCCTTATAGAGACCTGCTGCCTAGAACTACACAAATGTGCATAGTAAGTACACTGAGCTCCCGATCTAATGCAGAAGTAATTTTTTGTTACCAAATTCATGAACAGTCACAGGAATGCTTTCCTTAAAGAACAGAGCCTCAGATAAATTCAAAGTCATGTCACTGAACATGCTACAGACATCTTCCTGTTGAATTTTCTTTTTGGAGATGTGAAAGCAGAAAATAATAAGCACCGAGGCATGCCTCCCAGATGCAGTCCAAGTTTTGAACATGTGTTGCTTGTCCCTACCTGTAAGAAGCGTCAGAATCATCTGGACAGCGCATAAACTCTAATTATATACTTTTGTTAATTGTGTATTTCTTTGACATGGTCACATAATGTAATCGTGTGTATAGTGAAAAGAGCTGGGAATGATGATGGACGCTTCCTTGAACAGGTTCATACATGCAGGAAGGTAAAGTTATTGGTGATCTGTGGTATTTTCACCTGAGAAACTGACACAAATTTTCAGTCTTTCTGAAGAAATCTTTTTATGATAAGTATAATTAGGGAAAGAATAATGACCAGTTAGCATATAGAACACAAATCTAAATCATGATACATATTTAGAGCCAGGTCACACGGCTTGAGGTCAAGGCCTGTCGTGTGTTTTGCAGGGAGACAATTCAATGGATATGTAAATCTCTGCTTGTTCTGTATGATAAGCAACATCTTAGTGTAATTCCTCAGAAGAGGTAAACCACTTTGAAAAAAATGCCTTTCATATTACACTTCCTATGAGACAACTAGCTGGCAGAGATTTTAATTACCATGTTGTGAGTGTGGAAGCTGAGGCTCAAAGATTGTAAGTGGTTTACCTAAGTCATATATGTGGGCTGAAACAATGCAAATTAAGTTAAACATTGGAAAAGTGGAAGGCAACTGGATAGAACAAGGGGCCAATGTAGTTGCTCACGCTCATATTGAATCTCACATTAATGACTTTGTTAATATGTCCCAAATGATGCTCAGTTTTACTATTAATAAAATTAACTTCACAGGATTATTTAAGCATGCGCTTTCCAATATTTTCAAAGTAATGAAAAGAAGAGTACAATATTAAGAAAATATAAAGTGAAAGCCTCATTTTTGTTTTATAAAACTGTCAAAATAGCAAGGACATCTCAGAGATTTCTCTCACAATCTGCTGTGATCACATTAATGTGCTAGGCTTATGTTGTTTACTTGTGACCCAGGGAACAAATATTTACCTTTACTCTCAACATGCTGTTTCCTTCCTTTCATTCCATTCTGAATATAATTTTGTTTTTACCCTGTATTCCTCTGTACTTTCTACTACTGTGGTGTTTGTTTTTTCTTTTCAAAAATTTCTTTTCATACATTTTACTTCTGGTTGAGTACAGTGGCATTGAACTCTAACCACCCAATGTCGCTCCCTCTATGACTACCTTTAACATCCCTTTCCAAAGTGGCATATTTTCTTTGGCTGGAATGCTGCAGGTTTGGGATTTGTAGATCAGAGCCTAACTTAACTCAGTTCTCTAACTCTTAGTGTAGAATTTTCATCTATACTGTCTTTGACACCACACAGACATCCCATGTTGAAATCTTTTTCAGAGTCTTGACCTGTCTGCTAGACTAAACAGAGACAAGGAAACAGGTAATGACAAGATTGAAACATGGTTTGAGTATCTTGGGAGTAAAAAAGAAAGTAAAAAACAAAATTGATGAACAACATAGTCACCCAAGCTTGTGGTGTCTCATCAGAACCTCTCAATGTTTGGAAGTTTCCCCAAGACTTGCCCTAGTGAGACAGAAAAGACTTATTAGATCACTGCGTCTGCTTCCCCACCTGGGCAGGAAAGAGTCTCCCATACGGAGAACATATGGCTTGGTCTTAGATTAGCAACAAAGAATGTCAGTTGGCAGACAGATGGAGGAGAAGCAGAGCATTGTGTGAGCTTTGCTATCCTGGACCTCACAAATTTAAAAAATCATGTCCAGTTAGTTCAGTTATGAAAACAGACACTGACCAAACTATGCAAAGGAAGAGAAACTAACATTTATTAAACACATATTGCAATCTAGGCATAGTATTTTACAAATTTTTTTTTCTTTCTTTTTTTTTTTAAATTTTTATTGCATTATAGGTTTTGGGGTACATGTGCAGAACGTGCAAGATAGTTGCATAGGTACACACATGGCAGTGTGTTTTGCTGCCTTCCTCCCCTTCACCCACACTTGGTATTCATCCCCAGGCTATCCCCCCGCAGCCCCACCCGCTGTCCCTCCCCCATTTCCCCCAACAGTCCCCAGTGTATAGTAGACCGCCTCTCTGTGTCCATGTGTTCTCATTTTTCTCACCCGCCTATGAGTGAGTATATGCGGTATTTCTTTTTCTGTTCTTGTGTCAGTTTGCTGAGAATGATGTTCTCCAGATTCATCCATGTCCTTACAAAGGACACAAACTCATCATTTTTGATTGCTGCATAATATTCCATGGTGTATATGTGCCACATTTTTCCTTCTACCCTCACTTGGTTGTTTTACTATCTCCATTTATGGGTAAAGAAAGTGAGTTTCAAATGTGTGGGGCCACTTTGCCCAAGGTATGAAGCTAGTCAACTGGCAGAGGTCAGACCTCACCTTGGAGTTTGATTTGAAAGTCAGTGGTCTTCGGAGGTCATAGGTCAGAGAACATAAAATTACTTTGTAAATATTTAAAATTGATATATTATAGTTTTACATATGTTTGGACTACATGTGATATTTTGATACATGTATAAAATGTGTAATAATCAAATCAGGGTAATTGGAATATCTATCACCTCAAACATTTGTCTTTTCTTTGTACTGGAAACATTACAATTCTCTTCTAGCTAAAAAAATGACTGTGTTTGCTATAACTTTTCAGTTACTTTTTTCCCCTTCTTTTAAAATATGAATATTGGGAGTCACCCATTTCTTTTTTGTAAATTGTGAAGTTCAATGAACAGAGATATCCCCACACCACCCCGATTTTTGAGGGCTACAAGCTGCTGCTTACATTGCTTAATTTCATGGTTTGGGGAACATATACTAGGCTTTTGGGAATCAGAATGAAGGACTATGGAAATAGGGCAGGTATAAAATGACATTGCATTATAAATGTTAGCAGTCACCTCTATCTCCCTTTCTTCTTAAGAAAAAATAATTCTTATTCTTGATTTGGAATGAAAGCTCTCATTTGATGAGCAGATTGGAGTGAAGATAGAGAAGACAGATGTCTTCTCCCAAAGTAAAGGAAGCAAAAATGCAGTGTTTATATATATCACGAAGGGAGAAGAATGTGTGGAGGTGGGTGGAGCTGTAAACGAAGTTTTGCTTTTCCTTTCCCTTTTGCCCATCTATTACTATGGTGTTTTTGTTTTCATCTGTTCATTTATTATTTAACTACTGTTGATAGTTCACGACTTCAAAGGTGAATTGTTAGAGAGATGGTTTGGGGGTAGAGAGAGAGAGAGAGTGCAGAGTTTTAGCACAGCTGTGGGTTGGAGTGCCCTAGAGGGACAGTAGAAAGTTTATTGGAGATTATGAATTGGAAATCACTAGATATTTTTGAAGAAGCTCTAGTAAAGACTTGAGTTTACTTCTCTCTCTTAATATTTATCTCATCTTTTTCTTGTTCTCCCCTCTCCTCCGCTCTCCTTCCTTCCCCTCCCCTCCCCTCCTCTCCCTTTCCCTTCCTTTCTTTCTCTTTTTTTCTTTTGTCTCACTGTGTCACCTAGGCTGGAGTGCAGTGGCACGATCTCAGCTCACTGCAACCTCTGCCTACTGAGTTTCAAGCAGTTCTCCTGCCTCAGCCTCCCAAGTAGCTGGGACTAAAGGTGCCCACCACCACAGCTGGCTAAGTTTTGTATTTTTAGTACAGCAGGGGTTTCATTATGTTGGCCAGGCTGGTCTTGAAATCTTGATCTCGTGATCCACCTGCCTTGGCCTACCAAAGTCCTGGGATTACAGGCATGAGCTGCTGTGCCAGGCCCACTCTCCATTCTTGCCTTCTCTTGCTTTATTCAAGATTTTCTTCTCTTAATCTACTTCCCCTTTTGGTTAGGATTCTTTTATCATTATTCTAGAAGCCACCATTGAGTTTACCACAGGCATCCTTGAATTATTAGAATCTACCTTGAAATATTTTTTTAACATCACTTTCTAGACAATTTAGAGGACCTGAAAAACTTTAGTTTCATTTATCACTCTTCTCACCTTCTGCCTTTCATGATATGGTTGCTGAATACTTAATAATCTCTGTATTTTAAACTCCACACAGTAGTGTTCTTATTGTTTTAAACACCCAAGATTTCAGTTAGATTTACTAACCTATTTATCCTTTTTGATAATCTTTCCTTCCTGCATTACCTGTGTTTCCATCTGGTATCATTTGCTTTTATTCCAAGGACTCCCTTTAGCATCCCATTTAATCAAATCTTCTACAGTGAATTTTCTCAGCTTTGGTTTTCCTGGAAATGATTTAAAATCACCGTTATTTCTGAGTGTCAGGTTCCTGGGCATAGAATTCTCAGTTGGCACTTATTTTTCTTTCATCATTTTAAATATCAGTTCTCATTGTTTTCTTTTTTCATAATTTTCCCCTTTCCAGTGATGCTGCCCTTCTCCTGCAGCTTTTAAGAGTTTCCCTTTCTGTCTTGATTCTCATCAGTTTCACTATTGTGTGTCTAAAGATGGTTTATCCTGTTGCTGGTTAGTAGAGTTTCTTGAATCCTTGGCTTGTAATATTCATCAGTTTTAAACAATTATCTGTAATGTCTCTCCAAACATTTTATCTCAGTCATCCTTTTTCTCTTTTTTTCCGTTGACCAGATTATATGCATATTAGAGTTTTTCACCGTTTAAGTTTAATGTACCCTTCAGCTTTTATGTATTTTTCCTACTTTTTTCCACTTACACTTCAATGTGGATGTTTTCTATTACCTATCCTCCAGTTTAGAAACCCTACTTCTTCTATATCTTCTCTGCTATTAAATCCATCTATTAAATTAATTTTGACTTGTATTTTTCACTTCTAGAATGTACATTTGATTATCTTATATTCAAGTTCTTTGTGGAAATCCTCTGTCTTTTATTTTATTTTGTTTGAATGTAGTAATCATAGTTGCCTTAAAATTTATATTTTATTCCTAACTAGATAACTGTCTACAATATCTAGATGAACTCTCTGTTACTGTTTATCTTGTTTTTCGGTATTTTAAGGTCTTGTTTCCAAGCCCTCCTGGTAATTTTAAAATTTATTACCAACATTGTCTAGGACAAATCTTAGTGTGTGTTGGATGGTATTTTCCTCCAGAGAGGACTTGATTTTCTTTTGGTAGGCAAACAGAGTATTCACAAATCCCATTGATTCAGGTGGAGCTCGATTTAGGGGATTGTTTCCTTTTGATTTTCCCTTACTTGCAGTGCTGAGCTCTTCAGAGTCTCAATGGAGAGCCTGGAGTAACTACAAGAGTCCCTCTTTGCTTATGAGCACTGAACTTCATTTTTATCTTCCTAGCTTTGTAAACTTCAAGCATCTCTATTTAACATTTTAGCCTCTTACAGATTGACCCTTTTCCTGCAGATTCACAGCTTAAAGTCTGGCAAGTGATTTCAGGGAACATTTCATGAAGGAAGTCAGACTTACTTATCTGGACTTCTTTTTTTCTGGAACATAGGCCTATTGAGCAGTGCTCCCTTGATAGCCCTAACTCCAATTTTTGCCTCCTTAAGCAGGAGTATGCCATCAACTTCCTGTTTGACTTCTATATCCCATATACTTTGGGATATACTTCTATATCATACCTTGATTCAGTAAATGCTTTCCCATATACTTTGGAATATACTTCTATATCATACCTTGATTCAGTAAATTCAGTGAATTTGGGCTTTCCTCAATACATTATTTTGTCTCTAAAATCTTTGTCCCTCTAGTCGTGACTGAATTCAACTTCAATGCTGTCAAACTCAAATTTTAGATTTCTATTCAATCTATTACAGTTATTCTTGGCAGGAGGGTAATATGACCCATGTTACTTTAACATGGATGGAAGCAGAAGTGTCCAGTAAACACTGAATCACTTTTCAGTTATTCTTACCTATTAAATTGCTCTTCTGTGCTCTCTTGCATGTTCTTTCTCTGCTTCAGTCGATAACTTGTCTACATAGTTCCCCTGATTTGTACAGATTTATAAAACTTGAAAATTTAATAAGTGCCTATATGTTTGTGAAATTATCTACCAGGATGGAATAGAATGACTCACTTATGGTTTGGGAGAATTAAGAGTTGGTTTTATGTTGAATTTAAGATGTTTGACAAGTTAAAGAAAATGAAGAGTAGAAATCAGCTGAATCTGCATGTCTGAAATTCAGAGGAGAGTTCCAGGCTAGAAATATATTTTGGGGAGTCATCTGGCTGTAGATGTCATTTGAAAATATGGGACTGGTTGAGATCCTCTGTGAGGTGTGTTGGGACAGAAGATATAGAAAAAGAGCCCAAAGATCACTCTAACATTTAGATGTAGAAAAGAGAAAAGAAATTCAGCAAATGAAAAAAAGCTGGTCCTGGAGTAGGAGAAAAATTAAGAAATTGTGTTGTCTTGGAAGACAATTGTAAAAACACTTTCCAGAAGGAGAATATACTCAGTAATGTCAAATACTGCTGACAGAGTGAAATAAGAATGAAGACTTGACCACTGGATTAGGCAATATTGAAGAGCATAGTGACCTAGATAAATGCCTCTTGAAAAGGATTTTTCTGAGGATGGAGCCATTTTAGAGTAAGGAGAGAAAGGCAAGTGAGAAAGTTGAGACATAGAGTATAAAGAACTATTTTAGGGAGTCTTCAAGGAGTTTTACAAGTACAAAAATTGATGAATAGTTTTCAGGCTATTCAGTCAGTATTTTTTTAAGATGCAGTTATTTTTGCTTTCTTACATGCTAAATGGAATAAATGGAATAATGTGTGTGTGTGTGTGTGAGAGAGAGAGAGAGAGAGAGAAAGAGAGAAAGGAAAATAATGATGTTTTCAGAAGAGATAGGGGATTACTATAAGAGCAAAATTTTTAAGTAGAAGATAGGAAATAGGATCCAATGGTTAAGTATAGGAACTATATTTTGGTAGGAGTATGAACAATTCATCCAAAGGAGGAAATATTGTTTAGGTACAGATACTTAGGGATTAGTAAGTTTGGTAGTGCATAGATATGACATATATCTTTGGATTGTTTTAATCTTTCTTTTTAGTGAAATAAGGAGTAAACTAAGAGTGAGAAGGAAAAGAATATGGAGAATTCTGAGGAGAGAGAAGAATGTGTGAAATAAACATTTTGGAGGGTAAGGGAATGAATTGATCAGATGAAGGCAATGTTTAAGAGTCTATTTGAAATGTGTAGTCATAAATGTAAAGTGCCATTGGTCAATATGACTATGATTTTTTTTCCAGCCATGTTCAGTTTTTTGGACAAGAAGAGAATAAATAGTAAACTTAGTTTTATTCAATTGTTTTTTATGAGATGTGTAAGATAGAGGGAGAAAAGAGCAAGGAATTTAGCGTCCATGCAGGGAAGGGATTGTGATGAAAATGATGAACCATCATGGAATTCTAGAATTTTTTAACAGGGAGGAAAGGACAAGGTAAGTGATCACTGATAAACTTATTAGGGCCAAGGTATTGTGGATCCCATGGAGTCAAAGAATCGTTGGAGTGGAGGGACTTCTGGAAATGGATGGAGAATACAGTAAGTGTTTGTGATTTAACAGGTTGGATACTATTCATGATTATAAGTTCTAGGATTTGACCAGGGGTGGGAGAAGTGGGCTGGAGATTAGAAAATTTGATGTAGGGAGTTCTAGGAACTGAAATACCTGGATGGTTCTTTTATGTGAATAGTGAAATCCTTAAAAATGAATATAGAGGGAATGTGGAGAAAATGTCAATAATCCTAGGGTTCATGTCTTCAGTGAGTGAAGGGGGATTATCTATGTCCATTTGTGCAGATATAACGAAATACCACAGACTGGGAAATTTATAAATTATTCTTTATTACTCATAATCCTAGCATTAGTTTTACTCACAGTCCAAGATCAAGGCCCTAGAAGAGATCATGTCTCATGAGGTCTGTTCTCTACTTCCTTCTTGTTGTATCCTCAGAAGGGATGAACACCATGTCCTCACATAGGGGAAGGAATGGAAAGGGCAAAAGAGAGAGAGACAGTGCTCCTGTACCTCCTTTATAAGGTCATTAATCCCATTCATGAAGTTTCTGTCCTCATGACTTAATCACTCCCTAAAGGCCCCAGCTCTTAATACTATCATGTTTGTGATTAAGATTTAACATATGAATTTTGGAGGGGCACATACCTCTAAACCATAGCAGGGGTGATCAGAAAGATGAAAGACCACTGTGGAAGCACGGGTAGAGAGACTGTCATCTGATGGCCTGCACTTTAGAGTAGCTAAGTGGTTTCATTTGATTTTTTTGAGAAGGGAAAAATAATGATGGGAAATAATAATGAAGGGGAAAATAATAATGGGGTACAGAGGAACAAAAATGGTACTCTCATTTTCAGCCAGGTTAGCATTAAGGTGGGAAGGAATTTTGTGGGAGAGATTTAGGAGAGAAGTCATTTACTGATGGCAGACTATGAGTCCCAGACATTACAATGAAGTTTCTGTAGTAATGGAAGAGGAAGAAATTAGGCTGGACCAGGAACTACATAGAGCCTTATGAAGAGGGGAATCTTGATCATAAGGGATAACCTGGGGTTTAGAGCTCCTTGTGGTGACTGAGATAAGCACAGATATGTCACTTGTTTAGACAGTTTTAGGATGATATTTAAAATATTTTGCTAACAACCAGTATGGCATGGGCCCTCAGCAGTCAGAATGGGCACCAATCTGTTGTAATGGCCCAGTTACAAACAATTGTTATTTTTGCTATCAGTGCTTGCCAACTGAATCCCACTTTTGGGTGATGGGCTGCTTCTCCTGGCAGACTTTTCCTAGGGTTTGTTTTTTAGGGCAGTTTGGTATGGCAGGGCTGAAAATGTGTGGTTGGAGACTATTGGGAGCTCTGTGGATTCCACCTTTAATTTTCCTAAGGCACTCTCGTTTATAAATGTCTGTAATATATGGTTGTAATAATTTTTAAGAGAAATGAACTTGCAGTTCAAAGATATAAAAGCAACCCTTGCTCTGTATTGACTAATCGCTTGAGCTTCAGCAAGTACTGTAACTGTTCTGGGCCTCAGTTCTCTCACCTATATTGTGAATTAAACTGAATTAGAACACTTCTAAGGTCCCCTTTGGTGGTAAGGACTTGGAATATGACTTATAGCTTGCTTATAAACATTTGCTTCATCTACAGTTCTCAGCTGAGGTGCTGCTTTCACTTTGTTATTGGCTCTGAGTCTTTTCAGTCTTTTGATAAATGTTCCCTACATCAAAATGTCCCTAACTTCAAACAAGTTATTTTCAGTCTATTGTGTAGTGATTTTCTGATTTGGTAAGGAAAAGAAAAACTACAGAATTTCTATTTTCTATCTTAAACTTGTTCAGTCTTTCTTCTACTTACTCTTTCAATACTCTTAAGGGAAAAATAATTTTTTTTAAGTCTTCTGGGAGAATTTCTCATTTTTGCTAGTTCCTACACATTTTTCTGAAAGTTTTTAAAGTACTTAACTGTTAAGTGCATTTAAATTATTCCTAAACTTTTAAAGGCTTTTTGTAAAATTTAAAGATTGTCTCCTTTGTGGTTAAAATGAAAAAGAAGCAACAATGTACCCTGAAAAAGAACTCATGCTGTGTCACTTGTTTAGACAGTTTCAAGGCTACTGAGACTGTTACTAAAAGTTCATCTTTCCTTAATGCTGTTCATCTTGCTGCTTCTTTCTTATTCTATGAAAAAATATTTCTAAACAAATTGTTAGGATTCTTTCGGATGCCAGACCCAGAAGTGACTTAAATGGATTGTTTTAGTTACCCATTGCTATGGCCCTGGTTGCTCTGAAACTGAGCTTCTTAAAAGGACACACACTTTTGAACCTCAAGGCCTCTCTGGGTCAAGAGTCTCAGCACAGTTTAGCTTGGCTCTCCATTTCATGGTCTCTCACGTGGCTGCAGTCATGGTGTTAGCCAGGTGTCAGCAGTGTCATCTGATGGCTAGAAAGGTGAATGATCCACTACCTAAATCACTCAGTGGTTATTGTAACTTTCAGTTCTTTGGGCCACTGTTGGACCAAGTGTGTTAGTGAAATTCGGAAGCATCCTGCCTCCTTTGTGAGCAGGAACTGGAGTGACTCCTTTCACTCAGCCTGCCGCTGGCCACTCCTGATAGGAGGGAGCATGCAAAGAAGCGAGTGCAGAAACTGGAGCAAGGAAAGCTGGAACCACTGGCTACTTGTCTCTGGTGGGAGCAGGCCCTGTGGGGGCCCCACAGCAGTGCCCAAATGTATTACAATGCTCTTTTAGCAGTTGCTGTCTGTGGATGGCTAAGTGTTAACCAGCTCAGTGTAGAGGCAGGGTGACAGCCTTTTACAGCCTGCCCTCTTTGTGACATGGTAAAAGCCCCATAAAATTGCATACTTCAACCATACCTGGGCTTTCTGTTGAAACTGCTCTCTGTAACCCTGATGTGACAGGAAAGTAGTCCAAACCCTCGCCATCTTGGCCCCTGCGACTTGTCATAAGTAACTAAGGTCTATAATTTCCACCCATACCCAGACAATGTGTAAACTAACGCTTTTCTTGACTTCTGTAAGCCACTTAAGTAACAATTGGGATATCCAAAGTCTGGCCCTCAGAATATCCGGAGCCCCTCACCCTCATTTCTGCCCAGGAGGTAATTTATGGAATCCACTGGCCCTCGGAATGTCTGAAGCCCCTCACTCCCACCCCACCCCTCACCCTGACTCCCGAGGTGGTTTACGGGCATAAAAGCTCTTGACACCCACCTTTTGGGGCAATGGGTTGGAGAGATATGAGTCCTCAGTGGCTGCCAGCAATAAAGACCCTGCAATTTGGCATACTTTTGGTGTTGACTTTCTATGCTTGGGCCAGTACAACAGAGGCAGGGTGACAGCCTTTTACAGCCTGCCCTCTTGGTACCCAGATCCTTGTCTAGTATCCAGAAAGAATCAAGTCTTGAAGGATGGTGAATGCAGTGGTTTCACTGAGTTATAAAGGCAGTTCTCATTGGGATGGGGAGCTGGAAAGGGGATGGAGTGTGAAGATAATCTCCAACTGTCCAGCTACCTCTTCAACATTCAGATGCTTCTTCTCTTCTCTCCTCTGCCGCACCACTCTGTTCCTCTGCCACTGGAGTTTGGGGTTTATTGGCACAGGATAGCAGAGAGGGGTTGGCCAAAAAGCAGCACTTGGGTGTGAAAACAGGAATGCCTGTTCTCCTTTAGGGTCATGGGTCCAGGCTTGAGGGTGGGGCCCTTACCAGGAACCCTGCCCTCCTCCCTCCTATCATTATTTCCTCCCTTGCATTGATCAAAGGTAATCTGAGTTCCTTACCAGGCATCTCAAGCCCATGGCAGCTACTTTTTCACAGTGTGCAACCCAAGAAGGCAATTAAGAGAGTATGCCAGTACACTGAAGTCACAGCCTTTTGTAACCTAATCATGGCATTGACATCTCATTCCTTTGCCTTATTCTATTCATTAAAAGTGAATCATTAACTCATATTCAAGAGGAGGGATTAAACAAAGCCATGAATACTGGAAAGTTGGACTATTGATGGTCATTTTAAAAGTCATCTGCCACATAGATTCACCCACATAATTGAAAAGGTGAGGTATAACTTGTCTTCAAGCACATATGCATTCAGAACCTTAAAATATGCCATCAAATATCAGTTTCTTTCCATCACCTTTACTCCTGTTAGTTTTATTCTTAGGTAAGTTATCCTTTCATGGTAGCCCATAATGGCTCCAGATGTTTATCCCACTAGTTTTTCACTGGAAAAAGAGTGTTTCTTTCCTATCAGTTCTAGCAGAAGTCTTGGGGTTACGACCACTAATCCTGTTTAGTCCCATGATCATTCTTTAATCAATCATGTGACTTTTATTGGCCATTCCAGGCCATGTACCTTTACCTGAAGGAGAAGGGACATCCCCATGTAAACAGCATGGGATGAGACATCCATGTTGTCACATCCGTACTGTCACATGTTTAGTGGGACATCCCTACCTAAACAGCATGGACTAAGAGTTGTGGAGAAGTACTGCCTCAGAGAATATTAGGATGCTGGTCTCAAAAGAAGGGGCAAATGATTCTGACCGTAAACAAAACAACGGCAAATGAGGTAGGCTGTATTACTTTAACAGAATTGGATCTAAATGGAACATGAAAGGCACCATTCCTGTTCGGGGCTCTGCTGCTGAATGATAGTTTAATGACTCTGGACATACCATCATTGCCACACCAGAATAAATCAGACACCTCCATGACTAAGCACATATTATGTGTCAGACATTGTGCTAGAAAATTTACATATGTGTTCTCATGGAATACTTGCAACAATCTTATAAAGTTGGTATTGTTTCATCTTTATAGAGAAGGGAGTATGTTTTGACATTTGATTTCAAATCAAAGCCATACTGACCCCCAAACAGTGTTATCATGACACCATAATACATGCTAGAGTATACAAATATTTTTTATCTGTTTCTATTTTACACTTAGAAAATGAGAAACTTGTATTTATATTTTTGCATTATGTTTGCTTTGTTTTATCAAATCACACTTTAACAAATACTTGCATAGTTTATAGTTTAACAATCAAATAGTTTATGGAAATAAACTTGCCTAATAGGATTTGAGGCACCAAACTATATGCAGGTAGTAAGTTTTACAAAATTAGAATAAAAAATGGAAAAACAAAGTCAAGGAAAATGAGGAAGCGAATCTTTAAACAATGCTCTAACTGAATTTGATCTTACAAAAGCGCTGTCTTACATCTCTTTTTTTCTGGTCATATTTATAGTTTTTAGTGTACCCCCTTAATATGGAGAATATGGGAAAAATTAGTAAAGAGGAATAAATGTACTTGATAACACATAGTAAGAACCAAATAAATTACCTATTACAGAACAGAAAATATAATTCATATGACAAATATTTTTATTTCTTTGAACTTCGGTTATTCCATCTATACAGATAATAGTAATCATTAGGGTTTTTTAAAGAATAGGAATAATGTATAAAAAGCAAAGTGTTTAATATGTAATGTCTGTTTGATAAGGTTTTTATGCTGTTATCCAAACAAATAAAAATATTGCCTGAGATAGATTCACAGAGCAGTCAAGCTATTCAAATAAATAACTTAAATAAGTCTGGTTTAACTTCACATTTTTTTTAATGGTACACACTATTAGTTGTTAGGGAAGGAGTGAAAGTACAAGAACTGAGTATGTAAAAGCAATGTGACTCCCTAAATGCCAAGAATATTCTCCTAGAAGTCACATCTTCCTGGGAACCATAAACTCTTCTTGGGTAACTGACTAGAGCAATACTCTGGGAAGAATAATTTTCAAGACATTTTTATCTGACTCTTCTATACTCTTAAGTTTTTATTATTATTTGGGTGACTCTTAATGGACTGTTGCTCATTTTTTAGACTTTTCTTAATTTACAAATAATGTTGGTGGTAATTGTCTGAAGATTTTTTGGAGCATCTTGATATTTATAAAAAGTTGTTAATGTTTTGTTTGCCCAAGGGAATTTCTTCATCTTTTGGGTCTCAAAGGAGTCAGTGGTAGTTTCCCATATAAAATATGAAAGCTGCAGGTACCTGCTTTACTGGATTCCTGTGTTACTATGGTCCAGGCATGCAATCCAGGCCACTGTGGGAATATTGAGCCAAATTTGAAAACAGAGAGGAAGTTGTCCACAAACAGATTTGGGGGGACAAGCATTCCAGGAAGCAGGGAGAACATCTCCAAAGGCCCCAGGGTACAGGTCTTGGTGTATTTAAGGAATAGCAAGGAATTCAGTCTGGCAGGAGTCTTGTGAGCAAATGGCTGGGTAGCAGATTTACAGACATATGCTATACACATTATCCCAAGAACCCTTTAAAAGAGAAGAAATTGGGACCAAGAGAGGTTAAGTAATTTGTCTAAGATCTCACCATAAGTAGCAAAACCAAAAGACACAGACTCCTCTTCGTACCCTAAGTCCTGTGCTTTTACCATGCCATTGTGTATTCTTCTTGAAATTGCCTTAATATTTTCTTCATAACTTAGTTGTTGTGTATTTTTTGTTAAAGCAATCAGAAGTCAGGAATCATGCCTTCTCAGGTTGCATTGTACCTAGCACAAAGTTCTATAGATGTTTTTGAAATACTTTTGATGAATCTCTGTAACCGTAGGCTTATCTTTCTTCTTTATTTATCCCAGTAGATTGGCTGAGACTCCTAACTGAACAGAAGTATTTTAGTGTAGATGTATCTGATTGTCTAGCAAATACATTTTATACCTACATTACATTATTTATCTTAAAACCATTTAAAAATTTTACATGGAATCCAAAGTTCCTTATATAATCAAAACATTCAACTGAGGAAACAAAAAGTAAAAACATATTTAATAGTTGAAATCATAGCATGCTGGCATATAGACACAGACACACCCACACTCACACATATGCACACACACACGCATACCCAAAACAAAATGAGTGTTCAAGCCACAAATATTTAAAAAATCCCTAATGAAGAATTAAATGGATATTTATTGATAATATAGCAATATAATAGACAGGTGATTTAGTTTGTGTTATTTTAAAAATGTAATTATTAAATATTCATGACATATTATACTTTACAAGACTTAACTACTCATACCAAAATCATATGGTAAAGATAAAATGCAGACAAAGAGTCTGGGTTCCCACAGCCACCGACCCCCAAATGACCTGCTAATAAATGCCAGATTCTCATCTTGTAAAATTCCTATGGGAGAATAGTAACGGATGAACATTTGGTCCAACATTTATTTTTATAAAGCAAGCACCTTTAGTTTTCCTTCAAGAGAATCATTTTCCTGCTCTATAAAAGTCTTTGGCCCTTTATGAAAATGTGTACCTCATGTCACACAGCTAGAGCCATAAATTTGGGCAGTTACACATGGAAGTTCAGACAACCAGTCCTCCTAATCTAGATGATTCAAATTAAAGTTGATTTTTATGCTAACATTTTCATAGTTCCTAGTACCTTTACCAGCTAATTATATAGTTGTTCGTTTATCTTGGACCATAGCTTTGATTGTGAAATTTTAGGGAATAAATATATATAGCTCCAAAACAGAAATACGGTAGATATAATCAGCTATGTTATTAGTAAATACTCGAGGCCAGAAATTCCCAAACTTCTTTTAATCTGAGCAACTACAGCACAGGTAGATATACTCATAGCACACTGAAGACAGTAATAAGGTGTGACAAATACAGATATAAACTAAAACATATATAGGAAAGGTACTGAGAGGTGAAGCAAAACGAAGAGGTCAGGGATAGGTTCAAAAGATACCTACATAACTCCACACCTTTACCATTCTTACTTAAGAAAACATCTCCTGTAATCTGCATTTAATAGATGCTACGATTAGGCCAGCAAGCTTGTCTTTGGACCAAAGACCTAGCCTATAGATAGATATTTAATCTAAAGTAGAGTGGTAAGAAAATTTTGAGAATGTTCCATATTGGATAATAGCAAATCCACTCAATCACATCCTATCTGGGGAAAAATGAATGCTAATTACATCTTAAAAGCCATATAATTAGCATTTGCAGATTTCCCTAGTTTTCAGAATCTCCCTGTGGTTTACTGTGATTCTTGGTGTTTGAAGCTCTAGGACACAGATGAGTGTTTGTGTGGACAATGAGTGATTCCCCAAGCTATTTTCTATTTCTTTCATAGCATAATCTTATGGTAGGATCACCAAAAGCACTCAGTGAGAGTCTCTTCAAAGGAAAAGACCTGATTCTTGATGGCAATAAGTGCTAGATGGAGTAGGAGTTGGGAAGTGGTGGCAAAGAAGAGGCAGGGGAAGAGAGAGAATAGAAAAAGGAAGAGCAAGAGAATGCATGGGCAGTTACAAAAGATACAAAAACATAAGTATTTGTCAACTTATTTTATATAAAAAACCCATACATTCCAAAACCCATCAAGAAAACTAAATTATGGTAGAGAACCAATAAATAAACATTAACAGTTGGAGTTTTAATTCAAAGCAGATAAAATAAAAATGCATAGAACTTTGGAATAAGTATAGTTTGGAGTGTCAAAGAAGTAAAAGTAGGAGATATCCAACAGTCAGAAATAGTGAAATAAAAGGTGCATAAGAAATAAAATCAAGAAGAAAACTTAAATGAATAAATCACAAATGGTTAAACTCTAGAATAGAAGTGACTCTAACTTTCCTGCAGTGGATGCTTAATGGCAGGTAGGGGAGTGTGGGCATAGTGGACAGACAGCCTAGGTTTGAATGTGAGCTCTGCATTTTTAGTTGCTTTACTTTCTGCAAATGACATAACTTTTCTATGTCCTGGTTTCCTCAACTATGAAATGGAAATGAAATTAGTTTCTATATCAAAAAGTTATTACAAGAATTAAATGTTAGTTATTTTAAAGTATTTAGAATAATGGCTGATACATAATAATTGCTTAGTAAATGTGAGACATTATTTCTTTCCTGTATGTTTGAAATATTTCACAGTAAATTATTTTTTTAAAAAAAAGAATGGGCCAGGCACGGGGGCTCATGCCTGTAATCCCAGCACTTTGGGAGGCTGAGGCGGGTGGGTCACCTGAGGTCAGGAGTTTGAGACCAGCTTGACCAATATGATGAAACCCCATCTCTACTAAAAATACAAAAATTATCCAGGCATGGTGGCAGACAACTGTAATCCCAGATACTTGGGAAGCTGAGACAGGAGAATTGCTTGAACCAGGGAGATGGAGGTTGCAGTGAGTAAAAATCATGCCAATGCACTCCAGCCTAGGCTAGAGAGTGAGACTCTGTCTGAAAAAAAATTTCAAAAAGGAAACGAAGATGGCATCAAACCCATATAAAATACAATTAACTGAGGATATGCTTATAAAATAAATATAAATTTCAAAAGCTTTTCAAAGAAAATGTACAATGTGAAATATTAATTTTAACAGAAATCTGATTCACAAATATATTTTATCAATTAAGACTATAAGGCAGATAAGAAATAAGGTAATTGCTCTATTTTGAGAAAGTCAAGAAGTATAATTATTAGACAATATTAAGAGAAATATAAGATGCAAAAAAGGAAAAAGTCAAATAGTATAGAAATCACAAAACAGAAAACAATGAAAAAACCAAAAAGCCTAGAAAAGTAGAAATTGTGAATGAGGGTGCCAAATATAAGAATAGATATATATCAATAATCTAAAAATGTATGTAAACTGTCTAAATGATACTATGTAAAAATAAAATCTCAAGTGTTGAGTTAAAAAACAACATACTATTATATGCTATTAAAAATAGAGAAACCAAAACCCAAATTACATATCTGTCTGAAATTAAATCATGTTGAAAATGTATTAGGAGAATGAAAAATTTAAAGAGTAGCTTAGTTGGTAACCAATAAGTAAACATAACAAACAAGGTAATTTTAAATTGATGAAATACATTCTAAAATTTTGATGAAATCATGGATTTTATGACTCTTTCATGTTATAATATCAAAATACATAAAGAAAAAAGAAGGCAAAGAACAGATGTTTACAAAGGTACAATTACTGCAATAGACATTAAAGATGTTTTCTTAATCTTTGATAAATTATGGAATAAAAAGTAGTCATAGAGAGCTCATATAAATAACCAAATAATGCTTGACATTTCATATAAGTGTATATAACTCTAACAAGTGTGAGATTTTAACATGCTATAACTGTGTACATACAAATTGTATAGCTTACTATTCTATAAGAAGGCAGATTATTTGGCAAATTTACAATGATTGAACAAACACTTTAAACAATTTTCAATTGTTTTAGAAAATAGCATTTACTTACTCAATATTTTCTGCTCATAATGTGATAGAGATGACCTTATTAGCAAAAGCTTAAACAACCAAGCAAATAACTTTTTGTTCATCTGAGCTTTTGTTAATTGATTTCTGCTTAAATCCACTATGAAATTTAAAATCACTTTTCTAAATAACTTGGATCAAAGAGGAGATCAAAACTGCATTTGTAGAGTATTAAGAAAATATTAGCTATATCAGAAGATAGAAAAAATGTGGAAAGTTATCCAATTCATGCTATGAATCAAGCATAACCTTGATATCAAAACCACAGAGAAGAAGACATCACACAACAAAATTAAAGAACACTTTTTCATATTAATGTAGACACAAAATTCTAAAAGGAAGACAATACTAGGAAACACTGGCAGAATTATTCACCCAAACCAAGTAGGATTGATCCCCCAAATATAATAAATTTTTAGTTCTTCCATGTGATCATTGCAACATCAGTATAAACAAAACAAGCCATATGAGAATTTTAATAGAAGTCAGTTCATTAGGAATTTTAATAGAATAATAGAATATTAGTAGAAAACCTCTCGGTGCTTCAATTTCTTCATTTGTAAAATGCAAATAATAATGGCATGTGCCCCAGAACTTTGTTGTGGGAATTAAATATATTAATTTAGTTAATAGGTTAACAGTGCTTTAAAGTGTAAAATACATATTAGCTACTATTTTAAGAGCTATGTCCTTTAAATTTAGATAAATAGGGCTATATTATTTAATATAATAAAGACTATCTCTTTTAGGCCTAGAGCCATCATGATATTTACCTGGGAAACCATGGAGTTATTGCCATTGAGATGATTAAAAATGTGACATGCATATGAGTATTATTTTCTAACTTTTTGATAAAAATTTCAGCCAACGCTTTATTATTTAAAACAAAAATAGGAGAATAATGATTGACTGAAGGGGCAAAAATTATAAATTTTATATAATTTGCATATATCAGCTGAAAACATAACTTACAGAACTTTATAACTCATTGAATTCTGTAAAATTGACAGATATAAGATAAATATACAAAAATTCACAGTCTTTCTGTGCAAGAAAAATAAAAGGTAATGATAGTTAAAAAGACTATTTTCTCATTAATATAAGTAATATAAAATAGTAGAAAAAATCCTAATGAGTTAAATGGCAGAACATATGAAGGAAACTACTCATGTGTATGAGTAGCTATCAAAGAAGGATAGCACATGGAGAACTGTGCTATGATCCTGGATAGAAAATATTGAATAATATAAAGATAACAGGTTTTCCTAAGTTAAATCATGTGATAGAACAAATAAACAAATGAACAGTTAAAAATAAAAACAGTGATTAAAGAAATCACTCAAAATTGAACCACCCTGTTGTCAACATCTTGGTGCAAATTTCTTTCTCTTTTAAAATAACAACCCAAATCATACTGTAAATGATACTACTTTGTATCATTTAAAAATGGATATATCAAAAATAAAAAATAGATACATCATGCTCAAGCTTTCAAGTTGTATAAATTAGAAATTGTGTTCAGCTTTGAATAGCTGACACCAACAGTAAAGAGAAGAATAACTTAAACAAGGTAGAAGTTCATATATAAATGATACAGAGATGTTCTTATTGGGTAGAAGAGGGCAGTTCCCCAGCAAAGGCCCTAAATAGGAACAGGCATTCCTGTTTTCACACCAAACTTTTCCAAGACTACTCTGGCCTGCCACACTCCTATCCTGTGCCCATATAAATCCTAACCTCCACTGGCAGAATAGAGCTAGCTTCACAGCAGAGAAGGAGCATTTGAATGTTGAGAGGAATTTGGCTGGGGACTGTTGGAGAGGAGATCGGCCATGGGATGGCTAAATGACAGGGGATGGCTGAATGCCAGGGGAAGATCATCTTCCCATTCCATCCTCTTTCCAGCTCCCCACCCATCCCGCTGAGAGTCACCTCTATCACTCAGTAAAATCCCCACATTCACTATCCTTCAAGTCCATGTGATCTGATTTTTGCTGGATGCCAGACAAGGACCCAGGTACCAAGAGGGCAAGGTGCAAAAGGCTGTCATCCTGACTCTCCAGTGAGCTGGTTCACACTTAGCCATCCACAAATGGCAAAGATAAAAGAGCACTGTAACACCCCTAGACACTGCCATGAGGCTGGAGCTCAAAAGCACTCACCCCTGGCTCACCTGTGGGCTCCTCCTCCCACATAAGTGGTTTAAGTGCATGGCAGCCAAGTAAATGAGCCACCCCCTTTGCAAGGGTTCCTGCAGAGGAGTCAAGGGAATTATCCTGTCTTATTATTTTCATTCCCATAAATATGTACAGAGAAAAGAAGTCCAAGGTTGGTATGGTGGATCGTGGATATTATCGATGTCCAGTTTTGTTTCAGATTTTACCTGTGCTATTCTCACTTGAGGGGGCTATCTTCAAGGCCATTTCTCAGCCTATCCAGCTATCACATATGTATTGTGGGCTGGAAGATAATGAGAGGACAAAAGGGTGCATCTTACAGTCTAGAAATATACAAAAATGGTTTCAGCCTCTGTAGTGAGTAAGAAAGTCCAAATTAGACAATATGATACTACTTACAGTATATCAAGCTCAAACACTAAAAATGTTTTAGTACTCTTACTGAACTAATGTTATGACTGTTCTCATATCCTGCAACTACTTGGATAAATTAACACTTTGTAAAGTGCTATTTACCAATACATGTTAAAAAAAAAAAAGTAGATGTCTACTCCTACTTTTAGAAATTCTTATGGAAAATACAAAATGATTTTAATTCAGTAATTTTCATTGCATTATTTTTATAATAGGAAAAAATTAGAAATAAACTTTCTGCTTAGTAAAAGGAGAGCTTATAAATTTTTTGGTGTCATTATAAATAAAATATTTTATAAATATTAAGACTGAGGTTTTGGAGAATTTTTAAATGGTTGGAGATGCTTTCTGTAACAGTTGTATAATAAAAGCAGAGTATAGCCTGAAAATATATGGTCTCCATCTATATGTAGATGGGAAAAAAATCAGTGATAAATTATAAAATATTAAGAATGCTTACCTCTGTTAGAATTCACCTTAATTCCTATTTTCTTATGTCTTTTGTACTTTCTAAATTTTCTGCATGATTATTGCATGTCTTCTATAATCGAAAAACATTTTAAAACTGTAGTAATTAACATTTAAGTATATATTTTTTAAAAAGCTTTATTAGCTTTACCAACACAAAATATTTTATATTCAAGTATTTATATATAGCCTGTATTAGCATGTTCTGAGGTGATTTAAGGCTTGGGAATATGTACTGAAATATGAAATTACCATGATAGATGTGAATTTAAATTATTTTACATTTATGTTATTTATATTGATGTATCATGCAGAGCTATATCAGAAATTTCCTGTTTTAATTGTTTGATTTCTGGGGTTAATGATTAGAAAACAGAGTAAGGATACCTAAGAAAATGGCAACTTCACTATTAGTCCACTGGGAAGGATGAAAAAGTAGAAGACACTGACATTCCCTTAGTTGGAAGGAGGATACCAGTCTATCCTCTGGTCCATGGTAGCACATGAGAAGTTGACAGTCCTCAGATAGGAACACTCAGGAGGCCAGATGCCAGGCATAGGGGTTCCTAGCCTATTAAAAATTCCTACTCCACAAATGAAGCACAGGAACTCTTGAGTCATCAATTGTAAAAATATCCTGGGATGTTGAATTTATCAGTGGTAAATAGTATGAATAGGTCCTCATGGAATTTTGGGAGGCTCCCTGAAGCTCTGGATGGTATAAGACCTCAGGAAGTTTACACACCTCTGTGGTACTGAATTTCCTGCTTTCTCTTCAAAATGAGAACCTAAATGAATCCACACTACTACATATTACTTAGTGGTGGTCTTTAAAACTTTAGAAGAGTCATGCATGTAGCAGGCCTAACCATAAGCAGCAGCCCCAGATGCTTATTTATCTGACTTGATCTAGTAACCTCATTCCTTTTGCCTTTCTTACTGTGCTTCACCGACCTGCTTCACCGACCTTCTTCTGTTCTTCTTTCTGTTCTCTAAGCATATTTCATGTTGCACAAAGTCCTATATATTTGTTCCTCCTGCTACATAAAATGTCTCACCAAAATATGGACATGACTACCTTGTCACTCTCCATATTTCAGCTCAAATATAACTTTTCCATAGATGTCTTTCCTGTCTGCCTGACTTGCATCCCTTCATTCGTCATCACATTTCTCCATTTTAATGTTTTCACAGCTCTTACAACTATCCGAAATAATCTTATTTGTTTTATAACAAATCTAATTATTATTGTTATTATTTTCTGTCTTTGTCATACTATAACATAGGGTCAGAAGAATAGAGATGTAATCTATAGAAACCACTGTTATGTCTGTAGTGCTTAGGAAAGTATGTGGCACAGAAGAGATGTTCAATAATTGTTGAGTGAAAGAATGAAATAATACATGAGTTGTAGTAAACTTGAAACCTGAGACTGTTGCAGAGGTTATGAATACTGTGACAGAAACCCCTCTTTCCTCTCCTGTCACCTCTATAACCACTTTCTCTTAATATATTTAAGCATTGTATAAAATAGATTTGTTTTATATTTTGATTTATTGGATCTTCAAAGTGATTGCAGAGAAGATAAAAGCCCAGGGCCAAGTATGAGAGCATAGTCAGCTTCCAGCAGGGGCATGTTGTTGAAGAAAACACAGGCAAGAAAAGATTTAGTGTAGGCATTTTTTTAAAATGTGTCATAGTATATGTGCATATCTATGAGTCATTGATATTTATATTTTGATTTTCCTTTTAACATGTGCAAACTCCAGATACAAATAATAAATTTTGTGTTTGAATAAGTGATTTTTTCCCCAATTCTCTTATTATACTTTATCTTGTATTGTGGTTCAATAATCAATGGTGAAGAAAACTGAAGTGATACAGTAAGTGTTCTCAGATCAAGTCAGCCATGTTTCTAAAAAGACATAGTTTGAAATATCTTCTTTGGCCATATTATGCCTCCTATATATGCTGTTGAATCTTTCAAGGAATGTAAATAAATTTTGGGAAATTAAGAATGGGTTATTTATGTCACATCTTTAATTATTTCTAGCATATAATCCATAAAACATTTGGATTCAAGTGATGATAAAAATGATTAAAGTGAAAAATTAAATGAACCTTAATAATAATATTTTTGGTCATTTGAAATTTTTAGATCCAAAAGTTGAAATTTGCATATGTGTAACTTGTTTGGTGCATAGTTTCAATATTAAGACTTGTGCACATTTGAGACTAAGATTTCTTTCTGTTTCATTTTCAGAAGTTATTTCTTTTGGTTAAGTAACAAAGACAAAAATTATTCTCTAATATGTAGTATTATCAGTAACTTTTTATTTCTGTAGTGTATACTATGAGATATTTTAAACTTTTTTCTATCAAAATAAGTATTTGTAATCAAAATATACTTTGCCCTTATATTTTGTTCAATGTATATAAAAATTTTGTGTACATATTAGAAAATATATATTTGTATATTTATTCATATATAAATTAGGAGTTCTAAATGCCTTGAAGAGTTTAAGCACTAATCTAAAATATATACATTTTTTCCCCAAGGAAAATAAATTATTTGTTGCAAGAGATAAGAGCTACTTAAAGATATTATTGATTCTTAAAACCTGTTGGAAAATGAAGCTAAAACAAGGGAAAAAGCCCTAAGAGAGTTATGAGGCCAGTTAAGCTGCATACATGTGTTTGCTGACAGTTGGAAGAATGAACATTTCTCATCCCCTTTTGACTGCATTAAAAAGCACTAGAAAAGCTTGTGGATTCAGGTTTCATGCTCTTTGCGACTAAATTCCTTTCCTTTCCATATTTTAAATTTGTAACATGTTCTGTATAGTCCTTAAGTGAACATCCTGTTTTCAGGACTTCTAAAACTCCATTGCTTTGAACAGCATGCCACATGGCAGTACTACAAACATAAAGAGTCCAGCTGTTAAGATGGAAAATACCGTATAAATCACTGTAAAAGCATCTTGTCTTACTGCTTTGGAGAGCCCACTGAAGTATTTTAAAGGAAAGGGATACTAATTTTAAAATCCTCCAAAAAACACTGTCATGATTCTTTGAATTTTGGATTATAATCTTAGACTGTTTCATGAAGGGAAGTTTAACGTAATTGCTCCCTGAGTAAAGTGATCTTTTTTCAATAATTTCTCAAATGTGCTTTTGTCCTTGACCTCCATGTGGCTTGTGAGATCTAAAATTGTATCATAATTAACTCTATTTAAATAATCATTTTTAAATAGAAAGTTCTTTGAAATAATATTCTAGTTATCTCCACCTTATCCTTAAACATAAAAATAAACTCCTAGGCAAATTTTCTGGGTTGAAAATGTTTCTGGCTAGAGAAGCACCCTCATCTAGGACAGTCTTAGAATCTGGGACCATTCTTGAAATATAACGTGGCAAGGTAAAGCTCTGGGTACTCATGCTGTGGATGGTTTTATTCCTGATACTACAGAATTTTAGATTGAGGAGATGTTTTACAAGCTGATGGAGGGAATTATAGTGTCAGAAGAAGAAAAAGTCTAACTGTTATAAGAGAAAGGGCTTGGATTTAGAGACATGTATCTGGCTGAATAAATGTTAATTCCTCCTTCTGTTTTAGTCCAAAATTCTAATGCGTGGATCCTATTAAGGTGGCCTTATTATCTCACTTCAATTGCTTCTTCACTTGTCGTGGGGTTATTGGGGCACTGTTCTAGTCAATTTCCAGGATTTTAAGAAAAATCTCTAAAGCTAAGAAATTAATTGGAAATGGGAGTCTTAATCCATGTCAGTTTGTCCCTATTTTGTGAAATCAATTTTGCTTTCCCGACTTCCAAATAAGACTCTTAATCAGTTTGTTTACTAATCGAGCTATTTCGAAGGGCTTGGTTGAGCTTTCTTTTCCTTGGCAGAATTTTCTTTATCTGCATGATTGGAAGGCAGTAGAGAATGGAATTATTATGGATTATGATACTGAGTTCAATATAGAGTTTGTGGCAAGCTATTTAATTTTTCTTTTTCCTCATCTGTAAAATGGAGGAAGGGGATGACAATACCTTTCCTATAGAGTTGTTATGAGGATTGAATGAGTAAATATTTTGTTAAGAACTTACCACCATCCCTCCCGGTATGCAATAGGTGCCTGCACCTGGAGGGAGGGTGGATGGACAGCCCAAAGCAATAGAATTTATAGTCTTAGCTGATTATCTTTCTGTTTAATAGCAGCTTGGAATAATTTAGAAATATAGTGTTAGAGATCACAGGGCCTTAGTCAACAATTTCATGTTATAAATGAGGAGCTGAAATCCAAAGTAAGACTGTGACTTACTGAAGACCACTTAATGAAAGATCCAGAACAGGACTCTACACATCCATTTTCTAAGTTCTAGATCATACCTCACACACATTTCTTTACTCATCTCTCTCTTTTTGTTTCTGGCAACTTCTCAGTAGGGGTGAACATGCTTGGTAACAAATCTGCTGTGAAGATACAAAGTTCATTTTCTCATTGAACCCTTTTAGAATAAGTGAAGAAAATAGAATGTGTGGTGTAAAGTATGGAAGAGATTGTTTCAGATGTTTCTATTATGTAGACATAGTCATCGTTTATTTCAGTAACCATCTTTTTAAAGAATGAGCTCCTTGAACCTAACTTTCAAATAAGAAAGTCATCTATTTGACTTATAAGCATGAAACATAGAAGCAAGATTTGGATGTACATGTTTGTGAAGTCATTATGCAATGAAATGCAAAGACAGACAGTTTAATGCCTCTTATGCATCAGGTTAATGCTTGCTGTGCCTGAAGCTTCCCCATTTGACAAAGAACTTAGATTTATCAAATGTTAAACACATGGCTTTAATGGTTCATATTAGGAGAATTCCTGAGGGATTTGCACTAGTTGTGAGGTTGTATACTTCACTTAATTTCTTTTCTGTGGTTCTCTTATTTCCCTTTGGGATGTATTTCCTGTGTCTGTTATTGCTTTGAAGATTTTTCATTTCTGTCTCATGCTTAACACCTGCCATTGACTCCTTGTATAACTTATGAGAAATGAATGGCATTCTTCTCCCTGGGTACCAGTCTTCGTAAAGTAAATATGCCTATGCTGATTTAGAAAAAAAAAATGTATATTTTCCCCTTATTTGTACTCAAATAAGACTTGACTTTTTGGTGTTGATAAATTTTTGGAAACTTAATATTTTGTTGTTTTTATATCCTCTAGTATTCTTTATTTTGTGGAACAAATAAAAATGACAAAAATCACAAAAATAACTTTGCTTTCAGACAACAACATATTCATGAGAATGTAAATAAAGGGATAACTTGATACCTTAGGAAATTCTCTTAGAGGACCATTTGATTCTCAGTTATCTTTATAAGTTTGAACTTTATTATTATGTTGACACATATCTTATAACAATGTGAATTTGAAGTGGGACATATTGTCATGCTGTAAAAACTGATATCCAAGGCAGCATTTAGGACCCATTCATGAATGCTTGACTGGCAATCATATGGAGAGATCATCTGTATCTTTTAGTTTGTTTCTGTCAGTCCGTAAGTGGCAAGAGCAGGAGATTTTGAGTATAAATTGATCTGCATTGATATAAATAACAGAAAATATATATTGGTGAATTTGCCTACAGAATGAATCACTGAGAAGTGTTCAACCTGTATTTCTGTGGTTGTATCTGTTCTTTTTCTGTTTTTATTAAATTTGAATGATTAATTAGAAAGCAGGTTAAAAGAAAGAAAACATATTGTGGTTTGAACAAAACTTACATTCAAAGGGATATTTCTTATTTTCTTACATGAAATCTTCTCATTGGCCCTTCTGGCAGAGCTCTTCCTTCTCAATTTTTCTAACCCTTTCTCAGTTGGTACAACTGCTTTATAACTTTTATGAATATTACCATTACCACCACCATTCAAACCTTTATCCTTTTTAAGTTAGAAAAAAAGAGCACAAATCTCTTAATTTCTTCAGAATTGTGTTTTAATTATAAACAGATTATTTGATAAATAAAAATAATGTTGAAAGGTTGCTTGGGTGGGGATTTTAGCAAGTGTATGTGTTGTAGTAGTGATGATTATTTCCAAAAAATTATCAGGCTAGTTGCTTGATGTCCTACTTCTGAAACTCTTCCAAAATGAGCAAAATATGCTTAAGGCAACATAGAATCATAGTTGGAACAATTTATGCCTCCTTTTTTGGGTGAAGGAAATTTATAAGACTAGTTCTTTCTGAGCTAAAATGACCATGGTAAGATCTATAAGGACAGAGGAAATGTCACGCCCTTTTTACTATTTTCATGTGTTCTCAGTGTTACCTCCTGGTGCCACATTGGCTGAAATTGCTCACAGCTTCCACTTAACTTGCATTTGGTGTAATGCGAAGAAAAAAATAGAAGTTGTTTAGTCATAAAGTTTATGTCATAATAATCACATTTTCATCTTTTCCATAATTTTTTGCCTATTATAAAGTGTATTCTTTTGGCATTTTGCCTATGAACTCTAGATAAACGGTGAAAATACAGGATTTAGGATTGACCAACATTTCTCTAGTTTTCTTCAATGAACCATTATGTAAATACCTCTTTGCATAAATGTCATTTAATGATTGTTCACTCTACTTAAATAAGTTTTGTTTACATCAATGGCCACGTGGGGCAATATATTGGTTCCTTCTTCCTCCCACCTTTTAATATGGAAAGTCCCAGGCTTGGTCTTTGACCATGGTTCCCTTCTCTTTGTTTCTTTTCTCTCCTTTTTTTTTTTGAGATGGAATTTTGCTCTTTCACCCAGGCTAGGGTGAAGTGGCGTGATTTTGGCTCACTGCAACCTCTGCCTCCTGGGTTCAAGCAATCATCCTGCCTCAGCCTCCCGACTAGACTAGCTGGGATTGTAAGTACATGCCACCACACTGGCTAATTTTTCTATTTTTAGTAGAGACAGGGTTTCACCATGTAGTCTCAAACTCCTGACCTCAGGTGATCCACCTGCCTCAGCCTCCCAAAGTGTTAAGGTTACAGGCATGAGACACCACTCCTGCTCCTGGCCTCCCTTCTCTATTCTTACCTCTTTGCTGTTCTCTTCCAGGCTCAGTCTTAAATATGCGTGCGTGTGTGTGTGTGTGTGCATGTGCACGCATGTGTATATGTGTATTTTTGGCATATATATACATATATATCTTAAATTTATAATTTTAGTTTGAACTTTTTTCTGAACTGTAGACTTAGATATCCAGTTGCCTACTCAACACCTCCACTTAACTATCTAATTTGAATTTCAAAATTTGCATGTCTGAAATAAAGCACGTCCCTGCCCAAGCCTGACTTCTCAGGAGACCGTTCCATCTCAGTTAATGGGAACTCCATTCTTTTAGGGGATCGGGCTTAAATAATCCTTGACTTTTCTTTTTCTTTTACAACTCATATCTTATTTGTCATCCAATTTTAATGACTTTGCCTTTTAAATATATTCAGAATCCACCTAGTCCTACCACCTTCGTTGCTAATTCCTTGCACCAAGCCATCCTCTTCTTTCCTTTTGGATACAGCAGTAGTCTTCAAACATTGATCTTTTGCCCTTGTCATCTCCCTGCTTCACTCTAGTCAACTCAACAGCAGGAGTCATCATGTTGTCATTCTTTTGAAATATAGTGAAGTCATGACACTCTTGTGCATAGAATTGTCCATTCCTATCTCACTTGGAAAATAACCAAAGGTTTTACAATGACCAACAAAGTCATAACTGATCTGGCTTCTCTTTTTGACTTTATCTCTTGCTTCACTCCTCACTCATTTGGCTTCAGTCCATTGATGTCCTTGAAAATGTCAGATATTCTTCTATGCAGGTTTTCTCTTTGCCTGAAATGACCTTTCTCAAAATATCTACAATGGCCTGCAAAGCTAGTTTTAACTATTTGATCAAATATCACCTAGTTAGAGAAGATTTCCTAAATACCATATTGACATTTTTTTTTGTTAAGTCATAACACCCTCATTTCTCAGGGACACCTTAATTCCCCTTTCTGCTTTTTTGACTCTATATAGCATTTAACAACATCTAAAATTTTATTATTTTACTTATCTTCCAGAATGTCTATTTTCTGTACTAGAATGTAGAGAATAAACTCTATTAAGGGCAAGATGCTTTGATTGTTTTAAAAAACCACTCTATTTTCTATACTTAGAATAATGTTTGGCACATAGTAGGTACTGAATACATATTTATTGAAAGAATAATATAAAATGAAACTATCATAGTTATTGTGCTTTTTCTTTAGTGAATTGGAAGGAAATATAAAATGTTATGAAAGCAACACCTGTCCAGTATTTGGAATGGCATCAGTTTTTATTAGAAATGTGATCACAAGTAAATCCCATAAACATTTTAAATTTTAGTCCTCATAAGTATAATCATGGAGCTTAAATGAGATAATGTATGTGAAAGTGCTTGTCAACTGCTAAGCATTTTACTAATGCTATTAATGCTTTTTTTCCCTTAGGGTTGAATTAACTTAATCTTATGAGTGGATTGATTTTATTAGTACTAGATTAACCTCTCTGTATTTGTTCTTTAAATAATTTTCTTTTAAGTGTTTGTGATCCCTTTTCTAGTATAATGTAAATAGTTATGATTGTTTAGGCATTAAGCATTTACTGAATGTTTACTACTGGTATACATGATACAATAACTACAGTCTAATGAGAGTAGGCATATTTAATGTTTTTCCCCAAATCTATTTTTATGTAGTTAATTTCTATTATTTAGTCTGTGTCATTATCTCTTCTAGGTGCTCTACAGGTAGGAAGTTATTTAATACTTTTAACAACTTTATGAGGTGAGCACTATTTTCTATATTTTGCTGATGAGAAAACTATTCAATTTGTACTATGGCTGTTCAATTTGTTCAGATCATAATTTACATTACCTGTGTGTCCACACATGTGGTTGTATGCTTATAAATAAAATAATTTTAAGATTTGTAATATAGTTTAAAAACATAAACATTATACTTGCCTACTAAATAGTTACGAGTAAACGCCACTGTTGACTGATCTTTCCTCATTCATATAGTATAACCTGTGTGTGTTTTGAGCTGCTAACATCTTGATATTCTTTCTGAAGTGTTACTTAGCATTCATTTTAAAGTCCTTAGCATTCATTTTAAAGAATAGAATATTATGAAATTTCAATATACAGAAAAATATTAGCTTTTGGAAACATTTCCACTTCTCACCAACATGTCCACAGGATCTCAAAGTATGATTTAGGGGAGAAGGAGAAGGCTGTTTGTTATCAGTCATGTTCCTGCTCTTATCTTGGCCTTGCTTTCTTCTTAGCTTTATCTGCAATATTTTTTTTCTAGTGAGGGTGCTCACTTTCACTAACAATAAAAGACTATGTCTTAAAAGTAATCAGAAGAGGGAGGTTTCAGGGGAAGATGGCTGAAAGGAAGTTTCTCCAGAGTGCAGCCACCACCGATTGAGACAGAACCAGAGCAATATCCACGTTTCTGAGCAAGGTACTGGTTTTCTTTTAAAGGGACTGGTTGAACAGCAGGATTAACCCCCAAAAAGGCAGGGAATGTAGCCCAAAGGTGTCCAGCTGAGGCAAGGTGGGGCACTGCACCACCTGGAAAGTGTATCAGTCATGGAGGATGGGGGTGGGGCATCACCTTCTCAGTTCTCTGAATCATATACAGCAATTCACTCCAAGACTTTGGCAGCACACAGACCAGGAAAATGCTGCCTTGCTGAGAATCACCTAGAGACCCAAGCGACAGCCCAGGATGGCAGCCCCGGCCAGACCGGTGCCTTGTTATTGCAGACCATGGTAGAGATTTGGACTAATACCGAGAAAGCTGGTGAAAAGGAACTGCCCATCCCACAGAAGGGAGAGTTGAAAGTGGGGAGGGGGATATGTCCAGACAGGCCCCTGCCCTACAAGATCCAGCAACTGTAGTCCCTCTTCCCGGAGAGTTTTACAGTTAACACATCCTCCACCCAGGAACAGTGGGCTCAGCAGAGTGAAAGAGACTGCCACTGGGAAGTCAGGGCTAACCCCAGCAGTATGTAAACCAGGAGAAGAATAAACAGCAACCTGGGCTGAGACCTAGGCAGGCCAGCATCACCTCCACACCAGACAATGGACAGACTGTCTCAAGTGCACACTTAAACCTGCATTTAAAAAAAGCCTCATACAGGAGAAATAACACCAACTTTAACAGAAAGGATGTCCACTCAAAGAAGATGGGAAGAAACCAGTGCAAAAAGGATGAAAACATCAAAGTCCAGAATGCCTCCCGTCCCCAGAGAGATCACAATGACTCACCAGCATGGCAACAAAACAAGTCAAAAAACAATGGTGATGAGCTGACAGAAGCAGACTTCAGAAAATGGGTAGTAACAAACTTTTCTGAACTAAAAGAATATGTTTTAGCCCAATGCAAAGAAACTAAGAACCTTGAAAAAAGATTAGATGAAATACTAACTAGAATAACCAGCCTAGAGAAGAACATAAATGACTTGATGGAGCTGAAAAACACAGCACAAGAACTTCATGAAGCATACACAAGTTTCAATGGCTGAATTGATCAACCAGAAGAAAGGAAATCAGAGATCAAGGATCAACTCAACAAAATAAAAAGAGAAGTCAAGAAAAGAGAAAAAAAGAGTAAAAAGAAATGAACAAAATCTCCAAGAAATATGGGATTATGTGAAAAGACCTAATATATACTTGATTGGTTTACCTGAAGAGGACAGGGAAAATGAATCCAAGCTGGAAAACACTCTTCAAAATATTATCCAGGAGAACTTCCCCAACCTAGTGAAGCAGGCCAACATTCAAATACAGGAAATAAAAAGAACACCACAGAGACACTCCTCAAGAAGAGCAAACCCAAGGCACATAATCATCAGATTCACCAGCGTTTAAATGAAGGAAAAAATGCTAGGGGAGCCAGAGAGAAAGGTCAGGTCACCCACAAAGGAACCCAGCAGACTCACAGCAGATCTCTTAGCAGAAACCCTACAAGCTAAGACAGAGTGGGGACCAATATTCAACATCCTTAAAGAAAAGAACTTTCAACCCAGAATCTCATACCCAAACTAAGCTTCATAAGTGAAGGAGAAATAAAATCCTTTACAGACAAGCAATTGCTGAGAGATTTCATCACCACCAGACCTGCACTACAACTGCTCCTGAAGGAAACACTAAACACAGAAAAAAAAATCCAGTTCCAGCCACTGCAAAAATGAACCAAATGGTAAAGACCAATGATGCAATGAGGAAACTGCATTGACCAACAGGCAAAACAAACAACCAGTAACAAAATGGCAGGATCAAATTCACACATAACAATAGTAACATTAAATGTAAATGGCCTAAATACCACAATCAAAAGACACAGACTGGCAAATTGGATAAAAAGTCAAAACCCATCGGTGTGCTGTATTCAGGAGACCCCTCTCACACACAAAGACACACATAGACTCAAAATAAAGGGATGGAAGAAGATCTACCAAGCAAATGGAGAGCAAAAACAAGCATGGGTTGCAATTTTAGTCTCAGATAAAATCGACTTTAAACCAACAAAGATTAGAAGAGACAAGGACACTACATAATGGTGAAAGGATCAATACAGCAAGAAGAGCTAATTATCCTAAATATGTATGCACCCAATACAGGGGTGCTCAGACACATAAAAAAAAGTTCTTAATGACCTACAAAGAAACTTAGACTCCAGCACAATAATAGTGGAAGGCTTTAGCACACCACTGTCAACATTAGACAGATCAACAAGACAGAAAATCAACAAGGATATCCAGGACTTGAATGCAGAACTGGAACAAGCTGGCCTAATAGACATCTATAGAACTCTCTACCCCAAAGCCACAGAATATACATTCTTCTCAGCACCACATTGCTGAAGTTGAGGCAGCAATTAACAGCCTACCAACCAAAAAAAGCCCAGGTTCAGATGGGTTCAGAGCTGAATTCTACCAGATGTACAAAGAGGAGCTGGTATCAACCATTTTGAAACACTTCCAAACAATACAAAAAGGGGGAATCCTCTCCAACTCATTTTGTAAGACCAACATCATCCTGATACCAAAACCAGGCAGGGACTCAACAAAAAAAGAAAACTTCAGGCCAATATCCATGATGAACATAGATGCAAAAATCTTCAATAAAATACTGGCAAACTGATTGCAACAGCACATCAAAAACTTATCCATCATAATCAAATAGGCTTCATCCCAGGATGCAAGATTGGTTCAACATATGCAAGTCAATAAATGTAAGCCACCACATAAACAGAACCAAAGACAAAAACCACATGATTATCTCAATAGACACAGAGAAGACCTTCAACAAAATTCAGCCACCCTTTATGCTACAAACTCTCAATAAACTAGGTATCGATGGAACCTATCACAAAACAATAAAAGCTATTTATGACAAACCTACTGCCAATATCATACTGAATGGACAAAAACTGGAAGAATTCCTTTGAAATTGGGCACTAGACAAGGATGCCCTCTCTCTCCACTCTTATTCAATATAGTACTGGAATTTTTAGCCAGAGCAATCAGGCAAGAAAAAGAAATAAAGGTTATTCAATTAGGAAAGGAAGAAGTCAAATTGTCTTCATTTGCAGATGACATGATTGTATATTTTGAAGACCCCATTGTCTCATCCCAAAATCTTAAGCTGATAAGCAACTTCAATAAAGTCTCAGGATACAAAATCAATGTGCAGAAATCACAACATTCCTATACACCAATAACAGACAGAGCCAAATCATGAGTGAACTCCCATTCACAACTGCCACAAAGAGAATAAAATACCTAGGAATACAACTAACAAAGGAGGTAAAGGACCTCTTCTAGGAGAACTACAAACCACTGCTCAGGGAAATAAGAGAGGACACAAACAGATGGAAAAACATTCCTTGCTCATGGTTAGGAAGAATCAATATTGTGAAAATGGTTATACTGCCCAAAGCAATTTATAGATTCAACACTATCCCCATTAAACTACCTATGACCTTCTTCACAGAACTGGTAAAAACAACCTTAAACTTCATATGGAACCAAAAGAGAGCCCACATATCCATGAAATTTCTAAGCAAAATAACAAAGCTGGAGGCCTCACGCTACCTTACAAACTATACTATAAGGCTACAGCAATCAAAACAGCATGGTACTGGTACCAAAACAGAGATACAGACAAATGGAACAAAACAGAGGCCTCGGAAGCAATGCCACACATCTACAACCATCTGATCTTTGACAAACTTCACAAAAACAAGCAATGGGGAAAGGATCCTATGTTTAATAAATGGTGTTGGGAAAACTGGCTAGTCATGTGTGGAAAGCAGAAACTTGACCCCTTCCTGACATCTTACACTAATATTAACTCCAGATGGATTAAAGACTTAAACATAAGATCTAACACCATAAAAAACCTAGGAGAAAACCTAGGACAAACCATTCAGAACATAGGCATAGTCAAGGACTTCATGACTAAAACACCAAGAGCAATGGCAACAAAAGCCCAAACAGACAAATGGGATCTAATTAAACTACAGAGCTTCTGCAACAAAAGAAACAATCATTAGACTGTACTGGCAACCAACAGAATGGGAAAAAATTTTTGCAATCTTCCCATCTGACAAAGGGCTAATATCCAGAATCTACAAATAACTAAAGCAGATTTACAAGAAAAAAACAAACAGGCCCATCCAAAAGTGGGAGAATTATATGAACAGACACTTTTCAAAAGAAGACATATATGAGGCCAACAAACATATGAAAAAATGCTCATCATCACTGATCATTAGAGATATGCAAATCAAAACCACATTGAGATACTATCTCATGCCAGTTAGAACGGCAATCATTAAAAAATCTGGAGACAATAGATGCTGGAGACGATGTGGAGAAATAGGAATACTTTTACACTGTTGGTAGGAGTGTGAATTAGTTCAACCATTGTGGAAGACTGTGTGGTGATTCCTCAAGGACCTAGAAATAGAAATTCCATTTGACCCAGAAATCCCACTATTGGGTATATATCCCAAGGATTATAAATCATTCCATCATAAAGACACATGCACTTGTATATTCATTGCGGCACTGTTTACAATAGCAAAGACCTGGAACCAACCCAAATACCCATGTATGATAGACAGGACAAAGAAAATGTGGCACATATACACCATGGAAAACTAGGCAGCCATAAAAAAAATGATGAGTTTGTGTCCTTTGTAGGGACGATTATGAATCTGGAAGCCATCATTCTCAGAAAACTGATACAAGAACAGAAAATCAAACACCACATATTCTCACTCATCAGCTGGTGTTGAACAATGATAACACATGGACAACAGGGAGGGGAGCATTACACACTGGGGTCTGTTGGAGGGGAATAGGAGAGGGAAAGCAGTGGGTAGGGAGGTTGGGGAGGGATAACATGGGGAAAAATGCCAGATATAGGATGACAGAAGGATGGAGGCAGCAAACAACATTGCCATGTATGTAGCTATGCAACAATCCTGCATGTTCTACACATGTACCCCAGAACCTAAAGTGCAATAAATATATATATGTGATCCTGCTTCAGTTGGCTACCCCTCCCCCACAAAAAAAGAAACCTGATATCTTAAATAAGACTGCTTTTTGTGTAGTGTTTTCTTTCTTGAAGCTTTAGGACTTTGCTGTATGGACAGAAAGAACTTCTCTTTCCTGTCCATACAGCAGATCCAAAAACTCCTTACTTTGAAGGAGAAAGATGGAGACAGAAAGAGAAAACCTTCCTTCATCTATTGCTCCTTTTTCTGGCAGTAGAGCTTTACTTGTTAAAAAAGTCTAATGGGGCCCAGAGAGGTTCTTCCATATCAGGTAGAAAATTTCAGACATATTCTAGGTATCTGGCTGATTCCACAAAATGGGATTGTTCAGGCTGACCGTGACACTTCCAAGCAGGGTAAACAGGTGCATCAGGAAATTAAAGAATTCCTTTTCAACTGTCCATTGTCAAACACCATGTCATTGGCAGTGGGGATGGATATGGGGCACTCAGTATAGGAGGCACTAAAATAAAAAGTCAACTGTTTTCCAATTATTTGGAGCTAAAATAAGAGATCCAGAAATATTATTTAGCCAATGAAAGTATTTTATGTTTTTTTTCAAATAAATGTATGCCATGTTGATGATAGTCTATGTTACACTATTGGGAGAAATTAGAACAACCTATAATTGTATATAGTATGACTTAAAAAATAGGATATTAAAGGCAGAAAAAAAAGTTTGATCAGTGCAATTTCCAAAAGATATATAGCAAATGTTAATCATAATTATTCTTTTGAATAATTATGTCAATAGTATTGACTTTCACTACCTTATACTTCTGCTTTTTTATTGTTTGAGATTTCTATAAATGACATTATTTTGTTGTTCAATAGACAAGTACTGAAAGTTAATTACAAAGGAATAAGCCATTTCACTAGGTTTTGCAAATTTAGAACAAATTCATTCATGAATATATATTTTTTGAGTATCTGTTATGTGTCAGGTACCATGCCAGTCTCTAAGGGTTCAATGATGGGAAAAATAGATATTTGGTCCTCAGCCAACTTACCATTTGGGGAGCAAACAAGATACGGATCTTTTCTCAAATACCTCTCAACATTACCCCATTCTCTCCTACTTAAATTGTCCTTCACTCTTCCTCCTCCCCTTTCTCTCCCTCCTCTCCTCTTCTTCCTCCCCCTCCCTCAATCACCCATGTCCTTCCATCTCTTTCCCTTCTTCCCTTTTCTCTCCCTCTCCTCCCCTTCCCCTTTTCTCTCTCTCTCTCTCTTTCATCTCCCCCTCCTCCTCTTCTTCATTCCTCTTTTTCTTCTCTTTTTCCTCCTTTTTCTCCTACCCCTCCTCTTTTCCTCTTCTTTTGGGGGTTGTTACCTACCTCCAAAAATGGCACATGGAGAACCAAGGAAGAATGAGATAGAATCAGTTTTACAGGAAGTTACAGATAGGCAAGGGCCAGACTTTGCATCCTATGTCCTTTCTATGGCTAAAGAAAGAGTATACAGGCAATGGGAAAGTACTGATAGGTTTAAGCAGATCAATTTATATCTTGCACAAAAAATGATGATTGCAAGAGAATAACAAAATAGAGAAAGATACATCTAGAAGTAAAGAGACAGAAAGGAGGCTATTGCAGTGGTCCAGGCTAGAGTGAATGGTAGTACTCCAGTGACAATGGAGGAGGAGGAAACAGGACAATTATCAAGAGGATTTGATTGGGATAAGACAGGGTTGTTTGTCACAACATTTCTTCTGTGAGACCTTGATCACCACCTGCGGAGTTCTGTCCTGTAGACCCTGGTTCAATGACAGATGAATGAATGCATTCTCACAACCACTACAGTGATTTCGAGTGGGCTAAAAATGGCCATCAACCGCTTTCAGAGGGTGATTGCAGCCAACTAATGACTACTCACTGTATTTCCTCACATTTATTCAGTATAGATTTATTAATAGAGATTCTAAGTCAACATGCTTGTGGATAATTAACATGGTTAAAAGAGTGGTTTTATGAATGATAAAAGGTCTTGGTTCTGGGGCCCAGAGTAAACCCCATTAATGAGTAATTCCCCTTCAAACTCCCCCTGAGAGGACCATCCAGCACAAAGTTTACATGAGCAAACAGAGTAAAGACAAAGGAATGTGGTATAAACAGACTTTAACTGGGGAAGCTTTATGGTCCCCTAAATCTTCACCCTTTGACTTAATATTCTGATGTAATCAACTGGCTGCCTTCAGCCCATCCCGTTAAAATCTTTCAGCCTTCCAAAAGGTTTGATCTTTCAGTCTTATAAATTTCCCTAATATTTTGCCAGCCACCCTGAGTGAATCTCAACACTTCTGAGCTTAGGCACAGGACCTTCCTGACATGACATTGACCCTGGGAAAGAAGAACTGGGACAAATATTCAGTCTTTTTCTTTTCCCCATTCCCTTCTTGATGATGCGATTGTTATCAAATTGAGTTATTGGTATCCTTATTTAATTTTTTTTAGATGAGGTCATGCTCCATCACCCAGGCTTGAGTACAGTGGTGTGATGATAGCACAGTGCAGCCTCAATCTCCTGGGCTCAAGTGACTCTCCCACCTCAGCCACCCCAGTAGCTTGGACTACAGGCAGGTGCTACCATGACCAACTGATATTTTAAATTTTAGTAGAGACTGGGTCTTTCTATGTTTCCCAGGCTGGTCTTGAACTCTCGAGCTCAAGCAATTCTCTTGCCTCAGCTTCCCAAAGTTCTGGGATTACAGGTGTGAGTCACTCAGCCTATTTCTATTTTTTTTCCCTTTTCTTTTACTAAATACTGCTTATTCTAGTAATCAACAGCTTGGCTGCTTGTAGACATATGCTATTCCATTTGCTGTAGTAATATTCCTAAAAATCAAAGAATTGCAAAATTTTATTTTCTGTATTATACTAGGAAATCTATTATTTACTACTGTTTATTATAACCCCCAAGAATTATAGCACTTATTTTATTTATTTTTTTTGAGATGGAGTCTTGCTCTGTCTCTAGGCTGGAATGCAGTGATGCAATCTCAGCTCACTGCAACCTCCACCTCCAGGGTTCAAGCAAATCTCCTGCCTCAGCCTCCCAAGTACCTGGGACTATAGGTGTGCACCACCACACCCAGGTAATGGTTTTTTGTATTTTTAGTAGAGACGGGGTTTCACCATGTTGGCAAGGTTGGTCTTGATCTCCTGACCTTGCGATCTACCCGCCTCAGCCTCCCAAAGTGCTGGGATTACTGGGGTGAGCCACCGCACCTGGCCAGCACTTAAATTTTTAAAATGAAGGATCTTTAAGTAATTTGCACCTGTCTATAAAAATACTTGAATTTAGTAATGCTTATAATGAGTTTTGGAATGATAGATTTAATTTGAAAAATGACCATAGATGAGTTATTATTACATCAATCAATCCATTATATTTAATTGCATTTTTTTTCAAAGCCATATAATTGACAAGAAATTATTTTCACATGGATTTCACCCAAGGCTTAATTTTATTTTCTGCATGAATTATATCTGGTCTTGTAGAACACCTAAAATGACATCAAAATCAGAGGTCAGCAACTCATTTTAGTTGAGGTCCACAAATGTGCTATTAAAGTTTTAAAGCAATAAAGAATCCAAGGAATATATTAGTTTTCATATTATTAAATGATGCTAGAAACATACAGCTTTGTCTAGAGCTGCCAATGTTCTTCTTATTGGTATCCATTTTAGTTTTCCCTTTGCTGCCTGTTTCCCTATGTTACAGTAATCTCTGCCTGTCTTTTTTCTCACACACTCTGGACTGTTTTACACTTGACACTCAGAATCCTCCCCTCTTCATGTCAGCAGAGTAACAATGGCAAACTCTGGTGACCACTTGATTGTCTAACTGAGATGAGCTGAGCTTTGAAAAAGTTGCAAAGAAATATGCCTTTTGGTCACTCTATTTCGGAATGCTGAAAGAGTGAAATGGACACATGTCAGCCCAAAGACAAAAAGCAGAAAGAAGCCACTTCATGTGTAGAAGCATGACCTAGAAGACAACTGCTAAAGAGAAGGGAGTAGTAGAAGAAAAAAAAGGTGGAAAAAATCTTCAAAGCAAATGAAAAGAAACAGACTTCTTCAAAACAAGAGAGTAAATTGGAAAAAGAACATTTGGGGAAGAAAAAAGCACGTGGAATTTCTCTAAACAGAAGGTACAAACCTAACTTTTAGATGTAAGAATATATCAAAGCAATTGATGGGACGGGATGATGATTATCACAGGCATGAGGAAGGGCAAGTGCAAAAGGCTGAGGGGAGAAAGATCATTCATTGTTTTGGAAGTCTGAAGGCTCCTGTGGTCCAGTACAGAAAAGGACGCAAGTGGTCCATGAAGGAATGGAAAGGAGCTGGTATCAGATTGCAGATGGTGGACAGAGTTTCTCAAAGTCTTTGTGTTAAAGGACTATTCTCTTTTAAAATTTATGATTCATAGTAGAATGACACAGGGTCTGTTCTCCAAAACCCATGTGCCCACTGAGCCACACACAACCTAACCTATGATGTTGGCAACACTAAAACTGGTCTATACTTTTGCAACAAAATGAGCTCGCTGCTCACATAGATAGATATCGAACAGTAGAAACTCAAAATAGTAGAGACATTCTAAATAATTCTCTTAAATTTTGTACTTATGTCATAGATTGGCACCAGTTCACAAACTACACTTTAAGTTGCATTGCTATAAGGAAGTTTGATTTTATCCAAGGTTCAGTGAGAAGTCACAGAAGGGTTTCTTTAAAGCTGAGAAAGATTAGCGGATTTGCATTTCAAATCCCACATAACAGCAGACAAAGGACACATTATAGGCACGCAGAGGTAGACGTAGGCAATGTAGGAGATGATTGTAATAATGAGGTTGAAATTGTAGGTATTGACTATGAAGAAAGATGGATTCAAGATGTTTTTGTTATAGTACTAACAGGACTTGTTGATAGGTTGAATGGGAAAATTGAGGGTGAAGAAAGAATCGATGATGATTCAGGCATTTTGTCTCTAGCAACTGGATGTGTATCATATATTGAAATGGAGAATGCAGAATGAATGGCTTGGGAATGACATGGAGTTGGTGTAATCAAGAATTTGATTTTGGGCTGGGCACAGTGGCTCATGCCTGTAATCCCAGCACTTTGGGAGGCCAAGGTGGGAAGATCACCTGAGGTCAGCAGTTCAAGACCAGCCTGGCTAACATGGTGAAACCCCATCTCTATAAAAAATACAAAAGTAGCTTTCTGTGGTGGCACATGCCTGTAATCCCAGCTACTCAGGAGACTGAGGCAGAAGAGTTGCTTGAATCCAGGAGGTGGAGTTGCAGTGAGACAAGATCATGCCATTGCACTCTAGCCTGGGTGACAAGATCGAAACTCTGTCTCAAAAAAAATAAAAGTATAATTTTGGTGATGCTAGATGTAAACGGATTAGGAGTGTCATTTGTTTAAAAGATTGTCCCTCTCTAGTTGGGGGAAGACAAAATACTTATATCCCTGATCCTAGAATTCTGAGCAATCATCTCCAAAGTGATTTTGAGAAACTAATAAAGTATTGTGATAGTAATACTACTACTATATAATAGATAGGCATCTGTGCATTGTTAGCAGTTACCTGTGGGTTGATAACTTACTAGCCTATAAGCAGAAATATTCCCAATACATGTGCAGCATCACAAAAATGTCCCATTAGCCTTTTATGAATCACATTTATTTCAGTTTTGGATTAGAAAAAGTGGTTTTGTATTTGGAATTGCATTGCAAGTATAGGTTTACAATAGGATCTACATGGTAGACATAAAAAAATGTATTGTAAAATAACTTATGGGAAAGAGTGCCAGAAAGGAGAAATAGAGACAAGTCAGCAACTTTCTTAGAGTTCCAGAGAATAACCTTTGAATTCCTACTAATTAGCTACAACGGTCCTGAAAAATTTGACCCCATAACTGCCGTGTTGAACTTTGCCAAGCATGAATAGCAATGTAATTCTCTGGTTGGCTGGTAAGGACATGACAAGCTATCTGAAGAATTTCTCATTTACTGAGAAATTTCCCTGTGGTACACATGACAATGTGAACTGAATACCTCAACAAACTCCCAGTTGTCTTTTTACCAATATTATGTAAAATATTATGCTTGATGTTACCAAAACAAGACTCACTATGTCATGTCATTTGTTACACTTTGGGGTTAATTCTTACTCTGATAGGGCTTCTCCTTAAGAGCTCATATATATCCATTCTGGTACATGTGAAGTTTGTTTTCTAGATCTGTTTCTAGAATTACGTTTTCTCTCTGACTACAGGTTTAAACATTATTCCTCCAACCTTGAGCTTCAGTAGAAATGAGCATAGAGCACAAATAGTGAATCTAATGCTGAAGAGTGTAGAAATAATTTCAGACTGTGATCATTGATTTTTTTTGTTTTTAATGCATATCACTTTATAATGAAAGAAGAAATTTACCTAATTCTCTGTAGTTTTTCTTTACAGAGGAAGTTCCTAGTGCATAAAGCAAAGGTCAGCTATTTTATTAGGAGAAATCATTGAAAATTATAATCTACTTTGCAGACCTACCAATTTTCTAAGAAAGTTCAGTAGTAGGAACACTTATCCTTAAGGAATACATTTAGTCATGGTTGAAAACTTAAAAACGAAAAATTCTTAACTTGGAAGACAAGGGTTGACAGAGGCCAACTACTTCAACTTCAAAGATGATGACAAAAGCCAGCATTAATTGTTGCTAAATACATTAGACATATCCTTTATTCCTAGGTGAATCATAACTGCATGGTGGGAGCTTTTCAGGGATGCTATTGTGTACACTGTACTGGATTCTTTACTTATTTATCTCAGGAAACACAGTTGTAATGACTATAGTCATTTTGATCAGGGTTTCAGCTAGTAGCTTCGCTAGCTTCCAGGTTCTATTACTCATGGGTAATCCATTTAAGATAGTATTTTTTACTATCATTCATGGAACAAATTCCATCCAAATGTGTATTATGGACTCTCTTTTCATGCCTTTGAAAAAACTTTTATACTAAATATAAACATTTCTCTCGAGGTGAGATTAGATTCTGCTGAGCTGGTATCTATAACTATCCAGGGTCTGCATAGCTATTATCCCTAATGTACTGGCTGCACCAAGTGGTAATAACTTAGTCAGCTCTGTGCTTTCTAAACCAATCCGCAAACCTACTCCATCAATTTTTGTGTGTGACTAGTGTTAGTTCCTGTTGCTTGCTGTTGCTAAAATCACATGCTTTTCACTGCATCTGGGTTCCAAAGCAGTAGGTACTGTTTGTTAAATCTGCAGAGATTTAAAGTATTGGTTATCAATACACCACAGTTGTTATTGATAAGGAGTGATTTTTTTTTCATTGTCATGCTAGTTCTACAGATCTCAACTGGCAAGTTTTGAAGGAGTTGCCATAGATTTCAGTGCTATAGGGATTTTTCTCTTTCTAATAATCATAACACTATATAATTGATAACACTGCTAGAACTCTACCTAATATTAACACTGTAAAAGTGAGCTTTCCACTATTTAAAAATAGCAACAGTAGATCTTTAGATTTTATGATTAACCCAGTCAGAAAACATTACAGAGATGAGGGTGCATTCCCACCTCTGAAACTTTACCCCTACACGTTTTCATTTTTAAAGTAGTAGTAGTCAAGTACTTGGCTAGGCAAGTAAATTACTGAGTCTTAAGTATGTTCTGGGGATTAAAAAGATACAAAAGACAGATGCCTGCATTTTATTAGAGGAAACTGGCATGTTAATAGAAAGTTTGCAAATCTGTGTATCAACTATTGGGATAGAGATATGTAAGAGACACTGTGAGTAACTTTGGCTGTTTTGTTTGTGTTCAACAGATGGAATGATCCATTTTACCTGGTGAGAGTGGAAGGATCAAGGAAAGGTCTATTAGAGAGACAGGTGTATGACTCATATCTTGCAGAAGTTTTCCAGGTAGAAAAGATGTAGAAAGACTCTTTAGCCAAAGGGAAATTATGGACATACCTTGTTTTATTGCACTTGGCTTTCTTGTGTTTCACAGGAATCATGTCTTTTACAAGCTGCAGGTTTGTGGCACTCCTGAATTAAGCAAGATCATCAGTACCATTTTACTAACAGCATGTGCTTAATTGGTGCATTTGTGTCATATTTTAGTAATTCTTGCAATATTTCAAACATTTTCTCTGTCATTATATCTGCTATGGTATAGATAAATGATCTTTGATGTTACTATTATCATTGTTTTGAGGGATCTCGAACTGTATCCGTATAAGATGGCACATTTAATCAATAAGTGTTGTGTGTCTTCTGACTGCTCCACCAACCAGCCATTATTCGATCTCTTTCCCTGTCTTCAGGCCTTCCTATTCTCTGAAATACAACAAATTTGAAATTAGGCCTCTAAGTGTTCAAGTGCAAAGAGGAGTCACCATCTTTCACTTTAAATCAGCCTTGTCCAACCCATAGCCTGCGGACTGCACGCAGCCCAGGATGGCTTTGATTGTGGCCCAACACAAATATATAAACTTTCTTAAAATTATGAAATTTTTTCCAATATTTTAAAGTTCATCAGCTATTGTTAAGTGTTAGTGTATTTCATGTGTGGTCCAAGACAATTCTTCTACCAATGTTGTCCAGGGAAGACAAAAGGTTGGACACCCATGCTTTAAATCAAAACCTAGAAATGATTAAGTTTAGTGAGGAAAGCATTTTGAAAGCCAAGACAGGCAGAAAGCTAGGTCTCTTGTGACAAATGGCAAAGCTGTGAATGTGAAGGAAAAGTTCCAGAAGGAAATTAAAATTATGACTCTATTTAATACACTAATGATAAGAAAGTACAACACTTATTGCTTATATGGAAGACATTTTAGTGGTTCAGATAGAAGATCAAACAGGCCACAGCATTCCCTTAAGCCAGAGCCTACTTCAGAGCAAGGCCCTAAGTCTTCTATTCTGTGAAGGTTGACAGAGGCAAGGAAGCTGCAGAAGAAAAGTGTGAAGCTAGTAGAGGTTGGTTCATGTGGTTTAAGAGAAGAAGCTGTTTCCATGACATAGAAGTGCGAGGTGAAGCAACAAATGCTGATGGAAAACTGCAAGATGCATCCAGAAGATCCAGGTGAGATCTTGATGAAAGTGGATACACTAAACAGCAGATTTTCAGGGTAGACCAAACAGCCTTCCATTAGAAGATGTTGCCATTCAAAACTGTTACAGCTGGAGAGAAGAAGTCAATGCCTGGCTTCAAATCTTCTAAGGGCAGGCTGACTTTCTTATTAGGGGCCAATGCACCTGGTAACTTTAAGTTGAAGCCAATGTTCATTTACCATTTTCAAAATTCTAGGGCTCTTAAGAATCATACTAAATCTATTTTGCCTGTGTTCTATAAATGGCACAACAAAGCCTGGATAACACCATATCTATTTACAGCATGGTTCACTGAATATTTTAAGCCTACTGTTGTGACCCACTGCTCAGAAGAAAGATGCTTTTCAAAATATAACTGCTCACTAACAATGCACCTTGTCATATAAGATTTCTTCTAAAGATGTACAAGGAAATTAATATTGTTTTCATACCTGCTAACATAGTATTTGTTCTGCAGCCCATGGACCAAGAAGTAATTTTACTTTCCAGTCCTATTAGTTAAGAAATACATTTCAATAAGCTCTAATTGTCCTAGATAGTGATTCCTCCAGTTGATCTGAGCAACGTGAATTAAAAATTTCTGGAAAGGATTTAGCATCCCAGATGCCAATAAGAACACTTGTGATTCGTGGGAGGATGTCAAAATATTGATGTCAGGGGACTTTGAAAGACATTGATTTCAACCATCATTGTTGATTTTGAGGGGTTCAGGGCTTCACTGGAGGAAGTAACTGCTGAAGAAGTAAAAATGATGAGACCTAGAGTTAAAAGTAGGTCTTGAAGATGTGACTGAATTCTTGCATTCTCCTTGTAAAACTTGAACAGATGAGGAGTTGCTTCTTATGGATGAACAAATAAAATGATTTCTGAGGTGGAATCTATTCATGGTGAAGAAGCTGTCAACATTGTTGAGATGACAATAAATGATTTAGCATATTACAAAAACTTGAATTGATAAAGCAGTAACAAGGGTGAGGACAATTGACTCTAATTTTCAAAGAAGTTCTACTGAGGATAAAATGCATTCAAATGGCATTGCATGCCACAGAGAAATCTTTTGTGAAAGAAAGAATCAAGTAATGTGGCACAGTTTGTTGTTGTTTTATTTTAAGAAATTACTACAGGCACTCCAACCTTCAGCAACCACCACCCTGACCAGTGAGCTGCCATCCACATCAAATCAAGACTCTCCACCAGCAAAAGATTAGGACTCACTAAAGGCTCAGATGATTGTTAGCATTTTTAGCAATAAAAGCATTTTGAAATAAAGTATGCACATTATTTTTTAAACATAATGCTGCACACTTAGTAGGCTACAATATAGTGTAAACAGAACTTTCATATGCATTGAGAAACCAAAAAATTTGTGTGACTTGCTTTGTTGCTCTACTGCGGTGGTGGTCTAGAACCAAGTCTCCAATATCGCCAAAATATGTCTGTAAATTTAAAAGGGCACAACGTCAGATGACAGCATCTCTCTTTTCCCTTCATGTTAGTAAAACTTCTCTTTCAGTGTGATTTTAATCTTTGAGGTAACATACGTCATTTACAACTCAATTTCAGGTACATAGATTAGATAATAAAGGTGAAGGGTACAGTTTTGTGGTTAAAAAAATAGAGGTATGATGAGATTGAATTTTATGCCTGGATCATGATTTACTGTGAAGGGAATTTTTATGCCAGAATAACTGAAGAGTCAATATTTCTGAACTAAAGATGAATTTTGGGGGAGAAGTGGTCATAACTTCTATAAATACATAACATTTAAAAAATCATAACCTCTTTAGTTCAGAAGAAATATTTATCACTCAAAGTTTTTCCAGATATTATTATTTATTTACAACTCTTTAGCAATGTGGGTAAATAATAAATGTCTATTCCCTGGGAAAAATAATTAGGTCATATTGATAAGGTGGATACCATGTTGATAAGGTGTTTGAGACTTCCCTCTTAATCAGTAAGACAAGAAAAGAAATGATGCCAAATGTATGTTTGTTTGTTTGTTTTGAGACAGAGTCTCTCTTTGTTGCCCAGGCTGGACTGCAGTGGTGCGATCTTGGCTCACTGCAACCTCTGCCTCCTGGGTTCAAAGGATTCTTCAGCCTCCCAAGTAGCTGGGACCACAGGTGTGCGCCACTATGCCCAGCTAATTTTTTGTATTTTTAGTGGAGACAGAATTTCACTGTGTTAGCCAGTATGGTCTTGATCTGCTGACCTCATGATCCACCCGTCTCAGCCTCCCAAAGTGCAGGGATTACAGGCATGAGCCACTGCACCCGGCCTTTTTTTTTTTTGAGGTGGAGTCTGTCTTGTCACCCAGGCTGGGGTGCAGAGGCGTGATCTTGGCTCACTGCAGCCTCTGCCTCCCAGGTTCAAGAGATTCTCCTGCCTCAGCCTCCCAAGTGGTAGTTGGGACTACAGGTGCGTGCACCACCGTGCCTGGCGAATTTTTTTGTGTTTTCAGTATAGACGGGGTTTCACCATGTTAGCCAGGATGGTCTTAATCTACTGACATCCTGATCTGCCCACCTCAGCCTCCCAAAGTTCTGGGATTACAGGCGTGAGCCACCGCGCCCAGCCATTTTCTTTTTTTTTAATATGAACTAGGTAACTGAAGTGGTTGGCGCATGGAAGACAATATGACTATATAAAATTAATTCTATTATTCAGCCTAATTTCTATACCCATAAGGGAAATGTTGTAGCACTGTTGTAATAATTACCATCTTTTGGAAAAGGCAAGGTATTGAAATAAAACATAATATGAATAAATGTCTCCAAAAAGCCAAAGACTGTGGGCATGTACATTAGTGATTGCTCTTGAGATTTACGTTTACAAAGTGGCACTTGATAATTGTGATTTGTCTTATCAACAGAGTAGTTTCTAATAGGCTCAAATTCTTGATGAGGTTAATTACACAACAGAAATTGTTCTTTTTCTGTTCACAAGCTTGTATCTTCATTTCTGTCCACAAGCCCTTTCTTATTTCTACCATGTTGTTAAAACTGATTTTCTTTAACATTCTCCTATGACACAGATCAACAGGGGAATCAGTTCTATTAAAGATCTTTAGAATGAAATCAACTGTGGAATGTTTTACAAATGTGGTTCAATAAACTCCATATAATTTCAAAAGAAAATGATGCATATAAGAGCATCTTGGGAATTAGCATAAAAAACACTGTTTCACTTAGAGTTATGCAAGAGGGACCTTTGGGAGAATAGGACTACTTTCAAATAGCCTGATGGAAAAAGAAATCTCTTACTGGGGTTCTAAAGAACAAAATTTGCATATTAATAGAAGATTAAAGTGCCCATCAAGTATTCTGAAGCAGTTACTTTCTCTTGTCTATTTTGTTCTTCACATAAACATCTTTCATAATAAAAAGAAACTTGTGCCTTTGCTGTTATTTCGATGAGTCTCCAAGGTTTCTTATAACAATAAGACAGATTTTTAAAATGTCTAAAATCCTTGAATAAAACTTTTAGGATTTTTATTTATTAACACAATAAAGGGGTTACTTTTAGGGAAAAAACACATCACTTTAGAAGAAAGGACATACCAGAAATTATTTTTTAAGGAAGACTCCCTCACCAAAAAAAGAAATAGAAAGACAATATACATAACCAATAAATAAATAAATATGAACTCTAAAGTTCTTATAATGAATAATATATATTTCCAAAATAAATTCTGGATATAGTGACAAAAATTTTAAAAAGGAGACATTTATAGGTGGCAAAAAAAGTCCTCTGTCATTCTAACAGAGTTCTTTTGTGGCAAAAATACAATTACATTTCTCATGTTAGTTTCTGACAATGTCATAGTAATATCCTTGCAATATAAGAGAGGTGTTCCTCAAAGTAATCCATAAAATTTGAAATTCAGAAATATATTTGAAATAGAAAATTGAGAGCAAAATTAAGGAAATTTGTAAGGTGAGAGTGTGTGCCAAATGTTAAGCAGGAAACAGAATTTATTTAGCAACCAAAGATGTGGGAGTCAGAATGATATTCTGCACACTTCATGGGTTTCCCTCAGTTTCTCCCTCTGTTTGCCCCTTCCCTGCCCATTTCTGTTTCTGTTGGTTTTTACAGCTGCCTTGAAGTTCAAAGACCTGAGAGTATTGTCTTTCTCCTGCTTTATCTGGAGTTTGAAAAGGAGCCGTCATACTCAGTCATATAAAACATAGATTTTTTTTCCATTGATTTTAATATAAAATCTGCTATTTTTCAGATGAATTCTCTAAGCTGGACAATTTACTTTTTAAAGAATAGCATCTGTCTGTCTGTTCAATTACGAATGTGTGGAATAAAAGTGAATCATATGTGAATTCGCTTTTCACACTCTCTCAGGATCTTAGATATGAAATAACCATGATGATTAGGCTGATATTCCAGTTCTATGAATGTATTATATGCAGCCTCAGCTTGAAAATGATACTTTTTACAATGGACTTTTGTGCGCCTAGTTGGTCTGCCTTTCCTGCTTTCAATTCCTAGGCCTCTCTAACTCCAATGACAAAGAAGACTAGAAAAGTGTGAGGACTACAGCTATGAGGGCTTTGGAAAACTCATCTCACGTGGAAGTGGCCTCCTTTTCTCTCACTTTGAAGTTGCTTGCACAGCCTACTTGTTAGCAGCGCCAGGCATTCTTGGGCCCCGGCCTCAGCAAATTGCTGCCATGGCACACAGTCTGGGGCATTCACTGAACAGCAGCGCCAAGTCTTGGCTGAATCTCAGTGCTCCCAAATATTCCCTTTTTGTTTATTTGTTCTTTTGCTCTTGCTGATCTGATTTTAGTCCTTGGACTTTGCTATCCTACCTTAAATATTTTAGCATTTGCTCTGGTTTCATGATGTGTTTCTCTCATTCAATGCCCTTTAGACATAAGGTAGTTTCAACTATACTGCCTTAAAAAAAAAAAATAAAAGAAAAACCAATTAAGGCACTCAGAGAAAGAGGGTTCCTACACAGACATTTCTTCCCATCTCTTTCTTTCTCACCTGAGTCCTGTGGAGAGATTGATAGAACAGAGGCACTATCAGTATTTTTAAGAGCAATACTTCTGTGACAATTATGTTTCTGGCTTGTAACTCTGAAAGACTTTCAGAAACCATTGTAAAGCCCTCTGTTGAGGGATGTGCACCCAGCAATATTTGGCAGAAAGGAAACACAATACCCAAGGTAAAACCTTAACTCTTTCATAATTGCTCAGCAGCAAATTTTTACTTTAGCAATTTATTAACTTTATCTTGACAAAGATATGAATTAAAAGTGGATGAATCACAAAATGAAACATCAAAAAATAGTAGTAACCATTTTTTTTAGTGTTTTTTCAAAGAAATATGACTAAAAATCAGACATAATTATTTTGGCAAACATCTCAAATGACTTCCTCAATTTTAATGCCATTGGATTTGGTTTGCATCTTACTTGGATTTGACTCCATTGATAACTGCCACTGGCTTGAAGTTCCCCCTTCTTTGTCTTTCAATACATCATTTTTTTTTTTCCTGGTGTTTTGTCCCTTTCTGATAATTTCTTATTTTTCTTTACTTTTTATCACTACCACTAAGAGGACAAGACCTACTATTAACATTAGCTGCTATTTATTGAGCCTTCCTGCCATAGTGAAGACATGCTAGAACCCTACAAGGCAGATATTATTGTTATTATTCCCTAACAAATGAGAAAATACAGCTTAGAGAGTTTGAATAACACACAAAAGGCCACATAGGTGGTGAGTTACAGTCTTTCATCCAGGTCTGGCTGAGGCTAACTAAAGTTCATCTTCTTGACCAGTGTGCAGCCTTATCTGCCATGCCAGCTTTAGCCTACCTCGTAACTGTTGGTTGGGATTCTTCAAGGTGCTCTTCTATGCTTTCTTATCTTCTTATATGTCATTATTCCTAGGTAACTGTAGGCATGCAGTGATTTTAACCCAACTCAATATGTTTCTGGCTTCCAAATCTATAGTTACACCTGCTTGATTACATGGCTTTGTGCTAGTTTTCCTGCCCATTGGCACATCCACCTGCATGATTCACAAAAACTTCAGAAAAAAAACACAGAAGTGTAAAATGTTGTCTTTAAAATCTGTTCCTTTCCCTGAATTCCCAAATTCAAAAAAAAAAGTTGTTTACCCAAATCAATTTCTTCATTTTTTCCTTCCATTTTCTTCAGTCCAATAGATTACCAAATCCAATAAATTCTCCTGAACATTTCCCCCTATGTTTTTTTATTTAGCTTTCCTCCCACATCTACTCTCTTTTTTCTGGTTCTCTTTATTGGAGGGCTGCACTTATCAATAGTATTATTATCATAATATGAACCAAGGTATGTTCATGGTAAAGCATCTGGAAAATGTGGAATTCAATGAAAAGAAAACTAAAATTACTTGTTATTTTATTAGAAAAATACTATGCCTATTTAATATATTTCCTCTAGCATATTTCTGTTGTTGCACATTAAATATATTAGCTTTGTATTCTACATACTACTTTGTAATTTTCCTTTACTTAATGTGTCATTAATAGTTTCCCACATAATGATATTTTTCTACAATATGGTACCTAACGTCTGCTTTGGGTTTCATTATGAGGTCATTATGCAATTTGATCAGTCCCCTATTGTCAGATAGATGAAATGTTTATGGATCTTCACATACTTAAATCAGTGTGCACATCTCATTAACTTTTTAGGATACACCCCCAAAGGGATCAGCATGTTTACGTTTTCTGTTTCAAAAATAAAATATTTTCTTAGAGTAAAAGTAATACACATTATTTTAGATAAATCAGAAAATATATATTAGTGAAAAAAGAGAATATAACTCTTATTACCATATAACTCAAGAAAAAATTTGTGTTTGTTACAACCTGGTACGTATAATTTTGTGACTTTATAGCTAGGACAAATGAAATTATTCTCTCTATATTAAAACTTTTTGTCACTTCTCTATATAACTTTTTATTTCAAAAATATCAGTTTGTAGGATAATGGCTAAAGTGTACACAATTTTGTGACTGTAGCATATTCTTGAACAAATTTCTTAGTGTTAAATATTTAAAAAGTGTTACTATAATTAACCTTTTAATACATAGATTTTTTGCAGATAATTTTTTGCTTGTTTTCTTCTTTATTTCTTTGATATGATTTCTGAGAACAGACGTCATTGAGTCAAAAGGTAAAGGTATTTTTTAAGTCTTTTGATAAATATTTCCAATTTTAACAATATGAGGGACTTTTTTCTACTCTCTTAAGACATTTTTAAAATTTATTTTCTTTTAATTCTTTCCCTTTTTAAACCAACTATATAAAAAAACTCAATAATCTTAAATTTAAATTCATTTTATTTATAATTTGTCTTAATACTTTTCATAACGTAATTGATTGTTAGTATTTGTTCCTTTGTTCTAATGGGTTATATTCATCCTCTAAAAATTACATTTGAAATTGCTCTTTAAATATCAAATAAGTACTATTTTAAAAATATTGCTAATAATTCATTTTTCCCAAGTTTCTCCCTCCCTCCCTTCCACCCTCCCTCCCTCCCTCCCTTCCTTCCTTTTTTCCTTCCTTCCTTCCCTCCCTCCCTCCTTTCTTTCTCTCTCTCTCTTTCTTTTTTATTTCTTCTTTTTGAGAGTGTCTTGCTCTTTTGCCCAGGCTGGAGTGCAGTGGCACAATCATGGCTCACTGCCACCTTGAACTCCTGAGCTCAAGCAATCCTCCCTCCTCAGCCACCCAAGTAGTTAGGATTATAGGTATGTGCCACCATGCCGACTTAATTTTTAATTTATTTTTTGTAAAGATGAGGTTTTGCTGTTTTGCCCAGGCTAGTCTCCAACTCTTGGTCTCAAGTGATCCTCCCATCTTACTTAGCCTCCCAAATCATTAGGCATGAACCATCATGCTGGGCCCTGTCTCAGGTTTCTCAGTTTTGTTAATGATATTTGATAATGTATGTTAGTTAAAAATATTATGTAATTAAAACAGTCTATTTTCAATTTACCTTTCCTTTATTTTTAATCCATAGAAAATTTAATCTGAATTGAGATAGGTAAATTCTCACATTTTACCTTTCTTAACTTTTTTAGCTTAAAAGTGTATAAAATCTTAAGAAACATATTATAAGGATATAAAGGACTTTGAAGGATCTGATATTTTACCTACACTGTCAAGTTAGCCCAGCACAGTTTCATGGATGCTGGTAGAAGACACCAGACTTCTGGGTCAGAGGTGAACAATATATAGCAACAGCAGTAGCCAGAATCCCAGGATTATTTTTGTGCTACTTATTAGATCCTCAATTCCCACAGGGCAACACAGAGAGACGGAGCTGGTACCTGTAAATGCAGGCGGTTGCATTACACACTTCTGTAAAAGTTACAATCCATAGAAAAGAGTACGAGTCTTCTATAATGGACAATAAGCATGCCTATAAGGAAGACATTGTATTTTACAAGACTATAAGCAAGCCTACCCTTTATAGGGCAGATATTGTCTCTTTATGCCAAGGCTGTTTATTACACAAAATTTTTGTAAAAGATAGTGATGGGACATGCTACCCCAAAATATGGCACGTTGGCATCTAACAAAACAGCTGAAACAGGAAAGTCCCTCTGACCTTCTCATGCCCTTCTTCCCTGAAGCAAGTCAAAAAATATTATATAATCTTCCCCTAATATATTAATAGGTCATAAGACCTCATGTGACAGATACCCTCTCTATTCTCAAAGAAAAGGAACATTCTTATCTCTGAAGACACAGAGACATAGAGAAGAATCTGAACAAACCTGTGTTGCTAAGTTTCCCCCAGTTTTTTACTATTAGATTATACCCCCTTTGTCCAATCATACTCCTCCCTTACTGTCAATTATTAATCAAACCTAATCATAAAAATACACAGGTTTCCCTGTTTCTTTGGTTCTTCATTTCTGAAGACTGCCATGTCTTGTAAAATTTATATTAAATAAATTGGTTTCCTTTTCTCTTGTTAGTCTGCCTTTTACTAGAGGAGCCTCACTCATGAACCTAGCGATGTGTGAGAAAAGAAATCCCTTCTCCTTTATCATAGTTTGGAAGAATGGTTAGCCAGTATCTTGTGAGATGAGTTGAAATATGAGTTACCAATGGATGATTGCTTTACAACAAAATAAAATGGCTAATAATTAATATACAACCACATGTAATTAAAAAAATTCATTCTTCTACCTCTTTTGTCCCCAAGTCGCAATCTTCAAACAAAATTATTTTGACTTGTTCTTAGCTTTTATCATAAATATGAAAAGCTTTAATATTTCCAAATAGCATATATTGTGTATTACTTTTAATAGTTTAAATTTTGCAGCAACAAACTGAAAAATATCAATGAATTAAAACAAAAAGTCTGGGTATGTTGTCTGCAAAAAAAATTTTTTTTTCTAACTTTATTATTTTATTTTATTTTTTTTTGAGACAGAGTCTCACTCTGTCACCAGGCACCAGGCTGGAGTGCAGTGGCATGATCTCAGCTCACTGCAACCTCCGCCTCCCAGGTTCAAGCAATTCTCCTGCCTCAGCCTCCTGAGTAGCTGGGTCTACAGGCATGGGCCACCACACCCAGCTAATTTTTGTATTTTTAATAGAGACAGGGTTTCACCATATTGGCCAGGATGGTCTCCATCTCTTGACCTCGTGATCCTCCCACCTTGGCCTCCCAAAGTGCTGGGATTACAGGTGTGAGCCACCATGACTGGCCTTTTCTAACATTTTGATATCTTTTATTTCTTCTTGTTTAGTTAGACAATGTTTTTTAGTACGTTACCTGTAAGTTTGTCTTTTATCTTAGTGTAGTTTTCTCTTTTAATAGTTAATATTGGAGTATGTTTATCCTTTATTTCTCTAAAACTTAAATATTACTGGGCACCTTTTATGTTATCTGGCAACACTATATGGTTGTCCTGTGAGGCTTGGCTCTAGGAATGGCCTCACAAAATGTTTTACAGTAGACACTGATAGAGATTCAGGGGATTCAAAAGTTTTTATTTTAATTTCTTCTGTTGAGATTTCTAGACAATGCAGATAGTTTAAGTTAATATCCCACAGCCACATTTGGCCTGTGCTGAATTATGATTTTTGTAGTTCCCCACAAATGGCCTTGCTGGCATCTGGCACCCTGGCCATTTTTCCTAGGTTAGTTAACAAGGTGTTATACTGTATATATTGGTCTCAATTCCAACACCCTTCCTCAGCCTCTTGAGTAGCTGGGATTATAGGTGATCACCAACACACCTGGCTAATTTTTGGACTTTTTTAGTAGAGATGGGGTTTCACCATGTTGGTCAGTTTGGTCTTGAACTCCTGACCTCAAGTGATCCACCCACCTTGGCCTCCCAAGTATTGGGATTACAGTCATGAACCACTGTGCTAGGCCTACTTTTATTTCATTTAAAGTTTTATTTTTTTTTATTAAGCATTTCTAAGTATTTAGTAGAAGAAAACCACATCAATGTCAGTCTACCATATGTCCTGTTACTGTTTTTTCTAAAGCTCAGTTTTCTCTTATTATTGGGTATAATAATAATGCGTCCTTTATAAAGTTGTCAAACTTGATCAGTTCATTAATGAAGAAAACTCATATACTGCCTTGAGCATAGAGTGTAATTGATAATGAATCAGGTTTCTCTACATTCTCAAGTTTTTCTTCTATTTGAGTGTAGCTTTCTCTTTCAATACCTTTTGCAATTTTTGCTTCTGCTCCAGCGTCAATAGTTTTCTTATATTCTTGCCTCATTTTATTTAGATCTTTTTTAAAAATTTTCTCCCTGCCCTTCAGCCAGTTGTGTTTTTTATATTTTTATAGTTCATTTTCATCTTGGAGAGCAAATATGCTCTTGAATTTAAAAAACAATATAAACAGATGCTATAGGAAATTTGCTTCCTTAGTAAATGTTTTCCCAAAGCAGATTTTCTTTTTTAGTGCTATGCTTTTCTTTTTTTTCATTCTTTCTTTTTTTTTCATTTATTATAAAAATTTTCACTCAGTTTTGTTTGGATTTTATTTCCCTTACTGATTCTTGATATTGGAATAATGCATCTATCTGGTAAATGCCTCAACCAAAAAATGTCTGTATTCTTTTTGGGTACAAGACCCTGTCCTTCAGGATCTTGTTAGAATGACCTTCTCAGATATTCATAGAACTGCATGTCAGTTTGATGATCTAGCAACAGCTGGAAAGAGTGTGGATTCTCCCAGGAGGGAGAATTTATCTCTCTGTTCAAGCTTTTTTCCTAATTACTGAAACCCAATGACCAGATTTCACAGTTTTCTGTTTGGCTTGATCTTCCTCTTAGGCCTTTATTGTTGCAACCCCAAGAAAACATTCCACTGTGTTTATTTCTGGAATAGGTGTAGTTGTCCCTACCCATCTGTTTGGCTTACCTTACCTACATTGCTTTGTCCTATGAATAAGGAAACATTTAATGTAAAGTCACCCATTAGAGTTTATTGGACATGCATGATGTACAGATCACACAAGTATTAGAGAAAGAACATTTGTGCTTTCTGTTTGCTATTATCTTTAGTTTTGTTAATGTGTTAACAAGACAAGTTGAATTCACATAAAATATTAACATAAACTACATTTTTTATAGTATCTAAGACCTATCTTATCCTATTTGCTTTGACTTTTTAAATCTATCTGCTCTGTAAAACTAAAAGTAACAAAACAGGGAAGGATTGAGTATACCAATCACAATGCTGGGGCTTTCTATCATCTTAATTCAATTCCCATGTGGGAATTTTTGATGTTTAATTTCCCAAGTAACAGTTTAGATAGAGGAACACTGTGCTCTTCTTTGACACCTCCTTATATATTTCCTGATCTTCTGTCACTTTTTCTAGACATATATTAAATTATCTCATTAAAGAAGATTGGTTACATTATTCAAAATTTTAAAATTACATTTCAATCAAGTCAATGTCTGAATTATATCAATTTTATTTCACCATTTTGATTTATGCCAAATTATATTATTAACTGGAGAGCTATGGTACTAGAAATATAGAAAAACTTCACTTCAGTTAATTTATATTTTCTTCAATGAAATTCCTTTAAAAATATCTTAGTGTCAATACAGGATGTAAAAATTTATAGATTTGGAATATACAGAATACGACAAAAAGGAAAATTCCCATACATAATGCTTCAAACCAATAGTCATCATCTTTGCATAGCCATTTCATCAGTTTTCTGTAATCAAGTATACATATATACTTTTGCAAAATATTTGAACACTATATAATGTTTTTATATAAACAACTACTTACATTAATGAGATACCACAAATATTTTTCCATGTCATTAGGTATTCCTTTATGACCTTAATTTAGATGGATGCATTGTATTTTATTTAACCAATTTTATACTGAGGATATTTTAGGTTCTTTCCATATTTTATTCATTTTAAATATAACTTCCATGGACACTGTTTTTAAAACAAAGTTGTAATTCTTTCTTTCAGGTAAGTTTCTCAAAGTGGAATTCCTGGATGAAAGGGGAATCCCTGGATGAAACCTTGCATAAGATTTGTGCCATAGCAAGTAATTCCTTCATTTCCCTACTGCAAGGGTGCAGCCACCTCTATTCCCCCTAGCAGCTTCCTGCTAATTTTTAAATGTAACTTGTAAGGTTTTTAATATAGAAAATAGTGTTTAGAGCTGTTAATTATTAAAAAGTCACAAGTAATATCTGGGCTATATATAAAGAACTTCCTCTTTTCTGATTAAATTGTCATTCCTACTAAGAATGGGATAGGAAGAGTGATTACTTCTTATTTTTTCTTTTTCTACTATTCACATTTCACAGTACTTTCATTCAGAAGATATACAGAAGCATATGATATTGTCCCTTTCCTTACAAGCTCATTCAGCAGAATAAATGTACACATACAATGTATGAGAAATTTATATCAATATTTGATTAGTGTCTAATTTGTTTTTGTATGAATCGTGGATACCAAAAGACTCTTGTGGCCTAGAGCAAACTGACAAAGGCACAAGGGTCATACAATGGGGTTCAGTTGGACATTTAGGGCTAAATTGATTTAAATGTGCTAGATGGAGGTAGGCCAGAAGCTGAGTTTTGCATGAGCAAAGCTTCAAAAATGGGGAATGGGCAGGGAGTATTCAAGGTATGATAAAGAAAAGAGCTAACAATCTCATATTTTCTATTATGTTCTGATGTGTACATGTGGCACTTCACTCAAAACAACTCTATTGGTCTTATTATTCCCATTTCACTGTATCTCAGGAAGGTTCAAATACTTTCTTGCCCAAGCATATGTGCGTATGACTCACCAAGGGTTATTTACTTAAATATATGGTTTGCCTTAACTTCAGTCTAGTTGAACATGAAGTATCAGCTGTGGCCTTAGGAACTTTTTGGGTTCTCTGGAGCGGTTAGTGCTTCTTGTATCATAACTGCTTAATCATTCTAAGTCTGGCATCCAGATATTGGAATGGTCAAATGTTAGTGACTCAGAAATTGGTGCTGTAGTGCTGAAGTGACACATGTCTTTATAGAGCTGGTAGGTATCAACAAGATTCTTTATTTGAGTCAAATTTATAGTTTCAACAAAACTAGAAAGTCATCACTTGATTTGGCCAGTGGCAAAGTAAGCACTAACACAATTATACCTCCCAACATTAGGAAAAAGTGAGGTAGAGGGAGAGTCAGCAGTTGGCTGGACTTCAGGCAACAGGGCGAGTCCAGATTAGTCGTCTTCATTGCAGTAAAGAGCCAGGACATTTCCTCCTAAACTGCTAAGTGCAGTGTATACTGTCCTAGTCATTAATTGTAGCCAAGCCCATGTGTGTATAAACAAGCTATGTTACTAATGATGCCAGAATAACAAAACTATTTTCTAATATAAGCCATGATTCCAACCCAGGTATATTGATGGTAATGCCTTACTTTCTACCCACACCCACTGTGCCCAACTTCAGTACACCAGCCTGACCTTCACAAAGGATTTTGTTTGAATTAAGGGAGATAATGTTGGAAAGTGAAGGTAGGGTGAAATTATAGAGTCCTTAAAATGTTGTATTGGAATTTTGCAGACCTGTCTCTTCTTGTTGAGAGGCTTCCAGTTTAATCTCATACTGTGCTATTTTCCAGCTTGCTTGATCATTAGAATCACAGAGGGTGCTTGTTAAATGGATTTCCTGGCTCCACTCTAAAAGTTCTGATTCTGAGAGTCTGGGGCTGAACTGGACATTCTGTCTTTAACAGGAGCTTCAGGTAATTTTTTGGAGAGAATGTTTGAGAAGCTCACCTTTCCTGCTAGCATGGATATATACTCTGTCACCAATTCAGATAGGATATCACGTCTTGAGCAGTTCCTGTGAGGAAAGTTCTATGAGAGAAAAAGAGGAATATAATTGGGTTCCTGACTTCAATAAGTTTTCTTTGGTAATCGGAAGATATCTCTAGCCTCTTTCTGAGCTACATGTAATAACCTAGTCATCTTATTAAGACAAAATCTCAATATGATTTGATTTTCTAGCTTTACAAAGAAATACATTTAAAAGAACTGATTACAGTGCACTTGGTTAAAAAAAGATTTAAGGAGTCTCTTCTTGGCTTTGTGTGTTTTCCATATTTAACCTGAATTTTAATGGTTCTGAATATAAAATTATTTATATTAAACACATAATTATGATATTTATACTTCTATGGTAGTTAAGGATTAGAGGCACATCATTCTCTGAAATATGAAACAGAGGCCAGAAAAATAAAACAATTTCATGGCTTATCTATTTAAGCCATCTGATGCTTAAAACCTCATTTTGGAGATATTTTAGAAAGCAGGGAATATTTTAATTTCAAATTCAAAATCTTGGCATCGTAAGTCTTTTTTTCCCTAATTACACAGAAAATATATGGTCCTCAAACCTCTGTGTGTTACTGCTAGCCCAGCTCTGTAAATGTGTCATAGTCTTGGGTTTCCACTGAGAGTATTCCCTGGGGCCGTTTCTACCAACCTAAAACAGCTCCCAAATGGAATACTAATCACCACTGAGAATGTGTCTACATGTGCAAAGCTAATTGAATAACTGCAATATGAATATCTAGGCCCCAAATATCTTTGCTTGACAAGTTCTGATATTTGAGTTGTTAAATACTTATTCTAGCAATCAGAAGGGACTCACAAGTCCTCTAATCCACGTCTTTCTGAAATCTACATTTCAAAAAGCTAAAAAATCTACATTTGCTTTAATAAAAACACAAATTTTAACCAGAAGTATACAGATAATTTTCTTACCCTTTCATTTCATTTTCCTTAAGGTCCTGGCCCCATTTTAACATCTGACATCCACAGCTTCAGTCTGAACTGGTAACACTATTTTTTCTATCTTGAGACACTGTGAAGCTTAGATTGGGCTCGACTGAATATAGTGTGTCATGTGATTCAGATCCCTGGTTGTTAAGCATACTACCTTTGAAACTTGTTATGTTCTCAGCATTCACCTTCATTCTCCTGATTGGAGCACCTTCCAGTTTATTCTTCACTATTGGCTTTTCTGTTCAATTTAGTTTAGTCTAATGTTCTTCTGATTTTTTTTTCCTTCTAAAGGATGAGAACTAATGCTCTAATTTAGAGGACTCAAGTGCCATTTTTGCCCATTCTTCATCAGAGATTGCACTATTCAAGGTACTTTGCTTTTTTTTTTTTTAGATGAATGCCCTAATTTGTTCCTGTTATACAGTGGAGAAATCTTCGTTCTATATTAAAAAGGTCTCATCACCAGCCCCAGACACCTTGGAATATGGAATATAAAGAAACTACCAATGAATGAATAAAAGAGTCTCTGACTTTAGGAATGAAAGCCCTTAAAATGGAAGGTCAAAATTAGCTTTTTTTTTTTTGTTGTTGAATAATCAAGGAGAACCTCCAAAGGTAACCTAAATCATGTCTGTGTGTCCAAAGATGGTTTAGATGGGAAACACGATTTACTAAGTTTTTGCAAATAATGACATGAAGGAGTATTTGAGAAGCAAAAGATGTTGATAAATAAATGTAGTCAATGTTTAAGTTAACCTTTGTAAACACATAAACAAAAGAGTTCAGAAGTTTACAAGGCATATTTTAAATTGTTAAAACTATTTTCTTTGTACTGAACTTTGCATTAGGATGAAATAACTTTTTGTTCAGCATTAGACTGTATTTGACTAAAATCAAATTCAAATATTTTACCTGATACTTCATGTTTTACCTGATACTTTCTTAGTTCCCATCCGTATGTAATGAAACAAACCTAGGATTTGGGAACTAAGAAAATTGAGATACTTTCTCAGTAATTTTCAGCCTTAGAGGCAGATCACTGAGTGCTGATGAAGGATCATTTATAGTCAAAGTAGGGAAAAACAACAGCAGAATAAAAAATTACTAATTTGTTTGTTTGATACGTTTAGAAGATGTGAGCTATTAAAATCAGGTTTCTAATATTCATCAGAGTTCATTTTCCCCTTTTTATTTTTAATTGGAACATATTTGACATAACACAAAACACACAGATCTTAAGTGTACAATATGACAAGTTTTGGCAAATGCAACCATTTATGTTAACTACTTCTCTATCAAAGTATAGAATACATTTATAAGCTAAGAAAATTCTTATGACTCCTACCCAGTCAATCCCCCTTCCCAACCAAAAGGGGCAATCATTGTTTTGATTTTATCACCAGTTTGCTTTGCTGTCCTAAGATTTTTATATAAATGGAATTATGTGGTTCCTACTCCTTTGTGTATGGTTTCATCCATGTTGTTGTGAATATCGGCATGTACATTTTTATTGTTGAGTAATAGTTGCTTGAATATGCCACAATTAGTTTGTTAATAAGCAGTTTACAAAAAGATTTTGGCTTTTATTAATAGAGCTGCTATGATCACTGTTGTATCTGTCTTGACTGTGAATATTAGCTCTATTTGTTTTGGGTATATAGCTAGGTGTGAAATTGCTGGAACAAAAGGTAGTTATATTTTTAACTTTATAAGAAATTTCCGTATAATTTTCTAATGTAGTTGTACCACTTTTCATGTTTACCAACAATGCATAGAAGCTCAATTTCCTCTTGATCCTTGCCAAATTTAAAGTTTTCAATATTTTGATATCTATTCTTTTGAGTAAATAGGGACATCTTACTGAATTTAATTTGCATTTCCTTGCTGCCCAATAATGTTCAAGAATTATTAACTGCTTACTGCATATTTGTGAATCTACCTTTGTAAAGTTTCAGTTTAAGGACTTATCCATTTTTAAATTTGCTTTTTCTTTGGTCTTTAATTATTATTAAGATGTAGAGATTCTTTACATATTCTAGATAAGGTTTCTTTTACAAATAAATGTTTTACAAATATTTTACCCAATCTGTGACTTGCCATTCATTTTGGTAATGGCTTATTTTAATGAGCAGAAGTTTTAAATTTTGGTGAAACCCATTTCAACAATTATTTACTTTTTGGGATAGTGTGTTTTCAGTGCTTGGTATAAAAACATTGCACTGATTGCATATTCAAGGTCATAAAATATTTTCCCTTTTTTCCAGATGTATTAGAGTTTTAATTTTTATATTTATATCTATAATTTATATTAAATCAACTTTCATAAATTGTGTAAGCTGGGGTCATACCACCTTTTCCCAGCGCTATTTATTGGAAAGCTTTGTTTTTTCATTAAATTGCTTTGAAACAGATATATTTCTAGAGTGTTTATTTAGTTCCTTTTATCTGTTTGTCTATACTTAGGCCAACACCACACTAATTTGGTTTTTAGAGTTTTGTTTTAAGAGCATTAAAATCATATTGTGTAAATCCTCTAATTTGTTTGTCTTTATCAAGATTCATCCTTTTCCTTTTACACCCTTTGTATTTTCCTATAAATTTTAGAAAAAGCTTGTCAATTATGTAAAAATGTCTGCTGGGATGCTGATTGTGATGATGACATAACTGAAGATCAGTTGGGGGAAGAATTGCCTTCATAACAATACCTGTCTTTCTATTTACGGCATATATCTTTATTTTAGTCTATTCTTTTCAGCATAGTTTTTATAAACCTAATACTGAAGTCTTGTACAACTTTCACTGAATTTGTTGTTAAGGGTATGTGTGTATAGATTTGTTTTTAGTTATTCAAATGATATTTCAAACATTGCATTTTCCAATTTTTACTAAAACATTACTAATTAGAAATTATTTTTAAAATTCTGACATCATATACATGATATATTAAATGTATTAGTCCGAGTGTTTCATTCCTAAAAAAATTTTACTTATGTAAAGCTATCATATTGTCTATGAATAAAGAGAATTTTGCTTCTTCCTTTCTGAACTTTATGCTTTTATTGCTGTGTTTTACTTTATTATATTGTAAGCTTATTCTGGTAAATTATCAAATAGATGAGAAGTTTGGGTGAGCATCTTAGCCTTTTCTCAATCTTGGGAGAAACATGTTCAATAATTCACCACTAAGTGTAGTGCCAGTGGTAGACTTTTCATAGGTGTCTTTATTTGACTGAATAAGTTTCCTGCTATTCCTGGCTTGTTGAGAGTTTTTAATCATTAATTTTTGCATATTGTAAATAATTTTTCTGTAGCAATTGAGATAAACACATACATTTTTTCTTCATTCTATTAATCTAGATTATCAACATAATTTATGATATGTATGTTGTATTGATTGATTTTTAAAAAGTATTTTGAAGTCAACTTTTACTTCTGGAATCAACCACCCTTGGTTATGTGGTGTTATCCTTTTTATATATTGCCACATCTTATTTGCTAATATTTTATTAAGACTTTTTGTGCCTATGTTGTTTGTTCTCTATTATACTTGTCAGGTTTTAGCATCAGGATGATTAGTTGTAAAATACTTTTTCTACTTCTTTATTGTGAAAAAAGTTAATGGTATTGGTATTATTTCTTCATCAAGAGTTTGCTAGAATTCACTTGTACCTTAACATTTTCCCTGTAGAAATGCTTTAATTCCAAAAGCATTTTCTACAACAATACAGGAATGTGCAGAGTTTCTATTTCTTCTTGTAGCAGTTTTGACAATTATTATTTTGATAATTTGTTTCTTTCAAATAACATGTCTATTTCCTCTAGTTTGTCAAATCTGTTAGAATAAATGTGTCCATAATATACTTTCATCTGTTTAATATCTGTAAGATTTGTTGTGATGGCCTCTTTACTATTTCTATAATTGATAATTTGTGTTTAATTTTTATGTTGGTATAGCTAGGAGTTTGTCAGTTTTGTTAATCACTTCAAGACAACCTATTGTTTTTATATATTTTTCTCTCTGAACTTGTCCACTATTTTGATATCAGCTATTATCTTTATTATTTACTTCATTTTCTTCTACTTACTGAATTGAATTTTTTTTTTTTTTTTTTTTTTTCCAATCAGTGAGAGCTTGTAAGGTTGCTGAGGTTGGTTGGCCTTGAACTCTTGGCCTCACCTTCACAAGCGCCACGACATTGGGCTGGAGCCACTTTGGGCCCCTATTTTCTTTTTTTAAAACATAATTATTCATTTGGAAATACCTTTTAATTTATCTTGAGGATTTTTCCTTTGATCCATGAATGATTTAGGAATGTTTTTCTTAATTTGTAACTATTTGGGTAATTTTCAGGTGTATTTTTGCTACTAATTTCTATATTAATCTTACTGGATCAGAGAATATACTCTGTGATTTTAGTCCTTTAAAAATATTAAGACTTGTTTATGGTCCAGTTTAGGGTCTATTTATGTTGGTGAATTATTTATGCAGACTTGAAAAGAATAGGTATTATGTATTAATAGACTTTGTCCTCCATAACTATTAGGTCAAATTGATTCATAAGGTTTTTCAAGTATTATATTCTTACTAACTTTTTGTCTAGTTGGTCTATCAATTAATGTGGGCAGAATATTAAAGTCTCTACCTACAATTATGTAGTTGTTCTTCTCTTCAGTGTTTTGAGTTTTTTGCTCTATGTATTTTTGTGCTTTTTTAACAGTATTATTAGAATGCATTTTCTTTAATGTTGAGCATACACTTTTATGATTACAAAAATATTTTTTATTTCTTGGTAATATTTTATATCTTGAAATATATTTGCCCAATATTAGTGTAACTTCTCCTGCTTTCTTCTGCTTATAGGCTATATGGTATATATCTTCCTTTCTTTAATTTTCATTATCTCTGTACTTGTTTATTTAAAGTAATTTACTTATAAACTTTAGAAACTGCTATGACAATTTCTGACTCATAATTGGTTTCATACATTGACTAATTTTACTGTTTATCTACTAAAATATTATTACAGTTAGGTTTCAGTCTACTATCTTGTATTTATTTTCTCTTTTTCCTATTTGCTCATTGTTACCTTTTTTCCCCTTTCCTGGCGTACTGGCTGCTTTGTAGTACTGCATTTTAGTTCTCTGAATTGCCTTTTTAATTGAACTTTTTGAATTTTTATTTTTGCCAGCTCCTTTAAGGGATCCAATATGCACATTTAACTTACCAAATACTACCCTGAATTAATATCACATATTTCCATGTATTAAAAGCTTATGATATTGTAGTTTTATTTACTTGACTCCTGTCCTTTGTACTGTTGTTGGCATAAACTTAATTCTATATATTCTATAAATCCCATAACATATGATTTTTATTTTTTCTTTTGAATTATATATTGTTTTGTAAAGAAACAGTGAAATAAGGAAAAACATTTTACGTTTGCCACATTTTAATCATTCTACATTCTTCATCTCATTGTAGCCTTTTTCTTCAAATGGAATAACTTCTCTTAATATATATATATTTTTAATTTTTATTGCATTATAGGTTTTGGGGTACATGTGCAGAACGTGCAAGATAGTTGCATAGGTACACACATGGCAGTGTGTTTTGCTGCTTTCCTCCCCTTCACCCACACTTGGCGTTCATCCCCAGGCTATCCCTCCCCAGCCCCCCCCACTGTCCCTCCCCTATTCCCCCCAATAGACCCCAGTGTATAGTAGACCGCCTCTCTGTGTCCATGTGTTCTCATTTTTCTCACCCGCCTATGAGTGAGTATATGCGGTATTTCTTTTTCTGTTCTTGTGTCAGTTTGCTGAGAATGATGTTCTCCAGATTCATCCATGTCCTTAAAAAGGACACAAACTCATCATTTTTGATTGCTGCATAATATTCCATGGTGTATATGTGCCACATTTTCCCAGTCCAGTCTATCATCATTGGGCATTTGGGTTGGTTCCAGTTCTTTGCTATTGTAAACAGTGCTGCAATGAACATTCGTGTGCATGTGTCCTTATAGTAGAACGATTTATAGTCCTTTGGATATATACCCAGTAATGGGATTGCTGGGTCAAATGGAATTTCTATTTCTAGGTCCCTGAGGAATCGCCACACTGTCTTCCACAATGGTTGAACTAATTTACACTCCCACCAACAGTGTAAGAGTGTTCCTATTTCTCCACATCCTCTCCAGCATCTGCTGTCTCCAGATTTTTTAATGATTGCCATTCTAACTGGCGTGAGATGGTATCTCAATGTGGTTTTGATTTGCATCTCTCTAATGACCAGTGATGATGAGCATTTTTTCATGTGTTTGTTGGCCTCATGTATGTCTTCTTTTGTAAAGTGTCTGTTCATATCCTTTGCCCATTTTTGAATGGGCTTGTTTGTTTTTTTCCTGTAAATCTGTTTGAGTTCTTCATAAATTCTGGATATCAGCCCATTGTCTGATGTATAAACTGCAAAGATTTTTTCCCATTCTGATGGTTGCCGATTCACTCTAGTGAATGTTTCTTTTGCCGTGCAGAAGCTGTGGAGTCTGATTAGGTCCCATTTGTCTATTTTGGCTTTTGTTGCCAATGCTTTTGGTGTTTTATTCATGAAGTCCTTGCCTACTCCTATGTCCTGAATGGTTTTGCCTAGATTTTCTTCTAGGGTTTTTATGGTGTCAGGTCTTACATTTAAGTCTTTAATCCATCTGGAGTTAATTTTAGTGTAAGGTGTCAGGAAGGGGTCCAGTTTCTGCTTTCTGCACATGGCTAGCCAGTTTTCCCAACACCATTTATTAAATAGGGAATCCTTTCCCCATTGCTTGTTTTTGTCTGGTTTATCAAAGATAATATGGCCGTAGATATGTTGTGTTGCCTCCGATGCTTCTGTTCTGTTCCATTGGTCTATATCTCTGTTTTGGTACCAGTACCATGCTGTTTTGATTACTGTAGCCTTGCAAAAATATTCAATAAAATACTGGCAAACTGATTGCAACAGCACATTAAAAAACTTATCCATCATGATCAAGTAGGATTCATCCTGGGGATGCAAGGCTGGTTCAACATACGCAAGTCTATAAATGTAATTCACCACATAAACAGAAGCAAAAACAAAAACCACATGATTATCTCAATTGACGCAGAGAAGGCATTTGACAAAATTCAACAGCCCTTTATGCTAAAAACCCTCAATAAACTTGGTATTGATGGAACATATCTCAAAGTAATAAAAGCTATTTACGACAAACCAACAGCCAATATCATACTTAATGGGCAAAAACTGGAAGCATTCCCTTTGAAATCCGGCACTAGACAAGGATGCCCTCTCTCACCGCTCCTATTCAACATAGTACTGGAAGTTCTAGCCAGAGCAATTAGGCAAGAAAAAGAAATAAAGGGTATTCAAATAGGAAAGGTGGAAGCCAAATTGTCTCTATTTGCAGACGACATGATAGTATACCTAGAAGACCCCATCACCTCAGCCCAAAAGCTCCTGCAACTGATAAGCAACTTCAGCAACGTCTCAGGATATAAAATCAATGTTCAAAAATCACAAGCATTCCTATACACCAATAACAGACTTAAAGAGAACCAAATCAAGAACGAACTGCCATTCACAATTGCTACAAAGAAAATAAAATACTTAGGAATACAACTCACAAGGAATGTAAGGGACCTCTTTAAGGAAAACTACAAACCACTGCTCAACGAAATAAGAGAGGACACAAACAGATGGACAAACATTCCATGTTCGTGGTTAGGAAGAATCAATATCATGAAAATGGCTATACTGCCCAAAGTAATTTACGCAATCAATGCTATCCCCATCAAACTACCATTGAATTTCTTCACAGAACTGGAAAAAACCACCATGAATTTCATATGGAACCAAAAAAGAGCCCGCATAGCCAAGTCAATTCTAAGCAAAAAGAACACAGCGGGAGGCATCACACTACCAGACTTCTCTTAATATTTTTTATAGTTTAGGTCTGCTCTGTTTGTGACAAATTTTCTCAACTTATATTTTTCTGAAGATGCCTTAATTTTGATTTTGTTTTATAAATGTATTTTAACTAGATGCAGAATTCTAAGTTGAGAGATTTTTTCCCTCCCACCACTTTAAATATTTCTTCCATTGTCTTTCCTTGCATTGTTCTGATGAGAAGTCAAATGTTACTGTTGGTCCCCTGTTTATAACGCATACTTTTCTCAAGTTGTGTGTTGAACACATCATTTTAGCATTGGGAAATGACTTCTTTAGCATCATCAAGTGCCCTTTCCTTAGGCTATGTCTATGGTTTTTATAAAATTAATGATTATTTGCCTAGATTTAGTTATTTTATAGTCATTCTTAAGGCTCATTAATTTTTTTTAATTTGTGAGTTCAAGTTTTTTTTTAATATTTGGGCAATTTTAGCTATTTACATTTTTCAGCATTAATTTCTTTATCCTCTCTTTCTAGATTTCAGTTACATATATTTTGGACTATTTTATACTGTTTCACATGTCGAATATAGTTATGAATGAATCTGTTATTCTATAATGTATGTATTAGTCTATTCTCATGCTGCTAATAAAAACATACCAGAAACTGGGTAATTTATAAAGCAAAGAGGTTTAATTGACTCACAATTCCACATGACTGGAGGTCTCACAATCATGGCAGAAGGTGAATGAGAAGCAAAGTCATGTCTTACATGGTAGCAGGCAAGAGAACTTGTGCAGGGGAGCTCCCCTTTATAAAACTATCAGATCTCCTGAGACTTACTCATTTATGAGAACAATGTGGGAAAGACCTGCCCATAATTCAGTTACCTTCCACTGGGTCCCTTCCATGACATGTGAGAATTATGGGAGCTATAATTCAAGATAGATTTGGATGGGGATACCACCAAACCATATTAGTGTTTTTGGTTGGTTTTTGCTTTGTGTATTTTGAATCTATATAACAAGCACACTTTTTAGGATTTTGCTATCATCATGCTCTGCTACATTACTTGATTTTCAAATCACCACTCTAGCTAAAGCTAAAAAATTGATTTAACTGTGAATAGTTTTTTCCAGATTTTTTTCTCCTATAGTAAAGTAAAACATGTGACCAGTAATCACAGCTATGTTGATCACTGTCTACTCAGAAACATGAAGTTGTGACTCATTTGATGTTATGTATTACTGTTTGTCACTTAACTCCATCTCTTACTGTGCCCAAATTACTGGTAAAAAACCCTGAGATATTATATTTGCCTAATTCAAGCTTCATGTTCTTAGGATTCTTTAGTGAGTATATAGTACAGTCCTAAACACTTCCTTTGTGATCCTTGGGGTGAGTATCAAATTGGAGTGGTTCTTCCTAGTTTCCATTCCACGCGGTCTCAGTTTTGTCCTTTGCTAAGTTTCCTCATAAATATGTGCCTGAGGTATGAGAATATTTCTTTTTATTCAGCTTGATACCAAGTATTTTCCCTAGAAATATTTGTTATTGATTGAATTAACAAATTAATTAACTCAGAATTTATCGTTTTTCTTTTCTGTGTAAGGAGTTACTAGTAATCAAAAGATGACTGTGCTTATAAATGACTGACCATTTACCTGGAGCCAATCTTTCTGCCTTGTATTCTATGCAGACTATTTACTAGGAAGCCTCAGATAAGTAAGTGGTTAGGGAACTCAGAAATATTAACAACCTTAATGAGCCTGCACAAATGTGACTGATCCTTTGGATTAGACAGAAGTCAAATATGAGACATAGAATTTCAGAGAAAAAGATAGAACAGAAATCCTGCTTGCTCTTGATTACTCTGTCTTGGCTTATATAAGTTAATAAATATTTTCCTAGTAATAAACTATCTTCTTGAATTTCATGCTCCAGTGCTCACCGTTCGTTGTCAAGCTTAAAAAAATTATCTGCTATATAAAGACATTTCTGTCCCTCTTCCACCAAGAGAATCCCTCTGAGTTGATGGTAACTGATTCTTTCTGGTTAACTTTCACCAAGAAAGCCCCTGATTGGCCAAAAGTAGTCAAAGGTCACAATTTATCTTTACCTGTAACATCCTATCAAGGCTAATTGGGAGTGTATTTCAAGTAAAAGAAAGCATTTCATGATAAGTTATATGTAACAGTTTGGCCCAATCCACTGGGAAATGGTAGCAGGCATTCAGGATATTTAAAGTACCTCTTTCTTTCTCTAAAGTAGGCTTTAACTCCCAACTTGGCACAGCCTGGGCAGTGTACATAGTGGTCATGTGGTGAAATCAAGAGATCTGCTATGTTGCACTGTGAAATGGCTTCAACACATACAAACATTTCTAAAGTCAAGTTATTGGGACTATTGATCAAATTCAATAAATAACACAAAATATATATTTATGTTTACTGAGGATCAGTAAATTATTTTATAGGTCTTAAAATGAGTTACTCTATTTTAGAAAAATACTTAAAGCAAAATGACTATGAATTAAAAAAAGAAACAAAACACTGTTTTTTTCTGCTATTGTGAATGACACCTAGTCTGTTTCCATCTTGAAAATAACTAATTAGAAAGTCTTAAATTGGGACAGTTATTTGCAATTATATTCTGCTATCATTAAATAATGCTCTTATTGAGTTTTTCTTGCCAACAAGGAAAGAAATTCTTTATAACTTATTATAACTTCCACATATAATCTTGAACAATGACCAATTAACAAAGAAGAACTTAAACTAAAAACACTGTAAGTTGATGCAAAGTTAAAAATCTCCCGATATTACATATATCTGGAACCTCTATTAGGTTCATGATTCATTTAAAATTTTAATTTTATCAAAGCGAATTTTTTTTCTACTTGTACAGAGTTTTAACTTCAGAAATAAACTTAAAATTAATTTGGGTAGTATTCTTTTTCCAAAAATATAATTCGTAAAAGGATCGTAATACAATAATTGTTAGTCTTATATACTAACAATGTAACAATATTGAGTAGCTTTTTAAAACAAATTTGGAATAGATGACACTAAGTTTTGATCACATTGTGAAGATCATTTAACCAATTTTTCTCTACTATGTGACTATGCAGGTTTGCCTAGAAAACTTCAGCAACAGGCACCTTGGAATCTGATGCAATATAAGCAACTTTATTAGCTTTGTCTGTTCATGTTCCCATCTATAAAAACCTGGGCTTGCAATACTACATAAGTATATAAATAAAATCATTAAAATATATTTTAGAGACTGTAACTTGTTCACTGCACTATCTCATAATACTTGTGGAATGGATATATAAATTATCTGACTTTTCTGTTAATATTCTGAACTTAATAATTACTTGTTACTTATAAAGTAGCAGTTGGCATTATTATTATGTTGTAAATGCTATTTTGTTAGGCTTGTTTTATCCAGCTTTTCACAGGGAGTAAAAGTTGTTTGAGGATTTGTTCAGTACCCTGCAGACATTTATGGTTCAACTTGTGAGATGAAGCTTTGGAGGACAGAGGAAGAAAGATATGTGCTTTTCTCCAGCTCTCTGAACAGGACAATGTTGTGATGTGGTTTTATTCCACATGTCTTCCTGCAAAGGCATTGCATGTAGGAAGCAAAACAGAAAGCTGGGAAAGATTGTCAGTGGTTCGGTGGCTCAAGCCTGTAATCCCAGCACTTTGGGAGGCCGAGGCGGGTGGATCACGAGGTCAAGAGATCGAGACCATCCTGGTCAACATGGTGAAACCCCGTCTCTACTAAAAAATACAAAAACTAGCTGGGCATGGTGGTGCGTGCCTGTAATCCCAGCTACTCAGGAGCCTGAGGCAGGAGAATTGCCTGAACCCAGGAGGCGGAGGTTGCGGTGAGCCGAGATCGCGCCATTGCACTCCAGTCTGGGTAACAGCAGCGAAACTCCGTATCAAAAAAAAAAAAAAAAAAAAAAAAAAAAAAAAAAAAATGGTCAGTGATTTCAGTGACAACCTAGAGTCACAGTTATCTGAACAGGCTCAAACTAAAAAGATGATTGGTAACACGGAAATGTATAAAATTGTAACTTCTACTGCTATTACAAATGAATAATAAAAACAGCCACCAAATTTTTAAATATAATCTTTTAATTGAGATAAAATTCAACAAAATTCACCATCTTAACCATTTAAAAGCATACAATTAATTAATTTTTGGTATATTCAAAATATTGTACAACTACCACCACTATCTAATTTCAGACCTTTTCCATCACCCCCCAAAAAAACACTGCACCTATTAGCAGTCACTCCTAACTCCACCCTCCCCAGTACCCTAGCATTTATCTATGCTCAGTCTCTATGAATGTGCCTACTATTAATATTTTATTTACATAGAATGATATATACGTAAAATCAGTTATTACATTGCCTTTTATGCCTGGCTTTTTTCATTTAGCTTTTAAGTTTCATCCATATTGCCATGTATGAGTACTTTATTCCTTTACATGGCTGAATTATAGTCCATTTTGTGAGTATATCCTTGTTTTTCCCATCACATTATCAATTACTTTTTAAAATTTTGACATTCATCCATGTTGTAGTGATTTTGAAATATGTCCTGAAAATTAGAAGATCCTAAGAAAATTTGAACAAACAAGATGGCAGTGTGACTGTAAAACTAATGTGAGACACATGAATAAGGCTCACTCATACTGAGGATAAACAAGAAAATATAATTTCAATATCACAAGAGTAATTGCTGCCAAATTATGTGTTGGTCAGATAAGACCTTGGGTAACATGAACAGCTTTGGACACTGGCTAAAAGAAGTTCATTGATAACTGCAGGTTATTTAACATTACAAAACTGATGAGGGATACCATAAAGTAGAAGGAATGAGAGAAACCACAAATGTGTAGCTTGCAGAAAAGTCTAAAGGGACATATGGTAGTTGTTCTAAAGTATCTCAAAGATTGACATTTCTGCCAGTGATTAAATTTTCTTTTGGATCTGAGGAAGAAATTCAGATTACAGGGTGAGAGTCAGGGAAATAAAATTTTTGGTTCAATAATAAATATTTGAGATTTAGACATACCTAAAACAGGTGAGTGAGCTGGATGATTTCCCTGGTTTCTTGTAATTCCTTCATGCCAGTCCTGTAATATTCACTTAATCTGTAGCAGCTGACCTCTGGGCAAAGCTATAGTGATGCTTTATTTGAAAAGAAGAGGGTTGGCTTGTCTAACTCCATACTTGTCTTTAGTATCTTCGATTTCTGTTTGCAACAGAAATTTGTGCCTTGGGAAGGTGACTTTTGTGCCTTGAGAAGGTCTACTCTTTCCTTGATATACTTAGTTTATCACATCTTGTTTATCATGTCTCTGGTCCATATCTGCCCTCAGAACAGCCTCTTCTATCGGTCATTTGTAACGTAGTGTGAAATAGCATCATTTTCCCCCCTTAGGGTTATTTTCATTTTGACTCTTGTAGAATAAAAGGCTTTATTTTTTGGTAAGGGAATTTTAGGCACCATGTAGAGATAACAGCTTTATTGGAACCATTTGAATAACCATCTTTCATATGTTTAAGATTAGGGAGATATCAGTATGTTCCTTTTCTGGTCACCATATAGAATGAAGAAATATTACTTTACATTTCAACTAAATAGTAACAACATAAGTGAGAGGGAGAATATCTGAGTTCTCCATAAAACTGTCATTTCTAGTGTATTATGGAGGAAAGCTTAGCTTTATTTCTGATTAGATGCCAGATTTAAAAAATGTTATTTCAGGAGATTTACCTCTCCATGCTTCCCAGTGAGCATATCTACTACAAAATATTTTTATCCTATTTTGCAGAGTGATAGAGAAAAATGTTTACAACATAAAATTAGGTGGAAAAGTTAGATAACAATTTGTAAATTATTTTGTTTGTATTTTCAAAGAAACAAAAAAGGGAAACAAAAGCAGTTAGCAGTAGAAAATATTAAGAAGTAAGATAATATTTGATTTTGATTTCATTTTTATCTTATTTAAAAAATTATCTATAATGATAATGTAGTATTTTAATAGTTAGAAAAAGAATTCTTAAAAATCACAAGCTATATATTCTCACTCTGGTACTATATTTAGACACTGTATATTCTCTTCCTTTCCTCTACTACTTTGCTGTGAAGATTTTCCATTTTTCCCTTCTCTCCTACCCTCCTATCCTAATTTCTATCTTTGCATTTGTGGAAAGTCTCATTTCTACTTGTATTTATGAATGAAGTTCATGTTGCCCATGTGGACATTCTTCCAGATACACTATGAGGCCCATCACTGCAATACATTGGGTGTGGAAATCCTCTGTCATAAAAATGTCTTCCAATGTTGCTGGATAAATTATCTAAGCAATAAACTTACCTCATCTTTCTCTCCATGGGTCATGGAGGTGTGGGCATGGGCAGAGCCATGGACATGGTGTGGGGGAGGGTTCTGAGAGCTAATCTGTTGAAGCAGAAGGAACCCTGTTTGGCTGGCATGAGGTCTGCATGGTTTGCCTGGTTATGAGACCAGTGCACGATTATAGGTAAATATTTTTTATATTTGTTTCCTCTGTTTATAATGGAAAGTCTGGATCTTGGGGTCATTTCTGGACTTAATATTTTATGAAAATGTGCTTTTGATATATTTTTTATGAGTCTATAAATATTTATCTGAGATCTGTCCAGTTAAACTACTGTAATACCTCTATAGAACTTTGACTTTGAGACTTAACAATCAATAAAAGATGAGGTGGATATTGACCATAATTATGGAGGCAGATTGCTCTTTAGTTGATCTTTAGCTATCATTAAAATTTGCTTCCTTAGTACTGTCTGCTGCACGTGGATGTGTATGATGGAACTCATGGCATGCATGTGTCATACCTGAAATGAATAGTATTTGTCAAGTCTGAAAGTCAGAGAATTTACATGAGGAGGACTGCTTGAGTAACTGTTGTCCTCCTCGGTGCTGACAGTTACTTAGAGGCTTGGAAGGAATACAGTTGCACTACCTGTGAAGTGCTGTAGAGAAACATTTTCCAGGTACCAGAGACAAGAAGCTGTGGCTATGGAGTGATTCTTTATTAAAGTTTGATGAAAGCGAGAATATTAATTGAAGAAGGTAGTATTCAGTTATTAGGCACCTGCTAGTATCATTTTGGAGCTTTATTAAGTACTTTAATTAGGGCTATCAGCAATTCTGCCATTGGAATAAAAATGCACATGAAAATGCTTATTTTAATTTGGGGTGTGTTATGTTGACAGTCACTACTAATTTAATGTTGTTGGCAAATTTCCCTAAGAATTTAAATTTTAAAAGTTTACTTCTGTGATCCAATATTTTAGGGATTGTTTTTGCACTGTTCTAATTATTTTATATGCATTAATTAATTCAGTTCTTGTAACAACCAGTTAGGTAGTATTATTGTCATCACTTGGCAGTAGAGGGACTTGAGGAAGTTTAAAGAAAGTAAAGTATAACTTACCTAAAGTCTTGGTGAGGAGGACACTGAATTCCTACCCAGAGACCTCCGACCACTAACATCTATCTTTCTCCATGGCTTTTGTCTTTGTGGCATTTTTATGTTAGATGTTCAATTGCATTGATTATAGCAGCGGCTCATGGTGCAATATTCTGAGTCCCCACCTGATTTCTGTTCAGCCGTGCTATAAAGTGCCATTGCTAGCATTACTCGTCAGACCTGTATCACTGAGTGTCCCTTCCCTGTTTGCCTTCTCCAAAGCAAAAGAAAGCTTCAATCTATAAGTAGGTCTACAGGAAGATGTACAGGGAAGATGACGCCACTGAAGGCAACCCTCAGCCAAGGATGAGAAAGTCAGCAGATGAATTCCTTAGCCTCCTCAGCTTCTGGCAGGGCAATTCTCAAACATGCTAGTCGTGGTTTCTGTGAGGGTCCGCAGTGGGATTGAACCCTATTCATCCACCTTGCTAAGCAGCTCATTAATGCTCATTAATAGTATCCTTCATTGGCTTTTATCCTTTCTCTGCTGCTCTCTCCTCACTTTCTCACCCTTTCCTTCCTAGGGATTTTCTCAAATAAACGATTTACATCCATGCTCTTGTCTCATGCTGTGCTTTCTGAGAAACATAAACTAAGACAGTGTTATTATGTTTTATGGGTGCCTGCTTGTTAACTTGTGTAATATATATTCTAAGTATAATCCCTCTCTACTATTTCCACGTAATTATGAAGACCTATTAATTTTTTCTTCATAATGTCAATCTTCTATTCCCACAACCCACTTTGCAGTCCAAGCCTTTATCATATTGTCCCTGAGGTAGTTTTTTTAGGCTTCTAGTTAGCATACCCTCTTCTATCATCTAAGACTTCCTGCATACTGATGCCCCATAAATTTTCCTCTAGTGTTGGTTTCATCTGTCACTCCCTTGCTCAAAAACCTACAATTACTCTGAACAATTTATCACATCAAGTCTATATTCCTCTCTCCAAGTTAAGTTGCACTTTCTTTACAAAATTCTCCAACCCTGATAAGCTCTATTGATTTTTCATGTCTCTGAATTCTTATAACACCTATAATTTTGCCACAGAATTTAACACATATTTATTACCTTGTATTATTCACATATTTTGCATGTTATCTTTGCCCACTAAACTACAGGCTCCTTGATGCCATAAATTATAGCTTGTGGTTAATTTGCATTTTCTATAATCTAGCATAGTTCTAGGCACAAGAGTAGAAGTCAATACTTTTCAACTGGATAATTGTTCATTTTTAGAGACTTCCTAGAAGGGGAAAATTTGTTACTGATTTTGCACGTATATTTTCTAAAAAAGACAAAATCTGGAAGGCATTTTGATTTGCTCAAATTCTCAAAGTAAGCAACAAATAAATGTCAGTTCTTTTAACTTTCAATTATGGAATATGATTGTTACTATTCCAAGTGGCAAAAGTCAGCTTCAAAAGAGAGCAAGATTTACCATATGTTTTTAAACCTAGAGCATTGTTAAATATTTGACCACATGGGAGAGATAGAAAGAAAAATGAAGGTCTTCTTATGAACCCATTGAGGACTTTAACACCTTGAAGGAAATTATGTTTAGCTACGATGTCACTAACATTAGGCCTAGTTTTAAAGGCATCTTTTAGTAAGACAGTGGAACCCTATCTTGATTAATATAAAATGCTCTGAAGAAGGAATGATTTTATATTCCTAAATACCATGCCCAATATTTCCAAAGATACATTTCATTTTGGTACAATTTTTCCTCAAATTTAAGCTTTTTTTAGGAGCTTATATCTTTATAGAAGTACGTAACAGAGCTTATTTAAAACTGGAAAATAATACTAAAAAGTGAAAGATTCTAGAACTCACCATACTTAATATCCTAATTTAATACAGTGAAAGTAGGGGTGTGTGTGTGTGTGTGTGTGTGTGTGTGTGTGTGTGTGTCTTCATAAGGTAGATGGGGAAATACTTCAATAAAGTACACAAAATTTGAAACCAAAAGCTCTATTTAATTTTCTTGGGCATCTGTCCATGTGTTTTTCCAGGCTAGATTTTTATAATTACTTAAGTATGCTCCATTGCAGAGGTCTTAATAGAAGCATCTAAATCTTACTGTGCAACCTCAGGGAACAAAGATATTCTCTTGAAAACTTGATTGCTTTTCTGTGGAAGCAGTTCGCTTTGATTTATATCACTTTTGAAGGGAGCTTCACTGAGGCTTTGAGTAATCCAATAAGGATTATATAATATACTCCCCTTTACATCTTGTAGAGTTGCTGTGTATGGAGCTCTTTGTTTATGATTCAGGAAATGGGCTAAAAGCTTCCTAGGTTCATCTCTGTTCACAAAATTTGTTCTAGGGGAAGTAATGGCCTTTTGCATTTTAATAAGCAGTAAATCTCAAGTATTACAATGCTCCAGTAGCAAGCTATCTTTGGCAGTGTGGGCCTTTCCCTGTAGAACTTGCTCTTATTCAGCAGTTTGGATATGAAGATGATTCTTATCTCATCACTGTGTTTCCATTTGAAGACACTGCCCTGGAAAATATTGTCCACATTTTTTTTTCCTGAAAATAATCTGAGCCTCCTTCATGAGTGCCTAAGAGGGATATGAAAAATTAACAGAAGCTCTATGAATGGCCAGAAGTTTTATTGAAGTTATATACCCTTATCTAAAAAGACAAATATATGCTATTTTGCATCATCTCCCTTTAAACATTGATTACTTAAGTATTGGTGGTTCATCTAATATTTAATGTAACATAATGTAACATAATGTTCTTGGGGATGATACAAAAATGAGTATGATAAAACCTAGGCTTATAACTACTTAAGGAACTCTTCATGCAAATGAGTTTCATGGAGTATATCACAGTGGGCCTTTTCTGGGTTTTATGACATGAATATCCTTCTAAGTAAGTTCCTTGGAGAATTTCTTTCTTAAAAGTAGAATTGTCTGCAAAGATGACCAGATACATAAAAGCCCAACTGTGTAAACCAGTTCTGTTTGAACAATAAACCATCAAATAAGAATGTGGTTTCCATACCTAGAAACTTCTAAAGGAAATTCTCATAAGAACAGGGTTGTTTTCATCTGGCTCTTTGGCTGTGTCTATGTGACTTGACATACCTACCGCAGAAAGATGTAAGGGTCTTGATTGTTCTAATTTGATCTTATCAATTGCTTAACAATCAATTAAGTTGTGGTTAATTAAATATCCAGAAGCAGATGTGTATGTAAATTCCAATTTAATGACTAGCTCAGTGTCTTTATAGCAAAACTTTCTCTCATGTTGTGTGATTAAATTTGCTTTTTAAAATTTTACTCTATGAGCATTTAAGCAGCTTAAGACTATGCAATATGATGATGATTTAAAATCTAGTTAAAATATTTACAAACTATTGGCATAAGAAATGGTATATAAACAAGTATTTTTCCATATATATTAAAAGTATTGCATATTTCTCTTGGGTTCAGTATCTTCATTAAAAAAAACCCAGAATTTGGAACTGTGATAAATCTCTTAACTGCAGTCTGAATTGCTTTTTTAATAAATAAGATGGAGGCTCTTAGAAGCAAAGTATGTCCAAGATAGAGGCAGAGCTAGAATATAAGCATTGGACTTCTAATTCAGTTCAAGATGTGCTAACTGAATTCAGTATTGTATATATTATGTGATTTACCTTTATTATTGTCAGATGTTTTCTTCTAAATATTAATATATTTGAAGTGATATGTCCTGTAAGTGTAACATATTTCCCCCAACCTCCCTTCCTTCTACAATATTTGTTGAGTAAGTGGTAAAGATTGAGAAAGGGCAAGTGTAAAGGGACAATTATGTCTCATGTATTTTTTATTATACATACATACTTTTGGCTGTATTAAGTTTGAAATGCTTCTGCTGCATCTAACTGGAGATGTTACTTAGGGATTTGTATACATTTTTATTCTAGTTTGAGAGGATAGGTTTGCATATATAGGAGGCACAGATATATATTTGTTATATATACTACATATATAATAACATAGATATGCCATTTATGTATATATATGTAAGTACATACATACTCATAAACTCTGAGGAAAACATGGAAAAATAATGGAACTACTCTTTCAGACTGCTCCAGCATAGCTGCTGAAGCAAATCAAATAAAGCAGCACTTATTATTAAAATAAATATCTTGACAATGTGAAAGAAGAAAATTCTTAGTAAGAAAGATGGTACTCTGTATATAAATTGAGATTTTAAGGAATCAGCAAACACATCTTTCCCAGACACTGTGGTGGCTTATGCTGTCTGGAGATGGCAGAATATTCCTTTAACTCATCATTCCTTACCATTCTGTCTTCCCTCTCAGTTCTTCAAGTCGCCATGCATTTGTTCAGTTCTGGAGATAGATGAGGTCTCCCAGAGAGACTCCATGGCTCCATGTTGATGGTGGTCAGTCCAAGGGGCTTTGTGAGTAATTACCCGTATCTCTCTCTTAAAAAATCACCTAGAAGTTTAATTGTTCAATTTTCAATTGATATATTTATACATATGTATAAGGTCCATGTGAAATTTTGTTACATGCATAGACTGTATAATGATCAATCACGGTATTTGGAATATCTGTCACCCTCTGTATTTATAATTTCCATGTGTTGGGAACTGATATGGTCTACCTCTGTGCTCCTACCCAAATCTCATCTTGAGTTGTAATCTAAATTGTAATCCCCATGTGTTGGAGGAAGGACCTCGTGGGAGGTGATTGGATCATGGAGGGGGGTGGTTCCCCCATGCTGTTCTTGTGATAATGAGTTCTCACAAGATCTGATGGTTTTATAAGGGGCTCTTCCCCCTTCACTCTGCACTTCTCTCTCCAGCAGCCTTGTGAAGAAGGACATGTTTGCTTCCCCTCCATCATGATTGCTAAGTTTCCTGAGGCCTCCCCAGCCATGTATTACTGTGAGTCAATCAATGCTCTTTCCTTTATAAGTTACCTAGTTTTGGATATTTCTTTATAGCAATGTAAAAAACAGACTAATACAGGAACATTTCAAGTTCTTTCTTCTAGTTGCTTTGAAATATACAATACACTGCTGCAATCTACAGCCACCCTACTGTGCTATCACATTCCTTCTATCTAATTGTATGTTTGTACCCATGAACCAACCTCTCTTTATCCCCCCAATCCTCCAACACATACCTTTCCTAAACTGTGATAATTATCATTCTACTTTCTACCTTCATGAGATCAATCCTTTTTAGCTCCCACATGAGTGCAAATACATGATATTTGTCTTTCTATGCCTGGCTTATTTCACTTAACATAATAACCTCCATTTCCATCCATGTTGCTGCAAATTACATAGGTTCATTTCTATTGCTGAATAGTATTCCATTGTGTATATATGCTATATTTTCTTTTTCCATTTTTCTGTTGATAGGACAATTTGGTTGATTCTAAATATTTGTTATTGTAAATAGTGTTGCCATAAATGTGAGAGTGCAGATATCCATTTGATATGCTTTTTTATTTCCTTTGGATAAATACCCAGTAGTGGGATTGCTGGATTGTGTGGTAGTTCTAGTTCTAGATTTTTGAGAAATCGCCATACTGTTTCCCAGTGTAGTCATCCTTATTTCTTTTGGACTATTGTAGTGATATCTTGTTAGTTTCATTCTTCCCAACATGCACTTTTTTGTTAGTGAAGATGGACCAAGCTCTTCTCCTCTCTAAATAAGCCATATTAGCAATTGTAACTTTGCTACACCCTAGAACCCATTCTGGTACCAACATAAGGCTTTCTTGTGTCTTAATTTTACTAAAAATTTGAAGATGAATAAAGGAAAGTTACATTTTAATGCCACATAGCAAATTTGTTTTTTGTGTTCTTACAAATACCATTATGGACTATGGTCTTTCATTAAGGGGCCTGCTATATTTTTATGGCTTTAAGCATCAAGCAGAGGTGTTAATGGAATTACTAGGAGGGAAAGAACATCAGGCACATAGTGGGTAGTCAATAAATACTAGCTGAATGAATAAGTAAATAAAGCATTTCATTTAGAGAAATGCTACCATAATTCATAAGAAAATTACATTATGTCTTAAAAGACAAGCATATATAGCCACTTCACTGGAATAGTGACTTTCAAATTTGAGTGTGTTCCAGAATCACCTGAAGGGCTTGTTAAAATAGGTTGCTGGGCACAGTCCCCAAAGTATCTGATATACTGGCCTAGGATGTAGAATTTGTGTTTTTAATAAGTTTCTTGGTAATGCTGACACTGTTCTTCTGAGGATGAAGCTTTGAGAACCACTGCTTTAGAATAGTTCCCCCATCTCATTTTTTACGCACATGGAGCTCTGATGCAATCTATCTGCAGTCTACAACCTGTTCCATAGTTAAGATGACAGAGACACTCAATCAGGCCTGAAATGTATTGAATATTCTACAACTCTCGTTATGCAGTATGTTTCTCAACAGTTCTTGAATATTAAGATTATGCAAATATTCTGAGAAAAAGCCATCTAGGAATCACAAATTTCTTTATAATGTTATGATAATGAGCTTTGTGTTGTATTAGGGTGATATCTGTAAAACAAAATAAAACTAAACAAAAATCTTTCTTTTCTAGCCAAGGAATAATTTTAAAGCTAGAAAGGCTATAACTATTGGGTTTGGACTTTGATTTCAGTGAAAATTTTAATAACATGCTTGTTTAGAGTTTCAGTGTGTGCATCTTAATTTAAATGTCATAACAACATATATCTGCAGTTCCTTAACAAAAGGAAAAATATTAAATGATTAAATGGGCCAGACCCTATTTATAAATAGAAACTTTCCCTTTAAACTATTTTAAATTACGTTTCCTTCATGAGTAACAGAGCACACTAGAATTAAAAGCAAGTACAATGGTGAAATATTTATTGTCTTCATTTTTACTAACTATCTTATAATCATTCATGACCAAAATAATTCCCAGGTGATATTTACTGGAGTAATACCCAAGCTTTACCTGACTGAGCTCTTTTCTTAGCTTGTCATATTATTAAACTATGGGTTTGCTTTGCAGTGGAGACTGAATTGAACAACAATTTGTTTAGTGGTTTTCACATTTCAGCAGCATCAGAGTCACCTGCAACACTTGTTGAACCAGAGATTTCTTGACTCCCACCTCCAGAATTTCAGATTCAGTACCTCTGGGAGGGACCTCCAAATCAATTTTGTACATATACGCAGGTAATGCTGACATTGCTAGGAAAGTTTGAGAACCCTATTCTAGGTTCTATTTGGGTAACTGTAATGTTCTGCAGATGTCAAAAGATCCTATTTATGTGTGGCTACTGAGAGAATATAGGCAATCTGTCTGGAAATGTGAAAGTTCATTATTTTAGAAAGTAGTGGAGTTATGTAATTCTTCCAGAAGCAAACCAGAGAAGTGTCTGTCCTATTCTAGTATCAGGTGAGGACAGATTTGACTTCTTGAAGTTGTGTGTCAATCAGCACATGCACTTAGGACCTCCTTTATATTGAGGCCAGGTTCTCTGCCCTACTGGATTCTCGTTGTGGCAAAATGGTAATTGTTCTAATCTCATTAAGTTCCTTGCTGATAGAATTCCAAGATATTTCTTCTGTTTATAAACTTATGGGTTTTATTTTAATATCTTTGAAAATGTATATCAATATAAACAAATCATAATGAGAACTTTGGACTAGGAGATCTAGAGTGCTATGCAGATCATTTCAGTACACTTTGGTCCACGGTTCATTGGTAAGTTGTTTTAGGACTAAGAAGATGATTGACTTTTATTGTGTATTGAGAAGTGTATTGAGGTAAGTTTAAACATATCTCAGGACAAATGTCAAATGGGAAAGCTTATGTCAATTAAGTGAAAAGAAAAAAAATAAGAAAGCAACAATGAAAATCTCCAACCCTTAATTGGTGTCAAAAGCTTTGTAAACTTTAAACCTGTCTACAGTTTTACTTTGTTGTGATACTCAGCAACTTAAGTGCTACTTTAATTACTTTCATTACTAGTGGCCTAGATCTCAGGTACTCCTTTCCTAAGTAAAATGTTCCCTTTGGGTATTTTAAACTTCCCTCTTGCTAATTCTTTACCTTGACATTATCTGGTATAAGCTGAATTTAGGGAAATTTTATGTGTAAATGGGTGTCATATTTCTTCCCAGGTGGCAGAATGGATAGGCGAACAGGCATCTGTCTTTCTCTATAAGGAGGGAGTTAGGAAAAATGTCAGGCAAGATAATTATCTAAATGATACACAGATTATATTCAGATTTTAATTCTACGTAGCTTCTATAGATTCAGATGTATTAATAAACATTCAGTGATTTTTTTTGTGGTTTAGTTTTCCTTAGTTTATAATAGCTTTATTTTTTTAAAGCTCCATTTTTGTTACTTGCATATATATATATATATATATACATATAGCTTAACATAATGACCTCCAGTTATATCCATGTTGCTGCAATGACATAAGTTCATTCTTTTTTTATGGCTATCATATATATGCATAGATATTCTTTCCCCTGGGTAACCTGTGTTCCTATGATATTTATAGTGATTGTAATTTGCTGAATTTCTGTAGCTTTCTTTTGCTTTTTTTGTTGTTATTATTGTTTTTTTTTCCATTCTACAATTTGGAAACTTTCCAAGTACTGATATAATTGTAATTCCTCCAGCATCTACAATAACTTGTTTGCCTGAGGTTAAAAAGTATATCTGGTGACTGAGAAAAGGTTGGTGCTCTAGAGAAAGAAACGACAGTGTCTTCAGAAATTCTGTTTTAGCTTAATTTTCTCCCATCAAAGAGGTGTCTTTACTACTTTGCAAGTATCTTTTCTGGTGCTCTACATATTTGTAATATACAACTTTATTCCCTCATTTCACATAGAAAAATAAAGTTGAAAATAGTGAAATTATTTGTAGCATGTGTCCAACTGAAAACCTCATGATGGATTCATATTAGATTGTCTTATGTTTCTGTTATTAACCTACTATGTATCATGAAGCTCAGAGTTGTTTTTTGTTTGTTGTTGTTGTTTGTTTCTGTAGCCAGCTTTTCATTACATTCCCCAAAGCCATTAGGTAAAGGAATGCTATTTTGTGCTGTGAATGCTATTTGTGCTATTTTGACAGCTGTGAACATAGGCTTCTAAAGCTTTCATTGTTGGCTAAGGAAATTGCAGGTTTGTGTTGCTGCTGATCTTCATCAAGATATATGGTAATCTGATTACTAAAAGTCACATTGATTCATTTCCTCTGGGCCAGAGATTCTCCTGAAATGTTCCCACTTTTTGATGATTGAGTCAAAGATGTAATTGCCCCTGAACCTGGAGTTAAACTCAAGATGATCTTCATTTTTGTGTTCCATGTTTCTATTTCCTTCTTATTTTATTGGCAAAACCATCCAAAATATATTTCTCAGAAATATTAGCAATGCTAGCCAGAGAAAAGATATTGAAATACGACTGATCCCCCTGCTGTCTCTGAACAAACAAAGAAGCTTGGTGGTCAATAATTATCCTCCTGAAATGCCTGAGGTCCATTTCAGACTGATTTTTTTGTAGATGAGGGAAAACAAGATTCTTACTCTCAGCCGAGGGAAATTCTTTAAACCTAGCCCAGAGAACTTCACTAACAGCCAAGCTGGCTAGACTAGATAGAAGTTGGTCCAAAAGTAAATAATTTTTATTCTTTCTTGCAAAACAGAAAAACAAACAAAAAAACTTGCTTATAGAAATTCAGTTAACGACTTACTCCAAGATCATCAGTCAGCTATACAGGAACCTACTTCTTTATTATCTCTAGCTTCTTTATTAAGCTAGAGATAAAAACATAAGTTGCAAAGTTATTATAAACCTTTCAAGTAAGTCACCTAATCGATACTTAAACAAAACCAAGACATGTTTACTTAGTATGTATAATTTTGTCTTATCTAATCATTTGTATTATTTTTCTTCAGTTATTACAATGATCGGTTGTTTTCAGTGATAAAACTTTTGTTTATAGAGTATTTATCAATCTAGAGAAAGCTTTCTTTGGATCTATGGAAGTAAAGAGAGGAAACTCAGGGAAGAAAATTCTGTCTCCCAGGTCATACATAGCAGGTATCAGAAACTAGGATATGTTTCCCAACATATACTTCAGTGGAAAGTTCAAAAAGCTTGTCTATTACATTGTGAAATTTGCTTAAGTTCTCCTGTGATATTTTCTTCCTTCACGAATACCAATAGCCATTTCTTCCTTTTCTCTTCTGCATATATGTGTTATTCTTTTCCTGAGTTTTTTACCAGAGCAAGTTAAGTGCCACTTATTTTTAGTACTACTGTTAACATTATTTTTAACATTCCTTTGACATAAGAATGAGGATGAAGCATTTCAGAATGAAATATGCTAGGCATCTGTGATCACTTGTTCTGCCTTTTGCAATTCTGAACCTATTCTCTTTAATGGTTATGGAATACCTTCCTCGATACTGTGCTTAATTTCTACTGTTACACCTGTTCCATTTAGTTTTTGGATAGCAACATCTGAACAAATTTGGGAAATTAGAAACTTTGAAAAACCATACAGTTTAGGAAATAATATAATTTATTATTATTATTTTGATTCACATCTATGGAACATTCTGATAGATCAAATTTAATAAGGAAAGCCATCATATCAGGGAAAATTGAAGGGTTAAGGAACTTCAACAACAGACAGGAATAAATGATTAAGAAGCAGAAGGAACTAATGGGGTGATGTAATTATGACTTTGACCTCCAGGATAGACCAAAGGCAAAAACAAAATCTTGGACAGCAACTGCATTAAAATATAATAATAATAGGCCAGGTGTGGTGTCTCACGCCTATAATCCCAGCACTTTGGGAGGCCAAGGCAGGTGGATCACCTGAGGTCTGGAATTTGAGACCAGCCTGGCCAACATGGTAAAATCCCGACTCTACTAAGAATACAAAAAAATTAGCTGGGTGTGGTGCTGGACACCTGTAATCCCAGCCACTTTGGAGGCTGAGGCAGGAGAATTGCTTGAACCCAGGAGGCAGAGGTTACAGTGAGCCAAGATTGCATCACTGCACTTCAGCCTGGGTGACAGAACAAGACATGATCTAATAATAATAATAATAAACTTTATTTGATTCAGGAAAATTATAAAAATTTAAATAGTTATACATAAAATATTATCCTTATTGTTCACACACATAATCAGAGTGATGCTTACTCGAGTTCACATCATTTTTTTTTCTTTGTGGAATACAAAGAACTCTGAGAATATGACCTCATGATTATGAATTACTAAAGTTTGCAGCTCAGATGAAAGGAACACAGACAGATGGTGTTCTGACCATTTAAAATTGAGGCTTTTGGGGTCTCTTTTTGGTAGTGTTTAAAATGACTCTATGTACTCCTTAGCCTTCTAGGTTAGTGTATAATCTCCCCTGGGGCAGTCACTGATCTATTTAACCTTCATGTACCCTACTGCCATGCGACCAGATTTACTACCATGCTTTGTACACAGTAGATGTGGAATAATTATATACTGAATTAAAGTCATTGTGCCTAATCTATTTATAGAAAACAGGAGTAAGTGATGACAACTCATCAAAACCAAGTAGTTAGTAAAGAGTTTGATCTTATTCCCTTATATACATTTGATTATTAAATACTTCAAAAGACATCTGGTCATCATATGTTGAACCACCTAAATTTGAAGTTACTAACTGGTTTTCTAACTTCAATCAGGATAAAGCATGTTTCTGACAATTCTTCTGCAGCTGTGGAACAGAAAAAGTCCTGTCATTTATTTTTCTGTCATATTAAAATGTAACTCGTGATCTAAGATTTTCTGTAGTACTTTGAAGGTAATAGCTGAAGAGGATTTGGCAAAGATCTTTCTGTCAGGCAACAGCCTTTTCCTTCTTCCATGCCTTTCACCTTCTTCCATATCATTACTCATATTTGTGTACATCTTTGATGTCAGATACTTGTGATGCATTACTGCATTACAAGTTTATCAACTCCTTGATGACAGGCACCATCATTTATGCATTATTGTATTTTATGCAGCATCCATCAGATTGTTTCGCATATAGAAGTTTCTCACATATTTAATGATTGAATCAGTATTTTCCACTGATAGAAGTATTGTTCATTAGGGGCGGCACTGGGGAATAGTTAAGAGGTTAGACTCTAGAATTAAACCACCACCAGGTCTGAATCCTGATTTTACCACCTTCAATATGTGCAATCTTGGGTTCATCACAAAACCTCATCAAAGCCTCAGGTTCTTGTGAGTATTAATAAAGGACATAATGCAGATATCTTAGAGCAGTACCTGGTTCATAGTCAATATTCTGTGGATGTTAGTTTTTGTTTTGCCTTTTCTATGGAAAATATTTCCTGGCTAAATAAGCTACACTGCTGGGGCCTAGGAAAATCTGGGATTTTAACTTCCTGCCAGATTTTCATGATAGCAATATAAAACTATGCCATGGATTTCTTTTATATCAATATTTCAGTAGATTCAGAAGAACTATAAAAACTGTTTATTGTGAGATATTCTGCTAGTATTTTAATGTCACTGTTTTTAATGAAAGATGTATTGAAATGTTGTCTACAGCGAATAATGTAAATATCAAAGGGATTGTGGTGGCACTCAGTGTTATCATCAAGGAAAAGAGAATGCCTAAATAAGTGAATTGACAAGTGAATGCCTTGTCAATCACTTTCATTTTATGAAGTTCTTGAAGACGTTATGTCAACAAGGAACAGTGACAAATGAGACAGCATGGGCTGCTTTATCTCTTGAGGTGAATATTGTTTATCTCTGTTATTTTACAAATGATTACAACTGCAAAGTGGAGCTCTCTGGTTGGTTGTGTCAGAGAGAACCCGACTCAGGTGCATGACCAGTTAGTCTTCTACTTATCATCTAAGCCTTAATTTCATTCTTACTCAGCTGCTAAGTCTCCGTAGGTAAGAATCCCAAGGGGCCAATTCTACATGTGAGAAGAAGAAAGAAGAGGACAAGAACGCATGGCCTTACAGGGCCTTGGCTTTGTTTACCATTCCCATTCCCTGGAGACCTGTGAGTTTCTGCTCAGCAGTAAATGCAATGAAACAGAGAACTCGACCAACCCTATTGGTTTTTTCTCCTCTCAGGTGGGAAAGATGGGGCAGGGTATTGCAACATGGGGAGGGAAGAGAAACATCTCTGATTTGGGAAGTGAAAAGGCAGATTTTTCTTCCCTTTAGAGGTTAAAACATGTGTTCTCTTAACCCCTGGTTTTAGATATACAGTAGTGAGATGCACAGATGTTTGCATCATTACTGATATATACTGGTCAAATAAAGTTTATTCTCTAAGGAAATTGTAAGGAATTATTTCCAATATCTAAATGTCCTTAATATTGGTCTTGCTCATTTGTACATCTGTTTTCTTTACTATTAATGTTTACAGTACTAAAGTATTGTCAGCAGAAAATACCCTAATAACCTTATGTAATTTGTAAGTAATTTTCCATATTTATTAAATGCATCTCTGCATGTGTTTAAATAAGGATTTTTATATATCTTTAAGGAATTATTATGCAGAAAACATTTCTCAATATGTTGGCTCATGGATTTTCTTGTTTGTTTATAAAATCTATTTATTTTAAGGCACTAGAAAAACTAGACCTATTTAACAGTGCGATGAATTCTTTAATTTTGACCTGTGGAAGCCTTAGCTTTACAATAGCTAATAATTAGAGGGAAATTTAATATTAACTAAATAGGAATAGTTCTGATAGATATTATTTCTTGTTCTAAGTATAAAAATGTAGATTTCATGATTCTAGATTAGCATTTTAATATAATAACTATAGCAATATTTAGTTCTCAGATAAGGGACATTGTAATATTTTGGGTTTTTATGGGAGGTAATGGAGTAGTAATTGTGTTGTGGTAATAGCAAAACAAACTCGAGGGGCAGGTGGTGGTAGATCAAAACTAACATTTATTCTACCAATTGCCCAGTGCTGAATCAATGAAATTATTCATGTTATCCTGTTTTACTCTGTCACTAATCCTGTACTATTGAATTACTGTTCAAGTGAGGTTTGTGTAGAAGATAAATAGCTTGCTCAAGATCATTCCGAAAAATAGTAGCAGAAATAGAGTATTAACTGGAGATTTGTAGGGCTTCAAATATTATATTGTTCGGGTGTTTTCTCTGTACCTAAAAGTGTAGCACTAGTGTGACATAAGCTTCTCCTTTTTTGTTGATGGGATTTTTCTACCATGATGTGAAGAAACTTGGGCTGACCTGCTGGAAGATATGAACATGAGGCGAGAAAGGCCCCAGCTGTTCTAACCAAGTTGTCACAACTACTCCAGCTGAGGCACCAAGCATACGAGTGAGACCATTCTCCACCACCATTGAGGCTGGATCAGAAGACCAGCTGACCAGTCTACACAATCATGGATAATAAAGAGATATATAATTGTTCACCATTGTCTTAAGCAACTAGGTTTTAAGGTGACTTATTCATTAGAAGCTGACTGATACACGTGAAGCAGTTTTTGAAATGACAGTATGAATTAGATTGTAAAGAATGTTTTAGAATTATTACATTGGGGAGAACTGGCACAATTGAAGTGAAAGTGCGTTAACTTCATATTCAATGATGACAGCCTGGAGAGTAATATATTACATATCCTGTACTATGCCAATATTTTTCACATGCTTGATCACTTTTAGTCCTTACCACTATCTCATGAGGTGCATATTGTTTATCTCTGTTATTTTACAACTGATTAAACTAAGATTCAGAATAATTAAGCAACTTATCCAGGCCACAGACACTTAATAAGTGTTGTTGTCAGGATTTGAAATCTCAGGGAACTAATTTGAAAGTCTTCTATGTTTCTTTCAAATAGCCTTAGGATAGAAGTCATGGAAGAGTGGAAGACGTGATATGAAGAGGAGGAAGTTTACAAGCAGGATTGCTTGGCTAAAGCTGTCCCCTCAAATTATGAGAATCTGTTACTTTCTGATAGGGAAGGTTTTTGTTAAAAATGATGGATCAGTGGAAAATATCCTGTGGCAAAGTTCAAGGAGATTATAGGATTAAATCAGAAAGAAGAAAAAGAAGTCAAAATGAGATGGAAAGTAAATGCAAGAATAATATTGAAAAGGAATCACATCACAGTTCTTGTCTCTGGGTCTAGCAGCCAGCCTAAGGAGTGGAGAAAGGAATGTGAGATGTCAATATGACAATCTCAACCTGGGATTTAAAAAAGGGTATTTCTGTCAGATAATAAAAAAATTAAAGTATCTCAGCGATATTCTTGCAGCAGTCTCTTCATTAGTCCGGATACCTTGTCTTGGACCATTTAAATTCTCCTTGTGCCTGATAGACTTAAACTAATTTTGACTAGCTTATTATGAGCAGATGTTCATGTCATATATTAGCTATGATAAATTCACTTTGTCTCTCCTTCTATTCTATTCTAGATGAATTGAAAACAGTATTGACAAAGTTTAACTTAAGCTTATAGCATACAAATGGCTACAAGCTTTCACATTATAATTTTTGAATTATGTGGTTAAGAGTTATCACTGGCATAAGCATCTCAAGTCAAACCTTGCTCACAGGAGGGAATAAACCCATCAGAAGCAACATCATTGAATCATGAGTATGTTAATGTGTGTATAATGGCAACGACCTTCTCCACTGAACAACGTATGAGTAGATCTTCGCTTAACCAGTGAGTAATATGGCATAAACAAATTAAGAGTGGTGTCATATGACTTCACAGTCAAGTAACCAGAATATAATTAGTTTGATTTAATCTGGAAAGTGAGTTCATTATTGCCAAGACAGTGATTCAGTGCTCTGTGCTAAATGAACTAGATATGGATGTTTAACAGTCAATTTGCACCATGTGTTTTGTAAGAAAAAGAGAAAGAAAGAAAAGAAAAGAAAAATTACAAAGATCCAACTAAGACTGTAAGGAAACTCTTTAAAATTTCAAAACTAAATGGGCACTCTTGGTTTAAAAAAAAAAAGCAAATAAATAGAAGTGTTTTGTAGTCATAGCAAGAATTAGAGTAATACTTTCTCCATGTAAAGTAACTCTGTCTCTGTATTAGATTTACATCTGTCACCACTGGTTCACAATCTTTCTTGCTACATCTAGGCTACTACTGATTTGAGTAGTGGCATAACTTAATGAACTACACATGTTTAATGGAATTACTTTCATTACCAGTATTGATGCATTTCAGAATCTCTTATAGAAACTCTCCACTATCAAATTCACTGTGAAAATGTATTTAAAAATCCGATAAAACATTTAACATTTATGCTGCCTTACTGGAACATAACAACAAAAATGTCTTAAATGTGTATAGGTCTTTACATTTTTATCATGCTCATATGTCTGCTCATGTGGTCTCATATGGACAGAGCCTAGGTAGGGGCAGATGAAATTACACCCGTTTACATATGAGGCAACTGAGACTCAGATACAATGTCCCTGTTTACGGTCACTCTGCCAAGGGGAGATAAAAAGAAGAATAGAAGACAACTTGTCTGATTTTAAGAGAAAGTTCTCTGTAAATTCTTACGTTGCTTGTTTTCTGTAGAACTGAATATGTTTTTTACTCATCCAATTAAATTACCAAAAAGGCTTTACAAAAGAGATAAATAAAAATCCTTTGAGTCTGATAATGGCTATGAATAGTTTAAAGCATGGATTTTATATATTTCCTGAAATGTTTCTAAACCTTCAGTACTAATTCCCAACATATATTCTAGCATCATTTCAGAACTATTCTTAGGTAAGCCTGATTCCCATTTTCAAAAACTGCTATCATTTTATAGGTTCTAAGAGGTTGGGGTTTATTTATTCAGGGTAAAGTCAAATGTTTTGATCTATAAAATAGACCTGCAAATCTTGTGAGAGCAGCTTTTTCTAGGAGATTTCAGTGTTAGGCCATCTCATTCCCATCAGTTAGACACTTTAGAGAAGATAAATGAAAAGCAGTCTGTGACTAAGAACAAATTTGAACTGGACAAAAAGTCACATTTTATGGTAGATAACTTAGATGATTTGAATTTGAAGGCACGATTACATAAAAACAACCAGATACTGGGGCAGCTTGACTAGAATGCACTTTGTATTAATGTTTTCAGATTTTTCCCAGGCATCATTGGTATGATTCCATTGACTTTAATGGAAGTTGCATGTTTAAAGCAAGCAGTCTATAAAAATTCAGTAATGGGCTATAAAAACCATTATAGCTTTTCTGTCAATTGAATGAAATATACTTGGCTGTTTTCAACTTAGAGCTCAGAAAATCACATGCTGAAGAAGAGACCAATTGAAATTGTTCTATGACAGTGTGCATTATTTAATTACTAATACTTGAGATATATATATATATATATATATATATATCGGAGCTTGAATAAAAGAATTAGGAGTATTTTTGACAATTAGACATAGGAGTAGATATAATTATTTTTAGAATTCCCCAATACCTATAAAAATCCTCAGAATCTAGGTATAATCTAAGTCACAAATATTAGCATTATTAGCCTAAAATTATTATCATAATTTTTCTTCTTATTACATGTCTTTTTTATTCTACACCTAATAATATCGTTTAATTTAATATCCAGGAATATTTTCAAAATATAAATTCATAGGTCAATATCCAGCCATTCTGAATTATAATTTCCAAGGCCAAAGCTTATAATTTTTATAAAAAGAAGAAAAAATTATTTCTATGAGAGTCTAACAATCAGCTTGGTTTGGGGATTCATTGAATAATTTACTGATAATTTTCTATCCTTTATTTTGACTGCCCTTTGTCACCCCTATACTATTCTTTTTTTAATTTTTATTTTTTTTATTGCATTTTAGGTTTTGGGGTACATGTGCAGAACATGCAAGATAGTTGCATAGATACACACGTGGCAGTGTGATTTGCTGTATTCCTCCCCTTCACCCACATTTGGCATTTCTCCCCATGCTATCCCTCTGCAGTTCCCCTCCTACTGTCCCTCCCCTATTCCCCCCAATAGACTCCAGTGTGTAGTGCTCTCCTCCCTGTGTCCATGTGTTCTCATTGTTCATCACCCACTTATGAGTGAGAATATGTGGTGTTTCATTTTCTGTTCTCGTGCCAGTTTGCTGAGAGTGATGTTCTCCAGATTCATCCATGTCCCTACAAAGGACACGAACTCATCATTTTTGATTGCTGTATAATATTCCATGGTGTATATGTGCCACATTTTCCCAGACCAGTCTATCATCGTTGGGCATTTGGGTTGGTTCCAGTTCTTTGCTATTGTAAACAGTGCTGCAATGAACATTCGTGTGCATGTGTCCTTATAGTAGAATGATTTATAGTCCTTTGGATATATACCCAGTAAAGGGATTGCTGGGTCAAATGGAATTTCTATTTCTAGGTCTTTGAGGAATCACCACACTGTCTTCCACAATGGTTGAACTAATTTACACTCTCACCAGCAGTGTAAAAGTGTTCCTCTTTCTCCACATCCTCTCCAGCATCTGCTGTCTCCAGATTTTTTAATGATCGCCATTCTAACTGGAGTGAGATGGTGTCTCAATGTAGTTTTGATTTGCATTTCTCTGATGACCAGTGATCATGAGCATTTTTTCATGTTTGTTGGCCTCATGTATGTCTTCTTTTGTAAAGTGTCTGTTCATATCCTTTGCCCATTTTTGAATGGGCTTGTTTGTTTTTTTCTTGTAAATCTGTTTGAGTTCTTTGTAAATTCTTGATATCAGCCCTTTGTCAGATGGGTAAACTGCAAAATTTTTTCCCATTCTGTTGGTTGCCAATTCACTCTAGTGACTGTTTCTTCTGCCGTGCAGAAGCTGTGGAGTTTGATTAGGTCCCATTTGTCTATTTTGGCTTTTGCTGCCAATGCTTTTGGTGTTTTGGTCATGAAGTCCTTGCCTACTGCTATGTTCTGAATGGTTTTGCCTAGATTTTCTTCTAGGGTTTTTATGGTGCCAGGTCTTATGTTTAAGTCTTTAATCCATCTGGAGTTAATTTTAGTGTAAGGTGTCAGGAAGGGGTCCAGTTTCTGCTTTCTGCACATGGCTAACCAGTTTTCCCAACACCATTTATTAAACAGGGAATCCTTTCCCCATTTCTTGTTTTGTTTTTGTCTGGTTTATCAAAGATTGTATGGTTGTAGATATGTTGTGTTGCCTCCGATGCCTCTGTTCTCTTCCATTGGTCTATATCTTTGTTTTGGTACCAGTACCATGCTGTTTTGATTACTGTAGCCTTGTAGTGTAGTTTGAAGTCTGGTAGTGTGATGCCTCCCATTGTGTTCTTTTTGCTTAGAATTGACTTGGCTATGCGGGCTCTCTTTTGGTTCCATATGAAGTTCAAGGTGGTTTTTTTCCAGTTCTGTGAAGAAAGTCAATGGTAGCTTGATGGGGATAGCATTGATTGTGTAAATTACTTTGGGCAGTATGGCCATTTTCATGATATTGATTCTTCCTAACCATAAACATGGAATGTTCTTCTATATGTTTGTGTCCTCTCTTATTTCGCTGAGCAATGGTTTGTAGTTCTTCTTGAAGAAGTCCCTTATGTTCCTTGTTCATTGTATTCCTAGGTATTTTATTCTCTTTGTAGCAATTGTGAATGGCAGTTCGTTCTTGATTTGGCTCTCTTTAAGTCTGTTATTGGTGTATATGAATGCTTGTGATTTTTTCACATTGATTTTATATCCTGAGACTTTGCTGAAGTTGCTTATCAGTTTCAGGAGTTTTTGGGCTGAGACTATGGGGTCTTCTAGATATACTATCATGTCGTCTGTAAATAGAGACAATTTGGCTTCCTCCTTTTCTATTTGTATACCCTTTACTTCTTTTTTTTTTTTTTTTTTGCCTGATTGCTCTGGCTAGAACTTCCACTACTATATTGAAAAGGAGTGGTAAGAGAGGGCATCCTTGTCTAGTGCCATATTTCAAAGGGAATGCTTCCAGTTGTTGCCCATTCAGTATGATATTGGCTGTTGGTTTGTCATAAATAGCTTTTATTATTTTGAGATATGTTCCATCAATACCAAGTTTATTGAGGGTTTCTAGCATAAAGGGCTGTTGAATTTTGTCAAAGGCCTTCTCTGCATCAATTGAGATAATCATATGTTTTTTGTTTTTGGTTCTGTTTATGTGGTGAATTACGTTTATAGACTTGTATATGTTGAACCAGCCTTGCATCCTCGGGATGAATCCTACTTGATCATGGTGGATAAGCTTTTTGATGTGCTGTTGCAATCGGCTTGCCAGTATTTTATTGAAGATTTTTGCGTCTATGTTCATCATGAATATTGGCCTGAAGTTTTCTTTTCTTGTTGAGTCTCTGCCGGGTTTTGGTATCAGGATGATGTTGGTCTCATAAAATAATTTGGGAAGGATTCCCTCTTTTTGGATTATTTGGAATAGTTTCAGAAAGAATGGTAACAGTTCCTCTTTGTGTGTCTGGTAGAATTCAGCTGTGAACCCATCTGGACCTGGGCTTTTTTTGTGTGGTCGGCTCTTCATTGCTGCCTCAACTTCAGACCTTGTTATTGGTCTATTCATAGTTTCAGCTTCCTACTAGTTTAGGCTTGGATGGACACAAGTGTCCAGGAATTTATCCATTTCTTCCAGGTTTACTAGTTTATGTGCATAGAGTTGTTTGTAACATTCTCTGATGATGGTTTGAATTTCTGTGGAATCTGTGGTGATTTCCCCTTTATCATTTTTTATTGCATCTATTTGGTTATTCTCTCTTTTCTTTTTTATCAGTCTGGCTAGTGGTCTATTTTGTTGATCTTTTCAAAAAACCACCTCTTTGATTTATTTATTTTTGAAGGGTTTTTTTGTGTCTTTATCTCCTTCAGTTCTGCTCTGATCTTATTTATTTCTTGTCTTCGGCTAGGTTTTGAGTTTTTTTGATCTTGCTCCTCTAGCTCTTTCAATTTTGATGATAGGGTGTCAATTTTGGATCTCTCCACTCTTCTCATGTGGGCATTTATAGCTATATATTTTCCTCTATAGACTGCTTTAAACCTGTCCCAGAGATTCCGGTATGTTGTATCTTCATTCTCATTGGTTTTGAAGAACTTCTTTATTTCTACCTTCATTTCATTGTTTATCCAGTAACATTCAAGAGCCAGTTGTTCAGTTTCCATGAAGCTGTGTGGTTCTGAGTTAGTTTCTGAATTCCGAGTTTTAACTTGATTGCACTATGGTCTGAGAGACTGTTTGTTATAATTTCTGTTATTTTGCATTTGCTGAGGAGTTATTTTCTTCCAATTATGTGGTCAATTTTAGAGTAGGTGTGATGTGGTGCTGAGAAGAAGATATATTCTGTGGATTTGGGGTGGAGAGTTCTGTAAATGTCTATCAGGTTTGCTTGTTCCAGGTCTGAGTTCAAGTTCTGGATATCCTTGTTAATTTTCTGTCTGGTTGATCTGTCTAATATTGACAGTGGAGTGTTAAATTCTCCCACTATTATTATTGTGTGGGAGTCTAAGTCTCTTTGTAAGTCATTAAGAACTTGCCTTATATATCTGGGTGCTCCTGTATTGGATCCACATATATTTAGGATTGTTAGCTCTTCTTGTTGTATCAATCCTTTTACCATTATGTAATGTCCTTCTTTGTCTCTTTTGATCTTTGTTGCTTTAATGTCTATTTTATCAGAGATGAGAATTGCAACTCCTGCTTTTTTTTGCTCTCCATTTGCTTGGTAAATCTTCCTCCATCCCTTTATTTTGAGGCTTTGTGTATCCTTGCATGTGAGATGGGTTTCCTGGATACAGCACACCAATGGGTTTTGGCTTTTTATCCAATTTGTCAGTCTGTGTCTTTTGATTGGTGCATTTAGCCCATTTACATTTAGGGTTAATATTGTTATGTGTGAATTTGATACTGCCATTTTGATGCTAGCTGACTGTTTTGCCCATTAGTTGATGCAGATTCTTCATTTTGTTGATGCTCTTTAGCATTTGGTATGTTTTTGGAATGGCTGGTACTGGTTGTTCCTTTCTATGTGTAGTGCCTCTTTCAGAAGCTCTTGTAAAGCAGGCCTGGTGGTGACAAAATCTCTGAGTACTTGCTTGTTCACAAAGGATTTTATTTTTCCTTCACTTATGAAGCTCAGTTTGGCTGGATATGAAATTCTGGGTTGAAAGTTCTTTTCTTTAATGATATAGAATATTGGCCCCCACTCTCTTCTGGCTTGTACGGTTTCTGCCAAGAGATCTGCTGTGAGTCTGATGGGCTTCCCTTTGTGGGTGACCCGACCTTTCTCTCTGGCCGCCCTTAGCATTTTCTCCTTCATTTCAACCCTGGTGAATCTGACAAATATGTGCCTGGGGTTGCTCTTCTTGCATAATATCTTTGCAGTGTTCTCTGTATTTCCTGGACTTGAATATTCTCTGTATTTCCTGACCTGCCTTGCTAGGTTGGGGAAATTTTCCTGGATAATATTTCCTGAATTCTTTCTCTTCATCATATTCAGGTACACCTATCAAACGTAGATTAGGTCTTTTCACATAGTCCCACATTTCTTGGAGACTTTGTTCATTTCTTTTTGTGCTATTTCTCTAATCTTGCCTTCTCTTTTTATTTCATTGAGTTGATCTTCGACTTCTGATATCCTTTCTTCTGCTTGGTCAATTCGGCTGTTGAAACTTGTGCATGCTTGGCAAAATTCTCATGTTGTGTTTTTCAGCTCCTTCAATTCACTCATATTCCTCTCTAAGTAGTCCATTCTTGTTATCATTTCCTCAAATCTTTTTTCAAGGTTCTTAGTTTCTTTGCATTGAGTTAGAACATGTTCTTTTAGCTAATGGAAGTTCCTCATTACCCACCTTCTGAAGTCTGATTCTGTCATTTCATCACACTCATTCTCTGTCCAGCTTTGTTCCCTTGCTGGTGAGGAGTTGTGGTCCCTTGTAGGAGATGAGGTGTTCTGGTTTTGGGTGTTTTCCTCCTTCTTGCACTGGTTTCTTCCCATCTTTGTGGATTTATACACCTGTCATCTGAATATTTGCTTATTTTCCAATTGGGTCTCTGAGTGGATGTCCAGATTGTTGATGATGAAATATTTTTGTTTCTTAGTTTTTCTTCTAACAGTCTGGCCCCTCTGCTGTAGGACTACCGAGATCCACTCCAGGCCTTGCTTGCCTGGGGTACACCTGTAGCAGCTGCGGAACCATGGGGGTTGCTACCTGTTTCTTCTTCTGCTATCTTTGTCCCTGAATGATGCCCACCAAATGTAAGTCTGATTAGTCCTTTGCGAGGTGACTCTTTGGATATATGGGGGTCAGGGAGCTGCTTGAGGAGACTGTACTTTATACTTGAGGAGACAGTCTGTACTTCATAGGAGCTCAAGTGCTGAGCTGTGAGCTCCATTGTTCATTCAGGGCTGCTAGGCAGGTACGTTTTAAGTCTGCTGCAGCAGAACTCATAAAGCCCCCTTTTTTTCCCTCAGGTGCTCTGACACAGGGAGTTAGGGATTTATTTATGAGTATCTGTTGCACTGTCCTGCCCAACAAGAAGGCAGTCTAATCACTGCCTGCCTATAGTGGCTATGCTGAGCTGCCATGGGCTCCACCCTGTTGCCATGGGCTCCATCCTGCTGCCGTGGTCTCCACCCTGCTATCCTGGGCTTCGCTCTACTGCGGTGGGCTCTGGCCTGCTGCCATGTGTAATTCCCTGTAGTCCTGTTTATATGGGTGTGGTTAGAGCTGCTATGGTGATGATGGCCCACCTCTGTCATGGCAGACTCTCTGTTATGGTGGGTTGCCTTGGCAATGACAGGCTGCATCAGCAATGGGAGGGTACCTCCATAGGGTTCAAGTGCCTCAGTAATGGCAGACGCCCCTCCCCCTCTGAGCTGCACCGTCCTGGGTTCAGCTGTGCTTGCCATGAAACTCTCAACCCCGAGTGTTTCCAATTGCTGTTTTGTTTGTTTTTGTGGGTGTGGGACCTGCCGAGCCTGATCACCTGGCTCCCTGCCTCAGGGCCCCCCTTATTTTTAAGTTGAATGGTTGACTCTCCCCCAGGTGTTCCAGTCACCTGTTGAAAGGGTGCCGGGATCTGTGTGATTTCCCATGCAGCTCCTGCTGTGCTGGCTGGAACCACGTTGCTGCCTGGGAATCTCCTGGCCTGGCTTTCTGTTTAAGTCCCATTTAATCAGATGAATGTGCTAATCTGCCTTCTGAAATCTCCAATTGCCGGTTTAGCAGGGCAACCAAACCAGTGTATTTTGTATGGAGTGCTGCTGCGCTGCGGTCCCAGCCCAAACAGCTGCACCAGCCCAGATGGCCACGCTGGCAGCCCATGGGGTTCCTACATCTGGGAATCTCCTGGTCTGTGGGCAATAAAGATCTATCTGGGAATGCGGTGTCCACTCACCATCTGCGGTTTCACTGGGAGCTGCAATCCTGAGTTGGTCCTACAGCACCATCTTCTCAAGGTCTCTCTCCCCTATACTTTTCAATTTTACTCAGTAATGATCCCCCAAGAACCCCATTTTAATTGATTATTTCTATTCTCTGATCCCCTTTACTCACCTACATTTTCTTCACTGTTGCTTCCCTCAGGCTCTTAAGCTTTCTTCTGAGATCGGAATCTTGCTTGTTCATCCTCACATTCATTCTGTTTTCCTCACATCACTTTTCTTTACTAACTTTGAGTTTTACAAAGCTCCTTATAGGAACTACTCGGGATTTCCACTTGTCTATCTAGACTTTGTAACTTAAGTATACTCATCTCATGGAACTAGAAGCAAAAAACAGCAAGGCTGAAGTTTCCATTTTTGAGAAATATCCCTAAACAAATAAAAATATGCACAATGATTCACCCACTCATTCATCTTCCAATATGTGTCCCTGGGTCTCATATGATATCTTTGGTATTGTGCTACATTCTGGGGATTCAGCAATAAACGAGATACACACAGTTCTTGCCCTCATGGAAACCCTATTTTAATAATAAAGACAAAAATAACTCATTAAGGAAATAGTTTCAGACAGCAGTAAGTGCTTTGAAGAAATGTATTGAAAGGTAAGATGTTTATGTCAGCATAAATAAAATGGCCAAAAATTGAGAAAAGTTTGAATAAATAATGGTGAATCAACCTGAGGAAATAGTATTCAGTTACTGAAAACTGTAAATATCAAGACTTTGCCACTAAATCTGGAAAATATTTGTGGTGCAATAGTTAAAAATATAGGATAAAATATATATCATTATATCTCTGCAAAACATAGAAAAGGAAACAAAATTGGAAAAAAGGTCCATTTTTGAGATCATTTGATCTTCATAATTGCAATGTTATTTTTGATTAATCTATTAAAGAGCAAGAAATGTGAAAATACAGTTTATTTAATGTCTTGTTAAGCAAAAGAGTTCTATTACCTGGTTCATCTATACACTACAGCACTTGATTTTACAGAATGATAAACTTGAGGCTTTGAAGTACATCTTAAGTCATTAAGGAAAAGATAATACTTTACTTCAGTCTAATTTTGTGCTAAGTATATATTATTGTGGTTTAATTTTTCATAATCAGTGATATATGCATGGAATTAAGTAGGGTAATAATTTATTAACCAGAATATTTTATTAACCAGAACACATCATTTCCCGATACCCTAGATAAGATAGTTATTTATAGGCAAAAATAAATGAATTAAACCTCAAGTTCTGACTGCTTTTTGTTAACCTTCAATTTCTTAGAGGATGTTGGTTACTAAGTTAGAATCCTTCAAAGGTATCTTGAGAGACATAGAAATCTGTCTCTTTATTTCACTTGTAAGTAACAGACAGTTATTAAGTGACTCCTCTTTTCCTGTCACTGGGTATTGAGAATTGGAAACTGTTAAATATACTTTATGTATTTTTTGTCTGAATGCATATCAGTTCATTCAAAACATACAGCATTTGTGTAGATTATGACATCAGTGATTATAAAGATGCATTGCTGAATGAAATATAGCATTTGTGGAGAAAAAGAAATAATTACATTAAATGTCTATTGAAATTTTTAGGCATATCCAAATTTAAAAAGAATTAAAATGTGATTTAGAATCAAAGAAATATAATACATATTCTAGAGAGTGTTCCAAAATTTATCTGCAGATGATTCAGCTACAATAAAATTCCAGCGCTGATTCTGGGCTGATTCTGGAAGGTAACTCTGGCAGAGAACAGGATCCTAAATTGTGATCTATGAACCACTCCATTATGTGGCAGATGTTTCACTAATGTGTCGTGAAATGACCAAAAAAGGGGAAATACTCAATTTTTCACAACAATAAATTTATTTAATTTAAAGAGTAAAATGTTGCTGGGTGTGGTGGCTTACGCCTATAATCCCAGCACCTTGGGAGGCCAAGGCTGGTGGATCACGAGGTCAAGAGATGGAGACAATTCTGCCCAACATGATGAAGCCCCATCTCTACTAAAAATACAAAAATGAGCTGGGTGTGGTAACACATGCCTGTATTCCTAGCTACTTGGGAGGCTGAGACAGGAGAATTCCTTGAACTCGGGAGGCGGAGGTTGCAGTGTGCTGAGATTTTGCCACTGCCCTCAAGCATGGTGAAAGAGTGAGACTTCGTCTCAAAAAAAATAAAAAGAGTAAAATGTCCTTTCTTTGGTGAACTGATGATGCATGGAGGCAGCTTTCTTTTTGTTTTCATTTTAATGCCCTTGGCAAAATAAAACATTAGTAATGCTATGGTGGCATCCCACATATTATAGAGAAGTTTTTGAATCCATGGATGAGGACAAGTGGTCTGGTGGGAATAGCAGTTAACTTACTCATAGGACAACTGGGATTGCTTTGGCTCTGTCAATTAACAGCTGTGTGTTCTTGAGCATTCTGAGTCTCAATTCCTTCTTTTGTGAAATAGGTCTAATACCAAATGTATGGGCAATGTTACATTAATGACATAACATTTGAGTTTCTGGCATATATTCCTGCTCTGTTAATACAACTAGTTACTTTGGTTGACTGTGTCTTGTTAGCTACATTGTTTTATTACAGTTTCTCAAAGCTTGATTGAGAGAGTGTTAGCCACCCTGGGCTAACAGCCCTTTAAACCTTGAAATTCCATTTGTACACCTGTATGAAATCCTCAGTGCACCTTCTTGACCTTCTGCAACAATACTGCATCATATCTTACCACTTTCTTATCTGATCTGAGCTCTGTCATTTGATTCTTTGAATGACACAGTGGACTTTAGTGACCACTAATCAACATGGATTACAGCCTGAACATGCAGTATAGAAACCACAAGTTGTGAAATCTGCAAATCATAATTTGGTGAGTAAGAATCTAAGATCCTGAAGGAGACATAAAGAGAAATGACTCTTTAAAATTGAAGAAGGAGCAATGATTACCTCTATTGTTTTGAACCAAAAGGGTCTTACTCTATGCAATGTTAGTGAACAAGATGAAAATAGGTGAGTTCAACAATATTGTCATTGGAATAACTTTTCGTGTGGAATGTCAATTTATTTTTGAGTATGCAATTTTGCCAAATCGAAACTCTAATATATAGTTCTTTTAAATTTGATCTCTTGGCATGTCAAGAATTCTCATATTACTCTCTTAAAATAAGATCTCTACCTAATACTGGAAGCATTTATCTCATATTCAGTATTTAAATTACTACTTTGAATGACTGCTGAAATCAATCTAATATCAAGTTTATATACCTTTATAATTTTTTTATTTTGACAACATGGTTTCATAAGCTCTGATTAGTTCAGGGATTTTGTGGCCATACTGTACAAGATAAGCAGTTTTTTGACTTATCAAACCACATTTGAGAAGTAAGGAAATGCAGCTTTCCTGACTGGCGTCTCCAAAATTATTTGCATGATTTTCTGAACTGTTTGACAAGTTCTCATTTGTCTTTAAAATAAAAGGACTATAGGGAGAATACCCTCAGACCTTTGAGGTATTTTAAAAATCTTTCATGAATAAACACTACTTCAGCCAGAGGAGAAAAATTGACACCTTTTGAATTTTTAGATCATATCATAATGCTACTACTCCAAATCCAACGAAATTTTGGCTCTAAGGGACATTTTGACATCATTCTTACACTCTCTGAATTAACATTTAAATATTTATGCAATGTTTCAGTCTAGAAGAGGAACTGTAAGACTTCCCTGAATGAGAGGTTAAGCAAAGGTTATGATGTTACAAATTAGAACTAAATAGGACACTGATACTGAGAAACTGGGATCCTGTTAGTTAGACTAATAATGAATCAAGTCAATGAGACAAAAGGTCCCTCAAGGTGAGGTTTGCTAGAGTCTGAATATAAATGGCCATATTATTATTAATGCATCCATTCATGAAAATGCTATAATACTAGTTTATGGCAGAAAAAAGATAGAATATGAGTCACTATGAAAGTGTGAATAAAAAAGAATTATTTGTACCTCTCAACTTAAACAAAGTTTAATAAAGTGGTAAAAAAGTTTGCCTAATTTGTAATATATTTTTCTTTCTTTTCCGTACTGAATAAGAGTTTTGCATTTTTTAAAAACTTTTCAATGGGGGTAGTCATATTAGTTTATTTTAAATGAAGGCATTAAAAATAGTTTAACAATTCCAGGACCTATTTGGAACATTGCAATTTAACATATCCTTTTTTATTAACTGTTCTGAGTGTCGTGGTACATTTCTGCCGGCATACGTTGAAAGAATGAAATCGTGAGAATGACTACGATGATGTTTTTGTTTTTCCACTCAAAGTTTTTATCCTTGCTCTTAAGTGTAAGTGAAAATGAACTACTTTCCCAACCTATACTTTTGAAGGCACTTCAGAGTTGTACAGAATTAAATTTGAACATTAATACGGTTTGGATCTGTGTTCCCTCCCAAATCTCATGTTGAATTGTAGTACCAAATGTTTTAGGTGGGGTTTGGGTGGGAGGTGATTGGATCACGGGGCAAATTTCCCCTAAGTGCTGTTCTCATGATAGTGTCTGAGTTGTCGTGAGGTCTGGTTGTTGAAGGTGTGTGGGACCTCCACTCCCTTCCTCCTGCTTTGGCTATGTAAGTCATGTCTGCTTCTCTTTCTCTTTCTGCCGTGATTCAAAGTTTCCTGAGGCCTCCACAGAAGCCACTATGCTTCCTGCAGAACTGTGAGCCAATTAAAACTTCTTTCTTTATACATTACTGTCTCAGACATTTCTTTAAAGCAATGTGAGAACAGACTAATACAAACATTTTTTATCATTTTATTTGGTTTGTTTTTCAGAGACAAGGTCTTACTCTGTTGTCCAGACTGGAGTGCAGTGCCTCAGTCATGACTCACTGCAGCCTTGAACTCCTGGGCTCAGGCAATTCTTCCATCTCAGCCTCTCAAGTAGCTAGGACAACAGGTGCATACTACCACACCTAGCTAACTTTTAAATTATGTGTGTTGCTGGGCTTGCTATGTGGCCAGGCTGTTCTCAAACCCCTGGCCTCGAGAGCCTCCTGCCTTTGACTCCCAAAGTGCTGGGATTACAGGTGTGAGCCACTGTGCCTGGTCCTTTATGAAATTTAAATACATCTTCATTATTTTGTTTCATATTCATATGTGAAAGATTATCTTTTTGTGCAGTTGATCTTCAGTGATCAAATGTATTAGAAGTTAAAGGTCTTCTACTAAGTTTGGAGCCAAAGTAAAAAGCTGGAAGTTGAAATGGTCATCTTCACCTTAAGTGTATTGAGTGAAATAATTTTATATGAAACTTAAAATAAAAGCACCAACTTGACCTCAAATTTGGTTATCTTTCTCTGCAATTCTATAAGAAGTCATACTGTGCTGAGAATGATATTGTTGCAGTAACATTTAATGTTGTTTATTGAACTTGCAGTTTAAAAATTGAATTAGATTCACATTGTTCTGCTTTGGTAAACTTTATCTGGAGTATGATGCCAATAAAATTTCCACAAATACTCATTTATGCTTTCTGATGTTTTAGTAGATAAGCCTGGACACACATTAATTTTAATATACTACATATTAAGTTATTTGTCTCACTCTTTCCAAAACAAAAGAATTTAGATATATTTAGGCCCAAGAGATTATGCATGTGAATGAACAGTGTAACTGAGGTGAGCACTATAAATATTCACCATGTATTCATTTTGCATTTATTTTGAGCTAGGTTCTGTGTTATTTGAATATAATGGTGTACTAAGCAGATGAGGTTTCTGACTTCATGGCGCATGCTATCAAAAATTATGATGGGGAACTTAATTAGTAATAAATCATTTATTCTGAAACTAGTCAAAAATATTGTAAACACTTTTACAATAATGGATCTTTTAAATTTTATCTCTCCAGTGTCCTACTCAGTCTTTATATTTTGAAAGTCTTTGGATTCTCCATGTTAAGAAATAAAAGTTCCCATGAAAAATTAGTAAAATGCATATACTTATAATGATCAAATTTCTAATGATATTACCATAATCATTTTTACACATCAAATTTAAATTGATGAAGTATTTTCTTTGACAAATATGTTTTAAGCATTTTGGAATTTTATTACAGGATTTTCTCCCATTTAGCCTGTTCTTCCTTCCTTTCTTCTTTGCTTCTTATTTCTTATCCTGATCCATGAATAATACTTTCTCCCCAACAAAAGTCTCACCTTTGATCCACTTCTATTCACAACATGTATGCTCTCCTTAGTAACTCTAATTTTCACTTGTCAAACACAATTTACAATTCTGGAGGACTCCCAAATCATCATTTCTCATCCTTCTGGCACCAGACCCATATTCCCCACTGCTTGCTGCTGATATTCATATGGAAATTGTGCAGATGCTTATCCATATAGCTAAATGCCGGTCATCGAATCTCCTTACCTCCTACAAACATACCCAAACATGCACATAAACAACTAAAACTTGTTTTTCTTCTGTATTCTTAATCTTCCCTGTAGGAATTAGTATTAAATTATACTTAACTCCTCATTTTCTCTAACTCGCCAGACCCAATTTATCACAAGGACCAATTGGAATTATCTTTTATATCTGCTATTTACTCTATATCTCCTCTAATTTAGTTCATCTGCTTCCTTTCTTCATTTCACAAACACAGCTTAAATTCTGTATTAGTTTGCTAGAGAAGCCATAACATGGTACCTCAAACTAGGTGGCTTGAACAACAGAAATGCATTGTCTCACAGTTCTGGAGGCTGGAAGTTTTAAATCAGTGTACTGGGAGAGTCGGTTCCTTCTTAAGCCTGTGATAGCCATCTCCTCCCTGTGTTTCTTCATATTGTCTTCCCTCGATTGAATGTCTATCTCTTTGTCCAAATGTCCCTTTCTTATAAGAACACTATTGCTGTTGGATTAGGTCTCACCCTAATGATCTCAATTTAATTTGAGTACTTTTATTTAAGACCTTTCTCTCAATAAGGTCATATTCTAAGACCCTGGGTGTTAGGACTGTCTCTCTCTCTCTCTCTGTCTCTCTGTCTCTCTGTCTCTCTCTCTGTCTCTCTCTCTCTCTCTCTCTCTCTCTCTCACTCACACACACACACACACACACACACACACCTGCACGTGTGTGTATGTATTTTAAAGGACACAGTTCAACCCATATGAAGCTGCTACTATGTGTTAGGCACTGTTTTAGACACTATGTGGTGGGAGAGAGTTCTATTTCATTGACCTTAAAATCCAGGGATTGGGGATTTGTCTCTCTACATGAATTGGGAGAGACAGATGACACATTATTTTTAAAAATGAACAAAATAATTTAAGCTGGTGTTAAGTGATATGGCTAGAATAAAACAAGGGGATTGTGTCTCTATTTTTAGATTACTATAGTAACTTTCCAGCTCTCCTTCTTGCCCTCACTCTCTCCACTCTGTGAAGTTGCCTTTAGAGCTCAGTAATAGCATTTAGAAATTTGAACTATAAATTACCTGTGTATATGTCTGTCTTTAAAACCACGGAGCTCCCCAAGGGCTCATGCCTGCATCCCCAGGACATAGCACATAGCCTGGCACCTAATGGGTTTTCATTGAATGTTTGTTGAATGAATTTATTTTCTAGTCATTAATCTGCAACATGTAGCAAACTCAAATAGGAATAAAAACCATGACAACACTACTCTTTAAAGAATGATGCTTTTTGGGTTGTGCACTGTAAATATAAGAATGGTAAATAAGGAGGAGCTCATCTGGTCTAGATATCTATAAACATAAAGGATTTATTAGCTCAGAGCTTTACGATGATAAGAGAAGCATTAAATAGCATAGCTGAACTCACACTGCAGAATAAAAACAGTGGAGTAAAGCTAGTTACCTATAGAATTACTTATTTATTAAATCAATATACTGTCAAGCTCTTAAGTGATTGTCTATATGTTCCTCATTGGGTATTGGTAGGAAACTTAGCCAGGAGTGGTTTAGTCAAATATTGTCTCTCCTGTAGTCCAGCTCTTATTTTGCTTTCGGATTGTTCTGGTATTCATGGGCATCCTTGGTATTCAAGCACTATTTGGCCCTGCTGTGTTAGTGACAGTAGCTCCCCTTATCCACAGATTCACTTTCTGCTGTTTCAGTTACCCGAGGTCAGACATCTGAACTAAAGGAGGTGATTATACTACAATAAGATATTTTGAGAGAAAGAGAGGGACCACATTACGTAACTTTTATTATATTGTTATAATTGTGCTATTTTATTATTATTAGTCTCTTACTGTGCCTAATTTATAAACTTTATCATAGGTGTGTATATATAGAAAAAGTCATGGTATTTATAAAGTGTGGTGCTATCTGTGGCTTCAGGCAGTCACTCAGGGTCTTGGAAGTTATCTCCTGAGGATAAGGAAAAGTAATCAAAGGAACTTCCGCACAAGGGTTAAGCTGAAAAGTACAACCCCATTGGGCAAAAATATGAACCCCATGGTAATATCTGTGTCTTCTTAAATGTCATAGAACCTCTCTGTCCGAGTGTTGCCTGGTCTCTCCCTGGCTGACAATGTCTGCCTTTCCTCCTCACAGGATTACCAAAGGATAGATGAAAAAGTACTTAGAACAGTTAAACGTATTATGTAAATATTAATAGTGATATGACTATGATGACTTACCTAGGACCAAAAGACTAACATAAAATGAGCTAGGTTGAAGACAGAGCTTGATTTGAATTTCTGCTGTGAGAGACTATCTCTTTGCCCTGAGTTTGTACATTTTAAGAATGGAGGACAAGTATATGATTTACTTATTTATTTTTTAACCCACTCTCTACAATCTTGTTTCTGAATATTTTTTGATACATAATCAGGGGAAGGAGTAGCATGAAACTAGAGTAGAGCTGTGGCATGCAGATTGGGGGCACTAAGCCGGGCAGAGGAGCTGATACAGTGGAGAGAAGGAAGAGACAGAAATGGTGAGAGAGCTGCATCAAAAGTAATTAAAATCATGGAGGCTTGTAGGGTGATGGGCTCTAAGGTGGCTGCAGTTTACAAAAGAAATAGGTTTAGGGAAAAGGGATTTGATTAAGTGTTTTTGTAAGTAAAAATTGGATTACCTTTAATGTTCTTTTGAAGTCTGAATAATATATTAGATTTTTAAAAATTATTTGACAGCTGGCTTTTGTCCCCTTGACTTCTTTACCATGCATGGACTGCACAATGTGGTGGTTACATTTTATTTTTTCATTTCAGTTAAATAGGTAAGTACAGAATAAGCCTTTTTCTAGGAATTCAAATGTAGAGAGTTTGGCATTTAAAATTTTCAATTTCAATTTACCCATATTGTTGAGCTCTAACAGTTGGTAGTCAGTTTTGGATAATAATTGAAGTAAAATAGGAAATACTGAGATTAGAATTCTAACAGTAACTGGTATTTCCATCATGTCTATTTAATGAGAAGTACCAAGGAAAGAAATACCTAGATGGAAATTCAGAACTTTGGGAGATACATCCCCTCTTCCAGGCCACTGGGGTGTCATTTAGTAAACTGCTTCTCCAGCAGTCTGACTGGAGTTGCCAAATTTCTATGAATTTAGGATTCAAGTCAGAAGAGGAATCCAATCTATTTCAATTATTAGCCTAAATGGTGTGTCTGGCTGCGTCCTTGTGACGAGTGGGTTCATTTATGCTGAATGCCACCTATAAAAATCAGTCTTGGTTCACTGCCTGTGTCTGCAGGTCCAATCTCTAATGTGTGGAAGTCCTCCAATCTTGTTTTCAATCTGAAAATCAGCTACCGTGATTTTTTTAAGTAGTAGTGCCTTTCCTGAGCCAGAAATATGAATGGGTCCATGAAGATGGTGTGAAATATGTATGTGCTGAACTGAAGAGTGCTGAAGAGTCTTTTGCTCTTAATCTTAATCTTCCCTAGACATAAAGACCCCACATTCCTCATATTACTTTTTTTCTTTTTAGTTATAACCAGTTTTAGCCACTGATCAATGTAATAAAATGTTGCTGGAGCAGTGACAGATTTTGATATTTTCATTAGAATTGCCTCAATCTGAGTTCATTTATCAAAATAGCTTGCATAAGTCAGAGTCCTCAGGAAATGAGGAGGGGGCGAAGTATTTGAGAAAGAGGAGGTGGGCAGAAAGGCCAGAGGACCAGGAGAGAGAGGGAAGGAGAATCGGGGAAAGAATGGCTGTGGGGAGTTGGCAGTGTGAGGAAAAGGAGCTCTTTCAAAACCTGATCTGGGATCAGTCTTTTCCTAAACAAACGAGTAGAAAAAATATGTATATTAACTATATATTTTTTATAACTATATAAAAATATATATGCAAAGATTTTCTTTATTACACAACTACAACAAATTTTAGTCCAATCTTTTCTGTTGATGATAATTAGGTTGTTTCCAGATAATAACAAAGTAGAAACAAAAAAAAAAGAGAAATCCTTGGATTGCATCCTGACTACACGTAGAGGTGGATTTTCAAGAATTTATTTCAGTAATTATTCACATTTACAAAACATATCTGAAACTAGTTTCTGATAGTTTTGTAGAAAGAATGATAAAAACAAAACATTTATTATCTATTTTATTCCTTCAGAGTTCGTTTTATTCATATAGAAATGCAATGTTAAGCTCTGATGTTCCTATTGAAAACAGAATCTTAAAATGCATGGGAAGAAGACCCTAAGCATTTTATTTAATTTAATCTGAAATCCGTATGCTGTCATTTAGAGACATCAAGTCTAAGAACCTGGTGGGTATAAAATGTGCTCCGCATGGTCCTATTTAGAAAGATGCCTCAAATGTGAGTTTTCACAAGTTCCACAAAACACATTTTCACACCAAATTTGATACAGACATGTATTACAAAATCTCCCTATTGCCATTTGAATATAGAATGGAAAAGTTTCCCTTGAGTTTGCAAGTGTGTTTCAAGTATAGGTAGGGGAAAGTACAAGCTGTGTTAACATCTGCCACTTGAAGCTGCATTGTGGCATTTAGACTTTCAAAGAGATTCTGTTAAAAAATATATTTTCCCTTAATGTAGATCCAGTGGAACTTTACAAATACAGAATAGAGTCTCTGATGGGTTCTATCATTAATTTCCAAATTCAAAATGACTTCAGCCAAGCATTTACTCCTGCTTTCTCTGCCATCATTCATATTGTAATATGTATTTTAACTTATATGTGTTAAAGTGTGCGGGCAGTCTCTATGGTTCCAAGATTTCAGTTGAGTGCTGGAGTAGTGGAGGAGAACCCAGCCTGGCGCGTGTGTTCATGTGCACCCTCAGGAGCACACACTAACACATACTCACTGATCTGGAGAGATTGTTATGGACATTTCTTATGAAAACTACACTCAGGCATTACCTAAACGTATTATATGATTTAGATTGCATGAGAAAGCACAAATTTAAGTTTTTGTTTTTATCTTGAGAAAAGGTTACATATTCTAAATTCACACAAAGTCACTATTCAGGGTAGTGTCAGCCCTGGGTGAATGAGGGCACATTTTACTCTTCTTTATACATTTCTATTTTACTTGTTTCATTTTTAAAGTATTTTAATTTTGTATTTTCTAAATTAAAAGGCAAGAAATTTAGGTAAGTAAAATTTCTTAATATTGCTAGACATTTAATACATTTTTTCTGGAAATCTGAAATGAAGCTTCTCTAGGAGCTGCAATAGAAACCTGTTTTGTGGAAATATGAGCTTGTTTGAACAATGTGCATGTGAATTTTAGATTAACACAGCTTGCAAATGTAAGCAATACCCTGATGTGGGGTTCTAAAAGATGTGGACATGATTACACTGTTCCATTGATACCAGATTTTGACTTAAGCCATTCAGAGTTGAGTGTACATGTGGATGCAAAGCATGTGATTGTGTCATGCATGGGCAGGTGCCTGTGAAATCACGAAGCTCTCTAAGGCATACTGGAGGAGAGGTACATCTGTTGCAATGTCTAAGGTTTCTCCAATTACATCTTGGTTAAATAGTCAGTCATTCAGCAAGTATTAATTTAGCATTCATTGGATATCTGGGGAAGAAGAACTTGCTGGCCTTGATCCAGACTTTTGCCTGGGCTCACACTGTGCGCTTCCTAACATTGTCAGTAACAGCATTTCCCTCAAGATGGTCAGAAGAGCATGCTGTCCAGCCAGCCAGCAGCTGTCTTCCCAACAGCACAGTCATCTCTAGTTTCAGCACTAGGCCCAAGCCACAGGAATATGAAATGAAAGAATCCATATTCAATATGGCACTTAAACTGATTCTTGGGATATTTTTACAACAATTAAGGATTTCAATCTGTCGTGAACCCATTCATTTCCTTTGGCAATTGAAATTTCTGAAAATTTTGGACAGTTTAGATTAGTTTCTATCTACAATCTGATGTAAAGTTTTGTGATTTTAACTAAATCATATAAATATGTGTATATATTATTGTAATAAAGTTGCATGTAACAGAAAAAATGAAAAAAAAATCAGATATGTTAATTTACAAGATGAGAACAGTTAATAATTTAATGCATATCCTTCCAGACTTTCTCCCATGCAGATCTATAAGAAATATATTTTCCAAACATGGGATTATGCTATACATGCTGGTCTGTAACTTGTTTTTGTACTTAACAAAATATGATTGATGTGGCTTTGTTCTGTGTCCTAACTCAAATCTCATCTAAATTTGTAATCCCCACATGTTGAGGTAGAGGCCTTCAATTCTCAAGTGTAGAGGGAGAGAGGCGATTCGATCATGGGGACAGTTTCTGCCATGCTGTTCCTGTGACAGTGAGTGAGTTTTCAGAAGATCTGAGATTTTTTAAGAGTTTGGCATTTCCCCTGCTTATGCTTTTCTCTCCCATGCCATGTGAAGAACCTTGCTTCCTCTTCGCTTTCCACCTCTTCCATGATTGTGGCCTCTCCAGCCATATGGAACTGTGAGTCGACTAAACTTCCTGCTTTTATATTAGGCTGGTGCAAATGTAACTGCCATTTTTGCCATTAAAAGTAATGGCAATTACATTTGCACCAGCCTAATAAATTACCCAGCATTTGATGTTTCTTTATAGCAGTGTGAAAATAGACTAATACAAAGATGAATGTCATACCAATTAATCTTACAATTATCTTCTCACTTGTATATCTGTTTGTCTTTGAGTATCTTTAATACTTACATTTCCTGAAAACTAAGGTTTACTTTTTAACAGAAATTAGTTGTACTCACACTTTGCTAGCTGTTGGTAATTCATAATCTTTCTTCATATATTAATACAAACTGCTAAGTTTTATTTGTTACATTGTTCCTGAGGCTAAACTCTTAGTTATATCTGAGATGAAAAGCTCTAAAATTCTACTTTATAGGGTAGGGAGACCCCATATAATTTTAAACATATTAAAATGTTTCTGTACATTTTTTTTTTCGGTACTGCAATGCAGAGCTGCCTTTTCTTTCTTTCACAAGCTTGATTTTATGAGCAACCAAAAGCTGTGTTTACCGTTCAAGTGGGCATATTCTCTCCCCATATTCCAGCTCGGTGACCACTCCTCTTATGTCCAAAATAGTGCTGGCCCCGGGAACCCTGCAGCTCTTTTTGACCAGATCGCTTGTGTTGACACTTAGTGCACAGCAGACTCAGGTTGCCTGGGCTTATAGTTTCTTTTTAATTAGTAGTCAGCATAACTCTAAATAGCCATTCTTTGCCTTCTGATAAGACACGTCCATGTTAAATGGGAATGCCATTTCACTTTCTGGAAGCAGTAACAGGTTCTGTCCCCCAAGGCACTTTGTGCTAAAGGATTGAGTAGAGAGAGAGAAAACACTTTTTCTTTGATCCTGTGGAGCTGTTCATATTAAAAGAGTAGACATTCACATTATGGAATTTACCTTTGCTTGTACTAGGATTGGCAAAAACCTTACGTAAATAGGCAGGTTTCCTGAATCCAACCTCTGAATCTTCAGATAAATGACTACTCCATGTCTTATTGCTGTTAAAAAGCAATCAGTTGTTCAGTGCTGTATGATGTGGCTCAGAGCCCACCAGCTGATTTTCCTTTGGGTCTAGAGTTCATAGCAGGTTTCCAATACCCGCAGTAATTATTTGCTGGCCAAACAGTGTGGTCTCACACACACACACAGACACACGCACACACACACACACACACATTATGTTAAACATGTATTTAATAATTAAACCACACCTTTAATATTTTAGGCATTATACTATATACCGTGCATATATGATCTAATTTAACTTCATAATCTGCAATATTACCCTAGGGAGAAAAATCCAAACTTCATATCAGACCCTACAAAACCCTGTGTGATCTGGACCCTGCCTATCTCAAAAAACTAAATTCCCGTCAGTTTTCTATTTGCAATCTTTAGTGGTGGTCCACTTATTCTTTGTGTTTGCTATGTTTCAAGCAATGCTTCACACTTTGTGTCTATTGACTCAGGTTACTTGTAATCCTCACACTAGCATATGAATTAGTACTGCATGAGCACTGTGTTATACATGAGAGAACTGAGGCACAGAGAGGTCCCTTAAAGAACAAATTGTGCCACATTTTCCCTGTCCAGTCTATCATCGATGGGCATTTGGGTTGATTCCAGGTCTTTGCTACTGTAAACAGTGCTGCAATGAACATTCGTGTGCATGTGTCCTTATAGTAGAACGATTTATAATCCTTTGGATATATACCCAGTAATGGGATTGCTGGGTCAAATGAAATTTCTATTTCTAGGTCCTTGAGGAATCACCACACTGTCTTCCACAATGGTTGAACTAATTTACACTCCCACCAGCAGTGTAAGAGTGTTCCTATTTCACCACATCCTCTCCAGCATCTGTTGTCCTCAGATTTTTTAATGATCGCCGTTCTAATTGGTGTGAGATTGTATCTCAACATAGCTTTGATTTGCATCTCTCTAATGACCATTGATGATGAGCAAAAAAAGAAAAAAAGAACAAATTGTGGCCGGGTATGGTGACTTGGTGACTCATGCCTGTAATCCCAGCACTTTGGGAGGCCGAGGTGGGCGGATCACTTGAGGTCAGGAGTTCGAGACAAGCCTAGCCAACATCATGAAACCCAGTCTCTACTAAAAATACAAAAATTAGCCTGGCACAGCAAGGCATGCCTGTAGTCCCAGCTACTCAGGAGGCTGGGGCAGGAGAATCACTTGAACTTGGGAGGCGGAGGTTGCAGTGAGCCGAGATTATGCCACTGCACTCCAGCATGGGTGACAGAATGAGACTCTGTCTCAAAAAATATAAATAAATAAATAGTGAGGCCGGGATTCAAATGTGAATTCTGTCTTTGAAAAATGAATTCTTAACTGTAACACCATATAACGTGGTGTTACTCCTCGATAGAATTCCTGAAAGATTACAAGAGCAGGAGGTGATCTCAGGGTTCTCTAGGATTAAAGTGGTAAATGCATATCAAGCACTAAAGTACCCCTTGGATGCAGCTGATTGGCAAAGAAGTGCTTGTCCTTCCAGGGGCTGAGTGAATGCTGACATTGCAAAGGAAAGGAGCACATGATTTTCATTTTTTCCTTCCTGCTTGACCGTTCCTCCATTCACAGTCCATTTCATATTTGAACATTTAGATGAATGACTGTCTAAGCAACATATAATAATGTTGGAAGATTTTTCGTCTTACCATCCCCCAAATACCAAGTCTTAAATAATTATTCCCATAGGTTCATTATTCAATTACTATTTAGGCTGCTTAGTGCTAGATTTATGTAGTGGGCAATCTAAGCAAATATTTGGAACATGAACAAAGCAAGGCTCATGTAAGAAAAGAAAAACAAAACAAAAAGAAATAAAAATTTAAAATTTATTTAGAAACAAAGTTAATTTCAAATGGTATATTAAATAAGATTAAATAAGTCATCATTGTAGACAAATTCAAACCTTGTTGAACATCCACACAGTTATTTATGCTGTGTGTGTGTGTGCATGTGTGTGTACATGTGAGATACTATATAGCTTCTTCAGCAGTTATAGTCTCTAAAACTTTGATCCTTCCCCTGCCGGTAGGACTGCACCTCAATTAGAGAGGTTTAGGGAAGAGCAAGTGTAAGAAGGACTTACTGTAAAGAAGTAGCACCTGGAAGTGGTAGTCATGTCCCTGATGCAATAAGACTTTGTCAGCAAATATATCTGTTAAGGGAAGCTGATGTTTGATATTTTATGAAACTCTTCCCAAAAGGAACATTATTATGACCATACTTATGGCTTACAACTTGCTTCATCACATTCCTCAAGTATATTGCTTGTATTAACATTGAACTTAGGTAAAATAATATAACAGGAGTGTCTAAATCTAAATGAGTTTAAGATTGTGGTTAGAAAAAATGTATTAAGTTAAAGACATTTAGGAGGTCTTTTCATGAGAGAAAAGCATTTATTAAATTTTCCAAGAAAATATATTTTATACAGAGTGTAAAGTGACAATAGAATTCATCTGCCTTTATTATTAATGAGCTAGACTTGGAACTGTGGCTGGTTTGGAATAATATAATTTGGGAAGCCAAATAAACCAATATCCTGTTTTTAGCACCTTGTCTGAGAATCCCACTGTCAGGTTCACATTAACAAGGGTATTCCAGAGGCCTGGCATGTTAAAAAGATTTCAATATTTTTGCTCATGATATTAATATATGCTCATTTTATAAAAACCTGCAAAGTAGAGAAATACATCTAGGGTTTCAAAAACTTAGACCCCAACTAGGTAAATTCTGTCCTGTGGTAAATATATTTGCACACAGATTATTATTGGCCAAAACTTGCCTCATGCATAGTGTATACGCGATTTATTTATTGAATTGAACATCTTTTCATGACACTGAATATTCTTCTTTATACCACTTTAATGGCTACAGAGTATGCAATTGTGTGTGCTTCTTATTTATTCGGTAGCACATATTATTGGACATTTCTTTTCTAAATCTTTACTATTATAAACATGCTCACTCTTACCAAAAAAAAAAAAAATAAAACACCCTCTATTGACCTTCAGGTTTATTTCCTAGCAATGAATTAACTGGATCAAAAACTATGCACATTTTTAAGGTTTTTGACCCTGACTCTCCTAAATTATCCGTCACAACATGTTGCTGTATTCTCTGATAAGGTTTATTTTTCTCTTTTTATGTCAACAGAGAATACAGCTTTGGAGAAAGGGCACAAAACTTAGGCTGGAATGGAAATCAGAGGGAGTGTAGAGAAATCAAGTCTTGCTAGTAGCATTGGTCTGCTTAGTATGAGCTGTAACAGTAACAAGTATTACCTTTCCTCAGGTACTAATATGTGCCAAGAACTATGCTAAATGCCTCACATGTAATGTCCAATTTGATTCTCAAATCAACCTTTGGAGACATAATTATTCCCTTTATAAGTTTAAGATATTGAGGCATAGGCTAATTGGCTTACCCAATGTCAATCAACATTGCTTTACCAGAATTTGAACTCAGTTATGCTTGGTTGGAAAGTATATGCTCTTAACCAATATGCACATTACTCTCTTGGCTGTTTTGGATGGACTTGAACAGTGTGTAGAGGTTTTGGTACTGGTGCCAATTGGAACTGTAATTGTGAAAGGGAACAAATGGGACACCAGAATACTAGGGCTACCAAAAACATAGGTTTTTAAAAGGCAGGCCTGATCTCATGTAAGTTAGATAAAATCTTCAAAACCTGAATTCATAATCGATCAGCTAAATTGTTTACTACTTAATTAGTTGCAATGACTATTGTGCCCTACACAGAATGTGCAAGCATTAAAGTCAGTAAGGAAATAGCAGGCTGTGTGCTGATGCTGAGTTTGCAACTCAATGTAAAGGGAGTATTGTGAAGGCTAAGAAGACATTTATGCTTGTATATGTGTTCTGTAATTCTTCTCTGAGGTGATGATTAGAATGTGTCATTTAACAACAGGAGTGTTGGTTCCAGCTGGTTTGATAGCCACGGATTATTGGCAATGGAAAAGGATTGTTATCATAGTTGGTCTCATTATTAAGGCTCATAAGTCCGTGAGTCTGGGAATGCCTCCACAGTTTTCTCTATCTTTCTCCACTCCTCTATCCCTACTCTTCTGTCTGCAAATGATACATTAGATTCTTTAGAGAATGGCTTATGCTATTTAGCCTGAATTACAAAATCTTGAATATGGATATAGTAAAATAAATATCCAGCTGTAAGCGCACACCTTTATAAAAGTCCTTTAGATTGAGTGGAAACTTGGCATGTAACAAACCTTTTACCCAAAGAACACATAATGTCTTCTTATCTGCTGCTACTTGATATGCTTTAAAAATATAAACCAGACACAGAAAATGAAAAATTGCATGACTCAAATTGTTTTTGGACACACCACCCCAGAAGATAATCTGTGTTCATTTAGTTTTAAACTTGTTAAATTGTAGCTTGATGTGTAGTATTAGTTTTGAGCATCTGACAGTCATTAAGTGCCTTAGTGGCCAACATTTTACAAGTCTTTGAAACTTGCCTTTTAGTTCAATAATTATTTGATATCAGTTGATGGCAGCAGCCTTAGAAAGAAAAATATTTGTAACTATGAGATAGTTTAATATGCACCGTTTATCTCAGTGACTAAAGTTGTGTGTGGACAAAGCATGCTCTAAGGCAAATTGGTCTTTCCTTGTGTTCTTTGTCTTCTGGTGTTTTCATAAATATGTAGATTTTGGTTGATTCTTTCAGATGGATTGTATATGTGTTTCATAATATTGAAAGATTACCTGCCATGTGACTACCTTAACACTCCCAGCCTCATTTTTCCCTCTAGCAGGGACTCTGGGTCTAGGTTCTCCTATATGGAATATCACCCTTTTCAGGATTAGCAGCATCTCACCTAAAGGGAGAGAGTCTATAATGTGCTTGAGGGCTCCATTCTTTAAATAATGCAGGAGGAAAGCGTGTTAGCTCTTGTCCAGCAACTACTCAGTCCAGATACCCATACGTGCTTAAGAAGCTTTTCTGGGATTGGGCTTATGAAGACACTCTCAAGATAGTAAAATTTATAAAAATAAAGTCATTCATTCTCTTGTTCTCCTCTTAATCTTTGCACTTAGTACTATGCCTATATCCACATATATTTGTGGATGAAGAAATTATAATTTATATAAATATATAATTATACTATTACTTTTTATTTTTTAAATTAATCATACATTCCTAATAGCATAAAATTCAATTGTCTTTATTTTAATTCCTTCCCCTGAACTTCTAATTTGTTTAAGAACTTCAGGAGCATATTTAATTGTGAGTGGGTAGGTAGAATTTTGCTTTTAAAAAATCAGTACAAGAGCAACTAGAGTGATAGCTTTCTGTAGACATATAGTGTGTAGAGAGTGGTCTGCGAATTCTGTGAACATTGGCTTCTCTCTGCTGATGCTCAGGACACAGTGGTGCCTTACTCTGTGGACCAGGACTGTACCTCCTTTTGGTGAATATTTTAAGTTCAGCCATTTCTCCCTCAACAAAACCACTATTCTGGGGTATCTGTGTCTATATGAATTCCACCATCAGCCACCCTAATAAGCCATCACGTTGTCTGAGAAGCCCAGGTCTCCAAACTCAATTTCCAATGACTTCTTAATAGATGTGTTTTCTTGCATCTTGGGTACCTTTTCTCCCTGAGAATTCCTGTCACTCCCTTCGGCTCCACATGCTGGTTTCCTTTCCTTTGGTCTCTGAGATCAGTCCTTCCTCTCCCTGGAGGCTTTGGGTTTCTTCTGCAAGTTGACCCACTGTAGTCTCTGTGTATATCTTGCATATCATTCTTCTTCTTATAAAGAAAAGTCTAATATGCTCCCAAAAGACACACTTTTGGTACAGTGAAAATGTCTGATAGTTTTAAAGTGCCCATTCAATAAGAGGGCTATTTAATCTCTCCTTTCACAATTGCCTTGTTATAGAATGAATAGGACACTTAAGGAAGATCTTGTGGGAAGATGTAAATGGGTAAAATTTTACTAAAAAGTAAAGAATACAATAGTTCTTATATATTATGAAGACATATCGGGTACGTGCTCCTTTTTTTTTTTTTTTTTTTTTTGACAAATCTCACCATTAATGTCTGTATCCAGTTCCAGTCACCTTCTCTGTGTCTCTGATTCCTTACTAGCACTATTCTCTCTCAGTTATCATTTTTCTCCTTCACAGTCAAGTACCATATTCCCCTTCAATTTGTTCTGGGCATGAAAAATCTCATATTAGTAGCTGCCCTTTTTTGTTTATTTCCACAACTAGATCTTAAATTCCCAAAGGCAGAACCCATGTCCACAACTGGAACACAGGCAGGCAATTGGCTTTTAAGAACACAAGGGCAAGGGTTTCCATGTGCTTTTCTGCTTGTGCTCTTATTGCCATTTCCTGAACCTACAAATAGTGGAATATGTACTACCTAATAGTGATTATGATATGGTGGTGTTCATGCATTTAGGCTGGAAGGGAGTATTTGTAAGCAGTATTGTGTTGAAAACCCTGAAACCCTGTGGAAAGATTCATAGAGAGCTCCTCCAGGATTGACATGGACTTCTGAAAACCTTTGTACTGACCTAGATGCTACCTCTTTTTTTTTTCAAAGATGCAGATGAGAACCTTAGCCCTGTTTATTCTGTTTTCTGCTTAGTAAGTGGGTGATTGAAAATAGCCATTCTCACGAGAGTTTGTTAGAAATGGAAAAAATTTGGACCCCACCCCAAACCTCCTGAATTAGTCTCTGAATTTTAGCAAGATCTCAGGGGTTTCTTAGGCACTCTAACGTTGGAGAAGCAGTAATCTAAATATCTTACACACATCCCTGTTATCACTTTGGCCACTTATACATACTGACTGGCCCTTTTTTTCTGCTCGATATTTGGAGATTGATTTGTAAGTGTCTATATTCAAGAGAAATGCTTTCTACATGTCTTTGAAACACAGCATGTTCATTTTTCTAAGGATTCATCAGGATAAAAGAAGAAAAATGAAATGTGATATAACTTAATAATATGAAAAAAATCATGGCTGCTTGTACTGTGTTTCATTCTAGAATTCAATATGTTACTCAAAAGGTCAAAGAATATATCTAATACATTCCCTAATGTTCTGAAGAATGATAATGTAACTGGCCAGAAACCAATTTGAATACTCTCTGGTGCCATTTAATCAAAGAAACTTAGATAAGGTAACACTTTGTGTAATGGGTAGGCAAAACATTTCATATTAAAAATTCATTATCTGCTCAAATTAACCAAATGTCTTCATTCATGCTTTTTAGCAATAATTTAACATTTTTCTTTCTGTAGCAATATCCCTCAAAAAGGTAAAATGAGGTTTCTTTTAACCTCAACTTAAGTGGAACTGATTTTGAAGTTGTTTTCCAAAGAATCTTCCTGTTGGCATGGCTTACAAAGAAGTAACATTATTCAATCCCATTCAGAAAAAGTTCCCCTAAACAAGTTGATATATTATAGAAAATTGTTTCTAATAGAAATCTGAACTTAGAAAAAGATTTATCTTGAAATGATATTATCATCCCTATCAATATTTAAACTTCTTACTATGGTGTGAATTAAGCCTATGACACCTGTCCTCTGGAAGACTGTATTTCAACACAAAATTGTTGTGCATATATAAACTGAAATTGTGTCCCTTGAAGTGCTGTCACTTACCATCTTTGAAAAAGGAATACCACGTAAGAAATTCACTTAAGTGAGTTACTTTTGTAATGTCAGAATATGTAGCTCAAAAACAATGTTTTAAAAGTAGATCTTAATTCTAAAAAAATTCCACTGTATATTCAGTATACAAAGCTGAAAATCACTCTGGATCAACAGTTTGGTTGTGATGTGATATAGACATATAATCATGAAATTTGGATAAATTCTCACTCTTAGAGTTCTTAGTGGCCAGATAATTTCCTGAGAATACACACTAGATGGTAGCTATTAATGTATCATTATCTGATTTCCCAATAAAGTGGCATATTTAGAATATGAGTTTTATACGACTGCCTAAGTAAAGGTTTGGGAAATTGTAATGAATCCTTACATTGGCTCTGAAATATTCAAGTAATTGAGTTCCTTAAAAATTTATTTATTCACTTATTAGTGTGTTCATACTACATGTCTGGCTTCAACATATATAGTATGAACACATTAATGAATGAATAAATAAGTCATTCTGTAATTCTATAATTAGAATCTATTGGGTAGAATTGTAATCTCCATCGTTTTTTTTTTTAAGGTTTTTGTGATATAACACTCCAAATGGCTTTCTAGGAATATTGTTTCAACGAACTCTCCTACACTTAGAATATGAGGGACCCTTAAACTCTCAGTATCACCAATAGGGAAAGTGTACAAAATAAAAAAATTCCTAACTCATTACTGCTTGTACTTTGTTTAAGTATTTTAAATATTTTTTCTCTCTTTATATTTCTTTTTGTGCCTGCAGCATTTATTCTTGTCCTGTGGCATATTTTGGAGTATTAGTATATATTACTGTACTAATAATTTTCATTTGTTATAATTGTTTTTCCTAATTTATTATAATTTTTTTACCATTTATTAAATTTTAATAACAGAATTGTTAATAGTTGTATGTCATAATATATAATATTTTATAAAACTTATATCTTAATTTATTCAACCAATATTTTTGTTTCTTGTTTTCTATAATAAAGATAAATGCAAGCCAGGTATGTGCCGCCAGACAACAATGCTGTCTAGTTGGTCAAATCCCTTTTTCCTATATTTGCCTGAAAGGCAGGAAAATATGCCCAATGCCAATCCCAGTTGCCGGCAGGTATATTTCTCATTGTGACTCTGCTGAGCTAAGAGGGCATCTTCTCTTACCCTGCTACCTGACCCTCTGAGCTCATGAACTGTGTGAAGAATGGCTTTGGCCTTTGCCTGCCTCTCCACAGTGTTGTTTGGAAGATGCCCCTGGGTGGAGTGGGCATAGTATTGCATTTTTCTTATCTATATCTCCTTATTGTTGTATTTGGGAATTTTAGTCTCTTAGTAAATATGTATAGGAGGCAAAGAAAATATTGATTTTTTTTACTACTTTAAAAATATTGTGTATTCTGTTGATGGTCATTTGACATTTTTATTGTTTATTCAAATCTTGGGTTTCTGAGACAATTTGAAATGCCCTGCAATTTACCTAAGGCTAGCGGACATTAGGCAAATAGTCTAATAACTAACATTCACTATAATAGTGGTATGTTTAGTGAAGAAGAAATGTAGGGAATTGTGAAGATTGAATAGAAGGATTATTTCTGAGTTTAACTCCATAATTGCTCACCGTATTGACTTGTGACCTGTAATACTGGTACAATATGCCCTTCTGAACCTAGAAGTGTAGATGTCCTTATTTAGTGTAATTATCATTGTTTTTTTTTTTTTTTGATATTGAGAGTTTTGCTGGAATTGGGATTTAAATGTTTGATTCCAATTAATTACTTCTTTTTTTTTTAATTTTACTTGTTCTCATCATTTATGCAAATTTTGTTATTCCAAAATATCTTCTAAACATTTGCTCAAATTAAACCAATAATAATAAGGAAATCAATAATAGCCTACTAAAAGAAAGGCACCCTGGAAAGAGAATATAGAACTTTTAAAACTATTGACTAACACAACCTATATGAATGAATAGCTTTAATGATGTAGAAAATGATTACATAGAAATTTTAGCTGGTATTTAAAGTAGCTAGAATTGTGAGAGCATTATTTTACATTTCTGTTCACTTTGATCACATAATTCCCATATTTTTCCTATTCTAGTCTTAAAAATGGCATTAGGGAAAAGGTGGCTCTGGCTGGAGCAGCTTGACTTCCTGGTGCTATGTAACTGAGCTTGTTGGCTGAGGAGTCCTTCTTTGCTGCCTTTACCACATGCTAGAGCAGAGTTGCCCCAGCAAGATAGAACAGTTCAATCCCCTGGGAAGGAGACTGAAGCAGGGAGCTGGCCAAGTGTTCTTACTCACTGGGTCCCACCCCCACTGAGCCTAGCAAGCTAAGATCCACTGGGTTGAAATTCTTACTGCCAGCACAGCAGTCTGAAGTCCACCTGGAATGCTGGAGCTTGGGGAAGGGATGACCGTCCACCATTACTGAGGCTTGAGTAGGTGGTTTTCCCCTCACAGTATAAACAAAGCCAGGAAGTTCAGACTGAACGGAACCCACCACAGTGCCTCAAAGCCACTATAGACAGATTGCCTCTCTAGATTCCTCCTCTCTGGGCAGGGCATCTCTGAAAGAAATGGAGCAGCCCCAGTCAGGGGTTCATAGATAAAACTCCCATCTCCCTGGGACAGAGCACCAGGGAAAGAGGCAGCTGTGGACATAGTTCTCTGAAAGAAATGGAGCAGCCCCAGTCAGGGGTTCATAGATAAAACTCCCATCTCCCTGGGACAGAGCACCAGGGAAAGAGGCAGCTGTGGACATAGTTCAGTAGACTTAAACATTCCTGCCTGCTGGCTCTGAAGAGAGTAGCACATCTCCTAGCACAGCACTTGAGATCTACTAATGGACAGACTGCCTCCTCAAGTGGGTCTCTGACCCTTGTGCCTCCTGACTGGGAGACACCTTTCAGCAGGGCTTGACAGACACCTTATACAGGAGAGCTCCAGCTGGCATCTGGTGGGTGCCCCTCTGGGACAGAACCTAAAGAGGAAGAAACAGGCAGCAATATTTGCTGTTCTACAGCCTTCACTGGTGATAACCAGGCAAACAGGGTCTGGAGAGTACCTCCAGCAAACTCCAGCAAACCTGAAGAAGAGGGGCTTGACTATTAGAAGGAAAACTAATAATGGGTAATAACAGACTCCTCAGAGCTAAAGGAGCATATAAAGAAGCTAATAACCTTGATAAAAGGGTGCAAGAACTGCTAACTGGAATAACCAGTTTAGAGAGGAATATAAATGACCTGATGGAGCTGAAAAGCACAGCACAAGAATTTCATGAAGCATACACAAGTATCAATAGCCATATCCATCAAGTGGAAGAAAAGATATCAGAGATTGAAGATCAGCTTAATGAAATAAAGCATAAAGACAAGATTAGATAAAAAATAATGAAAAGGAATGAACAAAGCCTCCAAGAAAATGGGACTATTTGAAAAGGCCAAACCTTTGATTGATTGGTATACCTGAGAGTGTTGAAGTGAAAGGAACCAAGTTGGGAAACACACTTCAGGATATTATCCAAGAGAACTTCCACAATCTAGTAAGACAAGCCAACATTTAAATTCAGAAAATACAGAGAACACTACTAAGGCACTCCTCAAGAGGAGCAATCCCAAGACATCTAATTGCCAAGGATAAAACAAAGGAAATAATGTTAAGAGCAGCCAGACAGAAAGGTCAGATTTCCCACAAAGGGAAGCCCATCAGACTAACAGTGGATCTCATGCAGAAATCCTACAAGACAGAAGTGAGTGGTGGCCAATATTAAACATTCTTAAAGAAAAGAATTTTCCACCCAGAATTTCATATCCACCCAAACTAAGCTTCATAAGTGAAGGAGAAATAAAATCCTTTCCAGACAAGCAAATGCTGAGGGATTTTGTCACTACCAGGCCTGCCTTACAAGAGCTCCTGAAGGAAGCACTAAATGTGAAAAGGAAAAACTGGTACCAGCCACTGCAAAAACATACCCAAAATATAAAGACAAATGACACTATGAGGAAACTGCATCAATTAATGTATAAAATAACCAAATAGCATCACGATGACAGGATCAGATTCATACGTAACAATATTAACCTTAAATGTAAATGAGCTAAGTGCCCCAATTAAAAGACACAGACTGGCAAATTGTGTAGAGTTAAGACCCATGAGTGTGCTGTATTCAGGAGACCTATCTCGTGTGTAAAGACACACATAGGCTCAAAATAAAGGAATGGAGGAATAGTTACCAAGCAAATGGATAGAAAAAAAAGCAGGCATTGTAATCCTAGTGTCTGATAAAACAGACTTTAAACCAATAAAGAGCAAAAAAGACAAAGAAGGGCAATACATAGTGGTAAAGGGATCAATGCAGCAAGAAGAGCTAAGTACCCTAAATATATATGCACTCAATATAGGAGAACCCAGATTCATAAAGCAAGTTTTTCGAGACCTACAAAGAGACTTAGACTCCTACACAATATTAGTGTTAGACTTTAATATCCCACTGTCAATATTAGACAGATCAATGTGACAGAATATTAATAAGGATGTTCAGGACTTGAATTCATCTCTGGACCAAGCAGACCTAACAGACATCTACAGAACTCCCCACCCCAAATCAACAGAATATGCATTTTTCTCAGCCCACATAGCACTTGTTCTAAAATTGACCACATAATTGGAAGTAAAACACTCCTGAGCAAATGTAAAAGACTGGAAATAAAACAATCTCTCAGACCACAGTGCAATCAAATTAGAATTTGGGATTAAGAAACTCACTCAAAACTGCACAACTACATGGAAACTGAACAACCTGCTCCTGAATGACGGCTGGGTAAGTAACAAAATAAGACAGAAATAAATAAGTTATTTGAAACCAACAAGAACAAAGACACAATGTAGCAGAATCTCTAGGACACAGCTAAAGCAGTGTTTAGAGGGAAATTTATAGCACTAGGTGCCCATGTGAGAAAGTGGGGAAGATCTAAAATCAGCTGAACATCACAATGAAAAGAACTGGAGAAGCAAGAGCACAGAAATTTGAAAGCTAGCAGAAGGCAAGAAATATAAGATTAGAACAGAACTGAAGGATAGAGACACAAAAATCTCTTCAAAAAATGAATGAATCCTGTTTTTTTGAAAAGACTAATAAAATAGATAGACTGCTAGCCAGGTTAATGAAGAAAAAAAGATAGAAGAATCAAATTGGCACCATAAAAAATGATAAAGGGGATATCACCACTGATCCCACAGAAATACAAACTACCATCAAAGAATACTATAAACATCTCTATGCAAATAAACTAGAAAATCTAGAAGAAATGGATAAATTCCTGGACACATACACCCTCCCAAGACTAAATCAGGAAGTCAAATCCCTGAATAAGACCTAAAACTATAAAAACCTGAGAAGAAAACCTAGGCAATACCATTCAGGACATAGGCATGGGCAAAGCCAAAATTGACAAATGGTATCTAATTAAACTAAAGAGCTTGTGCACAGCAAAAGAAATGATTATCAGAGTGAACAAGCCACCTACAGAATGGGGGAAAAATTTTGCAATCAATCCATCTGACAAAGGGCTAATATCCAGAATCTTCAAGGAACTTAAACAAATTTACAAGAAACAAACCAAACAACCCCATCAAAAAGTGGGTGAAGGATATGAACAGACACTTCTCAAAAGAAGACATTTATGCAGCCAACAAATGTGAAAAAACACTCATCATCACTGGTCATTAGAGAAAGGCAAATCAAAACCACAATGAGATACCATCTCATGCCAGTTAGAATAGTGATCATTAAAAAGTCAGGAATTACAGATGCTCGAGAGGCTGTGGACAAATAGGAAATCTTTTACACTGTTGGTGGGAGTGTAAATTAGTTCAAACATTATGGAAGACATTGTGGTGATTCCTCAAGGATCTAGAACCAGAAATACCATTTGATCCAGCAATCCCATTACTGAGTATACACCCAAAGGATTATGGATCATTCTACTATAAAGACATATGCACACATATGTTTATTGCAGCACTATTTACAATAGCAGAGACTTGGAACCAAACCAAATGCCCATCAATGACAGACTGGTTCAAGAAAATGGGGCACATATATACCATGGAATACTTTAAAGCCATAAAAAAGAATAAGTTCATGTTTTTTGCAGGGACATGGATAAAGCTGGAAACCATCATTCTTAGCAAGCTAACACAGAAACAGAAAATGAAACACCGCATGTTCTCAGTCATAAGTGGGATTTGAACAATAAGAAGACATGGACACAGGGAGGGGAACATGTTGCGGCCTGGTGGGGATTGGTGGGGGCAAGGGGAGAGATACCATTAGAACAAATACTTAATGTAGATGATGGGTTGTTGGGTGCAGCAAACCACCATGGCACATGTATACCTATGTAACAAATCTACACATTCTGCACATGTATCCTGAACTTAAAGTATAATTATATATATAAGGTATTAGTGTTTTAGGTATCAAATACTTGTGATTAGCGGCTTTCCCTATTTTATACCCTGCCATTTCAGGGAGTGGTTTTAAGCCTGTTTATTTTATACTGCTTTATATCACCAATTTTGTCTGGTTGTGCTGATTATTTTGAGGACATATTGCTTTACTACTTGAAACTAAGTATAAAATACTACATTTTTCGTGCTATTATAAGAATGTGGTTTTCACTAGCCCTAAACTCAATGTTTTAATATAAATAATAAGTACTCGGTAAATATTATGAATGAGTAACCTAACATTTTTTCATTTCTTCCCTTTCCAACTGAAAAGATATACCAATAAATATGGCTAAAGTAAGTGCAATAGATGTTTATGTTTCAATTATATGCCACACTTAAACAGTATTGTTTTCTAAATTGACTCAAGTGTAGAATAGATGTGAAAATAGTCATATAGATTCAAATCTAGATTTTGGACCATAAATAAAGCCTAGGAATAAAATGGCAATGAAACAAAGCTGTAGGAGGTGTGTAGGGGTTTGTGACAAAAGGTGGTGTTAGGACTGATCATGTTTTAAATGTATCATTTATTAATGGTTACAAAAGAATCTGTGAATAGCACATTGGGGAACTTTGCAGCCCCTGCTAAACTGGGAGCTGTTGCAAGCAACAGAGACTAAGAAATATAATTGACCTAAAAACATCATAAATATAGGAAATTTTATTATCACTATTAAGAGGTATACATTGGAAATAATTTTAAAATACAGCATTGATATTAACACAATCCTGAAGAATGATCATTCAATTGTTGAGAGACAGACAGGGTTTAGGCAGAGGGCTCAGGAGCTTTCCTGGTTATCTTATCTCTGTGCTTCTGTTTGTCTTCCTTGTTATCAAGGTAACATGGATGCTTTCTCAAACTGGCCCTTTCATTATCATCTATTTACCAACATTTTTCTTAACAAGCAGCTAATCACAAAGAAAGAATATTGACATGTTAAAAAATACTTGTCTTTCAACATCTATAGCATAATGGTTAAGGGTACAAACTCTGGAGCCAGCTTGTATGTTTAATTTACGGGTCCCCCACTAGTTATATAATCTTGGCCAGGTTACTTAATCTGTCTGTGCCTCAGTTTCCTCATATTTACAATGAGTTACTAATAGTCTCCATGAGATTGTTGTGAAGACGTGTGAAGTGTCTGCTGCATAGAAGTGCTATGCGTTTTAACTACTAATGCTGCTACTATTAATTTTATCACTTTATGTTTGCCTTATGAATAGAAATTGAGCAAATAACATTAGTCAAGTGTTCATGTCTAAAGAGAAAAGATGTAACCAATACTGATTTTTCAGGTTTTAAAACTCGTTTTAGTAAGATATTCTCTTGGGTACCAAGCCTCTTCAGTGATATTTTAAATTATATGCACATAGATATCTCTGGTTGAATTAAAATTCATTTTAGAATTGTGATTTTTAAACATCTAGCTCTCTTTCTCAATTAGATAAAAACTATTATCAAACTAGATATTGGATCATGCTGTCAGAATAAGTGTCAGAGAGTTTATATCAAACTGAGACCTGGCAGAGTGCAATTTAATGTGCCATCAGTCAGGCAGGCAGTTTCCCTGACACCATGGATGTTTGGTTGGGTAGAGATACAGTATCCTTTCCTGATGGACATTAGAAGGAAAAAAATGACTTGTCCTATTAAGTTATCACTGACCATAATGCAGTATGGTCAATACTAAGTGAAACTGTGGGGTAAAATCAAAGCTAAGTAATATAGAATACTTGTATACCTTTATCTGATACACATGCAATACATGTCAGATAACAGCATAAAAACAATAAAGATGAATGAAATCTAACATTACTTATATAGATCTGAATTTTTATTTTGTTACTTTAAATAAACACTTGCATGAAGTGAATAAAACAATGCCAATGGAAAGAAACATGCTTCTTCTCCCTGTGATACTATGAGAAAAAGCTCCATTCATTTGGCCATCTAGGATCCAAAAGATACCTATAAACTAGCCCAGGGATGTACAAGTAAAGTTGATTAAAGAAATAGATGATGGATCAATATGCAGAGAGTTTTGTAAGGGATGAGGAATGAGGAGCATGCAAACAGGCTGGGCTGTCTCCCCTCTGGTGCTAGAGCAGAGTCATTTAGTTAGGAGTTGAAGGGAAACCAAGAATAAAACAAATGTCACCTGATTATTAGAACTATTTCCTGACTGTAAGAGCAATTTGGTGCTTGGAATCATCTTAAGTAAATTGGGACAGCTCTGGGATATAGGCCAATTAAAAGAAGAGGGATTATCTCTCTACCCAAACAGAACACAGATAAAGCAATAATTGCAAGTGAGTCCTCAGGTCTCTCTCTCCCTCTCTCTCTCTCCGCTCCCCCTCCCTCTAAATAAATGGAAGAATGGTAACAAAATTTCCTTAAATTTGGAGAAATGGATGTCCTTTCCCATTTTTGGTTTATGTTTATTGTAATTTAGCAAACAAGAGATTAAAAAAGTCCAATAGGATATTAAGTGCCTGGCCAAATGTATTATGGCAGAAGTTTAGTTTATATTTGCTTATTTGTTTTATTCTCCAGATGCTACCTCACCCTTCAAAAACTGGGAATAAATTGACGCTTACGTAAGTTGCATGAAATTATAGAAATCAGGATAAAAAAGAAAAATGTTCAGTATTTTATCCAAGCCTATTTTTTCAAAATGTTTTTCAGAATGGTATCCTTCTTTGCAAATAAATCGTTACTTTGTTCTTTTAGTAATACAGCTGTTCAATTTTAGCTGGGCTACTCGGCCTTCTTCAGTTACAGGTACAGCCATATGGTTCTGTTTCTGCCTTCCATCTACTCCCTTCTTGCTAATTGGAACCAGGTCAAGATGGTGAGGGCAGAAGCAGCCATCGGGCACCATGAGTTGGAAACTATATTTTGAAGATGACAGAGCAACAAGACAGAGGGAAGATGATCCCTGGGCACATTTGTGAAGGAGCACTCTGATATTATCTTAAACATTTATTATACCTCAGAGTGAGAAATAAGCTTTTGTTAGTTTGGCATCTCATTTACATTATCCAAGGTGACATAACAAACATACCTCTCTAAAATGCAATGAAGGTAGTTGTTTGTTTCCACTGTAAAGTGGGAGTAATAATATTACTTACTTAGGGCTGTCGTTAAGACTGGCAACCTAAATAATAGACAGGGAGGCTTTCTAAAACAACATATGTATTTGAGAATGAGCCTTACAATAAGAACACAGTGCAATAGTAAACTTCGGGTGTATTCAGGCAGGTAAAGACAGACAAGGGTTTTTAAAAGAAAAATAAGGAGGATTGTACAAGTTTTTTTTTTTTTTTTTTCAAATAATTATCCTTGGCTACAATGATCAATAGCAAGGGTGGTGTCAGTCCAAGATTGGACAGGCAGTTGCAGGCCAGTCCTCCCAGAAATACATTTGTGTGCATGTATATGGTTGTGGTGGCGTTTGTGCAAGGTTATAGTTTTTGCAGAGTCTTTTGTGACAGTTCTTATTATCAGGAATTGGTGCATAAGAATTCTCCGTTCATTCTCCTTGGCTCCATTTGGTCAAGGTTTGACACAAGTGACTTTATTTTAATTCTGACACCTTTCACAAGATTAAATAAGATAATTTCTCAGCATCATCTGCAGTACATATCATTCACTTAACAAATGCTGTTATATGTTTAATTTTTTAAATAGTATAAACTTTTGTATCAGCACTTCAATCTCTCTCTCTCTCTCTCTCTCTCTCTCTCTCTCTCTCTCACTGTCTGTCTCGACTATCTGTGCATTTACTCTGCTAACTCTTAACTTTGGGTCAATCTAATAATCTGCTTTCATGATAGCTCACAATGTGGGAGAAATCATGTCATTCTGCAAACTGGGCAACCAGAAATCTATGGTCCACAGCCTTAGCTAAGTCTTTGGAGCAGCTGCGCTCTACGTGAGTATCTACCTATCTCCGGGTGTCCCTTCCATTTCACTTAGGAGTATTCTAAAGTATGAGCACTTTGCTTAAGCCGTTTACATCTGTGCCCTGTCCTCTAGCAGTGAGCATTAAATATGTTATAAGTCCCTTAATTTCCCCACCCCTTTCCCAAACCTAGGCATGTCTGCACTCATTTGAACCTTTTTTCTTCTCATTTCATAAGAAGTGTCCTCCTTTCTGTTTTGATCACTTCCTGATTTTTGCAGAGCCTGGCTTCTTCAATGATTCTATTGTTACATTGTATTTTCATATTTTTTTTCCTCTTAGATGTATCTTTTACATAGAAAAGGATAAACTGAAATCTTTCTCTACTTGTGAAAGTTCTTGTCTCTTATTTTATTTCCTCCCCTCTACCTGTCACCTTATCTCTCTCCTCTATGGAATCAAGCTGTCTTTACTTCACTGCCTCAAATTCACTTTTTAATCCCCTGCTCTCTGGTTTCTGCTCTCATATCTCCAGTGACACTCTTCTAGCAGAGGCACACTAATAGACAAATATAATGATTCTTTTAAGAACTGTAAGCAGCATAAAACTTGAAAAAAATTTTTAATATCTCTCCTTTTAATAACCAAAGCACCAATTACTTCTTTTTTGCTCTGATTCCTTTAGATTCATTTCAGCCTTTTGCCTCTCCCTTCTCTTGTGCTTTTAAAATACTGATATTCCTTTAGTTTCTGTCATTTGTTTGTTTGCTTCTATTCTAATGCCATATGTTGTCTTTTATTGTTATCCACTATGATTCCTTAAACATCATTTTTACCTTCATACTTCCTTGTGACTGATTGACTTACTAAACACCATTGTAAACCCTATTTAAGAGGCTCATTTAGAGGCTGGAAAGCTAAAAACTATACTAGCCAGATACCACTGCAATCCTTGGTATTTGCTCTAGCTCTTGTGAAACAAATGCACCATATGGGGAATTGTAAGGTAGTTATGAGATAAAAGTTTACATGGATCTCTGTCAAGCAAAGTTGCTATGCCTTTGATAGAAGCCTTGATATTTGATCCCTAACTTCATGCATTTCCAAAGCAGAGCCAAAAGCATCTAATAGGTCAGGCACGGTGGCTCATGCCTGTAATCCCAGCACTTTGGGAGGCCGAGGCAAGCGGATCACAAGGTCAAGAGATCGAGACCATCCTGGCCAACATGGTGAAACCCATCTCTACTAAAAATACAAAAATTAGCCCGGCATGGTGGCATGTGCCTGTGGTCCCAGCTACCCAGGAGGCTGAGGTGGAAGAATCACTTGAACCCAGGAGGCGGAGGTTGCACCACTGCACTCCAGCCTGGCTATAGAGCAAGACTCTGTCTCAAAAAGAAAAAAAAGCATCTATTTAGAAATGATGAATTTCATCAGCATTGGCATGTCTCTGAATCTGACAGGTGTGCTGGCAGCTTTCTGATTCTATTGTTTCCTGATTTTAGCGGATGTTGCAACTTCATTGGTGGGCCGGGCTTTTGATGTCATTCAGGATATTGTCTGTAGAAGTTTACACTATGGGCTCTCTATGTCTGCAGTAATTCTGCATTTTCCTCATAAACCTTATTAGATCTCTTTCTGCTCATTCTATTTAGAGTGAATTTTGTGATCTACAACTAAGAACCTTGACTAGCTAAACTCCTGAACCCATGTCTGTAGCTCAGGTGTGCCTTTTCAACTCTATATACATTAATAATATTGCTGACTGCTTGGAAACTCCCCTTCTATACCTGCAATGGTGGCAAATCCAACAGGCTGCAAACCAAACTCATTATCGTTTGCTTACAAAATTATGTCTATTCGTGAATTCGCAAATATTGTTAAATGACACAGTTGTCTGCAGAATAACCCAAGGTATTCACCTAGGGGACATCTCTCTCTTTCTTCCTACTTCCATTTTGTCACTGTCTGGCTAAGTCGATCTTATTAATTGCTTTAGTGTCCAATCATCCCCCATCCTCACTGTTGCTTCAATTCAAGCTCTCATCCTTTTTGGCCTGGATTATTGCCATAACTATTCAAGTTCCTTTTGTGTCAATTCTTGCTCTGTTCTCATCTAGTCATCTCTATTTAGTCAGTTCCTAAGACACAAGGAAGATGTTAAACTGTTGCTTAACAACCTTCTCACTGTTAAAATGGAGTATAAAATCTCTAGTATGGCAAAAAACACCCTCCGTGAAGTGGTCCATGACAATCTCTCCAGGTGAATCCTTCACCACCTCTTGATATTTCAAACCATCTCTATTCTGAATTGCTCACAGCTCCCGGAAAACGCCAGGCTCATCATGCCTCTGTATTTTTCTTCTTTTGCTTTACCCCTCTCCATCACCCTATCTGATGTGGAAAATCTAACTTTAATGCTTTTCACATATTGTCAAGTAAATTGTCCTAAAAGACAAGTATGAAATTGACATTTCTTCTAATGTTTGGAGAAAAAAATATCCTTGCAACAAATAGTTATAAGGAAGATATTATTTCACATTTTGGGAAGTTTGAATGACGTTTTCAAGGTTACCTGGCATGGAATAGCAGATTTGGGTCATAAATTCAGATTTTCTTATGAAATCATAGTGCTCATCTTTTTTACCAAAACGGAAATAAAAGACAATGGAGTGGGGGAGGGTAGAGGAAAATAAATATTAGAGAAAGGTAATGGCCTTGGACGCTGCTGGCACAGTAGAACTTTCCTAAGAGCCTTTCCAGATAACAAGTTGAACAATTTGGATATTCATCTTTGGGGGAACAATAGGCTCTTAAATAATTTTAATAGTTACTTATTTGAAAATATTCAGAATAGGCTATTCTTATTTACAACAAATAATTAAAGAACTATTACCAATTCCCAAATGAAATGAAGAAACAACTGCCTAACATATGTTTTATCTTCAAATTTACTTATAACATAACACCAGATGATATTTTAATTAAAAGATGGATAGGCAGATGACTACTATCATATTTTTCTTTGCAGATAAGAAGAAATTAAATGTGAGATAAGTGAACTAATTTGGTCAAGGTTATAAAGGTGTGGTACACAGTAAAATTGCTCTTCTTCTAGACATTTGTTTTTTGCCTTGATTTTTTTTTTCTAAAGAAGTGAAATCAACAGCTTCACATCAGCCACTGATCAGGTACCAGATGGCAAAAACTTTCAGTCACTACCACCTAGGGCTATATTCAAACCAATGAAAGGCCTGTATCTCATTATAGGTCCCCTGAGCTCTCCATTCTCCCACATGATACTGTCTTTTTCAAGTAAAAAAGTGACATTATTTTTAAAACTGCCCTTGTTTCAGAAAACCAAAAGATTCTGATAATTTAAACAGGTTTGTCCTTTCAGATTTTTGATTTTGCATGACTTTATTAAGTTTGCATTGAATTCCACTGCAACAGAAATTTAGCAAAACAAAACCAAATCACACTAAACTATCTGTTAACGCCCTAAAATCTTCTTCACACTCAAGAATTATAGGTGATTGAATAGGATTGCCAGGTTTAGCAAATAAAAATACAGATCATCTAGTTAAATTTGAATTTCAAGTAAACAAGTTTTAAGTATATATGGCCCAAATATTTAAAGAAACATTCTATGCTGAAGAGTTATTTTTTGTTTATCTAAAACTCAGTTAACAAGCAGTTCCGTATTTTATCTGACAGCCCTATGTATGAAAAATAGTTCAAATTATTCTTTACAACTGAAAACACAAGGATGTCTAAGTTGCTCATAAAATGTGTTATGATGTCCACTAAGCCACTTCATACTCTGTGGGAAACAGTCATGTCCTGTAACCATTGTAGTAATACTGAAAGCCTATGAAGAACAAAGGGGGAAAAAACAGCTACTGTTTTGGCTTGAAAATGGAATTATACTTTGCTAACATGAAAAAAGATTGTAGAAAAAAAGGGGATTGTGGTTTTTTTTTTTTTTTCAGTTCCTCTTACAGAAACAAAGACATTGTTCAGCAATTTCTTTTCTCTCTTTTTTTTTAAGTTGACATAAGTAATTCTACATTTTATTTTGGATGACAGGAACATACAAACTCTATACATATAAATTGAGTATTCTTACTAACTGTTCATTTAGCATTTCTGTCCAATTTGCCCAGTCAATTCCCTGAAATAGTCAAATTGGACTTGAAAGCATGTTGCTCCAAGTTGGAAAACTCTTAGGTAAATCTGAGGTTCAGCAGCATTGCCTGCTGAATAACTAACTTGGAATCATGGCATGTATAGCTCCATCATTCTCTCTGTCAGGTAACTCTGTGACATAGTGCAACTTTTGTCATGAGTATGGTTCAACGATGTCTGCAGTTAAATGCTAGAACACAGATGAAAGGAAAATATGAAAACTTGCCTGGGTACAGATTTCACTGTTAATTTGTTTATTTTATCTTGTTTCAAGAGCAGTTGAAAGAAATGTGACATCTAATATTTTATATTTCTAATATGTATGCATATGAACTAAAATCACGCAGCCATGGTAACAAGGACTTTAATGGTAAATACAAACAGTACTTAGGAATCCCTTTTGGGTATATGTTCTTATTTTGATCCATAGAGATTTAAACATCTAACATCCATTAACATTGATGAATATAAATCTCGAGCACCAAGAAAGAGCACAAATCTTTGTAATTCAAGATGTTTAAGTATCCCTACCTCTAAGGGTTAGTCTTATGAAAAACCAGCAAAAGCAATGAAATGGAGAGTTCAGGGAGCTGACATTATGCTCTTAACCCAGGATAATTTAATAAGGATGGTAAAAGGTTTTCTTGAATTGTAAACTATGTATTCTGATAATAATTGCAATGTGAATACTGACTTTACATTATGCTATAGCCGTAGCAGGTATTTTAACACAGCTGTTGTTTGAAAAGTAAAGCTACTTTTTGCAGTTTCTACCTTTTTTTGAAGTGTTAAAAAGAATAAGTCTATCTTGCATATGCGCCCAGTCATTTTGTGTTCTGAAAATTCAGGACCTTAAAATATCTTCTGTGATGTTACTTTATTCCCAAAGAACAAGTACTTAGAACCATGAAATGTCCTCATAAAAGAAAAATACAATAGAAAGAAAAGAGATTTTTTTCAGTGAAATGCATTATATTTTATTATGTGGACATCTACTTACTGATTTCTGAATTCGTGTGTTAAGCAATAGTGTATCTCATTTTGTAATTTTAAAAATTGGAATTTTGCCTGTGAATTTGTGATAATACTAAATATTTGTGTCAAGGAGGTTAATTTGTTTCCAGCTTTCTGGAATTCTTTTGGAATGCATCGATTTTTGGGTGGTGGGTCGGGGAAGGAGATGGAGGGTAACATAGTTGTTGCTTTGTGTCGGAGAGCTGAAGAACCACCAAAGCTGAATCCTCAGTGACATGTGGTTGGGACTGAGAAGATTCAGGGTGGCAGGAGTTTCATGCACACTTCAAAATAATGAAAAACAGTTATTGGGAAAATGTCATGTACTCACAGCTCGCTCTACATGCTGCTTCTAATCTTATTTGTACAAGTACAGGCAAAAATCTACTAACAACAAAGATCGTCTCCTTCCCTTTGTTACAATTTAGTATTGATCGCTGTGAGGGAAGGTTGACAGGAATCCCAGAATGGGTTTAATTACAAGTATACACCAAAAAGTAATTGGCAGAATAAGTAAGGAGTTAGTTAGCATGTTTCATTTTACAGAACCGCAATACTGTACTTGAGCAGCAGTAGTAATCAACAAGGAAGAAATTTAAAAATCTTTATATTAGAGTCCCCAGTCCAATTTAAAATTCATTTCTCCTTTCTTTTAGTCAATTCCCACAAAAGCATTCTAATACCATCTCTATTATCTTGGTATACATGTCACCACCAACTCAATAAATGCTGAACTAGAAAATTAAAGAAGGATGAGATACAGAAGAGAGAGAGTGAGTAGTATAGTTTGCGCATTATATGGCACGAGGAGGCTATTCTAGTGTGATATAAGACATTATAACTGCATATATCAACATTTTTGCCAGCCTTCAAATAGCCTCCAAAATTCAGCTTAGTGATATCAACTCTACTGATGGTTTTATATTGTAAATAGAACAAATTTCAGAAATAATAATCTGAAATTTCATTTCATAATATGCTTCTTTTCTCATCAGTCGATTCTGTTTCCACTATCTCACTTTGTTCTGGGGACACAAATTGGTTTCTCAGGTCATGCTGTTATTAATATGATTTTTAAAAAATAATTGAATTTAACACTAAGGTCAGTTGAGAAAACAGGCAAAATGAAAAGGATAATTCTTGGTGTGAAAACCTCAAAAAGTGAAATAGAAAGCAATAGTGTTCTTTGCTTACTTCAAAATGTCTAAGATATGCTGGACTTATTAATGGTGTAATATAACAGAAGTAGGGCTTGCCGAGGCATTTCTGTTCATGAGGTGTGAACGGTTCATTAGAAAGTGTGCTAGGAAGCCAAGAAATACTCCATTGGTTTTATTTAGTTTTGGTTTCTTTTAAATGCAGCATTTTCTTCCCATTACAGAAGTATTTTCTGTAATCAATGTGATATTTATTTGCTATACAATTAATAGTAAACCTCTATCTCTTCTATCTATTGATTACTAAGTTTCCCTCCTTCTGCCTTCTTAGGTTTCCTGTTGGTTTATGTGGCAAGTCTTTTTCTGTGAGCTTAACTAGTCTAAAATAATCTAATTTGGAGTATTATAATCTCCACTTTGTAAAACTAATGTAATTTGCATAATCCTAAAAAGATGAAGACTGAGCTTCTAATTAACCATTAATTATCAACCCTAATTGTTGTGCTGGAAACATAATAGGTAGTTACTAAATACTAATGATTAGCAGCTGGTAAAAATGCTAAATAGAGAGTTTTGTTTGAAAACTTACCTATGTTAATATAATTGCATAGGGAACCAAATAAAAATTTCTAGGTATTTTTGTATAAATAATTATACATATACAATTATATATTTTATGTTTTTTTGAACATTTTCTGTAAATAAGTGTAAAGAAATGCAAGCCATGATATAATATTTTTGGTAAACAATGAAAATAATTATTTACTTACAAGTCTCAAAACTCACCATCTCGGTTGATACATATTCCGGATGTAATTGGCAGACAGATCCAAAGAACTAAAATAGCAGAGGTGTTGCACATTAAGATCCAGGTGTAATAACATAAAAGAAACGGAATCACACCTACCTGTGTAACTGAAATCAGTGCAACAGAACTCTTCCTCTCTGAGCACTAAATGCTATAATGCAACACTGTCAAAGCGCAGAGGCATGGTCTGCTCAAAAATAGACTTTGAACAGCAAGTTTTCCCTGTAGTAGACTGGCATTCACATGACAGAGGAAGATATAAAGAAGTTTATATTCCTTTTATTTTAGGAAAAGTAAACTGCAAAGCAGTGATTTTACTGCCTGCCTTATAATTTCTGTGAACACGGAGTACATGCTAAGTTTAAAAGAAGATATTTAATAACATAGTCGGTAGTGTAATCCAGTTTTATATGAGAAAACTGAAATAAACTTTCTACAATTTAAACTTGCAAAGATAAACACAGACAAAATATTAGTAGCTGCTGGTATCTAATTTGGAGTATTATAATCTCCACTTTGTAAAACTAATGTAATTTGCATAATCGTAAAAAGATGAAGACTGATCTTTTTAAAAAGCGTAGTTCAAGAGAATTTGGGTTATATCAAATGGTAATAACTTCTTGAATTTATCTGACAATAAAATTGTGAAACATAGCTAAAGAACAAATGATTTAATCTCATTTTCTCACAGCAGTAGTATATTTATAATTCATTGTTGTAAATATACTAGTGCATTGATAAAAGACAACCTGTGACATTAACTATCAGGAACATTTTTGTAAGTATCTCAGGCAATTAATTTGAAGCCAAGGAAATGAAGAAACACTTCTGACTTGTTTTCTTTATTAGAAAAGTCGAAAAGGTTATTTTATATAAAGTAAATGAAACAGAAATGTGTCATGTAGAATCTTACATTAAATGTCCATATTAATAACCCAAAAACCCAACAAATAATTAGCAAAATATAGATGTCCCCCAAAGACATTTGAAAATAAAAATTTTAAATGATCTCCATGGGAATGGAAAATTTAGGAGGTTATTATAAGCCTAATGAGCTAGGGCTTAAACCGAAAACAATTTAAAATAGTTTAAAGATAGGCAAGACGTTTTGGGAAATTGTTGTTTTACATTGCAACCTTACTTATGTGAGTATATTTCTGCAATAGTTCAGTATTTGCATTCTTTCTAAGGTCTAAAGGCTAAAAATTAAGGGTAATCTTCTTCCTCAATGTCCATGGACATTTTATGAGAGGGAAAGGTAACTGTGATTCATGGAAAGGTTGTCAAAATTTTTTTAAAACAGTTAATTCTGCTATAAAATTATCATGTTTGACTGAAAGTACATAAATATTATAATTAATAGAATAATTACAAACTTTATGTAAAAATTCTCAATGTAGCTTTCATAAATATTGTCTGTTTCAATTGAGGTGCTTTTAGTTTTAGTTTGAGTTTTATCTTTAGGAAATAGTTGACTGAAAAGTTTAGATAAACAATGATATTAATCAAACTGGAATGGATATTAGTGGAATCTAACGTAGATCTCTACCTTTTCATCTCAGGAAACTGAGGCCAAGACATATTACAGATGAATTACAAGTTATTTACTGGCAAAGGCTGGGTGAAGTCTTAAGTCTTCCAATTGTTAGTGGCTGGTTCCCTCGGCCACACTGCCTAGATCTCATTGCTCTTGTGAGAGTTGAATATGCATGTATTAAACTGAGTTTTAAATGTAATTTAAAATTTTGTTGCTAAGCAATTCTACAAAGAACACTTTTAAGGCAAAGAACATATGTACAATATAAATAATAACTTTTTTCAGTGATGGAAAATGCTCTGAAGCAGTCTCCAGAAAACAAGGTTTCCAGCCCCACTATGGCAATAACTAAGAGTAGACTTAGGGCATTGCCTGTAACTTCTTTCTCTCATCATTGCCTTTGTACAATTATAAAGATAGTCAGATCACATGATTTTCTATTTCTTTGAGTTCAGTAAAGGAGTTATAGTGATCTAAAAGTAGCCCTCCTCTTCAACATGAAAGAAAGAAAAGTGTGTGTATAGAATTGGAATTGTTCATAGGAATCATTATAATGGCCCTGTGAACCATTATTTTTTGCAAGGCCCAGATTTCAGAGTTTCTGATATGTACCTCTGAAATTCCTGATATAGAATCACATCTTATCCTTACAGTAGAATTTGACAAGCTTTATTGCAATAGTTAAATGGGATAAATATTGACATACAGAAAAGTAAATCTAACACACATACACACACATACACAGACGCATAACTTCTTTAGTAACAGGAGTAAGTGAAATGGTTAATCCTTTTAGCATACATATGACTCTTTTAGCATACTTTATATTTTATCTGAATAACATGTGCTGAGTTCTTAATGCACTTAGAAAAAGATGAGCTCAGCTCATATTTTCCCTTCTTATCAGTCTTCGTTGAAGGAAAGAGATCCTTCATGGGAAGAAAAATGAATGAGCTGCCTTAGATTTGTTTCATGTAATGAAGTACAATGATCTGTTTATTTTCTCTTAGTATATACAGTGTTTTTTGGGATACTTAAAATTTGGTGAATATCATACTGTCACTTTCTCTTTGATACATTTATATCACTTTCCTTCCATTTTTGTATTTACTTTTGAGAGTGGAGTTAAAGTTATTCATCTTGTGCTCTCTTGACAAGCCTCAGACTTGGGAAGCTAGAAGAATTCATTAAAACTAGCATGGAAATGTTTGGAAAATAATAAGTTAAATATGTAAATACAAGCTTGCTGTATGAGATTAATAATCACCATTTATTTGAATTCTTAAACACAACCGTATCAATGGAACCATTGGTTTTGGTTTTATTTTTTAATCCAGGTGATATGGTTTGGCTCTGTGTCCCTACCCAAATATCATCTTGTAGCTCCCTTAATTCTCACATGTTGTGGGAGGTACCCAGTGGGAGGTAATTGAGTCATATATATATATATATATATATATATATATATATATATATGTATGAATATATATATATGTATGAATATATATATGTATGAATATATATATGTACAAATATATATATATGTATATTCCAGTTCAGTTAAGGAATTACGATAATGTACAAGTCGCCCTCCCCTTCAACATGGAGAAAACAAGTATGTGTATGTGTTTGTGTGTGTGTGTGTATGTGTGTATATATATATTTTTTTCAATTCTCTCTCTCAATACATGTTCAAAACATATATATATATATATATATGTATGTATGTATACGTATATACGCATATATATGTTTCCAATTCCTCTGTGTGTGTGTGTGTGTGTGTGTGTGTGTGTGTTTATGATGTATTTTAAATGAATGGAAGGTTTCTGTCTGGGAATAGCTTTAGAGTCAAGAGTCTAAGTAACTCAATGTAAAAAGTTGAAAACAATTTTGAAACATGACAGAAAATAACTACATTGTGATCATTGTAATTTAGCTAGCATTTTTTCTTTACAAGGCTTTTTATCTATTCCTTGATCCAGTAAGGAAATGGTGTTCATCTGTGTCTACTAGATAGAGAAAATTATTGGTGAATGCATTTGGAATTATTGATTATGCTGCGGCATAGTGAGAGTTGTTAAAAGGAGACTGAATCAGGGAAATTGAGCTGAATTCTCTTCCCTTGTGGTTCTGGCCTTTTCTCTCCTAACCATCCTCCTTCTTCTTACAGAACCTTCAAGATAACAGGTATGCACCCAATTCAAGAATGTTGCTGAAAAAGCTGAAAAGACATTTATAATTGTGTGATAATGAGGCAAGAGAAGCATAACATAAGGCATATTTATCAATCCAATAGCATGCACTTGCATTGATGTGAGGAAAAGGACTGAAACATGAGTTTAGTGCCAAATGATAGAAGGCTATATGAGTGCATGGTAAAGAATTTGGTTTAATTCTTTAGCTATCAGTGGGAGTAACAGTAATAGAATACCCTCAGGGTGACTTTTTTACACATCTCCTTCCATTTTAGGGTCATTTTCATGCCTGTCTTCAACAGATTATGCAATTATTTTTAGGTTTTCTCTTTTCTCTTGGTTCTTTCCTTTCCTGTGTTTTTCAAGTGTTTCAACCTCAGTTCACATCTGTCAGGGTACATGTTGTTAGACGTAGCTCCTGGGTGCCTTATTTGGCAAATTTAGCAATTTTTTTCCAATTCTCTTCATTAGTATTTATTAAATTGATAAAAATTTCAATCCTGACAGCAATATATGAAATGCATGATTCTGGGTCAGAGCAGGAATTTTCCTCCTCAGCGATCAGATCATGTGAGATACCTAGCTTATGCACCTGCAGAAAACGTTTAGGAAGTCTTAAGAGTGAAAAGACATTCAAATCACTACCAGGAAAAAGGAAGGCTATTTTGTTTATAAAGAAATATACGTAGAAATATTTGTGGAGCTAAAACAAGACAAGGTAATAAATCCTTCTTTAAACATGCCAAATATTATGTAAACTTTAAACATGGTTTCCAATACTAAGAAATGCAGATGCCATTAAAGGTTTGTCAAATAGCCATTGCAAGACTTAGAGTAGCCCAACTGGGAACTAGACTCTCATTTTACATAAGCCTGTAGGGATTTTGTTAAATACTTTTAAAGGAACAAGTATTTTGTCATGGACCTGAATTTGCCTGCTAGCTAATTCACACTCAATGGATATTTTTTAATGTTTGATTTTGGTGTGTGTGAAACTCTGCAAAGTAGTTGGATAAAATTCCACATTGTCTGGTAGGTAATGAGTCTGGGCTGAATCAAATCTTGTCAGGTTCAGATTAGAGTTGACCCCATCTTTAGGGTCACATTTTCCAATCCTCACACCACTTTACAAGCTTCAGTGTGCATGAAATTATAAAACAGGGAGCATGAGAAAATATCTCCCAGGTTGTTTTTGTGGCAAAGGAGCCCAGAGAAATAAAGTGATTTTCAGCCCTTTGAGTTTTATTACTTTCTGAAGAAAAAGAATTTGGTTAGGGTCAGTTTTCAACTTTAACAGTTCATCAGCCCCTAATTGCACTCATTATCACTGTAGCCAGCTTTATATTGGAGTTTGATTAATAACGATATGCACTTCAGTAACGCATTCCATTAAGTGGCACTAATTACACTGTAACTGCTGTTCAACAACCAAGCAAGTGTAACTACAATGTCATTTTTATGGAGCCAGATTTACTCATAAGGGTACTTTGATAATGCTAATGTGGGAATGAAGTAACAAAAAATGTACTGACAAAGTTACTATTGCATTAAATCCTATAGACTTAAAACTGTGGCATTCTGAGGTTCCTGTTGGCAGAAGAAATTTTGATAGCGACTCAGCGAAAGTCTTCGGAATATAATTAACATGCCATCATCTGCTTAGAATTAGTTTGAGTACTAGGAAACCACATTGCTAATATAAAAGCATAAGATTTAATTGGAAGACTAGGCTCGAATCTTCATGCTACTCAGTAATTACTTTGATCTCAGGCAAAGTACTATTTTCTCTGAAATTACCACATATGCATAAAGATGCCTGTTCCTATATTTGTGATGGTAGCTTTAAATGAGATACTGTGTTTGTGAAGATGCCTAATTTAGTGCCTAGTCCATAGTAAGGGCTCTTTCAATCTTTCATGAAGGCATGTTGTCTTCATTCTTTATCATCACTCAGTAGTAGGAAATAGACTCTTGTTCTCTCAACAATATTTCTATTTGAATTAAGATTAAATACTGAAAATATTTACACATGTAGGGAGGAAAAATATTAAACTCAAACAAAAAAGAATAAAACAATCACCATCATATTATGAAACTGAAGAAACGATGTGAAAGAGGGAGAGAATCTCAGTTTGATTTGCAAGATGGGATATTACACAGAGAGAATGCCATCCATATATGGGAAGGCTGGGGGCAAAAATTCTAGCCATATCTCAAAAAGAGTAAATGACTAGAAAGAATTAAGCAAATTGGAGTAAAAAAGTTGCACAAGATAGTGAACGTCTATTACTTAAGAATGGTTGGGTTTTTCTGCACAATTGGTTCTTCTGCTAATCACTGAATTTCCCCTCCAAAAAAAAATGTTGCTGAAGAAAAAGAATTAGAACTTATATAAAATAAATTATTACACTACCCAGAGTAGGAGTGATGATTTTTCAAAAAAGAGGAACCACAGGGAATGGGCAGTGTTCCAATGTCTATAACAGTATGCTTTGCAGATAATGTATTTAATAGTGAGTGATGATAGATTAATTTAATTAGAATTCTTGTAGGAAATCAGAGATATTTGCTGAAGAGAAGGTCAGATGATCAAAGTAAGATCACAATTTCTTCACATTGTAATCATGTCTCCCTATTATATCCTTCATATAAACATCCCCATTAAAAAAGCTTTTTTCATTTGCTCAAAAATCGCCTTATAAATATTAGCTCAAACATATTGTGAGACTCAATATGAATGGTCGTATGTTAAGAAACATGGGGATAAATCACTTACATGTAATTGTTCATCTTTAGCTCTGGGTTACGAAATATTACACAAATAAAAGAAAAAATTAAAGTAATTCTCAAATGTTTCTATTTTAAATGATGTACCCTTTCATCCTTGTGTTTAATAATGTGAATTCTTGCTGGTGCCCAACTACATCATGTAATAATTAGTAATGGGCTTTGTAGCACACCCAGTTGAAAGAGCAAGATCTCTGGAGTTAATATTAAGGGGTAAGAAATTTCGGTGTAATGAAAAATTATAAAGGTTGGTGAACTTATTGAGAGGGATGAGTTCTTTCTGAATACCATCATCACTGATTAATAGCTGGTGAGAAACAATAATTACACATTTGGCTCTGATTTTCTTGGTTGTAATAAACTCTCAATTTTTGTTTAAACTTGTTGCAGAGGTTTTTATGTTTTCCTTCAGAGAAGGATTTTATGGACTCTAATTTATCTAAAAAATATATAAAATGATGAAGAAATTACATGTCCCCATAACAGAGATCTAGGATGGGAAAGAGTCATGCTAATAATGTGAAGAGCCACCCCGTGAACCCAGAGGCAACACCCCAGGAAAAGAGAACTCAACACCATCTTGAGCCAAAAGTGGTCTTCAGTCTCTAACCTACATGTGGAATATTTAATCAGCAGTCTATTTGTAGTTTCCTATAAATTTATCAGATTATGATTTTGTACAGAATTATAACTCTTCAAGAATAGAGAATTTAGTGTTCCTCCTTACATAGGTATATATTCACAAAGAGTTATGTAGGCTAAAGGTATTATAAATGTAAGCATTTTAGCTTCTAATTCTTTTTTTGTAAATAATGTATTAACTTCAATAATCTACTTTTTCAACTGTTTTCCTACATATGCATCATCTATTCTTTTCTTGATATATTTATTTGTAAAAAATAGAAACTTAGTACTTTATGTTCCAATACAACACAAATCTAACACACACACACACACACACACACAATTTTAAAAATGTATTATACTTTGGACAGTATGATTCTACATTAATGCACAGTATTTATGCCGTCAAGCTTTACTTATGCAAAAATAAATACTGATCTTTACTTATAATGCCATTTATAATTTTCTATAAATGATGAGAACTGGGCTGGACTTCCATCTGAATTGTTAGAGCTGTTTGAAACACAGGAGTGGGAGAATAACTAAGGCCTGTCAAAGAAATGTACACACATATGCATGTGTATATTCACACCCCCTCACATTTGAGTGTATTTTGCTGTATCTAGATATTTTTGTACATTTTTCCAATTACAAATGTCTTAAATAAAGAAGCAGTTTTTTTTCTATATAGTCTATGCACCCAAGATACGTAGGATGTTGTCTATAGAAAAATATAAATGGCTCACATCCTATTTCTTTTTAAAATACTTGTGCATTTTAATTTTTTAGTGAAGATTATAGATCCCTGCCTCTGTGTGTGTGTGTGTATGTGTGTGTGTGTGTAGTAGTGTGCATATGGATAATCATAGATAGCAAAACAAAAGTTTTACTTTTCTTCTTGAAAGGCAGACTTAATGTTATTTTAAAATAAAAAAAATTTAGTACCTCTACAAAAATATGCATATATATAGAGAGAAATTATTATTTTTAATTATAATCCTAATATGCAAATTGAAAATCCAAATGAAAATACCTGAGTAGGTTATAGCTCTGTCTATCTATCTATCTATCTATCTATCTATCTATCTATCTATCTATCATCTATATCTATACAAATAAGAATGACCAAATTGTATTGGATAGTCTTATCTTTAGCCTCCAGTATGATCTGTAGTTCATAATTTTGATCTATGTACCAGACCCTTATAATATATCCTTTCTTTTCTGCTTCAGAGTCTTCCCACATGTTTTATCCACTGCTGAGATAACCCAATCCTGCATGAGTTTCAGCTGCCAACTTCACAAAGGTACAACCTGAGACTGTCTTATTGCATGTCTGCACTGCATACCTTTTGCCTTATACCTGTAGCTTCTTGGTTCACATTAAAGCATGAGATATCTCAGGGCTCTCTTGGAGTCCTCACATGCATAAGCTAGATGTGTGTGAGTTAAACTCTGTGAGTTGAACCAATGAGAGACAGGCAGCTGTGGGGTCTGTGGGGTGACCTATGGGATACAGGAGCTGATGGATACATGTTCTCCCTTCTAAGAATAGACTAGACTGAGAAGCAGTTGTTTCTGTAGCCTCCTGGAAAAGGGATCACAGTAAAATCTATCAATGTGTTGCATTTGATCCAATGCAGTGGTCAACTAAATGATACATTATTTTATTGGTGTGCCCTTATTTCTATCTTACTTCTCATTTCCTTCCCTCCCTCTCCCTGGGATTAAACTCTTCAATAAAAGTTCAAGGCTTCAAGCTTTGCTCTCTGGGGAACTCAGATTAAAACCTGAAGATAAACCTCACGAGTCCACTGGCAATAAAGATTCATTTGCTGTTGGTATTTGGTGATGTTAGTTCATGCATATATTGGTATCACAATTGCTAAGGATTTAGTCTACAGCAAAATCAGCTAAACTTCAGATAGAAACTGAGGTGCTGAGTTTTACAACAGCAGTTGCTCTTTAATGGTATGGTGTAAAGAGAATACAAGAGACCTGGCTATTGTTAACAGCATTAAAATCTTTGATAGAAAAGTATGATAGGCTAAAGAAAACCAAATGCCAGTTGAAGCCCAAAGACCTTTATCGCAGCTTGTAAAGAAACTGTTGTTCTGTGCCAATAGAGCAGTCTGCAGTGAATATCTGGCCTGAACAGGTCTCCAATGTCAAAATCAGGTCTCTCAAAGAAAAAGACAGGCATTCTACAACCTTTTGTGAGGCTGTTTGATGGGGCAAGATGGAGATTCTTGAATCCCTAGATTCCTATGAACCTTCTGGGCTAGCAGAAGCAACCCTTCTTTCATGCTTCATTGTTGAAGCAAACTGCTTTTCTCTGAAACCATGCAGTAAATTCACTGAGACAAATGCCTTGCAAGATGATGTTTGTTTCTCAGCAGAATTTGCCTCCAACACCCCTCACTGTCTTCAGGTTAATCCACACAGTTAGTCAAATCTCTCAGCAAAGCCATTTCTCATGAAGGAGACAGCCCATTTCCTTAAGGGAGTTCAGTATCTGGTAATATGCACTAACAAGGGCAATGAAAGACACATAGAGGAGTGGAAATGAGTGTGTTCACCAGGAGAATATGAAATACAAAGCTAGATAATGGAGGATTTATTGACTCTAGAACATTACCCCATCAGGTGGGATTCAACATTCTGACATGAACCCTAGAATCTAGTAGTAGTAATCTGCTGGTTTAGTTCCTTAACTGAGGGCGTGATCATGCCCTCCAATATAGTAGATTTTATTTTCAAAATCCAAAGCAGACCATCAAGCCTTGTATCTCTTTCTTAGTAGCAGGGAGTAGTAGGAGTAATAGCAGAGGAGGAGGCAAAGTGAACTAGTCTTTCTTTTGCTTTAGAGGGGATTTCCAAACATGCTGCCAGATACTGGATCCTAAAATCTTTGATGCAGTGGGCTCCTAGACCCTTTTGGGGTGTATCTCTGTCTCCCTGACATGGAACGTTTTAGGAGGGTATCCAGAGTGTTTTCCATTTCCTTCTTGTCAGATAAAATTGGTTTGATGTCCTCAATATAATAGAACAGCTAACATTGGGTGGAACGTCAAGATGATCATGTCCCTATGGCTATATTCTTATAAAAAACACAAGAAATAAAATATCTTTGGGGCAATACATTGAATGTGAACTGTTATATCTGCTATGTAAATGCAAATTGCTTTTTTCTTTTCTCTTGTTTGGGGTAGAGAAGAAAGCATTTGCTACAAGATCAATTGACATATACCAGAAGAGAATGGATGTCGATCTGCTCTAGTAACGACACATTTAGCATGACAGGTGTGATTGAGACTACTCTCTGGTGAAGTTTTCATTAGTTTACTGTCACTTGCCACATTTCATCTGTTTTCTAAGGTCCAGAGAGGTGACTTGAATGGAGCGATGGGAAATATCATCACTGAATCCAATAAGTTTGATAGTGGCACTAATCTCTGCAATGCTATTCCTCCTGAGCTGTTCTATTGCTTCCAATCTACTATTTTGGCCAAGGCAAAGTGGGTGCAGTGATCAGTTTCAGAAACTCCTGCTTGGCCCTTCCTACATCATAATCATTACTCCACTGATCAGAGGAGCAATGTGAGAGTTTGGTCAGCTAGAAAAATATATTTACTCAGATTATATGCTAGGGACCAGGTAAATAACCACAGGATGAAACCATTATAAATAATCACAGAGTGGAACCATTCTAGATAGACTTGGTTCTAAACTACATTTATGACCTGACCTTTATAAGGCTTCCATTTGGTCAGAAGATCTTAAAAGTATTTGAAGCCCCCTAATCTTGGCGTCATCAACTCGTTTTTCATTGTCCTTAAAATTCTGGCTATTCTCACCAACCCTGTACATGTAATTACCGGGTAAATAGCCAGTGATATGTGTTTGGTGGGAGGATTGATAAAATATTTACCATTTATTTGCAGAAGAGCTAACCTTGGTAGATTTGTGGTATGTGTGGTTTTCAAAAGAAGTACCTGCAGTGAATTTATGATAATTGGTAGAAAAGCATGAGAAACAGATACAAAAAATGTATTATGATTAATGTTATGTGTCAACATGATTGGGTCACAGGGTCCCTAGACATTTGGATACATGTTATTTTGGGTACATCTATGAGGGTGTTTCTGGATTAAATTACCATTTGAATTAGTAGACTGAAGGCAGATTGCTGTCCCGATGTATGTGCACTCCATTTAATCTGTTGAAGGCATGACTACAACAAAAAGGCTGACCTTACTCTGACTAAGAGGAAATTTCTGTTTGCCTGACTGCCTTTAGATGGACATTTTTTTCCTGCCTTTGAACTTACACAGGAACTGGCTATTCTTGCATCTCTAGCCTTTGGGCCTTTACGCAGGAACTATGCCATAACTTCTATTTTCAGGCCTTTGGACTCAGACTGGAGCTACACCATCAGCTCTCCTGGGTCTCCAGATTGCTGACTGAAGATTTATACTTGTCAATCTTCATTATCACATGAGCCAATTTCTTACAATAAATCACACACGCACGTGCACACACACACATACACATGCATACACACACATACATACACACACACTGGTTCTGTTTCTCTGGAAAACCCCAACCAACATAGCAGAGAAACTGGTAGGTTTGGTAGAAAGAAAGTAGAGAAATCCTCTTCTAATTGTATTTGTATCCTCAGTGAAGAGTAAAGGGAGTTTATCAGCTGAGAATGAGGATGAGGGGATATTACTCTAATAAGTACAGGCTTGTTTGCATTTAAAAGCATGGTTGAGGTGACATGGCTGCTTGGTGAAAGCCAGAGTTGCTATATTTTGGCTGCTAGGGTTATCCTGAAGCCCTAGGGAAAGAGATGGATTATGTTTAATCAGCTCTCAGGATTTTATGGTTTAGAACGTAATGTGATATTTGTTATCTTGTTCAATCCAGTTTGATAATATCTCCATTTTTTTCAAATGAGAAAAATAATTTCAGAGACCTTTAATTTAATTCAATAATACTGATAGGCCCGCTTTAATTTATGTTCTCTACCAATTACTGGCCTTGTTCTAACCCATATAAATGGCATATTGTGACCTAGGCACTAGATCAAGCTGAACTCTATACTGCTATACTTGTATCTCTTGTGTTGAAAAAGTGCATCATCATTTTCTCAACTGCTTAAGGTAAATGTTGTATACTGCCATTCTTGGTTCCTCTCTTTCCCTTTCTCCCACATGTAGTCCAGTTGCAAGTTTGGCCAACTCTATCTCCTATAAATACTCTAAACCCATCTACTTCTATTTTCATATATTTTTGGTCCAAGCAACCTTAGTCTATGACCTGAATTTCTACAGTAATCTGCTCCCTAGTCATTCTCACTTCTATTCTTGATCAATCAATCCTTTCTCCACTCAGCAGTCAAAACAGTCTCTTAAAAAATACAAATTATAGACCAGGTGCAGTGGCTCATGCCTGTGATCCCAGAACTTTGGGAGCTAGAGGCAGGTTGGATCACCTGGTCGGGAGTTCAAGACCAGCCTAACCAACATGATAAAACCCCATTTCTACTGAAAATGCAAAAATTAGCTGGGTGCGATGGTGGGTGCCTGTAATCCCAGCTACTAGTTAGGCTGAGGCAGGAGAATCGCTTGAATGCAGAAGGCGGAGGTTGCAGTAAGCCAAGATTGCACCATTGCACTCTAGCCTGGGTTCCAAGAGCAAAACTCTGTCTCAAAAAAAAAAAGGAAATTATATTATGTTATTCCTCTGCATAAGATTCACTTTCCTTTCCTATTACATATAAAGTCCATTTGGAATGCCTTTCACTGACTGTCTTAACTGGCTAGCTCATGTCCTGTTCCGATTTTCCTCCATGACACTTACCCAGGGCCCATCAGTCACAGCAGTGTTGTATCTGCTCCTTGGCCATGCAAACATACTCCTGCCTTAGCTTCCTCTACTTCTTCCTCCTTACTCTTGCATTACTTTGTCTAATCATGCAAAAACCAGCTTAAATGTCTTCACATTCATGTGGGTTTTCCTGACCACTCAACATAAAATACCCATCCAGGCACCTGCTATCAATCTTTACTGGATCTTTATGGAGAAAGTATCAAAATGCTAATTAAGGTTTGACTGGAGAAGGATATGTTCAGAGGTATGACAGATAAATGCTAGGGCAGGACTGTTCAGTGGAGCAAAGATAAAAATCTCTACAGCAGGTAGTTTATTGAAAAAATGCTTCCTGTCCCCAGAGACCTTTGGAGAACAACTAGGTTAAAAAAGAGAAGACAGTGAGTAAATGTGAGCCTTAGGGATAGAAGAAGAGAAACATTATATGTAGATTTTATGGGTATTGCTAACATGATAAACATTTTCTACATGAATTAGAGTGTTTAAGACAATCTTTGGGGTAAAAGATGACTAACGATTTTGCACTTACTTAATAACTTTGTTACTTGATAAGCTTTGCTATCTGAATAGCACATTGGGCAGAAAGATAAATTGGTATAGAAAGGATGTTATGAACACTACTAATAAGATATTTTTAAGCTGATGTTAAGATTTTCTTAAATATTGATCTAACTGTTTTATACTACTCAAACTAACACTAGCCACATGGCTTAACTTGATTACAATACAGTGTAACTGTAACAGTAGTCAATTATTTATGAATCAGTGGAAACATCTGGAAGCTTGACCTCTTTTTTACATTAAAAGGACTTGGAGCATTTGCTCCATTTCACTATTAGTGCCACTTCAGTTATTACATGCTCTGCCAATGTTTTATGTAACTGGACTGATTTCCTTCTGACTCATAAGGTCAGTTGGCTGTGAAGGGATTAAATTTTCTAGGCACTGCCTCCTGCCTCTATCTCTTTATTGATACAGCACCCTGCTACCTCTGCTTACACACAGTAGAAAATGTATTACTCTGGCACTACATAGCACATTATGTAAACATCAGAAACAGAAGCTAATTTATTTTCCTGTGTCAATGTTATATTCATGTTCTTTAGTACTTCTAATCCTTTCCTTTTCTGATATCCGCATATATGTGTATATATATATACACACACATATAACTAAATTTTCCTCATTTGTTTATAAAAAATAAAATCACCCTACCCACAGGAAGAATTTATTTCAGCTAGTTAAGAAATAATGCTTCTGTTCTATATAAAAGATATTTCCAGTGTACTTTGCATAGAAAGTAGAGATGGGAAAAGTGTATGTTCCAGAACTAATGACATATGGATTCAAATATATGCAAACATAGATATATCTGCATAGCTGAATATGCAAGTCTATCTCTGATAAAACAAAAACCACATAACTAAGTGGACATATCCTACTTAGGTGGATAATCCCAAATTGCAGACAAGTTGTTTGTATTTGGCTTTGTTGCCAGGCTTCCATCCTAATTCATTTTTGCTTAGGCTTATTTTCATTCATGGAATATTTATTGTTCATTTTCCATGTATCTGACATGATACTAGACACTGGAGATCAACGTGATGAATAAGAGATCATCTCTGGTTCTAATGGGTTTGTATCTTTTCATGTGGTCTGAACACGGAGCAGCACAGCACCAGAGTGAAATGTTCAAATATTTTAAATAAATAAAAACTTAAATGAGAGATAAGAGTCACTGTTCTGAAATGAAAAACAAACACAAACAAAAAATTGAAACAAAATGCCAGTTTAATAATTAACCTAATTATTTCCCAAAGCCCCTATATTGTCTTAAATCAGGATGGGACAATATCAATATTGAAATAACTGAGGTGAAATAACAGAGCAAGTGATGTGAGTCCCTAGAAGGGGCCATGTAAGAAACTCATTTGGAAAATGAATCTTTCTCATTTTAATAGAAAACAAAGGCTTGGGAAGACATACACCCCTTAAGTGTGGGCATGGAAATCTGCAAGCATTGGAGAGGACGTAGCACACTTTGGCCTCTGAAACATCAGGGAAGTATAGGATCTAAAGCTTGTCTCACTCCTTAGCAAACCCTAGTGCTTTTTGTGCTCTGGTGCTGTGCTTTGTGCCACTTCACTCCATCACTCTGGCAACTCACATTTGGATCAGCAATTTGACTGCAAAAACATCTTAGAAGATTACGGAGTATCCTGGTCCTAGAGTTCTAAAAAGCAAACATTCCCTAAACTAAGTGTGATTGATTGTCCCAACACACCAACTTCCTTGAGAATGTCTGAATGTGAGATATAAAGACAGAGGCCACAGCTGGCAGGAGTAAAGTTTTGAGGATGGAACAAGCCAGTGGAGTGCTTGTGATTAGAAGACAGATGCAGTAAAATCTGGTAAGTGGTAGAGCTCCCACCTCAAGTAAGAGGCATAAAATTGAAAAAAAGGTAGTTGGACTAAGGTTGCTGGGTAGAGGCAGCAGTAGAAGCAAATATAGAGAACAACTGAGTCACCTTAACTATGGAACTCTGGAGTAGTGAGCAAGGAATGTCTGCTTCTCAAGGAGCTAAACTTCCGCCATCCATCCCCTAAGCAGGTTGTGACCCCTTTCATTATGAAATACCATACTTACTGTTTCCATAGAAGGAGAGGAAACACCTCATATCACTTTCCCCATAGCAGATGTACTTAAGAGAAACAGGTATTTTAATAGCAGTTAAATCACATGGGAAAATGGGCTTAACACTTTTATGATTGATAACCCTCAGCAAACTTTTTATTTATAGAAGGAATCTTTGGCAAGAATTTTGATAAATTATCAGAATTTCTTAAGCCTGTCTTTAGAACCAGGGAACTAAAGTAACAAAGGACCCTAGTGGTCATGTGGTAATCATAATTCTGAACATGATTATCTCATTCTATTCCTTTTCCATATAAAGGTCCCTAGGCTTTTTGCTTGGGGAGTACATATATCTCAGTAAAAATGGGTATAAAGCAAAACCATTCTCTATGATGATAAAATCAATACTCTTGGGGGAAACAAGAGAGAAAAAATGAACTTCTTGATGATGAGAACAACATTCCCCATTGACAATATTAGGCAGGAAGAAATACTCCTGGAACATGTTCTGTGCTGTATGGTGGTATAACCTCAGAGAAGCAGGATGTTGGGAGGTTGAAGCCAATCTCTTTTGTGGGATCCTACTGTATACCACCCAAATGAGTTTCTGCTTTTTATCCTGTGTGGTGCCCAACTGAGTTGGATTATGCATCTTTCTCACATTCTATCTTTAGATAATGAATTGTCACAGTTCCACACCCAGGAACCATGCTCATTATCTTCCATGAGAGAATGTGAGACTCCTGCATACTCAGGACCAGGGTTTCAAGCAAGAGCTTCTATTTCATCCTTAATGGCATCTTTCTGTTTTGGGGAGGCCTAGCTACAGGGCTGCTGTAATGTTTCTTCTTTTCTTTATGTTTCTTGGTTTTTCTCATTAAGTGCCCAATAACCATCAGGCATAAGTTTCCGGCAATCTATAAGACTAAGAAAAATGGTGAAATGAAGAATATTCAAAAACTTTTTAGAATGTAAATAACAGAAACTAATGACAGGTTGCTTTCATTCTTTAAGTAATGTAGGAGGCGAAGTTAGCCACACAGAGAAAAAAATTGGGATAGAAATGGGTAATAAAGTTTGGAATTGCTCCTGTGAAAATATGGCAGAAAATCAACTAGAGATGAATAAAAAAATTACAATGAGGTCCAAAAACTGATGGATAGCATGCCTTATTACAGTGATTTGAAGTTTTTTTTTTTTCCCCCTCTCAAGTCATGACCAAATGTCCTTTGGCAGAAGTCCATGTATAAGGATGGGAAAATTTACATCTTTATTTTCAGTAACCTTGAACTGAAATTTACATTTCCTTCCGTCGTGAATATAGGCCACAAACCACATTAGTATTAGTAGTTCTTGTGACATTTTACCCGATTGAAATATTAGATATTTTCATATCATATTGAAGTTATAGAATCTCAAAATATCAGCTACAATGCTCCAGTGTTACTGCTTTTTCTTTAATGTGTTACTGCAGAAGCATATATACTAATGTATTACAATTTCACACTTTTTAAATAATTTTATTTCAATATAATTGGTTTTTGTATTTTATGAAATTTATTTTCTTTTGCATTTAAAATATTTTTAGAAGGGTCCTATGGTGTCCATAGATGTCATCAAATTACTAAAAGGATTCCTAGCATGTAAAAGGTTAACTGTGCCAGTTCTTTTGTGTGTCAGCAGTTGTCACACATTATGTAAAATTTAAGACTGTGAAAAATAGGATACAAAGGAATGAAATATTGTTATTGAAATGCGCAGAAAATATAAGCAATTCCCTAGGTTCATCAGCTAAAAGGAGACGCTGCTTTTTTATGTCAAATTTTTAATATTATGACTTAAGTGATATTTTTCTTTCACAAATGCCCAGGACTTTTTGTTACAGTCAATTAAACCTGTCTCATTAATCCTCTCTAACCTTCCATCAGAATGCACACATAATGTAGCATTCATATTTTAACATTGTACATCCAACAGCATGATTTAAGGCTGATGAAGGCTTTTCATATCTTGGTTCATTGTTTGCTGAGTATCTACGGCTACCATTTACAAGTCCTGTGGCTGCTTGCATCAGGGATTTTTTGCAGGTGAATATTGATTGTGTACCTTTGATTTTTTCAGTGATTGATAAATCAGTGCCCAAATGAGATGACTGAAGAAGGCTGGCAGTTTAGCATCAAAGCTAGAATTACAACACCATAATGGATAGCTGTTCCTTTTTTTGCATCGCCATGTCAATATCCCTCCTCCACCCTTTATCTAGGAAAACAATAAACTTTATATTTTATTAAAACATTCCACCCATACTCTTAATTCCTGTGATTCATATGGGGCTGGCCTTTGTCCCAGCTTGAGGTGAGCATGTAACTCACGCCAATCAGACAACTCTGTTCTCTTTTCCATAGTGATTGCTGTAGGCAGAGACATTACTGATCTAGGTAAATAAAACTCATTTTACAGAAGTTCATTGAAATGATTGGGAAAGAATTGGGGTGGCTGAGAGCCTGTATTTAGCCAGAAGTAGCTGGGAAGCTATTTTCCACCATGACAACAGGGCCTGCCAAAGAATAGAAGCCATAGAAGAAAATGGTCCTAGACATGGTAAGAGCCACAGTCATTCTGGTGATCCAATTAGAGCTTTGGGTCCAGCTGTGCCTGAAGTCAGCCTGTCTGTTTTCATTTCTGTGCACCTATATATGTGAATCTGTGTATCAAGTCACTTTGAGGTTCAGTTACTTGTAACAAAAAGAGCCTGGATAAGGCACTTTTGCTACACTCTAAATTCTAATTGGTCTGGAAAGTTATTATTAAATTTGAAATATACTTATTAGTGATGCATGAAAAAGTCAAAATAGGAATAGCAACAAAGGAAAATTATTTTGTACTTTATCTTATTTTAAATTAAAGTATGACTAGGTATGGAAGGAGGACAAAAATTTGGGAATTTCAGGTGATCAGTAAACTGCATAAATATTAGTTAATTATTTGAGGTTTCTTCATCCAAGGTGTCATCATTTTTAAAGTGGCAAGCTTTGATCATTTGCACACTTTGAAGTCTGAGAATCTAATCAATCTTCCTCCTGGATTTGTATTCATGTAGAAACGATGGCCTGTTCTGGGACAGCCAGTGTTGCCTGGCCTATGGTACCAAAGAATAAATGAGTAAGAGTCTTGATTACCTTACAAATAAATCTGGTTAACAGTTATATTAATTAAAATGCCTGGTTCTGCGGCTATTCTGAACTATTTATACGTGATTTAATTCATATCAGCAGCTAATTTGTATTTAATGCAAACTAATGGGTTTTATGTAAATGGAGCATGTGGCAGTCTATTTAAAAAACAAATTATCTCTAGTTTCATTTCAGTTATTTTAATTAAATTTAGAGTATGTGTGTGGTGGAGGGATGAAGGGGAAAGGGATGTGTTATATATAAGTGACGATTAAATCCAATTTAAGTCTACAGAATGAGAAACAAGTAATTCTCTCAACAGACACGTTGGCCCTTTCATAAAGTTTGGAGGAGTCAAGAAGATAGTATAAGGAAAAGCCTGTGAGATTTTCGACAGTGTAATTTTTCTTAAGATCATGCTTTTATGTTATAAACTATAAGCACTTATAAGTGCATATATAAGAATGATTCTTTAAAGATTTTTTAATTTGGCTAGAACGTATTTTTTAATGTAAATATCTACTATATATGTATTTTTTTCCTCTTTTTGATTTGGAAATTTTGAAACCATTGTATAAATCAGTTAATTCATGTTTCAGTGCTTGACTTTCTGTCAACAGCTTTTTTTTTTTTTTTTTTTTTTTTTTTGAGACGGAGTTTCGCTCTTGTTACCCAGGCGGGAGTGCAATGGCGCGATCTCAGCTCACCGCAACCTCCACCTCCTGGGTTCAGGCAATTCTCCTGCCTCAGCCTCCTGAGTAGCTGGGATTACAGGCACGTGCCACCATGCCCAGCTAATTTTTTGTATCTTTAGTAGAGACGGGGTTTCACCATGTTGACCTGGATGGTCTCGATCTCTTGACCTCGTGATCCACCCGCCTCGGCCTCCCAAAGTGTTGGGATTACAGGCATGAGCCACCACGCCTGGCAATTGTGTAGGTTTCTTTTTACAGTGAGCATTTTTTCTCTTATTTCCTTAATGTTGATATTTTTTCTGAAGTCAAAGATAATTTTGCTATATTCTTTGTAGTTTCTTCTACTCAGTACTGGTCTAGAACTACTTCTCAGTTTACATAATTTAGGTAATTTCAAAGTTGATGTACTTCTCATTCTTTTTTATATATGTTTCTATTCCCAGCTAGATCTTTAAGGATAAGAATTAATTCATTTCTACAAAATCAATGTCATTTTTGTTGCATATTCAAAGAATGTTTCTTGAATGACATCTCTTAAAAAATCATTCAAATCACTTAATGATGTCTTTCAAAATCCTCACTCTGAACAAAAACTAAAATACAGCTTTCTCTCTCTCATGCTATTACACGATGAAAACTAAGCTCAACAGTTTGTTCAGTCTAATTTTCTAGACCTAATTTCCAATATATCTTAAAAATTCACAAGCTGTTACCTGTTAAAAGAGTTGTATTAGTGTCAAGGCAGCATAAGGTAGGCCCACCTGTTGGTTTCCTTTGGAGTTTCCATGACACAGAACAGCTCATGAATTCCTCCCAATATTTGTATAGCTTTAATCCCAAAGAAGACTCTGTGTACTGGCATTAAACTATGTCATGGAGAAAACAGATTAAATCATAATCTACATTAAAACCTTTCCCAATTTTACATTTGTAATACTGCAGCCATTCTTAAGATACCCTTAATTTTTCTGTCTTGAACATTGCAGAGTTCCCCAAAGCTATAATGCCACACATTAAAATAAGTTTTAGAAATGGTGACATTGTTATTTATACATCGCTATAGAATATTGTCACAAGCTCATACAGGGAAGGACAATGAATTTTTAAACTTCATGTTTCCTTGTCATCAAGGGACAAAAAAGAAAATCCAAACAATTGTTTGTGGTTGTTGAGTGATCAGCTGACAGACTCTCCAGTTTCACCAGCTGTCCAGGGAGCCTTGACTTTTCTACATAGCAGATACAATGACTTCTGTTTTAATTCAACTGCTGCCAATTTGGAGCTGCACACAACAACTCAACACCTAGAGAAACTTTAACAAATAAAATTAACCATATTTGAAATGAAAAAGCATTAACTCAGTCAAAATGACTGGAAATCTACTTTTTTTTTTTTTTTTTTTTTTTTACAATGGAGTTATATTCTAATGAGTTATTTATTTTCTCGTAATTTTTGTCAGGAACATCATAAGTACCCAGATGGAATAATAAATATTTTGTTTGGTACTGTGAAGTAACAGATGCACCAAAGTAGGGTAGTTTCATTCCTTCTCAAAAACAGACAGACAGTAGAAAGCTGGTATGGTGGATAGGAGCTACTTCATCTTAAGGAAGCCCACTAGATATGTAAATTGGAGTTTATAGAAAAATAATACCTCCAGGGATGTAATTCAAGGTAGAGGTGAGAGGAAGAAAAAATGCACTTCAAAGAGCTCACTTCTATACCTTTTTATTTCCCCAAAAGCAAAGAATGACTTAGTAAAGAAGTGTTATTTGTGTAGTTGCCAAATCCCTCTTCTCATAATGTCTTCCCTTTCAGATCTTCCCCTCTCAACTTAGCTACATTAACCATCTACATTGATTCAATTGGCAGGTGATTTATCAGGCCAGCATTTCATCTTCCCTACAAAGCCAAAGCGTGCACCGTTTCTTGGTGCTACAAGTGGGAACAGGCGGGATATTCCTTTGATGCTACAAGGACACCAGACTGATAAAATTTGCTCCTGTATTGAACTTGACATGGAGGTGGAGTGCTTTAACTTTTAAAAGTCTGCTCCGTAACTCTCAGAATAACTGATGACCCTCATTGATATTCACACTTCAAATGCTGATAAATCTTAGGGTTTTTTTCTTTGATTCTAAGTTCAAAATCTTCACCTTCCATACACACACACTCTGTTATCTCAAACTGACAAAACCTTACTACCTGCTGAGTCACTCACTCCATCCATCTATTTATTCATCTGTCTGTCTATACGCAGTAGGATGGAAAAATGTTACTATTTAAACCGAAGTCATCTGCATTTCTGCCACATACTAGAGACTGGGATGATTTATAACTAAGAAGTTCTTTGTTTAGAAAAGTAGCATGTTTCTCACTTTCTTTACCGGTGTGAGACAAATAGAAAGAAAATGCATAAGAAAATGATAAGAATCTGGAATTTTTGAAGGCACCTAGGGAACTTAAGAAGGTCTAACAGCAAGACCAATTCATAGGTGACTGAATTGTGCAGCACACAGTACCCTGATTTAAGAAGAGCCCTATGCTTAGTTTACCACTGTTGCCATCTTGAAATTCTTAATAACTTTTGAACAAGGGATCTACACTTTAATATTGCACTGGACCTTGCAAAATATGTAGCCAGTTCTAAATAGCAGCACTGTGTTCTTAAATTTAGTCAACTTCTGAGTTAAATACGGTGAGTTGCTGCCAGTCAAATTTCTTATGTCTATTTCAAGGTGTGAGCCAATATACCAAAGGTTGTGGAACGTTACTTAATAGCAGTTATGACTGTTTTATCTCATAGCCCTTGTGTTTTCAGATATTAGGGCTGCTTGATTTCGTAAGGCTTGCAGTGAATTTACAAAATTTACATTTATTTAATTAGACTGATACTCTTTTCCACCACTGTATGAGTGTGTTTTATGGTTTTTCTAGGAAAGTCATTTTCATACTGAAGGTTGTCAGCCAACTTGGCATGGAAAATCTTAAACTTCATTCTTATTTTATTTCTCTTAAAGCTAGGCAATTACATTGATCAAATCTTGGTTTATGGGAGCTAACGGGAAAGGACTGTTAAAGACTATGAAGAAAAGTTTTCTTTGATGATAAATGGGAGGAGAAACTCATCCACATTGCCTAATTTTGAGTAATGGCTATATGAACACACGACGTATGGAGCTACAGTAGCCATTCTATGGCAATAGGGCAAAGCCATGAAAATAGAAGACAGGAATGATGACAAGCACATCGGACACTGATAAAACCATTTTGCTGCTGAATTAGCCAACACTAGAATCACTTACTTCCAGAATACTTGTTTATTTAAGTTCCTAGACCAGCAGCCTCAGAAATTTCTTAGAAAACAGAATGCTTGGGCCCCCAACTTAGATTACTGAATCAGAAACTCCGGAGGTTGACAAACAATTCTGTGTTTTCACAAACCCTCTTGAAGTTCTGATGTATGCTAAAGTTTAAGAACTACTGCTTTAAGCTACATTGTCAGCTCTTCTCTTCATTATAACTCAAAGGATCTCCAGTTGATTATACGAGAAAAACACACATGCAAATTATGGCTTAACAGATTGTACTTTGATTTAATGCTATGTGTGACAACATACAGATTGCTTCAGCAATTAGAAATAACTGCTATTAGTATTAAGTTAATAAAAATAGTTTAAGAATTACTACTTTACCTATGATCCCCACCTGTAAGAATCATCACTATCAGATACTGAGTTGATTTGGCATTATTTTATTTGTCTCATTTTCATACTTTATAGTTACATTTTTAAATGTAACTGAAGAATTATTTATTATCTGGGTGAGAAAAAAATGGATAAATATAAATAGTAGTTGTAGCAATGTTATAAAATTTGAGGTAAATATGGTGAATTATTGCCAGCGTTTTTTGTGAATATATCAGACCATCACCAGATTTGGACACAACATTTCCTGAATTAAATTCTAATAGTAGTCTATCACTTCCCATATCACTCCTGTTCTTACTAAGGATCTGTGGATACTCTCTTGTTTGCTCACTCTATTTCAACCACAGTTTGACTACTGTCTTCTGTACAAGATTCTTCATGTGGTTCTGTGCCTCTAGAAATTTTCTTCCAAGTGTGAATACTTGCCCTAGGCATTTTCAAGATGATTCATTGAGGCGCAAGAAGAAATACTAAAACATCTTATTATTATACTTCTCAATCCAAATTCTAGAAAACGAAACTCTTCTAATAATGTCATGTACTGATTAGCACAAATATACAGATGCGATCAATTTATTGGTAGATTCTATATAATGTACAATACAAACAATATCTTGAAGAAAAGATGAAAGTGGCACATTGGGCAGAGTGGGACAGTAGAGCTTTCCTTTTTTCCCCTGCTTCAGCATATTGCTATAGTTTATTTGTGCCAGACCAAGTAGAGTTATCAATTCCATTAACTAGTTTTAACTAACTGAACTTTCAAAAATTACATGAGGAAATTAAAATACTCCTAGAAAGACCTTATAGGCTAAAAGAATCATAAATAATGTAAATTCCAGTGAAAATGGTGGTGTTGGTACTTTCCATTTTGTTCATGGGCATTCTGCCAGACTCGCTACAGGACAAAAACAAGTGTGTTCCCACATAACACAATGAGAAGTGGCCAAATAATTTTTTAAATGATTTAAGGAGATTATTTGGAGTGTAGGTTTATGTCTACTGTTTTTAGTGATGACCCTCACCTGAAATGGATATTTGCCTGTAGATATTAGCTAATGATAGGTATAATTATATCTGTAATGATTAATACATACTGCACACACACTGTTTGTTATGACTTCTAAAATTATATTTTTGCTACTGATTTTACTCTGATTTTAAATGTTTTTGTTTACTTTTTTACTAATCGATTTTATTAGGTCAATAAAGTTTTTGCTTTTCATACTAGGGTTTCTGGCATCTGAATCCAGCTGGCTTCCCAATCATAGTTTTCCTTTGGTCTTCCTTCACTCTCTGTGTGTTTCTGCTATACTGAAAGATCTGCTTGCTCTTCTCCAGGCCCAACTCTACATACTTCCTTAAAGGAATCTCAGCCAGGAGTCATGTCACCTTCTCTGAACTCTCATTGTGATAGTAGATATTTCATAGCCTTTTAAGTCTTTGAGGGCAGGATACATTATCCAATCCATTTTACTTCTGCCATAATGCATAGGAAATGGATTCCAAGAAACTATGTTAGAAAGAAGAAAGAAAGGAAAGAAAAAATGCCAATTGTATGAGCAAAAAAAAAAAAAAAAAAATAGTTCTTCACCTTTCCCCTTAGGAGGTTTAAACGAATGGGGAGGCACCAAGCTATTCAAATTAATTCCTCGAATCATCTCATTTTAAAAGTGTACTTCTTTTGACACTATATTTCATGACTAAAGTAAGCTTAAAATATCACCAGACTACTGTCTTTCTGTCATGTAATGACATGTGAAATATTACTTTATTCACAAGGCCATTCCCAGATGACAGGAACTACTGAACTACAACAAACAGGAAACCAGACAGGCAAGGGTGTGTGGGGTCTGGATCTTTTACTCCATCACACCTAGGTGACAGTCTCTGTTCCACTGCTTACTCGTGCACATGCAACTGGTCCAAATTCTTCTCTCTTTGGTGTTCTCATCTTTAAAACGACTATATGAATTCAAATAAATGATACATATAAATAAATGTATTATATATTACTGATTATTATTAATCATTCTTCTCATTTCATGTATCCTTAAGGCATAATTATAGTAACATGCATCATAATATGTTTATTTTTATGTCATTTGAGCTTTAAATCCTAAGGTTTACTAACTAGCCCTGATATTCATACAATTCCATTGTTTTACCCATAACTTAATAATTTTATGCTTTGACTGTTTTCTGGTAGTCAAACATGTATCATTTCCCATAAGAAAAGTTACTGATTCCCCAGCTTAAGTGTCCTCTAACATTCACCAAATTGACCATTTAGCATTATGGATGATGGGAATGAAAGTTTTTGCAAGTATATGCTTGCAAATAATAGGAGTGTGGTAAAAACAGAATAGTAAAAATAAGAAAATGGTATAAAATAAATAGTACAAGAAAGTCCTCAAATGTGAAAGATACCTGCCCTCAAATCAAGTGTCCCTAAATGTCCAATAGAATGAAGAAAACAGAAAACAAACTCACAGCAAGGCATACCACTATGGATTTTCAGCACATTGGAACTAAAGAAGTATTTCTAAAAGATCCAAAAGGTTATGTGAGAGGCTGAAAGAGGTTTGTTACAAATTATAGAAAATATAAAAATGTCATTTATCTCAAAGTTCTTGAATCCTCTAATATTCTAAGAAAAGATGTTTTCATCCTGCCATACTATCGTTGGACAGTTGTGAGAGTAGCATAAACATAACCTTAAATACAGAAGGGTTCAATAATTTAGTTTCTGTGCAATCTTCCCTAGGAAGGTTCTAGAGACATAATAAGAAAAATTAATGATAAGCTTACCCTTGTACAAAGCAAGTGTGCTATCTAGCGAAAGGCCTTCCAATACAGCAGGGTGAGGAAGTAAAATTCCAGGGCAGCAACTATCTTTCAAATCCAGAAAAAAGTACTCCTTCATATATAAGAAGGTTGTTTTCTGAAGTACTTGGATATTCTGGAAAATTATTACTGGTATTTGACAGCTTTCATGGAACATTTGGACAAATACCAATTATAGATACATACAATCAAAGAACATGTAAAAGGACAGAAAAAAAAGTTGTATTGAGAAGAAAATGTCAACTATTTGGCATACCATTAAATAAACAAGAGTTACAAGGTCACAGTTGCATAAAAATTGACTAATGTTTAATAAAAGATTATAATACAGCAATATTCCAATGCTGTGAGAGGGGAATTCAGGTCTATTCCTGAATGATTATGATGGAATAAGAGATTTTAAACTTCAACTACTAAAACAGGAAGCCAATAGAGTCTACCAAAAAAATGATAGAGATGTACAGATTTTAAGTATTTTACTTAGCAAAATAGTGAATACCAAAAGAAAAGAGATAATGAAGATGGAAGCCGTTAGGGGTGAGAATACTAGAATTGATAGTCTGGATTCGGTTCCCTCCTCCTCTCCCTTTTTTCTGGTCTACTCTCAAGCTCAAGCTACATGCCTTCCTTAGACAATCCTATATGCATGAGGTCTCTGTGTTTGAAGTCTCTGGCTTAAGTGAGGTTTTGTAGTGTTCAGGTTTGGGGTTTGGGGTTCCCTTCCCCTTGGACCAAACCTGGACAGTGGAATTTGAGACCAGGAATGGGACCTTGAGGGCAGCAGATCACAGGAAAAGCTTTGCTTAAGCCAGTTGTGGACCCAAGGGGCAGCATGACAATGAACTGCATTAGGTGTAGCAGGTATGGCAGATTTCCAGGGAACTGGGGGACAGTTGAGTCAGTGGGCTGACCCTCCCTACACAAGAAGCTATGAGAGTGAGGGGAGACTGGAGAATAGCTTGTTTCTTACAGAAACCTGTGACTTTGAGATGGAGGAGGGTCCATGAATTACACTTTACCTTTCATCACTTATAGGCCCATAGGAGTCCTATCATTAAGGATATTCTAACGATGAGCTCTACACTCAATTGAGCTGACATGAAAAATTAGCTACCTATCTGAGAGGCCTAGCATAGAGAGATCAATCAGGCAGAAACATCTAGACACAAACCCACTGAAATAGAATGCCTGAGGAGATGCTTGGATACCTGAATTAATGTCTTCATTTGAGAAAATCCAAGTGCACCAAAAAACAGTGCTTTCTGGGACTTACGATTAGAGAGTCAAGGAAAAATTAATGTAAGTCAAATCAGTTTAGGATCATTGCAGAGACTCACATTAATGTACCTGACCAGAGAGAACCAGAGGATATCGCAGCAGAAACAAGTGACACTCCACCTCTGCTAAGAGCTTGGTGGCTAGACCAGTGTCAAGGTCCCTTGAACTGCAAAAGGGTGAGACTTGTAGATTCTACCATGTGCCTAGAGGGAAGAGAAAAGATTCCACAGGTGGACAAATGGAAGTTGCCCTCAATAGCCGAAGTCAGAGGAAAGAGTCTAATTAAAAGGCATGAACAAGAACCTTAGGTGAACTACAGGTATGAATGCAGACATCAGTACAGAGATAGAAGCATAATGATTAAGGATAAGCCACCTGAAAATATGTATCCCAAGTGCTAAATAAGATCATTTAAAACACAAGAGGCATTCTGTGAGAGAAATTCTAATTACAAACTACCCCTGCAAGACCTACCAGTTGGAGTTTAGAGAAGAAGGAGATTAAAATGTTCCAAAGGTCTCATGTACTATGAGAAGGAAAATAAAGAGGGGTATACACCTATTCTAAAGGTTTTATTCTATAGGGGAAAGGAGTAAAGCAAAAAATTTGAGAATCAGAATACCATGGTGAAAGGGGAAGTGAGTTCCAGTAAGGGACTAGTTGGTGTCCAGCTTACAAATAATAGAATCATTATGTGTGTATTTAAGAAAATGATGAGAGGAATAACAATAGAAAGAAAAAAATGTCAAAATCTTCAATCTAATCAAGAGAAACCTAGAATGAAAAGCAATAGAATAATCATCCAAGAAATAGGCTAAAGAGAAAATAAAGTAAAATCTAAAATAATAAAGTTGGAATAAAATGGAAACTATCATAAATTATACTCTGAATAGACTGAAACTATCCAAAGGAGAAAAAGACACAAATTGAAATAGAAAACAACCCCAAATACATGCTGTTTTCAAGGAATATGTTTTAAAAAATAATACTCTTAATAAAAATACAATGAAAAACAAAGGGGTGGGCAAAAAGTTAACAGGCATTGAAACTCAAGGAAAATAAAAATGGTACCATTATTGTCCAACAAGTTGGAATTTATAATAAAAAACACTGAAGGGATTAAGAGAGAGCAAAAAACACATTACAAGTACAAATGAAGAAGATATTGAAGATGGAAATACATATGAAACAAACAGCATGGCAGCTAAAGATAAAACAGACAGTATTAGAAAATAAAGATTAGAAATATATAAAATTCAAAAAGTGCAAATATAACAAGATTTTATTAGCTTCATCTCAGCATTATATGAAGAAATGAGATTTGAAAGTGGCTGCCTCTCCTAGGGTTTGGAATTTGTGAGGTAAGAGCAATGAATGCCGAATATGTAGACAGAAGCCTTTAAAAATTCTTTTATATTTTTCAAATTAAAACCATGTATGTATAAAACTTTAATAGTGATTGAAAATCATATCTATGAAATAATATCTCAAAGGGAGAAAGGTGGGACCCACTGATTATGGTAATACTATGTCTTTTCTGAATAGTGAGGATTAAAATCCATGCCATTGTTTTACTCTCTGAGTAGATTAACTTCTTTAATATTTTCCTAATTCATGCTAATTGCAAATAAATATATAGACTTTATATATGAAAATATTTAAAATTATGGACATTTCATAAAGTTTGTGTTAAGTTTATTTCAAATGAGAGGTAAAGATTAAAATCACATTAAACTGGAAAGAAACCATTAAGCAATAGTCTCTAAAAAGAATCTCATTTACAGAGAAAAAAATATATATATTTTTTCTTGGTAAAAGAATATAAATTTTTTAAAATTAAAACCCTGTTATGTTTGGTTTAAAATTTTCTTTCTGTGATCAGGTTCTTAAAGTCTCTGTATATATTAATAAAATTCTAAACCTATATCTCTTCATTGCATGCTATTTTTTTAATGTTTCTCTTTAAGTAACTAACATTTCCCAGAAGTAAACCAAGTTGATACAAAATGGATGAACTGAAAGATCTTAGAACATTTTTTGGTTGGCTTGCCAGGCCCATTTTAATTATAAGCTTTAACTACATCCTTTTTATGAGATATGTGGATAAATTCATGGGAATCTAAGTTGATACTTATTTCCTTTTATGACTTGTTTTTTCAGAAATCTTCTGTTTTACATAACCATTTTATAAAATGTGATTTTATCAAGTTCAAACTGATTTAATGAGAATTTTAATTGGAATTATGTTAAATTGGAGGAAATTACCATATTCATAACACTCATTATTTCCATCTAGCAATTTCTATATCTCTTTATATAGTCAAACCTGGTTTTATATTTCTTAGCAGAATTTGATACTTTTCGCTATACATTATTCACATATTTTTGTTCATTTTCTATTTTTTAGTTTTCTCTTAATTATATTTTGTGAACTGTTACTGCTAGTTTATTAGATGTATTTTGGTTTTGTAAATTAGTTTTTGCAGTCATTGCTTTAATAAATTTGTTTTAAAAATGTACATGTATTTTAGTATTTTTTCCTTTGGTTTTCTAGATAAACCATCAATGTTAAGCATAATGATAATTTTGACTACAATATTTACATCTTTTGTTTCTTGTCTTATTGCATTGGCTAGAATGAGGTTAAAAAGTAATTGGCACAATAGGTAAATTTATTATGATAATTTAAAAAACTACTGTTGAAAATGCCTCTAATACTGCTCCATAAATGTGTAGTGGTTTGTTCATTCTATAGTGTTTTTTGAGAGAGTGTTCATCTATTGCTATTTTGCAAAGTGTCTTTCCTGGAATGATGGTTAAGTTTCATCAAATAACTTTTGACCATCTTAGGAGATGATCATATAGTTTTAGGGCTTATTAGTGTTATGACATATACAAAAGTATTTTGGCATTTCTAGGAGAAACTTTGTCTATGGTGGATTAATTTTTAATAACTTAATAAATTCAATTCCATTTGGCATTTTAAAATATGTTTTATGTTCTATAACATTTTCTTGGCGCTAACTTTGTCTATTTTTTATATCATGAGGAATACATACAATTTAATCCAACTATATATTCTAAAAGAGATTGTAAGAGTAAGAATTATCCAATGTTTAATATTTGTGTGAATTTGCTAGTAAGTTACACAGACAAGATATTATTTTAGAGATATTTGTCTCCTAGGTTTTCTAGTTCATTTATTGTCATTGGTCTAATTTGATTTTCTAATTCTTGAGATAATTATGGGAATTCTATTTTTTTCAGAAAATCCATTAGATTAGGATATAAAATATTAATATATAATCTCCTAGACACCAATAATTTATAAGTTAAAAAAAATCTTCCCCTATTATACTCCCATTTATTTTAATCTCTTCTATCAAAAGATGTTAGAAACAATCATATTTATAAATAGGATATGAATAAATTACTTTCATTATATTGCTAATTGGTTGCTTAAGTGAATTAAATATGATTTTCTGGTTTATTTTCTTATTCTTCATTTATATTTGTGTTGTTAACTTCTAGACCTATCGCATTGTAGTATAAAAGTTGTGATCACATGCTTTGTATTGTTTAGATTCACTAAGGGTTTTCCTTGTGGCAAATAAATGATACATCTTAAAAGTTGTTTCATGTAACTAAAAGTTGTATGTTCTCTATTTATATGATCATCAACTAAACTTTATTGTCTATTATTATTGGTGTTTTGTATTTTTTTGTATATTTTGTATTCCTTATTTGACTGGTTAAAAACCACTGCAAGTGCTTTTTCCCAAATTTTTATTGTCTGATCAATAGATTTGTTAAAGTAATATTATTCAAACCACCTATTTCTAAGAGAATGTAGTTTATTCTCATGTGTCCACTGGGAATGTAGTAGAAAGCAAAACTCAGAGAATAATTGTTGGGAAAGGTTGTAAAGCTTTAATTTGTAATTATTTTTATTTTATTTTATTTTTTATAATACAGATGGGTGTCTTGCTATGTTTCCTAGGCTGGTCTCAAACTCCTGGTATCAAGTGATCTTCCCATCTCAGTGTTCCAAAGTGCTGGGAGTATGGGCATGAGCTACCATGCCTGGCCAATAAATTGTAATTAATATCATCAACATGAAAACATGCATGAGATAAATACAATTGAGTATGTTTAAATGTGCAGAAAGATAATATTTTGAAAGAATTATAAAAATATAAGTGTATTTTAAATGGTGAATTGTAAAATTAATGACATTTACTCTATTCTAAAAAATGGTTAGTTTTTAATTGAAAAGAATAAAAGTGGTATCTGTATTTTGGAATGTATTAGTATCACAAGTTCAAATTAAATGATCAGATTAAAATATGGAAGTCAAATAATTGAATCACTTTCTGGATATATTTCTGCAATTTTAATTTTCTGCTCTAACGTTATGTTTGAACGTTTGCTAAGAATTCCTTTTTTTCTGATGAAAAATATAGATTTCCAATTTTTAAAACTTTCATAGGATATTTGAGGAGAAAATGCATTTTAAACAGAGAAAATAATATTGACAATAGAGATATGCCTAATCCCTAGAATCTACTTTGGATTTGTCTAATTAATATTACTTTTCATTGCTTTAATAAACTTATTTTTTAAATCGAATTTTATTTTAGCATATTTAATGATGTGATAGCTTGAGTTCTATCCCTGCGATCTTTTCCTTGACTGTCTTTTTACATCTTATTGGAATTTTTTTCTTGGTCTCAATGAGTGATGTTAAAAATTTGTGTTGAAGATTGATTTAGTTGTGTCACAAAGTAAAAGCCTGCTTATATGGTTACAATTTGATGCTGACCAAATGTTCTTTCAGAAAGTAATTCCCACATCTGCCAACTAAATTCTATCATATGTCAGATTAGATGTTAGAACTGTTTCTTACCATCTGTATTCTGTAAGCTCTTGAATGATAATTTTCCCTGATTATACAGAATATATATTTTAAATGGGAAATTTATTTGGCCTAATCTATGATGGGTTTGTATATGTTATTATTCTAACTATGAAGAGTTTTAGAGTTAAAAAAAAAATCAAGCATGGGTCTTACTTTTTCCCCAAGCACACAAAATATTTACACTTTCCAACACCTTGCTTTTAGGCGGGATCATGCAAAATTAGCTCTGGCCAATCAAATGTGTGTTTAAGTGATGCATACCACTGCTAGGCTAATGAAGTTAAAAGCCTTTTAGTGATCAACTAGTATTTTTCTTTGTTTGCATGTGGGAATTGTTGACACTATATGCTGAGATGTCAGAATTATAGGATTAAACATCCTGCATCTCTGAGTCACTACATGGAGGACAGGTGCCCTAGGAAGTGGTCTGGACCCATACGGACTTAACATGTATGAGGAATAAACTTCTGTTGTATTAAACCACTGAGATTTTCTGGTTATTCATTACTGTAGCATAGTCCCTTCTGACAACACATCAAAAAAATCTGTAAATTTGGGGCTTTTATTGACCAGTATGGAATTTCTGAATGTGTGGTTATACTTAACAATGGTTCAGATACTACTTTGATTGAGCCTACTCTTTATAAAATTACTTCTCAATACGCATGATATGATAAATTTAATAATTTTATCTTCACTTCTAGTGTTGTATGTTATTAAAATATGTTTTAGGACTTCTGTTTCTATTCACTCTACTGTGAGCAAATATGTAAGTGCACATGGCAATTATATTTGACCCAGAAATGTTCAACTCATCCATTTTATTTGTAATACTTGTCTTAGGACATGATTGATCATGTTAAATGTGCTCCACCAGTTAAATTTTGTTGTTATATTTTGTACTTGTCACATAGAATGCTTAACATGAAATATTTATGTCTCCCGAGGAGTCTTAAATGTGCTCCTCAGCTTTTGAAGTAGACAATGGTGGTAGTAAATATTTATTAATTGTAAAGCATGACACCAAAATTTATGAGATGGACTACATGCATATGGGATTTCCATACTGAATGCCAATGTACATGTTGATGTGTAATGGATAATAAGGCTGATATCTCTGAAAATGTGAGCTCTTTCGAGGAAAGACATAAATATATTGAAAGGAATTACTCAGCCTTTTTCTCTCTCTTTGTTTAGTTTTTCTCAAAATCTAGGGTCATAGATAAGTAAAAACTTTCTGTTATGCTCTCTTCTCTTGTGTCAATGAAATTATTCACTCATACATTTAACAGGTATTTACTGAGCACTTACTCTGCTCTAGTTACTGAAGTGGTACATTTAAAAACAGATGATGCTCCTGCCCTCACAGAACTTGTATTCTACTAGGGGGTCGAGATTATTACATGTGCTTTCACAGAGTAAATAAGAAGTTGTTGTGATATAAGGAGTAGTCAAATAAATCTCTTAGAAGAGGTGATATTTGATTTGAGACCTCAATGATAAGATCCAGTACCTCTAAAGATCAGATACTTATTTTGGAATCCATAGAGATCTAAATAAAACAGTATAATAATTATCAGCTGATACTTTCTGGTTCATATCTTCTATGCAGAGGCATTACCTTATACTATATATTTCCTTATGAGATTAAGGTACTGATAATATGCTCCAATGACTATTTTTGATAATGATTTCCCACTTTAGATTCAACAATACTCAAATCTGTTGATCAGACTCATTTACTTTTTGTGTAATTCTCTTCATATTCCGTTAAGTATATTAGTGTGTCAAGCTTGACAGCTGTATCTTATTCAGTTTTTAAATGCTAACTTAATATGTCCTACTCATTATTTTTCTTAATCATCTAGAGTGCTGCAATGCCTTTCAAACACTCACTCACTCCCATTGGCTCCATTCTAATTCATTTCTTACACAGCAATGATACTAAATCCTTTTAAAATGTAAATCTTATTACTTTCCCTAACCTCTATAGACACATATCTGAGATTCTCTATTGGTTTCACTTTGCTCTTAGAATGAAGCCGTCAGACACTAATAGCCATAGAACCCTTTCACATCTCTGCCTTCACATCTAGTGGTGTATACAGAGGGTCTCTCCCCTCTGTAACAGAGGAATTGGTTAAGTTTCTTGCATGTGCCATGTCCTGTCCTGCCATGAGTCTTTGTGTGTGCTATTCCATCTGAAAGATTCTTAACTCACCTCATATCTGAATAATTTCTTTATGGTTTTTTCAAATTCTAATTATTTTAAACATAATGAAATATTATAGAGAGAACAACACAAATGTCATTTACACACTGTTTATGGAATTAAATATTTTAAGTTGTTTCAGACTTTTTAAAAACATTGAATGTGTTACAGAATCATTGAGAGTTCCTAATATATTATTTCATTATCTTCCCTCCTAACCAGAAATCAACTACTGTTTTGAATCTAGCAGATTTTCATCAACGATTTTATATGAAAACTTCCCCTCTTTATGCAATTATAATCTCTATCTGAATTTAGATAGGCATTTGGATAGAGGGTTATGGAGCAAAGAATACCATATTATCTAAATTTATTTGGTTTCTGAATTTCAAATAGCAAATAATGACAGTTTAGACAGAGATGTACACAGAAATGTACCAGATTTTATCAATTCCTAAGTCTGAATAGCAAAAATTTGGATAGTGAGAGATCACTGAATGAGTGTGTGTAAGTATATAATATTTTACAATATTTGCAATCTGTATACATGGATTCCTAAGGTTTATATAAAGTCAGCTACTTTCATATTATGTCTTTTACAGACTTATCCATGTTGTCATTTATTTTCTTTAATTGCTATGTTTTATTATATGATTATGACATAATTTAATTATCATTATCTCCTTCTCTATATTATAAATAATGCTTCAGTGAATGTTGTTTTATATTTTGCTTATGCTCAGCTTTTCCTAGGACACATGCCTATGAGTACTACAGCTGGGTTGAGGGCTTAAACATTGTCAATTTTAAAAGATACTGTCAAATTCCTCTCTAATGTAGTTTTACCAATTCACCTTCCACCCACAGTGGCAGCTTCCATTTTTCTACTTACTTCCCAAAACTTGGTCATGTCAATATATGCTATATGTTTTTATCTGCATTTCCTTGGTCACAAATGAGGTTGGGTCTTCTGCATATTTTATTGATTAATTTGAAAATTAATTATTTTGATAAAAAGAAAAAAATTCTTTTTTTGTGAACTGCCTGTTCAACTATTCTACTTAATATTATATGGAGTTATTTAACCTTTATCTTAATAATTTATAGAAATATCTTACATCTAGATATTAAAATATTGATCACCACTCAGTATGTTACTTTAGAAACCATCAGACTTCCTCTGTTTCCTAGCACTGAGTACTTCTCTCCTTTACTTGCCACAGATGCTGTTTGCTTTTGTTTTTATTATTACTTTATCAAGTGCTATCTCTTCCACAAGATTTGTACTCTAGATTAGGAATCATGTCTGTTTTTAACTATATTCATATTTCCTATACTTGAGGTCAGTGCTTTGCACATAGCAATAACTAAACTAGTACTTTTGGAGTCAGTAACTATGTGAATGAATGAATATATGTTAGTTGTGTCAAGCTTTGAATTAAGTTATTAATCATACTTAGATCCTCAGAGTATAAGAAAGATTAAAGAAAGCTTCTCTTCAGACGTATCAGTTCACTTCATACTGGAGACATTAATTAAGTCTAGCAGTCTTTACAAGACCGAAAACAATCACCATTTGAGATTTAAAATTATGTTTTCACTAGCTCCTGTCTGCTGATCATAACAACTCTCTTCAAATAATACATGAAATAAAGAATTGCTTAGAAAAGGAGAGAAGCAAATGTTGCCCTTCATTTTAAGTGTCCTTTAATGGTAAAACACTGTGGAACATTTATGTAAATCTGAATGAATAACAAATGGAATTGTTCTGATCAAGACTACTAAAAGGAAGGCCCAATGAATTAATTGTCAAAAAGGCACAATTTTGCAATGCAACAATTCTTAACTGGGTTGCAGTTTGCTGAACTATAAATAAAATAATTTAAATTTAATTTTATACTGGTATAATAACTAAAATTTTAACAACACTTCCAGTTGTGATTACAAAGGAAGAGGAGCACATTAACCTCTGTTGAGATGATTATTTAATTTTTAATCTGTAGGTTTTCTAAGCAGGAGGAATCTTTGAGCTTAGAAACTGTCTTTTTTTTCTAATTAAATATTTTAATAGCACATAAGGCTTCATATTTATCATAGATTATACTGATGACCACAGCTATGTTTCCTGGGTCATTTTTTTCTTTTGTCTAGCTCTTATACAATTCCTAGCAGTTTGGGGAAGGTCAAGGAAAATAAGTAAGGAAGGATTAACTCTCTCACTGTTCACAGGTACCCACAGATTCATAAGATACTTGTGAATGGTTGATGACACTTTAATGGGAGGTGTCATGAGAAACTCATCATCACTGCTTCAGCCAAGATGAGCTAATTTGTATGACTCAAAGTACAATGAAAATGTGGTCCCTTGTACAAAATTATTAAGATTTTTAAGAGGTTGACAACAGGGCATTAAATAAATTTAGGGCCCTATTGAGCCTCAGATGTTTCTTGTTCATGAAATTGGGGCTTTTGCATTTGTTCTTGCAGTCTTGGTACTGACCAGCATCTCCTCTCTGAATGGCTGCTGATGAAGTGCAGATGAGGAATATATTAGTTTCAGGAAAGGGGTCCAGGTGAACCCTAAAACATGGACTCTAACTTCAACTGTAGACAACACACTCAATGATCCTTGAGAACATGACAGGCATTTCTCAGTAGAGGCAATGGTGACTGGCTGTCTTTGGCTTTCTTTCCGGAAAATGAATGATAATTATAAAATTAATTATAAATTTATTTCAATTATAAAATTATAATAATTATAAAATTTCCATTTCCTCTTTATGAAATTTTTACTGTAATGGAGCTGAAAATAGTTACATTGTCCAGATTAAATGAGACATTAATTTGAAAAATACAATGCAAATACTATTGCAGTTGATTTCAGTTTCTCTACACAATGGTGTTTCACTGCCTTGAAAACTTTCTTTTTAATCTGGCCCATATCATCATATCACCTAAAACCCAAATGACACGTTTTTCTTAAATTTTTTATATATATAGGGATTTTGTTTCCTGCCCCTCCCCTCAAAATATATTTTAAAAATATTGAGAACTGGGCCTCCAATCTGCTAAGTATTTGTAAGAAGTATTTTATAGTGTGCTGAGCTTAAGTAGATGCTCAAAAATGGTTGTCCATGTTATAGGAGAATGAATCACTTTGAAAAAAACAGAGGCTAAAACTATGGTCTTTTAGGTCTGATTTGGATTAGAGCTAGCTATGAAAAGTTACATCCAGGAGATGGAGTAGGGAAAAAAGCTCTAAGAAAAGGGCAATACTTAACATCAGAAGGAGGGCTGTATCACAAGTGATCTGTATGTTCATAGTAGGGTTCCTCCTCTTATTGGGACACAGTTTAACCAAAAGAAAGGGAATTAACAAGAACAAGGCAGGGTTAGCCCATGCTGAGGGGCATGGCTGTGGCAGGGCTTCCTTTTCAGCGGGGAACTGGAATGGAAGCACAATGAGAAGGAGTGCTGTTGAGGAGGCAATGCTGTGTCAAAAGCAGGGACAAATAAAGGCTGAAGCAGGTGGTGGAAGGTGAGTTTAGGGTACTAGGAGTAGTGACCCTCAAACTAGGAAATTTCGCCCAACATTTACAGAGCACTAGTAGGCACTGCATTATCAGGTGAGAAATATATCATAGATATAGGATGAACATAGCCTTGCTTTAGATATTCTGGATCTAATAGGAAAAAGGGATACTTTCTTTATGCCAGACTAACAGCATAAAGAAACAGCATAGTGAGTGTAGCAACAAAGAGGGGCACAACACAGCCTGGGATCTCAAGGTTGAAGTTTAAGACCTGCATCTTGAAGAATGAGCAGCAATGAAGCAGATGGAGACTGAGTGAGATCATTCTAACTAAATACAATGGCCTGAGTAATGCCAGAGGTAGGAATCAGCGTGGCATGGCATGGAACTATAGTTAACTCAATATTTGCTTTAGGTTAGCTTTCCAGGCAAAGAATGGTAGGAAATAAGAGTAGAGAGATTAATAGGTCAAGTCATGGAAGGACTTGGATGTCATACTGCTAGGCTTTGACTCCACATTTAAAAGGTTTTTTAAAGGAGGTTGGTAAGAGACAAAGTTGCACTGTAGATTTAACGACAGGGAAAGTGAAGAGAGACCTGAGTGGGGTCATCTGGGGGCAGAGAGACTAGCCAGGAGGCTACAGTAGTAATCTGGTGAGAAGAGATGATGACCTGGACCAGGGAAGTGATGATGGAATTGGAGAGGAAGGGGCTTGTGTAGGAGGTAATTTAGGAGGTAAACATATTAATTATTAACCAAATTGGTTTGTGGTTTAATGATGAGCTTGAAGGCAAAGGAATAAATAACTTTATCTGAGTGTCACTGAGAAAGGTAACTCTAAATATAACCATCAGGAAGTGTCTGAATTAATTTTAATGGCATGCAGCATGTTACTCAGGATAGGTTGTTCTCTTGCAGTAAAAACAACTACAATTTCAGTGGTTTAAAGAAAATTTATTTCTCTTTCATGGAATGGACACCGAATGTGGATTGTGGATTTCTCATTCATGGATGTGGACACCGAATGTGGAGTGGATACCGAATCTGCCCCACACAAGCACTCAGGGATCCAGACTGCCACAGCTGTCACCATTTTTTACCTGCAGCAATGAATACGTCCCAGCATGGGGTGAGAAAACCCTGGATAACTGTCCATGGTTATTTCCTGCCTCATTCAGGATAGTAAGGGCCACACAGGCGATTCTTAGGTTAAATGAATAACGCACTAGACAAAGAGAACTGGCCAGAGGTGTGCTGTATATTCTTTTTACCATATATACTAGTATATATGGTAAGATGATAGAATTCCAAATTATATAACTGTAAATCATAAAGACAAACGCTTTGTCAATATGCATTTATAAGTTTAACAAGGGAAAACCTGCCCCCTTTCCTTCTACTTACATTTTTTTCAGTCAGTACTGGTTATGTGTTTTCATCCAACTTATGATTTACACAGAAGCCTAAAACATGTAATCTTCAGTATGCCCAGAGGGAAAGGAAAATCAAATATTGATGACAACTAGTGAATTACATTGAAAAGGTAAGCCTAACCTTTTATGGTTTAAAGTAGTGTAGCATAAGACTGGCTAAGCTTAGCCATAGGAAGATGTGCAGAACACTCACTTTGTGATAACCTGCCCTGTGCTAAGCTTGCATAAATTAAAACAATTCAGTTATTTAATCCTCACCACCATCCAATCATACAAAAACTCTTAGAGACTTTTAGATCTTTAAACTTGGAAGAAAAGTTTCAAATGATCATTCTAGAATAAACCCTTTATTTTTTAGATGAAGTAAGTGATGTCAAGAGAGTGAAATAATGAGTCTAAAATAACACAGAAAATGAGTCACAGAGGTTAGAATCAAACTCACAGTAAACTCTAAGTCCAGTGTGTTTTTCCCCCATCACATTAATTCTCTGTTTTGTGATTTGGATCCCAAGGATTACACAAAGGCCTTATGACATTTCCATATAGCTGGGCAAAATTACAGTAAAGAGTGAGGATAAAGTCATGTTTAAATTATTATATTTTATTCAATATTTATATAATCTCTTGTGGTTTGCTCAAGACAATTCAGCTGGTTATGAAGATTTTATGAATACCCCAGTAACAATGCATTATTTGCATGGTTTATGACTTGTGTTCTACCTGTATTAAAAACTTTATGGTTTGGTGCGGTTAAGAAAGGGGACAGGTTTTCCCTCGTTAAACTTATAAATGCATATTGACAAAGCCTTTGTTTTTATGATTTACAGTTATATAATTTGGAATCACATCAAATTCTGTCTAGTATATATGATAAAAAGAATATACAGCACACCTCTGGCCAGCTCTCTTTGTCTAGTGCATTATGCATTTAACCTAAGAATCGCCCCTGTGCGGCCCTTACTATTCTTTTTTAAAATTCACAGCAAAAAATTGAAAATAAAAATAAATTTTAATTATTAAAGGTCTAAAAATGATTAGCCATATTATTAAACTTGCATTTTGGTTGATATATATAATTACTGATGAAAGTAGAGTTAATGCCAAAGTGAGTTTACTTTCTGGTTGCAAAATTTAATAAGCATTATGTTAAAGTCCACAGCCAAGAATGACATTTAGTTCACCAATGATTTTTTAAATATATAAATAAAACCAAAAAAGAGATGTTATGAAATTAGACAAAAAAGGGCTTTTATGAATGACAAATAACATTTTTAGAAAAATATGAGTAGAAATTAGTTTATACTTCTCAAACGTTGGTGCTTACCTCTAAGAAGTGTGCTGTGAGTATTTAAAGCAGCAGGGTAAACTATTCAATAAGCACATTTAATCTTTCTGGAAAATCTATTAAAACAAATGCTTAAAAATTAACACTTTTTTATATTATGATAAACTTGGATATATTATGGGGTAGAATGCAAAAGTTGCATGACTATATAATGAAGGAATTATGGAAGCAGACCACTTTAGTCTTCCCCAAAGATATACATTGGTTTTGTCTGCCAATAAGGTTATGATAGCAATAAACTCTAAGAAACAGATGAAGAGAGTTTGTATATTAGAGAAACAAAAGTGTATTATTCAGAGTTCTCCAGAGAAACATAGCCAATAGAAGATATCTATATTTATTTACTTATAGAGATAGGCCAACGCCTATGTGATTATGGAGGCTGAGAAGTCCCAAGTATACAGTTGGCAAGTTGGAGATCAAGAAGAACCAATGGTATAGTTCAGTCCAAGTCTGACGGCCAGAGAAACAGTGGAGCTGATGGTGTAAGTTCCAATCTGAAAGCCAAGTCCAAAAGCAGGAGAAGACTGATGTTCCAGCTCCGAGACAGGCATAGAGAGAGTGAAGCCTACCTTATTCAGCCTTTTGTTGTAGTCAGGTCTTCAACTGATTGAATGAAGCCCACCTCCATTTAGAAGGACAATCTGCTTAACTCAGGCTATCCATTCAATTGTTAATCTCATTCAGAATAATGTTCAGCCAAATATCTGGACACCCAATGGCCCAGTGAAGTTGCAACATAAAATTAACCATCACAAGTTGGTGATTTTATCTTGTCTTTGGATTTAAGAACAAATAACTCAAATGATCTGTCAGCAGGTAAAGAAGAGAAAAGGCCAAGTATTATTATCCTTCTTTGAACATGAACTGGGCAATATCATGGCTAAATGATGAGAGGTTATAGGCAGTTACAAAGTTGGCAGAGGATTTAAGAACCTCCTATTTTTATATTAGAGGGCAGAGGGTTGGCTGAGCCCTAGGCCGCAATGCTCTTAAGACACCTGTCACGATGATTATTTTAATCCTGCCTACTCCTACAGAATCCATGACCTCCACTCATCTTGGCATAGACTTAAATTGTATACTGAAACTGTGAAATAGAGAGACAGATTTAATAATCATTCCACTTAGTAAGTACAGCTGGGGCAGGTAATTAAACAGGTTTTCTCTTGCCAGGAGGCCTAAAGCAATGTAACTCAGAGTCTCGGTCACACCACTGGACTGAGACAGAAAGTTATTATCAAACAGGCCTTCTCTATATAGGCCCATGTCACATCACCATTCTTAGCCAACAGAAGTTATTAAAGGGGCCTAGTCAAGCCACCAGAGGCTGGCCATATCTTCAGTCTCAGAAATACTGGAATTATAGACTGAAAAATGAAAAGGGACTAGAATAATAGAAAAAATATTATCATTATTTTTGAGGTAGTTGCCATCTAATAAAATATGCTAATTGTGAATCTTTGACATTGTAGTTATATAAATAACTATTCAAACATTGGGGAAATCATTTAATTTCAAAAAATTTCTGATTTCTTTTTCCGTTAAGAAAACACTGTATTTAAAGGATGTGAGACATAGTAGCCTAATTGTGTGTAGATAGAGTAGCCACAAACTACTCATAAAGGATATCAAGGTTGACATTAGTAAAATAGTGCTTTGTTAGGAAAGGGTTTTTCTTTTGCTTTGAAGATGGAAAGTCAAAATTTAATTAAAAATACATTAAATCTATCTTCAATTTTGTTAACCATTTTCAACTACTTATTGCTCCAGTTATGTATTTCTATATAACAAACTACTCCATAACTTTGTGTGTTAAAAGAGCAAACATTTTATTGTACCTAGAAGTTTGGGATTTAGAAAATTAAGGCAGTGCTCAGTTGGAGGATCATATGCTCTACAATGCACTGACCAAGGTCACTTTGTTGTATATCAGCTGATAACCAGACTGGTCTAGAGAGTCCAAGACACTTGGTGCTTTGGTGGGACAAGTGGAAGTTTGAGCACCACTGGGCCATTTTCCTTCTCCATAGGTCTCAGGTCTCTTTCTTCGATCTCTGATTACTCAGCTGGATTTTTCCTAGGTGCGTCTCTTTCTTTGAACTCAGATTACTCAGCTGGATCTTTCCCAGGTTTCAAGAAGAAGACACAGGAATTGGAGGCTGCTAGTCTTTTAATGCCTGGGCCTATAAACTAGCGCAAAATCAGTTCTGCCATATTCTCTTGATCAAGCATTCACAGAGGTTTCTCAGATTCAAAGGAAGGGGACATAGACTCTATCTCTTAAGAGAAATCCCAAAGTATTTATGATATCATCTAATCTTGCCAATTGAGACAGTCCCCTACTGGTCCCTTTAGACAGCCTAAATGTTAACACCATGGTCATTCATTCCTGCTTTTGTTCCTTTAGTATAACAGTAAGTATTTAAGGCAGGGCACTTTGCTACAGCTCCTCACACACATGGAGCTGCTTGTACTAGCTGGGGAAAGCAGATTGTTAGATATTCTCGAACTTGTCGAGCTAGTTGTCAAATGGTTAGTAGCTTAAAATTGGCTGTGGTAGTTGTATTTATATCACAAAAATCCACAACTGCTACCATTCGGGCTTTCTATTGTTGTTAATGGAAACTCTCTTGAGGAAGGAGAAGTTATACAGGGTGCTAAGCACAAGAATAAAGTTACTCCAGATAAAAGAACAGCAGGCATATTTTGGTGACAGCAACCCAGGGGATGTTAGGGAGAAGGATGAATAGGCCAGGAGACTCCTGCACAGAATGTGAATAGAAAAGTAGAAAGAGGTGAGACTGCAAGAACAATCTCTTCAATCCCATGAAGTCTTGAGAGTAATTTTGTTATATTTGACATTTGTATACTTTCCTTGCCAGTTTCAAAATGCAAAATAATTTATGTATCCCCCTTAACTACAGGTATTGTTGTTAACTTTTACAGAAAGTAAAATGAATTAAGATTCAAAGAATCTAAATGCCTTGTCCAGGCTTTCCTTTGTTAGGGGGTCTAAATCAGGATTAGAACAAGCCCCTTTCTCCTCTAATTCCAGCACATAATACATCTGTGTTCCTAAACTCCAAGGTTTTTGGCCTTTGTTTTCATTTGGCAATGGGAAATCATGAAAGAGGAGGAAGACAGCAGGACAGGCTTTAGGTTTAGGAAGGAAACTCCAGTGTGCCTGAAACGTTATTTTCATGCCTGTGTGCCTTCCTTCACCCATAAATGAGAATATATTTTCAATATAAATTGAAATTAATTTTAAATGTCAAAAAACTGGCAAACACATGTACATTTGCAAATATCTTTGATGCATGAAGCCATGATATTTGGCTCTTATATGGATACCCAGGTGGAATCTACTGATGAGCCACCTCTGTAAGCGGATGTATGCGCCCAGTTCTCCAAGTGCTGATCTAGACGATGCATCTTGTCCTAATTTCAACAGGGTGTCAAAACTAAAAATATTCCTCATATATCAAACACATAAGTTTCAACAAATGTGTATGAATAGAGTGGTGACATTTTAGTCATGGTCCACCCATCTGGGAAGGCATCAAATCTAAAGAAAGTTACTTGGCCCACTCTCCTGGCTCCACTTTCAGCAGAGAGGGAATGGCAGGAGGCTGTGTATGGTGAAAGGGCCTGGAGTGGGGGTGGGCTTGGGTGGAGCTTTTCAATAAATTCTCATACTTAAATGTTTTTATTTGCTTGTTTTTTGGTGGGGGAAGGGATGAAAGGACTGCACTTTTGGTGACTTGAAGAAATAGTGTTGTATTTTTTATATTAAAACATAAAATGATTTATTAACGTTTTCTTTCTTTTATTAAGTGTTTTTAAACATTGGATAAATTGTTCTGATCATTAGAAACTCAAATTGATGCATTATGCTAAATATACAATATATGGGCAGCTGTGTGATGAGATAGCTACAATTTAAATTGGATTGAGAACAATGCAGAAATAAACACAATTGGCACTGTTGACTAAACACTTAAAAATAGAATGAAAGCACAACTTTGTTACACAGATTTAGCAGAAAGCTAAGTTTGAGAGACAGTCATACAAAATTAAGCACTTAAATATATAATATATTTTGTAAAATGTACATATTTTTACTAGACAATATTTTTACATGACTGAAACCTTGTACAATATATGAAATGTAAGATATAGAGGAAAAGATCTTTCTCTTCCCCTATTCCCCATCGACTGTGTCTTACCTCAACCACACACACATTATTATTAATAGTAGTTTCTTTTTTTTCTTTTCTTCTAGTTTTTTTTTTTTTTTGAGATGGAGTCTCACTCTGTCACTCAGGAAGGAGGGCAGTGGTGTGATCATAGCTTACTGTATCCTCCACCTCCTGAGCTCAAGTGATCCTCCTATCCCAGCCTCCTGAATAGCTGGGAGTACAGGTATATTTCACCACACCCACTAATTTTTGTGTTATTATTATTTTCCTTTAGTAGAGACAGGGTCTCACTACATTGAACAGGTCAGATACATATGCTTTTAATAATCACTGGTGATGGTTTATAATGCTTATATTAATATATTTCATAACATTGAATCACACATTCTTTTTTTTTTTAATTTTTATTGCATTATAGGTTTTGGGGTACATGTGCAGAACGTGCAAGATAGTTGCATAGGTACACACATGGCAGTGTGTTTTGCTGCCTTCCTCCCCTTCACCCACTCTTGGTATTCATCCCCAGGCTATCCCCCCCAGGCCCCCCCGCTGTCCCTCCCCCATTTCCCCCAACAGTCCCCAGTGTATAGTAGACCGCCTCTCTGTGTCCACGTGTTCTCATTTTTCTCACCCACCTATGAGTGAGTATATGCAGTATTTCTTTTTCTGTTCTTGTGTCAGTTTGCTGAGAATGATGTTCTCCAGATTCATCCATGTCCTTACAAAGGACACAAACTCATCATTTTTGATTGCTGCATAATATTCCATGGTGTATATGTGCCACATTTTCCCAGTCCAGTCTATCATCGATGGGCATTTGGGTTGGTTCCAGGTCTTTGCTATTGTAAACAGTGCTGCAGTGAACATTAATGTGCATGTGTCCTTATAGTAGAACGATTTATGGTCCTTTGGATATATACCCAGTAATGGGATTGCTGAGTCAAATGGAATTTCTATTTCTAGGTCCTTGAGGAATCGCCACACTGTCTTCCACAATGGTTGAACTAATTTACATTCCCACCAACAGTGTAAGAGTGTTCCTATTTCTCCACATCCTCTCCAGCATCTGCTGTCTCCAGATTTTTTAATGATTGCCATTCTAACTGGTGTGAGATGATATCTCAATGTGGTTTTGATTTGCATCTCTCTAATGACCAATGATGATGAGCACTTTTTCATATGTTTGTTGGCCTCATGTAGGTCTTCTTTTGTAAAGTTTCTGTTCATATCCTTTGCCCATTTTTGAATGGGCTTGTTTGTTTTTTTTCTGTAAATCTGTTTGAGTTCTTTGTAAATTCTGGATATCAGCCCTTTGTCAGATGTGTAAACTGCAAAGATTTTTTCCCATTCTGATGGTTGCTGATTCACTCTAGTGACTGTTTCTTTTGCTGTGCAGAAGCTGTGGAGTTTGATTAGGTCCCATTTGTCTATTTTGGCTTTTGTTGCCAATGCTTTTGGTGTTTTGTTCATGAAGTCCTTGCCTACTCCTATGTCCTGAACGGTTTTGCCTAGATTTTCTTCTAGGGTTTTTATGGTGTCAGGTCTTACGTTTAAGTCTTTAATCCATCTGGAGTTAATTTTAGTGTAAGGTGTCAGAAAGGGGTCCAGTTTCTGCTTTCTGCACATGGCTAGCCAGTTTTCCCAACACCATTTATTAAATAGGGAATCCTTTCCCCATTGCCTGTTTTTGTCTGGTTTATCAAAGATAATATGGTTGTAGATATGTTGTGTTGCCTCCGATGCTTCTGTTCTGTTCCATTGGTCTATATCTCTGTTTTGGTACCAGTACCATGCTGTTTTGATTACTGTAGCCTTCTAGTATAGTTTGAAGTCTGGTAGCGTGATGCCTCCCGCTGTGTTCTTTTTGCTTAGAATTGACTTGGCTATGTGGGCTCTTTTTTGGTTCCATATGAAATTCATGGTGGTTTTTTCCAGTTCTGTGAAGAAATTCAATGGTAGTTTGATGGGGATAGCATTGATTGTGTAAATTACTTTGGGCAGTATAGCCATTTTCACAATATTGATTCTTCCTAACCACGAACATGGAATGTTTCTCTATCTGTTTGTGTCCTCTCTTATTTCGTTGAGCAGTTGTTTGTAGTTTTCCTTAAAGAGGTTCCTTACATTCCTTGTAAGTTGTATTCCTAGGTATTTTATTTTCTTTGTAGCAATTGTGAATGGCAGTTCGTTCTTAATTTGGTTCTCTTTAAGTCTGTTATTGGTGTATAGGAATGCTTGTGATTTTTGCACATTGATTTTATATCCTGAGACTTTGCTGAAGTTGCTTATCAGTTGCAGGAGCTTTTGGGCTGAGGTGATGGGGTCTTCTAGGTATACTATCATGTCGTCTGCAAATAGAGACAATTTGGCTTCCACCTTTCCTATTTGAATACCCTTTATTTCTTTTTCTTGCCTGATTGCTCTGGCTAGAACTTCCAGTACTATGTTGAATAGAAGTGGTGAGAGAGGGCATCCTTGTCTAGTGCCGGATGTCAAAGGGAATGCTTCCAGTTTTTGCCCATTAAGTATGATATTGGCTGTTGGTTTGTTGTAAATAGCTTTTATTACTTTGAGATATGTTCCATCAATACCAAGTTTATTGAGGGTTTTTAGCATAAAGGGCTGTTGAATTTTGTCAAATGCCTTCTCTGCGTCAATTGAGATAATCATGTGGTTTTTGTTTTTGCTTCTGTTTATGTGGTGAATTACATTTATAGACTTGCGTATGTTGAACCAGCCCTGCATCCCCGGGATGAATCCTACTTGATCATGATGGATAAGTTTTTTAATGTGCTGTTGCAATCGATTTGCCAGTATTTTATTGAAGATTTTTGCATCTATGTTCATCATGGATATTGGCCTGAAGTTTTCTTTTCTTGTTGAGTCTCTGCCAGGTTTTGGTATCAGGATGATGTTGGTCTCATAAAATGATTTGGGAAGGGTTCCCTCTTTTTGGATTATTTGGAATAGTTTCAGAAGGAATGGTACCAGATCCTCTTTGTGTGTCTGGTAGAATTCAGCTGTGAACCCATCTGGAACTGGGCTTTCTTTGTGTGGTAGGCTCTTAATTGCTGCCTCAACTTCTGACCTTGTTATTGGTCTATTCATAGTTTCAGCTTCCTCCTGGTTTAGGCTTGGGAGGACACAGGCGTCCAGGAATTTATCCATTTCTTCCTGATTTACTAGTTTGTGTGCATAGAGTTGTTTGTAGTATTCTCTGATGATGGTTTGAATTTCTGTGGAATCTGTGGTGATTTCCCCTTTATCGTTTTTTATTGCATCTATTTGGTTGTTCTCTCTTTTCTTTTTTATCAGTCTGGCTAGTGGTCTGTCTATTTTGTTGATCTTTTCAAAAAACCAGCTCTTAGATTTACTGATTTTTTGAAGGGTTTTTCTTGTCTCTATCTCCTTCAGTTCTGCTCTGATCTTAGTTATTTCTTGTCTTTGGCTAGGTTTTGAGCTTTTTTGATCTTGCTCCTCTAGCTCTTTCAATTTTGACAATAGGGTGTCAATTTTGGATCTCTCCACTCTTCTCATGTGGGCACTTATTGCTATATATTTTCCTCTACAGACTGCTTTAAATGTGTCCCAGAGATTCTGGTACATTGTGTCTTCATTCTCGTTGGTTTCAAAGAACTTCTTTATTTCTGCCTTCATTTCATTGTTTATCCAATCAACATTCAAGAGCCAGTTGTTCAGTTTCCATGAAGCTGTGCGGTTCTGAGTTATTTTCTAAATTCTGAGTTCCAACTTGATTGCACTATGGTCTGAGAGACTGTTTGTTATGATTTCCATTGTTTTGCATTTGCTGAGGAGTGCTTTACTTCCAATTATGTGGTCAATTTTGGAGTAGGTGTGATGTGGTGCTGAGAAGAATGTATATTCTGTGGATTTGGGGTGGAGAGTCCTGTAAATGTCTATCAGGTTCGCTTGTTCCAGGTCTGAGCTCAAGTCCTGAATATCCTTGTTAATTTTCTGTCTGGTTGATCTGTCTGCTATTGACAGTGGAGTGTTAAAGTCTCCCACTATTATTGTGTGGGAGTCTAAGTCTCTTTGTAAGTCATTAAGAACTTGCCTTATATATCTGGGTGCTCCTACATTGGGTCCATATATATTTAGAATCGTTAGCTCTTCTTGTTGTATCGATCCTTTTACCATTATGTAATGACCTTCTTTGTCCCTTTTGATCTTTGTTGCTTTAAAGTCTATTTTATCAGAGATGAGAATTGCAACTCCTGCTTTTTTTTGCTCTCCATTTGCTTGGTAAATCTTCCTCCATCCTTTTATTTTGAGCCTTTGTGTATCTTTGCATGTGAGGTGGGTTTCCTGGATACAGCATACTGATGGGTTTTGGTTTTTTATCCAATTTGCCAGTCTGTGTCTTTTGATTGGTGCATTTAGCCCATTTACATTCAGGGTTAATATTGTTATGTGTGAATTTGATACTGCCATTTTGATGCTAGCTGGCTGTTTTTCCCGTTGGTTCATGTACATTCTTCATTTTGTTGATGGTCTTTAGCATTTGGTATGCTTTTAGGATGGCTGGAACTGGTTGTTTCTTTCTATGTGTAGTGCCTCTTTCAGGAGCTCTTGTAAAGCAGGCCTAGTGGTGACAAAATCTCTGAGTACTTGCTTGTTTGTGAAGGATTTTATTTTTCCTTCACTTATGAAGCTCGGTTTGGCTGGATATGAAATTCTGGGTTGAAAGCTCTTTTCTTTAAGGATGTTGAATATTGGCCCCCACTCTCTTCTGGCTTGTAGAGTCTCTGCCGAGAGATCTGCTGTGAGTCTGATGGGCCTCCCTTTGTGGGTGACCTGACCTTTCTCTCTGGCTGCCCTTAGTATTTTCTCCTTCATTTCAACCCTGGTGAATCTGACGATTATGTGTCTTGGGTTTGCTCTTCTTGCGGAGTATCTTTGTGGTGTTCTCTGTATTTCCTGGAGTTGAGTATTGACCTGTCTTGCTAGGTTGGGGAAATTTTCCTGGATAATATCCTGAAGAGTGTTTTCCAGCTTGGATTCATTCTCTTCGTCACATTCTGGTACACCTATCAAATGTAGGTTGGGTCTCTTCACATAGTCCCACATTTCTTGGAGATTTTGTTCATTCCTTTTTGTACTTTTTTCTTTAATCTTGGTTTCTCGTTTTATTTCATTGAGTTGGTCTTCAACTTCTGATATTCTTTCTTCTGCTTGGTCAATTCGGCTGTTGAAACTTGTGCATGCTTCGCAAAGTTCTCGTGTTGTGTTTTTCAGCTCCTTCAATTCATTCATATTCCTCTCTAAGTTGTCCATTCTTGTTATCAATTCCTCGAATCTTTTTTCAAATCTTTTTTCAAGGTTCTTAGTTTCTTTGCACTGGTTTAGTACATGTTCCTTTAGCTCACTGAAGTTTCTCATTATCCACTTTCTGAAGTCTGATTTCATCATTTCGTCACATTCATTCTCCGTTCAGCTTTGTTCCCTTGCTGGTGAGGAGTTTTGGTCCTTTTTTGGAGGTGAGGTGTTTTGGTTTCGGGTGCTTTCCTCCTTTTTGTGCTGGTTTCTTCCTATCTTTATGGATTTATCCACCTGTCGTCTTAGTAGTTGCTGATTTTTCAATTGGGTCTCTGTGTGGACGCTGAGATTGTTGATGATGAAGTATTTCTGTTACTTAGTTTTCCCTCTAATGGTCTATCCCCTCTGCTGTATGAGTGTTGAGGTCCACTCCAGGCCCTGCTTGTCTGGGGTATACCTGTAGCAGCTGCGGAACAGTGAGGGATGATACCAGTTTTTTCTTCTGCTGTCCTTGTTCCAGAATAATGCCAGCCAAATGTCAGTCTGATTAGTCCTTTTCTGGGGTGACTCCTTGGATATACAGGGGTCTGGGAGCTGCTTGAGGAGACTGTCTGTGCTTTATAGGAGCTCCAGTGCTGAGCTGTGAGCTCCGTTGTTCATTCAGCGTTGTTGGGTGGTTGTTTATGTCTGCTGCTATAGAACTCATAAAACACCACCCTTTTTTTCCCCCCCTTAGATGCTCTGACTCAGGGAGTTGGGGCTTTCTTTATGAGTATCTGTTGCACTGTCCTGCCCCACTAGGTGGCAGTCTATTCACTATTTGCCTGCCGGGGCTCTGACCTGCTAGCACGGGTCTGCCCTGTTGCTACTGGGCTCCCTTCTGCTGTGAAGCGCAGAGTCTCTCTGTTATGGCACGTTGCCTCGGCAATGGCAGGCCACGTCAGTCCTGGGCAGTACTTCAGTGGGGGTGGACTGCGTCAGCAATGGTGGACGCCCCTCCCTCACCGGGCTGCACCGTCCTAGATGCTGGCAGCAAAACTCTCAGCCCCAAGCATCTCCAGTCGCCGCCCTGCTTGTCCCCGTGAGCGTGGGACCCGCTGAGCCCGATCACCCAGCTCCCTGCCTCAGAGTCCGTCCTCTCTCTCTCTCTCTTCCTCTCCCCAAGCTGAAAGGTTGACTCTCTCACTGGCGCCCCAGTAGCCTGCCGATGGGGCACTGTGATCCGTGCGATCTCCCGTGCCACTGCCCACTACCCCGGCTCAGATCATGCTTCCAAGGAAACTCCTGGTCTGGCTCATTGTCCAAGTCCCGTTCAATCAGATGAACATGCCAATCTGCCCTTCCAAATCTCAGATTGCCAGTTTAACAGGGCACCCAGACCAGTGAGTTCCGCGCCGGGTCCCGCTGCGGCGCCGGCCAAAGAGGCGGCGGGAGCCGGCTGCGTTAGCCGGCTGCTAGCGTCCCGTGTCTCTCCCACACCTGGGACTTTCAACACTCTGTGGGCATAAAAGGAACATCCGAGAATGTGGCTAGGACTCACCCTCTGCGCCTTCACTGAGAGCTGCAATCCTGAGTCGCCTCTACGATGCCATCTTGCCTCTCAAATCACACATTCTTATAATAAAACAGTCATCATAGTAAGATTGTCTTTTAATTTAGTTTTGCTGTATTTTTAAAAAATAATTATTTAGGAGTTTTGCATAAATATTTTAAAATGAGATGGTTCTGTGTTTTGTCTTCTATGTATAATCTTAACCAGGCTTCAGTATCAATGCCATATTCATTTTATAAACTTGTTTTCTATTTTATGCCTGAGGCAGTTTAATAGCATTTCAATGGTCTATTTATTAAATATTTTTGGAATTTTCCTGTGAAGTTTTTTTTTTCCTAATGCTGTTTGGAAGGATTAATTTTTGTCTTGTCTGTTTTATATAAATTAACCTTTTCTAATTGTCTCTTTTTCAGCACCAGTTGTGGCAAATTATTTTTCTTAGAAAAAAAGATTTGTTATTCAGGTTTCAAGTTTATTTTCATAGTATTAATGTAGCACTTATTAATAATTTTCTTGTTCTGTGACCTTTCCTACATCATTATTTTCCTATCATATACTATCTTATATACTGTACTATACTGTCTTCTGATTTTTTCTAGGTTAATGACTGATTTGTATGTTTTATTGCTTACGTTTTTATTAAAGAAGCCATTTTTATTATTTTTGCTATTTACATATTTTAATCTCATTAAATTCTACTTCTATTTTTATTAATTCATTTGTTACATTTGCTTTCCATTTCTTTGTACTAATCAATTCTTTCTTTTTGCTCTTTTTGATTCGTACAACTATTTCAGGCTGTACATTTGCTCTGAATACTACTATCTTTAGCCTACATGTTCAAATGCAGAGTAGTTTTTTAATCTTTGTTTCTTTAGAAGTTTTACCATTTTGATTAGTGTCTCACTCAAGTTAAGATAATTTTTATATAGAGATTTACAGATATATTTATTTTGTTAATTTCCAGTTGTTTTTGCTCTGTTATCAGAATATTTTTTCTCTACTACTCAACCCACATTTTAGTCTAAATTCCCTCATTTTATTAACTGAATTTCATAGCTTAAAGAGGAGCTCATATGAACACTATACTTTGAATTGGTGCATGTTTAAAGATTTATGTTTTAAGTTTCCCTGACAATTGCACGTACCATAAAATTTGTAGATGGTGTTTCTTTTTCTTTTTACAAATTCTGTTATTTATTGTGTTTTTATTTTCTTGTAAGTATTGTTCTACCATATTCTGGCTTTAAATTTTGCTAGGTAGATATTCAAGACAGCCTTGTTTTTACCACTTAAACATATCTTGTTATTTTTCCCTGATTGTTTCATAATTAAACTCCACTGACTTTCCAAACATATGTCTGGCTGTTTAGTATGGTGTTCAGTTTATTTTGACATATACTGTGTCCTTTTAATATGTCAATATCATTACATGGCATTACCACTTGAGACTTGGGAAAATTACTTAACTTCTCTGCATTTCTGACTTCTCATCTGTATAAAACAATTGAATTTGCCTTAAAGAGTTGTTGTGAGATGGAGTGAATATCTTCAAAATGCTTAGAACTGTGTTTGATATATAGGAAATGGCACTACTCATTTAATAAATTAATAAATGAACACAAATGAACTTCCTTCTTTTGGAAATGTGTTTTAGATGTATGTCTTTAAATGTTATTTCGGTTTAGTTCTTAGATAATTTCTTTTTCTTTTTGGATACAAGGTCTCCCACCGTCACCCATGCTGGAGTGCAGTGGCCTGATCATGGCACCCTGTAGAGATGGGGTCTTGCCATGTTGCCCAGCCTCATCTCAAACTCTTGAGCTCAAGTGATTTGCCTGCCATGGCCTCCCAAAATGCTGGAATTTCAGGTGCATTTCAATTATGTGCATGTTAGATACCCTTTGTATTCTAAATCTATCCTTTTCTTGCTAATTCTTAAAGAAGACAGCATTATGGAGGTGTATTTTTTACATAAGTGCACAGTTTTGAGTTTTGGTAAATGAACACAGTTGTGTCATGACCATTACACAAGTAAAATTGTAGAACACTTTCATGACCTCCAAAACACACCTCACATTGCTTTGCTGTCCATTCCCACCTCATCCTTAGACTCAGGCAACCTCTACTCTATTTTGTTCTTACTCTTGTTTTACCTTTTCTACAATTTCATATAAATTATATCATATGGTATGGAGGCTTCATATCTGGCTTCCTCCATCTGAATTGCATGTATAGTTTTTTCACTTTTGTTGTTGAGTGGTACTTCACTGTATGGATATATCACATTTTGTTTATTCTAATCTGTGTACAGCTTATTTCCATTACTCTTCATTTGCTAATTTTTAATCTCATATACTTTTGATTGAGTTTTCTGAGGTGTCCTTTCCCTTTCTGCTTTTTCAAAATTCATCTTCTTTCATGTGATGTTTATTTTCTTCCTACTTATTCCTGTTTTCCACTAGCTCTTTCTGCATTTCTCCTCCTGTCTCCCCATTTCTTCCCTGAGGTTTTATAGTTGTCCTTTTTGAGTGTCCTTCAGAGACGCGATGGTTTAATTCAGTTTTCTTAATTTTTAGTGGTATGCTTGACTATATTGTTTATCAATTCTGCAGAAACATTTCCTGAAAAGTGTAAATTCACCCATTCATTTAATCATTCATTCATTTAACAAATAGGTTTTGAGTGTTTACACTGTAGCAGTCGCTGAGGATACAGCAGTGAATAAAATAGAATAAAAAATTGTGAAAATACACAATATGTTAGATTGTAAACAGTGCTAGATAGGGAAATTCAATTCAGATAAAAGGAAGAAGAAATATTGACATGTTGTTCAAAATTTTAAGTAGTGTGATTGTGATGATCACCCTCAGGAAGTGAGGTCTAACTGAACTTGAAGGAGCTAAGAGAGTAAGCCATTATTAATATCTGTGAAAGAATATTCCACGCAGAGAGAAGAGCAAGGAAAAAGACTGTGAGGGATGATTATGCTTGGAATGTTCTTGGAAAGAAAGGACAGGGGACAGACAGATTTGATAGAAAGAAGTAATAGGATATGAGATCATGCACGGCCTTGCAGACCTTTAAAAAGCTTAGATTTGCTTGGGTGAGACGGAGAGAGACTTCTGCAGTGTATAGAGTCCAAAATGAAAAATCTGAGTATTTTTTCATCTTTTGGTAAATTTGGTAACCGTTACTCCATTTTTTATAATATTTATATATTGATGCTATACCATATCATTTTTACTATGTATCATGGAATAAGTTGAATTTTTCTAAACCAGCTATTTGCAGATGTTCCTATGAAATGGGGGAGTGAGATCCTAGATAGCATTCCAGACTTTACAACATAAAAACTCTCCTCCTGCTGCCACGGATACAGATTACTTCCTACAAATGTGGCTTCTTTGTGTGTTTGTGTGGTTTCACAATATCCCACATCTATTTCTCTTGATCAAGCCTGGTCCAGAGGTTGTATGTATTCTCTCCTGTTCAAGATACGTAACATGTGCATTTTTGAGAGAGCCCCTTACCTTTGTTGATGCTGTTGAGAACAACTCCTGCTGGGCCTCCTTGTATTCTCTGCTATTTTTATTTCTTCTCCCCACAGCTTCCATCCAGCTCAGCTCCTTTGGGCAGTTTTCACATGCATGATAAAGCCAGCTTATTACATCTGCCTCCCAGTTTCTCTAAAAATTGAGGCTACAAGATGGTCTTTTTGCTTGCAGTTTTGGTGTGATTTTCAGGAAGACAAGGAGAAAGACACTGATTTAGTGTGATAATTTTATACATTGACTTACGTAGGGACCAAAGTGGAAAGTTCTCCTTGGCTCACTGAAGGTTCACTGAAAATCTGACTTACAAAAAGCAGATTAATTGGAGGAAAGCCATACAAATGTATTTAATGTGTATGCACAGGAGCCCTCAGAATGAAGCCTCAAAGGTACAAGGGAAATTGTCCATGTTTATGCTTAGATTCATCCAAATATAGCAGCTGCATAGAAATGCTTACATAAAATGGGTATGGTCTAAGCAAATAGACTGAGTTGGGAAACCCCACACTCCCCTACACAGTGGGAGCACCCCACCAAGGCTTTCCTATCTACATTTTTCTTAGCAGCTCTGAGTATGTATTTCTTCCTTCTGAGTATGGAGCAGGGCCCTCTTTGGAATGGGAGTCTTATGATCTTCAGTCAACTAAGGCAAGCCAGATAATTTATTTATGGGCAATTTTTACACAGAAAAGCAGAGGGAAAGTTGGAGTAGTATTTGCAGGTTTCTCTGGCTCGCCTTAGGGAAGATGATTCTAGTTTTTATGCATAGGCTTTGGGGAAGACTGGAACTGAGAGACAGGAGGGCAAATGGTCAGAGAAGTATTTTTGCTTCCAAGTCCTTTTATTGTTTTCTCAGCCCAAGCACTTGGCTAGGCCAATGGTGCTAAATTGTTTGGTCAAATACCAGTGTGCAGACATTGCTGTGAAGGTATTTTTAGATGTGATTAACAGTTAAATAAGTAGACTTTGAATAAAGTAGATTATCCTCCATAATGTGAGTGAGCCTCATCCAATCAGTTGAAAGCCTTAAAATAAAAGACTGAGTCTTCTTGAAGAGGAAGGGATTCTGCCTCCTGATTGTCTTTGGACTCAGGATTTGCCACATCAACTCCCAGAATTTCCAGACTGCTGGACTGCCCTGCTGGTTTCAAACTTGCCAGCCCACATGATCGTTTGAGCCAATTTTTAAAAATAGATCTCTCTCTATGTATAGACATCCTATTTGTTCTGTTTCTCTGGAAAACACTGACTCATATAGGTAGCCATATTTTTAATAAAAATTCAATAAGTAATTTGGTGCAAAAATTTGGAAAATTTTGTACAGAGACTTAGTTTAATAACCTTTCGTATTTATTCAGCATTTATATAAGTTTAGGGTTTTCAAAAATATATTTACTGTCACATATATAATTCCATGGCACTTTTATGAGACCAGTAGTTTAACACATAGGTAAATTCTGTATTATTTTCTACTCTTACTGCATACAGTGCTTGCAAAGTATAATATTAAAAGCAGAGAGGTTAAGGTGTTATCATTTGTTTTTTTTTGTTTGTTTGTTTGTTTGTTTTTTTTGCCAATCATTGAGAGCTTGTAAGGTTGCTGAGGTTGGTTGGCCTTGAACTCTTGGCCTCGCCTTCGCAAGCGTCATGACATCCGGCCGGAGCCACTTTGGGCCCCAAGGTGTTATCATTTGGAAAGACTGTGTCAGATTGGGTCCATAGATTACAACAAGAAGTTGGAATACGTTTGATCTTTGATTGGAGATAGGAATATTCCAAATATCTTTTTACCCATAAGCATACCTATCATTTTGTAAGACATCCTTCAAGTACAACATACATTTGTAACCAAAAGTGTATTGAAGGAAACTAAAAATATTTCACCCCAAAATATACTTATTTGACATATTTTGAGATGGCTGTTCAGAGGGCCTGCAGACTGAAGTAGCCCCACAAAGCTGTCTTTTGTAGAGGAGATTTGTAGAGGGAATAAAGTGAAATAAACAACAGATGCAAACAGACTTTCTCTGAAGCTTTTTCTTGCCCAGATAAAGAAAGATAAGTTGTATGTCTGACACTTCAAGAAGTCTGAAAGAAACAGACCCTACAAGGGCTGATATCTGTGAGGCTTCATCTGCATTAACAGACCACGTTTTTCTCCAGCCTTTCCTCTTCTCTCCCCATCATAACATGGTTTGCCACCCTCGGAGCTCTTATTATTCCTGTAACCTCAAGATGATATAAAATTATTAACCTTCTTGATTTTGAATTTTTTATATTTATATGATTCCTGTGCCCATATGCATGTTAATAAATTTGCATGTCTTTTTTCCTATCAATCTGTCTATTATCAGTGAATTTTATGGACTCAGCTTATAAAACCTGCACAATATGGAAAAAATTTAAACTTCCCTAGTATCAAAGATATATAATTAAAAATAGTAACATTCAATATGAGAGCTATAGGGTAATATTATAAATGTCTAGGTCAGTATTTCAAAATATTTTTTAGATATTTCTATCAGAGTCAAGAGAGAAGATTGGATATCTTAAACTGAAGTCTAGGTTTAGAAAAGTCCAACAGTCATAGGAAAAATATCTAACCTTTAATGATTAAAAATATAATGAGAATAAACTTTTTTCTTGTTAAAGTTTTATGTGATTCATTTTATGCTTAAAGGCTATAATAGCATACTAAATAAACACAACAACTGTAGACAGCAGCTTTTGAACACATAGCTTAAATAACTAAAACTTAGAAAATTATCACCTTCAATGTCCAATGTGAGATACCCAAATATACAGTTAACTCTATTGAAACACATTATTCATAGCATATGCTAAGAGAAACTTAAATATTCCAAAGGATCTGTGCTGTCAGAATTACCAGACAATACTCACTCATTCCCAAACCCGCTGTCTTACTTTTTGAAGGAAAGAACTTTCTTACAGGTTTCCGTAGAGCACACTGCTTTGGGAAGTTTCATTTTCATGAATCTATGCTAAGTTTTTAAACTATTATTTATGGCCAAGTCATTTGCATAAGTGTTAGATTGCCTTCTGTTTTCATTATAATTATTCATAAAATTCTTGATAACCATAAAGAGTGCACATGATCCTCTAACTTAATGATTAACTAGTTTAGTTAAGACATTTAAATGCATATCTTGAAATGACCTGAGATTTCCTAAAATGAACATTATATGAGTGTGAACGATTATTTGATATAGGTTTCTTACTCTATAGGGGTTGTAAAACCTGAAGAACCAAATGAGCTTACCACACAGGCAGCATGCTACGGATTATGGCTATGGTTCCCAACCTTTTCAGCCCTAGGGACTAGTTTTGTAGAAGATAATTTTTCCATGGATGGAGGGAGTATGGGGGGAGCATTATATTCTCATAAGGAGCATGCAACCTAGATCCCTCACATGTGCAATTCATAACAGGTTTTGCCTCCTATGAGCATCTAATGCTGCTGCTGATATGACAGGAGGTGGAGCTTAGGCAGTAATGCTTGATCACCTGCCTCTCATCTCCTGCTATGCAGCCCTGTTTTTATCAGGCCATGGGCTAGTACCATGAGGATTGGGAATCCCTGGATTATGGTTCACCCACACAAAAAGAGCATTTTGTTAATAGGGATGAAATGGAAGAAACAAAGAAATAAGCATAAATTACCCTATTAATGATTAGATAAAACATTCAGAATATCAGCTAAAGATTTAAAATACGAAAGGGAGATCCAAGATGGCTGAATAGGAACAGCTCTGAAGTGCAGTTCCTAGCGAGAGCAATGCAGAGGGTGAGTTATCACTGCATTTCCAAACAAGGCACCAGGTGCATCTCAATGGTACTGTTTGCACAGTGGGTGTAGCCCAAGAGGGGTGAGCAGAGGCAGGGTAGGGTGTTGCCTCACCCAGGAAGTGCAATCCCTGGAGGACCACTCTCCCTACTCAAAGGAGGCCATCATGGGCTTTTCTATCCACTCTAGCACTCAGATTCAGATACTGTGCTTCTCTCACAGCATTTGCCACCCACAGACCAGGAGATTCCCAGGCTGAAAAGTACCATGGGTTTCCAGCACAGTTGTTTCAGTCGGCCCTGCAGGTTTCCACACAAAAACACATAAACCTGGGTGGCCATTTCAACTGTCACCTGGAATAGGAGACAGAGCCACTCATTCAGCTGAAAAGGAAGGGTGAAAGTGGGAAGCCAGGTGATCTGGATTGATGGGTACCACCCCTACAAAGACCAGCAATCTGAAATGCTCTGGATCGAGAGTTTTGCAGCAAGTGCTGCTGGACCCTGGACAGTCCAGCTCTGTTGGGGGAAGGGTGTCTGCCATTACTGAGGCAGTCTACCACTACTGAGCCAGTCTTCCATTACCGAGGCAGTCTGTCATTACTGAGGCAATCTACCATTACTGAGGCAGTCTGCCATTACTGAGGCAGTTCTAACTGTACCTCTGTAAACAAAACTGAAAGTAAGTTTACACACCAGATGGACAGCAGCTCAGCAATGCCTCTCCTGGCAGACTGTGACTAGACTACTCCTTGCTGGGCAGAGCATCTCTGAAAAAAGGTAACAGCACATCAAAAAATTATAAATAAAGTCCCACTTTCCCAGGACAGAGCACCTGGGAAAAGAGGTGGTTTTGAGTTCTGCTGCAGCAGACTTATATGTACCTGCCCAGTAGCTCTGGCTGGAAAAACAGAGCTACCAGCACAGTACTTGAGCTCTGAAAAGGGATGGACTGTCTCCTTAAGGGGCTTCCTGACCTCTGTAGATGCAAAGAGGCATGTAATAAAGAAGAGGAGTTCTAGCTGACATCTGGAGGGTACACATCTGGGATGAAGATAATGGAAGAAGAAACTGGCAGCAACCCTTAAGGTTCTGCAGACCCCACAGGTGATTGATTCCCAGGCAAGCAAGGTCTTGAGTGGAACTCCAGCAGTCCTAACAGCAGAGCCTGACTGTTAGAAGGAAAACTAAAAAACAGAAAGAAATAGCTTCAACATCAACAATAAGGATGTCCACTCAGAGATCCCATCCAAAAGTCACCAACTACAAAGACTACAGGTAGATAAATCCATGAAGATGGGAAGAAACCAGCACAAAAAGAATGAAAACACCAAAAACCAGAATGCTTCTCCTCCTCCAAGGGATCACAACTCTTCACCAGTTAGGGAATAAAGCTGGGTGGAGAATGAGTCTGAGGAATTGACAGAAACAGGCTTCAGAAGGTGGGTAATAACAAACTTCTCTGAGCTAAAAGAACATGTTCTACCCAATGCAAAGAAACCAGGAACCATTAAAAAACATAAGATAAAATGCTAACTAGAATAACCAACTTGGAGAAAAAATAAACAACTTAATGGAAATGAAAAACACAGCACGAGAACTTCGAGAAGCATACACAAGTTTCAATAGCCAAAGTGACCCAGCAGAAGAAAATATATCAGAGATTGGAGGTCAACTAAATAAAATAAAATAAGAAGGCAAGATTAGAGAAAAAAGAATGAAATGAACAAAGCCTCTAAGAAATATGGGATTGTGTGAAAAGACCTAATCTGCATTTGATAGGTGTACCTGAATGTGACTGGGAGAGTGAATCCAAGCTGGAAAGCACTCTTCAGGATATTATCCAGGAGAAATTCCCCAACTTAGCAATGCAGGCCAACATTCAGGTCCAGGAAATACAGAGAACACCACAAAGATATTCCTCAAGAAAAACAACCCCAAGGCACATAATCATCAGATTCACCAGGGTTGAAATAAGTAAAAAATGCTAAGGGAAGCCAGAGAGAAAGGTCAGGTTACCCACAAAGGGAAGCACCACAGACTCACAGCAGGTCTATTGGCAGAAACCCTACAAGCCAGAAGAGAGTAGGGGCCAATATTCAGCATCCTTAAAGAAAAGAACTTTCAACCTAGAATTTCATATCCAGGCAAACTTAGTTTCATAAGCGAAGGAGAAATAAAATACTTTATCAACAAGCAACTACTCAGAAATTTCATCACCACCAGGCCTGCTTTATAAGAGCTCTTGAAAGAAACACTAAACATAGAAAGAAACAACCAGTACCAGCCACTCCAAAAACCTACCAAATGGTAAAGAGCATTGATACAATGAAGAAACAGCATCAACTAACAGGCAAAACAACCAGCTAGCATCAAAATGGCAGGATCAAATTCACAAATAACAATATATTAACCTTAAAGGTAGATGGGCTAAATGCCCCAATCAAAAGACACAGACTTGAAAATTGGATAAAAAGTCAAGACACATCGGTGTTCTATATCCAGGAAACCCAACTCTCATGCAAGGACTCATAGGCTCAAAATAAAGAGATGGAGGAAGATTTACCAAGCAAATGGAGAGAAAAAAAAGTGACAGTTGCAACTTTAGTCTCTGATAAAATAGACTTTAAACCAACAAAGATCAAAAGAGACAAGGGCATTACATAATGGTAAAAGGATCAATGCAACAAGAAGAGCAAATTATCCTAAATATATACACACCCAATACAGGAGCACCGAGATACATAAAGCCAGTCTTAATGACCACAAAGGACTTAGACTCCCACACAATAAGAGTGGGAGACTTTAAACTCCACTGTCAATGTTAGATCAATGAGACAGAAAATTTACAAGGATATCCAGGACATGATCTCAGATCTGGACCAAGCAGACCTAATAGATATCTACAAAACTCTCCACCCCAAATCCACAGAATATACATTCTTCTCAGCATCACATCACACCTACTCTAAAATTGACCACATAATTGGAAGTAAATCACTCCCCAGCAAATGCAAAAGAATGCAAATCATAACAAACAGTCTCTCAGACCACAGCGCAATCAAATTAGAACTCAAAATTAAGAAACTAACTCAGAACCACACAACTTCATGGAAACTGAACAACTGGTTCTTGAATGTTGACTGGACAAACAATGAAATGAAGGCAGAAATAAAGATGTTCTTTGAAAAAAAAGAGAACGAAGACACAACGTACCAGAATCTCTGGGATACATTTAAAGCAGTGTCCAGAGGGAAATGTATAGCAATAAATGCCCACATGAGAAGCAAAGAATGATCTAAAATCGACACTCTATCATCAAAATTGAAAGAGCTAGAGGAGAAAGATAAAAAAAACTCAAAAGCTAGCAGAAGACAAGAAATAATTAAGATCAGAGCAGAAACTGAAAGAGATAGACACAAAAAACCCTTCAAAAAATCAATAAATCCAGAAGCTGGTTATTTGAAAAGATCAACAAAACAGACTGCTAGCCAGATTAATAAGAAAAGAGAGAAGAAACAAATAGATGCAATAAAAAACGATAAAGGGAATATCACCAATGATTCCACAGAAATACAAACTACCATCAGAGATTACTACAAACAACTCTATGCACATAAACCAGTAAATCTGGAAGAAATGGATAAATTTCTGGACACTTGTACCCTCCCAAGCCTAAACCAGGAAGAATTGGAAAACCTGAACAGATCACTAACAAGGGCTGAAGTTGAGGCAGAAATTAAGAGAATACCAACCAAAAAAAAATCTAGGTCCAGATGGGTTCACAGCTGAATTCTACCAGACATATAAAGAGGAGTTGGTACCATTCCTTCTGAAACTATTTTAAACAATACAAAAAAAGGGAATCCTTCCCAAATCATTCTATGAGACCAAAATCATCCTGATACCAAAACCCGGCAGAGATTCAATATCCATGATGAACACTGATGCAAAACTCTTCAATAGAATGCTGGCAAATTGAATGCAACAGCACATCAAAAAGTTTATCCATAATGATCAAATAGACTTCATCCCAGGGATGCAAGGCTAATTCAATATATCCAAGTGTATATAATCCACCACATAAATAGAACCAAAGACAAAAACCACATGATTATCTCAACAGATGCAGAGAAGGCCTTCATACAAAATTCAACAGTCCTTGATGATAAAAAAAATCTCAATAAACTAGGTATCAGTGAAATGTATCTCAAAATAATAAAATCTATTTATGACAAATCCACAGCCAACATCATACTGAATGGGCAAAAACTGGAAGCATTCCCTTTGAAATATGGCACTAGACAGGGATGCCCTCTCTTACCAATCCTATTCAATATAGTATTGGAAGCTCTAGCTAAAGCAATCAGGCAAGAAAAAGAAGAAAATTTAATTAGAAAAGGAGGAAGTCAAATTGTCTCCATTTGCAGACAATGTAATTCTATATTTAGAAGACCCCATTGTCTCAGCCCAAAATCTCCTGGAATTGATAAGCAAATTCAGCAAAGTCTCATGATACAAAATCAATGTGCAAAAATCAAAAGCATTCCTATACACTAATAACAGACTTAAAGAGAGTCAAATCAAGAGCAAACTCCCATTCAAAATTGCTGTAAAGAGAATAAAATACATAGGAATACAACTAACAAAGAATGTAAAGGACCTCTTCCAGGAGAACTACAAACCACCACTCAAGGAAATAAGAGCGGATACAAACAGATGGGAAAAACATTCCATGCTCATAGGTTGGAAGAATCAATATAGTAAAAATGGCCATACTGCCCAAAGTAATTTATAGATTCAATACTATCCCAATCAAGCTACCCATGACCTTCTTCACAAAACTGGAAAAAAACACCTTAAACTTCATATGGAACCAAAAGACAGTCCACATAGCCAAGACAATCCTAAGCAAAAAGAGCAAAACTGGAGGCATCACACTACCTGATTTTAAACCATACTACAAGGCTACAATAATCAAAATAGCATGGTACTGGTACCAAAACAGAGATATAGACCAATGGAACAGAACAGAGTCCTCAGAAGCCACACATCTACAACCATCTGATTTTTGACAAACCTGACAAAAACAAGCAGTGGAGCAAGGATTCCCTGTTTAAAAAATGATTCCCTGTTGGGTAAAGTGGCTAGCCATATGAAGAAAGCAGAAACTGGACACCTTCCTGACACCTTACACTAAAATTAACTCCAGATGGATTAAAAATTTAAACATAAGACCTAACACCATAAAAACCCTAGAAGAAAACCTAGGCAAAACCATTCAGGACATAGGCATAGGCAAGGACTTCATGACTAAACACTAAAAGCAATGGTAACAAAAGCCAAAATAGACAAATGCGATCTTATTAAACTCCAGCACTTCTGTACAGCAAAATACACTCATTTAGGTGTATAGCCAACAAAATCTTTCATTATTGTTTGATTTGCTATGGACAATATTTTATGTATCCTAGTTTACTCTTATTCCAAGATGTCTTACTCAAATATTTACTCTTGCCTCAGAGGAGATAGTGCTGGTTATTCAAAGGTGTTTATGTTTACTAGTGCCAGGGGCTCTCAAACCTGGTGGTATGTCAGAATTTACTAGGGAACATTTTAACCAGTAGAAGACTCTAATTAAGGAGATTCTTATTTATTAGTAGAGTGGGCATGTATTTGAAAATGTGTAGAGTTAGTTGTTAGTATAACCACAGGTTTATGCTTATCTTAAAGTTCAGTCTTTATCAATTCTATTAATCACTTCCAAAGGCAAAAGAACAATCTATAAAACACTGGTTGCTTATTTTATTGATTAATGCCAGGAATCATGTGACATCATGGTGTCTACCCTGAGTTGTCTTCTCCTATTTAGTCCCCATTTCTTCTGTTCAGCACCACAAACCCCACTGTCCTGCACAAATGAATAGCTCCCTACCAAGCCTCCTATCTCTGGCATCTCTTTCTCCTCAGCAGCAGCTCAGCATGGTTACTGCTTAATCACTTCATCCCCAAGAACACATGGGCTGTACTGAATGAGACTTGTAATCAAATGATAGAGCTCTACTTGATTATCATTCACAACAGTAGCCCAATACATGATTTTTCTAATTATCTCCCCTGTGGTGGACATTAGCTCCTGTTTGGTTTTCAATTATACCATCTCCACGTCTTAGTCCCCCAACATTCCTAAGGGATATACTGTTAGAATAACCATGGAGATGTTAGTCAAAGTTCCAGGAAAGCAACCCCTTTTTGATGCCTTCATTTTCTCTTCATGGTAAGTTTGACAATTATTAGAAGAGCTGGAGGAACAGATTAAGCAAGTACATTACCAGTTCACTTAAAGATAATTTTCAAAACTTTTCCCAGATAATAACAAAAAGTAAATGTCATATTAATTACTTTTATATATTTTTAAATACATATCATTTCTTTTAATTAGAGGAATATTCTTAATGAGCTTATTTCCTGCAGTCATTAAAATGATCTCTGTTTTAAACAAATTTATCTGTTTAAGTGTTTTAGGTAGATAATTTCATAAGATTGAAATCAGACTGGATTACAATAATATTATATTTTAAATAATTGAAGTTACTGAAGTTCTTTCAGGAATTTAAAAAATGTTAGTCAATATGTATTTTGTATTTTTAGTGATAATAGCACAGATCTATTTTTTCTATTATTTCACAATTTTCCTGATACAATTATAAAGGAGAGATTGATTTCCTGAAATATGTTGAATTTGACAAAATATTATTAATATTCTTATGCTTCCATGTCCAAAAATGAGATACTATGGAGCCATTTTGTTTGAGTGTCAAGTCTTATTGATGATCTAAATCAGAATTATTTATATTTTGCAGTCTCTTTGTACATGTCATTAATAGAATGCTGCTTTCTTGCTTGCATGAATGTTTGATTCTTTTTTTAGTTAAATAGTGTCCCAAATGCAAAATCTAAAGCTTAGGGTAATCATGTGAATTTATGATCATTGCTAGGATGCTGGGCTTTTAGAAATGAAATTAAATACATCATATTTCTTTATAAATGTAGGCTTTACTGCTGAGATATATCTACTATTGATAATCTCTTTATTTAACAGTTTCAAAATGCCATATGTGACTGAAAGCAACAGAATGAAAATAACTATGTTTATAGCAAATAGAACAGGAAATGAAAGCAAGATATGCAGAAAGCTTCTCACTGAAGTGAGCATCGTATTAGTGCTATAGTGCAGCAGCATTAACGGGAGTAATCAGCAGGTTGAAGGAAGAGATTCGAGTTCACTCAGATGTAGGATGAGGAAATTAAAGTGAGGAAAACATGATGGCTATTTTCAGATACATAGAGTATCCTAAAAAGGATAATTTGAAGACAAAAATAAAACTTACTTAAAATTGGAGAAAATACCTGTTGATTTATTTGAACAATTTTGTCTGGATAAAAGTGCACCTACTAGGTCACATTTTCCCAGAAGCTGCCATTATCAGGTCTACATGACTGCAAAAGCAATGGCTCACACAACAACATAATGCCAACTTAAAAGGCTTTATTTATTCTAAAATGGATTCTCACCTTGTCTTTTTCTTAGTCTGTATTTATTCATTTCCCCACATCATCTTCACAAGTGCAATTAGTCAAAGAAGAAGTGCTATGGAATGCATTCTGTTTTCTCAGAATTTGCATGTTGAAAACCTAACTCCTAATGTGGCTATATTTTGATTGAGGCTTTTAGGAGATAATTAATTTTAAATGAGATCATCAGGAAGGGGTTCTAATCACATAGGATTGGTGGCCTTGTAAGAAGACAAAGAGTTAGTGATCTCTCTCTCAGCCATGTGAGGCATGGAAAGAAGGTGGCTCTCTCCAATCCAGGAAGTAAACCTTCACCAGAAGCTGACCATGCTGGCACCCTGATCTTGGGCTTTTCAGACTCCAGAACTGTGTGAGAAAGTCAGTCTCTGTTGTTTAAGCCACCTGGTTAATGGTATTTTATTATGGCATCTGCAGTAGACTAAGAATGCATGCTCATTTCAAACATATACCTATGCTCTGATGACAGAACAATTATTTACCATTTTGTTTAGTTTCTTCACAATTTATACTATACTTGAATGTTTCAGCAGCCATAGTGGTGATAGATCCACACAGAGGTTTTCTAAAGAGTGTATTCAATCTATATTTGCTCACTATCCTGCACTCATTTGTCAAAGTTCTTTGGACACGGAGGGATACTGTGGCTGAAAACAAACAAGCAAACATAAAGGGCCTATTTGAGATGTCAGCAATCTAAATTAGAATCAAATCATTTAAGAAAAGGTTAGGTACAAAATATGCAGATACAAGAACATTTAAGGAAATATTAGTCACAAAACATACAGATGCAAGAAGTCTTTTGAAATTTATTGTACAGAATTTAAATTCTGTGGTTATCCGAACTATAACTCATGTCTTGGGATGTCTGTTTTACTGTGGTTAGGATCTGAATGAGACCCAAATACATACATATATTTCCAGACAAAAAGGCAGGGATTTTTTTTTTCAATTAGAAATGCATCCAAGTATATCTAAAGGCAATTATAGCACTCAGGACAGGTAGAATTACAACCAGATTTTTAATCTACAGAGTGATTTCTGAGTTAACATAAAATTAATAATAAAACCAATTATTACTATTTTTAAGCAATTTTAGATACCACTGCAAATGAACAGAGAATTTGTATATAAACTATACATCAAATGAACCACATGATTTTCAATCATGACATGATAAAAACATGTTAAAAATTTTAAAAAAAACATTTTAGGTTTCATTACAGGTATTTTCTAGGTTTACATATATATTTGTTAAATATTTTATATACCTATTATAATGTGCCAGTCATCATTAGGCTTTGGGCATAAAAAGAATACAAAGACAAAATCCCTATCTTTAAGGTTTTCTATACTTAAAATATGACCCATAACTCTGAGATTTAGTAAATCAGAAATTTGGATTCAAGAGAGCCACAAAGGCTTGGGATGGTGTCTCACACATGTAATCTTAGCACTTTGGGAGTCCAACACAGGAGGATTTCTTGAGGCCAGGAGTTTGAGACCAGTTTGCACAATTGAGTTTTTTAAACTTCTTGCCTGTCACAAAAATCAAAATTAGATATTTTATTTAATTGAAAATAAAAAATGTAATACATTATAATTAATTGCAAACTCAGACAAACTTATACTGTCTCATGAAGAATTTTCTGTTTAATCCCAGTGTGATGGTTAATACTGTCAACTTAATTGGATTGAAAGATACAAAGTGTTGATCCTGAGTATGTCAGTGAGGGTGTTGCTAAAAGAGATTAACGTTTGAGTCAGTGGGCTGGAGAAGGCAGACCACCCTTAATCTGGTGGGCACAATCTAATCAGCAGCCAGGGAATATAGAGCAGGCAGAAAAGGAGATCAGAGGAGACTGGCATAGCCTCCCAGCCTATACCTTTCTCCCATGCTAGATGCTACTTGCTCTCAAACATAAGACTCCAGCTTCTTCAGTTTTCGGTCTTGGACTGGCTCTCCTTCCTCAGTTTGCAGACAGCCTATTGTGGGACCTTGCAATTGTGTAAGTTAATACTTAATAAACCCTCTTTTGCGTGTGTGTATGTATACACACAATATATACCTTTCATGTGTGTGTGTGCATATATATATATATTTATATACATTGTGTGTGTGTATATATATTGTGTGTGTATATGTATATATATATACACACATATATATGTATGTATATATGTATGTGTATATATGTATGTATATATACATATATATGAGGCAATAGTGATGGCCTCCACCAAGGCAGTTGCCAGGCAAGATAATGTATATATATGTATATACAAGATAATGTATATGTATATATATACACACACAATATATATACACACACACAATACACACAATGTATATATACACACATACTATATATATACACACACTATATATATATACACACAATATATATACACACACTATATATATATACACACACTATATATGTATACACACACTATATATATATATATATACACACACATACACAATATATATACATATCCTTTGTGTATATATAGGCTTCTTATTAGTTCTGTCCCTCCAGAGATCCCTGACTAATACAGATTTTGGTTCCAGGAGTGATTCTAGAGGAAGAGACTATTAAGGATGGAATTCCTTCATTGGTTTTGGGGTTTCTGGAGTTGGCTGCTTAATATGATTAGACAAAAAATGCTAAGGACTCTACTAATAGTATGGAGAACACTGATAGTCCTTGGAATGAACTGTTAACAGAGTTGTGCAAACTATGTGTCTTCATTGCATGTGAGAGGCAAGAAGTTTAGTGACTCTCTATATAATACCTTTGACCATATGTGAAGAATCAAGAACATATGAAACTGGTTGGTTGCTCCTAACTTCAATAGTCAAAGTGATGAAAGAAAATGATAAACTCAGGGATTCTGTCTCTGGCCTTCAGAAGAAGATACTGATCCTCAAATCTGAGACTTCCCTGAGTGAGAGTCTTATCTCCTGTAGAGAAAGAGCTGAAATTATGGAAAAATAGATACAAGCTCTTATGGGAGTGGCTGACCTGCCAGGAAAGGTCCATGCATAGCCTCACATGGTGTCTACCTTTATACTGAGGGCATTGATTAGAAAAGAACAGGTCAATATTCAACATCCTTAAAGAACAGAACTTTCAGCCCAGAATTTCATATCCTGCCAAACTAAGCTTCATAGGTGAAGGAAAAATAAAATCCTTTGCAAACAAGCAAGTACTCAGAGATTTTATCACCACCAGGCCTGCTTTACAAGAGCTTCTGAAAGAAGCATTACACAGAGAAAGGAACAACCAGTATTAGCCTTTCTAAAAATATACCAAAAAGTAAAGAGCATCAACATAAAGAAGAATTTACATCAATGAATGGATACAACAGCCAGTTAAAATCAAATGGCAGTAATCCTAAATTTAAATGGACTAAATCCCCCAAACAAAAGATACAGCCAAAACCCAACAGTATGCTACATCCAGACCCATTTCACATGCAAAGATACACATAGACTCAAAACAAAGTGATGGAGAAAGATTAACCAACTAAATGGAGAGCAAAAATAAATAAATAAATAAAAAGGAGGAGTTGCAATTCTCGCATCTGATAAAATAGATTCTAAAGCAACAAAGATATAATGGTAAAAGGATCAATGCAAGAATAAGAGCTAATGATCCTAACACTCAGATATATAAGACCTATAAAGAGACTTAGACCCAATAAGACAGAAAATTAATAAGGATATCCAGGACTCGAACTCAGATCCAGAACAAGTAAACTTAATAAATATTTATATAGCTCTCCACTTTAAATACACAAAGCATACATTCTTGTCAATACCACATCACACCATCTCAGAGGTTTAAATGAAATATTGATCGGCCATATTAATACCCATTTTTAGAATAAAGCAACATTCCCATTCTCTCTTCCTCCTTTTCTTCCTTTCTTCCTCTCCTTCACTACTTTTTTTTTTATCTTTCCTTCTCTCCTTTCAAAAATAAAAAATTAAAAATTAAAAAAAAAAAAGAAAAGAAAAGAACAGGACCCTGAAACTTGGAATGGGGACATGTGGGAGGACCCTGATGAAGCTGGGGACACTGAGCTTGTAAACTCCAATGAAACTCTTTTGTCAGAAGAAACAGCTTCCCCATTCCCAGTAGTGGAAACATCCCCTCCCTGGCCCACACTGCCATCAGCCTTTTCTACTTTTGTCTGAGAGGATAAGCTCTGTGCTGCCTGAGGCAATAGTGATGGCCTCCACCAAGGCAGTTGCCAGGCAAGACAATGCTGATTCTCCTCAGGAGCTATCCCCAACACCTCTGTTTACTTCTAGACCTATAACTAAACTAAAGTCCTGGCTTGCCCCTAAAGGTTGAGAGTTTGACCCATGAGGAGGTGTGCTACACTTGACAAGAACTGTTTGAGTTCTCTAACTTATATAAACAGAAATCTGGAGAATAGAAATGAGAATGGATATTAAGATATGGGATAATGGTGGAAGGAACATAGAGTTGGATAAGACTGAATTTATTGTTTTGGGCTCAGTAAGTAGAGACTCTGCTTTTAATGTTGCAGCTCAGGAAGTTAAAAAAAAGGTTCTAATGGTTTATTTGCTTGGTTAACTGAAATATGGATTAAAAAACAGTTCACTGTGAGCGAGCTGGTAATGCCTGATCCCACTTGGTTTAATGTAGAGGAAGGAATCCAAAAGCTCAGGGAGATTTGGATGCTAGAGAGGAATAGTCATTTTATACCTACTCTTCTCAGCTGGGAGGGTCCAGAAGATACACCCTTGACAAATGTCTTGTGAAGAAGATTTGTGAAGGCAGTACCTACATCTTTGAAGAGCCCTGTAATTGATCTTCTCTGTTTGACAGATCTAATGGTGGGAACTGCAGTCACTCAACTATAAAATTTAAATATGATGGGAATAATTGGATACTGAGGGGGCAGGAGCCAAGTGGCAGCACTAGACCATCAAAAGCAAGGTGGGCATAGCTACCATAATGGACAGCAGAGGCAAAGTGGCAATCAGAATAGTCCGACTCGTGTAGAGCTTTGACATTGGCTAATTAATCATAGTGTTCTTAGAAGTAAAATTTATAGGAAGCCTACTGCATTCCTACTTAATTTATACAAGCAGAAACCTTCTAGGTCAAATGGACAAAAGGCTAATTTGAATTAGAAAAACAGAATCATGGCCCCTCAATCAATTTCCAGACTTGAGCCAGTATACATACCCAGAACCCTGAGCCAGTATATATACCCTGGAATGAAAGATCAGCTGGGTCCCCTCAAAGAATGAACCCACTACATTACTGACAATTTATGCAACAAAGCTTTCTCCCATCCTTCCCCAAGGAGATCTCTGACCTTTTAGCAGGGTAACTGTGCATTAGGGAAAGGGAAATGATCAGACATTTTGGGGCAACTGGACACTGACTCTGAGCTGACATTGATTCCAGGGGCTTATAGAGGTCAGATAATTAATGAAATTAGCTCAGTTTTGACTTACAGTGGGCCCAGTGGGTCCCTCAGCTCATCCTGTGGTCATTTCCCCAGTGCCAGAATGCATAATTGGTATAGATATACCTAGCAGCTGGCAGAATCCCCACATTGGCTTCCTGACTGGTAGGGTGAGGGCTATTAGGTGTGAAAGGGAAAATGGAAGTGCTTAGAGGTGACTCTACCTAGAAAAACAGTAAATCAAAAACAATATTGCATCCCTGGGTGGATTGTGGAGATTAGTGCCACCATTAAGGACTTGAAAGACACGTGGTGATTTTCACCACATCCAACTCTCCCATTTGGCCTGTACAGAAGACAGATGGATCTTAGAGAATGGCAGTGGATTATCATAATCTTAACCAAGTGGTGACTCCAATTGCAGCTGTTATACCAGATGTGGTTTCATTGCTTGAGAAAATTAACACATCTTCTGTTACTGGTATGCAGCCATTGACTTGGAAAATGCCTTTTTCTCCATTCCTGTCCATAACGCTCACCAGAAGCAATCTGCCTTCTGCTGGCAAGACCAGCAATATACCTTTACTCTCCTCCCTTGGGGGTATATTAACTCTCGAGCTTTGTGTTGTAATTTTTCTTGGAAAGAACTTGATTGCTTTTTGCTTCTGCAAGATATCACACTGATCCATTATGTTGATGAAATTATGCTGATTGGATCCAGTGAGCAAGAAGTAGCAAACACACTGGACTTATTAGTGAGACATCTGCTTGCCAGAGGATGAGAAATAAATCTGACAAAATTCAGGGACCTTCTACCTCAGTAAAATTTCTAGGGATCCAGTGGTGTGGAACCTGTCCAGACATTCCTTCTAAGGTAAAAGACAAGTTGCTGCATTTGGCTCTTCCTAAAATCAAGAAAGAAGTTGAATGCCTAGTGGGCCTCTCTGGATTTTGGAGGCAATGCATTCCTCTTTGGGTGTGTTACTCCAGCTCATTTAACAAGTGACCAGAGAGGCTCCTAGTTTTGAGTTGAGTCCAGAACAGGGAAAGGCTCTGCAATATGCTCAGGCTGCAGTGCAAGCTATTTGCCACTTGGGAAATATGACCCAGCATGTCCAATGGTGCTTGAGGTGTCAGTGGCAGATAAGGATGCTGTTTGGAGCCTTTGGCAGGCCCCCATAGGTGAATCACAGTGGAGGCCTCAAGGATTTGGAGCAAGGCCCTGCCATCTTCTGCAGATTATTCTTCTTTTGAGAGACAATTCTTGGCCTATTACTGGGCTTTGGTGGAAACTGAACGTTTGGCTGTGGGCCATCAAGTCACTGTGTCACCTGACCTGCCTATTGTAAACTGGGTGCTTTCTGACCCATCTAGCCATCAAGTGGGTTGTGCACAGCACTCTATCATCAAATGGAAGTGGTAAATATGTGACTGGGCTCAAGGAGGTTCTGAAGACACAAATAAGTCTGCATGAGAAAGTGGCTCAAATGCCCATGGTCTCCACTCCACCCTGCCTTCTCTTTCCCAACCTGCACTAATGGCCTCATGGGGAGTTCCCTATGATCAATTGATAGAGGAAGAGAAGAAGGACTAGAGCCTGGTTCACAGATGGATCTGCACAATATGGAGGCATCCCCTGAAAGTGGACAGCTTCATCACTACAACCCTTTTTTAGGACATCCCTGAAAAACAACGGTTAAGGGAAATCTTCCCAGTGGGCAGAAATTTGAGCAGTGTATTGGGCTGTGCACTTTGCATGGAAAGAGAAATGGCCAGATATACTGATTCATGGTCTGTAGCCAATGGTTTGGCTGGATGGTCAGGGACTTGGAAGAAGCATGATTGGAAAATTGGTGACAAAGTAATTTGAAGAAGAGGTATGTGGATGGACCTCTCTGAGTGGTCAAAAACCATGAAGATATTTGTATCCCATGTGAGTGCTCACCAGTGGGTGACCTCAGCAGAGGAGAATTTTTAATAATCAAGTGGATAGGATGACCCATTCTGTGGAAACCACTCAGCCTCTTTCCCCAGCCACCCCTATCATCACCCAATGGGACCATGAACAAAGTGGCTATGATGGCAGGGATGGAGGTTACACGTGGGCTCAGCAATATGGACTTCCACTCACTAAAACTGACCTGGCTATGGCCACTGCTGAGTGTCCAATTTGCCAGCAGCAGAGACCAACACTGAGACCTCAATATGGCACCATTCCTTGGGGTGATCAATCAGGTACCTGGTGGCAGGTTGATTATATTGGACCTCTTCTATCATGGAAAAGGCAGAGGTTTGTTCTCACTGAAATAGACACTCCAGATATGGGTTTGCCTATCCTGCATGCAATACTTCTGCCAATATTATTCTTCCATGGATTTACAGAATACCTTATCCACAAACAATCTCTTTCTGCAGCCACCCCTGTCATTGTCCAATGGGCCTATGAACAAAGTGGCCATGGTGGCAGAGATGAAGGTTATGCATGGGCTCAGCAACATGGACTTCCACTTATTATGACTGACCTGGCTACGGCCACTGCTGAGTACCCAATTTGCCAACAGCAAAGTCCAACACTGAGTCCTCAATGTAGCCCCATTCCTTGGTGTGACCAGCCAGCTACCTGGTGGTATGTTAATTATATTGAACCTCTTCCATCATGGAAGGGGCACAGGTTTTTCCTCACTGGAACAGACAATTACTTTGGATAAGCGTTTGCTTATCCTGCACACAAAGCTTCTGCCGATACTACAATTCATGGACTCACAAAATGCCTTATTCACTGTCATGATATTCCACACAACACTTCCTCTGACCAACGCACTCACTTTATGGCTAAAGAAGTGCAGCAGTTAGCTCATGCTCATGGAATTCAATGATCTTACCATGTTCCCCATCATTCTGAAGCAGCTGGATTGATAGAACGGTGGAATGGCCTTTTGAAGTTACAATGTCCAATATTACAATTGTCCAAGTTATAATTGTCCAATAGTACCAATATATGGTACTGTTTCTCTCATAGACAGGATTTTCAGGTCCAGTAATCAAGGGATGGAAGCAGAAGGGGCACAACTCACCATCAGCCCTAGTGACCCAATAGGAAAATTTTTCTTCCTATTCCCACAACATTTTGTTCTGCTGGCCTACAGGTCTTAGTTCCAGAGGGAGGAATGCTGGCACCAGGAGAAACAACAATTCCATTAAACTGGAAGTAAAGATCACCACCTGGACACTTTAGACTCCTCCTACCTTTAAGTCAACAGGCTAAGACGGGAGTTACAGTGTTGACTGGAGTGACTGACCTGTACTATCAGGATGAAATCAGTCTACTACTCCACAGCAGATGTAAGGAAAAGTATGCATGGAATAAAGGAAATCCATTAGGGCATCTCTTAGTATTACCATGCCCTGTGATTAAGGTCAATGGGAAACAACAATAGCCCAATCTATGCAGGACTGCAAATGGCCCAGACCCCTCAGGAATGAAGGTTTGGGTCACTCCACCAGGGGAAAATAAAAACAACACAACCTGCTGAGGTGCTTGCTGAAGGCAAAGGAAATACAAAATGGGTAGTAGAAGAAGGGAGTCATCAATACCAGGTATGACCATGTCACCAGCTGCAGAAATGGGGACTGTAATTGTCATAAGCATTTCCTCCTTCTTTTGTTAAAAATGTTTGTGCATATATACACGTGTACTAAAAATATCTTTATTTATAATATTTTTATTATAAAATTTACAATTTATTTTATTTATAATTTTGTTTCCTTTTCCTTTATCTTATGACATAAGATTTATTGACTTCATATCAGCATTTAAGTATTGTTAACTTTATGTAATAGTATTTGGGTTGGGAATTGGTGCATTTCTAGTTGTACAAAGGATAGTTGTATCATGCTAGGCAGAATTATTACCTTATTATTGTCTTTATTTGAAGATTATATATGATCTCAGGAGATGTGCATGGGTTCAAGTTGACAAGGGGTGAACTTATGATGGTTAATACTGAATGTCAACTTGACTGGATTGAAGGATACAAAATATTGATCCTGGGTGTGTCTGTGAGGGTGTTGGCTAAAGAGATTAACATTTGAGTCAGTGGGCTGGGGAAAGCAAATTTACCCTTAATCTGGTGGGAACCATCTAATTAGCTTCCAGTGACTATAAAGCAGGCAGAAGAACATGAAAAAGAGAGACTGGCCTAGCCCCCCAGCCTACATCTTTCTCCTGTGCTGAATGCTACCTGCCCTTGAACATCAGACTCCAAGTTCTTCTGTTTGGGGATTTGGACTGGCTCTCCTTGTTCCTCAGCTTGCAGACAATCTATTGTGGGACTCTGTGATCATGTAAGTTAATACTCAATCAACTCTCCTACAGATAGATAGATAGATAGATAGATCGTAGATAGATAGGAAAGTTGTATGAATTTTTGCTATATCAATTATTTAGAGTGATTTCATATTTACTTTTAAGCTGTCTCATTCAAGCTTACTAAATCTCTGTGTGAAGGTTGCATAGAGATTCATTGATGTCATTTGAATCACCTTCATTTAACCTTTCCCTCACCCCACTTATATTAATTATAGAAATAACTAGATTTAGGGGACATAAAATAGGATACACAGATCCTATTTTAAAGGGCAAAATCTCTGGAAGTTTTAGGTAAAGATACAATGGTATATATGTCTTCTATTAGTTCTGTCCCTATAGAGAACTCTGACTAATACACCCAGTAAATAAATCATTCACTAGGGTAGGACTTTTCTGAAGTAGTACACTTTTCTGCCGCTGTATATGATCTTTTCCTGACAGATTCGAAAATAGGTGTGCAATACAGAGGGGTGAAAGAAGGAATGGAGAAGCATAACTGTTGTTCTCTTTTACACCACAACTTCTCCTGATATTTTTTCTTTCTCCTGTAGAGTGTGGAAGACTTGTTTATGTAACTAGCACTGGAGACTACTTTGTGGTTTTAGGTGGTTTATATGCACTATCTATTGGTACTGTCAGCCTTTGACTTCTCTTCATTGCTTCTATCACTTCTATACCCAACACTTTTCTCAAATTGACCTTCTGTAGGCACTGCCTTGGTTTAAATAGACGTTTTAGTTTAGTACTTTCCTATTACAATGAAGAATATAGTCTTTACAAATGCATTTGCTACATTTTGATAAAATCAGCAACAATATCTAATAATCACTGATTATGTATTTGTAACATAGGCTGTCTAATTGTTTTTTTATAGGACTATCTATCCTGTTATTTTAGCCATGTTTTTCAGATACATTTTGATGATTTAATCTATCACTGCCAAAACCAAGATTATATATCTGAGTATATATCAAGCAGACTCACTAAACTTGAGTTTTTAAGTGCTTCTTACTCATGTCTTATTATAGCCCCCCATTTTTAGTTTGAGCATCAGTTCCATATTTCTTCCAATAGACACAGAAAAAAATCAGTTATGATATGTTTGCCAAAGAACATTACTTTCCTTTTCCCTTGACATGATTTTGGGATCTGGTCTTCCACTCTATGAGGGACAACACATGGAGAAATTGTTAGAAGGATGATACACAGGTTCAGGGTAGGCATAGAATCCTAGTTCACAGCCTTGTTTCTATGAGCAGGGGTAATCTAAAGAATTGAACTTGCTGACTCCTGGATACTTTCTACCCTCTAGTTCTTTTGATAACTTGGCTTATATTTTATAAACTTTGATATTAGAAAACATGTCATCTTTGTAAATTTAGTACCAAAGAAAAGGCTTTTGACAAAATATGTTCTAGGTTCTCATTTTTTCTTTAGTACTAACTATATTATTGGGAAAAACTCAGTTGTCTCTGTTTCTTCATTTGTAATCACTGCTTCTCAGCTAAATTAGTAATAAGCTGCATTTTCTTGACTTCTGTTCTTCCAATTTTTAAAGAGGAGCTAGAATGGCCAACCCTTACAGTTCAGTTTAAGGTTATGTCAGTTTAGAGGGACTGATTCACTCAGTGTGCTGTGTAAAAGTATCAGCTGGTGTATCATTGTTCATTTTGCTTAGTTGATAAGGCATAGCTGTTATACAAATCCTTGAGGAATTTGCTAGAAATAACATCTTAGATGTACAGTAAAAGATGTTAGAACTTTAGACATTCCTTATGGTTTGCCTTATGGTTGACTCTAATGTAAGTTCTGAGTTGTCTTTCGCTATATGAATTATTTAGAGCGCTGATTTAATTTTTACTCTTCAACTGTCTCATTCTAGTTTACTAAATCTTTGTGTGAAGGTCACATAGAGATTCTTTGATGCTATTTGAATCACCATTTAACCTTCCACTCACCCCACTTATATTAATTGTAGAAATAACTGGATTTAGGAGACATAAAATTTGTTCATAATTTTTATGGGATTGAATTTTCTTCACTATTTTCCTCCTCTTATGTCCAGAAAACATAAAAACAGACCACAGTGGACTATTCTGGTTGCTTTGATATTCAGCATTCAAAATTAAGGTGATAAGAAAATTATTTTTGTGTATATTTTAATGTTACTGCATAATCAATGCATAGCAGTGAAAAAGGAATATAAAACATGAACATTAGAATATTCAACTAACTCTCCCATTGTGGTAAAAACCAGGCCTTCAATAATTATTTCCTTTGTGAAAGAGAAAGCAGATAAATCCCAGCACTACTACTATTGAATTATAAAACAACAAACTATCTCTTTCTCTGTGGATTTCATCCATATAATTTACAGTGCAAATGCAATTTTTGGTATACAAATGCTTCTATATTGAGAGCTATGTGGAAAATAAAATGCCTAGTTCCAATTTTCTTGCCAAACAAAGAAAACAAAATCCTTCCCCATCTTCTGCATTATGTGAGTGCCAATAACGCCTCTTTGATGGTAGTTTTGTGTTGTATTGTGTTTTTGCTTTTAATTAAGATATATTGGGTAAAATAATGCTTCATTGTATTGTACAAAATACTGAAGCATGGGCTAATTACAGCCTTCAATGGGATTCAGTACAGACCTCATGTTACTGTCTCATGCCCATTTTTTAGTTTAACAAAGTGTTCTGATGTTATATTTTCTCCCGGGATTTTCTTTTTAGCTTCTCTTCATCCAAACAAAAAACAATGACCCCTACCTAAAATGTTAATTAAATGGCTACCTCATTCATTATAAAGCTTTTATTTAAAAATATTCTTATATTTTGAATGCCAAAACTCAATTTTGCCCCATATGGCCTTTTTCACAACACTTGTTTTTTAGAGGGCATAATTTTCACAGAAGGCAGAATTCAAAGTTAGCAGAAAGCAGGTTGGGAGCCAGACAAATATGGAAGAAATGTCACCCTCATCTTTATTTAAACCTAGTTAACCTTTTTAATTTAGTCATTAAGTTTATTGAAAAGGAACCAAATACAGTCATTAGTTGTGGAGAGAATGGAATAAATTTGGACGTTAAATTAAATGGCAAAATCTCTGGAACTTCTAGGTAAAAGTAAAATGGTAGTTTGCTCATTGCACACTGATTATAAGAAAACAAAAAATACTACCCATTTTGAAAGCCAATTTACCAAGATGCTAATATCTATCAGAAATTGCAATAATGTGATAAAATTCAAATAATTCCTAGAATATATCTTTTCAAGGAACTTATTAAATACTCGTTAATTGACTTGAAACACTAATATAGCTGATATTCCATTCGAGTTTCCTTGAGTGCTGAGCACAGGGTATTGGCACAGAGTTGGGAAGAGATGAGGACAAAAGGATATATTGCATACTTTTAATATGATCCTAGTAAAACATCTTCCTTTATACATGATGCAAATACTGTGTTGTAGAAAAACAGTGCATTGAACCAAAGGAAAGATTTTAATGTACATTATAAAAGAAACAATATCAATAACTGTGAAAAGTTCTATTTTATATTCTTTCTCTGACCCTATTGTTTCAACATGCCTGCAATCTTCTTTCATCATGAATTTTCTGCAAACATTATTAGTGTTCATACAAGTATCTAATCTTTTGTTGAACTGCATTGGATTAAAATGGTAATTGTAATTGTTGTAATTGTCATTTCCATTCTGCATGCTAAATACGATGGAGTCTATTAAAGTATTGCCTGAAAATGCATAATGTTTAATAATGTATTTTGAAATTTGTTCTTTCCAACAGCAATAATAGTCATATGCAAATATGTATGTTGTGGAGTGCTTACTATGTGTGCTTACTCGGATCAGCTCAATAAATACTTACAACAACTCTGTGATATCATATGAATATAAGTGACTTCTTATTATGTCCCAGGATTATACCATGGGCTTTTTATACAATTTCATACTCAGTTTTCAGATGGCTCCCTTCCTTTCCCTAGGAATTAGGACTTATTATTGCCATTTTAACAATGAGGAAACTGAAACTTTGAACCAACAAATGATGAGCAGGATTTAAAATCCATACAGTTTGATTTCAGAGCCTGTGATCCTAGGCAGGACATAATGCTGCATTCTTTTGTAGATTATATTTTACTTAAGAGAGTGACAGGTTGATACCACAGCCCTCTCTCTGGAGATTTTTACAACATCAACAGTGATGCATCAAAGTGCTCATAAATCATTTGGCTAATCAACAAGGAAGCACAATACTGCACCAGAGCTTTGGGTATACCAAAGGTATTTATATCATGGTCCTTGCATAGGGTTCCATTTTAAAATCTAAGTTAAGTCAAATGCTAGAATGGCTTCTGTTTGTATTCAAGATGAAAAATTATGTCTTCAACATGGGCTTCAAGGCGCTGTATAATCTGGCTTCTTGTTCCCTCCCTGGCCTCACCTTCTTTTGCTCACTCTGCTTTAGCTACTTTACCATGTTGTTTTCCTAGAATAAACATGTTGAAGACTAAGAGCTTAGATTCCAATGATACTGAGTCAGTGCAAAAGTCATTGTGGTTTTTGCAATACTTTTGTGAAATATCTTGCACTGACTGTTTTCATGGGTAGATTTTGCACATCTTCAATTTCTTTATCAAATATCACCTCAATGAAGTCTATTTTCACCAGGTTTAACTTGCTGATTGTAAATTTCTAGAACCTCGCTATGGCAATTCTGGTACCCTTTACCTTGTTTAATTATTTCTCCAAACCACTTAATGCTTTGTAACAAACTACATAATTTACTTATGTATTGTCTCTGTCCCTTGTGAAACATGAAGTTTTTTTGTTATTCACTGACGTATCCTAAATTTCTCAAAACAGAGCCCAGCAAATGGTAGTCAGTCAATAAATATTTAAGTGGAAGAATAGAGACAATATTAATATTTTTGAGAAAGACAAAGCTCAATTAAGTCACAATCTGGATTTTCAAGTATGAATCTATAGGAATTCAGTCTTTCTGGAATAATTGGATATATTTACATGATGTAAGTGCAAGTGGAAGGATGGACAGAATTTTTGTTAGGCAAAGGGAGAGCAGGTTGAGAACACAAAGCAGGGTGACAGAAACGAAACAGATGACCAGGCTGCTGCAGATCCTGCTGGGCAAGAGGCTGTGGAGACGCAACAAGACCAGACTAGGGGACAAACTTATTTTTTATCTCTGGAGTCATTTATTCAATAAATATTAACTGTAACTGGGCCTCAACTATGTGTCAGGTACCTTTCTAGGTGATGAGGATTCAGTAGTGAACCGTGAACCAACAGACAAAATCTGTGCCTGTATGGAGTTTAAAGTGAGGGGAGGAGATCAGGGATGCCATGAAAATGAGTTACTAAATTCTGGATACATAATGTAATGTCAGGTATTTCAAACAGAAATGGCTTTTACTTCTTATGTGGCTCCACTTGCTTGGTCTTCTCTATCTGTATAGTAGTTTGGTGACTCTACATAATAATTGGCTCTATGTGAGTCTGGTACATTACCCTAATAATACATGAAAGGGTCATTGAACTTGGAATTACATAATGACAAGCAAGTGATCACTTAGGAAAAACTTGCACCACAATGAGAAATGCACTATGTAAAATTAGATATAGAAATTAAAAATTAAAAGTGGGCATGACTGCAGGATAGTTTTCATTTTAATTATACTATAGGGCATTGTCACCAGCAAGTATCAATCTTGGTTCTTGCTCAGAGTTTTTGGTGTTATCTTTTTTTCTGTGCCATTCTCTGAGGCACCTCTGAGCTCTTTTATTTACATACTCAGCTCTTATTTGTATTGATCTTGTTTAGGGGACATTAACTTTTTGTAGATATAAATATATAAATGATAAAACTATTAGCAAAATTCAGGAAAATGACAAATATAAAATTCAGGCAACTGGCTTCCCTGGGGTGTGTGTGCGTGCATGCGTGCATGCGTGTGTGTGTTGGAGAAGCCGTGTTGAGGGGTAGTCAGAGGATGGGAGGATGGAAGTGAGGAGGATCACATGGTAAATGCAAGTCATTAGTGAGCTTTGAGAGGGAATTAATCCTCTTCTTTGCCTCACGCTTTTCACTTTAAATGTACATTAACCTGTCATGTCTTTTAACTGAATCATAGATTTTTTTCTAATGTACATTTATCTCTATATAATATATAGTAAAATATGTATACATGAAATATGTGTTCTTCTTGGAAGTGTCCTTGCCCTCTTCATGGCAGATTACTTAGAATTTAGATCCTTGTCTCCTGGGAGGGTCTTGGATAGCTCATGATGCTAGTGTTAGCCTTGGCTATTATTTTTATTCCACTTGACTTATTTAAGGTTATCAGTTAAACACCAATTTTCTCATTTCTTTAAAAATAAGAACCCCTACATTTTTGACACGACAAACCATAGATGAAGGGTTGTGTTCTAAAAATATGACACTCTTCTCTGTAACACCACTTTAACCTGCCTTTGTCTTGGGGCTGATTAACTGGTTTTCTACACAGTGGCTGAATCTTGTTGCCCTGTCATTAGATTTTGGAAGAAAGGAAAAGAATGCCCTAAGGAGAACACCCTCACAACTCAGAGATCTGCCAGGTTATTCTGTAACTCAAGGAGCCCTCCTGATGTTTTCATACAAAATATTGAATTGAGCATCAAAAAGGAAAAAAGTCTTCTCCTGCTTAAATCACAGAAGGACACATAGTATGATTGCTGTATTTTTGCTTTTTTTTTCTTTTGCGGAGAGGAGGTAATTGAGGCAAAGTATTATAATAAAATAGTGCAATTATGTAATGACCATAATGTTTCATAGCGGAAAGATCAAATAAGTCAGATATAGCTGGGGACCACTTACATCTTGCTACTTATTATTAGTCTTGCAGGCAGAAACAGGTCAGAAGGAATTCATCAGATCTTTTTTCCTCAAGTATATTGATAATCATATAAACAGAATACATTTTAGCTGGATTTGTTTGTTCCCTTATCAACATCTGTAAATCCAATGACTTGATGTTTTTCATATCAGAGTGAAAATTACACTGAGGCCAAAAAGTGAATTACAGCTGTACATCTTTCATTATAATGTCTTTTGTTAAGATGTTTTTCATTGTTCAAATAATTATCTCCATTTTCTAAAGTTATATTCTTTGAAAAGCATCTTTAAACAAACATGCTGTGTAGTTTTTTCCTTTAAAGACGGGGTTTCGGGGAGGAGGCAAGATGGCGTCGTAGAGGTGACTCCGGATTGCAGCTCTCAGTGAAGGCACAGAGGGTGAGTCCTAGCCACATTCTCGGATGTTCCTTTTATGCCCACAGAGCGTTGAAAGTCCCAGGTGTGGGAGAGACACGGGACGCTAGCGCACCCGGCTAACGCAGCCGGCTCCCGCCGCCTCTTCGGCTGGTGCCACGGCGGGACCCGGTGTGGAACTCACTAGTCTGGGTGCCCTGTTAAACCAGCAATCTGAGATTTGGAAGGGCAGATTGGCATGTTCATCTGATTGAACGGGACTTGGACAATGAGCCAGACCAGGAGTTTCCTTGGAAGCGTGATCTGAGCCGGGGTAGTGGGCAGTGGCACGGGGCACGGGAGATCGCACGGATCCCAGTGCCCTATTGGCAGGCTACTGGGGCGCCAGTGAAAGAGTCGACTTTTCAGCTTGGGGAGAGGAAGAGAGAGAGAGAGAGGACGGACTCTGAGGCAGGGAGCTGGGTGATCGGGCTCGGCGGGTCCCATGCTCACGGGGACAAGCAGGGCGGCGACTGGAGGTGCTTGGGGCTGAGAGTTTTGCTGCCGGCATCTAGGATGGTGCAGCCCGGTGAGGGAGGGGCGTCCACCATTGCTGACTCAGTCCACCCCCACTGAAGTACTGCCCAGGACTGATGCAGCCCGCCATTGCCAAGGCAACCTGCCATAACAGAGAGTCTCCGCCAGGAGCCCGGAATGCTCCACAGCAGAAGGGAGCCCAGCAGCAACAGGGCAGACCTGCGCTAGCAGACCAGAGCCCCGGCAGGCAAATAGTGAATAGACTGCCGCCTAGTGAGGCAGGACAGTGCAACAGATACTCATAAAGAAAGCCCCAACTCCCTGAGACAGAGCATCTAAGGTGGGGGTGAAAAAAGGGTGGTGTTTTATGAGTTCTATTGCAGCAGACATAAACAACCTCCCAACAACCCTGAATGAACAACGGAGGTCACAGCTCAGCACTGGAGCTCCTATAAAGCACAGACTGTCTCCTCAAGCAGCTCCCTGACCCCTGTATATCCAAGGAGTTACCCCAGAAAAGGACTAATCAGACTGACATTTGGCTGGCATTATTCTGGAACAAGGACAGCAGAAGAAGAAACTGGTATCATCCCTCACTGTTCTGCAGCTGCTGTAGGTATGCCCCAGACAAGCGGGGCCTGGAGTGGACCTCAGAACTCATACAGCAGAGGGGCTAGACCATTAGAGGGAAAACTAAGTAACAGAAATACTTCATCATCAACAATCTCAGCATCCACACAGAGACTCAGTTGAAAAATCAGCAACTACTAAGACAACAGGTGGATAAATCCATAAAGATGGGAAGAAACCAGCGCAAAAAGGAGGAAAGCACCCAAAACCAAAATACCTCACCTCCAAAAAAGGATCAAAACTCCTCACCAGCAAGGGAACAAAGCTGGACAGAGAATGAATGTGATGAAATGACGGAATCAGACTTCAGAAAGTGGATAATGAGAAACTTCAGTGAGCTAAAGGAACATGTACTAAACCAGTGCAGAGAAACTAAGAACCTTGAAAAAAGATTTGAAAAAAGATTCGAGGAATTGATAACAAGAATGGACAACTTAGAGAGGAATATGAATGAATTGAAGGAGCTGAAAAACACAACACGAGAACTTCGCGAAGCATGCACAAGTTTCAACAGCCGAATGGACCAAGCAGAAGAAAGAATATCAGAATTTGAAGATCAACTCAATGAAATAAAACGAGAAACCAAGATTAAAGAAAAAAGTACAAAAAGGAATGAACAAAATCTCCAAGAAATGTGGGACTATGTGAAGAGACCCAACCTACATTTGATAGGTGTACCAGAATGTGACGAAGAGAATGAATCCAAGCTGGAAAACACTCTTCAGGATATTATCCAGGAAAATTTCCCCAACCTAGCAAGACAGGTCAATACTCAACTCCAGGAAATACAGAGAACACCACAAAGATACTCCGCAAGAAGAGCAACCCCAAGGCACATAATCGTCAGATTCACCAGGGTTGAAATGAAGGAGAAAATACTAAGGGAAGCCAGAGAGAAAGGTCGGGTCACCCACAAAGGGAAGCCCATCAGACTCACAGCAGATCTCTCGGCAGAGACTCTACAAGCCAGAAGAGAGTGGGGGCCAATATTCAACATCCTTAAAGAAAAGAGCTTTCAACCCAGAATTTCATATCCAGCCAAACTGAGCTTCATAAGTGAAGGAAAAATAAAATCCTTCACGAACAAGCAAGTACTCAGAGATTTTGTCACCACTAGACCTGCTTTACAAGAGCTCCTGAAAGAGGCACTACACATAGAAAGAAACAACCAATTCCAGCCATCCTAAAAGCATACCAAATGCTAAAGACCATCAACAAAATGAAGAATGTACATGAACCAATGGGCAAAACAGCCAGCTAGCATCAAAATGGCAGTATCAAATTCACACATAACAATATTAACCCTGAATGTAAATGGGCTAAATGCACCAATCAAAAGACACAGACTGGCAAATTGGATAAAAAACCAAAACCCATCAGATCAGTGTGCTGTATCCAGGAAACCCACCTCACACGCAACGATACACAAAGGCTCAAAATAAAAGGATGGAGGAAGATTTACCAAGCAAATGGAGAGCAAAAAAAAGCAGGAGTTGCAATTCTCATCTCTGATAAAATAGACTTTAAAGCAACAAAGATCAAAAGGGACAAAGAAGGTCATTACATAATGGTAAAAGGATCGATACAACAAGAAGAGCTAATGATTCTAAATATATATGGACCCAATATAGGAGCACTCAGATATATAAGGCAAGTTCTTAATGACTTACAAAGAGTCTTAGACTCCCACACCATAATAGTGGGAGACTTTAACACTCCACTGTCAATAGCAGACAGATCAACCAGACAGAAAATTAACAAGGATATCCAGGACTTGAACTCAGACCTGGAACAAGCAAACCTGATAGACATTTACAGAACTCTCCACCCCAAATCCACAGAATATACATTCTTCTCAGCACCACATCACACCTACTCCAAAATTGACCACATAATTGGAAGTAAAGCACTCCTCAGCAAATGCAAAACAACGGAAATCATAACAAACAGTCTCTCAGACCATAGTGCAATCAAGTTGGAACTCAGAATTCAGAAAATAACTCAGAACCGCACAGCTTCATGGAAACTGAACAACTGGCTCTTGAATGTTGATTGGATAAACAATGAAATGAAGGCAGAAATAAAGAAGTTCTTTGAAACCAATGAGAATGAAGACACAATGTACCAGAATCTCTGGGACACATTTAAAGCAGTCTGTAGAGGAAAATATATAGCAATAAGTGCCCACATGAGAAGAGTGGAGAGATCCAAAATTGACACCCTATCATCAAAATTGAAAGAGCTAGAGAAGCAAGATCAAAAAAGCTCAAAACCTAGCCAAAGACAAGAAATAACTAAGATCAGAGCAGAACTGAAGGAGATAGAGACAAGAAAAACCCTTCAAAAAATCAATAAATCTAAGAGCTGGTTTTTCGAAAAGATCAATAAAATAGACAGACCACTAGCCAGACTGATAAAAAAGAAAAGAGAGAACAACCAAATAGATGCAATAAAAAACGATAAAGGGGAAATCACCACAGATTCCACAGAAATTCAAACCATCATCAGAGAATACTACAAACAACTCTATGCACACAAACTAGTAAATCAGGAAGAAATGGATAAATTCCTGGATGCCTGTGTCCTCCCAAGCCTAAACCAGGAGGAAGCCGAAACTATGAATAGACCAATAACAAGGTCAGAAGTTGAGGCAGCAATTAAGAGCCTACCACACAAAGAAAGCCCAGTTCCAGATGGGTTCACAGCTGAATTCTACCAGACACACAAAGAGGATCTGGTACCATTCCTTCTGAAACTATTCCAAATAATCCAAAAAGAGGGAACCCTTCCCAAATCATTTTATGAGACCAACATCATCCTGATACCAAAACCTGGCAGAGACTCAACAAGAAAAGAAAACTTCAGGCCAATATCCATGATGAACATAGATGCAAAAATCTTCAATAAAATACTGGCAAATCGATTGCAACAGCACATTAAAAAACTTATCCATCATGATCAAGTAGGATTCATCCCGGGGATGCAGGGCTGGTTCAACATACGCAAGTCTATAAATGTAATTCACCACATAAACAGAAGCAAAAACAAAAACCACATGATTATCTCAATTGACACAGAGAAGGCATTTGACAAAATTCAACAGCCCTTTATGCTAAAAACCCTCAATAAACTTGGTATTGATGGAACATATCTCAAAGTAATAAAAGCTATTTACAACAAACCAACAGCCAATATCATACTTAATGGGCAAAAACTGGAAGCATTCCCTTTGACATCCGGCACTAGACAAGGATGCCCTCTCTCACCACTTCTATTCAACATAGTACTGGAAGTTCTAGCCGGAGCAATCAGGCAAGAAAAAGAAATAAAGGGTATTCAAATAGGAAAGGTGGAAGCCAAATTGTCTCTATTTGCAGACGACATGATAGTATACCTAGAAGACCCCATCACCTCAGCCCAAAAGCTCCTGCAACTGATAAGCAACTTCAGCAAAGTCTCAGGATATAAAATCAATGTGCAAAAATCACAAGCATTCCTATACACCAATAACAGACTTAAAGAGAACCAAATTAAGAACGAACTGCCATTCACAATTGCTACAAAGAAAATAAAATACCTAGGAATACAACTTACAAGGAATGTAAGGAACCTCTTTAAGGAAAACTACAAACAACTGCTCAACGAAATAAGAGAGGACACAAACAGATGGAGAAACATTCCATGTTTGTGGTTAGGAAGAATCAATATTGTGAAAATGGCTATACTGCCCAAAGTAATTTACACAATCAATGCTATCCCCATCAAACTACCATTGAATTTCTTCACAGAACTGGAAAAAACCACCATGAATATCATATGGAACCAAAAAAGAGCCCGCATAGCCAAGTCAATTCTAAGCAAAAAGAACACAGCGGGAGGCATCACGCTACCAGACTTCAAACTATACTAGAAGGCTACAGTAATCAAAACAGCATGGTACTGGTACCAAAACAGAGATATAGACCAATGGAACAGAACAGAAGCATCGGAGGCAACACAACATATCTACAACCATATTATCTTTGATAAACCAGACAAAAACAGGCAATGGGGAAAGGATTCCCTATTTAATAAATGGTGTTGGGAAAACTGGCTAGCCATGTGCAGAAAGCAGAAACTGGACCCCTTTCTGACACCTTACACTAAAATTAACTCCAGATGGATTAAAGACTTAAACATAAGACCTGACACCATAAAAACCCTAGAAGAAAATCTAGGCAAAACCGTTCAGGACATAGGAATAGGCAAGGACTTCATGAACAAAACACTAAAAGCATTGGCAACAAAAGCCAAAATAGACAAATGGGACCTAATCAGACTCCACAGCTTCTGCACGGCAAAAGCAACAGTCACTAGAGTGAATCGGCAACCATCAGAATGGGAAAAAATCTTTGCAGTTTACACATCTGACAAAGGGCTGATATCCAGAATTTACAAAGAACTCAAACAGATTTACAGAAAAAAAAAAACAAGCCCATTCAAAAATGGGCAAAGGATATGAACGGAAACTTTACAAAAGAAGACATACATGAGGCCAACAAACATATGAAAAAGTGCTCATCATCATTGGTCATTAGAGAGATGCAAATCAAAACCACATTGAGATATCATCTCACGCCAGTTAGAATGGCGATCATTAAAAAATCTGGAGACAGCAGATGCTGGAGAGGATGTGGAGAAATAGGAACACTCTTACACTGTTGGTGGGAGTGTAAATTAGTTCAACCATTGTGGAAGACAGTGTGGCGATTCCTCAGGGACCTAGAAATAGAAATTCCATTTGACCAAGCAATCTCATTACTGAGTATCTATCCAAAAGACTATAAATCGTTCTACTATAAGGACACATGCACACGAATGTTCATTGCAGCACTGTTTACAATAGCAAAGACCTGGAACCAACCCAAATGCCCATTTATGATAGACTGGACTGGGAAAATGTGGCACATATACACCATGGAATATTATGCAGCAATCAAAAATGATGAGTTTGTGTCCTTTGTAAGGACATGGATGAATCTGGAGAACATCATTCTCAGCAAACTGACACAAGAACAGTAAAAGCAATACTGCATATACTCACTCATAGGTGGGTGAGAAAAATGAGAACACATGGACACAGAGAGGCGGTCTACTATACACTAGGGACTGTTGGGGGAAATGGGGGAGGGACAGCGGGGGGAGCTGGGGAGGATAGCCTGGGGATGAATGCCAAGTGTGGGTGAAGGGGAGGAAGGCAGCAGAACACACTGCCATGTGTGTACCTATGCAACTATCTTGCACATTCTGCACATGTACCCCAAAACCTATAATGCAATAAAAATTAAAAAAAAAAAAAAACATGCTGTGTAATAGTTAAAATATTTGAGACCACTCTTGCTCTTTCGCGTACCAAAAGGCTGACTAATTTGAATATTATCAATATATAATATTGCCATCAGAAATTGATTGGATTTCTTAAGATGTAGATGTTTTTGATGTTTATCATATAGTGTAATCACCTTAACCTAAAAAATTTTGCCATCATCTTTCTTCTTAAAAACACATAGTAAATTTAAACAAGTGTCGATAGTAAAAGAACGACAGCAACAAAAGAAGGGTCTGGGCACCGCGGCTCATGCCCATAATCCTGGTGCTTTGAAAGGCTGACGTAGTCAAATCATTTTAGTCCAACAGTTTAAGACCAGCCTGGGAAACATAGTGAGACTCTGGTCTCTACAAAAAAACAGAAACGTTAGCCAGACGCGATGCTTATAGTCCCGGCTACTCAGGAGGCTAAGGTGAGAGAATCTCGAGCCCAGGAGGTCAAAGCTGCAGGGAGCCATGATTGGGCCCCTGCACTCCAGCCTGGGCAATAGAGAGACCCTGTCTCAAAAATTAAAAAGAAAGAAAACACCCAATTTGTTATCATGGTAAATTTTTTGATGTCTTTCTTTTAAGAAAGAGTTATATCATAAAAAATAAGAATTGCTGGAAACAATGCAGTATCGGAAAGGAATAAGAATGAAGAAAGGCACAACATAGTCTCTAATTGCTAGCACTTGCAATTGCATAATTGCAAAAGAGAATGTCTATAAATAAACCCTTTTTGAGTGTAAAACAAGAATGCTCTTATGTAATGAATTAAATTTAAATTGGATGAAACATTTTGTTGAAGTAGAATTTACTCAATGCTTTGTTTCTCAGAAATCAGGGTGTAATCTCCGGAGAACTTTTCATGAATGGTAAAAATAGCTCTCCTAAGTCCCTTACTCCTTTATGGTTCAATTTTTGTGATTGTCTGTATGTTACAGTTTTTATTCAGTTTTGTTTATCTTTTTAACCATTGGCAACATTCTTCTCCATATGGCAAAATATTTCTGTTTAAATTGAAAAACTGAAGGGGAAAAAAGGACTCCATAAACCTCACACTCTCACTAACTCTACATCCCTAAATGCACCTGACTTTCCTCCTTCCAACTGCAGTCCAGATTCCTTCAGGTTAGGAGTGAGGGAATGTATCAAAAATGTTTCTTTCAGCAGGCACAAACCACAAGTAAACTTGCTTCTTCCCTGTTTTTACACATTCTAATCATATATATGTTAAACAATACCTGGAGTTTTCTCTTAACTAGGGACTTTTTGAAAATATCAAAAGCTACATTGAGAATAACCAAAACCCACATTGCTGAAGGATATATATATATATATATATATATATATATATAACATGTATGTACATAAATATATATGTGCATAAATTGATAATTTCTTATATCTATCTCCATCTATCTATACACACATACATACATTCACATATGTTTATAATCTGAAGAAAGGAATTGGTGGCAGATTCTAAATGTAGCAATTAAGACTCTTGACTTTCAGATATTTATGGGGTACTTAACATCACAGTAAAATTATCCCTTTTGCTTAAAGCTAGCACCAATGAGTTTACAAGTTTATAGCAATGACAAATGCTTTGTCTATATAGCAAATTATTAGCATGCTTATAATTGGATTAATCAAAATATTTAATTAGTTTCTAATGTGTCCATTTAAGTGTTAAAAAATTTGAGCTGGAAACTTTGGATGGTCTCAATGCCACATCCTTTTGTATCAACCCTAACTGCAAAAACATAATTATTTAATGTGTTAAAAAAATTCTGTGAATATAATCTATATATTATATTGATAGAATATAATGTATATATTATAATGTGAATATAATGTACCTCTATGAGTTGGAATTTGCTTTTTAGTTTGGATATTTAACCTTCAAATCCACATGCATTACGAGAATGTAGGAGAGTCCTCTTTGGTTAATGCAGATTTGTTGCTTTGTCTCTTCTGCTCTGCCAAATCTGTGTGCTATGTTTTATGCTGCAGACATCAATACTTCCTCTTCTGAGATGGAAGAAAGGTTTAAAGCTTCATGTTGCAAAATGAGCCTCTTTTTTTTCTTGGCATCTGAAAATGGCACCTGCCTCTGGCTATAAAACAAATATACAAGTAAGGAAATTTTCATTGACTACCATTAAATATTTTCTTTGGTGTTATTCATTTACCTCTACTCCCAACGCAGCCAGCTCAATTCTTAAATAATGATTTAATATCTAGTATTTTGTAGGTTACCTAATTAACTTAGTGATTTTATGAGAACACATTCACTTCACATATAATACAAAATATCCTCATTATTCAACTTCTTTTCTCTTTATTTCATTTGTAAGAACCAGGCTTTATAGTTATATGATGAATATTTGTATGGTGTATGTGTATATATGTATATATATATATGTGTATATATACACACACACATGTGTACATATATACGTATATGGTGTGTATATATATACACACCATACAAACATTCATATATGTGCATGTACATACACACGTTATATATCATAAAAATATTCATATATGTGTATGTACATATGTGTGTATATCACACACATGTATATACCACATATATACATATATGCATATCTGCACACATGTATATGTACATACATGCATGCATACATGTATATACCATATTTGCACATTTATTTGTGTATATGTATGTGTGTGCATGGTATGTATGTATGTACATATATATACACACACCATAGAAATATTCAAGTATACAAACATACCTTTGTCTACTGTAGTTGCCTCGACTAGAGAAAATAGCTTAAATTATTGTCAGAAAGTCTAATACATTCTTCTAATCTATTCATTCTCTATCTGTAGCATTATTAATATAAGGTGGCTTTAGGGTTCTCTAGGGTTACCAAGGAACAGTTCTTTGCAGAATGTCCTGCAAATAGCATTATCTGTATATAAAACTTTATCATATTTTATTTAATCAACAGCAACATTCTTACTGTGGTGGCTAGTTTTCTGTGTCAATTTGACTGGGCTAGGGGATGCCCAAAGAGCTGGTAAAACATTATTTCTAGGTGTCTGAGTGTTTCCAGAAGAGATTAGCATTTAAATTAGTAAACTGGGTAAAGATATCACTCTCACCAAGGTAGGTGGGCATCAGCCACTTTGATGAAGACCCAGATAGAACAAAAAGGTAAAGGAAGAGTGAATTCTCTCTTTTCTTGAGCTGGGATATCTACCTTATCCTGGCCCTCTTCTGTTTCTAGAGTTTTCACATTCCAGTACTTACACAGCACTCTCTCCCAACCCTGGCTCTCAAGTGTTGAAACTCTACTGGAAATTACACCGCTGGTGGTTCTTAGGTCTTAGGATTCAGACTGAATTATACCACTTACTTCCCTGGTTATCCAGCTTGCAGACAGCAGATGGTAGGACTTCTTCGTCTCCATAATTGCATGAGCCAATTCCAATAATCAGTTTTTCAGTTTCTCTCTCTCTCTCTCTCTTTCTCTCTCTCTCTCTCCAATCTCCTATTGGTTCTATTTCCCTGGAGCAACCTGACTAATACATTTACCTACGAAATGATTATTTTGTGTCTACTCTATACAAAACATAGTAGTAAATGTCAGATTCCAAGTTCAATCTTTCAAGTTCCTTATCCTAGAACTAGTTTCAGACCTTAATAAATTCTAGGGGAAATCAAAAGAACAGAAGAATCCCATGGGATGAAATAATCAGAAAGACTCTAAAGATGAAATGAGTTTTGGCATGCATTGTGAACAAAAGTTATATTTTAGCTAAGCACGGAGAAGAATGAGGGACATTATGGAAAAGATAGAAAGTGTAAGCAACACTAAAATTGGGATTTATGCAGAATATTCCTAGAAATATTACATTAAACAGTTTTCCTCAAAGAAGTTACTTGATTAGGGAAATGGTAGGAGGTATATAAATCTAAATGTCTGTAAGGAATTTAAATTTTTGTCATGGAGGCAGATTTTTGTCTTGAGATCATTGACTATTTTGATAGAATAAAATATTATATATATAATTTCTTAATCATTAATCTTTTTCTCAACTAATTGAAGTACTTTGCTTATATGATCAGGATTTTAAAAAAACTCATATTTGTATGCCTTTACATTATGTTGTACAGTTATCATTCACTTAATATTTTCATTTGTTTTTGCTTTTTAGAGGAAATATCTCTATACATCATATTATTTGTCCTTTGCTAATTTGCAGACCTCATAAAAACTATAATTTATTTAGTAAAGAACAAAGGGAAAATAAGTATCTCTTTTCTACATTAAGAATGACCCATTAACTTTAAAAAATGAGAGTTTACAATCACTGGTATTACAATATTTAATATATTAACTTTCACTTCTATGAGAATTTTCTTTCCCAGAGACTAACTGGATCTTTTAATAGCATAAGGGAAAGAAACACAAGCAGCTCGAAGTATGATCTTTGGTTCTTCACCTAGCTGTGGCCACTCATCAAAATTTCATGTGCAGTCTCCAAAGTCATTTGGAGTTCACTAAATCAAATTACCTCTCATATTACCCGGTTGCCTATCCTAACATGTTGTTATCCCTGCAAACATGGCATGATCACATTTCCTATTGTTATACTTGTCTGGAGAGAGATTATATTCAATCCCTTCATCAATTGGCACAAATTAACATAATAAATGGCAGATCCCTCTTTATGATCATGGGTTAATGTTACATTAGCCAGCATTTTTCTTCTTTTTATCCAGATGTCAAGTAACCTATATAGTTGCTTTAATATTTAATAAATTGAGATATTCTTTCATTTTCTTTTGGAGTCATAGTCTGAGTAATTTATTCTTTCTATCCCTAAAGTTGCAATAATACTCTAAAATATCTTACTACCAAAAAAGGATAATTCCATAAACAGGTAGTAACATTTACAGTTTAACAGATTTTCTTTTTTTCCATCTAAAGTGACTAATGTTTAATTAGCAAATGCCCGTTAGGCATTACTTGGGGAATTTTAGTACTACACTTACCCAATGCAGTAATATGTCATTTGTAGCCTCTTCCTTGGTTATTATGTATAACCCCATTTCAGAAAGTGCATTCAATCTTTTTGTTTCATTAAATGTCTACCTTGCTTATAGCATGCTTGATGTGAGGATATTGAATACTTACCACAATTTTTAATTTCTGAGTTATCTACCCAATAGCCTGTAATTATGGTTTTGACTTTTTTTGACCCAGAAAGTCTGCAATGTTTATTGAGAAACTATGTTCCTGCTAAGCTTCATTTTGTCGTTTATTTTAGTACTGCATTAATAATGGTGAAATATGCCCACCTTGATTTCCTATTTGCAAATAATCTTTATCTGTAATTAGTTTATAGTTACTAGTATTACATATGAAATAATATGCCCAGGAATGAAACAAATGTCAAATATATCACAGTGCAATCCCAAAATGCCCTTTGGTGACTATATAAAAACAACTCTAAGATAATAATAACGGAATTAATAAGAGTTGACATATGTTGCAGATACTGAATTAAGCACTTTGTAAATACCATCTCATTGACTCTTCAAAACAACCTTAGGGTAGGGAATATAACTGTTCCTAGTTTTAGGTGAAGGAACTTAGAAGCTAGTAAATGATAGAATGTGAAAATAATTCCATGCTGGTTGATTTAGAAAATGGTTACTTACCAATTAATAATGTTCACTTTTTAATTAACTTGCAAATTAACTTATAATATTAGCCAATAAAACAATCAATCAAGTTGTAAGGTTTGAAATTCAAGTCGTTTTCAAAGGAAAAAATGGAAAGTTTTTTTTTTTTTTTTTTTTTTTTTTTTTTTTGTCAGGGGGACAGATTCTCACTCTGTTACCCAGGCTGGAGTGTAGTGACCAGATCTCTGCTCACTGCAACCTTTGCCTTGTGGATTCAAGAGATTCTTCTGCCTCAGTCTTCTGAGTAGCTAGGACTACAGGCATGCACCACCATGCCCGGCTAATTTTTGTATTTTTAGTAGAGATGGGTTTCGCCATGTTGTCAAGGCTGGTCTTAAACTCCTGACCTCAAGTGATCCATCCGCCTCACCCTCAAAACTGCTGGGATTACAGGTGTGAGCCACTGCACCCAGCTAGTCTTTTTTTTTTAATTAATATTAATTATCTTACCATCTTTAGGAACAAATACTTCCCCATTATCCGGCAGAAAGGAAAAATGTTAATCTGGTGGTCCTGTAGAATTTATAGTTCCTTAATAGGAAAATATCTGTCCTTGACTGGGTGTTCATTAAGGTCACTGATAACAAATGGGCCTGTCACACAGGGGTTGGGAAAAGTGGGAATTGTGTGTCAGGGAGAACATGGAGTAGCCAGAGACAGCAAATAACAAGTGTAGGAAAAATACATTGCTGGTTTGGTCTCTTCTCTTTGCTCTCCAAAAGTGCTTTATGTGTTGGTGACAGTGCCCTTTGCCATTGAGCTTGAGAAGACAGGAGAAACAGAGAGATACTACCTATTACTTCCCTTCATTATAAACTTCAGATTTGCCTGTCCAAACCCAGCTGGCATCATAGTTCTTTCAAGTAGTCTTTTCTTCTTAACATGATTTTACATTAAATAATTTAAAGCAGATCACTAATTGATTAAAATTGACCATAACATTTTTTGGAATTCCTTGACAATATTTCTTAGGTCTCAGGAAGAGAAAATTACACATTAAGAAAACTGAATAATGAAAGACAGAGAGAGCATCTCTAAAATAAGTAAGTATCACATGATAATAAGTTTTAAAAGTGTTTACCTTTGAGACAAAGATGATCTAACTAGCTTGATTAGATATTAAATAGAAAAATCAGTTACAATCCTTTTAATTATAACAAGCAGTAATTATTGCTTTAGCTTTACTTGATGTTAAAACATCTCAGAATTTTAAAGGAATATCTTAAGAGTTATAGTAGGATGTGACAAGTCTAACAGAGGCTTACAAACTGTCATACAGTATTTTAGGATATTTGTACTGGAGAGGGAGAATATGTTTTCAAATGGAATCTTTAGAATAGAAAATATAGTTTAAATTAATACCAATATATGACACATTTAAGAATTCATGATTTAAATTCTCTTTTAATTTGGTTTCTATTTATTTGTCTTTAAAATGCAAGAATTCATGATTTAAATTCTCTTTTAATTTGGTTTCTATTTATTTGTCTTTAAAATGTTTACATAAACCTCAAAAGAAAACTGAACCATTCATCATATTACAAAAGTGTGCAAGAATATATGAAGCTAGAATACAGCAGTAAATATTTTGCTTTCTAATGTTTATGGTTTTGTAGAAAACACTATTTGTATGAAGTCCAGTAGGTGTCTTCCTGAGATAATATCTTATTCAACAAACAAACTGTGAGTTATTACTTGTTTGATATGGCACCAAAGTCCATCAAACACTGCTAAATGTATTTATAGTAAGTGAATATAAATAAATTAGAATATAAAGGAATTAACATGAGAGGAGACATGAGAAGAAAGTAAAAATATTTTTTCTGTTGACTAATAAATGTCAGAAAGTTGAAAGCAAAACGAGAATAAAGCTATCTAGTGTGAGACTTGGGTGGTAAATGATTTAAAAAAATGTAGAGAGGCAGGAAGAGAAATGATCCCATTATTATTTGGAAGAAAATGCAAAGGGCTTCACATCACAGAACTGGGATGAAATGGACTCTCTGTTTCTTGATGGCTATTGAGAATGATTGTGGTTGGCCATATTTAGCCTTGGCACTCATTACCTAAGAACTGTGTACACACATAAGAACTTCAGAGAGGAACAATGGATAAGATTATGGGAAGGTGGATAAAGGGAATGATTTAAAACAAGGTTCAAAGTACTGAAGATTTTTGCAAGTTCTAAGGGACAAAAAGTTAGAAAATGGTAATAAACTACAAATAAATAGCAAGTAGAAACTAATTACTGAACACATTTGAAGGAGATAATGGGATGAAATTAAATTTAAGGTGAAAAGTGTGTGTGGAAAAGATCCCTTTGTATGAAATATACAGCAGACAAAATATATAACTTCATGAGAAAATCTAACTTATACTTGAAGTCTCCGTGAATTCACATTCTATGGGACAAACTGGGATTAACACCAGAGATTCCAGATCCAAAAAGCAGGTCTATCAACGTTATGAAATATAGAGTTAAACTGCAGCTGCTGTTTGAATGAATTGGATCTCCTAGGCTGCCATCGATAACCAGGATACAAGGACAAAAGTATATCCAGGATTTCTGCTTGGTCAGCTGGACAGGGGCAGAACGCACTAAGGAGGTAGTGATACAAATAAATGGGGTAAACCAGGATGGAGTAGAGACTGAAAATTGAGGAAGGAAGCTGAGAACATGTGTGTAGTGTTGTTGGATAGTTGGATATCCTATCAAAATTGGGTGAATATCAAACGGCTACATGCGGCCACTAAATCAAGTTGTAAATATTTAGAAAGGAAGAGCTTTGTTGGGAGAAATGGTATAGGAAATCTCTATAAGAGGTTTGGCATACTCAAATCTATATAGCTGATAGTAAAGTGGTGCAAATTAAAGAAGTGAACTCTTTATTGATTATAATGAAAAAAAAAGGGGGGGGGGGGCGGCATGTTGGCTCATTCCTGTAATCTCAGCACTTTGGGAGGCCAAGGTGGTAGATCACCTGAGGTCAGGAGTTCTAGACGAGCCTGGCCAACATGGTGAAACATCATTTCTATGAAAAATACAAAAATTATCTAGGCATGGCAGTGGGTGCCTGTAATCTCAGCTACTTGGGAGGCTGAGGCAGGAGAATTATCTGAACCCGGGAGGCGGAGGTTGCAGTAAGTCAACATTGTGCCATTGCACTACAGCATGGGCAACGAGAGAAACTGTGTCTCAGGAAAAAAAAAAAAAAAAGGAAGGAAGGAATTGTGTGTCCGATTTGGGCATCTATTGTCTTCTGCTACATATTATGATGTTTTGTTATATAGGTTCTTAAGATATATAATATAATAATATTAGACATACAATATAAGGTGTATAATGTATGTAACTCTTCAGGGAATCATTTACCTATGATACTTTCTCACCTTCTAAGGAAGAATAACACAGATGTGCAGAAATCTCACCTGCAGTTTTCTCCTCTTGCCTTGAGAAAATTTTCAATGATAACTCAAATCTGCATTTAAAATAGGGAATCTGTATTTTGTTCCTAAAATTCTTTTTCACTCTTTTGCTCTGTGGTCCTATTCTTTACTTGGGCCAGTGATCAAGAAAGGTGCAATTTAAGATGATATATTGGTTTCACGATTTAGACATACCCTCTATTTAAACCCTGGAGAATGGGCATGGATAAAAGACATAGAAATTAGAAAGTAACCAATTGAATTTCTCTTATTTTTAGACAAAGTATCTACATTAAACCCTCTTTCCATCGACATAGAAAATAGAACTAAAAAGATAATTTAGCAAGGTTGTTTAACATGAGTCCTCATAAAAATCAGTAGCATTTCTATACAAAAGTAATAACTCATTTAAAATATACTAGAACATTTCCTATTCACAATAGTAACAAAAATCTATACGCTGTGTAGAAAGAAATCAAACATATGTTGTAACTGTTACAAACTAATTAGAACATATAAGGAGACAAAAATATTAAAAATAAATGAGAAGGCCAAAAGATATAATCAAAATATACATTATTCCTCAAATTAATCTAAAATTTGATTTCTAATCAAAACCTAAACTGTTATTTGGAAACTTCCAAACTGATCCTGAAATTTCTGTTAAGGAATTTATATAGCTCCTTAAGTGGAAATCTCTGACCTTGACTGGATGTTCATGAAGGTCACTGATAATAAATGTGCCCGTCACACTGGGGTTGAGAAAGTAGGCAGCTTGTGTCAAAGAGAACATGGAATAGCCAGAGACAGTAAATAAGTGTAGGAAAAGATACATTGCTGATTTGGTCTCTTCTTACTCTTCTAAAGTATTTTATGTGTTGGTGACAGTGCCCTTTGCATTGAGCTTGAGAAGATGGGAGACACAAAGAGATATTACTTATGTTCTTTAAATCTAAATTATGCCAAGGTGGTTGATTGGGTTTATCACTTCATCTTTATTAATTATTTCTGTTTCATATTCTACCCAAAACTCAAAGATGGATGCCAATATCTGCAACTATATTTGCTGATTTGTCTATTCCTTTCTTTAGTTTTGTAAATTGTTACAATGTGTAGTCTGAAGTTCGGTTATTGGGTAAATAAAATGTTATCTTGGTGAATAAAATGTTATCTTGGTGAATAAAATATTATCTCGGTTATTAGGTACATAAAATGTTATCTTGATCCTTTTATTATTAGTAAATATTCTGTATTTCTAGTGTACTGTTTATTTTGATGATTTTTTTATTTACTTATTTTTGAATGCTCTTATGCCATTTTTCTTATGTTTAAGGTTTCTATTTTAAGTTTTTTTAATTAATAATATACTCTGCTTTATTATACTGAAAAACTGAACATGTTTCTGCTTTTCATACATTTTAGCTGTGCTTTATCCCAATAGAATTTGATTTGGGCGGCCAGGCGCGGTGGCTCAAGCCTGTAATCCCAGCACTTTGGGAGGCTGAGGCGGGTGAATCACGAGGTCAAGAGATCGAGACCATCCTGGTCAACATGGTGAAACACTGTCTCTACTAAAAATACAAAATATTAGCTGGGCATGGTGGCATGTGCCTGTAATCCCAGCTACTCAGGAGGCTGAGGCAAGAGAATTGCCTGAACCCAGGAGGCAGAGGTTGCAGTGAGCCGAGATCGCGCCATTGCACTCCAGCCTGGGTAACAAGAGCAAAACTCTGTCTCAAAAAACAAACAAACAAAAAGCATTTGATTTGGGCTTCATATGTATGTACCTTCACTAAGTTTATAAGAAAACATGGCCCCTGACTGAAAAACAAAGAACAATAAAGATAATCTGTTTAGGAAAAAGAGTTTTTCTTCACCATGTGCCAAAAGGCGTAGGATTCCTCCTCCAAAGCTGGACTTTTGCACACATAATATCTATTCCTTCATGCCAAGACGCATATAGAAAATCTCAACGTTTCCATTTGAGTTGACGAACGCTCACGGGCAGCATGAAAGTTAACCATTGTTCTTCCTGCTTTAACTTTGATTCACATTTTTAGTGCAAAGCTAAAAATAGTTATTACATCATGCTTAGTCTGGGAAACTGAAGGAAAAATGTTTCTATGGATCTGACTTAAGCTATCTTCTTTTTTTTTTTTTAAATGTGGTCTCAGTCTGCAGCTGAAGCTGGAGTGCAGCAGTGGGATCTCAGCTCACTCTAACCTCTGCCTTCTGGATTAAAGTGATTCTCCTGCCTCAGCCTCCCAAGTAGTTAGGATTACAGGGGTGTGCCACCATGCCTGCTAATTTTTGTATTTTTTTTTTATAGAGACAGGGTTTCATCTCTATCAAAAAAAAAGACATGTTTCCCCAGGCTGGTCTTGAACTTTTGGACTCAAGCGATCCTCCTGCCTCAGGTTCCCAAGGTGCTTGGATTACAAATATGAGCCACCTCACCCGGCCAGATATCTTTTTAATTCATTTGGCCTGTGATTATGTCTTCTCTTTCCTTATAGCCAGGTTCCCACTCCTTCCACTTTATCAGAACATTCTGCAATCTACTGTCTTCTCATTCTTTTTGTCGTAAATATATTTCTTATTTTAGAGTAAAGTTATATTTACAACAAATTTGAGAAGATAGTATAGAGTTCCTAAATAACCATCACTCTTTTCTCCTATTATCCTCTTTTGTTAGTATGGCATATTTGTCATAATAAATTCCTATTGACACATTATTAACTAAAATCTATAGTTTTCCATTTTTTCTTAATTTGTTCTCATTATCCAATTTCTGTTCCAGAATTCTAAACAGGGCAGCAAATTACATTTAATAGTCACATCTTCTTAGGTGACTCTTGACTGTGACAGTTTCTCAGTCTTTTCTTGTTTTTGATGACCTTCACAGTTTCAAGGATCACTGGCCAGTTATTTTGCAGAATGTCTTTAGTTGGTTTTGTTTAAAGTTTTACTTATGATTAGGCTGGAGTTACAGGTTTCTGGTAGGAAGACAGCAGAAGATATGGGTCATTTTTATTACATAAAATCAGAAGTATATATTATTAACAAAATTTATCACTGGTGAGTAATGTGGCCTTGGTCACATTCTTGAGATGGTACTTCTCAAGTTTCTTCACAAAGTCCTCCCCTCCTCACCATTTCCATACTGGATTCTTTAGAATGAAGTCACTAAGTGCAGCCCACATTTAAAGAATGGGGAGGTATTCTCTACCTCCATTAGAGCAGAGTACCTCTATAAATTGTTTGGAATTTCCTACATGAGAAACTTGTCTCTTCTCTCCCCTATTCATGTATTTATGCAATTATTTGTTTACATTAATATGAACTCCTGAATATTTATTTTATGCTACTTTAGTGTTCAAATTTTTTCAGCCTCGGCATACAGATCTCTGTTATTTGGGTCTTATTTTCCTTTGAAATACCCAGTCTTTGTAGGTTTTTTGTTGTTGCTTGATTGGGGTTTTCTGTTGGGGCTTTTTGTTTTTGTTTTTGTTTTGGCACTTCCATACTTTCTGCCAATCTCATGCTCCACTTCCACACCGGCTACAGCAAGTAGTTAGAACTACCATTGACATGTTCCAGCCAATTTACAGCTCTAAAATGTTTTATTCCAGGTAAGAAGTTATGATCTTGACTATTTTTCACTGGATGATTCTGACTTTCCACATTTTGGGGTGGATTTCCACTGCCACCTCAGTGCTCTGATGAGTCCAAGAAAAATAATAGATGTTCACTTTGTCCAGCTATTTAAGAGTGAGAGTGCTGACTTCTAAGCTCTTCCTCTGTTGGTACTAAACCTGGAAGTTCATATATGCTTTGCTTAACATGTTTATTTTCAACAAGTCTGCGCCTTTAAAAAAAGTGTATTGGTTCTTGCTTTTTAACCAGTATGATAATCTCTGACTCGTGCTTAGTCCATTACATTAAATGTAGTGATCACTATGGTTGGGTTTAATACTTTCATCATGCTGTGTGTTTTATATTTATCCCACGTGTCCTTTAGTCCCTGTGCTTCCTTTCCTGTGTAAAGTGCTTATTTTCTCCGTATTCATCTCCTGTTTCAACTTTGGATTTATACCACCTTGTGTTATACATGTCTTTCTCTAGTAATGTACACTTTTCAGTTTCCCTTCAAGTAATACACTACTTCACAAACAGGGTAAAGACTTTACAACAGCGTATCTCTTCTTTTTCTTTAAATGCTGTAAATTCTACAATGCATAGTTATACATTATTTGGAATAGTTTAGAGTAAGTTGAAGAAATTTAAATATCTATATATAAATGTTATATTTATATACATATATAATATTTTCCTCTCTATGTATATTCTTTTGGGGGGGATTTGGTTTCCAGTATGCTCTTGAGGATTTTCGCATCAATGTTCATCATGGTTATTGGCCTGAAATTTTGTTTTTGAGTTGTGTTTCAGCCAGGTTTGGGTATCAGGATGGTGTTGGTCTCACACAATGAGTTAGGGAGGATTCCCTCCTTTCGTATTGTTTGGACTAGTTTCAGAAGTAATGGTACCAGCTCCTTTTTGTACCTGTTGTAGAATGTGAAACTGTCTCTGCTCCTGGACTTTTTTTGGTTGGTAGGCTATTAAATGCTGCCTCAATTTTAGACCTTATTATTGGTCTATTCAGGGATTCAACTTCTTCTGGTTTAGTCTTAGGAGGGTATAAGTGTCCAGGAATTTGTCCATTTCTTCTAGATTTACTGGTTTATTTGCATACAGGTGTTTGTAGTATTCTCTGATGGTAGTTTGTATTTCTATGGGATCAGTGGTGATATCCTTTTTATCATTTTTTTTGCATCTATTTGATTCTTCTCTCTTTTCTTCTTTATTAGTCTGGCTAGCAGTCTATCTACTTTGATGATATTTTCAAAAAAACAGCTCTTGGATTTATTACTTTTTTGAAGGGTTTTTTGTGTCTCTATATCCTTCAGTTCTGTGCTGATCTGTTATTTCTTGTCATCTGCTAGCTTTTGAATTTGTTTGATCTTGCTTCACTAGTTCTTTTAATTGTGATATTAGGGTGTAGATTTTAGATCTTTCCTTGTTTCTCATGTGGGCATTTAGTGCTATAAATTTCCCTCTGAACACTGCTTTAAATGTGTCCTAGAGATTCTGATACATTGTGTCTTCGTTCTCATTGGTTTCAAAGAACATCTTTATTTCTGCCTTCATTTCATTATTTATCCAATAGTCATTCAGGAGCAAGTTGTTCAGTTTCTATGTAGTTGTGTAGTTTTGAGTGAGTTTCTTAATCCTGAGTTCTAATTTGATTGCACTGTGATCTGAGAGACTGTTACGATTTCCATTCTTTTGGATTTTCTGAGGAGTGTGTTACTTCCAATTATGTTGTCAGTTTTAGAATAAGCGCAATGTGGTGCTAAGAAGAATGTATATTATGTTGGTTTGGGATGGAGAATTCTGTAGATATCTATTAGGTCCTCTTAGTCCAGATCTGAGTTCAAGTCCTGGAGTGCCTTGTTAATTTTACGTCTTGTTGATCTGTCTAATATTGATAATGGGGTGTTACAGGCTCCCACTATTATGGTGTGGGGGTCTAAGTCTCTTTGTAGGTAATTCAGAACTCTTTCTACTGATCTTTATTCTTTTCTTAGAATATGCCGATTTCTTCTAGTATTGTTTAGCTTCAGGATGAAAAACTTCTTAGAGCAGGTCTCCTGAGAACAGATTTTTTTTTGTTATCTTTTTGTCAGTTCACAAAATATCCATTTGGGGTGGATATTTTTACTAGGTATAGAATCCTAGGTTCATATTGCATTCCCTTTCAGCTTTATAAAGATGTTAGTAGTACCCTTACTCTAGTATGTAATGTGTCTTTTTTCCCCTGTCTGCTTTTAAAACTTGCTCCTTGTCTTTAGTTTTCAGCAGAGTGACTATTTGTGCCCAGGGATTTTTATTGTATTTATCCAAGTTGAGGAATTAGACAAGATTCTTAGATTTGTGGGTTGAGATCTTTCATTAATTTTGAAAGTTCCCAACCATTTCATCTTTACAAACTTCTTCTAACCCATGATTTCTCTCCTTTCTTTCCAGGATTACAAGCATGCATCTGAATGACAAATTGATATTTCCCCACAAATCAGAGACTTTTTTTCTCTTGGTTTTAATTCATTTTTTCTCTTTTTTTCTCAATTGTGATGTACTCTAATAGACTCTATTGACTCTATTGATATATTGACTCCATATTCTGCTCTGCTTCATCTATTGTTAAATATAATAAATTCATTTTTGATAATAGATTTTGCTTTTAATTTCTACAATTCCATTTAGTTATTTTATGTATTTTCCATATGCTATCATGCATGTGTCCACCATTTCCTATAGATACACTAGCTTCCTTATTATCTATTATTATCAGATAATTGCATCATCAAGCCATCTATGTTTTGTCTGTTGACTATTTCTTCTTTGACTAATTAGTCACTTCTTTAACAGTGGAGACTGAATTATGTAGTACTTACCTCCAGCAAATATATGATATTTTCTTTTAGTCTGCTAGAGATGGAAGCTGAATCAATCTGATGTGTAGTTAATCTGGGTACAGGCATTGCTACAGCTTTAGTTCACCCCTCACTTACACTATTTTGAGATTGTAATCAGGGCTTTTCCTTCTGGAGAACAAAAAAATATGAGTTGTGGTGAGATTCTGGAGGTTTCTTATGCTTTATAGATAATCTGTCAGCTTGTCAAACTGTATCATATCTCTCTTAGATTAGATGCCAGCTTTCTGGGCCATTGGGGCATTGCCTCTGCTTTCCAGTCCTACCCCAAATTTTCTTTGCCTGGGAAAATCTCTGTCTTTTCTGATGTAATGTCATCTTGCTCCCAGCATTGACAGTGGCTGCATTATGTTCCTGAAATGTTTTAGAATGGATTATCTCACATTTCCTGCTGGTCTCTTGGAGTTAAAAGCCTAGAGTATCTCAAAGAGTTTATCTCATTCAGAGTTCTACGAATATGACTGACAGTATGGTAAGTATTTCACATCTAATATATGCCTTGATTTTTAGATATACTGTATTTGGTAGGTGTTAGCAAAATTTTACACTGGAGTAACTGAAGGTCCACATAGGTAAAGTAAATAGAATTGAAATGTAACATATACATGACCCCTTGTCTTTTTTTAAAAAATCATAATTCAAGGTAAAACACTTAAGTTAAAAATGAACACTAGAACTAGAAATGAAAGAATGTTGTTGGTAAATTAACTCATGAAAATAAATGCTAAAAAATAAAATGGAGACAGAAAATATAAATTCACCAAATCTAGAAGTTAATGGGAAATAAAAGAAAATTGATAAATCATGACACATTAAGTAGGTCTGAGGAAAAAAACCATAAAAATGAAAGTATTCAAGTAGGCAAATACAGATAATAGGACAAGAAATGACAAATATAAAGTTGGAGAAATAAATATGTGCTTAGTATAAGAATAATTTATCATATTCAAAGAAATTTTAAAATATTCAAATAGCAACAGGAAATTAGAAGAAATTAAGTTAAAAAGAACCAAAAGAATAAAATTATGACTAAGGAAATATATAAGAAAATTCTATACAAAAAGAAGAATAAAATGAAAGGAGAAAGAGCTACAAGGGTTTGTGTTCATAAAACACGGTGGTTTAGAGCCAATCTACTGAAGAAGTTTAGTATCATGTTTTGACAACACAATGCTAGACACTGAGAGGTAGTATAAAAGACAAAATTAGGAAGCCATGATTTGGGGACTGTGTTAGGAAAAATAGCTTTTAATTTTAGTGTAGTTAAAAGGCATTGATGGGCCCAGCATGGTGGCTCATGCCTGTAATCCCAGCACTTTGGGAGGCCATGGACCACCTGAGGTCAGGAGTTTGAGACCAACCTGGTCAACATGGTGAAATGCCATCTCTACTAAAAATACAAAACTTAGCTGGGTGTGGTGGCATGCACCTGTAATCCCAGCTGCCTGGGAGGCTGAGGCAGGAGAATTGCTGGAACTTGCGGGGCAGAGGCTGCAGTAAGCATAGATCACGCCACTGCCCTCCAGCCTGGGTGAAAGAGCAGCGAGACTCCATAGCAAAAGAAAAAAAAAAAAGGCATTGATGAAAGATGATAATTTGAGCAAAGTTGAAGTAAGTTAGGGAGGCACCCAGACAAGATGTGCAAGCCTCATATTCCAGCATAATGAGTGATTCAGGTACGGCACAGAGGTGAGTATGACTGAGCCGGAGTAATGAGGGAGAGAGTAGCCTGACATGAGAGAATGCAGGTAAGGGTAGGTCAGGTTTTGCAATAGCTTGCAGGCTTATAAGGCTTTGAAGTGAAAGGAGGAGTTGTGCAGAGTTTTCAGCAAAGAAGAGTGACACTATATGACTCATGTTTTAACAGTTTTGCATATTCTACAGATAGTATAGCTCATGAAATAGAGCTTTATTGCCTTATCATTTTCTTTTTCATATAACCTGTTTCAGGTTCCTACGTAGCAGTCTGTGGTAAAGAAACAGCATCATGATTCAACTCATAGTTATGTAACTCATGGAGGGGGCAAGAGCTTATTGGGGCCTAAATATCTAGCTACCTATCTCCAAGAGATGCAACAGACAACTTTCCAGACTCTAAAGTTCTTCCATATTTATGGAAAGAACTAGGCTAACTTGTCATCTTTTTATATATGAAGAAATTGAGGTTTGGAGTATGAAGAAGAGTTTCTGACACTAAATCTGTATTTCTCCCAATTACAATATGCTGCCTCTCCGTAGATTTGTAAAATAAGAAAATGATGACTTAGACTAAGCAACAACACATTTTATTTGGACAGGGCCAGATAGTAAATATTTTGAGATTTGCAGTGCATACAGTATCTTTTACAAGCATTCGACTCTGTTATATTGCAAGAGCAACCATACACAATACGTAAATGAATGGACTCAGCTGTGTTACAATAACTCTTAATTTATAAAAACAGACAGTGTGGTGAGTAAAATCTGGCCTGTGGGCCATAGATTGCCAACCTTTGATTAAAATTATGCTGGTTGAGAGCAAAGGGGAGATTGTAAAACACAGTTGCCAGAAGTTATACTGATTCTTTTATGCTTCGTAGTTCCTGGGTGACATTGAACAGGAAAAAACTATGCAAATAAGAACATGAATATAATTAGCTTTCGATTGCACCATATCCCTACATATAGCTCATCTGCTGCCTAACCAAGAATACCTTTGGGAGGAATTATAAGTTAGTCTTTTCTTACAAAATAGTAATTGGAAAGTCCATCATAGATAGATGAAAATGACATATTTGTTTCTCAGAAATTTGTAAATGATTTGCTACATTTCCCAAGGCTTTGAAATACAAGTTTGAGAAATAAATAAACCTTTATAAAATTTGAAACAAAGCCTTAAAGTTTTAATATTTCTAGGTTACTACACCTAATGGCTTATATTAATACAGCATCTTTATTCTCTTACTTTCTGTGCAATATATCTGTGAATTTTAAATATATTGTATAAATGTTTCTTTATATATTAAAAATATATTAGATATAATTTATATATTCTAATATATATTTACATATTTATATATAAAATATAATTTATATATTATAATATATATTTACATATTTATATATATAATATAATTTTTATATTATAATATATAATATTTACATATTTATATACAAAAGACAATGTATATATTATATATAAAAATACATGTATAATATATGTAATATTATATATGTATTTCCTAACCCTACTTCCAGATAGGAAAACCGAGCCACAATAAGGATTAATAAATGCCAAAAAAATAAGTCAATAACAGGCTTGAGTAAAGAATTCTAATCTACTGGTACCCAGATTAATGCAGTTTACATTTTCTCTAAATCAATATATCTGTAGGCCCAGACAAGTTTCCTAAAGCAATCAAACAGGAATCCCAGGGTATGTCAGTTTCAGACAAGAATAATAATTTGCACGTGTGCATTTGAAATGAAGACATATCTACAATTTTCTAAAGCTGAAAACCTATCTTTGTAAAATGCACATTTAGCACAGATGTTTCACATACCTAATTATTACTGGTTAGCATATTTAAGTAGTAAACAAGTTTGTCAGATATTTTCCTTGGCTAAATAACTTTAATAGGGAAGATTGTCATTAAAGGAGATGATTAAAAGTCCCTAGTGGCCTTCTACCTCACATCCAAATGCAGGTAGGATACTTGCTAGTTATTACTTAAATCTTTGCTGATAATCACTGACAAAATGACACAAGAAAGCCAGTCTAGAAATACCCTTTGGCTAGCCCCTGACGGAGGGTTTATTTGAGTCAAGACACATTATCTATAATCACATATATCTATGTGATTATATTTATGATATTTTTGAAGGCTTGAACTGGGAGAAAAAAGGTTAGTTGGCTTTTTATATGTTAACTTAAAAATGAAAAAGCAACATGTATTCCTGACTACATATATGTTATCACAGAGAAATGAACTACTGATTCGGGTTTTTGTATTAAAACAAATTTTGTTTAGGTAACAGAAGCCTTATGAATACAAAATTCAGATTTAAAGAATTAGAAGCCCCATTTAGACTTTTTCTAATAAATGGATCTGTCGATTTGTCATGAAAAATGGTTGAAAATACATAGCTTGTTCCTGACCTGTGATGAACAGACAAAGGAAACAGAGAACCTGGATAGTTTTGGGAACTATGTGCTGCATTTCATATGTTGGAAATGCATGTGCCTTACCTTAATAAATAATACCCAGTATCCTTAATGTCCAGATACAAAAGAAGTATTAAAATATTTGTTACTATCATGTTGAATACTAAAGATTAATCAGTAAATATTTGATTATTTCGTTAAATTAACATTTGAATATAGGTCACAACCACTCAGACACACATGTACACACACACACACACACACTGCTTTGTTGTATCTTTAACTCACACATTATTGCATATCATTGCATATGTATGGGTTAATTAAAAATGCATTTTAAAAAATGTTGTAGCCATATGAGAAAGCTTGAATTATATACAGAAAATGTTACAATATCATCTAATGGAGTATCCATTTATGATAATATCCAATGGTAGTATCTATTTTAAACTCTGACTTTGAGAAGGAAATAAATTTCCCCTAAAGAGATAACTTTTCAAATAAGTCTTCTTTCATCACAGCTTATGGAATGCTCATCTTGGCAGAGGGAAAGCAAAGAGACAGAAATAAGATGTTGAACAGCCAGGTTTGAAAGTATAAAATTTGCAGTCATGTATAGTCACTTATATTAAAGTAATAATGCAAGAAGCTAAGGTTTTTATCAAGCATAGTAAAGGGACCATTTTGATAAAACTTCGTGCTTAATACTCTGGTTTTGATCAAATGAATATGTCAAAACTGAGAACTTCAGAGTCATAGCCATTAACAACCTGAAATGAGAAACAAAAATCTTGGTGTAAGGCAATAATATTTTAGAATGTTAAACATAGATCAGGATTGATAAAAAAAAAATTGACGCAAACAAAGCTTTGTTAGCCAAGATAACACAGAAATGTATTTTAGGATTCATTGCATAGTACTTGTAATTCTTGTATGTAAGCCTTTATGATAAAAAAGTACATTGCTCTCATTAGGGAGATATGATCAATATTTTTGAGTAAGTCCTTTTGTTGATTTTATAACATTCAATGAAACAAGCCACTTGGTATTGTTAAGTACCTCAAACTGTGTAGATTCTTTGATAACCAAAGATTCTGATTCCCAGTTTAAACAAAAATTGTCAAATAAATGTGTTAGCATCTTTTCTTCAGAATTCATTCATTGAGATCTTACTTCTCCTTAAGAGTATCAAATATATGCTTAATTTTCATAAATATAGATCATCAAGGCATTTATAAAATAATGATTTCATCAAATGTTTCAGAGCAAATCTGACAAACTGAAAAAGAAAAAATTTGATATTTTTGATATCACAACATTTTCTTTAAAATAAGAAAATTGACCATTTTTGTTCAAATTTAACCAAAGTTGGAAAGCTGAAAATTCTGATATTCTAAAATATGGAGAAATTCCAGATTTTTAAATATTTTATTTCCTAAGATTCTGTTTCCTTTAGCAATAAAATAAAAAAAAAATGTATTTCAATAGTGTTTGATCTTCTGAGAATTTTAAAGTTAGGTTTGGAATATTAAACTATATTTTTTAATTTAATTTATGCATTTGACATATAGCACCTGGAAATCATTGTAAAGAAGACTCATTAAGATTCCTCTGTGACAAATTTTAAACTTAATGTTTGGAGAAATGGAGAAACCTCAATTTATCTCTGAGGTTTATTTTTTCTTATTATTGAGAATATTCATATTGGTCTCTAAATAGGCATTTTCCTTGCATATATAATGCATGTAAACCTCACTCTTAAATTCTTATAATTTGTTAAACTAAAAAAATTCTTAAAGTGTTTTTACATGACAGTAAAAGAATGTATGTGCTGCATTTTGCTTTTGCTCAGTGTTACATGAAGTAATACAGTCTCAATTTAAATTAATAAAAAATGTTAAGCCTATACAAGAAAAAATTAATCACTTGAAAAAGATGTATTTCTACACTGTGTATACCAGAACAACAAAAGTTATTCTGAAAAAGAATTGATTTTGGTGAAAAACTAAGCTCCTTAACAAAATGATTCTGTATGAAATAATTCAATATATAACACGATGAAAAAGAAAGTGCCTCTGAGAGGGAGTCAAGAGCCCTGATTTGGCCTGAGTCCCTCCTCTCTCTCACTGAGTGATCACAGGTAGCTCAGAATTCATGTTTATGATCCAAATGTGTCTTTCATGAAAAGTGATGCTCAAACTCATATTAGCATATATTCCACTGGCAGAACATTCATGATATTTATTCTATTATTTTAATCTTATACCCATATATAAATCCTTTAAAATAAATACATTTTAAAGGAATTAAAGCTCAGTTTCTGATACGAAATACATACAATTAAAAAGAGAGGAGATAACCTTACATAACATTAAATAATACAGTCAGGAGTTATATTACTAATAATTATTGTTTTTTTTATTATTAGAAGGGGCTGGGTGCTGTGTGCTTGTCTATAATCCAAGCACTTTGGGAGGCTGAGGTGGGTGGAATTGCTTGAGGCAGGAGTTCAAGAGTAGCCTGGCCAACATAGTGAAACCATGTCTCCACTAAAAATACAAAAATTAGCCAGGCGTGGTGGCGCATACCTATAATCGCAGCTACTCAGCAGACTGAGGCACAATAATTGTTTGAATTCAGGAGGCAGAGGTTGCAGTGAGCAGAGATGCTGCCACTTCTCTCCAGCTTGGGTGACAGAGCAAGACTCTGTCTCAAAAAAAAAAAAAAAGAAAAGAAAAGAAAAGAAAAACATATCTACATGCCAATTTGACTAAGCTTCAGAATGTCCCTTAAAAAAAAAAATTGTAAAAAGGGACCCTTATATTTTAAAAGTGCAATTGTCATGTGTAAGGGAAATGGCTGTGGTTTTGTCAGGAGTAGGCTGAGGTGGCCTTCCAGTGCAGCACAACTCAGCAGGTTTGGAGCCCAGGCACACAACTCCCCAGGTTATGTAACCACACCACATGAGGTGCATTAGGTAATCACCCACATGTGCTTTTGTTTGACCCAGAGTCACTATTGTCTGTAAAAGGTATAATTAACCTGCTAATGCTGTACATATGGCTTGCTTGCACCTACGGCTTGCCTGCACCCAGGCTCACTCATGCCAGAGAAAGAGTAAAAGCCATGTTGAAACTGTCCATGATTCCTCCAGTGTTTTTCCAGCTACCCACCACTCTCCCACCAACTCCCCTCAGACCTCAGTTAGAATCTGACAATTGGCAACACGAAAGGGATCCCAAGCTGTGCTGCTCAGATGGGCTCTGGTGGAAACCTGGGTGGCAGTAGACAGGTGCCCCACAAAGACGAGCACTGAAGGAGCAAGCCTTTGCCAGCAGAGTCGGCTGGGTGGTTTTGACTGTGCTATTGAGAAGTACACACTCAGTCCCTGAGGGATGAGCCCAGGTAAGGGACCTTCAGGCACAGTCAGGGTGCCTGGAGACCTGGCCACAGAACTTGGAAAAGGGAATAGCAGCTGCAGCGAATGCAGGCCTGGTCCACCATCTCAGCCAGAGACCCCCACGGAGGAACAGCAGTTGCAGGCTCACCCAGTGGCCCATCAGAAAGTAGATCATCAACAGTCGTTTGGCCCTAAGGGTAGGCTCAGGGACCCCCTCCCTCCCCGTCACCATAACACAACACACTTCATGTAGTGCCTGTACCCCAAATGAGTTGCAGGAATTCAGCAAGCAGTGCCGCCAGCATCCAGGGGAACCTCTGCCCGCCTGGATGCTTCCTCTATGGAATGAGGGAGCAGACAATACATCCTGTTCCATCTCCAAGATGGGAAACTGTCCTCTATCATGACTCACCCCTTCCTTCATGAGTGGCTGCAAGCGAGTAGGTGGGTGGCACAAGAGCTGGTTGACCACACCCTGATTGGCTATGGCCGCCATTAAGGACTGTGAGGAATGACTCTGGTGAAATACCAGAAACTGTCAGTAGATGGCAGTCATATACAGATTTGGTGCAAGTCATTCGGGAGGTAGGTATGCGGCAGGCTCTCTTTGACCTGAATACCGGGGGGCCAGATGATGAACGTTTCACCTTCCACATGAGGGATCTCGTGTTGGATTCTGCGTCTCCGAGTGCTTTCAGCTCCCAAGCTGTTGTCCTCACCCTGTATGTAGGGCGCCACATACATGAAGTGACCAATGCTATGACAGCTCTTGGGGAACTAGCAGGCCTTCAGTGGGACCACGCCCTAAAGAAGGAGAAGCTGTTCCACCCACAGGCGACTCCCCCCACGGGATGAAAGGGAGCCCCAGTGAGTGACATGCTCACAGATGTAGATAGATTTGATTTGGGCCGGGTTTGACTGAGAGAAAATTGATAAGCAGCCCAGTGAAGTACTCTTTAACTTTGTGGAGATGCTTGTCTCTAGAGCAGCAATTCCAGAAAATGCTCAATGGGGTGAAAGACATTGCTGCGCGATGTAGTCCCGCCCAGAGTTTCAGCTCAAAGACTACTAGTTGCAGCCAGATGGAATCTTAGAACCTTTTCTGTTTGATGAGGTAACTGGCCAAGGTACCTGGCTTGGGAGGATACCAGACACCCAAAGGCCACATGTGGAATTAGCAATCCTCTGGTTCCCTACCAGTGTACAGCAGCTGGTGCTGGTGCAAGTGGACACGGCGAAGATTGCAGCCTTATTATGGGAACCCGGATAAGTAGAAACTTAACCTAGAAAGGCAAGGTTGCATAGGCAGCTACGAAGGCCAGTCAGTGAGAGTGAAACCTGTATCTCTGCACCATGGCAGTGGCCGCTTGGCTCCCCACTTGTGCACTGTTTATGTGTCTCCCATACCTGAATACATTTTGGGGGTGGATATTTTACAGAGCTTGGCAGCTATACCATCTGTCATGGACTTGATGGACCACTTGGAAGAACTGGGACGGTACCCCTGTGTGGTAGACTTGGCTAATGCCTTGTTTTCTAGAGAGCCAGAAACAGTTTGCCTTCATGGGAGGGCAACGATGGACCTTCACAGTGTTGCTGCAGGGCTACGTGTGTAGCCCTACCATATGTCATGGTCTTGTTAATGATATTATGCTAACCTCTGATTCTCTTGCAGATTGAGAAGTGACAATGCTCTCCTTGCCTAGAATTAAGATGGTGTAGCTGAGACCACCTTCCTAGCAGCCAAATGGGCTATTCAGCAGACATAAGCCCTACAGATAGTTGACCAGGGGCTCCTGTTTCAGCTGGATGTGCATGTGACCACAGATGGTTTTGGTTGGGGGCCCATAGCAGCACATGGAATGCTTGAGAACACCAATAGACTTTTGTCCCAATGACAGAGGGGAGCTGAGCTCTGGTTTTTTTGATAAAGAAACAGCTCGCAGATGCATATGCTGCCCTACAGGCTCATGAAAGTGTGGCAGGATGGGCTACAGTTGTCATGCAGACCACTTACCCCATAGCAGGATGGGTGCATTCATGTATAATGACTCCATGGACTGGGATGGCGAAGAGATCCACTTTAGCAAAGTGAGGGCACCTACTTGGAACAGCAGAGTACTCAGTACAAGTCCCTCAGCAGCAGAGTTGCAAGAGGTCTTGGGACCTGTACTTCTAATGCAAGATAAAGCCATGGGGCCTAAGCCTCTCCTAGACCCTGAGCCTTCGCCATTTAAGGAAAGGTGCCCCCTTATTCCCAATGGGGCATGGTATACAGATGGGTCTAGCTGAGGTGCTCCTGTTGCCTAGACTGTTGTCACAGTCTAGCCCGGTACTGACACCACAAGGTTTGATACCAGGTGTGAACCAAGTAGCCAATGGGCTGAACCCAGAGCAATGTGGACGGTGATCACTAAGGAGGTGACACCTATGGTAATCTGTACTGATAGCTGGGCAGTCTATTGAGGCTTAACCTTGTGGTTAGCTACCTGAAAGTTACAGAGATGGCTAGTTGGTCACTGGCCCATGTAAGGCAAAGCCATGTGGCAAGACTTATAGGAGGAAGGATGATCTCCTCTGACCAGGTATGGGGACAAATTGTAACCTGCTGTTGCCTGCCCCAAAACCCCTGAAGGCAGAGGAAGAGAAAATCTCGCAGTGACCATGGACCCTCCAAGCACCCCCATTCTGCCCCAGTGGTGGTTGGCCATTTTAGCTCCCTGCGGGGAGGGCCAACTGTACAACTTGCATATCATTCCTTGGGTGTTCAATACATGGCCTCCACAATGGATTGTTCATAGGGGAATGGCCAGGAAGGAACGCCCCTCTGGGGGACATATGTACTGTCCCTGTGGCCTGTTGTGAGCTCCCTCGTGGCTTTGGCATGAATGCAGGATTCAGGGGAACCATGGGGAGCAGAGAAGCTGTGACACCATCACCCAGTCCAAAAGCCCTTGGTGGCTACATTGTTATCCAGCGATGAAAGGTTAGCCTGTATTTTGCCTGGGGGACATGATTTTACCTCTTTTAGTACCTGTGCCTGCTCTGTTGTTTCAATGGTAAGTCAATGTTTCCAACTGTTGGATCTGCACCATCCTTCCAGCAGCAGCTGTGGACAGCTTGCCTGAGCACATATATTCAGTGTTTGCAGAGAACTGGACATGGCAGGAGACTTGGAATCCCATGGCAATGCCTGGAACACAACACGGCAAGCTTTGGACAAAGGACACTGCAAGACCCACAGTGTACCCACCCGCTGACTGGCTCAGAGCATTTATGGTGGGTGGGGCTGACTAGTTGGGGAGCATGTAGTACCCCTGGCCCCAGCACCGTACTGCATAGAGGAACACTGGGGTAACACCCCTGTGGGATGGGTCCCTATCACAGCCTGTGTAGATGTAACATGTGTCATCACATGAAGGTATGATGGAACAAGTGGCCCCACCAAGATTGGGTCCCAGTGGATTTTGTGCCCTCTGGGAGTTTATGGGTCTATGAGGACACAGGGTGGCCTTACCTACCCACAGACTGGACTGGACTGGACGTTGTACCTGGGGGTGGCCTTGTGTATCTCCCACTGTTCTCTCCACTCTGCCCAGATGCCTACATAACTGGGAGACACTACACTCTCAGTTTTTGTGAGTGCAATAAGCCCCATGGTGGTTCCACCTCTTGGCAGTGACTATCCCTGGAGTGAGTGTCATAACTGTAGAAGCACAAATTACTGCTTGCAAAGCACACTGCTTGGGCTCTGAATTACACCTGCCTGGCTGCCTTCCTGTTAACGGATGAGGTTGATCAGGTGAGAAAGGTGGCATCGCAAAACCAAATGGCCCTAGACATAGTAACCACTGCCCAAGGAAGCACTTGTGCCCTTTTAGGAACACAATGTTGTACCTTTATCCCTGACAATCAGCAGAAGACAACAGCCCTATGAGGTCTCCCATGGGAGATGAAGTTGGTGGAGAGCCTTACTGATGACCACCTGCAGACATGGTGGGCATCTCTAGGGTCTGGTCTACTCTAAGACCTTGTAGTCATAAGTAGCATAGCTGAGATCCTAGTAGTGAGATGTTGCTCTCTGTATTGTTGTTGTGGGTTACGGATTTACGGATTCAGGGCTTTGCCCTATGGGCACGTGTTCCTGCCTGGAGGAGCCCTTGGTCTAGGGGGTGGAGTGCAGGAAAATGGCTGCACAATAGTCAGGAGTAGGCCAAGGTGGCCTTCCAGCTCTGCAAGTATGTAACCATGCCACGTGTGGCATGTTATGTAATCACATCATGTAAGGTGCATTAGTTCATCACCCACGTGAGTTCGTGCTTGGCTCGAACTTGGCCACTATTTTCTGTGAAAGGTATAACTACTCTGTTAACACTGTACGCATGGCTTGCTTGCTCCCTCGGCTTGCTTGCACCCAGGCTTGCTTATGCCCAGAGAAAGAGTAAAAGCCATGTTGAAACTGTCTATGATTCCTGGAGTGTTTTTCAAGCTACCTGCTACTCACCCAGTGACTTCCCTCGGACCTCAGTTAGAACTGAAATTATGCCTACAAAAGACACAATATTAAAAGCCAAAAAAAAAAAAAACAAAAAAAAAACCTCTCTCAACTACAAAGTAGAACACAGCAATACACACTGATAAATAAAAAATTACAACTATGAAAGGTAGACAGGTAGAATATAGGTGGATAGATTCATACACATGCAAATTTAGAGAGAGACAAATATAAATAAAAGCAACCAGGAAATACAAATGTAATACAGTCAGTGTTATAGGAGGCTATCACAGATCAACAAAAATTAAAGCTTAAATATAGCTTTAAAACTATATATTTGAAAAAAAACAAGATAAGAATCCGATATTTGGTTCCATGTAGAGGTAGAACAAAGTGCCAAAAGCAAACAGAAACCATCTGCTGTTTCTGACCTGTTTCTCTCCTCCCCTGCCATGGACACAGCTAAGTTTTGAACAATTTTTTTTTTCTTTTGTACTTTCCTTGCCCCTGAAGAAAGCCTAGAGCTCCCTAGAGAGCTCCAGTCACCAGAGGAAAGTGCAACAGGCATACAAAACTTCCCTATTTCACTTAGCTTTGCTTTCTTTTTATTCATTGTTGAATATGAAGTCATTGAGTACATTTAAAACAAATAAAAGTCCTCTACATTTTAGACAAATAGAGAAACAGGCTTTCTTAGAAGTGTTATTGCCAAGAAAGGGGCTACCTAGAGGTAAGGGTTCAGTTTCTGGGTGGGGGAGTGAACAGGAATCTGTTAGCTGTGTTCTGAGTATCTGGGAAAGAGTCTCGAGAAAACGATCTTAGGACTTTCACTTTTTGAAAATTGTGCAAAAATAGTGATCTAAGATGGTTAACTCACAGATTAGACTACAAAGATTTGAGTTTGATCAAGCCTTATTTCTGTAAAACAAAATTTGAGAAACACTGCTTTATTTTGATACGTAATTTGCTATCTTTAAGAAGTAGAGTAATGATGGAGTTAACAGGCTCCTGTTATTTTTTAGTTTAGCTTTCTTTAAGAGTTCAAGTTACACTCTGATCCATATAGTTTCTGAAATTCCTTGGGGAGTTAGGTGAAGGTGATTTAAATTATTGATTATTTTGTTACTTTACTTCATAGTCAACTTCAAAAGTAGGTTTCTACAGCTAAATTACTGAAAATACCATTTGAATATTAACATGGCGCTAGATTTTAGAAGCTTAGTGGGTCTAATTTACATCCTCTGAGTGTTTAAATGCATGTTGTAACATATCTCACTTTTATGTGTATTACATATTTCCTCAAGTATTAAAGTAATATATAATCATTGAATTAAATTTGAAAAATAGTAAACACTATCAAGCAAAATCAACTATAGTCCAATGTCAAAAGATTATATATATATATGCATATATATGTGTGTATATATGTATATATATATGCATATATATGTGTGTATATATGTATATATATATATGCATATATATGTGTGTATATATGTATATATATATAATGTTAGGCATAATAAAAAGGTACATTATACATACATAGGACATGTATTTAAAAGTCAATTAAATTATAACATAGATAAGTACACTTTGGATCAAGTTTTTAAAAATTAGGATTATATTACATCTACCTTTCCATGTTATCAAATATTCTCTTACATAGCTATTTCACAAATAGCTAAGCCAACACTCTAATGTTTGGTATTGATATACTACATTTTCTAATTATTTATTTCAAGTGATGGTTCACTTCAAGAAGTGGAATTATTGAATCAAATGTTGTGGTTTTTTATATTTCTTAATAATCAATCAGTAGCCTAGATAGTGTTATAAAAACTAGTTTCAGAGCTTCACAGACTTAGATTCAAAAGTTGGAAACTCCAATTTTAAGCTTTCTGCTTCCATTAAAAAATAATTTTTAAAATCATGATGTTGAAATTATAAATCATAAGTAGTCTGTTAATAGAATATAATTAAATAATTGAATTTAAGTATGTCTACTTTAGACAAGGCACGGTGGCTTACCCTGTAATCCAGCATTTTGGGAGAACAAGGTGGGAGGATCCCTAGAAGACTGGAATTAAAGGTTACAGTGAATTGACTGTGACACTGCACTCCAGCCTGGGCAACCGAGGAAGACCCTGTCTTCAAGAAAAAAAGAAAAGAAAAAAATCGTCTATATATCAGTTTACTTTAAACCTACTAAAGTATCTAACAGAGAACCTGGCACATAGTATATTCCCAAATGATAAATATTTTTTATTTTAAAAGAGTATTTACCCTATAACTGTCATATTTGTTCCAAACATTACTTTATTATTTGCAATTAAGAAGTTTATGTTATTATGGAACAAAATCTATTTTTCTTTTTGTATTATTCCCATTTTATTTTAAGTTTAAAAAGTTATTGCATTTTCATATTAAGTCTTAGAGATACAACACATCTCAGTTTGGACAGCCTCACGTGAAGTGCTCACTAGCCTCGTGTTGCTAGTGATTATTATAATGAACGGAGCAGCACTGGGTCATACAGACCACACCCTCCCACCTCAGTGTAATACCTAGAATCAAACGATAGTTTAAACAATAATGAATTCTGATGCTTGGAAATTTGAATAATAAATTTAAACAAATTGTGAAAAAAAAAGTTATTCCCCAACTTGAAGTCAAAAAAATAGGTCAGCTATATATTTTTAAAATTGTATGTCTTGATTTTTTTTTACAAGGAGAAGTATTATAAATAAGGTGAAGAGCAGAGAACCAGGTGACTGATTTTCTCCAACATTGCCTAATTGGATAATAACTACAGACTCCACTGCATTCTCTATTTGAATCAAAGAACCTAGATGTCTGAGCAAATTCAACCTCACAGGAATAGACTCATGCTAGATCAATGCTTCTTAGGTTTTGCATATTGAATTAGGGCTCCTGATGATAACCTTGACCTTCATACATATATTAAAAAAGGAGATGTCTATAAGCAAAGAAGCAGATATCCCTTTTTATTATGTATTAAATACTGAGCCTTGAAATATCTCTCCCAATTTAGTGATTGGTAAACAGAATCTAAACAAAATGTGAAACATAATGGATTTTAAAAAAAAAGGGGGAAGTGGACAAATAATGTGAAAAGTTAGAGGAAGAGTAACTTTCTAAAATTGACTGTAAGGAAAATAGTTGAAAATGTTAAGAAAAGCAAAGGGAATTAGAAAGCAGGCAAATAACCACAAGAAATCAAAGTTTATAATGACTTCAGAGATGCACAGTAAGCTGGCTAGAATCAGAAAAATAAAAGAAAAATGCCACACTATTTCACTGTGTATAGAAGAATAATTAAAAATACAAGAAAAGAGAACATTTCTGAAGTGAAGAAATGTTAAATATAAAACTGATAATGTATGGAGGCAGAAAAATTAATTTACTTAAAAAGTATTAAAAATCAGAGTGCTGTGACATTTCTTTTCTCCAACACAAATTACAGAAGCCAATAGAATTTTGAATAAAAAAACTCATTCCAAGTTAGTGTGTCCCATAAAGTCACTTTTCACATGCAAATAATCCTTATATAATTACATAGGAAATAGAAATTCTACCATTCCTTTACTCTTCCCAATAATATTATGTGAACGCAGTCTTTCTAGGTAAAATGCTTCACCAATGTTAACTTGACATTAAATTGACAATCAACTGAAAAATAAATCAAAATTAAGTATTCAAAAAAGTAATAGCATTAAATGTCTAATGGAGGACAGTGAAACCAATTAACTCAACTGAATGAGGTATAAATAGTGGTTATAATTATTGCCATAAACTTGAGTGCAAAAGCCCAAAACCATCTTAGAAATTATTTTTATGTGGTAATAATGCATATAAAATAAGCTTGTCCTGAAACATATATTTAAGGAGAATATATATGTTTCAGCATGGAAGATTAGGGGATATAAAAATGTGCTTTGTGATTTATCTCTGTATTTCAAGTTTCTGGCAATGAATACATTTTTGTGAATATTAAATAGTATAGAAAAGGATTTTCAACAAATATTTTCATTCACCTCTGGAAAAATAACTATTATATTTACTAAACCATAAGATCTAGCTAGATTTGAATTTTATGCCATATCAAAGCATATAAGAAAATATAGTTATTTAATAAATCTCTGGAGAAGCAAGTTCAGAAAAAGTAATGGAAGCAGTTAGAAAATATTTATGGATTTGACTCTATTAAAAATTTAAAAATACATATAAAATAACAGCGAATAATCAAAATGGAAATCACAAAACAAGTAAAATATCCAACAAGTAAATATTTTTATAATATAATCCCATAAAGTATTTGGAAATCAGCAATAATAATAAAAATTATAATACCATAAGTATGTAGTCAAAAATAATATATTACCAATTCCAGAAGAATTGTATTTGGAATATAAGCACGAAAAAGTCAACTTTCCTAGTCAACAAAATGCAAATTGGCAATCAAATAATTTTTAAAAACAAAAATTTGATGAAGAACACTATATATAATACTTACTACTGGCCTCACTGTTGTAAGGACTTGGGAGAGAATTTGACAATATCTATAACAGGCCACAAAAGTATCTATATCTTTTGACACAGTTACTTTGGTTTATGAATCTGTTCCACAAAAGGAACTAAAAAATGGAGGCTCACAAGTATATAAGCAGAAGTTTGACATTCATTATAGAAACACGTGCTACGAAAAGAAGAAGTGTCATTGAGAAATAAATAATGACATTTGAATTTAAAAATACAAACCACATCTGTCTAGGAAAAATATAACAATGATCAAAACCATACCATACTTATTGACTTGTGAGAATACAAGATATTAAATAAAAATAAAGAAACAATCTGTTGTATTCAGTATGATAACTTTAAATAGAGATATAGAGCACCAAAGAAACTCTATTGAAATAATATTCACCAAAATAGCAACAAAGACTTTTTGATAAAAGGTAGGATAATAAGTGGTCTTAATTTCTGCATTATATTTTAATGTTTTTACTACACTATATATTTATCATATACACTGTGCAGATATATATGTTACATACATACATATACGGTACAAATGTTGTTTCTATAACAAAAAGCCATAAAATGCGTAGCTGTTTTACCTGTATGATGTATTAGAGATACATGAAATACATAGAATTAGGAGACTTGGTTCCAGTTCTGGTTCTGTCTCTTAATACCTGTACTATTTTGTACAAGTTACTAAAATTGTATCTGAATTTTAGTTTCTTCCTCTCTAAGCTGAGGATAATACTATTTTATAGGGTTAGTATGAAAATAAAATAGTGCCTTGAAGTTTTACCCCCACTATTCACTAGGCACTTGATAACAAATGGTGTTTAAACCACATAAAATTTTAACCCAAAAGTTTGATTTATCACACCTTTAGTTTCAAAATGCTCTTTAGTTGGATTATATACATATATATATATTGTGTTGTTGTTTTGTGTTTGTGTTTGTGTGTATGCATACAAATATATTAATGGGGAAGGCAAGCCATAGTTCTCTTCCCTACTGTTCTTCAAACCACTTAAGAATCTCGTTTTTCAACTATGAAATTGAGATACAGAGATTAAAATTCTCCAAGGCTGCAAATTCCCTCAAAAAATTCATAAATATGTAGTGGATCATAACGCAATTTTAAAAAAATTATTGAGAACCTATTGAGGTATGCTGTCTCCTTTTCTTATGATAGCAGCTCTGCTTCTACTCTGACACCCCACATTTTCAATTGGACTAACCCTACACAACCTGCTTTTTGATTTGTAACCAATTCTAGGAAGAATCGAATTGAATTTCAACTTTATTACTTAATAAATAGCCTCACTGCTTGAATAGGTAGGTAAAGGTGCATATATCTTTATGTCTGTAGTCTTGGGCTTTACTTTTACTGTTTCAGAGTATTTTCTATTGTTATTCTAGTTGATGTTGCACCTCCAATTAGTGAGGGCACTAGAAGTCTGATTTCCTGGTAACTCAATGTGTGCTAAATTTATTGCTTCTTTAGGTCTACACTATGCTAAATTTATTTCAGAGTATGGAACTCAATATGATTACAATATAATCGCATGGTTAATTGCAAGTAAAACCACCTCTAAAATTAATATTTAAAGTAGAATTGCAGCCAAAGCAAAATGAATGAGGAGGTATTGTTATAACACAGTGCCCTGAGGGAGATTAGTGTATTTCAGAGAAATTTGGATTGTGAGACAGGAAGTAATTCTTAATAAGTCTCCAGAGAAGGTCACTCTACTTCTAGAAACTATGTTTCTCACAGGCTACATACTCTCTCTTGCTTTACCATCTTTGCATTTGGCTAGATGATCTCTTGTAAAAAAGAAAAATAAGCCTTTCTTCAAGATCTTTTTTATTATCTTTCAATGGCTCATCATAATGGCTTTTGCTTCTATTATGAGCACCTTATGTCTAACATGACTTTTCTTTCCACGTGTTTGCTAGAGGTAAGAACTAAGCTCATACCCTTTCCTTATTCCTATTTAGCATTAAATTCTTAGCAAGTATTTCAGTTTATCTTCTATCCCGGAAGATTAATTGAATAAGTACATATGTAAATTATAAACAGATTTTTTTGTGGCTGTATCTTATTATACTTTGTTAATTTAGTGCAAGTAAGATGAGATTTTATATAGGGGGTTAGTGTTACGGTTTTGTACTCAACTTTGAATATTTAAGCACTCTCTCTGCATTTATTGACAGTCACTTGATTTCTAATGCTGTTTATATTATACAGACTTTTAATATAAAACTTTAACTTATAAAATTTTAAATATAGAGATGCCATTTTGTAATTTTTTCTTTCTTTAAAAGAAAGGGAACATCAAGGCATAATTGTAAAGGGTTTTTTTTCTAACTGATTAAAAGAATATTGAAAAGTTTATGAATCTAAAAATCAGTCAAATATTAGCCCCAATATAATCTGACATTTCGGAAATTCGGTTGACTTCTAGTGTTCAGGAGAGGTGATTTACATACCATCATAACAGGGCATGTGTCATAAAATGTGTCATAGCACAGTATTCATCTGCACTCAATATCATAAAAGATCTTAACACGTAAGATAAGTTTCAGCTATCCCTGTTTTGGTTCTTTCTGATTGGTTAATGATGTCTAGTTGGTAGTTTTCTCTTGTATTTCTTTACTCCCAAAAATAACTGAAAAAAATCAATTGTAAGAGATGCATTAATACTGAACTGAGAAAAATACAAGTTCACATGTTCTCTCTTAGTCTCAGATTAAATTTCTTCATTGATAGAATCATAGTATGTCTACCTAGAGAGTTAAAGAGATTCCTCAGGTTTGATATTTAATTTTATAAATAACTCAACTGAGACCCAGAGAATGTTTTATCTTAAGTCACTAGGCAGTTAGTAAGTGGACTTCTCCTTGTACTTTGCTGGGTCCCTGATTAAGTATTTTCTCATCTCCTTGGACTCTTTGACAAACAGATTTCCCCAGATGATAGTGATAGCCCAGGAGAGAAAAACTTAAAGAACTTTATCAAGAGCCCAACAGCCTCACTCCATCTCTGACTACCAGCCTTTCATAAAATCTGGCCATTTCCTATCTCCCCATGATTTGGGCTCTGTGGGCTGTACCATGTGTGTTTAACTGGTAAAACTTTTAATAATTCATTTAACACATTTTTATTTATTTGAAAGCTCTACCATGCACTTTTAATAATGAGAAAACATCTGCAAAAGCTAGCTACAATTTTTATCAAAATTAAATCAAATTTAAGTGGACTTTCAGATTGGAAGAAACGGGCTTGATTCTAACTGAGAAAAAATAAGCTTAAGGGAAAAGGAGCTCATCTATGCCTTAAAACTTGAGGAGGCTTTTGAAAATTGAATCTAAACAGCGTACCAAGTAGACTCAGCAAATTACATTCAAAAAGTGTGGAGAGGTTCAAATGGAGGGAACAGAAAATGGCAGGGATTATGGTTTGGTTGAGATGATATTATGAAGCATTATACTAAAGGTCATGGTCTCATTGATCTATTGATCTCATGCATATTCCAGCCTTTTTGCTATCAATGGGGCAAATAATTCAGCTTCTTGTCAATTTTGAGATACACAGGCTTATTTCAAGTTATGAGTATTTGCTTTAGGAATTAAAACAATTGTAGTTCATGTTCTTCATAACTTGTCAGGCAGCCCATATGTTGTGTGTTTAGAACAGGCAGAAGCCTGGATGCCATGAATTGAGGCATGTTGAAAACACCTCTAACTGTAAAATAACACAAGGCAATCTGTCCATGAAAATATAAACTTCACTACGGAGAGACACTGCAGTGTTAGAACCAGGCATTTTATTAAAGGAAGCAATACAAAGGCAGTATTTTGCTCACAATCCTGTAACATTGGTAGTATTACACACTGATTTTTGAATGAAGAAATTGTGTCTGTAGAATTCTCCTGTCATAATATTATAAAACCCAAAGACTCTCTGAAGAAGAAATACTTACTTTAGAAATACACACACACACTTTCTTTTCTTATTTTGCCTTTTTTTAGAACCCAAGTCACAGACTATCATTTTTGCGGTTCACAGCTTACTGACACCTGAGTCCATACATGGCTTCTTTGGTTATGTTTGCTTATTTATTAGTAATATAATTAACACCTCTAATGTACCATGCAATACCAGATTTCAAATATTTCTAAAAATGTGTATTTACCTTTGTACCTCTCCCATATCTTGTCCTTGGCTTCTCCCCCAGAAGCAATTTGTATCCAGAAATTAATGCTTATCATTCCTAGTTTTTCTTCCTAGTATTTTCTATTACATATAAATGCTTAACAAATATGTTGTGCATTTTTGCTTATTTTTGTAACTTATTTAAGGAGTATAATTTTGTATAAATGTCTTAATGTAAGATTATTTTGTCAGATATTTAACTAGAATTTGAAAACAAATAGATAAAAGCCTGAGGGAATAATAATAAAAGTCCATTTAGGAAACATTTGTGGAAGAGTTACCATTTCCAGATGCTGGAGATGCAAATACATATGGTTCCTTCTTTGAGAAATTTGTGATTTTGAGAAATGGATATTAACAGATAATTGTGACAGCATGTAAAAAGTATTATAAAAACATGTTTGTCAACCAGTATGACTGTATGAGAGAGGTGAGATATCTCTTAGGTCCTTAAGGATGTTAAGGATATTATCATAATAAGAGATATATTTCAGGTTGGGGGACACACTGTGTAATGCTACTGAGGTAGATGACAACAGACGTCAAAAGATCAAGAAATTATAGACTGAAAGCAGAAGGGATTAAGGCTGATAGATTAGGAATAGTGATGAAGTAATGAAGAGGATTATAGGGAATTCTAGAAGTTATATCCATACTATCTACACTCTAGATACTATTGATTCTATAGGATTGATGATTGTTAGAAAAGGAAATGAAAAAGCCAAATAAAAACCAAGAATTACATAGACTCTTTTATTGTATAGCTGAATAAATTATAATGCACCAGAGGAGTGAATAGGAGAAATAAAACTTTTTTTTTTTTTTTTTTTTTTTTGCCAATCATTGAGAGGTTGTAAGGTTGCTGAGGTTGGTTGGCCTTGAACTCTTGGCCTCGCCTTCGCAAGCGCCACGACATCCGGCCGGAGCCACTTTGGGCCCCGAAATAAAACTTTTTAAAAAATATTTAACAATATTTGTTTTACCTAATTACAAAAGACATATGTTTTCACTATATATTTTTAGTAGGTATGCAGCAGTACAATCTGTCACTACATATGCAATTTTAATGGGCATGTACATCACGATGTGTGAACCCGTGTGTGTGTGTGTGTGTGTGTGTGTGTGTGTGTGTGTGTATCTTCCAAATTCTCACAGAATTGGGAGTATTCAAGGACATTCAAGGCAGCATTATTTGTGGTGGCAAGGGAGGAGTGGGAGGCATCCCCAGTATCCATAACTTGAATCAGTAAGTAGGATACAAATATGGTGAAACTTTAAGCAACAAACAAGAACAGTGCTTTTACGTTAGGTGAGTCTTGTGTTGTATCTTGATGTTCTTTATTCTTATCACAAAACTGACCAGATGTGATTGAATTGTCTAATCCATGACTTTCGCTCATGTGGAGTCACTGTACTCTAAAATCTCATTACTCCAGAGTTTCTCTGCCATTTGATGTTAGGCGTAGCACGGGTGTAATTTGTCTGGAAACTTCAATAACTACTACACTGGGTCCTGGCCTTGCACTCATACCCTTTTTAATAATCAAAACAGTTCTCATGCAACAATCTACCTTTTTTTTGAGGCCCAAATCAGATGCCTGGTGTCTGGTTCTCATAAAATTATTCTGACATCCACAAAGTAAATGTCCTTTGAGCTTTGACTGCAGGGTGAGGTGACCCACCAGATGTGGTATTCCGGTGTGGTTTGAAGGAAGCAGACGATGTTTACATTAACCTTTTCAGGCTCTTTCTCATGTGGGGTTAGCAGCATGGCAGTTAAATAAGGATGCTTAGTCATCCAGAATCCCGTAAGCACTTGACACCATGTCAAGTAATCTACTCTACCCCAAATAACTTGGCAGTCCCGTATATGGCAGAGAAGCAGCCGGTAATAAGCACCCCATGCTATTTGATCCTATCTGCATCAGGACATTACTCTGACTATTTTCTTTTCCCTTTGGTAATACGCTTTTACCAAACCTCATTGTGAGGAGACTGGCCACTAATAAGAGAGGGATGAAAATTTCATCCTGATTTTATGAATTTCTGGACTGCGAATAGATTCCTCAATTATCTTACCTATTTCTTGGATTGTGATCTTATAGGCAGAGCATTACAGACAGAGCAGATTAGTAAACAATGTTCTTTCAAATTGTTAAATAGATCACTAAGGACATTTTTCACTAACAGGAGAACTCCCGATTGGCCTACTTTTTGCTTTACTGTAAGTGAGAGACTAGTATAATCTAGCAATACCAGTAGCTTATTCCAAGAAAGGATAGAGATACTTTTGAAAATGACTATATTTAAACCTATTATGCATTTATTTTCCTAAGAAATGAAAACCAAATTTACACACCTGCCTTTTCTTGGTTGAGCTCCTGTCTTCACTTAAAATAGCATGTGGTTTTCTTGAAACTTGTTATTTTTCTCCTTCTTTCCCTTCTAATTTATGAAAAAAGAACATAGCAATAGATTTAAATGTTCCAATAGCTCAAGGCAGCACAAATATCATTTTATAGACGTGAAATTTCTCATAATGCTCAAGTAATAGAAAAAAACATTGTGACAATTTTCTTTTGTAAGCAGTTGTGACAGGTAAAAAGTAATAATTCCTATTAATAAGTGATTTAATGTGTCCCAACATGTGTCCAGGCTGCAAATATTATGTCAATAAACAGCTAATCAGTTTAATGTGCTGTAGGCAGGGACTAGTAGTGCATACAAATGTAAAGATAACAAGGAACAGAGTCTTTATCTCTTCTGCTGTGGGTTTTTCCTAGTGGTAACAGACTTCGAGACATCCCTATGTGAATTCTCTTTCATTTGTACCTGTCCAAAATGTCTGTTCTCAAGTTTATTCTTATCAGTGGACTATTCTGAAGCCATTTTTATTCCACTCTAATCTTCCCAGTGTATCTTGCTGCCTCCGCAGTGTCTTACTTTGATTAGGGTGTATACTCCACCTTCCTTGACAGGAAGACTGAGGGTGTGGGAAAGAAGGAAAATGGGGTGGAGGAGGAAGAGGGTAGAGAATTGAAATAGATTTTCTGTGTCTTGTTCTTGCTTTGAAAAGGAAATGCTCACGAGTTACTATGGTTAAAAAATTTCTTTATGAAGCTAGTACTTAGGAACATAACCATGTTGAATATATATGTGTATGCTTTTGACTCTGTGAGCGTATATATGATTATCTACAGTCATCTGCATGTTATATGTTAATTTGATCATAGAAAATTTTTCATAATATAATATTGCCATTAAATGTGAATGATAAGACTAAAAAAAAGCATAAATGCTAGATAACTCCAGAAGCTCTAGTATCTTATTTGGGTACAATGAAAATGATTAAAGACAACTATTATTTATCCAATATTTACACTATGCCACCTGCTTTATAGATCCTCTTTAACAGTACTCCCAATATGGCTCTGAGAAAGTATTGCTGTTGCAATTTTGTTAGGTTATTGAAGTATAGTAATAAATAAAAAATTTTGTTTTCTCAAACCTACTTCCTTTATTTTCTCCTACAGTGTATGTTCCAACCCCTGGGAAAAAAATGCCTCTTTGTTGATAGAAGCAAGAGACAAAGACATCAGTAGCAAAATAAGCTTCCTGGTTAGGCTCTGAGATGTGGCCCACAGCAGCAACACAATAGCTACCCTTGTAGGCACTCTACACTGAAGAAATTAAATGTATTTGAAGTATTCTCTGGCAGGGCACTCCAAGGCTGAACATCTCTGCAGGATAGTGCTTTGACTTGGTTGGCAACAGAGTCCTGGGGCAGAACTGGTAGATTTAGTAAGAGTATTCAGAGAGAGGAGACTACACAGCACCTATCTGGTAAGAACTCTTCGTGGCTGAAGTGAGACTTGGAGGAGAAAGGTGGAAGCCTCTTTTGCAATATGCTCTGGCCTTGGGATGATTTTTATAATTATCGAGAATTAAGGTTATTTTCTTTTAAAATATAGATTGTTTTTGCAAACCTTTCCAGATGTTGTTAGCATAAGTTAGGTGTTTGTACTAGAAAGAAGTGAAACTTAATTATTATCCCACTAAAATGACCAATTTCTAATTTGAACTCAGGTCTGTCTGACTCCGAAATCTATGTTTATAAAGCCATGTCACACTGTTTAAAGAGTACATAAAGGGCAACTTATTTCTCTATTGATATCTGCTATCATGAGCGTAGATATTGTCTGGCAAATAACAGTTAACTAATACTTCTAAAAATAAGGAGGTCTCATGCAAAGTAGACGCACTTTTAATATTTTTCAGTTTCCTAAAATCTATTGTGATTTATTCATCCAGGAAATGCCTAAATTATATCTGTTTATAAAGCCATATTGAAGTAAATGTCATGGCAGAGAAAAAATTGGTTAAATGTGTATTTCTTGTAAATAATAGCATTCTGAAGAAATCTCACTATTGTCAATATTAAATGTACATAGATAACTATAACATAAAGGTAAATTATTAATAAATAAATGTATAGACAGATTGGGGAGGTAATGATAAATGGAATACAATTGCAACCACCGGCAAAGAAGTAGAATCTCAAGGGTCTTCCTACAGAGTAGGTACAGATATTTGTACTGCATCTACCTGGCTAAACATACAATTTTGTCTATTTAAAGTGAGTTTAAAAAATAAATGTACTTAAATTTTTCAACCTGGGAATTACATTTGCTTTATAAGTGATTGTTGGAAGTACTCATCTTTTATAGATTTATCCCAAGAGGATCTTGAAAGTTTTTCCATTGCTAGTTTTCACTACGTTTCCACTCTTTCGCAAAAATCAAAACCTCGACTACACTTCAAATTCCATTTCCACCTTTGCTAAAACTGAACAAAAAGTATAGATATATTATGAAAATTACACTGACAAAATAGACCGAATATTCAGAGTTCTTGTTTTGTGTAAATGGCAAGTAATACTTTACTGTTTGAAAATTAGGTCATCTCAATCTCTTGCACAATGTCATGGTCAGAGTAGGTGCTCCCAAAATGTTGCATTGCATTGAAGCGATGAATGTGTACCCACAAATAAATGATTTATGGAAAGAAAATCAGACAGCTCAGGTTCCTATGGTAAATCCAGCTAAAGAGTCACAACTTAGTTTGTGGATGATGGTCTGGAATACTTATTAGTACGAATTTCGGCACAGTTCTACCTAAGTCACTTGGACAAAATTAAGTCAATCTAATTCAATGAGTGTACTTGAAAGAATATACTTCAATTTTGAGAAAAAAAATGTTCCTATATGTAAATAAACATATACAAACATACATGAAATAAGAGTCCCACACTTAGTCATCTAATAGAACATCTGGGAGAGTTGTAATGTCCTCAAAAATGAAGATTGTTTATAAGCTAAATTGTGCAGCAGGAAGAAACATCTTTTTGGCTTGCCAAAATATCAATATACAGAGATATACTCGTGCTTGAGGAGGTTAGGAGGGGGAACAATTATTAATCTGAAGTCAAGGGTATGACTTTCAGGAGACCCAGTCTAAAAATCCCCATTCCTGTAAGAGATGAGAATGAGAGAAACTTGAGGAGGTTTATCCTTGCTCTGTCTTCCAGATGAATGCTAGCTATGCATCTCTGCCCTGCATTTTTTTTCTTAGGTGGTGTTGTGTTTTAGAATACAGATGGTCAAAATGAGCTCCATTCAGGGAATAAAGGTATTTTTTTTTTTTTGAGACGGAGTTTCTCTCTTGTTACCCAGGCTGGAGTGCAATGGCTCGATCTCGGCTCACCGCAACCTCCGCCTCCTGGGTTCAAGTAATTCTCCTGCCTCAGCCTCCTGAGTAGCTGGGATTACAGGCATGCGCCATCATGCCCAGCTAATTTTTTTGTATTTGAGGTTTCACCATGTTGACCAGGATGGTCTCGATCTCTTGACCTCGTGATCCACCTGCCTTGGCCTCCCAAAGTGCTGGGATTACAGGCTTGAGCCACCACGCCCAGCCAGAATAAAGGTATTAAAAGAATAAGTGAGAGATGATTTCCTTCTGGGGTTGGTTGTGCAGCTCTTGGGGAGCAAATGATAAAATTAGAAATTTCCGTACTTGATTTTATTCCAAAGGAGTACGTTTGAAACAGGGCCTAGCAGCTATTTTTTTTTTTTAGCTCAAAAATGCTTGTGCGCGCGCGCACACACACACACACACACACACACACACGTGATGTGTTCTTTTCTCCAATTGTCTCATTATTGACATTTGAAGATATTATTTGTATGACTTCGTTTACAGCTCCAATTAGGTCTCTATTGCTGTGAGTGATCTTGCTTATTGCATTAGTTGAGGTACTTAAAGCACACACATATTCTCTAAGTATGCTAAGATCACAATACCAAGGGCATTGACAAATGAGTATTTAATACCAGCCAAGATGGAAGTAAAATGACTGTTTTCAAATAGGGTTGATTGAATGAAAAGCAAAGATCATTTTGAAGCTAAAGTATGAACTGTGTGACAAGTAACACAATCAATTATCTCTTCAAGTACTCATTATAGCTTTATAATTATTCAAAATTCATACAGCAGTCATGTAATAGCACTTTTGGTGCCACATACAGATATTAGCATACTTTATGCAGAATACAAAAATTAGAGATTTGGTGCAGTATATTGTTATAATTTATACATCTTTCGTTTGTCGTGATTTTGTTTAGAAAATGCTAATGTGGCCAGGCGCGGTGGCTCACACCTCTAATCCCAGCACTTTGGCAGGCCGAGGTGGGCAGATCACCTGAAGTCAGGAGTTTCAGAACAGTCTGGCCAACATGGCGAAACTCCGTCTCTTTTAAAAATACTAAATTAGCGGGATGTGGTGGTGGGTGCCTGTAATCCCAGCGACTTGGAAGCCTGAGACAGGAGAACCTCTTGAACCTGGGAGGCAGAGACTGCAGTGAGCGGAGATCGTGCCACTGCACTCCAACCTGGGCAACAGAGTGAGACTTGTCTCAGAAATAAATAAATAAATAAGAAAATATTAATGTAATTTACTATTGGCTATTACTTTAAATGCATTGTCTCATATGATTCTCTAGCTAGTGAAACTGAAGATGATTAATAATTTATCTTAATCTAGAATGCAAGCCCATTGATGGCAGAGACCACATTTATATCTGTCATAATACTTTATATAATTTGATTGCACAAATGTTTTTATTGAATTGAATATATGTTTGTCTTGTCCAAATCAGAAAAAAAGACACCTTTACTTCAAAAGTATAATTATCTGCAAGTTCATTCACAAAACATATGTTGGAATTAATATATTATAGTTGTAATATGTGACTTAGCAATGTTTCTATTTATAGCTGGAATTCTGCTAATATTTAAACATAGATATTCAAATGATAAATTGATTGACATTTAAATAGAGAAACATACTTTGCACTGAAAGTAATGGGGAAGTTCAACAGTGTTTCTCTTGTTTAAACAACAGTACTTGATTAATTAGTAAAAATATTATTTAAACTAGATTAAAAGAATTGAGGCTGCTTTGCTAATTAAGTGCTTAAATTAGTAAAATTTATTCGGCTATAGTTTATAGATATTTTAGTTTCAAGGAGCTACACTGTTGGTTAATACCAAATATTTTAATATTTGTTTTGTACATGCTTTGTTAAGAGAGAATCAATAGGGAAACCAGACTGCTGGTCTGGATGAAGCCCACAGTTTCCCGATTGATTCTCTCTTAATAATGCCCACCTGTGCATTGGGGGAAGTGGGTGGAGCCAGAGGAAGTTCAGGCTGTTCGCAGTGGGGAGGAGCCTGGCTCTGTTCGGTTCCTGTGTTGTGGCCTGGGATTCAATCTGTAAGACAGGGGCCTGCTAGCACGACTCTCTCTTTGCTGAGAGTTCCTCTTTCCTTTTCAACTTTCCATCCAATAAACCCTGCCCTACTCACCCTAAAATGTGTCAACGTGCCTAAAATCTGAGTTGTGTAGGCTGCGTAGGGTGGCTCAAGCCTTTAATCCCAGCACTTTGAGAGGCCAAGGCAGGTGGATCACGAGGTTAGCAGATCGAGACCATCCAGGCCAACATGGTGAAACTTCTTCTCTACTAAAATACAAAATATTAGCCGGGTGTGGTGGCACGCACCTGTAGTTCCTGCCACTCGGAAGGCTGAGGCAGGGAATCGCTTAAACCTGGGAGGCAGAGGTTGCAGTGAGCCGAGATAGTGCCACTGGCCTCCAGCCTAGCGACGGAGCAAGACTCCGTCTCAAAACAACAACAACAACAAAACAAACAAACAAAAAACTGAGTCGTGTAACAAGAACCCGGCTTTTTCCACATCACTAAGGAGAGGGAAAACTAAATTCCCCAGGGCGTTTATTTTCATCTTGCTTTTCTCGTTGTAAAGAGATACAAGTGACATTTTTATAGAGCTTAATACGATATTGTTTTGGAAATTTAGGTGGAGGAAATGTGTTTTCTATTCCTCTATGTCCTCCAGAGTAATCACGATGTTGCTCACCCTTCTGAGAGTGTTGGCTGCTCTCACTTACACACCATATATTGATTTCTATTGAAACACATTTCCTGCTTTGAGAACAGACCCTGATGTCCCATCTCTATACCTTTTTTGACAATGATGTTTGTGCAGGATGTTGGTAATCAGAATTATTTGCCCTCACAGTCATATTTATTTCTATATGAGACATTCATTAGGATATTGATGTGAAAAAATGTGAAACAGACAATACCAACTTTACTTCTAAAGATTTCTAGTTCATCTTATGCCAAGTAACAAAGCTTTGAAAACACATATATCTATATTAAAAAATCTTATTTTGAAATTTAAGTGATAAAATTAGATTTTTATCTACTAAATTTAAATAAAATGGATCTAAAATTTTATGCAAATTTGGAAATGATTTTTCAGGCATGTGATTTAAATTGGCATTAATTTGATAAGTTTTAAGGACATTTAGCATAAAGTAATGCCTTTCTAAAAAATTCTAGAAACACGTGACTTAGGCACACGTATAATCAGGAAACAAAGTGATCCTGGAAGATTCAGGTAGTGTCCACAACAATAATGTGAAACAGACATGCTCCTCAGATGTGTGACCTTGGTCCTCTCCATTAGTCTCTCTCGGGCTTCCTTTCCTTCATCTGTGTAATCAAGGGGTTGAACTAGATGATTTTAAAGTCACTTCTGACATTCATGATGTGTATTCCCTTTTGTGAATTTTCCACTTACAGAAACTGACTGAGATCATACTCAGGAGACAGGCAATTCCATACAGAGTCGATCTCAAAACATGCTTTACCCACCTCTACAACATTTCCTGCAGAGCCCAAAGGAAAAACTAACTGATGGTTAAGGTTTTTTCCTTTTTTTGATATTTCAACCCATGCATTTAGTTCTGGCATATTGATAATTGTAGTTTATCAAAGACAAATTACTTCACTAGTTATAACTGAATCCCAAATCACACATAAATTGCTCTTGAACATTTGGTTAAAATGTGCTTAGAGAAGCATCATATAAAAGTTATTTAAAGTCAATATTATGATCCAGAAGAGCAAATCAACCTTTAAAGCTATATTTCTTTCCTTTAAACCTACATTTACTCTGGGGGAATAAATAAAATTTAATACAATAGAATTAGGCTAGTTTAGTTTCAAAAAGTCCAACAAAACGATTTTCTGAGTAAAAGAGGAAAACATACATATATACACACACACACAGACACACACACACACACACACACACACACACACACACATCTATTATGTCTTAAACTATGTAACCCGTTATACAATATGCTGCAAATACAACCAGGGAAAATTAGACACGCAAACACATTGAAGGGTGAGGAGGGTGGAGTTTATTAAGTGAAAGAAAAGCTCTTAAGAAAACGGAATGATTCTCCAAGCAGGTTTCCTCCTTACAATGGAGTACCAGGACTTCCACACATGAGCTGAAGAGGCCCAGCTCCTCCCTTGCATAAGGCATGAATTCCTAGTGGCTCCACCCTGTCCCTAGTGGGCATGTGAGCCCTTAGTCTGAGCCAGTTAATATTGATTTATTTCCCTTATTGTGCATGTGTTAAGAGATGGCCTTTTTCACTGTGGGCATGTTTAGGCAAGCCCCCTACGCACAATGACCTGAGCAGGTTGGAGATTCTACAGAGACCCTCCCCTGTCTGCCTAGGAAAGTACTCTGCCTCCTGCCTCTATATAATTTGATGTACCATATTCCAGTTAGTTTAAATATGGCCTGTTAAATATGTTTATATTGGCTTTATAATCTTCAAACAAATAAAAACAACACATGCAAATGTCTGGATTCTTAGAAACAAATGAGGACATTTCAAAGTTGAAATTTTTAAGTTCATTTATATTCAACATTTTTGTGAATTCTCAGACAAAGATAATAAGCAATACATTTTATTTGTGGAGGGTACTAACTTGGATAATGTTGCATACACAGGGGAGGAAAGGGAAATAATTTTAATAAAGAACCTAGAGGCATTAGAAGTGTGGTAAGGAAATGATAAAACCAAGATTTAAATTGTAAAAATGCAAATCATTACACAAGGGGAGGAAATAACCTAATGCAGCTACTCAGAGGGTGGGACAGACACAAGAAAACAGTGTGAGGCAAAATAAATCTCTGGGTGATAGTGCAGAGGAAATGAGATATGAACCAGCAATGATAATGGGCAGAAAATGTTTCCTTGCCCTTTTGAACCACAAAGAGGCATTGTGGCACAGAAAGATGAAGGGCATGACACCTAAACATTGGATTTAGCTTCTGCAACATATCAAAAAATAAGCATGAATGCACAGTTGGACATACAGCTGTTTCGGGATCCCATTGCCAGGGAACTGCCACAATAGAGCAAATTTCTGTTACATGTCTATTCCGTGGATTCCTTCTAAATTAATATAGTGTAAAGGAACAGAGCAAGAAATGGTGACTGCTCATATGAGAAATATCTAAATCCTAGGAATTAAAGGGAAATTCCACACACATCGCAGTTGAGCTTCATTCTTATTAAACACAACTCATCCTTCAGAAAACTCAGGCAACAGAAACAAGCATTTCTAATACACCAAGAGAATTTTTAAAATCTAAGATAGCAAGTTGCTCTTAGGCTTTTAGTCATATAGCACATAATAACAACTGAGGTTATTTTTGTAGCATAAATAAAGGAATTAATTAGTAACTATGAAGTAGAAATTTTTATATCTATTTGACAGGTGAGAAAAATTGAGGAACCACAGGAGTTAATCAACATTCCCAACCATACCCAGACAATAAGTTGTAAAGCCAGAATTTAAACTCAAGTGTGCCTCATGCCAAAGTCTATGAATTTCCCATTACTGAACTAGTTCATTGACTCTATAACTGACCCAGTGGCTATCAAGCCTGGAAAGCAAACTTATATCTCCTTATCTGTTTGCAAACACTTTCTTTGGATTTCTATTTTACAAAGCCTTTCACTGGGCTTTTTACTGGCTTTGATCAACTACTGTTAAGCATATAATAGAAAGAATATCACGAATTGTTTCAAATTCACATACCTAAAATTTAGAAATCATGGACATAGCAGATTTCACAGTGAAAAAGCTCATATAAACAAATTATGATGTCAAGACATGCGACTACTATACATGCATTACTCATAGCTTATTTCTTTTTTTCTTTTTTTTTTTTTTGCGAATGCATTATACATTCATTGGGGGTCTTTGACGCAGAAATGGGGAGGAATCGTCACCTAACCTGAAGTATTTGAAGTCTCTGTCAATTGTATGTCAAGGCAAATGAAGATAAAATACCTTCAAAATGATCACATAAATCAATAAGCAAATGACTTGGTTGCAACTATGATTTTTTTTCTGTTTTTAATTTTTTTTCTTTTTTCTTTTTTTTTTAATTTTTACTGCATTTTAGGTTTTGGGGTACATATGCAGAATGTGCAAGATAGTTGCATAGGTACACACATGGCAGTGTGTTTTGCTGCCTTCCTCCCCTTCACCCACACTTGGCATTTCTCCCCTGGCTATCCCTCCCCAGCTCCCCACCTGCTGTCCCTCCCCCATTCCTCCCAATAGACCCCAGTGTGTAGTAGACCCCCTCGCTGTGTCCATGTGTTCTCATTTTTCTCACCCACCTATGAGTGACAATATGCGGTATTTCCTTTTCTGTTCTTGTGTCAGTTTGCTGAGAATGATGATCTCCAGATTCATCCATGTCCTTACAAAGGACAAAAACTCATCATTTTTGATTGCTGCATAATATTCCATGGTGTATGTGCCACATTTTCCCAGTCCAGTCTATCATCGATGGCCGTTTGGGTTGGTTCCAGGTCTTTGCTATTGTAAACAGTGCTGCAATGAACATTCGTGTGCATGTGTCCTTATAGTAGAACAATTTATAGTCCTTTGGATATATACCCAGTAAAGGGATTGCTGGGTCAAATGGAATTTCTATTTCTAGATACTTGAGGAATCACCACACTGTCTTCCACAATAGTTGAACTAATTTACACTCCCACCAACAGTGTAAAAGTGTTCCTATTTCTCCACATCCTCTCCAGCATCTGTTGTCTCTAGATTTTTTAATGATCGCCATTCTAACTGGCGTGAGATGGTATCTCAATGTGGTTTTGATTTGCATCTCTCTAATGACCAGTGATGATGAGCATTTTTTCATGTGTTTGTTGGCCTCATGTATGTCTTCTTTTGTAAAGTGTCTGTTCATATCCTTTGCCCACTTTTGAATGAGCTTGTTTGTTTTTTTCCTGTAAATCTGTTTGAGTTCTTTGTAAATTCTGGATATCAGCCCTTTGTCAGATGTGTAAACTGCAAAGATTTTTTCCCATTCTGATGGTTGCCGATTCACTCTAGTGACTGTTTCTTTTGCCGTGCAAAAGCTGTGGAGTTTGATTAGGTCCCATTTGTCTATTTTGGCCTTTGTTGCCAATGCTTTTGGTGTTTTGGTCATGATGTCCTTGCCTACTCCCTATGTCCTGAATGGTTTTGCCTAGATTTTCTTCTAGGGTTTTTATGGTGCCAGGTCTTATGTTTAAGTCTTTAATCCATCTGGAGTTGATTTTAGTGTAAGGTGTCAGGAAGGGGTCCAGTTTCTGCTTTCTACACATGGCTAGCCAGTTTTCCCAACACCATTTATTAAACAGGGAATCCTTTCCCCATTGCTTGTTTTTGTCTGGTTTATCAAAGATTATATGGTTGTAGGTATGTTGTGTTGCCTCCAAGGCCTCTGTTCTGTTCCATTGGTCTATATCTCTGTTTTGGTACCAGTACCATGCTGTATTGATTACTGTAGCCTTGTAGTATAGTTTGAAATCTGGTAGTGTGATGCCTCCCACTGTGTTCTTTTTGCTTAGAATTGACTTGGCTATGCGGGCTCTCCTTTGGTTGCATATGAAGTTCATGGTGGTTTTATCCAGTTCTGTGAAGAAATTCAATGGTAGTTTGATGGGGATAGCATTGATTGTGTAAATTATTTTGGGCAGTATAGCCATTTTCATGATATTGATTCTTCCTAACCATCTTCCTTGCGTGTGAGATGGGTTTCCTGGATATAGCACACTGATGGGTTTTGTTTTTTTATCCTATTTGCCAGTCTGTGTCTTTTGATTGGTGCATTTAGCCCATTTATATTTAGGGTTAATATTGTTATGTGTGAATTTGATACTGCCATTTGGATGCTAGCTGGCTGTTTTGCCCATTGGTTCATGTAGATTCTTCATTTTGTTGATGCTCTTTAGCATTTGGTATGCTTTTAGGATGGCTGGTACTGGTTGTTTCTTTCTATGTGTAGTGCCTCTTTCAGGAGTTCTTGTAAAGCAGGCCTAGTGGTGACAAAATCTCTGAGTGCTTGCTTGTTCGTGAAGGATTTTATTTTTCCTTCACTTATGAAGCTCAGTTTGGCTGGATATGAAATTCTGGGTTGAAAGTTCTTTTCTTTAAGGATGTTGAATATTGGCCCCCACTCTCTTCTGGCTTGTAGAGTCTCTGCTGAGAGATCTGCTGTGAGTCTGATGGGCTTCCCTTTGTGGGTGACCCGACCCTTCTCTCTGGCTGCCCTTAGTATTTTCTCCTTCATTTCAACCCTGGTGAATCTGACGATTATGTGCCTTGGGGTTGCTCTTCTTGCGGAGTATCTTTGTGGTGTTCTCTCTATTTCCTGGTTTGAGTATTGGCCTGCCTTCCTAGGTTGGGGAAATCTTCCTGGATAATATCCTGAAGAGTATTTTCCAGCTTGGATTCATTCTCTTCATCACATTCTGGTACACCTATCAAACGTAGGTTGGGTCTCTTCACATAGTCCCACATTTCTTGGAGATTTTGTTCATTCCTTTTTGTGCTTTTTTCTCTAATCTTGGTTTCTCATTTTATTTCATTGAGTTGGTCTTCGACTTCTGATATTCTTTCTTCTGCTTGGTCAATTCGGTTGTTGAAACTTGTGCATGCTTCGTGAAGTTCTCGTGTTGTGTTTTTCAGCTCCTTCAATTCATTCATATTCCTAAGTTGTCCATTCTTGTTATCATTTCCTCGAATCTTTTTTCAAGGTTCTTAGTTTCTTTGCATTGATTTAGAACGTGTTCTTTTAGCTCACTGAAGTTTCTCATTATCCACCTTCTGAAGTCTGATTCCGTCATTTCGTCACACTCATTCTCTGTCCAGCTTTGTTCCCTTGCTGGTGAGGAGTTTTGGTCCTTTGTAGGAGGTGAAGTGTTTTGGTTTCAGGTGTTTTCCTCCTTTTTGCACTGGTTTCTTCCCATATTTGTGGATTTATCCACCTGTTGTCTTAGTAGTTGCTGACTTTTCAATTTGGTCTCTGAGTGGATGCCCAGATTGTTGATGATGAAGTATTTCTGTTACTTAGTTTTCCTTCTAATGGTCTAGCCACTCTGCTGTACGAGTGCTGAGGTCCACTACAGGCCCTGCTTGTGTGGGGTACACCTGTAGGAGCTGTGGAACAGTGAGGGATGCTACCAGTTTCTTCTTCTGCTTTCTTTGTCCCAGAATGATGCCTGCCAAATGTCAGTCTGATTAATCCTTTTTTGAGGTGACTCTTTGGATATACAGGGGTCAGGGAGCTGCTTGAGGAGATGGTCTGTATTTTATAGGAACTTCAGTGCTGAGCTGTGAGCTCTGTTCTTCATTCAGGGTTGTTGGGCACTTGTGCTTAGGTCTTCTGCAGCAGAACTTATAAAACCCCCCTATTTTTTTCCCCTCAGATGCTCTGTCTCAATGAGTTGGGGCTTTCTTTATGAGTATCTGTTGCTCTGTCCTGCCCAGCTAGGAGGCAGTCTATTCACTATTTGCCTGCCGAGGCTCCGCCCTGCTAGCGCAGGTCTGCAGGTCCTGCTGCCATGGGACTCCGTTCTACTGCGGTGCACTCTGCCCTGTTGGTGGAGTCTCTCTGTTGTGGTGGGTTGCCTCAGCAATGGGACGCTGTGTCAGCAATGGGCATGTACCTCAGTAGGGTTGGATTGCATCCATAGTGGCAGATGCCTCTCCCCCCCCCCAGGCTGCACTGTCCTTGATTCAGCTGAGCCCACAGCAAAACTCTCAACCCCAAGCACCTCCAATCGCCACCTGCTTGTCCCCATGAGGGTGGCACCTGCCGAGCCCAATCACCTGGCTCCCTGCCTCAGAGTTCGTCCTCTCTCTCTCTCTCTTTTACTCCCCAAGTTGAAAGGTTGACTCTCTCACTGTTGCCCCAGTAGCCCGCTGATAGGACACTGGGATCCATGCGATCTCCCGTGCTGCTGCCCACTGCACAGGCTCAAATCACACTTCCCAGGAATATCCTGGTCTGGCTCGCTGTCCACATCCTATTTAATCAGATAGACATGTCAATCTGCCCTTCCAAATCTCAGATTGCCAGTTTAACAGGGCTCCCAGACCAGTGAGTTTTGTGCCAGGTGCCGCTGCGCTGCGGCGTAGGCCGAACCAGCCATGCAAGCCAAAACACCAGCTGCGCTGGTGTCCCGTGTCTCTCCTACACCTGGGAATTTCCCCGTTCTGTGGGCAACAAAGGTCCGTCTGACAATGCGGCTAGGACTCACCCTCTGTGCTTTCACTGAGAGCTGCAATCCTGAGTTGTTTCTATGGCACCATCTTGGAAGTCCCCTCATAGCTTATTTATAAATGTGAAGACCAGTGATCACAGTGCCATCACAAAGAATGACTAGTGAAATACGCTTTGCCAAGATTGCTGACATTTATCGGGGCCTACAGGACCAAAAATTACTCAGCTGTTTAATAAAATTGATTTTGTTACATTTCCCAATACTTTTTTATGCTAACAAATAATTTGGTTTTTGAATGTACTTATTTAGGTCTGAGATGTAAAGGTTTGTAGGGAGCTAAATGAACTTATCTTGCCAAATAGTACAGCATAGATACTTTTATTAGACGAAATGACTGTTAAATAGACATGATCCAAAATTAGGAATGTTCTATGGACTTATTAATTCTAGAGATCAGTTAACTTAAGGAAGATAAAAATATAAATATGTCAATATTCCAGAATGGAACTTGCACATGATTACATATAGGGCTGATTGGCTTAGGACTTCATTTTTCACCCTTCATAAATTGTTCTATCTTTCAAAAAGTGACATTTTGGAGGATTATAAGTTATTTATAATCTGATGGGCTCAATCATATGAAGCCACTTTAAAACACTAGGCCAAAATTTTGCCTAATGTAATAAACATGATTATAATTTAAAACACTGATGCCACAAGCAAGAAATAAAAATTAGCCTGTGTAAAAGTGATTTTCCAAAGTTATATTTGGTATTACCTTTCCTTCAGAAAAATGTGAGAGAAAATGTCAAACATATTTATATATTGTAATTTTAGAGAATCAGTGGGAAAATCTTCACCTTTCATATAGCAACTTTAAAGAGGTCTATGAAAAATAACAATCTGGGGGCTATGGACCAATGGGACCATGTCTCCACTTTTGCTTCCTGATTTTGGTGCAGTTATTTAGAAATTATTGAGATATGGTCACAGAGAGGCCATTGAATGGATCACCCTGCTTTAACTGGGTGAGAACATATTTAATTCAAGGCAGTTCCTGAACAAGCAGCTGATGTTGGAGGCAAACAGCAGTCAAGCTAGGGTCCCAGAGGTATCCCTACATTACACCCATCACCAGCAAATCCAATGAAAAGGAAGTCACCTGGAAAATCAGAGTACTGTATCTTGTTAACAAGACTGGCAGACAGAGGGTTGTGGGCATTTTTCCTTCTTTGTTCATTGAATTCCAATATTCTGACTTTGCTGCCTGAGCTTGTGATTCTTAAGTATACAAGTATAAACTGCTTATACATTATAATATGCAATATTATACATATTAACCTATGTAAACTGTAAGAAAATATGTTAATATTGTTCTTTATATTTCAGAGATGTGGAGTATTAAATATTTATGGGATGGTCAGAAAAGGGGAAAGAATTACAGGAGTAGTGATAAAAGTGATTCTAATTGTTTGGAAAAATCTAAGGCCTCCTCACTGAAACTCAGGCATAGAGTGAGATAAGCCCCAGGTGGATCTTGATTCTGACTAATAGAAGGTGGGTTTGAAATCTGCAAGCCACATGAAAAACTAGGGTTTTTGCTATCTAATGTTAAACACTTTACTAGAGTTATCTAATGTTAAACATTTGCTATCTAATGTTAAACATTTTACTAGAGCCTCAGGGAATGGCTGCAACTAAAACAAAGAGTCAAGTTTCCCCCAAATTGAAAAGGGATTGAAGGGCAGAAGAAGAAGCAGGCAAAACTGGGAAATCTGTAAGAAAGTGAAACTTCAGTCCTTAATCTATCAAATACATGCTGGGATCTCTCCTACCCAATTGTATTGCAGTGAATTGTACAGGAGTCAATGGGCAGATACATTTGGAAATATGCCAAAGTGCTCATGTGCTGAGAAAAGTGTAAAAGGAGCACAGGGATTATCTGGGATGTGAACTTTGAAGGGTTAACACAGTTTGAAGTTGGTGAAAATTTAAACTAAAATGCTGAATCTTTACAAATTAACTCTATTCATAATACATACAAATTGGCAGCAACAAGGTATTAGACTTCCTAAAGTTCCTGCAATTATCCTGGACCTTCAGTATTGCAATTTGTAAACTTTTGAGAGTTGCACAACCATACAAACACATTAAGTATTACTGATGTTAATAAAAAATACACAGTTTCCTGTAATAATGAAACGGTTGCACAGCTTTTAAAGCAGAAGTCTCGACATTGGAGGCAGTTCAGTAATACATGTGTGTTATGTGTGTATGAGTGTGCATGAGCACATACATGTGTTGTTGTTGCTGTTATTATATTTTTAATGATAGACATTGGCCTACTTCTGGAGATTCTGATTCCACAGGTATAAAATGTGGCCTAGCTAAGATCCAAGATGGCTGATCGCTAACAGCTCAGGATTGTAGCTCCCAGTGAAAGCACAGAGAACGAGAGGATGCCACACTTTCAGATGAATTTTCATTGCTCACAGACCAGAAGATTCCCAGTGGAGGGGCCCCACGGGTCGCCAGCGTGACTCTTGTGACTGGCACAGTGGTTTTGCCGGCACCTCGGCATGGCAGCTCTTTGTGCAGAGTAAACAGGAGGAGATTCCTGGGCAGAAGAGCACCATCATTCTTATCACTGCTGTTTTGGCCGGCACAGTGGGTTGCTCGGATTCCAGCACTGGGAGTCAATAAACTGGGCATCCACTAAGAAACCCAACTAGAAAGGCGGTAATTGTAAAGATGACAGATGGATAAATTTATAACAAAGGGAAGAAACCAGCCTAAAAAGGCTGAGAATACCCAAAATCAGAACCCCTCTCCCTCTACAGGGGATTACAGTTCCTCATCAGCAACGGAACAAGCTCTGATGGAAAAGGACTGTGTGCCATTATCAGAAGTAGGCTTCAGAAGGTGGATGATAAGAAATTTCTGGGAGTTAAAAGAACTTGTTCTAACCCAATGTAAAGAAACTAAGAACTTTGAAAAAAGGTTTGACGAAATGCTAACAAGAATAGACAATATAGAGAGGAAAAACACAACACAAAAACTTAGCAAAATATGCACAAGTTTGAATAGCCAAATTGATCAAACAGAAGAAAGGATATCAGAGGTCGAAGACGTACTTAATGAAATAAAACGAGAACACAAGAATAGAGAAAAAAGGATAAAAAGGAATGAGTAAAGTCTCCAAGAAATATGGGACTATGTGAAAAGACCTAATTTACGTTTGATAGGTGTACCTGAATACGATGAAGAGAATGAATCCAAGTTGGAAAATACTCTTCAGGATATTATTCAGGAAAACTTTCTGAATCTAGCAAAGCAGCACAATATTCAACCCCAGGTAATACAGAGAACACCACAAACATATTCCTCAGGAAGAGCAACTCCAAGGCCCATAATCATTAGATTCACCAGGGTTGAAATGAAGGAGAAAATACTAAGGGCAGCCAGAGAGAAAGGTCAGGTTACCCACAAAGGGAAGCCTATCAGACTTACAGCAGATCTCTCAGCAGAAACCCTACAAGCCAGAAGAGAGTGGGGGCCGATAGTCAACATCCGTAAAGAACAGAACTTTCAGCCCAGAATTTCATATCCTGCCAAACTAAGCTTCACAATTAAAGGAAAAATAAAATATTTTATGAACAAGCAAGTACTCAGAGATTTTATTACCACCAGGCCTGCTTTACAAGAGCTTCTGAAAGAAGCATTATACATAGAAAGGAACAACCAGTATTAGACTTTCTAAAAATGTACCAAAAAGTAAAGAGCATCAGCATAAAGAAGAATTTACATCAATGAATGGATAAAATAGCCAGTTAACATCAAATGGCAGTAACCCTAAATTTAAATCGACTAAATCCCCCAATCAAAAGATACAGCCATAACCTAATGATATGCTACATCCAGACCCATTTCACATCCAAAGATACACAAAGACTTAAAACAAAGGGATGGAGAAAGATTTACCAACCAAATGAAGAGCAAAAATAAATAAATAAATAAATAAATAAATAAATAAATAAATAAAAAGCAGGAGTTGCAATTCTCGCATCTGATAAAATAGATTTCAAAGCAACAAAGATATAGTGGTAAAAGGATCAATGCAACAATAAGAGCTAACGATCCTAACACCCAGATACATAAGACTCATAAAGAGATTTAGACTCAACGAGACAGAAAATTAATAAGGATATCCAGGACTTGAACTCAGATCTGGAACAAGTAAACTCAATAAATACTTATAGAGCTCTCCATTTTAAATACACAAAATATACATTCTCCACCTTAAATACACAAAACATTGATTGGCCGTTATTAATACCCATTTTTAAAGTAAAGCTACATTCCTGTTTTCTTTCCCTCTTTTTCTTCCTTTTTCTTCCTCTTCTTCACTCCTCTTTTTCTTTCTTTCTTAAAAAAAAAAAAAAAGAAAAATGTGGCCTAGCTATATGAAGTTTTAAAATATATATATATAAATAATACTGATACAGAGCCAGGTTTTATAATTACAGTTTAAAAGCAGATCATAGAAGTTAGAAGTATAACTGTGGCCTTCAGAGGAAAATTGGTCCAAATTATAATTCTACATGTGTAGCCAATTAGTCAAGTTACTCAGTTTTAGATTTCTTTGTATTAAAATCGGGATGTTGATAGAACCTACTTAATAGTGTGACTGTAAGGATGAGCAGAGAAAAGATATACAAAGCACAATCCACTTGCTGGTGCAACAAGTGCATTTAATAAATATTATAATGAACTGCTAAGGTATAACTATTTAAAAATAATGGCCAACCTCTAATTATTAAACGGAAAATGATGGAAAATAGAAATCATGTAGCATCAATCTTCCCAAGCAAAGTATTTTATCCTTCATTAATATTTCAGTATTAAAATAAGTTTTTCAAAATAACATATTTTAAAATAAAATGTACAAAAAGTAATAAATGATCCAAGTACTCTTGGAACTGTTATATTGCTAATCTGTTAAAATTCAAATTGAATACAAAAATTGAAAATGGGAACTAGGTAGCATTCTTCCCTGATGAACTAGTTACATTTGGGCCAAATTGTCTATCACATATGGCCCCATTTTTATAACCCTCCTATTCAACAAGCAACTGCTGTAGTAGTAACAACAACAGTAACACTGCTCTTGTTTTTGGCTTTTTGTCTCCAAAGTTCATTTACTTATTTAGGGGGAGGGTGTGATAAGAAATCATGCTATAATTTTTATCAATGTTTCATGTACTTCTGCATAAGGTCTAATTACAGATAATATGTGTATTTATTAACTGCAAAGTTAGTCCAAATTTTTATTTATTATTTCCTTCTTGATCAGTCAGTAATTAAGAATGATGTGCCAAGATTTCTTATTACAATGTTTCTGTCAATTTCTTCTATTTTTAAGCATGATTACGTACTTTCAATGCAAGAAAGATGTATGATTATTCGAAGTTACAGTTTACGCTTGGTTCTTCATCAATAAATTTACTCTCTGTTCCATGTAATGATATGCCATTGATAGAATTTGGAAAACATTCAAACTAATACCATATATTTTTAAATACTGGCCAAATACAATAAAATTGGGACCAAATGGGAAAAAGATATTGGAATAAATATTTACAACTCCACCTTTTGAGAGGGTATGTTATGTGAAGAAAAGATATAGGAATAATTCTGATAAAATTATCTTAAAATTTCCAATCCTCCAATTTAGCAAAAATCAGTGGAACTGTAGATGTGTGTCATGAGAAACGTGGGAAGCCTTACCTAGCTCACATGGACAGTCTCATGAAGGGAACCCAGAAAAACTTCCTAGGGGCCATTGCAGATGAATGGTGGCAAAAGGCAGCTGGGTGTTCACACCAAACACAAACTCTGAGAATCACAGAATTTCTCACTAACTCACCCTCCTATCAAATTAGCCAAATGACCCTTAAAAAAAAGTCATCAACCAGTGGGACAGTTTGTACAGCCAATCTGCTAACACTATCACAAAAGTGACAGTGGAACTTATTCAGAGAGAAACCTCACAGGAATGATATTTCTTGACAGACAGCCCAGGTTTCTAATTTCCTACCCAGTACTTTAAAAGGTTAATGACTAACTAATGTAAAAGTCAATATTTAATATACAAGCTCATGTTTTAAGCAGAACATTCAGAGAATGTTATGATAAACAGAAAGAGGAGTTGAGGAGAATCTACCATCATTGTTGCAGAGAAAATAGAAGGCTTAGAGAGAATGTATTTAAGAGTAAACAAGCAATATAGACAACAAAACCAAACATGCAAACTAATTAGATTTAAGTAGTTTGTATTAAAACAAATGATAAGTTAATTATGTCTTCAGAAGACAGATAACTAGCACACATTGAAATAAGATTGATATCAGAGCATAGAACATTTAGATATAGTTCACTCGCAAGGTAATTTAACTAAACATGAAATTGCAGAATGAGGAAATACTGAGATAATTTAAGATCTATGAAATAAAATTGTGAAACTATAACTGCTATACTTAAAACAATAGCATAAATAATTACACAAATCAATAGAGAAATGACTTAAGAAAAAATACTGTTAACATAATGGACAATTTATAGGTAGAAAAATGACTGTGTGATTTGGGGTCTAAACAATTAAGAGCCAACATACAAATCACTGGTATTTATGAAGAAGAGAATGTAGAAATAGAAAGAAATTAAAAGATGAACTAATATCTCCATATCTGTATCTATCTGTTTGCCTATGTATTTTTAGAAATACCATAAGGTATAAATTTGGGGGATGGAAGGTGAAAAATATAGAAAGAATACAAAACAAAAATTGAAAAATAAATTCTATTTGTAATAGTAACAAAAGAGATCACATACTTAAAATATATTAAACATAGAACAAAGTAGGTATATATGTCAATAAAACCTTAAAATGCTTCTGAGAACACAAAAGGAAATTCAAATTTATAAAAAAGCATACTTTGTTTTTGGAAAAGGTGACCAAGCCAGAAAGTTTAAAATTTTTACATTGAAAACAATCCCAATAATTTACTGTGAAAGATTAAAAAAATGAAGAAAATTTAGGGAACATTCTTGAAAAAAGATAAATAAAAATTACTAATCAAGCTGGTGTTAAAACATTCCATAAAATTAGTCATTTTAACAGTAAATACTGGTACATGAATATAGAAACAGTTTCCTTGAGGAGACTATTAAGGTCAAAATAAATTAAGATTTGATACATGACAAAAGTGGCAATGTAATCCTCGAGGGAAAGAGAAATTATTCAATAAATGATATTGAGACACCTGAATAGGAGGAAATTTAAATCCTAGGAAAAGCATTTGGAAATTTTATCATAAAAACAGCTTCTTTTTCTTACCATACAAAAAGTTAATAAAAAATAAGAATAAGGCCAGGCGCAGTGACTCATGCCTATAATCCCAACACTTTGGGAGGCTGAGGCAGGTGGATCACCTGAGTTCAGGAGTCTGAGACTAGCCTGGCCAACATGGTGAACCCCTGTCCCTACTAAAAATACAAAAAATTAGCCAGGAATAGTGGTGGGCACTTATAATGCCAGCTACTCAAGAGGCCGAGGCAGGAGAATCACTTGAACCCGGGAGGCAGAGGTTGCAGTGAGTGGAGAGCGTGCCACTGCACTCCAGCCTGGGCAACAAGAGCGAAACTCTGTCTCAAAAAGAAAGAAAAAAGCAGAATAAATAAACTGATAACCTGTCAGAAAATGAGCAAAGTATATGGCAAAGATTTCAGAAAACAGCAGAGGTCATTTAAATACACAACAATATACCCCATGTATAATCAGAGAACTAAAATAAAAATTAAAACTATAATTAAATTCCATTTTTCAACTGTTAGTTGGAAAAGATCAAATAATTTGAAAATACTGTGTTGGTTAAGTGTCACATTTGCTGACTAGAACTTTTTTTTTTAATAAATAAAGCAAAGTTCAGAAATATATTTATAGTGTGCTATCATTGGTATTAATTAAAACAGTATTAGCACTGTTGTATGTAACAGAATATCTTTGCAAGGCAACACAGAGCGATTGCTATCAGTAGAACCAAGGAATCTGTAGAAAATAAAAAATCAAGTCGTCTTTAGACTTGGTAAAATTTAAATGATAGAATATACAATTGCCGTGTCAATGGAATTAAAGAGGGAAGGGTAAAAATTACAGACATATTCAAGCACATGTAATGCATGAGTGAAGGGAAATACATGCATCATGGGGAAAGCAATAAAAAGGGAAATAAACAGTAAAATTGGGAAATACATTTGAAGATGAAGTCCAACCAATCAAAATCAAATCTTAAAATACACCAATGATTATTTAAAAAAGAGAACTAAAGGCTTAAAAATGATGAACATTGAATCTACCCATGTAAATATAAAGTTAAATCTAAATATTTAAGGTAAATAAAAGTTCTAAAATGGAAAATAGAAGTTATCAATAATAAATTAAACCATATTTGTTGAATTTTTATAAATGTAGAAAATAGTGGACTTAAGTTTTTCACTATTTAAATGGCTCTCATTTTTGCTAGTATGTTTTAGGGTTCTGACCCAGTCCTTTTCAGTCAAATAATTGTTACCTTCAGTTAATCTTTATATTGGTAATCATAATGCTAATATTTTGCTCTGTTATATTATGTGTCTTAGCTATTTAGAATAATTTGTTTTAATAATTTTTCATAATAATTTGTGTGCATTCATCAAATGTTTCTCTTACTTTACCACAGCATAAAATCTGGGTTTACATTATTTTTTCTTTTAGAACTTGACCAACACTTTGATGAGGGAGATGAATGCTCAGATCACTAGCTAAACTGAGCGGTTGGTTGCATTCTAACATTTTAGATCAACGGGATGAGGGAAAATGAAATAAATTGTTTCTATTTTTTTTTTTTTTTTTTTTTTTTGAGACAGAGTCTTGCTCTGTCACCCAGGCTGCAGTGCAGTGGCACGATCCCAGCTCACGGCAACCTCTGCCTCCCAGAATCAAGTGATTCTCCTGCTTCAGCCCTCTGAGTAGTTGAGACTACAGATGTGCCCCAACATGTCCAGTTAATTTACGTATTTTTAGCAGAGATGGGGTTTCACCATTTTTTGCCTGGCTGGTCTCGAACTCCTGACCTCAAGTGATCTTTCTGCCTCAGTCTCCTAAATGCTTGGATTACAGGCATGAGCCACTGCACCCAGCCAATGGTATCTATTTTCTATGACCTTCTTATCCACAGCCTTTTTCAATATGCAAACACATCAGTGTTGGTGGTATTTCTCTTTTTATTATTCATTTTTGTAGAGACAGGGCCTTGCTATGTTGCCCAGGCTGGTCACAACCTTCTGGCCTCAAGTGATCCTCCTGGTTCAGCCTCTTAAAGGGGACCTTAATTAAAATTTGGAAATCAGATGAGAGGAACCATTTATTGGCCTATTATTCAGTATATATCACCAGAAGTCAGAACATTCAAATGCATCCAAAATGGGTATTAGCCAGGTTTAAATGGCCTGTTAACGATATTTCAATATATATTTTACTTATATAGCCAAGGGAACTTTAAAAAAAAATCTAGATTTATCTGTAGTTGTTTTTAAATAAAGATTTTTTCTTTATTATGTGCACCATCCTTAAATGTAGCTATCCTTAGAAATAGACATGCTCAAATATAATGATACCTAATGACTTACCATTCTATTATAAGGTAAACAAAGTAAAATTACTAAGCTGATGTAGTGGAACTCTACACATGAGAAGTAATTATTCTTATAAAATCCAAACTATTTAATGAGGAGACACAATTTTTCCACAGTTTTGATGTTTAGTTTTGCTTGAAAGCTATAAAATATTTTGTTTTATAATAAATTATCCATTATAAGAGTATGTTAGCTTTCCAGGCAAAAAGTTGAAACCTGACTCATTTTTAGCCTCAGCATCTTGATTTGGTGAAAACTGAAAATGAAGAGTCAAAACAATATTAGTGGATTGAGGTCATAAAAAATTAGCAAAAAGCTTTAATTTGTTGATGGAGAAAACTAAAACTTGGTTAGTTAACTCATGTATCATGCCATTGTTTTCCAAATGTGAAAAGCTCCTACTAGTACCATCATTAGTGGGTTTTTTTTGGCCTTTTTTTTTTTTCATCTCTTGGATTCTTGCTGCTCATTAAGATCCAGTTTGTATTTATTGTCTGTATTTTGGCTTATAGATACATAATTGTTCAGCAAAAGACAAGTGCTCAATGTGCCTGTAATTGATGTCTTTTGATAAATAGTCAAGAGAAAATCTTTCAATGTTATTATCTCATTTTATGATAAACAATAGAGATATCCCTTTTTTATAATGCTCTTACTGTAGCTTACTTATATGCTTTTGCTATCTTTTGATAGTAAAATATAGAACTTTTAGAAAATAAAGTTTTAATGTTTTTTGATCATGCCTATTCCAGCAATTTATAATAGCAAATTGAATATACTTAGAAATATACTTACATGTGGATACAACATAAGTATACTACATACGGATAATTGAAACTATTTTCATGGCAATAATATCAATGGCGAATTTATAGTTTCCTAAAGTATGTAAATAATATTAGTAAATTAACTGAGATAATGACTTTCAAGAGGATTAAAATATGGGTTTTAATGTCGATAATCTATAAATTTAAAACTATAGATTTATTACATTTCTACTAACCTTCCACAAAGATTAATATATGTGACCAGGAGGTTGAACAAACCTGAGTCATGACATGAAATTTTTAATTGGAAGAAAATGTCCCATACATTTTTATAAAAGCACCATTTTTTCCATGGATTTTTCTGTTTATGCTTAGCTAATAGTCAATGAATTGCTTGAGTTGTTTGAACATATTTATTCAATTCACCAAATAGCATATGCAACCCATAATAACAATGTAAATTTCAATTTGCCTCTCCCCTCCTATTTCCACCTGGAAGCCTCCAGTAGGATAAAGAAACTACAACTTGACAGTTCTATACTTTTTTTGTTAGCTCACTTTTTCTCCCACTTCATATTGATGTCATTTCTCCAGGTTTCTGGAGAGAAAAGAGGCTAGAACAACAGGTAACGGGATATAACTACTCTTGCTGAGCTGGCCACAGATGTTTTAAGCGTTGCTTTCGTTTTTGGTATACCTTCCTTTCACAGACTCTTCAGAGATTCCTGCTGGGCCTCCCACTGCTGCAGTGCTTTTGATGCAGCTAGACTATTCCCTGCAGCAGTTCCTTTTCCCATGTTTTGGCCTCTGAGGATCAACTGTATAGCTCTATCTTCTTTTTGATGAGATCTTTAGTCTCCCTTGGCGAGTCAATTTTATAGGACCCGAGATGATCGCATGCAGGCTCTCTACAGAGCGGTATACATCTGTTCCCAGAGAAACATGCTCTCATCCCTTTTACTGGCTAAATTTGGAATTGCAAGGAGACCTCAATGCAGCAACACTCTCCAGGTTCTGTCAGCAAAGCCACACATTTTTTTAAATCACATTATCTTATTAAAATGAGACCACAGCCCACAGTATACTCTAGCTTTTACAGATATGAACCAACTCCAAAATTTTAGGTCCTTCAATCACAGGGACCACATTGCCTCGTTCTCCCAGTGGTCCTTTTGAACATCTGACTAAGTCTATAGTTAGAAGTTGGCCTCCTGTGGTTGTCCAATTCTTCTAAGAGACTCCAAGAATGGTATCTCATTAGGTCAAAACCTGTGTAGAAGAAATGGGGAGGGCCAGAATGTCTGGGAAAATCTTCAGACATGAGGCCAGATCGACCTTGGGAGAAGGAAAATGGGAGAGAAGATTGCGTATAATGCTCATAGACTGCCATGTAGTCAGATGGAGATTTGACAAAGCCATAATGGAATCCTAAAGCCATTACTATGAGATAACTCCTGTGTCTTCTAAAAATGAGTTTTTAATAACATCCTTGCATCATTAAGTCACTGACTGGGAGCAGCTCATGAGAGTTGTAGTCTTCATATATATAAATGCAGCACAGCTGTTGAAACTCTTGGCCAATTACACTTCCTATGGTTGGAAGTCTGAGAGACATATCCTTATGACCACCTGTTATACCTCTCCTTCTCTGCAGAGTGTGAATGTATGGACTCCTAGTGGGGTAAGAGTTCTGTCCAAATACATCATTTTATTAATACTCCCCACAAAGCCCTATCTCTATCTCTTACTCCTTCTATCTCTATCTCTCACTCTTTATATTCTTGAAGTACAAGATTCAAGGGTCATGGAATAGTTTTTCACATTCCCTTGGAAAATATCTATGGTTATTTAGTCTTGATATGTCATATCAATTTTTTCTGGAGTTCATCATTTTCTACTTTTGACATTTTGCAACATATCTATCCCTGAATCTAGTAAAAATGATGGAACTAAATGTTGGTTATTTCCTTTCATATTGAATCTGATAATAAAATAATCACTATTAAGATAATCATTTTCAAATGAAAACTCACACGAGGCTTCTCAGAGAAAAAACTGATAGTTTTTGACATACTTGTTAATTAAACATGCTATTGTGACTCATGAAGGTAACACAAAACTTCTGTTTGTTCTGTGTAGCAGAATATGTCAGTCTATAAGCTGTACTGGAAAATTAGGCTTACATATAGTTATGTACTCATTCTTTCTCCTGCAGAAGTTAATAATTTCTAAGAAGTCATTTTTTGAGAGTTTTTAGCATAAGGAGTGTTGAATTTTATTGAAGACTTCTTCTGCATCCATTGAGATAAATACGTGGTTTTGTCATTGGTTCTGTTTATGTGATGGATTACATTTATTGATTTGCATATGTTGAAGCAGACTTGCATCCCAGGAATGAGGTCAACTTGATTATAGCGGATATGCTTTTTGATGTGCTGCTAGATTTGGTTTGCCAGATTTTTGAGGATTTTCACATTGCTGTGTACCAGGGATATTGGCCTAAAATTTTCCCTTTTTGTTGTGTCTCTGCCACGTTTTAGTATCAGGATGATGATGGTCTCATAAAATGAGTTAGGAAGGAGTCCCTCTTTTTCTATTGCTTGGAATAGTTTCAGAAGGAATGGTACCAGCTCCTTTTTGTACCTCTGGTAGAATTTGGCTGTGAAACTGTCCGTTCCTTGGCTTTTTTTGGTTGGTAGACTATGAATTTCTGCCTCAGTTTTAGAACTTGTTATTGGTCTATTCAGGGATTCATATTCTTCCTGATTTAGTCTTGGGAGGGAGTTTAGAGATGTTTATAGTACTCTCTGACGGTCGTTTGTATTTCTTTGGTATCAGTGGTGATACTCCCTTTATCATTTTTTATTGGGTCTATTTGATGATTCTCTCTTTTCTACTTTATTAGTCTGGATAACTGTCTTTTTAAAAATCTTTTCAAAAAACCACTTCCTGGATTCATTCATTTTTTGAAAGGTTTTTTTGTGTCACTAGCTCCTGCAGTTCTGCTCTGATTTTAGTTATTTCTTGTGTTCTGCTAGCTTTTGAATTTGATCGTTCTTGCTTCTCTCTAGTTCTTTTAATTGTGATGTTACAGTGTCGATTTTAGCTTTTTCCTGCTTTCTCTTGTGGACATTTAGTACTATACATTTCTCTTTAAACACTGCTTTAGCTGTGTCCCAGAGATTCTGGTACCTTATGTCTTCATTCTCATTGGTTTCAAAGAACTTATTTATTTCTGCCTTCATTTTGTTATTTACTCAGTTCAGTTTCCATGTAGTTGTGTGGTTTTGAGTGACTTTCTTAATCCTGAGTTCTAATTGGATTGCACTGTGGTCTGAGAGACTTTGTTAAGATTTTAATTTTTTTTGCATTTGCTGAGGAGTGTTTTACTTCCAATTATGTGGTCAATTTTAGAACAAGTGCTATGTGGTGCTGAGAAGAATGTATATTATGTTGATTCGGGGTAGAGAGTTCTGTAGATGTCTATTAGGTCCACTTGGTCCATATCTGAGTTCAAGCCCTGAATATGCTTGTTAATTTTCTATCTCATTGATCTGTCTAATATTGACAGTAGGGTGTTAAAGTCTACCACTATTATTGTTTTAGAATCTAAGTCTCTTTGTAGGTTTCTAAGAACTTGCTTTATGAATCTGGTGTGCCTGTATTGGGTGCATGTATATCTAGGATAGTCAGCTCTTCTTGTTGCATTAATCCCTTTACCATTTATGTAATGCCCTTCTTCTTTTTTTTTATCTTTCCTGATTTAAAGTCTGTTTTATCAGAGACTAGGATTGCAACCCCTGCTTTTTTTTAATTATTTCCATTTGCTTGGTAAATATTCTTCCATTCTTTTATTTTGAGCATATGTGTGTCTTTGCATGTTAGTTGGGTCTCCTGAATATAGTACACCAATGGGTCTTGACTCTTTATCCAATTTGCCAGTCTCTGTCTTTTAATTGGAGTGCTTAGCCCATTTACATTTAAAGTTAATATTGTTATGTGTGAATTTTCTTTAAGAATGTTGAATATTGGCCCCCTACTCTCTTCTGGCTTGTAGGGTTTCTGCAGAGAGATCTGCTGTTAGTCTGATGGACTTCCTTTTGGGGGTAAGCTGACCTTTCTCTCTGGCTGTGCTTAGCATTTTTTCCTTCATTTCAACCTTGGTGAATGTGACATTTATGTGTCTTGGGGTTCCTATTCTCAAGGAGTATCTTTGTGGTGTTCTCTGTATTTCCTGAATTTGAATGTTAGCCTGTCTTGCTAGGTTGGGCAAGTTCTCCTTGATAATACCCCAAAGAGTGTTCTCCAATTTGGTTGTGTTCTCCCCATCACTTTCAGATACACCAGTCAAACATAGGTTTGGTCTTTTCATATAGTCCCATATTTCCTGGAGGCTTTGTTTGGTCCTTTTCATTCTGTTTTCTCTAATCTTGTCTTTATGACTTATTTCATTGAAACTCTAATATATTTTTGATCTTGGATCTCTGATATTCTTTCTTCCACTGGATTGATTCGGCTATTGATATTAGTAAATGCTTCATGAAGTTCTCATGCTGTGTTTTTCAGCTCCATCAGGCCATTATTCTCTAAACTGGTTATTCCAGTTAGCCATTCGTGTAACCTTTTTTCAAGGTTCTTAGCTTCCTCACATTGGGTTAGAACATGCTCCTTTAGGTGGCAGGAGTTTGTTATTACACACATTCTGAGTAAACTAGGTATTGATGGGATGTATCTCAAAATAATCAGAGCTATTTGTGACAAACCCAGGGCCAATATCATACTGAATGGGCAAAAGCTGGAAGCATTCCCTTTGAAAGCCAACAAAAGACAAGGAGTCCCTCTCTCACCACTCCTATTCAACAAAGTGTAGCAAGTTCTGGCCAGGGAAATCAGGCATGAGAAAGAAATAAAGGATATTCAAATAGGAAGAGAGGAAGTCAAATTGTCTATATGCAAATGACATGATTGTATATTTAGAAAACCTCATTGTCTCAGCCCAAAATATTCTTAAGCTGATAAGTAACCTCAGCAAAGTCTTAGGATACAAAATCATGTGCAAAAATCACAAGCATTCCTATACACCAACAGTAGACAAACAGAGAGCAAAATTTTGAGGGAACTCCCTTTCACAATTACTACAAAGAGAATAAAATACCTAGGAATACAACATACAAGGGATGTGAAGGACCTCTTCAAGAAGAACTACAAAACACTGCTTGAGAAAATCAGAGAGGACACAAACAAATGGAAAAACATTCCATGCTCATGGATAGAAAGAATCAATATCATGAAAATGGCCATACTGCCAAAAGTAACTTATAGATTCAATGCTATCCCCATCAGGCTGCCATTGACTTTCTTCACAGAATTAGAAAAAAACTACGTTAAATTTCATATGGAACCAAGAAAGAGTCTGTATAGTCAAGACAATGCTAAGAAAAAAGAACAAAGCTAGAGGCATCATGTTACCTGATTTCAAACTATGCTACAAACATATAGTAACCAAAACAGCATGATACTGGTACCAAAACAGACATATAGACCAATGGAACAGAACAAAGTCCTCAGAAATAACACCACATATCTACAACCATCTGATCTTTGATAAACCTGAAAAAAACAAGCAATGGGGAAAAGATTTCCAATTTAATATAGGTGTTGGGAAAAATTGCTAGCCATATGCCAAAAACTGAAACTGGATCCCTTCCTTACACTTTATACCAAAATTAACTCAAGATAGATCAAATACTTAAACATAAGACCTAAAACCAATAAAATCCTAGAAGAAAACCTAGGCAATGCCATTTAGGACATAGGCATGGGCAAAGACTTCATGACTAAAACACCAAAATAAAGGGTAACAAAAGCCAAAATTGATAAATGGTATCCAATTAAACTAAAGAGCTTCTGCACCGCAAAAGAAATTATCAGAGACACCAGGCAACCTTCAGAATGGGAGAAACATTTTTGCAATCTCTCCATCTGACAAAGGGCTAATATCCAGAATCTACAAAGGACTAACAAATTGACAAGAAAAAAACAAACAACCTCATCAAAAAGTGGGTGAGGGATATGAACAGAAACTTCTCAAGAAAAAAGACATTTATGTGGCCAACAACTAGATGTAAAAAGGCTCATCATCACTGATCATTAGAGAAATGCAAATCAAAACCACAATGAGATACTATCTCAGGCCAGTTAGGATAAGCAACAGATGCTGGAGAGGATGTGGTGAAATAGGAACACTTTTACACTGTTGGTAGGAGTGGAAATTATTTCAGTCATTGTAGAAGACAGTGTGGCAATTCCTCAAGGATCTAGAACCAGAAATGCCATTTGACCCAGCAATCTCATTACTGGGTACATACCTAAAGGAGTATAAATCATTCTAGTATAAAGACACACGCATATGTATGTTTATTGCAGTACTATTCACAATAGCAAAGACTTGGAACCAACCCAAATGCCCATCAATTATAGACTGGATAAAGAAAGTATGGCACGTATACATAATGGAGTACTATGCAGCCATAAACAAGAATGAGTTCATGTCCTCTGCAGTGACATGTGCGAAGCTGGAAACCATCATTCTCAGCAAACCAACACAGAAACAGAAAACCAAATAACAGATATTCTCACTTGTAAGTGGGAGTTGAAAAATCAGAACACATGAACACAGGGAGGGTAACATCACACCCTGGGGCCTGTTGAGGGCTGGGTGCTAGGGGAGTAATAGCATTAGGAGAAATACCCAATGTAGATGACGGGTTTATGGGTGCAGCAAACCACCGTGGCGTGTGTATATCTATGTAACAAACCTGCATGTTCTGCACATGTATCCCAGAACCTAAAGTATATAGAAGAAAAAGAAGTCTTTCTTTCATTGTTTTTCCTGCTCTTCCCTGTGAAACTTACTGATTTATACACAGTTTTACAAATGTAAATATATTCCAATCTGAAACTAGTAGATGAGAAAGAAAATGAAAGTAACTTATTTTAAATGTTAAGAAGCTAATGTGTAACACATGAGCTCTTTGTAAATCTAAATCTAAAATAAATTATTAAGTGACTGATTATTTTGAAAAAAAATCCAATTTTCTTAATTTTCAAAAGCTAACCCAGGCTAGAGTAAATTGACAGAAAGAAAGCAAAACCAAAGAATATAATATTTTGAATTCTGTCATCTTAATATCTAGGGAGACTTAATACCTCATTACAAAGTTATTGATTTTGGTGCACAGAGCACAGAAGTTGTATATTACTTACCCAAGGTAATGGCATGTTTTGAGCTGAATCTGTACTTAGTCTAAGCAGGTTTCTTTGAAAGCAGAGAACATGAAACAACTTCCCAAATAACTGAATGATTGCTAACAATCCCAAGTTAGAAAACAAGGCACTTTTCAGCTAAATCTAAACCTTTATGTTTAGGTTGAAGGTAAATTTAACAGAGTATTGCTGGATAATTTTAAAATTCTATTCCCAAATAATTTATAGTCAAAAAATCAGCATGGCTTAGTACTTCATCAGTATAAACAGCAGCTTAAGAACTCCTCTAGCTGTATTTCTTTATTTATTGAAAGCATTCCACAACTATGCCTGTAATAACAGACTTATAAGTCAAATATGTAATATTGATATTCAATATAGCTCCACTTCTGGTATTTTCAAATATTTAAATATCTTTATTCTTATATATTTAAATATTCATATAAGAAAAATCTAATCGCAGAAACAAGCAGACAGACAACAAGCAAAACAACGTAAGTTTTCCATTTGCCTGGAAAGATAATTTCAGAAACAGAAAATGAAGGAAAAAAAGGTTTTCTTGTTTTGAATAGGATGACATAGCTAGTTATAAACAAAGCATATCATGAGAACAACTAGAAAATTCAACAAAAAAGTTAAAATCACTTATGTAAGGGCATGAGAAAGCTGCTGAAGTAAGAACTAAAAGGTCAAGATTCAGGAAAAGGGAGAATGGACTTGAGGTGTGGTGACTTTCTCCATTTGTCTGGAGTCATTTGCTGGTACTAGGTTTAAGATGTCAGTTGAAGAATTCAGGCTTTGCCTGGACAGAACACAACTTCAGGAGAACAGGAATATGAATAGAACTTTTAGTAACGTTTAGCAACTGGGTGGACAAAGTTGATGATATATAAGGTTCCAAGATTTTAGTAAAAAGGATGAGTGGAGAGCTTAACCTGGTGCACAGGCAGTTCCCCTCAAATTATTTATCCCTATTCTGAAGCTGCTCAAGGCAAGGAACTGAAATGTTCATTGCAGCACTGTTTACAACAGCAAAGACCTGGAACCAACCCAAATGCCCATTGATGATAGACTGGACTGGGAAAATGTGGCACATATACACCATGGAATATTATGCAGCAATCAAAAATGATGAGTTTGTGTCCTTTGTAAGGACATGGATGAATCTGGAGAACATCATTCTCAGCAAACTGACACAAGAACAGAAAAACAAATACTGCATATTCTCTCTCATAGGCGGGTGAGAAAAATGAGAACACATGGACACAGGGAGGGGGTCTACTACACACTGGGGTCTATTGGGGGAAATGGGGGAGGGGCAGTGGGAGGGGCTGGGGAGGGATAGCCTGGGGATAAATGCCAAGTGTGGGTGAAGGGGAGGAAGGCAGCAAAGCACACTGCCATGTGTGTACCTATGCAACTATCTTGCACGTTCTGCACATGTACCCCAAAACCTAGAATGCAATAAAAATTAAAAAAAAAAAAAGAAAAGAAAATGTAAGCAGAAACATTTTGAAAAGGAGGTCAGAAGTTTCTGCTCTCTCTTTGTCCTGTCCTTAAAATTAGAGTTTGGAACTTACTATAGAGTCCCTGATGAGTATACCAGGTTTTAATTAAAGGCCCGGAGGTCTTCACTTGAGGAGTAAGTGGGAACCAGAAGTACTAGAGCCTTATGCAAATTACTGTCTTACCTCAACTCAGCTCAGACCCTGATTGGATTTTAATCATCAGCCACTACTCTGTCCAGCAAAGACAGGAGTAAGCCATTGCTAGAGAAATATAACACTACAAATTTTACAATACATAATGTTCAGTATTTAAGTTAAAAAAATCAGAGATGCCAACATCAGAAAGAAAAACAATTAAAAATAGATACATCCAAATGTTGGAGTTAATAAAAATACTTTAAAATAACTATAATTAATAGATCAAAGGAAATAAACAAAGATATAGAAAAATAGATGAAAACATAGAGAATTTCACCCAGAGAAATAGTATCTACAGATCAGGCGCAGTGTCTCATGCCTGTAATCTCAACACTTTGGTAGGCTGAGGTGGGCAGATCACTTGAGTTCAGGAGTTCACGACCAGCCTGGTCAACATGGTGAAACCCCGTCTCTACTAGAAATACAAAAAAATGAGCTGGGCATGGTGGTGCATGCCTGTAATCCCAGCTACTCTGGAGGCTGAGGCATGGTAACTGAACCCAGGAGAAGGAGGTTGCAGTGATCTGTGATCGCACTAGTGCACTGCAGCCTGGGTGACAGAGTGAGACCCCATCTCAAAAAGAAGAAGAAGGAGAAGGAGAAGGAGAAGGAGAAGGAGAAGGAGAAGGAGAAGGAGAAGGAGAAGGAGAAGGAAGGAGAAGGAGAAGGAGAAGGAAGGAGAAGGAGAAGGAGAAGGAGAAGGAAGGAGAAGGAGAAGGAGAAGGAGAAGGAAGGAGAAGGAGAAATAGCATCTAAACAAAAGATTTACATAGGACTTCCAGAAATGAAAATTGAAATACCTAAAATAAAGAATTAAATAGAGGGTTTAACAAAAGAATGGCATGAGGCTAGGAGGTCGAGGCTGTAGTAAACTGTGTTCCCACCACTGCACTTCAGATGCAGCAACAGAGTGAGACCCTGTCTCAAAAACAAAACAAAACAAAATAAAAACAAACAAATAAAATACAGGTGAATTAAATAATTTTTAGACAGAAAAAAACATAGAATGTATTGGCAGCAAAGCTTCACTAAAAGAACAGAGATAAAATTTTATGTAGAAAGAAAATGATCCTAGGATATGTAATTACAGAAATGAATGACTGGCAAAGGAGAAATTCATATAGATGAATATTGACTGATGGGTAATAAGAATAATACTTGACACTGTTGTATACATATGTGTGTGTGTATATATACACACACACATATATATATATGGTTAAAATGCATGAAAACAATAGTGCAAAAAGTGTAAGGATGTATATGGAAAGAAAGAGTTCTATTATAAAGAAAGTACTAAAAGTAATCATTAAAATATTTAGTTTTAATAATTCAAGAATGAATACTATAATCTGTGGCACCCATTAACAGAATAGGAAAATAAGCTATAATTAACAAATTATTTGGGGTAAAAATAGAATGGTTAAACAAACCCAGATTTCTGTAAAAGAAAACAAGAAAGAAGATTATGAGAGCTTAAAGCAGGTTGGTCAAAGAGAAAATGAGTAATTAAATGGCAGATATGACAGTAAATCTTAAATTTCATTCATAGCAAATGAACAAAATATTTCCAGAAAAGAATAAGATTTGTTAGATTGGATTTGAAAAAAACCCTAAAGTATATATATTGCTCTTAAGAGGAACATCACAATACAAGTATATAGAGAGATTGAAATCCAAAAGATGTAATAAAAGATATATCATGTGAATATAAACCAAAAAAATTATGTTGCTTTATTAATATCAATATGATTTTAAGTTAAAAGAGTTGCTGAAGATAAAGAATGACATTTCATAATGATGAAGGGGTAAATCAATGGGAAAATATGACCTTTGTAAATCTCTGTGCAATCAATAAATAGTTTCAAAATACATATAAAGTTAACCTTCACAAAACTTCAAGAGTTGATAATACCTGCAGTTCAAACAAATCAGTAAAGATGTAGAAAATATGAACAACACCATTAGCAAAGCTGGCCGAATAGTCTTATTGTGTCACTACATTTAATAATGACAAATTCAAAGTATTTTCAGGTATACTGGGAGCATCTACTGAAATGACAGAAGACAATCTTTGTAAAATAACATTTTATCATCTTACTAAGGAAGTGTTTCATGCTCAATCTGCTAGGTATGCCTAACAGAATTTCTATTAAGTTAGAAGTACGTCTTATACAAGGAAAATGGACAAGATTTGATGGCACCTTTCCTTTCTATAAGTTAATATTGTTCACACAACTAAAGAGGACTGCAACCCTCAAAATGAATGTCTCATGGGCTGCAGTTTTTGCAAGTGCAGATCAATGTCATTACTTTTCTAAAAAAAAAATTTATTTGCACAGATAGAAGATGAAAAAATATATTTTCTTTTCAACTTAAAGAAGTTTACTTCCAAGTATTTATACTGCTGATCTCTCCTTTTAGTTGTGCATATATAATTTATATTACTTCAAACAGAAATCCTCCTTCATGTTGACACTGGAATTAATGTGCCTATCAGGCAGTTAGCCCAACTTGCCATTAATCATGCCAAGGTCATGAGGTCTACAATTCATTGGCCAGTGAGTACTGTATCATGCTATGCCTCTAATAAGCCTTTAAGCTTCACCGGGCATTTTATAAAATGTGCATTGCTAAAATGGGAGGTGAAATGTAAAACGTACATGGATCAGCACAACAATTAGAAAAAAACTGCTTAAAGAGTATGACCTTTGAATCAATAACATAATCTTTGTTTAATAAATGCAGCCCTTTAATTTATCAGAAAAGACTCAGATTCGTCCCTCATTAAGGGAAGACTGTGCTGCAGGCTTTGTTTACTTAGAAAACCGAATTGGAGGAAATGTTGCTAGGTTGCATTTGTATGTGGTCTCGATAATTTGCAGTGAGCAAAATACATTTGCAGCCTTGACAAAACTAGGAATTATTTCATATGAACTAAATTACTTAAAAATAAAACTAGCACAATTAAAAAAATCTGTGATTACCTGTTCTTAAAATAATCATCTGCCAAGTATGGTATTAATATAAAAATTAGCTGAAATAGAGTTTAAAGGTCCCTGTATCACTACTCTTTGGCTTTTCAGGGGCAAAGTGTCAACAACGAAGATATGTGCAGTACATTGAAATGTAAGATTATATGAAGTTTGAATGAACTGATAAAAGGGTAAAATCAAACGTATTAGTTTAAATAAAAGTGTATTTTGTATGTAAGGCTAATAATTAGGCATAAAATCTAGGCATAATACGCATTTCTCAGAGAATTAATTTCACAGATTTGTCTCTGGAAATGCATGGATTTAACTAAGAACCCATTTTGAACTCTCTGGTTTTGAGTCCATATGTGTCTTTGGCTAATGCCGAGATGTGGGTAAGATTTGACATTTTAGTTTTAATTAATTACTCCACTAAGTATCTTGCCTGACGATACTATAGAAAGTGGAAGCAAGTGCTTCTTCGACTAAATGTCATTATTTTTCACAAGCTTCATTATTTTTCACAAACTGCACCAAAGGCCAATGAATGGGTTACAGTTTCACAAATAATTAGACTAAATTATAAAATGTCAAAATAAATGAACAGGCATGCCCTTTGATGTGTTTTCCTTATTTAAAACATTATTAATTTGCATATGAGCCAATTTACCAAATTGGCAGTATTTAACTGTTCTTTTTATCATTTGTGTAAATCATCTGGTTTCCTCTATTTAGGTGTTATTTACAGTTTATAAAGTTGCTATTACTAAGGTGAAATCCTGGTAGTTTTTCTTCTGCAGAAGGGAAATTAATACTATCCGATAATTTCTAACTGCACAATAAAGACTATGTTTTCTTATACAACATAATTTAAGCAGACGTGTCAAAGACTTTCTTAATCAAAATCAGCTCACTCTCTGGTCTGAATTTTCTCCATTCATGACTAACAGTTTAAATGTCAATGTGTGTAAATATATGTGGAGGTCCATTTCCTTAGTTAGGCATTCAAAATAAGTATATGGAACCATGCACTGTTTTGGTCTTATATTTAGTCTTCATAAAGTTATTATCTCAATTAGTTGCAGCCTTTCAATGACCAGCTTCTCATTGACTCCAGTGTACTCTTTTTAATTTATTATTCAAGCTACTGATAGATTTATGGCCCCAATGGCATAGAGTCAATAATTTTGCTGAAGTCAACAATGTCCTCATCATTAAGCTCTTCCTTCTCAGTGGCATACAACACTACACATTTATTTTAATCACATTTGTGAGTCAGCTGAGGTTGCTTTGCTGCTCCTGGCTGGGCTTGGGGGCAGCTCTAAGTGCAGATCAAATCCAAGTATGCTTCATGAGTCTATTATTTTATTTGGACCAGTAGGTTGACCAGGGAATATTCTCATGATAATGGCAGAAAGAGGGCAAGTGGAAATATGTGAAGTCTCTTAAGGCCTAGCCTTGGAATCGGTCACTCTCACTTCTGTCCATGTTTTATTGGCCAAAATATGTTCCATGGCTGAGCCCCGTGTCAAGGAGTTAGAAAGCACATTCTGTCTTTTGTGTCAGGAATTGTAAAGTCACAAAGCAAAGAACATTAATGTAAGGAAGGTTGATGAATTGGAGCCACACAGATAGTGCAAAATATGTTTTCTTCTAGGATATCGTTGTTCTTTGCTCTCTGAAATGCGTTGGTTTCCGTCTCAATTCTACTCTGCTTTCCCTCTACTTGTCATCCTTTTGTCTTGCTTCCCAAATGTTGGCGTTTTATGAAGCTTCTTATCAAAATAGAGTTGACCCTTGAAAAACATAGGTTTGAATTATGTAGGTCCACTTTTATGTGGATTTTAAAAAATAAATATACTGGAAAAATATGTAGAGATTTATGACAAGTTGAAAACTTGCAGATGAGCTAGGTAGCATAGAAATATTGAAAAAATCCAAAAAAAACCCCAGATATTCATTGGATGTATAAATATATGTAGATATTAGTCTATTTTATCACTGACCCTCAAACAACATAAGTTTGAACTACATTGGTTCAGTTCTATGCAGATTATTTTCTACCTCTGTTACCCTTGAGAGAGCAAGACCAACTCCTCCTCCTCCTCCTCAGTCGACTCAACAAGATGATGAGGATGAAGACCTTTAAAATGATTCCCTTCTTCTTAGTGAATAATAAATATATACAATTTTCTTAACATTTTATTTTCTCAGGTTTACTTTATTGTAAGAATATGATATACAATAGATATGACCTACAAAACATGTGCTAATCAACAGCTTCTACCTTTGGTAAAGCTCCTGCTCAACAGTAGGCTATTAATAGTTAAATTTAAGGGGAGCCAAAAGTTATATCCAGATTTTTGACTGTGTGGGGGGTCAGCACCCCCTAACCCCCAGGTTTTTCAGGGGTCCATTGTATTCATATTCTTTTCTTGTTCTGTGCATTTCCTCTCTGAGTGGTCTGATCTACTTATGGAGCTTTCTATTATCATAAGTTTTAGATGTTTAGATGTTCACAGACTCAAGTTTTTGAGTCTATGTTAGACTTGTCAATCTAAAATACATTAATAATTCAAATTCAGTGTGCCCCAAACTAAATTGTTGATACCTATTCCAATACCAATGATCAAAACCACTACTTCTATTTTCTTTAACTATTCTAATGATATCATCTTATAGTAAAACACTGATGCTTGAATTCTGAAAAACAAATGTATCAACTTTTCCTTCCACCTTCCAGATTTAATCAGCTGCTAAATCCTGTTGAGTCTACCAAATCCCTCTCCTAATATTTCCTCAGCTCTTGCTGTAATTTATTTGACAAATTTTATTATACCAATTGTTGTCAAGATATTCTGCTAAGCCATGTTAAATGCCCAGAAAGAACTTAGTCTCAGAGAGGATGTAAATATTAGGATATTGATAAAGTACTAAATAGTGTCCAAAGTATGGAGGGATAATTTTTAGCAGGGTAAATCAGGGACAATGTGATGTTCTCTAACCAGTCTTTGAGTTATGTTTTACAAGATGGGTAGGATTTAGATATATAGAAAGGGCAAGATAATAGGGACAAAGAACTTTATAGATAAGTGAAATTATGATTATGATCACAAAAGAAAATTGGAGTACTGAAAAGTTAAATCCCAAGAAGGTTTGAATGTAGCAAATACTTGGTTTTCTTCCCACTGTATGGGTCCAATTGTTAAAGCAGAGCAGACAGGCATTTCCCGTTCTTTCTGAGGGTTAGGCACAGTTTTATATTAGAAATGCCAGGGTTAACAGTCTATTAGCAGGGCCCATGACTGGTGGGGGTAGTGTTACTAGTGGTGAGAGGTTTTTAGCAGTGATGATGCCAGTGTAGACTGTAACGTTACATATTTGGTAACATGAAATTTCTTATGCTGTTGGATTCCAGACACTTTGTTCCCTATCAGTTTTCGACAGCAGCTTTTACACTTGCTAGTACTTTCATGAATTGTCCAACATGCCTCCAATGCATTATTTTTGCACTTAAGTTAATCAGTAACAGTGTCTGTGTTCTCCAGGTCCCTGTCCTTGGTCAGGTTCTCCAGAAGCTGACATTGAGGTGAGGGTTTCTGTGTGAGGGATTTGATAAGGAATAGCTCTCAAAATTTAAATATGTGTCAAGCAAAGCAGGAAAAGGAGAGAGCAAGTATGGGCATGATTTCAGACAAAATCTTAAGGAGGGTAAGTTTAGCCTGTTCCCTGAGGGGAACTCTGGATTTTAAGTTATACCTTAGAGATTGTCCTCTTCAAGGGAATAGTGCTGGGCTTCCTACTTCTGTGTGAGTCACTTATTAAAAAAGGCCTACGTCAGGGGTGCATAAATCTCAAGGGTACTTCAGTATGTTTGCTTATTTAGGCAAAACAGTTTCAGCAATCCAATGGCAATTCTCAAAGATAAGTGCAGGTGCAGGCTACAGGCAAAAGCACAGAGATTCCAAGGAAGAAAAAGAAGAACACACAGAAATGACTAGAGACAGAAAAGGTTTCTAGATGGAGCAATGATAGTGCTTGCTAGAGACTACCTGGTTAAAAAACACTATTGGAGTTTCAGATAACATACTTTCATGGAATGATTAATGAACCTTCCGTTGGTTATCTGTAATACTTGGGGATGAAAATAATAAAAATGTTGTTGTATAAAGGGATTTTCATATGGAAGACCATGGCTTGCAGAGAGAGGCAGCATGGAATAATGGTTAAAAGCATAGACTGTAAAACCCAACTGCATAGGTCAAATATCACCTCTGCCATTTCTAGAGGGTGACCTTCATAAATTACATAACAGTATCTCAGTTTCTTCATGAGTGAAATTAGGGTTAATTGTTTTACCTACATGGGAGGTTTTGTGAGTATTGAATCAGTTAATATTTCTTCATGACTCTCAATAGTGTCTAGCTCATAGTAAATATTAAAAAGTAATAAATAAATTCAGCAGTGAAATAGTTGATTTAATTGTGATCTACAACTTCCTAACAATTTCTCTGCTATAGAATATTACAAACAGCATGGGTCTAAGACAGATAGTGAGCCAATGACCAACATAGCTCTTGGGAATATGTATGCATTAAATTCATTTTTTCTTAGATCATTACAAAATAGTGAATAGAATATTAATAAAAACTGTTTTTTTTTAAATTTTTATTGCATTATAGGTTTTGGGGTACATGTGCAGAACGTGCAAGATAGTTGCAGAGGTACACACATGGCAGTGTGTTTTGCTGCCTTCCTCCCCTTCACCCACACTTAGCATTCATCCCCAGGCTATCCCCCCCAGCCCCCCCCGCTGTCCCTCCCCCATTTCCCCCAACAGTCCCCAGTGTATAGTAGACCGCCTCTCTGTGTCCATGTGTTCTCATTTTTCTCACCTACCTATGAGTGAGTATATGCAGTATTTCTTTTTCTGTTCTTGTGTCAGTTTGCTGAGAATGATGTTCTGCAGATTCATCCATGTCCTTACAAAGGACACAAACTCATCATTTTTGATTGCTGCATAATATTCCATGGTGTATACGTGCCACATTTTCCCAGTCCAGTCTATCATCGATGGGCATTTGGGTTGGTTCCAGGTCTTTGCTATTGTAAACAGTGCTGCAATGAACATTCGTGTGCATGTGTCCTTATAGTAGAACGATTGGCAACAAAAGCCAAAATAGACAAATGGGACATAATCAAACTCCACAGCTTCTGCACAGCAAAAGAAACAGTCACTAGAGTGAATCGGCAACCATCAGAATGGGAAAAAATCTTTGCAGTTTACACATCTGACAAAGGGCTGATATCCAGAATTTACAAAGAACTCAAACAGATTTACAGAAAAAAAAAACAAACAAGCCCATTCAAAAATGGGCAAAGGATATGAACAGAAACTTTACAAAAGAAGACATACATGAGGCCAACAAACATATGAAAAAGTGCTCATCATCATTGGTCATTAGAGAGATGCAAATCAAAACCACATTGAGATATCATCTCACACCAGTTAGAATGGCGATCATTAAAAAATCTGGAGACAGCAGATGCTGGAGAGGATGTGGAGAAATAGGAACACTCTTACACTGTTGGTGGGAATGTAAATTAGTTCAACCATTGTGGAAGACAGTGTGGCGATTCCTCAGGGACCTAGAAATAGAAATTCCATTTGACCCAGCAATCCCATTACTGGGTATCTATCCAAAAACTGTTTTCTAATAGTCATTTGATTTTATTGTTACTATCACTTTGAATCATTGGCATATCAGGTTACAGATTCTTGGACCAGATTGCCTGGATTTAAAATCTAGGTGTACTACTAACTACTTCATTAATTTCATTAAGTCTCTATTTGCTTACTGAAAAACTGGAATTCTGTCTGTAAATTCTTCATAGGATTGTTGGAATGCTTAAAAGAGTTATCATATAGAAAGAACTTAGAAAGAGGCCTGACTCAGTAAAAATTTTAGAAGAGTCTGTTATTATTTGCTAGCCAATTTATACCACTATATAACATTGTCTTAATCTCATTTTTGTAAGTAATTTCACAAAAACTTAGCATGTCTTATGTTCTACAAACCAGTCCTCTGGTTAATTTGGTATCTCTTTAACATGATCTTTTTTTGGCTTCATACATCTTTTTTAGTAAATCTTATACTGTACCTCCAATAGTTAATGTCTAGAAAGTATATTCACATGAGTTAGGGTTAAAATTGCCCACAGATATATTCCTCCTTTATTTTTATATACTTAAATCTGAGCCCTTTTCCAGTATGCTTAAAATATTCCTGAAGCAGTTAATGTCTAAGAATTAAGTAGAGAAATGATTTATACAATTAAATGGGAAAATTTATTTTCATTTTAGAAGTACCACACATAGCATTTTAAATTCAATAGAACTTTGAGACTGGCTTTTAAGAAATTTCAGTGTGTTCCATTTTATAATACTGAATGTCAGATTAACATTGTAATGCGATATAGTTAATGTACAGACTATTTTGACTGAGGTTGTATTATATGGAACAAGATGGAAAACCCCATACGGAATAAACTAAGTACTTTATCCAGTTGCAAGAAAGTGTATAGAAAAACTTCAAGGTCAGAATTTACACTATTTTTCACTTCTAGCTGTCAAGTAGCATTTGAAAAACACACTCAACACATTTGATTCTCAAGGAAACACAAATCCTGAAGAAAATGTATCCAATTCACAATTCTGTCCCAGCTTCAAGGGTAAAGTAATACAGAAGTGTTCTGGAAACCTTAGGAGATGCAACAAAGTGAAACAAGAGTAAGCTCTTCAGAATTAAGAACAAGGTATTTTCATAAATGTTATCTTGCAACCCAAAACCCAAAGAGTATAATTCCTCATGTATTGAGTCATTGTCATACGAATATGACTTGTTTTTGTTTCCCTGGTGATACTGAGGGGTTGAACTATATAATACAAACCAAATTAAGTTTAGTTATTTAGTTGCTAATGTGGGCTGAGTGTCAGCTGAGCAATAGGTAATTAAGGACAGTGCAATGAAACTGAGACAAGTTGCTGTCTCTGACTTATTTTAATATTTCCACATTTAATAAGCTAAAATATAAAAATCAAAATAGACAATATTTTAATATTTTTACATTTTAAAACTGTACAAAGAAATGGAAACATGGTTTCTGTCTCTGAAATATTTTAATATTTTCACATTTTCTTTCAACGCCTCTTTGAAATTTAAGGTACAAGAAGAAGCAACTCAAGGGCCAGATTGAGTTGATATGGAAGTGTTCTAACTCATATGGGTGTTTTTAGAAGTATTTCCTAAACAATGATACTGACACTTAAATATTAAATATTACCATGAATATCATAATTCTGTACATTCTGGTGTTTCCTATGAAACTAACTTCTATTCAGATTACAATGTCAGATGTAATTACTCAGACCTGAGTTCAAGCCCAGCTCTAATTTTTAGCTGAGTGAATTTGGGCATAATATTTAAACTTTATAATCTGAGAATGACTATTGAAATATTGTTGTACAGTCACCAAACAAGGGTGTAAAAAATCCATAGTATCAGCCATAAATGAAGCACACAAACATTTGTAACTACTATTACTATCATAATTATTTAGAAAGATTTCTGGAAAACCTACTAGTTTTTTCATTAATACATAGATCTAGTACTAGTTTGTCCTGTTAAAAATAGATGAAATACATTTTATTATTACAAAACTCTAAATTTTAAAAACGATTTGAAGAAATATAATTTCCTTAGCCTACAGAAGGAAATTTCAGTAAAGTTTTATTTAATAGCTATATAGTAAAAGCATGCCTATTGATATTAGGGAAAAATTACAATCTCTACTAAAATCCTTAGTATGTAACATTTTTCTGAGGCCTCTAGCAAATACATAAAGTCAACAAACATAGATGAGTTAGAAATATGATAAAGGAAAAAAGGTCAGTGTTTTCAGGCAATATTATTTCTGGGCATAATATTTAGAAGTACAAGAGATTCAACTGGCAAGAGTTCAAACTTTAGTACTATCAGTCCTCACAGAGTTTGTTGGTTTTAAAGACTGGCATGAATGACAACTCAATCCATGATCAATTCTGTTTGATATACAGTAATGAGCAGATGAAACTCACTAGTTCCTCACTGAAGAAATCTAATCCCCAAATAATAATACTATTGCTTCATTATAACACCACAAATTACAGACATCCCAGGAGTAGCCCTTTAAAAAGGGGAGCTAGATATATGTACATATTCAAATACAAATTTATTCATAGGCCAAAAATAATCTATACAAATTGGGAGATATACCTTATCCATATGAGGGAGGATACAATATACGAAAGAAGACAATAATTAGTTTGTAAATCAAATTAAGCTCCAATCAAAATTCTAACAAGTTTTTGGTAGAGCTTGACCAGGTAATCTTAAATCCATATGGTAAAGACTCAATAGCCAAGACTGTCCAAAAAAGAACCAGACAGTAGAAACTATCTTACTAAAGATCAAGGCATTATAAATATATCATTCCTTAAAATCATACAGTATCAGCACAAGAAGAAATACTAGAACAATACAGTGGATTCATGTTCATATACAAAATCATGTTATATGAGTTTATAGTAAATATGCTATCTCAGCTCTATGGAAAAAGTGATTCATCCAGTAGATGCATATTTGCATAATCATACTGCATTTGTATAATTTACTCCATATGATGAAAAGAAATTCATATTTTGCACTATTCATGAAATAATTTTCAAATGAATTATAAATCTAAACATTAAAAAAATATAAAGTATTAGAAAGAATTCTAATTAATACATTTATGAATTTGAAAGTAAAAGAAGACTCTGTTTAAACAAGACATAAAATACCAAAGCCTATGTTAATACAAATCATAAAAGACATAAAAACAAAAGGAAATAAATGATGGATGGGTCTATATAAAATTTTCAAACTTATTTATGAGGAATAGTACATAAAACTTATCAAAATACAGATGACTTATTGGAAGAAAATATACACAAAAATAATATCACAATTTAAAAAACTAATTACAAAGAAATGATTAGTACTCGAATAGCAAAAGAGTAGTTGGTATAACTGGGTAACTCATAGAAAAGGAAATAGAAATGACCAACAAGTATATACAAGAATGTTCATTTAATTTAAAAAATTTAATTTGCCACAGTAATTATCTTAGTTCTGGGTACATAATAGTGGTTGTCCATTCAATGGCAACTCCTTTCCCACATGTATAAATAAATACATAAAACTTCTTAAATTTCTATTTTTAGGACATTTATCATTTGACAGAAATTTAGACAATAGTGATTATCATGGGGAACATGAATTTAGGAAATATTTCTCTGTCATTAATTGATTTGGATTTTACTTCATTTACCTAGGTCTAAAAATGTAATATGATTTAAAAAATTGTGGTAATTAAAAACAATTTGCTGGGAGGAAAAAAGATGATTTTCAGTATAGGTTATAATTGTGGTAATTAAAAACAATTTGCTGGGAGGAAAAAAGATCATTTTCAGTACAGGTTATAATTTTACAGTGTATATATATATATATGAATTCACTGTGTAAATATAAATATATGCAAATTATTTATAATCTATATAGAGAATTTGTGTATTATGAATGATCATCAGTGAATCAGAGGGACACTCAGTTCCTCAGTGTAGGTACTTACAGATGACTAAGCAGTACAGTTGCAGTTGTAATCTATCATTATTTCCTTATGGCAATCGTTCTCAACCTGGATTGCACGTAAAATTATTTGGTGAGTTTTTAACAAAACAGTGATGCCAAGAGCCTCCCCCACCACCTGGATAATCTGATAGATGCCCAGGAAATGGCAATTTTAAAAGATGCTAGAATATTTTATTGTATGGCCACTGTGAAGAATTATGATTTTGTGGGAACCCAGTGCAGGATTTTATTTTTTATTTTTTTATTTTTTTTTTATTTATTTATTTTTTTTTTTTTTTCTTTTTTTTTTTTTTTTTTAATTTTTATTGCATTATAGGTTTGGGGGTACATGTGCAGAACGAGCAAGATAGTTGCATAGGTACACACATGGCAGTGTGCTTTGCTGCTTTCCTCCCCTTCACCCACACTTGGTATTCATCCCCAGGCTATCCCCCCCCAACAGAGTATAAACTTGTTAATTCATGATAATCTTTCCTTAATCAGAGTATTTTTGTTATGTGGAGACAAAGCCTCCATTTTTTTAGTTGATTATCTCTGAATCACTATTAATAATAATGTCATTTGATTTCAAAATGAATTACAACAGGATTTTTGAATGACAACATATCACATAAGAAATTATTTGAAATTTTAAAAATCAGATACAGCTCTAAAAATTATCTGATTACTGAGCACAAAGATAATGCAGGCATATCACTAAATACAATGTGAAAAATTTCTATCTCCTCACCTAGAAATAGTACTATTGCATAATCACAAATTGAAAATTCCATCTTAAGATGCAAATATTTTTTATTAGTTGGCTTATAATTATTTTAATTGAATCAATTAAATGGCATTTGCACAAATGATTACGAGGTATTATGCATGCATTAAAGCAAATGAACTTTAAGGTAATGTGTAAAATAACTATAGTAGAAATATTAAGTTGGAATATTTTAATGCCTTTTTAAGTATAGCAATATACTATAAGCACAAAATGTAGAATACCTTACTATTATTCCTGATTAAAATATAAATTTAGCTATAGCCAATAAAATAATACTTAAACTTTAAAAGGAGATTTGTTCTTATTGTTTTTAAAGGGTAGCAGCAATAGAGGTGAGATTACAGAAACAGAACATTGATTTGATTCTGAGAGAGACACTTAGGCTGGCTTTATGATGCTCAAAATAATTACCTGAATTAATATATCCTATATAAATAGAACTTGAGTTTCCAGTTGCAATACCTTTTAAAATCCCTGTGATTTTTATATCAAATCATTCCTTTTTACCACAGGTAAATCTGATATTTGAAACAACAAACTTGTAAAATGCTTCTTATCTAAGTAGAGCTTTTTATTCCATAACAAAACTCTGTGTGAGTTTTTGGGTAGACAGAATAATGATCCCACAAAGATATCAGCATCCTAATCTCTGGAACCTAAGTATATGTTATCTTACCTGGCAAAAGTGATTTTATTGATGTGATAAAGTAAAAGATCTTTAGATGGGCAGCTAGCTTATCCTGAAATTTCCAAGTAGGCCCAATGTAACCACAAGGGTTCTTGCAAGAGGAAGTTCCTTCAAGGGCTCTAGAAAGGTAAAAGACAAAGTAAGAGGAAGGAGATAATGATGGAAGTAGAAGACGGAGTGTTACAATTGAAGATAGAGCAAGGGGCCACAAGCCATGGAATGCAGCTGGCTTCTAAAAGTGGGAAAAAAATTTTTTTGTAGAGCCTCCATAAGGAATGCAGTACTGCCAACCCTTTGATTTTAGCTCATAACACTTATTTCAGACTTTTAACTTCCGGAACTGTAAGAGAGTTGTTGCTTTAAGCCAGCAACTTTCTGATAATTTATTAAGCAGCAATAGGAAACTAAAACAGGTTTCAACATGCATTATATGATTTATTTCTATTTATTATATTTTAGAGAAATATAATTATTTCTCAAAATAAGAAGGTGGGCAATACCAACCCAATAGCAAAGTCTTAATATTATCTCTTACCTCCTTGTAAAGGACACTGGTTTTGATCTTTGTGTTCAGGTCAGGAGTTCAAAACCAGCCTGGACAACAGGATGAAAGCCCGTCTCTACTAAATATACAAAAAAAGCTGGGAGTGGTGATTGGCACCTGTAATCCCAGCTACTCAGGAGACTGAAGCAGGAGAATAGCTTGAAACTGGGAGGCAGAGGCTACAGTGAACCAAGATCTTATCATTGCACTCCAGACTGGATGACAGAGCAAGACTCTGTCTCAAAAAAAAAAACCACCGCCACCAACAAAGAACTATTTAGCTCTTTGAGTATCTACTGTATACTCAAAGTATATATATCATACACTTGGTTTTAATATAAACCCTTGAGAGACAATACAATTATCTAGGGTCCTCAGAAGCCTGCAGACAATGAGGATCATCTGCTGCTTTCCTAAGGGAACCAAAACCTTAAAACAACAATTAATATTCTGAATAGCAAGCAACAGAATCAACAAGCAGCAATACAGCAAGCTTGAATTCAAATCCAAGTGCTCTAAATCCAGGTGATCTATACCTCAGCACTGCTCTGCTTGGAAGCTCCATAGTGCTAAAATGGGTCTGTGATAACAACGACTCCCTGGCCAGCTTAGACTCTAGGCACTCAGCATGGACACAGAGCTTAATCTGCAGTGGTAACCAGCCTCCCAGAAGACGCAAGATGATTTCTGTTTCTTGATATTCGCACCCTTGTGTAGTCCTCTCCTTTGTCGTAACAGGGTCGGTCTGACTGACCAATAGCCTATGGCTGCAGTGATGGGAAGTAACTTCTAAGTTTAGGTTATAAAGACTGCTTCCACCTTGCATGCTGTCTTGCTCACTGTGATCACTCTTGGATCATTCACTTTGAGGACAGCCAGGTGTCATGTCATGTGGACACTCAGGTAGAGTATGGAGAGGACACATGGCAAGAAATGGTGGTCTCCGTCAATGGCTTGTAAGGAACTGAAACCTGCCAACAACTATATGAGTAAATAAGTGAATTCTCCGCCCCAGTCAAGCCTTGAAGCAACTATAGCCCTGGACAACAAACAGCTCTACTGCAGCCTTATGAGAGAACCCTAGCCAGTACTACCCACTGTGATGCTCCAAGATTCTTGACCTATAGAAACCATGAGATAATAAAGGTATATTGTTTCAAGCTGCTACATTTTGGCGGTAAATTGTTATGCAGTGATAGATAATAGCTGCTCTTGTTGCTGCCTCAGGTGCTGGATGTTGAGGGGCAAATAGGACTCTTCACTGAAGGAGCTAGAGAATGGAAGAGAAGGTATTGTCAGATAAAGAAAGAGGGGAAAGGATAGATTTTTCTGCCAGTGGTAGCATTTCCACATGTGTATCCTACTGTATTTGATCTACTTTATGTTTAAGCTAATGAGGTAATATAACTTTTCCCCAAATCTACCTTACGTGTTTGTGTTCTTACTGTGTTTTTCCTTAGCGTTTCCCTCTTCCACATTTGTGCGTCATTATTCTTTATTCTTCCTTCTACTTCCTGCTCAGGGATCCACTCATTCTGTGAATCAATGATTCATGTATAATATTCTCCATTTGAAGTAATGCTCTCATTTGTGCTACCAAAGCTCTCTACACATTTAATCTTCTCATCTTCAGCTTTTTAAAATCTCAATTGGTTCCACGTTTCTCAATTGTATTTTAAACTTTTTGTGAGAAGCATCTGTGAATGATTCGCTTATTTCCTGATTCCCAAGATTTGTAGGATTGAGTTTAAGTAAAAATAAGCTCTGGGAAAAAAAATATGTGTGTATATATATATATATATATATATATTTACTTGTGCTAAATTGTTTAACTAAAAATAAGCTAGCTAAATATATATATGTATATACTTGTGCTAAAATTGTAGTTGTATCATTGGATTTCATTTTGTTTGATTTAATATAAAGAAGAAACCTGACTCGGGATCAGTAGGAAATAATCTCACTTGGAATGATCAAATGGTAATTAGATAGCCTTGGGCTCATTTTTCTTTTTCTTCCATTTTATTTTAAAAAACTCCTGGGCCTTTTTTTTAATAAATACATACACAAGATAATAGACTCTCCTGAGCAAAATTGCAAATCTTAAGTAGTATACATATAAAATCATCTTGTTCAATTCATACATATTTTAGGGATGATGCAAATTATAAAACAAATGATCCCTGTTGTAGTTTAGTTTCATGACTGTAGATCACAATAGGATGAGTTAACTCTTTTGGATTTGTCATATTAGAATCTTGTCTGGAATCTGCATCAGGACAGACAGGTTATTAGCATTTAATTCCTAGGCAAAACAAAATTTAGCACTCATTTTCAAGTAGGTATTGCAGGATAAGAAAACGTCACATTTCACGTGGTAGTCACACCCTAAATTGCTAGGGTTTGAGGCGAATGGAGCTACTTATTCACAAAGTGAATCTTACAGAAAATGAAAGACAGTGCTTAAATTGGCCACTAAGTTCTGGCTTGTGTCAATTAATTTCTGAGAAAACTTTTCTTTTCTAACAAAACACCATGAATGCACAGCTGCAGAATAAGTGACAAACAGTTTTGTAATACACTCTTCAATCAATTAGGCATTTAAAAAATGTACATAGCATTATTTCAGCAAATGGCCTGGACATAAACTTTTAGTGTTTGAATTAATTCCAATAGTCTCAGAAATTGAAAGAGAATTAACCACATTTGTGAGAATTTGTTTACACACCCTCTAGTAATTAAGGGCAATCTGCCCTATTCTTAGAATCTTTGAGCCAGTAAAGGGGAAAAAAATGGACAGAGTTCTCAGTTTAAGCAGAAACCTTTTTAGATACATCAAAATTCACATTTGGGGCAAAATAAATAGTGATAAATGAGAATAAGTTTTTAATGAAGTGCTCTACAAGGAGATACAGAGCAAGGTAGGCATCCTTAGAAATACTAACTGTTGATGAATATTCATCTCCTAGAGGAGCTTACATTTTGTGGAAATTGAATTCAAACCATGCTTTAAGTACCCAGTCTGTTTTTTTTTTTTAAAGGAACAAGGTGATATAAATTATTAGATTGGCAGCATTATTATTTTTTGTTTATATTGTTTCTTAAACTACCTCAGCTTTGCCACTTTTTGCCTTTTAAAATAATTTTTTATATTCCTTTCTGAGATTGAAATGCATCTAAAATAAGGAGAACATTCCATAATGTCTGTTTTGTAGCCAACTGTCAAATGTAATCTTTGTCTGGGTCCACAGTCCAGAGAGGACGGCCATGTTGTGGGGAGAGCAATATGATAGCAGTGACAAGTTCTAGTCCCAGCAAAGCTGTTCTAGGTTGGGTTCTGCTTGTGGCTCTGACATTTGGGAATTTCTGACCTCTGTCTCATCTTGATATTCACTTATTCTCTCTGAATCTCTTTCCATTCTCTCAACAACAATATTAGAAATACATATAATGGGGTACCAAGTGCCAGGCACTGCACTTACTAGCTCAAAAAAAGTTTGAATGACGTAGGCATAAAGGTGGCCTAGTGGGTAAGTGAGACAGTTCAACAGAATCTAGAATGCAGCTGTAATTGCAGTAACATAGCCACTGGAAAATTAAATGCTGCTCTGGTCATACAAAACTTAACACAAGGGCAGGTGAAAGAGTGGCATAGAGGAAGTGTCACTTAAGCTGTGACATGAGGGGTGAGATAATACACATAAAGCAAAGCACAGACCTATACCTTATTATTATTTGGCAAATTAGCTCTATTTTAGAAGCCAAAAATGACTATTGAATCCGTAAGTCTGCTCTTTGGCCTGAACTATTCACATCAGCAGTTAGAAATGGTTAAATCTGTTTGATTTTACAAGAGGTAACTTCACTATTGAGTGAAAGAATATTTTCCCATCTAGCCAGGAGTATAAAGAGTGTTTAGAAGCCATTCTTATGTTCTATATAATGGATAAATTTCCTTTATTTTACTAATTAAAGTTTATTGAATTCCATGAGATGCTTGAAATTATTTCTAACTGGGCAATTCTTATTTAAAAATAATTTTACTGGTCTTAATGAAATTTCTTGTATTTTAAAATATTACTTTTTATCTTCTGTTTTAACATAGGATATCTAGTGCTGTTATTCTGGATTGGGACAGGCTTATTGCATATTTTAATTTCAAGCACAATAACGTCATTGAAAAGCTAACAACTCTTTCAGTTCATTTCCCTTCCTCTCTTTTACCTTATCAACAGTTAGAAATAACAGAAACACCGAAACACGTATATACTGTTTGTGGGAATATAAATTAGATAGCCACTGTGGGAAGCAGTTAGAAATTTCTCAAAGAACTAAGAGTTGAAATACCATTCAACCCAGTAATCCCATTAAAGGGTATATACCCAAAGGAAAATATTAATAAATCATTCTACCAAAAAGACACCCACTCATAAGTTCATCATAGCACTATTCACAATAGCAAAGACATAGAAGTAACTTAGGTGCCCATAAACATGAACTTGGATCAAGAAAATGTGGTACATATATACCGTGGAATACCATGCAGCCATATAAGAAAAAAAAATGTGTCCTTTGCAGCAAAATGAACACAGCTGCAGGTAATCACTCTAAGCAAATTAACATAGGAACAGACAATCAAATGCCACAAGTTCTCACTTACAAGTGGGAGCTAAACATTGGGTACACATAGACATAAAGATGGGAACAATGGACCCTGGGGACTACTGGAGTGGGGACAGGAGGAGAAGAGTTAAGAGCTGAAAAACTGCCTGTCAGGTACTATTCTCATTATACCTGGGTGGCAAGATCATTTGCACTGAAAATCTCAGCATGATGCAATACAGCCGTGTGACACACCTGCACACATACCCTCTGAATCTAAAATAAAAGTTGAAACTATAAACAAAATAAAATAATAAAAAAAATTGCTTTAAGTGAGTAAAAAAAAAAAAAAAAAAAAGAAATAACAGAGGCTTTCTGAAGTGAAAATACAAATGTTACAACTTGCACCACAGTACTGGACTGAAATGAAGATATAATACAGCCATAGTGGTTTAAATTAATAGCAAATAAATAAAGAAAAAAAATAACTTCATTGTGAGGATCATAGTCATGGGATAGCTCTGTCCTTTGGCAGAAAGTGGAGTAGACGGACAGAGTCACCACAGGAGAAAAAATGCTTAAATTAAGACTCCCTGAGAGATTGAATAAGAGTATGATTAGTTCAGCCTTGCTTTCATTCTCCACTTCCCCCTCCCATATAGACTTCAGTTTTAATAATGATTAAAGAATAATGCCTGAATCCCATCTGAATGGCTTTTGAGATTTAACTCACTGAATCTATTCATAGCTCTGAGCTTGTAAGGGGGACTGAACAGATCTGCACAACTAATTGTGGAATATTACACTGATACTTCATCTCCCACATCAATACCAATTACGCCTGCACAGAGAGCATCACATATTATTTTAATAGGATAGGAATTTTTAATCCAGTCAGGTAGTTCTGGATGAATGTGTTTGTATGTCTGTCATTAAAATTTGGTGGCTCATGCTGCTCAAGACAGACACATTTTGAATGTTTAAAATTTCCACAGATGTTATTTATCCATCAGGATGGAAAATTTCCTGCTCTCTACTATATAGATTCTGCCTCATTAACATAAATAAAGAATAAAGCATAACAACAACAATCTTGCTTAATGTGTACACACAGAAATATTGTCATAGGCATCTGGCAATCAGTTGGAGACAGTGAAGACTGCTAAATGAATGAAAGTGGAAGAACTAGCAGAAGTATGAGATCCTGTACTTGAGAAAAAGGCTTACTGTTAAAAGTTTTTGTTTCTTTGTTCTATTGTTTTTATTTTTATTTTCAAGGCATTGTATTCTGCTTGGACCGTCAGATAAAAGGTACCTTTACCAATTATTTGAGCTGTTAACATTATTTAAAAATTCCTTCTCTTAATGGAGAAGTGAAGATAAATTTCTCTCAAAGCTATTTGGTTAAAAAAATCATAAAGAAGAATGCTAACTTTTTAACAGCAGGACATATATATGACAGTATCTCACAGACATGATTAGACATCATGATTGTAAAAGAAATACAGCTAATAGTGGTATATCCCTTGCTACATTCAAGAAAATACCTTTACAGAAGTTTGAATATTACATTGGAAATTCCTTTTACTATTCGTAAATATAAACTTTGCAAGTTGCTAAAATGTAGGGATGTCATAGTAAGGCAGTTTTGATTTTGACTTCAGTAAGAGCTTATACAAATCAAATGAAAAATTTTCATTAATGATACATGCATCTTTTACTGTCTTTCTTTAGACAATGCTCACCAGCTTGCTGCTTCATGTTGACTCATTTTATTTCCATATACTTAACTAGGCAGAAAGCTTTCTTGAGGGCAAGGACCATGCTTTATTTGTCATTCATAATGATGGATGCAGAGAAGACATGTTATGTATTTTCTTTTTCTTCATGAGTAGATTAAAACTCTGTATTCTTTGCCTGGGGTTATAAATAATTAGATATTTGAATTGGTAAGAATTAAAAAATAAGATCAGGATACAAAATCTATTACAAAATTTATAATTCTGAAAACATATGTCACACAAATGGAATATTTTAGCTATCCAAAAAACTAAATCGCCCACCATACCAGCGCTGAAAAAGTGGAATTTAAAATTAAAAACACATTACAATTCACATTAGCATCTCTCAAAGTAAAATACATAGGTATAAATCTAACAAAATATATTTAAGGTTCATATGAAGAAAACTATAAAACTCTGATAAAAGATATCAAAATTAAATAAATTGATAGATAGTTCATGTTCATGGATAGGAAGACTCAATTTTGTCAAGATGTTAGTTCTTCCCAATTTGATCTATAGAGCCAAGTCAGTCCAAGTCAAAATCCCACCATATTATTTCATGGATATTGACAAACTGATTCTGACAAAAGACCTGGAAAAGCCAACTCATTATTGAAGGAGAAGAATGAAGTGGGAGATCTGACACTACCTGACTGTAAGACTTATTATAAAGCTAAATTAATAGTAATAATAGTGTATTGCCAAAAACAGACAAACAGATCAGTGGAACAGAATATGGAAACCCAGAAATAGACCCATATAAATATAGTAAACTCATCTTTAACATAAAGCAAAGGCAATACAATAAAGCAAAGATAGTTTTTCTTTTCATAGCAATAGGTGCTGGAATAAATGAACATTTATACACACATGCACACAACTATCTAGGTACAGGTATTACATCTTTCACAAAATTTAACTCAGAATGGATTATAGACTCAAATGTAAAATGAAAACCTGTAAAACTCCTAGATAATAATCTAGGAGAAAATCTAGATGACCTTTGATATGATAATGAGTTTTTAAATCTGATACCACAGGCATGATCATTAAAAATGATAAAATGAATTTTATTAAACAGATGAGAAGACAAGCCACAGATCGGGACAATATTTACAAAAGACTTATTGTAATAAAGAACTTGAATCCAAAAAATATAAAGATATCTTAAAACTCAACAATAAAAAATTGAACAACCAGATTAAAAATGAGCAAGAGACCTGAATAGACACCTCCCCAAAGAAGACATACAGATGACAAGTTGGCAGATGACAATATGTTCTACATCATTTGTCACTGGGGATTGCAAATTCTGTTAAAACAACAAAGAGATACCACTATACACCTATAAAAATAGCCCAAATCCAAACTGCTAACAATATCAAATGCTGGCTTAGCTCATTCTTTACTGATTAAAATGCAAATGGTACAACCACTTTAGAAGATTGTTTGGCAAATTTTAATAAAACAAACATACTCTTACTATACAATCCAGCAATTGTATTCCTTGGTATTTGTCAAAATGAGTTGAAAACTTATTTTCACACAAAACTATACATGAGTGTTTACAGTAACTTTATTCATAATTGCCCAAACTCAGAGACTGCCAACATTTCCTTAAGTAGGCAAACAGACAAACGTGGCACATCCAATGGAATATTATGAAGTTCTAAAAAAATGGAGCTATCAAACTATGAAAAGACATAGAGAAAATGTACATGCATATTACTAAGTAAAGGAAAAGGTGACAACTGTATAATTTGAAATATATGACATTCTGGAATAGGCAAAACTATGAACAAAATATCAAGATCATCGATTGCCAGGGATGACAGGGAGGGAGGATTGAATAGGCAAAGCACAGAGGAATTTTAGAGCAGTGAAACTACATTGTATGATATTATAATAATGAATACATATTATTTAACATTTGTTAAAACCATAGAATATACAACACTCTAATGTAATCTATGGACTTTGGGTGATAATGACATGTTGCTATAGGTTCCCAGATTTTGACAAAGATTCTGCTGTAGTGTGAGAAGTGGATAATGGGAAAGCCTGTGCATGTGTGGGACAGGGGGCATATAAAACTCCATAGTTTTTGCTCCATTTTTCTGTAAACCGAAATCTTCTCTAAAGTGTATTAATTTAAAAATCAAATTTTCAAGTGACAGAAATAAATTTGAACATTATTCATGTTCACTCACTCATGTTTACTTTTTCTGATAGTTAAAACTTTAAGTTCCAGTTGGCATAGAAAGTGCCTTTGGTAAGTATTTCGTTTTGTTGTTGTTGTTTTTGTTGTGTTGTGAAGGGTTATGTCAGGGCATTTTAAATTCTGTAATTTTTACAAGATATGAGGCAGACTTCTTTACTCACATATGACCTTAAACAGCTACTACATCATTCAGGGTACTGTTTGCAAGTAACAGAAACCAGCTTTTGGTAGTGCAAGCAGAAAATGAATTTATTAAAATGATATTCTGAAGCTCACAGAATTTTTGAGAGTTCTAGAAAATGGGAAGAGGAAGCTACTCAGCCAGAAGCAGGGCTTCAGATCTCTCTGTGGACCCAATCCTTTGAAAACACCATGGAAACTGCCTGTGGTCACAGACACTGCAGCTTGTATTTCCAACATCACCACTGTGTGCCTCTATCTGAAACGTAGCAATTGATGCCTCCAAAAATTGAATGAGCCATAATTATTTTCTCTGATACCATTCTTGATAGTTTTGATGCTGCTCAGCTTCTTCTTCATCTTTTCATCATTAGTTTTCATTTGAGCTTTTGGACAATTGAGCCTTTAAAATCTCTGGTTAGTGGAAGCTATCACTTACTTTGTCTCAAATTCAAGAAAGCTCAGGAAAGTGACTCTTGAATTTTTCATTTCTAGGTGAAAAGGTGTTTATACCCTTGCCACTCAAAAAGAAAAACACAAATCTCCTATCCAGTGATATGTATATGCCATAAACTACATAAATAATAATCACATGCACTTTTAATCATGAAAATATATTGGTATTTACCTGGTGCCCCTTTTGTTGCCATGCTGGACTATGGCTTATGATGATGTTGATGTTGTGGTTTTATCTTGGTTTTGTTTTAATTGTCAAGTGAGTGATGACAAGGAGCTTCTGTGTTATTAGGGTATATTATAAATTGGAGAAATACGACTGATAGCTGAAGAACAGAATTAGATAACTAGTAGTCAGAATGTATGCAATATTTCATATATTTGTTTATTTATTTAGGTAGGTAGTTTGTTCAGAACTCCTCTGAGAATTTGTTGAATGCGTGGCCATTGATCCCAGAGAATGTACATACCTATGAAATTATGCAAAACATGATGCAGAAATAAGCATAGATCAGAAGAACTTGAATTTGTCAAATAATTAGATGTGGAAATTGAAAAAACAGGAAAAGCCACTAAATTCTCAAATGTTTCAAACCTGAATGATGACAGTAGAATGTGATGAAGAAGTTTTTATGGAGTGAAAAATAAATTTAGTTTAAAAATATTAACACTTTCCTTTAAATTGTCTTTCCTCAAAATCTGGCTATTGTAAAAATGACTAAACATTATGTCTTTATATTTGTGTGCTGAGTAGTTAAAGGATGCAGAATTTGGGGCAGGCCTTTCACTACAGCTTTTGGATGGAAGCTGACTTTGGAGGGATGTGGCAATGCGCTTCTAGACTGAAGAGAATTGGCAACCAACAGAATGGGAAAAAATTTTTGCAGTTTACCCATCTGACAAAGGGCTGATATCCAGAATTTACTAAGAACTCAAACAGATTTACAAGAAAAAAACAAACAAGCCCATCCAAAAATGGGCAAAGGATATGAACAGACACTTTACAAAAGAAGACATACACGAGGCCAACAAACACATGAAAAAATGCTCATCATCACTGGTCATTAGAGAGATACAAATCAAAACCACATTGAGATACCATCTCACACCAGTTAGAATGGTGATCATTAAAAAATCTGGAGACAGCAGATGCTGGAGAGGATGTGGAGAAATAGGAACACTTTTACACTGTTGGTGGGAGTGTAAATTAGTTCAACCATTGTGGAAGACAGTGTGGCGATTCCTCAAAGACTTAGAAATAGAAATTCTATTTGACCCAGCAATCCCATTACTGGGTATATATCCAAAGGACTATAAATCGTTCTACCATAAGGACACATGCACACGAATGTTCATTGCAGCACTGTTTACAATAGCAAAGAACTGGAACCAACCCAAATGCCCAACGATGATAGACTGGTCTGGGAAAATGTGGCACATATACACCATGGAATATTATACAGCAATCAAAAATGATGAGTTCGTGTCCTTTGTAGGGACATGGATGAATCTGGAGAACATCACTCTCAGCAAACTGGCACGAGAACAGAAAATGAAACACCGCATATTCTCACTCATAGGCGGGTGATGAACAATGAGAACACATGGACACAGGGAAGGGAGTATTACACACTGGGGTCTATTGGGGGGGCAATAGGGGAGGGACAGTGAGGGGGGGAGCTGGGGAGGGATAGCATGGGGAGAAATGCCAAATGTGGGTGAAGGGGCGGAGGCAGCAAAACACACTGCCATGTGTATACCTATGCAACTATCTTGCATGTTCTGCACATGTACCCCAAAACCTAAAACACAATAAAAATAAAATAAAATAAAATAAAGAAAAAGCATGTAGAGAACACTGAAAACTTTGATCATGTGTAGTCTTTATTTTATTCATCCCTGAGTTTTAGCAAAATGATATTTTCTTGCCACCTTTAAAGAGTTTCAAAATTATTTTCTAATAGTAAATTAAGTACAATTGAAAATTTGCTTCATTTTTCTCCATGTAGCAATAACCTCTGCCATTGCTGAAGGAGGGTAAATTTACGTAAATCCAGCCACCATGACTAGATTTTTATTATATTGGGTTATCAAGAAAAGAAATGGAATTATCTTTTCTCAAGGTCATTTGCAATAGGATAAGATATTATCAATTTAGATAGTTTAGTTGCCAGTCTCATTATAAGTTGAAAGAGACAAGCTGACCTCCCAAACTACTTCTCAAGATAAATTCATAAGCTTTTATGAGCTATCAATCCCCCAAACTCATTATCTAAGACTGATGTCCTAGTCCTTTTGTTACTATTAGAATATGGTGAAAAACTAGCCCCTAAACATTATTTTCTTCCTTCTGCTGGGATTAGAATTGGTAGATGATACAGAGAAATGAAAACTAAATGTCATGATATGTTCACAACAAAGATGAGATGGCCATTTGATGGGTATATGTATAATTCTACATCTTTAGCTTAATTCATCTTTAGTGCCAAAGAGGTCGAATTAATAACACAAGATATGCAATTCATATTTTGTACCTCTTTGAGACAGATAAAGATAATTATTTATTATGTTACTTTAAATTCATTTAAAATTTAGTTAGATGTATCATTAACAAGGATAATGTTTTAGAATATGTAGTATGAATATTGCCAGTTTTGTTTAGCATTGTTCAGAACCTATTGATAGAAATATTTGAATTTTTAATGCAATGTTAATTTATATGTTTATGAAAAATTGACAATTAACTTTGAAAAGGTAAATTAAAAACAATGCAATAGATTAAACATACATAGTGCATGTAGTATTGCTATTATACCTCTATGCATAGTCATACATGTTAAACTATCCATATATATATATATATAGTCCATTCCAAATAATGTATTATTTTTAGTAGAGTACATTTTGATAATGTGCTTTCTTAAAAGAAAAATATTCCAGCATCTGTTTTCTCCTCATTTTATTTCTTCATTTATTATTATTATTTTTTTTTGAGATGGAGTTTCGCTCTTGTTACCCAGGCTGGAGTGCAATGGCACGATCTTGGCTCACCGCAACCTCCGCCTCCTGGGTTCAGGCAATTCTCCTGCCTCAGCCTCCCGAGTAGCTGGGACTACAGGCACGTGCCACCGTGCCCAGCTAATTTTTGTATTTTTAGTAGAGGCAGGGTTTCACCTTGTTGACCAGGATGGTCTCAATCTCTTGACCTTGTGATCCACCTGCCTCGGCCTCCCAAAGTGTCTCCTCATTTTTTAATGATTGCTACTCTAACTGGCATAAGATGGTATCTCAATGTGGCTTTGATTTGCATTTCTCTAATGACCAGTGATGATGATCTTTTCTTTATGTTTATTAGCTGCATAAATATCTTCTTTTGAGAAGTGTCTGTTCCTATCTTTCACCCACTTTTTGATGGGGTTGTTTTTTTCTTGTAAGTTTGCTTAAGTTCTTTGTCAGATAGGCAGATTGCAAAATGTTTTTCCCACTCTGTTGGTTGTCATTTCACTCTAATGATAGTTTCTTTTGCTGTGTAGAAGTTCTTTAGTTTAATTAGATCCCATTTGGGAACCAGTTCCAGCTTTCTGAATATGGCTAGCCAGTTTTCCCAGCATCATTTATTAAATAAGGAATCCTTTCCCCATTGCTTGTTTTTGTCAGGTTTGTCAAAGATCAGATGATTGTAGATGTATGACATTATTTCTGAGGCCTCTGTTCTGTTTCCATTGGTTTATATCTTTGTTTTGGTACCAGTACCATGTTGTTTTCATTACTATAGCCTTGTAGTATAGTTTGAAGTCAGGTAGTGTGATGCTTCCAGCTTTGTTTTGTTTTGTTTTGTTTTCCTTAAGATTGTCTTGGCTATGTGGCCTTTTTGGTTTCATATGAAGTTTAAGGTGTTTTTTTTTTTCCAATTCTGTGAAGAAAGTCAATGGTAGCTTGATGGGGACAGCACTGAATCTATAAATTACTTTGGGTAGTATGGCCATTTTCATGATATTGATTCTTCCTAACCATCAGCATGGAATGTTTTTCCATCCATTTGTGTCCTCTTTTATTTTCTTGAGCAGTGGTTTGTAGTTCTCCTTGAAGAGGTCCTTCCTTCACATCCCTCATTAGTTGTATTCCTAGGTGTTTTATTCTCTTTGTAGCAATTGTGAATGGGAGTTCACTCATGATTTGACTCTATATTTGTCTATTACTGGTGTATAAGAATGCTTGTGATTTTTGCACATTGATTTTGTATCCTGAGACTTTGCTGAAGTTGTTTACCAGCTTAAGAGATTTTGGGCTGAGACAAAGGGATCTTCTAAATATACAATCGTGTTGTCTGCAGACAGAGACAATTTGACTTCCTCTATTCCTAAAAAGAAATCAGAAGACAGTATATGCTGGAGAGAATGTGGAGAAATAAGAATGCTTTTACACTGTTGGTGGGAGTGTAATTTAATTCAACCATTGTGGAAGACAGTGTGGTGATTTCTCAAGAATCTAGAAAGAGAAATACCATTTGACCCAGCAATCCCATTACTGGGTATATACCCAAATCATTATAAATCATTCTATTAGAAAGATACAAGCACACATATGTTTATTGTGGCACCATTCACAATAGCAAGGATTTGGTACAAACCCAAATGCCCATCAATGATAGACTGGATAAAGAAAATGTGGCACATATGCACCATGGAATACAATGCAGCCATAAAAAAGGATGAGTTCATGTCCTTTGCAAGGATATAGATAAAGCTGGAAACCATCATTCTCAGCAAACTGAAACAAGAACAGAAAATCAAACACTGCATGTTCTCATTCATAAGTGGGTGTTGAACAATGAGAACACATGGATTCAGAGAGGGGAACATCATATACTGGGGACTGTTGGGGAATGGGGGGGCTAGGGAAGGGATGGCAAGGGGTGGGGAGCTGGGGAGGGAAAGCATTAGGAGAAATACCTAATGTAGATGACGGAGTGATGGATACAGCAAACAACCATGGCACATGAATATAGATGTAACAAGCCTGCACATTCTGAACATGTACCCCAGAATTTAAAGTATAATTTTAAAATTTTTGAAAAAAAAGAAAAATATTAAGCAATGCATTGAGTCATTGCATTTCATAGCCAAAAGGGATAATAAGAATTATATAATGAAGTCCTCAAACCTGATTCTTTACAGATGAAAAGTCAAAAGAAAGGAAAAGATTTGTCCATGAGTCAGTTTCATCAGAAAGGTCTCAAACTGATTTTCTTGTTCATAGTTCAATCTGTTTCCCACTATATAAATCAAAACTTCCTATTTTCCTTTCTCAAGAAGAGAAGGAAAACCAGCTTTAGGGCACTAAGAAATCTTTTGTGACTTTTCACTTTGGAGTTCTTTAATTAGTAGAGACCTTGGTGGATTCTACATTAGCCCACTTGTATTACCCAGTCTTTGTACACATGGAGGTTGGATGCAGATTTCTGTTGTTCTAGACCTTTATTAAATTAGTAGATTAAAATGTTTCCATTTGTTTCTCTTTTCTTTCCTTGCTTGCGTTCACTTCAATAAGTGTCTTCTATTGAATCAAACCAAGAAGTCTCAGTCTCTGCCCAGTATGAAGTTTTTTGTCCATAGCTTTAGCTAGCCAAAGCATTCTCTCTATAGAGGTTCCCTACTGAGATTTTGAGATTTGACTCCATAAAGACTGATAACAGAGGTTTTCTAGGTATCCTTTTACCACATAACCAAATGCTAAATATTTTACTGTCCTCTTGTTTATCTCACGGTCTCCTTTAATAGTTAATTGCATAATAGTGTTTCTGAAATTGCTATAGAATCATTTACTACTAACTATTTGAAGTCTTAAATACATCCTTGCTCAAATAAATATGTCCTTATGTTCCTGAGATGGTTGTTAAAGCAATATGCTTTTCCTAGCTAGTGACTTTTACAGACATAGGAAGTCTGGATAGGACTGTAAAGTGATTAAAAAGTATTCATCACACTGATTTAGTTTTATTTAATAGCTGATGTTTCTTAAAAATTGAAATCACTGTGTTTCTAAATTAAAAATGGGAAAAATTGTTTACTCTAAAAAGTCATTTATTTTTTAAAAGACTGGTCCATTGGTATAAGGCCAGATTCTGAAAGAGCTAATGCTTTATCTGAGTCACAACTACAATTGAAGAGAAAAAAGAAAACAGGAAAAAACAAATTGCAATGAAGGCAGATTGCTATTTGGAAAAATATAATGATTAATCTAATTAAGCTCATAATTGACATGTATTAAAACCTGACAGTTATTTCTGAGTCAGTAGGAAGCCAAAGTACAAACACAAGTGATACAATCCTGCATTACAAAATGTTATTTTCAATTCATGTATTAACATTACATGGGACATTTAAGATTTTTATATGTGTTATTTAACAATAAACTACTTATACAATTTTAAATGTTTATTGATTACAATGTGAAAATTGCAAAATATTTATAGAATCAAGACAAAGCTCATGCCATTATTTTTTTTCAGCCTTTACAAATAATTCTTTTTTTAGATGTCGAGATTTATAATAATGCAGTTTTGTTGAGGCAGATAAGAAAGCTTCCACTGGTTTTGTTAACTGGAAAGACTAAACAAAAGCAGTTCAAATATTATTTATCTCCTCATGTCTTTATCTTATACTACCTGCTCTCTTCAACATCTTGATTTAAAAAGTCTCAGATTCTTCATATTTACATGTTTATGGAGGACAACAAAAATGAAAACAAAATGAAGTTATTGCTCAAATTATGTTCAAATGCATTGAAAAGTTCTGATGTGAAACATTATTTTTTTATATCAAGTAGATAACATAAAGATTAATATTTCAGTGCCTGTTGCCAAAATGCTGAGCTTCTAAGCCTTGCTCCACCACTTAAAATTTGAGAGAACATAAACCAGTTATAGACTATCTATGCCTGTTTCCTCAGCTACCAAATGGGAAAAAACATAGGCCCTACCTCCTTGGTTTTATGTGTAAAGGTTAAATCTGATAAAGCATGCATACCATGGTGGTGTATACTGATATATAGGAAGCATTCAATAAATATTTGCTCTCTTATAAGATGAATTTAGTTCTATTTTTTAAATAACTTTTTGTTGTTGTTGTTTATTTGAAATGTAGTTTTGTTCTTATTGCCCAGGGTGGAGTGCAATGGCAAGGTCTCTGCTCACTGCAACCTCCGCCTCCTAGGTACAAGTGATTCTCCTCCCTCAGCCTCCTGAGTAGCTGGGATTACAGGTAACTGCCACCATGCCTGGCTAAGTTTTTTGTATTTTTAGTAGAGACAGGGTTTCACCATGTTGGCCAGCCTGGTCTTGAACTCATAACCTCAGGTGATCCACCCACCTTGGCCTCCCAAAGTGCTGAGATTACAGGTGTGAGCCACCACGTCCAGCCTAGTTCTATTTTTATGAGAGGAAATCCCCCTTGAAAATGCAAATTTCTTGGGACATATATTTTATTTTACTCATGTGTACTTTAACCATATTGTAATTTCCATATGGAAAGAAATAGAAATTCAAATGAAATAATTTATATTCAACCTTCAGTTTATTTCTGAGGAATCCTTAAAGAATTTACAAGGGCCAGAAATTAATTCTGACCTGAAACAATGGACTCATTTATTAGAGGCATATCTCCTCTTAAGTGGATGAGATCTTTAGATCTCTATGAGAGCTGTATGTAGAATTGAAGACATAATAATTTATCAAATATTTTATTATTAACCTCAAATTATAAGTCTGAATCCTGGTGAAATTACTCTTTCACTCTAGATTTCTTGGAAACTATGTTTCATGGAATACAGATGTAATTGTCATTCAGTTTGAAAGAAAATTAGATTTAAATGCAGGCTCTTTGTGGTATATTTGCGTGTTCATCATATAATGACTGCCTGGACAAATAAAATATTCCTTGTTGTATCTAGAACTTACAGCAATATCCATCTTCTTGTCCATCTTTCTTTCAAGAAAGAAAGTAACCACCCCAAGTGGCTAAAAGGCATGCAAGTCCCAGTTATACACACTAAACATATGTACGGAAAGAGTCTATGACTAATTTTACAGCCTTTAGCTGCAAAACTGGGTGATGAATATCCCCAGGTATCAAAATCAGGATGGAGACAATGCTTGCTTCTTAAGTGCTTCTTTCTTTTTTACATCTTTATATCAATAAAAGAATGTCTTCACATTGCTTGAGCATACCAGGTGTCAATGAATTTAGAAGACATATTTTTATTCATCAATATTTCCAATCTGAAAAATGTAGACAGTGAGTGTAACATCAAGCATAAGATAAATGAGATTTTGCTTACTCTCACAAATTAGTGCAAGTTAAAGTTAAAATGCTAATTCTTTATGCCACAGTTTTCTCTCAAACTCTAGCCACTTTGACAGTTGAAACTGCTAACTGTATGAAGCAAAAATGCTTACAATTAAATACTGAACAAAATGCAGCGTCTGGCAATATAATTGTACTGATTATCAATAGCTTTCACATGATTTTTCACCTTCAGAAAATTCATTAATTTGTGATGCATGTTGATGACTATTCTTTATATATACTATAAGGATCTAAAATTCAAATTCCTGCACAGTAAAAACAAATGACCCACATCAACATGTAGATCAACATAGACATCTCTAGCTAGGTAATATCCCAATTCTTAGGCTTTTCTTTAAAAGTTAAGCAATGTCTGCAAGAGTTTAACATTTCAATACATTTGCCAGTGAAATAAAAATATCCTGGGATTGACCTCCCATGTAGCAATAAAATGTACAGTTCTGTGATTATGTAAAATTTCTCATTAGCCTATTGTTGCATAACCACTGTAAATGAATTAATCAATGCTGACCACATTTTATATACAATTAAGCATATTAACATTTGCCTGGAGTTGTTCAGTTCCTGCAGGGAAACAAAACAGCACTGTCAGGAATTGAAATGGCTATATTTGCTAAATATTTTGACACAGTTCTCCATGTCTAGAAGGGGTACCAGATTTCATGGCAATATACTCATTTTATAGATAATGCTTGAAATAAGAATCACTCAATGTCACATGTACGGTTAGTGGCCTAACGGGGATTAAATCCCAAGTCTCTACTCCTAATTCACTTATCTACTCACCACAAGAAATGCAATGAAAGTTTGTCAATGAGTAGAGGTTCTACATATTTCAGGTTATAATAACTAGGTCCACAACCTCTAAAGTTTTGAAAATAACTTGATCTGTAACTTCTAATTTTTAAAAATTCCATATTAAAAATATATTTTATATATTATAATAGGCAAAAACTACAATTACTTTTGCAGAAACCTACACACACACACACACACACACACACACACACACACACACACAAATAGAAAAATATCTAAGGTAACAATATTCTCTAAAAAATAGAGACTAAAGTTCATAGACACTTCATGCCTTTTTGAAGTATTCCTCAAATAAAATATTTTGGTTAGCACCTAATCTTTTGACTGAGTGGAAAAAAGTGCAACAGCAAACGACATAGTGTTATTATATACCATTTAGAGTCTGTGATGATAGTGAGTGTGAACTTGATTGGATTAAAGGATAGGAAGTATTGATCCTGGCTGTGTCTGTGAGGGTGTTGCCAAAGGAGATTAACATTTGAGTCAGTGGGCTGGGAAAGGCAGACCCACTCTTAATATGTATGGCCACAAACTAATCAGCTGCCAGTGTGACTAGAATATAAGCAGGCAGAAAAAAGTGAAAAAAGAAACTGGCCTAGCGTCTCAGCCTATGTATTTCTAATGCGCTGGATGCTTTCTGCCCTTGAACGTCGGGCTCCAAGTTCTTCAGTTTTGGAACTCTGTTTCTCCTTGCTCCTCAGCCTGCAGATGGCCTATTGTGGGACGTTGTGGTCGTGTGAATTAGTAATAAACTCCCCTTTACATATTTATATATATACACAAGCATATATTCTTTCTGCCTAGAGATGCCTGACTAATTGTTCTGTCCATCTAGAGACTCCTGACCAATACAGAACCTCACCATTGTGTAGAGTCTCCATTGACTCAATTGAGGGAAATAGTTTAGAAATATGTTCATTGGCTTTAGTTTCTTATGATATACTTTTTTATTGTTGATTTTGGCATGCTCATTTGTCCTAATGTCTACTAAGTAACCACTCTGTCCATTATTTAATGAGTCCTACTATAATTATTCATAGAAAATTATAATTTCATACGTATGTGAAAAGTGTATCATGCAAGGAGTTGGATATGTGCATTTGTAATCATCATACCAGAATTCTTAATTCAACATTTCAGACACCATCGAAGATTATTGTAGTATTAAGAGGCATTTTGGCAAATGGTAAATGAGAATAAAAGAACCTAGCATTTTGGCAAATTGTAAATGAGAATAAAAGAATCTAATTCAAACTAAAAATTAAACTGCATTTCTAAATGCTTTAATATAAGACAGCAAGTTCACTGCTTTTTAAAGTGTCTGGCATTTCAGTTAATGAAGAATCCATTTATTGTTTATAATATAGTAGATTTCAACTTTTATGACTTAAAGGGAATAAACAGATGATGCCAGTATAACATCTTGTGTTTTTCTTTACATTTGAAATGTCTCCTTAGAAATGATAAACTACACTAGGATAGATTTATGCTATTCTTCTGGTTCTCAGGAAATGTATGAGGTTGAATGTAAATTGAAAAGGAAATGGTGAACAATGTGGTTTTCAGACTGCACATACTTCCTAAGAATCTAAATTTGGAAAAGAGATATTGAAGTTTGTATCTCTTGAGTCACATTTTGTTATTTAAATATTAAAATACAAATGTTAGTGTTTCTTATTGAAGCAATATGATAACTGGTAGGTTCTGATTCTCCTTATATTAACTATACAAATTAATCTCACTAGTACGACATTGAGAGTCTGGTTTATTTCACAGTAAATATGTCTGCTCCTCACTCCTTCAAATACGTAGATTCATTAGCTTGTTTGAAAGACTTTATACAAACTTCCTTCTTAGTAAAAATCTAACACAGACTAAACTCTAACATATTGTAGACAACACTTCTTAAACCTAAAGACAACTGTTTACCACAAACTCCTCAAGTTTTGACCATGATAGGATATTTTAAATAATTTAACTGCACATGTTAAGTTGCAAGACATTTTAACACCGTTTCAAGAGTCATGTCTATTGTGATAAATCCATCAAACTATGGAGTAAGCTGCATTTTCAAAATCCTTTGTGACTGAATATGCTTCTATGTTTATTAAGGAGATGCTTCATGTTAGCAAATACAGTGTTGCCATGAACAAAATCAGAGTAATTCAAGAATCTTCATGAACTGAGGGGATGAGGATACCATGGAAGAACTAAGTTTAATCGAATTGAGAGTAATGCAGTCTTAGAGGTAAGCAGAAAAAAATAACAGCTAAATTATTCCTTTTCCTATTCCCTATATTCCTTTTTTTTAAAATTTTATTGCATTATAGGTTTTGGGGTACATGTGCAGAACGTGCAAGATAGTTGCATAGGTACACACATGGCAGTGTGTTTTGCTGCCTTCCTCCCCTTCACCCACATTTGGCATTCATCCCCAGGCTATCCCTCCCCAGCCCCCCTGCTATCCCCCCCATTTCCCCCAAGAGACCCCAGTGTGTAGTAGACCCCCTCCCTGTGTCCATGTGTTCTCATTTTTCTCACCCACCTATGAGTGAGTATATGCGGTATTTCTTTTTCTGTTCTTGTGTCAGTTTGCTGAGAATGATGTTCTCCAGATTCATCCATGTCCTTACAAAGGACACAAACTCATCATTTTTGATTGCTGCATAATATTCCATGGTGTATATGTGCCACATTTTCCCAGTCCAGTCTATCATCGTTGGGCATTTGGGTTGATTCCAGGTCTTTGCTATTGTAAACAGTGCTGCAATGAACATTCGTGTGCATGTGTCCTTATGGTAGAACGATTTATAGTCCTTTGGATATATACCCAGTAATGGGATTGCTGGATCAAATGGAATTTCTATTTCTAGGTCCTTGAGGAATCACCACACTGTCTTCCACAATGGTTGAACTAATTTACACTCCCACCAACAGTGTAAGAGTGTTCCTATTTCTCCACATCCTCTCCAGCATCTGCTGTCTCCAGATTTTTTAATGATCGCCATTCTAACTGGTGTGAGACGGTATCTCAATGTGGTTTTGATTTGCATCTCTCTATTATGATCAGTGATGATGAGCATTTTTTCATGTGTTTGTTGGCCTCATGTATGTCTTCTTTTGTAAAGTGTCTGTTCATGTCCTTTGCCTATTTTTGAATGGGCTTGTTTGTTTTTTTCCTGTAAATCTGTTTGAGTTCTTAGTAGATTCTGGATATCAGCCCTTTGTCAGATGCGTAAACTGCAAAGATATTTTCCCATTCTGATGGTTGCCGATTCACTCTAGTGACTGTTTCTTTTGCCGTGCAGAAGCTGTGGAGTTTGATTAGGTCCCATTTGTCTATTTTGGCTTTTGTTGCCAATGCTTTTGGTGTTTTGGTCATGAAGTCCTTGCCTACTCCTATGTCCTGAATGGTTTTGCCTAGATTTTCTTCTAGGGTTTTTATGGTGTCTGGTCTTATGTTTAAGTCTTTAATCCATCTGGAGTTAATTTTAGTGTAAGGTGTCAGGAAGGGGTCCAGTTTCTGCTTTCTGTGCATGGCTAGCCAGTTTTCCCAACACCATTTATTAAATAGGGAATCCTTTGCCCATTGTTTGTTTTTGTCTGGTTTATCAAAGATTATATGGTTGTAAATATCTTGTGTTGCCTCCAATGCTTCTGTTCTGTTCCATATTCCCTATATTCCTTAATTATATTATCTGCTGGTTTGATTTTTTTTTTTTTTTTTTTTTGAAACCCAGTCTCACTCTGTCGCCAGGCTGGAGTGCAGTGGTGTAATCTTGGCTCACTGCAACCTCCACCTCCCGGATTCAAGTGATTCTCTTGCCTCAGTCTCTGGAGTAGCTGGATTACAGGCACATACCACCATGTCCAGTTAATTTTTGTATTTTTAGTAGATATGGGGTCTCACCATGTTGGCCAGGATGATCTCAATCTTTTGACCTTGTGATCTGCCCACCTCAGCATCCCAGAGTGCTGAGATTACAGACATGAGCCACTGTTCCAGGCCTGGCTTGATTTTTAATGGGGGGGGTGGGGGAAACTGGTTCTTTAAAGGGCTTTGAACCTGCTTCAGTGAGAAAAATTGGATAGCTTTCACCTACATAATATTTTGTGGATAGGGTACCCCAAATAATCAGGGAGAGGTATACCTTTAAGTCCTTTAAAATTATGGCCATGGAGCATGTGAAATCTTCTCCCTCAGGGTCTACCCAACACATATGGGCCATGTATTATCATGGCCCTTGCTCATGTATTCTAAATCAGTGTAGTGGGTTGAATAGTGGCCTCCAAAACCATATGCCCCAGATCAAATCTCCAGAATCTGTAAATGTTGCCTTATTTGGAAAAAGAATTGTCATAAGTGGAATTAAATTAAGGGTCTTGAAGTGAAGATATCATCTTGCATTTTCTGGATAGGCCCTAAATCCAGTGGCAACTGTCCTTGAAAGAGATAAACAGGAGGAGTTTGTGAGACAGAAGAGGAGAACGTGACATGCAGACAGAGGAAAGATTGGAAGAATGTGGCCACAGTCGAAGAAGCCAAGGAATGACAATGGCTACCAGGTTCTGGAATAGGCAAGGAGGGATTCTACCCTAGGGCCTTCAGATTTTAGACTTCTGGCCTCCAGAACTGTGAAAAAATACACTTTCGTAGTTTTAAGCTACCTAGTTTGTGGTGATGTTAGGGCAGCCTTAGGAAGCTAGTACAATCTGTACTAGCAGACAAACTATTTGCACCAATTTTTTTTCCCAGTACTAGCAGACAAACTATTTGCACCAATTTTTTTCCCTTTCAAATAAAATGGAGAAAGGGTGTGTAAATGCTGCTATTACAATACTGATGTTCCTTCTCAGAGCTAATGAATTAACTCCAACAAAATTTTCTAATTTTACTAACTCAATCATTTTAGAATCATGTGTTTTGTGTACCTGAAAACATTCTATGATTTTTTAAGTGATCTCTGTCTTATTTAACAACAATTAAAATTTTCTTCTTGAATGAGACAAGAAAGAGATGCAAAATGGCATGCCATAAGAGACATATTTGGCTTTGGGATTATTTATGGGAATGGCTATTATCAAACAATTTCCTCCACATCCAAATTTGCACAATCTTTTGCAATTCAGATGCAAATATAGTAGCTGCTAGAAGTTAGAATCATGTCCTCAGTAACTTAGAGGATGAAGTCATTTTGATGTATACATCATTATATTGATGGTTGCAGAGCTAATTCACAAATGTATGTGTGTTTAATAATATATATACATATATATGCACATAAATATAATTCTATAATCTCTATGACTCAAATATATCTATCATCTATCTGTCTATCTAATCTGTACATATATGTGTAATTTCTATGTTCCAAGGACATATTATGAAGCTGATATGATTCCTATTATATTTAGAAGCTTCTGGAAAGTAATAAAAAATGGGCAATAAATGCAAATTATATACATATGGCTTTATTCCTCCTAGACATTATCAACCTTCATGCTCCTTTAGCCTTGAGAGAGAAAAGTAGCAATAACATTGGTCACCTAGTCACCTCAGTTACATCCTGTCAATCACTGCATCCAGCTCACCTTCCAGTGAGTATACACTATTACGAAATACCTGTCCTGTCCACTTCCTCTCTGAGCTTGGTGCAGCCATTGCCTTTGTTGTTCTTGTTTAAGAGTATCCTGGTAGTTTATTAATAACACTGGAATCCTTTACCATTTATTTGAGAAGAAGTTTGATATCTTGTAATTCTTGAAGCATACATAACACAGACTTCAATGGTGCCTTATTTATGGGTGTCTATCCCTGCTATAATTGGATGCCAATGATATTTTATCAAACTAAGAAGTAAGTGCTTCTCAAGGTGATTTGTTACAAGAGCCCTATGGAACCAGATCATTGTGATTATCAACATAGTAACATTTCAAACAGATTTTTTTCTCTTTTTAAGTAAAATAATGAAAATATGTAGCATATTATATGGTTGTAAGATAATGGGGAAGTCATATAAAATGGTGGTGGTATGCAGATAGACTGCATGGGTTTAAATTCCAGTTGGACTATTTACTAACAGTGCGACCATGAAAACGTTGCTTAACCTCTATCAACCATCTACAAAAAGGTGACATTTACTTCATAGAGTTGCTGTGAAGATTATATGAAATAAAGAACATTGGGTACTGAGGATAATAATACCTAATAACAGTTCAATAAACCAATATTATAGTCATAAAAGGGAAAGCATCTTTGAATAAATTATGTGAGATGTAATAGAATATTATAAATGTAGAATAATGTATCAGACTGTGACTAAATGTATGTATTTCTAAGTAATTCATTTTCTTGCATTTATAAATAAGCAATTAAAATTTCTCTTTTATTTTTTCTAGACAATTTTGGATTTTAAACCTATTTCCAACATTAAAACACTGTCTTGAAATTATCCTGAATTCCAAATAAAAGGTCCATAAAGGATTATTGCATACTTTGATTATGAAGGTTAACAATGAAGAGTATGCTATATGTCAACTTATTGTAATTGCATAAAGAATTTTCTTCAGATGTATTCTCAGTATCCAGTCTCAAGTCATATAGTCAAGCTTGTTTTCTTTATGTTTTTATTGTGTTCTCCAATTTAATTTTTCTGAAAGGTTTATTACAGTTTTCTCACAATAAATTAATGCCTTAGTTCTTTATGGTTGCAGTAGGAGAATATGCAATTGTTCATAATGGTTTGCCAGTGGCTAATCTCAAGTTTTTCATAGTATGCAACAAGCATTGGATACCTGCAGAGAGGTGCCAGTGGAAACTTGCTGAGATAGCAGCTCTGCTCATAGTCTTTTCAGATATACACTAATCCCACTGTGTTGAGGGATTAAGGGAAGAAAAGATGGGTTCATGACTTAGAAAATTTAGGTAAGACTTTTTTCCTCCCCTGCTTAAAAACAAGTGACGAAGCCCATAAAAATGGCTCACTTGAAAACTATCAGTCTCCTATTTCGATTACAGTCAAATGCATTTCTGCAGCTAGAAAGAAGACAGAGCTTGTGTGAATCATTTGAACATTTTTGCAAATATCGAAGGCATTTATAGATAAGAATAAAAGTAAATCATTAGGGGTGGTGAACAAGGTGCAATAATAATAGTAAGAAATAACTAAAAGCCTGGGAATTAGTAAATGCAAAATAGAGTATGATGAGAAACCAGTGAACAAAGCTAACAGAGAGCTACCCTATTCCATGTAGGGGAATATGACCCAGGGGCCAGGTGAACATCTGTGCCTAAATTCTGTTCTTTAGAAAGGAAATTGGAAAGACTAGCTCACAGTTTGTTTAATGGATATTTAATACATTAATGCTAAACAAATACCTGATCCTGGGACTCCTCAGGACTGGCCAACTTCCCTTTGATCATGGAAATTCAGAGTGTTTTGGATTTGTTTCTCAGATGTTTATCCAAGTTCATCAAGGTAGGAAGAGCTAAGAAAAATATTGAGGCAAGCAAGGGCATCTCAGGAAAGCAAGCCCATTCCAGCACTAATATATCACACATATTAGATATGCCACCAACCTCTCATTAAAAGGCTAAAACACTAGCACACATGAACTAATGACTTGATAATTCAGTGTTGGTAAGGAGGCATATTTTCAGCATGCTCTGTAATGAGGAAAGATGCTGTAGTATTAAAGCAAAATAAGAATAAATATTATCTTCCATGTTATAGCATATGGGTGAGAATTTCACATTCACTGCAGTTTGGAAAAGCCAATCTTTTAGGGAAAATTGGAAATACTTGGCAAATTGATGCCTAATGGTTTGAAGTTGACATCAGAGAGGAAATAAGTGGGTTCCTACGAACTTATGTTGCCACCAAACATACATATTATGTGCAGGTAAAACACATGTATTTGACAAAATTATACTTTTCTTTTTGTGGCTATGGTTTGGGGAATTTAGAAAGGACAAGTAATACAGGTGGCAAGATAATATCTGAAAATAAATATTGTTGCTTGGATATTCTAGTTCTGTTAGCTATCACCCAATGGCATTCTTAGGCTCATTCCCATTTCCTTCCTCTATCACATTGTCCCCTCATTCTTTCAGCCCTCCCTCTCTTCCTTCTTTCTTTTTGATTAGGTCTACATCTTCTTTCAGTTATTTGAACTTGGAATGCCTTAATTAAATTTTGAGCTGGGTTCTACTATTGAAGCATCAAGTTGCTCGGTTGCTGTATAAATGATTAAAAGATGACTTGTCCAGAGCAACATGGTTCAGAAGATTGAATCTGAAGAGAATAGCAAATGCTGTGCTTCTCATGTCATTTTCGATCACTGAAGTATGTGCAATAGAAGCTTCATTACTAGCATTCTCTTCTCTTTATCATTGATGAAGTTGAGCAGCATTAGCCAAGCATGACATATTAGCTCTCTTTAAACAAACACATCAATCTTGTGTTTTCACATTCTCAGTTCATTATTGGAGTGATGGAGTGAAATCACAGCTTCTTTGTGGGGTTAGGATTCAAATTAGACCTAAAATCTGGGTGAGTGATGTTTTCGTGCTGAAACTATTCTTGGTGAGTATGTAGAAATATATAGAGTTAGAGTTTTTATTTAAAGATTTAAATTATTATGCCTGTAAATATGATATAAAATAAAATTGTACTAGTTATAAAAATTCTGCACATTGAATTATTATTGTTATTCTGTTCTTTCTTTTCCAGAGTTGTGTTCTTTCCCAATATATTTAAATAATAAAAGATACACATAACTTTTGAGAAAGAACAAACTAGAAATTTAGAAAATTCAGAAAGTGTTGAAGAATAAAAATTCCTCATCATTAGACAATATAGAAATAGCTATTGCTATAGTTTTGATTTTTCCTCCTTCTGTATTTCAGTTATGTCATTCTCTCTATATATATACATATGTGTATATATATACACACACATATATATGATTTAGCATTTTCTTATCTTTGGTTTTCATTTGATATCATAATGTATTTTTATCAGTACTAAAAACTCATGAAACACTGTTTAGAAAACAAAAATTATATTATAAAGTTCAACATCCTTAAGCATCCAGTTAATCAAATTTTAGCTATTAAAAAGAATGATGACTGTAATCATACATACATACATATTTCTGATTACATCATTAAATTAATATTTAAGCTTTTCATATATATTACTAAACTGTTTTTACACACATACACAAATTCACCATTAACTCTTCTATAAGCAATGTAAATTATATGGTGCATATGCCTGCATTTTAAATTCTCATCAAAAATAGAACAGAAAAGAATAAGAAAAAAATACTTTTGCTAATTTGATAATGCACAGTATCACATTTTATTACACATAGGCTAGTTTGTTTATTAAACTTTTACTAATCTTCCTTTCAGTTAAATTTACTTCTCTTTTGTTATTAGAAGCTGAAATGCCTTAATTAAATTTTGGGCTGGATTCTAGTATTGAAAAATCAAATTTACAATATATATACCCTTACCATGTTGTATAATACATACATGCTCACTGTATATAGGGTACTATAAAGCTCTAGAATAACTGTGATATGAATGCAGAAAAGACAAAAACATATTTTATATTTCATTCTTAAGGTCATTACACAAGCCATACAAGAGTCTAATGTGGGGCAAAAATAAAGGCATGGCTAAATTCCTTAATGAGATAAATTTCATTAATTTGGCATTCCCAGATGCCTAAGTTGCACCTTTACTGGTAAAACTGATTAATTCCTCTGAAGACATTTTTAAATGGAATTAATGCTATAAAAACTTACTATGAGACTGTAAATGAACTCTTTAAGAAATGCTAATTTTGATGGCATCTGTAAAGTGGTGTAACCATAACATAAACTTAAAGGATATATTCAGAAAGTCATGAAGAAGAATATAAAAGCAGAGATGAAACAATTAAAACAGAGATTAATCAAGTAAAGTCAGCAGTTATATCTCAGAGCCCTGTGAGTACATTTAAATAAGATTCGTGAAGCACTGCCAATGGCTTTGGAGGGATATGGGGACTGGGAGAAGTTCCAGAAGATGAGCAATAAACCAAACTGAATAACCAGAAAATGAATTTCAATACTAAAAATCACAGGCTATTGAACTTGAAGTCAATATATGAGAAGAGTTTAGAAAACATCATTAAATGGATGCTTAGGATAACATGAAAAATGGGTCAGTGATAACTGCATCTCATGTGAATTAGCAAAGAACAAGACATTTTAGACTAACTGCCTCAATACGTTATACAATTTATATGCTATTCAATTTATATATTATTAGATTAAAACATGGTAAAAATAAAAACCATGTCTCTATGCTCATCAGGGATTTGTGACTATTTTTTATAAAATGTTTTTATGAGCAATATGGATAAATAGCAAATAGATGACTTAATGATTAGATTATTGTGTATGTGCATGCTTCCAAAACATAGGGTATTTTAAAGCAGTATCAGAAATGTGACAGGGATACGTAGAGGAAAACCCATGTTTTAAATTTTGCCCTCAGAAGTATTCAGAAATAAGCTAAATAAGTGTTAATTTGAAGAAAAATTTATAATAAGGAGTCTTATAAAAGATGATCATAAATATTAACATCTTTCCAATGATGTGGACTATAATTTATTATGCAGATAATAAATATTGACTGATTAAAGGAAGTAATAGAGAGTATGATCATCAAATATGTTGACTATGTACAAATGAAAATATATTGGTTGAAAAACTATGAACTAGAAGATGATAGAATAAAGAGATGATTAATCCTAAAATAATTATTTTAAAGATTTAATTGTTTCTATTGGTTAAGCAATAAATGTTCCTAGACTGGTTTACCTGGCTTAATTCATTATACTAATTTTTCTTTCCAAAAACTTAACTGAAAGTAATCCTCTGGAAGATAATCTCCCAAATTAAGTCAACCAACTTCTCCACATTACCTTGAGCATCTTATTGGCATAATGGTTTCAGTTTCATTTAATTTATAAATTAATTGTGGAGAAATTGACAGCCATATAATATTTTTCCCAGAACATGCTATGTTTTTTCATTGATGGAAGTTGTTTTGTGCATAAATAATTTTTTTAGTTCTCTTGATATTGGTATCCATATTTTACAGTTTATTGTTAGGTTTACTATATTTTTCATTAGTATTATAAACAAGTGTTCTTCCATTATACCTCACAATTAATTTTTATTATAATCTATGCAAATATATTTGGCTTTGGAGATTATCTAATTAGCTTATTATCTAATTAGTGCAAAACATTGTAAGTTGATTGTCTTAGATTTTTTTAAGGCATAATTCTATATTAAGATGAAATTCAACAATGCTCTACAATTAAATCTAACATAGATTTATGTTAGATTTATGTGTAACAGCAAGTATGAAAAAGATTTTATTCCAAGTCTTTGCTATTGTAAACAGTGCCACAATGAACATATGTGTGCATGTGTCTTTATAATAGAACAATTTATAATCCTTTGGGTATATATCCAGTAATGGGATTGCTGGGTCAAATGGTATTTCTATTTCTAGATCCTTGAGGAATGGCCACACCGTCTTCCACAATGGTTGAACTTATTTACACTCCCATCAACAGTGTAAAAGCATTCCTATTTCTCCACATCCTCTCCAGATTTTTTAATGATTGCCATTTTAACTGGCCTGAGATGTTATCTCAATGTGGTTTTGATTTGCATTTCTCTAGTGACCAGTGATGATGATCTTTTTTTTTTTCATATGTTTGTTGGCCTCATAAGTGTCTTCTTCTGAAAAATGTTCCTATCTTTTGTCCACTTTTTGATGGGGTTGTTTTATTCTTGTAAGTTTGTTTACATTATTTGTAGATTCTGGATATTAGCCCTTTGTAAGATGGGTAGATTGCAAAAATTTTTCCCATTCTGTTGGTTGCTGGTTCACTCTAATGATAGTTTCTTTTGCTGTGCATAAGCTCTTAAGTTTAATAGATACCATTTGTCTGTTTTGGCTTTTGTTGCCAATGCTTTTGGTGTTTTAGTCATGAAGTCCTTGCCTATGCCTATGTCCCAAATGGTGTTGCCTAGATTTTCTTCTAGGGTTTTTATGGCGTTAGGTCTTATGATTACATCTTTAATCCATCTAGAGTTAGTTTCTGTAAAAGGTATAAGGAATGGGTCCAGTTTTAGTTTTCTGCATATGGCTAGTCAGTTTTCCCAACATTTATTAAATAGTAATCCTTTTCCCATTGCTTGTTTTTGTCAGGTTTGTCAAAGATTAGATGGTTGTAGATGTGTGACGTCACTTCTGCAGCCTCTGTTCTGTTCCATTGGTCTTTATTTCTCTCTCTCTTTTTTTTTTTTTTCCTTAGGATTATCTTGGCTATGCACACTGTTTTTTGGTTCCATATAAAGTTTAAGGTGGTTTTTTCCAGTTCTTTGAAGGAGGTCAATGATAGCTTGATGGGGATAGCATTGAATGTATAAATTACTTTTGGCAAAATAAAATGGCCATTTTTATGATATTGATTCTTCCTAATCATGAGCATGGAATCTTTTTCTATCCATTTGTGTCCTCTCTGATTTCCTTGAGCAGTGGTTTTTAGATCTCCTTGAAGAGGTCCTTCACATCCCTTGTTGGTTGTATTCCTAGGTATTCTATTCTCTTTGTAGCAATTGTGAATGGGAGCTTGCTCATATTGCCCATCAATGATAGACTGGATGAAGAAAATGTGGTACATACACACCATAAAATATTATGCAGCCATAAAAAGGATGAATTCATGTCCTTTGCAGGGCCATGGATAAAGCTGGAAACCATCATTCTCAGCAAACTGACACAAGAACAGAAAACCAAATACCGCATGTTCTCACTCATAAGTGGGTGTTGAATAATGAGAACACATGGACACAGAGAGGGTAGCATCACACACCAGGGCCTGTTGGGGGTGGGAAGCCTAGGGGTGGAATAAGAGGGGAAAGGGGGATTGGCGAGGGATAACATTAGGAGAAATACCTAATGTAGATGATGGGGCGATGGATGCAGCAAACCACCATGGCATGCGTATACCCATGTAACAATCCTGCAAGATCTGCACATGTACCCCAGAACTTAAAGTAAAAAACAAAAAAAAAATTAAAAAAGAAAAACAAAAAGAAAAAGATTGTATTGCTTTGGTAACTATTATTTGTAGAGTATTATTATTAATTATTGAGTTATATTAATTTTTATTTGTGAGTATTAAGTTGCTGGCACCATTCTAAGGACTGGCGATACAGCAGTGAATAAACAGACAAAAATATAAGCCCCTCACAGAGCTTATATTTTAGTGACAGTGGCTAATTAATTCCATATTCAGTAGGGAAAAAGTCACAGAGCAGAGGAGGGATGTGATCTGCCCTTGTCTTTCGAAAGTCCACATTGACACTTTATGGCCATATAGAGAATAGACGGTGATAGGCAAAATTTGAAACAGAGATACCAGTTAGGAGTTTGTTGTAATGTTCTGTGTGACAGATGATTGTGGCTTGAACACAATCATGAGGCATTGAAGATGAGAGCTTCAATGCCCCATTAAAGCATAGAGACTAATTGCTGCAGATTCTAGAATTATCTGAAGGAAAAACTAATAGCATTTGTTGATTAGATGGATATGGGTGTCAACACATTTATTGAAGAGGTTCATATAAATTTGAGAGTCTGTCTGATAGACAAAAATAAAAGGTGACCACTCTTAAATTACATTTTTGGGCCACTTTCAGTGTGAAGGCAATAGCATCTGTAATATTGCATTTATTTATGGACATCAAAATTTTAAAGGATTATAGACTAATTGCTCAGAGGCATGTCTTCATGATAGTGAAAGGCATTGAAATCATATCATACCATATGAGGCACACTTTTAGGAGCAGTTGATATTTAATCTAATGACTACAAGAGTCAGTTGAGAAGTATTAGTTTTCAAGTACATCGTGTCATTTAGAAGAAAGATTAAGCTTTTTAGAAATGGTCCGCAAGGGACAAAAAATATTATTTGATGAGTATAAGTCAGAGGCATACAGATTTTTACTCATTATATATATGAATTGTTAATATCAGTCCTGGTCTAAATGTAATCCGTGTCCTGGAACACAGAATTCTTTTTTATTCATATTATTCAAGTGCAGCGTAGAGGACAGCTTGATTGGGATATTATGGAAAATTTTAATGTCAATGGAGTGACCCTCCCAATTTGAAGGTGCAGATAATTCAAAAGTTGTTTGATAACTCTCCTTTGATATATAGAATACTTATAGTCAGCTATGAGGATAAACAGGAGCATTTCGGAAGTTACTTATCTTGACAAATTCTAGATAATCATTCTAAATTACCTTTTAATTGCTTTAAAAAGTAGAACTAGCAGTAAAATTTTTTCAGGTAGTATTTATTATGCTTTGCTACAAATATTTGTTTTCTTAAATGTTCGCTTCTCCCCATCCCGATATAACAAGCTTATCTAAAGTAAGCCTTGTTTTAAATGTACTGTGTAAGGGGAATAATATTTTGCCTCCAAACAAGAAGAGTAGTGATAATTCCTAGTATGTTGAATTTGTCTCACTTGAATTGAAATGAAAATACCTAAAGACATTTTTTCTTTTTCAAATGAGTTGGATCCAATTACAATACTTATTAATTATGACAATGGAACTGATACAGTAATTGTCTAAGACAAAATGTTTTGCAAAAAAATTTTAAACATTGATTTTATGAAGTACTTAAATATGCCATCTGATATTGAAATGTTAAAAGTTCCTATCAAATTGCAGAAATATTTGAAATGTACTATGTCACATTAAATTAACATATTATGTAAATATTAATGTGAAAATTTGATAGCTGTGTATGACAATTGTATTTTAAAAAAATAGCATGCCTTTATTTTGGAAAAGAAGTTGAATAAAGGCTGCAGTATATATAAAATGCCTAGTTTTTGTAGGTTTATCCTTTATGGCTCAAATAATTTTAAGGTGCCAATTTATTCATTCTCTGAAACTGAAAATTCTGTTATTTGACCACCTCTCAAAGTTCTCACTTATTTCTAACAATGATCAAGAAAACCATCGGACTAAAACACTACTTACTGAGTTCAAGTATTCTATTTGCTTTTCTTTGCCTAGTATTCCTGTTTGAAACATTATGAGACTCCAGACTCCAGGCTTTTCTCCCTTGAATCCTGTTTTTTTATGCTGTTGTTGTTAATAAGCCCTCCTTTGGGGATATAGTAAAGCTAAGGCATTTCAACTATTTACATTTGAAGAAGCAATATATCCCCTAACAGAAACTATCCCTAATGGTTAAAGATCCCAGTATGTTGAAGGAGAAAAGAAAGCTTAACTGTGGAGATGTTTTACTACTGCAGATAGAGAGGAAGTAAAATGTGAGAAAATGGGGAAGAAATAAGGGAAGTGGAAATTCTGTCTATTTATGTGATGGGTTGATTTATTGTTGGGGCAAAGATTACAGGCCCTAATTTTAATCTTTGTCCTGGAAGATCACACTTTGTCCTGGAAGACATAGTGAGCCCCCAACTATTACAGAGGTTCTCAGAAAGGAGTAAACTATTCTTTACAGTTACTATGTTGAAAGGGCAAAGTCAGAGCACAGGTGATAAGTCGTATCTTCATTTGAAAATACACTGCTTGTTTCTGATAAACATTAATTATCTCTTTTTCCATTTACTTCTTACATAACTTAATGAAAAATAAGCCAGTTTATCTTGTACTGGAATTCGAAAAACCTCTCTTCCCTCTTTCATAGAAGTCTGAGGCACTCAAATGTTTAAGGCATAGACAGGAAATAGAACAAGGATTGGATGGGAAGGAACTCTTTTTGTAGGGTAGCAAAACTTGGCTGGCAGATATAAAGAACATGTTTAAATAAAAAATAGGGCTCTAAAAAAGGAAAGACAACATTTATACTTTCTTACTTTCTAAGTCTCCTTTGTAAAACAGAAACAAATATTTGTTTAAAACAATGTTGCAAAACTCTATTGTTCCCATCTTTTATCATGTTCTTTTGAAATTCACAGCATCCTTTGAGTCCATAGAAGAGGTCTGATCCACAGAAGACAAGGGAACGTCTTCCTAATTTTTAGTATTTTTGGGGGTTGCTCCTTTTTCACTCTGTTGCAGTTTATGTTTAATTGGCATTTTTACTGACGTAATTGTATATTAAATTAATTGTAAGGAATAATGTAGAGAGACTCTGCACTTGGTTTACCCCAATGTTACTTTTTTTTTTTTTTTTTTTAATTTTTCAGATGGAGTCTCGCTTTGTTGCCCAGGCTGGAGTGCAGTAGCACGATCTGGACACACTGCAAACTCTGACTCCCAGGTTCAAGCAATCCTCCCACCTAAGCTTTCCTAGTAGCTGGGATTACAAGCATGAGCCACTACACTGAGCTAATTTTTGTGTTTTAGTAGAAACAGAGTTTCACTATATTGACTAGACTGTTCTCAAACTCCTAATCTCAAGTGATCCACCTGCCTCAGCTTCCCAAAGTGCTGAGATTACAGGCGTGAGCCACCACACCTGTCCACAATGTTTTCGGTTTGTAAAATTGTAGTACAATATAAAAACTAGGATATTTACATTGACAAATCCACCATACAATTCGCTTTCCTTGTATTTGCGTGTGTGTGTGTGTGTGTGTGTGTGTGTGTGTGTGTGTGTTGATTCCAAATAAACGTATCTTATCTAGGTTTGTGCATCCACTGCCACAGTTAAGGGACTGAACAGTATCAGCCCCTCCAGCATCCTTACCGCTGCCCTCTTACAAACACACCCACCTCCCTCCATCCTACCCCATTACTGACTAAACATTGACAACTACTACTATGTTCTCCATTTCTAATACTTTGTCGTTTCAATATGGTATATAAATGGAATCAAACAATATAATCTTTACAGATTGGCTTTTTTTTCACTCAAAATAATCCCTGGAGATTCATCGAAGTCTTTGCACACTACGTATATGAATAGTTTGCTCCTTTTTATTACTGTGCAGTGTTCTGTGGTATGGATGCACAAGAGTGTTTAAACATTTGCCTGTTGAAGAACTTCTAGGTTGTTTACAGTTTTGTGCTGTTACAAATAAAGCTGCTATATATATTCAGGTATAAGTTTTTGTGTACACATAAATTTCTATTTCTCAGAGATAAGTTACAGTGTAATATTTAGGTCATGTGGTAACCATATATTTAAGAAACTACCATAGTATTTTTTAGAGTGGTTATACCATTTGCGTTACCAACAATAATGTTTGAGTGACCCATTTTCTCTTTATCGTCAATAAAATTTGGTGTCACTATTTTTGATTTGCTTCATTCTGATTAGTTTGTGCTATTAAGAATTGTTTATTTTGGTTTTAATTTGCATTTCACTGATGGCTAATTGTAATAATATTTTTCATATGCTTATTTAACATTTATATATTCCTTATAGTGAAATATATGTTCATGTCTTGTCTATTTTCATATGGATTTTAGCTGTTGAATCTTGATAATTCTTTATGCATTCTAGATACCAGTCACTTGTCAGCTATATGACTAAAATTTATTTTCCAATTTGTAGCTTGTTTTCACGTTGTAATAATTTTGTGCAGCAGAAAATTTTGATCAGATCCAATTTGTTAAGTTTTTATTTTATGGATCATGCTTTTTGTGTTGTATTTAAAAATTTTGCTGAAAAACCCTGAAGATTTTCTTTTTTTCTAAAAGTTTCATGATTTTAATTTTTACATTTCAGATCATGATCCATTCTGAGTTTTTGTATAAGTTGTGAGGTTTAAGTCAAAGGTCAAGGTCTTTTTTTTTTTTTATCTACATAGACTCATACATGGATGTTCCAGCACCATTATTGAAAAGGCAGTCTTTTCTTCATTGAACTGTTTACCTTTATAAAAGTATCAGTTGAGAATATATTTCTGGGTTCTCAATTCTGTTATACAAATTTGTTTATTCTTCTTCCAGAAGCACACTGTCTTTATTATTATAGCTAGAGAGGAGACCTTAATTAGTAAGTAAAACAATTGCTACATTTTATTCTTATTTCAAGATTATTATTCTAGTATCTGTAATTTTTCATATAAATTTTATGTTTTTCTATGTCTAGAAGAACTCTTGTAGGGAGTTTTGTAAGTGTTAATTAAATAAATAAATAAATTTGAGGAGAATCTTCCTTATTGAGTACCCCAATTCATGAATCTTAGATATTATGAACCATGCATCAAAGATAACTTAAATAGAGAAATATAACAGGTTGGTTATATAACAGGTTTGTTTTATCTCCTATTTATGCTTTATTTGATGTCATTCATTAGCATTTAATAATTTTATTATACATAGCCTGTACATAATTCATGAGATGCATACCTATGCTTTTCATTATGTTTGGAGTAATTGTAAATGGTATTGTTCTTTATATTGCTGTTTTTTCCATGCTTATTATGAGTATATAGAAATGCAGTTGAACTTTGCACATTAATTTTATATTCTGAAGGCCAGGTGCCGTGGCTCTCCCCTGTAATCCCAGAACTTTGGGAGGCCGAGGCAGGCAGATTACCTGAAGTCAGGAGTGTGAGACTAGCCTAGTAACATGGTGAAAGCCCATTTCTACTAAAAATACAAAAATTAGCTGGGTGTGGTGGCATGAATCTGTAATCTGAGCTACTCGGGAGGCTGAGGCAGGAGAATCGCTTGAACTAGGGAGACGGAGATTGCAGTGAGCTGAGATCACGCCATTGCATTCCAGCCTATGGGACAAGAGTGAAACTCCATCTTAAATAATAATAATAATAATTTTATATTCTGTTATCTTGTTCTAGGAGTATTTTTTTAGATTCCTTGTGGTTTTCTACATAAACAATCATGGCATCTGTAACTATATAGTTTTATTTCGTTCTTTTGAATTGTTATGCCTTTTATTTCTTTTTGGCCCTATTTCAGTGACTACAACTTCAGTATTATATTAAAAAAGAGTGTTGAGAGTTGACATATTTGCCTTGTTCCCAATTTTAAAGGGACAGCATTTCCACTTTCACTATTAAGTATATTTTAGTGGTAGGTTTTTAATGTTTTTGTCAGGTTGAGGATTTATCATGAATCAGTGTTAGATTGGTTGAGAATATTGTACAATATTCTTTATCCTTGCATAAGTATTCAATTATCTGATTTTAACTCCTAAGATCTTGGACCTACTGATGGCGAGTGGGGCACCCTTCTTCCTGTCCTGACTACGAATGTAGTCAGGGAATGTTAGTGTCACTGAGTTTTCATTTTAGTTTCATGTGAAAGTGGCTAGGAATGAGAAGGAAGCTTCAAAAATACTGAAAGGTTTTGGGACTGTTTCTATGCACTTTTTGGAAAAAATTACTATTTACCAGGAACATCGTTGCACACTTCTTCATTTTGGATAGGAAATAAAACCCTCTTTTATTTCTACCCACTAAAGGCTACCCAAATTTGTCAAAAGGAGCTTTGGGTGAAGTGTGACATAGCTTAGGTCAGTTAACACATGGCTTTGCAGACCTGGATCTGTGAATTACTTGGTGTATAATGCTCCATTGATTTCGGTTCTTGTGAAAAGCCAGAGGAAGGGGTTCTTTTTTTTTAAATTTATTTTTATTGCATTTTAGGTTTTGGGGGTACATGTGCAGAACGTGCAAGATAGTTGCATAGGTACACACATGGCAGTGTGTTTTGCTGCCTTCCTCCCCTTCACCCACATTTGACATTTCTCCCCAGGCTATCCCTCCCTAGCTTCCCCCCCTGCTGTCCCTCCCCTATTCCCCCCAATAGACCCCAGTGTGTAGTACCCCCTTCCCTGTGTCCATGTGTTCTCACTGGCTGGGAAAATGTGGCACATATACACCATGGAATATTATGCAGCAATCAAAAATGATGAGTTTGTGTCCTTTGTAAGGACATGAATGAATCTGGAGAACATCACTCTCAGCAAACTGACACAAGAACAGAAAATGAAATACCACATATTCTCACTTATAGGCAGGTGAGGAAAAAAAATGGGAAGGGGTTCTTTTGAATTGTTGAATTTCAAACACAGAAGCAACTAAGAATAAATACCTGAACAACATCTATCCATGGATAAAATGGCAATAAAATTTGAAAAGAAGGAAGGTTGTTTGCCACTATAAGGAAGCGCTTTTGCAGTTCCCTGAGAACCCTGGTAAGAGAGTTGAAGCAGCACTGAAAACGCTTTGCATGCTGGATAAGTTTGTCTCTAAATGTGATCAGCAGCAAGTGAATCTATATGGAGTCACAGTAAAGACTGAGAGGAAGGAGCATTGGGAACACACATGTTGAGTGACAGAATTATGTATATTTCCTAATGCACAAGTCATGTCCTCCTCTTTCTCCTTCTAGCCTACCTCCTCCTCTCTTGCTCTCAAAAGGGATGTATAGAATCACAGTGCTTTACTAAGCAAAAGACATTGTGCTTCAGATTAGATCTGCAGTTACTTTGGGATAAATTTTCTTAATATCCAGCCTAAGATATTCTATTTTAAAGTAAACCCAACACTTTTGGTGGAAAACCTTAGTCATTTCACAGATTTAATGTCTATTCATAGGAAAACCTAAAATAATTGGTTTCATCATTCATCCAGCAAATATGTATTGAGTACTTATTATGAGTAAGATTTATGACTGAATAAAATTGAGCTATTAACCAACCTTGTCAATAATGTCTTTAAAAGAAAAACCTCAATTCTAAATGGTGTTTCTTTAAGAAAAAAAAATATTGCTATTGAGTGTATCTGAAAAATAATCTTTCTGGATGAGCATTTTGGAAGTTTGACTAGCTTTTTGCTTTGAGTAAACTTTTTCTATTTACATCACTGTGAATAACTATATGATCTCAGCTTATCCTTGAATTTATCTAGTGTCTTTAAATCCACTAGAATGAACTTGACCAATGACCATGGTTAAAAAAGAAGTGTGATGGCAACATCTTAGAATAGAATCATTCACTTAACAACTTCCTTCCACTAATCTATTTCTATCTGGTCCGTGGCCACATATAGTTCCTGATTTCTTTCTTTAAACTCTTCTTCATCTTGAGTTTTGTAACAAATACAGTATATTTATATCTTTCTCAGATTGTCAGCATTATTTTCAACATTTCACTTGATAAAATACTTAGTTTGTGAGTTTTGTGTTTATGTATTTATTTTAACCGATTTTTATATGCTATTGTAGCGTAAAGATCACAAGGCTCATCAACCAAGAAATATAAATAAGGTCATGTTAATGTTAATATGGAAATTTCCCTAAGCTGTTATCTTCTACCTGTACAACTGCAGGATTTCAGCCCACTGGAAAGTCTCTCTAGGTATTGCTGAGACCCCTTAGAGGGTGTTTCACATTTGTTCAGTACTGATTCTCCCATGTGTCCATTGTTGATGATTACGTCAACTTATCTTTCATCATATCTGCTATATTTGCCATGATTAAGGCATCTCAGTGCAGCCGAAAACAAGCCAGAATGTAAAAGGCATTACTTTTCTTTCTATCATTAAAATGATCTTCATGAAGAAAATAGACTCAAAAGGCTACATTTTGTATAATTTAGATTATATGACATTTTAGAAAAGGCAAAATTATAGGGACAAAAAAAAACCAAACATAAATATTGACCAGTGGCTTGAGGTGATAAGAGGGTTATGTAAAATGGATCACATAGGACATTTTTAGGGTTGTGGAACTGTATTTTCACTGTGGTTGTGCAGTTTATGCATTTGTCAAAACTCATAGAACTGTATAATATAAGGGATCTATGCAACTGTGTGTAAATTTCATCTCATTAAAAATATCTTTCATAAAAACATTTCCTTTAAATTCTGCCTACCTCTATAGTGGAGTACAAATAACCATGGTAGCTGAATTGGATATTGAGGGAAACGCACACATTGTAGTCTCTTCCTCATTCTTTTGGCTTCACCAGGTATATATATTCTTCCTACTGCTTAAGCCAAAACAGAATACTTTAGGTAAATTTCTTCATGAAGTAGACTCTTAGGCCTAATGATTTCAATTCTGTATATACATTAAAACAAATATATATAAATTTTCTTAAATTCAACTAAAAAGAACCCTATATTAATTGCAAAGTTGTTCTCTAACAATGTTAAACTTTTAATGAGTGGATTGTATAATAAAAAACGTATTTGATTGACTCAATGTATGATTCATTGTAGCAATGAGTTTTGCACAGACAGATAGTCAAAAACTGAATAAATGCCTATATGGTACAAAACATATCTTCTGTCTTTTTAAATTTAATTTGTAATTTTTGTGGATACATAGTAGGTTTATATATTTATGGGTTACATATGACATTTTTAAACAGACATGCAAGGCATAATAACTAAATCAGAGAAAATGGGGTACCCATCATCAAAGCATTTATCATTTGTGTTACATAAACAAATCAGTTATTATCTTTCAGTTATTTTAACATAATGACCTACAGTTCTATTCATGTTGTTGCAAATGACAGGATCTCATTCTTTTTAATGGCTGAATAGTACTCCATTGTGTATAAGTTTCACATTTTTTTTATCCATTTATCTGTTGATGGACACAAGTTGCCTTCAAATTATTGCTGTTGAGAAAAGTATTACAATAAACATGGGAGTAGGAATATCTCTTTGAAATACTCATTAGGATATACTTTTTGGTATATAACTATGAGTTGTATTGCTGGATTATATAGTAACTATTTTTAGTTTTTCGAGGCACCTCCAAACTATTCTTCACAGTTATTGTACTGATTTACATTCCCACCAACAACATATGAAGGTTCTCTTTTTTTCACATCATTGCCAATATCTGTTATTGCCTGTCTTTTGGACAAAAGCCATTTTAACTAGGGTAATATAATAACTTTTTATAGTTTTGATGATGATCAATAATGTAGAGCAACTTTTCATATACCTGTGCTGTTTGTATGCCTTCTTTTAACAAATGTCTGTTCAGATCTTTTGCCCGTTGTTAAATTGGATTATTAGATTTTTTTTCTTTGTTGAGTTCTTTATATATTCTGGTTATTAATCAGTTGTCAGGGCGGTAGTTTGCAAATATTTTCTTCTATTCTGTGGATTATCTTTTGACTTTGTTGATTGTTTCCTTTGTTGTACAGAAGTTTTTTATTTGATTTTATTTTTAACTCGATGTGATCCCATTTGTCCATTTTTACTTTGCCCATGCTTGTGGAGTATTACTGAAGAAATCTTTGCCCACTCTGATAACCTCAAGAGTTTCCCCAATGTTTTCTTTTCATAGTTTCATAGTTTCTGATCTTAGATTTAAGTCTTTTAACCAGTTTTGAATTGATTTTTGTATATGGCAAGAGATAGAGGTTTAGTTTCCTTCTTCTGCATAGAGATATCAAATTTTACCAACACCCTATATTGAAGAGACTGTCTCCAAGGTACGTTCTTGCAACTTTCTAAAAAATGAGTTCACTGTAGATGTATAAGTTTATGTCCACATTTTCTATTCTATTCTACTAGGCTATGCATCTGTTTTTTAAACCAGTGCCATGCCATTTTGCTACTACAGATCTATATTATAATTTGAAGTCAGGTGATGTGTTTCCTCCAGTTTTTCTCTTTTTGCTTAGGATAGCTTTGGCTATTATGGGACTTTTGTGTACTAATTTCTATCTTAAAGATCTGCTCAATGCTGAAAGTGAGACGCTGAAGTCTCCAGCTATTATTGTATTGGGATCTATCTCTTTCATTAGTTCTAATAATATTTTCTTTATATCTCCAGGTGTTCCAGTATTGGGTAATTATATATTTACAATTGTTAATCCTCTTGCTGAATTGATTCCTTTATCAGTACGTAATGACCTTTTTGTGTATTTTTACAGTTTTTGTCTTGAAATTAATTTTACCTGATGTTAAGAATAGCTACTGCTGCTTTCTTTTTGTTTCAGTTGGTATAAAATATCTTTTCTCCATTCCTTTATATTCAGTCTAAGTGTGTCTTTATAGGTGATGAGTGTTTCCTGCAGGCAAAAGATTATTGGGTCTTGTGTTTTTAATCCATTCAGTCACTCTATGTCTTTTAATTGGAGAGTTTAGAGCATTTCCTTTCAATGTTATTATTGATAACTAAGAAGTTACTCCTGCTGTTCTGTTATTTTTTTGTGGTTGTTTTGTGGTCTTCTCTTTCTTCTTACCTGTTTTCCCTTCGGAGAAAGTAATTTTTCCGGGTGGTATGATTTAGTGTCTTTTCATTTTTTTGTCTATCCATTGCATGTTTTTTGAGATTACCATGAAGTTTGAAAATACTAACTTATAGGCCATTATTTTAAGCTGATAGCAACTTAACACCGGTTGCATAAACAAACAAACAAAAGGAGAACTAATAAAAACTCTGCACTTCAACTTCACCCCTCCACTTTTTAACGTTTTGTTGTTTCTATTTATATCATACTGTACTATCTATGTCTTGAACAGTTTTTTAGTTATTGTTCTTGATTGGTGCACCTTTTAGTCTTCCTACTTAAAATATAGTTTACACACCACAGTTACAGTGTTATAATATTCTGTTTTTCTGTGTACTTATTATAGCCGGTGAGTTTTGAACTTTCAGATAATTTATTACTTACTAACGTTTTTCCTTTCTGACTGAAGAACTCCTTTAGCATACTTTTGTAGAATAGGTGTGATATTGATTAAATCCCTCAGGATTTTTTTTCCTAAAAAGGTCTTATGTCTTCTTCATGTTTGAAGAATATTTTCACCCCATATACGATTCTAAGATAAAGTTTTTCCTTCAGCAATTTAACTATGTCATGCCACTTTCTCCTAACCTGTAAGAGTTCCACAGAAAAGTCTGTTGTCAGATGTAGCAGAGATATTGAATGCCATTTGTTTATTTTCTCTTGCTGCTTTTAGGCTTCTTTCCTTTTTCTTTGACATTTAGGAGTTTATTAAATGCCTTGTGGTAGTCTTCTTAGGGTTAAATCTGCTTTCTGTCCTATAAGCTCTTTGTATTTGGGTATTAATGTCTTTCTCTAGATATTAATATCCTAATCTGATATTGTCATTTTGAATGTACTTTCTACCCCTAGCACTTTTTCTACCTCAGCTTTAAGGCCTTTCAAACATACTTTCTACCCCTATCTCTTTTGCTACCTCCTTTTTAAGGCTAATAATTCTTAGAATTGCCATTTTAAGGCTATTTTCTAGATATTGTAGGCATGTATCATTCATGTTGTTCTTTTTTTTCTTTTGTCTCTTCTGATAGTGTATTTTCAAATAGCCTGTCTTCAAGTTCACTAATTCTTTTTTCTAATTGATCAATTCTGCTTTTAACAGACTCTGATACATTCTTTAGTATACGATTGCATTTTTCAACTCCAAGATTTCCGCTTGATTCTTTTTAATTATTTCCAGTTTCTTTTCAAATTTATCATATATAATACTGAATTCTTTCTGTGTTATTGGAAATTTATTTGAGTTTCTTCAAAACAGCTATTTTGAATTTACTCTCTGAAAGGTCATACATCTCTGTTTCTCTGGGATTGGTCCCTGCTGTCTTATTTAGTTCATCTGGTGAAGTCACATTTTACTGCATGATTTTGTTCCTTGTGAGGTTCGCGTTTCTGGCACTGAAGACTTAGGTATTGATTGGCGTCTTTGCAGTCTGGGGTTGTTTGTACCCATCCTTCTTGGGAAAGCTTTCTACATATTCAGATAGACTTGCGTGTTGTGATCTAAGCTGTATCTTCAATAGGAGACAACCCAAGCCTAGTGGGTCTTGCAGACTTGAAATGTAGCACCTGAAGCTCTTGAGCAAGATCTGGACAAATTATCTGGATTACCCAACAGAGACTCTTGTTCTCTGCCTTTACTTTGTCCCAAACAAATGGAATCTCTCTGTACAAAGCTGCCTCGGGCTTGGGGTGGGGTGACACAAACATCCCTATGGGCACCAACACTGGGACTCTGCTGGGTCAGACCTAAAGCCAGCACAGCACTGAATCTTGTCCAAGGCCTTATGTAATGACTACCTGGCTACTGCCTATGTTTGCTCAAGATCCATCTGCCCAACAATGAGAAGGTAGAGAAGCCAGTCAGACTTGTGTCCTTCTCTTCAGGATGGCAATTTCCCCTAGGCCCCAGACAGTTCGAGAGATGCTATCTGAGAGCCAGGAACTAGAGTCAAAAACTTTAGATAACTGGTGTTCTATTCTACCGTGGCAGATCTGGCCTTTGCCATGAGACACAGTCCTGCCCATTTTTCCCTTCTTTTACCACAGACAGAAGGACCTCATACTGTGGCTACCACCACCACAGGCCCACAAAGAGTACTGCTAGGATACCACTGATGTTCCCTTAAGGCTAAGGCCTCATTAGTCAGCTCTAGTAAATGCTGCCAAGACTGGGACTCACCCTTAAGGGCAATGGGCTCTCCTCTGGTTCAGGGAAGTTCCAGAAATTCCATCCAAAAGCCAAGGCCTGGAATTGGGGGCATCAAGAGCCTGCTTGCTACTTTACCTCACTGTGGTCCAGCTGGTACCTAAGGTTCAAGACAAAGTCCTCTTTTCTTTTTCTTCTGCTTTTCTCAAGCAGAGGAGTTTATCACCATAACCACCCGACCTGGGAATGGGCTGGGGTTTCACCTGAAGCCAACATATCTAGGAGTCTCACCCAAGGCCTAAGTGTACTACCTGGATATTGCTGCTGGTTATTCAGGGCACAAGTCTCTTCAATCAGCTGGTGATAGATCTTGCTAGGACTATTATTTTCCTTCAAGGCAGAGTGTTCTCTTCTGGCCCACCATGTGTCTGGAAATGTCAACTGGGAGGTAGAGTCTGAAATAGGGACCTCACGACTCTGACCAGTGGACTATACTACTGTGACTAAGCTGGTTCTAAAATGCAAGACAAAAGTCCTTTTTCCTCTTCCTTCTTCTCTCCACAGGTGGAAGGAAGGGATTTCTTTTGCAGCCATGAGCTGTGCTACTGTTTGGAGATGGGCATTACAAGCACTCTCCTTAGCTGTCCTGGCTGAGTCACATGCCCCTCAAGTCTATAGCTCTGGGTCAACACTAGGCACAACACTAGGACTTATCTAGGAGTTGCAGTCCTTGTGGCCTAGACTGACTTTCGAGTTTATTTAGGTCCCCAGAGTAATTCAGCCAATAGTGGCCAGACTTGCTGGAATTCAAGTTCTGTCCACTGGGATGGGTGATTTTCCCCTGGTTAAGGATGGTTTAAATGCTGTCTCCATGGGCGTCAGCAGAATTCAGAGGGTTTTGATTTCTGTTGTGACAGGGCAGAACTGAGTGTAGTGCAGAGTCTCACAATCACTGTACTATTCTTTTCCTGAATGCACAGATTTCCCTATATCACGGGGCTATTGCAGGGGGAGTGGGGAGGAGTGGCGAGGAGTGGCATCCACAATTTAAAACTGTTTTTTCTACCCTCTTCAGTGCCTTTTTCAGGGACATAAAATTAAAACTGGTTATTGCAAGTACTAACCTGGTCCTTGTGAAGGTGAATTTTTTGTGTAGATAGTTGTTAAATTTGGTGTTGCTGTGGAGGGGACACTCACTGGAGCCTTCTATTCTGCCATCTTGCTCCACACCATCCATTTCTGCTATCTTGATTTTATAGTCTCTACTTTGAACTCCTCTCAAGAGGTTCTCTTTCCTCTTTATGGAGTTACGAACATTAAAATGGGTTTTATAGACAACAGAAATGTCTCTTATTTAAACCCACTCACTCTGGTTTACCCTTTTTTCTTTTTAGTGTTCTTACCTCTTTCCATAAAATAACTTTTAAAACCACTAAGATGTCTTTCCTGAGTCCGTTCTCCTTCATCCTGCCACCATTATATGATCCGATTTTTAATTTCAGAACTTGATCCTCTTTTCTGATTTAGATTATTATTATTCTCACTATTTGCATTAGTTGTCTTTATTTTTCATGTTTTTTTTTTTTTTTTTTTTTAAATTACTGCCAAGAATTGAACACAGTCCTTCAGAAGATCTGGAGAAAAGATGAGAAATATCACAGATTTCATTTAGAGATTATATTTATATTCTTGTCACCTGAGTCCATGTAAACTTTTTTGACATGCATGTACTTTCATTTTCTGTAGATTCTGGTTTTATTTTTCTCTCTAATTTCAGTTTCATATCATTCATAAACGTTATCAGTATGCATTAAATATCCCCATTTCAGTCATGGATAAAATGTTTTTTAAGGCACAGGACAAAAATAATATCCCTCAAGATTGGTGTGACCCACTAATTGGAAGTCTTTGAGTGTAGTATTTTTTAATTAGATGTAAATTCATCTAATTGTATAATTACTCAACTCATATTTCTCTACCTAATTCATAAGAATATCATGAGAGACTTTTAAGTATTGTATTTAAATCTGGATATTTGATGTCTGCTGCATTTTTCTGATTTTCTAGTCTAGTAAACATGTCAAAAAAGAAAATGAGTTTAGTCTAACAAGGCTTATTCATAGTCAACTCATAGTAATGATTACTGCTTTTCTAGTTGCTTGCAACCCATCATTGTAACTATCAGTGCTGAATTCTTGCCTGAGATTGATGTGAAACCCTCTGATTTTCAAAATATAAATATTTTTTCCTTTTCAAAAGCGAAAATTACAATTTTTCCAGCTTCAGTCTTATGTAGTATTTTTTTTCTCAATGAATCCTAAGATCTTTTTTCTTCAAGGAATATTCCATAAAGAAGTTTTATAAGAAAGTAAAAAATATTTTTACTAGTCCATAAAAGTCTTATTTAATAATTTATAAATATCAATAAGAAAGTGACAAATACCCAGGAGAAAAATGAAAAGAATGTAACATTTTCTGAATAAAATCAAAATAAATGTTTATAATTTATATAAAATTATACTCAAATAACGAATTATTGTATCTCATCTATGAAGTTGTCAAAAATTCATTCAGTTCTTTTATTTATCAAAAAATTTTAAACTGTATAATCTGCACCAGGTTCTGTTCTAGAGATTGGGGATTTAGTGCATAAAATATTACAGTTATTTTCTTCCCTTCCAGCCATTCAAATTATAATTAAAAACTGAGGGAATCAAACAAAAACATAGACTTTCTAAATCAGGTTATTTCTGGTAGTGGTATGAACTAACTTGAAGAATTATCTTTAATGGATATTCTTAAATACTTAACATGTGAACATAAATCTTTTTTTAAAATTTTTTTATTTTTATTGCATTTTAGGTTTTGGGGTACATGTGCAGAACGTGCAAGATAGTTGCATAGGTACACACATGGCAGTGTGTTTTGCTGCCTTCTTCCCCTTCACCCACATTTGGCATTTTTCCCCAGGCTATCCTTCCCCATCTCCCCCCCCACTGTCCCTCCCCTATCCCCCCCAATAGACCCAGTGTGTAGTACCCCCTTCCCTGTGTCCATGTGTTCTCATTTTTCCTCGCCCACCTATGAATGAGAATATGTGGTATTTCATTTTCTGTTCTTGTGTCAGTTTGCTGAGAATGATGTTCTCCAGATTCATCCATGTCCTTACAAAGGACACAAACTCATCATTTTTGATTGCTGCATAATATTCCATGGTGTATATGTGCCACATTTTCCCAGTCCAGACTATCATCGATGGGCATTTGGGTTGGTTCCAGGTCTTTGCTATTGTAAATAGTGCTGTAATGAACATTCGTGTGCATGTGTCCTTATAGTAGAACGATTTATAGTCCTTTGGATATATACCCAGTAATGGGATTGCTGGGTCAAATGGAATTTCTATTTCTAGGTCCTTGAGGATCATCGCCACACTGTCTTCCACAATGGTTGAACTAATTTACACTCCCACCAACAGTGTAAGAGTGTTCCTATTTCTCCACATCCTCTCCAGCATCTGCTGTCTCCAGATTTTTTAATGATCACCATTCTAACTGGCGTGAGATGGTATCTCAATGTGGTTTTGATTTGCATCTCTCTGATGACCAGTGATGATAAGCATTTTTTCATGTGTTTGTTGGCCTCATGTATGTCTTCTTTTGTAAAGTGTCTGTTCATATCCTTTGCCCATTTTTGAATGGGCTTGTTTGTTTTTTTCCTGTAAATCTGTTTGAGTTCTTCGTAAATTCTGGATATCAGCCCTTTGTCAGATGGGTAAACTGCAAAGATTTCTTCCAATTCTGATGGTTGCCAATTCACTCTAGTGACTGTTTCTTTTGCCGTGCAAAAGCTGTGGAGTTTGATTAGGTCCCATTTGTCTATTTTGGCTTTTGTTGCCGATGCTTTTGGTGTTTTGGTCATGAAGTCCTTGCCTACTCCTATGTCCTGAATGGTTTTGCCTAGATTTTCTTCTAGAGTTTTTATGGTGCCAGGTCTTATGTTTAAGTCTTTAATCCATCTGGAGTTGGTTTTAGTGTAAGGTGTCAGGAAGGGGTCCAGTTTCTGCTTTCTGCACATGGCTAACCAGTTATCCCAACACCATTTATTAAACAGGGAATCCTTTCCCCATTGCTTGTTTTTGTCTGGTTTATCAAAGATTATATGGTTGTAGATATGTTGTGTTGCCTCCAATGCCTCTGTTCTGTTCCATTGGTCTATATCTCTGTTTTGGTACCAGTACCATGCTGTTTTGATTACTGTAGCCTTGTAGTATAGTTTGAAGTCTGGTAGTGTGATGCCTCCCACTGTGTTCTTTTTGCTTAGAATTGACTTGGCTATGCAGGCTCTCTTTTGGTTCCATATGAAGAACATAAATCTTTTTTAGCCTTCTAACCTTAGTTTTTATTAAACATAGAGAATCATTTTCACAAATTATCATGTAGGGAGTTATCACTCAGTAGGGAAAATAGCAGAAATATGAAAGTTACTAGAAATGTAGAGGAAGTAGTTCACTAAGCAAAAGAAAAGTGAATAATTTTATACAAAGATCTTAAAGCACTGTAATATGTAAAACTATAAATTTCTCAATTAAGTTATTTTCAGTGGTAATGCAGTAAAAGAATAAAGTGCAAAGAAATAACTTATATTTAACAAGATATTAATTATGAGATTTAAATATTAATAGTTTGAATCTACAAAATCTCATTCTAGGATCCCAAACTCACTGGTCTGGGTGCCCTGTTAAACCGGCAATCTAAGATTTGGAAGGGCAGATTGCCATGTTCATCTGATTGAACGGGACTTGGACAATGAGCCAGACCAGGAGTTTCCTTGGAAGCGTGATCTGAGCTGGGGTAGTGGGCAGCGGCACAGGAGATCGCACGGATCCCAGTGCCCTATCGGCAGGCTACTGGGGTGCCAGTGAGAGAGTCGACCTTTCAACTTGGGGAGAGGAAGAGAGAGAGAGAGAGGACGGACTCTGAGGCAGGGAGCTGGGTGATCGGGCTCGGCGGGTCCCACGCTCACGGGGACAAGCAGGGCGGCGACTGGAGATGCTTGGGGCTGAGAGTTTTGCTGCCGGCATCTAGGACGGTGCAGCCCGGTGAGGGAGTGGCGTCCACCATTGCTGATGCAGTCCACCTCCACTGAAGTACTGCCCAGGACTGATGCAGCCTGCCATTGCCAAGGCAACCTGCCATAACAGAGAGACTCCGCGCTCCACAGCAGAAAGGAGCCCAGCAGCAACAGGGCGGACCCGCGCTAGCAGGTCAGAGCCCCGGCAGGCAAATAGTGAATAGACTGCCACCTAGTGGGGCAGGACAGTGCAACAGATACTCATAAAGAAAGCCCCAACTCCCTGAGACAGAGCATCTAAGGGGGGGGGAAGAGTGGTGTTTTATGAGTTCTATAGCAGCAGACATAAACAACCTCCCAACAATGCTGAATGAACAACAGAGCTCACAGCTCAGCACTGGAGCTCCTATAAGCACAGACTGTCTCCTCAAGCAGCTCCCTGACCCCTGTATATCCAAGGAGTCACCCCAGAAAAGGACTAATCAGACTGACATTTGGCTGGCATTATTCTGGAACAAGGACAGCAGAAGAAGAAACTGGTATCATCCCTCACTGTTCCGCAGCTGCTGCAGGTATACCCCAGACAAGCAGGGCCTGGATTGGACCTCAGCACTCATACAGCAGAGGGGATAGACTATTAGAAGGAAAACTAAGTAACAGAAATACTTCATCATCAACAATCTCAGCATCCACACAGAGACCCAATTGAAAAATCAGCAACTACTGAGACGACAGGCGGATAAATCCATAAAGATGGGAAGAAACCAGTGCAAAAAGGAGGAAAGCACCCGAAACCAAAACAACTCACCTCCAAAAAAGGACCAAAACTCCTCGTCAGCAAGGGAACAAAGCTGGACGGAGAATGAATGTGACACAATGACGGAAGCAGACTTCAGAAAGTGGATAATGAGAAACTTCAGTGAGCTAAAGGAACATGTTCTAAACCAGTGCAAAGAAACTAAGAACCTTGAAAAAAGATTTGAAAAAAGATTCGAGGAATTGATAACAAGAATGGACAACTTAGAGAGGAATATGAATGAATTGAAGGAGCTGAAAAACACAACACGAGAACTTCGCGAAGCATGCACAAGTTTCAACAGCCGAATTGACCAAGCAGAAGAAAGAATATCAGAAGTTGAAGATCAACTCAATGAAATAAAATGAGAAACCAAGATTAAAGAAAAAAGTACAAAAAGGAATGAACAAAATCTCCAAGAAATGTGGGACTATGTGAAGAGACCCAACCTACGTTTGATAGGTGTACCAGAATGTGACGAAGAGAATGAATCCAAGCTGGAAAACACTCTTCAGGATATTATCCAGGAAAATTTCCCCAACCTAGCAAGACAGGTCAATACTCAACTCCAGGAAATACAGAGAACACCACAAAGATATTCTGCAAGAAGAGCAACCCCAAGGCACATAATCGTCAGATTCACCAGGGTTGAAACGAAGGAGAAAATACTAAGGGCAGCCAGAGAGAAAGGTCGGGTCACCCACAAAGGGAAGCCCATCAGACTCACAGCAGATCTCTCAGCAGAGACTCTACAAGCCAGAAGAGAGTGGGGGCCACTATTCAACATCCTTAAAGAAAAGAGCTTTCAACCCAGAATTTCATATCCAGACAAACTGAGCTTCATAAGTGAAGGAAAAATAAAATCCTTCACGAACAAGCAAGTACTCGGAGATTTTGTCACCACTAGGCCTGCTTTACAAGAGCTCCTGAAAGAGGCACTACACATAGAAAGAAATAACCAGTTCCAGCCATCCTAAAAGCATACCAAATGCTAAAGACCATCAACAAAATGAAGAATGTACATGAACCAATGGGCAAAACAGCCAGCTAGCATCAAAATGGCAGTATCAAATTCACAGATAACAATATTAACCCTGAATGTAAATGGGTTAAATGCACCAATCAAAAGACACAGACTGGCAAATTGGATAAAAAACCAAAACCCATCAGTGTGCTGTATCCAGGAAACCCACCTCACACGCAAAGATCCACAAAGGCTCAAAATAAAAGGATGGAGGAAGATTTACCAAGCAAATGGAGAGCAAAGAAAAGCAGGAGTTGCAATTCTCCTCTCTGATAAAATAGACTTTAAAGCAACAAAGATCAAAAGGGACAAAGAAGGTCATTACATAATGGTAAAAGGATCGATACAACAAGAAGAGCTAACGATTCTAAATATATATGGACCCAATGTAGGAGCACCCAGATATATAAGGCAAGTTCTTAATGACTTACAAAGAGACAGACTCCCACACAATAATAGTGGGAGAATTTAACACTCCACTGTCAATAGCAGACACATCAACCAGACAGAAAATTAACAAGGATATCCAGGACTTGAACACAGACCTGGAACAAGCAAACCTGATAGACATTTACATAACTCTCCACCCCAAATCCACAGAATATATATTCTTCTCAGCACCACATCACACCTACTCCAAAATTGACCACATAATTGGAAGTAAAGCACTCCTCAGCAAATGCAAAACAACGGAAATCATAACAAACAGTCTCTCAGACCATAGTGCAATCAAGTTGGAACTCAGAATTCAGAAAATAACTCAGAACCACAAAGCTTCATGGAAACTGAACAACTGGCTCTTGAATGTTGATTGGATAAACAATGAAATGAAGGCAGAAATAAAGAAGTTCTTTGAAACCAACGAGAATGAAGACACCACATACCAGAATTTCTGGGGCACATTTAAAGCAGTCTGTAGAGGAAAATATATAGCAATAAGTGCCCACATGATAAGAGTGGAGAGATCCAAAATTGACACCCTATCATCAAAATTGAAAGAGCTAGAGGAGCAAGATCAAAAAAGCTCAAAACCTAGCCGAAGACAAGAAATAACTAAGATCAGAGCAGAACTGAAGGAGATAGAGACAAGAAAAACCCTTCAAAAAATCAATAAATCTAAGAGCTGGTTTTTTGAAAAGATCAACAAAATAGACCACTAGCCAGACCGATAAAAAAGAAAAGAGAGAACAACCAAATAGATGCAATAAAAAACGATAAAGGGGAAATCACCACAGATTCCACAGAAATTCAAACCATCATCAGAGAATACGACAAACAACTTTATGCACACAAACTAGTAAATCAGGAAGAAATGGATAAATTCCTGGACGCCTGTGTCCTCCCAAGCCTAAACCAGGAGGAAGCCGAAACTATGAATAGACCAATAACAAGGTCAGAAGGTGAGGCCGCAATTAAGAGCCTACCACACAAAAAAAGCCCAGATCCAGATGGGTTCACAGCTGAATTCTACCAGACACACAAAGAGGATCTGGTACCATTCCTTCTGAAACTATTCCAAATAATCCAAAAAGAGGGAACCCTTCCCAAATCATTTTATGAGACCAACACCATCCTGATACCAAAACCTGGCAGAGACTCAACAAGAAAAGAAAACTTCAGGCCAATATCCATGATGAACATAGATGCAAAAATCTTCAATAAAATACTGGCAAATCGATTGCAACAGCACATTTAAAAACTTATTCATCATGATCAAGTAGGATTCATCCCGGGGATGCAAGGCTGGTTCAACATACACAAGTCTATAAACGTAATTCACCACATAAACAGAAGCAAAAACAAAAACCACATGATTATCTCAATTGACGCAGAGAAGGCATTTGACAAAATTCAACAGCCCTTTATGCTAAAAACCCTCAATAAACTTGGTATTGATGGAACATATCTCAAAGTAATAAAAGCTATTTATGACAAACCAACAGCCAATATCATACTTAATGGGCAAAAACTGGAAGCATTCCCTTTGACATCCGGCACTAGACAAGGATGCCCTCTCTCACCACTTCTATTCAACATAGTACTGGAAGTTCTAGCCAGAGCAATCAGGCAAGAAAAAGAAATAAAGGGTATTCAAATAGGAAAGGTGGAAGCCAAATTGTCTCTATTTGCAGACGACATGATAGTATACCTAGAAGACCCCATCCTCAGCCCAAAAGCTCCTGCAACTGATAAGCAACTTCAGCAAAGTCTCAGGATATAAAATCAATGTGCAAAAATCACAAGCATTCCTATACACCAATAACAGACTTAAAGAGAACCAAATTAAGAACGAACTGCCATTCACAATTGCTACAAAGAAAATAAAATACCTAGGAATACAACTTACAAGGAATGTAAGGGACCTCTTTAAGGAAAACTACAAACAACTGCTCAACGAAATAAGAGAGGACACAAACAGATGGAGAAACATTCCATGTTCGTGGTTAGGAAGAATCAATATGGTGAAAATGGCTATACTGCCCAAAGTAATTTACACATTCAATGCTATCCCCATCAAACTACCATTGAATTTCTTCACAGAACTGGAAAAAGCCACCATGAATTTAATATGGAACCGAAAAAGAGCCCGCATAGCCAAGTCAATTCTAAGCAAAAAGAACACAGCGGGAGGCATCACGCTACCAGACTTCAAGCTATACTACAAGGCTACAGTAATCAAAACAGCATGGTACTGGTACCAAAACAGAGATATAGACCAATGGAACAGAACAGAAGCATCGGAGGCAACACAACATATCTACAACCACATTATCTTTGATAAACCAGACAAAAACAGGCAATGGGGAAAGGATTCCCTATTTAATAAATGGTGTTGGGAAAACTGGCTAGCCATGTGCAGAAAGCAGCAACTGGACCCCTTTCTGACACCTTACACTAAAACCAACTCCAGATGGATTAAAGACTTAAACGTAAGACCTGACACCATAAAAACCCTAGAAGAAAATCTAGGCAAAACCATTCAGGACATAGGAGTAGGCAAGGACTTCATGAACAAAACACCAAAAGCATTGGCAACAAAAGCCAAAATAGACAAATGGGACCTAATCAAACTCCACAGCTTCTGCACAGCAAAAGAAACAGTCACTAGAGTGAATCGGCAACCATCAGAATGGGAAAAAATCTTTGCAGTTTACACATCTGACAAAGGACTGATATCCAGAATTTACAAAGAACTCAAACAGATTTACAGAAAAAAACAAACAAGCCCATTCAAAAATGGGCAAAGGATATGATCAGAAACTTTACAAAAGAAGACATACATGAGGCCAACAAACATATGAAAAAGTGCTCATCGTCATTGGTCATTAGAGAGATGCAAATCAAAACCACATTGAGATATCATCTCACACCCGTTAGAATGGCGATCATTAAAAAATCTGGAGACAGCAGATGCTGGAGAGGATGTGGAGAAATAGGAACACCCTTACACTGTTGGTGGGAGTGTAAATTAGTTCAACCATTGTGGAAGACAGTGTGGCGATTCCTCAGGGACCTAGAAATAGAAATTCCATTTGACCCAGCAATCCCATTACTGGGTATCTATCCAAAAGACTATAAATCGTTCTACTATAAGGACACATGCACACGGATGTTCATTGCAGCACTGTTTACAATAGCAAAGACCTGGAACCAGCCCAAATGCCCATCGATGATAGACTGGACTGGGAAAATGTGGCACATATACACCATGGAATATTATGCAGCAATCAAAAATGATGAGTTTGTGTCCTTTGTAGGGACATGGATGAATCTGGAGAACATCATTCTCAGCAAACTGACACAAGAACAGAAAAAGAAATACTGCATATACTCACTCATAGGTGGGTGAGAAAAATGAGAACACATGGACACAGAGAGGCGGTCTACTATACACTGGGGACTGTTGGGGGAAATGGGGGAGGGACCGTGGGCGGGGGCTGGGGGGGATAGCCTGGGGATGAATACCAAGTGTGGGTGAAGGGGAGGAAGGCAGCAAAGCACACTGCCATGTGTGTACCTATGCAACTATCTTGCACGTTCTGCACATGTACCCCAAAACCTATAATGCAATAAAAAATAAAAATAAAAATAAAAGAAAATTTTAAAAAATAAATAAATTTAAAAATTAAAAAAAAAACATTCAGGGTGAAAGCAGAGTAAATGTAATATAAGCTTTTTCATTACATTGTGAAAAATTCAAAAGTGCTGGTGGGGATGTAGAGAGAGGGAGAGTGAGGAATTCTCTCATACATTGTGGGAGGGAATAAAAAAATCATCAGGAAGTATTTTGTAATATGTTTTCAATGCACTTACATTTTGATTTCACTTCTGGGAATATACAATATGGAAATGAATGTGTCAGCATGTCTGTGCAATGATGTTTATTGCAGCATTGTTTGGTTGGTTATAAATAAGGTAGGAAAAAATACATAGTTTTATACATATAGACTATAATATTCTGCAGCTGTTAAAAGTAATATTAGAGATGTATGTATCAATATAGATGGAGCAGTGTAATATATTTTTACAAAAAAGCAAATTGCAAATACATGTATGCTTCTGTGTTAATAATCTTTACTTAAAAATATGAAAAATTGGAGGTATAATATGTTCCAGACTATTAATATTGCTTTCACTGGAAGAGAAGAAAGAAGACAGGGTAGAGAAAGATAAAGACAAGCAAAACAAATGAAATAAATACCCATAGCATAATTTCAATCAGAAATATAGAAGATAAACTTCTAATAGTAATCATATTTTAAGTAGGGAAGAATTGAATATGCTCATAGACCATGTAACAGAAATAAAATAAACAATATGAGTCCAGAAAAATTTTTGTTCTTATTTATCAGCATTTTAATTTCATTCTGAGGCAAACTGACATTTCTATTAAACAAGCAGGAAAAAATAAGGAAGGAAAGAAGAAAGGGACTGATTTATTGGAAGTTCCAGTGTTTTTAATTTTCTATAGAATTGATATTGTGAAATATGTGTATGTATATACACACATACATACATATTCTGTAAGTATTTTATAATTAGCATGTTTTATAGTTATAACTACATTGTTATATAAGATGAAAACCTTATACTAAAAATTGTGATACAGAAATGATTTAGTCATGAGACTTCAGATTGAATGTTTCTAAAGAGATTTCAAAGCTCTCAAGAAACAAATACTATGTATTTTTAAATTATCCCAAGAAAGAAGCAAATAATGTTTTGAGATTACATGTATAAAATGTGAAAAGAGAAACATATCCAAGCATGAGATTTTTTAAAGTTATGGGTACCCTCCCTATACAGATTCAGGGGGGCAAAGTGTTACTCCTTCCTCTTCCTCTCCTTCCCTCGGAACCTCCAGATAACCGAAGAGGGAAAAATCTGAGTGAGTGCTGGAAATGAGGCAAGATTGTCTACACTTATATGCCCTGAACTTCCTTAACTTCAATTATAAGATGAGAGTGAAGGATGACAAGGATATTAGCACAGGTTTGCATTAATTGAGTAGAGAAATCTCAGTATCTCAGTTATCACTCCACTTGCAATTTATAATTTAGAGATAAGACCTTTGGGCCTGGTCTGTCTAGAAGATAAACAGATGATAGATGGTAGATTGAGATCATATAGTGTTAAACCTCTGGGTTTTACTTTTGTTTTGCATCTATAAAGCAACATGCTTACAAACAAATTCAATTCAAAGTCCATGTTTGAGCTAAGATTACCGCAAACAGAAAGCAGAGAGTGACAGTGCTTCTCCTTGGCATTGTGAGTTATGCCAGACTCAGGGAAAGTAACTAACATTGATGGAAAACAAAGATAAAACTTGAGGTGATTAGATCAAGTTATAAGCAGCAGAGGCAACTGAACACGGGCTAAAGTGTTAGTTAATGCAACTCACAGCAGTGATTAGGTTGCTTGCAAATTTCAAAAACCTTAATTTTTAGGAGATCAGCTATTGGTCCACTTTATTCACAATCGGATTCCTTTCTCATTCACAATCACTGCTGGTATAATTCATAGGTCACTAGAGAATCTCCATAACCCATAGAAAATCCTGTTACCAAGAATCACTAAGTATTCCTATTAAAACAATTCTAAATGCAGTACATTATAAAGCCAATACCAAAGGGATTATAGTTAATATTGCAAACAGAAAAAGAAAACTTTACATATAATAAAATTAATACCTCATAATGATGAGAGAATTTTTTTATGAAATAAAAATATGCTGTTACACAACAGGTTACACAATAGGCAGTTGCACAAAATAAAAAACAAAATTAAAACTAAGACATAGCATATTGATTCAACATTTCCTGATCCTCCTAAATTATAATCTCCACCATTTACTCAGTTACTCAGCATAAATCCTAGGAATCTGGGCTTTATTCTTTTGTTTACCTCACAATCCACATCCAGTCCATCAGAAAAGAGCTGTTGGCTCTACCTCCAAAACATATCCAGATATATAGCATCTCCAGTGCTAGCACAATAGACTAAGACAGAATGACCTGCCTTGATCAATATGAGAGTCCCCTACCATTTTTCCTGTTTCCACGACTGACCACTGCCGTCCATTCTCAATGTAGCAGCAAAGTGTTTTTCCCAGAACAAACCAAATCATAACCCTCCCCAGATTTTTACACAATTGAATGCTTCTATTCCTCATCATTATAGTGACCATACAAGATGGCCATGGTCTACCTCTGAATTTTTCCCAACCCTTTCTCCAGAATCCACTGTTCTGGGAAAGGTTGGGAAAAATTGGGAAGAGGGTTGGGAAAAGTCACCCTCAGCCTTTCCTGCTGTCCCTTGTCTCAAAGGTTTTAAATTATTTCCCTCTGAAGTACTATCCTTCCCCTGAATCTCCACGTGTTTGCCTCCTTCACATCACAGGGATCTTAGCTGAATTAGGCACTTCTCAGGAAGACCAGACTGAGAGAGCTAAACTTGCCACCTCAGTCCTTCATCAGGGAATCTGTACCCAGGGTTCTACGTCTCTGAAGGGCCTTTTATTAGCACTCAGTAAAATAGCCTTCACTCTCCAATCTTCTCTATGTACTTTGTTTTTTCTTTATATCTGTACTATATTTCATATAATAAATGTTGTTTTGTGTTGACTTGCTTATTTTGATCTTTGGCACTAAGTAATCTATACCATGTAACAGAGACTTTGATGTGTTTATTGTTGTATTTTCAACACCAACAATATTATTTGTAATTATAGATGCTTAGTAAATCTCTGCCAAATTATTGAATTAACCATTTGCTTAATTTTTTTTCTCAAACACATATTATTTCCAAGCAAATATTACTCTTACTTATTTTAATTTAAGTAAGGATAATATTGACAGAGAGACTGTGGAGACTGTGAACATTTTTTTGTTGTTGTCTTTGTGCTTCTGGGTATTCTCTAATGTAAGATCAAAACAATTGGGAAAATAAGCAACTTACTCTGGGACAGAGATATATTTCCTTTTGAATGGTGACATTTTAATGATTTATGAATAAAAGGAAAGACAGAAAATCTTCCATTGTCATTGCTTTGTGATCTTGTTGAGCAGCTTGTCTTAGTTTGAACAACCACATACTATGTGATACTGTGGCATTGCCATGTCGAGGTGGTTGTAATTGTCAAACAGGGAGACTCTAAAGGCAATTTACATGTTTTTAAAAAGGTTTCAAAAACATTCTAGACCATGCATAAACCCACAAGCTACAGTCTGTTATTCATTACATACAATCTTAAGAGCTGCTCAGAGTTGTGATTGGTTGGCATGCTGGCATTTAATGTTCTGCATGAGCCACAAGGCACAGCTAGAAACGCTGTTCAATGTTTTGAATCACTACTTTCATTATCCAAACTTAAAAAAATGCCTATAGAATAAGTGGTTTTGATTTATATTAAAATACAAAAGGAATCTATTATAAAATAATCATAGCTTCATAATATTATATTTCTAATCATTCCCTCACACTGAAATATTTTATGGTTTATGTAATATGCATACATAACATTTATTACTTTACATGGATACTCTCATGCTTTCTAATTATTGATGGGCAGAGAATTTCTTTTATCACTGGTTTATAGTTAAATTTATTCTGTTTTTCTTCAATTGTCTCATCTATTGGCTATCTGTCTATTTATCTACATTAACCATGAAAATTTGGAAGGAGTAGGTGTAGTCACACATTAGAATAATGTAACTAATATTTTAATCACCAAAGTATTCTTTAATTGAATGACTGAATATCTTAAATTCATAGATTAGCTACCCAAGGAATTCAGCTATTCTGCCTTCTTACAACTTATTTTATATGAATATTAGCCAGGATCATATCATATTCCTTGTCAGTGGTAAAAACAGCCTTGAATTATGATATGGCAAAATAAAAATAAGTGTAACCGTGACAATTCAAAAAGGCTGCTGTTAGACATGTGCTGCAAATTTGTATTTCTAGCTTTCGAGCAACAAATGTAAGAAGAGCATACTTCCAACATGTATGATATCTGAGATAAGTTTTTCAGCCCTTTGTTGAGTTTTCGAGGTCTACTTTGTTACTTCTGTAAAGGAAGACGATCACTATTTAAAATCCTTGTAGAATAACTGGGAAAAGCAAAACAAAACAAGAAATCCTGAGAATAGCTAACATATTGCAAAAGAGAGAGAGAGAGAGAGAGAGAGAGAGAGAGAGAGAGAGAGAGAGAGAGAGAGAGAGAGAGAGAGAGAGCACGCGTGTGTGTGGGGGGGGTGGAGAGAAATGCATGGAAAGCTATCTTAAAACTTATCAAAATGCTTAGAAGACAAAGAAAATATGTATAGACTCTCGTGTTTGTGCAATGGTTTTACTGAATTACTTTGGTTTGCTGAATAGCTTGTTAATGCTAAAAAATTCCAGGTCTCCTCTTGGAATTTTTTAACTGAAATCTTGTATTGTTTCCTAGAAAATTTATCAACTATACTGACCCAAATTTTACTTAACTTTCAAGGATTCTTAAAATCAATGTGTGTCATAAATTGATAGATTCAGAAGAACATCTTTATTTTTCTTTTTTAAAGTAATGTGTGAAGGAACAAGCTAAAGAAATATATGTTTTTTTCAATCTAGGGGTAGTGAGTATATAACTTTTCTCAGCAAAATAATTCTCCTTAGTAGCTTGGTAAAAAATTCTCTCTTTGAGCCAACTTAATTCTCAGTATAATTTAAGCTTATTACCACTTGTTTGGGTTTTACTAGTTTTCTGGGCATATGGAAAAGCTTTTCAGTGTTGCAGGACTTCTGTTGCCTTTATGGTGCAGTGCTCCTAAGTTATTATTGCATTACAATTGTAAGTTTAGTGATTAAATATAGTTTTGAAAATGTAAAATTGTAACTGTTTTTATTTTTCCATATTAAGATTAAAAACAACCTAGGACATTTTCTAAATTATATATTTATTTTGGCAAGTTTATATTAAAATTTCCACGAAAAATTGGTGGATTTTGTCTATAAGAAATAGGTTAAAAAAAAAGAAAGACATTATTTTAGACCCTATTGCAAACTGGGAAAGTTATAATGCTCTTATGACTGCAATTCTGAAGGCAAAGTTGTTTTAACAAAATCACTTTTGTGTCTTTCCAGTTTCAAACACATAATATTTATATATTTATATGCTTTATTTTATTCTTGATGGGGTAGGGAAGATTTAAACTTGATCCAGCTATTCTAATCCTTTCAGTTTTAGACACATAATATTTTTATATTTGTGTGGCTATTGTAGATGGAATAGGGAAGCTTTAGACTTGATGAAGCTATTGTGGAATAATTGCAAGCAATTTCCAATGCTGTCTTTAGGAGTCTGTCAATCTATTATTAAAATTTTGAAAATTTTTGGCATGCATCTAGTAAATTGTGCATGTGCAACAATAACAAAACAACAAAGCAAATTAGATCACTTTTCAGTTATTGGTATCTCAGCATTTGGCTATTATAATCTGTGAAAAAAGGTGAGTGAAACTGAAATGGTAAATTTCACAGTGCCTTTGAGATATGAGTTTTCCGTACATCTTAAAAGAATAGAAAATGCCAGTATCTTGTGGGTTAAAATGCATTAATTCTACGTAAAGCACTCTACAAAAGGAAAGGATATTTGATTTGTATAGCTTTAAAGTTTTAACAGATGAGTCTATCCCTGTGAGACCACAGACCATTTACCATCACTAGATTGATTTCTTTCAATGTTAAAGGCTTGATGGTACTTTTCAGCACAGTTCATTGCGAGTAGAATGACACTTCAAATACACATTAACTAAAGAGTCTTCAGAGGCCATATTGAGATGAAACTCTGAGTGTCAGAGGAGGTAGTAGCATTAGTAAGAAACAAAATTCTCGATGAGCTTTATGTATATAAATAAAGGTGCTATAATAATTTCTGTTTCTTTATAGGCATTGAAATAATCTAATAGCTTTGTGGTTAATTCAGTTCTAATTTATTTTAAGGAACAGTGTTTGCAGTAATTTTAGTGTTTTTGTCAACTTATTAAATGTGTGTTCTGTAAGGTTTTTTTTGAAGTTATTTTGTTTGTAAGATGAATATATTTGCAAGATGGATACACCAAATGACAACTAATATCAGCAAAAGAAACATGCATTAAGAAATTGAAATTTAATTTCTACTAAAGCAAATTTTACTTTCTAAACCTTTAGTTAAATTTTAAATGGCATGGGAGAATCAAAAGAGACAATAATACAACATTAAGATGCAAAATGAAACACAATAGTTATGTTTAAATGTGAGAATTTTAGATAACTTTTTAAAGCTTTTTAATACTTTCCACATATCTACTTTTGACATCAGAAAAATATATTTAAAAATTATCATTTTTAAGGATGATAACTACTTAGGGAAGTCATCTACCAGATGTTCTATCTACCTTAAATGGTGACTAGGCTGAAATGTCATAGTCTTCAAGACATTTTAGGAGAAGGGCTGAAGACAATGACATTTCTTTTGAACAGAAACAAATGATGCAAAAGAATGTGGGTGTTAAATTAATTTTTTATGATAACTATTCTCAAATGTGTTCATACCAATTAGGTAATTGGTGACTCAAAAATTAATTTAAACTTTAATAATTATGTTCATTGTAATTTGTTATCAAAATTAGATAATTATCCATGTCACTTTGTCACTTTGGGTTATAAAGAGAGAAAGAAAAGAAACTCTTATGTAAGAAATGTGAGCCTCCTCTAAATTATCAGGCTCAGAGAGTTATAGAAATGGCACAGCAGTCATGTCCCATTTTTCCCCTAAGTAATCATCTTTTAAAGCTGTTTGCCACCACAAGTAGCTATAAATTCACCTAAAAATGCTGCATACGAGATACCATAACCCATATCAACTGTGGTCAATTACTCAGAGTGTTATATCTGTAAACAAATGAGAATTCTAGACAAACAGCTTTGTATCAACTCACTCCATGTCCTTTTATTTTTTATTTTTTTTGCCTTAAAAAATCTGCTTGAAACAATGACCAAACAAGGGTTTGACCCAATGTTACTCAAGTCTGAGTCTTCCAGGCAGATGTCCTCATTTTGGCTCAAATAAATTCTTTAAAATAATATTTTGTGCCTCAGTTTCTTTCTTTAGGTCAATAAATGTGTAAAGTGTGTGTGTGTGTGTGTGTGTGTGTGTGTACACGCGTGAATAGTCCTAGACTAGGGTGGAGCTAAACTTCTCACCCTTGAATTTGTTTTTAATTTCCTGGCTACCTTATTAATTAAGAGCTCTTCATATTGATATTGCTCTTTTCAACTTTAGTGCTTACAGTCTGCCCTGTCCAAGTGAGTAGTTTTTGTGTAGAGCCTATGTCCCAGCATATGGTAGCTCTGTCTTTGCAAAGACATAAATTATTTAAAGTTCTGATATCCTTTTTACCCCCAATCTTTCTACCATGGTAGACACTCAGACAATATTTATTGATATATTGATTTGAAAGAACATTTTAATGTCATATTGATTTATTATGATAATGTGCATAATGGGCCACTCTACAATGCAAAGGCAAAATCTTTTTCAATTTCCTATGAACATGCATCAAGTCTCTGTGAGAGTAAAAATTCTCATCATATTCTGGAATTAAAGATTTTGATTTTTAAAATCTGGTCTAGTTTATTCTGGCTTAAAATTAATACTGAATAAGTATTACCTTATTTAAAATCATCAATAAAATCCATACATGAGAGAAAGAGATATAAAAACAACTTGAACATAAATTCTTTAGCTAAGAATTAAGAATTTAACTCCTCCTAAAGGAGGCGTTAGCTCTAATTATTAAATCAATAGCATTACTTTATATCAAAAAAAGCAAACAAGCAAACATACCAATAAATAAATAAATACAAACTAGATCCCCATTTTTATGATCCTTGGGCTTTGCCTATGCATATCGTTCCTATTTATTCCCTGCTCCAGTGTTTGCCCATTATTTTAAAGACCTAGTTTCTTTCTATAAAAGGTTAGCTGCAAATGCTGCTTTTTGGAGTGACTAGGAAATTGATCTCTTTCAATCAATGGCTTTCTACATCTCCTGAGAAGTTTCAACTCTTGGAAAACAGAAGGATAGAAAGGTGCAGGAAGAACACTTGGTAGCAATGCATGCTGGGTAGTATCAATTTGCTTTATTGCTGCGCTTTACTGAGTCAGAGACACTATATTGGGAGGTTAATTGTAGGACTAACACCTTGTAAGACAGCTGAGCTAAACCTACTGAATCCATGCTAGGAATGGGACCATGCCTAGGACTGTGAAAATCAGCCTCCCCTTTAGTATGAAAGTTGAGCAAAGAATATGGTCTCACTTGAATGGTGAGTGAGGAAAGCTAAGGCTGTCCACAATGCCTGTGTTCCTATATCACAGGGATACCCAACTCCTGAGCCATGGTACTGGTCTATGACCCTTGGGAACAAGGCTGCACAGTAGGAGTGGTGGGCAAGTGAACAAAGCTTCATCTGTGTTTACAGCCTCTCCATCACTTGTATTAGTGCCTGAGATCCACCTCCTATCAAATCAACAGTGGCATCAGATTCTCATAAGAGCATGGACCCTATTGGGAACTGTGTGTGTGAGTGATCTAGGTTGCTCACTCTTTATGAGAATCTAATGCCTGATGCTCTGTCATTGTCTCTCATCACCCCTATCCTGTCTAGTTGCAGGATAACAAGCTCAGGGCTCCCACTGATACTACATTATGGTGAGTTGTATAATTATTTAATTATATATCACAGTACAATAATAATAGAAATAAAGTGCACAATAAATGTAATGTCCTTAAATCATTCTGAAAGCATCCCCACCTCTTGTCCATGGAAAAATTGTCTTCCATGAAAGTGGTTCCTGGTGCCAAAAAAGTAGGGGACTGCTGCTATAGCAAGTATGAGGATCTTGCTTGCTTACAAGGTGAGTAAAATGGAAAAAAAGAGAAATTAATTTAGGGCCTATAAAAACACATCACAGATGATTTAGGGGAAATTCACAATTTTGAAATTCATTATTTCAGTTCCAGTTTATTATCAAAGAAAATACATTCTTAACAAAATATAAGAACAGTTTACTTCTAAGGAATAAAGAAGTAAAAGAGGAACTTAAAGGCAAGGGAAAGAGATAAAAGATTTCAGTCTATCTAAAATTTAATAGAGAGATTAAAATTTATACTACATGAAGGTAATAACAAGATTGTTTCCAATAGACAAAGTCTCAAAAAGTGTAACACAGAACTTCAAAATTCAGTGAATTTAAAAGAAAAATCAATGTAAAGAACTCAAGAATGAAAAACAAAAAACCGTGACCTATAATTTTAGAAATACTGGGAGAGAATTATGGAGCATGTGCCTGTACATGTTACGAGTAAGGTGGGTGGCGAGTGGGATAAATCTGGCCTACATTATAGGAGTAATCATTAAATAACTTTTATTTCTTTTTTGTTGAAATGAAATACAGATTTGATCATATTTATTGAGACTCAATATATTAAGATAATAGAAATCAATAAAGAATAAAACAAAGAAAATTAAATGAAAACCTTCAGGGAAGTATCAAAGAAATTACAAAGATTCTAGGATAAGACATGTTATTGCACCAAATGCTTATGGTCTAACAAAATTAACATGTTCATGGTTCGGGTTCTTTGGGACATAATTAGAATCTAAGGCCGGGCGCGGTGGCTCAAGCCTGTAATCCCAGCACTTTGGGAGGCCGAGGTGGGTGGATCACGAGGTCAAGAGATCGAGACCATCCTGGTCAACAAGGTGAAACCCCGTCTCTACTAAAAAAAATATAAAAAATTAGCTGGGCATGGTGGCGCATGCCTGTAATCCCAGCTACTCAGGAAGCTGAGGCAGGAGAATTGCCAGAACCCAGAAGGCGGAGGTTGCGGTGAGCCGAGATCGCGCCATTGCACTCCAGACTGGGTAAGAAGAGCGAAACTCCGTCTCAAAAAAAAAAAAAAAAAAAAAAGAATCTAAGATGAGCTCATGAAAGAGGAGTGCTCTTGAATGGGATGTCTTCATAAGAGTCCGGAGAGAGTTTGGTTCCTTTCTCCACCATGAGAGAACTTCTGCAACAAGAAATTGGCAGTCTACAATACAAAAGAAGGTCCTCACCAGATCCCGACCATGTTGACAAACTGACTTGGACTTTCAGTTTCCAGAACTGTGAGAAATAAAAATTTTCTGTTGTGTATAAGCCAGTAATTCTACAGTATTTGTAATAGTAGGATCAAGACAGGTCAACACAAAACCAATATATATGTTATTTAGAAGAAATAAACCTAAAACAAAATGACAAAGAAAGATGATATAGAATAGAATCAGTAATTGTGTGCTAGGTATATGTAAACAAAAACCAAAACATGGATGGCTAGCATAAGTACATTTTCAGTCACAAGTGGGAAATGAAATATAATTATATATTGATAAGAGAGGCAACTTATTTTGGGGTAGACTTAATCAAGATAAATGATAATTCTTTTTATTACCTAGTGTAGAAGGCTAAATTATAAGATGACATTCCCCCACCTACCATTACCACTAACCTCATGTAATCTCTTCTTGAGTGTGGCCAGAATCTGTGAATATAATGAGGTATCACTCCTATAATTATTGTAGATTATATGGCAAAAGTAAAGACATTATGATCCCAAATCAGTGGATTTTAAGATGGGGAGATTATTTTGAGTTACTCTGACCAGATTAGACAGGCCCTTAAAAGAACTGAGCTCCTTCTGGAGAGAGAGATTCAAGGCTCCAGAGGAGTTTTGCACCAGTGAGATTCTCTATTGCTGACCACATGGGAAGGCATGAAGGAAGCAGCTAGGGTTATTAGCAGCTCCTGGCTGACAGCCAATTAGGAACCAGTGACCTCAGTCCTAAAACTGCAAGAAACTGAGTGCAATAAACAACCTAAATGAATGTGGAAGTAGATTTTTTGTTCAGCCTTGTAAGATCCTCAGTACAGTACCCAATCACATCATACCTAGAATTCCAACAACACAAATCTTTGAGCTAGTAAATGGATGGTTTGGAGAAAAAAAATCCTTAAGTTTGTGATAATTTGTTACATAGCAGTAGAAAACTGATATACATGGGAATAAAGCATGTTAAGTCATGAATTCAGGAGAACTGTACAAAGTCAGCAAAGTATTATGTAGAAATAAGTAAGACAAAGAGAGTAATTCTGAGTGCTAGCACTACAAAATAATAAGCCAAGATCTCAGCTGAAACACTAATGCTAGGACTTTCAACGAAGTAAAAACTTAACTGGCCAAGAACGCTCCTGGTTGATTTAACATGTTAGAGTCATAGGTTCTGTCTTTGTAACATATTGTCTTTCTTCAAACTAATGATACTGTAAACAGAAAAGTACCACACTAATAGAGTAGCCTGTGGCCTGGCATTTTGGATATAGGTTCTGGAAGTGTTTTGGAGAGATTTTCACTAAACAACAACAACAACCACAACAAAAGGAAGAGATTATAAGGTGATGGTTCTTAGTTTCTTAGGATCCATAAATACTTTATATCTCCTATAACTTGGTCATGGCATCTATAAAAGTAAATATATATTTGTGGTTCCATATTGCCCCTCCTTCTTATATGGCACCATGTCTCATGAAATAAAATTCTAGAGGCAGCAATGATTAATACTGCACTGAAGTACCTGCTGAAAAATTCTGTTAGGAAAAAATCTAAAGCTACAATCACAGCCACAGACTTTAGAACACATTTTGTTTTTCTATTTTTGATAGACTGTATAAAAAGACATATGATGTAGATGATTAATTTAGTAAGCAGGCCTTTATTAATAAATAAGCCACAAAAAGAACAATGCACAAGCTTATAAAAAGGACAAGAAATCATCCTAGAATATTAAAGGATATTTAGAAATATCAAAGCCACTCTGGACCATTAAGAATACCTCAAAAAATTTCAGCTGTAAGGAGTTTTATATAATATTTCCTATCATCAGCATGAAGACATTAGTGGTAAACCCCACAACCATCTGAAGCTCAAAAATCTTACCTATGGATAAGGAAAATAATAAAGAATATTATAATTTACTTAGAATTTAATTTTACCTAATTGCTGTAACTTAAAATTTATGAAATGTGAAAAAGACAATATTTAGATTAAAATAAAAATATTTAATTTTATCATATATAATACATTATTATTTATAAAAACAAATTTAAAATAAGCATGAAAAAAGTGAGAAAAATAACTACAAATATGCCTAAGAAAATAGAAAAAATACTAAAAGTTTAAAAATTACAAATGTTAAAAAAGGAGAAATAGAATATAAATGGGTATAACCGACAAACCTATTTTCTTTCAAACATTCAAAAAATTAAAACCTGTGACAAATCAACAACTTAAAAAAAACACGTGGAAATACAGAAATGAGCTTAATTTAAAACAAAATGCAAACTTTTAAGATTTTGACAATATACTAATTATCCTGATAAATATTTTATGTTATCTACTCATCTACTGAATATTATATAAAAATTCTTTTTGATACAAGGGGCAAACTATCAGGACTTTTAATTGCAAGTAACAAACAATTGTGCAACACAGTTTAGTTTCAACAAAGAGTAATATATTTTTTCCCATAATTGATATGTTCAGGGACAGGGCTAACTGAAAGTTCCCTTGCTGCAGGGTTTTTATTTCACCAGGTTCTCTCCCTAGAGGTCTTGGTTTCACTGCTTCTAGGTTAGCTGCTTTCTTCAAAAGATTTTCTCCTTGTAGCTCTAGATTTCCCTGTATTTCACATTTAGCAATTATATTTCAGATATTTGAAAGTGTATATTTATAATGTTTGTAAAATCAATAGAATTACTGGTAAATCAGAAAAAAAATCTTGTTTCTTTGCTATAAAATATACTACAAATAACCAGTTAAAAAAGCTTAAATATATGAGATTTATCAGCTTGAACTTTCTAGACCTATGAATAAACATTTTTATGCACAATTAATTACACATGTGAAGCAATGATAAACTGACAGAACCTATGATTGTAACATGTTAAATCGTGCTACTTTAAATATGTTTAAAAGTTTTTCAGGTAAAATTTTTTATAGTTTCCAATTCATGTATTATAAAAGGTTATTATCTTCATGTATCTTTTAAAAATTTATAATTTTTGATATAGGAATTTGCTTAGCTTATTTTAAAGCAACTATTTATCTTTTATTTCTATTATAGAAAGAGAATTGTGTATCCAAAGGATTATAAATTGTTCTACTATAAGGAACACAAATGTTCATTGCAGCACTGTTCACAATAGCAAAGACCTGGAACCAACCCAAATGCCCATCGGTGATAGACTGGACAGGGAAAATGTGGCACATATACACCATGGAATATTATGCAGCCATCAAAAACGATGAGTTCGTGTCCTTTGTAGGGACATGGATGAACCTGGAAACCATAATTCTCAGCAAACTGACACGAGAACAGAAAATCAAACACTGCATGTTCTCACTTATAGGCGGGTGTTGAACATTGAGAACACATGGACACAGGGAGGGGAGCATCACACACTGGGGTCTGTTGGGGGGAAATAGCAGAGGGATAGCCAGCACAGGGTGGGGAGTTGGGGAGAGAAATGCCAGATATAGGTGATGGGGAGGAAGGCAGCAAATCACACTGCCATGTGTGTACCTATGCAACAATCTTACATGCTCTTCACATGTACCCCAAAACCTAAAATGCAATTTAAAAAAATAAAGAAAAAAAAAGAGAGTTGGTGTGTTATAACTAAAACGAAAATTGTAAAATACCAACTCTTTCTCCCCTGAGTTTTGCATACCTTTCAATTTAGCAGTTTTTGTGTTTTAGACTTCTCTTAGAAAATAATACAAATATTTTTATGGGGAATGCAAAGAAGGTCTTTGCTGTAAGAAATTATGAAAGTGTAATAAAATTTTTGCTTCACAATGTGATTATTATTGTCTATAATATCACACATGCAATGGTTTCAATTTAATAAATTACATTGAGACAAATTAAAATTTTTCATGCTTTACTAAAGATGCCCAAACATCAGAGTTACCTAAATAGTAGGTTAATATATTCATTTGTGGGCTTCAATTCTAGAAATTTTGATTACATAGGTCTGGGGTAAGGTTTGGGCTTTTTAAAAGTTACAAAGAAAAAAAAAATCCTCTGAGGCTGCTCAAGGGCCAGTTTGGAGTCTGAGTGGCAGATGCAGAGCACACAATAGAAGGGCATTCTTTCATCTTCCCCTTCTGCACTTGAAACATAACATCCCTGCTTTCATATCATTTGTGTATTAGGAATACACATAAAGTTTCATCTGATGAAAGAGATGCGTGAGTAAAAAATGTTTGAATTTTATTACATTATTTCATCATAGTTAGAAAGGGAAAAATAAGAGAAGATTATCTCTATAGAAAAGCCTGAAATATGATCACACTGACTCAAAAATGAAGGCTGCAACTAAGTGATAGATCAGTGTATATTTTATCATAGGTATTTCTAGAAAACCGGTAGTATTGCAAACAAAAATTTTGGCAAAGGCTTGAAGACGCATAAAGTAATAAATAATAGGCAACTCCTTTTTGGTCTCCTTTCTTGGTAGGGAAGCACCAAGAAAATTTAAATTGATAATTAAAACAAATAGATTTCTTTTCTGATCAGTATGTAGAAAGCAGCAAGAAAATGTTACTCAACACCCAACAGTGAGAAAAGAAACACAGATAATCAGCAAAAAATCATAATCTCCTTAAACCATCCGAGAGTTACAATTGTAAGGTAATAAGCAAATTGAAACAGAAAGAGTGACAACACGTCTAAGGAACAATGAGACATAGTATTTGTTAACCTCCAGACTTTGGTAACTGGAGGAAGTGGTGGTCCTCATACAATCAGGTAAGAAGAAATCAGCTAAAATATCCATAAATTCTTAAAGACCTGATGTAGGCTCACATGAAGCTGTTAAAATTGAGAACACGAGATGCAGGAGAGTCTGCATTTCTCACAAACTATTTCCCAGCCCTTTATCACGTATTAATAAAGATTGGTGGCAAGGCAGGAAGCTGCTGAGGGTTTCCCCAGGGAGCTGGTAGGTAGGAGTTAGTCTGCTGGCACAAGAGAGAGTGCAGTAACTGATCACCACCTGTTTCTCTCTGTCTTTTTTTGAGATTGAGTCACTCTGTCGCCCAGGCTGGAGTGCTGTGGCGCTATTCCTGCTCACCACAACCTCCACCTCCCAGGTTCTCGTGCCTTAGCCTTCTGAGTAGCTGGAACCACAGGCACTCACCACCATGCCTGGTTAATGTTTGTATTTTTAGTAGACACGGGGTTTCGTCATTTTGGCCAATCTGGTCTCAAACTCCTGAGCTCAAGTGATCCACCCGCCTCTGCCTCCCAAAGTGCTGGGATTACAGGTGTGAGCCACCATGCCATGATCACCACCTATTTCTCTACCTGCTCTGATATGAAGCAAAAGCTTAAGGTAATTGGGAGATGGTCGACCAATATTGACCTCCAATATCAAAGTTAAAATTCATTGCTTTTGGGGGCGAGGGGAAAGCAAAAATCCTCAAATTCTGAGAGGTATCTAGAAATCCTTCTTTTATAAATGAGAAGCAGAGGTCAGCTCCTTTTGGGAGGAGGTCAGGAAACTTCCACCCAAGAACACCACGGACACAAGGCAGAAATAGCTGACCATTAGGAGAATAGCAAAAGTGAGAAAGCACCACACTTGAGGCTCAGATGAACAGGTCTTTTTTTTTTTTTTTTTTTTTTTTTTTGAGATGGAGTTTCCCTCTTGTTACCCAGGCTGAAGTGCAATGGCGCGATCTCGGCTCACGGGTTCAGGCAATTCTCCTGCCTCAGCCTCCAGAGTAGCTGGGACTACAGGCGCGCACCACCATGACCAGCTAATTTTTTGTATTTTTAGTAGAGACGGGGTTTCACCATGTTGACCAGGATGGTCTCTATTTCTTGACCTCGTGATCCACCCGCCTCGACCTCCCAAAGTGCTGGGATTACAGGCGTGAGCCACCGCGCCCGGCCGAACAGGTCTTTTAAGAAGACTGAAGCTATGCCGGGAGCGCAGAAGCCCTACCGCCCATCCCTCACCCCCAAAAAGAAAAAAGTTGGGAGAGAGTTCTCTACCATTGGGAGAGAATTCCGACGGTGAGGAGGGACCCCTCAGTAGCACAGCTGTGCAGAGACTGCTAAAAGCTGAAAGTGGAGCAGGAACACTAAGAAAAATCACTCAGAAGCCAAAGCAACCTTATAAGCGCAAGGTAATAGCAGAGCCTCCCCTGAAGAAATGAAGCTTTTAGTGCACTAACGCAAAGGGTAGCAATGACAAAATGGAAATCCAGCTCAACCTCTAACCACTGTTTTGACTCTACTCACTGCTATGATGGCCTGACAGAAGATGAAGCTGCTTAATTCCAGGGATAGATAATAATGACCTTGGTCTTCTCTGTTCTTCTATATACAATGCCAGTGTCCAATAAAAAATTATGACACACACACACACACACACACACACACACACACACACCCCGATGAAGAAATAGAGCATTCAAAACAATCAGATTTAGAGAAACCCAAGACTCAAATATTAAAACCATCAGGGAAAAAAAAAATCAGGTAGAGACTTTAACCAAGCTAAGTGTGTAAAAGGGTTCAAGGAAAAGGTGGTCAATATGAAGGGACTGAGTCAAAAGCAAGTAAACAAACAACAACTAAGAGTAAATAATGAACAACTCAAGGTTTTATTTAAAAACTTCAGAGAAGAACCCCTTTAAAACACGGTAAAACATCATTAGAAAGTGTTTGTGTGAATGTAGATATGCTATGAAATGTTTTCTATCAAACTTGTTATCTACATACATATGTCTATATATATAGGTCAGTATAAATCTGATACATGTATTTATGTAGAGACTTTTCCTATCTCTTTAAATTTTGTTCTGCCTCTGATTTGATAATGTGATATCTTAATACTCCAGTCCTCATTATTCCTTTCCTCTTATATATGTCCTTGAGAAATTTTGTATGTGCTACACAATTTGTCATTTAATTATGTATATTCTGGTAATCTAAATATTCGTATTCATCTCCCAGAGTCTGTCTAGATATGTAGCAAGGATCCTAGGAAAGTAGAAAAGAGTGCTTTGCTTAATTGGAAGAGAATTTTTCCAAAAGTCATTCAAGTTCAAAGCAGCAATGACCCCCAACTTCTATCAGAGCACCTTCGATGCTCTTTTGCATTAATTTGTTTGTCTACATTTACTAGATTTAATCCTTTGAGGGTGAGAAGCATTGTATTATTTATCTTTGTGTCCAGGACAATGCTTGGCATATACTAGATACATTATAAATTTGTGCTGAATGAACGCATGAGTGAATAGAAGAATGAGAACTTTGTCTGTGGCCCAGCTGGAGTCTTTTGCATTATCCTCTCGTTTTCATTTTACTTTAGTACAACTTAACTACCTGCTGCTGAGCTGGATAATCATCTAATTGCCAGCTGGTAAGCAGGTAATACCTGAACTTTCATCTTTCTACATTCTAAAAGTACTAGCAGAGGCTGCTTCTTTCAATATAACAACAATCCACACTGTTATGTTTGTTTTCATATGATTTGCATGATAGAAAGACTTCATTGTAATAGTTTTGTTCTTTCTTTCCATTACTATGATATCAAGCTCAGATTTACTTAGATGCCATTTATTCTAATGCTGATGAAGATTCTCTTTATAACTAGTTCTTTTAATTATTCTTATTATGTCTTGTAAGTTTTTATGGTGGCACTTTATTATTTGGTGGTAAAATGACTATTTTTTTCTTTCTATATCTAATGCATAATTTATTTTATTAATCTAAGATTTCTGCTCTGAAATACAAGTTTCTACTTTCCTTTAAATGAGAGAATATTCTGAAGAAATTTACACTCAGAATGATGAACATGTAATGAAAATATGGAGTATTGAATTTTAATGAAATGGTGCTCTAGTATTTAAAGTGTAGAATGTCTCCTGGTTCAATTATGCTGGAATTTCTAATCAGAGTATTGGAGGTGAGTATGAATTTCATTGTAGTTAAACATTTGTTGACAAGCCAGCCTTTCAATTTGACTTTGTACATTAAATAGAGAAAAATGATCTTGGTCAGCTTTCTATTAGAGAATGTTTTCTCACCAGGTCTACTTCTTAGGAAGCTTTATAGTTGACAAGGTGTGATTCTTTTGCCTACTCAGTTTTAGGTGTATAAATACGTGCTTTGAGATAAATATCTAAATAAATGATTGTACTGATCACTGGGAAAAAAAATAAAGCAAACTATTACAGGAAGTTGCTTAAGATAATGCAAAACAAACATGAATATTTTCAAAGGAGCTTTATATTGTAGTAATATTTAATTGAATCTCAGCAGCATAATATTGTAACAAATTTTATTTTTATAGAATACATGAAATATTTTTATATATAGATAAATATTTGACCACATATCAATTTAATCATCAATGCTTTTATTATTAATTTCTTTTGTATAAAATAACCAAAGCTGAAGACATTCTTTCAGTTGCCCTTTTATTGTGGAGTTGCCTTATGCACATTTGTGTAAGGTTAAAATAGCAGTTTTTTTCCTGAGTTAAAATATCAAATATTGTTTTATATTCTTTCTCTCTAAAAGAAATACTTAGAAATTTATATTTAATTAGTAATCCAGCTTGAAGATTGGTAATTGATTTTTCTAAAATTTAAAAGACATTTAAAGTATATAGCAATTATTTCAAGCTAATAGTTTTTCTCTACAATCAGTGGAGATATCAAGAACTTGCTTTAAAAAATAGAAACTTTAGAAATTGTTATTTAGAACAACACCAAAACAAAGCATGGACCTATAAGGTTAGTGTTTTAGACATCATGTAAAAAGAAAATAGTGTTGATTATTAATAATTTATGTCATTTCATATTTAGCCTCAACAATACAGAATACTCACTGCATATTTTGCCTCATTTTCATAATTGTGTATATTTTATGACATTCTTTGTTTTATGGGGGAATATTGTTGAACGTTTATTCATTCTCCCAGGATAGTATAAGAAAAATTTTGAAATTACATTTCACAGGTTAAATAATATTGCTAAATGCCTGCTCTAATTCAAGCTACATTACTACAAGGCAAATGATTTACGAATTTGCCACACTGTTTTGCAGGAAACATTTCTCCCCCGTACTGAATAACAATTCTCTCCATTACTGTCTATATTATATACACTAATCTTTAATACTATTGTATACTCAGCTTCTTTACTCCAAAATGTAGTCTAGATAATTTTCCATGTCACTATGTAGATAAACTCTATAGTTTAACATAGAAATACTGTGTTTCAGTTTATAATCATACTATTTATGTAAAGATAGAAAGAATAATCATTCAGTAATAAAGAACACTGAAATATCTTTGGCATAAAAAAAACAGTATTTTTAAAAAAATTTCTTGGGATGCATGTTCATTGCAGGTTTCTTTTAGACATTGCTATCTGTCTTCCTGTCTTTTGGATCCAGATTGACCAAGCAGCAACCATCTATAGGCTTGCTGACTGTGAGAGACAGTATGATAAAACGTCTTTTGTGTTTAAGATCTCAGTCCAGAAGTGACCCAGGTAACTTACACTAACGTTTATGGTTTTGCTAAACTTCATGACTCCTGGGAATTTGAATCCTACCAATGTGCCTAGACAAAGAAGATCCAGAAATAGACAAACTGTGCTAATTCTATAATTTATTTTATAAATATCATACTAATTAATATTTATTTTTTCTCTTCTGTTTCTTTGTCTTTATTGTCCTATTTCTTTCATCTTGTTTTTCCTATAAATTATGCTTCTCTGCAAATGTTACAAATTTAAGTACTTGTCACCCTTCATGATATTTAATTATGTTTCTGCCACATTGTGTCTGCAGAAAAGAATTTATATTGAAACATATTATAGCATTTCTGAAATACCAAACACCCCAAGGTGGTGCTATTGATACTTTAAGGTAACTAAATTTACACTGTATGATATACCAGTTCAACATATTGTTTCTGTAAATGTTCAGTAATTTACAGCATAAACACTACTGTACTGTGAATATAAGAACCAATAGTAACAACACAATAATGAATGTTCACAAATATACATTTTCTTTTAATATATTTTTTTAAGCAATATTGTAGAGACTATCTTAAGGTGATCAGACAGAATACAGTATGGTAACATAAAGAACAGCTTATATATTACTCTGTTTATATAAATTTTATTAAAACAATTGCTTTTGGAATGGATTATAATTGCCTTTTCACTTCTAAAACTGTTTTGAAATTATTTAAACAATTAAAAAATAACTGTTTACTCATTAATGAAAGAGAAAATCAAGTTTTTCATAACTTAGAAATATTCCCAGCTCTGGTATTATTTATTTGCCATATTAGCAGTTAAAAGCCTGAGAGTATCATGCAGATTTTCTTCATAAATAGCTTTATTGAAAATTGCCACAGAAGTAGCTGCTAATTGTGTTGTGATTGATACTGATTCTGCTGTTATAGGTTGTGTGAATTTAGTCATGTTGTTTAATCTTGTTGGTCAGTTTTCTTGTTGGTAAAATAGGTACAATAATATAACTTACCTTATTAGATGTGGTGAATATTTTAGAATTTAATATGTAAAGTGCCTAAAGTTGTATCCCCATATAACTATCATCACGATCTTCATCATTATCATCACCATCATTATCAACATCCTGGAACTGTAGGATAGATCATCTCTGAAGTCCTATTAGATATGGCTCATGTTGTATTGCTTATCTTTTTATGATACACAACTTTTAGTGTTGTCTGTAGACTTCTTTCTGTTGTGTTGAAATGTTTAACTTTTGTCTAATTTGGTTTACTGTGTCTTTGCTTATCTCACCTTTAGCACTCTTGTTTCTTTGTGCAGATTAAACTTTCTGTCTAGTATCACACTCCTTCTGCTTAAAAAGTTTCTTGTAAATGCAAGTCTGCTGGTAATGAATTTGCTGAGATTTTATTGGAATTAAAAGGTCTTTATATGTTTTTTATTTTTGAAAGATCTTCAGAGGTTATAGAATTCTTAGTGGACAGCTTTCCCTCTCTCTAACACTCTAAACTTGTCACACTATCATCTTTTAAGTTACATACCTTTTGCAAATTCTTGTCTAATTCCCTGCTCCCCTGTAAGCAATGAATCCTTTTTCTCTGAATGCCTTCAGGATGGTGTCTTCATCCATGATTTTTACTAGTTTGAATATGATATGTCTAGGGTGTGCCTGCCTGACTACCTTCCTTCCTCCCTCCCTTCCTTCTTCCTCCCTTCCTCCCTCCCTCCCTTCCTACTCCCTCCCTCCCTTCTTTCCTGCTTTCCTTCCTTCCTTCCTTCCTTTCTTCTTTCCTTCCTCACTTCTTCCTTCTTTCCTTCCTTCCTTTCTCTGCCTTTTTATCTTTCTTTTTGCATTGATTAATCATGGTTCACTGAGCTTCTTGGATCTGTATTTTGATATCTAACACTCTTTTTGGAAAATTTTCAGCCATTATTTGTTTTCCAAACATTTCATCTGCCTCATTCTCACTTCTCCTTCTAGAATTATAATAGTAACATGTATTTTGGAGCATTTATATTATATTGTGGCTCATTGATGCTCTGATTCTTTTTCTCTTTTATTTTGCTATATTGTCTCTTTGTGTAGGAGTTTGCCTAATTTCTAATGACATAGTTAAGTTCACAAACTCTTTGCTTGGATATGTTGAGATAGTGATAAGTTCATCACAATTATTTTAGCATCTCTATTGATTCTCCTTATATTTTTATTTCCTTGATGCCATCCCTCATTTATTCATTACTATTTCCCATCCTACTCATTTAAGTTTTTTATATATTAATTATTATTATTTAAAATTCCTGCCTTGTGGTTTCAGAATGTGGAGAACGTCACATTTGATTCTTTTAGTTGCTTTGTCTCACGTAATAAAAGTGTTGTTATTTCTTCTTGTTATTGTTGTTGTTTTGCATGTTTCCTGTGATTTGTGGTTAAAGCTCTATATATAGTACAGAACAGTAGAGATTGATGAAATAATATTTATAGCTCAAAATAGGCATAACTCCTGTTAGCTAGCCCACTGGTGTAGAATATCAAGTCAAAATAGATGAGGATTGAGATAAAATTGGTTTGGTTTTCTGGCTTGAAATCTTCAACCTTTGCCCTAGCTTAAGGTCATGTATGTGGACTGCAGGAAGGTTCTTCACACTCACTATTCTTATCCCACCTTCAGCTTCTGCTTTCCCTGCAAGTCTGCACTTTGGGTGTGCTTTCTCTATGATTTTGCCTTCTCCCCAACTTTAGACTGCTGTTACTTGTTATCCAATGCCTGTTTGGTAGTCCTGGACACAGGTGGGCATTTCTTTTGTCCAGTTTTTGCCACAGTCTTAGGCCAGCCTTAAAGGTCTGCCTCTCCTAGGTAGGCCCTTCTCAGAGCTTCTGCTTCTCCTCCAGCAGCAGGAAACTTGCTCTGGGCCTACAATCATTTTTCTACCTGATCCAAACATAAAGGATTTTATTTTGTTTGTTGTTTCTGTTTTCTTCTTCCTACCTATAAACACAGTGGTTCTCCCCCAGTTATCTGAGGATAGCAGGGCAATCTCTTTGCCCATTAGCTTAAGAATATTTTTCTGTAGGGGAGAAAGAGTCTGGTCTTTCCTCATGTCTTGCCCACAGTATCTGCCATATGTTTTGACCCTCAGGCCTTGACCATGATGCATATATTCTCTGGTTTCCTTTCTAGCCCTCCACCTTTTCTCGTGGGTTTAGAGAAAATAACCATAAGTGAGTGCATCTGCATTATCAGGGGCTTTATACTGTCATACTAGCCTTAATGATTTGTTAAGCATTTTAGCTGAATTCTTCCTGGCTTATTTCTCACCTTGGAAGCTTGTGCTCATTCCGTCTCTCCTTAGAGAAGTCTATCTTTTCTTATATCTCAGGATGATTGGTTGTCCTATAACCTTAGTTCTGTAATGGGTTAAGAAAATATGACTTTTGTGGATTTTTTGAGGCTCTTTCCATCTTTCTACTCCCTAATGGAAGCTGGAAGTTCTGTAATGACTGTTTGATGTAGCAAACTTGATGAGTAAATGATATAATCTGTAAATTGATACCAAGATAATTTACTTTCAGTTTTTACTATTCATTATAATAACTGTTTCATTTGGTTATAATTTATATAAAAACATTCAATTCTAAGACTTTAAAAAAGAAAAAGATAAAAGTTATTAAATTATATATCTAAAAAGTTAAATGGTTAAGCACAGTGGCTCATGCCTGTAATCTCAACACTTTAGGAGGCTGAGGCAGGAGGAATACTTGAGCCTCAGAGTTCAAGACTGGCCTAAAGCACATAGTGAGTCTTTATCTCTACAAAAAAATAATAATAAACAATTTAGGCAGGCATGATGGCACATACCTGTAGTCCCAGCTACTCGGGAGGCTGAGGGGCAAGGATTGTTTGAGCTGAGAGCTTGAACCTGTAGTGAGCTGAGATAATACCACTGCACTCCAGCCTGGGTGGCAGAGCGAGACCCTGTGTCAAATAAATAAAATAAAAAATTAGAGATATATTCCACTCAGGCACTAGACCTAGCCATTCATATGGTAAAAATATGACATGAAATCCCTACTTTCTGCTCCGTGTTTTCTGTGTTGGTTGCATTTCCAAAGAGATGGTCTCCTTGTGCTAGCATAAAGAATTTGAACTAAAAGGGCTAAATTCTACATTAATTTATTGTTCAGTCGCTAAGACAGTATAGTTTTTTTCTAATTATCTCAGTAAGCTTCCTGTGCCTCACAGTCATTGGATCATATGCCAACTTCCAATATACTTATGGTGACCAGGGAACAGAATGCTCTTGAGAATCGATGCACAAATCACACAGTTTTCCAGTTATATATCAACTGAGAATGAGGGAAAGGTGGATTTCCAAATGTTAGTTGAATCAATAAATACCTTGTGGTCAGTAACTGAAAATATTAGCCACATTATTCTTACATTTTATGTGGTATTTTTAGTCGATGATACACTGTATTATTAGACTTGCACTGCAGTAGGATTTTTTAAATATCCAATTAAAATCTTTCCTTTCCCTTCAGTACTATAATTAACCACTATTAATATAATTCCACTTAGCATTTTTTCTGGTTGTTTATATGGTTGGTATCTTTCTTGCCATCTTAATTTTCTCATTATTTATACTGTATCATATCTGCTAAACTTTTACCTGATTTGTCTTTTTAACAGTTCTTGATTTAAAGTGAATAAAACAGTATCCAAATTTAAGTTTTTAATTCTAATTTATTTATATTTTTATCTGGAAATTACTAAATAGAGTTCTTACAGAAGTACAAAAGAATATTTTTTGATGTGAATGTTTCAAAATGCCTTTAATTTTGCCTTCAATTTTGCCTTCACTTGTATTTATTTGTTTGACAGTGTAGACAGTTCTTTATCTTTTAACATTGCAAATATTTCCATAGTATTTCTCAGAATTTTTGGTTGCAGTTGAGAAGTCTGATGCTAATCTTATTATATTGATTATTTTCCAATAATTCAGTTGCATTTGTAAGATTGACTTATTAGTTTATTCTGGGAGTATGACATTTTACCTTGCTAAGTTTAGCTGCTATGTTCACTTAATACTCCTATACTACTTTCAGTTCTGACATCTTTTTAAATTTTTATTTGAAAATAGTCCTGAAATTGACTTCCAGGATATTCTGGCAATAAAGGAAAAGATAAAGATACATTTATAGTTCTGCTTGCTTTTCATTAGAAACTGTAAATATTTGGACAAATGTTGAAAATGTCCATTATCCTGGGGTATCCAAAACATACTAAAAACACTATTAAAAAATAAATTGCCATAGGCATATTGGAAGGAAAACATATAATCTGAGTGATACTGCCCATGGCAGCAAGCCTCTAAAATGCTCCCTTCTCCCAATCCTTGCTTTTTGGTATTCCCACTCATATAATTTCCTCAGGACTGTGTCAGGTGGAACACTGTCCAAAATCGTACAGGCATGACTGCCCTCTCTTTTTTTAGACTTTTCTTTCAGGACTAGCTAGTGACTATATCTTGAGGCCCCTTAGTACCCTATAGAGATGCACATAGGGAGATGTACTGTAGTTCCATGATTAAATCAAGTTGCCAGCCCCTGTGACTGAGCCAGCATGAAAGCAAGTTCTGCAGCCACCATGGAGCCTTTAGGTGATGCCACCCGATGCCACAACTCAACTGCAATATATAATATAAAGTCCTTGGCCAGAACTGCCCAGCTATTTTGCACCTGAATTTCTGAATCATAGACATTATGAGAGGTAATAGATTTTTAATATAATTTTCAGTCATTAGGTTTTAGAAACAATTCTTATGTAGGAATAGATAACTAATACACTGCTGTCAAGAACTGCATACAGCGTAAGATTTTTATCATGACTGTAGGCTAATGAATTAGTCTGACACTGTTTCTTAGATGATGGTAGAAGACATACGTTTTCTGGGTCAGACATAAAACACTTTATTATTAATGGCATAGAATGAATTACACAAGCTTTATGCTTGCATTCTCCCTCCTTGCTCCCAAAGTCCCATGGAGATGAGGCCGAGGTTGGTCGAGATAAATGCGTGTACCCAGTGGTTTCATGTCACAGCTGAGGAACACCAATTTTAGAAAACTCCAAATCTTATAAGGAATCTACTAGCAAACCTGCCCAAATTTGCACTGAAGGGAAACATTATCTTTATTGTTCTGGTATGGAAACAAATTTGCTTTTGCCCAAGAGGAAGACACTAGCTGTATCTGCCAAGGATGTTTGTATAGCAAAGGTAGTCAGGGACAAAAGTTGTCACAGAACATGTAGAAACACCATAAAAAATATGTCATAACATTACATTAAAAAGTTTACTGCCTAAAGGAATATACATACCTACCAATTTTACAGTGCCAGTACTACAACTGGGAATCTAAAGCCCATGAACACAGTTTAGTGAAGTAACGTAATTAAAATTTAACCCATAGCATGTTATTCCTAATGAAAGCAATAAACATTTTTACTTTAAACTCTGTTAACTTAAATAAAATACATTAAAAGAAAATGCATTTAACAATACAACACATCAAATAAAGACAATATTTTAAATTTCTCTTAGGTTTGGGGTACACGTGCAGGTTTGTTATGTAGGTAAACTCATGTCATGGGGGTTTGCTGTGCAGATTATTTTGTCACCTGGTATTAATCCTGGAACCCAATAGTTATCTTTTCTAATCCTCTTTTTCCCTGGCTTCACCCTCAAGTAGGCCCATGTCAGTTGTTGCCCTTTCGCTCTTTGTTTTCATCATTTAGTTCCCACTTATAAGTGAAAACGTGGTATTTACTTGTCTGTGCCTGCATTAGTTTGCCTCTAATGTTAATGATAATGGCCTCTAGCTCCATTCATGTACCCGCAGAAGACATGAACTCATTCCTTTTTATGGCTGCATAGTATTCCATGATGTATATATATCACATTTTCTTTATCCAGTCTATCATTGAATGAGCATTTATGTTGATTCCATGTCTTTGTTATTGTGAATAGTGCTGCAGTGAACATTCATGTGCATGTGTCTTTATGACAGAATAATTTATATTTCTTTAGGTATGTACCCAGTAATGGGTTGCTGGGTTGAATGGTATTTCTGTTTTTAGCTCTTTGAGGAATTGTCATGCTGCTTTCCATAATGGTTGAACTAATTTATCTCCCCACCAACAATGTACAAGTGTTCCCCTTTTTCCACAAGCTCACCAGAATCTGTTATTTTTTACTTTTTAATAATTGCCATTCTGACTGGTGTGGGATAGTATCTCATTGTGGTTTTGATTTGCAATTGTCTAATAATCAGTGATATTGAGCATTCTTTTCTTTTATCTTCCTAGTAATAACTCATTGATATTAAAAATAAAACTTCTTTCTCATCAGTAAAAGTAGCTTTTCATCGTCCTTATTTTGATAGTACTTAGGATAAGAAAACATGTTTACTTCACATAATATCTATTTGAGAAAACAAATTTTTAACGAGCATCAAACTGCCATTTTCTACACTGAATATGGATAAATACTGCTTATCAAGATTTTCAGCAATGGTTAATACAATTTATACCAAATTTACCAAACAATTTTGTGAAGTCTTTCATTATAAAGAGACTATTTAGTCTGAATTTCTACGTCTATGCTATTTTATTAACAAAAACCCATACGTTACTCTACAGTACTCTTAAAATTTTGATTAGTCATTAAGTCTATTCCTTAACCCTCAAGGGATGAATACAGTGTCAATTATTTGTGGATACATAGTATTGATTACTATTATCAAAAATGCACAGAACATTATGGAACTCAATTCCTCATCTTAATTGACTCTACTATTTTCTTCATAATATTAACAAAAAAAGCATCTTATATTACTAAATTATACATACTAAAGCTTTAAAAATATATTCACTGTAAGGGTTCCTTTAATTCTATATGAAGAACTGTTAACACTTGAATAGTGTATTAATTTAGATATTTACATATTTAAATCAACAGGCAAAAAAAGGGCAAATGATATAGAAATAAAATTCAGACCAGATAATTTTATACTCTGTAAGACAATTTTTTGCCAATGACATTTTGCTCAGGTGACATTTCTCTGAAATAATTCGTATTTTAAGATTGAATATGATACTGTAAATGTTTCTCAAATGTTTCTTGTTTATTTGGTGATTTTATGTGTTGAGGCAAAATTCCTAAATATATAACTGAAATAACTAAATAGATTAAATTATTTTATTGGCAAATTCATTATATATTAAAATTTTAGCTATTTTTTCTCTGCTCACTTCATTACCTTTGAGTAGACTGATACTCCTCCCTTTCATGCTTAACAAATGGCTTTATGATACTAATAAAAATTCCAAGCCAATAGATATGTTTTTTATTTAATGCTGATTATTATTGTGTGTTTTGCGGCTAAATGGCAATATGGGATTTGCTTGGTTTGATTCTTTGTTATATAAATATTGTTTGAGAATTAAATAAAATGCTAAAACAAATGAATCTAACAATAACAAGAACAATGGATGCAGTTTTTTTGTTATATCCTCTGTGTATAGACTGTGGAAGAATGCAACTCTCTTGATTCATTATTAAAGAACTACCCACAAAGTTAATCTCCAATCCACCAAACAACAGATAAGTTATTCAACAGATAAAAACTCAATTGTTTTAACTCTTGTTTATACGTTTGATTACATTAAAAATGATACTCATCTATATTGTGCCATAATTCAATTTTCACAAGAAAATAATTACTTCACTAGAACATAATCAGTTGATAGAATTATTGACTAAACAATTTTACCAATGTATGAAACAATAAATTCTATTTTAGCTTTAAGATATAAGATTGCTGATTTTTATATGCTTAAAAATATTTACACATTTATGTCTTATGTGAGAAATTCCAAATTACCAGATTGTCAATATTAGTCTTGTTAACAGATTAATAAACTGTAAAATAATAAAAAATCTTTATCGTATCTTGGATTTTATCATAGTACAACAGCATATTTCTCCTAGACTCAATATAGAATTTATTCAGAGAGCAAAATATTAGATTTTTGTCCCTTAACAAAATTAATGTAATTTTTCATACAAATTTATAAATATTTTCTTCTCTGAGATTGATAAGAATTTATATTTAACTTCAGACACCAGTTTCATGAAGTATTACATTAACTCTATAATTTTAATAATAGTGTTATTTTATTTTGTATATACAAGTTATATCAATCTATTTTTTTGATTTTTATCTTATCTTTGTGCTTTTGTTTTCTCACAACACCATCTGCTTATTATATTTCCCTTAAGTTTAAGTCTAACAGTTTCATCTGCAAAGATTATTTACATCTGTTTAAGTTGTGTGAGCCTTGTCTTTTATCCATGACCCACTGCTTGCCTGGGTATACTTCCATGATTAATATCAAGTAGTCTAAAATAAAGGTTTTGGATATCTAGGGATTACACACAAATATCTCTTTGCATCTGAAATCAAGTGGGATGTTTCAATGGTTTTCCACAGTCTCGGCAAAAACAAAAAAAAGAATTCTTTTCCACCCAAATTCAATTACAGAATTATATATGAAGATTAAATCACTCTTCTCCACCTTTTCTTCTCATCATAGGCGATAATACCTTCACAGGAAACAGAAATGAAAGGGCCAGCCATATGCAAATCTGGGAAAATTAGGAACTCCTGCCAACAATAAGAAAACCTAGAAATTATAAACTTTCTTAGAAACCATATCCAAGACATTTTTAAGAAAAAACAATGCAGTTGATAAGAAAATAATGATATTATGTATAATCACAAGCATATCAGTACATGAAAGCCACTTGCTCCATTGCAGATGTCACTTAGAAATAAAGAGCACAGGACAAGCAGAAGAGAATCAGCAAAACTTGGGACATGTCAGAGGAATGAAATAAATATAAGCATAAATTATAACCTAACTCTGGGCAAAAAGAAATGAAAAAGTCTTGTTTCTATTATTCATAATTCATCTTTTAGGCTTAAACATAAATTCCATCTCTTTTCTTCATTACCAAATCTATTGAACCTGTCAACACATACACACACTACATTCTAAAACATTACCCTATTTATTTAACTCATAGAACTTACCACTACCTGAAGTTATCTTTTTACTTTACCTGATTGTTTACAAATATCTTGCTTGTCTTCCCTTTTCACTACTAGAAAGCAAAATCTGTGAGGAAGGGTTCTTACATATGCATGTCTCATACAGTAGTTAATAGCCATAGGTGGTTACTTAAATTTAAATTAATTACACTTGAATAATATGAAGACAAAAATAGTTTCTTTTCCATACTTAAAGTATTCAGGAGCCACATGTGGATAGTGGTTACCATATTTGGCTATACAAATTTAATTTCTATTAGTAGTTATGTTTATAGTTTGAAATAATGTTTCCCTTAAATGTGTATTTCTTGTGTAATCAACCCAGAAGTGGAAAAATCAGTATTAAGTTCTCCCAAGTCAAATGAGAAAATTAATTCACCTGCTCTTATTCCAGTTTGTTTTCCTGAATTATTACATTTTTCTAGTCAGTTTTCTAGTCAGTTTAATAACATCCAAAGCAATAGTTTTGTAAAATTGTCATTGTAGTTTCTCTCTGAATTTGTGGAAAACTCTACATTTAAGACATGCCCATAAAATTGGGAGTTATCTCTGAAATAATTTATTTGCATGGTAGCTTTGCAGAATGTGGGTATAAATTCTTTCTTTGGTAAGAATTTATTTAGTACGAATAAAATGAATAATTACTATGAACAAAAACAAAACAAAACAAAACACTCTTTTCTATTCATTGGGCTTATATTGTAATTTTATTTTTAATGATTTATTTATTTTGAGACAGGGTCTTGCTCTGTCATCCAGGCAGGAGTTCAGTGTTTCAGTTGAGGCTTACTGGAGCCTCAAAATGCTACATTCAAGCAGTCCTCCCACCTCAGCCTCCCAAGTAGCTGGGACTACAGGTGCATGCCACCATACTTGGCTAATTCTGTATTTTTTGTTGAGATGGGTCTCACTGTGTTGTCCAGGCTGGTCTTGAACTCCTGAGCTCAAGTGATCCTCCTGCTTTGGCCTCCCAAAGTACTGTGATTACAGGTGTAAACTACCATACCTGGCCTATATTATGACTTTCTATGGATGTTTACTTTGCTTTTGAAGCCATAAGAAAGCTTGCTTCCATACTCACACCTCCTTGTAGAATTCCAGACTGAGACTAAAAATCAAATTATGCTACTATGTAACCAACATATTCTCTTTCATTTCTTAAACTATTGTTTATTATAAAGTGTAAAATAGGTTCTGAGATCACTGTGGCCCACCAGCACTCTTTTCAAACAGCTAGATACTACCAAGGTCTGTGAGAAATGCTTCCTTTTTTTATCATTCTGTCTCAGATCCAGAAAGTTTTTTTAGCTTATTTTTATTTCTTTTATTTATTTTGTTTTCTTTTTCTTTGCTTTTCTTCAATATTATTCACATTCTTAAGTAACATGAGGTGAATAGTTTTTTGTAACTCTCATTTTCTATTATTAATTTTTCCATTTAATTGTCCATGTGATGGTGGTATCATTGCAAAATGTTTGAATACTGCCATTCCTCCCAGAACTTGCACTGTTTTTTAATCCCTAAAATTCTTAAGAAAAATAATTATTTTTATACATATTAAATTGGAAATCTTGTGCTCTACTTAAAAACTGCCATTAATGACATTAATGTTCTGCTTTTAAAAGAGGGAAAACAGTCTCTTCTACAAAAGATTGCTTTGTTGGGATAAATTTCTTTCTTTTTAGGTAATATACATTGAAATAGCACTGTATTTATATTATTAATAATTATTTTTTCCTAGCAAACCCTGGAAAAAAGACTTTCTCTTATTCCCATACAGACAATCAGTCACTCGAAGAATGTCTAATGAGTACATGAAAGAAATAATGAATGCATAGGAACCTAGTTACTAATCTAGTTCAACTAGTATACTAAATGAACTTTATTTTGGAAGGTAAAAGAAGAAACCTCCCAGATCGTCTATACAGAGACAAAAAAGATGTCAATCAAAGGAGCAAAGACCACTGTTTAGCGAAAGGCTGTACACCTACCTGATTGACAAATGGTACCTACTTGATTGACAAATGACAATTTTGAGTTCTTATTTACAGAGAGAATCTGAGTTAAGTCAGTTTTGGTTTACACTTTTAAAAGATATAGTAGGAAGTCAGCTTGGTCAGAATAAGAAACAGAGAGTAAACAATATTGCTTAATAAAAAATGTATAAGTTGCTAAACCTACCGAAGTGGTCTTACCAGTAGATGCATGAAATATAAGGAAGTGGAGTTTAATTCAGAACCTCTGGAATTTCAGTGTTCAGGGTTGGAGTAATTCTATATGTAGGTTAAGGACATAGGCTGGAAAACACCATATATGAAGAAGCCTACCTGTAATATATGTGAAGTCTAAGGCAAAAGAGTGAAAATAAAGGACAGCATACCATCTTACAGATATTTAATTTATAAATAAAATTAACCTTTATAAATAAAATGAAATCGATATTATAATAGATTTTTTTTTTTGAGATGAGGGGTCTCATTATGTTCCCCAGGCTGGTCCTGAACTCCTGGGCTCAAGCAATCTTCCCACCTTAGCCTTCCAAATAGCTGGGATTACAAGCATGTGTCCTATTTTATAATAGATTTTATAGACCTAATTTGACAAATGTATCTTCATAAGGACAAAATAAAAAAATCTGTTTAAATATATAGTTTTAGGCCGGGCGCGGTGGCTCAAGCCTGTAATCCCAGCACTTTGGGAGGCCAAGGCGGGTGGATCACAAGGTCAAGAGATCGAGACCATCCTGGTCGACATGGTGAAACCCTGTCTCTACTAAAGATAAAAAATTAGCTGGGCACGGTGGTGCGTGCCTGTAATCCCAGCTACTCAGGAGGCTGAGGCAGGAGAATTGCCTGAACCCAGGAGGCGGAGGCAGTGAGCCGAGATTGCGCCATTGCACTCCAGGCTGGGTAACAAGAGCGAAACTCCGTCTCAAAATAAATAAATAAATAAATAAATAAAAAATAAAAATAAATAAATAAATAAATATATAGTTTTAAATAAAAACTCTCAAAAATGGCAAATGTTTATATTCATGTCTGATGTTTCTCTGGATAGATTCTATCAAGAACTATGAAAAGTAGGAGATTTTACTGTTCTTGCTGTCCAACAAGTTACTCTGCCACACTTTGATGAATAGTTGAAGGTGATATGAGAGTCCTGGATAAGAGACAAAGGACTTTACTACTTACGGCATGTAGTAGCCAAAGTTTCATAATTGACATAAGCTCATTACCAGTTCCCAAAAGGTAACATGACAAAAGCTACATAATGACTGTGCATACAGTATCTTTCAATAAAGTGATAGAACCTGGACCATAAGAAAACTCAATCTTTTAGAGGAGTGCAAGCGAACCTATCTAAACCTTTTCTCCAAGGTAGATACTGTCTTTATTATTCTGGATAGCGATATTCTGCTTTGTGTCTGACGGCATACAGTAGCTTTGTCAAGTATGTATGCTATACAAACATTCTTTAAAAGGTAGTCTGGAACAAAAGACTGTCAGTTACTCTCCTTACAAGTTGTACAAAAATTCAAAATACCTATGGAGAAATGTCTCCCAAGAGTCCTGCTGTGTTTGAGATAATAAAAAATATGTGATTCACAAATATGTATTTATTCCATAAAATTATTATTTGTGTCTTTTGTGTCTTAATTTCAGCAAAATGTTAGTGTAAGCAAATATTTCATGTAGTTTATGTTTTATTGAAAATAGTGACATGTTACACCTTTCACTAAGTCATTGTATTACTTAGATTACATTCTAACAATATTAATTTACTTTTCTGGGGAAGTTGGAATGAAATTGTCAATAAAATTTGTAAAGTGATTCTTAAACTCAAAAATAAAGTAGAATTTTGGATTAGAGATCGAACTTTGTGTTGGGGATATAATGTAAGATATAATAAAAATATAAAATACTCTAATTTAATCACATAAATCACTACTCTTATATTGAAATCTTAACAGTTTTTAACATTTATTTGTATAATTGTAAAGAATTATTATCACATGTTTAATTTGTATATATATAAATGAATTGTTTAGCACTGCAAATTATTACTCAGCTGTCATGATTTGGGAATTACAAAATAATTACTTTGGGTTTTTTTTTTAGAACTATGAATTGGAGCACAAAGAAAAGCAATGAAAGAATCCTTGGCATTGATATTTCATCACGAAAAAAATCTATAATATTTACGTAATCTATTATGAAGGCCCTATCTTCAAGCTCACTTATCTTTTCTTCTGCAATATGTAATGTGCTGATATTCCTGGAGTGAACTATTAGCCACTAAAATTTCCTTTCCTCTTTATTTTTCTTTATTTTTATGCTTTCCTTTAAATTACTAAACCCATTTATAACAAATGTTTTAAATTTTTCATCTGTCAATTGCAGACATCCATTTTATAATTCATTTTTCCTGATTATTCTCATAATAACTTTTTCTTCTTTATTTAATGAGATTTGGTGAACATTATAAATATTATGTTTTGAATTTCTGAAATTAATGGCTTTTCTTTACAAATGTTAAGGTTTTTTCTGGCAGGATGTTATTTGTAGATTAACTTGATCTTTTGAAACCTTGTTGTATGCATTGTTAGAACAGGTCTAAAATAGTCTTTACTTAATGGTTTATCACTACTAAAATGTGTGAGTCTCCTTTCTTGGTCTCTACTTAAAGTCTTAAGGGTTCAATAATATCTCTATATGCTTTTTTTTCCTGAATTCAAATATCTTTCTACTTTGTATGAGTTTTGATAATTGTTTAGTTTACAAATTCAAGCTATATTTTCATTGTTCAGTCTGTGGAATATAATTCTATACATTTGCATCTTGGTCTTTAGCTGAAGACTAAAGGGAAGTTGATGGGGATTTCCAAAGCTTTTTCTCTGCATGACACCCCATGTGATGTTTTGCTCCATATATTCCAGCTGTCTCTACATCCATGAACTCTGAGCTTTATCTCCTTAATATAGATAGAATGTTTCTTCTAATTGATTTCCTCCTCACTATAGTCCAGAAAGTACCTCCAGACATTCAGCAAACTGGGACAATTATAAAATTCATCTTGTTTGTGTCTCTTCTATCAGGATTACAGCCCTGTAATGACTCTTGTTCAAAATCTAAAAGCATTTTCTGGTTGATTATGTCAGAAGTGCTAGCCTAGTAACATTTAATACATTACAACTAGAAGCAAATTATTTTAGTTCTTATATTTTTCATTTCTGTGTTGTGATTTTTCACCTTCTGCTTCATGCTGCCTATAGTTTTAAATCTCTCAAACATAATAGCTCTTTAAACTTTTTTTTTTTTTGAGACGGAGTTTCGCTCTTGTTACCCAGGCTGCAGTGCAATGGCGCCGTCTCTGCTCACCCCAACCTCCACCTGCTGGGTTCAGGCAATTTTCCTGCCTCAGCCTCCTGAGTAGTTGGGATTACAGGCCCACGCCACCATGCCCAGCTAATTTTTTGTATTTTTAGTAGAGACTGGGTTTCACCATGTTGACCAGGATGGTCTTGATCTTTTGACCTCGTGATCCACCCGCCTCGGCCTCCCAAAGTGCTGGGATTACAGGCGTGAGCCACCGCGCCTGGCCGCTCTTTAAACTTTCTTGTGTGCTAATTTCAGTGACATCTCTGCATGCCTCTTGACTCTTTCCTTTTAGCTATATATCAGTTTCCTTATTCTGATTGTGGGTATTAATTTGTGATTGCATGCAGGCCCTGTGGATGTCATGTGGTTGAAAATCTGGATTCTGTGGGATCATTTTTTTAAATGATGAGTTTGGGGTCTTACAGTTAATTTACCATTTCTGTTGAGTTTGGGTTTTAGGATTTATTAGAGAAGTTCTGAAGTAGCACTTACTCTAGCATGGGTGTAGTACTGTTTCTAAGGGAAAAATTTCTATCATTTCAATTGAATCAAGTCTCATATCCTGTTTTGTAAATTTTAGCTGCTTTGGAGGTTCCATATTTCCATTACTATTTCCTCTTCAACAAGTGATTGTTTATGTCTTCTGGGGCTCCTCTTCTTTCTGTTATCATTCAAAAAGATTCCCCAGGTGGAACTCTTAGAGAACGTGATGTCCACCTAATGGATTTCCTTTGTCTCATAAATAATAGCCTTGTACTTTATATTTTTCAGTGTCTGAAAAAAAAACCTTCTTCATTTAGTGTTTCCAGTGCTATAGTTTTTTATGGTGGTAAGATAAGTCTGACACCTGTTATTTCACTTTTAAGGATATTTCTTCTGAGTATAGAATTGTATATTGAAAATTTCTCTAGCGCTTACATATGTCATTAAACTGCCATCTGGCTTTGATTGTTTTTGTTGAAAACTCATCAATCTTATTGTTCCTTGGAAAGTAATACATCTTTTGTTTCTCTGGCTACTGTCAACATCTTCTCTCATTTTCAATAATTTCACTGTGATGTGACTGGATATGATTTTATTTACATTTATCTTGCATATAATTCAACGAAATATTTGCATCTCCATGGGATTCACTGAGGCTTTCTCAGCTTAGAGCTTTTGATCATGTCTCATATATTCTCTTGAATCTTGTGTTCTTTTATTTGCTTTATTTTTCCCATTCCTGTTTCCTTCAGTGTTCAGATTACACATATTCTACTTCTAGTTTGCTCATATTCTACTTCAAGTTTGCTCTCTTCTGTGTCCTATTGTGAAATATTCTATTTGTAGTCTAATTCTATGTCTATTGTGTCCAATCTCATCCAATGTGCTCTTATTTCAGGTATTGTATATTTTCCATCCAGTCTACCATTGATGGGCACTTAGGTTGATTCCTTGTCTTTGCTATCGGGAATAGTACTGCAATGAACATACAAATACATGTCTTTATGATAGATTGATTTATATTTCTTTGGGCATATAACCAGTATTGGGATTGCTGGATAAAATGGTAGTTCTGTTTTTAGGTCTTTGCGAAATCATCACACTGCTTTTCACAATGGTTGAACTAATTTACACTCCCACCAGCAGAATGTAACTGTTCTGTTTTCTTTACAACCTTCCCAGCATCTTGTTTTTTGACTTTATAGTAATAGTCATTCTGACTCCTGTGGGACTGTATCTCATTGTGGTTTTGAAATGCAGTTCTCTAACGACCAGTGATACAGAGCATTTTTCATGTGTTTTTTGGCCGCATGTATGTCTTCTTTTAAAAAGTGTCTGTTCATGTCCTTTGCCCACATTTCAATGAGACTAGGCTTTTTAATGCAAATTTATTTAAGGTTTTTTTTTTATAGTTGTTGACTATTAGATCTTCCTCAGATGTATAGTTTGCAAATATTTTCTCTCATTCTATAGGCTGTCTGTTTACTCTGTTGATAGTTTCTTTTGCTGTGCAGAAGCTCTTCAGTTTAATTAGATCTCGTGTCAATTTTTGCTTTTAATGCAATTGCTTTCGGCGTCTTCATTCAAAAATCTTTTGCCAGTTACTATGCTCACTATGGTATTGCCTAGATTTTCTTCCAGGTTTTTTATAGTTTGGGGATTTATAGTTAAGTCTTTAATCCATCTTGAGTTCATTTTTGTATATGGTGTAAGGAAGGGGTCCAGTTTTAATCTTCTGCATAAGGCTAGCCAGTTCTCCCAGTACCATTTATTAAATAGTGAGTCCTTTCCCCACTGCTTGTTTTTGACAGTTGTATTGAAGATCAGATGGCCTGTTCTGTTTCATTTGTCTATGTGTCTATTTTGTTAAAACCATGCTGTTTTTGTTACTGTATTTCTGTAATATAATTTGAAGTCAAGTAGCATGATGTCCCTGCTTTGTGCTTATTGCTTAGGATTTCCTTGGCTCTTTGGGCTCTTTTTTTTTTAACTCCACATGAACTTCAAAATAGTTATTTTTGTAGTTTTGTGAAGAATGTCAGTGGTGGTTTGATATAAATAGCATTGAATCTATAAATTGCTGTGAGCAGTATGGCCATTTTATCAATGTTGATTCTTCCTATCTGTGAACATAGAAAGTTTTTCCTTTTTTTTTTTTTTTTTTGGTGTTATCTCTGATTCCTTTGAACAGCATTTAATAATTCTCATTGTAGAGATTTTTCACCTTTCTTGTTAGCTGAATTCATAGGTATTTTCTCCTTTTTTAGCAATGTAAATGAGATTGCATTTCTGATTTGGCTCTTGTCTTGGCTGTTTTTGGTATATAGGAATGCTAGTGATTTTGTACATTGATTTTGTATCCTGAAACTTTGTTGAAGTTGTTTATCAGCTTACAGAGCTTTTAGGTCAAGACTATGGGGTTTTTAGATATAAAATGTTATCTGTGAAGCAGGAGAGTTTTACTTCCTCTATTCCTAGTTTCCTAGTTGAATGCCCTTCATTTCTTTATCTTGCCTGGTCACTCTGGCCAGGACCTCCAATACTATTTTAAATAGGAGGCATGAAAGAGGTTCCCTGTCTTGTGCTGGTTTTCAAGGGGAATGCTTTTCAGCTTCTGACCATCCAGTATTATGTTGGCTGTGGCTTTGACATAGATGGCTTTTATTATTTTGAGGTATGCTCCTTCAATACCTACATTGTTGAGAGTTTTTAACATGAATGGATGCAAAAACCTTTCTGCATCTATTGATATAATTAGGTGGTTTTTGGTCTTTAGTTTTCTTTATGTGATGAATCACATTTATTTATTTGCATATATTGAACCAACCTTGTACTCCAGAGATAAAGCCTACTTGATCATGTTGGATTTGTTTTTTGATGTGCTATTAAATTTGATTTGCTAGTATTTTGTTGAGGATTTTTGTATCAGTGTTCATCAGGGATACTGGCCTGAAGTTTTCTTTTCCTATCTCTCTACTAGACTTTAGTATCAGGAGGATGCTGGGCTCATAGAATTAGTTGAGAAGAGTCCCTCCCCTTCATGTTTTTGGAATAGTTTCAGTGAAAATGGTACTAGTTCTTTGTACATCTGGTAAAATTCAGCCATGTACCATTTTAGTGAAAATGTACATCTGGTAAAATTCAGCTGTGAATCAGTCTGGTCCTTGCCTTTTATTGATTGGTAGGCTAGTTCCTACTGATTCAATTTTGGAGCTCATTATTGGTCTGTTCAGGGATTTAGTTTCTTCCTGACTTAGTCTTGGGAGGGTGTATGTGTCCAGAAATTTACATTTCTTCTAGATTTTCTAGTTTGCATAGAGGTGTTCATAGTAGTTTCTGATGGTTATTTATATTTCTTTGGGGTCACTGGTTATATTCTTTGTAATTTCTTATTGTGTTTATTTGGATATTCTCACCTTTCTTCATTAGTCTAGATAGAGGTCTATATATCTTAATTTTCTTAAAAAAACTCCAGCTCCTGTATTTGTTGATCTCATGATTTTTAAATGATTTTTCATGTGTCAATCTCCTTCAATTCAGCTGTGATTTTGGCTATTGCTTGTCCTGTGCTAACTTTGGGGTTGATTTGCTCTTAATTCTCTAGTTTTCCAGTCGTGATGTTAGGCTGTTAATGTGAGATCTTTCTAACTTCTTGATGTGAGCACTTAGTGCTATAAATTTCTCTATTAATGGTGCCTTAGCTGTTCCCCCAATATTCTGGTATGTTGTATCTTTGTTCTCGTTAGTTTTAAAGAACTTACTGATTTCTGTTTCAATTTCAATTTTTGTCCAAAATTCATTGAGGAGCCGGTTGTTTTATTTCCATATAATTTTGTTTTGAGCAATTTTCTGAGTCTTGATGTCCTTTTTATTGCACTGTGACCTGAAAGAGTTGTTGATAATTTGGATCTTTTGTATTTATTGAGAACTGTTTTATGTCTGATTGTGTGTTCTATTTTAGAGAATGTACCATGTGGCAATGAAAGGAATGTATATACTGTAGTTTTGGGTGAAGAGTTCTGTAGATGTCTATTGGGCCCATTTGGCTCCATGTTGAGTTCAGGTCCTGGATATCTTTGTTAATATTTTGTCTCAATTAACTGTCTAATACTGTCAGTGAAGTGTTGCATTCTCCCACTATTTCTGGTGAGAACTTAAGTCGATTTGAATGTCTCTAAGAATTTTCCTAATGAATCTGGGTGTTGCTGTGTTTGGGGTATATATATTCAGGATACTTAGGTTGTTTTGTTGAATTGAACCCTTTACCATATGTAATGCCCTTCTTCATCATTTTTTTATGTTTGTTGGTTTAAAGTCCATTTTTTTCTCCATCTCTTCATTTTGAGCCTATGGTTGTCACTGCATATAAGATAGGTCTCTTGAAGACAGCATACCATTGGGTCTTGCTTCTTTATCCAGCTTGCCACTCTGTGTTTTAATTGGTCATTTAGTCATTTACATTTAAGGTTAGTATCAATATGTCTAGATTTGATCCTGTTGTCATGTTGTTAGGTAGTTATACAGACTTGTTTGTGTGGTTGCTTTATAGTGTCACTGGTCTGTGTATTTATGTTTGTTTCTGTAGTGGCTGGTAATGGTCTTTCTTTTCCATATTTAGTGCTTTCTTCAGGAACTCTTGTAAGGCAGATCTGGTGGTAACAATTTCCCTGAGCAATTGCTTTTCTGAAAAGAATCTATTTTTTCCTTTGCTTGTGCTTAGTCTGGATATGAAATTCTGGGTTGGAATTTCTTTAAGAATGTTGAGGCCAGGTGTGGTGGCTCATGCCTGTAATCCCAGTCCCTTGGGAGGCTGAGGTGGGTGGATCAGGAGATCAAGACCATCCTGGCTAACATGGTGAAATTCCATCTCTATTAAAAATACAAAAATTAGCTGAGCATGGTGGTGTGTGCCTGTAATCCCAGCTACTTGGGAGGCTGAGTCAGGAAAATGCTTGAACCAGGATTCAGAGGTTGCAGTGAGCCGAGATCATGCCACTTCACCCCATCCTGGTGACAGGTGAGCTTCTGTCTCAAAAAGAAAAAACAAAAGAATGTTGAATGTAGGCCCTCAATCTCTTCTCACTTGTAGGGTTTCTACTCAGAGGTCTGCTGCTAGTGTGATAGGCTTCCCTTTGTAGGTTACCTGTCTTTTCTATGTGCCTTTAGTAATTTTTCTTGCATTTTGACTGTTGGAAAATCTGGTGATTATATGTCTTGGGGATGATCCTCTTGTGAAATATCTTATGGGAGTTTTCTACATTTCCTGAATTTAAATGTTGACCTCTCTAGCTAGGTTGAGGAAGTTTGCATGGATGATACCCTGAAATATATTTTTCCCAGTTTATTTTATTATTTCTATATTTTTCAGGGATGTCAATTAGTTGTAGATAATCCCACAATTCTTGGAGGTTTTGTTTCTTTCCATTATTTTTTCTTCAATCTTGTCTGTCTTATTTTAGAAAGCCAGTCTTCAAGCTCTGAGATTATCTCCCAACTTGATCTATTCTGCTGTTAATACCTGAGAGTACATCACAAAATTCTTGTAGCATATTTTTCACCTCTATCAGGTAGGTTACTTTGTTTGTTGGCTACTTTTTCTGTCAGCTCCTGTATCATTTAATTGGGATTCTTAGCTTTCTTAGATTGGGCTTTAATGTTCTATTGAATATTAGTGACGTTCATTCTTACCCATATTCTGAATTCTAGTACTGTCATTTCAGGCATCTCAGCCCAGTTTAGAACCCTTACTGGAGAACTAGTCTGATAGTTTGAAGGAAAAAAGACACTCTGACTTTTTGAGTTGTCATAATTCTTGTGCTGGCACTTTCTCATATTTGTGGGCTGATGTTCCTTCAATCTTTGATATTGTTCTCCTTTGGATGGGTTTTGTTTTTCTTTTATCCTATTCGATGATCGTGGAGGTTTCATCATGGTATAAGGTGGTTTTAGTCAACTGGCTTCATTTCTAAGAAATCTTTGCAAGGCAAGGTTCAGCTCAGGACTCCTGGACTGTGCTCTAACCCTGGGGACTGGTATCAGGCCCTGGCTTTGTTCTCTTGCTCTTTGAGTTGGGGAACCTGCTGCAGTGGAGAGGCCAAGATGCTCTTGGACAGCTGGTCATAACACTATGATAGCTGGCGCCAGCCAAAATTCTTTGTAGGGCCGTGACAGGGGCATCTGTTTTCATTTGCACACACCAGCAGCAGCAGTAGCATGGCAAAGTTCATGACTGTCAGCTATGGCAGGGTGCCAGTGGGGATGCCAGGGTGCTGGCCACTGTGTGGACATTCACAACAGTGGTGGCAGCATGGCTCATGGGGGAGAGGGGTCCTGCTAGCTAGTGTGCATGCATTGACACTGGTGGTGGTGTTAGTATGGGAGCAGGGAACTGGCACATTTTCTGTGCATGTTCACAGAGGCAGTGGAGGATGCTGAGGGCAGAGGTAGGTCTGCTGTTCTCTGTGCCTAGTTTCAAGTTTGTGGAAATGTCTATGTACAGGGCATGGTACTGACAGGGGTGGGCCTGTGGATTCCATGCCCGTCTATGCTCCCACAACAATGGCAGTGCCGCAGGAGGAGAGGTAGTCGGGTGAGGAGTGGTGGTGTGCACTCACACTGGCAGCATTGGCTAGGCAGGGTACATGTGAACATGCACACTGTCAAAGAAGGGAAGGCCATGTTACCTGTGTACACACACACCAGCAAAGCAATGTGGGAGGTGGCTGTGTGTGTGTGTGTGTGCAAGCATGCATGTGAAGGCAAAGTGGCATGGGGAAGCTGCAGTAGGGGGAGGGTGTGGGCAGGCTGGTGCATGTCCAGTTGGGGCTGCCCTGCCAGAGCACTCTGCTGCTCAAGTGAAGTCCACTAGCACAGGAGCTATGATATGCAACACCAGGAGGTTTGGGGGTTTCACTGCAAGCAAACATGGCCATTCTGGGGCTCTGGGAGAGGCCAGCTCACCAGGGGATAATCAGGTAAGACTGGCCTTATCTCATGGGCAAGAATGCCCTACAGAGTTCAAAACTGTCAGTTTCCCTATTGCTAAAGTCTCCTAGAGGAGCAGCCTGAGTCTAGAGGGATGAACATCCTTGGCTTGTCTCCACCAAAATGCTCCTGCACCAAACCCTTTTGCTCCACACTAGCTGGAGTTCTGCCCCTACCACTTCTCTAAGCACCTCTCCCTGTCAACTCAAGTGTCTGTGGTGGTCGAGGGTCTCCTCCTATGGGTATTCCAGAGGCCCGTGGCAAGAGCAGGTTGCTCCCTGACTGTTCAACTCACCCATTCCCAAAGAGTCATTGAGAGTCAGGAACAAGTCTTGGTGCATGGGAACCTCATACATTGTTCCCAGTTTCCTCCCCCTTAACCACAGCATGTGTCTTCCCTTGTCCCCTCTCAATGCCTTCCCTTTTACTATTTGCCAAGAGTGTGTAAGTCTTCTTGATGTCCCTGTCCCTTGGTGGGAGATGTTCTTCTTCACTGTGACTAGTCGGCCATCTTCTATTTGTTTTTAACATTTACCTTTTAAAAGAAGGTAACAGATTAATACTAATGTTTGAAAAATAAAATGTGATATTTGTATATTCACAGTGTCACAGACTTTAAAATACTACTAAGTGATTACATGGTACTCTACTCCAAACTGGCAGACAGGTTATCTGATTTATCCTGCCTCACTTTTGTTTTTCATGTTGTTTTTAACATGTTAACAACTCTTCGTGTTTTTCACACATATAAAACTGTCTAACACTTCTTTGTTTCTCAGGTAATGTTTTTCATCTGCTTTTTATTATTTAATCGTCTTTGTTTTTCTCCAGTCATCATTTCCTTTAAGAGTATCTTTAGGAAATGAATGTAACATATAAACTGAAACTAAATGTCTTGTTTAGCAAGTCACAATGCTGATTTTTGTTGTGATTTTCTGCTAGGTGTTTAGTAGATGTAATATTGTATGATTGAAAACTGCAGTAGTGGGCAAACTGGAAACACTAACATACACATTTCAGAAACTACAAAGAAAGGATTTTTTTTTTCTTAAACAAAATTTGCATTTTAGTAAATAATTTCCTAAAGTTTAGAAACTTTCCAAGTCACTGTTTTGCAACTTATTTGCATTGAATTACCTACTTTAGTTAAAATAATCTCCAGTGAACTTCATTTGAATGTGTACATGGTGTTTTGGCAGGTCCTTAGTAAAGGAATAATTTCCAGACGTTTTAAAGTATACTCTCCTGCTCTGGTTTTGCGTAGAGTTATATGTACAATCAAACACTCTGAGTGAAAGTTGGCATGTTTGACAGTGATTCAAAAAGAGTCATCCAGTAGTTCTACTTTAATATACTTCCAGAGAAAGTAATTAGACATGTGCAAAAGGATATGTGTGCTAAATGTTTATCGCATAATTTTTCATCCAAGCGAAATATTTGAAAAATACTACAGCAAAAATTAGTGATGGATTAAAATAATTAAACTATATAGCTTCACACATTTGCTCATAAAATAAATGTTTATTTAATACTTATGTTTTGGTGTTTTTGGAGGAACACTGTAGCAAAAATATAGAAGATAAATATGAGAGAATTAGTATAAAGTTTAACCATATAAAATTGCCATTAAAAATTGTGGTATGTTGGTAATTCTACATAGTTCTCTCTAATCCACCCAGGAAGTTTAGTTAAAAAGTGGTTCCAGTCAAGGAAAAGAGGAAAACCTAGTGACTTGTATTAGTTGATGGCAATAGATATGTAAACAAGTAAAGAGGCATTTAAGGAAAATCAAAATGATTTGTAGCTGGAGGTGACATTGAGGAAGGGGATGGTAGAGTCAAGGATAACTTCCTTATTTGTGACTTGAATCATAAGCAGATTGTGTGTCATTTATGAAACAGGGCACATTGAAAGAGGAGCAGCTTTGATTTGGATATGTGAGGTGTCAATGATGAGTTCATGAGACTTTGTTCATGTCCACGTTGTGTTTGATGTGCTGCTCTGATGTCCTAGTGGAGAAGCCTGGATGGTAACTGGGTAAGCATATAGCAGTTATGGACTTGTTGGCTCTTGAGGTATAGCAGCTGTGAGAGTGAAGATAATGGTTGATACATATAAAAGCATGAGAATATTTTGAAATCAATGTAGAGTGAGATCAGAGAGCTAAAACCATTCAGAGAATCATTGAGATTTAAGAAGACTGAAGAAACCAAAAATCAGAAAAAGAAAGAACATCCAGTGCTGTAGAAAACAAAAGGTATTGTGGCATAGGAAGGATTATAGACTGCTTTTGCTGAACAATCAACAGTGTCAAATGATATAGATATTTTGAACAAGATGCTGGTTGAAAAACATCCATTGGATTTAGTCACAGGGAATTAACTGGTGACCTTCATATAAGGAAATAAAGTGGACTAGCTGAAGTATGTCCTTTATAGTAGTTGGTTGAAGTATGTCATAAAGTACTATGGAGTCATGGAAGAGAAAATTGATGTATTAGTAAATTTTTAAACATCAGTTTACAAAGCAGTTTTAGAATAAAATCTACTTTATAAGAACATATTTATGTATACACACATAAAAGCATAAAATGACAGTAAAGAATGAACCGAAACTACACACCACACAGTTTTCTTAAAACTTTATAGTATTATATCAGAGACTTTCTATGAAAAGTAAATGAGATGTGATACCACAATTAAAGTAAGTCTATGATCGCACAATGAATAAATCATTGAGGCTACAATTCTATTCAGGTAGTCTCCCACCCATGAACTCCTGAAAAATATCAGTAAGTTTAATTTATACCAAGGATTAGATACATTTAGAATTATTTTGTAATGTGTTATGCATAGGAAAGAAAACTTTAAAAGTGAGCCATAAAACAACCTCAGAGAAATCTTTAATACATAACCATTCTTAAAACACAAAAATTCAAAGTTCTAGAATATGAATCCATTTTAAATAAGACAGAGGTGATTGAGAAAAATTATATAATGTACGTTCATATTTTTAATAAAAATTATTCCAGAATGTTTTAGGCAATGTTCAAGTAAGTGTTAAGTTTTTAGAAAATATCTTACCATCAGAATGGGAAGAAATTTTTGTAATCTACTCCTCTGACAAAGGGCTAATATCCAGAATCTACAAAGATCTAAAAGAGATACACAAGAAAAAAACAAACAACCCCATTCAAAAGTGGGCGAAGGATATAATCAGACACTTTTCGAAAGAAGACATTTATGAGGCCAACAAACATATGAGAAAATGCTCATTATCACTGGTCATTAGAGAAATGCAAATCAAAACCACATTGAGTTACCATCTCACGCCAGTTAGAATGGCGATCATTAAAAAATCTGGAGACAACAGATGCTGGAGAGGATGTGGAGAAATAGGAACACTCTTACACGGTTGGTGGGAGTGTAAATTAGTTCAACCATTGTGGAAGACAGTGTGGCAATTCCTCAAGGATCTAGAAATAGAAATTCCATTTGACCCAGCAATCCCATTACTGGGTATATATCCAAACAACTATAAATCGTTCTACTATAAAGACACATGCACACGTATGTTCACTGCACCCATGTGTACAATAGCAAAGACCTGGAACCAACCCAAATGCCCATCAATGATAGAGTGGACAAAGAAAATGTGGTACATATACACCATGGAATCCTACATAGCATTAAAAACGATGAATTTGCATTCTTTGTAGGGACTTAGATAAATCTGGAAACCATCATTCTCAGCAAATCGACACAAGAACAGAAAGCCAAACACTGTACGTTCTCACTCATAGGTGGGTGTTGAACAATGAGAACACGTGGACTCAGGAAGAGGAGCATTACACACTGTGGGGCAGTTTGTTGGGGTAGGGGAGAGACAGCAGGGTGTGGAGAGGGATAACATGGGGAGAAATGCATAGCATGCGCCTAAAGTAAAATAAATAAATTTTTTAAAAAAGAAAATATCTTAAAACCTAACAGATACATTAATATGTCTAAAATCTCAAAACTTGAAATATTATGTTTAGTAGGACTATGCCTAATATTACAGGGGCATTGAAGCATGGTAAAACTGGTTGCTATGGATATGAGGTCACAATAATTATACTTCCCTCTCTATAACATTGGCAACAAATATTAGTAGTGAAAATTGAGCATGGTATTCTTACTGAAAGTCCTAGAGACTGATTGTGCTGCCTATACTTACATAAAAGTTAGATCAGCAAATGCAAAATGGAATGGACATTGTAGGTCAGAGTAACTTGCACATGAACTGTGTAATACATTTCATTTCCTTGAGCTCCCTAAATTATTGCTCCAGTTCCTCATTGCCTTTAAAGCACATTGTGTTTAGTTATGAGTTGCAATAGAATTGTAATTAGAACCCTCTTACATCATAAAATAATAAAAATTAGTTTATCAATTTCCAAAAACAAACATATGAATTTGGGAAGTATGTGTTAATATTTTATAGTTAAAATATTTTTTGGTTATATAAGTATATTTTTAACATATTTTGGTATATTTAGTCATATATATATTTACATTGCTATGGTTATATATAAGATACATATTTAGCAACAAATATAAACATTGCATTTTTTCATATAAATGAAGGTAGAAAATTTTATGTGTTAGTAAACAGCACTTCTGATATCTTTCAAGTTTTACTCATCATGTCCCAGGATCTAAAATGGAGGGTGAGCCAGCCACTTTCATGGTTCTGGCTTAATAGGACCAATTCCTCAATAGCTCCTTCTCTGAAAATAACCTTTCACAAGCAACAGCATTCTCCCAATGGCCTCCATTACTGTGATTGACAGAAATATGTAGGAAGTTGGCTAATACACCATAGTATAGGATGCAGTGTTCCAGGATTACCATTTTTAAGTGGCAGCAGGTGTGAACGAAATTAGCATACAAAAGAAAAATATCACTTTGCTAGATACTGCTCCCATGTCCTTTCATAATGGCTATATTAATAGCTCACTTGGTATCTTGCAATTTTGCCTCTTTCATTTGGATTAAATTAACCAGTACCAGGCAAGACAATATGTATTGAATGTTGTCATTTGATACACTTGATATGAATGGGAAATAGTAATAATTATTATTTTAGCCTCCAGTAATTATCTGAGAATCTTGAAAATTCTTTCACAGAAAAACACAAACTGAAACAAAAGGTTTCAGAAGATATTTACCAAGTTCTTTGCATCTCACATTCTAACAACTGCCAGGTGAACAGCCATCACACTACTAAAGTACAATTATAAGAATTACACTGGCATTTGCCTTTGTTTGGACACTTTTTAAAAATTTTAATAAGAATGGAACATTTTGAGTCAATATTTTGTGAAAACTTGGGCTACGCTACAGCTTTACATAAATTACGTCCATTCCTACAGCTTTAAAAAATGTTAACTTCATTTCCATTAACATCTTCATAGCTATCACTTCTATTAGCATGCTCATGTCCCTGCTAAGTGTGTTACAATTATGAACCAAAGTATGTTTATTTGAAAGTCATAAAACATGCTAGCACTTTGAAAGTGATTCAGACATTAAAATCAATATGTTCAAAACAAAAAAAATAAACATTGTGGCCAGGTGCAGTGGCTCACGCTTGTAATCCCAGCGCTTTGGGAGGCTGAGGCGGGTGGATCACGAGGTCGAGAGATCGAGACCATCCTCCTCAACATGCTGAAACCCCGTCTCTACTGAAAATACAAAAAATTAGCTGGGCATGGTGGCGCGTGCCTGTAATCCCAGCTACTTGGGAGGCTGAGGCAGGAGAATTGTCTGATCCCAGGAGGCGGAGATTGCGGTGAGCCAAGATCACGCCATTGCACTCCAGCCTGGATAACAAGAGTGAAACTCCGTCTCAAAAAAAAAAAAAAAAAAAAAAAACAAAACAACAACCATTGTGAGCATTTTCACTTAGAACTCATTACCTCAGTTATTCTGATGTATTTTCTTCGCAGTGCTTAACAAAATGTAAATTTTTTTGAGAATATAGTACAGATCTATATTTGTGGTTTCTCTTCAATTTGAGGACAGGGGACTTGTGACTTATGCCATTCATGACTGTGTTCGCTGGGGCATTTCCTGTCACCATGCCAGTATTTAATCATTATTAGTTGAAATTTTAAAAAGTGAGAATTTCAAATTGAATTTATTCTTCGAGTCATAAACATTTTATATTACTTTAATTGTACATGATTATGATGAAATCTGTTTGTATATACTATTGTTATATTATATATAACAATCATATTAATACTGTGAGATTAAAGAAAAGGGTGTTCTAAAGAAATGGATATTTACAATGTATTAAAAATAATCCTACATTTTAATGTTGAAATACATTATCATTTGAGATATAGACTTTTAAAATCACCATATCAAATGCAGAGCTAGGTCTCTAAAAGCTGTCAAAATTCTAAAAATTTACATGCTAAAATATAATTAATCTTAATTTAGTTAGGGCAAAGGCATTCTGGCAAAATTTCAACCAGAGAAAAATAAGATGGATTCTAACTATTTCTTCAGAATTTGATTCTTAAGTGACAGGTCGTTCTTCAAGCTCTGTTATTTACAGGAATGCCATGTTCTCCATACCTTCCATCTGCATCTGAAGAGAATTTTCATGTGTGCTTTCCACAGTGCTGATTAAATCTTCACCACTGTTAAACACTTTTCATTACTGTCTTTGTTAACCAATATTTTATTGTAGATTAAATTACCTTTTTCCTCTTTTAGTTTCATTGAATTCCTGGTTTATCATCTTCAGTTTTTCCTATATGGCTATGAATGTAGCCTCTTACATCTTTTGGGGGATAATGAGTAGATTCCTGGAAAAGGTGGTTCTCTTCTCTGCAGAGATTCATTTTCAGTGACTGGCACATCTCAGCTCTATGGCATTATTTACTTTCCTTTGAGATTTTTAAAGACACACACTGTTTTGTTGTTTATCTTCCATTAGTAAGAGAACTATCAATGCCAATATTTGTTATAAGATAGGATTTAAGAGAATTCTTGGTGGTGGCTGAAAAAAGTTCAAAGTAAAAAACTCTCCATTGAAAAAGAGAATATATTGACATAACCATTTAAGATTTCCAGTAGTAGATCAGGTATGGATGTATCCAAGGACTCAAATGACATTATCAGTCACTCTATTGCTCATACCTGTTCCATTTATTTTGTCCTCATTCAGGAAGGCTCTTTACATGTTTTGGCAATATGATCTTCAGATGGTCACTCTAGGAAATCTTTGCATAAAATAATTCCCCCCCCCCCCCCATACTGTAGTTTCGTGAAAGTTTCTATGATTGATTTGGATGTTCTCCTATTCAGCCTGTTTGTGAGCAATCACTTTGGGCAAAATTTGTGAGTATGTTGATCCAGCCTAGGTTTCATGCCCATCTTTAATGATGAAAAGAAGGATTAGTTTTTTCCACTGCATGAAATGAGAGTTGGAGGAGAGTTTCCAAATAAAAGAAAATGACAAGGATATGATTGCTGGAAAGAAAAACCATTGCTCACTACACACAGATCATATAAGTTTTTCTTAATTTTTCTGAGTATTTAGTCAAGCCAAAACTTCTTCAGATACAGGAATAGTAGCCTGGATTTGGGTCCATTATTTCTTATTAAAATAAGGCCTGAAGTGGTGAAAAGTGCAATCCAAGTTTTAAAAATTTGGTTCCAATTCTAACTTTGCAACTACCTATTTGAACTTCAGTAGGTCACTTGACACTTCAGGGTCTCTATTTCCTTAAGTATAAATTAAGGCAATTGGATTACTTGTCTTCAAAGTGTAACCTGAAACAATGAAAAGTTTATTATTCTGATTTATATTAGTCCTATAAATCTCATTTGTATATAATATAATAAATCCCAGTAGCTATCTGCTCTAATCTTAACCCTTCAAACACTGATGATGCTTTGTAAGTGACTCAACTTACCAAAATAAAAAATAATTTTTATTTTGTAAAGTTAATATTTATTAATGTTTAAACAAATTAATTGAAGTATAATATAGATAATTTAATCCATAACACAAAATCTTATTTTGTGTTTGTTTTGAAACAACATAGAATAGAAACCTAGTAATATCTGCTTTACTTTTCAGTGAAACAGAATATGTTAGTGTGACTATTGACTACTTAGATGGAGCATAGAAAATAATGTGATATCTTATCTGCATATTAATTACTGATTGTCATCTTGCTTCTGAGGTATGCATTTTTAGAATACATTTGCTGCTGCTTTTACAATCAGAATTAAACAATTTAGCCTTTTCATTTTCAACAGTTCTTTTGGAATACAAACATTGTATTAATTTTTAAGCTAATGCTTTTTTACTTATGAAACAGTATCTGAGGCATTTTTACTCTATGAAAAATTTATCTAACCTCTGCATTGCTACTGAGTTTTATCCGGTAGCATTTAACACATCAGAAGTGCAATTTACTATACACTTCTCCCTGTAGTATTTAACATTTTTCTCATCAAACTCACATACTTTTTAAAATAAAAATCATACAGCCTTTGCATGAACAAAAGCCCTGTCATTCACTTGTTGCTTTCTCCCACATTTCTCATAGAGTATTGCATTATGTAATGTGTAAGGTGAGCTATTGTTCATAGAGCCCCTGTAATGAGGTAGATTCATTCTTTGTTTTATGATGCAGTAATTATTTACACTGCTACCGTCATAATTGTAACATGAATAGTACAACTGTCACTGGATAAAATGTGCTCTTTGAGCATGGAAGGTAGGTAGATATGATTGGGAGGTTTGCTGAATGGGAAAACTTTAAATGCCAACTCATAACAAAGAAGTTCTTATGAGTAGAGCAAACCAGAAAGCAATAGAAATGAGTTCTTTTGATATAATTGTCATTCTCAACATGGTTTCTGAAGAAATTCTTAATTAGTCTGTTGTTTATTCTTTGATAATCTACTTAGTGACCTTATTTTTAGTGTTGCATAAAATGCAACATTTATTGAGACCTTATTGTGTGCAACCATCACTTACTGGCAGATAGTAGGTAACATGTGGACTCTCTTGCTATAAAAATGAATGATACGTTCATTACATAAAGACTGCATAATCCACAGTATATGTGTAAAACAGGATCAATAATGGTGCTGTGGAAATTTCAGATGAGGCAGTTCATTTCAAAATTTTTCTTATAAAAATTAAAATAATTCACAAGGAAGAAAATTATTACATAAAAATAATACATAAGCTCTTAAAATTAATAAAACATATTATATTTTGGAGTAATGCAAGGCAAAACAATGTATTCAAAGGATCCAACTAATAGATTAAGACAAGGTTATATTTTACTTGAAATATCTTTTGATTTTTAATTATTTTTCTAAGCCACATTAATTACTCATCACTCCTCAAGGCATCTATTAAATCTCTTGCCAAACTAATCAATGACATTATCTAAATAATATAATTTTTCCACAGTTATATTTCACTGATACTGACACAGTTTAAAGTAATGGAGAAAACAGGTTGAATTTGTTATATAGCCTTGGGAGGAAATAAGTATACATAAGGCAAGCAACATGAATTTTTAGCAGCCTGAAATACATGTAACAGTCAAACTTTGGTTCCTTGTGTGTTGATATTATGGAAGCCTATGTTTTTAGTATTGTTTTCAATCTGTGCTTTACTCAGGTTCTCTTGGAGTGGTTTAGAAAAAGGATTGCTTCCCCTTTCGATGGTATTAAATTAGCATACTTCTTCCTCAGAAAAAAGTAAGCTACCTAAATATGTTCTATATCAGTGACATGTCCTCTGTAGCCTAAAACATACATTCAAACAGCAGTTGGAAATGTCAGCTGCATTTGACACTGGCCAACTGATGAAAATTCTTTGTCCTATTGACTTAACTCCCAGAATTTGCCCGTTTGCCATGGCTGCTGCATAGAGTGCTTTTAGCTACAGTGACCTGTGCTGCTATAAGAAATGAGTTTTGGAGATGGTCTTTATCCTCACAAATAAAGTTAGTGCATCCAGATTTGGAAACTGACAGCAGTAATATTCCCCCACTAAAGCTAGAGCTTAGCCCTGTTATACTTATTAAAAAGCCTATTCATACAAATTAAATCCATTCCATATCCTGGCCTCTGATGACAGCTCCATTTTTTTTCTTGTCTGGTTTGAATTACCTCAAGTCCATACCCAGAAAGAATTTATCCCTTTCAAGAGACTTCTCCAAGCCTATAATAAATTCACATGGGTCGTCCCATCAGTGTAGTGAATTTGCATTATTATTTCATTATGAGTAGGAAAGAAAGCGGATTAGATCTCTTCCAACATTGGCAGGGCCTAATTCAACCTGAACACATGATTAAAGCTGGCATTTATGACTATAACTGTCAAAGAAAACTAATTGTAAACTGAGAACTGTGGATAATTATGGCTTTTGCTATTAAACCATTTCTCTCCTATGTATCACAGAAACAACTACAGACTTTACTACTGTTTGCATTTAGTTCTCTGATTACTATGAGCCTACTTAAGCAAATAAAAATTGATATGCATTCTCAAATTGAAGGCTTTATGTAGACTTAAGCTCAATTGTGCTTTAGTATATGCATTTTAATTTTGTCTTTTCCTTTAGATTTTTTTTAAATTTTTGAAAGGGTGATGTGACACTAACATCATTTTGTTCAAGACACTACATTTTGCAATGTTCGAATTACAGATCTCAAAGCAGATTCCTGGTAAGTGGCTGGAAACATGCCATTTGAAATACCTTTTATAAGAGACTTTTTAAAAATATGCCACTTTTATGGGCATATTTAGACTTTAAAACCATATGTATATATGTTTATGTATTTTATGTTCATATAATTTTAGAGGTATGAATAACTATGCACATAGAAAATATACATATATAACTATGCATGTAAAAATATATCTCTAGTACATACATATATATAGCACATAAATGCATAAATACATATATACATGTAAAAATGTGTATACATATATACCTACATGTATAAAAGTATACATATATATACACACACACACACAAACATAGACATATAGCCACAAATATATGAACCTTATAAGACCTTCATGAGGGACCAAATGCCTTTTAAAATTTATAGGAAGTTGTATGGGGTTGTGGTTCATCATGCAAGCTCTACAGTATTTCTACTTAAGATTCAATTTTCTTCAATAAAATACTGGCAAACAGATTGCAACAGCACATCAAATAGCTTATCCATCACAATCAAGTAGGCTTCATCCTGGGGATGCAAGCCTGGTTCAACATACACAAGTCTATAAACATAATTCACCACATAAACAGAACCAAAGACAAAACTACTTGATTATCTCAATAGATGCAGAGAAGGCCTTCAACAAAATTCAACAGCCATTTATGCTAAAAACTCTCAATAAACTAGGTATTGACAGAATGTATCTCAAAATAATAAAAGCTATTTACAACAAACCCACAGCCAATATCACACTGAATGGGCCCAAACTGGAAGCATTCCCGTTGAAATCTGGCACTAGACAAGGATGCCCTCTCTCACTACTCCTATTCAACATAGTAGTAGAAGTTCTAGCCAGAGCAATCAGGCAAGAAAAAGAAATAAAGGGTATTCAATTAGGAAAGGAGGAAATCAAATTGTTTCTATTTGCAGATGACAGTATTGTATATTTAGAAGACCCTATCATCTCAGCCCAAAATCTGAAACTGATAAGCAACTTCAGCAAAGTCTCAGGATACAAAATCAATGTGCAAAAATCACAAGCATTCCTATACACCAATAACAGAGTTAAAGAGAGCCAAATCAAGAATGAACTGCCATTCACAATTGCTACAAAAAGAATAAAATACCTAGGAATACAACTATCAAGGAACGTAAAGGACCTCTTCAAGGAGAACTACAAACCACTGCTCAACAAAATAAGAGAGGACACAAACAGATGGAGAAACATTCCATGTTCATGGTTAGGAAGAATCAATATTGTGAAAATGGCCATACTACCCAAAGTAATTTACAGATTCAACGCTATCCCCATCAAGCTACCAATGACCTTCTTCACAGAACTGGAAAAAACCACCTTAAACTTCATATGGAACCAAAAGAGAGCCCTCATCACCAAGTCAATTCTAAGCAAAAAGAACAAAGCTGGAGGCATCAGACTACCTTACTTCAAACTACACTACAAGGCTACAGTAATCAAAAGAGCATGGTACTGGTAACAAAATAGAGATATAGACCAATGGAACAGAACAGAGGCATCGGAGGCAACACAACATATCTACAACCATATAATCTTTGATAAACCAGACAAAAACAAGCAATGGGGAAAGGATTCCCTGTTTAATAAATGGTGTTGGGAAAACTTGCTAGCCATGTGCAGAAAGCAGAAACTGAACCCCTTCCTGACACCTTACACTAAAATTAACTCCAGATGGATTAAAGACTTAAACATAAGACCTGACACCATAATAACCCTAGAAGAAAACTTAGGCAAAACCATTCAGGACACAGGTATAGGCAAGGACTTCATGACTAAAAACCAAAAGCATTGGCAACAAAAGCCAAAGTAGACAAATGGTTCCTAATTAAACTCCAGAGCTTCTGTACAGAAGAAATAATCATTGGAGTGAACCAGCAACCAACAGAATGGGAAAAAATTTTTGCAATCTACCCTTCTGATAAAGGGCTAATATCCAGAATCTACAAGTAACTAAAACAAATCTACAAGAATAAAACAAACAAACCCATTCAAAAGTGGGTGAAGGATATGAACAGACACTTTTCAAAAGAAGACATTTATGAGGCCAACAAACATATGAAAAAATGCTTATCATCACTGGTCATTAGAGAAATGCAAATCAAAACCACATTGAGATACCATCTCACACCAGTTAGAATGGAATCATTAAAAAATCTGGAGACAACAGAAGCTGGAGAGGATGTGGAGAAATACGAACACTTTTACACTGTTGGTGGGAGTATACATTAGTTCAACCATTGCGGAAGACAGTGCGGCAATTCCTCAAGGATCTAGAAATAGAAATTCCATTTGACCTAGCAATCCTATTACTGGGTATACATCCAAAGGATTATAAATTGTTCTATTTTGAAGACACATGCACACGTATGTTCATTGTGGCACTGTTTACAATAACAAAGACCTGGAACCAACCCAAGTGCCCATCGATGATAGATTAGACAAGGAAAATGTGGCACATATACAACATAGAATACTATGCAGCCATAAACAATGAAGAGTGTGTGTCCTTTGTGGGACATGGATGAATCTGGAAACCATCATTTTCAGCAAACTGACACAAGTACAGAAAATGAAACACCACATATTCTCACTCATAGGCGGGTGTTGAACAATGAGAACACATGGACACAGGGAGGGGAGCATCACACACTGGAGTCTGTTTCAGCGGGAACAGGAGAGAGAGAGCAGGGAGTTAGGGGGTTGGGGAGGGATAACATGGGGAGAAATGCCAGATATAGGTGATGAGGGGATGGAGGCAGCAAACCACATTGGCATTCAGGTACCTATGCAACAATCCTACATGTTCTCCACATGTATCCCAGAACCTAAACCTAAAGTGCAATAATATATATATATATAAAGATTCCATTCCAGTTTTACCATTTATCAGCTATGTACACTTCCATATCTTCCTAATTTTAAAAATGTATAAATATTATGAATGGGATAAATAAAATAATTGATGTAAACTAATTTATACACAATAATGCTCAATAAATGTTAGCTTTTAGCTAGTTTTATCAAATACTATTGTTGTGACTGTGAATCACTGTTTGTATGAATTTATGTGGCCATGTAATATAAGATAAAAATGTAGTAATAGAAATATATATAACTTACATACAGGATTCAATTTTATGACACAGCTTTAATTCATAAAATCATTTAGGAAAGGCAATTATTTAAAAGCTTAAGTAGCAGAATTTAATTTGTATAACTGTAAAAATTATTAATGAATAATAAATTGCACATCAAAGGCAAAAAAAACTTCTTTTGTCTAGTGCCTTGGTTTTCAATTCAGGGAATAGCTTCTCTGAATCATACATAACAGTACTGATAATGAAAAAATGAATTATAAATTGGTTAAGAGTAAGCTATTTTAAAATATCAAAAAATGAGAAATTTTGCTATTATAGGTATTAGGGTAGAAAGAGGAACACCAAAATGTTACTCTATCAACACCTGAATAATAGGAAAAATAAAATGTTTTATTCAGAAAATGCAACAAGAGTTGGAAAATAAGAAGGGTCATTTAGAAAGCTCAGCTCAATTACCAAAACGGTATTTTATTCTCTGAGGATCAATTAAATTAACATTTCATTCCAATTGTTCAGCAATATTGGAACTGGAACTCATGGTTTATGAAATTCACAACTGTATTTAATAGGTTTAATATTTAACCTATAAAATAATTATAAATGTTTAAAATCCTTAACTTATACTATAAACATAATATTATTTTACTATGAAGTTCAGATCTGTAAAAATAATAAATATATATGAAAATTTAACATGGAGACTTTTGAATCTAATTATTTTTAATGTTCATTTAATTATGAAATAAAAGACATATAAAGCAATGTTTGTGTTTAAATATTGCCTTTTAACTATGCATGAGCACTATGCATTTTGGCAGTTACACTAATAGTGCACATGCATTGTGGGTATCATTTCTTCACTTAATATTAGTTAATATACATCAATCCATGTTTTCATATATCTTTGTATTTAAGTCACCTCTTAAAATTCCATTTTGGTGACATGCCATAATTTACTGAAGCCATTCTCTACTCTTGAATGACTTTGAGGCTGTTTTAAAAATAGTTACATATAATGATCACTAGGAAAATCTTACAGTATATATCTTTGCTTGTATTACTAATTTAGTATTAATTATTTGGAATCAGATTAAATTTTTAAAGGTATGAAACTATGAAGTTTGAAAGTTTTTGCCATACTATTTTCCAAAATAGTAATACTAACAATAAGCTGTTCCTCATATTCTTATAGTATCATTTTGATTTTATTTTTATTATTTTGTCAAGTCAGTGGTATAGAAATATTATCATGCCAATAATTTTTTAAAATCCTCTTGTTTTGCTTAGTGAATTGTTTTCTATTATTATTTCATTGTGGAAAAAATCAGCAGAATAAATGGCTCTTATTTTAAAACGAATTTCTTGGTGTTAGGTGAAAGACCAAAGGTAACAAATCAACAATTATGAAATCAAGTTTGTTCTCTGTGTATACATTAAATGATACCTAATTATTTGGTTGCACTTTCTGAGCACTTGCACTTTGCTCATGGCTCCTGAGGGAGCATTGATAAATTAATAAATCATTCTTGCATTTCAGAAATCTTATTTTCATATTAAAATGATGATTTGAGTCAACACTTCCAGGCTGGAGTGCAGTGGTACAATCTGGGCTCACTGCAACCTTTGCCTCCCTGATTCAACAATTCTCCTACCCCAGCCTCCTGAGTAGCTGGGATTACAGGCTCATGCCACCACACCTGGCTAAGTTTTGTAGTTTTACTAGAGATGGGGTTTTACAATGTTGGCCAGGCTGGTCTCGAACTCCTAACTTCAACTGATTGATCCACTTGACTTGGCCTCCCAACATGCTGGGATTACAGGCATGAGCCAATGTGGCTGGCTGAGTCAACACTTCTGATGGATAAAGTAGCACTGAATATAACACTTAGCTTTGTTAATTGTAGTTAAAGAGAACAGATAAGTTTTTTAAAAAGTCCTTATTCTTCTGTGCACTAGAACATCTTAACTTATGTGTCAAATTGTAATTAAAATTAAAGCTTAAAGTAGGTAGCTCTATATATACACACATATTTTCTGATTCAGATTATGGCATGCATAGATTAAAAAAAATTACCCAATAGAGATAGTAACTTTGAATGAAAGAAGTATAATTTTTTTCACAATAACATTTTAATACATTTTTGTAATTCAGCGATGATGTGAAAATATAGATTTTACGTAAAACTGCTTTTCAGATATACTTTCTTTAAATTTTCTACAAAAAACAGATTCTAGGGTGGATTTATATTTAGAGATGTTTTTGCATCTGGAAAATACACATAAATATACATTTAAGTATATGGAGAAAACATTCTGAACCATTAAAATGTATGTTTAGAATATAAATACTGCTGGGATATAGAAAATTTTCCAATATGGAAATATGCTTCAATTTTGACTTGTTTGAAAATAGTAATAGCTCATTTAAATTCTTTCTCATATCAAATAATTTCTGCAATCTCTACTCGTTAATATAAAAACAATAAATCTGATCTACCAAAGTAGTGTCAGGTAAAAGTTGTAGAAAGTGTTATTAAACATTTGTAGATATATAGGAGTAATTTTGTTAGATGTTTTGTTAGAAATACAGCCCTTCATTTTAATTAATTTAGCATTATCAATGATGTCTCTATAGTAGTAGATTAGTAGATTGACATGCAAAGAAGTTATCAAGCAAACCAAGACACACAAAAAATTAAAATGGAAGGTATTTTACAGATCATGTTTTCTCAAGAAATTCTTGACATCCAATTAAACAATATAGGAATACAATTACTCAGAAAAACACAGTAGATAGAATCAGAGTAATACTGGATTAAAGAGGAGTAATATATCATTGTCCAACTATAGTTCAAAGCCTGTTGTACATTATTAAGCAGAAGAAAGCATACAACTTGAATGAAAGTAAAGAAAAATTGAAGTCCAAAAATACTAGATAGAAGCCTGAGAATGTAGCAAGTTTTTCATGACTGACTGGAAAACCTACTACACTGCACAGAAAGGTAGATGCTTGCATGCTTATTGATTGGCAGCAGAAGCCAAGACTAAGTGAGGTTTACAGTTAATATGAGAACCATCGGTGCTCTGGCTGAATTAAGCAGGGTTGGTGGCTACACATCAAAACTTTAATCAATTCTTTTCTTTCACTTTATTATACACATTGAAATAAGATCTTTTCTGATGAAGGTCTCGATAATAGAGGGGTATAAAAGGATAAGAAAAATCCCATGAACATTGTTACTTTTACTATTTTCTTTCTTCTATTAACAATAACTTATATTTAAATAACACAATCTTTATTTATTTATTTTTGAGACAGAGTGTCACACTATTACCCAGGTTGATGTGCAGTGGCGTGATCTCAGTTCACAGCAACCTATGCCTCCCAGATTAAAGCGATTCTCCTGCCTTTGCCTCCGGAGTAGCTGGGATTACAGGCACCTGCCACCCTGCCTTGCTAATTTTTGTATTTTTTGGTAGAGACGGGGTTTCACCACGTTGGCCAGGCTGGTCTCCAACTCCTGACCTCATGTGATCTCCCTGCCTTGGCTTTCCAAAGTGCTGAGATTACAGGTGTGAGCCATTATGCCCAGCCTAAAATAAGACAATCTTTTAAAAAGGCTCTACCTTTAAGCATCATTGCCACCAATAGTATTGTGCTCTCAAGATGCAGATATTTTAATGACACGAAAATCAGGTTTATTTTCTGAAGATCGTAAAAGAGGGTAACATCTTTCTGAAGATGGTAGAAGAGAGACTTCTATATGGAAGTCATGTATATCTGGATAAATGGGCATTTATGGAAAACAGGAAAATTAAATAAGGAAATACATTCTGGGCTTAGGCAGAAGATTCTTCTTTGAGAAACTTAGCAATGTAAGAGAAAATACTGAAGACTATTGAAAATTTCCAACTAGAAATTAATACCTTATAGCAAAATCTAATGTTGATAAAACCACGTGCTCAGAGCTTCCAACTGGCTTTATAGCATCCTACTCTTAAATATGACATAGTAACCAAGGCTCACCACATTTTGAAGGGAAGCAGAGACAAAATAAATTAAATTGATAAATAACTTCAAGTAAACTTTTGGTGTACTGGAGCCTACTGGCTTGGGGGCAAGAGTCAACTTTGGTATCTACTCCCAAGTTCTCATTCTGTGATTACATGTTAGTAGTTTGAAATCCACCATGATGGGAGAAATCCTATCATTGAAATTGGCTAGCTCTGAAATATCATGCTATTATTAATTTTCTCAGAGACATACAGGAAGAATTGTATCTGTAAACAAAATGAGGATGCTCTATTTTCAAATAAGAACAAGTCAAAACTAAAACAAAACTCTTAGAATTTAAAAATATAAAACCCAAAATGAAAACCCCAATGGAACTTTTGGATATCAAAGTTTTTGCTCCCCAAACCTAGAGAAAAACAAAACAAGATAAAATAGAAAAAAAAAATTTAAACTGCCTGTTTAGAGTTCCAACATCCTAGAGATAGATAATCCTCCCCTCTCCCAAAGGCAACAGAGAAAATGCAGTGGAAGAAATAATAAATAATATTATTCATGTTTCCCAGATATAAAAATTATGAATTTCCTTATTGAAAGGCCTCACTAAATATCCAGAACCATGAATGAAAACAAATGTATGCCATGATACATCAATACTGATTTTCAAATCATACAGATAACAAGAAAATCTTACAAGCTTCTCCAGAGAAAAAATAGTCTTATACAAAGACTCAAAAAAAATAAAAAGCTTTTACCTTTTCAATTTCAATTTAGAAGGCTTGAAGGCAGAATAGCAATGCCATCAAGTTACTGAACAGGAATGATTTCCAATACAGAATTTTGTGTTCAGTTCAATTCTCATAAAAAAATAAGAGCTGGAGGTAGCTAAGCCTACTGGACATTTTCACCCAAACTGAGAAATGTAACAACAACAAAAAGAGGAATATATGTGATAGAATCCAGGAAACAAATGTTCAAATATGGCAGAGATGCAAAGAAAATCTCCAGGATTATGATGAAGGGAGAATTCTATACTTGTACTTTAGACGTAGATTGAAGTAGGTGAGAAACAGCCAATAGAGATTCTTTGAGAAAATATAATTGATGGAATGCCTGCTAAACCGAAATGTGTGTCAAGTAAATTTTTACAATTGGCTGGATATTTGAAGTTCTATAAGTAGAAACCATTTAATCAAACAGCAACATGAAACAAGATAAAATTCACTCTGAGGAAAATAAGTTGTTATGACAAGAGAAGAATTATAGTATGTTCCATGGCTCAGGGATAAATACCATTTATATAGTTATTTCAAACACTGGAAAATGTTCTAACTTAAGATTTTATTATAATTGCATTAGTAAGATGGAAGTTAAGTATGCTTGTTTCTGTGAGGTTGAGGGAAGGAAAGGAAAAAGGATAACAGAGCAAAAACCGTATCTTTCTCAGTGGGAAGTTAATAGATAATGCCTAAAAATTAAGTAGGTAATTATATAATGATACTTTTCATAGATTTGGTGATACAAATAAAAAATACAAACAGAAATACTAAAATATTAGCATAAAATTGAAAGTAGGTGACTCTGGGAGGAACAAATGGCAGGGTCTGTAATAAAGGTTTTTCATAATAATCTTTGTGAAACTTTTTGACCCATTTAAACTGTGTATATCTTAAACTTTGATTTAATTTAAAAATATTTGATTATAAAATGTTATACATGTACATAGTGTAGTACAATATTTAAAATCACTGGCTCTGGAGTCAGGTTGGGCTAATTCTGGAATAACAAATAACTGATTTTATAATCTTAGAATTAACTCTTCTATCTTCTGACTTCGAAAACCAGTGATTATGCTAGAGCCTATTGTTCATTTTCATGTAGATTTAATAAATTATTTTTTGTAAAATCAATAATAAAAGTTCTCGCCTCATTGCTCTTGTTGTCATTGTTGGTATGGTTGCAAATACTACTGCGAATACTAGTAGTACTATTACACTGTAATACAAACTTCTCATTCTAGACCTCTAGTCCTTCAGTTCCCCACACTAAAAAAAACCCAAAAAACCTAGTAACTTTTAGTGTATATGTATGTGATATGTACATATACACTATGTACATAAAAAACCCAAAAAACCTAGTAACTTTTAGTGTATATGTAGTGTATATGTAGTGTAAAAAAAATATTTTCTATTTTTTTAAACAAAGAGAAAGCCAATATATATAACATTTTACCTAGCATGTATTATTTAAAAGTTAATGTATAGCCTGTAAGCCAGTAGATATGTATCCTTTTCTACATGCTGCAAAAATCTTTCATTATATAAATGTCCTGTAGTTATCTCCTGACTTACTAATGGTTATAAAGTAGGCTCTAGTCTTATATTCTGAAAAAGTAATATTTTCTCAAACAAGGGTGCACATCTACTGTATAATTTCCCTGAAGGTGTAATATAGGCCATTTAAAAAGTTTTGAACTGATTTGACTGAACTGTAAGACTCTCTCAAAATCTAAAACTTAGCATGTTGCACACTCTGCCAGCCTTCACAATCTGAGGGTTTAGTGGATAAAAGCAGTAATTGAGAGACTGTGTGCAGAAATATAGTATAGGTATTTTTTCATAAAGTCAGGATAATTTCACCAGGCTGGTGAGGATTCTAGCATGAGGCTGGAATAAATGAATGAACCTTAATACAATTTTGTTCATTTATAATTTTTTATTTTAACAAATATTTGTTGAATACCTACTATGTTCCAGTAAGTGATGGTTGCAGTAGATAAAACAGACAATATTACCAATTGGTTCATCAAATTTTCAAGGTTTCAAAGTAGAAGGTAGAAAATACTGGGGTTCATTGTACTATATGACAAGAATTTATTAAGTTGTATTTGGAGCAAAACAAAATAAAACAAAATGAAACAAAAAACTCAAAAAAAAGCAAAAAAATAGAAAATGAAAGAAAAAACAAAACCCAATACTTTAATTTTTTTTTGCTTGAATTATTGGACTAATTACATTTCTTTTTCTTAGCCTTAATGCATTTTAAACACATGTATCTTATGAGTTATAAAAAGACTTTGTTTAAATGACCATATTTGATTCAATTTAATTCCTTCCTTTGCTATTTTCTGATGTTTTCTTTGCCCGAAGAAATGCTCTTGTAATTATCTAGAGCATTGCACAGTCCTGAGATGCCTGTGAGGACACTATAAATGGATGTCCCTGTCTTTCCAGTAAAATTATTAATCTATCCTTTATGTTCATGTAGTAAAAGGAACATCAGACAGAATATTTGTGAAGAAAAAGTAAAGATGTTCAATTTATCAAGGTCTCCAACAAACCACAAGCCTGGAATTGAATATAATTTAATGAACAAGTATTTACAGGAGAAATGATTGGGAAGATTTGTGATAAAATGGTAGATGTAATTTCCATTATTTTCAGAAAAATAAAAATTAAGCTCACACTTTCCAGTGAGACTTCTAGAAAAAAAGTCAAAAAGTGAAATATGATATTCATGTGCCCAGTTCTAGACACAGAGAAATCTAGATGGTGTCAAACATAAAAATAATTCTGAAGTTTAAGAATATAGGAAGACTTCATATGCTAAATGTCTTCTGCTCAGACATAGCTCACAAATTATTTGACTAGAACATGGTGTTCAAAATATGCTGTCAGTTAAAAACCAGATTTTTTATACAAATCCAAATTTTCCGGGTTTTCTTGAACAATCTGAATAGCCGGCACATAAGACCTAATCCAAGTAGTGGTACATGTTTTCTAGCTTGCCGCCATCTTTGTCAATTTGTAACAATGCCGTAGCCCTGACACTGAATCTTAGTTTCCTTGTAGCATCATGTTCCCTTTGTTGCCATTCTTTTCCTTGTATCAAAAGTAATAAATGAATGACAGGGTTTGGTGTTTTAAGGAAAATGAGAGAAGTACTTTTTAGTGGAAATGACTATTCTTACTTTTTAATGTATACAGTATGTGTTTCCAGAAAGCCAAGATAGCATTTATATAAAGCCAGCCAAATTTCCTTATTTGTTTTTCTGTCTGGATTCTGTTAGTTTTCTGATTTTGAGATACTGCATTTTAGCTGATACAAACAGAATTTTTGTTTCTGGTTAGGAACATAAATGGCAATGCTAAGTTCTAAGTGCTAAATTCTAAATGCTAAGTCCCATACAGGGCAACCAGAAAATGATAATAATAAAAACCTGTTGACTACATTTCCAGTGCAATGAGAAGTAAGAGGGAAACCCAGAAGTCCAATTATCATTGAATGATACCCAAAGCATCTGAGACCAAAAGAACCATTTAGGAAGCCTGTGCAAGTCACAATGGTTCCGTGGGGAAGAAGGAAGGGTGTGGATGGGCCTTGTGATGGTGGACCACAGAAATCTCCAGCAAATATTCTTCCTCAGATAGACTCCCCTCTATCCCCTGAAAGAGGGAGCAACTCTGAGCAAGACTGCTACGGTAAAGGACCCTAGTAGTGAGGAAAAGGTACCAGAGATGACAGACTTTAGGATGTGGCATAAAAATATACCTTCAAAAATGAATGCAATGCCCAGGAAGACAATTGCTTTCATTCCTAGACAGAACAGTCAGTGAAGAAACTAGATAGATGTGGGATTGTTGGGAGAGGCCATCACGAAGAGCAGGCTCTCTGACAACTACGCATATAAAAACAGCTTGTTTTACAACAGTTTATTGCCATAGCCAGAGACTACGAAATCTTTAAACAAGAAATCAATAGAAAACTCTCCCCCATCACCATATCAATACTGCCACAGTAATGTGCTGCTAGTTCAGACAAAAACACAACTCATTAAAAAATGGGTAATAAAAATCAAGTTTCCATTAAAATATTACAAGAAAAACATGAAAAATAGCACAAGTTCTGCATAGATGATGACAATAAGAAAGACATTTTTATAAAGGAGATTAAAATTGTACCACCAACCTGTACATGATGAAGAACAAAAGCAAAATAAACCATCAGTGAGGCATTTGTATCTATCAAGTGACATTCCAAAACAAAAGTACAAGAACAAAGAAGGACACAGTCAGATAACAGGGGGTGATGGATTGATTTCAAGACAATGTGGAACACAATGGCAGAGTACAACAGAAAGAGAAAAGCATAGAAAAGTTTCTTCAGAAGATTCAGTTTTAGAAATGAAGACTAAATTCTAAGGAACAGGAAGGAGGAATATAGATACTATGGAAAGCCAGCAGAATTAGTGAGATAGTTTGGATTAGTCCATTTTCACACCGCTATAAAGAACTGCCTGAGACTGGATAATTTATAAAGGAAAGAGGTTTAATTTACTCATAGTTCAGCGTGGCTGGTGAGACCTCAGGAAACTAAAAATCATGGTGGAAGGCAAAGAGGGAGTAAAGTACCTTCTTCACAATGTGGCAGGAAGGAGAAGGGCTGAGCAAAGTAGGAAGAGCACCTTCTAAAAGCTATCAGTTCTTGTGTGAACTCACTTATTATCAGGAAAACAGCATGGGGGAACTGCCCCCATGATTCAATTACTTCCACCTTGTCTCTCCCATGACACATGGGGGACTATGAGTATTACAATTCAAGATGAGATTTTGGGTGGGGACACAGCCAAACCACATTGTAGATGATTAAAGAAAAAAAGTATAGATAATATGCAAAGGTGATTCAAAATACATATAACTAGAATTCTTCATGAATCAAGCCAAGACAATGGAACCGATGAATAGTAAAACCATAACTCAAGAAATTTTTTTCTCAAATTAGAAAGGAACTGAATATCTGTATTGAAATTAACACTGTTTTATGAAGGAGAATCGGCCTAGATTCATCCAGAATGAGAAAATCTCATCAGCTGTGGCTTTGCGATTCAGAGGAGAAACACCTGTAATACATTCAGGAAAACCAAGTGTGAGCCAAAATACTAAACATTCTATAGCCAGTGAAGACATCTTTCAGGTTTAAAGGATATATTCAAGCTGTTTTGAATATATAAAAACTCAGGAAATATTTTTTTCCTAAGAAACTACAGGATAATAAGGACAAATCACCTGTTATAAGGGGGTTAATGCATGAAATAGTTTTGTTAATTTTGTTCTGCTATGATTAAAATAATTTAGTTTTTGTTTATGGATTACATTTAGAATTAGACAAAATAAATAAAATGTCTTATGAAGTCAGTATAGAGAACTTTCTGTTTTTCAGAGTTCTAAGGCAATTTTCAAAGAATGAGAATTTTTATTATTTTGCTTTTTAATTTACTAGTTACTAATTTACAACATCTTTTTCTTTCTAAATTGTACTGTAATAAAGACATTCCTATTTACATATTTTACTTTTGTTTTTATGTCATCTTTTGTCATTCTTTCTTTAGGCTTGTTGCTATGAATTCTCATCTATGTTACATTTTTGTTGTATATTATGAGTCTTCATATATGTCAACTATTTTTGGTGTCTGATTCTATTTATTTGGAATTTTAATTTTTTATTCTAAATCATTTGGGAAAGTCTTTTTTAACTGCCAAAATTTGTTTATACTCCAGACATTTCTCTTTTTTAAAAATTTAGGTCAGTCCTGTAGCCTAGAAAAATTAATCTTATGCTTTGGAATATACTGATGCTTTTCTTTTGAAACTATATTTAGTGTGAAAGAGGCTTTGGTCTTGTCCTAGTAATTTCCACTCTAAAGAAACAAAATGTTAATATGAAAAGTAATAACACTTTAAGTGAATTAACAAGTATTTTAAAATGACCTAAATAGAAATAATTTAAAATATATGGATATACATTTTAGGGATATTCTCCAAATTCACAATGTTTAAATGGAAAGTATGAATGCCTTTAAAATAATGGACATACAATTCAAGCAATATTCATTAGAATGGAAAACTTTCTTGCACAATACATAGAAATGATAGTAAATTTTATCAATGTCCTTTTAAATGTGTATTTAAGGTAACAGGAAATAAACCACTAAAATCTCATAGAGAGCTGAAAACCATAGTAGTGACTGCTTGAAGCAATAGTGACTTGTAACATTTTTATCATACTCATATGATTAATAACAAGAGTTATATTTTATTTGATGTCTGGAGAGGTAGTAAAAATAATTCAGCAGAATAAGATGAAAATTTGTAATTTAGAACCATTCTGTTCAAGACAAGCTTCTTATGGTGGCATCAGCAAACTGACATAAGAACAGAAAATCAAACACTGCATATTCTCACTCATAGGTGGGTGTCGAACAATTAGAATACATGGACACAGGGAGGGGAACATCACACACTGGGGTCTGTTGGGAGGGACAGCAGTGGGTAGAGAGTTGGGGAGGGATAACATGTGGAGAAATGCCAGATATAGGTGATGTGGGATGGAGGCAGCAAACCACATTGCCATGTATATACCTATGCAACAATCCTGCATGTTCTGCACAGGTACCCCAGAAACTAAAGTGCAATTAAAAAAAAAATAATAATAAACCAGAATAAAAGTCTACCCTAGCTCTTTCATCTTAGGAAACTTTTGTATGTTTCATCCCAGATCTGAGAACAAGACTGTTTTGTTCTCAAGTGTATGTCTCCTCACAATTTATGCTGCCAGTATGAATTAGGAGAAAATGAAAGCATTTAAAGGATCCAGGTTGATAATCCTTCTATCTTCTACAAATAAATATAATAATAATAATAATAACAACAACAGCAGGAGGAAGAAGAAGATGGAGAATTATTTCAATGAAAGTAGAAGAGCAAAAAATCGTGGAAAAAATGGTAATAGGAGATTAAAAAGTCAGTGGAACTCAAGCAGTAAAACTTGAAATTAATAATAAATCAGGAAACAAAGTTCTATATCTGAAAATTAAGAAAAAAATATTGGTAAACCCTCTTTCACTAGACAGAGTTTCAATAACATAACAATCTAGGTGTCTCTCTGGTCATCCATTCACTCCTCCCTAGAAGACAATGAATGTCACTTTATCTGACTGGTGATTTTTGGAAAAACAGCCCACACACTCCCTTTCTTTAACCCATTTCGTTCTTGTGATCCTGGTCTCCTGTAGCATGCATGATTTTGGTTCTGCTTCTCCAGTCACTCACTTTTGCAGGGACAGAATTTTTCTTTGGCTAGCTGAATGAAGGCCTCGGAATATAAACACTTTTAGTGGAAAAATTCAACTTAGGAAGTTTAAGATCATTAGTCTAGGAACCCTGGGAATCAGATATGAAGTAGAATTTCAAAGAACACTAGTGTGAAGATACTTTTAGGGCTTGGATGTGTGAATTTAGTTTTAATTATTTATTTATTGTTTATTATACTTTAAGTTCTGGGGTACATGTGCAGAATGTGCAAGTTTGTTACATAGGCTATACGTGGGCCAAGGTGGTTTGCTGCATTCATCTCTCCGTCATCTACATTAGGTATTTCTCTTAATGTTAGCCCTCCCCAATCCCCCCACCCCCTATTGCCTCTCTCCTAACCCCAAAACCCCCCAACAGTCCCTGGTGTCTGATGTTCCCCTCCCTGTGTCCATGTGGTCTCATTGTTCAACACCCATTTATGAGTGAGAACATGTGGTATTCAGTTTTCTTTTCTTGTGTCAGTTTGCTGAGAATGATGGTTTCCAGCTTCATTCATGTCTGTGCAAAGGTCATGAACTCATCCTTTGTTACGGCAGCATAGTATTCCATGGTATGTATGTGCCACATTTTCTCTATCAGTCTATCACTGATGGGCATTGGAGTTGGTTCTAAGCCTTTGCTATTGTAAACTGTGCTGCAGTGAACATATGTGTGCATGTGTCATTACAACAGAACAATTTATACTCCTTTGGATATATACCCAGTAATGGCATTGCTGGGCCAAATGGTATTTCTATTTCTAGGTCCTTGAGGAATTGCTACACTGTCTTTCACAATGATTGAACTAATTTATACTCCCACCAACCATTTAAAAGTGTTTCAATTTCTCCACATCCTATCCAGCATCAGTTGTTCCCTGATTTTTTAATGATTGCCATTCTAACTGGTATGAGATGGTATCTCATTGTAGTTTTGACTTGCACTTCTCTAATGACCAGTGATGATGAGCTTTTTTCATGTTCGTTGGCTGCATAAATGTCTTCTTTTGAGAAGTGTCTGTTCATATCCTTTGTTCAGTTTTTGATGTGATTGTTTTTATTTTCTTGTTAATTTGTTTTAGTTCTTTGTAGATTCTGGATATTAGCCTTGTCAGATGGGTAGATTGCAAAAATTTTTTTCTATTCTGTTGGTTGCCAGTTCATTCTAATGAGAGTTTCTTTTGTTGTCAGAAGCTCTGGAGTTTAATTAGATCTCATTCATCTACTTTGGCTTTTTTTTTTTTTTTTTTTTTTGCCATTGCTTTTGGTGTTTTAGTCATGAAGTCCTTCTTTATAACTATGTCCTGAATTGTATTGCCTAGGTTTTCATCTAGGGTTTTTATGGAGTTAGGTCTTATGTTTAAATCTTCAATCCATCTTGAGTTAATTTTTGTATAAGGTGTAAGGAAGGGGTCCAGTTTCAGCTTTCTGCACATGCCTAGCCAGTTTTCTCAACGGCATTTATGAAACAGGGAATTGCCCCATTGCTTGTTTTTGTGAGGTTTGTCAAAGATCAGATGGTTGTAGATGTGTGGCATTACTTCTGAGGCCTCTGTTCTTTTCCATTGGTCTATATCTCTATTTTGGTACCAGTACCCTGCTGTTTTGATTACTGTAGTATAGTTTGAAGTCAGGTAGTGTGATGCCTCCAGCTTTTTTTTTTTTTTCCACTTAGGATTGTCTTGGCTATGTGGGCTCTCTTTTGGTTCCATATGAAGTTAATGTGTTTTTTTTCCAGTTCTGTGCAGAAAGCCAATGGTAGCTTGATGGGGATAGCATTGAATCTATAAATTACTTTGGGCAGTATAGTCATTTTCACAATATTGATTCTTCCCAACCATGGGGAGGGAATGTTTCTCCATCTGTTTGTGTCCTCTCATTTCCTTGAGCAGTGGTTTGTAGTTCCCTTTGAAGAGGTCCTTTAAATCCTTTGTTAGTTGTATCCCTAGGTATTTTATTCTCTTTGTAGCAATTGTGAATGGGAGTTCACTCATGATTTGGCTGATTGTCTGTTACTGGTGTATAGGAATATTTATGATTTTTGCACATTGATTTTGTATTCTGAGACTTTGCTGAAGTTGTTTATCAGCTTAATGAGATTTGGGGCTGAGACGATGGGGTCTTCTAAATATACAATCATTTCGTCTGCAAATAGAGACAATTTGACTTCTTCTTTTCCTATTCAAATATGCTTTCTTTTTCTTGACTGATTGCCCTGGCCAGAACATCCAATACTATGTTGAGTAGGAATGGTGAGAGATGAAATCCTCATCTTGTGCCAGTTTTCAAAGGGAATGCTTCCAGTTTTTGCCCATTCAGTATGATATTGGCTGTGGGTCTGTCATAAATAGCTTTTATTATTTTGAGATACCTTCCAGCTATACCTAGTTTATTCAGGGTTTACAGCATAAAGGGCTGTTGAATTTTGTTGAAGGTCTTCTCTGCATCTATTGAGATAATCATGTGATTTTTGTCGTTGGTTCTGTTTATTTGATGGATTACATTTATAGATTTGCATATGTTGAACCAGCCTGGCATCCAAGGGATGAAGCCGACTTGATCATGTTGGGTATGCTTTTGCATGTGCTGATTGGATTCAGTTTGCCAGTATTTTATTGAAGATTTTTTGCCTCAATGTTCATCATTGATATTGGCTTGAAAATGGATGATAATTGGAAGTAAATCACTCCTCAGCCAATGCAAAAGTATGGAAATCATAACAAACAGTCTCTCAGATGACAGTGAAATCAAATTAGAACTAAGGATTAAGAACTCCCTCCACACAACTACATGGATATCGAACAACCTGCGCCTGAATGACTACTGGGTAAATAATGAAATGAAGGCAGAAATAAAGATATTCTTCAAAACCAATGAGAACCAAGACACACATACCAGAATCTCTGGGACACATTTAAAGCAGTGTTTAGAGGGAATTTTATAGGACTAGATGCCCACATGAGAAGTGAGGAAAGATCTAAAATTGACACCATAACATCACCATTAAAAGAATTAGAGGAACAATATCAAATAAACTCAAAAACTAGCAGAAGACAAGAAATAACTGCAGTCAGAGCAGAACTAAAGGAGATAGAGTCACAAAAGACCCTTCGAAAATGAATAAATGCAGGAGCTGGTTTTGTGAAAAGATCAGCGAATTAGATAGACCATTAGCCAGACTAATAAAGGAGAGAGAGAAGAATTTAATAGATGCCATAAAAAGTGATAAAGAAAATTATCACCACCAATTCCACAGAAATGCAAACTACCATCAGAGATTACTATAAACACCTCTATACACACAAACCAGTAAATCAAGAAGAAATGGATAAATTCCTGGACACTTACACCCTCCCAAGACTAAACTAGGAAGAAGTTGAATCCCTGAATAGACCAATAACAAGGTCTGAAGTGGAGGAAGCAATTAATAGCCTACAAACCAAAAAAAGTCCAGGACCAGACAGGTTCACAACCGAATTCTACCAGAGGTACAAAGAGAAGCTGGTACCATTCCTTCTGAAACTATTCCAAACAATATGAAAAGAGGGAATCCTCCCTAACTCATTTTATAAGACCAACATCATCTGGATACCAAAACCTGGCAGAGACACAACAAATTTATTTGTTAGAGATGAGGTCTCACTGTGTTGCCTAGGCCTGACTGAAACTCTTGGCTCAAGCAATTTTCCCACCTCAGCCTCCTGAGTAGCTGGGACTAAATATGTGCACCACTGTGCCCCGTGGGTACATGCATTTAGATTTTGACAATTTTATTTATTTACTTATTTATTGTGGAGAGAGAATTATATAGAATGGTCATGCACTGGATGATCCTGAGATACCTTTGGTCTATCAGTCTCAAACCCCCCGTTCTGGGAATGCAATATCCTGAAACAGGGAAGAAATTCCTGAAACGGATAGGGATAGGGAGGAAATTTCTTGTTCTTGTCCCTCTAAGGAAATGTAACATCTTGAATTAGAAAGGAACTGCTCAGGACAGCTTAATCTTTGCTACTGTCTCCCCAGAAAAAGAATGTCCTTCAAAGCTTTACCCAGTGAGTCTATATCAAACTTAGAGCAAGCTGCCTTTCAGATCCCCTTAGCTATGGCACAATGAGAGCACTTGCAGTCAAGATTCCATCTGCTCCAGGCAGGCTTGTTGAATCTTGGTGGACTGACTAATAATAGCTCCTAGGCTTCCATCATCCCTTGCCTCCTATCTGTAAGTAGTAAATTCTCTTCATGTACCTTGCTGCCAAGCTTAAGTGGACAATACTCGACAAGCTGCGCCAAATTCGACGTTGCATTCAGGATCAAGGAGGAAATTCTGGAATAAATAATCTTGAATTCTTGTGATTAGTTCACTGGCTAAATAGTAAAAATCTCAAAGAACTGCTGGGTATGATTTAAGGTGACATAATCATTGTGAGGAGGCATCCAGATATCGTTGATGTGCTAGGGAATGTGCCAGAAAAATTTATGGAAATAAGTCTATAAGTGAAGTCATGCTAAGGGCAAGTCATATTAAGGGAGAGTTGGTTAGGATGATACTAAAACAGGTCTAAGCCTGGATGACAGGAGAGAATATTTCTTGGGTGGATTTATTCAATTTAAGAAAGTGAAGGTGGTAGAACCAGTTTTAACTATGGGTGTTCGGGGGAGATGCAAACTGAAATATGTGGGACATAAAGCAAAGGATAAATAGATAAGAAATCGCAGGTTCAGTGAATAGTTTCAGTTCATGAGGATAGCAAAGGAGAATTAGTGACTTTACCTCATTTTAAATGTTACAAACAGGTAAGCTTTATTGGGAAATTGACTAGAGACATATTTCACGACTGCACAAGAAAAAAGTGGTGGAAAAACTGCCTTTAATGACTGGGGCATTTCTTTTCTTTCTTTCTCCACTTTCTTTGAATTTTCCTTCCTTTCCATTCTGTGCTTCCATGAAGAGGGGTCATCATGTTTGCCTCAGTGTTTCCTGTGATTGGGTGGGCAAGTGTCTTTGATTAGGACATTCAACTATGGTCAGTACTCTCCAGTTCAGCTTTGTGTCATGTAGACAATGGTTAGTAGCCCAGCACCATACTTGCAAGTTAGTTTTATGAGCATTCATTAGGAAAATCTTGTAGAGACTTGGTCAGTAGGCTGGTATGGGTCAGCCCACACCAGTAGGGATAGACTAGATATCAGAGTCCAGGAGGGAGAACGTGACCCTTGGGATGCAGGATTCCTTAATCTACATGATTATGGGAACATTAAATTCTTTCCTGGTTACAATCAGGGCCCACAAACAAATAGAAAATATGATGTGGCAGAACCATGGTTTCCTCCCCACTGTGCCAACCCCATGATTATATTTGGGTTTGGAAAAGATCGATTACCTACATCCTTGGCATAATCAGGAACAGAAGTCAGTCCAAGACTTAGAATTCTTGTATGACTTTGGCAAAGTGGTGGCAGAATTTACCATACTATGTTTGTCTGAAGAATTACATGCATGCTGGGGAAGAGGGGAGGAAATTCTGGAGTCCAAGTCATGGGATGACAAAGTTAACCCAAAGGATGACAGAGTTAAAGTTGATTTCCCTGGGTCCTTATAGTTGGCTAGTTTATTTTCCCAAAAGAAATAGTCTTGGGCAATTTAACCCTTACCTTTCAATAAATAATGATGTTAACATTTTAATTACTCACTGGCCCTGTATTTCTGTAAGGGATTGGAATAGGTTGAATTGGGAGGGAAAAGGATTATTATTTCTTGACCCTGTCAAACATCCTAATGATTTTAATCAAATCTTTTCTAATATTAAAATTTTTAAGACAATATTTATAGCATCTAGTATTTATTTTAATGAATAGAAAAATGAGCAAAAATGTATTGCACATCCAATTCAATAACTTAGAAAATTTACGATATTCAAGAAAACAGGATGTGAATTAAAGTAAGATAAAAAAAACCCAACAGACTAGAAAATAAAAAATAAAAAAATTCAAACGCAATAGCTGATATCTTTTTAAAAGAAGAAATTAAAATGCTTTAATAATAAATGATGAGAGGATGTTAATTAGAGAAACTGAAAGCAATCATTAGAAACTACTATGACTAATACACAGAAAATGTTTGGAAAAATACAATTTAATTCCTGAATACTTATCATATATTGTTATAATTATATCAATATGTTTATTTATGTTATATATACACACAATACACAAACAGAGAGAGAAACATGAATCTCCATTGAAGAAATAGAAAACACTTTCCTTTTTTTTTTTTTTTTTTTGAGATGGAGTCTTGCTCTGTCACCCAGGCTGGGTGCATATTAAAATGATGACTTGAGTCAACACTTATATATTTATTTATTTATTTATTTATTTATTTATTTATTTATTTATTTATTTATTTGAGACATAGTTTTGCTCTCATTGCCCAGCTAGAGTACAATGGTGCAATCTTGGCTCACTGCAACCTCCGCCTTCTGGGTTCAAGTGATTCTCCTGCCTCAGCCTCCAAAGTAGCTGGGATTACAGGCACCTGCCACCACACCCAGCTAATTTTTGTATTTTTAGTAGAGATGGGGTTTCACCATGTTAACCAGGCTGGTCTCAAACTCCTGACCTCAGGTGATCCTCCTGCCTAGGCCTCCCAAAGTGCTGGGATTACAGGTGTGAGATACCATGCCTGTACTATAATTCTTTTTTTTTTTTTTTTTTTTTTTTTATAATTCTTAATAAAATGTTAGCAGAAGTTAGAAAGCATAACTTACTTTAGTGGGGTTTATTCTAGGAATAGATTGGTTCAATATTAAAATATATATATTTACATAACTTATGTTATTTGTGATGTAGTAAATTATCATCTGAGCATTTCTGTAGATGCTGAAAGCTGATTTGACAAAATTTAGTTCGAAAGTTTGTTTTTAAAACTTTCAAAAATAGAAAAAAATGAGAATTGATTAAAAGTTTTCCTAACATAGTAAAACGTATTAATCTCAACCCAAAGGCCAGCATTATTTATAATAGGAACACACTAGAAGCATTCCCACTGAAATAAAAAATGAACCCTGGGATGTGCCTCTAGTCCCAGTCACTTAGGAGGCTGATTGGGGAAGATCACTTGATCCCAGGACTTTGAGGCCAGTCTGGGCACATAGTGAGACTATGTCTCTAAAAGGGGAGAAAAAAAAGGATACCCTCTATCATTACTGTTTTTTTTTTCAGGAACTCTCTGTATCCATTATCCAATATAATTACCAAAAAATGAAAGGTATAAACATTGATAGAGTTTAATTATTAATATGTATCAAAGATTTGATTTTATACCTATAAAGTTAATCAAGTGAAAGCAACTTATGGTAATGAAAAATAATTAGTTTTATTTTTAGAGGACTAATACAGATGTCCTCAACTTACAGTGGAGTTACATCCTCATAAACTCATCATTAATTGAAGACATCATATCTAAAACGCATTTAATACTCCTAATCTATCAAATATGATAGCTTAGCTTAGCCTGTTTTAAACATGTTCAGAATACTTACATTAGCCTAAAGAAATACCTAATTCTTCAATACCTAAATAAATCCTTGCCTTTTATAATTATTTCAGTTTTAATTTTGAGTGGGGACCTTCATCAATATAAAACAACAACTTACATAGTGAAGAAGAAGACAAGAAATATGATGAAGGAAATGTCCCATTTATATTAGTAACAAATAAGATACATTAGATGGAAAATTAACTTGGCAAGAAATCCTCAAATTCTACTTTAAGATATTTTAAAAGATTCAAAGAAGACACAAAGTTGTGAACAAATGGAAAGGCTATTTTCTAAAAAAGTAAGTCTTTATGTTATCTTATCTATACCTCTTATCACATTGCATGTTAAAAGTTGTAACACTTCAAAATGCCATCAGGATTTTATCTGAAATATTCCTAGTGTTTACTATTAACTGCTTCATTCCCCTCTTCAGCCCAACAGGACACTGGCCTTCGCAGCCTTATACAAGCAGGACTCTCTGACTCATTCTTGACAATAAAACCACAGGGGAAGTTGCTGTGTTATTTCCAGGCTGAGGCAGTGAAAAGTCTATGGGTACTTCCATTTCTCTCTCCCACTTGTGACAATCTTAAAAGACACTTTCTTTCGAGATGGTGAGTCTGACCCTTGGAGCCATCTGAATTGTTGAATTGCCATGTAGTGCAGTTATTTGGACATGGCAGAATTTGAGCCAACAAGAGGAAACAAAACAAACTTTGCTTTAAGCCACTGAGAATTTGTAGTTATTTCCTCTTACAATGTAACCACTTCTTCACTAATAAGAAGACTTGGTGTTGGAAGTATTTTTGTAAATAGACCATAAAATATGTGATGTTGAATTAACAATAAAAATATTAAAAGTGTGACATGCAATAGATAAATGAAACATGGAGTACATACCTCATTAAAAGATAAAAAGTAACATCTGGTCATATTCCACTTACAAGTATCCAAAATAAATAATAATAAGAAAAACTGAAAGTATATAATAAATGTATTCAAGCAAATAGATCCAAAAACAGGCCATTATTACAATTCCTATTTAAGAAGATAATAAGCCCTTATAAAATTGGACTGAGAAATATAAATAAAAGGTTTAAGATTCTCAAAAATCTAAAATACCTAAATAATTTTTTGCCATTTATAACACTTTTCATAAAAAATGAAAGACTACAGTGACGAAATCATCTCATTAATATGAGTGATTAGCATATTTTTAAACATAATAAAGTTGGGTTTGGTTCCAGGTCACTGCAATAAAGGGAATATCACACTCCAGACAGCCACATACATTTTTTGGTTTCCCAATGCACATAAAAGTTATGTTTACACTATACAGTAGTCTAGTAAATGTGCAATAGCATTATGTATAAAAATATATATATATACCTTAATTAAAGATACTTTATTGCTGCACAATGTTAACAATCATCTGAACCTTCAGAAAGTTCTAATCTTTTTGCTGGTGGAGGGTCTTGCCTCAATGTTAATGGCTGCTGACTAATTATGGTGGTAGTTGTTGAAGGTTGGTGTGGTGTATAAATCCATTCTCACACTGCTATAAAACTACTACCTGAAACTTGGTGTTTTCTCCAGGAAAGAAGTTTAACTGAGGCCTTCTTTCTCCAGGAAAGAAGTTTAATTGAGAAGTTTCCTGAGGCCCACATGGGTGGGGAGGCCTCAGGAAACTTACAATTACGGAATAAGGTGAAAGGGGGAAAGCATCTTCTCTACAAGGTTGGCAGGAGAGAGAATGAAAGCAGGAAGAGCTACCAAACACATATAAAATCATCAGATCATTTGAGAATTCATTCGCTAACACAAGAACAGCATGGGGAAACTGCCCCCATGTTCAGTTACCTCCACATGGTCTCTCCCTCGCCAGAGGGTATTATAGGGATTATGGGAATTATAATTCAAGATGAGATGTAGGTGGGGACACAAAGCCTAACCATATCAGGTGGCTATAGCAAAGTAAGACAATAAAACTTACACATTGATTGACTCTTTTTTCACAATTTCTCTGTAGCATGTGATGTTGTTTGATAGTGTTTGACCCAAAGTAGAAGTTCTTTCAAAACCAAAGACAATGCTCTCACATCTTGCCCCTGCTTTAACAACTCAGTTTATGGAATATTCTAAAACGTCTGTTGTCATTTAAACAATGTTAGTATTTTTACTAGGAGTAGATTCTAATCTCAAGAAACAACTTCCTTTGCTGATCTATAAGAACTTGTCACTTGTTCAAGTTTTATTATGAAATAGCAATAATTTAGCCAGATTTTCAGGCTCTACTTCTAATTCCAGTTCTCTTACTATTTCTACCACATCTGCAGTGACTTCCTCCACCAAATTCTTGAACCCCTAAACATTAGTCATGAAGGTTGAATTACATCCTCCAAATCCCTATTAATTTTGATACTTTAGCCTCTCCCTTTAAACCAAAATGTTTTTAATGATATTTAGAATGGTGAATTCTTTCCAGAAGCTTTTCAGTTTGCTTTGTCCACATCCATCAGTGAAATTACTATCTATGATAGCCATAGCTTTACGAAATGTATTTATTTTTCTTTTCTTTTTTTGAGATGGAGTCTTGTTCTGTCTCCAGGTTGGAGTGCAATGGCGTCATCTCGGCTCACTGCAACCTCCGCCTCCCGGGTTCAAGCGATTCTCCTGCCTCAGCCTTCTGAGTAGCTAGGACTACACAAAATATATTTCTTAAATAATAAGCCTTAAAAATCAAAATTATTTCTTGATCCATATGCTAAGGAATGAATATTGTTTTAGCAGGTATTACAACATTAATTTTTCTTGTACATCTCTATCAGAGTGCTTAGGTGACTGGGTACATTGTAACTGAGTAGTAATATTTTTACACATAACCTTTTTTGTGAGCAGTAGGTCTCAACATTGAGTTTAAACTATTAAGTAAAACATGCTATAAACAGATTATGTGGTCATCCAAGCTTTGTTGATCCATTCAGAGAGCACAAAAGAGTAGATTTAGCATGTTTCTTAAAAGCCTTAGGATTTTCAAAATGATAAGTGACCAATGGTTTAAACTTCAATTTGCCAGCTACAATAGCCCCTAATAAGAGACTCAGCTTTTCCTTTGAGACTTTAAAGCCAGGCATTGACTTTTCCTCTCTAGCCATGAAAGTACTATAACACATGTTCTTCCAATATAAGGCTGTTTGTCTACATTAAAAATCTGCTCTTTAGTGTAGACACATTCGTCAATGATCTTAGCTAGATATTCCAGATAACTTGCTACAGTTTCCATATCAACACTTGCTGCTTCATCTTGCACTTTTATGTTCTGTATACAGCTTCTTTCCTTACACATTATAAACCAGGCTCTGCTAGCTTCTAACTATTCTTCTGCAACTTCCTTACCTCTCTTACCCTTCGCGGAATTGAAGAGAGTTAGAGCCTTGCTCTGGATTAGGCTTTGGCTTAAGGGAATGTTTTGGCTGGCTTGATCTCACCAGACCACTCAAATTTTGTTCAAATCAGCAATAAATCTGTTCTACTTTTTTGAAAAATAATTTGTGTGCTCACTAGAGTAGAACTTTTAATTTCTTTCAAGAACTTTTTCTTTGCATTTACAAGTTGGCTATTTGTAACATGAGGCTTAACTTTTGACCTATTTCAAATCTTGACATGCCTTACTCACTAAGTTTAATTAATTCTAGCTTTTGATATGAAGTATGAGATGTGCAACTTTACGTCACTAGAACACTTAGAGGCCATTGTAGAGTTATTAATTGGCTTAAAATCAATATTGTATGTTTCAAGGAGTAGGAAATCCCCAGGAGATGGAAAGATATGAGGTAGTGGTCTATCAGAGGAATCGCCAGAACACACAACATTTAAGCTCACTGTCTTTTGTGTGCATGTTTCATGGCACCCCCAAACAATTACAGTAGTAACAATAAAGATCACTATTCACAGAAATTCAAAACAGATATAATAATAAAGTTTGAAGCACTGTGAGAATTATCAAAATAAGACAGTGATAGAGTAAGAACATGATATATATATATAAATTGTGGCAACTTTTCTATATATATACATATATATATGTATGTATATATATATTTAGAAATTGTGGCAACTTAACATATTTACAAGAAAAAAGATGCATATATATATATATATATATATATATATATACACACACACACACACACACACACACACACACACATCTGGGCAGTGCAACAATGGAAAGTGCAATAAAATGAGGTATACTTTTACATAAAATGCCATTTGTAATAGCAACAATCATCATAAAGTGTCTCAGAATAACTCCAACAATATCTGTGCAATGTTTAGGAAGCCCATTAAAAACTTTATTGAAACATATTAAAAATAAATGTTACATTGATATATATAACATATTCATGAGAGGAAAAATTAGTATCCTAAATATGGCAATTATCTTTATAGTATTTCATAAATTTCTCATAATCTCAACAAAAAATTTCTTTTTTAATGTAGCAGGTGGATTTCACCATCACATAGAAAAGCAAATGCTCAACAAAATAAGAGAGGACACAAACAGATGGAGAAACATTTCATGTTCATGGTTAGGAAGATTCAATATCATGAAAATGGCCATACTGCCCAAAGTAATTTACAGACTAAATGATATCACCATCAAGCTACCATTGACTTTCTTCACAGAACTGGAAAAAACCACCTAAACTTCATATGGAACCAAAAGAGAGCCCGCATAGCCAAGTCAATTCTAAGTGAAAAGAATACAGCAGGAGGCATCACACTACTGGACTTCAAACTATACTACAAGGCTACAGTAATCAAAACAGCATGGTACTGGTACCAAAACAGAGATATAGACCAATGGAACAGAACAGAGGCATCAGAGGCAACACAACATATCTACAACCATACAATCTTGGATAAACCTGGCAAAAACAAGCAATGAGGAAAGAACTCCCTGTTTAATAAATGGTGTTGGGAAAACTAGCTAGCCATGTGCAGAAAGCAGAAACTGAACCCCTTCCTGACACCTTACACTAAAATTAACTCCAGATGGATTAAAGACTTGAACATAAGACCTGGTACCATAAAAACCCTAGAAGAAAATCTAGGCAAAACCATTCAGGACATAGGAGTAGGCAAGGACTTCATGACCAAAACACCAAAAGCATTGGCAACAAAAGCCAAAATAGACAAATGGGACCTAATCAAACTCCACAGCTTCTGCACGGCAAAAGAAACAATTATTAGAGTGAATCGGCAACCAATAGTATGGGAAAAAATTTTTGCAGTTTATCCATCAGACAAAGGGCTGATATCCAAAATTTACAAAGAACTCAAACAGATTTACAGGAAAAAAACAAACAAGCCCACTCAAAAATGGGCAAAGGATATGAACAGACACTTTACAAAAGAAGACATACATGAGGCCAACAAACATATGAAAAAATGCTCATCATCACTGGTCATCAGAGAAATGCAAATCAAAACTACATTGAGATACCATCTCACAGCAGCTAGAATGGCAACCATGAAAAAATCTGGAGACAGCAGATGGTGGAGAGGATGTGGTGAAATAGGAACACTTTTACACTGTTCGTGGGAGTGTAAATTAGTTCAAGCATTGTGGAAGACAGTGTGGTGATTCCTCAAGGCCTTAGAAATAGAAATTCCATTTGACCCAGCAATCCTGTTACTGGGCATATATCCAAAGGACTATAAATCAGTCTACTGTAAGGACACATGCACACGAATGTTCATTGCAGTACTGTTTACAATAGCAAAGACCTGGAACCAACACAAATGCCCATCGATAATAGACTGGACTGGGAAAATGTGGCATGTATATACCAGGGAATATTATGCAGCAATCAAAAATGATGAGTTCATGTCCTTTGTAGGGACATGGATAAATCTGGAGAACATCATTCTTAGCAAACTGACACAAGAACAGAAAATGAAATACTGCATGTTCTCACTCATAGGTGGGTGATGAACAATGAGAACACATGGACACAGGGAGGGGAGCACTACACACTGGGGTCTATTGGGGGGAATAGGGGAGGGACAGTGGGGGGGGGCATTGGGAAGGGATAGCATGGGGAGAAATGCCAGATGTGGGTGAAGGGGAGGAAGGCAGCAAATCACACTGCCACGTGTGTACCTATGCAACTATCTTGCATGTTCTGTGCATGTACCCCAAAACCTAAAATGCAATTTAAAAAAAAGGTAATAAAATCATCACTCCCCTGGAGTCAGAATTCAAGCAATGATGACTGGCACTGTTTAGTTTGTTCCCTTCCCCTCCAAAATAAAATCTTTAAAGTCTAAAAATAAAAATAAAAAAAGAAAAGAAAAGAAAATGGCCAAGAGCAGCCAAAGAATTTTTGTGGAAAAATTTAGTGGAAATCACCCCAGCATATATTAAGTTGTAATATAAATGTCTAGCAACTAAGAATCTAACAAAATCAGTTTTTGTATCAAATTGTTATCCACAATAAAACAGCAAAATTTCAACCTCATATGATAAATAACATACTTCAGTAAGTTTATAAAACTATATAGAAAAATGTGTTATATTGGTAGGGAAGAATTTTATAAACAAGATACAAAATCAAGTACTTTTATAAATTGCTAATTCTAATAATAAAATTGGTATGAATTGGAGAGCGATTTAGGAATATTTAGCAAACTTGAAGATGCACTCACTATATGGCACAGAAATGCCATCTCAAATTATGGACTACAGAAAATCTTTCATATATTTATACCAAGAAACATAAATAGACATGACTGTTTCTAGCAGCAGTATTTTTAAATAGAAAAAACAAAACAGAACAAAAAAAAATGAAAACAACTTAAACTTTCATCTGCAGAAGAAGGAATACATAAATTGTTCATACAATGGATTTATATACAGAAATAAAAATAATCTATTGTACATAATAAATATGAATCTCAGAAGTGTAATATTTAAGAAAAAAGAAAGTTCCATAATGTTATATAAATGATAATACATTTTATAGACAGTATTTGCATAAACAAAACAATATAAATTTTGTATACATAAACTTTGTAAAAAAAAAATGTGGTTAATATTGTGGGAGGAATAGAGGAACGAGATTTCTGAAGGCCACATTGGTTGCATCAACATTATGTAAAAATTGGATTAAGGATATTTAGGATTCTTAGAGTACTTTTTAGTTTTTAAGGGTGTCTAATATATTTTATAATAAGGTTTTTTGAAAAACACTAAAAATAAAAATAAATTTATTGTTTAGTAGTAATTAAATATGAAAGACAACTAATTTAATAACAATTTAAAAAGAAAATGTTGAGTATGTGTGAGATAAACATTGTTTTAGAAAAAATTAAATTATAACATAAATTAAAAGGTTATTAAATAACAATCCTGGATAATCTACATGTATTTTAACGATGAATGCTAACTGTAATTAGGAGAAAGCTTAGGAATAATAATTATAAGTTGACACTACTTCTACAAAAGTGGTTGAGAGGATGAGTAAAACGTCATATGAATCTTAATCAGTAAACATCCTGTATTTTTTGCCTTGAATTTTTAAATTGAGAGAGAAAACCTTAGTAAATCACATTCATAAAAAATATATATTTCGTTAAAGAATGGCAAGTGAGGCAATTTAAAGAATGTAATAGGGATTCAGGAACATGAAGTCAGTGGACACTTGATTCAAGTTTAGTACAGCTAGTTACCTATCCTTGAATTTAATTTAGCCAAGGTGTTCTGACTTACGTTCTTGTCCTTTGCTTTAATAAGTATTAAGGCTAAAATAGCTTGAAATTTGAGCATATGTGAACTAGCCTTGTCAAGGTAACTTGTAGATATAATGAGTGTGCTTTGGCAAACATTTGTAAGCACAGGTCATTTTGTTAGGAGATTCTATTACAAGATCATGATGATACCTTTGAATTCAAACCATCATGCTTAAGTAGTTGCTGTCTAAAAGTAATTTAGCTCTATTAAACTGACTTCAGAAAATTCTACCTTCTTCACAAATGTTTGAAATGAAATGTTACATGTAGAATTAAGGGTATATGGAGATCTGCTTTAAAATACCACATGAAAAAGTGTCTATGCTATTTTGCCTCAAGCAAATTCACTGGTGTCATTTTTCCAACAGCATGTGCTAACTTTGTGTCTCTGTGTTAAATTTTGATAATTACAACAAAATTTCAAACTTTATCATTATAACTGTTATAGTGATAAGTGATTTTTAATTTTTTTAATTTTTAATTTTTATGGCTACATAGTAGGTATATATATTTATGGGGTTCATGAGATCTTTTGATACAGCTATACAATGTGTAATAATCACATCAGAGTAAATGGGGTATCCATTACCTCAAGCATTTATCATTTCTTTGTGTTACAAATATTCCAATTGTACTTTTAAATTATTTATAAATATACAGTTAAATTACTGCTAACTGTAGTCTTGCTGTTGTATTATCAAATGCTATTCATTCTATCTATCTGTATTTTATTGTACCCATTAACCATCCCCACTCCCCAGCCCTCTCACTACTACCCTTTCCATCATTTGGTAACCATCATTATTATATTCTATTCTATTCTCTATGAGTTCAATTGTTTTAATTTTTAGTTCCTACAAATAAGTGAAAACATGCAAAATTTGCCTTGCTGTGCTCGGCTTATCTCACTGTAGTGTTTACCAGTTCCATCCATGTTGTTACAAATGACAGGATCTTATTTGTTCTTATTTTTTATTTCCATAGTTTTTTTGGGGAACAGATAGTGTTTGGTTACATAAGTTCTTTAGTGGTGATTTGTGAGATTTTGGTGCATCCATCACCTAAGCAGTATACACTGAACCCAATTTATGGTCTTTTTTTCCTCACCCCTTTCTCACCATTTTCCCCCGATTCCCAAAAGTCCATTGTATCCTTCTTATGCATTTGTATCCTCATAGCTCAGCTTCCACTGATGAGTGAGAATATATAATGTTTGATTTTCTATTCCTGAGTTACTCCATGTAGAATAATAGTTTTCAATTCCAGCCAGGTTGCTGTGAATGTCATTAATTTATTCCTTTTTATGGCTGACTAGTATTCTATTATGTATATATACCACAGTTTCTTTATCCACTTACTGATTAATGGGCATTTGGGCTGGTTCCAAATTTTTGAAATTGCAAATTGTGCTGCTATAAACATACATGTGCAAGTATCTTTTTCATATAATGACTACTTTTCCTCTGGGTAGATACTCAGTAGTGAGATTGCTAAATCAAATGGTAGTTCTACTTTTAGTTATTTAAGGAAACTCCATACTGTTTTCCATAGTGACTCTTCTTTCTTATGGCTGAGTAGTACTCCATTGTGTATATGTATAACATTTTCTTTATCTATGTCTGTTGATAGACACTTAAGTTGTTTCAAATTTGAAATTTTGGCAATAATGGTAGAGTTTACCAGGAGTTGTGGAAGAGACTATATGGGCTACAAAGCCTCAAATATTTACTATTGGATTCTTTTCAAAATAAGTTTGCTGACCCCTGGATTAGGATATGAGTTACAAGAAAATCCTCCTATATACACATACACATATGTCCTTTGGTAAATATTAAATCTGAATAGACCTTATTTTATTTGTGTTTATACATTTTTTAAAAGTTCTGAATACATTTTTACATAAATCATAGAAGTAGCTTTAGAGGGGCATGTGAGAATATTATGTGCATGATAATGATGTAAAATGATGTAAAGAAACATTAATGATATGAAGAAATTAGAACTAGTGTTTCCAAAAAAACAACACAAGAAATTTTTTAAGATCAGCATATTTATTCAGATTAAAAATTTTCAACAACATTTTAGGAGATGTAATACATCACACACACACACACACACACACGGGAAAACACTTACAAATATCCAGGTAGAAAAAACATGTTGAATATAAAAAGAGTAACCAGTATGGCACTAGACTTTTCCTCTGCAATAATAAATTGAGACTAAAGTAAAAAGCTTTGAGACATAGAAGTAGTAGTCAATATTTTCATGTCAATTTACTTGTTTTGTAGATGTGCAAAACAACAAAATACATACTCAAATATGTTTAGAAAACAAAATTTATAAATTCATTGTGAAATAATTACCTAAATAGAAAGTGCAAAATAATGCTGAATGTCTCTTACACTTAATGGCATAAGAGACATTCACAAACTATTTTTTTAATAGGCTTGGCTTTACTGTGCATAAAATATGTCCTTTATTATGTTTTATTGTTCAGTATGTAATTATCCCTGTACATATAATGGTTGGAAATGTATAATAAAGTTATTGTCATCTTTTTTATGCTGCAAATTATGGAAAATTTGTGTCCCTGTTTAACTTCTTTATATTACATAATTCACAATAAATACTATAAACATATTTGAAATGCATATATTTAAGGTTACTTTTTATATCAGTTGTATTGGAGATGAGCTATACTCTTTATATTTACCTTAATGTAATTTTTAATTAAACTCAGGATTGCTTTTACATTTAAAAAATTAGTATGTGACTAGCTTAGAGCCTCATGGTTTTTTTTTTTCTGAGGTGGAGTGCTGCTCTGTCACCAGGCTGCTGGAGTGCAATGGTGCGATGTTGTCTCACTACAATCTCTGCCTCCTGAGTTACAGCAATTCTCCTGCCTCAGCCTCCCACATAGCTTGGATTACAAGCACATGCCACCATGCTCAGCTAATTTTTGTATTTTAAGTAGAGATGAGGTTTCACCATGTTGGCCAGGATGGTCTCAATTTCTTGACCTCATGATCTGCCCACCTCAGCCTCCCAAAGTGGTGAGATTACAGGCTTGAGCCACTGCACCTGGCCTCTTGTTTTATAATATAACTGACTACATTACAATACGGAATAAATTCTATTTAGCAATGAGGAAAGTCTATGCTTAATAGCACCACCACTTTTGTCAAGTTATTTTCAAAGAATTTGGGTTATGGATACACAAAGTTAGAGAAACAGGTGTTTACGCATTATTAGCTTTCTTCTGTTAAGCTGTAATGCTTTGCTTCTAAATCTACCACCATTATGAAATAATGTGTTATCTCGATAAATGAGAGTCACCCATGTTTTTAATGCCAGATCATAAAAATTAAAATTGATTTCTAGGAAAGTAGGTCAGGAATGCTTATATGATATAATGTTTTATGTCTGGTGCTTAGTAAAATAAAAAAAAATGCAATGATAGAAAAAGTATGTATTTATCTAAAGCAGTGAGACTGTGATTCCTTTGTGTCATTTGAAATTTTCATAATTGGGGAAGCAGGGTGGCCTGACCTCCAGGGAAGAGAGGTAGGGAGGGGAAGTGGAAGCCAAGATGATAGCTGGAGATAAAAACCATATGCAGCCAGACTGCTGAGCCTGGGCAGTGAAATGGGCAGGGGCAGGTGAGGGTGCAAGTCCTCATTGAGCAAAAGACTTTATGTGCATTGGTTAGAAATGAGGCTAATGCAGAACTGGGACAACAAACTCGTGGGCTGAAAAAGTGGCTGTGATTTACAAGGAGAGGCTCTGCAAAAAATCAAAGAAGTCTGGCAACATATTCATGGTCATTAAAGCAGCTGGGTTTCATAAGTCTGGAGTCTGCCAGGATCATGATTCAGAGCTCCCCATGTGTAAAATCAGCTTGTGGGCAAGGAACTGGCATATGTAATTATTTGTTAATGGTAGGGACATATACAAGATAATAAAGCATTACCAATGAAAAACGTTTTATTTTTAAACAATTTGTTCATAAGAAAAATGTTAAATGTTATGGTTTAGAATTTCCCTGCGTGGAAATAAAATAAGAAAACTCAAAATCATAGCATTGAAACCATTCAAAACATGTAAATATCCAACAGTTAAGGTTTACAGTATAAGCAGAATTAGAAACTTAATTACTTTTAGTTTAGGTGAAGATACAGAAAATTCCTTTGTGAGACAGCTCAAGACAATGAAGTTTTTTAGTAAAAATATTAAATGTGACATATACTTAGAACACTAGGTAAATGATGGGAGTGAAAACAATTGGAAGGAAATCCTGACAACATATTTAATAACACTATTAATTCAATGCAAAGTGAAAATCCTCAAAGCAATAGAGAAAAATGACTTTTAAGAAGGGGGAACATAGACAAAGTCGAAAGAAATAATGTAGAATTCAGCTGCTAACACAAAGGAGGAAATCAACTCAGTAACATTTCATACTTCTTGGCATCCTTCTACTCTAAGGTTTTCCGTATTTCAATTGTTGATGTTCTAATCCATTAGGGGTTTACTTTTTGGCAAGGTAAGAACAGAAAAGACTTCATTGTGCCACTATAAACAAAGTTTAAGTAATTATAACGCAAAAGCTTTCCAAAAATGATTTCTCCTCTCTGGACTCTGAAACTGGGTGTTGGAGAAAGCTTCCTGGTGTGGTATTTCTCAGTTTTCATTTTCACCCTGGCTAAGAGGACTATTTTTGCACTGCCTTTTTATTATTTTGATAAATCCAAGTTGGTTTCATTTCTTGAGTAGCAGATTACCCTGAAATTAGTACAGGTGACTAAGAGGTTTTGATTTGTCTCAAGTTAGGCAGACTTCAATATATTTGTAGTTCCATTTGTGTAGCAGAAGACTACTGGCTTACCTTTGCTTGCCCATTTTTATGCCTTACCAGCTAGCTTATCATTAATGTTGTATACTTTATAGATCTAATAAACTTGAAATAATTGAGAGATTTGTCTAGATTAGAGTTTTGCTCTCAGTAATGTCAGGATTCCAAAAACCAAACTGAATAGAAAAAAGATTTTGTTTTCATATTTAATAGGTTATCTTTTGTATCCTAGTTCCATATATTCAATAAATTCACTCTTAATTCTAAGTCTTTTATTAAGCCATAACTTTGAAATAACTTGTCCATGTATCTTTATTGTATGTTGGTTTGTTTATCAAAGTTTACTTCCTCTATCAAACCTTTTTGAAGTAATCTGATCTAAATTTGATAATTCTAATCATTACTGATTGCCTTATCTTCTATGTAAATAGATCGTACACTTTTATTTGGGTTAGAGGATTTTACTATGTACATTTATCTTGGGTAACAAAAAAAAAACTGATAAGGTCAAATTTTTAAGGCAGTCTTTCAGCAAAGAAACAAGACTAAGAAGCCACGTAATGTTTATCAAGCAATGGGGAAAGTACTTCTTATTCAATAAATGGTGCTGGGATAGCTGGCTAGCTATATGCAGAAGATTGAAACTGGACCCCTGCTTATGACCATATACAAAAATTAAATTGAAATAGAATAAAGATTTAAATGTGAGATATCAAACTATAAGAACTGTAGAAGAAAATCTAGTAAAAGCATTCTAGACATTGGCCTTGGGAAATAATTTATGACTAAGTCCTCAAAAGCAGTTGCAACTATAACAAAAATTGACAAGTGGTACCCAATTAAACTAAAGAGCTTTTTCAAAGCAAAATAAAATACCAACTGAGCAAATAGACACTTCACAGAATGGAATAAAATATTTGCCAACTGTGTATCCGACAAAGGTCTAATATCTAGAATCTGAAAGTAACTTAACAAGTCAACAAGCAAAAAATAATAATAAATCCATTAAAAAATTGGTAAAAGGCATGTACAGACACTTCTCAAAAGAGGACATACAAGTGGCCAAAAACCACAATTAGTTATCATCTTACACGAGTTAGAATGGCCATTATTAGAACGTCAAAAAACAATAGATGCTGACAAGGTTTTGGAGAAAAGGAACACTTAAACAGTGTTGGTGGGAGTATAAAGAAATCTAGTTATTGTGCAAAGCACTTTGAAGATTTCTCAAAGAACTTAAAATAGAACTACCATTTGACCCAGCAATCCCATTACTAGGTATATATTGAAAAGAAGATACATTGTTCTACCAAAAGGACACATACACTTGCATACACATAACAGCACAATTCACAATAGCAAAGACATAAAATCAACCTGGACGCCCATCAATAATGACTGGATTTTTCACAAACGTGGTACACATACACCATGGAATACAATGCAGCCATAAAAAGGGATAAAATCATGTTCTTTGCAGCAACATGGATGCAGCAGCATGGATGAGCTGCATATTCTCATTTATAACTGGGAACTAACCAATGGGTGCTCATAGACATAAAGGTGTTAGCAATAGACGCTGGGGACTACTAGAGGAGGGAGGAAGAAAAGGGGGAAAGGGTTAAAAAACTAACTATTGGGTACTAGGCTCAATACTGGGTGATGGTATCAGTCATACCCCAAATCTCATCATTATGCAATATACCCAGGTAACAAACCTGCACCTGTACCCCAAGAATATAAAATAAAAGTTGAAATTATAAAATAAAATTTGCTTTTACTAATGTAATTCTAGAAACAGAAAGTATACAAGGATGAGGAAACTGAACCATAAAGATAAGAAGCCAAGGTCATATAGTGAGTATGTGGCCCGGCTTTAGACCCAGACAATCTGGTGCCAGAGCTTAGTTGCTCACATACCTACTAAATAACACCTGAAATTGGGTTCTGATAATAATAAACCATGGTCCAAGAAAATCACTGACACCTATCTTTTTTCTCTTTAGAAAATATGCTTGGTCTTTGAAGGTTCCTGACTGGTCAGTCATAGCTGGCAGAGTGTGCCAACTTTCCTACTAGTATTTTTGTGGAAAATAGATTTGTCTTCTAAGACACGAGCTCTAAGGGGCTTAATCTGATTTTCCCATGTATATGGTTTGGTGAAACTGAGATAGTTCCCTTTTTCTATCCTCGTTGAAAAAATAAATTTAGAAACTACACAATAACATTGTACTATTATTTATTTGTTGGTTAAGGTTATTTGTAGGCCTTAATTTACTTACTTTATTTATATAATTAATAAACACATTTTTGTATTCTAAGTAACTTGTATGTTGTCTTCTGTTAGAACTGGATAATACCAAAAATATAATAAATTACAATCTCTTCTATCTACAAATAAGAAAGACCTTAGATCCACAAGGCCTATGTAACTTGCTTGTGGGCACATTGTTCTCTAGTGACTGAAGCAGGAGAAGAATTCAGCAGGGCAGACTCTAGGCTAGTTCTCTTTTTAGCATAACATTTAGGGGTTGGATAAAAAGTTATGTTTAATGTATTAGGTGAAATAATTTTGAAATTCATCCCAAGACATACATAGAATTGATGAGAAATAAAACTATATTAAAAACAATTTAAGTAAAAACTAATATGTTGTTTTAACATGTATCTAGATTTATTCTTGTCATCAGAGAAAATCCACTAAGGACACAATCCAGGAGGCTTCAGTCAGCAAGATAAAATGTTTTGATCTGCTATGAGTCTGATCACATGCTTGGAGTGCTTAGAGTTTGGGTAAAGCACTCAGACACGTTTATACTACAGATAACATTTGCTTGAACTATCTGCTCTGATTACTTATTCGTTGGCAGGGAAAACTATTCACACATAATTGTTAGAAAGTACTTTAGATTCAGACAAATCTTGATTAGAATCTTGACAATTCCATGTGCTACCTGTGTGACCTTGGCCCAACTACTTTAAACAATAAAGCCTTAGTTTATTTGTCTATAACATGGAGATCCTGTAGTACATGATTGTTGTTCTGAATGAAATAACATGCTTAACTATTTCTGACACATAGTATAAAATCTAATTTTAAAATAATATTTTATTATCTTTATTACTGTTCTCACTATTAAGTGTCCAACGAACAAATTGATCGCAAATTTTTCTCGTATCCTTCTCAAGGATTTAAATCAATAGACAAAGCACTTTTTCCTTCCAATTGGATAGATAATCTTTTCGGGGAGAAGGCTGTAAAGAAAGTGAAGTTGTGTAAGGAATTCTAAATGAACTCAGTTCAAGCTAGATGCTTAAATTATGCCTTGGGAAAGTACAGGACTAGAAATGTACAGTTACTCATTTAATGTTTGCACGAACTAAATGCATGTGGGAAAATATAAAAGATTACAAGAAAAATTATTACTAAATAAGATTTCCAGAATTCCTTAAGCAAATGTTAAAGATAATTTATAATCAAATCTGAATGTGGTTCACTTAGAGTGTCTTTATGCAGCAGTGTACTTTAAGGAAGATGTAAGCAAAGAGGTGAGGCATGGAGAAGAATAAAATGGACTCTCCAATTGTGAGGGTCGGCTTAAGATAAAATTTACAATACTGAGCTAATAAGCTCTACCTGGTTTTTCAGCAGAATTAAAAGTTCTTCCCTAGGAGTTTGAGAATATAAGAGCATGAACAATGGTTCAAAAAAACCCTGCTTTTCATTCTTCAATAACAGGAAATACTCGATCACAAAATACTAGATAAACCCACAATAATGAGATCTGCAATGTCTTTAAAGTTTTTGGCAAAAAGCCCACTAATCAGAATAGTATTGCTGTTCAAAAGCTGTATCATTTAAAAATAATTTTATTTAAGGAATATATTATAGACTTGAGTTGGATCTACCATTTAGTTGTTGACCTTTGTTCTTGAAGTTGATTATTTTGGTAATCAATGTTGGCTTCTTCCATGACTGTATTGTTTACTTTTATATAACATAAACTATAGTCTTGGTTTTTGTCTTCTATCAAAGGTAGTGAATTTTTAGTTCACAAATTCATTAGACTGTTTAATCTATAAGAAGAAAAAACAAACTCCTGCTTGAACAGTTCTAATTGTAATCAATTTCACTTGTGAAATAATTTTATGATAATGTGTCATTCATATAAAATAAAATTTTTAAATCCATAATCCATTGGTTCAGTGGTGAATGTTTCTCAGTTCAGCCTAAAAATTGGATAAACTGAAAAGAATAAAGTATCTAGAGTGATTTTCAACTTAAAGAATATGAAAGATTGTGAGTTGCCTAGTAAATATAATTCCCCTGTGAGGAGTGCCTCAAATTGTTTGCCTATATTGCTATGGGCAATGGCAATTTTAAATACTATCATATTCATGTATTTATCACTGCAACTGTATGACATGGTTATACACAGCTCAGGGAGATTTGCATCCACTCTTTTTCTTACTCTACCGTTTAAATATACACTGAACATATTTCAAAGGCAATCATCTTGTAGAAACCTTAATTAGCAATATAGGCAGAGTTGTTAGTGATCACATTGCATTATATACACCAAGACTAAAGGTTTTTAATCTTTTTTGAACAGAAGGGATGAAAATATGCTGCTCCAATGAAAACTTCTCTCAGAATTACTTGTATTGAATTAAAATGATTTTGCCTACTATTATGAATGTGTATGTTCATCTATTACATAGAATGGTATAAATTACACATGAAGGTAATATAGTATAGTAAATGGACTTTTCAGTCAGACAGGAAAATGTTCAAATTTAGTGTTTAAATGACACAAAATATAAATGTTGATATAAATCTATAATTATTTCAATGACCAAAACCATTTTTTTCCTCATATGTAAAACAGAGACTAAATGGGATACAATTTTACTGAAACTCCTCCATGTGGTAGTTACTGCCATTATTATTAGCATTTTATATTAGTTATTTCCTCCTCCATTTGAAAGTATCTTGTACATAGTTCTAGTTTAATTCTTATCATATTGCTATGTCTCTCTCTTCTCTCTGTAATTATACAGAATAGTACATGGGGATATTTGTTAAATGAATAAATAATTTGCTATGAGATAACATAAATCTATTCATAAATCATACAGTGAATAATGTTATCTTACATTGACTGTAGGGATGTAAATATAAACAAAATATTTTCTACATCAGAACACATTTTAATTTAAACAAAATATAAATAGATATGCTAATGTAAACAGAAACAAAATGTAGATTTAATATTGACATATCTTTAAATATGTTTAGCATCACATGTAAAATAATTAATTCTATTTGCTAACTTTAAGCATTTAAAATATGATACAAAATTGCTTTTACAAGAAGGTTGTTGGTCCCAGTGCACATATGCAGACAGCTTGATAAAGTAGAAAGAAAATGGTCATTGAAGTAAGAATGACTTGGGTTCAAATCAAATTTTTTAACCTTGACATATAAGAGAATGAAGATGGAGTACAGAAGAAAGGCATAATAAGAAACAATAAAGGAAGGTTGATGTAAGAACATGAATCACAAAAATGGGAGGAGAAACTTAACAAGGGAGACCAAATGCAGGAAAGATTAAGCTAAAGATATAGAGACAGTGAAATAGTAGAATAAATGGTGAAAATAAGAGAAGATATATTTTCTTATTTGCTCAGAACTACTGTAGCCAACTAGCCTTTGTAAAGAGGTTGCATAAGTCAAATCAAAGGGGAAATCAATTTATGTCACTTTTATCCCTTCCTGGAAATTGATGGTGAGATATAAGAAAAAGACAGTTGGTTCTGTTGTGCTAAATAGTGTTTTTTTGAGTAGTTGGTCCTTTGTTTTGGCATTAAAGAGTCTTGGAATATTGCAAAATATGTGTATAAATTGCATGAGAATAAAGAAGAAAAGGGAGGTAAGGAGTTTGAAGTAAAAAAGGAGGAGAGCCATATGGCTATGCAGAACCCCTCTGTTGCACCAGAATGTAGGTTACATATGTCCACACTTGTGTGAGTGATGTTTGAGGGGAATCTTAGGAGATGGGAGCTGAGTTCCACACCTGGGATGTCATAGTAGAATGTTAGATCAGCAATGCAAAGACTGTGTGATGGTCCATAAATGAGGAACTATAACTAGCATTGATTACGAAAATCACTCATTATACCCTTCTTCTTTTCCTGACTCTTCCCAGAAGTTTTGGAGAGATTTCCTGGATCCTGGGATTCCACCACAGCTGGAATAGATTCTCAGTCAATTACATTTACAAAAAATCTAAAAAGATAGGAAATCTGGGTGGACATCTGGCTTAAAAGGATTGGAGCTAGACACACATTATAATATACTCAAATGATGTGAGTCAATTGTTTCTAAAGATGAATCAGTTATTCAAACAAACAAAGGAACAAACAAATAAATAAATGAAAATTGATTTCTTGAAAAAGAGTGCTGATTTTGTTTTCAGCCATTTGGATGGCAGTTAGGTGTAATATATTTACCCCTCCAACATTTTTTTTAACCAATTCATCTTTTCTAACCAGTTTTTGCCCAAAGACCCAGCTTCAGTTACTGCAAGAAGACAGGATGACCCAGGCTGACTCTATACAAAGTATCACCAGAGGTTGCCTTGACTCCAGTGAATGGATGTTGCTTGCATCTCTCATGGAGTGATCCATTAAGGAATTGGGATTTTAGAGGCAGGTTAACCTTCTGTATAGTTTCCTAAAGAGCTGTGTGAAAAGATACGGTCTTCCAGTGTACTTGATTTTGAAATGTCATGACCTTATTATGCCTGTTTATATTATTTGTGAAAGCAATCTAACCTAAGCATGTTTTACTTCCTTTTGACTCTCAGAACAAATAGGACTTAGTGGCAGAAAACTGCTATACATCAAAACTTATCCAGCTATGGATTCAACCTGAATGGTAACATCATCATTTTTCTCTATAACCTTAACCTTTAATCCACTTTGCACTGACTATTTTCAAATGAGCTGAATTAGATAAAATGGTGGTTAACATATTTCCATTTTTATAAGCATTTTATTGGATTATATCATATATGATGAAAATACACAACTTATAATTATCACAAAGTGAGCACACTCATTTATCTATTCGATATCTATATCTATCTCTGTATTTAAATATATATCTATGTATAGGCAGGATATTTCAGGTATATAAAACCAGATATTTCTGGTATATTAAAACATATATCAGTATATATTATTTCAAAGGTACTAGTTACAAAAATTAATTCTTGGTGAGATTTAGTTTTTTTTTTTAATTCATCAACTGAGAAAGACTAAAGCAATTACATATGTATTATTGCCAAATATAAATTAAACAAGAACTTTTATATTCGGTTGCTAAGAAAAACATTCCAGAGGACAATTTGGCAATACATACCAAAATTCTTAAAAATGTGCATATATTTGACTCAGCACTTCTTTCAAAGAATTTATCCTAAGAAAATAAACCTGAATGTTTCCACGAAGAGTTTATATTAGTAGTACTTTGTTAACCATAGTGAAATTTGGGGAAAGTAATCACACTCAGGTTTTCCAAAGTAGGAAATATTTAATGTAAAATATGGTGCATTCATAGAAAAGAATAATCCATGGTCATTACAATTTTATGAAAGCAAAATATTCATTGTTATAAGGAAATGAGTCTAATATATATTTAGGGTAATAAAGAAGAATAGGTACTATATACAAATCTTATTTAGAAGTATAACTATTATACATACATATATTTATGCAATAGGATAATAATATCAGGGACTTATGACACAATAGATGCTACATACAAGTAAGATGACAGACCAAAGCAAAAACTGATGTTTGAGAATGGTTTTATGATGTGAAGGCCTTTCATATGGCGACTTCAAACCCAGGTAATAGGTAGAAACAGATTCAGAGCATAAGAAGCAAGTTTGAAGAGTTTTCTTTTGTTTTACTTTCTTTTTGGAGAGTGAATTTCCTGTGCTGGGACTCCCAACCTCCCCGCATTTGCTTTCTCTCAAGTCCATTTACAGAAGCTCAAAAAAGACTCATCAGGTTGCTTGAGATGTATCACCTATACTATGTAAAGGGACACTTTGAGCTGTTCTCTGCAACGTTGCCGGAAGGAAAACAAGGCGAAAAGGACATGGGTATTCCCCCAAAGCAGCTAGGCAGAAAGAGCGTAGTAACCTTTTGGAAATAAATCTTTCCTAACCCAGGCATAAGAATATTGGGAACCACAGGAAGGAGAGTGTAGAGCTACTATAATGACTACCCATGACAAGTACCTAGAAGGTTCTATAGGGACATGAACTGCAGGAAAAACTGGGCCTGCAAGAAGAACAGTTACTTGGAAATAAGCTGTATCATAGCTATGATGGAGGTGTGGCAGGAGTGGACAGGTGAGGGGACCTCTGAAGTGCCCAGGAAGGTACCATAAGGGACAGAGACAGAAATCAGATATACCCACTGCTGTAGAAAATGCTGTGTCATCTTGAGCTTGAATCTAATGAGATCAGAATCTAAATTAGCAGTAGGCAGAAGGACATGCTCTGAGCAAAAAAGAGAGAAGAGGGAACACTTTCATCACAGTGGCCCTGACTATGGTGAGAGGAAAGAATCCAAATGTTAAAGTTCACAGTTTTGAGTATTAGTATTTGATTATTTGATATTAGATGTTTTTACTGGACTTTAGAAAATTCTTCATTTTGTTGCCCACTTTCTACTGGTACATGAACTTTCTAAAAAATATTATTTATCCTTAATTATTAAGGACATCAAAACTTTGGCTTTCTGTATCATTCAGTAAACAGTCATAAAAACAGAAACCATATAAACTGTTTCAAACAGAATGCATTTAATACATGGGATAGGGCACTAATGTTTTGAAACCTCTGAAGGAAGTAAAAGGAGAGGAGACTAGTGTAGGAGTATCGGAAGGATGACAGATTTTTACACTGAGATCAGAAAGTTGCAAATGTCCCTGAGTTGGACATAAACTGACAACTGTTGCTGTGCTGGTGTATGTGCTGCTGCAGCAATTCAGTCTCCAAACCAGCACTGATTCTGCCGGGCTGGACCTCCAAAGAGGGGCGTCTGTTTGGCCTGCTACTGCTGCAGCTGCTAAAGATTATGACTGTCTCCCCATCAATGCCAACAGAGCCAACATAAGCAACTGCTTCTGCTTTTAGAGCTAGATGAAGTACATGCTTTTTCCTTCAACCTGCCTTTTAATATCTATTCCCTATCACCCACTGGCAAAGCTTACCAAAAGCCAGCTAGTTAGGAAGTCTAGAGAAAGTGCTTTAAAGGGCCCCACTTTTGGGACACAAAGCAGAATATGTGAGGTAAGGACCAATGCAGGGCCAAAAGAAAAGTGATATATAATTTGCACAATGAATATAAATTATAATGTTTCTCAAATTCATGTATCTTTTTATTTTACAATGTCTTATGAACATACAAAAGTTCTAAATTTCATTTATTAAATGTTTTACCCTTTTCTTCTGTTTTATGCTATTAATATTTTGGTTAACATGCCTTCTCTCTATGTATAATTATATATGTACATAATATACATATTAATATATATGTTTCCCCTAACACAACATATAGATATGTTTATATATTTATATTTAAATTTTAATCTTTCTGAGTATTTATTTGTATTTTGTGAGAGATATCTTTTCTTTCCTTCCTTCCTTCCTTCCTTCCCTTTTACCTTCTGTCCTTCCTTCTTTTCAGCAATTTATTATCATTATTTTTGGAAGTGGTAAACTAATTATTTTAGCACTGTTTATTTTACAATTTATTATTTCATCAACAATTGTAAATGCCATCATGGAGAGGTCTCTAAAGTTACTGGTTCTTATTTCTCTTCCAGTTCTCTCTTTTACCACACTAATCAAGATTTAGCTGGTATTTGAAGACCATTAACCATTATCCATTATTATTATCATGACCTTTATGTAGTTTACAAAATCCAAATTTCAATTCTCAGCTCTTGTCTGCTGTATCACCCATCCCGCCATTTGGCCCCTTGACTAGCTGCTTACTTTCTCTTACCTCACCAGATGCTCCTTCTTAGCCTCTTTTGACAGTTTCTAAGTTACTGATTTTTAATGTTAAATTCCCTAGTGCTCAGTCCTTAGACTTCTTTTCTTCTGTTTCTACATTTAGTCCCTAGATAATTTTATTCAGTCTTTTTGGTTTAAATACATCTACATGGAGATTTATATCTTTATTACAGAACTTACCCCCATGTTTCATATTTCTACAGTTGTATACCTATGTGACATGACCAAGGAGCATCTCAAACAAAACAATACCCGTATTTGGTCCCAGACCGATTTCCCCTGTAATCTTTATCTCAAAAAATAGAAATTCCCTTCTTCATGTTGCTCAGGACTAATACCATAGATTCATATTGGTTCTTCTAGTTCTCTGAAACCCCACAACCAATCAATGATCATAGACCATCAAATTTTCCCTCAAAATGTATTAAAAGTTTACTACTTCAACTGCTACCATTCTAGTCAAAGCTACCATTATCTTTCATCTGGATTATGTCAACGGTGAAATTGAATCAGTCTCCCTGATTTCACTATTTTTCTTCTCCATTCAATTTTAAGAACAAAGGCAAATATTTCCTTTAGCATACAGGACAGATACTACACTGCTTCTGTTCCTAACAATCTAAAAAATATCTCACCTCATTCATAGGAAAATCTCTATAACCCTTATGAATCTCTTCAAGAATATCAACCACATCATTTCCTTGCTCTGACAGCCTAAAACTCTGTCTCCTTCTTCCTTGTGTTACTCACACTGGTTCACTTGCATGCTTTTGAATCAGACTAGCATACAGATGTTTCAAGACCCTTCCTTTCTTACTGTCTGGAGTGATCTTTCCCTGCAAATCTCTACTGTTCACTCCCTCACCTTTCTCAGTTTTCTCTCAGATCTAACCTTTTTAGTAAGGTCTCTTTGGCCAACCCATTCAAAATTGCTACATCAGCTGGCATTTCATATTTCCCTTGCTTAGTTGATTTTCATTCATAGCATTTACCTACATCTGAAACATACTATATTTTACTTGTTTATTGCCTCTTTTACTAGAATGTGAGCTTAATGAGGACATTTTTTTGAGTGTATTTTGTTCACTTCTTTATCTTCATTGTCCAGAATGGTGCCTGGCTCTTAGAAGATTCTTAATAAATATTTGTTTAATTAATGATTTATAAGCTAAGTACGTAATCCTTAGCTGCATTTCTAGACTAATTTTATGCAGTGATTTGCGTTTCCAACTTTCTACCAGTACTGCGATTTATAAATAATAATAGCTGTGTAGTGGACTTTAATATTTGGAATTCCAAATATCCTTTTTTAAATAAACATTTAAAAGAACTTTAGACATGTTTCAGATTTACAGAATAATTGTGAAAATCACATAGAAGGTTGCCACTCTACTTTCAGTTTTCCTACTATTAACATTTTATATTAATATGATGCCTTTTTTTATAGTTAATGAACCAATATTGGTATATTATTATTAACAAAAGTCCATACTTTATACAAGTATCTTTAGTATTTACCTAAAATCTATTTTTCTCTTGTTCCAGTAATCCCTCCAGGATACCATATTACAATTAGTCATCTTTCCTCCTTAGTCTCCTCTTGGCTGCATAAGTTTCTTGGACTTTCTCAGTTTTGATTACCTTAAATTTGATGAGTACTGGTCAGATATTTTGTAGACCTTTACCTCTACTGGAACTTTTCTGATTGCTTTTTGATGATTACACTTGGGATACGGGTTTTCAGAGGCAACACCACATTTAAAAAGTGTTCAGCTCATGACATCATTTAGAGTACACACTATCAACATGACTTATCACGATTGTTGTTAATATTAATCAACTGGCTGAGACAGTGTATGTCAGGTTTCGCCACTGTAAAAATCGCTCTTTTTTTGCTTCCTATCTTGTATTCTTTAGAATGAAGTTATTATGTGAACCCCACGCTTAAGAAATGAGAAGTTATGTTTCATTTACTTGAGGGTAATGTCTCTACATAAATTATTTGGAATTCCACATAGAAGATTTGCATTTACCCTCCACTTATTTCTTTAATCATTTATTTGTATAAGCATAGATTACTTTTTGTATATTATTTTATGCATTTTATTGTTGCAGCTTTGGCCATTGGAAGCTCTTTCTGTTGGCTTGTGTGTTTCTTTTACACACCCACTTGACTGTGGTTTTTTTTGAGCACTTTCTTTTATTTTTTGTTTTATTATACTTTACGTTCTGGAGTACATGTGCAGATCATGCAGGATTGTTATATAGGTATATACATGCCATGGTGGGTTACTGCATCCATCCCCTTACACTGACACAAGAACAGAAAACCAAACACCACATGTTCTCACTCATAAGTGGGTGTTGAACAATGAGCACTTTCTTATTTTCTAGCATTGAAAGATGCTCCACATTGATAGTGTATTTTCTGCCTTAGACTTAGAATCATTCATTTTATCCAAGGGTATCTGGTTTCTTTAATTGGTTGAAGGTTTTAAAAACCAAGATCTGGGCATTAAGCCTCAAATATTCATTATTGAGTGATTGATTCATCAAATATTTCTTGTGCACATTTGTCTATTGCATATGGATACTAAAATTATTTCACATTTAAAAATCTATTAAAGTTTGTATTATAATTGCATATAATATTTACACATTGACTTGACTTGAATTAACAAATTTACAGTATTGAGTCATCCCCTTCAACCAAGGTTTCCCTCTAACCCAAGTCTTATTTACTGTCCTTCACCAATGTTAATATTTTTCTTCATATTCACACAGCATTTTCCTTGTTAAGTTTGCTCTCATCAAAAATAATATTGCTATTGTGGATGGGTTCTTTTGTTTCATTTGCATAATTGGCCATGGTATTGTACTTATTTCACAAATTAAACTTTACTAAACTCATATATTTTAATAGCATTTCCATTTATTTTTGAATAAATTATCATAACATTGTAAACTAATTTTAGCTTTAATCTGCTGCTTTTTCATATTTACACTTATTTCTTGATGGGAAAGAAACTTCCAAGAAATATTAAATGTAATAGTGAGATCCTTTCCTTATTTGTGTTTCAATTCTACTAAAAGAAGATATAAAACAAAGCATATTCTGATTAAGTAATAGAATCTTGTCAGCCTATGGTAAAAATTCACTTATAAAATGATGGGCACTTCAGACATAATTCTGAAAATACATCAGCAATTTTAAGAAATCACCTAGAAGAGGAAATGTCAAAATGCTGTAGGATCTACTCTAGGTAAATTGATACCACAAAAACTTTATTGCAGTCATTACAATTCTAAACTACACATCCGCTTTTATCTGGATGTTTCTAATATAGCTATATATTTCTTATATTTAAAATAAATCTGTGTAATCATTAGGTTTAGGGCTTCCTTTTTAATAGAGGAGGATGCCTATTCTTTAAAATGTCAATTTGGTAACACATAGTGATAAAACTAATATATAGCATCTGACAGAGGGTTATCATAGTTTTCAAAATGAATTTCATTTCTGATGGTTTTATCTTAAAGAGGTACTTAAATACACAACTGCTTAAAATAAATGGAAAAAATGCCTCTTCCTTTGATGGATATTGATATTCTTCAAAATAGATTATGAAATAAGTGTTGCTTTTATTTAAAAAGTGAGTTTGTGTGTTTAGTTTGTTAGGTTTTCCCAAAAATAGGGGCAAATGAAGGTAGGATGATCTTAAAGATCATTATGGGATATTATGTAGGGGTTTTTTAAGTTTCGTTTTGTATGGAAGTTTTTGTTTCTAATAGCTAATGTGGAAGGAATGGATAATATTAAGAAAACACACTGCAATGAAAACTCACTAGCTATTATTGAACTGGCCACCATGATATTGTATGATAATACTTGGTATGAGATTTCCAACTGGCAAAGGAAGATTAAGTAGTGAGATCAGGCTCTGCTTGATGGAAGCATAGAATCTTGGAGAAGGATTTGAAGTAGGAATACAAAGTGACCATCTTTTTTTAATTTTTTTTTTCTGTGATACAGACTTAATAAAACTAAGTGCTACTTTATTCCACTGTTAATGCTGATAACTTGACTAAACATTACAAGCTCATTAGAAAAAATTTTAAAAAGCTCATCTACACTAAAAGAAATAATGATGATTTTAGAACTTTTTATATATTGTGAAATGTTTTTTAAATATTGTAATATATTCTATTCAAAATATAGAGAAGTTTCTAACTAAGTATTCACACTGCTGTGGTCTGAATGTTTGTTTCTCCTTCAAAATTCATAGGTTAAAAGCTAGCTGCCAAAGTGATGATATTAGAGGTAAGCTGTTGGAAAAACAGAACCCTCAAAAGTGGGATCGATTAATGTCCTTGTAAAAGTGACTCCAGAGAGCTAGCTAGCAGGTCCACCATGGAGAACACTATGAGAGAGAAGGCACCATGTGTGAACCAGAACGCAGGACTTCACCAGACACCAACTATGGCAGTGCCTTTATTTTATACTTCCAAGCCACCATAAATGACAAATTTGTGTATTTGTTGGTGATAAGCTACCCAGTTGTAGTATTTTGTTAAAGACAACACTACATAATGTATGTAGTTAGGATATTCTTGAAATCCCATCATTTTCTATAGTTCTTCAAAACTTCAGAACTTATTCCATTGTTAAGAATTCTCCATCTGCATAGGATTATAAAAAACCAAGATAAATGCAGAAAGCAGTTTATTTTTTCAGGGACATATAAGTTCTATTTGTCATCCCAGGATCCAAAAATTATCTGAAGCCATTTTTGTCTGAAGTGTGTGAACAGTGATTTATGCAGGTTGCCTGAATTTCTCCAGGAAATGGAGTGAATATGTGAATAACGGAAGCACTGCAACTATAAACCAGGGGTTGGCAAACCTTTCTGTGAAGAATCAGAATGTAACTATTTTAGGCATTGTGGACTATACAATGTCTGTCACAACTGCTCAAAGTGAAGTCAAGCCTGTTACTCCTCTCTCTGCCCAAGTCGAATATCATTCAAGCTTTAGCTCCAGAGCAGGATGGGGTATCTGGAAAAAGGCTAGTCATGGGAAGGCAGGGATCTAAATGAAAGCATCAGGCCATATTAACTTGGAGGTGAAACTGAACATGCTAAAGAGATTAAAAACAGGCTTGCTAGATACATTTCATTTAAAACTTTTATATAATTGGTTGCTTAAGACTATTCCAGATAAACACAATCTTCCATGTTTAATTAAAGTAGACCATTGAGGACAGAATTAAGTCTACTGATGGTCAGTCTTTCCTTTTGGTCTTTAAGGTGAAGAACACATGATTTGAAGGCAAAAATCTGTAAGGAATAAATGACGTGTTTCTTCAATTGTAAAGAAAAGAAAAATGATGAGTGAAAATCCAGAATGTATTTTAAATAACTTGAAAAAACTTCTAACCATGTATTGATCCCAAGCACTGATTAGATTCTCTAGTAATTGAAAGTAAAGCTGTCTTGTTGAGAGTAACAAATCATCTATATATTTTAAACTATAAATTGTTTACTTGGCCCTGACAATTATAAAGGAGAAAGATCCATATATTGTGAAGATATTATGCTGTAATGTTTATTTATCTCAGATTTGCAACATGAAATGTACATTCTGAATATTTAGGTATTTTATGTGCAGTACATCAAAATCTGAACAATTTCTCATGGGTTGAAAAATATTTTTCCTATATTTTATATATTATATAAATATTTTATATATTTTTATATAAAATATAAAATATTTTATATATTTTTATATAAAATATAAAATATTTTATATATTTTATATAAAATATAAACTATTTTATATATTTTTATATAAAATATAAAATATTTTATGTATTTTTGGCTTATTTAATATATGTCTGGAGATTATGTTGAGTAGTTTGTGTTCATTTAAATAATATATATTTAATTGTGTACACATAGGTACATTAAGTACAATTGATAACATGTCTTAAATGTCTAGTGCCATTCAAAATCTATGAATTTATACAGTAATTGACTTGAAAGTAATAATTCCATATTGACTTCCCAACTAGTCACAGAAGATAGGATAAAAATTGTCTATTGAAATGTTTTAATCAGTTTCTATTCTCCACCCAGGGTTGAGGTTGAATGAAATCCAGAATGATTTGTTTTATCTTCCTCATATTTATCAAATGCCAAAGTAGGAAAAAAGGAGCAAAAAAAAAAAAAATGATCAACTTGTCACAAATGGAAAACCTTAAAATTAACTATTTTTGTCATTCTGAGGTTTTATAAGATCTTACATTTGGCTACAGAAAAACAAGGTGGTTTCCATCTTTTCAAGACACAACGCAGTACGTTTTTTATTGGGTCAGTAGGGCTGCCAAAATTCCTTGGCAAAGGGAATTCTCTGTCCGGCTAACTGTGACATAATAAATGATCAGACCAGATTGTCAATGAATTGAGAGCTGCCTTGGGGGATGGGAAAATTATTTATTTATTTTTAGTTCTTGCCCCCAAAATATGAAAGCTCTGAAAAGTATACCACAAACCTGTAGATAATTATTTAGCAAGTAATGGTGTGTTTCTCATCTAATATTATAAATCCTTTATTTATTTACAAGGGTATTTTCATTATTAAACATTTATTCTGTCTGATTTTAAATATAACACAGGTTCATTTGGATAATATGGCAATGTTTAAAGAAAAAAAATAGCCAGACATCATTTTACTACTTACATATATCAATTGTTAAAATTTTGATACATTAATAGCTGATTTTCTCTGCATTTGTAGAATATATTATATATATAATGTTACTTTGTATTTTACCTTTTATAGCTTCATATTACAGTCCAAACAATTTACTAAGGCATAAAATTTTCTCATAAATATTTTAATATTTGAAAATATTCAATTATATAATTGTATAAAACATATTGGTAATTTAATACATCTACATACCAATATCTTAAAATATATAACATTTAGGATTAATGTAGCTGTCAGTAACATAAAACTTGATATATAATAGCATAAATGAAAACTTGTGAAAATTCTAACTATTATGACCTTGGAGAGAGGAGCCTGCTGGAATTGGTCCAACAGTTCGTTGGTATCATGGTCAACATTTAAAAAATAATTATCTTGGATTTTGCCCATGGCTGAAAGACAGCAGCTCCATCTCTAGATTTTGCATTAATATGCAATGCAGGAAGACTTAGGAAGAAGAGAGAAGTTGCACCACCTAGGCCTGTCCCTTTGAATCAGAAAAAATGAAAGCTTGACCAGGCGCGGTGGCTCAAGCCTGTAATCCCAGCACTTTGGGAGGCCGAGGCGGGTAGATCACGAGGTCAAGAGATCGAGACCATCCTGGTCAACACGGTGAAACCCCGTCTCTACTAAAAATACAAAAAAATTAGCTGGGCATGGTGGCACGTGCCTGTAATCCCAGCTACTCAGGAGGCTGAGGCAGGAGAATTGCCTGAACCCAGGAGGCAGAGGTTGCAGTGAGCCGAGATCGCACCATTGCACTCCAGCCTGCATAACAAGAGCGAAACTCCGTCTCGAAAAGAAAAAAAAAAAAAAAAAAAAACCCGAAAGCTTTCTCTCCATCTCAACTCTACTTTTCAATATTAGAAAAATAATTCTATTTTTCAAAGTCAACTCTTCCACAGTTGCTTTTGCTTCCAGTCTCTTCACTCTTTCCTCATCATCACCCTGCTTCTCTTCCTCTGAGCTCATTGTTAATTTCAAACTTCTGTTTCTCTGCTCACTTTTTCATTTTAGCCAAATAAAAACAGGCAAATCCTTTACAATAAAAATGCCTCTCCCTTCATCTTTTCTCCGTCATAACTATAATCATTCTCTCACTGACTCACACCCCATTAAATTCTCAGCCCAAAGTAATCTTGTTTTGTTCTCTCTCACAATTCTAATACATTATCCTTTCCTTTCAAAAGTCTTTGATGATCTTTATAATGTCAAGAGCATATTTTTGTTCAACACTTTCTGACTAATTAAACAGTGATAAATAGTGTTTATGTTTTCTTGGATTCCATTTAAATGTCTTCTCTTGAGTCTCCTAATGCTTCTGGAATGATTCATTGAAAAACTCTTCCGAAGGTCTACCTTTGGCATATCAATATTTCCTCTAAATTTTAAACTTGTAATTCTGGTATTGATTCCCTCTGAATATTTGCCAAATGTGATCTCAACTACTCTCAGGATTTTCACAAAATATAAAATGCATTGATTGAACAGTGATATTTCTATTCAGATATCCTCCCAGATAACTTACATGACACCTAACTGCATAACCCATTATGTAAATTTACCAACACCAAGTTTATGGTGTCCAACAATCTTTTCTTCTACATTCACCTCAACACCACAAACCCCCAAAATACTGAGACACACACTAGTTATCTCACTACAATGCCACCAACAATGCTATTATCAAGTAGTAAGTCTAAATACTTAAATATATTGATACCTGTTACATTTACTTTATATTTAGGCTGCTGTAAGCTCTTACTGGTTGTATTTCAATAGCTTTGTAATGAGGTCATGCTACTTAAATTTATTTCTCACACTGAAGAAAAACTACCACATCTGCTGCTCAAAATCCTTCAGTTATTCTACATCTCTCATAAGATAACCCTTCAGTTTTTCCCATTATTCTTAGGATAATTAGTTATCTTAAGATAACGGGCATTTCATGGCAGTTAGTATTTCTGACCTGGTCCTTGTCTGAAACCTGGTCTTTATATGACAACACAGCTTCATCTTGCTTTATTCTTTTCCCTACACTTTATGTGTTGGTAAAACCAAAGTGTGTGGAGCTCTGGGGAACTCTGCAATGATATACAACTCCTGCCTTTCTTCACACTATGTGCTCTTTTGAGACTATGCTTCCTAGCTTGCTGCCTTGACCCATTTAGTTATTGCTGATTTTGTAAATTTAGTTTGACACCACTTCTTAATACTCTATGCCTGACCTAGATTTTTTCCTTAAGTTTTCAGCTCTCTCCAGTCTCTGGATAACCCTTCCTCCAAAAATATCAAAGTAATTTCAGTTTCCCCAAATGCCATGATCCTTTCCCCCTATGGATTTTTTTTTTTTTTGCATGAATCTGATCTTTCCTTTTTTCTCACTTTAAACCACCTTCAACTTCCCCCAGCTGCCCTCTAGCTATTTCCATTTTTATAGTAGATACAACTTTCTCACAGAAGTCTTCTTAAGTATCAGAGTCTTGATTTGATTTCTTTAATGTCATTTTATTGTACGGCAATATCAAACACATAAACTATTTAACATGTGTCAGATAAATTTCTAGGTATTTGACCTATACTAAAGTATTTAATTCTCATGATAATGCTGTAAGGTAAATGTGATTATGATCCCCACTTAACTGATGAGGAAACAGAGGCAATGGAAAGTTAGTTGGTTTACATCCTGTTGAGCAGTTAGGAAATGGAAGAAACAGACTGTGCAGAGGCAGGCTGGTTTCCCTAGTGCTACTCTTACTATATTATACCTCTGCAGGTACTTTTCCTGTCATAGGAATCACTTTGTTTACTTACTCTTATCAATCACAATGATATAAACTCCATGAAGATTTATTCATTATTAAATCACAACCATCTATCCAAGCATCTCTGAACATATTTGGTACTCAAAAAAAACTTTGATAAATGACAAAGAGATTTTACTGATTGCTTCTTTTCTGTGCTCATATTGCCCTGGGAATAGCTATGGTTTTGCTGAGTTCTCACCTTTATTTACTTATAGTCTCCCTGGCCTTATTGAATTCTAAGCCCCTCTAGGACCAAACACTTTACTTATCCATCAGTGTGTCCCAAGAGAACCACCGATGCTCAATAAATGTTTGTTGAACAAATCTGTAAATAATACTGGTGGAAGAAATGTATATAAGATGTTTTTGGGTAGACCTCAACAATCCCTATCTGTCTTTACTTCTATGTGGCTCTAGGAAAATATTTATTAAATAATTCTTGCATTAATCACCTATTTTTTGAGACATCTTTACATTTTATTGTAAATGAAGATGACTGTGAAATATATTTTCTCTCTAAATTACTAAAACTGTTCTGTGAATCTTAATTCTCCTCATATATAGTACTACTATCTAAAAAAGAGAAAAATGCATATTAATAGCCTACTAAGTGCTCATACCAAGGTTGCTACTGGAGTTTAAAAATGAAGCAGAAAATGTATTTTCTGCTTATAAGAACAATGTAGTGCTCACTTCGGCAGCACATATACTAAAATTGGAACGATACAGAGAAGAACAATGCAATGTAGAAGTTAGTGCCAGCATGAATAAATCTCTGCAAAGATAATAATAGAGACATGTCTATCCTATTAATATTATTGATGTATCAAGATACACACAGTCAAAGAATGTCTGAAGTGATTAGACCCAGGTAGATTTAGTTTGACCAGTTTCTATGAGGTGAATCAAGTAGAAACATGAAGGAGGGTGATATGGTTTTCTAGATTTAAGAAAGGTATTAGCCCAGGAAGTATAGTGAGAACATAATGCAAACTTAAAACCACGTGGAGAATAATGTGACGTTTTTTCTTTCTTTCTTTTTTTTACTTTAGTACTTGTACAAAGTCACAACATTGTATATAGTAGTTTGATCTGCTAGTCTGAGATGAACTCATAGAAGTCCCTTTTCTTTGTCAAATAGGCAAGGCATGGGCTTAATTTTTATTTTTTATTGCCCCACTCTGTATTTCTGCAAAGCGGAGTCTCACATTTCTTTCTACCTCTGCTGTGGTCAGCTTTCACTCCCTTTTCTTCTTTTGTCTTCTTTCTGGTTTTATCAGTATTCTTTGGCTTTTTGTTCAGGAACTCTTAGAATTCACTGCCTGCACTTCCAGTACTTTATTAGTTCATTTTACTTTAACAATCTCTTTTTGAAACAACAAAATGTGGCATATAAGTATTTTGGTGTCAAATATTAAATTTAATAAATATGAATACTTACAAATGTGAAGAATATATGCATTCACTGTTTTAACATAATTGAACTTATTTTAAATGCTCATCAGATAGCATAATATGTCTTACATGGTAGAAAAAAAGTAATCTGAATGAGAAAACATGATTAGTGTCAAGATATAGTAGCTATTTCTGACAAAATTTTAGATTAGATTCTTTCCTAAAAGGCCATTATAAACTTGATTTGAATAAGCCAAAGTCTTCCCTAAAGAAACCCCAATTTTCTTTTTTGTTGAAAAGTTTCATTTACATAATTTTCTCATAAAGCATTATCTGCAACTTGAGTGAAATGGTGAAGTGGCATTTCCTCACTAACAATTTAAATTTATCTGAGTTGAAACATTAAGACCATCTCTCCAGTTTATGTCTTTACATGACGTCAGTCTGCAAGAAACAGGATAAATGAAGTCTACAGACAAAACCTAAAACAATAAAACAAAGAAAGAAAACTCACCTTGTGCTTTCACATGGCCTTTTTTTCCTCCCATACACTCAGTGTTATAAAACATCTAATCTGGAATTTATTCCTTTCCTTTTTCAGGAGAAGATAGAATCTGGGAGTCATTCTCTGGTACAGTGCTTATCAGGAAAAGACAGGATTATATAAAAGTCTAAGCATTGCTCTATCTTTTCCAAACTCTCTTTGGTCAAAATTCCATTTGCCATCCACAACTCACAAATAATTTGTGTTGCTTCTTAACAATTATTTCCTTGTTTTCTATGCAAAAACTGTTCAATAAATTAGAAACACTAGTACAAACGAGCAGCTGCAATTGGCAAAGTGTTTCTTGTATTTGTTCCTGGGAGAGAATCATTTGACTCTTCAACCAGAATGTGATGAGAAAAATCAGAACCATATACAGCTTTATCACTCCCTTAATAAAGAAGGAAGAAACAATGTTGACCCTATATATAAATAACAGATAATAAAAAGTTAATATTCAGTGAATGTTTACTATGTACCCGATGCTGTTTTAACTAGGCGCTTTACTTGTGTTATCTCTTCATTTGGGACAGATACTTTATGAGGTAGCTACCCTTCTCACCTCTGCTTCATAGGTAGGAAACCTGAGGCTTTGGAGTTTGACATCTTGGTGATCTTAGCTATTGAGGAGGAGAGCTGGATTTGAGCCCATGACCATTTGACTTGAGAACTTACAGAAGTTTACATCATTCTGTATCTTAATGTTCCAAATCCCAAGAGATGTTTACTGTTAAAGAGTGCTTAAATTATGTATTCTATTAAGTTCTCAATAATTTCAATTAAAGCAAAGTTTAATAATAACTTTGGAAACATAATTCAATAAGGAAACCAAACAAATGGGTAAAGCTATATGTCAGAATATTTCAAGTGTTCAACTGGACTTTTACACTTGCAAACATATTTCATATACTTTTTATTAATATTTCATATAATTTGTCTACACCAATCTTTTTAGTTTCCAAAACGAAACTGCTTATTGTTCTGCTTTGAGCCCCTATTCATCTTATATTTAATTATTTTCTCTCTGCTTTTTTAATCCATCATCTTTTCTCATCCTCCCTCCATCATCTAGAAATTCATTTAAATACTTTGCTTCCCATGGATTTCTTCCAGGGATGACGTTTATTTCCTTTCTATGCATTATTTTAAAATAAATTTTTTAAATAGAATAATTTTAGATTCATGATAAAATTGAGCAGGAAGTACAGAGACTTTCCATATACCTTATGGTCCTCCCCACAAATAGCCTCCCTCAGTCTCAACATACCCCACTACAGCCGTACATTTGTTACAATGAAGATACACTGATGCATTATTATTACCCAAATTCCATAATGTACAACAGAATTTCTTCTTGGTGTTTTACATTTTATGAGGTTTGACAAATGTATAATGATGTGTATCCTCCATTACAGCATCATACTGAAGAGTGTTACCGCTCTGAAAATCCTTTGTGCTCTACTTATTCAGCTCTGTCCCCCAGCTAACATCTGACAATCACTCATCTTTTTACTGTCTCCATGGATTTGCCTTTCTTAAGTGTTATATATTCGGCTTGTACAGTTTTTAGACTCTTTAGATTGGCTTCTTTCACTTAGTAATATCCATGTAAGATTCCCTTATATCTTTTCATGACTTAATAGCTTATTTCTTTTTAGTGTTTCAATGTTTCATACTCTGGACTCTTTGTTCACCTACTGAAGGACATCTTGGTTGCTTCCAAGTTTTGGTAAGCATGAAGTAAGCTGTATCTGTGTGCAAGTTTTTGTGTGGACTTAAGTTTTCAATTCCTTTAATAAATTACCAACGAGTTGCATTACTGGATTTTGTGGTAACAACATGTTCTTTTTATGTAAGAAACTTCCAAACTGTCTTCCAAAGTAGTTGTGCTATTTTGCATTATCACCACCAATAAAGGAGAGTTTCTATCGCTCTACGTTCTGGCTAGCATTTGGTGTTGCCAATATTTTAGATTTTTGCCATTTCTGAATGTTAGTATCTTAATGTTTTGATTTGCAATTCCCTAATGGCATATTTTATTGGGCACATTTTCATAGGCTTCTTTGAATACTTTGGAAATGGGCTTAATATCATATGTCATCTGTATGTCTCCTTGGTGAAGTGTCTGTTTAGGTGATTGGTCCATTTTAAAATTTGATTGTTTCTTTGCTTGTTGTTGAGTTTTAAGAATTATTTCTACATTTTGGATAACAGTTCTCTAACAGATACATCTTTTGCAAATATTTTCTCCCAGTGAGTGCCTTGTCTTTTCATTCTCTTGTCAGTGTCTTTCGCAAAACAGAAGTTTTCAGTGTTAATGATGTTTAGCTGATCAATAATTCTTTGATGGATTATGACTATTATTGTATCTAAAAAGTCATCATCATACCTAAGATCATGTAGATTTTATCCTATTTCATCTTCTATGAGTTTTATAGTTCTGCAATTTACATTTATGTTTGACATGTCTTTTGATTTAATTTTTGTGAATGGAGTGGGGTCTATGTCTAGATTCATTTTTTCCATTCATATATCCAGTTGTTCCAGTATCATTTTCCCCCATCTTTATTATGATATAAATTGACAAATAAAATTTGTATATATTTACAGTGTACGATGTGATATTTTGTTATAAGTATATACTGTGAAATGACTAAGCCTATCAATATATCATCTCACAGTTATAACTTTCTATGGTGAGAACATTTAAGACCCATTTTTTTTAGCACTTTTAAAGCACATTAATAGTCACCACTTGTAAAGATTATCTATTTTCATTGTATTGCCTTTGTTTCTATATCAAAGATCAGTTGTCTATATTTATATGGCTCTATTTCTGGGCTCTCTATTCTGGTCTATTCATCTGTCTATTGTTTCGCCAATACTATACCATCTTGATTACTGTAGCTTTATAGTAGGTATTGGAATCAGGTAGTGTCAGTCCTCCAGCTTTGTCTCTGTTCAATGTCATATTGGCTATTCTGGGTCTTTTGTGTTTTCGTATAAACTTTAGAATCAGTTTGTCAATATTCACAAAATAACTAGATGAGAATTTGAATGACAGTGTTTTAAATTGATAGATTAATTTGGGAAGATCAGACATCTTGACAACATTGAGTTTTCCTATTCATAATCATAGGAAATCTACTGTTTTTTAGTTTTTCTATTTCATTCTTCAAGTTTTATAGTTTTCCTCATAAAGATTGTATACATATTTTGTCAGATTTATATGTATTTCATATTTTAGGTGCTAGAAAAGTGATTTTGTACTTATAATGTTTAATTTCACTTGTTTATTACTGGTTTACTTAAAAGTGATGAACTTTTGTACATTACCCTTGTATTCTGCAACTTTGCTGTAAGTGCAGTCCCAGGAGTTTCATTGACATAGTTGTTTTTTCTTTTGTAGTTTTAATGTGTCTTGAAAAAATATATAGAAAATAAATAATCTTTTTAAAAAGAAAAGAAATTATATTAAATTCATCTTACCATAAACCTTTTGAAATTATAATGAAAATCATACTCATTAATATATTTAAATTAACCACAATATAAAGCTGGTAATTAAACTGTCTATCTCCATGTAAGTTATAAATTTCTATAGTTATAATATATATGATAGTTACTGCAATAATATTTCAATAATTTTTCTTTACAAAATTGTTTATTATTTATTTAATTATTTAAAAAATTTATTCATTGTGGTATTTGAAACAGAAGTTTTATTTACCTTATTGTTAAAATGACAGTGATAAAATAATTGTTACAGGTATATTCTATGTTTAACATCAACACTGAATGAGTCTACCTGCTCGACTCTACCCTTCTATATTTTTATTTTTTTATTTCTGTATTTTCTCACCCAAAAATAAAGATTAAATCTCATTAAAATAACTAAACTACTTTGATTGTTTTCCCTTTCTACCGTAGGCTGCTTCCTGGGATTTGTAACCAGATGAAATAGAAAAGAGTTAAGAGGAGTGAAACACAAATATGAATAAAAATAGTATTAAAACAATTCTTGAAAATAATATTAAAATAGAACTTTATAATTATAGAAATGTGCAACTTTTATGGAGATGGAAACAGTCCAATTGCTAGTTTTATAAAGTCAGTGCTAGTTAAAATTACCATTACTTTACATATTTTTTTTTAAATTGCATTTTAGGTTTTGGGGTACATGTGAAGAACATGCAAGATAGTTGCATAGGTACACACATGGCAGTGTGATTTGCTGCCTTCCTCCCCTTCACCTACATCTGGCATTTCTCCCCATGCTATCTCTCCCCACCTCCCCACTCCCTGCGGTCCCTCCTCTATTCCCTCCCAACAGACCCCAGTGTGTAGTGCTCCCCTCCCTGTGTCCATATGTTCTCATTGTTCAACACCCACTTATGAGTGAGAACATGCAGTATTTCGTTTTCTGTTCTTGTGTCAGTTTGCTGAGAATGATGGTCTCTAGGTTCATCCATGTCCCTACAAAGGACACAAACTCATCGTTTTTGATGGCTGCATAATATTCCATGGTGTATATGTGCCACATTTTCCTAGTCCAGTCTATTATCGATGGGCATTAGGGTTGGTTCCAGGTCTTTGCTATGTCCTTATAGTAGAATGATTTATAATCCTCTGGATATATACCCAGTAATGGGATTGCTGGGTCAAATGGAATTTCTATTTCTAGGTCTTTGAGGAATCGCCACACTGTCTTCCACAATGGTTGAACTAATTTACACTCCCACCAGCAGTGTAAAAGTGTTCCTATTTCTCCACATTCTGTCCAGCATCTGTTGTCTCCAGATTTTTTAATGATCGCACTTCTAACTGGCGTGAGATGGTATCTCAATGTAGTCTTGATTTGCATTTCTCTAATGACCAGTGATGATGAGCATTTTTTTAATATGTTTGTTGGCCTCATGTATGTCTTCTTTGGTAAAGTGTCTATTCATATCCTTTGCCCACTTTTGAATGGGCTTGTTTGTTTTGTTCTTGTAAATCTATTTTAGTTTTTTGTAAATTCTGGATATCAGCCCTTTGTCAGATGGGTAAACTGCAAAAATTTTTTCCCATTCTGTTGATTGCCGATTCACTCTAATAACTGTTTCTTTTGCCATGAAGAAGCTGTGGGGTTTGATTAGGTCCAATTTGTCTATTTTGGCTTTTGTTACCAATGCTTTTGGTGTTTTGGTCATGAAGTCCTTGCCTACTCCTATGTCCTGAACGGTTTTACCTAGATTTTCTTCTAGGGCTTTTATGGTGTTAGGTCTTATGTTTAAGTCTTTAATCCATCTGGAGTTAATTTTAGTGTAAGGTGTCAGGAAGGGGTCCAGTTTCTGCTTTCTGCACAGAGCTAGCCAGTTTTCCCAACATCATTTATTAAACAGGGAATCCTTTCCCCATTGCTTGTTTTTGTCAGGTTTGTCAAAGATCAGATGGTTGTAGATATGTTGTGTTGCCTCCAAGGCCTCTGTTCTGTTCCATCGGTCTATATCTCTGTTTTGGGATATATTAATGGGAATAATTTTCATTATGCTTTCAAATAATTGTCTGTAAAGTGAAATTTACTGTCATTGCTTTTCTTTTCTTAAAGTTATTAATTTTTTTAAAAAGTTTAACTTTTAAGTGCAGGGATACATGTGCAGGTTTGTTATATAGAAAAACTTATGTCATGGGAGTGTGTTGAACAGATTATTTCATCACCCAGGTATTAATCCCAGAACCCGTAAGTTATTTTTCCTGATCCTCTTCCTCCTCCCAGCCTTCATCCTCCAATAGGCCCCAGGGTGTGTGTTGTTTCCATCTATGTGTCCATGTGCTCTGTTTATTTAGCTTCTACTTATAAGTGAGAACATGCAGTGTTTGGTTTTCTGTTCCTGCATTAGTTTGCTAAAGATAATGACCTCCAGCTCCACCCATGTCCCTGCAAAGGACATGATTTCATACTTGTTTATGGCTGAATAGTATTTCACGGTGTATATGTACCATATTTTTTTATCGATTCTACCACTGATGGGCATTTAGGTTGATTCCATGTCTTTGCTATTATGAATAGTGCTGCAGTGAACATATGCATGTGCATGTCTTTATAAAAGAATTACTTATAATCCTTTGGGTATATGCCCGGCAATGGACTTGCTGGGTTGAATTGTATCTCTGTTTTTAGGTCTTTGAGGAATTGCCAAACTGTCTTTCACAATAGCTGAACTAATTTACCCTCCCACCAACAGTGTATATGCATTTGCTTTTCTCTGAAACCTCACCAGCATCTGTTATTTTTTTTCCTTTTAATAGTATCCATTTGGACTGGTGTGAGATGGTGTCTCATGGTGGTTTTGATTTGCATTTCTCTAATGATCAGTGATGTTGAACTTTTTTCATGATTATTGGCCACACATATGTCTTCTTTTGAAAAGTGTCTCTTCATGTTCTTTGCCCACTTTTTAATATTTCTTTTTTCTTAGAAATTTGTTTATGTTCCTCATAAATGCTGGATATTAGACATTTGTTCACATGCATAGTTTGCATTCTCTCTGACTCTGTAGGTTGTCTGTTTATTTTGTTGATAGTTTCTTGTTGTGCAGAAGCTCTTTAGTTCAATTTGATCCCATTTTTCCATTTTTTCTTTTGTTGAAATTGCTTTTGGTATCTTCATCATGAAATCTTTGCATATTCCTAAGGTTAAATGGTATTGATTAGGTTGTCTTCCAGGGTTTTTTAATACTGGAGCTTTATATTTAAGTCTTTAATCCATCTTAAGTTAATTTTTTATACAGTGTAAGGAAGGGGTCCAGTTTCAATCTTCTGCATATAGCTAGCCAGTTATTCCAGCATCATTTATTGAATAGGGAGTCCTCTCCTTATTGCTTATTTCTGTCAGTTTCATCATAGGTCTATTATATTTCTGTCAGTTTCATCATAGGTCTATAGTCTTATTTCTGGCTTATCTATTATGTTCTTTCTGTCTATGTGGCTGTTTATGTACCAGTACCATCCTGTTTTGGTTACTGTAGCCCTGTAGTATAGTTTGAAGCTGGGTAGTGTTATGCCTACAGCTTTGTTATTTTTGTTTAGGATTGCCTTGGCAATTCAGGCTCTTTTTTTGGTTCTATATGGATTTTAAAATTGCTTTTTCTAGTTCCATGAAGAATGTCAATGGTAGTTTAATAGGAACAACATGAAATCTATAAATTGCTTTGGGATGTATGACCATTTTAACAATATTAATTCTTTCTATCCATGAACATGTATTTTTTAAATTTGCTTTTGTAATCCCTGATTTCTTTGAGCTGTGTTTTATATTTGTCCTTGTAGAAACGTTTCACCTCTCTGGGTAGCAGATCATTCCAGATAGAAAATTAACAAAGATATTTAGGACCCTAACTCAGCACTGGATCCAAAAAGACCTGACAGATACCTACAGAACTCTCCACCCCGAAACACCAGAATATATATGCCTCTTATTTCCACATGGCACACACTCTAACATCAATCACATAATTGAAAGTAAAACACTCCTCAGCAAATGCAAAAGAACTGAAATAAAAACAATCTCCCAGATCACAGCACAATGAAATTAGAAATCAAGACTAAGAAGTTCATTCAAAACTATAAACTCCCATAGACACTGACTAACCTGCTTCTGAATGACTTTTGGCTAAATAAGGAAATTAAATCAAGAAGTTCTTTGAAACTAGTGAGAACAAAGATACAACATACCAGAATCCTTGGGACACAACTAAGGCAGCGTTAACAGGGAAAGTTACAGCACTAAAGGCCCACATCAGAAGATCTCAATTTAGCAACCTAGCATCACAACTAAAAGAACTAGAGAACCAAGAGCAAACCAGTACCAAGGCTAGCAGAAAACAAAAAGTAACCAAAATCAGACCTGAGTTGAAGGAGACTGAGACATGGAAAACCACTGAAAATTTCAAAAATAAAATCAGGGTTTCCTTTTCAATTAATATTTATATCATATGTCTCTACTTAGGCATTGCTATTTTATGTCTTCTGAGATTTAAAATATTCCTGTGTCTTAAGATTGCTATATAAATGTAGCACATGTTTCATCCTCTGAACAAGGACACTATTTTCATGATAAATTTCTGTATGAATTACTCCATGGTCCAGGTCCCCTGAGTCCCTCAACCTATGCTACCACTACTGTGACCCTCAGGAGTGCTGCTTTCCATTTTTCTGCTCTGGAATAAGGGTGCAGACGTCACCTTCTCTTAATTCCCCTTAAAATAAGCGAGGCTATAACTTTTAATAAGAGGTTCTGGAAAGAATTCTGGACACAATGACAGAAAGCAAATAAATGGAGGTACATATAACTGACTACTGTTTGCAGTCAGGGAGGATTGCAGAGTTTTCAGACTTTTACCAATTTGTCCAGGTAGTTGACCATCTTTTTTTTTAAAAAAAAAAATACATATTTTATTGGATTTTAGGTTCTGGGGTACATGTGAAGAACATGCAGGATTATTGGATAGGTACATACATAGCAATGTGGTTTGCTGCCTCCATCCTCATAACCTATATCTGGCACTTCTCCCATGTTATCCCACCCCAACTCCCCACCCCCCACTGTCCCTCCTCTAGTCCCTCCCAACAGACTCCAGTGTGTGATGCTCCCCTCCCTGTGTCCATGTGTTTTCATTGTTCAGCACCTGCCTATGGGTGAGAACATGCGGGGTTTGATTTTCTGTTCTTGTGTCAGTGTGCTGAGAATGACTGTTTCCAGCTTCATCCATGTCCCTACAAAGGACACAAACTCATCTGTGGTCACCATGTCCTTACAAAGGACACAAACTATTCTGTTGGTCGCCCATTCACTCTAATGATTGTTTCTTTTGCTGTGCAGAAGCTCTGAAGTTTAATTAGATCCCCATTTGTCTATTTTGGCTTTTGTTGCCAATGCTTTTGGTGTTTTAGTCATGAATTCCTTGCCTATGTGTCTGTTTATGTGGTGAATTATATTTATAGACTTGTGTATATTGAACCAGCATCCCCGGGATGAAGCCTACTTGATCTTGATGGATTGGCTTTTTGATGTGCTGTTGCAATCTGTTTTCCAGTATTTTATTGAAGATTTTTGCATCTATGTTCATCACGGATATTGGCCTGAAGTTTTCTTTTCTTGCTGAGTCTCTGCCAGGTTTTGGTATCAGGATGATGTTGGTCTCACAAAATGATTTGGGAAGGATTCCTTCTTTTTGGATTGTTTGGAATAGTTTCAGAAGGAGTGGTACCAGCTCCTCTTTGTATATCTGGTAGAATTCGGCTGTGAACCTGTCTGGGCCTGGACTTTTTTGATTGGTAGGCTATTGATTGCTGTCTCTACTTCAGCCCTTTTTATTGGTCTATTCACGGTTTCTACTTCCTCCTGGTTTAGTCTTTGTAGAGTACAAGTGTCTAGGAATTTATGCATTTCTTCCAGGTTTACTGGTTTATGTGCATAGAGTTGTTTGTAGTAATCTCTGATGGTAGTTTGTATTTCTGTGGAATCTGTGGTGATATCCCCTTTATTGCTTTTTATTGCAACTATTTAATTTTTATCTCTTTTCTTTTTTATTAATCTGGCTAATGGTCTATTTTGTTCATCTTTTTAAAAAACCAGCTGCTGGATTTATTGATTTTTTTTGAAGGGTTTTTTTGTGTCTCTATCGCCTTCAGTTCTGCTCTGATCTTTGTTATTCTCATATTTTGCTAGCTTTTGAGTGTATTTAATCTTGCTCCTCTAGATCTTTCAATTTTGATGACAGGGTGTCAATTTTAGACCTTTCTTTGCTTCTCATCTGGGCATTTATTGCTATAAATTTTCCTCTTCACATGCTTTAAATTTGTCCCAGAGATTATGGTATGTTGTGTCTTCATTCTCATTGGTTTTGAAGAACATCTTTATTTCTGCCTTCATTTCATTGTTTATCCAGTCAACATTCAAGAGACAGTTGTTCCGTTTCCATGAAGTTTTGTCATTCTGAGTTAGTTTCTTAATCCTGAGTTCTAATTTGATTGCACTGTGGTCTGAGAGACTGTTTCTTATGATTTCCATTATTTTGCATTTGCTGAGGAGTGATTTGCTTCCAATTATGTGGTCAATTTTAAAGCAGGTGTGATGTGGTGCTGAGAATAATGTATATTCTGTGGATTTGCAGTGGAGAGTTCTGCAAATGTCTATTAGGTTTGCTTGATCCAGATCTGAGTTCAAGTCCTGGATATGCTTCTTCATTTTCTGTCTTGTTGATCTGTCTAATATTGACAGTGAAGTGTTATAGTCTCCCACTCTTATTGTGTGGGAGTCTAAGTCACTTTGTAAGTCATCAAAAACTTTATGTATCTGGGTGCTCCTGTATTGGGTGCATATATATTTAGGATTGTTAGCTCTTCTTGTTGCATTGATCCCTGTAACATTATCTAATACCCTTCTTTTTCTCTTTTGATCTTTGTTGGTTTAAAGTCTATTTTATCAGAGACTAAGATTGCAACTCCTGCTTTTTTTTGCTCTCCATTTGCTTGGTAAGTCTCCCTCCAATACTTTGTTTTGAAACTATGTGTGTCCTTGCATGTGAGATGGGTTTCCTGGATACAGCACCCTGATGGGTTTTGACTTTTTATCCAGTTTGCCAGTCTGTGTCTTTTGATTGGGGCATTTAGCCCATTTATATTTAAGGTTAATATTGTTATGTGTGACTTTGATCCTGCCATTTTGATGCTAGCTTGTTGTTTTGCCCATTCATTGATGCAGTTTCTTCATTGTGTCGATGCTCTTTACTATTTGGTATGTTTTTGAAGCAGCTGGTTCTTGTTGTTCCTTACTGTGTTTAGTGCTTCTTTCAGGAGTTCTTGTAAGGCAGGTCTGGTGGTGATGAAATCTCTGAGTAATTGCTTGTTCATAAAGGATTTTGTTTCGCATTCACTTATGAAACTTACTTTGGCTGGATATGAAATTCTAGCTTGGAAGTTCTTTTCTTTAAGGATGTTGAATATTGACCCCCACTCTCTTCTGGCTTGTAGGATTTCTGCTGAGAGATCTGCTGTGAGTCTGATGGGCTTCCCTTTGTGGGTGACCTGACCTTTCTCTCTGGCTGCCCTTAGTATTTTTTCCTTCACTTCAACCCTGGTGAATCTGACGATTATGTGCCTTGGGGTTGCTCTTCTTGAGGAATATCTTTGTGGTGTTCTCTGTATTTCCTGGCCTTGAATATTGGCCTGCCTTGCTAGGTTGGGGAAGTGCTCGTGGATAATATCCTGAAGAGTGTTTTCCAGCTTGGATTCATTCTCTCAGTCACATTCAGGTACACCTATCAAACGTGCATTAGGTCTGGAGGCTTTTTTCATTTCTTTTCACTCTTTTTTCTCTATCTTGCCTTCTCGGTTTATTTCATTGATTTGATCTTCAGTCTCTGATACCCTTTCTTCTGCTTGGTTGATTTGGCTATTGAAACTTGTGTATGCTGTGCAAAGTTTTCATGTTGTGTTTTTCAGCTCCATCAGTTCATTTATAGTCTTCTCCAAGCTGTTTATTCTTGTTAGCATTTCATCAAACCTTTTCTCAACGTTCATAATTTCTTGGCATTGGGTTAGAACATGTTCTTTTAGCTCAGAGAAGTTTCTTATTATCCACCTTCTGAAGCCTGTTTCTGTCAATTCATCAGACTCATTCTCCATCCAGCCTTGTTTCCTTGCTGGTGTGGAGTTGTGATTCCTTGGAGGAGGGCAAGTGTTCTGGTTTTGGGTGTTTTCATTCTTTTTGTGCTGGTTTCTTCCCGTATTTGTGGATTTATCTACCTGTGGTATTTGTAGTTGGTGACTTTTTTATGGGGTCTCTGAGTGGACATCCTTTTTGTTGATGTTGAAGTCATTTTTTTCCATTTTTTAGTTTTCCTTCTAACAGTCAGTCCCCTCTGCTGTAGGACTGCTGGAGGTCCACTCCAGACCCTGCTTGCCTGGGGATCACCTACAGCAGCTGCACAATAGTAAGGGTTTCTGCCAGTTTCTTCTGTTACTTTTGTCCAGAAGGATACCCTCCAGATGTCAGCCTGAGCTCTCCTTTAGGAGGTGTCTTTTTGGATATACAGGGCTCAGGGAGCTGCTTGGGGATACAGTCTGTCCCTTATAGGAGCTCAAGTGCTGAGCTGTGATCTCCATTGTTCTGTTTAGAGTTGCTGCACAGGTATAGTTAAGTCTGCTGCAGTGGAACTCATAAACACCTTTTTTTTCCCAGTTGCTCTGTCCCAGGAAGGTGGGGCTTTATTTGTAAGTTCCTGATGTGCTGCTGCCTTTTTTCAGGGTTGCCTTGCCCAATGAGAGGTATCCTAGTCACAGTCTGCCAGCAGAGGCGTTGCTGAGCTGCCGTGGGCTCTGCCCAGCTGCTGTGTGAACTTCCTTGCAGTTTTGTTTATAGAGGTATAGTAGAACTGCCTTGGTAATGGCAGTTTTACTCAGTAATGGTGGACTATCTCTGTAATGGCGGACTGCCTTGGTAATGGTGATTGCTTCAGTAGTGGTGGACTGCCTCGGTAATGGTGGATACCCTTCCCCCCACAGACCTGGACTGTCCCAGGTCCAGCTGTGCTTGTGGTGAAACAGTCAGTCCAGAGCATTTGAGATTGCTAGTCTGTTGGGGTGGGACTGGCCAAGACAGATTGCCTGACTCCCTGTTTCAACCCTTTTTTCAGTTGAACAGTTGACTCTGTCTCCCAGGTATTCCAGCTGTCAGTTGAAAGGGCACCCAGATTTGTGTGACTTTTTGTGCAGAGACCCACTGTGCTCGCTGAAACAGCCATGCTGGAGGCTCATGGTGCTTCTCTGCCTGGGAATCTCCTGGTCTGTGGGCAGTAAAAATTCGTTTGGAAATGTGGTGATCACACTCTGCATTTTCTCTGGGAACTGCAATCCAGAGCTGTTCCTATTCAGCCATCTTGTTGACCAGTAGTTCACGATCTTAAGGTAGAGACACTCCCCCTCCTCAAGTCCTGGCCTCTTTTTTGTGCCAGGACAGGGAGAAGGGCAGGGGTATAACATGTATTACTCCAATGAACTACTATTTTATTTCTTTTTAAGTTGTAAGTGCTTATGTGACTGATATTACTTTATAAAAATTTTATTTATTTTGGGTGGCCAGGGTTTCACAGGGTGCCTCTATGAAACTTCTGCAGGTTCATTTCCCTTAATATTACCATAAACTGAGAAACTATAATTTGACTCAACCACATCTACTCTCCTATGGCTTTTCTTCCCACCTGCCCCGTGACATATGCTGCTGGGATGTTTGCTGCTAGGATTTCCTTGACTTCTTGATGAGATTGTTCCAGCAGAGCTACCTTTCCTGATGCCCACTTGATCCATGCAAAACCCATAAGCATCTTTCTCTGATCTAGAAACTGTCATTCCTGTCTGTTCTGATATGAAAAGGGGGCAGATCAACAAACAAGTCCACAACTCAGGTACATGTCATCCATAGAATGGAACACTAGATTCTTCTTTTTATGGGCTTCCTTGCCTTCCCATTCCCATGATAATCTCACCCCCAAAACACTACCTTTCCATGGGGAAAAGCTAAAGACTTACTCCCCTTGTTTTCTTATAGAGTGATGATGGGTTAATGGCTGCAGGATAAATTTTACAATTTCTAAGCCTTGGGCAAAGATGAATAGACCCAAATGTGTGAAGGTTACATTAGAATGTGGGTTTTTTAAAGCCCCTATTATTTTCTGATATTTGGCAAATCTGAATAACTTAAACTTCAGTGGTTGAAACCATCTGATCATTCTTCACATATTTGACTGGGTCTCTGATATTCTCATCTTGCATTTAGTAGCATGTTTCCATCCTACTTATTTTCAAATTGTAATAGATCAATTTTCTATAGTGTAAGATCACTGAGTTAATGTATGTCATTCCTACTTAGATATATCTTGAGATTTTACTATGGTCAAATTACTTTCTTGCCTTCTCATAGGCACTATATTATTACCTTTCCTTATATACTTAATGTTTAAGAATAACTAAAATATCTTTCTCTTTGTGCAGCACATAGTCTCCCAAATAGAGTAATTATGCATTGATTTTCAAATAATAATTTCATTATTTTTCTAAAAGTATTGATAATTTCGTGTCTAAATTTTGACATGATTTCTTAAGGAGAATTTTCCAACTAACCATTTCCAAAGCATTGTAATCTCAAACTAACTTAGAAAATAAATATATTCAAATAAGAAAGGAAATTTTTACAGGGAGCATGGCTAGGTAAAAGCATGAAATTTTTATTACTGTTTTTATGAAGTATTAACTTCTCAGTATAATAATTTAAATGCAATGACTAGACCTTAATATAATAAAAGAAAGAACACTTGGCGTGAGAGACTAAACTTTGTCACATAGGAAAAATACTATATAACACATTTCATAAACAATGTAGTGATGAGGAGTTTCATCTGAATTATAGAAGCAACGGAATTCTAACTTTGCTTTACTTGGTATTTGGTCCTAACAGAAATTTGAGTCATTCAGCTAGGCTATCAATGTGTGTTCTCCCCTCCCCCCCCCTCTCTCTCTGAACATTGTAAGATTTTGTTTTTGCTCACTAATCATTATGCTTCCCACTTACTTGAATTTGAATCAATAGAGTTTCTCCTCTATGTGGATTTAAAAAGTGAATCTAGATTCCAACAAATGCTTTGTACAACCAAGGATTTCTAGGGCATGACTATGTTAAACACGGGGCAACTTTACAATTGATCCTGACTCTTGTAAAGCTTAGAAATTGTTTAGAATGCCTTGAAGATAGGCAATCTATAATTAAAAGACTCTGCTCTTAATGAAAATAACCATTACAGCATCTTTACAAAAATAACTTAGCTCAATTAAATATTAATTTAGACATTATAATGGTATGGCCACTAGTGGTATAAACAGGGAAATTATACACAACCGTATTTAATTTTAGCAGCATTATTATTCTTTCTTTAACTTGCTCTTTATAGGCAAATGTGATAAAAGTTTAGGAATTTGAAGAATCTGAAAAATCATGTTAACTTAGAAGCACCCGGCTGGCTATGACCTGTGAGATATACTTTCTGTTATTTTTATTTAAGAAAGAAATTCAGTATTAAATATATATTAGTTAAAAAATGTGATTTATTATGCTTTTAAAGTTAATAATAACTCTAAATTACATGAATAACTTGTTAACAATATTTCATATTTATCATTTTACTTGACATTTGTTATTGATACTAACAATAATGTCTAGACTCTCCAAGATGGCTGAATAGACACAACTCTGGTGTACAACACCCAGTGACAGAGATGCAGAAATCCAGAGATCTCCTAGCTCCAACTGAGGTACCAGGTGCATTTCAGCATTTCAACAGGTCTGGTCTGATGGTGAGCAAAGCCCACGCAGGGCAGACTGAGGCAGGGGTGCTGCTTCACCCAGAAAGTGCATCTGACTGGCAAGTCAGAGGATCTCCCTCCAGCACTCCAGTCCAGAAACAGAGCTTCTCCCAAAGCCTCAGTAATACATAGAACAGGGGATCTTTGCCAGTGAAGCACCAGGAATTACAAGCATGGAGTTGAATAATAATCCAGGATGGCGTCCCAGATTGGCACACAGACCTAAACAGACACATAAGCCCAAAAGGCGGCCTAGAGAGCCTGCAGACTGAGCTATCACCCCCTCCCCCCACCTGGAGAGAGAGGGAGCTATAAGCAGGCTGGGCAGGCCCCTACCCCATGACTGGAGAGAGAGGAAGCTGAAAAGGTGAGACAGTCAAGGGCAGCTGGGGGCTGAAGCTCTGACCCTAGCAGGTTGTGCAGCCAGTGTCACAGTCTGAGCTGAACCCTGAATAATCCAGCCCAGTGGAGGAAGGGCACAACCCATCATTAGAGGGGCAGGACTGAGCTACATTTTTTTTTTAGACCGAGTTTTGCTCTTGTTACCCAGGCTGGAGTGCAATGGCGTGATTTCAGCTCACCGCAACCTCTGCCTCCTGGGTTCAAGCAATTCTCCTCCCTCAGCCTCCCGAGTAGCTGGGACTGCAGGTGTGTGCCACCATGCCCAGCTAATTTTTGTATTTTTAATAGAGACAGGGTTTCACCATGTTGACAAGCATGGTCTTGATCTCTTGACCCTGTGATCCATCCACCTTGGCCCCCCAAAGTGCTGGGAATATAGGTGTGAGCCACTGCGTCCAGCTGGGCAACATGTTTTAATAAAAAAAAAAAAAATAGGAAGCCTATGTAGCAACGGGACTGCATTCTTGACCACACAACAGCACCACCTGGTCAGTAGAAGAGGAGGGCCTCAACCCCCAGGGTAAACAAAAGAGACACAGGAAGCTTCCCTAGTAACCTGAAGGAGTCCCTAGAAACCCAGTAGCACCTTGACAGGCAGACAAACGACCTCATCAAGCAGCTTCCTGAGACCATAGCCAGGTAAATCCACACAGATGGGAAAAAAGCAGCGCAAAAAAGATGAAACCATCAAAGACCAGAACACCTCTTCTTCTTCAAGGGATCACAACTCCTCAACAATGTGGGAATACAACATGACCGAGAAGGAGTGCATATATATATATATATATATATATATATATATATAGCATTGACAGAAACAGGATAACAAACTTTTTTAAGCTAAAGGAACACATTCTAACTCAATGCAAAGAAACCAAAACCTTGAAAAAAGGTTAGATGAAATGCTAACTAGAATAACCAGCTTAGAGAAGAACATAAACGACTTGATGGAGTTGAAGAACACAGCATGAGACCTATGTGAAGTAAACACAAATTTTAATAGCTGAATTGATCAAGCAGAAGAAAGGATATCAGAGATTGAAGATCAACTCAATGAAATAAAAAAAGAAGGCAAGATGAGATAAAAGAGTGAAAAGAAATGAACAAAGCCTCCAAGAAATATGGGATTATATGAAAAGACCTACTCTATGCTTGATTGGTGTACCTGAATATGATGGGGAGAATGAATCCAAGCTGGAAAACACACTCTAGAATGTTATCCAGGAGAAATTCCCAAGCCTAGCAAGGGAGTACAACATTCAAATTCAAGAAACACAGAGAACTCCAAAAAGATATTCCTCAAGAAGAGCAACCCCAAGACACATAATTGTCAGATTCACCAGGGTTGAAATGAAGGGCAAAATTCTAAGGGCAGCCAGAGAGAAAGGTCAGGTCACCCACAGAGGGAAGCCAATCAGACTCATAGCAGATCTCTCAGCAAAAACCCTACAAGCTAGAAGAGAGTGGGGGCCAATATTCAACATCCTTAAAGAAAAGAACTTTCAACCCAGAATCTCATATCCAGTCAAATAAGCTTTGTAAGTGAAGGAGAAATAAAATCCTTTATGGACAACCAATTACTGAGAGATTTCATCACCACCAGACCTTCCCTACAAGAGCTCCTGAAAGAAACACTAAGCATGGAAAGGAACAAGTACCAGTCACTGCATAAGCAAACCAGTGGGCAAGGACCAAAAATGCAATGAAGAAAGTGAGTCAACTAATGGGAAAGAAAATTAGCCAGTAACAAAATGGCAGGATCAAATTCACACATAACAATATTAACATTGAATGTAAATGGTCTAAACACCCCAATCAAAAGATACAGACTGGCAAACTGGATAAAAAGTCAAGACTATCAGTGTGCTATATTCAGGAAACTCATCTCACATACAAAGACACACATAGTCTCAATATAAAGGAATGGAGGAAGATTTACCAAGCAAATGGGAACCAAAAAAAGTAGGGGTTGCAATCCTAATCTCTGATAAATTGGTATTCAAATCAACAAAGATCAAGAGAGACAAAGAAGGACACTACATAATGGGAAAAGGATCAATCCAACAAGAAGAGCTAACCTAAATATATGCGAATCCAACACAGGAGCACTCAGATACATAAAGCAAGTTCTTAATGACCTAAAACAAGATTTAGACTCCCACACAGTAATAGTGGGAGACTTCAACATTCCACTGTCAATATTAGACAGATCAACAACACAGAAAATTAACAAGTACATCCAGGACTTGAATGTAGAGCTGGAAGTATATATAGCATATATAGAGTGCTATACCCAAATCCACAGAATATACGTTTTTCTCAGCACCACATTGCACTTACTCTAAAATTGACCACATCATTGGAAGGAAATCACTCCTCAGCAAATGCAAAAGAATGGAAAACATAATGGACAGTCTATAAGACCACAGTGCAATCAGACTAGAACTCAGGATTAAGAATCACACTCAAACCCCTACAACCACTTGGAAACTGAAGAACTTGCTTCTGAGTGTCGACTGGATAAACAGTGTAATGAAGGCCGAAACAAAGTTCTTCGAAACCAATCAGAATGAAGACACAACTTACCAGAATCTCTGGGACATCTTTAAAGCAGTGTTGAGAAGAAAATTTATAGCAATACATACCCAAATGAGAAGCGAGGAAAGATTTAAAATTGACACCCTATCATCAAAATTGAAAGAGCTAGAGGAGGAAGATTAAAAAAACTCAAAAGCTAGCAGAACACAAGAAATAACTAAGATCAGAACAGAACTGAAGGAGATAGAGACACACAAAAAAAAACCTTCAAAAAATCAATACATCCAGGAGATGGTTTTTTGGAAAGATCAACAAAATAGACAGACCACTAGCCAGATTAATAAAAAAAGAAAAGGGAGAAGAATCAAATTATAAAAACAATAAAGGAGGTATCACCACTGATCCCACAGAAATACAAACTACTATAAGAGAGTACAAATAGCTACATGCACATAAACCAGTAAACCAGGAAGAAATGGATAAATTCCTAGACACTTGTACTCTACCAAGACTAAACCAGGAGGAAGTAGAAACTGTGAATAGACCAATAACAAGGGCGAAGTAGAGGCAGCAATCAATAGCCTACCAACCAAAAAAGTCCAGGTCCAGATGGGTTCACAGCCGAATACTACCAGATATACAAAAAGGAGCTGTTTCCATTCCTTCTGAAACTTTATCAAACAATACAAAAGGAGGAAATCCTCCCCAACATCATCCTGATACCAAAGCCAGGCAGAGACTCAACATAAAAAAGAAAACTTCAGACCCATATCCATGATGAACATAGATGCAAAAATCTTCAATAAAATACTGGCAAACAGATTGCAACAGCACATCAAGAAACTTATCCATCATGATCAAGTAGGCTTCATCCTGGGGATGCAAGGCTGGTTCAACATACACAAATCCATAAACGTAATCCATCACATAAACGGAACCAAAGACAAAAACCACATGATTATCTCAATAGATGCAGAGAAGGCCTTTGACAAAATTCAACAGTCCTTCATGCTAAACACTCTCAATAAACTAGGTATTGACGAACCTATCATAAAATGACAAAAGCTATATATGACAAACCAAAGCCAATATCATAATGAACAGGCAAAAGCTGGAAGAATTTCCTTTGAAATCAGGCCCTAGACAAGGATGCCCTCTCTCACCACTCCTATTCAATATAGTATTGGAAGTTCTAGCCAGAGCAATCAGGCAAGAAAAAGAAATAAAGTGTATTCAATTAGGAAAAGAGGAAGTAAAATTGTCTCTATTTGCAGATGACATGTCTGTATATCTAGAAGACCCCATAATCTCAGCCCAAAATCTTCTCAAACTGATAAGCAACTTCAGCAAAGTTTCAGGATAAAAAATCAATGTGTAGAAATCACAAGCATTACTATACACTAATAACAGATAAACAAAGAGCCAAATCAAGAGTGAACTCTCATTCACAATTGCCACAAAGAATAAAATACCTAGGAATACAACTAACAAAGGATGTAAAGGACATCTTCAAGGAGAACTACAAACCACTGCTCAATGAAATAAGATAGGATACAAACAGATGGAAAAACCTTCCATGCTCATAGTTAGGAAGAATTAATATCATGAAAATAGCCATACTGCCCAAAGTAATCTATAGATTCGATTCTATCTCCAACAAGCCACCAATGACCTTCTTCACAGAACTAGAACAAAACACTTTAAACTTCATATAGAACCAAGAGAAAGCCCACATAGCCAAGATAATCCTAAGCAAAAAGAACAAAGCCAGAGGCATCACACTGCCAGACTTCAAGCTATACTACAAGGCTACAGTAATCAAAACAGCATGGTACTGGTACCAAAACAGAGACAAACCAATGGAACAGAACAGAGGCCCCAGAAGCAATGCCACACATCTACAACCATCTGATCTTTGACAAACCTGACAAAAACAAGCAATGGGGAAAGGACTCCATGTTTAATAAATGGTGTTGGGAAAACCAGCTAGCAATGTGCAGAAAGCAGAACCTGGACCCCTACCCATTACCTTACACTAAAATTAACTTCAGATAGATTAAAGATTTAAACATAAAACCTAACACTGTAAAAACACTAGAAGAAAACATAGGCAAAATCATCCAGGACATAGACATAGGCAAGGACTTCATGACTAAAACACCAAAAGCAATGGAAACAAAAGCCAAGATAGAAAAATGGAATCTCATTAAAATTCAGAGCTTCTGTACAGCAAAATAAACCATCATTAGAGTGAACCAGGAACCAACAGAATGGGAGAAAATGTTTGCAATCTACCGATCGGACAAAGGGCTAATATCCAGAATCTACAAAAAACTAAAACAGATATACAAGAAAAAAATAAACAACTCCATTCAAAAGTGGGCAAAGGATATGATAGACACTTTTCAAAAGAAACATATATGAGGCCAACACACATATGTAAAAATGTTCATCATCACTGGTCATTAGAGAAATGCAAATCAAAATTACATTGAGATACTATCTCATGCCAGTTAGAATGGCCATTGTTAAAAAATCTGGAGATGGCCAGGTGCGGTGGCTCATGCCTGTAATCCCAGCACTTTGGGAGGCCGAGGCGGGTGGATCATAAGATCAAGAGATCAAGACCATCCCAGTCAACATGGTGAAACCCCGTCTCTATTAAAAATACAAAAAATTATCTGGGCATGGTGGCGTGTATCTGTAATCCCAGCTACTCAGGAGGCTGAGGCAGGAGAATTGCCTGAACCGAGGAGGCAGAGGTTTTAGTGAGCTGAGATCGCACCATTGCACTCCAGCCTGTGTAACAAGAGCGAAACTCTGTCTCAAAAAAAAAAAAAAAAAAAAAAATCTGGAGACAACAGATGCTGGAGAGGATGTGGAGAAAGAGGAACACTTTTACACTGTTGGTGGGAGTGTAAATTAGTTCAACCATTGTGGAAGACAGTGTGGCAATTCCTCAAGGATCTGGAAATAGAAATTCCATTTGACCCAGCAATCCTATTACTGGGTATATACCCAAAGAACTATAAATCATTCTACTATAAAGACACATGCATATGTATGTTCATTGCACCCCTGTGTACAACAGCAAAGACCTGGAACCAACCCAAATGTTTATCAATGATAGACTAGACAAAGGAAATGTGGTACATATATACCATGGAATACTAAACAGCCATAAAAAATGATGAGTTTGTGTCCTTTGCAGGGACTTGGATGGATCTGGAAACCATCATTCTCAGCAAACTGACACAAGAACAGAAAGCCAAAGATTGCATGTTCTCACTCATAGGTGGGTGTTGAACAATGAGAACGCGTGGACTCAGGGAGAGGAGCATCACATAGTGGGGGTAGTTGGGGGGGTTAGGGGAGAGACAGTGGGGAGTGGGGAGGGTGGGGAGGGATAACATGGGGAGAAATGCCAGATGTAGTATGCAACTAAAGTAAAATAAAATAAATAAAAATACTAAAATACAAAACAAAAGAAAAAACAATAATATCTAATGTTGTAAAAATATTTACTAAGCTCTAGACAGTTGGCAAAGAAAATTTTACTTTCAAAAAGCATCCTAATTACCATGAGGCATCGGTGTCTATTTCATACTGTTCATTTACTTCTAGAAAACAGTGAAACTAGAATTGTATACCACATTGATGGTTCCCAACACACTTTATTTCCTTCCAGTGTTTCTCAGAAGAAGGCAGATTAATTATTGCTGACCATTTAGTAGATAAGCTCTATGGTTAGCAAGATCTGACAGGCTTTGGATAAATAGTCTAATTCGGTTTCTGCTACATCTCAATATTATCCTCCTTCAGTTGTGCAGATACTGGGTATGAGGGAAGGTACAACTCAGATTGAAAATCTCAAATCTTTTATGGCAATAAGAAAGGAATGTAAATAACAGTATAAGAAGACAAATATAGCTACATTCACATGTGTAGAATTTGAAAGAAGAGTCATGTGGGAAGGCCTTTATTCATCCATCTTAAGAGTTGCTAATAGAGAAGTTTTGGTAAACAGTGACATTTTAATTAATTACCTTCATTTTCTAATTCATTTTTTCCTCATATTTTTTAAGGAATATCACTTTAGAACCATAAAACTTATTTCCTTACCTTTTTTTTCCTTTTTAATATTCCTTTACAGTATAAACATCAACTACTATGCAGCTGCTTTGAAAAACTTCGGATGAGCAAACAAAAGCCACTTACTTCCTACTTGCTCTTACAGCTTATAATATCATATAATAATATCATGTCTATTTTCTTTCTTTTCCATTTCATTCTACAATGACACCATTGTTTTTAAACAATAAGAAATATAATACTATGCTCTACATTTTTCCTTCTAGAAGGCTGGTAGAATATAAATGATATTTAACAATGAAAAGAATTGTCTTAAAAAAAAAAAGTCTTTTACATCTTCTGTGACAACAGTGATTAAAAAAAAAAAAAAGCAATGTAGTTACAGCCATTAAAGAGATTTTTCCCTTCTACTTTAGATTTTTATAAGAAAGAATAAAGACACTGCTCATAGCCCACTTTAGAACGTATTCTGATCCTCTGTATTTAATAGGCATAACTTGCTTTCCCCATTTATCTTTTGTGTTGCCCTGTAAGAAGGCAAAATGTACCATATTCAGCCTGTTGTCAGTAGCATAAAACCAAGAAGGCAGAGGTCCCAGAATGCCGAAATATAAAACATGTAATCTTAGTAATGTTTTTGTTGTTGTTTTCATTTTTACTTTGAACACTCTTGCAGGCAGTTTCCAGCATTTCCTCCTTTGCTCCCTGCAATCCACAGGAAGCTATGTGGAGTGGGAAAAGCAGGGGGTTGAGCTCAAAATCTTGTGTTAATTTTAGGCTTTGTCATTACATTCTTTCAAAACTTTTTGAAGGGAGTATTTGTGCATAGATCTTTTATTCCTGGTTTCTTATACTACTTGGTAAGAATAAGGACAAGTACTTCTTGAGTGAATAAACACATGAGCTCAGACAAATTGTTAATTATCGAACTCACAGATTCCTCTGTCCAAAATGGAAATAATAATATCTGAATATTAGAATAACAAATTATATGTGTGTGTGGTTTGTGTGTATATTTACATACAACATTTTATATTTTTAGTTATTAAGTGCCCATGGAAATATAAAGGATTACTATTACTTGTGCTAATACTGGAATCCTTGTTCAAGATAGTTTGAGGGGAAAATGAGTACCTTAGGATATTCACTTGCTATGAAAAACATTAAAAGGAGTAAATCCAAAGTAAAGGTTATAAATACAAAAAGTGAGAAATGTCACTATGCTTTTAGCTTGTGATAAATCTTCCTGGCCTAAACACTACACATCTGTTTCCTGAGCGGTAAGTTTCATACCATTTAATGCTGCCAACAGAATCTGCAAGAAGAAAAATTCAGTGTTTTTACATGTCAGGGATGTTCCTCTCATAGTGCACTGTCATTAAATATTGATGTCAATCAGAAATTCATTTTCTAAAAGTTGTGAATTTAACATTTGAATTATTCTAAGCCTTAGGAAACTCACAGTGATTTGGCAAGTCAAGGATGGGGCAGTGGGAGAAGCTCATCTACGGTATAGGCAATTATGAGCACGCTGTTTATAGAGAAGTTAAAAACAATAATAAAACTTGACAAAGATGGTCTGCTTTTTATTAACAGCATGCCACAAGTGAGTGATAAAATTTTCTTCCCAGAAAAATATCTGTGTTAAGTTCTAAACAATTGTTCCAGTTACTACTGAATTTTCATAATATATATGTAAGCTTCAAATTAGCACATTTGAAAATTACTTATTCTTTAGTAGACACTGTTTTTTGTTTTTCGATTTTCTTTTTTTGAGATGGCGTGTCACTCTGTCACCCAGGCTGGAGTGCAGCAGCATGATCTCCGCTCACTGCAACCTCTGCCTCCCGGGTTCAAGTGATTCTCCTGCCTCAACTTCCTGAGTAGGTGGGACTACAGGTGCTCACCACTACACTCAAATAATTTTTGTATTTTTAGAAGAGATGGGGTTTCACCATGTTGGCCAGGAGGGTCTTGATCTCCTGACCTCCTGATCTGTCCCACTTCGCCTCCCAAAGTGCTGGGATTACAGGCATGAGTGACCATGTCTGGCCTCATAAACATTGTATTCTATGTGGAATTTAATCTAACTCACAGTTATACAGCCAGGCCTTGGCACATCCATTTGTTACTAGTGTAAGTTGTTAAGACTTTAATCATCTGAGCTCTATCCAAGTACAGCTCATGATTCCATTTAAACAGCAGAGTAGAAATAAACAATAATAGTCCATTGATTGTAAAATGAAGGAAGAACACTTGAATTGCTTTAATTTTGTCATAATATGTGGTCACCTGGGAATTTTTTTTATCTGAAGCTGTTTAAATTATTTGAAGCTTTTAGAATTGATCCCAAAGAAACAAAGATGCAGGGCAATATTGAAGTTTCTGGAATTATTCATAAAGTGGAATTTTTATCATTCTATGCCAAATATATCCTCACAGTTTAGATTTTTTCAAACGTGCACATAAGTTGTATTATGTGAGATAATCTTTTTTGAAATTTAAATTATTGAAAAGTGTTTGTCAATCAATTATGAACAGTGATAGAGTTACAGTTTTTGTTTTATTGTCTATATTTTAAGAAAATTATTTTGATAGTCTTTGATAAATTTGCAGATTAAGACCTGAAAACAGAAAATGTAAAAACTTTATAATCTTTTCAATTGCAGATCAATACATGTGTAAAATTTTTCTCCCCTTAAAAATATAGTAATATAATTAAAAATACTACTCTGATGTTGTTCTTTTTTTTTTACTGTAATAATTGTAAATTTGTATTTTGTAATTTTTACTAACATGATTACACATATGAAGTTTGGTAAAATAAAACTGTTACATTTCATGCTCTTTTCCTGGACATTATAATTATTCTTGTTTTTTATAAGTATTAATGATGACTTACTCAGAGTGTCATTTATATTTGGCCTGATATTGATGATGATATCCAACCAACAGATTGTCCAGTGAAGGAAAGAATGTTGAAGCCAGGTCCATTTCTTTTCAATCCACATGTAAGTAATGAGTTACTTTTAATATATGCGACATTTAGTTTTCAACTTGATACAATTCGTAGGAAAATAAATTTAAACATTTAAAAATTTAACTCTTTGTGTTTTTATAATGAAGTGTGTACATTTGAGATGACACTGAGATAATTTTTTTTATTATACTTTAAGTTCTGGGATATGTATACAGAACATGCAGGTTTGTTATGTAGGTATACATGTGCCATGGTGGTTTGCTGCATCCATCACCTGAATAACTACTAGATAAATAATGAAATGAAGGCAGAAATAAAGATGTTCTTTGAAACCAATGAGAATGAAGACACAACATACCAGAATCTCTGGGACACATTTAAAGCAGTGTCTAGCGGGAAATTTATAGCACTAAAGGCCCAAAAGAGAAACGAGGAAATATCTAAAATCAACATCCTAATGTCATGATTAAAAGAACTAAAGGAGGAAGATCAAACAAATTCAAAAGCTAGCAGAACACAAGAAATAACTAAGATAAGAGCAGAATTGAAGGAGATAGGGACACAAAAAAACCTTCAAAAAAATCAATGACTCCAGGAGCTGGTTTTTTGAAAAGATCAACAAAATAGACAGCTAGCCAAACTAATGAAGAAAGAGAGAAGAATCAAATAGATGCAATAAAAAATGATAAAGGGGATATCACCACCGATCCCACAGAAATACAAACTGCTGTCAGAGAATCCTACAAACAACTGTATGCAAATAAACCAGTAAATCTGGAAGAAAAGGATAAATTCCTGGACACTTACACCCTCCCAAGACTAAATCAGGAAGAAGTAGAATCCCTGAATAGACCAATAACAAGGTCTGAAATTGAGGCAGCAATTAATAGCCTACCAACCAAAAACAGTCCAGCACCAGACGGGTTCACAGCTGAATTCTACTAGATGAACAAAGACGAACTGGTACCATTCTGTCTGAAACTACTCCAAACAATACAAAAAGAGGGAATTCTCTTTAACTCATTTTATGAGACCAACATCATCCTGATACCAAAACATGGCAGAGACACAACTAAAAAAGAAAATTTCAGGCCAATATCCATGATAAACATTGATGCAAAAATCCTCCATAAAATACTGGCAAACCAAATTCAACAGCACATCAAAAAGCTTATCCAACCTGATCAAGTCAACTTCATCCCTGGGATGCAAGGCTGGTTCAACATATGCAAATCTATAAACGTAATCTATCACATAAACAGAATCAAAGACAAAAACCACATGATTATCTCAATAGATACAGAGAAGGCCTTCAACAAAATTCAGCAGCCCTTTATGCTAAAAACTCTCAATAAACTAGGTATCACTGGAAAGCATCTCAAAATAATAAAAGCTATTTATTACAAACACACAGCCAATATCATATTAAACGGGCAAAAACTGGAAGCATTGCCTTTGAAAACCGCCACAAGACAATGATGCCCTCTCTCAGCATTCCTATTCACCACAGTATTGGAACTTCTGGCCAGGGCAAATAGGCAAGAAAAAGAAATAGAGGTTATTCGATTAGGAAAAGAGGAAGTCAAATTGTCTCTATTTGCAGACACTGAGATAATTGAAAGGTAAACATTACCCTGATGTTGGTGCTAGAATTTGTGTTCATTAAAATATGCTAATTAATTGTCTTAACAGCTCCAGATTGGAGGAAAACATTAGTAACACATGTAAATAAAATAGGATTCATGTCCAGAATAAAATAGAAATCCATGATCCATAGAAGTCAATAGAAAATACAGAAGGACAATTAAAAATTGAGAAAAAACTTAAAATATCCAAATGACATTGAACACATATTCAATGTCAGCCATATGAAGGAAACTTAAATTAAAACCACAAAGTGATATTATTATGAACTCACAAGAATAACTTAAAGAAAATAAAAGATACTGACTGCACCTATTCTATTATTGGTAAAAATGCAGAATAGCTGAAATTCTCAAATACTTGGGTAAATACATAAGCATAAATTCTTATAACATTTTGGAACACAGTTTGGTATTATCTACTAACACCAATTATATGTATGCTCTGTGAACAAGTAATTCATTATAAAAATAACAGAAACTTAATTAATGATAGCCAGTAACTGTCAGCGATCCGTTTATACATCAAGATGAAAATAAGTGAATTATCTGTGGTATATAAACATAATTGAATACTATCTATCAATGAAAATAAGTTAATTACTACTACATGCAACAAAGTGTACATATCTTACAAACAAAAACACACATAAAATATATAAAGAATATAGAAAATAATTTAAACACAATTTATATAACTAGAAAAATTAATAAATAGTGTTAGAAATCAGTATAGTGCTTAATTTGGGGTAAAGTAGTGGTGACTGAAAGATATCTTAAATAGGACTTTTGGTCTGCTGGTAATATTCAACTCCTTAAAGTTTTCTATATGCATGTTACCTTCAATAAAAAGCTTTTAATTACAATACATTATACTATATTGCCTACTATAATTTATAATTTTAATCATAGAGCAAATCTAAACAAGAACAGCACTTGCATGGCAAAGCCACACAAATTATACGTCCAATCTGTAATCACACTAAATATAAATTGACCTTTATAGCAACTTCTGACATAATGTACTTGTGTAGACTTTCATATTTTATCAAAAAATGTTTTGAATATAAAGGTCATTAGTAAGCAATTTAGATAAAATTGGATTTAGAGACTGAAGGGAAAAATCTAAGTATTACATTTGTTTCTTGGATAGCAATTTAATATCTCATTCACAACTAAATCATTATCTGACACAGAATTACTAGATTGCCTAGTAGAATTACTAGTTAAAGAGATGTAAAGAATACACGTGTTACATTATTCTCAATAATGTCTTGAAATGTACATTAGAGACAATTGCTTTGCCAGACACATAATAATGCTTTTAAATCAAGAATCTATTGAAGGTTTTATCATACCTGCACTATTATAAAACCACTAGGCTTTTTTTAATTAGATAGGTCTATTTGTTATATATCAAGTTTATTTTTTCCCAACAAACCCAAGTAAACTGGCAAATTCTCTGGGTAAAAAATTCCTAAATCTTCACCAGAGACAGAGGATAAGAGAATGGCAGTAAGGCGATATAACAACAGGAAGTATTAACATCTGCCTTTCTTTTTGATTTACTAAGGTTGCATAGGATTTTTAATATTCATAAAAGTCAATTTTATAATTACCTAAAATGATATATAAAATGTAATCTAATATGAAATCACTGTAAATTACTGGTGGTTTGAAATAAAGCCCCACACAAATGTTGCTTAAATAAATGTATCTACATTCAAAAGTTTAAAACATGAAAACTGAAGTTTACTAACCAAAAAATTACATCCTGAAAGGCTTGAAAGGCATCTTAATCAAGTAGGTTAATAAACTTTGTCCTTTTATCAAACAAGGGATTTTTCAAGACAATATTTGTACGACATTAATTCTTCAATCTTTTTAATAATTTTACATAAAAATAAACTGTTTATTTTTTCCCACAATGTCAGATACTGATTATGAATTATTTATATGGAAATTATGGAGTTTTTAGTGTATTTACATTTCTCAAAATCTGAAAAAAATAAAAGTATTGAAATATGGGAATGGAATTTAAATATAGTTAACATTTAAGCTTTTACAAATTCTAGGGCATTAATTGCATATGTTCTCTATTATAAAATTAATGTCATTTGTCTATTAATTAATCAATAACAGACAGAAGTAATCACAGAAGGATTATTACCCAGGTGAAGGACTGTTGCCTAAACATCCCTCAGAGTAACTGAGCACGCCTGGAGCCCACGTTACCTGATACTTGCACTCAGCCTGCCTCACGTTTTCACTCACACAGTTTATAATATTATGGTGTCCCACTGTGAATACACCTAAAACCCATCCTGTTCAACTCACAAAGCTGATTTGAATCCAAATTACTGAAATATTAGACTCTAGAAATTAATTTCAATTGTTTGTGCTCAGCATCCATGGGTTCCAACAAAATGCCATATACGACAAATTTTTAAAGCTTTAATATTATGTACTTTAGGAACATGAACTGTATTTTAAAAGTCTGTACATTTGTAACTAGTTCTTAGGATACCCCCTTGGAAACAGCTACCCAATGGCCAGGGGTGGTGGCTCACGTCTGTAATCCCAGAACTTTGGGAACCCGAAGTGGGCAGCTCACTTGAGGTTGGGCGTCGGAGACCAGCTGGTCAACATAGTAAAACCCTGTCTCTACTAAAAATACAAAAATTAGCCAGGAATGGTGGTGCTGGCCTGTAATCCCAGCTACCTGGAAGGTTGAGGCAGGAAAATCTCTTGAACCCAGAGGTGGTGGTTGCAGTGAGCTTGATCACGCCACTGCCCTCCAGCTGGCAGACAAGAGTAAAACTCCTTCTCAAAAAGAATAATAATAATAATAATAAATTTATATTCTGTGATCTTATTTGTTCTAGTAGTATTTTTGTAGTATTTTGAGTATTTTTATGTAGAAAACTCCTTGTGGTTTCCTACATAAACAAACACAGCTTCTGTAACTACATAGTTTTTATCCCATTCTTTTGTATTGTTACACCATTCATTCATTCATTCATTCATTCATTGGCCCTATTTCAATGACTACAACTTCAGTATTATATTAAAAAACAGTGTTGACAGTTGACATCTTTCTCTTGTTCACAATTTTAAAGAGGCAGCATTTCCACTTTCACTATTAAGTATGTTGCTAGTGGTAGGTTTTTAATGACCAGCCTGGCCAGCATGGCAAAACCCTGACTCTAGTAAAAATACAAAAAAGTAGCTGGTGTGGTGGTGCATACCTGTAGTCCCACCTACTCAGGAAGTTGAGGCAGGAGAATTCCTTGAACCTGGGAGGCAGAGGTTGCAATGAGCCAAGAGCGCTCCACTGCTCTCCAGCCTGGACGACAGAGAGAGACTCTGTCTCAAAAAAATAAATAAATAAATAGAACTACCCAGAGTAATAATTTACTCTGTATTCAATGTTGACTTCTAATATCACTTTTAGTTCTAAAATACAGGTAGTTTTCGATGTTCCTATATTATTAACCAACAGGGATTTTTCTTGAGCAGGTAAGCTAATCTGTTTTACAGATGAATATTAAATTATCTTATCCGCTCCAGTAAGAATCTATATAATTGAAAATTCATGGAATTCAGGATTCAATTGCCTGTTCTGTTATTGTTTGTGTGTTCAGTTGCATCATTTGTGGGTTGTTAGGGTTTGAGGGACTCCATTTGTCCAAAGTTGCTTCTGGTAATAGGTGCCTGCTTTGAGGGCCATAAGAGGGACAGAAGATTCCTGCATTCAGTAGCTCAGCAACTCCGTCCTTAGCTGCTACAGTCACTTTTCACTTAGCCTGGCCAACAATGAAGCCAGCAACCTGGCTTAAGCCATTTGGTCAGATGCAGCACATTTCCTTCATTGTTTTGCCTTCCATTATGTCTTTAGCTGTGCAACAAAATTTCCTGTAGGGCTTTATTATTTCTGTTTGGAACTAAAGAAATGTCATGTAAAAGCAATTAACTGACCTTTATAACACCAGTCCAATCATCAAAGTTGTTCTGATGAATGTAGTAAAAAAGAAAGGCCTTGAAAGTGAGTTTATTTGAAAGTTGTATTTTTTGTCTTAGTATTAATACTAAGACATAAAAGCCAAGTGAAAATATTCTGTTTTAGAAAAACAAAGATTTTCATGGAAAAAAATTGTCAAAAAAAGAAAATGTAATAGTTTAAAATATTCCTTTTCACACCAAATTTGGGAATTATAATGCTTGATCACTTATTTTCTCACAACTGGCATCATGAAAACACAAATTTAAAAACATATATTTTCGAAAAGAGGCCCAGCAAGATGGCGTCGTAGAAGCGACTCAGGATTGCAGCTCTCAGTGACGGCGCAGAGGGTGAGTCCTAGCCGCATTCTCGGATGGACTTTTCTAGCCCACAGAGCGTTGAAAGTCCCACAGGACGCTAGTAAAGTAAAACCGGCTAACGCAGCCCTCTGGCACGGCCGCCTCGGCCGGCGCCACTTAGGCCGGCGCTGCAGCAGGACCCGGCATGGAACTCACTGGTCTGGGCGCCCTGTTAAACCGGCAATCTGAGAGTTTGAAGGGCAGATTGGCACGTCCATCTGATTGAACGGGACTTGGACAGTGAGCCAGACTAGGAGTTTCCTGGGAGTTTCCTGGGAAGCGTGATCTGAGCCGGTGAAGTGGGCAGTGGCACGGGAGATCGCACGGATCCCAGTGCCCTATCGGCAGGCTCCTGGGGCACCAGTGAGAGAGTTGAACTTTAAGCTTGTGGAGAGGCAGGGAGAGAGAGGACGGACTCTGAGGCAGGGAGCTGGGTAATCGGGCTCAGCGGGTCCCACCCTCACAGGGACAAGCAGGGCAATGACTGGAGACGCTTGGCGCTGAGAGTTTTGCTGCCGGCATCTAGGACGGTGCAGCCCGGTGAGGGAGGGGCGTCCACCACCGCTGACACAATCCGCCCCTATTGAAGTACCACCCAGGGCCGAAGCAGCCTGCTGTTGCCAAGGCAACCTGCCATAACAGAGAAACTCCCAGGAGACGGGAGCTCTCCACAGCAGAAGGGAGCCCAGCAGCAACAGGGCAGAACCGCGCTAGTGGGTCAGAGCCCCGGCAGGCAAATAGTGAATAGACTGCCACCTAGTGGGGCAGGACAGTGCAACAGATACTCATAAAGAAAGCCCCAACTCCCTGAAACAGTGCATAAAAGGGGGGGAAATAAAAGGGTGGTGTTTTATGAGTTCTATTACAGCAGACATAAACAACCTCCCAACAACCCTGAATGAACAACGGAGCTCACAGCTCAGCACTGGAGCTACTATAAAGCACAAACTGTCTCCTTAAGCAGCTCCCTGACCCCTGTATATCCAAAGAGTCACCGCAAAAAAAGGACTAATCAGACTGACATTTGGCGGGCATCATTCTGGAACAAAGACAGCAGAAGAAGAAACTGGTATCATCCCTCACTCTTCCACAGCTGCTACAGGTATACTCCAGACAAACGGGGCCTGGAGTGGACCTCAGCACTCATACAGCAGAGGGGCTAGACCACTAGAAGGAAAACTAAGTAACAGAAATACTTCATCATCAACAATCTCAGCATCCACACAGAGACCCAATTGAAAAATCAGCAACTACAAAGACGACAGGCGGATAAATCCATAAAGATGGGAAGAAACCAGCGCAAAAAGGAGGAAAACACCCGAAACCAAAACACCTCACCTCCTACAAAGGACCAAAACTCCTCACCAGCAAGGGAACAAAGCTGGACGGAGAATGAGTGTGACGAAATGACGGAATCAGACTTCAGAAAGTGGATAATGAGAAACTTCATTGAGCTAAAAGAACATGTTCTAAATCAGTGCAAAGAAACTAAGAACCTTGAAAAAAGATTTGAAAAAAAATTCGAGGAATTGATAACAAGAATGGAAAACTTAGAGAGGAATATGAATGAATTGAAGGAGCTGAAAAACACAACACGAGAACTTCGTGAAGCATGCACAAGTTTCAACAGCCGAATTGACCAAGCAGAAGAAAGAATATCAGAAATTGAAGATCAACTCAATGAAATAAAACGTGAAACCAAGATTAAAGAAAAAAGCACAAAAAGGAATGAACAAAATCTCCAAGAAATGTGGGACTATGTGAAGAGACCCAACCTACGTTTGATAGGTGTACCAGAATGTGATCAAGAGAATGAATCTAAGCTGGAAAACACTCTTCAGGATATTATCCAGGAAAATTTCCCCAACCTAGCAAGACAGGTCAATACTGAACTCCAGGAAATACAGAGAACACCACAAAGATACTCCGCAAGAAGAGCAACCCCAAGGCACATAATCGTCAGATTCACCAGGGTTGAAACGAAGGAGAAAATACTAAGGGCAGCCAGAGAGAAAGGTCGGGTCACCCACAAAGGGAAGCCCATCAGACTCACAGCAGATCTCTCAGCAGAGACTCTACAAGCCAGAAGAGAGTGGGGGCCAATATTCAACATCCTTAAAGAAAAGAGCTTTCAACCCAGAATTTCATATCCAGCCAAACTGAGCTTCATAAGTGAAGGGAAAATAAAATCCTTCACGAACAAGCAAGTACTCAGAGATTTTGTCACCACTAGGCCTGCTTTACAAGAGCTCCTGAAAGAGGCACTACACATAGAAAGAAACAACCAGTTCCAGCCATCCTAAAAGCATACCAAATGCTAAAGACCATCAACAAAATGAAGAATCTACATGAACCAATGGGCAAAACAGCCAGATAGCATCAAAATGGCAGTATCAAATTCACACATAACAATATTAACCCTGAATGTAAATGGGCTAAATGCACCAATCAAAAGACAAAGACTGGCAAATTGGATAAAAAACCAAAACCCATCAGTGTGCTGTATCCAGGAAACCCACCTCACACACAAAGATACACAAAGGCTCAAAATAAAAGGATGGAGGAAGATTTACCAAGCAAATGGAGAGCAAAAAAAAGCAGGAGTTGCAATTCTCATCTCTGATAAAATAGACTTTAAAGTAACAAAGATCAAAAGGGACAAAGAAGGTCACTACATAATGGTAAAAGGATCGATACAACAAGAAGAGCTAACAATTCTAAATATATATGGACCCAATGTAGGAGCACCCAGATATATAAGGCAAGTTCTTAATGACTTACAAAGAGACTTAGACTCCCACATAATAATAGTGGGAGACTGTTACACTCCACTGTCAATAGCAGACAGATCAACCAGACAGAAAATTAACAAGGATATCCAGGACTTGAACTCAGACCTGGAACAAGCAAACCTGATAGACATTTACAGAACTCTCCACCCCAAATCCACAGAATATACATTCTTCTCAGCACCACATCACACCTACTCCAAAATTGACCACATAATTGGAAGTAAAGCACTCCTCAGCAAATGCAAAACAACGGAAATCATAACAAACAGTCTCTCAGACCATAGTGCAATCAAGTTGGAACTCAGAATTCAGAAAATAACTCAGAACCGCACAGCTTCATGGAAACTGAACAATTGGCTCTTGAATGTTGATTGGATAAACAATGAAATGAAGGCAGAAATAAAGAAGTTCTTTGAAACCAACGAGAATGAAGACACAACGTACCAGAATCTCTGGGACACATTTAAAGCAGTCTGTAGAGGAAAGTATATAGCAATAAGTGCCCACATGAGAAAAGTGGAGAGATCCAAAATTGACACCCTATCGTCAAAATTGAAAGAGCTAGAGGAGCAAAATCAAAAAAGCTCAAAACCTAGCCAAAGACAAGAAATAACTAAGATCAGAGCAGAACTGAAGGAGATAGAGACAAGAAAAACCCTTCAAAAAATCAACAAATCTAAGAGCTGGTTTTTTGAAAAGATCAACAAAATAGACCACTAGCCAGACTGATAAAAAAGAAAAGAGAGAACAACCAAATAGATGCAATAAAAAACGATAAAGGGGAAATCACCACAGATTCCACAGAAATTCAAACCATCATCAGAGAATACTACAAACAACTCTATGCACACAAACTAGTAAATCAGGAAGAAATGGATAAATTCCTGGATGCCTGTGTCCTCCCAAGCCTAAACCAGGAGGAAGCCGAAACTATGAATAGACCAATAACAAGGTCAGAAGTTGAGGCAGCAATTAAGAGCCTACCACACAAAAAAAGCCCAGGTCCAGATGGGTTCACAGCTGAATTCTACCAGACACACAAAGAGGATCTGGTACCATTCCTTCTGAAACTATTCCAAATAATCCAAAAAGAGGGAACCCTTCCCAAATCATTTTATGAAACCAACATCATCCTGATACCAAAACCTGGCAGAGACTCAACAAGAAAAGAAAACTTCAGGCCAATATCCATGATGAACATAGATGCAAAAATCTTCAATAAAATACTGGCAAATCGATTGCAACAGCACATTAAAAAACTTATCCATCATGATCAAGTAGGATTCATCCCGGGCATGCAAGGCTGGTTCAACATACACAAGTCTATAAATGTAATTCACCACATAAACAGAAGCAAAAACAAAAACCACATGATTATCTCAATTGACGCAGAGAAGGAATTTGACAAAATTCAACAGCCCTTTATGCTAAAAACCCTCAATAAACTTGGTATTGATGGAACATATCTCAAAGTAATAAAAGCTATTTACGACAAACCAACAGCCAATATCATACTTAATGGGCAAAAACTGGAAGCATTCCCTTTGAAATCCGGCACTAGACAAGGATGCCCTCTCTCACCACTTCTATTCAACATAGTACTGGAAGTTCTAGCCAGAGCAATCAGGCAAGAAAAAGAAATAAAGGGTATTCAAATAGGAAAGGTGGAAGCCAAATTGTCTCTCTTTGCAGACGACATGATAGTATACCTAGAAGACCCCATCACCTCAGCCCAAAAGCTCCTGCAACTGATAAGCAACTTCAGCAAAGTCTCAGGATATAAAATCAATGTGCAAAAATCACAAGCATTCCTATACACCAATAACAGACTTAAAGAGAACCAAATTAAGAACGAACTGCCATTCACAATCGCTACAAAGAAAATAAAATACCTAGGAATACAACTCACTAGGAATGTAAGGGACCTCTTTAAGGAAAACTACAAACACCTGCTCAACGAAATAAGAGAGGACACAAACAGATGGAGAAACATTCCATGTTCATGGTTAGGAAGAATCAATATTGTGAAAATGGCTATACTGCCCAAAGTAATTTACACATTCAATGCTGTCCCCATCAAACTACCATTGAATTTCTTCATAGAACTGGAAAAAACCACCATGAATTTCATATGGAACCAAAAAAGAGCCCGCATAGCCAAGTCAATTCTAAGCAAAAAGAACACAGCGGGAGGCATCACACTACCAGACTTCAAACTATACTACAAGGCTACAGTAATCAAAACAGCATGGTACTGGTACAAAAACAGAGATATAGACCAATGGAACAGAACAGAAACATCGGAGGCAACACAACATATCTACAACCATATCATCTTTGATAAACCAGACAAAAACAGGCAATGGGGAAAGGATTCCCTATTTAATAAATGGTGTTGGGAAAACTGGCTAGCCATGTGCAGAAAGCAGAAACTGGACCCCTTCCTGACACCTTACACTAAAATTAACTCCAGATGGATTAAAGACTTAAATGTAAGACCTGACACCATAAAAACCCTAGAAGAAAATCTAGGCAAAACCGTTCAGGACATAGGAGTAGGCAAGGACTTCATGACCAAAACACCAAAAGCATTGGGAACAAAAGCCAAAATAGACAAATGGGACCTAATCAAACTCCACAGCTTCTGCACGGCAAAAGAAACAGTCACTAGAGTGAATCGACAACCATCAGAATGGGAAAAAATCTTTGCAGTTTACGCATCAGACAAAGGGCTGATAACCAGAATTTACAAAGAACTCAAACAGATTTACAGAAAGAAAACAAACAAGCCCATTCAAAAATGGGCAAAGGATATGAACAGACACTTTACAAAAGATGACATACATGAGGCCAACAAACATGAAAATGTGCTCATCATCATTGGTCATTAGAGAGATGCAAATCAAAACCACATTGAGATATCATCTCACACCAGTTAGAATGGCGATCATTAAAAAATCTGGAGACAGCAGATGCTGGAGAGGATGTGGAGAAATAGGAACACTCTTACACGGTTGGTGGGAGTGTAAATTAGTTCAACCATTGTGGAAGACAGTGTGGCGATTCCTCAGGGACCTAGAAATAGAAATTCCATTTGACCCAGCAATCCCATTACTGGGTATCTATCCAAAAGACTGTGAATCGTTCTACTATAAGGACACATGCACACGAATGTTCATTGCAGCACTGTTTACAATAGCAAAGACCTGGAACCAACCCAAATGCCCATTGATGATAGACTGGACTGGGAAAATGTGGCACATATACACCATGGAATATTATGTAGCAATCAGAAATGATGAGTTTGTGTCCTTTGTAGGGACATGGATGAATCTGGAGAACATCATTCTCAGCAAACTGACACAAGAACAGAAAAAGAAATACCGCATATACTCACTCATAGGCGGGTGAGAAAAATGAGAACACATGGACACAGAGAGGCGGTCTACTATACACTGGGGACTGATGGGGGAAATGGGGGAGGGACAGCGGGGGGGCTGGGGGGGATAGCCTGGGGATGAATACCAAGTGTGGGTGAGGGGGAGGAAGGCAGCAAAACACACTGCCATGTGTGTACCTATGCAACTATCTTGCAAGTTCTGCACATGTACCCCCAAACCTATAATGCAATAAAAATTAAAAAAAAAAATATATATATATATATATTTTTTCTAGCCATTACATAAAAAAATACAATGAAGTAAAAAGTTCATTCTTTCATATTATATAATATGACTATTTTAAAAATGTACTTCTGTTTCCATCAACCATACATTGAAAAATATTTATATAAACATCTGGTCCAATTGAAAGTTTATATTAAGAAAGAATATTCTGTAATTGAAGAAGCAAGTTAAACAGCCTTGATTTACTACAGTTTTCAAAATCATATCTCCATGAATTAGATTCCAGTGTCTTTAAAATAATATGTATTCAATCTATCAATTATATGACTTAACATAATACTTGGTATTGTTATTTTTACAGATTTTTTATTAATTTTAGAATAAAAAATTAAGTTTTTAAAACTTACCTTTTAAATACAATTTCAAATTTAAAACATACTATAATTCTAATCATTTTAATCATGCCTCATTATTTTCTAAAATTTCAAAATATGCTTGGGATATAAAAACTTTGATATTCACTGTATTATCTATATTAACCAAATATTCATTTGTCATTCCTAGTGAAAACTGGTACATTATTAACAAAAGATTCCTAGTAGGTTAGTGAATACTTTTTTTGGTTTAATTTTTTTCCCCTTTGTAAATATAGAATCGTAATGGAGAAATCTCTTGCCTGGAAATTGTTTGCTATTGGAAAATAAGAGTATATCTTTTTAAGTCGGGTGCGGTGGCTCATGCCTATATTCCCAGCACGTTGGGAGGCTGAGGCGGGTAGATCATGAGGTCAAGAGACGGAGACCATCCTGGTCAACAAGGTGAAACCCCGTCTCTACTAAAAATACAAAAATTAGCTGGGCATGGTGGTGCGCACCTGTAGTCCCAGCTACTCGGGAGTCTGAGGCAGGAGAATTGCCTGAACCCAGGAGGCGGAGGTTGCAGTGAGCTGAGATCATGCCATTGCACTCCAGTCTGAGTAACAACAGTGAAACTCCGTCTCAAAAAAAAAAGAGTATATCTTTTTATCCTGAAATTTAGTAATGGTTAAAGTAAAGTAAAGGATTATTATTTTTCTGGTGAAATGGATAGATCCAATACCCTGACACAGTGTAAGAAAAAGTGTGAGAAAAAAAATAAATGGATAGACTTTATTGGTTTTTTTTTTTGTTTATAGTTTTGATGGTAATAACTTGCTTCATTTTTTAGGTTCAAGTCAATCTACTCAATGAATTAAGTATTTTTTTAAAATATTATACATTTGTATATCTATATATGTTGACCATCAAAAATCTTTTCATATTATCAGATTTGATAATTAATATTTCATAATATCCTTAAACAACAAGGCTTTAAAAAAGGTTCTAACTGGGATCTAAATGAGATTAATATGTTCAAATTTTGAATTATTTATATTTAATGACTGATATTTATTAATTGTATATTTTTATACTATCTCTTTTTCTTTTACAACTTATATTTTTTGATAAAAACCTGAACTGTTTGCTTGGTAGAGTTTCTCAAAATGTGGATTTCCTGATTGCAGTCTGCCATTTTATTGAAAACATTCCTTCATACTTTATATTACCTGAAAGCTGACAGGTAAACCTTGAGGCTTAATCAGGTTTTGGGTGAGAGGCTTTATAATGGTAGGGCATAATTTCTTAAGTATAATGTAAACTAGAGTTTGGGAAATAGACAATAAATCATTATGATTATATTATCCTTATCAGTGAGAGCTGATTGTTATTCTCAGTGCTAATAAAGTGTTGTTTTTTTTTTTTTTTTTCTGATGAGAATCAATGTAATTTATCCTGTTGCAAGTTATTTGGAGGAGACACAATGTTTTCTTCTCTTTGGGGCTGCTATTGTTTAAATGCCAAGATGCTCCCACTGGGGAGACTTGCACAGAGCTTAGACCACTGAAACCTGTTAAGCAGTGAGTCCTAGTGAGCAGTGCTAAGCTACACTTTATATTGTCTCCTTAATTTTTTGGGTAATGCTTCATGCTGTCATGTAATAAACTTTCAGGAATTAAAGACAAATTTTTGTCAGCTCTTGGTGCCAAGTAATATTGAGCAGCCCTTTTTTTATTTCCCAAATATTAACTTAGTTTCTACAATGAACTAGGCACTGTGTTAGGAACTGGTAGCTTAAGAATTACTGAAAATGGACAGGGTTCCTGTTTCTGTGACATTTGTGTTCAGGGTTCCTGTTTCTGTGACATTTGTGTTCAAATGAAAAAGAGTTATTTGTCAAATAACATTCCTAATTAATGTATCACTACGAGTTGAGGGACTGCTGGAATAGGAAAGTAAAAATATTTAATGAAATCATAAAGGGAAGGAACTAAATCTCAAGATAAAGCAAGAGATAATGAAAACAGTCCGAGGCTGGACACATTTTAGAGATGATAAATTCCCACTAGGATATGTTTGTGAAACATGCAAATGTTCCCAAAGTTATTTCACATGCTAGTTGAAAAAGGAAACCCAATAGCTGAAAAGACATCCGTAAGATGTAGGCCTCACAATCTTTATATCAGACATTGAATTAAAAGATCACCCCTGAAAATAAGAAGTAGAAGGTATTCGGTTGCTATTTCAACACTATAAAGCACAGGCAAGCTCATCCTTGTTTGCCCTGATGGTTCACACGGGAAACAATATGTAAACAGAGAGCTACATCGAGTTACATGAAGTTTTGACTTCTGGCTAGATCTGCAGATACTACTTTAACTGCTGTTCTCAATACAAACCAAATGGTATATTGATTGCATTAATTTACCAGTATGAGGCCGATGAACTTGCTTTGTCTAGAAATAAGAGGCCACATGTAAAGTAGCCATAAATAACCATGTACAAAACTATGAACACAGCTGAATAGACTTAGAAAACAATATCCCCTACATTATGAAGTATTTCTCTACATCAGCAATTCTTTGTGTGTGAGAGAGAGAGCCATCAAAGACACTTTAATAATAAATAAAATCATAATTTCGGGAGGATGGGGGTAATACATGGAAGACAGAAGAAAGAGGAAGACAGAATATAGGAAATAATTTATGGAGAAAAAGAAAACAAAAGAACAACTTTTTACTTAGAAAATTTGGCAGTCTGATACCTGCCTTGCTCACATGGGCGATTATTCAGAGAAGATAAGTGATGACATATGCGGCTTTATTATGGGCAGAACTTAACGTCAAGGAGCTGAGCAACTACACTTTTTAAAGAAAATTAATCCTGACCTCTTCTAATGGGACTCCTCTTCTCTTTCCTCCTTAAATTTTCACCTGGAGCTTGCAGTAAATGATAGCAGCCTTGATGGGATCTAATGGTCTGAGAGATTTTACATTCTCAACTCTTCCTGCTGGTAGTGTTCATAAACACCTTTTACAAACATCAGTGTCCAGAATGGGATGATTTTCATTTGAAAACATGGTCATTTATTTCATTAAAAGCTGCTTAGGAATGATATATTATCATTTATATATAAATGTTCCTTTCTATTACTACATCTTTTCTCTCCTGTCATACTTTTCTCCAGGAGTAATGGATGATATTGGTATTACTAGTAGGGCTAATTTATCACAACTGAAAAATAGCATTATTATATATTACATATTTAGCCACAAAAGTAGACATTCCTTTAATATGAAGGTATGATTTTGGAGGACGTGTGGTGGAACTGTGTTGCATTTCTCTCCTGGTTAGAGCCTTTATATTAAAATCTCAGGAAAAAAAAATCCATAAACAATAAACATAATGCCAAATTGCAAGTATTCTGGAAAATATATGTCAGAAGGGGAAAATCAGCAATCAGCTAACAATATGTATTGGACAATAGGAGAAGTACAGGTATTTAATTTTACCATCCCATAAGTATTCTCCAAGTGACATTGAGGATGTCACTAGGTGATAATAAAGTGCAGAAGAAAGATGGCGAATTTTATTTTGGAGGACACTGCCAGCTGGAGAGCTGCTGCAGGAAAGATTGTGATTAAAATGATGCTTCTTTACTCTGGAATGACCCATCTTCCATGTTGTACTAAAATGGTTCCTTCTCTGGTGTACTGATAGAATTCACCTGCACAGCAGTTCATTAGGTGGCTTCTTGTTTTCCCGTCCATTATCTTCTTGCAAGATGGTCAAAGCTCCTCATAGCATTCTGTATCGATGTTGTCCAAGAGTAATATTACTTATGCTATCTTAACCATTTTAAATTTTCTAGTAGCCACACTGACAAAGGCAAAATCTGAATAAACTCACTGAAATATATATTTGATATAAAATAATATCCAAAACATTATTTTAACACAAAATCTATATGAGCATCACAGATGATTATTTTATATTCTATTTTCATGCCATAGTTAAAAAATCTGGTATGTATTTGGCACTTACAACATATGTCAGTTTGAACTATAGCACATGTTCAATAGCCACATGTGCCTATCTATGGCTACCACATTTGAGTGAACAGTTCTAGATAATAGCAGCAAATCTGGTTACTTCTCTCCTACATGTAACCACTGTCCTAAATCTAGCAATTAGATATTTTGTGCAGGACTTCCTCCATTTACACAGAGAACGCTAGAAGTGAATGACCATGTCTTCAAAGTCAAATACCATATTTTCTTTTAAAGTCCATTCCAAATTTTAAAGACCAAATGTGTGCCATTATTAATGACTCAATTCATAAATAGGGCATCTGAAGCTTCATTTTAAGTTTCATCTCACTTCTATATATTAGGCTTGTGCATTCTTTCTACTCAAAAGTGCTTCTTAAATAACTAATTGTTGAAAAAGCTCTTGAAATGCTCCATTATGCACTAGGTAGAATAAATGAATCAGTAGGAAACAAAAGAGAGTTCCGAACTCAGTGAGGTTGTTAATCATACAAACCATATACTATGTCCTCAGGCAATTTGTATGTTCATCATGAAAACCATTAACATTGTTATTTTTTTCAGAGGTGGGTTCCAATCCTGTCTTTTATTATTTCTCTATTTATGTGGCTAACTTCTCTATCCATGATAATAGGAACTACTTGCCCTCTCAGACAAAAGGAACAATATTAATAGTACTTGATATTAATGAATATACTTGCTACCATGCATTGAATAGTTGCTTTGGGTCACATTCTTTGCTAAGGATTTCACAATCATTAATTATTTCTTAAATGACGTAATACAATATTTGCAATATTGCTATTATGAATTTTTAATCAACATGGTTGCAGTAATAAAACAATAACATTAAAGACAATAATTATTACTTTCCTATTATTTCCTAGTTTTCTGCTTTGCTTAAGTGATAAAAATAGCTTTTTAAAAATATTAATAGAATAAAAATTTCTAATGATAAAACAATGTGTGTTATCCATTATATGGATATCCTGAGTATAGCATGCTTATTGGTTGGACATTTTTGGTGCTTGAGTACTTAATAAATTACGAAGGAATAAATGAATGAGCCATAACATCGCACTTCTAATTTTAAGTCTTGCTCTTGCAAAGCAGAACTGTATCAAGTATGTTTTCTATCCCATTTAAAGAGCCATATTTACTAGACAGCCCACCAAATTTGTTAAGGCAAACCAAAAGTGATACTTGTTGTTTAGTCAGTCAAAAAGCCCCAATGTTTACTGAAATGAAGGAAACAGAACTCATTTGATTTCTCACATTTGTCCCCTGCTGCCCCTCCCCTCCCAGTGAGGACAAAGCCCATAACATTTTTTTAACGGCTGAACAGCCTGACATACACAGTGACAAACTTCTGGGTGCAGATCCATCAAAAAGCTGCTCTGCTTTTTGCCTGTGTTAAGAGCTTGGAATTCATTGAGGTGGCTTATTCAAAAATTTATTTTCAAAAGTACATAAAACATTAAAGTTTTGTGCAGACCATAGACATGTAGTTTACAAAAAAATTGTACCAAATCAGGAATAAATGTTAATGCCGTTTTATGTGCAAATTTCTGTAAAAATTCTAATTTCAAACTGCTCATCAAATTAACTGACAAAGATAAACAGTATTTTGTACTTGATGCTATTTTGAATGACAATCGTTGCCTTTAACTTTCCTGTTTCTTTCAAACTTTACTTCAATGTAAGTATTTTTTATGTAGCTGCATTTCCTATTTACAGTAACAGCAGTGTAATTGCTAATTTGGATGTGCAAATCTACGTCAGAGATGCATATCATTATTATACATCTGGTCTGTTTATTTAAAGAACTTTCATCTTACACAGAACAAAACCCACTACAGGGTAACATTTTTATTGTAATGGCTCAAGAATTCTGGTCTAACATTTTCAGGGTACTTCCAAAGCCAGCATTAGAGCTTCTGATGACAAGCTTATGTCAAGTAAAAGAGATTATAATTCTTTACACGTGATCATCTGGGAGAAACTTTTGATGGAGTTTTTACTTAAAGAAACAAATAAGCTCCTTGGTTTTCCCTGAATGGGAAATGGTTATAAAAATATGTGTCCACCTTTTTTCTTTCCTTCTTTGTTTCCTTCTTTCTTTCTCTCTCTTTCCTTCCTTCTTTTTGTTTTTTGTGGGGTTTTTGTTTTGTTTTGTTTTTTAGCAGAGAAAGGAAACTTCGAAATTGATGTCATGTGAATAGAAGAATTGAAACCCTTACTTTGGAGCCCTAAAAGATGAAAGATTACTGCCTGAGGGGAAAGTGAGCTTGTTTCTGAAGGTGCTATAACTATTTCCTCAGAGTAAAAGGTGTCTACAGTCCAGCTAAGGAGCTTCCTGGGAAGCCTATCTCTGTCTGATCACTAAGCTATCAGGATGATATCTCAATATAGGGATGACGGCACACAGTTCACAGACACAATGCCCTGACATTCAGTGCTGCATGGGGATTCAGCAGGCATTATTTGTGTTATGCACAAGATTTAATGGAAATATTCCATGACCTAACTTTCAGGAAACTAATAGAAAACTTAGCTTGAACATACACTGAAAGACAAAAGCACTAAAAAAATTTAAGAAAATCACCAAACTCATGAGCATTACAAGATATTCTAGTTTTGGTGACTACACAGTTCAAAGTCGAGTTAGAAAACTCTAGACAGGCAGGCTTATAGATTTCAATTTTTTCCTTCAGTTTATTTCAACTATTTGCTAAAGGACATTTACAGAGCATTAGAATAATAACAACAACAATAATAATAAACCTTTTTTTAGTAAGCACTATGTATTATCAAAGAGTTACCTATAAAGTGCAAGAACGTGGTGGAATAAGTAAAGGTTAATTTATCAAGAGCAAGATCATTATTTTCTCATTTCAAAAGATCTATAAAAGGGCAAAGTGCAGCCCTTGCTGTGTTAATTCACAAGCATAAATACTTGAAAGTAAAATTTTGAAATGTGTGTCTGATCCAAAGTTACAAGAATAAATGACAGCTAACTTCTCTTCCTCTGCATCTATCTTTTCTTAGAGACTTAGGCAGACCAAATTATGATTTGTACTGAAAGGAACCACATATTTGATATGTGTGACACCTAGTTTATCCATCTAAATAAATAGAGATTGTTGCTAGTAATTACTCTAATTGGTTTTACTCATATCCATTATGAATTTGACATATGTATATATTAATGTAGACCCCTTACATTAGTTAGCACTGCAACTATCCATTGTAAATACATTCTACTGAACCTGAAGGTAAAAAACTTGTGTGTAAATTTTGATGAGAAATTTTAACCTTCTAGACCTCACCTCAATATCCTTTTTTTGTAAAATACTTGATTTGAAAAAAAAAATAAGGTAGAACTTGATGCCTAAATAGTGAAGTACATATCTATATTATTTTACTCTTTTCATGATAAAAAAAATCTAATTATGTGAATTGTTTATTTCCTTAATATTTAAAGAGATAAATTATTAAGCAAGTTTTTCCATCCCACTTTTTGTTCTGAGGAATTAGTCTGTTTTATAAGAAGGCATTAAGTATTTCTGTGGAACTATTTTAGAAATAAGAATAAATCACTATTTTAGAAATAAGAATAAATCAAATTTATAAACCAGTTTTATACAAAGGTTTAATAATAAATGCATGTCTTTGGCTCTTTCCTTTATCTTTTGAACTACATGTAATATTACAAGTGACTGATCTCGTTACCTTGAAATTCAGTTTGTCCCCGTTAGATTCTAGGCAATTATCTGTTTGGATGAAGTAAAGAAATAAATCATCTCCATTTTATATGAGGTGTTGACATTTATTGATTTAATGTTCCCTTAAAATCTTTCAGGAAATGGTTTTTAAATTGCAATAATAAGTAGACAGAAATTAATGGACCTACCTCAACTAGAGCAATGTGTTAGCATGTAATTCATTGTCAAAGTTTTGTGATTACATTTTGGTAAGAAAGTTAGTCAATTTATTTTTCATTTTTATTTTCTGTTAGTGAAGAATATTAAGGCTAAGAGGTGATACGTATCTATCGTTCTATAATTTGCACTGCTTCTTCTCTGAGAGTGGGTGTTTGAAGATACCGCTCTGTTGAGAAATATAATTATTTCCTTTCAGATATTGACCATGTGTTATGCTCTCTGGATTCACTAAACTATAAGTCCTTCAAAAGAAAATATTTCAAAAAAGATTTAGCTCTAAATAATTTAGGAAGAAGAAATAAACTATTGTGAGTATAATAAATGTTTAACATTCAGACATTTCTGCATCAATATTTAATAAGAAAATGTGTTGCAATGTAACGTGCAATATAAACTTCACTAGATATATAAAAACATGAGCATGAATTGTTCAGATCATCTTTCTTATCAGTCTGCAACATGGTTGTGAGTACACATGAATGGCACCTCTGTAAACTACATGATTACATCTTTATCTTTTTTGCTGCTTTATCAGCTTTCCCAAACAACTATTATCTATTATCTTGGTTACTTTTTATTTGTTTTTGTCTGTCTTTATCTCTAAAACAACAGAAGTGTGGCTGTTAATCAACAGGCAAATAAACTGCATTGAGAAATTATTACATTTCATTCAGGTATGTTTGCATGTAAACATATAAACCACACATAAATCCTATAGGTTTGTGGAGAAACATGTCACTTTCTTTATAAAATTAGTTTTGTATTTAAGCATTTTAAACTACATCAGGATTTTTCTAAAATCAGTAACAATAAAAATGTTGTTGTTACTAAGACTGAATTAAAAGGACATTGATGGATCATAGGGGGTTTGCTCAAGAAAGCAGGTGCATTAAGTATCACTTTAGAAGAAAACACATAAATTGTAGAGAAGTTCAAAATGTCAAATTTTACCCTAAGTTATTTTCATTTTTGGTGAGAAATATGGTTGAATTATCTGAATTGTTGCTTTATTTAAAATCATACTGAAGGACTGTATCTTTGTAGACAGAGTGTTTCTAACCCTACTGCTTTCTTATATGAAACTATTTTTCTTATGTTACAAAGTCTATGGCATATTGTTAAATATAAAAAATCTGACTTGAAAGACTATAGTATCACCTCCTGTTGGATAGTGCATAAATGGCATTCCTACATAGTTCTGTCCCCAGTGTGCTTGATGTGCTCTTATGAGTTCCCCTAGCTTAGTGATTTTAAAAGCCAAGACATGGAAGGCAAATGTGAGGACAGAACATGGGCTAAAACAACATTTAAAATATTAATACTTCAAAAAATAAACGTTTTGACTGGAAATTTTATTTCAAATCAATTAAGCAGATGATTCTTGAAGAAGCTGATTTGACTTCAAAATCATTGGCTTTTGTACAATATGCTCAGTTTGACTTTTGAAAAACCTTTCCTCCCTGCCAATTGTGTTGCCTTGAATGTTTTTTTGGCATTATCTGTTGGGTGATTGTATTTCATTGTACAATCTTAGTGTACCTGAAATGAAAACAGCTGCAAAACCTTATGTTCTATTAAAGGCATATACTAGTTCTTACACAAGAGGAGAAAAAACCTTAATGGAAGTGTGAAAATCATTCCAAAGAATGTACAAACATGACTTAACTTGGCAGGATTGGACTTATTGAGCTAAATAGAATATTCAGCTGGAGAGTGCAGTTCGGGAAATACAATCATTGTTGGAATTATACTGGCGCCTCTTGGGAATTGGCCTTTGAAGTTGTTTTGATACAAAATTTTCATAGTATATCTATGTAGAAATCTTTCCTTACCATTCTGGAGTATAGGTCATGACACTAGACATTTCCTACTGAATGCCCATCAAATATTATTATTTTGCTTCCTTTATACATTTAAAGCCTCATATTTCCAACAGTGCTCTTGTCCAAATCCCAACAGCTCTCACCATGAGTATTCCCATTCCCACTATGATTACTCCAATCCCTGAAGCACAGAGATGAGCTCACCTAATTAACTGCATGATAGAGTGGAAAACCCATAGCAGGACTGAAGCCCAATGATTATGCTAAGGACAGCACTCATTCATACTCATTTTGCCCCACCTTTATTAAGGTTGAATTAACAAATATAAACTATATATATTTTTGTGGAATGTACAATGTGGTGATTTGATATGTATACAATGTGAAATAATTTAACAGAGCTAGTTAACATAGCTTCTCCTTACATATGTATCTTTTTTGGTTGCAAGAACATTTAAGATCTACTCTCTTAGCAATTTTCAAGTATACAATACATTAATATTAACTAAGTCACCATGCTGTACAATAGATCTCTAGAGCTTATTCATCTTAACTGAAACTCTGTACCCTTTGACCAACATCACCCATCCCTCACCCAGTCTCAGCCTCTGGCAAGACTCACTATTCTACTCTTTGCTTCTAGGTGTTCATTTAAAAAATTTCTACATATTAGTGAGATCATACAGTATTTTTCTGTGTCCAGTTTTTTTCATTTAGCATAATGTCTTCTAGGTCCATCTCTTTTGTCACAAATGAGAGGATTTCTATATTTTTAAAGGATAAATGACACATATTTATCCTTTATCACATTTACATATGATTTAACATATATAAATCTCACATTTCTTCACTTATCGATGAACTCTTAGCTCATTCCATATCTTAGCTATTGTGAATAATATTACAATTATGTGATAGTGCAGATATCCCTTTGAGATACTGATTTCATTTTCTTTGCATTTACACCCAGAAGTGGGATTGTTGGATCATATGGTAGTTTCTATTTTTAATTTTTTGAGAAACTTCCATACTCACACACATTCATCCACACATAATGGCTCATCTACTTTACATTCCCACCAACAGTGTACAAGTGTTCCGTTATCTCCATATCCTTGCCGACGCTTCATTTATTGTCTTTTTGATAACAGCCATTCTAACATGTGAGGTGACGCCTCAATGTGGGTCTCCTTCTCATTTTTTTTTCTAGTGCATGTTTTCATAATCACTAGAAACCAAGTGACATTTTTCTTTTTTTTTAGCAAAAAGGCTATATTGCATTCAGATTATAAGCCCCTAAATACCTTAGCTGACATGTTTCATAAATCACCTAACAATAAGAATGCTAGGGATTCTATACAAGATCTGTTCAGGGAGAGTATTTTATAAATATTCAAATAAAGTTGGCATTTGAAATTTCATTTTATGTTTTTATATTCACTTTTATAGACCATACAATTTTAACATGGTTATTGTTACTACATGTATTGAGGCATGTTTGGTGGCTTTTAATAGAAAATTTAAGATGACTATAATTTTTCTTTAATGATCAGTAGTGCCAGAGAGGCAATGGTTTGATATTGAAGACAAACATGAAACCTCACAATAACATTCACATCAATGTGCTCTGCATTTACATTCAACTCAGATTAGTATACCATAGATGACAAATAATTATTCAATCAGTAGAGATATATTCTACGCTTCTGACTTATGTACTATGGATGATACAAAGCTGAAAGAGATTGGAACATTTTTTTAAAGCCCTAAGATATAAAACTGTATGACACTGTATTTTTCATATCATTTCAAGAGGTTCACAGAGTACTTCGGTTTCACATTAAACATTATTACCTTAGATGGAGAGAGTTAAGAAAAGTCTTGAACCACCATAAAAGATTTAAGAAGGACAATAGCAATTGCAAGGATAGGTATATTTGAATAAGAGATAGTTTTTCTTCTCAAAAATCTCTTTCAAAATCTCAAGTCATAGAACCTTTAGTATTCTGAAGGAGCCTATCAAATTGATCATTTTTTAAAGTTGATCAAGTGAAAAAACAATAGAGAAAATTCCTGTCCAGGTTTTAAATAAACACAATTGAAATAAATGCTGAGCCATGATAAAAAAATGAGTATCTTGTTACCTCAAAGCTGCAAGTAAATGGGAGAGAGCCATGATTACTTTAGTAGGAGTTAGAGATAGAATAAGGAAATCTTTTTTTTTAACTTTAAGTTCTGGGGTACATTTGCAGATCATGAAGGATTGTTACACAGGTATACACATGCCTTGGTGGTTTGCTGCATCCATCCCCCTGTCACCTACATTAGGTATTTCTCCTAATATTATCCCTCCCCAATCCACCCTAGCCCCTGCTATCTCTCCCCTAACTTAACACCCCACAACAGGCCCCGGTGTGTGATGTTTCCCTCCCTGTGTCTGTCCATATGTTTTCATTGTTTAACACCCACTTATGAGGGAGAACATGCGGTGTTTGGTTTTCCGTTGTTGTGTCAGTTTGCTGAGAATGATGGTTTCCAGATTCATCCATGTCTCTGCAAAGGACATGAACTCATCCCTTTTTTTATGGCTGCATAGTATTCCCTGGTGTATATGTGCCACATTTTCTTTATCCAGTCTATCATTGATAGGTATCTGGGTTGGTTCCAAGTCTTTGCTGTTGTAAACAGTGCCGCAATGAACATAAGTGTGAATGTGTCTTTACAATAAAATGATTTGTAATCCTTTGGGTATATACCCAGTAATGGGATTGCTGGGTTAAATGGTATTTCTATTTTTAGATCCTGGAGGAATTGCCACACTGTCTTCCACATGGTTTAACTAATTTACACTCCCACCAACAGTGTAAAAGCATTCCCATATCTCCACATCCTCTCCAGCATCTGTTGTCTCCAATTTTTTTAATGATCGCCATCCTAACTGGCGTTAAGATGGTATCTCAATGTGGTTTTGGTTTGCATTTCTCTAATGACCAATGATGAGCATTTTTTCATGTTTGTTGGCTGCATGAATGTCTTCTTTGTCTATTCATATCCTTTGCCCACTTTTTGATGGTTTTTTTCTTGTAAATTTGTTTTAGTTCTTTGTAGATTATCCCTGGATATGATCAAGAGTAAGGAATTCTTGATCATATCCAGGGAGGGACACATAACAGAGAAAAAATACAAAAATTAAAAATTATCACATTCGTGGATTTTGTCAAAGATCAGATCAGAGCAGAATATTATCTGTTCTATGTCAATGGGGACCTGTGATTTATGTGACTTGTTTCCCTTTCATGTTTGTGATTCATGATCTTGACAGGATTCTTGGATTAACATAGCATTAATTAATGGATATCCTGTTAATGAATCAATCAAGTACACCATATATTATGTAGTTACTGGTTTTTTTTTCTATAAAGATAAACTATAAATTATTTAATTTTCTCAGCTTTCTACAAATCCCTCTTTCCACAGTAAGTTTAAGAAATATCTAGCTAGTTGAAGGCATATCTAACTAGTTGAATGGCTTCATCAGCCTGTAATAAAATAGACGTTTTCTCTATCCTTTTTTTTCTCTCAATTGCTCTTTCAAAGATCCATTTGTATTTCTCTTCAAATTTTCTCCCATAAAACACATAATATTAATTTTATCTGTGTTTAAAAATGTGTTATATAATTTACAAAAAGATCAAGTTTTGCCTTTCATTGAGTTTACAGTTTGTTTTTTATTTTTGAATTTTTTTTTTCTTTTAGAGATGGAGTCTTACTCTGTCATCTAGGCTGGAGTGCAGTGGCATGATCATAGCTCACTGTAGCCTTGAACATGTGGGGTCAAGCAATCCTCTCATCTCTGCCTCCCAAACAACTGGGACTACAGGCACATATCACCACACCTGGCTAAATGTGTTACTTTTTTAGAGAAATGGTGGCTCCGGCCAGTTGTCCAGGTGCTTGAGGAGGCGAGGCCATGAGTTCAAGGCCAACTTGAGCAACATTACATGCTCTCATTGATTGACAAAAAAAAGAGAGAAATGGGGTCTCACTATGTTGCCAAGGCTGGTCTTGAATTCCTGGTCTCCCAAAGTCAAGTTGGATATTAAATATCCAATTATAAACATCAAATAGTTGGTGAAATCTATGAGTTTGAAATCATGCAAAAAAAGATGAAATTGAATATATAAAAGGAAATCATTAGCATAGAATTACCACTATCTGACAATATCCAAAAGCCATGTGCTACTAGATTTGGGTGTCTTGTTACCCACTCCATTGTGCAAAAACATTTTGAGTTCATTCTGTACAAAGTTGCCAGTTCTGTTCACATTTATTTCTTGGAGAAAAAACTGGAATTGTCATCAGTCCTCTGGTTGACCCTATTTTCTGGTGCTTTTGTTTCTGATGTTTCTACGTGTCACTGTTTATCATCAGAGCCTCTCAGGTTTGTGATGCTCTTTTACGCACTATCTTGATACTATTAAAGGTTTTAAGGGGAAACAGTTTTTGAAAACAGAAGTCTATTTTACTCATTTATACTTTCAGTTTTGACTTGTTTCCAAAGCTTGTAAAACTTTACTATGCATAAAAATCAGCTGGAGATAATTTTTTAATGCAGAATTTAATTGAATGAGTAATCTAAAGCTCATGTTGATAGCACACAGGACACTCTGAATAACAAGGCATTACACCATAATAGACATGGGCTTCCTGTACTTCATACATTCCTACTGTTGCAGGATAGCTGGTAGGAAAGAACCTTCGGTTTAAGCCAAACACTGAGCCATAATCATCCACTGCCTTCAAATATTTCAGTCCTAAATTTGAGTCTGAATCACCAGTTCTGACTGCCTCTTACCCTAGTATGAGATTCTGGGAAGTAAAAAAGGTAAGTGGGATAGGGCCTTGGTAACTATTTCTACAGTAAATCTGTTTGGAATTGACTGAATCCATCAGAGAGATTCCAGTAACAATGAAACTATTTGAGCTCTCAGTCCTTTTGCTCCAAGGAGCATACTCCTCAGGACAATGAATTCACGGAGAGGAAGCTTTGCTGATTCATAAGAATGAGCTAGTCATATGGTTTCCTCGGTGTCATTAATACCTATGAGAGTCTTCATATGCCAACAGGGATTGTCTTGATATAATATTGATTATTCTTGATACTTCAAAGTTTTGAGACAAGTATAAGTAAAATAAGAGCTATACAGTCAATTGTGAAACTTCTTGTTTTCATCAATCTTTCCATTAATCCGACGCTAAAGATGACACCATTATTAAATAGTTATCAATTGATTCTTTGGTGCCATCAGTTTGTGAACAAGCAAGGCTCTTAATTTGGCAAGGTCAGGATTAGCAATAAGAACAAAGTAGCTATTGCTGAACATTGTATGAAGGCAGAGGCTTAGAATAATAACCCCATTAATAACCCAATGACACTTCAAAAATCATTCTCAAGCTAGACAGCTCAAAATCGTTCCAAATATATATTTTTTTGTGAGAGCCATGATTGCCTCTGGAAGAAAGTTAAAGTATGAAATGTACAAAATGTACAACTACAAAATGTTTGGACCACTTTATTTTATCTTGATCCTGGAGGAGTTTCCTGGAGTTGCAGGCTAGAAATCTGACTCTTAAAATGCACTGCTTTTTGTTTTTAACCAGGGTGTTGAATGTACTGACTTCTACATGTCCCTTTGAATTCTTTAAAAAAGTCAGTAAGGTAATATTTCTAGCAAGTGGATTAACACCCCATTCCCACTACAGCATTATATTATGCCAGAAATCCTAGAAAGCAAATCTATCAGTATATAAAAAATAATTTTACCGATAATTTGCCTCAAAAATTATGAGAGTTCACAGTATTTTTTCTTTGTCAGAAATGATATTTTGCTATAATTTTGTCTTCATCCCCCTTTGTACAGCTACACTCTCATCAGATGATTCTTATGCATCAATAACCTCAAGAAAGTAAATTACTTTAGACATAGGATAGATAAATGTTTAAGTGCTTCTTTCATGGTGAGACAACAATCAAGCTGAAATTTCCATTTACTGCTAAAAATTATCACAAAAATTAATGTTTTATTTAAAGTTATAAGTATACCATATTTGATTCAATGTCCACAGATGTTATTTTGCTGGTTCTTGGAACCAACTATAATAAATGTTTCTTTCATTAGCTGCCCAGTATCTATTTCTGCCGGTTTGGTTCAAGTCATCTCAGTTTCTTTTTTGAAATTACATCCATCCCCACGGTAGAAGTTTATGGTGTCTTTAAAAGAGGATATCCTGGGGTTCTCATTAGTGAAATGATGAATTTATGACTACATCTAAATGAATGAAACTGAGCCAGGTGTGGTGGCACATGCCTATAATCCCAGCACTTTGGAGGCCAAGGTAGGTGGATCATCTAAGGTCAGGAGTCTGAGACCAGTCTGGCCAACGTGATGAAACCCTGTCTCTACTAAAAATACACAAATTTGCTGGGTGTGGCGGCACATGCCTGCAATCCCGGCTGCTGGGGAGGCTGAGGTGGGAGAATCTCTTGAACCTGGGAAGCGGAGCTTTCAGTGAGCTGAGATCCACACCACTGCACTGCAGCCTGGATGACATAGTGAGACTTTACCCCCAAAAACAGTAAATTAAAAAATAAATAAGTGAATGGAACTCTTTTTTTAGTACTTTGCACTAATAATAGAGAGCAAAACGGAGGATAATTTAGACACCTTTTTTCTCCAGTTTCTTAGTGAAAATCTTGTGTGGTCTCTAACCTCCAGAAATACATCTTGACTTTCTTAATCCCAGTTATTCAGCTATTATTTGTATTATTTGTGTTCCTCCATTTTCTTCAAATAAATGCATTTTAATCTAGTTATTCATATTTGGTTTATAAATTCTATAGAAAATAAATTTTTGAAACACAAAACTTTTTCTACCCAAAGAATTTTAGTATGTACTGCCCTTTCAGATGAGGAGAAGAAGATTGTGTTGATGAGGTAATGTGGTATCTTCAAAAAAAAAAAAATCTTCCATGGATAGCAATCTTTTACAAAATCACCTTGAAAAAAATGTGGTAATGAAGATAATCTCAGTAGTGAGTTTATTAGAAGATACTGCTGAAGATATGTTAACATTATGGACATACCATGAGATTAATTCAGTAAAATTTTGAAAAGCAAACTTCCTTACTGTAGTGCTTAATGTTAATGAATACTCTTTTTGTATAATACTCTTAGTATGTTCAAAGAAAGGTTTGCTACATTCTACAGCCTGTTCAGAATCAGCCATAAAAGGTAGGCGCTTGATCAGCATATATTCTGGAGCTCATTTTCCCATATTTCTTTAGTATTAACATAAAGTCTGGATATTCTGTATGTTCATTTATACTTGAAATAGATTTCAGAAGCCTGAAATGCTGTAATTCCATTTTAATGCACTTCTGGGTCTTTTAAATGTATGTTCTTAATACTCTCAGAATTTTCAAGGTCATATACATTTGTTATTTATTTTTATGTGATTGGCTTTAAAATTAAATGAATGTTCAATGCATATGAGACTAAGGTAACATCTGACTGGCAATAAACTCTTTAGTATACAATAAAAGTATTTTTAAACTAAAATACATATGCAAATTTCAGAGTAAAAGTTATATTTAAAAATATAAACTATATCACACTCTTATTTCTAATTTATTGAAAATAATTTTATCCTCATAATTAGAAACTGTTGTATGGGGCAATAAATATCAGGAAGTTTCTCAGGGCAAAATCAACTCTGGGAAAAATTTCTAAATCATTGCAATATACTATTCTAAAAATTCAAAAGGAGCAATACACTTGAGTTGAATCACAGTATCTATTTAGCAATGATAACATAAAATCTGAACTGTTAATATATTAATAATTCCACCTGATATACAAAATAAAAATATATTCTTAAAATTTTATTTGGGGATTATATATTCACATGTAGTTATCAGAAATAACACAGAGATAGTCCATGTTCCCTTCACCCAGTTTTGCCAAATGGTAATATCTTACAAATGGTAATATTTTAGTGGCTTCTTCTCCCTAGAGGCCACTAATCAGTTCTTCATTTCTATAACTTTCTTACATCAAAGATGTTACATAAATGGCTTCATACAGTATGCAATCAGTAGGATTGGCTCTGTCATTAATAAATCTCTGGCAATTTGCTGAGATTGTGGTGTGTGTCAAAAATATTTTCCTTTTAATCACCAAGTAGTGTTCCATTTTATGAATACATTACAGTTTGCTCACAAATTGGAAGTCATTTAGATGATTTCCGATTTTCAGTATTACAAATAAAGTTTCTGAAAACATTTGTGTACAAATTTTTGGGTGAACTTCATTTTCCTGGTGTAAGTTCCCAGTAATTCAATTGCTGGATGGTATGGTAGTTGTGTTTAGTTTTGAAAAGAAATTACCAAACTGTTTTTCATAGTTATGGTATCATTTTTTATTACCATGTGTAATGTATGAATAATTCAGTTTTCCATATCCTTCCCAGCATTTGATGTTGTCTCTATGTTTTTATTTTAGTCATTCTGATACATGTGCCATAATATCACACTGCAATTTTAATTTGCATTTTAATAATGGCTAAAGATGTTGAGTTACTTTCTTTTGGAAACAAGTCTTACTCTATTTCCCAGCTGGAGTGCAGTGGCATGATCTAGGATCACTGCAACTTCCGCCTCTTGGGTTTAAGTGATTCTTATGCCTCAGCTTCCTACGTAGCTGAGATTACAAGCATGTGCCACCATGCCCAGCTAATTTTGTATTGTTAGTAGAGACAGGGTTTCACCATGTTGGCCAGGCTGGTCTCAAACTCCTGACCTCAGGTGATCTACTTGTCTTGGCCTCCCAAAGTGGATTACAGGTGTGAGTCACTGGGCCCAGCTGAGTTTTTTCCGTATGCTTATTAGCCATATGCATATCCTCTTCAGAGAAATAGCTGTTCTTACATTTTGCCCATATTTATTTTTATTATTTCTTTTTTTTTCACCATAGTTGTGTGTGTTGTGTTCTGTTAAAACACATTTTACCAATTTTTCTTCTATAGATTGTACTTTTTGTGTTGAATTCTAAAAATTGCCTAGCTCTAGATCTTGAAGATTTTCTCATGCATGCATTCTTTTTGAAAAAAATTTATACTTTTACATTTTATGTTTAAGCTTGTGATATATTTTGAGTTAAACTGTGCAAGTTGTGAGACTTGGGGAAGTGTTTTTTCTTTCTCAATCTCTTGCGTCTCTCTTGTTTTTGGATGTCCAATTCCTGCAGTACATTTATTAATAATGCATTTTCTTCTCCCTCCATTGAGTTGCCATCCATCCTTCCGTAGAGTTGCATGTTTGTCAAAATGCAGTTGTGCGTATTTACATAAATCCATTTCTGGGTTTTTCATTCAGTTTCATTGAGTTGTATGTTCATTTTCTCTGCCACTACCACAAACATAATACTGTAGCTGAATAAGTCTTCACTTTAGGTAGAGTGATAATGCCTTTCAACTTATTCTTCTTTTCAACGTGTTAGCTTTTATGCATATATATATATATATATATATATATATATATATAATGTTGTCTATGTCTACAATATACTTTACTTAAATTTGGGAGTCAATTGTATTACATTTGGAAACAACTAGGGGAGAATTGACATCTCTACTCTTTCAATCTCTTTCTCTTCATTTACTTTGATCTCTTTTGACTTAAGTAGAACTTGTAGTCTTTAACATATAAATTCTGTACATGATTTGTTATATTTATACTATTTAATAACTTTTTGAGCAATTATAAAGTGATCGTATTTCTAATTTTGGTATCTTTGTGTTCATTGCTAGTATATATAAATGCTATATATTGGTAGTATATATATGCTTTATATTGATATATATAATTGCTGAGATATAGATTTGTGGATGTTTCTATTGTATCCTATGGCCTTGCTGAACTCAATTACTAGTAATAAGTGGAATTTTTAGTACAATCCTTAGAAAATTTTACTTAGATAACCAGGTCATCTATAAATAAGGATAGTTGTATTTCATTTCCAAACTGAGTGCCTTATTTTTTTCCTTTACTTTTCACATTTTATTGATGACTAGAACTCTCAGCACCATGCTGAAGAAAGGTGATAAGAGGAGATATCACTGTCTTGCCACTGATACTAAGGGAAAGCAGTCAGCCTTTTACGACTAAATGTAATGTTAAATGTAGGGTGTTTGTGTTCTTTATCATGTTGAGGAACATTCTCTACTCCTTTTCTAAGAATTTTATTATGAATGACTCGCCATTTTAGAATTTTTTTCTGATGAATTGATATAATCACATGATTTTTCTTTTTTATTCTGTTAGTATGGTGGCTTACATTGATTGATTTGAGAACGTTACTCCAGCCTTGCTCACTGGAATGTGCCTTGTTAAGTTATAAAGTTTAATTACTGTTGCATATTGCTAAATTCTAACTGCTAATATTTTGTTAAAGACTTTTGCATCTATATTGATAAGAATATTTGGTCTGTAGAATTTTTTTGTACTGTTTTTTGTCTAGTTTGGTATAACTGGCTTTATAGAACATATCAGGAATTGTTTATTTTTTGTTTTCTGGAAGAGATTATATAGAATTTGTTTTTTATTCTTGTATAAATATTTGGTAGAATTCTTTAGTAAAACCATTTGTTTCTAGAGATTTACTTTTAGACATTTTGTTTTGGTTTCTTTGATATGGAGTCTCACTCTGTCACCCAGGCTAGAGTGCAGTGGCACATCTTGGCTCACTGCAACGTTTGTTGCCCAGGTTCAAGCGATTCTCCTGCCTCCGCCTCACAAGTAGCTGGGATTTCAGGTGCCTGACATTGCACTCGGATATTTTTTGTATTTTTAGTACAGACAGGGTTTCACCATCTTGGCCAGGCTGATCTTGAACTCTTGACCTCGTGATCCACCTACCTTGGCCTCTCAAAGTGCTGGGATTACAGGCATGAGCTACCACACCTGGCCTTTTAATAATTTTTAAAGTCCCCTAATAGTTATAAAATATTCAAATAATCAATTTTATATTGGGTGATTTACGACGTGGTGTTTTTGAGGAATTGATTTATATCATCTAAATTGTCAAATCTATGAATGTAGTATTGCTTGTAGTTTTCTCTTACTATCCTTTTGACATTGACAAGATTTGCATATATCTCCTGTTTAATTTCTGATATCAGTAATTTCTGCCTTCTTTCTTTTTTGCTTTGTCAACCTTGTCAATGTTTTATTTCTGATTCCTCAAGGTTAAGCATCTGCTGCACTGTAGGGGTCAAGGTGTTTTTGGTTTTCTGGCAACAACACTCTAATCTGGGATGCCAGCAGAAGCACATTGTCAGGGTGGTGACAGTCAGGTCCTTCCTCACATGTGCATGTCAGCCATAGCAAAGTACTTGGTTCCACATGTGTGTGTACCAGTGGGGGTAGGATAGTGGTGGTAAGGTCTGTGTGCACTGATGGCAGCAGAGTAATGAGGTCCGTCTGCCTGCCTTCCAGCAAAGTGGTGAGGGAAGGCTGGAAGCAGGTGTGCACCAGCAAGGGCTCACCTGCAAAAGCTCCCTGAGAGATAGGGTCTTCCAGCAAAGGAGCTATGGCAGTAGCTTCTGGGAATCACCCTGGTTGGGCATCTGAGGCTGTGCTGCAAGTGGATGCAGCTGGGGAGGGACGCTGGGAGATGTCAGTAGACTCAGAGATGCTCAAATCAGACTGGCGTTATCCTATGCACAAGATAACACAGTTCTGTCCAGGTCCAACAGCAACAAAGGTCAAAGCCACTTAGAGAAGTGAGTGAGCCTTATGGGTGAAACTGGCCATGCTCCAATGAGCTGTTCCCAGGCCAAACCCTATGGATTCCACACAAGTTGGAGTCCTGTACCTAAAAATTCATCTGGCAGCTCTCACTAACAGCTCAAATGTCTGTGGGGTTATGGAGTATTCTGTAGGTGGGATTCCAAAGGTCTATGGTGAGAGTGGCCCACTCCACACCTATTTAACCCACCCCTTAACAAGGAGTCACTTGAGGAGAGGAACAAGTCCTAGTGCTTGGCAACTTTGTATAGGGTTTCCAGCTTGCTCCCCTTTCAGTCCAAGGTCTGTGTCCTCCCTCTGTCCATTCTCAATGCCTTCCTTCCGAAGATTTACTGAGTGTGTGGTCTTCTTGCTGGACTGGTCTCTCACTGGAAGAGGTACTGGCAGCATCTAGTCAGACACTTTGTCTGTTTACTTTTGATTAATGCTTGTATAATATAAACTTTTTTATTCTTGTACTTTTAAACTGCCTATACTGTTTGTCTGAAGTGAGCTCACTGTAGACAAAGTGTACATGGGTCACGATTGTTATTTCATTCTCCTAATATTTCTTTTAACTGGTATGCATAGGTCACTCATGTTTATTATAATTATTGATATTCTAGGGCTTAAGTCCACCATTTTATTTTTTTAAACATTTTATGAATATTTGTTCTATTATTTCTTTCTGTTATTCTTCCTGACTTCTGTGGGTTACGTAAACATTTTTTAGTTTCCCCTTTTTATTTAATTATAATGTTTTTGAATAAATATTTCTAAATAGCTTTATTATTGATACAGTCTAAGCGTCATATTATATATAAATAATTCATTATATTCTACTTAAGATTTATCAATTTGACTAAAGAATAGAAAGCTTATCTTTCTTACTTATATTTCTCTCTCTTCAAGTTCACTGATTTCTTCTTGTGTCCTCCATTCTACTATCCAATTTTGCTTTTAATTTTGGTTATTGTATTTTAAATTCTAAGTTTTTTATTTGGTCCTTTTTTATATATTCTATTTCTTTGCTGGTGTTTTGTTTGTTCATTTGACTGTTTGATTCACGGGTGTTAGTAATAGCTGGCTGATCTTTTATGCTGGCTGCTTTAAAGTCCCTGTCAGATAATTCTAATATCTCTTTCATTTCAATGTAGGTATTTATTGATTGTCCTTTTTTATGGAGTTTTTCTTCCTGGTTTTTGGTATGATTTTCAATTAAAACCTGAACATTTACATATTTATTTTTAGTTTTTACTTTTACTTCACTTTCAAAAATTCTTGTTAGAGTACAGTGATTTCAAGAAAAGATTTCAATTTTCCTGATAACTAAAAAGATTATGTTTAAATATATTTTTGGCAATTTGCCTATCGACGTTGGAACTATTTTTATTTTTAATTTTTATTGCATTATAGGTTTTGGGGTACATATGCAGAACGTGCAAGATAGTTGCATAGGTACACACATGGCAGTGTGTTTTGTTGCCTTCCTCCCCTTCACCCACACTTGGCATTCATCCCCAGGCTATCCCTCCCCAGCCCCCCATACTGTCCCTCCCCCATTCCCCCCATGCTGTCCCTCCCCCATTCCCCCCAATAGACCCCAGTGTGTAGTAGACCCCCTCCCTGTGTCCATGTGTTCTCATTTTTCTCACCCGCCTATGAGTGAGAATATGCGGTATTTCTCTTTCTGTTCTTGTGTCAGTTTGCTGAGAATGATGTTCTCCAGATTCATCCATGTCCTTACAAAGGACACAAACTCATCATTTTTGATTGCTGCATAATATTCCATGGTGTATATGTGCCACATTTTCCCAGTCCAGTTTATCATCGATGGGCGCTTGGGTTGGTTCCAGATCTTTGCTATTGTAAACAGTGCTGCAATGAACATTCGTGTGCATGTGTCCTTATAGTAGAACAATTTATAGTCCTTTGGATATATACCCAGTAATGGGATTGCTGGGTCAAATGGAATTTCTATTTCTAGGTCCTTGAGGAATCGCCACACTGTCTTCCACAATGGTTGAACTAATTTACACTCCCACCAACAGTGTAAGAGTGTTCCTATTTCTCCACATCCTCTCCAGCATCTGCTGTCTCCAGATTTTTTAATGATTGCCATTCTAACTGGCGTGAGATGGTATCTCAATGTGGTTTTGATTTGCATCTCTCTGATGACCAGTGATGATGAGCATTTTTTCATGTGTTTGTTGGCCTCATGTATGTCTTCTTTTGTAAAGTGTCTGTTCATATCCTTTGCCCATTTTTGAATGGGCTTGTTTTTTTCCTGTAAATCTGTTTGAGTTCTTTGTAAATTCTGGATATCAGCCCTTTGTCAGATGCGTAAACTGCAAAGATTTTTTTCCCATTCTGATGGTTGCCGATTCACTCTAGTGACTGTTTCTTTTGCTGTGCAGAAGCTGTGGAGTTTGATTAGGTCCCATTTGTCTATTTTGGCTTTTGTTGCCAATACTTTTGGTGTTTTGGTCATGAAGTCCTTGCCTACACCTATGTCCTGAATGGTTTTGCCTAGATTTTCTTCTAGAGTTTTTATGGTGTCAGGTCTTATGTTTAAGTCTTTAATCCATCTGGAGTTAATTTTAGTGTAAGGTGTCAGGAAGGGGTCCAGTTTCTGCTTTCTGCACATGGCTAGCCAGTTTTCCCAACACCATTTATTAAACAGGGAATCCTTTCACCATTGCTTGTTTTTGTCTGGTTTATCAAAGATTATATGGTTGTAGATATATTGTGTTGCCTCCGATGCTTCTGTTCTGTTCCATTGGTCTATATCTCTGTTTTGGTACCAGTACCATGCTGTTTTGATTACTGTAGCCTTGTAGTATAGTTTGAAGTCTGGTAGTGTGATGCCTCCCGCTGTGTTCTTTTTGCTTAGAATTGACTTGGCTATGCGGGCTCTCTTTTGGTTCCATATGAAGTTCATGGTGGTTTTCTCCAGTTCTGTGAAGAAATTTAATGGTAGTTTGATGGGGATAGCATTGATTGTGTAAATTACTTTGGGCAGTATAGCCATTTTCACGATATTGATTCTTCCTAACCATGAACATGGAATGTCTCTCCATCTGTTTGTGTCCTCTCTTATTTTGTTGAGCAGTTTGTAGTATTCTCTGATGATGGTTTGAATTTCTGTGGAATCTGTGGTGATTTCCCCATTATCATTTTTTATTGCATCTATCTGGTTATTCTCTCTTTTCTTTTTTATCAGTCTGGCTAGTGGTCTGTCTATTTTGTTGATCTTTTCGAAAAACCAGCTCTTGGATTTATTGATTTTTTGAAGGGTTTTTCTTGTCTCTATCTCCTTCAGTTCTGCTCTGATCTTAGTTATTTCTTGTCTTCGGCTAGGTTTTGAGCTTTTTTGATCTTGCTCCTCTAGCTCTTTCAATTTTGATGATAGGGTGTCAATTTTGGATCTCTCCACTCTTCTCATGTGGGCACTTATTGCTATATATTTTCCTCTACAGACTGCTTTAAATGTGTCCCAGAGATTCTGGTACGTTGTGTCTTCATTCTCGTTGGTTTCAAAGAACCTCTTTATTTCTGCCTTCATTTCATTGTTTATCCAATCAACATTCAAGAGCCAGTTGTTCAGTTTCCATGAAGCTGTGCGGTTCTGAGTTACTTTCTGAATTCTGAGTTCCAACTTGATTGCACTATGGTCTGAGAGACTGTTTGTTATGATTTCAGTTGTTTTGCATTTGCTGAGGAGTGCTTTACTTCCAATTATGTGGTCAATTTTGGAGTAGGTGTGATGTGGTGCTGAGAAGAATGTATATTCTGTGGATTTGGGGTGGAGAGTTCTGTAAATGTCTATCAGGTTTGCTTGTTCCAGGTCTGAGTTCAAGGCCTGGATATCCTTGTTAATTTTCTGTCTGGTTGATCTGTCTGCTATTGACAGTGGAGTGTAACAGTCTCCCACTATTATTGTGTGGGAGTCTAAGTCTCTTTGTAAGTCATTAAGAACTTGCCTTATATATCTGGGTGCTCCTGCATTGGGTCCATATATATTTAGAATCGTTAGCTCTTCCTGTTGTATCGATCCTTTTACCATTATGTAATAATCTTCTTTGTCCCTTTTGATCTTTGTTGCTTTAAAGTCTATTTTATCAGAGACGAGAATTGCAACTCCTGCTTTTCTTTGCTCTCCATTTGCTTGGTAAATCTTCCTCCATCCCTTTATTTTGAGCCTTTGTGTACCCTTGCGTGTGAGATGGGTTTCCTGGATACAGCACACAGATGGGTTTTGGTTTTTTATCCAATTTGCCAGTCTGTGTCTTTTGATTGGTGCATTTAGCCCATTTACATTTAGGGTTAATATTGTTATGTGTGAATTTGATACTGCCATTTTGATGCTAGCTGGCTGTTTTGCCCATTGGTTCATGTAGATTCTTCATTTTGTTGATGCTCTTTAGCATTTGGTATGCTTTTAGGATGGCTGGTACTGGTTGTTTCTTTCTATGTGTAGTGCCTCTTTCAGGAGCTCTTGTAAAGCAGGCCTAGTGGTGACAAAATCTCTGAGTACTCGCTTGTTCATGAAGTATTTTATTTTTCCTTCACTTATGAAGCTCAGTTTGGCTGGATATGAAATTCTGGGTTGAAAGTTCTTTTCTTTAAGGAAGTTGAATATTGGCCCCCACTCTCTTCTGGCTTGTAGAGTCTCTGCCGAGAGATCTGCTGTGAGTCTGATGGGCTTCCCTTTGTGGGTGACCTGACCTTTCTCTCTGGCTGCCCTTAGTATTTTCTCATTCATTTCAACCCTGTTGAATCTGACGATTATGTGCCTTGGGGTTGCTCTTCTTGCGGAGTATCTTTGTGGTGTTCTCTGTATTTCCTGGAGTTGAGTATTGACCTGTCTTGCTAGATTGGGGAAATTTTCCTGGATAATATCCTGAAGAGTGTTTTCCAGCTTGGATTCATTCTCTTCATCACATTCTGGTACACCTATCAAACGTAGGTTGGGTCTCTTCACATAGTCCCATATTTCTTGGAGATTTTGTTCATTCCTTTTTGTGCTTTTTTCTCTAATCCTGGTTTCTCATTTTATTTCATTTAGTTGATCTTTGACTTCTGATATTCTTTCTTCTGCTTGGTCAATTCGGCTGTTGAAACTTGTGCATGCTTCACGAAGTTCTCGTGTTGTGTTTTCCAGCTCCTTCAATTCATTCATATTCCTCTGTAAGTTGTCCATTCTTGTTATCAATTCCTCGAATCTTTTTTCAAATCTTTTTTCAAGGTTCTTAGTTTCTTTGCACTGATTTAGAACATGTTCTTTTAGCTCACTGAAGTTTCTCATTATTCACTTTCTGAAGTCTGATTCCGTCATTTCGTCACACTCATTCTCCGTCCAGCTTTGTTCCTTTGCTGGTGAGGAGTTTTGGTCCTTTGTAGGAGGTGAGGTGTTTTGGTTTCGGGTGTTTTCCTCCTTTTTGCGCTGGTTTCTTCCCATCTTTATGGATTTATCCACCTGTCATCTTAGTAGTTGCTGATTTTTCAATTGGGTCTCTGTGTGGATGCTGAGATTGTTGATGATGAAGTATTTCTGTTACGTAGTTTTCCTTCTAATGGTCTAGCCCCTCTGCTGTATGACTGCTGAGGTCCACTCCAGGCCCTGCTTGTCTGGGGTACACCTGTAGCAGCTGCGGAACAGTGAGGGATGCTACCAGTTTCTTCTTCTGCTGTCTTTGTTCCAGAATGATGCCCGCCAAATGTCAGTCTGATTAGTCCTTTTTTGGGGTGACTCTCTGGATATACAGGGGTCAGGGAGCTGCTTAAGGAGACGGTCTGTGCTTTATAGGAGCTCCAGTGCTGAGCTGTGAGCTCCGTTGTTCATTCACGGTTGTTGGGAGGATGTGTTTATGTCTGCTGCAATAGAACTCATAAAACACCCCCCTTTTCTTTTCCCCCCTTAGATGCTCTGTCTCCGGGAGTTCGGGCTTTCTTTATGAGTATCTGTTGCACTGTCCTGCCCCACTAGGAGGCAGTCTATTCACTATTTGCCTTCCGGGGCTCTGCCCTGCTAGTGCGGGTCCACCCTGTTGCTGCTGGGCTCCGTTCTGCTGTGGAGCTCTCCCCCCTGCTGGCGGAGTCTCTCTGTTATGGCAGGTTGCCTCGGCAACGGCAGGCTGCATCAGCCCTGGGCGGTACTTCAGTAGGGGCAGATTGCGTCCGTAGTGGCGGACACCCCTCCCGCACCGGGCTGCACCGTCCTAGATGCCGGCAGCAAAACTCTCAGCCCCGAGCACCTCCAATTGCCGCCCTGTTGTCCCCGTGAGGGTGGGACCCGCCGAGCCCGATCACCTAGCTCCCTGCCTCAGAGTCCGTCCTCTCTCTCTCTCTCCTCTCCCCAAGCTGAAAGGTCGACTCTCTCACTGGCGCCCCAGTAGCCTGCCAATAGGGCACTGGGATTCGTGCCATTTCCTGTGCCACTGCCCACTGCACCAGCTCAGATCACGCTTCCCAGAATCTCCTGGTCTGGCTCATTGTCCAAGTCCTGTTCAACCAGATGGACATGCCAATCTGCCCTTCCAAATCTCAGATTGCTGGTTTAACAGGGCACCCAGACCAGTGAGTTCCGTGCCGGGTCCCGCTTCGCCGAAGCGGCTGCGTGAGCCGGCTGCGCTAGCCAGCTGCGCTAGTGTCCCGTCTCTCCCACACCTGGGACTTTCAACGTCTGTGGGCAAAAAAGGTCCATCCGAGAATGCGGCTAGGACTCACCCTCTGCGCCTTCACTGAGAGCTGCAATCCTGAGTCGCCTCTACGACGCCATCTTGGAAGCCCCCTCGATGTCTTTGAACTATTAATTCAAGTTTTCTGTTAAGAATTTTTAACATGAATATGTATAGAGAATCTTTGAATATATTTTCAGTACATATTAAAGTAATCTTACATTAATTTTTCTTTGTTATTCTGTTATGGAGTGAATTATATTGATTGGTTTTCCATGTTAAATCATTATTAAATTTCTTCAATAAAACATTTGTTTGTAATCTATTTTCCTTTAATATATTTGAATTTAATTAGCTACACTTTACAAAATAGTTTATGTTATTTTCTTTCATTGTAATATTCTTTTTATTTGTCTTAATGTCATTAGATTTGAGTACTAAAAACATTGTGGAAAAATTTGCCCCTTTTTTCTATTCCATGGAAATGTTTGCTTAAGCTTGGAACTATCATTCCTTGAAATTTGGAAGAAACCAATAAGAACCCATCTAGGGTTGAAATTTTCTATGAGAGACTATTTTTATTTATGGTTTATTTGATGGAGAGCTTTTTTAAAAAATTTTTCTACTTTTGTGTGTGCCATCTCTCCCTAATGCTTTTAGTAAAACTTTCCAAGCATAAAGAAATTGAAAGCCTTCTTGACTGAACACTTGTATAACCTCCTCCTACACTGTACTTCAACTATTTTCTGTTTGCCTTCTCACATATAATCCTGTTTATCTATCCTACTATATATCCATCAAACCATCTTTTTAAATGTATTTCATAGTAAATTGCCCACTTTCATATGCTTCACCCTTAAAATTTTCATCACTCCTATTATTTTAGTTTAATATTTATGATTTTAAGTAAAATTCATGTAGATTGAAATACACAAGTCTTAAGTATATTTGCTATGACACCTATAACAAATCTCCCTCAGGATATATCATTATGAATATTCTAGAAAGTTATCTCATGCCAGTCAATCATTACACCCAAGAGGTAACAGTGCTATGTTTGTCTCCCTATATTATAAATAGTTTTGTATTTTCTAGCAACTCATATAAATGCAGACATATAGGCTGTGTTCTTTTGTGTTAGGCTTTCTTTCACTGACGTTATATATATATATATATATATATATATATATATATATATATATATAAAACATATTTTATATAACAATATATAACATATATTATATAATATATATATAACATATATATATATATATATATGTTTTATGATATATGATATATCCTGAGGGAGATTTGTTATAGGTGTCATAGCAAATATGCTTAAGACTTGTATATTTCAATCTACATATATATATGTTTTATATATATGCATATATATATATGTCAAGTATTATTTATATCACAAAGCAGTTTCCCATTCTGTGAATATGTCACAGTTTGTATACATCCTTCTGTTAATAAAAAAGAAAAACTAGGTTGTTTTCTAATATGGTGCTATTATAAAGAAACTTGACTTGAATGACTTTGTCCTGAAGTCCACTTTATCTAATATTATTAAATTGCTGCAGCTATTTTATGCTTAAGGTTTGTTCACATGTAGAGACCCTTCCAGAGTCTGCCTGCCTTTGTTTGCTCTCCAGTGTATTTATGTAGTTGATTTTTATATTTTGTCCAAATTGTATAATTTTTATCTGCAAAGAATTGGTCCAAAAGGAGCTTCTTGGGCATTACTAGAAGCAATGGAATCATGTGTATGAGTGTTACTAAATTGTGGATTTCATCTAGAGTTGCAAATTTTGGGGGACAAAATGGCTTATAATATCACCTTATGTTTGTAAGTGTGTAGTATGTGTGGCAATACATTCTTTTAGGTTCTAATACTGATGACCATAACTTAATTTGTATTTATACATTTATCAGCTTTCACGGTGGATTATTAATTTGGCTGGTCTTTTCAAAGAGCCAAATTTTTGCTTTATCTTGCCTCTCTCTATAGTGTAATTTTTATCTCTTTATTAGTTTCTGCTCTTTTCTTTCAATATTTATTCTTTCCCTTTCTTTTTATTTTCTTTTTCAAACATAGGAATCTTTGGCTTGGGTCATTATTTTAATATATATGTTTATGGATGTAAATTTCCTGCTAATTGTGATAAATATTTTACATGAATAAAAAGATGCAAATAGTCCAATTTTCTATCAATTACTTTGTTTAATGTTATTTAACTTTTCTTTTTCACTAATTTTATCAGTTATTGTAGAAGTTACTAAAATAGAGGACTGTTAGCTTTTGTCTTACAATTATAAATGTAGTTGTTTCCCTTCTTATGCAGTCAAATTTTAATTCTAAAATTATAGTTTGCATAGTTAATCATTTTCCACAGTTTTATTTTCAGCTTTTCTGGCTGCTTATATTTTGTACGTCCCTGTTAAAGAGCATATAATTATTAATTAATGTTTTGTTTTCACTCTGGTCTGAATACATTTTTTTAAATCAGAATATTTAGTTCTTTTACATTTACTACACTAATTGATATATTTGGGTTTTGATCAGTTTATTTTCCATTTTATCTCAAGTGTTCCATGTTCCTTTTCCTCACTTGTGTGCTATCCTTGGGCTAAATGAATGTTTCCAGAGTTTACTTTATCTTTTAAAAACGTATTACTCATTTTTTTTTCTATGTTTAGTGATTATCATAGAGATTAAAATTTTAACAGATGGTTAATTAAGGACTAACATTAATACATATTTCAGTATTTCTTCAAGTTTATAAAACTTAGAACTATTTAACTGCACTTGCCTCTTCAAATTATTTTTGTGTTATGACTTTGTGCCTTTCAGTTTTACAGATGTTTTAAATTCTATGAAGTATATTATTGTTTGTATTTATCTTACTGAAGGATTAAAATATACCTTGACTATATTGCTTGATATCTTTCAGCAGCTGAAAAAAATCTTGGCCATAATCACTTAAAATAGTTGTGGTACTGAGTTTGAATCCCTAAGGTTTGTCCAAATCTTTGTGTACAAATAGAAAATAAGATTTTCGGTAATTAGTAAGGCAAAGGGTGGGGTGGTTGAAATCCTTTCACTTAAAGAGGTCATGTTTTATCATATTTGTCCAAGGCATGGCTTTAGATAAGAGCAAAAGAGGTTGTGAGATTATATAAGGGTCATCCAGTCAGAAAAGTTAAGAATCAAGTGTCTGAAATTATCAGTGTAACCAAGCCATCTTCTAAGTTGTGTTATGGTAATATGCTAGTAGAAGTCATTTTTAGCATTCCCTCTTCAAGGGATGCACTTTCTATTTTCTGTAACATCATAGCTTAGATCAAAGGTTAGCAAACTTTTTCTCTAAAGGACCAGGCAGCAAATATTATTGGCTTTATAGGCCACTTAGTTTCTGTCACGACTATTCAGTTCTGCTACTGCAGTACCAAAGTAGACACAGAAAATACATAAATGAATAGTCATAGCTATGTTCTAATAAAACTATATTTGCAAAAACAGATAACAGATCAATTTTTGGCCTATGGATAATAAGAAGTCCTTTCTGGAGGTATACAGATACGATGGACCACAATCCTATAATCACCTCCTTTAAATTTAATATTTGGCCAGCTTCATAAAAGCATAGCTAGACCAATTGAGATCTTTAAGAATTTATTCTCATTATGTCTCCCACATCTGAATTATCTTTAGCCTGAGGTTACTGGGAGCATATTCAAGGTCTGAGAGATTGCAGGAGATGAATCAGGTTATTAATCTGCATAACCGTTAAGTTACGGAATTTTTCAGGCCAGGAATTTTTCTCCTTTTGGGAGTTCCAGAAAGAAGCTGCCTCATTCACACTTTATAGTGGCATCTTGCTTACACAATTGTTTTTGTCACAATATATTCCCAGTTCAAAGAGCTCAGAGAGGGTCTCAGGAGATAGAAAGTAGCTGAGACAAAAGCAGAATCTGAGGAGTTCACAATCCTACTCTGAGAAGAGGTGATGGGAGAGTAGAAGAACTGAGGATAGAGGGTCAAATATAAAAAGAGAGCATTCTGTTTTCACAATTGCATGGGTATTTCTGCTTAAATTAACAGCAGTTATAACAGGAATATCATTGTCATATATAGCTTTCATTTGTCATTTTGTATTCTATATTTTGTACTAAAACAGAGAATTTCCTTTGGTATTCTTTTTATTTAAAACATTGACAAGTGATAAGACAGTTAGGGCTATTGTAAAGTCTTCTCCCTTATTGAAAATATTCTCTGAAGATAATGATATGGTCTAGAAAGTCTAGGATGAAGTTATTGTTTCCTCTTTTAGGACTGGAATTTTCCCCTATACTTTGTAATTTAGGATATTTTTGTATTTACAGAAAAAGTGAGTATTCAGTATGGAGTGCTTTCATGTACTCTGTACCCAGATCCCTTAATATTAACATCAAACATTAGTATGGTACAATTTATACACAGTTGTTTTGGAGGAGTGATAGTTTTGTTTCAACATGAGTCATTATCAAACTTTAATCACTGTTAACCTGAAAACTAAAAAAGTCTTGTCATTTTAATTTGTGTTTATTTCATTATAAATAGTTTTGGTTGTACGTTTATTTGTTTGTCGGCCATTTATATTCTTTGCCTATTAACTGCTTCTCCATGTTGATTGCCTATCTTTCTATTAGATTCTTAGTCTTTCTCACTGTGGTTAAGGGTTGTCTGTGGCACTCTGTTTTCAGCCCCCAAAATGGTTCCTTCCACCCTTCATGAGGCATTAGTATCCAAGTCTTTCATTCTATCATTTTTGCTAAATGCATTGGCAAATTTCTCATATAAGTAATTTTATAATACATTTTGGTTTTGCTTCTTTGATTTTTTTTATATGTTTAGGCCTTACCCAATTCATGAACATAAGCAGTATTCAGACACTTTGTCTAATATTCTATCAATGTGTTTTATTTTTATATATTCTATTCATTTGTAACTAATTCTCTTGTGATGTATTTTTTCTAGACAATTGAGCTCAACAATTTACTGAATAGCTCTTTTCTTCACTGACTTAAAAGATTCCTGGATAATATATTAAATGTTTATGATGAAAATTAAAAATAGAAACAAACATGGTACAACTGTTATGGGGTTTATAGAGTTGCATGCATCTACGTTTGAAAAATCGAAGGACTATTTTACTTTCAGAAAAGGGGAGCTCCATATGAAAATTTTGCTAGAGGGCAAAGAACTTAAAACTGCAAATAGTGAAAACCATGCCATGTAAAAAATATTAGAAACACATGAGAATAAAACATAAGCATAACTCTCAACTTTTATTTTTAAAGTTACAAGTTCTACATGTTTTTGTGTATGCAGGGAAATACTGTTTTTCTTTCCTTTATAATTTTGGACCTCTAAATGTAAAATAAACTTGGAGAGTTTCTTGGTGTGTTGCACGGTCTTACCATGGCTTATTTATAAAATATTTATCAAGCAAAGCTACATAGTCATAGAATCGATTGTTGGCCCATGTTGCTATTAGACATGGATATCAAAACTGAAATATCAAATTACATGTGATTTTCTGATTCTCTTTTGTAATCTTATCAAGAGTTTTTCTCTTGGAGATTAGAAAAATAGTATAATACACTTTTCATTCAAATCTAATTTGGGAGAAAAAGACCTAGAGAATTTGTCAGCCTGTCTAACTTGCCACAGAGGGAGTTGGAGGATTAGGTAGAAAAGTATGTTTCATTCAAGGCTGCATGGCCCTTATCTTACTGAGCTGTACACTAGACATGGAATTGTTACTCTTCTAAATGGATGATAAACTCCAGCCTTGAAAGTTTATATGTTTTTCTTATGCCTCTGCAGGAGCTATGCCATAATTCCTGAGTTCATATCATGCATACAACCATTGGTCTCTGTGTTTACAGGCACACATGTGCACTTACTTACTTATTTTTAGATGTAGTGCCCCTTTGAGTATGAATGTGTATAAACATGAATCAGGAAAGAAAGAATATGATGGAATTCTGAAGGGCAATATTTAATTTTGCTTTAAAAATGAGCTCTCACTTACTACTCATGTGTTGAAAATGAAGCTTTAATTTCACAAAGGTGTGCAGTGGGAAACAGATAATACTGGGAAATTCATCAGTGGGTGTTCCCGTGAAATGAAAAACATGGACATGAAAAGAAAAATTGTTTCTGCTGGTCATGGCAGCATTTAGGAATGTATAGAAAGAGGTCTTAATAGTAAACTGAACATAAACAAATGCATCATTAAAAATTCAGTAAGCTCATTTCTCTCCCAGCTTCCAGCCTGACTGAAACACAGAAGCACATATAGAATAATTGGATCAGAGGGACAGTGGCTGCATTTTCCCCTTCACCTCCCAGCATTGTGGGCTGACTTTTATTCTTTATGTAAAGAAAAGGGCATGAGAAGGTAAGAATGAAGAAATAAAAGCAAACAACAGTGACTTTTGGAAGAACTCTGATCATATATGTTCTCCTCAGTGAATGTCTGTCTTTATTTATTTAGTGGGATATTTCTGTCTGGACACTAGGGCATTTATTATTTACCATTGAGTTTTGGCTGTGCCTGATAACTTCAGTAGGGAGTAGCATCCAAAATATAAATAAGAAAAGCTGAATAAAAATGGTAAGTATAGACTATTTATTTTGAAATTTTAATAAAAAAGATCAATTTCTGTGTTATTTTGGTTACACTCTTGCTATTTGTCAATATTCTTTTTCTTTACCCTTAAATTCTTAATTGAGAGTAATTTACTTCATTTCCTTGCTTTTTAACATCCCCCTGTGAAGAAAAACTGAAATTCTTTCTATCATTATACATTTGAAATTGCTTTCCAGTGATACTATGTAATAATTAGGCATGTGTAAAATAGAGAATCTATATTTTTATATGCCATTCCATTTCACTATGCTGGCAGTGAAATGATTTGCTGATATTTAAAAGTAATGAGAAAGTTACATAACAACATCAAAAAGCAGGAGAGACTCCTTAAGGTATTCTATCATTTAATTTATTCTTCTTTTTCTCTCAGAAATATACCTGTCCACAGCTAAATTGTGGCTCAAACATTAGATGAGTCATTCCACTTATTAAGAATGGACATATTCAGTGAACTGGGAAATCAGAGCAGAGGGAGGCAAAGTACAGACTGAAAGTTTGATGAACCAGACCACAGTAGGGAAAGACATGGTGAAAGATGAGTCAAAGAAACACCTGCTCTGCAGATGACTGAGGCTCCAGAGCTTGCAAAATTAGACCAAACACATTGTAAAGCTGCAGGCTGCTATTTTTAAGTCACTCTTGGAAGACTGGGACATGGCTAAGGCTCAGAAAGAAAAATTTAGGTCTACTTCACCAATTTGGGCATTTGGAAGGAAAACATCTTTGAATAATTTTTAAAGTTCTCTCAAAAGTGAGGGGCACTGATAACTACCATCATTTTAGGAGACATAAAACCTACCTTTATCACTTTTGTTTGGTTTAAGAAAATTTCTTAAAATCCAAAATAAGACTAAACATTCCTTTTGATCTCAGTACGTATTTGGATTCTCCTCTCTCTAGCATAATAATAAATGACCTCAGAATACACAGAATAGGCCTCATGGCCATTTAGATTGCACACAGTAACTTGAGAATAATACAATAATCACTATCTTAGTAAACTAACTGTCTTTTCCTCCTGGAATTAAAAAACATTCACTATCTAACTTCTTGCCTCTGAACTCTTGATAGTTAAAAATATGAGAACTTGTGTTTAATTTAAGGCAAGTTGCTAAAATGAATGTAAAATCTGCTTACCTTATATCAATGCCTTTTTGACTGATTTTATAATTGGCTTACATTTAGAAAGAAAAATAGCTTAAACTGCTCTTGCAGCTGCTATGCTCATATTGCTGCTTGTGCTGTTAATAATTGCAGCACATCAGGAGAAACCCAAGGGTCCAGAGCTATTGTCTTTAGTGCTCACCAAGTTGGGCAGGCCATATGCATGGCTCAGTGAGAGGTAATTGTGTGCCATTCTCCACTCTGGCACCCTAGATTCACCCAAACATTACTATAAATTCAAGATAGACTTGCTGACTCTAGTACCCTAACATTTACTCAGTGAAATTATCTAAGACAATGTAGGAGACCACTGATATATTCAGTGGTTGACTATGAAAACACAACATAAAGCTATCAAAGTTCCACTTCATATAAATCCACAAAAGGTACAGAGATGGCATGAGAACTTTTTGCTTAAAAAAAATAAAATTTTCACCAATTTTGTTAATTTAAAAATAAAAAATAATATATTTTGAAAATAAAGTGTTTTCTGTTGTAAATGAAAAGAGACTACCTATGCAGTAATATTTTTCTAAGCTGAATTTTTACACTGGAGATCTTGATGTGGCAAAAGAATATTTGGATTCCGCCAACGACAGTAATTTGATAAAAAAGTGATCTCAGATAATGAACCTATACCTAAATCCAGAATGAAGTTAAGACCCTGCAATTTGAACATCTGTGATGTACTTAGCTTCTTTTTAATGCCTGGCAAAGATGAGGTTGGAGATCATTGTACCATTTGTGACAGTGTGATAGAATATCAAATAACTTGTGATAAAATAGCAAATCACTTGTGTACAACAAAGGCCAGAAACAAGTTGATTGTGAGCAAATACATATTTGATGATATTTTATAATAATGTCTTATCTCTCTAAATTAGGAGAAGAGTATTATAGGAACAAACAGTTTTTATGTTCTTTTATATATTTGAAAAGATTTATATTATTATGAGGTGAAACAGATACATGCTAAAAATTAAAATAGTACATATTAAAATAGTGAAATATGAGTCTCTGGGAACTTAAATTTCATATTTCCATTTCCACTGACCACATTCCTGCATGTGTGTGTATCTTTGTATGTGTATGCAAGTATGGGAGTGTCTCTCTTCACATAATTCCAGAAATCGGCAAGTAATTATTGGAAAAAGCAAAACGTAGCTTTTAACACATGGAAACATACCCATCTAATTAACAATCAGATGCAAAATTAAGAAAATTAACATTTAATCTATGAAATTAGATAATGTTTGTTAAATTGTTTAATAGCATTTAGCAAGAGAATGGGAACCAGAAGCTCTTCTGAGTTATTGCAAGAGTTAATAATTTGGCATTACTTATTAATATTTTAATACATGCAATTTGACAAATTTTTATTTTAATTTTTTTCTCATCGTATTACTTCATTTTCACACTGCTGATAAAGATATACCTGAGACTGAGCAATTTACAAAAGAAAGAGTTTTAACGGACTCACAGTTCCATGTGGCTGGGGAGGCCTTATAATCATGGTGGAAGGTGAAAGGCATATCTCACATGGTGGCATACAAGTGAAGAGAATGAGAGCCAAGTGAAATGGGTTTTCCTTTATAAAATCATATCAGCTGGGCACAGTGGCTCATGCCTGTAATCCCAGCTCTGTGGGAAGCCAAGGAGGGCGGATCATCTGAGGTGGGGAGTTAGAGACCAGCCTGACCAGCATGGAGAAACCCCATGTCTACTAAAAATACAAAATTAGCTAGGCATGGTGGCACATGCCTGTAATCCCAGCTACTTGGGAGGCTAAGGCAGGAGAATCACTTGAACTCAGGGCGTGAAGACTGTGATGAGCTGAGATGGCACCATTGCACTCCAGCCTGGGCAACAAAAGTGAAACTCAGTTTCCAAAACAAAACCCCATCAGATCTTGTGAGACCTACTCAGTAACATGATGACGGTATGGGAGAACTGTCCCCAAAATTTTATTAACTCCCGCTGGTCCCTACCACAACAGGAGGGAATTATGGGAGCTATAATTCAAGATGATATTTGAGTGGGGACACAGCCAAACCATGTCACTTATTGACTAGCAAGTGAATTTTCTATAAAATAAATTCATCATCCTCTTACATGTTTTTGCATGCGAAATTTTTCAATGTATTGTTTGTCCTTTGGCTGTAATTTTAGTACTGATTTTTCAGGTAATGTTAGAATTTGTATCACTTTATGCCATCATTAATTATGTCATCTCCTTTAAGATTTCTTAGATTTTTGTCTTGCATAAATCTAAGTTTTGTGTAAGGTTTTCCTTATACAAAGATCATAAAAATGAGAGAAAGGAAAGCTTACTGTTTTCTTTTTGATATTTTATGCTTATCTTTGTGTATCGATTTCAAATTTTTGTTATAAAACATTAATCATAAAGTAGATAGATTTGTATAATAATCCTACATATAATTCTATGACTAATTATTGTTGTATTTTCTTTATGTATTTTTTCAATTAGATAACTTAAAGTAGGTTAAAAATATCATGACATTTCACTTATCTTTTTTGCGCGAACACTGCAGTATGCATACCTAGAAAAACTAAGTACAGTTACTGATTTATTGAAATGTCAACCTTTTGGTATAGAATTTTTGTTGCATGAATTATTAAAATGGAGTTTGAAATGGGTCCTAAAATAAAAATTAAAAGATACCAAATATATGTATACATAAACTTTTACAAACTATCATAAATATGAAGTCCTTGGAAACCAAAGCTATATGTCTATCACATACTTTTATTTTCTGACCTAGTTTAACAAGAACAGTAACATTATTTTGGAGAGATTAACTATTTTTGTACATTCAGATTGAACCTGGTAAATCAATTATTTTGTATGATACAAGGAAAACTGCAGACATTCTGACTACACTTGTCTCTTTTCCATTAAGTTATATATTAATGGAGGAGACTTTAAAGAGTTATCAACAAATATTACCAACAAGATTATCAAAATCAGCCCAATTTATAATAATCAATGGAAGTCATTGATGGAGTTTCTTAAATAAAATTATGGCATTTCACAGAGGAACATTATCTAACTCTGAAATTGCAAGGAAACACTGTGCAATTTGTAATACGTTATGGAAAAATTTTTTAGGTCTTTAAAAAAATCTATTACAATTGATAATGATTCTAACATGGTTTTAAAAGAGCTAAAACAGAATTTAGATACATCAACTTTTAAAGTACTATTATTTTTGCTTTTTTTTCTGAACTGAATGTAGAAAAATCTCCATTTATTTTAAACCAAATTTACTACACAATAAAATAGTGGCATTATGCTCATCTGAAAGTTTAGTAAATTGAACTTATAACTTGTACCTAATACTTTCTCTTCTCTTTTTTCTTTGTCTGAATAGTCTCTCTAACCAATCTTTTTTCAGAATTCATAGCTCTGGGGACATTTTAAAATTATTTTGCCATGAAATTTCTAACATTATCATTCTTCTATTACAAAAGCAAAACCTTCAGTGCATAACTAACTTAGTCTCTGATCATTACATTATATTTATTCTTTTGTATTCCCAAATGTATTTTCACCAGAGAGAGACTAAAAAGATAAAATTGTAAAGTGGAACAAAAATGTACACAAAGCACATAAAATACAAAATAAAATTTTCACATATCATAGGTTAAAAAAGAGACAAATCATTTTAGGCCTAAAGCAGAATGATGTCTCTTCATGAAAAAGATTTTATATCTCATTCAAAGGAAAGAGGAAGAAAGACACCGACTCATAATGGTAAATGTCACAAAGAGATATTTTGGTAAGTCACTTTACCCTTCACTCATTGAAAAGGATAGATAATGGTGTGTTTGTTATGTTGGAAAAAGGAAATACAGAAATGAGAGAATAACTAAAAAATATATTTTGCTTAAAGAATACTAATTATGCCACTTAGAGGCTGCCTAAATATCATAGTATGATGCTTTCTTAAAAATTTACACTATATTTTAAATTGTTTATATCAAAAACAAAAATACTTGAGACAATATTAATGTCAATGTGTATTCAGCAAACACATAATGCTATTACAAATCCACACTAACTCTGTACTTGTACAATTTGAACCTAACTTGGATTTAAGTAAAATTCTTCTAGAATCTATCAATCTGATATACGGAATAATTCAATTTATGTAGTGTCAGTAAGTTTGACAAGAAATTTACATTAAAACTCAAATGTAATATCTAGTTATAATGCTTCAAATATTAGCATAATTTTAAAAACATATACATATAAACTGTTTCTTCTGGTTAAGAAGCAGGTAATATTTGAATCCAAATATTTTATTTTACATTAAAAATATAAATATCTCACCACATAATAGTTTTTCAAAATATCTTGTAAATATTGTCGATAAGAATGTTTTTGGACAAGTTAAACCGGTATTCTTATTGAAGAACTTCTGAGTTTTACAATATTAAACAGACATACCTCAAAGATATCACAGGTTCAATTTGAAACCATCACAATGAAGAAAATATTATAATAAAGTCAGGCACACATATCTTTTGGTTTCTGAGAGCATATAAAAGTTATGTTTATACTACACTGTAGTCAATTATTAAGTGTGTAATAGCATTATGTCTTAAAAAAAAAGTACATACCCTAAATAAAAAATACTTTATTGCTAAATATAATCAGTTGAGCCTTAAAAGTGTTATAATTCTTTTGCTGGTGGAGGGTCTTGCCTTGAGCCTTGCCTGACTTCAATGGGTAAAACTGAAGTCAATCCTCTCAGATCCTGCTGCTGCTTTATAGACTTTATTTATATAATATTCGAAATATTTTACTGTCATTTCAACAACATTTATAACATGTTCACCGGGGTAGATTAACCTCTAGAAACCATTTTCTTTGCTCATCTCTAGGTAGCGCCTCCTCATCTGTTCTGGTTTTATCATGAAATTGGAACAATTCAGTGATGTCTTCAGGCTCCACTTAGAATTCTAGTTCTCTTGTAAAACTCACTGCATCTGCAGTTCCTGCCTCCACTGAAGTCTTGAAACCCTCAAAACAATCCATGAGGGTTTAAATAAAATTATTCCAAAATCCTGTTAATGTTGATGTTTGGAGATTCCTCTGTGAATCATGAATGTTCTTAATGGCATCTAGAACGAAAAATCCTTTTCATAAAATTTTCAATTGACTTTGCCCAGATCCATAAGAAGAATCTATGGCAGCTCTAGCCTTACAAAATGTATTTCTTAAATAATAAGACTTGAAAGTCAAAATTACACCTTGACCCATAGGTTGTAGAATGTATGTTGTGGTAGCAGGCATGAAAACAGCATGACTCTTGTGTATTTCCATCAGAGCTCTTGACTCACCAAGTGTACTGTGAATCAGTGGTACTATTTTGAATAGATGCTATTTTTCTTTTTCTGAGGAATAGGTATCAATGGTGGGTTTAATCTATTCAGTAAACCATGTTGTAAGTAAATGTATGGTCATCCAGGTTTTGTTTTTCCATGTATGGAACACAGGAAGAGTAGATTTAGTATGATTCTTAAGAGACTCAGGATTTTAAGAATGGTAAATGAGCACTGGTTTCATTTTCAAGTCACTGGCTGCATTAGCCCCTAATAAGCAAGTCAGTCTGTTCTTTGAATCTTTGAAGCCAGGCACTGACTTATCTCTCTAGCTATGGAAGTCCTAGATGGCATCTTCTTCCAATATAAGACTGTTTCAACCACACTGAAACAAAAGCTTTTGTTTAGTGTAATCATTTTCATCAATTATCTTAGAATCCTGGATAACCCACTGCAGCTTTTATGTCAGCATCTGCTACTTCACCTTATACTTTTATGTTATGGAGATGTCTTCTTACCTTAAACCTCTTGAACCAACCTTTGCTAGCTTCCAACTTGTCTTCTGTAGCTTTTTCGCCTCTACTAGCCTTTACAGAATTTAATATAGTTAGGGCTTTACTCTGGAGTAGATGTTGCTTTAAGGGAGTGTGATTTGTCTGATCTTCTATCCAGATCACAGAAATTTTCTTGGATCAGCAATAAGACTATTTGTCTTTCTTATAATTCATGTGTTCACGGAAGTAGCTCATTTAATTTCCTTCAAGAACTTTTTTTTTACATTCATAACTTGACTTTTGGCATCAGAGGCCTAGCTCAGCTTTCAACATGCCTTTCTCACTAGGCTGAATCATTCTAGGCTTTGATTTAGAGTGAGAGACATGCAACTCCTCCTTTCATCAAAGCACTTAGGAGTCATTGTAGACTTATTAATTGGCCTAAAACAAATACTGTTCTGTCTCAGGTAATAGAGAGGCTTGAAGAGAGGGAGAGAGGTGGGGAATGGCCTGTTGGTGGAGCAATCAGAACACACACAATATTTATCCATTAATTCTACCTTCTTACGTGAGCACAAGCTCAGTTGTGGTGCCCCCAAACAATTACAATAGTAACATCAAAGACCACTGATCACAGAACTTCATAATGAACACAATAATAATGAAAATAGTATGAATTTTGAGAATTACCAAAATGTGACACTAAGAAGAGGTAAACACATCCTGTGATACACACATATATATATATGTGTGTGTGTGTGTGTGTGTGTGTGTGTGTGTGTGTGTGTGTGTATTTTTTGTTGAATTGTACTTTAGTTTCTGGGGTACATGTGCAGATCATGCAGAACTGTTGCATAGGTATGTGGTACATACATGGCCAGGTGGTTTGCTGCCTCCATCCCCCCATCACCTATACCTGGTATTTCTCCCCATGTTATCCCTCCCCACCCTCCCCATCCCCTGCTGTCCCTCCCGTAGACCTCTCAACACACCCCAGTGTGTGATGCTCCCCTCCCTGTGTCCACATGTTCTTGTTGTTCAACACCCACCTATGAGTGAGAACATGTGGTGTTTGATTTTCTGTTCTTGTGTCAGTTTGCTGAGAATGATGGTTTCCAGATTCATCCAAGTCACTACAAAGGACATGAACTCATCATTTTTTATGGCTGCATAGTATTCTATGGTGTATATGTGCCACATTTTTTTGGATGGGTTTGTGTGTTTTTTTTTCTTGTAAATCTGTTTTAGTTCTTTGTAGATTCTGGATATTAGCCTTTGGTCAGATGGGTAGATAGCAAAAATTTTTTCCCATTCTGTTGGTTGCTGATTCACTCTAATGATCATTTTTTGTGCCATACAGAAGCTCTGAAGTTAAATTAGATCCCATTTGTCTATTTCAGCTTTTGTTGCCATAGCTTTTGGTGTTTTAGTCATGAATGGTTTTGCCTAGGTTTTCTTCTAGGATTTTTATGGTGTCAGGTCTTAAGTTTAAATATTTAATACATCTGGAGTTAATTTTAGTGTAAGATGTCAGGAAGGTGTCCAGTTTCTGCTTTCTGCACATTGCTAGCCAATTTTTCCAACACCATTTATTATTGCTTGTTTTTGTCAGATTTGTCAAAGATCAGGTGGTTGTAGATATGTGGTGTTGCTTCCGAGGCCTCTGTTCTGTTCCATTGGTCTATGACTATTTTGGTATCAGTACCATGCTGTTTTGATTACTGTAGCCTTGTAGGATAGTTTGAAGTCAGGCAGCATAATGCCTCCAGCTTTCTTCTTTTTGCTTATGATGGTCTTGGCAAAAAGAATAAAATATATCTAAGAATACAACTAATAAAGGGTGTAAAGGACCTCTTCAAGAACTACAAACCACTACCCAAGGAAATAAGAGAAGACACAAACAGATGGAAAAACATTCCATGCTCATGGTTAGGAAGAATCAAAATCATGAAAATGGCCATACTGCCCAAAGTAATTTATAGATTCAACATGATCCCCATCAAGCTACCAATGACCTTCTTCACAGAACTAAAGAAAAATCACTTTTAACTTCTCACAGAACCAAAAGAGATCCTGCATAGCCAAGTCATTTGCTGTTGATAAAAGGGCATTGACAGACTTCCTTGATGCAGGGTTGCCACAAATCTTCAATTTATAAAATGCAATATCTAGAAAGTTTAATAAAGTGAAGCACAATAACACAGTGTATGTCTGATAAAAATTTGTTACAGGACATTATGATATACCCAATTCTAAGCATATCGAGAAGATTTCTTTGCTTCAAAAAGAACTTGCAGGAATAATGTTTTAAAGACATTGAGATTTTCTTTGAAAATTTTCTGGTCAGTCTATTCTAAAAATAGTGGGGAGCATTTTTTAATAAACGTGACTGTATTACAATATATTTGAAACTTACAACTGTGTTTTAATACAGATGAAATCCTGAGGAGTGCCTCTCATACAGTAAGTACTCAATAAGAGGCAGATTTATTTTTCTAGTTTTTATTTTATTATTATTATGTGTGTTGGTTCTTAGTAAATAAGTTAGTGAAACCATTTTAAAAACTTTTAACACACAGTGAAAATAAAAGAGAACCTCAGAAAACACTACATCACTCATGTGTTATCAGATGCTTCTCTGGATACAGAAGTGAAATTTTTTAGGGTCACTGATTTTTTCATGTCAATATATGTTAAAATGTTCTTTCTGACCCACGACAACAAATTATATGTTTATCTTTAATAACACAGGCATTTGGTGGTGGTTTTTAATTGTTTACATTCAATGGTACATCTGCAAAATAATTACCTGGTAATAAATACACTATTCAGGAAATGAATGAGAAGCAGGAAGTGAAAATTAAACCCATGTTTTTGGTTTAATGTCCATCTGGTAGGTCAGTGCCTCTTAAACTTGAATGCATATAATGTTCCCATGGGGTCTCTTAAAAACACGGCTTCCTAGGTCTCATATCTCCAGAGATTCTGATTCAGTATGTCTGAGACTTGACCATAGAACTAATTCTTTCAAAATGCCCCATATTATTCTAAAATTTTAACCCATGGGCCGTATTTTGCCTGACATTATTATAATAATTATTTTAGGAAGAATTCACAAACTTGGCTGGCTGACTACTTTTTTCTTCTACTGAGATAAAAGGTCTGCATTTATACATTGTTTAACATTTAACTGTGACCCTAGCCTATAGATTAAATGTATTCCCTGTGACTAACTGAGGCACTCAAGATTAAAACAGATCCCAGCAGTTGTAGCTGTGTGAATGAGCAGTCACACACTCTATGTTCTTGAAAAGATATTGTAAAAGTATCAAAGGACCTCCTTTTCTACAATCAAGCCAAACCAGTTCCTGTTGGTGCTGAGATAGATTGCAGCTGGAAATTCTCTAACTGACCACCAACAAACCACCTGAGGTCAGCCAATAAACAGAGAATTAGGATGTTTTGTTAAATGTCATCCAATCTGGACCCGGCACTCACTCCTTGACCGCAATTCAGACTTGACTTTGATTTGGCACTGAAGTCTGCATCTCCTCAGTCTGCAGATCGCTTTTAGAAAATAAACTTCCTTTGCCTCGCAAATCTCACTGGTCTTCTGTTAACCCCAGAAATAGAAATAACTCTATTCTATTTTAATCATAACAGAAAACAATTTATCATAAGTATGTCACATTATACACTGACAACCAATATGCTCTAGCAGAGAAAAAGTAGTATCTTTTTCTTATTCATTGCAAAATTCATGGCTGACACTCTTATATCAAAAGACAGGATAACAAGAGAAAAACATAACAAACCTATTTTATAAATGCTGTATGTAATATGGGAGATTTCGGAAATGAAGGCCCAAAGACCAAGGGAAAACAATGCATTTTTATCTTGTTTGGTGAAAGAAGTAGATCCTTTTAGAGAAACATGATTGGACAAAAGGGATATGGTCTAATGGTAATAAATTGGGAGGAACTTAGCAAGACATTTTTGCTCAGAGTGTTTTCTATGTTTCTCTGTATGATATTCCTTATCTCAGCTTTGGGGCAGGACATCTGTCACATGAGGGTCTTCAAGGAATTGGAGAAACTCAAAGAGTGACCTTCCTAAGTTATACGGCTTTCTGGGGTTCAGAAGAATCTAGTTTCTATGACCTGCTTCAGGGAAGAAAAGAGGGCAGGAGAAGACAGAAAAAAATCTGAGAAAAATTATTGCTTCTGCAGTTTTTTTAATTCTCTACAGCTTAAAATACTCAGTAAGACAAGGTGCCATATTTTGGGGGATAGTGTTTCCTGAATTCCATCAATGCTGAGACATTAAAGGCCAAAGAAATACAGGCTATTTTTCCCTCCACAAGTATGCCATTTAAGGACACTAAAGTTTGAAGGGTTTAACTTGTGTTTGCAAAATCTAAAGTTATTACTAATAATCTTATATGTTTACACATGTTTATTTAACATGTAGTAGATATAAGATACTGTGTTTCATGCTGGGGTACAAATATACAAATGAGAAATTTCTACCTTCCAATTAATTATAGTTAAAATTGACTCTAAATTAGAGGTCTGACCTAGTACTATAGTACTCTGAGGTCCAGGGAGCTAATTGATAGGGTGACTAATGACCATTTTCTGACTAATGAATATTTAATAAGTGAATCTATATTTGCTTGTATGCCCATTTTGATATCTCACCTTTAATAAACTATTCTTAGGTTTACATTATTATCGAAATATTGATATTAAGGGTTTTTTTTTTGACCTTACCTTTTAGTATTCCTCAGTGGTACTGGGGGCACCTGCCTTAAAGGCATTAAAGTGCCCTTTTCTCTAACTAATAAACAAAAGCAGACCTTGATTTTACCAGGTAATTGTGTTATGTTACCTGACTTTCACTAAAGCACTACAGACCTAATCTTCGTGTTTTGAATTAGAAACAGGTATTTAAAAGAGAGCTATTTACTTCTGAGGAATAGAAAATTCTGTGGAAAATAGATTGCTGCAACGTTATAATCTCACATATGTCAGCTGTACAAATTAAATTTACGTATCTTGACATTTTATATATGCATTGTTAGTTTCTAGAAAGACAAAAATAAAGGGACAGAGAAACAATATAATAGAAGTGATTTTAATGTTAGCAACATTTTGCGCAGTAGTTCAATAATGAGCTTGAGTTATTTATGGAGTTTTTCCTTTCACCTTCATAGGTGTACTTTGTAGCTAACTTTTATGCAATTATTAATTATGACTTTGATACGTAGAGGTAAAAACATATATACATATACTTGTATATATATGTACTTGCACACATATTTATATGTATACACACATATTTATATGTGTATAATAACGAATACACACACATATTTATATGTATGTATATGTATACACATATAAATACACATATATGTATGTATATGTATACACATATAAATATGTGTTTGAGTGTATTCGTAAGCTTTTAGAGTTTATTCATTTAAGATTGTTTTCTTCATCCATTAACCATTCATCACTGTATTTTTACTTACTCCGGGTAAGAAAGTATACCAAAAAAACAAAACAAAATATAGCAGCATAAGAAAATCACTTACTTGATTAGCATCATTCAATTCTTTTTTGGGAATGTATTTGACATACCTAAACAAACCAAACACAATGTATAATCTTTGTGTTTCCAAAAGGCTTTATGAGTTTTCAAATTTACTATTCAATAACATACAGTTTCTATAGAAACTGTGTAAGAAAACACAGCATTTGTGTTATAGCACTTGAAAAAAGAGAAATGCTCTATAGGAACTAAAATACATTTTTAAAATTCGATAATAACCTGTCATTCAGTGAGTAGTAATACAATGTTATACACACAAATGGTACTTCATATAGCCTTTCCTGCAGAATGATTATCAATATCTATACTTACATATATATAAATATATATATATATAAATATATATATATATATATATATATATATATATATATACCAGTTAGTTTTCAAAGATGCTAACTAGATCCAAAATTTACACCTAGTGGTAAGTTGTATTCATTACTTAATAAGTGATGTCTCTCATTGGTTAAAAGTCTCTCTCACTGTTATTTTAGTAAACAATTGACTTAAAAGCACCAACTATATGTAGGAGAACTAATACAAGAAAAGAATGGAAGGCAAGTTACCAATCATTTAATTAACTTTTGAATAAGTAATTCTAGTACAAAATAATAATGATGGTAAAATGATAATGGTTACAGAAATCTATAAACTTGTTCAATATAATGAGAGGAACAGGGTCAAAGTAGACAAGTTTATAGAAAGAAAAGGAAAATAAAATGATTATATGTAAATTATAAACTTCAAAGAGAAAAGAAAAATTTAGATATACTTTTATATGATTGACTTTTTAAAAATCAACTTTTTTATTTTTCTGTGTTTTGGTTTCTAGAAAAGTTGAGAGTATAGTATAAAGAGTTCTAATAAACATTTTTAGTGAACCAATATTGACATTATTAACTAAAGTTTACACTTTATTCAGATTTATTTAGTTTTTACTTAGCATCATTTTTCTCTTCTAGAATCCCATCCAAGATATCACATTAAATTTACTTGCCATGTCTCCTTAGTTCTCTTCTGGCCAGGACATTTTCTTAGATATCTCATATTTTTTATGATGTTGACAGGTTTGAGGAGTATTGATCAGGGATTTTTATAGAATGTTCCTCTATTGAGATTTGTTTAATTTTTTCATGATTTCACTGAGGTTATATATTTCAGGAGAAAGATCACAGATGTCAAGAGCAATTGTCATCACCTCATATGAAGGACACACACTATATATCAACATGACTTAACACTATTGAAGTTGACTCCATCACTTGGCTGAGGTAGTGTTTGTGAGGTCTCTCAACTGTAAAGTTACTGTTTTCGCCTTTTATTCAAAGTACTGTAGTCTTTGAAAGAGTCATTATGTGGAGGCTGTACTCATGGAGTGAGGAGTTATTCTTCTTGTTAAGAGCAGAGTATCTATATACATTACTTGAAATTCTTCATGGAGATGTGTCTCTTTCCCCCTGCCCCATTCTTTTTTACTTGTTTAATCATTTATTTATATCTGTGTGGACTCATGAATATTTATTATATACTTTGTGTTATAATCCAAGTACTTACTGTTTTTCTTTCTTACTTTTTCTTTTTGTTGTTGTTCAAATGATTCCAGTTTTGGCTATTGTGAATTTTTTTTTTGAGTACTTCTTAACTTTCTGGCATACAATATACACCAGGCTCATCATTTATATTTCTTGTCCCACTTTTGACTCTATTATTTTTCTAGACCCCCTAGTTCTTTCAATTAGAGAACAGTATTAGAAATGAAAAACACAAGTCTAGGTATGTTCATTGCTACTGGGGTGTTGTTTTTAGATCTGTTGCTTTTATGTCTTAGGTTGTGACTGAGAAAGGACATGTATGTGTTTATTGTAATATGTGCTTATACACATGTATAAATATTTCTATATGTAATCATCTGCAAATATATTAGGTTAAACATAAACTACTAACATCTTCAATTCTAATCCTTTACCACATAGATCATTCTAGCTTTCTGCTTTTGCTTACCTGTGAATTCACACTTCAAAAGTGAAAAATAAACTTGGCTCCAGTCATTCATCATACACTTAACTTTTCAGTTCCAGTATACTTGTAGTATACTAACAGAATGGTTATCCTATACCTCCTTGGGAAACAACTTTATCAACTAAAATCCAGTGTGTATGTGCGGTTCCTTTGCCTTTAGTCTTACAGACTTCAGTCATTTCCAAGGTTAATCAGTTCAGGACCTTTTCTCTCCACGCCCTTCAATTAGGTTGTTTTAAACATTTTAATATAATTAAAATATATTAACACAGTATAAATCCCATTCTGGGATCTCTCAGCCTTCTCGATATAATTTTGAAGTTGTCATATATTAAGGTTCACTCTTTGTGCTTTCAAGTTCTGAGTTTGACAAATGCATGGTGTTATTTGTCCTGTGGTACCATAGAGCATAAATTCATCCCCTAAAAAATCATCTGTGCTTCATCTATTGAACACTGTCCTTCTCCCTCTGGGTCCCCCATAACCACTAATTATTTTACTGACTCTATAGGTTTTCCTTTCCCAAGATATTATATAACTGCAATCATATAATATGGAGCCTTTTGACCAGTTACTTTCAATTAACAATACATATTTAAGATTCTTCTATGTCTTCTCATGGCCTAGTAGCTAATCTTTTTATTGCTAAATAATACTCTATCATACAATTGTACCACAGTTTAAAAAAAATTATTTCACTTACTGAAAACCATTATGTTGCTTTCATATTCTGGTGATTATGTATAAACCTGCTATAAACACCTATATGTAAGTTTTTGTATGGATATAACTTTTCAAATCAGTTGAATAAATGCTTAGGTTTATGACACCTGTGTTGTAAGGTAAGCTTATGTTTAGCTTTGTAACAAATTTTGAAACTGTCTTTTAAAGTAGATGTACTACATACCTACTAGTATATTTTTGGGGTCCATTTTATTTTAATTTGCAATAACACAATGACAACTTATGGTCAACCATCTTTTCAAATTTTTTTTTTTTTGAAAGGGAGTCTCACTGGCACCCAGAGCTGGAATGTAGTGGTGCAATCTCAACTCACTGCAAACTCTGCCTACCCGGTTGAAGTGATTCTCCTGCCTCAGCCTCCGAAGTAGCTGGAATTACAGGTGTGCACCATTACACCTGGCTATTTTCTGTATTTTCAGTAGAGATGGAGTTTCACCATGTTGGGCAGACTGGTCTCAAAATCCCTCTCAGGTGATCTGCCCACCTCAGCCTCCCAAAGTGCTGAGATTACAGGTGTTAGCCACCATGCCCAGCCTTTTTCATATGTTTATTTGCCAAATATACTGACTTGTTAAAAATGTAACACAAGTTTTAAATTAAACAAATTTCTGTAATAATATCTATATCCTGGCATTTTCCTTTTAATAAGTGCTGAATAATCAGAAAGATGAAAGTATCGTTAGAGATAGCGTGGTATAACATTGAAATACTAAGGTGAGTATTCTTTTTAGTTTTTGTGTTCACCACTGAAAATCAAGAACAACAACCCAAAAATACCCTTTATGCAACTGGTCCAGGTATAGACAAAGGAAAGAAGAAAAAGGAGGAGAAGGAGAAGGAAGAAAAGGAGAAGAAAAAGGAGAAAAGAGGCAATAGAAGGAGAAGCTAAAAGGAAAAAAAGGGAGCCAACATTTTAATTGTAAGAAAATATATGTAAAGTACTATAAATATATAGCATGTCCAAAGTGGTATTCCATATATAACGCTGCTCAGAAGTAGTTAAAGAGAAATGAGATTTGTCTTAGGTATTTGAGTGTCATTAATTAGTCGACAAAATTGTAGCAGTATTTTTCATCTAAGAAGCTGATTGTAAACAGTTCAAGACTCAAGACTGACTGCGGTGATGGAAAAGGAGGGAGGGAATATAAAAATGGAATAAGTACAATGTATACCTTAATAAGCACCTTGGAATAGTACACACTCAGTAGATATTTGTTGAACTATCTTGAAATAAACAGATCATAGCAGGGAAGAGTTTTGGGACTAACGATATAATTCTAAGCTTCACAGAGGACAAGGATGATAAGGAGTAAGAAAATGGGTAGTGCTATAGAGTACTCAGGAGAAAGAGAAGGGACAAGCCACTGTGAATGGAATAGTGAGTGAGTGTGTGTGTGTGTGTGTGTGTGTGTGTATAATTTCTTAGCCAATCTTTTTCTCTTATTTATTTATTTATTTGTGAGACAGGATCTGCATCTGTCACCCACACTGGTGTGCAGTAGCTCATTGCAACCTTTGCCTCCTGGATTCAAGCTAACCTCCCAACTCAGCCTCCCAAGTAGTTGGGATTATGGGTTCATGCCATCTATAATTTTTGTAGAGACAGGGTCTCACTATGTTGACCAGGATGAAACTCCTGATCTCAAGCAATCCACTGCCTTGGTTTCCAAAAGTGTTATGATTACAGGTGTGAGTCACTGGGCTGATCTGCCAATATTTTAAAAATTTAAGTTCTGGGGAACATAGGCAAGATGTGCAGGTTTGTTACATAGATAAATGTGTATCATGGTGTCATCTGCTGCATCTATCCATCCATCATCTAGGTATTAAGCCAGTATGCTTTAGCCATTTTTCCTAATCTTCTCCCTCCCCCAACTCTACCTCCTGACAGGTCCCAGGGAGTGTTATTCCCCTCCCTGTTTTTCTCATTGTTCAGCTCCCACTTATAAGTGAGAACGCACGGCACTTGGTTTTCTGTTTGTGCATTAGTTTAGTGAGGATAATGGCTTCTAGCTCCACCCATGTCCCTGCAGAGGAAATGATCTCATTCTTTTTTATGGCTGCATAGTATATGTATTTGTACATTTTCTTCAGTCAATCACTGATGGGCATTTGGGTTGATTCTATGTCTTTGCTATTGTTAATGGGGCTGCAATGAACATATGTGTGAATGTATCTATAATGGAATGCTTTATATTCCTTTGGGTATATACTCAGTAATGGGATTGGTGGGTCAAATGCTATTTCTGGTTCTAGATCTTTGAGGAATCATCATACTGTGTTCCACAGTGGTTGAACTAATTTACATTCCCACCAAGAGGGTAAAAGTGCTCCTATTTCTCCACAACCTTGCCAGCATCTGTTATTTCTTGACTTTTAAATAATCACCATTCTGACTGGTGTGAGATGGTATCTTCCTTGTGGTTCTGATTTCCATTTCTCTAATGATCAGTGATACTGAGCTTTTTTTCCATGTTTCTTGGCCACATGAATGTCTTCTTTTGAAAATTGTCTGTTCATGTCCTTTGCCCATTTTTTTAGGTTTTCTTTAGCTTGCAAATGTGGTTAAGTTCATTGTAGATTCCAGATATTAGGATTTTGTCAGATGAATAGATTGCAAAATTTTTCTCCTAATTTGTAGCTTGCCCGTTCACTCTGATCATAGCTTCTTTTGCTGTGCAGAAGCTCTTTAGTTTAATTAGACCTCATTTGTCAAATTTTGCTTTAATTGCGATTGCTTTTGGTGATTTTTATCATGAAATCTTTGCCCGTGCCTATGTCATGAATGATATTGCCTAAATTTTCTTACAGAGTTTTTATAGTTTTAGGTTTTACATTTTGGTCTTTAATCTATCTTGAGTTAATTTTTGTACAAGGTGTAAGGAAGTTACATAGATAAATGTGTGTCATGGTGTGGTTTGCTGCATGGAAGTGGTCCAGTTTCAATTTTCTGCATATGGCTAGTCAGTTTTCCCAGCATCTTTTATTAAATAGGCAATCTTTTCCTCATTGCTGTTTTCATCAGATTTGTCAAAGATCAGATGGTTGTAGATGTGTGGTCTTATTTCTGAGTTCTCTATTCTGTTCCACTGGTCTATGTCTGTTTTTGTACCAGTACCATGCTGTTTTTGTTACTGTAGCCTTGTAGTATAGTTTGAAGTTGGGTAGTGTGGTGCTTCCAGCTTTGTTCTTTTTGCTTGGGATTGTCTTGGCTATCTGAGCTCTTTTTGGTTCCATATGAATTTTAAAACAGTTTCTTCTAATTATGTGAAGAATGTCAATGGTAGGGACAGCACTGAATCTATAAATTACTTTGGGCAGCATCTGCCATTATCTTATGAGTAATTTAGATTAAAAAGTAGCGGGCCAAGAAAAAAAAATTTTTTTTTGCCTTTGTTTTTATTTTAGGTAGACAACAAATAAACATATTGAAAATAAAAAGTCAGTAAATTCAGAAAATGTAGAAATTCTTAGCCTCTGCATATTCAAATTACATGTATAATGTAATGCTATAGATTGATATCTGTGGAAATATCCCCTAAGAGTCACTTCTGAATGCATGTAAGTATTTGGATTTAGGTGTAGTGACAATATTGAAAAGCGGAAAATAGACTCTGAGTTCACAATATTGAAAAGTGAAAAATAACTAGACCCTGTTTTTCAAAGTAGTTGTAAATATTTTATATCCAATCAGTAATATATGGATGTCTCATTATCTAAATCCTTCACTTGGTATTATAAACTTTTAACATTTAGATATTCTTTTGAATGTGTAGTGACATCTTATTGTGAATTTAATATGTGTTTTATTGATGACTAATGATGTTGAACATCTTTTCATATGCTGATCTTTTCATAATCTGAATATATCTCAGAATATTTAAGTTTCATATTTAGAATTGAAATTATAAAAACATTTCATAGGGTTGACATAAGGATCAAAGAATACAATTTACAAGGGAAAAATTCTGAGTAAGTTATATGTATGTATACATAAAGGGGCAATATTAAAAATTGAAAAATTTGTCTTTACTCTCAATATATCTGATATTTTAGGATATAACAATTCAGGTCATAAAAACTCAAACACATATGAATTATTATTTTTAGCTATCATATGTAATTCACCATTTTCTTCCCCTTTTGTTCAGTGTTATTTGTTGATAAGGTACCAACTGTCTTCATTGTTGAGGGTGACAACGCTTCTTCCTCAAGCGTTTGCTAGACTTCACTAGTGAAAATCGTCTGGTTTTGGTGCTTTCTTTTGTGGAAGAATATTACTTTTAATTTCTTTAATAAATATGAGCTTATTCAGAATAAATATTTTTTCATGTGTGAATTTTCATCATTTGAATATTTCCAGGAGTTTGCTCATTTTATCTGTTACCAAATTTGTGGGCAAAGAGGTGTTCCTATTGTTATTTTCTTATCCACTTCATGACAATTAAGTCAGTAATGATGACCAGTCTTCCATTTCTAATATGAGTAATTAGTGTATTCCCTCTTTTATTATTGTCTATCTTGGATGGAATTTATCAGTTTTATTAATCTTTCAAATAACCAGCTTTTATTTTTTTGTATTTTGATGCTGTATCTCATACTTCAATAATAATGTTTTTTATTTTAATCAATTTTATTGAGGAATCAGTTATATAAAATAAAGGCAAATATGTACACCTAGGTGACTAGCCCCACAATAAAGTCATAAAATATTTGCAGTGCTTGGAAAGTTCCCTTGTGCCCTTTCTTAGAAAAACATCATCCCTTCTCTTAGAGAACACCTGCTTCAGGTTAAGCATTAATCTGTTTTGCCATCATCACTTAGATTTGTTTTTTCTTTTTTTTAATGGAAAATTCTTTTTTCATTTATTTTTAATTTGACTTTAAGTTCTGGGGTACATGTGCAGAATGTGCAGGTTTGTTACATAGGTATACCCATGCCATGTTGGTTTGCTGCATCCATCACCATATCATCTACATTAAGTATTCTTTTACACTGTTGGTGATAGCATAAATTAGTTCAACCATTGTGGAAGACAGTGTAGCGATTCCTCAAGGATCTAGAACTAGAAATACCATTTGACCCAGCAACCCTATTACTGGGTATATACTCAAAGGATTATAAATCATTCCATTATAAAGACACATGCACATGTATGTTTATTGTGGCACTGCTCATAATAGCAAAGACTTGGAACTAACCCAAATATCCATCAATGATAGAGTAGATTTGTTTTTTCTAGAGTTTTACAAACATTGAAACTTGTGGGATATAGTCTTTATGATTGGCACCTTTCACTTAGCATATCTGACATTCATTCATGCTGCATAAACAATAGTTCATTACTATTTATTGCTGAGTAGCATTCAATTGCACAAATGTACCACAATTTGTTTACTCATTCACCAGCTGATGGTCATTTAGGTTGTTTCTACTTTGGAGCTATGAATAAACATATGAATATTAGCATACAAGTTCTTACATAGCTATTTATTTTAATTTCTCATGTGTAAATTATTAAGAGTTGAATCACTAAGTTTTATGGCAAATGTATGCTTAACTCTTTAGAGCTGTAACAAAAAGCTCTAAAGCTGTTTGTTTCCCAAAGTAGTTGTAAACATTTTATATCCTATCAGTAATATATGGATGTCTCAGTTACTCTAAATACTTTACTGTGTATTATAAACCTTTAACATTTAGATACTCTGTTGAATGTGTAGTGACATCTTATTGTGAATTTAATGTGTTTTATGGATGACTAATGATGTTGAACATCTTTTCATATGCTGATCAGCTAGCTATTCTTATATCATTTTATGGAACGTGTCTCTTCATATCTCTTTTGGGGGTATCTGTCTTCTTACTTTTGATATGCTAGTTCTTGTTATATATAGAGATAAAAAGATTTAGAGAGAGATAGATGATAGATAACAGAAAGTTGCAATTTCTCTGTCAAATACACATAGGAAAATATTTTCTCCTAGTTTGTGATTTGACATTTTCCTAATGCTATCTTTCAGAGATAGGAAGTTTTATTATATTTTTATTAGTAATGATTTTCTTATGCTCCTCGTAAAAGATGCCTTATGTCTAATTTAGAAATATCCTCTCCTATGTGTTCTTTTAAAAATTGAAGAGTTTTAGTTTTAACTTAGGTTGTGATTCATTTCAAATTAATGTTTGAATATGTTGTGACATAAAAATTGATGTTTGTTTTTTGTCTACATGGATAGGTACTTGTTCTGGCATCATTTGTTGAAAAGAAAGTCTTTTTGAGAGAGGAGACAGGAAAAAATCCAGTCAGGCAGGGAGTTAGGATGGGTCCTCAGTTGAATCCTTTCAAATAAAGAACAGCCTGCAGGCACAGGTGAGGGAACTTGCATAGGGGGGCTTGCCTAAGAAATGCCCACAATCACACAGTTATGAAAGACTACACAGGTGACTTGCCCAGACATGTCCACAATAGAAAATTCCACCCCAATACTTGTGCTGTAAGGAAAACAAAGCAATATAAAGTCTAAGGGCCCACATGCTTATTAGGAAGACAGGGTGGAGCTATCAGAAATTCATGCCTTATGCAAATAAGATGCCCAACCCTCATCAGTTTCCTATAAAGGCCTTTGCATTCAACTGTAAAAATGGCCACCCTCTTCTGTGTTTCTTCTTTGCAACAGACAGCTTTCTTCTTTGACTTATTAAACTTTTGCTCCAACCTCACCCTTGGTGTCCAAGTTCCTTAACTTTCTTGGTCAGGACACAAAGAACTTTGGGTGATACCTTGGGCAGTTGAGAGAAGAATGCCATGTTGTGGTTCATTGGTGAGACTAATACTTTCTTGGTTGATGCTTTAAAACAAATCTATTTACAATTTATATATATATGGGTCTATCTCTGGACTCTCTTTTCTGTTTCCATGTTCTATATGTCTATCCTTATGCCACTATTTTAGTCTACTACTGTAACTTTATTGAAATCTTGAAACAGTCAATGCAAGCCCTCCAATTTTATTCCTACTTTTAAAACTCATTTTGGCTCTTCCAGATTCATTGAATTTCTATATAAATTTTATAATCATATTGTTTTTATTCCAGTAGACTGCAGGTATTTTGATTGGGATTTGTTGACCATATAAATCAAATTCAGGAGAATTAACACTTTTAACAAGATTGAGTTTTCCAGGTGATGGAGATGATATATATCATTATTTATGCATTTATAAAGATAATGTATATTGTTATTTATAACCTGTAGTTTTTCTTAGCAATATTTTGCATATTTATAGGGTAGAGTTCTGGCCTAAATTTTGTAAAATTTATTTATATATTTTTGATGCTACACATATAATACTTAAAAAAAATTTCAGTTCCAAAGTTTAAAATTGCTAGTTTATGGTCATACAATTGACTTCCCAATATGAACTTTGTGTCCTGAGACAAACTTATAAACTAATATTATTTCTAGTAGTATAACATATATGGGTTAGTTCATTTCATTCGATGAAATGAAATAGCAAATATATCCATAGTCTAAAAATTTATTCAACTTTTAATTTTTAAGACATATATTTATCTTAAAATTTTCTTCAGTTTTATTTCTTGATTTTTAATCTGTATGCCTTTAATATTTTCTCTTGACTTTTTCCCCAGATTATGACCAGAACTATGTCAAGGAGAACAGGTGAGAACAATATTCTTAACATTTTTTATGTAAGCGTAGCATTCAGCATTTCACTAAAAAGTATTATGGTAACTATAGTTTTTGTATATATATGATTTATCAGGTGAAAATAGTCCCTTCTGGCTTGCTGAGAGTTTTTATTTTGAATAGGTATGGTATTTTTTCAATAAATATTCTTGCATTTATTGAGATAGCTTATGTTTTTTTCCTCCTTTTTAAAAAATTATATTGGATTATATTAATTGTTTTTCATGCATTAAACCTATGTCACATTTTTAGGATAAACCCTGCTGCATAAAATACACACACACACACACACACACACGCACACACACACACACACACACTCTTGCTATTTTGTAAAGGATTTATGACCATATTCATGAGAGATATGTTTTCTTGCAGTATGTTTAGTTTATTTAATTATTAGTATTATGCTAGCTTCATTTTATAAAAATGAGTTGGGAACTATTTTTGCCACTTCTATTTTTGGAAATGTTTGTGCATGATTTAAATCACTATTTTTGGTTTGTTTTAAATGAGAGAATTCTCCAGTGAAGCTGTCTGAATCTTGGGTTTTCACTGCGAAAAGGCTTTTAATTATGATTTCTACATAAAAAATAGATGTTGATCTAATTAAGTATTCTACTTCTTGAAAAGTTTTTGAAGAGTGCATGAGATTTTGTTTTCTCATTTCTGCCTTCCAAAATATTTGTTCCTTCAATCTAATTTTTAAGATATATTTGCATATAATTTGTAATATTCTCTTTTTAAAATTTTTATAATCTATAGTGACTATGCTCTTTTATTCATGAAATAATTATATTCTGACTTCTCATTCTTGGTCATTTTATCTAAAATAATATACATTTTACTGTTTTTCTTTTTCTTGAAAAGAGCTTTTGGTTTAATTGATCATTCCCTTATTTTTCTACTTTCTATTCTATTATTTTGTATTTTATTATTTTGTGTTGTCACTTATTTGTGTTTAATTTTCTTTCTGTAGCTACTAAAGGTAGAAACTTAGACCACTAATTTAAATCTTTCTTCTTTCTCTTGGAAAACATCTAAAACTGCAAATTTTCACTATGTCTTGCTTTAACTATACTCACACATTTTGATGCATTGTGTTTTCACTATTTTTTAGTTCAAAATATTTTCTGATTCTATGATTTCTTGTTTTAGAAGTATATGTGTGAGTGTATGTGTGTTTGTGTGTCTTTAAGTTTCAAATATTTGGAGCATTTCCAGATATTTTTGTTATTTTTTTCTAAATCAGTTTTGTTGTGACCTGTAAATTTCTATATAATTCCAATTATTTACATTTTTTTCGGAATCCCTCAATTTTTTATTTGGAATTTATATGAGTTTTCCTGGTGGGTATTTAAGTACTCTTTATTTTGGAAGCAGTTTCTCTTCTTTTACTGAAGAGATGTTAACTGAGTGTTGCTGAGTAATGCTATTAGATTTCTGCACCTGGACATCTTTATTTTCAATCAAACTACTCATCTTTAGGGACATGGAACTGTTCAGTGTGCCAATAGCAAAATTCATTTCTAAAAATTCGATCCTGTGTTACTGTAAAAAAAAATTATTGGTTTCTGATTTTATCACAAAGAACATTTATATTCCTTTTCTAAACTAATAAAATGAACTGAAGTTCAACCACCTAAGTCACTTTGCCTTAATACAAGTTATCCATTTTTGATCATGTGTAATTCACAGTGGGAGCAAGGTCAAATCTCTCATTTGGCTGTAGTCTTGAACCCCTGTAAGCACCTCATAAATTGCTATCTAGTGCTAGCTTTAGATCGTGCTCAGAACATTGAAAGTATTTACACCTGGGCTAGTAAATTCCCTCTGATGCGATTTCCATTTGCTCAATAAGTAATTTAAAATTCTTTTTCAGACTTTGAGAGACAATTGTTTATACTGAACAATAGTTGAAAGTATTCTTCTTAGTTTTTTTCTTATTTTTTCTTCCATAACTTCAAAATTTCTCTTAATTCCTAAACTATTAAAGTTATGGGACCTTTCATGACATATTCCTAATACGGAGACTATCTTAGATAGGAGGGGGTGGGGGGAATGGGGAATGACAGCATTAGGAGAAATACCTAATGGAGATGATGGGGCAATGGATGCAGCAAACCACCACCATAGCATGTCTATACCTATGTAACAAACCTGCACAATCTGCATATGTACCCCAGAACTTCAAGTATAATAAATAATTTTTTAATGTATATTTTTGGTTATTCTTTAGGGAGTAAGTAAATTCTGAATTATTTTTCACCCAGCTGCTTGCTGACTGGAATTGTTAACTCTGTAAGAAATTTTAAGTTAATATATTTCTCTGATTAGAAAAATTTTCAGTTTTGCAAAAAGAACACAAAAGTTTTTCTGCAAAATAACCTGGAAGTCTAAAGACAACTTAGTACATAAGTAATGATGGTACAAGTGGGGGGATGGACAACCCTATTCATCACTATGACATATAGGCAAGAGCAGAGATCATGCTATCCTTGTGAAATGTTTTATTTACATATATTTAATGAGGTTATCTCTTTTCAACTCAGAATTGAATAGGTTTTAAGTAGAACAAAGGGAAAAACATGTTTTTTAAGACTTAACTTTTTCTTATACACAGTGCAACATACATACAAATTTTAGGATTCTATAGGTAATTCCATCTTTATTTGTAAATTAAATTCTTTATAACTTTTTTCTAAAAAGTAGTAAACTTTTAGTTTTAAAACCAGAACATTTTTAGATGCTTTATATATAACTTACTTTCTTTTAAAGTAATATTTTCCTAATGGTGTCTTCTTGTTCCTTTTTTTTTTTTTTTTCCCTGAGAAAAAGTCTCTCTCTGTTGCGCAGGCTACAGTGCAATGGTATGATCTCAGCTCACTGCAACCTCTGCCTCCCAGGTTCAGGGATTTTCCTGACTCACTTTCCTGAGCAGCTGGGATTACAGATGCACGCCACCATGACTGGCTAATTTTTATATTTTTACTAGAGATGGGGTTTCATCATGTTGGCCAGGCTGGTTTCGAACTCCTGATCTAAAGCAATCCACTTGCCTTGGGCCTCCCAAAGTGCTGAGATTACAGGTGTGAGCTACTGTGCCCAGTCTTCTTGTTTCTTAAAATAGATACTTTTCTGTAAGATGATTATTTTCAGTCTTAGATACTCCCACCAATTATGAGTTCTATTCACTCCAGAGGCCAATGCAACATCAACATTATAACACCCATTTAAACAAACTGAAAATCTATTTTATTCTTACCATAATACCTATCTAGCCAAATGTATAATTTTTTTGCTCCAAATATGCAATATATACTCAATCTAGTCTTACATTATTTCTCCAGTGTTCAGAATACTTGAAATAATAATAGCACAGTATTTGAAATAGTAATCTTCATTCTCCTCTAAGTAATTAAATATTTAAATCTGATGTTTTATAGTGGTGGCATTGTTACAGGAAAGGGGTCCCAATCCAGACTTCAGGAGAGGGGTTTTGGCTCCAAGAGAGGGCTCTTGTTGTGCAAGAAAGAATTCAAGATGAGTCCACAGTGCAAAGTGAAAGCAAGTTTATTAGGAAAGTCAAGGAATAAAAGAATGGCTACTCCGTAGTAGCCACCTTCTGAATCCACTCAAGCTGAGTGTTTGTTTCTCAGTTAGGACATGTGTGTTGTCTTTTATATACTCAGGATATTGCTTCCATTTAATGTCACATGGACATTTAAGTTTTTGATCTTTGGTCTGAAACCTGACTTTTCTTCATTCAATTCTGGTCTAGCTTCTAGTTACTCTGGTAAGACTTTCTGACCACATCTACAGCTTGACAATCATTTCTATTTCTGTCTGTTTAGCTCTCTTTTTATTTAAAAAGCTAATTTGGAAACTAGCATTAAATATGATAGAGTTTGGCTAAATCTCTAATATCCCCAGTAGATTATAAACGCATTAGGAAAAAGGACCATATTTTGGATCAATCTACATGATTTGCTCTTTAGTATAATGCCCTAAACATGTAATGATTTCTATAAGCAAGTTTTTTATCTTACCCATGCCTTAGTATCTAAGGAGGCATCTATGATTTTTCAAATAGAAATTCATTTAAAATTTAATTTGTATTACACAGGTCTGGGCACTTCAGGTATATGTCTTTCTCTCTAACATATTATGGCACTGTTTCAGAAAGCTGTCAAGAAAACACTTGGTTTAATTTCAAGCAATCATGTTCACATAATTAGTTTTGGTTCCAATCACTTGAGTTAAATATTTTCAAGTAATTTGCAGGCTGGGGATCCAGGGAAAAAAATGTAGGAAATTGCCACAAGCATCGTTTTTGGTAACAAGAATTTGCCTCTGAGTCAGTCAAGATTCATATTTACTATGGAAATGTAACTCACAATTCAGAGGGCATGTAATACTCTATGAAAATTTTAGTTTCATTATGTAGTAAATGGAATATATAAGAGATGTAAAATCAGGAATGGAAATATTAAACCACACAGAATGTAGCAGTTCAAAGCCCTTAATTAGAGTTTAAATTGTGACTTCAAACTCTTCAAATGTAGTTTAGGTGCTTTCTAAACCATAAGGAATAGATTATATGTATGCAAATTAGAGTATGTTTGATTGACAGAGTAAAACATACTTTAGGGCAACATTTTAGTTATTCCAAACTTCTCAAGAATTACCGCAGAACTGTTAGTTAACAATTTTCCTTTTACATTTTCACACAAATACATAGCTTCGTATTTGTCTACTATTCTTTCCATTATTATGCAGGAATTAAATTCCTTACGAAACCAGCAGAAATAACTAAAGATTCTGTGGTATTAAAGCAACAGAGATTAACTCATTTGGCTATTTCCAATCAATCATACCAATATCGTATTTTGACTCCAATTTGTGTTGTGTATTACACTAACTTATTATTGGCAATAAGATAGCATTTAATTTAAATAGAAATCACATTTTCCAGACATTAATTATGCAACTTATTGGTGTATATTAGAGTTGGAAAATGCTTCATCGATTGCTTAAGAAAATTTTTAATAACCTCTTCTTTTCATGATTTCTCTGGCAATATAATACTATTTTATAAATTTTTAAATTTTGATGAATGTTACAGAATTAGAGTATCCTTTTCAATATTTTAGAGAAATTAAACTTTAGGATAACATATATTATCTTTTTAAACACTCATTGAACAATTTTAAAAGAAAGGAAAATCAAACAACCAGAAAAGAAAAGAAGGATCCAAGGTGGAAGAATACATTTGATCTAACTCTGTACAAAGTCACGAGAGATGGTGCTTCCAAATTTGACTTAGTAGATAACTGCTGGGATTTGAATTACTACATTAGGAAGAGGAATGTGGCTTTGCTGTGGAAGGCAGAATTGCCAAATCTCTCTGATAGTTGGTAAAAACTCTCTCCCCGACCAAACTGCAGTCAGGCTCTATGAGCCCTCTTCTTAAGCCTCATCCCTGGTCTGTAACTGCAGAATGACACTGCAAATAATTTTATCCACAAGCCAATCCCTCCCAGGTGTGAGCATGCACACACACATACACACACCCCGGAGACTTGACAAACACACAGTAGTTTCTAACAGCTCTAGGCCACACCCCCAGGATGACCTCAGTCCTTCTTAAAATACCTTCTTAAGAAAGCTCAAGTCTGCCAAAAGAATTAACTGTTCTAGTCAGCATTTGCAGATAAGGCCCACCTCAGTCTCTGTGGGATGGTAGGATCCCAATTTTGATAAGTACCAAATAGCAAACCCCAGTGACCTAGTCACATACATGAACTTACTTTCTCCTTTTTGAAAATGTCCACTTCTCTTTCTCCGCTCAAGCCCCTGCTGTGCCTCCTTCCTATTCTCTCATTCTCTCCTTAAAATGTCCAGACATCTCTGCACAAATTGAAGTTTTCAGTTCATGATGAACCCTATTCCCTATTGCAATAGTTTATAACTGAATAAAATATGCCCTCATCAAGTGTCCAGTTTTGTTGTTTGTCTTGGACAAACATGGTCCATACAAAAAACCAAAATGGAGGCACACTGCTCATCCTGCAGAAAAGTTGAGAAGATGCCTACTCTTGACTGTTTGAGAGGATAACAAATGATAATAAACTGGTAACCCAAACTTTTAATGTGAGTTAACTAAAATGAATTACTAATCCAAATTTTATAATACATCTGTTGCATCATTTTATTACCTAGAATTTACTGAACTAGAGAGAAGTTAACCATTCATAAGATGAATTAATTTTTTAAAACTGGAAATAAAACATAAAAAATAAAACGAAGCAAATATGAAGCAAAAGTAAAAAAAAAATTGTGTATTTAAATACTAAGGTGAAAAAATTTTAAATGAAAGATAAAGAAATGTAGGACTCTGTATAAAAGAAAACTGGAAAAATAAGGTTTCCAATACAGGCATTCAAAGGCCTTTGTTAGCCCTTAATTCTACAAGTTTTAGTTTTATTGTAAGAAAAAACATTTTCTTTCAAAAATTCATTGTATTTTACATTTTCAAGTATTAATTATCCCACTACTTAGTTAAATACTTCAGTTAAATACCCCAACTTCCAAGGATGGGCCTCATTGGTAAAAGGAAAATGATTTAGTTCATTAATGGGAATATGATTTAGTTCATGAATGGGAATATACCACCCTTTGGTGCAAGGAGATATGATAAAAATATTCCATTATCCTAAGAGGAAAACAAGTTTATTTTCTTCTACTGAATTATGTTGTACGTGGTTATTTTGCCTATATATTAGATATAATAACATATTACATTGTATAACAGTATATACTATATATTAAATATTGGGCTATCATTGAAATTATAAAGGTATGTAGCAGACAACAAAGCAAAGAAATTGAAAGAAAGTGAGTATTGAAGACAGAAACTGAAATACATAATGCACCAATCACAGAGGCGATACTACCTCTAGGCTTTTGTTAATGCAAGCTATTTGATTCCAGTTTTCCATTATCCACAGACTATATCACCCTAACATGATGCATACTGAAGTAAAAAATTCAGTGGAAGGGTAATAAAACTAGGGTGGGCAAACCTAAAGAGAGCATAGAGTTTCTATAGGAAAAAAAGATTATCAGCACAAGTTAAAATATAGAAACTGGAAATAAAATAATTATCTCCAATTTGTAATGAGACAAAACATTGTTACATATATTCTATACATTACATATATAATACTTTATATTACACATACTATACCCTTATTTTTATATTCATATAATCTCTTATATACACACATACACACACAAATATGCTATGTATTAGCAATGCCAAACAGATTCATGACAAAATAAGGGACTAAATGCTTGAGAAAGACATAAAATGAAGTAGCAAATTTTCACGGTTGATATATTATTAATTAGCATATCTTTTGTAAATTGTTCTCAAAATTCAAATTAAGAATTATACTTTACTTTTTTCAATTAATTTACGTTTCTCTAATCAATGCCCCATAGCCCCTCAATAGTATATGCCAAATATTTCATCATTTTCAATAAAATAAAATAAATTCTGTTTTATAAACAAAAAAAGAGAAGGAAAGTTGGGAAGTAAAGCACAAAGGTATCTGTAATGTTTAATTTATTTTACATATAAATGTATGACTAATTTCAATAGTAACAAATTTGGGTAATGGGTATATGAGTATGCATAACATCATTTTGTTATTTTTTCTACATCACAGAAGTTGTCAAAACAAAAGTAAATACATAAATGAAAGTTCTGCTTCTGTAATTTTGGAAAAGTAAATGCTGAGGACTCATGGTATCCTTGAGTAGTGCTAGATAGCAAGGTTGCCTGATTGATGGTATACAAATAATTAGATGGGAGAAGTTAGATTGGCCACTTTGGACAAGTTAATTAATAATTCAGAATCTCCATTTTCTTAATAAAAGCAAGCACAGTAGTGGTTGCCATGTATAATTGTTTTGAAAATTAAATGAGACAACACTTATAAAGCTCCTGAAATACAGAAGGCAATATGCAAAGGCTAATTCTTCTCCCAGCAACAAATATTCAATTCATTGTATAAACTATTCCAGAGGCCAGGAAGTATTTCAGTTGCCTCCATGATTAATCATCTGCTTAATCAATTATTTTAAAGACATTCTATGATATCTTGATATTCTGGGAAACCATTTTTACATATTAGAGTTTTCCAAAAAAAAGGTTAGCCAGTTTAAGAGTAATAATATGAAAATATTTATTATGTTGTATATGGCTAGCATATGGGTTTTAGCAATATTATTTTTTTTTAATTTTCTTATTTGATTCCTACATTTCTTTATCTGCTCATGTTCATTCCAGAAAATTTACCTTCATTTAAAATATATATGAATTGTTCATATTTCTGTTTGTACGATAAGCTGCATATATTACCCTTAAAAATAATAATTAGAAAAAAAATAAACCAGACTCCTGAGAACAGGCAGGCTTGCTACAAAAGCTTTACTTTTCCTCACAAAATGTTCAAGTTAGGAAGTTACTCCAGACCAATCATTTTCAATAGCGTAAACTGGCTTTGAAAATATCTTTACCTTTGAGAGGTTTTCTTTTTTCAGTCTGATATTCTTTGAATGATATTTAATAATACGTTGCCGTGGTAGGAGATAAGAGGTAAAGAGTATGAAGAAGTGGGATCCAATATTGCATATTACAGAATTTCATTCTTATAGGCCAATTTTTATTTATGGTTTGATATGTAACTGTCACATTATACATATTTCAAAAGAGGTAATATTTTGACAGGGCAGGAAATTGCACACCAAAATTTTGTCCACATACACACACATAAAGATACTCTCTCTCCTGTTCTGAATTTAATACTGATTGCCTAGAGAAGAATACTTATATTTTAAATATCTCTATTAGATGCCACCTAATGAATACAAACTTAAATACAAATTGTACATTGTATTGGGGAAATTTAGAACTGTAAATCCACCTCCTAATGTTGTAACACTCACGGTATCTGTATCCCATGGCTTTCTAGTAATTGTAATCTGCTTTGCCCCCTGTGTTAGAGATATAATTATGTTAACAACTTTCCTACACAGTCACCATACATTGCCATTATGAAGCCAGCTTCATTTAATTAGCATCATGTAGTAAATTAGCAGTTATAAGGACTGCTGGGTACAAGAGGATCTCCATTTTCTCACCATTTACTTAATCCTCAGCCAATGTTAAGATTACTGCTCACTGAATTTCCATGGCAAAATCACCATCATCCTTCTCAGATGTTGTGATTCAGCATGTGTATGGATTTGGAACAAACACTTTTTTCCGGATGCCCAGAAGTTAAGATTATTGAAACCCTATCTTGCTCCTGATTGGAAAGAAACAGGAATGCAGAGAGACAATGCCCATGTGAATGAATTCTTTATTTCCAACTGGCAATTAAAAAAAAAAAAAAAAAACTCTTGACAAAAAGAGTAGCATTAACTAGGGAGTAAATGGAAAGGCAGAGTGATTCTTTTAAAAGGAAGTTCACAGATTTTATTAGCATTTTAGAAGAGTTTTTTATGCCTAGTGCTGGGTGGCAACATGTAACATTAAATTACATTATTATTTTATCCCATTATTAGGCTTATAGTATGCTGTAAGATGATGAATGACTTCTGTGCTTGTTACAAGTATGTGCTTGGTAATTCATTATGGCTCAACTTTGTCAGAAATTATTTTCAGTGTAGCAAAAACTAGTAGTTTGAAGCAGAAATTACCATAATTATAGAGCATCAGACAAAAACTTAAATTTATTTATTTGCCTAGTAAAGAGCATAATACATACTTAAAATGTCATCTCATTGTGGTATTACAATGTAAGTTAATTCTGTATCTTTATACAAAAAAAAAAAATACCTCTATAAATAATTTCCAATTCATGGCTTTGTACTGGAGTGTTAAACTAATCATTCTGTCTCCAGAAATAAATAATAAACAAAATATTCCTAGTGTATTGTCAAAAATAGCTTAAGAAATTCTTTTGATTTTCCCTTTGGATCAACAAGTGCCCTGGCAAATAATCTAAGAACACTAAATATTGCACATGCTTAGAAAGCATTTCATTTATGTTGAAGATAAAAACTGCACTCTAGATTGTTACTGCTCATCAAATAAATGGAAGAGAGAAGAACATGGTTTAGATTATTTGGTTTGAGTGTTCTTTCACTTAATAAGGACTTAACATATTTGAATCCAGATTATGAGCCACAGGGATTCCTCATTTCTGAACATCTACTGGATGCTGTGTTGATCCTTAAGAAAGATTACCTAATACCAGGAGCTAGGCCCAAGAGGGGCTTTCTGTCATCACTGGAAGAAGACTACTGGTGTAGTGTGTCTACCCCCCAGAGAAGCCGGTTCTCTGTGACTCTTGGCCTACTTGGCTGACCTGGCCTCCTCCAGTGGTTGGTCCCAGACCCTCATATCTCTCAGGGACACAATCCAATGGGAAGCTGTCACATGCCTTGTTCAAGGTACTTTGGCCTCCTGCTCTGGAGAGACTCTGTTCCCATGCAGCCAAGATAGGAGAAGAGGTCTGGTGTGAGCCCACAAGAGTATATAAACTTGCCAGACCTTGCTCTGCAGGCTGCAAGCTGCTGGCAGAGAGGAATGCCAGTTTGCACCCACTTGCTGACATTCACTGCACACTGTGGCTTATGTTTTGGGTGCTACCATTGCTGTCTTGGAACCAGATGTCCCTGATAACTTCTCTGAGAGAACAGATGGCACAACTGATAAGTATGAAGGAATTGACACCCTGTAAGGCAAATGTTCATCAATGGAAGACAGAAACCAATAAATTATTTTTCCACCCTTTCTCAGGACAGATTCTTTGGAGACATAGTTATTCACAGGGAGCCACCGTTTCCTAGCCTCACTTCCTCTTCTCAATCTTCCTTTCCTTGGAATTTACTCCTCATCACATATTAGCATATAAGATGGTAGGCTCAGTTTTCCAGGCTACTAAAATAGCTAACTACCCAACTGAAGAGAATGCATAGGTCTCTTGACAGCCATCTAGATATCAGAAAGAATACTAAGCTCATGCCCTTTTCTCGTTAGAAAATCCCCTAGCACTTTAATCAGATCTATATACTATTATATTACATACAATTCCTTGGTTTTGAAGCACATGATATTAGAAAGTAGCAAACTTGAAAGAGGATGAGGGATTTTTACATTGTTGTTTGTATCAGAGGACTGCTGAGAGACAACAAGGAAAATAATAATTAAAAAAGAATAAACAGCTAGGCATGTTGGCTCATGCCTGTAATCCCAGGACTTTGGGAGGCCAAGAGTTCCAATACTTAACTCAGTCCTATAACCTTACCCGAGGTGACTTAAATGTCATCCTTACTTCTACTCTAACCTGAAGAATGCTTAATATGCACCCAATCAGTCCCTGACATTAAAAAGCTACAGAAATTAGAATCTGGCCCTCAAACCCCACAACAGGAATTAATCAACCTTGCCTTCAAGGTGTTCAATAATAGGAAAATGCTGCCTAATGGCAGCGCATCTCAGAACTACAGATGCTTGCCTCTGCCATAAGATGAACCCCAGCCACAACACTGGCTCACAAAGACTTCAAAGCGCCCAGACTGCAGCATCCAGCTGCCCCTCCTGGACCTTGCTTCAAGTGTTGGCAACCTGGCCACTGGGATAAGGAATGTCCACAGCCTGGGATTCCTCCTAAGCCCTGACTCATCTGTGTGTGCCCCACAGAAAGTCAGACTATCAGACTCACTTCACTGCTCCTCAGCTTGGTGGCTCAAGACTGACACTGCTTGAACAGCTCAGAGGCCCTCTGGACCATCATCGATGCTAAGCTTCAGGTAACTCTTATGGTGGAAGATAAGTCCAACCCCTTCTTAATCAACATGGGGGCCACCCACCTCACACTGCCTTCTTTTCAAGGACCTGTCTCCTTGGCTTCTATAACTGCTGTGGGAAGTGACTGCAAGGCCTCCAGGCCTGTCATAACTCCCCAAGTCTAATAATGTCAGTTAGGTCAGCACTCCTTTCCACATTCTTTCCTAATCATCCCCACTTGTCTAGTTCCTCTGTTAGGCCAAGATATCCTAACAAAATTGTCTGCCTCCTTAACTATTGCTGGGCTAAAGTCACACCTCATTGCCGCCCTCCTCCCCAAACCTGGACCTCCCTCAATAGCTCCCCTTATGTCCCCCTACTTAACCCTAAGGTGCCGGACACCACCTCCCCATTTCTTGCTACAAGTCACTCACCCCTCATCATCTCCTTAAAACCTAACCACCCTTATCCCACCCAGCACCAATATCCCACCCCAGCACAAGCCTTAAAAGGCCTAAAGCCTGTTATTACTCGCTTACTGCAACATGGCCTTTTAATTCCTGCAAACTCTCCTTACAATTCCCCTATCCTAGCTGTCCAAAAAGCAGACAAATTCTACAGACTAGTTCAAGACCTCCATCTCATAATCAGACTGTACTTCCCATCCATCCTGTTGTACCAAACCCTTATTCCCTCCTATCCTCAATACCCCCTTCTGCAACCCATTATTCCATCCTTAATCTCAAAGATGACTTTTTCACCATCCCTTTCTACCCCTCCTCTCAGCCTCTTTTCACCTTCACCTGGACTAACCCCAACACCAACCAGTCAAAGCAACTCACCTGAACCGTTCTGCCCCAAAGCTTCAGAAATAGCTCTCATTTATACTTTAGTCAAGCCCTTTCCCAGGAGACTTTCACTTTTGGATACCAGGTTTTGCCCTCCTAACCAAACCACTTTATAAACTTGCAAAAGAAAACCTATCTGACCCCATAAACCAAAAATCCTTACCCCATTCTTCCTTCCATTCTCTAAAAAAGGCCTTAAAGACTGCTCCTACTTCAGCACTCCCCAACTCCTCTAACCCTCTTTCTATACACACCAGAAATAAAAGGCTGTGCCATCGGAATTCTTACACAGGAGCCAGGCCCATGGCCTGTAGACTTTTTATCCAAACAACCTAACCTCACAGGCCTGGGCTGGCCCTCAGGCCTACACATGGCAGCAGCTGCTGCCCTGAAACTCTTAGAATCCGTCAAAATCACAGGCTATGCCCCACTTACCCTCTATAGCTCTCACAATCTCCAAAGTTTAGTTTCCTCTTCACACCTTACACACATACTTTCAGCCCCTCACCTTCTCCAGCTTTATGCATCCTTTACTGAAACCCCCACAGTAACCATTGCTCTTAGACTTAACTTCAACCCAGCCTCTCACTTAATACACAAAACCCAAACCTCATGACTGTTATCTCCCCAATCCATATTAACATCCCCCGCATTTCCCTATATTTTGCTGTTTCCCATCCCAAACCTAGACCACTCTTGGTTTATTGATGGCAGTTCTTCAAAGCCCAGTCAGTTAGCACCGGCCAAAGCTGGATATGCTGTTGTATCTCACTTATCTATTATTGAGGCTGCCACACTCCTCTCTTCTACCACTTCTCAGCAAGTTGAACTGATTGCCTTAACCCATGCTCTTACTCTTGCCAAAGGAACACATGTCAATATCTATACTAACTCTAAAAACTCCTTCCACATCCTACATCACCATGTTGCCATATGGGCAGAAAGAGGTTTTCGCACCACACAGGGGTCCTCTATTATCAATGCCCCCTTAATAAAGGCCCTCCTTTAGGCTACTCTCCTCCCAGCCAAGACCGGAGTTATCCACTGCAGAGGACTCAGGATCTGAGCCACTTTTAAAGAACCCACAGGGTATAGCCCCTTTAAACTCCTATATGGCCACACCTTTCTGCTTGAGCCTAACCTTATTCTAGACACTAGTCCTCTTGGTGATTATATTCCAGTCCTCCAACAGGCCAGACATGAAATCTGCCAGGCTGCTAATTTCCTATTATCCACTCCAAATACTCTGCCATATGAAAACACCCTAGCCGGAAGGTCAGTCCTAGTTAAAAGCCTAACCCTTGGTCTCTGCAACCTCAGTGGACAGGACCCTTCCTGGTCATCTATAGCATCCCAACTGCTGTCTGTCTACAAGACCTTACCCAGTGGGTCCATCATATGAAGATAAAGCTATGTCCATTAGACAATCCACCTGACTCCTCTGACTCCTCTTGGAAGTTGCAAGTACTCTCCCCTGCTTCTCTTAAACTCACCCATATCCCCAAATTGGAAGAGTAACCCTATAGAAACCTAATATACCTTTCACTTTCATTAGGCATCTTTTTCCTAACACCACTAGTTAATGTAGTCTCCCCTACTACTTAAACCACACCTCAGAAAGTCTCCGTTGCTATTACTTTCTGTCTAACTGTGCTCAAATTCACTGTACTCATTTACTTTTACATGCCCTGCTTTTGTTTAAGTTGCTGGTTTACACTTTTCTTCCAGGTGATTACAGCGGATATTTCATAGTTTTACCCTCAAGATGCCACCCTTAATTATCTCTTAGAGTGGATAGATAATCTTCAATGGCAGGGAACTCGCCAATTCTTCCACCCCATAAAGTCCTCTTCCTTTCTTTTATACTCAGTCTTAATCTTGCTCTCATTCTCTGCTCATACCCAATCTTGTTAAAGAAAGTGAGTGGTTCCTTATGGATACCACACACTTCCTCATACACCATGAAAACAAAAGCTCTCCCTCCACACAGTTACCCTACCAAACCCCACTAAAACTTTTAACAGCCGCAGCCCTTGCTGGTTCCCTTGGCAATTGGGTCCAAAGTCCCAGCTCCCTCAAAACACTTTCTCACCTTTTCAGTTTACACTTCCAGTACTGTCTAAGACAAGGACTTTTTTCCTTTGTGGTTCTTCTTCTCATGTCTGCCTTCCTACCAACTGAACAGGCACTTGTATCTTAGTTTTCCTTACTCCCAAAATTCAGTTCGCCAATGGAAATGTTCCCCTTATGGTCCTGACATGACACAAGGAGGTCATTCCATTGATCCCATTACTTGTAGCATTAGGAATTACTACTGCACTAGGCACAGGCATAGCAGGCTTTACCACTTCAATTGTCACCTTCCGTAGCCTCTCCAATGATTTCTCTGCTAGCATTGCAGAATGAACTCATTCACTATCCCTTCTTCAAGCCCAAGTAAATTCCCTAGCTGCAGTTGTCCTCCAAAACCACAGAGGTCTTGATTTACTCACAGCTGAAAATGGAGGTCTTTGCCTATTCCTAAATGAAGAATGTCGTTTTTATGTAAAGCAGACCAGCAATGGGAGCATTTCCTGCTGAATCCCTTTCTGAGGGCCTGCTGTTTACTTTTCATGTATGTGCCTTAACTTCATTTTTCATAGTGCATCTGCATATGAAAACCATTATATACTTATCCCTATAATTTTTATATTATATAGAATGTTCTAATTTTTACAATTTCTTTTTAAAAAATTTACTTTGTTATATTGCTAGATAATGATAAAGCATTGTCAATTTTTAGATAAACTTTTTGCTTTCACTTGGATAAGATTTTATTATTTTTCTAGAAATTTTGTTTGGTTTAACTTAATTCATAAAAGGGAGTATAATTGTTTTAATTAGTTAATTCCCTTTATCTTCATACCTCACTCTAATTTCCATCTCCTCACAGGAAATTTTCTTTATTTTTTGTTTAATGGAGTATTGCTCTGTTGTCCAGGCTAGAGTGCAGTGGCACAATTCCGGCTCACTGCAACCTCCACCTCCCTGGTTCAAGTGATTCTCCGACCTCAGCCTCCTGAGTAGCTGGGATTGCAGGAGGGCACCACCATGCCTGGCTAATTTTTGCATTTGTAGTAGAGACAAGGTTTCACCATGTAGGCCTGGCTGGTCTCGAACTCTTGAACTAAAGGGATCCACCCACTGCAGCCTCCCATAATGCTGGAATTATAGGCATGAGTCACTGAACCTGGCCCACGAAATTTCTTTCTTTTTGTGTTTGTGTGTGTGTGTATGTGTGTGTATGTGTATATTTATTGTACTTTAGATTCTGGGGTACATGTGCAGATCATGCAGAATTGTTGCATAGGTACATATACGGCAATGTGGTTTACTGCCTCCATCCCCCCGTCACCTATAGCGGGCATTTCTCTGCATGTTATCCCTCCCCAACCTCCCTAACCCCCACTGACCCTCCCCTAGACCCCCACAACAGACCCCAGTGTGTGATGCTCCCCTCCCTGTGTCCATGTGTTCTCATTGTTCAACACCCACCTATGAGTGAGAACATGCGGTGTTTCATTTTCTGTGCTTGTGTCAGTTTTCTGAGAATGATGGTTTCCAGATTCATCCATGTGCCTACAAAGGTCACACACTTACGGTTTTTTTATGGCTGCATAGTATTCTATGGTGTATATGCACCACATTTTTTTCTTGTCCAGTCTATCATACATGGGCATTTGGGTTGGTTCCAGGTCTTTGCTATTATAAACAGTGGTGCACTGAATGTATGTGTGAATGTGTCTTTATAACAGAATGATTTATAATCCTTTGGATATATACCCAGTAACGGGATTGCTGGGTCAAATGGAATTTGAATTTCTAGGTCCTTAAGGAATTGCCACACTGTCTTCCACAATGGTTGAACTAATTTTCACTCCCACCAACAGTGTAAAAGTGTTCCTGTATCTCCACATTCTCTCCAGAATCTGTTGTTTCCAGATTTTTTTAATGATGGCCATTCTAACTGGTGTGAGATGGTATCTCAATATGGTTTTGATTTGAATTTTGCTAATGACCAGTGATAATAAGCACTGTTTCATATGTTTCTTGGCCTCATAAATGTCTTCTTTTAAAAAGTGTCTGTTCATATCCTTCGCCCACTTTTGAATGGTTTTGTTTTTTTCTTTTAAATCTGTTTTAATTCTTTGTAGATTCTGGATATTAGCCCTTTGTCAGATGGATAGGATTGCAAAAATTCGTTCCCATTCTGGTGGTTGCTTGGTCACTCTAATGATTATTTGTTTTGCTGTATAGAAGCTCTGAAGTTTAATTAGATCTGTCTATTTTGGCTTTTGTCACCAATGCTATTGTTCTTTCACCATGAATTTCTTGCTTATGCCTATGTCCTGAATGGTTTTGCCTAGGTTTTCTTAATGAGTTTACTTTATATCTTGTAATTTGAACATATTCTTATAACGTGTGCACTGTGGTTTTATGTGCATGAATTTTTTTCCCTCCTGAAACTATCTGCTCTCTCTTCTATCATGGGAAACAAAAATATTCTCTTTACATTCGTAAGAGCTGAGTAGGCTTGAGGGCAATGCCCATAGTTACATCTTGGAGTCCCCAGTCCACTGTCATGTTTTCATAGAAAAGAAATGTTCATTGATGGGCTTCCTGGTTCTCCTTATCTTGGTCAATCTGACACATTCCTCTTAACCTTCCTGGATGATGCCTACTATCTGTGAAGCTTATTTTTCTTCTGTAAATACCAATGTGCTTGTTCTTATTCAACAAGTTAAAATAACTAAAACAATAAGTATTGATACATTTAAATTTGAATTCTCAATCAATCTGTGTAAATGTTTGCCTGTCATTTGTCATGATCAGTATGCATAGGAACACCAGGGAAAATGAGTTTAATCATTACAATTAATATGGTACTATTAATCCACTGTCATGTTTGAGCCTGTAGTCTGCTGACTCTTAGAAAGATAATTATCTATAAAACTTAAGGCAGAAAAAGAATAGCATATTACTATTGGATGCATGCTGACCTTCTATCTCAGAGTAAAATAGACTTATGACTTATTTCTACATCAATTAGCTAGAACTTAGAGGAAACTGTTAGCCAATTAAGATAAAACAGAAAAAATGACCTTAAAGGCTAATCTTTGCTTCAGAGTATAATTCGAATTATTTTTGGTAATCTATACAACTCTGTTTTATGATGGAGTTAATTTAGGTTTCAAGGTGAAGTACAAATGGAAATAACTAACTGGATCATTTAGACATAATGACTTCCTTTGAAACTACCTTTGTAAATTGAATCTTTCTGATTAAATAGGACTTTAATGTAAACATGCATTACTATGCTTAATTTTTATTAATTTTAAAGATTCAGTAATATCTTTTAAGGTAAATTACTTGCATATGGCACAATTGTGTTAACTGCATAGATAAAAACATCTTAACACTTTGTTAACAATCAGGTATTGAGTTGAATGTTAGACTTTTAAGTTAAGAAAACTAAACAACATTATTAAGTAATTAAAATGTCTCTATAAATTTGAATAAATCACATATCTCCTCTTGAAAATGAATTTAAGAGTATATTTACTATAGTAAAATTTTTCTTTCTAGACTTCTAGCTCAATCTAACAAATGTGGTTGATAATACAATTTATGAGATTATCTCTATCAATGCAGTTTTACTGTGATTTAAGTAAAACTACACTGATAGAAGTAGGTTCTTATTATCAGCTAGAAAAATGATAAAAATCCTTAGTTAGAAGAGTTTCAGATGTTTAACTTACATAGGTAGCCTGTGATTTTGTTTATAACATATTGTTTCCATTTATTATTGAAGTAATAATAGCAGGAGTTGGGATAAAAATTTTAAAATTTCATATAATATGCTAATCTCAGACAAAATAACTACTATTTTTATTTTCTTGCAGGTAAGAAATGAATTTCAAAATACATCTGAATGACTGAAATATTGATTTCTGTATTTAAGGCCTAGTTATTTATATCAATAATCTGTTACAATTAGAATCTCATCAGTATTGATATTGGTAGGATATTTAATGTCCAGGGACTGCTATTTGGTCAGTTTCTCTATTTCTCTCCTCTTTTCTCCTCTCCGCCCTGTAATTCTCTTCTCTTTTTCTCCCTCTTTAGTTGAAATTCCCTACCTGCTTCTAATTAGACTCATCTCCTGACTCAAATGTTACCAGTTTGAGGAAGCCTTAAATAGACATGAGTTGTGTTATCTTGCTTTCAACAGGTTTTCTCTAACTCCATAATAAGCATTACATTTTGCTCAATTATTTATATGTGTGCCTGTCCCCATCTCTTCACCAAGACATCACCTGGAAAGCAGGGTAAATGTTCGAGTTATCATTGTATCCTTAGCCCTAGGATAATTTGTGAAGCACAGCAGATTTGTAATGCATGTTTATTTTGTGGATGGCTAATTGTATTTTTAGGTCCACTTTTCTGACTGTTTAAATAAGTTAATATTGTTCTCTGTGAATACCTTCAAGGTGGATTAAATGGGAATTACAGACCCCTTTAGAGGTGCCAGTAAAGGTAGGAGGATAATATATCTAGAAAATATTTTGGGATTTCTAAAACACTACAGGAGGAAAGGAAGTTAAATAAAACCAGCACATTATCTTACTAATCTGAACCAAGGACCCATAATCCCTACCCTTGTCTAGCCAACTAGAGAACTGAAGAATCTCTTAACACATGGCAATCAACACAAGGAAGTATCCAGAAATTACCTCTACAATCTTGCACATGCCTTTGGAGTTGCATGAAATGCCACAAAAATATGCAAGGATGACATTAGAAATTAGATTTGATTGAGGAGTCAGGATATAAAATGTTAGACTATTCAGTGATAATAACAACATCAATGAGAGCAGCAAAATTCTGGCAAGATTTATTGATGGCTTTCATCATGACCAAAAGTGCTGGTAGATATTAGTTATCTCTTAGGATTATAATTTATTTTTCTGTGCCATTATATAAATCTTGTGTTCAGGCAAAACTCTTGGCACCTTTATAAAAATATCAAGCTTTACATGGCTAATTTATAAGAAACACTACAGGGCATCTAAATGGTCTTATTTGAAAGTGTTGATGAATAAATACTAAAATTCACATTCTAAAGGTAAAATAGTTTTGACCTCCACCATCAATTAAGACTATTAGGACATTAAAGTAGGTTTTAAATGGAGTAGAAGAAATAGCAATGAACTTCCATTTACCGGTAATTTACTGCCTGCCAGACAATGTCCTAAGCACCAACATTTTAAACATTTCTCATTCATGCCACTATATACACAAATAAATACTACTATGCATATTTGATAGAAGAAATCATAAGCAAGGTTAAATAACTTTCACATTGTGACTAAGCAAGGATTAATTCCTAACCCAGTTGTGTCTCCCTGCTTTAAAAGTCTCTGCTATTAATTAACTCCTCAACTATTCCTAGTAAAATGCTTTTTCTGCTGCTATGCCAGAAGTATTAGCTCTGCACTGCAAGAGAAAGCGGGGGGGGGGGGGGGGGGGGGAATCTTTAAACAAATTAAATTTAACAGAGTTTAATTGAGCAAAGAACAATTCACAAATTGTGCAGCTAGAACTAGAATAGATTCAGAGTGACTCAGGACTGCCACATGGTCGAATAACACTTATGAACTGAGAAAGGAAGGTGACAGCAAAAGCAAGGTACAGAAACAGCTGGACTAGTTACCTCCGAGGCTTTCCATTATTTGAACCTGGTTTTAATAGTTGGCTGCCTGGGATTGCCTGAAGTTTAGCTGCTCTGGGTCTGTCTACACATCAAATTAGGTTACAGTTTATTACGTAAACCTTTAGACCAAACTTAAAATCTGTACAGAGGCAGCTTTAGTCAAGGCCATTTAATTTAATGGCACTTTCCCCCTCACTGGGAATTTGGCTGTTCATCTAGATTTATTAGTTAGTTGCTTAAAGAGGAAAGGTAATTGTAATTTTGTGAGAGGACCAAAGAATATTGCTGTTGGAAAGAAGAATGTCTAAAAGCCCCTTTTCCCCTTCTTATTTATTAGAAATCACATTCTTTAATTGGATAGGGAAAAAATCTAGAAACAATAACAGTCGTCATTTACTCAGTGCTCAATATATGCAATTATTGTGATAAGTATTTTACATATATTATCCATAATTGTTTAAAAAACTGCCTCATAATAAAAGTTTGTTGTTTTACAAATGAGAAAAATGAGGCTTGAAGAGATTAATAATTTGCCAAAGGTCAAAGAGAGCTAATGCTAGTAGTTGTCAGGCATTGCATATAAAGGCTTATAATAATAAAATGCCCATATGCTCTTTGCTCTGGCAAGGTTGAGAAGATTGTCAAAATTAAGAGTGAAAGAGTCTTATGCAGAGGTGAAAGGAAATGGTATCCCTTATAGATGAATTCTGTATGACTAAAGATTCCCACCCCACTCCTCTGTTCATAGTCACAATTCAACATTTCTATTTAAAAAGTAATTCATTTTTTAAAATGATGCTCATTTTACAATAATTACACCTATTATTATTATTTTTTTTTTTTAATTTTTATTGCATTATAGGTTTGGGGGTACATGTGCAGAACGAGCAAGATAGTTGCATAGGTACACACATGGCAGTGTGCTTTGCTGCCTTCCTCCCCCTCACCCACACTTGGTATTCATCCCCAGGCTATCCCCCCCAGTCCCCCCCACTGTCCCTCCCCCATTCCCCCCAACAGTCCCCAGTGTATAGTAGACCGCCTCTCTGTGTCCATGTGTTCTTATTTTTCTCACCCTCCTATGAGTGAGTATATGCGGTATTTCTTTTTCTGTTCTTGTGTCAGTTTGCTGAGAATGATGTTCTCCAGATTCATCCATGTCCCTACAAAGGACACAAACTCATCATTTTTGATTGCTGCATAATATTCCATGGTGTATATGTGCCACATTTTCCCAGTCCAGTCTATCATCGTTGGGCATTTGGGTTGGTTCCAGGTCTTTGCTATTGTAAACAGTGCTGCAATGAACATTCGTGTGCATGTGTCCTTATAGTAGAACGATTTATAGTCCTTTGGATAGATACCCAGTAATGGGATTGCTGGGTCAAATGGAATTTCTATTTCTAGGTCCCTGAGGAATCGCCACACTGTCTTCCACAATGGTTGGACTAATTTACACTCCCACCAACAGTGTAAGAGTGTTCCTATTTCTCCACATCCTCTCCAGCATCTGTTGTCTCCAGATTTTTTAATTATTTAGTGATTATTTAGAATGTGTTCTTTACCACATAATCTATTCTTACAAGAACCTTGTTCGTAAGTGAGGTTTGCATTCCTATCTCTGGGCAAAACGTCACAGAGACTTAGAAAGATTAAAGACACTGTCAAAAGTACTGCAGTACATTGGTGATACAAATAAGGATTCATACTCATAACTGGTTAATCCTTTGATCTATAGTCTTATCTAAGGAAACCATCCTGTTACTATCATCCTTTTAATGCATCCTATTAATAATCTTTCATCAGGTAAATATAAATTACACCCAAAGAAACATGCTTTCCCAGAAAAATTGAGATACTTGAATTAGCTGAAGAGTATCTATCCTCAGCTAACCAGACTTTAATCCAATTCCAGAGCTGTCAGAGACACTAAGACATTGTAACTAAGACACAATCCTTATCTGTTGGAAATAACTAAGAGTTGAGGAGAAACAGTTTAATGATATTATGATCACTAAGATCACTGCTTATCCCTGCAACATATATGTCAGAAGATTGATATTTTTAGACCATCCCTTAGTTCTGAGAATAACTTCCAAAGTGCTGTGATATCAGAATCTCATTTGCTCTGATGCTTAACTTGTAAACTGAAGGCTATTATTGTGAAAGGTTGGGGCTGGGATAGTCAGAAACTTAACTCTATTCATAAATGAGTTATTGATATCTCAGGGAAAGAAAAATAAAAAATGTAACATTGTTGAGAGTCTGTTAGGATACTTTTGCATAATGAGAAAATTCAGATAGAAACAGAGGATAATTAAGGAAACTCATTTTTGATATATAAATATAACTCTACAGTGTAGACTGATGAACCAATGCCCACAAGAGAGGTCTCTAAAGAATGACATAAATTTGCAATATTTTTATCAGTGACTTGGATCATAACATAGAAGCCACGTTTTCCATATTTGTGAATGACACAGATTTAGGAGGATTAGCTAATCTATTTCATGACAGTGGCAGGGTTCACAAATCTTGATATACTAGAATGATGGACTGAAACCAATAAAAAATTTGACAGAAATAAATAAAAGATTCTCCATTTAGATTAAAAACAAGTTACACAAACATAGATTCAGAAAGTCCTATCTCAATAGCAGCTCAGTGAAAATGTTGGTGATAGAAGAAGTTGGTGATAGAAACCAACAATAAAACAAGAATTTTTAAAAAATATTAAACTCTAGGTTGTTTTAGTGGGAATGTTAACAGTATTCAATAGCTCTACATCAGGGATTTTCAAAGCTGGAGTCAAAATCCATTAGTGAAGTTTGAATCAATCTGTGGATCCTAAAGAGAAAAGTGTTTCTTTTTTATTTGTTATAACCAAAAAAAAAAAAAAATAGAAAAGGATAGAATGGAATAAAAAGAACAAGGCAACATTGTTCATGCTATGTGTATAAAGAAATAATTGTGTACACTTGTGTATATTTATAATATGGTGATTATCAGCTGCATGAGAATGAGAATTTTTAACTGTACTAATTATTTCTGAATCCTCAGTACATGGATATAGAAAATTGTATAGCACATGAAGTGTACTCAATAAATATTATGAACTGAATTAGGATGAAAATGTATTTTTTTACTACAGGTTATGTTAAAAAAGATTAAATGTTAGATCTCTGCTACTTTACATAGTAAAGTACACTGGGACATAGGGGTACCTGAAAAGTGTGGAAGACATGGTAACAAATTGTAGACCCTCTAAATGAACTCTGCCAAGCTGGAGCTGTCTGCTTTAGAAACCATATCATTTTGGAAACTGGAAATTATGATGCTTAACCTGAAAAATTTCTGGGACCATGATAGATGTCTTTACACAAAAGAAGGCCTTTCACTTGAAAGAATAAATATTTCAACAGGTCTTATACTAGGAGACACTTTTTAAAAAAGTATTTGCTTTCTTTTTTTTACTGCATTTTAGGTTATGGGGTACATGTGAAGAACATGCAAGATTGTCGCATAGGTACACACATGGTAGCGTGATTTGCTGCCTTCCTCCCCATCAACTATATCTGGCATTTCTCCCAATGCTATCTCTCCCCAACTCCCCAATCCCTATTGTCCCTCCCCTATTTCCCCCCTGACAGACCTCGTGTGTGATGCACCCCTCCCTGTGTCCATGTGTTCTCATTGTTCAACACCTACCTATGAGTGAGAATATGCGGTGTGTGATTTTCTGTTCTTGTGTCAGTTTGCTGAGAATTATGGTTTCCAGCTTCATTCATGTCTGTGCAAAGGTCATGAACTCATCCTTTGTTATGGCAGCATAGTATTCCATGGTATGTATGTGCCACATTTTCTCTATCAGTCTATCACTGATGGGCAATGGAGTTGGTTCTAAGCCTTTGCTATTGTAAACTGTGCTGCAGTGAACATATGTGTGCATGTGTCATTACAACAGAACAATTTATAATCCTTTGGATATATACCCAGTAATGGGATTGCTGGGTCAAATGGAATTTCTATTTCTAGGTCCTTGAGGAATCACCACACTGGCTTTCACAATGGTTGAACTAATTTACACTCCCACGAACACCGTATAAGTGTTCCTATTTCTCCACATCCTCTCCAGCATCTGTTGTCTCCAGATGTTTTAATGATCGCCATTCTAATGGGTGAGATGGTATCTCAATGTAGTTTTGATTTGCATTTCTCTAACGACCAGTGATGATGAAAACTTTTTCATATGTTTGTCGGCCTCATGTATGTCTTCTTTTGTAAAGTGACTGTTCATATCCTTTACCCACGTTTGAATTTTTTTTGTTGTTTTTTTCTTGTAAATCTGTTTTAGTTCTTTGTAGATTCTGGAATTAGCCCTTTGTCTGATGGATAGACTGCAAAAAAATTTTCCCATTCTGTTGGTTGCCAATTGACTCTAATGACTGTTTCTTTGCTGTGCAAAAGCTGTGGAGTTTGATTAGGTCCCATTTGTCTATTTTGACTTTTGTTGCCAATCCTTTTGGTGTTTTTGTCATGAAGTCCTTACCTATGCCTATGTCCTGAATGGTTTTGCCTAGATTTTCTTCTAGGGTTTTTATGGTGTTAGGTCTTATGTTTAAGTCTTTAATCCATCTGGAGTTAATTTTAGTGTAAGGTGTCAGGAAGGGGTCCAGTTTCTGCTTTCTGCACATGGCTAGCCACTTTTCCTAACACCATTTATTAAACAGGGAATCCTTTCCCCATTGCTTGTTTTTGTCTGGTTTGTCAAAGATCGGTTGGTTGTAGATGTGTTGTGTTGCCTCTGAGGCCTCTGTTCTGTTCCATTGGTGTATATCTCTGTTTTGGTACCAGTATCATGCCATTTTGATTACTGCAACCTCATAGTATAGTTTGAAGTCTGGTAGTGTGATGCCTCCCACTTTGTTCTTTTTGCTTAGAACTGACTTGGCTATGTGGGCTCTCTTTTGGTTCCATATGAAGTTTAAGGTGTTTTTTTCCAGTTCTGTGAAGAAGGTCATTGGTAGCTTGATGGGGATAGCATTGAATCTGTAAATTACTTTGGGTAGTATGGCCATTTTCACAATATTGATTATTCCTAACCATGAACATGGAATGTTTCTTAACTGTTTGTATCCTCTCTTATTTCATTGAGCAGTGGTTTGTAGTTCTCCTTGAAGAGGTTCTTTACGTTCTTTGTTAGTTGTATTCCTAGGCATTTTATTTTCTTTGTAGCATTTGTGAATGGCAGTTCATTCTTGATTTGGCTCTCTTTAAGTCTCTTATTGGTCTATAGGAATGCTTGTGAATTTTGCACATTGATTTTGTATCCTGAGACTTTGCTGAAATTGCTAATCAGTTTCGGGAGATTTTGGGCTGAGGTGATGGGGTCTTCTAGATATACAAACATGTCATCTGCAAATAGAGAAAATTTAACTTCCTCCTTTCCTATTTGAATACCCTTTATTTCTTTTTCTTGCCTGATTGCCCCGGCTAGAACTTCCAGTACTATATTGCATAGGAGTGGTGAGTCAGAGCATCCTTGTCTAGTGCCAGATTTCAAAGGGAATGCTTCCAGTTTTTGCCCATTCAGTATGATATTGTCTGTTCGTTTGTCATAAATAGCTTTTATTATTTTGAAATACGTGTTGTCAATACCTAGTTTATTGAGGGTTTTCAGCATAAACGGCTGTTGAATTTTGTCAAAGGCCTTCTCTGCATCGATTGAGATAATCGTGTTTTTTGTATTTGGTTCTGTTTATGTGGTGAATTACATTTATAGACTTGCGTATGTTGAACCAGGCTTGCATCCCTGGGATGAATCCAACTTGATCATTGTGGATAAGCTTTTAGATGGGCTGTTGCAATCGATTTGCCAGTATTTTATTGAATATTTTTGCATCTATGTTCATCAAGGATACTGGCCTGAAGTTTTCTTTTCTTGTTGAGTCTCTGCCGGGTTTTGGTATCAGGATGATGTTGGTCTCATAAAATGATTTGGGAAGGATTCCCTCTTTTTGGATTGTTTGGAATAGTTTCAGAAGGAATGGTACCAGCTCCTCTTTGTATGTCTGGTAGAATTCAGCTGTGAACCCATCTGAACTTGAGCTTTTTTTGGTTGGTAGGTTATTAGTTGATGCCTCAAGTTCAGACCTTGTTATTGGTCTATTCAGGGTTTTGACTTCTTCCTGGTTTAGGCTTGGTAGGATGCAAATGTCCAGGAATTTATCCATTTCTTCCAAGTTTATTAAATTATGTGCATAGAGTTGTTTGTAATAATCTCTGATGATGGTTTGAATTTCTGTGGAGTCTGTGGTGATATTCCCTTTATCATTTTTTTTATTGCATCTATTTTATTATTCTCTCTTTTTTTAATTAATCTGGCTAGTGGTCTATTTTGTTGATCTTTTTGAAAAACCAGCTCCTAGATTTATTGATTTTTTGAAGGGTTTTTTGTATCTCTATCTCCTTCAGTTCTGCTCTGATCTTAGTTATTTCTTGTCTTCTGCTAGATTTTGAGTTTTTTTTATCTTGCTCCTCTAGCCCTTTCAATTTTGACAATAGGATGTCGATTTTAGATCTCTCCTTGCTTCTCATATGGGCATTTATTGCTATATGTTTTCCTCTAGACACTGCTTTAAATGTGTCCCAGAGTTTCTGGTATGTTGTGTCTTTGTTCTCGTTGGTTTCAAAGAACATCTTTATTTCTGCCTTCATTTCATTGTTTATCCAGTCAACATTCAAAAGCCAGTTGTTTAGTGTACATGAAGCTGTGCAGTTCTGAGTTAGTTTCTGAATTCTGAGTTCTAAGTTGATTGCACTGTGGTCTGAGAGACTATTTGTTATGATTTCCATTATTTTGCATTTGCTGAGGAGTGATTTACTTCCAATTATGTGGTCAATTTTAGAGTAGGTGCAATGTGATGCTAAGAAGAATGTATATTCTGTGGATTTGGGGTAGAGAGTTCCATAAATATTTATTGGGTTTGCTTGGTCCAGGTCTGAGTTCAAGTCTTGGGTATCCTTGTTAATTTTCTGTCTCATTGATCTAATATTGACAATGGGGTGTTAAAGTCTCCCACTATTATTGCATGGAAGTCTAAGTCTCTGTGTAAGTCATTAAGAACTTGCATTATGTACCTGGGTGCTCCTGTATTAGGTGCGTATCTACGTTGGATAGGTGTATCTCAATGTGACAGAGAGAATGAATCCAAACTGAAAATAATCTTCAGGATATTATCCAGGAAAACTTCCCCAACCTAGCAAGGCAGGCCAATTTTCAAACCCAGAAAATACAGCGAACACCACAAAAATATTCCTCAAGAAGAGCAACCCCAAGGCATATAATCATCAGAATCACCAGAGTTGAAATGAAGGAGAAAATAGTAAGGGCAGCCAGAGAGAAAGGTCGGGTTACCCACAAAGGGAAGCCCGCCAGACTCACAGCAGATCTCTCAGCAGAAACTCTACAAGCCAGAAGAGAGTGGGGGCCAATATTCAACATCCTTAAAGAAAAGAACTTTCAACCCAGAATTTCACATCCAGCCAACCTAAGCTTCATAAATGAAGGAAAAATAAAATCATTTGTGAACAAACAAGTACTCAGAGATTTCATCACCACTAGGCCTGCTTTACAAGAGCTCCTGAAAGAGGCACCAAACATAGAAAGAAACAGTACCAGCCATTCCAAAAACATACCAAATGCTAAAGAGCATCAACACAATGAAGAATCTGCATTAACTAACAGGCAAAACAGCCAGCTAATATCAAAATGGCAGGATCAAATTCACACATAAGAATATTGACCCTAAATGTAAATGGGCTAAATGCCCCAATCAAAAGACACAGACTGGCAAATTGGGTAAAAAGCCAAAATGCATCAGTGTGCTATATCCAGGAAACCCATCTCACATGCAAGGATACACAAAGGCTCAAAAAAAGGGTTGGGGGAAGAGTTAGCAAAAAAATGGAGAGCAAAAAAAAAGCAGGAGTTGCAATTCTCATCTCTGATAAAATAGACTTTAAACCAACAAAGATCAAAAGAGACAAAGAAGGACATTACATAATGCTAAAAGGATCAATGCAACAAGAAGAGCTAATGATCCTAAATAGTACTTGCATTCTTAATATTGTGAAAATACACACACAAAAAAATAAATTTTTACAAAAAATGTCAACAGTAACAAAATGGATTGCTTTTCATACTTTCAACAGTTGATGGTGCCCTGATACTGATTTTGTTTGTAAAACAAAAACATTCCCACATTTGCAGTGAAAATAGCTAATGCAATTTCTTTGTAAACCTACTTAATTTTTAGTTTAGTTTTCCTTGGTGCAAAGATTATTACCATATTTAAAAAAATAAAATAATTAGTTGGCTAGTTGGTTAATTGGTTTGTTGTTCTAGGAACAGAACTGGTACTGCAAAAGAATGCAGAAGGCAACTGAATGAGAATACATTTGCTGTTAAGGGCACAATATAACCAAAGAACAGAACAATGTCTTTCTGAAGGGAGATGGAAAAATAGATATCCAGAAATCAATGTATTTTTTCTCAGTTTTTTTAAATACATAGAATTCTAAATAATTTTAGATTACTTTGTCTGGGCTATTTATTATCTTCCATTGACCTAGTAGATAATTTTTACAATATATTTTAAAAATACTATTTTTATAAATATATAAAATATTTACTTACAAAATATCTAGTATATAAGATATAACATAGATTACTTGTATATTTTATGTAATATTATTGTAGAGTATCTATTATTTTTAGTAGAAAAGTTTCATATTAATTTTTCCCAAGTAATCTTAGCTAATCTCATCTGTTTTTTCAAATGAAATCTAGAATAATTTCAGTAAGTTACAAAAGCAACCACATTTGTATTTTATTTGAATCTCATACCTGTAATTTATGAGAAAGAGGTATTCTTCTATTTTTTCTCTTTCCATCCATGAATATAGTATATCTCTCTCAGATAGAAAAAATAATGTGCTCCTGAAAATGCTTGTTTAATAAGTTATTCATATATATTTCTTTATCTGTACTAAAATACAGTCTTGTGAGTTTAATAGAGCTACATATAAGTAGTCAACACCTCAAAATAGTTTTAGGTAGACTTGATAAGCAAAATAAAGGATTGAAGAGAAAAGACATTCAATTTCTAATTTTGCAGAGTTTATACCTGAAATTTAAAGACAATGAATGGTAAGGCATACTCAAAATTATTTACTAAAACAACATGTTACACTGAGAGTAAGAAGTATATCAGAAAATGCTCATGACTCATGTGCTCAGAAACCTCTTCCTGAAAAGAACAAACTGAAAAATATAAAAAGCAATAATGCCAATTGTACTATAACTTGACTACATTTGAATTGTAGTCAAGATATATTTTATTTAAATTACAACACAAAACAGCAATCTCATTACTCATTTTTCTCAAAATAAAATAAATTGTTCTACCAAAAAGACACATACACTTTATGCTTATTACAGTATTATTCTCAATGGCAAGAACAGGGAATTAAGCTAGGTGTTCAAAAATAATGGACTGGTTTTAAAAGGTGTGGTATATATACACCAAGGAATACTACATAGCCATTTAAAAAAATTCATGTCCTTTGTAGTAACATGGATGCAGCTAGAGGCCCTTCTTCTAAGCAAACCCAAGTAGAAACAGAAAAGCAAATATTGCATGTTCTTATTTAAAAGTGAAGGCTAAATCTTGGGTATACACAGACAGAGATGGGAATGATAGATGTGGGCACTCTGAAAAGGAAGGGACAATGGCTGAAAAACTTCCTATTAGGTACTATGTTCTCTACCTGGGGGATGGTATCAACAGAAGCCCAAAGCTCAGCACCATGTAATGTACCCTTGTAACAAATCTGCACATGTACCTCCTGAATCTAAAATAAAAATGGAAATTAAAAAATAAACCACTACACACAATATAAATGAAAATATTTAAAAACAAAATATGCAGAAATAGCAGGGACCAAGGTATGAAAAAATGTTTACTGAGTAGGTTCTTTGTGTTAAGCATTGTTTTAAAGGGTGGCAATGCAATAGAAAATGAGATGGATGGTCCCTGTTCTCATGAAAATTTTGGGGAGCACATATGGAGCTGCGGGATTGTGGAGGAAGTTGGGCATCAGTAAGTAACCTATTAAACTACTATAAAACAAACAAAGAGTGGCAAGATAATTTACATATTGATAAGTGAAGGGACAATATAAAATGGGATGGGAACAAGAATAATTTGTTCTGGCATTCAAACTCTATTTCAGGAAATATTACAGTTTGTTTTGTTAGCAGAGTTTAGCTTGACTTAACATGCATGCAAATAATAATAGACTATGTTCAGAGAGTAATTTAAGGTGGTGAAGTGCATCCTGAACTGAGTCACAGAATATAAATAGAGTCTTCTCAGCTTGGTATTAAGTAGATTATGCTCCTAATTCCCTTTCATTATTTAGAAGAAGGGAGTGGGGGGTGGGGGAGAAAGACATTGAGAATTTTGTGAAATTTAATAATAAACCTATTAAAATGTTGAACTTAAAATGTTTTTTATCAATTGCCTTATTTGGACTATATCTTGTTTTAAAAAATCAATTTAATAAGTTTCTTTTAATATTATATTCTAGACACCGTACTTAGATTTTTTTCAAAACAGAATAATATGGCGCTCTTAGGAAATTTATAAACTAGTAGAAAGGAATGATTGTTAATGTTAGAACAAAGCAAATGTCATAGAAGAATATCAAGTACAGTATTGCATGTTCTTAAGTGAGCTGTGATAAAGAGAACCTTTGAGAGGACTCATATTCATGAAGAAAGAAATATGACTTCTGCAATATTTCTGAAATGAATAACACACAGTTGTTATGGTTTGAATGGTTGTCCTCTCCAAAACTTATGTTCAAGTTTTGTTGCAAATGTGGAGGTTCTAGACTGTGGGGTCTCTAGGAGGTAATAAGGCATGAGTTCTGCCCTCATGGGTGAAATAAATGCCTCATAAAAGGGTGAATTTTGCCCTCATTTGTCTCTTTTCCCTTCTGCCTTCTGCCACATGTTAATACAGTTATACTGCCCTCACCAGACATTGTTACCTTGATCCTAGACTTCCAAGCCAACAGAACTGGGAGAAAATAGGTTTCTATTTATTAAAAAACACCCAGTCTCAGTTATTCTGTTATAATAGCACAAAACAGACAAAGACAATGATCAAATAGAAAACATACTAAGTACAGACATTTGAAAGACTCATAAAACATCAGTCAAAAATGCTTTACTTGTTAATGTGTAAACTTGTACATGGGTAAATTACGTTTTGAATATTTGGAATATGTATTTAAAATATCACTTATTCTTTCTTCTTATAAATAATTATTAAAAGTAATTTATTTACCAAACATTGCAAAATTTTTGTTGACAATATCTGATTACTGACCTAATGGATTATAGCATCTGGAATTAAGACTAAAGATTAGAAGAACAAAATCTAACAATTCTCCAAGAATTATTATATAACATGTTCATAAATATATCATAAGATCAAATATTTAATTAATATATTCTTGCTCAGGAGTACTCTGATAAAATGAAACAACATATTTGTTTCCCCTGTGAGGCAGTTTGAAAAACAGATTTGATGACTAAACTGATAAAGTGATTAGTGTCCAAAACGTAAGACTTTTAAAACCACAGTATATTTTTAAAAATGATTTATCGTTACATTTGTTACTAAAAGTAATGCATAAACATAGACATTCTGGATGCTGATTAATTATGCATCTCAACTTTTACTTAATTACATGTCCTAATTATGCAATTTAATGTATAATACTTATGCCAATTAAGTAATTAGAATGTGTGACTGGAACTGTTGCTATATAGTAAAAGATCCTAATCTATTTTAGATAGAAATGAGAAAAAAACACATAATTATCCACACTTTTCTTAAATAAAGAAAATGAAAATGGTATCTTAAAAGCATATTAAATAATATATTATAAATAAGGGTAATATTTGTCTGGGGAACTGTCTGTATCCAGTGTCTGGATATTCTCTTAAAAACACAAAAGTTATCTATATATTCAATCACATGCAACATGGAAATTTTGCACTATAATATTAGTAAAGATAATCAGCCACATTGTTGTACTTGCTTCTTTGAGCATATATCATCAAGACTGTAAGAGATAAAAATACTTATGTCAACATGGAATATAGTGGAAACATAAGCTAAGAAACCTAATATTTCTGTAGACCACTAAGTTTGTCACATACCAATGTACATGCATGTTCAGTGTACATGCATGTTCTCAATAATTAAATCCATGTAATATATGGGTACCTTAATTTTCATAGAACACTGAAGAAGTATATTAAAGTAGGCTCCTGAAAGGTAGTCTTAAAATAGGGAGGAAATCTTTATTGACTACTGTTTAAGTTATTAGGTGAATGCCTGTTCAGAACTTTATAATGGATAAATTAGGATGATGTGTTGATTAATACTGAGTGTCAACTTGGTTTTACAGAAGGATGCAAAGTATCAATCCTGGGTGTGTCTGTGAGGGTGTTCCCTAATGAGATTAACATTTGAGTCAGTGGGCTGAGAAAGGTAGAACCACCCTTAATCTAGCTAGGCACCACCTAATCAGCTGCCAGTTTGGCCAGAATATAACAGCAGGCAGAAAAACATGAAAGGAATAAACTGGCTTAGCCTCCCAGCTTATATTTTTCTCCGGTGCTAGATGCTTCTTGCCCTTGAACATCGGACTCCAAGTTCTTCAGCTTTGGGACTTGGACTAGCTTCCTAGCTCCTCAGCTTGAAGATAGCCTATTGTAGGACCTTGTGATCTTGTAAGTTATACTCTTTAATAAGCTCCCATATCTATATCTATCTATATCTGTATCTATACATATAGATCTATATGGGAGAAAGACTATCTCGATAGATAGATAGATAGATAGATAGATAGATAGATAGATAGATAGATAGATAGATATAATGTATTAGTTCTGTTTCTCTAGAGAACCCTGACAGATTTTGGTACTGGGCATGGGGCCAAATGCAGCAACTTATCCTTCACCTTAGAGGGAATATCTCAACAGACCCCACACCACTGGACCTCTAGAAATTTTACTCAGGAACAAGATCCCTGAATTTTGGTAGGATTTATTTCCTATCCTCTGGCATGCAAATGTCTCATCAATAAGTCCAGTCTGTTTGCTAACTTCTTGCTCACTGGACCCAATCAACATAATATAATCAATGTAATGGATCAGTGTGATATCTTGTGGAAGTGAAAAGCAATCAAGGTCTCACTGAATAAGATTATGACACAAACTTGGAGTTGACATACTCCTGAGGTAGGATGGTAAAGGCTTATTGCTGGCCCTGCCAGCTGAAGGCAAATAGCTTCTGGTAGGCCTTAAGAGCAGGAATGGAGGAAAAGGAATTTTCCAAGTCAATGGCTGCATACCAGGTAACAGAAGATGTGTTAATTTGCATAAACAATAAAACCACAACTGGTAGAGCAGCCAATTTGGAGTCACCTCTTGGTTAAGCTTATAATAATCCACTTTCATTCTCCAAGATCCATTTGTCTTCTGCACAGTCCAAATAAGAGAGTTGAATGGGGATGTGGAAATTGCCACTCCTGCATTTTTCAAATTCTTGATGGTGGCACTAATCTCTGTAATGCCTCCAGAGATGCAACATTGCTTTTTATTTACTATTTTTCTAGGTAGAGGAAGCTCTAATGGCTTCCACTAGGCCTTTCCTACCATGATAGCCCTCACCCTACCAGTCAGGGAACCAATTTGGGGGTTATGCCAGCTGCTAAGTATGTTTGTGACAATTATGCCTTCTGCCATTGAGAAAATGACCACACGATGAGCCTGGTGACCCTGGACCCACTGTAAGTTAGACCTGAGCTAAAACTCCATTAATTACTGGACCTCCATAAACCCCTACTTTAACTGGAGGATCACAATTAAGTTTTGGTGGCCCTAGAATCAATGTCAGCTCAGAGCCAGTGTTCAGTAGTACTGAAAATGTCTAATCATTTCCCTTTCCCCATTGCATAGTTACCCTGGTAAAAGGCCAGAGGTCTCCTTGGGGAAGGATGGGAGAAAAACTAACAACAGCATAAACTGTTGGTAGTATAGTGGGATCCATCCTCAAGGGGACCCAGCATTGCCTTCATTCCAGGGGTTCTGGGTCTGTAAACTGGCTCAAGTCTGGAAATTGATTGAGGGGCTGTGATTCTCTATTTTTATAATTCCAACTATTGTTTTGTCATGGAAGTTTTCTGCTTATATAAATTAAGTAGAAATGCAATAGGCTTCTAGGAACACTATAATTAATTAGCCAGTTCCAGAGCTCTGCACAAGTCAGACTTCTGATTGCTGCTTTGCCTCTACGTACATTACCATAGCTATGCCCACCTTGGCTTTGATGGTTGAGTGCTGACACTTGGCCCTTGTCACCTCAGGATCCAATTATTCCCATTGTATTTACATTTTGTAGTTGAGTGACTGTGGTTCCTACTCTTAGATCTGACATAGAGAGAAGAGCAATTACAAGGCTCTTCAAAAAATATAGGTGCTGCCCTCACAAATCTATTTTGCAAGGTATTTTTTCATAGGTATATCTTCTGGATGCTCCCAGCCAAGATGAGTAAGTATAAAGTGACTCTACCATCCCAATGTCCCTAAGCCTTTGGATCCCTTCCTCTATATTAAACCAAGGGAGAGCAGGCATTTCCAGCTTGCTCACAGTGGGTTACTTTTGAATCCATATCTCAGCTAACCAAGAAAATAAACTATTATAACAAATTTTAACTTTCCAAGCTGCAATATTAAATGCAGAATTCCTAGTCAGTTCAAATCAATAAATTCACTCTGATCCAATTCTATGTTCCTTCCATAATTATCCCACACCCTTAATATTCATTTTCATACCTGTTCTCCAGCTGCTTATATAAATTAGAAAAATCAAGCAGTTTTTTTGGAGTATAGTGTAACTCCACATGGGCCGCACTCTCAACCTCACCTCGAGGGCCCTGCCAGATCTTTAGTTATAGGTTCAGAAGCAAACAGAGGTGTAGGGGTTGGCTCCTGAGAAGAATCAACATTATCTTCCCTGGCAACTGTCTCAAGGGAGGCCATCACTGTTGCCCAGGCAGCACAGAGTTTATCTCCTAAGACAAAGGTGGAAAGGCTAATGGCAGTGTGGGTTCTGGAAGGATGTTGCCACTTCTGGGAATGGGGAAGCTGTTCCTTCTGGAACAAAAGGTTCATCGGAGTTTACAAACTCAGTGTTTCCAGCTTCATCAGGGTCCTCCCACACATCCCCATTCGAAGTTTCAGAGTCGCATTCTTTTCGAATTGCTGGCCTCACTTTAACAGTAGATACCTAGTGAGGCTGTGCATGTTCCTTTCATTGCAGGTCAACTACTTGCAGGTCAGCCACTTGCATGGTAAGTGCTTGTGTCTGATTTTCCACAATTTCAGTCCTTTCTCTACAAGAGATAAGACTCTCACTCAGGGAAATCTTAGCAGATTTGAGGCTCAGTATCTGCTTCTGAAGCCTGGACATAGAATCCCTGATTTCATCATTTTCTTTCATCACTTTGTCCAGTGAACTTAGGAGCAACAAACCAACTTCATTATCTTCCTTTGTTCTCCAGATATAGTCAAAGATATTATGTATAGAGTTACTAAATTCCTTGCCTCTCACAAGCAGTGAATCAGGAGTGTCAAAATGTACTTATTTTGCATAACTCTGTAAACAGTTCATGCCAAGGACTATTAGTGTTCTTCTTACAATTAGAAGTAGAGTGCTTAGCATTTTTTGGTCACTCCACTGGGAGAAAGAGCCACAACCTGCTGAGGTGCTTGCTGAAGGCAAAGGGAATACAGAATGGGTAGTAGAAGAAAGTAGTCATCAATACAAGCTATGTCCAGGTGAATAGCTTCAGAAATGAGGACTATAATTGACATGTGAATTTCATTCTTCTTTTGTTAAAAACATGTTTGTACATGTATACACTTGTACTAACATCTTCATTTTATTTCTTTTCCTTAACATGTGACATAAGATTTATAGACTTCATATCAGTATTTAAGTATTGTTAACTTTATGTAATAGCATTCAGGTTGAGGATTGATATGTTTCCAGTTGTACAAAGGATAGTTGTATTATGTTAGGCACAATTATGATATTATTGTCTTTTTTAAAGATTATGTATGATATCAGGAGATGTGTATGAATTCAAGTTGACAAGGGGTGGACTTCTGATGGTTAATTGAGTGTCAACTTGACTGCATTGGGGAATGCAAAGTATTGATCATGGGTGCGTCTATGAGGGTGTTGCCAAAGGAGATTAATGCTTGAGTCAGTGAGTTGGGAAAGGCAGATCCACCCTTAATCTGGGTGGGCACCATCTAATCAGTTGTCAGTACAATAAAAATATAAAAGCAGGCAGAAGAACATGAAAAGACTACACTGGCTTAGCCTCCCAGCCTACATCTTTCTTCTATGCTGGATGCTTCCTGCCCTGGAACACCAGACTCCAAGTTCTTCAGCTTTGGGACTCAGAATGGCTTCCTTGCTCATAAGCTTGCAGATGGCCTACTGTGGGACCTCATAATTGTGTAAGTTAATATTCTGTAAGAAATTCCCATATACCTGTATCTATATCTATATCTATCTCCTATTAATTCTGTTCCAAATAAAAATTCACTCATCAACTGACCTTAAAATGGGGAGGTTATCCTGGATGACTGATGTAGCACTAGTGTAATCCTAAGGCTCTTTTTAAGTGGATGACCAAAACAGAAGGGAGAGAACCAGAGAGATGGCAGCAGGGAGAGGACTTAGTCTGATGTTTGCTGGCTTTCAGGTTTGGGAAATGCCACAATAAGCCAAAGAATACAGAGAACCTCTAGCATCTGGGAAGACAAGAAAACAGACTTTCCTTTAGAGCATCCACAATGGGAATGTACCTCTTATAATTTTAGCCCAATGAAACCAATAAAAGTGTACTGTTCAAACTCACCATGTTTGTAGTAATTTTTTACAGCAGCAATAGAAAATAATTCACTTGATTATGGGTACATGGGTTTCATTAGTCTCCCAACTTTTGTGTATTTTTTTTTTATTATTTTCCTGTAGTAAAACTTAAAAAAAAAAATTAAAGTTGTGAAAAAAATTTTCCCTTACCAATTTTGGATAAAAGTCCAATTGCCTAACAGCATACAGCTTAATTAAAGGACATAAAACATCTACCTTAAATGATACGAAAGGGTTAGAAAGATGCTCTTCATCTATAAGCAGATATGCCCTAATGTGATTTAATTATTTGAATAATATGATAGTATTAAAGAATAGAAAAAAAAGTAGGTAGTGTCTTCATGGCAGATTTGTGATGCCACATCTATGATGGCACATGTATCTGACTGTATGATACCATTGTTTTGGAAACAAAACGATGAGATCACCAAAGGATGATTAGTGGAGATGGTACATGTCTTTTATGCCATATTTGTACTGAACCTTCACTATTAATTTTAGAATACTGGAAGTCAGGCTTAGTTAATAAGTACTTCAACAAACATCACATTTTAGACTCATTAAAGTCAAAGGTGAGAATGTATTATTTCCTTAAACTGAAGTTTACTATTACAATATTGTATTAAATAGAACTATATTCTCATAAATACCTTAATGTGACATAAAGGGAGATTGTGCCTTGTTTGAAGGTTTTGGAAATTTTTTCTCTATCATCTGAAAAACAATAATGTATGTCCAAAAGGAAAATTTCAACACACACACACACACACCACTATTTCACAGTACAAAGAAAACATAGCCTACTTAATAAAATTTTCCCTTTTAATATCATTTTAAGTAGAAATAATTAAAGGTGACATAGAAGTAAATATTTCTAGTGTTTGGCCTTTATGTGATGTATCTACAATAGGGTGGCACTATGTGAGAGATCATAGATAAAAGGATAAATGCCATTCTTTATTTCATAAAATTTGCAAGGAGTATAATATTTCTTTTACCTTAATAATCCCATGTTAGTTATTATGTAAGAGAGGAAAAGATGGAGGGGAAGGAGGTAATATTAAATTTAATCATGAAAAACTGATATGGTGTTAAAAATGGTGAAAATAGGTGGATTTTTCATCAATATTGTGGACTTCAGTGAGATCTTATATTTTCTTTTAAGGGGTAAATCACATAATGGTCAATAATTAGTTTGAGTAGGTAGACAATTATTTCACCTACGAGGTAGAGAACCAACTTGGGTTATTTGCTGCAGGACTTTCACAGCATACACACTGTGACTATAGCAACAAGCATAAGTGATGATATTGCCATTATTTCTAACATTCTTTGTAATTAAGGTTTAAGGGTGGAGATAAATATGTGAGTAGCTACCTCAGAAAGAATATTTAAAGCTTGCTTTTATGTCTGAACTAATCCCGTCCTGTACTTATTTTTCCAGGGAATTGCTGGGGAATTGAATTACTTTGCTTCTGAAACTAATCCTTAAGGTCTACACAATTCTTGGGCAACACTGGCTTGCAGCTTATTAGCATAGAAAAAGACATCCATGAAAAGAAACTTGAATTTGCAAATAAAACACTGATGAATGAAGCAATAAAATGGTAAGAAAGGCTACTTCCTTCCATGGGGAACCACTCAGGACTGAGTATGCTGAAGTTTTATGCTAATATAAAATTGGTTCCAGCAAAGTACCCAGTTTTATAAGCTAACAAATTGGTGCCAACTTATTTAAGCAGTCTACTACTGGAAAAAAAATAAGAGAAACTGTTCAAGGAACATCTGTTTAGAAGAAAAGTCTGGAATCATTAAAAATGCATTCAATGTAAGATAATTAGTAGGAATGATATCAGCACTAATGCACTCAGATAGGATTTTAATACAAGTAGCAATAAATAGTGATTGTTGTGGATTAAGCTTGTCCTTCTTCTGCTAGGTAAATGCATATTTTTATTATTTATTATTGAATAGCACAAGCAAGAGCAAATTTTCATTAGCTAATTCAAAATCAAGAAAAACATTCAATCATGTCATACATGCAGAAAGACAAGAAATAAAATAGAGAAAAGAGAAATTTAGACCAAACTTGATATTAGTTCCCTACCACTGACTTTCAAAGCGGAATACAGATGTTTGCTTCAAGGAATGCTAGTCTGAATAAGCCTCCAGAAAGGAGCATTAGTAAAAATACTGCAAATGTCTGGATAAAGGTGATTATAGTGTCTGCACCTGATTCGTTTTTTCTGAATTTGATCATCTTTCAAGAAAGGAAAAAAAAAAAAATAGAAAAATCCCCCACAAAAGTAGTACCTTTATTATAATTGTCTCTGTTAATGTCAAAATTATAATTTTTTTGTGATTAAATTTGAAATGAATTATTTAAAATTACACTCTTAACTAGCTAATTGCAGAAGACTAGAAAATCTAATTTTATTAATAGAGGGCAAAGAATGAGAAAGTATTTTTCAAACATATCAATGTGTCAGTATGAATAACTCAATTTAGAAAATTCTATATATAGGCTGTATATGGTAGCAGTCAAAATGATTCTAACAAAGTAATCAATGATTTTTCTCAAAAAATATTACAGGCTCATACATATAAATGGGTTGTCATCTTCAATTTCATAATTGCCTGCATATAATAAAATGCTATTTCATTTTGATATCTACAATGCAGTATTCCTTTGACTGTTGAGGGTATATTTGATTCATATTCATAGGCAAAAGTTTTGCCATCAAGTCTACATTCATGTCTAAAAGAAAGAAACAAACTGCTTCCTCAGTGTTGATTCAAGAGGGAAAGGAAAAGGATCCTCTCTTACTTGCCTTTTAAACCACAGAAAAATTAGAAAAATATTTGACAAAGCAAAAACTCATTAACTTCTTGATGAATTATATTGAGTAGTCAGTTGAGGGGTAATGTTCTTTTGCCCAAACAAGATAGCTTTATATTAAAATAAAATAACTGATTTTCCTGTGTTCATTGAAAAAAAGACTACAGCTGTGTAAGGAGTACCTAATGCATAATGACTACAGTAGTGTAAGGAGTACAATGCATAAACATAGAAACAGTTGTTAAATCAGATATGTATTTATCATCTACTTTTTTCTATCACCATATTTCTCTCTTTATTAGTGTATTTATATATCATTTTGCATGTATAGAAAAGATCACTGTCCTTATAATAATATACATAAACTCATTTGTACACTGTATTTTCAGTTAATGATGCATGATATACATTTTAGCATATTGTTTTTCCCTATATGTTTAATTTTTTGCTATTTTTTAGTCTGTATATGCTAAACACATAATGATAAGGACTAAGATGTTCCAAGCTTTCATAAACTATACTAGGTAACTTTTTATAATGTATCTATATATGATTATTACTTTAATAAGAATTCCTTGAGAACAGCACAATGGCTCACTCCCGTAATCCCAAAACTTTGGGAGGCTGAAGCGGTCAGATTACCTGAGATTAGCAGTTCGAGATTAGCCTGACCAACATGGAGAAACCCTGTCTCTATTAAAAATACAAAAAAAATCAGTTGGGTGTGGTGGTGCATGCCTGTAATCCCAGCTACTTGGTAGGCTGAGGTAAAAGAATTGCTTGAACCCGGGAGGCAGAGGTTGTAGCGAGCTGAGATCCTGCCACTGTACTCCACCCTGGGCAACAAGAGCAAAACTCCATCTCAAAATAATTATTATTCATAGACAATAATGTTGTCTATGAATTATTATTTGAAATTTTCTTAAGTCTTAAAATTCTTGGCAGTGTGTCATTCAAAAATTTTAAGTATGTTAAGCCTTTTAAAAGCATGTAGTTAACATTCTTTTGAAGTTCTCTCCAATTATACTTTGACCAGATTTGGAAGAATATACAAATAAGTATCTTCTTCTAAAAATTTATTTATTTTGGAAGTAAGTAAATATTCAAATAAGCCATCAAAATGGAGATGCTTCAGAAGGGAAGTTCATATTAGAGATATAAATGTTGATGTCCTTAGCATATTGTTCATAACTGAAGTTATTAGGGCAAATTATATTACCTAAGTAGAGAGATTTGCCTAAGGGAAAAGATAATTGAGGGTAAAGCTGTAAGGAATTCTATCTTATATGGCCATTTATGCTCAAGTACAAGAGGAAGAGTCTATAAGGAGACAGAGAAGGAAGAACCATAATTATAGGAGGAAGCTGAAGTATCACAGACATTAAGAAACAAATGGTAAACCTAGCAGCCAATATTTAATCAAATTGTAGAAGTCATTACATAACATTGAGGGACTGTGTCAGAGGAAGTTCCAGGGTTGGCTAGGAGCTTTGTTCCCAGTGTCAGGATTTTCCTGCCTCTGGCTCCTAAAGGCAGAGTCTCAGTGACTCAGGGTTTTAAAACAGTAACCAATCCAGTAAAGGATTCAAAGATCCAGAGAAAGTTTGAGAAAACCCCTCTCATTGGATGAGAACAAGAAAGGGGAAGGAATAACTCAGGGGTATAAGCTCCCACCACTTAAACTTGCAGCAGCGCCCCGTCCAAGTCCCTTTCTGTGGCGTGGAAGCTGTCCTTTCGCTCTGCCTAATAAACCACACTACTGAACACTCTTTGGGTCAATGAGTTCTCTCTGAGCTGTAACACTCATCGCAACACCTAGGCTCCCTTCCCCAATCATTGGGGTTAAAGAGGCCAAGAACCTGAGTTCCAGAAAATCCAGTTGCATCTAATCCAGTTATATCTGTTGGCTAGCCAGTCAGGAGCTACTTCAGACTTCAGCATGGTGAGTGACTCTGGACCCCTTTCACTTGCTGATCTGTCCTTCTTTTTCTAAATTTGTTCAGGAGGCAAATTACTGGGCACCTGTCAGATAGTTAAAAGTGACAAGGGCAGCTGCCAGACTAAAGACACAGGTGTCAGGCTTTCTGGGAAAGGACTCTCTAACAACCTCCACCTCCTTGGAACTGGGAGTGTTGGTTTGCCTGGAACCAGTTCTCTCTCTTTCCACTATCTCTTTCCCTGGGCCAAGCTGAGCGTTGGTTAAGGGTGATGAGCAATGGTCCAAAACTCCCGGTTTGATCTGGTTGATGTTACAGCCTTGTTTAGACTCCCTAAGAGACAGCCACCCATGCAAGCACTGCTCAGCCTCTCAGATCCTGACCTCCTGGGTCCAGACATCCATGAGAAAAACTTCTTCCAGGATCTTTCCTCGAAAATATTTCCTATACCTGATGCCATTACCCTTCTTACTAGGACCCTAGGGTTCTTAGGGTGGTAGTCCAGGGACCTTTGCCCAGGGTGCCCCCAGGCCTATACCTATGAGGACCACCTACAGTATAAATACACAGGACTGGTTCCCTTTATCTGCTGTACTAGGCTATGTCCTAACAGAGCCAGGGTCTATCAGTGGGTACTGGAGGCTATGGGACACTTTATTTTTCCCCCCCAAAAAATGGGGTATGTCAAATTCCCCCCCCAAAAAAAAAAAACAAATGGTGCCAGGACCCTACAGCCTACAATTTGTCATGTTTGGGATCAGCCCTCCATATGGCAGAACTTTTCCATCTAAGGCACCATAGTTAGACCTGGTCCGAGACTTAAATAGTTAATTACAGGGCCCACAGCAATAGGGCATACTCCTATGATGGAAAGTGGGAGAAAAGGCTTTTGTCCACAGGGCATCGTCCCAGCCGTGACCCTGTGGCAGCCATTACCTTCTTTAAGATTGTTATGTTTAGAGACCATTCTCAAGGAATTTATCCTCTTGGAGCAGTTTTATGGTCCAGCCTATGTTAATTGGACCCTTGCTAGGGAATATAAATGGTGTCCATTGCCTAAGCTTCACTGGCCTAGTTCTTCAAGGACATGCCAGTACAGGGCCACTGAACTCAGCAGTCCCCATGTCCTTTAAGTTGGCCAAAAAAAGATATTAGACAGTGAAGACATACCCATTACACCAGTAAGCGTGACTAAACCCAGCAAATGGGAAGGCTCATGAAATGATTACACATCTAGAGTGAAGGAAAATTACAGAGTGCTGTACTGCTGAGGGATGCCCCAGGGTTGGCAATTACCAGACATAACCCAGGATGCATGCATCCCTGTGTTCAGTTTCAGATGGGTGCTACTTTTCCCAAGGCAAAGTCACCCTTAAAGTGTATCCTGGATAACTGGGACCAATTTGACCCACAATCTTTGAAGAAGCAGCAGTGGCTTATCTTATTCTGCAGCATGACCTGGCCACAATACCCTCTTCAGAGTGGAGAATCCTGGCCACCTGAGGGAGGTATAAATTATAACACTCTTCTACAATTAGACATTTTCTGTAGGAGGGAAGGTAAATGGAGTGAAGTTCCCTATGTGCAAGCTTTCTTTTCTCTATGAAATAATCCTCAACTATATAAAGCTTGTAACTTACGTCCTACTGGCCGCTCCCTGGGACTAACCCCATACCCTTGACTCTCTATGGCTGCTCCCTCCACCGATGCCAACAAGCTCTCCCCAGCTCCTATGACCTAAAATGAATCAGGGAAAACTAAAATGACCAAGGCACCACAGGGTACTAGGATGCCCCAACTCTGCCCTCCACAGATGGTAGGAGGGGAATTTGGCACAATCAAAGTACATGCTCCTTTTTCACTTTCTGACTTAAAGCAAATCAAGGCAGACTTAGGACAATTTTCAGATGACCTGGATAAGTACACAGATGTTCTGCAGGGCCTGAGTCAAAGAAATATTTCATGTTACTGCTTAGTCAGACCTTAACCAGTAATGAGAGTACCTTAATGAAGCGAATGACAAAATGACATCAGAGCACAGAGAAAGACTCCTTATAAGTCAACAGGCCATCCCTATTATGAACCCTCACTGGGATCCTCAGATCATAGGGACTGGAATCATAGGCCCCTATTGACCTGCATACCTGAGGGATTAAGATGGGTCAGGAAGAAAACCATGAACCATGCAATGTTATCCACCATAACCAAGGGAAAGAAAGAAAACCCAACAGCCTTCCTTGAGTAGTTACGGAAGGCCTTAAGAAAATATACTTCCCTGTCACCAGACTCCATCAAGGGTTGGCTAATACCAAAGTAAATTTATCATGCAATCAGCAGCAGACAGAAGAAAGCTCCAAAAGCTGGCCCTGGGGCCAGAACAAAGTCTAGAAGCATTACCAAATCTAGCAACCTCAGTGTTTTATTATAGAGGTCAGGAGGAACAGGCTGAAAGGGACAGAAGGAACAAGAAAAAGACTGCAGCCCTAGTCATGGGACTCTGGCAGGTGGACCTAAGAGGCTCAGAAAGGGGAAAGACATGAGTAAGCCACCATTCTGGAAAAGCTTGCTACCACTGTGGCCTACCGGGACATTTTAAGAAAGATTCTGCCAAGAGGAATGGACCACCTCGTCCTTGCCCACTGTGACAATGACAAGGGAATCGCTGGAAGGCACACTGTCCCAGGGTACAAAGGTTCCCAGGGACTGAGGTGGTTAACCAGATGACCAACAGCAGGACTGAGAGTGCCCAGGGCAAGTGCCTGCATAAGCCATCACCGTCACCAAGCACCGGGTAAAGCTAACCATAGAGGGCCAGGAGGCTGATCTTCTCCTGAACACTGGCATGGCCTTCTCAGATTTGCTCTCCTGTCATGGAATGTTATCCTCCAAATCTGTAACTATCTGAAAAGTCCTAGGGCAAGCAGTCTTCTAATATTTCGCCCAGTCCCTAAGTTACAACTGGAAAGCTGTGTTCTTCTCCCATGCCTTTCTCATCATGCCCAAAAGTCCCACTCCCTTGCTAGGGTGGGACCTGTTAGCCAGAGCAGAAACTATTATCTATATAAATGTCAGGTGAAAGATCCCTCTCTGCTGCCCAGTATTTGAAGGAGGGATTGATCCCAAGGTTTGGGCAATGGAGGGCCAATTTGGACAGGCAAAGAATGCCTGCCCAATTCAAATAAAGCTAAAGGATCTCACTTCTTTTCCTTACCAAAGACAGTACACTTTGAGACTGGAGGCCAGAAAGGGGCTGCAGGATATTGTAAAAAATGTAAAAACTTATGGTCTAGTGAGGTCCTATAACAGCACTTGTAATACTCCAATTTTAGGAGTATAAAAACCTAATGGACAATGGAGGCTGGTGCAAGATCTCAGGTTTATCAATAAGGCTGTGATCCCTTTATACTCAGCTGTACCCAATCCACACACCTTGCTCTCTCAAATATCAGGAGAGGCACAATGGTTTACAGTCCTGGACCTTATGGATGCTTTTCTCTGTGTTCCATTCCATCCTTACTCCCAACTTCTCTTTGCCTTTGAAGACCCTTCAGACTACACTTCTCAGGTCACCTGCATAGTGTTACCCCAGGGCTTTCATGATAGTCCTCACCCTTTTGGCCAGGCTTTAGCTCAGGATCTTAGTCATTTTTCATATCCAGATACCCTGGTCCTCCAATACGTGGATGACTTCCTTTGATGACTTCCTTGGATGACATCCAATACGTGGATGGCTAACTCAGAAACCCAATGTCAGCAGGCCACCCACGACCTCCTAAATTTTCTGGCTACCTGTGGCTATGTTTTCTAATCAAAAGCCCAACTTTATAAGCAACAGGTAAAATACCTAGGACTTGTCTTGTTCAAAGGCACTTGGGCCCTTGATGAAGAATGTCTCCAACCCATAGCCTTCTCTTGTCCAAAAACCTTAAAACAGATGCAGGGATTCTTAGGAATTACCAGTTTCTGCTGATTGTGGATTCCCAAATATGGTGAGATAGCCAAACCCTTATACACTCTGATTAAGGAAACCCAAAAAGCTAATACCCATGTGACACAATGGGACCCTATGGCTGAGGCAGTCTTTTAGACCCCGAAGCAGGCATCATCTGAGGCTCCAGCTCTAAGCCTTCCTACAGCAAATGACTTTTCCTACTATGTTAGAGAATAGTCAGGAGTGGTGCTGGGGTTTCTCACCCACACTCAGGGAACCATGCCATAACCACTGGTATACCTAATAAGGAAATTGATGCAGTAACAAAAGGCTGGCCACACTGCTTGCAGGTAGCAGCCAGAGTGGCTATATTGGTCTCAGGAGCCATTAAAATAGTGCAGGGAAAAGATCTAACCATATGTACTTCATACAACGTAGCTGGAATTCTGGCCTCTAAAGGAGGCTCATGGCTGTCTGACAACCGCTTACTCAAATATCAGGCCTTCATGCTCTAAGGGCACATACTTCAGCTATGCACATGTGCACCCCTCAATCCAGCTACCTTTCTTCCTGAAGGAGGGGCAGACAGAGAACATGACTGTTAGCAGGTTATAGCCCATAATTACGTGGCCCAAGAAGATCTCTCAGAAATTCCTCTAGCTGATACTTAAACACTGACAAAAGTTCATTTGTGGAAAATGGAGTTTAGAAGGCAAGATATGCAGCAGTCAGTGATCAAACAGTGCTCGAAAGTAATCCCCTTCCTCCAGGAACTAGTATCCAACTGGAAGAACTAGTAGTCCTCACTCAAGCTCTAAAATTAGGAAAAGGAAAGAGAATAAACATACACACAGATTCCAAATGTGCTTACCTGGTTCTCCATGCTCATGCTGCCATATGGAAGGAAAGAGAGTTCTTAACCTCGGCAGGAACTCCCATTAAATATCATAAGGAAATTTTACATTTATTACAAGCTGTCCAACAACACAAAGAGGCAGTCTTACACTGCCAAGGTCACCAGAAAGGAGATGAAAAGGAAGCAGAGGGTAATCACAGCTAACCTAGAGGGAAAAAAAAAGGCAGGTAAACAAGGTTTTATAGATTTTATAGAAATTAGTATGTGTAGATATCTACACAAACTGGGTAGAGGCTTTTCCCTGTAGGACAGAAAAAGCCTAAGAGGTAATAAAAGTTCTGATTAATGAAGTAATCCCTAGATTCAGACTCCCTCGCTGTCTTCAAAATGATAAGTGAAAAGGGAAAGCCCTCTCTAGGGTACTAGACCTAAACACTCATCAGAAGAGGTAAAATGGGCAATCTCCCAGAGACATAATTTCCTTCCTTCAGGATGGCTAGCTAGTGAGGAAGGAAAAGTACTCCCACCTGCTACCAGCTGGTTGAAAATACTTAAAACCCTACATCAAACATTCCATAAGGGTATAGAAAATACACATCAAATAGCCAAGTCTATATTTGTAGAGAAAGGTCTCTTCAAAACTATCTAACAAATAGTCAAAGGATGTGAAATATGCCAGGAAAGCAATCCTCGGGTACATCGCAAAGTTCCTCCTGGGGAACAGCAAACGGGTCATCACCCAGGTGAGGATGGGCATATGGACTTCATCGATATGCCTAGGTCCCACGGACATTAAGATCTGTTACTATGTGTAGATACCTACACAAACTAGCTCTTCCCTGTAGGACAGAAAATGCCCAAGAGGTAATAAAATTTCTGATTAACGAAGTAATCTCTAGATTCAGACTCCCTCACTGTCTTTAAAGTGATAACAGCCCCGCCCTCAGAGATGCAGTAACTCAAAGAATTTCCAAAGTATTAGGAATATAGTATCATCTCCACTGTGCTTGGACGCCTCAGTCCTCAGGAAAAGTGGGAAAAAGGAATGAAACTCTTAGGAGACACTTTGAAAAACTGGCACAGGAAACCCACCTCCGGTGGCTCACTCTGTTACCAATAGCACTCTTCAGGGCTCAAAACTCTCCTCAAAAATAGGATTCAGTCCCTATGAGATGCTATGTGGACCACCCTTTCTTCCCAGTGATCTCTTATTAAACAAATAAACAGTAGATCTAATAAAAGATATAACCTCCTTGGCTAAGTACCAGCAGGCACTTAAGACCTTACCTGAAGGACACCCTAGGAAAAAGGGAAAGAGTGATTCTGCCCTGGAGATTTAGTACTTGTCAAGTCTCTACCCTCTGACCCCCCTAGGTCCATCTTGGGAAGGACAACTTTCAGTCATTCTGTCTACCCCAATGGCAGTTAAGGTGGTGGGAAATGACTCGTGGATCCATCACACTCGGCTGAAACCTTGGACTCCTCCTCAAGAAGACCAGGGCCCTCTTCTCCACCATCTGAGGTTCCAGGAAGCTACCCTTCATACACCTGCAAGCCATTAGAGAATTTGCGGTTGCTCTTCTGATGAGACCCTCAGGAACTTAACTAACTCATAAGTCTAACTTACATTCTAGTATTGACAGGAATATAATTCTTAACTTTACTATTTGCAACTGAACTCTATGTGGTCACCCCTAAGACTTGGCTGATATTCCATAGACTCTCATATCCGTGGCTTTCTGCCTAATTATACCTCTAATAGCTCTCCTCCTCTCTGTCTGATATTATCACTCTCTTACTATGACCTCTCTTGTGGCCGTCATTATCCTTTTTTGCTGCCTGTCCCCTGCTTCATTCCCATCCTACCTGCAAATACACCCAAAAGGGTTACAACTAATATTGGACAGGTAATAAGTTCACTCTCTTGTTGGTCTTGGGGATCAGATCTACAGGCCTCCTTTACATCCTATACTTACATGCACAAAAATTGCTATATATCTGCTTCCCTGTGCACATACAACTCACACACATATTGGACAGGCACAATAACTGCGCCTAATTGTCCAGCTGCCAAGGGAACCATGGCCTGCTGGACATATTTTACCCATGTCGGGATTTCAGATGGGGACAGAGTTCAAGATTAGGCACAGAAACGGTATCTCCAAAAAGTAATCTCTAGCTTAGGCAAACCGTGAAGTACCCCCAGTCCCTACAAAGGCCTGGACCTTTCCTAAGCTACATGAGACCTTAAGCACACAATCCTGTCTGCTCTATTTACTACCACACTCACAGGAATGCATGAGGCTTCCTCCGACAACCCAACTGGCTGTTGGATGTGCCTCCCACTACGCTTCAAATCATATATCCCAGTTCCATTAAATACTCATGTAACACAACTAACCCACCCTCAAATCACACGGGCTTATAGGTTCCTTGGTCTCCAATCTACAAATCCCATCTGCCTCCAACTTCACTTGCGTGAACTTTACTAACAACTCCGATGCTTCTCTATGCCAAAACTGGGTTACCTACCCCCAGGCCTCAACTGCCTTGCACCAGGCTGATTCTTTGTTTGTGGCTCCTCAGTCTACTGCTATCTAAACAATACCCTGGAAGAAACATGCCTCCTCTCCTTCCTAGTGCCCTTCCCCATGACCATTTATACTAATTCTCAATGGTAGAGCCTTCTTTTGCCCAGGTCACCTCATACTCAAACACCAATTCTTCCATTTATCATGGGGGCTGGAATAATAGGTGGACTTAGTACAGGTATTGGAGGAATTACTACCTCCATTCAGTTTTACTATAAACAATTCCAGGAATTAAATAATGACATGAAAAAGCTTGCTGATTCTCTCATAACTCTACAAAAGCAGCTTAACTCTTTAGATGCTGTGGCTCTTCAAAATTGAAGGACCCTGGATCTGTTAACCGCAGAGAAAAAGAAACTTGTCTCCTTTTAGGAGAATGTTGTTACTTTGTAAACCAATCAGGTATCATCATAAACAAGGTTAAAGAACTCAGGGACCAAATAGAATGCAGGGCTAAGGACCTCCAAGAAAGAGGATCATGGAGCTTGCTGTACAACTGGCTACCCTGACTTTCCCCTTTTCTGGGCCCCTTAAAAACCATCCTATCATTGCTTGCCTTTGAGTCTTGCATCTTTAACTTTCTTGCCAAATTTGTTTCTTCCAGAATTGAGACCACGAAGCTACAAATGGTCCTGCAAATGGAACTCCAAGTGTCCTTGGCTCATTTCTGTCATGGACCACTGGATTGACCTGCAACCCCAGAAGACTCCCCTCTGGAGGAAATCTCAACTGCAGGGCCCCTGTCTAGACCCCAGTTCAGCAGGAATTAGTTAGAGTGGTCATCACCTTTGTCCCAACAGCAGCTCGACTTTCATGTTCAGAGGGGGCACTGAGGGACTGTGTTAGAAGAACTTCTATGGTTGGCTAGGGGATTTGTTCCCAGTGCAGGAATTTTCCCACTTCTGGCCTGCTAAAGGTTTTATTCTGAGTGCCGTGATTTTCCCTTCTCTGGGTCCTAAAGGCAGAGGCTCAGTGACTTAGGGTTTTAAAACAGTAACCAATCCAGTAAAGGGTTCCAAGATCAACTGATCTGTCTGAAAAACAAACAAACAAACAAACAAACAAAAAACAACCTTTTCATTGGAAGAGAACAGAAAAGGGGAAGGAATAACTCATGGTATAACCATCCACCCAAGCCTGCAGCGGCACCCCTTCCAGGTCCTCTTCCATAGTGTGGAAGCGGTCCTTTTGCTCTGCGTAATAAACCACACTACTGCACACTCCTTTGGTCTCTGAGTTCTATGTGAGCTCTAACACCACAACATGAAGGCCTCATTCTTGGAGAGGCCAACAACCTGAATACCAGAAAATCTGGTTGCATCTAATCTGGTTACAATATTGGGTTGGTTCCAAAGTAATTATGGATTTTGCTATTGCTTTCAATGCCAAAAATGGCAATTACTTTGGCACCAACCTAATATCTGGAAAAATGGTATAGTAGAGATGATCGTGAGAGCTGCAATTTAGTGGACAAAACCAGGAAATAGCATTCTGAGACAAAGTGATATACGAAAATGTATGGCACCATTAAAATTGTCACAGAGCTATACATTTACATAAAAATTGTTTATGTTTAATAATTTTGAATACAGAAAACAAATGAAAAAAATTCACTGGATTTGGTGACATGATGTTGATAGATTATATTTATGAGAACATTTCCAGTAAAGTTTGGGAATTAGGTTTTTTAGGAAGGTGCTGGTATAATTAAACAGAATAAATGGAAGATAAATATATAAAACTTATTCTAAAAGTAGGTTTCTCTTCTCTTCTGCGAAGAGAGGAAGAGAATAAAAAAACAGAATCATATGTTGATCTTCAGTTCCCAATAAGATAGTAAAAGAAGTAGTAAGGATAACAAATAAAGTAATCATTGCAATTGATATTTGGAATTAGTGGAGAGGGCGGTCCTTGTAGATAGCAAGATGATGGACTTGAGAACTGGTTATGCATTCCAGTGAAAAAGGAAATTATAGATGGGTAATTTAGAACTTGGGATACAGACTTCAGGAAAGTGTCAAGCCTGAAGTGAATGTGTGTGTGGAGGGGGTAAGAGTTGGAGCGGATTGCGGGGATAACAGCGGTGGTGGTACTGCAAAAGATTAAAAATGACACCTTGGGCAAATAATAAAAAAACTTTAGGGAACTATACTTATTTTTAGTGGTAGCAGTATTTTCTGCTAAGCCATTTGCTCTGTGCAAGATTTAACTTTTCTGAAAACAACAGTGTATAATATTCTATTTTCTCTATAAATCAAAAGAACTGCTCAGAGATAATACCCACTGGGAAGATACACATAAAGCATACAGTGGTTAAAGATTATCTCTGATTCAATATGAGTAGTGGATGTACTTTATTAAATTGAATATTGGACAAGCCCAGAGTTAAAGAGTAAACACTTGGTTGGAAATACATTGCTTCTAAAGAAATATCCCTATTTAACTTTAATCTTGATTTGAAAAGTATTATAATCACCAGTAATTATTTTTACAAACCCATATTGTTACCTTTTCAAGTGCAAAATCATTCTCATTATGGTTCAGATATTGGGCAATATTCAGTTCTGTCATCACTACAATTTGACAGCAAAGAGACTACAGAGGCAGACATCAAGCTCTTCATTCTATTATTAGACACATCCTAGAATTGTATTATACTGGAAATAAATGTTATAATTTGTGATTTATTTAAAATCGTATTTCTTCCTAAGTTGACATTAGTTAATGATTTTAAATTAATAAACATTTTACTATTTTATATTAATTTTTCAAAGAAATGTCAGAGTATGCAAAAATTATAGACATTCATCTTCCACCAACCAGCTTAAGATATAAAGCACCTAAAATATTGAAACTCTTTTAATACACTCTATCTCATTTCTTTCATTCTTATTCTTCCCTGCACAAAGATTATCATTAAATCTATCATTTTCAAAGATTTAAAAATTTTTAAGCCACATGTACATATCTATAAACATTTATAATTTTGTATTATAGGTTTTAAAGTTAAATACGATTGTAAAATAGGTACAAAACAGTTATAATAATTGTTTCAAATAAGTTGTTATTTCTGTTAATAACTTTATTACTTTCATATTTGTTGACAGCTAAGTTCATACTTTTTATTAATTATTACTATTTCATAATACTATTACATCACATTTCTCTCCAAATTTTTCTGCCATTGGACATTTTAATTTTCTCCCCTTTCAGTCTTGTAAACAATGTGGCTATAATATTTCTATACACATCTACTTCAGCCCATAAGGAGATCTTTCTTTTGGGCATATAGGTAGGAAAATAATTGCTATGTTGTGGAAGAAGTACATCTGTCTTTATTAAATACATCACTTGCTATGTTTTATTTGGGATACTTATGTATTATTATTAGACTTATTTTTTCTTTTTAATTTTTTATTGCATTTTAGGTTTGGGGGTACATGTGAAGAACATGCAAGATTGTTGCATAGGTACACACATGGCAGTGTGATGTGCTGCCTTGCTCCCCATCACCTATATCTGGCATTTTTTAAAAATGGTATTTTGAATAGCAAAAGTTTTTATGTTTGTGCAAATATCTTCTCTTAGTTTCTTGATTACTTTTTCTTCTTTATTTGCTATTTATAGAAACATAGAAAGTTACATTTCAAGATAGTCATATTTAACAGTTGTTTTCTCCTTTTTACTTAGGAGTCTGCTTTTTAAAATCTTTCCTAAAACAATAAATAAAAAACCCATATACAAGCTTTAAATTTTGCTTTATTCAAGCCTTGAATTTACCTGAACTAAACTAAATAACTTTGTTCTTCATATAGCTAACTAAGCACAATTAATTAAATTGTTCAAACCATACTCCAAAATCATCTTTGTTACATAACAAGTATTCATATATTTGTGAGCTAAATTCTAGGCTTTTTTGGTCATTATAATTTTATTTGCCCCTGTGTAATACAACACTCTCCTAATAACTTAAATTCAGTAATGTCTTGACATTAATTAAAGTAATAATTATGAACAAGACTCTGGGGCCAACCAGCCCAGGTTCAAATTTAGTCTCTAACACTGTGTGAAATTGGGCAAACTACCTAACCTCTGTATGCTTCTGCTTCTTCATTTGCAAACTGGGGTTTATGTTACTGACATAATTGTTGTGAAAATTAAAGAATATTTTAAGCATAAACATTTAGAAATAATGGTGGCAGACAGCAAGTCCTAAGTGTAAACATTATAATTATTTGTTACATAGCAAATCTCAACTTCTCTAGTTCCAAACATCATTTCTTTTGTATTTTACATATAGTTTACCATGAGTTTTTCAAGTTTCATCAGTCAAACCAGTGGATATTATGAATAAAACTACACTAATTTTATGGATTAATTTGGAGGAAAAGATTTATATATAATACTGGGTATTCACATCCATGACATAGACAACCTCTCTTTCTCCTCCTTTCTTCTCTTCTTTCTTCTTGGTTTTCTGTAATGTCTTTCCATAAAATATATTGTTCTCCAAAATATCTTGCATATGTACTTTAGATATTCATAAAAATTTAAAATTTGCACTTCTTTTCTAAATGCTATTTTTCTTCTATTATATTGCTCCTATTTTTGCTTCTGGTTTATTAAACAATAATTTATTTATATAACTATGATATCATTCATTACATATTGATCTAATAAATTCCAATAATTTGTCTATAGAGTATATTTTTTTCTAAAAATATCTGTAAATAATGAGAAGTTTTCTTTTCTACAATTTCTTATTATTTTTATTCCCTTTTCTTGTCCTTTTGCACTAGTTAGGTCCTCAAATAAAATATTGAATAATATTAATTAAAACATCCAATCATGTCTTTTCATTCTTGACTTTTTTTTTTTTTGTAAAACAATAAGTATTTTATTTTATCTATTTTTTTTTTCAGGTAGATCTCCCTCTGTCACCCAGGCTGGAGTGTAATGGCACGATCTGAGCTCACTGCAACCTGTGCCTCTTGGGTTCAAGTGATTCTCCTGCCTCAGCTCCTCCTGAGCAGCTGGGATTATAGGTACCTACCACCACGATGGGCTAATTTTTGTATTTTTAGTAGAGTGGTCTCCTGACCTCAGGTGACCCTGCCTCAACCTCCCACAGTACTGGGATTACAGGCATAAGCCACCACACCCAGCTTAAAGCAATAAGTATTTTAAACCTAGGTAGGATTATAATTAAGTATAGAAACGATTAAGAAAATCAAACACATTGTATTAGTATTTTTGTGAAAAGGAATCTGTATGTTTAATATCGTAAGTCTTCATAGTGTTTAAAAGAATATGATTTATTAGAAAAACATATTAGACACATAGTACTTATTTAACACATATAATTTAAGTAATTGACTTACATTTATGATTTTAAGTGAAAATATTTCAAACTATAAATGTAATATTAGAAATTTAAAAGAACCTAAAAATAACACATTTTTAAGATTAATTGATTGGATATATATGAATCACTTAAGAACTTGAAAAGGATTTTTTTTATCAGTCAAAAAGTTCTGATTTTAAAAGAACACTTTAATCATGTCATGACTGTTTGCTGATGAATTTTTGGAAGATGTATGCAATTAAATTTGGAAAACTCACATCTATTCCTAGTTTGCTAATAGTTTCTTTTGTTTTATAATAATTAAAATCATATGCTGAATAATTAGATTATTTTACTTTGAGCCACAAATTATTCCATTATTCTTCATGTTTGCTTTTGAAAATATTTTTCCCAGTTATCTTCTTATATATTTTTAACTTAATGGAATTTTGATAACAAAATGTGGTTTATAAAACAAGTCTTTCATAATTACTGACTCTTGTTTTAATTTTTAGTATGTGGCCAATTGTATTTATTTATTTATTTGATGTCTAATATGTCAATATCTTATTGAAGTATGTCTATTTTCTCTTCATATATTTTGAAACTCCATTAGTTACACAATTTTCTTTTGTCTATTTAATTTCAGTCAGTCTTTGACATTATGATTTATGTTTATATATAGCAAAGTACTGGTTTCTTTTTTTTTTCATTCTATGATTTCTGCCTTTTAACTAGCAACTGTAAACCATTTACGTTTATCACAATTATGAATCATTTTAATGTATTATCAAAACTTTATTTTGGGCTAAGCATAGTGGCTCATGCCTGTAATCCCAGCATTTTGGGAGGCTGAGGCAGGTGGGTCTGTTGAGCTGAGAAGTTTAAGACCAGCCAGGGCAAAATGGAGAATCTCCCTCTCTACAAAAATACTAAAAATTAGCTGGGTGTGGTGGCACACATCTGTGGTCCCATCTACTTGGGAGGCAAGGGGGAAGGATCCCTTGAGCCAGAGGGGGAGGTTGCAGTGAGCTGAGACGGTGCCATGCACTCCAGCCTGGGCAACAAGCTGAGATCCTGTTTCCAACCAAAAAAAGGAAAAAACTGAAACAACTTCATTTGGTAGCATTCTGCAACCCTGTTACTGTTCTTAATATCCTTTAGCCTTCTTTGGTTTTAATGATTTTATATTCTTTTTCCTCCCCTCTAAAGGTATTTAAACTATGTGTTCAATTTTTAAAAATTGAAGGTATTTATGCTTAACACACTCATAGCATACATACACACACACACACACACACACACACACATATGTATATATATATATGCTATGCCTGTGTGTTTATGTGTCTATCTATACATCTAAAATCACCAGTAGTTCCATTATTCTCAAAAAGTATGGGAGGACCTGGAACACTGGAATTTCTTTTTCTTGTTTTTTTTCTCTTCTTTCCTCCCACCCTCCCTCCCTTTCTTCCTTCCTTCCTTGTCTCTCTCTTTCTTTCTTTGAGATGGACTCTCACACTGTTGCCTAGGCTGGAGTGCAGTGTCAGGATCTTGGCTGACTGCCACCTATGCCTCCAGGGTTCAAGTGCTTCTCCTGCCTCAGTCTCCGGAGTAGCTGGGATTACAGGTGTGCACCATCATATCTAGCTGATTTTCGTAGAGACGAGGTTTTGCCATGTTGGCCAGGCTGATCTCAAACTCCTAACCTCAAATGACCCATTTGCCTTGGCCTTCCAAAGTGCCAGGATTACAGGCACGAGCCACCACACTGAACCTGAACATTGGAATTTTTAAGAATTCTTTATTTCTTACATGTTTTCTCTAATATTTTACTTATCACATACCAACATGTTTGCATATTGTTTGCATTTTATTTCATATTTTTAGATGGATTTCATATTTACCAATTTTTTTTGTGTGTGTGTATTTTAGGTTCTGTGGTACATGTGTAGATCATTCAGGGTTGTTGCATAGGTACTTACATGGCAAGGTAGTTTGTTGCCAAAATTCCCCATCACCTATATTTGGCATTTCTATCCATGTTATCCCTCTTCAACCTCCCCACTTTCCACTGTCCCCGCTTAGACCCCCACCAATAGACACCAGTGTGTGATGTTCCCTTACTTGTGTCTATGTGTTCTAATTTTTCAATACCCACCTATGAGTGAGAACATGCGGTGTTTGATTTTCTGTTCTGTGTGTTTGCTGAGAATGGTGTTTCCAGATTTTTCCATGTCCCTACAAAGGACACGAACTCATCGTTTTTTATGGCTGCATAGTATTCCATGGTGTATATGTGCCACATTTTCCTTGTCCAGTCTATCATCCATGGGCATTTGGGTTGGTTCCAAGTCTTTGCTATTATAAAGAGTGCTGCAATAAACAAACATGTGCATGTGGCTTTATAGAAGAACAATTTATAATCCTTTGGGTATATACTCAGTAATGGGATTGCTGGGTCAAATGGAATTTCTATTTCTATGTCCTTGAGGAATCACCACACTGTCTTCTACAATGATTGAACCAATTTACACTCTAACCAACAGTGTAAAAGTGTTCCTATTTCTTCACATCGTCTCCAGGATCTGTTGTCTCTAGTTTTTTTGATGATTGCCATTCAAACTGGGGTGAAATGTTATCTCAATGTGGTTTTGATTTGCATTTCTCTAATGACCAGTGATGATGAGCATTTTTTCACATTTGTTAGCCTCATAAATATCTTCTGAAAAGTGTCTGTTCATATCCTTTGCCTACTTTTGAATGGTTTTGTTTGTTTTTATCTTGTAAATCTGTTTTAGTTCTTCATAGATTCTGGATATTAGCCCTTTGTCAGATGGGTAGATTACAAAAATTTTTCCCATTCCGTTGATTGCCAGTTAGCTCCAATGACTGTTTCTTTTGCTGTACAGAAGCTCTGGAGTTTAATTAAATCCCATTTGTCTATTTTGGCTTTTGTTATCAATGCTTTTGGTGTTTTAGTCATGAATTCCTTGCCTATGCCTATATCCTGAATGATTTTACCTAAAGTCCAGGACCAGACAGGTTCACAGCCTAATTCTACCAGATATACAAAGAAGAGCTGGTATCACTCTTTCTGAAACTACGCCAAACAATACAAAAAGACAGAATCCTTCTCAAATCGTTTTATGAGACCATGATCCTGATACCAAAACCGGGCAGGGAATCAACTAAGAAATAAAACTTCAGGTCAATATCCATGATGAACATAGATTCAAAAATCTTCAACAAAATACTGGCAAACCAATTGCAACAGCATATCAAAAAGCTTATTCATCATGATCAAGTAGGCTTCATCCTGGGGATGCAAGGCTGGTTCAACATATGCAAATCTATATATGTAATCCACTAAACAAACATAACCAAAGACAAAAACCACGTGATTATCTCAATAGATGCAGAGAAGGCCTTCAACAAAATTCAACAGCACTTTTTAGTAAAAACTCTCAATAAACTAGGTATTGATGGAACATATCTCAAAATAATGAAAGCTATTTATGACAAACCCACAGCCAATATCATACTGAATGTGCATAAACTGGAAGCATTCCCTTTGAAATATGGCACCAGACAAGGAAGCTCTCTCTCACCACTCCTATTCAATATTGTATTGGAAGTTTCAGCCACGGCAATCAGGCAAGAAAAAGAAATAAAGGATATTCAATTAGGAAAGGAGGAAGTCAAATAGTCTCTATTTGCAGACCACATAATTGTATATTTAGAAGACCCCATCGTCTCAGCCCAAAATCTCTTGAAACTGATAAGCAACTTCAGCAAAGTCTCAGGATACAAAATAAATATGTAGAAATCACAAGTATTCCTATACACCAATAACAGACTTAAAGAGAGCCATATCAAGAGTGAACTCCCATTCACAGTTGCTACAAAGAGAATAAAATACCTAGGAATACAACTAACAAAGGATGTAAAGGACCTCTTCAAGGAGAACTACAAACCACTGCTCAAGGAAATAAGAGAGGACACAGATGGAAAATCTTTCCATGCTCATGGTTAGGAAGAATCAATATCATGAAAATGGCCATAGTGCCCAAAGTAATTTAGAGTCAATGCTATTCCCATCAAGCTCCCAATGACCTTCTTCACAGAACTGGAAAAAAAACACTGGTAGCCATGTGCAGAAAGTAGAAACTGGACCCCTTCCTTACACCTTACACTAAAATTAATTCCAGATGGATCAAAGACTTATAAACATAAGAACTAACACCATAAAAAACACCTAGAAAAAAAACATATTTACCAATTATTTTCCTCACCATACTTTTCATATTTTGATTCTTCTTTTATTTTACATTTCTTAAGAAGCAAATACTTTAAACATTTATTTAGTGAGGGTTAATTAGTTGAAAACTCTTTCAATTACTTTGTCTGAATTACTACCATTTAGCTTTTTATTCTTAAAAGAAAATTAAATGGGTATCAAATTCTTCAATGGGCAGTTACAGTCTCTCTGCATTTTAAAGAATTTTTTCCACTATTCTTGCTATTGTCTATTTTTGTTATTGGTAGTCTTCTGCCAAGCTAATCATCACATATTTCTGTTTAAACTACCTTTATGGCTGATTTAAAATCTTGTTTCTGTTTTTGGTATTTCTTTGAAGATTTATTTCCATGCAAGCCCAGATTCCATCAGCTGCACATAGCTAATAGGCAAAAGATAACCACATATTCTTGTATTGTGAAACTCCCAAACTGCCACTGTTATCAATGTTTAGAATGACACACCAGTTCTGGCTTACTGATTCAGTTCTGGATCACTGATTCACTCCACTATCACCTCACCCTCTCCCCACCATCACTCCACCCCTACTCTAAAGATCAAAGTGATTGTAACCAATAAATAGTGTGAGAGATCAGAGCTCAGGGCCTTCACTGCCTCCAGTAATAACTTATGGCCCCCTGGTCCCATTTTCACTCTTAATCTGCCTTTTTCTCAATCTTTTGTCACCATCGAACTTGGGGTACTCATAGGTAATATGAGGGCTGGTTCCCTATATTCTGGCACCCAACATGTGTGGTTCCCTACATTCTGGTGCCCAATGTGTAGGTCTCCCTACAATTAAGTCTAGTACCCAACAGTTATCTTTTCTGCTCCTCTCCCTCCTCTCACCCTTCACCCTGAAATAAATATCAGTGTCTGTTGTTTCCTTTTGTGTCTTCATAAGTTCTCATCATTTAGCTGCCACTTACAAGTGACAATATGCAGTATTTGGTTTTCTGTTCTTGCCTTAATTTGCTAAGGATAATAGCTTCCAGCTCCAACTATATTCCTGAAAAATACATGATCTCATTCTTCTCTATGGATGTATAGTCTTTCATAGCGTACATGTACCACATTTTCTTTATCCAGTCTCCTATTGATGGGCATGTAGGTTGATTCCATGTCTTTGCTATTGTCAATAGGGCTGCAATGAACATACCCATGTATGTGTCTTTATGGTAGAGTAATTTGTATTTCTCTGGGTAAATACCCAGTAATGGGATTGCTGAGTTGAATGGATTTCCCTTTTTAGCTCTTTGAGGACTCACCATACTGCTTTCCACAATGGTTAGGCTAATTTACACTCCTAGCAACAGTGTATTAAGTGTTCCCTTTTCTGTACAACCTCACCAGCATCTGTTATTTTTTAACTTTTATATAGTAGCCATTCAAACTGGTGTGATATGGTATCTCACTGTAGTTTTGACTTGCCTTTCTCTAATGATCAGTGATATTGAGCTTTTTCTTCATACACGTATTGGCTGCATGTATGTCTTCTTCTGAAAAGTGTTCATGTCCTTTGCTCATATTTTCATTTTTCTTTTTAAAATTTAAGTTGCTTATAGATGCTGGATATTTGTAGTTCGGTGAAAACTGGCATTGTTAATTTTATAAAATAGCATTGAATCAGTACATTGCTTTGGGCAGTATGACCATTTTAATTATATTGATTCTTCCTATCCATGAGCATGGGTTGTTTGCCATTTGTTTCTCCGATTTCTTTGAGAATTGTTTTGTAATTCTCCATGCAAAGATCTTTCACTTACATGGTTAGCTATATTCATAGGTAGTTTATTTTTTGCGTGGCAATTGCAAATGGGATTACCTTTTTGATTTGGCTCTTGGCTTGGCTGTGGTTGGTGTATAGGAATGTCAGTGATTTTTGTGCATTGACTTTGTATCCCTAAAATATTGCTATTGTTATTTATCAGCTGACAGAACTTTTGGTCCGAGACTCTGAGGTTTTTCTAGATATAGAATCATGTCATCTGCAAACAGAAATACTTTGACTTACTCTCTTCATATTTGGATGTAATTTCTTTCCTTATTTTCTCTGCCTATATTCTATGATTTTTATTTTCACTTTTTGAAAATTTTCAAATTTCTTCTATCTGTGCCATTCTAGGTACTCTCTTCTGATCCATTTTTGAGCTTACTAATATTTCCTTTATCTCTGTCTAAGCTATTTAATCTATCCATTGCATATATTGTTTGAATAATCTTGCTTTTAATTTCCAGAGGTTCTTTTTGACAATTTAAATAATATGCCTGTTTGTTTTGAGAAGCTTGTTGCTGATCTTTTCTTCCTTTTAACTTTTTTTTTTTTTTGAGGCGGAGTTTCGGTCTTGTTACCCAGGCTGGAGTGCAACGGTGCGATCTCGGCTCACCGCAGCCTCCGCCTCCTGGGTTCAGGCAATTCTCCTGCCTCAGCCTCCTGAGTAGCTGGGACTACAGGCACGCGCCACCATGCCCAGCTAATTTTTTGTATTTTTAGTAGAGACGGGGTTTCACAATGTTGACCAGGATGGTCTCAATCTCTTGACCTCGTGATCCAACCGCCTCGGCCTCCCAAAGTGCTGGGATTACAGGCTTGAGCCACTATGCCTGGCCCCTTTTTACATTTTTATTTTTACCTTTTTTTCCACTAGATTTTTAGATATATATTTTATAGTCTATATCCAAAGATTCCATTATCCAAAGATGCTAGGTGACTAAGTATTCTCACTTTCCTTTGTTGTAGCATATTTACTTTTGCATGGACTAACTTTATACTGTGTATCAACATTTGATATACTTTATATGTAGGAATTTTGTATAATCATGATCATTTTACTGCTAAGTTGTCTTTGTTCCTACTTGACATCCCAAGTATCTTCAAAGTATAAATTTAAACAGTAAACTCATGAAAAAGCAGATTTGTGGTTGTAATTGTATCAGTAGATATTCTCCACCTAGAGCTCAGAATAGGCATACTTTTTTTCTTGTGATATCCCTCTTCTGTCATTATTCTGGCATTTCAGTTTCAGTTCTGACTTTCAACATTTTTATGGAATCCTCATCCTCCACCTCCACCAAGCCCCCAATTTCTATATCCATGCAATCATCAAGATCAAAATTCTAGATTACAGCATTTCATGCAAATTCCCAGCTTATCTACAAGTTCACTTTCAACTAACCATTTTAATTTTTTGCTTCTTTATTTTTGATCCCTGGAGATTTTTGTTACTCTCTTGTGAGCTCACTCATGCAATTAAGAGTATATTTATAATGCTTTTATTTGGCATTTATGTCTTTTAAATGAGACTATTAACATTATTCATTCCACCATATAGTTGAATGATATCTTTCTCTGTGTGTGTATTCATGTGTGTAATAGAACATTTTTCTAATTAAGAGAGCTAGCATGGATTTAACTTATAGAAAAAAATTACCACAGCTTATATATACTAACATGTATTATTTACTCTAAGTTTATGTAGGAATTTGATTATATGTACTACATGAAGGACATACTTTCTCTCAGTTTTGCTTTGCAAAAGGTTTAAAGTATAATGACTTCCTTTAGATATAGTTATTCCACAGGAAGTTTACAAATTACAGTGGCTTAAGTAAAAAAGAATAATAGACTTAAATGGCACTTTGAATTTTATTTATAGTATTTCAAAGATAAATTGTTTCTTCATTTAGGAAAGAATCCTTTATGGATTTCTAAAGGAGCCTTTGTTTGGTTGGTAGGCAGTATTATATATGGAACAACACCTATAAAACTAATATAAAGAGAAGATTACCTGTAATTTGAACTCCAGAAATAATAATATTTTTAAAAGTCCTTCATGTATAGTATAAAAGAGTATTTGAACACCTCTACAATGTCTAAACTCATTTACAAAATTAGAACATAACCTAAGTGACAGAAAAACAGTTGGGAAAGATTAATATCTTACAACGACTGCACAAAAATTTTCCAGCCTCCTTTACTTCTTTTCCATTTTATTTTACTTTATTTCCATTTTATTTTAAATCACTAATCATCTAACTTCCAAAAGCCACAGTCAATACTGAAGTCATTTACTAGCCTGATAGTCTGAGTGTCACATGCCACATTATATAAGTATAAATGCCAATATAATCAAAATCTTAATGAAACCCAATTAAACTGTCTGTGCTGTGGCTATTCAGGTATCTTGTCTCTTTATTACAGACGTCAATCTCATTTGTTAAGCATTTTGTAAATTTGAACTAAGCCAAAGAATATTTAGCTAATAGATGTTTTATTGAGATCCTGGGAAAACACACCAACAATGTTTTTCTCTATATTCTTAATTTTGTTTCAGTTTTATTTCAATCTCCCTTGCCTTTTTTTGTTCAATATTGTATTATGTAAACTGGGAGTTAGGTTGATTTTTACTATTCTGAGTATTATATGTACATAAGAATAAATAAAATATATATGTAGCTTGATTAAGTATTGATGAGAACCCATGTAACTGTCACCTTGTTAAAAAGGAGAACATTTCTAATGCTCTTGAATCTTCTGTATATCTCTCTCCCAAATATTTCTTTTGGCAGAAATAATCACTCTCAGCTCTGTGATAGAATTTCCCCTATATTTTTTATTTTAACATGTGTACATCACTTCAAAACACTGCTTTGGTTTGCTTGGCTTTAACCCATACCATGCATAATTATGTACCTTGCTTATTGTGCTATACATTTTAAGGTAATTTAATATTGTTGAATACCATAATTTGTCTTAAAAATCTATATTTTTACATTGCTTGACTATATATAAGAAAATGTACTAATCCCAAGTGTGGTGAACATAACCAGTTTTAGATGAATTTGGAAAAAAAACTGCTAAGAATATGTTTGTACATGACTTCTGGTACACATGAGCAAATGCTAGATTATGTATGTGTACAATGGAATTGATGCATTATAGAATAAATATAACTTAAAATTTTCTACCTAATGTACTAATTTGTACATGTTTTATCTATGTTTCACCTACAATTGGCATTTTCTGATTTGTTTAAATGTTAATCTGGTAATTTTTAAATGGAATCTAATTGAGTTTTAATTTGCATATCTTGGATTACTAAATGAGTAGAACTTTTTTAAATGTCTTTGAGAGATTTTGATTTTCTCTTTTCTATAATGCTTTTAAAAAAATCTTTATAAAGCATATTTGATTAATGCAAAGCTAAAATTTTCTTTCAAATATAATTATAATTGGCTGGTTTATAACTATATAATCTGTAGTTAAGGCTTCTTTAAAAAGCTCAGAGCATTTTATAAGGTTTAGTAAATTTAGTGTAGTACCAAAAGAGAAATTATAATACCTAGGGTGAGTAAAACTAGTTGATCCCAGAGAGCATGTTAATAAACTAGAGCTGATATTCCATTAACTTAATGTATAATAATATTAATGATTTTGAGTAACAGGCTTATGTAAGTTTATTAAAGCCAGTTTGTGATGTTTTCATAGAAAACATGCATTTTAAGATGGATTTGAATCTGTTAGTAAAATCATTTCATTGACCACTAGCCGTGAAATCCATGAAATACCTCCTTTGAAGTAATTAGAAATTGTAAGCTTATGGAAAAAAATCCCAAAATTTCTATCATGCTATCCAATATGTTTAATAAGATGAGATTACCACAGATAATCATTGATAAAGTGATAATAAAATGGTAGTGGAGGATATACATTAACATTTTAAAATATCTTGTGAGTAGGACAGAAGTTCAAGAGGTAGTCTATCTGTGAGTAACAAAGATAAGGTGATAGGTGTGTTCTTCTTAAAGATGACAAAGATTGCTACTGTCAAAAAACTTTAATATGGATAAACATGATGCATGGATAAAGATAAAATAAGGGAGATTTTGGTACAGGGAAAACAGTTGTTGAATTTTTTTCAAAGCAAATGCTAAGCTTGATACTAAAGGCATATGCACGAGTCCTAGTTTTTAAATTATTTAAAATTGAGAAATACTGGTATTAGATCAATTTTTTGTCTGTTGTATATGGCTTAATACTGTAATTGACATATTATCTCTAATGTAATACCTTAAAATTGGAAGTCTCCTTCTTTTTCTTTTCTTTCTGCCTCCATCCCTCCCACCTGTTCCCTCCTTCCCTCCTTCCCTCCTTTCTTTTTTCCCTTCCTTCCCTGGCTTGCTTTTAATTAGTTTTGGAATAATCCACCAGGTGAGGGTGATAGTGGATATTTTCCAATACTTCTCACATAAAGTCAAATTTTAAGTCCCTTTTTGGAGTAAAACAGGCTCTTCACTGTTTACAAGGCTATTTCTGAGTTGCAAAAATTCTCTTTCCATGTTTTCCCCTTGTATTCTTCTATTCAATCTTGCCACAACTAGATGAACAGAAAGCACAAGGGTACCCTTTCTTGCATCTAGAGGTGGAGACACAGTAACTGCAAACACAGAAACTTAGCAGCATACAGCGTAACTGCTCCAGATCTGTCAAATAGATGCATTAAATGTCTAAATATCTATTTTTCATGCTTAAAACAATTGCTTTAAACATTTCCTTATGTGCATTTAATCCATGTGAAGGAAATTTCTTGGTAAATATTTAATTACTTATATTCAAAATATCTGGTTAATTAAAGTAGCAAATGCTGTGGGGCTAGAATTATATATATTTTGTCTTTTTTAAAGTGGCATTGTTATAATGATGTTAGCAAGATGGCAGAATTGGAGATCAGCTGCTTATATTAATGCATGACAACAAGAATTCTGCATTTTTCCACAGAATGAAGTCTCTCTGTGGAAGCTTAAGTATTTAAGCAGGAGGTTGTGAATCCCTCATGGAGGCCAAGACCTATGGTTCTGTTTTGAGAGTGAGGACCCACACCCAGGTAATAGATTCATTAACTGTGTTTCTGGATTAAAACCTGGGAAACACCCCCATTCCCTGAAGGGCTTGGCTAGAGTCTAGTTTGGCCTTGAGCCTGCTACCAAATGTTACCAAGGGGTCCAAAAGGAGTCATACAATAGTGCCTCAGCAGAAGGGCTCATCTGTTCATCAATATTGGTCTTGGCAGTTGACTTGAAAATTATTTTTGTAACTAGGCTCTAGCCCCACTCTGAGGCAGTCTCAGCTTAGTATTGCTTATATAAGTACCCATCTGTGCCAATAGGACAGGCTTGCCAGCCTCTGTCCCACAGAAGATCCTGAAGGGGCCTAGTTTCAGCTCCAGAGCCCTCTTTCTAGTCAGAGAGTTATCATAAAAGCAGAGGGAACTTCTGGGAGACATGCGTATCTGTGCCAACTGGACAGGCTTGGTCACCTTCATCCCACAGCACATCTTAAAGGAGATCTGTCTCTGCTCCAGCATCCCTTTGCTGCAACCCCAGGGTTATCTTGCATGCACAGGGAACTCCTGGAAGACATATCAGGACAGTATTGTTGGCTTCCGTCCCACAGAAGTTTTGGAAAAGGCCCTGACTGTCAGCTCCAACCTCTTTCATTTGTGATGTTGGAACAATTCTGCTCACACAGGGAACTGCTGGGTATCTCGTTGGCAGTTGCCACTGAGATGGCTTGCCAACATGAGTCCCATGGCAGATTCTGATTTATCTCTGAAGCTTGGTTTCAGCCCCTTGAAGCTGTGGTCTGGAAGCAGTTCTGCCCAGCCATTGCCCTGTTGGGAGATGAACCTATCTGAGTCTCTGTGGCAGTCTTGCCAAGCTCTGTCCCTCAGCGATTCATTAAGCACCACTGGATCTTGGCACTGGCTTTCTTTTCTGAGAACTAAGATTAATTTGGCCTTCTAGAGACCTGGAAAAAAGCACGCTCACTAGTGCCCTTGCAGGCTGACACTCTGACCTCAGTAAAACTGTGGATGTTGAAACATCCTATAAATTGCTTGCATTTATAGGACTGCACTTAGACTATAGTCTAAGAGAGGCCTGTCTACCCAGGGACCCACTGGAAGACATACCTATTCCCTGAAGACAGGCCTGAAAAATCTCAGTGTGTCTGTCAGTTGTGGACCTGAAACAACCCTGTGTCTCAGTTCTAGCTCATCTCAGCCATGGACTGGAGTAGTATGGACAACTCAGGAATTCAATCGGTTACCCAGTGGAAGCCCTCCCAGAACTCATAAAAAGCCAATTTACCCATAGGCACATCTGGTAAGAGGCCTATTGTCTGAAATCTGAAGAGGACACTCACCCTAGTGCAAGCCCCAGAGACCAAGGTACTGAAGACAGTATAGCCTACCCAGCAACAAGGTAGGACCCACACTCACTAGGGCCTGTAGGTATAGGCCAACCAACTGTGGTCTCCATTGTGGACCCAGCATCAGTCACAATAGCTGAATTTAACTCCGTTCAACTACAATCCTAGAGTCAATTTCATCAGCCCAGAGACCATGCAGGGAAATAATTTAATTTGTTGAAACTAGTCTATAGGTCTCTAAGAGAAGTTTGATTCTTCAGATACACATATATCAGTGCAAGGCTACATGGATAACAAAGATTAAGGTAAACATGGCATCACCAAAAGAAACTAACAAAGCTTTAATAATTGACCTCAAGGAAATGGAGATATACAGATTGCCTGAAAAAGAATTCAAAATAATCAGCTTAAGCTCAATGAGATGCAAGAAAATGGAAAGAGACAACTAAATGAAATTAGGAAATTCAATACATGATCACAAAGAGAAGTTTAATAAAGAAAAAGAAGCAATAAAAAAGAAATCCTAGAGCCAAATAATATGGCATAACTAAAAATTTCAATAGAAACTTCCAATAACAGACTCAATTATGTAGAAGAAAAACCAGTAAACTCAAAGACAGGACATTTGAAATTAGCAAATAAGAGGGACAAATTTTTTTTTCAAAAAGAGTAAAACAGCACAAGGGATCTATCGGACATCAGTAAATATACAATTATGGTAGTACCTGAAGGAGAAGAAAGAAACAAAATGGCAAAATTCTTATTCAAAGAAATACTTTGTGAAAACTTTCCAAACCTTTTTTTTCTTCTGAGACAATCTTGTTCCTTCGCCCAGGCTGTAGTGCAATGGTGCAATCTCAGCTCACTGCAACCTTTCCCACTCCTGGGTTCAAGCAATTTTCCCACCTCAGCCTCTGGAGTAGGTGAGATTACATACAGGTGCCTGACTAATTTTTGCATGTTTAGTAGAGATGGAGTTTTTCCATGTTGGCCAGGCTGGTCTCAAACTCCTGACCTCTAGTGATCTGCCTGCCTTGGCCTCCCAAATTGATGGGATTACAGGCGTGAGCCACTGCACCTGGCCCAAATCTTTAAAAGTATTTTTATTTTATTTTATTTTAAGATCCATGATCCATGTGCAGGTTGTACAAGTTTGTTACATAGTTAAATGTGTGCCAAGGTGGTTTACTGGAAGCCACTATCCTCAGCAAACTTCCCAAATCTTGGGAGGTATATGGATATACAGATTCAGGAACCTCACAGGATGCCAAGCAAAATCAATTAAAAAAAAAGATACTGTGAGATAAAATGTAATCAAATTGTTAAGAGCCAAAGGGAAAGAGAGAATCTTAAAAGTTACAAGAGAGAAGAAATTCATACATATAAAGTATCTTCCATAAAGTTGTCAGCAGACTTCTCAACAGAAACTTTGGAAGATAGGAGGGACTGGAATGACATATTCAAAGTGCTGAAAGATGTACAAAGAAGATCTGATACCATTTCTACTGAAATTATTCCAAAAAATTGAAAAGGTATCCTCCCTATCTCATTCTATGAGGCCAGCATCATACCAAAACCCGGCATTGGTAAAACAAAACAAGAAAACTTCAGGTCAATATCCTTTATGAACATCGATGTAAAAATGCTCAACAAAATACGCATAAACCAATCCAGCAGCACATAAAATACTTATCCACCATGACCAAGTAGGCTTCATCCCTGGGATGCAAGGTTGGTTCAACATATGCAAGTCAATAAATGATTCATTACATTAACAGAACTAAAGACAAAAACCATACAATTATCGCAACAGATACAGAAAAAGTTTTCAATAAAACTCAACATCCCTTCATCTTAAATACTCTCATAAACTAGATATTGAAGGAACATATCCCAAAATAATAAGAGCCACATATGACAAACCCAGTATTGACAAGGAACTTAAACTTTACAAGAAAGAAACAACCTCATTAAAAAGTAGGTAAAGGACATGAACAAACGTTTTGCAAAAGAAGACATACATGCAGCCAGCAAGCATATGAAAAACAGCTGGAAGCATTCCCCTGGAAAATTGGCACAAGACAAGGATGCCCTATCTCACCACCCCTATTCAAGATCATACAAGAAATTCTGGTCAGGACAATCAGGCAAGAGGAAGATATAATGGAAATTCAAATAGGAAGAGAGGAAGTCAAACTATCCCTGTTTACCTCTAGAAAACTCATCATCTTGACCTAACCTAAAAGTTTCTTAAGCTGATAAGTAACTTCAGTGAAATCTCAGGATACAAAATTAATATGCAAAAATTGCTAGCATTCCTATACACCAACAACAGTCAAGCTAAGAGCCTAATCATTAACAAATACCCATTCACAATCATAACAAACAGAATATCTAGGAATACAGCCAACTATGGAGGTCAAAGATCTCTAAAAGAACTACAAACCACTCCTCAAATAAATCAGAGATGACACAAACAAATGGAAAAACATTTAAGACTCAAGGATAGGAAGGATAAATATGGTTAAAATGGACATAATGCACAAATCAAAACCACAGTGAGACACCATCTCACACCATTCAGAATGGGTGATTACTAAAAAGTCAAAATACAACAGATGCTGGTGAGGTTGTGGAGAAAAAGGAACACTTACATTGTTGGTGGGAATATAAATTAATTCAACCATTGTGGAAGACAGTGTGGCAGTTCTTCAGAACTGTAGAGGCAGAAATACCCTTTGACTCAGCAATCCCATTACTGGGTATATACCCTAAAGGAATATGAATCAAGCTATTATAAGGATACATGCATGTATATGTTCACTACAGCACTATTCACAATAGCAAAGACACGGAATCAGCTCAAATGCCCCTCAATGATAGATTGGATAAAGAAAATGTGGTACACATATTCCATGGAATAAGATGATGTCATTTTCAGGGACATGGATGGAGCTGGATGCCATTAACCTCAGCAAACTAATACAGGAACAGAAAAACAAACAGCACATACTCTCACTTATAAGGGGGAGCTAAATGCTGAGAACACATGGACACAGGAGAGGAACAACACACACTGGGGCCTGTTGGGAGTTGGGGTGGGAGAGGGATAGCATCAGAATGAATAGCTAATGGATGCTGGTCTTAATACCTAGGTGATAGTTTTATACCTAGGCAAGTTAGATGGAACAGCGCCAAGCTCTGAGTTTCAAATTACGAGTCCTTTATTTTTAGCCAGCAACCGAGAGACAGCTAATGCTCAAAATTCTGTGGGCCCTGAGGAAGGGGCTTGATTATCTTTTATCCCTTGATTTAGGTAGGGGAGAGGGAGCAGAGTTTACAGAAGCAGAACAAGCAAGTTAGATAAGGGGGCTGGTAACTAGGAGGCAGGAGGTTCTCATGGTTGTTGATTGTTTAAGGAGAGTATACACAAGTGGTTCCCATGATTGCTGGTTACCAAAGGGAGTATTCAATTCTTGTCATATAATCAATCAAGGGGAGGCATTCACAATGGCAAGTGGGCTCGCCAAGCAGGCTATGGTTACAAAGGTTATATGTTTCTATAGTTCTAAGTATAGCATGATCCAGCACAGTAGCAGAACCCCGGTATGCACTTAAGGGAGGAATAGCAGAAAGGGTGAGGCAGAGGTCAAGATGGAGTCTATCTGATTCTTAGCAAAATGGAGTCTGTTAGCTACATAGCTAACACAGGGTAGCTTAGCGCAATAGTATGACCTGTGTAGCAAACAACCATGGCACATGTTTACCTATGTAACAAACCTGTGCATTCTGCACAAGTACCCCTGAACTTAAAAGTTAAGATAAACACATTCTGCATAAGTACCCCTGAACTTAAAAGTTAAAGATAAAACAAACAACAACAATGAAAACCTTAAGAGCTTCTGCACAGCAAAAGAAATTATTAGTGGAGTTAACAGACAACCTACAGAATGGGAGAAAATTTTTGCAATCAATCCATCTGACAAAGGTCTAAAATCCCGCATCTATTCGGAAGTTAAAGACATTTACAAAACAAACAACTCCATTAAAAGGAGAACAAAGGATAACACTTTTCAAAAGAAGACATACATGTGGCCAACAAATATATAAAAAGATGCTCAATGTCACTGATCATTAGAGAAAAGCAAACCAAAACCACAATGAGATATTATGTCATACCAGTCCTAATGGACTTTTTTTTATTATTAAAAAGTAAAAAAATGAAAGATGCTGGTGAGGTTGTGGAGGAAAGGGAACACTTACGCACTGTTGGTGGGACCAAATTCATTCAACCATTGTGGAATACAGTGTAGCAATTTCTCAGAGACCTAGAGATAGAAATACCATTTGACCCAGCAATCCCATTACTGGGTATATACCCAAAGGAATACAAATCATTCTATTATGATACATGTACACATATATGTTCATTGCAGCACTATTTATAATAGGTAAGTCATAGAATAAACCTAAATACTCATTAATGATAGACTGAATAAAGAAAATATAGAATATATACACCACAAAATGCTATGCAACCATAAAAAAGAAAAAGATGATGCCCTTTGCAGAGACATAGATGGAGCTGGAGGCTATTATCCTCAGCAAACTAACTCAGGAAGAGAAAACCAAATAGCATATGTTTTCTTGTAACTGGGAGCTAAATTATGAGAACGCCTAGACACAGAGAGGGAAACAACACATACTGGGGTGTACTTGGGAGTGAAGGGTGGGAAGAGGGAGAAGGCCAGGAAAAATAATGGCTACAAGGCTTCATATGTTGGTGATTAAATAATCTATATAACAAACTCCCATGACACATGACACATGTTTTTCTATGTAACAAACTGGCAAATGTATCCCTGAACTTAAAAGTATAAAAAAAGACAAAATGTAAGATGTGTCCTCTTGATGTAATAAAAAATATAGTCACTAAAAAAACTATAAGATGTTTAATGTAAGCCTCATTGTAACCACACACACAAAGAAACAAGCTGTTGTAGATACACAAAAGATAAAGGGAAATGGAAAGAATCAAAGCACATCATTACAAAAACACAACAAATTACCAAAAGAGACAGCAAGATTGGAATAGAAGAATACAATAACTGCAAAACAGTGAGTAAAAAAGAACAAAATGCCAGTAGCAAGTCCTTATCTATCAACGCTTTCTTTAAACATAAATGGATTCAATTATTCAATCAAAAGACAAAGTGGATGAATGAATTTAAAACCAAATCAAAATGAAATATGCCATTTACAAGAGATTCACCTTAGCCATAAGGCACACATAGAATGAGAGTGAACAGATGGAAAAAGATATTCGAGTCAAATGATAACCGAAAGAGACAGGGTTGGCTATACTTCCAACAAAATAGACTTTAGGCCAAAACTATAAACAGAGACAAATAAGGCCATTTTATTAGGATAAAAGGATCAACTCTTTAAGAGAATAACAGAATTTTTAATATATGTACCTGACAGTGGAGCATTTAAATATATAATGCAAATACAAATAAACCTGAAGGAAGACCTAGATTGTAACACAATAACATAGGGAACATTAATACTTCACTTTCAACAATAGACAGGTCATTCAGACAGAAAATCAATAGGAAAATGACGACTTGAATGTGAACAACACTTCGGACCAAATAGACCTAACAGACATATATAAAACATTTCATCCAACAGAGGCAAAGTACACATTCCTTTGGAGCATAAACAGGACACTTTGCATAATAGACTAAGTTAGGTCACAAAGGAGTCTTAAAATATTTAAGAATATTGAAATCATACCAAGTATCTCTCCTGACCACAATGGAATAACACTAAATATCAGTAACAGAAAAATTTTGGAAAATTCACATATATATGAAAATTATATAGCATGCTCTTGAAAAGCTAATTAAGAAATTAAGAAAACTTAAAAAGTATCATAAGATATATGAAAATGGAAACACTACACCCAAAACTTATGCAGCAAATGTCAGCTAAGAGGAGAGTTTATGGCAATAAATTCCTACATCAAAAAGGAAGAAAGATCTGAAAAAATAATATTACACTTCAAAGAACTAGAAAAAGAAGGATAAAACTCAAAATTTGTAGAAATAAGGAAATAATAACAATCACAGAAGAAATAGTCAAATTAGAGAATAGTAAGATAATAGAAAAGATTAATACAATGCATAGTTGGTCCTTTCAAAAGATAAACGAAATTGACAAACCTCTAGTAAGACAAACTAAGAAAAAAAAAATTAAGAAATAAAATCAGAAACTAAAGGGGAGATATTATAACAGATACCACAGAAATACAGTGGATTATAAGAGGCCACTATGAACCAATACATGCCAACAAAATGGAAAACTTGGAAGGATGAATAAATTTATAGAAGCAAACAACCTGCCAAGGCTGAATCAAAAAGAAATACAAAATCTGAACATGTCAATAAGAAAGATGATGATAATGAAATCAGTCATGAAAATTCTCCCATGAAAGGAAAGCCCAGAACCAGAGAGCTTCATGGTATAATTCTACCAAACATTAAAAAAAATACTAATTTTGTCTAAAACTCTTCAAAAAAATCAATGTGCAGGAATATTTCAAATTTTTTTTACAAGGCCATTATTATATGATATTAAAACAAGACAAGGACACCACAATAAATGAAAATTACAGGATAAAATACTGGATGAGTATACATGCAATAATCCTTAACAAAACACTAGCAAACTGAATTAAACAACACATGAAAAGAATCATTCATCACGATCAAGTGGGATTTATCTGTGGGATGCAAAGTGGATTCCACATACAAAAACCAATAAATATGATACACCATATTAACTAACTGAAGAATGAAACCCATATGATCATCTCAATACAGAAAACAAATTTGATAAATTTCAACATTCTTTCATAATAAAAACTGTCAATAAATTAGGTATAAAATGAATGTACCTCAACACAATAAAAGGCCATATCTGAAAAGCCCACAGGTAACATAATACTCAACTGTGAAAAGTTGGAAATTTTTCCTCTATGGTTAGGAACAAAACAGGATGCCTATTCTAACCAGATCTATTCAATATAGTACTAGAAATTTTGGTCAGAGTAGTTAAAGAAATAAAAGACATCTATATCAAAAAGGAAGAAGTAAAATTGTCTCTATTTTCTGATGCCCTGACCTTATATACAGAAAACCTACAGAATTCACTAAAGATATGTTAGCTCTGATAAATGAATTCAATAAAGTTTCAGAGTACAAAATTGGCATACAATATTCAACAGCAGTTTTTACACCAGCAGTGAACAATCTGAAAAAGGAAATAAATTTACTTTGCTCACAGTAGCATAAAAATAGAGGTAAATTGAACCAAGAAAGTTTTAGATATACATAAACTAAAACATTGATGAAAAAAAATTATAGATGACACAAATAAATGGAAAGATACCTGTTGTCAAAAATTGGAAGAATATTGTTAAATTGTCCATACTTCTTAAAGTGGTCTACAGAATGAATGCAATCACTATCAAAATGTTAATGTCATTTTTCATAAAAATAGAAAAAACAATCTTAAAATTTTTCTGGAGCCATAAACAACACCTCAAATAGACCATATAATCTAGAGCTAAGAGAACAAAGCTGGAGGCATCATACTATCTGACTTCAAAATCTATTACAAACATATAAAAATAAAAATGGCATACATAGTGTCATAAAAACAAACATGTTGATCAATGGAACAGGATAAAGAGCCCCAAAATAATCCCAAGACTATATGATTAATTGATTTTTGATGAAAATGCCAAGAACGCTTAATAAAGAGAAGCCAGTGTTTTATCAAATAGTGTTGGGAAAACCGAATATCTACATGAAAAAGAATGAAAATTGACCTTTATCTTACACTATACGCAAAAATCAACTCAAAATGGATTAGAGACCAACATAAAACCTTATGCTGAAAACTATTAGAAGAAAATGTTGGAAACATGTTATGGCACTGGTCTGGGCAAAGACTTCTTGGATATGAGGGACTGCGTTTGAAGGACTGCATTAGAGGAACTTTCCGGGGGTCAGCTGGGGACATTGTTTCCAGTGCAGGAATGCTCTGGTTTTCCCACCTCTGGCAGTCTACGTAGGGGCCCTTTGTCTCTGATTTTCCCGTGTCTGGCAAGCCAGGTCGGGGCCCTTTGTTTCCCTTTCCCAGGGCTGGAAAGCCAGGTAGGGCCTTTGTCTCTGATTTTCCCACCTCTGGCTCTTGGAGATGGGGGCTCTGTGACACAGGGTTATAAAACAAGTACCCAACCGAGTAATGGAGTCAAAGATCAATCAATCCAGAGGAAGTATGAAAGAATTCCTCTCATTGGATGAGAACATAAATAGGGAGGGAATAACTCAAGGATAAAGACTCTAGCCGCCCGCCCTAGCCTGGTCTGGAATCCTCTAGGGATCCTCTCCCACAAAAGCGTGGGAGCTGTCCTTTCACTCTGCCTAATAAACTGCACTTTCACACACTCTTTCGGTCCACCAGTTCTATTTCAGCTGTAAAACTCACTGTGCCTTCTGGGCCCTTTTCCCTATTCTTTGGGGATAGGAAGGTCAAGAGCCTAAGCTCTGGTTGCAGTTACACCACTTCTGTAGTGGCCTAGTGGTTAGGACTCCTGGTTTTCACCCAGCGGCCAAACAATTAATAAATACACAATCTGCAGATTGGAAGAAAATGTTTGCAAGCCATACATTTGATAAGGAACTAATATCCAAAATATATAAGAAACTCAAACAACTGAATAGCAAGAAAATAAACAGCTCAATTAAAAAATGGGCAAAGGACCTAAAATGATAGTTTCCTCAATCTGTATATAGCAGACATACAATTGGCCAACTGATAGATTAAAACATATCCATCATCATTGATTATCAGGGAAATGCAAATTAAAACTGCAATAAAATATCACCTCACACTTGTTGAATGGCTATTATTTTTAAAAAAAGATAGGTATAGGTGAGGGTGTTGAGAAAAGGAAACACCTGCATACTGTTAGTGAAAATGTAAGCTAATATAAGCTATTATGGAACACAATATGGAGATTCCTCAGAAAGTTAAACCTAGAATTACCATATGTATTAGGCCATTTTGCACTGCTATAAAGAAATATCTGAGACTGGGCAATTTACAAGAGGCTTAACTGATTCATAGTTCTGCATGCCATACAGAAATCAGTGGCATCTGCTTCTGGGGAGGAATCAGGAAGCTTCCAAACATGGAAGAAGGCAAAGAAGGGGTAGGCACATCACATGGTGAATGCAGGAGCGAGAGAGAGAGAGAGAGAGAGAGAGAGAGAGAGAGAGAGAGAGAGAGAGAGAGAGAGAGAGCGAGCGCGCGCGCAAGGTGCCACACTTTTAAGCAGCCAGATCTCTCCAGTAGTTACTCACTATTGTGAGGAGAGCACTAAGGAGATAATGCTAAACCATTCATGTGAAATCCACCCCCATGATCCAGTCTGTTCCCATCACGCCCCACCTCCAACACTGGGGATTACATTTCAACATGGGATTTGGGGGGAAGGGGGACACATCAAAACTATATCACCATATGATTAATTAATTCCACTCGGGTATATATCCAAAGATATTAAAATCAGCATGCCAAAGAGATATCTGCACTCTCATGTTCATTGTAGTATTACTCAAAATAGCCAAGATATGGAGGCAATCTAGGTATTTATCAATAGTTGAATATATAACAAAAATGTGTTTTATATATATATATGTGTGTGTATATGTGTGTGTGTGTGTGTGAGTGTGTGTGTATATATATTCCTGTTACCTGGAAAACATGGATGACCATGAAGGACATTATGCTAAGTGAATAAGCCAGGCACAAAAACGACAAATACTGCATTATTTCATATGTGGACTCTAAGTAGAACTCTAGAAGCAGAAAGTAGAATGATGGCTGCTGGAGGCTGGGGGAAGGAGAGAAGGAGATGAGAAAAGGGGAGATGTTGATAAAAGGTACAAAGATTCAGGTGGACAGGAGGAATAAGCTTTAGTGAGCTATCATTCTGAGCACAGAACGATGACTATAATAAAAAAATGCATTATGTATTTCCAGATTGCCAAAAGAGCAGATTTTAAATGTTTTCACAACAAAATGAGCAAGTTATGTGAAATGATAGATTTGTTAATTAACCTAAATTGATCATTCTACATTATAAATATGTAGCAGAACATCATATTATACCCTATATATATACATAATACATATATATTTCTATATATAATTATTTTCCAATTACAAATGAAATTAAAAAAAATTAAAAACTAGAGTAATGCTAGTTCTAAAAACGGGTAGCACCATAACTGTATAAGCAAACATGATCTGTTAGCCAGCAACTCTCAAGTCTCAGTAACTTAACAACAACAAAGCTGTTTTCTGGCTTTAAATTGTTATTTTTTTGGTTATTTGCTATGCCAAAACAGAACTTAGTCAACAAAGCAACTCTATTCATTGGAACTTCAGAGTCACTGGAGGGCCTGACTTGATGGGGCAAATACTATTTGGAATAATGTTGGTCACTTTTCCAGAGGAAAAATAAAGCCCTGGAGATTTGTACAACCAATTAAATATTTGGTCTAGAAATATCACAACTAATTTATATACATAATTTTCTTATTATAATGCCTCACTTGACCCCACATAATAAAAAATATCAAGAAAATGCATACAATGATGTACCTGAAAGGTCAAGAGCCAAAAATACTCAGTGAGCAACACTGAAGGTTTCCCATTTTAACTGATGCATTTTTAGTTTACTTCATGTAATACAGAGAACATCTTTAATGATGGTTAAACTTTCCAATTTTGCTCTTTAACAAAATTGCATAAGCAGTTGAAATTTTTCAGTTACATTTTTAATTACTTGATTAATGATTTTTAATTCAGTATCAATATAAAAAAATAACCACCATCATTCATAAAAGTAGGGGTATATCTTTGAAGGGCACAGCAGAAGCACAAAAATTAGATTTAATTGCTTCAAAGGTTAATTTTTAAAACAATATTCATTGGCTAATCATATATGTTTTACTAGTCTCAATATTTATGTAAGTTTTCTTAAACATAGTTCACTGATTTTATTCCAATTAAGTATAAGAACGTTTATCTCCATCCTATCTACACAAAATTTTTGTGCATGATAAATGTAAATATTACTAAGATATTTATCCACCATTTTGAAATACAATGGAGTCTCATGTATGTCTGTTAGAAGGCAATTGAACTTCTGGAAATAAAGAACCATAATAATAAGTTAGAGGTGATGATTCAGCCGTTTTCTCAATGAGCATGTGCCTCTGAGAGTAAGTTCAATGGAATCTTAGTAATAGGTCCATATTTTGATGCCGTTGGAAAGAAAGCAGCCATTCACCAAAGAGTTTCCAGATCATTTAGAAAGAAATGAATCACATTGTTTGTGCAAGTGGTTGGAAGAGGGAAACTTCCTTTATACCATTTGAAAATTACATTGAATGATTATATTTGTTAGGAAAGATATCTATGAAGGACTTACAAGAACTCTGTATGATGTTGTATACATGACAATATGTTTCATATTTTATGGGTAGTTTAATGTACTGTTGAGAAATTTTGACAAAATGTTCCCCTTGACATTTGATTACAACTTAACTCATGAGGTATAAATTCACTGTACAAAATATTTCATAGCATAAAATGCATGTGGAAATTCTATTAATAATCAATGCATAATTTATCAAGAATATACATAAGACTGTTTTGCCTGTTTTCACAATTACATTGTGATACTGATCATATGTTCTTATGAAATTATTGGTGAATAAACTTTCAAAAGATAGAATTGTTTTAGGTTTCCAGAATATTTGCAGAGATGGTAAAAAATGTTCCTGAGTAACTTTCATCCAGTTACCATCTTAAATTGCCATGGTGCATTTGCAAAACTAAAAAACCAATGTTGGTAACATTGCCATTAACTAAACTCCATACTTTACTTGAACTTACCTAATATTTTTTTTCTGTTCCAGGATCCCATCCAGGATACCTCATTACATTAATTGTCATGTGTACTAGCTTCCTTTTACAAAGTTTCTCAGTGTAAGAAATATGTGAAAGTCATCAAAGTATGTGACGACTTTCATATATTTCAGGAATGCTGGTCAGATATTTTGTAGAATATCAATTTGGATTTGTCTGACTTTTTGTTTCCATTGTTAGATTGGAGCTATGGGGCTTTGGGGATAAAGAATACAAAGATAAGTATTCTTATCACATAACATCAAAGATAAACACAATTGAAATGATTTTCACTGATGTTAGTTTTTACCATGAAGTTAAGGTAGTGTTTGGCATGTTTCTCTGCTATAAAGTCACATTTCCCCCTACCCTTCATACTTTTCCATACTTTATACTTTTGAAGACTAATGAGAACTTAAAAGTATTTTTCCCTTAGAAATTTTGGAAAAAATCCTGTGATGTTCTAACCATTTAAAAGCACAGAGAAAAGCAATAGAGGTACAAATATTAAGTTAAAATTTATATCAAATGGCAGACTGTTGCCTCCTTAGCCTGGAAAAGAACATATAGAGCCAATTTGTAAATCTTCAAATAGAAGGTTGTCTTTGTTTTATTAAGTGCTCATTATTGGTGTTAAGGTTTAGATTGTTAAGCTTTAATGAAGCTTAATTAGCTATACTCCAGGGACATTTAAAATTTAAATGAAAAGTATTCTGAAAACATTCAATGGAAATTGTTGAGGAAGAGATGAAAAGAAATTATTACACAGAAGAACCAAACTACTAAAAAATAAATGGGGGTTTTAAAAGAACAAAAATCATCTAAAAATTAAAAAAATGTGGAAGTAACTATTTTAGTCTACGAAATAAAGTAAAAACATTTTATTAGTGGAGTCAAGTGTGCTCAAACAGATAAATATAATTCAGCTAAAAATCACAATTATTTGGTACTTCTAGCTTTTTATAATCCCTTCATCCCAGGTGATCAGAAAATTTTTAACTGACTTACAAAGCAAAGACTAATGGGTGTGCCAGGATAAAGACAGACGAGTCAGTTAAGTAACCATAGAAATTGATGATAAAATTTCTCATGGGATAATAACATTTTTCAATTCATCTATTTCTTTTCTGATTAATTAGGAGAATATTTTGAGTGGGTTTTGACAGATTTATTGCTAATTAGTTTGGCTCAAACTTGGTGCCTATTACAGCATATAGTGACATCCCTTATGAGAGGTTATATATATTAGGAGAATAAAATCACTGCATTAGGTCCCTGCTTAAAATAAATATTTTAAAGCAGTTTTATTCTGTTATTGTGTGTCCTTCTTAGATAGGAACAGTAATGTGAATTTGATAATGTAAAAGCCTATAAGCTTATTATACTTTGCATGAAATATTCAAAGTATTTTGTTTTTCTCACAGAAATTAATTAAAGTAGCCGTGCATTTATATCTACCAAGTATGCTCTATTACAAGCATTATACATTAGCTTATGGTTTCATCTTATGAGTCATACCTGTTGGGAAAAACAGGAGAAGAGAAAGGACTCACAGAGTGCCTACATAAATTGGTTATGAGTAACACATAAACAAGGAGCAACAAACTGAAAAAGGCCTCTCCATGCCTCGTGTTCCAGTGCAGGGTGACCTAAGCTCTGTTACCATAAACATTGTGCTCAAGGACATAAAACCCCTTTGTAGCACTATGAGGTAGCCAGACTTGTAGGCTCCTTGTAAGGCTGGAGTTCCATCAGCTGTACAGAGATAACAAACTAAAGATAACCACATGTTCTTGTTTTGTGAAACTCCCAAACTGCCACTGTTCTCAATCCTTAGAATGATACACCAGTTCTGGCTCGCTGATTCACTTCCAGCTAACTGATTGGCTCCACCATCACTCCACCCCTATCCTATAGATCAAAGTGATTATAATCAATAAATAGTGTGGATGATCAGAGCTTGAGGCCTTCACTGTCACCTTCAGAGTAATAAAGTGATGGCCCCTGGTCTCACTTTCTCTCTTAATCTTTTTCTCACTCCTTTGTCACCACTGATCTTGGGGTACCCATGGGTGATGCAATGCTGGCTCCCTACATTCTGGTTCCCAATGTGGGGCTCACGGATCCCTACATTCTGGCATACCAACATGTGGGGATCATGGATTCCCAACAATACCAGAAAAAGAAAATAATATTTTAACATTTGTTGTAAAATCAAGAGTAGGAGCTCTTTTATTTAAAAGTAATAAATATAAAATATTTCCACCAATATTTTTGAAAGAACATGGTCATGGTCTCAGATCAGATCTGAGTACGTTTGCCCTACTCTTTTAATAACCTGGTCTCCCTGCTATCATCTTCCCAAGCCTAATGCATCTCCCAGTCCTAATGTAACTCAGGAACATCAATGTCCCCAACTCCACGTTCCAAAGAGATTCTTAGCCTCGCTAACACAGAAGAATGGGGAAAGGGGCCCCAGAGGCGTGGTCAGTTTGCCATTGGAATAAATATGGACCCAAAGAGTTTTTCGGAAAAACGATTTATTAGAGAGAGAGAGAGGAAAAGGCGGGGGGGAGAGTGGGGGGAGAGAGAGAGAAAGGGGGGGAGGGGAGGGGCGGGGAGAGAGAGAGAGAGAGGGGGGGAGAGAGGGAGGGAGGGAGGGAGGGAGGGAGGTGGGGGGGGGCTCCCACGCTGTCATGGGAAGGGACCCAGGGAAGGAATCCGTTAAGGTAAGGAGCAGCTGAATTTTAACCCTTGAGTTATTCCCTCCCCATTCATGTTCTCCTCCAATGAGAGGATATCTTTCAAACTTCCCTTAGGAGTGATTGATCGTTGACTCTAATACTGGATTGGCTACTTGGTCCACAACTCTGAGTTACACAGTCCCCTCCTCCCAGAGATGTCTGCCGGCTTTTTGGACAAAGGAGCCCACCTGGCTTTCCCTACCTAGCCCACGTGGGAAACCCAGACAAAGAACTTTACTTTTGAAACCCCTCTGGTTCGCAGATGGAGGTGTGGAGCCAGAAAACTCCTGCCTTTGAAACCAGGCCCCTCGCGGACCTGGGAAGAGAATTCCCTCAGTAACAGATTTATTGTTTTAAATCCCTTATGGAATCATACCTCTCCTCAATTAAAAAAAAAAAAAAAAAAAGTCAGTGCATTTTGTCTGCCAAAGAATAAAACCGAAATCTCTTAGTACATTTTACAATCCCAGGCAGACTGGGACTCAAGTTTCTTTAGTTGAAAATTAGGCTTTGGGTATGTAATTGTGTTTGCAGTGCCTTATTTTCTCATGTTCATTGTGTTTTCATTGGTGTCATCTCCACTTGCAGTATCTACCTGCTTAGTTTTCATTCTTTGAGAATCTAGGTTAAGAATTTAGGTTTCTTCTCTGTAAAGTAATCCCAGATACCCCAAGAGGATCTCTTTGCCTTCTCATTCAGCAGCCTGCTTCTTTCTGATTAATTTTTTCCCTGTGACTTTGGTACTGCTTGTTTTGTCATGCATCTTTTATTCCACAAAGTGTAAGAAATTTTATATTTTGTATTCCTCATCTGAACTGCATAACATAGTCCCTACCAAAGAGTAAACCACTCAATAAATATTTATAGAGGAAAAAGAAAGAAGATGTAAAGTGATTTTAATTGAAGAAGGAAAAATAAATGACACTACGAAATACCTAAATAATTTCACCTTGATTTGCAGTGTAAACTTTTTTCTCAATTGTGTAATATGACCAGGCATTGATATATGATAGTATCTCTTTAAATTTTCTTTTGGTAGGCATAATATTGCAAAAGAAAATGTCTCTGGCTGTGGATCTGTTTATTTTATCTTTTTCTCATTTTAGAGGAGTCAATTAATAACTAGTTAATAATTAATAACTAGTTAATAATTATTAACTAGTTAATAATTAATAACAGTCTAAGAACTGGTGTTATAAGAGCACCTAACACAATGTCCCTAAGTACTAGAAAATTAAATAAATAAATAAATAAATAAATATTTTATACCTCTCTTAAATTTTGGATTTCTAAATTATATTTCCTGAAATTTCTTCCTAGAACCATCAAATCTAGCTTTCAGCTGCTAGATTCTGAGCTGCTACTACTTTTTTTTTTATCATTGTTTACTCTGACATGTATTTGGAATTCAGCCTATTTTCCAAAGGCAAACTCTGAGTCTCTAGTGATGACTGAGTGTATGGGTTTGAGATAAGGATTATCTGTTGTTTGAAGAAACCGTTTCAGAGAATTCTGATTCCACTCAATCCTATCCAACTGATCCCACCACACCCACAAAGAACAAGTAACTCTTTGGGAGTTAATAGAACATTAAGTGTCTTCACTTTAATGGGGAGTATGACTTCATAAATATAAATATGCAGAAAAAGTGAGAGAGAGAAAAAGAGAGAGAGACTGAGTGAGGCCTGTCTTGGAAAGAATTGTAGGTTTGACCATAGGCAAATGGAGTTCACCAGAAGCAAGCAGAAAAAACATACAGTTCACTCAGGAAGCCCTGCACCCTGGGTCATAAGAGAAACACTTAATGCATTCCTAAAATGCCAAGTACTCAATATTCCACAAGAGGAAAACAGGCTGAGGGGAGCTTAGTCTTCCATGGTGTCTTTTGATATAGTGCAAGAGAAAAGTGGAGAAGAAAGAAACTCCTAGAGAGTAATACTAAGGGCCATGTAGTACAATGAACTTTGGAGCTACCTTCAGAGAGCAGAAAAGGGAAGGGTTAATCAAGGAATATTCCCTGTCTCCCAAATTTAGGATTGCTATAGAACAGAAACTGTTTTTTGTCTCCATTTCTGCTACCTAAAAGGGAATATTTATGTGACTATGTGGTTCTTATTTTACCATTGAACAGTGTATGTTGTGAGTGTGTATGCAGACAACTTGCCTTTTTCAGACTTAGATGAATCACAAAGACCAAAAGTAGAACCAATGCAAGTCTATATCAAGATCCTAGACCTAGAGTCTGATGCTGTAGAAGAGTGGCAAGTGAATATTTGTGGCCATGGCCTTGCCTATGATTGATTATGACACTGTTTTCATTGCTGCTCCTTTTATATGAGCATCATATAACTATGCCCAGCACCATGTTTGGTGCAATGCCTCCTGAAGGGAGGAGTTTATTTCCCCACCTCATTGAATTCTGGTTTTACAATGTTGCTTGCTCTGGTCAGTGGAATGTGTGCAGAATGTTGCATATACCATAACTGAGAAAATGCTTTAAGAGCTACAGTATAGTTAGCACTTTTCTACTTTCCTTTCTGCCATGAGAACAGTATTGAGTCTCAGAAAGCACTATCCCAAACAGAAGCAAGTTTTTCCCTGACTTTTCTTCTGATATGTGTTTCAGGTCTATTCTTCCCCAGGGCTAGCCACAGAAACTAGAATCTCTTTTCCCTAAGGTGAGCCATAGAAACCAGAACTCCTTTTCTGCAAAGCCAGCCATAAACCCTAAAAACATCTCACTTTCTTTCTGCCTTTCTGTGTGAAAACTGGCCATAAACAAATTATCTGACCTACCTTATTTGACTGTAGGTCATATAACCCTCATTACAGACAGGGTCCTGCCCCATACTCAGAAGAAAAGAATGCACGCTCAGAGAGGCTAAGAAGAATCTAAATGAACAGACCTTTGTGGGTTTTCTCACTCAGCCTATTAGCATTAGAACATATTTTTTTGTCCAATCATATCTCTACATGGTTGTCTATATTTTGTTGAACATAAAAATAAAAATGGACAATGTTCCCTATATCTTTGGCTCTTTATTCTGAAGGCTCTCATGCATATACATTAAATAAATGTGTGTGTCTTTTTTTCCAGTTAATCTGCTTTTGCAAATTGATTTTTCAGCATCTCTTCACAGGGCCAATGGGAGCTTTCCTCCTTGGCTCCCACACCAGTATACTCCTAGGATACTGCCAATTTGCTGGAATGAAAAACACCCACAGAAGACAACCAAGATATAGTGGGGCCACAGCTAAACTGCAGCTGCTACAGCTTTAATATCACATGAGCAAAAAATAAACCACTGTTGTTTCAAGCTATGAAGATTTGAGGCTATTGCCAAAGTTTATCCTAATGGCAGCTAACTAATAACGATCTGAGGGGCATCTTTCCTATGAATTTACTTATAGCACCTGGCACAGTGCCTGCTACAAAGTTTCTACAAAATAAATACTTAATAGTTGGAAGAGTGAAGGAATAAAGATATCTAGTCATTCACCAAACATCTCTTTTGCAAAAAGCCCCATTATCTTTTTATTTTGTGTCTGATAACTACATGAGTCCTCAGGTAATTTGAGGAACTAAATGATTTAACTAACTAGCATTTCCTTTGGTAAAAAAATAAATATTGCCAAAATAAGAATGCATTTGAAATGAAAGAGAAGTCATATCAATGCAAAATTCCAATATCTTACTTAGCTCCTATAAATCAATAAGGTAAGGGTTAATGATTTCATAGAAAACATGACCAAGAGGAAGTTCTAACGGCTTTCAAATGAATGTTGCATAAAAATGCAAATGAAAACTAACCACTTATCACTTCAAAAATATTAACAAGTTTAACGTGTGTAACAAATTGTGATAACCACTGTACTGGAAATCATACGCAAATTTATATAATGCTGATATAACTTTTCAAAATGATAGCTTGGCAATGTCCACCCAATTAAAAAAAAAATTCCTAGCTTTTAACGCAATCTCTAACATTTTATCACACAAATATACTTACATATAAGCAAAATGGCCTAAAGATATTCAATACAAAATTATTTGTAATAGTAGAAGAATGGAAATAATCTAAATGTCAACAGGGAAACTAATGATATAAACATGCAGACATTATAAAACAATTTGATGTATAATGATCTGGAAATGCATCCAGATATATTTGTATGTGACAAGTGAAGGTAAAACAGAATGTGAACTATGCTGTCATATGAATCATATTAAAAGATATGTTTACATAAACATAAGGTATATAGTTAGAATGACTGTGTTTCAGTTTCCCCAGGGTATTTCTAATTTTTACCAGTTCTCCTGGCATAATTACTACTTGCATACCTTTTCACTCTCAAAAGTGTCTTAGCTCAATTAGTAATTTATCAAGGTATCACAAAGTATCATACGCATACCTTATACTTAGGTGGACCTAGAATATTTCTTGAAGTATGAACAAGAAATATAATAATGTTAGTCTGCAGGATGGTTATGCTCTGGGGTGGGGAAAGAACACTTAACTTACACTATATGTTTTCATGAAATGTGATTTATAAACTATGTGTATAAATTACCAATTCAAAGTTAGTATAAAAAATTTAAAACTAAGCCACTCACTCAAATTTCTATCAGTAAAATTTTATAGAATGTGAGTTAATATTGTGAAATACAGGAATAATTAAAGTAACAATGCAAAATCATACTGTGTGATGTGAAGAGAAGGAAGCAAATAGAATCATTATTAGAGAATATTTAAGGATATAATGATCTAGAATTGCATTCTGCTTCTACAGTGCTAAATTGTGGCCCCAAGCAGAGTATAATTTTCTCACTGACCTCTTGATGTTTTACAAAAATAAGAGAGTGAGATAATTATGATGACTTCCAGTAATTAGATTCCTAATTTATAAATAAATCTTACATATTTCCAGTTCTCACCAGGATATAGTATTCCTTTCAACACGATGGCAAAACTCAGAAGACTTTTTCTTCAAAATTCAATCTACTTTTTTTTCTTCAGGCCACAAGACTATTATAAAAATCAAATGTTGTTGGGGCAAGTTTCATTAATTATTTGTTAGAATATAAGCTTCTGTTATGGAAGCAGATTTTCCTTGCTAGTTCACAGTGACACTCTGTTAGCTAAAATAGGCATATTGTGGCATACTATGAGTGTTCAGTAATTATATCAAATAAATGGCTGAATGAATTAATGAAGAAAATATTAAAGTATTCTCATACTCCAGTGTTGGTGTGTAATTGGCATAAACTTTTTTTCATGGTGGAGCATTTTAACATAACCAAATTTAAAATAAGCATACTTTATGAACTAGTAATTTTATTTCTAGAAATTTATCCTGTGAAGATATCCATACAATGTACTAGGATCACACACACCCATAATGTATATTTTGTGCTCAATGGTACCTTACTACAAATAATAAAAATGCCAAAAATATTCATTATTTTGGAAATACTTAAAATCAGTTATTTAGATACATTAATGAAATATAGTGGAGTCATGGAAAATAAGGCAGAAATATATGTTTTTAAGTTAAAATAATTTATAAGAAAGGAAATAAAAGGCAAGGCAGGAAATTAAAAAAAGAGAAAGGAAAAAAGGAAGAATGTACTCTATCAGCAAAGAATCCCAAGAATGGCAGAATTAAATATGAAATCTTACAGTCAACAGTGAAATCAATATTTATATTTTATACATATAATAAAGTTAACATAAAGTGAATGTATATGTGTGACATAATATTAATTTGATCATAGCTGTATTTTCCTACTAAACTCTACAAAAGCTGAGATCTTGATTTTTTTATCCACTGCTATACCTCTTGTTTTAATTCACAGTAGATATTCAACAATTTTTTTTAACTATTTATAGCTAAGCAAGCAAAAGATATCTCAGAGATAAAAAGAGTATCAGGTATTCTCTGTGATACATATTCTCTGTGATAATGAAAACTAGATGGAGATTTAAAATAAGAGCTTTGGACAAGTTTCTCCTAATAAGTCTACAAATTTAAAAATATTTTACTATGGCATATATTTGGTAAGAAGCCTATGACTCAATATTTTGCTGACAGTACTTTGAACTCCTGCTGCTTTATTCTATCCATATGGAATGGCTTTGGCAGGCTTCAGCTTCTTTTGTACTTTTATACTTCCTTTGGCGATCTAAACAGTATTAACTCTCTCCATGTCCTTTGTGTTAGGCAAAGTTATTGACTCATTATGTAGATGTGTGAGTCCATGAAAGTCAATATCTAAAAAGCCTCCCCTGTCCCCTGCCTCCTGCCTCATGAACATACAAAGATGTTTATTTGGTTGGTGAAACACTGAAACTCCTATTTGTGCACAATGTGAGTAATCACTGTTTGTTTGTCTCATGGTCTGTCTTTTCATTAAGTAGATCTATCTTATTTATTGTAAATTCCTGAAAGTCCACATCTCTATGCTATGTTGTAATGTTAGAGTTAAGTTCAATATTTCATTTTCAAACTATTTACCATAATAATAAACTTGGTAGACGTTGTGGCTTTATAACTGATTTTAATTTTTTTTCTAAACAGTGTCTCATTGAAGAAAGTAATTTTCTACAGTCCTTTTTGGTGATACTAATATGTTAGTAAAGACTGTCAATTTGTTTATAGAAATAAAATGATGCAGAACTTTTATACAGTAATGTTTGTGGGGACTCAATTTCACTGTATTGGCAGTTATACAAACACTATTTCTCAGTATTACACTGTGAGGATGCACAAAAGGAAGAGTGATTCAAAGAGCCAGAAACCAACTTGAATTATGAGAGTCCAAGTGCTTGTCCAGCCTTCTGTGCCAGTGCTTCTGAAAGAGCCTTGGTGAGTGGACAGATGGTAGTCATGATTGGGTAAAAATTAACCCAATAAAATTTTCCTATTATTTTTAAAGCCTTAAAAGACCTATTTAATTGAAATATTCATTTAAAAATTTTTGAACACTGAATCAGAAAGAAATATACACTGTAATTTAAATATTCCTTGACCTCTCACTTTCAAACAGGTTAAAGCACACCAATATTAAGGTGGAAATCTATTTCTAAATAATTATAGTCCTTGGGCTTGAGAGAGGGTAATATCTTGAAAGGCATTAACTATAATAGATGTGGGATAACTGCCATTTGACTGACACTCAGCTAGTACTTGAAGGACTTCTCCAAGGACAGAAGATTCTATCTCACAGAAAGCGGATGCCCCCAAAGGAAGAAAGAATAAGTGTTCTTGAGAAGATATTTATTTAAATACATTTTCAGTAGGGAATTACAGAGAGAAATCTTCAAACTATTAAAGTTAAATCCATATGAATAAAAATAACAATAATATGTATTGAGTCCTTATAATTTGTCAGCCATATGTGTGTGTGTGTGTGTGTGTATAAAATATCTTTTAATTATCTAAAACACTGTATAATGCAATTTTACAAATAGAGTAACTATGGCTTAGAAAGTTTAAAAATTCTCAAAGGTTGTATCTCTAGTAAATGGTAAATCTCAAACTCAACAACAGGCAATTGGAATAAACACAGTTTATAAAAAGTTATAAAAAGAAAAGATTAATTTTTATTGCAAGTATTTTTATTTTAAAATTCTGAAAGCCTAAGTAAAATATGACAATGTTATTTGACTTACTGTTTTGCCTCTTTATTTAAAAAGTTCTCTGAATTATAAAAAGTGTTTATTTTTATAACTAGGTATTATAAATGGTATACAGGTCAAAAACAATGTCCAATTATCATATCTTTTGCCTCTTAAGATATGTGCAATCATTAATTCTGCAGGTTAGGAAGCTGGTTTATTAACAGATACAAATGCTTATAATATGTTATATGTGAAATTTATCTTATTTTTGTCCTTGTTGTTCATAAAAACATCAACCCATTGGTGTAGGAAAGGCAGATTTTTTCCATTTTACATCGAATAAAAAGCTATTTTAATTTCTTAGGAAGAAATGCACTGTGACTGATAAACCCAACAAAAAACTTGCTGAGTAGAATTTGGTTAATGCAGGTTTATTTTTTAATATATAAATGAAAACAATGGTTGCAGAGATGTAAAATAGCTATAAGGTGTTTAAAAATAAACCTATACTTTGGGACACTATACAAAGAATGAGCAATTAATCCTAATGTTGTTCATATGAAGTAAACTCAATATTGTCAAGAATTCATTTTCACTCTACATTATATTTTAAATGTAAGCTATGGCTTATTCTCATTTTGTATATTAATCTTATTTTAATTAGTTATTTGTAACATGAAAATACCTTTGGAGTAAAGAAGCAAAAAGAATTTGATGCAACTAAATGCCGTACTATAATCAACAAGTATGTGATGGAAAAAGTGGAGTTCAAGGCACACTGTCTACCTTTGCTAATCCAAAGAATATTAATTGAACATATATTCTAAGGTTAACCACCTTAGGGGAATAAGTGTGTTTATTAAAAGATAAATGAGCAATTCCAAAGTCATTTATGAATCTTATAAATGATTGTTAAGACACTCTGGGGAGACCAAAAAGAGACAGGGCACAGATCTAAAGAAGAAGCATTTAGTTAAAGAGTAACAATCAGTTAAAAGAAAAGCAAAATGAAAAGACGCTGTTCATAACTACCAAATGATTCAGCTGAAGAAGCATGTGTTTTCCTTAAACTAATGAAATACAGAATGTGTGAAACTTATTTCACAAGCAAGCCTCAAGTTTTATGTATGTCAACCTGTGAAGAGGCTCTATGCTTTCCATGAAAAAAATAAAGAATGCCTTTCAAAAAATCAAAAGCAGAAAACTTTCAAACTTCTTTCAGTTCTAAGTATGCCGTAGCTAAATTAAAATCCACAGTTTTCTATGTGTTATTAAAAAAGAGTATTTCCAATTGAAGGACTTCAGCTATTTGTTTAAACATGGATCTTCAACATTATTCTGAGATTTTCTTAGATAACTAATCGTAATGGAATTTACAGATATTAGCCTGAGAATCAGTAACTGTGTCTGTCCTGTTAATAATAAAAGTACTTGACCTGGGTTCTACTTACATGAAAGAATGAAAGGTAATATAAAAACTGAAGACATTTCTTGCCTACATTTTATGTAAATACGATTCACATTCCCAGAGCTTCAAACTCTATCACAAAGGGAAACTAGGATTGGGAGCTACCTTCTAAGAAATAATGTGAGCAGAAGGGTTAAATACACACATATTAACCTGTGTGTGTCCTGTGTATTGCCCTTCATCTCTGTGAACATTTCATTGGAACCCTAAGCTCTTTTCATCCTCTTTCTCATCATACATAGAAATGAAAAATAAATATTTAGAGAAAGCATTGGCAGAAGTGAGAAACAGAAAGATTCTAAAACATACTTGGAAAGCAAGTGTTTTCTCCTTCCAAATATAAATTTATGTCTGAGGTAAAAGGAAAGAAACCTGGTGGAATAAAAGAGATGCAGAATTAAAGGAAGAAGCAGAGGAGCAAGAGTCATTTAAATGGAAACAACAGAAGTTTTAGAAGGTCATCGATTCTGGATCCTCATCTATTCACAGCCTCTGGGTCACCTGCCATTCAGAAGTTTAAGCCACTTATTTCATCTGAAGATATGTTGGTAGTCTTAAACATTCTGTATGAAGATAAAATGTGGAAGAAACATTTTCCCAATACATTCCCAAGTAGGAGTTGAATAGAATTAGCTTGGAATTTCTCTATAATGTAGGTCAATTTGGGGCACTCTACCATTTAATATATTCTGTTTAAATCACTGTTCTTCTCACACACGTCATATTACCAGTTATTATCTTCCATTGACCAAAATGTTCATATGTACTTCCTAAAATACAGTCTACATCTCTAGAGAGACTGCCACAGTTCAGTCATCCAGACGGTCTCCTCAGTCCAAATAGTTAAAGGAACAATTACTTTCTAAACCAAAAAAATAATAATAAGAAGAAAAAAATAAGAAAAAAACCTTAAATTCATTTCTGTTACTAAAACTAATTAAGGAAGTCTTATTTAATATTTTTATGACATTCACTATAGGTTTGTGTTTTTCAAAATGTAAAATATCAGCTTTCAAAAATCACACAAGAATATTACTTTAAAAGATGAGTTACTTGTTTTCAGATTCTCTTATTGATATTCAAAATTGCAGTTTATTTATGTATGCTCAATTCTTCTTCAAAGTAATCAACTTACACTATCCTTCAGGGAAAGTTAGTTTGAGCATTTGTCACTTTTATAATTGGCTCTAGATTTTGCCTTTAGAAGAATTTTACATAGAGGTATGTTTTATTTAACAACTGAGAATGGCAAGTGTGTGAGTATTCCTATGTTGCTGAAGTCTCAATGAAATTTCTTAATTTATACTAAGTTGGCAGAATAAGAGGGAAGACCTTGGATAGATTTTAGGTAACAGGAATTGAGAAATAAATTTTAATAGCAGCTTAAATATCACATAGGGTTTAGTTTCTAGCTAGTATCTCAAGACTACTTCAGCACAGAAAAATAACACCTTCAAGTCTTTATCAAAGATACCCAGTATTATATACAGGTATGATCTTTTGAAAACAATATGGCGCATGATCCCAAATGAAAATATATAATTATAATCTCTAATTGGGTAATACCTCTTCTTGAAATTTAATTTAAAAAAGCAATGATCTAAAACTAGAGTACTATATTCTCAGCAAAATATATTACAATTATATATATAATACTAAAATTGAAAACGATGTCTAATAAGGCAGTGATAGGTTATACATCCATTAACAGAAATATCATGAGATATTGTAATAACAAAGATGAAGAAGAAAAAAAGCTTTCATTCAAAGGCATAGAATTGAATTTGTTTAAATTGTTATTTATAACTTGTTACATAGATTAATATATAAATACAGAAAACAGTTATTCGATTAGAGATATCAAAAGGAATTGAATATGATTCATATTGAATATATTGTACTGCTTTGAATACATATGATCAGGGCTAAAACAATTTCATTACAGTTTCTACCTTTTGGGAAGTAAGTCCAGCAGTAGTGGTAGAACAAAACTATCATTGTGTCAGATTTTTAAAAATTAGTATTTTAACATTCTCATTCAAAATACTATTTTAAAAACAATTATGTATTCTTTTTTTTTTTGAGTTGGAGTCTTGCTCTGTAGCCGAGGTTGGAGTGCAGTGGCACGATCTCGGCTCACTGCAACCTCTGCTTCCAGGATCCCAGTTCAAGCAGGTCTCCTACCTCAGCCTCCCAAGTAGCTGGGATTACAGTCACATGCCACCATGTCCACCTATTTTTTATATTTTTTAGTAGAGACAGGGTTTCACTATGTTGGCCAGTCTGGTCTTGAACTCCTGACCTCGTGATCTGCCCGCCTTGGCCTCCCAAAGTGCTGGGATTACAGGCGTGAGCCACCGTGCCCGGCCACAAGTAGGTATTCTAAATTAAATTTAATAGTATTACTCATAAATAAATTAAATACTATAATATTTAACCATTATCTCTTTCTTTGGAACACCTACATAAGATAAAGCATAAGTTTATACATCTGGCTCAAATCTTTTTTTAAAGGCTGGCATACAGTAGACAACTGATAAAGATCTTGTTGATGAATGGAAATTGAAAGAAATTAAAATTAGCATGCTTATAATAATCAATACCTAGAAGACATTGAGGCATTCATGTTCATTAGAAAATCATTACTGCACATAAAAAATGTATTTGAAGTCACACTAATGTGAAACTTAAAAAGATATGTTTATTGCACATCTTAATAGGTGGAGAGTGATAAGGAAAGCATCATTAGTGCAGCGTTTATAAAGTGTAGTAAATGGACCATCGCACTTCTCTGTGGTCTATCACGTTCTCCACAGATGGAGCTGCTTGCTGTTTATGGTGGGGTGAGGGAGAGGAAAGAGGAAACAGTTCTGTTCATTGATGTTTCACAAAAGTGAAACGTAAAATGTATAATCTGTTCAAATTCACATTCAATCTGCTTATACTCTTAATCTCTATATTCTTAAAGGTTTCCCATGAACTACAAGAATCATGTTGTTGAGTTTGTGTCCGTTATCATTCATTAAACAACCCTCAGTAATTATTCACATCATTTACTTTTTATCGTTTATTTCATTGCTATTTTTCTAACTTAAATTAGGAATCAATGATTTACAAATAGCTTAAAGTTATAGGAACAAAGTAATGTAAAAATTACATTAATATATGTAGGACCTGAATGCACATATATGTGTAGAATGTGTGCTAGAAAAACTGGAATTTCACAGAAGCAAGCATCAAAAATAATTTTCTAAAAATAGAATATTTAAGGCCAAATATTTTAAAAATTGATTTTGTTGGATAATTTCAATGTCTCTCAAAAATCTTTCTCAAAATATAACATAAAACCATTAGAGATTTTTTTCATCATTTTTCATTAAACTTGAGTGACCTTTCTGGAACACAATTGATATTTACACAACAAACATCAAATAATGTGATACGTTCTAGTGTGTAGAGTGGCACATTTTCTATTTGCAAGGGGGCCATATATATCATATATGTTTATAGTGTCATTCTGAATCATATTATTGATAAGGTTTTTGTGATATTACTTTTTATTGAATAATGAAATGATTAATTAGTTATTAAATGTGCAGAAGATAACATAATTACAGAGGTTTCACGTAATTTCTTCCTAAGAAATTTTTATTTCTTAGGAGAAATAGCTATTAAAAATCAGATTTTAATATATTTTTCTGAGAAATATATAAACCAATTTTGAAGTTAAAAAAATAATATACTCAGAAACAGAAGTAGTTATTGAAAAACATACTTAAGTGCAATGCTGACCTTTTATGAAATCAGTGGCATCAATGTGAGACCATATCATTGATATTTACTTTAGTGTTTAATTGATATCCTTAAAGTACACAGTATGGGGTGTGTGTGTGTGTGTGTGTGTGTGTGTGTGTGTGTGTGTATACAGTTGTCCCTTTGTATCCCTGGGGGACTGATTCCAGGTCCACACCATATCAAAATCAATGGATGCTCAACTTCCTTATATAAAATGGTATAGCACTTGCATATCACAATCCTATATACACCCTCATGCCTTCTTAAATCATTTCTAAATTGCTTACAGTACCCAATACAATGCTGACACTTCATTTACATGAATTCAATATTCCACTTGGTGGGTGGCAAATTCAAGTTTTGGTTTTTGAAACTTCACAAATTTTTTTTTTTTTGTATATTTTGATCTACAGTTGGGTGAATCCATGGAGGTGAAACCCACAGGTAAGGAAGGCTGACTCTGTGTGTGTGTGTGTGTGTGTGTGTGTGTGTGTGTGTGTAAAACACACACATGCAAATATATATGTATATAATACATATCTATGTGTATATATGCATGTATCTATGCATATGCCATCTATATTTGAAGGAAATATATTCTACTCATTAATGAACTTATATGTATTATAAAAAAAGTTTTTAAATTGTATAAACTGTGTAGTGAATTCAGAAAGAGGATCAGAAATGATACCACTGTATGAGTAGAAAAAAGTGTATACGTGTATAGGTAGGGCTTTTGAGTATCCTTAGAAAAGTAAATAAACTCTTTCCACCCCATGTCATCTGATAGCCATTACCAAATCAGTCTCTACATGCGTTCTTCTAAACCCATCAGGAATTTTTCAGTTCTTATTTTGACTTCTCAACAGCATTTGTAAATACTGTCACTTTTTACCTCCTCAAATTTTGTTTATCTGACTTTTTCTGAAAACATATTCACAAGATAATGTCTACTTTGTCAGATTTTAATGCTTTTGAGTTTGTTTAAATTTATCAATTTCAGCTCTTTTTGAAGAGACCATCAAGTAACCTGACATTCTCTAAATAGTTCTCACTGTTATTCGCCACTGTTAATCACTGTATCCTTTTTGAAAATTACTGTTTAAAAACATGGCTTCTGTGATATACCATTATCCTTTTTTATCTTTATCTTTTGCTGTGTGCTGCCTTTATTTTTGAAAAACTTACCATTCTCCACCCAACTGTTAGATTCTATAGTTCATCAAGATTTAGTCTTTCTTATATTCCTTTTCATTCTGTATAATCTTCCGAAGATATTTCACAAGCTTATAGCTTCAAATGCTATTTATGATACAAGTGTCTCCAGACCAGACTATGTTTAAGCATCTAGAACTGTCTATCTGCTATCCTCTTATATTTTCCATTTGGATGTTCAAAGGCAACTCAAACTTTGCATATCTTAAAATCAATCCATGACATCCCACCACCACCACCACCACCACCACCACACACACACACACACACACACACACACACACACACACACAACCTTTTCCTTTATTTCTTGTAACAATAAAAAGAATGACCCTCTATATTATTCTGCTACTGAAGAATCTAGGGAGCAGTCCCTTGTCTCTTCTTCCCTAGCCCCAGTACCTATTTTTTCATGGTGCTCTGCAATTACCCATTAAAGAACTCTCACATTTCTTTGTTTTTTCTTTAGCTCCATTTATTTCTCCACAATTCAAGCTATAAAATTCTGTGGCCTGTGTTACTACAATAACTTCCTAACTCTGTCCTCATAGGCACTCTTTCACTTCCAAAAACATTCTCCATGTTAAAGAATAATTGTTTCAAATTAAATTTATGTCGCTATTTTCCTGCTTAAACCCTTTGTTCTTTTATTAAGTATTTATTGTGTGCCAGCTATGTGCCAGGCTCTCGCTGTAAAGAACACAATGGTAAGTGCATTTTTAAAAAATCTCAGCTTAACAGAGCTTATATTCTGGAAGAGAGGGCATATGGTATTGAATAAACACATAAATATATAATGCAATGTCAGGTAGCAATACCTCTTTTAAAGAAAATAAAGTGAAATATAGGGAGAAAATCGTTATTTTACTTTTGGTGGGCTTCTCTGTTAAGGCAAACTCTGAAAAGATTGACAGTAAGGTGAGAAGACAAATATGTATTTGGAGAAAGAATGCTTTAGGCAGTAGGAACACCTAGAGCAAGACCCTAAAAAGAACTGCCAGTTTTTATGACTGGAGCAAGAAGGAGCATAGTATAAGTTTAGAGGGAGCAGGGGATGGGTAGAGATGGCAGAGATCATAGAAAGTTTTTTTAAAGATAGGTAAGAATTCTGAGTTTTAAATTAAGTGCAATGTGAAACACTGGATAGTTTTGAATAAGGAGCACCAAGTTCCTGCTTTTATTTTTTAAGGCAATACCTTAGACTGTTTATAAATGAAAGACCATAAGAACATAAGAATGAAAGCAGTGAGATAAGTCAGGAGAGTAAGCAATAATCTAGATGGAGAAGATCTGCACAGACATGCCATAGCTTGGAGCAAGGGAAGAGGTAAAAATGTAGATGGCTCCAGAATATATTCTAATAGTAAATCACATACAATCTTCTAATATATCACCTTGCCATGTATATACCTGTGCAACAACCCTGAAAGATCTGCACATGTACCCCAGAACCTAGAGTACAATAAAAAATTAAAATAAAATAAAATTAGGACTGCCAAGGAAAGTAAAAACAAAAACAAAACAGAAAAACAAGAATCTTCTAACATAGCGAATGTGTGCTGTGAGAGAAATAGAGGAGTCAAGGCTAACTATAAACTTTTTCTAGAGAAATAAGGTGAATTATTTCACAATTTCTTGTGATGGGAACAAAAATATGGTTGGCGAATGGCTCAACAGTTTTGCACTGAAAATGCTAAGTTTGAGATACCAAGTCAACCTGCAAGGTGAATTGTTAAATATGAGTCTAGAACCCAAGGATGAGGCTGGAATTAGAGATCTAAATTTGGTAGTAGGTAGCATCTAGATGGTATATTTTGAACCTGTGGGACTAGATGTGATCACACATAAAGTCGGAATAGATAGTGAGTAAAGACAACACCAGCGGGCTGACTCAGCAGAAGCAGCCAGTAGGGTAGAAGGAAAGCAGCTCTCCTAATATATGTACCCATGGAATAAACAGATAAATAAATTAGTTTGTACACACATTACAATCCACACTGAGGTCTACTAAAGAGAACAAGGCAGGTTTCTCTCTCTCTCAATCTCTGTCTCTTTTTAATTTCAGTTAAGGATGGCACTATTGAGCCAGGGCAGCAAGTCAGGAATTTAGGACAGATCTTTGATGTTATCCTCTCTGTTGATATGTTGAAAGTTTTCCTAAAAGAGAAATCTCTCCATAATATCTCACTCTACAATTGATCCTAATATATATAATTATTTCACAAAGACACTGAAAATGTGTAGTCCATTTTTAGTAAGGTATAAGACATATGAGTTGATATTTTTTAAGAAAAAAAACTATCTGGGTATGCAAACTACAATTATATCATTACATTACAGCTGAATATATTAGTGCAAGCATAATATAATTCCTAACTCATCAGAAACTATTACTATAGAAAATTAACAATTTTCTATATTTTATTTTATTCCATTAATAAATTTTTTCTTAATTTACTTTAGTATGATGTCTATGTGTATTCCAAATGTCTATTCAATTCTCTGCACATGAGAGTTTAAGAAATGCTGGATTAATGAGTAGCCTGAATCTATTAAGTAGCTATTCCAAATATACTCCAATAGTTGGTATCTAAAATATTATTTATGTATTATCTTGGCATATACTCTTTATTCTTGGAAAAAGCAGAATATAATAATTTACAAAGATAGACAACTCTTTTTTGGGGTCCCCAAATCATATGTACCTTTGGTCTAAGGCTTGATACAGTTAACTAACAATAAATACAGCTGAGTCTTAGGAATTATAGTAATAAATTTTAATCCTGCTGTATCAAATCATGTTTTCTATTTAAATAAATAAATGTATTTTATCAATTATTCTAAATGTTGTCAAAACCTCTTTTAAAATAGTTTATTTGTAGTAATTACTTTCCCATCTGTGAGAAAGAAGTCTGTGGTATTCTTAAACATATAAGTGCACAAACTTACTTCCATAAAATTAAGAAAAATGAGGAAAAAACAGTATTCGTGTATATTTGGATTCAGAGTCTACCTTTACCTTTAAAAACAGCCCCAGAATGACCACGAAAAATTTGCACCTGAGCTTTGCTGACAGCAAGCTATAATGTGAAATAATACCTACTTTAAACTTCTTAACTGTTTTTGATTAAGTGGTTAGGCGTGGAATTCCTGAAATAAAACATGTCTTCATGTCTTTTTTTTTTTGAGACAGTCTTGCTCTGCTGCCCAGGCTGGAGTACAGTGACATGAACATGGCTCACTGTAGCCTTGACATCCTGGGTTCAAACTATGCTGCCACCTCAGCTTCCCGAGTAGCTGGGACTACAGGTGTGTGCCACCATGCTCAGCTAATTTATTTACTTTTTCTTTTTTTATGAAAATGAAGGTCTTGCCATGTTCCCCAGGTGGGTCTCAAACTCCTGGGCTCAAGCAATCCTTCTTCCTTGACCTTCCAAGGTCAGGGGATGACAGGCATGAGCCACAGCACCTCTGGCCCAAATCTTTTTATTCTTAAAGATGAGAAGAAAAATTGGCAAAACTGAAAGGTACTTTGCAATCCTGAAGAATGCTTAATATCTGACGGGATTTCTATATGAGAAGGAAAGAAATCAGCATTTTTAGCAAACAGGAAGAAGATGCAGCAGATTCTATGTTTAATTCAGTAATGAGTCTGTTTGGACATGAAAAGAACAACATAAAAAAAGTTTCTCAATGCATAGGGTTGACTCGCCTCTCCCTCCAAAATGCTTCCTAAGGGCAGAATGTTTTACTTTCATGTTGGTGTCTTCTGGGCTCTGCCAGGCCTGCATTTGATCAAGTATTTAAAGATAAAAGCACAGTATATTAGTTGCCCAACACAAATCAAGAGGGAAAGCATGAATTCAGTTTCCTGTATTTTGCTTTTGAGAAGACCCAGACAACTTCTAATAATTGTATCCGGAAAGAGGGAAGGAAGGAGGAAAGTAAGGAGGAAAGAAGGAAGGAAGGAGGGAGGGAGGGAATAAAAAAAGAGAGAAGGAAAAAAAATAATGTGGGGTAGTTTAGTTTAGTTTGTTATGACTATCTCTCAGTTTGAGTTTCAAACTTAATATAGATGTCAGGTAAAATCTATTAGATTTACTTCTTTTATATTAGTAAGTGCTTCTCATCAATTGGCTAATTTAGAATTTCACTGAAATATCTACAAATTAAAGCTATATATCTCAGTGATAATAGTTCTAATCTGCATTAGGCATCTAATCTGCTTACTATCAGTTCTTGGCATTATAGCAATTTTTTAAAGTAGCTTTAATTTCAGAAATGTTCTCCGATTCTAAAGTTTTAGAAGCAGTGGATACCAATGCAGAATGGCTTTTGGATGAAGCGAATAATTATAATCTTTCTAGGAATCACATTAATTAGCTGCCACCTTTGCTTAATGAGAAAGCTTTGTACTTTCTACAGTTCTCAGCAGTTATTTATTTGACAGAAGGACTATGAGTAAGCAAGTTACGCTACTTGGGATCATTTAACACGGTATAATAAAATAGAACCATGCAGTGATAGACTGAATTTCTTATGCTGAAATTAGAATTCTGAAACTGCAAATACAAGAGTTTGAAAGGACACAGTAGTTAAAAATTCTTTTTGGGTTCATTTTACTTCATTTGGTGGATAATATGATTTTAAAATTCATCAAAAATAAAACCAAAATTTAATTTTGAATAGGTAAGAATGAAGCAACACTGATATTTTGAAGAACAAAGATGCAAATACAAGTGACATACTCTATGTCATACATCTGTTTCCTAGGCTTTCAAAATTTTCACTGCAGTACATAGAATTGGGTTGATAAATTTAATCATATTTTTCAAGACAACTTTTAGTACCCATAACAATATCCATTCAGCAAAAATACACATATTTATTTGAAATAATATGGCTTAGAATTTCAGGATAATTCTTTTAAACTATAATCATGGGTTTTTAGAGTTACCTTGTCTTGGGACAATGTTTCTAGACTCACAGAGAGTACATGAGGGGAATATTATATGAGGACTTTGAGAGAGGTGAAATGCTTACACTTTTCACAAGTTTCAACACAATAGCTTATAAATAGTACCCTTGCATTTACTGGTAGGGTATCTGGTGTGACTTGGCTCAATTGCTTACTAGCAATGTGACCCTCAGTATCTTCTTTCATAAATGGGGATAGTATCTTCTTTTATAAATGGGCATAATGATGGTACCACTTTAACAATTTCATAAAGATTAAATAAATTTATAGAGGAATTGGCTTAGAACCAAGCTTAGGGCATGGAAAATACTTAAAAAAAACCACAGTATACTATTACTACTACCATGCCTAAAATATATATATAATACTGCTATATAAAAATAAGAAATAGTTTAGAGGAAAAATGCATGAAGCCATGAAGTTATGTTTGCAATTATAGTTTATGATATATATGGGTACTTAGGGGGCAGCTGGCAACTGTTTCCTTTATTCCCTATATTTTACACAGTCTGTCTCTTGCCTAAGGAAGAACCACTTATCATTATAAAACACAACAACACAAAAAAAATACCATTTCCAAAAAATTTAATGTATAAGGGATGGGAGAACGTGAACCAATTTTAAGTGAGAGCCATATAATTCAGACTTAAGTGTATCGCATTGTTATATTGAAGTGCAATAAGTCTATACAGCTTTTCCTTCTCCTTTTTGGAGTGTCTCCTTCACAGATAAGGTTCACCTGTTGAGATTCTGCTTCCCTATTAATTTACTCTTGCTAAGTTGCATCTCTATCTTCTCTCTTAAGCAAACCTTTATGCAGCTACAGATAATCAGACTCATTTGCAAACAGCACTCCAACAATTTTCTACTTTCTATTTGAATTTTTAAAATACCTGCTACATCTTCATCAATTATAAGTCCAGAAAATAAGGCTCATATTACATTTTAAAACTCACTTTGGAGTACGTTTTACTTCATTAAAATGTTTTCTTTGTAATATTTGGCCCCAGGGGTGGAACATGTTTGGCTCATCTAGTTCTTAGAGGGAAAAATAAGTAATATGCTATATATCAATTATATCATACAAAATTTTTTAACTAAATTTGGAATCTCTTCATTGAAACCATTACTATTGTTTAATACATTCACAAGGTAAATGGTATATTCACCATGCGAGGCAATAGATATTTTTCAAAAAAGACATCATTCTTCTTGTCTGAGACTTTGTACCCTTTGATCAGCATTCCTTTTCCCCACAACTCCCAGCCTCTAGTAATGACCGTTCTGCTCTCTGCTTCTATGAGAATGATTGTTTTAGATTCCATAGATAGGTGAGAACATGCAGTATTTGTCTTTCTGTGCCTGGCTTACTTCGTTTAGAATAATGTTCTCTAATTCCATCCATGTTTTAGCTATTTTGATTAGTGTTGCAATAAACATGGGAGTGCATATATTTGTTCAACAAACTGATTTTATAGCTTTTGGATAAATACCAGATGTGGGATTGCTAGATTATATAGTGATGGTTTTATATTTTTGGAGAAACTGCCACACAGTTTTCCATAATGGCTCTACTAATTTACATTGCCACCAAACCCTACACAAGGGTTTGCTTTTCTCTACAAACTCACTGACTCTTATCTTTTTATTAATAATAGCCATTCTAATAGGAGTGAGGTGATATGTCATTATAGTTTTGATTTCCATTTCCCTGGTCAGTGATGATACCTTTTTATATATATATATCTGTTGGCCATTCATATATCTTCTTTTGAGAAATGTCTATTCAGGTCCTTTGCCAACTTTTAAATTATTTGTCTTTCTGTTATTATTTCAGTTCCTTATATAATTTGGATATTAGTTCCTTATCAGATGTGGAGGTTGCAAATATTTTCTTCTAATCTATGGGTTGTCTCTTCAGACTACTGATTGTTTCTTTTGCTGCACAGAGCTTTCTAGTTTGATGTAATCCTATTAATTTTAGTTTTGTTGCCTGAGCTTTTGCAGTAAAATCCAAAAACTTACTGCCCAGACCAGTGGAATGTAGTTTTTTCCTGATTTTTTTTTCTAGTCGTTTTACAGGTTCAGGTTTTTTAAGTCTTTAATCCATTTGGGTTTTTTTCTTTTTTTTTTTTTTTGTATATTGTATGAGGTGTGTGATATAATGTTCCAATTTCACTCTCCTACATGCAGATATTCAGATTTTTCAGCATCACTTACTGAGAAGAATTCCCTTTTTCCATTGTGTATTTGTGGCAGCTTTGTTTAAAATTAATTGATAATACATATATGATATAATTTCTGTGCTCTTTCTTCTGTTCCATTTGTCAACATGTCTATTTTTGGCCAGTATCATGCTGTTTTAGTTACTATATCTTTGCAGTATTGTTTGAAATCAGGTAGCATCATGCCTCCAACTTTGTTTGTTGTTCATGATTGCTTTGGCTATTTGGAGTTTTTTGTGGTTCCATACAAATTTTAGAATTTTTAAAACATTTCTGTTGAAAAGTGACACTGAGATTTTTATAGGGATAGTATTAAATATGTTGATCATTTTGGATATTGTGGAAATTTTAATTCTCCCAATCCATGAAAATAAGATATCTATGTATTTGTGTCATTTTCAATTTCATTCATCAATAGTTTATAGTTTTCAGTGTATAAGAATTTTAGCTTCTTGGCTAAATTTATTCCTAAGTATTTTACTTTTTTGAGAATGATTTAAAAAGATTGTCACTTTAATTTCTTTTTCAAATAGTTCATGGTCAGTGTACAGAAATGCCACTGTTTTTTGTAGGTTAATTTTTATATCCAGCAACTTTATTGTATTTATTTGTTCTAACAGTTTTTATGGTGTCTTTAGTGTTTTCTATATATAAAAGAATGTTCTCAACAGTAACAGATTCATTTCTTCCATTCTGGTATGGATGCCTTTTATTTCTTTCCTTTGCCTAATTGCTTCAACTAGAACTTCCAGTATTATATTGAATAGAAGTGGTTAGAGTAGGCATCTTTGTGTTTGCGATATTAGAAGGAAAACATACAAGTATCAACCATTGAGTATGATTGTCATTTGTGGGATTTTCCGATATGGCGTTTATTGGTTGAAGTAATTCCTTCGATATCTAAGGTATTGAGAGTTTTTGTCATGAAAGGATGTTGAATTTTGTCAAATTAATTTCCACATTTATTAGTCTATTGGGTTTTGTCCTTCAATCTCTTAATGTAATATATTACACTTATTGATTTATGTAGGTTGTGCCATTTTTGCATCCCAGGAATAAATCCCACCTGATTATGATGAATAATCCTTTTTATGTGCTGCTGAATTCTATTTGCTAGGAATTGTTGAGGATTTTTTTGTAATTCAATCTCGATAGGTTGTACATGTTTAAAAATTTATTTCTTCTCAATTACTCAAATCATTGGCATATAATTATTCATGATAGTCTTTTATAATCCTTTACATTTTTGTGGTATTATTTGTAATGTCTCCTCTTTCATTTCTAATTTTATTTGAGTCTTCTTTTTTCTTAGTTTTCCTTGCTAGAGGTTTGTCAATTTTATGTTTTCAAAACACAAACTTGTAGTTTTCTTAATTTTTCATATTGTTTTTCTTTATTATTACAGATGATTTTTAATGCTTTATAAAGTTAACTCTTTCTTTTCTTATATATATATATATATATATATATATATATATATATATATATATTATTGTACTTTAGATTCCGGGGTACATGTGCAGATCATGCAGAATTGTTGCATAGGTACAAACATAGTAATGTGGTTTACTGCCTCCATCCCCTTGTCACCTATATCTGGCATTTCTCCCCATGTTATTCCTCCACAACCTCCCTACCCTCACTGTCCCTCCCCTAGTTCCCTGTAACAGACCCCAGTGTGTGATGCTCCCTTCCCTGTGTTCATGTGTTCTCATTGTTCAACACCTGTCTGTGAGTGAGAACATGCGTTGTTTGATTTTCTGTTTCTGTGTCAATTTGCTGAGAATGATTCGACATGAACTCATTGTTTTTTAAGGCTGCATTCTATGGTGTATATGTGCCACATTTTCCCTGTCCAGTCTATCATCAATGGGCATTTGGGTTGGTTCCAGGTCTTTGCTATTGTAAACAGTGCTGCAATGAACATAGGTGTGCATGTGTCTTATAATAGAACAATGTATAATCCTTTGGATATATACCCAGTAATGGGATTGCTGGGTCAAATGGAATTTCTATTTCTAGGTCCTTGAGGAATCGTCACACTGTCTTCCACAACAGTTGAACTAATTTACCCACCAATAGTGTAGAAGTGTTCCTATTTCTCTAGTATCTGCTTCATTTATTTCTTCTCTGATCTTTATTTTTTCCTACCTTCTGCTAACCCTGGGCTTAGTTCTTTTTTGTTTTTTAAGTTATAATCTTATTTGATAGCTTTCTTCTTTTTTCATGTAGGCATTTATTGCTATAAATTTTCCTCTGAAAAATGGTTATGTTGCATCTTATAAGGTTTTGTGTTTGCATATATTTTTCTCAATATATTTTAAAATTTCTCTTTTAATTTCTTTATTGACCATTGAGGAGCATGTTATTTAATTTCTACATATTTGTAAATTTTATGAAATTCTGTTATTGATTTCTAGTTTCAAACCACTGTGGTGCAAAAACATCCTTGATATGAGTTAAATCTTCTTAAATTTGCTAAGACTTGTTTATGGCCTAATGTAGAATCTATCCTGGAGAATGTTCCAAGTGCACTTGAGAAGGATATGCATTCTGTTCAATGGATTGTTCTATATATACTTGTTAGGTCCATTTGGTCTAAAGTATTTTTCAAGTCTAATATTTTCTTATTAATGTTCTGTCTAGATGATCTGCCCATTATTGAGGCAAGCATCTCCCTGCCTGGGTGGGATCATAATCTGTGAATAGTTGCTAGTTCAAATTTTTGTCAAGGGCAGTGAAGTCTGAAGCCTTCTATTTCACCTTCTTGATGAAATAACTCTCATAATTTGACATTTTTCTTATGATAAAATAACAATATTTTTGTTATAGGGTTAATCCACTATGGAAACTTTGAAATAAGAAAGAAAAATCCTAGCTGTTTCTTAAGTCAACATAATGGGAACAATGTGGAGAAGGAGGAGGAAGAAGAAAGACAAAGTTTATTTCATTCATGATATTGTCACAATGGTTACAGTCTGGTCTTTATCCTAACAACAACAGGGAGCCCGTGGAAATATGTAAGCAGTGAGTTGCCTTATATATAATCATGTTTTTCAAATTTACTATTTATTATATATCAGGTAGACTAGAAGGTTCCAAGACGACATATAATAAAACAGACTTTAGATATTCCTATACCTAAATCTGAGATGAGAAATTATCAAAAACTGGAGGGGAGCATGCTATGGACATATACATATTTATATACTTACATGTTTTATATATATATATATATATATATATATATATGTACTTAATATTAATGAGTGCTTCTATTTTCCAGGTCTTATTATATAATCACTGAAAAAGATAAATATGACACAGAATGTTCATATTCATGAAGTTCACATTCTAGAGCACCAAAACAGCCAGTAATCAATTACAAATAAGACAGTCAATTCTAACTTCTATAAATAAAAAAATATGATGGAATCAAAAACAATAGCATGGCATGAGGGTAATTTTTGTGGTAAAGTCAGAGAAAGTCTTTTTGAATAAGTGCTAATTAATTTTTAATTAAAATTATAAGATCTTGACATAATAAGAAATCAGAAGAATTTTGGGAATATCAAATATATAGGTTTTAAGGAATGTTCTAGTATATTCTTGTATAAAAATAAAGCCAAAGTGCCTGGGTTTATGTGAATGAGAAGCATGCATAGAGGCATAAAAAGAAGGAGACTGAAAAAAAGCAAAAGATAAGTGATTGCTCTCATTTCTTAATTAGTTCATGTAAGTTTCTACAGGGCATGATCAGGAATCTTAATTTTAGTCTAGGAAAGAAAACTTTAAAGGAAACAAAATTTGATATATTATTAAAAGATCACTCCGGCCAATCAATGGGAAATTAGAAGCTGGAAGAGTGTGAAGTAATATGAGCAAAGAACCATGACATTTCAGAAATGAGCCAGGTAAGACATGACAGTAGCTTAGAAGTTAGTAGCATTGGAGATGGTAAGAAATTACATTTTCCATATTTTTGGTATTATAATTTGTAGGATTCACTAATGTAGTGATTATTTAAAGTCAGAAATCTCACCTTATTTGTGAGGTATATATTCCAAGACCCCCAGTGGATGCCTGAAACTGTCACTAATATTGGACTCTATATATACTGTGATTCTTTCCTATTTACATATATGTGTATGATAAAGTTTAATTTATAAATTGGGCACAGTAAGAGATTAACAATGGTAACTAACAATGAAATTTAAAATTATAATAAACTATAATTAAAGTTATATAAATATGGTATCTTTCTCTCTCAAAATAACTTGTACCGTACTCATCTATTTTTGAACTGAGTTTGACTATGGGTAACTAAAACCATGAGACGTGAAACTGTGGGTAAGGGAGGACTACTGTACAATGGAAAGATTGATTTAATTGGACCTAGCTATGTTTGTGTACGGAGGACTTTTTTGAACAACTAAGTGGTTGGTGTGCTATTTGCAAAGACTGGAACCAATAGAGTGGGAATGTGGACATCAGTTTCACAAATACTGAGTTTTAATTTCAAGAGTTTTTCACATAGACAATTTTTGAGGTTGGCTTACAGATACATCTTTGGAAGTCTTTGGCATATAGCTGCTAACTGAGAACATTATAGGAAAGAATATGGATTGAAAAGAAAATCATATAGGATCAACCCCAAATAATATCAACATATTAAGTACTAGCAGAGGAGTTAGAGAAGATAGAAAGGACTAAGACACTTTGCGCAGAAGAGTAGAAGGAATACTAGTAGTAGTGAGTGATCTAGTAAAATAAAGGAAAGCATAGGTGTGCAGAGTTGCCTTTGGTAGGAGGAGGTGACTCATCTAATTCTATCAGATGGGTAGAAAGACAGTAAAATCCTAAGCACAGTTCAACTTGTAGGTATTTTATAAACATGAGATTGTTCCTGTCCATTATCTTTTGTGTTACCAAGGAAGCTGGGTCAATTAATAAAAAGCATATGGTAAGTCCAAGGTTAGTAAATCTAGGGAAGAGAGGGTTTGACCTATTTTTGGAGAAAAAAGATAAAGTTGATTAGAGAAATTGAGTGGACTCGCTGAATTCACTGTCATGTCCAGTAGGTGTAATAATAATGATTTCATAATGGAAATGGAGACCTGAATGATTTTTATCCAGCCTGTGAACAGTCATAAAAATGTCACTTAGATTCATTAATTCAAGATATAATAAAAGTACAATGGCCACAGGACTTTTTGAAATTGGGAAGAATGATGGACCATTTAATATAAACTTAGTTTAAGTTAAATGAGGAGACTCCATCGCTAATGGAGTTTAAAGTATTTGAAAAATAGAAATTAAAATTAGGATCTATGAAATATTAGACAGTTAAACTATTCAATGGCTAAAATAATTCAATAGAATACAAACATCAAAGGGTTAATAAAAATGAATGTTAATTCTTGAACAAAACCAGCTGGTAGAATAAAGTGGTATCAATAATCTGTGTGAGTCCTAGAATAAAATAGCTGAATCAGAATATGTATGCATTCCTAGATTACAATATTTCTACAAAACAAAGGAATTAGTTCTCAACTCTTAATTTGTAGAGCATTCTAACTGTATAATTATTCATACCACTTTAAGTAAAATTTTTATTGAGATAACTGTAAACTCACATATAGTCCTAAGAAGTAATACAGAAAAATTATGAAACGCTGCTGAAAGAAATCATAGACAACATAAATACATGGAAACTCATCCCATGTTCATGGATGGGTAGGATCAATATTGTGAAAATGACCAAACTGCCAGGAGCAATCTACAAATTTAAAGCAATTCCCATCAGAATACCACCATCATTCTTCACAGAACTTGATAAAGACAATCCTAAAATTGATATGAAACCAAAAAAGAGCCTGCATAGCCAAAGCAAGACTAACCAAAAAGAACAATTCTGGAGGCCATCACACTACCTGACTTCAAACAAAATCATAAAGTGGGGAAAAATGCCCTATTCAACAAATGGTGCTGGGATAATTGTCAAGCCACCTGTAGAAGAATGAAACTGGATCTTAATCTCTCACTTTATCCAAAAATCAACTCAAGCTGGATCAAAGACTTAAATCTAAGTCCTGAAGCCATAAAATTCTAGATAACATTGGGAAAACACTCCTAGACATTAGCTTAGGCAAAGACTTCATGAAGAACTCAAAATAAATGCAACAAAACCAAAGATAAATAGATGAGACTTAAACTAAAAAGCTTCTGCACAGTAAAAGAAATAATCATCAGAGTAAACAGACAACCCAGAGAGGGAGAAAATCTTCACAATCTATATATCCAACAAAGGACTAATATCCAGAATCTACAAGGAACTCCAACAAATCAGCAAGAAGAAAACAAACAATTCCATCAAGAAATGGGCTAAGGACATGATTAGATAATTCTCAAAAGAAGATATGCAAATGGACAACAAACATGAAAAAACACTGAACATCACTAATGATCAGGGAAATGTAAGTCAAAACCGCAATGCAATACCACCTTACTCCTGCAAGAATGATCATAATCAAAAAATAAAAAAATAATAGATGTTGGTGTGGATGTGGTAAAAAGGGAATACTTTTACACTGTTGGTGGGAATGTAAACTAGTACAACCACTTCTGAAAACAGTGTGGAGATTCCTTAGAGAAGAATTGGTAGATTTTCCATTTGATCCAGCAATCTCACTTCTGGGTATCTACAGAAGAAAATAAGTCATTATATGAAAAAGAAACTTGTACATGCATGTTCATATCAGCGCATTCATAATTGCGAAAATATGGAACCAGCCCAAATGCCCATCAATCAAGAAGTGGATAAAGAACATGTGATATATACACACACACACCATGAAATACTACTTGGCCATAAAAAAGAATGAAATAACGGCATTTGCAGCAACCTGGATGGAACTAGACATCATTATTCTAATAAAGTAACTCAGGAATAGAAAACCAAATATCATATGTTCTCATTCACAAGTGGGAGCTAAGCTATGAGGATATAAAGGCATAAGAATGATACATGGAATTTGAGGACTCGGAAGAAAAGGTACAAGGGAGATGAAGAATAGAAGAATACACATTGGGTACAGTGTACACGGCTTGGGTGATTAGTGCACCAAAATCTCAGAAATCATCACTAAGAACATATTCATGTAACCAACACCACCTGTTCTCCAAAAACCTACTGAAATAAAATAAATAAGTAAAATAGAGAGATAATCCTAGATTATCAAAGTGAGCCCAATGTGATCCCAGGGGCCTTAAATGTAGAAGAAGGGAAACAGGAGCATCAGGGCCAGAATGATATGATATATGACTCCCCTGGCCATTGTTCACTTTGAAGATGGAAGAGGGCCAGGAACCATATGGACAGTCTGTAGAAGCTGGAAAAGGCAAGAAAAGGGATTCTTCCTTAGAGTCACCTAACGAAATGCAACCCTGATGACACCCAAATTTTACCCCCATAAGATCCATTTGCACTTGCGATCTTCAGAACCGTAAAATAATACATTTGTGCTGTTTTGAGCCAATAAGTTAGTGATAATTTGTTACAGCAACAATATGAACCTAATATCTGGGAGAAAAGAAAAGCAGCCCAGTGGCTGCTGCTGTTCAACATGAGGTGATAGAACTAAAGTCGGGATGATGGCTGTGGAAAAGGTGACAAACTGATTGATCCAGAGGCTTTACCTAACAACTTCTATCAGATTAAAGCAGGTTGTTAGAACAGTATTTGTCAGAGGTATTTTATAGGTAATAGAGAATGCCATAATGCTTTATCTTCCTCTATACCCTGTAAGCCAAGCTGGGAGTCTCCAAGACAAGCACTTGGGAAAACCGGGGTTGGAGACCAGCGTTGTATGGATTACTGATGCTTGCTGAGCTGCAGAAACAGAGACTCAGGACCTGCAGGGATTGGTACAGAATGTGGGGAGAAAGTTCTTGACTATGTACTCCTGGAGTTTGGGAGGCCTGGAAGCAATGCCTGATTCTTTCTTGGGAGTGAGATAGCAGTAGGAACAAACTGCATGCTCAGTGATGGACAGGACAAAAGGTGTTTCTATGGTCAGAGGGACACTGTGGCAAAGACCTGCTTTGCATCATCTCAAAGGGACTCTGCATGGGGGTGGGGTAAACATCTATCTACTAATAGTCAGGAACCTATTTCTGGTTCTTTGCTTACCACTGATACATGCAGTCTTGATAAAACCATGCCTACTCATTTATATATAAATAATCGCAGTTTTCTAGTACCTTCCATATGCAAGGAATGGGCGTAGGTGCTTCACTTGTATTATCTTATTTAATCTTCACAAAACTCTATGAGGTTAAGGCTTTCCTCATTTTTGCAGATATGGAAACCCAGGACAGACATAATATGTCCATGCCACACAGCCAGAGGGCACAGAGTCCACTCAAACTTGCAAAGCTTGGTCCCAGTGCTCTCTTGGTCACTCTGCCATACTGCCAACCTCCAACCTAATTCATTCTTCCATTAAAAAAAAATCAGCATTTATAATATTTTCTAGCCATTATGCTGAGGATACCAAGAAGAATCAGATACAGTTCCTGGTTAGATGAGTCCACAATCTAGAGGAGGAAGCACAAATTATGACACAATAAACAAGAGAGGAGGGAACAATGTGTTATGTATGCTCAAGAGAGCTGGGGGTGGGGACAACTGGAGGTATCCAGGTGGAAAGAGGAGGCTCCATGATGCTGCATGTTAGAGAGTGGGTCCAGGCTGGAGAAGGGGGTTGGAGCAGATTTTGTAGGGCACTGTGCTCATGTTAAGAACTGTTGTGAGAATATGAGTTGAAGTGCTCTAAAAAAAACATTGCACAAATGTAAGTTAGCATTATTAGAGCAGTATTCCTAGATACTATTAGAGTCCTAGAACTGTATTTAGTAATGAGGAAGAATACCAGAGATGAAATAAATGGCTTTACTTTCAACTAACTTAAAATCTAGTCATGACAACACTTACAGAACTGAAGCAACTGGAGAACAGGTAACACAGTAATCCAAAGCTACACAACTCCTTACAGACCAGAGAAACATGCAGTACTGTTAGCATTATAAGCTGGATATTCAGATGGGTATCACTTGCCCTAACTTCTGGGAGAGACCCATGAATTTCCTTTCCTCTGGATTCTGCTCCTACTGGCCTTCTTTCATACAATCTTCTAAGCTGTGATCTAGCATGTTACTCCAAGTCTTAAAACCAGTTGTATGCTGGAGCTCATTCCAGTTTGCCAGAGCTGATTGCTAAATTTTCAGGAATTTTGTGAGCCAATTTTTTAAATGCAGTGTTCATTAAAAAGTGAATTATATAAACTTCTAGTCAAATAAATTATATTGAAAACAAAAAGTAATAAATACTTAACACTCATCACTTTATAATTATTTTATTACATTTTTTTGTTATCTATGTTCATAAGGTTTACATGAATGGAAAGCTTGTGTCCTCCCAAAATTCATGAATTCATGTTGAAATCAAATCCCCCATGTGATAATGGGCCTTTGAGAGGTAGTTAGGTCATGAGGATGGGGCCCTTAAGAATGAGATTAGTACCTCCATAGCAGCAGCCAGATTGGTAGCTTACTCTCTTTCCAGCAGCTAAGGATACAAAGAGAAGTTGGTGTTCTGCAGTCCAGAAGAGGCCCTCACCAGAACCCAACCTTCCATGCTGTCACCCTGATCTCAAACTTCCAGCCTAAGGAACTACGACAAATAAATTTCTGCTGATTACAAAAGAAAAAAGAAAAGAAAAGAAATAATACAGAAGGAGTCAGTGTATACTTTACCCAATTCCCCCCAAAGGTAACACTGTAAAACCATAGAATATGATCACTGTGATATTGGCATTATACAATCCACATATTCAGAATTTGCTAATTGTATGAGATGGTGTGTGTGTGTGTGTGTGTGTGTGTGTGTGTGTGTGTGTGTGTGTATGATAATTTGTGTGGATGCATATTCATTTCTCTACTATTACACATGTATATTCATGTGTCCAACACTACAGTCAAGATACTACCAGTTCTCTCGCCACAATGATCCCCCATATTGCCCTTTTATGACCACACCCATTTGGCTTGAATACCACCTTCATTTAGTCTTAATCCCCGGCAAAGACTCATATCTTCTGAAATTCTGTCTTTTCAAAATGTTATATTAAGAGATAACATGGTGTGTAGTCTTTTGAGATTGGCTTTTTTACTCAGCACAATTCTCTAGAGATTCATCCAAGTACCTGTATGTTGATAATTTGTTTCTTTTTGTTACTGAATAATATTAAATGTGCGGTATATAAGAACTGCAATTCATTTTCATTCATTCACCTATTTGCCATTTATTATTTGTATACAAAATTTTATCAGCAAATAATGAAAGTTTGTCTCCCTTTTGTATCATGATACTAATTAGCTATTTTTCATGTTTTAATGCATTGCTCTGGATCTCCAGTATATTAAGTGCTGAAAGAAGGCATTGTTATTCTCCAACTTAGAGGCAGAATTTTCAGTAATTTGCCTTTAGGTATTTGTATAGGTTTTGGTAGATACTGTTTATCATATCAAGGAAGTTCCTTTTTGTTCCTAATACACAAATAAGTTTTTAAAAAATTATGATAGCATGCTGAAATTTATTTAATACCTTTTCATCTATCAGGATAATCACAATTTCTCTCCTTTAAGCTAATATGCTTAATTTTATTGATTAGTTTACTATCTTGCATTTCTGAAATAAACATCACTTAGTCATGATGTATTATACTTTTGATATTTCTCTGGTTTGATTTCCTATGCTGTTTTCAAGATTTTTGCACCTGTATTCACAAAGTTTTCTGTCATCTTGTAAAGTCCTTGTGGTTATTATCAAGAATATGATATTCCTTCTTTCTCTATTCTCTAGAGAATTTTATGTAAGACTGGTAATATTTCTTCCTTATATGTTTGGTAGAATTCACCTTCAAAATAACTTGAGACTGGAGTTTTCTTTGTGAGAAGGTTTTAATAATGATTCAGTTCTTGAAAAAGATTTAACACTATTTAAATTTCCTATTTCCTTTTGTGCCTTGAATATTATTGCCATAATTCATGTCAAATATACACATATCAAAAAACTCCAAATGCATTGCTATTACTGATATTTATTTATGCATAGAAAATGTTCCCTCTTTTAGTGTTACTCATTACCACTTGCATTTTTTTTTTACAAAGAGCCATTATTGTTATCTGTGGTTCAATACAGATTTTAGAATACACCATGTCCTTTCCTACAATCCACAAAATACCCCAAAACTGACTGGAATTTTAACTGGAATTATGCTAACTCTATATATCAATTTTGGGGATGTTTGATATAATAGCCTACAAAATATTTTTATCTCCTTTAATTTTTCTCATTAATGATTTTAGTTTTCAGTGTAGATCTTTTAACATTTTTTTTGATATGTCAAAGAAATAACAGGCCCCAAATGGAGTCATTTCTGCCAAAATTCCACATCACCAATGCAAAACCTAAAGTATTCACTTGTAAGATCCAACCTTGCCAGAAGTCAGGACAGAGTTGTTAGCCAGATCAAAAACAGGCCAGTTTCCCAAAAAACAGGTGATTCGCAGCAACCAATCAAAAGGGGACCAAGTAACTTGAGCCAGCATAATGGGGAGGAGGCTCCATCATGAGAATAATAATCTGATGAAAATCAGTTTGCTTTTTGCACTATGTTGTTTCCTCGTTCTTAATAAAGCTGTCTTATAAAAGCCAAATTGTTCTGCCATATCCAGCTAAGTTATTATCTGTTTTGTCGATTAAATGCTGCCTGGTTCATGAATTGCTAATAAGAACCAATTATATATTTGAAACTCAATTTGTTGAAATTTTGTTCTTTGACAACGTGTTTGATGTTATTGATGTTACTGTACATGGAGACATTTAAATTTTTACCTTTATTATGTTTGTTGCTGGTGAACAGGTATGCAACTTAATATTGTGTCTTTACCTTGCATAATCTGTTTACTTGATAAATTATCTTATTACTTTCATTTCTTGTCTATTCTTTATATATATTCTTTCTTCATATAACTTCATGTAGTCCATGAGCAGATAGTTCACTATTTCGACATTCTGTACATTCTATCTCAAAAGTCATTCATACAACTCCACAAGATCGTGAACTACTTTTTTTGTGGTTATCACAGCTCATGGACTTATCAATTATTTTGCCTTGACAAAACCTGGGTCACCCTGATTCCTGTATTTTATTACAGTTGGTTCACTGTTCAAACTCCCTTCCCTAAAGCCAGCACTATACATTCAAGGTTATGTTACAAAGGACTTTCTCCTATGTATCAAGTTCTATATTAGACATATTTTAATTTTTTTAGTGAGACAGCATTTTGCTCTGTCATTCAGGCGGAGCACAATGATCACAGCTCACTGCAGCCTTGAGCTCCCAGGTTCAAATGATTCTCCCTCCGCAGGCTTCCAAGACCTGGAACTATAGGCATGTACCACCATACCCAGCTGAGTGACGTATCTTAATCAAGATTCCTTTATAGCTTTTGGACTGACTTGTGTATTGGCTGTAGAATTGGCTAGATTAAAATTTTACACACTGCAAATATCTCACTTTCAGGCTCAGAAATATGGGCTAAATCAAATATATGCTTATTCTGATCAGTGTCAAAAATTCCCAAAGAGACAGCAAATATACAACATCTCTTTTGGTTTAAGTTTGGAACTGACATACTGTCACATATACAAATTGAGATGCATATATGTTTTGCCTTTCCTAAAATAAATGTGTTCTTATAAAACACCTTTTAAATCTTTTGTAGCTTTTCTTCCAGTCACTACTGTGTTAACACAAGACTATGTCTTTCATTTCAGCTGCTGGATGCTTTCCACTGTCTTAAAATATAACAAGTTATTCATCAATACCTTTATTGATCATTCCCATTGTATTACTAATTTTTTGCTATGCTCACAGAGCATATTATATCCTTTTTTCTTGAATTTGGATAGGAATTTACTTTAGAAAATATAATTATATTAGTGTTTATTTGACTTAATTAGATAATGGTCACTCCAACCAAAGTGACTGCACAAATTTATACATGCTTTAATAAGGAGCACAGTTCCTACTTCCCCACATTCCTGCAAACATTTGCTAATGTAAAATGTTAGAGCCTGTTAGTTTAGTAGCTGACTTCTTATGACTAAACCCACATTATGCTGATTGCAAAGGAAGCTGAACATTTTTTCATATATTTGTCTTTCAGATTACTCCATCTTTAAATTTGCTATTTATATAATTTGCCCATTTTTTTCTCATTTTACTTTTTAAATTTATTTGCAAGAGTGTTTTTCATAATATTGAGAATTAAAAACTATTTCTCTGTCAGAAATGTGATTTACAAATATCATCTCCCAACTAATATCTTAAATGTCTTGTGGGATTTGTCAATCATAATAAATATATAACGGCATTTATCAGTTGAATTATTTATCAAAATATAAATTTATCAATATCTGTTAACTTATTTAATATAATGTTTTATTCTGCATTTTACTTTTAAAATATTGAATATTTGATTTTTTACTAAGAATCTCAAGAAATTTTTTTGTACTGTTGTCTATATTGATATGCATTATGTAACTGTAATCCTTTACATCTGTATTTGGGAAAAATAACTAAGATTAAAAAAAATTAAACTGTCAATATTTTTCCCACTGCTTTTTATATACTAGGATTTCAAAAATTATTTTCATATCTTTCAGCATTGGCTATTATGTTTGCATGGTCTACTTATACCAATATTTAGTCTCTCAATTTCTATAACTATAAATTTTAATATCTTATGAATTTCCATAGGTAAATATTTCTCTTTTCTGTGATATATTATCTTCTTTATAAATCTATTAGCTTTTTTACTGATACTTCCATTTGTATTGTCTGATTATCTCTTGCCAAGTTATAAAAAGCTATCAGAATTTTAATTAGAAACACATATATTATATACATAAACTTACATTTAAATGTATACAAGTATATGAAATATAGCTTTTTCCCCATCTATGAACATGGTATATTGCATTTTAAATATTTTTTTGTTTACTTAATATTTTTTAATGATTTTTAAAAATTCAGAATAGTGATTATCTTTTCTTGTTGGGAAATTATGGAGGGTATTTTTAATCATTTATTTTATTTAGTTATGAATTGATTTTTGTATAGCTTAAAACTTACCTAAGTTGGATGTGGCAGATAATGGAGAACCCCACCATTTTTGTATACAGACTTTTGAATCATTAATCTTTTACAATGGGCTTATGATATGTTTCTATTAGTAGAAATATCAAATATCTAAAACAAAAATCCTTTCAACAAAGTTTTCGAATTGTTTCACAATATGCTTACCAATCTTTTATTACGTTTACTTCAAGGACCTTATATTTTCATTGCCCATGTTAACAGAATATATTTTAAATTATTTGTATTGTTATTAACACTGTTTTCAATTATCTATCCTAATTGTACATGCAGAAAACCATCTACACTCTAATTTGTTTCAATTCATAAAGAGGATTATGGAATTTTAAATAATCACATCACTGCAAATAATTTTTAAAAGGTTAAACTAATTTATTTATATAATCTTAGTCACTAGCTAGAAATTAAAAAACAATTTTAAAATATTTTACTTAAATTTTAAGAAAATATTTAAATTGGCATATACTTGTACATATTTACAGGGTACATAGTTATGTTGCAATAAATGTAATATATAGAGAACCATGTTGGTATATTCATCATCTTAAGTATTTGTTATTTCTTTGTGTTGGAAACATTCAATGTCCTCTTTCTAGGTTTTTGAAGTTTACTTTTAACTATAGAAATCCTATAGTGCTAAAAAATACTAAAACTTATTCTTCCTATTAAGCTTCAATATTGTAACCTTTACAAATCTCTTCCTAGTTCCTCTTCCCCTGTACTTCCAAGCCTCTAGTATCCTCTATTCTACTTTTATACTTCTCTGAAATTAACTATTTTAGCTTCCAAATATGAATGAGGAATACAGGGTTTAATGATCTGTTCTTGGCATATGTTGCCTAACATAATGTCGTCCAGTTTCAAACCTGCTGCTGTGAATGACAGGATTTCATTATTTTTTAATGCCCAAATAGTACTACATATTGTAAATATATATATATCACATTTTCTTTGTTCATCTGTTTTTGGACACCTAGGTTGATTCAATTTCTAGGCTATCATGAACCAATACTGCAATAAACATAGGGGTGTGGTTGTGGGCAATATTGACTTCAGTGGGGATTCATTTGTCTGTAGGAAATACAGGTTTCATGGTTGTAAAAGCAGTCTAGATGCAAAGACTCCTTCTTTGAGGGCCTAATGGGTATTTATGAAACTGTTGAAATTTTTTTTTTTTTTTTTTTTTTTTGCCAATCAATGAGAGCTTGTAAGGTTGCTGAGGTTGGTTGGCCTTGAACTCTTGGCCTTGCCTTCTTCACAAGCACCACGACATCCGGCCGGAGCCACTCTGGGCCCCGAAACTGTTGAAATTTTTTTGTTTATTTCTTGGTTTTGTGTTTTCCCATTTTTCAGATACTTCACCCTATAGTCCAATGTGGTCCAGGTATGAGATTTCAAATCTTCTAAAGTGGTATTTTTTCTTTTTTCCTAGAGATTTTTAAACATTTATTTTGTTTTGAGCTTTATGCAGAGTAGGCAATTCCAAGTTTCATTTCATCCACAGACCAAAACTGTATCTTCTATCAGTGTGTAGAATGTCCCACCAAGAAGGACATATGTCTGAGCCTGGATTACCCATGGACTTCCCCTATATCAATTTGTACTTAATTCTACACTTTTATCATTTGTTAACTGTAGTGAGCTATATATAGATATAAATGTGTGTGTATGTCAGTTTAGTTTTTCATATTGTTAGAAGCCCTCAAAAGTGATATTTAAACCAAAATCTATAGATCTCTCATTTATAAAGACAAAGCTCTTAAACATATTAATGATTAAAATTTGAGTATCCTAAATAATAGTCAACTAAAGTAAATGTCTTTGAGAGCAGAAACTAAGACTTTGAAAGCATACTAAAATGAATTTGTAAGCTAATTATATTTTAATCATATATATGGCTAAACAGTATTTGAACTAAAATTAATGAGACAAGATGTGTACATTTTTATCCTAAAATATGTCCATAAAAGAAATGTAGATTAAGTATCCCAACATTTTTATTAAAATATTTCCTCCATGTCTATCATAAGTTTCCACTTAATTAAAAGGACCTGAGAAACTGTAAAATAAAAACATAACCATAAGTGATTATTTGCAAATGTTGAATGTGCTTTTCTTCACTCTAGGTAATTGAGTAAAATATTTAAGATATTTAAGTTGGCAACGCCTCAAGTAAAACAATGACTTTCAGTAAACCAGTAAAATTTCTCTGGCTACCAGAAAACTGTTTCCATTTATTATAAAGACAAATTCTATCTGACTAATTTAAAGCAATGAGTTTTTAATAAGAAAATATTTTATTCTTTCTTTCAAAGTTATAAAGACTGTTGAGTATATATTTGCATGGGAGATTAACAAAAATTTTGATAACTGAAATTTTTATATTCTATTTCTTACATATCATATCAGGTAGACTCTCCTTGTCTGAATAGCAATCAAGAAATAATTCATGGCATTGCAGAAGATTTTCTCAGAATAGGTAACAGTATATAGGAGAAATAAGTTTTCATTTTAAAAGAGTTTGACTCATTATTAAATCTGTAAAGGAAAAAGCAAGTTAAAAACTCTCTGGCAGAGTCCAAAGGCTTCAATTAAGAAAGATTGTAATTATTATTACAGAACAAAACTGAGTCAATTAGGCTTCTGGAGCCTGTGAAGCACTATCCTTAGAAACCCTCTCAGCTTAGTGGTAAAGCCCTGAGCTGAAGCTTTCTACGGTACTCTTGCCATTTGCTTTCATTTACAAAGACAAATGAATTATAGCTGTCTCCAGGACAGTGAAATAGCACTACATCATGCCGAAAGTAGACTATGACTAGAAGGAAAATGGAAAATAAATTAAAAACCCATAAGCCATACTCCTTAATATCTTCTATTTTCATAAATACATTGAGAAAAAAGAACGAAGGTGTTAAAAAAAAAAACACCCTAATTATAAAAATATATAGCTCATTTGTCTGTGCTGGAAACTAAGCTTCTTAATAAAAAAATTATTTCCATGTATTTTATACAATTCTGACTATGTACTTCCTCACACTGTAAGCACATTCCTTTTAAAAAGAATAAAAGTTATAAAAAGAATTTATGATTTATATATTGGAAAGAGCAGTATTAATTCTTAGCACTTACTGAGGTGTAATTTTAAAATATTGTGGTTGTTTTTATAAGCTGTCAATTAAATCCAATTTAATTTTCTATCATTCTTAACTGGCGTATTTTAATAGGTTATGATCAGTAATTTATTTCATGTTTTATTGTTTAACCTAATAGAAAAAAATGTCACTAAATTCTACTATCACTGCTAGCTAGTTAGAACAACTGTCTTCATTCAAAGAACAGCTCTTTATAAAAGCAGTTCTCAGGCTTTAGCATCATATGAAGACCCTGTTTTATCACGGAATGCTGGGCCCCGCCCACAGAGTTTGTGATTCATTCAATAATTAGGTTTAGGCAAAATAATTTAGAGTTTAAAAAAATTAACTGATGATGTTCTTGCTGCTGGTCTTGGGATCGCAATTTTAAAAGTAATGCTGTAAAGAGTAAGTGTTTTACTTCTGCCTGAAAAATCACCTCGGGAGGTTGTTAAGTGTGCAGATCCCCAGGTCTGCTGTCTAGACATTCAGATACTATAGGATCCAGAATAATCAGACCTCTGGCTGAAGTCCTTCCAAGTACTGAGGGGCCAACTAGTACATATAATTGAGTTATATATTCCTTATGTTTTATCATGTTTAGGTGGGAAAGGCAAGCAGACAATGAAAAATTATGAAAAAACATGTGAGAAACATCATCCTCAGCAAACTAACACAGGAACAGAAAACCGAACACCGAATGTTCTTACTCATAAGTGGGAGCTGAAATAGAACACATGGACACAAGGAGAGGAACACCATGTGGGCTTGTTGGAGGGCTGGGGGATAGGGGAGGGAGACATTAGGACAAATACCTAAAGCATGTGGGGCTTTAAACCTAGATGATAGGTTCATAGTTGCAGCAAACCACCATGCACATGTATATCTATGTAACAAACCTGCATATTTTGCACATGCGTCCCAGAACTTAGAGTAAAATTTTAAAAAATTACACTGTTAAGTAAGATAAAGAATACCTGTCAGCAAGGGCACAGGGTGGAGTCAAGGGCTCTTTAGATGTGTTGGCCTTTCTGAAGATAAAATATTGAAGCATAAACCAAAATTATGAGAAAGAGAAAGGACTAGACAATATGTCTAGTATTTAGAGGGAAGTATCCTAGGCTGAGTAGAAAACAAAAAAGGATGGTTGACACACAAACAAACTTGGCATGTTTGTGCATGTTCAGGGAATTTTATGCAAAGAAATATTATATGAAATAAGGTCAGAGAAGTATGTGCTTTACTAATATTGAGAAAAGGCTTTTGGTTTTCTGGTAATTCTTGATTACCTGAGCAATGAGATTCCATAGAAAATTTCCTACACTTTTGTTGACTAAAATAATCACTAATTTAAGAATTTATTAGAAATATTTATTAAGCATCTATTATACTCTGCACACTTTTATAATTGTGTAGATATTAATGATTGAATATTTTCAAGGTCAATATTGAGAATAATAAATTCAAGAAGGCTAAAATGATATTTTCAAGTGGATCTTTAAAAACCTTTACAACTAACTGCTTAAGCGGTTTCATACTTTTTCCGTTTGACCTTAGCTGCAAATTTATCTTTGGTCAGAAACTCAATACCATTAGTTTAGCAGATTTAATTAGACTCACATATGCTGGATTATGCTAACAAAGCAAAAAAGAGTCTACTATATTAAAAAATCAAAATACTATCTAAATTAGTAAGTAGGCCGTATAGTAATATTAGATGAACTAGGAAAACTTTTCCCTATAAACAATTTATATGAGATTTGTAATTTGGAGATGGATCAGTGACAAATATGGATACAATAGAAATGGGTGAATAGTTATAATTGCTCAAGTGTTTATGAACACTGAAGGAAAGCAGTTGATTATCCTTTATTCATAATCAGTATTTATTTGTCAAACAGCAGAGATATTTCACTCAGTCTGATAAGGTACCTACTCCTTGGGAGCCGCGGTGGCTGCGGCCAGTTGTCCTAGCACTTGGGGAGGCAAGGCTATGAGTTCAAGGCCAACCTGAGCAACATAACAAACTCTCATTGATTAATAACAAAAAAAAAGGTACCCACTTCTATGGATAATGCATAAATTTTTGTTGACAGTATTTGTAACTTTAATATTAATGTTTGACTAGCCTAAATACACTATTAGATATATACCAAAAGAGAAGATAGAAATGTAAAAAGTGGACATGTTAAAAGAAACTATAAATAGCAAATGTGTTAATATTGACAATATTATGAAAAAAACAATATATAGCTTTGACAGTGTGTGTATAGAGTGGTGAGAGGTGAGTTGGGACAGAGGAGAGAAGAGGAGAACAAAGATAATTTTTATGTGTGGGTTAAGTAGGAGTGAACTATATTTTCAGCTAACCAACACGAGGGATGACTAAAGATAAGGTACCTTATTGTTCATATGTGACATCCAATATTACATATAAAACAGAATAGGGCCGGGCACGGTGGCTCACCCCTGTAATCCCAGCACTTTGGGAGGCCGAGGCAGGTGGATCACGAGGTCAAGAGATCAAGACCATCCTGGTCAATACGGTGAAACCCCATCTCTACTAAAAATACAAAAAATTAGCTGGGCATGGTGGCGCGTGCCTATAATCCCAGCTACTCAGGAGGCTGAGGCAGGAGAATCGCCTGAACCCAGGAGGCGGAGGTTGCAGTGAGCCGAGATCGCGCCATTGCACTCCAGCCTGGGTAACAAGAGTGAAACTCCACCTCGGGGGGGGAAAAAAAAAACATAGAATAAAAGTATAAAGATTAAGAACCATTTAAAAATAGATACACCTAAAAAAAGAAACCTGAAACCATTATTTTTCTTAAATACTGCATTTTATAGTGTTTTATAATACTTTTAGCAAATAAATTTATTACAGGATAAAGAATGAAAAATATACCCTTTTCAGCCAATTTTAAATTTTCAGAGTATGCAGAAATGCCAACATATGACTAAAAGAACAATTTCTCCTTTTCTATTGCACTTCAACACCTTTGTTCGTTCTCCTTTTTATAAATATCACCTTTCCATATGTACATGTATAAGAGAGAACTCCAGAGTAGCAGCAAGTTTACAACTGTGATACCAGAGAAATGCAAGTTAAAAGAGTTTAGCTTTGATTGTACAACTGAACTAAGGATCTGAAACTGTTGTATTTTTTTAATCATGTTTTTATTACTTTACATTTGCAACAAAGTGGGTGGCATTTTTAAATAAAATAATTACTTTAAAAACACATCTGTTTTCAATACTGGCCCATTAATAAATGTATATTTTAAGGGATGTCAAAGGTCTTGCTTGATTCCTATCTTTCTTTTCCCTTCCTCTAGTCCATTAGCCAATTCTACCTCCAAAATATATGTAAAATATGAACACTAATAATCAAATACACTGTTTTAACTTTAGTTACTTTCATTGCTAATTTGATTGAATTAATTAATATCAGGTAAACAAAAGGGTAACAGATGTGACAAAATATTTGATCTTAATAGAAATAATATGACACCATTTTGCACCCAGTTTTAAAAATAAATATTCAACAAATCAACTATATGGAGTACATGCACAAATATTTTAAAAGAATACCTATTCACAATGCAAATGTGAATCTGAAGAATCTCCTTGGAGCACTATTTGTCATGCATTTTAAAATTAAAATACCTTTTCTGTATGACCCAATAATTCTACTTCTGACAATCTCCTCAAGAGAAAACACGAATATGTTCAACGACACATGTAGAAAGAGATACTTCATACCACTTGTGATAGCAAAGTATTATAAACTTTGGACATCTATAAAATGTCCTATATACTGTTATATTACATAGCATTTAGAATGGTTATATACCTTTAAGTGCTGTTATGTAAAATTCAAGGTGTATTAAAAAGTGGAAAAAAGCAAGTTGCAGGTCAGCATAAGAATGTTACATTATGTATAAAATCACAGAGTTGAAATAAACTATATATTTTCTAGAAATATGTATATATAGTCTGAAAATTGTTTACCAAAATAACAAAGATAGAAAAAGTATTATAAATAATATTATTTTAGTCTTTTTTCACACTGCTATGAAGAAATACTTGACACCAAGTAATTTACAAAGAAAAGAAATTTAATCGACTCACAGTTCCATGTGGCTGTGGAGACCTCAGGACTCTTACCATCATGAGATGGGAAAGGCAGAAGGCAGAGCAGGCACCTTTTTCGCAAGGTGGCAGGAGGGCGAAGTGCAAGCTGGGGAAATGCCATATGGTTATAAAACCATCAAATCTTGTGAGACTCACTTTCATGAGAACAGTATGGGGGAAACCGCCCTCATTACCCAATTACTTCCACCTGGTCCCGCCCTTGACATATAAGGATTATGGGGATTACTATTGGAGATGAGATTTTGGGTAGGGACACAGCCAAACCATACCAAATATTATTTTTTAACTTTATTACATATTTATGTAGTTTATGAAATTAAAAATAATGTTGAAAATCAGTGGCTGAAGCAATAGAAAACTGGACAAAATGCTTTACCTCATAAAAGAAAAATAATGACAAAATGAAATGATTAAAGCACAACTATATTAGTCAACAAGGAAATGAATATTAAAACATCCACAAGATACTTAATTAGACATAGTAAAAATGCACGAAATAAAAAACAAACATTGCTTGCCTGGGTAAGAAGATGATCACATAGGAAATGTTAGAGTCAGATTTTGCATCCCTATGTTAAAAGTCACTATACTTATTAGACAGAAACAGTCATACTAATAGAAACAGTTTAAACAAGCTTCCCCACTTTGGGAGGCCGAGACGGGTGGATCACGAGGTCAAGAGATCGAGACCATCCTGGTCAACATGGTGAAACCCCGTCTCTACTAAAAATACAAAAAATTAGCTGGGCATGGTGGTGCGTGCCTGTAATCCCAGCTACTCGGGAGGCTGAGGCAGGAGAATTGCCTGAACCCAGGAGGCGGAGGTTGCAGTGAGCCGAGATCCCGCCATTGCACTCCAGCCTGGGTAACAAGAGCGAAACTCCGTCTCAAAAACAAAAACAAAACAAAACAAAAAACAGGCTTCCCTTATGAGAGTCTGCATCTTCCTTCCTAAACTGCATTCCAAGAGGTGCTCATCCATGGAATTTGTCTCAAAGCCAGTGACTTCTTCCTTGGCTTTCTTTTTTGACCACTACTTGCTTTTCTGTTCTCCCTTAATCAAGCTTTTCTGCCATATCAACCTGATGAGAAACTATTTCCAACTTCTAACATGAAGCTTTCACTTAAGGTTTAAATGTCCCTCCCCTCAAATATGCCATCTCCTATAATTTGGCAACACATTCTTTGTTTGATATTGCTGTAGTTCTCCACAAACCTGAGCACTACCCTGACAAAAAGCCCTATTTATAAGAGACAAATAACTGTAACTCATTTATTTTCATTTCCCCTTAATTAGATTCTATTTGTAATTAAGACACTAGAGATGGCAAGTAGACATAAAAATAGTGATAGATCTGCTAACGCTAATTAGGAAACTTCGGATTTGTGGCCAAAGCTGCTTAGTGATATTTCACCAAAAAGTTAGAGTTATGCCCTCAACACTGCTGCAGCTGGAAAATTACACTTAAAGCAACAGAGCTTACCACACATAATTTATTACATGGCAAGAAAAGGACCTTATATAATTCTACCTTCTATGAACAATTTTGCCACCAAATTAGCTTAGCAGACTCAGGGTTTTTTTTTTTTTCTCAAATTTTCCAAGAGCTTTAAGACATGACATGCCACCCCTCTTAAAAAGTGAAACTAAAAGAGATACCTTATGAAAGTTGCCTTAAGAGCTTGTTAAAATTCAGATTGCTGAGCCCCAACACCAAAGTTTCTGCTTCAGTAGGCATAGGAAGAAGCCTGAGAAGTTCTGAAAAGTTTACAAGTTATGCTACTGTGGTTGTTCTCCTGATCAAAGTTGAAGAACCATGGTGATAGTGCATTGGAATCACCTGAGGGATCTTTTAGGCACTCCCAATGCTTCAGTTCAAACCAATGAAATCTAAGTCTCTGAGGGTGGGGTCTCGGGCACTGGGAAATTGGAAATTCTTTCCAGGTGATTCTAATATTCAGCTAGTGTTAACCATTGCATCTTGTTTCACGTAGACAGAGAATTTTAAGTTTAGCCAGTGGAGTTATATGTTTTAGAAGATTAAAAAGGGAAAATACAAGTTTGTAGCCATAATTTTTGACATACATATAAATGTTAAAGAAAATTAACACATATAAGTGAATGTTGTATATGTAAGTAAATTATACACATAATTTACACCTTTGCTTACAAATTTACTTATAAATAAATTAACAGAAATAGGCATATCAATACATTAAGTTTTAAATTACACAAAATTAGCTCTCCAACTTTATTTGAGCAATTTTTATTCTGCAGGTGAGATTTGGTCTGACAAGGACTAGATTAGGTATGGTGTCATGTACTTGTTTCCAGGGTAGGTCTGAAATCAGGATTGGGATCTGGAGGTAGAACTGGTCTTTGACAGGAACTGAACTGGGTCCAACTGGAGGCCTCAGATAAATAAAACTTTAGAAGGACAGAGTGTTTTGGGTTTGTCAAACCCTAGGGATTCTGGGACTTCTTCATTTGGAACTCCAGCTAATCTTGTGTTCAGAAGTTAAGGATGCAGAACATTTGTTTTTCTAAAGAAATAGTTCCCCTTCAGGATGATTACTTAGATTTACAGTGACCACAATGAGGATGTTGTATTTGTGATGAAACCATTTATCTTTGGGCATATTAGATTAAAAAAAATGGAGATACTGAATGCCTTAGAAACAATGAGATACATTTCTGATTAGTATGCAGAGGCTTCCAAAAGACAGAATAACTACAAAAACAAAAAAAAGAAAGAAAAGAAAAGAAAGCTTCTCTGAAGACATTTCTACAGTATATTAATAAAAAATTATTCTGAATATACTAACTTCTTTGATCTTTTGTCTTTTTCATCTCAATCATGTCAACATCAACTCCGGTTAAAATTAGATTCTCAAGTGAGCCAGGAGGATCTGCAACAATGAAATTTCACTCCTGGTCTTGCACACTATTCAGCTTTTACAAAATCAACTACCTAAGGCTAAAAGGAAAAAGACTACCTGGTAATACACTGATGTCCCCTCAGTCTTTCATCTAAAATTGAGTCTAAGTCTCAGTAAGATTGACTTCTAAAAATAGGTGAATAACCAAAATTCTTTTTCGAAAAAAACCTTAACATCCTTTCTTTTTGTCTTAGACATGTCTAAATATTTTAAATGCAGGGTTCAGGTAAATGACTCATCAGAAGAAGAAGGAGAAAGGGCAACTTTAGAGAAATAAAGTGGCAAATGAAAAATCTTAAAAGTCCCTTCCACGAATATTGATAAATGGATTAAGCCATATGGATAGGTAATCAAAACTACTAAGAACATAATTTGGATCAAGCTAGTGATTTTTATATTACTGTACCTGGCACATAGCTAAAATTTCAGAACAGAAGCCATGGATCTCTATTTGCCTCTGTCAGTATATTTACCTGTGGCCCCTCTATATATGTTATTTACATGTAATATTCTACATCCAGATGACATTATTAGAAATCATATATGAGCTCTAATTAGCCTAAAGAAAAAATGTATGTACATAAGTTAAATATTTTCTCAAATAAGAAAGGAACTAAACCACATAGTTTTCAAGTTCATATAACTTGGGTAAATGCAAATTAATAAGGATATAGGTGATTTAGTAAAAATTTAGTAAAAATGAATATTCTGTCTAGCTTTACTAATCTAATAAGCTCATGGTATCTCTTTAGAAAATTTGTTAATAAGCAAACTAGGCCAGACAAAGTGGCTAAGGCCTGTAATCTCAGCAGTTTGGGAGACCAAGGTGAGTGGATCACCTGAGGTCAGGAGTTTAAGACCATCCTGGCCAACATGGTGAAACACCAACTCTAGTAAAAACACAAAAATTATCCAGGCATGGTGGCATGCACCTGTAATCCCAGCTACTTGGGAGGCTGAGGCAGGAGAATTGTTTGAATCCAGGTGATGGAGGTTGCAGTGAGCCAAGATCGAGCCACTGCCCTCCAGCCTGAGTGACAAGAGTAAGACTCTCAAAAAGAAAGAAAATTATCTTGGGATGACAACTTGGTTTAATATTATAAATGGCTGCCTAAAAATAGTTTTCAAAATCTTCTTTTGTAAATTAAAACCTTAAAAGTATATTAAGTTAAATGATAGCTACTCATTAAATATCTAGATTATAGCCAAATGAGATAAAAATATTAATTGCTGAAAATACACTTAAATTTATCTATTTTTGGCTTCTTATTGAACAGAGAACAGTGATATTGGGTCCACTGGCAAATGCTGCAGGAATCATATGTTATTTTAAAACTGTGAAATTAGGTACTTAATTATTTTAATTACATATTAAGGTTACTAAGAGTTGAGAATTTTAATTAACATATGTAATTTTGTTTTTTGAGACAGTTTCACTCTTGCTGCCCAGGCTGGAGTGCAATGGCACTATCTTGACTCATGGCAACCTCCTCCCCCCAGGTTCAAGTGATTCTCCTGCCTCAGCCTCCAGAGTAGCTGGGATTACAGACGTGTGCCAACACACCCAGCTAATTTTGTGTTTTTAGTAGAGATGGGGTTTCTCCATGTTGGTCAGGCTGATGTCGAACTCCCAACCTCAGCTGATCTGCCCACCTCGGCCACCCAAAGTGCTGGGATTACAGGTGTGAGCCACTGTACCCAGCCAACATGTGTAATAAAAGCTATGAGAAATACTAAAATTTAAAGGAAGTAAATGTACATAAAAATGAATAAAGAACATAGGATGTATTTTTAATAAGGAAGAGTATACAAAATATACGTTTGCACTAAGTCCAAAGAAGTAATTTTTTCTTAAAGCAAGATGACTAATAGTTTCACAATAAAAAAAGAAGAAGAAAGTAGGGCCAAAACGGAAGATACAAAAAGTATTTGAAGGTCTGAAAAGGAGGAGTTTTATGTATAGTCAGATTACTAAGATTAGATAGATTCTATTTATAATTAAAAAATAATCTCAGTAATATACTGAAACAAAGCTAGAATTGGGTTTTCTTTTTGTTACATGAACAATGTTTTCTTGGAATACTATTTGTTCTTGATCATGAACATTTTTCTTTCTTTTTTGTTTATTCCAAAAAAAGAAAAAAAGAACGGGATACATGTGCAGAATGTGCCGGTTTGTTACACAGGCATACGTGTGCCATGGTGGTTTGCTGCACAGATTGAGCGAGCCATCCTCTAAGTTCCCTCCCCTCACCCCTCACCACCCAAGAGGACCTGGTGTGTGTTTTGTTTAACTAAAATGTAAAGAAAAAAGTTCATTGTACATAGTGCTGCAATAAACACATGTGTACATGTGTCTTTCTAGCAGAATGATTTATATTCTTTTGGGTAGCACACGTATGTTTACTGCAGCACTATGTACAATAAGCTCTTTCTTTACATTTTAAGTAATTGACATAGAAAAGAAAGATTTTGTGTTTCATTAGGTTACTTTCATGGCTTTTATGTTGTCTTTTATTTGGTTTTCAATTATTTAAGAAAAGTGAGTCTTTTCAATATTAAAAAGCTGTTTTTTCTTCCAACTGTGTAACATTTTGAGTTTGCCCTTAAAATCATTGTCACTTAGATTTTATTTCACAATGTCCTATAATTCTATTTAATTGTTTTAAACTTTTAACATTTTAATAGCTTCCCCAAATCAAATTAGAAGTCTTGTTGACTTCAGATTAGCTTTGCAGATTTCTAGAAGGCAGAATGTTCCCTGAAATATCTCAAAAGATTTTTTTTCTTATAAAAAGAAAGATGTTAAACTAATTAGGCTTATTGGATATGTTAAATGGTATGAGAGGCAATGTCACAGAAGTGATTGATGCTAACCCTTCTTTAAGTTTTATATACATATATATTTGATATAATTGTTTCAGAAATTGTATGAAATTTCCAGAAACTCCTACATCCTGGTACAATATTATCAGCAGTAAATACAATTATTATCTTAAATTGCTGTATTGTAACCAGGCGCAGGGAGCAGAGGCGTCCAGAAGACGCTTTCAGTATCCCCATTAGATGTTTTCCCAATGTGCCCAGGTCCTTGACCTCTCTTACCCCAGGAATGGAGAAGGGGTCCTGGAGGGATGGTGAGTTTACTATTGGAATAAATATATTGGACTCAAAGAGTTTAGCAGAGAGCAATTTATTAGTCAGAGACAGAGAGAGAGAGAGAGAGAGAGAGAGAGAGAGAGAGAGAGAGAGGAATCTGCACAGGTAAGGGGCAGGGGGATTTTAACCCTGGAGTTATTACCACCCCGTTCATGTTCTTGTTCAGTGAGAGGAGTTCTGTCAAACTTCTGCTGGAGTGATTGTTCTTTGACTTTGATAGTGGATTGGCTGCTAGGTCTGCAGCAGAGGCCCTTCCTGCCAGAGCTTTTTGGGGCTTTTTAAACAAAGGAGCACATCTGGAATTTTTACCAAGCCCCCTGCACCGGAAAGTCAGACAAAGAACTTATTTATTTTTCTTTTTCTTTTTTTTTTTTAAATTTTTATTGCATTATAGGTTTTGGGGTACATGTGCAGAACGTGCAAGATAGTTGCATAGGTACACACATGGCAGTGTGTTTTGCTGCTTTCCTCCCCTTCACCCACACTTGGCATTCATCCCCAGGCTATCCCTGCCCAGCCCCCCCACTGTCCCTCCCCCATTCCCCACAATAGACCCCAGTGTATAGTAGACCTCCTCTCTGTGTCCATGTGTTCTCATTTTTCTCACCCGCCTATGAGTGAGTATATGCGGTATTTCTTTTTCTGTTCTTGTGTCAGTTTGCTGAGAATGATGTTCTCCAGATTCATCCATGTCCTTACAAAGGACACAAACTCATCATTTTTGATTGCTGCATAATATTCCATGGTGTATATGTGCCACATTTTCCCAGTCCAGTCTATCATCGTTGGGCATTCAGGTTGGTTCCAGTTCTTTGCTATTGTAAACAGTGCTGCAATGAACATTCGTGTGCATGTGTCCTTATAGTAGAACGATTTATAGTCCTTTGGATATATACCCAGTAATGGGATTGCTGGGTCAAATGGAATTTCTATTTCTAGGTCCCTGAGGAATCGCCACACTGTCTTCCACAATGGTTGAACTAACTTACACTCCCACCAACAGTGTAAGAGTGTTCCTATTTCTCCACATCCTCTCCAGCATCTGCTGTCTCCAGATTTTTTAATGATCGCCATTCTAACTGGTGTGAGATGATATCTCAATGTGGTTTTGATTTGCATCACTCTAATGACCAGTGATGATGAGCATTTTTTCATATGTTTGTTGGCCTCATGTATGTCTTCTTTTGTAAAGTGTCTGTTCATATCCTTTGCCCATTTTTGAATGGGCTTGTTTGTTTTTTTCCTGTAAATCTGTTTGAGTTCTTTGTAAATTCTGGATATCAGCCCTTTGTCTGATGTGTAAACTGCAAAGATTTTTTCCCATTCTGATGGTTGCCGATTCACTCTAGTGACTGTTTCTTTTGCCGTGCAGAAGCTGTGGAGTTTGATTAGGTCCCATTCGTCTATTTTGGCTTTTGTTGCCAATGCTTTTGGTGTTTTATTCATGAAGTCCTTGCCTACTCCTATGTCCTGAATGGTTTTGCCTAGATTTTCTTCTAGGGTTTTTATGGTGTCAGGTCTTACGTTTAAGTCTTTAATCCATCTGGAGTTAATTTTAGTGTAAGGTGTCAGGAAGGGGTCCAGTTTCTGCTTTCTGCACATGGCTAGCCAGTTTTCCCAACACCATTTATTAAATAGGGAATCCTTTCCCCATTGCTTGTTTTTGTCTGGTTTATCAAAGATAATATGGCCGTAGATAGGTTGTGTTGCCTCCGATGCTTCTGTTCTGTTCCATTGGTCTATATCTCTGTTTTTGTACCAGTACCATGCTGTTTTGATTACTGTAGCCTTGTAGTATAGTTTGAAGTCTGGTAGTGTGATGCCTCCCGCTGTGTTCTTTTTGCTTAGAATTGACTTGGCTATGCGGGCTCTTTTTTGCTTCCATATGAAATTCATGGTGGTTTTTTCCTTCCCTGATGGGGACATGGATGGAGGCACAGTGCTGGGAAGCTCTTGCCTTTGAAACCATGCACCTAGTGGACCCCAGAAGAGAGGTTTTTTCCCTTAACACAGTCCCTCAGTATGCCACCCAAACAATGAAACTTTCTTGTCAATTGCATCATACTGAACTTTTATCAGCTCTTTAACCAGGGTCACATTAAGTCTTTTGTCATCAACATTTATTGTTTTATTTTTATGCTTTCCTGAAAACTTTGAAAGTAGATATGATACCAAATCGCAAGATATACATTTAAAGGAACTGACAAGAACAAGTTTCTGGTAACTTTAACATCATACTGCTAAGCTGGGTAAAAATTTTAAGAACTCTAATGGAAAACTGACGGGTTTGTAAAACTACTAACCCAATATCAAGCAAACTGAAATTATATGGGACTAAATTATCTGATGAATAATTATAATTTTAAAAACTTTTATTTGAAACACTGCTTGTTCTCTGTCTTACTTTTCAGTTTTAAGAAACACTTTTTCTCATTTCTCTTAAGCTACCTATAACTTATACATTTAACACAATATATTTTTATAAATTAAAATGAAACATTTTTTCTCTCGGCTAGCTCCAGAATTTGAAACTCTTATTAAATATTTTTACTTTTATTTTCTGGCAACGTGGGTATTACCATAGGATCAATAAGAATCTGTTCTCCTTGTAATAGGAAATAATTGGGCAACTTCTTGGCTTGGCTTCTTTATCTAGAGAGACATTTAAGGTTTAATCTGTGATGTTTTATTACCAGATAGGTTGAAAAAGCTAATGTTGACTGATGCAAGTAAGCAAATCTCCTTAGATACCACCAAAGCTCTGACTAAAATATCATGTTTTAAAATATACATGGAATTACTGTTCTTCCTTTACTTATATAAACAATTAGGTCAAGTTTAATAAAATTACACTTATTTTAAAGATTAACTGTAACACTTTTGGGAAAAACGAGAGTGACTATAATAAAGATCATATTTCAGTAGAACTATACAGTGTCCACTATAAAATGTTAGTCCTGTTAATTTCCTTTGAAGTTTTGTTATTTTCCTATAAACTGGATTGAATCCAGAACTCCTCTAGTTTCATAAAAAACTAAAATTTTATGTTTCTGAAGTTCTGCAAGCTGAAATTGGAAGATTTTAAACTTTAGTGAAATCACTACAACAGTTTATGTATAGAAGACCATCATGCCTGCTGGTATATGGATATATATATATCTCAGAGAGCTCACCAGAAACCTGATGTCATAAACAGAGGCATTCAAACTGCAAATCAAGAGAATCTATCAGATTTTAATTGCCATCCTCACCCTACAATTTAAACAGTCTTCAAACTCACATCTGGATTTCTCCTTTACTAGCTGCCCTCTGGACTCAAAAATAAGATCATAATTTGTTCAAAATATTAACCTTTTTATTTTGTTTTTAAAGAATGATACCTAAATTCTCTTCAAGAAATAGAATCTTATTCAAAAATTGAGAAGTTCCTAATACCTTAACACAAAAGAAGGACTAACATATGCTTCTATTGATAAAAGATGTTCTTTCTATGATAATAAATTAGAAATTGTTTCCCCTAATTTAAAGGATCTTAAAGAACAAGTGTGTCTTTTATCAGACAGATGTTGCCTTCTCCATTGATTTATTTAATTGGTTAAATATTGGCAGCTGGCAATTTCTACTGGAGGGAATTTTTCAATCTTTGGCTATTTTTCTCCTATATTTATTGTATTTATCTCCCTACTGTGTTGTATCCTTTCAAGAGTTTTAAATATTTTAAAAACAGCCACTACATCAAATGATTGCCATCAGATTAGATAGCTTGAAGGACTCAACAGCTTGACTCGTCAAGCCTAGAGTGACTATGCAATTTTGAATAATGATGACCATGTGACCTTAAATCCTAATGCAACTGTTGATAATGACAGCATCTACATGACTCTGTTCCAGTGATTATGTCAATAGTGGTAACCAAGAGCAAAGCCACACTGTTTGGTCATTCTCTCAGCATAATCAAAAGTGGGGAATGGTTAAATGAAGTCCCGGCTTCTAAAGAATCCCTGAGCTGACAAAACCAGTCAGATTTCATGAATGACCTCAACATTACTTGATTGCGAAACTTAATTTATTGTAAATGCCAATATTAAAGAAAACTAGAACTAGAAATTTAACTCAACCAATCAGAAACAGCCAACAAGCTTATAACTATTAACCAGGGACTTTCCAATGGGATAGACCACATAAAGCAACTATGTTTGTAACCAATCAAATGTTTTCTTTTCTTTACTTCTGTGTTCATCCTGTTAAAGTCTTTCCCTTGTATTTCCTTAGTGGAACTCCCAGACAACTTCTGGTTTGGAGCTGCTTGATTTCTGAATTGTTTGCTCAAATAAACTTTAAAAATTTTTATTGTAGTTAAGCTTACCTTGTAAACTTTTGGGACATTGCAACATACCAATTATGTGTTTCTCTTATTTAAATAATATTTAAATTTCTCTTATTTAAATAATATACTTTTGGAACATACCAATAATATGTTTTCTTTTATTTAAATAATAACATTTTCTTATGTTTATATAGAAGATAGATTTATCTTTATAGCAATGTTTTGACTGTTACTTTTTTTCTTTAAAATTTAAAAATTGGCCAGAAATCACAGAAAAGCACTTCCTTTTAATAACACACATATAAACAATTTTAGCTAGTGGGGATTATTTTCATTCCACATTTTTTCTGGTTTTATGAAAAGTATTTTTTTTTTTTTTTGGTATTTATTAAATGAAAAACACAGACACATATGCAGGATAAAAAGAGTAATAATAAAGCAAACTCCTGGGCACCAATCAATTTAAGAAATTAACTTTGCTTTTGAAGTCTATAGGGCAGCGGTCCTTTGTGGCACCAGGGACTGGTTTCACGGAAGACAGTTTTTCCACTGACAGGGTATGGGGTGGGAAGGTTTCAGGATGAAACTGTTGTACCTCAGATCATCAGTCATTAAATTCTCATCAGTAGCATACAACCCAAATCCCTCGAATGTGCAGATTGCAGATTACAATAGGGTTGGCACTCCTACGAGAATCTAATGCTGCAGCTGATCTGACAGAAGACGGAGCTCTGGCAGTAATGCTTGTTAGCCCTCTGTTCACTTCCTGTTGTGCAGCTTAGTTCCTAGCAGGCCATGAAATGTACTGGCCTGCAGCCTGGGGGTTGGGGACCCCTGCTATAAGGTAATGAATCATCACCTGAGAGGTATCTAATAACCTGCATTTTATGTTTATCATCTCTGTGGTATTTTCATAGTGTTATAACACTAAATTGTTTTTCAAAATGGATGTACAAATGCATACTTCCTAGAGTAGTATATGATTGTCCTCTTTACTTGACATCCTAGCCAACCTTTGGTATTGTTCTAGGAGTTGTAAATCATTAAGAAACCTAATTCTTATAGTGTAATTTAAAAGAGAAATTTAGTTTTACTTTGAAATAAATTAATATAATAAATAAATAAATAAAATCAAACTGGTAAATATAAAGAAAGCTAATAACTAAAATACGAAGAGATTGTTTGTTTTAAGGGACTTCAGAGTGTCCATAATCTACTTAGCCTACCACAAATTCCTCTTCTATAATCCCTTTCACTCCAAGACTATAATGCAGATGGAAGTGGATCATTTACTTTTCAACCAAATAGCATAATCCTGCATATTCATAAGTTAAAAATTATATCAATCTGAAACTGATTGCAAAAGTTATTTAGAATCTAAAGTCCATTAAACACCAGCTGTTTGCAGCAATTAATCATTAATACCTCTGTCTTATTAATCAACGTATACTGAAGTATTTTGGAGAATATTTTGTAGACCACTTGAAGTAAAATCCAAAACTGCATTATGGCTTACACTGCACATATATAATTTCATTCTCCGTATTCCATCCCTGTTTCCTTGCAATTACTGAAAAAAAAAAAAGCCAATGTTTTCCTTTACACATTTTTTTTTGCCTCTTCTCAAAGAGCACATGCTGTTTTCTCTTTATAAAGACACCCACCCTATGAAGCATAAGTGAGTAGATAATGGTGACATTTCATTGAAATTACATGTTATATTTGTAATGCTTTGGACTATACCCTAGGGATCTATCTTTTCCATCCTTCCCTTATCATTGTCAAAGCAGGATCTATGACACTTTTTTGGCACATCTCACATCTAAATATTCCAAAGGAACCTCTTGCAAACCTAGTGCACTTCTTTATTTCTCTTGGCTTCCTTTTTGTTTATTAAAGAATGAATGTTTTCCTTTACACAGCTTCTCCCATATTCTTGGTTTCATATACAAAGCCATATGCACATAATGTATTTTTTTTCTAGCTCCTTTCCTTTTAATGATGATACATAAAATCTTATAAAATATGTAATTTTTCAAACTTTATACCAATGCTTTCATATTTTACATTGTTAAACTTGAAAATGATAGTTGACCTTATCTTGTTATATACTCACATTTATTTCATTTCAGGTGTTGCATATTTCTGCTATATTTTTTCTTGTCTATGTAAGATTAAATGATGAGGCCACATTGGATTCTCATTCCTTTTTATTAACCACTAGACACTGGACTTGATGTTTTGCAGATATGATGCCACTTATTCCTCACAACCACACTGTAAGCAAGAAATGGTTATTCCCAGTTAACAGAGGAGGAAATTGGCCACAGAGGGGTTAGGCAATCTGTTTATGGCTTCAATACTAATAAATACCTCAGACAGATTTGTTGTTTCTAAACAAAACTCTTTGCCACAACATTTTTTGTACATTCATAACTACATTTTAATATTTTTAGGACATAACTAAGCCCACAACATTGTACTGACACCTTTTCCTTACTGTTTTGCTTCTCTCTGATATTTTCCAGAACATCTTTCCCTCTTTTCTTATGATACATCCAACATGGAAATTGGGTCAATTTTTATTACTTTTTCAAATTTTTCAGTGGATTAAACTGCAAGACATGGTGAGGACTCAGGTGTAGGTTTATGGCAAAAGATAGAGGAAGAGTCAACAGGACTCATAAAACAGAGGGAGTCACATATAAGCCTAATGAACCAAGGCTCAGATGAAGGCACCTTCTACATTCCATGCTTTTATCAAATAAATGGAATTTATGCTAGGTGTTTTCCACATCAGAGATGGTAAACAGACCTCTTCTTGCAGACCATCTGGGTAGTTCATGGTAGAGTACTATAATGAAATAATTGTAAAAGGCTGCCTGAAATGGAAGCGTACCATGACTAATAACTGACACCTGTTCCAGATGCTTATTGAGGATTAGCTATGATTGGCAAAACAATACAGGCACCTTTTTCCTTTGCTTACATTGTCTCGTATCTTAACATAATACATTGGATACATTGTATCCAATACTGTCATTGCTTTGTATCATAATAATTGATAGCTGGTAGTATAACTGTATGATGATTCTGAGTCCTGTGAGTCCTTGTAGCAAATCATTGAACCTAAGGGAGGTATTAGTGCCCTTGCCACAGGAAGAGATTATTAAACTTAGGCTAGTACAAAGCTCTAGGTCAATGGCTATGAGGTCAAGACATGTCTCTGATTAAATCTCACAGAATCCCAGAGGGCAAGTCAGTAATATGGTCTTAATAAATGATCAAGACAGACATTATATAGAAATTAATTATTACTCAAATCACATTAAATGTATTGAGGACATTATCAATTAGCTGGTGTATCAAAGCTGCCTAGGTCAAAGCTGACCCATGAACTAGATATTGATTCTACAGGCTGAAGGAATTATATGTCTAAAGCTCAACAAGTGTTCTAAATATCCACAAAACAACAAACCAGTACCCCCTTTTCAATTACAGATTAGAAATTCAGAAATGTAGATACAGAGGAGAGGAACTCTGGATTTGTCTGATCTATTTGGTTTTTGATACTTTTGTTTTCATATTTCTTTCAAATACTCAGACTTCAACTGAAATGGTTTTTAAAATTAATTGAGTAGACCAAAGTGAAAGAACTAGTTAGGAGGTCTTTTTGGTATCCCAGAGGGTGCCGACAATGAACCTGCCACTCACTGTTGGCACAGTGGGTTTTCAGTTACATATTAAGTACGAAATTTGGCATTTCATTCTGGAAAGTGATTACACTTTAGGGATAGCATTTGGGTCCAGCTTTAATGTCCTGCGTAATAGAATTATGAAGATCTACGTGAGTCAGGTAGCATTTAGTTGTAGTGATTCTCAGACCTGAAAATGAGGGTGAGATTAGAACAGATTTATTTTTGTTTTTTGTTTGTTTGTTTGTTTATTGTGGTTGGTTTTTGTTTTTGTTGTTTTTTTTTTTTTTTTTTTTTTTTTTTTTTTTGTCCTATATCTATATACACTGCCTATAGGAAGGCTTATAGATCTGGTTTTCTTTTCTGTTTGTTTTGTTTTGTTTTTGTTTTGAGATGGAGTATTACTCTGCTGCCCAGGCTGGAGTGCAATGGCGTGATCTTGGTTCACTGCAACCTCTGCCTCCTGGGTTCAAGCAATTCTCCTGCTTCGGCCTCCTGAGAAGCTGGGATTATAGGTGCCCACCACCACGCCTGACTAATTTTTGTATTTTTAGTAGAGACAGCATTTTGCCATGTTGGCCAGGCTGGTTTTGAACTCCTGACTTCAGGTGATCCACCTGCCTTGGCTCCCTAAAGTGCTGAGATTACAGGCATGAACAACCATGCCTGGCCTCGACCTGGTTTTCTAATTTAAAAGCATATTGGTTATTTAGGAAGAGAGAAGAGAATTTTCTCCTAACTTTAAAGTTGGAGGGAGGTTTTGTCTTTGTATAAAGGACATTAACTAATATAGTAGGATGTATCTTCAGATATACTTTTATAGTAAAGGCACACACTCACACAAATTTACATTAAATTCTGGTAAAATGTGACCATCTACTAAACACATCCTTTCATCAGGCTTGCCCTATCCTTACTCCTATTCACTCCTTTGAGGTAGGAGTGAATCTTAAAGAGGAGGCAGATCCTCTTGCTCAGACTCTTTTGCATGCAAGAAAGATGTTAAATCGAATTTTTATGTTTTTATTGTACTTGAACTGTTCAGTCTTTGTTATTCACATAAATTTCAAAGAATTCAGCAGGCTATAAGATAACCACCATAGTCTGACAGGTAACCAAGTTTTCCCATATCATGTGGCCATTTATACTTATAATTGGGAAATATATATATGTGTGTATATATATATACACACACACACACACACACACACACACACACACACACACACACACACATACCTACATAGAGTGGTTTTTTGTTGTTGTTTATTTGTACTCTAAAACAATATGGCCAATGACCAATTGATTTGTTTACTTTTTAGTGACATCATAGTGTATTTCTGGGGTACAGGTGATATTTTGATACAAGTATACAATATATAATGATCACATCAGGATAATCAGGATATTTATCACTTCATTTATCTTTGGGGAACATTTCCATTCTTCTAGCTACTTTGAAATATATAATAAATTATTGTTTACTATAATTTGCCTTCTTATTCCGTCTATCTAATTGTACTTTTGTACCCATTACCCACTTCTGTTCATCCTCCCTGCTTCCCTCTCAGCCTCTGGTAACCACCATTCTACTCTCTACCTCCAGGAAATTCACAGTTTTAGCTCTCACACATTGGTGAGAACATATAATATGTATTTTTCTGTGCCTGGCTTGTATTACTCAACACAATGACCTCCAGTTCCACTCATGTTGCTGCAAATGACAGGGTTTTATTCTTTTCATGGCTGAACTGTATCCCACTGTGCATATGTACCATATTTTGGTTATCTGTTTTTGGACACCTAGGTTCGTTTCACATCTTGGCTATTGAGAATAGTGCTGATATAAACTTAAGAGTGCAGATATCTTTTAGGTAAACTGATTTTCCTTTATTTTGGATGTATAGCCAGCAATGGGTCTGACAGTTTAATATTTAGTTTTTGAGGAACCTCCATAATGTTTTCCATAATGGTTGTACTACTTTACATTACCACCAACAGTGTCTGAGGGTTTGTACTCACCAGCATTTGTTATTTCGTCTTTCTAAAATGACAGACACTTTAACTGGGATAAGATAATTAATAATAACCGAGGTGAGATAATAAAACAATCATAGTTTTGAATTGCATTTTCTTCATTAGTGACGGTGAGCAGTTTTTCCCTAAACCCACTGGCCATCTGTATGTCTTCTTTTGCAAAATGTCTATCCAGGTCTTTTGCCCATTTTTACATCAGATTATTATTATTTCCTGTTGAGTTGTTCAAGTTCCGTATATATTCTGGTTATTAAACCCTTGTTGGATAAATAATTTTCAAATATCTTTTCTCATTTCTGTGTTGTCTCTTCACTTTGTTAATTGTTTTGTTTGCTGTGCAGAAGCTTTTTAGCTTGATGTAATACCATTTGTCTATTTTAGCTTTTGTTGCCTGTTCTTTTGAGGTCTTACCCAAAATAAACCTCTTCCCAGATTAATGTCCTATAGTGAGTGTTTCCCCAATGTTTTCTTGTAGTGATTTTATAGTTCCAGGTCTTACATTTACACCTTTCATTCATTTTGAGTCGATTTCTGTATATGGCAAAAGGGATCTAGCTTCATTCTTCTGCATAAGAATATCCAGTTTTCCTAGCACCATTTATTTAAGTGACTTTTCTCCAATGTATATTGTTGACAAGTATGTTAAAAATAAATTGGGAGTTAGCATGTGGATTTATTTCTGGGTTCTCTATTCTGTTTCATTGGCCTATGTGCCAGTTTTTATGCCAGGACCATGCTCTTTTAGTATAGCTTTACAGCAGAATTTGAAAAGAGGTGGTGTGATGCCTCCAGCTTTAGTATTTTTGCTCAGGATTGCTTTAGCTATTTTTTCTTTCTTTTTTTTTTGCATGTGTAATTCCAAACAAAATTTAGTTATTTTTTTCTATTTCTGTTAAGAATGTCGTTGGTATTTTCATGGAAATTTTATTGAATCTGTAGTTTGCTTTGGGTAGTACAGATATTTATTAATATTGTTTCTTCCAACTTATGAGATAGCCAATGGGATATCTTCATTTTTGTGTCCTCTTCAGTTTCTTTCATAACTTTTTTATAGTTTTCCTTGTAAAGATATTTTACTTCTTTGTTTAAATTTATTGCTAGGATTTTTGTAGTTATTACAAGTGGGATTGCTTTCTTGATTTCTTTTCAGGTTGTTTGGTTAGTGTATAGAAACACTACTGATTTCTGCATGTTGATTTGGTATCCTGGAACTTTACTGAATTAGTTGATCAGTTCTAGGAGATTTGATGGAGTCAGAGCAATAAATATTTTATTTTTGAAGGCATTCACACTATTGTTAAGTGCTAAGCACTACCACTGAGCTTTATTTTATTTTGAAATAAATCCTTGAGTAGCATCGGCTAAGAAACTTAAGTGTTCTTGGGTAGATCTGTTTCCTCACTAGATTGTTCATCTTAGGCTTATGCTTAGTAAAGTGTGGGCTTTCAGTGTTGTCTCCTCTTCTTATCTCTTCTTTTGTTGACAGATATGTACATAAAAAATAGAGAATGTTATCTGGGGCAGGTATGATGGGTGGCTTACTTATCACCTATTCTTTGTTCTTTCACCTTTGCCTATTTTTTCCTATAGCAGAAAAGCAAGTCTTAATTTTTTCTGGCTTTCTTTGAAGGTAGGATGATTAATGAGATATAAGACACTGATGCCGCAGTCCATTCTACCTTTCTCCTCTTCCTGGTCTGAATGCTGGAAAGGTGGCTGGAGCTATAGTGCCTACTGGCAATTGACAGAGAAAAGAACAGGGAATCACAGATATCCTAGCTCTGACTCCATGAAAAACTGATCAGCCTCTTCGCTGCCTGCATTCAGACTACAAGTTATGTAAAATACTTAAATAAATAAAAACATTTTCTTAAGATTGTCATTGGTTTTCTGCCATTGAAATTAATTTTAAATAAAATATAAGATAACTATGAACTATGGATGAGTCGTACTGCTAATATGGTTCATCAAATAATGAAAACATAATCGCTAACCATGAAAGAAATTAATGTAAATAAGAGACCATTTTCTATGGCTCAGTTTGGGGGAAAGAATGGAAGTTTGGACTCAAAAACTTAAAAAGTAATGATTTAAAAAGACATTTATTTGCAGGTATTAGTATAGTCAACATTTGTTAGTTGGCTATGAATCATTTACACCTTCTCTACCTTTTCTTAGCAATGCCTACAATTTCCCACCTATAATGTGTGTATGTGGGATGGGTTATTGCATCTCTCTTTCCAGGAGGTACACCAAGATTGGCTAAAGCCTATTGGCACAACGTATCTTTCTGGCCAAGGTAATTTTTCCTGGAAAGTACATATGAAAAAGTCAGGGGAATCAAAGCCCGAGAATCTTGATTACATGGCTTTTATTTGGTGTGGGGGAAGCTGACTCCATCTTGCTAAATATGAACATGGAAGCACTTAGTAGATCTGCTAGCAGCCATGTTTGGAATATGAAAGGAGAGCTCACAGGAAATGGAGGCAAGGGTAAGAAAAAAGAACTGAGAGTAAATTGTGTACTGGTTACATTTCTAGAACCAAGCCTATCTTGCAACTAGAACATCAATACATTGCATAGTAAAATGACATGGAAATTCTCATTATTTTAAATAGTCTGAATAAGTAGAAGTTTCTTTCACTTATAATATAAATACTCCTATTCCATGTTAAGAAACACTCCTATTCCATGTATTACCTTCTTGCTTTGTAAATGAGACTGTCAAAATATAGAGGATTACATTATTTATATTTTGTCAGTAACTGTATTTGTCACTATTATAGAATTTCCCCCTTACTACATATGACTAAATAAAAGCTCATGTCATTTCCTTTGGTAATTTATGGTGTTGTGTGGAGGGGTAAGCAATAAAATGAGAACTATAAAATTATTCCATAAATTCGTTGTCCTCTGTACATATTTTTTCATTTTTTTGAGAAAGAAATGTAGTGAGAGAAAATTTGGTCCAGTTTTATGCTTGAACTTTGGATCAAGCTTAGATTGACATAATAAGTGGTGAAATCAACTAATAAATTTACATTATTTTATAACTTCAAATGAGAGTCAAATAATTTGGTCACCAATTTCCTTGTGATAACGCCTTGCCTTCCCCACCTTCTTTCATTTGGACTTAAGGAAGACCTACCTGTAGGCTAACTCCTACACTGTCTCTGAGCTGAGGTGCAAAATATTTAAGAACACTCCTCTGCTTTCAAAGAAAAGTGTAAAATTAGTCTTATTGTCATAAGTCCAATATACATAGTGTCCAGGAATAGCCAAGGGCATCAATGTGAGCAACCTTGGGTAAACTCACTGGACTCTGTAGGCTGGTGGTAGTTGTATATAATCATGTTTCAGGTCAGCACTGAGAAAGGAGAGTACTTTTTTGATCTATGTGGCTGATCTCAGAGCACAAATACTACTCTTAAGTGCCCATTCTCTCCAGAGGCCAGACTTCTGATTCTCAACATTTGGTTTGCATGAATATTGCCTAGGGGAGCTAGTTGAAAATGCAAATTCACACATTTTACCTTCCCTAGAAGAATTTGCTGAGGTGATTTTAAAACTATAGTTGAGAAATGTTAGACTAGATATTGTCCCCAATTTTCATCTGCTTGCTATTTAAAACTCAATCATCTACAACCTAAAACTTTGCATTTTTACACGCTTGATTTTAAGCAACTTTGATGTAAGCAAACTCAATTCTGCCATTGCCTTTTCTTCAAAGCATATAGGATTGTATAAAGACTCACAAACAGAGCCCTTCCCTCTCAAAATAAAATGGATTACCCTCTCCCTCATGCTATGGAAGCAATTCAAAAGATTAACAAATACACTATTTACTCTTCCTTTAAGAACCTTGCAGTTTACTAAATGAGGTAACACACATTGCAAGTAACTATAATAAAATGAAGAAAGCTATGCATTATAAGAATGAAACAGAATACTGTGGGGGTTCAAAGATGATAGAAAGCCCGTGCATCTTGGGTGTCCTTTTAGAACACCAATATTCTATGCCAATGCTTCTCTGTTGGTAGGCTTTTATTGTTTCCAGTAGTTATGTTCAGAGTCAGGTGGTTTGCATGAGATACCATAGCGGTGTCAATTTCCTAACCAAACAGAAACTTTATGGAATTAAATATTTATACATTCTTGAGATCAGAATCTAATACAGGCTTACCATTCACTTCATTAAAGTTTTGTTACTACTCGCAATGGTTAAATTTATGTGTTAAGTTGATTGGGCTAAAGAATGCCAAAATAGCTGGTGAAACATTATTTCTGAGTGTGTTTGTGAGGGTGCTTCTAGAAGAGATTAGTATTTAAATTGGTAGACTGAATAAAAATGATAGCCCTGACTGATGAGGATGAGCATCATTCAATCCAGTGAAGGACTAAATAGAATAAAATGATGGCAAATTGGCTCTCTCTGTGCTTGAGCTGGGATATTCGTCTTCTCCTGTCGGTAGACATCAGCACTCCTGGTTCTCTGGCATTCCGACTATGATGTGGATTAACACCATTGGCTACCCTGGTCATGGCTTTTAGGTTTGCATTAGAACTATAACACTGGTTGCCCTGAGCCTCCAGCCTACGGGATGGCAGATCATGGGACATCTCAGCCTCCTAAATCTCTTTCTCTCTCTCTCTCTCTCCTTCTGTCTCTTCTATTGGTTCCATTTCTCTGGCAAACCCTAATACTATTATTTGTGGTTATCCTTCAAAATTAACACAACCAAGTGACAAATATTGCAGAAATCTATGCATTATCCAAGGAACTTATGAATGGCAGAAGGAGGAAAGAAATGACATATTTTTATAAAGTAAACTGTGGTTGACAAATAAATCAGATAAATATGTCATATAACCATGTAGTTGTAAACCATTAGAAAATAACTCTAGAAAGAAAGGTACCATTTAAGAACAAGTTGTGATATAGCATTCTCAAAACCTAATGGTATCAGACTAAAAGCAAATGGTCATGTTCAGAAAATTCAGAAAATGTTTCTGAGTTGGGGGTGGGAAGGGAGAGAGAGAATGAGCAAGAAATAGAGATAGAGAGATTGGCCTAAGTCCTCTCAGCTATACCAATATCAGTGAAAATTCTTGCCTGTGGTGTCATCCTTAAAACCAAAAGACACATTTTAAATTTTGGACCACTTGTTACTGGTTGGCTTTTTAAATAGTGTGTCTACTGATTGATCCATTTATCAGATATTTTTAATGTAATTTATTACACTCTATCCTATATAGAGGAGATTTCAGAAACTAGCACAAAGCTTTTAAAGAGTAATAATTGTTGACAAATGGGGAAAAATTAAAAGAGAATGCAATAAAAATAGAGGTGAATTATCTTATTGTATTCACCTCTATTTTTATTGTATTTTTTGTGAAATATTTCAATGGTTATGTTTCTTGAGTCTCCTTACTTAATTATAATATAATGAAAGAAAAACTGCAGGAAGTTAGAAGACAGTGAGGCTGCAAGTAAGGATATTTTAGACAATTTCACAGATGTCTTGAATAATATTAAAGATTAACCAAAATAAATATGAAAAGGAGAGCTAGGAGAAAGCAATGTGTGCGAGGTAATAGTGTCATGAGAGACTATGTAGACTCAGGACAATGTAAGCAGAAAATCTGCACATCAGTAAAAGTCTTTTTGGCATTGCTGACTATTTGGTAATAATTTGTTAGAACAGTTTCAATTGTCTTGGTGGTTTTAGAGGGTTTCTTATATTAATAAATTGCAAATTTGACACGTATCAGTTTATAAATACTAATTGTGGGTTTTTGCTGATCAATTAATTACTCTTTCAGAGGATGCAGGTTATTCATAATGAGATTGCACAAACATTATATTATAGTTATTAACCTAGATCCACAGTACAAAAAATGCGATGCAGCCTGTCAGTAAGAGAAAAATAAGGCTAGAATAATCAAAGGGAAAACAAATTAGCTGAATCATAGTAGGTTTTTCCCTTCTGGAAAAATAATTTTATCTCCTGATTCAAATTCCTTTAAAAACCAGGGGATATATTTATATCAATAGACAAATATTTATATTTTATTTTGCCATTAGCTTTATAAATTTCTCAAAAATAATCCTACATTCCTGAAAGATTTTAACTGAATATCTGTTTATAAACCAGAATTTAAAAGAGAAGAAACTAAATGATTGACACAATCTGTGACAATAGAATTAAGTATTTTTCTTTGCTTCAAATTTTAAGTTTGGGATGAATGTGATATTTTTTATTGGTCACATATAGTAAATTTAAATCTTTGTGAAACAATTCACAAGGGCAGATGATCTTCCTTTTGTGCAACAGCTTGTGTAACAGGCTTAATGTAGTAAAATTTTGAAAATGATAGGATTTCTGAAAAGCCACTTTCCCTAGGTTTTAATGTGGATGTTATTAGGGTGTGCTCATGGTACATGAGAATTTTAACAATCCAGGTAATGTGACTTCCTCTAACTTGAGGGTGCGAAGTCTATCTTCTTGAAGGCTTTTAGATTGGATTGTATACCAATCTTGTTCAAATCTACAGATGTGACCCAGTGGTTATTTTGCCATGTTCTATACTAAACTTTAACCTCTTAAATTGTTCTCTTTGTGATTTTTTTGTGAAATATTTCAACGGTTATGTTTCTTTATTCTCCCTACTTAAAGATACTAATTGCATATAGTTTGTTTATTCCATTTTAATCTCTACTGATAACTAGATTTAGTTTACATCAACCAAACGATTATGAAAGAATATATTGGTTATCTTATTGTTTATTTTTGTGTCTTATCAATATAGTTCCATGTATACATTAGAGAAGATACTTATAAAAATAAGAACATTCTATAAATATTTCCATTATATGAACTTATCTCTCTCTATTCCTTCAGATGTTTTACAACAGTTTTGCTTTCTCATTGATTTGTTCTATCTTGTTCTCTATTGTCTCTCTCATATGTTCTATCTCTGTTTACATTTGTTAACTGCATAGACATTCTATATTGTACAGAGTGACTCCTTTATTCCTATTTTTGAAACATATGTATCATTTTTCCTGTCTTTCAATATACATGTCAATTATTTTTCAAATTTAAAAGAAAATATTTATATTCTAGAACCACATATACTAAAGAACTTTAATTCTGATACAAACAGATAATTAAACGTTTCTGTGACAATCTCAAAATCGTATGATATATTTTAATCAATTAATTATATCACATGTTTTACACCCATTTTCCAGAATTGCTTCTGTAGTTCTTTGTGTATTTGTACCGAATATTAAGATGAATAAACAAGGACATATTGTGTCAGGGTTATACTCTGTATGGATTTTTAAAAGGCATCTTTCCTAATGTCATCTATAGTTCTCTTAAAGTTATCCTTTGTCATGATCTCAAATCACTTAAATTCAGTATTAAAATAAAACTCTAAATGTGATTACAGGTAAACTCTCAAATTCCAATAATTACAAAATCTGACTTAAATGTCAATGTCTAGATTAATGTTAAAATTTCATAACCTTAAAGATGATGTCAGTTAAAGTTGGCATTATGTAAATGATACTAAAATATGATTGATTATAAACAATGGGAAAATCATTTACTAGTATCATTTTGAAAAAGACTAACTATTTTCTCAGTAAATACCAAAATTCAGAGGCTTATAAAAATTTTAAATGAATAAAAGCAGGAAATTTAAAAGATAACTGCAAAACAGAAAAGAGAGAAAGAATGAATAATACTCGGATCTGATAGCATAATTAGGGTGACTATGGTCAAAATAATTTAATTGTACATTTACAAACAATAAAACAGTATAATTCAACTGTAACCCAAAGGATAAATGCCTGAGGAGATGGATACCCCATTTTTCATGATGCGATTATTATGTAATACATGCTTGTCTCAAATATCTCATGTACCTCATAAATATATATTTTAGTTTGGTGCTAAAGTAATGTGGGTTTTGTTATTAAAAGTAATTAGTTTTGCACCAACCTCATAACTACTAGGTACCCAGAAAAATCAAAACTAAGGTTTTTGTAAAAAATTGCAAAACAAATCTAAAATTCTCCTACTCAACTTTTACAAAATTTCCCAGAATGGATTATTGTGCTTATTTCCTCTAATTAAAAATAAAACTTTCTTTTTTCCTATGAAAAAACAACAAACTCACCTTGATAGTTAAGAAATACTCATTTAATTTGCAAATAATATTATTTCTTATTTTTCAAATATTCTGTATTTAAGTGTTCTATTTGACTTTCATTTTCTAAAGGTAATCCAAAAAGTTAAATATTTTAATTCTCTTATTTTCTCTCCTTTTTCAAGACAGAGTCTCACTCTGTCACATTCTGGAGTGCAGTGGTGCAATCTTGGCTCACTGAAACCTAGGCCTCCAGAGCTACACCAATTGTCCTGCCTCAGCCTTCTGAGTAGCTGGGACTACAGCTACGCCAGCCTAATTTTTTAGCCACTGTGCCAGGCTAATGTTTGTATTTTTAGTAGAGATGGGGCTTCACCATATTGGCCAGGCTGGTCTCTGAATATTTGAATTTTCATAATGCATTAATATTGATTCCATTATCTATGCACGGTGATTCTGGTATTGTCTTGTATTCTCTTAAATAAAAAGGGCATCACTTCCATTGCAAGTGATATTTTGGTAGGACAGTAAGCATATTTTGGAATTTATGTTAGATATTCAAATATATTTTCAATATAGTCCCTAGCCATTTCTCAAAATAGATCCAAAGGAGGATTTTCTAGTATTTTATGAGTTATTAAAATATCAAACGTTTTTATTTGATTCATCAATTTAATTGAAGAAATTTTTATCTTTTCTTCCCAAAGATAATATGGAAGAAAGTATATGTTATGGGTTTATGTAGAGTATTGATAAAAGAATCCATTTTTGTTCCCTACACTTCTTGTACACTGTGACACAGTTTCCTTGTCTCCTGAAAGAAGCTATGATCCTCCCTGAATAGAAAATCAAAAACAAACAAAAGAAAAGAAACTTATCTAAAACATATATTATATCAAATAAATAAGTTTTATATAAAGTATAATTTGGGAGTACATCACCTAGATAACTTAATTTTTAATTGTTTCTGACCAAACATAACTATTACACAGTACTTGAATGTGCCAACATTTCAATTGATCTAAAGTTGCATCATTTTATGGTATTTTTATATTCAAACTATCACTAATCTTTATTTTATTATTTAAAAAATAACCTTTTATCTCGAATATGCTTCATTTGATATAAAATGAGCTGATCTGAATCTTTAAGATACTGATAGATAAATAAAATTGACATTTATTTTATTTTCATTTCACCTATTTGTATACACCTAGGTAGTCTGTAACTTAATTAAGAAACAAAAGTTTGGTCAACAGGAGGAAATAAGTCTAATTCAACTTTAAATGTATTTGCATATGAGTATGAGGATTGCTATAGAGAAGGAGGTGCCAGAAATATTTGCGTTTTAATGTGACTAAAACCCACTCATTTTAAGTACTAGCACATTTTTGAATGATTTCAAAAGAAAATATTGACAAAGACCTGCTCCATTTTCCTCTGCATGTTTTTCTTGGATCTTGACCTGAAAGTATCTCAATTCAAAGTGGATATATGATGCCAATATAAATAGGATCCTCTTTTCTTTTCTTACTGATGCATTACATCCTTGTGACATGTGATGGATGGTGTTGAGATGAACTGACGTAGCTAATGAAATGTGACAGAAGGCAATTAGATACCAAGGTTTATAAATGCTAGATGTGAAATGAAAATCTATACAAGCTGCTTTCAAAGGAAGTGGATTTCATTTCTGCTTTTGTTTATCATCTAGAAGAGATGTAACTACATACGTCAATGAATTTCCTTATTAGCTATAAGTTTAAAACACATTTATAAAATGTAGTATTTTTTCATCCACTATTATTTTCATCCACTATTTCATGCAAGTCATCTAATCCTTATGTCAGTATAAGAATTCTCTAACACTCAGATTTCAGCATTTACCTAGGTTATACTTAACGACCTATGTAAATAGGTCAGTGTAGCTATGAAATTCATCAGTGTAGGCCTGGCGCGGTGGCTTACGCCTGTAATCCCAGCACTTTGGGAGGCCGAGGCGGGTGGATCACGAGGTCAAGAGATCAAGACCATCCTGGTCAACATGGTGAAACCCCGTCTCTACTAAAAATACAAAAAAGTAGCTGGGCATAGTGGAGCGTGCCTGTAATCCCAGCTACTCAGGAGGCTGAGGCAGGAGAATTGCCTGAACCCATGAGGCGGAGGCTGCGGTGAGCCGAGATCGCGCCATTGCACTCCAGCCTGGGTAAACAAGAGCGAAACTCCATCTCAAAAAAAAAAAAAAAAGAAAGAAAAGAAATTCATCAGTGTAGCTATGAAATCATTTGAAAAAATTTTAGATTACTGGATATTATTTGGTCTAAAGTAAATCTCATCAGACCACAAAATCTGCCTATGTTTATATTTTTGACTCATTAAACAAACATTACCTTACTTGAAAGTATACCAGATTATTTAATTTATCTCTTGAACTGGAACATAGCTAAGTAAGGTAACATGAAATATGAAAACCTGGCCGAAAGAATAACTACAGATACTAGAAGATTGAAGAAGAAAGAAAGAAAAAAAAGGAACATGCTGCCATGTTTAGGGTAAACTGACATGACATTTTTATCTTACTCTGAAAAATTTCAGAGAATAAATAAATCAAAATTATATATATATGAGAGGTATGATGTTAATATTTTGTGAAAGGTATGTAAGTATTCATTGTACTATTCTTGAAACTTCACTGTGGGTTTAAAATATTTCAAAATTTAAAAGAATTAAAGAATAAATTAAATGAATAGCTTATAAAAATGATAGTAACTAGTTATGTAAAATAACCAGTAGTTAAAGCATTAATTTGGTATTTCCAAATATGAATAGTGACTCAGACATTAAATCAACATTTGGCATAAGAAAAGGAATTGATATAAGATGGTTTCAGAAAAAACAGAAGGTATTTTTAAATAACAAAGTGTAATTCCTTATTCTTTTTGACTCTTTGCAGACTTGGAATAAGGAGTAACTAGAACCTTGGATGTAGTTAGCTCAGGAGATTCATTTGATCTAATTGATGGTTCTATATTAACATTTATATGGCTTCCAACAAAGGGCATGGTCCAGTGTAGATTTTCAGTAAAAAGTGGTTTCTTTATCTCGTACATTTAGGAGACAAATTAGAGCAGAACTATGTCAACTGCTATTGTGAATCATAGATTTCTTTTCTATAAAAAGGTACAAAAAGATTTTATAAGATGGTTTTATTATAATAGTATTATTTCATAATAAGATTATGGGGACAGCAATAACTTCGTGTGTTCTCCCATAATTGCTTTCTTAGCCTATTTGATAAACTTTATAAAATGAGACTTTGTGTATTAGTAAATTTTACTTTGATTTGGCAGAAAGTTTCTCTTGATTGGGATTCCATTACATTTATAGATGAATTTGGGGAAGAATAGATTATGTCATTTCATTCGTGATTATGGCGTAACTGTTTATTTTGTTCACATCGTTAAAATTAACTTATTGTTCTAATTCTAAATATAAACTTCACTACTTGAGTTCAAGTTTTGGTGCATTTATGTAAGTTTTGGTGTATTTGCATGACTCAATGATTTCTTCATGAGAGACATATTAGTATGCCTAATTAGAATTAATATAATTAATTATGTAATATAATATGATCAATTACTATATTTAATTAAATGTTAGTTATATTATGATTTTTCAAAATGTGAATTATTTAGATGCAAACTGTGTGAACACAAAAGGATTCGTAGAGTGAAATAAATTAAAATCTGTTAATCTTTTCCAATTTTAATGTTATTATTACTTATAGTAGTAAAATACAAATACTTGAAGACTACTTAATTATTCAACAGAAGATAATGATTAAATATATTACAATACAACTATACAGCAAAACATTAAGGAGCTAGCTGATAAAGTGAATGATATATATGTGAATGTACTGAGAGATTATATTGTAGGGAAAATGTAAGTTGCAAAATGGTATGGATTTTATGATTTCATAAAACCTATAGGTTTACGTCTGTACCTACCTGACATATTACTAATCTCTCTCTCTTTTTTTTTTTCTTTTTTTTTGACACAGAATCTCATTCTGCTGCCCAGGTGGGAGTGCAGTCGCATGCTTTTGGCCCACTGCAACCTCCCTCTCCCAGGTTTAAGGGATTCTCTGCCTCAGCCTCCTGAGTAGCTGGGACTAGAGGCACCTGCCACCACACCCTGCTAATTTTTGTATTTTTAGTAGAGACAGGATTTCACTGTGTTTGCCAGGCTGGTCTTGAACTCCTGGCCTCAAGTGATCCACCAGCCTCCACCTCCCAAAGTGCTGGGATTACAGGGGTGAGCCACTGCACCAGGCACAGATTATTAATCTTAATCACCTCCTAAAAATAGGATCAAAAGAGAAATTTTAACTTTTGATTGATACACTATAACCTATTTTTATTTCTTTTTTTCTGTTGATCAGATATTTTGAATTTATTTTTCAATAAAAAATTAGAGAAATTAATAGACAGTTAATTGTTAGTTGCTGAAATTACACAGTTGAATAAATTGTATCACTTGGGAAAAAATAATCTTAAAAGAGAGTAAGTAAGTACATAGCTGGAAGATGTGATTTTAATTATAATGCAATACAAATGCAAACAATGCTACTTTCTCTACTGCTTTAGTAAAGTTAACTGATTTTTAAAATTAGATATAAAAATTATTCCCTGAACATGTTTTCATAAATGTTGTGGCCAAGGACTTGAAAATGTGTTACCATGGAAAGGTTTAAGATTTTACTTCATTTTCAACTTAACAAGTTAGTGTGCCCTAGTTAGTGAGCTGAGTCTGAGATGAATGCCTCTCAAAGTTCAAATGATATCATTGATCTCTTCATCTAGAATTATGGACATATTTTATAGCAACGTTTCTAGTTGTATAACTCTCATTGTAGAGACAATGACCTGCAAGGTATTCAGAGATAACAAGTCATTCCTTGACCCCCACCCAGAGAAACTCCCCTAAGTAACGAACAGTGGCCTAATTTAGGAGTTCTCCTCAGTTGTCTGAGGGGTACACAATTCAGAGGTAGTGCTTTCTTAAGCAATTCCAGGTCTGTGATGACCCAAACCTAGCAAAGTAATCAATGACCCCTGAATAAAAGTGTTATTTGTCATTGGTAGAGTCCCCCAAAGGAGACGTATGTTAGGTGGAGGTTTCAGATTAACAAAGCCTCTAATACTGTGTTCCTCCCTGCTAGTATGTCTTAGAGTTCCTGATTTAGTATGAGTAATTGAGTCTTTTCTTCATTCTTGATGACTGTCCTTTGTTCATTCCAATAGCCAGGTAGTACTTGTGATGGGATGAGATGACACCCAATGTGATGACTAAGCCATAGTGTATTCGCTTTATATTGCAGCATAACAAATCACCACAAACTTAGCCTCTTAAAACAACACACATTTATTATCTCATAGTTTCCGTATGTCAGAAGTCTGGACACAGCTTTATCTGGTTTCTCTGCTTTAGGGTCTTGATCAGCTGCAATTTAGGTGCTGTTCAGATCTGGGGTCATATTAGAGGCGTGACCAGGGAAATATCCACCTTCAAGCTCATTTTTGTTGGCAGAATACATTTCCTTGAGGTTGTATAACAGAGGTCCTTGTTTTCTTGATGGCTGTTTGCTGTCCCTGATATTTCTTGCCACAGGGCCCTCTCTCTTAGCTTTCACACCATTGCAGCTTAGTTCTTAGTCAGCAAAGAGATTTTCAAAGGGATTATCCACTCTAGCAAAACAGTGCATTAACATTTCTCTATCCAGTAAAATAATCACAGGAGTGATAGACCATGGAACACTGCCACATGAAGTAAACTAATCAAGGGAGAGGCAGCCCATTGCTTTGCCATGTCCTACTGTTTAGAAGCTAGTCACAGATCTCATCCCATTCAAGGAGAGAGGAAGTCTACAATAGCACCAAGTGGTAGGAGTTGATAGAGGCCAATTTAAAATTCTGCCTGTTAAAGAGGGCTGCTGGAATGAGGGCAGAAAAAAGTTCAGAGGTGATGGCAAGTTTTTTGTGGTGAAGGTTTAAGAGCTGATAACCATCTCCTTCTATAATAGATAGCTTTCTCAGTAAGGTTAAGGGAAATGGTGAACAAATTGTATTTAGAACCATCTGGTAGGGTATAGCAAATACAGCAGCAAGTTAAATTTAAGGTACTTGGATTAGTTTGGGGAACTGCACCAGTGTATTTTATTTGGGGAGGAGAGCTCTAGTAGTGACTCTGAAAACCAAAAGGCAGTTTATGTTGTTCTGTCCCATACCTTCAAGGGCCAAATTTATTCCCTGTAAGGGTGGTGGGATGGTTGATTTCCCTTTGCTGCCATAAAATTGTAGTTTCTCATGTCTGAAGCTGTAAGTACATTTGTTTTCTTCCAGCCATATCTCCTTGTACATAGGCCTTTCATCCAGAAGGATTAGAAGCAAGCAAGACAAAAAAACTTCCATAAAACTAACAGAGACCTATTATGTGCCATACATAGGTCATTGTGGGATACTCAGCCAACAATGTACTTAACCCACTACCACTTTAATTGCTGTCTGATCATTACCAGGAAAGAGTAGAGATGAACCCTTCCTGGGTACAGTGACATCCACTGACAAAACCGTATTACTGAGGTGTTTAGACCAATATGATAATGGATGTAGAGTTAGAAATATTTTTGAGCGACACTGAGACCATTCCAATATTCAACAGTACCAGAGGCCAGTGTATTTTAGCAATCATGGAAGGCCTGTCAAAGGACTGTCAGCTCAGGGTTGAATGGCTTTTTCAATAAATTGTGCACTGTTGTCAGAAAATGATCTGGAAAGTAAAAAAAAATGTGTATGCAGATTAATTTTAAAGTTTATAGTGATATGGATTGCATCAGATGATTGGATTGGAATTGTGAAACTGTAACCTGGAAAACTGTGGACAGAGTTCCAGTCTAAGATGAGGGACATATTGCTACCTCTGTAATGATGATGATCCGAGCAGCAACGGCTGCTGCAATCTTGTTAGTGCAAGGTCAATCAGCAGTTTGATTTCTGTCAGTCTCATCAAAGGACAGATCCTTATTGTGGGCAAGGAATAGCAACTGGTTAGTTTTTGGGGGCTTTCATAACAAATTACTACAAACGTGATGGCTTAAACCAGCAGAAATTTGTTCTCTCACAGATCTAGAAGCCAGAAGTCTAATGTTAAAATGTCAACAGGATTGGTTCCTTCTGGAGAAAAAGGGAAGTTTAAAATTGTCCTCTCCTTTCTCTTACAGGGACATGAGTTGTGAAATTTAGGGCCTACTCCAGAATGATCTCATCCCATCTTTAACTTAAATGCGTCTGCAAAGCCCTATTTCCAAATAAAATCACATCCACAGTTATCAGGCATTAGTACTTGGATGTATCTTTTTAGGGCCACTATTCAACACTCTGCAGTGACACATACTTCAACGAGAAGTTAAAATTTATTTGTACAATTTGTGACCCCAAATCTGCCAGTTTAATCTTCAACAGGAGTCAGAGTAGGGGGGATAGAAAGAAACAAAGGGTATAGAAGGAGAGAGAGATTCTGAGTTATGAAGTAACTTCATTCTCGATTTTCATTTGCTTTCATTTTCAATCCACCATTTTTCATGGCACAATGAAAATTTTTCTCATATTTTCTGTCCTCCCAAAACTATAAATTGAGTTGTAAAGTTCTCATTGTAGACAACATTTGTTTCCACTTTGGGACATCTTAGTTTAGCTGCCATGGCCCATGGCTTTTCGGCTAGGCCTATGGAGATTTCTGTCCCATTGCCATAATAATTCCCCTGCATCAACACTTTTACTCCTAGAGAAGAGTGAACAACAATCAAGATACCATTTGGACAGCTTGATTTAAAGCTGTATTTCATTGTTCAACCTCTAAACACTAACTCTTTTTCTGTTCATTAACAGGCAGGACAGGGAACATATTCCCTTCTGTGTTCCCTCTATTAAGGTAAAAACGTTCAATATCAGATCCCAGGGAGTCATCTTGTATTCCCTATCCTAGCCCAAGAGGTCCTTGTTCTTCCTCTTTTAGAAAGATATCTCCTTCAACGTTCAATATCAGATCCTAGGGAGTCATCTTGTATTCCCTATCCTAGCCCAAGAGGTCCTTGTTCTTCCTCTTTTAGAAAGATATCTCCTTCAACATCACAGTCTCATTGCCAAACCATCCAGAACTGCGAAAGGGCTGAGATCACACCCCACCTGCAAGCTAACAGGTTAGCCTGCCACAGTTGCAGGGATGCTGACAGAGGCTGCTTGGCAGAGACAGAGAACTTTATGACTCACATCACAGCAAGCACAATGAGCATTAGTGCATTTTCCCTGTGGGGTGATGGGAATGAGTTTGCACTGATGCCAGCATGATCAGTGGTTTGCATTCCAAGAAAGAAACCACAGCTCAGGATTCTCAGTCTTTCAAAATGGGGAGTAAGCATGCCCACAAATATCTTTGAAAAGATAGTACAGATCAAGAAGCAGTCATTGCTTCTGTTTACAGAAGTCATACAGAAGCAGGATAAACACATGTAGAATTGTCTTTCAACAAAATCTAGTGCATGGAATTTAAGGCCATCTCTTATGCAGTGTAATTTGTGGAAATGTCATTTTTATTGTTGTATGACAGTTTGAAATCAAATATGTTTTAAACAAAATAAAATGATCAATACCAGTCCAACTTATTGGACAATCATGATAGTTCCATATCAAATGTTCATCTTTAGCAGGGTGAAATAAATGTGACTTTATTAATATTACTTATACAATATTGATCCACAGGAGGAAAGAATTTTGAATTTTAAAGTTATGTTTATCAGCTGGGTGCAGTAGCTCAAGCTTGTAATCCCAGCACTTTGGGAGGCCAAAGTGGGCTGATCACCTGAGGTCAGGAGTTCAAGACTAGCCTAGTCAACATAGTGAAACCTTGTCTGTATTAAAAATACAAAAAATTAGCCAGGTGTGGTAGTATGCACCTGTAATCTTAGCTACTCAGGAGGCTGAGGCAGGAGAATAGATTGAACCCAGAAGGTAGAGGTCACAGTGAGCCGAGATTGTGCCATTGCACTCCAGCCTGGGCAATAAGAGCAACATTCTGTCTCAAAATATTTATATTATGTGTATCCTATATGACACAAATATTAACACAAATAAACCAAAGTTTTTTTGTTTTATAGTAGCTGTGAATTTGGCTGCATAAAGTTAAAAGTTTATAAAGGACAAAAATAATTCAATAGAAGTGGAAAACAGGGCTGGGCATGGTAGCTCACACCTGTAGTCACAATACTTTGGGAGGCTGAGGTGGCTGGATTGCCTGAGCTCAGGAGTTCAAACCCAGCCTGGGCAATATGGCAAAACCCCATGTCCACACACACAAAAAAAGTTGCTTGTGTTGGCATGTGTCTGTAGTCTCAGCTCCTCAGAAGGCTGAGGTGGAGGACTGTTAGTTGGGCCTGGGAGGCTGTAGTGTGCCATGATTATGCCACTCACTTCAGCTCAGCTGGGCAAAACATCAAGACTCTATCTTAAAAAAAACCAAAGGTGAAAATCCAAACACAATAAAATATGTATATTTGTGAAAGTACTTACATATTAACTCAATGCCTCTTTCCCAAATGATGGTAATTTTAGCCTCAATAAAACATAAAGTTGAAGCTAAAACTCAAGTATAATGCTATCTCTTTGACAGATATTTATTCTGATAGTAGAGCATGTGTTTTTTAAAACAAATTTTTCAATGAAAAAGATTAAGAAAACTAGCATTCGTTGTTCATTCAGTGAACACACACAAGGGGAAGCTGTGGAACACCTGACTGTTAAGAGAGAATGCATAGATCAGGTATATGCCCTAGTAGCATATGTCCTAACAGTATATGTCTGTGCATAAACTCCTTTTTCATTGTGTGAATCTAACAGAAACATTAAGTATGTATTTTATTGGTAAGGTGCTACCTAAAAATCCAATGGTATTTAGTTTTGAAAATAGCCCCATATAGATGTTAACCTAGAATATATGGGACAATATATGGGTTATTCTCCCTATAAACCTTTAATTAAAATATCACTAATCATAGAATTTTAAGAAATTAAATGTAAACTGATAATATTTTAATAGGTAATTAGAGAAAACATGTGTGGCATATGCTAATACTTAACTTTTTGTAACCTCAACATATTACTTAACATAAAACCCAGAGACTTTTAAAAAATCAGTCTAAAATATTTTCATAGATAATATCTCTTTATAGTCTCTCCAAAATTTCTCTTCAGTTTTACATTTATCTTTCATCTTCCTAGTTATGGATATGTGTTAATATCAGATATGTTGATACTTATTTTACTAATATTAGACTATTTTATTATTTTAAGGATATATAATTTTTAGTAATGATGTAAAGATTGAAGCTTGGGAGGGCATTTGTTGTGTGTGGGCCTGATACATGCACACACACCCATGTTGCTTTTGGCAGTGTTGTAAATACCTGGATGTATTCGAAATGATTTAGAAAAATTGCAGTAATTCTACTGTACCAGTACTACCTAATCTTCAATTTTCAGAAAACTTATTTCTACCAAATGCCATTCACTCTTTTAGTAATAGGATATTTTTGTTTCTCTTTTCACCAAATATACGATCTTTTTCTAAAATAGCATTTTCCAAGCCAATAAATGTACCTTATATGGATTTTATTTTTTCATTTTATGAGATAATATGCTTTAAAAAATGTCAAGCAAGTTTCATGAACTATAAGTGAAAAAAAACCACTTAAAAGTATAGGCTTTCCCTAGAAGTATTTATGCTTGTGTCCATTTTTCTTTTAAACGTTTTCTCTGCATTACTATATGAATATTATGGTCACATGAAAGACTATTTTCATGTTTCTCACTTCAATGGTATAAGTAGGCAGTGAGTTAAAATGTAGGCTGCGATGTTTGTGCTGTGAATATTTATATATTTTGACACTTAGGAAGAATATTCCTTTCCATACTGTAACCCATAGCAGTGTTTTAGTTGATATATTTCTAAAAATGGAGCAATTCATTTATACTATGTCACTTTGGGCTTAAGGGACACATAACCTACCTTTTCACAGGCATAAAATTCAGTTGTCTTTTTTCTACTGCATGAATTATGCTTAAGAGCTTGTGGAGTCACAAAGTGCTTTAATGCTTTCTGTTTCTACATTTATTTGTCCCTAGGCAGCCACATTCACAGAACTGTAAGGAATATCAAGAAATTGCAGAATTTATATGGAGAATGACACATTAAATATATGAAATAGTTTTCTTTCTTAGATTTTCAGAAAAAGAGAATCTCCAAGTTATTTTGGAAATTTGCTTGTTTCACAAATACAAGAAAATATTTTCGGTCTTATGTAAATCTTCTCACTTTAGGTTAAATTTTTTCTCATACGTTTTGAGGAAAATGTGGTTATTGTTAGCTTTCTTATAATTCATTTAGGAAAGAGTAACAATATTACTCATAAGTCTTTTCTTCATTTCTAATGATTGAAGCTGTTATAATTCCTTTTTTTCTTCTTTCAGTCATCAGATTGAAAGGTCAGTGTCTTTTAGTATATTTTGTGCACCTATAACAGAATATTATAGACTGGATAATTTATGAGAAACAGAAATGTGTTTTCTTGTAATTATAGAGGCTCAGAAGTTCAAGATGAAGACACTAGTGGGCTGGGTTGTCTGGTGAGAGCTGTGTCCTCCAGAGGGAGGAGAAGAAATGGTATGTCCTCACATGGTAAAAGGTAGAGGGCAAGTACAAAAGGTTACATGAAGCCCTCTTTATGAGAGCCTTAATTCCATTCATTAGGGGAGAATCCTTCATGATTTAATCACCTTTTAAAGGCTGCTCTTTTTAATACCATCACAATGGTTACCAAATTTCAAAACATGAATTTTTGGAGCAGGCACATTCAAAACACAGCAGTCAGAAATACTCAAAGAAAATAAATAAATTTCATAACTTTTAAAGGTTTGCAAACATTACTATAAGGTGTGTAAGCCTTGAATTTAACTAGTGTCTGCTTATGTTTTTTAAGTATTTAATGCTCAAGGTTGTATGTCCAGGGTTTTATTTTTTGTTGTTAAGGAAAAAAGTATTAAATGTTAAATCTTAATACATATACAATGAATTTTGACAAATTAATATTCTTGTGTAACTACCACTTCAATCAAGTTGTGGATCTTTCATTTATACAAAAAGCTCCCTTATATCAACTTCCTGTCAACTCGTACTCCTATAGGCAGCCACTGTTTTGACATTGAACACCATGAATTAGTTTTCTGTGGTTTTGATGTTTATGTAAATGAAATCATCAAATACTTCCTTTCTGGGGTTTGCCTTTTTCACTATTTTTTTTCCTGATTGTGTGTACAAACTTTTTAGAGACTCATCCATGCTGTTGTGCAAATCACTAGTTCATTCTTTTGTTGCTGAATAATATTCCATTGTGTGAATGAATTAATCCATTCCCTATTGAAAGACCTTTTGGTTCTTTCAAGTGATTGGCTATTATAAATAAAACAGCTATTCCTATACACATTTGTTTTGTATACATATGTTTGCATTTCTCCTAGATAAATAACAAAGAGTAAAATTGCTAGGTCATAGAGTAGGTACATGTTTAACTATATTTCAAAATGCCAAACACTTCTCCAAAGGTAGTTGAGTGTTTTATATTATCATAAGCAATTGATTTAAATTCCAACTATACCACATCTTCATTAATACTCTCTGTTATCAACCTTAGTAGTATTAGATACTCTAGTGGGAATGATGAGGTATTTGTATATCTCATGAGTATACCTCATTAATATACCTTGTAAGTATGATTTTCATTAACCTGATGAATGATCTTGAACATATTTTCATGTCAAGTGCCTGTTCAAGTCTTTTCTCTATTATTTTACTATTAAAATACCATTTGTGGTATTTTATTTATAATTTTTATATTAAATTTTGAAAATTATTTCTACATTTTTGATACAAATTCTTTACCAGACACATTACTGATACTTTATTCCATATAGCTTGCCTGCTTATTCATTTAATGCTATTTTTGAGGAGCAATAGATTTTTTGAAATGTAATTTATCAAATTTTTTATGGTTAATACTATTTGTGTTCTATATGAGACAAAGATTTACCTACCCCCAAATCACAACTTTCTTCCCATTTTCAAAATTTCTTAGTTTATTCACATATAACATTTCCATGTAAACTTTAGTGTCAACCTGAACATTTTTACCAAAAGAAAAATGCCTGCTAGAATTTTTATTAAGATTCAGATAAATCTAGATACCTGCTTGTGGACTACTAATACATTACACTATTGAATCTTTGGTGGTATGAAGTTTTACCCTCTAATTAAACTCCTTAAGTCTCTCTGAAAAAGATTTGTTGTTTTCAGTGTAGAAATTCTGCTGTCATTGCATTTATTTCTGTGTTTATTTACTGCTAGTTTAATAGAATTTAAAAATGCATTTTTTCCAGATTTTTACTAGTTTGTAAAATGCAATTGGCTTTTTTTTTGTTTATTTTTCCCAGCCTTCCCTTGTGTCCTGAATCTTGCTGCATGCACTTTTGGTTCTTCTTTTGACTTTGCATATTTCATAGGATTTTTCAGGTACACAGTAATATTGTCTGACTATAATGGCAGCTATACTTTTTCCTTTATGATAATTTATTTATATTTCTTGCTTTATTAGATCAAATAGAGTTCTCAAAAATGTTGAGTAAAAATAGTAAGAGTGAGAATGCCTTCCATTTTGCGATTTTAGAGGCAAAGTATACAATATTTCACCACTAAGTATATCAAGTATAGGTTTTTCATAATGAATTTTGACAGATTGAGAAAATTCTGTGCTATTCTGAGATACTTGAAAGGTTTTATTTAATCATGAATGAGCATTGATTTTGATAAATTGCTATTTAGACATCTGTTGAATTTATCATATTGCCTCTTTTTCCTTTATCCTGCCAATAGAATAATTTACATTAATTAATGAGTAGTTGTTAATCTAACTGCATTATTTGAATAAGCTCCACTTGGTCACATGTTTATAATTTTTTACATATTGCTGGACACAATTTGATCATATTTTCTTAAGAATTTTTGGGTCTGCATTCATGAGGAATATTGATCAGTATTTTTTTTCTCTTTTATTACATTTGTCAAGTTCTGGTTTAAAAATTTATACTGCCTTGTAAAACAGATTTGGGGAGTTCTCTTCAACTTTCTGAAAGAATTTGGATAACAGAAGTATTATTCCTCCTATGCATGGTTAATAGAATGCACTCAATGAAACAATTGTGCCTAAATTTACTTCTGGAGAAAATTTTGGATTGTAACCCAATGCTTTAGATTTCTGTTTCTGCACAAATTTTCTATTTCTGCTCATTTAAGCTTCTGTAATTTGTTTTCTTCAATAATTTGTCCATTTATTCTAGATTGCAATAATTGGCATAAAGTTATTTTAATATTGCATTAATACATTTTTAAGTTAGTAGAATTTGTAATAATGTGTCCTCTTTCGAGATCAGTAATTTTTATATTTTCTTTGTGTTTTCTCATTTAGCCTTTATAAGAGTTAATCAGTTTCATTAATCTCATCAAATAATCAACATTGGCTTTGCTAATTTTCTTTTTTTTTTTTTTTTTTTTTGCCAATCATTGAGAGCTTGTAAGGTTGCTGAGGTTGGTTGCCCTTGAACTCTTGGCCTCGCCTTCGCAAGCGCCACGACATCCGGCCGGAGCCACTTTGGGCCAGCTTTGCTAATTTTCTGTATTATTTGTCTGTTTTCTAAGTCATTGATTTTTGTACTTATCTTTATTTCCTTCTTTCTATTCTCATTGTTTTAAGTTTATTTTTATCCAGCTTCTTAAGAAAGACTATTTGTTTATTAACTTTCAAATGTTTCTTCTATTCTAATATAAGCATATAAGATCCACAATTGCTTCAAACCTAGCTTCTGCTGTATCCCACAAACTGTTAGTTTTCTGTTGTTAACTCAAGCTGAAATGTTATTTTTAAAATTATCTTCTGAGTTTCTTTTCTTCAACTTATAGGATTTCTAAAGAAATATATTATCTAATTTGCAAGTACTGGGCATTTAAAAATATTTTCTGATTGCTAATACCTAATTTATATATAGTGTAGTCAGAAATATTCTGCAGTATTTAATTATATTGAAATTTATTGAGATTTATAGTGCAGCTATAGTCTACCATTATAAAAATCCCATCTGTTCTCATTTGTGTGTTCTGCAGCTATAGGGTATAATATTCTGTTAATGTCAGTTTTGTAAAAGTCGTTCATGTTTCTCAAATTTCCATTCTCCCTGTCTATTTTCCTACCATTGTCATGTATTTTATATTAAATAACTCCTAAATATTTTTGCTTTAAATAGTTTTAAGGAAATTAAGAGAAAAATAATCTATTTCTTACATATTTGCTTTTACTGATATGATATCTTTTCTTGGATATTCAAGTTTCCATGCTTGACCATTTTTTATAGTACAGGTAAGTATACTAGTGAAAAATTTTCTTTCATTTTCCTATATGAAAATATTTCATTTAGCTTCACAGCAACAAATTTTTTAACACATAAGTTGTTTCTTTGAATATTTTTAATTTAGTTGAATTTTGAATTGCAAAATTTTTCAACAGCTCTCAGATGTTGGCATTATTTGCTTAGATATCTATTAAAAACATGTCCTAAAATGAGGAACAGTTGAAAAATACGATGACATTATTTTAAATATTATATAAAACTTCATTTAATGACCACTTTTATCTTTACTAATAAACAGTCTCAAATATTTTGTGTCTGTTTAGAATCATAATGCAACTTCCCCAGATGTTTAAATAGACTCTTAAATTCATTAAATCAAAATTAAGACATCTCAGAATGTAAAATCATTCACTGTATGCTGGGTACAAGATATTTTTTCAGATGTCCACTGCATAGTAGACATATTGTAATCATGAATATTTTCCTCTAGTCTCCAGCAAAGTTCATGTAGCTCTTTAGAAGCATCCTTCCATACATGCTTCCTCTTGCTTGTGGCACTTCCTAATTAAACATAACATCTTCATTATGAGATCATAATGTCATTTTGTCTTCTTATAAAACCTTAAAGGGGTAAGTTCTCACAAGTCACCAATAGAAGACATGACACACGAGAGCACAAAGTCATACCAAATGAGTTAGCTAACAATTATCACACCCACTGGCGAGACCATATCCATTATTTGCTTTTAACATTGACTATGGTTTCACCTAAAGCTTAAGACATCAATTTCTTTCATGTGTTTGGATAATGTATCTAGAATGTCAGCATGATAGTAGAGGACATATCTTAAATGAGCTGACTTCAGCCATGCTTTCTTATCAAGATGGACTCAAAAGGCATTTTAGCTTTCTTCCCAGCGAAGGTATTTTATTACATTGGCTGAAACAGAATGTTGTCTGCTGAATATTTCATTCTAAACACTTTCCCAGACAATTTCTATACTCTTCAATTTTGCCTTGAATGTTCTGAAATTGCCACATTTCAGCTACTTAGCTATGCTTAGAAGTTTTATGCTTAAATTTGATTACCAAAGGAATATGCATGTTTTGTCATAATCTCATAAGATTTGTCATAGGTCATGAAATTTATCCAAAAAATTGTGGTTATTTGTCACAATTGGCAGGATATTTAGCTCTAAGTCTTTCTCTCTGACTATTAGAAGACCCAGATCTGGCCAGACCACAAAATAGACTGCTCCTTGCACAAAGCTATGTAATATTTATAAACTACATCATACAAATTATTAGCTCTGTCATTGTCCATAAAAATAACTTTTGAAAAATGGCTACTAATAGAAATTCTCATATAAATCAATTGCTGACCTTTGATATAGTCATTGATCACTGACTCTGTAAAGATTAGTACATTTGGATTTCATGTCTGGGGTTAACATAAACTATTACTGAATTTGAAGATCATTTATAAATCAAAATGATCATTGTATACTCTGCTCAGTAGTGAGTAGTCTCCTACTTTTACAGCTTTCAGATTGTTTTGTGAACTGGAAATACTGATTGTCTTACAGCAAAGCGGTTAGTCTTACAGCAAAATAATTAGCTATGATTTAACGCTCTGCTGTCCCTATAGAGTTAATCTTGTACAATCTGCCATATAGTTTTATTTTTAAAAAAAATCACATATGCAACTCTTACAAACTTTTGGTACAACCTAAACAGCCCAATCTTGGAGTAGAGTACTTTGAATCGTCATCATATATGCTTATTTCTATTTTTATTTTTATTCTTTGGACTTGAGGCCTTCTTCCTTTGCCAGTATTTTCAGATTTGTTATAATGTGACACACGGGCTGCACTGCTTTTCCATGTTCCACATGATTTTATATAAATGTCACTGAGGTGCTTGTTGGTTCATCAGCTCTCATATATGTTGGTTGTGCATATGAAATGTAAAATCCTTAAATGACAATCATTTTAGAGAGATAATAGTTACCTGGTTTATGGACTCCAATGCAGCATGTTTTCAGTTACAAGCAGAGCAGCTCATTGCTGCTACTATGCACTTGAGCAGTTTAATTCTCATTACTCAAAGATGCCAGCATATCCAAATGAGCTGCAGAAATGGCTTCATAAGAATGAGTAGTTCCTTGCATATTGAATGTTTCTTAAACACTTTCTGATCAATTCATTAATAACCATACTATACTTGAAAATTTCTGTGTTGGTTAGATTTTACAAGAGCTTCTCAATAATGCATGAGGGCAGTGAGGTTGCAAGGCAAAAGAGAAAAAAAAACTATCCAATTTTCTTCAAATTTTAACTTATAACCTTTTTTTATGCTGTGGTATCAGCTCCTCAATAGCGCAATGTTATTAGAAATTTCACTTGCGGTCTCATTATTTGGTATCTTAAAACTATCTATTCTAAACTATACCCCCAAAATGAAAAAATGTCACCTGGGAAGTCCTCTTTGGAGAAAAACCACACACACACACACACACACACACACACACACACACAAAATACACAAGTTTGAAATAATTTTTTGACATATTTTATGTAGAAAGTAGTAGTCTAGCTGCTTCACTAGTAGCAGGCTCCCACTTCATTCCTTAAATAATTGCTTTCCTCTCAAAAAAAGATCATGTCTTAAAAGTTGTCATAAAAGTTGTTGGCTGATGGATGCAGCAAACCAACCACCATGGCACGTAGATACCTATATAACAAACCTTCACGATCTGCACATGTACCCCAGAACTTAAAGTATAAAAATATTTTTTTTTAAAAAATTGAGACAGTCAGTTTATCAAAATATCTCAGTTTTTAAGTATGATAAAATTTTATTAGAAAATTCAGAGTAATATTGTGTCTTACATTTCTTAAAGCCTGATGTAAATTTTACTCTGAGATGTAAAGAAAGTCAAAATGAGTTTAACTGAAAAAAAAAAAGTAAAAATCACTGTATGCAACTAAAACCTAATTGTGGAGCCTGGGGCAGTATCTTTATAATTTTTTTAATTAATTAATCCCAATAACAGCTCCCAAGGAAAAAGATCAATCAGCAAAACACAAGTAATCCTTTGGAAGAATAGGATCCATTGCACATGGAAAATTTCCTTTTTTTTTTTTTCCCTTGGGGGAGGTATTGTCTCAATAATTCCAAAGAAATTCATTCAAATTCCCTAATTAACTTATTCTTTACAAGTTAAAAGTCACTAGAATTTTAACATTAGATTCCGCTTAATAAAATTTTCCAAGTCTGAATTTATGATTTTGCTTCCTCGAATGCAGAATTTACACTTTCATTTTGATTCATTCATACTGGGCTTGATAGAACTTCCTATTAAAATATATTTATAAATTTATACATATTTATATATAATATTATATTCTATATAAATATATTTTAATATAAAATAAATATAACATACTTATATTTTAATATTAAATATATTTATAATATACAAAATAATGTACATTATATTTATTTTCATACTAAAATGTATTATAGATATATTTTATATTAAAATAAAATATTATATTTGTTTTTATATTGAAATATATTTATATTTTAATTTATATTAGTTAACTGACTCCATAAATAAGGCTAGGTTTTTTTTTAAATAATTTTTATTGCATTTTAGGTTTTGGGGTACATGTGAAGAACGTGCAAGATAGTTGCATAGGTGCACACATGGCAGTGTGTTTTGCTGCCTTCCTCCCAGTGATTATTCATACTACAAAATAATTCAAAATTCATGCTAAACATAATTTAATACATATTTTCAATCACTTTCCTTGTGCTATATTAAATTTCCCACTTAGCCATATTTATATAAACACAAATTGAGAAATCTATGTATCTATATTATTTATATGTATTATTTTATAGCCTTCACATGACTTCACAAATAATGTGTTTCATATCAAAGATACTACCCCAAGCCCCAGAATTGGGTTTTGGTTACATACAGAAACTAAATATCTTTGAGTTCTGATGATACATCTTTTTTGTGAGGTCTGTGTGAATGTTAATTTCAAATTTCAGTTGTGTAAAAGGAGTAGTTAAGAGGTAAAAAATGAGTAACACAAAACTTAAAAGCAATTTTGACATGTGATTTAGTAACCTCAGCTTTGGTAGTAAATCAACCTAATCATCTAATTAAAATTACACTTGCCCCTGTGGTCATTCACACTATTTTTTTTTTACCACTAGAATACAACTGCTTCTCCCCTAAGAATATATGGATTTATGTTTTCTCTGATCTTTTCACCAACTCTCCAACTCTAATATAGCAAAATATAAAACTACACACGTTAACATCTGGGTGTGTTAGTTCACTGCATATCTGCTAAATCAGTGAGCTGAATTTGATGCTATCTTATAAGCCACTTAAAGCATTTTCCTAACACAGAAACATACAATTATAAATCTAAGTAAAATCAAGTACTGAAATAAAACCAAATTCTGAAGCTGGAATTTAGCATTGTGTCCATCTAAAAAGAGAAATGCTTGGAAGTGACATGTTGGTGGTTCAATTTAATTTCAGCTAACTTACTGCCATTTTTCGGTTTGAAGTCAATATTCACTTTAAGTTCATCTCAGAAGTTTAGATTATCATGAACATTTGACAATTTGTAATTGAATGCTTACAGGCTAAAGGGGTTTTGCTCTTTTATTTGATGGATTGTGTCATGCCAGAGTCTGGCAGTGCATTTTATTTGACCTTTCTCCTTAACTCCATTCATCTTAAACCCCTTGGCACATGAGTGACAGGCCATCATGATGTGATGGAAGACAAAACTTCAAAAGGATGCATCACCTTGTCAGATAAATGCAGATCAAAAATTGTTTTTAAAATGTTTAGTGAGTTAAAGGACAGTTTAGGCTAAATTAGGTTGTAATACTGAAAAGCAGAAGAAGAGTAAATTTTAGAGATCAAAGCTCACTATTGAAATAACTCTAATAATATTTAGAAATGAAAATCAGAATGACTTTTATGATCTTTCCTATAAAGTTGTGACAAGACAGAATTTGCTTAAGAAAAAGTCATAGGGAAAGAAAACAGTTTAACTAGGTACCTTTATACATAAACACCCTTCTATTAAACTTGGGGCATTTGTAAAGAAATGTCCTCTCATTAGGAATATCCACTAAAATTTAATTATTCTGGAGCTCCTGATACTGTTAAAAATTTTTGGTGGAACTGAAGTTGGGTAGTTTTGTATTCCTTGAGCAGAAATCATCTATCTACTCACAAAACAGACATCACTGAGGTGAAGAAAGGAGCAGATTTCCTCATATTTTGTAGGTCATTCATCTTACATCAAAGACTTTTTATTATGAAGTCCTACAAGATTCTCTACCTTGCGTGTTTATACCAATAGACAGAGGCCATTCATATTGTAAATCAATGAACTAGTTTCTTATTTTGGCAGGATCAGCAGTGATTTAGCAGTAGAGTGTGAGCACAGAGTAAAAATATTGACCTGACACATTTTATCCCTTCCCATGAGAATTTCTACTATCCATGGAAGAAGAGATAAATACAAAAGGCAAAATAATCACAAAGCAAAAATGCCATAACCCTGGAACAGAAATTAAAAGAAACAAAGAGATCTGACTCTGACACAAGATGCTGGAATCTGGTAATAGTGTTTTTCTATTGGAAGAGTGTCCACTAATACAGACACATACATATAAACACATACACACATATACTGACAAATATTTTCTTTATTTATAGATTTAGTTATTCGAGATCACTAAGTGTTTTAAGTTTTGGTTAATAAAGCAATCATAAAGATCAACAACAATAAAATTTAACATATCTGAAATAAACACACAGGAATAAAGCATGTATTTCTAATTTCTTTCTGTGGTTGTTTTATCTATCTAAAAGATACATCATACATCATACATCATACATTTTGTCCAGTTCTCTCCTCTTCATAAGGATATAAAGTAAGTGGTATATATAAATATAAATCCAAAGTGGATTTATATCCAAAGTGGATATAAATCCAAGGTGGATTAAAGGAAGGACAGTTGACGTTAGGACACAATGTGCCTGGTTATTATTAGAATATTTTTTCTTTCCTCACCTAATGAGTAGTCTTTGTCAAATAATATTTATTGACATAAATAAATTCCAGCAAGAAATGACATTTTTATTTAGTTATTAGTGTAGAATGTGTGCATCATCTGCAAAATCTCTTATACAGTATTATTCCCTTCCTACTACATTTAAAACATATATACAATTATATAAATATTATATATACTTAACTGGTAATTATTTTTGCTCTAAATTCTGAAAGCAACAACTTTCTGCTTCAATAAGTGCTTGCCTATCATCAAGAATATTTTTAAATACAATATAAATTTAGAAGACAGTAGCATTTAAATTGCAAAATATTCTAAAAGTATGCAGATGAACAAGATCTAGTATTTGAGAGAACAACAAAATGACTATATTCAATAATAATATACTTATATATTTAAAAATAACTAAAAGGAGATAATTTGTTTGTAACATGAAGGATTAACGCTTAAGGTGATGGAGTTCCATTTACCCTGATGCAATTATTATACATTGTATGCCTGTTCAAAGTATCCCATATGCCCCATAAATATATATACCTACTATGTACTATTACCCACAAAAATTATAAGTAAAATGAAAATTTTAAAATGTTTACAAAGAGTAAACAGAAAAGATGAGATGTTACCCAATAATTTAAAGAAAGGTGTTAACAAGTAAGTTTGTGAAAATTGAAAATATTTTAAGGCTGGTATTTTGCATCAATAAGGTGCTGGAACATCACCTAGGTTAACAGAATCAATGTCAATTTTGTTTCCTGTGATATAATACTCTATGGTTCCACTCCTATTAATATCCAAGCTTTTTCAAAGAGCCATTAACATTTCAGTAATTCTGCTTTGTGTGTACGTTATTATTACAATTAACATGCAAAAACATTAAAATGTGTACAAATGTATATGAATACATTCACAGTTTAAAAAATTGTTATGAAATGAACACTTGAGCAAACACCAACTTGGTCAGAAAATATAACAGCATTCTCAGTGCCCTACATAAAGATCACTATCAGCTTCATTAGCATTCTGAATAACTACTCTCCTAACCTTAATGATAAATATTTACTTGCTTTGCTTTGCTTCTTTTACTGATTTTTAAATCACTCAAAAATTATTTTGTCAGTTAATAAAATTTATTAATGTAATGGAACCATATGTATATTCACGTATCTTCCTCTTCTAAAAAAAAATGTGTTTTAATGCATTTTGTGAATAACCATAAGAGGGGTCATTTTTTTTCTATACAGATACTGGATTGTACCACAGTAATTTTTTTAAGAACTCTGTTTTTTCCCCACCAATATGTGGTCACCAATGTGTGGTTCTACCTGTGTCATACGTCCAGTGTCCATGTATACTTCTTAAAAGGTTTATCTTTTCTGCTTAGTTGACTTATACATTTATAATTATATTATTTTAATGCTCTTTGATTTATTATAGCTTTATAATTGATGTTATTATCAGGTAAGTTGAGTTCCTCCTAGATACACATCCTTCCCTTAAGATTTTTTGGTCTATGCATTTAAATTTTTTTAGGTTTCAAAATTCCAATTGATTAAAGTCTACAAAATCTGTAAAATTTTACTGAGGTTATTTGAAACTAAACATATTTTAAAGTAAACTACTAAATTAAAATTTTAAGTTTCAAACCATTTATTTAGACTTTTATAAATGTCTCTCAATACAATTTTATAAATTTATATATAATTTTTATATACTCATTGACTCTATTTTGATATAGCTATTTCCTAATTCTTTGCTGATACTCCTTTTCCATGGTTACTATCAGTGACCAAAACCAAGAATATCTTTTTAGTGCTCATCCTACTTGACTTATCAGCAATATTGACAGAGCTGAACCTGCCATCATAGAGTTCTCTTTTCTTTTCTTTTATGACACTGAACACTCTTGGTTTTGCTTTTACCATGCTAACCATTTTATTTTCAGCTTTCTTTGGCAGATCTTTTAAGGCCTCTTTCTTATATCCAAACTATTTATTCAACTAATTTCTTCCTCTTCTGCTTACCAGTATTAAAATATAAAAACTTTAGATAAATTACATTCAGCAGAGTTTAATTGAGCAAAGAACAATTCATGAATCAGGCAGCATTTTTCAGAACCAGGAAAGATTCCAAGTGCTCCACCTAACAACCTGGGCAGGCTGTCTCTATAGAAAGAATAAGAAAATGACTACTGAAACAGCATGATTGGTTACACCTTGGCATTTTCTTTGTTGGAAATGGATCAATTGGCATCCCATAAATGGTTGAAGTCCAGCTGCTATGATTGGCTGAGATTCAGCTATTTGTTAGAAGAATATACTCCTAGGTTAGTTTACAATTTATGTACATACTAAGTTATACTGCAGTTTGCTATGTGTGAATTTAAAGTGCAAAGGCAGCTTTAGGCCACATATAATTTAATTTAATATAACAAAATGTAATTTAAATCATTATCCAGACCTTTCTAATAGATCACTTTAAAAATAAGGTTTCAATACTAATTTTTAGAGTCATCCCAATATTAACATGCCTGTAATTGAACACTCGATTTCAAATTTAAATAAAAAGAAAAATAACCATTTAAAACATTTCTATTCTAGCTCAGTAAACTATATCAACTGCAAAATTTATAGAGTTACTAAAATAAATTTATTTCATCATTCCTAAAATATTTCACTGTTTCCTCTTGGTTTTAGAAAATAAATCAAAATTTCTTGACATGACTGCAAGAACCAGACCCTTATATCAATATTTATTTAACCTCTTTTTCCATTCACTTTGTTTTTTTATTGTCTTTAATCTGTTTTTATTTTTTCCATTTCAAGTTTTTTAAATATTCTCAAATGTTTTTCCTTTTGATAAATCTCTTCCTCTCTTTCTCTTTTTAAATTCTATTTATTATTCTATTCTTAAATGTCATTCTCTCAAAAGGCTTTCCATGACTACCCCCAGCTCTTAGTAAAATCTCCCCATGTTATTGTTAAAACCCTGTTGTTTGAGCTGGGCACAATGACTCACACCTGAAATCCCAGCATTTTGAGAGGCTGAGGTGGGTAGATTACTTAAGGTCAGGAGTTTGAGACCAGCCTGGCCAACATGGTGAAACCCTGTCTTTACCAAAAATACAAAAATTAGCCAGGTGTGTCTGGCATGCCCTTGTACCCAGCTACTTAGGAGGCTGGAATGCAGTGGCGTGATCTCAGCTCACTGAAAACTCCATCTCCTGGGTTCTAGTGATTCTCCTGCCTGAGTCTCTTGTGGGGGAGGCAAGCTTTTAATGATTCATATACATATACCCTATTAAAAGCTTAAATTTATAGATAATATTATATCCTTAACATAATGTATGCACAATGTATTTACAATTCATATATAAAATTAGACCATAAAGTTAATAGGAAAAATGTTGACCTAAGAGTATGGATCAGGATTCTACTTTGTGATAAATTCTGAGATACACATTCATAAGTTAGTGACTAGAACTAGATATTACTTTATAATAGACTTGATCAACTGTTAATCATCAAGGTTTTCCTGACCAGCATTTTCCACTTTCAGGTAATTTTTAAATTGATACAGAATATTCTCAGGCTACCTACCTATTCATTTATTTTGCATTTAAAATTAATTAATTCTGCAAAGCAAAGGACATCAATTATCTGCTTAATAGTGAAATTATTTTCATTTAAAGTAACTGTCAATAATATATTTTTAAAAAACAGTATTATAAAGCATTTAAAATAACAAAGTTTTAAAGAATGTGTCTTCTAAAACCTTGATTTTATGCAAAAAATATTTTTAGACTGGACAGTTTTAGTCTATTTAATCAGTTTTCAGAGCTTTTAATCTGAACATTTAATTAATTTCTACATTTTCTAGTATTTTGAAAAGATACAAAAAGAGAAAATTTTTAAAACACAATATTCAAATTTAAACTTTTTCTGTGCCCTCTGAATATCAAATATTATATCAGATTTAATGAGAATGCCATATTTAAAAGCAAGAGAAGATATATATATCTGCTAGAAATGCCATAAGAAAGTACTATGGAAGAGGTAACTTAACAGAAATTTATTTTCTAATAGCTCTAGAGGCTAAAAACTCAAGATCAAGGTGCTTTCAGGGTTGTTTTCTGATGAGGGCTCTCTCAGGCTTGCAGACAGCTACCTTCTTACTACATTTTCCCATGACCTTTTCTCTGTCTCTGCACTCTGCATACTCCTATTATTTCTTTTTCTCTCTCTTTCTCTATCAAACAAGGACAGCACTCCCATTGGATTAGGTTCCCTCCCATATGATCTCACTTAAGCTTAATTATTTATTTAAAGGTCCTGTTTTCAAGTATCATCAAATTGGGGATAAGGACTTCAACATGTAATTTTGAAAGGACACATTTCTGTCCATAATAAAGAATATTTACAATATTGACAAGTGCATTAAAAAATTTTTGTTGAAAGTAATAAATGACAGTTAGTAAACAACAGGCACATAGAAAACTGTTTGTGATTTTCAAATAAAAACTAAAATTGGAGAGAGGAGCAGAACAAGATCATAGAGTAGAACGTAGAGTAGAAAAATTCTCTGTAGAAACCTTATTGACCAGTATTTAATTGGGTTATATGTCCAAAATCTGGAAGGAAAAAAAAATCAACAACCACATTTTAACCAAGAACGCAGTACCCAGCAAAGCTATCTTTCAGAAAGAAAAAGAAATAAAGATATTCTTAGACAACAAAAGCTGAGAGTTCATTACCATCAGAACTGTCTTAACAAGAAATGCTAAAAGGAGTTCTTCAAGCTGAAAAAACACTATACAAATGAGTAACATGAAAACGTGAAAATACAAAACTAGAAAAGTAAGCATACAGTCAAATTCAGAATACTCTAATACTACAACAGTGATCTGTAAATCAATTATTTTTTAGCATGAAGGCTAAATGACAAAACAAAACTAATAAGAGCCACAATCATTTTTAACAGAATATGAAATTTATACAAGCTGAATATGAAAATTTATTTAAAAAATTTATAGTGACATCAAAAACTCAAAATGTTGTGTGGAGTAGAGGTGTACAGTTTCTTTTTTCATTTTGAAATTAAAGATAAATTGTTCTCAGCTAAATATAACCTATTATAACTATAAGAATTTTTTGGCAGCCTCCTAATAACAAACAAACAAAAGCAACAAAAAATATGTAAAAATGAAAGGGAAGAAATCAACAAATATCACTGTAGAAATTACTTAGCATCAAAAGACAGCAAGAGAAGAAGAAAAGAATAAAACAATCTACAAAACAATTAGACAGCAATTACTAAGATGACAGTTGTTGGGAAAAGCTGCAAAGGAGAAAGGACTTACAGAGTGCCTACATAAATTGGTTATGAGTAACATATAAACAAGGAACAACAAACTGCAGAGGGCTGCAGGAGACCACCGAGGAGGAAGGCCTCTGCATGCCTCATGTTCTGGTGCAGGCTCTGTTACCATAAATATTGTGCTCAAGGATGTAAAACCCCTTCATAGCACTATGATGTAGCCAGACTTGTAGGCTCCTCGTAAGGCCCGTGTTCCATCAGCTGTACATAGATAATAAGCTAAAGATAACTACATGTTCCTGTTTTGTGAAACTCCCAAACCGCCACTGTTATCAATCCTTAGGATTACACTCCAGTTTCAGCTTACTGATTCACTTTTGGCTCACTGATTCACTCCACCATCATTCCACCCCTACCCTATAGATCAAAGTGATTGTAATCAATAAATAGTATGGATGATCAGAGCTTGGGGCCTTCACTGTCACCTCCAGAGTAATAAAGTGATGGCCCCCTGGTCCCACTTTTTTATCTTAATCTGTCTTTTTCCTCATTCCTTTGTTGCCACCGAACTAGGGTACCCATGGGTGATGTAGGGCTGGCTCCCTACATTCTGGTGCACCAGCATGTGGGGCTCATGGATCCCTACATTCTGGTGCACCAGCATATGGGGCTCATGGATCCCTACATTCTGGTGCACCAACATGTGGGGCTCATGGATTCCCTACAGACAGTAGTAAGTTTTTTATCAGATAGTAATTACTTTGATTTAAATGAATTATATTCTCCAAACAAAAAACAAAGTGTCTGAATGTATTACCGAAAGAACAAATTATATGCTGCCTACAAGAGACTTAATTCACCTTTAAGGACACACAGAAACTAAAAGGGATAGAAAAAAAAGGTGTTTCATGTAAAAGAAAATTAAACAAGAGCAAGAGAAGTTTTATTCATAGCAAATAAAGAAGATTTTAAATTCAAAAGTGTAAAAATAGACAAGGGCATCATATAACTATAAAGTGGGTATATTCATCTAGATGATATTATATTTATAAATACTGAATATTGGAGCAAATAAAGCCAATATAAATATTTCTAAATACTTAAAGCACTTATATAAAGCAAATATAAATATTTCTGAAAGGAGAGAGAGCTAGACATCAATACAATAATAATATGGAATTTTAACACCAGAATTTTAGCAATGAACAGGTCATCTGGACAGAAAATACATAAACATCAGAGTTAATCTACATTTTGGACCAAATGAACCTAACAGATATATACAGAACATTCCATCCAACAGCTGAAGAATATGCATTCTTCTCAACTGCACATGAGACATTCTCTAGGATAAAGCATATGTTTTGGCTACAAAACAATTCTTGAATACTGTAAGACTAAAAAAAATATATTGAGTATTTGTTCTGACCACAATAATATAAAACAAGAAATCAATAATGGGAGAAGCTGCAGGAAATTCACAAATATATAGAAATTAAACAACATGCTCTTTAACAACCAATAGGTCAATGAAGAAATGAAATGAAAAATGTAAAATTTTTTGAGATGAAATACCACAACATATCAAAACCTATGGTATACAGCAAAATCAGTTTAAAGAGAGAAGTTATAGCAACATATGGCTACACCAAAAAAATTTGTTTCAAACAAAATACTTAATATTGCATCTCAGGGAACTAGATAAAAAAGAATAAACAAAGCACAGATTTAGTAGAAGAAAGAAAATAATAAAAATCAAAGTAGAAAAAAATGAAGTAGGGACTAGAAAAACAGTATAAAAGATTATCAACACATTTATGAGTTATCTGACAAGATAAATAAATTAAGAAACCTTTGGCTAGACTAAGAAAAACAAATAAAAAAGACTCAAATAGATAAAATCAGAAAGGAAATGGAGACATTATAACTGTTACAAAGATAAAGTATCATGAGGCCATTATGAACAACTATATTTCAATAAATTTGATAATACAGAAAAAATTGATACATTCTGTGATTCAGACATCCTACCAGGAGTGAATTATGAAGGAAATAGAAATTCTCAAGATACCAATAACACGTAAGGATGTTTAATTAGTAATAAAATGCCTCAAATCAAAGAAAAGCCAAAAACCTGACTGCTTCACTGCTGAATTCTATCAGTCATTTAAATAACTAATACCGATTCTCTTCAGACTCTTCCAAAAAAATTAAAGAGGAAGAAATACTTACAAAATTATTTAATGAGGCTAGCTAAACCTGATACAAAACCAAATGTATTGCCAAAAAAGAAAACTACAGGCCAATATATCTTGATGAATATGGACGCAAAAATCCTCAGCAAAATGCTGGCAAACTGAATTTAACAGCACATAAAAAAGAGAATTAACATGACCAAATGGTATTAAATCCAGGGCTGCAAGAATGGTTTGACATACTGTCACAAGATCCTCTGGGTGTCACTTTGCCAGACAGAAACCTCTATGGTTGGTGGTGCCACTGTTTGAGTTTTGATCAGGCCTTCTGGGCTTATTCTACCCAGTTGGCCCCAATGTTACACTTCGCTCATGCTACTGACCTGGATCCCACATCTGCCAAGGGCAAGCAAGGTACACAGCAGCAAGCGGTATGTGAGTGAGTGAATGTGGGGTTTGGCCACTGTGCATGTCATGCACATCAGCTGCTGCAGGGAGGCAGGCAGCTTCAGGCACTGGCACAGGCATTGGCTCTGTGCAGGGTTCCATCTGGACCAGACATACAACAAGCAACTTCTGCTGCAGGGACCAGCACCTGAATGAGGGAAATGTGGTGGTGCCTGAAAGCTCAGAGATGCCGGGAACCACAGAGCCTCAAAAAGTTTGTTATGGCATGTCACAGCCCTGGCTCAGAGGTCTGAGCTCTCAGACGGGCTGCTGTTCTTTTCTTTTTCATCTTTTTGTCATCTGCAGCATGGCAAGTTGGGGGGTAGGTCTGTTGGGGGATGTGTTTCAGCCCATTTGTGTTACAGCTATTTCAGTCTCACCACTCTGGTCTGGCCAGTGGCTCCTGGGATGATCCAGCCTCACCACTGCTTCATGCTGTCAGCCACCCAGCACCACCAGAGGGTGAGAGGGCTATAGTGTTATAGCTCTGGCTCAGGGAGTCCTGAGGTCTGGGCCCCCAGAAGGGACCCACTTTTCACTTCCATGGTCTGGGAGCACGTCATCACACAGCCTGGTGAGCCAGCCAGGAATGTGTTAGAGCCCCTTTCATGCCTGCTGTTTGGTGGGTCCTGAATTCTTGTACCATGTCCAAGAAGAATGAGGTTACGTGGACAATTAGAGGGTGAACAAGGTGGAAAAGATCTTTACTGGGGTGAACAAACAGCTCTCTGCAGAGAGGAGACCCAAAGTGGGTACCTCCTATCAGCAGTAAGGTGGTCCCAACTAGTGTCTGAGTCTGGCTGAGTCTGGTGTATTTTATGGGCTCAGAATGGAGGAAGTGAATAATGATTGGTCCATAGGTAGGAGGAAGTGCATGCTAACTAGTCCATGGGAGGGCCTGGGAAAAGCACCACTTGATTGACCAAAAGACACCAGGGAAGTTCTTACTCCTGTTGGAGGACTTCACCCAGAACTAGAAGTCTAACCCTCAAGCATCAGGCCATCCCTGGCTTGAAGGTGGTGTTTCAACAGAGACCCACCCCTTCCCACCTAGAAACCTGTCTGCCTCTTGCCACTACCAATAGCTAAATCAACAAATGTGAAACATCACTTTAATAGAATGGGGAACAAAATTCATACACTCATTTTAATAGATGCAGGAAACATATTGAACACAGTTTAACTTTATTTTATGATCAAAAACTCTGAACAAATCAGGTATAGAAAGAATGTACCTAAACACAAGAGAAACTATATAAGACAAAGCAACGGCTAACATCATATTCAACAGTGAACAGTTGAAAGCTTTTCCTCACAGATCTGGAATTAGAAAAGAATGCCCACCCTTGCTACTTCTACTTAATATAGTACTTCAGATTTTAACCAGAGCAATTAGGCAAGAGGAAGAAATAAAAGATATCCAAATTCGAAATGAATAAGTTAAATTGTCTCTGTTTGCAAATACAATCTTATAGAAAACCTTAAAGATGCCACCAAACAACTACTAGGACTAATAAAAGAATTTGGTAAAGTTGCAGGATAAAAAGTAACCATGCAAAATCAACAGCGTTTCTATATACCAACAGCAAATTATCTGAAAAAGAAAATTTATAACTAACCTATTTACAATAGTGACAAAAATTAAATACTTAGGAATAAATTTAATCCAGAAGGTGAACAATCCCTCCACTAAAAACTATACAACACTGAATGACTGGCCAGGCGTGGTGGCTCATGCCTGTAATTCCAGTACTTTGGGAGGCCGAGGTGGGTGAATCACAAGGTCAAGAGATCGAGACCATCCTGGCCAACATGGTGAAACCCCGTCTCTACTAAAAATAAAAAAAGTTAGCTGGGCATGGTGGTGCATGCCTGTAATCTCAGCTACTCAGGAGGCTGAGGCAGGAGAATTGCCTGAACCCAGGAGGCAGAGGTTGCGGTGAGCTGAGATCATGCCATTGCACTCCAGCCTGGGTAAGAAGAGCAAAACTCTGTCTCAGAAAAAAAAAAAAAAAATCCCTGATGAACTATACTGAAGAAGACACAAATATATGGGAAGATTTCTTGTGTTCATAGATTTTAATAATTAGTATTGATAAAATGAACTTACTATCCAAAGCAATCTACAAATTCAACACAATCCCTATCAAAATGTCAATGATTTCTTCACAAAAATAGAAAAAATATATCTTAAAATTATTGTGGAACCACAAAGATCCTGAATATCAAAAGCAATTTTGAGCATAAAGAAAGTTGAAGACATCAAGCTGTAGTAAATAAAATAGCATATTTCTTTAATAAAAACAGAAAAGTGGAACATTAGAACAGAATAGAGAACCTAGAAGTAAATCTACATATTTACAGTCAACTGATTTTCACCAAAGGCATCAAGAATATACAGTGAGGAATGGACATGCTCTCCAATAAATGCTATTGGGAAAACTAGAAATACACATGCAGAAGCAAAAAATTAGACCCTCATTCACATCATATACCAAAAATCAATCCAAAAGAATTAAAGACTTAAAGTGAGACCAAAAATTATGAAACTACTAGAAAAAAAAATAGAGAAAAATCCCTGTTACATTGTTGTGGGAAATAACTTTGAATATGATCCAAAAAGCACAGGTAACACAAGCAGAAATAGACAAATGGGATTAAATCACACTAAAAAGCTTTTTCACAACAGAGAAAAACAATCAACAGAATAAAAAGACAACCTACTGAATAGGAGAAATATCTGCAAACTATACATTTAATAAGGGGTTAATATACAAAATATATAATGAACATAACTCAATAGCAAAAGAATAAATAACTCGATTAAAAACTGGACAAAGGACTTAAATAGGCATTTCTCAAAAGACAACATTCAAATAGCAATCAAGTACATGAAAAAAAAACGTTCAACATCACTGATCATCAGGAAAATACAAATCCAAACCACAGTGAGATATGACGGAGCACTAGTTAGGACGGCTATGGTCAAAAGACAAAAAAGCCAAGTATTAGCAAGAAAGTAAAGAAAAGGAAACCCTTGCCCATTGTTGGTAGGAATGTATACTAGTACAACCATTATGGAAATAATATGGAGCTTTTTTAAAGAATTAAAAATAGGACCACCATATGATCCAGCATTCCCACCACTGGGTATATATCCAAAGAAAATGAAATCAGTCTGTTGAAGCAATATTTGCATTGCTATGGTCATTGTAGCATTATTCACAATAACTAAGATATAGAGTCAACATAAGTGTCTATCAACAGATGAAAGAATAAAGAAAATATTTATATGTACACACTGGAATAATATTCAGCTATCAAAAGAAGGATAGTCTGGATAAACCTGAAGGACATTATGCTAACTGAAATTAGCCAGACACAGAAAGACAAATAGCACATTATGTGAGTCATATGTGGAATCTATAAAACTTAATCTCACAAAAGTAGAGACCAGGAGAGTGATACCAGAGGTTAGGTCCTGGAGGTGAATGTTGGGGAAATGTTGGTCAATGGATACAAAATTCCAGTTAGAGAAAAAAAGTTCAAGAAATCTATTGTACAACATAGTAACTATAGTTAATAATACAATGTATTCTTAAAAAAATGCTAAGAGTGGATGCAAAGTGTTCCCACCATAAAAATGGTAACTATGTGAGGTAATACATATGTTAATTATGTAGATTTAATCATTCCACAATCTATATTTATACTCCAAAACATCATCTTATACACAGTGAATATTTTGTCCATCAATTAAAAAATAAAATTAATTAATTTTCACAATGTAAAATTGATTATGTAATAGCATTATAATCAATTGAGAATGGCAACATAATTATTTCACATACACATGCACACTCCATGTACACATTCAGGAAAAATTAAATTTGAAATTCAGATTCAATTTTCCTTATATCATGGTTGCATCTAGAACTTCTATATAGGTAAAGTTTACTGAAAGACTTTTTTTGTCCAAGAGTATTTGTATGGTGGGAATGGGTAGGGGTGTATAGGTGTGTTTGTGTTTCTGCTTTTTGTAAAAGTAGAGTAGGCAGCTCACTTTAAAGCTGGGTTTGCCTAGGAAGTATACTGATTTTGATTAAATTTTATGTTTATTGAGGGGTGGCTGAGTTTGACAATCTCTCAAAACACCTTCATGCTTTTTCTAGTGTAAGTAATATTATCACAAAAAGCACTTCTCTTAATCTTAGCAAAACTTTAAAGAACTCTAAAGGTTAAAAACTATTCAATGTACTGAACTTGTCTGAAGTACTGTGGGGAAAAAAGGAAAAAGCAACTATGTTAAAGAAAAACTGAGGTGTTATCAAATAAATCTGTCTCTGTTTCTATAGTTTGTGTGTGTGTGTGAGCACGTGTGTGTGTGTATATGTGTTTTCTTTTTTCACAGTATGCACATGGTCATTGTGTAGCACCATTTTTTCAGTAACTATTGTTTTCAAACTATTAACTTTCAACAACACAGATGTACTCAGCATCTGATAATCAAAGCTTCTAAGTTTCTCATCTTACTTTCTCAGCAAAATTTTACTTTGTTACTAATAGTACCAGGATGTGCACCAGATATGTCATGATACTTGCCTAATTAGAATTATGTAAAATGCTATAACACCTATGTAGAGATAATAATTTTCTGCCAAATATGATTACATAGATATAAAATATAAGTGGTGTGAAGACAGAAAATTTATGTATACATTTTTGGGAAAGTTGCGGATAAGTACAATCATGCCATCACTGAAACAACATTGGACATCAGTTGCTAAAACTAGAAAAGAAAACAAATCCAAAGACCAAACTAAATTTTTGCATATGTGCTTTTTATATTGTACTTCCATTTTCAAAAGAATTTGCATTTCTTCCTGCCCACCCTGTCCAACAGAAGCATTATTTTTTTATCCTGGAAATGCTACTCCTTTTCCCACTGTTTAACACCTTCATATTTAATACCCCTAAAAAATTGTTTTTAAATAACTCTGTCAGAAAATGTATACTGCATATCAATCCAGCTCTCTCAAATATTTTTTAGTAACCATAAAACTTAAAATCTTTTCTACTAACTTATAAGATTCCTTCCTTTTTTGAGATTCTGTAAGCATAAGGGTTTAGAATGCATCAAGTATTTGGAGACTTGGAAATGGTTATTAAAAATTCCCTTTTGAATTGGATGGCACTCTTAGAGAACATGTGAAAGAATCCAAAGTTTTTTCATGACTAAAATGAATATGATAAGTACATTAATCATTGCTTTTGGTGAGACTTGCTTATGTAAATCACAGTGTATGGCAACACATTCAAAACATGTTTAAAATATTGCTTTGAAAGTATTTCATTTGTTTTAAAAAATGTGCCACTTTACATATACATTATTTGATGATTTTCAATGCTGTCTTAATCTCATAAAGTGAGGAAGACACACATATTCTTTGTTTTTTGAATTTTTTTGTATCAGATTAATATGTAACTTGTCAACTTTCTTGCTAAATTAGTAGGACCTTGTTTTGGTGGGGGTGGGCAAAGTGAGGCAAATAAACAAGTAAAAAAATAAGTCCCATTTTTAATAAAATAGTGACATATCACAATTGCAGTAACATAACTATGTAATTGTTTTTTTCTGAAAGTGACTCAATAGTCCCATTACCACTGTGAATAAGTTATTCAACCATTGTGGTTAGAGAAGTTTACTTTAACAATTTCTATGCTTAAGGCCTCTCACTAAACAATAATTCCGTGGTGGTGACTTTTTGGTTGTCTAATTGTCCACAAAACCAAATTTAAAACTGGCATTTCATATAATGTAGAAGCAAGTATTTAAAATAGAATAAGATATATTTACAAAGCTGATTAATAAAAATAGGGATCTCTGAAATGTCAAAGACATACATATATATGATATTAAATATGAGTTTATATATGTCATAATAAAAGACTATGGTTAAAAGTACAGAAAAAAAAGAATACAATTACCGTTAAACATAATTGGAAATAAAATTTAATGTCAGATTTTTTTAACAGTTTTCATCAATTTATTGTTTCAGCATTCCCTAATGAAGGCAAACAGCACTAGCAAAACTTTCTGAATTTTCCTAATATTCTAAAATATTTATATATTAATTACGATTGCGAAAAAGTAATTATTCTGTGTATCTGGGTTTTAAATGTGTGACATTAACAAAGAACTCTGGCTTTTAAACCTATGGATTTTTTCTGAGGTAGACCTAAAAAAAGGGATCCTCATTGCAAGCCTTCTCAGAACTAGTGTAACCCTCAGAACAGCCTGACTTTTAGTTGGCCTCAAAGTATGTTTACAAAAACTGACGAAATTTCATCATGACAGCACTTAATAATTGAAGCCAACATATCCAATAAACCTCTATTGAACTTTGTGCCGAGGTTATGAGCAGGATGCGGAGATAATTTGGAGATGTGTTGGAGTATTTTGTTTTGTTCAAAATGAGGTTTTGGTTAAAAAAAAGTTTGCATATAAAATAATGAGACTTTCTTTTCTAGTTTCAGAAAGCTTATAAAACTGCTTGTAGGAGAGGGCGAGGAGGGGCCACCTCCGGCTTCCCCAGTCAGGCAGTTGGAGCCAGCCTCGCCAGTGGCCGCCACCTTTTTCCTGCTCTAACCCGTGATGGCAGCACCGGCTTAGGAGCGCGCCCGCAGCTGCAGCGCTCCTGGAGGACCCCGCCATAGCCCCGCTCCCCATTGCCCTTCCTGCTGCTGAGCTGCTGAGCTGCTGAGTTGTGGCGGTGGCAGCGGGAGGGGCAGCGGCAAGCACCACGCACCACAGTAATTATCTCAAGGCTAATGAACGTATGAAACTCATGAACACCGCCAGAGTATCAGGGGCTTGACTGAATCAGCTCTGAACCTGGAGAGGACTCTTGACTCTATGTACCTCTCCAGCAATTCTTGGTGGTGATTCACACTGTCTAAAACATGGCTTGAAAGCTAAACAATACAAAACAAAACAAAAAAAACTTGTGGTAGACAAAATAAATCCTTCTGGGGGCCTCTAGAGCTCGTAGAAAAGCTTGTTCCAGAAGCCACAAAGATAACAGCAAGTGTTAAAAGATCTTCCAAGACTTAAGACTCCAGTAGGTAGAAGAAGAGCCTGGCTTCTTTGGGCATTAATGCAAAAGAAACTTCTAGAATATATGAAACCTTTGATCAAAGAACTTCTTAATGAATTCTACGAACCCAATGCCCTCACGATGGAAGAGGAAGGAGCCATAATCAGGGTCTGAATCACACTGATGCCAATTTCTGTATGAAAGGAGAAGACTTGGAATTTCAGGTAGGAGTTACAGATTTTTCAGTGTATCTCAAGGACAGAACAGCAGTAAAAGTAGTGAAGGAGACAGTTAGATTACTGCAATCCAGACCAGAAGAACTCCCTACAAGAACTGAACAGATATTTGAATGCTACTGTAAACAACCTTCAGGCAAAAGTAGATGCATTAGAAAAATCGAACACTAAACTGACAGGAGCTTGAAGTTGCAAACAACAGGATTATTGCCTTATAAGAAGAAATGGAACAAGTTAAAGAGGAAACTTCCTACATGCTGGAATCCAATCAGAAGGGTCCCAAGCAAGACAGAATTGCAGAAGGGCAAGCACTAAGTGAAGCAAGAAAGCATTTTAAAAAAGAGACACAATTACAATTGGATGTTGAAAAAGAACTGGAGATGCAGATCAGCATGAAGCAGGAGATGTAATTGGCTATGAAGATGCTGGAGAAGGATGTCTGTGAGAAGCAGGATGCTCTGGTATCTCTTCGGCAGCAGCTGCATGATCTCAGGGCTCTCAACCATGAACTTGCCTTTAAGCTGCAGAGTTCAGACTAAGGAGTAAAACAGAAAAGTGAACTAAACAGTCTCTTGGAAAAGTAATTGATGGCTGCTACCATTAAACAACTTGAACAAAGATTGCGCCAGGCTCAGCGAAGCTGTAAGTCTGCTGAGTTGGACAAGCAGCTCTTCAAACAGGACTTTGAAGACAAGATCAACAGTCTGCAGCTGAAAGTAGAGGAGCTCACCAGGCAGTGGAACCAGCTTGAATTAGAACTCAAACAGGAAAAAGAAAGATAACAAAATGACAGGAGCATCCCAGGAAAGGGTTCCCAGAAGCCAGAATCCAAGATGGATGGGTAGCACAAAATGCTAGAGGAAAATTTTAAACTAAAAAAGCCCCTGGAAGAAAGACACAGACTGCAACCCCACCCTCTGAATGAACAGGGTCAGCTGCTGCACTCTGAGAAGCCACAGGTGTGTCAGCTATGCCAGAAAGACGGCAGCCTAACAGAATATGTGTAAGAACTGCAGAGGAACCTTCTGTAGTGCCTGTTAAGCAAATGAACTGCTTCTTCCTTCAAGTATCAAGCCTTAGTGAGTTTGCAATCCCTGTCACAAGCATCTGATCCACCAGCCCATCATAAGACTGGAGGCCAAGACCTGGACCAAAATGCTTATGCAGGCTTTCTGTACCTGTGTTTTAGGTGTCAGGATCTCCTAGAGCCCAGTCCTAGAGTCAACTAAAGAGTTGATAGGAATTAACTAGGTCCAGGGAGAAAAGGCAGTGGTTGGGGTACTGGAACTTTTGCTCATTTTCCCTAATAACTTTATGAGTAAAAGATAACTCACTTGTGCCTTTCTCTTCCAAATCTAAACAACCTGACTTTGAAGGTTTGCTTTATAGCATATCCTTGGAAGGGCAATTCATTTTTATGATTAGTGATAATAATGCTGGGGTGAGTGTAATAGGAGAGAGAGTCCAGGCAGGTAAGAATAAAAAGGAAAACAATCATCTCCTTCTATTACATTTGCAGATTCAAGGGGGAGAGATAGATGCTGAAATCAAAATGACATGTTACATATTTTCCCAGGTGTTATAAAACATAAACATTGTTTCCTCTTCACCCCTACTAACTATCTCTTTAAAGTATCTCTACCAAACTGTGAACCCAATCTCAGGGAAAAGAAATTCAAGAGTAATATACATTCTGAATGTATTGAAGATAATATTATATTATAATTTCAGGACCAGAACTTTCTGATCTTTATCTAGGGTTTTCATTATCAAAACAAAGGACATTTGTTTCTCTACTTAATGACCTCAAAGTAAATAACTGCCCTTTTCAGAATCTTCTACAAAGCAAGCCAACTCTTCCTTATTCCCTCCATCCTTTCCAACTTATAATGGAAAATGTAAGGAGTTTTAAAAATGTGATTTAGCTTTTTCAAGTAGAAGATATTAAGACAAACTCAAATATAGAGTAAAACAAGTTTATTTTGTTTTCTTGAGACAGAGTCTGGAGTGCAGTAGTACAATCATAGCTAACTGAATCTCTAACCTCCCCGGCCTCAAGCAATACTCCCACCGTAGCCTCCCAAGTAGATGGGATTGGCTTTTTTTTCAGCAATGGGGTCTCATTGGTTGCTCAGGCTGGTCTCAAACTCCTGGGCTCAAGCAGTCCTCCGGCTTTGGCTTCCAAAGTGCTGGGATTACAGGCATGAGCCACCATACCTGGGCCAAGTTTAATTTGTTGATGGCTGAGAAAGTTAGCTCAGAATAGTTATTATATTGTTTTTTTAATAAGGAATTCCTTATTCTGAGTCACGAATCAGAGCTGATAGATGCTTTCTTGGAAAGGGCAATACGGTCATCACTGGGTATCCATGGGGCATTAGTTCCAGAAACCCCACTGAATATTAAAATCCACGGATACTCAAGTCCCATTATATGAGATGGGTTATGTGGTATTTGCATACAACCTACATACATCCTCCTGTGTACTTTAAATCATCTGAAGATTACTTATACCTAATAAAATACCTATACATCACTTCATTTGCATGCATTCAACATACTGCTTGGTCAGCAAATTTAAGTTTTGCTTTTTTGGAACATTGTGGAATCTTTTTATGAATACTTTTGACTGGCAATTGGTTGAATCCATGCATGCAGAACCTATGGATATGGAGGGCTGACTGTACTCATACATCTTTGAGTAACAAGCTCTAGAAGAAAAGAGGGAAGTGTATTGAGCAAGAACAGGAAAGAAACACCAGTTTGATTCTGTTACATCATTTTGATTCTGTTAATGTGTCTGAAGATTGTTTGATTCTAATCAAGACCTAAGAGATATGATTCTGTGACTGGTTTAGAATTCTGGGGTGGAAACATCCCAGAACCATGTTATTTAATACATTCTCTCTCCTGGAAAGGGTTACAGCCTGGAAAAGAGTGGTTATTCCAAAAGTTGGCCTGATACTTGGTGAAGCTGAAGCTTAAGAGTTCCAGAGAAAATTAAAACCTAAATAATTCTAAAAAAATAAAACTGCTTATAAACTTTCAAAGGAGGAGTTTCCAATATATTGGACCTAGTCAACTTGATGAAGTCAGTATACATCTATTGTTGACAGCTCTGAAGGGGGCAATATAAAATAACCATTTCTGCTGTGCCGATTGGAAAGTTAGCTTCACTAACATATAGCCACATTTGATACAAAAATATACAGGTAATAGTTTCCTTTTTTGTTATTGTTAGGATACCGGGAATAGTCTCCTGTCAGCTTTATACCAGCTCTTTATAGTAACACATTTAATATTATAGAATTCCTTATGGGAAAGAATATCTAATCATTTTCTTTTTAAATGAGAGAGCTACTTAGTCTAGTTATATGTCCTTATGATCACTGAAATATGACAGGATATATGATTTTTTCTATTTTCAGCTAAATGCTTCTGCACAAATGGATTTTTTAAATCAACAGCTGTATTATGTTTAATCAGTTCTTTGATTTAAAAAAATGAGGTTTATTATTAGTCTTCTCAAAGGAAACAAGTGAGTAGCTTTCAGGCGAATAAATGAATTATCTGTAAAATTGTCATTGAAAAGGAATCTATATACATGTAAGTAATAAAGAAATAGAAATGGAAATTGAAAAAGCCCTCATATAAGATCATTTTAAAAGTCTGCTTGGTCACTGTCTACTCTAAGTCTTTATGGTACAATCATAAACAATTAAGTTGTTTGTTATTAAATTCATATTTTCTCATTGGTTTGAAGGGGTTAAACTAAATCTATTCTACTAAACAGTGAGACTTTTCTAGAAAACAGATATAAGACTCTCAAATCTTTAAAAACCAAAAGTCTTCTGTATTTTCTGAATGAAATATGTATATAAATGATGCTGGCACACATAACATTTGTTAAAGAAAATCATTTCCATATCCAAGTTTCTAAATCAAATCCATGCTTCTCACTTCAGGTTTTAGACATATTTCATACGGATTATCCTGACATTCATCTTTTCTTGACTTCCTGACACAGGTAAGACTCTCAGCAATCTAGCTGATGAGTCTTGCTTAAAATTTCAATTAAACATTGTCTCCTACCCTATCAAGATTTATACTCTTTTAAGGCAAATTTCTCCTTTATAACTGATAAACTCTGCATTCAGTATTCAAACAAGATTATCAGCCCCTGACTAGAGAAGCAGATTGATGAACAAAAACAATTATTTTGACAACAGAAAGCATAGAGGACAACTCTTTGAAGTTCATCATTCTCAATGGCATAGGAGATTCCCAAAGATCACATTTAAAGAAACAAAAAGAAGTCAACAAAAATGAGCTAATGTTGTCTGTGTACTTGGAAATGTAAACAGAGAGAAAAGGACAAAATACTTTTTAGGATTCTGGAATTTGAGCTGGAATGTAATAGGATATAAACAGTTAATAAAGCCCTTGATTATTATGAAAAGAAAAACCAAAAGAAAAAAATCCCCAGCAGTCTCATAGTAGAATAAAATAAGGTTTTGCTCACATATAATGATATGACATAAAGGTAACATTCTAACCTGGACAGAGCTCTAACACACAACAAAGATAATAAACAACTAATATTTATTGAGCTTACTTAAGACATGATTATAAGGGCTTTAGTTGCATTAATTTACTTAATAGTCACAATAGGCCTATGAGATAAGAGATAACAGTTTTCCATTTTTACAGATGGGAAAAGTGAGGCTAATAACATGTCCCACGTCAACAAATTATAAATGGCAGGTCTAGGGTTTGAACTTAGCAATTTGAAATCAGAGTAAGGATCATTTTGCTTCCGTATTTCTCTTTAGTTAAGTGAAAAAGACAAATGTGCAATCTGAGAATTTCAGGAATGGATGTTAAAGCTATAATTGAAGGATGTAGAGTGGTCTATGGCAACTCAGAAGAGTTCAGAGTACTGTTAAGACTTTGTTTCTTGATCTGTATGCTGTTTATACAACTCTGTTCAATTCTTGGAAGTCATTAAGCTGTGTGCTTTTAAACTGTTAACATATGTATATGATTTTTAAGTGTTTTATTTAATTAAATATTTCCATATAATTGAATTACATAGATGAAACATACAGTGGAACATTTTCCTCAACTGTGGCAAAACATAACAGACTTAGGATATTGTATATTTTAGTACTACTGTCAATAGGAGATAGTCAATTAACTGTACTAGATATAACTATCTATATCCAGAGAGATACAGATTGTGTGTGTATCTATATATTTATATATCTACATACACATATAGATAGATTTAGCTAGACTTGTATAGTCCCAGTCCCTCAGCCCTTTATACTATATGATTTAAGAACAGGTATATTAGCATTATGATTATAGATTGAAAAGAAAAATGAACCTCATATTCTAGCATTGCTATTGATGCTAAAACTTTTTGAAATTATGGAGCTGTATTTTTTTGATGCTTCATTTAAGAATTTATATTCATCTAATTGGTTGTGAGCAAAAAAACACACAATTTTGGCCTTAAATGTTCAAAGCAAATAGCACACTGTCCCTTCAAGTGCTAGTGCTAAAATTATTTTTCAATCTCATCTTCATGGCCATGAGTCTCATTTAAAAAGCCATTTTTCTCTAATAACATTTGCATATTTTATTTTTAAAATAAAACTTCAGATTTCTTCCTCTTGGAAAAATGCAATTTAATTTATAATTTTAAAATTTGGTCCTTAAATATTAATGTTAAACATAATAAAATAGTTGCCATATATATATATATATATATATATATATATATATATATATACATGATATATACATACACAAACATATATGTGTGTATATATGTGTGTGTATAATATATATATAATATATAATATAGGCCGGGCGCGGTGGCTCAAGCCTGTAATCCCAGTACTTTGGGAGGCCGAGGTGGGTGGATCACGAGGTCAAGAGATCGAGACCATCCTGGTCAAAATGGTGAAACCCCGCCTCTACTAAAGATACAAAAAATTAGCTGGGCATGGTGGCGCGTGCCTGTAATCCCAGCTACTCAGGAGGCTGAGGCAGGAGAATTGCCTGAACCCAGGAGGTGGAGGATGCGGTGAGCCGAGAACGCGCCATTGCACTCCAGCCTGGGTAACAAGAGCGAAACTCCGTCTCAAAAAAATATATATATAATATATATATATACACACACATATATGTTTGTTCATGTATATATCATATATATGTAAAGAGAGAGTGAGAAAGGGGAGTTTATCTACAAAAACATTTCTATATCATTTGCTACATAGAAATAAATTTTTGTAGATAAAAAGCAAAATAAATACGACATAAAAGAGCTTCCTTGAATCAAGCATAATTTCCAAATAATTTACATGTATTTTGTGTTTCTTAATTTAATACTATTTTAAAAATCAATAGGACTCTTGTTTTCCAAGGCTCTTCACTCTCACCAACAATTCTATAACAGTTTTTGGAAATTAAAATGTATGAATTTGAAAAGCCCCATACTACTGCTGAGAATTAAAAGATACAAAAATACACAGGTTACAGAAAGCGATTGTACCATGGTCTTATAAACTCTCATTTTTTTTTTCTTTTCCTGATCCCTATAAACTATGCTAGCCAAATGAAGAATATAGGACATTTTCTTGATAGCATTTCTATCTAGAAATGTGAAATAAATAGATGATATATTAATATTTCATTATTATCATTATTATGACCTTTTAGTAATTTGGATCAGTCAGAGGTGAAGCAATTCTTCCAAGGATAGGGGAAACATATAAATAACCAGGGCTGTGGTAGGTAGAAATATAGCCCTTAAAGATGTTCGTGTCCTGCCCTACAAAAACATGAGTATGTTACACTACATGGCAAAGGGAAATTAAGTTTTTGGATGAAACTAATGTTGTCAATCACCAGAAAAAGTGATTATTCTGGATTATCCAGGCTGATCCAATCAAAGCATTTCTGAAAGGATAAGTTTCTGTAGATAAAAAATCCTTAATAGGATAAGGATGCTGTGATTGGATCAGTCTAGATAATCCAGAATAATCAATTTTACTGGTGATTGACAACTTTAGTTTCATCCAAAAATTTAATTATCCTTTGCGATGTAGTGTAACATACAATCACAAGCATCCTTAAAAGTGCAAATAGGGGCCAGGTGCGGTGGCTCACGCCTGTAATCCCAGAACCTTGGGAGGCTAAGGCAGGTGGATCACCTGAGGTCAGGAATTCAGAGACCAGCCTGACCAACATGGTGAAACCCCGTCTCTACTAAAAAATACAAAAATTAGCCAGGCATGGTGGCAGGCACCTGTAATCCCAGCTACTTGGGAGGCTGAGGCAGTAGAATCACTTGAACCTGGGAGGCAAAGGTTGCAGTGAGCAAGATGGCACCATTGCACTCCAGCCCGGACAACAGAACAAGACTCTGTCTCAAAAAAAAAAAAAAAAAGAAAGAAAGAAAAAAAGAGAAAAGGTAGGGTGCAGTGGCTCAGGCCTGTAATCCCAGTACTTTGGGTGGCCAAGGTGGGAGGATCACGAGGTCATGAGATCGAGACCATCCTGGCCAACATGGTGAAACCCTGTCTCTACTAAAATTACCAAAAAAAATTATCTGGGTGTCGTGGCAGGGGCCTGTAGTCCCAGCTGCTCGGGAGGCTGAGGCAGGAGAATTGCTTGAACCCAGGAGGCAGAGATTGCAGTGAGCCGAGATCAGGCCACTGCACTACAACTTTGGGCGACAGTGTAAGACTCTGTCTCAAAAAAAAAAAAAAAAAAAGTGCAAATAGGAGGTTGAAGGAGATCAGAGAGGAAAGAGATTTGAGAACAAAAGGAATGTTGGAGTGATGTGATGTGAGAAGGACTAGCCCAGCAGTTGTTGGCTTTGAAGATAAAGAAAGGGGGCCAGGAGCCAAGAAAGGCGGGTGGCCTGCTGAAGCCAGAAAAGTCAAAAAAAGGGATTCTCTAGAGCATTCAGAAGGGAACACAGACCTGCCGACACCTTGATTTTAGCCGAGTCAAATATGTGCTGGATTGCTAACAGAACTATTATAAAATAATAGCTTCGTTTTGTTTTAAGCACCTTGAATTGTAGCAATTTGTTACATCAGCAATAGAAAACTAATAGAACCACTATGAGCTATATTTTCCAAGAAGCAAAATAGGTATGCTGTTATAGTTAACTCCTCAAACTGCATGGGCATAGACCGGGCACCAGAACAAATGTTCAGCAGTTTTGTACAAAGCTGGGAAAGGAATCTCAAACTTACTCCAATTCATAAAATATAAAATATGCAACCACCAGCACATTGGTGTTGGAAAGCAAAAGAATACACTTCACTGTGCACTGTAGGGGAACCGGCAGAACAAAGATTCGTTCCAACCAGAGCTCCTAATGCTGTCACTGAGGCCTGAAAAGCACCTGCTTACACATCATCTGCTTTAGTACCTCTGTCTCTGGTTATTGGGCAATGATTCAAATAGTACATTTGGTGCCAACCCAAAGCAGTTCTATTCCCATTTCCTGCAGATCTAGCTCTTGAAGCAGAAGGTCACTGTGCACTAGCAATAACTTTGTAGTATTTTAAAGGAATCCAAGGAAAAAGACTGAGCTATGAAATATGGCTTGAGATGTAATTAGTCCTTGCTGTTGCAAAGGTAAATGAGGACTCAAATAAAGGAGAAATTTAAATTCCCCTTCTGCTGTTACCTATAACTGTGTTCTCTCAGGACACAGATCAACAGAGGAAAAGAGATGATCTGAGTCAAATATGTTGGAAAAGCTGCTTAAGCTCAGTGCTGCTAAAGTTGGCATCAGATTGAGCTGTCTCTGGTACTCATTTGCCAACAGCAGAAATGTAAGCCACAGAAAGAGGAACTTCACAGGGAGATCCTGAACTCTGTAAAAATTGTTCATTCATGAGTTGGCAAGAAGTAGATGAAAGAGATATAGTACATAGAATGAAATTTTAAGGTGGGTGTAAATAATTGTAAAACTATTATTTTAAAGAAGAAACTTATATATTTGTTCTCAAGGTATATATATGTATATACATACAAATAATAAAAAGAAGAAAAAGATTAGGCATATTCATATGCAATGTAGGAATCATTTCAAACAAAAGTATTAAATTTGCTACTAGAAGCCATAGCATGACATAGTCATTGGATTGATTGGATCCTTACAAAATAGATCAGATTGTGTAGTCTGCCTTAGCTAATTTTTTTCTCTCCTCTTTTGCAATCAAACTAGTCATGCAGGGTAGTCTGACTGTTTTTGATAAAATGTCTGAGTAGAGTCTCTGTGAATCCAAATTTTTCCAGGTTCAAAACACCAGGGAAGCAAAAGTGACATTTATGTATTTTATAACTTATTTTCAATGTCTGTGATTATTTCAGATTGAATGGAGTTAGGGAAATATGGGACCTTCTGACATCTTCTGACTAATGAACTATAGCTCTGATTTTTATGATGATTGATTTTATTTTTCAATTGTTTTGATTTCTGAAAATTTAAACACCCACTTAGCATGAGATTGATAACGATTATTTGTCATGTAGAAAATCTGACTTAGATTTATGGAATTGCTTGACATATTTCAGAACTGCCTGTACATGTGAATTTCTATTATTTTGTTCCATATGAATTTGAAATAAAACAGGAATATCTGCTGTTATATTAGCATGAGAAGGGCAAGTTGGGAAGGGCAAGTTCTTATTATTGGCACCACCAATTCTTATGACAGAAAAATACTATAGTTTATTACATTACTCCTAGAAGAATGGATATATATATATATATATATATATATATATCACATATTTATCTATATATAATATAGATAACATGTATATATAATATGCCATTCTAGCAATATCACATTGGCACAGGAATTATTGCTTTGAAGGTATAAAGTGTTTTCATATCCTCAAATAAGTTTGCAAACAGTCACCATACGTAATAAAAAGGATGAACAGTTCATTCTTGGCCCCGGCTGGCCAGCAGGCATTTATTATCAGTTACACTTACACATGTCAGTGTGAGTTCATCAAATATAAAAGATTTTTCACCTCCACTTGATATAATCATAGAAATTTTGAATTGGATATGACCTAAGACATAAAGTTGCCTAACCACTCACCTAAAGTAGAAATTATCAATGTCAGTATCTCAGATAAGTGGTCATCAATCATATGTTTCAAATACTACAAGTGCCTAGAAACTCAGTGCTTTTTGAGTCAGGTCATTTCTCTGTTGAACAGATCAATTTTCTATTCTCTGTTATGGTAAAGAATCTTCAATTCTTTAATATCTTCATATTGGTTCTGTATCTAGCCTCTGTAGCTCTAAGACTATCATAGCTGCTACTATTTTTCTGTGTTCTTTATCTCAGCATTCTGTTACCTTTAATCCTATCTTTGCACTTTGAACATATCCTCAAGCAACCCTCAGGTAGATTGCTCACCATGTTTCGGATGTATGCTAATTGTTTAAACACTCTTAAAACTTAACCTGAGAGCCTAACTGGGTTTTTCCAATGTAGACTTCAGGGCAAGTTATTTGCTTTCAATCTTTTTTGAACACTATTATTTCATTGAAAACCATGATTTTTAATTATTATATAAATAGTCTTGCTTGATTAGACCTCAAAATAGACTTTAGTTTATTTCATTATATTCTAAAATATTATTCAACCAGAATTGCCTCCTCCTACTCCCAAACCCTAACACACACACATATTATTTTCAAATTTTTTTTAAACACAAATGCAACACTTGACATTTTCCTTGTTGATTATTGCTGAGACATATTATTGTGCTTTATAATTGTCTTATGCAGTGCAGTGGTAAGCACAGTATAGTGTGAATGTAAACTTTTAAAGCTTGGCTTCTAGGGGTTCATTCCAGTCATCTATTTAAAGAAATAATAAAATTCGGCAAGAATGAGGCCAAAGACAGGTCTTTGTGGTATATTATGAAAAGCTTCCTTCTCTTAATTATCATTCTTACTTCAACATTTCTCTGAAATGGTATGAAACTCCTTTGGATACTCGAGATAAAAATTTCCTGAAACAATACATAATATCATTAAACTGTATGGGTATTTCCTCATTATGATGTTATTACTAAAACTTCAATTACTTTAATATATATTCATTTCACCCACTTTAGTTTGAAGGCCATTTATATCCTGTTAAACATCAGCATTGTGCTAGCTACTCTTACCATTTAGAGGCAATCTGCTGCATTACCCCCTAGCATTTTGGATAAGCATGCACTCATTCTCAACTCTAGGCTTTCTGCACCCATTACTTTTGGTTGGCAATATTATTTTTTATTCTTCCTTCATGATGGATACTTTTCAATCTTTTGGTGTAGTGTTTTCAAGTATTATCTTTTCAGAGACATATTGTTTTCATTCTAGATGTCTCTCCAAAGTAAAAACGTATACATCTTTAGAAATAGGAAAGTTAAAACAAGTGAATAAATTACTCTCTTAAGTAACACAATTTTAGATTCATTCTTCTGCCTTGAGATATAATTATCTTACTGTGTCTCATAAAAGGTTCTCTTTTTTGATGACATTGAGAAGTATATTTCTAACTTTTTAGGTACAAATACTGGTATTCAAGTTATCTTTTCAACCATTTTTATCTAATTCTAAGTTGTCTACTTCTTGTGAAACTCCTAATTTCTTCTTTTCTGTGGACTTGAAGTAAATCCACAGTAGCAACTTTCACTGCTTCTATGGCTTCCATGAAATAAAATTTCAATAAATAAGAATTCACCAGATATCCCATTTGAAGGCTTGTTTTTCAACAGATGCTTCCATAATAACCCACTAGTTATTTCATCACTGCTAACTCTGCAGCCTTGGAGAAGTTCACAAACACTAAGCACTATTTCATTTAACCAGTTAATAAATAAATACATAGTTTATACTGGTGCTGCTTACCATGTTTTGTTAATTTGGAAACACTCCTCTGGGTTTATACAATAAGTTTTCTGGATATATATTTAGGTGTAACTATTTCTCTTGTCCAATCATTCTATTAAGTCTGTTTCAGATTAATAATACACATACGGTCTTGGAAAGAAAAAGATTAAGAGACCAATTTTACTACATAGGAGGAACAATAATGTCAATTAAAAGTCTAAATGAATAGGCAGGAGGACAAGGCACAGAAGACAGATCAATAACTTCAGTGATTCCTGTGTTTAGCTTTTTCAAGTGATGGAGAGTCTTCTTATTCTAGATACATTTTTTTCCTTCAGGATCATATCTTCTCTTTCTTAAAAGTATAATTTGACAGAGAAAAGAATAGTACATACTTAATATTTGACCATGGCTAAACTCTGGAAAATACTGAGATGCAAATACTGCTACTTTCTTCATGATCCCTAAAGTATACCCAGTACACATACAAACAAGGAAGCAACAATGTATAACTGTAGTAGAATCTGTTAGTAGAATTACTAGAACACTAATAAGCACATTGTTATTATTGTTCTGAGCAAGAAATATAATATTTGGGTAATAAAAGCAAGGGGTTTTTTGTGAAGATGTTATGGGCCAAATTGTATGCCCTCAAAATTCACATGTTGGAAGCCCTAACCTCAATGTGACTATACTTGGAGATAGGGTGTTCAAGGAGGTAATTAAAGTTAAATAAAGTTATAGGGTGGGGCCCTAATTCCATAAGGCTTGTGTTCTTATGGAAGAAGAAAAAAACTTTCCTTATAAAAATAAAACTGTGACAAGATTTTTCTTTTCCTTAATTATATTGTACATATAATAATGAATGTAATGGAATAATACATGTGTTAATGAAAAATCTATAGATGATGAGTAAGGAATCTTCCAGTGGCTATACCTATTACTGTTAAAAATGCAATGTGGCAATATGCACGGCAACAACTTAATGATTTTTTGAGCCCATGGAGATCTTCCATTACCAGATATTAAAGGAGAAAGAAATGATGTGCAGTACAATCTCCCCTCCCTGCATCTCCTGCTACTGCTGACTTGACATACTGCATGTGAACATGACACACCTTGTGACAGCACACCTGCCTACCACACCAGTCAAATGGAGCCCTCGTCTTCATTCAAATTAAGCTAATCATTAAACACTTTTATTCAGAAACCACTATGGTTTCATACTTATAATATAACATACATGTGAAACTTATGTGTTCACTATAATATACACAAGTCAGCATTGAACTAGTAATAAAATGGCATGGAAGAACTCAGTATTGTGCATGCATGCGCAGACTCTGAAAAATACTTGTTATATACTATCATATTTTAATCCATATAATGATTTTATGAGGCAGAAACTAGGCTTCTCTCTAGATTATAAACAAAGATACTAAGGCAAAGAATAGATAGTGACTTGTTCAAAGTCTCACAGGCAAGTCTTACGTTTACGTCTATCTTGAGTCCATGGGCTCAATCATCATGCTAGAATGATTTGGATAGGGGACATGTGTTAAGATGGCAAATATATAAAATATATTTAATTAAAGGTATTCAAGTTTCCGTAGAAATTTTCTGTTTTCTGCTATCTGACAAACCTCAGTCTCTAGTAATTTAGGTTAACGAGTAGGCTGTGCATTAGTACTTTCTCTTCGTTAAGATAATGAATAAAGACTAAAGGAGTGAGCAATAACCATGATGAAACATAATAAGGACTTTGGGGAAAAGTGATCTGAGTTTATCAACTCAACCACTTGAACCAGTATGTGCCCTATGCTCAGGTTTGTAGGCTAACTTTGTTTTCTCTGTGCCACTTAAAGATGCCATGGACCAAATGCACCCTTTAAGATAGATCTCACCAAGAACTCAAGAACAAAGCCCATACTACAAACAAAACAAAACAAAATTCTGGACTACAGAAAAAAAATTACTCAGGAAATTATTATTATTATTACTTATTTATGCTGCATATCTTCTGTTGTGGTTTTAGAAGAACGCATTGATTTGGGGCAAAAAGTGAGCAAACAATTGATCTATATTTTGTCCTAGCACTGGCATATTATTAAAAAGTGAAAATGGGATTTAACCTCTACTTATTTCCTCCCAAAGAAAAGAATTACAAAATTGATAAAATGAACATTTTTAAGAGACTTGAAGGAAGTGAAAGTAGAAATTCATTAAAATAAAACAACATTGTACCATCGTCTTACATTGGGAAGATAGATAGAAAAACACCTTTGTAATAAAATAAAAGAAGAATAGGAACCTAAATCAAGACAATAGATGAAGTAACAAATAATTACAAAGTTCATATCTCAATTTTGGTTTTATGAAGTATAAAATACCTGAGTCACAGGAAAGTAGATGACACTCCATAATCTCAGACTCTTTGAGTAAACACTGTTAAAAAGAAGAAAAAACACTATTGCTACTAGAATGCTCAGGAACGTGAAAGGACGTTTTTTCTCTTTTATATCAATGACAACAGGCCTCTTGACAAGAAACACAAACAAATTAGGAAGCCTGGAAATTGTACTCCTTACCTGAAAGTTTGAGTTACTCTACAAATTTCTACTCTACTCTGCCTCAAACTATAATTCATTTCCTAGCTCTCCTTTGGTTTTTCTTCCTCCTTCATTTAATTTCTTTCTTTTTCCTCATCAATATTATTTTAAGCTCCTGCTAGAGACTCTTCCGTCTTGAAAAAAAGGTAGATAAAATGAACTCCCTAAGAAGTCTCATGCAGTGGGGTGGGAGTAACAGAAAAGTTAAAAAATAGTGATAGCTAATTTATGGAGAACCTAATGTACATGTCTCATTTTCTCTCACAATCACTATATGAGATTGGTTCTATATAATATATGAAGAAACTGGGACTCGTAATTTTTAGAAAGTTGTCAAAAGAATGAGAGATATTTAAGCAAATATCTTTGAGGGCCCCCCAAAATTAAGTCAGCAAGCTTAAGAGCATGCAGGCATTATTACTGAAGTATAGAAGAAAGAAATCAGTGAATTTTAGGATGTTTGTTGGGCGTAAGGGAGGATTGAGAAGTCACAAAATACTTGGTAGAGAAGATGGTGTGAACTTGGTTTTGAACAATAGTGTATTAAATTGATGGATAATATGGAGGGATTTGGGCACACAAGCAATATTTGAAAAGACACAGTACTGTGAAAAAACATAGAATATTTGGTGGACCACAGTTTATGAAGTGTAACTGCATTACAGATACGTGGTAAGAAAGGCAGTCACAGAATTTGAATGAAAATCATGAACAAAATGAAGAAAGGTCTATTAAAATATTGTATTAATTTAAGCTTTATCCCAAAGGAAGTGATAATCTACATATAGATTTTAGCAGCATAATTGCACAATTAGGTTGCATTTCTGAAATTTACTCACAAATAATGAGGAGGAAGCTGAATAGTTTAGGAGAGAAATAAGAACTCAAGCAGTGATGGTGTAGACAACAGCAGCACTTTGAGAGATATTTTGAGTGACTAAGTTTTTATCTAGCACATCCTCTTTTATAATACTGGACAGACAAATGCAACTTGTAAAACGTTGGTGCTTGGTGATTCGTCTCTACATTGTGTTGCTTTTAGTTATTTTCTTTTAATGAATAAAAGAGAATAGTCAGTACCTATAGTACATATGATAGTAATGCATTGCTTCAGAATAGCATACATTTTCAAGTTTCCATGCCATTCTACCAGTAAAGCAAAAGTTAACTACTTACATTCAGCATACATCTATATGAATCATAATCTTCATACTGCATAAAAATGTTTCACCAAGTAGATTTTAATGATATCAATTATATATTCTATACACAATAACTCTGTTTAAAAATCAATTTTTTCAATATTAATCTCATATTAATTAATGCAAACATGAAGCTAAAATAGTTATAAATCACTTACTATGCTCTTGCTGTTAGGAAAAATTGATGAAATTTAATCGATTTAACATGTTTATCATATATCTCACAATCAAGCCAGGCATGGTGGATCCTGCCTGTAATCCCACCACTTTGGGAGGCTGAGGTGGGTGGATCATCTGATGTCAGGAGTTCCAGACAAGCCTGGCCAACATGGTGAAACTCCATCTCTACTAAAAATGCAAAAAATTAGCTGGGCGTGGTGGCAGGTGCCTGTAATCCCAGCTACTTGGGAGGCTGAGGCAGGAGAATTGCTTGAACCTGGGAGGCAGAGGTTTTACTGAGCCAAGGTCACGCCATTCCACTCCAGCCTGGACAACAAGAGCGAGACTCTACCTCAAAATTTATACACAAACACACACACACACACACACACACACACACACACACACACACTCAAACACCACTCCTAACTTCTATTTTGATTTTATGAAAGTCTTCATTTATTAAAAGAAATTGCTATGCTCATAAATACCAAGTTTATGAGCAGTTGCATGAAGTATTTCAACCCCTGAAAGGGTCTTGGTGAAAGTCTGGTAGTAATTATATCATATTATCAATATGCTTGTCTGCATTGAAAAGAAACCTGGAGACTTGTAGTTGCTTCTGTTTAAGAAGATATTTTATACTACTCAATTATTTTCATTTTCTCATTGGTATTAGAGTTTTCTGAATCCAAAGCATCATTATTTGTATGTCCTTCTATTTTTGAATGTTGTTTTCACTAATTTCCCTCATATTCTTTTTTATTACCTTTCATATATGATACTTCAAACAAGAGTATATGCTCCACTAAGCATTTTATTCTTTGATCTGCTATATTAAATTTATTTTCTCATTTTTTCCCTATGCTATAAATATATACAAAATGATATCACTTCTTTGAACATGTGAATTATTATATTTCTGTTTGACGTCCACTTTTAATTTTAAGTCCTCATATTTTATTTCAGCATCATCACATCACTTGCCTTTTGCCATTTTGGAATATAGTACACAAATTCCTGTCTATTTCTATTTTATCTATACTTCAGGCCAAGAGTTTTCATAATATAGTATATTTTTTCACTTTAAAACAAACAGCCAAACCTATAAAATAGGCCTTATCCTTGTTCTCCAACACCAGGGTTATTGCAGTTTTATATTCTAAGTTTAAAAAAAAGAACTAAGAAATATGGAGCCCAGATGTAAAGGTCATGTAGCGCCGTGTACACAGATACTCAATAACTGTGTGTTTCTTAAGTTATACAGTTAGAAAGGCAGAGGGAGAGTGGAAATGTGACTGAACTCTTGAAAGCATGAGCAGCAGGATGGACAAACATGCAGCTTTTCCTCCTTTCCTCTTCTGTCTATGAATAAACTTAGTGAGACAGAAAAATAACCATGCACTTCATCATGATAACCAATACAAATTTTTGTTGAAAGTTCACTATGTGCAGAGCACTATTCCAGATCCTTGGGGATGTAAAGAGTCATGAAACACAGAACCTGCTTTTAAGTGTCTTTAATTTAGATGAAGAGATAAATATTATATGATATATAAAACATATTTTTTGGATTCAGAAAAGAATGAGGAAGAGTAGTTAACTTACTATAAAAATGGGTTGATTAGAAGTTAAACTTTCTGAGGAGTTCACATGATGTTTTTTCACTTTTCGTTGCTCTGTCCTGTTTCCTACACTTGTTTAGGAAAATAGTTCAAGCTTAGTCTTGCTCAGAGTGTGCTATAAGGCTATAAGGCTGTAATGTAGGGTAGGGGAATGCCCTTAAATGTCCATGCCCAAGTGTAGCATAATTTGTAAAGTAAACTTACAGTAACTCATTCTCCCTGATCAGCAGGAGTAGATTAACGGAGACAAATAAATTTTGTACAATTTTAACTAATTACAATAAGCCAGTTCTGTTTCTATGAACATACAGTATAAATTAACATTGTCTATCCTCATATAAATATAGTATAATAAATGCAAATGAGCCATAAGCCAAACTAAATTCAAGTTACATCTTCATAAATAGTTATAAAATGTTTTAATGAGGGGCTTAATGAAAACATGAAGTTTAAAAATGAACTAAACTATTGGTAAATATTTAGTTATTCCCAGTATGAAGAATTTATAACCATGAAGAAAGCGTAAAAATTCACCAATGAAACTACTGAAAATATTGTTTATATAAGTACTAGAAAATACAGTATCAGAAGCTCAACTTAGAAAGTATATGTGTTCTTCACATATCAAATATTTATAATCGGTAAAGGAAGTGAATATTTAGTATTAATTTAATACTAGTTTTAGTATTAAATGAAGGGATGAGGATAGTCATCCTTACTACAGATAATAAGATCTAATTTTTATGCTTATTTTTCTTTCTCTAGTTATCTAATTACTTATATCTGTCATTTAACTATCCATCCATATATTTGCAAGTAAATACATAGTTACATAGTAAATCCTGGAGAGTAATGACTTTGTGTAGTTCTTAGTTTTCCGTTCTGTGTTTTCTAAACTTTCTTCAAACTCTAGATATTAGTATTTCTATAATGATCAAAAAGAAGCATCAGCTTAGGTGATAAATTTCTACAGCCTTTCTAGAAAGTTATTTGTGCTGAAATATTTTAAAACACTTAAAATCATTTAGTGTCCTATAAGCTCTTTATTTACATTCGTAAATCTGTCCTCAGGAACAAGTCAGAGATATAATCAAAGGTTATTTACACAAGTAAATTAATATCAGCAGTGCTTATAAACCTTTGGGAAAAAATCTAATTATAAACAATTGAAACTGGTGTAAATTTGGTATGAACTAATCATGAGATGAAATATTATGAAACCAGGGAAATCACACCGAGACTTAATATTTAATGACTTGGGTGCATGTTCATAATCTAACATTAAGAATTAATGAATGTGAATACTATGAGCAATATAATATGAACACTCTATTCAGTATATATCAATCTTCACTCATCACAGACACACATTTCAGCCTACATAGGTTTTATATATTCATGAAACCATATCACAGGAAAATAGTATAGGAGGGCTCCAGGTGGATTTTGATTTTTGTTTCTTCTGTTTCATATTTTTAAAATTTTACAGTGACATTTTATTGTTATACTCAAATAATAAGATAAATTAGGGAGAAATTTGGGCTGGGTGTCAATCTCCTTTTTAGGTTTTACAGTAACGGGTTTAAGAAAAATGGTAGAGTATTTTCTCGTTGAGCCTAACATATAATTATATGAGAAAGACAGAAGAAAATGAAAAATAAAAAATGTAGTTAGCTCCCTGTGGGTGTGTGAATTTCTTAACTACCAGAAAACACACACTAAACAGTCTTCTGTGGTTGAAAGATAGATTCATAATTTAGGAATGGGGATGTTGGAAGCTACTCAGAAGTCATTTGACTCCCAGCAGGGCTGAATGAGCACTAATATTGAATTGTCTTATGGCTGAAAGACTAGCCTGAAGGAAGTTACCCTGAGTCATTTCCATGTGCTAGGTTTATGTCTGGGCCTACTGGAGAGTTTTTTTGTGAGTATTGTCATGAGTCTTGATTGCCAGCAGGCTCCCTGGACTCATGCAAGTTCCTAGATGCCAGATTCACAGATTAGACACACAGGATACATATCGACTTTTGATGAGCATCTCACTAACTATGCTATCTCAACATTATGTAACTACCAAGGGGTTCCAGAGAAAAAGAAAAATAAGTGTTTCTGTTTCCCTAAACTCCTGAAAGAACTTAGGCTGCTATATTCTTAAATAATATCCAAGGTTTTGTAACGTAATTTTGAAATTCAAGAAAATTAAATGGACAGGAAAAGACAGAAAACAAGGATGACTGTATTTTTCCACTTATTTCAAGTAACAAATTCAATCTGGCTATAACAGCATGGTATGTATGAGTAAGAACTGACCATGTATTTGAAATAGTTTTTGACTTAAATCCTTAAAAAAATTAGATAAAATCCAGTTTTTAAAATATCTTAGCTTTGTGGCTTTTTCAAGTTATTTAACCCTTCAATTTCAGTCTCCTTTTCTGTAAAATAAGTCTAATAATATCTAATTTATAGGTTGGGATGGGCTTTATGTAAGATTATTATTTTAGAAGTGCAATGCAAAGCATCAAACAAATATAATATGATTAGTTCACTGCTTTTTTTTATTCTTTTTACTTAAGACCTGTGGTCAGTGGAGCGTATGGAACTTTGTGTCAACAGTACATGTGTTCTGTCCCTAGATCAGCCACTTTCTAGCTGGATATTGTTAAACCTGGGCTTAAATTTTGTTTTCAATGAAATTGAATAATATTATATATATAAACAATAGAATGCTTAAAGATAATAAAAATAATATGAGGGATTTTGTTTTCTATGAAATGGAATAATATTATAGATATAAACAATAGAATGCTTAAAGATAATGAAAATAATATGAGGAATATGTTGCATTTTATCATTTAATTTGTGTAAAATCATCACAGCTGTCTCTAAAACGTATGTGTTATCAAAGATGATGCATAAATTTCACAAGGTCTCACAAGTGTTAAGAGGTAAAAGGCAGTCTTCAACTCTATGTTTTCTGAATTGAAAGTCTGAGGAAATCTGGATGCCTCCAAGGGCAAGGAGCACAGAGGAAAGACCATATGAGGACACAGCAGTAAGAAGGCAGCAAGCCAAGGAGGAAGGCCCTAGGAGACACCAGCCCTGCTGGCACCTTGATCTTTGACTTCTAGCCTCCAAAACTATGAGAAAATTAATTTGTTTCTTAAGGCACCCAGTCTATGGTATTTTATTATGGCAGCCCAAGCAACATGGGTTTGGACTCTGCAGGTCCATTCATGTGAGTTTTTGATAGATATATTGGAAAACATTTTGGAGATTTATGACAATTTGAAAAAACTTGTAGATGAGCTTCACAGCCTAAAAATATCAAAAAAAAAATGTAATGAATGCATAAAATATATGTAGACACTGCTCTATTTTATCATTTATAACCATAAAATACACACACACACACACACACACACACACATACACACACATACACACACACAAATCTCTTCACATTCTTTCATACTAAATAGGTTGAAGTACCTAGAAGCTCCCCACAACTGCTTAGATTGCATTTTCTAGATATCTTCATTGCTTTGGGTCAGTGTCTTTACTAGTAAAAGAATAAGCTGTTTTAAATTAATTCTTTATAATCTGGATTTGTTTGGGGCTTATAGGTTCCTCGACTCTTCTCAGGAGAAACTTTGAAGGAAATTGAGGCAAACCAGAAGGCTCTACCTTTTTTGTTACTTCAAAAAGAGAAGCTTTTCTCTTATTTCCTTCATTTTCTTATTTATATGCATAAGATTTCACTTGTACAGAAGAACCCAGCATTAAAAAACAAGCTTGAGAACTACTAGACTAGATGTTCTCAAAAGACCTCTTCATTCTCCAATAAACATATTAAAGAGTCATGAATTAGTCAGAAGATAAGAAAAAACAACATATCAGTAAGCAAATTAATTTTGAAACCAAGGAAATGTTTACCTGACATATGTGCTCAACAGGAGTGGATAGATAACTCAAATTTTGTGACAATTGTTTATACTGCAATGTAAGTGCTTGGATTGAAAAAGCCAAAATGCAAAAGATTAATTAGATATGTGAGTAGGCCTAAGAGAATAGTAGGCAGCTTATTAAGTAAGTGTATTAGTAAATATATTAACAGCAAGAAGGAGGGTTGAAATCAATAAATTAAAAAGGAGATGTCCCAGGAGCACCTACAAACCAAGAGAAGTAGGATAAAGCAATAAGAAGGGTAATCAAATACTCAACAAAATCATTGATAAAACCAGTCCTTATGCCTCATGTGCAGATGACTGATGCAGCCAGAAGCAGCAGGAATGCATCTCTAGGGACCCTAGGGATTAGAGCTAGAATTTTGAAGGCTGAAAGCAAATATTTTTATCACATCTTTTAGTTTATTAACCCATTCACTCAGTAATTCACTCTACATATATTTATTAAAGACGGCATAGGAAATAAATAACAGATGAAAGAGGTAGTATTATGTTGTCTAATTGACTGGGACTATTTTTTATAATGTCAAAATTATAAGTTCTCAATAAATGACAGAATTCATATAAAATAGATGAAAGATAATATTTGGGAAAAGATCCATTGTGGTAAAAAAAATTTTCAAAGGATATGAGTGTGTGTATATGTCTGTGTGTGTGTGACAGAGAGAGACAGAGACAGAGAGAGAGAGAGAGAAAGAATGAGAGTGAGAGAACTTGAGGGAGAGTGCCTAGTAAATCAATAAAACCAGATACCCTGAAGAAGAACCTGTGCTATTCTCAGATCCTGTCCATCTTCATTACAGCCACCATAGGCACATTCTCTATCCTGGATTGCTAGAATTGCCCTTCTAATGGGTCTCTATGCTTCCACTCAACCCCTGAATGTTCATTTTTCACATAGCAAGTAGTATGTTCTTTAAAACACACACACACACACACACACACACACACACACACACACACACACACAAAATTCACTGATTGTAATTAATGGCACTAAATTGTGCCCTTACAAATACTTAAAATGGGCAGGGTACGGTGACTCACACCTGTAATCCCACTTCTTTGGGAGGCCGAGGCAGGCAGATCACTTGAGGTCAGGAGTTCAAGACCAGCCTGGCCAACATGGCAAAACCCCATCTGTATTGAAAATACACAAATTAGCCAGACCTGGTGGCTCATGCCTGTAATCCTAGCTACTCGGGAGACTGAGGCAGGATAACTGCTTGAACTCAGGAGTCAGAGGTTGCAGTGAGTGGAGATCATGCCACTGCACTCCAGTCTGGGTGACAGAGTGAGACTCCATTTCAAAATATAAATAAATAAATAAATAAAGGTTAAAATGGCCCAAATGCCCATCAACAAATGATAGATTATAAAAGTGTATATAGAAACATTTAAATATCATTCAGGCTTAAAGGAAGAAATTCTGACACATGCTAACACAGATGACCCTTGAGGACATTATGTAAAATAAGTCAGCCACAAAAAGACAAAACTCTGTGATTCCACTTATATGAGGTTTCTGGAGTAGTCAAATTCATATATACAGAAAGTAAAATGGTGGTTATCAAGGCCTGGTGAAAGGAGAGAAGAAAGAGTTGTTTATTGGGTAGAAATGAGTACAGAGTTTCCGTTTTGCAAGATGGAAAATGTTCTGGAGATGGATGGTGGTGATGATTGCACAACAATACGAATGTACTTAACACTATTCAACTATACATAAAAAATGGCTAAAATGGTACATTTCATATTATGTTATTTTGCAATAATTTAAATAAGTATTTTAGTGATTAAAACAAAGCAAAACGGAATATATTGTAAGTCTCCAATCATATACTCGCCACTACTGTTCTACAAATCTCCTCCTTGTACAAGTCCTGCTCTCTCTCCAACATCAGTTGGTGCCACTCTCCTCCCAATACATTAGGAATGGCCCACAGGATTATGCCTATTACTCAGACACCTCAAGTCAATCCAGCCTTAAGGAGCTATTCCAGCTGAGACAAATATTCCTTCCCACCATCTTTCTATAGGTTGCCCATTCTTATCCTTTACTAAGTTTACATGCAATTCTTTACTGACCACACAACATGAACTAGCTCCTTAGACATTTCCTATTTAATTACTCTAAACTTTATGCTATAAATGTGAGTTTATAAAGTCTGTATCTCTTATTTATTCATGGTATTTTTCATGACTAGATGTTACCTGGTACATAGTAGGTGTTCTCTCTATATTTATTGCATGAAATGTTTAAGTATGTGTGTATATATATTTAAAAAGCCAATCGTTAAGATTATTTATACCACAAATCAATAAAGAAGCAATACCTATGGATTATGATTGCTATTATAGGTGCTTGGAATATGTAAACCAAGTAATGCTTATATAAAATTATCATCTGAATGAATGTAATTTGTTCTCAAAATTGTCACCAAGCCTTGGTGAGATGGGGCCTTGTCTCAGAACCACTAATGAGAGGATATTTCACACTAAGAAGGGAACTAATACAGAGGGAAGAAAGAGAAATTAAATGGAACACATACATTACGTACTTTTTTATTTAATCACCAATAAACTCTAGAATATTTTAAAATATTTTATACCTTTTTGTCAACAACTGGAACTGAGACCCCAAGAAAATAAGGGGCAAAACTAATGGCATAAGAGCTTATGATAGAGATGAGCATCTAATTCAAAATGCCCTTCAAACAAACCAGATTGGAAACATCTTTGAAAATTCATTTAAAAAGCAACGAGCCTCTTTTTAAAACCAAGATCTTATATAAAAGCCCAATATATAAAAATAGAAGAAAGTGAAGCTCTTTTATTTCTGTGGCTTTCATGGTCAGCTGAATTTCACCTTCTGAACAACCATGTTTCCTTTGTATTTTTCTATATATTTATGAAGCTTTAGGCTAGTCTTAAAGGCTTAGAGATCAGTCTATCTCCTAAAAATCACTCTGCCTACATTGGCTCTTACGTTTCTTTGTTGATTTCATTGTTTCTCCCAAATTTATTTAAAGGAAGAACATAGAAACAAGAATATTGTTAAGAAGAGGAAATTTGTTTTAAAGCTGTATTCTCTGTTTTACGTGGATTACATGTTCATTTAAAATACATTTAAATGGGCTGATGGAGGTGGTACTACATAATTATTGATTGATTTTTTTACAGTTAATGAAGTAGACATTATAATTTCAAAGTTATAAGCTTCAAATACTGATCAGTTAGAAACATACATACATAAATACATACATGTATGACTACATAAGTACACTGATTGTCCATACTCTTTTCCCAAACTTATGTTCCCTAGTCATTCCCATAGTAGTCATTGTTTTGGAAATTTCTGGTTACTGACTCAAATACAATACTGAAGAATGACGAACATTCACCTCCTGTAATAAAAAAGAAATACTGGCGGCAAAATCTCACCAATGTGATGCTCAAATGTGATGCATAGAATAAGAGTATAATTGTTCCTTTTTTTGCACTGACTGGGGAAAATAAGACATGGCATCCCAGAAGCTACCTGCAAGGTTGCACTGGTAGTAGAATGACAGCTTATGTTGGGGCCAGGGGCCAGGCTGAGTTGACTGCTCCTGTTACTATTACAGCCCTAAATTGTGGCCTTTTCACAACCATTGTCCTCCCTGTTCACAGGCCTCCCAGGTCTCATGACTCCTGGCATTTGCTAGCCATGGAACATCATTTTAGGGCTGGCGTGGGTATCCACCATGTCACAGGCAGAAATCTCAGTGATGTTCATTTTCTTAGCCTTTACTCAGGCTTTACGATATTCCAACTTAAACCTTTCAAATCTTCCCAAATGATCTGATTACGACCTTTTCCCAAAGGACTGTCTATCCAAATTTCTAATCACAGCAGAAACATCGAGGCAACTCATAGGTTTCTTTTTGAGTCTTGAAGAGAACTTACTTGAACTGTGATAAAGGGAAATTTCTGGATTCTCTATTACTTGAATATTGGAAAAAACGTATTTCCTAAAAAAAGACCATACTACCATCTTTCTCTTATAAATTTTATGTAGTATCTATAAATTAGTTCTGCTCTAAATTTCACCACACCCCTAAATTTCTTCTGCAGGAGCTGGACAGGGACAGCATCTTTCATGCAGAGCTTCACAGTTCTGTTCCAAGGATGGGTCACCAGTGTGTTCACCCTGCGCCCAGAATAGCATTTCATTATGTCAGAACCATTTTCTCCCTGGCACCCCAGAAAGCATGAAAGTCAGATTCATACCTGGCAATTTTTTTCTGCTCCTCTGTTGATAGGACTATAAATTTGTGCAGTTAATTCTTAGACTTGGGCATTTTTACAGTCCTTATGATTATGAATTATAAGCAATGATCACCCTTTCACTCTTTATTTTTTTCTTTCATTATACTTTATTATTTTACTTCCAATATGTTTAATATCTTATACCAGTAATATATTTTATTATACTATACAATTTTACCTCTGCTTTTTTGCCTGTTTTCTATCTCATGCATCATATTAGAAGGTCATTGAGAATGAGAACTGTTTTTACATTGAACATTCTGTGTTGATATGTCTCCAACATGTTGAAGTGCTCTTAGCTCATAGTATTTCCTCAGAGATTCAAAAAATTTAATGAATTTTCATGAATTGGAGCAATATATATTGATATATGTGAACAGTAGCTGATTAGATAGAAACTTGTTCTTAAGTTTGGCTGCATAGAAAGCTTATTCTAAGTATGTCACTTTTCCTCACTCAGCACAGAGCAGTGATCACTTAGCCACTGAAATTCCAAACAAATATCAATAACTCAAGACTGTTGCGATAGCTGGTAGTGATATAGGCATCCCAAAAGTAATATTTGCTCACAGCATTGAGTCTCTTTCCCAGAAAAGGGGATATACTTTTCAGTTTTCCAATTGTTCTGTTTAGTAGGTTCTTTTGCATGTGTCTTTAATATTTGGCTAATGCATAGTCATCCAGAAGAAAACCATGTCTGGCTGAAGCTTGGAAGGACGTATTAAGGTATTTTGTAGAGAGAGGAGATATCAGCTGCTATTTATTAAATGCTTTTCTCATGCAGTATTAGTGAATTTCAGTTATGTGCTAAACACATTTACTATGACTGATACAGGGTGAGAGGAGTTAAGTGCCATATCCAAACTAGTGCAATTAAGACAAGATGAGTTCTTAATGGATAAAACAATTAAAAACTATACTTCAAATTTATTTTTAAATAAATTTAAATATTATATCTATATATTAATTATAGACACTTCATTTAATATATATGTAAATAAATTTTGTGAACTGCATAATACCAAATGTTTAATACTATGTATTACTCCACATGTAATTTGTTTTCCAATCAAAAGTTCCTTGACTAATTCTTCACTAGTTTATTGTTTAAATATTCTTTAATAGAGTGGATGAAATCCCATAAAATCTACTCAAATTATGTGGTGACTCAGAACAGTGTCTAGAAAGGTATCAGCTAGCGTAAGTAGAGAGTGATAGTTGAAAAATTACACAAGCCTATCATACTTTTATCTAAAGAAGTAGTTAACACCACATTTGGAAAATGTCATGCGGTTACTAGGTAATGATTATTATTATTTAACTATTATTAAATCATAGAGTATGCAAAGATGATAACTAACAATATAAAAAGCATTCAAAAAGGCAATTGGCCAGAAAGGATTTCAATTTAATGTAGGATATTGCCTCACTGTTTTTAGTAGAGTCCCCTTTCAAAACTATTGCAGGATGCGAACTAAGTATCTATTAAAAAAACTCATATGTTTTATTTTTCTAGTTGAAATATAAGACTTTTGTAATTGGGCATAATAACTATTCCACAATTTTAACCAGAGAATACTAGAAGGAAGTACAAGTACAAAGAGTAAAATTGTATAAAAAGAGGCTTATTTTCAGAATATACTAAATTGTTCTCAAGGAACCTTTCAGCCTGTGATGCACTATTTATTTCTAGTCGGGATTATTGAACCATTTAGCCAATGAATCTAGCATGTAGGCAAACAAATATAGATCAGTGTTTACCAAACGTCTTTGACCATGAAACAGTTTTAATATTCTAGTAGTTTGAGAGTGTACTAGAAGTTTGTTAGATGCAACACATGCTAGAATTTTAAAAGTGGGACTTTATGGCTCTGTACACAAAAAAACCTGTTGAAATTATAAAAATATGGCTTGTATGATGTAAAAAAAAGAGATTTTTATTAAATACCATAGATTATAGTTTTATTATAAAATATAACAAATTAATACTGAAATCACCTAATAAGATACATGACATTGGTCAGTGATCATTAAGTAGATCAAAGGTCAAAATATTTTTCTGTAAAGAGCCAGATAGTAAATATAATAGGCTTTATGAGCCATATAAGTATTGTAACTACTCAACTCTGTCATGAGTGCAAAAATGGCCATAAACAATATGTAAACAAATTGGTGTAGCTATGTTCCAATAAAATTTTACTTATAAAAATAGGCAGCAGGCCATATTGTGCCAGGGACCAAAGTTTGCCAACCCATGAAACTTGATTATTAACAAGGTTGTAGGCAGTGTAATAGTTAGGTAGTATATGATAACCACAAATCAATGCATAGGAAATAACCAGAGCACTTGTTCTACAAGGAATTAGTGATCCATTCTTTGCTATAGTGTATATGTGTGTGTGTATATATGATTTCTAACAGTTACGAGAATTTTGTAGGTAAATTTTATAGGTATGATATTTTACTCATGGTTTAAATAATTATATTTTAGCTAAGAAATATAGTAATAATATAGTAATTACATAGAAGCTTTCTTCTGGCCTTTCCCCTTTCTTTGCATTTTTTCTTTACTTTTTGATATTTTTAAAATAGACCTTTTATGACATTTTGCAGAATATGATTTTTTTTCATTAATTGTTTAGGAAATTCTTTCTAACATGATTCAGAGCAAAAATACCTTGTTTTTTTTATTTTTATTTTTTGAGACAAAGTCTTGCTCTGTCACTCAGGCTATTGTGCAGTGTGGCGCAAACTCAGCTCACTGCAACTTCCACCTCCCAGGTTTAAGCAATTCTTCTGTCTCAGCTTTCCAAGCAGCTGGGATTACAGACATGTGCCACCACACCTGGATAATTCTGTATTTTTAGTAGAGACGGGGTTTCATAATGTTGGCCAGGCTGGTCTCAAACTCCTGACCTCAGATGATCTGCCCACGTTTGTCTCCCAAAGTGTTGGGATTACAGGCCTGAGCCACCACCCCAGCCACCTTGTTTTATCTAATCATATATATTTTTCTTTGTTAGAGATATTCTTTAGATAATTGTCTAAATTTTCTACTTTCCATTTATGTTATTATTAGTTACTTCTTAACTCATTTTTTTGTTGTTGTTGTTGAGATGGAGTCTCACTCTGTCGCCAGGCCAAAGTATAGTGGCATAATCTCAGCTCACTGCAATTTCCACCTCCCAGGTTCAAGTGATTCTCTTGCCTCAGCCTCCCGAGTAGCTGGGACTACAGGTGTGCACTACCACACCCAGCTAATTTTTGTATTTTTAGTAGAGATGAGGTTTCACCATGTTGGCCAGGATGGTCTCCATCTCTTGACAACATGATCCGCCCACCTCGGCCTGCCAAAGTGCTGGGATTATAGGTATGAGCCACTCCACCTGGCCCTTAAGTCATTTCTTAAGTCTTATTGGTCAATTTAGCATTCTATTTGAAATAACTCAGTCAATACAGAGAGGTCAAATTCTTCATTAAAAGTATGATATTTAAGAAATCAAAACATTCAGTTAATAAAAACAGCAATCTCTGACAATCATTATATAATTGCTTTCCTTCATCATTGTCCATCCTACACGTTCAAAGCAATCTGGAAAATTTGTTTTCACTCTGTTCTGCCAAGTATTGGAATGTTGTCTTGAACTATCCCAAACTAAGATTTAATATGTTTGAGATTTGTTGTTATCTTAAGTCCTTTCATCACATAGGATTTGTCAGTAATAGAACAGGGAGGAAACAACCTCTTTAGGTGAATCCCTGCATTTACTATTCAGCATTTAGTTTAAGGTGCTGGGAAATTGTCAGAATGCAGGAAATCTTCAAAGACTGGAAGACAGGGGAAAAGGAAACAAAACAAAACAAAACACGGCTGTAATAGTACTTTAGTCACCCAGGAAACCAGGTTTTGTTCATAATGAAATATCATAGCATTATATTAGCCTTTTTTCCCCGCTAAATGTCATGTCTTACTTGGGTTATAAAATAGTTAATAAATTAAGGGTCATCCATTCAGATGTGATGCTTTGACAAAACTGGGAGACAAATAGAGAACATAGAGGATACTTACAGCAAACTGAGAAATATAACCCTCCCCAAGGTTTTAGTTCACAATAAGGCTTCAAAGTATCTAGAATAAAATTATTTCTCATTGGAAAGAGAACAAAACTCTAAGGGCTTCTGAATAAGAGGGTTTATTAATAATTTCAGTAAACAAGTGAACACAATGAATGATTGAGCTAGATGCCAGTTCAGGCCTAGATTTTATTTTAACACCTTATTTTCTTTTACATTTACCAATATTACTATATCGTATATTTATATACGCATATATTTTTAAAAATTATATGTATATCTATTTTTTAGAAAATAAAACTGATGGGCTTTTGGACTTATTTTCCAGGAACCAGGAGCTCATTATCATTATTAATATTATTATTTTCCAGAATGTGTTCTTCCCTTCTGAATCATGGATACTTTTAACTCAAATGGCCATTCAGGCTGGAAAGCTTCAAATCAGCTCCTCTTCAGTTTTTCTCCCTCCTTACCCAACCAGTGATTTAGGATGCTTTCTCAGTGCTAGCATTTATATGTATCATTCAAAACCTTTCTTTCTTATTCATCCTAACTGCAGCTGAGCCAATCAGGCTCTCATTATTTCTGTTTTGAACTACGGCAATAGGCTCTTAATTCTGTCTTACACATAACTCTGGTTTACCCTCACTCCACTCCCAACCGTACACATAGCCCAAAGTCATGTTGCTACAATATAGATCTCAAAAAGATAAGCCTTGTTTAATACTTTAATATCTACTTAACTCCTTTAGGAAAAAGTTCAGGCTGTACTGTTACATACAAAATATATTTTTTTATATTACCATGGCTTTTGAAGGCTATTTTCTGGGTCCATACTGCCAGCTCCAATTGTCTCTCTTTTCTTCAATTTCTCAATACCTCTTCCAGGAAAATAGCTCCTCATTGTTAGTGAAGCTGGATTAAAATGATCTTTTGTGCTGACATAAAAAAAGGAATCATGGATGGAGTACCTACATGTATTTATGTGAACGTATACACATACATACAAATAAAACAGTATAGTACAATGTCTTTTCAAGGAGATTACTGAATTAGCTCATCAAGGAAAAGGATAATACTTTATTTAAATACGCCTCAGTACCCAGGACAGTTTGCTGACTGTATTAATAAAGGACTTAGAGAATGGGTGTGCTTAGAGAAAATGCACCATCTAGCAGAAACTACTGCAAATTTATCTTCTGTCCCTGGCCCACAGAAAAAATCTCAGATCCTGAAGAGTAACAGTGGATGCCAACTTTGAGTCAGGCAGTCCCAAGTTTCTATGTTTGGCCCTATTAGTTTTGCTATCTTGATCAAGCTATTAGAGTATCTATGTCTCATTTCCTCATCTGGAAAATGAGGATAATAGTATCTACATAGTATAGTTTCACATATTTGTGAGTGCTCAGTTAATGACAGCAAATATTATTATTGTCAACTAAATTTTAAAAGTGATTCACTTATAGTTGTTTAGGTATTCAATATGAACCCACTTACTGTAATATCTTCTGAAGTTTACCCTAGGAGAATTCACCAGTAACTTAAAAATAATTTTTGTCCATTTATTGTGTTAAGAGCTTCATTCTATATTCAGAAGTTTGTAAATGCCAACTTGATTTAGAACTTGGATCTAAATTTCTTTCCTCTTTGAATTGTTTGGAACTGAAAATAGAGATTTCTTACGGAGTGTATAAACTTTTAAAATTCTTTCTCATCTAGAAAAATTCTGTAAAACTTTCCAACTTTATATTTAGGTCATATAAATTTTTAACGTTAATTTGAGCTATGTCTTAACTTTTTGTAGGCTGTGAATATTTTTTTTTTTAGTATCCCTAATTATTTTGTTTAAACATTTGTGCTTGATGGCATGTCATTTCAAGCATAGTTTCGTGATTATTCTTAATTATAACTGTGACCATGAATAATTATTTTTCAAATTTGCAAGCTATTTTGTTACATTCAATTATTATGGAGATTATTTAGTATAATAATTATAAAGTAGGGTAGTATGTCTTTTGATACAGTTGTTTGAAAAAAGGTCATAGAATGTTGCACAGAAAACAATTACAAATAATAAAAGGATATTTCACAAGAATTGTACACTTGATTCATGTTTCATACATCCAGTTTCTCAATCAGAAGGCATATTTAAATATAAATTTGAAGAACTCTTTTAAAAAGAATCTGAATAGAATAAGTAAAATCCATAATTTAAAAACATTATTTGTAGATGATTTGTGCTGAATAGAAACAAAAACCATTCATTGATTTTATACAATAAAAAGTTCCTTCACGGAATATAAAATCTCAGTTAATTATTAAGTATCTTTTTCACAAAACAAAACAAGACAAAATGATAGGGCTTTCCTTTGTCTTTTGCTTCTTTCCTAGCATTTTATTTTACTTTATGTGTAAACAGCCCATGACTAGCAAAAGTATAATACTTTTGCATAAATAAAATTAAGTTTTCCCTTCAGTTTGTAAAAGAAATTACATGAAACAGAGAAATGAAAATATTTCTAGTTAGCTAGAAAAAATATTATCTTAATAAGAAGCTAAATTGTTATGCCAATTCTCTACCTGAAGCCAATTCTTCTAAAAGTAACATAAATACTTATTTAATAAAAAGTATACCTTTAGGGTGCATTGGTATTTAATTTGTATTATTTTAAAGCTCTACATGGTTCTCAAGGATAACTAGTTAGTGGGTAAATCCAAATGTTTACATAAACAAAATATGTTGAGTGACTCAAGTATAATACTAGTTTAGTTTGTCAAAATTTTCTTTTAGGCTGTGATGGCATCTGAGTGTTTGTCACTAGAAATCTAATTTTTCTTCAACATCTAAATCTGTATAAGTGTTAGAAAAAATTCACCTTCTACTCTGCTTTATTACAGACCAGTCATATTATTGGTGTGCTGGTTCAGGTTCTTGACTTTGCCACACAGCAATACTTGAGAGCAAGTCCAAAGTTAGAGCAGGCAATAAGTTTATTGTGAAGCAAAGTACTCTCAGTGGCAGAGTGGGCCGCTCAAAGGAAGAGACAGCCCCTACTATCTTAAGGAGAATTCCCTTTATGGGAGCTATACCTACATCTTTATAAAATATTAGTGAGGTCAAATATGCAAAGGTTGACTTGGGGTTGGCAGATGCTTTCATCATGTACATGCTCTAACAGGCATCACATGTATCATTAGCAAATAAATGTCCCCCTAGGTGTGTGTATTTTACTATTAAAATGAGGAAAAGCTTACTGTAAGCTAAACCTTGAGCCTAGCTGCACATACAGAACCCCAGAGAAGTCCCTCAGTCTTCCAGTGCAGGAATTTGTACTTAATAGTTTCTTGGACCTTTGGTGCTAATTGTCTGGAGATTAGAAAATGTACAATAGGAATAAGTGGCTTTTATTGGGTATAAGAAACTTGTAACCATTTGGCGATCAGCTGGTAGCCTGTATGACTGCTTATCTCAGAAACGAGTTAGGTGCTGATGCAGGAGGGTCCAATGGATAAGAAAGGAGCCAGCAGGGTTTTACACAAGAGGGCAGGTCAGTGTGGCCTTCTAACTTTACTTATCCTGCCTCAATAAAAGTAAAAGAGATGCTGAAAAGGAAGTTAATAGCTTTAAGCACTGACTGAAGATAAAATTGTTGATGTGTTGCTTCAATCTTTTGCAGTATAATTGTCTAATAAAATTATATAATCTCATTTTAACCAAAGTTTCTTTGCATTAGTCTTATGAAATCTATAGTTATTTACATTGAATTGCATCCTTATACATTAATGTTCTATGGGTGAAATGCTTACCTAACTTAAAAAAATTATAACAGTAGGTCAGTGAATTGAAATTATTCTGTAGCATTCCCAATGGGTCATATTATTGACATATTTAAATTAATGATAACTTTAGCCTTAAATTTCATTTTTAAGAAATTATTTTTTCACATATTCACAATTTCTTTTAAGGAAAAACTGTTGAATATGCTAACAAACATAAAATATGTTTTCTTTTATATATATATGTGTGTGTGTATATATATACACACACACACACACACACACACACACACGTAATTGCACTTTACGTTCTGGGGTACATGTGCATGACATGCAGGATTGTTGCATAGGTATATACATGGCAATGTGGTTTGCTGCCTCCATCCCACATCACCTATATCTGGCATTTCTCCCCATGTTATCCCTCCTCAACCTCCCTATCCCCCACTGTTCTTCCCCTATTCCTTCACAACAGACCCCAGTGTGTGATGCTCCCCTCCCTTTGTCCATGAGTTCTCATTGTTCAACACCTGCCTATCAGTGAGAACATGCGGTGTTTGATTTTCTGTTCTTGTGTCAGTTTGCTGAGAATGATGGTTTCCAGGTTCATCCATGTCCTTACAAAGGACGTGAATTCATCGTTTATTATGGCTGCATAATATTCCATGGTGTATATGTGCCACATTTTCCTTGTCCAGTCTATCGTTGATGGGCATATAGGTTGGTTCCAGCTCTTTGCTATTGTAAACAGTGCTGCAATGAACATACATGTGCATGTGTCTTTATAATAGAATGATTTATAATCCTTTGGATATATACCTGGTAATGGGATTGCTCGGTCAAATGGAATTTCTATTTCTAGGCCCCTGAGGAATCGGCACACTGTCTTCCACAATGGTTGAACTAATTTACACTCCCACCAACAGTATAAAAGTGTTCCTATTTCTCCACTTCCTCTCCAGCATCTGCTGTCTCAAGATTTTTTAATGATCACCATTCTAACTGGGGTGAGATGGTATCTCAATGCGATTTTAATTTGCATTTCTCTAATCACCAGTGATGATGATCATTTTTTCATGTTTGTTGGCCTCATATATGTCTTCTTTTGAAAAGTGTCCGTTCATGTCCTTTGCCCACTTTTGAATGGGTTTGTTTGTTTTTATCTTGTAAATTTGTTTTAATTCTTTGTAGATTCTGAATATTAGCCCTTTATCAGATGGGTGGATTGTAAAAATTTTTTCCCATTCTGTTGGTTGCCAGTTCACTCTAGTGACTGTTTCTTTTCTGTACAGAAGCTCTGGGGTTTAATTAGAGCACAGTTGTCTATTTTGGCGTTTGTTGCTAATGCTTTTGGTGTTTTAGTCATCAAGTCCTTGCCTATGCAAGGTTTTCTTCTAGGTTTTTGATCGTGTTAGGTCTTAGGTTTAACTCTTTAATCCATCTGGAGTTAATTTTAGTGTAAGGTGTCAGGAAGGGGTCCAGTTTCTGCTTTCTGAGCATGGCTAACCAGTTTTCCCAACACCATTATTTAAACAGGGAATCCTTTCTCTATTGCTTATTTTTGTGAGGTTTGTCAAAGATCAGATGGTTGTATATGTGTGGTGTTGCCTCCATGGCCTCTGTTCTGTTCCACTGGTCTAAATATCTGTTTTGGTACCAGCACCATGCTGTTTTGATTACTGTAGTCTTGTAGTATAGTTTGAAGTAAGGTAGCTTGATGCCTCCAGCTTTGTTCTTTTTGCTTAGGATTGACTTGGCTATACGGGCTCTCTTTTGGTTCCATATGAAGTTTAAGGTTTTTTTTCCAGTTCTGTGAAGAGGGTCATAGGTAGCTTGATCAGGATAGCATTGAATCTATAAATTACTTTGGGCAATATGGCCATTTTCAAGATATTGATTCTTTCTAACCATGAACAGGTGATGTTTTTCCATCTGTTTGTGTCCTTTCTTATTTGCTTGAGCAGGGGTTGTAGTTCTCCTTGAAGAGGTCCTTTACGTCCTCTGTTAGTTGTATTGCTAGGTATTTTATTCTCTTTGTAGCAATTGTGAATGGCAGTTCGTTCTTGATTTGGCTCTCTTTTAGTCTGTTATTGTATAGGAATGCTTGTGATTTCTGCATGTTGATTTTGTATGCTGAGACTTTGCTGAAGTTGCTTATCAGTTTTGGGAGATTTTGGGCTGAGATGATGGGGTCTTCTAAATATAAAATCATGTTGTCTGGAAATAGACACAATTTGACTTCTTCCTTTCCTAATTGAATACCCTTTATTTCTTTTTCTTGCCTGATTGCTCTGTTTAGAACTTCCAATACTATATTGAATGGGAGTGGTTAGAGAGGGCATCCTTGTCTAGTGCCAGATTTCAGACAGAATGCTTCCAGTCTATGCCCATTCAGTATAATACTGCTGGTGGGTTTGTCATAAATAGCTTTTATTATTTTGAGATACATTCCATCAATCCCTAGTTTATTGACAGTTTTTAGTATAAAGCGCTGTTGAATTTTGTCAAAGGGCTTCTCTGCATGTATTGAGATAATCATATGGTTTTGTCTTTGGTTCTGTTTGTGTGGTGGATTATGTTTACAGACATGCGAATGTTGAAGCAGCCTTGCATCCATGGGATGAAGCCTACTTGGTCATGATTGACAAGCTTTTTGATGTGCTGTTGCGAATGGTTTGCCAGTATTTTATTGAAGATTTTTGCTTCAATGTTCATTATGGATATTGGCTTGAAGTTTTCTTTTCTTTTTTTTTTTTTGAGTCTTTGCAGGGTTTTGGTATCAAGATGATGTTGGTCTCATAAAATCATTTGGGAAGAATTCCCACTTTTTGAATTGTTTGGAATAGTTTCAGAAGGAGTGGTACCAGCTCCTCTTTGTATGTCTGGTAGAATTTGGCTGTGAACCCATCTGGACATGCACTTTTATGGTTGGTAGGCTATTAATTGCTGCCTCTACTTTAGCCCTTCTTATTGGTGTATTCAGGGTTTCAACTTCTTCCTGGTTTAGGCTTAGGAGGGTGCAAGTGTCCTCGAATTTATCCATTTCTTCCAGATTTACTGGTTTATGTGCATAGAGCTGTTTGTAGTAATCTCTGATGGTAGTTTGTATTTGTGGAATCAGTGGTGATATACCCTTTATTATTTTTTATTGCATCTATTCGATTCTTCTCTCTTTTATTTTTATTGTTTTTCTTTTTTTTTTAATTTTAAATTTTTATTGCATTTTAGGTTTTGGGGTACATGTGCAGAACGTGCAAGATAGTTGCATAGGTACACACATGGAAGTACACACTGCCTTCCTCCCCTTCACCCACACTTGGCATTTCTCCCCAGGTTATCCCTCCCCAGCTCCCCCCCGGCTGTCCCTCCCCCATGCCCCCCAATAGACCCCTGTGTGTAGTAGACCCCCTCCCTGTGTCCATGTGTTCTCATTTTTCTCACCCGCCTATGAGTGAGAATATGTGGTATTTCCATTTCTGTTCTTGTGTCAGTTTGCTGAGAATGATGTTCTCCAGATTCATCCATGTCCTTACAAAGTGGTCTATTTTGTTTCTCTTTTCAAAAAACTGGCTCCTGGATTTATTGATTTTTTGAAGGGTTTTTTTGTGTGTGTCTCTGCCTCCTTCAGTTCTGCTCTGATCTTAGTTATTTCTTGTCTTCGCTAGCTTTTGAGTTTTTTTGTGTGTGTCTCTACCTCCTTATATGTAAATTTGGTCCTGTCATTTTGATGCTAGCTAGTTGTTTTACCCATTAGTTGATGCAGTTTCTTCATTGTGCCGATGGTGTTTACCATTTGGTAAGTTTTTGGAGTGTTCCTTTCTATGTTTAGTGCTTATTTCAGGAGCTCTTGTATCTCAGGCCTGGTGGTGATGAAATCTCTCAGCAATTGCTTTTTCATAAAGGATTTTATTTCTCCTTTGCTTATGAAGCTTAGTTTAGCTGAATATGAAATTCTAGGTTGAAAGATATTTTCTTTAAGAATGTTAAATATTGACCCCCATTCTCTTCTTGCTTGTAGGGTTTCTGCCAAGAGAGACACTGTGAGTCTGATGGGCTTCCCCTTGTGGGTAACCTGACCTTTCTCTCTGTCTGCCCTTAGCATTTTTTCCTTCATTTCAACCCTGGTGAATCTGATGATTATGTGCCTTCAGGTTGCTCTTCTTGAGAAGTATCTTTGTGGTGTTCTCTGTATTTCCTGAATTTGAATGTTGGCCTGTCTTGCTAGGTTGGGGAAGTTCTCCTGGATAACATCCTGAAGAGTGTTTTACAGCTTGGATTCATTGTCTCCGTCACATTCATATACAATCTATCAAACATAGATTAGGTCTTTTCACATAGTCCCATATTTCTTGGAGGATTTAATCATTTCTTTTCACTGTTTTTTCTCTAATCTTGCCTTCTTGTTTTATTTCATTGAGTTGATATTCGACTTCTGATATCCTTTCTTCTGCTTGGTCCATTTGGCTATTGAATCTTGTGTGTGCTTCGTGAAATTCTTGTGTTGTGGTTTTCAACTCCATCAGGTCAATTATATTCTTCTCTAAGCTGTTTATTCTCATTAGCATTTTGTCAAACCTTTTTTCAAGGTTCTTAGTTTCTTTGCATTGGGTTAGAACATGTTCTTTTAGATCAAAGAAGATTGTTATTACCTTCTGAAGCTTGTTTCTGTCAATTCATCAGACTCATTCTCCATCCAGCTTTGTTCCTTTGCTGGTGAGGAGTTGTGATTCCTTGGAGGAGGAGAGGTGTTCTTGTTTTGGGTGTTTTCATCCTTTTTGCACTGGTTTCTTCCTATCTTCACAGATTTATCTACCTGTGGGCTTTGTAGTTGGTGACTTTCAGATGGGGTCTCTGAGTGGATGTCGTTTTTGTTGATGTTGAAGTTACTTTTTCCTGTTTTTTAGTTTTCCTTCTAACAGTCAGGCCCCTCTGCTGTAGGACTGCTGGAGGTCCATTACAGACCCTGCTTGCCTGAAGATCACCTGTGGCAGCTGCAGAACAGTAAGGGTTGCTGCCAGTTTCTTCTTTTGTTATCTTCATCCCAGAAGGATACCCGCTACATGTCAGCCTGATCTCTCCTTTATGAGGTATCTCTTTGGATATATGGGTTCAGGGAGCCGCTTGAGGAGAGAGTCTGTCCCTTATAGGAGCTAAAATGCTGTGCTGGGAGCTCCATTGTTGCATTCAGAACTGCTGGGCTGGTACTTTTAAGTCTGCTGCAGCAGAACTCATAACCTCCTTTTTTCCCAGGTGCTCTGTCCTGAGAAGGTGGGGCTTTATTTCTAAGTTCTTGATGTGCTGCTGCCATTTTTCAGAGATGCCCTGCATGGCAAGGAGGTAGCCTACTTACAGTCTGCTGGCAAAGGCATTGCTGAGCTACCCTGGGCTCTGCCCAGCTGCTGTGTGAACTTCCTTATGGTTTTGTTTACAGAGGTGTAGTTAGAACTGCTTCAGTAATGGTGGTCTCCATCAGTAATGGTGGACTGCATCAGTAATGGCAGATTGGCCCGGTAATGGTGGACTGCCTTGGTAGTGATGGACTGCCTCAGTAATGGGGGATGCTCTTTCCCTCACAGAGTTGGACCATCCTGGGTCCAGTTGTGCTTGCTGCAAAACTCTCAATTCAGAGTGTTTCAGATCGTTGGTCTTTGTGGGGGTGGGCCCTAACAAGACAAATCACCTGGCTCCCTGTTTCAGCCCCCTTTTTTTCAGTTGAATAGGCAGCTTTGTCTCCCAGGCGTTCCAGGTGCCAGTTGAAATGGTTGCCCAGTTCTGTGTGCTTTCTTGCATGGAGACCCACTATGCTGGTTGATCACTCACCCTCTGTGTTGTTCTTGCTGGGACCTGCACTTCAGAGTGGATCCAAGATTCAGCCATCTTGGATCCCTTCTACTAAAATATATTTTCTAAAAAAGGGTTCTATGTCTGCAGGCTTAAAAAAATTAAATGATCTTTACTTCAATATAGTTTAATTGTATTACCCCTAAACCAAATAATATTTTCTTTCAAGGACAAGAGATTAGTTAGGGAGTCCAAGGTTCATTTTGTTAGCTAACTGAAAATAAATTGGTGGCAACATAAGAGTTGGCATCTAAGAACTCATAGTAAATTGCCCTATCTTAAAAAATGGATTTAAAATTCTGTGAAGAGGAATACCTCTCTAACAAATGAAAACCTGGCACCATTTCTGACAATCATATCTGTAAACTTATTAGGCACACGTGTACACACATACACACACACACACACACACACACACACACACACCCCTCTGATGTTTAGCTAGCATGCTCCAGTGCAGTGTGTCTCTTCTGATCAGTCTTGCATTTATTCTGTTTGCTTTGTGCTTACACCTTTCTAGTCATTAAATTATTTTGACTATTATTCCTACTTATATATATGTGTGTGCCTGAGAAATAGCAATCACATACTGTGAAGCACCTCTGTGGGAATTTAATTAATAATAAATGAGAATTGAGACTCAGACACCACCTTAAGAGATGCCTATTAGAATGTAATTCTATTTAAAAGAAAGTAATATAAATGCAATAAACTTGCTCATAATCATGCTGAGTTGACTAGAAATGCTTAGTTTCTCCTGTTTTTACTATCCCAGTAAAATGGTGTAAACAAATAGAGGCTGAGTGGAACAAGGGCAAGATGACAGCAACAGTTGGAGATAGCAAGAGTTTTTTAAAAATAAAAATTAGCTGGAGGAGTGGTAACTAATATGGTAGAGTGAAGGAGTTGCTGTGTAATCTGAGGTAACTGAAAGAGAGAACGGAGCTTGGTGCTCAGACAGAAGTCAGGAAGAGGACTGGAATAGCAAATTAAGATCATCAGATGGAGGTCATCACACTGAATGAGTGAGGGCCCCAGTCTTCTCTGCATGGTTTGAAAAGTACCAGTAGCCAGAGGTACTAGAAAATGAGTCATATGGAAACTTTTCCTACTCAGCATAACCATCTGCAGTGATGCTATTTGGCAAAATGTATGCATATACACAAAGCCTCCAATCAACATTTTAGTGACTCATTCTTAAATATGATCATCATCAAATATTTAAGGGAAGCCTCCAAAACAAAAGACAGAAAACATAACAAACCAAAGAAAAGATGGAACTCTATTGGAACACAGAAAATGCAAGCAGATAGAATATTTTAAAATATATGTTTAATACCCTAAAGAGACAAGGAGACACATCACATCTAAGAAAGAACATTAAAATACTCAGAGAACATAAAGAATCAGAGAAGCACATTTAGAAATTTAAAACAAAATTTAAAAAATTAAAATTCAATGGAAGGTGTAGATACCCTATAATGTCTCCTTGCAGGTGGAATAAAGGAGATGGAACAGTAGAAAACTTTCCGTGCTACAGTATTATATTTAAAAATTACAAAGAACACAGAAATATAAGAATGAATACCAGAAACAAAGGACATTCTTCTTCAGTTTGAAGATTCAATATAATCATTATCATCACGTAATAATAATAGCCCATATTACCTTCAATATTTTTCTGTTTCCAGAGATCTTGAAAGAGCAACAAAGTCATAAAATAGAAAGAACCTAAGTTCATGAATAATCTTTTAAAGCAAAGCATCCTCTTTTTCAGAAATACCTATAGATTATTTATCTATTGACATTCTTTTTTTATTTGTCTTGCTCATATTTCATGTCGTTTTCTTTAATATATATTAATAATTATTATAAAGTCTGTGTCTGACAGTTTCAATATTGTGTGACTATTGAAGGTTCACTTCTTATTCATTGTGGTTTTCCTTCTGCTTCTTTGCATATTTTATAATTTTTTTATATTTAAAATAACTCTGGATAATGAAGTTGACATTTTTTTTTTCTCCTCCAGAAAGAAAAGTTGTTTGTTTGTTTTGTTTTTCAGTGTGGCAGAGAGGGTGAAGATCTGATTGTTTTGAATCAGTCATGAATTAAACTAATTTGAGACTGGGTTGTAAATTGGATTATGTTTAATTCCTCTCTCTTTTCAAATGTATTGACTGATTACAGGTTACTACACTCAGCAGGACCTTGGAATTTAAGCACCACAAGATTATGGAAACCTCACTCTACCTTCTAGTGCAGCCACTGGCCTCATGCACCAACCCATTACTAAAAAACACCACCTTAGAGGAGAAAAGTCATCCAAAAAATGTTCACCATATATAGGGCTCCTTCAGATTTTAATCCTTGACACTAGCCTGTATGAGAAGTAAAGGCTTTGGTTGTGTCTCTTCCCTTTAGCAGAGTCTCTTTCCATATTACAAGCTTGATCCTTCACTAAAGCTTAGACTTGGCTTTATCCAGGAAGAAACGTGACTGTATAACTCCTCTTGGCAGGGCACAGTGGCTCATGCCTGTAATCCCAACACTTTGGGAGGCTGGGGTGGGTGGATCACTTGAGGTCAGGAGCCTGGCCAACATGGCGAAACTTCATCTCTACTAAAATACAAAAATTAGCTTGGCTTGGTGGTGTATGCCTGTAATCCCAGTTACATGAGAGGCTGAGGAAAAAATATCTCGAACCCAGGAGTCAGAAGTCACAGTGAGCCAAAATCACGCCACTGTACTCTAGCTTGGGTGATAAGTGAGACTCTGTCTCCAAAAGTTAAATAAAATAAGATAAAATAAAATAACTCCTCTTACTTAAGAAGGATGTTTTCCTATCATTTATTCTTCAAATCATACAGAGTTCTCCATTGTCTTTTACAAAACATCATTTGGATACTTTGCATTCTCCCTCCTAATTTTTATGGTGAGAGTAATGGGTCACTGTCATGTTCTACACCCTGACTAGAAATATTACCCATGTAATATTGTATTAATTCATTTTTCATTGCTATAAAAGAATGCTGAGGCTGGGTAATTTATAAGGAAAAGAGGTTTATTTGGCTCATGGTTTTGCTAGGTGTACAAGCATGACACTCACATCTGTTTACCTTCTGGCGAGGCCTCAGAAATCTGAAAATCATTGTGGAAGAAGAGTAGTCAGCACCATATGGTGAGAGAGCAGCAAGAGAAGAAGGAGGAGGTGCCAGAATCCTTTAAATCACCAGCTCTCACATGAACTAAGAGAGAGAACTCAGTCATTATCATGGAGAAGGTGCCCACCCATTCGTGAAGATCCTCCCTCATGATCAAAACACCTCCCACTAGGTCCCATGTCAACACTGGAGATCACTTTTCAATATGGGATTTGGAGGGGACAACTAACCAAACTATATGCCCGTATTACATGATTTTAATATAATGTGGTGGTTTATTAATTGGACTACCATTAATCTAACTAACAGAATAAATTTTTGGTAAGAGCTACTGAAATAACAAAAACAATAATGGTGGTATCTGAAACATCACCCTCAAAATTTATAACATAGAAAAATGACAATGTCTAAAATGTACAACATAAGAAAATATAGTATTATCAAATTATTTAAATATACAAATAGCTAAAAAACTTAAACATTACTTCATCTGGGCAACAGAATTAGTGGTTAGATGAGGACCATGTTAAGAACTGCTGTTTTATTACAAGATTTTCTTTCATCTTATTTGACTTTCTAAAACTCTGAGTGAGCATTATCTTCATAAAAATAAAAATACAGAGAGGCTAGATGAATAAAATTAATCAGATGGCTAGAAAGATAGTGCTATTAAGAATATGGTAAATTAAAATAACGAATTCCAAAACTTCTGGGGGAGTTCAGAGGAAGGAAAATTACCTTCATTTGATAGTATCAGGAAACAGTTCATGAAAATATTGGCATGTAAGCTGGAAGGGGATGGTCTAAAGTCTCAACTTAAGTAGTTAAACCTCAGGCTGAAAGAATATCTTGGGTAAAGACAGGATGTATGTGGAGGTGAGGAGAAGTCTGGAAAATATAGTACATATGGAAGACTTATGGAGTCAACACATGTAGTGAATGTAATGAGAAATATTTGAAAGTAATATTAGAGATCACTGAATGCCAACTAAAGAGTTCATGGCCTGCCTGAGAGGCAATGAGAATCACTGAAGATGACTGAGCAGGGAATAGGTCTGATCAGACTTGTGATTCAGAATCATTTATATCATGCACACTCATAAAGGGTTTAAGTGAAACTTAGAGGTAGGAGACAACATTGTTCTTGTTCAGCCTCAGTCCTCAGAAATAAAAAGTACCAATAAATTAAACTCAAATTTGCTCTATAGTTCACAGATATGAATTGGAAAAATATGTTTAATTCCTGAACTCAAATATTATTCTTTTTTTCTGACAATATGAGCTCCCAAATTTCCTTTTAAACATATACATGAAGAAGGTTGAAGGAATAGGGACACTATAAATGTCTATTTACTTAAGAGAATTTAACTTACTCATCTATTATAAGTGGTATTTATATCTGATTGCACATTATCTTCTCTCTGTTAGAAGAATTAGATAGAGAGAAACAGTTATTTTATTCAAAGCTAGACTATTGGAATCTACTCTAGGCTATAGGTGCTGTATTTACTGCTGTGTCTCAAAGTTAAATAATTATAGGTATATGTATAAAAAGAAAGTCTAAAGGATAGAACAGAGTTGGCAAACCAATGTTCTACAATGGGTCAAAAGTTTTTTGAGTTAGGCTTAATAAATCATAAATGGAAGAAAGAAAGAGAGGAAGGAGGGAGGGAAGAAAGGGAGGGAGGGAAAATGGGAGGGAGAGAAGGAGGGAGGGATGGAGGGAAGGAAGAAAGGAAGGAAGGAAGGAAGGAAGGAAAGAAGGAAGGAAGAAAGGAAAGAAGGAGGGAAAAGTTGTCACATGCTTAAACAAAGTGAGTGGAAGAAAGGAGCCAGAATCAAGTAAAGAACAACTAAAATTTTTTTCAGTATCAGCATCCGTATCAATGAAATCCAATGTATTTTGATGTAACCTGAACAAAATAATTAGTGCTTTGAGCTCTCATTTTGTGTAATCCCAGAAGTAAAAATAAAGTGCTATGCTATTTGATATGAATGAAATATATCAAGAAAAAAATAAATGCTACCAAGTATGCTAACAAATTGCAAATTGTTCTTAACAAATTAAACAAGTGATGTGAAAATAAGTTCTCTTGTGAAGAAAATGGAAAGTCAAACGAGGGAAATGTTGCTCATTATCTTTATCTGGGAATTTCATCAAAGTCTTGAGCATTTTGGGCTTTGTGGTTAACATGATTCATTGCTTCTGTCCATGTGTTGCTTAGATTTTTTTTTCAGTTTCCTCTAATTAGCATGTGAGTAATGATGGTCAGATATTTTAATGGCTTTTAACCCCAGGAAGAGAAAAATCTTTCTTAAAAGCTGTTATTTAATCATATATCTTGGTCACATAAAAAACAACATGGCAAGAAGTTTTGAGCACAAAAAGTATCTAAGTCCAATATGGCCCCACCGATTTTTTTTTCTCTGTGTGGTTCTACTTGTCTGTACCTAACTGGTATTGATGGTCAACTAGAAAAGCTAGATCCTCATGGCATATTATTCTTTGAATATTTGTTTATCTCCCATCATTATAACAGTTCCTAAAATTTCATTTTCAGTCTGTCTTAACTTCTTTCAATCAGCCAAATAGAATGTATTATTGAGTATTCCACAGAACTCCTTATTTATATTGAATAATTACAATGCATTCTTAAAGTAATGCTGTTATGAGCTATGCTTCAGCTTTTTTTTTTAAAAAAAAAACACAGTTGATGCATTTTTTTCCATTTTTAGAAGAACTTACAATTAAAAAAATCATTATTAAGGTGATTTATAATTTTTTAAAGTTAACTCTGAGGATTGTTTGAAAGAGTAACTGTGGTACGTTTGAATAAACTATGGAAATATCCAGTGACAAAACTGACTTAGGACAAAGGATCAAACACAAGCTCAACTGAGATAAACAAACAGAACCTAATTATTTCATGCTTGAAACAGTATTTGAGTGTGAAGAAGAAAATTTGTTACTCCTATACATTGCCTTCCATAAAGAGTAAGCAATACAAGGAGTAATGTCATAATTTCATAATCCTGTGATTTCTAATTTAAGGAACCAATAAGCAAGCTCTATGTATGAATTGGGAGCCATAGGAGAAAATAAATAGAAAAACTTTTCATTTGAAGAAAGCTCAATAAAAATGAAAAAAAAAAAAAGATAATATGCCTCATATGCATGGCATTTTAAAATGGTATTGTAGAGGCAGGCAAAGCAGCTAAAGGCTCATGGAATTCCCTTCCTTTCTAGTCATAAATCAACTATATACCTATATGCACCATTTCATTAATATAAGTGGTATTTATATCTGATTGCACATTAAAAACTTCTATATTATTAAATCTTCAAGCCCACATCTCACCCCAGAAGAGTCTGATATAATTGTTTGGGGCTCAGAGATTGGTATATTTCTAATTGCACCCCAGGTGATTCTGATGTGCGGAAAGGGTTAGGAGTCATTGCATTAGATCACGGTAACATGATACTATTAGTCTACTCCAAGCTGGGAATTGTGGTAAGGTCTTCACTTGCATTGTCTCATTTAATCCTCGCAGCAACCCTAAACTGCAGAAATTACTTGCCTCATTTTGCTAATGGGACAAGCAGAAAAATTAAATCAATAACTTGCCCAAAGCGATGCACCTTAGAATCGTTGAAGCAGGGCCTCAAACTAAAGCTATGTGAATTTAAAGCCTGAACTCCTAAGCATCTTTGTTACCTAATTTCTGCATTTGGGTGCAATAATAGAAGCATCCTTATTTCTCACTCTCCCTCCTGGCCTAAAGGAGCCATAAGCCATGACTCAGAAGTGTCACCATCTCTTCAGAATTAGGCAAAATGTGAAATACCTAAAGGAGAATATAAAAACTTTTTGCCTCTAGAATACAATGAATTGATCTGTTTTGAATAACAGAGAATATTTCAATTTTTGTTAATTATCATGATTAATTATCACAAATATTGGAAATTTTGTATTAAAAGATACATTACAGGTTTCCCTTTAAAAGCTATAAAACATGTAAAATCCTGGACCAAAACAATTGAAGTCATTAGCCATAAATGGGTTGTGCTTTCTCCTATTTACCATAGCCCCCATGTATGCAGATTGTCTTATATGCCAGTAATTCACAAAGATTAACATTTACATGATTAACCTGAAGGTATTTTGAAAATGAAGATTGTCAATTTAGTAGGATTGGAATGGGGCAGACATTCAGCATTTCCAGCAATTTACCAGTTATGATGATATTCCTGGTACAGATATTGATTATCAAGGTTATATTCCACCTACCATACTTACGTACTTGACTTACATTTAATTACATTAATTAGTTTTGTGTCCCCTACCACAGATCCTTATGAAGTCTCACATAAACTAATTCACTCCCTTTTTCTGGGAGAAAAATAAAAGCATGTATTTTTATCATATTTTTGCTTCCTTTTTTCTTAAAAAAAAAAGTGATTTTCTTTCTGTTGAATGGCACAAAAGAACGGATAAGAGTCCATTACTGCAGCATCCAGTGTAGTGCCAAATGATGAATGCGATTGAAAACACCGGTAAATAAGACATTAGCACTAAATGACAAGAGTAAAGAAGAAGATAATTATATCTACATGAAACATATTTGGATATGTATGCATTGAAGTAATCTACCATAAAAAGGCAATATGACCCAATTTGGAGTTAAGATCACTACAGCAAATACACTTATCCTATATCTTACTAATCTCCCTTTCAACTTGATTTACTATACCTATTAAAATATTACAACAGTATTTTTGTTTGTCACAGCTCTTCCAAAATGTTTAACACTTTTCTTAATCACACCAAGTCTATGTCAGACTGGTTGATCCCACTATCATAGTGTTTATATTGCTCAGTATTTCAGAGCTGAAATGAAAGATCTCTCTGCAGATGAAGGATGTAAAGAAATATATTGACTTTAAGCTGAGAGAGCTGAATGATCCATGATTTCATTCACAATACATTGCTACCATCACTCAGTGTTAACATTCCGGTTTGTTTATTGTATTTTCTTATATTGTGTCAATTCACTATTTCCATTTCCATGACACACCGGTCAATTACTCCAATGTGGTTGATATATGTCCTTAATAACATATTTATGCCTAGTGTTCCATTATTGGAACGCTAAGCATATGGGAGTTATTTATATCCTACTGCTCAAGGCCATCACCAGTGTCTGATTACAAAAAGTAAAAAATATTGCAACCTCAGGCATAAAAGGTTAATATGTTATGTATAAAGTGTTTCCTATTTTTTTAATTTTTAAATAAATGGCAGTTTATTATTATTATTTTTTCAATTAGCACTCTTCCTGTTATTTATTCACATTGCTCCTGAGGCATTTAAGTTGTTACTTCTTATTTGTGCTTTACATTCTTCCTTGTGCAACTGAATATTTCTCTTATATTCTCTGATTTACAAAACAAAACAAAACTAAACTAAACTATACTAAACAAAATCAAAAATCCCCAGGCTGCTTCCAACAATTGTTATTCCGAAAACATCATGGTTAATTTTTTGGATTTTTTTTACACACCAGTGCAAGAATACTCAGAAGTGGAATAAGTAAATCATAGGGGACAGACACATTTAGTCCAATATGCCACAAAGCATTCTAGCATGGCTGCACACTGTTGAGTCTTTGGGATTTACTTTTGGTCCTAGTGTATTATCGATATTCTAAATTTTCCATTTGTTGTTGAAGTAAAGTATATTCTCTGCAAGTTGTAGAAAATATTGTGAACATTTTCTGTCACTAAAAGGTAATTAATTCTATTACCAAAATCATTTGTAACTTTGTTCTATTTCAGTTTGATACATTACTTTCAGTAAAAGTTGTGTTTAAACACTCATGTGTATGTTGATTAATCTATTTGTCCTGGTAATTTTGACACATCTTAATTTAAATAATTTGAGACCCGATTGTTTGTTTATAATGTTGAATATTATATTTTTTTCTAAATAATTATAACTCATTAATTGACTGTTATTTCCATTAGTAACTACACTTTTAATATCTTAACCATTTTTTGTGTATAACTTAGTGGTATTAAATATATTCATAATGTCATGCAACAAGCATCATAAACATATCTCTTTCTAACTTTTCATCTTGTAAAAGTGAAACTCTATACCCATTAAACAATATATCCTTACTCACCCCTTCCCCTAGTCCTTTTTACTGCCATTCTACTTTTGTCTCTACGATTTTGACTACTCCAATTATCTCACATAAGTGAAATTCTATGGTATTTGTCTTTTTGTGACTGGTTCATTTCACTTAGAATAATGTCCTCAAGTTTTAGTCATGTTGTGAAGATTTTGTTTTATGGGAATTTTATAGATCTATACTTTATATTTAGATCTCAGGTCCATTTTGAATTAATGTTTGGTAACATCCAGCTTCATTCTCTTGCATGTGGATATCCAGTTTTCCCAGCACTACTTCTTGAAAACAGTGTTCTTTTGCCATTGAATGATATTGGCAACTTGTCAAAAATAACATGATTATGTATGTGAGGCTTTAATTTTGGGCCCTCTATTGTATTATATTGGTTTATGTGTCTGTCTTTATACTAGCACCATGTTTTTTGGATTCTTGTAGCTTTGTAGTAAAATTAGAAAGTGTGAGTCATCAGATTTTTTTTTTGAGATTGTCTTATTCACGGTCCCATGAAATTTCACATGAATTTTCAAATAAGTATTTCTATTTCTACAAAAAAAAGTAGTTGAAATTTTGATAGAAATTGCATTGACTGTAGATTGCTTTGTGTAATATTAACAGCTTAACATTGTGACGCCTCCAATCTATAAACATCAGAGATGTTCTCATTTATTTATATGCTCCTTAATTTATTTCAGCAATATTTTGTATTTTTGTTGTATAAGACTTACTTTACTTTAGTTAAATTAATTTCTAAATATTTTATTCTTTTAAATGGCTACGTAAATGTAATTGTTTTGTAATTTCATTTTCAGATTGTTTATTGCTCATATATATAAATGCAATTTTTTTAAGTTTGATGACTACATGTGTCTATTTCTTATTTTACATTTTTATTTTTTTATATTAAAAAATTAGGTGAAATTTTGAGGCAGACTAACCAGAAACCACTTTTAGCTCACTTTTTAGTTTTATTATTATTATTTTACAATTTATAAATTTTTTTTTCATTTTTTTTTTCTTATTGAGAAGGAATTTTGCTCGTTGCCCAGGCTGGAGTGCAATGGTGCGATCTCAGTTCACCACAACCTCTGCCTCTAGGTTTCAAGTGATTCTCCTGCCTCAGCCTCCCAAGTAGCTGGAAGGCTGAGGCAGGAGAATCACTTGAAATACAAAATTAGTGACAAAGGCAGGCTAATTTTGTATTTTTAGTAGAGATGGTGTTTCTCCATGTGGGTCAGGTTGGTGTCAAACTCTTGACCTCAGGTGATCCGCCTGCCTCAGCCTCTCAAAGTGCTGGGATTATAGGCGTGAGCCACTATACCCAGCCTGTAGTTTTATTTTCCCCATTTGTATGCAATAATAGCTCTATCACAAACTAAATTTCCATGTCTATTCTTTACATTGGTTAAGTTTTATTAATTTTTAATTTTTGTGAGTACACACTAGAGTATATATTTATGGGATATGTGATATATTTTGATATAAGTATGCAATATGTAATAATCACACCATGAAGTAGAGTATCAGTTCCCTCAAGCAATTATCCCTTGTGTTATAAACAAAAGAATATAATGGAATTATATTTAGTTGGTTGATCTCACTTCCAGAGTGTTTATATTCCCCAGCATTCCATATTAAAATAACTTTTAGTTAGTTTAAAATGTACAATTGGATTATTTTGACTATAGTCACTCTGTTGTCCTATCAAAGACTGGATCTTATTCATTCTTTCTAATTTTTTTGGTATCCATTAACTATCCCCACCTCCCTACTACCCCCACCCCCTACTACACTTTCCAGCCTCTGCTAGCCATGTTTTTCTGCTATTTCTATGAGTTCAATTATTTTGGTTTTTAGATCCCACAAGTAAGTGGGAACATGCAATGTTTGTCATTCTGTGCCTGGCTTATTTCTCTTTGTATAATAACCTCCAGTTCTATTCACATAGTTGCAAATGGCAGGATCTCATTCTTTTTTATGGCCGAGTGGTACTCCGTGTGAGTACCACATCCTTAACATTTATTCATCTGTTAATGAACACTTACACTGCTTCCTAATCTTGGCTATTGTGAACAGTGCTGCAACAAACATTGGAGTGCAGATCTCTTCAACATACAATTTCCTTTCTTTTGGATATATATCTGGAAGTGGGATTATTGGATCATATGATAGATCTATTTTTAGCTTCTTGAGAAACATCCAAACTGTTTTCCATAGTGGCTGTGCTAATTTACATTCTGACCAAAACTGTATGAGGGTTGCCTTTTCTTCAGATCCTTGGCAGCATTTGTTATTGCCTGTCTTTTGAATAAAAGTCATTTTAACTGGGGTGAGATGATATGTCATTGTAGTTTTGATTTGCAATTCTCTGATCATCAATAATTTTGAGCCCCTCGTCATATACTTGTTTGTCATTTTTATGTCTTATTCTGTCTGTTCAAATCTTTTGCCCATTAAAAAAATTGAATTATTCTTTCTACAGACTTGTTTGAGCACCTTATATATTCTGGTTATTAATCTCTTCTCAGATTGGTATTTTGTAAATATTTTCTCCCATCCTGTGGTTGTCTCTTAACTGTTGATTGTTTCCTTTACTGTGCAGAAGCTTTCTAACTTGGTATTATCCCATTTGTTTATTTTCATATTGTTTGCCTGTGATTAGGGGTATTACTCAAGAAATTGTTGCCCAGACCAGTGTCCTGGAGAGTTCCTCCAGTACCCTCTGTAGTGGTTTAAATATTGAAGTCTTACATTTAAGTCTTTAATTCATTTTGATTTTATTTTTGTATATGGTGAGATATAGAGGTCTCATTTCATTCTTTCCCATATAGATATCCAGTTTTACCAGCATCATTTATTGAAGAGACTGTCTTTTGCTCAGTCTATATTTTTGGCATCTTTGTTGAAAATAAGTTGACTGTATGTGTGTAAATTTGCCCCTGGGTTTTGTCTTCTGTTCCATTGGTGTATGTGTCTGTTTTTATGCCATAGACTCATGCTCTTTTAGTTACTATAGCTCTGTAGTATAATTTGAAGTCAGGTTATGTGATGAATCCAGTTCTGTTCCTTTTGCTCAGGAAAATAAAGAATAAATTGTAAAAATCAGAGTAGACATAAATGAGTTTGAAATGAAGAAAACAATATAAAATGGTAACGAATTTGGCTATTCTAGGTCTTTTGTGGTTCCATTTACATTTTTGAATTGCTTTCTCTATTTCTGTGAATATTGTCATTGGCATTTTGATAGAATTGTAATGAATCTGTAGATGGCTTTGGGTACTATGGATATTTTAACAATATTGACTCTTCTGATCCACACACATGGAATATCTTTCCATTTTTTTTGGTGTCCTTCAAATTCTTTCATCACTGTTTTATAGTTTTCATTACAGAGATCTTTCACTTACTTTAAGTGAACTCTTGGGTATATACTTTTATTTGTCACTGTTGTAAAGGGGATTACTTTTGACTTATTTTTCATGTTGTTCACTGTTGGTATATAGAAATGCTATTGCTTTTTGTATGTTGCTTTTGCATTCTGCAATTTTTCCAAATTTATTAGTTCTAATTTTTTTGTGTGTGGAGTCTTTAGGTTTTTCAAAATATAAGATCATATTATAAACAAACAAGAATAATTTAATTTCTTCCTTGCCAATTTTGATGTATTTGTATCTTCTGTTGTTTAATTGCTCTAGCTAGGACTTCCATTACTATGTTGAATAGCAGTGATGAAAGTGGGCATCCTTGCCATATTTCAGAGCCAAGCAGAAAGGCTTTCCGTTTTTCCCCATTCAGTAGATTACTAGCTGTTGGTCTATTATATATGGCTTTTATTATGTTGACTTATGTTTCTTCTATTCCCATGTTTCTTTTATCATGAAGGAATGTTGAACTTGATCAAATGCTTTTTTAGCATCAATTGAAATGGTCATACGGTTTTTGTCCTTCATTCTGTTGACATGATGTATCCTATTGGTTGATTTCTGTTGTTAAAATATCCTTGCATCCCTGCGATAAATCCCACTTGGTTAGGATGAATGGTCTTTAATTTATTGTTGAATTCAGTTTGCTGGTATTTTGTTGAGAATTTTTGTAACAATATCCATCAGTGATATTGGCCTGCAGTTTTCTTTTTTAAATGTCTCTTTTTGGTTTGTGTATCAGGGTAATACTGGCCTTGTAGAATGGGTTTGGAAACACTATCTTCTCTATTTTTTGAACACAGTAAGTAGAATTGGTATTAGTTCCTTAAATATTTTGTAGAATTCACCAGTGAAGCCATCAATCAGGTCCTGGTATTTTCTTTATTGGGAAACTTTTTATTATGGCTTTTATCACATTACTTGTTATTGTGTTTTTCAGTTTTCTTCATGGTTCAATCTTGGTAGTGTATATGTGTCTAGGAATTTATCCATTTCTTCTAGGTTTTCCAGCTTATTGGCATATGGTTGCTCATAGCAGCCACTAATAATCCTCTGAATTTCTGTGCTATCAATTGTAATATTTATTTTTTTAATCTATGATTTTATTTATTTGGATCTTTTTTTATTTTTTCTTAGTCTGGCTAAAGGTTTGTTATTTTTGTTTATTTCTCAAAAAAATCAACTTATTGTTTCACTACTATTTTGCATTGTTACCTTCATTTCAAACTCATTTATTTCTACTGTGATTTTTACAATTTATTTTCTTCTACTAATTTTGGAGTTGATTTACTCTAGCTTTTCTAGTTCTTTAAGTTGCATCATTAGGTTATTTATTTGAAGTTTTACTTCTTTTTTGATGTAGGCGCTTATAGCTAAAAATTTGCCTCTTAATACTGCTTTTGCTAATGTCTCAGAGGTTTTGGTATGTTGTGTTTCCATTATCATTTATTTCCAAAACATTTTCAGTTTCCCTCTTAGCTTTGTCATTGACCCATTGGTCATTCAAGAGCATATTGTTTAATTTCCATGTATTTGTATAGTTTTTATTATTCTTCTTGTTATTGATTTATAGTTTTATTCCATTGTGGTCAGCAAAGATGCTTGATATTATTTTAATTTTCTCATTGTTTTAAGACTATTTTTTGTAATTAAACATATGGTCTATCCTTAAGAATAATTCATGTGCTAAAGAGAAAAATGTGTATTCTGAAGGTATTAGATAAAATGCTCTATAAATATATATTAGATCCATCTGTTCTATAGTGCAGATTAAGTCCAATGTTTCTTTGTCAATTTTCTGCCTGGGAAATCTCTCCAATGCTGAAACTGTGGTGTTGAAGTGTCCAGTTATTTTTGTATTAAGGGTCTATTTCTCTCTTTAGCTCTAATAATATTTGCTTTATACATCTGGGTTCTCCAGGGCTGGGTTCATATATATTTTAAATTGTTATATCCTCTTGATGAATTAATCCCATTATCATTGTATAATGACCTTCTTTGTCTTTTCTTACAGTTTTTGTCTTGAAATCTATTGTGTGTGATATAAGCATTGGGACTCCAGCTCTTTTTTCATTTCTACTGCTATGCAGTGTATCTTTTTCCATTCCTTTATTTTCAATCCATATGCATCTTTATAGGTAAGGTGCATTTCTTTTGTGCAACAGTTCATTGGGTCTTGTTTTTTTCGTGCATTCAGCCGTTCTATGGCTTTTTATTGGAGACCTGAATCCATTTACATTCAATGTTATTATTGTTATGTGGGAATTCACTCCTCCTATTTTGTTATTTATTTTCTGACTGTTTTGTGGTCTTCTCTTCCATCTTTCCTTCCTTACTCTCTTCTTTTAGTGAAGGTGATTTTCTTTGGTGGCATGCATTACTTTCTTGATTCTTTTTGTGTACCTGTTGTATGTTTTTGAATGAGGTTGCCAAGAGGCTTGCAAACACTATCTTACAACCATTATTTTAACCTGATGACAATTTAACACTGATTGCATAAACAAACACACAAAAAGAAAAATAATAAAACCTTTACACTTTGTCTCCCCACTTTTAACTTTTTGTTCTTTATTGTACTGTCTATGTCTTGAAAAGTTGTCATAGTTATTTTTGATAGGTTTATCATTCAGTCTTTCTACTTAAGTCAAGAGAAGTTTACACACCACAATTACAGTGTTAATCTATTCCAAGTTTTCCTGTGTGCTTACTATTACAGTGAGTTTTGTACCTTCAGGGATTTACTCTTGCACATAATTATCCTTTTCTTTTAACATTAAAGAACTTCCTTAGCATTTTTTTGTGGAGCAGGTCTGGTCTTGATGAAATCTTTCAGCTTTTATTTGTCTTTAAGGCCTTCATTTCTCCTTCTTGCTTAAAAGACATTTCTGCTGGACATATCATTCTAGAGTAAAGAATTTTTTTTTCATCCCTAAATATGTCATTCATCTCTCCTGAACTGTAAGATTTCCACTGAAAATTCTGCTTCCAGACACATTGGAGCTCCACTATATGTAATTTATTTCTTTTCTCTTGCTGCTTTTTGAATCCTTTCTTCAGCCTTGACCTTTGAAAATTTGATTACTAAATGCTCTGAAATAGTCTTCTTTCAATTAAATCTGTTTGGTGTTCTGTAGCCTTCTTGTACATTTCCCCAGGTTTGGGAAGTTATCTGATATTATCCTTTTGAATGAACTTTCTACCCCTATCTCTTTCTCTATATGCTCCCAAAAGCAAAACATACCAAATGCTGGTGAAGATACAGAGAATTTGAGACTCATGCACACTGTTGGTGGGAATGCAAAACTGCAATTGCTATGGAAAACGATATGCAGGTTTTATTTTTAATTTTATAATATTAAAATTAAATACAAAACTATCATGATCCAGCAATCCCACTTCTTGATATTTATTCAAAAGAATGGAAATCAGAATTAAAAAATCTGGAGACAACAAATGCTGGAGAGGATGTGGAGAAATAGGAACACTTTTACACTGTTGGTGGGAGTATAAATTAGTTCAACCATTGTGGAAGACAGTGTGGCAATTCCTAAAGGACCTAGAAATAGAAATTCCATTTGATCCAGCAATCCCATTACTGGGTATATATTCAAAGGATTATAAATCGTTCTATTATAAAGACACATGCACATGTATGTTCATCGTGGCACTGTTCACAATAGCAAGACCTGCAAGCAACCCAAATGCCCATCGATGATAGACTGGACAAGGAAAATGTGGCACATATACACTGTGGCATACTATACAGCCATAAAAAATGAGAAGTTCGTGTCCTTTGTAGGGACATGGATGAATCTGGAAACCATCATTCTCAGCAAACTAACACAAGAACAGAAAATCAAACACCACATGTTCTCACTCCTAGGCAGATGTTGACCTATGAGAACACATGGACACAGGGAGAGGAGCATCACACACTGGGGTCTCTTTTGGGGAAATGGGGAGGAACAGTGGAGGGTAGGAGGTTGGGGAGGGATAACATGGGGAGAAATGCCAGATATAGGTAACAGGGGGACAGAGGCAGCAAACCACATTGCCATGTATGTACCTATGCAACAATCCTGCATGTTCTGCACATGTATTCCAGAACCTAAAGTGCAATAAAATATAAATATATATATGCATATATATATGTGTGTGTGTGTGTATATATACATATACATATATATATAAGTGTGTGTATATATATACATATACATATACATATACATATACATATACATATACATATATATAAGAGATATTAATATTCCTGTTTTCATTGCAGCACCATTCATAATAGCCAAGGTAAGGAAATAAACTAAATATCCATTGATAGATAATTGATAAAGAAAAAGTATAATATATACATAATGAAATACTATTTATTCTTTTAAAAAGAAAATTCAGCAATATGCAACAATATGGGTGAACATTGAGGACATGTTAAAAAAATATATACTGAATAATACACTTCAAAAATAAACCACAAATTCAAAAAATCTTAAAACAACAAAATGAAATATATCATTCCCTCTCCTGTATCTCTTTTTTTCTTTTAGGTTTCATCTCTTTCTTACCAGTGCTTTATGCAAGAATATCTCAAATTTCTTTCCTAGTTTCCTAAGCTATACTTCCTTAACTATTACATTTTTCTTAAACAATATTTTATGTACTTTATATAATAGTTTTACTGTTTTATGTTATTGATATCTCCTTTCTTTGAAAATACATATTATGCTTTAAAATCCTTAATCTTTCTGTCCATTATCTACTATAAGTAGTTATCTTATAATAGATAATGTGTTATAGTAGATAATGTATAGTCAGTGTGTTATCTCTTGTTTATTAGAAGTGAGCTCTCATTCCATGTGTGTGTAATATATAATACATACATTTTATTATACAGATTGTATGTGTATCCGTGTACTATGTTTGAGTATATACATGTATGTGTGTATATATCTATATCTATATTTCCATGTCTTTGTTTTTGGTCAGCTGTCAGTTTATTTTTCCTTGGACCATCAAGTATCCTTGTGGGTAATATATACTGGTAAACAAAATAAAATCATTCTGACTCAACTGATGTGGATTTAAGGATTTGTAATTCAGATTGGAGAGTCTAAGTCCCCACAGCCTGTTCCTGATTCCCTTTCCTGCTGCCTCTTTTTCTCTTTAATACATAAACCTGATCTGAAAGGAAATACTATATTCCTTTGCCCTTGGTATCCCTCTCTTCTGAGACATTTTCTTGCTTTCCTCGAGTTACCCACTGCTTTTAATGTGTATGGGACAGAAAGTCAAGATGCTCATGGGCAATTTAACATCATGCTGAAACTGGCCCAATTTTCCAATATGACTAATGTTTATGGGTTTTGAATAAACATATAAATTGGTCCTCCCTTTCTTAAAGGTTGAAACTTAAATTTTTGTTATCTGAGTTCTTTTTGCAGGAAAGTAAGTCTGAGTCCTCTAAGATAGTATCAAGAGACTGAAGCTCACCAGATCACTGCAGACAATGAGATGTCAGATCCCTCATTGATCATGATTGCTTTCTTGCCCCTCCCTAATTTCTGTTTTCCCCCATGTAGTTACCTTCCTTCTCCACTATTTTTACTCCCAATTTTAGTTGGTTGAAGAGATGGATTTAAGACTTCTTTCTCATCTTCCAGCTCACACCACCTGAATGCAGCCTTTCTTCCCTGGCAATACTCATTGTCTCAGAGATTGGCTTTCTGTGCTGCAAGCAATAGGACCTACCTACACCAAACCCCTGGTGATTGCTCAAAATGCTTCTGTTGAGTCCACTTATTCCCAAGCAATTCTCTGGGGTGGTCCTGATATTATCCACTTTCCCCTATAACTCTGGTTTTAGTCGAATTTTAATGTACAGCTTTAGAGGGTACAAGTGCAGTTTTGTTATGTGGATATATTGTGCTGAAGTCTGGTCTTTTAGTGTAACTATCACCTGAATAGTGTATGTTGTACTTATTTAATAATTTCTCATCCCTCACTTTCTGCCTACCCTTCTTAGTCTCCAGTGTTTATTAGTCTACTCCCAATGTCCATATGTTCCACTACTTAGTTTCTACTTATAAGAATAAGAACATGCAGTATTTAACTTTAGTTACTAAGTTATTACACTTAAGATAATGGTTTATAGTTGCTTCCACGTTGTTGCAAAAAAACCCATGATTTTACCCTTTTTTATGACTCAGTAGTATTCCATGATATGTATGTGTACACACACACACACACACACACACATTTTTATTATCCAAACATCTGTTGATAGACAGTTGAATTGATTCTACATTTGCTATTGTAAGTAGTGTTATGATTAATATATGAGTTCAGATATCTTTTTGGTAATGATTTATTTTCTTTTGGGTAGATACCCAATAGTGATAGTGCTAGATCAAATGGTATCTCTACTTTTATTTGAGAAATTGGTCTGCTGTATCACACAGATGAGGGCAGGCAATGCATCAATAGCAGTGTGTCAAACAGAAAAGGTATTTGGCACTGGCTTCTTACCCTCCTACACCTCAGGCTGTCCTCTCCCTCTTCAGGGAATACTCATGGTTTTTATGTTGATTTTTTGAATCCATCCAAAACTGTTTTTTCTTCTGTGGCATCTCTAGCGTTGGAGCAGGGCAAGGAGCCAGCAGCCTAACCTAGTGCAGTATATATCTTGACAGCAACAGCGTCTGTTTTGCTTTTATCTTTTTAGTGCTGTTTATTTTCCTGTTCATTTTGGCTCAGAACTGATAAAGTCATCTTCACTGAATGATATTAAATGTCACTCTTTTTACTTACTATGGAACTGGATTTAATGCTGATCATGTTAGGCATTAAATAATAAACATTTTTTTTCTTCTTGCTTTTCATTGATTTTGTGTATTGCCAATTTTTTCCTCACCCAAAACCTAATTATTATATTCTTTCTATCCATTTTACTCTGTAATAAAATACAAATCCTCCATTAAAGAAAACAGTAAAATGAAATCTGGATTGAATTTCATGATAAAATTTATTTTTAAAGCCAAGAGTTTTTTAATAGTCAAGAATTTTTCATCAATAATATAAGCTGCTTATATTAAATTGCAGCACTGTTGCAGATGTGCATGATGAATTGCTCCTGAATGCATACTTTCCCACAGATTTGAAGCATATGACTAAGTTGAATATCATATTTGCTATGGAGTAGCACAGCCCTTGCAGGAAAGTTTGGCAAAATATAGAATGTGTCCTATTTGCTAGGAAGTGCTATCTCACCATATAACAAGGCAATCATTTACAGAAAGAAGAGGAATAGCTAGTCTTCACATGACTAAATTGTGAATTCACCATCCTCTGACTGGCTCTACTGGGCTCTAACTTGCACCTCTAAATGTACTTCCCATAACTTATAACTATTTCATCCTGACTTTGCCTGGCAGTTTTCATACTTGAACTATTTCTGATCTTATCTTTTTAATAAAAGTTCATTCATTCCAGGACCAAATTTTAGCTATTGTTCCACAGTATTAATACCACCTTAATTATTTGTCTTTATTTAGCTAATGTTCCACAGTATTAATACCACTTTAATTATTTCTCTTTATAGGAAATTATTTGAGAGAATGTTGTTTAAATCAATGTTTCTGAAATAAAATTTTCAGGTAAGGTCCAGGGATAGATTTTTAAAGTCAAATTTCTTAGGTGATTGTGAAGTATACAAATATTTGAGAAGCATTGCCCTAAACTAAAGGATTAAATAACACTAATGTTATTGGCATCAGTAAAAAAGGTACAGAGGAAATACATTTAAACAAGTAGGAAGAGTCTAGTTTCCTTTAAAATATACCACGATGTTGTTATTTAAATATTTACTATTCCCACTCTGCACTTACCATATAACTGCTATATATAATTTTTATATCTTGAAAGTATACACCACATGACACTTGTTCTTGGTATAAAACCACAAATGTATCCTTCCCAGTGTCCTGTACAGTGCAAAAGTGAGGGTCATGGGTTTTAGACCAACACTGGGTTCAAACATTAACTCATCATTTGCTGGCTTTCAAGAACATGACCTGTTCAATTATTTCCTAATAGTTCTTCCTTTCCTGTTTCCTATACCTTTTCTTCATCTCAAATTGGATATCCTTCCTTCTAATATACCCCTTCCATTATTAATCATCTTCACTGCAGCCTTAAATTACTCTTGAATAGTTTTCATGCCTGCTGACTTTAAGTGAAAACAGGCCCTTCTCTGAGAAAAAAAAAAAGTTACTATTAACCTCTGAAGCTAATCATCATCTTGTCATGCCCCATAATACGTGTTTGAGGGGACCCACTCCACCAATCTACTTCAGTCACTCTTTACTCTGTTAATTATGAGGATCTTATCACTGTTACTGCTCTTTCTCTGAAATCACACAATATGGGCTACGGAACTGGTCATTCAGTTTGGGCCCTTGTCAGCTACTGCCATGCTGTATAGAACATTTACTTATTTTTTTTTTACTGAAATATATAAAAAAGCAAGGTGTTGGTTTTATACAATTCTTTTGGTCAGAGAGGAGTGTATGAGCTGAATGCATGGGGTTCTCTTCTCTTTCCACCTGTCAATTATTTTCTTTTTAGATCTGGACAAGAAAGAATGCTATAATGAGCTACATGCTTTGGAGGGTATACATAACACAAGCAAAACAACAGTACTTAGTACATTACAAAATGTATTTAAGAACACTTGAGTGCCTTTTCACTCATGTCCAGAGATCAAGGGTGGCATAGCACACCTCAGTGGCTTTAGTGACTGAAATCTGTAAGATCTCCAGGGAAACATTCTACATGTCTTGATTTTTGTCTCCAAAAAAAAAAAAAAAAAAAAAAGGTATATGTTATGCCACTATCTATGTTATTGAGATTAGGCATTGTTTTGGAGTGAGAGTAAATTTCAATGACAGATGCTTATGAAAGAGAAAATACATCAACTTGTTAATTTCTTTTATGCAACATAAGTGCCAAAAGATTATTGCATAAAAACTTTTTCTGCCGGGCATGGTGGCTCACGCCTATAATCCCAGCACTTTGGGAGGCCGAGGCGGGTAGATCACGAGGTCAAGAGATAGAGACCATCCTGGTCAACAAGGTGAAACCCCGTCTCTACAAAAAATACAAAAATTAGCTGGACATGGTGGTGCTCACCTGTAGTCCCAGCTACTCAGGAGGCTGAGGCAGGAGAATTGCTTGAACCCAGGAGGCGGAGGTTGTGGCGAGCCAAGATCATGCCATTGTACTCTAGTCTGGGTAACAACAGAGAAACTCCGTCTCAAAAAAAAAAAACTTTTATTTTCAACATTCTCAGTAATGTCAGAGCATCTATTTTCTTTGTTTAAATTTGTTTTTCTTATGTAGTAATTTATTTTCCAGAGTTAGTCACCAATTGGCACATTTTTAAAAACAATTTTGCTTGGCTGAGGATAATTTTGCCATATTTTATAATTCATACTGCTCTGTATTTGTAGGTCCAGTTGTAAAGGCATGAAACATGGCAAAAATGAAGTACATTAGCAACTGCAAGAATGGTGAATGCTGAAATGAAAATATTAATATTTTTAAAGAAGCAAACAAAATATAATAAAATATTAATAAAAAATATTCAAACTAAGAAAAATGTCAGTTGTTTAAGAAATTTTGAGCTAAATATCAGCATGAATTAAATATAATTTGTATTTGCATTTTACTTGAATAGACAAATTTAAATTTTGAGAATACAATTGTTTTGAAAACATGTATGAAAATATCTTTTACATTTATATCAACACTAATTTTTCTTTAAATAAGATTACTTTAAGTAAAATCAATTTAAATATTGATTGCATATATGATTGAATATAATTATAACTGTTGAATACTTTCAGTTATCCCTGCCAATAGAATGCCAATTATAAAAATCTTGATTAAAACAACATAGTAAACTTTTAATGGAATAACTATATATAAATTTATGGATTACATTTATTTATTTATTTTCCATTCAAACATCACCAGCCTACAAACCTAATACTTAAATTTGTGAAACAACCAACTCAGTTGTCTTTGGTATTTTGTTTTCTTTCTGATATAAAAGACTCAACTTTACACATATTTTTCTATTTTCTCATTAATAAAATGTATTTTTCAAAAAGCATATTCTATTTAACATTAACCTTGACTTATAAATTATAAATATATGGATTTATAGTATAGGCTGAGAATCCATAATCTGATAATGTGAAATCCAAAAAGCTCTAAGATCCTGAAGTGTTTGAGCACCAACCTGACGCCACAAATGGAAATTTCTCACCTGAACTTAAGTGACAAATTTTATTCAAAGTGGTGGTGCTCAATATAGAATTAACTCAGCATCCCCAAGGGCAGAAAGACTCTCACAACTCCCTTCAACTGTGATGTATCTTCTCTGCACATACCAGACTCCCATATGCAAGCACACACACACAAAAAATGCACATACACCTTTGGCTGGTGCACAAGCCAGGCACACCATGACAGGTTCCACAGTACCTTACAGGGGGCCAACACATATATACACTGTATGTTTTTGCTTATTTTCTGCCCTGTGTTATAAGGATATTGTTGAAAATAACAAAAAGGCCTGTAGATATTCCTAGGAGTAATGGTGATTAAAAAAAGAGGAAGCATTTCTGTTTATCTATAGCATAAAAAGTCAAGGTGTTGGAGAAACTGGATGATGCTGTGAGAAACATCTTACAGAAGAGTACAGTCTTGGAATCACCACTATATATGATCTGAAGAAAGAGAAGGACATATTTTTGAAGGTCTATGCTGAAAGTTATGAACAGAAGTTAATGAAAAATAGAAAACTACTACATAAAGGAACGAATGAAGATATCTATCATGTACTAAAAGAGTAGATCCATCAACATCACACATAGGACACTTAATGGTATGCTGATCATGTAATAGGCAAAGATCTATCATGTTAGCTGAAAATAGAAGGGAGCTGTGAATATTCAACAGGCTGGTTGCAGAGAAATTTAACAAAGGACATGCCATTACATTTTTAAAGATGGATGGTGATAAAGTATCTGCTGATCATGAAACAATGGATACATTCATTGAAGAGTTCTCCAGGGTTATTGTTGATGAAAATCTGATGTCATAACAAGTTTATAATGCTGCTGGAACATCACTAATTTGTCATTATTACCTCAAAAAGACACTGACTACAGCCAATGACACACCTTTTACAGGAATTAATGCCAAGGACAGATTAATTGTTCTGGGATGTGCTAACACAACAGGTATGCATAGGGGTAAACTTGCTGTGGTGCACAATGGCACACATCCTCACTGTTTGTGAGAAGTTACTTTCTTACCAGTTCATTATTATTTTAACAAAAAGGCAAGTATCACCAGAAATATATTTTTCTGATTAGTCTCATAAACATTTTGTATCTGTGGCTCATGCTTACTGTAGGAAAGCAAAACTGAATGACAACTGTAAAATTTTATTATTACTTGACAACTATTCTGCCAATCTCTCAGCTAAAAATCTGTGAATAATTTAAAAAAATATTTATGTTTGTATATTCCCCCAAATATGGCTTTATTAATTTATCCATGTGACCAAAGTATCTGAGATTAGTGAAGAGTAAATATAAAAATAATTTCTTGAACAGCATGCTAGGAGCAGTGAACAGATGTGTGCGTATGGAAGGTTTTCAACGGAGTTTAGCATGAAGGATGGCCATATGTGTTGTTGCAGATGATACAGACACAATTGTGCATATCTGGCACAATCTCTGGCCTGCAACTATGTTCAGTTTTCACCATAGTTAAAGTGGTGATTTTGAAAGATTCTGTATGTCACTGTATGTCAAATGAGGGGGAAAATCATGCTTGACTTCCCTATATATACCAAAAATATACCTTCAGAGTCCATCTGTAAGCTGGAAGAAATGGATATTCAAGATGTTTTTAACATTAATAATTAGGCTACAGTTGTTTATTCATTGACTGACAGTGAAATAGCAGAAATAGTTCTAAAACAAGGTGATCAGGTTAATAGTGACAAGAAAGATGACTGTGTTAACAGTGTAGAAAGAGTGTTTTTTTTTTTTTTTTTTTTTTAGAAAACTTAAATCTTTTATTTTTTTTTTTTTTTTTTTTTTTTTTTTTTTATTATTGCATTATAGGTTTGGGGGTACATGTGCAGAACGAGCAAGATAGTTGCATAGGTACACACATGGCAGTGTGCTTTGCTGCTTTCCTCCCCTTCACCCACACTTGGTATTCATCCCCAGGCTATCCCCCCCAGCCCCCCCCTGCTGTCCCTCCCCCATTCCCCCCAACAGTCCCCAGTGTATAGTAGACCGCCTCTCTGTGTCCACATGTTCTCATTTTTCTCACCCACCTATGAGCGAGTATATGCGGTATTTCTTTTCCTGTTCTTGTGTCAGTTTGCTGAGAATGATGTTCTCCAGATTCATCCATGTCCCTACAAAGGACACAAACTCATCATTTTTGATTGCTGCATAATATTCCATGGTGTATATGTGCCACATTTTCCCAGTCCAGTCTATCATCGTTGGGCATTTGGGTTGGTTCCAGGTCTTTGCTATTGTAAACAGTGCTGCAATGAACATTCGTGTGCATGTGTCCTTATAGTAGAACGATTTATAATCCTTTGGATAGATACCCAGTAATGGGATTGCTGGGTCAAATGGAATTTCTATTTCTAGGTCCCTGAGGAATCGCCACACTGTCTTCCACAATGGTTGAACTAATTTACACTCCCACCAACAGTGTAAGAGTGTTCCTATTTCTCCACATCCTCTCCAGCACCTGCTGTCTCCAGATTTTTTAATGATCGCCATTCTAACTGGTGTGAGATGGTATCTCAATGTGGTTTTGATTTGCATCTCTCTAATGACCAATGACGATGAGCACTTTTTCATATGTTTGCTGGCCTCATGTATGTCTGCTTTCGTAAAGTTTCTGTTCATATCCTTTGCCCATTTTTGAATGGGCTTGTTTGTTTTTTTCCTGTAAATCTGTTTGAGTTCTTTGTAAATTCTGGATATCAGCCCTTTGTCGGATGCGTAAACTGCAAAGATTTTTTCCCATTCTGATGGTTGCCGATTCACTCTAGTGACTGTTTGTTTTGCTGTGCAGAAGCTGTGGAGTTTGATTAGGTCCCATTTGTCTATTTTGGCTTTTGTTGCCAATGCTTTGGGAGTTTTGTTCATGAAGTCCTTGCCTACTCCTATGTCCTGAATGGTTTTGCCTAGATTTTCTTCTAGGGTTTTTATGGTGTCGGGTCTTACGTTTAAGTCTTTAATCCATCTGGAGTTAATTTTAGTGTAAGGTGTCAGGAAGGGGTCCAACTTCTGCTTTCTGCACATGGCTAGCCAGTTTTCCCAACACCATTTATTAAATAGGGAATCCTTTCCCCATTGCCTGTTTTTGTCTGGTTTATCAAAGATAATATGGTTGTAGATGTGTTGTGTTGCCTCCGATGCCTCTGTTCTGTTCCATTGGTCTATATCTCTGTTTTGGTACCAGTACCATGCTGTTTTGATTACTGTAGCCTTGTAGTATAGTTTGAAGTCTGGTAGCGTGATGCCTCCCGCTGTGTTCTTTTTGCTTAGAATTGACTTGGCTATGTGGGCTCTTTTTTGGTTCCATATGAAATTCATGGTGGTTTTTTCCAGTTCTGTGAAGAAATTCAATGGTAGTTTGATGGGGATAGCATTGATTGTGTAAATTACTTTGGGCAGTATAGCCATTTTCACGATATTGATTCTTCCTAACCACGAACATGGAATGTTTCTCCATCTGTTTGTGTCCTCTCTTATTTCATTGAGCAGTTGTTTGTAGTTTTCCTTAAAGAGGTCCCTTACATTCCTAGTGAGTTGTATTCCTAGGTATTTTATTTTCTTTGTAGCAATTGTGAATGGCAGTTCGTTCTTGATTTGGTTCTCTTTAAGTCTGTTATTGGTGTATAGGAATGCTTGTGATTTTTGCACATTGATTTTATATCCTGAGACTTTGCTGAAGTTGCTTATCAGTTGCAGGAGCTTTTGGGCTGAGGTGATGGGGTCTTCTAGGTATACTATCATGTCCTCTGCAAATAGAGACAATTTGGCTTCCACCTTTCCTATTTGAATACCCTTTATTTCTTTTTCTTGCCTGATTGCTCTGGCTAGAACTTCCAGTACTATGTTGAATAGAAGTGGTGAGAGAGGGCATCCTTGTCTAGTGCCAGATTTCAAAGGGAATGCTTCCAGTTTTTGCCCATTAAGTATGATATTGGCTGTTGGTTTGTCATAAATAGCTTTTATTACTTTGAGATATGTTCCATCAATACCAAGTTTATTGAGGGTTTTTAGCATAAAGGGCTGTTGAATTTTGTCAAATGCCTTCTCTGCATCAATTGAGATAATCATGTGGTTTTTGTTTTTGCTTCTGTTTATGTGGTGAATTACATTTATAGACTTGCGTATGTTGAACCAGCCTTGCATCCCCGGGATAAATCCTACTTGATCATGATGGATAAGTTTTTTAATGTGCTGTTGCAATCGGTTTGCCAGTATTTTATTGAAGATTTTTGCATCTATGTTCATCATGGATATTGGCCTGAAGTTTTCTTTTCTTGTTGAGTCTCTGCCAGGTTTTGGTATCAGGATGATGTTGGTCTCATAAAATGATTTGGGAAGGGTTCCCTCTTTTTGGATTATTTGGAATAGTTTCAGAAGGAATGGTACCAGATCCTCTTTGTGTGTCTGGTAGAATTCGGCTGTGAACCCATCTGGACCTGGGCTTTTTTTGTGTGGTAGGCTCTTAATTGCTGCCTCAACTTCAGACCTTGTTATTGGTCTATTCATAGTTTCGGCTTCCTCCTGGTTTAGGCTTGGGAGGACACAGGCATCCAGGAATTTATCCATTTCTTCCTGATTTACTGGTTTATGTGCGTAGAGTTGTTTGTAGTATTCTCTGATGATGGTTTGAATTTCTGTGGAATCTGTGGTGATTTCCCCTTTATCGTTTTTTATTGCATCTATTTGGTTGTTCTCTCTCTTCTTTTTTATCAGTCTGGCTAGTGGTCTGTCTATTTTGTTGATCTTTTCGAAAAACCAGCTCTTAGATTTATTGATTTTTTGAAGGGTTTTTCTTGTCTCTATCTCCTTCAGTTCTGCTCTGATCTTAGTTATTTCTTGTCTTCGGCTAGGTTTTGAGCTTTTTTGATCTTGCTCCTCTAGCTCTTTCAATTTTGACGATAGGGTGTCAATTTTGGATCTCTCCACTCTTCTCATGTGGGCACTTATTGCTATATATTTTCCTCTACAGACTGCTTTAAATGTGTCCCAGAGATTCTGGTACGTTGTGTCTTCATTCTCATTGGTTTCAAAGAACTTCTTTATTTCTGCCTTCATTTCATTGTTTATCCAATCAACATTCAAGAGCCAATTGTTCAGTTTCCATGAAGCTGTGCGGTTCTGAGTTATTTTCTGAATTCTGAGTTCCAACTTGATTGCACTATGGTCTGAGAGACTGTTTGTTATGATTTCAGTTGTTTTGCATTTGCTGAGGAGTGCTTTACTTCCAATTATGTGGTCAATTTTGGAGTAGGTGTGATGTGGTGCTGAGAAGAATGTATATTCTGTGGATTTGGGGTGGAGAGTTCTGTAAATGTCTATCAGGTTTGCTTGTTCCAGGTCTGAGTTCAAGTCCTGGATATCCTTGTTAATTTTCTGTCTGGTTGATCTGTCTGCTATTGACAGTGGAGTGTTAAAGTCTCCCACTATTATTGTGTGGGAGTCTAAGTCCCTTTGTAAGTCATTAAGAACTTGCCTTATATATCTGGGTGCTCCTACATTGGGTCCATATATATTTAGAATCGTTATCTCTTCTTGTTGTATCGATCCTTTTACCATTATGTAATGACCTTCTTTGTCCCTTTTGATCTTTGTTACTTTAAAGTCTATTTTATCAGAGATGAGAATTGCAACTCCTGCTTTTTTTTGCTCTCCATTTGCTTGGTAAATCTTCCTCCATCCCTTTATTTTGAGCCTTTGTGTATCTTTGCATGTGAGGTGGGTTTCCTGGATACAGCACACCGATGGGTTTTGGTTTTTTATCCAATTTGCCAGTCTGTGTCTTTTGATTGGTGCATTTAGCCCATTTACATTCAGGGTTAATATTGTTATGTGTGAATTTGATACTGCCATTTTGATGCTAGCTGGCTGTTTTGCCTGTTGGTTCATGTACATTCTTCATTTTGTTGATGGTCTTTAGCATTTGGTATGCTTTTAGGATGGCTGGAACTGGTTGTTTCTTTCTATGTGTAGTGCCTCTTTCAGGAGCTCTTGTAAAGCAGGCCTAGTGGTGACAAAATCTCTGAGTACTTGCTTGTTCGTGAAGGATTTTATTTTTCCTTCACTTATGAAGCTCAGTTTCGCTGGATATGAAATTCTGGGTTGAAAGCTCTTTTCTTTAAGGATGTTGAATATTGGCCCCCACTCTCTTCTGGCTTGTAGAGTCTCTGCTGAGAGATCTGCTGTGAGTCTGATGGGCTTCCCTTTGTGGGTGACCCGACCTTTCTCTCTGGCTGCCCTTAGTATTTTCTCCTTCGTTTCAACCCTGGTGAATCTGACGATTATGTGCCTTGGGGTTGCTCTTCTTGCAGAGTATCTTTGTGGTGTTCTCTGTATTTCCTGGAGTTGAGTATTGACCTGTCTTGCTAGGTTGGGGAAATTTTCCTGGATAATATCCTGAAGAGTGTTTTCCAGCTTGGATTCATTCTCTTCGTCACATTCTGGTACACCTATCAAACGTAGGTTGGGTCTCTTCACATAGTCCCACATTTCTTGGAGATTTTGTTCATTCCTTTTTGTGCTTTTTTCTTTAATCTTGGTTTCTCGTTTTATTTCATTGAGTTGATCTTCAACTTCTGATATTCTTTCTTCTGCTTGGTCAATTCGGCTGTTGATACTTGTGCATGCTTCACGAAGTTCTCGTGTTGAGTTTTTCAGCTCCTTCAATTCATTCATATTCCTCTCTAAGTTGTCCATTCTCGTTATCAATTCCTCGAATCTTTTTTCAAATCTTTTTTCAAGGTTCTTAGTTTCTTTGCACTGGTTTAGAACATGTTCCTTTAGCTCACTGAAGTTTCTCATTATCCACTTTCTGAAGTCTGATTCCGTCATTTCGTCACATTCATTCTCCGTCCAGCTTTGTTCCCTTGCTGGTGAGGAGTTTTGGTCCTTTTTTGGAGGTGAGGTGTTTTGGTTTCGGGTGCTTTCCTCCTTTTTGCGCTGGTTTCTTCCCATCTTTATGGATTTATCCGCCTGTTGTCTTAGTAGTGGCTGATTTTTCAATTGGGTCTCTGTGTGGACACTGAGATTGTTGATGATGAAGTATTTCTGTTACTTAGTTTTCCCTCTAATGATCTATCCTCTCTGCTGTATGAGTGCTGAGGTCCACTCCAGGCCCTGCTTGTCTGGGGTATACCTGCAGCAGCTGCAGAACAGTGAGGGATGATATCAGTTTCTTTTTCTGCTGCCCTTGTTCCAGAATGATGCCAGCCAAATGTCAGTCTGATTAGTCCTTTTCTGGGGTGACTCCTTGGATATACAGAGGTCAGGGAGCTGCTTGAGGAGACAGTCTGTGCTTTATAGGAGCTCCAGTGCTGAGCTGTGAGCTCCGTTGTTCATTCAGGGTTGTTGGGAGGTTATGTCTGCTGCAATAGAACTCATAAAACACCACTCTCTTTTTTTTTTTTTTTTTTTTTCACCCTTAGATGCTCTGTCTCAGGGAGTTGGGGCTTTCTTTATGAGTATCTGTTGCACTGTCCTGCCCCACTAGGTGGCAGTCTATTCACTATTTGCCTGCCGGGGCTCTGACCTCCTAAGGCGGGTCCGCCCTGTTGCGGCCCGGCGGACTCTCTCTGTTATGGCAGGTTGCCTCGGCAACGGCAGGCTGCGTCAGTCCTGGGCGGTACTTAAGTGGGGGTGCACTTTGTCAGGAATGGTGGACGCCCCTCCCTGACCGGGCTGCACCGTCCTAAATGCCGGCAACAAAACTCTCAGCCCCAAGCGCCTCCAGTCGCCGCCCTGCTTGTCCCCGTGAGCGTGGGACCCGCCGAGCCCGATCACCCTGCTCCCTGCCTCAGAGTCCGTCCTCTCTCTCTCTCTCTTCCTCTCCCCAAGCTGAAAGGTCGACTCTCTCACTGGCGCCCCAGGAGCCTGCCGATAGGGCACTGGGATCCGTGCGATCTCCCGTGCCGCTGCCCACTACCCCGGCTCAGATCACGCTTCCCAGGAAACTCCTGGTCTGGCTCATTGTCCAAGTCCTGTTCAATCAGATGGACATGCCAATCTGCCCTTCCAAATCTCAGATTGCCGGTTTAACAGGGCACCCAGACCAGTGAGTTCCGCGCCGGGTCCCGCTGCGGCGCCGGCCGAAGAGGCGGCGGGAGCCGGTTGCTTTAGCCGGCTGCTAGCATCCCGTGTCTCTCCCACACCTGGGACTTTCAACGCTCTGTGGGCATAAAAGGAACATCCGAGAATGCGGCTAGGACTCACCCTCTGCGCCTTCACCGAGAGCTGCAATCCTGAGTCACCTCTACGACGCCATCTTGCCTCCCTCCAGAAAGAGTGTTTATAGAGGACATTGAGAAAATGTGTGATGGGATTTTTGGAGGACTAGAGCAGCATGTATTTATAACAGAACAAGAAATCATGTCAGTTTATTAAAGCAAAGGGAAACTTCTAAGATAAAAATCATTCTTAATGAGGATGATAAGTATCAAGAAAACATTTAAAAATTTGCAGGTGGGACCTAATTAAACTAAAGAGCTTCTGAATGTCAAATTACCAAGAGTGTAAACAGAATGGGAGAAAATATTCTCAAACTATGCATCTGAAAAAAGTCTAATATCCAGAATTTCAAGGAACTTAAATCAACTAAAAACAAAAACTCCAATTAAAAAATGGGCAAAGGACATGAACAGACACTTCTTAAAACAAGATGTACAAGTGGCCCACAAACATATGAAAAAATGTCCCACATCACTAATCATCAGAAAAATGCAAATCAAAACTATAATACAATACCGTCTTATATGAGTCAGAATGTGATTATTAAAAAGTCAGAAAACACATGTTGGCAAGGCTGCAGAGAAAAAGAAATGCTTACACACTTCTGGTTGGAATGCAAACTAGCTTAACTGTGGAAAGCAGTCTGGAGATTTTCCAAAGAACTTAAAACTACTACTTAACCCAGAAATCCCACTAAGTATATATGCAAATGAAAATAATTAAGTCTACCAAAAAACGCTGCACCTGTATGTTCATTGCAACACTATTCCCAATAACAAAGACATGGAATAAACCTAGGTGCCATCAACAGTGAACTGGAAAAGAAATGTGATAGATATATGCCATGGAATGCTATGCAGCCATTAAAAAGAACAAGATCATGTCCTTTGCAGCAACATGAATGGAGCTGGAGACCAATATTCTGAGACACTTAATGCAAGAACAGAAAACCAAATATCACATGTTCTCACTTGTAATTGAGAATGAAACACTGAATGTACATGAATCTAAAGATGGGAACAATAGATACTCGGGACCAGTAGATGGAAGAGAAAGGGAGCAGGGACATGGGCTGAAGAGGCACAAGTTGGGTACTATGCTCACTGCCTTGAAGATGAGATTGTAGGGACCCCAAGCCAAAGCATCATGCAATTTACCCATGTACCAAATCTGCATGTGTACACTTAAATTTGTTATAAAAGTTGAAGTTGGCTGGGCACAGTGGCTCATGCCTGTAATCCCAGAACTTTGGGAGGCTGAGGCAGGTGGATCACCGGAGGTCAGGAGTTCAAGACCAGCCTGGCCAACATGGTGAAAACCCATCTTTACAAAAATACCAAAAAAAAAAAAATTAGCTAGGCATGCTGTCACATGCCTGTAATCCCAGCTACTTGGAAGGATGAGGCAGGAAAACTCCTTGAACTCAGGAAGTGGAGGTTGCAGTGAGGTGAGACCATGCCATTGCACTCCAGCCTGGGTAACAAGAGCAAAACTCTGTCCTCCTCACACCAAAAAATAAAAAAATAACATCGAAAATTCAAAACACTTCTTTTCCAAGCATTTTAGATAAGGTATAATCAACTTGTATATAGTACCTCTCTTATACTTTTGCCTTGGGCCTATTTGGGGCAGGCCTATCATTCTTCCAAGCATATTAAGGTGAAAGCACAGAAGTGGGAGTGAAGTTTTTCATTAATCTTAACTCTACTGCAGAGTGTGTGTGTGTGTGTGTGTGTGTGTGTGTGTGTGTGTGTGTGTGTGTGTTTATCAAGCATGGTGGGATATGTCAGAGATGACAGTAATGGGAAGACATGACAGATTCTAAATGAATTAAATAGCATAGTTAGAAAAACAAAAACCATAAGAAATACATTTTAACAAATCATATTAACCAGGCTGTTTGATAAATTGGTTATATAATGCCAGAATTAACATTGTATTGATTGCTACTCATTTTTAGGATAGTTATATTTTCAGATATAACTTTGCATTATTTCAAAAATGCCAAGAAATATAATTATAATCCCAGAGCAATTTGATCTTGAGAGAAAGAGAACTATTTAGACATAATTTTTAATGTTTTGTGAAGCTAGATTTATTTTCTTCCCCCAAATATTAAACTTTTTAAATCACATAGAATAGAATAGATTACATCTATATGCCACCTCAGCAATTTCTGTGCATTTGAAACATTAGAAATATAGGAGACGTGTTGAGTATAATTAATTCAGTCAGACAGAATATTTTATGCCACCCAGGAATGACAGTATCTATAAAACAAAACAACAACAACCAGAAATAAATTAATAAAAGGTAAATGCATAGTTACTTATCATTCTCTCTGCCAATGGAGTCTCATCTGCTTCCATTGATAGTGAAATGCTATAATCAATGTTTCTTTCCATTCACTTTCAACTTCACCAATCTTTCCCAGAATGTTTGTAAATCTGTCTCTCATTTCTCAATTTGACTTTGGTGTGATTTTCGATATGTGTAAGGCACATTTTGCCAACATTTACTAAATAGTTTAGCAACTCACTAAAATTTAATTAGGAAGGTTAATATTCAGCATGGGTTTAAACCAGTGGTCCCCAACCCTTTGGCACCAGGATCAAGTTTTGTGAAAGACAAATTTTCCATGGGCCAGGGTAGAGGGGGTAGATGATTTGGGGATGATTCAAGCACATTACATTTATTGTACACTTTATTGCTATCATTATTACATTATAATATATAATGAAATGATTATACAACTCACCATAATGTAGAATCAGTGGGAGCCCCGAGCTTTTTTTTCCTCAACTAGATGGTTGCATCTGGGGTTGATGAGAAACAGTGACAGATCATCAGGCATTAGACTATCCTAAAAAGTGCATAACCTAGATCCCTTGCATGCACAGCTCACAATAGGGTTCATGCTCCTATGAGAATCTAATGCTGCTGCTGATCCACAGGAGGTGGAACTCAGTAACGCAAGCGATGGGGGTTGGCTGTAAATATGCATGGCCTGGTTTCTAATAAGCTGGTCAGTGGCCTGGGGATTGGGGACTCTTGGTTTAAACCACTTCAGAAATTACAAATAGGCCCTACTGCTTTTAACCAATGTAAGTTTTGACTGCTTTTAGACCATCTAACCAAAATAATACAAAATGCTTTCCCCAGATAAGGACTGTTTCTCCACCAAATAATTTCAATATTCTTACTATAACAAGCAGCAACATTTGATTATAATCACACATACATTATGGGAATGATATGGTCAATGCAAGGAGTGTTTAATATTACTTGGTTCTAATTCAAAAATTAAATACCGCAACCAACAAAGGGATACTTGTTGCATTGTGTGATACATTATCATGCTGAATGCATTTTTCGAATATACTCTCATGATAACTTAGTTTTTATGTTCTCATAATTGGCCATATTTTGAGAAGTTTCTTACAAATAGAATAGGTTAGAGAGCACTCATTTAGGTTTCCATAGGAGAAGCAATGCTCTAATCTAATCAGCAATACTTTTACAATTGTTCCCAATTGTCTGAAAATATGTTACTAATAAAATTAATTTTGCTAATTGTACATTTTAATACATGGAGATCTATTTAGTCATGAATAAAAATCATTCTATGACCATCTCAACTTTGATTTCTCTGCTGTCACCAAACTAGAAGAACCATGTGAAAAATGACAGTATTTCTTAATTTAATTTAATTATTTTGTGGTATCATCACTTTTAAAATTCACAATATCAACTGAATCTATTTTTTTGCTGGAAATTCAGGAGAAGAAATATTTATTCTCAAGAAATGCTCCAGGTTAAACATTTAAATATTAATGTGGGGAGGGGTATGAGGTAGTGGGAAGGGGTTGACTGCATTTCATGAATACTTAACTTTAATTTTATCTGGCATCCTTGAGAAGTTCAAATGACTTATTCATTTAAAAATGACAATAAAGAAATATTTTTTAAAGTTGTTCTAACTGCATTGAGTTACACGTAGTACACTGTTTTATTTTAAATTCACATATCTAGAAGAAATTTGCTTTTCCAAATCTAGTTTTGCATTGGATATTATTATATCATTACATTACCTTTTATCATCATACACAACTAATTTGATTAATTAATCAAAGGAAAATATTTTAGGATGGGAAACTTAAGAGTTAATTATTTTACAGAAGTTGAATAAGTAAAGTGATCCTCATAAAGGGCAAATATAAGAGAACAGAGAAAGTTACTGTGTCTCAACCATCAATTAGAAAATTGTGTCAAATTGTTTCAATTATTATCATCTACTTAGTGTAGACAGAATGTTATAGCCATTCTTTTACCTATGCATTCAATAAACATTGAAGAAACATCAACTTTCTCCTTGGCACTCTCCTAAAAATACTAGGATTAAACAAAGCTCTTGTTTTCATGGAGCTTAGAGCTCTCAGAGAAACATCCAAACCATGTTAAATCATGTTTGGGACAAGTAAAACAAGGAGAAAATAGATGGCAAAGTGAATGCACTTAACATAGGACCTTATCTAACTTAGGTGAATAGGAATTATGTTCTTAAAGGAGAAATCTGAAACACATATTTGAAGGTTAATTAGTAATTTTCAAAAGACTGCTAAAGCAGGAATGAATAATACAGGCTGAAGTCCTTAGGTGGAAGAAACAAGGCATTCAGATACTGAAAGATGAACACAGAAACTAGAGACCCGTGAGTAAAAAAGAAAGACATCTAACATCATGCTGAAAGGATAGATAAGTGACATTTCATTCAGAGCCAAGAAGACCACAGTAATGGGTTTTGATTTAAAAGCATTGGGAAGCTATTAAAGGGGATTAAATGTTCAGGTTGTAAAATGGTCAATTTTATGTGATTAAAAACTTTGTGCTGAGAAACAGTTTCCTGTTCCACATGTAGGAGGCTTGAAAGTTGCTGCTCTGTCCTAATAGCAAGTAAAAAGTGAAACAGACTAGAAAATTAACAACTTTTCTTGGATCCGTAAGAGAGGTGAGGACATAGGGCAAACTTCAACCCTAAAGATTGGAGAGACAGACAAGGAAATACAGGTATTCAGGGCTTCACAGAGCAAAGACTCAGGAATAGAAACTTTCATGGGAAGGAGTACTTGAGTAAAAAACCCTGAGCTGTAATTGATGAGTGCTGAAGGCCCTGTGTGGACATATTTGAGAGTTAAACATTTCAGGAGGACTCAGTCACACACTACCACCAACTCCCCTTATAAAATTTATCTCTAGAAGTTCTACCGGGTTCTCACAGTGAAGATCAGGGAAAAAAAAGAAAAAGAAAGGAAAGGAAAAGAAAATATGCCAGTGTTCTCTGTTTTTCCTAACAAGGCCTGCTCTCAGAGAAAACTAGTTAATTCTATCTAATACGCTTTGGCTCTTTGTTGCCACCCAAATCTCATCTTGAATTGCAAATCCCACGTGTCCAGAAAGGGAAGTGATTGGATCATGGGGTTTGTTTTCCCCATGCTGTTCTCATGATAATGAGGGAGTTCTCAGGAGGGCTGATGGTTTTAAAGTGTGGTAATTCCTTGTTCTCACACACTCTCCCTCCTACTGCCTTCCGAAAAGGTGCCTGCTTCCCCTTTGCCTTCTGCCATGATTGTAAATTTTCTGAGGCCTCCTAGACGTGCTTTCCATTAAGCTTGAGGAACTGTGAGTCAATTAAACCTCTTTCCTTTCTAATTACCCAGTCTTAGGTAGTATTCTTCATAGCAGTGTGAGAACACACTAATACATCAGCCTAACCTTCTGGCATATTATCAGGGCCTAATTGTCCCATGGGAAAGTAAATAAATAACTCTAGCTCACTCTAGCCTTCCACAGGAAAGAAGAAAAATACTCAGTGTCAGCCCACTCTATCCACCCAGTCCCACCTAAGAGGGTAAGAAAACTGAGAAATACTTGTGAAGTTTACAGTTCAGAGGCATTAGCTCAGTAAAAGACTGACACCTAATTACAGGACTATAGAACACTTACCTTGACCTCTACACCTTACCACCATATTGCTAAAGGCCTATGTCCAGCTACCAAGAAAAATTTACAAAGCATGTCGAAAGACAATAAACATAATTTAAAGAGAAAGAACAAGCCTCAGAACAAGATATGGCAGGTATGTTGGAATTATCAGACCAGGAATTTAAAACAACTATGATTACTGTGCTAAGGTTCTAGTAGATAGCAGGCAATAACATATGGACAATGTAAGCAGAAAAATGGAAATCCTAAGGAAAAAGCACAAAGAAATACTTGAGATCAAAAACACTGTAACATAAGTAATGAATGCCTTTGATGCGCTTTTTAGTGTACTGTGTATGGCTAAAAAAAAAAAAATCTATGAAGTTTAAGATAGGACAATAAGAGTCTCCAAAACTAAAAAAAAAAGAACAAAGACCTAAAAACATTATAAAAGAATATCCAAGAACTACAGGATAACTATAAAAAGTAAAACTTACACATAATAGGAACATCAGAAGAAAGAAAGAAATAGAAAAAAAATTGAAATAATAACAAATGAAAATTCCTTAAATTTTTGTCAGACACAAAACCATAGACAGAGAAAGCTCAGATGATGCCAAATAACATTAAAAAAAACACTACACTTAAGCATATCATTTTCAAATGAAAGAAAATAAAAAATAAAATAAAACAATTTATTGTAAGCCAGAGAAAAAAACACCTTACCTGCAGAGGAACAAAGATAAAAATTACATTCGACATCTCCTGAGAAACCATGCAAGCAAGAAGACAATGTTTTGAAATATTTAAAGTTTTAAAATCAAAAGAAACAAAAACCCAGATTTATGTACCATGCAAAATTATCCTGCAAAGTGACAGAGAAATAAAGACTTTCCCAAGCAAACAAAAATTGAAAGAGTTCATTGCTGATACACCTGCATTTCATGAAATGTTCAGTTTTTTGGGAGAAGAAAAATAATACCAGTCAGAAACTTTGACCTACAATACAAAAGGAAGAGCACTGAAGAATAAATAAATAAAGTTAAAATAAAGATTTGTTTTTTATTTTAATTGATCTAACAGCTATGATTTATGTAAAATAATAGCAAAACTGTATTTGATTATATATGCTTATGCATATATCTTACGTGTGTGTATGTAAGTGAAATGAATGACACTAATGAATACAAGGTATGAAAGGGAGGATTTAGGATCATTTTGTTATTCTAAGGCACCACTAGAATAATAGAAAATGCTCAATTAAATAATAGAAAATGCTCAATTAAATAATAATACAGAATACAAATAATAATACAAAACGCTCAATTAAAAACTCAAAGCAATCAAAGAATAAAAGAAAAAAATAGGAAAAAAGATGAGGGCAACAAACAGAAAATAGTGATAAATATGATAGATATTAATATAAACACATCAGTAACCACTTTCAACATCAATGGTCTAAATGCACCAATTAAATGGCAAAGATTGTCAGAGTGGATAAACAAACAAGACAGCTATATGTCGTCTATAAGAAACCCACTTTAAAGGCACATATAGGTTAAAAGTAAATGTATAAAGAAAAATATACTATGTAAATGCTAACCAAAAGAAAGTAGAAATAGCTATATTAATTTTACATATAGTAGACTTGAAAGCAAGGTATGTTATCAGGGATTAAGAAGGGTATTACATAATGATAAAGAACACCTAACAATTCTTAATATGTGAGCACCTAACAATAAAATGTCAAACTAAACAAGCCATAACTGATACCTGCAAGAAGTAGATAACTCCACTGTCATATTTGGACACCGTAACACTCTCTCATCAGAAATAGACAGATCAGCAGGCAACTAGTGGAACTCAATTACACCATTAATCAATTGGATGCAATTGACATTTATAGACCACTATATCTAACAAGAGAATACATATTCTTCTGAAGTTCACATGTAACATTCATCAGCATAGTCCACATTCTGGGACAAAAATAAATAAATAAACACACCTTCAGAAATTTAAAAAATAGAAATCAGACAATGTCTGGTCTCAGATAATAATGGATTAAACTAAAAATTTACAGTAGAAAGATAACTAGAAAATTCCTGTGTACATATTAAACAAAGGCCTGTAAATAAGAGATTGCTCAAAGATGAAATATTCTGAAAAGTTTAAAATATTTAGATTTAGGTGGACATGAAAATATACCGTAGAAAATATGTGAGATTCAGCAAAAGCAGTGCTTACAGGAAAATTTGTCATACTGAATACATTTTTAGAAAATAAGAAAATTCACTAATCTAAAATCACTAATCTAAGTTTCTACATTAGGAAACTAGAGAAATAAGAAAAATTAATCCCAAGTAAGAAGAAGAAAAGTAATAAGCCGTGCATAAATCAATAAAATTAAAAACAGGTAATTAATAGAGAATATTGGTAAAACCAAAAGTTGATTATTGGAAAAGATCAATTAGATAATCTTTTTTACCAGAAAGAAAAACTATAGACCAGCATCTCTCATAAACATAGATGTAAAAATTCTCAACAATATATTTAAAGGAAGAATCCAACTATGTACAAAAATAATTATACACTATACCAAGTGGAAATTATCCAAGGTATTCAAGACTGGTTCAACATTTAAAAATTAATTAATGTAATTCATCATATGAATAGTTCAAAAATCATATAATTGTATAAATAGATGCAGAAAAGCATTTAACAACATTTAATACTCAATTATAATTACTAGTAAACTAGGAATAGAGATAAATTTTCTCAAATTAACAAAAAAAGGCTTTAAGAAATAACCTATGGTTAATATCATACTTAATGATAACAATTAGAATCTTTCCCAAGAAGATTAGGAACAAGGCAAGAATGTCCCCTCTCATCAATCCTTTTCATTATTGTACTGAAAGTCCTAGCTAATGCAATAAAACAATATAAGGAAATAAAATATATACAGGCAGGGAAGAAAGAAATAAAACTGTCTTTGTTTGTAGATGATATGATTATCTATGTAGAATATTTAAAAGAATTTACAAAAATACCTCTGAAACTAATAAGCAAGTATGCAGACTACAGGGTTAACACACAAAAATCATTCTTCTACATACCAGCAATGAACAAGTGGAATTTGAAATTAAAAACATAAAACCATTTATATTAGCACCCCCAAATTAAACACTTAGGTATCAATCTAACAAAATCTGTACATGATCTATGTAAGAAACACTACAAAATCTGATGAATGAGCTCAACTAAATACATGAAGAGATGTTTCATGTTCATAGATGGGAAGACTCAATCCTGCGCTGTTAGTTCCTCATAAATTAATCGGCAGCTTCTAAGCAATCTCAGTCAAAATCTGAGTGCGTTATTTTGTGAATATCAACAATCTGGTTCCAAAGTTTTTAGAAACAAAACAAAAGACCTAGAATAGCCAACACAATATTTAAAGAGAAGAACAAAGTTAGAGGACTGAGACTACCCAAATTTAAGACTTACTATAAAGTTACAGTAATCAAGACAGTGTGATATTGGCAAAAGAGTAGACAAATTGACCAATAGAACAGCATAGAGACCCCAGAAATAAGCCCACACATATCTGTATATACTCAACTGATCTTTGACAAAGGAGTGAATGCAGTACAATGGAGCAAAGGTGGTTTTTTCAACAAATAATTCTGAAACACCTGGACAACCACATGCAAAAGAAAAGTATCTAGACGGACCTTACACCTTCCAGAAAAATTAAAATGGTTCATAAACTTAAATATAAAATATGTAACTATAAAATTCTTGGAAAATAACATAGATGAAAACCTAGATGATTGTGGGTATGCCAATGACTTTTACAGTATAATACGAAATGTATGTTTCCAAGAAAGAAATAATTGACAAGAATGACTTCATTAAAATTAATAACTTTTGTTCTATAAAAGACAATTAAGTAGGGAGCATGAAGACAAGCCACAGACTGGGAAAAATATGTGCAAAATATATATCTGATAAAGTACTGTTATCTAAAATATCTATTTAAAAATTTATAACTCAACGATACAAAAACAACCCATTAAAAAAATGGCCAAAGGGGCCGGTGGCTAATGCCTGTAATTCCAGCACTTTGGGAGGCCAACATAGGTGGATCACCTGAGGTCAGGAGTTCAAGACCAGTTTGGCTAACATGGTGAAACCCTGTCTCTATGGAAAATACAAAAATTAACCAGGTGACTGAGACAGGAGAATCACTTGAACCCAGGAGTGGAGGTTGCAGAAAGCCGAGATCACGCCACTGCACCCCAGCCTGGGCAATAGAGTGAGACTCCACCTCAAAAAAAGAAAGAAAAAATGACCTAAGACTTAAAAATACACTCCATTGAAGAACACATATAATTGACAAATAATCATATAAAAATATGCTACACATCAATTTATGTATACACAAGAACCAGAACACAGAGGCTTATAGCAGATTTATTCATAATTGCTCAAACTTAAAAACAGCCAAGACATCTTTCAGTCCATGAATAGAAAAACGTTGGTACATTCAGTCAATAGAATATTATTCCACAGTAAAAAGGTGAGCTATCAGACTATTAAAAAACATGGAGAAACCTTGTTAATATTTTGAAGTGGAAGAAACCAAAGAAGCCAATATTTAGTCTTTTTCTGGAATATTTAGTATTTCTTTTGAAAGACTAAATATTGTATGATTCCAGCTATATGGTGTTCTAGAAAAAGTAAAACTATGGCGATAGCAAAAGATCAGAGGTTGTCAGAGATTGGAGGCAAGTTAGGAGAGATGAATAGATGGAGCACAGAAGATTTTCAGGGCAGTTAAAATATTTTGTATGATATTGTAATGATAGATATATGCCATTGAACATTTGTCCAATCTGTGACACCAAGAGTGAGCCTTAATATATGTTATGGACTCTGAATGTTAACAATGTGTCAAGGTTGTTTCATCAGTTGTAACAAATACACCACACTGGTGGGGTATGTTGATAATGGGGGAGGTTATACATATGTAAGGTCAGGAAGTACTTGGGAAATCTTTGTGCAATACTCTTAATTTTGTCGTGAACATAAAAATACTCTAAAAGACTCATAAAATCACACATGCTTTTGGGTTGTAGAGAATGAACTACAGGTGAACACATACAGATGTATGGAGACCAGTTACTATGGTACTGCTTGATCTGTGTAGAGAAGATGGTGGTTTGTAAAAGGGTAGACACAATGTAAATAGGTGCAACTAGTGAGATTAAATGCATTTAGAAAATATGAATGTAAAAACGTGTCTACATATTAAGTTGATACATATTAAGTTACAGAATATCTTTTATGTTGATGTCGTGAGTAATTGCTTCACTGATGCTAGCTCCTTCTATTCTTATTTTTGAATTGTGTCTTTTTCATGAGGTTTTTTTTTTTATTTTCAAAACTTAAATTTTCTGAATCCTGGACCAGGAATTAATTCTGTAAGTCTTCCCTCCCCTCCCCTCCCCTCCTCTTCCCTTTTCATCTCTTTGTCTCACTTGTTCTTTGTCTTGTTTGATCTTCTTTTCTCATTTCTTATACTCTTCTTTGTTTCATTTTTTTCTTTTTTCATTTCCTCAATCTAGCTTATTCCATAAAATTCCTCATCAAAGGCAATGTTGTCACAAATAAATCTATTGAAGAGTTATTTCCAGAGTTTCTCTCTAGAAACAAGCACAGAGATGGAATTTGGAATGCAAAATATTCATTAGGGATGAACACTTGTGGAAGGCAAGAAGTAGGATTGGGCAGAAAAAAAAGAGTCAAATTGCAGTGAAAGTTGAACAAATCAACCCCATAGGAAACACCAGACAACAGTGGCCTAGAGTTGTCATACTGAGGTCAAGCTTTTATGTCTTCATGCGATCAGTTACTGACAATTGATGGTCTGGGAATGTGTGCTTTGGGGAGAAGGAATGTTCTTTAGCAGAGCAGACCCAGAAGTTGCTGATTATAGGAGGTTATCTGCTGCCAGCACTCCCATCCCTGAGGTCAATAAATATTTCTATGAGGGAGAATCAGGCAGTGTATCTCATTATATATGACTTTCTGTTAATTACACATTTGTATCTCCAGCCGTGGATGCTCTCATAGGTGTACATACAAACCATCTGATATATCTACTTTGACGTTTCATATATCTCAACCTTACCATGTCATTTTCCTAAAAAATGCTCCTAATAAATATTAGCCAGTTCCATAAAGAGCAACATTATCAATTGCTCAAGCCAAATTCTGGAGTACTTCATAATTTCTTCCTCTCTTTGACTAGTTAAAATCAAATCATCATCAGTACATGTCATATTTTCCTCCAAAATATATACCAGTATCCATATCCACAGTGACCATTGTTCTAATTCACCATCTTTATTCTTCCCTTATCTACTGCAGAAGCCTACTAATTTGTCTTCTAGCATTCACAATTACACAACTAGAGCATATACTCATAGAAGAGACAGAATTATTTTCTCATATGATGAATCAGACCTTTACATAGTGTCTCACAAACTTACATTTTTTCCCACTATTCTTGTTTTAGATTTTTAAATAGCTTTTTTGAGATATAATTTATGTACCATGCAATTCACTCACTTAAAATATACAAATAATTTTCTTACATGTTCACAAAGTTGTGCAATCACAGCCATAATCAATTTTAGAATATTTTTATCCTCTCAAAATAAAAATACAAACACCTATACCCCTTAGCTGTCATTCTCAAGGCCCTATCCCAACTCAGTCCACTACTCTTAAGAAAAGCATTCTAACTCCTTATTATGGCCTCTGTGCCTAGTACAGCCTGGCCTCTACTCATCTCTAACATGCCATTTCAAACTATATCCTTCTCTCACTATCTTCTAGACGCTTTGTCCATTTATCTCCAATCAAAGTACCAAACTCATATTTATCCTTACAGATGTGCTTTTAAAGGTCCTTCTGCATGTAATTCTCTTTCTCTGGCTCTCTGCATATATCATTCACATTTCACTTCCCAATGCAACCTTTTTAAAGGTGGTTTAAGTGTACTACATATACCATCTTTCTAATTTCCTTCATTGCATTTATCATAATCTGTATTGATCTTGCTTACTTGTTTATTTATTTGATTTTTTCCTTGCTATCCACATTCCTTGACAGTAATATTTTTAAAGGCAAGAAATAGTCTCCTTTTAAAATTGATGTATCACTAGTACCTAAAACAAATTTGCCTATCTTGTAGTAGATATTCAAAACATATTTTTGCCTCCATGAATGAATTGATTGTAGTAATATTTGCTGGGACAGAAAGGCTGCAAAAGAGCAGCTCTATGGAGGAGGATGTTGAATCCAGTTTTAGACATGCTGAGTAAGAGAATATTTCTAGATAACCAAGTATAGATAAGCAGTGGACAGTTGATATGTTGGTATACAACTCAAAATAAAGAAAGATGTGGGCTGAAATAATAAATAAAATCATTATAGATTACCAGGAACTTTTATGAATAGCTGGTAGGTTTTACTTAATCTAAGAAGCTGATGTTGATTAATTACAACCACTGAACAAATATCTAAATCAAAAGATGGAAAATACATTTCAGTGTGGTTAGTTATAAAATACAGTTTTTTCTTTCATATATATTTTATTGTATATTTTATAAAATATATTAGTTATATAATACAGTTTTTTTCTTTCATATATGTTTTATTGTATATTTTATTTAAAAAATCTGAAGAGAAATATATTAATCAATGAGAAATCATATTGGACTGAATGATATTACTATCCATTATAATTCCTAAATGAGGAATAGTGATGCTTCCTTGTTCCTCTTTCTTAAAATCTAAATCCTGTCTCTTCTATTTCCTGCTGTCTTTTTACTCCCCTCTCTCCGTTACTTAGTTCAGGCAGACCCATATTGTTGTTTGCCAACTGCTCTGGTATGTGCCCCCACCCACAAATTCCTATGTTGAAATCCTAAGCCCCAATACCTCAAAATATTACCTAATTTGGAAGTAATTATAGATAATTAAAGTAATATAAAGTCTTTAGGGTATGCCTGAATCCAATATGACTGATGTTCTTATGAAAAGGAAGAAATGTAGATACAAAGAGAGGCATGCACCCAGGGATAATGGTATGTGATGATAAAGGCAGAGATGCAATTTCAGGCCAAGTAGCACCAAAGATTGCTAGCAAACCACCAGAAGCTAGAAGACACCCATAAAGAGATTGTCCCCCACAGCTCTCAGAAGGAACTATACTGATAACACCTTGATCTAGGACTTCCAGCTGCCAGCACTATGAGATAATACATTTCCCTTTTTTAAGCCACCCAATTTGTGGTACCTTGATGCCGCAGCCCTAGAAAACTAAAACATCAGTCTGCTAATTGCTCCCTTGCCTAACTCAGATTTTCATCTCTTTCATGTAGAACAGTCACTGGAATAATTATTTCAACACGAATAATTTTGATAATTATTCTAACATGATAATTATTCCAATTATTTATATCCCTCTCCTACTTAAAATATTTAGTGACTTTCCATTGCCTAAAGGATAAAATGTAAATTCAAGCTCTGTCATAATCTAGGTCTTTGTTTTGTATTCAGCATACATATTACTTCTCAGAAAAATGAGTGTGGTTCAGTGAATATGTCACTTTCTCATGCCTACGTACATGTGCTAGTTCTCTTTCCACTGAAGACAACATTCTCACTTCCTTTTCTCATTGAATATTCTCCCATTTATTTTTTATATCTTAACTTCTTCATTATATTAGGTGAGAATTTTGCTAGCAACAGTTTTTGGTACTTTTATTTTCTGTTGTACTTTATAAATAACATAATTAAGAAGAAAAGACAGTATGCTACAATTTTGTGTTTGTGTGTGTCTGTATTAGTCCGTTCTCAAACTGCTATGAAGAAATACCCAAGACTGGGTAATTTATATAGATAAAGAGCTTTAATGGACTCACAGTTCTACATGGCTAGGGAGGCCTCACAATGATGGCAGAAAGCAAAGTAGGAGCAAAGGCACATTTTACATGGTGGCAGACAAGAGAGCATGTGCAGGGAAACTGCTTTTATGAAACCATCAGATCTCATTAGACTTATTCACTATCAAGAGACCAGCATGGAAAACATCTGCCCTCATAATTCAGTTACCTCCCACTGGGCTCCTCCCATGACACATGGTAATTATGGGAGCTACAATTCAAGATGAGATTTGAGACACAGCAAACCATATCAGTGAATGTATATTTATAAATACACTGAAATAACTATGTATATATGTATGTGTATATATCTATGTGACTGATAGGTATATGTGTATCTCATATGTATACATTGATATGTATATGTATGCATAACAGAACTAGCACATGTATGTGGGCATGAGAAAGTGATGTATTCACTGACCTACGATGTATTCACTGACCTACACTCATTTTCTTCTGAGAACTAATACGTATGTCGAATAGCAAAAAGAAAGCCCTAGATTATTCTAAGGCACTTAGCACTGGAAGTAGACAGAGAATGGAAATAAATAAGTTTTTAAAATTTAAATACAGACAGTATTTGGAAATTATAAGTGGCTAGTCAAAATCAAATTTCCTTCTTATGGAAATATTCTCAATAATTAATATTTCATGATTACAAATATTTTGAGGACTTTTTGATATTTCACACAATAAAATTTATCAAAAGTCCATTATTCATAGAGTATAAATCTGTATCAGTATCAGGAACAATGACTATATACACAACAACTTATATGTGAAAAAATTTGACAGTAGGTTTTTAAAATTCTACAACATTCCTAAATATCTACATATTAATACCAATTATTGTGTGTAAAGCTGAATATCATTTAGAGATTGTTTATCCACAATAATAGGACAAAGACTAAGTTGTCTTCCAACTCTAAATATAGAAAATAATATTACAAAATTGTGGTCACATGAAGAAGTAATCCGAGTGTAAATAGCTGAAAACAGGATAGTTTATTTTAGGTGTTTGTTAAGTAAATAGTAAAAAACATGCTACATTTGGATTTTGAAATATTTGTGGTATTTCTCAACTTTTAAAATTTATAATTCATCATATCTTTCCTTTTTCATTTATAAATTTCCAATATCTTTCTCAAAATGGATTTAAAATTGTATAGGTTTCAGACTCCTCAAAACCTGGATCTTCCTCTGTTTACAGTTGTAGTCTGTCATTGCTGCTGTTGACTTTGTTTCTTAGAGCACAGATAGGACCCTCATCTTCCCAACACCTTTGTTGCTCAACTATACCTTCTATGGGATGCATCAGTCTTGTTCTGCCCTTGCTCAAGCTTCCCTATCTGTCTCAACTAAACAAACTGTTCAGCCTTTAACAAAGATCAGTTCTCCAACATCTTGAGGAGATAAAACTTTGATTAACAATACAAATAAAAAAGCAAAACCATATGAAAACGCTATGACAGAGGAGATTTGTAAAACTACTGAAATGAAATTTTAGATATGACAATTTAAAAAATATGTTAAACACGAAATTAGACATAACTAGAGAGAGAACTGGACAAATGGAACCTAAATTTGAGGAAATTATCCAGAATTGAACAAAGGGAGTTAAACCTATAAAAACTATTTTTCACTAGTAGTTGAGATATGCAAGACAACATGATTAGGCAAAACGTAAGTAAAATCCGAATACTAAAAATGAGAGAATAGAAAGAATTTGCAAAGGAAATCACTAAATTTTTAAGTCAGTAGATTTGTTAATATTTCAAGGAAAACTTCACTCCAAGTTCTAGGTATTATATGTCAAAATAAATCTATAGTAAATAGCCTGTCTGCCAAAACTGTAGAACTCCAATAACAAACAGAAACAAATACTAAAAGCAACACAGCAAAAGGACAGATTATCTGTAAAAAATAATTAGAATGGAATCAGACATCAATACAGTGACAAGGAGTCCAGAAGACAATGTAATTACATTTTCAAAATGCTTAAAATGGAAAAAAAAAAACTGTCAAAGTTTTCCACTGTAGTTTCTAAAGTATCACACTAAAATTAAAGTCAAATAATTTTACTCTGACAAGATTAAAAAGTCTGCTATTCACTTTCTTGCTAAGAGAACACTTGCAAACTATATTTTAAAAAGAAAGATGGTAAACATAGAAATGTGCATAAAGAATGTCATAATGAAGAAATAAAAAATGGTTATCTGCAAGTAAACATAAATAATGATTATAAATAATATTGATTATGAAAAATCAGAAGGAGCATTACTCAAAGTGAAACTAAAATAAATATAATTTATATGGAAGGTACAAGGAACATCAGGGCTAGTGCATCCTCAGTGGCTTGTGTTAATCAGCTACTGATCATTTTTATAGCTTTCTAACTCAAGCATACAGGTACAAATTTGAATATAACAACCAAAATAAATTAAAGGTTAGAAAAAAGAAACAAAATGTTATGAATCCTGTAGAAAACAAGAGATAAGACATAATAAAAAGGATAAATTTAAAACACAAAGAAAATGTTATGTATAAGTATATTTTTGTTGGTGTATGTGTGTATGTGACAATGTAAATATAACAATATGCTAAAAGGAGATCATTTTATCAACGTTTCAACTAAACTGACACTGTAATAAATATCAGATACCAGAGTGAACAAAGGCAGACCCCAGAATTTTTTCTTCTTTTCTTTTTGAGATGGAGTCTCACTCTGTTGCCCAGGCCGTAGTGAAGTGGCATGATCTCAGCTCAATACAACCTCTACCTCCTGGTTCAAGTGATTCTCCCACCTCAGCCTCTCTAGTATCTAGAATTATAGTCACCCACCACCACAGCCAGCTAAATTTTGTATTTTTGGTAGAGACTGGATTTCCCCATGTTGGCCAGTCTGGTCTTGAATTCCTGACCTCAAGTGATCCGCCCACCTTGACCTCTCAAAATGCTGGGATTATAGGCGTGAGCCACCGTGCCCAGCCAGAATATTTTTAAAAAGTCAAAAACCTGTTTTGTACTGTTTTGGACCTTTCAGCCAAATGAAGAGTTTGTTGGGCTTTAAGTCTCATCCACAGAATGAATGCAAGGAAATGATCTTCTTTGCCTGAAGCCCAGAGAGACCTACTGGGACAGTTTGACATTTGTTTCCTGTAGATTGGTTACACAGATATCTTACAGTGGAAACATGTATGAGAAAATTGATATGCCTTGTAGCTAGGAATAGTATAGGAATGGCTTACTTAAGAATAAGAGCAACCTGAGCCCCTAGAATTCATTACATCAAAGGAAATAGGAATGCTTCAAATAGATGGAAGTATGGGTCATAGAGAAGACAGAATCTGCCTAGAGCCAAGGTGAGTTCCAACTGAAAGTCAGTCCAGACAGACATAAGTAGCCCAACAATGAGAATCTATGTGACACAGAAAACTGGAAAAATTCCAGAAACTGAGGGAAGAAGTGACATACAGCTGAGAATTTAAAATAAAGGAATTTCAGAATCTACAAGATTTTCTACAGAGAAAATAATGTACTACTAAGGGATTACTATACCCAGAGAATGTTAAGGAACTTACTGCACTTCTAGTCAGCAGCCAAAGAAGAAACTTTCTGATCTCTTCCCTACCTGCAATACAATTAGAAATAAAGAAAAAAAACTCTCATAATTTGAAAAGTTAAAATTTGGATTTAAAAACACAATGGTAACACAGGAGAGAAAAAGTTATTTTTAGTTACTTAGTTAGTTCTTTGGCTGTGTCTGAGAACTGGGCAGACAAGACAGATTAATGGGAGAAAAACAAATAAATTTTATTTAATATTTTTTATGTGGACATAGAAGCATGTGGGAAAAATGAAGACCTAGTAAAGTTAAACTGACTATAACCTACCTAGTTCAGTTAAAACCGACAGTTCATATATTTTTTTAAACAAAGAATAAAAAATCTATGGAGAAATGACAAGACAAGGAAATGGAGCTTATGCTTTGGGAGGTGCTAAATCATGGGAAAGTGACTAGGAAATACATGGAGGACACTAATGCAAAATGAGGTTTATTTTAGTAGGTTTGTTTATATAGATCCATTTTGAGGTTGACTCCCAGTCTCCACTGAAAAGAATATTCTTCTCTTTCTGGTACAGGAAGAACATCTTTCTCATAGAAAACTTTATGACCTGCTTTTAGGTAGAAAGGAAGAAGTCAGAGAGTGCTTCCTGCCTCAGCTATTTCTCAAGTGCCTTCAACTGAAAATAATCAATATGCCAAAGTACAATACTCTGTGGTGTCATATTTTGAACCCCTTTAATAGTTAGAAAATACAGAGAACTAAAAATAATAAAAATAAAATGTTTATTATTTATGTTTAGGCTTCTAGGTATCAAGCAGCAGGAAAAATATTTTATAGATAAATACATTTTAAAGAGGTAAGGGGAAAATAGAGAAATCATGGTAGAACATCAATATTAACAGTATCAATTAACCCTTTCTGTATCCAGACCTTTATAATGTGTTTTATAGTGCCTGTCCCACTCTAATGGAGTTGACCATATGGCCTGCCATGGCCAATGGCAAGATATCGGAAGTAAAACTAGTAGAGACTTCTTTAAAGCATTTTCCTATTTATTCTTGCACTCATGTCTTCTGCCATTACCATGAGGAGAACCATGCACTATATTTTAGTCATTTCAGGGTTCCGTAAAAAAAATACTATAGACTGGGCAGCTTAAATACCAGAAATTTATATCTCACAGGTCATGAGTCTGGAAAATCCAAGACTGAGGTGCTGATACAGCATTGTAAAAGTTTGCTTTATGGCTCACAGATGACTCTTTTCATCGAACCCTCACTTAGTGGAGAGCAGGGAGAGGAAGCAAGCTCCTCTGTCTCTTATTATAAGGGCATTAATCCATTCACAAGGGCTTCATCCTCTTAATATAATTACCTTCTAAAGGCCCCACTTCCTAATACTCTAATACTGTAACATTACTGGGTTAGGATTTCAACATAAATTTTAAGGGGACACAAACATTCCAGTCCTTGACACACAAGCTAACCCATCATTCCCAGTAAGAAGAAGAGATGTTAGGAGATGTGGATCACATCTAGGAAGATGTGAGTCTTCCTACTGGTCCAGGCCAAAGTTATCTAAGATCAGCCAGAAGCCGTTCAACCTCCAGACATGTGAGCAAGCCCAGGCATGAGCAGCAGAGCCATGTAGATAACCCAGAAGCATAAGCAAGTACATCTTCAATTAGTAAAGTCTAGTTGAAGTTAGCTGAAGTTCACCGAATGTTGCAGATTAATGAAATAAATAGGTATATATGTCTATGTATCAGGTATGTTTAGAGGTTAGTTGTTATTATAACAATAGATAACCAGAGGTTTTTCACTTTAAGTAACTTTAATTGAAAAAGAAGAAAGATGAGAAAATGTGCTAAACATCCTACTGAGGATGTTACAAAAATAACAAGATAGTAAAATCTTGTATAATAAAAGTAAAGGTATATGGCAAAATGAAAATATAAATTAATTAAAAAATATATATATAATAGAGACAACCATGAAAACAATGCTGGTTCTTCACTAAAGCTCATACAACAGACCCATTTTTGCCAATATTATAAAGGTAGCAAATGTGGACACAAAAAATACAAATTAAAATAGGGATATAGGAACATATTAAATCATCAAGAAAATTTTCAATTTTAAAATTGAATAGTATGAAAAGGCTTTTTTTATTTTGTGTATAAATTATTACACACAAATTAGAGAATAGGAAAGAGTTATATAAATTTAATTTTCCATGAAACTAAGAAAGGCATGTTTCTCCCAAAACACCATTATGTAGCAATCAGTTATACTTATTATTTAAACATAAAGAAACCTGAAATGGGCCAGCATTGAACTCGATAAGTGAGTGTCAGCAACTTAGGAAAATATCCCAGAGGCACTAGTCTACCATTAAATGGAAGCCAATATTTGAGGAGATTGTAGGAAAACTCTTTAATCAGAGATGGTTAACAACATTTCTGAAGTGGAAGTCAAAAGCAGACTAAGTGCACATAATTGTAGCTTTCTTTAATAAAGAACACTGTTAACTTGAGGGGGAAAAAAAACAGAACTAGAATAGAGTTCACCCCAATAAGGTAGCCATTAGCCTCATGTAGCTCTAGAACATTTAAAATATTGCTAATATAAATTGAGATGTGCTAGCTATAACTATAAAATATACACCAGGTTTCAAAAACTTATAATAGAGAGAAAGATACCAAATATATCATTAATAATTACATATGATTAGATGTTGAAATTATAATATTTGGGATACTAAATAAAGCATATTAAAATTTATTTCAGGGACAAAGAGAAGATGGCGCTGTAGGAACAACTCAGGATTGCAGCTCCCAGTGAAAGCACAGAGGGTGAGTGTATGCTGCATTTCCAGACGGATCTTTATTGCCCACAGACCAGGAGATTCCCAGGTGTCGGAGCCCCACAGGTCGCCAGCGCGGCTGTTTTGGCCAGTGCGGCTGTTTCGGCCAGCACGGCTGCTTCGGCAGGCGCCGCAGCGCAGTGGCACTCTGTACAAAATACACTGGTCTGGTTGCCCTGTTAAACTGGCAATTGAAGATCTGGGAAGGCAGATTAGCTCATTCATCTGATTAAACAGGACTTAAATGTAAAGCCAGGCCAGGAGATTCCTAGGCAGCAACATTGTTTCAGCCAGTGCAGTGGGTCGCCACATGGGACATCACACAGATCCCGGCACCCTTTCAGCAGGCGACTGGAACAACTGGGAGAGAGTCAACTGTTCAACTTTAAAAAAACAAAGGGCTCTGAGGCAGGGAGCCAGGTGATCAGGCTTGGGGGGTCCCACCCCCACAAAAACAAACAAACAAAGAAAACTGCAATTGGAAATGCTCGGGGTTGAGAGTTTCATGGCAAGCACAGCTGAACCCAGGATGGTGCAGCTCAGTGGGGGAGGGGCGCCCATCATTACCAAGGCACTCCATCCCTATGGAGGTACTCTGCCATTGCTGATCCAGCCTGCCGTTGCCGAGGCAACCCGCCATAACAGAGAGAGTCCGCCATTACACAGGTGGGCCACCATTGCCACGGCAGTTCTAACCACACCCATATAAACAGGACTGCAGGGTATTACACACAGCAGCAGGGCAGAGCCCATGGCAGCAGAGCAGATCCCAGAGCAGCTCAGTGTAGCTTCTGCAGGCAGGCAGTGACTAGACTGCCTCCTTGCTGGGTAGGACAGTGCAACAGATACTCATAAATAAAGCCATAACTCCCTGGGACAGAGCACCTGAGGAAAAAAATGGGTTTTATGAGTTCTGCTGCAGTAGACTTAAATGTACCTGCCTAGCAGCTCTGAATGAACAACGGAGCTGACAGCTCAGCACTTGAGCTCCTATAAAGTACAGACTATCTCCTCAAGCAGCTCCCTGACCATTGTATATACAAAGAGTCACCTCACAAAGGACTGATCAGACTGACATTTGGCGGGCATTATTCTAGGACAAAGATAGCAGAAGAAGAAACTGGTAGCAACCCTTATGGTTCTGCAGCTGCTGCAGGTGATCCCCAGGCAAGCAGGGCCTGGAGTGGACCTCAGCAGCCCTATAGCAGAGGGGCCAGACTGTTAGAAGGAAAACTAAGAAACAGAAATACTTCATCATCAACAAACTGGATGTCCACTCAGAGACCCAATCAGAATATCAGCAACTACTCAGACGACAGGTGGATAAATCCACAAAGTCAGGAAGAAACCAGCACAAAAAGGAGGAAACACCTGAAACCAGAACACCTCACCTCCTACAAGGGACCACAACGCCTTACCAGCAAGGGAACAAAGCTGGACGGAGAATGAGTGTGATGAAATGACAGAATCAGACTTCAGAAAGTGGGTAATGAGAAACTTCCATGAGCTAAAAGAACATGTTCTAACTCAATTCAAAGAAACTAAGAACCTTGAAAAAAGATTTGAGGAAATGATAACAAGAATGGACAACTTAGAGAGGAATATGAGTTAATTGATGGAGCTAAAAAACAAAATGTGAGAACTTTACGAAGCATGCACAAGTTTCAACAGCTGAATTGACCAAGCAGAAGAAAGGATATCAGAAGTTGAAGATCAACTCAATGAAATAAAATGAGAAGGCAAGATTAGAGAAAAAAATGCAAAAAGGAATGAACAAAATCTCCAAGAAATGTGGGACTATGTGAAGAGACCTAATCTACATATGATAGGTGTACCTGAATGTGACAAAGAGAATGAATCCAAGCTGGAAAATACTCTTCAGGATATTATCCAGGAAGATTTCCCCAACCTAGCCAGGCAGACCAATATTCAAGTCCAGGAAATACAGAGAACACCACAAAGATATTCCGCAAGAAGAGCAACCCCAAGGCACATAATCATCAGATTCACCAGGGTTGAAATGAAGGAGAAAATGCTAAGGGCAGCCAGAGAGAAAGGTTGGGTCACCCACAAAGGGAAGCACATCAGACTCACAGCAGATCTCTCGGCAGAAACCCTACAAGCCAGAAGAGAGTGAAGGCCAATATTCCATGTTCTTAAAGAAAAGAACTTTCAACCCAGAATTACATAACCAGCCAAAGTAAGCTTCATCAGTGAAGGAAAAATAAAATCCTTTGTGAACAAGCAAGTACTCAGAGATTTTGTCACCATGAGGCCTGCTTTGCAAGAGCTCCTGAAAGAGGCACTACACATAGAAAGAAACAACCAGTACTAGCCACTCCAAAAACATACCAAATGCAAAAGAGCATCAAGAAAATGCAGAATCTGTATCAACTAATGGGCAAAACAGCCAGCTAGCATCAAAATGGCAGTATCAAATTCACACATAACAATATTAACCCTACATGTAAATGGGCTAAATGCACCAATCAAAAGACACAGACTGGCAAATTGGGTAAAAAGCCAAAACCCAACGTTGTGCTGTATCCAGGAAACCCATCTCACAAGCAAGGACACAAAAAGGCTCAAAATAAAGGGATGGAGGAAGATTTACCAAGCAAATGGAGTGAAAAAAAAAGCAGGAGTTGCAATTCTCGTCTTTGATAAAATAGACTTTAAAGCAACAAAGATCAAAAGAAGCAAAGAAGGACATTATATAATGGTAAAATAATTGATACAACAAGAAGAGATAAGGATCCTAAATATATATGTACCCAATGCAGGAGCACCCAGATATATAAGGCAAGTCATCAATGACTTACAAAGAGACTTAGAATCCCACACAATAATAGTGGGAGATTTTAACACTCCACTGTCAATATTAGACAGATCGACCAGACATAAAATTAACAAGGATATGCAGAACTTGAACTCAGACCTGGAACAAGCAAACCTGATAGACATTTACAGAACTCTCCACCTTAAATCCACAGAATATACCTTCTTCTCAGCACCACATCACACCTACTCTAAAATTGACCATATAATTGGAAGTAAATCAGTCCTCAGCAAATGCAAAACAACTGAAATCATAACAAACAATGTCTCAGATCATAGTGCAATCAAGTTAGAACTCAGATTCAGAAACTAACTCAGAACTGCACAGATTCATGGAAACTGAACAACTGGCTCTTGAATGTTCACTGGATAAACAATGAAATGAAGGCAGAAATAAAGAAGTTCTTCAAAACCAACAAGAATGAAGACACAACATACCAGAATCTCTGGGACACATTTAAAGCAGTCCCTAGAGGAAAATATATAGCAATGGTAAGTGCCAACATGAGGAGAGTGAAGAGATCCAAAATTGACACCCTATCATCAAAATTGAAAGAGCTAGAGGAGCAAGATCAAAAAAACTCAAAACCTAGCAGAAGACAAGAAATAACTAAGATCAGAGCAGAACTGAAGGAGATAGAGACAGGAAAAACCCTTCAAAAAATCAATAAATCCAAGAGCTGGTGTTTTGAAAAGATCAACAAAATAGACAGACCACTAGACAGATTGATAAAAAAGAAAAGAGAGAATAACCAAATAGATGCAATAAAAAAATGATAAATGGGAAATCACCACAGATTCCACAGAAATTCAAACCATCATCAGAGAATATTACAAACAACTCTATGTACATAAACTAGTAAACCTTGAAGAAATGGATAAATTCCTGGACACTTGTGTCCTCCCAAGCCTAAACCAGAAGGAAGTCGAAACTATGAATTGACCAATAACAAGGTCTGAAGTTGAGGCAGCAATTAAGAGCCTACTTTACAAAAGAAGCCCAGGTCCGGATGGGTTCACAGCCGAATTCTACCAGACACACAAGGAGGAACTGGTACTATTCCCTCTGAAACTATTCCAAATAATCCAAAAAAAGGGAATCCTTCCCAAATCATTTTATGAAACCAACATCATCCTGATACCAAAACCTGGCAGAGACTCAACAAGAAAAGAAAACTTCAGGCCAATATCCATGATGAACATAGATGCAAAAATCTTCAATAAAATACTGGCAAGCCGATTGCAACAGCACATCAAAAAGCTTATCCACAATGATCAAGTAGGATTCATCCTGGAGATGCAAGGCTGGTTCAACATACACAAGTCTATAAACGTAATTCACCACATAAACAGAAGCAAAAACAAAAACCACATGATTATCTCAATTGATGCAGAGAACACCTTTGACAAAATTCAACAGCCCTTTATGCAAAAACCCTCAATAAACTCGGTATTGACGGAACATATCTCAAAATAATAAAAGCTATTTATGACAAACCAACAGCCACTATCATACTGAATGGGCAAAAACCGGAAGCATTCCCTTTGAAATCTGGCACTAGACAAAGATGCCCTCTCTCACCACTCCTATTCAACATAGTACTGGAAGTTCTAGCCAGAGCAATCAGGCAAAAAAAAAAAGAAATAAAGGGTATTCAAATTGGAAAGGAGGAAGCCAAATTGTCTCTATATGCAGACAAGATGATAGTATATCTAGAAGACCCCATCGTCTCAGCCCAAAAATCCTGAAACTGATGAGCAACTTCAGCAAAGTCTCAGGAAACAAAATCAATGTGCAAAAATCACAAGCATTCCTATACACCAATAACAGACTTAAAGAGAGCAAAATCAAGAATGAACTGTCATTTACAATTGCTACAAAGAGAATAAAATACCTAGGAATACAACTAACAAGAAACATAAAGGACTTCTTTAAGGAGAACTACAAACCACTGCTCAACAAAATAAGAGAGGACACAAACAGATGGAGAAACATCCCATGTTCATGGTTAGGAAGAATCAATATCGTGAAAATGGCCATACTGCCCAAAGTAATTTACAGATTCAATGCTATCCCCATTAAGCTACCAATGACCTTCTTCACAGAACTGGAAAAAATCACCTTAAACTTCATATGAAACCAAAAGAGAGCCCACATAGCCAAGTCAATTCTAAGCAAAAAGAACACAGCAGGAGGCATCACACTACCAGACTTCAAACTATACTACAAGGCTACAGTAATCAAAACAGCATGGTACTGGTACCAAAACAGGGATATAGACCAATGGAACAGAATAGAGTCATTGGAGGCAACACAACATATCTACAACCATACAATCTTGGATGAACCTGACAAAAACAAGCAATAGGGAAAGGATTCCCTCTTTAATAAATGGTGTTGAAAAAACTGGCTAGCCATGTGCAGAAAGCAGAAACTGGACCCCTTCCTGACACCTTACACTAAAATTAACTCCAGATGGATTAAAGACTTAAATATAAGACCTAACACCATAAAAACCCTAGAAGAAAATCTAGGCAAAACCATTCAGGACATAGGAGTAGGCAAGGACTTCATGACCAAAACACCAAAAGCATTGGCAACAAAAGCCAAAATAGACACATGGGACATAATCAAACTCCACAGCTGCTGCACGGCCAAAGAAACAGTCTCTAGAGTGAATCGGCAACCAACAGAATAGGAAAAAATTTTTGCAGTTTACCCATCTGACAAAGGGCTGATATCCAGAACTTACAAAGAACTCAAACAGATTTACAAGAAAAAATCAAACAAGCCCATTCAAAAATGGGGAAAGAATATGAACAGACTCTTTACAAAAGAAGACATACATGAGGCCAACAAACATGAAAAAATGCTCATCATCACTGGTCATCAGAGAAATGCAAATCAAAACCACATTGAGATACCATTTCATGCCAGTTAGAATGGCGATCATTAAAAAATCTGGAGACAGCAGATGCTGGAGAGGATGTGGAGAAATAGGAACACTTTTACACTGCTGGTGGGAGTGTAAATTAGTTCAACCATTGTGGAAGACAGTGTGGCGATTCCTCAAGGACCTAGAAATAGAAATTCCATTTGACACAGCAATCCCATTACTGGGTATATATCCAAAGGACTATAAATCGTTCTACTATAAGGACGCACGCACATGAATGTTCATTGCAGCACTGTTTACAATAGCAAAGACCTGGAATCAACCCAAATGCCCAACGATGATAGACTGGACTGGGAAAATGTGGCACATATACACCATGGAATATTATGCAGCTATCAAAAACGATGAGTTTGTGTCCTTTGTGGGGACATGGATGAATCTGGAGAACGTCATTCTCAGCAAACTGACACAAGAACAGAAAATGAAATACTGTATGTTCTCACTCATAGGCAGGTGATGAACAATGAGAACACATGGACACAGAGAGGGGAGCACTACACACTGGGGTCTATTGGGGGGAATAGGGGAGGGACAGTGGCAGGGGGGAGTTGGGGAGGGATAGCATGGGGAGAAATGCCAGATGTGGGTGAAGGGGAGGAAGGCAGCAAATCACACTGCCACGTGTGTACCTATGCAACTATCTTGCATGTTCTGCACATGTACCCAAAAACCTAAAATGCAATTTTTTAAAAAAAAGGAAAAAAGAAAAAAATAAAATTTATTTCACTTGTTTTGTTTTCCCTTTTTTAATAGGCTACTAGAAAATTTAAAAGTAACACATGTAGCTTTCACTTGTGGCTCTTATTATATGACTCTGTGGAAGGAAGAAATTGTAGCCTTAAGATAAATGCAACTATAAACAGACAAATTGATATATTTTTTCAACTTAAAGGGACAACAACAAAACTATAAAACAAAAACACCAAATGTAAATATACAAAAATATTCTTTAAAGTACTAAATTTGTATATATAATAAATCTATATAAGCATATAAGATGAGAAGTTACCAATTAGAAGATATTGGCAAGCATGCAACTCATAAAGGATTGGTATCCAAAATAAATAGAAACAGAACTCCAGACAAAATATAAAAAATAACCCAATAAAATAGAACAATGAGCAAAGAAACATGAAATGGTTGATAAGCATATTAAAAAGTCACTTAAAATGAACAGTAATTAAAGAAATATCTAATTGGCTACTGTTTGCTATCCAACAGCTTGCCCAGAGTTCCAAGTAAAATGAAACATCATAAAATTTTGATTCTTCACAAAAACTAATGCACCAGACACCCTTTTGTCAATATTATAAAACACAGAAAATGTGAGCACAAAAAATAAAAATTAAAATAGGGATATAGCATCATATTCAGTCAGCATAGAAATTTTCTATTTTAAAATGGAATAGAGGCTGGGCGCGGCGGCTCAAGCCTGTAATCCCAGCACTTTGGGAGGCTGAGGCGGGTGGATCACGAGGTCAAGAGATCGAGACCATCCTGGTTGACATGGTGAAACCCCGTCTCTACTAAAAATACAAAAAATTAGCTGGGCAGGGTGGTGCATGCCTGTAATCCCAGCTACTCAGAAGGCTGAGGCAGGAGAATTGCCTGAACCCAGGAGGCAGAGGTTGCAGTGAGCTGAGATTGCGCCATTGCACTCCAGCCTGGGTAACAAGAGCCAAACTTCGTCTCAAAAAAAAAAAAAAAAAAAGGAATAGAACGAATAACCTTTTAATTTAATGTATACATTATTACAAAATAATTGGAAAATCATAAGATTTTTTTATTTCACTTTGAACTCTGGGAAAGCTGTTGGATAGCAAAGAGTAGGCAATTGAAATTTTAGAATGTTATTTACCATTGTTTAAAATATTTTGATCTCTGTAAAGTTTATCTGAATAACATTACTACAACAGAGCTATTATCAATAAATTATGAAAATAGAAGATAAATTATCACTGAAGAGATAAAAGTAAAATAATCAACTCTTTTTTATAGTTTTCTGGAATTCAGCCTTACAGGCTAACATTTTATTTTGTTTTGATAAAAACCACAAAGAGCTATCACTTCACACCTGTTAGCATTTTATGTAGGTCAACATTAGTAATAAAAGTAATAATATATGTCTGGAGATTTCTAGACAAATGATGCCAAATGTATAGAGGAGGTACAGCATCCTACCAAATAATTTAGATTTTTTTTTTAATTTAGAGAATTCATTGGCCAAGAGCATGTGCCGATGTTGAAGAACTGAAGACAAGAGTAAAAGACATAAGATAAATGGGAATTCTCTTTCTGAGCATTCTTTGATTCAATTATATTTTAAAACTTTCTCCCTTCAAGTTTTTTCTTTCTTTTTTGTTGGCTTTGCTCCCAACAGAGTGCAAATTAATGGATGTGTAAGAAATTATCTTTACGAGAAATAGGAGAAAAATATAGAGCTCTGACATTTTTATCAAGGGGTTTATAATACATAGATTTCCACATATGAAGCTATCAAAAATACTAGGTAGAACACAAGAGACTATAAACAAATTCATGCTTATGCTAATACATTCCTGAAATCACAGGGCAAGAGATACACTATGGTAGTTCAAGGAAATAATAGGCCAGGTGCAATGGCACATACCTGTAATTTCAGCTACTGGGTAGAGTGGGGGAGGAGGATCACCTTGAGCCTGGGAGTTTGTGTCCAGCCTGGACAATACAGTGAGACCTCCATATCAAAAATATATAAAAACACAAAGAAACGGTTTCTTCCAGACCTGGCTCTAAGAATTTCCTGTTTGTCCTTCTAGGCAGTGAACTATGTCTTGAGAATTGTCCAGTTAAATTGTCATAGATTAGAACATGTACAGAAATGGACACTGTTACCATGTATAATTAAATCAACTTAGATTTGCTTTTACATTTAGTCCAAGGCATTTCATAGATGCTGAGGTCCTTACTGGAAAAGGGTGTTCTCAACCCCATCAACTTAATAAATTGAATCATGTCTGAAAATTGCCTTCACAAATTTCAGTGTATTTTTTCGCCATTCATGTTCTTCCACTTTCAGAAACACCTCTATTCTTAGATAGGTCCTTTCATTTTCCTTCCCCCTGTTGATTTCTGTGTATGTTTATGTTTATATATACTTGACTACATATCAATTATACTAAAAAAGTAAATGCATTATTTTAGTTAGTTAGAAATCAATAGAAAAGCCTTACATTTACTAATATCTGCTGAAAAAAAGAAGAAATAATATGTGTATCTTAATGTTAAAGCTGGTGAAATTATTATCTGGCCTAAATATGCAGGTCATAATCTTTAATATGTTCAGAATCCTTTACTTTATTATATTTATTTATTTTGAGATGAAGTTTCACTCTTGTTGCCCAGGCTGGAGTGCAACGATGTGATCTTAGCTCACTGCAAAATCTGCCTCCAGAGTTCAACAGATTCTCCTGCCTCAGCATCCCAAGTAACTGGGATTACAGGTGCCTGCCCCATGCTGGGCTTTTTTTTTTTCTTTTTTATTAATTTTTAGTAGAGACAGGGTTTCACCATTTTGGCCATACTAGTCTTGAATTCCTGATCTCAGCTAATCTTTCTGCCTGGGCCTCAAAGTGCTGGGATTACAGACATGAGCCACTGTACCCAGCCCCAAATCCTTTACATAAAAACCCTAAAATTATACAGATTTTGAAATTTTGAATGATTCACATTTTAAAAGATAGTAGATGCATAGACTATATTTGATAATATTTCCAGCTGGTTCTAAGGTAATACCATATATGTACAAAAATTACAGTTAAATTTAAATAGTCACTCTACTTGGAATAATAATCACAAATTATTTGTGTTCAGCTAGAGTCAAATCATAGAGTATTACATTAATAAGTGATATAGCAGAAAAATACAGATTAGAAATATTCTAATACTTCTTAATTCAAAGAAAATGTTGTCAATATCTATATCCATCTATCATCTATTGATATTTATTAATCCATCCATCAATCCATTTACATGTAATAAATATTCATCATGTCAAGGTGTTTGAAAATCTTAGAGAACAAGACATGATTAAGTGTAAAAATGTTCAGTGGAATGCAAATCAAAACCACAATGAGATATCACTTCACACCTGTCTGGATGGCTATTACTAAGAAGACAAGAAACAACAAGGATTGGAGAGAATGTGGAGAAAAGGGAATTCTTGCACACCATTGTTGAGATTGTAAATCAATGCAGCCATTATGGAAAATGTATGATATTCCTCAAATATATTAAAAATTGTTGTTGCCGAGCACAATGGCTCACTCCTGTAATCCCAGCATTTTGGGAGGCCGAGGCAGGCGGATCACCTAAGGTTAGGAGTTTGAGACCAGCCTGACCAACATGGAGAAACCTCATCTCTCCTAAAAAACAAAAATTAGCCAGGTGTGATGGTGCATGCCTATAATTCCAGCTACTTGGGAGGCTGATGCAGGAGAATCCCTTGAACCTCAGAGGCAGAGGTTGTGGTGAGCCAAGATCATGCCACTGCACTCCAGCCTGGGCAATAAGAGCAAAACTCTGTCTCAAAAAAAAAAAAAAAAATTTAAATTGTGTTACCATGTAATCTAGCAAACCCTCTTCTGGATATATATTGAAAGGAAATGAATTTAGCCACGCATAGAGAGATATCTGTGTTCTCATGTTGTTTATTGCAACATTATTCACAATAGCCAAGATATGGAAACAACCTCAGTGTTCAAATAAATGGATTAAAAAATTACAGTATGTATTATACAATGCAATTTTATATAAGCCATAAAAAGAAGAAATCTTGACATTTCTGATCACATGAATGAACCCGGAAGTCATGCTAAGTTAAATAAAGCAGACATAGAAAAACAAGTAATGTATAATGTTCCTTACATGTTAAATCTAAAATGTCAAACTCATAGGAAAAGGAGTAGCATGGTGGTTACCAGGAGATCCAGGTTGAGGAATATGAGGAGACACTGACCAGAGGATACCAACATTCAGGTTTAAGAAGAACATGATGTGAGGATATACACCATATATGGTGGTGGGTGTGTTGATTTGATTATGATGATTATTATACAATGTATACCTTAAATATATTCAACCTTTACTTGTGAAAGAGATAATTTAAAGTTTCTCTGAAAAGATACAGAAGTACAGAAGCAACCTAAGTGTCTGTTAACCAATGAATGGATAAAGAAATTTTGGCATAGATACATACACACAGTATTCAGCCTTATAAAAGAACGTGGTGACTTTTGCAACAAGCTAGATTAATCTAAGGACATGATGCTAAGTGAAATAATTCAGATACAGAAGGAAAAATATGGCATGATCTAGCTTATATTGGAATCTGAAAAATAAAAAAAGAAAAGTAGAATACATAGAAACAGTACAATGGTGGTTACCAGGAATGTGGGAGGCAGGGACTGGGGAGAAGTAAGATAAAGGGAACAAACTAGCAGATATGTTGGACAAATAAGCTGGAAGGTCTAATGAACAGCATGAAGACTATAGCTTATAATGTTTGCTATGGTTTGGATGTGTGTCCCCTCCAAATTTCATGTTGAAATGTGATCCCCCGTGTTGAAGGTGGGGCTTTAGTGGGGGGTGTTTGTGTCATAGGGGCAGGTCCCTCATGAATGGTTTGCTGCTATCCTGACATGTGTTCTTACTCTATGAGTTCATGTAAGAGCTGATTGTTTAAAATAGCCCAGGACCTCCTCTCTTTCTTGCTTAATTTTATCATGTGACACTCCACCATGATTGTAAACTTCCTAAGGTCCTCACCAAGAGCAGATGCCAGCACTATGCTCCCTGTAGAGTGTGCAGAACTTTGAGCTATAAAGTTCTTTATAAGTTTTTTATAAGTTACCCAGTCTTAGGCATTCCTTTACAGCCATGCAAATGGACTGACATGATGTATTATATACTGATAATTTGCTAAAGAGTAGATTCTAAGTGCTCTTCCCACACATAGATACAAAAAATATTATGTGAGATGGTGGATATGTTAACTTAATTGACCGTAGTAACCAGTTTACTATGTATATAAATATCAAAACATCATTTTGTGCACATTAAATGTATACACTAAAAAGATAATTAAATATTAATCTACATGATAAGTTCCTTAAATTACTTTGCCAGAAATGAAAATACTTCCACAAAAATCTGTTTGCTTTCTTTTATCAGGACACACAATGTTTCCTCTTTTTAACCTGGCTACCTGGAAATGGAGAGATAAATTTTGTTCTTCATCAGAATAAATAATTAACTGCGCCCATATACAATATATTCCTGCCCTTCTTCTAACTAGATTTTGAATAATTTTTTATTTTAATTGGCCTACTTCATACATATGTTTTAATATCATATGTTGCTTCAAACTAGATTGGAGACTAGTATCTCTATGAATCATAAATGAATAAATAAATAAATGAGAATAAATTTACAAATATCTATATTAAACAAAGTTCATTAACAAATTTGAATAGCAACATCACATACAAACTACACTAATTAAAAAGGTTAATAATATCTATCACTTGATTAAATTAAGCAATGAGCCAAATCTGACCTTTGAATTATAGATTTCTTAACTTTGCTTTCTCAGAGAATTAGCATTTTTATAATCGAGCATATTTTTCTTACTGAATTAACTAAGAAATGTTAGTAATATATAGAAATATACACAGTTTGCCTCAGAGCCATCACATTTAATGTAAGCAAAGTGGCAGCAGATTATGTTAATTCATATAGAGACCAAGAAAAGTCTTCTAGACATGGTTTAAGAAGTTCCTCTTGAGAATGTTAATTTACATATTCATGTTCAATGGCAAGTTAATGGAGAAACAATGCATATATTTATTTTAGCCTTAAAAGAGATATACAAAATATATTATACTCTGGTATGTTTCTGGAGAAACTTATAATTCTGTCCTCTCAGTACGTTACAAATATTGAGCTCACTTGTTTACTGTCAGCTCTGGAATGATAGCACAATCCCATGCCTATATCTCCTCCTTTGCAACAAAGCTGGACTTCACAACCAAATTGTTTATTACAATTCCCTACTCCACTACACACTAGCTGTGTGAGCTTAGACAAGCTGGTTGTCCTAAAGCTTCATTTTACATCTGCAATTAAGACATGATGTAGTACTTTTCTCATAAAATCGATGGTAATAAATGTATCACTTTATATAGTTCTTGAAAATTAGTAAGTGCCAAATTAAAATTAGCACTATCACAATACAATTTTTCTTCTTCTGGGCCCAATAATAGTAATGCTCATGGAAAAAGCAATACATTTAGTGATTTTAGTAATGTCTTTTAGAGAGTATGCTTTCAGTCAAGGAAATAGCAAAGAATACCTGATTCATACTTTTTACATACACTTTTAAAAGGTTAAGATGGTAAATTCTGTGTTGTATTTCTTTACAATAGTAGTAATAACGAAGACAAAACCAGAAATAGGAATATTATAAGTCCATAGAAGCAGCATAGACCTTTACCACCCAAAATGTGTTCACGTTGCAATTAATGACACCACCCATGCACAAGGAAGATCCGTAAGGTTTATTACTCACATAATAATGAGGCTTTCTGAGGAAAGCCAGATACCCAAGAATGGTATGAGAGAACAGGAAAAGAAGACTGGCTTGGTGTTTTACGGTGGCTAAAGAGTAGAGCAGGCTGAGGATTCTCTCATGTGGGCTAGGGCTTGCTTGGTTTGTACTTTGTGACACTGACAAAGAAAGAGACTTTTCTTTTTTTGGTCAAAGTTTCTCTGTGGAGCAGAGGGGAAGGAGGAATGGTAGAGCTCAAAAGTCATTAGCAGCCAAAAATCAAAAAGAAAGTCAGATTATTACAGTTCATGATTATTACAGACTTACAATTCATGGTGTGTGACAGATGATTGAAATATCCCATGCTTCATTTAATTAAATTTGAGCTTGCTTAATTAAGCCATTGTGGCCTTCTATGATGCTGGTAGCCTTGAAGCCATTAAGTGAGGTGAAATGTTCATCGAATGCTTTGTTTATAATTTCATCATTTTAGGTTTCATATTTCATCTTGTCAAGGAAATAGCAAATCATGGCTTTATATATGGAAATAGATGTGAAACTTTATGCTTAGCAAGTGACCATGCTGAGCTTGCACGACAATGCTTTTATGACCTATAGCATTTGGGCAGCTAAGTGCAGAGGGTCATGAGTTCAGGGCTGAGTAGATCCTCTGTTTCCAGGACAGTCTAGTAGCAGCCAGCAATTGCCACGTAATGAGAAATAGCATAGGATTCAGGAAGGAAAATTGTGGCTGAAAATAGGCACTAAATAAAAAATATTAGCTACATTTATGACTGTAATGTATTTACCTGTTACTGATTTAATAGTGTCAGGAATTTCAACAATAATGGAAATGGGGTTTTTGTGGGTGTGTGAGTCCATTTGTATTGCTATAAGGAATATCTGAGACTGGGTAATTTATAAAGAAGAGAGGTTTATTTGGCTCTTGGTTCTGTAGGCTGTACAAAAAGCATAGTTCTGGCATCTGCTTCTGGTGAAGACCCCAGTAAGCTTATAATCATGGTGGAAGCTGAAGGAGACTCAGCATGTTACATGGCAAGAAAGGAAACAAGAAACAGAGTGAGGAGATACCTGCCTCTTTTAAACAACCAGATATGGCATGAACTCACAGGGTGAGAACTCACTCATTACTGGGAGGACAGCACCAAGCCACTCATGAGGGGTGTGTTCTCATGACTCAAACACCTCTCATTAAAGGCCCATCTCCAACACTGGAGGGCACAGTTCAAGAAGACATGGAGGAGACAAAACATCCACACAATATTAGTGCATTGGGCCACAGAATTAATGTTTTGATAATCTGCTATGAAACACTATTCAGTGTCCCTGGTGTAAGACCAGACCAAATTGCGCTGTTAAATGGAGAAACAGCAAGGATAATCACCTCTTCTCTAAATAAGTTTTGTGTAATGAGTTTCATTTTTGAAGGTTCTGTTTAAAGTTCTGTTGTGCTGTATTAAATATTTTATCTAGGGAAAAGGCCTATGGGGTGCCTTTTATTTAAGTTAATTGTAAGTGCCAGGTCTTAATTAATTTTAATTTTATATTCATTGGTTTAGAGCATCAGTCACCACCACAATACATTTTAAGGCAATGGGTGTTGTGACTATCAGAAATTGAGGAAAGACAATTGTTCTAATAGTTACTTGAAGCATACCTATGTACTGTCTATTTTATATGCAGTACATCTCTAAAATTATGGTGGCATTTTATTTAAATGTAGTAGGATTCATAGAAAAAACTTGATTTGAGCTTATTCATAAAGGTCATGAAAATTTGCTAGTAAGTGCATTTCAACAGATGTAAAAGTTAATTCAAAACCTATGCTGTAATGGCAAAAGCTAATTAGTGTTTTTTAATCTTTTTGTTATATAAATTATTTTAATAAAATTTAAATTTCCAATTGGGACAAATCAGGGACATTATTTCAGTTTTTGTTTCTTCTTTCTGCATTTAATGGTAAACTGGGTTCTCCTTATTCTCCCTATGCTGCTCATATTTATAAATTTCATCCTCTAGTGAAGCTTAACCTTCGGCAATGATTATTTTATAGGGTTTTAGGACCCAGGCTTAAATTGGGCTTGTATTTAATCCCTTGACTTTGCCATGAAGGTGCCATTGGTGTTTTTTTCCTAATACCCTGAGAAGTAGTATTTTTATTTCAACAAAGGAATAATAATTAGCAACAGAAAATTTATTGTGTAGAGTCCTACTGAGCCCTCTGCTTTTAGGAAAGTGATTTCAGTATGTCACGCAGTAACTGTTTTTCCTCTCCAGCAGCAGAAATCTAATGTGACTACATATTGCGCAGCCTGTCACTCTCTACCCTAAGAAGACCAAAGAGTTGGGGACTGATGCTTGGTTGAGACACACAATCGACAGTTACAGATAATGCTCCTTTGAGCCTAGCATTAGTCAGAGTTTATGCTGAAACAGAGACACACTTTTCTATCTGAGACATACAGATAGAGGCACATGCCCCAGAGTCACTTCAAGAAGGGCCTCAATCCCACACTCTTGTCTCTAAATCCCAATTATAACTTCCAATTTAGGTGAGAATGAACCACAGAAGAACTCAGCAAATATGGGAAAAAGCAGCATAGAGCAAAGCCTGCCAGCCAGGCAGCCACAAAATTCAAGAGTATGCTAAGAAGCAAGCAGCAGAGCTAGTAAGCAAGACAAAGTGAGACCAAAAGGCCCCCAGTGGTAGTGGTCATTGACTGAACACTCTTTTTTTAAAATTTTATTTTTATTTTTTGAGACCAAGTTTCACTTTGTCACCCAGGCTGGACTGCAATGGTGTGATCTCAGCTCACTGCAACCTCTGCCTCCCAGGTTTAAGTGAATCTCATGCCTCAGCCTCCTGAGTAACTGGGCTTACAGGTACATGCCATGATGCCCATCTAATTTTTGTATTTTTAGTAGAGATGGGGTTTCACCATGTTGACTAGGCTGTTCTTGAACTCCTGATCTCAAGTGATCTGCCCACCTTGGCCTCCCAAAGTGTTGGGATTACAGGCGTGAGCCACCGAGCCTAGCCTGCCTGAACACTTAACTATGCCAATAGTTGTATCACCTTGCAGAGGCAGAATGGACCTTCCCACCCAACATTTGCTTCAGATGTCAATACTAACCTACAACACACACACTAAGAGGGTATGAAAATGTTTATTACTCACATAGTGAAGCTATCTGGGGAGAACAGGGTGGGGTCCTCATCAGGTCCTAGAATGTCAGGAGAGAGCAAGGAAAAGAGACTGAGTTAGAATCTTTTGTCCCTAAACCGTACTGTTGTCCTGAAACCCCAATTGTAGGGTGGTGGGGTGGGATGAAATGGGGCTGGGGTTAAGATTACCACTCACAGGTTGATTGATATTGTGTGATCTGAACTTCCCATTGCTGCTGAAAAGGAGAGCATTCATGCTTTCTTACCGACTTGTCCAGATGCAGGCTGAAGGGGAAGAAAATCGGTAGGATTTGAAAGCTATTAGCAGTTGAACACAAAAAAATGGGGTCAGACTATTACAAAGATCATGACCAAATGTGCTGAGGCCAGTGAAAACATACAATTTTGAAGGAATTAAAACAGTTGCTGAGTGGCAGGGATATGGTTTGGCTATGTCCACACCCAAATCTCATCTTGAACTGTAACTCCTACAATTCCCAAGTGACATGGGAGGAACCCAGTGGGAGGTGACTGAAATACAGGGATGGGTCTTTCCTACACTGTTCCGATGATAGTGCATGAGTCTCACAAGATCCAGTGGTTTTAAAAATGGGAGTTCCAGGCCGGGCACGGTGGCTCAAGCCTGTAATCCCAGCACTTTGGGAGGCTGAGGCAGGTGGACCACGAGGTCAAGAGATCGAGACCATCCTGGTTAACATGGTGAAACCCCGTCTCTACTAAAAATACAAAAAATTAGCTGCGCATGGTGGTGCGTGCTTGTAATCCCAGCAACTCAGGAGGCTGAGGCAGGAGAATCGCCTGAACCCAGGAAGCGGAGGTTTTGGTGAGCTGAGATCGCACCATTGCACTCCAGCCTGGGTAACAAGAGTGAAACTTTGTCTCAAAAAAAAAAAAAAAAAAAGGGGAGTTTCTGGCGGGGTGTGGTGGCTCAAGCCTGTAATCCCAGCACTTTGGGAGGCGGAGGCGGGTGGATCACGAGGTCAAGAGATCCAGACCATCCTGGCCAACATGGTGAAACCCAGTCTTTACTAAAAATACAAAAATTAGCTGGGCGTGGTGGCGTGTGCCTGTAGTCCCAGCTACTCGGGAGGCTGAGGCAGGAGAACTGCTTGAACCCGGGAGATGGAGGTTGCAGTGAGCCGAGATTGTGCCACTGCACGCCAGCCTGGCACCTGGCGACAGAGTAAAACTCTGTCTCAAAAAAAAAAAAAAAAAAAAGGGAGTTTCCCAACACAAGGGCTCTTTGCCTGAGGCCATTCACATAAGTTGTGACTTGTTCCTCCTGGCCTTCCATCATGATTATGAGGCCTCCCAAACCATATAGAACTGTAAGTCCAATAAACCCCTTTAATAAATGGCCCATTCTCAGGTATGTCCTTTATCAGCAGTGTGAAAATGGACAAATACAGGCAGACACTAAGTTAGAAACAAAAAGGGAAGAACATAGCAAAACAGGCCGTATGTTAGTGAGACTGGACAGTAACTCCTGGGATCAAGTGACCTTCCTGCCTCAACCTCCTGAATAGCTGAGATTATAGGTGCATGCTACCATACCCAGCTAATTTTATGCCTTTCTTTGAAGAAGTAAAAACATCTATACTCTGACATGAAAAGCTAATGGAAAAATTAGTATCAGAAATGCATAAGAATATACTTTGTCTATTCTTGGAATGTATTTTATGCCAACTATATAAAAAATGTTATTTACTCTTCCTACTTTCTGAATAGAAAGTTCTCAGAGTATTAAGGGACAAAAGAAAGACAAAATAATTGTCCTAGTTTAATCCTGCTAACTTGTAGCTCTTTAATTAATTCTAGTTCCATTTATTTTTATTTGGTTGTATAATTTCTATAAGTTTCCATTTGAATAATGCATATCAATAAATTGGGTCTATGTCCTTGTAGTACCCATACACAGAGAATATTCTGAAATTTGCACAGCAAGATAAATACAGCATTTTAGGTCAATTTAAAATATTTATTTTATAATGGCAACTAGAATTTGCCAACACATTCCAATTAGAATATTCAAAGTGTCTATTAGTTGAAACTGGTGTTGTATGTATATCAGAGTCTAATTGAAAAAAAAAAAGCCGAATCCAAACTAGTTATATAAGCAGAGATCATTTAAAGCAGGGATTTGGTTATATGAGTGCTAGAGAACTGCCGCTGGCAAAAGGATAAGACGGAGATGAAAGCAGGAAGAAGCTAAGATTCATTCTTAGGAGGCAATAAAAGGAATCCAGCACTGGAATAGGAGGGTCCTGAGGAGCTGGAACAGACAACTGAGGAGGTGCTGCTGCCCAGCTGCTTCTGGTTCCTTTGAGGAGTTGTAGGAAGACTGGTTCTGGGAGTGAAGAAAAATTATTGGCAGCCAGAACCAACTGCTTTTGCAGGAACTAAGAGCCATTGGCTGAGTGATACTCCAGGAACAGCAGGCAAATGGGAAAGGAGGAGCCCTTTGTCTGCCTGCAAACTTCTGATCTCCTCAAAGCACTTTTGCAGTAGAACTTAACTGAGAGTCAAATGGCCAGCAGTCATGTAATTTTCACAGGCTCAGCTCTGGCATCATAAGAACGTACAGTTTAGAACTGTGAAACACTAGCTTAATAACTGGAACAATGTGGAAAACTTAAAATCCATCTGATGAATTTGTAATGTGAATGACCTTAAATGATAAAGAACACAGTTGGGAAAGAGGAAGCTGTTTTACATTTAAGTAGGGAAACATATAGTAGATGTATGTAAGGATGAGTACTTCCTCCCCTCTTTTCTGTTCGGTACCAGAGTAACTTTTGATAAACCACACTGTTGGGCCATAATACAAGAATACTCTTAATTCAGTGCTAGATTCCCATTCTCTAGAGGTAATTTCTGAAACTTCCTTTAGATACTACTTACTTGGCAGTAGTGCAATATTGATTAATTCAACAAGTATATATTAAGCATCTTCAATTTTCTAGGCATTACAAATGGCTAAAATTCAGAACTTAGAAGTCTTAGGAGAAGAGTAGATTTTGCAAAGCTGGTTTCCCCTGGTAAATAATAGAAATACTTAACGATAATATCTACAACTTATAAATGTGATAAAATCAAAATAGATTTTATTAAATTTTGAGCAAATTTAAAATATGAACTAATCATCTTTCTCTTTTTGTGTTTGCAGAAAAAAATAAAAGCAGAATCCAAACTAGTTACATAAGCAGAGATCATTTAAAGCAAGGATTTAGTTACATGGGTGCCTGAGAACTGTAGCTGGCCAAAGAATAAGATGGAGATGAAAGTAGGAAGGAGCTAAGATTTATTCGTAGGAGGTAATAAAAGGAATCTAGCACTGGAAGAGGAACTGGAGCAGACCCCTGAGGAGGTGCTACTTCACCTGGGGCATGACTTGGTACTGTTCCCGCATGGATCATCTAGGCTTTCATTCTAGATAAGCCAGCATGGTACTGGTAGCCCAGAGGTCAGCAAGCCTTAGGTTTACTGCACTAGTGGATCTTATGTACACTGGCCAACCATTTCTGGATGGTGGTTCTTGTTTTTACTTGGTTTAAAGCATGTGGAGAGATCTTGCTTTTCTTGCATGGCCTGAAGACTGAAAGGGTTATTTGTACAGACTGCAAATACACTGTAAATTAAAGCATAACCTATCAATTCTAAACATGGTATAATTCAATCTCCTCCTTTTCTAATATAATATACTATAATTTTGGATAAAAATAATTATTAATTTATAAAAAACACTTCTATATGATGGTATTAATTTTCTCAGGAAACGTTTATTGTGTTAACAGTTCAATCTTTTAAGAAGAATTTAAATGATTGTCTATTAGTGGAAACCAGGCATTCTAGACTCAACACCACATGTGCCTCCCTAATGCCTCCTCATTTCCACTGCAGATTCTATGATAGATGTTAATCCCAAGCAAATATGTCCTGATAGAGGTGGTTCTTCCTTTTTCCAACTAAATAGATGTGACAGCAGTTGACGATAAAATCAATGTTGATTTTCAGTGAATTATGTTCATATGAAAATAACCCAGTGTTCTAAGTAGAGGAAGACAAAAAACAAAAAACAAAAAACAAAAAACAAACAAACAAACAAAAAACAACTCAGAAAACAAAGAAAGAATTAGGTCCTTTTTTTTGGCTTTTGTTTGTTTTGTTTCCATTACAAACAAATTTAATCTCTAATAATCTGGGGGTTTTATTTGAGACGGAGTTTCTCATTACCCAGGCTGGAGTGCAATGGCATGATCTCTGCTCACTGCAACCTCTGCTTCCCGGGTTCAAGGGATTCTCCTGCCTCAGCCTTTCAAGTAGCTGGGATTACAGGTGCCTGCCACCACCCCCCAGCTAATTTTTGTATTTTTAGTAGAGACAGGGTTTCACCATGTTGGCCAGGCTGGCCTCCTGACCTCAGGCGATCTGCCTGCCCCAGTCTCCCAAAGTGCTGGGATTACAGGAATAAGCCACCATGCCTGGCCATGATCTGTTTTTTAATCTTTCTTTGTCTTACTTCACTATGCACTGGTGAATTAAATAGTAAAAGACCATCATTCAATTGATACTTTAAAAATCTTATATATATATATAATAAAAATATATATAATTACATGATATATATTTTATCACATAAAATATATATGCCAGAGCCGCACCTTAGAGCCCTGGCGCCTCGCCACCTGCTGAGTTCATCTATTACTGTGTAGACGAGGACGAGCTACAACCCTGCGTGAATATATTATAAAGATATTTGTGTGCTTCAGAAGAGGAGCAGTGGAGACCGAAGAAGAGGGCGAGGCGGAAGGCGCAGGAGGGATCTCGCCTCGGGTGCACCTACCTATAGCGGCGGAAGATACCGGCCTGGCGCCACAGTGGCTACTGCTGCTTCCCGTAGTCCCCATGGCTGAGGACTGGGTGGACTGCCCAGCCCTCGGCCCTGGCTGGAAGGGCCGTGATGTCTTTCGCAAGTCAGAGGCTACCTGCGGACGCTCAGACACCTATCACCAGAGGAGACAGGATCCGAAGCAAGGTTGAGCTGACTCGATACCTGGGTTCTGCATATCACAGATAACTCACCCTCTTCGACGGCAAACAAGGCATCTTGTGCTATCCAGCTGCCAAGGCCCATTCGTGGCTGCCGCCAGCAAGAAGGGAAAGAAGCCTTCACCGCCTGCCAAGACTCGGAAATGCCAGGTTGGACCCCAGAGTGGTGAGGTCAGAAAGGAGGCCCTGAGGGATGAGACCAAGGCTGACACTGATACAGCCCCAGCTTCATTCCCTGCTCCTGGTCGCTGTGAGAACTGTGGAATCAGCTTCTCGGGAGATGGCACCCAAAGGCAGCGGCTCAAAATGTCGTGCAAAGACTGCCGAGCACAGGTAATTGCCTTAACGGCGAACAGAGAAAGTTTAATAGCCGAGGGTGTAGAGTATGCTGGGGCTGTCAGACCCAAGAGGACTGTGGCGGTTTCTGCATCTGCCTTCGCTCTCCCTGCTTTGGTCTAAGGCGCCAGTGGAAATAGTCCAGCGACGTCACCTACGGGGTAAACGTGGCGGCCGCAGGGGAAGCTGTGACGCCAACAAAGATGGCTGCTAGGTGGGGCCCCGGAGCCTGGCTACTGCCTCCACTTTCCTCTTCGCAGCCCACAGAGCTGTACCGCAGAGCCCTGGGCCCTCGCCACCTGCCGAGTTCATCTACTACTGTGTAGACGAGGACAAGCTACAGCCCTGCGTGAACCGCCGGCAGAACCGCAAGTGCGGGGCCGCGCAACCTGCTTACTACGGTGCATGGACTGTGTCCGCTGCGAATTCTGCTGCAACAAGCCCAGATTCCTCCCTCTTCGCGCCCCAAGAGCACACAGAGCCGCACCGCAGAGCTCTGGCCCATCGCCACCTGCCGAGTTCATCTATTACTGTGTAGACTAGGACGAGCTACAGCCCTGCATGAACCGCCGGCAGAACCGCAACTGCGGGGTCGCTCAGCCTGCTGACGGTGAATGGACTGTGTCCGCTGCGACTTCTGCTGCAACAAGCCCACATGCGGGGGCAGCAACCAGGAGCGCCAGAAGTGTCATTGGCGCCAGTGCCTGCAGTTTGCCATGAAATGGCTGCTGCCCAGTGTCTGGTCAGAGGCTTGGGATGGGGCAGGATCACCCCCACCTTATGGTCGTCGAAAGAGGCCCAGCTCAGCGTGACGGCACCATGTTGGCACTACCTTGAAGCCCAGCTTGGCTACTCGCACAGCCTAACCAGACCATACCCAGGCTCCAAAGAAGCAGGCAGGAAGCAGGTGGTGGCTTTGTGCTGCCCCCAGGCCCTGTTGCAGCTTCCACAGAAACCCTGTTACAGGAGGCCCAGTGCTCTGACCTGAGTTGGGTTGTAGCCTTACCCGAGGGGAAGTGAGAGAAGGCAAATACCTAGGACGAGTGGACACCAGACACAGCTGTCCTGATTTCTCCTGTATTGATGCCTCACTGCCCTAGCAAGGCAGTAGACCCAGGCCTGCCATCTGTGAAGCAAGAGCCACCCAACCCCTGAGGAGAACACGGAGGAGAAAAAGGATGAATGTGTCTCCAAATTGGCCCCAGAGGAGGAGGCAGGAGAGGCTGGCATACCCGTGATCATAGAGATTTTCAGCCTGGGTGAAACGCACTTCCGAGACACAAAGGTCTCATTGCCAAGGTAAGGCCTACACAGTGAGGGTTGGGGAAGGAGTGGGTGTCGGCCAGATGTGGGCCCTGAGTTTTGAAAGTATATCCGGCACTTTGGCATGGTGTGGTGGGAGGTAAAGGCCCACACGTACTATGCTGATCACAATCAATGAGGGGTATGTGTGTGTAGGACCTTAGAGATTTCTCCTGATATCCACCCCAATAGCATTCTAAGTTAGGACTCTCCTTTGTGGGTAGGAGGAAGACTTGACACTTTATGATGAGATTTGAAAGAAAAAGATAAGGAGTCTGGTCCCTATTTTCCTAAGAAATTTCTATAGGGGTCAGCTTTAAAACATAAATTCTTATTCAGAGAATAATCATTTGGTGTCTTGAAGCCCTTTCGAGGCTGCAGGAGACCTCTCTGTGGGCTATTGTCTGACATTCAGAAATGTGTATCAGAGAAATAGTGCTTGGGCTTGCCTGTGCAGTGGTATGGGCAGGAGATATGGGTTCTGAGTTGGCTTTGTGAGCTGGGTTCACACATTGTTGTATGATCTCTGGTTGCCCTCTACTCCTGGAGCAGCTTCTGTGGAAGGACTTGGTCTGGATTTCTTGAGCCTTTCCTGAGCCTATTGATGTTAGGGAATTCAGCTGTCATGCAGAACTGTCCCTGTGGGCCTGGCATAGATCAAAGGGTAGATGACTGTAAGGAGTAGGATGATGGGAGGACAAGGGAATGCTGCTTCCTGCAGAATGTTGACAGAACCTGCATAGAGCCCCAGACACTGGGAACAAAACTATTGGCCTAAGCATGTGGATTTCTTTACTCCTACAAACCAGCCCACCAGGCTAGAAACCTTTCCATTTATACTTGGTCAATTACAGAAGTACTGACTGAGTTCCTGCTGGGTGCACAGCATTGAGGGCTGTGAGCCCTGCAAAGCTAACCCATCAGGAGACACAGGATACCTACGTTCAGGTAGTGTATAACCTGTGGACAAGCTGTCCGTAATGGTAGTTTTTAGAAGATATAAAAAAGATAAAGGATAATGAAGGGGAAATGGATGGAGGACACAAAACAGTAAATGGTTTTGTAGTGCTCCATTTCACACATAGCAAACCTCATTTAACATACAGAACTGCTGCCTCTTCTCTGGTCCAAAGATCTTAAAAAAACGAGCTAGAAAACATTAGACCGGAGGCTTCTACAGACAGTAGGATTCAGGGTGATATTCGCAGACTGGCTTTATGAGAGACAACACTGATCTACTAGGGCCTGGACCCTAGACCGGTTTCCAGGGCTTGTGTGTGAATCAACCCTAGGAGGAAAAATCTACCACCAAACCAGAGGAGCAGGCCTAACAGTTCTTTGAGCTTCTAGAAGTAAGTGGGAAAGGAAGAGAAAGAGTAGAAAGTTGGTGCATCTTCTCTTTCCCAAGAGCCTGAGTGTGATAAGAAATTGGATATTAAGGGTGGGGGAGCTGAGATGGGGAAAGGTAATATAATTAGACCCACCACAAAACAACCTAAATAAACAATCTTCATAAATAATTTTAAGTGGCTTATGGATGAGACCTGGCAGTGTCTTTATACACTTCCTCAGGGAAACAGCAATTGAAAATGTAGTTGAATAAATGAGGAAAGGAAAAATAATAAGATAAAATAAACAACAACAAAAAAGATATTTTTGACATATATTTTTAAATGCATTTCTAATATATGTTCTTATCTCTCAGAAATATTGTTATATTTATATATTTTATATTTATATATGAAATATATAACATATTATGTTATCAATATATAATAAAATACATTTCATATATGAGATTTTTTAAATATCAATTGAATCCTAGTCTTTTACTATTTAATTTTCTACTTCATAGCAAGATAAGACAAAGAAAGATCAAAAAACAATTCATTAGGGGTTAAATTTATTTATAATAGAAACAAATAAATGTATGTATTTCACTATACACTTATAATGGGGTGTGTGTGTTTGTGTGTGTGTGTGTATGTGTCAATTACAGAAGTATTGACAGAGAATATATACAGAGAATATATATGTATTTCTCTTGGCCTACTGACTGGTTTTTGTCATTTTATTTCTTTCCTTTCATCCTAGTATTTGTAAATGCAGTTTGTAGCAAAAGTGCACAGGTATCAAAGACTGATTTCATCACCACTCCTTTCCAAATCCTAGTTTTTTATAGTGATTTGTAGCAATCAGGGCTAATTTTATGCAATCATCAATTCCATTTATAAGCAGAAACTAAGAAGAGTTTTCCTTCCATGGATACAATTTTAGAATTGATTGATGGCTCCCAGAAGCTCTAACAATAACTTATTTAACCCCTAATATACCTGAGCCATTAAGGATATAATAGGAGAAAACATAGATGGAAGTAACAGTTCCATGAAGAAAGTCATTAATTAAGAGTTCAAATTGTGAGCCATGCGATCCCTTCACAAGAGGAGAGGCAGTAGGTGGAATCAGCATTTTGACCACAGATCACCTGCTTGAGAAGTTTACCTAGCTATAAAATACGGGCACTGATATTATTAGGTTGGTGCAAAAGTAATTGCAGTTTTTACCTTTGAAAGTAATGGCAAAAAACACAATTTCTTTTGCACCAATCTAGTATCTATATTATAGTTCTCATGTGGAAAAATACATGTAAAGTTACCACCATGTTTGGTGTTTAATGAGCATGAGCTATTATCATCATCATGATTTAATGAGCATGACCTATTACCATCAGTTTGCCCCTTCTGCATCGGCTGGGAAGCTGGAGATAAGATTCATGCAGCAGTGGATGAATGTGTGATTCACAGTCATTCTAAATGTGAAGCTAGTTTGGTCAGTTCCTTCAGGACTAGGCGTATGTGGGTGTGGGTGTTGCTGTGACAATAAAATCTGGCCAAAGATAAGGGATTTGGGACTTTATGTTAGAAAGAAAAGAACATTGCACTTGGAGCCAGGGAAATTAGACCTGAGTTCTGATGCATGAATGATTCTCTGTAACCTTTGATTCAACTTCTTCATTTAAAAATAAGTCAAATGATATCCAAACAAAAACCATGGTAGATGTGATTTTCAAATTATGCTTGTAAAAATTGTGTAGTGCTTTAAAGCACTGTAGATGTGCAGTAGTCTACCATTACTGTTATTATTGTTATAAGTAATAATCAAGATTATGTTTTCGTCCAGGAACAGTTCCTCAATCACCCTTTTATTTTCTTTACAGAGGCTCAAGGAACAAACATGTCTGTTTTTCTTTGAACGATCATGACCCAGATGATCAAATTAACTTTCTTCTTAATATATACATAAGAATCTTACAATATTTAACCAACTCTTTAGTTTCTATTGCAAATATAGCCCATTCCCCAACTTCTTTGCTGAATTTCTCCTTTCCCTCCCTCTCTTCTTTCCTCCTTCCTTCCTTCTGTCTCCTTTCTTTCCTTCCTTTTTTTTTTTTTGTAAAAAAATTGTAGGTTATTTACTGCTTTAAATAAAGAGGAACCAGTTAAAATATGGGCAAAAGTTGTAGTAAATAAGTAAATTTACAGAAAAACAGACATGATGTTTTGCTTAGATCATTTAAAGAAGAACTCATTTTTCATAAATTGTTTTCAGAGAAAAGAGAATAGAAGAAAGCTTTATTTACATTTATAAGGACTGAGGCTTGTTTTAAAATAATAAGATGTATCATAGTAATCTTGGTTCTTAAATAAAAGTCTCTTTGGGAGGAAATTTAAGTCTGTTAAGTTGAAGGCAGGATGCTGCCAGAGGAAACAGTGTTCTCAGATGGAGAGTGAGTGGTAAGGTAGGGGGAAAAGTGAGAACTACACAACAACCTTGTTTTATTTTCCTTTCTCTGATACTCCAGCAATTGAGAAATTCCAGAAATACATGCCCTTCTCACCATTTCAGGGAATTTTATGTATTTACCAATAATTAGAATTTTAAAGTTCAGCTATCGAGGTCAATCAATCTTGTTATTTCTGAACTTGACCAAGCATAAGAGACACATGGGAAACTTTTTCCTGGAAATTCTGATTCAAAATATCTAGGATGTGCCTCAGAAATTAATATTTTCAACAAATAGCTAGATGAATCTATTGATATAGTCATTGCAATAATACTCTTATGTTATTGCTTTGAAGCTAAAAACGCTGAGACTCATTGTAGTAAATGAATCAATTGCAAGATTCCAACTCTATAAATGAGTTAGTGCCAGACTCGTGTTAAGAACCCAGATCTCCTTTTAGAACAGAGCTCTGTTTTCTTTTAATTCAGGGTCTGACTGATGTGAAAAAATAGCACGTCTTTGTACCAATTGGTATTCACCAGTCTATACCTCATAAGGAAAATACATATCAAAATATAAATTGTTTTCGCCTTATGTACTGATGAAAAGTAGGGCAAGCTATTCAAATACTTTTAACTGATTTTCATTTGTGAGGTGAACTAGGATTTAAAACTAGAACTTAACAAGTTTACCACAAGTGATTATAAACTGAAATAAGTTACTGAGGCTGCAGAATCTCATTCCCAAGGGATAGGTTTCTTTCTTTCTCTTTTTAATGCAGTAGAACCAATAGGTAGGAGAAAAGACAAGTTGACTCTCTCCTAGAAATCTACTTTAGCACTGTAATCTATTAATTACAGTGCTAAATCTATTAATTATTCAACAGATTTAAATAATTAATGGTAATCTATTAATTACTTTTTTCTTTTTTAAAGTTTAACTTTTATTTTAGGTTGAGCAGTACGTGTGCAGGTTTGTTGTACAGATTATTTTATCATCCCACTACTAAGCCTAGTACACATAAGTTATTTTTCCTGATCCTCTTCCTGCTCCCACCCTCCACCCTCATGTAGGCTCCAGTGTCTGTTGTTCCCTTCTATGTGTACATGTGTTCTCATCATTTAGCTCCCACTTATAAGTGAAACATATGATATTTGGTTTTCTCTTCCTGTGTTGGTTTGCTAATGATAATGACCTCCAATTTCATTCATGTACCACATTTTCTTTATCCAGTCTGTCATTGATGGGTTGATTCCATGTCTTTGTTATTGTGAATAGTGCTGCAATGAACATACATGTGCATGTATCTTTGTAATAGAATGATTTATATTTTGGGCATATATGCCCGATAGGATTGCCAGGTGGAATGGTATATTTATTTCTAGGTCTTTGAGAAATTGCCACACTGTCTTACACAATGGTTGAACTAATTTATGCTTCTACCAACAGTGTTTAAGTGTTCCTTTTTCTCCACAACCTCACCAGCATCTGTTATTATTTCTCTTTTTAGTAATAGCCATTCTGACTGGTGTGAGATGGTATCTTATTGTGATTTTGATTTGCATTTCTCTAGTGATCAGCGATGTTGAGCTTTTATTAATATTCTCATTGGCTGCATATATATCTTCTTTTGAAAAGTATCTGTTTCTGTTCTGTACTTTGCCCACTTTTAAATGTTTTTTATTCTTGTAAATTTGTTTAAGCACATCAAAAAGCTTATCTATCTCAGTAAAGTAGGATTTATCCCTGGGATGCAAGGTTTGTTGAACATATGCAAATCAGTAAATGTAATTCATCACATAAGCAGAACATAAGACAAAACACCACATGAATATCTCCATAGATGCAGAAAAGGCTTTTGATAAAATACAACATGCATTCATGTTAAAAACTCTCAATAAACTAGGTTTTGAAGGAACATACATCAAGATTGTAAGAGCCATAGATGACAAACCCACATCAACATTATACCTAATATGCAAAAGCTAGAAGTATTGTCCTTGAAAACCAGCACAAGACAAGGATGCCCTCTCTCACCACTCCTATTCAACATAGTATTGGAAGTCCTGGCCAGAGCAGTCAGTCAAGAAAAAGAAATAAAGGACATCCAAATTGGAAGAAAGGAAGTCAGTGAATTCCTGTTTGCTGATGACAATTCTGTATCTAGAAAACCCCATAGTCTCAGCCCAAGGGCTTCTTAAACCAATAAAAAACTGTAGCAAAGTCTTAGGATACAAAATTAATGTCCAAAATTCACTAACATTCCTGTAGACCAACAGTGAAGCTGAGAGCCAAATCACGAACAAAGTCCCATCATAATTGCCACCAAAATAAATAAATAAATAAATAAATAAATAGCTGGGAATATAGCTAATTAGGGAGGTGAAATATATCTACTGTGGGTCAAGATGGCCAGGGGCAGACCTATGTTATTTCTAGTCAAATAATTGTAAGTTGCTCTGTTATTGTACACTGAAATTTATACCCTGAACTAAGCTGTATCAAATATTGGTGCAGTAAAATAGAAATCAAGAGGCAACCGGAGGCCTAAGGTAAAGACCATCTGAGAGCACTGTAAAACCATGGAACATGGCGGGGTGGTTGCTGAGCAGGAAATATTGCTTTGATCCCACAAATGCCTTCCCAACATAGAGTTGCATAAGGGTCTCATAAAGAGGGCTTATGCGGTATCTCTAAGAAGGGAGGCCACCTCTGCTCACAACATCCCAGAGAGTCTTTGCACATGAAATTTTGTAAGGTGGAAAAGCCTTGTGGGGCAGAGATTATTGGAACGACACAGGCTCTGCCTACATTCTCAGAATATAGGGTAATCTTGATTGCTGTGTGTCCACAATGCTCTGGAGATAAAAGCCCCATGATGCATTGAGTGTGCTCAAATCTGGTGGCACCTTATCCGCTAAGCTTCTGATGCAAATGTACCTTGGTAGCAACTAGTGATAAAACTCAGTAAGTTTGCATAATAATCTTATCTGCTACTGAATACTGCACACCACACCTCTCCCCCTTGGCTCTCTTGCCTAAATTAGTCTTTAGGCCTTGCCCAATAGCTTCAAGTCTTCCCCTGATCATCCCTCCCTGCTCCCCCACCCCTCAATTAACAAGTGTATACATCTAAATAAAGCACGTGGAGCCCAGAGCTCAGTGCCAACACAGTTCATCCCATGCAAGAGTGCATTGGACCCCTAGACCCATGCTGTGAACTTCTCTTGTGTCTTTGTCTTTATTTCCTTTTCTCACTCCCTTGTCACTGCTTGGACATGGAATACCATGCACAGGGATAGGCTGGTTCCCAACAGTCTACAAGGAGAACTACAAACTATTTTAAAATTTATGTGGAATCAAAAAGGAACTCAAATAACCAAGGCAATCCTAAGCAAAAAGAACAAAGTGAGAGGCATCTTGCTACTTCAAGTGATACTACAGAGATATAGTAACCAAAACAGCATGGTACTGGTACAAAAACAGACACATAGACCAATGAAACTGAATAGAAAATCCAGAAATAAGACCACATACCTATAACTATCTGATCTTCAACAAACCTGACAAAAATAAAATAAAACCAATGGGGAAAGGATTTCCTGTTCAATTAATGGTCCTGGGATAACTGGCTAGCCATATGCTGAGGATTGAAACTGGGCTCCCTTTCTTGCACCATACACAAAAATTAACTCAAGATGGATTAAAGATTTAAATGTAAAAGCCAAAACTAAAAAGTAAAAATCTACTAGGTAAAAAAGATTCGTTTGTATATCTTTGACTACTTACAATCGTGAATATAGAATTTTCACAACTGTCGTTTTCAACAACTATCGTTTCAACTATCGTTTCAACAACCCGGAAGACAATCTATGCAATATCATTCTGGACTTAGGAACAAGCAACGATTTCATAATGAAGAAACCAAAAGCAATTGCAACAAAAGAAAAAAATTGACAAATGGGATCCAATTAAACAAAAGAGCTTCTGCATGGCTGATAAAACACAGAATAAACAGCTTACAGAATGGGAGAAAATATTTGCAAACTATGCATCTGACAAGGATCTAATAAACAGCATGTATAAAGAATCTATGCAAAACAGGTTATTTTTAACCAAGAATTATTAAGAAAATCATAAAAACCCTTTTTCATTTACCCATTGCATAGCTCATGCTTCTTTTTTTTTTTTTTTTTTTTGCCAATCATTGAGAGCTTGTAAGGTTGCTGAGGTTGGTTGGCCTTGAACTCTTGGCCTCACCTTCGCAAGCGCCACGACATCCGGCCGGAGCCACTTTGGGCCCCTAGCTCATGCTTCTTTCTTGGCCATCAGTAGTCACAAATTATTTTTTAAGAAAAAGCCAAATATACCAATAGTAAAATGAGAAACATGTATAAACAGATAATTTTCAAGAGAAAACGATAGTTGTGAAAATTCTATATTCACGATTGTAAGTAGTCAAAGATATACAAACAAATCTTTTTTACTTAGTAGATTTTTACTTTTTAAACAATAAATGATAATTCCAGAACTATAATTGGGATGCAGAAAAGAAGCTGTCATTCTTTACTGGGAGGTAGTCATTTTTTAAAAAAATCCCTAAAAATGTCAATAGTCTATAAAATGGATATTCTACTTTTATAGTTTATTCTACAGAAAAAGAAATATAATTATTTGTTAATTCTTATACTGAACAAATATTGAGCATCTGCTGCGTGTACTTGGTGGTCACTGAATATATATGTTTGAGCAAAGCCAAGCACAGTCCATGCTTTCAGGACACTTACTGTCTAGTAGGGGAATTAAGAATTAACCAAATGATCACAAATGGATACACATAACTACAAAAAAAAAAAAAAAAAAAAAAAAAAGCAAAATGCTATGAAGTTAAGGAAGGCAGTATTATAAGATGCATCCTCACTTTATTTTTGGGATGAAGTTTCACTCTGTTGCCCAGGCTAAAGAGCAGAGGCCCAATCTCATCTCACTGCACCCTTCAAGTGAATCTCGCACCTCAGCTTCCTGAGTAGCTGGAATCACAGTCACTACCACCACACCCAGCTAATTTTTGTATTTTTAGTTGAGACAGGTTTTCACTGTGTTGGCCAGGCTCATCTCGAAATCCTGACTTCAGGGAAGCCGCACACGTTGGCCTCCCCAAGTACTGGGATTACAGGCATGAGCCACTGCGCCTGGCCCCCTCACTTCTTTTCGGTATTATTGCCCCTAAGAAAGTAACATTTCCACTGATATTTAAAATACAAAATTGAAGTGAACTAGGCAAAGAGTGTTCGGAAAAGGGAACAGCACATGTAAGACTTAGGATTGGCAAAGACACAGTCTGTTCAAAAAATTGAAATATGATTTACGTCATATGGTAGAGAAGTAGAGGACCAGGGGAAGAAGATGAGGATGGAATGGTAAGCACAGTGGAACCCTGGCAAACCATTTTATGGATATTGATACTATCCAAAAATAAAAGAGATCTAGTGAACAGACTTAGCAGTGAGTAACAGAATTTGACTTGTCTTTTGAAAATATCCCTCCAACTGTAGCATAAAAAGTAGAATAGAGAGAGTCAAGAAAAGATTGTAGAAAACTAGTTAGGAGGTAGATCCTGTCCTGTCTGTAAGAGATAACTGTACAGATGGGGAGAAATTAATGAACTCAAGTGATATGTGTAATCTTTAGAACATACAATATGTTGGATATGGTAAAGGAGGGAGATAGTTGTTTTTTTTTTTCTTTTGAGATGGAGTTTCGCTTTTGTTGTCCAGGCTGGAGTGCCATGACACCATCTCAGCTCACTGCAACCTCCGCCTCCCAGGTTCAAGCCATTCTCCTGCCTCAGCTTCCCAAGTAGCTGTGATTACAGGCATGTGCCACCATGCCTGGCTAGGCTAATTTTGTATTTTTGGTAGAGATGGGATTTCTCCATGTTGGTCAGACTGGTCTCAAACTCCCGACCTCAGGTGATCCACCTGCCTTGGTCTCCTAAAGTGCTGGGATTACAGGCATGAGCCACTGCACCTGGCCAGGAGATTCTTTAAGAGGGACTCCAAGGATTGCTGAAATAATGAAAAGAAAAATGATACCAATCAGAAAAATAGGAGAATTATGGCTGAGAGTAGGATTTTAGTACACTGTTTGGGATGGAAGATAAAGAGGTAATTTTTGCAGCTGATGTAGAGGAGTTTCCTATGAGACTTCTAAGCGATTGTATTGCTAGGTCACTTAGTATGTAGGGATACAAGTCAGAGGACAGATCCAGACTGGAAATATAAATATATGTTTCCTGGATATTTAATAATTATTGAAGTTATAAACATGAGTGGGATTTTCTTGAAAATAAAAAGGGTCTTCAAAAGATCTATGGAAAATGTATATGATTTAAAAACTGAATGAATTAAAAAATATTTGCACAAAATAAACTTGTACTAACTTGCTATATCTAGACAGGATCAAGTTAGAGGCACTAAGAAAGATAAGACATTACTTTTCAAAGAGCTCCTATCTGAGCTACATGAATTCTGCTAAGTTTGAAGCAACAAACATCAAATGTATGGTGAAACTTGGGTGGAAGAATGGTGAAATCATTGATGCTTTTCTTTCTTTTTTTTTAATTATACTTTAAGTTTTGGAGTACATATGCAGATCATGCAGGATTGTTACATAAGTATACACATGCCATGGTGGTTTGCTGCATTCATCCCCCTGTCACCTATATTAGGTATTTCTCCTAACGTTATCCCTCCCCGATCCCACCACCCCCTGCTGTCCCTCCCCCAGCCCTCCCTCCCACCACCAGGCCCCAGTTTGTGATGTTCCCCTCCTTGTGTCCATGCGTTCTCATTGTTCAATACCCACTTATGAGTGACAACATGCAGTGTTTGGTTTTCTGTTCTTGTGTCAGTTTGCTGAGAATGATGGTTTACAGCTTCATCCATGACCCTGCAGTTTACAGGGAGAGTGCTTCAAAGAAATAAGCAGTTTACAAATGGATAACTTATTTTAAGAGGGGAAAAGATGGTGTTAAAGCCCACAGCAGCAAAACATCCACATCAATTTGTGAAGAAAAATTAAACTTGTTCATGTCTAATTGAAGGGGACCTACAACTAATAGTAGACACAATAGCCAACATCATAGACATCTCCATTGGTTCAGGTTACACAATTCTGACTGAAAACTTGAAATTGAGCATAGTTTCTGCTCAATGGGTGCCAAAACCATTACATCTAGGTCAGCTGCAGATAAAAGCAAAACTTTAAATGGAAGTTAGAAACAACAGGGATCAGGATCCTGAAGCATTTCTTCAAAGAATTTTAGCAGGAGAGGAAACATAGCTTCACCAGTACAATCCTGAAGACAAAGCAGAATCGTCGCAAAGGCTACGAAGAGATGGAAGTAATCCAGTCTAAGAAAAAGTGAACCACTCAAGAGCAAAGGTCATGGTGGCAGTAGTTTGGGATGCTCAAAGCATTTTGCTTGTTGATATTCTGAAGGACAAAAGAGTAATACCGTCTGCTTATTTTGAGAGAATTTTGAGAAAGTTAGTCAAGGCTTCAGTAGAAAAATGCCAGGGAAAACCTTACCATAATCTTCCTCTACCATGACAATGCCCCTGTTCCTTCCTCTCATCAAATGAGGGTAATTGTGTGACAGTTTCCATGGGAAATTATTAGGCATCCACATTACAGTCTGGATTTAGCTCCTTCTGATTAATTTTTGTTTCTTAATCTAAACAAAAACAAAACAAAACAAAACAAAAAACACTGTAAGTGGTATTCATTTTCTTCAGTCAGTAATATAAGAATCCTTAAGGAGTCCATCATAAACAGTAGTGAATGATTTTACAGCAGAAATTAAGAAAAACACTCACAGGGCTCAATGGAGAACCGGAATATCTGATAAATAAGAAGCCAAAGGCCAAAGGATAGAGTCTCAAAGAGCAAAACGTGACCAATGTTCATAACAAAGTCTAAGTAAGTTGAAGACAAAGATTGATGGATTCGGTGGGCTAGAAGGATGCTGCTGCTTTAATAGTGTGAGGTAGAGGACAGTCATATTGGAGTGAGTTTAGAAATGAGTAGAGGTGTGAAAAGTGAGGCATTGATTATAGAAGCAATATAAATGGAAAGGAAGATAGTTGTATAGTTGAAAGGGGAGATGGATTGAGAAAGGAGATTGTGTGTTTATTTTCATTTGCTTTAAGATGGAAGAGCTGTGAACATTAAAATATATACTTAATGAAAATGATCCAGTGGAAATGAAGGGATAGGGAATTTCTGATAGATTTCCTAGGAAAATAAAATTAGAGGATTCACCGTGTCTCATAAATGAACATCCTTTATTCTAACTGGGCATTTGTAAAATATACATTAATTTGGCATATTTTACATGAGGAAAAACTTAGAAATTGTCTAAATTGTAAGCCAATATTAACTTGACTAAATAAATAACTGAATAAATATAAATTACTCTTTATCAAAAAATCTCTAGATCTTTATTTATTAAACTTGAAATATTTTCAGAATAATGGAATTGTCCAAATTTTCTCTTTTTGCCTTATGCTTAGTAAAATGTTTTGCATATAATGGATGATTAATATAAACTGACTAAAAAATACGTGGAGAAATATGCTATTTAGAATAAAATTCCCACAACGCAAACAGTTATGCAAGGAATATTGACTTAGAGATAGCAGTTCTTCATTCTCTATAAATCAGCTTAATTTTGACCCCAAAACTTCATTTCATGCGGACTTGTGGGAAATCCAGTCTTAATGTACAGTTATGCTCTTTTGCTTCCAGAGGCTACATCAGAGTTTCAGAGAGGCATCTCTGCTCTCAGGCAGTGTGTGGCTATCTATGGACTGGCTATGGTCTGGCCTCCACAATCTGTTATTTTTGTCTCATTTGGGCAGTGAGAATCTGCGTTGTAGTCCTGAGTGTGGAGACTGGCCGTCTGGTGCATCAAGCAGTCTTGTTTCCAGAAAATATCCGGACTCCCTGTCAGGACACTGCCAGAGAGTGAGTCCAGGCTTTATTGGCTTATGATTTATGCCTATCTCTCCCATCTCTAGACATTTTTAGCCAGTGAAGCATCCTCTCTTCTTTATCTTTTCTTCCCAATGTGCTTAAACTTAAAGAAATAAAAGAGAGTTCTACAAGAAAATCTCCATGAATTATGAACATGTACCTTTTGGGAATGGGGTAATTTTAGGATTAAAAATGTAGTATTTCAAAAATATAATAAATTTTTGGAATGGATGAGGGATGGATGGATGGATAGTTGGATGGATGGATGGATAGATAGATAGATTAACAGACAGACCAGCAGAGCCTCTCTCTGTATAGAGGGACAGTGTGAGGATTTTTAAAATTTACTTTGTATTACATGACTCACTTTCTTTTTATGGGATTTTTAATACTTTCTGATATAATATTTTATTTAATAAATTAAACTCAGTGAAGCACTAGAAAAAAATAGCTTTAATATTTTGGGAACATAAGTAGTTTTCCTCAAAAGTAGAGAAAGCCTATACCTCATACATGGCATTGCCCACTAATAGCCCCAGCTTCTGAATGCCAAGGAATAGAGGTGTAAGAAATCCCTGTTCCGTGTTGGCTCTTACAACCTTTTTGTAACTGTTGCATTGGGGATACAATATATTAATTACATTCTGTACTTTTTTGTATTTTTATTTCCTAAATTGTCATATTGTATATGTTACATACAGAATAATACATTTTTTTCCAATGGACTCTATCCTGCTTTGCATTTGTGTAGTTTTTGGATACATTATGAAAAGGTCTCCAATTACGTTTAAACAGGGTATAATAAATCACAGTGTTGGGAAATTTTATATGGGAAAAGGCAATGTTCCATACATTTGCCATTACTAAAATATATCATTCATCCATAAAAGCATTTGGGTTATGAAAGCAGCTTGTGCATGTTGATACCCTTGTGAACAGCATATTCTTGAATTGACTGAGCTTTAAAAATTTTGGCTCTATTTAAATTACAATACTGTCCATGTTACTTGATCTAGTATTTTCTTCTTTTCACTTCACTCTCCTAGCAGTTTGAGATTGTGAATGAGAAATCTATTTTCTTCTTTTCCCCTTAAGTAATAATTTGTGATGACTGAATTCCTCTCAGTAATGCTGACAGGCATGTTGCCAACAACAGAGTATTCACTGCTTATTGCTGTTGACCCTGCTCTGCTGGACTCAGGGCTACACACCAAAGGAGCATATTCTGATCTTCCCCATAGAGAAAGTTAAAGTGAAGCATGAAATGATAGCTACCTACTGTTATTCTTGTCCGATCCTTAGAATTATACATGACCCTTCTTTTATCTTCACTTTATACAAAATTCTACTTGCCCTAGAGGCCAATGGGCTAGGAAGATGGAAGCAAAAGTAAAGCTTGCAAATGTTCAAGGCTAATGACTCTGTCAAAACAAAATCTCACTCTCATGCGTGTTATGCATATATTTGAGAATCTATCTTTGTTCCCTGGTGCCTTTTGGGAATTCAGTTCCAAGAAAGTAGCTGTCAGATATCAGGCCAAACCTTCAGCTTAAGGACTTTGGGCAGCAGCTACTGGGCACAGAAGCAGAAAAGAGAAGCTAGGATTAGAAGAGCCAGGGATTCACTGAAGCTTAGGAAAACGGCTAAGCAGTGGATCTGCAGTAGGCAGAAACCCAGGTATTCAGAGACATAAAAATTGAAGATTACAATGAAATAACAGGTTGGAAGCCATGACGGTAAAGAAGAAGAGTTCAAGTGCACATGGACCCTGGAAGTCATGTTAGGGCAGAGCTCCCACAAAGTGTGGGACCCACAACCGTGAAGGAAATAAAGATTTTAGGCATTTTTCAGAGCTATTACTCAAGAAAGGTGAATTAAATTGTGATCACTTTATTTTTGTTTCAAGCCTTTTCAAGGGAAATGTCTAAATTTAAACCTGTTTCATAACTTTACGCTAACTAATTTTGTATCAGGAGACACAGTCCTTCATTTAGAGGCTTTAATCATATGTGTTTTTTATCACACTTGTTTATAGCACCTCCTATTTTAAGTAATATTTTCCATTATTATTACATAAAAATTTTTTTAAACATGTTTAAAGTGAATATACTTAAATAGAAATATTAGGTAACTAATACCTTTAATGTAGTACAGCGGGCTCTTAGATATGGCAAAAGTCCTGAAGATGGCACTCAGATAACAGACATTTGGGGAATTGTTCTGAGTAGTATGAAGACATTCACATCTTTGTGCTTGCATAAACACCAGACCTCCCCATCAATTAGAAGCTACTTCTATTTCCATATAAGACTGAGAGCTTGAGAGCTTGCATACACAGAAACACACACACAAATAGATGTTTCTGCAAGGGATGGGGAAAGAGAAATCCACTGACAACTTTTATTCTCTTTTTATCCAGTGAAATAATTAGAAATAAAACAATAACTTGGATTTGGATTTATCAAATAAGAGGAGCAACAAAAATATATGTTTACCTTATGTTGGTAATTTCTCTGAGTTAACTTGCCTTCATAAATTATTGCATTTCAGATTGTCCTTGGTGTTTTCCATGGTTGATGATATTAGCATTTGGCAATGTGAATCTTTTTTTTTTTTTTTTAATTGAGACAGTATCTTGCTCTTTCTTCCAGGCTGGAGAGTGTAATATGAGATCTTGGCTCATTGCAACCTCTGCCTCCTGGGTTCAAGCAGTTCTCTCACTTCAGCCTCTGAAGTGAGATAGCTGGGATTACTGGCTCGAGCCACCATGTCTGGCTAATTTTTGTATTTTTAGTAAAGACGGGACTTCACCATGTTGGCCAGGCTGGTCTCGAAGTCCTAACCTCAAGTGATCCACCTGCCTCGGCCTCCCAAGGTGCTGGGAATATAAGCGTGAGCCACCACACTCAGCTGGCAGTCCTAATCTTCTGATCTCAGGAAGCAATGCAAGATGTAAATGCCTCAATCTCACAAAAAAGAACCTTAGTCTTAGTAGTCCATGAATATAATCATACTCCTCTATGATTTTGTGAAGAAGAAACAAATTAAACTAATAATCAATCAACTGTAAAAAAAATCCATCTACATTCTAATAAGAAAAGAACTGTCATTTTCTTTTCACATTACATTTGATAACATATTCAACTTTATGTCTAGTAACTATTTAAATCTTAAACTTAGTGTTTTTTAATAATTGAAATAAATATACAGAAAAGTGCACATATCATAATTGTACAGCTCAAGAAATTTTCTTAATTTAAACATGTTTATATAACAGGCACCCAGATTAAGAAACAGGATGCTTACAGTATCTCAAAAATACCTATCATTATCCATTGTGGTCACTGCAGTCTGTCAAGGATAACTGCTATCCTGACTTGTAATAGCATACATTAGTTTTGACACATTTTGGAGTGTATACAAATGGAATAATATAGAATGTGTTATTGTATGTCTGATTTCTTATGTTCAAAATATGTTTTTGAGATTTGATATTTTGTTTATGAGTACTATTGTAGATTATATATTTTTGTGCTATACATTATAAAAAGACGTTCAACCTCAAAACAGAGAATTACAAATTAAAACTGTACTCAGATACTATTTTTATCTATCAGATTGGCAAAATTAAAAATTATAACACAGTCTGTTGGTGAGGCCCCTTATAAAATAGAGTTTGGTAATACATAACACAATTATGCATGCATTTACCTATCATTTCTAGGAATTTACCCTGCAGACATATCTATGACAGTATGAAAATATTATGTAATTTTTTTTTTTTTTTTGAGACGGAGTCTTGCTCTGTTGCCAAGCTGGAGCTCAATGGCGCAATCTCAGCTCACTTCAGTCTCTGCCTACCATGTTCAAGCAATTCTCCTGCCTCAGCCTCCTGAGTAGCTGGGACTACAGGCACGCACCATCACACCCAGCTAAATTTTGTATTTTTAGTAAGTCAGGGTTTCATCATGTTGGCCAAGATGGTCTCCATCTCCTGACCCCATGATCCGCCCAACTTGGCCTCACAAAGTGCTGGAATTACAGGCATGAGCCACCACACCCAGCCAAAAATAATATGTAATTTAATGCTGTATTTTTTGTAACTGAAAAAAAATATTGAAAATAATCACTATGGCCATACATAGGAAAGTGTATGAATAAATTATAACACATTCTCACAATGAGGAGTTGTAATAGTTATCAAAAAGAATGATAAAGAGTTCTATGAACAGGCTTAAAGTGAGTTACTAAATATATGTGTGTATATTTTTAAAGCCAGGGTTTCGCCATGTTGGCCAGGCCAAACTTAAACTCCTGACTTCAGGTGTTCCACCCGCCTCTGCCTCCCAAAGTGATGGGATTACAGGTATGAGCCACCTTGCCCTACCACAAAATATACTTTAAGTGAGAAAAGTAAATTTCAAAAAAGTACCTGTATCATTTAGTAATCTACTTCTAATTTGTCAATCATTAATAAATAAACTAACAAGCAAATAAGTGAATAAACAAACAGGAAAATATGAAAGTTATTGTTTGTAGTAGAAGTCCAAGCATTAACTGTAGAAAGAATAACACATTATGCTTGCAAGAATCATCATAATTTATTCAAGCAGGAATTTTAAATAGTTGGTAAAATCAGCAGGTGAAGTTTGAGAGTTGAGGGTTATTTATATGGTCTCAAGTTTTTCAGTTATTATATTTATTAATTAGAAAGAGAAAAAATAAGTGTATCATTTAGAAACATTGCAGAAAACCACCCTACTAAGGAGTCTGAATTAATATTTACCAATAATGGGAAGAATCAGCCTCATACTCTACTGATACTATGCACTAAGAAAACCACAACATCACATCCAGGGTACTCTGGTCAAAACTGCATAATCTTATTATGAGAAAAACAAAAGTGAAGCACAACTTGAGAAACATTACACAAAATAACTGTCCTGTACTCTTCAAAAACATTAATATACTGAGATGCAAGGACTATAAATCTGTTTCAGATTTGGAGCTTCTAAAGAAATATGAAAAATGGATGCAATACATCACCTGGGATTTTATTTTGCTGTTAAGGACATAATCAGAAAGTGGATAAATCTAAATTATGGCTTTTAGTTGTAGAATTCTATAAATTTAATTTCCTGATTTTTATAGTTGTACTATAGTTGTGTAAGAGAATGTCCTTGATCCTTAGAAAATTTAAATGGAAGTATTTGGGATTAATAAAGCATAATGTCTGCAGATTATTGTACAATAGTTATGGGTAAAATACATACATATATCATATGTAAAGAATATAAATAAAAATATCAAAATAAATTGAATACCAACTATCAGTATACACTTACAAAATATACACACACATACATATATGAGTGTGTGTAAAATGTATACAACAGGTACTTGAATAATGTTTTGTTGAGTATCCTATAGTTATAACGTTGAGAAAAAATCAGTTGGAATTGGGGAAGGTCACTGTTTGTGTGGAGTTTGCACTTTCCCTGCATGTCTGTGTGGGCTTTCTCTGGGTACTCTGGTTTCTTCCCACATCCCAAAGCTGTTAGACACATTAGGTTATGTCTAAGCTATGCACATGTCTCAATGTTCTCAGTCTGAGTGTGAGAGTGAGTGTGAGTGTGCCCTGGTGTGGGATGACATCCTAAGGCTGTTCTCCTTGCACCCTGAGCTGTGCCATCATTAACTGGAATAAGCAAGTTGGAAAATGAATAAATGAATGAATACAAATTATTGTGAAATAAAAATTTGTAACGTAGATGAAAATCATATCGATGCATGACAATAGGTGATGCAATAGTGCTCAGGTAGCCTGAGATTTCTGTGATTGTTTCTGTACCGCCTGGTGGGAGGAAGGGCTTCTAACAATTTTCATTTTGCAAACATTTATTCCTTGATCTAACCTACCACTACCATGATATTCACTGATTCCTCAAAAATGCAGTGAATAATTCTCATTTGTTTTTATTAATTTGTATAAGTATGTATAGCGGACATTTATTTCAATGTTTCATATTAGAAGTGTTTTAGGTGTTTACTGAGAAGTGATGTTTCTCTGACCAAAAGTATGTCACAGGCACTTAATCTTTGTTAACTGATCAACTAACCTATGGTAAAATTGATTTCCTTATAAGTTGTTCCAAATAAAGTCGCAGTTTCCAAGAACCTATAGATAATCTTAAGTGAAGATTTCCTGTATGTTAAAATATGCTAAAATTGGGACTATGTGGGTGGTAAAGATTATACAGGATTCTTTTGTATTTTTCCTGCAGCTTTTTAAAAATAAGTTTGAAAAAGAGCTTTAAAATAAATGCCAGGACTAGTATACTACTTTAAAAAACTATCAATAAATAAGGTGCCACTCCTAGTGGAAAACAGAATTAGAGAGTCACAGGCCGGGACTGTGGTAACAGTAAAGAAGGAGGAGTGCTCTAAGATCGGTTGTTGTGATAGTCAGGATCATTTGTCAGGTGACATCTCTTACACCCAAACATTTTAAAATAGGTCACTTGCACAGTGTAGCAAAACTCACATTCATGTGCTTTGATTCGCAGTCTGGAATTGAACACAAAAGACATTTCTTTAAAACTGCTAGTGAATTTGACAGCTTATCTCTAACTTTCAGCTCAATTGATGACTAGAAAACAGACATTAGGTGATTAGGGCCGTCTTGTACACTTCTGTTTTCAATAACAGATTTCCCTTCAATAAAATAATTATAGTGCCTTCTACATAATTTTTCTGCCCATTATAAAATAGTAATATATTTGAAAAGGCCAGGGTTGCCTGACTTTCACAAGTGTTTTAAAATGGATCCATAAATATTTTCAATATATTTGTGTAAGTTTTTATTCAATTCTGTTATAATATGCAAGATTATTTAAAAGACAAAATTTAATGAACAAATATGCTAATTGTGCTAATTTAGAAATAAGGCTTAATTCAGTCTTTGGAAATTCTGAAAGTGAGTGGATCATAGTCAGACATAAAAGATGTAAACACTCTGGATTTTCTTTAAATATTTTTCTCCATTTCAGTATTTCATTGTTAGCATTTGGAACTTGTGTATTTTATGTAAAATACCTGTGTACTTTGCAAAGTTTAAAAATGTCATTTGATATTATCTTCAGTTTATTTTTTTCAGTGGGGAATATACAATAAGACATGGCTTGAACAGCCAAGCTGACCTTTAAATTAAAAAAAAAATTAAAAAGCAAACTGTGTTAGTGATTTTGATTTGACAGAACTCAAAGACAAGCCAAATTTTCTGGCAACAGCTAGAGGGAAAAACAAAGTGAGGTATTGTATAATTATAACATTTTCTGAAGAAAATGTTGTCCCTCTGAAAGCCAGTACAACAAACTTCCGCTTAGATATTCTTAACTACTGTTTCTTAAATCAGCGAATCAATGTGGACCACAAATGAGAAAAATTACAAAGTTCTAATGAAAGAAATCCTTATTTGGGGGCTGCAAAAAGCTCAGAAAAATATTTTTGATGGAAAATTTCAGGCAGAGAAGAAATATTTTTTTTATATATAAATGTAATTTACCATAGGCTTAATGTAAGAATTCTGGTAAATGTAATCTGAGTGAAGGTATGTATATTCAGAAGATTCTTATTTAGTAAATACTATCCAAAAGTATCTGCCTAAGACAAATTATTTATTTATTTATTTATTCATTCATTCATTCATTTATTCATTTATTTTTAGAGATGAAATCTCCCTCTGTCTCCCACGCTGGAATGCAGTGGCATGATCTTGGATCATGGCTAACTGCAATCTCCACCTCCCTGGTTCGAGGGATTCTCCTGCCAAAGCCTCCCAAGTAGTTAGGATTACAGGCACTTGCCAGCATGCCCTGCTAATTTTTTGTATTTTTAGTAGAGGTGGGTTTTCACCATGTCAGCCAGGCTGATCTTGAACTCCTGGCCTCCAGCAATCTGCCTACCTTGACCTCCCAAAGTGCTGGGATTACAGAGATGAGCCACCACACAAGTTCTAAGACAAATTTTTGAATATAATATCAGTGTCTAACTGATAAGCTGTGCCGATCTTTACAGAGGAGAAAAGAATGTACAGAAATACAACAAAATAATATATAGTTTTAAAATTATAGGAAGAAAGTGTCAGTTGTTAGAAAATACAGATCATTGTACTTTATTCTCTTATTACTCTTGATTCTCATAGAAGCTAATCTGACCTGGAGTATTTTCTTTAATAATTTGTTTATTTTAATAAAAATCTGCTAGTCCATAGTAGATCAATTTCCGAAAGCCTCTATTTTCTTTACAAAAGCATGTTTCACATAGTATATATAAGACATTAACAGGTGATCTCTGTAATCCAGTGAGATTAGAATGAGAATAAAATTTTTCTCTCATATTTGAGGATCTAAACATCATAATTTTACTGCACTGAAGATGAATCTTGTCTTATTTATACCATATGTATATTTTCATAGTCTTTTCTTATCTTCCTTAATTTTAGTTGAAATGAAGGTCATAAAAATCCACTGAGAATATGAAGATGAAAGAGTCCATGACAGTGTCTGTTACAAAATAAACCAGTGTGAAATTTATGTGACAAAACTACATAAATATTGTTTGGCTCTTTATTTGCATTGAGTAAATACTATGTCTACATTTCATTTTATAATATTTTTCTAGTCTACTTTAAAATAAGGGTTTAATGTTTTAGAAAAATAGACAATAAGATTTCATAAACTATTAGTTATTTAGAGATTTTTATGGTAAAAGATGAAGAAGGGAGTAAAGAAAAAGAAAGAAAAAGGGTTTGAGCATTAAAAACTAATAAACACTTAAGGAAATGTTGATAAGTAAAGATAAGAGTGAGATAAATTTAAACTTTTGTTGGTTTTCAAAGTGGATAAATGCAACATTGTTTCCTTCCATTCCTGTGGAGAGCAGGTAAAGCAGAAGAAAATCAGACTGTTCTGTAGATGGGATGAAGGTAACTCCAACTACACTGAATCAGTTAAAGCAAACTTTATATTGGTTCTCATTCACGAATGTCATGTCTACTACATTTTACCTTTGGTTTTCTTTCATTTGCAACCCTGGGAAACCTGAAACTCAAAATAAATTCCCTTTCCTTTGCTCAGCTCTGTGGGTTTGGAAACTTCTCTAGGGTTTAGTTCTTTTTTTTTTTTTTTTTCATTCTTACCAACTGTTATTAGAATTAGACTCTGAACCCAAATGAAACCACAAAAATTGGTCTCAAAACAGCACTGGCTATCAAGGGAGAAGAAAAGTTAAGTTTATAGGTTCGCTGAATGGTTCAGGGTTTTGGACACTGTTCACCATACACTTGGGCTTTTTTAAATATCTGTTTTCAACCCCAAACTAAAGAATCCCTCAGGATTTAAGTCTTCAGTTTTCAGACAGAAGCTTGAAACTTAACTACAAAATGTTTTTTTACAAAGATACTCAAGGAAAAAGAATTGTATGTTTTTGAATCATAAAAAATATAAATTTAAAATGCATCTAAACTTACATCAGAAAGTTATTATAAAAACTTGTAATATATAAACTTATCTCCTTATTAAGGACTCAGAGTGATGGAATATCACTGACTCACTGGCTAGATTATCCAAACTGTGATGATTGGGGTCAATGTAGGTATCTAGGTGTTAAATAACTTCAGACAAGTAAAATACATTTAATGTTTCTGGAGTAGATAGTTAAAATCATAACTACAGTACAAATAAAGATCATTATTGATTTTAAATTGGAGAATAGGGAAAAACTGCAATTACATTGTCAGCAATTCTGGACATGGCAAAGTAGACATAAGTAATTTATGGTCATCTTTTCTACTTTAAAAATAACCTATGCATTCTAATTTCTGCTATCTCTGACCGAAGGAATAATGGCTATTCATTTTTTATTGTTTCCATAATTGTATTCCACTAATGGCTTCTAATTCAAACCTATATCAGTTACCTTGTTTAAAACCAACACCAAAAGGAACATACCTTCAATTAACCAGATGTTTTTCAGGATAAAATTTAGATTGAATTTAACTCTCTGATAAGCCTATACACACACACACACACACACACACACACACACACACACAATTTCAAAATAAGAAATCTGGATGTGAAAAATAAGGACAAGTAGTTAGTAAAGGTAACTAATCAAGGACCTAAATTTCTTTGTGTTTCATATTTCTTCTCTTTTACTATTTCGCTTTTCCTTCACCTCCTATTACTACAACTGTTTCTCTAGGAAAGAAGAAGTAAATAAGTGTCAACAGAAAAGAAGACAGGCTTTTCAGTTTTTATTCCTTTTTTATTATGGTAAAATACATAAAATAAGATCTGCCTTTGACAATTTTTTGGGTGTATAGTACTGTACAGCTAACTATAAGTCTCTATTCCTTTGAATGAGCTTTAGTGGACTCTCCAGCCAACATTATCCACTTATTTAACTTGCATAACATGACAATCCCCGTAGGAAGAACATACCTTGAATCCAAATGTTTTAACTAGACACAATATCTCCATGAAATAATTAGGGGTGTTTTATTAAGGCAAAAGCAGAGAATGGATATTATGTATTGAAGCAACAACCAACATGGTTTACTCAAGACAGTTGATTTTTGAAAAGGAAACAGTAATTCTTGCTCTCTACTTTTAAAAATCTAAGAATTAGGGGAATATGTGAAATGATAATTGTGGAGAGTTTTGTCAGAGGTGAAGAAAGATATTAGTCTTTACATTGCAGAAGAATATTACATAATAAGATAAACAAAAGTAGATAAGTCCAAACCTGAACACCTTAGTGTAACTTCAGGAATTTTTTTTAAAAAGGTATCCTAAAATCAGCCAGAGAAAGGGGATAAAAAGAAAAAAAAATCACACAATGTCTACGGATGATCGATAATTTGGTGGCAAACAGACACAACAGACCTCTGAAACATTAGAGTACAGATGGAAATGAAATAGTCTTTTATTTGTATTCAGAGAAAACTTCTGTCAGTCTGAAATTCTGTCATTCACGAGCAAAGGTGAAATAGCGATATCCTTAAAATAGGCATTTGTTTCTGTAATGTACATGGTACCCATTTTATACAGTCTCATCCAATAAAGCTTGATTATTTAATTCCCTTTTTAATGATATGAGTCTCAACATTGCTAGCGTATTATAATCACCTGAATGTAGTTCTTGACTCTATTAACATGGATAAAATCAGAATCTCTGGGGTTGCGATTTAGGCATTAGTATCTAATAAAGCCTCCAAAATGATAGCAATATGAAGTCAAGGTGAGAACTAATACAGTGGTCAGGCAAGCACAGCTCTATGTTTCTCTAAGGACTGTTTTTGTTCTAGGTCCTGATTCAGGCGTTTTTGTTTTGTTTTAAATTGGCCTAATTAGACCAAAAAAAAAAAAAAGAACTTTAATATATATGATGGAGAAGGAAGTCCTTTCCTTCTGCTTAATGTAAACCAACAAGATGTGCACAATGATGATGGCAGTTCTACCAGCAGGATGTCATGATGGAAAATACACTTAAGTCCTTGATAACATAAATGAACTATGAATAAAATAATAAAACCTGTGTTATTTTCAGTCTTTCTTCCAAAATGTCAAACTTTCCTTAATAGTATGTTCTCTCAGCTTTATTAGGTCTCTATAGTTGTTATCTGTACTTGTAAATATTTGATCATAAATATTAATAAGGTGAAATAATTCAAACACTTTAGGAAGATTTTCAAAAGTCTATGTATTCATCAGATATAGTGATATATATGTGTGTATATATATATATATATATATATATATATACACACACAGACACAGACACGTGCGTGCGCGCGCACACACACACACACACACACACACACACATATGTAAAGCAAGAGGAATAATTGACCTTTATAAAAATAATGAGAAGGATCAAAGGAATTGGTTGATAAGAAGACAAAAATAAAATAATGCAACTGAATAAGTGAAAAGCACAGATAACAACCTTTACTTAAAGAACACACAGAACCCTATGCAACAATTAAAGGAAGGACTATGAGGACATAGAAAGAAGGCAATTCTGTAAGCCAGGAAAAGATCCCTTACCAGGACACAAATCATCCAGACTCTTGATCTTAGACTTCATAGCAAAATCACACTTATGAAAAAATTTCAAAAATATAATATTTGAGAATCTTATTCATAATATTATTTAAAGCCTATAAGGTACTTATACATAATAAATATTTGCTAGATCTTTATAGAGAAAAATAAAATTTATTTTAGGACCTACATAAATGTCCAAAATGAATAGAGGTACATTCTACACTTCCATTGGAATACTGAATGTATTAATGATGTCAGTTCTCCCCTAAATTAAACTGTAAGTTATTTGCAAATTGAATCAAATTCCTAGTGGAATTCCTTCCAGAATTAGAGAATCTGATACAGGAATTCGTATGGATGAATACAAAGCTAAATACCAAGAAACAATTTTGAGGAAGAAAATTGAGTTTGCATGGGGAGGAGAAAGGGGCTCACTTTGCCTGCCAGATATTTAGATTTGGAGTAAAGATTTAGTAACTGCAATCAAAGGATATTTATAGAAGGATTTAAGAACTAAATATAAAAGAGCTCAGAAGGAGATCTAAATCCTGTAGCAACTTGATATATGATAGAAGTGGCACTAACGTCCTGAGGAAAGGATAATTTAGTCTAGTCAATTATATCACCATTACCTTTGGCGACACATATGAATCAATAGTTCTTATTTCACACGGGATCCCAAAACATAGTTCAGGTGAATGAATGAAGTATATGTGAAAAACTTACTTACTGCAGTCATCCATTGGAATACTGTTTAGCTACTAAAATGAATGAACCAAATTTAAAATAACATGATACATATGATAAATTAAAACACATCCTACCTTTCCATATATATGTGTAGTTTTGCATACATACTATTTACGCAATATATAAAATCATGAAAATGAATGAAATATACCAACCTAAATATGATAGTTTCATCTGGAATAAGAGTAGAGAAATAAGATGAGTGAGGAAGGTTTCACCTTTAATATTTCATGTATTTAATGATAAAAAGTCAAAATTAATTATAACAAATTATGGCATTTAGAAAATCTAGACCAAAAGTACAAAAGTATTTAGCATATTATCTTCTGTATGTATGAAACATTTCATAACTTAAATAATTTTAAAATACAATGAAGTTATCAGTATTAGTTTTCAACAGAAATTAGATACATCTTACCAAAGTGATTATAATGGCCTCTATTTATATATTACCGAACTACCATGTTGTCATCAGTTGAAAATCAAATTAACACCATTCTTAAAACATACAAGTTTTGTTCAGTTTTAAGTGTCAACTTAGTTATGATATATTACCTTGTCATTCAAACACTAACCTAGGTATTGCTGTGGAGGTATTTTGTAGGTAAGGTTAACATCTCTAATCAGTGCATGTTAAGTAAAGAAGATTATCTGGATAACATCAGTAGGCCTCATCTAATCCACAGGCCTCAAAAGCAAAACACGTTTCCCTGAGGGAGAAGAAATTCTGCCTGAAGATTGCAGTATCAGTTGATGCCTGAGAGTTTCTAGCCTGCTGGCCTGCCATGCCTATTTAAGACTAGCCAGCCCCCGTAATCATGGAAGTCAGCTCTTTGAAATGAAGGTCTTCATGTGTATGTCTACGTGCATGTGCTCTATTGGTTCTGTTTTCTGGAGAAGAATGACTGATACCATTGTAAATCATGGTTCTAAATCAGTCAATTTCTAAATAAATTAAAAACACTGTATGTCTATTTTAATTCAGGTTAATTTAAAGAGTATTTGTATGAGTCTGTGTGTGGGTGTACATGTGTGCACATGTATGTGGTGACTACGTGCATTTTTGTGTATGTTGGGGGCTGTTACTGCTTTGTTGCTGTTGTTGGTTTATATCCTTTTACATCTTATTCTATGTAGAAAACTGTAGGTTGTTGACCCAACATTAATCAATCAATCCCCCATTTTTCTGCAAACAGAACCAAAGTTTTTTCAGATATATATGTATTTCAGGCAAAGTGACTCTAGGCCTAGCTAAGGGGTAAAATTTGTAAGCCTGAGACAATTGTGGTAATTTATTTTCTCTTTCCATGATCTAGTAACATTGAATACATAACTAATTTCTGGGCAAAGACACTCAGGTGGAGTCTACAGAGAAATGTTAGTACTCTAAGAAACCCTGCAGAAATGGTCCCTTTTCTCCCGCTGCATACAACAATGTCGAGAGGAAATGCCTGTAATTATTGCAACTAATGTTCAACCATTAGGAAAGCCATCCTGAATTAAACATGCCTTTAGGGATTTACGTTTCTATACTTTTAAGCTAACTTAGGCTACATTTTTCTGTTACTTGTAGCCAAAGCCACCCTAATGTATACCTACTTTGATCCATTGGAAAATTGTGGCAAAACATGTATTTTGCAAACAATTAAGTCCACTGATTTTAACTGATAATGGACACCAGAATATTATAGTGTTTTCAGTGAAACCTAATGTCTCGTTAGAAACTCTTCAAAGACTCAGTTTGAGTAAATACAACTAATGACACTCAATTGCAGAATTTTTTTTTTGCTGCTTTCAGTCAGTTGAAGGCATGATTAATGTGGAATGTAAATGCATACAGATTCAGAGAAACATTCATTTCAATTCTATTCTCATAATACTGGTAAACTACAGACCAATTATTGTTTACTACTGAAAATACTTCTTTGTCATATCGGATTAATTTGTAGGCTGATGGAAATCTTTATTTGTAGAACAGAATATTGCTTTATTTAATTGATTACCTTTGACTCTTTTCAAAATTAGGAAAATTTGTAGAAGAATTACTTGAAAAATTATGACACTAAATAACCATTAATTTTATTTTACATACTACCTAAAATAAAAATGTTAACCGTTTAATTTTTTGAAGATAGAATATAATACAGTCTGTTATCTTGCTATGGATATAAGCTAAATATTAAAGTTAAAAATAGCAACAGCAATGATCAAAGCAACTTTTTAAAAAATCTTAATACTTTCTTAAAGACTTTAGACCTAATAGATGTCTCTGTAAATTGTAACTGCCTTAATTCACCTATTTTTGGCACATATTTACATAATTTTATTTTTTAATATTCAGTGTGAAATGGGAATTATGAACTGTTGTATTTCATTCTTAGTTGGGATGATATATATATCACCTATGAAGTTTGCTTTTTTAATGTGCTACTTAGATAATAAAAAGTTGACTTAATACTGTAATTAGTTTATGAACAAAAGTATAATTTCTTCCACTAAAACATATCAGAAAGGTGGTTTCTTGGTTGTTAACTGATGACAAAAATATTCAAAAATTTGATGCCACTTAGGGTTTCATGGTTCGATTGTTGTTTTTTTAAAAGACTGCTTTATTATAGGATAATGCAAACACTCCGAAATATAAAAAATCATATAAAATATGCTTAAATACATACCACGTGGATTTAACAGATATCAACATTGTGTAATACCAGTTTCCCATTATGTTTCAGTTAATAAAATAGCACAGATGAGGCTGAAGCACCCTGTACATTCCCCAGACCTATACTTCTCATGTCTTTTATACTGAGGTTACCATTATTTTGAAATTTCTCTTTAGCATTCTCATGAATTATACTTTAGACAGCGTTCTCATGAATTTTAATTAGACAGCATAGGTTAAGTTATGCAGTGATAACTAATGACCAGTGTAAGTAGCTTGCAACTTATTTCTCACATTACAAATTAATCATAGGTGAGCTATAGATGTACTACTCTACATTATATTTACTTTACGTCTCTGGCTGACATAGCTGCTTCTATATGGGACATTACTTGTCCCATTAAAGAAGGAACAAGAAATACAGAATGACAAACTAGTTTTTAAAATTTCAGCGTGAAAAAGTCATAATATATTCCCTAGTTTTTTCATTGACTGAAACAAGTCACATGCCATTTCTAAGATAAACTGTGGTAGAGAGATATTCTTCTCATAATGAGACACTCATGATAAAGCTTGATTCACTAGAACAGGAACAGGGCAGAGAATGTTTTACAAAAAAAATGATGTATGTAAAATGCTTGTAATTACAGCTCTTTGGGAGGCAGGGGATCATCTGAGGTCAGGAGTTAGAGACCAGCCTGGCCAACATGGCAAAACCCCTCTCTACTAAAAATACAAAAAGATTAGCTGGGCATGATGGCAGGCACCTATAATCACAGCTACATGGGAGGTTGAGGCAGGGGAATCACTTGAACCCAGAAGGCAGAGGTTGCAGTGAGCCAAAATCACGATACTGCTCTTCAGCCTGGGCAACCGAGGGAGACTCCCTCTCAAAAACAAAAAAAATAAATTAAATAAAATACTAAACACAGCCAGACTCATATATAAGAATGCATAATATTGTTTTATATGTTTTTAAACTTTTAGCATTGTTCATATAATTTCATAACATGCTCTTTTTAAATGTATTTTTGAAATATACCCACTTTAATTGAGATATAATAATTCATTGGGTTCATGTATTAATATTTTGTATTTGAGATTCAAAGACAATACTTTTATTGGTGTATATTTAGTGATATGATTTCAGTTTTTTCTTCTTCTAAACAATATTGCTATAAAATTCTATCATTTGCTTTTCTGATTATTTTGTGTAAGAGTTGCTCTAAAGGCCGGGCACGGTGGCTCACGCCTATAATCCCAGCACTTTGGGAGGCCGAGATGAGTGGATCACGAGGTCAAGAGATTGAGACCATCCTGGTCAACATGGTGAAACCTCGTCTCTACTGAAAATACAAAAATTAACTGGGCATGGTGGCACACGCCTGTGGTCCCAACTACTTGGGAGGCTGAGGCAAGAGAATTGCTTGAACCTAGGAGGCAGAGGTTGCAGTGAGCCGAGATTGCGCCATTGCACTCCAGCCTGGGTAACAAGAGCGAAACTCCATGTCAAAAAAAAAAAGTTGCTCTATGTGCAATAAGTAGAAGTACAATTGCTAAGTCTGATTTTACATGTTTGGCATTGCCATGTTTTTCTCCAAATATAGTAAAATAATTTATATTTCTTATCACTAATATGTAATTTCATAAGTTCTTTTCAAATATTTATCAAATTTATTATTCATGACACTGACTTTTGATGGAGTCTCATTGTCATTTATTTTAGCAGACTGAATATTTTTTCATAGTTGTATGAAATGTACCAATGCCAAGCAGCTTTTCTCTCTTCTGAGTTTTGTTCCATAGCAATATGGTAGTCATTTTTATATTTTAAACTCATAAAAGCATATATTAATTTTGTATATTAATCTGAATGGCATATAACTTAAATCTCAGTCTTGTTTGTGTTGCCACTACTTGTAAAAGTTATTTTTTATTGTACTAACCTGCTACCTTAATAAAAATCTAAAATGTATGGCATTAGCTTTAAAATGGGAAAAATCATATTTACACTACTAAAAAGGGTGGGAAAATGACAGTTTGTGTCATGTAGTGGTGAAACATTGGTAAAACTGTTGCCCAGAATAACTTAGAAAATAGAAAAGTACCTAATGAACTTTTGAATTTGGCCTAACAGATTGCCATGCATGATGATAAAAAGTCAGGGGTTTTTGCTGGCTGAAAATGAGGTACTGCAAGGAAGAGATAAATGCAGCAAAGAATCTGGAAGTTAGCAAGCAGAATTGAGAGGGAATATAAAAGAGTCAGAATTTTCTAGTTTGGAAAATAAAACTGTTTCTCATTTCCAGCTTCTCAAGGCAGACAGAGAGAGGATAAGGTTATGAATGAATTCTCATTGGGGATGAAAATGTGAAATAACGAACAAATGTTTGTTGAGTAACTACCTTGCTTCAAGCTATTAGGCCAGAAAATAGTAAGTGAAAAATACCAAAACACTCACTTTCTTAATGAATCAAGGAAAAACTTAGCTAAATAAAGTCAATGCTTGCCACTGAGTCAAACTCAAAGTATAGAAAACAGAAAACGCCCGAGTAGTGAAAGGAAGTGCAAAGTCATATCTGTCAAGAGTGTGAATACAGAGTGGGAAATAGAGTCAGGGTCAGCAATGCAATGAATCTATTCGAGTTCCTCTACCCTCCTTCCCCAGTACTATTATCCACAACACTTTCACAGGCAAAATATTCTCAGCCCCACCAAGAACTTAGTAAGTATTATCCAGTATTTTCAAGCATCAGCCTTGAAATCTAGAATCTCATGATATGTCCCATTTGGATATGGCTCCTTTTGTTCCAGACACATGAACTGAAAAGATAAATTCTCTCCGCTTCACCCACCTCCACACAGAAATGCATAAATGCAGGTGACTAAGACAGAGTAATTATCATAAACCTAGCTATTTGATCGGGAAGAAGAAGAGGAACACACAAGTCAGTGGTCCTTTGCAATTCTGAAATCCTGCTGTGCGAATGTCAAATTTTCCCATTCTGTGGAGGAGTAATGTTCTCTATTAAGTCTTTGTTATTTTCTCTGGGAGTGGCTTCCTAGTTCATTGTTCCCTTTGGATTTTGACTCCCTTTGAAAGCTTCTGAAGACATGTTTGGAAAATATTCATAGATTGCTTTCTGCCTGTAAAATATCTGTCCTGATCCTTTTTAAGTTTGCAATGTTTAAGTTCATAATCACCCAGGATGGCAGTGCTTTTAGCAGTTTGTCTTTAAAAAGTTTATGGTGTTTCTGTTTCTGATTATATTCCATCTCAGCCTCCAAAGCCAAATCCAGAATTTTTTTTGAAAGAATCTATTGCTACATTAGTAGTAGGTCTTAGGGTTCCATCCAGCTAATAAGTTGTAAAAGCACTATCTTAATTCTTGTAGAGGTATTAATGAAAGGATTCTTAACACATCATTGTCTTACCTAATGTTTTAGGGTCAAAGGTGAGAGGAGGCAACTTGTGAGAACCCCTTTAATTTTACTAATATGTATTGTTTTAATGTGGTTTTCCATTCTTTCTCATCAATTTTGATAATTTACATTTTACTTCCAGTTTTTTCATTTCATTTGGTTTTCTAGTCTATTGGCATCAGAATCTTGATAGTATTTTCTTAAAATACTTAGATCTGCCTCTTTATTTTACAACAACTAATGCTGATTCATTTGTTTTTACTTTAGAATATGTTACTATTGCATTATACTTCTTTTTTCTCTCCATTCCTCTCAAATTGTTATTTGACATATATTAGAGTCTCTTGATTTATCCTTTATATGTAACTGCTGTATTTCAGGTGCTGTATTCCTTTGTATGTTCTGCTTTTTTTTTTTTTTTTTTTAGGAATTCTTAAATTTTTCTCCTTTTCTCAAGTTCTCTCTGTGTGTCCAGAGAAAATATAAAACCTTTTCAATTTTTAAATATTGGTCATTGTTTTTATTTCCAAGAGATTTTATTCATTTTTCTTTTTTTAGCTCTAATGTATTTTTCACAATTTTCTTAACTTTATATATATAATATATTTTACATAAATTTTAATAATTTTAAAGCCAATATTCATGTCACTTTCTATTTGCCTTTTTTATGAATTACTTTGTCCTTGCTTCATTTTTCCCTATCTATATTTTAATTTTTTTCTTTTATTATAAAAGAGAATTCCTCATTTCTCATTTTCTTTTTCTTTTTTTTTTTGAGATGGAGTCTTGCTCTGTTGCCTAAGCTGGAGTGCAGTCACACAATCTTGGCTTACTGCATCCTCCACCTTCGGGGTTCAAGCAGTTCTCTGCCTCAGCCTCCTGAGTAGCTGGGATTACAGGCACCCGCCACCATACCTGACTAATTTTTTGTATTTCTAGTAGAGACAGGGTTTCACCATCTTGGCCAGGCTGGTCTTGAACTCCTGACCTCATGATCCATCTGCTTCGACCTCCCGAATGGCTGGGATTACAGGCCTGAGCAACCACACCTTGCCCATTTTCTGCATCTTTGAATGACATTTGGGCATCTCATAAGAGAACTCCCACCAAATTAATTCAACCCTTAATGTTAATTTTTGATTTTATTACTTAGCATTAGATTTAATTGTGTGGTTTAAAGTGAGGGTTTGTGTTTCTGTTGGGTCATTAGTTTGCTTTCGATGCTGTGCATCCCATTTAAACAGGGAGCCTAGCTCTTGTTCACTGGTGGACTGACAGGCCCATTTTCCCCAACACTGACTCTTAGGATGCCACTCACATAACAGATGTTTGCATCTATAATATTACTAAACCCTGACAATTTGAGTTCTGGTCAGTTGAAATATTTATCATTTTTTATGACTCTGCTTGTATCTTTTATTTTTCAATAATTCACTACTCTTTTCCAGTGTTTGAAACAGAGAACCTGCTCCAAAGATTGAAATCACTGTACCCTCTTGTCAACCTCCTGTGTGTTTAGTGTTCTGGATATGATATGACATATATATCATCATATAAATATAACTTCATCCCAACCATTGGTATCTTTATAAAATACTTAGTGTTTTTCAGTTTAACACCTGGATGATTTGTTTTAATTAAAAACTCTGGCTATCCTGGTGAGATAAAAATAACCTGTTATTGTTAGAAAGCTCTATTCAGAAATAAAAAATGTATATATGCTAACCAATCCCTGCCACATTTTTTAGTCAAGATGTAATATTCATACTATCATTTTCAAGTTGTAGCAATTTCTTCAACTATACATCTTATTATTTCTTTTTTTAAAAATATATATTTTATTGTGTTTTAGGTTTTGGGATACATGTGAAGAACATGCAAGATTGTTGCATAGATACACACATGGCAATGTGGGTTGCTACCTTCCTCCCCATCACCTATATCTGGCATTTCTCCCCATGTTATCCCTCCCCAACTCCCCACCCCCCACTGTCCCTCCCCTAGATCCCCCCAACAGACCCCAGTATGTGATGCTGCCCTCCCTGTGTCCATGTGTTCTCATTGTTCAATACCCACCTGAATGAGAACACGTGGTGTTTGATTTTCTGTTCTTGTGTCAGTTTGCTGAGAATGATGATTTCCAGGTTCACCCATCTCCCTACAAAGGACACGAACTCATTATTTTTATGGCTGCATAATATTCCATAGTGTATATGTGCCACATTTTCCCTGTCCAGTCTATCATTGATGGGCATTTGGGTTGATTCCAAGCCCTTGCTATTGAAAACAGTGCTGCAGTGAACATACATGTTCATGTGTCCTTATAATGGATTGATTTATAATCCTTTGGATTATGCCCAGTAATGGGATTGCTGGGTCAAATGGAATTTCTATTTCTAGGTCCTTGAGAAATTGCCACACTGTCTTCCACCATGGTTGAACTAATTTACACTCCCACCAACAGTGTAAAAGTGTTCCTATTTCTTCATATCCTCTCCAGCATCTGTTGTCTCCAGATTTTTTAATGATCACCATTCTAACTGGCTGGAGATGGTATCTCAATGTAGTTTTGATTTGCATTTCTCTAATGACCAGTGATGATGAGCATTTTTTCATATCTTTGTTGGCCTCATATATGTCTTCTTTTGTAAAGTGTCTGTTCATAGCCTTCACCCACTTTTGAATGGGCTTTTTTTTTTCTTGTAAATCTGTTTTAGTTCTTTGTAGATTCTGGATATTAGCCCTTTGTCAGATGGGTAAATTGCAAAAAGTTGCCGATTCACTCTAATGATTGTTTATTTTGCTGTGGAGAAGCTGTGGAGATTGATTAGGTCCCATTTGTCTATTTTGTCTATTTTTGCCATTGCTTTTGGTGTTTTAGTCATGAAGTCCTTGCCTATGCCTATGTCCTGAATGGTTTTGCCTAGGTTTTCTTCTAGGGTTTTTACGGTGTTAGGTCTTATGTTTAAGTCTTTAATCCATCTGGAATTAATGTTAGTGTAAGGTGTCAGGAAGGGGTCCATTTTCTGCTTTCTGCACTTGGCTAGCCAGTTTTCCCAACACATTAATAATACTATTGCTTATGGTCAGATTTAGAAATGACCTACTGATTACCTACTACGGAAAGAAAGAATTTTTTCCTCTCATGCCAATTATAGTCTAACTTACAGCCCTCCTCTGAACACACATACTTTTCTTCCTCACATTGTCTATTTTTACTTACATTTTCTCATTATATTAATAATGTTTAAACATTATTATATGTATACAATCATTTTCACAACTGAGCCTTCTGGTTTCTTCCCATACAACCCTCTCCTACCTCTCCATCCTGGAGTAAATGATTGCCTTTAGGTTAACATGTGCCCATCACATCTGAATTCAGCTGAATTCAGTCCTCAAATCTCCATCCAAACTATAAAATTCCTCCTGGTGCATTCAATGAAGTGTTCCTCTTTCTCCCCTTCTCTCTCTCTTCCTCTTTCCCTCTGTCTTTTAGTACTTGGAGCTACATCTTTATCTACTCCAGTATATTTTTTGGTCACTTGCTTGATGGAAAATATCTTCATATCCCTTATGAAAAATAGCATGGCTGAGTACAGAATTGTAGATTGAAAATAAAATTCCTTCATAATTTTACAATTTTGCTTTACTATCTTCCAGCTTCTAAGACTGCTCCTAAAAATACCAATAGGTTCTGTTATCATTCATAATTTATCTCCACTTCAAAACCTTCAGCTTTATTCTTTTGAATTTATGATGTTTACATTTCTTTTATTTTGGTGAGGACCTTTTTTTTTCCCATTCATTTAGTTACCTGTAGGCCCTTCAGTTATCTTATTCATATATTTTAGGTTCTGGGATAATATATTACTTTATCTTTTATACTTTCTTCTACTTTGTTTTATCCATTTCCTGAAATAAAATGTTGCATTCTTTTCTTTTATTTTCATAGTCTATGTAATTTTTTATATTTAGAATTTCTCAACTGTATATTACAACCTTTTGAATAAATATTTTATTTCTAGGAAAGTTTTTTTTTTTTTAAATTGCCAAAGGTACATTCTTGTTCTCTGTTTTTTTTTTTCTAATTAAAAAAAAAAGTAATCCCTAGTTTCTACTAAAAGAAAGAATAACTTCTTTATTTTTGGAATAGTATATTTTATGGAACATGTATGTCATCCACATACACACATGAATGAATTTTTTTCACTCTTTTTGTGGTCTAAGGATTTATTTAAAAAATACGAATAGATTTTTTTTCTTTTCCTCATTTATCTTGGCCTCCTTCATTGCTTTTGGAGTGAAGAAAGACTCACTGTTAGTTCATACTTAAGAATGAGGCACTAGAAACAACATTATGAAGGTTACTAGACATTCACATTCATGGTCAAGGCTTACGTACTGATGAGACTGTGTCATACAAGCTCACGCTATCAAGTGCAATTCATTTCTCATATTGTCTCTTAGGCTAGTTTACTTGGAGAAGAATCCTATAATCTCCTGCTTTTGTGAAAGATAGTTTGGGAGAGATGGGGAAGTTTTTAGCCTGGCTCTCCCATATATGGAAGTTAAATGAGGGTAATGGGCTAAGGTTCCATCACTATTTGTTAATTTTCACCAAATCGTTACAAAATGTTTCCAGTCTACTCCCTCTGCTCTGCCTCCCTTCTCTGAAGGAATGAGAGAGGTCAGTTTTCTGCCTGAATATGCTGAGAGAGGAGACCTAATTTCACTCTCTTATCTTCCTGTGCTCTCCAAACCCTACATCCTGTCCTTCACCAATACCAGGGACCTCCAATTCCTGAGGATTCCTGAGTTTTTCTGACAATAATTGCCTTGCTTGTTATTAGAATTTATCTGTCTTTCCCCTGCCACAGGCAGTTATACTTAAATATTCTTTGTTGGAAATGTAGGTTACAATCTACCCTTCATTTGTACAACATTCTAGTTAATAGTTGTCTAATATTGTTCTCACTGTTTTTGTGATTTAATAACTTTTTAACTGTCACTGTTTTTTCAGTAGGGTTTCAGGGAAGAGTAAAAATAAATGCAGTGTGCCATGTTTCATACTGTATGTAGAGATAGCCTATAAAGTAATACTGTCACATTTGCCAAGCAGTATTACATTTTTACTATTTGTTCATATGTCCTATACTTTAGAATAATTATGGAGAAAAATAGGTCAGTAAGCTAGAGGTGCTTAAAATCCATAGCATTTGATATTTCTTAAAGCTGATTTGAACAATGTATTTACCAAATTTATTTGTAAAGTGTGTTTGCTCTTTTTAAAATCTGAAACATATTAAGTGGTATATATTCACATTAAAAACAAAATAATATACCTCTTTCTATTGGTGTTGAATAAACATAATCAGGCAGTTTGGAAGCTGAGGTGGGTGGATCATTTGAGGTCAGGAGTTCAAGACCAGCCTGGCAAACATGGTGAAATCCCGTCTCTATTAAAAATACAAAAAAAAAAAAAAATATTAGCTGGGCATGGTGGCACATGCCTCTAATAGCAGCTACTGAGGAGGTTTAGGCAGGAGAATAGTTTGAACCCAGGAGGCAGACGTTGCAGTGAACTGAGATGGTGCCATTATACCACTCCAACCTGGGTGAAAGAGGGAGATTCCATCTACCCCCCGACACCACCCCCCAAAAAAAGAAAAGAAAAACAATCAGAAGCATAAGTACATTTGTCACTGTCTAATAAATTAAAATTTAACAACTTCCCTTTATCACATGCAAGTAATGTTTTTATACCTGACCTGTCTTGAAAATTGATAAATCACACCTGTAAAATTCAAATCTTGTCTTCCCTGATTTTCTGAAGTTTGTACTACTATGAGACATCATAAACATATGAAAACTGAAATACCCTGAACTTAATGAATATTCACAGGATATAATAATATAATAAACACATTTGACCAGTAGACAAAAATATCTGTGCCCTAAAGTACCCAATAAAAACGGAGACTTTCTTCTTCTTACTTTCTTCTCATTTAGAACCAAAGAAATCCACAAGAAAATTGAGGACAATGATAATCTCAAAATCAAAATTTTAATAGTCTTTTATTAAGTCTTATTTCAAAAACAAAATTTTGAATAACCTTTTATTAAATCTTAGGCTTCATAGCCTAAGTGTGTGATAATATTTGCTGGGTTTTTCAGAGCTTTTTAGTATTATTCTATACAATGGCAGTTTTAGTATAAACCTATGCAAGATGGTCAATTTTGGTGTTATCCTATGAAACATGGCAGACTTTGGTAACCCCGTGTGTGATAATTATGGAACTTCTTGCATTATAAAAAAATAAAAGCCTGTTACTTGAGACTTTGTAGGATTTTCATGACATGTGCAATTGGGAATAATTTTTTGGTTATCATTCCATGACAGTCACAATTACTTATGGTATTAAATATTTTTCTTGGATAGTTTTTTTTTTTGATGATGATTAACTGAAAGTCTTATATCAACCAGAATTCATAGCTAGGCTTAAGAAAGAATGGGCTCAAAACTATTTGTAGTGGTTAAATAATATTAAATATGTTGAATGCAGTCAACCATACTTGTGCATTTTAAATTTTTGTTCCTGTCAATCAGATTACTATGTTTTTGAAGGGGCTGTGGTTTATTAATTTTTATGCAGAATGGATTATATTAATTCAAATGTGCTGATAAACTGGCAGGAGAGGTGAACAAGAGTGATCTGAAACTTTTATTTTCCCCCCTAACATGTTTATACATCAAAACTACAGCAGAAGGACAGAGAAGTCACAGTGTCATTTGTGTCAAATAGTAATTTTCTGGATATAGACAGCTACATGGGCTTGTATTTATGTGTCATAGAAGCAGAACTATGAAGAGAATCTATAGTTAGCTTATATCTGAAGGATACCTTGAGAACTGTGGACAATTTTTACATTCCTTCCTTTTGAAGTGCCAGTTTTCTTGCCTTTGGCTAACTGTTGAAGGGCTAAATGTTTGCCTTCCTTGGCCCTAGCTTAGAAAACATGAGATGTAGTTTCAGAGATGTTGAGAGATGATTCTCCATGGATCTCTCACATTTCTGATTATATTGCAGGGGCACTGACTGTTCTGATATATGTATGTATGCATAATAAACATCCTTGGAAAACAGAGATATTGTCACTCTTGTGTGCAAAGGGCAGGGTTGCTTTTGGCCTTGGAAGATGGACATAGTTTCACTCTCTGGATAATTTGTTCTGATACTTTCCAGAACAAAAGACAGACATGCTTCCTGTCCACAGAAACCCATTGCATATACAAATATCATCTGCCTTCTGTTCATTTATCTGGGGAACTGGGGGCTTGGGAAATAGGACAGGAAATGCTGATACTCTGACCACTCCTATTACTGTGAGTAATAAAGCATTCTTTGTTTCTGACCCAAGTGTCTCTTGGCTTTTTCCAGCGTTTGTTAAACTATCCTAGATTAACTCAGACCCTGCACATTCTTGACAGTTGAAAACCATTTTCCCCTTTCTTCAAATTTGGATTCACGATAACACATCTCTCTTCCCTGCTTCACCCTCCTCTCTCCAAGTTTTTGTAAGACTTGACTGCGTATCTTGCATTCAGTTGCTCTTTGACTGTTTTGAAAATATTGAAAGAGATCTTGTTTAATTTCTTTTAAGGGAATTTATGTATGAAGACAATCTCTTGACAGTGCTCACTTTAGGAAATAGAATTTTAGTCAATGAATTAAAAACTTATATTCACAAAAACATTGCTTCAAAAATTAATACATTTTGTTTGGTTGTTCAAGTGTAAAACTCAGAATTCATTTTTACATCTTTTTTTCCTTGACCTTAAAACTTTTGACATCAAAACTGCATTACCACCCAATGCTAGAATTCACATTTTCTCAGTAGGAGCATTTGAGTATGAGGAACTATAGGTCAACTCCATTTCAATATGGTTTGTGTTAGCCTTACAGATCTAGTCAAATTTTAGTCTGCTTCATCAGAGGAATTCCATTTAAGCTTTATACATCCTGAAGGGACATTCATGCCAGTGTAGAATGTTCTTTATTATGTTTTTAATATGATTCAAGGCATTTAAAAATCTGCTATAAATGCAAGTGTCACTAATTTGATTGCTAATTCTGAGATGAGCTTTGGTGCATATTCCTGTTTATTAGTTTCATTTAATGACTGCATAAGGGTGGAAAAGTCACACAAGTCATTGCCTTCCTCTCTTGGGAGCTAGTGAATATAACTGATATCCAGTCTTGGGTAATATCTGGCAAATAACTTTGACTAGGATTCTAGTTTGAATTAATTATCTCTGTTATACATTTTGATGTTTCCTTGATATTTTAATAATATTTCAAGCCTTGGAATATTATATAAAATACAACAGTCGTAATATGCAACATAGAGGCTAACACTACTCTTTCAGGAAACTATAACTGTGTCATCCATTATACAGCCAAGTTAAAGCACGTATATGCCTGTATTTATATGGTACCATCAATATTGTCATATATGTTCTCCAAAATAACAAAAATAATCCAGAAAATTATTTGTTAGCTTACTTATTGTTAGTAAATGCTGTACAAGTGACCCTAGAACAATATGAGGGTTAGGGGCAGTGACACTCACAGAGTTGAAAACTTTGTGTATAACTTCTGACTCTACCAAAACATAATAACTACTATTGACCAGAAGCCTTATCAATGACATAAAAAGTTGATTAACATTTTTTTTAATTTTTAAAATATATATTTTATTGCACTTTAGGTTCTGGGGTACATGTGCAAAACATGCAGGATTGTTGCATAGGTACATACCTGGCAATGTGATTTGCTGCCTCCATCCCCCCATCACTTATATCTGGCATTTCTCCCCTTGTTATCCCTCCCCAACCCCCCTACTCCCCGCTGACCCTCCCCTATTCCTCCCCCATGGACTCCAGTGTGTGATGCTCCCCTCCCTGTGTCCATGTGTTCTCATTGATCAACACACACCTATGAGTAAGAACATGTGGTGTTTTTCTGTTCTTGTGTCCATTTGCTGAGAATGATGGTTTCCAGATTCATCCATGTCCCTACAAAGGACACAAACTCATTGTTTTTTATGGCTGCATAATATTCCGTGGTGTATATGTGCCACATTTTCCTTGTCCAGTCTGTCATCAATGGGCATTTGGGTTGGTTCCAGGTCTTTGCTATTGTAACATGTATTGTTATAGCATATGTATTATATACTTACTATATTCTAAGAATAAGGTAAGTTAGATAAACGAAAATATTTTTAAGAAAATTGTAAGAGAAAATGTATTTACTATTCATTAATTGGAAGAGAGTCATAAGTGTCTTCATTCTTGCTATCTGCATGTCGTCGAGTTGACTGAGAAAGAGAGGGAAGAGGAAAGGTGGTCTTGTTGTCTCAGAAGCAGCAGAGGCAGAATAAAATCCATGGTTAAGAAGACTCAATTCAAACCTGTGTCCTTCAAGGGTCAACTGTACTACAAAACATTTTTAAATGTCTTTAAAACATCTATTTTTGTTAAGTTTTAGAAATATAAAGTTTTTATTGGATTATAGTCAATGCTGTGTAATTTCTATATTTTAGAGGTAAGGAAATTAAGGCATAAAAGATAGTGGTTTCCCAGTTGATGTGGACATTTAGCAGGGGATCTAATACTATAATTCTGGTTTGGAGTACCATGTCAATGGCACCATAAAATACACCTATACTTTGTAGAACATATATATATATATATATATATATATATATATATATATATATATGTTAACAGACATGCATACTTCTTGGCCCCATTTCAGGAAATTCAATATTACCAGACATAGAATCCATGTCAAAAAAAACTAGTTTTTAATGGCTTCAGTAATTCTGAGTCATGGTTAGATTTGGAAACACTGCTGTAGGTAACAGTGCCTCCTTCAAGAAACGTGTTCTAATTTGTACAACAAACCTCTGTGACACGAGTTTACCTATACAAACAAACCAGCACTTGTACCCCGAACCAAAAATAAAAGTCTAAATAAATAGGTAAATAATAATTAAATAAACTCCAGAATTATAGCTCTAGATCTCCTATTAAATGTCCACGTAAATTGGTGAACCATAGTACTTTATACCTTAATTTCCTTAACTCTAAAATGTAGAAATTATACAGCATTGACTATAATACAATAAAAAACTTTGTTTCTGAAACTGAAAAAAATAGATTGTTTAAAATTTTGGTAAGCATTTTTAAAGTAATAAATAAATAAATAAACACCATAGTCAACTTCCATTATATGCTGTTGAATACTATGCTAAAACAAAACACCTTCCCACAACCAGGAAAAAAGAAAGAAAGAAACATGTTTGTCAGCCAAATCACAAGAAAAGAAAAAGTGCTTCCAAAGGAAGTGGATGCCTCAAACAAACAGTGCCATGGAAAGTTTAAATGAGATTTGTTCTTTGTTGACTGTCATCTTTATGGGCAATCTAAAGGTGAACTGGAAAATTGTATAAAAATCTAAACATTCATTGTGCCAGGCTGATATTAAGCTGTTTCATTCAACAACTACTTTTGGCCATATATTATCTGCCAGGCAGAGATATGATGATGAGTAAAAATATCTGGTGTGGGAAAATTTTGAAAATAATTATGACAATAAAGATTAATTAAAAGAGTGAGGGATTCTGAAGTACAGGTAAGAACATAAAACAAAAGAAGCAACCCAGAGGTTGGAGTTTGGCAAAACTCCAGAGACTGTGTTGAGCATTTAGGATACAGAGGCTAAGTGGGAGTAAACCATATGAAGAAAGAGAGAGAAAACAACAGTTTGACAAAGTTTCTATGATAGGACACTTCTTGGAACATCCAAGGAACAAGAGTAAGTCAAGATGGAAAGAGTGTGAATATGTTATGGATAAAGAAGAGGAAATGCCAATTGGATGAATGCCCAGAGAAAAGGGATAGAGTGCAACAACAGAAAAGAATAAGAATAATACTTACGTATTTAGTGCATATTTATTGGGTTATTATTATAAGCCAGATCTTTTGTTCAGTATTCTGAAATACGAAATAAATAGCTCATCATCTGTTTCAGAAGATGAGATATGTGTTTGGAATACATTTTTGGATGTGACTATGAGAAACAAAAACTATTTGATAATTTGATAAAATACTACATGGCTTTCAAAGAAAAGGAAACAAAAAGGTAGCATGTAAAAGGTAGTAAGCCTTCAATACAGAAACTTTTGCTGGGCTACTGGCAAATAGCTTTTGTCCTCAGAATTCAGCATCTTATCAAATCAGTTAGCACAGGGGTCCCTGGCCCCAGGGACATGCATCAGTACCCGTCCATGGCCTGTTAGGAACTGGGCCACATAGCAGGAGGTAAGCAGTGGGAGAGAGAACATTACCACCTGAGCTACCTTCTGTCAGATCAGTGGCAGAATTTGATTCTCATAAAAGTGCAAACCCTATTGTGAACTGTGCATCTGAGGGATCTAGGTTATATGCTTCTTATGAGAATCTCATGATAAAAGTAATGTGCTTGAATCATCCCGAAACTATCCCCTACCCAATCCATGGAAAAATTGTTGTCTTGCATGAAACTACTCCCAGGTGCCAAAAATGTTAAAGACCACTTAGTTAGCATAAACTAGAGACGGAATGACAAGTACTAGTAAAGTAAACAATTGCAGCTACGGTTTACTGGATTAAATGGTTATTGAAAATTAGCAAACAACACTTGCCAGCCTTCTAATCATCTGATATATTCTTTCATGTTCAAGTATAGATGATCAGAGTTTAGATTAGCAGGTAAAATCAAAAATTTCAGTTGTCTCCAACCATAAGTACAAATAAGGTAGATGACAACTAGTAAAGGTATATTCCCATCTCTGTTTCTATTTTTCAAATAGTTAAAATGAATCCTGAGTTGCATAAGCTGCTGGCTGAAATTTGAAAATGTAAATGAAAATAAAATGGTATGACTGGGACTGTGTCTTCCAAGCACTAAAGTATGTAGGTTATGGTGAGATTCTCACATGTTACTCAAATTTGTAGGATATATTCCCTGCACAATTTACCAAAGGTTGAGATTATACTTTTGCCAATAAAAGCAGTAAAAGTACATTTCTTTTACTATGTGGATTCCTACTCCATACTTCATAGACAAAACTTACACAATTTTCTCTGCAGGAAGAGACTATGTCATTTTTATTTTTTTTCTTTACTAATCTTTTTTCTTCTCTGCCTTTCTTTCTGAGAAAACCACTTTTTTTTCAACAAACAAGTCATTGATATTGTTTGACCATTCACTGAATTGTCTGATCTTCTATTTTTCTAGCAGAATATAATTCAGATTGTAATCTTTGTCTTAACACTGAAGATTAAAGTAATTTCTCACCAGAGAAGAAACATGTTATGTTAATAAATCACACGTGTGATAGAAAATATAGAACCTCCCAAAAAATGGTTGTGGAGGAAAATAATGTTGACCTTTTATGTTGAGTGCAAGTTTCTTGTGTAACTCTTCTACTAAATAATTTGTACTTTATTTTACCATGGAGGAAATAAAAGGAGGGGATTCAGGTAAGGATTTATAATTTGGACATCCTGCTGGGGAAGTGATCTTGAACTTGTCTCTTGCTATTCATTTTTAACTGGACACTGAATGCCCTATGTGGAATGCGAGTTCTTAATGCATCTATACAATGCAATTCTAATCAGGAATGGATTTTCAGATATTTTTTGGTTTAAGACACTAAAATATTAACAAATATGAATATAGAATTTTTATAACCCTATCTAAAACATGAAGTAATTAAGTACTGATTTGTTTTTCTTCAGTTTACTATTTTTCGGCTTTATTTGGGTGAATATGTGCTACCTAGTGCATTAAATCCACTTTTAACATGCTGATTTATTTTCCAAGGTGAAAGGTGCATGCTCAGTGATTTCCATTGCAGTTAATATAAACATTCACCTTATTGAATGCAGAGATCCTGTGTGTTGTAGAATGGCCACAGATTTATCATTCTTGCAGAGGTTTTGCTCTTGGCATCCGATTAAAAACATAAGCCAATGTCTACTTTTATTTACTTATTCTGATTTTCTCTTTGGAACTCTTCACTGGTACTGTACTCATGACTCCCTGCTGTTTATCTGCTTTGTAGCATTTGTTGTCTTAGTTTTCCTCTCAGTGTGGCACCAGAGACAAACTGCATGGTATGCTCTTTCATAGAAGGATAATCCATCTGCCCACCTCTCCATCACTAGATCATCCTGGACATGATTTCTATAATGTGGTATAATGGGGAGGAAAGCAATAACCAACAACCCTAGGATTCTTCATGTTGGTGCAGAATGCTAATAAAATGCACCATATGCTTCTGTGAACCAGAATTTCTTTCTTAAATCTATGAAAGATAGTAAAAATCTGGTTTGAAAATGATGTCATCTAGCAGAATATTCTTCTGGAGGAATTTCCGGGTTATGCAAAATCCACATAGGTGCTCCTCTTACCGGAGGATTTATTAAAACAAATGTCTTTTGCCTCCTAAGAATCAGCCTGAATTTATGCCTTCCTTAGGTAAACGGAATAAGGTTGATATACTAAGAAGGTAGAAACTTTTGATATAAATGATTAACATATGATGTCACTTTTTTAATATTATACTTTTATTAACAAGGGAGAAAAAAAGAGTTGAGAGTTATTGCTAAATAATGGGGAGACAGATTGTTTCCATATCTACAAAAAATATGTACTAAATATTCTCTGTATAATGCAGCTCTGTGTCATTGATGTAATGGCTCCATTTCTGTGTTTTCTTTTGGAAATCACTGTATTTTTTACTAGTGTCCATATGCTAATTTCAGAAGTCTCAACAATTAAAAGAATATCAGAAGCCAAGTACAGTGGCTTATACCTGTAATTCGAGCACTTTGGGAAGTCAAGGTGGGAGGATCACATGAGCCATAAATGTGTTAATGTGTGAAATATGCTCATATAATATGTAATTAATAATGTATTCCTTTATATGATATACTCTGAAGATGATCCTTTGTTTTTTTTAAACTATATTTAGTTTTATCTAGTATTTTCAAAGTACCCAAGGTCTAAACAGAAACAATATACTTTTAAAGGCAGTAGAAGATAGTGGACAGTTTTGCAGGGTCCTTTTGAATTCTTTTTTTTTTGAGACGGAGTTTCGCTCTTGTTTACCCAGGCTGGAGTGCAATGGCACGATCTTGGCTCACCGCAACATCCACCTCCTGGGTTCAGGCAATTCTCCTGCCTCAGCCTCCTGAGTAGCTGGATTACAGGCATGTGCCACTATGACCAACTAATTATTTGTACTTTTAGTAGAGACGGGGTTTCACCGTGTTGACCAGGATGGTCTTGATCTCTTGACCTTGTGATCTACCCGCCTCGGCCTACCAAAGTGTTGGGATTACGAAATATTTTTATTTTATTGAACAGAAATCAAGTGAGCACTTATTGTGCATATTCTCATAGTGCAAGAAAAATAAAAGGTTTAGCTGGATTTAATGGCACATGCCTGTAATCCCAGTTACTTGGGAGATTGTAGTGAGAAGATCACTTGAGCCAGAAGTTTGAGACTTGCCTGGGCAACATAGTGAGACTTCATCTCTAAAATAAGTAAATAAACAAAATTAAAGGTTCAAATAATATAGCATATTGAAAACACATGGAATTAGACCTTTCTGATTTTACTATATGTGTATACATTCAATTTAAAGTTACACGGCCTATAAGTCTCACAGCACTCATATTACTATCAAAATATCAGGCAGTTTTCCTTTAGGATTTCCTTTAGGATCTATCCCACAAAATCTTTCACATTAGACACCTTTGATTGCTAATAATTTGTAATTCTCTATCAAAGCAAAAAGTTTATTAAGCCTCTGAAAAACACCAGAGGCATACAATATGCACATAAAAACAGAAGTATAATTTTATGAGTTGTCATAATACAGTCTTTTTTTTTTTAATCGAAGCATTTCTTTTTTCAGGCAAACTCTGAGATTCTTAAGGGTATAAAGTCAAACATTGGCCTATCTTATCTTGAGTTTAAGGTAGAATGTTAATATTTTATTTATTTATTTATTTTTATTTTTTTAATTTTTTAAATTTTTATTGCATTATAGGTTTTGGGGTACATGTGCGGAACGTGCAAGATAGTTGCATAGGTACACACATGGCAGTGTGTTTTGCTGCCTTCCTCCCCTTCACCCACACTTGGCATTTATCCCCAGGCTATCCCTCCCCAGCGGCCCCCCCCCCCCGCCCCGCTGTCCCTCCCGAATGTTAATATTTTAAAGCAGCATTCTAGTAGATAGGATTTCCCAGGTCACATTTCAATAATTCTAGTTCCTGATGTGATATGCAGTTATCATATCACATACAAATTTTATACTTGAGGCAGTCTGTTGAGATATCAGCTATGAATATGACTATTCATATGACATGACTATTATGTCTCAGAGCTCCTGGAGTAAAAAAGGAGTTGTCTTTTATTGTCACCACAACATAACCTTTGACAGTTATAAATCTTATATTCTACTCTATTTTTGTTGTACTATTTGATTTGTTAATTTACTACTTGCTTTCCATTTATTTTACCTGTAAATGAAGGCTAGGGTTAAACCACATAAGATGAAAAATAGATAAATAAATAAGCAGACAGATAATTAGAAAGGCAGATAAAGGTAGATTGAAATAGAAACATTGTTTCTCTGTCTTTGGGAAAATCAGATGCTTGTACCTTGCATTTTCACAAATATAAATAAATACCTAACCACTACTCAAGTATAAAAGCTCTGAAAAATATATTGTCAAAATGTACATTTTAGACTAAGAAGCTAAGTATGCTCTTATTTTAAAAATCTGTGTATAACTACTTCTGAGATGAATCTCTACAAATGTTGCTGCTTTTTTATTGTTTGGTATGTGGTATGGCCAGACAATGAGAGGAGGTGTTCTTTATCTATATTTACAATCTGTAAATCATAATTTTCTTGTGGAGATTTTTTTTCTTTTGTGATAAACCAGTGATAAGACAGGCAAGAACTTCCTCTCATTTCAGAAGAACCACTGTAATAAGAGTGAAGTTCAATTTGGAATGTGGTATATGATCCTGAATAACCCTTATGTTGGGAAATGTACTGATATTGGATTGCCGTGTCCTTAACTGTGGCTCAAATAGATTTAAAGGCAAGGCCACACCTCTGTTGGCAGGAGGTAAAGTTCCAACTATAAGGTATGGAAATTTGCACTGTTATTCATTCTGGGAAATAGGGGATTTTGAACAATCTTGACTGCAAAAAAACCAGCTAGAAAATATAAGTCTTAAATCTAGTACTGCCAATATAATATGGCTAAAAAATGTTAGTTGTTAGTATTTTCATCTTTAACATCAAAATGTATTAATTTAGAAGCACCGCAGTCAACATTGTTTTATCATTATCATCATCTTAACCAATTTGTGGCAGGAAATCTTTGGAGTAGGACTTGGAACTATGTTTTTAATGACTAGCTACTAATATTTCTTAAGAGAGTTAAACCTCTGCTTAACTTACTGCCCGTCTTCCAAATTCCTATTTCTGTAGCTTTCTGATGTGGGACTGAGAACTAAATGTTTGGGAGAATTCTTATGTATGTGATGAATAACTATGTTTAAGAAAAATTGACATAAGTTGATAGGTAAGTGTTTTTTTATTCTTATTTGTTCATGATTTCTGGGCAATAAATACTGGAACTACCTCAATGGAAAGATGGGGATAATTGTCCAGGAACCAGTGAGAGATGCTTCAAGCCAAGCTTTGTGTCCATGGGATCTCATAAAAGACACATCTAGCTTCGGTTTCATGTTGACTTTCTTGTTGTAATTATTTTAGGAAAATATTGAAGAAAGGCTGGAATTAGCTAGGGTTTGGGATGTGATTTGGACAGAGCAATGCATGGAAAGTCAGAGTTCCTCCTTGAAACCTATCTCTCCAAGAATGTCTACAACTACCCAAAGGAGTTAATGAAAGAATGAGCAGTAGTACCACTCTAAGGATTGGATAAATGGGTATTTCACTGGAACCTTTTTTTTTTTTTAAGTTCAGAAGGAAGGCCAGGAAAGAAACTTGCAGTGAAAACAAATTTTAAAAAAGGAGAAGAGAGGAAGTAACAGGCCAGGCATCATTTGTGTAACCAGTAACCCTAAATAATTAATAACAATTGTCAACAATATTAAAGGTTATATGCATAGATATACACACACACATACACATACACATACATACAGTTTATAGTATACTTTGTCATACTTCATCTCATTTTATCTTAGCAGAACTTTTATGAGGTAGGTTTGGCAGCAATTTCCAACTTATTTAATTAATAAAAAATAGAAATCTAAATTATTTTTCCTGCTTTTCTTCTCAGTCATAAAACATCTTACTTTTCCTCACTAGCTAGAAGTTAATAAATAAAAAGTACTAAGGGTTATATCTCTATATTAAGGATAATACATCTAAAACACTGTGAAGTCATCATTTTTGCATTTATTTTGCCAAAACTCTGAGATACAACATCGGAAGGTAAACATTGCAGGAGGAGAGACTATTTAGTTTAGCATCACCAGATAAACTGAAAAATAAAACTTGCCATCTTTCGGTCTATGAACAACTATGATAACTAATAATTTTAAACAGGATATGGGTTGCAGTCTCAAAGAAACTGTATCTAAGTTTAGTGATGAACTTTTTCTGGCATCAAAACTGTTCTTGCTTGTTACATCCATTCTTTTTCATTTAGCCTTCTTATTAGTGGATAATAAATGATATGAATGTGAACATAGAATTGGCTCAGGTTGTAGAGTTGCACTAAATATTATGTGAACCTAGGAGAAGTTTCATACACTGTTAAGAGACTCCAATCCCTTTTCTTTCTTTAATGCCACAAATGATTTCCATGAAGATGAGTCATAGTACCCAAGAAGAACTAGATATTGAACTTTGTAAAAGTACAAGCACGGACCTTACCGACAGGCAGTTCATCATGTTTCTACATTAAGGTATTAATTTCAATTTCAATCTTCCTGTAAAACCAAAAGGAAGAATTTTTGATTATGGAGTAATGGCTTTACTGAAGTGACATAAATTATAGTTGAAGACATTAAAGTCACACACTAAAGGCTACTTCACACTCTTTTACAGAGTGTATTTCTTTCTAGTAGAGTCTCATTGCTTCTAAAAGTAACCTAGATTTTTACTAAAGCTCTTTACTTTCCATATAGAACTATTGTAATAATCTTAGAAAAAGATTGTCATAGGTCGTTGATAATGTTATTTTGCCTCATTTTATGGCATATCTTTTTAAGTATATCTTTGAAGACTCTCCTCTCACACTGATGCTGATGATGATAAATCCGAGACCGGCTTTAGTCAGTCCTATGTTAGCCACCAAGGACAAAAATCAAGGCCTAGCCAATATTATGATCTGACAAATTAAATTTTGGATTTATTCTGTCTTTTCTTCCTTTTTTCCTCTTAATTATATCTTGTACATCTTATGTACATTTTGTTTGGAATTCCTTTAACACTGCCACATATTTTATTGAACATAAATGATATCCTAAATCTACTTTAAATGCTAGAGTTATGATTCTGAATATGGCAGTGTGGATTTCTTCAGTGAACTTTTGGTAATGTTGAGGGGGAGCAAAACGATAGACAATTACAAAAAAATATGATGATACCATGAAGTTAATTTCTAATATTTGGTGCTTTTCTATTCAGGCATGTAAGCCAGTCTCAGGAGTGCTGGAAGGCTTCTTAGAGTAACATAGAAGTGAAGGCTTGAAGGTGAATTAGGGCCTAGGAATTGCCAGGAATTGAGAATGCCAGAATTGGAGGATGCAGGATTGTCAAAGACTCAAATTTAAGAGATAACCTAGATGTTTCAGGCATGGCAAGTAATTTCATTCTAATAAGCAAACGATTATTTAAAATTGCTTGCTTTAAAATTATGAAAATGATATATAAACGTTTTAAAAATTAATAGTACAGATTAATGTAGGCTGCTAAGCAAAACTTTCTTATAAAACAAGCCATCAGGTCTCTTCCCCAGAGATAGAAATAATCAATTGCCTGTATTATATAGTTTCAGCCAATTTTCAAACTTCTTTAGGCAAATTGATGTGTGTGTATATATATATATATATGATACAAATGTTTCTTTTTATCATCATTTTTATTAACAGTATTTTTGCAGATCTTATATCTCTAAGGTAATATTTCTATTAGAGATGTATATTAAACTGTTCCCCAAAATTGATTTTTATTTTGTTATAAAAAAGAGTGCTGTAATTAGTATCAATGGATACATAAGTGAGTAGATCTATCTCTAGAACTTTTATTGCTAAGTTATGGCTTGCATAAATTTTAATTTAATAGCTATTGAAAATATGTATGTTTATTTGTTTTCAAACTTCTTAATCTAATTTAAGTTATTTATTTTTATGCCATTCCAAAGAATGACATTTGGGTCAAACCCTATAAAATTGCGGATTTATGGATTAAGAACAGTTGGATATCTGCTATTTTGTAAGGTTCAACTTTATATTATAACATTTTATCTTTGCCAAATTTCTAAGTGAATTATCTTTTGGATTTCCATAGTAAAATAAATTATCTTTTCAAAATGTTTTCTGTATGTCTTCAGTGTGCTTTGAATATTTTTCTGTGAAGTTTTTCTGTTTCTTATACTAGCTTCCTAATTTTTATGATAGATGAACAATTTACACAAATATTACTGTCTTAAATGTTACAATTCTTTCTGGACTCTTGTTTCTTTTTTTTTGTTCACAGTGAGTTTTTAATTATAAAAGTTTTTAAACATTTTTATAAACAAAATAATTGTCGGGTTTTATTTCAGGTTTAGAAGAGACTTACTCTATATGAGATTAAGTGTGTGTGAGAGAGAAAGAAATGATTAAATTCCTGTAGTACTTCTGTGTTTTCATTTCTTTAAATTTAGAATATTGATCCATTTGAACTCATTTATTATAATAGGTAAGAGAATGATCCAATCTCATTTATTTAATAAAAGCTAGAAAGTTATAACAACCCCACTTAGTAAACAATATGCTTATCTTGCAATGCTTTGAACCACCAGTTAAGCATGCACAGAACTATGAGGATTTTATGCCCCCTGGTATTCTATCATGATCTGCTGATTGTTATGTCTATCCCTGTGATGGTAGCAATTCATTTCAATTAGGGTATGTTTAATTCTGATTTTGAAAAATTATCCATCAAGTTTTTTATTTTATGACTTCTCTTGGTAATGTTTACACACCTATTTTTATAGAAAGAGCTTAATTTTTATGTTACACATACACCTTTAAAAACAAAAATGAAATCTGTTATTTTTTAGGAACTGTATGTATTTACACACATATATAAAGAATTGATATCTTTCTAGTATTCCTGTTTGAAATCCAAAAACAATCATATTTTTTCTTTTATGCAAATCTCCATTTAGATGCCTTAGTAAAATGTTAAATATTTTAACGTAATTTTTTCACATTATTTTCTTCATATCATCAAAATTCTACATACACTGGATTTAAAACACAGAAAGTCACCACCCACCACCACAACCAACTGTTAACTGTAGAAAGGCAGAATTCTCCTGCCATACAGGATCACCAGTAGTTTCAAGCTCCAAAGTCAAGCACTTGTAAGTATTTGTTAAGTATTTCTTCAGTCAGTTTTCTGGTTGTTATCTCCATAATATGTCTGCTCTTCTTAATTAATGAATTAATCAAACTTTTAATATTTCTTCTTCCAGATATGAAAGATGATGGATTACATTAAGTAAAATACATTATTAAATTCTCTGTTTCCTATTTATATTATCTTTTTATCAGTTCTTATTAACACTATAACTTTAAAGAATAGAACTAAAACTTTATTTCTTGTGCCTCTTAATGAAGAAATTAATGTCTCTGTGCTTCCTTCCTTGTCTGACGCCTGCTTGTTTCTATCAGCTGTACAATAACATAAATTATTAGATTTCTAACATGTTCATTCTGTTTTGCAAACATTATTAAAACTCTTTTTTAGATAATGATTCTATTGATTCTTCAAATAAAAAATGTACTAATAACAAGTATTTTTAATATTTAAACCATTCCTATAAACTTTACAAAATTAATCAGGGGAGAATAGAGGGAGAAAAGCAAAAATAAACCAAATTTACAGCACATTCCGCATTCATCATTAATTCAGCTTATTCTCTGTCCTGCTTCCTCATAGCTGTTTGATGTCTATTGCCTCAGAATCACAGACTCTGTTACAAGATTGTAGTTTTCCTTAACTATTCTATAAATAGCAACTTGAACATTAGGAAACATTAAATTTTCCATTTGAAATATTCTTTCAGGTCCTGCATACCAGTGAAACTACTGATGTCAGCTTCCTGAAGGGCCCCAGAGAGAAGCTGACTCACTAAAGAAAGCAGTTTCTGTGTTCTGATGGATTTTGTCTCCCTTACCCTGACCAATCAATGCCCGTAATTTTTCAATCCCCTCACCCTCCATGATACGCTTAAAGACCCTGCCCAGACCTCGTTGGGGGAGATGGATTTTAGGGTCTCCCTCCACCTCTTTGCTGGGAAGCCTATGATTATTTAACTCTTTCTCTGCTGCAAGCTCTACTGTGTCAGTGTAATTGGCCTGTGACTGGACAGTGGGCATATGAGCCTGTTGGTCCTGTGACAATATTATGATTTGAAAGAGCAAAACTCATTTCAGGCTTGAAAGAAAAATGGGCTAAAACTGAAAAAAGAAAATGCAACTCTTCATTTAATCAGGATTGAGAGACAGAGATAAAATCAACTGCAAAATTAAGAAGTAACATTGTTTCTCCCTAGTTAGTGCACCAGTTGTAAAATGCCTTAGCAACCACTTACTGAGTGGTGACTACTGTTTGCTATTTAAATTATATTATTAATTAATTAATTATTTTTCGAGACAGGGTTTCACTCTGTTTCACAGTTTGGAGTACAGTGATGCCATCATAGTGCACTGTAGCTTTGTGGGCTTGAGCCTGGGCTCAATAGTCCTCCTTCCCCAGCCTCCTGAGTAGCTAGACTATAGGTGTGCACTACACTATCTGGATAATTTTTTATATTTTTTGTAGAGACAGGGTTTTGCTATGTTGCCTAAGCTGGTTTTGAACTCCTAGGATAAAGTCACCCTCCCATTTTGGCCTCCCAAAGTGTTAGGATTACAGGCATGAGGTACTATGCCCAGATGCTATGTTCTTACCAATTATATCCCATACTCTCTTGGCTATTTCGATTTATGCCTATGAATATGAAATGGTTAAACTGCCCTTACCTCATTACAGCAACTACTTCTTAGTTAATCTCCACTTCTAATCCTGCTTTAGGTAGTGTCAATTCAGAATTGACTCTCCTCCTTTCAAACTTTCTTTTTTTATCCAAAGTCTTTCAGCAGAGATTCAACTTTGCAAAAGTTGTTTCTTTTTTCTCACTAGTTGGGTAGCATGCCCTGGTTCCCTTTCTCTCTCTTTCTCTCTTTTACGGACATTCCACAGTTCTTACTTGAGAGTTACCATGCTTGAGTGCTGGCTGGTTTTTGGTATTCTTTAGCTGATTAGACTTTTGTAGTGGAGATTCCACCAAGATTTGAGATTTAGAAGCTGTATGCCAGGATCAATGGCTAGATAACAGTGTACATGTGTCTCCAAGATTAGGGTAGACTGGGCCTCTGATATGATCAAGTTTCACACTGAATTTGGGCTCTGATGGTCTCAGAGAGCAATTTTATGTCAGATTTACAAGTCATTTCTTAGGATATGATGTACTGGTCATACTTGGATGTCCTGGTGAATCTTGGCTTCACAAACTCTGATGTTTGTGATTGTCTGCGTTTGTCTTTCTGTTTATGTGTTGTGCTTTAGCTATTAAGAGATGTCTATAGGGAGAGGCTGATAAGCCTACATTTAACAGACCCCAGGGGCTGAAGTTGAGTGAGTCTTAAGTCAGGCACCCTATGGAAAAGTTTGTTTTAGGTCACCTTTATGAAACCATGCTAGGACTCTCCACTGTGTGAAACCTCTTTGTTTTTAGCTCAGTGTTTTACAGAACTTTCTAGTGCTGCTCCCCTCTGCTCTTTTTTTAAACTAGATTCTGTAGATGGAAAGTTATGCAAGAGTCATTTTTCAAAGATCATATATTTCTCATGGAGTCATCCTAACTCTCACTCACGGGCCTGCCCCAACTCACTGGGTTAGAAACACACCTTTATTACTTACACATAAAACAATGCTCATTCATTTGCTTATCTTTCTAATTGGCACAATCTAACCAAAGACAAATTGGAATTATTGTGGCCCCTTTAGGGAATTTTCACATGGACAAGATTGTTCATTTAAGAGTGCCTTGGTATAGAAAGAAAGAAAAAAAATACAATTAAAAAATGGTTTCCTGTCTCTGTCATGTTAAAGCTTCTGAAGACAATTCTAATGTAATTCTAAAGACCCTAACACTGGTTCTCTGAAAGACTTCCAGCAAAGGTGTAGTGGGTTGAATTGTGTCCCCCATAAAGATATATTTAAGTCTTGTCCCTGGATGTCTGTAAATGTGATCTTTTTTGGAAATAGGGAAGTTAAGATGAAGGTGTGCCCTAAATCCAATGACTGATGTGATTTTAATGCAAGGAGAGTGAGATTTAAGTACAGAGAGGAGAGACAGAGAGAAAATGACCCTGTAGAGACAAAGGGAAAAATTGGAGTAATGTGACAACAAAGACAAGCAATCCCAGGGACTGTCAGCAACCACTGGGAGGCAAAAGATGAGAAAAAAATTTTTCCTATAGCTCTCAGAGCGGGAGTGTGGCTCTGCAGACACCTTCATTTCAGAAGTCTAGCCTCCAGAAATTTGAGAAATTTCTATTGTTTTAAGCTGCACAATGTGTGGTAATTTCTTATGGATGCTACAGGAAATAAATAACAAAAGATAAGTGAAAAATGCAAAAAGCTTGAGACTGCTTCACTGGTGGATGCTTCTCAATCCTACTCCACTCTCCTTGCCTTCATCCAATTCTTACTCTGCCCCTCTTTTCAGCTTCTCCCTCTCCTTCTTCCCCACTCCCAGGGCCAGGCCAAGTTTCCAGAGATCCTTGGCCTTTTCCTCTTTCAGCTACCCCTAAAAACCCCAGGCAACCTTGATGTATTTCACATTTGTCTAAAGATAACACATTTTTCACCATTTTTTCCACTTTTCTGTCTCGTTTTGCCTCTCTTTCAGAAAATGTTAAAGATAAATTGATCAGGAGAAAGCAATTGTTTTGTCATTATGCGCACACTCTAGGAATATCTATTTCAGATAAACAGCTAAAAATGTCTAAGGAAAATGAAGAAATAATTAACTGTGATTCTTTTGCTTTAAGCACAGTAAGTGTAAATAATAGCCTTTGTAATGATAGTTAAAAGATAAGAAGAAAAGACTTTGGTTCAAGATAAAAGAGGAGCTTTCAAATGTGATTTAAATTTTGTTTATGAATGTAAAATTTGTAAGTTATATTTTTTTAAGTTTATATAATATTTTTGATAAAAATGTATAACTTTGTATTAATTCAAATGAGTTTGTAATCTTGTCTTAAAGATAACTCTGTGGCTTCCCTATTGTTTTAGTAGATACGATATTCTCCTTTAAATAAGATTAAATTTAAAGTTTTCACAATTCAAGCTTTCTACATAAATTATGTTTTCTAAAAACTTTTTATAATTGCAAGCCAGAAAACCTTCTTTTATATCAGTTTGCTGTATTGCCCTTCATAGATAGTATGATTTTTACAAATTGAAGATTTGTGGCCACTCTGCATCAAGCAAGTATATCAGTAACATTTTTCTAACAGCATGTGCTCACTGCTTGTCCCTATGTTGCATTTTGGTGACTCTCAAAATATCTCAAAGGCTTTTTAGTGTTACATCTGTTATGGTGATCTGGGATCAGGGATCTTTGCTGTTACTGTGTAATTGTTTGGGTTGCCACCAAATAGCACTCATAGTAGATAAATGTATGTGGGTTCTAACTGCTCCACAAGCCAGCCATATCTTCATCTCTCTCCATGGTCATCCTTGTTTCTTGGGCCATAACAATATTGAAATTAGGCCAATTAATAATCCTACCATGACCTGTAAGGATTCAAGTGAAAGGAAGAGTTATATTCTCGATTTAAATCAAAAGCTAGAAATGATTGAATTTAGTAGGGAAAGTTGAAAGCTGAGATGGATCAAAAGCTAGCCGTCTTATTAGAAATAGCCAAGTTATAACTGCAAAGAACAAGTTCTTGAAGGAAATTAAGTGTTAGTCCAGTTGAAAACACAAATGATCAAAAGGCAAAATAGCTTTATTACTAACATGGTGAAAGTTTTAATGGCCTGGATGAAAGATTAAACCAGCCATCACATTCCTGAAGCCACAGGCTAATCCAGTACAAGTGCCTAATTCTCTTCAATTCTGTGAAGGCTAAGAGAGTCAGGAAGCCACAGAAGAAAAGTTTGAAGCTAGCAGAAGTTGATTCATGAGGTTTAAGAAAAGACACCATCTCCGGAACATAAGAGTGTACGGTGAAGCAGTAAGTGCTGATCTACAAGCTGTAGTAAGTTATCCAGAGGATCTATTAATAGCCAAGATAATTGATGATGATGACTATAATAAATAGATTTTCAATACAGACGTAACTGCCCTCTAGTGGAAGAACATGCTATCTAAGACTTTCCATAGCTAGAGCAAGGCGTGGCTTCAAAGCTTCAAAGGACAGGCTGACTCCTTATTAGGAGCTAATGCAGTTGGTGACTTCAAGTTGTAGCGGATGCTCATCTATCATTGTGAAAATCCTAAGGCCCTTAAAAATTATGCTATATCTGTTCTGTGTGCTATATGGAACAACAAAGCCTGGATAACAGCATATTGATATACAGCATGGCTTACTGAATATTTTAAGCCCATTCTTGAGACCTATATCCAGAAAAAAATAGATCTTTCAAAATATCACTTTTCATTGACAATGTATTTGGTCACTCAAGAGCTCTGATAGAAATATTTTAAAAAGTGTTATCTTCATGACTGCTAACACATCTATTTTGTAGCCCATGGATCAAGTAGGAATTTTAATTTTTTTAAGTCTTATTTAAAAAATACATTTCTTAAGGCTATTACTGACATTTAAAGTGATGCCTCTGGTGGATCTGAGGAAGTAAGTGGAAAAGTTTCTGGAAAGGATTCACCATTCTAGATGCCATTAAGAACATTCTGAATTATGTGAGGAGGTCAGCCTATGGACATTAACAGGAGTTTTGAAGAAGTTGATTCTAACCATCATAGATAACTTTGAGGGGTTTAACGCTCCAGTGGAGGGAGTAACTGCAGATGTGGCAGAAATAGCCAGAGCACTGGAATTGGAAATTGAGCCTGAAAATGTGACTAAACTGCTCCAATCTTATGACACTTAAATGGATAAGAAGTTGCTTATTATGGATGAGCAAAGAAAGTCAGTTCTTGAGATGGCATCTACTCTTGGTGAAAATGCTATGAACATTGTTGAAATGACACCTAAGGATTTAGAGTATTACGTTATGATGGTTAATGGTGTCAACTTGATTGGATTGAAGAATGCAAAATATTGATCATGGATGTATCTGTGAGAGTGTTGCCAAAGGAGATTAACATTTGAGTCAGTGGGCTGGGGAAGGCAGACCCACTCTTAATTTGGTAGGCACAAGCCAATCAGCTTCCAGTGTATATAAAGCAGGCAGAAAAATATAAAGAGCTGAGTCTGGCCTAGCCTCCCAACCTACATCTTTCTCCTGTGCTGAATGCTTCCTGCCCTCAAACATTGGACTCCAGGTTCTTCAGTGTGGAGACTCAGAAAGGCTCTCCTTGCTCCTCAAGCTTGCAGACAGCCTATTGTAGGTTCTTGTTATTGTGTAAGTTATTACTTAATAAACTCATATATATGTGTGTGTATTTATTTTATATATATATTAAATGTATATATAATATATAATATAATATAATACAGAACTAATAGGGGATATATATAGATATTAGTTCTGTTCCTCTAGGGAACCTTGACTAGTAAATATATAAACTTCATTGATAAAGCATTGGCAGGGTTGCAGAGGGTTGACTTGATTTCAAGACATTTTACTGTGGGTAAAAGGCTATGAAACAGCACTGAACTACAGAGAAATAGTCCATTGATGGGGCAAACATCATTGTTGTCTTATTTTTAGAAATTGCCAAAGCTTTAGCTGGGCACAGTGGTGCGTGCCTGTAATCCCAGCTACTCAGGAGGCTGAGGCAGGAGAATTGCCTGAACCCAGGAGGCGGAGGTTGCGGTGAGCCGAGATTGTGCCATTGCACTCCAGTCTGGGTAACAAGAGCGAAACTCTGTCTCAAAAAAAAAAAGAAATTGCCAAAGCTACCCCTGACTTCAGTGACCATCATCTTAATCAGTTAGCAGCCATCAACATTAAGGTAAGACTTTCTACCAGCAAAAAGATTACAATATCTGAAAGCTCAGAAGATTATGATTTTTAGTAACAAAACATTTTTAAATTAAGGAATCCATATATATATATATATTGTTTTGTAGACATAATAGTATTTGCATACTTAATAAACTACAATAACTTCTGTACAGACTTGGAAACAAAATCAAAACAAAATAAAACAAATGTGGCTTGCTTTTAACGATTTTGGTTTACTGTGGAGTTCTGGAACCAAACTCTAAAGTATGCCTACATTTAACTAAATTATATGATAATGATGATGACGTCTTAACTTTTTATTGAAAACTTAATTATGTTATAAGTAATGTACAATAATTGCCACATATTTAAAGAATGTAATTTGAAATGTCTGCACATATGTATATATTCATGAAACCATCAGAAACTCAAAATAAGTTTTCATCGTTTCCAAAGTTTCTTATTCCCCATGGTAACATCTTCTTCCAATCTCTTCATATTCTGCCTTTGTCTCCAGGAAACCACTGACCTGCTATCTGTCACTACAGATTTGTTTGTGTTTTACAGAATTTTATAAAAATGAGATTATTATGTACCATGTTTTTGTCTGGATTTGGTCACTCAGCATAATTATGTTGAGATTCATCTATATTACAGTGTGGATCTACAGTTTATCTCTATTGCCAGAGTTTGTCATTATATGGCTATACCATGGTTTACACAATAGTTTTTAATGGTAATGAGGTTACCTCTCTTGTCTTTAGTAGCTTTTCCTATAAACTGGTAACTGAATATCTGATGTGTTTTGAATATCCCCCCTAGTTCTAGATTCTGTATTGTTACAAACTGAAATTATTAAATATTTCAAAGGATTTACACAATATACTGTTTAATCAATAATTATGTGTAGCCTTTTCTCAATATCCTCTTAAATCACCTTTGCTTGATCTAAAACCTAGAGACTTAATTTTCTGGACATAACACTAGAAAAAGACTGTTTTTGAACCCTGATGGATAGGACCTTATGTGGTATCGTTAACAACCAGTACATCTGAAAATCCAAAGTTTTTATGTTTAGGTTCATGCCTCTCAATTAAAGAAAAATATACCATACTCAAATCACCCTCCCCCAAAACTGTCCTTATCAGATACCACAAGCTGAGAGTTCTTAAGCCCCCTACACACACACACACACACACACACACACACACACACACACACTCATACACTCCTCCACTTAAACAGTCTCTAAAAGGTGCTAACTCAGCCTAAGTACTTTGCATTAGGTAGATGACTGCCTGAGATGCTGGGAGCTCCCCCCACAGAGCAGAATGAAGAGCAGAATAATAAAAATTAAACCTGTGGTTGTCATGCTTTAATCTTCATTATTTTATTGTAGGTATATTTTTTCTTTGTTACTAGCTTATGGCTACCCATGTCCACATTAAACAACTCAGATCAGCTCAAAAATATTAGTTAATTCCATTAGAGAAGAGCTCTCAGTTTAATCCCTGGGTATAGATTCTGTGTTGCCAAGTGCTCTGCATGTGTCACAAGGCAGAAAATGTGATAGCTGAGGTAGTTTTTCCATAGATAGTGCTTCCAGTTAACATTCTTCCTTCATTACCAACTGGTCCTACTATTTGTATATATGCCTGACAATTTATCTGAAGGCCTTTTCTGGGAAGACTTATTTTATCTCTGCTCCAGTATTTTCCTTTTTATGTTATCCAGAAAATAACTACTTTGTTTTGATGTATCAATGTGTACTTTCTGTCCCCAAGAAATCTTTCAAAATGTCTTGTCAATGAGATCTCTGATCTCCCATTCTCAACAATATAGGTTTATTCCCTTTTCATCTATTTCAGCTTCATTCTTCAAAGACTCAAACATTTATAAAATCAGAATTCTGACAGAAAGTAAAGGAAGTGTATGTGGTCATACTGAAATATTTATTCAGCTTCAATTTTGTCACAAAATTTGTAGTTCAGTTATTCTAACTAGATATAAACCATGTACTTTATACCTCTTTTCCTACATAATTACTAACAAATATAAACTATTTTATCTATCTTTATATGTTTATAAACTATATATATGTATGTTACACATATGTGAAAACTATTTCCAAATTTTATTTTGATTGGTGAAATATTACAACTTGTTTAGATTTAGTTAAAGTCACGCATGCAACAGAAACAATTTCTATGTTTAACTTTTAACTAAATTTGTATCAGTATTCATTGTGATTTCTATGTTTAACATTTAACTACCTTTATATCAGCATTTATTATGGTATTAAATGTTTCACCTAGGACAGAATGAACTTCCAAAACATTTCTTAGAATCCATGAATGGCAGAAACAAAATCAAATCATCTTTGAATGACTGGTTTTGTTTTTGTAGCATCTGCTGACAGTAATGAGAATATGAAATCATTTAATTGTTGGTGAAGTTCTTTTTCTGTGAAAGGAATTAATGCATTAACACCTATTGCTTCACTTTTCAATTCTGAACAGGAAAATGTGAGATTAAGACTAAATAATACTGTTAGAATAGTGAAACTGAAAATTCATGCTTTAGAGAAAGCTATATACAAACTGTCTCTGCAGATTTATATATTAAAATGTTTACTTCAAGCACATTCTTCCCAAAATAATTCTAAACTTTTGAAGTAAATGCTAATATGTCTTCAGCAGATCTTCTCTTCCGGTTCTCATATTCAGTGACATTACTATGGCCTCCATGGGGGATGGTAAACATTGACAAATAATTTATGCAAGTAACACTTTCATTTTCAACTTGCTTGAGAAATAGAAATTCATTCACTTTTCATTAAACCTACTTACTTCCATCTTGCATCTTTTTAGCTCATTGCTGCTGAAAGCAGTTATTACATGACAAAATACAGTTGCTAGATGGTAAAATACATTAAAAGTTGTACAATTATTACACACAATAAATGATGAAACTAAGCTAATTCATTGAGGTATTATTTACATATCATGAAATTCACTCATGTTAAATTTTTCAGTGAATTTCATTAAATTTATAGGTTTATGCAATCATCACCACAATCTAATTTTGGAACATTGCTGTTATACCAAAAATAAACTACTGTCCCATTTGCAGTCACTCCCAGTTCCCAACCCAAACCCAAAAAACAGATAATCCACATATGTCTCTATAAATTTGCCATTCTGAGTATTTCTATTAATGCAGTTATACAATATGTAGTCTGTTGTATCTGGCTTTTTTTGCTAACATAAACGTTATGTAGGTTCATCTGAGTTGTAGCCTGTATCAATATGTATGTTGTTTCTTTTGTGTTAAGTTCCTTAACAGAACTTTTGAGCCTCTGTTTTGCCATACATCTTTCAAACACTTTCCCTCTGATCTCTTGTATTTACTCAAGTACTCTAACCTAGTGACTAACTAGCTGCTTCATGTATCTTTCACAATGCCACAGCACAACTGGTATTTATTCCAGTGTCTGAAAGAGGCAGCAGTGGCACATTCTTCTCCCACCACCTGGAACTGGAAGCTGTTGGGTGTCAGAAAAGTGACATGGACTACCCAGGATCTTCTTTCAGGTTTTACTGCATATTAAAATGACAGCTATGTTTACTGTGCATGTGCAGCACATATTTCTAGACCATGACAAATCTTAGCAGTAAAAGATGAGGTCTTCAAAATCTGTTCCACTCTATTGTAATGCTTACTATTATCAATGAATTTTGGGATTTTTTTGAAAAATTTTAACTTTCATTTTAGGCTCATGGGTACACATGAATGTTACACAGAAAAACTCATGTCATGGAGTTTGTCATACTAATTACTTTGTCACGCAGTAATTATGGGTACTACCAAATAGTTACATTTTCTGCTTCTCTCCCTTTTCCCACCTCCCCCTTCAAATATTCCCTGGTGTCTATTGTTTCCTTCTCTGTATTCAGAAATTCTCATAATTTAGCTCCCAATTATAAGTGAGAACATGCAGTATTCAGTTTTCTGTTTCTGCATTAGTTTGCTAAGGATAATAGCCTCCAGCTCCATTCTACAAAGGACATGATCTTTGTTTTTTATGGCTGCATAGTATTCCACAGTGCATATATGTACCATTTTCTTTATCCAATCTGTCATTGCTGGACACTTAGGCTGTTTCCATGTTTTTGGTATAGTGACTAGTGTTGCAATGAACATTCGTGTGTATGTGTCTTTATGGTAGAATTATTTATATTCCTCTGGGTATATACTCAGTAATGGGATTGCTGGGACAAATGGTAGTTTTGCTTTTCATTCTTTAAAAAATCACCATACTGCTTTCCCCAATGGTTGAAATAATTTACATTTCCATGGACAGTGTATAAGTGTTCCCTTTTCTTCACAACCTCACCAGCATCTGTTATTTAATTTTAAATCATAGCCTGGTTAAAATGGTATCTCATTGTGGTTTTGATTTGCATTTCTCTCATTATGGGCGATTTTGAGCTTTTTTTCACATGCTTATTGATGCATGTATATTTTCTTTTGAGAAGTATCTGTTTATGTCTTTGGCCCACTATTTCATGGGATTGCAAATTTGAATAAACTTTGCTTTACATTTAAAAATCTGAATTATGTGTAAAGATGCATAAAGTGAGACTGTCCAACAGAAACCATCATGTCTGATCCCTCTAAATCCAGGGTACTATCTCAAAATATAAGTTGGTTTCCTGCACTTGTTGGGTTTCTATAGTTGTTGTTGCTATTGTATTTTAGCACAATTTATATATGTAAAATACATGTGATTTATTTATTTAAAGCTGCTGATTTTTACATAGTAATGTTACTACCAAACAACTACTACTATATTCCCTCATTTTATCTGATGAGATTTATTTTTGTTTTTTCCATGTAAACAATCATATCAGACTCAAGCAATAACTGATTCATCAATTCAGGGTAGAGAAGAAAAGAAAATTAGAGGCACATAGGTCTATATTGCTTCACACAAGAATATAGTAGTGAAATAGAGCATAATGAAGAAGAGAAGAGATATAAGTGATCTTAGAAATGTGTTATAATTAGGAGCAGTAGCCTGACAGTGACCAAGATTGCTGTTTTGTGTCTCCATTGCAAGACAATCTCATCCTCCTATTTCAAGACAACCGATATTAGTTTATAAAGACATTCTGATATACACATGTATTCAAGTATTAGCTGGACCAATCAGGTTATTATATTCTATTTTTAGCTAATTATGTAGGAAGAAGAGACAGAAGAAGGAAGGAAATGAACATCACCTTTGCACCCTGTTTTTCAGTCAAAACGGAAACAAATGAGTTTATTGTGGCTAGAAATTGATCACTCAGCAAAGAAGCTTTGGGCTAACATTAGACTTAAAACTGCAAATTATTTCTTGCAAGTCACAAAGGGATGGTAATGCATATCTTAGTAAGAAACCTCTATTGCTCATCGTGCAGCTTCAAAGCTAACATTAATCCAGTGACTGTTTGAATGCTGCTCTCTAAACACAAATACTTTCTTTTTTTATTTTTGTTGCTTGTTATTTTATCCTTGGGTCACAGAAACCCAGTATGCACCCATGGACATATTCTGTATCAGGTAAGGGTAACGAAAGCAATATGCCTGAGAAAGACAAGTAGATTTAAAAAACCAGGGGTTCAAAGATCCTCTGAACCAATTTAGATATAGTCAGCAATTAGAAAGTAAGGAATTACATTGTGTGATTTAGACATAATGCTAAAAATGAAATGAATAAAATGCAAATTAAGGGTTCTGAGATAATAGTCTGCTACCACCAAATCATAGTCTTCTCATTCTCCTTTAAATTGTTAGAAGGACAAATAGATGATTATAAAAGAAAGAATTTCATCTCATTGTGTGTATCAAAATAAAAAGAGAACTATCAGATGGATATTTTTCAGTTTTAAATGCTACTTGTTAGAAGCTCAGTTCAAATGCCATCACTTTCATTTCACTTCATAATAGTTTACTAGAGCCTAATTTAGGGTAATTCTGAATGCAAAAAAAAATTTAGCTAAGGGACTGTAGGTGGAAGGAGCTTTATTACAGGAGAGTGGTACAGCCATTGTGACTCACACCTATAGTCCCACCTATTTGGGAGGCTGAGGTGGGAGGATTGCTTGAGCACAGGAAGTTGAGTCTGCAGTTAGTCATGGTCCTGACCCTATGTTCCAGACTGAGCAACAGAGACTCCTCTGTCTCCAAAAAATAATAAACAAAATTTTAAAAGAAAGTGGATTGTTCATAATCAAAACATATTTGAAAGGAAAAACCCTTGTAATATATCTCAATTCCAAATATATTTGCAGGGGCATTTGATGAACTATTGTACTAATGTCCCTCACTTATATGATTAAAAAACTTGAGGCCAGGACCTCAAATTTGAGAATCCGATGTCATGGCATATTCTGTGGATTCATCCATCTCTGTTCAGAGATTCACCCTATTACAATCACTTGTTGCTGTTTATTTAGGATTGTAGATGTGTGTGTGTGTGCGTGCGCGCGTGCGTGTGTGTGTGTGTGTGTTAAAAGAGAGACAGAAAGAAACAGAGGGAAGGAGAGAGAAATCAGAGAATTATTTATGTAAATATTATTTTTCTTTCTAGAAAATATACAAATAAAATTCCAGCAATTGGATGCTGTGATGTATTTCTAATTTTGCATCTATTCTTTTCTTCAGCAATGTTATGTACTTTTCAATTAGAATTTGTTGAGCCCTGAGCCAGCAATATAGTTCAATTCCCAGTGAATAAGGCTATTAATATGAGGTTAGAGGTTTGATAAATGGCAGAAATTGCTGTTGTGCCTATATAGAAATTACAGTATTCCATCCCATTTTTTCCAGATAGCCTCTAGAAATAAAAGTATATCTTTTTGGCTATTAATATTTGACTAAAGGAGAGTTCAGGTTAAAATGTCATAAATTTTGGAGTCTGACATGTTCCCAAATTTTGTTAACTATTTCTCAGGAATTGAGCATAACAGTGCATAAACTCATAGCAATGCTGAAATTTTACTAAGACAGGAATGTATTGAATTGAACAAAAAATACTTATTATGTATCTTCTTTTAGTTTTATCATTTACTTTGAAAAAACTACAAACCACAGATTAACATTTTAGATGGAGAATACAAAACCCATTCAAGATTGAGTAATGAAATTGAAAAGTGGCTTAATAACTTGAGAAGATAAGCAAATATATTAATCTTTTATTTTCTGAAATCACAATTTTCTAAGGTAAGATAATAAATGTGTTATTTCATATTTTTGAACTCACATTCTGATAACCTCCAGTTAACTTTTGTCTGTCTAACAAAGGCTGTCTCTTTCACTTCACATTGGAATCACTAAATTATAATGACTTCTCTAGAATAGTAATTTCTATATGAATAGAGACTGAAAATATCCAATGCTAACATCAAAATCAGTTTTGGTCTGACTTCCGTGTTAAGGACAGAGGTTCAGCAGAAAATGTCGTAGTGGATCCTTCTGAAGATGTATAAAGCGAAATATGGTTGAGCGATCAAGGTATAATCTGAATCTGACTAACAATCTTACAAACCATGTGATTTTGGATAATTTACTTGCCCTTATGCTCATGAAAATTTAGGAATTTTCAATTCCTAAAACAGGGAATGATAATACTATTAATCTTGAAAGATGATTTAATAAACTTTTTCATCAAATAAACTAGCTTATCACAGTGCCCAGAACATTAAGCACTAGAGACAAATTCATCTTCCTAAATTAGGAATTATCTAAAATTTCTATTTTTATTTAACTAAAATAATTATGTTTCCAAATCAAGTCTTATTTTTTTCAAGATTTTTATTGTGATAGCCAATTTTTCTTGTATATTGATTATTTAATATGCTCATATTTAAAGAATAGAAAACGTCCCACCATAGCACTTGGGCAGTGGTAGTTGCAAAAAAATAAGGCAGAAAAAATAGTGTTGAAATCCTTGTCCTTCTGGCTTCTTTTGATATTCTCTATCAGTTTTTGTGATATCAAACATTTAAATTTATTCATCTAAAACATATAGAAGTGGGCTTTTTGTTTCGTTTTGTTGTTTTGTTTTAACCTATGCAAAGGGATATCACAATCCTTAGACCATGCATCAGTTAAGGCACAACTGGAGAAGCTAACAGCACATTTGAAAATGTATTCCATGGGCTGAAAAATAATGTGGTGGACTTCCCAAATCTTTTTCCACATGAAAAGGACGTAGGAAGGCTGGTGCCCCCAAAATATATCTACCTTTCATTAAAAATTTGCTTTAAAATGTATGTTCTTTTGTAAATTTGAAAATATGCAGATATTGATAAACACAAAATTACTATTTTCTCATGACATTCCACAGAGTGAAATGTTTATAAATATATGGCTATGTTTTTGCTACATAAACTTACATGATATGTTGTTTTTGAAATACGCATAGATAGATATATGTCTGTATTAGTCCATTCTTGCACTGCTATAAAGAAATACCTGAGCTGGGTTATTTATAAAGAAAAGAAGTTTAATTCACTCGTGGTTCTGCAGGCTATACAGGAAGCTGGGGAAGTATCAGGAAACTTACAACTATAGTAAAAGGTGAAGGGGATGCAGGCATGTCTTAACCTGGCTAGAGTAGGAGGAAGCAGGTGGGGAAGGTGCCATACACTTTTAAACAAACAAATCTTATGAGAACTCTGTCAGGAGAACAACACCAAAGGGGGCATTCTGCCCCCATTACCCAGTCACCTCCCATCAGGCCCTACCTCCAACTTTGGAGACTACACTTCAAAATGAGTTAGGTGGGAATGTAAATTCAAACCATATCATTCCACCCTGGCTCCTCCGAAATCTCATGTTTTCTCACATTGCAAAATATAATCACCCCTTCTCAACAGTCCCCCAAAGTCTTAACTCATTTCAGTATTAACTAAAAAGTCCACAGTCCAACATCTCTTCTGAGACAAGGCAAGTTCCTTCTGCTTATGAGCTTGTAAATAAAAACAAGTCAGTTATTTACAAGATACAATGGGAGTAGAGACATTGGGTAAATATTTCTATTCCAAAAGATAGAAGTCAGCTGAAAGAAAGGGGCTACAGGCCCAGTGAAAGTTTGAAATTCAGTAGGGCAGTCATTCAATCTTCATCTCTTTTGATGCCATGTCTCACATCCAGAACACAGTGGTGCAAGGGGTGGCCTTCTAAAACCTTAGGCAGCTCTACCCTTGAGGCTTTGCAGGGTACAGGCCCCATGGTTGTGTAACCAGATTTTCTGGAACTCTGGTTCTTGGCCTTTCCAACCCTGATGAATGGGGAAGGGCACCTCGGTGTCACCGTAGGTGTTATAGCTGAAATAGAACTGTGGACCTAAAGAGTGTGCAGTAGTGTGGTTTATTAGGTTGAAAGGACAGCTTCCACCCCATGGAAGGAGATCTGGAGGGGTGCCACTGCAGGCTTGGATGACTGGAGTTTATGCTCCTGAGTTACTCCCTCCCACTTCTTGTTCTCATCCAATGAGAGCGGTTTTTTTCAAACTTTCTCTGGATAAGTTGATCTTTGAATCCTTTACTCGATTGGTTACTGGTTTAAAACCCTGAGTCACTGAGCCTCCGCCTTCAGGGCCCAGAGCCAGGAAAATCCCTGCCCTGGGAACAAAGTCCCTAGCTGGCCAGAGGCAGGAAAATTCTGTCATTGATAACAAAGCCCCTAGCCACCCTAGAAGTTCCTCTAACACAGTCCCTCAGTTGCTTTCACATATTGACTATTGGGTGCCTGTGGCTTTTTAGGCACATGGTGCAAGCTGTTAGTGAATCTACCATTCTGGGGTTTTGTGGATGGTGGCCCTCTTATCATAGCTCCATTAGGCAGTGCTCCACTCTGTGTGGGGGCTTCAACTCCACATTTTCCCTATGCACTGCCCTAGTAGAGGATTTCCACGAGGGCTCTGACTCTGCAACAGGCTTCTGGCTGGACATTCAAGCTTTTCCATTCATATTCTGAAATCTAGGTGGAGGCTTTCAAGCCTCAGCTCCTGCACTCTGTGCAAGCACAGGCTTAAACACCACATGGAAGCAACCAATGCTTATGGTTTGCACACTCTGAAGCAATGACTCGAGCTGTACCTCGGCCCCTTTTAGCTATGGCTGGAGCTGGAGCAACTGTGATGCAGGGCACCTTGTCCTGAGGCTGCATGGAGCAGTGGGACCCTGGGCCTGAGCAGTGAAATCATTCTTCTCTCCTATGCCCCTAGGCCTGTGATGGGGGCGTCTGCCTCAGAAATTTCTCACATGCCGCAATGCCTTTTCTCCACTGTCTTGGCTATTAACACTTGCCTTCCCTTTAATTATGCAGATTTCTACAGCCAGCTTAAATTGCTCCCCTGAAAATAGACTTTTCTTTTCTACCACATGGCCAGGCTGCATTTTTTTTTTCAAACATTTATGCTGTGCTTCCTTTTAAATACAAGTTCCAATTTCTTTGCTCATGAATATGAAATAGGGTACTAGAAGCAGCCAGGCCATGTCTTGCTGCATAGAAATTTCTTCCATCAGATACCCTGAATTTTAACTTTTAATTTCAAAGTTCTACAGATACCTAGGGTGGGGGCACAATCCAACCAGGATCTTTGATAAAGCATATAGCAATAACCCTTGCTGCATTTCTCAGTAAATTTCCTCATCTTCATCTGAGACCTCATGAGCCTGGACTTCATCATCAATATCATTGTGAGCATTTTGGTCACAATAATTTAACAAGTCTCTAAAAAGTTCCAAACCTTCCCTCATCTTCCTGTCTTCTTCTGAGACCTCCAAATTTTTCTAATATCTGCCTGCTACCCAGTTCCAAAGCTACCTCCACATTTTAAAGGATATTTATAGTGATACCCTGCCTCTCAGTACCAATTTTCTGTAGTAGTCTGTTCTTGCATTGCTATGAAGAAATACCAGAGAGTGGGTAATTTATAAAGAAAAGAAGTTTAATTCACTCAGGGTTTTATAGGCTGTACAGGAAGAATGGCTCTAGAAGCCTCAGGAAAGGTTCAAACATGGTGGAAGGTGTAGTGGACACAGACACACTTTCACATGGTCAGAGCAGGAGGAAGAGAGGGGAACAAAGTGCCACACAGTTTTAAACAACCAAATCTTGTGAAAACTCTACGTGAAAACAGCACCACAGGGGAAATCTGCCGTCATGATTTAATCACCTCTCACCAGGCGCCACCTCCAATATTGGAGATTACAATTTGACCTGAGATTTAGGTAGGAACATAAATCCTAACCATATCAATACGTACTCAAAAACAATGTAAATGGTTTGTCATTGTTCCTTTTTTTGTCACCTCATGGATGGTTTTTATCTCTACTGAAATTCCCTTTTCTCTGATCAATAACTGAGTCATACAGATACTCTGAATCAATCTGTGTTGCACTTTTACTGGCAGGTGGAAATGGCATCTCTTCTGCCTCACTAAACTGTTCTTTATGGTTAGAGCAAGACAAGTAATAAAATCATAATTTTTTTCTGATAATAAACATCTTCTGTACTCTCAATCTAGTTTTTCTTCAGGTACTCAATAGGAACATACACAGGATTTTGGTGATTTTTAGTTTACATGTTGGCACCAATTCTTTGCCTACTGACTTTAGTCTGTTTTTTATTCTGAGAGTAATATATTGCTTCTAGAATTACTACATTTTCATTTACATTGATCTCTCTTGAAGATTATATCTAATTCCTAAATCTTCTTTGATGATTATCCCAGTATGCAGTATTTATGGTTCTAATTTAGTCTATATGATATTCAATATGCATGTCAGTATTGGACACAATTATTTTTTATTGATATGTCAGAGGTTAATCAACATGCCTGCAGTCATAATAAAGCAGATGTGAATACTGGTATTTAAATGTAGATTGTTGCATAAATGAGCCGTTTGAGATTCACAATGACAGTTGTGCAGTTAAGATAATGTTGAAGTTATATTTTCTAGACCTGTAAAAGACCTAATTGAATTATGTTCTGTTCCCTGTAGTCCAGATCCTATATGACAGATGCATTTTTAAAATTCTTTTCAACAAGATATCTTATACTCACTTTTAAGTGAGATCATTAAGTATTAGAGACATTAAGTACCTTGTCGAAAGTCACGTAGTTAAAATTTGTGCAAATGGCAAGATTCTATATTTTTCTTTTTTGTATTTCTCTTATTTTAGTGTTCTTTAATTTTAGAATCATTTAGTACATTTCTTTAGTAAAGGATATGATTATAATTCTCAGACTACTAAAAATAGAACTAGAGAAGTAGGAAGCATTAAATTAACTCTACTACTTAAGTCTGTGATATTACATACTTAATTTTTCAACTCTAATTTTCCTTATCTGTGAAATGTAAAGATTACGTAAGATGTCTTCTAAGTTTTCATTCATCTCTAAAATTCTAGCTCAGTTCAATATACTTTTTTTTGAGAAGGCATTTTGCTTTTGTTGCCCAGGCTGGAGTGCAATGGCATTATCTCGGCTCACTGCAACCTCCCCCTCTCGGGTTCAAGCAATTCTCCTGCCTCAGCCTCCCAATTAGCTGGGACTACAGGCATGTGCCACTATGCCTGGCTAATTTTTTTGTATTTTTAGTAGAGACGAGGTTCCACTGTGTTAGTCAGGATGGTCTCCATCTCCTGACCTCGTGATCCGCCTGCCTCAGCCTCTCAAAGTGCTGGGATTACAGGTGTAGGCCCCCGCGCCTGTCCTCAGTATTTTATACTGCACTATTTTCCCAAATTGCCATTGCCAAGCTCCAACTCAAACTTCACTCTTCGTGGGTGCCAGGCTTTACTGTTGACAAATATGCTAAGATTTCATTTTAATATTCACATTCGTGTCCTTCTATCATTTTAGTAATCTTTTACTTCTTAAGAAGTCTGACAAATTATGAAGCATGTAACTAACTGGAATTATCGGTAAAAATTCCCTTAGACAGAGATTCTCAATCTTGGTGCTATGAACATTTCAAGTCAGATAATTATTGCCGTGAAAGATTGTCCTTTGCGTTTTAGTATGTTTAGCACCATCACTGGCTTCTCTAAAGTAGTACGCCTCACCGATTGTGACAATCAAAAATGTCTCCAGACATTCTCAGAAATTGCTCAGGTCATAATCACTGCTTTAGATACACTCATAGCAATATGAATAAAAAATTATTGTAAACCAGCCTTCTTATTGCCTCTATGTTTTAATAGAAAATAAAGAATTTTCATCTCTTATGGGTAAAATTTAAAACTTTACTCCAGAACACATGTTATCTCTCTAACCAACAGTCCCTGCAGGGAGCAAATTGAGGTGACTGTAGTCATCACCTCATCAGTTACCAAACTGACTCCATGACTCTTGGGAATATATCCATTGAAACTCTCAGAATTTTATCCTAGGCCCTTTCCAGTTTGGGCATGTCTTAAATATTCACTCTTATTCAGATGACTTGGCTCACTTCTAAGGAACAAAACAAAAATCTTGCTAATGTGTAATGTTTTGTACACTTTGAAACTAGAAAATCTGAACTACACATGACTATTAAGGCTTGTTTTTCTGCGTATTTTTCCTTTCCATTTTTTTCCTCTCTATATGAGTATAATGCATTAACCACAGACAATCAGCTGAAACCTTGAATGTTCCCAAGCTCTTGTGGATTTCTATTAACTACTTACTGTTATTCAAGGGAGACTTTTGTAGTTCACTAGAGAAACCTGCTACCTAATTTTGCAATTAGGGCACTTAAGGAGAAACATGTTTTTGTTTTTTTTTTTGCTGTTGTTCCCGTTTACATGGTATATCTCTTCTGCAAAATTCAAAGCACTTTGTTATTTTCCAAAAAAAAAAAAAAACAACAACTGAGTTACAGTTTGGGAGTAGAAGAAGATAGGAAGAGGTGGAAGGAGTGGGAGAGAAAGACATAGATTGGGGAAGGGGGAAAATGATAGAAAACAGATTTTTTAAAAAAATTCTTTTAGAATATAAGCAGATTAATAAACAGGGCATTTAACTTTCTTGGAAAGCAAGCTGAGAAGGGAAATTTCTCCTGCAATTACTTTATTTGGCGTCTTGAGGATGGGTGCAACAATTGTTCTTTTCCACACTATAAATTACAGAATCTAAAGATAATTCTACTCCTCTTTTCTTGATAAATAACTTAACATAGTCATTTTCCTTTCTTTCGCCTCCTTTCTCCATGTCAAATTCTAGCAAGCAAGATTCTTACACATTAGGTATCTGGCTAGTTAGGGATTAGAGGTCAGTGCAAGTAATATGAAGAATTTGATCCCTCTCTTGTTCAGGAGATCAAGGATTGGGACAGGAGACTGTGGTTGTTTTAGGGATGTCCTCTTCATTCTATCATGTGTACTTCTGAGGAAGAGAAAGGCTGACCTAGAAATCACAGGTCAGAAGTTTGAAATCTCATTCCTCTCATGGGAAACAAGCTACGGTTTGGATAACCAGGGTTTCTATAGTAGTTGCCACTGGGTATACCTATTTATCTGGGCCTTTGAAACTATGAACAAATGTACATTTTTGTAATCATTGTACTAAAAGCAGTAATATCTCTAACAAGTAATTGTAAGAAAATTTGGGATTTCTATCTTTATAATTTAAAATAACATACCTAGCACAATCTATTATATATCACTTTAGTCTGAACAAAAGTAATTGGTTAAAGCAGGATTACTCCTTAGGTTTGTTTTTAGGGTGTTTTGTCTACTTTGGGGTTTCTTTTTCTTTTTTGCTATTTTACTGACTTAAATTACCAACACACAAGCAACATATGAATACGGGAGCATACAGTGTTTACTGTTTTGTTTTTTTTACAGACCAGTGAACTTAGGTTCCCATCCAATGTCACCTTGTTGCCATGTGGCAGAGATTGAATCAAGAAGCCAACTCAGCCTCCTAGGACAATCTACTACCATAACATTGTGAACTAGCAGGATACATTAGAAGAAAAAAAAATACATGTACAAACCAAAATGTAGTCATAGAATTGTGTGAAAGAAACATGGAAAGGACTCATATTCAGATCTAGAAGGTCCTGTGGCAATTCCAACTTTTCTTTGTACCTGTGTAAATATAAGCAGGTCATCATCTGGTGGAGCTTGAATTTCCCTATCTGTTTTTACTATTTATTTATTTATTATTATTATTTTTCTTCAGAGATAGGATCTCTTTGTCACTCAGGCTGAAGTATAGTGGTGTAGTCATAACTCACTGCAGCTTCAAACTCTCAGGGTCAAGGAATCCACCCGCCTCAGCCTCCCTAGTAGCTAAGACTGCAGGTGCACTCCACTACACCCAGCTCATTTATTACTATTATTATTATTATTATTTCTTGTAAAGATGGAGTCTCACTATGTTGTTTAGGCTGGTCTAGAACTTCTGACCTCAAGCTATCTTACTGCTTCAGCCTCCCAAAGTGCTGGGATTATAAGTGTGAGCCACCACCTCCAACACTCCATCCAAAAATGACTATCAAATCCTTACGACATTTCAGAAATTCTGTAAGATCCCAATGAGATAAGGCATTTATAATTACAAAATTTTAAACACCATACTAATTAGGACATGAGAATTTATGTGCAATATAAAAATAGTTTCTTAAAATTCTTTTAAGATGTTTGTTTTCTTTAGTTACCCATTTTTATCAAAAAAATTTAAGTCCAGTATTCTGAATAAACTCCTATGCTAACTTATTTTAACAGCATTGAATTGTTCTAATTGTTTTATCTAATGCTAGGTTAGTGATCAAACTGATTTAGAATTTAAAATCAAACATTTCAAGTCTGTTTAGTATTGGACAATGTCATTGAGATTGGTAGAAGTCATCTCAAGAAACCAATGTAAATCTGTCTATATTTAAGTAAAAGTTGAGTACTTCTTTACTTTTATCTTACCACTTTTGTTTGTGTATTTCTAGTATTCATGTCTTAAACCTTTTAAAATAACTTATTAGCTAGTTTATCTCATTTGCTATTTGGGAAGGGGGATTTACTACTAAATCCTCAAGTGATTCCCTCTTTACATTTCGTTTGTTGGGTTGTATAACACCTTGGGAATTACATCAGCCTCTTGATCTTTTCTTAGTTTTGTGCATTTCCTAAAAACATTTTTCCAACTTTCCTTTATTTGTCTATGAACTTGAAGATAGTGTCCCTTTTTTAATTTAGAGGGTATTTTATATTTTCTGATTTACCTATTCATGAAATTAATAACATTTTTTAAATCACACTTGTTTAAAACTCTTTAAGAATGGCAAAACAAATGAATTTTTTTTCTACATTAAAACAATTTGATATTTCTATGTTTTTCTCTAGTACTTTGAGTAAGTACAAATTACCTGTGAAGGAGAGAAAAAAGCTTATCATGCTTACAAATTTATTACACTAACTTATTTAAGTCTCATAAGAACACAACTATAATCCCCATATTACACATGAGGAAACTCAGGCACAGAGAGAAACAGTATCTTCTCCAAGATCACAAAGATGGTAGAAGGCAGAGCCCGGATTTGAATGCAGGTAGTCTGACTCCAAAGTAGCTCTTGACGACTTCATTTTCATTCCAAATACACAGGTAACCATTCTGCTGCTAACATTTTTTGCCTCTGGTTTCCTATGGCAATACCTTTCTGCAATATTCATTATATGTGTTTGCCACCTTTAAATAGGATAAAACATTGTATAATAGAAAAATATCTGAATTATTAATCAGAATAATGACTGATAATAATGACTGTGTTCATCTCTGAAATTAATCAGTCTTGTAATATTAGGCAAAAGCAATTAGTCAACTTATTTATCTGTAAATAAATGTGGATTTTAACCTGTCCAGCTTTTTATAGGTTTGTGAGGACAAAGGCATTAAATTATATCTAGGAAAAGTTCATTATCAAGGTTAAATGCTCTACTTATATGATATATTATTATTTCAAGTTTGTTCCTTACTCACCTAGTCTCAATTCTCCTGGTATTCTCCTCAGACTTTTCCCTCATTATGGCAATTATGTGAAACTATAGGAGCCCACATCGTGTGTGTTCTCTCTCTCTGTCTCTCTGTGTGTGTGTGTGTATGTATGTGTGTGTACAGATATATACTGATTTTTCCTGGAAGTTAATGTATCTACTTCTTCACCTTTCCATCATTCTTTAATCCTTCCCAATCTAACTTATCTCCCATAAATTCATCCAAATAAGCTTTAGTTAAAATCACCAGGGAATTCCAAGTTTTAGTTCCAACAGGAAAATTTCATTCTTCATCTTATTTTATTTATTCAGCAGTTTTCAGCCTATTGACCACTTTTCCTACTAGAATATTCTATTCAGGAGATACCCAAGACACAATAGTTGCCTGGATTTTCTCCTTTCTTCTGATTGCTCCTTGGTCTTGTTATAAATTCATTTACCTAATTTTAACTAAGTTTCCTCAAAATAGAAACTTATTTTGGACTCATATCAATCTATTTTATCAACTTGGGTGACAGCAAACAGATACACAGCTTCATTTATAACGTACATACTGGTGGATTACAAAAGTTTTATCAAAAGACTGAGCTCCAGACCCAGAAACCTTATTAATTAGTTACTATGTCATCTTGGAAGTCCCAAAGCCCACTTGTTTCAACATGTATCTACAATCACAAACATGATCTTTTAATTTTTCCATCTCCTTGAATGGTCCCTCACTGTGCAAAACATAAACATAGACTTTTTTCTCGATACTCATTAGTCATTTCCCTCATTCCCTAAATTCAATCCATTATCAAGTTATACCTACTTTTTCTCCTAAATGTCTCTCAAATCCACAAGGAAAACAAGTAGATAGTTCTAAATATGTCACTTAACTAGACTTTAGACATTACCTAATAACCTGTATCCACTATATCGCACTGCAGTTGAAACATGGCCACAAATAATTAACTTATTCACACCCTTGCCATGTAATTTGGTGTGCTGTCCTATTCTAATTCTGGGTTCTGGGATGTGATTTCATTTTGTTACTGGAATGTTACCAAATGTCTCACAAAGAGGGGCTGAAAAATATTTGTATGTTAAATGCTTGTCTTTTCTTTACATTCTTGAGCACACTGCCATGTGAAGAAGCCTGAACTAGACTACAGGAAGATAAAGGACACATAGCCCAATCTCACCCCTATTGATCCAGCCAGCAGATAACTGACTCGAAGGTGTAGAGCCAGCTAGCTGACTGGAAGCAGACTGCACATATGTGGGCAACCCCAGTGGAGTCCAAAGTAAATTGCTGACACACAAAATAGCAAAATAAATGACGGTTGTTTTAAGCCATTTAGTTTTGAGATGATTTGTTGTTCAGCAAAAGCAAACTGAAAATTCCCCTCTCAGCATCTTCATTCTGCATATACAATTTTTTTGTTGTTGTAAAGGAGGCTGGTCATGTCATGCCAGCTTAATATTCTAATAGCTACCAACAACATTTAGAATAACTCTACTCCACAAAATGGAATAAAAAGGGTCAGCATATTCTGGCTTTCAATAAAATTTTTGAATTTAATATTTTATTGTGCTCACTCTTGCCTTCTGTACAAACCACATTAGACTTCCTCATTTATGAAAGTTCCATCCTTACTATTTTCCCTTAGCTTTTGCACAATCTGACTTTTTCCCTAAACTAATATCCCCTCATGCATTTTTTGCCTATTTAGTCATTATGTATCCTTCATATTTTAATTTAATCATCACTTGCACAGGAAATATTACACTGCCCCCCTGACAAGTTCACATCATGGTATTTGTTCCACATCTTTCTAGCACAATGTACCTGTCTTTGTAGAAACTATTCAAGTAGTGATATTAGATTTATTGTATTAACATTTCTGTGTTAATAGTATGAGAACTTCAAGACTATAGTCATTGTCTTTCTTAGTCTTATTTCCAGTGTTTGACACAGTGCCTAGAATATAGTAGATGTTTAATAAATAACTGTGCGAATAACAAATGAACCAAGAAATGAAGTTAGTTGAAACATGTTTGTAACATAATATTAAGATTTATCAAATAATATATTAACAATGGCACAGTATAGTTTTTACAATGAAATAATGTTGATTCACCATCATGAAAATATGTAGGTTTTCAAAATTTAGCACATTTTAAAATCAGTTGGGTAGTATGTTAAAATGAAAATTCCCCATTCTTGATCCCAGAAAATGTGGAAAGAAAATTCTGGGATTTTGTGCATGCATGTTTAGTAAGCACCCAAGATACTTTAACTGTGCAGATTTTATGAATTTACTTTGAGAAATACTGACTATAGAATTTTGCCCTTTCACTTTAAATTAAAGAATGTTTTATCTATTCTACTTAGAATATTACAGGTTCCTCTCTGTTGAAATGTGCTCAGGTACTATAAATTGATTTTAATATTGGTCTAAGGAAACCATAAATGAGAAAATAAATATGTGCCCAAAACTATAATAGCAGAAAAAGCTACTACTCTTCAGCAGTAGAAGCTTTTTGATTATTTTTGTTTTGATTTATTTGCCCTGTCTGTTCTGTCCCCCATGATCATTGGTAATTAGTAGGTAATTGTATATAAAGTATTGGAAACACATCTTGTTCTAAGTCAGAAGGAGTTTGCTATTTCTTAAAGGGTATATATACATTCATTCCATTTTAAAACTTGAAAGGGACTTTAGGTTATGTCTAGTTCAACTAACAGATTGTGAATAAATGTCTTGATAGAATTAATTTTTTCAACATGAAATTCTCAGTTGATAATAATTTAGTCTTTCACTTCCCAAAGTTGCAAACTACCTACTCAAAAGAAAGTGATTCTTATTATTTTTTCATAATAAATGTATAGGTTTGGCTACATTCACTAGTTCAAAGACCTCTGGCATTTATTGGGCAAGATGGCCATTGGTGCCACTTCTAAATTATAAAGTGGGAAAAGAGAAATTCAGTCTAACTTGTGTTTTTTCTCTGAAGGGAAATCCCAGAAAATGAAGATGGTAAGAATAATTACTTGGTAACTTTCTCACATTTTCTTATTAACTGCTCATGTTTTTTCCTTGGTGGTAATTTTATGTGGCATAGCTGAGGGTAGGAGATTAAGAAATGGCCAGGAATATAAATAATGAATTAGGGAGCAGATATTTATCACTTCCATATGTTCTTAAGATGATATATAGAATTCAAAGGCAGGCAAACATACTGTTTTAGGATTATGGGATTTTTTTTTTTTTTTAAAAAAAAACAATCCTCAACATAGTCACTTACTGAGATAGACTTCGTTTATATGGAAAATCTCTTTTGTCCTACAATTGCTATCTTATTCAGTCTGTCTGCTAATTGAGTAGGACTGACCTTTAATATTTTACATTCTTTCTTCCCTCCAGCCATCTAGGCTCCCTTCCCTTTTACAGCTTGGATAAATGGAATAGTAAAGATTCCAAAAAATGTCCACTTACAAAGAAAGATTTTGATTGATTAAACAAAATATAATCTTTCAACCTGAAATACGACACCTGTTATAGAAGACGGGACCCAGCACATGGTGACACTAGTAGGCACTCAGTGTATTACTTTACACTTATCCCTTCCTGTTAAGGGGTTCATCTTTGGTGAGTTGGCATATCTATGACAGAATGAAGCCAAGACATGAAGTGAGTGGCTGAGGATTAGTTGGCTTTAAAAAGCCAGCCTATTTAAAGCTTCTAGCCCAAAATAATTCTCTGAGATGGTATAATAATTTCTGTTAAACTAGAAGGCTGCCATAAAAAAAAAAAAGTGGGCTCAAATGCTTGTTGTTAAATTAAGGCATAAAAAAAAATGTTATTACCACAGTGCCAAAGGAACAAGGATTAGGTAGTATTATTGGCTGTTACCTGTACTGTGAGGTGTAGACTACTAAAAGCTTAGCTGAATACAGTTCATCATCGCAAATGGGAGTGAGATGTAAGAAAGTGGAATTAAGAAATTAAAACTAGACTGGCTTCGTGGCTTACACCTGTAATTCCAACAGTTTGCGAGGTCGAGGAAGGCAGATCATGAAGTCAAGAGATCGAGACCATCCTAGCCAACATGGTGAAACCCTGTCCCTACTGAAAACACAAAAACTAGCTGGGTGTGGTGGCATAAGCGGGTTGTCCCAGCTAGTTGGGAGGCTGGAGCAGGAGAATCTCTTGAACCTGGGAGGCACGCATTGCAGTGAGCCAAGATTGGGCCACTGCACTCCAGCCTGAGTGGCAGAGTGAGACTCGGTTCCCCCCAAAAAAGCATTTAAAACTAAAGGTGTCTGCCTCTGTAGCCAGCAGCCTGAGACTTGCATAGTGGTATACCAGCACACTAGGCTCAGCATAAAAGTGAGTCTTAAAAAGTTAAAATTTAAAAATGTACTCATGGGTTTATGGAAAATTTTCCTTATTACCTTCTGTTTGAAAATTAACACTATTTCCTTATTAAGGAAGGACAAATAGGTTACGTAGAAGTTACAGTGACTACTTCCACCTTCTGTGTGTGCATTTGCTTATACATGGGTACCTACGTCCTTGTGTGTATACGTAAATGTTTATGTGCATTGGCATGTATTGAGTTTTTGGCATAGACCTTGTAAACTCTTGTAAATTAAAAGTATCTTCTACTTTCTTTCCTCCCTTTCTCTTGAGCTGAGAACAATACATAACGATGAAATACTAGAGGTTTCTCTGATTATATGGAAGATATACATAATAGGGGAAAATGACTAGTTTTTCTTATCTAAACTCTTTACTTAATGAAGACAGCCTTCCTAATAGCATTTTTAAATTTAATATTTAAAAAAATATTTGCCCTTTAGTTGTGTTAGCAAATGTCATGACCAGTTTATGATGGTTCTAACATGCTAGGAAAACCCCATGCTAGAATTCAGACCTCTAAGATAGCAGCATGTTCTTACTCAGGATTACCCTCCACTTGGCCCCTAATCTTTATATCCAATGCTAATCGTATTCCATAAGACACTGTTTGTTGAGGCTTATGTATATTTGTCTTCCATCCTCTTGTTTGGAATTTGATTTTGATTTGCTAACAAGAAATATAAAACATCTCCACAAGTTAGCCTGCCACAGTTTCAAGGATGTTAGTGGAGGATAGGAGAATGCTGGGTCAGAGCTTTGATCCCCAGAGGGCACTGATCTGGGCTAGATGACACCTCCACATCCACTGGACAGTATTACAGTAGAGAAGCCCTGCTCTAAAGGACACTGAATCGTTTATAATTGACGGTAAGCATGACTGCCCTTTCCTTTGGAGGGAGACATTCTTTGAAAGACATTCTCCATCTTTCAAAGCTGTTTGCTATGCAAAGATCCTTGAAAAGATAGTCTGGACAGAAGTGCAATTGATGACTCATTCAAACTCTTTTGAGGAGTTAGTTTGAGAGATTCATGAGAATCATTTCCCAACACTTATTTTCTTAATTTTCTCCCTTGAAAATATAGTTTGAGTTAATGAGTTTGTTATTTGGAAACTCTTAAAACAGAACCTAAGTTAAAGTTCCTGAATATGAGATGAGAAAATGTCTTGTTTGGATGCTGAATTTGTGATTTATGTTTTTATAAATAAGATAACTACATTGACTGATTTTTCAGGTTGTTAACATATGGAAGGTATAAGAATATGAGAATAAGACATTCTTAAAAGGTTATAATATAAGCTCTATGAAACAAAAGACCCTGCTTGTAAACATAATTACATCATATTTTTATTCTTCAAAAAGAGCACCAACTTCTTGGAATTGTTGAATACCCTTGTGGGAGAAAGAATTCTTTCTTTTGGAGTTAGTACTTAGCAAACATTCTGTACTTATTTTTCTAAGGTAGTGGCTTGTAAATCTGTGTTTTTTTCTTATCAAATTTTATTATCCATTGTTTTTAAAGCTAACTTGTTCCCATATAAAATTGAACTCAGGCTTCGTCATCAGTTTTAATAGATTTGATGAGTGTTTTATTCAGTAAGAAGAACATGAAGTAAAGAGAGATTTGGACTTAGAAATGAGCAGCTGCTTGTGAATCTTACTTTACCATTTATTTATTTATTTATTTAAATTTTTATTGCATTATAGGTTTTGGGGTACATGTGCAGAACGTGCAAGATAGTTGCGTAGGTACACATATGGCAGTGTGTTTTGCTGCCTTCCTCCCCTTCACCCACACTTGGTATTCATCCCCAGGCTATCCCCCCCAGCCCCCCCCGCTGTCCCTCCCCCATTTCCCCCAACAGTCCCCAGTGTATAGTAGACCGCCTCTCTGTGTCCATGTGTTCTCATTTTTCTCAGCCACCTATGAGTGAGTATATGCAGTATTTCTTTTTCTGTTCTTGTGTCAGTTTGCTGAGAATGATGTTCTCCAGATTCATCCATGTCCTTACAAAGGACACAAACTCATCATTTTTGATTGCTGCATAATATTCCATGGTGTATATGTGCCACATTTTCCCAGTCCAGTCTATCTTTGATGGGCATTTGGGTTGGTTCCAGGTCTTTGCTATTATAAACAGTGCTGCAGTATCCTCTGACTTCATTGCTCAAGATTCAGAATTTAGCATGGTATAAGGAGGATTTTAGTTATTGCATTCGAAAAGACAGCAAAATCAGGGTAATTTATCTCTAGAAAAATGTATAGCATAATTATTTAAAGTATATAAAATACTTTTGGTTTGTAAATGTTAGTGATGATCTGGAATTACAGTGCATACAATTGAGTAGTAAACTGTAATACTTAAAAATTCCTATATAGAACAGTGATTCAAGAATTACAGACTATTTTCAACATGCTTTTGTGTTTGAATGAATCATTAAAATATTACACTACTTACTCAAAAATATGAATTTCCTACTGAGAAATAGCATAGCACACAAAATAGTAGTTTTTCTAAATTCACCTTTGGTGTTTAACCACTATATTATTTAGCAGGTGCATTAGGAAAGGAATGAGGCAGGAAGACATTGCTATCATTTGACTATTATTTAGCAAATGCATATTAAGAACCTACTATGGAGTGGACACTATAAGATAAAGGTAATGAGAGGCATACTTATTGGGAAGATATAGAAGCTTATTTTTGTAGCCCTCACAACTTCCTAGGGCAGCTTGCCTGCCCATGACCCCACCCAAGACCCTGGAAATAACCCAGCAATGAGTTCACTTGGTCATGCCATTTTTGTAAAATTGGCAGAGGTAAGGATGATTTTTACTCAGCAGAGACTGCTATCTCTTTTTCCTCTCTGATTTCCTATCTATCCTACTTCTCCATCCTACATCTGGCCAGAGATATTTTTGGATTCAACTAAGGCTAAGGTTGAAGTGATTCACTGTCACTTTCATACAGCATTTCATCCACATCCATGTAGAAATAGCTTTCTAGAAAACTGCTCCAAACTTGTGTCAACTACCCTTAATTCAGGCCACAAAAATATAGTGCCAGAGATGATATCTTGATAGAAGCAAATTTCATAGTATTGCGTGCATGTGGATAGCAGCGTATAAACATGATTTTAAATAGACAGTGTCAAAATCTGAACTGTATTAGTTTTTGAGTTTTGTGGTGCTCTTGGATTTGTCACCTTTAAAAAAATTAAAGTATTTGAATTTATCTTTATAAACATCATAATTTTATATTTGTTATATGTAAACTTGGGTTGGATCTGGCTAGAAATGCAATGATGAATAAAAGAGTCACACTCTTGCCACCCTGCAGCTTAAAGTCTAAAAGACAAAATGGAGTTTGGTAAAAATATTTACACAAATTTATCTAAATTTTAGAAGAAATAAATACAGCAGATGAATGGGACACAGTGCAGGGGGCACTTGCATTAAGAGATCTGTTGGCTGAAGAGAAAAGTATGTTTTTCACGCAGAATTACTGCTTGAGGAAAGATGTGAATTAGATACCCCTCTGAATTGACAGATGAGCCTGGCTTAGAAGAAAGGGTAATTGCTTGAGATAAGTAGGAAAACAAGTATGAAGACTCTTGGAAAGAGGAAACATTTCTGTTGCTGCCACTTAAACTCTATTAGAAGAATATCAAATTTTTACAATTTTCTTCTTGGCCATTAATTAAATTTTAGCAATAGAAGACTACTAAGATAGAAAGAGCCTGTTTACTGTGTAAGAAAAGAAACTAATTAGGATAAAGTAATCTTCCCCTCTCCTTTTCCCTCTCTTCCCATTCCCCTCCCCTCCTCTCCCCTTCCCTCTGTTCTTTCTTTCTTTCTTCTTGCTTACATTCCTTTTTCCGTATCTTTTTTCTTCTGCTAGGGTAGGAAATAAGCATAGTATAGGACTCAACTTATTTTCTTCAAGTTCATGATACAAAGTCACAATTTTTTTGAGGCTTTTGTGTGGATAGGTGTATGTACAATTTTGTTCTGGTTGGAGATTGCCTTTAAATTGATATTTATCTGTAAAATTAACTTTCAACTATGTATTTTTTCCCAATTTTAAAATGTTTTACCATAATCACCAAATATTATAAGTATTTCCTCTAATGGCTCATTGAACAGCTAAATGTTTTTAACTTCTTTAGAAAGACAAGTGTGATAGACATAATGGCTGGTATAGTTGTTGAAGTCTTAAACTTCTTATTCTTTAAAGCTCTATTTTCTTTTCCTCATCTATGTGTCTCCAGACCTTTTCCCTGTAAGTTAAAAAACAGGTGATAATACTAAAAAAATTAATGGATGTGGAAGCTCTTCATGCCCCACTCAGATCTCCTTCACCAGACCATTAAATCCATCCCATAGCTACCATAGGTTTAGCTGCTTCTGGGTCAAGTTATCTTTTCTTTTCCTGAAAAACTTCAGGGGAGTGCCCTATGCCAGGGCTTCATAACCTGATATTGGGCATTAGACCATTCTAGAAAGAAAGTGAAAACACAGATTCTCAGCTATGGAGTGAAGCCTGAGAATTCGCCTATCTAACAAGTTCCCAGATGTTGTTGATGGTGCTGGTCAGTGGAAGTGGCCTTGACAGAACTGTCTTGCCTGGTTCTTCATGCTCTACACCAGGAGAACTGCCAAGGAGTTAAAAACCATAGGAGAATTGTTGGGTGTAATTTTTTACTCAAAAGGCATCACCCTATTTATATACCACCAAGAATAGGCTTTCTCAGCGTCCACAATTTTGCTCAACTTTTCTCCCTCCACAACATTGCCTCCCTTACTCTTTCAAAGGGCTTTCCTAAAGCACATTCTCCCAATAGATTTTATAAAAATAAATCCTTGCTCAGCCTTTGCTTCTAGAAAATGAACCTAAGAATATATATATATATAAAACATATGTAGTCTTCAAATTAATTTAATAGCTTTTATAATCATAAATTGTCCTGAGGTCTTGTCAGTATTTTTTACCTTGATTTGTCAGATTTGTTAAACTGAGGTCAGAACAGAAAAATCCACACCTGTTTTGAGACAAGCACTGAGATCTTGGATTACGAGATGCTCAAACTTGGTTAACAAATGAGCTGAGGGAAAAAGAAGATGGGGCAGTAGGAGCAACTCAGGATTGCAGCTCTCAGTGAAGACACAGAGGGTGAGTGCAATCTGCATTTCCAGACGGATTTTTGTTGCCCACAGAATGGGGAAATTCCCAGGTGTAGGAGAGACACGGGACGCCAGCACAGCTGCTTTGGCTGGCGTGGCCATTTCATCCGGTGCCGCAGCACAGTGGAACTCCACACAAGAAGCACTGGTCTGGGTAACCTGTTAAACTGGCAATCTGAGATTTGGGAGGGCAGATTAGCATATCCATCTGATTAAACAGGACATGGACAGTGAGCCAGACCAGGAGATTCCCGGAAAGCGACGTTTGAGCCAGTGCAGTGGATTGCTGCAAGGGAAATCACACAAATCCCAGTGCCATATTAGCAGGTGACTGAAACACCTGGGAGAGAGTCAACCATTCAACTTAAAAAAAAAAAAAGGGCTCTGAGGCACAGAGCCAAGTTATCAGGCTCAGTGGGTCCCACTCCCACAGGGACAAACAAAATGGTGATTTGAAATGCTCGGGGTTGAGTTTCACTGCGGGCACAGCTGAAACCAGGACAGTGCAGCTCGGTGGGAGAGGGGCGTTGACCATTACCAAGGCATCCTGCCCCTACTGAGGTACAATCCCATTGCTGACACAGCCTGCCATTGCCGAGACAACCGCCATAATAGAGAGACTCCGCCAACAGGGCGGACCCATGACAGCAGGGCAGAGCCCACAACAGCAGGGTGGAGCCCACAGCAACAGGGCAGAACCCACGACAGTAGGGTGGAGCCCACGGCAACAGGGCAGAGCCCATGACAGCTAGGGAGAGCCCACAGCAGCAGGGAGAAGCCCAAAGCAGCGGGGCAGAGCCCATGGCAACAGGGCAGACCCCACAGCAGCAGGACAGAGCCTCAGCAGGCAAATAGTGACTAGACTGCCTCCCAGCTGGGCAGGACAGTGCAACGGATACTCATAAAGAAAGCCCTAACTCCCCGAGACAGAGCATCTGAGGAAAAAAAAAGAGGTTTTATGAGTTCTGCTGAAGCAGACTTAAACGTACCTGCCTAACACCCCTGAATGATCAACGGAGCTCACAGCTCAGCCCTTGAGATTCTATAAAATATAAACCACCTCCTCAAGCAGCTCCCTGACCACTGTATATCCAAAGAGTCACCTCAAAAAGGACTAATCAGACTGACATTTGGTGGGCATCATTCTGGGACAAAGACAGCAGCAGAAGAAACTGGTAGCATCCCTCACTGTTCCACAGCTGCTACAGGTGTACCCCAGACAAGCAGGGCCTGGAGTGGACCTCAGCAGTCGTACAACAGAGGGGCTAGAATGTTAGAAGGAAAACTAAGTAACAGAAATACTTCATCGTCAACCAACCAGGCGTCCACTCAGAGACCCAATCGAAAAGTCACCAACTAGTCAGACAACAAGTGGATAAACCCACAAAGATGGGAAGAAACCAGCGCAAAAAGGAGGAAACACATGAAACCAAAACACCTCACATCCTACAAAGGACCAGAACTCCTCACCAGCAAGGGAACAAAGCTGGATGGAGAATGAGTGTGATGAAATGACAGAATCAAACTTCAGAGGGTGGAAATGAGAAACTTCCGTGAGCTAAAAGAACATGTTTTAAATCAATGCAAAGAAACTAAGAACCTTAAAAAAAGATTTGAAAAAAACATTCAAGGAAATGATAACAAGAATGGACAACTTAGAGAGGAATATGAATGAATTGAAGGAGCTGAAAAACACAATACGAGAACTTCGCGAAGCATGCACAAGTTTCAACAGCCGAATTGACGAAGCAGAAGAAAGAATATCAGAAGTCGAAGATCAACTCAATGAAATAACACGAGAAACCAAGATTAGAGAAGAAAGCTCAAAAAGGAATGAACAAAGTCTCCAAGAAATGTGGGACTATGTGAAGAGACCTAACATACGTTTGCTAGGTATACCAGATGGTGACGAAGAGAATGAATCCAAGCTGGAAAATACTCTTCAGGATATTATCCAAGAAAATTTCCCCAACCTAGCAAGACAGGCCATTATTCAAGTCCAGGAAATGCAGAGAACACCAAAAAGATATTCCGCAAGAAGAGCAACCCCAAGGCACATAATCGTCAGATTCACCAGGGTTGAAATGAAGGAGAAAATACTAAGGGCAGCCAGAGAGAAAGGTTGGGTCACCCACAAAGGGAAGCCCATCAGACTCACAGCAGATCTCTCGGCAGAAACTTTACAAGCCAGAAGAGAGTGGGCACCAATATTCAACATCCTAAAGGAAAAGAAGTTTCAACCCAGAATTTCATATTTAGCCAAACTGAGCTTCATAAGTGAAGGAAAAATAAAATCCTGTGCAAACAAGCAAATACTCAGAGATTTTGTCACCACCAGGCCTGCTTTACAAGAGCTCCTGAAAGAGGCACTACACATAGAAAGGAACAACCAGTACCAGCCATTCTAAAAACATACCAAATGCTAAAGATCATCAACAAAATGAAGAATCTGAATAAACTAACAGGCAAAACAGCCAGCTAGCATCAAAATGGCAGTATCAAATTCAAACATAAAAATATTAACCCTAAATGTAAATGGGCTAAATGCACCAATCAAAAGACACAGACTGGCAAATTGGATAAAAAGCCAAAACCCATTTGTGTGCTGTATCCAGGAAACCCCTCTCATATGCAAGGATACACAAAGGCTCAAAATAAAGGGATGGAGAAAGATTTACCAAGCAAATGGAGAGCAAAAAAAAGCATGAGTTCCAATTCTCAGCTTTGACAAAATAGACTTTAAAGCAACAAAGATCAAAAGAGACAAAGGAGGTCATTACATAATGGTAAAAGGATCAACACAACAAGAAGAGTTAATGATCCTAAATATATAATGACCCAATACAGGAGCACCCAGATATATAAGGCAAGTTTTTAATGACTTACAAAGAGACTTAGACTCCCACACAGTAATAGTGGGAGACTTTAACACTCCACTGTCAATATCAGACAGATCAATCAGACAGAAAATTAATAAGGATATCCAGGGCTTGAACTCAGACCTGGAACAATCAAACCTGATAGACATTTACAGAACTCTCCATGCCAAATCCACAGAATATACATTCTTCTCAGCACCACATCACTCCTACTCCAAAATTGGCCACATAATTGGGAGTAAAGCACTCCTCAGCAAATGCAAAACAACTGACATAATAACAAACAGTCTCTCAGACCATAGTGCAATCAAACTAGAACTCACAATTCAGAAACTAACTCAGTACCGCACAGCTTCATGGAAACTGAACAACTGGCTCTTGAATGTTGACTGGATAAACAATGAAATGAAGGCAGAAATAAAGAAGTTCTTCGAAACCAACGAGAATGAAGACACAAAATACCAGAATCTCTGGGACACATTTAAAGCAGTCTCCCGAGGAAAATATATAGTAATAAGTGCCCATATGAGAAGAGTGGAGAGATCCAAAATTGACACCCTATCATCAAAATTGAAAGCTAGAGGAGCAAGATCAAAAAAACTCAAAACTTAGCAGAAAACAATAAATTACTAAGATCAGAGCAGAACTGAAGGAGATAGAGACACGAAAAACCCTTCAAAAAAGCAATTAATCCAAGAGTTAGTTTTTTGAAAAGATCAACAAAATAGACCACTAACCAGACTGATAAAAAAGAAAAGAGAGAACAACCTAATAGATGCAATAAAAAAATGATAAAGGGGAAATCACCACAGATTCCACAGAAATTCAAACCATCATCAGAGAATATTACAAAGAACTCTATGCAAATAAATTAGTAAACCTTGAAGAAATGGATAAATTCCTGGACACCTGTGTCCTCCCAAGCCTAAACCAGGAGGAAGCCAAAACTATGAATAGACCAATAACAAGGTCTGAAGTTGAGGTTGCAATTAAGAACATACCACAGAAAAAAAGCCGAGGTTGAGATGGGTTCACAGCCAAATTCTACCAGACACACAAAGAGGAACTGGTACCATTCCTTCTGAAACTATTCCAGATAATCCAAAAAGAGGGAATCCTTCCCAAATCATTTTATGAGACCAACATCATCCCGATACCAAAACCTGGCAGAGACTCAACAAGAAAAGAAAACTTCAGGCCAATATCCATGATGATCATAGATGCAAAAATCTTCAATAAAATACTGGCAAGCCGATTGCAACAGCACATCAAAAAACTTATCCATCATGATCAAGTAGGATTCATCCCGGGGATGCAAGGCTGGTTTAACATATGCAAGTCTATAAATGTAATTCACCACATAAACAGAACCAAAAACAAAAACCACATGATTATCTCAATCAATGCAGAGAAGGCCTTTGACAAAATTCAACAGCCCTTTATGCTAAAAACCCTCAATAAACTCGTTATTGATGGAACGTATCTCAAAGGAATAAAAACTATTTACGACAAACCAACAGCCAATATCATACTGAATGGGCAATAACTGGAAGTATTCCCTTTGAAATTTGGCACTAGACAAGGATGCCCTCTCTCACCACTCCTATTCTATATAGTACTGGAAGTTCCAGCCAGAGCAATCAGGCAATAAAAAAAATAATTAAAGGGTATTCAAATAGGAAAAGTGGAAGCCAAATTGTCTCTATTTGCAGACGACATGGTAGTATACCTAGAAGACCCCATCACCTCAGCCCAAAACCTCCTGAAACTGATAAGCAACTTCAGCAAAATCTCAGGATATAAAATCAATGTGCAAAAATCACAAGCATTCCTATACACCAATAACAGACTTAAAGAGAGCCAAATCAATAATGAACTGCCATTCACAGTTGCTACAAAGAGAATAAAATACCTAGGAATACAACTTACAAAAAACATAAGGGACCTCTTCAAGGAAAACTACAAACCACTGCTCAACGAAATAAGAGAGGATACAAACAGATGGAGAAACATTCCATGTTCATGGTTAGGAAGAATCAATATTGTGAAAATGGCTATACTGACCAAAGTAATTTACACAATCAATGCTATCCCATCAAGCTACCATTGGCTTTCTTCACAGAACTGGAAAAAAACACCATGAACTTCATATGGAACCAAAAGAGAGCCCGCATAGCCAAGTCAATTCTAAGCAAAAAGAACACAGCGGGAGGCATCACACTACCAGACTTCAAACTATACTACAAGGCTACAGTAATCAAAACAGCATGGTACTGGTACCAAAACAGAGATATAGACCAATGGAACAGAACAGAGGCATCGGAGGCAACACAACATATCTACAACCATACAGTCTTTGACAAACCTGACAAAAACAGGCAGTGGGGAAAGTATTCCCTGTTTTATAAATGGTGTTGGGAAAACTGGCTAGCCATGTGCAGAAAGCAGAAACTGGACCCCTTCCTGACACCTTACACTAAAATTAACTCCAGATGGATTAAAGACTTAAACATAAGACCTGGCACCATAAAAACCCTAGAAGAAAATCTAGGCAAAACCATTCAGGACATAAGAGTAGGCAAGGACTTCATGACCAAAACACCAAAAGCATTGGCAACAAAAGCCAAAATAGACAAATGGGACGTAATCAAACTCTACAGCTGCTGCATGGCAAAAGAAACAATTACTAGAGTGAATCAGCAACCAACAGAATGGGAAAAAAATCCTTGCAGTTTACCCATCTGACAAAGGGCTGATATCTAGAATTTACAAAGAACTCAAACAGATTTACAGGAAAAAAATCAAACAAGCTCATTCAAAAATGGGCAAAGGATATGGACAGACACTTTACAAAAGAAGACATGCATGAGGCCAACAAACATATGAAAAAATGCTCATCATCACTGGTCATTAGAGAGATGCAAATCAAAACCACATTGAGATACCATCTCACGCCAGTTAGAATGGCGATCATTAAAAAATCTGGAGACAACAGATGCTGGAGAGGATGTGGAGAAATAGGAACACTTTTACAGTGTTTGTGGGAGTGTAGATTAGTTCAACCATTGTGGAAGACAGTGTGGTGATTTCTCAAGGCCTTAGAAATAGAAATTCCATTTGACCCAGCAATCCCATTACTGGGTATATATCCAAATGACTATAAATCATTCAACTATAAGGACACATGCACACGAATGTTCATTGCAGCACTATTTACAATAGCAAAGACCTGGAACCAACCTAAATGCTCATTTATGATAGACTGGACTTGGAAAACGTGGCACATATACACCATGGAATATTATGCAGCAATCAAAAATGATGAGATCGTGTTGTTTGTAGGGACATGGATGAATCTGGAGAACATCATTCTCAGCAAACTGACACAAGAACAGAAAATGAAATACTGCATATTCTCACTCATAGGCAGATGACGAATAATGAGAACACATGGACACAGGGAAGGGAGTACTACACACTGGGGTCTATTGGGGGGAATAGAGGAGGGACACTGGTGGGGGGGAGCTGGTGAGTGATAGCCTGGGGAGAAATGCCAAATGTGGGTGAAGGGGAGGAAGGCAGCAAAACACACTGCCATGTGTGTACCTATGCAACTATCTTGCATGTTCTGCACATGTACCCCAAAACCTAAAATGCAATAAAAAATAAATAAATAAATAAATAAATAACAAATGAGCTGAAAGAACCCTCCTGGACTTCATTGTCTCCTTACCTTTCCCTGTGGCTCTCCACCTGGTGTTGAAGAGAAAGGGAAGTTCTATTGACTGATTTTGCAGGTTAAACAAGTTACAGCTCATAATTTCGAAGTTAATTAGCTTGACGTCATAGAGATATGGTCTGTATAACTCTGAACATTAATGTAGAATATACATTCTAGCAATAGCTCTAAGAATACAAATATATAGAATAATAAAACCAGAAAAGAAAACATAACCAAATAATAAAACTGGAAAAGTAAATAAAACCAAACTAAATTGGTCTACCTATTATTACAATTACTACCCAAAAGATGTACTTTTGTCAACTCTTATTTTTTCCTTCTTTGATATTCTGAAATTTACATAATTTCCTGTAATTTGCTTTTATTCTTTAATTTGCTTTTAAATTTTTTCATCGGACACAGATTCACCACTATTCATTTTACAAAAATATTTTTATGCTTAATTTAAAGAAATCGTCAGGGAGAAGGGTCCTCTGGTTTATATTTTCAGGCAGATACTTAATAAAATTGGAAGAAATCGCTTTGATAGATCAATGAGAGTTCAGTAAAGTAAATTTAAGAAACACAAAGCTTAATTCATTATAGGTGAGAAGAAATGTGTGTGATGTGTTTACATTCCTATCTACTACTGGGCATATTTTTGGCTTTCACTACTCTAAGGGACCAGGAAATATACACACATACAATTATTCTTTATCTAGTTATGAGTTACATAACAATACAAATTATACATTAATAATTACATATTACAATCCAAAATATTTTATGATTACATAAACAGAAAATTGTATTGCTAAATTTAATATAAAGTCCCATCTCAGGGAGTACTCAAAAGAAATATGCATTTGAGTATAATACTGTTATAGAATTGATATATTATTCAGAGTTTTTATGTAGAGGTTGCAAAACTTCTACACATTAATGATTTATTAACAATGCACATTGATCTATTTGTTTATTAAAAAATTCATAATTTAACAGGTTTATTCAAATAAACATCTCAATGTCACAAGTGAGAAAGACTCAAAATGTTTATAGGAAAGACAAGTTATCTGTTCACCAAAAAATGCTATTAATAGAAGAGATATTGTATATGGTTATATGGAGTTTAAACTCTGCTTTTCAAAAGGAACCTAAGTTTATTAACCAATTGCAAAAACATACATTTTGAATATACAAAAATGTCCTCTGCAAATAGAGACAATTTGACTTCCTCTTTATCTAATTGAATACCTTTTTTTTCTCTTTCTTGCCTGATTGGCTAGAACTTCCAATACTATTTTAAATAGGAATGGTGAGAGAGGGCACCCTTGTCTAGTGCAAGTTTTCAAAGGGAATGCTTCCAGTTTTTGCCCATTCAGTATGATATTGGCCATGGCTTTCTCATAAATAGCTTTTATCATTTTGACATACGTTTCATCTGTATCGAGCTTATTCAGAGTTTTTAGCATAAAGGGCTGTTGAATCTTGTCCAAGGCCTTCTCTGCATCTATTGAGATGATCATGTGGTTTTTGTCTTTGGTTCTGTTTATGTGATGGATTACATTTATAGATTTGCATATGTTGAACCAGCCTTGAAACCCAGGGATGAAGCCGACTTGATTGTGATGGATATGCTTTTTGATGTGCTATTGCATTCAATTTGCTGGCATTTTATTGAAGATTTTCACATCCATGTTCATCATGGATACTGGCTTGAAATTTTCTTTTTCAGTTATGTCTCTGCCAAGTTTTGGTATCAGGATGATGTTGGTCTTATAAAATGAGTTAGGGAAGATTCCCACTTTTTGTATTGTTTGGAAACATTTCAGAAGGAATGGTACCAGCTCCTCTTTGTGCATCTGGTAGAATTTGGCTGTGAACCCATCTTGTCCTGGATTTTTTTTTGGTTGGTAGGCTACTAATTGCTACCTTAACTTCAGACCTTGCTACTGGTCTATTCAGGGATTCGACTTATTCTTGATTTAGTCTTGGGAGGGTGTAATTGTCCAGGAAATTATCCATTTCTTCTAGATTTACTGGTTTATATGAATAGAGCTGTTTGTAGTAATCTCTGATGGTAGTTGGTATGTCTGTGGAATGGGTGGTGATATCCCCTTTATCATTTTTTATTGCATCTATTCGATTCTTCTCATTGTCTAAGCCCAAAATCTCCTTAAGATGATAAGCAACCTCAATGAAGTCTCAGGATGCAAAATCAATATACAAATTTCACGAGCATTCTTATACACCAGTAAGAGACAAACAGAGAGCCAAATCATGAGCAAACTCCCATTCACAATTGCTACGAAGAGAATAAAATTTCTGGGAATACAATTAATAAGGGACTTGAAGGACTTCTTCAAGGAGAACTACAAACCACTGCTCAAGAAAATAAGAGAGGACACAAACAGATGGAAAAACATTCCATGCTCATGGTTAGGAAGAATCAATATTATGAAAATGGCCATACTGCCCAAAGTAATTTATAGATTCAGTGCTATCCCCATCAAGTTACCATTGACTTTCTTTGCAGAAAAGAAAACAACCACCTTAAACTTCTTATGGAACCAAAAAAGAGCCCACATAGCCAAGATAATCCTAAGAAAAAAAAAAGGTGGATGCATCACATACCTGACTTCAAACTATATTACAAGGCTACAGTAATCAAAATAGCATGGTACTGGTACCAAAACAGAGATATAGACCAATGGAACACAGCAGAGACCTTGGAAGTAACACCACATATCTACAACTGTCTGATCTTTGACAAATCTGACAAAAACAAGCAATGGGGAAAGGATTCCCTGTTTAATAAATGGCGTTGGGAAAACTGGGTAGCCATGTGCAGAAAGCTGAAACCAGACCCCTTCCTTACACCTTATACAAAAATTAATTCCAGGTGGATTAAAGATTTTAATGTAAGACCTAACACCATAAAAACCGTAGGAGAAAACCTAGGCAATATCATTCAGCACATTGGCATAGGCATGGACATCATGACTAAAACACAGAAACAATGGCAACAAAAGCCAAAATAGACAAATGAGATCTAATTGAACTTAAGAGCTTTTTCACAACAAAAGAAACAATCAGTTAGAGTGAACAGGCAACCAACAGCATGGGAAAAAATTTTTGCAATCTACCCATCTGACAAAGGGCTAATATCCAGCACCTACAAATAACTTAAATTTACAAGAATGCAATAAACAACCCCATCAAAAAGTGGGCAAAGCATATGAACAGACACTTTTCAAAAGAAGACATTTATGTGGCCAACAAACATATGAAAAAATGCTCATCATCACTGGTCATTAGAGAAAAGCAAATCAAAACCACATTGAGATACCATCTTATGCCAGTTAGAAAGGCCATCATTAAAAAAATCTGGAGAGAACAGATGCTTGAGAGGGTGTGGAGAAATAGGAACACTTTTACACTGTTGGTGGGATTATAAATTAGTCCAATCATTATGGAAGACAGAGTGGCGATTCCTCAAGGATGTAGAAATAGAAATACCATTTGACCCAGCAATCTCATTACAAGGTATATACCCAAAAGATTATAAATCGTTCTCTTATAAAGACACATGCACAAGTATATTGATTGCAGCACTGTTTACAATAGCAAGGACTTGGACCCATCAATGATAGATTGGATAAAGAAAATATGGCACATATACACCATGGAATACTATGCAGCCATAAAAAGGATGAGTTCATGTTCTTTGCATGGACGTGGATGTATCTGGAAACCATCATTCTCAACAAACTGACATAAGAACAGAAAACCAAACACCGTATGTTCTCACTGATAAGTGTGAAACCAATTAAACAATGGGAACACATGGACACAGGGTGTGAAACATCACACACTGGGTCCTGTTGGAGGGGAATGATGCATCAAAGACACTTATTTAGAATTTAAATACACCTACTTTTGGGGTGGTAAAATTTCTATCTCTGACAATTGTCAATCAAATAAAACCACATTTCCTTTTTGTCACTTAGTAAGCAATTGAAAAAAAAATGCAAAAATATGTTTAAGAATTAAAATTATTATACTTGTGTTTTAAAATACATTACTTGGCAGACCAAATAAGGAACTGAAATGGCTTTTATAAACCACAAAGTCCTATAAAAATTTATGAGGATGCTATTTTTATCTGTGCCTCCACCTTTCACTCTAATAATCATTTTAGTGAAAATTAAATTTTCAAATAAGTATGTATGATAACTTTTACCATATTATAAATTAATGCACTAACTAGTAGTTGCTTTATTTTTCATCAAATATGAACAAATCTTTTTGTGTACCTACTATGTAAATGAGATAGAGCCCTAGGTTTTAGGACTTAAATCCTGAGGCGATGGGGAATATAGACAATAAAAATATCAACAAGTGAAAACTTAGATACTGATATTTGATGTAAAACAAAAGAACTAGACAATGTTAAAAAGAATAACAGGAAGATGTCTCATGCCTGTAATCTCAGAACTATGAGGGGCCAACACAGGTGTATCACTTGAGTTCAGGAGTGTGAGACCAGCCTCAATAGTATGGTGTAACCTTGTCTCTACCAAATGAAAAAAATTAGCCAGCCGCAGGGGCATGCATCAGTAGTCTCAGCTATTCGGAAGGCTGAGGCAGAAGAATCTCTTGAGCCTAAGATGCAGAAGTTGCAGTGAGCTGTGGTCACATCATTGCTCCCAGCCTAAATGATGGGATTGAAGCACTGTCTCAAAAACAAACAAACAAAAACAGAATAACAAGGGAAGAGAGGTGTGTGGAAGCCATGTTAGTTTAGGAAGGCCTCCCTCTAGACATGAAAGATGAGTCAGCTTAATGAAGATCTAGTGGAAGGACAATCGAAGATTTTTTTTTTTAATCACAGGGTGAAAGCCCTGGCCATGTTTAAGAGACAAAATGAAGGCCAGTGAGGATAAAATGTAATGTGGAAGTGGAAGTGGAAAAGAAGAGGGAAAAGAGATCAAAGAGGTAGGCATCAGTAAGGACATGGAGGACCTTGCAGAGTAAATTGATCTATTTACACTGATTACAATGGAAGCCACTGGAGAGTTCTATAAAGAGGAACGTGCTATGCGATTATGATATCCATAGCTAGAAACAGCAGAACATTACAAATCCTATGAGATCCCAGCTTATTAAAGTCCCATCTGTCAAATTCTAATATATTTATAATTTTAATGGGCACTAATCATATTTTGAAGGTATTATACATTCAGAAGTTATCTTGTAAATCATTGGGTTTTTATACCACTGACAACATTTGGACTCAGGGGTACAGGTGTAGGGAATAAAACTTTGGTAGAAGAATCACCCTGCACATCTCTAATCAGCCACTGTTCATAATTAGCTAAGCAACTATGCACATAGATACCTTCATGTTGCTTCTCTCTCTAGGCCTGCAAGGCTCAGTGGAAGCTTGTTGCATTTATTGAGTAGTAAATTAACATCATAGTGCTTCAAGCAACAACATGTTTTTTAATTCTGTTACAATTTCAGCCCTTCTGCCTTCCCTGCTGCAAGCCTCTGACAATGGAGCCAACTTACAAACAGAATGCTGAGATAGCTTTGTCAGCTTGGCAAATCATGTTATATTTCTCCTCTTGTTTGGTAGAAATTACAAGAGTCTCTTTTACTATAAAAACAGAAAATGAATAGTAGAAATTTTCCAAAAACTTAATCCTACTACATTTTATACAGGCAATACTGGATCATCTTCTTTCATAACAAGAAAAGCCATTCCCACTTCAAATGTTTTAATTCCCTTAAAGTTCCATTCAACATGCTTTCTGAGAAACATCAATTGAAGTAGAAAGCAATCTTTCAAAGTGACCTATTTGATAAGCTTTAAATGGATAACAATACTCACACCCTTACAGGGGAGTAACTGCCACTATGAAAGACGTGAATGTTCTTAATCTAAGTAACATCCACTGACTCACTTATAGCATAAGAAGAACTGGGAAATCAATGGCTTTGAGCTAATTGAATGCAGGAAAAAAAAGGCAAAGGCAGCCTGCTTATAGATCATTAAATATGACTAATAAGAGTTAAAATAAAAACAGTAACAGAGAAGCATTTAAACTTTGAAACTGAATGAGGTATATAATTTTAAAACACGTATCTAGTAATGTTAAATCAAGTAAAGTAGAAAGTAAAGAGGGTAAGAATAATGCAGTGAGCTGTGATCATACCATTGCACTCCAGCCTGAGTGACAGGACTGAAACCCTGTCTCAAAAACAAGTATCAAGTAATGTTAAATCATATGGAAGCCTGCTTCCCTGTTCCTTTTTTCTTTAAAATTATTGATATGATTTTGTTTTGCTACAAATCTACCTTTTGATCAAGGAAAGGGCAGTATTATTAGATGTAGTCCAAGATATTCTATCACACAAAAAGGTAAAAAGACAGTCCTGATGTTTGTACTCAATTGCATCAATAAGTATGTCTCAAGTATTCCTTAACTACTATAGGTTGAGCATCCTTAATCCAAAAATCCAAAATCTGAAATGCTTCAAAATCTGAAATGTTTTGAGCGCCTACATCATGCCACAAGTGGACAACTTCATACATGCCCTCATGTGATGAGTTACAGTTAAAACAGTCAAAACTTTGTTTCATACAAAAATTATTCAAAACATTGCATAAAATTTCCTTTGGGCTATGTGTAGAAGGTACATATAAAATATAAATAAATTTTGTGTTTAGACTTGAGTCTCATTTCAAAGAGATCTCATTAAATATATACATATAATCCCAAATAAAAAGAAATAAAAAATCCTAAAAACTTCTGGTCCCAACCATTTTGGATGAGAGATACTCAACCTGAACTTATTTCTAATTATTTAATTGATTTATTGTTTTCTGATAACTGAACCAACTATCCATATTTTATTTTACATATTTATAGAATGGAGATAAGAATATCTGCTTTTATGTGATGTTTACAGGCAATAAAAAGTTGTATCTACAAACCATGCTAAACATATAAATCATATACTAGATAATTAAAAGTAATGAATTAATTTAATTAATTTAATCCTATTAATTTGTGTAAATAGTCACATGCACAAGCCTTAGTTTGCTTTTTCATGTGACTATTAACATAATAGGATTTGGATTTTTTTGTGTCTTTGGGAATATATTTACATTATTAACTCTAAAAAAGAATTTCAAGAGAATAAATGACTTTAAGCCTAACATTTTAACTTTATAGTTGGTTTCAAAGTTCTAAAACATTGCTCCCTTTATTAGCTTTAATGATATTTTATTTATAAAGTATAGTTATGGGAATAACTTTGCTTTACTTTTTATAGCCCAATTTTCTGAATGGAAATCACACTCAGTATGATATAGAAGTAGCTTTCCTTGGGAATAAACCACTGTGGACTGGTTCTTTATTTGTTCAAGTAGGAGGGAGAGCCACCATGGAAACTACTGTTCCATAAAATCCACGAGAAAAGCGAATGTCCTAACACTGTGACTTGCTCATGTTATTCTCTCCAGAAAATTTACTCAATTGAATTTTAAGAAAGCTAAAAGTTTATGCCTGAGTGGATTGTCACTAAATGCCTACACAAGCATTCTTGCCCACAGTGCCACGTGAGAGAGTAAACTTAAAGAACAAAAGTAAAATACCAGCTTTGTGCAGAATGCATGTGAGATCCCTCTTATTGAAGGGTATACTTTGAGGAAAAAAAATGAATGTGAGTTTTTAAAGAAACTATACTTTTAATGAACTGTTCTGAATAAAGAAAGCAAATGAAAGGAGCATGTACCTACAGATAGTTATTTGATTTAAAAATGTATTCCATGTTTACCATGTTTCTTCTTATTCACATTTTTATGACTATTCTCCCACGTAGTGAGACTGGTGATTTAAATTCAATGTATGAGATATAGATGTATAACATAATTTGAGGTAAATAATCTTAAAACAAAATAAAGATGACTGTAGCCTGAGAATTGGCCATTTTTTCTATGGTAAAATTAACAAGCTAAAATGATAGTTTCCTTTCTAGCAATGTTTAGCAATTGGCTTTTTATTTCCATGTTTAAAAGGTTGAGAGTTCTTAAATAAAATATAATGTTCATTATCATGTCAAGTTACACATACATTTTACAGCATTCAAAATTAAGCAATATTACATTATAGAAATATGACTTTAGATATATGTTTAGTTCTTTCTCTTGTTTAACAAGTTTGTATATTTTTGGGTATAACTTTCCAGTCTACCCAGATCATTTCATATTATAAATAATTTTCTACAATGTAAACTATGTTAAATTGTGTATTATGTATATCTTAATTACTTTAGTATATTAAGGTACAAATTTTAAGCTGGTGCTCAACTAAAAAACGCTTTAGGTTTACACTCCTGACAATATGGAGGAATAGATTCCCTGAGGGAATCTTGCAGTTAATACAACTAAGCTGTGAATGTGAGTAATATGCTACCAACTTACCAATATAACTTGGAAAATATTAAACAGAATTGCTGAAAATAAATGTTATAATATTAGAAACAAATTATAATGAATGAGTCATTCAGGAGGGTGATCAAATTCTGAAGAGATTTTGAAACTTAAAAAATATTAACATGTGGGTAATTCTCAGCAATTGTTTGCTGCTAATATAATAATCATGTGTTATCTGTGGTTCACTGATGGATCACTGTTTTTTAATCAGTTAAAAAAGTTTTGTCCACATTTGTCACACAATTTTAAAAATCAGTAAAAGATTAATTTTTATGGAAGGTCAATATTTATGTTTAGAAATTTTATGTAGCTCTATAAAGTACATACGAGTCATTTGTCCTGGTTAGCATTTAATTACAAGTCTATTTTAGTTGATATTATTTGGCAATTATTCACATTTCTTAATTTGAGGGATTTGAAAAATATTATGTTATTGTTCCAATACACCAAATTAATGGGTCACTTTAAATTTGTTCCGAAAAGCACAAAATGTGGTAAAAGAACATTAAGAAAATATCACATAAATGAATATATTGTATGAGGAAAAGTATACACGCAAATAGTAAAATGAACTTAGGAAATACATAATGTGAATGTATGGGTACTGAGATGATGCAATATGTAGAATAAATATTTCTGCACAAGCAACCCAAAAATTGTAGAAAGAAAGCAATGAACACCTTAAAAATTGTATGCATTAGATCAATTAGCTAGTCACAGTTTCTCTCCTACTTTTCTGTACGTTATACAATGTTGTCCATGCTCATTAAGATTTCACGTCATTTTAGAACAAAACACCAGGATAACTGTTAAAATTATTGATTGGTTTCTCTCTGTGTTTTATAAAAGAATCATGAAATGTTTTTCACTGTAAAACTGATAAATTTTTGTCATTAATTGCGGACAAGAAGCCTCAACTAAAAAAGCATAATTCAGCTTAGTAATCATGGCATAATTTTGTAAGAGAGCAAAAATGAAGTAGTAGAAAAATTGTTTTTTTAATAATGGAGTTATATCAACAGCATCAAAATACCCTGACTGCCAAAGTAAACATGCTCACATGCATTTTAATACAAAGAGATGACATGAAAGTATTTATTCATTGCATTGAAAATGCACAAAATAAATATTCATTTCGGTTATTTTGTGTGACATATTGTGTCGTCAGGAGTACATTTAGTATCTTGTATAGTTAGAAGTTATAAAGTATCAGATAAAACATTATTTTTAATGTTGTAGATAAAATATCCAGATAGTTTCAAACAAACTATAATATGAATAATTTGAAAACTAAAAGTTTGTCTCATTTCTTTCTTTTTAGACAATACATTGGTGATACTTTATTAGATGTAGTTTTAATAAAAGATGTTAATATGCCAAAGAAATTAGGAAGCTCTTTATACTGTTTAAATAAACATAAAGCTCACTTAAAGCTTATTAAGCTCTGGCTTGCAAGCTGAAATATTCAATGTTCAAAATTTTGGATTCTGATGCATACATCATATTAACATACGATATAAGGTTGTTAATAATTTTTAGAAATAAATATCTCCTTATTTTGTGGGTCTATGCCAAATATTCCACTTATTTGATTGAAACCACCAAACCCTGCCATTCACCAACGTGTAGCTGTGAGTTGAATTTTCAATAATTATAAATTGAGTAATACAAGAAACTAACTGGACATGGATTTTAAACTATAGTTTAGTCTTTGAATCAACAAGACTGAAACAGATTCCTTAGTTTTCACTGGGTAAATCAAATAATCTTTCCCAAAGATATAAAATTATGAAGATTAATGTTATAATGTAACACAAAACATTTTATCCTTTTTACTTAAAAACTAATTTTCTGTCACTAAAATTTACCTAGAATAGTGTTGAGCTCCAATACCATGTTGAAGAACATTACATTGGTCTTAGTTGCAAAAGGTTGAGAAACACTGATCTAAAGGTGCTCATGAAAAAAATAAAAAGATAAAAATGTGGTATATATCATCATAAATTATTATTAAAAGTGGAGCATTTCTAATTAATATGTTTGTCTCTTACAGCCACCTTGTTGCACTTTATTATTAAGGTTCTTATTTTGCTTCAAGTATACTTGTTACTTTGTATATAATGTCCCTACACACATACAGAGAACATGATAAGAAACAATTTATTTTCCTAGTTAGAAGTTTAACTTACAGAATGACTATGGGAGAGTTTCCCAAAGATACTTGCCCCTTGGCTTGTATCTTTTAAAAATACAATTTTATTTAAAGTATAAAAGGAATTAACCAATTTTGTTAATTCTCTATGGGGCCAATGTTCTGGTAAGAAAAATATACTCTAGGGATTCAATATAATTCTTTGATATAGGAAATAAACCTTTGAAAAAGTGGGACAGAGTAGACATAAATATATTATTATTATTTAATATAATAAGTTTACTAAATTATGTCATATAGCAATGAGATACCTAATTAACTAAATGTAATTAATTATTTTTGAGGGAAATAATTACTAAAAGCAATTTTGTTCATGTCTGTTATAGTCAAACAAGTCATTTTATTATATTCCATAAAGTATATCTATCTGAAATTATCTTTATAGTGCTTAAATAATTATTTTGTAAAGTTGGAGACAATATTGCATTTTACTAAAAAAGATCTCAGCAGTAAAATCAGATGTATTTAAATCCGGCCTTTTCACTTGCCACAGTTTTCTCACTTATAAAATAAAAACCTATAATATTTTCTCACCTATAAAATAAAAACCTATAATATTTTCTCACCTATAAAATTATATGAGATTACACATATCTCATATAATTCTGTAAGGTTAAATGTGATAATAAGTGCAGAAATATAACTATGCATGGGGAATTGTGGCTATTTCATATTTAGCAAATATCATCTCAGTATTATTAGCATTATGTTTTTAATTTTGCATAGATCAATATTTTCAAAGGATATGTTAATAAAAGATTTGATATATTCAAGAGCATATTACAATAAATGTCAAAATCAAAGGTATATCTTTCATCATATTCCCATTATTTCCACGTATACCTCTTTTTATGCATATTAGTCTATTTAAAGACAGAACCATATAAATTTTCTCTCTTTATGTTAGATAATTTTATTTATTTTATTAATAGGGATATATGTATTTTGAATTTTTTATCAGTAAACTTTGAGAAACATGATGTCACCTGACATGTTTATACCCACCCTAAGAACCAAAAACAAACAAACAAAAAATGTAAAATTCATGATTATTGTTTTGAGAATGTCATTATAAAATTGATCACACACACACACAAAGAACTAAATTCTAGAAAGTCTCAGTTTCTATACAGGTGAGAATGAGCTCTCAACATTCCTTTGCAGGGGGATAGACCTACACAGGAAGATAAATCCACAAGAAAGTGGATGAAGAAATGCTAGTTCGGTTTACTGGTGCCATGTGGACTGCTATGAGCATCTTACTAAAGTGCACATTGCACCTACATGCAATCATTATTAGGAAAAAAAATAACTTCAACCACTTTCTAACTCCATATACAAAATTAATTTGAGACAGCATGTAGACAAAAACATAACACTCAGAACCTTATACTTTAGAAAAATAGATTATGTATATAAACTATCTTTAACATAAAATATCATTAATATAACATAACACAGAAACAAGATGTTCAGTTTGAGGAGTTTTAGCAATTAGACATAACTATATAACCATAACCTGAATGAAACTACAGAAATTTCTATACCCTAGAAATGTCTAATTAACCAAATTGCCCCAAATTAAATTATTTTCTATTGCCACAGATGAGTTTTGGTTGTACTTGTTCATGAATACTGGCTATTTTCACTCAGCATAATGTGTTTGACATTCAATCATGTTGCGGTGCATATATCAATATGTTTTTAAATTTTTTATTGCTAAATAAGTTTTTATTGTATAAAAATACCACAATATTTTTATCTATTTTTTTTGCTAATGGACATGTGTGTTGTTTCCGGTATTGGCTATTACAAATAAGATTGCAATTAAAATTCCTATTTGAATTGTTTTGTGAATGTACATTTTTTTTAAATATAATTCATACAGTCTTCATTTTGTGATTTTTTTTCCTGTATAAACAATTCAATGTCAACTAGGAAATTTTCTTTTAAGTCCTGTGGATATACTAATATTTTCAATTAACTTATTATTTTCCACTCTCAATTGTGGCAAGAAACAGAAGAGACATGAGTAACTGTACCCTTGTGAATTTTTATTAATTAACTAAAAAGAGAATAGTCTAGGATAAAATGAAAAAAATTGTCCATCATTAAGGAATTTTTCTTCCTATTTGATTGCATTTGTGTTAATATTTCTAATACTACATTTATCAATGTTTCATGTAATGTATTTTATATATGGCTGGGTAATACAATGTGTTTGTGGGGTGGTTCTTATCTGCATTTAGCCATATAAATGTTTAGCTTATTCTAAACTCTAACGTAGAAAATGATTAAGATAAACAGATTACCTTAAGGGAAAGCACTTATTTGTTCATTAAACACAGAGCTATTGATCACTTGTACTCTCTAGGCCTTGAGAAACTCATGTTTCCCAACATGGAAGAAAATAAAAAATATTGAGATAAAGTGTTTTTGATGTTCGCTTTCCTTTCTTTTTGTTTTCGTTTGCAATTATCTAGGTTAAACTGAGGAAGGAGAATGCTTAAATTCTATAGGCAGAAAGGAAATGGAATCCAAAGTATACTGGATATTTGCACAAAAAATTCAAAAGCAAAGAGATGAAGAATGTAAACATATTGATATGTTAGTATCATGAGATTCTCCTCCCTCAAAAGAAGTTTACACTTAAAAATCTTTTTTCCCCCCAGGGAATAAGGAGTAAATTTACCTGGTAAAGGTGAGGCTCTGTGATGAGAACATCTCATATAGATAAATTGTGTGTGTGTTTGCATAAACACACCTATGTGTATATACATGTATATATGTGCATATACACATATATACACATGTATATATGTGCATACACACACACACACACACACTGTCTCATCACAGAGAGCATCTATATATTCACAAGCACATGACATCTATGTTGCCTGCAATAGGATATGTATATATATTTCCTAAATAGGCAGTCAAATCCACAAATCAGGACTTTCTAGGTTAGTAATTGGTAGAAAGCTTTTACTCCTCAATACCTATCTAACTAAACAAGAGTAAGACTTGCTGGGGGAGGATCCAAGATTGTCGAATAGGAAAACCTCTGGAATGCAGTTCCCAGCAAGAACAATGCAGAGGGTGAGTGCTCACCACATTTCCAAACAAGTTTTTACTGCCCACAGACCAGGAGATTCCCAGGCTGAAAAGCACCACGAATTTTCAGCAAGGCTGGTGCCACAGTTTGGCGTACAGAAACTCACCCAAATCTGGGTGGCCATTTCAACTGGTGCCTGGAACGCCTGTGAGACAGAGCCACCCATTCAACTGAAAGGGAGGGGGCTGAGACAGGGAGCCAGGTGATCTGGTTCCTCGGGTACCACTGCCACAAAACAAGCAATCTGAAACTCTCTGGATTGAGAGTTTTGCAGCAAGAGCAGCTGGACCCGGAATGGTCCAGGTCACTGGGGGGAAGGGTGTCTGCCACTACTGAGGTAGTCTGCCAATACCGAGGTAGTTCACGTAGCAGCCGGGCAGAGCCTGCAGCAGTTCAGAAACACCTCTGCTGGGAGAATGTGACTAGACTACTCTGTGTGAGGCAGGGCATCTCTGAAAAAAGGCAGCAGCATGTCAGGAACTTATACATAAAGCCAACCTTCCTAGGTCAGAGCACCTGGGAAAAGAGGCAGTCATGAGTTCTGCTGCAGCAGACTTAAAGGTCCCTGCCCAGCAGCTCTGCACAGAACAGCGGAGCTCCCAGCACAGCACTTGACCTCCTATAAGGGACAGACTGTCTCCTCAAGCAACTCCTCAACCCCCAAATACCCAAAGGGACACCTCATAAAGGAGAACTCAGGCTGACATCTGGTGGGTACCCTTCTGTGAAGAAGATAACAGAAGAAGAAACCGGCATCAACACTTACTGTTCTGCATCTGCCGTGGGTGATCTCCAGGCAAGTGGGGTTTGCAGTGGAGCTGAAGCAGTCCTGCATCAGAGGGCCCTGACTGCTAGAAGGAAAACTAAGAAACAGAAATAGCTTCAACATCAACAAAAAGAACATCCACTCAGAGACTCCATCTGAAAGTCGCCAACTACAAAGACCACAGGTAAAGCCACTAAGATGGGAAGAAACCAGTGCAAAAAGGATGAAAACACCAAAAACCAGAATGCCTTTCCTCTTCCAAGGGGTCACAACTCCAACCAGCGAGGGATCAAAGGTGGATGGAGAATGAATCTGATGAATTGTTAGAAATAGGTTTCAGGAGGTGGGTAATAAGCTTCTCAGAGCTAAAAGAACATATGCTAACCCAATGCAAAGAAACTAAGAACCTAGAAAAAAGGTTAGATGAGATGCTAACTAGAATAAACAGCTTAGAGAAGAATATGAACGACTTGATGGAGCTGAAAAACACAGCACGAGAACTTTGCAAAGCATGTACAATTTGAATAGTCAAATTGACCAAGCAGAAGAAAGGATATGAGAGATTGAAGATAAACTCAATGAAATAAAACAAGAAGGTAAGAATAGAGAAAAAAGCATGAAAAGAAATGAACAAAGCCTCCAAGAAATATGGGATTACATGAAAAGACCTAAATCTACTTTTGATACGTGTACCTCACTGTGATGAAGAGAATGAATCCAAGCTGGAAAACATTCTTCAGGATATTATCCAGGAGAAATTCCCCAACTTAGCAAGGCAGGCCAACATTCAGGTCCAGGAAATACAGAGAACACCACAAAGATATTCCTCAAGAAGAGCAACCCCAAGGCACATAATCGTCAGATTCACCAGGGTTGAAATGAAGGAAAAAATGCTAAAGGCAGCCAGAGAGAAAGATCAGGTTACCCACAAAGGGAAACTCATCAGACTCACAGTGGACTTCTCTGCAGTAACCCAACAAGCCAGAAGAGAGTGGGGGCCAATATTCAACATCCTCAAAGAAAAGAACTTTCAACCCAGCATTTCAATCCAGTCAAACTACGCTTCATAAGTGAAGGATAAATAAAATCCTTTACAGATAAGCAATTGCTGAGAGATTTTGTCACAACCAGGCCTGCCTTACAAGAGCTCCTGAAAGAAGCACTTAACAAAGAAAGGAAAAACAAGTACCAGCCACTCCAAAATGTACCATATGGTAAAGACCATTGACACAGTGAAGAAAATGTGTCAGCTAACAGGCAGAACATCCAGCCAGCATCAAAATGACAGGATCAAATTAACACATAAGAATATTAACCTTAAATATAAATGGGCTAAATGCCCCAATCAAAAGACACAGGCTGGCAAACTGGATAAAAAGTCAAGACCCATTAGTGTGCTGTATTCAGTAAACCCATCTCACATGCAAGGACATACGTAGCCTCAAAATTAAAGGATGGAGGAAGATTTATCACGCAAATGGAGAGCCAAAAAAAAAAAAAAAAAAAAAAAAGCAGGAGTTGCAGTCCTAATCTCTGATAAAATGGGCTTTAAACCAACAAAGATCAAAAGAAACAAAGATGGGCGTTATACAATGGTAAAAGGATCAATGCATCAAGAAAAGCTAATGATCCTTAATATATATGCACTGAATACAGGAGCACCCATGTACATAAAGCAAGTTCTTAATGACTTACAAAGAGACTTAGACTCCCACACAATAATAGTGGGAGACTTTAGCACTCCACTGTCAATATTAGACAGATCAAAGAGACAGAAAATTAACAAGGATATCCAGGACTTGAACTCAAATCTGGACCAAGGGGACCTAAAACACATCTACAGAACTCTTCACCCCAAATCCACAGAATATACATTCTTCTCAGCACCACATTGTACTTACTCTAAAATTGACCACATAATTGGAAGTAAATCACTCCTCAGCAAATGCAAAAGAATGGAAATCATAACAAACAGTCTTTCAGATCACAGTGCAATCAACTTAGAACTCAGAATTAAGAAACTAATTCAGAACCTCACAACTTCATGGAAACGGAACAACCTGCTCCTGAATATTCACTGGATAAACAGTGAAATGAAGACAGAAAGAAAGATGTTCTTTAAAATAAATGAGAACGAAGACACAATGTACCAGAATCTCTGAGACACATTTAATGCAGTTTCTAGAGGGAAATTTATTGCAATAAATGTCCACCAGGTAAGTGAGGACGGATCTAAAATTGACACCCTATCATCAAAATTGAAAGAGCTACAGGAGCAAGGTTAAAAAAAAAACTCAAAAGCTAGCAGAAGGCAAGACATAGCTAAGATAAGAGCAGAACTGAAGGAGATAGAGACACAATAAAACCTTCAAAAAATCAATAATCCAGGAGGTGATTTTTTGAAAAGGTCAAAAAATAGATCACCAACCAGATTAATAAAAAATTAAAGGGAGAAGAATCAAATAGATGCAATAAAAAATGAAAAAGTGGATATCACTACTGATTCCACAGAAATACAAACTACCATCAGAGATTACTACAAACAACTCTATGCACATAAACCAGTAAACCTGGAAGAAATTGATAAATTCCTGGACATTTGCACCCTCCCAAGCCTAAACCAGGAAGAAGTTGAAAGTTTGAACAGACCAATAACAAGGGCTGAAGTTGAGGCAGCAATTAATAGGCTTCCAACCAAAAAAAGTCCTGGTCCAGTTGGGTTCATGGCTAAATTCTACCAGATGTACAAAGAGGAGCTGGTACCACTCCTTCTGAAACTCTTCCAAACAATACAAAAAGAGAGAATCCACTCCAAATCATTTTATGAGACCAACATCATCCTGATACTGAAACCTGGCAGAGACTCAACAAGAAAGGAAAACTTCAGGCCAATATCCACAATGAACATCGATGCAAACATTTCAATAAAATACTGGCAAACTGATTGCAACAGCACATCAAAAAGCCTATCAACCATGATCAAGTAGGCTTCATCCCAGGGATGCAAGGCTGGTTCAACATATGCAAGTCTATAAACGGAATCCACCACATAAACAGGACCAAAGACAAAAACCACTTGATTATCTCAATAGCTGCACAGAAGGCCTTCGACAAAATTCAACAGATCTTTATGCTAAGAACTCTCAATATACTAGGTATTGAAGGAACCTATCTCAAAATAATAAAAGCTATTTATGACAAACCGACAGCCAATATCATACTGAATAAGCAAAAATTGGAAGAATTCTCTTTGAAATCCAACACCAGACAAAAATGTCCTCTCTCACCATTCTATTTAATATAGTATTCAAATACCATATTGTATTGGAAGAGCAATATATAGTATGGGAAGAGCAATTAGGCAGGAAAAAAAGTGTATTCAATTAGGAAAGGAGGATGACAAATTGTTTCTATTTGCAGATGACATGATTGTATATTTAGAAGCGCTATCATCTTAGCCCAAAATCTGTTTAACTGATAAGCAACTTAAGCAAAGTCTCAGAATACAAAATCAATGTGCAGAAATTACAAGCATTTCTATATACCAATAAGCGACTAACAGAGAGCCAAATCATGAGTGAACTCCCATTTGCAATTGCTACAAAGAGAATAAAATACCTAAGAATACAACTAACAAAAGATGTAAAGGACATCTTCAAAGCGAACTACAAACCACTGCTCAAGCCCATAAGACAGGACACAAACAGATGGAGAAACATTCCATGCTCATGGTTAGGAATAATCAATACTGCCTAAAGTAATTTATAGATTCAATGCTATCCCCATCAAGCTACCAATGACCTTCACAGAACTGGGAAAAACTATCTTAAACTTCATATGGAACCAAAAGAGAGCCCACATAGCCAAGACAACCCTAAGCAAAGAGAACAAAGCTGGAGGCATCACACACCAGATTTCAAACTATACTACAAGGCTACAGTAATCAAAAGAGCATGGTACTGTTACCAACAAAGATATAGACCAATGGAAAAGAACAGAGACCTCGGAATCAATGCCACACATCTACAACCATCTGATCTTTGGCAAACCTGAGAACAACAAGCAATGGGGAAAGGATTCCCTGTTTAATAAATGGTGTTGGGAAAACTGGCGAGCAGTGTGCAAAAAGCAGAAACTGTACCGCTTCCTGACACCTTACACTAAAATTAGCTCCAGATGGATTAAAGACTTAAACTAACACCATAAAAAGGCTAGAAGAAAACCTAGGCAAAACCATTCAGGACATAGGCATAGGCAAGGACTTCATGATTAAAACACCAAAAGCATTGGCAACAAAAGCGAAAATAGTTACATGGGTCCTAATTGAACTCCAGAGCTTCTGTACAGCAAAAAGAAAACAGTCGTTAGAGTGCACCGGCAACCAACAGAATAGGAAAAACTTTTTGCAATCTACCCATCTGACAAAGGGCTAATAACCAGAATCTACAAAGAACTAAAAGAGATTTACAAGAAAAAAACAAACAAATCCAACCAAAAGTGGGTGAAGGATATGAACAGACAGTTTTCAAAAGAAGACATATATGAGGCCAACAAACATATGAAAAAATGCTCATCATCACTGATTATTAGAGAAATGCAAATAAAAACCACATTGAGATACCGTCTCATGCCAGTTAGAATGGCGATCATTAAATAATCTGGAGACAACAGATGCTGGAGAGGATGTGGAGCAATAGGAACACTCTTACACTGTTGGTGGGAGTGTAAATTGGTTCAACCATTGTGGAAGACAGTGTGGTGATTCCTCAAGGACCTAGAAATAGAAATTCCATTTCACCCAGCAATTCCAATACTGGTATATACCCAAAGGAATATAAGTCTTTCTATTGTAAAGACACATGCACTCGTTTGTTCATAGCAGCACTGTTTACAATAGCAAAGACCTAGAACCAACCCAAATGCCCATTGATGATAGACTGAACAAGGAAAATGTTGCACATATACACCATGGAATACTATGCACCCATTAAAAAGGATGAGTTTGTGTCCTTTGTAGGGACATGGATGAATCTGGAAACCATCATTCTCGGTAAACTGACACAAGAACAGAAAATCAAATACTGCCTGTTATCACTCATAGGCAGTTGTTGAACAATGAGAACACAGGGACATAGGGAGGGGAGCATCACACATTAGGGTCTGTTGGAGTGGGCAAGGGAGGGACAGCAGGGGGATGGGAAGAGTCCAGAAGGGATAACATGGGGAGAAATGTCAGATGTAGGTGACAGGGATGGAGGCAGCAAACCACATTGCCATGTGTGTACCTATGCAACAATCCTGCATGATCTGCACATGTACCCTAGAACCTAAAGTACAATTTAAAAAAAAGCAAAAAAAAAAAAGACTTCCCTTCTGTTTATTTGACATATAATACGGATTATAAAAATTCTTACATAATGTTAGTCTAATAACTACTAAATGACATCTTTGACATTTGTGAAACCTAATATTTCCCTGAAAGTCACCTTAACCATTAAAAGTCAATGAGAATCTTAACTCTGATAATTTCAGAGATTTCCTAAAATAAATTAATATTTAAAAGTAATTTTGAGTATAGTTCTACTTGACTCAAAAGCTGTTTATAACCACAAAATTTGATCAAAACATTGTCCTTAACATGTGTAATCTTATTAAATCAAGTTTCTGTGTTTGCTAATTAGTTGAATGAATAATGGTTGACCTAGGAAACTGTAATTGGAAAGAGTTATAATATTCCGTTGATGAAAAGAAATATACATTGCTATAATTTGTGTACTTATGAAGAATTATATATATACTTATGGAGAATTGAGGTTAATTATGTCTTAAAGGCTATGAAGAACTATAGTAAAATTAGAAATGTTTAAAAGTCTTGGTCAGCAAATGCATACTATAAAATATTTACAGATACGTGTGAATGTTCCCAGTCATGATAATTTAAACAAATATAAGCTTTTGAATTTACTCATCTGTAGGTGATTTTTGTTTATACATTTTTTTCTAGCAATTCTGCTGTTTTTCTAATAACATAGACTCAAATCCTCAATTTTAATAATTAGGGTGAGGTAAGAGACTTTTACAAATGAAATTGTTTCCTCACTGAATGTCTGAAAATACTAAGAGTATGTAAATATGAAACTGTAGAATCAGTAGAAGTAGAAATTAAACTGGAGAGTTTATGAAATTATAGAGAATTGTAACATAAAACAACCTAGAAAGTTGCAGGTGGGCAAATTCTTTCTGGATTTCCATTTTAAGAAAGAGCTAAAGAAGGAGAATTGGTAAACTCAACCACACATACTGAAAATACTCTAGACTAGGTGATTAAGCAAATTATAAATAAGCATAAATTTATTAAAATTAACATCTTACTAAGTAATAATAAAGATTTTCTAAAATAGAAGTCATTTAAATCCCTAGGAATTCACGGTCACTATATGCCCAGTATACTCTCAGTATAATTTCCAATTAAATATGGTGATGACGTACAATCTGTATCTGTATTTTCACATGGCACTATTAGAAGACAGATTTTGGTTTAGTTTAAGGAACAGGTTTTTAAAACCCAGTGTTGTCCTATGGAAAAAACTCCCACGCTAAGCATTGAAATTCTACATTCTAAATGCTTGATGCAATCTCCTTAAGCTTATTCAGATACTATTTATTTTTATTTTTATTTTAGAGATAGAGATTCGCTCTTGTTGCCCAGGCTAGCATGCAGTGGAAAAATCTCGGCTCACTGCAACCTCCACCTCCCAGGTTCAAGGGATTCTCCTGCCTTAGGCTCCCATGTAGCTGGGATTACAGGCATATGCTACCACGCCTGGCTAATTTTTGTATTTTTAGTAGAGATGGAGTTTCGCAATGTTAGCCAGGCTGGTCTTGATCTCTTGACCTCAGGCTATCTACCTATCTTGGCCTCCAAAATTGCTGGGATTACAGGTGTGAGCCACTGCTCCCAGCTTCAGATAGTATTTCTATAAAAGCAGTGTCTCCCAATGTATGCCATGTATACAACAATATGTATTCATGATAAGTTTAGGTGGTGTATAAAAACAGCCAAGTTAATATGTATTAAAGTTCACAATTAATATGTTGATTCTCATTTCAAAGATGTTGTTTTCTAGGATTAAGCTAGGTAGGAATTGATTAAAAGCCTTACCAGTTTTAAATGGAAATAGTAATTTCCATTTAATTTAATAGTAATGGAATTACTAGGTGATCTGAAAAAATAAAATACTAAATTTGAGGAACATGCTAAACTCTAAGATATTTTTGAGGCCTTGCTATCGGCTAATTCTTTCTTCTTGTATGCCATGTCTTGGCTTTTAAGTGGAGGGACTCAATATTTTTTTCTTTGCAATTTGCTAACCAATGTTCCCTCCCTTCTCCAGAACAGATATTTAGTAAATAGTAATTTATTTCATTTGATCATGTATTCAAAGGGTCTTAAATTTTTCCAGATGTTTGCTTATTTTGAAAAATATCTAATTTTATCAGCTTTATAAAGGAGCAATTTTAAATTTATGATCTATATGCAATGTTACAATATTTGAAATGTTCTCATATCAATCAACTGAAAATGTGTTCCTAGAGCAATCAATTAAATTTTCAAAGTCACAAAGCAGAAACAATACTGTTCAGTTTAAAAACCCCATTGGTAAATATTGGCAGAGCTTTTTATGGTTTGAAATAATTAAATCATCTTGGAAAGTCTTTATGAATCCAGATCTGTAAGGGATGAACAAAAATGATGACAAAATATTTCAAAGTTCACATTGTTTTAAAAATGACTGATGATACAGGTAACAGTATTAGCAAGCCTCAGAATTACAAGTACGTTGTGTTCCCAAAGTTCAGTTTTAAGTTGATTATTTACAACTTTGAACGAATACTTCAATGGGAATAATATAAAACTTGTTCAATTCTCAATTTAGCCTTTAAATACCTACAAACTCTAATGTAGTGAGAACAAAATGCTGATACTGCTGGCCTGAATTCTGATTTCTAAGATAGAAAACAGTATAACATAAAAAAGAAGAAGCAGAGATTCCTTATTTTTCTGAGGATAGGTTAAACATTAAATGAAGCTGTGAAATTACTTAGTCCCATTGTTGTTATTATTGGTATTCATTGTCCTCCCTTTCAGAATCCTTTCTTACTCAGTTTCCTTCAAGATAGAGCCTTATACTGCCCACTCTGGTGGGGAGGCACCCACCTTGATTCCCTAGCTGAGCCATTGCACTCACCTGCCTTCGAGTGCTTTATGGTTCAAAGTCACTGCCCTTCTACATGAACAAAACTCCGGTTAATTACGGGCTGTTTATTTATCTATATTTTTGGAAGAATGTAGTATGCCAACAATTTCACACTAGTAAATAATTGTTGCCTTTTGAAAACCGTAATTTTTTTTTTTTACAAAGAATTTTAAAAAATGTATAGTGATTTTATCTAGAGGCAGTTCTTTATTTTTAAGTTCTGGGGTACATGTGCAGAATATGCACATTTGTTACATTGGTAAATGTGTGCCATGATGATTTGCTACACCTATCAACCCATCACCTAGGATTAAGCCCAGTGTGCATTAGCTATTTTTCCTAATGGTCTCTTTCTCCCCACCTTCCCCTCCTACAGGCCCCACTGTGTGTTGTTCCCCTCTCTGTGTCCATGTGTTCTCATTGTTCAGCTCCCACTTATAAGTGAGAACATGTGGTGTTTGGTCCTGAAATTGACTTCTCAATTTATCTTCACTAAGGCCGATTATTTTCTGGATTAGTTTGTGTATCGTTTGTTTTATTTTCATTTTAGTTTCTTCCATTCTTCCTCCTCTGAATTTATAAGATCACCAAAAGTCCCAAGCCTTGCTTGTCTCCCACAAGAGTTTCTATACACAAAATGGTGAGCTTTGGTGGCCTGCGGAGGGTCAAAGGGAAGAAAGGCCCAAGGAAGGCTACAGCAGAGATGGTATCAGCCAATGAGCCAAGGATATTTACAATGAAGACTGTGGTAAAACGATGTATTAGTCAGGATTCTCCAGAGGAACAGAAATAATAGAATGTGTGCGTGTATGTGTATGTGTTTGCAAATATGTTTATATTTATATGGTCCTGTACCACATAACAATGTTTCAGTCAACAGACCACATATACTGTGGTGGTCCCTTAAGATTACAAGATGGTATTTTTACTGTTCTTGTTCCCTGTATAGATATGCTTAGATACACAAATACTTACCATTGCATGATAATTGCCTAGAGTATTCAGTAAAATAACATGCTGTACAGGTTTATGGCCTAAGAACAACAGGCTTTACTACTTAGCCTAAGTGCACAGTAGGCTATACCATCTTGGTTTGTGTAAGTACACTCTATGATGTTTACAGTGACAAAATCTCCTAATAACGCATTTCCCGGAATATATTGCCATTATTAAGCTATGTGTGTGTATGCGTGCGTGCGTGTGTGTGTGTGTGTGTGTGTGTATGTGTGTATACACATAGACAGAGAGAGAGAGAGGAGAGAGATAAATGTGTTTTAAGGAATAGGCTTATGCAATTGTGATGGCTGACAACCCCTAAAATCTTTAGGCAGACAAAAGCTGAAGAACTAGAGAAAAGTTGATGCTGTGGTTGGATCCTAAAGGCTGTGTAAAGGTGCACTTATCTCTTCCTCAGAGGATCTCAGTCTTTTCTAAGGCCTTCAACTGATTGGATGAGGCCCACTCCCGTTATAAAAGTTAATCTGTTTGGCTTAGAGTCTATGGATTTAAATATTAATCTCATCTAAAAAATATGTTAACAGCTCCATCTAGATGGGTGTTTGGCAAAATCTAGTTATCATGGCTAGCCAAGTTGACAGATTAACCATCACAGATAGGAACTGTCAGGACTGTAAAAATTGTTTTAGGTTTAAATCTATTTAAAGTAAACATAAATATCATTTCATAGGAGCAGTTACATCATTAAATTTTACAAAGCATAGAAACAAGAAGACAGAAAATTATCAATCACCGTTTTGAAATTTATTACTGTTTTTAATAGTAAATGATAAATACTGTTTATATTTTTAAGGATTTATCTTATTTAATGATTACAAACTCTCAAAATAATAGAAATTCTTTGTCTCCTTAAAATATATGTAGTCATAAGCCACATAATATTTTGGTTAATGGAGACATAGACCATGATGTTCTCATGAGAATATAATAACATATATTTACTGTACCTCTTCTATGTTTAGACTGTGTTTAGATTCACAAATGCTTACCATTATTTTACAATTGCTGACAGTACAGTAACTGCAAAACACAATTGTAGCCTAGGAACAATAGGCTATAACATATAGCCTACGTGTGTAGTAGGCTGCAGTGTCTAGGTTTGTGTAATACACTCTATAATATTCACACAACTATCAAATTGTGTAACAACTCATTTCTCACAAAGTATCCCCATCGTTAAGTGACACATGACTGTATTTGAATGATATACTTACATAGTAATTAGTTAGAGTTTGAATAATTCTGAAAGTGAATACTGCGGTTACTTCATATAAAGAGATGAATACAAGAGTGGACTGTGTTTACATTTTGTAAATTGGTAGAATTCAAAGTAGTTTTGTACACTAGTTTTGTTTTTTTCCCAAAAAAACAAATAAAGGAAATGATTTTTTTTTCTTATGCAAGGGAACTTTCTTTACATATAATTTAGTACATGTAGTTACTGCTGCCATCATTACAGCATTTCTCTTTCAACAATAAGAGGCAACAGTTTGAGGTTTAAACAACACATAGATTTTAAAAAAAACTAAACAAAAACCAAGATACTGAAAGCTATAGTTCACCAGTATTATAATGCACACACTCATATACTACTAAAATAAATAGTGACATTTTACGTTAATGAAATTTCTTCCTTTAAAAGATTATAATAAGAAAAGATGCTGTTTTTAAATGAAATACTTTTATCTCCCTATCTAAGGCAATATAAATCACTCCTTTATGGTTATTATAATGCTGAGCAATGATAAAGTCACATATACACATAATGAATACAAATGAAAGGTAATAGTTAGCTAAATAATGTGTGCCACATAGTTGTATGAAACACTAATTTAGAAATTTCTAGCAACCAAAGGGAATATCAATGAGAAATAACCTAGAGCAAAAAAGAATCAGTTTGATGAATTGGGCTATATTAAAGAAGTTCCAAGACTTTTTCCTTTTTTGACTCTGGCAATAAAATAGACAAAACTTTCATGTGAGAAAGTAATATTTTACACTTGGAAAAATGAAAACTTCGAACCTTTTCTTAAGGGAAGAACTTTGCATTTAAACCATTGGCTCTTTAGAGACATTTTCAGGATGAAAAAAAAAATCAAAAGATTCATTTTACTTGAAGCATTAAAAAAGATGAAACACATGGGGCTCCTGGTATTTCTCTCATTTAAGTTTAGTGTCATGATGGTTTGATAGGGTCTGAACATTCATTTAAAAAGATATGCCAAGTAATTAAAAATATTGCAGGTAAGTTGAACATTTGACCTATTTGCTTATTTTAAGCTCTGCCTCGGGATCACTCCTATTCCACATTGTAAGCTATTCCACAGAAGTTATAGGCCATGCATATATTTTAGCATGATGAATGTTGGTATTAAAAGGCTACACTTTGTCCCATCTGAGGCAGCACTTTATATCAATGTGGAAACTTAATGTGAAATTGAGGGTTACTGTGGCACCCTAAGGAATCAAGAAAAGTCATACTCTAATGTATGAATATTCAGAAGGAGCAGCATATAAATGTTCCATGTTTTTTCTCAACATTTCTATAAAACATTATATATTATAAAATAGAATAATTTTATTTTTATAGCAACATTCACACAACTGTGTGCTGTAATTCACTAATTCATTTTTACATTCATGTGCTAATTTCTTCAACACACATTTATGGAGCATCAATTATGTTTCCAGGAACTCTTCTAGATCCTAGGATATAACCATGAAAAAAGAAACAAACAAAAAACAAAAATTCCCAATCTCTGTTTTAGCAAGGAGAGATAGGAGATAAGAAAAAAATAAAGCAGACCAGGCGTGGTGGCTCACACCTGTAATCCCAGCACTGTGGGAAGCTGAGCAGGTAGATCACCTAAGATCAGGAGTTCAAGATCAGCCTGGCCAACGTGGCAAAACCCCATCTCTACTAAAAATACAAAAATTAGCTGGGCGTGGTGGCAGGTGCCTGTAATCCCAGCTACTCAGGAGGCTGTGGCAGGAGTGTTGCTTGAACCCAGGAGGTGGAGGAGATTGTGCCATTGCACTACAGCCTGGGCAACAAGAGCAAAACTTGTCGTTTTTTTTTTTTTGTTTTTTTTTTTTAAAGGAAAGAAAGCAGAACAAAACATAAAATAAGTTGTGTTTTAGATCAACAATAAAGCATGATGAGGAGATAGTGAGATGGGATGGGATGGTGAAGTGCAATTTTAGCATGTTCTAGAAGAACTAAGCACAGTTCTAGAAGGACTAAGTTAACTGGTGCTATTTGAGAAAAGATCCAAAGAATGGGAAGAGAGAGCCATGTGGGTGGCTAGCTGAGAGAAGAGCCTTCTCAGCAGAGGGATAAATAACCATGAAGAACCAGAAACAGCTATATGATTAGCAAATTCAATAAACAGCAAGAGAGCCTGTTCTTGGCAGGGAAATGAATTCGAAAAAGGGCTTATAGGCCACACACGTGTTGGCTTTTTCTCTGAGTGATACTGGAAGCCATTGGAAGACTTGAGTTGAAGATAACTCGATATAACATGACATGACTTAGATTTTAATAGTAGCATTCTGGCTTCTGTGTTGATAATTGACTGTATTCGGGCAAGGAGGAAAACAGTTACACCACTTAAAGGACTTTCTCAATAATTCAGATAAGAAATGATAGTGGCAGATTAGCTACAGAAAACAAGTCAGATGCTGGCTTTACATGGACTATAGAGTAAATAGCATCTGGTCACAAGAGAATCTGCTCCTCCTCCCTTATAGGCAGAAACTGCTTCTACCTTGGGTTGCTAGATACAATACAGGATTCCCAGTTCAATAAATTTTTGATAAATGGTTAATCATCATATATATATTTATGTACACATATCCCATATATATAATCATTAGCCTATATATATATGTGTGTGTGTGTGTGTGTGTATCCAATGGAATTTACCGTCCATGCAAATATGCCCATGCAACATAAAAACATAGTTATACTAAGAAAGTTATTTGTACTGTGTTTGATACCCAAATTTAACTATATTGTATTTTTATTTGCAAAATCTGGCAACCCCACTAGTATTCCTCCTGCTACAATGTGTCTTTACTTACATGTTGTTATTGAAAGTGTTCTTATCTTCCCCCACATAGAGATGTGTATTCCTTCTCCTCACTCCTATACCACAGAAACAATGGAGTCTTCACTGGCCCTGGGAGCTTGAGAGTTAGCTGACTCTCACTGGTAGCCTAAAGTTTTTGCTCCAGTGAGAGAAATTTCTGAGGGAAGTGGGCGTGGGTTTGTGTCTTTCTCTCACAGCAGCCAATCACCTCCTGTACCCTGTATCATGGAGAAGGGTTTGCTGTGGTTTTTTTTTTTTTTTTTTTTTTTGATCCTCCAAAGGTGAAAAATTATGGTCTCATATCTCTTAGCAGTGACTTTTCACACTTTCCAGTTCAGTTTATTTGGTTGCTTTGGTACTTGCTATCTCTGATGGGCTCAAGTAAGGTTATAATTTTGAAGATTATTTGGCTCTTTCTCACTCTTAGGGTGGAAGCAGTCTTCTCTTTTTCAGCATGCAAAGTATAATAAGACCTTTAAAGACTTAAACAAAACTTAGACACATTATCACACTACGTTTTCTGTTTGTTTTTCATCTATCATCCAAGAAAACTAGAAAGATAGGAGGGTTACCATTGAAAGCAAACATCTAGAAGGAAATGCCAATATAGAGAGTATGAATTTAGAGAATTTAAATTTAGACAAGTAAATAAACAAAATATAGTGCTAAGCCAATTCTCTGCCTGTGTCTTCATGCTTTTCCTGCTCTCATTCAGCATGATTTTACTGGAAATATTTATGGAAACATGTAACAAGTACTAGGTATAATAACATGATATTGAGTCTCCTAACTGTTATCCTCTACCCAGCAATTCTTTTATTTATTTCATATTGATTCTGTCTCTGTAGAAGTATTTTAAATTTGTCTATTTTTCCCAACCCTTTATTTCAATGTCATTTTCAGTCTCGTTTTTCTCTTTCAATAGAGAAGTATCCTAAATAATTTATTGAGGATGGAGGTCATCAGACATAAAATTCCTCAGTCTTGGCACTCTTAAAATGTAATTTACCTTTGTATTCACTCATCATTGTTTCCTGTTCTCCTGCTTCAAAAAGAGATTGTGCTTTCCCAAAACAAATTTCTCCTTGAGACTCTGACACATTCCCACCTTTCCACACTGCTTGATTTCTGAAGTGTTTGCTTCCTTGTTGCTGTATAGTACTCTTATGCTTGATGTTGGCTTCTTCTCTGGGCCCAATTTGTTTTATTTTTTTAATGTGCATTTCTCTACCCCAAGTTTTGAAGTTTTTTGTTTTTTAAGTTCTGCTAAATAATTGAGTAATATTTGCACTTTATGTACACAGTTTTACTTCCAGATTTTCTAATAATCAGGCTATTTCTCACTTCTGGCAGTATTAAACTTTCACACTTTGTTATTTCTGATTTTGACACAGTGTTGCTTCTTTAAGTAACTGACCAATCCCTTTTAATTTCCTTTGCTTTATCTCCTTCTCTCTCACACTTGAAGCCCCTCTCTGAGACATCTTATTCCTGCAAATTATTCAGCATTAAATTAATGTAATGACTGCTTAGTCTATTTTTGCAGTATCAAACACTCCACTAAATACTAATTTTACATTTTCATCTCCTCACTAGATATCACTACCTCAGTGTTTTCAAACAGCATTGTTGTCCAAAGCTGAGTCCATCATTTTTCACTAATGAAATTTCTTCTTTGATGTCTGTAGATTCAATGTGTATTTTACCAGTTATGTGGGTTCTAAGCTCCAGATTATTTTTGATTATTACCTTTTTTCATTCTTCACATACTTTGTCAATAAACAAATATTGATTTGACATTATGTGCTTTGTAAAATGATTGAGATTCAGCCATTGACAAAATTTATTCTCTTGCAGTGTGCTCTGGGAGACAAACAATTAAATAAACGAATTTAGTGAATTTTAGATAAGATTAAAGCTACTGGGATGAAATACTGTAAGAAAGTATTATAAAGAGAAATATCCGTCTGGGTATATGGTATTTGAGTTGACACTGGAATAATGAGCACAAACCAATTATAAAATGACTTGACAGGTGTACATTCCTCCATGAATAAATAAATAAATAGAAATCATGCAAAGCCCTTTTTAGTTTACTCAGTCACTTACTATTGGAACTTATTCCTGATTATGTATCTTTTTTCATTTGCACATTTTTTTTTCAAGGCCTGGTTATTACATAATAGGATTATTTTATTAAATTCTTAACTGAAGTTCCAATCTTTCCAATAGATAGAGCTAGAATTATTTCTCTAATAAACTATTGTGCTTTCTTGCTGGGCAATACATTTTTGTCTTTGCATGCCTTGGCTGAAGCATATTGGAATATTCCATAGTGTCATTTCTTCCACCCAAACAACCTCTTCTCATTGTTCCTAGCTGTTAAGATCTCTTACCTTTCATATTTTGATTTATATTTTGGGCTCTTTCATTCATGACGCATTCATCAATAGGCTTAATATTATAAAATTTTTCTTGTTTTGATTTCCCAGAGTTTTTCATTTTAAATCTATAAAAAGCTTTATGTTGTATTTTAAAAATTATTATACAGTAAAATTTACCTTTATAGTGTAGAGTTCTGTGAATTTTAACATTACCATTCATTTTAAAAATTAGCATTCTTATATATTTGCAATTGATCTTTCTCCTTATAACTGAATATTCTCAATTTCTCCCTCTGCAACTTGTAGCCTTGCTAGTATTCTTTTTAATTCGAATCACCCAATGCATCATTACAATTGTTTGTTTTTGAGGCAGAGTTTTGCTGTTGTTGCCCAGGCTGAAGGGTAGTGGGGTGATCTCGGCTTACTTCAACCTCCACCTCCAGGGTTCAAGCTATTCTCCTGCTTCAGCCTCCCAAGTAGCTGGGATTACAGGCATGTGCTGCCTCACTCAGCTAATTTTGTATTTTTAGTAGAGATGGGGTTTCACCATGTTTGTCAGGCTGGACTGCAACACCTGACCTCGGGTGATCCACCTGCCTTGGCCTCCCAAAGTGCTGGGATTACAAGTGTGAGCCACTGTGTCCCTCCTAAAATTATATTTTTTTAAACAAACAGCTCTACTAAATCAATTAAGAAGAAAAAAAGATTTTATTTTACCATTTTTTGCAATGTATTTCTACTGGCAACAGATTTTTTTCTATTTTTGTTTATTTAAAGAACATTTTTATTTCTCCTTTATTTCTGAAGATAATTTCACAGAATACAAAATTCTGGGTCATTTTTGTATAAATTTTTAATATTTTATTTTATTCTACTTTCTTATTGTTTGCATGGTTTTTATAGAGAAATCTGATGTAATTCTTACTCTTTCTCCTTTATAAGTAAAGTGAGTTTTCCCCCTTTAGTTTCTTTGAAGCATTTCTCTTTGTCTTCAATTTTGTGAAATTTTACTATGGTAATTCCAGATGTTGATTTTTCACCATTTACCCTATTTTGTGTTCTCTGAGCTTCCTGTATCTGTGGCATAGTGTCTGTCAATAATTTTGTAAAATTATCAGCCACTATTATTACTCCAAATATTTATCTTGCCCCTTTGTCTCTTTCTTCTTCTTCCAGAATATCCACTATGTGTATTTACATCTTTTGCAATAGTATAACAGTTCTTGAGCATAGTGTTCTGGTTTACTTGGCTTTTTTGCTTGTTTTTATTGTTGTCTTCATTTTTCAGTTTGAGAAGTTTCTGTTTACATATCTTCAAGCTCACTGATATGGTTTTTTTCTCTTTTTTTTCCATCAACTGTGCCCAGTTGAATGCTAAAAACATCAAAGGCATTTTAAAATTATTTTTGTCTGTTTTTTATTTCTAGCATTTCCTTTTTTCTTTCTTAAGGTTTCTATCTCTCTGTTTACACTATTCATCTGTTTTTGCATGTTGTTGATTTTTTATTAAAGTCTTCTGCATATTAATTACATTATAATCACTTTAAATTCCCTGTCTTATAATTCCCAAATCTCATCCATATCTGAATATGGATGTTTGCTGTGTCTCTTTAGGCTGTTTTATTCTTGCCATTTTTAACATGTCTTGTAACATTTTTTTTTGTTGAAAGCAAAAACATGATGTATTAGGTAATAAGAACTGAGAGAAATAGGCTTTTTGTGAGAGGTTTTATGTTTATTTGGCCAGGAGACAATGCTATGGTTAATATTTGCTATAATGTCCTTGCTTTAATTTCTGTGTTGTCTTTGGGACTCCTTAGGAACTCCTTAAACAGAGTCTGTTTTGTGGCTCTTTCAGTTATTATCCACTGTTTCTATCCTGGAGCCCTGTCAAGGTATTATTGGGGGAAGACATTCTGTAATGTTTATAATTAAATGCTCATTTTGTGTGTGTGCCAAAATCTCTGGCTGTGACTTTTAGAAGCATTTCTTAGCCTTTTTAAATTCTCCCTTACATGAGATATGAAGGCTAGAGAATATTGGAGATACCTGATTCCTTTTTTCCTAGGTCATTTAAGGTTCTAGTGAAATATTTTCCCTTGAGGGAAATTTGTTATTGAGAACATTATGCTCTGAGTGTATCTGAAAGTGGCACTCCACCTCATCCTGCTCTACCTCTTTCTATTGGAATTAGAAAATGTTTTCCAATCTTTTCCAGAAGAATCTGGTGGAGTTTCTGGAGGTAAAACTCAGGAAAGTGAGATCTGTTCTAAGACTAGGTCCTCAGAAGTTTTAATTTTCAAAATAGTCCGTACTCAACCTATAGTCATTTGTTAATTACTGTTTAAGTGTTTTTACCTGTTATTGACTCCAGCATCTTCTGCCCTCTATAAGCTACTATTCATTGTATTTGTCTGTGTCTTCTGTTTCCAGGATGGTAGTTTGCTCTGTGACCTCGGTTCTTTGATAATGAGAGCTCTTGTTAGAGCTCTCATTATCAATTATTTTGCTTTGTTCTTGTGAGTATGGAATTGATAACTTACAAGGACTTTACATATCAGAATGGAAACTAGAGCTGTCTCCTTGAGTTTTCAAAAGGTAATTTTTATACTAGTCTTAAAATCCTTATTATATATGTTACAGAGCATGATACATATTTGCCAAATCACAGTTTATGCCACTTAACATACACCTCGATGAATTACAATATATATAATAGAAGATTGTGGCATAGGTTCCATCTTCTTATTTCTTGATGAACAAGTCCTAAAATCAAGGCTATGTCTTATTCAAAGAAGCATTTCACTCTGTATAGTTTTCACAGCAAATATTTATAGGAGAAAAGCTCCAATAATGCATGAATATAAATGTTTAAGCAGCAGTTTTTCAATGTTGATACTTTATTTTTTTTTTCAGATATAGTTCTAATTATTTAGTTTTAGATATTTTCTGAAGCTAACAGAGAATTCAGACTTTTAGCACTAAACAGAACCCTTAACAATATGTGTCTCTTGTGTAAAAATTTTCTTTAGTTTCTGACCTTTAATATTTAAGGTCATGACAGCCATGTTTTAAAACGAGGCTATTTTTTCTTACTTGAGCTTTGCCTCTTCTTGAACCAAATCTACCTTAGCAGATAGGATTTTAGAAAATTTCCCCCAGAGGGTTACTTCAAGCTATTTAAGCTGCCATCAGCTCCTGATTTAGCATTTTTAATAAACTTCCTAGGGCAAAAGATTAATTTCCCTGGACCCTCTTTATCCTTGATGTAGAAGTATAACGTTCAATCTAGGTTGGATCATTGTTCACCTGCTGTCTTCCCTGCATGTTTATGAATAAGTAGATACAAGCTCAAGGAAGGGAGGAAAGCCAAGACAAAACAAAGGATTCCCAATTCTTAAAGTTTGTTGTTAAATAAAAACACAAACTAATACATATGTATGTAAATACAGTTGCTTTCACCCCATTAAAGTGAACACATTAAAGAAACATATGTCTACTGAGGCAATTTATAGCCAATAGTTTGAATTTAATTGCCTACATGCTTATTGATCCTTATCTGAAACTCATCTGAAACCAAAATTTCCACTGTCTTGGCAAAACTGTAGTTTATACAGTGACCCAGAAATTTGAGACTATGGTCATTATCAGAGACACTTGGATTAGTAAACCATCTCTCAACAGTCCCTCAAGATTATAATGGGAAGTAAGCCTAGAAAGTGCATATAATTATTCCCACTTTCATTATGAACATATGTAGTGATGTCCAGAATACAGTGATTTCACAGCATATCAAATTACAATTTTCTGAAATTGTTTTGCCTCAAATTTAGGCTCATTTAAAACACTTTCAAGGGAAAGAGAAAAGAGGGGTTTGAGGCACATCATACATTAAGTGGGAAGAGGTATAGAAAATGTTGACAAAGGACATAGTGATTAACACTTCTCTATTAAAATTAAACTTCTGCTCAGGTTTTCTGATAAGATCTAATGTAACTTGTTTATCACAAAAACAGAATATATTCTGTATTAAGGCATAGAATGTCCTGCACAACAGTACTGTGAGTCAAACATAAGTCAGAGCCGTGAGCAAGACTCTTCTAGGTGATAATTAATGGTGATTTTATATCACATGTGTCACTCTAGCTTTTCTTCTTATTGAGGGAAATCATATAATTTATTGTCCAAATGCAACACGTTTGACTGTAAAAGATGGCATTTACTGGACATGATACTAGAACAATAGGTTTAAATTGAGACTATCCCAGGAAAACTAAGGATTGTTTGGTAAAGTGTCTATAACAAGTTTCAGTCACAGTTAACTCTGAACACTTTTTCTTCTACCAAAAGACAAGTGCTCCAAAAGTATCAATATTTTCTATAATGGAATGTACATGCTAGTAAAATGATAACTGTGAGGCTAGTAAAATGATAACTGTGAGGCATTTAAAGAATAAACACTAAATCCATCTTAAAGTAAAAGAAAGTTTTTAAAATAAGAAGGTGTCATTTCCAAAACAAAAGGGTGCCAAGCCAAGGTAAAACAAAATTAAACACAGATGTATTGAAATATATCTAACATTTTTTTGTTGTTGCTGAAAACAACATAATACACATATAAAAAATCCCTTATCTGAAGTCTCTTAAAAATTGGAAACTCATATCTAGACAGCTTTGCAAAGGAAGACTTTCAATAGGCTGTGAATCTATGTTAAAATCTTAAACCCCAAAGTATTGACATTTGGGCGGTGATTAGGTAATGAGGCTGGAGCCCTCAAGATTGGAAATAATGCTCTTATAAAAGAAACCCCAGAAAGCTGGGCTAGTTCCTTCCAACATGTAAAGACACAGTGAGAAGGCATTGTTTATTAGCCACAAATTGCAGGCCTTCAGTAGACACCAAATTTGCCACCACTTGACCTTGGATGTCTCAGCCTCCAGAATTGTGAAAAATAAATTTATGTTGTTTATAAGCTACCTATTTTATAGTATTTTGTTACAGCAGTCCAAATGGATTAAACAGAAAGTTGATACCAAGAGTGGGATGCTGATATAACAAATACCAAAAAGTGTAGAACTGGCTATGGTACTGGGTAAAGGGTAGAACCTGGAAAAATTTTTATGTGCATGCTAGAAAAAGTCTATATTATGCCATTAAGGGAAATTCCACTGAAGGTCCAAAAGAGAGAAGAGATGTAGAGGGAGCCTCAACTTCTTAGAGAATATGTAGGTGGTCATAAACAGAAGGTTAGTAGAAGTAGGGACAGTAAAATCCATTCTATATGAGGCTTAAAAGGAAAATGAGGAACAAAGTATTAGAAACTGAAGAAATGTGATTCTTGTTATATGGTGACAAAGAGCTTGGCTGAATTGTGTTTATATGCCTGTTGTGTTTTCTAGAAGGTAGAACTTGTGAGCAACTAAAATTGGAGATTTAGCTGAAGCTATTTCCAAGCAATAGAAGGTTCATCTTGGATTCTCTTGACTGCCTATAGTAAAATGTGGAAGAGACAAATGATTTTAAAAAGGAATTGTTAATAAAAAGGAAAGCAACACTTATAAATTTGGAAAATTGTTAGGTTATTTGTATTTGAAAACATGCGAAAGTTTGTTCAGGAAGAAAAATGAAGGGTGTGAGGCTGTGACCAAATAATAAGGAGATTAGTTTGATTCAGCCATCTCAACTGTATCTAAGAATTATTCATTAGTACAATTAAGAGGAAAAACATAGCCATTTACTGTAATCCCAGCACTTTGGAAGGCCAAGGTGGGTGGATCACGTGAGGTCAGGAGTTTGAGACCAGCCTGGCAAAATTGTAAAACCCTGACTCTACCAAAAGTACAAAAATTAGCCAGGCATGGTGGCACTTGCAGGTAATCCCAGCTTCTTGGGAGGCTGATGTAGGAGAATTGCTTGAACCCAGGAGGTGGAGGTTGCAGTGAGCCTGAGATCATGCCGCTGCACTCAATCCTGGGCGACAGAGTAAGACTGTGTCTCAAAAAAAAAAGAAGAAGAAGAAGAAGAAGAAGAAGAAGAAGAAGAAGAAGAAGAAGAAGAAGAAGAAGAAGAAGAAAGAAATAGAAATCTAAATAGAACCAGAACCCATTAACCAAAATAATGGAAAAATTAACTCAGAGATATTTTGGATATCATCAGGGATGCCCCTTCCATCACAGGCCAACTGCAAGGGCCCAAGGGACAGAAAGATTTCAAGGCTTTGCTCCCTGCATTCCATTGTCCTGCTCCTTGGCTGACTCACTTGAGGCTTTAGTGGGCTCACGTGCAAGCAGGGTCATGGTGGCAACTTCTCCAAAAGACATAGATAGTAAACTTTCATAGTGTTTATGTCAGAGTGTATCAGCTGTGGAAGCTTGCCTCCACCTAGATTTCAAAGAATACTCCCGAGAAGTTTGGGGCCCAGTCAGAAAATTGCTATGGGGCCAGAGCTATCACAGAGAGACTCTAAAAGGGCAATGCCCAGCAGAGCAGTGGGGCAGAGCAGCCCCCAGGACTTCAGACTGATATAACAATGAGTGTGCAATTTCAGCTAGAGGAAGCTTTGGGCACACAACCCAGCCACAGAGCTGCCATCTTGATTGCTTTTAAGTTTTGGCAATTAAGAGTAAGTTGTTGGCTGGGTGTGGTGGCTCACACCTATAATCCTAGTACTTGGGAGACGAGGACGAATGGATTACAAGGTCAGGAATTCAAGATTTGCCTGGCCAATATGGTGAAACCCATCTCTACTAAAACTACAAAAATTAACTGGGTGCAGTGGTGCACTCCTGTAGTCCCAGCTGCTTGGAAGGCTGAGGCAGGAGAATCACTTGAACCTGGGAGGCAGAGGCTACAGTGAGCTGAGACCATGCCACTGCACTCCAGCTTGGGTGACAGAGCAAGACTCTGTCTCAAAACAAAAACAACAAAAACAAAAAGAATAGAGTTGCTATAAGCATTCATGTGCAAATGTTTATGTGAACATGAGTTTTCAACTAATTTGAGTGAATACAAAGGACATGAGTATGTTTAGATTTATAAGAAACTAGCAAACTGCCTTCCAAAGTGGCTGAACCATTTTTCAATCATACCACCACGAATGAAAGGTTCTGTTTCTCCACAAAATTTTAACTAACAATGTAAGTATATTACACATAAAAGATCCTCTCTCTGTGGACTTTCAAATAGTGGAAACCCATATCTACATAAATAACATTCCAAATAAAAAGTTAAAATGGTTTATGAATCTATAAAATTTTTAGGACAACAACTGTTTAAAGTTTAAGGAAGCAGTTTATAGTTCTCAGTAAATTTTGCTTACAAGTCAATTGAAAGATGAAAACATAGAAACAAACAAATATAAATTCTATGTCTTCTTGGTGAATGGGTTTGAAAATGTTTATAATTTTTTGAGTGAGCAAAGCCCATGATTATAATTCTCTGTTTTGGTTTGTTTTATATTCTTTTGTTATTTTTTATGACTATTATTTCAAAAGAGATGTAAAATTAATATTCAAACCATGAAATATTGAATCAAAAATGCAAGAGCCAGGATTCTCCAAATAAGTAGACTTTTTAATTCTATTATTAACAATAAAAAATATATTACTATTATTAACAATTTTGCTTGGGATTAAATAAGTATTTCTACTAATCATAAATAATTTATAAGAAATGTTTTATTTCATATTTGTATTACCTTAGATTTTTCTTGTGTTTCGTTGTAGAAAATATTTGGGAAGTGAGATTAAAATATAATTTGTTTCCTTATGAAGTAAAATTTTAGTAATGTTAATTATTTTGGGAAGCTACCTTTGAGTCTTCTCAGGCTTATATTATGATGTGGTATTTGTTTACTCTTCTATATTATATAGAGTTTTGAAAGAGGTACAAAGAAAATTATATGTTATGTGATTTAACATCTGAGAAATAAGCCTATTAGGTAAGAATAAGGACCAGTGAAGAGAGAAGCAATTAAAATTGTAGCCTTCAAACTCAACAGAGACATTGAATGAAAATCACCAGACATCTGGCATTTCCATTTCAATACCAAGGTGAATATGGTTTTGTAGCCAGATCGATCAAGCAGAAGAAAGGATATCAGAGATTGAAGATCAACTCAATGAAATAAAATGAGAAGGCAAGATTAGAGAAATGAACAAAGCCTCCAAGAAAAATGGGATTCTGTGAAAAGACCTAATCTACCTTTGTTTGGTGTACCTGAATGTGATGGGGAGAATGAATCCAAGCTGGAAACTACTCTTCAGGATTTATCCAGGAGAAATTCCCCAACCTAGCAAGGCAGGCCAACATTCAAATCTGGGAAATATAGAAAACACTCAAAGTTATTCCTAAGAAGAGCAACCCCAAGGCACATAATTGTCATATTTATTAGGGTTGAAAAGGAAAACACGCTAAGGGCAGCCAGAGAGAAAGGTCAGGTTACCCACAAATGGAAGCCCATCAGACTGACAGCCGATCTCTCTGCAGAAGCCCTACAAGCAAGAAGAGAGTAGGGGCCAATATTTAACATCCTTAAAGAAAAGAACTTTCCACCTAGAATTTCATATCCAGAGAAAGTAAGCTTCATAAGTGAAGGAGAAATAAAATCCTTCACGGACAAGCAATCGCTGAGAGATTTTGTCACCACTTAGGCTGCCTTACAAGAGCTCCTGAAGGAAGCACTAAACATGGAAAGGAACAGTCATTACCAGCCACTCCAAAAATGTACCAAATGGTAAAGACTATTAACACAATGAAGAAACTGTATCAACTAACAGACAAAGCAACCAGCTAGCATCATAATGGCAGGATCAAATTCACACATGATAATATTAACCTTAAATGTAAATGGGCTAAATGCCCCAATCAAAAGACACAGACAGCAAATTGGATAAAAAGTCAAGACCCATTGGTGTGCTGTATTTAGGAGACGCATCTCACATGCAAAGACACACATAAACTCAAAATAAAGGGATGGAGGAAGATTTACCAAGCAAATGGAGAGAGAGAAAAAAAAAACAGCAGGGGTTGAAATCCTAGTCTCTGATAAAACAGACTTTAATCTTACAAAGATCAAAAGAGACAAGAGAATTACCTAATGGTACAGGGATCAATGCAGCAAGAAGAGCTAACTATCCTAAATATAGATGCACCCAAAACAGGAGCACCTAGATACATAAAGCAAGTTCTTAATGACTTACAAAGAGACTTAGACTCCCACACAATAATAGTGGGAGACTTAAACACTCCACTGTCAATATTAGATCAATGAGACAAAAAATTAACAAGGATGTCCAGTATTTGAACTCAGATCTAGACCAAGTGGACCTAATAAACATCTGGAGAACTCTCCACCACAAATCCACAGAATATACATTCTTCTCAGCACCACATCACGCATATTCTAAAATTGACCACAGAATCAGAAGGAATTCACTCCTCAGCAAATGCAGAAGAACAGAAATCGTAACAACCAGTCTTTTAGACCACAGGGCAATTAGAACTCAGGATAAAGAAACTCACTCAAAACCACACAATCACATGGAAACTGAACGACTTGCTCCTGAATGGCGACTGGATGAACAATGTGATGAAGGCATAATTAAAGATGTTCTGTGAAACCAATGAGAATGAAGACACAACATATCAGTATCTCTGGGACACATTTAAAGGAGCATCTAGAGGGAACTTTATAGCACTAAATGCCCATATGAGAAGCAAGGAAACATCTAAAATTGACACCATATTATCACAATTAAAAGAGCTAGAGGAGCAATATCAAACAAATTCAAAAGCTAACAAAAGACAAGATAAAACTAAAATCAGAGCAGAACTGAAGAAGATTAAAAACACAAAAAAAAAATCCTTTAAAAAATCAGTAAATCCAGAAGCTGTTTTTTTTTGAAAAGACCAACAAAATAGATAGACTGCTAGCCAGACTAATAAAAAACAAAAGAGAGAAGAATCAAGTAGATGCAATAAAAAATGATAAAGTTTGAGATATCACCACCAATTCCACAGAAATACAAACTACCATCAGAGATTACTACAAACAACTCTATTTACATAAACCAGTAAATCTAGAAGAAATGGATAAATTCCTGGATATTCACACCCTCCCAAGACTACACCAGGAAGAAGTCAAATCCCTGAATAGACCAATAACAAGATCTGAAATTGAGGCAGCAATTAGAGCCTACCAAGCAAAAAAAGTCCAAGTCCAAATTGGTTCACAGCTGAATTCTACCAGACATACAAAGAGGAGCTGTTACCATTCCTTCTGAAACTATTCAAAGCAATACAAAAAGTGGGAATTCTCCCTAACACATTTTATGAGACCAACATCATCCTGATGCCAAAACCAGACAGAGACACAACTAAAAAATTAATTTTAGGCCAGTATCCAAGATGAACATGAATGCAAAAATCTTCAGTAAAATACTGGCAAACCGAATGCAACAGCACATCAAAAAGCTTATCTACCACGATCAAGTATGCTTCCTCCTGGGGATGCAAGGCTGGTTCAACATATGTAAATCTATAAATGTAATCTATCACGTAAACAGAACCAAAGACAAAAACCACAGGATTATCTCAACAGATGCAGAGAAGGCCTTCAGCAAAATCAACAGTGCTTTATGCTGAAACCTCTTAATAGACTACGTATGGATGGTATGTATCTCAAAATAATAAAAGTTATTTATGACAAAGCCACGGTCAATATCATACTGAATTATCAAAAACTGGAAGGATTTTCTCTGAAAACTGGCACTAAAAATGCCCTCTCTCACCACCCCTGTTCAACATAGTATTGGAAGTTCTGGCCAGAGCAATCAGATAAAAAAAAGAAATAAAGGATATTCAATTAGGAAAAGATGAAGTCAAAGTTTCTCTATTTGTAGATGATATGATTGCATATTTAGAAGACACCATCATCTCAGCCCAAAATCTCCTTAAGCTGATAAGCAACTTCAGCAAACACTCAAGATACAAAAATCAATGTGCAAAAATCACAAGCATTCCTATACACCAAGACAGACAAACAGAGAGCCAAATCATGAGCAAACTCCCATTCACAATTGCTACAAAGAGAATAAAATTCCTGGGAATACAAATAACAAGGAAATGAAGGACCTCTTCAAGGAGAACTACAAACAACAACTCAAGAAAATAAGAGAGGACACAAAGAGATGGAAAAACATTCCATGCTTATGCTAGGAGGAATCAATATCATGAAAATGGCCATACTGCCCAAAGTAATTTATATATTCAATGCTATCCCCATCAAGCTATCATTGACCTTCTTCAAGAATTGGAAAAAAAAAAAATCTTAAACTTCATTTGGAACTCAAAGAGAGCCCACATAGCCAGGACAATCCTAAGCAGAAAGATTAAAGCTGGAGGCATCACTTACCTGACTTCTAACTATGCTATAAGTCTACAATAATCAAAAACAGCATAGTACTGGTACCAAAACAGAGATTTCGACCAATGGAACAGAACAGAGGCCTTGGAAGTAATGCCACATATCTACAATCATCTGATCTTTGACAAACCTGACAAAAACAAGCAATGGGGAAAGGATTCCCTGTTTAATAAATGGTGTTGGGAAAACTGGTTAGCCATGTGCAGAAAGCTGAAACCAGACCCCTTCCTTATGCCTTATACAAAACTTTAACTCCAGATGGATTAAAGATTTAAACATAAGACCTAACACCATTAAAACCCCAGAAGAGAACCTGGTCAATACCATTCAGGACATAAGCATAGGCAAGGACTTCACAACTAAAACAACAAAAGCAATGGCAACAAAGCCAAAATGGACAAATGGGATCTAATTAAACTTAAGAGCTTCTGTACAGCAAAAGACACCATCATTAGAGGGTTCTGACAACCAGCAGAATGGGAAAAAAAATTTTTGCAAGCTAGCCATCTGACAAAGGGCTAATATCCAGAATCTACAAAGAACTAAAACAAATTTACAAGAAAACAGCAAACAACCCCATCAAAAAGTGGGCAAAGTGTATGAACAGACATTTTTAAAAAGAAGACATTTATGCGGCCATCAAATGTATGAAAAAATGCTCATCATCATTGATGATTAGAGAAATGCAAAGCAAAACCACATTGAGATACCATCTCATGCCAATTAGAATGGCGATCATTAAAAAATCTGTAGCAAGAGATGCTGGAGAGGGTGTGGAGAAATAGGGATGCTTTTACACTGCTGATGGGAGTGTAAATTAGTTCAACCACAGTGGAAGATGGTGTGGCCACTCCTCAAGGATCTAGACATACCATTTTACCCAGCAGTCCCATTACTGGGTATATACTCAAAGGTTTATAAATCATTCTATTTTAAAGACACATGCACAAGTATATTCATTGTGGCACTGTTTACAATAGCAAAAACTTGGAACCAACCCAAATGCCCATCAGTGCTGGATTAGATAAAGAAAATGTGGCACATATACACCATGGAATACTATGCAGCCATAAAAAAGGATGCGTTCATGTTCTTTGCAGGGACGTGGATGAACCTGGAAACCATCATTCTCGGCAAACTGACACAAAAACAGAAAACGAAACACCACATGTTCTCACTCATAAGTCAGTGTTGAACAATGAGAACACATGGACACAGGGAGGGGAACACCACACACTGGGGTCTGTTGGGGTTGGGGACTTATGGGAAGGATAGCAGAGTGTGGGAGATTGCAGAGAGATAACATTAGGAGAAATACCTGATGTAGGTAAAGGGGGATGGAGGCAGTAAACCACCATGGCATGTGTAAACCTATGTAACATTCCTGCAAGATCTGCATATGTACCCCAGAACTTAAAGTAAAATAAAAGATAATAAAATAAAATAAAATTGATTATTGTGTCGAGACATGTTTTTAGTTATGTTCAATACAAAGTTGAATATGGTTTAAAACAAATATGTTTTAAAACGTACAGAAGTGTTAAGAGTCATATTGTCAGTATATATTATGGAGTCACCATATCGAAAGATTTTACAAAACGTGAATTTTTAAATAAATTGAAAAACAATTTAGTCCGCAAGCAAGAAACTAAACCAGAAGCTTTGTATTTTTCTAGAATTATTGCTTCCAAAGTGAAACACCATCCCAATATCTATCCCACTCCTATTTGACACCTCATGAAGAGTCTCAAACCTTCCTCCAAAATGTCTTTACAGCCAGATTGTAGGCTAGATTTGAATGTCTCTCAGAAGAATACCAGGCTTCCCAGCAGTATAGAATTTACATTAATATAATCCATCACTACTTATGTATTATCCCATCCGCTGAAACATTAGAATTTCAACAATAATCTATTTTTTCTTTCAAATACATTCTCTAAAAATAGGAGATGAAATTTTTTTAAATACTGAAACTGAAAAGAAAACATGGTTATTTTTCTCCTAACCTTAAGCATATTCTCACACCTGAAAAAGGGATTAAAAACATTAAAATCACCTTTTGTATTACTTTGTCAAAATTGCCCTCACACTGTGATGCCAACTTCCTGCAGTAATATTTTTAAAGCGTTCTGGTGCTGTGAAGAATAATTAATTATGTGATTATTTTTTCTTATGTGTGTAGTTAATTGTCTATATGTCAAATGTAAATGATTTTGAACAATAAAAGTGAATGAGTAATGTTCTTGCTGTGAGCAACACATGTCATGTGGATTTTGATTTCTTAGTCATTTACAAATATTTCTTTTCAAGTATAGAAAAGCAGTTACTTAAGACTGTAGACTTATAGCCACCAAAATTCAGGTTTAAGAATGAAAAGCAATATGAAATATGGAATTGCAGATCACCACCTAGGATAATATGTTTTATTACATTTATCGTTTTAAAAAACATGAAAATATAATCACTGAAAAGATATGTAGCTTAGTTATAACTCTCTGAATTTAAGTCTTCCTGCCAAGATTAAATATTTAAGCCACTCTCACATGTGAACCAATGTCTTCTCTGTGGCCACTGCCTTGTATGTATGGTCTTTTGCACATTATAATCCATCTTTGTTTATGGAATGGCATATGTAATAATCAGAAAAATAAGGTGTACTTTAGGTTACTGGGCATATTATACTTCGTGGTAAGCATCCCATTCCCTTTTATTGACAATAGAATAACTTTCTTTATGATAACTATTTATCCCCACTTAAGTCACATAATTTAGGTAGGGCGACTGCAATTCTGGATCCAGGGCTAGTCATGAGATATAGATTCTGCCAACAAGAACATCACATTCATCACTGAGAGTATTTTAGTTCATAGACAGTTGATATTTTTGGGGGAGTTAATCAGTAATGTTTCTTGGAAAATTTGCTTGAATAATGAAGGAGTTAAGGTCATACCACCCCAAAATATGCCACTCTGGCATGGACTATGTTGATTTAAAAGCAGGTACAAGAAGTGAGACAAGTACAAGATGATGATTCTGACTTTCTTCTGTTTATTAAAAGCAGGATATTCTCATGTTAAAAATGGCCTCCCTATAGCAGAAGGAAGGTACTGTTCTTATCAAAGTTGGGATGTCAAGGCCAAGGGAATCCAGTACCAAGAAATCTTATTGAAGTAAGCCTTATATTCTTAGTCATCTCACTATCCAATTTGCTACTCTAGCATAAGCTCCTTTGCCTTTTTCCATTTTCATTATTTACTACTCTTTGACCAATTCAGTATAAATGTTCAATTCTATGTCTTTGGGTCTTCATTTTCTTATGCAGGCTCCTTTGCCATAGAAAGCTTGTATTAAATAAATTTGTAGGCTTTTCTCTTGGCAGTCTTTCTGGTGTCAATTTAATTCTCAGGCCCAGAAGAAAAAAAAAAACATGAGGGTAAAGATAAAAATGTTGCCTCCCATACAGTGACTAGAGAGAGGCAGACACTCTTGCATGGGAGTTACTGAGGCTAGTGATGAGAAAAGCTTGGTGCTCAAGGCGTCACCAAGAGGAATTACCTTGCTTAGGAGAGAAGCTAAACAAAGAAACATTGCTGTGAGATAGAGAAAACTGAACAGCTGTTGACATTTGTGCTGCTTGGTCTAGCCATGGGTGATAGTTCTTTCTCTGACTTGTGACAAAGATTGTCTGTTTCCAATCTCTTGCCAGGCTCCTCAGAGCCCTCTCTCAACTAGGCCTCAACCTTGGTCTATAATGACTTGAACAAAACACTAACATCGTTTTTAACAGATCAAGGCTGCATCCCAAAGGTGACTGGAGTTCAATGTAAAGTGCCTGTCTGAGAGAACTCAAAGTGCTAAAAGAATTAACTGCCTATTAACTGTCTATTCTAGCCAGCACCTGATAGGGCTCCTTTCTCCCAGCCTTTCTAGAAGTGTAGAAGTTTAATTTTAGTAAGCACCGGTTAGTAAATGAATCCAGATGAATTCACATGGGACACCCCCATCTTCTTACTTTTTATAATTTGTCACTTCCTTTACTCTACTCAGCCCCTGTTCATCCACCTCCCTATTTTCTTATTCTCCCTTTAAAATCATCTGAAGTCACCTCTGTACAAATCAAGGTTGAGTTCAGTTTAAACTTGATTCTTTTACTTATTGCAATAGTATATTACAAATTACAGTCAGGCCTTACCACTTTAGTGTTCATCTTGGTTTGTCTTTGACACTTGATGCTTATGAGAGCCAATAAACTGAAATATAATAAATTGAGTTTAGTTTCTCTATCATTTGCAACTGGAAGAATCATAATTGACTCATTCTGTGCATTACCTGGAGTTTGAGTTCCCTTATCCATGTTTCTATGTTTGGATTTGGTAAAGATGATCGTAAAGCTATCACTGTGAGGCAGCTGTTCCATAACTCTTTATCTCCAGGGGAATACAAGCATGAAGTTTATTTGATAATTATATTGGGATTGGCTTAGATTGGAAAACTCCAAATTGTAGGAAAGAGTTTATAGATAGAATAAAATATTTTTCAGAATGTTTAATAATGATTGACAGCTAGGACTTGCCTTTTTCCCATCACATTTTTTTAAGTGACGACTTCCTCTTGTTATTAGATATTTCCAAATTCAGTAGAGACCTCCAATTTTTTCTTTCCTTCTCTCTTTCTTTTTTCTCTCTCTGTCTGCTTTTCTTTCTCTTCTTCTCTCCCTTTCTCTCTCTCATTTCCCTCCTTTCTTCCTTCCAATCTTATTCTTCCTCTGTTCTTTTTCTTTCTTCAGAGAAGAATCAGAAATCAGTAAGACAGGCAAGTAGAGGAATGAAATGTAGGGTATAAAATATAAATTTAATATATTTACCAGAGACAAAATTTGGAAAGGCAACATGATAAAGAAGATATCATGGAAGATAACTTAGCATTTTGCATGTCAGTCAAGGACTAATGACATATATCTGTTTATAAATTGGAGTAAAAGTGAAAATTATTCCTTAAATTTAGAGATATGGTCCATTTTGAGCTAACTTGTGAAAGGTAAAAAGATTTGTGCATAGATTCATGCTTTTGCATGTAGATGCCCAATTATTCTATAATATAACCGGTAGACTATAAGTGTGTGGATTCATCTATTTCTCCTTGCAATTCTATTGGTTTTTGACTCCAATATCGGACATTTTGTTATTAGGCCAGTACACATTAAGGATTGTTATATCTTCCTGGAGGATTGACCACTTTATCATTTTTAAATGTACCTCTTTAGCCTTCATAATTTTTCCTGTTTTGAGGTTTATTTTGTATAAAATTAATATAGCTACTACATCTTTTATTTAACTAATGTTAGCATGGTATATCATTGTCCTCTTGTAATCTGTCTGCATTTTTATATTCAAAGAAGTATTTTTATAGATATAGTTAGGTGTTGTTTTTAGTTTACTCACTTTGTCTCTCTTTAGTGGGTTATTTAAAGCATTTCCATTTCAATTGATAATTGATATATTTGGATGACTGTCTATCATATTATTAATTTTTCTATATGTTGCACTTATTTTTGTGGTCATTTTAAATACTTTTCTCTGTGTTCTCTGCTTTTGTTGAGCATATTACATGATTTCCTTTTCTCTCCTCTCGTAGCATATCAAGTATGTCTTTAATTTTTTTTTTATTTTTAGCAAGTCCCCTACAGCTTGTAATATACCTTTACAACTAATCTATGTCCATTTTACAAAAACATTATGTCATTTTATAAATAGTGCAGGTACATTATAACAGATTATTCCCAATTCTTATCTCCCTTCCTTTGTAACATTGCTGTTATTCATTTAACTTGTCCAAAAGGAATAATCTCCCAATATATTGTTGCTCTTATTGTTTTGAAAAAAAAATTCTATCAACTCAGTTAGGAATTAAAAAAATAAACATTTTATTTTACACTGATATTCCTTCTCTCATGCTCTTCTTTAATTTATGTAAATATGACTTTCTGATCTATACCATTTTCCTTTCCTCTGAAAAAAACTCATTTGAACACTTTTTGCAAGGCAGGCCTATGGTGACACATTTTCTCAGTGTTTCTTCATTTGGGAAAATATTTTTCTTTCTCTTGAAGAATAATTTAACTGGACACAGAACTCTTAAGTTGGTGGGATTTTTTTCTCTATCATTTTTCTATAGATAACGTGCTTTTTATCTATGGCATATTTCAAGATTTTGTTTGGATTTCTACAGTTTAAATATGATATGCTTAGGTATAGGTAACTTATTAGGATTTATCTTGCTTTGTCTTCTTTGACCTGAGCTACCTGGATATATAGTTTGGTGTTGGTTATTATGATTATTTTTTAATCAGTCAATATTACTTAAAATAATTTTTATGTTTATTTATATTTTTATTCTTCTTGTATTGCCATTACACATATTTAGAACTTTTGTAATTATCCCATGGTTCATGAATATTCTGTTGCATTTTTGAGTTCATTTTTCACTTTGACTTTCATTTTGGAAAGTTTCTACTAACATATCTTCAAGTCACTAATTCTATTCTCAGCTTAGTCCAGTCTACTGATGAACCTATCAAAAACATTCTTTATTTCTGCTACAGTTTTTTTTTTATTTCTAGCAATTTGTTTTGATTATTTATTAGTTTGCATCTTTCTTTCATGTTACTCATCTATTCTTGCATGTTGTTGACTTTCTCCATTAAAACACTTAGCAGATTAATCCTAGTTACTTTAAATTCCCTGTTTAATAATTCCAAAATTTCTACCATATCTGATTCTGAATTATTGCCTTCTCTGTTGTTTTCTTGCCTTTTACCATATCTTATAATTTTTCATTGAAAACAAGATGTGATGTATTGGGTAAGAAGAAAAAAAGATAAATATAGTGTGAGGATTTTTGTTTATCTTGCTAAGAATCATGCAACGTTTAATGTTCACTGTCGCTTCTGGTATCAGAGGCTTCCATTTCCTTTACTGTCCTCGTTTTTCTCTCCCCTGCTGTCTTTTTGTTGTTGTTGTTGTTGTTATATTTGTTTTGTTGTTGTTTTTGAAACTCCTTTTCACACAGAGTTTGTGTTTCATAGTTTTCTCACGTTTAATCCATTGTTATGATACTGGAGTATTGCAGATGTGGTTTTAAGGTATTGGAGAAGGAAAGCCTTCTATAATCTTGTGATAACCACTTTTTTTCTTCTTCTTAATGGGCAAGAATACCTGATCTGTGCCCTTCAAGCGAGCTTTTTCTCCTCATCTTTTGTGAGATAAAAAGGCTAAAAATGGCTGGAGTTGACTAACTGCCCTTTATACAAGTCAATTATTATGTCTGTGATAAATCATTTTTTATTGAGAGCAAATCTTCATTTTGAGGATAAAATGTTCTGGACATATTTCAAAGTGGTTACTTTCCCCTGCTTTTCCTGTTAGAACCAATCGGTCATTTTTCTCGGATCTTTGTTTAGAGAACCTGGTGAATCTCCTAGAGGTAAAACTCAAAGGCACTGGGGAGGCCCCAAAATCTTCATCTTTTTCCCTGATGTTTTAACTCTGAAGCTAGCCAACATTCAACCTTCAGCAATTATACACTGCTATTTAAGCATTCCTACTAGCTATTGGCTGTAGAAGCTTCTGTTCCTGTTAAGCTGACATGTCTGCATTCTTCTGTGTCTCCAGTTTTGGGGTCAGCCGTTTGCCCTGTCACCTCCCTCCTTTGATGTATTTCAGAAGAGTTGTTGATACCTATATTTTTAGCTCTGTTCCAGGTGAGGAATTGAGAATAATTATTTCCAAACATCCAAATGAAAATGGAAACCAAGTTTTTAAAACATTAATATTTTTAAATGGTTAACATAATTTCTCTATGTTCATAGAAAGCAGAATTTTATGACCCAGCATCATATCAATTTTTGGTAACTATTTCTTATGTTTTTAGAAAGAATATGTGTACTGTAGCTTTGGGTGTAATATTTTATATATGTCAATTTGGTTGTATTGTTTAAATCATTTATATGCTTACTGAAATTAATATTACTTTTAGCAACTGAGAAATACATATTAATATCTCCTGATAGATTTTGAATATTTTGAAGTATTTGTTTTTCACAAATAAATCTTCAAATTTAGTTTTGTATATTTTAAGGCTATAGAATAAATTAAACACCTCCTTAGAATTGTTTCATCTTTCTGTTATATTGTTATTATATTGAAATGTCTCAATCATTGATAATGTTCATTAATTTAAAGTCCACTTGCGCATTATGAATATGGCATTCCAGCTTTCTCTCCCTTATTGTTGGTGTAACATTTTTTCTTTCACATTTAACCTTTGTGCACATATATATGTCAAAAGAATACATAAGTGGATTTCATTTTTTGTTTCCAATACCACAATCTTTTTCTTTTAATAAAAGCATATAAATAATTCATGTGACCTCTGCTGATTATATTTAATTTTAAATGTATTAATTTACTGTTTGCTTTTTGTTTGTTATGCCTATTTTTTACTTTCTGTTTTTGCTAATTATTTTGGGTTGAATTTGCTTTAAAAAGTTTTTCCTCTGATTTGTTTAATACAATCCAGAGGTTATAAGATGCATCCTTGATTTATTGAAGTCTAATATATTTATATAAGAACACATTAATAAATTTATGTTTACCCTTATTCTGACTTATCAGCAAGATTAATGTGTATTTATTTATAATGTGTATTTATAAATTTCACAATACATAACTTTTAAAGCTTTGCCCATTAATTTTTGAGGAAAATTTCATGAAAGTAATTTTTAAAAATACATTTATATGAAAAAGTTTTGTGGTACTCTTGATAAGTAGTTTTCTATGGATATCATTCAGATGAAACATTATTTTTTTCCTAAGTATTTTCAAAGCTTTGTTTCTTTTTAACATTGTCTTTTCACTGTTCTTTATGCAGATTTTTGTTTTGGTGCCATTCTTTATAGTACAATTCATTAGTCCACCCTCAGCCATGCTTGATGTCACCAAAGCCATATTTTTTTTTTTCATGCTTTCCAGAAAGCAAACTCCAATCTTCTGCTGAATTGAAAGAATTTTTACCTGGTTTTCATAGCAAAAAACAGAATGTTGGGGCCTAAGAGGTTCAAAAAATATTTTTACCCAGTTTTTCTCTCTCAGTTCCACTCTGCTCTGTGCTTTGACCTCAGCAGCACCTTTTCTTTCCAGTGCCTGGCGTTGTGGCACTGATCAGCTTGCTTCTTGATGGCATTTTCCTCTAGGTATTTATGTTGTATGCATTACTAATATGCCTTTTTAAATAACTTTCATATTAGAAAAGATCCAGAAAAAAGAGCTCTTGATAAACATGTAAGTTCAACCTGTTTTAAAAGTAGATATATATTTGAACATTATTATATGTGTTATATCTCACCAGTCAAATAATAATTTGTTTTTTTTGTTAGTTTGTTTGACTATTTTCCTCCACTTTATAAATAGTTTGTCTTCATTTTTCAAGTCTCCTTCGAAATGTCATCTTTTCAGATAAGTCTTCTCTGACCACACTTCTAAACTCATCACTTTCTATCAATCAGTGCTTTTACACTGATTTCCTAGAACTTATTTAAACTAATTTATGATATTTCACATATCTCATTTCTTTTATCTGTCTTGTTCAACACTATATCCCAAGAAAATTGAAATGTGTCTCGTTAAAGGCACACAGTAAGTGCTTCACAGATATTTCATGAGTGAAAGTGGTAATGAATGCATGTAACATCTTACCTATTGAGGATTTTGATCACAGAAAATATGTAATTAAAGTATGTCTTATTGCCACAGGTCATATTAAATGTTTGTACCTTGGCATGGATGATTTCTTTAAAATGTTGCTTAATTTTTTTTTTTTTTTTTTTTTTTTTTTGAGACGGAGTTTCGCTCTTGTTACCCAGGCTGGAGTGCAATGGCGCAATCTCGGCTCACCGCAACCTCTGCCTCCTGGGTTCAGGCAATTCTCCTACCTCAGCCTCCTTGGTAGCTGGGATTACAGGCACGCGCCACCATGCCCAGCTAATTTTTTGTATTTTTAGTAGAGATGGGGTTTCACCATGTTGACCGGGATGGTCTCGATCTGTTGACCACGTAATCCACTCGCCTCGGCCTCCCAAAGTGCTGGGATTACAGGCTTGAGCCACCACGCCCGGCCTACTAAAATGTTGCTTAATTAATAGAAATGGAAATAATTATCATATCCTATGGAATTTCTGTATCAGACACCCACTTTTCTAATAAACAAAGCCTATGTGTACTGGAGATTGTGATGTGTTTAGCATTAATTATGTGATATTAATCCTTTAAATCATTTTTCAAAACAGCTTATCTGAGTTTCGGTTAGTAAATACTTCCTGGCTTTTAACTATGATCTTGTTAAAACTTTAGTTTACCAAGTTTTGCTAGTTTATTTTTTTGGTCTTTTTAAGTATTCTAGGCTACATGAGTTCTCTGCTATATAAGCCCAGAAGCATGTTTAGTTATTAGATGACCTTTCTCTTCTCTTTGAAAAGAATCAATGTCCTGCTGTTTTACTATTTGTGAACTTTTACACATTATTGTATATTTATTGTTATAAAAAATACACTAAAAGGAGAGGTCCCTCAAAGGACTAGAAAGGAAAAATTGAAAGCTTTAAAGCATCAGAGTAAAATGCATATTTCATGTCATAGTGGTAAGTGCTGCATTATATTAGCAATTTAGCTATAGGACCAGTGACTTTTCTATCCTTTATTGAATTTCTAATATCATAAGAAAGTTACTAATGTGATAAAAGTCTTAAAGTATTACTGACTTTCTATCATGCTCCTGAAGTGAATTTTTATAGCATTAGCAAAAACAGAGTTTCAGAATACCATATAAACTGGCCAAAATGAAAATAAAAAAAGCTTTAAAAATCAATAATACACTTAATTCAGCTGATCTATTTGAAGCTACTCATATTTCATTTTCAGAGTTTTCTCTTTTAGTGACTCCTGCTCATTGACAAGAGCTGCAAAATTTTCACTTCCTCTGAAACAACGTTTAGTCTTGGGTAGATTGTCATGCTAAGAGACTTGGAAAATTGCAGGTAATATTATTTATAGAAAAGAATGTTAACAAAGTACCTGCAACACAATAGCTATTCCTGCCAGTTTTACAAAACAATACAAGATAGATAGATAGATGGATAGATAGATCAATCAATAATTAAATTCCATTGAGTGAATCAACCTTCCAAGGTTATCAGTTGTTGTAGATTTTATACGTAAGGAATGATTCAGTTGTGACAAAACTGCCATGTATCAGGGGTGTTGCTATTAGTTTCTGTAAACATTATGTTAAATATGAAAAATAAGAGAAAAATGATAAAAAGTTGACTTTCCTTTAGTTCTAGAGACAAAATAATTCTTATCATTTGCCACCCACTCAATTTTACTGTTGTTAATTCATTACACTTGTTTTTAAGTGAAATGCAAAGTAAACCAACCACAAAAACAGGTTTTTAAAATACACATACATTCAAAGTAGATTTCAGTAAGTAGACTTTTTCCCGGTAGCAATCCTGTTTTATTTGAAGAAAAGTAAATTCTTAAAATTTGTTTAATTCATTGAGAATTTTTATACTGTTTTATAAAAGAGCTACTTTGGGCTACTTATTACTTGTCCAAACATCTTTTTTTATATATTTCATGAACTACTAAATGCCAAAATTGTGGTTTGGGAAATAAAATTGTTAAGGGGTTAAGTAGTAAAACGTTTTGTTCCATAAATTTGAAAAAAAAATCACAAAAATTGCTCATGTTTCCATATTTTATTTCTGTACAAGACTGCAAAATGGAAATTTATTATTTAATTAAGTGAAATAACTAAAACTGTCTATTTGTCTTTAACCCCTTGGTTATCTCATGTTACTCCCTCACTAGTTATAAATCATCAGATTGATTTTTTTAATCTTTTATGAAATCAGTTCTTAATTATATTTTTTTGTTCTCTGTGAAGTTTGTAATGTGTACACCTTTGAATTTAAAAATGGTATTTGAACTTTTTCTTTTCTTACAGTTTTCAGATTTTTGATAGTTTGTCTTTGATTAAGAGAATAATGGCAGTAAAGAGAGCCAAAATTTGTATTACGGCCAATCTTGAGTCAGGGACTTATACAGTTATTTGGCTCTTAGTATCTCTGTTCTTTCAAATCTTCTTCATATAGTAACCACAATGTGTCTAAAGCTATCATGTTGTGTAGATTTGTTTTCCTTACTAGAGTAAAAGCTACATGTGGAAAATTTCTCTTAAGAACATGACAGTGGGAAAGTTTGCTTTAGATCATAAACCAACTTGGCCCAGGAAACATAGATCTAATTTAAAACACAACTCAAAAAGCAGATTGAGTTAATCATATGATTCATTGTCAAAGATCACTGTCTTCCCAGAAAACTGATGTCTTACTGAAGTTAACTTTTCATAGCTTTATGTCACAAATGTATCCTGTTAAAAATACAAAGTTCCAACAACATCAGGTTAATGACTTCCAGTCAAAAACCAACTAGACCACACCAATAAGTTTAAAAAATTTGGTCTATTATTTGTTGAAGAGAGGGAGAAATGGGGCTTTGTTCCTCCAAATTGTGCATTATTGAGAACTGAAGTAAATCTATGATTGGGTATTTTTTAATTATTGTCTATTGTAAGGAAATACTAGACTGAATGTAAAGGTATAATTTATTTTTATAAAAACGTTTTCTGTTACATTTGACAGAGAGGGATATATTTGTTGTTTTCTAACTTGAGAATGTTCATTTTTTGTCTGTGTTGAGATATGATTATGTAGTGTTCTGTTTTTGTTTTCATCCATCAGGATCAGAGTGACCTTGTCTGATATTAATATTCTTTGACATTTTATGTTTAAGAGGTAAACATTTAGGCCTAGCTGTATGTGGTTGCAGGCCCGTTCTTAACAACACCAAAGCCTAGCTGATATTACTAGGATAGTTCCTGGTTGTCAGAGATTACTTTTCTCTTGCTCAATAATTAATGTATCACTTTACTGTATTTACCAGCAATCAAAAATTGATTAAATTTAGTTTGGATTTTTGTATGATAATACAACACAGGAGAGATGGCCACAAGTATTTTTTGGAATAATTTTATTCAAAATGATATATAACACTATTTCTTTCAAAGTGACATATTATTAGTATTATCCTAACAAATCAATAGAAATAGAGAATAAAATATAAATAATTAACTCTTATGGGTGTTTAGTCATCATAGTCATAAAACAAATTAATTTTGATCTTCATTTCACTAAAATCGTGTCATCATTTCTAAAGAAACCTCTAGCATACATAAAAATGTAGCTTTTCATATTCCAGAATGATCCTAATTTATACTTTTAATACTACCTTATGAGTTGATGCTAGAAACTTAGGGCAACTTGGATTTTCATTCTGGACATTCTAGTTGAAGCTTCCGGAAGCTTCCATTCATTCTAGAATGAAGCTTTGAGCTTCATTCACTTATGGATCAATTGTTGCCCATCTCTGATGAAGTACATTATAGATATAGAAAATTTATTGTCAGGTTGTAATTGTCAATTTAAGTATTATTAGTTGTATTAATTGTTAGTGAATGTTGGAAAAATAAAATTCAGAACAGGTACTCCTGTGTGAAGACAGGGCAGATTTTACGAGTATTTCATGACTATAGTCCTGCTTTTTAAAAATAGATTAAAATTTCATGAATATGCAATTCAAAACCATATTCCTAAAGCTCTCAGTGAAGAACCTTTTAACTAATTTAATAAAACTTTATGGGCCTGAGAAATAAAGTCTCAGAAATTGATAAAAGACTGCCTAAAGGCAGAAGAAAAGACTAAACCTTAGCAATATTATTATTTCCACAAGTTTAGCCTCACAACTGCATCAGGAAACCAATAGTAATTGTATTTGCTTTGTGACTCCAGAAAGAAACCTGAGCCATTGTGCAGGGTGCAAAGCGAGTATTACCATGCAGCATGGGTGACTTGAAGTGACTCAATCTCACCAGGAATGGAGGCTTATTTTTTCATTCTTCCTGCACCAGCCACCCTCTACAATATTGAGACACACTGAAACAAAAATGTTTAGACAGAAAAGAAAATTTACGACTGATACTGAATGGAAAACTTTAATTGGATATTTTCTATGTAAGAACACTACTGCAATTGCTAACTGTATTCTGGTCACAGAAGAAGCCCTGTGTCTAGGAACATGATGATATAGCCCCTATTACTGGTCAATTAAGAGATAACAACACTGTGGCAGGAATTTGCCTCTCTGTCTGCAACAATCTGTCACTAACTCTAAAAGCCACTTATCCTAGGAAGACAACCCTAAAGTAACATGAAGAATTAAGAATAAAACATAACCAGGCAAGAGTTGCTCAGCAGCAAAATCAGTTTGACATTATTATACATTGTTTTGATTATCCTAAGTATTATTTCTACTTAATGGTTGAAGATAAATGTTGCCTTGAATTTATTTTTTTAAAAATGAGAAAATTATATTTTTGCAAGCAATAGGATGTTTGAAATAATTTTTATTTTATTATTCCTAAGAAAAGTTTCAGATTTTGAGAATAAAATAAACATCCTGATTTTCTAAGCATAGTTTCTGTTAAAACATTAAACACATAGAAGCCAATAAACAGAGATGCAAATTTGCAATTGCAGTGATATTTTACCATGTCTCTTTGTTTTATCACCTCATAATTTCTAGAGAAATCATTAGGTATAATTTTTCTCATTAACTCATGAATGAAATGATTTTTTTCTCATTCAATGACAAAAGAAACATAATTTACATATATTGATATATTTAAATCTCATGAACAGGTACTATGCTTATTTCTATTTTATAGATGAGCAAACTGATAATAAAAATTATTAAATTACAGGGGTCATACAACTGTATATGTTTGTAAGCCACTGTATAATCAAATAAGAATAGTATCAAAAATATTATCACCCAGTTAATAGTTAATACAAGATTTTTTAAAATTGTTATTAGAAAAAAGGTCTCACTCTGTTGCTCAGGCTGGAGAAGAGTGGCATGATTAAAGCTCATTGTCACCTTGAACTCCTGGGCTCAAGGGATCCTCCCATATCAGGCTTCTGGATGTATAGGACTGTAGGTGTGCACTACCACATTGTCTAACTTTAAAAAAAAATCGTATGGGCTTGTTTGCTTTTTTCTTGTAAATCTGCTATAGTTCTTTGTAGATTCTGGATATTAGCCCTTTGACAGATGGGTAGATTATAACTTTTTTCCCATTCTGTTGGTTGCTGGTTCACTCTAATGATTGTTTCTTTTGCTGCACAGAAGCTTTTAAGTTCAATTAGATCCCTTTTGTCTGTTTTGGCTTTTGTTGCCATTTCTTTCAGTGTTTTAGTCATGAAGTCCTTGCCTGTGCCTATGTCCTGAATGGTGTTGTCTAGGTTTTCTTCTAGGGTTTTTATGGTGTTAGTTCTTACGTTTAAATCTTTAATCCATCTGTAGTTAATTTTTGTATAATTCAGTTAATTTTGTATATTGATTCTTCCTAACCATAAGTATGGAATGTTTTTCCATCTGTATGTGTCCTCTCTTATTTCCTTGAGCAGTGGTTTGTAGTTCTCCTTGAAGAGATCTTTTATATCCTTTGTTAATTGTATTCCTAGGTATTTTATTCTCTTTGTAGCAATTGTAAATGGGAGTTTGCTTATGATTTGGCTCTCTGTTTGTCTGTTGTTGGTGTATAGGAATGCTTGTGATTTCTGCACATTGATTTTCTATCCTGAGTAGGCAAAGGATATGAACAGACACTTTTCAAAAGAAGATATATATGTGGCCAACAAACATATGAAAAAATGCTCATCATCATTGATCATTAGAGAAATGCAAATCAAAACCACATTGAGATACTATATCATGCCAGTTAGAATGGCAATCATCAAAAAATCTGGAGGCAACCGATGCTGGAGAGGATGTGGAGGAAAAGGAACACTTTTACACTGTTGGGAGTGTAAATTAGTTCAACCATAGTGGAAGACAGTGTGGCCATTCCTCAAGGATCTAGACATAGAAATACCATTTTGCCCTGCAATTCTATTACTGTGTATATACCCAAAGGATTATAAATCATTCTATTATAAAGACACATGCACACATATATTCACTGTGGCACTGTTTACAATAGCAAAGACTTGGAACCAACCCAAATGCCTATCAATGATAGATTGGATAAAGAAAATGTGGCACATATACACCATGGAATACTATGTAGCCATAAAAATGATGAGTTTGTGTCCTTTGTAGGTACATGGATGAATCTAGAAACCATCATTGTCAGCAAAGTGACACAAGAACAGAAAACCAAACACCGCATGGTTTCACTCATAGATTGGTGATGAACAATGAGAACACATGGGCACGGAGAGGAGAGCAACACTCATTGGGCTAGGTGAAGGGGTGGAGGGGATGGAAGGGGAGGGACAGTGGGGGGTTGGGGAAGATGGAGAGGGATAACACTGGGAGAAATGCCTGATGTTTGCGATGGTGGGGGGATGGAGACAGCAAACCACTATGGCATGTATGTACCTATGCAACAATCCTGTAGGATACAGGATGCACACATGTACCCCAGAGCCCAAAGTACAATTAAAAATAATTTTTTTGTAAAGCTAGGATCTCGCAATGTCATCCAGGCTGGTCTCAAACTCCTCCTCTCAAGGTGGTTATTGTATAGCCAATAATAAATGTATATACAAATCATAAATTCCCAGTTGACATAGAATAATTACATAATCTTAACAAATGTTTATATAAATCATAAATATTGGTATGGTATTCAATCACAGTGAATTATAGAAGCCATCACAAATCTGTCTATAGTCAGCTTGCATTAATTTGCTTGAGGTGGTAATGTTACTAAATGTTAGTAAATAATAGGTTAACATGAGGATAACCTAACAATAACAGTGTTTATTCACAATAAGATCAAAGTGATTTCCTGCTCTGTAGGCTGTGATATGAGGCAAGCCAAGAAAAATTACATTGAAACCTTACTTGAATTTAATGTTGTTGTTGCATTTGATGCAGAAAGTATAGAAGGGTCTTCGTCCTATATTCTCCCCTAGAAAAGAAAAAAAAGTTGGCTTATCTAATAGAAACTAGACTCTGTTTTTCACAAGACATGCTGGGTGATTATGTATTCTTGATCCTCTCAATATAAATATCTGAGTATTCCACAAATATGAAAACTATTTTCAGAGTGGAAGTAATTTAGCTTTATCATCTTTCTTGAAAAATCTTATAGATTATAAAAGAGAAGACTTTTCTTTTTAGAATTTAGCAGAGTTGCCATATTCATTTTCAACAAGATTATTAACTACCATTGAAGCTTGAAACCCAAACATTTCATTGTTTAAAAATTTACTTAGAAAACTGACAGCTATAAAATGGTAAGAGAAAAAGAACATTTAATAACAAGTTTATATAATCATCTCAAAATCTTCAGCAATATTGCATAGTCTTTTCTTTTGCTATTTACCATCAGATTTACATATTTTACATTGCTTCAACGAATCACAAACACTCAGTAAATTTCTCCGTAAGAAATTTTTCAGCAATTTACATTTGACATTTAAAACTATCATTATAGTGCTCACCATTGATGCATATCACAAATTCTGTTATTTTATTTACGGTAGCTTCATGCATAAGAGAATACACTGTTACATTTCAAGTTTACAGTTCTTCCATCTCATCAGGTGACCTATTTGAAGCAAAACTCCCTCTTAACAATATGTGATACATAAATTGATGAGAATACTTTTCAGTTAAGTTATAAAGGCATGAGAGGTTTCAATTTAACATTTCAAAATATTGGCGATCTTTCCTAAAGCTCTGGTTTTATTTGAGACATAGTTTTGGTTTTCATTTCAGATGAGAAATTTAGTAATTTTCTTAGTTTTCTCAGGTAAATTTTTTGGATGCAATTTGTGTCTGCTAATGCTAAAAATTTCCTCTGGAAATTGACCCATAAAAACAACAAGTTGAATAGCAACAGAAAGAATACAGTGTTTGAATTGGGTTGTTTGTTTAACACAAGGTCTCATTCTGTCTCCCAGGATGTAGTGCAGTGGTGAGATCTTGACTTACTGCAAACTCCGCCTCCTGGGCTCAACATATCCTCCACCTCAGTCTCTGTAGCTCACACCACAGGTCCAGGCTGCCATGCCTGACTAAATTTTGCGTGCTTTTTTTTTTTCACTGTATACCTATTTTTATTACTATAAACTTTTTTCTTTTTTTTATTATTATACTTTAAGTTCTGGGGTACACGTACAGAACATATAGGTTTGTCAGGTATACACATGCCATGGTGGTTTGCTGCCTCCATCACTTCGTCATCTACATTAGGTATTTCTTCTAATGATGTCTCACCCCTCATCCCACAACCAACAACAGGCCCCTGTGTGCGATGTTACCCTCCCTGTGTCCATGTGTTCTCATTACTCAACACCCAGAACATGAGAACATGTAGTGTTTGGTTTTCTGCTCTTGTGTCAGTTTGCTGAGAATGATGGTTTCCAGATTCATCCATGTCCTTGCAAAGAACATGAACTCATCTTTTTTTATAGCTTCATAGTATTCCATGGTGTATATGTGCTACATTTCCTTTATCCAGTCTATCATTAAAGGGCATTTGGGTTGGTTCCAAGTATTTGCTATTATAACATATGTGTGCATGTTTCTTTACAATAGAACAATTTATAATCCTTTGGGTATATACCCAGTAATGGGATTGCTGGGTCAAATTGTATTTCTATTTCTGGATCCTTAAGGAATCACCACACTGTCTTCCACAATTGTTGAACTAATTTACACTCCCACCAGCAGTGAAAAATCATTCCTATTTCTCCGCATCCTCTCCAGCATCTGTTGTCTCCTGATTTTTTAATGATTGCCACCCTAACTGGTGTGAGGTGATATCTCAATGTGGTTTTGAGTTGCATTTCTCTAATGACAAATGACGAGGTTTTAAAAAGATGTTCGTTGGCTGCATAAATTTTTACTTCTGAGAAGTGTCTGTTAATATCCTTTGCCCACTTTTTGATGGGGTTGTTTCTTTCTTTCTTGTAAATTTGTTTAAGTTCTTTGTAGATTCTGGATAATAGCTTTTGTCAGATGGCTACCTTGCAAATTTTTTTTCCCATTCTGCTGTTTGCCAATTCATTCTAATGATAGTTTCTTTTGCTGTGCAGAAGCTCTTTAGTTTATTTAGATCCAATTTGTCTATTTTGGCTTTTGTTGCCATTGCTTTTGATGTTTTAGTCATGAAGTCTTTTCCCATGCCTGTGTCCTGAATGGTATTGCCTAGGTTTTCTTCTAGGGTTTTTGTGGTGTTAGGCCTCATGTTTCAATCATTAATCCATGTAGAGTTAATTTTTGTATAATGTGTGAGGAAGGGATCCAGTTTCAGCTTTCTGCATATGGCTAGCCAGTTTTACCAACATCATTTATTAAATAGGGAATCTTCTACCCATTGCTTTTGTCAGGTTTATCAGGATCAGATGGTTGTAGATGTGTGGCATTACTTCTGAGAGGCCTATGTTCTGTTCCATATGTCTATATCTCTGTTTTGGTACTGGTACCATGCTGTTTTGATTACTGTAGCCTTGTAGTATAGTTTGAAGTCAGGTACCATGATTCCTCCAGCTTTACTTTTGTTTTTGTCTTGTTTTTACTTAGGATTGTATTAGCTATGTAGGCTATTTTTTGGTTCCGTATGAAATTTAAGGTAGTTTTTTTCAAATTCTGTGAAGAAAGTCAATAGTAGCTTAATGGGGAAAGCATTGAATCCATAAATTCCGTTGGGTAGTATGGCCATTTTCATGATATTGATTATTCCTAACCATGAGCATGGAATGTTTTTCTGTCTCTCTGTATCCTCTCTTATTTCCTTGAGCAGTGGTTTGCTCCTTGATGAGGTCCTTCACATCCCTTGTTAGTTGTATTTCTATGTATTTCATTATCTTTGTAGCAATTGTGAATGGGAGTTCATTTATGATTTGTCTCTCTATTTGTCTGTTATTAGGTTTAGGAATCCTTGTGATTTTTGCCCATTGATTTGGTATCCTGAGACTGCTGAAGTTGTTTATCAGCTTAAGGAGATTTTGGGCTGAGTTGATGGGGTCTTCTAAATATACAATCATGTCATCTGCAAATAGAGACAATTTGACTTCTTCTTTTCCTAATTGAATATACTTTATTTCTTTTTCTTTCCTGATTGCCCTGGCTAGAACTTTCAATACTATGTTGAATAGGAGTCATGAGAGAGGGCATCCTTGTCTTGTGCTTGTTTTCAAAGAGAATGCTTTCAATTTTTGCCCATTTAGTATGATATTGGCTCTGAGTTTGTCATTAAATAGCTCATTATTTTGAGACCATTCAATTAATACTTAGTTTATTTAGAGTTTTTAGTATGAAGCACTGTTTAATTTTGTCAAAGGCCTTCTCTGCAACTATTGAGATAATCATGTAGTTTTTGTCTTTGATTCAGTTTATGTGATGGATTGTGTTTATAGATTTGTGTAAGTTGAACCAGCCTTGCATCCCAGGGACGAAGCTGACTTGGTTGTAATGGATAAGTTTTTGACATGCTTTCGAATTCGGTTTGCCAGTATTTTATTGAAGAGTTTTGCTTCTAGGTTTATCAGGTATATTGACCTGAAATTTTCGTTTTTAGTTGTGTCTGCCAGGTTTTGGTATGAGGATGAGGTTGTCTCATAAAATGAGTTAAGAAGGATTCCCTCTTTTTCTGTTGTATCAAATAATTTCAGAAGTAATGCTTCCAGCTTCTCTTTGTATCTCTGATAGAATTCGGCTATGAACCTGTCTGGTCCTGGACTATTTTTGGTTGGTAGGCTTTTAATTATGATCTCAATTGTAGACCATTGTTATTGGTCTACTCAGGAATTCAACTTCTTCCTGGTCTAGTCTTAGGAGGGTGTAAGTGGCCAGGATTTTATCCATTTCTTCTAGATTTTCTAGCATATTTGCCTACATGTGTCTATAGTATTTTCTTATGGTAGTTTGTATTTCTATGGGATCAGTGGTGATATCCCCCTTTTCCTGTTTTTATTGCATCTATTTGATTCTTCTCTCTTTTCTTCTTTATTAATCTGGCTAGAAGTCTATCTATTTTGTTCTTATTTTTAAAAAACAAGTTCCTGGATTCATTGATTTTTGTGTGTGTGTGTGTGTATCTCTATCTCCTTCAGTTCTTCTCTGATCTTAGTTATTTCTTGTCTGTGCTAGCCACACAAGAATTTTGAATTTGTTTGTCCTTGCTCCTCTAGTTCTTTTAGTGGTGATTTTAGGGTGTTGATTTTAGATTTTTCCTCCTTTCTTTTGTGCGCATTTAGTGCTATAAATTTCCCTCTACACACTGCTTTAAATGTGTTCCAGAGATGCTGGTATGTTGTATCTTCGTTCTCATTGGTTTCAAAAACATCTTTATTTCTGCCTTTATTTAATTATTTATCCAGTAGTTATTCAGGGACAGGTTGATCAGTTTCCAAGTAGTTTCTTAATTCTGAATTCTAATTTGATTGCACTGTGGTCTGAGCGACTATTTTATGTTTTTATAGAGATGAGGTTTTGCTATGTCTACCAGCCTAGTCTCCAGCTCTTTGGATCAATCAGTCCACCTTTCTCAGCCTACTCAGTTGCTGGGATTACAGGCATGAGCCACTGCATTCCACCAAGTGTTTGATATTAATGGTTGGTGACAGTCATTCTTAAAGGATCTTATGTACAGAAAAGGAGAAAAGAAAAGCTATACTGTGAACTAACTCTCATATTTTGATAGATTCTTTTTGGTAAAATCATAGTAAATTTTACATAAATATTCTATTAGTATTTGCAAAATTAAAGTAATTTTATCTAATCTGTAGTTTTCCTAGCCAGAAAACAAAAACAAACAAACAAAAATGCAGTGACTGCAGTTTCTAGATTACACAAAGGATTTATTTCATTAGAGAAGACATGAGATATGCCTAGCATTTGAGGATACTTTGCTAGTCATTCAGACTGTTTTCTTTCTCTTAGGTGACCTTGAGCAATACTAAAGTTCACTCCTGCAGATTGATCCTGTGACTTGCTTGAGGAGCAATCTAGTAGATCCCTCATGCAAGTAATTGACTAAATCTTAACAAAGGATTGATGGGTCCAATAAAAATTGAAAACAATATTAGACTGTATTAATAAAATAATATGGTGGAAATGGTTGATTTTTGTCTAACCAAATTGGTGGTTTCAAGATATATTTGCAATCACTATAGATAAAAGGAAAGAATATATTCTTTTCAAAAATGGTTTGTAAAATAACGTGAAACATTGATTACAGTAACAAGAAAGCAATTTAATATTTGGACTAATAACAGCAAAAATAAAAATATGAGAAGTACGTTTCATTATTTTAAGTACATTTCATTATTTGTATAAGAGCTTTAAATCCAAAGACAAGCCATATTAGCAACAAACATGATTTAAAACTTTAAAAGAAAAAAAGCAAATATCTCAAAAGCATATTGAATTTTCATTAGGTTTTCTAAAATTCTTATGCTTGAGTGTTACATTTTTACCTTAAACTTTAAACACTGTTAATTCATTCAGTAAAGAGATTCTAGACTTGATGATATTTGAAAAAATCTTGAAGTTTACATGTGCATAGAAACATGTATGTGGCTATCATTTTTTTGTATATTCCTGGTATTTTTGAACTTTTTCCATGTTTAAGTGCCTTCTCTTCACGTGTGACATTTACAGCTTTCTAAATATTCCTTTTAGTATGCCATGGTTTTGATGGAGAGCTATGTTAAATGTTTGCAGAATATTTAGTTTAACGAGACATAAAGTTTTGATGCTTTTGAAAATATTAAATTCAAGAACAGAAATTAATCTGTATTTGAAGATTAAACTAGGGTAACTAAAGCTAATTTAATATCCTGGTAATTTAAGGAAAATAACAACTAAAAGTAATCAAAGTCTGTTCATAAATTTTTAATGATTCACAATTTTTCTCTTTTTGTGAGAAAAGTCAACTTTTCCAAGGTTACCTGGTAAAACATATGACTGTGATAGCATATTATAAATCTATTAACAGACCTATAATCCACATCTCCTTTATGATACAAAGAGTTTTGGTAAATGAAACAGATTGTACTCGTAGTTTATGAAGTCAAATAACTGAATAAGATTTGAAATGGGAAAATAATTCATAGTCATATCATCATAACTAAATTAATTTTGTCAGAGATAGTATCTTGCACTTGTTTTGATTATCAAGCAAACTCTACCAAAAAATGAGGCAGAGAAAGATTTTGAAGTGCTTATGATGATGTTGAACATTTACTACACAGTAAACTTTCCTTTTTATTAGCATCCACATATTTCAGAAAATTTCCATATTTGGGATATGAAGTCCAAACTGATCTCAGCTCTATTTCTTTTTTTTTTTTTTAACATAGACTGTATTAACAGACCTAAGCTTTCCACGAATTATTTGTATTCTCAGCATATTACTCTTGTGCAATACATACTGACACAAAAAAAAACCATGTGAATTAGAAGCCAGTTTTTTAAATGTCTTGAGAAAGGCATTATTACTATTTAAATACTTTTTTTTTTTCATTTTAGATTTTGGGGTACATGTGAAGAACATGCAAGATTGTTTGTTTTTTTCTTGCAAATCTGTTTTAGTTCTTTGTAAATTCTGGGTATCAGCCCTTTCTCAGATGGGCAAACTGCAAAATTTTTTCCCATTCTGTTGGTTGCTGATTCACTCTAATGACTGTTTCTTTTGCCGTGCAGAAGCTGTGGAGTTTGATTAGGTCTCATTGGTCTATTTTGGCTTTTGTTGCCAATGCTTTTGGTGTTTTGGTAATGAAGTCCTTGCCTACGCCTATCTTTCAAAAGTGGGCGAAGGATATGAACAGACACTTTTTAGAAAAGAAGACATACATGAGGCTATTTAAATATTTTAATATTAATGCAAAATAATAGCTACAAACTATTCAAGGAAAAAAATATTTATTTTGAATAAAATTTTTAATCTCTTCTTTCATTTTTGTTCTGTTATAATATCTAAAAGTAACTGGAGGTTTAAGCCTCAATATTCAATGGATGTTCATTAACTATACTATTCAAGCAAGATTTCTTGCTTCTATCTGAAAGTGTATAATATAAAGCAACAACAACTTCTGACAAGAAATAGGGAAAAATACATCAAATAGATTAAATGTGTATTTAACACAAATTACACATATTTAAAATATCATGCTTTCAAATATATAACTATCAACCTTTAATTTCACTGTCATAAAAATCAGTCAACTTTTTCATATAATGAAATATATATTAAATAAACAATGTTAAACACTGTACAAATCCATATGTTAATATATTACTCAGTATACTGTATCAAGAAATTAAGTGAACTGAGAAATTTTTTATATATTAACTCTAAATTGTACTTAGCTCTGCTAATAAAATGTTATTATCACGGAACTGTTTTTCACTTCACAGGCTTTTTAAAAACTGAAAATGCAAATAATGGAAAGCTGTCTTTGTATTGTTAAAACTAAATAAATGGGACTTGAATTATTAAAAATAATAAAAAAGAGCTAGGGATAGACAAACATCCTGCTATCACTTTTGTTCACCACACTGCAAACTCAAAAAGAGAAAAAAGAAGAAAGATAAAAGTGAAGTTCTGGTTCTTTTGAAAAATCTTCTCAATTCATATGCTATTCATCTGCCCAAAAAATTGTTTTCCAATGGATTCATCCATGTTGATTTTCTCTGATAATGCTTTTTAAATTGTGTAACTTTTTCATGCAAGTTTATAAAACTAGAAGGTAAATCTTTCAAAAGGTATTATACATTTAATTCTAATTCATATGTTAGATTTTGTATTAAATAGTTTGCTTTTATTTGGCCTAGCATTCCCATCATGTATTGAACTGTTTTTTTTTTTTAATATGGTTTTAAAGTTTCCCATTAGTTTTTTGCCTATCATACCCTTTACCTACTTGAGATTCAACTTAAGATTCACTGTCACTGGTAAAACATTCTAATCTGTCAAAATGCTTCTTATTCCTTAGTGCATTCTGTTATGCCTATTTTAAGTGTCTGAAGATGTAGTAATTTTTTTCATATTCTCTAGTAAATTGTAGTTGCACTACATGGGTTTGAATCCAGGCACACACAACCATTTACTTTATGTGTGACCCAGGGTAAGCTAATTGATCTCTCTCTACATTACTCCTTGAGGATTGTCTGAAGAAAAACCTATCAGGGGCCTTAAATTACTACAGTGTGATATATCAACAAAGTAATCACAGGGATGACAACAGCTCACCAATCCGAAAAGGCCACAAATATACTGGCAAAACTGTCGGTATCACCTTTATCAGAACTCTGAAAATTCGTTAAAATTTCTTAACAATCGGATGAAAATTGAAGAAAAATAAAACAGATTAATTAATTTAGGTAGCAGAGCCTTGTGACATTTTACCCACATCCATTCATCTCTCAGCTTGCTGTAGGCCTTTAAAACAATAACCTAGATTCCTGGTATAGTTTCTTAGTACTGTTATAAGCAGAATGGATCTTGTTCTCAAATAATTTTTATTTTAACCTGTCTGGAAGCTTTCTGAAGGACACGTTCAAGTGGCTTGCCTCTATTTTACCTGACATGCAACAACACTTCATGGGCCAAGGAGGCTACTTAGGGGTCATTTGTTGAAAATATCTAAAGGCAAATTCATAACCTGCTTCTTCCTGGAACAGGGATTAAATTTAGGACAAATAATAGACAAACTGGGATCGTGGAGAAGATCTGGGAAATGAGATGCTTTAGTGAATAAGGAATTTTGAATGCTTGGCAATCTAGAAGCCACATGCATCTTGGGGATTTATGCAAACTCAAAAAGAATCTGAAAAAAAAAAGAAAAAAAAAAACCTCTTCCTGACCTCCAGGCTCTGGAAAAACAGGAAACAAAAAACCAAAACGCAATTATAAACTCTTCAATATTGAAGGTGTACCATCTTCAAAGACTAGAAAGACTTTGGACTCATAAAAAAAATACGTTAAATCAATGATTTAAAATATGCTTGAAGAACTAAGGTAAATATTGTACAAAGAACTAAAAGAACCCATGAGGGCAACGTGTTTAGAATTAAATAGAAACTCTTAAGTTGAAAAGGATAAAAAAATGAAAAAAAGAAATTCACTGTAGAAGTTTAGACACTAATTTGAACAAGCAGTAGAAATAATCAATTTTCTTAAGGAGAGGTTTATTGAGATTACTCAATCTAAGTAGAAGAAATAAAAAAAAAGATGAATGAAACTTGAGGGATCTCAAGTGTCATCATCAAGCATATGCGTAAACGTGTTCTACAATAATTGGAGGGAAGAAAGAGAAACAGAAAGAGTGGTCGAAAAAATAATGACTGAAAACACCCCAAATGTATGAAAGGCATCAGTCTACAAATTTAAGGGATCTATGCCAGGTTGCATTATAACCTAACTGTTGAAAGACAAAAAGAAAGAATATTTATAGTAGCAAGAGAAAAGTGATTATTAATGTACAAGAAATTTTTAATAAGATTATCAAGTGCTTTCTCATCAGAACCATGGATGTCATAAGACAGTGAGATGACATATTCAGTGTTGATAAAAAAGAGCTGTCAATTCTCAGCTGAGAATTCTGCATCTGGCAAAAATATCTCAGTGACAAAGAAAAATGAATACATTCGTGGTTAAACAAAAACTAGGAGTTTGTTGCTAGCAGACCTGCACGACAAGAGTCTCTCTGGCTTTAATTAAATAACTCTAGGAAATAATTCAAATTCTCATGAAAAATACAGAGCACTAGTAATAGTTACCGCAAAGACGAATGTAAACATCAGGTTCTATAGTATTTTTGGTTTGTAACTCCCCTTTTTCCTATATTATTTAAAAGACAACTAATCAAAAAAATATAAAGCTATATTGTTGAACACATCATTTTAAAAGATACAATTTTGACAATAATGACATGAAGGGGGGACATAGCTACTAGGAGCTATATAATATCAAAACTAAGTTGGTAATTCAAATTTGACTTTTACAAATTAAGATTTTACTTATAATTTACAAGGTAAATACTAATAAAGTAACTAAAATATGTATAAAAAGACAAATAAGAAGGGAATTAAAATGGTAAGTAGAGAATATATCTAACACAAAAAGGAGGCTGCAAAGAAACAATTGCAGAACAGAAAAGGTATGGCATATTGAACCCAAATGGCAAAATGGCATAAGTAATTCCTTTCTTACAAGTAATTAAATTAAGTATAATTACACTAAATTCTGGATTAAATAACAGAGATTGTCAAATTCAGCAAAGCAAAAACATGATCAAGCTGTATGCTGTTTAGAACCAAAGACATAATATAGGTGGAAAGTTAAAGAGACAGGGAACAAAGATATTCTATGCAAACAGTTACCAAAGGAGAACCGAAGTAGCTATAACAATATTATATAAAGGTCACACACGGTGGCTCATGCCTGTAATCCCAGCACTTTGGGAGGCCAAGGCGGGCTGATTACGAGGTAAGGGATCAAGACCATCCTAGCTAACAGGGTAAAACCCCATCTCTACTAAAAATACAAAAAAGTTAGCGGGTGTGGTGGCACCTGTCTGCAGTTCCGGATACTCAGGAGGTAACTTGGGTAACTTCAGTTTCTTTGTCTTGCCTGAATGTTCTGTCTAAAAATCCCACATTGATGTGGAATATAACTAGCAAGGCATATATTTTTCTTTTGTTCTTGATCTTAGGGGAATACTTGCAGTAGTTCACTCTTAAGTATAATGTTATCTCTGGTGTTTTTATAGATGTCTTTTATCAGCTTCATAACATTTCCTTGTATTAATGGTGTTTTGAGTGTTTTATTATAAAAAATATTATGAATATTTTTCAAACACTTTTTTTAGCAATTGTGGTGGGTTTTTTATTATGTTAATATGTTTTGATTGATTTTTGTATGTTGCAAATCGTCATATCCCTGGCATAAAGAAAGTCCCCTTTGTCATTGGACATAATTCTTTTAATATGTTACTGATATTTGTTTGCTGGGGATTTTTGTATCCATATTCACAAAGTGTTTGTCTTTAGCTTTCTTTTCTTCTAATGTTTTGTATGTTTTCCAAATTTTATTATTTTAAAACTATTTTTATTATTATGTTTTTTTAAATGGAATCTCACTCTGCCACCCAGGCTGGAGTGCAGTGGTGCAATCTCGGCTCATTGCAACCTCCACCTTCCAGGTTCAAATGATTTTCCTGCCTCAGTCTCCTGAGTAGCTGGGATTACAGGCACTGGCCCTACACCTGGCTAAGTTTTGTATATTTCGTAGAGATGGGATTTAATCATATTGGCAAACCTGGTCTCAAACTCCTGAACTCAGGTCATCCACCCACCTCAGCCTCCCAAAGTGTTGGGATTACAGGCATGAGCTACCATGCCTGACCTAAAAATTACTATATTTTTAAAAGACAGAGCCTTACTATGTTGCTCAGGCTGAAGTGCAGTGGCTAGCAAGAGCCACAATCACAGCAGACTGCAGCTTTGAACTCCTGGGTTTAAGTGACACTTCGACCTCAGCCTCCCAAGTAGGTGTAACTACAAACATACACCACTACACACAAACTGTATGGTTTTAACGTCAGGGTAACACTGACCTCATATAATGAGTTAGAATGTGTTTCCTCCAGTATTTGTCCATGTTCACACTGCTATGAAGAAATACCCAAGACTGCGTAATTATGAAGAAAAAAAATAAAGGTTTAATTGACTCACAGTTCCACATGGTTGGGGAGGCCTCAGGAAATTTACAATCATGGCAAAAGGCACCTGGTCACAGAGCAGCAGGAGAGAGAATGAGTGCCCAGGAAAATACCAGATGCTTATAAAACCATCAGATCTCATGAGAACTCATTCACTGTCACAAGGAGAGCATGAGAGGAAATTGCCCCCGTGATTCAATTACCTCCCACTGGTTCCTTCCCACACACGTGGAGATTATGGGAACTACAATTAAAGATGAGATTTGAGTGGGGACACAGCAAACCCATATCATTTCCTTTTGTTTTTTGAAAGAATTTCGGAAGAATAGAAATTAATTACTTCTTCAGTGTTTAATAGATTAACCAGTAAACTCATCCAGTCTTGGGCTTTTTTAATTGGAAAATTTGATTACTGATTCAATCTCTTTACTCTATGGGTCTATTCAGATTATCTGTTTACTCTTGAGTCAGTTTGTATAGTTTGTTTGTTTAGAGTAATTTTTTCATTTCACCTAGGCTACTCTATTCATTGTCGTAAAATTATTCACTGTATTCTCTAATAATCTTTTTTTTTTCTTTTGTAAGGTCTGTAGTAATGTCCCAAATTTCTTTCCTAACTTTAGTAATTTGGATTTTCTCTCCCCTACTTCCTGCCTTGATGAGTCTATTTAAAGGCCTATCAATTCTTTTGAAATATTCAAAGAATTAACATTTGGTTTTCTTGATTATCTTAATTACCTTTCTAGTCAATATTTCATTTATCACTAATGTAATATTTCTTATTTACTTCCATCTGCTTGCCGTAAGTTTAAGTATTTTTCTTTCTCTACTTCCTTAAGGGGAAATATCATGTTATTGATTTGAAATATTTATTTATTTTTAATACAGATGTTTGTAGCTGAAAGCTTCTCTCTGAGCACTCCATTAGCATGCTATAAAATGTATGCTGTATATCATTTTCATTCATTTCAAAGTATTTTATAATTTCCAATGTGAATTTGTGTTCACGTGGACTGAAGATAACCAATATTTTAAACTTAATGAGAAAAGTTAATGGAAAACTTAACAAGGTATCAAATAAAAATAAATACAGGCAAAGAGAAGAGACTGTTTACAAAATTATTGCAGAGAATGCGCTGACTAGCCTACAAAAACTATTAGAAACATAAAAGGCCAAGAAAATGGAATTTATCTTATAGGAAGGAATAAATAAGGCTGAAAAGAACAAGTTGTGGGTAAAGTTGGGTATCAATGTGATGTTATTGAGTTATTAGACCTTGTTCCAATGCTTGCATTAGCACAGAGTGGGAGAAAGTCAAAGACCAGTGTAGTCAGAAGCCAAAGCCTGACTATATTTTGGTTAAGTCAAGTATATGGATATTTTGGCCAGACTGGACAAAGCCTTGTAGTGATGTGAAATATTGCAGGGAAAATGTCTAATCAACATGAAGTGGTGATCTGTTATTTTGTCTACCTATAGATACCTAAAACTTATACAATATAATAATATGTTTATTTTAAATGTTTTGCATCTCTTTGATAAAATGTGTCCCAATAGGTGCTCTTTGTAATAGTGTTTGGTTATGGTGTTTTCTGTTACTGCAGCTACATAAAGTCCTAAATGTATGCCTCCTTAGGAAAACTCTATAGCTCATATAACTCACTAATTCAAGGTGACCTTTTTTTCCAGTTATTTCAAATTAATGAACTAGATAAAAGAATTTGAACAGATCATAAAATAATTAAGTCGAGATGAGTGAAGTTCACACATGTGCTACATTCACAGAGTTTGGTGCAAAATGATGAGGCCATTAAAATAAAACCATATTTAAGTGTATTTTTTAGGGTACTGAGGTTATATGTATTATCAACTTGATTTGTTAGTGGTGTATAGAAAGAGGTTCCTATAAGATAAGAAAGGCAAAATTCTTGACCTTCCAGGTTCCCTGTTTCATGGTTACTTTCAAGGTCATGGGAGAAACTCTGGCAAAGCATTCACATGGCGACCAGTTTTTGTACATTTCATTAAAGTAAGATATTTTAACCATAACAACTTAAAAACAGTTTTTTTTTCCACTGAGGGTTCCTCCTCATTCTCTTTCCCTGTGTCACGGTGGTGATAATTGTAAGAGTTGAAGAAAGAAGAAAGAAACATGAAAAGTGGTTCAACAGTCAAAGAGAGGTTTATTTTGGAGAATAAATCTGAAAGGGGCTTCTAGACGATTTCAGTCAGGAGCATTCTCTCTTAGAGACTAAGGGTATTTAAGGCTTCAGGAGGGAGAGCTTATAGCAGGCTCTGAATGCTTCTATGTGAAAGAGAGTTTTATTGGAAAGTTTGAATGTCTCTGGTTGGAGGGGAGGTTATCTCGGGGTTGGCATGTTTCTGGTTGGAGGTGTCACTAGTGGTTTATGGTCATGCTGACATTGGCCATTAGGCTGATGTTTTGGGGTTGGATTTAGGCAGTTTTTAATTAAGAGGAACGTAAAATGGCAGTGTTTGTCCAAAATGGTGATGTTCCTGCTCTGTCAATAATGGCACCAATAAAGTTTCTTGGATTCAACTAAGGGAAAGTTGATTTTAGAGTTTATCTGTTTTGAGTTTCAGAAGACATAGTTATGTGGCTCACATTTTTTTAAATATATGGCTAAGTTATTGTTAGTTATCTAGTGTAGGAAGGAGGTCTGGAAATACTTCTACTGCTGAGAGTGTTAACTGTGTAGCATTGTATCATATTACAAAGGGTCAGGTTGTATTGTAGTATGAATGTGTCCTGTGGTGCTTGGCACAGGAAGTATGCAGAAGTAGAAGAAAACCGAATGAAGCCAGAAGCTGGTCTGTGAAAAATTCTTCCCAACATCAAATACGTAAAATTTGGTCCTTATCAACACCTGATCAAAACAGAAGTTCCTTCCTTCAGAACTTACAATTATAATTGCTGCATATGGTTTTTGAAAGAAATTGTGCAAAATATAAACTACTAGAATTACTGTGTTTTTAAGGCATAACCCTGAATATGTAAAATAGTGCATACTTCTGTGTGTGATATCACATGTCTTAGGCATCACAAGTGATGATAATAAAAAAAATTTTGATTAACTATACTGTAGAAAAGATTGAGTCATTGTATATTCTCTAAATGAACAAAAATATAGAATTGCTGTCATATGAAGTCTCAATCAAACAGCTTGCAGACGAAAAATGCAGGAAACGTTACAGTGGTGTGAATGGGAGTTCATGCAAATATACAGTATTTTTTTAAAATTTTCATGATAATTTTAATTTGTCTCTGTGATAGGCTGAATATGATTCCAAAAGAGATCTGGGTCTGGATCTCTGGAGCCTGTGAATCTTACCTTATATGACAATAGAAACTTTGCATATGTATGTGATTAAATTAAGGATATATGAAATTGGAAAATATTGTGGATTATCCAGGCAAGCCTTAAATGCAATTACAAATGTCTTTAGGAGAGAGGTAGAGTGAAATTTGACACAGAAAAATGGGTAACGCAATGACTCAAATACGTTGTTATGCTGCTGGCTTTGAGGATGAAGGAAGGGAGTACAGGTCAAAAAATTCCAAGAATGACCTTCTAGAGTCTGGAAAAGGTAAGGAAACAGATTTTCTCTTACATCACAGCCTTGCCCATACCTTGACTTAAGTGAGAAGGGAATTTTGGATTTTGGCCTCTAGAACTGTAAGATAATAAACTTTAATTGTTTTATGCTACTAAGTTTGAAGTAACTTATTACGCTAGCAGTGAGATACTTACATACTTCTTTAAAATTTTTGTATAAAGACTTATTTAATTTTCCCTTTCAAAATAAATATTGACATTTGTTTCAAATTTATTAATTTTGTATACATTAAGGATGGCTTCACAAATAGTTTCTTAACTCACAAAAGCTATCTCCAATCCTGGGTAAAGTTGTACAGGTACTTTGTGACCATCTATTGATATTCATCAACATTACTAAGGAAAACTTTAATATAAATAAATGCTAAATGCCATTTGATAGCCAGGCACTGTGCTAGTCATGATTGAGAGCAATGCAGTCATACTTATGATTGAATGTCTATTTTGTTAGATCCTGTAGAGGATATTGAGTCATAAGTTTATTTGATAAGTAAGTGATTGTGACATTTGAAAGCACTATATTATATTGAGCAAACTACTTAATTGCTTTGAGATTGACTTTCTTCATCATGTAAATGAAAAAAATCAAATTAAAAGGAATTACCATTCTACCTTCTGTTATATTACTAAATATTTCTTAGCTATTTTTAGACTCCTTAACATACAAGTGTATATAGCACTTTGTCAGGCCTAGGTCAGGAGTTTGAGAACAGCCTGGCCAACATGGCAAAACCCCATCTGTACTAAAAATACAAAAATTAGCTGGGTGTGGTGGTGTGCAACTGCAATCCCAGATACTTGGGAGGCTAAGGCAGGAAAATCATTTTAACCCTAGAGGGAGAGGTTGTAGTGAGCCGAGATTGCACCACTGCACTCCAGCCTGGGCAACAGAGTGAGACTTAGTCTCAAAAAAAGAAAAAATACAAATGTAAAAAAAAAAGATAATGTAATATTAATAATTGTTTAGAGAGAGTTTTCTAAAACATAACATACCATTTTATGCCTTATAGCATTTCAGAGAAATTGTAGTATATAATATTTATAAAACATAGTATATAATTTTTATTAAACAATCTGAATTTTATAAATTTAATAAATTCATAAATATATCATTTATAAATATAACTTTAATATAAAATTAAAAATTAATGATATTTTATAGATGGAGAAAGCCATCTTTCTCACTCTTGTGCTGTCAATCTCTTTTATCTCTTTCATATTTTCCTGCTGTTCTTCAGGGAAATGGAGACCCAAGACCGCTTATAAGAATTATGCACAATAGCACGATTTTGAGTGGTCAATGTTTAGAACTTCTGTTTTATCACGTAATTAGGACCACTTGACATTTGCTTGACATAAAAAGAAAGGAAATAAATTAAAGCTGTTTCCCAAATTAGGCTCTTAATTTCTTTGATCAGATGTGCACTAATAAGAAACCTAAAGCAACTTTGAATATGATTGCTATATCTCATGTTTTCCTTCCCAGGAGTAGCAATAGCCCAAGTGGGATTTGATAATTTTTAAAAAATTAATGGGAAAGTATATTGCTATATGTGTGTGTGTGTGGCATGTATATATATATATATATATATATATATATGGCATATATATACACACACACACATATGCCATATGTATATACACACACACACACACACATAAAAATTTGTGTTTGTGTATATATATATATGTGATGTATATGTGATGTACTTACATGTACACACACACAATTTTGTATATGTATGTGATATACATACATATACACACACAGGTATATAAGTAATGTAGAAAATACCTCTTTTTCTTAGGGAAGATCTGTTGCTCTATTAACCCAAATTTACCTCCTTCCTTATTTCAGTCTTTAAAACTATCTCAGTGTCTGAATTGATATAAAATAGTAATTGGTTTCTAAAGTTTAAAAATTTTGTTAAGATATTAAGAAATAATATTAATAGCTTTTGCATTGTAAAAAAAAATACCTTCTGATTTAAGAAATGAAGGCCAGGTGTGGTGGCTCATGCCTGTAATTCCAGTACTTTGGGAGGCTGAGGTGGGTGGATCACTTGAGGTCAGGAGTTCAAGACCAGCCTGGCCAACATGGCAAAACCCTGTCTCTACTAAAAAATATAAAAATTACCTGGGTGTTGTAGCATGTGCCTGGTGCCTCAGGTACTCCTGAGGCTGAGGCACCAGAATCACTTGAACCCAGGAGGCAGACGTTGCAGTGAGCCAAGATCATGCCACAGCACTCTAGCCTTGGTGATAGAATGAGACTGTGTATCAAAAAAAAAAAAAAAAAAAAAAAAAAAAAAAAGGAAAAGAAAAGAAAAGAAAGCATTACCTTTTGTTAAGCATTTTATGGGCATTTTAACATGTCAAAATATGGTAGCTTAATAACAACATATAGGTTTAACTAAGTTAAAATTAAATTTAAAACTTTTAAGAGATCATGGCAATGCTGTGTTGATTTTCATATTAGGTGACATTAAATAGGAAATCTCTGTGAGTTGTATTTTCATTGATGCTTCCTAAAATAGACCTGAGGTGGGATATGCTTATTTTCCTTTGCTATACTATACTCATACAAATTACACAATTACTAAAAGAACACTAATGCCAAAGAAAGAGATACATATTATTAAACAACAAATTAAATGTAGATTTGCTATAAAAATTTTTGTTATGAGAATGAGTGTGTGTGTGCATAAACTTGAGTTACTAAATACCAGAAGGGGAATTTTCCTTTTTTAGAAAAGAGAATTTCAATGGCAACTTGGATCTAAGTCTGAAAATTAAAATAATGCAACATTTAGAAGAAATCAACTTCATGGCCTTCAAGTGAGCAGATACTTTGTAAACCGGTCACAGAACTCTAGTCAGAAAAAGAAAAAGTATATAAATTTGACTATATTAAGCATAAGAACTTCTGTTCTTCTGAGTACTTCAGCATATGAGTGAAAAGGCAATGCAAGGGTGATACCACTTCTTGATACGTATAACTGACAAAAGATATAGATCCAGATAACAAAAAGCATCATATAAATCATTAAGAAAAAGATAATTGAATAGTAAATGAGCAAAAATCTTGACCAAACTCTTTACACACACACACACACACACACACACACACACAATCAAAATTACTAATAAACCTCAGAAAGGGTTCTCAGCTTCATTAGCTGTTATGGAAGTGGAAATGAAAAATGTGTTTTTAATTTCAGTTTCACTGCACACTCACCAGAACAGCTAAAATTAAAAAGGTAGAATGTGTCAAGTATTTGGTGAAGATGTGGAACAAGTTACACCACAGAAGCATAACTCAGTAAAATAGAAAAACTTCTTGGAGGTTTTTATAAATGTAAAAATACGTCTACCATATTTCACAGCAATTGAACTTCTAAGTATATTCCTAACAGAAGAGTGCCCAAATATTTACCAAAAATATTGATGAGAATCTAAATAGCTGCATTAATTACAATAGCAAAGTATTGGAAACCATCAAAATAACTATCTAGAGTAGAATGGAATAGTCTCTAGGAATGAGAATAAATGATCCAAAGCAAAAAGAATATGAATTAATTTCACAAATCTAATTTTTCACAAAAAAAAAAAAACAGAAAAAAAGTATTATTCCATTGCCTCAAAGTACAAAAGCAAGCAAAATTAATTTATGACATCAGAGATCAGGCTAGTGGTCATGGAGCAGAGAGAAAATCTGAGGCGGATTTTTAATCTATGTCTGATTACAATGGTAAATTTGACTTGCAAAAATTCTTCAGGATGCATAATTATGTGCACTTTATTACACATATATTTTCTTTCAGTAAACAAAATTTTTGAAGATTTTTTCTTGTGTTTTTATTTTTTTCTTTCATAATGGGAAGTGTCTATTGTTGTGAAACAAATGCTGAGCTCGGGAAACCCCTTCAAGAGTATTGCCTAACTTCTAGCAAATGATTTTTGACAATGTTTTCTGATCTAGCTTTTATAAGTACGCTTTGAATTGCTTATTATTTAAATTTTCAGAAAAGATTGTAATTATTCAGGTAGGGTACACAGAAGGTCATAAGCATCCTATTGCATCTCCATTTATAAATTGTTTTTAATGATCTACAAAGTTCTAAGTTTTTACCTGAAGTAAAATTCTCACCTATATTAATGTACAAGAGAAAAATATATTAGTTACTTAAGAGGAACAGTTTGTATCCCTAATCAGTAACTCCAAGTTCAGATGTTTAGCTGGCCCCTGCTCACCTCCCTGACCAGACTAAGGTGGAACTGGACCCATCCTCACAGTTGGTCCAGCTGGATTTTGGGGAATTGCTCCTTTTCTGAATGTAACGGGAGTGACTTGGCTCTGTTTTTGGACCTAAACACTCAAAATGCTCTTTGGTCTGTTTTCTGATGACAACCAGGTGGCCTAAGAGGTGAATGTACTTACACAAGTGCCTAAATGCCTTAGAATGTTAGAATGGCAACATGCATAGCACTTGACTATCACTAACCCCACCCTCACCTGAGTGTTGGTCATATCCTATAGAGATTTACAAGCTGAATAATGCCACTTATTTTAAAAAGACGTCCTGCTAGTGAAACAAACTCTGCTTTGAAAGTGTTTGGACATTATGAACAGTTAGCTACATTTTATTATTTTAATAGTTTGTAGACTGTCACTAAGAAACTATGCACATCATTTTTCTTCTTGTTACATTTCATTTTACTCTGCTTTAAAATTTCATTATTTTCTATGTCAGTGGAAAAAAGTTAACATTTATTAGCCCCTCTGTTAGATGTGTTATATTCTCTTGTGGTTCCTCCTAACAGCTCAGCCTGAATCCACAGCAGACTTAAAACAAGGAAGACAAACTTGACTTCTGTATTAGTCCATTTTCATATTGCTATAAAAAACTACCTGAGACTGGGTAATTTATAAAGAAAAGAGGCTTAATAGACTCACAGTTTCAGAGGCTATATAAGAAACATGGCTGGGAGGTCTCAGGGAACTTACAATCATGGCAACAGGTGGAAGGGAAAGCAGGCACAGTCTCCACATGGCAGAGTATGAGACAGAAAGAGCAAAGAGGGAAGCGTTCCACACTTTCAAACAACCAGATATCATGAGAACTCACTATCATGAGAACAGCAAGAGGGGAAATCTGCCCCCATGAGCCAATCACCTCCCACCAGATCCTTTTCCCAACATTGGAGATTACAATTCAATAGGAGATTTGGGTGGAGACATGGAGCCAAACCATATTAACTTTCATTTACTCCCTCAATCGGAGGCACTTTCTGCCATTCAGGCACACAAAACAAGTGCCATTCTGGAGCCTGGCACATTCAGTTCTGCAACTCAGTCCATAGTCACTGAGGAAAACAAAACTTCTAGTCTTACCTAAGGGCAACAGAAGAAGTGACATTTTCTAAATTTACTTAAGGAAACTCAGATCCAGAAAAAAGAAATTCATCAGTTATTTCTCTCACTTTTTCATTCATCTCTTCTCTTTGAAACATTAGTCTCTTGATGTAATATATTTTTGCTATGTTCTTCTTAACGCCTGTCTTTGCTTATGAATATCAATTTTTTTGGTCGAAGCATTAAAACATGCTACTTTGACACCCCCTCCTTTGAGCCTTTTAAGATCTGAAAGCACATGTAAAGACTTATGCCAGATGAATCAAATTCATCCTTTTATCTTAAGAAATAATAGTCCACATTCTAAAAGGGCCATTATTAAATCTTGTTGCATAAACAGTGTTCTTTAGTTAACAGTGAACTTCTACATGTAGTCTCATTTTTATCTTTTTTCTCATAATTACTTGGGTTTTTCTTTTTACAGGGAAGCTGTGATTATTTATATTTTCAATGAAAGAAATTGAACATAATTTGAAGTGCTCTCTGATTCACCTTTGAATCCAATAGGTGCTATTATCTAAACCATACTACTATAGAATAATCCGTATACCTAACTGCCCTATGTCGTGAGATCCTTAAGGGTATGAACTGAGTATATTGGAAGTTAGCCTAGGATATGGCACTTAATATGGGTTTATGAATGAGTTTGAAATATAATAAGTTGGTCAAAGGCATCAAATAGTAAGTAGCAGAAGTATTATTTAAATTTGGTCATTTGAGCTTAGCATTGAAATGTTTCTTGCCCAATCCTATAAATAAGCAACAAACCACCTGGTTAAGGTCTCTGCCTTAAATTACAAATGTTTTAGACAATCTGTGTAGCCAAATGACAATAGCCAGGTGATAAAATGTAGGAGGTTCTTTGAAAAAAATAACATTTTGTCTTGATTTTCACTTCCTAAGTGAGTAGGTCACATACCCACCTCACCACTATCATTTCTCTTAGCAGAAAACACTCACAACTTTTCTTGTTATTGCCTTTTTAAATTTAAGCCAGGTTGTATTTTAACTTTTCAGAAAAGTATGTCTAGACAAAGTACTCTTCTTATCATCGCAAATGAAAGATGCATACCAGCTGACTTGTAAGAATTTGGGGTGAAATTTTGCATGAGTTTTAAGAGAGGCTCAAAGGAATTGAGAAATAAGTGCCTTAATAATGCCTATTTGTGAAGGTAATTCAATGGGCAAACTAATTTTCTTTCCCAACAAAGTAAAAAAGAAATAAAATGAGGTAAAACAATTGTTGACTAGCTTGAAAGAATAAAGTGTTGGTTCAATGAACTTTGAGATTAATGCTGAATTCATAAGAATTACATTTTTTTTCTCTATTAAAAGCAAGAGTGGAATCAAAACGACATAGTTTTGCTCTGTAATCCATAAACTTTTAGAACATTGTGTTTTGAAACTGAATGCAGTTTGGAACTGTGTTATAGCATCCCATATATGCATTTTATTCAGGAAAACTTTCAATAATTATTTAAATTAAGACACCCAGATCCTTATGCTTAAAAAAAAAAAAAAACTAAACTAAACTCCACAATTTATACCACAGATAGTGTAAATATGTAGAATGAAAGGACATTACATTTCAAAGCTGAATCTAGTATATTTCATTGGTGATGGGGGAAACTGTCTGATCAGGGCTATTTTATGTATTTTTGTAACCACAGAGCTGAAGTAAACCTTGCAAAGCCATCTGGTCCAGCCTTCTGCCTTGAAACAGAAGTACATCAATGGAGCAGATGAAAATCAATAACGTTTATTGAGACTCCCAGAGAAGAGCAACACAAGCCTTCTTCATAACCTTTGAATAGTTTTTTCAACCATTTAAAATGGTTGAAATCCAGGTGGCTTTCTGAAGCCTTGAGTTTCCTTTAGGAGACTTGAACAATAAGCTTCTGAAACAAATCAGCTTCCTTTAAGGATATTTCTGATAACAGGTCTAAAAATTACTTTAAAATATTCAACTAAAGGGGCAGCACATGATTTTTTTTTAAAGCCAAACACCATATCATTACCATACTTACATATGAAGTGCTCAATTAATGTTACTACTAAAATAGTTTATTCATTTTGTAAGAGACCCTAATCTAATTACTGCTTGGTAGAAAAAAAATGTAATGTGTACAGTTGTATTGGTCTTTAGGTCAGGGAGGTCTTTGAAATAAAATAAGGCCCCTCATCTTGAAACAGAAAAAGTTCCCTTGTCCCCCTCACAGGGCATGCAATGGAGGTGTGGCTCGCTTCCTCAGTGCCCTGCTGCTCAAACCTATAAGGAAGCACACAGACAGACCGGCAAGCTGTGGGGCTCCGACCCCATGGCAGTGTCTAGGGTTGAATATACACAGCTCTTTTTTTTATTTTTTGGGGGACAGAGTTTCTCTCTCATTACCCAGGCTGGAGTGCAATGGCAGGATCTCGGCTCACCGCAACCTCCGCCTCCTGGGTTCAAGCAATTCTCCTGCCTCAACCTCCCGAGTAGCTGGGACTACAGGTATGCACTACCATCCCCAGCTAATTTTTGTATTTTTAGTAGAGACGTTGTTTCTCCTTGTTGACCAGGACGGTCTGGATCTCTTAACCTCAAAGTGCTGGGATTATAGGCGTGAGCCAGTGCGCCTGGCCATACACAGCTCTTAAAACCCCAGTGGGCACGTGTTACAGAGTGCTCTTTTGGCTTGCCATCTACAGGAGGCTTGTGTTAGCTCTACCCTTCACCTTGTTGCAAGGACATATGACTCTCTGTATCCTAGAGTTTCCTGCTTTGGTCTACCAGAAGAATTGGATAACACACAGGCTTGGAGAATGAGTGCAAGGTTTTATTGAGTGGAAGTAGCTCTCAGCAGATGGGGGAGCCAGAAGAGAAATGGTTTTCTGTTGGAGTCAGGCCATTTGGTGGCCCAGGCTCTCCTCCGATTGCCCCAGACAAATTCCGCGACATTCTGCTGGTCAGCGGCCTGCCAGCATACCAACACCAGTGCGTTCCTCTGGACATCCAGATGCCTGTGTGTTCCTCCACTGATGTGCTCCTCTCCATGTCCAGCCACTTCTGTCTCTGCCTTACTAGGGTCTTGGGTTTTTTTTTTTTTTTTTTTTTTTTTTTTGAGACGGAGTTTCGCTCTTGTTACCCAGGCTGGAGTGCAATGGCGCGATCTCGGCTCACCGCAACCTCCGCCTCCTGGGTTCAGGCAATTCTCCTGCCTCAGCCTCCCGAGTAGCTGGAATTACAGGCACGCTCCACCATGCCCAGCTAATTTTTTGTATCTTTAGTAGAGACGGGGTTTCACCATGTTGACCAGGATGGTCTCGATATCTTGACCTCGTGATCCACCCGCCTCGGCCTCCCAAAGTGCTGGGATTACAGGCTTGAGCCACCGCGCCCGGCCGGGTCTTGGGTTTTTATAGGCACAGGACGGAAGCAAGGCAGAGCAGGATGGTCTTGGGAAATGTAATATTTGGGCAGGAAATGCCTATCCTCTCCTAGGTTCATGAGAGTGGAACTCCATACCTTCCTCTACTCAGCTCCATACCTTCCTCTACTCTGCACTTCCCTTCCGTATTATTTAAAGAGACCACGCTCTTCTTTTCCTAGCTTTTCTCTTCCCAGGGCTTCCTTATCAATTCCTTACTTCAACAAAGCCCTTTTCCATTTGGGGTATGTCATCAAAGAAAACTATTTATGCAAACCACATAAAATGTTTTTTTAATCACAAATAATTTATAATTGCTTTTTATAAAAAACTTATAGGTTGTGAGCATATTTAAGGAGCTCAGATTTATAATAAGTTATAATAAATAATTATTCTGAGATCCTAAGCTGAGATTATGCCCACTGTATCACACGTATTTCCTATCTTCAAGATGAGTGAATCACAACTTTTAATTTTGCTTTTCTTTTCTAAACTGTGCCACCATTGTGCTTATTTTGATTCCATATCTTCTCCCTTCTCCATAGAGCCCTTCCCACAACACACACAAATGTATAGACTTACTGTATTTATGGCATACATATTTGCCAAATGAATGATGTAATAAATGGATTGTGTGATTTAAATGTGTTAAATTTTGCAGCACTTTTTTATAACAGTCTCCATGATGTTTGGAACCATCTGTGACAGGCTTACTTCAGATGCAGCACAACCATAGATTTAGCATGCAGGATTCTGTAATGCACTCAACATTTACAAATATTTTCATTTCTCCTGGTATTTTTCATATTCATTTTCTTTAACTTATGGTAAGCGTTTTGTTATAAACCTATTTTAGTTGAATTTTTTTTCCTTCACTTTTTTTGATGATGAAAGTGTTCAAACATATATAAAAGTAGAGAAAAGAGTATCACTGTAGCTCTCGTTTATCATTAACCTCAATAATTACCAGCATATATGTATTGCCCTCACTTGCTTCCCCAATGCAGCATAATATTAAAGCATATGCAAGCTGTTATATTATCTCCTCTGTAAACCTTAATCGGAAATTTTTAATGACAATTAGGTTAATTTCTCAGGTTTCAAACTGATCTTTCTGTGAAAACTGGTAATACCCTTAATAACACAGGTTCATCTATAATCCTAGAATTGACTATGGATAATGAGTAAGAAATAAAAATTATCAAAACTCTTGGACATTACCTGAAAGGTATACATTTGATGATCATATTTTGTACAATAGAATTACAGAAGAAATGTAGATGGAATTTGTAGACCATAAGTATCCAATAAACAAGTAGGAAAATAATTCAGGTGTAATTTGAGAATTTATTGTTTTTGTATCACATAAATTTATTTGATATAAAGGTAGTAAAGAATGAATTTATTGTGTTTGTACCACATAAATTTCTTTGATATAAAAGTAGTAAGAAATTGATATTTGATAAGACCCTCATATTCACTTCCATAAATTTGAAAAATTTCTCGGCAAATTATCTTCAAGAAATACAGGAAGAAAATAAAACTTCTATGGCATAGGGAGCATAAAGCAAAACATCTTTCAAACACTATACCGAAAAGGCAACCAAGAATGAAAAAAATTTAAAGAGAAATTGTTACTTACATATTAGAGAAAGGCAATTGGTTGAATTGAAAAAAAGCAAACCTAGAAAATGTCCTTTGAATATTGTAGCAAGCATCACAACTTAATAAAGTGACTTTGGAAAATCTCTAGGAAAGTATTGAAAAGTAATTATTCACAATCTTCTCTGAACATATACATAGTGTTCATTTAGTCCTCTTGCTTTTTCCTTGACACAGCTCAGCCTGGGCAACTGTGGCGTGTTACATCACACCCAGATAAATGAGGAGGTGAAGCCCATTAAGCCTGGGCTCAGTATACTGGAATATCCTCCAGTGGCATATGAGTAGTTAGACAGTCAGACTTCAGTATCACAGTAAAAAGGGGATGTTTTAATACAGACTCAGGAAAAAAAAAAAAAAGTCCTAACAAAGAGAAATATTTCAATATGTAAGGGACATAGATAATCATACATGTAATAATTTTAGTACAATTTTATATGCACATTCATTACCAGTTTATTAGATATCTGGAATTTTCTTTGCAAAGAGATGTTTTCATATACTGCCAATGGTATCATGAACTAACACATTTGGTGTTTTTAATTTAAGAGCTTAATATATCTAAAAGATATTCTCAATAGAGAGATCCATGAATATGTACTGTTTTTTAGCAAAGTGAATCATGCTGTGACTAAACTTTCTTTCCAAAATGAACAGTGGAAATTGCTCCAGAATTTTAAAACAACCGGTATCCCAAAGTTCATTGATTTCTGTAAAGCTCTTATAGCCTCTTTCCATTAAGTTTATTCAGGGAAGCTATTATCCTTTCTACTGAAGTTGTATTCTGAGGAATGTAAGGCAGATCCATGAAAGAGATTAAATGGTGATTCAGCATAAGATAGCAGCATATTTTTACCTTTTCTTTTTTATCATTTCATTTCAGACATTATGAGTAGAACTTTGTGGAAATTAAGATGCTTCTCCTGGTTGCAATAATAAAATTCCAGTGAAAAAGTAGGATCCTACCTTCATCATGTCATCTTTTGGCCTACACTGAAATTTAAGGAACTTTTCTAAACTCTATTTCTAATTAATGTAAGGTAAGGTTTTTAATGAAAATAATAACTACCTTTTATAATTTAGTGCCAGTTTTAATCTATCTATATATAATATATAGTATTTATACGTTGTATTTACATATATAATTCAAAGAATATAATATTTAAACACATACATAAAACATATGCAAAGCATACCCTCATGGATAGAAAAGATTAAAATTGGCACTAAATAAATTGTACCTACATACCCACACATTTATAATACTTCAGAGCTATTTTTATCTCAGTTTTCCAGATGCAAAAACTAAAGCTTAGGAAATTAAGTAACTTGCTCAACACCATGTACCATTTAAGTGGTAGATGTAAATTAATAAAATCCTACTGTGTTACATTTATAGCCCCAACCGACCTCAGCACTATTGAAGGGATTGGGCTCTTAGGACAAATACAACTTCTTCACAGTTTTCATATATCTGTCATTTTCTTATTTTTTATTTCTTGAAATGAATGAAGACATCTTCAGGGCCTACAACTCTAGGAAACTTTGTCCATCATGTTGCTATAATGGAATTTTTTTTTAGCAGTGTTTCTATTAAAAAAAATTTTATATATATATATGATTCCTGGCCATAGGAAGAACAAACAAAATAACCTTAGGAACTAGTAGTAGGATAAACTGAGTCTTTTTCCTTCAGCTATTAACGTCAAAGGAAAAATTTGATTTATGAGAACTTTTCACTAGCAGCAATCACCTCAGCCAATGCTGATAATCTGTGAGTACACACTGGTAGAGCCATACAGCTAAAATATTTAAATACCGTAATTCATGTTGTAAAGTGGGCTCTGTCTTGAGCCCCCAGGCAGGATTCTGCTCTGCCAGCCTTTTTCCTAACTAGTAACTGAAGAATGAATGAACCCTGGCAAGCACAGTGTACTTGGGACCCTGTTCTAGCCTCTGGTCATATCTACTCTGACTGATCCATGTCCAGGCATACTGGTGGTTTTGTGATTTGAAAATAACAGCTGCTGTCAGCACAGATTAAATCACTTCAGGAGGAATAAACAACACATATGAAGGGAAATTTTAACTGACCATTGGTTAAAATAGGGCTAAGCACAAAAGCAATGGAAGAAATTTCTAAGAGAAATATCAATAGCTTTGACAGTCTTTTAAACAAGTTTTATATACAAAATTAAATGATGCAGTGAAAAATGTCTATGAAAAGCAAATATAATAGAAGAAGTATGAATATTAGTAATTTATATCTTAAATGTGAAAGCAATTGAAGAACTTAAAGGTAAAAGAGAACTGGAAACACGTACAGTTTACTTAAAAATACAAATAAGAAATACTTTTTAAAGAGTTATAACTGTATCTTTTTAAATTAAAAGAATGTAGCATAATTTTATATAGTGAAATCCTCCAATTTGAAATGATTCAAACATATCCTTTACAAATGACAATGAGATACTAAACCCACAAATACGTAATATTTCTTGGCAATGTCACTAAAATACATTTATAGTTCTCTAAGAGGTTTTATATTTTTCTGATTGTCCAGGAGTAGTTATACTAGTTAATGCTGTAGCCATATAAATTACTATTGGTGATGTTACTGTATATAAGATCAAACAAATTGGCAAGTGAACTCATTAAAAGACCTTTATTTCTGGATCATACATGGTTCTTAATATTCGGTTCAAGATTAAGGTACATTCTCCAGCCAAATTTGATGTTAATTACAATAATTATTTTAAGTGTAATACATATAATTTTTCTTGATTCTATTATATTTAAAATATGCTATAGCAATCTTATGCATGTATTTACTATTACCTTACATGTCTTTTGGAAAGAATTGTGATGTACATTTAGATGCATAAATTAAATTAGGATAAACTTTGGAATACTCTATTATTATTATGTGTAGAACAACTAGGTGGTCAAAATTGTTTTGGCTTTAGGGTTATTCTGAAGTAGTTTGTAATAAATATTTTTAAAAGGATCTTGTGCTGTATCTGGTCCTTCTTTCCAAATGGAGTATCACCATATAAGTATACTGTTTTGGAATTACAATTGCATTTCTTTTAGCAATAGAGGTGCAAATTATTCGTATTTGAACCACAATGCACACACTTCTTAAAAGCCCATTTAAAAAATTATGCTCCTAAAAAGGTTGTTAATGGAAATATGCATCACTTTATAATTAACCAAACCTACAACAAATTAAAGTGCTGATTGTGAAGTCAAAATAACACTAATCTATAATTATATTCAAGAATAGCAGCAACTGAAAACCATAGCCAACTCAAGACAAAATTTTTATGAAATGCAGGATCCAGAGAGACCTTTTAGTTGAATCCAAAGTAAACCATAGAAATGTGCCCATATTATATCCTTTCTGAATTTTGGTAGGTCTTCATTTATTTGAGAGTTTACTAGTTGTTTGTTTATAAAACAAAATTATATTTGATTTTTTGTTAAGTTTTTAACAATAAATGAAAAAGGATCTTGAATGTTAAGCTTGAAAACTCCCACTGGTAGAGCACTGGTTACTCCATTCTAAGAATAATATTATAAGATTTACTACTAAAAACAAAACAAAGTGGAAAAACAAGAGAAAACAATATACTCTAAAACCAATGATGTCAATTTGTCTTGGCACTTCCATTTTCACCCCTATACATTGATATTATTGATTGATCATTTATCTTTCTAGAAAGAGAACATTATTACATAGATGCCTGTGTTTATAAGACAGTATTGACTTGTAATTTTTATTGGCAAAGTGTAGACATTAAAGACTTCTAGCCGATCATTTGCAATAAATATACATTCTGTATGTTGGAGTTAGCATAATGGTTACATAAGCTAGATTGCTTAGGTTCAAATATAATTTCCTCAGATTATTGACTGTAATCTTTTCTATGTCTCAATTTCCTCATTTATAGAGGATAATAATGGTATTTATTTCCTAAAATGACTGTGAGAATTAAATGGGATAACACATGTACTATTTTACACGGTGTATGACACACAGCAAGGATTCAAACATTTTTCTATTATTGTTGTATACGGCACTGTAATTATTTTCTAGCACTGCATGAAAAAACTGTCATAGAAACACGGCATAAAAGTTGCACATTAAAATATTGAATGCTTCTTTCTGCACACTCCAAGCGCATATGTTTAAACATCATGCCACATTAGAAAATCAATATATATAATAAATTGTTTTGGCTCTGCCTTTGTTTTGAATAAGAGTTCATAAAGATGTTATCATGTTTCTTAATGTGAAAGAGATGCTAATCATTCATATAATTGTTGAATATTCTAAAAGCATTTCTAGTGGTTTTACATGAACTAAGAACAAGGGTTAGAGCAGACACATGCTAGCCAGATAGAAATTCACAATATCACTTATTTTTATTCATTCACACATATTCTTAATAGTCTATATCAAGCTCAAGAAATGAAATTTGGGTAATTTAATCCTATGATAATAATTTTTCTCAGATGAGATAATTTATCATTGAACGAATATTTGGATATTTCTGTTACAAATTAAATGCTTAGGGTGTTATGCTTGGAAAAGTGCCCCATCCAGGCAATATATTTACTGGCAGGTGCTTCATTGTGGGTCCCTATGTAGCAACTTTTTAAATTCATTGTTAGGTTCAGTTTGAGGAAAGCTTCATATTCACAGTGGTTCTTTTCCTAAAGTGGGAATAATCTGTGGGATTAACCTAAAGTGGGAATAATAAATCTATTAGCATCATGCTTTGTGTAATTGATTTTCAATAAATTAATGAAGGATTGAATGATTTGGTTGGCTGGAAGAGAGGTGTAAAAAAAAAAAGAGAATCCATAAGAGCAGATTACTTTTCTGTGTGAAAATGTAAGCAAATTTTTTATTGATACAGCAACTATATATTATTAAAGTTTGTAATTAAGAGTTATTTATCTAAAATATCTCATTATTAGAATGGAAAGTAATTTAGTTATATATCTTATATTTTATTTGTATCAAACACTTAATAGCCATTTGGTTTATTCATTACAAAAAAATTTGCAAGAAAATCACTTTTTTTTTTTTTTTTTTTTTTGAGATGGAGTTTTGCTATTGTCACTCAGGCTGGAGTGCAGTGGCACAATCTTGGCTCACTGCAACATCTGCCTCCAGGGTTCAAGTGATTCTCTTTGCTCAGCCTCTTGAGTAGCTGGGATTACAGGCACCCCTCCACAACCACTCCAGGCTAATTTTTTGTATTTGTAGTAGAGATGGGATTTTGCCATGTTGGGTTGGGCAGGTTGGTGTCAAACTCCTGACCTCAGGTGATCCGCCCGCCCCGACCTCCCAAAGTGCTGAGATTACAGGCATGAGCCACTGTGCCTAGATTCACGTAATTTTTGAAAGCCACATAGAAAATTAAAAAATACAATTTTATAATAGGGTAGATTTTATATTATATAACCTCTTTCACAATTCAGGAAATTACATTTGCTCCCTATCTTGTGGATAAAGGAAATAACTAGTAAGTATATATGACGTTAGTGGTCACTTACTCCAGATGTTCCCAAAAGATGGTTAGATAAGCTCCTAGAATATTAGCTGCATGCTTATTAAACTTCCCTTTAAAAATTTATAGGGTAAAAATACACATATTTCGCTTCTACCAAGTCCTTCTAATAAAATGACAAATAGTCTAACAACTTTTTTTAACAAGTGAGAAACCTGGAACCCCCAAGACGTTAAGTGATTTGTTTAAATTCATGAAATTAGGAGCAGAACCACTCAAAACAGTTAATAATCTCATTCTGCAGAATTGCCTGAACCCAGGAGGCGAAGGTTGCGGTGAGCAGAGATCGCGCCATTGCACTTCAGCCTGGGTGACACGAGCGAAACTCCGTCTCAAAATAAATAAATAAATAAATAAATAATCTCATTCTATCACCAAATAACAACTTTTTATCATTGCATTTCTCACAAGGTTAATATTTGTGTTATGTTCAATGTGTACATCTTTCTACAGTATGATAAAACAAATAATTTGCAAAGAAAACTAGAAGTTCCTTGAAGACAAGGAGTATTTTTCACTCTGCTTTATACCCTTGGTGCCAAGGATAAATAATGTTGAATAAATAAATAAATGAACTTTCACCTTGAATTAAATTGCTCTTTCAGATATATTAACTCCAGAAAGAAAATGAGTAAAATACTACCATACTATAACATATATTTAGAATTAGAATGTTAATGGTTTGAGTAAGTGATTATGGAGCATGGAGATGGATTTAGTTGCAGCAGGTGCGTGATATTTGAAAGTCCCCAAATAATTCTGACAAATCGCCATTGAACTGAGTTTCTCTTCTCTCCTTGAAAATTATTTATTTATAAACAAATGCTTTATTCTGGAATCATGTCAGAAAAATCAATAGAAATAAATTTTCCTGAATTCATTTCCCTAATTTAAGTGAGACTAAAGATATATTTATTTGCTATTTATTTCAGAAACTCAGAGATTTTCCTTATAACGAACTTAATCCAAAGACACAAAAATGCATTTTTTATGAAGTGTTTAATGTGTCTTATCTGTATACTGGAAATCTTGTGTCTAGTTTTTGAGAATGTTTCTCTCAACTAGAATGTACTAATATTTTGAATGTTTTTATTCAATATTTTGTCTTTTCAGACCCTTTTCTCTTTTCTTCCTTAGTAATGTAATTTACTCCCTTAGTTGATAAAATTTATAGCTATAATTCTAAGTCAAATATTTCCTAAGCTGTTGACATGCATTATAAACTTAATTTTATAAAGTTCAGCTTGTATATTCTAGAGATGCTTCTGACTCAAACTGTCCAAAACTAAATTCAACATCTTTCTTTTATGAACTGTTTGCTTTTGACTTTTCTATTCCAATCACTGGTGCTATCATCCATTTGGTGTATCAAGACAGAAATATAGATCTTTCTTAAAAATAACACATACTATTCCAAATATTTCTAGTTAATCACCCATATATTATGTCACCCCATTCTTAAACATCTCCTTTGGCTTAATGACAAGTTCAAACTCCAAAGCAGGGCTACCGAGAGCTGTTACGAAGTTCATCCTGCTTATTTCTTCAGTCTTCCCTCTGAAAATACAAATTGTTTCCTCATCTTGGGAAAATCCAACTCCCTCTGACTCCCAGATAAGTCATTTCCATTTAACATTTAGCATTCAGATTTAACATTTCCTCCTGGCAGACTTGTTGCAGGATCGGTGTCTATTCAGTGGATTGATAATGGTGTATTTTATTTCTCAGTTTATTGGTCAGGATTCTCACCTCTGCTCAAATAAAGCATGTTTTATAAAACAGTCTTACTGTAAATGAAATCATAGCCCCATTACTAGTTCACAAATTGCTAATAATCTAAGATAAAAAAGTTAAAAAAAAAAGGATCATATAAAGAACTGGCTATGTATTTATTTCTATTTCACTTCTTTCGTAGTCTATTTTTACTGTGTTATACAAAAGTGTCAGTCAGTAAGGGAATCACTGCCATCAAGAACAAGTAATGTACTATTATATCACCATAACCCAACACAGGACTTTACTCACACTATTTATATGTATTGATTTATTAAAGGAATAGAAATGTTAATGAAGGATCTATGTATCTCATACCTTACTTAACTTGTGTAACTAAGGCTTAGATGAAAAAGACATGTCAAATCTTGAAAACCAAGAAATATGAAACACAACACTTATGGAAGAGCATCTTCTACATTTAGGAGTAGTTAACAATTTTTCCAGCTGCTTACATTACTTTCACATTATTCAAATTGAATAAAATCAAATTTTGAAACAATTCTTGTTCCCAAGCAGTATCATTTGCAGCATTTAACGTTCAACAATATTGTATATGAAGTTATTACAAATTCTTAGGAACATTAAGCACTTTTACTGACCAAAAATACATACTCTGCCTTGAAGATGGACAAAGAAAGAGTCTACATAAAAAGTTTTACAACATCAGTGAGTCTTTCTCCTCTGTAGTGTTATTTACTTTTTCTCTACAGCATTCTCCTCTAAACTCTTGCCTCTCACCATTTTTTTTTTACCGTCTTAACCAGAAAGCCAGGAAGGATTTTTTTTTTTTTTTTTGAGCAATGCCTTCATAAGAAGTGAGTCAGTGTTACTATGTTCATTAGCAGTAACAAATTAACCTTTTTATTACTGATAACCATAGTAGATTATGTAAGTCTCCATTCTGACTACACCTTTAGGAACAAGGCACTTATTTTTAGCTACTGCCAGGGTTTTTAGGTATTGATATTTCACAGCTTATTTCCTTCCTAGGAATTGGCCTTTGCTGATCATGGCTGCCTCACTCGAGGTTTCACCTTATTTCTGGGGAGTTTTCAAATTAAAAAATTAGTGATAAGTGGTACAAATGATCAGTTTTACTGCTTCATTTTGCAACAACTGTACAAGTCCCTCCTAGCTCCTTTGCATATCATTAGAGGGACTGAAGTCTTCCTTGCAAATTTATTCCTTTACAGCTTCTCCTTCTACCCAAACCTGTTTTCTCCTTTTCACACAGGTACGTTTCTTGAGTGCACTCCCTAATAAACCACTTAAGTATATAAATACATCTTAGAAGCTATTGTCTTGGGAAAGATGATTTAAGAGAAAAAATAAAACATTTTACATTGAGAATATATATATATATATACATATATATATATATATATATGCACATATATATCCAGGAAGCCTGAATATACCATATATAGCAATATATAGAAGCCTGAAGACACATAAAATGAAGTAAGTTTAATAATATGGCAGAAGTCACAAAGGAGAAATATATAAACTAGTGGTTCAAATCTATACCCGGGCTACTCACAAAGTATTAAAATGCAAATAGGATCTCTGGAGAAAAACACAACAGTGACTATTTAATGCAATGTTTCTGAAACTTGATTAAAATAAAATCACTAGTTGAGAACATGTAACAAATTCAGTTTCTTTGAGTCAGGGCTGAGCAATCTGTGTTTTACCAAAGAACTCAGTAAATTTTGAGCAAAGAATATATAACATGCTTATGAGAGGAACTTTTCTTAGCAACTGTAGGCTAAGTCTATTTATGTGTCTTTAGTGTTGGAGCAAAAAAAGGAAACAGGTTAAAAAAGCAAGAGAGTTTAAATGAGGAAATATAGTTTGTGTTTTTTTCCCAAGAGAATCCCTCTTTAAATTTTTTTTTCTTTAATGTGAATTAAATGAGATTGACTTGTAAAAATTTATCTCATGTAGCAAACCTTCTGAGTACATGCCCTTTGGATTATATGAAAATCACCTATGAATTTTGAAGTGAGCAGAATTACTGTTTATCTTTGGGAAAAGCAAATATATTGGTAATGTGTGGTTTTCTCAGTGCTTTTCTTAATCTACAAGTTCACCATTGGTAATATTAATCACTTTCATGCTTGCGAGTGTTACTTTGTCTTAACAGCAAAACTGCTGGCTTCCAATTCAGATCTTTCCTTGGAACATCAGGTATAAATGTATATTTGCCTTCTCTACTTTTCCGAGTACCACAAAGCCTCTTCAAGCTCATCATATTCAAAAGCTTTCCTTTAGTCACCCAAACATGACCTTGTCACATAGCTGACCATTCAGATAATTGCATCTTCATTTACCCAGTAAACTAAGCTGTTTACCAACACATCTTTTCTTAATTAACTCTACATGGTTTGGTGTTAAATTGTTCCTGGTGATTTTACTTATACATGTGTCTTGGATGTAGCCCTTCTTTCTTTCTTACTGATACTGACTTGGTGTAGACCTCACTTACTTAGATTTTTGCAGTCATTTACTAGTTTCCCTATATTCAGTATCTTCCTTTTAATGTCCCATGAGGCCAAGAGGGTTACATTCCTGAAACTTCTGAATATCTCTCTTCTTTGTTCAAGAAATAAAATTTCTAGTGTATTGGTAGTCTATTTACAAACCTTATCTTACCAGTTTTTCAATCTACATTTTACATCAATGCAATTCCAATGCTTTGGTTATATAATTATCTTTTGCCAGCTTCTGTTTGTAGATATAATATTATTTAAATTTAAACACATAACTTTAAACATTATTTTAATTGATTCTTTTACGTATAACGATAAACCACTACATGTTAATATAACTGTTACATTGTTCATTAAAAGTAACTATATTTTTAAAAAAATAATTTAATAAGAAAGGCGGTATGGTTTTTATAAATCGTTTCCCTGTCTAGCCTGGGAGAGGACAACTGGATTCTTCTATTTACTTCTATAGTCAATTATTGAGATATTTCTCTTTGGTTAAGGTATATAATGAAAATATGACCTCACATAAACATGTAAGTGGAAAAGCAAAGAGTGTTTAATAATCTTTTCAGATGATCATGGAAATTATTTTTTGATATTATATCGAAACTGTACAAGTGGTGGTTTCTTAAAACATAATTGTATCTGCAACCATACCAATGAACTTTTCATATGCTGTTACATTAAAATCTATTGGCCTATCTTATACTTTGAATGGACATTTTAACCACAATTATGCATTTGTCCTTCAGAAACTATTGGCTCATTTTGTTACATAACTTTTTCAAATGTTGATGAAATTCATTACAAAATGGTAGCAAATAAAAATTTTCCAACAACAACAAAAAAAGCCACTTACTTGGAGGCTCCAATGTTATCACTGGGGACAAATCAGGTCTTTTTATCTTTTTTTCTATGACATGTCTTTCTTCCTTCATTCATGTTCAAGAAATCTGCCAGTATCCAACACTGAAAAGTGCTATTTTTTCTGTCACCCATTCTTTCAAGTAAAAAGAGTATTCCATCAAAAAATAGATACTACAACTCAAATACTCAAATGTGTATTTTTTTTTAAGAAACAACAATTATATTTTATTATACATCACCTTACAAGTTATTCCCATTTTGTCACATAATATAAAAAGCATGTATACACGAAGATCAGGTTTTAACCTGCCTCACTGAAAATAGTCATTTTTAAATGAAAACTTGTTTTTTTCTTTTTTATTCTATAAGTACCTGGTGGTGAAGGATACAATGATTAGTAATAGAATTTTGTGTCACTGCATCCAGTGGTTTTAATTACCAGTAACTTGACAACGTGACAAGCCATACTGGAGCCTTGGTCAAAAGCAAAATTGTGTGTATGTGTGTGTGTGTGTGTGTGTGTGTGTGTATGCACCATGCTTTTTAAAGGTATGTTTTATGTATGTTTTAATGGTTAAAATTTTTTCAAGAATATTATTATGGTTTAAAAATATTGAAACATTAAAACATTCTTTTTCTTAGACCCCAGGGTACCTCAATGTAGCACCAGTCTTTATTTAAAATTTTGTTACTCTGTTCATCCTGTTTTTTTTTAGTTAATTTTGATTTTTAAAATATTGCACTAAAATAACAATATGGTTTAGCCCTGTGTCCCCACCCAAATCTCATCTTGAATTGTAATCCTCATGTGTCAGGGGAGGGACCTGGTAGGCAGTGATTGGATCATGGGAGTGAATTTCCGCCATGCTGTTCTCATGATAGTGGCTGAGTTCTCCTGAGGTTTGATGGTTTAAAATTGAGGCACATCCCCCCTTGCTCTCTCTCTACTGCTCCTCCATAGTAAGACACACTTGCTTCCCTTTCTCCTTCTGCTGTGATTCTGTGTTTTCAGAGGCCTCTGAGCCATGTTTCCTGTTAAGCCTGCAGAACTGTGAGTGAATTAAATCTTTCTTCATAAATTACCCAGTCTCAGGTAGTTCTTTATAGTATTGTTAACATGGACAAATAAAAATAGTATTTGTTTTGACTACTGAGTTTTTTGGTGTGCCCTTCAATTATTCACTCAACAAATGCCTCAATTTTCTCACCATAATCCCCATCCTAATCCCAAAATGCCTTTACTTTTGTGGTATCAATGCACATGTCAAAACAGTAAAACAGGTAAATATCATCTTAGAACTATTATGAAGATTCTTTTCACCTCAAAGACCTCCTGATAGGGTCTCAGGAACCATCCGGGGTCTTACTTTGAAACCAAGCATCAGGCTAAAATGATTAAAAAGTTATTTAACAAGAATTTTTATTCTAACAATTCATCTCTCCCAGCATATCCCACAAAAGAAAGTAAATCATATTGATTTTCAAAATTGCCACTATTCAATATAAAAAAGTATATCAATTATTCAAAAGATATACATGTTGGCTGGGCACAGTGGCTCATGCCTGGAATCACAGCACTTTTGGAGACTGAGGAGGGTGGATCATCTGAGGTCAGTAGTTCGAGACCAGACTAGCCAACATGGTGAAACCAATAATACAGAAAATTAGTCAGGTGTAATGGTGTGTGCCTGTAGTCCCAACTAATTGGGAGGCTGAGGCAGGCAGGAGAATCACTTGAACCCAGGAGGCAGAGGTTGCAGTGAGCCTAGATCACACCATTGCAGTCTAGCCTGGGTGACAGAGGGACACTCTGTAAAAAAAAGAAAAAATATATATATGTTTAAAAATAATTGTTGTAAAGGATTTTAAATAGATATATAAAACAAGCTAGGTGGAAACACCCTCAAAATGTTAGGTGGAAACATCCTCAAAATAGGAGGAAATCTTACCATTGTAAAGTATATAAAGTCAGTAAGCCTATACTATTCACATGTAACTCCAGAAAGGTCTTTTCAGTATGATATTCTGAATATTGGCCATGACATATGTAATTATGTATCAGGTGATTGTAAAGTTGTTCAAACTAACAATCTTTAACTGTTGCTCATTATCACTATCATTAGAGTGAGGCATTTCTAATTATCTCCAAGATTTTTAACTTTGGGAAATTAGAAATCATACTTTTTAACATCTTGAGGTTCCCTACACAATTTAGTATCATGATTTAAACTTGAATGTTTATTAAAGTGAATTGAGTGCATAAGCTGAAGGTTGGATGACATGGATAATATGATTTTATTCTCAAATTCTAAGAAAATTACATTTAACTAAAATATAAGATATTTATTATGCTAAAATGTACAGACTCCAGAAGCTTGCTTATTTTCCAAAACATATTACAACTTTAAAATGGTGAATTATTAAACAAATTTATATGAACACTGAACAATTATACCTTGTTCATCAACTTTGTATGTGAATAAATTATATACAAGGTCACATTTTCAAAAATATATTGTACAAACTAAATGTTAGAAAAGGGTAATTAGAGATAGCCTTTAACATTCCAAGTTTTTTTTCATCACAGATATTAGGTTAATTATTAACCCTTTATTTCTACCAGTAAAGAAAAGAGTCAATAAGTTAGATAATTGTCATACTGTATATAACATACTGGTGCATTATATGAAATTAAGAAATTGCATGAGGCCACCTTGCCAGAGTGTCCAGAAAGACAATTTTGCAAAATTGCCAGGAGCGGTGGCTCAAGCCTGTAATTCCAGCACTTTGGGAGGCAGAGGCAGGTGGATCACAAGGTCAAGAGATCGAGACCATCCTGGTCAACATGGTGAAACCCCGTCTCTACTAAAAATACAAAAAATTAGCTGGGCATGGTGGCGCATGCCTGTAATCTCAGCTACTCAGGAGACTGAGGCAGGAGAATTGCCTGAAATCAGGAGGCGGAGGTTGCAGTGAGCGAGATCGCGCCATTGCACTCCAGCCTGGGTAACAATAGCGAAACTCCGTCTCAAAAAGAAAAAAAAAATAAAATAAAGTTGAAATACAAATTGCCATAAGAGTGATTTGTAGGCTGTTTGCTAAGTAAAAAATGTCAGTGAGCAGTAATACCTGTGCTAAAGTCTAGGAATCACATAATTATAGCACATAATATAAATAATAATATGCATTATTAGGTTTCTTAGGTCTTCAATGTTAATAGTAAAAGCAAGAGAGTATTTCAGGTAACACTAATAAAGAGTAAGAAAGAACAGCTTTAATGTGTCCTTTAACACACTGTGATTAACGACAATAACAACAAATATTCTAGGAAATATTTCCTAATAATTAATTCCATTCGACCTATCTCAAGAAGTAACAATTTTATTGCTGTATGGAAACAGAAAGACTAAGAGGTTCACATAAACTAGAAAGGCAGAGGATTTATAAACTAACATTTTATTCCATGGAGGTTTTATATAGATGCATTGCATTGCTTAGTAAGGGAAATTCTTTTAGTTCATAAAAAGGACTTAGACTGAAAAGTTCAAAAACTGAGCATTTTTAGAAGTATTTTTACTGCCTAAAGTGCTAAATTTTATGAAACAGAATCAGGGTTAGGGTGGAATGAAAGTTGCTCTTTGGAATGAAAGTTTTTCTCTATCAAGACAAATGTAATCAGTTTAATGAACTCTTCTAGGACACAAGTGAGAGATGGAAAAAAATTACTTGTTCATTATGCTAATTTTAAAAAGAAAATCTAAAGCCTGTGAAAACAAAACTGATTAAAGCTATCCAGTTTGGCTACTTAGAGCTGTGAAACACCAAATCCTTAGACAGTGTGTAAGCCCTGGATATTGATTAGAGATTTCACATAATTACTATTTTTTGCATGTGATGAATATGGGTTTTGGATTTTACCTATGACTTTTTGACATATTGAACACATATGGGAAATAGAAATTCAAGAAGAGAGATCTCACTGAGCAAACAAGAAGGAAACTCTTAATTTTCCATTACAATTAAGCAGCATGTAAACTAAAGCATATAAGATAATTCCTAATGGTCTTCTTTTATGACACTGCTAAGAAGTCCAATTGAAACAGTGTTCACAATATATAATGCTGGCCTGACAACAGAGAAAAATGTTTTTCACCAGCTTTTTCCCATTATCCAGTCAGAGGGAACTTACAGAGATATAAGAGTTTAATAATCATTTACCAGCTCTTTTTGATCCACCCCATATCCTTGGTGAGGTTTGGAAAGTGTTTCTGTTGCACTTACAGTTCTATTTGCAAGCAAAAGTCTTAATATATCATAAGATATATGAAATTTAGCTCTGAGCTGCTGAAAAGAAAATAGGAAGTTTATTTCTAGATAAGGTTAAATGTAGATCAACTTTTTCCTAAGAATCAAGAGATCAAAAGAACTAAAATTTGAAATTAATTCCACCTGAAATTTAATATATCATATTAGAATAAAATGTCCATATTTTCCAAACAGTTTTATAAGATGAAATATATCTCAAGCTATAAATATAGAGCTGATGAAAACTCTAGAAATTTTACAAGCTTTAAAAAAATAGTTTGATGCAAGTGATATGGATTTATTAACTAAATTCAGTACTCTCCACTGGCATTGTACCAGATCCATTTCATATAACTAAAATGAAAAAAAAAAAAAACTGTCTAAGCAGAGCAGACAGAAAACAGTTCTCATTTCATGCTATTTTAGTAGGTTCTTCATTTATTTTTAAGACTTTGTTTAACCAAGTCTTTCCCTGTCAGGGGTGTATGTGAGGGATTCAGCATGTAGGGACAAATAGTTACATTCTATATGAACTTAAAATGCTCTTTCCTTCTTTTATTATAAACTAATTCGGAAGACCATTTGTGTCTCAGATTTCAAAATATTTAATGATAAGGGCATAAGTGCCAGCAAATAAATAACACTGTATCTCTATTGATTTGATTTATATCTTTGAAGATTATCTATGCTCCCTTTATTCAGTTTTAAGATAATGTGATATGTTGAATAAAAACATAGAACTGAAACACAAACTTTTTTCAGTTTGAGTTCTGAAACTAACCCATACCAAAGCTAAGACATCTGACAAGGCATTATCTTTCTTAATACATTTCCTCATTAATAAAATGGAAGGATAATCTGACTCTCTACCTAACTCTCAGTGTTATTAAAGGACAATATATCCCAGAATATAATCTGCTAGCTTCCTTCACAAGGGTCAGTTGACTGCATATTGGACTAAGGGCCGCTGTTGTAGGAGAGCTTGGCTCACAACTTAGGATACTCTGACATTAAGTTTGGTCTTTAGTGAGAAAATGAAGCACATACTGCTTAACACAATTTACTCTTTGCATTTATCTTGTCTTAATTCAGGATGACTGTGGTAAGACCAGTGTTGTGTTTTACAGCTTATCCTATAGTCAAGCCACTCCATTTACATATCCTCAAAAACTGCCTAGAGAATCCTTAACTCCTATATTTTGACATAGGCTTTTAGACAACTCCTGATAACCATTAAAGATAAATTTTCTGGCAGGAGGGATCTGCTTCTTTTAGCAAAAGGCTTGATTTTTTCTATACTTAATTGTACTGAAAGATTAGCTATCTTTTCTCTTCTATTGGAAACAGATAAGGGAACTGACTGGAGTTTGTTTTCAGCTGGAAGCCCACAGGGGAATGAGTTATGCTAATGGTATGCTGAGAATTCTATCATGCCACAATTTGAGATCTGCATCTAAAACATATAAAACAAATTTTATGTATATGGATTTTTATCCAGTCTCTTAGAGTCATAATTTGGGAGATAAAGAAAATCAAAAAAATTAATTTTCTTCCATCATTTTTACCAGGCTTATTATGGGTAAACATCCATGCTATTATGAAAACATGTGAAAAAATCATTTTTTTGTTGTTGTTGATAATGAGAATGACATATAGACTTGTACATACCAAGATGTAGTACTTGTAACACTGGCTTTGTGTAGTACACTGAAAATACTTCAGCTGAAATATACAAATGAAAGGCTGCCATTTTATAATCTTCCTTCTTTTGGTTTTCTTTTCTTTCTTATTTTATTTTCCTTCTGCCAATGATTCTGTTCTCCTGCATTCTCCTTTTCTTGACTGAGCCATGCTACAGAATACTTGCTATTCTCATCATTGCTGCCCACTTGCGCTGTTTCTAGTTTCCTTGGCTAGGTATTCGGGGAGACATCCAATTCTGTCCCACAGCTACAGCAGTTCTGCAATCTCCAAGCCCATGGTTAATGTAGAATAATCTAGATCCAGAAAACAGGATACTGCTCTCATGAATACGACTAACTAGTTCAGGATAGATTGATCATCTAGAGCCAATCGAATTCCCTGCCCCAGGAATTAGAAGAACAAATACATATGAAGTGGAGATGTAAACTTGGGAGCTGGGGTCTGTCATGTCTGATTTTATAGAGTAAAAATCATGAGAATTTAGTAGCAGAAGAAAACAAATGTACTCAGAGAGTTGCAGAAGACAGAGATGGAAAGAGAGGATCCTGATTCTATTTTAGTTCTGGTTCTAATTTATTATTGATGTTAGGATTTACCGATATATTAGGGTTTGACAGGTAGCACAAATAGATTTCTTTTTTGTAATAAGCTAACTCAGTGGGATTCTATTTCTTTCAACCCAAATCTCTAAATTAATATAATATTATCTTGTAGTTTCTTATTGAAAATGGACAGTTATATTGGTTTATATGAACCTTAGGAAGAAATCTAAAGAGCATGCCACACACTTCTGCTGTCAAATGTGGCTTGAGTTCAAAACATTAAGAAAAATGAGTGTTTTACAGACAACCTATAGAATGGGGAAAAATATTTGCAAACTATGCACCTGACAAAGGTCTAATATCTAACATCTATCAAGAACTTAAACAAATTTACAAGAAAACAACAAACAACTACATTGAAAAGTGGGCAAAGGAAGTGAACAGACATTTCTCAAAAGAAGACACACATGCAGCCAATAAACATAGGAAAAAAATCTCACTATTACTCATCATTAGAGAAATGCAAATCAAAACTGAAATGGCAAACCATCTTACATCATTCAGAATAGCTACTATGATAAAGCCCAAAAACAGATGCTGTTGATGCTGCAGAGAAAAGGAAATGCTTATACGCTATTGGTGGGAGTATAAATTAGTTGAACCATTGTGGAAAGCAGTATGACAGTTCCTCAAAGAGCTAATAGCAGAACTACCATTCAACCCAGCAATCTCTTTATTGGATATATACTCAGGTATATATCCAAAGATCTTTCTGTTCTTTATTGATGTTTTAAAAATTATGGTGCTTACAATACTTTTAATTCATCTTTTGAAAAACAGTTTAGGTAGTTTACATGGCTAAGTATGGTTTTTACATATTTTCCATATACTATATTTAGGAATAAGCATACAAGAGATGCATGATACAATGTTCTGCTCTCATACATATATGCATGGCTAGGTGCCTTTATCTAGTCTGATCTACAATAACAAAAAAACAAACATTCAAAATTAAAATATGAATAATGTTAAAAATGAAAACGAGGCAAAGAGACATTGTGAATTTTATTCCAATATCCAGGTTAAACTGAATTTTTTATGAGTTCTATATTGTAGATATGTGAGTGGCATGTTGAGGAAAGTCACATACTGTTTTTTTTTTTTTCTTCTTACAATAGTTTTGGATCTGAAATCACATATGTGAATATGTATATAACAAAATAAATTACAATGAAAAAAAGACTGAAATTTTTTAGGTGCTGATTCTAAGATGTTTTCCTGATTTCCCACTTCCCTTTTGAAGAAGCACTACTTTTCTGGTTCTTCTTCCAAATTACAGCCATTTGGTGTATTAACCAAAGTGTGCAAATTTATCTGTGTCTCATTTCTCTAATTCTTTTGCCATCAAATTAATTCCAGAATTTTTATTCTTTCCATATGTTTCTGGATAATGGTATTGTTTTAGACAGAATTCTTATAATATCTACCTAAAAGAGGAAGAAAGGGACTGACATTTATTGATTACTTATAGAGTCCCAGTCAACTTGTTTGGAGTATTAAATTATGCTTCCCACACAACACATACTCATAAATTTACATCTTGAGATTGAGATTTTCCCCTAAGTAACTGAGGCTTAAAGTAATTGAAAAACTTGCTGAACACCTTAGACCTTTGAGAATTGAAGGTGGAATTTCAATCACAAGCCTTGTACTCTTTCTAATACATCTGTCACCTTTTTCAAGTAAACAGTAATGTGCTGAATACATGGAACTAAACTTCACATCACTGAATAGTTTGATACAAATATTTCCTTGATAGTGTAGGGCTGACTGTTACAGTCTGTAACGATTGTATTTTGGCCAAGTCAAAGTTTTTGCATTTGTTGCAGTCAAATAGAGACATGTGATGGAATAGATGATTCTGTCTTATTAATTCTATGAAAATAAGTTATAGAACTTTTGATTCCATGGCAAATTGTTCTGGTAGTTTTTTTTGATGCTTAAGAATTTATACTTATTTTTGTCTTAAAAAGATGAGGTATGGGTATAGAGCATAAAATGACCATCTAAACTAAGTACTGTTATCTTTCAGTAGGCATTATACGCTCCTATCTGAGAGCTTAAGTGTTCAATACAGATAAACTTCGCCTAGAAAAGAAAGACTTTGGTGTTCTATATATTGCACATTTCACTTTTAATTCAGTTGAGAGGAAAATAATCAGAATTTTTATAAGGTGAACACTAAGACCTGGTTTGATATGCAACTATAAGGTATGAAGTGGCTGGGTGTTGTGGCTCATGTCTGTACTCCCAGCACTTTGGGAGGTCAAGGCGGGCAGATCACAAGGTCAGGAGTTTGAGACCAGCCTAGCCAATATGGTGAAACCCCGTCTCCACTAAAAATACAAAAATTAGCCATGCATGGTGGTACATACCTGTAGTTTCAGCTATTTGGGAGGCTGAGGCAGAAGAATTGCTCGAATCTGGGAGGCACGAGTTGCAGTGAGCTGAGTTCCCACTACTGCACTACAACCTGGGTAACAGAGGGTGACTCCATAAAAAAAAAAAAAAAAAAAAGATATGAAGTACATGCATTTTGTATATTATCACATAGAAAGTAATGAACACTACAAACTCTTTTTAATAAGTGTACTATATCCAAAACAATGTAACTATAATAGCTAGAATATGACGACATTGAGTTCCTTTAAAAGTCACAACAAGTTTGGGAGGCCGAGGTGGGCAGATCACGAGGTCAAGAGATCAAGACCATCCTGGCCAACATAGTGAAACCCCATCTCTACTAAAATATAAAAAATTAGCTGGGCATGGTGGCACGCATCTATAGTCCCAGCTACTCGAGAGACTGAGGCAGGAGAATTGCTTGAACCTGGGAGGCAGAGGTTTTAGTGAGCAGAGATCAGGCCACTGCACTCCAGCCTGGTGCCTGGCAACAGAGCAAGACTCTCTCTCTCAAAAAAAAAAAAAAAAAAAAGTCACAACAAAAAAGATATGCAAAAAAAATGCTATTTTAAGTAGGGAATTTCCTAAGACAAAATAATAGCTTTCTTCTAAGACTATCTCTGGATACCCCACAAGACCCAATTTTTGTATGTGTTGAATGCTTGCCAGATATATGTGCCTTCCTGTATGTTGATTTATTAAAAGGGCATGGGTCCAGGAACTAATTATGGAGAAAAACTGTTGTAGTCCACTGAAGATTGACGGTCAATTAGAGACACTACATCTTGGCAAACATTTTGGAAATTTTTTTTAATCTCTCTGATCCAAACAACATTTGGGAGAACGAAGCCACATGATATGGATGAATATAGTTCCCTTCTATTTAAACACCAGATAACAGGCACATGAGCCATCTTATTAATGTTTTTTGGAAAGCAAAGAAAGAAAAAAAGAAATAGGGAGGAAAGAAGGAAGGGAGAGAGAGAGGGAGGGAGGGAGGGAAGGAAAAGGGAAGGGGAGGCAGGCAGGAAGGAACAAACTGAGGGAGGAAGAAAGGAAGGGAAAGAGGGAGGGAGGAAGGAAAGAAACATGTATCATTTAGGTCATTTAAGCAGTCTAGAATAACTGGGAAATTTTGTTCCTTGACATATATTACTAACTTTGATTTCTAGCAGATGTCCAACAAATCTTTTTATAAATTAACTTCCTAATTTTTATCTATTATGGTATCTTTGCTTGTCCTCACTTTTATTCTGTATTACTGATGACTTCTTATGTTGCAGCCACATATAAGTCTGATAACACTTTGTCTCCAATTCTTATTTTTTCAAGAGACAAAAATACCAACATTTATTCTCCACATTGTGCCAAGCCATTGAATTGACATGTACACACCCTTTGACAGGGACATTCTTCAACTATCTTGGTGTCAGTGAACTTTAGCAAAAGCTATACATTACATTGAAGTTTTTTTTAATGTAGAGTAATCCTATATGCATTTTTCATTCATAGTATCTAAAAGTGTAGTATGTTTAACTCATGTGGTCTTCTAATGCATCTCTTGCTGCTTCAAAACAAACGAATGACACATAGGTCTGTGCAGATTAAAAATTATTATCACTGATAATTTCTTTGGGTTATTGTTAATAGAAAAAGTAATTTTTTTGGTATCTGTGTTGTGACCACTTTTCTCTGATGAGATACACATTTTTCCTCAATAGGCTTTTTAATGACATTCCACATTCATATATAGTAGAAGGCTATCTAAAAGCATGGATTTTCTTCAACTGCTTTTATCAAATGTAACATAAGCCTTGCCTGTTTCACACATATACTTTCTCCTTGCAATGATATCCAACAGTTAACAAGAGGTAGACAAGTTGTCTTTTGGCTTAACGATCAATGCTCTATATTGGCAAAAGTCGAGACCCTATGTGAATTATTTAAGCAACAGTTTCTTTTTGAAAATCGGTGCATAAAACAACTTACTTCTATTTAGTCTGAAGCAACAGCAATAGCAACAATCAGAGTCTATCTCAAGAGGGAGCAGAGGGCCATTTGTTCCAGACTGACAGAGGCATTCTGTAAATAGTGCCAAGATTGAAACTTAGATATATCTGAGTCCAAAAGTTGTACTATAAAGAACTGTACTCTGCTCTCACGGTTGCACATACCTGTAAGCACTACAGACCATATTTCCTAGCTTTGGGTTCTGCATGACTAGTTTTCTTTATGCATTGTTGTTCTCTGGTTTTTGAAAACTGATGTTAATTCAGTAAGTGATGTGCCATGTATTTGATGGAGAAGAAGTAATGTTATAGGAGTATATTATCATCATAATACTGCATAAGAAAATGACTCCAAAACTCAGTGGTTTAAATGATACATTCATTATTGCTCACAAGCTTGCCAGCTTCCTGAACTGTACCTCAAGTTGGTTCTCACTACTGCATCTGAAGGTTAGCAATGAAGCTTAACTGATCTCTGCTAGGCCCCTTCCTGTTGCTGGGGTTTTAGGGAATAACTAAACTGACTTGAATCTGCTCCATATGTCCTCTCCAGCAGTTCAGCCTAGGCAGGATTCCAACAGAAGAAAAATAAGAAGGCAATGAAGATTTTTAGACCCAACTTTGATATTGGTACATTATTACTTAAATCATCGTCTTAGTTTTTAATTTTACTTTTTATTATTTGAAGACAAAGTTCTTCTCTGTCAACCAGGCTTGAGTGCAGTGGCACAATTGTGGTTCACTGCAGATCTAACCTCCCAGGCTCAAGCGATCCTCCCCTCTCAGCCTCCTGAGTAGCTGGGACAACAGGTGCATGCCACTGCACCTGGCTATTTTTAAAACTTTTAAATCATACTCTTAGACAAAGCCAAGTCAAAAGTCTGTCTCAGATTTATTGTGTAGAGGAATAGACTCCTCTTATGGATGGTAGCTGCAAAGTCGCAATGCAATTGTGGATAATGAGAAACATGGAGAAGCAAAATTGTTTTGGTAATAAATCTACCAAAAAGAACCCCGCATATGAGTAAAAGATATAAAAACATGTCCTGTAAGTGTTCAGTTCTCAATTATAACTTTTATAATTTAGTATTCAACTTTCAGTAGACTTAAAAATTACTTGGAATTAATTCTAGCTATCACAATAAAAAATTGCAACTAAGATTTTTTAAAAATTATTATTATTCTTAAAAATAGAACGTGTGTGCAACATGAAAGTTACATCTCTGTGTTTCAAGTCTAACACTGAACTCTATAACTGCCAACCTCCTAAAACAGTAAACTCAGCAACTTGGTGTTATGCTCTAGGAATCTCTCTTTGGAACACACATCAACATAACAAAACATTGTTTTTAATTAACAAAATGCCAGGCCCATATGTTGCTCACATCCTCATTGGAACACCCGTTGACATCAACAAGAATATCTTGTGCAACATATGGTCTTAATAGGTAACAATTTTAATTTTGAAGAATTATTTTACATTAACTCTCAAGCAATAGAAAAGCCTTTTACTTATGCCATTTTCCTATAGTTATAATTTTTTAAGCTATCTGAAAGTTTATTATCAAAAACATTGTAAGAGATTTTAAATGCCCATTGATTTAGACAGAAGACAGCTTTCTAATGCTGACATAACATTAAAATAAACTAATATTATGCAAAATAATATTAGACAAACTATTTCCATTAATTATAGTAATAGAAATCATTTCTTGTATTAATTTAAGTTATTCACGTTTAACTTTCTCATACTTTATTTTTATGTATGCTTGTCATTTGAGGAAGAAAAACTTAGTTGGGTTTATAAATGTTTTTCTCAAGTTTTATCTGAAGGTGAAATGAACAAAAATTTATAGCCTCAAACAATTTACATTTTATTTTACTAAAATAAGCTATAGTGGACCGACATCATCTAAGAATGTACAAAAAAGTAGAGTTCAATAGCACAAATTTTAGAGTCTGACAGAGATAAGTATTAATTCAAGCTCTGCAATAAAATGACACAAATAACTATAAGGTTTCTTACCAAAGCCATAGTTTCTTATCTGCAATGCAGGTATAATAATGCCTGCATATATAGATAACAAGAGAATTAAGTGACGTAACACACAAAGAGTTTGTATAGTGCCTAAAGAAAAATCACCTAGCTACATGTGGCAGCTCACACTGTAATCCCAACACTTAGGGAGGCCGGGTTGAGCAGATGCTTGAGCCCAGGAGTTTGTTAACAGTCTGGGCAATGTAGCAAACCCTGTCTCTATAAAAAATACAAAAATTAGCCAGCATGGTGATGTGCACCTGTAGTCCCAGCTACCCAGGAGGCTGAGGTGGGAGACACATTTGAGCCCAGGAGGGCCAGGCAGCAGTGATCTGTGATTATGCCACTGCACTCCAGTCTGGGCAACAGAGCAAGATCCTAACTCAAAAACTTAAATAAATGAAGGAAGGAAGGAAGGAAGGAAGGAAGGAAGGAAGGAAGGAAGGAAGGAAGGAAGGAAAAAGATCACCTCCCCAAAAGAAAATAATGTGTACTAAGAAAACAGAAGTTTTCGTGTTTTGTATTTGTTTGTGTCATTATTTGAGATAACCCCCTCATTCACTTTTACCTTCCCCTTCATCTTCCTTATTTTTCTCTTTTTCTCCTTCTCTTTCTTTATGTTTAGATTAATATTAACATTAGAAAATCCTATTACTACAGACAGAATAAAACTATTGATTCATTGCTTAGTATTTTACAATCTTTCCTCTTCTACTAGATAAGCATGATAGTAATTGTATAAGATCATAGCTCTAATTAGCATTGCATTTGGTACCTTGAGGTGTTTTATTCTTGCCCTTCCTTATATAGGTTGTTGATCTTGCACATAAGGTTTTTCATGAACCATAAGCATCAACTCACTCCAGAGAATCGCCTGAATGACCTGGCAAGAAATTCACTATCACTTTTCCCAATTACAGGGAACCTTTTGTGAAGTGGGAAATTAAGATGACATTTAAATTTTTCTTAGGTTTGCTTTAGTAAACTTTGGACTATAAAGAACTAAGTACTATGTGGTTCATGAAAATTAAAAAGGAGAAAGGAGGCAAGTGATTAAATTAAATGTGTTAACTTTTCTTTCTGCAAAAAGAAATCTGTATTAAAAACATGAGAAATAACTTTTAAAATACATTTTTACATATTTTCAGAATAAATTTGCTTAAGAAGTATCTTTTAAATTATCACAGTTAAAATCTCTCAGAATCATTTAGCACAAAAGAATTTTAGTTATCAGTGGTTGTCAGTTTTCTTTCTCAGTGTTTGAAATGGAAAACATACAAAGATAAACATTATATCCATGTTTTGTGGGAAAAATATTTATAATATTAAAATATCTTTACAGAATTAATTTAAATAATTACATAAATATTTGTCATCTAGGACATGGAAAAGAGTTTGACTCATATAAACTAAATTTCTAATTCTGCTATAATGTAATTATTAGAGTATTTAGGGTTAGATTGAACTTTGGATTTAGTTAATCAACTGTTGATATCTATTATGGAAAGATTTAGTACCAAGTTTACAATTCTTGTTTTATACAATTGGAGAGTTTGAAGTTTACATTGATATTTGCAGGTGGTCATAGGATAATGTGTGTTTACGGGGATTTGTACAAGAGAGTGTAGAGTAATGGAGGAGAAAGGTATATCAAAGAAGGTACCAGTTTTAAACACAGTGAAACTGGTGTAAACTACAGAGATTTAAGACATATACATCCTATCAAGATTCACTTTACATTCTGAATAAATGGGTATTTGCGGCTAAGAGCAAAAAAGTCTGTGAACCGAAAACTCCCTCTGCCTTTGTAAAAATTACCAATATTTTTTCTAGTAACTATAAATATTAAATTATGTTGTAAATTTACCTTCTGGAAGATTGTAATTAGGGGGTTTTGTGACTCTTTTAAAGGTACTGCTGTTTTCCTTTTTGAAATTATGACTGGAAGAATTTTAAAATAAATATTAAGACTTTTGTTGTGTTTATTGTAAAAGTTTAAAGTATATAGATGTATATTTATACACCACATAATTACAGATTTCCTCCTACACCTAATCATACATGCATATCCATTACACTCTAAGCTTCCATTCCTTAATCAAGCATTCCGTGATTATGCAAATTTGAGAGATAATGAGGTACACCCTACAAGAAATAGAAAATCAGTGTTATTAAATAAGTCCTGAGAAATCAAAAAATTGACTTTTTTTTTGGTCCTGAAAATCTTAGAGAGCTTTCACAATTAGTAAATTAGTCACAGAGAGGAAGTGACATATTTTCATATATTGTATTGGTTTTTATACTTGCTTTATTTGGTTGTTTCCTTTCCTCATTGTCTGTGACCAAATATTTCCAAAATTTCTGGCACAGCTAGTAATAAGAAAAACTATAAAGCAGCTGAAAGAGTACTTAACCACATATGCTCGTCATGCCTGTCTATTGCCTACTGCTAGGACAGAATTTGTTTTAAGGAATCTGTTTCCATGCATCATTTGCCTCATGAAGGCTTTGATGCTTTCAATAGTAGCATAATTGTAGGTTTTGGCATTTTTTAGCAAGAATATATTTGGCAGTAGAATATTATCTAGAAAGTAAATGCATTTTTTCATAATTTATTATTATTTATACTGCTGTTGATCCCTTCCATGTAACTTGCTTTCGTCACTGCAATGGAGTATAAGTTGTTCCTTTCAAAGCTGAAGTGTGCTTTGTTGAAAGAATTCTTTTTAAATCTTGTTTCCCTGTCAGAAGAGAACACATAACTAGAGAGAAAATGGAACAAAATATCAGTGTGTTATATTATCAAACTATCTCTGTTGATAGGTTTTTTTAAAATGGTGGCTTAGCAAATATTTATTCTGTGAAAACAAAGAATGCATAATAATATAAACATTATTTTATCTAAGAGATAAGAAAAGTGATTACAGATTATTTCAGGAGGCCAATCCAGTTTCAGTAATGCATTATAATACGAATTTGTTAAAGTACCCCTCATCCAAGAATATTTTCTCTAGCCACATGTGATGAACTCCAAGATGTCATTCACTCTTTCAATTAATATACAAGAGGCCCAGTAAGCAAGTTACATGTTTTGTTTGTGTTAGTTATAAATAAATGGTAAGACATTTGATTTTATTTTACATATATAATACTAATATGCAATTATACATATTTATTAAAACAAATGAAATTCAGTAAAAAATTATGTTTGTAGTTCGATAAGAATAGTGTCGAATCTATAGACTGCTTTGGGCACTGTGGTCATTTTAACCATACTGATTCTTCCAATCCATGAACATGGAATGTTTTCCCATTTGTTTGTGTCATCTTCAATTTCTTTCAGCAGTGTTTTGTAGTTCTCCTTGTAAAAATATTTTACATCCTTGGTTAGATAGATTCCTAGGTATTTGTGTGTGTGTTCGTGTGTGTGGTTATTGTAAATGGGAATATGTACTGGATTTGGCTCTCAGCTTGGATATTGTTGGTGTATGAAAATGCTATTGATTTTTGTACGTTGATTATGTATCCTGAAACTTTACTGATGTTGTTTATGAGTTTGAGGAATCTTTTCACAGGGCATTTAGGGTTTTCTAGGTATAGAATCATATCATTAGCAAAGAGAGATAGTTTTACTTCTTCTTTTCCTATTTAACGCCTTTTATTTCTTTCTTTTGCCTGATCGTGCTGGCTGGGACTTCCAGTACTATGTTGAATGGGAGTGGTGAGAGTGGCACATTTCCAGCTCTCAAGGAAATGTTTCCAGCTTTTGCCTGTTCTGTATGACATTGGCTGTGGGTTATAATAATAAGCCATCATAGATGATTATTATTATTACTTCGAGATAGGGTCTTGCTCTGTCACGCAACCTGGAGTGCAATTGGCAAGATCACAGCTCAGTGCAACCTTGACTTCCTTGGGTTCAAGCAGTCCTCACACCTCAGCCTTCTGGGTAGCTAGGAACACAGCACATGCCACCACGCACAGCTAATTTTTGTATTTTATGTAGAGACAGGGTTTCACCATGTTGCCCAGGCTGGTCTCTAACTCTTGAGCTCAAGCAATTCACCAGCCTCCAGAGTACCAAAGTGCTGGGACTGCAGATGTGAGCAGCTCTTATTATTTTGAAGTATGTTCTTTTGAGGTACCTTCTTTTGATGCTTAGTTAGTTGAGGGTTTATATGATGGAGGGATGCTGTATTTTTATTTATTTTTTTTTTTTTGAAGGACTTGTCTGTGTCTATTTAGATGATCACATGATTTTTTTCTTTTTTTTCTTTCTTTTTTTTTTTTGAGACTGAGTTTCGCTCTTGTTACCCAGGCTGGAGTGCAATGGCGCGATCTCGGCTCACCTCAACCTCCACCTCCTAGGTTTAGGCAATTCTCCTGCCTCAGCCTCCTGAGTAGCTGGGATTACAGGCATGTGCCACCATGCCCAGCTAATTTTTTGTATTTTTAGTAGAGACGGGGTTTCACCATGTTGACCAGGATGGTCTCGACCTGTTGACCTCGTGATCCACCCGCCTCGGCCTCCCAAAGTGCTGGGATTACAGGCGTGAGCCACCATGCCCGGCTCCATCATATGATTTTTGTTTTCGATCATGTTTATATGCTGAATGATATTTATTGATTTGTGTATGTTGAATCGAGCCTGTGTCCCAGAAGTGAAGCTACTTGATGGTGGTGAATTGACTCTTTGATGTGCTGCTTGATATGGTTTGCCAGTATTTTGCTGAGGATTTTTAAATCTATGTTCATCATGGGTATTGGTCTGCAATTTTTGTTTTGTTGTTGTTGTGTACCTGCCAGGCTTCGGTATCAGAGTGTTGCTGGCTTCATGAATGAGTTAGAAAGGAGTCCCTCCTCCTCGATTTCTTGGGATAGTTTCAATGGAATTGGTACCATCTCTTGGTACATTTGGTACAATTCAACTGTAAATGCATCTGGTCAGAGACTTTTTTTAGTTGTCAGGATTTTCATTATTGACTCAATTTCAGAACTTAGTATTGGTCTGTCCCAGTTTCAATTTCTTCATGACCAATAAAGCTATTTCCGTACTTTACTTTTGTGTTCTGATTTAAATACTCACTATGCATGTTGCAGAGTGAAGCTATCTGAAACTCTTTTAGTTATGAGTTCTGCCCAATTTATGAATTATTCTTTGCTAAAATAAACTGTTGTTAAATTTATTTGTGTAATTTTTTTTTGATTAACCAGCCTGTTGTCAGAAGTGGGATGTATTTTTGACTGGCAAGCATAGCCTTCTAAAAGTTGAATTAAAAATTTATCTCTCTAGGCCGGGTGCAGTGGCTCACATGTGTAATTCCAGCACTTAGTGAGGGCGAGGTGAGTGGATCACAAGGTCAGGAGATCTAGACCATCCTGACCAACATGGTGAAACCCCATCTCTACTAAAAATACAAAAATTAGCTGGGCGCGGTAGCGCACACTTATAGTCCCAGCTACTCGAGAGGCTGAGGCTCGAGAATTGCTTGAACCCAGGAGGCGGAGGTTGCAGTGAGCTGAGATTGGCCACTGCACTCTAGACTGGCGATAGAGCAAGACTCTGCCTCAGAAAAAAAAATTACCTCTCTAAAAGGCTCTTTACAAAGGGCAAATGAATCTTGAGTTCAGAGAAATATTGGAAGATTTCCCTGTCTGGGAAGAAAGTTGCTAATGAATTTAGAATTCTCACTGGAGTTTATAATCTAGAATTTCTTAATCTCTGCCAATTTATTTCTATGATACAGGGACCTGGCTGTTAAAGCATGCTCTGGCCAGCAGACCAAATGAACTCCTTCTGGCTAAAGTTGAAAGCAGAATCAAGGAGCCATAACAGGTTGACAGAGTGGCCACATATCTTGAATGCTGAGATAGTGACTCTCTGTTCTTGGAAAGCTGTTGTAAAGGTATCACAAGACTGCTCCTTCTGCAATCAAACCAAACCAATTCTTATTGTTGGCGTTGAGATAAACTGCAGCTGGAAATTCCCAGATGACCACTAATAGTTCACCTGAGGCCAAACAAGGAGGAGAGATTCCTTGTGATGTCTTGCTTAAAGGCCATCAAATCTGGACCCTACACCTGATTGCCCCCCAACACCCTGCAAGTTTTTTTGTTTTGTTTTTGAGGCAGTCTTCCTTATTTTGTGAACATGTGAGGCAGAGACTGCAGTGGCTCTATCTAAGCTCATTGCAGCCTCTGCATCCCTGGGTCAATGATTCTCTTGCCTCAGTCTCCCAAGTAGCTGGAACCACATGCATGCGACACCACATCTGGTTTTTTTTTTTTTTTAATTATTTTTACTAGAGAAGGGGTTTCACCTTTTTGGTCATGCTGGTCTCGAACTCCTGGCATGAAGCAATCCGCTGACCTTGGCCTCCCAAAGTGCTGGGATTACAAGTGTGAGCCACTGTGCCTGGCCCTGGTTTTGCCTTTATAATCTTCTACTCCCAACTCGCTCCTTGGAACATGCTTTGGTTTCACACAGAAGCCTGCATCTTCCCAGTCTACAGATAGCTTTCAGAAAATAAAGTTCTCCTTTTAACCTCCACAGATTCCACAGCCTTTTATTAACATGGTGAAGTCTAAATGGTTAGCTAAATTCAAATGAGGGGCACCTGAGAAAGATATAAAAGATCTAACCATTTAATCTTTCAGGCACGAACTCCTCAAAAAAGGAAGTGATGGGGGCTAGAAAAGTAGCAAACAATTTATTAGACTATATCCCCCAGTATTTCCTCAAAAGAAAGAAAATCCTGATTGGTCTGTCATTCAAATTTGTAAACAGAAAAAGAATGAACTAGTTCTGAATATAAGGAAAGACTAGAAGCACTATTAGTACAACACTTTGGCCTAACCATGCTGAGTCTGGACATAGGAAATGCTTTGTCTACCCTATTCAGTGAGCTCTGCCCTGCACGCTGTAATCTAGTTAAAACAGAAGCCGTATTAGGAAGGTGTGTGTATAGCTGAATAAGCCTTTGAGATTCATCTTTCCTGCATTCACCTGGTTATTACTATTATTAATTGTTTTTTTTTTTTTTTTTTTTTTAGATAGAGTTTCACTCTTCTTGTCCAGGCTGGAGTGCAATGGTGCCATCTTGCCTCACTGCAACCTCCACTTCCCGGGTACAAGTGATTCTCCTGCCTCCTTTTGAGTAGCTGGGATTATAGGCATTTGCCACCATACCTGGCTAATTTTGTATTTTTAGTAGAGACAGGGGTTCTCTATGTTGGTCAGGCTGGTCTCGAACTCCTGACCTCAGTTGAACTGCCCACCTCAGTCTCCCTAAGTGCTGGGATTACAGGTGTGAGCCACTGTGCCCAGCCGTCACACGGTTATTTTAATATTCTTTTGTAAGAGAAATTTTCTTCTACAGAAGAAATCTCCATTTCTAATCATGTCTCCGTCTCTGCATCGGGAAAAGAAGGTTGACTAAAATAACTAGAATCTCTCACAAAGGAAAGGCATGAGCTTTAATCTACATAACAAGGCTGAACTTTATTTAAGGTACTTTTTCTTTGCAGCCATCTTGTCTAAACTAGGACTTTACATATACCCTTCTTTCTTTGTTTCAACAAATGGTAGCATGTAAGTCTGAAGTCTAAACTCTGTGCCTTTGAGATATACGTTATCCTAAGAGCCATCCCTTTGGAAATGCAAATTTGGGAGAGATAATTCATCAAAAGTAGAATAAGAAAAGAGAAAGACAAAAGGAAACTATTTGAAAACTGACACCTGAAAACTTTTTTCAGCAATTATCACTAGAAAGTTTTGGCCATTTCTATAGGTAACCTTAATTTATCTCATCTTCTAGAAACATAATTTATATTCAGCTATTATTCTATAAATTAGTGAGCTTGTATTATAGTACTTGACACGTGGTTAGAGTTTTAAATGAAAGTTGTAAGATTTGTGTCTGTCTGTATGTTTATTTATGTCTCTGCATGTGTGTTTAGGATATGGAATAGTTTTCTACCTCCAGATGATGTTGTCAAAATTAATTTATAAAACAGCTCTATTTAATTGGCTCTATTTTATAGCACTTATAAAAACTAGATGTTCCTTAAACTTTTAGAAAGGAACTAACTTGAAATGTTTTAATGTTAGTTTTAACATAAGAAATGTGCAAGTGAAAGTGCAGTGTCCCTTATATACATCAAGGACAGCAGTAAAGCAACGAACTCATGTATTTAACATTTTAAGAATGTTGCTTTTGTGACGGCTGCCTCACATTCACATTTTGTAAAAGTGGCTAACAGGAAAATAATTTGATAATGGCTAGCTTTGTTTTGTGTTATATGTTTACTTAAAAATAGCTTCCTAGCTGGGCATGGTGACTCATGCCTGTAATCCCAGCTCTTTGGGAGGCCTAAATAAGTAGATCACCTGAGGTCTGGAGTTCAAGACCAGCCTGACCAACATGGTGAAAACTCGTCTCTACTAAATATACCAAATATTAGTTGGGTGTGGTGGCAGATGCCTATAATCCCAGCTGCTTGGGAGGAAAATTGAGGCAGGAATTACCCGATGCCGGGAGACAGAGGCTGCAGTGAGCCAAGATCGTGCATTGCACTGCAGCCTGGATGACAAGAGTAGACTCTGTCTCAAAGAAAAAAAAAAAAAAGAAAAGAAAAATTCTTACCAAATCTCCGTGATAACTTACAACCTTAGAGCTTAAATTAAATGATAGATAGTAATTGAATATCTAGATAGTTTCTAAATAAGTTTAAATACAGAAACATTGATTACTGAATACTCTTATTATAGAAGAACTAAAGATATTTGGGTCTGTTAGCAAACAGATCCAGTGTCACATTGAAAAATATAATATGAGGAAGTACATGCTTCTAGGAATTATGATTCATAGATTTGCCAGTCTATAAAATGCTAGTTTGACAGACAATTAAAACTAGAAATATTAAGAAAAACAACTCTGCATTTGAGAAAAGTGAGACATGTTTTTGGTAAGTGAAGTTATGAAGGATGAGGAATATATCTTTGCTAAGAAAAAAAAAAAAACAAATATTTTTCCCCAAAATAGAATGATTGATTATTCCACAATGGAAAATAGAAACAGTATAGGACAAACTGAATGGATGAAAGAAATTTGTAGAAGATATGTGGAAGAGAAATTTTGGAAAATGAATTCTATATGTAGTAAAGCTGGCTAAGAAATGAGTGGAGATATATATATGTGTGTGTGTGTGTGTGTGTGTGCGTGTGTGTGTGTGTGTGTGTATACATGTGTATACATATACGTAGATATACTGATGTTCTTGTGTGAATGTTTATCTCATCCAAAACTCATGTTGAAATTTAGTTGTCATTATTAAGAGGTAGATCCATTGAGCAGTGATTAGGCCATGGAGGTGAGGGCAGATCCCTCATAGGTCAGATTCATGCCTTTATAAAAGGGCTAGTTCAGCTCTCTTTTGCCTCTTTGCCCTTGTATCTTCATTATGTGAGGACAAAGCATTCTTCCTCTCCTAAGGATGCAGCTTTCAGGTAACATCTTGGAATCAGAATTACCAAACCTATTGGGCCCTTGATATTGTACTCCCTACCTGACAGAACTGTAAGGCAATAAATTTCTATTCTTTACCAATTACCCAGTCTTGGGTATACTCTTATAGTACTTCAAAATAAACTAAGTTATTGAAAAAGAAAATGATGAACCTTACCATTGAAAGTAAATTGCTACAAAGTTTTCTTAGCGCTTTGGTCTATTCTTGCTTTATTAGATCTTTGGTTACTTAAGAAAACAGTATCCTAGCTATTAAAAGAGCTAAGGTTTTTATATAACTATGTAACTTTTCATATTTGCCTTTGAAGTCTTTTAATTATCACTCTGGTTAAATTAATGACTACTATCAGAGAGACTTGTAATCCTATTTAATTGAGTGTTTTACATCTAATTTTTTTATGAACTTCCCAAAATCCAGTTCTAAATTATGTCTTTTTGACTTGGGCTGACTTTAAAATCTTCCAGAGGACCCCCGAAATAGCTTTTAAAAATTTATTCTCTCTCTTCCTTCCTCTCTCTTATGAAAAGAGAGATGTTTAACTAATTAGACTACTTCAATATTGTTAAATTTGCATGAGGAGTTTTGTCAAATAAGAAATGATGTTTAGGGAAGCAGATAACATGTAGCAAGGATCACACCCCAGGGCCTGATTTTCCTCTGTCTAGTTGTAATCAGCATTACACAATTCTCTGCTCCCCATCCCCAGGATCTCAGGATCCCTACTCACCCTAAAGGCCCTGCATGTACTGCCTCTTTACCACAACTAATCTCAGATGTCACCATGAGGGCCTGGAGGTTGTTTTGCTTCAAGTTAAAATTGCTTTGAGGCTGATCTTTTCCTAAGTTTCTGTGTTCAGGACATATGGACGCTTCCTTTTGCATCATTTTTCTGCTTAAGATCCTTTACTAACCTCTCCCGCAACCCTTCTGTTTAAAGTCTTTGAGAAGAAGATCAGAGAAAAGGGTTGGTGGGAATGTAAATTAGTTCAGTCACTGTAGAAAGCAGTTCATTTTCTCAAAGAACTTAAAAAAGAACTACCATTCAGCCCCACAATGTTGTTACTGAGTATATATCCAAAGGAATATAAATTGTTCTACCAAAAAACACATGCATTCATGTGTTTGTTATAGAACAATTCATTAAGGCAAAGACATGGAATCAACCCAGGTGCCCGCATCAGTGGTGGATTCGATAAAGAAAATGTAGTACATATATACCATGGAATATTAAACAACCATGAAAAAGAATGAAATCCTGTCCTTTGCTGCACCATGGATGCAGCTGGAGGGTATTATCCCAAGCAAATTAATGCAGGAACAGAAAACCACATACCGCATGTTCTCCATTAAAAGTGGTAGCTAAACATTGGCACACATGAACATAATGATGTGAACAAAATCACTGGCGGCTACTAGAGCAGGAAGAGACAGAGCGGGCAAGGACTGAGAAATTCCCCTTGCGTACTATGCTCACTACCTTGGTAATGGGATCGTGTGTACCACAAACCTAGTGTCACATAGTATACATACAGTATAACCATGGATCTAAATAATCTACAATAAAAGTTGAAATTATTAAAGACAAAACAAAGCAGACAAAAAACTTCACCAGAGAGGTGGAGTACATCCTTTGCACCATGCACACTTCCCCTTTCCAGCCACTGGAGGGCAGTGCCGCAGCCCCAATCCAGGAGGGATGGTGTTCTCTTCCTGGTCCTGGGATTCTGCAGACTCCACCCCTGACCTGAGATACCACCTCTCTGGCCCTCACTTCATATCCTTCACCTTCTCAGGACAGGTCCTTCTGTCCCCTAGGCCTTCCCTTTACAATCACCCCTCCATGCTGAGAAAGGTGACCTGGGCCTGTTTTGTGCCATCAGGTGTTCTTGTGCCCCAAATTCCATCTAACTGGAAATGTGCTTTTCTGGAATGTAGGCATTTTATTTCATCTTTCTCCTTTGGAATGTGTGTAATGGAGATGAGGGGTAATATGGTTTCAATGTATGTACCCTCCTGTTCTCATGTTGAAATGTAATCCCCATTGTTGGAGGCGGAGCCTGGTGGGATGGGTTTGGATCATGGGAGCAGATCCCTCATGAATAGCTTAGCACCATACCCTGGTGATGAGTGAGTTCTGGCTCATGAGAGATCTGGTTGTTTAAAAGAGTGTGACACTTTCCTTCCTAGCTCCCTGCCTTGCATGTGAAATGCCTGTTCCCACTTCACCTTCTGCTATGATTGTAAGCTTTCTGAGGGCCTTATCAGAAGCTGAGCAGGTGTTGGTGCTATGGTTGTACAGCCTACAGAACAGTGAGCCAATTAAACCTCTTTTCATCGTAAGTTATCCAGTCTCAGGTATTTTTTTACAGTAACACAATAAATGAACTAATGTAAGGAGAGAGAGAGTAACTAAGAATCATCGGCAACCCGAGAAGGAAGAAAGAAAATAAGGATGGATCATAAACAGATGGCAAATTAGAGGATTGGTGAGAAATTTGCAAGAAGACAGGAAGAGAGCCATTTATTTAACCAGAGTGATAATTATAAGACTTCAAAGAAAGTGACAGGAGAGGAAAAGAAAAAGCAATTTAGAGAAAAGCTGTATCTCCAAAGGGGTAAAAGAGAGAGAAATAGGGAGAGGGACAGTAAAGGGCGAGGCACCTCAAAGAGAGAGTGAGGGGAGAGACTGACAGCTTTGGAGCCACAGCAGACAGAAGGTGGTGCTGGAGAGCAAGCAAGAGCAACTGGTGAAGAGGAGGGCAAAGGGAGAACCACAGCAGGGAAGAAGCATAGGAGGCTTCCCCATTTACCACTGCAGCCACATCCTCCCCCATGCCTGGTCCATACTGACTGCTCTGCATGTTTCTTTCTTCTCCTTGGCCATCCACTGTCTAGATATTGGTGACAATGAGATCCCAAGGGGAGCACAGAGCCAAAAGGTAGAGGTGTGCTGGGCTTGCCCCTCTGAGTAGTGCTCAACCCTGGCTTCACATTAGAGTCCTGAGGCATTCTGCACATATATCCTCTTGTGCTATAACACTACTCTATTGAAATAGTCAGGTTGGGGCTCTTCTTTAACATTTAAAGTTGATTTTAATCTGTATCCAGCACTGGACATCATGACTCAGTGACCTCCATTTCCGAGATCAGCCTATGAAACTGGGAGGCAGTTGGGGAGTAATTCTATGCATCAAATTTGGTCAGACCTAGTCTGTGCCTTGAAGGGGAGCTCAGTCCAGCCCAGTTCCCCACTGCTATGGAACATAACTGGGTTTATCCAGGACAGGAGGGAGTGCTGGAAAAAGAGGTCAAACACTTATTTGTTGGTTTCTTGTAAGAGTTTATTGTCCCTTCATCTCCCCTGGTACAGTGGGCAGCAGAGGACCATCTTTCCACATGGTGAGGTCTTCCTTGTGAGTGTGCTCGTGGTACAGGAAGGAACTGTGTTTATTCTACGCATTAAATAACAATTTTGGCATTCAAGATTGACTTCTAAAGACTCATGTTACCCAAGAAAGAAGTCCAAAAGAGAAAAGAAAAGAATGTCAGGATTTGCTCTTACTAGGTAAAGTGATATTCTCAATTGGTGTGTTCCTTCTTTTCTGAAATGCTAGGCACCTGAGTTGCTAATGTTCCCCTCACTCTGCCTGATATGTTTGCTTGCATTCACCATGCCTTCCCTCAGTCTTTCTCATCTTGACTTAGATTCCACCCCCTAGTGACTCAGTGACATGAACATGTGTGGAAGCATGCTCCTGAGATAGGCTTCACACCCACTCATAGATTAGAGATGGGATGTTGGCCATGTGGTGTCACTGCTGTTGGGCAGCAGGAATTGCTTAGGGGCCATATGTGGATGTACTATTGGCTCTCTGTAAACAAGGATTAGAAAAGCTACATGTGAAAGTCGTTTATTAATGTGCACAAACATCTTCTAAATCCTAGAAAAGAAGACCAATAAGGGGTTAAAAAAAAAGAAATAATGTTTGCCTTTTTTGTTATGTTGGTATAAATATATTATTAATGTATGTTCCAGAAATTATATTAAATTCCTGGAAGTCTGATGGTCTGGTATAACATTATCAGTCATAATTCTAGTAATTATTATAAAATGTTATATGACACAGAAATAGCCAATTTTCCTTGTCAATTACATTATTATTATTATAAACTTTAGTAAGATATTTAACCGTAACTATTTAAGTCTTGTTATCCAAAGTCAGTTAATTATATTACTCTGGTACTTAACTGGAAGCTTTTGTTAGCAACTATAATATGAAAGTGTTTTGTCTTTAAGAAGATTCATGGAAATGACTCTTAAAAGTACAGGTTTCTCATAACTTTAAGATTATACCATTGGACTAAGAATTTCTAGAACTCTAATTAAGAGACTCTTTGGATCATAAAACTCTTAACCCAATATCAAATAGAAAAACCATTACTTTAATACCAAGAAAACACCTTGGCATATTTTTATGCTGTTATTTAGTACTGAAACTATTAGAATATTCAACTTAAACGAACTCCAGAAGATTAATCCAAGTCAAGTCACCTATGATAATCTATTTAATAAACAATACTAGACATATGATTTTGAAAAACAAAATTGGTATCTAAAAGGATATAAATTCAATGTTAAGTGTAAACTCACAGAGAACCAAGACAGTTGCTTAGTTCTTCTTGAGTTATTGAAGCTTCCATTGTGAAAAGCTCTGTACACCATATATCATCATAAAGTAGATAAAACGGCATATTATTTTTCAAAAAAAATGGTGGAGAAACTGTTCTGAAATTGCAAAAATGGTTTGTAACCATTTTTGGTTTGTCAAGTCCATAAACCTGGGAACAAAATTACAACTTTACGTGGGACATTTCTGACACCTGGTGAACCATTTGGATAGATGGATTTCATTTAATTGCCACTATCAATGGGATATCAATATATTGTATAATAGTTTGTATATTCTCTGATTGTATAGAAGCTTTCCTGTGTATTATAGAAAAGCTGATGCTCTGACACTAACTAAGAAGTTATTGGAAGAAAATGTGTTTCTTTTATGGGGCTTTCCTGAAGAAATCTCTAGCAATGGAGAAACTCATTTTACTGAATAAGTTATAAAGCAGATAAATAAGGTCTTATGGACACAGTGGCATTACCGTGGTCCTTACCATCCTCAACTTTCTGAAAAAATGCCGAAATTACATAGTTAACTAAAATCACTGGATTTCTTTGCACTTTTTGACAATCAGGTTGACTCTTATGAAGGCCTATGTCCTTAATAATAGAACCACATCTGTCTCCCATTCTTATAAGCTTTTATAGAACAATATTACAAGGCTTTAGTGCTTTATGCCAGAGTGTGTTTTATCCAGAAAAAAGAAGCGTTTGTAATTCAACAATTGAGGACCACCAAACTTCCTAATGTAGAGCCCAGCAATTAAGTCTTCTGGAAATGACATCAGTGAAAGACTGCCCTTGAAGCCTGTTGAAAGGGATCATGCCAGGTCATTACCAACCATACTGTAGTAAAATATTAAGGCCTTGAATCTTATGTCTGTCTCACTACTCAAGTATTCCCTTTCAGACTTTTGGAGCTGTAAACCTGTTGTAGACCTTAAGGTAAAACTGACCAGGAAAGTTTCTCCCCAGAATCAAAGGACATCCTAGATGTGGACACCTTTCCCAATATCACAGATCAAGGTTTAGCTTCTCTGCCATCATGAAAACCTTTTACGTTTTTGCTATTTCTCCTTCTTTCTTTCCCTCTCTCCCTCCCTCCCTCCCTCCCTCCTTTTTTTTCTTCCTTCCTTCCTTCCTTTCTTCCTTCCTTCCTTCCTTCCTTCTTTTCTTGCTGTATCACCCTGGCTGGAGTGCAGTGGTGGAATCTCAACTCACTGCAACCTCCACCTCTCAGGCTCAAGCAATTCTCCTGTCTCAGCCTCCTAAGTAGCCAGGATTACAGGTGTGAACATGTAATCATGCCTAGCTAATTTTGTGTGTGTGTGTGTGTGTGTGTGTGTGTGTGTGTGTGTGTGTTTAGTAGAAATGGGGTTTCACCATGTTGACCAGGCTGGTCTTGAATTCTTAACCTCAGATGATCCACCCACCTCTGCCTCCCAAAGTGCTGAGATTGCAGGTGTGAACCACTGCACCTGAACATTTTTTTCCTTTTTCTTATATGTTGTTGTTCTAATTTTTTTCCTTCTCTAGGAAAAACCAGTATGACTATAATCAGTCGATGGCTTTGGCAAACGCTCATGCTATAGCAAAACACCAGAGCAACTACTGGGTTTGTGGGCTAATGCTAAAAAAAAAAAAAAAAAAAAAAAAAAGGAAACAATTCCACTATTACCAAGGCCTGTCCACATTCCCAGTGACAGTAATCTTGAAGCCCGAAAAGAACAGTGGAAATCTGTCTTTGATGTTCTAGACATCACTGCCACTTGCTTTCCTATTAATCACATAACCACTACCAAATATAGAAAACCTATCTGAGGGATGCCTGCAAATGGTATGTTGTGCTTCCAGGCGTCATGTACTCAGGACCTGGGGACTATCTATCTGGTATATGTAATTGCTAGTATAATGCCATTGGATTAAATCCTTTTTCACTAAACATGGCTGCACACCCTTACAGCACGTTAAAAAAGATGACAAAAAAAGGTAATGTTCTACTGAATCTTGTTCAGAAGTTATACTGACCTATGGGTGAACAAATTTAGCTGACTCATATTCAAATAACATATGGTAGCCTTCTTTTTCAGCCCCTAAGGGCTTGTATAGTGTCTGTAGAGAATTTACTTACTGTCTTCTGCCCCGATACTGATTCAGGTATTATATGGACTGATTCATTCACACCTTTTGAATAGCTTCCCTTTGAAAATTCCTATGATAAGACAATCAACAACAGAAATTAGTAAGAATCTTAAATATTTGTATGCAGATATACATCATGCACTAAATGTCTCACTTTGATTAGAACAGCAAGAATGTAAACATTCGTCAACTAACCTGAGGTTCTGACTTGTGAATTCCATGTTGAAACAAAACAGGTTCATTATAATGGTGACAGAGTGGATTCAATACCCAAAGTTTTGGTCCATCTCTCATGATTGAAAATCTGACCAAAACGTGGAAATTTTAAAATTATATTTGGAGTGAGGATATCTTCATACCTTTCATTCCTATGTATTGAACTGCAACTTCCTAGAAAGCAAACAAACCAAAACCTAATGTGGGAGAATATGTTTTGTAATGAAGAGCTGGCTCTTAGCCAATCACAGGAAGCTTAGCAGCCAACTGATCAGGTCATGTCTATGTAAGACAGATGCCTCCGTGTAACCATTCTAGTTATTTCTGTACTGACTTTCATATTCTGGTATAAATGCTCACTGTCCATGTTGCAGAGCAGAGCTTTCTGAACCTTTTCTGGTTCTGAGTGCTGGTTGATTTATGAATCATTCTTTACTCAAATAAACTCTGTTAAATTTATTTCCTCTGAAGTTTTTCATTTAAAGAGGGCAAGGGGACCCTGCGTCTGTCTGTAAGGAAATTCATGTTTCAGAACGTTAAATCAGATTTGCACAAAGGCCTTTCTTGGTGGCTTTACGATGGTTATTGGAAAAGCTAAGATGAGAAGAAACTCTTTTTTTGGGATATGAAAGGTATATTTGTTTCAGATAAAATAGAAGTCAGATGTATAAGAACAATATCCAAGTACTGTTAGTTGTGATCGTCATTTGTTAAATTGTTTTTTCAAATATATTGCATCTTGTTTTTCATTTACATCAGATGCTTGTATTTGAAGAGAGTTCCATTGTGTTTCACTTTTCTAAAATGTCCATTAATTTTTCTCTTTCTTCAACACTTTTGTCTATCTTTATTATCAAAAAGTTTATATCTTACTGTCTTTTTGATTACTACTGCAGGATTGCTTGGGGAAGGAGTAAATAGAACCTTAAGTGAAAAAATAAAATCAAGTCAAATTTCAAAAAAATGTTTTAGCTCATATTAGTTGCTTTTTTTGAGACATAGTCTTGCTCTGTCACCCAGGCTGGAGTGCAGTGGTGTAATGTCAGCTCACTGCAACCTCTGTCTCTAGGAATCAGGTGATTCTCTTGCCTCAGCCTCCTGAGTAGCTGGGATTATAGGAACCTGCCCGAACTCAAGTGATCCTCCCGCTTTGGCTTCCTAAAGTGGTAGCATTACAAGTGTGAGCCACCACACCCAGCCTCATAGTAGATACTTTGATTTGAAGTCAAATACTTTGACTTGAAAGAGCTGAACACTTCATATAGACAGAGATGTGTTGAATTTTTAAGGACTCTGTTTGGAATATTCAGCTAAGCTTTGTATTGCTGAAGTCTAGAAAATAGATTTTATGAGAATAAATGGTGAAGTCAGGAATGATACAGGATCAGCCCAGGCAGGAGGGCCATGGAAATGCAAACCCTAGATATGCTAAGGAGAAATTCAGTAACAGAAAGCTTGCTTTTTGCTTCCCATTTGAAAGCCTGAGAGGAGACTATATTAGTTTGTTATTGTACTGCTATAAAGAAATACCAGAGACTGGGTAATTTATAAAGAAAAAGTTTAAATTGGCTCATGGTTCTGCAGGCTGTAGATAAAGCTTGGCTAGGGAGGCTTCAGGAAACTCAAATCATGGTGGAAGGCAAAGGAGAAGCAGGCATGCCTTCACATGGCCAGAGCCAGAGGAAGAGAGGGGCATTTAGGGTCGGGGGTGGTGCTACATGCTTTTAAACAACCAGATCTCATGAGAACTCTATCACAAAAACAGCACTAGAGGGATGGTGCCAAACCATTAAAACCACCCCCATAATCCAATCACCTTCCACCAAGCTCCACCTTCAACATTGGGGATTACATTTCAACATGAGATTTGAGTGGGAACATAAACCCAAATCATTTCATTCTGCCCTGGCCCATCTCAAATCTTATGTCCTTCTCACATTGCACTCCTTCCAGCATTAACACAAAAGTGCAGTCCAAATTCTCCTCTGGGACAAGGCCAGTCCCTCCGCCAAGATACAATGAGATACAGGCATTGGGTTAATACACCCATTTCAAAATAGAGAAATCAGCCCAAAGAAAGGGGCCACAGTCTCCTTGCAAGTCTGAAACCTAGCAGGCGAGCCACCAAGCCTTAAAGCTTCAAAATAATGCCCTTGGACTCCATGTCTCACACTCAAGGAACACTGGTGCAAAGGATGGGCTCCCATTCAACAGCTCTGCTCCATGGCTCTGCAAGCCTTAGCCCCGACAGGTGCTCTCAAGGGCTGACATTGAGTGCCTGAACCCTTTCTAGGTGCAGGGTACAAGCCTGATGTTGATCTAACATTCTGGGCCTGGAGGAAGGTATCCCTGTTCTTACAGCTCCAGGAGGCAGTACCCCAGTGAGGACTCTGCATGGTGGCCTTAACATCATATTTCCCCTCTGTGCTGCCTTAAGTGGAGCTTCTCCATGAGGGTTTTACTCCTGCAGCGCACTTCTGCCCGAAGTGAACGTCCAGGATTTTCCATGCATCCTACGAAATCTAAGTGGAGGCTAGGCATCAACTCTTGCATTCTGTATATCCATAGGCTTAATATCACATGGAAACTGCCACAGCTTATGGTTTGCACTCTCTGAAGTAGCAGCCCAAGCGGTAACTGGGCCCCTTTTAGACATGGTGAGAGCTGAAGTGGCTGGGCTGCAAGGACCAGTGCCCCAAGGTTGCACAGGGTAGCTGGGCTTTAGGCCTGGCCCACAAAACCATTCTTCTCTCCTAGGCTTAAGGGCCTGTGATAGGAAGGGCTGTTGTGAAGTTCTTTCAAATTCCTTGGAGGCCTTTTTCCTACTCTTTCAGCTATCAGCATTTGACTCCACTTTACTTATGCAAATGTCTGCAGAAGGCATGAATTCCTCCCCTGAAAAAAGGCCTTTTCTTTTTTACCACATGGCCAGGTTGCAAATCTTCTAAACTTTACACTTGACTTTCATTTTAAATACAAGTTCTAGTTTCAGCTCTTTGCTCATACATATGAACTTATACTGTTTGAAACAACCAGGCCAATGCTTGAAAGCTTTGTTGTTTAGAAATTTCTTCCACTAGGTACCATAAATCATCACTCCCAAGTTCAAAGTTCCACAGATCCCTAGAGTAGGGGTTCAATGCCACAAAGTTCTTTGCTAATGCATAACAAAAGTAACATTTGCTCTAGTTCCCAAAAAATTCCTCATTTTTGTCTGAGACTTCCTCAGCCTTGCCTACACTGTCCATATCACTATCTGCATTTTGTTCACAACAATTCAACAAGCCTCTAGGAAGTTCTAAACCTTTCCTCATCTTCCTGTCTTCCCCCAGCCCACCACACTCTTCAAACCACTGCCTGCTACCCAATTCCAAAGCTGTTTCCACATTTATATATATTTTTAGAGCAGTGCCCCACTCCTTAGTACTAATTTTCTGCATTTATCCATTCTCACATTTCTATGAAGAAATACCAAAGACTAGGTAATTTATAAAGAAAGGAGATTTAATTGGCTCATGATTTTACAAACTGTAAACGCAACATGGCAGTGGAGGCCTCAGAAGACCTACAGTCTTGGCAGAAATTGAAGAGGAAGCAGGTACATCTTACATGGCCATAGTGGGAGGAAGAGACAGAGTGGGGTGATGCCACACACTTTTAAACAACTAGGTCTTATGAGAACTCTGTCGCAAGTACAAAACTAAAAGGGGAAATCTGCCCAATGATCCAATCACCTTCCATGAGGCCTCACCTCCAACGTTAGGGATTACTGTTTCACATGAGATTTGAGTAGGGACACAAATCCAAACCATAACTGAGACCATCTTACATCAAAATTGTGAAGCCACAACTTAAATCTTTTATTTGAATAAATATATGTTCAAAAGTATTTAGATTTTAAAATAGAAATAAGTTCATTCTGACTACTAAAGATTATTATAAAATGCCTAAATGTAATATTTTATTATACAGATATGTGTTAGGCATCTACCATAGTATACAGAAGTTAAACAATGTTTGTGTTCTAATTAAACTGACTTCTGGAGTGGTGGGTTAAGATTAAATTTTCAAATATCAGTAGAATTATGTGCTTCTTAGCTAAGTAGAATTATGTTATTGAAAAAGAGTTACTTTAGTATACGTCTAAGTAGTTAATACACATTTAGAATGTAAATTTAGAACTTCCTTACATGTTTTAGATAGAAAAAGAAAGCACTCTACTTTTTTTGTTTTGAGATGGAGTCTTGCTCTGACACCAGGCTGGAGTGCAGTGGCGCAATCTCGGCTCACTGCAACCTCTGCCTCCCAGGTTCAAGCAATTCTTCTGCCTCAGCCTCCCAAGTAGCTGGGACTACCCAGCTAATTTTTGTATTTTTAGTAGAGATGGGGTTTCACCATGTTGGCCAGGATGGTCTCGATCTCTTGACTTTGTGATAAGCCCGCCTTGGCTTCCCAAAGTGCTGGGATTACAGGCATGAGCCACCGTGCCCATCCAACATTGTCGAATAGATATGTAAGGAGGCACACAGTTTTATTTTCCTAATAGTAGCTCCTAAAGAATAGAGTCAACAATTCTCTGTTTAACTAGTAACCACTATCACGGTTCTTGATACCTAATAGATGCTCAGTTTATATTTTAAATGTAATAACAAGCTATCCACCAGCAGTTGTTAGAAATAATTCAGCATATCTACGTTTGAAATGCTTAGTTATTTAGTGATTTGTGTATGTATGTGTGTTTCATTTTTCTAGCTGCGTGATCCTTGAAGAAAGATAACCAAAGATAGGAGAATTACCATGGTTTTATAGAATAGGAAAAGGACCTTACTGGGAAATAGCACTGTATTCATGGGGTCTTAGAGTTGGGGTCTCCTCACCTGCTGAAAAAGAACAGAGATCATTAAACTTACACAGTAAACCGGTAACAAAAGGGAGACACATCATCGAGAAGATGGGGGAAATGCCAAAGACACACTTTCCTCTATTTTGTAATTATTCCAGGGTTTTCTTTATTTTTCAGTTTTGATTTATAACTATGGGAGATCCCTAAACACTTAAATGCTTTTAAATTATCATGTTTTGCTTTCTGGAAAGATTTATGTACATTTGAACAGCTGACATTGACACGAAGTTTTGTTTAGCATGGAATTGCTCCAAGAATTTTAGTTTATACTAGGGAGACCACTTGTCACCTAATGGTATTGTATATGACACTTCTGTGAAGAAATTTATAATATATAACCATCTGCAACTATGTATGAAACAACGGAGGGGGTGAAGACATATAAGAAGGCTTTGGTTAACCTTTTCCTTTTTAGAATTAATGTAACTTTACTTTCCCTGACTCCACCACACAGGGGCCCACTGTTGCTAAATGCCAACACTGTCACCTACATAATGTTCATCATGCATTTAGCCCCATCATAAATGGAGCCAGTGTGGGAAATGCTTGCTACAATCTCTAACTAGCAGTAATTTCTGTCCTGCCCACCTCCAAGAATACTTGGAATGAGTGTAAGCTTGGCTTTCTTGGTTTTTTTTTTTTTTAATCAAAGAAAGACTCACAATTAAAACCAATACTTTAAGCAACATAGACCTGATTAGAAGGCGTGATCTGGAGAAGGGAAGCTTGTTTTATATTTATGAATAGATGATTGTAATGAAGAGGAAACAGAGCTGATAACTAATGAGAGAACTATGAAAGCCATTATTCACTTAACTCCCATATGTACAACTATTAAAAAAAAAAAAACACCTATTTTACAGGTTTCAAATACCAATAAGGGGAATCTGAAATGCATATCATCAGGTTTACTTACAAATCTGTGAATACTTTTGCATGGCTCATTTTAGGTTTGGGAAACAGCTGTGCTCATTCATCACTAATATTATCATTACTTAGAAACATAATTTTATTAGATGAATAAATACAAAAAGACTTTGACTGCACCATGCTGAAATAGAACAATTCAAAGGGATACTATCTTTTGTAATCTCCAGCAAGTTGAACTAAGTTTTATGGGAATACTAAAGACATGAATAGTTTAAGTTCATAATTATATCTTAGTAAAGAAAGAAACACTCTTGGATTTAAAAAATACAAAATAATAAATAATGATAACAGTTTTGCCCTGTCAGCTGTAATAAAATTCTAAGTTATTTTGGGAAATGTGATTGGGAAGCAAATTGGTTTTAGTAAGTTGAAATCTTAAATATTTGATTTTTTGACATATATAAAGGCATTTAGTATTGTCAAGCTAAAAAATAAAAATTATGTGTTCATATCTATTGACATAGAAAAGGCATTTTACAGAACATCCACTCTAAACCATTAAAATCCTCAGCTAACATTATATTTAGTGGTGAAAAAGTGAATGCTTTTCTATATTATAAGTGAGTTATATGCCTTATTCAATATAGTACTGAAAGTTTTAGTCATCATAATAAATCAAGAAAAATAAATAAAGGTATTCAGACTTGAAAAAAAGAAACCAAACTGTCATTATTTGAAGACTGTATCATTGTTTATGTAGAAAATCCCAAAGAATATAAAACCACTTATAAGCCTAATGAGTGAGCATAGCAAGGTTGCATGACACAAGACTGTAAGGAGGAGTATGAGTTCAGTTATTGATATTTGACTGTAGCAGATTTTAATCCCCACTTCTCCTTCTCCTTGTGCCCTACATCTGATGTGCTGATGAGAAAGCCTGAGTAGTCCCTCATTTGACAACTGTAGAGAATTCAAACAACAGAAGCCCCTTTTGGTTTGCAGGAACACTTACTCCAGGTTCATACCCCAAGCACAATAAAAATCCAGACTAATTTTCTTTTCTAGTTCATTTTGGACCTAGTTGACCGGTTTGCCCCCGGTCCCCCAGAGACTTCACATGTATAATGAATAAACTTTTAAATACATTCTTGTGTATGTGTGGCATCATCAGCCTCCACATCTGAACCAAACTTTGGTTAGAGTCTGTCTGCCTTTGTGGATGACCATAAAAATGACCAACACGTTGTTAAAACAAAAACAATTGCATCTGTATATACTAACAATGAACATGTAAACATTAAAATTTAAAACAACAAATAAAACCATTTACAACTATGTCAAAGAAAATGTAAAATATAAGTATACAATAAACAAACTATGTACAAGAAGTGTATGCTAAAAATGATAAGATTTGAGTAGAAAGACATATATGTTCATGGAGTGGTAAATTCAAAACAGCAAGTGTGTTTCCCCTAACAGACCTATTGATTTAATGCTGTAAGTATGAAATTCCTAGCAAATATTTTGTAAATGCAGACAAAATTATTTTAAAATTCATATGGAACGTGAAGAAGCTAGAATGCCCAAAATCATCTCAAAAAAGAATGAAATGGGAATGATCACTCTACTAAATATGAAGGCTTACTATATGGCTACAGTAATCAAGAGAATTGGTATCAGTGAAGTGATAGACACATAGGTCAATGGAACCAAATACACCACTGATTTTTGATAAGGTATAAGAGCAATTCAGTAGATAAAGGATAGTCTATTCAATATACAGTGCTGGAGCAATTGGTTATTATTCATAGACGAAAAAAGTGAACCAACCAGAATTTCACTTCTTATTAAAAATTAACTCAAAATGGATCATAGACATAAACATACAACATAAAACTATACAACTTTTTAGACAAACAAATGAGAAAGTATCTAGAGCTATGCAGAGTTCTTTATCTTTCCATAAAAGATAAATATATAAATTGGACCTCATCAAAATTAAATATATTTGTTCTGCAAAAGCTCATGTGAAAAAGACAAAATGACAAGCTACATTCTTTGAGAAAATATCTGTGAACTAAATATATCTGCCATAAAATTAGTATCTAGAATACACAAAGAACTCCCAAAATTCAGCATTGAAAATTAAATAAATGAAAATTCAATTTGGAAATGGACAAAAGACATGAACGGACATTTCATAGAGGAAAATATTCAGCATCTTTAGCCATAAGTGAAAGGGAAATTAAATCCACAATGAGATATCAGTACATATTTATATAAACCAGAAAAACTTTCAAACATCATGACAACAATGGATTATTGAGAATACAAAAAAAAATTGGATCACTCATACATTGCTAGTAGACATGTAAAATGGTATAGCCAATCTGTAAAACATTTTGACACTTTCTTATAACATGAAACATGTAAGTACCACGCTATACAACAATTGTACTCTTGGGTCTTTATCCCAGAGAAATAACATTGGTGTTCACAGAAAAATCGATACACAACATTTTTAGCAACTTTATTTGTAAAAGCGAAAAACTAGAACCTTAACAGATGTTTTTCAGTAGGTGAATGGCTAAACAGACTGTGGTACATATACCTTGTAATATAACTCAGCATTAAAAAGCAGTGAACTAGATACATGCAACAACTTCTATGACTCTCCAGGGAATTATACTGCGTGAAAAAAATACCAATCTCCAAAGGAAAAGAGACTGTATGATTCCACTAACATAACATTTTTAAATAAAAACTTCAAAACGTGAATGACACCTTAGCGGTTGCCATTGGGTAGAGATGCAGGAAGGATGTGAGTATGATTACAAAAGACAATAGGAGAGATGCTTGTGGTATTGGAATTGGTCAGTGTTTTGCCTGTATAACGTTAGCATGGAACTAAATGCACATACATAAATGAGTACAAGTAAAACTGGGAAAATCTGAATAACGGTGAATTGTATCAATGTAAATATGCTGGTTTTTGATATTGCATTATAGTTTCTCACAATTGGGGAAAGTACATAAAGTGTACATGGAATCTTTATTTCTTATAATTGCATGTGAATCTAAAATTATGTCAGTACAAATTTCAAAAGAAAAAAAACAACAAAATAACTTCTGTAAACCAAAAAAGATGCACTTAGTTGTATTTAAAACATCGATTCACCGTTTATAACAAATATATCATTAGCTTTCTTGTGCAACTCTTAATGTTACTTGTTAAACATATGTTCTTCAATTATAATTTGGTATATTTCCTAATGTGTCCTAATCATAATGTCTTTAGTACAAACAGTGCCTTTCTTGAAGCTGGATTTACTCCCATTGTATTTAGTGAAAAGTGTAATCAATTAAGTTATATGAAATCTAAAGACATAAAAATTATAACAGGATATAAAAGAAGAAATTATAAAATACCTACTTTTATCACATTTTAGGATTTCTAGGAATTACTTATGTTCTAATCATTTTAATTATATACTTATAGTCTAATAATATCAAGGACATTTAATTATTGGTCTTAAATAAACGGTCTCAGTTTCTTCTATTGTATCTGATCAGGATGTAGACATGTAAAGTAAGTTCCATGTTTCACTAAATTGCCATAATTATAATTAGCTTTGAACATTAACTATTGTAACACAAATCCTTGGACTCTGACAGTCTGCACTTTGTATTTCTTTCTAATTTGACATGCTAGAGTTAATACTAAATGTACAGTATAAAGAGTATTTTTTTCTAAAAACTAAATTAAGAAAAAAGTTTATAGTGAATGAAATATGATACTATTAATATTAAAAGAGTGAGATTTCAGTCACAAAAATGAAGCTCATTTTACAGTTTTTTCCTTGTTACGTCAGTGGTAGCTGGTAATTTTTAATTCTGCTGGAAAACATAGAAATGATGTCTACATAATTTTTTCTAGTCTTGATCAAAAGAAATTGGACATTGTAAAATTAAAACTTTAAAATATGTACTTACTTTAATTTTAAAAAAGGAACCGATAATATGTAAGTATGACTCATAGGTCTTATTTCAAAAAAGTATTGCTATTATTTTAAGGAATTCAATCATTATTTTACATTTCTGCAGAGTAATTGTAAATATATGCTGCTTAAAAGTTTGTCGGCAGAGAATCACATGGAATGCAATGGAGCAAGGTCTCTGGGCTTTTCCTTATAGAGCATGGTTAGAAAAAGAAAAGGGAAAGAACAGAAAACCTCAGAAATAACCTCTGCCTCTGGCATAGATATTTTTCATTAAATGCAATATTTATTCAGTATAAGTATGTTTGTATACATATAAGTAAGTATTCTATGAAAACATATAGTTTTAGATTTTGTATGGTTGGCTCAACAACAAGATAAATTTTTTAAAAATCTCATGAATCAGCCTAACAGAAGTTTCAAAAAAGCCAGATAATACTGAAGAAAGCTTAGTAGTTTCTTACTAGACCATTGATTCAGTACATTTTTAAATTTTCAAAAACTGGAATATTTTCAAGTTTACTCCAGAGTATAGAGATTGACTTATATAAAAAGATTTTCAATTAAAGTGTTTTTTTTAATATAGTGCTAAATTTCTTCCAAAAGTCTGAAAACTTTTGCAAACAAAATGTTGTTGTTCTGAGATATTTCATATGAGATTAGCAAATATTCTTGATATATAAAATAACAGTGGAAAGTATTCTAAAATCCACATTAGAAGGAATAGCAAACAGAAAATATGTTTGAATTACCTAAATCAAACCCTAAAAAGAAGAGTTTACATTGTGAATACTCTTATAGCATATTAAATGTTTACATAGCTTGGGAGAATTTTTAAATGACAAAAAGTAAAGTGAAGTGAAAACTTAAAGCCCTTTCAAAAAATTCCAAACCACCTGTTTGCATTGTAAATTGTATTTATTTTAATTACAATGATTAATACATTTTAATGTATTAATATAAATACAATATTTCAATTTACAGAAATTTCAACATAATAACAGAGACTTGAGTGCTTTTTTTCCTTACTTGTATCATTTATAGCCAGTCAGGAAATGCTTCCAAATCTTCTTCTAGACTCTTTTTAGCCTCATCTTTCTACTGTTAAAGATCTATAACTCACATATACACTTAAGTGCGGGTCCAGGATTACCAGTTTCAAGTTGAATTATTAAGGTTGTATCTTGACTGTCACTTCCTGAAGTATCACCCTTCATTTCCCTTTATCTTCTCTAATTTATTAACTATTGCCAGATTAAACTTTTCTTATCAAAACATTATTTCTTAAGCATACAACTCTTTTGGTCAAATATTTCAGGATTTGGAACATTCTCTGTTGTCTTCTGTTTAAGCAAACATATTTTATTCCAGAATATTTACCAGCTCTATTGCTCTTTCTAGCATTTATTCTTATAGTCCTTTGCATTGTTGGTTAGCCGTTTAATAAGATTTTATAATTTCTTTATTAGATGGTCAATATCAGGAATATAAATAGATGACCTATTATTTTAACTATTTAATTTCACTCTAATGTTAAACATATAACATTTTATAAGAGGAAACATAACCAACCTCCTTGATTAGGTATATTCCTAATTTATTTTGTTTTTGAAGATATTGTAAAAAGGGTTGAGTTTTTCATTTGATTGTCACCTTGGTCACTGTTGGTGCATAGTGGAGCTACGGATTTGTGTACATTAATTTTGTATTCTGAAACTTTGCTGAATTTGTTTACCAGTTCTAGGAGTTTTTTAGATGAATCTTTAGGGTTTTAGGGTTTTCTAAGCATATCATCAGCAAACAGTGATATTTTGATTTTCTCTTTACTGATTCCGATGACCTTGAGTTCTTTCTCTTGTCTGGTTGCTCTGGCTAGGACTTCCAATACTATGACAAATAGAAGTGGTGAAAGTGGGCATCCTTCTCTTATTCCAGTTCTCAGAGAGAATGTTTTCAACTTTTCCTTATTTGGTATAATTCTGGCTGTGGGTTTGTCATAGATGCCTTAATTACATTAAGGCATGTCTCTTCTATGTCGATTCTGCTGAGGGTTTTAATCATGCTGGATTTTGTCAGATGCTTTTTCTGCATCTATTGAGATGATCATGTGATTTTTGTTCTTAATTCTGTTCATGTGGTGTATCACATTTATTGACTTGTGGATGTTAAACTATCCCTGTATTCTCGGTATGAAACTTACTTGATCATGATAAATTATCCTTTTGATATGCAGTTGAATTCAGTTAGTTAATATTTTATTGAGCATTTTTGCAGCTTTGTTTATCAGAAATACTGGTCAGTAGTTTTCTTTTTTTTTGTTATGTCCTTCCTCGGTTTTGATATTAGGGTGATACTGCCTTTATAAAATGATTTTGGGAGGATTCCTTTTTTTTTTAATCCTGGAGAATAGTGTCACTAGGATTGGTACCAATTCTTCTTTGAATGTCTGATAGAGTTCAGCTGAGAACCTTTCTGGCCCTAACCAAGGAAGTGAAAGAACTCTACAAGGAAAACTATAAAACACTGCTGAAAGAAATCATACATGACACAAACAAATGGAAACACATCCTCTGCTTGTAGATGGGTAGAATCAATATTGTGAAAATAACCATACTGCCAAAAATGTCTACAAATTTAATGCCTTCCCCATCAAAATATCACCATCATTATTCACAGAACTAGAAAAAAAAATCCTAAAATTCACATGGAACTAAAAAAGAGCCCACATAGCCAAGGCAAGAATAAGCAAAAAAGAACAAGTTTGAAGGTATCCATTTAACCAGACTTCAAATTATACTATAAGGTCATAGTCACCAAAACATTCTGGTACTGGCATAAAAGTAGATACATAGACCAATGGAACAGAATGGATACCCAGAAATAAAGCCAAATAATTACAGCCAACTGATCTTCAACGAAGCAAAGAAAAACATTAAGTGGGGAAAGGACACCCTATTCAACAAATAGAGCTGTGATAATTAGCTGGCAACATGTGGAAGAAAGAAAACTGGATCCTCATCTCCCACCTTATACAAATGTCAACTCAAGGTGGATCAAGGACTTAAATCTAAGATGCAAAACCATAAAAATTCTAGAAGATAACATCAGAAAAATATCCTTCCAGACATCGGCTTAGACAAAGACTTTATCACAAAGACCCCAAAAGCAAATGCATTAAAACCAAGGATAAATAGATGAGAATTAAACTAAAAAGTTTCACACAGCAAAAGAAACAATCCACAGAGTAAAGAGACAACTCAGAATAGGAGAAAATCTTTGCAAGCTATACATCCGACAAAGGACTAATATCTAAAATCCACAAAGAACTCAAATAAATCAGCAAGAAATAAACAATCCCATCAAAAAGTAGGCTAAGGACATGAATGGACAGTTCTCAAAAGAAGATATACAAATGGCCAAAAAACATATAGAAAAATGCTCAACATCACTAATTATCAGGGAAATGCAAATCAAAATTACAATACGATACCATCTTACTCCTATAGGAATGGCTGTAATCAAAACATAGAAAAAAATGGATGTGGCTGTAGATGCGGTGAAAAGGGAACACTCTTACACTGTTGGTGGGAATGTAAACTAGTACAAAACCACTGTGGAAAACAGTCTGGAGATTTCCTAAAGAACTAAAATTAGTTCTGCTATTTAATCCAGCAATCACACTACTGGGTATGTATCCAGAGGAAAAGAAATCATTATACAAAAATGATACCTGCACACTCATGTTTGTCGGGCCGGGCGCGGTGGCTCAAGCCTGTAATCCCAGCACTTTGGGAGGCCGAGGAGGGTGGATCACGAGGTCAAGATATCGAGACCATCCTGGTCAACATGGTGAAACCCCGTCTCTACTAAAGATACAAAAAATTAGCTGGGCATGGTGGCGCGTGCCTGTAATCCCAGCTACTTGGGAGGCTGAGGCAGGAGAATTGCCTGAACCCAGGAGGCGGAGGTTGCGGTGAGCCGAGATCGCGCCATTGCACTCCAGCCTGGGTAACAAGAGCGAAACTCCGTCTCAAAAAAAAAAAAAAAAAAAAAAAAAAAAAAAAAAAAAAGCAGTACAAATTGCAATTGCAAAAATATGGAACCAGCCCAAATGTCCATCAATCAATGAGTGGATAAAGAAAATGTGATATATATGTATGTATATAACTCAGGAATGGAAAACTAAGCATTGTATGTTTTCACTCATAAGTAGGAGCTAAGATATGAGGACACAAAGGCTTAAGAATTATACAACGGACTTTAGGGACTCGAGGGAAAGGGACAGAGGGCGATTAGGGATGAAAGACTACACATTGGGTACAGTGTACACTGCTTGGGTGATGGAGGCACCAAAACCTCAGAAATCACCACTAAAGAACTTACTTATTCACGTAATCAAACATCACCTGTCCCCCCCAAAAAACCTATTGAAATAAAAAACAAATTTAAAAAAACACATAGGAAAAATAAATTGCAGCCATGGGTTAAGCAAAGATTTAATAAATTAAACAATAACAACAAAAAGAAACATCACAACTGTGGCCTCAGAAATAAAACAAGATCATAATGGACTACTATGAACTATGCACTGAATACTATGAATTATACACGGACAAAATTGATAGACTAGAGGAAATGGATAAACTACTAGAAACATACAACCTAGAAAGACTCAAGAGGAAGTAGTAAGCCTGAGAAGACTAAAAGCAGACTGAATAATACTACAAAAAAAAAAAAAAAACAGCCCCAGAAGGAAAGGCCAAGGACCAGATGGTTTTATGACTGAATTCTAGTAGTCATTCAAAGAATTAACAGAAAACACTACAGTTTTCCAAAAAACTAGACACAGAGGGAATACTTCCAAATTCACTTTATGAGGCCGGTATCACTGTGACACCAAAGCCAGAAAAATATACCACAAGAAAATAAAACGGCAGGCCAATATTTCTGATAAACATAGATTTAAAAATCCTCAACAAAATACTAGCAACCCAAATTCAACACCACCTTGAGAGTATACACCATGACCAAGTAAAATTTCTCCCTGGGATGCAAGTTAGTTTTAACATATTACCTTAGTGTGATATACCACATTAACAGAATAAAATGTAAAAAACCATATTATTATCTCAATAGATGAAATAAAATCATGTGACAAAGTTCAATTTTGTTTCATGATTTTAAGAAACCTCTTGACAAAATAGATACTGACAGAAATTTCTCAACATAACATTGGCAAAAATTTCTCATTTCTCAAGGACCATTTGTTGTTAAAGCTAGAAGGTAACATCGTAATTCATGGGGAAAATCTGAAAGCTTTTGCTGTGAGGTCTGGCAAGGGAACTTCAATTTAACATAGTACTAGAAGTGCTAGCAAGAGAAATCTAACAAAAGGCATCCTACCTGGAAAAGAAGTAAAATTATATCTGTTTGTTGATGACATGATCCTATATGATGAAAATCATAAAAAGACTCTACAAATTGTTAGTACTAATACATGAATTCTGTAAAGTAGCAAGATGCAAACTCAACATACAAAAATCAATTACATATCTTTATACCAACAATAATCTACGTGAAAAAGAAATCAAGAAAATAATTCCACTTATGATAATTTCAAAGAGAGTAAAATATTTAAGAATTAATTTAACCAATGAAGTAAAAATTTGTATATTAAACACTAGTAAACATTGATGAAAGAAATTGAAGACACAAATAATTGGAAAGCTATCCCAGGTCAGTGAATTGGAAGAATTGATGTTGTTAAAATATCCATTCTACCCAAAGTTATATACAGAGTCAGTGCCATTCCCATTAAAATTATCATGATATTTTTCACAAAGAAAGAAAAAAAAATTTTTAAATGTATATGAAATCATAAAAAAAAACCCTAAATAGCCAAAGCAATCTTGAGAAAGAGAAACAAAGTTGTAGGCATTACATTTCTTGACCTTGAATTATATTAAAAGATATTGAATCAAAATAATATGGTAATGGCCTAAAAATAGACGCATAAACCACTGTAACAGAGTAGAGAGCACAAAAGTAAACCTAAGCATATATAGTCAATGAATTTTTGACAAGGCCACAAAAAAGACACTTAGAGAAAGGACAACCACTTGAATAAATAATGTTGGAGAAAATGTATATTCACATACAAAAGAAGGAAAATGGCCCTAATCTTATACCATGCACAAAAATCAATTCAAAAAGAATTAAAGATTAAATCTTAAGACTCGAAACTGTATAATTTCTAGAAGAAAACAGGAGAATTTCTCATTGATATTAGCCTTGGCATTAACTTTTTGATATCATGCCAAAAGCTCAGGCAACTAAAACAAAAATAAACTAGTGGACTACATCAAACTAAAAAACTTCTGTACAGGAAAGGAGTCAAAATGAAAAAGCAGCCTAAATATTGAAAGACAATATTTGCAAAGTATACATCTGATAAGGGGTTAATATCTAAATTATATAAGGAACACACATAACAGCAAGCAAACACGCAAAAATACAAGAATAAAAAGTAAAAAAATAGGCCGGGCGCGGTGGCTCTAGCCTGTAATCCTAGCACTTTGGGAGGCCAAGGCAGGTGGATCACGAGGTCAAGAGATCGAGACCATCCTGGTCAACATGGTGAAACCCCATCTCTACTAAAAATGCAAAAAATTAGCTGGGCATGGTGGGGCATGCCTGTAATCCCAGCTACTCAGGAGGCTGAGGCAGGAGAACTGCCTGAACCCAGGAGGCGGGGTTGCAATGAGCCGAGATCGCGCCATTGCACTCCAGCCTGGGTAACAAGAGCGAAACTCAATCTCAAAAAAAAAGAAAGTAAAAAAATTAAAAAAACAACCAATTTAAAAATGGGTAAAGGAACATAATAGTTATTTATTCCGAAGAAGACATGAAAAATGACCATCTGGTGTCTGAAAAGATGCTTAACATCACCAATCATTAGGGAAATGCATGTCGAAACTATAATGAGATATCACCTCACACTTATTGTGATGGCTATTATTAAAAAAACAAGAGATAAATGTTTGCAAGTGTGTGGAGTAAAGGGAAACCATGTATACCCTCAGTAGGAATGTAAAAACCTTTATAGAAAACAGTAAGAAATTTCCTCAAAAAATTAAAAATTAAACAAAATGATCCAACAATCCCTCTAGTGGATATATACAAAGGAAATGAATTCAGAAGGATCTGTGTTTCTGTGTTTATTGCAGCATTATTCACAATTGCCAAGATATGGAAACAACCTAAATGTCCATTGGGTCATATGTACACACACACACGCATAGACGCAGTGAAATATCATTCAGCCTTATAAAAGAAAACACTGCTATTTGCAACAACATGGGTTAAACAGGAGGACATTATGCTAAATGAAATAGGGCAGAGAAATAAAAGTACTGCATGATTTCACTTATATATGGACTTTAAAACCTGTCAAAAACACAGAAACAGGGAGTAGAATGGGGATTACCAGGGGTGGACAGGCAGAGAAAATGGGGAGAAGTAGGTCAAAGAGTACAAACTTGCAATATTCTAAGATAAATAAGTCAAGAGATATAATATACAGCATGAGGACTATAGTTAATAATGTTTTACAGTATGCAGTTGACTCTTGAACAATGCAGAAGTTAGGGGCACCAAACTCCTCACAGTAAAAAATCCACACATTACTTTTTAAGTCCCCAAAAACTTTACTGCTAAGAGCTTATGTTGACTGAAAGCATTGCTAACATAATCAGTTAAGATTTATTTTCTATTAGTAGAATGAGAAGTTTAATATATGTCATTATAATCTACCTAATTTTTAACATTCTTTAAGTTTCTTATATTTTTACTTATTACTTATCTTTCTATAGCGAGAATGGTGTGCACTGACCTCTATTAATAGTGTGGTGTAGGTCTATCTATGTCTCCCCTGGAACTTTCGCAGTTATTTCCTTATAAAACTGTTTGCTGTGTTATTTGGTGCATAGAAAACTATAAATGCTAAGTCTTTATTACAAATAATTCCTTTGGGATTAAAAAGTACCCTTTTGTCATACTTAATGCTTTCTGCTTAAATTTTACTTTTCCTTTTATTATCTGCCAGATATAATTTTGCCCATTCTTTTATATTTAGCATTCCTGTTTGTTTTAGGTATGTTTCTTGTATGCAATATGTTAATGCATATAAACAGCCAAATTGAAAATATTTTGCTGTATATGGGTGAATTAAGCACATTTATATATTTTATATACCTTTTATATTTGGTATCTACATGCCCATAATGTTTTATAATTATTATGTATATTATATGATAGCTATTATTTATATTATATATTTATTACATATATTAAAACATTATTTTTCTTATATATGTTTTCATTTAATTTATGTATTTTTATTCATCATAATTTTTAATGATTTCAGTATTTTTTATTTAACCTTCAACCATATTTTTTATCAGCTTAATGGTATCTTTTAATTATTCCTATTGCTGATATTGCACTTAGTGAGTTTATACTACATTGCTCTTTGTATTTTCCAGTTTTAATTGCATTATTTATACTTTGCAACAACATAAAAAATTTAATATATTTGTCTTACACCCTTGTGATTAGTTTTGTGTTAGTTGAGACCTAGAATTCTATCTATCCAATCATCATCATCTATCATTTTTTATCTTTAAAAATACTTACTAGAAATAATTTTGCTGACTTTTTCTAGTTACCTCATGGTTGGATCAAGTTGTCCTGGAGTGAGTTTTGCAAGATGGGATTGTGGATTCAATATACTCTGAGTCTTTATATGGTCAAAACTGTCTTTCTGTAGGCTTGATACAAGAAGGATAATTTGGTTTTATATAAAATGACTACATAACATTTTCATTAATTTTTAAATTATGACTCTGTTTGTTGTATTATTTCATATGTTGCTTTTGGAAAATGTGAACTCTAATTCTTTTCAATTATTTTGTCTTTTCTCTGGAGTCCTTGTGGGTTTTTAAAAAAATCTTTGAAGCATAATATTTTTAATTGGAGATGGCTTGGAGTTGATAGAGATTAACTTACCCACACCTGCCATGGTAATCTTCTGCATTTAAATGTAAGATTTTATATTTGAATTCAGGAAAATGTTCTTAGAGGATACTTCTAAATATCACATATTGGATTTATTTGTTATTCCTTTTAGTGGCTCAAATTATACATTTCTTATAATTTTTTCTTGGCTTTCTTCATTTCATTAATTTTTTTCTGTGACATTTGTGCATCTTTCATGGTTGCATTTTTTTCTTAGAAGCTTTCCTATCTTTTTTAAGAAGGTAAAGATTTCAAATTGATTCCACTTTCCTTTTGCCACCTCTTAGTTTGTTTCTAATTTTTGAAATAAATTCTTCTCCCAGCCCCATTTCTTCTGTGAGATCAATCTTATCTTGGTTTTATGTCATTATTTTGTACATTTCTAATATTAACTTTTGAAATCAATGTGTTTTTTCCTCATATGCTTGTTTATGTATATAGATTTAGTTTGGAATGTTATAGTTTTCTTTCACTTTATAGTTTTTTTCATTATATACTTCCAGTAGCTGTGAAGTATTCATCCTCATTCTATTTTTTTTAATAATTTGTTACAGAATTATCCATTTTTTTAAATTTTTGTGATCCATAGAATTCCTATCTCAATGACAACTGTTTTTATCATCAGAGCAAATACAGTTTATTTAGTGGAGTTTTTTTTTTTTTTTTTTGTCTTGGTGAGGGAAAGATTATGCAACTTCCACATTTTAGTTATCTGGAGAACTCTAAGTGTCAATCCCCCTTTTGCTTCACTGTGTAATAATCAAATGTCTGTTTTTTTTTTTTGTTTTTTTGTTTTTTTGTTTTTAACTGCTTACCTTTTACTTCCACAGAAGCTGTGGCTTTTTAATTCTGCCTCCTTATGCACTATGTAAACATTTAAATCTCTTCTTGTAATCTGTTCTATGATTTCCCAGAACACTTTTTGAATACTTTTATATACTTATTGTGAACTTTCTCATTCCAGTGGTGGTTATACACAAATCTGAATCTGTTGCTACCTCCTCCTCTCTTGAAGGTTGTTCCCTGCAGTTATTCTTGGACTTCTCTTGCTTGCCACAAATCTTGCACTAGGAATATGACAACTCCCTGTTGGCATATGGCTTGTATCTTTTTACGTTTCAGGGAATTTGAAGTTTGGGTAGGCTTTTTCATGTATATTGAGTCTGGGGACTTGGGGGCAAATTTATTTGTTGTTCTATATTGCATTTGCAAGATTTGAGAATCAGTGCATGGGATTGAGCTTGACATGCATTAGGCAGCTGTCATTGTCCCTGACAAATGAGAAGTCTAATTGCTCTTTTGTTTCTGATGCAAAGACAATCATCAGTTTTAATTTTCATCTTCCTCTCTGTGAAGTACATATTATTAATTTGACATTTTCTAAAGTTTCCCTTTGTCTTTTTTTTTTAGCAGGTTTAATATGCTGTACATAAGTGTGGTTTGCTCTACTTATTTTACTTGGAATTTCTAATCTCCTTGGGTACATAAGTTCATGCTTTTTTACTAAATTTGGAAAATTTGCTATTTTGATTCTCTCTGTATATATATTTATGTGTGTTTACATATTTTCATATATATGCTACTCTTTATTTTGTTTCTTCATAATTAATTACAGATAGGTTAGACAACTTGATGTGATCCCTCAGGGTCATTTGTTTTTCAATTTTTTTAATTAATTTTTGTTTTTCAGTTTCTATAATTTTCATGTATCTGTCTTTAAGCTCAGTAGCTCTTCCTTGTACTCTACCTTCAATTGTTTTTTATGTTTGCATAGCATTTTGTTTTTACAGAGGGTGTCTCACTCTGCCACCCAGGTTGGAGTACAGTAGATTGATCACTGCTCATTGCAGCCTCAAACTCCTAGACTCAAGAGATCCTCCACCTGAGCTTACTTCATAGCTAGGACTACAGGTGTGCACCACGGAGCTGGCTAATTTTTATTTTTTTATAGAGATAGGGTTACAATTTGTTTCCCAGGCTGGTTTTGAACTACTGGTCTTAAGCGACCCTTCCATCTCAGCCTTCCAAAGTGCTGGGATTACAGTCATGAGCTTCCCTGCCAGGCCACATATTTTACTTAACACATTATTGTTTTAAATTTTTATGTTTTTTCCTTTTGCTAATTTTACCTTCTCCTTTGAAATTATCCATTGTTTTATTCATTATAAGCATATTTTCTGTTATTAGACATTTTAAAAATAGCTTACATCTTATACAAAAATTAACTCAAGATGGATTAAAGACTTAAATGTAAGACCTAAAACCATAAAAATCCTAGAAGAAAACCTAGGCACCACCATTCAGGACATAGTCATAGGCAAGGACTTCACGACTAAAACACCGAAAGCAATGGCAACAAAAGCCAAAATTGACAAATGTGATCTAATTAAACTTAAGAGCTTCTGCACAGCAAAAGAAGCTATCATCAGAGTGAACAACTAACCTACAGAATGGGAGAAAATTTTTGCAATTCATCCATATGACAAAGGGCTAATATCCAGATTTAAAAAGAACTTAAACAAATTTACAAGAAAAAAAAGCCCATCAAAAAGTGGGTGAAGGGGTCGGGAGCAGTGGCTCACGCCTATAATCCCAGCACTTTGGGAGGCTGAGGCGAGTGGATCACAAGGTCAAGAGATCGAGACCATTCTGGTCAACATGGTGAAACCCCGTCTCTACTAAAAATATAAAAAATTAGCTGCGCATGGTGGCACGTGCCTGTAGTCCCAGCTACTCGGGAGGCTGAGGCAGGAAAATTGCCTGAACCCAGGAGGTGGAGGTTGCGGTGAGCCAAGATCGCGCCATTGCACTCCAGCCTGGGTAACAAGAGTGAAACTCCGTCTCAAAAAAAAAAAAAAAAAAAGAAAAAGAAAAAAGTGGGCAAAGGATAGAAACAGATACTCTCAAAAGAAGACATTTATGTGGCCAACCAATATATTTAAAAAAGCTAATCATCACTGGTCATTAGAGAAATGCAAACTGAACCACAGTGAGATACCATCTCATGCAAGTTAGAATGGCAATTATTACAAAGTCAGGATGCTGAAGAGGATGTGGAGAAATAGGAATGCTTTCATATTGATGATGGTAGTGTAAATTAGTTCAACCATTGTGGAAGACAGTGTGGCGATTCCTCAAGGATCTAGAAATAGAAATACCATTTTACCCAGCAATCCCATTACTGGGTATATACCCAAAGATTTATAAATCATTCTACTATAAAGACACATGCACATGTATGTTTATTACAGCACTATTTACAATAGCAAAGACTTGGAACCAACCCAAATGCCCATCAATGATAGATTTGATAAAGAAAATATGGCACCTATATACCATGGAATACTATGCAGCCATAAAAAAGAATGATTTAATTTTTTTGGCAGGAATGTGGATGAAGCTGGAAACTCATTCTCAGCAAACTAACACAGGAACAGAAAACCAGACACCACATGTTCTCACTCATAAGTGGGAATTGAACAATGAGAGCACATGGACACAGGGAGGGGAACATCACACACTGAGGCTTGTTGGGTGTGGGGGCTTGGGAGGGATAGCATTAGGAGAAATACCAGATGATGGGATGGGTGCAGCAAACCACCATGGCACATGTATTCCTATGTCAAACCTGCACATTCTGCACATTTATCCCAGCACATGTATTAAAATATAATAAAAATGAAAAATAAATTATTTGTTTTAAAATTAATTGGAAGTTAAGGAAATGTTGATAATCGGGCATCTATCTACTTTTTACAGGTTTCAAGATAAGTAGCATAATTTGCAAGAGGAAACAACGAAAACATACTACCTGAAGGTATACACAACGTATCGAGGGAGACAGTACAGAGAAAAAAAATTACTATACTTGAATGAGTTAAATTCTACTTTAAACAAGGGCATTGTTCAAGTGATATTAGCTAGTAAAAGAGGTTAAGAAAAATGCTCTGAAAAGCTGGAGAGAGCTCGAGGGTAACAATCACAAGAAATAAAGAGTGATAAACTAATATACTAAAGAAGTCATTGAATTTTCTTTTTAAGAAAATTCGCAGACTGTTGGGGAAGACAAAGCATTAGGTTAGGATGAAAATACTATTTTGATGAGTTTGGATAGAGGAAGACAGAAATAGTTTGCATTTTAAAATTGATAGAAAAAATTGAACTAGACTATGGCTTGAGGTGGAGATTTTAGCAGAGAAGAATAGCTGAATATATTTCTTTTACTTTGAACACTTGAACTGCAAGATTACTGAACATGTTGTAGTGTAGTATCAGCAGCAAGGGAAGAACACCCTTTCTTTTGGGCATACCGTAAAAGATAGATGCAATTAAATATATTGGACTTCAATTAACATAATTATGTTTCTATATGGAGAATATTTTAGCGGGCCTACGAGACATGCAAGTGCAAGTTTTCTAATGCAGAAGTAGAGAAGTCGAATTGTTGAAAAGAAGATAAAAGAAATGATTTGTAGGGGAGGGATAGTGTGATAATGTGGAAAATTCTAGTAATTAACCAGATGCTTGCTACATGAAAGAGTCAGGTTAGAACAGGATTTTTAAAAAAGGTGAGGGCTGGGCATGGTTCCTCATGCCTGTAATCCCAACACTTTGGGAGGCCAAGGTGGGTGGATCACCTGACATCAGGAGTTCAAGACCAGCCTGGCCAACATGGGGAAATTCTGTCTCTACTAAAAATACAAAATTTAGCCGGGCATGGTGGCAAAAATTAGCCAGGCATGGTGGCATGCACCTGTAATCCCAGATACTCGGGAGGCTGAGGCAGAAGAATCGCTTGAATTCAGGAGGCAGAGATTGCAGTGAGCCAAGATCGCGCCACTGTATGGTAGTCTATGCAACAAAGAGTGAAACTCCTTCTCAAAAAAAAAAAAAAAAAAAGGGTGAGGAGCCAGGAATTGGAGATATTGAAGAAATGAAGAATAGAGTTAGAAAGAGTAAACCTATAGTGGGAATTAAAAAGCTAGTGTCAGGGTTTCAGAGGCAAAAGTAATTCTGGACTGTGAAAGGTCCATGTAAAGTTGAGAAAGACAATGGCTGAAGTATATTGGAGGGTGGACCATTACTGTGAAATCAGACCCCCTGAAGAACCACATAAGCATCGTCTAACATGGTGCCAAAGGTTGCATTCAGAAGAAAAATTATTGACTAGCTATATGTTTTGTGTTAATGTTCTCCATAAATATGAGTACATCACCTAAAGGTTTCAGGCATAGTCATGACCTGTGAGTTCAAATTGTGCTATCAAAACATATGAAATTCAGTGAATGTCATTGAATGTCTGTTTGGAAAGAGTAAAATGTTGATTAGCTGGATAGGAGGTAAGAATATGGAACTAAAGCCTGGAGAGGTGGAGTTTCATGAGAAAAGGGGGAAACTTTTTTTCAGAGAGCTTTAAAAGACACTTTTTTGAGAGGAATGGGGATGGAAGAGGCAGTTTTCTGTTAGTCCATAAAGGACCCGAGAAATGGGTTTCACTCAAAGTGCTCAAAATATTTCCCACAAAAATAAACATGTTTTTAAAATTAACAGAGATTATCAGAGGCTGGCCAAACCTGTTCTTTACCTTCTATAGCTGTTGGAATATATGAAAGATCTCAGAAATACTCAGGAGGTGAAGTCTATGAGGAAAAGTGTTTGTTTTCTTCTCATTTTCCTTTCCTAGCAGTCATCTCCAGAGGGCATCTTGTATTTCACTATGCAATCGCTGCATGCAAAATCTGGGATTGGAGAGAAATTTCTTCTTGTGAAGGATAAGAATATAGTAGAAAGGGATTAGAGGAGAACTCAGATGCAGCCTCTTATACTTTTCTGAATGACCAGATTACAGAGACTTAACAGCAGAATAGAGAGTAGTAATAAAAAGTTTTGAAATAGGAACTGCTGAAGAAGCAAAGAGAACTTGGATTATCAAATTCGTGCCTTCCTCTGTATCTAATTTCTTCCCACAGGCCCCATTCAAAGACTGTTACCTTCACAGGAGACAATTAGATTCTCTTGCTACACCCACTCAAATATTTGTTTTAACATAGGTCAATGTAGATGCTGTAAGCTTCTCTCCTTAAATGTCTCTCCAAGACCATTTACTGTCTTTGTGGCATGTTTTAATGTGCTGCCATGTTTTCAGTACTTGGCTGCCAGACCCTATTTTAATACTGGCATATCTCTTGCAAAGGAAGCAACCTGATTCATTATTATTAAGTTATCTTTTTTGGCAGTAAGTGCTGCCTGGCTCAAAGATTATGTAGAAGAAGAAGAATGTCCTTTCACAATCATGGTTGTCTCTTTGACATATTCCTGATAAACTTGTTTTGTATTATCTCCTGTTTTCTTTGTAGAGCTTTTCTTCCAAGATTTCATTACAGCGTGGGTGACAAGGATTTTGTTGTTGTTGTTTAAGTAACTTGGCATGTACTAAATTGCCTCTGATAGAAGAAGAACTCAGTCAAAACTGACATTGTCTGTCTAGTGTTTCAGTAAAAGCCCGCTAGGTTGTGATATGTTTTAATGTTTAGACTTCAGTTCTGCAATGAACATGAAATCAACTACTCCTGCTTGCATAACAGTTCAGGGAATTAGTACAAGAGCATGGCAACTCTTGAAAATAAGGTGTGACCCTGCTGAAGATAATTCTGGCTTCCAGGCTTTCATGGAGGATATATTAATTCATTAAATTATTCAAGCATGCTGCATACAAATGCTGAGAGGGATTCAAAGGTTTGTTGCCTCTTATTAATCACTTTATTATTCATATCGTTCTTTCACTAGAGGCATTAAAATGTGTGATTAATATCTTATTTTTATTGTTTTTGTGAGCAATGTTCATTGGCTCTGCTCTAGAGAACTTTGTTTTCTTTCAAGTAAATGTGAACAGAACAATAAATAATTATCAAATCTTGATGCTGTTTGCTGCGATTGCACAGTGTCTCCTAATAACCACGGCCATTACACCTAGTACAGCCTGTGGCTAGGATGGATGGTAGTGAGATAAGGTGTCTCCACTTAACCTGTTATGAGATGAAGAGTCTCTAAAGATCACTTGACTTAGACAAATATTAGCAACCTCTAGAGTGTTCCCTGGTTACTTCACTGTTCTCTCACTTGCTGGCTATTACATTGCAATCCTATTGATTTGGTCTGAATGTCAGATCAAGAAGAACCATTTCTTTCATTCATTCTGCTAAACAGAAAGAGAGATGAGGGAAATTTTAGAAGATTCAATATTTGATATGCCAAATATTGAACTTAGTATTGCATATAATTCTTTCTCTAATCTTGAAGGCAAAGCCACTGGGAAAATTATAATGGTTTACATGCTAGGTAATTTGCTTTGCTTTTTGGAACATAAATTATTCTGGAACATGTTTTGAATTGATTTAGGAAAAAATTCAGATTTGGATGCATTTTATGCACAAATGTCTTAATGCCAAAAGAGAAAATTTTACTAGGCAAAGGGCAAGCTTGCTAAGTCTGAAAACAGTGTGCACAGAAGCAAGTTTTACAGTTGGAAATATCTACTTCTCAGTTCCTATTGTTTTTTGTAGTCCCTCAATCAGCAAATAGGGTCTTTTTTTTTCCCTTAAATATCCAGGTAGCTGTCCCTGACATTGGGGTTCTTCCCCTTCTCTGCTGCCTTGCAGTGAGTTTTCTGGGCAGTGCAGCTCACCACAGGTATCTCCGCAGATCACCATGGTTAGAGTTAACTCCTCACCATCCATATGGCTTGGTCCAGATCCTTTACAGGCTTGATTGCGTGCACGTTGTACCTGGTGTTTTTTGGCCACGCTGCTTTCCTTCTGTCCACTGTATCACCATTGCATGTTTGTTCTTTTTTGGCCTTCCCAAAGTTAATAATAATTAACCAGTTGGGAAGATGATTGCCCTACACAATTCAGTTCCATCTCTTTTATCTGGATTTCAGGTTTTTTTACTGTCTTAATTCTATAAAATTCAGCTATCGATAACACCACATGTATCAAGGAAAAGCTATTGAATTAAAGCTTAGATTTATACGTGACAGCAAGTCAGCACTATAGCAAAAGAGAAGTTCAGGGTTCTCACAAGTATTGCAGCTTTGTGCAAGTTATCTCACCTCTTTGGCACCACTTTCCACACTCCTTGTGTGTTTCAGAAAGTAGGTAGGGAGAAATAGGAAGGACATGGCACTTGGGAAAAGAGCCTAGTACATAAGAAATTTAGTAGCTTTGCCGGGCGCGGTGGCTCATGCCTGTAATCCCAGCACTTTGGGAGGCCGAGGCAGGTGGATCATGAGGTCAAAAGATCGAGACCATCCTGGTCAACATGGTGAAACCCTGTCTCTACTAAAAATACAAAAAATTAGCTGGGCATGGTGGCGCATGCCTGTAATCCCAGCTACTCAGGAGGCTGAGGCAGGAGAATTGCCTGAATCCAGGAGGCGGAGGTTGCAGTGAGCCGAGATCGCGCCATTGCACTCTAGCCTGGGTAACGAGTGAAACTCCGTCTAAGAAAGAAAGGAAAGAAAGGAAAGAAAGGAAAGAAAGGAAGAAAGGAAGAAAGGAAGAAAGAAAGAAAGAAAGAAAGAAAGAAAGAAGGAAAGAAAGAAAGAAAGAAAGAAAGAAAGAAAGAAAGAAAGAAAGAAAGAAAGAAAAGAAAGAAAAGAAAGAAAAGAAAGAAGAAATTTAGTAGCTTTTAAGTTCAGAGAGACAATGTTTCAAATATTGATTATGCCACTTATGACATTATTAAAATTTAATAAAACTTAAGTTTCTTAAGTTTTAATTATTAAAACAAGAAATTATTAAATTATTAAAACTTAAACTATTAAAACTTAAGTTTCCTTTATTAAATGAGAAAAATATCACTTGCTTTATTTTGTTTACGAGTTTTTGTGATTTCATCTAAGGTTCATGACCCATAATAGAATCTCAATAATTGACATGTCATATTTTATTTTCTTTAATATTTTAGTCCAGGTTTCTCTTTCTTGAGGACACATGTCATTTTCTTCTTTGTATTTTCAACACCTGGAGGGTATGAACACAGTAACTGTGTACTCTGTGAATACATGAATGAATAGCTAACCCACAGTACACTCTCAGAGAAATACAGACTTTTGTTAAATTATCTTAATCTTACTTACCTTTCCTAATAAAGATAGTTACCTAGTTTCTCAGGTCTCAGCAAATGTGGTAAAAATAAGTTTAGAATAGAGCTAAGATCTAGGAGTAGGAATGAAGACAATTGTAAAAGTTACAACTTACTGGTTGAGAATACAAAAAAAAAAAACTGAGATGTAATCATGGGTAGTCCTTTCTGCAGCTCTCCAGGCCACAGATTCCATCATATTACAGAATAGATCAGCATTCATATAGATAGTTACTTTGACTTTTAATGGATAGGGAAAACTACATTAAATTCATTCTACTTTAGAAGCCATAAAAATGTGTGTAATATGTTTTAGAAATATTTCTATTAAAATGGTTAGCTTTAGTGCTTGAAAAGTTAAGCTTCACTTATCTGTAAAATTAACATATGTGTACAGATCATTCCCCATCAATGTCAGGTTAATAGAGTGTTCTGCCTATTGTCATTAGCAATCATTCTTCTGCCACCTCTTGGCATTTTTGTCCTACCAAAATATCCTACAGTGATATGTAGATCTTTTAATGAAGGTTCCTTTTAGAAAAGTTGATGGTAAGGAGATCTGTTGTAAAATTAAGAAAGGCCATCCTTGACATATTTCAGTTGATCATTGAAACTTTTGTGTTTCACTATGATGTCAGTGAAATCTCCAGGCTGAGCCTGGCATCAGTGCCATTGTATATGTTTGTAATCTGAGCCAGACATCTGTGAGTGCATGAAACAAGCCCCAGGGCAGGAAGGCTGGCATCTTTCCACCTGAATGACTGTTTAAGTAAAAGCAGCATAGGGGAGAAAGACAGGCTCGTCTGTTTTCCTTGTAATTGGTGTTGGCTTGAATATATGCAATTCATAAACTGGCTCAAAGGCTGTTCATTTTCAAGAAGACAGTACTTTCACATAATGCAGCAGTCAACAAAACCTGGGATATACAGTCAAGTTTTAACTATATGAATAGTCTAAACTTTTCCTTATAGCTTTCCATGCATACCACATCTCTCTCATTCCCAAATAGACCACCATATTACTCACCGCACAAATATACACACACATACCTAAACTATGTAGCAATTTCCTTGCTTTCTTGGCTATATGATAAGTGTTTTAGTATATTTCTTTAAAAGTAAGTCTCAAGGTTTTTTTGGTGGCTTTCTGAACAGAGAAATTTATGGATGGATGGATAAATATTGAATATGAAAGAAAAACTACTGATAAAAAGAACATAAATATATGTTAATGTTTCAGAGTAAATTCGAATTTAGAAATATTTAAGAAAGTGAATAGTGATTAATATTTTCTGAATTCAGAAAATAAATGGGATTTATGAGAGCATAAAATTGCTCTCATAAATTAAATTAATGAGAGCAACTTTAATGTACTGCTTTAAACACGGGTCTAGATTATTTGGTATAGGCTAGAACTGCCAGGCAGAAGGGTTAGCTGGTGGAGCATTCATCATCTGATGTGGAAACAGACACAATATCTGGGACTGTATCCTAGCAATGGGACTCTGTCTGTACCAACTGCTCATACTTTGTTATGGGGCAAGAGTGAGAACAGGCTCATCCTCAGAGAATAAATACTTCTGGTCTCATCTGAATCAAGCCGAACCTTCTTGCTAGTTTTGAAGAGACTGCAAGTAAATGTCATCTGCTTGACACTGCAGATTATTAGGGGTTTTCAGCTCCCATGGGCAGTTTGCATTTGGACAGAGCCTTTCCCTTGAGGTTATGGCAAATTCTGGGTCTCAACTGAGTCATTGCAGACAATCCTTAATGAATCTCTGAACTTCCCCATCTGATTTTCTTAATTGCTTGTCTCCATAAAGAGTTATACAGTCATTAAACATAAAATTTAAATTTAAGGTTTTATTGTTATTTAAGAGAAAATATGAATTTAATAGAATTCATTTAGAAAGCACAGAAGTAATGAGAAACTGAGCTGGGATAAACAGCTGAGCCCAGGAGTTTAAGGCTGCAGTTGAACTTTGATCATATAACTGCACTGCAGCCTAGTTAACAGAGTGAGAGCCCAACTCAAAAATTAATTAATTAATTAATTAAAGAAGAAGTAAGAGGTTACTATAATTTCAATGGAACCCTTTGTTTTGTATGTCAAAAAATAGTTTAAGGGCTTTTAGTGACTTCTTGGGATTTCTGACTTTTCTTGGTTTAAAGCTTTTATTCCTGAAACATCTCAATATTCAATCTACTTTTCAAGGATAAGGCATATCTCACATGTCCCAGGATTTGGCAGCTATTGGTTACCTTCTAATTCTAATTTTTACTGTTTAATTTTATACTGATTCTATAGTCAACCAAGCTCATGCTAACTTCGTTGGCACAAATTAGTTACTGTTAACAGGTCCTCAGTTACTGGTAGCTTCAAGAATGGTTCCTAAAATGCCCACAAATCAGTCTGTCAGCTGAAGTCACCATGAGGCTTGAGCTCTCTTTTTTTGTGCCACTTTGACACTCTCCTGTTAATATCTGATCTTGTGAATACTCACAACTGACTTTGCACAGGATTGGATCTACAGAACTCCAGATTGGCAGTTTCAGTTAATCCAATTCTGTTAATCATTAGAGTACAAAATATTTCCTGTGTTCTATGAAAAGACAGAATGACTTCAAACAGGCCCCAAAAGCCATATGCAGTCATGTTTATTTCAGCTCTAAAACAAATAGAAATCAAACTAACAGAAAAAATTGTGAAAGGAGATGACTAAATAAAACATAGTAAAGTCTATCTAAGTTAAGACTAAACTACTTAAGGAAGTAGATGTATAGGAAACTCTTTTATATATAATAATAAATATACATAATTCCATAATGATACTTTTCTATGAAAAATAATGGCAACTTCCCACTCTCATACAATGTTTATATTAAAGTAATACATTATTATTAAAATACAATATTTTTGGTTTAAGTACTTTGATAGGTTTTCATGTACAACCAAAAAAGAAGTAACAAATTCAAACCAAGTTCAGAGAAGTGGTTTCTTCTCAGGAATAAGGAAGATATTAGGACTGGGGATGCTGATCAAGATGACCTTGATCTATTTTTCTTTCTCTGGCACAAATTTATTTATGCAATTTTTATATAAATCAATTAACTTGGCTATTCAAGTATCAGTGAATCATGAGAATATAAAAAGAAATTTAGGGTATTCATTCATGTGAGGGGATTGGCAGTGTTCAGGAGATTAAAGACCCATTTCCATTTGATAAAAACAATAGTTTGCATTTGGTTGGTTATTTGTTTGGCACTTTTAGTGACCCAAAATGAGTATTTCACACTATGGTGAAAGCATCTGAAGTCACAGAAATTAATTAGACTTCAAAGACTTGAGCAAATATTTCAAATAAATATTCTCAATTTTATTACAAATTTTCCTTTAAAGACCACTTTAAGTTGTAATTTCTCTTACCTTCCTGAGAACTTTATTCATTAGATATTTTATACATCTCTGTATTTCGGTCATACCTCACTATAAGACAGTCAGGACTCTTCACTTTTTTTTTGTTTGTCAGAATGTTTTTTCTAGTTTTATTTTACTTTTAATTGACAAATAAAAACTGTGATGTTTCTATACGTGTGTACATTGTGGAATGACCAAATCAGGCTAATTAATATTGTTATCACCTCAAATAAGTATCATTTGTTTGTGGTGAGAACATTTAAAATCCACTCTTCTGGCTATATAACACACTATTATTAACTATCATCAAATTTAAAACACAATGAGATATCACTGTAAATATGGCTTTTATCAAAAAACAAAAGATAACAAATATTGGTGTGGTGAGGATGTGGAGAAAAGGAAACTTTTGTACACAGTTGGTGGGAATGTAAATTAGTACCGCCTTTTTGGAAACTAGTATGGAAGTTCCTCAAAAACTAAAACTAAAAATATTCTTTGATATAACAATCTCCCATTATGGGCATATATCCAAAGGAAATGAAATCAGCGTGCTAAAGAGATCTCTATACTCCCGTGTTCATTGCAGCATTATTCACAATGTCCAAGATGGGAAAATGGTCAAATCGTCTATTAACAGATAAATGAATTTTTTAAATGTGTTGCGTATATACATATACACAGTGGAATACTATTCAGTCTGTCCCTCAACTTTTAAACATAGTCAGTTTCTTCCCATTTAAAATAAATGACCCAACTAACAAGCAAAATATACTTCTGTGATTCCACTAGTGTCTATTATTTTTCCTTTGCTTCTTGGGCTCTTATTTCTTTACCTTCCATTTATTTCACTCCTCACTTAATTATAATTAGTTTCTGACATCCATTATTTCTCAAAATCTTCTCTCACTAAGGAAGAAAAAATTTAGATTTTAAGGTAAAAAAAATTGCCCGTAGAGTCAGTTCACAGCTTTAGGGTCCAATCCCTAGAAAAAGAAAATGCACACACTCACAATATACTCATAAACAAAATTTGTAAAGGCCTACCTATGTATCTATCCTGATATTATTCCTGAATTAAATATATTATCTCTTAATTTAATAATTATTACTGAAATTCAACTCCATGAGTTCAGAAACTACAGCTGTCTTTTTCTTTATTGTGTCCATAACACGAAGCAGTGTCTGGAAGCTAGTGGATATTTAATAAATAAGTGTCAAATGAATAAATCAGTGCCCTAGTTGTCATGAAATCAGATGAGTATTTTAATATTGTATTAATAGCTAGGAATTTCTGAAAATGGACTATGCAATGCACTTAGCTATTGATTTTATATGTGTAATTCCCATGAATTCTTGAATCAATATCTGTCCATTATTACCCTGTGTAGCATTCAAATCACTCAATTCAAATAGTTACAAGGAAAAAGACAGTCATTCCAGTCTTTATATTATTTTTCTCAAAACATGAAAAAGTATGTGATTCATAACCTCCAGCAACATTTCTCAGTACCTTGATTTTCACAGTTCAAAGTTCTCTGAAACTTATTCACCCATTCTCATCCTAATTTCTCTCCCTTAAAACTACCCTCTATCTATTGTCTGTATTTCTTTTCACGTGTTTTTTTCCCCTCGGAACTTCATGGTTTAAATTGGTTTAGTCTTTTCTTCTAATTGTTTTTCTCATTCAGTCCTAATGATTATGGCTTTTTTTGTATCTGTCACATTACACTGCACAAAAATCTAGAATTTGTCTGATAGAGGCAAGGGTAAGTGGGAAGAGACAGCATTTTGTTTCTGAATTCCAAATAACTGTAGGCTTTTTATTGTCCTTCTATAATTTACCAGGAACAGAAGCTCCTAGATATAAAGCAACTTGCCCACAGGCTTGCCAAGGGGCTGAATCAAGACGTCCAGATCCCTTTGATTTCAGAAAGCATGTTCTTTAGCAGAATATTACACTGCCTCCTTAAAACTGCATTCATTCATCATCAATTATTAGGGTTATTTACTATGTACCAGGGAATTTTGTACTTGGGACACAGAAATTAACAACAACAACAAAAAAAAACTATACAAAAATTCTTGCCCTAGTAGATCTGATTGTGAAGGGCTAGAATATACAATAAAGAATAAAATAATGGAAAATGAAAAGATATGGAATTTACAAGGTGCTAAAAATATAGAAAAAAATTAAGGGCTGATCTAGTGAAAGGTTGTGGGAAGATTAAAATTTGAAATTTCTCTCTGGTTGGTGCCATTCATATGAGAAAGTGATGTTTTAGCAGTGATTTGTAAGAAGTGAGGAAATAAACCAGACCAAAAATTCCAGCAGGATTGTTCCTGGCAGATTACATAGCCAGTGCAAGGCACCGAGTGTTCTGGCTATTCAAGAAAGCAAAAAGACTGCTGTGACTATAGTAAGCCAAGACAAGAATAAGAGAGATATTTACTCTGTGAGTTTCTCTCTAAGTCAATGGCTCATAATTTTATCAAGTCCCCCAAAGAGTCTTCAAATTCAAAGATTACATTTCACTGCCTTGGGAGAAAGAGTATTGTTAGATGGTTGATGTAAGAACCAGTAAGATATATATATCTCCATAAAGAGAAATTTATTATGAAGAATTGGTTCATGTGATTATGAAGTCCAAGAAGTCCCACCATCTGCTGTCCAGCACCTGGAGATCTGGGAAAGTTGCAGTGTAATTTTGTCTGGGTCAGAATGCTTGAGAACCAGGGGAACCAATGGCGTAAATCCTAGTCGGAGGGTAAAAGAAAATGAGATGTCTTGGCTCAAACGGTGAGGCAGAAAAAGAGATAAATCTCTCTTTCCTCTGCCTTTTATTCTATTCAGGCCTTCAGTGGATTGGATAATGCCCACCCACACTGGGAACGGCAGTCTACTGCATCCACTGATTCAAATGCTAATCTTCTGCAGACAGCCTCCTAGAGACATCCAGAAATAATGCTTAATCTGAGTACTTCATGGCCTACTCAAGCTGACATAAAAAATTAAGCATCCTAGGTGGGATGCTTGTCTTATTCACATTACCTGTTATATTTGACTGTATTATTTACTCAAAATTTTAAAATCTGTGTACCCCTAGATTGCCTCATAACTTTTGGAATTTGCCACCTATTTTCAACATAAACTCATATTTTCCACCTAAATGATTGGCAAGTGTCCACCGAAAAACCTAATGTAAAGAAGAGTGAATGAATAAAATGTCTGGAACATTTGTATTTAGAAACAAAATAGAAGATAATGTTAAGTGAACACATCAGGGAATTGAATCCTACATTGACTTTCATTGAATACATATCAATTTTGTTGAGACTGACATTTAAGAAAACGAGGCTTTCCATAATTTCAAAGTTCTGTCCCTGTCGAGAGTTAACTCCCCAAAGTGGCCTCCTTCCTGAGTTAAGTTTTCAGTTTCTTCCTTGACTTTTATAAAATATTTTAAGAAATATCTACCTGAACATTGTATTTTTCCTTGGAAAATTGTATTTAAATATATTCTTTATTAACTTATCCATTCCTTCTTACATGGTCTGTTTGACTTTTTTTTTCTAGAACTCACTGGAAGGAAATCACTTATTTTACAAATGAATTTTGACAATTTTGTTGCTATTGTTGTTTTGTTACTGAGAACAACCTAAGCCTAACCCCTTTCCTCCTTCCCTATCCATTGAGTTCAAAGTTATTTTAAAAATTTATTGGCCGGGCGCGGTGGCTCAAGCCTCTTATCCCAGCACTTTGGGAGGCCAAGGCGGGTGGATCACGAAGTCAAGAGATCGAGACCATCCTGGTCAACATGGTGAAACCCCGTCTCTACCAAAAATGCAAAAAATTAGCTTGGCATGGTGGTGCATGCCTGTAATCCCAGCTACTCAGGAGGCTGAGGCAGGAGAATTGTCTGAACCCAGGAAGCGGAGGTTGCGGTGAGCTGAGATCGCGCCATTGCACTCCAACCTGGGTAACAAGAGCGAAACTCCGTCTCAAAAAAAAAAAAAAAAAAAAATTGAAAATCTATAATATAAAAGATACTATGAAGGGTAGGTACAAAGATTGATTAAACACTGATCAAGAAACATCCAAAGGGATATTAGACTTATGTCTAAACAACAGTGGCACAAGATGGAACGAGATGACTTTCAATAGTGGAAAACTATAGCAATTCACATTTTTTTTTGAGACAGAGTATTGCTCTGTTGCCCAGGCTGGAGTGCAGTGGCGTGATCTCTTCTCCCTGCAACCTCTGCCTCCTGGGTTTAAGTGGTTCTCCTGCCTCAGCCTCCTGAGTAGCTGGGACTACAGGTATGCACCACCTCACCCGGATAAATTTTTTTTTTTTTTTTTTTGCATTTTTAGTTGAGATCAGGTTTCACTATGTTACCCAGGATGATCTCTGTCTCCTGACCTCATAATTGGCCCACCTTGGCCGCCCAAAGTGCTGGGCCATCTTGAGCAATTAACTCTTAAAATCAATTATCTGTCATCATTTAAAAAGGTCTTAAAAGCATGTCTTAAAAATGTGTTTTTCCTCAATTATTTTTATTCTTCATGACAAAATTAAGATGTGTCCTTCCTAGAGACAGGCAAGGAATATATCATTACTTTTAACAATTATACACACTTATCATACTCAACATCACACATCCTGATAATCCCCTATGTAATTTCAGAATTGTCTTTAAACTAGATGCAAACTATATATATATATATATATATATATATATATATATATATATATTTTTGCTATCAAAGAATTATATAATTTCAAAAAGATTAAAGGAGATTGTGAGATTTACTGGAAAGCGCAAAATAATAATCTGTCATGGATTATATAATTATTCACCTTTTCAAAGTCAGAATTGAACCAGATAAATTATGAGGCCAAGTGTTGTCATAGCTCTCCTTTTTTATGCTGTTGATTTTCCTTATTAGAGTGAGAGAAGCACTACCTACACCTGATTCTGTATGCATATCATCAGCTCAGGGTGTCGTGTAGGGGTATATGGGTGTTTCTCTGTGGCTTTGTGTGTTTCTGTTGGTTTGATGTCTACTATGTCTGTACAGGAGTAACATTTACAATGACTGGAATCTATAAGTTTATCCAAAATGTGTTGGCATAAAAGTGATAATTGTGAAATAAGTAAAATCAGCAACAAGACAAAGATAATAAAAAAAAGTTATTGAAAATAAGAGATTGGGTAATAATTAAATATTTTGAGATGGTAGAAATAATCATGTGGCATCTCATGAAGCAGCTGCCTTCAGATGCTCTATGTACAAAACAGAGTTTTGGTGATGTGGTGATGATTTCCACATCACCAAAACTCCGTTTTGTACATAGAGCATCTGAAGGCAGCTGATTCAGATTATTATTATTATACTATGCATTAAAAATGCATACTACCTCTAAATGTATTTATATTTTTAAATTTATTTTAAATATATTTTAAAATATATTTTTAAAAGTTACTTTTAAATACTTTAAAATAATTTTAAATGCATACTACCTCTAAATATTTTTTAAAAGAATTATTAAAAAGAATTCTTCTCAGGATCTAGGAAAAATTAACTGAGAATCTGATAGTTTAAAAGTCTGAGAGAAACATCCACCATCTATTCTCTGGCAGCTGCTACCTGGAAAGTTTAAGCTATGCAACAAGATCACCTTTGCCAGCCAAGCCTGTCCGCTCTTCTCTCCCCTAACCTGTCTTGCCACTATAACCTGATTTACCACCATAACCTGTTTTTTGGCCCATATTCTTTCTATAATCTTGAGATGGTATACAGGCTTCTGCACCCCATTAGAGATTTGGGAGTAATCACTCTGTGATTTTCCCCCGTGAACACTAGTAAATTGGTATGCTTTTTCTCTTATTAATCTGCCTTTTGTCCCTTGATTTTTCAACAAACCTCCTGAGGGTGAAGGGTAAGTTTTTCCTTCCGTACAACTGCTAGATGTTGATGAAATAATAATTATGAGTCAAAGCCGAACATAGCTGACCTTCAGCGTTGTGGCATCCTCTCTATTTCAGGATAAGCTAATCCAAACCTCACGGACCAAACTGTTTCTATGATTATGTTTGACAGAAAAAAAAGGAGGCAGTGTTGCTAGCTATTTCTAAGTTGGCTAGTGTAGCTAGAGGCTTTTCTTAGCCCACATTTTCCGTTTGCCAACACTGTGATCAGCTTCCCTTTGTATGATATAGAAAGCTTGTTAGAATGTCATGATTCCATAAATGTGATCACTACTGTTAACGGAGGCTTAGCTAGTTAATTCATCTCATTTCACAGTTTGGGATGGGGCAGGGTGGCTGTGTTTAGAAGTCCTTTAAACTAAGGGTTCCATGGCAGTCTTTTTGTTCACACAATAAGCTCTCTCCATGATGAAAGAGGATCTTACATAAAATACATTTATGATCTAAAGAGAACATCCTCATTACATTTTTAGATCTCCATTTCAAAGATATCATGCCTACTTTACTCTCATGAAGTAAGACCTCTCTAAAGTGCATCACAAATGGGCTGTCACACGCTGGGTCATAAACTGTATATTGGTTGATTAGAGCAAAATAAAAGGCAACATCAGGATTCACTCCCCTGGAAGTTGGCATTCTCACCACCAACTTTTACCCTTACCTGTCTGTGGTACCTCTCTCAGCACCTCATTTGTTTTAGATCTATCTGTTATAAAACACCCCTGTAGGTGGCTTTATTCTCATGGTAACGCTTGTGAATTTGATTTTTTTGTTTCACAAAAGGCTAACAAATTCTGCTTTCACTCAGTCTTTGAACAGTGTTAACCAGCTAAACAAGAATAATAAAAAGCCCATAGCTCCCTGGCTTTGTATAGATTTTACCTGCAAATAGAAGATTATTTCAAAGAATTTGAGCCTTCTGATTTTGATGAGAACTCAATTAATTTATTTTCCATATTGTTATCATCAGCTGCAGCTTAATATTCAAAGGGCGAGGAGATGTAGGATAAAGACAAATGAGGCTGAACAACAAAATTTCTTTGCATTCAAAGCAAATACTATGGAAAATATCATTTCTCAGACATTCGTTGACTTTCTCCTGAACTCAGTAGCATCAGACACATCCTTTCACAAACTGCAGCAGTGCCGGTCTCCTCAGAGTCAAGCCATCTTTAAAGAAAAAGACAGATGAAAGTAAAAGTTAAGTCACTAGGCAAAAACAGGATTTAAGCAAGAGAGACTTGTGGGTGTGATTTAAATAAAGAACAGAGTGTGAACCTATTAACAGAAAAGATATTACTGAGAAAAAATAACCAAAGTTGAACATGGAAACATGACAGTTAAACATTCATGAAAAAACAACTAAGAAATTAAACAAAATGTTGAAAAACATTGTTATAGCATGACACATATATGAAAATATCAACAATTGTGGAAAACATCTAGAAGTTATATATTAAAAATAAGGCAAGTTAGGAGTAATATTTTACTAACATCTAAAATATAGATTAAAAGGCATAAGTTTAAATTTCTCTTTTCTGAAATTATATTTTTTCATAAATTATGGCAAGTTTGAGGCAAATGTATGTGTGTTGCACATTTTTCCAGATTACAAGTTGTGAGGAGAGGAATGGGGTGGGAGCAGGTGCTTGGCAATATTTTGGGAAACTAGTTAATTTTCAAGCAGCTGCTGACAATTTTTCTACAGTATTATTCATCATTTAAAAAAATGATTATAATTACCCTGATATGTCATATCATATGTGACCGACAAAAGGAAATGATGGTGGAGATAGAGAAAATGTTCATATCCCAGGAGTAGATGCTCATTACTCCATAAACTCCTGAACAGCAGCCTTTCATGGGATGTTGCCCCAACCAATGAAGCTCAGGTGAGTAATAAAATCAAGCAGAAGGCCTGCAAGTGCCAGTAACCACCTGATCAGAGCTCATTTAGTGATTGTCATCACTTTGTAGCAACCATGCAGTTAATACCCAGTGTATTTGACACCTGCTATGTTAAATTAGTAGTTGCAGAATTAACACCTGCTGTCAGCTACCCAGCATGAATGCTGCTTCCTTCAGAATAAAGGACAAATAAATTATTTGCCTAGAAATTTGTGTAAATTATTTTTGTAGATGGAGAATTACTTGGAAAGAATTGGGTACTGGTAATAAAGATTCTTCATTTTTTATACTGTTAGCATCATGTGCAACCCATAGTCTTTTTCTGGTTGTCAGTATAGAAGTCTCAAAACTGAGCTTAATATCATCCCATGCATCAAACAAGACACGAGGTAAAAGTGTTTTCTAAGGTCTGAAAGCCTATTCAGGTGTGAAGTGGTATGTTAATTGCCCATTAATAATAATCATAAAAATTTGTCATTTTTAATTCTCATTATTTATGAATGAGAAAATCTTTTCTTTTTCACATTTGCTTGCAGTAGGTTACAGCACTGTTTTTACTCATGTAAAACTATACATATTTCTATTATTACTATATATAATATTTTGGTGTCTTCCTTTTAAAAACATTCATGTATCATAATATTATATGTTACATAGTATCATATATAATGTGCATATATATATATATATGCATATACCATGAGCAAATTACTTAATTCTTTAACATCTATCTCCTTATACACAAAATAATCATTGTATTATTATGGCATAATAATATATGTTTCCATTTATTATTACATTATTGTGTTCTTCTTAGTATAATGTCTGATATTGTAGGATAACCCTTTCCCTGACAAACAAAAAAACAGACGAAATGAACAATATAAACCAAAACAAAAACAAGCCCAAAACATCATTATACCACAAACATTTCCATATTAAATGTTGCGGAAAACATTATTGAGTATAAAGTTTCTGATTTCATGGTGCTTAAAATAACATTGGGAAAGTGATTTTTTTCATTCCCTGTAATTCAAAGACAATTAAGTAAATACTCTCAAGAACCCAAATGATAAAGTAGACATTGGGGAAAGTTTCGTTTTGAAGAACAACTAGGGTTAGGTATTATGAACTTGAAACTGAATCAAGGAAATTGCATTACCTCTAGTAGGTAACTTAATTTATCTTTGCCTATAAAATGGGGGAGGTGACGGTACCTATGACATAAGGTTAATATAAAATTGTTTAGAGATTTGCACATGGTAATATCCTAGGGATGTCTCTGATATAATGAAAAATGGTGAATCTTTATTCATTAATTAGGCTTTATTAATCATTTTAATCTGTGTTGGGCCTTTGTGAAATTATCATTTCAATCCACAGACTTAATGGGGAAAGCTATTCCACGTAGAGGAAGCAGTGTGAACGTAAGTGTCCCTGGGAAGTGCTGACCATCTGTAGAATTGTGATGAATCATAATGGGAAATAAAGCTGGAAGGCAGAGTGGGGCTTTGCCCATGAATTACCAGGAAACCATAATCAGAAGGCTGCTTTATATTTACAGGTGAAAACAGTCATTGAAGGTGTTGTAGCAAAATGCCTCTTGTTTTCAGAGAGGTTAAAAACAAGGAAAAGGTGGTGTGAAAACTCAAGGAATTTGAAGAAGAGGGTGTTATAATAAAAAGGGTCAAAGAAACTAGGCCAGTGATAATATTTGTCCCTGGCCTCCTGTCTCCTAAATCCTCCTTAGTAATTATCATTGATTGGAACAATTACATGTAAACCATGCAGTCCCTAGAACCCCTAATTCAAATTCATTTGTCTTTTCTTGTCTGAGACTTAGGTCATGGACATTAACAAACACTTCTAGAGTGTTGGCTCTGTGGAAAATTCTTTATCAGAAACGTACTGGTACTATAGTGTAAAGGCTGCAAGGATTACACAAAACTTGAAGAAACAACAACTTTAGAGACTAAATTGCCTAAAAGACACCACTTTAGGTAGCTTGTTGTAGTCTTCTTAATTCGATCTGCTAAACGTGAATTTAAAAACTTATCTGCAAGGATGGAGTGAAACAAGCTTTGGAATTGAATAAAGTAGACTAATTATAAGGCTGATAGCAATATTACTTTTTAGTCTAGGCATCAGAAACAGAATTCAATAGCAGACTAGGCAACTTTTTTCACTAAAACCTGACTGAGAAAAAAAAAACTGGGAATAATAATTAACTGAGCTAATGTTAGTAGATGTGTTAATGTTTTTAGAAAATGACATAAATTCACATCCAAGTTTACCTCAACAGCCTCTTTAAAAAAATGCATTGTATGAGTTGAAGGAGCAGTATTCTGAGTATAGAAAAATAGTGGTTTTCAAATTCATCCTTTCCTTTTCCTTTCAGATGTAGGTTTTGATTAAATAAAACACACATTATTTCAAAAATGCAAAAGTGATTTTTCTAAACTCTGAAGTATATTAGGGCATAGTTGGTATTGTATTTGGAAACTTCAGTAATAAACCACAGAACGGCTTGATTTTCCCGAGATGGCATTTCAGAACTGTGATATCAGAGAAAAATTAGGAGCCTAAAGTGGCCTTGTGGAGCACTAGAAATTTATAAGCACAGAATATGGGAAGCATATCCTATGGGGTCCAAAATAATTGGAGTATTTCAAAGAGGTCTAAAGTGCTAATTTTTCAGCAAATAAAAAGAGTAAGTCAGTAAACATGAACATAAAATTCCAGTATGACCACTCTGCCCGCTAAACCCTGCAGCGGCTTTCAATTTGATTTGGAATAAATTCAATATTCTTACAATGGCCTACAAGGCCCTTTGTCAACTGGGCCTCTCAACAACTTGCTGTTCTTATCTCCTCCTCTCAGGGCCAGCCTCATCGGCATGTGACCTGTGCAGCCACACAGGGTATGTGTTTGGCATAATGCTCTGCTTCCTTCTTAAAATTCTTAATTGTTTCCTTCAACATATGATTTGTAAATGAAATCCAATGGATATTCACAGGAAAGTACACTGTTCCTTGCCATCTCATTCTCATAGAGTATTTGCAATGAGCCAGAAACACAGAATCCTTGTGGTTGCATAGTGCATAGATCTTCAGCAAGATTCAAGTAGAGAACAAGAAAAGTATATTGTGTCTATGACTGAGTAATCAGCAGTGTGCTGACAACCCTCAGAAGCTATTCAAACTTGCTTTGAAAAAAGAATGAAGACAGTGGTACTAAGAAACCCAGATAATCAAGGAACCCTGTCATAACTTTATTCCTCATGGTAACACTAATAATTCCTTTTCTTTACAGTCCTCTGTAAGCTGTGAGGGTTGGGAGAATGTGCATATATCAGGTTGTAGAAGAAAACCAGTGGAATTTGTTTTTGCAGCGCTGCCACTGATAATAACAAAATGCACATTCATGTGTTAGTAACAAAATGCAAACTGTGTAATTTCAGTGTTTCTGTATATGAGTTAAATGCTCTTACATTTACATTTAAAAGTGCCAGTGTACAACATATAAACAGTAAAATTAATGTCCATAATTTAGAGGTTTAATTTTCCTTTATTTAGAACAGTATAAAGTAAATTTAAAACATCACGGCAAGTCAAAAGATAGGCCATTAAAGAAGAGAGAAGGCTTCCTACTACAGTACCTTAATAGCATTTTTCCCTTCCTTTTGCACAAGAGGCCCCACATTTTCATTTCTCACAGCCCTGCCTATTCCTTTCCAACTACCTCATTTTTATCCAGATGCACTTCCTCCCTTGTTTCTTCCTGAATGTGCTAAGGTTTCTCGCATTTCAAGACCTTTATTATTGCCCTTGCCTCTCGCTGCCATGCCCTTTTCCAGATGTCCCTATGGTAGGCTTTTCCACTTCCCTCACATTATTTTGCCAATAACACCTTTTCATTAAAGTTTTTCCTATCCACTTAACTAAAAGTGTAATCTCTGTTAATAAGAGTATTTGGGATTTTTCTTTTTTTTTTTCTCAGAAATTTAATGGTACTTCACTTTCTAATTTACTACATATTCTACTTAGTATATTTGCTTGTTTTCTGTCTGCTCACAAATATAAGAGAGAAGGAATGAATTACTCTGCAGAAACAAAAGTCTAGAGAGAGACACAGGGTAAATTATTCATGAATTTTTCCTAAAAACAATACCATTTTAACCAAATGACAAATTTTAGGGCTCTTGTGTTTTGAGTTAATATTCAAAGTAAGATTGAACGTCGTGGTCAAATGAGATCTGAGTCTTTGGTTAAATTTGAATTATTTGGCAAGACAATGGATTCACATTTCACTTGTGTAATACAATTTAATTAAAACATAAAAGTTAATATTATAGTTTATTTAATTTTAAATTCTCAACTCATACAAAGTGTTTGGTATAACTTTTTAGTGTTTACTTGAAATTAGTAAGCAGTAAGCATTCTGAGCAGTGAATGGCAGGTGTTCATTCTAATTTAACAAAGCAGATGTCAAATATTGTTTACTGGGGCTAACTGCTACTCCTTCTGGAAAGTGCTTTACTTTGGGGTTTCTCCTAATTAAAAATATCTAGCTATCACCTGTCAACTTTGTCTCTGTGGGACAGTGAAATCTTTAGGGAACACGACTTAAGCAATCTTTTCAGATAAAGAAAGGGGAAAATGCCATTAATTATTTAGAAAGAATTCTTTCTCTACTGTCAAAATTATAGTAGCATAATATAATTCACTTTCACTGGATAAATATTATACAGACTCTGAGACTCGTATAATCTGATAAATAAATTAAATCCCAAAGATGATGTATAAAAAAGTCTAAATATGAAATGTTAGATTATAAATCACATATCTTGCATTATTCTGCTTCCTATAAAATTTCAAATACCAACACATAACTACTATGTTCTAAGAATACCCCATAGAAACAGAGAGGTCAAATGTGTAACTTAATAATAATTTGTGCACTCTAGAAATAGAGATTTTACTACTGCTCAAATTACAAAATAATACAGGTTTCCAGGTTACTGACTCATGTGGATCATTGCCTGTACTCATTGCATTGTGACTACCATGTTTTAAAAACTATGTATACTGTGATTTGTGTTGCAAGAAAAGAGTATAGAACTTCATCTTCATAAAATAAAACTTGTCCATTTTCATACAGAATGGTGTCACAAGTTAATGAGGTTTTTAGTACCTGAGGAATGTTATAAAAATAGCATTTATTTAATAAGAATAAAGTTCTTATTTTTATCTAGTCAAGTCTTTGAATTGTATCTAAAATGCACAGCTGTATCGTGATGTACTTGTTAAATGTATAAACCTCAATTGTTGAGTTCCACCACTGGCAAGGAATACATATTATGTTGAACTATATAAAGTCAATGAGATAAACACAAGCTGTTTACTGTTTAACCTAATACATGTACATCTCTGCTAGGATAAACTAAATATTAATTTTTCACTTAAGTTTTGTTCTTTATATGTTGTGGTGGTGGGAATGATAGGGACCTGCAATAATATGCATAAGGAAAATGAACTTAATGAATGTGTTCTATACCAATTTGGATAAAATTAATAGAAATATTTTATTTCAAATTGCCATGACAATCTATTTAGCCACCTCACCCTATATTCTTCCATGGTCTCATAAATGGAATAGTTAGGTTTTCTTATAAGACTATAGTAACAGAGCTTTCTCTCTCTCTCTCTTTCTCTCTATGTTTCTCTCTCTGTCTCTATCACACACACACACACACACACACACACACACACACACACACACACAAATTGCTATTATGTTGACACTAGCCTATTGGAAAATGTAAATTATGTACCCTCAACAACAGGCATAGAATCTCTATATAGGAGATCTCTTGAGGTATTTGAATTGACATCCGAATTTATTCAAACACTGTTTATTTTATTTATTTGTTATTTTTTTTTTTTGATACAGGGTCTCACTCTGTCACCCAGGCTGGAGTGCAGTGTCACAATTGCCCTATTGTTGTAACCTCCAGGACTCAAGCAGTCCTCCTGCCTCAGCCTCCCCAGTAGCTGGGGCTACAGGCATGTATCACCACATCCAACTAAATTTTTAATTTTATTTTTTATAGAGACAGAGTTTTGCCATATTGCCCAGGTTGGTCTCAAACTGCTGGGCTTAAGTGATTTTCCTGCCTCAGCCTCCCAGAGTAGTGAGATTACGGGTGGGAGCTACTGCACCAATCCCAAACGCTTTTAAGAAATGATGATTTCTTTAGAAATGCGTGTTTTTTTTTTTCAAATTCTACTAACTCTAACAGGAAATTTAAGAATGAAATAGCACCGGCCAGGTGTGGTGACTCACACCTGTAATCCCAGTACTTTGGGAGGCCAAGGTGTGTGGATCACGAGGTCGAGAGATGAGATCATCCTGTCCAACATACTGACACCCTGTCTCTACTAAAAATACAAAAATTAGCGGGGTGTGGTGGTGCACACCTGTAGTCCCAGCTACTAGGGAGGCTGAGACAAGAGAATCACTTGAGCCCTGGAGGCAGAGATTGCAGTGAGCCGAGATTGTGCCACTGCACTCCAGCCTAATGACAGAGTGAGACTCTGTCTCAAAAAAAAAAAAAAAAGAAAAGAAAAAAGAAATAGCACCAAAAATGTTAATCAATTTGGTTCTACAAACAAACTAAATATAATCTGAAAATGTAAATTGCAGTGCATCAGAGTGAGTTAGTATTTCAGTTAGATATTTCTGTATTATTGTTTTTTGTTATATGAACTTTTTATGTTTCTGAATAGAAACTTGACATATAGTATTGACAATATTATTTTCATGTTATAGAAGTTAGTTTTTGCAATGCCCTCTCTGCTGTACTGGAAGCAATGTTTTTGATTTCAAGTTGACTGTCACACTCATACACAATAGGCTTCATTCATCCATCTCAACTTTACTTTGAATTAGGTAGTGTACATGTGGGGAAACAGTAGAGAATATAGATCAACAGCACAGTAAATACCTTGTGACTTCAAGGCACAGCTTCTGGTGTCCCTGTCATTCTGACCTTGGCATATGTCACAAAGAGATGAGGCTGACCAGGTGTGCATAGGCTTACATTAACCTGGGCTTCTTTCAGTGTCATCTCTAGTTGGTCATGCAGCCTCTGAGGTGGGTATGCTAGCTCCTATGCTCTATATATCTACCCCTTTTTCATACAGGTCTCTCCTTAAACTATACAGGATATCAACAGTTAAGTATAAGTGCTTGGTCCTCTACATAATCTTTAGGGGCATTGTCATTCATGTTGGATCTGGAGAATCTCTAACAATCCTAAGAGTTAATATTACAAGAAAAATTAGCAATAGGTTACACCCACAGATGTCCTTGAAACTACAGCAATTTGCTGCGAACCCTTTACATGTAGGTAGGTAGTATGAGAAATACAACTATAATGTCCAGTAAATTTGAAAGAATTAAAATAGCTTAGTAATTTCTTTGAATTTGACGAGTTTTATTTTTTGAGGATATATGTATTTTAATATATATATATAATATTTTTCATAGGTTATTGGGGGTACTGGCGGTGTTTGGTTATGAGTAAGTTGTTTAGTGGTGATTTGTGAGATTTTGGTGCACTCATTGCCAAAACAGTATACACTACACCCTATTCATAATCTTTTATCCCTCACTCCACTCCTCCCCTTTCCACCAAGTCCCCAAAGTCCATTGTATCATAGTTATGCCTTTGCATCTTCAGAGTGTAGCTTCTATATAGCAGTAAGAACATACAATGATTGGTTTTCCATTCCTGAGTTACTTCACTTAAAATAATAGTCTCAGTTTCATCCAGGTGGCTGCAAATGCTGATAATTCATTCCTTTTTATGACTGAGTAGTATTCCATCAAAATCTATCCATTTTGATGGAACACATATCTATCTATATCTATATCTATATCTATATCTATATCTATATCTATATCTATATCTATATCTATATCTATATCTATATATATCACAGTTTATTTATCCACTCATTTATTGATGGATATTTGAGTTGTTTCTATGATTTTGTAATTAGGAATTGTGCTGCTATAAACATGCATGTGCAAATACCAATATCTTTTTCTTATAGTGACTTATTTCCTTTGGGTAGACACTCAGTAGTGGGATTGCTGGATCAAATGGGAGAACTAATTTTAGTTCTTGAAGGAATCTCCACACTGTTTTCCATAGTGGTTGTACTAGTTTACATTCCAACCAGCAGTGTAGAAGTGTTCCATATCACTACATACACACCAAAATCTACTTTAAAAGATTTTTTTTTATTATGGCCATTCTTGCAGGTGTAAGGTGGCATTGCATTGTGGTTTTGATTTGCATTTCCCTGATCATTAGTGATGTTGACCTTTTTTAAAAATATGTTTGTCAGACATTTGTATATCTTCTTTTGAGAATTCTCTACTCATGTCCTTAGCCCACTTTTTGATGATATTGTTTGTTTTTTTCTTGCTGATTTGAGTTCGTTGTAGATTCTCCGTATTAGTCCTTTGTCAGATGCATAGACTGTGAAGATTTTTTCCCATTCTGTGGACTGTCTGTTTACAGTGCTGACTGTCCAGTAAATTTGAAAGAATTAAAATAGCTGTGCAAAAGCTGTTTAGTTTAATTAAGTTCCAGCTATTTATCTTTATTTTTATTGCATTTGCTTTTGGGTTCTTGTTCATGAAATCCTTGCCTAAGCCAATGTCTAGGAGAGTTTTTTCAATGTTATCATCTAGAATTTTTAATAGTTTCAGGTCTTAGATTTAAGTCCTTGATCCATCTTGAGTTGATTTTTGTATAACGTGAGACATGAGGATTCAGTTTCATTCTTCTACACATGGCTAGCCAATTATCCCAGCCCCATTTGCTAAAAAGAGTGTCCCTTCCCACTTTATGGTTTTTGTTTGCTTTGTTGAAAATCAGTTGGCTGTACATGTTTGGGTTTATTTCTGGGTTCTCTATTCTGTTCCATTGGTCTATGTGCCTATTTTTATACCAGTATCATGCTCTTTTGGTGACTATAGTCTTATTGCACAGTTTGAAATCAGGTAATGTGATACCTCCAAGTCTGTTGTTTTTGTTTTGTCTTGCTTTGGCTATGTTGGCTCTTTTTTAGTTCCATATAAATTTTACAATTGTTTTTTTCAAATTCTGTGAAGAATTTTAATGGCATTTTAATGGAAATTGCATTGATTTTATAAATTGCTTTCGGCAGTATGGTAATTTTCATAATATTGATTCTATATAATCATGAGCATGGGGTATGTTTCCATTTGTTTCTATTGTCTCTGATACCTTTCAACTCTGTTTTGTAGTTTTGCTCATAGAAGTCTTTCACCTCTTTGGTTAGGTATATTCCTAAGCATAAGTAGTTTTAAAACATTAGAGTTTGAGGAAGCACAGCTTTCATTTGTTTTCTCAAAAACTAAAGTGTTAAAATTGAAATTCTGAAAAATATTATCCTCTTTATTATTATGTAACTATACAGTATAAGGAAAATGGATTCTTTATTGCATAAAGTAAATCAATTTTTGAAAACTATATGGTAATATAGTGTCAAGTTGAATATTATGGGTCTTTCTAAAATTCATTTAAATGGATACATAAGGAAATTAAAAAAAGAAAGATATAAGTAATACTGTGCATATATTCTCTTCTCATATATTTGGAGATAGCCTGGTTTACTGTATTACTTTCAAAATGTACTTTCTTATGAAACTGTTTATTTTAGTAACTTTATTTGATATATTTTCACTGACTCATATTGACTTTTTATATTAGGGCTATTACTATTATCACTTCTAAGAGCAGGACCAATTTTTTTTTAAGTGCAAAATTTCAACGTTGTTTGTTAGATGGCATTAAATGTGTTATTTATCTAATGTTTTTTCAAACTTCATGATGTTTTATTATCCAAAAAGAAACATTTTAATTTGAGTAATATTAGCTTGATAGGAAAGATCTTGTTTTTCTCATTTAAATTTAATTTTTAACTTGTTGGTTAGAAAAATAAATAACTGTTGTTTTAAATAATTTTAATAGATTCAGGAGCACTTTGAGGTTTCTAGATCTATTTTGATATATTGATAGAGAACATGGCCATGCTAGAAATCTATTAATGATATTCAGTGATGAAAAATTCAAGTTAGAAAAGAAAAATTCATATTCAAAATTCAGGCAAGTAATAAATCAATTTTTTCTTAATTGAATGAAGAATATAAGACACCCTATTTTCAAACACAGAAGTTTCCATTGCTATTAATAACTTTCTTCTTGCATTGCAGCACAAACTGGAAATAATAGACATCATTGTTAAATGACTTTCATTCAGGCTTAGAAATCAACAATAACATTGCATTAACTGGTCAACTGACAGGACCATTTTTTAAGAAGTATCAATCAAAAGATAATCCAACTATAGATATAAATTTAAAAGGAACATAAAATGTTGGGTTTTAGCAGATACTCATTTAATTTAGTTCACTATTATTTATGCTCTTTGTAATCACAAAGAGTATACTATATATGTAAGTGCTATTATCAGATATATAGTTCATAAAATTGATTAGAATACACTACCACCAGGTAAAGAAATATCCCAGACTTTTCAATCTATGAAGCAACAACTGTGGAATCACATATAATTGGTTCTCAGTAAACAGTAAATAACAGATTTCATAACTTTTAAAAGAGCTATTTTCCAGAAAATCTGAGATTATTTTATATTATATTGTTTGTGGCATTACCTAACAGTGAAGTTTCTATACATTATAAATTTGGATATTTTAAAAAATAAACATAAGAGCACTAGTGAATTGTACATAATCCAAATGCAATTATGATAGCTGGTTGAACAGAATCCTAATTATTAAAACCACAATCTAACAACAGTCATAATAGCAAAATGCTGCATTTACCTTTCAAAAAGTTATTTAATTTTAACAAATTCTGAATAAATTTAATAAATGATTCTAGGAAGTTCTGTATTATCTGTTAAGCACATTAATCAATAGCCATCTACTATTATTTCTAGTGAAATCACAAAGCATTTATACACTGTGAAAGTATTGCAATATTTAGTTTATAAAAATATAATTTTATCTGATTTTATCTTCTTCCCACAGTAATGGTTTCAGGTTATTTTAGTGATTTAAATATTAGAACTACTCACTTGAATCAGCCGATTACAATAAGATTGAGTACTTAGTGTTTGATCTTAAACAGTCAATCCATTTTATTATAAAGACCCGGTCTTAGGTTCCCCTTTTGGCTATTAAAATTTAACTTGTCTTGTAATTTGGGCAATGAAGGATCTGTTTAATCAGTTGTAATAATTTTAAGTGACTGTGTTTGACAAGCAGTCCTTTTCTGCTTTCAATTAGTCCCTGATGTAGACAGCCAGATCTGATAATTCAAAAGTGTGATTTTTTTTAACCTGCATTATCTGGTTTGGTTTTATCACCTTGGCCAAGTTAATTGAAAAGTTGCCAAATATCCACTTCATGCTGTGCTGTGCAGACAGAGCAATAACATGTTTAATACACCAAATGCTTGGATGGATAAATACGAAGAAAACAAGGTGCTTTATTGCCATGTTTATCTTCAGCTCTTCAAACAAAACATGGCCTCTCAATTCTGGTATCTCATTTTGGTTATCATTGTGATTATTGCCATTGCCAAAACCAAATTGATGGGTTGATCCAGGCAAACCATTTATTAATTTTATGAAAGAATAATATATGTCAATTAACACCTTAGAAATGTATACCTAACCATTTAGAATTAATTTGTTTAGCTGAACATATTTCCTTCTTTGCAGCTTTGAATTTGTATATTAGATATCTCTTTCAGATTATTCATATGTTTCTAGAAACATTTCCTTTACAGTGTTGTTTTTATCACATATGTTTCAACCAACATTACAAATACTATTAACTGCTCAGTATATTTTTAAATGCATTTTATACAGTAATTGGTATCTTGGCCTTTTAAATGAGGCTTTCTAGATAACTTAGAGTTGCCTTTGCTTCTATTATCCCTTTGATAAAGCTTCTTAGTACTCAATATAATTCGATTGGCATTTGGATACTATACATTTACTTTGTTGATTTTAATGGCATATCATAAAAAATTATTGAACATATGAAATCAAACTTGATGATAGATTTCATGATTTTACAATGCTAATTTCTGTTTTTTATAGAATTAACTTTCAATTAACAGATTACAGCTAAATTTTGTTATTTCTTTATTTTCTTAAATAAAATAAAGCTTTGCACTCTGTGAAGTTGGCTGAAAAATTGAATCTTACAAATGTTGCAGGTGTCCTTTTTCCATTTGGTGAGACTATATGGGAATTCTGGAAGGTAGTGGAGCCCAGAAAATCACAGACTGAAATAATTGCCTTGACTGTTCAAGTGGTCCTTGACCTTGCTTGTACAATCCAGGCTGGTTCCCAGGTCTACAACAGTTTCCTTTTTCTTTGCCATTACAGTGACTCACTAGGCCACTCTCAGCCTTCAGATTTTTCATCCAGAAGCTAGTCTACAGTCTTAATTTTTTTTTAACCTACTGCAAGAGACACATACCAAGTTCTCAGAATAGTTCTCTTAAAGCCCTTTCCATTAGACTTCAAGTGAGATGGGGGTTCTCTCGTTGAGATAGGGGAATAAAAGAAAGGTGGAACTTACAGCTGTTCAGTAACTTCTGCTGATATAATTCTCCACAACTAAATGTTTTTGAATCAAATTCTTACTGCACTTCTCTTCTTAACAGGAATAAAACACCTAACTGAATCTGACCTTAATTTGAAATTTTTTCATGCTGGATTGTCTTCATCTCACTTGGTATTTGCTAACTATCTTAGCTGAAATTTCCATTTTAACATTCTGTGCTTCATTTTCTTCACACATAAAATTAGGAATATATTTTTTAAACTTCCTTTATGGAAAACAACTTATTATGGTTATTGTGATAAGCAAGTTAATCTATGCTTAGAACTATCACTTTTTTAAAAATTAGATTTTCTTCCCTCCAAAGTTATAAAATCTGCCTGTGATAGTACACAAAAGGTCAAGTCTCTGGGAAGGATTTGGACATAGCATGAGTGAAAGCAGTTGCTCTGACTTATAAATCTGAAACTACGTATTTTCCATCTTCCCAATTGTGTTTACTACATATACTGGCCTCTATGTTTTGATGCAAAATTTTAATCTTATGTTAACTTGTGCCATAGGAAAAAAAAAAAAAAAAAACCTGAAATTCTTATCTCTGATTTTCATGTTGCAGAACAGAGAATCTAAAATTTGAGTTATTTTTTTCTGACAAACTTTTAATTAATTAGAAGCCACCCATATTCATTCAGGTAATGAATTTTAGATAATATAGCAGGCCTTGCTACTTGTCTATGTGTTCTATTATAATATTGTTCAAAATAATTGTCACTTGCCTTTTGGGGACCTTATACTTCCCTGTGCCAATGGCATGAGGCCAGTGATGGCCAGAATCATTTGAGAAAAAGTGATGTGTTTCAGTCGAGTATAATGACACCATATTAGTAATATTTAGTGTATATATTTGGTTAACTTTTTACACCATATACACATGTATATGTAAAATTATATGGAGTGTGTAATAAATTGTATTTTCTAAAACGGATTAGTAATTTCTAGATTCAAATAGAGAAATGAACCCAGTTTATAAAACTACCTCTATATAAAATGTGATGAAATTAAATTATCAGCATAGAAAATAAAATAAAGCAAGGATAAAAACTATCCAAATAAAGAAAAAAATTACTTTGAAATAAATTCAGATATGTTCTTTAATGAAAGAGGAGAGATAACTTTAAAAGTAAACAGTTCTTAAAGAAGAGCTAGGAAAGGAAAGAATTTTTATTTGCAAAAATGACATTGATTAATTTCATTAGTTTTATGGGTAAAAGAGGAAGTCACAATGGAAGGTTTTCTGAAAACCAGTTTGATTAAGAACAAAAATTAAAATGGCTAGAGGTTTCTTTTTTTCTATTTTAATTGTACAACAGAGAGGACGGATCAGAAAATAAACATGATTACACTGACCTATTTGCTGAACAGAGAAGATAAGTGCATTGCCTACTTCTGATTAGGACATAGAAAATTATGGGACTTGTGCTTTCAACTTAACGCTAAGACCAAGACATATATGCAAAACTAATCATAGCTACTGGGAAACTAATAGCTAAAAATCAATCAACAAACAAACAAACAAAAAGTTCTGAGTAGTATTCAGAGAGTAATTATTCTTTCCTCAGACAGAGAAGACATATAACTCTTTTCAGCCCTGTAGGAAAGCTGGAAGGAAGCGGCATCTATAATAGATGGGTCTCTGGAAAATGTGGGTTGCCTGAGACTGTTGAGTAACTTTCATTTAGGTTGTCAAATCATCTGTAGGATTATGAACACTTCAACAAAAACATCCTAAAGAAAACCCAACTACAGGCATAAGTTCAAGAAAAATACAAGATATTACATATTAGGAAACTAGCAAAATAAGAGTAGATGAATAAGGAGAAATCAGCCAACCAATTTATGTTTTGACTGGCTTGATGAAAAAAAATCCCAAGTAACCCTGATCAAAGAGCAATTCTGCAGTTACCTGTTAGTTTTTTCCTTGGACCATCCCTGAGTGAATGGAGATGGCAGGTGGCCTGCCAAAATAGAAGATAGGCAGGAGAGCAGGAAAACATCACCTTTGAGGTATACAGGATCTTTCTTCTGTACAAAGCTGTGGAACACTGCCTGAGGACAGGTCAGAAGAGCTAAGAAATATTTTTTACAGTCAACTGAGGTTTTTGTTGGGAAGTTGAGGCAATGAACCTGGGTCTCCTGCATTCCTGTGTGTCTTGTCAGCAGACACATGAATTTTTTTTGTTCTTATTTCTTCAAGACTGTTTCATAACATAAAACTATGGAAGGCAGAGATAACTGTCTACCTCTAAACAAGAGGGCCATTATTATGCTACTCAGTGTAATAAAGATAAACACTTTTCTTGGAACAAAGTCATAAAGGTTTGGTTGATGTCCATTATAAAGATTTGGGTTTCCTAAACTCAGTGCTCCTCAGTTATGATGCATACCCACTGTTTGTGTAACATCCAGCTAAGTTCACCTCTATCTCATTGTCATGGGTCTTGAGGGGAGAGAGGATACTGTAAGCACAAAGCTTATGTTACCTGCTGTCTTATGAGTAATAAAGTCTTTTGTCTCTGACCTAGAAATCTCCTGATGTCTTCCAGCATCCATAATATTATGGCAGGCCAATGTGCCAGCTTGCAAAAAAAAAAAAAAAAAAAAAAAATTATCAGATCTTTCAGAATTCTTGAAATTTTCACCAAGTTGAAGGCATTATCTAGAGACTGAATGTTAAAAAACAAAAACTGACATGAAAAAGAGGTCTCACAATGTGCAGAAAGGCCAAGGCAGAACTGGAAATCAAAACAAACTTCCCAGTGACTCCAAAATATGGCAGGTAAACAAATCCACAAAGAGATCTGTCATTGCTCAGATTTCAACCACTGTTGGAAGGAGATGTCTGATCCCATGCTCAGTGTGTTTGAAACCACTTGTGAATGCAAACTAAAAGTGCAGGAAAATTCAGAAACAGCTGAATTAAATGAAAGAATCATCCCCCAAAACAACTTGCTCTTTACAATAAACGCCAAGCTCTTCTATCAAATAACTATTATTAATTAAGTCACATGGCCAAGAGAATAAAGAGTCAACGTAAAGAAGACCCAGAGATGGCCTGAAGGTTGGAATTATTGGGAAGATATTTTAAAATAGCAAAGAGAGAACACAGCAAAGTGAAGAAGGCAGAAAAAAATATACCCAATGAGAAAGAAAAATGTTAAAACAAAATATATACTTTATTATTTTTAAACTATAAAATATGAAATGAATAGCTATTTTGATGGACTTAGCAGTAGATTCACACATTAAAAGCAAATGCTTTGAAAGAAGCACTAAACTAGAAAAGGAAAAACCAGTACCAGCCACTGCAAAAACATTCCAAATTGTAAAGACCTTCAACACTATGAAGAAACTGCATCAGCTAATGGGCAAAATAACGAGCCAGCATCATAATAACATGATCAAATTCACACATAACAATATTAACTTTAAATGTAAATAGGCTAAATGCCCCAGTTAAAAGACAGAGACTGGCAAATTGGACACACATAGGCTCAAAATGAAGGGATGGAAGAAGATTTACCAAGCAAATGGAAAGCAAAAAAAAAAAAAAAAGAAAAGAAAAGAAAGAAAAAAAAGTAGGGATTTCAAACCTAATCTCTGACAAAAAGACTTTAAATGAACAAAATTCAAAAAAGACAAAGGGGATTACATGACTATAAGAGGATCAATGCAACAAGAAGACCTAACTATCCCAAATATATATGCACCAAACACAGGAGGACCCAGATTCATAAATTAAGTTCTTAGAGACCTACAGAAAGACTTGGACTCCTCCCACACCATAATAGTAGGAGATTTTAACACCCTACTGTCAATATTAGATCAATGAGAAAGAAAATTAACAAGTGTATTTAGGACTTGAACTCTGCTCTAGACCAAGCAGACCTAATGGACATCTACAGAACTCTACACCCCAAATCAACAGAATATACATTCTTCTCAGCACCACATAGCACTTATTCTAAATCGACCACATAACTGGAAGTAAAGCATTGCTCATCAAATGCAAAAGAACAGAAGTTATAACAGTCTCTCATACCCCAGTGCAATCAAATTAGAACTCAGGATTAAGAAACTCAATGAAAACCATACTACTAAATGGAGACTGAACAACTTGTTTCTGAATGACTACTGAGTAAGTAATGAAATGAAAGCAGAAATAAAGTTGTTCTTCGAAACCTATGAGAACAAAGACACAATGTACCAGAATCTCTGGGACACAGCTAAAGCAGTGTTTAGAGGGAAATTTATAGTACTAAATGCCCACAGGAGAAAGCAGGAAAAATTGAAATCTTAACACCATGTTTGAAAGAACTAGAGAAACAAGGGCAAACAAATTCAAAAGCTACCAGAAGACAACAAATAACTAATATCAGAGCAGAACTGAAGGAGATAGAGACACAAAAAACTCTTCAAAAAAAATCAATGAATCCTGGAGTGGGTTTTTTGAAAAGATCAACAAAATAGGTAGACCGCTAACCAGACTAATACAGAAGAAAAGAGAGAAGAATCAAAGAGACACAATAAAAGATGATAAAGGGGATATCAATACAATGTGCCATCAGGGAATACTATAAACACCTCTACACAAATAAACTAGAAAATCTAGAAGAAGTGTATAAATTCCTGGACACATACACCCTCCAAAGTCTAAACCAGGAAGAAGTCGAATCTCTGTATAGACCAATAACAAGAACTGAAAACGAGGCAATAATTAGTGGCCTACAAACCAAAAGAAGTCCAGGACCAGATGGATTCACAGCAGAATTCTACCAGAGATACAAACAGGAGCTGGTACCATTACTTCTGAAACTATTCCAAATGATAGAAAAAGAAGGATTCCTCCTTAACTCATTTTATGAGGCCATCATCATCCTGATGCCAAAACCTGGCAGAGACACAACAAAAAGAAAATTTCAGGCCAATATCCCTAATGAATATTGGTGTGAAAATCCTCAATAAATACTGGCAAACCAAATCCAGCAGCACATCAAAAAGCTTATCCACTGCCATCAAGTTGGTTTCATCTGTGGGATGTAAGCCTGGTTCAACATATGCAAATCAATAAATGTAATACATTACAAAAACAGAACCAATGACAAAACCACATGATTATTTCAATGGATGCAGAAAAGGCCTTCAATAAAATTCAACAGCACTTCATGCAAAAAACTTTCAATAAACTAGGTATTGTTGGAACATATCTCAAAATAATAAGAGCTATTTATGACAAATCCATAGCCAACATAATACTGAATGGGCAAAAACTGGAAGCATTCCCTTTTATGCCCTCTCTCAAGAGTCTTATTCAACATAGTATTGGAAGTTCTTGCCAGGGCAATCAGGCACAAGAAAGAAATAAAGCAGGGGCCCAAAGTGGCTCCGGCCGGATGTCGTGGCGCTTGCGAAGGCGAGGCCAAGAGTTCAAGGCCAACCAACCTCAGCAACCTTACAACCTCTCAATGATTGGCAAAAAAAAAAAAAAAAAAAAAAAAAAAAAAGAAATAAAGCAAATTCAAATAAGAAAAAAGGAAGTCAAATTGTCTCTGTTCGCAGATAACATGATTATAATTTAGAAAGCCCCATCATCTCAAACGAAATTCTTCGTAAGTTGATAAACAACTGCAGAAAAGTCTTAGGATACAAAATTAATGTGCAAAAACCACAAGCATTCCTATACACCAGTAATAGAAAAACAGAGAGCCAAATCATGAGTGAACTTCCACTCTCAATTGCTACAAAGGGAATAAAACAGGAATACAACGTACAAGGGATGTGAAGGACCTCTTCAAGGAAAACAACAAACCATGGCTCTAGAAAATAAGAGAGGACTCAAAAAAATGAAAAAATTTTCCATGCTCATGGATAGGAATAATCCATATTGTGAAAATGGCCATAGTGCCCAAAGTAATTTGTAGATTCAATGCTATTCTCGTCAAGCTACCTTTGACTTTCTTCACAGAATTAGAAAAAATGACTTTAAATTTCATGTGGAACCACAAAGGAGCTCACATAGCCCAGACAATCCTAAGCAAAAGGAAGAAAGCAATAGACATCACACTACCTAACTTCAAACTATATTACAAAGCTGCAGTAAACAAAATAGCATGATACTGGTACCAAAACAGAGGTATAGATCAATGGAACAGAACAGAGGCCTCAGAAATAACACCACTCATCTACAACCATCTGATCTTTGACAAACCTGACAAAAACAAGTAATGGGGAAAGGATTCCCTATTTAATGTGTTGGGAAAACTGGCTAGCCATACGTAGAAAATCAAAACTGGACCCCTTCCTTACACCTTATACAAAAATTAACTCAAGATGGTTAAAGACTTAAACATAAGACCTAATACCATAACAACCCTAGAATAAAACCTAGGTAATACTATTCAGGACGTAGGTATGGGCAAAGCCTTCTTGACCAAAACACCAAAAGCAATGGCAACAAAAGCCAAAATTGACAAATGGGATCAAATTAAACTAAAGAGCTTCTGCACAGCAAAAGAAACTATCAGAGTGAAGAGACAACCTACAAAATGGGAGAAAATTTGTGTAATCTATCCATTTGACAAAGGTCTGATATCCAGAATCTACAAAGAACTTAAATTTACAATTAAAAGAAACCCAACAAAAAGTGGGTGAAGGTTATGAACAGACACTTCTCAAAAGAAGACATTTATGGAGCCAAGAAGCATATGAAAAAAAGATCATCATCACTGGTTACTAGAGAAATGCAAATCAAAACCACAATGAGATACCATCTCATGTCAATTAGAATGGTGATCATTAAAAAGTCAGGAAACAACAGTTATTGGAGAGGATGTGGAGAAATAGGAAAGTTAGAGTCTAAATTAGTGCAACCATTGTGGAAAACAGTGTAGTGATTCCTCAAGGATCTAGAACCAGAGATACCATTTGACCCAGCAATCCATTACTGGGTATAAACCCGAAAGATTGTAAATCATTCTACTGCAAAGACACATGAATACGTATGTTTATTGCAGTATTGTTCACAACAGCAAAGACTTAGAATCAACCCAAATGCCCATCAATAATAGACTGGATAAACAAAATGTGGCACATATACACCATTGAATATTATGCAGCCATAAAAAACGATGAGTTCGCGTCCTTTGCAGGGACACAGATGAAGCTGGAAACCATCATTCTCAGGAAACTAACACAGAAACAGAAAACCAACCACCACATGTTCTCATTCATAAGTGGGAGTCGAACAATCAGAACGTATGGACACAGGGAGAGGAACATCATACACTGGGGCCTGTTGGGGGTTCAGGGCTAGGGGAGGGATAGCATTAAGAGAAATACCTAATGTAGATGACAGTTTGATGGGTGCAGCAAACCGCCACGGCTCATGTATACCTATGTAACAAACCTGCATGTTCTGCACATGTATCCCAGAACTTAAAATATAATAATAAATAATAATAATAATAAAGATCCCGTCATTTGCAACAACATGAGTAGGACTGGATGTTATTATGCTAAGTGAAATAAGCTGGCAAAGAAAGACAAACATCATGTTCTCAGTTATTTGTTTTAAAATATTTTGTTTTAAAATCTCAATTATTTGTTTTAAGTTTTTTAATTAAAGAATATATACAATTGAATTCATGGAGATAGAAGGTAGAGGGACTGTTGACAGAGACTGAGAATGGTCATAGGAGGGTTGCGGGGAGGTGGGGATAGTTAGTGGGTATTAATGGATACAAAAAAAAGTAAAAAGAATGGATAAAAACCTAGTACTTGATAGAACAATAGGATGACTATAGTCAATAATAATTTAATTGTATGTTTTAAAATAGTTAAAAGAGTGTAACTGAAATGTTTGTAATACAAAAGTATAAAAGTTTAGGGGATAGATTCTCCCATTTTACATGATGTGATTATTACACATTTCATGCATCTATCAAAACACCTCATGTACCCCATAAACATATACATCTAACATGTACTCCCAAAATTAAAAATTAAAAAAGTGTAGTTAGAATAATCAAAAAGTCAAAACCTAACTGTATGCCCTTCGGATGAGACAAATTTGCAAAAATATATTTTGGGACTATTTAGTTCCAAGCCAAAAGAATAGAGGAAACTACTAGAGACATTCTTTTTTTTTTGAGATGAAATTTCGCTCTTGTTACCCAGGCTGGAGTGCAATGGCACGATTTCAGCTCACCACAACCTCCGCCTCCTGGGTTCAGGCAATTCTCCGGCCTCAGCCTCTGGAGTAGCTCGGATTACAGGCACGCGCCACCACGCCCAGCTAATCTGTTGTATTTTTAGTAGGGACGGGGTTTCACCATGTTAACCAGGATGGTCTCGATCTCGACCTCGTGATCCACCTGCCTCGGCCTCCCAAAGTGCTGGGATTACAGGTGTGAGCCACCATGCCCGGCCTACTGCTAGAGACATTCTAAAATGAAAATAAAAATCAGACAAATTGACTTCCAAAAACAAAACAAAACAAAAAAGATACAGGTATTCCCCACAAGATGTTATAGATATCATATAAAATTATGAAAACAAAAGAAAATATATGACTTCAAGTTTTGTAGGGAAACTGCCAGAAAACCATGGGAAAATATACAGAATGTGATGTATCAAAAATAGTAATTTCTTCTATTAGCCTCAAACAAATGAAGTTATTTTGTAAATTGATATTAACTGATTTCAGTGCAATAATTATGTGATCTGAATGCTATGATATCACACACATATATACACACACAATCACTATATCCTTGAAAGGGAATGTATTGTTAATAAATCACTTGTGCAATATGAGGCAAAATATTATAAACTAAAATCTTATTACAAAAAATAGAATTAGCTAATATATATTCTTAAACTGCAATGCAAACTAATAATTAATAAGATTAAAAATAGAACAATACTTAAATCTTGAAAATGAAGAGAAAGGAAAATTTGCATGAAGAATTTTTTGGAAAAAAAGGAATTCAGAACTAACATTGTAAAATATCAAAGTAATAATAAAATGTGGACTCCCAAATAAATTTGGTTTTCCCAAAAGCAGTTTCTAAAAAACAGGAAAGAGAAAAAAAAAAAGATAAATAAATAAATAATGAAAACAAATGCAATTATATATATTTAAAAAAAAAACCCTAGCTAAATTAACTACAAAAGGTAAAAAAACACAAAAAAGTGTTAGAATGGTGCAATAACTACAAATTATATTTGCAGAATTGTAAGAATGGCTGTCAAATTTCTTCACAAAAAGTTTTAAATAAAATTAGTTGAAAACTTAATAAAAATAATATATTTCTAAATAAATAAAAATTACCAACACCTTAGTATAACAGTAAGCTTGGAAAATATTAAATCATTGAGCAAAAACCTATCTTCCCTATTTTTTCCAACCAAAAACTTCTAATGGGTAAATATTTCTTTTAGAAAGGAGCAAACTTTTTTTAAATGCTACTCAATTTTTTTAAGAGCATGATGGAGAGGGATAAAAGCTTCACTTTTTTTTTTGTGAATACTCTCCAAACGGAAGATCTTACTTATTAATATTAGGTAATATGGAATAAGACCATAAAAGCATAACTTATTTTGAGCAAAGTACTTCATCATAGACAACATTTTTTAAAAGTGAAAAAGTTCAATGCTATTACTGATTTTTTTAAAAAATTAACCTAGCCAGGCAAGGTGGTTGACATCTGTAATACCAGCACTTTGGGAGACAAAGGTGGGCAGATAGCTTGAGTCCAGGGTTTTGAGACCAGCCTGAGCAACATAGGGAGAATCATCTCTACAAATAATTTAAAAATTAGCCAGGCATGGTGGCAGCACACCTATAGTCCCAGGTACTTGGGAGGCTGAGGTGGAAGGATAGCTTGAGCCTAGGAGGTTGAGGTTGGAATGAGCTGTGATCTCACCATTGCACTAAAGCTTGAGTGCTTTAGTGCACAGCAAGCCCCAGTCCCCCAAAAACACACCAAAAATCTAATTCAAAGCTTTTGAAACCTTATATAATTTTATTCAAAACAAAGAAAATAATGTTATGTATGATAAAATATGGAAGCAATTATAAACTTGGGAGAAAAAATAGGTTATTGATTTTCAACATAGGTACAAATGTAAATAAATCTCCCTGTCTCATTTACACCAAAATAAAATTTTAAAGTTAAGATTTCTATAAAAGTATTTGAAATTAAATTTAAGATGGGATTTGATATTATTTTATGAAAAGTTTATAGGAAAATCCCTTTTAATCCTAGGGTCAACTTGGGTTGTCACAAAAAATACCAAAAACTAGGTGGCTTAAACAGCAGAAATTATTTTATTACAATTTTAAAAAAGACTGGAAAGTCCAAGATTAAGGTGACAGTGATCCCGTTTCTGTCAAAGGCTCTGTTCTTGGCTCTTAGGTGGCTGTCTTCTTCCTGTCTTCAGACACCAGAGAGAGCTCCTATCTGTGTCTCTTCTTATAAGAACACAAACTTTACTCTCACCTTATTTAAACTGAATTAGCGTCAGCACTTCGTATCCACTGGTTTCACATTGATAGATTCAATTAACTGAGGATCTAAAGTTAAGACAAAAAGAATAAAAATAACAATACAAAAACTAAAAATAACATTAAAATATAGTGAAAAACTATTTACATTTGGTAGTGAACTATTTACATAGGTTTTAAAGGTAATCTAGAAATCAATTAAAGTATACGGGAAACCAATGAAAGTATTCAGGATGATGTGTTTAGATTATATGCAAATATTGCATCATTTTGTATAAAGGTCTCGAGCATCTGAGAATTTGGTATCTGCAGGGGTCCTGGAACCAATCCCCTATGAATACTGAGGAACTGTATTTTCATACTGGCCCTATCTCCAAGTACATTCACGTTGGAGATTAGGTCTTCAAAACATGAATTTGGAGAAACCAAATTGAGTCCATAGCCCCTGCTTAAAGAAAAAAAAAGAATAAATAAGGGAAAAGAATAAAATATTTGATGAAAGAAGTGTTTAAAACAAACATCTAGAAAACCGGTGTAAACTTAGCAACAAAATAAAATGACATGTCAGAGTAAGAAAAAAAATATTTGCAATTCAAGATATGTACTTTAAAAATGTCCTATAATATACAAAGCACTCTGTAAGACATGATATAAAAATATTAATGCAAAATAATTTGAGTTTGAGTATATGTTTTGAGTATATGAAAAGACAGGTGATACCAATATATGCTGACATTGCCAGCAAGAACATTAGTGGTTTACAACCTTCAACAAATTAAGAAAATGCAAATAAAAATAAAACCGATGAGATATTTTTATGTAAACGTAGCAGATATTATACAATGGTAATATTTAATGTTCAGAGGAGTGAAGAAATGGTGCCTTATTCAGTACAAATTAAGGATAATCAGGAAGAATTTATCAATAATTATTAATGTAGTAGTACAAGTACACACGCAGGTAGACCTAGCAATTATTTCTTAGAAAAAAAATTTTTTTTGCAAATTTGTTTTTTTGTTTTTGAGACAGAGTCTTGCTGTGTCGTCCAGGCTGGAGTGCAGTGGCACAATCTCAGCTCACTGAAACCTCCACTTACTGGGTTCAAGCAATTCTCCTGCCTCAGCCTCCCGAGTAGCTGAGTGGGGAGAATACCACCACAGGCACATGCCACCACAGCTGGCTAATTTTTTTTTTTTTTTTTTTTGTATTTTTAGTAGAGATGTTTTTCGCTGTGATAGCATGGATGGTCTCCATCTCCTGACATCGTGATCTGCCAACCTTGGCCTCCCAAAGTGCTGGGATTACAGGCATGAGCCACCATGCCAGGCCATTTTTGCAAACTTAATGTATTAAAGATATATCTTGAGATAGTTATTGCAGCATTAATTGCATTTAAAGGAAAACTATGAAAAAACCTAAACGTTAATCAGTTGGGGATTTATTAAATATATATTTGTATGCCCACATATTTGCATATTATTCAGGTATTAAAAATGAGCTAGCTTTCTATGTGGGAAAACTTTTGAAAACCTAATGATTTATTGTGAATTACATTGTAAAAGAAAACAACTGAAGTCAGTGTCCACCAGCCTTCAAAATCTCTCAGCTGAGTACCCTATTTAATCAATTAGAACCTGTGAGTCAGTATTTCTCCCTAGCCAATGAACTATCTCCAAAACCAACTTTTTATAGAAATCCTCTATTAAAAAACCTCTCCTGCACTTGCCTTATAGGATGCTATTCAAGGCTGCCCTGATTTGGTGTATTAATTATATTTTCTTTGTCCTCTTTGACAACGTTTTTTTTCTTTCCTCCAGGTAACAGCACGCATTGCAGAAGAAAAGAATATTATGAGTGCATTAGTTTGGTAAGTTGCTTTTGTCTGTAATTGTTTTAATATGGCTGCATTTTCGAGTACTGTATGTATCAGTAGACAGAATAAAAAAAGATAAAACCAGAAATTATCAAAGCATGGCATAAAAAATTTCATATTGAAACTACCACGTTCTCCTCCTTCCCCCTTTTTTCCCTTACACCCTCACACCACCTCACCCTCTTAAATACACTTCCTCCTCATCATTTATATAGACATAAAAATTAATTGTGATACAATAGCAGTTAGTTTATTTAATTCTCTAATGAGGATTAAATTAACTGCTATTGTGTCGCAATAAATTTTTCTATCTATTAATTATGTGGTTATTTTCTTCATATAAAATAATATTTGTTGGAAAGAGTAAAAGGATTCGCATCTTAGTGTACTACAAGTCAACGTCTTTCAATTGTTACGTGAGGAAATTATACATGGTAAATGTTCAAGTTGGTCAAACTGACTTTGATTATAATTATGTAGCTTGATGCATTAAATGAAAGTACTGTTGGTGGGGAACCCATGTTACTAAAGGTCTGATTCAAAATTTTGCCATATGGCACCCATAATCCTGATGAGGTGATTGTAAAGATTAGTCTACTGAGAAGGAACCACTTTATATTTATTTATTTATGCTTAACAGGCAACAAGCATTAAGATGTGAAATTTCAGTGCACCAAAAAGATGAAGATGACTGAGTTACTTTAAAACTCAAATTAGATAGATATAATAATGTATATTAAGATTAGAGACTGACATCATCAATGATAAACAGCTGCTTGAAGACTGGTACATAGGTTTCCACAACAGTTTTTGGATACATTAGCCAGTGGGTCTCAGATATCAGTCGTGATCCCTTTTTGTCTTTCAGTCAGTTTTACAAAGTACCTCCAGTAATTTTATAAGTCTGAGTATATTTAATAGGTATTTTCGCCTAAAATATATTTTGGATTGCTTTACTGTTTTTCAACTAGAGACACTTTTCTAAGTAGGAGTAGGAGGTAAGGGAGAGGAATTACAGCAGCAAGGGAACTGCACATGAACTGAAATCTGATATACACATCAGTTGAAATAATTAGATTTCTTTTGAAGTTCCTTTTGAATTTTATCTATTGTATATTGATGTGGGAAAACACAACTGTAATTGTTAAATGATTTAGTTTACTACAATGTTTTTAGTACCTTGCTAATGAAAAGAAATTAAATTGCTTCTAATATAACTAAGGCTAATTAATTGTACTTTAATCTATTGATGTAGACATGCCTCATCTTATTGCGCTTTGCTTTACTGTGCTTTGCAGTTTTGTTTTTACAAATTAGAGATTTCTGCCAATTCTTCATTGAGCATGTCTGTTGACACTATTTTGCCAATAGCATGTGCTACTTCATGTCTCTGTGTCACATTTTGGTAATTCTCACAATATTTCAAATATTATTATTATTACTATATCTGATGGGGTGATCTGTAATCAGTGATATTTGTTGATAATTGTTTTGGGGTGCCATGTACCACATCTATGTAAGAGAGTAAATATAATCCATATGTTCTGGCTGCTCTACCAACCGGCCATCCCCTCATCTCGCTGTCTCTCTCCTTGGGCCTCCCTATTTCCTGAGGCACATCAATATTGAAGTTAGGCAATTAATAACCGTACGATAGCATCTCAGTGTTCAAGTAAAATGAAGAGTTGCATGTCTCACTTAAAATGAAGAGCTAAAAGTAATTAAGCTTAGTAAGGAAGGCTGAGATTAGTTAAAATCTAGGCCTGTTGTGCTGGTTAGCCAAGTTGTGAATGTAAGACTAAAGTTCTTGAAGGAAGTTAAAAGTGCTACTCTAGTGAACATACGAATGACAAGAAAGCAAAACAACCTCGTTTCTATAGATGGAGGATGTTTGAGTGGTCTGTATAGAAGATCGAACCAGCCATAATATCTCTTAAGCCAAACCCTAATCCAGAGAAAGTCCTTAACTCTCTTCAATTCTATGAAAGTGAAGAGAGATAAGGAAGCTGCAGAGAAAAGTTCGAAGGTAGCAGAGTTTGATTCATAAGGCTTAAGGGAAGAAGCTATCTCCAGAACATAAAAGGGCAAGGTGAAGCAGAAAGTGCTGCTTTAGAAGCTGTTTCAGATTATCTACAAGTTCAAAGATAACTGATTAAAGTGGCAACACTAAATAATAGATTTTCAATGTAGACAAAACCATCTTCACTGAGGAAAGATGCAATTTAGGACTTTCATAGGTAGAGAGAAAAAGTCAATGCCTGGCCTCAGAGCTTCAAAGCACAGGCTGACCCTCTTGTTAGGAGCTAATGCAGCTGTTTATTTTAAGTTGCAATCAATGTCCATTTACCATTCTAAAAATTCTAAGGCACATATGAATTATGCTAAATCTACTATGCCTGAGCTCTATAAATGAAATAACAAAGACTGGATGGTAGCACATCTGTTTACAGCATGGTTTACTGAATATTTTCAGCCTCTTGTTGAGACTTACTGCTCAGAAACAAAGATTTATTTCAAAATATGACTGCTTATTGAAAATGTACCTGGCCTCCCAAAAGCTCTGATAAAGATGTACGAAAAAGATTATATTTTTTTTCATGCTTAACACAACATCTATTCTTCAGCCTCTGGATCAAGAAGAAATCTCTATTTTTGAGTCTGTATTTAACATATACATCTCTAAAAGCTATAACTGCCATAGATAGTGATTTCTATGATGATTTGGACAAAATGTATTGAAAATCTTTTGGAGCATATGCCCCAAGATATAGTGATTTCTATGCTGATTTTGGACAACACTTATTGAAAATCTTCTGGAGAGTATTCCCCATTCTAGATGCCATTGAGAATATTAGTGATTCATGGAAGGAGATCAAAATAGGTACATTAACAGGAGTTTGGTACATCTATGATTCAGCCCATCATAGATGACTTTGAGGGGTTCAAGACTTCAGCAGAGGAAGTAATTTTTGATGTGGTGGAAATAGAAAGTAAACTAGACTTAGATATTGGGAGCCTGAAGACATAATCGGTTATGATAAACCTTGAGTGATTGATGAGTTGCTTATTATAGATGAGAAAAGAAAATGGTGAGATGGAATCTACCTGTGGTAAAGATACTGTGGACATTGTTGAAATGACAAAACAAGATTACAGAATAGTTCATAAACTCACTTGAAGGAGCAGCAGCAGAATTTGAGAGAACTGTCTTCAATTTTTAAATAACTTCTATTTTGAGTAAAATTCTATCTGTATGCCACAAATAAATATTTTATGAAATGAAGAGTCAATGAATGTAGCAGACATCATTATTGTTTTCAATAAAAAATTGCTGTAGCCACCCCAACTTTCAGCAACCTCACTAGTCACCAGCTATCAACATATAAGCAGGACTCTTCACTACAAAAATATTACAACTTGAGAAGGCCTGCATGATCATTAGCACAGTTTAACAAAAAAAAGCATCTTTTCATTCATGTCTGTACCTTGTTTTTTTAGACATAATACTATTGCACACATAATAGACTAGACAGAGTATAATCTAAAACATAACTTTTGTATGCACTGGGGGAAGCCAAAATATTTGTGTCACTTGATTTATTGTAATATTCAATTTATTGTGGTGATATGGCTCTGCAACCACAATATCTCTGAAGTTTGTCTGTAGTTGCAGAACAGCAAGTAAAAGATGCTCATTTTAAATGGAAGATGGCTGATAATGAGAAGATAAGCCTTAGAATCATTTATTTATCTAATAAGGAACCAAAATTTCACAATTACTTTAGGCAAAATAATTGTACTAAATAATTTATCTTAAAAATAAAATCAACATTTATAATTACAAATGGATATTATCATATTTTAAGCATTTGTTTCTAATTTGTGAGTATTATATATGACTGCTATGAAAAATTAAGCACAGATTCCTTTTTTTAAATTGTACTTTGAATTCTGGGGTACATGTGCAGAACATGTAGGTTTGTTACTAGGTATACATACACATGTCATGGTGGTTGGCTGCATCCATCACCCCACCATCTACATTAGATATTTCTCCTAATGCTATCCATCTCCTATCCCCTCATCCTCTGACAGTCCCTGGTGTGTGATGTTTCTCTCCCTGTGTCCATGTGTTCTCATTATTTGACACCTACTTGTGAGTGAGAACATGTAGTGTTTGGTTTTCTCTTCTTGAGTTAGTTTTCTGAGAATGATGGTTTCCAGCTTCATCCATGTCCCTACAAAGGACATGAACTCATCCGTTTTTATGACTGCATAGTATTCCATGGCATATATGTGCCACATTTTCTTTATCCAGTCTATCATTGATGGGCATTTGGGTTGGTTCCAAGTCTTTGCTATTGTGAATAGTGCTGCAATAAACATACACATGCATGTGTTTTTATAATAGAATGATTTATAATTCTTTGGGTATACCCAGTAATGGGATTGCCAGATCAAATGGTATTTCCAGTTCTAGACCATGGAGGAATTGCCACACTGGCCACACTGTCTTCCACAGTGGCTGAACCAATTTATACTCCTACCAACAGTATAAAAGCATTCCTGTTTCTCCACATCCTCTCCAGCATCTGTTGTCTCCTGACTTTTTAATGATCCACATTCTAACTGGCCTAAGATGGTGTCTCAATATGGTATTGATTTGCATTTCTCTAATGACCAGTGATGATGAGGCATTTTTTCATATGTTTGTTGGCTGCATACATGTCTTCTTTTGGGAAGTGTCTGTTCATATACTTTGTCCACTTTTTGTTGGGGTTGTTTCTTCATGTAAATTTGTTTAAGTTCGTTGTAGATTCTGGATATTAGTCCTTCATCAGATGGGTAGACTGCAAAAATTTTCTCCCATTCTAAAGGTTGCCTGTTCACTCTGATAATGGTTCTTTTTTGATCAAGCACAGATTCTTGTGTAAACATGAGTTCTCATTTCTCTTTCTAGGAGTGTAACTGCTGGATTATATGATAAGCATATCTTTAGTTTTTTAAGAAATGTCATCCTATTTTCTAGAGTGGCTAATCCATTTACATTCCATCAACAGTATATGAGTGATACAGTTTCTCTGTATTCTTGTCAGAATTTGTTTTTGAAATTTTGAAATTTTTATTTTTTTATTATAGACTGAAAAATTATGGATGTATATATTTATGGGATATAAAGTGATAATTTTTGAATACAGTGTGTGGTAATTAAATTAAGCTCAGTAACATCATCACCTGAAATATTTAATTTCTTTGTGATGAATACATTTACATTTTATTTAGTCAGTGATTTGGAAATGTGCAATATTCCATTATTTGCTATATTAACCATGGGCAGCATATTGGAACAAAAAAGCAAATTTATTCTTATCTCACTAGTATTTTGTACCCTTTGACTATTATTTCCTTATTCTCCACCCCAGCCTCTGGGAAGAACCATTCTCTGCTTTGATGAGTTAGATTGTTTTAAATTACACATATAAGAGAGAACAGGAGGTATTTATCTTTCTGTGTTTGGTTTATTTCCGTTAGCATAATGTTCTCCAATTTCATCCATATTGTTGTAAACAAGAGATTTAAAAAAATGCTGAATCGTGTTCCATTGTATACATATATCAGCCATTCTTCATCCATTTATTAATTGATGGAGGATAAGACTGATTACATAACTTGCCTATAATAAATACTGCTACAATGAACATGGGAGTGCAGGAATCTCCTTGATGTGCTGATTTCAAAACTTTCAGGTAAATAGCCAGCAGTGAAATTGCTAGATTGTATAATAATTCTATTTTTAGTTTTATGGGAGCCTCTATTCTGTTTTCCATAATGGCTGTACTAATTTACACTCCCATCAGCAGTATACAAGGTTTATCTTTGCTCCATGTATCATTTTTTTGTTGCTGTTTAGTAGTTCTAATCAGTGTGTTGTGATATGTCATTGTATTCCTAATTTTCATTTCCCTAATGACTTGTAATATTGAGAAAATTTTCATCTGTTTCTTTGACGTCTATATATCCTCTTCAGTGAAATATCCCTTTATGTCTTTTGCCCATTTTCTAACTGGGTTGTTTATTTTGAGTGTTGTTTTCATAATCTGGAATTATAGTACACTAGTAATTCAAAAGATATGTGATTAGCAAATATTTTTCCCAAGCTTTAGATTGTCTTTCATTCTTTTAATAGAGTCTGTTGCAAAAGAAATGTTTCTAAAATTGGTGAAGTAAAACTTACTGATTTTTTTATGAATTATGTATTTGGTGACATGTGTAAGGTACTTCATTAAGACTTAAGTACCAAATATTTTTTCCTGTGTTATCTACTAAAAGTTTTACAGCTTTATGTCTGTACATTTAAATCCATGTTCCATTTTTAGTTATTTTTTTAAGCCATGAAGTTTATTGTTTTGCCTGTAACTATCCAATTGTTTGTTCGAGGACAATTTGTTGAAAAGATGATTCTTTTTCCTTGGATTTTCTTTTGCACTTTGGTTAAAAATTACAGTACCATTTCATGGGACTATTTTTGGGCAAATCATAGGCACATTATGGTCCCATTTCACGGAACTATTTTGGGTTCTCTAGTCTGTGCCTATGATTTGTATTTTTATTCATTTTCCAATAACACTCAGTTTGATTATTTTATCTGTATAAAATTGTTTTACTGATACATATTGAAATGGTAGACTGATTTCTAATATAATTTTTTAAAATAAAACTTTATAACTTTGGGATCTTATTGAAGACAGACTCTTGAATAAAAAGGTTTCTTCATAACGGATGTACTTTCTGCTTTAAACATATGTATAGCAACCTTTTAGGTAAATTAGATTACTCAGTATCTAGCAGCAAAATTTCTAGAATTGCATATGATAGTCCTCTCTTTATCAACATATTCACAGGTAAAGGTAGATATATTTTGTATTGATTGGTTAAACAAATGTTATGATAAACATACTGTGTTATGTGCACTATTTTAAGTGATACTGATAGAACAATGAGAAACCAATAACTCCATATTTAATACACATTTTGGTAAATACAATGTACAAATATTTTAGGCTGCAATTAATCACAAAAAACACATCAGATAGATTGAGACTGGAGAAGGGTTTTGACAAGACTTCTACAGGACTATATGCTTTAGGAGTTACAAAACCTAAGTACAAATTAAAAATAAGCTAAATTACATTGGCATGACTTTTTTAGTAACTGTGAATATAAGTCAAGTCATCATATGTATCTACTGAAAAAATAATGCTCATTCAGTCTTCAGCTAAGGTAAACACAGTTCAAAAGACAAATTTTCCTGTTGGATAACATATTTCTATTAACTTTTTTCTCTTTATTCTTCTCTTTGTTCTATTAGAACAGAAAAAAGGTGCTACCCTTTAACTTCTTTGAATTTCCTTTAATTCTTCTGTAAGAAATTGTTTGAATTAGATGTTATGTTTTTCATATATGCATCCTGATTGGCAAGAAAATCATTGTACAGTAAATTATTTGTCTATGCATATACTTTCTGGAATTAAAAAAAAACTTTCACTGAAAAAATTGACAACATTAATTCCCATATTCTAAGGAAATTATGAATCTCCTCTATTATATGGCAAAGAAAAATATAAATGAATGTTGTATAAAAGGAACATAGATACATTTCAGACAGCACCATATATATTTTCGGGGTCAGGCAATCTTGTCTAAATTATTGTATAAGTAATTTATTCTATTTTCACATATATAGAAATGGTCATTGTTTTAAACCAAAAATTAGTTTTAAAAAATGTGCAATGTTAAGCAACTTAGTAAAGAATCACATTTAATATTTAAGTATTGCTACAATGGTAAGTTCCAAAATATTTTAGTGACTCACAATGACCATGATAGGTTTGAGTCTGTTCACACAGCATCATAAAAATCACAGGACATCATTGTGAAAATTATCCAAGAGATGTTCTACTATATTTGCAGGTAAGAAAGTTTAGACTAAAGAAACTGAATCCTAAATTAGTTAGGTTCAAGGTCACATAAACGTAGAACACTAGTTTATTCAAATGAATGAGAATTGAGGCTGAAGGAGTAAATATGGACAAAAATAGGTATTTTCTGTTGGAAAAATTGAGCATTATAAGAGGTCGCTTGAGGATTGTGCCACCATTTTGTGTGGTGTGCTGAAACTGCAGATTTGACATTTTGTTGTAATGTTTCCAGGGAAATTGGAAGAATAAATGGTTATCAGGGAGACACAGAGTTTGATACAGAAAAATAACATCAAATCTATGTATTTCTACTCCTCCATCCCTAAGACTTACTATGTAGTTTATGTCCAAATATCTCAAAAATATATACTATTTGCTTGTTTGGTTGTTTGTCATTGGTAGTCTTCAATATATGTCCTGAAACATGTCAGAGATTTGCGAGATGCAGAAATTCTGTATTCACCTCAGTGAGAGCCTTTTTATTGAGATTATATTTGTTGTCTCACTACACTTTATATATGATATACTTTTTTACTCTAAATAGAGCTTCCAATAGAGTTACCTTATGCACCATATTATAAGGAAATTATGAATGTCCTCTATTATATGGCATAGAAACACATTAAGAAGCATTGCCCTTATTTCAAATTATTGCCTTTATGGAGATTGAGATTTCTGCATGAATGTTTGTGAAATGTTCTTGATAGTGCTATGAACTAAATGTTTGTGTCACCTCAAAATTGATATGTTGAATTTTAATGATATTTAGATATGGGGCCTTTGGGAGGTAATTAGATTCTCTCTCTTTCTCTCTGTATCTCTATTTCTCTCTCCCTCCCATGATAGGATAGAAGAAAGTGACTGTCTACAAGATGGAATTTCGGCCTTCACCAGACACCAGATATATGGGTACCTTGATGTTGGGCTTCCCACCCTCTAGAAGTGCTTAAACTCTTTAGTCAGTGGTATTTATTTATAGCAGTCTTGATAGACTGAGACAGAGATAATTTTCTAAATTTTGCTTAAAATTTATTTCATTTTTCTCATTTTAAATTTTATGTTCAAAACACAGAAAAGTTTAATTTTATATTCTTAATACTTATGAACCCAGGCTACTTAGGCATGGAATACCTTTAAGAATATAGCCTCTCTGAAATGACTGAACTATGATTTTTGATTTCGCCCTCTCAGTCCTTCATTGCACTTTACTTTCAGTCTTCTTCATGTAGGGAATTATTCTTCATGTGGGGAAAGCTGCTCTTTCTCATTGTTTCCATTATTCTGACTTCCTTGACAGACATTTTCATTGTAAATGACAGAGTAGACCTGATTGGTTCAGCTTGTCATCATCTACTACAAAGCAACTCTATTGAACAAAACATCAGCATTCCATTACCTTATTGACTGGGTTGGTGTTCTTTTGTTTTTCTTTCAATAATTCTTAACACAGGTAAATGGAACATGTGATACGAAGTGTAATAAACTTGTGAAAGCAACCTTTCAGAAGGATTGTATAAGGCAAGTAGACTAAAATTTCCTGGATAAAGTTACTTTAGCTGTCAGGTACCTTGTGAGATTTTTATAAATGAGTGTATCTTCATTTTGTCTGGAATGAAGTGAGGCTTTTTAGGATTAATGGACAAGTCTTATTTCCTGTAATTATGAATTTATTATTTCTTTTATTCCAATCAATTTTTATCCTCCATAGAGAAGTAATCAGTTTACAACTTTGTTAGTAATGCATGCAAATTCCTTTTTTCCTACCAACATACCTGCAGTTGAAATTATTATATATTACTGAACTTGCCATTTTTAATGCATTGATTTGGGATGCTAACATAATTATATAGCAAGTATTTATGTCTGCATATTTCAGTTTCTGGGCTTGCTGTTCTGTTCTATTTATTTTCCAATTACTAGTGTAGTTATTGCACAAATTGCATGTAGTTTTAAAATTTTAACTGCACCATGAAATTTAATATTTCTTAGACTTTCCTTTTCTACGGCAGATACTCTTACAATCCCAAAACATATCTTTTCTTCTTCTTGTTCAAGAAAATAAGTATGTTTATTAAAATTTTAATGCACATTCACAGATACTTGCTAAGCTCTCCAGAGCACTGTTGAGTAGTGTTGATGATGAACACTTCATAAATAAACTTACCTTTATGTTTCTAAGTTTTCACCATATTGGATGATGGTTACTATAAGTTTTTGGTACATAGTTTTTGCCACATCAAGAAAATGCATGGATTTTTCAGTGTTTGTTTTACTAAGAAATTGCTCGCATGTGTTTCTTTGCTTACTTGCTCATTTTATCATGCATGGGTATTAAATTTTATCAAAATGTCTTTTTTTTTAATTTAGTAAGAGTATCTCAGTGAATGAGAGGAAAAACTACACACACACAAGGTGAACGTATCTATACTGTCAATTTTTCCAATATTGATCTACTTTTATGTTCCTAGTATACACTCTATCTGATCTTGGGCTATCTTTATACTTCTCTTTTGTTTTGTTTTGTTTTTATGAATTTTTTGTTAATAGTTTTGATTAGTTAGCTCCCATTTTATTTTTGAGTTTTTTCTTTATATAGTCAGGGTTTTTCATCTAACAAAATGTATTGCTTAGATTTTCCTTTTATGTATGCCCTACATCAACTGACATATTATAGCAAGAGTCTGTTTCATGAAGATCTGGCATATTCAACATGTAGAATTTTCTTTTTCTTTCTTTCTTTCTTCTTTTTTTTTTTTTAACAGAGTTTTGCTCTTGTTGCCCAGGCTGGAATGTAGTGGTATGATCTCAGCTCACTGCAACCTCCACTTCCCAGGTTCAAGCAATGCTCCTGCCTCAGCCTCCCCAGTAGCTGGGATTACAGGCATGTACCACCATGCCTGGCTAATTTTTGAGATGGGGTTTTGCTGTATTGACCAGACTGGTCTCGAAATTCTGACCTCAGACTTATCTGCCTGTCTTGGCCTCCCAAAGTGCTGGGATTATAGGTGTGAGCCACTGCTCCTGGTCATGTATAACTTTTTAAGAATGGTGTCTTTTGGGTGTCAGAATTTGTTTTACTTTCATTTATTTAATCTTTGCTGATTGTGCCATCATTTTAAATATCTATAAATACATTCCACTATATGTACTATATTTTAACTATATTTATTTTTGGAAAATTTTGTAGCTGAAAATTTTAAATATTTGTTAAAAAGTGTTACTTTCAATATTCACCAAAATAAATAAGTGCTCTATCCAGAATGGTTAACTGAAGATGAATTCTAGAAATTTAATGATGGTAGAAAGATTTTATGATATATTTGGGCTTTCCATTTAAATCACCAAATTGCCCTCTGTAGTTTTGTTATTATGGGCCCAAAGTGTTTTTTGAGTGGCCAATTTCTGAAGCAATTGAGCTAAAAAAGTGTTAGTTTTTCTCTTCTGAGAAAACTGAGTACTGGGAGTCAAAAGGAGTTCAAGAATTTGGAGCAAGTTAGCAACTTTGACTTTGAAATTAAATATAGAAATTTAAGATAGTTCGATGGAGAAATGAGCTAATTCAACTAGGAGAAAGCAGAAGAGTTGTTCTTTAGAGCTGGAAGTGGTATCTCCTGTACTCTATCCCATAGTCTTCAGTGACCTTACCTAAAGCCAAGCAAAATTCAGAGCATGTGGGATATTTAAGGACCATTAGATTACACAATTAAACATCAATGAAAATTGTGAGAAATGTTTGTGGAGAACAATTTCCAGGAAGAAAAGATTGCTATCTAATCAAGCAGATAGGACTTTAAGGCATAATTTTTAGGTATTTATTTACTGACTACCAGTCTTATAACATACATATATTTAGTATGCTTTCAGAGCTAATAGTTTTATGTATAATACTCCTTTGACTAGCCTACAGTACTTAATTAATATTATATGTCATCTAATCAAGTTATTTAGCAAAATCCAGGTTTGGCAAATTGTGTTTTGTGAACCAGTTCCTCCCCACAGCCTGGTTATTTCTTGTTCTTTCTTTCTTTCTTTTTTTTTCTTTTTGGTATAGCCCACAAACTAAAAATATTTTTACATTTTTATAGGGTTGAAAAAAAATCAAAAGAATCATATTTTATGCCATGTGGAATTATATAAAATTCAAATTTAGTGTCCATAAATAAAATTGTGTTGGAACACAGTCACACTCATTTGTTTTTCATATTATTTATGGTTGTTCTGGTTCTGTAACAGCAGAGCTGAGTAGTTGGGAGAGATATCATGTAACTCACAAAGCTCAAAATATTTACAACTTGATGTTTTACAGAAAAATTTTACAGACCCCTGATTTAAACTTAAAACAGAATATATACTTCTCCCCTACTTTTTTTTTTTTTTTTTTTTTTTGCTTGAGACCACATCTCGCTATGTTGCCCAAGCTGGAGTGCAGTGGTGCAATCTTGGCTCACTACAACCTCCACCGTCTGGGTTCAAGCAATTGTCCTGCCTCAGCCTCCCAAGTAGATAGGATTACAGGCACTCGCCACCATGCTCAGCAAAATTTTGTATTTTTAGTAAAGATAGGTGTTACCATGTTGGTCAGGCTGGTCTCAAACTCCTGACCTTGTGATCCACCCTCCTTGGCCTCCCAAAGTGCTGGGATTACAGACATGAGCCACAGCATCCAGCCTGTATACTTCTTTTTATAGTTAGTAAAATAATTTACTCTTTTTGACATCTCCTTTTTTTTAATCCCAAACCTTGACATGCTCTTTATTATTTAAATATCAATGGTTTTCCTCATTGCATTTTCTTCTGTATCAGTTCATCAATATTTCACATAGTTGCAGTGAACCATAAAATATAAATTCTCTTCCTTAATGCTTGAATTTATTGTTGATGTTTTAAGCACTTTTACAATGCCACTTCATGTGTATTATTAATTATTCTTAAGATGAATAACTTTTTGTAAGGATTTATATTGTAATATTTTCAATTAAGAACACTTTGAATGCATTTATTTTTATGTATGCATCATTTCTATATTTATTTGTTATATGTATTAATCTTTATTCATCTTCACTCTATCATACCTTTCACTGCTATCACCAAATGTATGTTAGAATTTTTTTGTTTTCTTGTTTGCATGTCTAAGGATGACCTTCTTTCACAACCATATACAGTAAATATCAATTTGGCCTAGAACATATTTTCTGATCACATGTTTTGTTTCTTAAAGATATACACTATTCTGTCTTAGGTTGCCATAGTTAATAAATCTGAGGCAACATAGATTTTGAATCCAGTGAACTTCTTTGAAGTTTGGATGATTCTTTCCTTTTTCTCTATAAACCTAAAAGGATTTACTTAGGTAATAGTTTATCTTTGTTGCTTCTATGTACTATGTAATAAGTACAAGTCCCTATGATTTCTTGTTATTTTGCTTAAATTTTTATGAAGCACTTTTAGTAATTCATATATATTTCTTTCCTATTGGATTTATCTTCCAATTCCATGACTAAATGACTTGGATATTAAGCAACTATGCTCTGTACACCATGCCTGCAATGTTTCCTCTCAATCTATTCACCATCCTATTCATTTCTTTTGAATTCTACATGTTGCTCATTTTGTGTATTGTTTTTGATTAAGTAGATGTATTCCATTGTCATGATTATTGCTCTATTGATTCTGCTAGCTAGCACTTCCAGTGTTCATTTGAATCATACCACAATATAATTAAATCTATTTTATTCTTGTTTCATAGTCTCAACACATTTCTTTTCAATCCACTTGAGAAGAGAAAAAGTCATTTTCTATATTGTATATGTATTTTCTGTGAAATATTTATAGTCGATATAATTTTGAGTAACAGTATATAGAGCTATATATTTTATTTTCCAATATCTGCAGGCATAGCAATTCAATGTTTAGACTTGTTAAGTAGAACTTTCCTGCTACTTAAAGTCCTGAGAACTCATCGTTATGGCTTCCTGTATTACATTTGCCTCATTTGCTTTCCATCTACCACAAAGTTTCTCCATGAATTTTCTCTGTGTTTTATTTCACATTCATTGTCTCCATAAATGCTTTTAATTTCTGCATTTATGGAAAGTTTTCCTAGTTATCCTTTTTAGGATTATCAATTTTCAGTTATTTTCTATGATTTTTTTAGAATATTATTATGGAAAAGTAACAAATCCACGTAGATCATTTCTCTTCATAATTAGCATTAAATAATACTCTTTTTATTGTAATCTTAGCTTCATAATATATACACATGTATTTTCTCATATATTCATCTCAAAATTGATTTGCTAGTGATTAGAAATATTGTCTTTTATATCGAAATACTTGTAACTTTCAAAAGAGTCATTATTTGAGTTTAATGCTTAGTAATGGATTATGATGGGAAAAGTCAACACTTTGTGGTACTGATGTCCATTCTTGAAGTCAATGAATGTCTGGGGCTAATGTCTGGCAATCTAGAATGCTTTCTACCAACCTTGAGCTGCTCTTCTGAAGCATGTTCTCTGTACCTTGTTCTGAATTAATTAGTCATCTATTAGAGTGCCAATACTAGGGAAGATATTTAGATCAACTGATATTTTCTTTTTGGATGACTTTTGTTAAATAATAGACTATCGCTGAGCACACTGGCTCACATCTGTAATCTCAGCACTTTGGGAGGCCAAGGGAAGAGGATCACTTGAGGCCAAGAGTTCAAGACTAGTCTGAGCAACATAACAAGACCCCAATTCTATTAAAAAAAATTAGCTGCACATAGTGGCACATGCCTGTAGTTTTAACTACTCAGGAGGTTGAGACAGAGCATCAGTTGAACCCAGGGGATTAAGGCTAGAATAAGCTATGCTTGGGTGACACAGAGAGACCCTGATTCTAATAATAATAATGATAAATTATGGTCAGCTAACAATAGTATTTTTTTCCTGTCTTCATGGTTGTTTTCATGAGAAAATTGAACCAGGGCTAGGGGCAGTTATGCCTAGTGATCACTCCAGTAATTATATCACTTTGGGAGGTTGAAGTGGGTGGATCACCTGAGGTCAGGAGTTCAAGATCAGCCTAGCCAACATGGCAAAATCCCTCCTCTACTAAAATATACCAAAAATTAGCTGGGCATTGTGGCAGGCTCCTGTAATCCCAGATACTCAGGAGGCTGAGGCAATAGAATCACTTGAATCTGGGAGGTAGAGGTTGCAGTGAGCCGAGACTGTGCTGCTGTACTCGCATTAATGCACTCTAGCCTCAGCAACAGAGTGAAACTCTGTCTCAAAAAAAAAGAACATTGAACATTGAATCAGAAACTGTTGCTAACATTTTCCGTTTTCTCTACTGTTCCAGAAGCATTTGTAAAGTGATTTTCCTTTTTTTTTCTATTTCCTTATTTTAGGATGATAGTACACTTTAAAAAAAACTAAGTTCAGGGGTACATTTGCAGGTATGTTACACAGGTAAACTTGTGACATGTGGGGTTGCTGTACATATTATTCCACTACCCAGGTGTTAACTCTAGTACCCATCAGTTATTTTTTCTGATTCTCTCTCAACTTCAACCTCCAGTAGTCCCCAGTGTGTATTGTTCTCCTCTATATGCCCATGTGTTCTCATCATTTAGCTCCCACTTACAAGTGAGAGTATGTGATATTTGGTTTACTGTTCCTGCGTTAGTGTGGTAAGGACAATGGCTTTCAAAAGAAATTATCAGTCAGGGTAACAACAGCGAAACTCTGTCTAAAAAAAAAAAAAGATAAAGAAATTATCAACAGAGCAAACAGACAGCCTGTAGAATAGGAGGAAGTTTTTACAAACTATGCATCTGACAAAGATCTAATATCCACATCTATAAGGATCTTAAACAAATTTACAGAAAATAGTACACTTTTATTTGATGAAGGGAACATTTTATTATCAGGGACTGTGCTAAATTCTTTTTATATATTTTCTCACATAATTTATATACAAACCTATGTTATTAATATATTCACTTTAAGAGAGAAAAATGAGGCTCCTAGAGGTTATATAAGTTTATAAAGTAGACACAATTGGTAAAGGACACAACCACAGATCAAATCCAATGACTTCTAACTGTTAATGCAGACAGGTGTGGTGTTATATATACTTTTCAACTTTGGCTGTAGTGAAGTAGAAACCAGATATCCTGGTTTAACTCTTTTTTTTCCTCCAACATTTTTAAAAGTTAGAAATAGTAGTTAACACAGTTTGTCCAAAGGTTTGACTTAACTGAGATTTTTCTAAAAAACTTTCAAAAATTGATTTATTGGGAATTATTTCATTGTAACAATCAAAACCAAGAGGCTCCTCCCTCCAATCAATATACATGCAATTCTAAAATATCTTTTAAAGTCCTTTTTTAGTACAAGACAAAAAGTAAATACATAAAATGTTTTGCTGAAATTATTTTTGTCCTCTCATGTTGGTAGGTTGCTGACATATGAAATAGTATTATGTTTACATTGCATAATATATTTGCAAAGAGATTTCTGTGAATACTTTTCATCTCATATTTTCATCTAACAATGACTTATAAACAAGAGTTTCAGATTGCAGGAGTATGGCTAAATATCCCTTACATGTTGAATTTTGTTTTCTGAGAATTTATACATATGTATTAAGCATATAGAATGTGTATTAGTAAATGGATAGTACTAAATGAAGTATTGCTAGTCATTCCATGTAGAGAGTATCAGAGATGTTTAAAGTAAAAAAAAAAATTAAAAATACACACTATAACAGAACACAAATGTAAGTTAGAATCACCCATATTTATATGTTGCTGTCATCCAGTCTGTATATAAAAGCCTTTGGCAGGGAGGGTTTCTCACTTTTCTCCTTATTCTTATAGATTTCCTAGCAAGATAAATTTATCTTTACTGTTAATGGGAATACTAACCCTTGATTAGCTCTGTGAGTTTGAGAAATAGGCTATATTTATATTTAGCTATATCTGGATCCAGTGTATACAAAAATCTCACTGTAGAGCTACTACCTTAACAAAGTACCACTAACTGGGAGGTTTAAAACACCAGAAATGTATTACCTTACAATTCTTAAGGCTAAAAGTTCCAAATCAAGGTGTTTTCATGGTCATGCTCCTTCTCTTTACCTATAAGGGAGAATCCATTTTTGCTGCTTCTGTTTTCTGAGGTGGTTGTCCTCTTTGGCATTTATTGGCTTACAGTGGCATCACTCAAATCTCCGCCCCACTGTGTGTGTCTTCTGTGGCTACCTTCTCCTTGTAAGTCTCTCTTCTTATAAAGACTCTTATAAAGACATCAGTCATATTGGATTAAGGGCTCCTCCTACTGCAATGTGAACTTAACTAACTATATCTGCAAAATCCTTATTTCCAAATAGTTACTTTCTGAAGACCTAGGCATTAGGAAGTCAACATATCTTTTGGGGGCACACAGTTTTAACCCATCATGTCATGTCATATAGCATGCATAGAGCTTGGAAAGACTCCATATAGAGTTGGCCCTGAGGGGTTGAGCTCTCTCATAATCTGAAAGGAAATATGCAGTATTGACAATCCAGATGAGAATGACAACAATAAAACCAACACATGGAATCTAGTGTCAGACACTGTAGAAATCACCTATTTACATAAAACAAAATCTTCTAAGACCATTTTGGACATTTCCATTTGTAATGAACACAAAAATTATGATAGTTTTATTTTATCTTTCTTATATTTATTTTATGGCTTTTTCATTATTTGAAAGAAAACTTGGTAGGCTGAGGCAGGTGGATTGCTTGAGCCCAGGAATTCAAGACCAGTCTGGGCATCATGGCAAAACCCCATCTTTAAAAAAATACAAAAACAAAAAGCAACTACAAAAAACTACCCAGGCATGGTGGTACACACTTGTAATCCCAGCTACTCAGGAGGCTGAGTGGGAGGACTGCTTGAGCTCAGGAGAGTGAGGCTAAAATGAGCTATGATTGTTCCACTGCATTACAGCTTGGGTGACAGAGTGAGATCTTATTTAAAAAAAAAAGAAAACCTATTATTTGTGATCATATTCTAATAGATCTTTTAGTTTCTTAAAACGGCACATTAAACCATCTGACCTGTTGTTCAACTCTGCCTTATATTCACTGATATTATTAAATAAAGACACTTAATTTCTGTTTAACATAAAGTATCTAATAGATGTTGACATCTTATAGATATACATTGAGACTTTATTTATTGTCAGTATAGTGGTTTTCTTTTATCAAGATGAACTGAAAGAAACAACAAATAAAACACATTGGAATAGGAAAATAAAATTGATTAAACCATAAAGGACCAGTATGCATGACTGATCGTATGATATTCCCTAAATGAATTTGCTTAAGTTTAATGGCCTAGAAATCAGCTCCAAAACTTATTATAAATATATTAACATTTTAATATTTTAATATAAATTCCAAATATAAGTCACTTGTTATCTGACTTTATCTAGATGTATAACTTTATAGTTATTGTATTAAGCCACCCTTTTGAACATTATGGTAATATCCTTGAAAACAAGTCTTTAGAGTTTCAAGATCTCAATATAAAATATTTGAATTCAATGATTATATTAGACCATTCACTCTGATGATTATTTTCTTACACCAAATTAACATTTACATTGACACTGAAGTGTTATCATCATTCAGTAAAAGAACCCCTGAATTTCAAAAACGGATAAATATCATTTGTCCAGTTTTCTAGCTGATGTATAAGTTTCTTTTCCAAATTAATCTGTATTGAGAGTGAATAATATTGCAAATGCTGTTCTGAGCACATAAAGTAACAGAATCTGTAGCATAATCATTGAATATTGATGATTTTTTCATTACCTTTTTACTTATTCTTTTTCCGTTGAACCTCAAAATTGTGCTTCTCATGATAGTTTTATTATTGTCCACTATATTCAAATACTGAAGAAAATACAGAGAAAGAAGCACATATTGAACAATCTGTCAAAATGGACATAGATCGTATGTTAGTTCTGTGACTGACAAACCAGATTGAGGTTTACCAAAACAAAGTGAAGCATAACAAAACAAACAAAAAAGGCAAACTTTTAATAGATTATCTCACAGATTGTCGCTATTTCACCAACACTGAAGAACAGCAACTACAAAACCGGTCAGGATGTAGAATCTATCACAATTTAAAACATTTATAAAAATAAAATAATAAATGGGCTCACATATTGTAGTATAGGTATTTATATCATCTGTTAAAGGCAGCCAACCATGGTGAGAATTGATCACCCTGCCTTTTGCCTACTGATGAGCTTTTAGACTGGTCAGCATATTGAACACCAAATTCACTTTAAGAATTGAAATTTATATGTGATGCATTCACATCCAAATTCTGCACTGGGGTCAAAATAAGGGCATGGCAATAAATAAATCTCCTCAAAGTAAGAGAAAACACATTGCACAGAAACCATATCTAGCTCAGAAAACACAGGAAGAAAAGAATATTTCTTTTTGACATCTCCATAGAAGTAGAATTTAGTTCTAACAGAAATTGTGTGTTAAGCCTGTTCTAGCTAAACTTAGCAATTGAGAAAACAACTTTAATGAATTATCTAACTGTCCTTTTACAAACCAATCAATGACAACTCCTTCCCTCTAGAGATAATTAAAGTTGATCTAATTAGATTGCCTTCACTTACAAACTTGTCATGTAAATAAAGTTAATTTATTATCCCACCTGATTCACCTATGGGAATTATTATAGTGTAAATAATGGAAGTATTGTTGCAAATCTTAAAACAAATTATATATAGATGCCTGATCTTTTTGCTTGAAATTCCTTCTTTATTGTGAGCTTCAAAATCATATGGTTCATTTTCTGTCATATTATGTAAACATGGGTGATCACATATAATTATGTGTCCTCAGTATAATCAACTTTAAATTAGAATACAGAAAATATTTCTCACACAAAAAAACTGTATGTATATATGTATTATGGTATGTATTCATTAACATCTTATGCAATGTTCTTTACTCATATAATAAAATCTTAGGAATTGCTATCAGTATGATCTTATAGTCATATTCAAAATGAAAGACAAACATAATTGAAATGAAAATATTTTATGTGTGTTACTTCATGCTTTTGATCGTTCATGAAACAATTCTTAAGATTTTGTTTTCCATTACAATGTGCTTGTTAATGGTTTATACTAATTGACAATAATTATAATGGTACAATATTTAGGATATTTAATTCAAAGCTCAGTAGGCATATGGGCAGATTTTATCCAGTGGAGTAGGGAAAGTCCTTGATATTGTAACATGGAACAGAATAGAACAGAGTCCCAATGGTTTATGATATAGTTCAGATGTTTGTCTTCACCAAATCTCATGTTGAAATGTGATCCCCACTGTTGGAGGTTGGCCTGGATGGGAGATATTTGAGTTATGGGCACTTACATAACTCAAAGTTATATGGCTTGATGCCCTCCCTACAGTAGTGAGTGAGATCTTGCTCTGTTTGCTCATGTGAGACTTGGATGTGAAAAAGTGCTGAGACCTCCCTCCCCTCTCTCACCATATGACATACCCCTTCCCTTTCTGCCATGATTGAAAGTCTCCTGAGGTCCTCACAAGAAGCAGATGTTGGTACCGTGCTTTTTTTTTTTTTTTTTACAACCAGCAGAACCATAAGCCAAATAGTTTTTTTTTCCTTATAAGTCCCCCAGACTCAGGGATTTATAGCAATACAAAGTAGACTAACACAGCCACATATCAGTCATTATTGCACTGTCATCATGTTTTGTATCATGCAGATAAATCACCTGAGATATTACTTATTTATTTCCTTCTAATTGACACACACACACACACACACACACACACACATATACATATAAAAAACATGTTTAAAAAAGTTTTAAATCTACCTACATGTTTAACATTTTTTGTTCTGTATTTCTATTTGTATCTAAGAACTGCCTTCTGAAATAATTTTTCTTCTTCCTGAAATACAGAGTTTAGAAACATTACTGTGGGACTTGTAATATAAATGTTCCTTAAGTTTCTTTTGTTTCTTCCTCACTTGGCAACAATAGTCAACTATAGTTGATAATTAACTGTGCTTGGTTTCTTGAAGAGTTTGCCCTGTACTGTCTTTTTTTTTTGTTAGTTTTGAGAAATCTTTTGTTCATCCTATTTGTATTGTGGTAAAATACACATGACATAAAATATGGTTTTAACCATTTAAAAGAATAGAGTTTAGTGGCATTTAGTACTTTTACATAATTACGCAAGTATCACCAGTGTCTACTACCAGTACATTTTCATCAACCTAAAAGGAAACCTGTGCCCATGCAATAGTCATTCCTCATTCCATTTCTCCACCTACACTCTCACATTCCCTAGTAACTGCAAATCTAATTTCTGTCTCTAGGGATTTGCCTATTCTGGATATTTTCAAAAAATGAAATCATATACTTAGCTTTTTCTGTCTGGCTTCTATCACTTAGCATAATGTTTTCAGATTTATCCACGCTGTAGCATGTATCGAAACTTCATCCCACTTTTGTCTGAATAATATTCCATTGTATGGATATGCCATACTTTTTAAAATTTAAATTTCCTTTTGCTTCTTCTATATACTATAAGATGGAAGTGACAAATGGTGAACTGGACACAGAGCCTGGATTATTTATAAACAAGATCATTTTAATAGGAAAATTAAAGGATCATTTAAAAAACACTGACAGAAATAAATTTCAAGAGTGAAGTCATTATTTAGTTTTCTACTGCAATGATCCTATTTCCAAACAAGGCCACATTCTAAGGTTCTGGGAAGGACATGCATTTTCAGGAGACAGTATCAAACTCAGAATGATACTGTATATTCTCTACTGACATATTGACAATTTCACTGGTTCAGTAAATCTTTCCAAAGTCATCTTTACTCAGATACTGCACCCATCTTTCACCTGAACTTTTTATTTCAGGTGTGGTAATTTTCAGTCTAAACATTTCAATAGTTTCTCTTCTTTGGGTATAAGGTTGCCTTTTGGGGTGATGAAAATATATTGGTACTAGACACTGGTGATATTTGCACAATACAATAACAGTAGTAAATGCCACTAAACTGTACAGTTTTAAATGGTTAATATATTTTATATTATGTGTATTTATGAATTTTCTGCTGGGAACTTTTCACTCTCTATTCATTTTAATGGTGTTTAATGTTATATTACTGAGGATAGTTATGACAACTGAATTAAAGGTTTTTATGATAATTCCAACATCTGGATCATATCAAATGATTCAGTATAACTGCTCCAGCATAAATGTTAAAGAAATGTCTTCAGGTTACAGAAAAAGAAAATAATCTAGATATTAGCATCTTTTTATTGGTCTTTTCCTTGAGTATTGTTTAGAATTCAAAATTCTTTTTATGTCAGGAATTTTGAATTCTATCCTTGAAAGTTTGAATATTGTTCCTTCATATTCGGTTCTTCTATAATCCTATGGAAAATTATATTCTTGTTTTGCTTTGTTTTAGTAAATATTATGAACTGATTGTATCCTCTAAAAGTTATATGTTGAAGCCCTAATCCCATATAGGACTATATTTCGAAATAAAGTCTTTTGGGAGGTGATTAAATAGGTCATAAAGGCAGGGCTTCAACCTGATACGACTGGTGTCCTTATAACAAAAGGAGGAAAAACCAAAGCTCACTCTCTCTCTCCACATTTGCATAGTGGAAGGGCCACATGAGAATACAGTGAGAAGGTGGCCATCTGCAAGCCAGGAAGAGAGACCTCAACAAAAATCATTAATTCTGACATCTTGATCTTGACTTGACTCCAGAGCTCTGAGAAAATAATGTTCCATTATTTAATTCACCTAATATTTGGTAAGTTATGGAAGCCCAAGCAGTAATAGGTAATCGACCAGTTTAGGGTGAGACTGAATGTTTTGTGTGGCCTTCTATGGATGATAATTCCAATATTAGTTATTAGTTCCTTTTCCAATACTTTTTCTACATTGCTTGGATTTACCAGCATACACAGTGAAATGTTAGTCTAGGGCTTGGTCAATGGCATATAGGGTAATACAGTCCCTACTGGCTTTATTATGCTTTTTAAAATGCCTGTTATATATATGCACAACTTGGTAGCCTAGAATTTATGTCAATTGATATACAAAATTAGGGGATGGCTTTCTTTTAGGAATTTATCCCATACTTTAACCATTTCTCTAGTTCCTCTGTCCAGAAAGATGTGACTTTCTTAAGAGTTTTTGCCCTTCTTCTATGGTGTATTTCTAGGTGTCCATGTCCATGTTATAAAGATCACCACATTTCTTGGAGATTGTCCCTTCCCTCCATCTTCAAACTCATCAAAGGGGAGTGGAGTACTTTTCATATTCTATCATTTTGACTTATTCTCCTCATTCCCTCAGCTACTTCTGAAATTCATGTGGTTAAGTTGGGTCCATCTTGATAATCCAGGATAATCTTCCTATTTGAAAGTCAGTTGATTAGAAATCTTAGTATTATATGTAAGTTTAACTCCCTTTTGTCATATAAGGGAACATATTCACAGATTCCCAGGATTAGGGCACAGACATCTTTGGGAAATTAATATCTTTAGGAAAATAAAAAAATATAAAATTTTATATTTTAGTACCATAAGGATTGAGTTTTATTGAAAGAAAACATAAGGAATTCTATGAATATTCTGTACTTTCCTAATATTTTGGCCCACTTGTGTCCTGAGTGTTACATGATACAAAAGGGAAAATAAATGTTAGGTGAGTAATTTGTAGAAGGCTTCCCAGAAGTGATATTTGAGTTTTGAAGCCTGAGTTGTAGGAATAAAGAGAGAATGGAAAATACATTCGAGGGAATTGCCAATAAAACACACATTCATGAAATTCAAGTGGTTTACTCTGGCTAATGAGATGCATGCCTATGAGTGCCAACAATATGACACTAGCAAGTTGTAGGTTGTACAGAGTTTGGAGGAACATCTGTGCCTAGTGAAGGAAGTTTATCATGTGTTTAAAAACCATGGAAGGTAAAATTTCATCTTTTACCAGATCAGTGACATAATTAGATGGATTTTTTAAGATCTTCCATATTCCACAATATTATTAGCAGTACTAATGAAATAATTATAGGAAGAAACATGCAAATTACATTGTTAAATCTGTATAAGAAATGACATGAGTGTAAACAAAGTAGTGAAAATGGAGAGAGGGGAAAACACACTTTTGAGAATCAGCAGGTTATTAGATGTGCATAGGGATAAGAAAGAGGAAGGAGCCTAGGATTTGTCCTAAATTTCTATTTTTGAAAACTTCATGCATCCTGATGAAACTCATTCAGGTTAGAGATACAGAAAAAGGAGCAGAATGGCAAAAGCATATAATAACCATGTTTTCAAATTTGCTGATTTTGAGAAGACATTAAATTTTCTAAGAGTTATTTAAACTGAGTAAATGTATATACACATGTACAGCCCATTAGAGAGGCCTGCAGGTGATATAATTTGTGAATTTTTATTGTTTTCTGTAACTCTGGCGAGCATGGTGAAACACCATTTCTACTAAAAATACAAATAAATTAGTCGGGTGTGGTGGTACATGCCTGTAGTCCCAGCTACCTGGGAGGCTGAGAATGGCTGGAACTCAGGAGACAGAGGTTGCAGTGAGCTGAGATCACACCATTGCACTCCAGCCTGGGGGACAGAAAAAGAGTCTGTTTCAAACAAACAAACAAACAAAGTAAACCTCATGAGAGGCACATCATGTGTATACTTTGTTTGCTGCTGTATTTCTAGGACCAAGGAAAAAATCTTTCTCAATTAGGAGTTCAATATTGTCAAGTGAATGAATCAGCTTAAATTTCACATTTAGCTATAAATGTTGATGAAATCTCCTAAGTAGATCATATAGAATGGGAATGAAAGAGAACAAAGCACAAAGCCATAAGGACAAATGCTATTTATGTAATCTCAACTCTATTACATTCAATTGAAATTTGAGAAAGAATAACTGCTGATATATATGGAAATTATTAACTGAAGTAATCCAGAGGTGAGGAATAAGATAATTTTTAAAGGTTGCCAGAATAATATCAGTGACCACAGAGAGAGCATATAACGAAACAAAGAAAAAGCATTTTCTGACCCTGGTATCATTATCAACATCAGAGGTTTTCATATTGAAAATAATTATTGATATGCTTAGACAGAAGTTAGATCAAAGTGTTTTGAGGAGTGAAGGAGGAAAGAGCAAGTAAAAATGTTAAGGTTACTGAGCATGAAATGAAGGCAAAATACAAGTGATAGCCAAACAGGGTATACAATTAGCTATTGCATAATACATAATATGAGCCAATAAACTGGGGAAATTAGAGGATACAAGAAAAATTAGTCACCAAAGAAAGGAAAGTTTATAAAATTTAGTTCAAATGCTATTTCTCTGTTGATTTATTTATGCATTTCTGGATGCATGCACTTTATTGAATGGGCAGTTATACATGAGAGGATTAGACATATTTTTAATTAAGGTTTTTGGTGAGTATCCTGCAGTGAATGCTAATGAGGCATATTGCATACATTGAGACTGATTTTTATTTGTGCATCAACCCTGTTAATAATAGTATCTAATTAGGACATTCATTAAAAGTCTATAATGTTAACTTAATGGAAAAAATTCAATAGAACTCCATTAGGTTCTCCTTGTTACCTTAAAATTATCCAAGTTTAACAAATGCCTTAATTAGTTAGTAAAGAAAAGGAATATTATACAGTTTAATTTAGAATTACTTAATGCAGAAAATAGCATGTTCTAGTGCTACATGCTTTATTTTAGTGATATATAATATAGAAATATTTATAAATATCTAATAACTGATTTCTTCATGTATTGGTAAAACCAGTTTCCATAGAAAATGAGGAAATGTAATGTATAACATTCTAGATATAATTTAATAAAGCTTTATGATAGTTATTGTGTAGGTAAAATTCTCATCATTTTGTTTCCTTCTTAACTAAAAGTTCAAGTTGGTAATACAAGGTTGCTTAGTGTTCAAAGACCATTGACATCATGTTGTATTAGAATAAAGAAGAAACCACAAAGTAAGTTTCCCTGATATGAATGACTTTTGTTTTTCATTCACTAGGTATACTCTTGTTGCTTTCAGTCCCTAATTGCAGCTGTGGTTGCATTTTTTTTCTGTTTAATTCTAATCCTATGTTTCTCTGTCTTTTACATTTTCTGCTTTTTTCTTAAAAGATATTTTGATTAATAACATTTTATCATTAATAACATAAATAAAATTATTTACCTACAAATAGTCCATAATAAAAGACCTGACATAGTTCTACAACTAAAAGTCAAAGAATTTGGCTTCAGGGGAACTGATCTAATATTTTAGAGTTTACTGGCAGCTATAATTCTGTTTCTCAATAAGTTCTGAATGCAGAAAATAATAATTATTATCAAAATTATGAAGCTTAATAACTTGCCTTTTCCCTTTTGATTCAGATGATATAAAAAAATCTTAGGCCGGGCGCCGTGGCTCAAGCCTGTAATCCCAGCACTTTGGGATGCCGAGGCAGGTGGATCACGAGGTCAAGAGATCGAGACCATCCTGGTCAACATGGTGAAACCCCGTCTCTACTAAAAATACAAAAAAAATTAGCTGGGCATGGTGGCACGTGCCTGTAATCCCAGCTACTCAGGAGGCTGAGGCAGGAGAATTGCCTGAACCCAGGAGGCGGAGGTTGCGGTGAGCCGAGATTGCGCCATTGCACTCCAGAGACTGATGCTATTGTGTGAATAGCATCAGACAGTAGAAGCTACTTGAGTTACAAATAGATATTTCATAAATATCTATTTATGGTGTTATTTAAGGTATTAGAAATCATATCCTTTATAGGTGGTCAATCTGCAAAGTTTGACTGGATTACTGTAAAATGGACATAGCACTTTGTTTAAGTTTGTGTTAGAAATTTTCCTCAGATAACGCTCCCTCGAAGTAGAGCCTAGAAGGGGGATTTTTGGTAAAGTGATGAACTGAAAGAGTGTTCTCAGCAGAACGGGACTGAGGGAGGCAAAGAACAAGAAGGAAAAAAGGTTGGAGACTAGCTTCAGTTTAATCACTCAGGGAAGCTCGGTTAGGAAGCATAAGTCACACCATAGAGTTTGGACAGTCACAAGGCAAGGAGTTGGATCTTTTCTTTGTTTTGTATCAAGGGGTATTGGCTCAGGGTTGCCTTAGAGCAAGAAGAGGAAGTGATGATGCTTCCTTCAAATGGTTTTCTGAGGCGCTTTTACCCTCTTCACTCTGTACTTCTCTCATTCTTCTCCTTCTGCCACCATGTTGCTTCCCCTTCCGCCATAATTTTAAGTTTTCTGAGGCCTCCCAAGCCCTGAGAAATTGTGAGTCAATTAAACCTCTTTCTTTTATAAATTACCCAGTCTTGGGTATTTGTTCATACCAGCATGAGCATGGACTAATACAGAGGGGATACTCAGCATTTGAAAACAGTACTAATCTCTGTCATTCACCTCAGATATGTGACTTTGCCCATTTACTATCTGGGTGGGTAGCTGTCTGTGAGGGTGGGCACTTTCAGTATATGTAAGACAGTAGGCTAAGTAATTGTGAAGAGCATGCAAATTACTATATCTGAATAAAATTTGGAGGTTTAAAACAAAATGACATTGTAAATAATTCTGCAAAACCATGGATTGTAAACATAATGTAGACAACAAAGAGTTGTTAAAAGGATGTAAATATTCTACATGATCAAAAGCAAGATGTAGGCCTGCCAAGGACTGCAGTGCAATAAAATCAGACCAAAAGAAAAGGGAATGAAGTCTAGCACGATAAGAAAACAAGTGTGTGAATTTTTTACACATGTGCACTAGTATTGTGTGTGTGTATGTGTGCACAGGCATATAAGAAAAGAGAAGAAATTAAGTTTGATATATTTTTCTACAAACAAGTACTTTTGTCACCTCAAGACCCTAAAAATAATAATAATTTAATTTTATGATTACTATTAAAAATTGCTGATATTCTGGGCACATTGCATACAGATTTATTTTTATGACAACATCACACATGTCACTGACAGGCTAAAGTCCACATTTTCCTCCAAGGAAATGAAGAAGAAAGGGCCTACATATGTGTTTCATGCGTATGTTTCTGCTGCTTCTTAGACTGACATGAAAAAAACATATGTGCATATATTCAGTCAGTAGGATTTCTATTCCCTTATTTCAAAATATATTCTATTCCCTTATTATTTTGAAATAAGGGAATAGAAATCCATTCTTGTTTCCAAATAATAAGGGAATAAAAATCCTGCTGATTGAACATATGCACATAGATTGTGGTCATGATGGTCATTGTTGAAATAACAAAACTGAATCAACTTGACATTTAGGGTATTTATATTTCTATTTTATGCTGTTTTTCATTTCATATTTCATGGAGATCATCAAATCAACAAATTACTACAGACTTATACCAGAAAAGTTAATACAATGTCAAAACAGGAAGCATAGCAACGGATTGGCTGCATTATAGAGAATGTAGATTAAAAGGGCTTCAGTAGGAATTAAACTGTTTTGATTCAATGTGTCCTTGCATTTATGAGTCCTTCTTTTTTGGCTTGTAAATAAGATTGGGACCACTAAGGGCAAAGATGGTTTCCTCACAACCATACAGCATGTGTTACATAAAGAGTTTTCAATTAGTGTGTTCTAAATTGAATTACTCATATTTAACTGAAAACATTAAGGAAAGAACAAAGGGAACTTATAACAGGGTTGAGTCCCTAAAATTGTATAAACCAGTGACTTAGAGCTCAATTTTTATTTTAACTTAGTTTTTTTCTTTTTCTTTGAGACAGGGCTTGCCCAGTGATATGGTTTGGCTGGGTCCCCACCCAAATCTCAACTTGAATTGTATCTCCCAGAATTCCCACGTGTTGTGGGAGGGACCCAGGGGGAGGTCATTAAATAATGGGGGCTGGTCTTTCCCATGCTATTCTCCTCAGGAGAGCAAATAAGTCTCATGCGCTCTGATGGATTTATCAAGGGTTTCTTCTTTTGCTTATTCCTCATTTTCTCTTGTGACTGCCTTGTAAGAAGTGCTTTTGGGCCAGGCATGGTGGCTCACACCTGTAATCCCAGCACTTTGGGAGGTCAATGTGGGTGCCTCACTTGAGGTCAGGATTTTGAGACCACCAGCCTGGCCAACACGGTGAAAACCCATCTCTACTAAAAATACAAAAATTAGCCAGGCATGGTGACAAGTACCTGTAATCTCAGCTTCACTGGAAGCTGAGGCAGGAGAATTGCTTGAACCCAAGAATCCGGGTTTGCAGGGAGCCAAAATTGCATCACTGCACTCCAGCCAGGGTGACAGAGGAAGACTCCACCATCTTGAAAGAAAAAATCATCTCCTGCCATGATTCTGAGCCCTCCCCAGACATGTGAAACTGTAAGTTCAATTAAACCTCTTTTTCTTCCCAGTCTTGGGTATGTCTTTATCAGCATTGTGGAAATGGACTAGTACAGTAAATTTGTATCAGTAGAGTGAAGTATTGCTGAGAAGATACCCAAAAATCTGGAAGCAACTTTGGAACTGGGTAACAGGCAGAGGTTGGAACACTTTGGAAGTTTCAGAAGAAGACAGGAAAATGTGGGAAGTTTTTGAACTTCCTAGAGACTCGTTGAATGGCTTTGATGAAAATGCTAATAGTTATATGAACAGAAAGGTCCAGGCTGAGGTGGTCTCAGATGGACATGGGGAACTTATTGGGAATTGAAGCAATGGTGACTCTTGTTATGTTTTAGCAAAGCAACTGTTAGCATTTTGCTTCTACCCTAGAGATTTGTGGAACTTCGAACTTGGAACCTGAGAGAGATGATTTAGGGTATCTGGCCGAAGAAATTTTTAAGCAGCAAAGCATTCAACAGGTGAATTGGGTGCTGTTGAAAGCATTCCATTTTAAAATGGAAACAGCATAAAAGTTTAGAAAATTTGCAGCCTGACAATGTAGTAGAAAAGAAAATCCCATTTTCTGAGGAGAAATTCAAGCTGGCTGCAGAAATTTGCATAAGTAGTGAGGAGCCTAATGTTATTCCCCAGGACCATGGAGAAAATGTCTCCAGGCATGTCAGAGACCTTCAAGGCAGCCCCTCCCATCACAGGCCTGGAGGCCCAGGAGGAAAACATGGTTTTGTGGGCTGGGCCCAGGGTCCCCATGCTGTGTGCGGCCAAGGGACTTGGTGCCCTATGTCCCAGCTGCACCAGCCATGGGTGAAAGGAGCAAATATACAGCTGTTGCTTTAGTGGGTGGAAGCCCCAACCCTTGGCAGCTTCCATGTGGGGTTGAGCCTGCAGATGCACAGAAGTCAAGAACTGAGGTTTCGGAACCTTTGCCCAGATTTCAGAAGATCTATGGAAATGCCTAGATGCCCAGGCAAAAATTTGCCGAAGGGGCAGGCCCTCTTGAGAACCTCTGCTATGGCAATGCAAAAGGGAAAAGTGGGGTTGGAGCTCCCACACAGTGTCCCTACTGGGGACCACCTAGTAGAGCTGTGAGAAGAGGTAGACCCCAGAATGGTAGATCCACCAACAGCTTACACTATGTGCCTAGAAAAGCCACAGACACTGAATGCCAGCCAGTGAAAGCAGCAGGGAGGAAGGCTATACCTTGCAAAGCCACAGGGGTGGAGCTGCCCAGGACCATCGGAGCCCACTTCTTGCATCAGCGTGACCTGGATGTGAGACCTTGAGTCAACGGAGAACATTTTGGAGCTTTAAAATTTGCACTGCTGGATTTTAGACTTGCATGGGTCCTGTAACACTTTTGTTTTGGCCAATTTTTCATTTTTGGAATGGCTGTAATTACCAAATCCCTGTACCTCCATTGTATCTAGGAAGTTACTACTTGCTTTTTATTTTACAGGCTCATAGGTGGAAGGGAATTGCATTGTTACAGATGAGATTTGGATTGTAGACTATTGAACTAATGCTGAAATAAGTTAAGACTTCAAGGGACTGTTGGGAAAGCATGCTTGATTTAGAAATGTGGGCACATCAGATTTGGCAGGGTCAGAGGAGGAATGATATGGTTTGGCTTTGTCCCCACCTGAAACTCAAGTTGAATTGTATCTCTCAGAATTCCCACGTGTTGTGGGAGGAAACAGAGGGTGGTAATTGAATCTTGGGGGGCAGTCTTTCTTACGCTATTCTCATGATAATGAATAAGTCTCATGTGATTTGATGAGTTTATCAGGGGTTTCCAATTTTTTTCTTCCTAATTTTATCTTGCCACTACCATGTGAGAAGTGCCTTTCACCCCTCGACATGATTCTAAGCCTCTCCAGCCCTGTGGAACTGTAAGTCCAATTAAACCTCTTCCCAATCTCAGGTATATCTTTATCAGCAGCATGAAAATGGACTAATACACCCAAGTTGGAAAGACAATTACCCAGGCTGGCACAATCAACTCACTGTAATCTTGAACTCCTTGGCTCAAGGGATCCTCCCATCTCCTGAGTAGCTAGGACTATATGTAAGAACCACCACACCTGAACAACTTTTTAAACGTTTTTGTAGAGATAGGATCTCACTCTGTTGCCCAGGCTGATCTGAAATCCCTAGCTTCAAGCAATCCCCCTGCCTTAGACTCCCAAAGCACTGGAATTACAGGTGTGAGCCGTGGCACCTGACCCTGACTCAGAACTCTAAATGCATTTTTTTCTCATCAAAGGAACAAAAATGAAGTTCACTCACTTATTCACCTCAAAAACTAATTTTAAGTTTATACTCAGTGACTTTGCTAAATACTGCTAAGAAACAACTGAAAAGATTTTATTCTGGCTCTTAAAACTGCTCTTTTGCAGTTTAGCACAAAACAACATTTCAGTCAACATGCAGATGCTGTGTCTACTGAGACTAACAGAAAGCTGCACTGGAAGATCAATGGTGACGTGACTCTTGAAAGCCTTTGGAATATCACAGGTAGACCTGAATAGGAAAACATTGAGAAAGAGCCCACCAGACAAAACAAAGATCACATACAATGGTACTGGAGCCTATGTATATCAACATATTTGTGGAAAAATATTCGTTTACAATTAATAAAAGGGACAGCTGGCAAGAGCTTAGAGCAGATAATGGTCTTATGTACGCAGGAGATTGAGAAGTCATCGAGAAGTTTTATGCTGAAGAAATATGGTATTGGATGTAGATTTGAAATGATTCCAAGCACTTAGGTAGCTTGCTATGTGATATTTCTTTTTTGGAGAGTACTTCCCTCTCCCTTAAAGTGTGACATCTTATCAGATCCTGTATGTGAGAACTTGGAGTGAACTCTCTCCTTCGGGGAATGTTAAGTCAAACCTTATCAGACTCCCCCTTACGTGAGTTACTGACCTCAACTACTGTATTTCAAAAATACATATAAACTCCAAAATTTGACAGACACTTTGAGAGCTTAGTTCATGGCAGGGCTACACTCTGTCGGCCACTTTTCTGAAGACCAAGAGTGTATGCTGTGACAGGCTGTATTCTGTCAGCTACTCTACTGAACACCAAGAGCTCAGGTTGCGACAGGGTGACACCCTGTTAGTCTTGGAGTTAATCTCCAAAGCCTCTCCTGCTGACACCTCTACAGCCCTCTAACATCAGGGAACCTCACGTGTCGTCCAAGATCTCTGCTGCAGTGGTCAAGCAGCTCCTTCTGAGAACTGCTTGCATTATAAAAAAGCACACCTCAAATTTTAATTAGACTTTACTTGCCACAGAAGCCTGCTTCCATCCTAATTGAGCAAGTGGACTTTAATGGTTTTGAACTCACTCACTATGTGGTTAATGTACTTTGTCTATTAAGTGTATTTCTTGTAAGGTTTATGTTATTCTCCCCTTCGTTAAGCATTGTGAATCTAAAAAAAAATCTTTGTATAGCAATAAATCAGGTTTTTCATTGCCATACAAAGATAAATATTTTTAGATGATGATAACAAATAGTAAATAATCAACATTTCTAAGGGGAGAAGTTTGAAAGCACAAGACCAGTTAAGAGGCTTAAAAAATAGACAAAATTAGAAAAGGTGAGAACATTTTGAAAAAAAGGCAGTAAGATAAAATGGAATATCTTGTATTTTTTGAAAGAAACAAGGACAATTATATATTAAAGGATAAAGACAAAATCTAGAAAAATTCTTCCCTTTCTGGACTAAGTGGCTGGTTGCCTGGATGACGGTGTCTTATGCCAGCATAGAAAGTTCTATTGAGCCCACAATATTGCCAAAGTACTGATCATTCGTATCTATATTCTGATGTCAGTGCTGTCTCCCCTGGAACACTGGGTGATAGGCCCAAGGAAGGATTGACCTGAGTTTCCATGTTCTTGTCTAGTGCCTAAGACAGCATAATAGATCTATGGTCATAGAATAGAGAGGAACAGGAACACAGCTATGTTTTCTTCTTTCAGTTCTCTGTCTGGAATGCACTAGATCAGCTGTGTATTTGTTACTAGAGTGTCCTTATTCTTATCACTTATGTTTTACGGAAGACTTAACCATAGAAACTATTTTGTAACGCTTAATTTTGTTCCTAGTTTAGGCTATATTGCATATACGGCAAAAATTTGTTCCACGTAAGATTAGCTTCAAAACATTGAAATCAATGCAAGTTCTCTCCAAAGAGTGAACTCTAAAATCCAGGGCTCTGGATGATGGAACTAACCCTAAGTTTCTGGCTTCTCTGTATTTGTAACTAAAAGTAGGTAAAACAATGGAAGATGAAGTATAGGATGAGTGGGCAGTAAAGAAATAAAACATGCTAATATTTCTGTCACTTTATGTTATCATTTTCTGTAGCCAATTCTGTTTTTCTTTAGTAAGCTTCATGATTAAGACATGTTTCAGCACAGCATATCACATAAACAGGTGATGTTACCTGAAATGCCTATGTCTTATATTCATAAGAGGGCTACATCTTATTGTCAGATACCAAGTTGAACTTTATGTGAAAATTGAAAAGTATGCCAATCAAACTATACCTAGTAGGCTAAACCCTTTTGAATATTAAGGAGATTGAAAGAGCAGTAATTAACAGATTGTATATGCATTTTTTTTTTGAGACAGAGTCTTGCTCTGTTGTCAGGCACCAGGCTGGAGTGCAATGGCACAATCTCGGCTCACTACAACCTCCGCCTCTCAGGTTTAAGCAATTCTCCTGCCTCAGCCTCCCCAGTAGCTGGGACTACAGGCGCACACCATGACACCCAGCTAATTTTTTTTTCTATTTTTAGTAGAGACGGGGTTTCACCGTGTTGGCCAGGATGGTCTCGATCTCTTGACCTGGTGATCCGCCCGCCTCAGCCTCCCAAAGCTGTATATGCATTTTTAGTAAAAAAGGAAGACCTTTTATAACTTCTCAGTCCATGGGTGTTTCTAGCTAGTGGTGCACAATGGTGAATCAAGTGTGACATAATAGATATGCAATATAACATAAACTGTCTCCTTGGCTAGCTTCAACCTGTAGTCAGTGAAAACAAAACAACAAAAGTCATAATCAACAACAGGTATATGACCTCCTCAGACATTTGTAATCATAAGGGTAAATGTTAATTTGTTTCTACATAATGCAATTTTTAAATTTTATTTTTAAATTTACATACATTAATCATACATATTTATGGGGTATGTACTGATGTTTTGATACATATAATTTATAGTAATCATATCAGGATATTAGGAGATACATCATCTCAAACATTTGTGATTTCTTTGTGGTAGGAACTTTTAATAGCCTTCTAGATATATTATTGTTAACCATCACCATCCTATAGTGATATAAAACACTCGAACTTATTTCTACTGTCTAGGTTATACCCACAATTCAAATTGCATCCCTAATTTCCTCATACTGTATCTGTAGCACAACTCCACCCAATTTCCTCCCAGTTTTTTTAACCAGGAAAGCGCTAATTAAACCATGTGTTGTTCTAACTCTAATTATTACTTAGACTTTTACAATTTTTCTAATCATAAAGGCATCTTCCTAAGATAGACGCCCTGTTCCCAGAGTTCAGAGTTGGTATGTTCATGGATCAAATGCAAATAGAAATTCTGTTACATTTCGTCAAATTCTCTGTTTCAATAACCTAGATTTTCTTGTCTGAATTCTTCCATGATCAGTAATGTGCACACAACCACAAAAGAAGTAAATTGTTTAGTGGGTTGTAAAACAATTAAATAGTTTCAAAAATTTATTCATATTCCTCCCAAATGTGTATCAAAAATAGTACTTCTTCATTTTCCAAAAAATAATTTAATTTTCTTTAATAAAAGAGAGTCTAAATTTTGGTTCAGTTCAGTAATTTTAGTTTAATATTGCAATTTGAGCAGTCCTTTTAAGTAACTCTATCTCTTTTGGAATATTTTCCATTCTTTAAGAACACTTTCATCCTCTCCAAGTTTGGGTACTCTATTGGGCTGTATTAGTTAATAGAAAGAAAATACCTCTGATTTGTGCTCCATATTCTTTATATATATTGTGACTTGTGTCTTTTCTGAGAATTAGATGAAAATCAGTTTCTGAAGCCTTAAGCAGATAGAATTAATGACCTAAACTGTCTGCTTCATCCAGTTTCTTTCTTTCCAAATTTGCTTTACTTGTGCTACTGCTGCTGTGGACTCCTTAAGCACTGCTTAGATTCTCATGTACTCAACCTTGATTGTCATCTCTGCAGCCATCCCATTGTGTCACCTTGTGTTACCACTTTGATATTACAATAGAAATTCCCTCCAGTAAGGTATGGGGTAAACAGTCTGAGGAATACCACACTTTCCTGAGGGAAAAGCAGAAACTTCCTAATATTTTTTATGATACTTGTGAGTTGTGGAGAAGAACTCAGTACCTTCTAGGTGCCAACATTGGTGTACCAACTATATTATGTTGATGCCCAATGTCTAAGCCAATGTGGGGAAGACTGCAAAGTGACTCTTTTAAGAGTCTTAAACATAATATGAATTCAAGCAAAAGACTTCGAATTTGGCATTTTTCTTAAAGTAACCTAACCTACCTTCCATCATATTTTGCCAAAGACCAAAGATCAAAGATTCTGCCTTATGTGTCTTTCCTCTCTTCTCGCTCTCTCTCTTATTTAATGACTCTTTGCTGAGAGAGGAATAACTTTATTTTTCTCTCTTTTCCATTCTTAATTGGGATTAATCTATTTTTATGCTCTGCCTCCAGGGCAGAGGCCCTTATGACTTGCACCATGGGTACAAATGTTATCTCTTCTACATTAATGATAAAACTTAGTCTGAGCTATTCAGTGCTGATGATTGATATGATGATGAAATTCAGAAATCTTTTCTTCCTATACAAACATGACTTATAAGTGTGTGGTAGTACTATAAAATAAGATTGTAGATATAAGAATTTGTATGTTAATATATTAACATATTAAGCATATTGAATCCTACTTTGTGTCAAAATTTGAATACTTTTTCTCTTTGTTCCTGTTAAAACAACTCTAGACTGAGGAAGAGCAGATTGCTTATGCCATGCAGATGTCCCTGCAGGGAGCAGAGTTTGGTCAGGCGGAATCAGCAGACATTGATGCCAGCTCAGCCATGGACACATCTGAGCCAGCCAAAGAGGAGGATGATTACGATGTGATGCAGGACCCTGAGTTCCTTCAGAGTGTTCTAGAGAACCTCCCAGGTGTGGATCCCAACAATGAAGCCATTCGAAATGCTATGGGCTCCCTGGCCTCCCAGGCCACCAAGGACGGCAAGAAGGACAAGAAGGAGGAAGACAAGAAGTGAGACTGGAGGGAAAGGGCAGCGGAGCCTGCTCAGGGGACTGCATGGGAGGCACGGAGTACAAGGTTAGCTGAGGGTTACCTGTAACCTTTACAGCCAAAATAAAGCTTGGCAATTTTTTTTCAAAAAAAAAAAAAACAACTCTAAAGTATTAAATTCTTTTCCCTGCTCAATCTCCTCCAAAAAAAAAGAGAGAAGAAACCTCAGATAATTACATGCCTCAGGCTATCTAGCAAAAAATAAAAAATATAAAGCAAATATCTATTAATATTTCTCAAGTTATTACCTATATTTCCCATTTTAACTTATCTGCCTACATCTATTTTAATTCACTTCTCTGGCTACATCCTTGATTAATGCAGATTACCTTTATGATGTGAACACTAAATCAATATTTTACTCCTGATTCTACTTACCTATTAGCACATTTCAAACTTTACCTTGTGGTTCAGGCATTATTTACTTTTGAATTCACATATAGATTTTAGCTATTTTAAGAATTTTCTAAATTTGAATGGAAAAGTTTTTGTGTATGTGCATTAAAGAATCATTTTCTGAACAAAGAGGTACTGTTTCCATCATGTTCTCACAGGGATTGATGACACACATATTAGGAATCTTTTCCTTGAAAGTAATAGGAAACAGAATAAGAAAGAATAAAAAAGTAAATTAGAATAGTAGCAGAAGGACACAATGCTGCTTAAAATGGAGAGGTTGTAGTGCGTTGACGTAGGTGATTATTTTTTGGTGATCTTTAGCTGGCTGTCACTACATGAGATTTTCTCCTCTGTACAAATTCACTAGGCTTCTTCTCCTCATTTATATCCCCAGTATCCATTCATTGCTTTCTCTAATCCACTTTCAATACAGCTGTCAGAGAAATTCTAAAATGCAAATATGATCATGTCACTCTTCAATGGAAACCACTCTGATGGTTTCCCATTGCACTTAGAAAAAAATACAAAGCTCTTAGTGTGGTATTCAAGGTCCTTCATGATTTGCTCAGTCTCATCCAGTGCTGCGTTATTCTCCAAGATGAACTTGGTAGTTTCTGCCTAGAACTCTTAGACTGTCCCATTTCTATTTATCTTTTAGGTCTCATTCTAAATATCATTTCGTTGGAGATTGGTTATGTCCCTAACCAGATTATAATCCATTAAGTAAGAAATGTATAATACTTATTACCTGATTATACACCAATCCCTGGCTTAGTATTTCACAAATATTTGCATATTAATTGGATAAGACAATAGAAAGATAAAATGTTAAAGCTGAACAGAGTAACTAGAGATAGTTGTATTTTTAATGTAAATGACTGGTCTATCACAATTTATTTTTGATTGCATCTTCTTCACTCTATATTGGCATAGTCAATTTATTTTAAATACCAAATTAATGCTAGTTATTTTTATTAGTCAGAATCCCAAAAGATAATGGCTTGGCACAATAATAAAAATAATAAATGACAAAATTTTAATAAGACAACTGATTACAGAGGTGTGGGGACATTTAATGAAAACCAAGAAGGAATTGTGGAGCACTCTGAGCGAAACAATAGAGAGAAATCTGTGACCACATTCACTCATGAAGAAGTCAGGAGATGCAGGAGTTGCCAGAACTCAGGAAAGCTGGTAGCTGTTAGCAAGGTCCACAAACACAGAACCTATAGCCTTAAATAGAAGAATGTAATCATTGACAGCCCCTAGCAGGCCAAATGGTTAAGAACTAAGGAAAAAATACTTTGAGATTCACTCACTTTCTGCCTTAAATTCTCCTGCTGTTGCCTCTCATTAGTCATACCCAATCACACATCAGAAAACAAGGCAATCCTATTGATGTAATGCACATAGTTCAACATTCTAGACCTCATAGCTTGGTGGAAAGGTTAAGGGGTGAACCTGAAGGAGAAAAAAGGTAAGTAGGCCAAAGTCACTGAAGAAAGCATGATGTTGTTGCAACACCTTCACTTGGCTAACTTTATCAAGTTATCTCTATCAGAGCCCTATCAGTGACACCTGTGATTATTCACTTAGCTATTTCAGTATTTTGCTGTCTCCTCATACTGTATGCTTACATAAAAGAGATATGCCTTTTGCTTCTGTATGCTCAAAAGAAATGTACTTATCTTTTAAAAATAACATTTTATTTTAGTAATGTGGTATGTGGGGGAGGTGTATGTGTGTGGTAGGGGTTGACTCTATTATTAGCATTTGTTGATCCTTACCCTTATTGATTTATACACGGCAATAAAATGATTTTGTCATTAAGATAACTTAATTCAAATGGATGTTAGTTGGATGAAAATGCTAACTTAAGTACTAATTTGATGTTGTTATATGTCACTGTTTCCAAATATGATACCATTGGAAACCTGAAGTGTATATTTTTATTAACAAACAGTTGAAACAACAGAAATTTTCATTCACAATATTTTACATTTAAGATTAATCTTTCAGCCTAATGAAAGTATAAAGAATATAATTATATTGTAAGAATAATGAAACATAGCTATGTTGGAATTAATTTTTTTCGAATATTTTTCAATTTATTTAATTTTAATGTGTTTTACATTCATAATTGAAAAATTAGCAAGTATGAACAATCTATAAAGAAGCATTATTTAAAGACATTCTATAACAATATAATTATATCTCCATTTTTCTTAATTTATACATTTATACCCTTTGTTTTACAAATACCTTATTTAAAGTCCAATTTAGCTCAGACTATACCAGAAGAAAACTATTGTTTTAGTTTTTATTTATTGCAGAAGTCAGGCATTTTCTTCAATACACTATATAAGGCTGTATACACAAACTGGCAGATTTGCAGATGGAAATTTCAAGCTTTTGTTTCCTAAGTGAAATTTTCAGTAAATAAAAATTGATACTTCATTAAATAGTTATTTTAAAAAGTATAGCACATATAATTTTAGGATATGACATATATGTCTCATGGATGAAGTAATGGCTGCATCAACTACTGCTTAAAGAAATGACAATAGGGCCCAAAGTGGCTCCGGCTGGATGTTGTGGCGCTTGCAAAGGCGAGGCCAAGAGTTCAAGGCCAACCAACCTCAGCAACCTTACAAGCTCTCATTGATTGGCAAAAAAAAAAAAAAAAAAAAAAAAGAAATGACAATAGTTGTGTGTGACACCTGTAATCTTAGGTGGGGTGAGGTGGGAGGATCATCTGAGCCCAGGAGTTTAAGGCTGCCGTGAGTTATGATTAGACATCTGCACTTCAGCCTGGGAACAGAGCATGACCCTGTCTCTGAAAAAAGAGAAAATAAATAAATAAAGTAACAATATACAGGGACTTCAATTTGTTGGGACTTAATCCTATGCACTTTAAAGAGTTCATTCTAGGAAGATGCCACTTTATAGCATTAAAAGCAAATTAGACTCCACCTTCAGTGTGTGTTCGGAAAGGTACACAGAAACAAAGGATTAAACAACAATGGAGTAATCAAAGGAATAGACAGCGATATAGATCACTACATTTGTTAAATATATCACAGAAAGTCCTTGACATTGAAGTTTATTAAAGTATTTACTCTTCTTGTTTTTTTGGTCTCAATATTGTATTTGTGTGATAACAAATATTCTATTTTGCCATTATACGTATATCTATATGTATGTATATTTACTCTTCATAGAGTAATTTACTAAAATCTAAATCAGATTATTTTATTTCCCTTGATAAAAAACTGTGGTAGTGACTGTCTAGGACCTTCAGGACTGAATACAAACTAATCAGGTTGACCATGTAGACAGTAGTATAGGCATCATTGACAATTACATTGTATATTTCTTCAGAAAAAAAGAAGGTAATTACACAAATAGTCAATTTATAAATAAATTATAGGTTTGCTGACAGGGGAGACATAAGATAAAGATTTCCAGAAAGCAATCTGATAGAGATATGCTATCAAACTGGAAGAGAAATGGGCCTTTTAGTTGAACATATTCTAAGCACCTGCATTAATTAGGTTTAAAGTGAATAAAGGTGCATTTTAGGAAGTTGAAGGAATGAATGACAGCAGCGTTTCAAAGGATGCATTGAGAAGGCTTATCGTTTAATTGGATAAGAGTGGAACTCTAGAGAGAGATTTCAAATATAATCTTAACTTTTCAGTTCTGCAACTGAGAAAATAGTGTTATAATGAAGAGATTTGGAAATTGAATAGAAGATCTTATAGAATGATGTCAGGCTTTTGATGCTTTTATTTTCAGGTGACAATGAGACTTTCCAGTGGAAATCTATTCTAGAGAGCTAGAAATATGAAACTAGAGCTTGAGGTCAGAGGTATAATACAAATATTATCAACATAGAAGTAATAGCAATTAAACTAAAGTAATAAAAAAATGTTGTCCTAAAATGATAGGAAGAAACATATGCAAGGAATCCATTAAATAAAAATATGAAGAAAGAAAGAGAAAAACAGAGAAAGAACATCTGAGCCGTGTCTACATACTTTTCAACATTCTTCTTAATTGGAATCTCCTAATTTTTTAAGACCCAGGTCATACATTATTAAATATTAAAGTTTTTTTTCTACTCTTTAAATAAATATATGTAGATAGATAACTTTCTTATTTATATTCTCATTAAATTTTGTTTCTTCAATAAAATGTTTGTTCAAATTCTTATACAGTTTGTCACTCATATATCTCTGTTTCCCATCTTATAGTAAAACCCAAATCACCTTGGGATTTTACCCTAATTGCAGGTTAAACCATGATAGTTTATGGATTCTGGGCTTTTCTTAAACAAGAAAAATACTCTTTGAATTTTATTAAACTGGAATATCAAATACCAACATGAATATCAGAAGAACAAGATCTCTCTCCAACAAACACGAAGAGAGTAGTCCTTCTCACTTTAGTTTCAGGGGATATGTTCCAAGACCCCAACAGATGCCTGAAGTCACAGATAGTATGAACCCTATATATACTATGATTTTTCTGTACATACATACTTACAATAAAGTTTAATTTACAAATGAGGCATGGTAAGAGATTAACAATGACTAGTAATAAAGTAAAATAATATGCTGTAATAAAATTTATGTGAATGCGTTCTCTCTCTCAAAATATTTTATTGAATGTAAATTTTTGGAACACAGTTGTCCATGGGTAACTGAAACCACAGAAAGCTAAACCATAGATAAGGGGAAACTACTGTATATATGTATGTGAATTTGTTTTACTGTGAGTCACGTTCATTCACATTGCTTAATTATTATGTCTCTTACCAGGTATGCTGAGTTTCTGTTGAGTTAAATGACAGTTTATCTCCTGTATTTTTAAACCTTTTCATTTTCTCTTTAGCTTTATTTAAGCTGATGAACTCATAAAATAGACACCATTCAGCAACAACTACCTCACTGTCCCAACAACACATTTGCTAGTTTGTTTCCTGATTTTGGTTTCCTTGGGTGACTATAGATTAAATATCCTTGATTCTGTCTAAGGCTAGCCATTCTGAATTGTAACCTCTTTCACCTTAAGTGCTTTCCTTTTTGTCTAACTCATCAGTTTCTCACTGTGTACTAGATCATTCTCATTAGCAATCAAACATGATATATCTTATCTTAAAAAAAAATACTCTCCATTGATCTCACGTCCTCCTCCACCTAGCACAACAAACAAAGATTCATGAAACAATTGAATAAATTCCTGATTTTCTTCACATTAGATTTCATTCTAATAAATATATGACAATTTTTGTAGTAAATATACTAATGGCTACCTCTCTTATTTAATCTGTCAGGAGAAATTAATGTAACTGGCTTCTCTCTTCTTTTTTAAAATTCTTCTTTCACTTCACTTCTGTGAAAGCATAACCTTCTGGATTTCCTTCTTCCTCACAGGGCAAGTCTATTTATCCTCTGTTGCCTGCTCCTCTCCTGAACTTGATCTCTAAATGTCAGAATGTCTAGGATCTTTGTCCTATGCCTCCTTGTTTTCGACCTCTGTGCAATAATGTTTGATTCTAAAGCCCTAAATACTGTCTGTAATCTACAACTTCCACATGTATGTAAAGCCTAGACATAGCCATAAACTAAAGACTAGTATTTCTTCTTTTTTTTTTTTTTTTTTTGAGACGGAGTTTCGCTCTTGTTACCCAGGCTGGAGTGCAATGGTGCGATCTCGGCTCAACACATCCTCCGCCTCCTGGGTTAAGGCAATTCTCCTGCCTCAGCCTCCTGAGCAGCTGGGACTGCAGGCACGCGCCACCATGCCCAGCTAATTTTTTGTATTTTTAGTAGAGACGGGGTTTCACCATGTTGACCAGGATGGTCTCGATCTCTTGACCTCATGATCCACCCGCCTCAGCCTCCCAAAGTTCTGGGATTACAGGCTTGAGCCGCCGCACCCGGCCCAAGACTAGTATTTCGAACTTACCTCCCCATTAGGATTAGAAAGAACAACTCAAACCTAATAAAACCAAATATTTCTTTGTGTACCTACAACCCTTCAATGTCCCAACCTTAGCGAATATTATCACCATTCACCAAGTTTTGTTCAGTGCAATGCACGATAGTCGTGATCTTTGATTTTTTTGCTAATTTCCTGTATTTGGTGCAATTCCTACTGATTATTGTCTTCAAGAAACCTAATAATTCTACTCAAACAACTTATTCTAGTTTGTAGATATTACTTAAATCAATCACTTTACTACTGGCACACAGTTAATTTAGTTGATTTCTGTCTCTGCAATGAACCCAATCAGTTTTTAAAGAACATTGATTTTAGCTGTTTCCTCTGACTGTGAGGCTCTTTTTTTTATTTTTTTTGACACAAAGTCTCACTCTGTCTCCCAAGCTGGAGTGCAATGGCACAATCTTGGCTCACTGCAACCTCCGCCTCCCGGGTTTAAGTGATTATCTTGCCTCAGCCTCCGGAGTAGCTGAGATTACAGGTGCCGCCACCACGCCCAGCTAATTTTTTCGTATATTTAGTAGAGACAGGGTTTTACCGTGTTAGCCAGGATGGTTTTGATCTCCTGACCTCATGATCTACCCTCCTCGGCCTCCCAAAGTGCTGGGATTACAGGGTTGAGCCACCATGCCTGGTTGACTGTGAGGTTCTTATCCTTGCTCTTTGCTTAACTGCCGCATCATTGACATCCAAATCTTAAATTAAGCTCCACCCTAACTTAAGCTATTTTAATTTAAATTGAATCAGAAAGAAGTTGACAAAGACTCTCTCCTTGACCAAATTTTAGACAGGTTCCTTTGAGCCTTCTTCTCAACTAGGTGTTGGCTATACTCTGTCCTTGCTGGGTCTGCCTAGTTCAGTTTAGTGAGAATCATGCTAAGCCAATTTAGAGAGAATCCCTCACCATCACCCCTGGTATCTGATCACCTAAAATATGATCAAATTATTCATCCACAAATGGAAACCTATTTACCTTGGCCTGCCTTCAGCAAGAATCGTATTAGGACAGTTTAGCAGGAAGCTCCCTATCCTTGACTTCTCTCCTTAATAATTTTCCATCCACTGATTCTCTTCACTCAGCTCATTGGTGATATATCCCTAGCTACCTTTGTTGTATTTGGACTTGAGCCTAACGTCTGTCCCAGATTGCAATATTATTACTGCAATAGCTTTGAATAAAGCCTTCCTTAGAATTTTAGTAAGTGTTACAATACTATTTTCTTTAAGAAGATTTAACTACATCATTCAATTTAAAGTAGTCACTCAGTTACTCTCATTCTATCCAGATTATTTTATATCTTCATATAACACAGTGCCTGGTAGTGTTAATATTCCTTGGTGACTTTCTTTCCTTTTGTCCTTTCTTCTTTATTTTATTTTTCTCATCCATGTTTTTACTTTATTCTTTCCTTTCTTTTTTTCTTCATCGCCTCTCTTGTTTATAATGTAAGCTTCATTTAAGCAGAGGCATTATCTTTCTTTCATCACGGTATACCCAGTGACTGAAGAGTGATTGCAGGCAAGAGCCTGTTAATTATTGAATCATTACAAAATTCAAATACATATTTATATAAGGATAAAGATGAAAGATATAAAATTTAGAATAAAGATAACCAAGTATTTGTCCATAGTAGAAAAATACTGTGCAGGACATTATAAATGATGTGGTTGACATTATAAATTATACTCTCTAAAAGAAATAGAGTAGGTACAAAATGAACTAAAACAAATGAGACCATGTAAGAAGTAATTGTCACCCTTCAAATTAATCTAGCCTTTCCTAATAGTATTCAAATTCATATCTTATATTTAATAACAATACAATAGAGGCCAGGTGCAGTATGCCTATATTCTTAGAACTTTGGGAGGCAAAGGCAGGTGGATTGCCTGAGCTCAGGAGTTCGAGACCAGTCTGGGCAACATGGTGAAACCCTGTCTCTACTAAAATACAAAAAATTAGCTGGGCTTGATGATGGGTGCCTATAATCTCAGCTACTCAAGGGGCTGAGACAGGAGAATTGCTTGAACCCGGGAGGCGGAGGTTGCAGTGAGCTGAGATAGTGCCATTGCACAGTGGCCTGAGCAACAGACTGAGACTCCACCTCAAAAACAAATGAAAAATAGGATATATTAAACATATTTGTTTCTCCTATCAGATCTTGCAAATAGAACGAAACAAAGTATGTTTATTTCAGGATTTTTGATTTTTAATGTATCTTAAAATTCATTTCACTTTTATTAAATTATTGTTAACTGCTATTTTATATGCAAGAATTGTTAACTGCTATTATAGATAAGGTAGAATAGAGAAGAGGAAAACTAGTTGATTGATCAAATCACAAGCTCAGCACTATCCACTTCTTATGAAAGTCACCACAAATCTATGCTTATCTTTTTAATTTTTTATGCCCATGAGTACAATTATATATGTTGTCCACGGTGATTAAGCTCTGGTGGATTCATTGATACATGGATCCGTTATCATAATCTGTATAATGATTTATTTATCTGAAATGAAAGTATAATTACTAAGAAAAAACGCAAATGCTTTGCTTTCCCCCATAAAAACAATCTACTGAGGAAAGAAAACTTTCTTTTAAAAGACAAATTCAGAGTAAATGATCATAGATTATTATAATGTGATGAATTTAGCTCTTTGACAAGGCAGAAAAGTATAAAGGGGAAGGAAGGAAGGAAGGAAGGAAGGAAGGGGGAAGGAAGGAAGGAAGGAAGGGGGAAGGAAGGAAGGAAGGAAGGGGGAAGGAAGGAAGGAAGGAAGGGGGAAGGAAGGAAGGAAGGAAGGGGGAAGGAAGGAAGGAAGGAAGGAAGGAAGGAAGGAAGGAAGGAAGGAAGGAAGGAAAAGTAGAGAGGAAGGGGAAAAAAAGCATAAGGCTATTGTCCGGAATGTAAAATGTAAGTTTTCAAATATAAAGGTTTATATATTTTTAAATGTCATAAGAGGAAGAACAAATTATCAAGAGCATGTTACGTAAATTTACATTCGAAAGTCAATCTTTGTCTAGGAACTTAAAGTGCCATTACGTTATTGAGTTTGTTTGGTTTAATGAACTGACATCTACACATCTGAATAACTGCTAAAAATGAGATTAATCTTGAAGGGTAAATATGTACATGAAATACTCATGTGGCCTAGTCAGAACTAGGTCAGATTTGAAATGCATCTTGTTGGTGATTTGTTTTTCTGAGGCTTGGCTTTGCCTTTCAAAAAGTAGCAAGGAAAAGAGTAGACTTCAGGAGTCCTGTAGAGTTCCCAGCAGAGTTCCGGGTGGAGAGAAAGAAAATAACAGAGAGTGTTTCGAAGTGTTCCTGTTGATTTGCTAAAAGTTATACCAGGCTGCTGCTGTTGTGCTGCTTTTTTCCTCATTTTGATTCTATAAAACATTTAGGTTCTTCTTCTATTTTCAATACATTCTCAGGCCATGTTTCACCAGGTGGACTATCACAAGATACTGTTTTTATGGCCTTTTGTTTCTATTGTTTTAGCAAAATATGTTATATCTATTTGTTAAACAAGAAAATTTTATTCAAAATACTTCTTCAAAATACGGCTAACTCAAAAGATTTACATTTTCTTTTTTCTTCGCTATCAGCAAAAATTACAAGGCAAAAAGCCCTGATATTCCTATCTTCTGTATTCTGCCTATCTGTTGCTGTAGTGAAGTAATCATTTTAAGCAATGCCATGATAGTAAGTCAGTGTTTCACCAGCATCATCATCCTTTAATGTCAGGATGCACAGAAGTCTGTGGCAAGTGTAATGGAGACTTCTTTGAGATATTAATCTTTTGCAGCGCTATCTCACTGAACTGGTAGATTTCTCAGTCAGTCTATCTTTAATTTCTCAAAGGTCTGACTGAACATGGCTGAACCCAAACCAATCGCATTTGTGGGAATATACAGTGGACCACGGAGCCTCAACAAAACATTTCCAAAATTTCCAAGAAAAAGATGTCATCAATTTATACATTTCTGTTAGTCATTTGTTTAAAAAATATTTAGAGTGGAAACTATATGCTAGGTTGAGGGGTCTAATAGGGTAGAATTTCTGTTTCTCTTCCCTTTTCAGTTTTTTATTGACATGTGTATTGGTAGGGTTGTGTGTGTGAGTGTTTGTGTGTATATGTGTGTGTACATATATAAAATAATCTTTGCAATGATCCACAGGCCTGTGAAGTCCAGCCATGTTGAACACTCAAGGACTCATTAACATTTTCTTTTGTCTAATGATGTGATGTGCTTCTGATGTTCAGTGAACCCATTCCCAGATGTCCTCCATATCAAGTAGTCACCCGTATAATGAATTGTAACTTTGTAAGGTGTGTTTTTAAGATTAGTGAAGTAAATGGAGTGTTGGAAAGATTTAGTTAAGAGGTAGGAAACATATGTTTGTTTTAGGGTCACTTTTGAATATGTGTGAGGGCAGTAGAACTTCCGAACGTATTTTATTAAGCCTATTTTTTCATTGGTGGATTGTGTAGGTAGACCTGGGATTTGATTTTACATAGGTTCTTTACTGAAATACAAATACAGATTGCCATGTTACAAGTGTAGGGGGCATTTCTGTATTAGTAAATATGTGTTTTAAAACCTACTTTTGAAATACAAATACAGATTGCCATGTTACAAGTGTAGGGGGCATTCTTTATTAGTAAATATGTATTTAAAAACTTCTTTAATCAATTTTCAGATGTTTATCAATTCTAAATATGAATTGTTCTGTCTCATAAATCTCCAAGTGCAGTGAATTTATATTTGTACATATATGTGTGCACATTTAAACCATTGTGATTTATGTAAATCAAAGTAAAAAAAATTCAACCTGCTTGAACATTGTGCTTCATTAGAAGATCAAGTGCTTGAGGATACCTACTTGGTTTGTAAAGAGAAGTTGCAATGGCCTTTAACCTCAATTCCAAACAATATCCGTGCAGCAATGTGGAACATTACTTATATATGGAGCTGCTCCTCCCTCAGAGAACCTGAAGCTTCTTTTTTGTATGCCCCTCATTTACCACATCTGGGAAAACACTAAGGGGCCCAGTGACAAATACAGGTTACTAATATTGCTAAGCTTTCTTGGTTACTTCTCTGGTTGTAGACTTTAAATATACATACAAAATACTGAACTAAATCTCATGATTCTTAGGACTATTCATCACCATTGAACCCAAACTTTTATCAAAATCTTTACCAATTTTCAATATATCAGAGAGAAAGATGTTGATTCTCAGACCATCAGTAAGATTTGTAGCTTTTGAAACAAATATGGCATAAGAATTACATGAAAAGGCAATTTATATTAAACAATGAAAAGTCAACTTATGACATATATTTTTCATTCATTTGATTTCCTTTACACTCTGATTTTATCAAAATGTGTAACATGTTCCTTAATAACAAGTTTTAAACAATTCCAGAATTACTGCTAAAAATATTATTCAATACAAAGTGAATAATTTGACTCACAACAGGGATTTATCTGGAAGGAAAATTCTAATAAATCTTCCATCCCAGTGGGTCATTTTGACAAGTGCAATAACAGAAGCTGCGGTTGGCAGGCTCTACAAGTGATATCTTGGCCTGTTACCATCACTCTGTCTATAAGGCATGAATTAGCTTCCACAAAGCTTAATCATAAAAGTTACTGTCTTTGACCTTTGAGGAAATACGTATGAATAGGTAAGCATTTTTTGTTGTCTGAATTATAAATTATATTTAACTATCTTACTATTTTAGGCATTCATAGAATTGACATTTGAGATATTTAACAGAAGTCTACTGAATGATAGTGAAATTAGCTGATTCCTGATTTACTTGAAGGTATATATAATTTAGGCTAGAAATATACACCTCTATACCTTTTGGATTTTCCATCTAAGGAAGCAAGTTGTATGAGTATAAGCAGTGCAGAGTGCAAGAATCGATTTCAAAAGTGTTCCTGAGACTGAAAATGTAGAGTCTTAACATTGATTATCACTTAATTGGCAAAAATGTGAAGCAGTTCCCAATAATTCTGCCTGTTGTTCCATGCTGTGTTTAGCAGTGTGCAATAGAGGAGATGTCAACAACCTAGGCATCATTGTGAAATTCAGTGGGGTAGTGTTGCTAGTCACAAGACTTGGGCACTCTACTGTCAGGCAGTGAGCACTAGCTAGGGATGTGAAATAAACCATGAATAACCACATTGCCCTTGACATTCAAGATGCAAACCCCATTTATAATTACAAAGTAATGTTAGCTGGATATGAATATACATCAAATTTTCCATAAATACAACTTGTGTGTACATCTTAGAAATTATACTTATATATGTTTGGAATTTTATCAACAAGTCTGCACCACAGAGAAATATTGGCATCTTCAGCTTAATATATTTGTTTGAGTCTACATTTGTAGCAGTCACATTCATGATTATCCTATATACTGTTGCAGATATCTAATTTCTTTAGCATATGTTCTAGTGTTGTCATGTTCAGGTACTTATTGAAATGCATGTTATTTAAAAACTTTATTTTTTTCTATATAATAATAAGCATAATAACAATTATTTTGAGGTTAAGTACATAAATTCTGTAATTTATTTCAGGAGAGTAAAAAAAGGACTTTCAAAACATTTCTTTTAAAAAACGTCATTGTGTCTCATAGAGTTAAGAACCAGCTTTGATAGAAGATGCATTGAGAAATGGGTACTGCAAAGAACCATGGTACTGGAGTTGAGTTAAAAGACCTTGGGTTATGATCTGGGCTCTGCTTTGTGTACGTTTCTGGGTCTCATCTGTGAAGTGCTAATGATTACATGTAGTTTACATATCTCCTGTACTGTGGAATTCTGCACGTAAATATTACTTTGTAAATTTTAAAGGAGTTTACAAATGAAGCCATTGTTACTCAGGAAATGCAGAAGGCCCCAACTTAACAATTGTTAAACATAAGATTTTTGACTTTATAATAGGTTTATCAGGTGTTAAATGCATTTTCGATTTCACAATATTTTCAACTTACGATGAGTTTTTGGGGACATAACTTCCCTTGTAGTTGAGGTACATCTGTACTGCAAGTGAGCTTCCTCTGTCTATAGGTTTATTTGATTTCGTAGATTATCAAATTAATCTCTTTATAACCTATTTTAGGACTGATCACCATAAAAATACCAGAACTTTCTTCACTTCCTAGCAAGCATTTGGAAGCCCATTTTCATAAAAGGCATTGCTCTGAATCTAGAGGATAAAAGGAGTGAGTATGACAAACATATTTTGAAGTCCAGTTACTTTGATCATTTGTACAACATTATGTTTATTATCTTTAGTAATACCTTCTAGTACAGCCTCCTAGTACATGCCAGCGTTTTCCCTAATTTGTCACTAATATGTAATTTACAACAAAATGTCATATGTTATTTCAAAAATGCTATACAAATGAAATCTTACTCAAAGTAAACTTTGAGAATTTTCTTCTTAAAGAATAATTCCCTGGAAGTTAATTTAAGGTGATAAATTAGTTTCTTCCTATTGCAAAGTGCTATTCCATAGTATGTATGTGCCGCATTTTAACTATTTCCTACTGAAGGACATCTGGGATAATTCCAGTTTGAGGATACAACAGGTCAAGCTGCTATAAACATTATGGTACAGTTTTTGTGTGAGCATAACTTGCCCTTTCTCTGGGATAAATGCCTAAGCGTGCAAGATCTAAGTTGAATCACACAGTAATTTCTCCTCAACCAGCTATTTAGCAATCTTAATTTTATCTGCAGCCTTTGTTTTCTTTTAACATTAATATGGTTTGGTTCTGTGTCTCCACCCAAATCTTATCTAGAATTGTAATCCCCACATGTCAAGGAAGAGGCCTGGTGGGAAGTGATTGGATCATGAAGGTGATTTTTTTTTCCACATCATTCCCAGGGTAGTGAGGGAGTTCTCATGAGATATTGATGGTTTAAATGTGTGGTAGTTTCCCCTGTGTTCTCTCTCTCTCCTACTGCCTTGTGAAAAAGATGACTGCTTTCCTTTTACTGTCTGCCCGATTGTAAGTTTCCTGAGGTCTGCCCAGCCATGTGAAATTGTGAATCAATTAAACATCTTTCTTTTATAAATTACCCATTTTTGGCTATTTCTTTATAGCAGCATAAGAATGGACTAATACAGAGAATTGGTACTGGGTAATGGGGCCTTCTGAAATGGTGAATTAATTAAACCTCTTTCTTTTATAAATAACTCCTCTTTGGCTATTTCTTTATAGCAGCATGAGAATGGACTAATATAGAGAATTGGTACTGGGTTATGGGGACTTCATACAAAGATAGTTGGAAAATGTGGAAGCAACTTTGGAATGGGGTAACAGGCAGAGGTTGGAGCACTTCAGAGGGCTCAGAAGAAGATAGGAAGATTCGGGAAAGTTTGGAACTTCCTAGAGACTTATTGAAAGGTTTTGACCAAAATGCTGATAGTAATATGGACAATGAAGTCCAATTTCAAGAGGTTTCAGATGGAGATGAAGAACTTACTGGGAACTAGAGCAAAGATCAATCTTGTTATGCTTTAGCAAATAGACTGGTGGCATTTTGCTACTGCCCTAGAGATCTGTGGAACACTGAACTTGAGAGAGGTGATTTAGTGTATCTAGCAGAAGAATTGTCTAAGGAACAAAGCATTCAAGAGGTGACCTGCAGCTACTAGGGAGGCTGAGGCAGAAGAATCACTTGAACCCAGAAGTCAGATGTTGTAGTGAGCAGAGATTGTGCCACTGTGCTCCAGTCTGGGCAAGAAGAGTAAACTCTGTTCTAAGAGCTAACCTGGCTTATTATGAAAGCATTCAGTCATATGCATTCACAAAGAGATGGTTTGAAATTGCAACTTATGTTTAAAAAAAAGCAGAGCATAAAGATTTGGAAAATTTGCAATCTTACCATGTGGTAGAAAAGAAAAACCCATTTTTTGGTAAGGGCATGTCAGAGAACTTCATAGCAGCCCCTCGCATAACAGGCCTGGAAGATTAGGAGGAAAAAATGGTTTCATGGGCTAGCCAAGGCCAGCTTCTCTGTAAAACCTCAGGATTTGGTGCCCTGCATCCTAGCCAGTCCAGCTGTAGCCGTGACTAAAACATGTGAAAACAGACTAACACAGATATATAATCTAACATATTCACAGATTATGGGAATTATGATGCGGAATTTTTGGTGGGTCATTATTCTGCTCACTATAATTATTTTAGTTATTTAGGACATGTGCCTTACATATAAATTTTATAAAAAGCTTTACTGTGTCTACAAAAACTTTTTTTGCCTTTAGTTGGAACAGTTAAATTATGAGTTGTCTTGACATAGATTTATTTGAGTTTATCTCATTGGGTTTGTTTCATGTTCTTGAATCTTTCACCAAAGTTTGGAAAATTTTAGCCATTATTCCTTCTGATATTCTTTCATTCCTACTCTCTTTCTCCTTTCTTTCTAGAACTGGATAGATTTGAATGTCCAGTCTTTTTTTATTGTCACATGGGTCTCTAAGGGTATATTTATTTTAAATTCAGTCCATTTTTCTCTGTGTTGTTTATATTGCAAAGATTTTATTGTTCTAATTTTACATTCACTCATTCTATCCTCTATGAAATCACAATAGGGTGGTCTATCCAGCAGGTTCTGTTCTTTCATTTTATTTTATTAACTTTTATTAGGTTTAGGGATATATATGCAGATTTGTTAAATTGGTAAATTGTATGTCACAGAATTTTGGTGTACAGATCATTTCACTACACTGGCAATGAACATAAGACTCCATACATAGTATATTGATCCTCTCTCACCTCCTACCTTCCCCCTCAAATACACATGTATCTCTGACTTAGAAGTGAGAACATGTGGTATTTGGTTTTCTGTTTCTGCACTAGTTCATTTAGGATAGCGATCTCCAGATCCATTCATGTTGCTGCAAATGATACGATTGCATTCCTTTTTATTGCTGTGTAGCATTTTATGCCGTATGTGTACTATGTTTTCTTTATCCCGTCTGTCATTGATGGGCATTAAGGTTAATTCCATGCCTTTGCTATTGTGAACAGCGCTACAGTGAACATATGCATGAATGTGCCTTTATAGTAGAATAATTTCTATTCCTTGGATATAAACCCAATAATGGAATTGCTGGGTCAGTCCAATGGCAATTCTGTTTTAAGTTCCTTAAGATATTGCCATGTTGCTTTCTGCAATGGCTGAACTAATTTACATTTCCAACAGCACTGTAAAAAGGTCTCTTTTCTCTGCAACATAGCCAGCATCTGCATTTTTTTTTTACTTTTTAATTATAACCATCCTAACTGGTGTAATGTAGTATCTTATTTTGGTTTTGATTTGCATTTCTGTAATGATTAGTGATATTGAGCACTTTTTCATAAGCTTGTGGCCATGTTTATGTCTTTTTTTGAGAAGTGTCTGTTCATGTCCTTTGCCCACTTTTTAATAGGGTTGTCATTTGCTTGTGAATTTGTTTAAGTTTCCTATAGATTTTGGATATTATACCTTTATCAGATGCATAGTTTGCACATATTTTCTCCCAGTCTATAGGTTGTCTGTTTACTCTATTGATAGTCTCTTTTGCTGTTCAGAAGCTCTTCAGATTATTCAGGTCCATTTGTCAATTTTTGCTTTTGTTGCAATTGTTTTTAGTGTCTCTGTCACTAAATCTTTGTCAGGGTCTATGTGCAGACTGGCATTTGCTAGGTTTTCTCCCAGAGTTTTTATAGTTTTAGGTTTTACATTTAAATCTTTAAGTCATCTTGAGTTGATTTTTATACATGGCATAAGGAAGGAGTCCAGTTTCAACCTTTTGCATATAGCTAGCCAGTTATATTCCAGCACCATTTATTGAAGAGGGAGTCCTTTTCCTATTACTTGTTTTTGGTGAAGATCACATGGTTGTAGATGTGCCACTAGGTAACTAGTTTTGTTTTGCTGTTATTATATCTTTCAGTTCTGTAATTTGTTTCTTTTTTATAAAACTTCCATCTTTACTAAGATTTTCTAGTGTTTCATTTGTTTCCAGGGAATTTATAATTAAATTTTGAAGCATTTTTTCATAACAATTTTTTATAACAGTAATTCCAACATCTAATCCATCCTTCTGTTGGTCTCTACTGATTGTCACTTTTTGCTCAAGTTGTGGTTTTCTTCTGTCTTAGCTTAAAGGTAAATTTTATATTGTATATTGGACATTTTGTCTACTATCCTAGGAGATTCTAGGTCCTACTTAGATCTTTATTTAAGCAAGCAATAACCATGTTTAGGTTTAGCACATGAGTTTTAGTAAACTTTATGGGCCCTAGGTCTAATGGCAGTTTAATTTTTGGATACCACATTTTTTTTCCCTTTTTTGTGGTTGGTTTATCTGGAGTCAATGGAAGTTTATTACTTCAGAAAGATCAAAAGCCAGAATATTTAGCCACACATAATATTATTTTAAAATATTGAGTGTGTGACCTATAGATGTCCTTGTCCATCTTAGTGGGTGCTAAATATAGATAAAAGATTATCTAAGAAAGATACATAGAAGAGCCTTTTGTCTAATAAATTTGATCCATGTGAAACACATGGGAGACACACAAGGTTCTTACAATGTTATACTACCACAAACTGCCAGCTTGCACTGAAAGGGATAGAGATCAAAATAGAGGAAAGCTTTCAGACCCCCAAAATTTTACAGACAGGAAACAAGCAATAAAACTACTTAGCTACAAATATGTGCCATGCTTTATAAAACAAAAGGATGAGACATTGAAGCTGAAGCAGAGCACAGAGTCATGAGCCTAGAAGGCAGAGCCACAAAATGAGAGTAGTAGTGCTGAAAAGCTAACAGAGTTTGTGTGGATTTTGAAGTTGTTTGAGACTGGCTGGATCTCAAAGTTCCTTGAAAAAAGCAGTTTATTTCTTCCTTCTATATTATTATTTTTTGAATGCAATGGTTTATTACTCTTATCATATACCATATCACCATTGCATTTTGGAATTAGATAATTTTTTCTTAAGTTTCACGGGTTTACAGATGGAGATAAATTGTGCCTTATGGTGGATTATACTCACAGTTTCACCTATAAATAGCTCATTTAAATGAAAAGTTGGTACTATTGAGCTGACAAGATTTAGATAAGAGTTTTGGACTTTGAGTTTATAGAATGATAAGTTGAATCTTTGGGGAAATTTTGGATGAAGTAAATACATTTTGCATGTGAGATGGAAGTAAATTTGGGGGGATTAAGTTTGACTATTGTAAGCAGAATAACAGCTTCCTAAAGAGGTTCACATTCTATTTTCCAGAACCTACTAATATGCTACCTTACATGGCAAAAGAAAATTCCAAATGTGATTAAGTTAAAGTACTTAGGATAGGGAGATTATTCTCAATGACCTACTACCTACTGGGCAGGTACAGTGCAATCACAAGGGCCCTTATATGAGGGAGGCAAAAGAGTCCAAGAAAATGTGATGATAGCACAGATTGCAATTATGTCACTATGAGCCAAAGTTTTCAGGCAGCTTCTCAAAGCTGAAAAAAGGAAAAGAACAGATTATCTCCTACTGCTTTTAGAAAAAAAAAATACAGCTCTCCTGTCCTCTTGGTTTTAGCCTTATGAGACCTATTTTGCATTTCTGACCTCTAAAGTGTAAGATTATTTGTATTACAAGAACGTCATTGTAGTAATTTGCTATAAAAGCATGAGGAAACTAATATACCATTCTTTATTCTTCACATATTTATATACATTTGAGAATTGTCTTACGTATCTTTTTTTTTTTTTTTCAAAATAGTCTGACAGAGGTTATTGTAAGCTTCAATTGGTTCTGTATATCAACTTAAGGAGAGGGATTTTTGCTATTACTTCAATATCTTAATAGATATTGTACTATTTAAAAGATTCGATTTTGTCAGTTTTCACAACTTGTGATTTTCAGAAAATTTGTCTATTTTATCTAAGTTGTCACGTCTATTGGCATTCAGTTTTTCCTTATAGCCTCTTTCTATACTTTTAATGTCATTTAACTTATGCCCACTTTTTATTCATGGTACTGAGAATTTCTCACTTCTATTTTTTAGTCTTGCTAAGCATTAGTCAATCTTAAAAATATCGAGTCTGCCAATTTATGAATATGATGTATCTCTCCATACACTTAGATATTTTAAATTTTCTTTAAAAAGTTTACCAGTTTTCAGTGTAGAGGTTTTGCACTGTTGTTAGACAATTCTCCAGGGGTCTCACTTTTTGAATATTTGCAAATAGAAACACTCACCAAATTTGACTTGGGCAGCCTTTTCAGGAATGCTTGCATAGTAAAAACATTGAAAGTATGAAATCATGTTTTTGTCTGTAGGCCAGTATATTTACTGTAAAATGTGTAACAAAGATAAGATTTTTCTGACAGGCAGAGTTAATGTATATTATAAAAGTTATAGTTGACTTTTGGTTTCAAAATGATGGTATAGAAACAGGCTTCATTTATCCCCACAGAAAAGTAAAACAATATAGAAGGCTGCAATTAATACAAGCAATATCCCAGAACTCAAACAGTTCCAGGGGCTATAGAGAAGTGAAAAATCTTTCATCAGATGATAAGAGAATTGGAATTTCACAACTGTGATGCCTTTCGCCTTATTCTGCTAGCACCAAGTGTGTGAAATAATTTCCTCCAATTTATACTTTCTCCACTGGAAAATATAAGATTAATTTGGGAAATCAGTTTCCTCACCATATTGGTACCCTTGCATTAGATCTGTCCCTGCCTTAACCCATGGAAACATCACAAGCACATGAAGAGAAAAATATCACGGAGGATAGGCAGACACAAAAGAGGGAGGTGGGACTTTCATTTCTAGTGCTGGAAACTCTGCTCTTTAACTCACCCAAAAGTAACCATCTATTAGAATGGTTTTTCAGCAGTACCATGCTGTAGAAAATTTGCTCTACAGGTCACCTGTGCACACCAGCCAGCCTTTGTATATGGCCACAATATCTGCTTTGGGACCTCCCCCCAATAAGAAGGGCAGCACACAAATGTGAAAAAAAGAAATCATTTGAATGTATAATATCCACTGGTAGAATTAAGTTTACAGGAAAATCCAGAATACTCTACTTCTATAATGTTGGTGTGAAATCCACTCATCATTTTAGTATGGAGCCAAAAAGACAAATCTATTGACAAATCTATCAAAAATAATAGTGATCTGTTCAAAGATAGGTAATATAAACAAGTAAATCAAGGCAATAAAAAGTGAAAATTTGGAGAAAATGAAATTATAATGTTGCAGGTTTTGTTTTATTTGTTCCTATTATTTGTGAACTAAGTTTTCATCTCTTTAAAGTAATTGGTTATATCTATGAGAAGTTTTGTGCAAGCTTTATAGTAACCACAATACAAAATTCACTAAAAATAATAAGCATTGAATTAAAACATACTCCTAGGAAAAATTACTTTAACAACAAAGAAAACCAATAAGAAAGGAAGAAAAAGTTACAAATCATTAGAAAACAAAAAAAAGAAAACCAAAATGGCAATAATAAGTCCTTTTTTTTTTATCAATAATAACACTGGACTAATTCTCCAATTAAAAGTCATGGAGTGGATTCCCAGGCAAGATGGTCAAATAGGAAAAGTTCCAGTCTGCAGCTCCCAGCAAGACCAATGCAGAAGACAGGTGATTTATGCATTTCCAACTGAGGTACCGAGTTCATCTCACTGGGACTGGGTAGATAGTGGGTGCAGCCCATGGAGGGTGAGCAGAAACAGGGTGAGGCATTGCCTCACATGAGAAGCGCAAGGGATCAGGGAACTCCCTCCCTTAGCCAAGGGAATCTGTGAGGGTCTGTGCATGAGGAACAGTGCTAGCCAGCCCAGATACCATGGTTTTCTTACGGTCTTCACAATCCACACACCAGGATATTTCCCTGGGTGCCTATGTCACAAGAACTCTGGGTTTCAAGCACAAAACAGGGTGGCTATTTGGGAAGACACTGAGCTACTTGCAGGAGTTTTTTTTTTTTCTTTTCATATCCCAGTAGTACCTGGAATGCCAGCAAAACAGAATCATTCACTCCCCTGAAAAGAGGGCTGAAGCCAGGGAGCCTAGTGCTCTTGCTCAGTGGATCCCATCCCCATCAAGCCCAGTAAGCTAAGATCCACTGGCTTGAAATTCTCGCTACAAGCACAGGAGTCTGAAGTCAATCTGGAATGCTTAAGCTTGGAGGGAGTGAGGTGTCAACCATTACTGAGGCTTGAGTAGGCTATTTTGTCCTCACATTGTAAAAAAGCTACCTGGAAGTTTGGACTGGGCAAAGCCCACCACAGCACCACAAAAACACTGTAGCCAGACTGCCTTCTAGATTTCTCCTCTTTGGACAGGTCATCTCTGAAAGAATGGCAGCAATGCAGTCAGGGTCCTACAGATAAAACTCTTATCTTCCAGGGACAGAGCACCTGGAGGAAGGGGTGGCCGTGGGTGCAGCTTCAGCAGACTTAAATATTCTTGTCTGCCAGCTCTGAAGAGAGCAGTAGATCTCCCAGCACAGTGCTTGAGCTCTGCAAAGGACTAGATGTCTGGAGCAGACCTTCAGCAAAATACAGCAAACCTGCAGAAGAAGGGCCTGACTGTTAAAAGGAAAACTAATAAACAGAAAGCAATAGCATCAACATCAATAAAAAGGATGACCATGCAAAAACACCATCTGAAGGTCACAAACAACAAAGAACAAAGGTAGATAAATCCACAAAGATGAGGGAAAACCAGTGCAAAAGTGCTGAGAATTCCAAAAACCAGAATGCCTCTTCTTCTTCAAAGGAACATAACTCCTCACCAGCAAGGGAACAAAAACTGAACAGATAATGAGTTTGAAGAATTGACAAAGTAGGCTTCAGAAGGTGGGTAATAACAAACCCCTCTGAGTTAAAGGGGCATGTTCTAACCCAGTGCAAGGAAGCTAAGAACCTTGATAGAAGGTTAGAGGAATTTCTAACTAGAGTAACCAGTTTAGAGAAGAACATATATGACCCAATGGAACTGAAAAACACAACAGGAGAACTTTGTGAAGCATATAGAAGTATCAATAGCAGAATTGATCAAGTGAAAGAAAGGATATCAGAGTTTGAAGATCAACAATGAAATAAAGCCCGAAAACAAGATTAGAAATAAAAGGATGAAAATGAATGAAAAAAGCTTCCAAGAAATATGAGACTATGTGCAATACCAAACCTATGTTTGATTGGTGTACTTGAAAGTGATGAGAAGAATGGAACCAAGTTGGAAAACACACTTCAGGATATTATCCCGGAGAAATTTCCCAACCTAGCAAGAGAGGCCAACATTCAAATTCAGGAAAAACAGTGAACACCACAAAGCTATTCCTCCAGAAGAACAACCCAAAGACACACAATTGTCAGATTAACCAAGGTTGAAGTAAAAGAAAAATGCTAAGGACAGCGAGAGAGCAAGGTTGGGTTACCCACAAAGGGAAGCCCATGAGACTCACAGTGGATCTCTAGTCAGAAACCCTACAAGCCAGAAGAGAGTGAGGGACAATATTTAATATACCACAGTGCAATCTAATTAGAACTCAGGATTAAGAAACTCACTAAAAAGGCTGGGCACGGTGGCTCAAGCTTGTAATCCCAGCACTTTGGGAGGCTGAGGCGGGTGGATCACGAGGTCAAGAGATCGAGACCATCCTGGTCAACATGGTGAAACCCCGTCTCTACTAAAAATACAAAAAAATTAGGTGGGCATGGTGGCACGTGCCTGTAATCCCAGCTACTCAGGAGGCTGAGGCAGGAGAATTGCCTGAACCCAGGAGGCGGAGATTGCGGTGAGCCGAGATCGCACCATTGCACTCCAGCCTGGGTAACAAGAGCAAAACTCCGTCTCAAAAAAAAAAAAAAGAAAAAGAAAAAAAGAAACTCACTAAAAACTGCACAACTACATGGAAACTGAACAACCTGTTCATGAATGACTACTGGGTAAATAAAGAAATTAAGGCAGAAATAAATGAGTTATTTGAAATCAATAAGAACAAAGACATAGCATACCAGAATATCTGAGACACAGCTAAAGCAGTGTTTAGAGGAAAATTTATAGCATTAAATGCCCACAGGAGAAAGTGAGAAAGATCTAAAATCAACATCACAATTAAAAGAACTAGAGAAGCAAGAGCAAACAAATTCAAAACCTAGCAGAAGACAAAAAAATAACTAATTTCAGAGCAGAACTGAGGGAGACAGAGATACACACAAAAAAAATCTTCAAAAAAATAAGTGAATCCAGGAGTGGGTTTTTTTTTAAAGATTAACAAAATAGATAGACCACTAGCCAGATAACAAAGAAGAAAAGAGAGAGGAATAAAATAGACACAATAAAAAATGACTAAGGGCATATCACCACTGATCCCACAGAATTACAAACTACCATCAGAGAATACTGCAAATGCCTCTACACAAATAAACTAGAAAATCTACAAGAAATGCACAAATTTCTGGACACATACATGCTCCCAAGACTAAATCATGAAGAAGTCATATGCCTGAATAGAAAAATAATGAGTTCTGAATTTGAGGCAGTAATTAACAGAAAAAAAAAAAGAAAAGCCCAGGACTAGATGGATTCACAGCCAAATTTACCAGAGGTACAAATGAAAGCTGATACCATTTCTTCTGAAACTATTCCAAACAATAGAAAAAGAGGGGCTCCTCCCTAACTCATTTTATAAGGCCAGCATTATCCTGATACCAAAAACTGGCAGAGACATTAAAAAAAAAAAAAAAAAAAGAAGAAGAAGAAGAACTTAAGTCCAATATCCCTGATGAACATTGATGAGAAAATTTTCAATAAAATACTGGCAAACTAAATTTGGAAGCACATCAAAAAGCTTATCCACCAAGATCAAGTCATCTTAATCCCTGGGATGCAAGACTGGTTCAACATCTGCAAATCAATAAACATAATCCATCGCATAAACAGAACAAATTACAAAAACCACATGACTATCTCAGTAGATGTAGAAAAGGCCTTCGATGAAATTCAACACCTTCATGGTAAAAACACTCAATAAACTAGGTATTGATGGAGCATATCTCAAAATGGTAAGAGCTATTTATGACAAACCCACAGCCAATATCATACTGAATGGGCAGAAGCTGGAAACATTATTACTGAAAACTGGCACAAGGCAAGAATGCTCGCTCTCATCCCTCCTATTCAACACTCCTTAAGATGACTTCAGCAAAGTCTCAGGATACAAAATCAACATGCAAAAAAATCACAAGCATTCCTATACACCAATAATAGACAAATAGAGGGTCAAATCATAAGCAAACTCCCATTCACAATTGCTACAAAGAGAATAAAATACCTAGGAATGCAACTTAAAAGGGATTTGAAGAACCTCTTCAAGGAGAACTACAATCCACTGCTCAAGGAAATAAAGAGAGGACACAAATGGGAAATCATTCCATGCTCATGGATAGAAAGAATCAATATCATGAAAATGGCCATACCGCCCAAAGTAATTCATAGATTCAGCACTATCCCCATCAAGTTACCATTGACTTTCTTCACAGAATTAGAAAAAAAAAAAAAACTTCACATTTCATATGGAACCATGAAAGACACCATGATAGCCAAGGCAATCCTAAGCAAAAAAAAAAAAAAAAAAAAGCTGGAGGCATCATGCTGCCAGACTTCAAACTATACTACAAGGCTACAGTAACCAAAACAGCATGGTATTGGTACCAAAACAGATATATAGACCATTGGAACAGAACAGAAGCCTCAGAAATAACACCACACATCTACAACCATCTGATATTTGACAAACTGGACAAAACAAACAAAGGGAAAAATTCCCTATTTAATAAATGGTGTCGGGAAAACTGGCTAGCCATATTCAGAAAACTGAAACTGGACCCCTTTTCTACACCTTATACAAAAATTAATTCAAGATGAATTAAAGATTTAAACATGAGGCCTAACACCATAAAAACCCTAGAAGAAAACCTAGGCAATACCATTTAGGACATAGGCATGATCAAAGCCTTCATGACTAAAACACCAAACACAATGGCAACAAAAGCCAAAATTGACAAATCAGATCCAATTAAACTAAAGAGCTTCTCTCCAGTGAAACGATCATCCCAGTAAACAGGCAACCTACAGAATGGGAGAAAATTTTTACAATCTATCCATCTGACAATGGGCTAATATCCAGAATCTACAAGGAACTTAAGCAGATTTACAAGGAAAACAAGCAACTCCATCAAAAAATGGGTGAAGGATATGAACAGGCAGTTCTCAAAAGAACACATTTATGTGGCCAACAAACGTATGAGAAAACCTCATTATCACTGTTTATTAGGGAAATGCAAATCAAAACCACAATGAGATATCTTCTCACACCAATTAGAATGGCAGTCATTAAAAAGTCAGGAAGCAGCAGTTGGTGGAGAGGATGTGGAGACATAGAATGCTTTTACACTGTTGGTGGGAGTGTAAATTAGTTCAACCATTGTGGAAGATGGTGTGGGAATTTCTCAAGGATATAGAACCAGAAATACCATTTGACCCAACGATCACATTACTGGATATATACCCAAAGGACTATAAATTATTCTATTATAAAGACACATGCACATGTATGCTTGTTTTAGCACTGTTTACAATAGCAAACACTTGGAACCAACCAAACTGTCCATCAGTGTTAGACTAGATAAAGAAAATGTGGCATATATACACCATGGAATACTATACAGCCATAAAAAGAATGAGCTCATGTCCTTTGCAGAGACATGGATGAAACTATAAACCATTATTCTCAGCAAACTAACACAGGAACAGAAAACCAAATACTGCAGGTTCTCACTCATAAGTGGGTGTTTAACAATGAGAACATATGGACATAAGGAGGGGAGCATCACACACTGGGAACTGTTGAGGGGATGAGAGGCAAGGGAATGGATAGCCTTAGGAGAAATAACTAATGTAGATGAAAGGTTGATGGGTGCAAAAAATCCCCATGGCATATGTATACCTATGTAACAAACCTGCATGTTCTGTACTTGTATCCCAGAACTTAAAGTATAATTATAAAATGACATAAAATAAAGCATTAAAGTCATAGAGTGGCTGAATTGATATAAGAGAAAGATCTAACTATATTCTGTTGATAAGAAAACCACTTCATCTCTAAAGACACCATAGACTGAAAGTGAAGAGATGAAAAATGATATTTTATGCCACTGAAAACAACAAAAATAGAAAGAATAGCTATACTTATATCAGATAAAATTGACTACAATCAAAGACTATAAAAAAAGACAAAGTTCACTGATTATGATAAACAGGTCAATTTGACAAGAAGATGCTATAATTATAAATATCTATGCACTCAACAGTGAAGCTCTGAAGTACATAAAATAAACATTAAAAAGCCACAAGGGCCTCTTTTACCATGGGTTTCAGATTAAAAATACATTCTACATAAATATATAGTAAGGGAAGATGTGATGTAGATAAATGAAAATGAGTTTGGTTAAAGAAATAAATGTCTTAGTTGAAACTGAATCATTTCTTCTTTTTTTCAGAGTAAGAGTTACCCACTCTTACTCTGGGTAACTCCACTCTTGTTACCCAGGCTGGAGTGCAATGGCATGATCTCAGCTCACCACAACCTCCATCTCCTGGTTTTAAGCAATTCTCCTGCCTCAGCCTCCCAAGTAGCTGGGACTACAGGCGTGCACCACCATGCCCAGCTAATTTTTTTGTATTTTTAGTAGATACGGGCTTCACCATGTTGAACTGGACGGTCTCGATCTCTTGACCTTGTGATCTACCCATCTCAGCCTCCCAAAATGTGAAACGGAATCATTTCTAATTAACTTTTAACTTACTCTTGCTGTCATGTTAGAAAGTAAGTAGGCAGCAATGAGACAGTGAAGGGTTAAGTTGCCCTGGCAGGATTTAATAATTATAGATATTGATTACTCTAAAACATCACTGAACTGACAGGATAAGAAAAGTCCACTTGTCTCACTGTTTGGCCCTTTTATTTCTCATAAGATGGATGAGTTAATAAACAGGGAGCAAGTACTCCCATAAATTCAGCATCTGTAATATTTGTCACCTTTGGAATTACTTGGATGAGAGGAACATCCTTTATGTGAATTCACAGGAGAAGACTAGCCTACTTTCCTTAGAATCTGTATTCCACACTATGATTAATGCTATGTTGATGTTTAAAGAGGCAATGTCATTAGGCTAAAGTGAGATGAGAAAAAAATCATGTTTCCTGTACAGTGTATCCCAAGCATGCTAAGTGTCTTCATACAGGTTATGGTTTTGTTCAGTGGCATGGCTTTATTACTTCTTGTTCCCAGCAGCATAGTTTGAAAGAGTAAGAAGTTAAACTGAATATTATGCACACCGACATCATATCTTGACATTGGAAGCACAAATGAATTGTTCCCAAGTTAGAAAACAGAATTACATACATTTTTAATGGTAACAAAAAGCTCATCTAGTTGAAGTTCTTCACTTTAAAAAGGGGGAAACTGAAACTTAGGAATATGGCTTTTCCAAGGCCCCAGGAATATTCAATGGCAGAGCCTCTTTAACTCCTCTCCAAGGCAAACTTCATAAATCATGGAGGGAATAGTCAGATGCTGGCTAGCTTATTTTTTCTTTTCTATTTCATAAAATGTGGCAATTGTAAGTGTTTAAATTTGATTAAACCTGTGGATGAAGCACTTTTTATAAGGAAATGTTCATGCTTCTTTACATTTGAAATTAAAAATTATGAAACGTAGATATAGGTAATGATAAGAGGTTGTTTTCTAAATGGTGAGCTGACTCAGGAAAATCTTGATGCAAATAAGAACAAATATTATTCAATCACATCAGTTACTTCTTTTTAACAGTTAAAAAAAAAAAAAGCGGCATCCCTAACCTACATTTGTGCCTGTCATACTAAACCATTGGATAAAACTAAACATTTGTTCTGCAGGATTTGACATATTGTTGGCTTCTTATTGTTTATGCAATGCATATCTGAATTCTTATCAAAACACATGAATGGGAAACCAGATTTCTGGCCACAGTGAATATTAAGTTTTAGTGTCCCAATTGACTGGTCATTGGCAGAATTCATTCAATGATTAGTAACCATGGTGATAAATGTAAATCTGTATTACCATAATGAGATGTTCAAGATGGTAGACATGGAAAATGGGGGAAATTTAGTATGGCCTATAGTTTCACTATTTTGTAATTTGAGGTTTTATTATCCTTTTCTAATGAAAGCTCAGAGGGTAAACATGTTTATTTTAGTTTCTATGTAATATTTCTTCAATTTGTCAATATTTGCCACAAAAATAATCTAATTCCAGTAACTAGAATGCCTCATCTGAGTGAAAACGCTAAATATTATTTAAAGGTAATTTTTTTTCCCTCTGTCACCATCTCTCTCTGGCTTATTTGAGGCTGAAAATACGCAGCAGGGAGAAGAGGGGTGTGGTCAGCATCTTCTGTCTTTGCTGCACAGCCCTTCTCTAGCTGATGCTTCTAACCCTTGCAGAATCTCAGAGGAAATGGGGTGAGAAAAAGAGATAACAGAAATGGGTAGGGAAATTTTTTCCTAAATAGCCAATGATGTAGGAGGTTTGGTGATATTTTAAAGCTAGCTTTTTATTTTCTATGACCGCATTTGTTAATAAGCCAGAAAACTAAAAACAAGAAATCGAAATCCAACTTTAATAGCTTAAAAGTAGGCAACTGTAGACTGAACTGAGATAGGAGATTCACATGATGAAAATGTCAGATATTTGTCATTGTTGATGAGAACAAAGAAGTATGTCTTTTAGAAATCTGGTTGGGTAACTGAGTGGTGTCTGGAAGTGCAGTGTGTGACACATATAGAAAGAAAAAAAATCCTAGATAATAAGCCATTTTCTAAGGAGTATTACTTTTCCGGTGATTCTTCCCACCAAAATACAAGCCACACTGTGAGCTTGACATCTCCCTAGAAAACATTAACATCTATGTAAAATGTTTTTCAGGAAGAAGACAGGCTTGTTATGCTAAATTTAAAAAAAACTATTACTTTGAATAAATGATTCACATTAAGGACTGAAACCTAGAGAGGAGCTGTATTATTAATGGTTGGGTGAGGAAATGTCTTCTCTCTTTGTATGACTTTGTGTCTTTTACTGATTTCCTGAGTAACCTTTGTCTCCTGAACCTCCATTTTCCTCCCAGTGCCATGGGGTTGGAGAAGATAAAGATGGAAGGCAATGGTAGGTGTGTTATTTATTCCTTATCCTTTTAATGTCTAAATTGACATTTATTGTTATGAAATACATAAATGCAATGATATTAACATCCCCTCTATGGTCTTTACCAGCATTGTAAAGTCACTACATTGTAACCAGTTCATGGTCACACTTCTATAGGCCACAGAAAAATAACTCAAGTTATTTTATATTGTCTGAAAATTTACATATGATCAATAACTGAAAATTACAGATAGGCCAATTTGAGCTAGCATTAAGCAGTTTTTCTAACTACCTAGAGAACATTCATAATGAAAATTGCTGTTTTGGAATTAATCTTTTTATGTTGTTTTTTTTTTTAAATTTTTATTGCATTTTAGGTTTTGGGGTACATGTGCAGAACGTGCAAGATAGTTGCATAGGTGCACACATGGCAGTGTGTTTTGCTGCCTTCCTCCCCTTCACCCACATTTGGCATTTCTCCCCAGGCTATCCCTCCCCAGCTCCCCCACCACTGTCCCTCCTCTATTCCCCCCAATAGACCCCAATGTGTAGTGCCCCCCTCCCTGTGTCCATGTGTTCTCATTTTTCTCACCCACCTATGAGTGAGAATATGTGGTATTTCATTTTCTGTTCTTGTGTCAGTTTGCTGAAAATGATGTTCTCTAGATTCATCCATGTCCTTACAAAGGACAAAAACTCATCATTTTTGATTGCTGCATAATATTCCATGGTGTATATGTGCCACATTTTCCCAGTCCAGTCTATCATCAATGGGCATTTTGGTGTTTCATGTATGTGTTCTATCAGAGACCCTACACACACTTGGGATACTTTATAAGGAGAGGTTTTTAAACTTCTATCTTTGTATAAAATCATCTCAATTTTTTACATATTGGCATGTATTTTCTGCTTTTATAGATTAACATATCAAAAATAAACTTAGGCTAGGCATGGTGGCTCACACCTGTAAAAACACCACTTTGGAAGGTGGATCACCTGAGGTCAGGAGTTCAAGACCAGCCTGGCCAATATGGTGAAACCCAACTCTGCTATATGTATATACACACACACACATATATTAGCCAGGCGTGGTGGTAGGTGCCTGTAGTACCAGCTACTCAGGAGGCTGAGGCAGGAGAATCACTTGAATCCAGGAGGCAAAGGCTGCAGTGAGCCAGATCATGCCATTGCACTCCAGCTTGGGCTGCAGAGCAAGACTCCATCTCAAAAATAAAATAAACTTTAATTTTATGTACTTTTGTTTTTTAAATAGCTTCAACCTAAGAAATCGTATCTATGAAATTCAGGCACTGATATGCTATTAATAGCTTATTTTTCTATTGCATATTAAAATAAACTGATAGCTATTAAAATTTTAAATATCCATGTACCTCCTAAATTATCTCATGCAGCTCCCCATTCTTCCTGAGAAACAGTATTCCATTTTGGAAGACATGACCATTTAGCTTCCTTACTGCCATAGGATTTCCTGGTTTCCTAAATTTTGCCTTATATATGCAGTTTTATTTGTACATTTTATGTATTCATGCTTTCATATTTATGAGCATAATTATGTATGGCATATGTGGTAGTGGTGATTAATTTTTAGGTCTGAGCATGGTTGCCACTGTAACAGTGTTTGGTAATAAAAATATATCTATTTCCTCTCATATAAACTGGTATAAAACTGCTTGGCAGCACTTCACTGCTTTATAAATTAAGCCCAATGGGTATTGCTACTTTAAGCAACGTCTTCATTCAGTAAGATATATTGTAGTTCAAGTTTGTTAACCTTTAAGAAAATGAATTTACCCACCAATAGTTTCACAGGCTTTTCCATGGTTGATAGTACCTTGGAAGATTTGGTTACCTCCCCTTTCTTTCAGCCCCGTCAACTTCCTCTTTAACTTCCACTTTATGTTACAGATATGCTGGTTTAATCTGAATTTTTTCTAAATCTCTACACTCTCTCCTCATTTCCATTTCCCTGTGAACATAGTTTTTCTTCTTTTTTTCACAATTTTCACTCATTCTACAATTATTACCTCTAAGTGCACGTCTCAGAATCTTTTCCAAGTCTCCAGGCTAAGTCAGGTGTCTTTGCTATAGGTTTTTAAATCTCTCTCTACCCCTTTTGTAATATGTAACACACTTGTAATTACTTATTCAATGTTCAACTACATTAATGGATATTTTTATTGATTTTAGTTTGGTATACAGTTTTATGAATTTAAACACAGATATAGTTTTGCAAATAATCACCACAATTAAGATACTCAATAATTTTGCCAATCCAAGGAACTTTCCTGCTCTCACTTTATAATCACAATCCCTGAAGTTGCTAACTACTAGCAACCATTATTGTCTTCACTGGTAAAATTTTGATTATTTCTGATGACTTTGATTATTTCTGATGATTTTGACTTTTTGAGAAGTACTGGCCAGGAATTTTGTAGAAAGTCCTCCAATTGAGGTTTGTCTGAAGTTTTTCTCACTGTGAGACTGGAATTAAGTGGTTTGGGGGAGGAAGAGTATGGAGGTAAAGTGCCATTCTTATCACCTCATAAGGGTACATGCTATCAACATGATTTGTCACTATTTGTGTTAACCTGAATCATCTGGTTGAGGTAGTGTTTGTCTTGTTTTTCTCATGTAAAGTTAATCTTTTTCCCCTTTTCCATACTGAATTATTTTGGGGGAAATGTCACTGTGTGCAGTCACTCTTAAGGAGCTGATAGTTTTGTTTCACCTCCTCAAAGGCAAAATATCTAACACAAGTTGTTTGGAGTTGTTTTGCATGGAATATTTGACTATTCCTAGTTATTTATTATTTATGTATACATTTATGCATTTATATCAGTGAGGACTCATAACTATATGCAAATTACATGTGCATATACAAAATTGTGTATATATACATATATATTAAAAGTTCTATGAGTTACTATCTGTATTTATATTAACTTAAATAAATTCATCTTGATGTTTCCAACTCTAATCCATTACAACATGAATCACTGTAACGTTCTTACTTGTCCATCTTCCACTCTAGCAAGGGAAAACCTGGTTCCCATCACTTACCATATATTTACCCAAATGTTCAGTTCTGGTGTATGTATGTAGTGGTTTCAGAGTGTGAAAATGCAACTCCAAAAGGCACAGCTTTATCATCTGGAAGATATTTTTATGACATTTCTTTTGTGTTTAGTTTCACAAACTCTATTCATTTCCAAAGTTACTTAAGTCATCATCTTTTTCTCCCACCTTCTTCACTGAAGTTGTCTAATTCATTTGTAATATGGTTAGATCTATTTATCACATTCTGCATTACATCCTGGCTCCCCTGACAACCTAAATGAATTTTTGTTTTCAATTTGCATACATTAAGGTTCATTCTTTGTCTTGCAAAGTACCATGGGTGTTGAAAAATGTAGTGTTATATATTTTTTATTACATTGTCATACAAATTAGTTTCATTGCCCTAAAAAAAAAACCCTGTACTTTACTTCAAAGCCACTGAAACCACTGTTCTCCATAATGTCTCTATAGTTTTGCATTTTCTAGGACGTCATGTCAAGATCTAGTGTTATGGCATTTCAGATTGACTTAGCAATGTGTTTAAGAATCATTTACATCTTTGTGTTATTTGATAACTCATTCTTTTTCACTGTTGGATATCTTTGGATATAACATACTTTCTTTGTCCATGAAGGTATTAAAGGACATCTTGGTTGATTCAAGTTTTGGGCAATTATGAGTAAAGCTGCTATAAACTTGCATGCTTTTTTGTATTAATCTAAGAGTGTGTATTAGTTGAGTAAATGCCTACAGGTACAATTTGCTACACTATTGGTGAGGCTCTGTTTAGTCCTGTAAGAAATGGCCAAACTTTCTTGAAGGGTGTCTAAAATTTTGTATTTCCACCAAAAATGAGTTCCTATTTCTCTAGATCCTTGCCAGCGTTTGGTGGTGTCAGATTTATTTTATTTTTTTAATTTTAGCCATTTGAGTAGATGCCATCAGATCTAATTGTTGGATTAACCTAATTACAAATGATATGAAGCATCTTTAATTTACTTATTTGCCATCTTAAGATTTTATTTTTCAAATTTTGATGGCGGTCAATGGACATATTTTTCTAATAAAAAAGTACTTTTAATGTCATGTCTAAGAATTCTCTATGTACACCAAGTCATAAATACTTTTTTCCATGTTTTTTTTTTAAAGGTTTAATAGTATTTTGTTTTACACCTAAAATACATAAGTCAGCATGCTTTTTCTATAAAGGAAAAGATGGTAAATATTTTAGATTTGGGTAACAACGTAGTCCCTATTGAGTATTTTATTTTTTCTTGTCCTCTAAAAAAAAAAAAATTTTTTTTTAATTTAAAAATGTGTATTTTTAGCCTGGAGGTCATACAAAACATGCTTCAGACTGGATCTGGCCAATGGACTGTAGCTTTCCGAATCGTACTCTAATCCATGCTCAGTCATTTTTGCAAATGTTACGATGTTTAGATGAAGGTCATAACTATGTCACTAAATGTGTGTGTGTTGGTGTGTGTGTATTGCATTTGGATGTCCAGTTTTCTCAGCACCGTTTACCAAAAAGACTATCATTTCTCTATCATTTTTTGCAGTTTAAAAAAATTTAATGACCATATTTATGTATCTGCTTTGAGTCTTTCCGGAATTCTTATTTTGTTCTACTGATCTATGTATCTATCCCTTTAGCAATCCCACATTCTCTTGATCATAATAGCTTTATAGCAGATCTGCATATTCAGTAGTACAATTTCTTAAACGTTATTTTTTTGTTTTTGAGATTGTTTATTATAACCTTTTGCATTTACACATAAATAGTAAAATCAGTTGTCTGTCTACAAAAAAAAAATCCTTCTGAGGTTTTAATAGAAACTACAATAAATCTATGGATCAATATTGACAGTATTAAAATGTTGTTATATTGAATGCTTTAGGCCATGAAAGCAGTGTATCTATCTCTTTATTTAATTAGGTCTTCTATGATTTACTTTGTTGGTGTTTTGTGGTTTTTAGGATAAAGAGTGTTTATTTTTTTCATGTTTATAACCTAAGAATTTCATAGTTTTGAAATATAATAAATAATGTGGATTTTTTTCTTTTTTTGGAATAATGCTGATTTTTAATTTAAGTTTCCAATTTTAAATTGTTAATACACAAAAACATGATTATTTGATTGTTAAACTTGTATTCTACCACCTTATTACATTTATTAGTTCTGAAAATTTTATTTTTTGTATGTATTTTTTAGGTTGTTTAAAATTTTCTACATAGAAAATTATGCTGTCTAAATAGGACTAGTTTTAGTTCTTTGTTTCTAAACAATAAATTTTTTATTTCATTTGCTTGCTTGATTGCATTGGCTAAGACCTCTAAAGTTGAATAGGAATGGCAAGAGTAGAACTTTTACTTGCTCCCAATATGAGTAGAAAAACATTGAGTGTTTTGACATTAAATATAGTTAGTTATAGTTTTATCGCAAGATGCCCATTGTCAGTTTGATAATTTCCTTCTATTGTTAGCATTATCATGAATAGATACTAAATTTTGTGAAATGCTTTTTCTATATAAATTGGTGTCATGCTGCCTTTTTATTCTTTATCTGTTAATATGGTGGATTGCATTTATTGATTTTTGAATTGAACTAGACTTGTATCTCTTAGACAAATCTCACATAACTACATTATTCTGTTTATTCAATTTGAGATTCAATTTACTAATATTTTGTTAATTATTTCTTTTTCTTTTAGTAATATATTTGTATAGCTATGCTTATAGGGTGATTCTGGCCTCATAAAATGAGTAGGAAAGTGTTTTTTCTTATATTTTATTGAAATTAATTTGATAATAATTGTTTTACTTCTTTGCAGCTATTTAGCAGAGTTTGTCAGTTGATAACACTTTCCCTAAAGTTTTAAATTACAAATTCAATTGGCTTAGTATTTTTAAGGTTTTCATATTGTCTATTTTATCTTTAGGTAAGTTTAGGTTTTGGGAAATTAGTTTTTTTAACACAGTTGTCAAAACTGTATCTGTAGTCATTCATAGTGCTTCTCACTATAATTCTAAAGTCCATGGGCTCTGTAGTTCCTCTATCATGCAGTCTTTCACCAGACAAGGTTGGTGATTGTCTCTTCTCTGTTTTCCTTCTGTAAATTTTGCAAGAGGTTTATCAATTCTCTTGATTATTAAAGACAAACGGATTTTGATGTCATTATGAGACTTTAACTAGCATGAAGAGAGAGCTCATGTTCATCTTAGTGAATATTTCATGCTGAGTTAACCTAATATTCTCTATCAGGCATATTCTGTTATGTGATCTTTTTAGTAAACCTTAAATTAATACCTGCTTAATGAATAAGCAAGTAAAATAGGTTTACATGAGCTTACTTTACAGATTTTTTTTTTTTTAGTTTGGACAAAATTGTCATCGATATTACCTTTGAGTTTTAAAATTATCATACTATTTCACTATTACAAAAAAAAAATGGCATTTAGATTGATTGACCTCAGCATGTGACTTTTACATTACAAGTTATGCTAAATTCTTCTAAATTCTTATTATACCCAACAGAGTGAGTCGTGATTTCATAGAACTCATAGATTGTAACGTTATAAAGAAAAATCAGATGACAAAATCACTGCCACAATTCATTTGTTTGGGTATTCCTACACATTCAAAATTCAGGTAAACTAGAATGCCAGTTTCGATAAGCATCTCCAAAACTCTGCTCACCAACTTGACATCAAGGAAGAATGAGTTACACAGACAACTGGAGGTTGAGCAAGGTGGAGAGGCGCTTCATTGAGCCACAGAATATATCTCAAAGTCTCGGAGACCCGAAGCAGGTAGCTTCTTTCTGCAGGCACGTCTTTAGATGAGTGTCCAGCTCTCACTTGGTGGGAGCTCTCACAGTGGGTAGCTCCTTTCTGCAAGGAGGCTATCCTGATGAGTGTGCAGCCCTTTGCAGAGAGGAGACTCAGGGTAGGTAGCTCCTGTCTTCAGGCACTTCCACCGGACATCTGTGTGTGTCTGACCCAGTCGGGTGTGTAAGAGGAGGGAGCATATGAGCTCAGGAGGGAGAAAGAAAGTGTGTGCTTATTGGTCCATGGGTGGCCAAGGGAGGGCCTGGAAAAAGCACCATTTGTTCTCGTTAGGGGCTGCAGACTCCATCCAGAACTGACAGCCTGGCTTCCAGGCTTCAGGCCATCCCTGGCTTAAAGCTGGGGCTTCACCAGAGACCCACCCCTTTTCATCCAGGAGCCTGTCTGCCTCCTGCTGCCATCAACATTTTGTCCATGGTGCCCAGGCTGTTGGTCCCAAGGGATGCCCACATGCCCATGTTGAGCCACATGCAGTACCCACTTGGCCTAGCCTCCCCTGATCACTGGTAACCAAAGTACAGAGGGGCTGGGGCGGCAGGGGGCTGGCATGTCAGTGTGTTCTGACTTGTGCATACCTGGCTGGGTTGCAATAGTAAATATTCTGGCTTGGCCAGAACTTTGCTCTGAAATTGGAGCCGACACTGAGAGTGGGGAGAGGCCAGGGATCAGGAATAGGCACTTACAAGCCTGCAGGGTCAGGGGCTTTCCAGGTCCCCAAAAGTGCAGGGATGCTCGGGTCCAGAGCCTCAGCTGGGCGGCTGCAACTGCACACTGGAGCACTCATCTGCACTCTGCAGCTGTACTCTGGAGCCTCAGCTGGGCAGCTGCAGCTGCACTCTCCTGCTCCTTTAACTGGGTAGGGGGAAGGGTGGAGGTAGGATTGGAATTCAGGATTTTTAGTGATATTTCTGGGAATATAATACTGGTTTCTATAAGATAGAATTGCGAAAATTATTACTGCATCATATAAAATATACAAGGCATAAGTAAATGGAATTGAGTCTCTGTACTATTACTTTTATAGCCATCATTGTATTATTTTCCTTTTTTATTTTGAGGATTCCCATCATCTGCTTTGCATGATAATCAACAAATTTTCATAATTTAGACTTTGATTTTATATTCAAACATTTTGACTCATCTTTAGATCTGTCTAAATCTCTCTATCTCTTTCTCTCTCTTACTCTCTTTCTCCCTCTGACTCTCTCTCTCTCTGTCACACACACATGCACATACAAACACACACTGAATTAGGTTAATATATCTTTTTGTTCCAAAATGTTCTAGGTTATTTTACTGCTCTTTTCACTATGCTAATTCTTTGGAATTCTTCGTGAACTTTTTCAAGACTGAATAATGCTTAACACTCATTTAATCTTCTAGTGAAATGTTTATCCTTCCAAGAAATCTTGCTTAACCTTCCCTATCATTCTGTCTTTCCATATTCCATTATCACAGCATTTATTGCTCTATATTGCACTTGTTATATATCCCATTACCCTGTGAGGCAAGCATATTCAAGTAGAAAACTATGTTTTACATGTATGATCCCCCATAAAGAAGACAGTATATTAACTATTGAGTAAATGAACTGATATAATGAATTATTGCTTAAATAGTTTAGAAAAACTGTAATCTGAACTTGTAAAACTTTATTAGAAAAAAACTTGTGATTTTTTTTCCATTTGGTATGACATAGCAACCAAAAAATTCTTCCCTATATCAAACTTCTCAATGTTCCTAGTTCTATTGTTAGAAACAGAATTCAAAACAGATTTTAGAATAAACTGGGAAGTATACAAAATTCCAGTGATTTATTTTTTATGATAAACCAGCGACTATGTAAATTCAGATTAAATTTTAGTATCTCAGGGTTTATGTAGCTCTCTAAGCCAAAAAAACCCACAATTTTTTAATCTTGCATAAAATGTATATTTGATTGAAATATTTGATTTTATGTTTTCATTTTAAGAGTTAGGAAGAGAAAGAATATGTGTGCATATGTACACGTGTTCATGCTTAATTTCACTGTCACTTTGTCTACTTTTGACTTGCAATTCATTAGTTCTATTTGAACAAATTAATGCTAGTATCTATAGAAAAGATTATAGAATTCAAAGGGTGAATGACCGGGTAGGAAGTTTTTTGTAACTACTTACTGAATTGTTAAAAAGTAAAACCAACCTGGGATATATTAGTCTTTTTAATACAGTTAAAATTATCATTTTAAAAAGCTTCAGATTTGTATTAGAAATACAAAAAATATTAGGATAAAATATTATTAGAGAAGCTAAAAGGGGATCAGTGTTAATAAATATGCTAATTGTGTTCCAAAGACTTTAGAAAAAAGACTACTCTTTGTATTTGAATTCAAAATAAGGAATTGAAGAACTGCCATCATTAATACAAATATGTATTATCACTAAATTCCTAGACTTAGAAAATTCCCTATGGAATAGTGAATAATAATTATAATTAAACCAACCTGAATACATCACATTGGGCATAAATCTTCAGTGGTAAATGGAGAAAGCATATTTCTTCTTGCAAGTAGCGTGATCATGTACTGGATTATGAAACCTTTGCCAAAGAGACGATTGCTCCCCACCTTGTTTCGGTATATCATTAAATCCCAAAATTATATTTCTGGCTGGTTTGCAACTCTGATCTGTGATTGAAACAGAATGGATTAATGACTATTACAAATGCAGTTTTGAACTCATTCAACTAAATATATTAACTTTTTTTAGTCAGAAAAGTCAAGATTATATATAAATATATATAACACTATGTTGCTGAATCAAAATAGGGAATTACTTTTATAATATAAAAGATAGTAATGAGTTGCAAACATGAGTTTAAATGTAAGATTAAAATAAATACAAATGAGTCGTTAGTATTTTTCAACCCTCATGCTAGTTATATGGAGCACATAAATAATATATGTGACATTTATATTTTCAAATAAAATTTTATATTTGTATTTTAACTATTAGAATAAATACTGCCAATAAAATAGATTTTACAAATTATAGCAACTTGTCTCACACTTTCATTTAAAGAAACTTCTCAATTTAGGTAAATAATTCAAAAATATTAGTACTTGGCCTAGTTGAACTCCTGCTTTCCTGAGTAAATAAATATATGTATTTTTCAAATCTACAATAAGCAATTTTATTAGGAAAGTACAGTTTTCATTGTAAGCCAATGTTTTAATTTTGGAATTTTGTTTTTTGTATTTTTTATACAAAATTTATTCCTTATAGAAAGTAATTTATGAAAGTACTTTAAATTGAAATTATTGTTAATTTAATAATAGGAAATGCTTCTGTTTTTTTTCCCAATTCTGATTTATAATGAGTATTTGCCAATGAATGAAATAATTTCATGTCAAAATAAAGAGAATATGAGTTAAGATGATTTCTGAAACATTTAAATATTTGTTTGATAATTCAAAAAATAAAATACATAATATACACCATGCAAATGCAGATTATGCATACATGACTAGAGAAAACTGTAGCATTTTTTTCTAATTTTTCAAAAAAGTGAAATAAACCAACTCCAGCACTTTGGGAGGCCGAGGTAGGTGGACCAGCTGAGGTCAGGAGTCAGAGGCCAGCCTGGTCAACATGGTCAAAACCCGTCTCTTCTAAAAATATGAAAATTAGCCAGGGTGTGGTGGCAGGGGCCTATAGTCCCAGCTAATCTGGAGGCTGAGGCAGGAGAATTGCTTAAAGCGGGGGGCAGAAGCTGCAGTGAGCCGAGATCGCGCCACTCCACTCCAGCCTGGGTGACTCCATCTCTAAAAACAAAAACAAACAAACAAAACATGATACAAATAGTTTTTTCTAAATAGTTGGCTAAGAACTAAAAATTTATACAATAATTCCAAGAATCCCTAAACATAGGGGAGCCTCTGTGTAGTTTTCCTATGAAGATAAGGTTAAGAAACTCAGATGTGATTGCATTATTGAAGATGTCACCACAATAACAACCAATTCACAAAAGGGAATGGAAACATCTGGTCAGCCTGTCAATGGCTCTTTCCTTCTCTGCCTTTGTTACTGTCAACATCACATGGTTTTTCTGCTAGGATTCAGCTCCTCAAGCAAGATACTGTTAAATGCAGGGAGCATCTCTAGAGATCAGTCTATAGACTGTAGTCTATTGCAAGAAGAGTCACAGTCACTGTGGTCTTATTCATCCACAGAAGCTGTTATCCTTGATTTCTCTTGTGAATGAAAATTCTGAAGTAACATTTTACAGTATTGGGATGAAAGGAAAACCTTATCTTTTCTCTGGTGTTCCTGTCACTGTAAATGTTCCATATTAAAGCCAGCAGACACTACAACTTTTTTTTTTTTTTTTTTTAACACAGAGCTCTTTCAGTTAGCATTCAAAAGTGCACATTAATATTCTTCAACTAAAATCCTTGGTGATGAATGAGGAGTCTTGAATGCTATGAGACCTCCTTTACCTGTTGAATTCATGGCACCAATCTGGAATTCCTCTCCCTTATTAAGATTTTCTCTTTGAGATCTTTTGGATTCTCTTCTCTGAAGTAGTCTCACTTAGGGCCACTTCATATATAAGAAATACTAAATACTTTTAATTCAAAGTTAAAAACTTGGAATTCCAACAATTTTCTTGTTAGAAGAACCCTGGCCTGTAGCCATATTATACCACTCCTCAAATAAATTATTCCAGTGGGTTTGAGGAAACAGTTAAATGAATCTCTCTTCTTACAGAATAAGGCTCAGACTACTACTTCAATACATGCCAGTTACACTTGTCTTGGAATGGCAGGTTCAACTCACAGTTTCATACATGTGCACTGCAGGGGAAAATAACTATTTTCTTCACCATCACTGGGATTATGGCTGATTCCCTTATGACAAAAGATGAATTAATAAAAGAGAATCATATAAATGTATTTAATATAAATTTTATTTGACATGAGAGACTTGATAAGGAAATGAGGCCCCAAAGAAACAAGGCAACCCAGGGGTTTTAAAGCTTAGCTTTGAAGAAGACTGGACAAGGTGAAGAAGTTTGATTGGACAAAGGGTGTAAAATCTAATGGTAATAAACTAGGGGATACTTAGCACGACCTGTTTGTTCAGAACTTCTCTGTGTCCCTGCATCTTCAGGAATATGGACATCCCCTTCCTCCAGGTAGGGAGAGAATACCTCTTGAATCAGGGTCTTAGGAAGAAAGGGCAGAAGAAAGAGCCATCTTCCTAGGTTTTATGACTTGCTTCAGGTGAGAAAGAGCAGGGAAAAGCAGCATACCTTTTTTCTTTGTGTTTTCTTAAATGCCATCATGCCATATTTTGGAGTAGCATTCCCTGAACCCCATCAACACCCATAAATAAAAAGAGGCACTTTAGATATGCCTATAGGAATAATGAGGGTCCAGTTTTAGAGATTTTAAACTAAAATAGAAATGAGTGGTAATTTTCAACAAGGAGTTATTCTTGACAATTTGCCTGATAATTATGGTAATAAAAGATAGTAAAGTTGTACCTCACCGAGTGTCTTTTTTTTCCCCTTAAATATATTACAGGATCAGTGTGTGCTAGGGACTGTGTTTGTCATTGTTTGTCATTTCTTGGAATTTGTAGTTATTGATCTATTTTGTAGATGAGAAAACATAACAAAAAGCAGGAAAGGAAACCATGTGCCTCAAATAATAATGATTTTAAATATTTAGTAGGTGATTGCATTGGTAGGTGGGAAAAGAATATGCATAAAATTGAAACTATATATGTGTTCTTAGTGTTTTGATGTTTATCCTAGGAAATAATTTAAATAAATCAGGGAGACACACATGAAAAACGGAGGAACATCTTCAAAAATACTATACTTTTGATTGATTAATCAAAAGGTAAAGACTTTACAAAAATAAATGTATCACTTTACCTTTTCTAGACAATACCAATTTCATTATATTGATTCTATATTTGCTATGTGATAGATATTGTCAATACATTACCAAACTACTTATTGAAAGTATAGCAGAAAATAAAATAAACATGATCTAATACAATTGCATTTGGGATACAGGACAGGTTAGAGGATGAATTCATTTTATTTAACAGATAATTCAAATCAGTTGTATCAATATTAACATTATTTCTCTAGCAGTAAGGATGAGGGGTGAAACAGGTCAAATTAAATTTTTGAAACAAAATCTGATCACACTTCACAATATCAGACAGGTGGAGATAGATCAGAGAATTTGTTTCTTGCTATTCTGGCATTTAAACCCAGCATTGGCCTTTTAAAATGTTAAAATGTCGAGTGTTTGTTGACTCAGTTGCTTTGCTGGACTCTGTTGCTCAGAGGGAATAGAAGTCTTAATGGGAACCTACCAAAGTCATAATTCATAACTCGCTTTTATCAGCAGACTGTCAAGGTGGGAAGCAAAGGCTTGAAAAATAAGTGTGTTGTGTCAACGTTTGAAAAGAAAGTTTTGTTGCTGAACCTGAGGCTTTTGCACCTCACACATTACACCAAGCAGTTTTGGTGGCCTTTTGATCTATCACAACTAATAATAACTTTTCTTGTTAAGTGATACTGGCTCAAAACTTTTTGAAGAAATGATGCACAAAGACTATTCATAATAATAGTGTTTGTGTTTTTCTCTTAACATCAATGGCAGATGGGTGAGCTACAGTGGAAGTTTGCTATATCAGAAATATAGACTTCCTAATAAAAAAGCATTTTATGCTCGTCAGCCTGACAAATCCAGGCAGCAAAATTATCATCTGTTTCTTATACGGAGATCTAAGTAAAGCAGATAATGCCACTTTATACTAGTAGGATCCTTTATTTCTATAAAGCAGATTTCAACCCTGGCTCTTTGAAAACATTTTGCAAACGCTATCTCAAGAATCTCTTACTGTTCCTCTAGCTAGTAGTAAGTCAAATAGTAGTTGAAGATTAATAACTCTTTCAAATGAGAATTGGAAACATTTTTGCTGTTATATGGCCCTAAAGGAGGAGAAAGGGGGAAAGGTTGAGGAATGTGGTCTACCTTCATACTAATTTCTTTAACTTTCATTCTGATTAAGGAAGAGAAGAATTAAGAAAAAAATTACATTCCAGGAAACATACCCTAAGGATGGATTCAAAATTGACAACAACAACAAAATCACTTAAGATGAACAAAATATTGGCATTTTCTGTGTATGTTCTTTTACCATTCAGAATTATCTTTTATAGAATTATTACTCATAATTAGCATAAGACACAAGAATATAAGATTTATTAAGGTGAGAAAAATGGCTCTCTGATTCACTGGTCTATTTCCAGTGTTTGCATGAAGCCAGACACATGATACAGGCTCAATTAATGTTTGTTAAATTATTGAAAACATTTAGCTTTGAACTCCTGTACTGACCTCACTCTTCACAAACTATTTTTTACTTTTTTTCCAGTGGAGAGAGAATTCAAGGAGTCAGTTATTATATCTGCACATATCTACACATCAGATGAAATCTGTCCCTAACAAAATAAAATTTTGAGATGTCTGTGGACTCTTTTCTCAGAGAGACTGACTTTAGGCTTTGGCACAATTTCAAATTCTTTATCAATGTAGATAAATCATCACGTATGTATTGATACCAATACCTGAATGTACCAGTACATGCATGTACCAATACAGACATGATGTATTCTACCAATTGTGTTGTGTGTGTGTGTGTGTGTGTGTGTGTGTGTGTGTGTGTGCGTATGTTTAAAGCAATTGTCTGTAATACATGCTTTTGCCTTTTTCTTAACTAAATTGCAGATATCTAGTAGGGCTACTTAATGAGTATATACAGACCTAAAGATTATATCTTCTTAATTTACTTTTGTAAGTTGACACTAATTGTATTGCATGGATTTATCATTGTCACACTTTGTTTATTTCTTTAGATAAGTTAATCTTGCTGGTTATCAGTCATAGATTGAATAAGACAAAGATCCAGGCCTGTGGCTGTCTTTCAGCTTAAATAAGAAAGTGCTTCATATGTAACCTATGTTCAAAGACCTGATTTTCAAGGCACTTAGAATAATTTTATTCTTACCTGACAATTAAGTTTACTTTGTGGCTAAAATCTAATTAAAAAACTGGAAATAGAATGACTTTATTGAGTTTTATGGATTTTCATACTTCAGATTATAAATTCTTTCTTGAAATATAATTATAAAATTTATTTTAAACATATTTATGAAAACATAACAGGTTTTAGCATTGAATGTGTCAAATAAGATGAAATAGATAAATAGTTTGTCTTTTAGAATGCTGGGTAACACCAACCTTAACATTTTTGACATGTACTTGTAATTGGATGTATATACAGTATTAAAGAAGAAACTTGCTATTGGTTCATACTATTAATTATAAGTGATAACTTGTCAAAACAGAATAAGCTTGCATTCATAATTATTACAAAAATAATTTTTAAATATTAGTTTTAAAAAATCATATATTTGTATAACTCCATTTAATATTTTCTCAATCTTCTTCTAATATTCCCAATAAGATAAACTTAGCCTGTGTGGAAGTTGGTTTCATCTTAATGCCAGGGGCAACACTAAGGCTGTCTGATACATTCTATAGTCTTACACACACACAAAAAGTATCCTAGTCATAACCATTAATGGAATACGTGCAAACTATTATATTAAATATGAGTGTTTTCAGACTGAAGGTTCTCGGTCAAGAGGTTTGAATCAGCTGCAAGAAAATAAAAGCTGGAACTAATTAAGCAGGGAATTACATCAAAATCAGCAAATTAATGGGCAACAAATGTTTTTTTAAAATTGAACTTTGACTTGATTTATAAACCAAAAAACAGTAGTGAGAAAAATAAATAGTATCTCTTAATTAGAACACTACAATACTTCTTATTAAAGGAAAGAAGTCCTGTAACCAAAAATTATTATTTCTTTTATTTGAAGTATACTGTTAATATAGTTGGAAAAATTGACTATAGCAATTTCTAATTTGTCTTGATCATATAATTTTTAACAGATACATGCTTTCTTCTGGCTATGATAATGGAATTTAATATATCTCCAATTTTTTTAATTTCTGAAATCTAAGACCGACGTTTAAAACAATCTTAAGTCACTTAAATTTCTCAAACCTTCCGTGTTGTGTCCAGACTTTTAATTGTAATTCAATTTGCAAAAAACTATTTTCCACCTACCCACATAACACATTTTATATGTTTGTCATTGTGTACTGTGCTTATATTCCTAATCTTATATGTCAAAACTCTGAGCGTTACATGATTTATATTATGTTAATGCACAAATGATGTCTTGTACAGATCTGTTTAAATGAGATCTGGTTTTACTACACAGTTCTCATGTTTACATTAGGTTTTTTGTATGTTTGTGTATGTGTGTGAAAAAGAAGGAGTGGGAGAGAGAGAGAGAGACAGTGAGTAAAAATTCCTGCAGATGTTATATATGCAAGAATTTCCTATGTAGAAAGAAACAAAATTGTGAAAGATGAGGAAACAACATTACAGACCCAATCCTATGCTTAAGTGACTGTTCCATAGGGGATACGGGAAGTCTGAGAGTTTCATGATTCAAATGAATGCCAAATCACCTGATTGTACATTGGAAGTGATCTGGTACCCATGGGAGAAAGGGAGTCCATATAAATTAGTTTCTTAGAGTGTATTTGCTCCTTAGATTTCACTTGTGGATATACAGCATAAACCCTGGCTCTAAAACGATTTGTTGTTTATTTAACTTGCTTTGTTTATCAGAGGCATGGTGAGGCTTATATCCGGAGGAAAGCTACAGAGATCCTGTCAGATATTCAAGCCAAACATAATGGTTCTATCATTACCAAGGAGAAAGTGCAACTTGCAAATGTCCTACTATTTTGTTTCTCAGAAGAATTGCTGAAACACATTCAATAAATTTAAACGGAATGATTCCAAATAATACTTAACATTTTCTAGGCTTTAGACTTTCAAATGCCAAGGTGTTACTGGGTATATATCCAAGGGATTATAAATCGTTCTACTGTAAGGACACAAGCACACGAATGTTCATTGCAGCACAGTTTACAATAGCAAAGACCTGAACCAACCCAAATGCCCATCAATGATAGACTGGACAGGGAAAATGTGGCACATATACACCATGGAATATTATGCAGCCAACAAAAATGATGCATTCATGTCCTCTGTAGGGACATGGATGAACCTGGAAACCATCATTTTCAGCAAACTGACACAAGAACAGAAAATCAAACACCACATATTCTCACTCATAGGTGGGTGTTGAACAATGAGAACACATGGACACAGGGAAAGGAGCATCACACACTGGGGTCTGTTGGTGGGAAATAGGGGAGGGACAGCAGGGGGTGGGGAGTTGGGGAGAGATAGCATGGGGAGAAGTGCCAGATGTGGGTGAAGGGGAGGAAGGCAGCAAATCACACTGCCGTGCGTGTATCTATGCAACAATCTTGCATGTCCTTCACATGTACTCCCAAACCTAAAATGCAATTAAAAAAAAAAAGAGGCCTATAGTTAGCTTTTCATGGAATTTCTGCAAAGGGAGTCTATTTCTAGTTTCAGGACTGTTATTGAAGATAATTCAATTTCCATTAAGCTCTCAGTATATTTGCTTGCCAATTTTTGACACCAGTGCAAATATAATTAAATAAACTTAAATACATGTACTTAAAAGTCAGATGAAAAAATTAAGTTCCGGTTGTTCACTTGCAACTGCTTAACTTATTTTTACTCAGTTTTGTATTTAATTGAAAGTCAATAATCTGGAAAGGAAGAGTATTCACTTGAGATTGTATTAGAAACTGTACAGCATGATCAATTGCATGGTTCACAAGTGTGTCTTTCTTTTTAAATTTCAGTTTAAAGTAATTATTTTTGTCCTCTTCAAATATGTATATCAAATGCATATGTCATTTTAAAGTAATAATAAAGTTACCAATAATCTCAATTATATTTGAAAACAAAGGTAAATTTAGCTACAAAAACTAATCTTATTAATGCTACATATATTTGTTTTACTTTGGTTACGTTTTATCATGTTTACAACATATTTTTCAATAGTCTTCACTTTTACACCATATTCAAGTAGATAACTACAATTATACCATAAGCATGTCTCTTAGACCCACGTGAACTCTTTTTCTACAGTGGCCTGTGTTTGGTTAATCACACTGTATGATATAGTTGACTCTTATTTTCCATCTCTATCAACATTGCATATACTTGTGTTCACTGGAAGGAATGAGATCACATGTTTTCACTTATTTCAATTTTTTAAAGTTGTTTAACTGGGAACAAGATTTATTTAACTGTTTATATTATTACAGCATTTAATAATGAGGACACTAAAGCCTGATTGCCTGAATTCGAATATTCTGCTCATTGTGTGACTTTGGAAAAGTTACTTAACTTCTCTGATTCAAATTTCTCTACTGTCAAAATGAAATATCAGCTAGAGTATGTTATTATTTTATTTGAGATGATTTTTCTAGAATAAGGCAATAGAAACATTATGAATACTGTAAATACAGTTTAAATATGTTTAAGTAAAAATCTTATTCATTTAAAAATGTGAAGACTTTATTATATATATGAAGCAGTGTAGGGGACTGAAAACCGTGAGGAGACAACGTATCATTTTTTGTAGGCAACATTGAGAAAGAATTTAAACTTTTTAGGCATCAGTCTCCCCAGTGGTAAACTGGTGATTATTATATTTTTTCTTTTCTTATAAATTAATTTTATCAATGAAATAACACAATTTAAAATCCCTTGAAAGTTTTAAAGTACTATACATGCTACTTATTAATATATTATGATATTAATAGCAGCGATCACCCAGGGAAGAAAATATGATATTTCTTTAATAAACAATCCTATTCAAACCTAAGAAATTTACATAAGATAGGCCAGGCGCAGTGGCTCACACCTGTAATCGCACACTTTGGAAGGCTAAGGTCGGCGGATTACCTGAGTTGGGGCATTTGAGACCAACCTGACCAACATGGAGAAATCCCATCTCTACTAAAAAAAATACAAAATTAGTCTGGCATGATGGTGCACCCTTGTAATCCCAGATACTCCTGTAATCCCAGATACTCCTATAATCCCAGCTACTGGGAAGGTTGAGGCAGGATAATCTCTTAAACCCGGGAGGCAGAGGTTGCAGTGAGCCAAGATTGAGCCATTACACTCCAGTCTTGGCAACAAGAGTGAAACTCTTGTCTCAAAATAAATAAATAAATAAATAAAATAAAAATAAATACTGCAATAAGAACTTTACAAAAGATAGCTAAATTACTGTAAAATCACAATATAATAGACTATTAAAATTATAACCACTATATATATATATATATATATATATATATATATATATATACTATTCTATTGAATTTACTAACTTAACTTAGCACAGGAATCAGAGGTTTACCTGGTAAAACTGATTGTTGAACTCTATTCATACTGTGTTTATTTAATGTATACTTTACCATTTTTACAACTATGGCAATTCGCTAGTGTTATAATTATTGGTATCTCAAGTTCCAATAAATCAAATATTCTAAAGGTTCAAATTATTTGCCTAAGGTAGGACATAATTATTCTGAAAATAAAAGCTATCAAATGTTGATTTTATATATCACAGGTAATATATTTCTACCACATGCAAATCAACTATACTATGTGGTTTCATAAGTCACAAAAAGTAGAAAGGATAAATGTCAGATCTTACACTTGTCTTTGAGATTAATTGGTAGATATGATTCTCAATAACTACATTTCTGTTCTAGGGCACAGGGAGAAATACTGAGAAACACAAAGCAGATGCTAACCTGCTCTTGATATTTGCTATGAGTTTTCCTGCAGCTAGCATTTTTTTCAGTTTCCTTTAACTTCTTTTCCTCTTCATTTTTGAAAAAGGCAGATTTTCATTTTAAAAAATTGTTTATATTGTTACTTGATTTTAATTTGAATATTGCTTTATCTTTTTAAAAAATGAGTTATCACTGGAATAAATGTTTCTGGCAAAGTTACATTTGTTGCTCATTTTTTATGGGTAGAATATATTTGATCCAATATCCTAATTCTATATTAATAAAAGCAGTGATGTGAATGAAGTGCTGCTGTCTAATTTTATTGTATCGCAAGAGCCTTCTGAAAGAAGTTAAGGGAAATATCTTAGAGGCTTAAAAATCCACGGATGGAAAGAATTAGAAAAAACAAAAACAGAAAAAAAATTGCAAGCTAGAATACAGGTGAAATGGTGATAAGTAACTTAATAGACCTGTCTTATTAGACTTGAGAAATGCAAATTTTGTATCATGATGAAAAAAGCTGAGAATCAATCAGATTTAAATTTCGGAATTGCCTAAGCCTGGGGAATTGACATCGTGGGACAGTTCTGAAAGTTGAAGATAAAGAGGTGACTACAACGAGGAGGACCAACTGAAAGCAGTTTAAGAGGCAGTTAGATTCCTGCATCTCCTACATAACACTATATTGCCTGGTAACAGCTTCTTCTAGAAGCAAATTAGAGGTTTATTTTCTAGGGAGATTAAAAGAATGAGAATATGGCCTGAGGAACAAAAGATACAATTGAGACCAATGTTATAACAAAGTCAACAGTAGGAGAAGGGGACCGTTAAGTGCAGTATGTGTACATTATGTGGAAAGACAGAAACTCTTCCAACACTGAGTCACAGAATGCTAGAAGTGAAATTTTTCTAGTTTGGAAAATTATGATTGGTGCCCCGTACAGTGTGACTCATACCTATAGTCCCAGAGCTTTGGGAGTCTGAAGCTGGAGGATTACTTGAGGCCAGGAGTCTAAGACCAACCTGGACACCACAGTGAGACCAAGTCTCTACAAAAAAATAAAAATAAAATGTAGCCAGGTATGGTGGTGCATGCCTATAGTCCTAGCTTCTTGGAAGGCTGAAGCAGGAGGATGGATCACTGGAGTGCGGGATTTCAAGGTTACAGTGAACTATGACTGTGCCACCACCCTCCAGCCTGGGTGACAGATACTCTGTCTTTAAAAATGAGAATAAATAAATTGGTGTGATGAAAATTAAAAGATACTGCTATAAGAAATTGCATCCGACAATAAAATTTACAGTTGAAATTGCCCCACCCATCTGTTAAGAGTTTCTCAATCAATCTTATTCAGGTCCCTGCTCACAAACAAAAGTAGATATCCAAAATGACCAAAAACACTGAAGAAACTCTCTAACGTAAAAGAGAGGCAAAAAAAAAAAAAAATCTATTTTGGACTTCAACCTCCAGTTTTCCTTCTGGCATGTAAAAGTTATTAAGTCACTACCTCATCATAATAAATAAAGAGCTGAAGAAACCGAGAAATAAATTCTTTCATGATCCATCAGAGAAGTGGGCTCTCAGTGCAAACTATTGCCCCAAAGATTGGAAAGACAAGTACATCCATAGAATCAACTATATCATACAATGTGATTAACCAAACACAGGCCACTGTAGAAAAAGAGTTCATGGCCGGGCGCCGTGGCTCACGCCTATAATCCCAGCACTTTGGGAGGCCAAGATGGGTGGATCACCAGGTCAAGAGATCGAGACCATCCTGGTCAACATGGTGAAACCCCATCTCTGCTAAAAATTCAAAAATTAGCTGGGCATGGTGGCGTGCGCCTGTAGTCCCAGATAATTGGGAGGCCGAGGCAGGAGAATTGCTTGAACCCAGAAGGCGGAGGTTGCGGTGAGCCGAGATCACGCTATCACACTTCAGCCTGGGTAACAAGAGTGAAACTCCATCTCAAAAAAAAAAAAAAAAAGAAAGAAAGAAAGAAAAGAAAAAGAGTTCATGTGGGTGTAAGAGATATGCTTATGGTATAATTGTAGTTATTTACTTGAATATGGTGTAAAAGTGAAGACTATTAAAAAATATGTTATAAACATGATAAAATGTAACTAAAGTAAAACGAATATATGTAGCGTTAATAAGATTAGTTTTTGACAGCTTAAATTTACCTTTGTTTTCAAATATAATTGAGATTATTGGTAACTTTCTTTTTACTTTAAAATGACATGTGTATTTGATACACATATTTGAAGAGAACAAAAAGAATTACTTTAAACTGAAATAAATTATAAAATTTCTCAATTTATCCTATTAGAGGAGAAAACCTACATTACATTTCTCAATTTATCCTATTAGAGGAGGAAACCTACATGACATTGGACATTGAGATGACTTTTTGGCCACAATACCAAAGGCGTAATCCATGGATGAGATAGCTATAATGTAAACTTCAGTAATCTGAAAAACTTGTGCTCTGTAAAAGACAATGTCAAGAGAATAAGAAGACATGCCATAAACTAGGAGAAAATATTTGCAAAAGACACATCTGATAAAAAACTATTATCCAAAATATACAGAAACATTTTAAACTCAAAAATAAAATAACTTAAAACCTGATTTAAAAATGGGCAAAAGCCTGAAATAACACTTCATCAAAGAAGATACATAGATGACAAATAAGCATATAAAAATATGCTCACTATTTATGTTATTAGATAATTAAAAGTTAAAACAATAATGAGATATCACTACGTGCCTATTAGAAGGGCCAAAATCCAAAACATTGGCCCTCACCTAATGCTGACAAAGATTAGAGCAACAGGAACTCTCATTCATTGCTGGTTATAATACCAAAAGTACAGTCACTTTGGAATATTGTTTGACAGTTTATCATAAAACTAAACATATTCTCACCATATGATTCAGCCATCATGCTTCTTGGTATTTACCCAAATGAATTAAAAACTTAGGTCCACACAAAAAACTGCACATGAGTGTTTATAACAACTTTATTCATAATTACCCAAACTGGTAACAACCAAAATGTCCTTTATAGTGGAATAAATAAACTGGGGGACAATCTAGGCAATAGAATATTCTTCAGCTCTAAAAAGAAATGAGCTATGAAGCCATGAAAAGACATGGAAGGAAACTTAAATACATATTACTAAGTCAAATGAGCCAATCTTAAAAGGCTATAAACTGTGCAATTCCAAATAAAGAACATCCTGAGGAAAGCAAAACTATGGAAACAGCAAAAAGATTAGTGGGTGCCAGGGGTTACTAGGAAGGAAGGGAGGAATGAATAGAGCACAGAGAATTTTGATGGCAGTGACACTTTTCTGTATGGTACTACAATGTTGGATACCTGCTATTATATATTTGTCAAAACCAGTAGAATTTACAACACCAATAGGGAGTGATGATGTAAATAAACTAAGGACTCTTGGTGATACTGATGTGTCAATATAGGTTCACTGGTTGTGACAAGTGTACTATGCTAGTGCAGAGCATTGATAGTAGAAGAGGTTGTGCATGTGTAGAGACAGGGGTTGTATGGTAATTCTCTGTACTTTCTGTTTCATTTTGCTGTGAACCTAAAACTGCTCTAAAAATAAAGTTTATTAATTAACAAAACAACTTGTAATATATAGATTAGTTTGAAAATACAGAACAAATGAAGATGGAGCACCTGGCATACAGACAATTGTTTAAGTATAGTATAAAGAAAATGAAGAGGTGGGATTTGAACCTCAAAATATTTAACATTCTCAAAATGGAATAGTGAGTATTTATATTCAAAGACACAATAAGACAGTGGACAGAAATGCAAAAATGAACTCTTGTCAAATCACATCATTATGAGATATTTTTAGAACATGAGGAAAAAGAGAAGATGCTACAAGATTCCAGAGAGGGAAAAAAATACTACTGGCTTCACATCTCTCAAGAAAGACTTTATTTCTCAAGAAAGTCATACTAATTGTCACATATTTGAAAAATCTTAAGACACTCCAATGAAATTCTTCACACATCTTTTCAAATATCCATATTCTTATGCCTCCTCTTTTCTTTAGGAGTAGGTTAGTATAAACAGTAAAAAAAAAAATTCTGCCCAGTTATGTAACAAGGTTCATTTTCAGTGTCTGAGATCACGAATGAAACAATTATGTTTCACAGACACATAGCATTTGTTTAGCCCTTATTGTGCTCCAACTACTGTTAGACATTATTTATGATATGAAGGTGAATAATAGAAATATTTTTCCGTTAAGGATTTTATTTCTTATAAAGTAGTAAAATATAGTATAGACAGGATTATTCTATAAATGATGTACATAAAAGCCATAATATTAGCCAAACTTTTTAAAGCAATTGGACATGTCTAGTGTTATAACACTGTATTTTTATATATTCTAAGAGAAAAATCTTTAAGGAAAAATTAATACCAGTAGGTTTTATCAGAATAGGTGATACTAAATTTTGTTAGGTAGAACATTAAATGATGTGGAGGCATTGGGTTTCTGCCAACAATAGAGTTTAGATGTTTCCTAAATGTCAGGTGTGTTTTTACATTCTAGCTGTGCATAAAATGAACATCTTGTTAATTCTATTTTTTCTTTCTCCTTCCCATTCAATTCCCTTTTTTCTCACTATTTCCTGTGTTCTAGTATTTTTGTTCTCTCATAATTCCAACACAGGAATTTTCAATTCACCTTTTTGAATTGTAAACCTAATTAGCATTGACTTTCACTCAGTACTATCTGTAGTAAAATCTCATTAATTTTGACCAATTGGGAAATAAAAGTGAAGTCTGAATTATAGAATATTTAAGAAGAAATGGCTTTCAATAAAATTCAAGTGGGGTTTAATAACCTACTGATAGCAATTGAGGAATGTAGGGACCAATCACAAATTTGAGAAGAAAACTTGTTTTGAACATAAAAACACTTATAAATAAAATTTATTTGTATTATGACATTCAATATTTAAATAAAACTACTGCTAAGACGCTTAGAATAATATTTTGAAATTTACTTGAATGTAGGCTAAATATTTCACTTATTTGCACTCTTAATTTCATTAAAAGGTAATTATTTTGAGGGTGCATATTTCTAAATAGTTTACCTTGCTTGTTATAATTTCCTATTTTTAATTAAACAGATTTTGATTGCTATTGAAGAAAATTTATTTGATAAGACAAAGACTATAGCATAAAATGTTTTGTCCGACAATAAATAATTTTAATATTATAGATACTTGAAACTGATACTAGATAATATAATTTAAGATTGATAATGTGTATCATATTTATATTTTCTAAACAAATATTTGCAATTGCATTAAAACCACAGTTTTTGTCAAGCACATTTTAAAAAGATAAAAATATTCAAAGATGTGACTTATGTTTATTTATCTATTAGTTATCTCTTCATTTAGTTTCTTTGGCTATATTTCAAATTTCTGGTTTGCTTTAATCAACTCTAAAACTATGGCAACTCATGGTTAAATAGTAGAATTATTTATTCAACATTAAAGAGCAGACATTTTGAAAATATTTCCAGGAAACATTTTATTCAAATAGAAATATGGGGGAAAAGTTGAAGGAAGGGTCAGTTTTTTTGCAAACAGAACTTAATATTAAGTTTCCAAAAAATAGGAGGTACCTTAGAATGATGTTACAGAATTGACGAGGTGGTGCCACTTGAGACTAAGCTAGAGCAGTTATTGAAGTCTTACGGAGAAAATCCATAAGAAATAAGTATGTCTGAATCCAAGGCAGGAAGGGATTTTGAAAAGGAGTCGGTCATCAGTAGCATGGAAGGGCACAGTTACTTAAAAGTTCAAGATAAAATTTTTCCCAGCCAGAAAAATTGGAGAAAGGAGACTCTGTGGTCCATAGATTAGGGGGTAATCCTCATTTTTTTTTCTGTTTTCTCATGGTACTTAGCCTTGAGGTGGCTCCAGAAGAATGGAACTGGGTTAAAGCATAGCAAGCTAAATTAATGGGGAGACAAAGAAAAGATTTCCAGCTAGAAGACTTGGTCAGGTACCTTAGTATACAAAGAATATGGGGAAATTCTAGAAAGGAGAGAGCTAGGGAAGAGAACTTCAATATAAACAAGTCTGAGCTTACACAGTATTAATGGAGCAACCCACACAAACACAGCAAATGATGTGAAATCTAAACCATTGGAACCATTTGGAACTATCAGAGTAATTTCACATTTGATAAACCTAGAACCAGACTAACTATTAAAAAGAGCAGAGAGTTCTCTCAACCCAGAATTCTATATCTGGCAAAAATATTCTTCAGAAATTATAGCAAAATAAATAAAGATATTCTTAGATAAAGAAAAACTAATGGAAAGGGTTACTAGCAGACTGGCCCTAAAATGTGCTAAAATTCCTCAGGCTAAATTGAGATGATTACAGAAGAAATCATACAACTTCAGAAATAAAGAGCAAAATATATAGTAATTATTTAAGATAATACAATAGATATCATATAAAGCATACTCTCTGACCATAATAAAATGAAGCTAGAAATAATAATGAAAAGATATCTATAAATCCCCAAATAGTTTAAAATTAAATAATACAATTCTAAAAATCCCATGGAACAAAGAGGACATCTCAGGAATATAAAAACAAAATTGAAATAAATGCAAATAAAAAAATAAAAAATCAATACTTGTGAGATATATTGTAAAACAGTGCTTAGAGGAAATTTTTTAGCATTACATGGACTTATTGGAAAAGAATAATGATCTAAAAATCAATAAGCTAGGTCTTCACTTTAAGAACCACAGGAAGAACAACCTAAACCTGGATTAAGCTGAAAGAAGGTAATAGTGGTAATTAGAGCTGAGATCAGTGTAAATAAAAACAACAAAACCAAAGGGGTTTTTTAAGGATCAATAAAATTGATAAACATCTAGCAAAGCTAATGAAAAACTGAAAGAAAACACAAATTACCAATATTATAAATGAAAGATGGGGCCTCAGTACATGCTTCACTGATAATAAAAAGATGATAGGACATTATTACAAACAATTCCATGACAATCCATTTACAAAACGAAATAAAATGAGCTAATCCTTAAAAGATATAAACTACCAAAAATATTTCAAGGTGAAATAAAAACCATGAGTTTTAAAATATCCATAGATGGTTAGGCTCCATGACTCACATCCGTAATCCCAGCACTTTGAGAGGCTGAGGTGGGCGCATCACTTGAGGTCAGGAGTTTGAGACCAACCTGGCCAACATGGTGAAGCCTCATTTCTACTAAAAATACAAAAATTAGCTGGGGCATGGTGGTGCACACCATTAATCCCAGTTACTCAGGAGGTTGAGTCAGGAGAATCACTTGAACTTGGGAGGCAGAGGTTGCAGTGAGCTGAGATTGCACCACTGCACTCCAGCCTGAGTTACAGAGTGAGACTTTGTCTCAGAAAAAGTAAAAAAAAAAAAAATAAAGAATCAAAGTAGCTACAGAGTAAATCACTGGGCTGTGATGGTTTCACTGGTGAATTCTACCAAATATTCAAGACTGAAATCTTATCAATTCTACATAATCTCTTCCAGAAAATAGAATGAGAGATAACATGTCCCAATTTACCTTCTTAACCCAGCATTATCCTCATATCATAATCAGACAAAGGCATTACAAAGAAAGAAAACTACAAATATCCATCATGGATATAGATACAAAAACCGCAGAAAAATTCTGGCAAATTAAATCAAGCAATAAATAAAGGGATAATATTTTATAACCAAGTGGAGTTTACGTCAGTAGTGAAAGATTTCATTTAAGATTTGAAAATCAAACAAAGAAAATCTGTATGATAATTTCAATTGATGTAGATAAAATTCTTTAATGAAATTCAGCATTTATTCATGTAAAAAGCTGTTTTTAACTTTTTTTTTGTTCTGAGCAAACTGGGAATAAGGGAAACTTCTCTAACCAGCTGAAATGTAACTCCCAAAAAGTCAAAGGCTATGACTTAGTTATTATTTTGTTCAGTTGCTAACAGAGTCCATGTCATAAGGTAAAACGAAGTTTGTGAAATAAGTTCTTTCCAAATATGTAAACAGTGCTAAATTTAAAGCACAGATACACAAATGCATGCATGCACATTCCCCCCCCCCCACCCCACAGAAACTATGTTGAACATGTAGAGTCAATTACTCAACCAATGTTTATAAACATTATCTAGGAGTGATGGCTCAAATGTAAGGAGATACGTGGTGTGTGTGTGTGTGTGTGTGTGTGTGTGTGTGTGTGTGTGTTACAGTAGGAGTTTACTTATAGGGCAAGATTTGATTCTGTGAATACTTTATCTTGAAGACTGAAAATGTTAAAAAAAATATTTCTCTAGCTTTCAAAACAATATCATGACACAAAAAGTATGTTTTAGAAAGCTGATATAATAGCTTTGAATAATTTCGAACAGCTTGATAAAGGGGCAAAAACCATATAGGGTTTTATTCCAGGTGTTAAGATCAGGGTCTTCATAACGGTAGATTTAATGTACATAAATAGGTAAGAAAAACACATGGGAAATCATTGTTTCTTCAATTTCATGAGGTAAATCAATCAGGCTATAAGAAAATATGTGTTTTTAAGAAAGATGAGGCATAAAAAAGTCATTCATCTAAAAAGAACTATTTTGTGATCTGGCAATAGCTAACTAAATTCAGAGCATGTATTCATTTATTTATATATTAGTTTAAACAAATATTTGTATTTTTACACATTTATATTAATTTTTGTATCTTTTATTGCAGAGTATACATGTACTAATAACATTTATTGGATCCCACATCCTATATTTTCCCAAATACATGTTTTGACCTTAGAGATAAACTTAAGATAGTTACACGCAAGTGATTAATTTAATGACCAAACAGTGTTACTTGTTGCAAAAAAAACTAAACAGTCTTGTTTACTCTAGATCTATCTTTGCCAGCCCAGATATATATTCTAAGCTTACTGAACATTTAATGTGATGTGCTTAAGAGGAAAAGCTGTTTTTCTTTGTTGTTGTTGTTGTTCTTTTTATAAACATACTTTATGTGAATTCTATTATGGGCCAAAGGTCTGCATCCTGCTGAGAAGGCAGATGGATAAATGGTTTATGTTACCAGAAGGAGAAATGCTTCTGAATTGGAGATTTCAGTTCACCTTATCATCAACTAAATAAAACTCCATATTCCTTAAGGTAATACCTTGACAAAGCGCTGCTTATACTTCTATCTTTCCTGTTCATTATTTTAAATTATGCTCACAAGGTAAGTAGAGATTTAAAATTTGTTTTTAAGGGTCAAGTGCAGAAGTTGAGTCTTTTTATAATTATATTGCTAGTTTATTTAATTATTCTTGAAATTCATTTTCTCCATTAAAGCAAGCCAAGGCAATGTAGAAAAATAAACATAAACATATATAGCTGTAAGAAAACTATGGTATTGAGTCAACTTCAGATAATGACAGAAATCTTATAGGAATATATTTGTTTGAATCCAGAATCATAAGACTCTCCATAATATTTCTTGGTTTGTTTATTTTTGCCTCCACACCTCATTGCACAAAAAGTGTGCTAATACTTAATGAGATGGTGAGATCCTGGACTGTGTGATGTTCATATGGTTTACACAGCAGAGGCAGCTGTTGATGCCAATTATGTAGTAATAAGCTTGAGCAGCTGCCAAAAGAATGAAAACCAAGTTTGACTTAAAAGCAAGTGAGACATGATGCTCTGAAAGCTTCTGTCTCCCAGGACAAGTAGATGCCTGTCTATATACTTTGGATAGTAATTGGAGCCATTAAATCAAACAGACAAAGACATTCTGTCTTCATATACGATCATTTCAGCCATAATAAGATCAGGATCTTAAATTTCTAACTTAAAAAAAATTCTCTAGACTTTAGAAATGGCTCACAAATGTATGATTTAAATGTATCATCCCATTTATATCAAATCACATGCTGAATATACACACAAGAGATAAGCCAAACATACAATCTGCCTCACTTATAATAAAACGTAGCCACCTCTTTAGTGGAATTAAGCAGATGTTTAAAATTTTTCAACAAATTTTCAATATGACTTAAGACAGGAAATGAAGAAAATTATATCCAATTTAAGCTCTAGGAAGTATGTAGACAGGCTATAATCATCTATTATTAAGGCAACTACTGTAAAGGATAGCAAACATCTATCCAGAAAGAAGATTTCTCTCACTGGTGGAGCCTTTTGAATTGCAGTGACACGACAAGTGAGGAATCTCTTTATGTTCTCTGTTCATCTATCGCTTTTTAAGGTCTAATCTTTTCATTCATTCATTTGTATAAATTTACACTTTGTTAGATACTGAAAGAAATCCAGTTTGATAACTTGTAACAAGGGATTTCAGTCTGTTTCAGATGAGAAGCATAAATGGAAAAAATTAAAAAAGATAAAATATTCAGACAAGGAATGTAACCTGAATACTAGATGGCATAGCCATTTATATCATATATTCCTATATCTTTTTTTAGGGAAAATATTAGATACTCAAAAATGTCAAAGTCTATGCTGGAAAAAGAGAACAGCTTTATGTTTTTTGTTTTTTATTAAATATTAGCCTCTGTGACTTTCCAATTCTTACGTAATTGAGAAAGACCACAATCAGATGGTGTATACTTGTTGTCTTTAAAATGCACCTTTCTACCTCTCCTGACCTAGACAGCTTTGAGGACTTTTGGTCTTAAATACTTTAAAGTATTGAAAGTATGAAATTGTGCTGCAAATGCAGAACAGAACTTTTTCTCAGGGGTCATCTAGAGAACGGAATTTTGTCGCAAGGAGGCCTTCATGCTCTGTGTTCTGTCTCTTGAACACACCAACCTTTGCCATTTACAAGATTCCGGAGAGTAGTCCTCTACCTGCTACAGGCACTGACAGCTTATTGGCTAGTAAAGCCCTGGCAAAAGGGAAACAAATCAAGATTGCTACACTTAAGTTACTCTAGCAGCTAAACCAGCAAGCAGGCCAACAACATAAATAAACAAATTAATAATAATAGCAACTCCAATAAGACAGTTAGCCAAGTAAAAAATACAAGCAAAATGCATGAATCAGGAAAATTCTAATAAAACAGGACAGCTAGGGGAAAGAGTACACATTTACGAAAAATAGTAAGAACACTAAAGAAGATTCGAGTGCAGCACGAGTAAAACTGAAACAGAGGAAACAGCTACAAAAGTATTAACAAGCAAGATCTGGGAACCAAAGTAAAAAAGAAACCAATAGTTGAAGAAAAGGCTAGTCACCTTTATTAGTGGCTTGGAATAACAAGTAGAAGAAATAACTCAAAACAGACCACACTATAAGGAAACTGATATTGAGATAAAAAATAAGGCAGAAAAAGATTAGGGATGCATAACTTCCAAAAGGAGAAAAATAAACAGATGGAGCACAACGATTAGGGAAATGATAAAATGTGTTTTTCTTATGTAATAAAAGTCTTGACTCTGCAGATTGAAAATGTTCATTAAGTACAAGCATGGGTTAATAAACCTAGTTATTTCCTGATTGAATTCCTGAATGCACAAGATTACAGAGAGAAATAGCTGGTTATTTATTGTGATCATTATTCAAACTGTTTATGTACATTTTAATTCTCCTTCTAGGCACATGGCAGAATTAAACATTCTTAGCCTATTTGAAGTTAAGTTGGCTATGTAACCTTCTTTGTCCAATGAAATATAAACAGAAGTGACGAGTGTCGGTCTGGCTGGAAGCTAAAACCAGTACATAACTTGCTACACTTATGTCCTTTAGCTCTAGTGACTTTGGAACCGTGTGTTAAAGCTTTCATCAGCCTGCATCTTTCTGATAAGCAGGGCCCCTGCCAACCCATTCAGTTACCCACATAGATACTAAGAGTGAGTGTATAAATATGTACCTTATTAAGGTTTTGGTCCTGGAACTTGATTGGTCATGTGGCATAATCTAGTTGATTTTGTGAGAGCAATGGAGCTAGATAATGGTAAGCTAATATCTGCAAACTACCAAAGAAAACAATCTTTACCCAGTCATTAGAGAGTTATGACCAGATTCCTTGATAAAATACATGGATAATGGACTTTTCCCTCTAGGGTTAGGTTATATATGCACAAAATATATACAAGGCCTAGAATTTTATACAAGGCCTAGAAATGTTACATTCTTTTTCTAACTTGGAGTTGGATTATTTTAAATAGAATTTTGAGAAACAAGAAATGAAAATTCAAAGAAATTATCTTGCTTAAAGTTAAGGCATCAACTGTATGATTTGCACTGTTAACACATCCTATAATTTACAAGTTTGACAGTCTCATATTCTCAGAAACAAATAATGAAATTTAGAACACATATATCTTTATTTTAAAAGCTGACATGTACTCACATACTTGTTGATAATATTATTGGCATATAATAATCCACATAATCAACTATGGTATGTTTTTGTTTTTATTGTTTTTTAATTGTTTTAATTATTATTTAAATATACCGCAAACAACACAACTCTTGAACTTTACATGATGATTAAAAGTGAAATGTAGGGCCCAGCGTGGTGGCTCAAGCCTGTAATCCCAGCACTTTGGGAGGCCAAGGCGGGTGGATCACGAGGTCAAGAGATCGAGACCATACTGGTCAACATGGTGAAACCCCGTCTCTACTAAAAATACAAAAATTAGCTGGGCATGGTGGCGTGTGCCTGTAATCCCGGCTACTCGGGAGGCTGAGGCAGGAGAATTGCCTGAACCCAGGAGGCGGAGGTTGCGGTGAGCCGAGATCGCGCCATTGCACTCCAGCCTGGGTAACAGCAGCGAAACTCCGTCTCAAAAAAAAAAAAAAAAAAAAAAGTGAAATGTAAATTTATACAACTTGTAATCGACAGATTTTTAAAAACTGGGGCTGTTGTGAATAATCCTGCTATTTATTCAAACCCATAAAACTTCTCTGGGAGAGATTTATTGGAATAAAGATGTGAGGTTCTTCAATTTATTAGATGATACCAAGCTGTTTTAAAATGTTGTGCCAATTTATACTACCACCATTAGTGTGTGACAGATTCCACTGCTCCATATACTTAGCAAAATGATTTAAGATTTTCATTACTCGCCACTGTAGTGAATACATGTGAGTATCTTCTTTTGGTTTTAATTTGTATTTACTTGATTACTTGTGAGTTTGAAAATCTTTTCATATTTGTACTGACCATTTGGAATTATGTTTCACAAAGTCCCTGTTGCATATTTTAGTCTAGTTTCTGATTCTTTTTAAACTGATTTACGAGATTTTTGTATTTTTAAATTTGGATATTAATCTTTTTGAATATACATTATAATATTCTTTCAGATTTTGACTCAAATTGTCATTTCACTTACTGTTTTTAATGTATCTATTCATAATATTAACTAACCAGTTAATGTTTCTTGTTAACAAATACTTTTTACTCATTATTAACCAATTTTCTTATAACTTAACAGTTTTGTTTTTCACATGTATAGCTTTATTTTATTTTTTTTGAAAAACAAAGAATAAAGTAAGGTTGGAAAGGAAGCCATTATTATACTCCTTATCTAACAGTCACCAATGTGGTACCTGGAATTTAATTCTAGTCAGAAACGTTGGATACAATGAAAGTGTGTACCTCATCTGTTTTCACCTGAGGGTTAGAGAAGTTGAGTATGTACTCACGATCGCCTGTAGGCCATTGTTTAAGGGCAATACCTGTTATGTATGTATATGTGTGCATCTGTATGTGTATCTTTAGTTTTTGGCCTCATGTGGCAGCAAACAGTGTTTCAGTAGCCAGTAAAATATCTCAGACAAAAAAATGTAGGAGTTATCCATCAGAAGTAGAACCAGTGTATACTGAAATGGAAAGGACTACTAGGTATAGGTAGAGAACCAACAGCATCTGCTATAATATATTAGGCAGTGATGTGTTATTGAAACCAACCCAATATTCCCATAGACTGTTCTGGATAAACATAGAAATTGACCTTTCTGATTTTAAAGCTTGAAGCTTACATTTTTTAAATCTGAGTTCCTTCCTCAAAAAAGGATCTTTAGGCCTATCAAAAAAAAAAAAAAAAAGAACAAAGCTGAAACTCACCAGATCACCACATTCTGACAATGTGATGCCTGACCCCTCATTAATCATGATTACATCCATGCCCCTCCCTACTTTCTGTTTTCTTACACGTTGTTACATTTCTTTTCTGTTATATAAATCCCTAGATTTAGTTGGTCAAGGAGATGGATTTGAGATTGAGAGCCAGGTAAGGTAGCTTACGTCTGTAATCCCAGCACTTGGGGAGGCTGAGACGGGTGAATCATCTGAGGTCAGGAGTTTTAGACCAGGCTGGCCAAAACGGTGAAACCCTATCTCTAGTAAAAATATAAAACAAAATTAGCCAGGTGTAGTGGTGGGTGTCTGTAATTGCAGCTACTCAGGAGACTGAGGCAGAGAATTGCTTGAACCAGTGGGGGAGATTGCAGTGAGCTGAGATTACACCAGTGCACTAAAGCATGGGCAACAGTGTGAGAACCCATCTCAAAAAACAAAACAAAACCAAAAACCAAAAAAAAAAAACCCCCACACACAAAAGAAAAACAAAGCAAAATTACCTTCTTCCTCCTTGGCAATACTCCCTGTCTCAGTGGTTGGCTTTCTGTGTGGTGACCTGCAGGACCTAGATCAAAACCCTGGTGTTTCAGTAACACTATCATCTATGTAGCTTAACTTTTAACCTTTCTTTTTCTGAAGATTTTGCAGCATGTTTCAACCCAAAAAGTATTCTGGACAATTACATTTTTTAGCCATACCCTTGCTAACTCTTTTCTTTTCAGCTGAGCTTAAATTTTAGTGAGTTTGTCATTTCAATGAGAGTTATTTTTTTCCTTATATTTCTAATTTCTCATACCCTGCAAATATTTTTAAGATATATTTTATCTGTTTAATCATAGTATGCAAAATGATAAAAGCAGTGATAAGAGCGTTATGCAAAGCCTTTGAGAGTTTTTTGTTCTTTCTCTATTTGCTATGAATCATGGTGTCTTTTATTTATTGTTTCTTGTTCAGAGTGTTTTTATATCCTTGTGTTTTAAGTAATTTTATCTTTTAATATTAGCTGCTCATTTTTGCCAGAAAATTACATTATTGTAATAATCTTTGGAATATAAAATGAAGATGTGTCCATTTAGAGAAGATTATTTTATATTCTAAAAATGACTCAGGATATTTTGTTGTTGCTGTTGTCATCTAAATTACATCTTGAAATCTTTAGGGATAATGACTCATGCACATTTAGCTTCCATATTTTTAGAAAGGCTGTGTTGTGCTTACAAACTTCCGTATATATATTCTAAACTTCTTCTCAGTGTTCTTATCAATACTATGCCTCATCATCTGTTGTTGACTTAGATTCACCAGTAACATTTTCTGAAGTCTTTTGTGCACAGAAGAGAAGCTGTAAACCATATTTTTTATAATCCTCTTTCCTGATACCCAGAATGACATGGGGTTTGGAAAGTAGAAGACAGGGAGAAGCTATTATTTTCGAAAAGCAGTTGCAACCTAATGTGAGATTGACTTTGGCTTCTTGGCAATTTCTTGAGAGCCAACTGTTATGCCCCTGCAGACTGAGGCAATTGAATATTTTTCTATATTGGTTTGCTGGGCTTCCCTAACAAAATTCACAGAATGATTGGCTTAAACAACAGAAATTTATTTTCTTACAGTTATGAAAGTTGGAAGTCTGAGATCAAGGTGCCAGCAGAGTTGGTTTCTCCTGAGGCCTCTTTCCTTGGCTGGCACATGGTGGCCTTCTCACTAATAGGTCCTCACATGGCTGTCCCCCTGCACCCCAGAAGCCAATCTGTATGTCCTAATCTTGCCCTTTAAGAACACCAATAGAATTGGATTAGGGTCACATAAGGGCTAGCTGTTTTATTTTAACTTAATTAGCTCTTTAAATGCACAATTTCAAATTACAGTCATAAACTGAGGAAATTAGGACTTCAACATTATGAATTGGGTGGGGAGGGTGGCTCAATTCAGCCTAAGTTACTTCCTTTGAAATTCTTAGGAATTTCTGTGGTTTTCCCATGCACTATGGAGAACTATACACTTTAATACTTCAGAAGGAGGCCTTCAATGTATTTGCTTTATTTATTGATTGATTTATTTGGCAGAGTCTTACTCTGTCGCCCAGGCTGGAGTGCAGTGGCACAATCTTGGTTCTCTGCAACCCCTGCCTCCTGGGGTCAAACGATTCTTGTGCCTTAGCCTCCTGAGAATCCGGGATAACCACTATGCCAGTCTAATATTTTGTATTTTAGTAGAGACAAAGTTTCATTATATTGGCCAAGCTGGTCTGGAACTCCTGGCTTCACATGGCCTGTCCATCTTGGCTGCCAAAAGTGCTGGGATTATAGGCATGAGTCACTGAACCCAGCGGCTCCATTGACTTTTGACAGTATTTCTCTGAACTGTGGTAGTGACTTACCTGATGTTTTCTTCCCCAGTTCAGCCATAGTTATGAAAGCTCATAGTTCCTAGTTAAAAACCTGTAAATTGGAATATATTGTGGTTCTTCCCCACCTCCTCAATTTTCCCCCTCTCTATTTTTCTATCTATCTACCTATATTAGCTTGCTAGGGCTGCCATACCAAATTTCATAGACTGTGTGCTTTGTCAACAGGGTTGCTTTCTTCTAAGATTCTTCTCCAAGGCTTGTGGATGATGGTCATCTCCCTGTGTCTTTTCATTGTCTACCTACCTTCCTTCCTTCCTTCCTTCCTTCCTTCCTTCCTTCCTTCTGCCTCTTTTCAAATTTCTTATTCTTATAAGGACACAAGCCATATTGGGGTTGCGCCCACTGTAATGAACTCATAACTTAATTATCTCTTTAAATACTTTATCTTCAAATACAGTCACATCTGAGGTATTAGTTTGGTTCAAAAGTCATTGGAGCTTTTCCCATTAAAAGTGATGACAAAAACCGCAATGACTTTTGCACCAACCTATAATACTTTAGGACTTTAACATATAAATTTTGGAGGCATACAATTTAGCCCATTACTCTATTTACTTATCTGTCTATCTATCTATCTGTCTGTCTATCTATCTATCTATCTATCTATCTATCTATCTATCTATCTATCTATTAATCATCCTTGTATCTAATTGCTGAGTTATTTGAAAGTAATTTCCCAGATATCATGATGCTTTATATGTAAATATATAGCATATGCTCTGAAAAAAGAATAAGAACTTTCTTCTACATAACCAGAGCTCTTTTCTTTTTTCTCTTCTTTTCTCTTTCCTTCATTTTCTTTCTTTCCTTCATTTCTTTTCCTTCCTTCTTTCCTTCCTTCCTTCCTTCCTTCCTGCCTGCCTGCCTGCCTGCCTTCCTTCCCTTCTCTCTCTCTTTTCTTTCTTTCTTTCCATTATTTTACTCAGTTTGGGCTAATATAACCAAGTGCCATTGACTGAATGGCTTATCAGTAACAAAAATTTATTTCACACAATTCTGGAACCTTAAAGTTTAAAATCAGTGTACCAACATGGCTGGTTTCTAGTGAAGGCCCTCTTTTGAATTTCAGACTATTGACTTTTCATTGTGTCTTCACATGGTGGGAAAAAAGCTAACTAGCTCTCTGGCGTCTTCTCATAAACCCACTAATTCCATTCATAAGGGGTCCATCTTCATGACCTAATTACCTTCCAAAGGCCCCACCTCCAAATACTATCACATTGGAATTAGGGCTTCATTTTGGGGGATCACAAATATTCAGTCCATTGGAAGACTCGTTAAATTTCACACAGTGCATTTTATGCTTTTATAATTTATTTGAATCTGAAAATTTTCCACTTTTTTCATAATACTGACTTTTTGAGCTGTTCTCTTAAACTTGTAAATTGTATATCATTTTAGATTTGTCCAATTATTTTATTTTGTCATCTATTTAAAAATTTTCTGTCAACTAAAGTTTATAGAGGTTTGCTACCTTACATTAAATTGTGAGTATACCTTTGATATTTAGTTATAGCTCTTTGTAGGTAGAATTCAAAGATTGTCCCTTAGAATATGCCTTAGTACTGATGGGCTGCTATAACAAAATGCCACAAACTAGATGTCTTATATGGAAATATATTTCTCACAATTCTGGAGGCTGGCAAGTCCATGATCAGGGTGCCAACATGATTGTATTCTGGTAGAGGCTGCAATACCTGGTTCTTGGTACCTTCTTGCTGTGTCCCCACAGGATGGAAGGAATGAGCAAGCTGTCTGCGCTCTCTTTTATAAGGGCACTAGTCCATTAACGAAGGTGTCACCCTCATGACCTAAAAAAGGCCCTGCTTCTTAGTATCATCGTCTTGGATGTTAGGATTTCAACATATGAGTTTTGAGGGGACACAAACATTCAAATCATAGCTAGATACCTACCCCTTCATGTACATTTCTTATATAGTCTGTTCATCTTAAATGTAAGTGGAACATGTGAATATGATAGGATATTTGTTTCTTTATGTTTATATGGCAAATGATGGTGAGATAATTTCTCCTGTGATTATGTGACTTTATTTAGAACTGCATTATAGTAACTGGAATAAGTCAGAAATACTAACTCCTAATTGGCTTGAAAAAAAAAAAAAAAACATGCACTCATATTGTAACTTGCCTGTGCTGGTCATGTGACAAAGGACTGAAGGTGGTCTCTGGAAGCAGGTAGTGGTACCTGACAACAGTTATCAGAAAACTTTGGACTACAGCATAGATCTATGAGAGAACGTTTCTGCTGAAAACTATGTGCTTGGAAGAGGATCCTGAGCCCTAGATGAGAACTGAAGCCCCAGCTAACCCTTTGATATCAGCCTAGCAAGATCCTGAACAGATGACTCTGTTAACTCTGACTTCTTTGTGATATGCACAGGAGGCAGGGAAACACTGGGAAGAAGAGGGCAGGGTCCCTGGCAAGGGTTCCACCCTTAAGCCTGGACTCTTGGCCCAAAGTGAGAACTATCTCTGTTTTCACACCCAAATGTTGCCTTTTGGCCAGCCCTACCCCCCATGGTGTGCCCATAAGAACCCCAAACCCAGACTCAGTGGACACACACACATGCATACACACACACACACACACAGAGAGAGAGAGAGAGAGAGAGAGAGAGAGAAAGAGAGAGAGAGAGAGAGAGAGAGAGAGAGAGAGAAGCATTTGAACATTGAAAGGAGAAGCAGCAGCTCGATGTTGGAGACTACAGCTGGAGAAGAGTTTGGACAGGGACAGTGGGAAGGAGTTTGGCCAGGGACTTGAGTACCAAGAGAGCAGGGTGTAAAAAGCTGTCACCTTGTTCCTCCACTGAGCTGATTAACACTTAGCCATCCACGGACAGCAAATGCTGAAAGAGAACTGATTGTTAACACATTCCCTCTGGCATTCTGAGGGTCACAGACTTCCTCCCAGACAGCATAGCTTAAAGAGCATTGTAACATGTTTGGACGTTGCTGCAGAACTGGCACTGTGCCTGCTCCTGCCAGAAAGAAGCAACCAGCTGGTTCCAGCACATGTTCCCTCTGGTTCCCACACCTGTCTCAACCTGTGCTCCCTCCTGTAAGGGATTGAGCATGGCAGGCGAGTAAATGAGCCACCCACTTCATGAGTCTGGAGAAGGGGTCAAGGGAACCCTCTCATCTCATTTGGTACATGGCAAATGTGACATAATGTCTTAGTCCATGTGTGCAGCTATAGTAGATTATCTGGGACTGGGTAATTTATTATTAACAGAAATTTATTGACTCACAGTTCTGAAGGCTGGAAAGTCCATGATAAAGGTAACAGCATCCTACAAGGGTCCTCTTGCTGTATCATCTCATGGCTGAAGGATAAAGATCAGGAGAAGGAGCCCAGTCCCAAAGCTCCCTATTTTTGTGGCTAAAGCAAAGTAAATATTTTATTCTTTAGTGTGTTTTTCCCCCAATTAAATCTATTAAATATCTTCTTGACTCTTTGTAACTTTAAGGTAATGTAACAGATAAGAAAATGAAAAAAGATACAGTGTAACTTAAGTAGCAATATTTTACAATTATATTCAAGACATAGACACCTATAGAATTTTGAACAAATGATAAATGGTAGAGGTTTAGGTCTGACACTATTTTACTGATTTTAGCTACCCACTGGGGGAAAAAGATGAGGGGATCAAAAAGAAAAATTATAGATATTTTTCACAGAGTTCTGAAATATTTCTTTCATTTCTTTCATTCCTGATACCAGAGCCCTCATGAACTAAACACTCCCATTAGGACCTCCATTCCATCTTCCAGTAATTTTCTCCCCATCTTCCAGTAATTTTACATTATCAATTAAATTCCAGAATGAGTTTTGGAGGATTCAAACATTCAAACCCTAGCAGATAACACATTTGTGTTGTTGTAAGCCAGTGAGTATGGTAATTTGTTATATAGCATTAGAAATTAATATAATTTTTTTCAGATTAGGCTGTTTGGCAATGTCTACATATATTCTGAATTGTCAAAATTCGAAGGGGGTTCCTATTTGCATTTAGTGCATAGACACCAGAGATGCACAGGAAAAACCATCTGACCACAAAATTTTGCAGCCTTAAAAGTTGATAGTGCTAACGTTCAACTTTTAACGTTCAACTGAGGTAGGCTATTTTGTTAAAATTATCTCCAATTGGAAGAGGAAGACTAAATTAGAGTTAGAATCCTGGGAATATGAGTAATTTTCTGGGAATGAGTTAAGAATTTTCATGAACCAAATAAAATTTCTTTGGCATACTAGGATATTATTAAATACTACATATTAGTAACATTTTCTCAGTGCTGCCAAACTGAATCTGCTACTTCTTACATATAAGGATTAAGTTTTAAGGTATGTTTTTATATTTTTAACAAATTCCTACCCACATGAGATAATCAAAGATCTTATAGTTTAGAACATTTTGCTCATGACGTATAAATTATGTGAGTTATTATTTTACTTTTTGGAAATATTCTTTTACATTTTATAGGATCTCAATTGAGAAATTTAATTGGTAGGACTAATTCAATATTTGGCTTCTGAACTTCCTTCATATGTTGTTCCTTTTCTATCAGAAAGCTTCCTAGGCTGCTGGCAGAGTATCTGTTTATGATATCTGATGCATGCCACAGGATTTCAATATTTGTGGTGCCATGAACACATAGAGTAAAGATTATTACACCTTTTCTAATTCCAAAGCAAAAATATTTTCAGAAGCTCAGAGACTTAAGTACTGGATGAAAAGTTCTGCAATAATATATAAATAAAAGCTAGAGCTGGTAGCATACTGAAGCTACTTATAACTGTTGGACATGATAAATTAAGCATTAAATGAATGCAACTTTGGAAGCCTCTGTATTTCGTTGCTGTCCTGAGTTGTTGATACTCAGCAGGACTCTAGTATTATCACATGCTCTTTGAGGAGAATTTTAAACAACATAAAAATATTCTAAAAGCACAAGATTTCTGTAAGTTACTTCCAGCTGCCAGTCAATGAGATTCCGCAATGCAGATCCTTTGCTGTGAATTCCAACACTCTCCTGCTGACTTCAACCATCAGAAAATCTAACAGAGAACATATAAATAAGCATGAAGGAAGTATTGTGACAAAATTCCAAAGCTGTGTGGAATACCAAGGTTCATTTATTTACATAGGTGAAAGCAATATAGAGAACTTGATCCATATTATTCACAATTCTGCCTGGAATGAGCCTTTGCTAGCATTAGGATTATAAAACAAGATCTCCTTATTTTCTTAGTCATAGTCTCAAATTTCTACAAAGACAAATTTGTTATGTTTTGTGGCTACTCCTTATTTATGATTAGACTAGCCTTCAAGAAAAATACAACTGCAAATAGCAAGTAACTAAGTAAATATGAAGTTTTATCCAGAAGTGACTTCTGTGATAAGCTCAGGAGTCTCAAATTTTAAATGAATATGAGGAATCAAATGATCTACCAAAGTACCAAACCAGATGTTAGTATATTCATACATTAATAATATGGGCAGGCACACATAATGCTTATTGTAAGTCAGATCCAGTTCTGATGGCTCTCTTTAGATAGTAACTTGTTTAATCCTCACAGCAACATTATGAGATAAGCCCTATACTTATCTCCGTTTGACAAATGAGAGAACAGAATCAGAGTTTAAGTGACTTTAGGAAGAAGTATAGCCAGCAAAGGGGTTAGCAAATATTCAAAGCAGTCTTCATTCACTCTTAGCTACTTCAAGTGGTTAATCTCCAAGTTTCTATTTAGTCTTTAGTCAAGCATTCATTTAGTTTTTATCCTTGGAAGCACCCTGTGCTGGTTGCTGGCATAGAGATAAATATAAAAGACATGTAAATCAATAAATCACATTTTAATGTGTGTTGTGATGTGAACACAAAGAAGGGATTATCATTTGCCGAGTAACAAAAAGGAAAACAAGAAGGCAGTTAGGTTAATGGTAAACAGTTCTATGTATTTCAGCTTCCCATTGTAGTATAGCTTTTGAACACATTGACATTGTAATTATATTCATAATGAAGACCTCCAATTGCCAAAGATTGAATGTATGTTCACAGAAGTTTGCTTAAGAAAGAAGGCATAAAGGCAGTATATTTACAAACTTTTATTATAGATGGTTTACATGTTTTGAATCTTTCTCATCACATGGGAGTTATTTTCTTTGTGGTTACTTTGGAGGTTATCATATGCATTTTTACCTAGAATTGACTTCAGATTTACACTAATAATTCTAGTGAGATATAGAAATGCTACTTCTATATAGTTCTTAATATTTCCCTTTTTTGTCTTAATATTATATCTATTATATCTATACATGCTACAAAGCAAATGATACATTGCTATTAATTTACTTTTTGTCTATTATGGAAGCTGAGAAAACAAATAAGAGCAAATATATATTTATAAAATATATTTACAGATTTTTAAATATTTACATTTTACTAACCATTTCTGGTTCTCTTTATTTATTCCTGGTTCCTGTTCCCACCAACCTTCTTTATGCTCCAATTTTTTTGTGTGTGGTTACTCTAGAGATTACCATATATACTTCAACTTAGAATTGTCATAATAAATATGTTATATTTTATATGTTATATGCCAAACAGTATAATTCTATACATATTGTTGTATACAATTGCTTCTTAAATGAATTAAGGGAAGAAATTAAAAATTGAATTGATACAGCATTTTATAACTACAGAAGTACCTATACCAATATTCATTATTTTTTTGTATAGATTTGAATTTCATCTAAATATGCTTCCAAATGAAAGAATTTTCTTTAGCATTTCTTTTTAGGCTTGCCTGAAATTATAAGAATGTCTCAGTGAGACAGCGGTGTATAAAGGGGTCCCCAGAGAACCTCTGACCAGCCTGCTCACTGTTAGAAGTGAGTGGAGCCATGGAATTTCCTGCCATTTGCTCACAGGAGGAGCCTGGCCCCTCCTGTTCCTGTGTGGGTACCTCAGATTCAATTTGTGAGATGAGGTCCTGTTAAAGGAACTCTTCTCTTGCTTTGCTGTGTTTTTCCTTGTGCCCAGTAAATTCTGTTGTTCCCACCCTTCCATGTGTCCACAAGCCTAATTTTTCTTGGTTGTGTGATTAGAACCCAGCTTTTAGCTGAATTAAGAGAAAGTTCTAGAACATCAGTTTTTGTTTATCTGAGAGTATTTTTATTTTACCTTCATTTTTGAAAGATAGTCTTGCTGGACGTAAGATTCTTGGTTGTCATTTTTTTTTCTCAGCACTTAGAAAAAAATTACTTTATTATATTTCGGCCTTCGTTGTTTCTGATGAGAAGTCAACTCTTAATCTTTTAGGATTATGCATAATTTTATTTTTGCATTTTTAAGATTTTGTCCTTATTTTGAACTTTTCATATTTTTATTATAATATGTCTGGGTGTGGATCTCTTTGTATTTACCCTATTTGGAGTTTGTTGCCATTCTTGGGTATGTAGGTTGATGATTATCTGCAAATTTGGGAAATTTTCAACCACTATTCTTTGAATATCTTTTCAGTTATTTTCTCTATCTCATTTCTTTCTACTATTCCATTATGTTATAACCAGAGTAGCTGCAGCCAGATTCCCTGGTTCCCACACTGGGAATCAAACCCAGGCTGCCTGGGTGAAAATCAGGAGTCCTAACTGCTAGGCCACCACAGGAGAGTAGCTGTAGCTGGAACTTAGACTCTTGGCCTTCCTATCCAGGAAAAGGGGCCTCTGTGTTGTGGTGGTATAGTTCAAATAGAACTGGTGGACCCAAAGAGTGTGTGATAGTGCAATCTGCTAGGCAGAGTGAAAGGACAGCTTCCACACTTCCATGGAAGGGGACCTGGAGAGGGTGTCAGTCCAGGTTGGAGTGGCTATAGCTTTTACCACTGAGTTATTCCCGCCCCATTCATGTTCTTATCCAATAAGAGGGTTTCTTTCAAACTTCTTCTGGATTAATTGATCTTTGAATCCTTTACTGAATTGGCTACTGTTTTACAACCCTGAGTCACAGAGCCCCCACCAGCAACAGCCTGAAGCAGGAAAATGGAAACAAAGTCCTTACCTAGCCTGCCAGAGGTGGGAAAGCAGAAACAAAGGCCCCCTATCCGCCCCAGGAAGTCTCTCTAACACAGTCATTCAATACAATGTTGGTGGAATTGAAGTATCCCACATTTTTCTAAGTTTTGTTCATTTTTCTTTATTCTATTTTCTCTTTGTTCTTCTAAAGTTTCTCTATGCTCTTCAGAACTTGATATCCTTGTCTCTAAAAAAGAAAAACAAAACAACAGAAAGAAAACCCAATCTAATTTATTGTTGAGCTCTTCTAATGATTCTTTTTAAATTTAAATTAGTGTGATTTTTAACTCCATACTTTTTATTTTCTGTCCGACCCACTGTCCGACCCACCCTCCACGGAGAGACAGAGTTTGCTCGAATAAACCGGATTGCAGGCTGGAAGAAAGTCCTTAAGTTCAGGCTTTATTGAGAAGAAAGAGCCTCCGGAAGCAGGAAGATGGCCGCGCCGAGCCTAGAAGGTTAGAGCTTTTTATAGGGGCGGGAACAGGAGGGCTTGCGGGGCGTGTCACTCGGCGGGTGGTGGTTGGTCAGGCCGGCTGTCGGGCAGGAAGTCTTGGCGGGGGGGGGGGGGGGGGGGAGGGGAAGAGCTTGTTGGGCAGGAAGTCATTAGAGAGCTGATAGGGCAGATGGTGATTGGTTCAGCCGGTCGCTAGGCGGGAGGTGGCTGTAGCCAGGTGGGGAAGGCCAGAACAGTATGTAGAGGGCGAACTTCCTCATCGGGAAGTTAAGGGGAGGGGGGTGGAGGGCGAACTTCCTCATCGGGAAGTTAGATTTTTTCCATTCGGCCAGGGTGGCTGGTTGTCTGGGCCGGCTTTCTAACAGGGGCAGATCTTTTCCAAACATTTTCTTTTTCTGTTAGGTACTGATATTCTGTATTTGATGAGACATGTCCGTTCTACCACTGACTCTGTTATTTTAACCTGCTACCACATGTATTTCATCCGGTATTACCCCTCACATATTAGGCTCCCCTAATTGTTGGATGATTGCCCTACAGTATTCAACCATGCCCTGGCGTATAAATTGCTCAGCAGTCAGATGAAATTAAATTCAAGTACTGTAATTTTTAAGACCAATCTTAGAGATTTGTTTTGACTTCATAGGGCTCTTCTTTGCTGCCTATTTTCCTCATTATTTTTGGTAAACTGGATGGTTTGTGGTTTAGATTGTTGCCCTTCTGAAACCCGAATATCTGAGACAGGTCTCAGTTAATTTAGAAAGTTTATTTTGCAAAGGTTGAGGATGCAGCACCTGTGACACAGCCTCAGGAGGTCCTGATGACATGTTCCCAAGATTGTTGGAGCAAAGCTTGGTTTTATACATTTTAGGGAGACATTAGACATCAATCAATATACGTAAGATGTACATTTGTTCTGTTCAGTAAGGTGGGGCAACTCAAGCAGGGAGAGGGCTTTCAGGTCACAGGTAGGTGAGAGACAAATAGTTGCATTCTTTTGAGTTTCTGATTAGCCTTTCCAGTGGAAGCAATCAGATAAGCATTTATCTCAATGTGCAGAGGGATGATTTGGAATAGAATGGGAAGCAGGTTTGCCTTAAGTAGTTCCTGGCTTGACTTTTCCTTTTAGCTTAGAGAGTTTTAGACTCCCAAGATTTATTTTCCTTTCACATTCTTAATTGAGAAAAGCTGTTTATTTAAAGGGAGCCCTTAGGAATGAATTTCTCCACACTCTATTTCAAATAAGGTCAGTTCCACAAAGAGAGTTTTGGATCTTTTTCTTTTTGTGAACTTCTTGTCTTTCTGTGAAACTCTCTGGGCCATTACTCTGTGTGCTACATGTGACAGTAGCCTCTGGTACTCTGGAGTTGCCTCTTCCAGCATGGACCTCTGCTTTTTGAAGAAATGTTGCTGTCTTGACCCTCCCAGTGAGATAGGGTAACCTTTTACCTGAAGATAAGGAGAGGAGAAGTTCTGTTTTCTTGGCCACACCCATTTACATGTTCCTTTAAGCAGAGCTGAGTAGTGAGAACGAGGTAGACAGAAGACTGTAGTTCGAAAGTCAGGTTCTTGCTATTTTTACATAATTTTGGAAGCTTTTTTAAGTAAATGTTTCGCTTGTTGTATATGACCTTAGTGTACCATTAGGAGAATTCCCAGAGACTTTATTTAATAATTTTTGTGTTCAACAGTTTTGTTCTTTTCTTTATGAAGAAATTCCGCGGAGTTCCTCATGCTGCCATTCTAGAAGTGGAACTCTAAATACTTAATTTTAAAAGATACTTTCAGTTATCTTGATGTTTTATTAATCTAAGGAACAATGTCATTCCTCAAGAATGTAAAGTAAGTGAGATATATTCATGAATGTTTAGAGTCAATTTGAGAATAAACTGATGCCATTACTCTTGGTCAAAAGCTAAATCAAAATAGAATGAAAGACACTATAACTCTCTAATCTAGAGATTAGTAGTACTTAGGTCACATATATGTAAATCTAATTTTCAAGTTCCACAACACATCTTGAAAATTTATTTCTTGGCTTGTATTATAATTTTCTTTCTTATTTTATGATACAGAGTCTCGCTCTGTTGCCAGGTTGGCGTGCAGTGGAGCGATCTCAGTTCACTGCAATTTCCAACTCTTGGGTTCAAGTGATGCTCCTGCCTCAGCCTCCCAAGTAGCTGGGATTACAGGTGCACGCAACCTTACTCTGCTAACTTTTGTATTTTTAGTAGATACAGGTTTCACCATGTTGGCCAGGACAGTCTCAATTTCTTGACTTAGTGATCCACCTGCCCCAGCCTCCCAAAGTGCTGGGATTACAGGCGTGAGCTTTAACTGTCTCTCCTTACCCCTAACCCCATCCCATAGAGTTAGTTTCTTTCAGAATACTTTGGGACATTTCTTAACCTTCACCCGTATCATTATAATGATAATTTAATGATAATTATATAAAATAATATAATGATAATTTAATATTCTGATAATTTAATTAATTCTCAAAATTTCAAATATAATTTCTCTTTCTCCTGGGCCAAGCACAAGAAGATTGGATTAATTTGTTTGGTAAATGGATTAGTAAATACTTATTTGAAATTCATTCATAAAACATTTTTTATAAAGTTAAGTTGGTTCACAAAGAACTGGGTGGCTAATTTTGTTTGGTATGGAAAGATTCAGGACAGCTTCCCAGACTTGGTATATCTTGACATAGGAATTTTGTATTCTAGGCATAGTTACAAAATACAAGTAGTTTGAAATGAGCAAGTAGTTTCTTTTGACCAGATGGAGTGGATCAAAACATGAAATCAATAACTCTAGAGAGCTAGGCAGGGACCAGATTGTGGTGACCTCTTCACGCTATGCTATGGATTTTTCACTTTAGCTGGCAACAGGAAGCAACTCAAATGCTTGAAGTTGGAACCAAATGGAGATTACGTTTTCATATTTGTTATTGCTATTAGTTTTAGAAAGATTTGCCAAATTTTGGAAGATGAATCACCTAGACTAGTTAAAAAGACTATAATGATGGTATACTTAAGAGATAATTGCCTGAAGTAAAGCAGTACTAGTGGAGATAAAACAGAGTAGATATAAAAGTTGTTAAGAAGGTTAAAAATAATAAGACTGGATCAGAAATTTAAATACATACTTAGAGGAATAAAATATTTGAAATCAAATTCTAGATTTTGTGATTATTCAACTTCATTGATGGTGATATTATTAAGGAGTAATATGTTTTGGAGGAAAATTAATGCATCCGGTTTTGGACATTGTGGTTTAATATACCCATTGAACACCAGTTAGCCATGCTTCATAGTCATTACATACATAAGTCTGAAGTGAAGGAGCAAGATCTGTGCTACAGACGTAGGAGTCATTCACATGTAGGAACTAGTGAAGCCATGAAAGTGAAGAAAATCTCAGTTTGAAAATGTGAGATCTGAAGGACAGAACTTTGTGGGAAAATGATATTTAAGGGGTAGGCAAAGATATTTCTTTTAGGAAAGAAGTCTATCTTTTCTACATTAACAAATACAGAAATTTATTTTTTAAATTCACTAAATTATTAATGATAGTTAAAGATCAACAGGCCTATTTCCTAGTTTGGCCTGATATAGAGAATTTGCGTGATACATAAACAAGCAAGTAACTCAGAGAGCACTTATATAGAAACCATACACATTTCATTAGAGAGACAAATTAATATAATAAGACATTATTTTAAAAAGTGTGATAAGTATATGTGTGTTTTGATAACTAAATAGCTGTTCTACAAGCTTTACTTTAGTGAATTAACACACATATTTAATGCCTTTATACATAGGCATTAATATAAACATACAAGTATTTGGGTATCTTTTTTGTCATTTTGACTAAATATAAATAATTAAATGTGCATGTTTATACCATTATATTCTCTGCCAACCCTGATTTTCCTCTGAGAAACTGCAGTTTATGTACAAAAATTTTTCAAAATGAAGTAACACTCTGTAAAAAGACTTTCTTGTTGTTGTTAAATAAAAAGTGAATGTGAATAAGAAAGGAAACATAGAATAAATGTTTTCCCTGCCTGGCCTGTGTTGAAGTTCCTACTCTGTTTGTCACTGAAGCCCCTGTTCTGCTTCCCACTATTGACATGATATTGAGGCAGTTATTTTGAGAAGAAGGTCTGAGTTATTAAAACAACATTACCAGGGCTGGGCACAGTCGCTTATGCCTATAACCTCAGCACTTTGGCAAGCTGAGGCAGGACTATCTCTTGAGGCCAGGAGTTAGAGACCAGACTGGGCAACATAGTGAAATACGGTCTCTACAAAAATGTTTTTAAAAATTGTCTGGACATGGTGGCATGCACCTGTAGTCCTAGATAATTTGGAGGCTGAAGTAGGAGAATCTCTGAAACCCAGGAGTTTGAGGTGGCAGTGATCTGTTATTGAGCCATTGCATTTTACTTGGGTAACAGAGTTAGACCCTGACTCTATTAAAAAAAACAACACTACCTTTAGTGCATGTATTTTTCATATATGAATTTTACTTTCCATTCCACAGCAAAAACTGCCAATGTTGGAATAGTTTAAATTTTACTCCAGTGGTTCTCTCATATAACTTAATGAAATTAAATAGATCTAGTTACAGAAGGGAAAAATAATAGAATGAGCGAGAAACTATGTGTGTGAGAAAGATAAATGCTGTAACTTATCAAATGTTCCTATACATTTTCAGTGGCTTGCAGCTGTGAAAATATAGACATAACTAATTATGATGCAAATGTTTGAAATTTTACTTATGTATGTAGAGCATGCACCAAAATAGCCATTTTTTTGAAGTTAAAGCAAAACTCATGTCTGACTAAAGGAACTGTCATGTTTGATGAACACTCTGTTTGCACTAAAATACATGATATGCTCATGGATTAAAATTTTGGGAGAGTTGAACTTTTAATCGTAAAATAAATATACTTAAGTTACTGAGACTTTACTTTCTTCCTTTCTGAGTTGGAAGACTTCCATTACTATGCTTAAATGTGAAGACCTCACAACTAGGATCAGTTTTCTACAGAGACCTCCCTGGAAATTCTACACAGAAGAAAAACATTGCACACCATATAGGGTAATGCAGCCTACTTCCTATTTTTGAACCAGATGGATTAAAGATAAAATGATAAAGCATAAGTTCCTCTGTAGTATACTTAGCAATATGTAAGTTCCTCTGTAGTATACTTAGCAATATTTCAAATAAAAATATTAATATATATTTACCCAATTATCTTTTGTGCTTGAAAATTATCCTTGCTGGGGCAAAGGGATTTTCAAAACCAGAATCTGGCTTTGGAGCTTTTTGAAAGCAGAGCATTTTTATGTTGCGTGTCATCTCCTTTATCTCACAAATATGAAATGACAAAACTATGGATTATAGACTGCCAAAATTTTCACAAGCAATAAGTAGGAGAAGATAGAGGGCAAAGATCAGTATTACTGGGAAACCACAAACATTTTTTTCCAGTTCTCAACCAATGAAGGGTATTCATTTTTGGAAAATGTCCCTCTCTCCATCACTGTGAGTGCTATATTTTTAAAAATTAATAAATGAAATAGCATTACTTAAGTATCTTAAAAGAGTGTTTTTTAATTTGTATTCTGCTAAACTTAAAGGGTTTGAAAAAAATTATTTTATAATGATACGTGTTCACAGTTAAATATGTAGGTTTGTTTGTTTGTTTCTGAGAAGGAGTCTTGCTCTGTAGCCCCAGTTGGAGTGCAGTGGCTCAATCTGGGCTCATAGCAACCTCTGTCCCCATGGCAACCACTGTCCCCGGGTTCAAGCTATTCTCCTGCCTCAGTCTCCTGAGTATCTGGGATTACAGGCACCTGCCACCATGCCGCCTAATTTTTGTACTTTCATTAGAGACAGGGTTTCTCCATGTTGGCCAGGCTGATCTCAAACTCCTGACCTCAGGTGATCCACTCACTTGGTCCTCTCAAAGTGTTGGGATTATAGTACAGATGTGAGCATCCATGCCTGGCCAAATGCCTAGTTTTAAGCAGTTAATCTGATACTTTCATTTGTACCTAGGGATACATCTATCTTATTTCCTGTCTATCATTTTCCTTTCTCCCTTTCAATTGCTAAATGCTACTAGAATGCCTGTACTTCCATCCTTAGAGCTTCATGATTAACACATTCAAACAATTTGTGATTCCAGCACTGTCGCTTGTTGACTTGTCCTGATCTTCATAGTTTTGTACCTTGGTACAAGTTGTTACTTTCCTGCTTGAAGCTCCCCTACTTTATTTCTTAAGTAATTTATCAAAAGCCACATAACTGTTCCCATGTGGTTCTACAACTCGTCATATGCTGCCATTTTAACATTTTTATGGTGTATTATCACTATGTGTCCAGGTGTGTCTAGAAAAACTGAGTACGTGAAACACCTAGGAAATATACCCTACTCCAACCACAAAGTGTAATTCTGGGTACAAAATGCTTAATGAATGAGTTAAGAGCTTGGATGTGCATACTGTTGGGAAAGAGAGCTGTAAAGTACTAATGTGAATTCTAAAGCTTTGAGAAACGTTGGGAAGAAACAGGGAGTCTGTCAAATATTGTCCATTTGACATCTTTGTCTATGGAAAATAAGTCATTTAAAAATAAATACAACAGTATTTTCTTCTTACTCACATACCACTACTGTAGTATGTATTTGAATATGACTATCAAGGAACTAATAATTTATCAGTTATTATAAGTCATAAAAATGTATTGAGTTAAATACTTGTCTTTCAGAAGAATCAAGTAACAAAAAACAAAAGTAGATTAAAAGTGAAAGTACATATTTACTACAATTTCCAAAGGACTATTTTATTAAGAATGAATTATAAATTGGTTGATTTATTCTAAAAGTAGAATTACAATGGCCTATATGTTTTAAACCCTAAATAAAATTGTGCCAACACATTGCCAACCCAACAGAATGTGCAAGAATGTTAATTTAAGTAAAAGTAAATGGGATTTTGAAAAAAAATTAATGATCCCCCAAAAGACGCAGGCTGTGTTTTCCTCTATTTGGTTATCCAAGTATGCCTCATATATTCTAAACTTTCTTTGAATACAATTTGATTTATGCTTACAATAGAAATAAGACCACATATAAACAAACTTAATATAATTTGTGAGTTTCAATGCATAAAATCTAGAAAAATATGTATTATGTATACATATATATCTAGTTTCTATGGTGACCTGGTCACTTGGAATATAGTTTTGCACGAACAATAGTACATAGTCATCACTTTGAATTTCCTGACCTCCCTTTTCTGTTTAAATGCTGCATTAGCAGGTTTTAGCAGCTAACGTTTAGTATATCTTATAAATTGTGTTAATGTTATAGGTTTTGACAACAACACAGTGGCTCAACAGTTACTCCAAAAAACAAAAGTTTTAAGTTTCCTTCAAAAAGTTTTATTTTGGCTTTAAGTAAACCTTGAAATTACAGCAAAATAAATAGAGGTAAATGATGCAGAAATTACACATTTTATATAGTTATCTGTAGCTATTAAACTAGAAATAAAGGGAAAATAAGCATTTCAATATTTATAAAGCTATGTGTTAACAGGTATTGGAGGCATCCTTTAAACGTAACATGGTATTTCTATAATTAGCCTTAAGATAGTATGGTTATAATGTCAGTATACTGTTTATTATGTCAGCGAAATAATACTAGGCTAGACACATGGGGTCCTAATCTTAGGTTTGTTGGTGCCATTTACATTTCCATGACATAGGGCCATAAAGTTTTCAATTCTCCATTTCCTTATTTATAAATTGAGAAGTAATAAAAACATAAAATTTAATTTATCTCTCTAATTCTATAAGTTGTAAGGCCTAAATAAACTTCAAAATAAACAGTGTATTTAAAAAAAATTATTTGTTGCATGTTTATTGCAAAAACTAGATTAAAAATAAATATGGCTAGCAGTTAGGGACTAGTTACATGATTTGTGACATGTACCACAATAAATATTTTTGTTATTAAATAATAAATATGTAGGTAGTGTATTTAAAAAGAAAGGCATAAAATAGCATGTGAAAATGCTACAAAAATTGTTTGTATTGAAGATAGTTGTGTAAAAAATACCATCTCATTTGTAAGGGATAAAAGATGTCAGATTAAATTAAAAATAATGTGGTGAAAGTGTCATTTGCTTTTTGCTGTTGTGGTTTATCTGTTTGGTTATAGCTGGTTAAATATGAAAACTCTTTAAAATAAATATATAATGTAGTATTAATGGAGCAATAAACAGAGGCAAAATAACTTGATCTCAGTCCTTAATTGTTTTTTTTTTTACAAAAAGGCGTTCTGAGCTGAGTGTATACTTGGTTGGGGTATACAAGTAGAAAAACGCAGTATCATTAAGACTTTTAAGCAGTTGACAGTGTATACTTCTATTTCAGACAGGCTTTGAGTTTATAACTGTCTGGCCTGGGTGAATTTAAACAAATTACTTAACCCCCGTGAAGGTTGTTTATTTCATATGAACATGGAGCAAATAATATAAAAAGCCTTATAAAACCAATTTGAGGGTTGTAAGTAAATGTAAGTTAAGTTCTTATCATGTTGCCTAATTTCTAATTACTCATTAAATCTCAGTGGTCTTACACTTAAATGTATTAGGACTTGAAGGATATTTGTTACTGTTTCTAGAGATGGGTAAATCTTACAATTGTAATATGATCATGTTAATGTTATGAAGAATGTCATGTGTCATACATGTTTATCAGTATATGTTATGTGACTTTACAGAGAAGTGGACAGATTTAAAGGGAAACCATTTAATGCCATGTAACATGCAATGGGCTTTTATCGGGTTGGCTTCTCTGTAAATTGCCAAGATGTATAATGTAATTATAAAGGAGGGAAATACGTGAATATATAGTCTGTGGTAGCTAGTCATAAAGGAAGATGGCAGTAACTCTGACAATTTGAATAATTGCTGTAGGAATATTGGATGAAGTGAAATGGCTATAAATTGCAAAAAGGGGACTCAGCAACAAGAATTACTTGACACTGGGACTACATAAAAATGTCATGCAGTTATTTTATTCTAAAGTTTTGTTAAAGAGAGTAAATGAGAATATGATATAAGATTAGGGAAGAGCAATTTAAATTCTTTTAATTGCACACATCATTCTGGATTGAAAGTGTTTATGAGTAAATTGGTGAGGATGGTTAAGAAAGAAAAAAATGAGCTCAGCTGAAAGGATCTACCTATATCAGATATCACCCACTGAGTAGCTGCTATCCTTATACTTTTATTATTTAAATAGAGATAAAGAGGTGTGTGAGAGAAAGATCATGTGTGTGAGTGTGTGTGTGTATACATATATAGAATAAAAGTCAGTTTATTAAGTCCAGGTAATTAGCCACCTTTGGAGAAGAGATGGCATTGCAACTTAGTACTTAAAAGTAACCTCTAAAGTATGGCAAAGGATTGGGCTGAACCCATTGTTCTTTGCATCAGAAAAGCAGAGAGAGAAAAATAGACACATTGGAGTTATTAAAGTATATAGGATAAGCAGAAAAATATGAGTGAAGCATCATGCAGCTCTTTCACATGATCCATTTGAGAGAAAATATCATTACTTTTCATAACAAAAAATCATAAAGCAATGAGGAAATTTAAAGTATGCAAACTAGACTTTTTTTTTTTTTTAATCAAAGAGAATCATGGCTTAATACTTACTTGCTGGGACTTAAGGAAGAAAGGGGTAGTCTTCTGGAGTTCTCTAGATGTCTCTGAATTTTTATGTAACATAAATGTCCTACTTCCCATGTAGATAGGCAGAAAAAACATAGATCCAAATTCCAGTTGCTAACACAGAGAGTAAAGTGACATTTTAAGTAATTTAAGAACAAGTAAAGGTGTATTATTAATTTTAGATCTTTGAACAGTGGAACTTGAAGCTGTACATGACAATTACATGCTTGTAGTCTAGAGTTCTATGGTAATAGACTGAGTTCTACATCATAACATTCCTTTTATAAACAATACAAAAACAAAACTCTATTCTCATTCTTGCCAATTATGTTAGTCTCCTGGAATTCTGGTCTTTAAATATTTCCTTATAGTAAGTTAAAAGCCAGGTAGAGAACATGAAAATTCAATTTATTAGGAGATATCATAGTGATGGTATTGCTAGCATTTGGCTTATATTGTGAAAATGGAAAGTAAAATCAAAATGCATAAAACATTGATTTAGGGCAATCACTAATATCAGTATTGATTGATAGTGAGGGAACTTTGTAAATTTTCTTCTAGACAGTTAAGAGCACAAGTGAAGTATAGCAACATATATATGGTATATTAACTGTCTAGCCAAATTCAAAGCCTTATTTCTTCCCTCTAATTCAACTGAAAAATGCCAGAATCATAAAAAGATGCTTACTGTTGTATCCACATTGCTTAGCATGTTCCCTTGCAAAGAGAGAGAGAGAGCATTAAATGAAATTTATGGTGAAGGAGTGAAATAAAAATATTATATGGCTTTCTTTATTTTTGATTTTTGTATTAGGTAAGTATAAGCTGATGGACAATGTTTTCGAACATCTGTTAATAACTCAGTTACCTCTCATATGCCCACTAATAATATATAAAATTAAATGCAGAATACTTGAATTCCTCTAAGATTCTATGACTTAAGCCCATATACTAAAAGAATATTTCTTTACTATTCAGGAAATGCTAGGAGTGAAAATTGATTCTTTTTTCATATTTTTGTAGTTTCAAAGTAGGAAAACACCACTTTGTTGGACTTTGCCTTTTAAAGATTTTCCAGCTGTAAATTTTATATTTTCTATGGTCAGCTGAGAGGCTGCCTTTCTCTCCACCTCAACTCTTAAGAGAAAAAAACATTTTATGAAAGAGAATCATACATTAAAATGTGTGTGGGGAACACTGAAGGAACACCTCTTTTTTTTATATACCATATTTTATTTATTCGATCATCCATTGATGGGCATTTAGTTTGATTGATTCCATATCTTTGCTAATGTGAACAGTGTTAGGTTGGTGCAGAAGTAATTGCGGTTTTTGCCATTACTTTCAATAGCAAAAACCGCAATTACTTTTGCACCTCACCACTCTAATATTGTGATAAACATGGGTACAGATTGTTTTTTTTAAAATTTATTTATTTTCCTTTAGGTGCATACTATATCTGGCATTTCTCCCCATGTTATCCCTCCCCACCCCACCCCCCCAGCTGTCTCTCCACCACCCCCTCAAACTGTCCCCAGTGTGTGATGCTCTTCTCCCCTAGTACACGTGTTCTCATTGTTCAACACCCACCTATGAGTGAGAATATATGGTGTTTGGCTTTCCTTTTTGTTTTTTGGAGATGGATTTTCGCTCTTGTTACCCAGGCTGGAGTGCAATGGCGTGATCTCGGCTCATGGCAACCTCCACCTCCTGGGTTCAGGCAATTCTCCTGCCTCAGCCTCCTGAGTAGCTGGGATTACAGGCATGCACCATGCCCAGCTAAATTTTTTATTTTTTAATTTTTTAGTAGAGACGGGGTTTTACCATGTTGACCAGGATGGTCTCGATCTCTTGACCTTGTGAACCACCCTCCTCGGCCTCCCAAAGTGCTGGGATTACAGATGTGAACCACCGCGCCCAGCCGTTGTTTGGCTTTCTATTCTTGTGTCAGTTTGCTGAGAATGATGGTTACCAGATTCATCCAAGTCCCTACAAAGAACATGAACTCATTGTTTTTTATGGCTGCATAGTATTCCATGGTGTGTATGTACCACGTTTCTTTGTCCAGTCTATCACTGATGGGCATTTGGGTTGGTTCCAGGTCTTTGCTTTGTACACAGGGCTCACATACATATGCATGTGTCTTTATAGTAGAACAATTTATAGTTCTTTGGGTATATACCCAGTAGTGGGATTGCTGGGTCAAATGGAATTTCTATTTCTAGATCCTTGAGAAATCGCCACGCTGTCTTCCACAATGGTTGAACTAATTTACACTCCCACCAACAGTGTAAACGCATTCCTATTTCTCCACATCCTCTCCAGCATCTGTTGTCTCCAGATTTTTTAATGATCGCCATTCTAACTGGTGTGAGATGGTATCTCAGTGTGGTTTTGATTTGCATTTCTTTAATGACCAATGATGATGAGCATTTTTTCATGTGTTTCTTGGGAACACATCTTTTTAACCTTTTTGCTAGGACTTTTGGGTTTTCTAGTTGTCCCAGCTTACCTTTTACCACATGTTAAATAGGACTACTTTTTTCCATTTGTTAATTTATTTTACTTCTTTTTAAACCTCCACATACATCAGAGGAAAAAAAGATCAAGGTTCACTTCTTTGTTGCTAATTTCTTATTTTAGGTTGAGTAAAAATGTTCTATCAGGCAATATTTTCTTCAAGGCGTTGAGCAGTTTTCTTTATCAGCATGTCCTCTTGCCAGTACTGCACTAAATATCCCTATCTGTCATCTTGAGAAATACTGCAATTAGGGTGTCAATACTTTCTTTGTATATAAGGAAATTAAATTTCATTCCAAAGTTATAAAGTCCTGATTTTTTACAGTATCTCTTGACATAATTTTAATAGGCAAGCCATGTTCTATTTGGATGACACTGAACACTTGAGTTTTTAATTACTTCACTGATATTTGGCTGCTGTAATTTTATAGTATATCAACTAATTATTTGATTTAATTACCATTTCCCGCCCCCTCCGAACATCCTACAACTTAAACAGTAGTTCCTAGGTAACTGTATACTTTATATAGACTGTTTATGATTATGAATGCATGAATTTATTAAAAGCAGTATCTCAAAGCTATAATATAAGTGGGTCTGACCAGAAATTAATTCTTTTTTACAAAAGTTCTTGTAACAAATCCTTCTCTTTAACTCAAACCTTAAATAGTTCTCAGCCTGGGGGATTATTAAAAAATATATGAACCAATAACTAATACTCACTGAATATAGGAAATGTGCTCTACTCAGATAGATTCGTGCATAAACAACAAAATTAACTCAAGTTATGTGACAATTAAAAAGATGAAAAAACATATGCACAACTGCTCAAATGCTTGTCTTGTGAAATGTTAATCACATCCCTCCTTTGGGAATAGCAAGACTATGTCATTAGATATTTAGCTGTTCTGAGAGATATGCCACATCTTAGTGTTAGCCAAATGGTTCGGATAAATGAAAATACACACATGAAGATGAAAAATTTGACTGCAACAGCAACACTATATTGACATAACATATGAATTAAAATTTTATTCATGTAAGAGAGCAGGAAGATATTGGGGGAACAGTATTGTACATTGTATTAAACATGATTGGCTCTTATTAATTCTAAGACCTTGTGGAAGTGACTTCATGCTTAGGACCCTCATCTTGATCCCTCTTTCTCTCATTTGCAAAATGGGGAAATAGAAATACCTTTTAGAAGAGGAAAACAATGTAAATTAGAAATGCAGAGCATGATATTTGGTGCTCTATGTTATTTAAATCTTGGCAGATGCTTTTGTAGCTGTTGTTCCCTCTGAGGTTGCTACTACATATGTTGCTGTTGGTGGTATTATGACTGCCACTTTTTGCATTAGAGAATAATTTCTCTGTATACTGGCAAAATGACTAATTATTTAAAAGTTACAATAGCCAAACATAGTAGTAGGTCTAGCCATCAGCTCTGCTTTTAAAATGCCTTCTAAAAGGTGACATAAAGTTAGCAGGCTGGTTTTTATAGCCCCTTAATAGTTTCTCTGAGTACTAAAATTTAAGAAGTCATGCAAGTATCTGCTGTGTAGCTCAAGTTATGCTCCAGATGATGACTTTGAGACACACAGAATAAAGAGTGTGAAAGGAACTACTCCTTGATTTCATAAATGAAAGAACAAGATTTAGAGTACAAGTGACTTGAACAAAATACACACTGTTCAAAACAAGTGATAATTAGAATCAGTTGCTTCTTTCAAATAACCCAGTGACTACATAATATTATAGCATTTAATTTAAATCCACCTCACCTGATGATTATGCATTGGTTGAGGTTATTTCTGCTTCATCTTTCCCCAGTCAAAGAATAAGATTCCTCCAATTATTGCATTGAAAAAGAGAAGTCTACCAAGTTCCTAGGAGATATTTTCCTTAAATATCTTGATAATACAGTGAGGGACCCATAGTTCTCAGAGATATATCATTCAGATACCCAAACAGTCAAAATAAAAAATTAACAAAACTCTCTCTAAGTCACTGGATATTTTAATGCTCTCACCAGTAAAAATTATTTATTTATTATTTCAGACACGGTCTCCCTCTGTTACCTAGGCTGAAGGGCAGTGGTGTTAGCATAGCTCACTGCAACCCTGAACTCCTGTGCTCAAGCAATGCTCCCACCTCAACCCTCTGAGTATCAGGGACCATGGGTATGCACCACCACACTTGGCTAATTTTTTAATTTTCTTTAAGTACAGAAGATATCTTGCTATGTTGCTGAGGTTTTCTATGTTTTCATATTTTAAGATTATCTTGGTTTTCACTCAGCTTTAAACCTTTAGTTTAATTCCAACTGATATTTCAATTTGTCTTATTCCACCAAATAAAAATCAAATTGCTATTTAATTTATGTTCCTACAAGATACTCTAAATTATATCTATTGGGAAAATAAAGGTGTTGAAGAGGAGCTTCAAAGGTTAATTGGCTTTAACTTTAAGCACTGCATGTATTACATAGTAAACACAAATAATAAAATCTATAAGTTTAAAATATTGCTTTTTAAAAATCATATATTTATATTCTGAAAAATACAGACTAGTCTACAGCCATCCCACCTTGAATGTATCTGATCTCATCTGCTCTCAGAAGCCAGCTAAGCAGGGTTGGGACTGGTTAGTACTTGGATGGAAAAAAATAGAGAACATATATAAAAAAAAATTTAAACTCTCAACCAAAAAAAAGTTATTATTATTTTATGGTATGTCCATATGTCTCATCCCTTGTAATTATTCTGTAGCTCTTTGTGGATGTTGAGGTAATTTAAACAATATATAATTTGCCAGAGATAATGTGGCTCAGATGATAATATTAGTATTTAATTATATCCCAATGACATGAGTCACTACATGATCTGTTTGGTATGTTTTAGCTTTTTGTAAAAGTATATACATAAATATATAAGTAGATGATTAGTAGATGATAGGTAGATAGATTTTTAGGCTTCTTCAAATTCTTTCCCTGTGTTAACCACAGAGGTAGAGTTTTCTTATTTTTGTATTTATAGAATTTCATATTCCAGTTATACCATAGCCAGATTCTTCTATACCCAGTGCCTTGAAAAAAATCTGATATGCTCTAAATCTTAAATTCCAGATATGGATGCACATTTTTAAAGATTTTTGAAAATTTAATGTTCTTTCAAATTTATTTCTAATTCTATAATAATGTTAAAAACCCACAAATCTAAGACATTTACTTTAACAATTCTATTTCTTACATGTATAATATTACTCTCCGGATTGACTAGGATATGCTATGGTAAGAATTACATTTAGTTTCTTAAAAGGTAATGCTTTGTCTAGGCTACATGTGTATCACTAGTCAATTTGAAAGTTGTTCATGTACTTGCCTTTAATTTGAGATTCAATCTGACAGAATGACCATTACTTCCTGAAAAGAGGGAAAGAAAGGATGGTGAAGTATGCACTTTTTAAAATAATCTCTCTGGAAAAGACGCATGTTATCAGTTCTGTGTATGCTCAATTGCATATATCAAGTCAGATAACCTACTTCAAGTGAATAATAAAGACAAATTCTACCATGTTTCTGAAGAAGAAAAATAATATTTTTGAATAGCCATGCATGTAGAAAGCATGATATACTTTATCTTATCTGTTTTACCAATAACTTCATTAAATTAATTACATCCTAATATAACCAACCATTAATTATTTTAGATACTCAGTAGTATTTGCTTTTACAAATATATATACACCGTAATTTTACATATTCCTTAGTTGTTGCTCAAAGATTCATTTATATTTTTTTCTAAATTATAAGCAATGTTTCTTCATGCTTTCTTTTATATATGACAGTATAAAATTATTTCCTCAGGCTATATCTGAATCAAGAGTATTGCCCAAATTACCCTTCACAGTAAACCAAATCATAATTCTACTACAAGTAGTGTCAGTTTGTTTATACATTCTTCAAAAATGAGCATTGTACAATTTATGTTGCCTTTTCACTTCTGCTTGTAAGGGATGCAGTTTGATTTTTTAATATGCGTTTTGTTGCTTACTTGTAAGGTTGAATTTTATTAGCTCTGTTTAAGTAATTTTAACTTTCTCTACTGTTAGTTTCTCCAAGATCGAAAACTAATTTAAACCAGAAATTACAATGAATTATATATTCATGACATAGCATAGGTAAATGATAACTGTTAAGTATGACAAAGTGCAAGTATAGCATGTTTATTATTTTTTGAATTTAAATAAGATGAAATCACAGTAAACTATTTACTACCATAAATACTAATAAAAAAAGACAAATTGGAAGTAAAATTCACTTAAAGGGTATTGTGAAAGTTATGAGATACCATCTCATACCTATCAGAACCGCCACTCTTAAAAATTAACAGATGTTGGTTGGTGGGGTTACAAAGAAAACATAAAATTTATATTCTGTTGGAAATACTGTAAATTAGTTCAGGCCCTATAGAAAGCAATTCAGAGATTTCTCAAAGAACTAAAAATAGAATTGCCATTCCACCCAGCAATTGCATTCTTGGGCGTATACCCAAGGGAAATTAAATCATTTTACCAAAAAGACCCCTATATTCACATATTCATCATAGCACTATTCACTATAGTAAAGAGATACAATCAACCTAAGTGCCCATCAGTGGGGAAATTTAGATAAAGGAAATGTGGTCTGTCTACAACACTGAATACTATGCAGCCATAAAGTAGAATGAAATCATGTTCTTTGCCGCAATGTGGATGCACCTGGAAGCCATTATCCTATGCAAATTACCACTGAAACAGAAAACAAAATACTGCATGTTCACACTTATAAGTGAATGCTAAATATTGGGTATACATGGAATTGAAGACTGGAAAAACAGACAATGGGGACTCCAAAAGGGGAGAGGGAGTAAGAGAGGAAAGAATTGAAAAACTATTGATTTGGTACTTACTATGTTCAATATTTGGCTTACAGGTTCAATGCAAGTACAAACCTCTGTCCATGTAACAAATCTTCACATGTACCCCAATTGAGAGAAATCAAGTGAAAGATTTACTATTAAGTGCACTTAAAAATATAGTGAGAATTTACTATTTCATCATTCCCATTAAGTTCCAGCACATTGAAATAACTAAAATTATAATTTTCTTATCTAGATAAAGCTACCTGAGGATATAATAGAATGGGAAATAATAATACAGAGAAAAATGTTTTGTTGTATTTTTGTAATTGCTTTTGCTTAGAATTGACTTATAAAAATTTCTTTTTTTACATTTTTAACCCTCTTGGATTTTTTGAAACAAATCTCTTTTAAGTAATACATGAATCAGTACTGCTTTTTGCCTCCTTCTACAGAAATCTTTTTACTTTTAATTTTTCAGTTTAATATACTTACGTGTATTATGTGATTGATGTATACTCTGAATACTCTTTTCTATTTTATTTTAATTTTTTATCTTTATTTTAGTAGTGTTCCATTTGAGTGATTGGGGAAAATTGTGTCCTTTCTTTTAAAATTATTTTTAAAGGACAGCATAGTTATAAGGATACCTTTCCTCTGTTGTTGGAGCATTGGGACTGCTATGTAAATAATTATTTCAAACATCTTAGATGTCTCTGCCATGCGGAAGTAAAGAGAACAGAAACAAATTATGAAATAATCTATGATTCTTTTATTTATATCAAAGAGGCCTGATTTCATGGGTATTGTCGAGATTATTTTCCGTTGCCTTTGTAACTTTAATATGAAAATATCTTGTCTGACAGATAGCTGCCTTCTATCCTTGAGTCATTTTAGTCTTTTATTGAATAAATATTTTTAATACATTATTTGCTGAAACGCTGTGATAAATATAAAGACAGGAAATCATGATAAAGTTATAGAATGACATTTTATCCTTTGTGATTCTTGAAAGCATGCAATTTCACCATGAAAATTTCATAACTTTATACATTTTGTAAAATTCATTTTCAAAAATATATTTTTATTCTTGAGCTATGTTGAAGCTTAGATAATTTGCAACTATGCTAAATTTCACAAAGCAAACAGTGATTATTGATATGCGCAGTCCACATACTAACAAATGTTAGTTGCTCATAACATGCCTGCCCATGACTTCTCACTATACCATCAGCACACTCCAGCATCATATTGACATACCCTACATTGGAAGATGTGTATGTGTCCATGCATGTTGATATGGTTTGGCTGTGTCCCCACCCATATCTTATCTTGATTTGTAGCTCCCATAATTCCCATGTGTTGTAGGAGAGACCCAGTGGGAGATAATTAAATCATGGGACAGTTTCCCCCATACTGTTCTCGTGGTAGTGAATAAATCTCACAAGAGGGAAAAACCTTGTTTTACTTGGTTCTCATTTCTCTCTTGCTTGACACCATGTAAGATGTGGTGACAGGCAAGAGGGAAATGAGAACCAAGTGAAAAGGATTGCCTTTTTACTTTTTGCTTTCTGCCATGATTGTGAGGCCTTCCCAGCGACATGGTACTGTGAGTCCATTAAACATCTTTTATTTTATAAATTACCCAGTCTCAGGTATGTCTTCATTAGCTGTGTAAAAACAGACTAATACACATGTGGATGGAATTTTAGAACTATCCAGGACTGAAGTTTTAATAAGTATCTTCCAAAAATAATACACATACTAAAGATAAAACTACCACAATTGATCACAAAATGTCTGTACAAAGAAATTTTAAATGGTGAGTATCCTGCAAGCCCTTTTCAAAACAGAAAGAAAACTGCATGAGCAAAGTGCAAGTTAATAAGGAATCTACAAAATTTTATTATTTTTTTTCTAAAAATTTTAGAAAAATGAGTGTTTTCACAAAACCCATTTTGAGCCCTGTTGTTACCACATTTATCATTCATAAAATTTGTTTGTGTGTTTACATTAAAAAGTACAAAAGTATTCACTATTTTATAAGCATATTTTAAAACTACTCATGTAAATTTATTCTGCAATATGGTGAGCTTAAGTATGTGCAAATTAGTGATTTACTTGCTTTTTATTATCACTATTTCAAGCAGTGCCAAGTGATCGTGTATCAATGTCAGTTGCTATGTAGACTTAGATACATGTATATAGAAATTTTCAGTCTCCTTTTTTCTATCCTTTCATGTCTAGAAACGTTATCTATGAGAAGCTATACAAGATTTATCCAGATGTTTGTACAAATTAAAGATTTTAAAAAGGATGTAGATAGTAAATAATTAAGGCTGGCTGATACTATTAAGTGATTTCTACTAGTTAAAAACTGCTTATATATGAGTTCACAAGAAAGTCCAGACAAAGCCAACAGCATGATCCAGCACCATAATATAAAATTTCTGTTAAATATAGAGATGCGATGGCAAACACAATTTAGTAATTTTTTTTTTACAATTTAATTCTGATATTTAAATATCTATGAAGAAAACATGTTTGAGTAGCTTTATACAGTGTGTCATGGATGTTATACATACCCTTCAGTATATAAAAATAAACTTGAACATGGTATAAAAACTAACAAAAATTCAATATATAGTTTTTAATTTAGTAATTTCAGATAAGGAATATGTCATCAAGCCAAAAGTATCCTGAAAAGGTCAGTACTCATACTGACATTTATGAGAAAAGAGGTATAGAAGTATATTAGAAAGATATTGTTTTCCTGTTTTTCAGATATAGGAAGTTAAATGGAATTGAATGAGTTATGAGGGTTTAAGGAAGATGTAGCAAAAATCAATCCATATTGTTTCTGTACTGTTTTAACAAATATGTATGAAAGCCTTAGAAGAAATTAGTATCAAATACATTTGAGCAAATAGAAGGAAATGCTTCACACAGCCATTGTGGAAATATACTACCATTGGAAGGTCACAGAGTCAAAAACTGTAACTGATTAATAGGACCAATAATAATATTTGTATTGGCCAACATGAGGGAGTTGGGGCCAGCTCCATACTAGCTTCAGGGATTTTTCTCTGAACTTCATCCAAAAGCACTTTCTAGCTTGTGGGCCCTGAGTGTGCTTAATTAACTCCGTCTGACCCAGTCACAGAGGAAAGGCATCAATCTATCAGACTTGGCTCCCTTTCTTCCAGGGAGTTGCAGGTGAAGGTCTTCTACCTATTTTTGAACTAACAAAAGAAAATGGGCTCTTCCTCCACACATATACATACTTAGCGTAGAAGAAAACATGGTGTTTAGCACTTTGATCTACATGATTAGTTCCTGAAATGTTCTTCCCTGACTCTATGAGACTATATAAAAGACTAGAATAGAAATAAGAGTTAGAAACTTTGAACTCTTCCTTTACTGCTTATGTGACTTTGAGCAAAACAGTTAACCTTAGTTTTCTGAACTAAAAAAAAACGGAAACGATAATAAGAAAACTCCAGCAGGGATGTAATCCTTAGATCATTAATTAAAATTCTGATGTTGTTTTATGTTTGTTGAAAAAAAATTATGTATAATTGAGATATTCTCTACCACATATGAATATAAAATAAGGCCTATTTTGGAGCTTTCTTTTTTTTTTCTTTTTCATGTGTTTCCATTTTTTCTTAATATTCATGGTGTTCATCAGTTGCCAAAGTCTGTAGTATTCCCTGCCCCACCAGTAGGTATATGCATTTATTCCACTTTAGTTTATTTGGGGCCATCAATGAAAACGGATACTTTAATTAATAAAATGAAGCCAAATAAATGAAAGCTGATAGTAGTAAAATGACTTACAAAGGAAGTTGTTTGACTAATCTTCAAATACTTATTTATTATTCCCGAAATTTACTTTCTCCTGTGGTATTTCTCTCATTTTACAAAGATGGTTTCAACAGTTGCTTGTACCAACAATGAGTGACTAAATTACAGGTAGTTTATTTTTTGTGATAGGGATAGTAAATAGCCAACCAAAAATTTAACCCTCTGCTATATTGTAGGTGAAGTAGCTGCCCAGTGAATTACATCTCTCAACTCTCCCCTCTTCTCCTATGGTCTTCGGCCATCCAAGTGGGGTCATGTAATAGAAGAACTATGATGAACTGGAAAAGACCTTGTCACTGAATGACCACATAAAGAAAATCCATCTGCCAATTATGACACTTATATTACACCACTTTCAGAGTTAGAAAAACGTTTTTATTTTGTTAAGCCACTGAAATTGCGAAGTAGCTTATTTGCTAAACCTACAAACATTTCTAGCAAATACTCAATTATATATATTAAATTTAGCTCATACAAATAGGACTTTTATAAATGCTGGGACATAACAGAAAAATATGTGAGTATGAGATGGACCTTGGCAATTAGAATTTCCAAAACTGCTATTTATGGAGGTAACAGGAGTACTATTGCATCCTAGCTTTTGGACAGCTTCCATGTGAAGGATGCGATCTTCGCACCTTTCACTTAGAAGCCAACCTCACGAAGACAAAACCCAAGAGACTGAAGCTCAAATAAGAATGGATATTTCTTTATCTAACTTTTAATGTTTACTTTGTGCAATTTCATCTTCTTTGTAAATAGCCTCTTCTAAATATAAATGCAAGAAAAGATGAGAAAAGATGGCTACCTTTAAAGAAATACTAAGACTACTGACAGGGTTATGATCTAACCTATAGAAGATGATAAAATAACTATCATCTGAACATTTCAAGACACTCCAACATTCAAACTTGAGAAATATTTTAAAATTTAAAGTGTCAGGAGTATAAGTGCATTATAGATTATTGTTTTTCTATTTTCTAAATATTTATGATAATCAAAGACAAAGATTCCTGTAAGCTTACAGAAATTCCAGAAGACTTTTTCTGTAAAGAGCCAAATAGTAAATATTTTCAGATTTGCAGGACATACTCTCTTCATCCCAACTACTCAACTCTTTCATTGCAGCATAAATGCAGCTATTGACAATACACAAATAAATGAGTGTGGCTGTTTTCTAATAAAATTCATGTGCAAAAACAGGCAGTAGGCTGGATTTGGTTCACATATCATAGTTTACCAATGCCTGATATAAGAAATTAATTCATCCAAAGTTCTATTTTTTAAAGGGTCTGTTCTCTTCCATTGGCCTATCCATAATCACAGATGTATTTCCGAAAACTTTACCATTTGTATGGGATGGATGCTATAAATTGGATTTTGTGGATCCCAGTAAAACAGAAGTCCTATTTCAAGTTCTGACTCAATTAATATTAAACAATAAAGTTAGGCGATGAAGGTCAAAGCATTATTCTATCACTGATATTGTTTATATTTAAAAATATGGCTTGGACATTTCCAAATGGAATTTTTTTATGAATCCCAGAACTGGATTATATTCCCTCTGATTTAGGAGGGGTGATGGGCACAGGTTGCAGTAAGCTGAGATCACGCCACTGCACTCCAGCCTGGTGACAGAATGAGATTCCGTCTCCAAAAAAAAAAAAAAAAAAGAATATGTTTACTAGTTTAATTCCAATTCCTTCACTAGAGGAAGACCCTTGTAAAACTTAAAAAGCAGATAATTGTAGCAGAGCAGAGAGTATGTTTTCTAGGTGTAAACTCAGTCTCATGATCAGGCAAAAAGAAACAAGTGCCTACAAATCTCTAGCTTTTGTTAGTTTGATTCCTAAGCACTGTTATGCCAATTAAACCATTCCTGTCATAGACATTCTTATGTAAGAGCAGCAAGATTAGGGTGTGGATTGTGGAGAAGAGATCAACCATCTCTCAGAATAATCTATTCCCAAGAATTAAAGAAACTCAGCGGGTCGAAAGGAAGGCACAGAACCAAAATATCAGATGCACTTCTTAATATGATTGTTGTATATATATATATATATATATATATATATATTTTTTTTTTTTTTTTTTTTTTTTTTTTTGAGACGGAGTTTCGCTCTTGTTACCCACGCTGGAGTGCAATGGCGCGACCTCGGCTCACCGCAACCTCCCCTTCCTGGGTTCAGGCAATTCTCCTGCCACAGCCTCCCCAGTAGCTGGGACCACAGGCACGCGCCACCATGCCCAGCTAATTTTTTTTTTTTTTTTTTTTTGGTATATTTAGTAGAGACGGGGTTTCAACATGTTGACCAGGATGGTCTCCATCTCTCGACCTCATGATTCACGCGCCTCTGCCTCCCAAAGTGCTGGGATTACAGGCTTGAGCCACCGCGCCTGGCCAATACGATTGTTGTAAACCAAGATCAAAGAGATTCGTACACTAAAGTCTGATGTTTAATGCCACAGGACCTAGCTCTCTACCAAAAATAGTTTGTTTTCTCAAATACTACTTCCACTTCATTTTGCACGTATCTTGGCTCAATGCATCAGATATGGAGTGTCCTATCTGGAGCCTGTCTTCATATAGTATCCAGTAAAGCTTTCAAGCTCATTTATAGTATCCAATGCTCTATAAATGATCTTCTGTACTCACTATATTCTCAGCAGAATTAATTGCCCTTTCCCCATATTTCACTAAACCCTACTTAAAATGCTAGAAGGTAACTTTTAATAGTATTATGATTCATTGTACATATCTGTCCTTTTTCTGTTGAACCTACTATGTATATTCCTAACATGTTAAGCATGGTCAATTAGGAAAAATAATGTGTACAATTATTCATAATACCATATATATGAATAATATTAATGTATCTCTATAACTAGAGTATTAATGTAAGCATATGTTGGCCAGGTGCAATGGATCAGGCCTGTAATCTCAGCACTTTGGAAGGCTGAGGCGGGTGGATCACTAGGTCAGGAGATTGAAACCATCCTGGCCAACATAGTGGAATCCTGTCTCCACTAAAAATACAAAACTTAGCCAAGCATGGTGGCTGGCAACTGTAATCCCAGATACTTGGGAGACTGAGGCAGGAGAATCACTCGAACCTGAGAAGTGGAGGTTGCGGTAAGCTGAGATCACGCCACTGCCCTCCAGCCTGGTGACAGAGCAAAACTTCTTCTCAGAAAAAAAAAAAAAAAGAAAAAAGAAAAAAAGAATAGGTTTAGTAGTTTAATAAGAACTAGTTATATCTAATAAAAAATGAAATTATTAAGATTTAAGTATTATGAAATTTAATATATGATTGGGATTTAGATATTGGGGCAAAGGTTAAAGGCCTTTCAATGGCTCTCAAATCATATTCCCATGATTAGAACTGTATAGGTAGAATGCATGTGATTTCATTGAGTGACATTACAACTCTTTTAGTTAACAAACTCTGGAGCTCCTAAATGTAACATAGCAAAGAAATGGAGTAAACTCACTCTACTTTAAAAAAAATTAAGCATTATGATGATATTGCTGATTTTATATTTAAATATGAAAGTGATAATTACATATATGAAAAACTTTAAAAAATGTATTGTACAAATCTTTGTAGACTTCTTAATTTGTACCAGACTAAAAAGCTTTAGTAGTCTAAAGAATATGTTAAAAATTTTAAATAAGGTAAAATTTTACTCTTGAAAAAATGCTCAATTATGAATCTAAAACTGTTAGCTTTTATGATAAATATATTTTTCTTATCAAAATTTATATAAATCTCAGATCTGCTTGCAAATCCCCAGCCTGAGACTCAATCCTAGGAAATAATAGAGCAATTCTATATATGAGAGATAAACTAAAAGGTTAGATAGCTTTATCAGATTCTATTTCACAGATTTTTTATTGCCCATTGCTGCACGTAAATACCTCTCTTCTGATTGACTATATTGAATATTTGCAATTTTTTTTCCTTAGCTTTTAAAAATTATCATATCTTAAGTGGCCCTGTTTAAAAACAATCACTATTTCCTAGAATAAAATTTAGTCTATCACAGTTTCTTCTCAACTTGATGTATCAACATTAGGAAATAAAATTTTAGAAAACAAATATTTGTAGAATACTAAAATCAATATGAAATAATCTAACTAAAACAGTTTCCATTTATGTTTTAGTTTGTGTAACTAGTAATGTAGAATTTTAGTTGTTCCTTTTTTCAAGCAGGCCATATAGAATATTTTAAAAATAAAATATTAACAGCACCTTCCCTATTTCAGTTGATACTATTTGTTTTATTTTTGTGAACATGTAATTTATTGATTTATAAAAATGTTAAAACTTTGCAGTACTCTTAATATATTTTTTATATAATATATAAGATAATATTTTATGTATAATGCATATAATATATACTATATACATATCACTATATAGAGAGATTATCTGATGATTTTCATATATATACACACACATACAGAAAATGTCAATAATTTGAAAATAAGAAATTAGGTATAGAAACGTTCTGTAGATTAATAGGGATAGTGTATAAACAATAAATCTAAAAGAACATTGAAAGTTATGCAACCTGGGCCAGGCATGGTGACTCACACCTGTAATCCTAGCACTTTGGGAGGCCTAGGTGGGTGGATCACAGGTTCGGGAGTTCAAGACCAGCCTTACTAACATGGTGATACCCCTGTCTCTTAAAATTAGCTGGGCGTGGTGACGTGCACCTATAGTCCCAGCTACTTGAGAGACTGAGGCAGGAGAATTACTTGAACCTGGGAGGTGGAGGTTGCAGTGAGCCAAGATCGCACCACTCTACTCCAACCTGGGCAACAGAGTGAGACTTCGTCTCAAAAAATACACACACACACACACACACACACACACACACACACACACACACACACACAACCTTGTTAGGCTCTTTTGAGGCTTTGCCTAAATGTTACTTATTCAGAAACATTTTTATAATGTGTTTTTTGTATGAGATTGAAAAGGGGAACATTCACAGGTGGAGTGTTAATATGCTTCTAAATTAATGGATAGAATGTTAATTTAATTCCTCTTTCATTGAAAAGAGATTCTGTATGCTCTCACCTACATAGCATTCTTTTAAACTTAATGGTATTTTGTTAGTGGGCTACAGTTGTTAGAACCAGATTCATTTACATTTTCCTAATTTACTTTGGCCAGCCTTATCTACTAATGTTAGACCTTATGAAGAACATCTGTGATTCTTAGACAGCTCTTTCACACCAAGCAAATAGAATTACCTTGATTAACGGAGGAGTTTCAAATGCTGGTTGTTAATTACATAGCATGGGTCCACCACAACCTTCAGTGAAATATCCTGAGTACAAATGCCTCAGTGAGAACAATTGCCTGTTTCTGATTTATGAACAAAACTGTAAGTGCAGAGTCAGCTCTCATTTTTACTGATAATAGTGGTTATATGATAAGGAAGAAGGTAAACTCTGAGAAAACCGTGAAAAATAGATAATGTGGAGATAATATAATGTAGATTACATTATCTACAATTCCAGGTTGTTAATGTGGATTATATAATGGAGATAATATAATGTAGATTATATATATATATATATACACACACATTATATATATATTATACATTATAAATATAATGTATTATCTTATTTATAAATAAAATGTTTGTGAATATAATTAACTACCTGGAATTGGGCTGAGATGCAGCATCATCTGCTGAGTTTCCAGTGGGCATAAGGAGGTCAACTGTAGGTTTACAGAGCATCTCTGTTTACTTTAAATTACTCCAGAACTTTGGGAAGTTCTAAATTCTAAGAGAGAAGGAATGAGAGAGGATTACTATTGATACAAGTGATTCCTCCATGTTCAAATCTCACAGATAGAGCCCTTTATAAATAATTACTCTTTGAAAATGTGTGAACTTGTTTAGGGGTCTATAAAATGTCTAATTATATTTTTAAATAGGTAGTTTTGTTGCTATAATATATATTATAATCCTTTCTGATTATTTAATATCAGTATCCCAAAACAACAATGTGAAAACAAAAATAGAAAATGCTTTTTTTCAGTGACAAATTGTTATTAGTGGATAGGAATAATAACTTTTAAACTTATACAACTATATGGATCAAATGAACTATTTTCTTTGAACTATCTTGTTCTTCCATAGAGTACCTTTCCATTTAATGTTTTGAATCAGTGTATGACTAGAAAAAAGATGAAAATATGCATGGGTAAGATTTTGCTTGGGGGATCATTATTTGATTTTGACATGTGGCACATGCAAACTATGAATTCCCATGAATAATGATGCCCCTGACTAATATATCTTGTAATTGAGACACAAGCAAGGTGTTGGCCGGCAATAGCCTTTTCTAAATGATTTTCCACCTACTTACTCACTGGCCCTGGTCAAGGAGGATCTATGACCACCTCATTCTCATAATGGAGCTGGACCAGAAGAAGGCACCTAACCCAAGAAGATCTACTCAGTACATCAGACAGTCCCATATAATCTGGTCTGCAAAAACTGGCTAAGCTGATACCTAGTAAGAATAATAATTATAACACTCACTGAGCTCTGACCGTGTCTCAGGTACTCCTCCAAGCACTTTAGATGTAATAACATTTATTCATCATATTAACTTTTGACGACAGGTTGTGAATATTGCTTTCATTTACTAAATGAAAAGGATGCAGGAGACATTTTTTCTTAGAAATGGAAACTAAGGATATAGTAAAACAGGAATGGAAGGTCAAACTAAAAGATGGTATACATAAACAAAGTTACCGAAAGTTTTGAGAAAACACAATTTATAATTATGAAGAGACAAAAACTATAAGTGAGCACCAATTGTCAATTAAATGTGTGCCCTTCACAATGGGGGAAAAGAAGGAGATTACAGCACACGGAAAAGCAGTATTTGAATAGGGACTAGTGGTGGTACATTAATAATAGAAAATAGGGTGAAAGCCGGGAGTTCTCTTTCACTCCTGGTATTGCCCTTCTTGAGACCAGGTTGCTTGGCTTCTCCTTGTAACATGTCTGAAATTCTGTTTTTCACAACCACATGAATTTAATTAGATAAGTAAAGTGACAAAGTACAAATTTCTTTGAATAGGATAAACAAAGCAAACAAACAAAAACAAAATGAACGAAAAACCTTTCGATTGTTTTCAGAAAACTGAAGTGCAATGGTGAAAATCTCTTTCAGATGATTTGGACAGAAATTATATCATAGTAAAGACTGCAAGATTTTGTGCCAACTATAAATCTTCCACTTAATAGTTGTGGGATCTTTAGCAGGTTATTTAGCTTCTCTTGCATCTATTTCCACATCTATAAAATGGGAGTAAGATTCACAACGTGTCTCAGAGAATTGATATGATGAATACATGTTATAACATTTAATGTGCTTGGAGAAATACCTGAGATATATAGTAAGAACTCAATCAGTGTCATTATTATGTTATCATAAGTGCGCGCTTTAAAATACTTATACATTTGACCACAATTTCTGTCCTAATATCTTTGTGTCTAAAAATGATGTCTTGTATAATAATATGACATTAATAATGTATGTTTAATTCTGTAAGAATTTATTCACATAAAATTAGTTTGTATGGTTTATACGGTTTTGGCAAACAGAGCCAAAATGCAAATATCTTGTTTTTATAGTGGAGTTGAACATGGGAATAATATTTATAACTCTCTTTTGGAGAGGAAGTAACTATTGGCTCTAATTTAAGTCACGAAAAGACACATTGAGTAAAGGAACTACAGAGTATTAACTTTCAGGCATTCCACTCCATGGAAGGCACAAAGGCAAAGGAAACATTTTCACTTATTGTGAGACTTTGAACTCCACTAGATTACTTCCAGGGAAACATAGAACTTGAAAGTTGAAAGTTTCCAATTTACAGTTGATTCTATGGTTACCATATAGTTCATAATTTAAGTGTAAAGTTTTAAAAGAATTTATGGGAGAGTCAGAGAGCACTAGTAAATTGAAGAGGACTAAAAAGAACAATAAACCAAAATTTTATTATTACCTTCATTATTTTCCATTAAGTATTTTATCCTATCGTATACTTCCCATCTTTTTGTCCTTAGGTACCCTTTTCTTCCTTTAGTTAATTAAATTCATTAAAGCTACTGGAATGCATTGGTTGTGAATTACTATTATTGATAAATATTCTTTTTTTACTTGTAGCTGAATCAGGAAGGAGATATTCCTAACAAACTGGGGTTTCATTAGTTTAGGAAAATGTAAACAAATAAATTGCTGGAGACAACATATAATTTTGGTTAAAACTTTGGAAAATAAATTTATCAAAAAGTTTAAATAAATAAATTACAGGATAGCCAATCTTATGTGTTTAAAGGCCCTAGTAATGAATATATTCCAGGAAAGGTTTCCATTTCCCCTGTTCCTTGATTTTACACTACTACTGGTTAAATTAATCTTCAAATTATTGATTTCCAAGTAATACTGTGAATTGTCTACTATAGCATGAATCTAACTAGCATGTTTGCTTTATCATTAATCTTGTTGGTCATTATATCATTTACTGTTCATTATAGCAAGAGATAAATTGCACAAATGTTTAATATTGTTAGTTCAGCTTGGCTGCCTTGTTTAGTGACACTAATTCTACAGAGCAGTTGGGCAAAATCAATGTCTTATGCACCATTTATATTAAATTACGCTTGTTATGTGATTGAATCAACACTACATAGAGTTTTCTCAAGTTAATTGATCAAGTCCTACAAAACAAATTAATATGATACATCAAACTTATGGAATTGTCGTCTAGAAAGAACATAATAAACATCAGTGCTGAAGGAAAACCAGTGTTCCTCCCAGAGTATTGACATTCTCAACCCTGATCAAATGGCTGGCTTAAATAATAGTAGGCAGAATGGAAGTGTAATTTAAAGGGAACTTTTTCTACTTTTCTAGAAAAATTTAAGATATTTATGTCATATAATATAACTGTATTTGATGAAACATTTGTACTATGCTTTGATTTTCATCCAATACTTCTCTCTTCATCAGTTAAGAAGAAATGGCATTTGAAAAATTATTAGAGAGGTTTTTTCCTTGCTAGTTAAATGGTTATGATAGTAGCCATCTCCCTAAAGCTGAATATTAGTAAATAGTCTATGAACCACCTTCCATGTTATAGAAAATTAACTCAATTTTATTATTGTTAGAATACATATATTTCATAAGAACAGTATACCAAACGTATTTAACTGTGCTGAATATTTCTATGTTTTATAAATATCAACATATACTCATTTAGGTTCCAAGAAGGATCAAGAGTTAAAGAAAATAAGATACTATATATTAATACTATGCTAAATGTTGTCAAATTATTTGGTCCTAATTTTTTCTTAGATGAACTTGATATTTTGAAAATTTTAGCTGTGGTAAAATAATATATGTATATGAAAACTAGAACTGTTTCCTAATACAGGCAAAAATGATACATTAAACTTAAGAAAGAACATGTTAAATACTATGTTTGTTATAGGTGGCTTAAAGAAAACATATTTAACCCTATTTAAAATACTTTATTTGTTTGCACACAGTGTTAAAACATCTATGTATACTTAAAGTAACAGAAATACATAAGAGAAGAAATGGAAGTATTTAATGTAAATAAATAGTCAGTGGCATCCGGCTAACTATATGGTACCTCACTGAGACAGTAAGCATAAAACTTAAAAGAAAACACATGTTAGGCTACTTTGGCTATATTTTGCACAGATGTTGACAAGATGAGTAACTCTGAATAATATTCTTCTTATCTATGTTTAGTTGAAGATTAATATAACTGTCTGACCCTAAATATTAACAAAGAATTCAGTTGTTTGTTCCACTCAGTGGCATATCATTTCCTTTTTCTCTCAATGTTTTCCTAAGTATTTAGATGTAATCTTTAGGGAAAAAGGATAGATTGACTTTGGTAATGAATGAGTTCTTTCAATCTGCTCTGATTAACATCCAGTAAAAACTTCTATGCAAGTTTTCTCGACAAGGACAAAGAAATTATACATTCAATGTCTTCTTTTTGAAGTGAATGACAGAATATAAATATATTCCTATCTGTTGAATGGAAATATGAATTCCAATATATGCTCCTTTCTGATGGTGTTTTTGCAAACTCTGTGGAATTACATTTCCACATGATACAAATTTAAATTCTTTTGAGTAACTGAACTATTCAAAAATACTCTGAAATTTTATTACTGAAAACTAAAAGTAAAATATTTTACTATGATAATGTGACACCTTACATATATATCTTATTATAAATGTAATGGAAATAATTTTTGCAATCTTAGTTCACATGTTCAAACTTTAAGCAACTAGGCAATACTTATTTAGATGGCTTTAAAAGTATGTTTTAAGTTTTGTGATAATTATAATCATTTAAATTTTATTGCATGCATGTTAAAATAATGTATAATGAAAAGTACTTCAAAATTATAGGAATATAGCTAATGTACTTGTCAAAATAATTGACCAAATTACCTCTCTATCTCTGAAATTAGAAGCTGATAATTGAAGATATCAATAAGAAATTCTGTAAACACTGTAAAAATGTTATGCTAAATTAACATACATCCATAAAACATTTTCATTAAATATTGATATTCTTATTTGTTTAGGAATATGAAGTATTCCTGGCATGAAATTTTATAGAATGTTTATTCTTAATCCCCATAAAAATTCATGACAGAAGGTCAAGATACCAGGACATTTTATTTTCAAAGTGCCTGTGGCCAATATATCTGAGTCATAGGTATAGTAGAACTATAAACTAAATTAGTTGATTCTGGCTCTAAATATCTTTTTTTTTCCTGTGATATTCTGATCATTATACGTCATGTAGGTAAACTTTCTAAAAATACCCCCAATTCTTTTTTGTCTGAGTATGGTTAAATTTGAAGCGAGGATTAATTATGTGATAGAGAACCAATATTATCTGTGTGTCTTTAGAACATTGAAATTCTGAATATTGAGGAAGCCAAGCTTGAGTGTTTTTCATATTTGTCTGGATATTTTATACTATACAGACTCAATGACAGAGACAGCTTTTGGATATTATTTTAGGCTGTAAATTGTAAAATCTGAAAAACATTGGTTTGCACAATTAATGTATTCTTTTTTCCTTTTGTCCTTGTAATGAGAAATTTAGAAAATGGCTTTCTGGGACTAGTAAAGTGACTTCACAGTGCCATCAAGGATCTAGGATCCTTTGATGTTTTATTCACATTCCTAACTTATGAAGGTTGACTAATAGTTCCAAGATGGTTTTCCCCCTTCTGGGCATTGCATCAGTTTTTCTAACAGCAAGAAGGGCAACAGCAAAACACCACCCATCATGGAGTCTACTGTTCTCCATTCCCTAACATGCCTTTTAAGAAGCTTTCCTCAAAGACACTATTAATGACTTCATTTATATCTCATTGGCTAGAACTGTAATATGAGTACTCCAATGTGCAAAAGAAACTGAAAAATGCAGTTATTCCCACTGATAAAATCAGAGTTATTTTTGCAGGTAAGAAGGATAGCATGGATATTGGTAATAGAAATTACATTATTTCACTCAGTCCATGCTACAGTTTTACAGAATAACTGTATCATCAGTATTACTTTGTTAACATCGTTTTCAGCATATACTCTGTCCAGAAGCCAGGGTTACATCTGAATCAGGGTGGTTGCTTCTTCCTGGCAGCATTGGAGTAGAATCCATATGGATATTGAAGTCAGGTAGACGAGTTTGTTCCTTACATTGTCTCTTATCCAAATGTGTGACCTTGGGCAACCAAAATTATCTCACTGGTCTTATACTGTTAAGTTAATAAAACTAAACAGTAAACATAATGACCCTGGCCCATACTTGGTACTCAATAATTGTTCATCTCCCCCTTCCGTCTATCTGATCTCTTTCCTTTTTTTCCTGGATCTAAACTTTAAAATCTTTCTTTCTACATATCAGTAAAATATTGTTTCCAAAAATTCCATGAGAATGGGAAATGTTTTATGGGAACACATCTTCGATATCTTTGACAACATTATCATTATCATAAGAATTTTCATCATCATCACTAAGTTGAAATTGAACACAGAAGCCATAGCTGTATTTCAATTTGCCTATTGTAACTAACAGCATCTTTTAAACCTAGAATTAACTTAATATAGCTTTTTAGGTATTTTTTCTCCAGAAATTTTTGTAGTCTTCTTGGTCTCAAATTGTCTTATATCTTCTCTTTATCATTATTGTTCTGTTCTCTTTTTAAAAATGTCACTTAACAGATTTCCACCAAGAAAGCTCTTACATGTTAAAAGGGTTTATATTATATCTTTAATAAATATACTGGAGGGACAATTACTTAAGAAGGATATATAACCTTAAAGAAAAAATGTGTAAGAAACTAGACGTATTTATCTAGCATCACTTAATTTTAAGCCTCTCATATACTTCTAACCTCTTGTTATAGTATGTTCTTAAGATTTAAATATTTAATACTTAAAAATTTTCCATAATCATATTAAAAATTAAGAGAAATTTGTTAGGCTAATTATAATTTTTACAAAGTTAAAAGATGCCAGTTATATTTTAAAATAAAAGCTAAAACAAAAACAAAAATAAAGAATGTATTTCAGATAAATACAAAAACATCAAAGTATCACTCAAAATTTATTATTATAAACATTGAGATATCATTCAACCAGCATAATAATGTTGAACATCTAAGACATAAATTGTTTGCCTTTTTCTGAACAAAATATATAATTTGATGCTCAGTTAAAATAGACAAAAAAAAAGTATTCTGTAATATTCAAATTAATACATTTACATTTCTTGACTTCTTTCTCCCAAAGTCTTCCAAGGCTCTGTTAAGTCAGCCTCCTTTATCACTCGGGTCAACTCTATTATCCTTCACAAATCCTCTGTTTAAGTGGTCTTGTCACTTTCATCAGCATAATATGCAAATATTCATTTTAGAGAATTTTCTTGAGCAATTCTTATTGCTGTGGTTCAATTTCAGGGATGACTTTAATTACTGTCCTCTAGAGGAAGCCTCCCTGAATCCATGGTCCTTAGGGATAATTTTCTCAGACTTCATAGAGCATTTTCTGTCTCAGTCACTCATTTTCCCTGTAGAACTTGCTATTTTAAAATGCTTTTCATTGTTGTGCCTGTCTCTTATATCCAAATAAATCATAAATTCTTTACAGGCAGAAGTAGTTTCTTATTCTCAAAGAATGGAACACAGTTTATTCATGTTTATTATTCCTGACAATATAAAGAACATTTTTAGCAAAAGCCAAAGCTATGTACTACTCTGCATGTGATAGCAAAACTACATAAGATAGATAATATTTAAATGGTTGGAGAAAAATAAAAGAAGAAAAAAAAAACGCTGATGTTTAAGTCAACATGGTTTCAAAAATGGTTCATCTAAAAAAAGACAGAATATAAATACATTATTTCTAGCCACTCGTGAAAATAAAAAGACTGCCTCAGATTCCCTGAACACAAAACAAATGAAATGGAACTTGAAATTCAAAAGAAATACTAGGTTCCATATCTGCTTAGTTTGGTTTACTTGAAAGATGCTATGTGAGATTATATTTGCTGTGGGCAGATAAGACGGTTCCTCTTCACATAGAAGGCCAGTATGCTGAACTTTGCTTTGGCATAGCATATGAAACAGGAAACTCATCAACTGTGTAAATTCATGTTGATATAATTTTCCCCCAGATGGATTGAATTAGCTGATAATAGAAAGCCGGGCTGCTACAGCTCCGAAAACTTTCTGATCTTGTGTCATCTTTATCTGGTTACAGAGATGTCCTGGATTGAGCAGCAGTAGCTCTAGACTTTGTCACAGAAAAAAAAAAAAAAAGCATTTAGTAAAAATCCTGCCCAAATAGTTGAAACAGAGAATGACATCTATAAAATATCACTGTCAAACTTCCTTTATTCTTAATTGTTTAATATTAGAGAAAAGTCATTCAAAAATGAAGTGACAATGACAAGAATCAGTTTTTCTTTAAAGTCGGAACTTTACTAATGATAAGTGTTTCTAATCAAAAATTAGTCTTTGAAGGTTTGGACCTAGAGCCACATGTATTTGTTTAAGGCTTCTTTGAGAAGCCATAAATTCCTCTCTGTTAATGTGACAACAACTTAGTTAACAAAGGAGAAAATTTAGCCTTTTTGTTTCTGTTCTTGCTCCTTCAATTTGGATTTCAAGCAATTAATTTAAGGAGTGTTAGGCAGCATGTAAGGCAAGATACTTTCTCTTTGACTGTAAGGTTTTGCTTAAATTATCATAAATAGAGTTTATTTTATATTCTTTGGTTTAACATTTTTCTAACATATATCACATTTTATCATTTAAATACTTATTTTCTTACAGTGAAACTACATCTGTTATGCTTTTCACTGAACCTTTTCTTGCTTCTGTAACAGAGATTTAAACAATCTGAAGTATGAATAATAAGCCTGCTGAAAGATAATAGATTTTGTTTTCTCCTTCATCTTTAAATAGAATGCTAGCCCTGAGAAGAGTATCTTATGCACAGAAAGTGTTCGGAAATGCTGAATAAATTTAAAAAAATACCTAGAATTATGAAGCTTTATCCAATGTCAACTTTTTTTTGATAATGGTCTAAGATTTTTTTTAAAAAAAAATAGGATTCAGAATTCACCTCATAGCTGACTACTTTCTTGAAAAATATTTCAAAGAAATTTAGTTCAAAACAATTGTAATCTTTCTTTAGAAATATGGAGAATGTGATTTTCTTGTGGGAAAAATGTAGTAAGGAACAACTGGAGGTGACATCTAAGAATACAGGGCTCTCAGCTGGGCGTGGTGGCTTATGCCTTTAATCCCTTCACTTTGGGAAGCCAAGGTGCGTGGATCATGAGGTCAGGAGATCAAGACCATCCTGGCCCACACTGTGAAACCCTGTCTCTCCTAAAAACAAAAAATGAGCAGGGCCTGGTAGTAGGCACCTGTAATGCCAGCTACTTGGGAGGCTGAGAAAGGAGAATCACTTGAACCTGGGAGGTGGCGATTGCTGTGAGCCGAGATGGTGCCACTGCAGTCCAGACTGGACAACAAGAGCATAGTTCTGTCTCAAAAAAAAAAAGAAAGAAAAAGAAAAAGAAAAAAGCAGGAAAAAAGTTGCAATGAGTTCTATAAATTCAGACTTTTGATTAATTTTTACCTAGAATACATATGGACACAAAAGATGAAATCTATTTGAACACATTGATAATTAGGATTTATTATATATAGAACTTGGTAAATATTGATGAAAATATCAAATATACCTTCTTTCAGTCTTTTCTTATATTTTCCATAATAGATCTTTTTTTTATAAACTATGTACTGCTTTAATTGTCTATTTACTAACACGTTGAATACTATTCAAGTATTAATATAAGTACAGATAGTCCTTTAATGCATTGGGTATTAAATGCACCAGTTTTTTTGATAGACTTTCTTTAAGTTAATTTGAAATTCTTTATTTCCTTTAACCATCTTACCACATTCATCAGACTGTCAGTGTTAAGCTTCTTAGTTTCCTCTTCTAGCTTTCCATGTGCAGTGAAAAGGAAGCAAAGTTGAATCTGCATCACTAAAATTTAATCACATTGCTCTGTATCTTATTTTCTCATGTGGCCACATAGAAGAAAGTAAATGCTTTGTATGAAAGTTATTCAAGCTTTGAAGACAAGAGTCATACCATCCACTTTTCTCAAATGCATTTATAATATATTTTCCGGACACTTTACTATCATTTTAAATACTTGAGAAATATTCTCCAGTTTATTGTTTTAAATATTTTAAAATCAAGTGCCACAATATAACACAACATTCCAGGTATACCCAATGAGCACTAAGATCCATGAGAATAATACCTTGTTCGGTAAAATGTCTGTATTGTTTCTAATGATGCAGTTTAACATAAGAGGAGCTTCTTAGCATCACCTTTTTCTTCCTATTCCATGCTAAAATTGTAGTTTCTAAAACTTTCTAACCTGCCTGTATGCCTGCTTCCTTCTTTTCCTCTCTCCTTCCTCCCACTCTTTCTCCCTAACTTCCTTTTTTTTAAAATTTTTTTTCTTTTGTTTCCTCCTTTATTTTCTTTTCTGATTCCTTCCTTTCTATCTCATGCTACTGGACTAAATTGAAATATTTCTTCTCTGACTTTTTATGTAATTCAAAATTCTTATCCCTCCTTCTAAACTCTTACAGGGGCTGTCAATGAGCTTAATAGAAATAAATCAGTTTCACAGACATCAGGCTAAAAGGGTTAGTAGTAAAGACGACACACTCTGCACTACCTTTTTACCAGGGCCTCCAGCATCTTATTGCAGTTGGGTTGGTTAGTGTGTCTTGTCCATGTACAGCTGCTAACTGGGACTTTCAGTTGATATGTTCCTGTGCTTCCCATGGTGTTCTCTCCCTCTTTTTTAAAGCCAGGTAGATCTCAGATATAATATGTGGGAAATAAAAAAAATAATAATAGCCTGTCTAAAAGTGCCCCGCTTTGCCTTCAAATTATGGTGTATTTGGATTGGCTACTTGTATTTTTTCTTCTTTTTTTAAAAAAATTCCACAGCTTGGATGATTTTTGTACTGTTGCTTTATCTCACGTGTTTAAAGCTTTAAGCCAGATATTTAGAAATTTGACTTTTTCTTTAATCCTCCTCTATATTATGTAGCTGTTTTCAATCTAAAATTTATATATTGCATTCATTCAATGACAGTATCTTCTATTTATTGCAAAATTTATCCTCTTTCAGTTTCTATTTTTTGCATCTTCTATTAGTTTAAAATCAAAACAACTGACATGATACATAAGCATCTCTCTTTTCCCGTCACATAATTTTTTTTTGTTTCTTTATCTATTTGATCTGTATTCTTGAATGTTTTTTTAATATTATGTTATAGATTTTACACAATTTATTTCAACAATCATACTTCTAATTTTCAAGGTCTATTTCTTATTCTTTTTAAAATAGTATTTTCTCCTTGCACCCTCTCCATCTTCTCCAACTTATGCTGAAGTTGTGTGTGCCAAGTTTTATTACATTTTCATTTAAACTTTCCTTCTTAAAGTTCTTATTTCATCAAACATCAAAGGGATTTTTCGTTGTTGTTTTGTGCAGTCTTTCTTTTTTCATAATGCATTTTTGTCCTTAATGTATGGTGTGTGCTGATTCTTGGTGGATCGTTAAGGATATGGGATCCTGCCAGAGTAGTTAAGAGTGACAAATTATGTTAATTTTTCTAGGTGGCTTGTGTGGATTTTCTCAGCCGCTTTTCAGATAGGTGTGTTTCCCATTAGGATTACCTCAGGAATGGAAAATGAACTAGCTGCTCTTGTGGAGATGGGAGTAGAGTGAAGAAAGTTGACCTTGCGGATGGGTGGATAGTTTTCTTATATTGTAAATGAAAACAGAGCAAGTTCATGAAAAAATTTCAAAAGGGAATTGATCTACGAAAAGGTTTACATTTTGGTGTTATTTTGTGGTAATGAAAGTCTGCAGATAATCTAGGAGACCATCACTGGGAATAGGTTTAACACGTTATAGGGTTAGAAGCAATCAAATAGCCGTAGAATAATAAACACCAAGATCGAAGTTTAAGATAGATTTTTAAGCACATTGTTCTGAATAATTTCCTTTTTTTTTTTTTTTTTGAGACGGAGTTTCGCTCTTGTTACCCAGGCTGGAGTGCAATGGCGCGATCTCGGCTCGGCTCACCGCAACCTCCACCTCCTGGGTTCAGGCAATTCTCCTGCCTCAGCCTCCCGAGTAGCTGGGATTACAGGCACACATAATTTTCTTAAAAAAAAACAGACAAGAGATGTAAAACAAATGTATTCACGTACATGAAAAATACATACACACAAAAATTCCAGTACACATTTTTCAAAGGTGCAAATGCAAAGATACCTCTACAGGTTCTCTCTGGGTGGGAAAAGTAACAATTAAAAACAAGAAAAAATAAAATAAAATAATAGATGGAAAAAGAAACAAATGTATGAGTGAAAATGAGAGTAGGACCTTGCAAAAAGAGACGATGCAGCAGAAGGTGAACAGAAAGTATATTTCACTCTCTGCATCCTAGAATTTGTGTTTAGAGAAAAAGAAATGGGAGCTATGCTACTTTCTGGGAGGCCCCCAGATGCCACTGTGAGGAGATTTTATATTGTATGAGAAATATCCACATTAGAACCCTTAGCTCTCCTCAGGCCTAACACTATGGATAGTTCTCTCAGTTTGTCTTGAGAGGCACTCTCCAGCGTGATTTGTTTCTGTGCTTCCTGGTTTGCCTTTTTGTTGTAATACATAAACCTAAACGCTGGTTGATTGTTACTGTAGCCAGGAACACAGGTAAGAGGGCATCTGGCACAGGTGTTCTGATAATATCCCCCATTTTCTGCCTGTTTCTTATTTTCTTGCCATTGCTGCTGCTGAATCAAAGACCAGAGTCTCTAATAGCTTCCTCAGCATTTCTATGTGGTAGCCTCCTTTGCTCTTTTCTCCATTGACGTACTCAAACTTACTTTCTGTCTTGTAGAACTGTGTTAAAAACTTTTGCCCTGTGAGGACCACCACTCTTTCCCAACAATCCTCCATACGACACCGTTCTCTTTTATGTTATGTACTTATTTAAGTGTACTGTAATTTCACTACAACCCAAAAAAGGGAGGGTAAACATGTGCTCTTGAACCATAAGTCAGGCAAATATTATTCCTTCCTGAATTTTTTTTTTGACAGTTGCAATTTCCTTGTTAGTTAGAATTACAAATTATATAATCCTAAAGCCCATACCTCACATTTCATTTCCCTGATTTTTCCTCCCATTCTCCCCAGTAAAACTGAATAAAGCTTTGTTTCCTCTGTGTCTTTTTTTGACTGTCCATGTCTATATGTATCAAGTGTCAGGAATAAGTTGTGGACTTTAAAATGTCTTACAGAGAGGTTCCTTATCTTAGGTATGGGAGAACTCTTTGCAAAACAAATACTAGTTGCTTGAGCACACTTTGTATGGGCACCTAGGTTAATTTATTCCCATCTTTGGTGATTCTAGGGAAAACTAATTTTTCACCTAATTGTCACTCACTTTCTATGTCCACCAGGTTTCTTCTTACAGAACAATAACTTATACAACCTCAAATATTTTTCCAAAGAGACTTTCTAAGAGAATTCTAACATGTCTGAAGAATAGGAGTTATTATCAAGTATCCAAAGTGGCTAGAGTAAGAGGACCTGTGACGATGGGAACAAAAATTATCACTCCCTTCACTCCCCCTATTGTCAACTTTAAAATTAAAGCAAAATTAGATTTTTTGTTATTTAATTTACTATTATTCCTTGATCAGTGACTCTATAAGCTGCCAAGTAGAAAATGACAGATTTTAGATATATATTGTTTTAGATTTCCTTTAAATGAATCTTTATGTCTCTTTCTCACTTTCTCTGTTTCTTTTACATTCTATTCTACCAGATTGGAAGAAAATACGTATCACTGAGAAAAATGTGTGGCTAGATAATTCTTTTGCATCAAGGACCTTAAAACTAACAAGTGTGGCGTGGGTCCTCTGGTCATATTTGTGCATTTTCACACATTTGTGAAAAGAAAACTATATCATTAAATAAAATGAACACCAGCTTCAACTTTTATGGGCTCTTCCCTTCTCTCAGATTATCAGAGGCATGTCTTCATTAATTAAAGGAACAACAAAGCAATTCTAAATGCTCTATGGAATTGATGCTACTTCCCAATGTTATTCGTTTATTACTTTTTTTTGTAAAGAAACAGTTCTTCATGCTGAAGTATATAACAATACATGCCATTCGTCAGCGTTGACATTAGTAATTGCTTCTCAACACTTGCTTTTCCTTTTCTTAATTTAGGGAAGGATAGTCCTCATCAAAGTGTGCTCATGGTTAAAACTCAGCAATTTCACTTTGAATGATAACTTTTGTTCTAGCAGCTGAGCTCCTTTTACTCTTTGCCTGACAAAGACAGCATTTTTGATTTTTGTCCCCCGTCCATGGCATACTTTTCTCTTCTTCATTTACTTTTTTCTTTTTTATGGGCTAAATTGGCTCCACATTCTTAGCTTAATGAGTATGTACACGTTGGCAGGCAAGAAAGAGCCATTTATCTAGAGAGCTGAGCCAGCTGTGAGGTATAGAGATTTTATTTCATCTTGAGGAAATAAAACAAAAATACTAATATTATACTAATCTTCACATTCACATGGGAATCATTTTAGGAATCCTTGGATAATATGGAATAGATTAGGTACACTATTAAAACTACCAGCATACTGCAGTGGTAACACCTATTATGAAGTAGTATCCAAAAGAAGCAAAGGTAGCTTGTTGGACTCTGCATCAAAAAAGAATATATTAAAGAAATTGGCCACTGTGGAAATATTTTGGTTTTCTTTTCTATTCTTCCTCAGGAAATGTACTTTTAATTTTTAACTTGAAAAGACATTACAAATACAGCTACATAATTATTTGAAATAGGTCTTAGGGTTAAGGAGAGCTTATTGGAACCATCTGTTTAAGCTACCAAGGTGACTTTTGTTTCTTTAAAAATTATGTTCATAATGAGTTTTTATTATGATAATTTAAGTGGAAATATTTCTATTTTAGACACAAAATAAAGACAAACAAGTCAAGAGAGATATAAACTAAAGGGAATGAAAATAATTAATGTGACTGATCTAAGACAAATACATAATCAGAAATAGAAAATAACTAAAAGGTTATAGCTAACTCTAGCATTATTCATACATTCATTTTATATAAAAATGACGGAGGGCTATTACCTATATTCAAGAAGTAGCTAGCTACATATTTTAAACCTCTTGTAACAATTCATTCTGTTTACAATATCCAACACATGAATGGTTACTCCCAACCTCTCTTCTTACTATGACATTTATATTATGCCTAGGTTACTGTAAAACAGTCACCAAAACAAAAAATATGAAGTCTGTCTTGACAGACTTTGAGAACCTAAGTATATTTTCATATTCCATTCTTTACTTTTGTGCATTCATCGAACCTAAGTTAACATTGAATTTATACAAAGTCTTAAAAACGTGTTAGAGCTTTTAAAAAAATAACCAAATGACAAAAAGCATCAGTTGGCAAATCTCAAAAGCCACACCCCACACCCACCACCATTACTCCTTCCCTGCTGTTTTCCTAAGTCTGTAGTCAGTCTTCAGCCGTTTGTCCTTGTACTGTTTTGTTTCAGAAAATTCAGCAAAATTAACTTATCCTACAATGTCTCTGAGCATGTAACACTCACACTTTTCTTGGTATCATTGTTGAATGCATATACATTTGTTACCCAAACAACTGCAACATATTCACCACCACCACTTTTGCTGATGACTAACGCATTAGTCCTCAGAAGACCATTACGCTAATTTTGTATATGTGCTAATATTATAGCAAGTTATTTGGATCTTCTTCAAATTGCATCTAAGATAGATATAGTAATTACCTATATTTCTTCCTCCTCTTCTCAGACTAAATTTAGCTAAACATTAATGGTACTGTTTCAGAACCTCCATGACATAATATTCTAAGCAGCCAATACTAATCACTCAATACTTGGGGTGAAATATAAACTATTTGAGAGAGTATTGCTGTAAATAATGGAGATTACTGGGATTTGGGTGCTCTCCTGAAGGGAAACTATGCCTGTGGGTAATAAAGTTTTATAACTTTGATAAATTTTTATAATAATTATTTTGAAATATATATTCATGCCAAAGTAGTTCTGTTTATACACAGGCAAGATATAGGTGTGAATTGAAATCATAGAACAGATAAATTCAACTTCTAAAGACCTGTATTGCTTTCTTATTTCTTTCTTCTCATCCGTAGAAAATAAGCTTTTGTTCTTGAATTCTGAAGGTTAAAGAAAGTTGAAAGGTTTGCACTTCATTTCAATAAAATATTTCCTGTTATTTGGAGTTCTTGAAGGGAAAATATATGTGATATGCTATCAAAGAAAAAGTAAAGCATAAAAATTACACCTGTATAAACAAATGTGTAGGGAAAAGTCAAAAAATAGATCAAATGTAGCAGTAGCTGTCAATGGAGTTATTGGGGGAAGTTTGTTTTTTCTTTTCTCTTTTCTGTATATTTCAAATTTGTCTCAACTAATATTTTTAATATTCTTCAATAACTACAAACGATCAAAGTGAGCTACAAATAATTTCTTAATAAATGCACTTAACTGGACTTTATGTAGACAGTCTGAGGGATTCTTTAGCAAAATGAACAAGGAGCACATCTGTAACCTGAGTTTCTGGGTTCCTTCAGTTCACATTACAAGCATTCTCTCTGGCACAGACAGAATTCTAGTCAATTTTGTTTCTCATCACTCCAAATATGTGGCATTTTCTTTAAAGCCAGGCTCAAATGTATTATATCTAGGAAGCTTTCTTTCATAGTTTCGACTCACCCCTTCACTAACCCTACTCAGAAGCGTCATCTTATTCTTTTATGTCCCTGTAACACTCTTTTAATTTTCTCATGTTTATTAGAACATTCTGCTGACTTATAGTGTAACTTTTTTTTACTTACTTCATTATTAAAAAAAATCGAAAGTTTCTTCCAGTTATTGACCAAATTTTATTCAGTTTTTCATACCTTCAGTTTGTTTAATATTTATTTATTTCTCACCAAATTTATAAGATTTCTCATTTTGTATGAGGGTTCACATTTTTCTCCCCCACAATATTAAAAAAAGAGAATAGAGAAAGCGGCAAATTGAAAATTTATGTTTCCTAACTAAATCTTACCCTTTAAAAAAAATAAGTAATAGAGTTGAGCCTTGAAGTTCTAGCCACTCCCTCAGTCTTCTTTCACATTATCAATTTCTTTATTCTTTAATTGCATGTATGTTAAACCACTATGCTTGTCTTGTATAGTTCTAAAAGGCCTGGATAGCCATTTTAAATGTTGATTAAAAAAAATCACAGCAATATAAATGCTAATAAAGCCTTCTCTCAGAAAGTAGTACCAATAAATATTAGGAGTGATGCAAAGTTTGGCAATACAAGGGGGACTTTCCTGGTTGGTGACTCTGAGTTTATTCAAGCTATGAAAATAAGGAGACCTTATTATCACGTTATAAGATTTTGCTTAGATTAATGATGAGATACCTATTTCAGGGAATATTAAGATTCTCATGACAGCATCGTACAACACGTTTAATCTTTGGGAAGGGAGCTTTTTCAAAAATTTCTACAACTTCCTTAGAAACTGTAGCATTGCAATCAAATACCACTTAGCCAAATGTATCCCAGGCATTCAAAGATGTGATACTATATCTTACACCTAATGATATGCAGTTCTGAAAGCACTGGGAAAACTGAAGAAGGTCACAGAAAAGTCATTATTTCTTGATCTTAGATTGGATTTTTTTACATAACAAGATTGGAGTACTTTAGTGTTTAGGGAGGCATATACAGTAAATCAATGCTTTAATTCTGGTAGTTTAAGCTTTATAATAATACAGGCAGTATTTCCTAAATGTAAAATTATTTATTTCTTAATTTTTTTTCTTTTTTAAACAACAAAACTCAATTTTCCAAATTATATCAATTGCAGCCTCTTTGTGTTTTTTTTTGTTGTTGATACTTTCAAATCTTTAATTTTATTAACATTTTTTCAAATATTTACTGTGTAGAATGGGGCTTTATGTCTTCAGTGCAACTTTCTGAACATCCTTTTTTAAGTATAAAATGTGTTACAGCAATTAAAACTACAATTATGTAATAGGTTGGCTGTGCTACAAAACAATGTGTTGGGAAAATCCCAGACCTACTTCTGTTATCTGTTTTCTACTTTGACTTCTGATTATTCCACTTTTGTTATGATATTTATTTTAGTTAGATTTCTTAATTTAAAACTTACAATTATATTTGCCAGTTTAATGAACTTTGACAAATGTTTAACTACCACCATAATCACAATATAGAACATTACCACCATACCAAAAAGTCCCTTTATGCCGCCTTTCAGTGAAACCCTTGCTCTAGCTATTAACTTCTGAAAAACACTATTCTGCTCTTCATTTTGCCTTATCTGGAATTGTATACAATTAGAATTTAAAATTTTGTAATAATTTCAGCCAGTTTATTTCATTTAGTACACTAACCATGAGACTGATTCAAGTATTTATGTGTATGCATAGCTTGTTTTTTTTTTTTTTATTGAAAAATAGTATTTTGTGTTATGGACAGCCCAGATTTTTAAAGAAATTTTTCATTGGCATTCAAATTATTTCCATTGTGTTTTTACTTTGAAGCCTTATGAATAAATCTGCTATAGATATCTCAGTACAAGTCTTTTTGTTGAAAAGTATTTTCATTTCTCTTCGATAAACACAAAAATATAGGATTACTGCATTTAGCATAGGTATATGTTAAAATTTATTTTTAAAATATTAAAGTATTTTTTAACATAGGTGTATCATTTTAATTCCTACCACCAACGTGTAATATCTCTGGTTGATTTACAACCTTATTTAGTATTAATACCATTTAGTATTGTCAGTCTTTTAAATTTTATTATTAGTGTGTGTAGTAACATCTGTGTGTAGCTTTTAATTAGTATGTCCCTCATGACTAATAATGTTGAGCATCTGTATATGTGCATATTTCTCATGTGTACATCTTTTTCCAAGAGTTATCTATTCAAATATTTTGTTCATGTATTTATCAGGGTGAATGTCATCTTAATATTGAGTCACAAATGCTCTTATATCTGAATATATGTCTTTTTTTAGATTTATGTTCTGCAAATACTTTCTTCCAATTAATAGTTTGTATTATTTATTTCTGAAGGTTTATTAAAAGTACAAGAATGTTTTCAGTTTGAAAATCCGATTTATCTTAAATTTCTTTTGTAGTTCATGCTATTTTTTTTTTAACCTAAGAAATCTCTTCTTAACCCAAGATGCATAAGATTTTTTCCTCTGTTTTCTTCTAGAATTTATGTAGTTTTAACTCTAACATTTATGGTACATTACATTTTGGATTAATGTTTGTACATTGTTTGTGATAACATAGATTTTCTTTATATATATACATATTGCATTTGGATATCCAATTGTTCACCATCATTTGTTGAAAAGGCCATTCTTTCCCAAAATGAATTGTTTACCTAGCCATCTTTTTCAAAACCCAATTGAATCTCTCACTCTATATATGTATATAGACACACATGCATACATACCTATGTATATACATATATATATATTAATGCACACTTATACACATATATTAAACATGTCTATAATATGAATATATACACATAAATGTATATATTATTTATATATACTATATAATATACACACATGATGTATATACACACATACACACATATTATATATTTGTATTTTAAGACTCTCAATTCTGTCTTAATAATCTTTATATCTTTTCTTATTCCAATATCATATTTTTTTTGATACTGTAGCTTCAAAATACCACAAAATCAACACTCTGCTTGCCTCCACCCCTTGGCTGTTTGTAAATAGTGCTGCTATGAACATGGGTGGAACAAATATCTGTCTGAGTTTTTGCTTTTAATTGTTTTATATAGCCTTAGAAGTTGAGTTGCTCAATCATATGGCAATTATTTTTTAAATTTTATTTAAGTACCATCCTAGTGTTTTTCATAGCAGCTGCATAGTTTTACATTCCTACCAATAGTGCACAAGGGTTCCAATTTCTCTACATCTCACCAACATTTATCATTTTTTTTGTTTGTTTTGATAGCAGCCATTCTGATGGGTATAAGGTGATATCTCATTGTTTTTTTAATTCGCATTTCATTAATCATTAGAGATGTTGAGCATCTTTTCATGTGCTTATTGGCCATTTGTACATCTTCTTTGAAGAAATGTTTATTCAATTCTTTTGCATATTTTTAGTAAAGTTTTTAATGTAGTTATTTATATGTTTTATATATTCATCAAATATATGATTTGCAAACATTTCATATGTTTACTATGAAACCTTATTTAATAGGTTGATTTTCCTTTGAAAATACAAGATTTTTCATTTCGATGTAGTAAGAAACATCTCTTTCTTTGCTACATATGCTTCTGTATCATATAAAAAATAATGCTGAATTCAGTGTCATAAAGCTTTTCTTGTGTGTTTTCTTATAGCTTTACCCCTTACATTTAGGTCTTTGATCCATTTTGAGTTAATTTTTGTATAGGGTGTAACTTAAAGTCCAACTCATTCTTTTGCATATGGATATCCAGTTTTCCAATGCCATTTTTTGAATAGACTGTCATTTCCCTATTTAATGCTATTGGCATGGCATCCTTGCAAAAATCACTTGACTATTTATATAAGGGTTTTTCCTGGGTTCTCTGTTTAATTTGGTTTGTCTATATATCTGTCTTTATATGAATACCACACTTTTGTAAATGTTGTAGCTTTGTGGTAAATTTTGAAATTAGGAAATGTTAGACCTTCAACTTTGTTCTTTTTTCAATTTTTCTTTGGCTATGTGGGTTCTTTGAATTTCCATAAGAATTTTAGAGTTAATTTTTCTACTTATTCGGAATACTGTGTTAGAATTTTAGTAGGTATTGCATTATAGCTGTAGATTGTTTTGCATAGTATTTATATCTTAAAAATATTGTGTCTTCCAACCCGTGAAGCTGGAGTGTAATCCTTCCATTTATTGGTGTCTTTTACATGGTTTGATACACACACATATATACATATATTAAACATATCTACGTGTATGTTTTCAGTAACTATTATTTGCTGTATAAAAGTCTTTTGGATACTTAGTTAAGTTTATTTCCCAGTAGTTTATTGTTTTTGATGCTATTCAAAATTGAATTGATTTCTTAATTTCCTTTTGAAATTATTCAATGTTGAGTACAGAAATGCAACTTATTTATTTATTTATTTATTTATTTATTGGTGTTGACTTTGTATTCTGCAACTTTGCCAAATTTATTAGTTCTAAGAGTTGTGTGCCTGTGAAAACTTTCTGAATATAAATCATGTTGTCTGTGAACAGAAATAATTTTACTTCTTCCTTTCCAATTTGGATGCCATTTATTTCTTTGTCTTGCCTAGTTGCTTTGGCTAGGACTTACACTATTATGTTGAATAGAAGAGCAAAAGTGGGCATCATTGTCATTTTCCTGATCTCAGTGGAAAAGTTTTCATTTGCTCACTATTGAGTATGATGTAAGCTGTGGGAACACTTGAGTTTTAATCTAAATAAATTATTTCTTCTGTCTTGATTTTTAAATTATTACAAATAATTTTTATTAGGTCTTGAATATCCTTTTAAAGTAATGCTTCTTAATTTTAATGTCCCTTTCAGGAATATAGAAGAAAGTTTAAAATATGTATTAAATGCACTGTAATTATAAGATATTTAAACAAATTTTGAGATTTTAAAATTACATCAAGGAGCAAATATCCATGCCTTGGTTTGTAATTGCCAGTCTTATTCACTAAAAAATGATAAACACTCAAAGTCCAATGGTATACAGTACATGATTTTGCCCTTTTAAGAGATATTTTGAAACTGACATCATAATCTTAAATCCCTCTATACATTTACCAGGCTATAGCTTTCAGTTTAGCTGTGTTTCTGTTTTATTTGATACATACTGAAAAATAATGCAAATATTAATAAAATAGTGCACAAACTGGGAGATACCCTTCACATTATAGCAATTGATTGAAAATATACATATCAGCCCTTTCAAAATCTACATGTTCACATAAATTCTACTCTGTCTCTTTTTTCTTTTCTTTCTTTTATTTTTCTTTCTTTTTAGTAAATGATTACCTGTGGGTTTTTTGTTTTCTTTTGGATTTCAAAACTATATCTAAGAAATTGATATATCCTGAATTAATGTATTATAAGATATCATGGTCTACAATTTTGAAATGAGGCATTTAAAATCAAATATACTGCACAGGAATTCATTTCTTGGAGAATGGGACTTAACCTAGTGGTTCTTCCAAGTTTTAAACTCAATGCTATCTTACTTTAGTTCAGAAAAAAAACAAACTTGTACACTTTTAAGTTGCCAAGACTACATGTTTAATTCCATTGTTTTATATGACAATGATAAAACTATTTGAGAAGGCATGAGGAGGAGGCCAGAGAAAAACGTTAAAATTCAAAGGAGTATTGAACCATGTATTTTGTAGCCACGATTGATTATAAACTCCAGAGGACTGATCTCATGTGTTTGGGAGTTTCCTCTGTCTCAAGACAGAGGAAAACACAATGATGGGGCAGCGAAAAAGGCAGTTCTGGAATTTAATTATGGTTGTTTTGTAAATATTTGAAAGCAAGTAATGGTGAACTCTTGGTTATTTTATTTTATTCCGACTTAAACTATTAATTCATTGATATTTTTAAAAATATTGATTTTGAAATAATCTCCAGAAATATTCAGGGACAGTGGTATTATATCATCTGGTAGCCCTTATTTGATACTCCCTACAGGAAAGATAGTTAAATGCAACCATGCAGCAACAAGATGCCTCTGCATCTATTTTTAACCAAAATGAATAGTGTATTTGTGAAATTAAAAGTAAGATTAACAGAAAGTATAATATTCTTCAATGCAATTGATGCCAACAAATAAAACTGATTACTTAATTCTTTAAAACTGAAAATTCAGTTAAATAAGCATCTAATATTTTTTTGGATCCGTTCAAATAGTAAAACCATACTTACTAGTATTTATATTCTGTATATAAATTTAATGCTTTTTTTATATCTTTCTTTTCTGTATCCCTTCCTCCTTCTCTTTTATCTTCCTTTTCTCCATTTCCTCCCTCCTTTCATTTTTTGTTATTAAAAATAGTTACAGTTGCATATTGAATTGGATTATGCCAAACTACATTCTCATATATATCAGATGTTAATCTATAATAATCTAAATTTTATATTCAAACCTTAAAGTATAATATAGTTATATATAGTAATATGTTAATGTAATAAATAACAAATATATAATTAATTTGGTATTGCTAACCAAATAAATTATATTTTTTATTTATTATATAAATATATGATCAAATATAACTTTATGTATGGAAACTTTGGATTAAATATGTTTTGTAACATATACTTTCACTTTAATGTATATATCTATGTAATCAACAACTGTATGATGTCAGTAAGTCATCTGGTGCTTTTGTCTCTAACTGAGGCTAAAAATCAGTAAGACAAGAGACTCATGCACAGGCCAATTGACAAACATCAGAGAACCTGAACACTTATTTGATTATTATTTTCTATTACTCCTAAAGGAATCAACATGATGCATTCTGAAATACAGGTTAGTTCTCATTTCTTCTCTGGAAGTGATGATTTGGCTTGCCCTGCTCCCACCATTATAGCCTCTAGCTACTTTTTGCCTGCCAGTCCTCAGGCAGGTCCTCTCACAGCGTGCCCTCCTTCAAACTTTGATGTCTCCTTTTCAGTCTTCAGCTCCTTAGAGTTTCCTCCATCCTCCCATCCTGCCCCTTGCCCTCAGATGCAGTTTGCCTCTTCCTCCAGGTCTTCCATTCAGCACACGCTTTTCTTCTCTCTGCAGCTCATCCCCCAAACAACCCTACACCCACTTATCGTGTGACATCCAGCCCTCTCTGCTTTACATGCCCAGGCTCCTAATTCTTAGTGCCACCCTTAGTACCAGCCCTTAAAGTGTGTGCCTATCTCAAGGTCTTTGTCCCCTGCCTGCTGTTCTGTTGTTTTCATCCCTATTTTGTCAAGCCCTATTGCACTGTTTTTCACTTCTCTTCATCCTCCTCCTTTTTGTTCTTCTACTTTTTCTTTTGCATTTGTTAATGTGATGGTTAGGAAAAATCTTTTTCAAGTGTTTCCAAACCTTACTACCTACGCTCTTCATCTCTAAAAGAAATGAAGACATAACTTTTCAACCCTATGAGATGCACTATGTACATCTCTCTGAAGAATATAGAGAGGGATATAGAGAAGGGCGAACTTGACTGTTTTTGTCCTTATAATTGTTCTCTCTTCAAGGGGTGTTTAAACTCTATAAACCACAGGAGCAGCTCTGGAGTCTTAGAGTCAAATAGGACACTTTTCCACAGAACTGGCTGGCTGGGAGTTATGGGTAAGATATCTGTCCATGGAATGAGAGTATATTCCAGGACATGTCATTGTAACCATGATGGCAGACACATGAGATGTTTAATTTATCCAAAGTCTGGGCAAAATCTATCAATATGGTACATACGAAATGACTAAATTTTGGGAACAGTGGTAAAGTACAAATATGGAGTTTTGAATAAGACAGATAAAGCTTCAGCTGAAAGCTATGTCACTAACAATGAGGCATAGATTTGGTTATTTCATTTCACTAAGTTTTAGTTTCCTTCTAGTGGGAGAACTTATATCACTGTGAGCATCATGAAGGTATTTGAAAAAATAAGAAACATAGTAGGCATTCCATACATATTAGCTCCCTTCTCCTGAGTCATCTCTCTATCCTACCAAGCACCTTAAATACATAGAGTCATGCATTGCTTAACAGTGATACATTTAGAGAAACGTGTCATTAGGTGATGTTATCATTGTGTGTAGCTCATGGAACGTACTTACATAAACCTAGATGGTATACCCGACTACACACCTAAACTATGAAGTATTATAGCCTATTGCTCCTAGGCTACAAGCCTGTACAACATATTGCTGTACTGAATATTGTAGACAAAACACAATGGGATTTGTCTATCTAAAACTATCTCAACATAGAAAAGGTACAGTAAAAATACAGTACAAAAGATAAAAAATTTTACACCTGTGTAGGATACTTAGCTCACTGCAGCCTCCTCCATCTACCAGTCTCAAGCAATTCTCCTGACTCAGCATCCTGAGTAGCTGGAAATACAGGGGCATGCCGCCATGCCCAGCTAATTTTTTTTTTTTTTTTTTTTTGAGACAGTGTCTTGCTCTGACACCCACGCTGGAGTGCAGTGACATCATGATCTTGGCTCATTGCAACCTCCAACTCCTGGGTTCAAGTGATTCTCCTGCCGCAGCCTCCCCAGTAGCTGGCACTACAGGTGCCCACCATCATGCCCAACTAAGTTTTTTGTATTTTTAGTAGAGATGAAGTTTCACCATGTGGGTCAGGTTTGTCTCAAACCCCTGACCTCAGATGATCCACCTGCCTTGGTCTCCCAAAGTGCTGGGATTTCAAGCGTGAGTCACTGTGTCAGGCTTTTTAAAAATTTTTTTAGTAGAGGTGAGGTCTTGCTGTGTTTCTCAGGCTAATCTCAAACTCCTGAGCTCAGGCAATTTTCCTGCCTTGGCCTCCCAAAGTGCTAGGATTACGGCATGAACCACCATGCCTAGCCAACTTTATATAAAATTTTCTTTCTTCAAAATAAGTTAACCTCACCTTACTATAATTACTATAATTTCTTTACAAACATTTTTACTCTCTTAAAATAACACTTAGAAACACATTGGAGAGTTGCAAAATAAATATTTTTTCTTATTTTTTGTATATAGTTATATTTTTTATATCTTTATATATATATGAGTGTGGAATATCCTTATTCTACAAGCTTTTTTCTATGTACAGTTTTTGTTTTACTTTTTAAACTTTTTTATTAAAAACTAAGGCACAAACACATGCTTTAGCCTAGGCCTACACAAAGTCATATATATATGCTGTCATGATGTAGCTGTTTTCCCCCTCCAGGCCTTGTCCCACTGGAAGGACTTTAGGAGCAATAGTCTGCTGGAGCTGCCATCTATGATAACAATATCTTCTGAAATACCTCCTGAAGGACGTATTTGAGGTCATTTTACAGTTAACTTTTTATATAAGTAAGACTACACTCTAAAATAACAATAAAAATTATAGTATAGTAAATATATAAACCAGTAACATAGTCATTTATTAGTAACAACTGTTAGGTAGTGTACATAATTGTATATGCTGTACTTTTATACAACTGGCAGTGCAGCAGGTTTGTTAACAGCAGCGTCACCACAAACACTGCAGTAATATGTTCTGCTACAACATTACCAGGGCTATGACATCACCAAATAAAAGGAATTCTTCATCTCCATTTTTAATTTTATGGAACCACTCTCATGTATGAGGTCTGTCATTGACCAAAATGTCATTATGCAGTGCATGACTACACACACACACAGGTATATGTATATACACACAGAGATGGTCCCTGATCTGGAGTGTTTTGGCTTAGTATTTTTTGATTTCTCAATAGGTTTATCAGGACATAACCCTACTGTAATTTGAAGAGCATCTGGATTTATGACGGTTCTGATTCAAGTTGCGATCTTTTAACATTACCATGAGTTTATCAGGGTTTTAAATGGATTTTTGACTTACAGTATTTTTTACTTAAAATCGATTTATCGAGACCTAAACCTATCATAAATGGAGGACCATCTCTGTGATCTCTGTGTGTTGCCTGGCTAATTTTTCTGTTTTTAAGTAGAGATAGGATTTCACTGTGTTAGTCAGGCTGAACTCAAACTCCTGACCTCAGGTGATCCACCTGCCTCAGCCTCCCGGAGTGCTGGAATTACAGTTGTCTTGAGGAAAGTAGGAGCTTACTTAATGCAATTTATAGGAGTGTTTTAGTTGCCTCTGACAAGATTTCTGTGAAAAATCTTTAAAGCAAACCTATTTTTCTGGCTTTTGTTTACAAAAACAAAGCCTCTCTGAGGACAATACCTTGTGAGAGAAGCTCATTAGGGAAGCTTCTAGAGGAAAAGGAATCAATGGTTCTACAAAACTTGGATGGGAACAAACATCTCCAGGCTTCTAAGGAGCAGAAACCTATATCACGATCTATAGTGGCTATTTGGACAGAGGAAGGGCCTGTTGGGAAATCATCTGTGAGATATAGGTAGGGAGAGTGTGCCAAGACTGCGCCCACATCTATAGCACCTACGATGGCATTAGAGTAAGATACCTTTTTCTCCAGGTTGCAGCCAAGCATAAATTTTATTTTATTGAGATCAAGTATCAATCTGTTGCCCAGATTGGGTACAGTAGCATGATCTTGGCGCACTGCAACCTTTGCCTCCGGAGTTCAAGCGATTCTTCTGCCTCAGCCTGGGACTACAGGCATGAACCACCTTGCAGGGCTGATTTTTGTATTTTTAGTAGAGATGGGGTTTCACCATGTTGACCAGGCTGGTCTCAAACTCCTGACCTCAGGTGATCTAATCGCCTCAGCCTCCCTAGGTGCTGGGATTACAAACATGAGCCACCACAGCCAGCCCAAGCATAAAAATTAAGGTCTGGTGAAGGGAAGCAATCCTCAGCCCTTCTAGTATCCAACCCTGCCACTAACTCTAGAGCTACATGGGCATTTTGAAAGACTCCCCAAAACTAATCAAGCACGCATTTTTTAGAGAACTTGTAGTGTCATTTTCAGATGCTATGTGGACTTTGTCAATAATTATATCGCTATGACCATTACGGAGACTTGAAGCTCTTTTTCTAACTTTTGATACTTATATAATCTCACCTTCCCTAGATTTTTGAACAGCTTCCCAAATGACTGTAATGAAATGTGTGAACTCAGTAAAATGGTCGCTAGGGACCAAATATCATTTCATTTAAAGAAAATAATATATTGTAGGTTTTTTTGCACATCTCTGCAAGATATGACTTGCAAAGTATCTAGGTAGGTTTTAACTTTTTTTGGATAATTAAATTGCTTCCTTGTTTTGATTCTAATATATATATATATATATATTCTGTATATATTTGTTCTCTATAATTCATATACATTTCTATATATACATATATGTGTATATATATACATTCTGAAAGACTTGGCATGTTTATATTAGATAAATTTTTGCAGATTATTATACTCATGAATTCTTAAACATATAAGGAAAAACATTTAGTAAAAGAGGACATCCTACAGAAAAATGAATTCATAGAATAAACATATGAAGTTTATAATACAAAATTATATAATATATAAAGATGGATTCACAACTACCCTTGGTTCAACTTCCAGTTTCTAGTTTAAAATTCCACGATGCATTCACTAAAATTAAAATATTTCATCTAGAGTACCTGAGAGACAAACATGCTGTATATAAATAAGGCTTCATGGAAAAAAATTAACCTCAGTCTTTGAACTGCTGAATGTAAGCATGCTTTAGTTCACAATTTTGTTTTAACATATCACCAGATTTTTCCTCAAATGTAATGTCTCCAAAAAGTAAGTAGAATCCTACAATACAATACAATACAATACAAAAAAGATGCAATACTATCAGGTATCTACATATAATATTTTTCCAAGGTAATATTTAGAACTTCTCTTAATAAAAGAATGCAACCAACCCAAAGATAAGCAGCTAAATAAAGAAGAGGAAGAGATAGTGTTGATGTTTAACTTCACCACCCACAATCAGCCACATCTGAAAGCGGAAAAAAAGTAGTACAATTATAATAAACGAACATTCCTTTTGCTTCAAAAATGTTTACTTCTGATATTCTAATCAGTCTAAAATTGTAAGAGTTACTAAGACATTTATTTTCTTACACAGTAATTTTCTTTAAACATGTTCTGTTTCGCTTCGTGATTTGACTTGTTTTACATGTATTTACAAAAGGGGATAATACCATTCAAAATAAGGCAGTTAATAATTTCTAAGAATATCAGCTCGAAATCTACAACATAGTAATATATTTGTAATTCCTTTTTAAAGCTATATGATGAGCTGTGAAGAGAAATAAAAGAATTCTTATAGGAATGTTGAATATTTTTTATCAATTGTTTAAAATCTAATTATTAGCAGCAATAATTGACTAATATTAATGAATAGAAATCGTGAATTTATGTATGATTTTTCCTTGCTTTTTCAAAAGAGCAATTGACTTATTCTTGTATCAATGTATTCATAGAAGGATAATTAAATGAAAATATTATAAATAACATGGAGCATTTTTCACTATCTTGAAACTTCTATTTTTTTGCATTGCCTGAATAATTTAATAGTAAAACAAAATAGGTAGATATGTGTAGCAACTTTACCACAAAGCTAAATAAGACAAAAGGAGATTATTCCTGTTTAGGTTACTTTGTATCTATAACAGACCAAAAATTTCACAGAGATGTTTCTGACAATTCATTTACAGAGGTGTATTAGGCCTAATTAGTATTTTTTTGGCATAGGTTATTATCAATAACCTGGGGACCAGAGCATTTGTTTTACAATTTATAGGTTTATAAGAAAAGCAAATTTGAGGAGAAATGATCCTCTAAGTTCCGTGTGCTAATTATAAATATATTAATTCTAATTTTAAAATCAGTAATTTAATATTTTGGTAAACTAGGACAAGATAGTAATTCTAATTAGTTATGCCAAATTGTTACTAAGTGAAACAGATTTAATAGTCCCTTTGAACCTGTTAAGAAAAGTTTGATTGTAATGAATATCTTTGTGTATTGTTTTGACCTCTACTTCAACTACAGAATCCCAATTTGTTTTAAATGTTTTCTCAGGTACAGGACTCTATGATTAATATCTCTTGCTGTGTTATCTCTGCTGCTAATGGAAAACATTGGGTGTTCTTTCACTTCACAGAATGCAAACGCAGATGAAAAAATTTCACAGGTGAACTCGTTATGAACACTTCTAATTGCTTAGGAACAGTGTTTGAAAATCTCAAGTAATTTGCCATTATTATAATGAATAGCATAAACTGTAATTTTTCATAGTAATTAACTTGTGTCAGCACCATTATTTTTCATTAATTATAAATGAGAAAGAATGAAAGAACACCCACAGGAACAGATGTGCAAAATTGTCTCTTAGGTTCTATTTTATGTTTTCTTTTTGTTTTTTCTTTTTTCCTCTTTCCCCTACTTAGCGTACTATTCTATCAAACTTGAGGAAAATGCAAATGGTAATGCCTTTTTGGGGCAGAAAAGGACAAAGAGCATGTAATGAGGTTGTTGTCTGCAAAGTCCAGTGTATTAATAAAAGAAGAAAATTGTTACTGGCATGCCAGATAAAACTATTAGGGGTGGGGAAGAACACTTTACTTTTATTAAGTGCAACTGAGATAATTTGAGGAAATGTATTTTGACAGTCTTCTTCTTTTGTTAGAAAAATAAAAGTCATTATCTAGTTTTGCCAGATTTTATGAGTCTGGTGTGTTTAATTAAAGTCAAATTGAAAAAAAAAAGGAGAAAAATATGATGTACTTTATTCTATTTCATTGGTTGGATGTCTTTTTCTGTGATTCTCCATAACAGCTTTCATGCTGTTTCCAGAGGGCAGAATACAGGTATGGCTTGGGCACTTTTGTGTTATTCACTTTCTTCAGCCCCATAAAATAATTAAATGTGTTGCCATTCCCAGTTTTTCTATTTTAGGCTAGTTACAAGCATAGAAAGTCTTAAAATCATTGTACTGTAAATTTATTGTGACTTAACAGTGTTTTCAAAAGGGAACCTAATTAGCAGATCTCTAAGGATATCATTCTAACTCTTGTTTTTTTACAAACGTTGGCTAAGACTGTCCTCAGAATCATTCTTATTCTATATAGGAAAAGGCAGCTATCAGTTTTGCCCCACATGAGTTGACTGGGAAAACAGATGTTAGATGATAAAAGCAGAGCATAGTCAAATGCATTTGGAAAAGCATGGCAACTTGATGGGTTTTTTCTTTAAACTTCATTTTTTTTTTTTTTCAGGGCTTTTAAGTTGGTGAGTTCACTGTGAATCTCTAGGAGAAAAGTAGAATATTCAATGTTTTTAAAAGGTTATTTGATTCTATAACCAGTTTTTTCATAACTCATGTACCTTATAGCATATGTTAAAAATAGCACTACCTAGATGAAGTTTGCTAGACAGTGAGCATTATTTCCTTTTTATTATCAGAGGCTACTTATCCCAGTAGTCAGTAATGATGGAGAAAGAAGCTTGAATTAGGGAAACTTGGCTTTTATTTTATCAGGTATCTTCTCAACTGTAGTCTAATTTGTTCCTAGCTCAACGAATCCCTCTACATTTATTCTATATGTAGATGCTTTTCTGTCTACTCAACCCAATTAAACCGTTCCTGCCTTATATGATAGTTTTGAAAAACTTTAATGGTAAAAATTAATATATGGTGGTAATAGTATACTTTTCTTACCTAGAACTGCTAAACTAAACCTATGAATATAACTACAAATAAGACTGATCCAGATAACAGAAATAATATGTTTAATTTTTAGGCTCATATTCGTATTTGCTTACATTCAGGATTATCATGATGATTAAATTAAATTATGTGAGAAAGTTATCAATATATAGGTGAATCTAGTAGAATGCCTAGGATTTAATAGCTATATACAAAAATTTAGTTCAACCTATTTTCCTTGGTATTCTGGGAATAACCATTCTTCTTTAATAGTTTTAATTTATACAAACTGGTTAAATATTTAAAAGTGCTATGTCTTGGATCTGTCTTCTACCAAACACATGTTGAAATGCAATTGTCCATTGTAACAGTATTAAGTAGTAAGATCTTTAGGAGGTGTTTTGGTCATGAAGACCTATAATAATTAGTATTATTTTTAGTTGACAAATTATAATTGTATATTTATGGATACAATGTAATGTGTTGATATGTGTCTAAAATGTGAAGTGATTAAATCAAGCTAATAGATACATACATTATGTCATTTGCTTATCAATTTTACGACATGACATTTGAAATTTGCTCTTAAATATTTTGAAATAAACCATAACTATTATTGACTATAGTCACCCTGCTGTGCAATAGATCTCAAAATGCATAATTTCTATCTGACACTTTGTATCCATTAACCAACTCCCCATTTTCTCCTTTCTGCCTCCAACTCCCAACCTCAGGTAACCATCATTCTAATCTACTTCTGTGAGTTCAACTCTTTTAGATTCTACATATAAATGAGATCATGAAGTACTTCTTTCTGTGCTTACCTTATTTCACTTGACATAGTGTCCTCCAACTTCACTCAGGTTGTCACAAATGACAATATTCTTTTCTGTTTAAGGGCCAAATAATAGTCCATTACATATATATAGCAAATTTTCTTTATTCACTCACACGTTGACAAACAATCCAATGGTTTGCAAATGTTTTCTCCCATTCTGTGGGTTGTTTTTTCAGTTTGTTCATTGCTTCCTTGTTGCACAGAAGTTTTTTAGCTTGATGCCATCCTGTTTGTCTATTTTTGCTTTGTTGCCTGTGCTTTAAGGATTATATCCAAAAGTGTCTTTGCTCAGGCTAGGGTTGTGGAGCTTCTTCCCTGTTTTCTTCTAGTCATTTTACAGTTTCATGTTTTACATTTAAGTTCTTAATCCATTTTTAGTTGATTTTTGTATATACTGTGAATTAATTATCTAATTTTATTCTTCTGCATGTGGGCCAACAGTTTTCCAACATCATTTATAGAAGAGATTGCTATTTCCTCATTGTGTGCTGCTCTTTTGCTCTTGACACCTTTTTCAAAAATTAATTGAACATAACTGTGTGTGTTTATTTCTGAGTTTTCTATTCTGTTCCATTGGCCAATTTGTCTGCTTAAATGCCAGTATCATGCTGCTTTGATTACTATCACTTTTTAGGGTATTTTGAAATCAAAGATTGTGATACCTCTAGCTTTGTTCTTTTTGGCTATTCAGGGTCTTTTATGGTTCCACGTAAATCTAAGGATTATTTTTTCCATTTCTGTGAAAAATTGCATAGGAATTTTTATACACTATCGTTTCCTTCCTTAAAGGCATCTGGGAAACCTTTCCTTTAAGGACTCTCAAGCTCTGAGTTAACTCAGGTCTAAGTAATAGATTGAACTGACTGCTGTCATGTAGTTGTCTTGTTCTACATTCATATTTGTAGTTTATTTGCATTTATTGTTATCTATTGTTTATTTTTTTCTTTATATCAATCACTTAAAATGTCAATGAAGTTCTTACTGATATCATTTCTGGGAATCTTATAATTAACTGAATACTAAGAAACCTCCATGATCAGGCCGTTAACAAATATCTTGTTTTTTCGTTCTCTTCCCTGATTCCTGTTATACATTTTGTCTTGTGATTAAGTACTACCTCTGTGCTTAGCCTCTGTGGTTCTCTCTCCATCCTGCTTATATAAGGGGAACTTATTTAATTGTTGACCTCTAAGCAGTATTCCAGTCCTGAAGCAAATTGCAAAGTCAACTTTGTTCATTTAAATTTTGCCGCTTCCCTAAACATGCTAGATTTCAACCAAAGAAGAAAGGAAAATGTTGTAGAGATACTTGGAGACCCGAGGAAGGAAAAGGTATATTTAAAACTCCAGCTTCTTTATCTTCCAAAATATTTGCATTTAAAATTTTCTTTGTAGAATAAGAGATTATGAAATATTGATACCATTTAGCTTGAATACTTAGAGTACAGTTCTCATTCATATTTTCCAGCCCCAAAATTGGTTAGAATTTAAGCTAGCTGCCTGAATCTGCAGAGTGCTCTGGTGCCAATACATTCTTTCTTTTTTTTCAAACTTTTGGTTCATTTTACATTTTTGAAGACTTTCAAAAGTCTATTTCTACAAATATTCATTAGATATAGGACATGCTTTTTATCCAACATTAGAAATCATTTCTTATTAAACTATTCTGTTCCCTAAACTTTCTGCATTTTTTGTACCCCTTTACCACCAATAATGGCCATGCTTGAATTTGGTTACTAAGTAAGAACAGAGACTGAAGATTCTTGGGGAAGATGAGCTTTCTTTTATGAAATAGGAGTGGCAAGAAGTAAAGTGCGATACACAGTGTTTCAAGGTTTAGGTTTTCTTGTTACCCAAGTCCTTCAAAGCTTTACATATTATTACAATTGCCAAAGTCCTTTAATTTTTTTCCCAGTAGAGACAGGATAAAGTTGTGAATTTGTGGCTAATTTGGCAACTTACTGTATATTTCTGAATGTTTGTTTGTGTTCTCAATCCTTTTACAACAGCAGCTAAATGGTTCTTTTCAGCATGGTCATGTCTTGGGGCAAGAACATTAGAATTTGAATTTGTCACATTAGGTTATCCAGTGTTCTGGTGCAGCCAAATTATCCAACCCAATGGACAGCATCTGTGTTAATGGCTTAATTGACAGCAGCTGTGCTAAATTAGTGACAGAACAAGTATGTAATCCTTGTGAGCTTCACTCTAAATTGGCTTATATGATTTAATGACTTAGTTTACCACAATATGCCATTGGCTTCAAGCCTCCCATTCAGTGTCTATTATTTTCTAATAACCAATTTTGAATGCTGTACTTTCCTTAAGTCTATGTTTTCCAAACCCAGTCTGTTGTGAGGTTTGGTGCTAATTAAACCTCTTTGATTGCAATCAGTAAAATCTACCTCTCAATACTTCCTGCAAATAATTTTTTTAAAAATTATGTAATTGGAAGTATGCTATGTAGCTCTCAAAATTGATGTAAAAGCTACAAGATAATAATAATCTTGATTCACACATAAACCACAGCAATTCTTGTTTTCTCAGCACTGGGAACTTACTGACAGTACTTAATTCTTCATCCATCTGAGTGACTCAGCCTCAAAAATTATTGGGATACTGTATTTCCAAACAAGATTGCAATTGCCCAGATAGGGAGAAAACGTATAACACTACTGCTGTAGACTAGATGTTTGTATCTCCCTTCCGTCAAGAGTCATAGGTTGAAACTAATCCCTAATGAGATAGTATTAGGAAGTAGGGCTTTTGGGAAGTGATTAGGCCATGAGGGCAGAAACTTCATGAATGGTATTTGTGCTCTTAAAAAGAGGCCTCAGAAAGCTCCTTTGTCCCCTCTGCCATTTGAGGACACAATGAGGAGATGGCCTTCTATGAAGTTGGCCTCTTTCAGACGCAGAATTTGCCAGTACCTTGATCTTGGGCCTCCCAGAACCTAAAAGTGTGAAGAACAAATCTCTGATATTTTATTTTATTTATTTTTTTTTGAGACAGAGTTTTGCTCTTGTTACCCAGGCTGGAGTGCAATGGCACGATCCCGGCTCACCGCAACCTCTGCCTCCTGGGTTCAGGCAATTCTCCTCCCTCAGCCTCCTGAGTAGCTGGGACTACAGGCACGCGCCACTGTGCCCAGCTAATTTTTTGTATTTTTAGTAGAGACAGGGTTTCACCATGTTGACCAGGATGGTCTCGATCTCTTGACCTCGTGATCCACACGCCGTGGCCTCCCAAAGTGCTGGGATTACAGGCGTGAGCCACCCCATTCAGCCCCAAATCTCTCTTATTTATAAGCCACTCAGTCTATAGTAATTTATTATAGCAGGCTGAATGGACTGAGACAATAAGACAACCACCAAATTGTCAGATCCATGAGGCTGGGTGTTTTCTTTTTTTTCCTTTTCTAGTTTTTTTTTTTTTTTTTTTTTTTTTGGCAACACCAGCTTGAGAAGAGGTCAGGTATTTTTATTCATTTAGTTTACCACGGTGTCCTCAGTGGAACTGGAATATAGTGTTTGCTCATTAAATATTTTTTGATGAAAGGATGGCTTTGTGAAAGGAAATCTCTCCAAAATCACTGAGCCAAAGGGAAAAGTCAAGCTGGGAACTGCACTGGGGAAACCTGCCTTCCATTCTCTTCCTAAGTAAGATAGCACAAAGATTTTTAAAACCTACACACCTCCGTCACAATTTGCCCACCAATAAGTTCCTTGTGGATAAAAAAGAGGTAGAACTCAAACTTATCCCTTTGCTCACATAGAGACAAATGCATATCTGACTGCTTCCTTTGCCCCATTGTTTCACTAAGGCATAAGTGAAATTGTGCTTTCAGTGATAGCCTAATCAGATTCTCAGAAGAATGCAGCCCTTTGTCTCTGATCTACCCTTGACCTATGACCTACCTACCTGGACGCCTCCTCTCCATTTCGAGTTGTCCTGCCTTTCTGGACCAAACCAATGTACATCTTACATATATTGATTGATGTCTCATGTCTCCCTAAAATGTACTAATAAAAATTCAAACTATGCCCCAACCACCTTGGACATCTGTCGCCAAAACCTCCTGAGTCTGTGTCACGGGTACATTCTTAACTTCAGCAAAATGAGTTTTCTCAGTTGAGTGAGACCTGTTTCAGATACCTTTTGGTTTATAGATTATATTTGCATGTGTATGTGTATACACACACACACACATATATCTAAGTCATGTAGTGAGACCCTATAATTGAAAGTCCAAATTAATCATATAAAGTAATTATGTGTCCATTGTATAAAGTGATAATGAACAGACTAGAAGAAAAGATTTTTCTTTCTTTAATGAATTTTGCTGGTTTTCTAACTGGGTTTCTTCCTCAGCATGTGGTTTTCTCTCTCAAGTGTGTTTGTTTCAGATTGCTGACCATTTTAACATCCAAAATTGTGTCCTCATTGGAAGAAATGTCTTTACTATGGTATAGTGAATATAATTACTTATAAAATTACATTGATGATGAGAATAATGTCATTTTCATAATTATTTTCTCTTTACATCTGAGACTGTTCCCTTATTGGACATCAGCTCCCAAATCAGATTGGGTCTAAGATCAGACCTTTTTCTTTCTTCTGTAAGCTCTTACTTTGAGGGTAGCTGCAATGGACTTTCTCAGTAATCGTGTTTGCTTGGTTGAAATTTAAGTTATAAATAAGAATTTTAGACTTACTGTTAATTGCCTTGGCAGCAATATGGACCAAAGAATACTCAAGCACTTTACACATTTTATGTCAATTAATATTTATTCATGATGGCATGAATCTCTGTGATTTAAAATTACATAATAAATTAGGTAAATATTATTACTTTTTTCATGTGACAACAGAGGAAAGTAGAGGTCAGAGAGGTAAGATAATTGGCCCACATCACATGGCTAGGAAGTCATGAAGCAATGATTCAAACAAAAATGATCTAATTCTGTGGGTTCCATCATTGTTCTATATTGAAAATCAGTAGGCTAGAAATTTATTTGAACTACTTTTATTTTTCTATAGTAATCAATTATTTTTCTCATTACATTGTGTACAGTCTTTTTACAAAATTGCAAATCTTCTTGTAGTAAGGAGAAAAATTTGTAAACAACAGAATACTTCAAAAGTAACGATAACGAAAGCAACATATCCAAAACTACAGCAATTCATTCAAAACAAATTCACAGACATAATTGTTTTACTTATTAATTTCAAAGTTAATGGTTATTTTGGTGGATGCCTTTATTATAAATTTCTAGTTTTCCACACTGTGTTCTGAGAGTGTTGCATAAATGTTTAACTTTCTCAATTTTGTGGCCTAGAATATAATAAAAATAAAAATATTGTGAAAGTATTCAAATGAAAAGAAAATTTCTCACATTGTAGCACAAGTTTTTGACATGAGTCTGTTAAAATGACATTATATTAATCAGATTCCTTGGAATTATTTATTTATTTATTCTCTGACAAAGAATGGGAAAGTCTCCAGTCTGTTAGTTATTTCTTCTAATGTTCTTTTTAACTTTATTGGCCTATTACATTTAATACTGTGAAAAAGTTTTACTATGATTTGTTTTGTTTTGTAATTCTTCAATGTGTCTCATATTTCATTTAAGACAATTTTTTAATCATTCAAAAATTATTTTTTTCAGTAAAATCTAAGTCATCAGATACTATTACTACCACTTTTAATTTATATATTTTTAAATCTTCTTGATATATATATATATAGCTATTTAAATTTAGATTTTAATTTTTAAATACACCACACACATACACATAAATATATATATATATATATATCTGTATGTACACATATATATATGTAAGATACATATATATATATATATGATACATATATATGTAAGGCACATATATATATAAGATACATATATATATATATATATATATATATATATATATATACACACACTCAATCTGAAAGCCTTGGAATATAGCGCGAAATTTTAAGTCATTTGGCCATATTTCAAAAGATAATATGCTTGGTTGTACTTATTTTATGCTTCCTATTTCTGAGCTTTTATTCTTGAATTTTATTTTACTTTTAATGAGGATTTCATTTGTTTTTATTGACTTACACTTGCAGTAGTTTGGAAAATACATATCCTTCAGAAGTACTTACTCTTCTATAAAAACATATTTATTTGATTATAAACACCAACAATAAAATAGTGTTTTGCCACAGATCATCAATATACCACCTCTGTAAACTGTGGAAACTAGTAATTTATATCTTCCATCTTATTCCACTACAAATGCTGAATTATGTAATTTTTATCCCTACATAATTATTTTCATTAATGAAAATATGCTTTCAATATAATTTTTGTTTTTGTCTTTCTTAGATGGCTATAATAAAATAATACAACCTTTATAGTAGTATTGAATAAGAAGTATTATAAATGAGAACTCTAATTCATAAGGCAAAAAATGACAAATATATCCCATTCTTAGCCTGCGAGCTAAGAATCATTTTACATTTTTAAATGGTTAACAACAATAACAACAAAAAAGAGTATGTAAAATATACTATATGTATCCTGCAACATCTAAATATGTATTAGCTGGACCTTTATAAAGAAAATTTGCTTTTTTGTTTTTCCCTAAGTTGGCAGATTGGAGACATTGTTAGCATGTCTTCCCAAAATGCCTCATTATTTTGGAAAGACAAAATAGTGTGTAGAGATTCATGCCATCAACGTTTCTTCAAGAAGCAACACAGGAACTTAACAGAAAAAAAACTAGGGAATCGCGGTGGCTCGGGCCAGTTGTCCTGGCACTTGAGGAGGCGAGGCTGTAAGTTCAAGGCCAACCTGGGCAACATAAGAACCTCTCATTCATAAAAAAAAAGAAAAAAAACCTAAAATAATCCATAGACCTTTTGAAAGAAATGGCAGGCAGCAGCCCACACTGTAAACCAGACAAAGCTGTGAGTCTTCAAAGCATGAGAGGAGAAACTGCCTCCATGACACACATTCCCACTGGGGAACCAGGCAATCCAGGTCATATGGGAATGCCTTATCCCTACCCAGCACTGGAGCTGATTTAGTGAGCAGGGAGGAACATATGAGAAGGAGTGGAATCAAGACATGCCTTGTGTGCACTCCAAGATCTCCAGCAGGGACAGAGGTAAAGCCATTTTTGATCCTACCAAACAGGGGACCTTGCAGAAGTCTGCCAGCTAACTCAGGTGGTAGTCACAGGTTGAGAGACACTCCCAACTGAGATTTGCTATGTACTCTTGATTAAGATAAATCCCCTTAGTTAGAACTAAGTCATTCACGGGGGAGTGTGCGATAGCCATAGGCACAGGAGTTGGACAACCCTGCTTTGTGGGCAGACTGGGAGGAGCATAGCCTGAAAGCCATGGTTTCTGTTTTGTTTGGAAATGCTATGGCCTGGAGCACTATTGAGTTCTGGGGGCAGACTGTCTGGAACCCAGCTAGCTGTTGTTAGCAGAATACTGTGGGAATGAGGGTGCGAGACTTGCCTTGTCAAGAGTGTGGGAGCTGAAAAGGGCTTACTGCCCATTGAATCCACATGGAGACCCCTCATCTCCATGCGAATTCTTTTGCACAGCAAAGGCAGCTGTGCTTCTCCCTGGGTCTTCACCTTCATGGTCAGGGAACCACTTTCTGATCTCCACTGGGGCCAGTGGGTTGCAGCCACATGTGAGGAGCCAGAGCACAGACTTGCCTGACCCAACCCCAGTCTGGCTTTACCCCTCCATTTGCCCTGGTAAGGTAACACAATGATTAGGGGCTTTTGGGAGCTCCATGGCCCCACCCATTGCCTGAGACAACAGACTACCTCCCTTAGGTAAGGCAAGTGCAAATCCCATGGCTACCACTGCAGCTGGCATTCTTTTGCAAACACCTCCTCCTTGCTGGAGGCCAAGTGTAACAGCCCATTACAATATCTGCAGGCACAATAATATAGCACTCAGTAAGGAGAAAACTTTTGCAAAATCTCAGCTATCACCAATGCCTGTATCACACAATACGTTAAGGCTATTTATAACCAAGGAAATCTAAAAACCTTTGTCACCTTCCTCTCAAGCCCATCAGAGCTGGTGCTGATACCTAATGCTGGGAGACAATAATAGGTCACATCATTGGATTTCTTGCAGACATTTGCTAGCAGCAATCTTTAGTGTGGCAGCCCCACTGGGTGACTAAGCCCAGAGGAGCAGCAGGATTCAAAGTAATCTGGTGCTCAGGGACAGCTACTCTAGTGAAAGTGGTAGTGTACTACATTAAAGAAGCAAAAGAAGCACCCCATGAAACAGAAGACCAGACTGCCTTGAGTCCTAGAAACGTCTGCTTGTGGAAAGTTTCATTAGAGCCACAGTGCTGTGTTGGGCTCTGTGGAAAAATCTGTGACTCCAACCCAAAAATAAGGCAGCCCAGATACTCACGAGGGGTCTTATAGGAGGGGACTTCTCTCCCTCATCTACCACTGCAGACATAGCTAGGGCTTTTTCCATGGGTGCTGGGCATGGGTGCATTTGCAAATAGCCTTTCTCGAACACTTCAGGGTGACTGCATCCTCACAGGAAGGTTCAGGTGTCTATGAAAGGCAGAGTCACAATCGCTGTCTAAATGGAAAATCTACATTTCTGCAGGTGTAAAGAAGTGCCTGTCTGATCTGAATAGCCAGAACAACAGGGCAGAAGTGTGACTGGGAGGTGGATTGCTTTCTTTGTGGCTCCATCATTCCCTCAAAAGAACTCAGTGAATGCATTTCACTGAGAGCTTACACAGCCACCTCTGTCAAGGTTGAGACCTCTACCTACCGTTGGGGTGTTGCATTTACCCACCTACTTTAGCTGCAGCTAGTTTTTACCTATGGGCGTCTCCTATTTGCTAAAGCCTGAAGTGGGGGATAAAAGGTTTTAAGTATACACCTCTGGGAAACAAGATAAGCTTCATGAGGCCTCCGCCATTTCAGCCTCACAGGAGACAGTGAACCTGCTCACACACGCAGCATATTGCTACTACAACCTGCAACTGAGAAAGACATTGCACAAAGACATTGCACAAAGGAACTCATATAAAGTCTTTGCCAGTGAAAGCACCTAGAGCCTAAGCTAAGTAACAATAAGCTATAAACCTTAAAGTCACATCCTCAAGGGGAAAAAATTAAAAAAACAAACAAACAGTTAATTCAAACATAAGTTAAAACTTAATTAGAATAGTTAACCTAAATGAGAAGTAACCAAAAAAAGTAATTCTGGCAATAGGAAAAACAGGGTTCTATAACAACCCAAAATATCACAACTCTCCAGAAACAGATCAAATCAAGATGGAATATTTGAAATATGAGATAGAGAATACAAATAGTTGATCAGTAAGTTACACAAGGAGGTACAAGGCAAAGATGAAAACCAACATAAAAATATTTAAGACCAATTCACCATATGAACAAAAACTTTCTAAAGAGATATGTTTTAAAGAAAAATCAACCAAAACATCTGGAAATGAAAGACACGTTTTGGGACTTACAAAATGCAGTGGAAAGTTTTAAAAATAGACTACATCAAATAGAAGAAAGAACTTCAGAAATTGAAGACAAGGCTTTTGATTCAAACTAATCAGACAAAAATAAAGAAAAAAAATTTTAAAAAATGAGTAAAGTCTCCAAGAAATATGGAATCATGTAAAATGCCTAACCCAAGAATTATTGGTGTCTCAGGTATCTTCTGAGAAGAAATAGAAAAGTTTGGAAAACCAATTTGAGAGAATAATTGAGGAAGACCCCCCTGACCTTGCTAGAGATTTAGACATCCAAATACAAGATGCTCAAAGTAATTGCAAAAAAGGACATCACCAAGTGATATAATTATCAGATGGTCTAAGGTCAATGTGAAGAAAATAATTCTAACAGCAGTGAGACAAAAGCATCAGGTAACCAAAAAAGGAAAACCTGTCATTAGACTAACAGCCAACTTCTCAGCAGGACACTAGGGATTGGGGTCCTATGTTTAGTCTCCTATGTTTTGTTAGCCAAGAATTCTGTATCTAGGAAAACCAAGATTCAGAAATAAAGAAGAAATAAAGTTTTTTTTTCCAGACATTTTATTAAGGCAGGTCTGGTACTGACAAATGTAAAGGGAATTTGTCAATACTAGACCAGCCCTAGAAAAATTGCTAAGAGGAATTCAAAATCTTGAAACAAAGGTTGATATGCACCAGAATTGAAACTCTTGTAAGCATGTAGGTTTTTCTTATTTCTGTGAAGAATATAATTAGTAGTTTAATACATATAACATTGAATCTGGAAATTACTTTGGGCAGTATGGCCATTTTAACAACATTGATGATTTCTATCCATAAGCATGGAATGTTTTTCCATTTGTTTCTGCCATCTCTGATTTCTTTCAGCAATGTTTTTAAATTCTTGTTGTAGATATCTTTCACCTCGTTGGTTAGCTGTATTCCTAGGTATCTTAATCTTTTTGTGGCTATTATGAATGAGATTGTGTTCTTTATTTGGCTCTCAGCTTGAATATTATTGGTGTATAGAAATGCTACTGATTTTTATACATGGATTTTGTATCCTGAAACTTTGCTAAAGTTGTTTATCAGATTTAGGAGCTTTGGGGCAGACACTATGGAGTTTTTTATATAGATAATCATATTATCTACAAACAAAGATAATTTGCCTTTCTCTCTTTACATTTGTGTGTCTTTCATTTCTTTCTCTTCCCTGAATATTCTGCCTTGGCATCCCAGTACTATATTGAACAGGAGTGATGAGAGTGAGTATCTTTGTCTTATTCCAGTTCTTAGGAAAATGCTTCCAGCTTTTTCTTATTTAGTATGATGTTAGCTGCGAATTTGACATAGACAGCTCTTATTATTTTGAAGTGTGTTTCATCTGTGCCTGTTTGTTGAATGTTTTTACCATGAAGAGATATTTAATATTCTCAATAGCCTTTTCTGCATCTTTTGAGATAATATTGTAATTTTTATTTTTTGTTTATGTGATGAATCACATTTATTAATTTGCATATGTTGAATAAACCTTGCATCCAAAGGATAAATACTACTTCGTAATGGTGGATTAGCTTTTTAATGTACTACTGAATTCAATTTGCTAGGATTCTGTTGAGGATTTTTGCATCTATGTTTATCAAATATATTGGCCTGAAGTTTTTTTCTTTTTGTTGGGTCACTAACAGGTTTTGATATCAGAATGATGTTGATTTCTTAAAATGAGTCAAAGGGGAGTTCCTCCTCTTCAATTTTTTAAAAATTAGTTTCAGTAGTAATGGTACTGGCTCTTTTTTATACTTCAGGTAGAATTCAGCTGTGAATCTGTCTGGTCCTGGACATTTTCTGGTTGGTAGGCTTTTTAAACTGATTTGACTTTAAAACCATTATTAGTCTTTTTGGGAATTAACCTTCTTTCTGATTCTTGGGAGGTTGTATGTTTCTAGAAATTTATCCATCATGTATAGGATTTTTAGCTTATGTGTATGGAAGTGTTTAGTCTCTAAAGGTTATTTTTATTTCTGTGAGATTGCTGATAATGTTCCCTCTGTCATTACGGATTGTTTATTTGTATCTTCTCTCTCCTTTTCTTTATTATTCTAGCTAGTGGTCTTATTTATTGTTTTGAGAAATAACTCTTGGATTCATTAATCTTTTGTATGAGTTTTTGCATCTCAGTTTCCTTCAGTTCAGCTCTGATTTTGGTTATTTGTTGTCTTCCATTAGCTTAGGGGTTAGTTTGCTCTTTTTTCTCTAGTTTCTTTAGGTGGGATATTAGATTATTAATTTGAGATCTTTTTGACTTTTTGATGTGGGAGTTTAGTACTATAATCTTCCTTCTTAAGATTGCTTTAGTTGAGAAATTCTGGTATGTTGTACCTTAGTTATCATTAATTTCAAAGAATTTCTTGATTTCTGCCTTAATCTCATTATTTCCTCAAAAGTCATTTTCATATAAGGGTATGATATTAAGGATTTTTCATAGTATTGATTTCTATTTTTGTTGCTCTATGGTCTGAGAGTGTGGTTGGTATGATTTCAGCTTTGTGGGTTTGCAGAGGATTGTTTTGTATCTGATTGAGTGGTTGATTTTAGAATATGTGCCATGTGCAAATGAAGAATATTATATATTTTATTGTTTGGAGTGGAGTATTCTGTAGGTGTCTATATTAAGTCCATTTGGTCAAATGTTCAGTTTAGGTCTCAAATATCTTTGTTAGTTTCCTGCCTCAATGATATATCTAATACTGTCAGTGGAATGGTGAAGTCTTTTATTCTTATTGTATGAAAATCTACATCTCTTCTTATATCTCTAAGAATTTCCTTTATAAATGTTCATGCTTCCATGTTTGGTCCATATAAATTTAGGATAGTTAGGTCTTATTAAATTGAACCCTTATCAGTGTTTAATGTCCATCTTTGTCTTTTTTGATCTTTGTTGATTTAAAGTTTGTTTGTTGTTTTTCTGAAATTAGGTTAGCAATCCCTGCATTTTTCTGTTTGCCATTTTATTGATATATGTCCCCTATCCCTTTACTTTGAGCCTATCAGTGTCATTACATGTGAGATGAGTCTCTTGAAGACAGCATACCCTTGGCCTTACTTCTTTATCAAAGGCTGAGTTTAGTCACATGATCTTGACCCTGTGCAGCCTCTTTCTGCCAGGTTTAAATGATCTCCTGCCTCAGCCTGCTGAGTTGCTAGGACTATAGTGCAAACTATCGTGCCCAACTAGTTTTTTGTATTTTTTTGTAGATACTGGTTTCACCATGTTTCCTGGGCTGGTCTTGAACAGCTGCACTCAAGCAATTCACCTGCCTTGGCCTCCCAAAGTGCTGGGATTACAGGAATGAGCCACTGCACTTGGCCCACTCCATTCCTTTTAAATGGGACATTTAGCCTGTTTACATTCAAGGTTAATAATGATATGTGTGGATTTGATCCTTTCATAATGTTGTAAGCTGGTACAGTCTTGTTTATGTGGTTATTTTACAGTGTCAATAGTCTATGTACTTAAATGTGCCTTTTAGGGGCTGATAATGGTCTTTTCTTTTAATACTTAGTGATCCTTTCACAACCTCATAAGGTAGGTTTGAGGTAAGAAGTTCCCTTACCATTTGTGTGTCTGAAAAATATCTTATTTCTCCATCATTTTGAAGATTATTTGGCTGTATATGGAATTCTTCAGAAATTTTTTGATTTAAGAGTGCTGGCCGGGTGTGGTGGGCTCACACTTGTAATCCCAACACTTTGGGAGGCCGAGGTGGGTGGATCACCTGAGGTCAGGAGTTTGCAACCAGCCTGACCAACATGGAGATACCTCATCTTTACTAAAAAAAAAAAAAAAATACAAAATTAGCCAGGCATGGTGGTGCATGCCTGTAATCCCAGCTACTCGGGAGGCTGAGGCAAGAGAACCTCTTAAACCTGGGAGGAAGAGGTTGCAGTGAGCCATGATCATGCCATTGCACTCCAGCCTGGGCAACAAGAGTGAAACTCCATCTCAAAAAAAAAAAAAAGAAAAGAAAAAAGAGTGCTAAATATAGGCCCCATTCTCTTCTGGCTTGTATGATTTCCACTGAAAGGTCTGCTGTTAGCCTAATAGTGTCCCCTTTGTGGATAATCTGCTCCTTCTCACTAATCACCTTTAAATTTGTTTTTGTTTTTTATTTTGACCTTGGAGAATCTGATGCCTTTGTGTCTTGAGGATAGTCTTCTGTAATATCTTACAGGGGTTATTTGCAACTCTTGAATTTGAATGTTGGAGTCTCTAGTGAGGTTGGAAAAATTCCATGGATGATATCCTGAAATACGTTTCTCAAGTTGCTTGCTTTCTCCCCCTCTCCTTCAGGGATGACAATGAATCATAGATTTGGTCTGCTTGCATAATACCATTAATATCAAATGCTGTGTTCATTCTTTTTTCTTCATTTTTATCTGTCTGAGCTAGTTGGATAACCAGTCTTTAAGCTCTAAGACTCTTTTCTCAGCTTGGCTTATTCTGTTGTTGACACCTGAAATTTCATTATGAAATTTCTTTTTTTTTTTTTTAATGAAATTTCTATAGTGTGTTTTCAGCTCTATCATATCAGTTTGGTTCCTTCTTATAATGGCCGTCTCATCTGTCAGTTGCTGTATTGTTTTATTTCATGAATCACATTATTCTAAGTGAAGTAACTCAGGAATTAACAACCAAATACTGCATTTTCTTACTCATAAGTTGGAGCAAAGCTATGGGTATGCAAAGGCATACAGAGTTGTATCATGGACATTGGAAACTCAGAAGGAGAAGTGTGAGAGGAGGGTGCAGAATCAAAAACTATCTATTGAGTACAGTGTACACTGCTCAGGTGACAGATGCAGTAACATCCCAGGCTTCATCTCTATGCAGTTCATAGTAGTGAAACTACTTGTACCTCTAATGCAATTAAAATTTTTAAAAAATGTAAAATTAAAAAAAAAAATTATAAAAAGATATGCCAACCATTGAATTCAATTCAAAAATAATATTTGTTTCTGATGTACACATATTAGATTTAAAGAAATTTCTTAGTCTTTCATTTTTGTATCCAGGGATCTTTAAACCCTAGGTAAAAGCAAAAAGAATATCATCAATCAATTAATAAAATATTTTAAAGAGAAAATTGGACATCTATTATTTATTTTCACATGAAGAGCTTCACCTTTTTGGGGTTTGATCTTTGGTGAGGCTATATCTGTATGTGGTTATGATTATAATTGAGAAATAATAACTACAAAATGGAATTTTTCGATGTGGAAATTACTTTCCCATGTTTTCTTTTTTATGAGTATTTTGTTGAACATTTTATGAGTTTCATTTGAAGTTTCTATGTTGATTTTGTTTATGAAACATTTTTCTAAGAGGCTTTTGAATTTTAAAACTTAACTTTTTAATTCTTGTGTTAAAAAGACTATTGTTCAAACCATTTTAACCAATTTTTCTAATTTTTACATATAGAAATATTGGGCATAAATTAAAATAAATTCTTTTTTATTTTTCTACTATTATTTTATGATATGTCTTTTTCTCTGGTAGTGTCAAATTTAGATTTATTTGTTAGAGTTTTAATAGCACATTATCAGTGTAGGTTATAATACTCATGTAAAAGTACACATATTTCAGGACAGAGTTGCTATTGTTTATTCTAGATTAGTTAATGTAATTGTCAGAAAAGATAACAAATATGTATCTGTATTTATCTATTATCTGAATTAATTTTTATTGTGTATAATAGATAACTGTAAGTTTGTCAGATCAAAATAATTATTAAGATTTTTCCCTTGTTAAGTTATAACAATCTTTTAAAATTGATCTTCAGTTTTACAGAGATTATAGAAGGTGATTTTGTTTTGGGTTTTGTTTTAAGCTATAAACTATTATGCAGTATAAGCATTGTTTAGAACAAAATGGTTCTAGGAAATTTTTTTTGACAATGTTATGCTCAAGGTAAGAGAACCACAGATACTAATATTTGATGTTGCTTTATGTTTCTCCTTTATCATACCAATATTTATCTGAGCAGCATAGTAGAGTTATGTAGTCTACTACCTTTAATGCATGTGGGAAATAATGTCCTTGAGGAGCTCATTATATAAATCAACTACTAAACAAGAAATTATAGCACATCTAAATATAAAGAGAAATACTATATATATGCTATGTGAACCTAGAGAGATGACCAACTAAACTCATTCTGGTATTGGGGAAATTTTTTATTCAAGATATTAAAGCTGAATATGATTTTAAGGTCAGGTAGGAATTTGCAAAGGTTAAAAACATAGGTGTTCCATCTTGAGAACGATTTAAAAGACTTGACTATTTGGAGAGTGGTGAGAAATACAGTGATACTGATGGCAGGGTCTGAGATGCAAGTAGCAGGAGAAGAAACTGTGAAGAGTCTGCAAAATTTTTCCTGCAGGCAATAGACACCCACAGATTTTTTGTTATATTTTGTTTTCTTTTTAATCATTGAAGTGATATAGTCAACTGACAGTATGGAAGATTGTCTGAACAGGATGATTAGAAGGAATTTCATATCATACTTTACAAGGTCACTGAAGGATTTTTAACTAAGGTAGTAGACTTGGGATGGGTAGTCTTCACATTCACTGTTAAAAATATCTGGGAATTAGAGATAAGGAGAAATCTATATTTAACAATAAAATGGTAGTTTCAAAGTAAATTGAAAATAATTCAATTAACAAATTTAAGAAATAGGAAATAAGAAATATACTTTTGCAGATAGGTAATAAATTAAATTTTGTATGTGCTAAGCATGAGATTGACAGTGTTTTCAGTTTACCCAGGTGAACGTACTAAAAGCAAGAATTATATATTTGGAATTCTGAAGACAAGTTTAATATAGAGTTGTGGTTCTAAATTTTTATAGAACTCAAATAATTTGGTGAAATCTGTGGACCTTTACCTCAACAAGCATATACAGCCATACTTAAACACAAACAGTTGCATACCATCTCAGTAATATCTGACTATGTTTGAAATCATAAATGTATATCAGATTACCTAAGGAAATATTTAGAGTTAGAACACATAATCCAAAATAGAATACTAATCAAATAAATCTGGGATAAACCTTGTGAGGTTGAAAGGGAACAAAGAAAGAAACACAAAGTTATAAAAGATTATAAATTGAATTAAGAGTAGAACTGAAGAAAAAAAGATAAGAGTTTTAAATAGTAGTGGGAAGTTCATTATTACCAAATGCTACTCTGCAATCCAACAAGGTGAGAATTTAAAAATAAGGCATATAGCATATCAATTAAAAACTTATGAGTAATCTTACTTGAGGCAAACTCATCTGACGTGGTAAGAGGAGAGAAGAGAATAATGGATTGAAGAATTAATTCCCATTCACAAAAGTGCTAGATAATAATTGAATCTATCTTTTCTTGATAGTTGGATAATGTTAATATACTGCATTATAGTATTAATGTTATCCATTAGTATTGATTAGCTGTCAGTACAAATATTGACTAAACTCCAATACTCCTCTCTTCAGTAAAACTGCCTCATATATATATATTTTTAAATAAAAGTAAATGGTAGTATATCAGGTGACCTCTCTTTGGCCAAAACTTAGTGGAAAATTACTCCACAGACTAAAGCTTAATTGTCTTTCTTGCTACTAAGTTTATTAAATTTATCAGCTTTTGTTCAACAAATTACCTTATTACTTGAGTAACTCTTTGTGGATTTCTATACTTTGCAACTAAAAACAAAAAAAATACGTCAAAATTCTTGGGATCTGGAAGAGATACAGCATTTCTCTGTTCATTGCAGCTTTATTCACAATAGCCAAGATATGAGAGCAACCTAAATGCTCACTTACAAACAAGATAAATAAAATGTGTTATATGTATAAAGTGGTACATTATTCCGCCTTAAAAAAGAAAAGTTTGCCATCTGCAACAAGGTAGATTAATCTATGGGACATTATGCTAAGTGAAATAAGCCAAAAACAGAAGGACAAATACTAGCATAACATTTACATGGAAATGTAATATAGTCAAACTCATAGAAGTGTGAATAAAATGGTGATTACCAGGTGCTGAGATGAGGGGGAAATGGGGAAGTAGTTGTCAAAGTATACAAAGTTTCATTTATGCAAGATGAGTAAGTCATAGAGATACACCATACTCTATAGTGTAATGATTCTAATTAATAAAACTATATTATATACTTAAAAATTTGGTGAGGGTGAATTTTGTTTTCTTATTATATAACACAAAAATAATATTAATAAATAAAAAGGATGAGAAAAAGCTTTTGGAGATAATGGACATCTTTATGGCATTGGCTGTAGTTATAGTTTTATAGGTGTATACTTATCTCCAAATGAAGTTGTATACATTATGTACAACTTTTTTATGTCAGTCTTACTTCAATAAAGTTGATTTTTAAACTGATACTTGATTCAGTTTTTAGAAGACTTTAACACTGAATAACTTGGTTGTGTCAATGTTTTCTCATAACTACATTATTAAATCTAGATACACATCTAGTGTATCTGATCAAATTGAATGTGATATAACTGGGGAAAGCACACTGGATTTTGAAGCTCAGTATGAAGAAAAGCATAAAACATATCATTTTCATCGTTTCAAAGTAGATTACATTTTTAGCTGATAATATTCTGTATACCTTGGATTGTGCTGTAAAATTTTTTAAAATTAGTCTTGAAGTTTTATATTCACTTCCCCAGAAATTCCAACAAAGTGCTGGGTAAATATAAGAAAGAAACTAATAATTATATGGTTGTACACTTGATGATAAATGACCATCTACTGACTTGAAAATCCTCCATACTTATTTATAGGTAATCACTCACTTCCATGGCTTTAGAGAATTTTGGTTAATCTTAACCCAGCTGCTGATTGGAGAGAAGCTTAATAGTTCTAGAGAATAAATGGCTTGTCTACTGTTCAACTCACTTGTCATTCTTCACTACTCGCTTAACCACTACTTTTATTTCCATTCAAAGGAGGTTTGTAGTGTGGAACTATGCCCCTTGCAATTGGACAAAATAGATTCCATGTGGCTAACTGAGGTGCTCAAAGTTAAAACAGGATCAGGAAGCCATGACTATCTGAGGGAGTAGTCACATACTCCATGTTCTCAAAAAGATGTTGTAAAAGTATCACAGGACCTTTCTTTACCCAATCAGGGTTCTACTATTTTAACCAATGAGAAGTGAACAAATCTAAATTTTTGTTTGCATAAGGGAACCTCATTAAGAAGGAGGGTAAGAACTTTTCCTATTTATGGCAGACCCTCTGATTTTTGGAAATCACATTTTCACTTGTCCTGGAGGCTGTGCCTCCTCAACCTACAATTTTTTTTTTTTAAATAGAAAAGCAAGTGCTCCCTTTTTCTCCTGAAGATCTCCTGGTCTTTTGTTTACTTATTATTTTCTTTATTTCCCTTTTAAATTTATTTAAAATTCAGTTCCTTTTAGTTAGGGCAATTTTTTAAATTTATAAACAGATTCCTTTCGTTCTGATTTCCCATTCCTTCCAACTCTTTTCTAGTTATTCCAAGAAGGTCTTTGTCAACTTCTCCCTTTTTTCTCTTTTTATCCTTTGAAAACAATAAACATAAAAGAAAATGAATGATGAAAACATAAGAAAGAAGATGAAAGTCATATATCTGTAGCAAATTTAGTCCTAAAAAAATTGTAAGATTTATTGCTGAGTGTGGGCTTGGGCATGGTATGCAGAGGCGGATGCGGGGAGGCTATCTGGGGAAGCGAGATAATGAGCTCCGGTGATGACGCAGTTATCAGGCACGGAGAGTGATGAATGTGTCCATTTGACTCCCGGCAAGGCAACTGGCCTTACAAAGATGACATTAAACTGGATAGACTATGAAATTACTTAGAACTGACCACCTAATGTCCATAAACATACATCCATCTCTATTATTCTTGTCTAACAAAAAACTCTTTATTCTCAAAGACAAGAATTCATGGTACTTTTTTTAAACTTTCATTAAAATGTTCTGTATCTCCTTTATTATCATCATATTGTTTTGACTGACATTGAAAATAAATACATTTTAGATGTAACTTGGGATAAAATAGGTATTTGTTTACTCTCCTCTGGAACATAATCAGTACCCATAATAGCATTTCTGAGTAAGCTATTTGACTTTTTAATGTTAGCTTTATCTAAGTTGAAAACTTCCATTGTTGTGTAACACTAAATAAGTTAACAAGAAATTGAAATAGAATTTTAAAACAAACTTCAAAACAGGTCAATGAATAAAAGACACCTGGAATTATGTGAACACAACATTTCCATTAGTAGATCTTTCTTTGGATAATCATCAGTTTACTCATCAAACTTAACATTTACCAGCGGTGAGCAAGTTTCCCCCATGATTAGAAGCATCTAAATCTGAACGACACTCTTTGGCATAACTCTAAATTATATGCCTCTTTTTTAGCAGTTACTATGTAATTAGTGTGTCTTAATTTGAACATTAAAAAATGTATTGAGTTTTTCATGTAGCATTTGTAATTATAAGATCAATTTGTGTGGTTAGCTTGTTTCACTGCTAAGATTTTTGTATCTGGAATATTTATATGCACTTCCAAAATTGCCACAGTAGAGAAGCCTCTGTTGGAGAATACTTCAACAAAATTAAATCATTTGTATTCCACATTGACTTAATACTGAAACATGTAAAATGCAAAAACTTGTGAAAGGGACAATAATGCACTAGAATGAAACCATTGTATAGGCACTTATATGTGTATATATGTACACACACACACACAAAACAAAACAAAAAAAAAACAAAAAACAAACAAAAAAAACATGGTCTTAGCAGCTTAAAATGCCCTCTTTCCAAAGAATAAAGCCTATGGTGAACCTTGATTTCTATTCTTCCCCAAACAGGCATTTTAATTTTAACCTGGTATGACTTTTTAAAATTCTTATTTTATGACTTCCCTAAGCAATATTCTGAAAATACTTCTATAATGTGTTTCTGTGTTGGTGGAAACATTTAGTTTCATAGTCCATGCAAGTTCCTATGCCAATGAAACTTTCAAAATGACACAAGGTTGATATTCTCCCAGAATCAGGCATAAACATGATTGACTTAGTATACTGTCATAATAGAACATGTTTATTCTTTGACTAAAGTTGATAAACTGATTTTCCAATGAAAAAAAAAGAAAGTTTCAGAATGTCATTACTTGGAGTTGCAGAACATTAAAGAGCTATTTAAGTGCATACATCTGGAGTGCAGCACAATCTGCTGCAGGAAAGCATAATTAGATACTTAGTTTGGTGTGCAAAATTTTGCATGAATGACCCTGTTAATTTTTCCCCCTTAAATCCAAACAAAAAATACCCCAAAGACTCATCTTAAAAATGCAGCTTCAGCAACGTTACTCTGCAGTGCTTTGGAGATTTTAAATGAAACACCAGGCTACTGGTTTTGGCAGCAAAGAAGACGTATACAAGAACAAGAAAACAAAAAAGTTGAAACAATGATTGATTTATCTGGAGAGTTTGAAACCAAAACAATAAGAAAAAAATCACTGAAACAATAAAATATGTAATATTTACCAAGAGAGACAGATTTTCAGAAATTAACAGATTTAGAAAAAGAAGTGGACAATCTAGGGAAGGTGTTGAAAAACATATAGATTTAATCTGGAATCAGTGGCATATATTGAAGTCATCAGCCAGTAGCTTTGTTCGCAGAATAGTTCTTGATCTTGATCTCACTTACAGTTTTTGAGAAATCTTATCAATCGGTATACTTCCCCAAAAAAGCAGCCATTTAAAATGAATTGATATTTCTTTCCGGGAGTGTCCCTGGACTAGGTATCTGAATTAAAAAGGGAGAGACAGAAGGAGAAAAGGAGGTAGGAAGGAAGAAAGATAGAGACTCATGGAGAGACTGAGCCAGAGAAGTTTTTTTCTAATGCCTGCAACACAGCATAACGTCCCTCAGTGGCTATTCTGCCAGCTGAATAAGTAGAGCACATTTTCTGCAGTGAAAATGAAGAGTGAAGCAGAAATGCATAGAGAAAAAGATGGAAAATAATTGTGTTGATGGCAGTTGAATTTCTGGTTCCTGTTAGATTCTAATATGAGTTATGTCCCTGCCTTCGGTTTGTTGAGACACACTGAAATATTTTCTATTTTAGCTAATTGAATTGGGCTTCTATTAATTTGCAACCCCCAAATCCTTATTTTGTGAAATAAAACTAGGTGATAGAAAAAGATAATTGTAGAATAAATATTTGAAAAAGTAATTTAGGATTAAATAATATAATGAATAAGGCAACAACACATTAAAGAGTTCTAAGTAGTTATGGTTTAGATATGCTCATAAAAATATTTCATATTAAGAAATATTTTCTCTCTTCAGTTGGATACATTAAATATGTAAAAAAAAATTTTTAAATAAATATTTTATCTCTGAAAGAAAATCCAAGATAGAAAGTTTCTGGCTAAAGCAATAAGCTAGCACAATTAGGTATGACAATTCAAAGATGTTTTGAATGAATCGTTTTTCATTCATCCATAATTTATCACAGATCACTCTTGTAAGTAGAGTCACTGTTGTAAATTATGCCCTGTGAAGAATTGGATTAGTGAGATTCAGCATTTTTCAATCCATTTTCTCATAATGACATCCATCCACTTCCAAATTCAATCTGTAAGTGCTATCTATATTTGTTTTATATAAATGGTCTGGCACAATTTCATGTTGCAATAAAATTCTTTATTTATAACTTCTCCCAAAGATCTTTTAGACTATGAATGCCACTTTGATTAATAAGACCTCAGGTTTCTGTTAAATGTGCCTATTAATACTACATGGGAGTAGCACTAACGATGAATGTAAGTGGCCCGGTGGTCAATACTTCTTCTTACAAATACTCCATGCCTCAACACGCACATTGATAGAGAAGCATCCACTCAGTTCCAATACAGTTGTTAAATACTGAATGTTAGTGACTAGAAAACAATGAAAAGTTACACATGTAATTTTTAAAGAAAATAGACCTTGTTTTATAATGAAGGAAACAATACAGCAATGATTGGAATTTATCAGAGAAGCAATCAGAATAGCTCTTTTATTTTTCTACATTTTTTTAGCTTGGTTGAATACATAAGAAGGAGGACGTTGAATTTAATCTTTGTGCTTGCTTTAAACTCTGAGGAGAAAAAAGCAGTTCTAAATGAAAAATATTATTACTTCTATTATTTCTATAATTTAGGAGGAAAAGCACCAATCCACTCCCATATACCTGTATTTCTCTTCTCTCTCAATATTCCTATTTCCTATTTAGGTTGTATTTATAAAATGTACCAAAATATTAACTGATTAGTACATAAATCTAATAAATATTATAGTACTTCCATTGTGATTTTTCAGTAATTAACATAAATTGATTCTCTATATGGCCTAGTATCCTAGCTTTATGTTAAAAAGTTCATCTTTCTTAAAAATATGTTTTCAGATAAATTTTATACTAACCAATGTCACCAACACTGAATCAAATAAAATGTATGGATATGTTCCTTTTCTTTACTACTTCTACCCCTTCCCATTTCTTCCTTTCCAGTAGTGTGAACATTTCTGAATATAAGGCCTACTTTCATCTCTTTTTTTGAATGCTTTTCTTAAAGAATATATGTTATACCAAGTCTTCAGTATCTATTATTATCAGTATAAATGACATAGATTTATATCTATGGCATGTTCCCACCTTTATTTTTTTAATGTAAAATTAGAGATATTTAATCTTGGGAATTACAAAATGAGTAACCACCTTATTACTAAAGTGTCATATTTTTTAACTCTTATTTTATGAGAGTGTAAATTATAATTAACCTATATAATGTGACAAAAGAGAAGCAGAACCAAATGAAAATCTGTTTGTATTATATCACTCTTCTTAAATTTTGAATTGAAGTCTCATTAAATCAGACTCATACTTTTATATATCAAATATTTAAAAGCAAAAACAGTAAGGTTAAATATATATTTTTTAAAATGCTTTAATTGTTGCTACTTTAATTCATTCAGTATTTTATCTAAAATTTACGTAATTATTATGTGCATTGGAAAATATTTGTCAATAAAGTGGGAAATTCTGATAAATCTAATTGATTAATCCAATTTCAACTTTCAAGTTTTATTATTAAAAAATACATTTTTTTATGGATACAGAAGCCATATGTAGTGATTTCTTTGATGGAATTGTGCACAGTGAAAACCTTCTGGGAAGGACTCATTATTCTAGATTTTATTAAGAACACTCATGATTCATGGGAGGTCAAAATATCAACATTAACAGAAGTTTGGAAGTTGATTCCAACCCTCCTGGATGTCTTTGAGGAACTCAAGACTTCAGTGTAGGAATAACCACATATATTGTGGAAATAGCAAGAGAAATAAAATAGAAGTGGAGCCTGATAGGTGACTGAATTACTGCTATCTTGTAACAAAGTTCAATGAATAGTTACTTCATGGGTGAGCAGAGAAAGTGGTTTCTTCAGATGAAATCTACTCCTAGTGAAGATGCTGTGAAGATTCTTGAAATAACAAAAGATTTAGAATATTCCATAAACTTATCTAATAAAGTAGGGGCAGAATTTGAGAGCATTAACTCCAATTTTGAAAGAAGTTCCACTGTGGGTAAAATGCTATCAAACAGCATGACATGACACAAGGAAATATTTCACCAAAGGAAGAGACAATAGATATGGCAAATTTAACTTTGGTCTTATTTTGCCATAGCTACCCCAATTTGCAGCAACTGCCATCCTCATCAGTGAGCAGCCATCAACATTGAGGAAACACCCTTCACCAGCAAAAAGATAACACTTTGTGTAAGGCTCAGTTGATTGTTAGTGTTTTTAGCAACAAAGTACTTTTAAATTAAGGCATTTCAAATATAATGCTATTGCACACACAATAGACTACAGTACAGTGTAAAGATAACTTTGATATTTATACCTACTGAAAAAAACAAAAAAATTGTGGGAATTTAATGTGGGGATCTGAAATTGAATCTGCAATATCTCTGAGATATGTCTGTATTAGCAAATATAAGTGAAGTTTATCCGAGAACAAGAATAACAGATTATTTGTACTAAATGTGTTAATGCACTTTACCTTCTTAATATAGAAAATAGGCAAATGCAATTCAGAGAAAATTCACCCTAAAGAAAACAATGACAATAAACAATATGGGAAAAAAGAGAGAGAGAAAGAGAATGGACCACTCTAGATATCAAATAATTACATATATAAATGACAAAATGCAATTTTTGCCTCAACTTGTTGATGATTGAAATTATTTCTAATTAGTGACATACAGGCTTTAATTATACAAGCATATACTTTATTTTAGACTTTTTAAGAGCAATTGTTAATATATAATTTTTATAAATGAGTTTTTTAATTTAGAAATTTTACTGCTAGAAATTTAGCCTATAGAAATCATTACTAGTATGCTCTAAGATTTAAAATAATATTCAAAGTATTTTAAAACAATGCAATAAAAATTGGTTAAATAAACAAAATGTATTGCATACTTAATATTATTTAATAGTATTGTTGAAGAATAATGCACTTTCAGATTTTGGGGTGTTCTTCATGAAAAAGAATAACATACTAATATTAAAATATACTCAATAAAAGATAAAGTTAACTAATAAAGCATTATGCTCCCATATTTCTAAGGCAAAGGGCTACATTTAAAAAACACACAAATACAGGGACAAAATAACATATATGTGCTTTATTCTCTGAAGAGAATGTAAAATTTCAATGTATTTTCAATGACAGTTATAATCCACAAAAGTTCAAAAGCATATAAAAGAATAAACAAAATGATCTTGCAAATTAGAGGATACTGATGATTTTAAATTTCTTCTTGGATGTTATGTTATAACTGAGCGATTTGTATGGAAAGTGCCACACTGTGAAATCTGATTGTGAGTCTTTTATTGCCATGACTGAGAGTCAGCTCATGACCAAAATCTCTTGGCCCTGAGGAAGGGGTGTGATTTCCTTTTATATGTTGCTCAGGGTAAGGGGGGCAAAGCAGAGTGAGCAAGTTAGGGCAGGAGGCTGGTAACTAGGAGGCAGGAGTCTTCCATGATTGTTGATTAACTAAGGAGAGTATACAAGTGGTTTCCATGATTGCTGGTTACCAAGGAGGGCATTTGGGTACTGTCCATATGGTCAATCAAGGGGATATTCATAATAGCAAGTGGGCTTGTCAAGCAGGGTATGGTTACAATGGTTATGTGTTTCTGTAGTTCTAAGCACAACATGATCTAGCACCATGTGACCCAGGTATGCACAAGGGAGGAATGGTGGTGGAGGTGGCGGGGTGGGGAGGGAAGCCAAGATGGAGTCAGTCAGGCTCACTCCTAAGATGGAGGTAGTTTGGTTCACCTCATTTATATAAAATTTTTAAAATATTGTAATTATTAAAACATGCCACAGATAAAAATTAATACTCATTGACACCAAAATGTCATGAAGGTAAACTTTAGGCTAATGTTGGAGATTGTTCTTTAGTGTGTAATCTTCTTTGTATTCACAAATAACTTTTTGAAGTGATTTAAAAACTTGTTAAAACACCTTTAGTGCCCCTTTTCCTATGAATTTCCTTGAGAACACTCTTGATTCTTCTTTGATAATAATTAACATAAATTAATGATACATGATAGAGTATACCTTGTTTATGCTCAAGATAAGGAAGCAATATGAGTCTGACCCTGAATGAAAGATCAGGAAATAAAGTTGGATAAAAACATCCTAGACTGCAATGCAGTCCAAGGAAGATTCAGCAAAGCCATTCAAAACTCTTTAACCTAAAACTATCTGACAGAGAAGTCTGTGTGTGCTGGGAACAGATCTTCCTTAGTATCCTTGTTTTTTTTTTTTTTGAGACGAAGTTTCACTCTTGTTACCCAGGCTGGAGTGCAATGGCATGATCTCAGCTCACCGCAACCTCCACCTCCTGGGTTCAGGCAATTCTCCTGCCTCAGCCTCCTGAGTAGCTGTGATTACAGGCACGCACCACCATGCCCAGCTAATTTTTTGTATTTTTAGTAGAGACGGGGTTTCACCATGTTGACCAGGATGGTCTCGATCTCTTGACCTCATGATCCATCCACCTCGGCCTCCGAAAGTGCTGGGATTACAGGCTTGAGCCACCATGCCTGGCCACAGTATCCTTGTTTAACTCAGTCTTTTGCCACGAACAGCCCGTGGATGTTGTGGGCTTGTAAAAATGAGATAATGATTTCAAAGTGCAGCATCTGGGCCTTTTCTCAATAGAATTATCAAGATTGACACAATTAGTAGATCTTAATACTTACTTTAAAGTTATTAACATTACTTATTATATTAATAAATTATTTTATACATTTATTTTAAATTTATATTTCTGTTTTTATTTTATATAATTATTTTGTTTTATGCATTCGTGTGTTTATATATACACATTCTTTATATATAAAAATATATTTAAAAATGTATATATGAATGTGTGTGTGTGTGTGTGTGTATATATATATATGTATGTATATACACATTATTTTTTAAGGTCTTGATCTGTTGCCCAGGCTGGAGTGCAGTGCCTCAATCATAGCTCACTGCAACCTTGAACTTTTGAGCTCAAGTGATCCTCCTGTTTCAGCTTCTCAAGTAGGTAGGACCACAGGCATGCAATTTTTTTAAAAAAGTTTAATATTTTTAGAGACAGGTCTTGTTATGTTGCCAAAGTTATTCTCATTTGCCAAAGAGTCTAGTGACTCTTCAATTGCCTTCAATGTCTTACCTTTGTTGATGGCTAAAGATTTTAGGATTTGAGTTAAGCTTTTTTAGGGTTGATTTGTGATAGGCAAAGCCACTCCACAGTGCTGCTTGTCCTATTGCTGCCCCAGTTTGTGTCAGAATTAATCATATTGCTCATTGACTTCTAGTATTCCTGAGTCTTAGGTGAATATAGACTATGACTCCTGGAGGGGCAAGAGTGGCTAACGTACATTCACCTATGTTGTTTTTTATATACAAGGGAAAGCCACTCCTAAAGGAACAGGTGACTTTCTGAGTAGTCATGGCCACAAACAAAAATAAGCCCAGGTGGCATGCTGGGTAGTCATGGCCACAAACAAATAGAGGCCCTGTGTGTCGTGGTATCTATTCTTTGCCACCAAATTGGGTCTATAGAAAGATTCTTTCCCTGTTCCAACTGGGACAGCTGAACAACATTTGTTTTCCAGAAAGGGGTGATACACCCACTCTCCAACTTCCCCAGGTTGGGTAGTGCTCTGTGTGTGTGTGTCTGTTTTTTTTTTTTTTTTTTTCCTGTATGTTCTTATCTGGAAAAAGGCACCATATATGGTCTCCTTGCCTTGGGAACTTGGCAACTAGAGTTGGATGAGAGTGTCACAGGGAAACTTCCACTTTTATGTCATTAAAACAGAGTAGGTATAAAAGATAAAATCATTAGTGTACTGCAGATGTAGATACCCGGCTTCCTAGGTCCAGGTAATAGTGGTGGTGGGGTTCCAGAAGAGTCTGTTAAGTGGGGGAAAATTCCATCTAACAAGTAGGGGTCTGGGTACTTTGGAATCACTATGGTAAGTTAGGGGATCTGGGGCTTGGGACTTTTTATCCTGGGGATGTTGATAACAAATCTAGTAACCATAAAGATGATTCCCTGATGCTATAATTTTAATGATATTTACTACAGAGTTTTATTCTCACCCACACTAGATCAGGGTAATTGGGGTAGCAAACAGGATTAATAGTGGTAGCATAGTATCTATTTAGGTGTTAGAGTGACCTCTTCCCCCAACAAAGACAAAAGGGATGTTTCCCAGGAGGAGGTGATAGGGAAAAATGATAAAAAAAATAAGCATTACAGTAAGGAAGAAGATAAAAATTAATGCTTCTTACCCCACCCACAGAAACATGTTACCACTTCTTGCTGAGTGTTGGTTCTCTCGGGATTTAATTTTTTGGGGGGTTAATTTTCTACCTGTGATGTAGCAGAAGTCTTTCAAAGGTTTACAGATACAGGTCACAGTGTCCTCCATTTGTGACTATGACTTATAAGAAACAGTTTTAATACCTGATAGGCACACCTCACAGAAACTGCCAAAAAGCTAAAGGAGTGAGTTACATGAATCTGAGAAGAAAAGAAATAGATTATAGGATTACTGAAAAGCAAAATTTCTGGTGATTTAGCAAATTGATACCTTAAGAAAATTTGGTATCAAAGTGTAGACCATTGTTTAGAAATGCTATTATAAATAATTTCCTTTTAATTACAGCTAATTTGATTATACACAAAATTCTTTTCATAAATTTCTCTTTATGAACCTTTTCATGGTCAATGCAGACCATCTACAACATGTTTGGACTTTATGACTTGTCCATACTACCTCTTTCTTAAATAACTAGTCATTATACACTAGGAAAAGAATTTACTTTACAAGATTCTTTTTAAACAAAATTACTCTTTCTTTGTATCCCTCCCTCTTATTTATACTTACTAGTTCCCTCATTTTTGATCCTCCTTTTTAATAATTTCTGAATTAAAACAATTTTTTTCCAATAAATAATACATTCTTTGGCACGTTTCATATGAATCTAGGAAGCAAGAAATCCTGAACTGCTCACCAGATGTTGGTATTACATAGATGAGTATTATTTTATAAATTCAGGATTTTTAACTATACAAAATGCTCACTATTCAAGCATCTATTCTATTCTCATGTATTTACATTTTTTACTTTTAACAGATTTCTCTAGACCACTTACAAGAATCAGGATTCCATGCAGAGATAGTTGCCATTTAAAGGCATCTTAACCATTTTAATGCCTATGAACATCAGTGACTTACCTAGGTAAAAAGAATAAATTTTAGAAGACACTACATTCTCTTCAAACTAACAAGCTTATACTTTCTTGTTTAACTTATGAGCACTATTTTATTTATAAGTCAATTTGAGGACAGGCACAATGTCTTATGCCTATAATCCCAGCACTTTGGGTGTCCAAGGTGGGTGGATCACTTGAAGTTAGGAGTTCAAGAGCAAACTGGCCAACATGGTGAAAACCCACCTCTACTAAAAATACAAAAAAATTAGCCAGGTATGACGGCACACACCTGTGGTTGCAACTACTTGGGAGTCTGAGGCAGGAAGCTCACTTGAACCCAGAAGGTGAAGGTTACAGTGTGCTCAGATTGTGCCACTGCACTCCAGCCTGGGCAACAGAGCAAGACTATCTCAAAAACAAGCAAACAACAAAAGTCCATTTGATAGCATGCTAGACATAAGACTTATTGAAATACATGCATTTATAGATAAACAAACACATCAGATAAAATGACTTATACAAGACAACAGGATTCAAGTTATTTACAAAATTGGGACCCATCTACCTGGCCAAATTTTGTTTGTCCCAAATGAAAGATAGGAAGAGAGAGGGAAGGGGATCCCTTGGCTTCAAATAAGGAAGAGAAGGGACAAACTGAGTTGCTCAAAGAAAGACCCTGGAGTTCTCAAGCCACCAGAGAGCTCACTTAACAGTAGAGAAACTGAAGAAAAATGTTCAGGCAGGCACTTGTCACCACTGTGGAAAGCTGTCCACCAGGTTCTAGGGTCTGTGATCCCCAGTAAACATACTTGAGCAAGGCAGCTCTTTGGGGCTAGTGGAAGAAGGTAAGCTCAAGAATTTGTGTAGAGCTTTTACTCTCTGTCTCAACACGGACAGTTAGGACATTCTCATAGCCATTAGCCCTTTTGCTTATAGTAAGCACACTGATCCTGGCCCAGGGGTTGGCAAATTTGGGACTCTTGTCTGGGTATTCTAGACATCGATCTTGTGACACTTTCTCAGGATGGATAGCCCTGAGAGTACAGGGGGGCTTAAATCATTTGCTAATAATTGTACTTTTTGGCTCATTTTATTTTTTAAACACCTCTGTTGTCCTATCTCTATTGTCATAAACTTTAAAGGCCATGTTTAAGAGTTGGCACATTGGATTTGAGGTCCCATTGCTAATTTTTTGTAGCTTCCTCCTAATGTCAGGAGCAGATTGAGTGACAAAATGTATACTAAAAAGAGCTTGCCCGTTGGGGATCTGGATCTGCATTAGCATATTTTCCGAGGGTCTGAACCAAATGCCTCTGAAACAGAGTGGGATTTTTATTTATTTCTTTTTTTTTAAGGAGAATAACTGTGTTTCTTTATTTTTAAAGAATATATGATCAGTAAAATTTTGCTTATAATAAAACCCAGATTGCTTCATTAAGTTATTTACAAAAGTGACATTGTCTAAGCTGTCTGAACCACAAATTTTATATACTAACCATCAAAAGTGACACATTTACCAGGAAACATTGCATCTATTTGATGCTTATATTATGAAAGGTATACTAGGCTATATCAGGTTTCATCTTTACCTTGTTATTTATCTAACATTGTCATAATTGACTGGTTTAACCACATACTTTTTCCTCTGCCTTTTTCCCACAACACAGCAAGCAGATGACAATACTTGTAAGTCATAACAAGTTAAATAAAAGAATATGGACCACTTAACAAACTAATCTATAAACTTTTCTGGAATCTCTGAAAACTGACCAAATTTGTCTTTGTTTAAAGCTATGGACATAGAAAACAACATATGTATTCTAAGTGTTCCCTCATTTCTATCGGCTACCTCCCACAATGGCCACAGGTTTGATTTTAGGAGCTGATATGGGGCCCCATCTCTGGTGGTTCTGGTTGGGCCTATGTTTTTGGGTAGAGGCTGGGGCTAATTGAATAAAGGGGGTTCCCTACTGACCTTGGGGTAGAATCCTTCATTAGAGAAGTAGTATGACCCTGTTCAGGATTGGGGGGCTGAGGAAACTCCAGGGAGGGTATAGGCCTTTTAGGTGGAGCAGCTAGGAGGGGATCCCTTATGTGTGGCATCCTGGTGCCTGGAAATAACATGAACCAGCATAAGAGCCATAAAAGCCTGTATGTAAGGGACTTCCTTTTTTACAGAATGAGTCTAATTATAAAATATCATTTTCCTTCTTTTTTTCTTCTTTTCCTACTTTTTTACAGAACGAGCCTAATTAGAAAATATCATTATAACCAGCAGAATCATGTTAAGGCCAATCTCTTGGTTTTCTAATTTATATTGAACCCAAATAGTGTTGCAATAGAAAATGAGTTTCTTTGTCTTTAAGGTGAATTTGAATTTGCTGTAATAGCCTAAATCCAGTAGGACACACCCTACTGGTGAGTCCTCTGGTATGCTTGTCATTGTCCCCTTGTGTAACACTTCTGTGTATAGGGCACAGAAGTTTTTCTAAGTCCAAGAAGAAAAACAACTGGGCCCTTATAGTTTTTCTCTCTCGGATTCCCATTTCTTGCAAAGAAGGTTTAAGTATAGGTAGCAAGGTGCTATGAAAGTAAACTATAAGCATTTGCCAGTGAATTAAATGTGACAAAATAAATATTTTTATTAAGAAAAGTGCTGGAGAAGAAGTATAAATGAAGTGACAATAAGAAAATAAAATGCTGTTATGGAAAATGAAAACTTTAGAGCAGAAAACAAGCAAAGGCAAGATCAAGATTCCCTTAGCATGGTCTTCCAACTCACATTTCTAGAAGGAATACGAGTTCTGAAAGCCCTAGATCATCTGGCAGGGTCGCCAACAATAACGAATACCAAAAACCCAGAGGACCTGAGTGTCAGCTAACAAGGGTCCCCATTCCAAATGCCAGAAACTCCAGAATGCCTAGGGGCTGACTAATTGCTGAAAATGCTGGAGCATTTGGAGGATGGTGAACAGTGAACTCCAAAGACCTCACTGGGCCACAGAACAATGTGACTATGGCATCCCCGAGTTAATACAATGGGGGATCTCACACAATCAACTAGCCTGCCTTAAACCATTTCTCAGGGAATCAGGGCAAAACAAAATACTGCAAACAAAACATACATTTTAGGACAGAAAATAAAGTGACTGGCAGAATAATAAAATGGAGTCAGAATAAAAAGGGTGAAGGGGTGTAGGAGTGATAAGGATGTGTTTGTGGGTACTCAAACAATGGGGAAATTTTTTCACTGACTACTTAGCCAAAGGCTTTTATACCCTAGCTGACCCTATACTGTGAGAGAGACAGAGGGGATACTCACCCATCTACTGGAGGCAAAATGGCACTGATCTTCCATGTGGATGAGACTTGAGTAATATTTCTTCTGATGCCCTCAGCTTGGTTGGGTTCAGCAGCCATGGTGGGAGGGGCTGGCAGAGAGAATGATAATCCACTGGCTTTCTGGTCAGAATGACAGGTCCCACATGAGGCAGTGGCATTTGGCTGCTTGCCCATTCTCTTGGCTCTGCTGTCCATCAGGAAGAATGATGGCTTTATTTTTAATAATGGTGGGGTCTTGCTATGTTGCCCAGGCTGATCTGACACTCCAGGGCTCAAGCAATCCTCCCATCTTGGTCTCTCAAAATGTTGAGATTAGAGATATGAGCCACCATGCCTAACCAAAAATTGCTCTTAAAAGAAACTTTGGCTAGTCTTACAGCTCTGCAATGTTAGCAGCTCTTTACTGTTACAGCCTTAGTGTTATAGCTATGCAGCTTTGATTGCCATCTTGCTGACTCTTGCCATTTGCTGCCTCTCACTTTCTTTCCAATTGCTGCTTCTACATTGTCTTTGTTCCTTCATCAGTGATATGGTTTGGCTTTGTCCCCACCCAAATCCCACCTTGAATTGTAATAATCCCCACATGTCAAAGGTAGGGCCAGGGGGAGATAAACGAATCATGAAGGCAGTTTTCCACATACTGTTCTCATGGTATTGAATAAGTCTTATCAGACCTGATGGTTTTACAAATGGGAGTAACTGTGCACAAGGTCTCTTGCCTGCCACCATGTGAGTCATGTTTTTCTCCTCCTTCACCTTCTGCCATAATTGTGAGGCCTCACCAGCCATGTGGAACTATAAGTTCATTAAACCTCATTTTCCTTAAGACAGTCTCAGGTATGTCTATTAGCAGTGTGAGAATGGACTAATATCATAAATTAGTACCAGGAGTGGGGTGCCAGTGTAAGGATACTCAGAAATATGGAGGTGACTTTGGAGCTGGGTAACATGCAGAGGTTAGAACAGTTTGGAGGACTTAGAAGAGGACAGGAAAATGTGGGAAAGTTTGGAGCTTCCTAAAGACTTGTTGAATGGTTTTGACCCAAATGCTATAATAATATGGACAATGAAATCCAGGTTGAAGTGGCCTCAAATGGAGATGATAAACTTATTGGGAATTGGAGCAAAGGTGATTATTGCTATACTTTAACAAACAGACTGGCAGCATTTGGCCCATGCCCTAGAGTTTTGTGAAACTTTGAACTCGAGAGAGATGACTTAGGGTACCTGGCATAAGAAATTTCTAAGAAGCAAAGTATTCAAGAGGAAGGAGAACTTAAAGATTTGGAAAATTTGCAGACTGACAGTGCAATAGAAAACAAAACTCCGTTTTCTGGGAAAACATATAAGCTGATTGCAGAAATAGGCATGAATAATGAGGTGCCAAATATTAATTGTTGAGACAATGGTGAAAAAGTCTCCAGAGCATATAAGAGGTCTTCATGGCAGCCTCTCCTATAACAAACCAGAAGACCTAATAGAAAAAAATGGTTCCATAAGCAGGGCCCAGGGCCTTGTTGCATTGTGCAGTCTCAGAAGTAGGTGCCCTATGTCCCAGTCATGGCTAAAAGGGGCCATAGTAGAGCTCAGGCCATTGCTTCAGAGGGTGCAAGCCTCAAGCCTTGGCAGCTTCCACGTGGTGTTGAGCTTGTAGGTGCACAGAAGTCACTAATTGAGGTTTGAGAACCTTGGCCTAGATTGCAGAAGATATATAAAAATGCCTGTATTTCCAGGCAGAAATTCACTGCAGTTGGAGAGTCCTCATGGGGAACCTCTGCAAGGGCAATGAAGAAGGGAAATGTGGGGTCATAGCCCCCACTCAGAGTCTCTACTGGGGTACTGCCTAGTGGAGCTGTGAGAAGAGGGCCACTGTACTCCAGACCCCAGAATGGTAGATCCATCAGCAGCTTGCACTGTGAACCTGGAAAAGCTGCAGACACTTAACATCAGCTCCTGAAAGCAGCTAGGAGAGGAGCAGTACCCTGCAAAGCCACAGAGCAGAAGTGCCCAAGCTTGTGGGAGCCCACCTCTTGCAGCAACATGCCTTGGAAATGAGATATGGATTCAAAGGAGATCATTTTGGAGCTTTAAAATTTGACTGCCTGTTGGATTTCAGACTTGCTTGGGGCCCGTACCCCTCTTTTTGAGCCAATTTATCTTATTTGGAACAGGAGAAATGCCTGCACCCCCTAGGAACTAACTAATTTGCTTTTGATTTTACAGGCTCATAGATGGAAGGGTCTTACCTTGTCTCAGATGCAGCTTTGGACTGTGGACTTTTGAGTTAATGCTAAAATGAGTTAAGACTTTGGTGGACTTTGAAGAAGGCATTATTGGTTTTGAAATATGAAAACATGAGATTTAGGAAAGGCCAGGGCTTGAAGAATATGGTTTGGCTGTGTCTCCACCCAAACGTCATATTGAATTGTAATAATCCCCATGTGTCAAGGCTGGGGCCCGGTGGATATAATTGAATTAGGGGAGCAGTTTCCCCAATACTGTTCTCATGGTAGGGAATATGTCTCACAAGTTCTGCCGGTTTTATAAATAGAAGTTTCCCTGTACAAACTCTCTTGTCTGCCACCCTGTAAGACCTGCCTTTATCTTCCTTCTTCTTCTGCAATAATTGTGAGGCTTCCCCATCCATGTGGAACTGTGAGTCCATTAAACCTCTTTTTCTTGATAAATTACCTAGTCTCAGGTATGTTTCTATTAGCAGCCTGACAACAGACTAATACAATCTCACCAGATGATACAGGGCAAGAGAGCCTCAAATTGGGGCTTAGGTCAGGCTGCTGTTAAAGATACCCAAGACTGGGAAATTTACAAAAGAAAAAGGTTTACTTAAAGTTCCTTTTGGCTGGGGAATCTTAACAATCATGGTGGAAGGCAAGAAGGAGCAAGTCACATCGTACGTGGATGGCAGCAGGCAAAAAAGTAAGAGCTTGTGTGGAGAAACTACTGTCTTTAAAACCATCAGATCTCGTGATACTCAATCGCTATCATGAGGACAGCATGGGAAAGACCTTCCCCCATGATTTAGTCATCTGCCACCAGATCTTCCCCCAAATATATGGGAATTATGACAGCTACAAGATGAGATTTGAATGGGCACTCAGAGCCAAACCATATTCCCCAAGAAATAATTCAAAGGTAAATTTATGTGTTAGATGGCAACTATTATTGAAGTGGCAGTGTACAGCAGCATCAGAGGTACTGCACCTTGTGGAGCAGGGCTACCCTGTAGGCAGTGTGCCCAGATTAGCAGCTCAGAGATAGTTCTGCAGTCATATTTATACCCACTTTTTTTTTTGCAAATTAACGGGCGGATGACACAGAACTTTCTAAGAAAAAGGTGATAATATCTGGGTCATTGGGTCGTTGCCATGGATAGGGATGATAAATTCTGGGTATTATGGCAATGGGAAACTGAAGTGGCACACTGGTGGGTGTGTATTATAAAGGTGCTTTTGCCTCTTTCCTGTTTTAGCTAGACTTCAATTTGGTCTGCTGTCCCACCTCCTACTTTAATTGTACTTGTAATTTTTTCTAGTTTTTGGTTTTATGATTTTTCGTCAGTATTGCAAAAGCAACACTAAATATTGAACAATCTTTATTTCAACTAGATTTTATTGTATTTTAATCTTTGCTACTGATTAATAGTTTTTATTTTATTGATTTATATCCTTACTTTCTCCTTTCTCATGTTTTTAATTTTACTCTACTCTTTCCTAATTTCTTAAGATGTTTTAATGCTTGTTTTCTGATACACTGAAAGCTATTTCTGTTCAAATATTAATGAACACATGATATTTATGTGATCACTGTATGTATACATGTTCACAGGCTGGAGTAATTGCATAAAAATGCATCTAGTTAAATTTTGGGGAATGTGTCTTAGTCTTTTAAATAGACTCAAAATAGAGCATAATTCATTGAAGGCTTTTATGTTTCTCTTACTCCTCTCAACCTGTAGCCAGCAAATCAAGGAAGGTGTGTACATTTTTATGATACTTGGGTCAGGATAGTTTTTCATCATTGATGCAATGGTGAGATGAGTCTCTCCAGAGTGTTATGCTTAGGATAATTATGTACTCATAACTATCAACATTGTGGTTATGATACAATTATTGTAAGTATAATATGTGCAGAATTTTTAGAACGGTCAGTATATGCAAACTAGCTGAAGTGTTCAGACTATTTCCTCTTTGCATAGTGTTCAGATATGTTTTCCCATAGAAATCATGAAAATTTAAAAACTGCCCAAGCTGGAAAAAAATAAATATTCAGTTAATGAATTTCAGTGTTTACATTTGGGACTTGGTCTACATAACATTGTCATAGAACCAAAACACATTCTTTTTGTAATCTGACCATCTTATTTAGGTAGTAAAAGTGAATCTCTTTAAAAGTAAGAATTCATTAATTCAGCTGGTAGAAATGCTATTTTTTCAAAAACAACTAAGCAACATTTTATTTTTATTGTAATTGTTTTTCTTAAAAATACAATTTGCCCTTATCAATTTCCTTCTCATCATGGGCTTTGAGTAGTGAAAGCAACTACAGCATGTAGTTGCCAGTATACATGTGCAGCCATTCTCTGATAAAAATATGGTGTAACATCTTGATTTGTCATCAAAAAGATGACATCTTGAGAGAAAGGGATTTGGTGAATGGAAACTAGAATTTACAAATGCTGATTTTTGTAAGTTAACAAGACAAATGTATAACAGGTTGATACCATGCACATGTATTCATGTGTGTTTGCATAAGTCTATACTGATAATTATACGTATATATTTATTCTAATTTCAAAGTTACATGACAAGAAATAATAGCTTATAATAAATATGTGATTAAGAGCTTGCATTTCCTATATGGAATCAACAGATAATTAAATTTCATTATTTCAGTATTTGTTTTGTCATACCTAGTTAATCTTAACAGTGTAGTAACAATTGACTTATTTTTTATAATTAATAATCCTTACCCTGACAGAATTTCCAGAAAACTTTTAACCTATTATTGATTCTTTTACTGCTTACCAAAACAAATCTCATTTTAAAAGACTATTTATAGTGTTTTCAAATGAATTCCAGAATTGTAACCCTATGACAATACTGTATGTAATATCCACTAGTCAAAGTTGTTTGGAGGATGGAGTTCTCTCCAATCCTAAAATGCATTTGAACACATGAATAACATTTCTCTGTGGAAGCAACATTTTAAATGTTGTTTTCACATGATTGACACTGCACAGAAAAACTAGTATGTGATATGCTGAAACAACAAAATGGTTTCGTCTCATTGTAACTTGATTAATTTCGTTGCATAGAATTCTTAATTTTTTTGGTTATATGTGGCTTTTTCTTTACCTGTTAACTTTTAATAAAATGTAGGTGGTCAACGATGACATTATGGCTTGGCTCTGTGTCACCACCCAAATCTCATCTAGAGTTGTAATCCCCATGTGTCAAGGGAGGGACCAGGTGAGAGGCTTTTGGACTGTGGGGGCAGTTTTCCCCATGCTGTTCTCGTGATGGTAAATGAGTTCTTATAAGAGCTGATGGTTTTGGTGTGCCCCTTCCTACTTCTCACAGTCATTATTTTCTGCTGCCTTGTGACAAAGGTGTTTACTTCCCCTCATGCCATGAGTGTAAGTTTCCTGAGGCCTCCCTAGCTATGCAGAACTGTAAATCACTTAAACCTCTGTCTTTTATAAATTTAGACCTAGTCTCAGGTGTTTCATTATAGCAGTGAAAAAATATACTAATACAGATGTTTAATAAACAGGGCTAGAAAATGAGAGGAGAAAAAGAAGTTTAACTTTTTACTGTATTAGGAAATTGAATCATGAAGATAGAAAGTGACTTATGGGTCATTTATTGCTTAAAAATGCAGACATTTTATAAATTAAATTCCTTCAGTTCTCCACCCTCACCATGCTTTTGAAAGAGGGTAAATGTAGAAATCTTATTTTTGTGAAGATTAGTAAAACTCTTGAAGGAATTTCAAGTCATGAAGTATGTCTGCATCAAAATTTTACATAGCATATGGACATTTAATTGAGGATATTAATTTCTGTACTCTAGATGCTGACACATAACCATTTAACATCCATGTCATTAACAGATATTTATTTCACTACTGCAAGCTATAACATAAATATTTAATTATGGATATTCATTTCCTTCTTTTAGTCCTGATGTATACCCATTTAACTATCACATCATAGGTACATATATTTTTACCAATTCAAGCTGTGAAATGCTAAAATTAAACTGCAAACATCCAATGCCTTGTTCTAGTTCCAAGCCCACAAAAACAAGCCACTAAATTGTAGAGAAATAGATATTTTATTGTCAAGATTCTTGTAATAAAAGGTATATAAGATATATTTCCAGTCATTAGTAAATAAATAATCTTTCAAAGAACAACTGTAAACATAAAATATGACCAATTATACAACAAAATACAATGTGAAATTGAATTTAATACTAGTTCAAAAATAAAACAAAGTAATAGACTAATTTTTTTATAAAAATAAAACATTTGCATCATTAAATGTCAAGTATTGGACAAAAGCACAGAAAGAAGTTTACAATCCACACCAAAATTTTAACACTTGAAAATAGTCTTTGCCAAATTTATTTACATTATAGAGCACATAAAAGATACAAAGGTATAGATAGCTCATAACCAACCTTGATAAATGATAGATAGATGATAGATAGACAGATGGACCTAGGGAAGAAATATCAACAAAATACTGCTTTAAGAAAAATGTATTTTTAGGAAAAATGATTAAAAATGCTGTTTCTTCTCAAGAAAATTAAGCTAAAAATGGATGAATTAATAAATTTTAGAATATTCTTGTTTCACCACAAGAGACAGAAATGCTATAAATTAGTACAATTTATTTAAATATAGAAAACCGAAGGCTCTGTGGCCACACAATGGATTGCCAGAGAGTATTCAAAGTACTGATCTTTGAGTGTCATCCCCCATAGGTTCTGATTTAATTGGTGTAGGAGGGTGTGACTGGCTTATCAAGAGAGTTAAATGGGATTCTAATGTGAAGCCAGAGTTGAAAACCTTTGCTCTACATCAGGAAAAGTTATAATGAAAGCCTAAAATTATGTGAAATTATAAAAATTGGAATGCTTCTGATATTAAATCCCTTTTAACATTGCTAAAAAAGAGAGGAAAGGTAGATTTATATTTCTACTACAACATTATTATTCCTGCATCTCTTTAAATAAATTTAATGTGCAAGAATAAAATATATTCTATATAATCAAAAAAATTTTATAGTGTTCAATCTTAGTCATTTGAATCAGTTCTATGATCACAAATATTCTTTTAGTTTGATTTCCTCTTTCCCCTTTGCTTCTAATCAAATTTTGAATGCCTAAATTTATTTTTTCTCTACTTGTCTATTCATTCAACTATTGATATATTTATCTTATGCATTTGTTCAGTAATTTTATAAGTTGAAGATCTTGGAAATCAAATTGTTGATTTACATTGTTTTCTATTGAAATATTATAGTTTTTTACTTTAGACTTTATATTCTAGCCTTTGAATATTGTTATTCAATAATAACTATTGCTATGGAGACTGAGGCACAAGACTCCCTTGATCCTTAGAGGTGGAGGCTGTGGTGAGCCGAGATCATGCCACTGAACTCCAGCCTGGATAACAGAGTAAGACTGTTTCAAAAAAAAAAAAAGAAAAAAAAATATAAGTTAGAAAATGTATCTAAAAAACTTGTGAATAGGGTTAAGATTTCTAGAAACAATGTTTAAATACTAATTGGTTACTTTAGTCACTTTTATTAATTGCAAGAGAGAGATAGACTCTTAGGTTGATGCAAAGTACATTACTTTTAATGGCAAAAATCACAATTAACTTTGCACCAACCTAATAATGCACTCTTCAATCTTCTGGCCGAATTAAAGGAAATATGTCCAATCTTGGACTTGCTAGATTGGAAAATAAAATATTTCTCATTCCCTGCTCAGCCCACAAAATAATCTCAAAGTGAGAAATAATCTTCAGGCCATGATAAAATCCAAGGTGCTGCCAATAAATAAATGGTCTCAGGGATAAAGTCTAAGTAATAGTGCAGCTGTTACACACTTTAATACATTTCTCTGAAAGAAACAAAGGTACTTCTGAAGACTTAATGGTAGTGTATCAACAGCACCCTAATTCACTACCTAAATTATAGAAAGGGTCAAATGAATTTGTGGGTGCAATTTTTGTTAATGAAGTAGATTATCATTTAATACTATTAAAAGCTAAACTGAGGGACAGTACAATTTTATAATTCATTTGAGCAAACATCAATTCATGAATCTGAAAGCAGATTCAGTAAAGATGGTTTCAGGCTCCAGTAAGGAAATGAAAAAGGGGCAGTCTTTGAATTCACAAGTAAAGAAAAAAAAACGTCATTGGTTATTTTATACAGTTGCCTTACTTGGTCTAGCCTTTTGGAAAGTCTCTATTTATACAAGTTAGTTGATGGCTTCTGATTGGTTAGTCTTAAGTTTTATTTTTCTTCAGCATAGGCATTTAGAATAAATACCTCAATTTAAGTTTCACTTATGTTTTCAAATTAAGCAAGGTTAAGATCACTCAACTGACTTTGCTCAAAGATTTTTCAGGCCTAATCTCTATTTTAATTTACTTTAGTAATACAAAGTTTTTAAATGAGTCATCACAACTCAGACTAAAAGAGACCAAAAAAGTTCAATATGTAAGTAATTCTCTGTGTGTCCAATTTTCCAAATTTAGGAAACAGAATGAGAAAGATAGTTGCAAAGATGAACAACTTCCTGTGGAAAGAGAGAGGTGATTTGAGGCCAGAACCAAGAAAACAGAGAGCAGAGCATAGCCAGATTTTGAATTTGCTATGAGCAAGTGACTCCTTTGTAAATGGTACTATCATTTTTGTTTGTTCTGTCTTGGATGCAGCATTTTATGATGGGGATAAGGAAGACAGATCTTTTTTCCTTTTTCCATCTAAAGACTTCTGCATCTGCAGAACAAGACAGAGGGAACTGCACTTGAGGAATTCCGTATAAAAACTCATTGCCACCTGCAACTGATTTAGATGATGACACTCTAGATTCAAGACTATATCTGGGGGTGGCTGGCAAGATGGACAAATAGAAATAGCTCCGGTCTGCAGCTCCCAGCAAGATCAATGCCAAAGGCTGGTGATTTCTGCATTTCCAACTGAGGTACACAGCTCATCTCATTGGGACTGTTTAGACATGGGTGAAGCCCACAGAGGATGAGCTGAAGTAGAGAGGGGCTTCGCCTCATCCGAGAAGCAAAAAGTGTCAGGAAACTCCCTCCCCTAGCCAAGAGAAGCCAAGAGGGACTGTGCCATGAGGAACAGTGCACTCTGGCCCAGATACTATGCTTTTCCCATGGTCTTTGCAAACCTCAGACCAGGAGATTCCTTCAAGTGCCTTCACCAACAGGGCCTTGGGTTTCAAGCACAAAACTCTGCAGCTGTTTAGGCAGACACCAAGCTACATGAAAGGTTTTTTTTTCTGTACCCCAGTGGAATGCCAATAATACCCCTGGAATGCCAATAAGACAACCATTCACTCCCAGGGAAAGGGGGCTGAAGCCAGGGAACCAAGTAGTTTAGCTCAGGGGATGTGACCCCCACAGAGCCCAGCAAGCTCAGATACACTGCCTTGAAATTCTCACTGCCAGCACAGCAGTCTGAAGTCAACATAGGATGCTCAAGCATAGTGGGAAGAGGGGCATCCACCATTACTGAGGCTTCAGTAGGCAGTTTTCCCTTCTTAGTGTAAACAAAGCTGCTGGGAAATTTGAACTGGGAAGAGCCCACTGCAGTGCCATGAAACCGCTGTAGCCAGACCGCCTCTCTCGATTCCTCCTCTCTGGGCAGGGCATCTCTGAAAGAAGGGCAGCAGCCCCAGTCAGGGGCTTATAGATAAAACTTCCTTCTCTTTGGGACAGAGCACATTGGGGATGGGGCGGCTGTTGCCGCAGCTTCAGCAGACTTAAACATTCCTGCCTGCCATCTCTGAAGGGAGAAGTGGATTTCCCAGCACAGTGTTCAAATTCTGCTAAGGAACAGGCTGCCTCCTCAGGTGGGTCCCTGATCCCTGTACCTCCTGGCTGGGAGAAACCTTCCAGAAAGTGTCGACAGACATCTCATACAGGACAGCTCCGGCTGTCATCTGGTGGGAGCCCCGCTGGGACAAAGCTTCCAGAGGAAGAGACAGGCAGCAATCTTTCCTATTCTGCAGCCTCTGCTGGTGTTACCGAGGCAAACAGGGTCTAGAGTGGACCTCCAGTCAAACTCCAGAAGACCTGCAGAAGAGGGGCCTGACTATTAGAAGGAAAACAAACAAACAGAAATGAATAATATCAACATCAACAAAAAGGACATCCACATAAAAATCCCATCCAGAGGTCACCAACATCAGAGACCAACCGTAAATAAATCCACAAAGGTGAGTAAAAACCAGCACAAATATGCTGAATATTTAAAAAACCAGAGCGTTTTTTCTTCTCCAAAGTATCACAACTCCTCACCAGCAAGGGAACAAAACTGGACAGAGAATGAGTTTGATGAACTGATGTAAGTAGGCTTCAGAGGTGGGTATTAACAAACTCCTCCAAGCTAAAGGAGCATGTTCTAACCCAATGCAAGGAAACTAAGAACGTGAAAAAAGGTTAGAGGAATTACTAACTAGAATATCCACTTTAGAGAAGAACATAAATGAGCTAATGAAGCTGAAAAACACAGCATGAGAACTTCATGAGGCATACACAAGTATCAATAGCTGAATCCATCAAGTGGAAAAAAGAATATCAGAGATTGAACGTCAACTAAATGAAACAAAGTGTGAAGAAAAAGATGAGAGAAAACAAGAATGAAAAGGAATGAACAAAGCCTCCCAGAAATACGGGACTATGTGAAAAGACCAAACCTACATTTGTTTGTTGTACCTGAAAGTGACAGGGAGAATACAATCAAGTTGGAAAACACTCTTCAGGTTATAACGCAGCAGTACTACCCCAACATAGCAAGACAGGCCAACATTCAAATTCAGAAGGAACACCACAAAGATACTCCTCAAGATCGTCAGATTCACCAAGGGTAAAATGAAGAAAAAAATGTTAAAGGCAACCAGAGAGAATGGTCAGGTGACCTGCAAAGAGAAGCCCATCAGATTAACAGTGGATTTCTCTGCAGAAACTCTACAAGCCAGAAGGGAGTGAGGGCCAATATTCAACATTCTTAAAGAAAATAATTTTCAACCCAGAATTTCATATCCAGCCAAACTAAGCTTCATAAGCTAAGGAGAAATAATATACTTTTCAGAGAAGCAAATGCTGAGGGATTTTTGTCACCACCAGGCCTGCCTTACAAGAGCTCCTGAAGGAAGCTCTAAACATTCAAAGGAAAACCGGTACCAGGCACTGCAAAACCATACCAAATGTTTGTTATGTCTGACCAGTGTTTGACCATTGACACTGTGAAGAAACTGCATCAACTAATGGACAAAATAACCAGCTAGCATCATAATGGTGGGATCAAATTCACACATAACAATATTAACCTTAAATTTAAACAATTAAAAAATCACAGACTGGCAAATTGGATAAAAAGTCAGGTGTTTTGTGCTCAGGAAACCCATTTCACATGAAAAGACTCACATAGGCTCAACTAAAGGGTTGGAGGAATACTTACCAAGCAAATGGAAAGCAAAAAAAGCAGGGGTGGCAATCCTAGTCTCTGATAAAACAGACTTTAAACTAACAAAGATCAAAAAAGACAAACAAGGGCATTACATAATGCCAAAGGCATCAATGCAACAAGAAGAACTAGCTATCCTAAATATATACGTACCCAATACAGGAGCACCCAGATTCATAAAGCAAGTTCTTACGGACTTACAAAGAGACTTAGACTCCCACACAATAATAGTAGGAAATTTTAACACCCCATTGTCAATATTAGACACATTAAAGAGACAGAAAATTAACAAGCATATTCAGGACTTGAACTCAGCTCTGGACCAAGCAGACCTAATAGACATCTAAAGAACTTTACACCCCAAATCTATAGAATATACATTCTTGTGAGCACCACATCACACTTATTCTAAAATTGACCACATAATTAAAACACTTCTCAGAAATGCAAAATAATGGAAATCATAAAAAAATAGTCTCTCAGACCACAGTGCAATCAAATTAGAACTCAGGATTAAGAAACTCACTCAAAACAGCACAACTACATAAAAACTGAAAAATCTGCTCCTGAATGACTACTGGGTAAATAAGGGAATTAAGGCAGAAATAAATAAGTTCTTTGAAACCAATGAGAACAAAGACCCAATGTACCAGATTACCTGGGATACAGCTAAAGCAGTGTTTAGAGGAAAATTAATAGTACTAAATGCCCACAGAAGAAACCAGAAAAGATCTAAATTGACATCCTAACATCACAATTAAAATAACTAGAAAAGATAAACTAAAAACCTAACAGAAGATGAGAAATAACTAAGATCTTGTTAGAGACACAAAAATGCCTTCCAAAAGTCAATGAGTCCAGGAACTGGTTTCTTGAAAAGATTAATGAAATAGATAAACCACTACCATACTAATAAAGAAAAAAAGATATAAACAGACACTTCTCAAAAGCAGACATTTATGCAGTTAACAAACATATGACAAAAGCTCATCATCACTGGGCATTAGAGAAATGCAAATCAAAACCACATTGAGATACCATCTCACTCTAGTTAGAATGGCGATTATTAAAAAGTCATGAAACAATAGATGCTGGAGAGGATGTAGAGTAAGAGGAACACTTTGAAGACAGTGAAGGTTTTAGAACCAGAACAACCATTTGACCCAGCAATCCCATTATTGGGTATATACCCAAAGGATTATAAATCATTCTACTATAAAGACACATGCACACATATGTTTATAGCTGCACTGTTCACAATAGCAGACTTAGAACCAACCCAAATGCCCATCAATCATAGACTGAATAAAGAAAACGTGGCACATATGCACCATGTAATACTATTCAGCCATAAAAAGAATGAGTTCTCATCTTTTGCAGGGACATGAATGAAGCTGGAAACCATCATTCTTAGCAGACTAACACTGGAATAAAAAACCAAACATCACATGTTCTCACTCATAAGTGGGAGTTGAACAATGAGAGCACATGAAAACAGGGAGGGGAATATCACACACTGGGGCCTGTCGCAGAGTGAGGGTTAGGAAAGGAATAGCATTAGGAGAAGTACCTAATGTAGATGACTGTTGATGGGTGCAGCAAATCACCATGGCTTGTGTATACCTATGTGACAAGCCTGTATGTTCTGCACATGTATCACAGAACAAGTATAATAATAATAAAGAAAAAGGCTATATCTGATGTAACAATGTAATGAGACATTCAAAAATGTTGGGTGGCAGTGAGCATAATTTACATGTAGAAGATACGTGAGTCACTGGAAGTCCGAGGGTGAAGTGGAATAGACTATTACATTGTGACTTCCAACAAGATGTGCCTTGCCCACTCTTTTATAATGCCCTTCCACATTGACTTAAAGTTTAGCCTACCTTGTTACTTTGGCCACTGGGATATTATCATGCAGAAACTTGACAAACACTGGCACACTGGAGCTTAAATTCTTCCAGTGTTCTCTCTTGGACACTAGCTGTCATGCTGTAAAGAAGCTGGACCTAGAGCAATGAAATTTGTAAGAGACCGTGCAGGGAAAGATTCTGGAGGACAATTAGCCATCTAGGATGTTCTATCATGTCAGGCTTCCAACTTAACCTGCATATGCAAGTTTAGCTACTCTATTTAGAACAGAATTTCCCAGTGGAAGCCAGCTAACCCATGGAATATGAAAAGTAGCATATTCTTATTTTTCTTTCATACTTAATGTACCAGTAATTTGTAGTGTGTGTAGTTGTGTGTAGTTGTGGTCCAATTTTATCTTATATATTTTTTTCTCATGGATTACTATTCTACTAAAATTGTTTTATTTTGTTTTTCAAAAAGACTGGCCTTCCTATCTCCATTGCAAATTAAGTTTCCATGTACATGTTAATGTGTTTCTAAATAATCTGTGCTTGCACTGGTGGTTTTTCAGTCCCGCATTAATACCAAATTTGTTATCTCTAAATATTTATACTTTTATGCTATTATAAGTCTTGAAATAATAAGGCCTTGAATATAATTATAAGACTTTAGTTTTTATTTGTGATAGGAAATTGAGGGTCTTGAGCTGAAAATGATTACCTGATTTAAATTTAAAGAAAAACATTGAGAACAGACAAAAACCTCCATTCTCCAACTTAAAAAAAATAGAACAATAGAAGTAGGTGGAGGGAAAACAGATATTAAGTCTCAAGCCCAGTGGATAGATCTGGCCTAAAATATTGACTTGGAAGTCACCTGAGAGTGAAAAACTTTGTGACTGATAAGATAACTGCAGTAGAAAAGAAAATAGATCTAAGGACTGAATTTTGGAGGCTTTAATTTTTGAAAATTCTAGACGTGGAATGATAAACACTGGAGACTAAGAAAAACAATATTCAGAAAGCAAGAGGTGAACTAGGGGTATGTAATAAGTCGAATTTAAATGAAATTAAATCTGATAAATGGGCTTTGCATTTAGCAGCACGTATGGCAACAGCTGAGGTGGTAAAGACAAAAGCTTGGATGGAGTGAGTACAAAAAAGAATTTAAAGAGAAAAAAAATGTGTGGAGAAAACCCTTAAGCTAAATTTAAGCTGCCATAACTTAACTTTGATAAACATTCTTATTTTACTTCAAGTTCCTCATCCTCAACTTTGAAACATTTATCATGCTAATTCCAAGGGCTAGAATCTTTTCAGATAGTTTATATTCCAAAACTGTTAATCGTTTTCATATGTTACAGACTATGTTCTTTACTGTGGAGGATAAAAAGAAGTGACATGGTCCCAGTACTTAAATTGTATAATCTTCTTTACAATATTATGCTATGCCAATATCTTTATCAATGATCGTCACTCTGTTTTTTTAGTAATCAATACCGTGTGTAGCTTTTTCCTCCCCCAAATCTTTGCAGCTCAAATTCCATTACTTTTCACCCAATATTTGGTAGATTATTATAACATGTCTGAAAAACAGCAGTCTTTGATAATTTTCTATATGTATATTTTCTTTATCTTTACAGAATTGCTAGCATATGTCATGACTTTGTAACTTTTCCAAGGAAGACTACTTTTTCCTGATACATTTCTGCTTCTCTTATTTTAGGAGCCTAATTGAATAAATTATGAGAGGTCAGCCATTGAACCCAGGAAACTAAAATGATTTATGATTTTAATTAGTCCTACCCTGAGCTTAAAATTATTTACTAATATAAAATTAAATATATTTAAATTACATATACTTTTAAGTTACTTTTCTATTTCTTATAAAACAGGAGCTAATAGTAAAAATCAAATAATATGGACTGAAACAACAACAAAATAGAATAAAAACTGCATATCCCTTACCTACTCACCAGTCTTTTCATTTAGAAGTGTGTGTATGTATTATTTTAAGACAAAATACTTTTTGTTATTGTTGCACCACATGCTTTTCAATTAACAATATATTTTAGCTATGTAGGTATTTCTATATCAGAACAGATATACATCATTTAGCTTAAAGACTACACTAAAGAATATAAAGTACTCCAATTTATTTAAATTGTACTTTAAGTTCTGGGGTACATGTGCAGATCTTGCAGGATTGTAACATAGGTATACACATGACATGGTGGTTTGCTGCCACCATACCCCCATCACCTACATTAGTATTTCTCCTAATGTTATTCTTTCCCTAGGCCCCCAACGCCTGCTATCCCTCCCCTAGCCCCCCACCCCCCAACAGACCCCAGTGTGTGATATTCCCCTCCCTGTGTCCATGTGTTCTCATTGTTCAACACCCAATTATGAGTGAGAACATGTGGTGTTTGGTTTTCTGTTCTTTTCAGTTTGCTGAGAATGATGTTTTCCAGAGTCATCTATGTCCCAGAAAAGAACATGAACTTATCCGATTTTTTTATGGCTACATAGTATTCCACGGTGTATATGTGCCACATGGTCTTTATCCAGTCTATCTTTGATGGGGATTTCGGTTGATTCCAAGTCTTTGGTGTTGTAAAGAGTGATGCAATGAACATATGTGTGCATGTTTCTTTATAATAGAATGATTTAAATCCTTTGTGTATATACCCAGTAATGGGCTTGCTGGTCCAAATGGTATTTCTATTTCTAAATCCTTGAGGAATTGCCAGACTGTCTTCCACAGTGGTTGAACTAATTTACACTCCCATCAACAGTGTAAAAGTGTTCCTATTTCTTCACATCCTCTCCAGCATCTGTTGTCTCTGGATTTCTTAATGATTGCCATACTAACTGGCATGAGATGGTATCTCAATGTGGTTTGATTTGCATTTCTCTAATTACCAATGCTAATGAGCATTTTTTCATGTTTGTTAGTCACACAAATGTCTTCTTTTGAAAAGTGTCTGTTCAAAGCTTTTGCCCACTTATTGATGGGGTTGTTTCTTTCTTGTATATATATATATATATTTTTTTTTATGGCATTTTAGGTTTTGGGGTACCTGTGAAGAACATGCAAGATTGTTGCATAGGTACATATGTGGCAGTGTGATTTGCTGCCTTCCTCCCCTTCACCTATATCTGGCATTTCTCCCCATGCTATCTCTCCCCAACTCCCCACCCCCCACTGTCCCTCCCCTATTCCCCTCAACAGACCCCAGTGTGTAGTGCTCCCCTCCCTGTGTCCATGTGTTCTCATTGTTCAACACCTGACTATGAATGAGAACATGCGGTGTTTGATTTTCTGATCTTGTGTCAGTTTGCTGAGAATGATGGTTTCCAGATTCATCCATGTCCCTACAAAGGACAGGAACTCATCGTTTTTGATGGCTGCATAATATTCCATGGTGTATATGTGCCACACTTTCCCTGTCAAGACTATCATTGATGGGCAATTTAGTTGGTTCCATGTCTTTGCTATTGTAAACAGTGCTGCAATGAACATTCCTGTTCATGTGTCCTTACAGTGGAACAATTTATACTCCTTTGGATATATACCCAGTAATGGGATTGCTGGGTCAAATGGAATTTCTATTTCTAGGTCCTTGAGGAATTGCCACACTGTCTTCCACAATGGTTGAACTAATTTACACTCCCACCAGCAGTGTAAAAGTGTTCCTATTTCTCCACATCCTCATCAGCATCTGTTTTCTCCAGATTTTTTAAAGATCATCATTCTGTGAGATGGTTTCTCAATGTATTTTTGATTTGCATTTCTCTGATGACCAGTGATCATGAGCATTTTTTCATATGTTTGTTGGCTTCATGTATGTCTTCTTTTTTAAAGTGTCTGTTTATATCCTTTGCCCACTTTTGAATGGGTTTGTTTGTTTTTTTCTTGTAAATCTGTTTGAGCTCTTTGTAAATTCTGGATATCAGCCATTTGTCAGAAGGGTAAACTGCAAAAATTTTTTCCAATTCTGGTGGTTGCTGATTCACTCTAGCAACTGTTTCTTTTGCCATGCAGAGGCTGTGGAGTTTGATTAGGTCCCGTTTGTCTATTTTGGCTTTTGTTGCCAATGCTTTTGGTGTTTTGATCATGAAGTCCTTGCCTACTCTTATGTCCTGAATGGTTTTGCCTAGATTTTCTTCTAGGGTTTTCATGGTGTTAGGTCTTATGTTTAAGTCTTTAATCCATCTGGAGTTAATTTTAGTGTAAGGTGTCAGGAATGGGTCCAGTTTCTGCTTTCTGCACAGAGCTAGCTAGTTTTCCCAACGCCATTTATTAAACGGAATCCTTTCCCCATTGCTTGTTTTTGTCAGGTTTGTCAAAGATCGAATGGTTGTGTTGCCTCCAAGGCCTCTGTTCTCTTCCATTGATCTATAACTCTGTTTTGATACCAATACCATGCTGTTTTGATTACTGTAGCCTTGTAGTATAGTTTGAAATCTGGTAGTGTGATGCCTCCCACTGTGTTCTTTTGGCTTAGAATTGACTTGGCTATGCGGGCTCTCTTATGGTTCCATATGAAGTTCAAAGTGGACTTTTCCAGCTCTGTGAAGAAGGTCATTGGTAGTTTGATGGGGATAGCATTGAATCTGTAAGTTACTTTGGGCAGTATGGCCATTTTCACGATATTGGTTCTTTCCATTCATGAACATGGAATGTTTCTCCATCTGTTTGTGTCCTCTTTTATTTCGTTGAGCAGTGGTTTATAGTTCTCCTTGAAGAGGTCCTTTACATTCCATGTTAGTTGTATTCCTAGGTATTTTGTTATCTTTGTAGCAATTGTGAATGGCAGTTCATTCTTGATTTGGCTCTCTTTCAGTCTGGTATTAGTGTATTGGAATGCTTGTGATATTTGCACATTGATTTTGTATCCTGAGACTTTGATGAAGTTGCTTATCAGTTTCAGGAGATTTTGGGCTGAAGTTGCTTATTAGTTTCAGGGGATTTTGGCTTAGACTTTAGGCCAAATTGTCTCTATTTGCAGACAACATGATTGTAGATACAATCCTTTCCTATTTGAATACACTTTATTTCTTTTTCTTGCCTGATTGCTCTGGCTAGAACTTCCAGTGCTATATTGAATAGGAGTGGTGAGGAAGCGCATCCTTGTCTAGTGCCAGATTTCAAAGGGAATGCTTCCAGTTTTTTCCCATTCAGTATGATATTGGCTGTTGGTTTGTCATAAAGAGCTTTTATTATTTTGAGATACTTTCCATCAATACCTAGTTTATTGAGGGTTTTTATCATAAAGGGCTGTTGATTTTGTCAAAGGCCTTCTTTGCATCAGTTGAGATAATCGTGGTTTTTTTCTTTGGTTTTGTTTATATGGTGAATTACGTTTATAGACTTGTGTATGTTGAACCAGTCTTGCATCCCCAGAATGAAGCCTACTTGATCATGGTGGATAAGCTTTTCGATGTGCTGTTGCAATTGGTTTGCCAGTATTTTATTGAAGATTTATGCATCTATGTTCATCATAAATATTGTCCTGAAGTTTTCTTTTCTTGTTGAGTCTCTGCCAGGTTTTGGTATCAGGATGATGCTGGTTGCATAAAGTGATTTGGGTAAGATTCCCTCTTTTTGGATTATTTGGAATAGTTTCAGAAGAATGGTACCAGCTCCTCTTTGTGTGTCTGGTAGTATTCGGCTGTGAACCCATCTGGACATGGGCTTTTTCTATGTGGTAGGCTCTTAATTGCTGCCTCAAGTTCAGATCTTGTTATTGGTCTATTCAGGGTTTCCACTTCTTCCTGGTTTGGCTTGGGAGGAAGAAAGTGTCCAGGAATTTATCCATTTCTTCCAGGTTTACTAGTTTATGTGCATAGAGTTGTTTGTAATAATCTCTAATGATGGTTTGAATTTCTGTGGAATCTGTGGTGATTTCCCCTTTATCATTTTTTATTGCATCTATTTGGTTATTCTCTCTTTTCTTTTTTATTAATCTGGCGAGTGGTCTGTCTATTTTGTTGATCTTTTAGAAAAACCAGCTCCTGGATTTATTGATTTTTTTGAAGGTTTTTTTGTGTCTCTATCTCCTTCAGTTCTGCTCTGATCTTAGTTATTTCTTGTCTTCTGCTAGGCTTTGAGTTTTTTTTTTATCTTACTCCTCTAGCTCTTACAATTTTGATGATAGGGTGTCAATTTTGGATCTCTCCTTGTTTCTCATGTGGGCACTTATTGCTATGTATTTTCTTCTAGGGACTGCTTTAAATGTGTCCCAGAGATTCTGGTATGTTGTGTCTTCATTCTATTTGGTTTCAAAGAACATCTTTATTTCTGCCTTCGCTTCGTTCTTTATTCAGTCAGTGTTCAAGAGCCAGTTGTTTATTTTCCATGAAGCTATGCAGTTCTGAGTTAGTTTCTGAATTCTGAGTTCTAACTTGATTGCACTGTGGACTGAGAGACTGTTTGTTACAATTTCCATTCTTTTGCAATTGCTGAGGAGTGATTTACTTCCAATTATGTGGTCAATTTTAGAGTAGTTTTGATGTGGTGCTGAGAAGAATGTATATTCTATGGATTTGGGGTAGAGAGTTCTGTAAATGTCTATTAGGTTTGCTTGTTCCAGGTCTGAGTTCAAGCCATGGATATCCTTGTTAATTTTCTGTCTGGTTGATATATCTAATATTGACAATGGGGTGTTAAAGTCTTCCACTATTATTGTGTGGGAGTCTAAGTCTCTTTGTAAGTCATTAAGAACTTGCCTTATGTATCTCGGTGCTCCTGTATTGGGTCCGTATATATTTAGGATCATTAGCTCTTCTTGTTGCATCAATTTTTTTTTACCATTATGTAATGTCCTTCTTTGTCTCTTTTGATCTTTGTTGCTTTAAAGTCTATTTTATTAGAGACGAGAATTGCAACTCCTGTTTTTTTGCTCTTCATTTGCTTGGTAAATCTTCCTCTATCCCTTTATTTTGAGCCTTTGTGTATCCTTGCATGTGAGATGTGTTTCCTGGATACAGCACTCCGATGAGTTTTGGCTTTTTATCTAATTTGCCAGTCTGTGTCTTTTGATTGGGGTATTTAGTCTATTTGTATTTAGGGTTAATATTGTCATGTGTGAATTTGATACTACCATTTTCATGCTAGCTGGCTGTTTTGTCCATTGATGCAGATTCTTAACTTTGTTTATACTCCTTACCACTTGGTACGTTTTTGGAGTGGCTGGTACTTGTTGTTTTTTTTTATGTATAGTGCCTCTTTCAGGAGCTCTTGTAAAGCAGGCCTGGTAGTGACAAAATTTATGAGTACTTGCTTGTTCACAAAGGACTTTACTTTTCCCTCACTTATGAAGCTTAGTTTGGCTGGATATGAAATTCTGGGTTGAAACTTCTTTTCTCTAAGGGTTTTGAATATTGGCCTCCACTCTCTTCTGGCTTGCAGGGCTTCTGCTGAGAGATCTGTTGTGAGTCTGATGGGCTTCCTTTGTGGGTAACCTGACCTTTCTCTCTGGCTGCCCTTAACATTTTCTCCTTCATTTCAACCCTGGTGAATCTTACAATTATGTGCCTTAGGGTTGCTCTTCTTGAGGAATATCTTTGTGGTGTTCTCTGTATTTCCTGGACTTGAATATTGGCCTGCCTTGCTAGGTTGGGGATGTTTTCCTGGACAACATCCTGAAGAGTATTTTCCAGCTTGGACTCATTCTCTTTGTCACATTCAGGTACACCTATCAAACATAGATTAGGTCTTTTCACATAGTCCCATATTTTTGGAGACTTTATTCATTCCTTTTTGAGCTTTTTTCTCTAATCTTTCCTTCTCATTTTATTTCATTGAGCTGATCTTTGACCTCTGATATCCTTTCTTTTGCTTGGTCAATTCAGCTGTTGAAACTTGTGCATGCTTCACGAAGTTCTCGTGTTGTGTTTTTTAGCTCCATCAATTCACTTATATTCCTCTCTAAGTTTTTTATTCTCATTAGCATTTTGTCAAATCTTTTTTCAATGTTCTTAGTTTCTTTGCATTGCTTTAGAACACATTCTTTTAGCTCACAGAAGTTTCTCATTACCCACCTTCTGAAGTCTGATTCTGTCATTTCATCACACTCATTCTCCACCCAGCCTTGTTCCCTTGCTGGTGAGGAATTGTGATTCCTTGCAGGTGTAGAGGTGTGCTGGTTTCAGGTGATTTCCTCCTTTTTGCACTGGTTTCTTCCCATCTTTGTGGATTTATCCATCTGTCATCTTTGTAGTTGCTGGTTTTCAGATTGGGTCTCTGAGTGGACATCCAGTTTGTTGATGATGAAGTTGTTTCTGTTTCTTAGTTTTCCTTCTAACAGTCTGGCCCCTCTGCTGTGGGACTGCTGAGGTCCTCTCCAGTCCCTGCTTGCCTGGGAATCACCTGCAACAGCTGAAGAACAATGAGAGTTGCTACCAGTTTCTTCTTCTGCTATCTTTGTCCCAGAATGATGCCTGCCAAATGTCAGTCTGATCAGTCCTTTGTGAGGTGACTCTTTGGACATATGAGGGTCAGGGAGCTGCTTCAGGAGACAGTCTGTCCTTTATAGGAGCTCAAGTGTTGAGCTGTGAGTTCCATTGGTCATTCAGAGCTGCTGGGCAGGTACATTTAAGTCTCCTGCAGCAGAACTCATAAACCCCCCCTTTTTTTTCCCCAGATGCTCTGTGCTGAGTTAGGGCTTTATTTATGAGTTTCTGTTGTGCTGCTGCCTTTTTCTCAGGGCTGCCCTGCCCAGTGAGGAGGCAGCCTAGTAACTGTCTGCCTGCAGAGGCTTTGCTGAGCTGCTGTGGGCTCCACCCTGCTGCTGTGTGAACTTCCCTGCAGTCCTGTTTATATGGGTGTGGTTAGAACTGCCTCAGCAATGGTGGCCCATCTCTGTAATAGTGGACTCCCTCTGTAATGGTGGGTTGCCTCTGCAATGGCTGGTTTCTTCAGCAATGGCAGACTACCTCCGCAGGGGTGGAGTGCCTCAGTAATGGCGGATGCCCCTCACCCACAGAGCTGGACTATCCCGGGTTCAGCTGTGCTTGCTGTGAAACTTTCAACCCAGAGCGTTTCCAATTGCCATTTGTTGTTTTTTTGTGTTGGGGGGTGGGACCCGCTGAGTCTGATCACCTGGCTCCCTGCCTCAGAGCTTTCTTTTTTTAAGTTGAGCAGTTGACTCTCTCCCAGATGTTCCAGTCACCTGCTGAAAAGGTGTCGGGATCTGTGTGATTTCCTGTGCAGCGACCAACTGCACTGACTGAAACAACGGTGCTGAGATTCATGGCACTTTTTTGCCCAGGAATCTCCTGGGCTGGCTCCATTTCAGTCCCCTGTTTAATCAGATGAATAGGCAACACTGACTTCCTGGAGCTCCAATCACCAGCTTAAAAGGGCAACCACACCAGTGTATTTTGTATGAAAAACTGCTGCACCAGGATGCTGGCAAAACAGCCGTGCCAGCCAAAACTTCTGCACTGGAGACCTGTGGGGCTCCTCCACCTGGGAATCTCCTGGTCTGTGAGCAATAAAGATTCATCTGGAAATGCATCATCCACTCACCCTCTGTGCTTTCACTGGGAGCTGCAATCCTGATCTCCTCCTAAATGGCTATCTTGGATCTTCCTTCATGTATTTGTTTTAGTTTTTTGAAGATTCTGAATATTAGTCCTTTGTCAGATAGGTAGCTTGCAAAAATTTTTTCCCATTCTGTTAGTTGTTGGTTCACTCTAATGATGGTATCTTTTGCTGTGCAGAAGCTCTTAAGTTTAATTAGATCCCATTTATCTATTTTGGCTTTTGTTGCCATTTCTTTTGGTGTTTTAGTCATGAAGTCCTTGCCTATGGCTATATCCTGAATGATATTGCCTAGGTAACCATCTGATCTTTGAGAAACCAGACAAAAAAAAAGCAATGGGGAAAGGATTTCCTGTTTAATAAATGGTTTCTGGAAAGCTGGCTAGTCACGTGAAGAAAGCTGAAACTGGACCCCGTCTTTACACCTTATACAAAAATTAACACCAAATGGATTAAAAATTTAAACATAAGATCTATCACCATAAAAACCCTATAGTATTCCATTTTAAGACTCTACCATAATTAATATAATTAGCCTTATTGAGATAGATTTGTTTTTGTTTACAGATGGATGATATTTAAAACAATGCTACCATAAATATCCTTCCATTTATATCTTGGCAAAGTAGTGCATCTACCTAGATTCATGGATTGCTAGTGTAATTGGAAAATATGTGTTCCAATGACCTTTCAAAATGTTTGCCTCAATTGATACTGACAACAAAACAAGTACCAGTGCCTATTTTCTTATTTTCTAGCCAGCACTCAGTATTGCCAAGTATGTGCCAATGTTATTTTACTCTGATAAGTATATAATGTATACATGTATATATAATATGCATGTATGTATAAATTGTGGTATGTAATTTTATTTTACAACTTTTTCAAATTATGGGTGAGTCATAGCATTTTCACCTATTTGAGAGAACTTTATAATTTTATTTTGTTTCAATTTACAATGTTAATATTTTCTGTTTTAATTAATAATGTTGATGTTTTCTGTGTTCTGTTTTCACATATATACTTCCCAATTTTCTTTTAAGTTTTTTTTTTTTCTAATGGACTTATATGTAAACAAAATTAAAGGATTAGTCTTTTGACTCTAAGAGTATTGCAATTATTTCCTCCAGATTGTCATTAAATCTTTAATTTGTTTATATTTCTTTCATATTGAAATTTGTCTTTTTCCTTGTCTAATTTATTACAACAGTTTTAATGGATTCTAGAAATTATATTCTATGACCTTTCTGATTACACAATTGTTTTTAACATAAAATGATTCAGTTATATTTATCCTATTACTTTTCTAACTTTGTTTAAAATTTTTTTCCATATATTTCTCATTCTAACAATATTTTAAAATACTGCCATATTGATTTTGGTATTTTTCTGCTATTCTTTTAAAAATGTTTCCAAATGACTAAATATTTTTATAAATTATATTATAAATTATGCTATATTTATTTCTGTATTTTCCATTTAATTTTATCTATGTGTCTATCCTCTACAGACATTTAACCTGTTTTAATTCCTACTGATTTAGAATAGATTTCAATAATTGCTAATACTGGTTCAGCTCTTGTTGCCTTTCCTTTGCATAATTTACTTGGCTTTTATCTCGTGGTTTATTTCTAAGTGAGCTAAAGCGGGGATCGGCAAACTTGAGAACTAACTTGGAGAAAGGTCTAATAAGGCCGTTAGAATTTTACAGGCTAAAATCCCAGAGAGGAGAAAACATATTCAGGTGATTCTAATATACTTTCTTGCTTTTTATCTCTAAGGCATTTTCTGATTTTAAAATGTCTTGGGCCAAAGGCTAAGTAGCTGAGCAGAAAGGGGAGGTCATAAGTAAGAGGTAAGAAGTCAAGCAAAAACCTCTGGGAGCCTCATGAGGCTGGGAAGAAAAACATTTAAGTGTGAAGCCATTTCAGTTTCTTTCAGAGAGGAAAACAAAAGAACACAATAGTTATAAGCTTTTAGCTATGGGCTCTATAGTTCTTTTTGGTAGGGTGGGACTTATACTTCAAGCAAAAGGCTAAAGTTTCAGCTGCTACTGGTCAGCAGGAGCAAAGTGGTTACAAGTGAGTGTCCCAAATTGTTCCTCCTCCCTACCACCATCTTTCAAAGCACCTCTGTGTGGTGTTCTGCCAGGATGTACTTTTCTACTATGCTGTACCACTTAGTAATGAAAAGGACATTTTAAGTAATCAGTGGTGAGTTCTTCCAAAATCATCCCCTCTCTACTATGTTTAGCTGATATTTTTATTCTTCTTAGCAAGAAGTTCATACCTTTCCCAGATTTATACTGATACTGTTTTTTTCCCCATTTTGGTTTATATTTTGTCAAATTGAGATCAGTTTGGGATGACTGTTATTTTACCTCCAACTTTTCTACTAACTGTCATCAGAATACTTTGTAAAATATATCATATCATGTTCAAAATGATTCCAAAATTTAAGTATTCTATTTTATTTTACTAAAATTTTCTCTTTTTTTGTAGTAAGCACACATATTAGAATAACAGTTACACTTATTGTTTGGAGATTCCTCTTTCCGGTGCAGAGTAGCTAGTTGCAAATGAATCCTATCATGTTTCAAGAACTGTGAAGGGTCTAAAATTTTACATTATTACAAAATAACAATTCAGATTTTCATACTTCTATTTATGCTAGCATAAGACATGAGACTCTTAGATCAGAGAAAATGGAATTTGTTACTCATGATAGAAGACATGTGAACATCATGATTATGTCTATTCTCTTTGCACCCCAAGTTCCTTAACAGTGATAACCAGAAGCTCAGGCAGATGCTGCACACGAACAGGGTTGGTGCTACAAAGCCCATAATATTCTAACCTTGTGTAATGAGATGCAAGCAAACCTTCATTTTGCCTCAGAGGAAAACATTGTCTGTAGGTTCTGTGACTGCTCATTACATGTTTGTGGACTTGTAAATATATCCCAGACCAAAAAAAAAAGAAAAGAAAAGAAAATATGAGAGAATCATGGATAATTTTCTCCTAACACCAAATACAACTGAAAGTGAACACACACACACACACACACACACACACACACACACACACAATGGTATCAGAATGCCAACCATGACAGCCAGATCACAGAGAACAACTATTATTTTGAAAGGTAAGTTTAAGACAAGGTGAGGCCTGGCTATACCATTTAATTATTCTTAACTCTTACCAACTTATAGGAGACAGAGATATCTACTGTAACCAGTTAACCATAAGTAACACGCGAAAGTGTATGTGAAGTGCTTTTCTCTAACCAGATTTTTCACAAATAAAATCAGTTCATCTTAAACGAGGAGCCTTTTGCATAATTAGAAATGACTCCTTTTACCATTCTGTCTTTATACATATCCTTTCCCTAGCTGGAAAAATGATGAGTCATGCAATCTGGCAAACATATTCACTGGGAAGGTGATTATGTATGGTCAGATAGCAGCCATTTCTATATATAGAAGCAGGAAAAAAATGAGAAAACTTTTTTCTATTATAAATAAATTCAAAATAAATCAAAATTAATCAGAGCAAAGTTCCCATCCTTGGATTACTCATAACCCTAAAGATTTTCCTTTTGATTCTAAACTATTAAGTACGATAAATCTATAGTCTTCAGCTTTACGTTATATATGGGAGGTTCTTTAACAATATCCAGGTCAGCAACAAAGGTAAACTAAAAGGGTTTCCTCATTATTCTGTGACCAATTATGAAACCCAAAGAATTATGCACAGAATGAGATTCTTGATAATCTTCTATAACATAAAATAAAATGAACATTACATACAAGAAAAAAAGAAAAATGATTGTTGAAAGATAATATTTCCTCCTCGAATTAAATTTTCTATAGGATCTTCTTTTTGACATCAGGATGTTACAAAAGAACAAGGAGTTTATGTAACAATAGATAGAAGACTGTGAGATTATAGAACAAAATACAAAACTGATGGTAGTTATGACCAATATAAAGTGTTAAACCAGTACGAGAAATTAAAGCAACACCAGAAGATACCAAGAGAAACGATTATCACATCCAGTGGTTGAACTAGTAATAAAAGCTTAAAAAAGTTTTTACCCAGTTTTTACAGATACAGAGAAGCAAAAGATTAATGCCATCAGTATATATTAATGCCATCAGCTTGGTTTTTAAAGATACAGAGAACCAAAAGATTAATGCTGTCAGTATAAAGTCAGTAGACTGAACCACAGATATAAGTGTACATAAATAAAATTTAAAAATGGTAATCAAATAATGAAAGGCTCAACATACCTGATCTGAAGAAATACGTGGCTCATTGTAAGATGAAAGTATCACTAGGAAGATGGTAATTGGGTTCCTACTCAGGTGTGTCTACTTATAAGGTGAAACTGCAATGTAAATGACTTAAGGTGTTTCATGCCACTATTTTTTTTCACTTAAAAATAAAAATAACGTTACCTATCTTCAATATTTGGTATGCAGATTAACTACTTTAATAGATGAAAATCCTTAGCACCTAACACATAAAAAAATCATTAAGTAAGCTATCCTTATCTTCAGGAAAAATAAAGAAATATGACCATTTGTTAGATAGGCCTGTTAAATTGATTTCATTTAATGTAATCTGTAGAAAACAAAAATAGCTCATTTATAAAGCAAATACATGGCTGGATGCAATGGCTCATAGCTGTAAACCCAGCAGTTTGGGAGGCTGAGGCAGGCAGATCACTTGAGGCTGGAGTTCAAGACCAGCTTGACCAATATGGAGAAACACCATCTCTACCAAAAGTACAAAAATTAGCTGGGTGTGGTGGTTCATGCCTGTAATTCCAGCTATTTGGGAGGCTGAAGCACAAGAATCACTAGAATCTGGGAGGTGGAGGATGCAATGAACTGAGATTATGCTACTGCACTCCAGCCTGGGTGACAGAGAGACTCTGTCTCCAATAAATAAATAAGCAAATATATTACTCTAAATATAGATTACTCCTAGTAAATATTAGATGTCAAACTATAATGAAATAATAATCATAGAGTGTTGAAGATTAGTAGTGATATATAACAGCTCTATTCCAAGCAATATGTATTTATGTGTGAATGTAATGCAAATATATATTTAACATCTTTAAAATAATCATGTGTGCTTTTCCTCAATGGGGACTAAGAATGACATGTTTAAAAGTTACGTTCAAGCTCTCAAGAAGTGATCAATACAAAAAAATCAGAATTTTAAAAAATTGTAGTAACCAGCCTGGGCAACGTAGTGAGACTTCTTCTCTACCAAAAACAAAACAAAACAAAACTATTTTTAATTAGTTGGTGTGGTGATACTTGAAAGGCTGGAGTGTAGGGTAGCTTGAACCTGGGAGGTCAAGGCTACAATGAACCATGATCAGGCCACTGCACACCAGCCTAGGTGATAGAGACTCTGTCTTAATAATAAAATTTTAAACAAATAAATAAACAATTACACAAATTTCATTTAAAGAAATAAAAACATTTGTACAATAAATAAAAATCTGCTGTACACTGACAAGAATAAGAAAAACTTTAAAATATATGTAGCAAAAGTTGAAAAAAGAAATGTCAAGAAACAGAAAGAAGTCAACTTATAGAAATAATAGTCAACAAATATATATGATGAAATAAACAATAGTGGGACTTTTAGCATTGAGAGGTCTATGCAATTATTTTCACATACTGTTTGTCAAGAACAAGTCACTCACTGTAGGCAAAAATAAACCAGGAAAAATGTAAGCATAAATAAAGAACAATTTTAATATCAATGTAGAACAAATAATAGAATGTAATAGCATTACATGAAACAAATGGTGATGTTTTATTGAAGATGCATTGAATCTACAATGGAAAAGATTTATTCAGTCTCAAATTATATAAAACATTAGTCACTAAACATAATAGGCAAAATCAAAATATAACTAAAATTTTTAAAACATCTTTCTAATCTAACAATTTAAATTCAAAATAAAAATAAATATAAATGTTTACATTGCAATTAAACTACATCAAATTTACATGTTATAAATAATAACCTTTAAAAACTCATGTAATAATCACATATTTTACTGTGTTTCAGAAAATTATAAGTAGTGGTCATTTTAGGAAGTAGAAGTATTTTATAAGAATATGGGTAGAAATGACATATTCTGCTAATGACAATGTAAATTAATGAGATTTTTCTGGAATATAAACAATATGAACATAGCAATATATGTATATGTGCATGTATAGGTGTATATATTTAATTATATCAAGGCCTTTAAAAAGTATATACCATTTGACGAACAACATTTCCTTTAGAAATTTATTTTAATGGAAAAACTGAGAATTACGTCAAATCTTAAATCAGTGGTGATCATTGCCATAAAATTGTAATAACAGAGATTTAGAAACAACCTATGTCCATTTAAAAGATATCTCTTAAGTAACTCTAATATAATCTATAAGGCAACCCATTAGAAGACATTAATGGCCAATCAGTATTTGAAAATATAGAAAAGAAAATACCTATTGGTGTCTTTTTTTGTTTGTTTCTTTAATTACTACTGAAATTGAATAGTTTTTGACAGTGATAAAATAAGCAGTGATTTCAAGGGTATTAAAATATATGCATTTTTATGAATATAAAAATAATTACATCAACTTTATTTTATCTGAGTCTTCCAATTCTTAAAACTTTTTCTGAAGTTGGTCGTTGAACAAATTTGCCCAGAATTAAATAGAAGGTTGTCCTTGGACTATTGTTTTTAATTATTGACTATTGTCTAATAATCAAAAATAGAAGCAGTGCATATTGGTCTGGAACTCCTGACCTCAAGTGATCCTCTCGCCTTGGCCTCCCAAAATGCTGGGATTATAGGCATATAAGGATTGGTTTAATATTATTTTACATTCTTACTTTAAATGCATTTTAAAATCTATATGTATGTAGATTTTAGTCAATAAGTGAAAAACATTCTTTTAGTCAATAAGTGAAAAACATTGTTGCTAAGTAGTATTGGTAGAGGCATATATTAAGAGAGACAGAGAGAGGGAGGAAAGGAGAGGGCAGAGAGTGGAGAAGACATTTGTAGAAATGTGTACAGTAACATTGGTGATGTTTACCTTTAATATTAGGATTTGTGGAGATATTTTTCTTTCCATATATTGGGGAGAAGGGCAGAGATTTATTAACATTACCCTCCAGAAATCTTTAGGATAGTTCTCTTTTCTTTTCTTCTTTCCTCTTTTTCTTTTTCTTTTCTTTTTTCTTTCTTTTCTTCCTTCTGTGTCCCTCTGTTGCCCAGGCTGGAGTGCATGGAGCCATCATGGTTCACTGCAACCTCAGCCTCCCAGGTTCAAGTGATTCTCATGTCTCAGCCTCCTGAATAGCTGGGATTACAGGCATGCACCACCACGCGCTGCTAATTTTTGAAGTTTTTAGTGGAGACAAGGTGTTAACATGTTGACCAGGTTGGTCTGGAACTCCTGACCTCAAGTGATCCTCTCTCCTTGGCCTCCCAAAATGCTGGGATTATAGGCATGAGCCACTGCACCTGGCTTATTCCCCCTTTTCTATGCCTTAATATTTTAAACACTGCTAATAATTCCCATTTGTAAATGATGCTATCAAACTTGAAGGTAGTAATTAAAATAAAGACAAGTCTCAAAAGAGTGAGATGGGGTTGATAATCCATGTCAGTTACTACCATATACTTAATATCATTTGTTCCATTAAGCCTGATATTTTTAACATAAATATGTAAACATTGTTTAGTTAAAAAAAAACTGATACCTCTTGAGAGTGCAGTTTCATCAATTTTTCTCTAACTGCTAGTTGTGGATATAGAAAATTTCATTATAGCCGGGTGCGGTGGCCCACGCCTGTAATCCCAGCACTTTGGGAGGCCGAGGCGGGTGGATCACGAGGTCAATAGATCGAGACCATTCTGGTCAACATGGTGAAAACCCGTCTCTACTAAAAATACCAAAAATTAGCTGGGCATGGTGGCGCGTGCCTGTAATCCCAGCTACTCAGGAGGCTGAGGCAGGAGAATTGCCTGAACCCAGGAGGCGGAGTTTACGGTGAGCTGAGATCGCGCCATTGCACTCCAGCCTGGGTAACAAGAGCGAAACTCTGTCTCAAAAAAAAAAAAAAAAGAAAGAAAAGAAAATTTTATTATAAAGGGAAAAAACCTAAAGCACTAATCTGTGGAAATAGTACTTCATGGAGTAATATTATAGTGATTTACAATTATGAGCCGATCGTGATTTCTATACTCTTAATAAAGAAACCAAGCTATGGCACTGATTGCACTGTAAGACATGCCTGGCTGTAAGTAATACATTTCGCAAAATATGATCTGCTTAAATTCTTTTTATTTTGAAAAACAATGTAATAATACAGTTATTGTTTTAAATATATTTCATAGCAAATTCTGTCTTGTATATTGGACTTACATGTGAATTTAACTAGCTCAATGTAAAACAAGTAAGATGGAAGTATTAACACCAGAATATTGCTTTATACAATTTATGTGTAAATACGCTACATGCTCCCATCCAAATGTCCAAATTAACTCCTGTTAAATACCACATCTGAACCCCCTCCCGTAGGAGACTCTTGAAATGAAAATATGGGCATGGAGATCACTTAAATTCAAACATAAAATGAGCCAGAGGGCAATATTGACTTAATATTATATAAAGTAAAATGTAAGGAAAAGGGGGCAAAATGGATATCTTAGAATGATTAAAAAAAAAAAATCAGTTCAATTTTAAAACCTTGTCATAGTCGATAAGTAGTTTAGACTTCAGCTCTGTCACTAATAATAGTGTTATCCTTACTCAATTATTAACTCCTCTTAGCAACAGTTTTTTCATCTACAAAAAGTAAATATCATACTACCAGCCTTATTGTGCACTTCAATAAATTAAATGAGGTAATCTAACACACAAAGTACACATTACAGCAACTGACATATATTAAACAAACAATAAGTTATCTACAAAATTTTCTAACACTACATTATACACTAAAATTTACCTTCAGAAAATATAGCAGAAAATAATAAATACTGCAATATACACAGTATTTTATTATTTTTATGACAAGCAAAATTGCATGAAATATTATATACCCAAGTGTATCAAACAACAAAGCAAAACAATTATTAAGGCAATAAGTCTAGTAGACAAAAACTTGTTTTCCATTCATATTTATATCTGTAAATTCCATCTTATCCTATAATCAGAAAAAAAGTATTTTTCTGAAATATTAATAAAAATATGTTTGATATGTGTTTTTCTCTGAGCATAATACAATAAAACTAGGAATAAACAAAAACAAAACAACTTTAATTCTAACTAATTAAAAGTTAAGTAACTACACTAAATATCCAGAACTTAATAACGAAGCCAAAAATTCATTTTACATATGATGTGCAATAGCTATATTTGCACACACACCACAGGCTGAGCATGACTTTGATCCATGATAAAGGGAGGTAAACTGAGCCCCACAGTCTTCTCAAATTGTCTAGAATATCTTCTTGAACTTTCATTTTGGAAAAAGAATAAAATAATGAAGATCAGAAAAGACAAATAGAATAAAAATAGAAATAAGTTTGATTTTTACCCAGTCATATGAAAAATTAAATTAAATGTAAATGTAATAAGCCTTCCAATTAAATGACAGATATTGTCAAAATGTTCAAAGAAGATCCAATATATTCTGTTTAAAATAAAGATACATTAAATATAAAGACAAAAATGTGTTAAAAATAAAAGGATGTACTGAGTGCAGTGGCTCACGCCTGAAATCCCAGCAATTTGGGAGGCTGAGGTGAGTGGATTGCTTGCCTGAAGTAGTTTCTCAGCCTGAGAAACGTTGCAAGAGCCCATCTCTACTAAAAATACAAAAAATTAGCTGGGTCATGGTGGTGTGTGCCTGTAGTCCCTGCTACTTGGGAGACTGAGGTGAGAGGATCGCTTGAGCCTAGGGTTGGGGGAAAGAGACTGCAGTGAGCCAAGATCACACCACTGCACTCCAGCCTGGGTGAAAGAGTGAGACCCTGACTCAAAACAAAAGAAAAAGGATTTTTTTTTAAAAAAAGATAGAGAATATTAATTATAAGAATTGATAATACTAAATAAAAGACATCTAGAATCTCTAAATAACACTTAAACTGTAGAACAGTGAGTATTCCCAGGAATATAGACAGATATTTTAAAATGATAAAATGTGGATCCATCAAGAAGACACAGTAGTTTAATTTTTTAAATTGTCTTCTTTCTTATAATTTTAATAGTTTTGGGGATATGGGTTTATTTCGGTCACAAGAATGAGTTCTTTAGTAGTGAATTCTGAGATTGTATTGCACCTGTGACCTGAGGAGTATACATTGTACCCAATATGTAGTATTTTATCTTTTACCCTCCCAACCTCTCCCTCACAAACCCTAAAAGTTGGTTATATCACTCCGTATGTTTTTGTGTCCTGATGGCATAGCTCCCATTTGTAAGTGAGAACATATGGTATTTGGTTTTCTGTTCCTGAGTTACTTTACTTAGAATAATGGCCTCCAGCTCCATCAAAGTTGCTACAAAAGGCATTTCATTTATTTTTATGCCTGAATAGTGTTCCATGGTGTACGTACACCACATTTTCTTTATGCACTCTTTGGTCCATGAGCACTTAGGTTGGTTCCATGTCTTTGCAATTTGCTAATTGTGCTTCCATAAACGTGTGCATGTAAGACATGGTAATTTTAAATGTGTACACACCTAATAACAGAGCTTCAGAGTACATTAAACAAAAGTAATTCAAACTGAAGAGAATTACTGACAAGTTCAAAATTATAGTGTAAGATGTTAACAGTATACAACTGAAAGAAAATAAGTAGAACAAATGTCAATCCTATTAATCAATTTAAAAAATTAGGCAAAAGGCTTGAATGGGGAGTTTAAAATGTAGATGAAGAAATGGCCAGAAAACAAATTAAAAGGCACTCATCAATGTTTTAGTCATTAGGGAAAGTAAAAATTAAAACCGTAATGAGATTTTACTACACGTAAACCTGAATAACTAAATTTATAAAGAATGACAGCAAAAAACCCAGACTATTGATTCACAAATAGGTGACAGATGATAGGTAGATAGATAGATGATAGATAGATATAGATAGATAGATAGATAGATAGATAGATAGATAGATAGATAGATAGATGATAGATAATGTAAAACAACTGGAACATTCATATTTTGACAGTGTGCATGTGTAACTGTACAATGACTATATGAAAACCCGTCTGACAATGCCTCTTTTTTTCATGTAGAAGAGAAACTTTATAGCAATACCTCTGTCAGGAAGGTATTGATTTTTTTTTTTATTGTACTTTTGTCATTACAATTCCTCTTAAAATAAACCCCACACCTACTTTGCGATCCAGCAAATTTACTTCTGGATATTTATCTATGAGAGAATAAAACATATGTACATTACACCATTTAAACAAGAATGTCAGAATAGCTTGATTCATGCCAAAATTGGAGAAAAAAAGTCCATCAACAGAAATATTGATCATTATGTTTTAAATGGAACATTACTTAGTGATATTCAAAAAAGAAAAGAAAGACACTATTGATATATGTAACATGGTTGAACCTCAACGAATGAGTGAAGTCAAGCACAAACAGAATATGTGCTTATGAAGTTCATTTATATGAAGTACTGGATTAAATTAATCCAGTCAAAATTAATATACAGTAAAAAATCATAACAGTGGCTCTGTATAGTGGGAAATGTGACAGGTATTGACTGGGAAAAGTCATGGAAATTTTTCTGGAGTTTTGGAAATATTCAATATCTTGATAAAAAGTACATATTAAAATAATGCAACTGACAAATCTATCAAGAAATTCATTAAAATTTGCATATTTCACAGCATTATACAAAATATTATACAACACTATATAAAAAGGATAAAAAGAAAAACAATGAGAAAGTTGTAAAACTCTATGACATTAAATAATAATATCTAAATTTTAGGATAGATTTCTTCTCTAATCATTCTATTAAGCAATTGAAATCTGTAACAAAATATCCCCAAACAGAACTGAAAAACAAAACAACAGATTATTGTTTGATAGGAATTATCGTTGTCTAAACTTTCATCTTTAATTTGAAATAATATAAATAGAATCGAGATTATTTGTTTCCCAAAAAAGGTAAGATACATGTCATCCATAAAACTACTTGCTGCTAATATCTTTTAAAGCATGTTACTTGTTTACATTTCTAAGATTAATATTTTTGGATGAGAACATATACTCTATAGTATTCCTAACAATAGAACTTTGTTGAATGAGTGAATGAATACAATTATGTATAACTCCACTTCTATAAATTAATTCTATGTTGTAATTTATTCATTGGATCATATTTCCAAAACCAATGTTTCTGGTTTCTTTTGCCTTTTATGTTAAAAATTTTACCTGTCTTGTATTATGAGTTGCAGAAAGATTTTTGTTTAATGAAAAAAAATCAATCAAAAGACCCTCTAAATTCTCTGACCATTAAATTCTTCTAGTCTTATTTTTGTTTTTAGTTAATTATAATGAAGTGTTGCAAATGGTGATGTCTTTCAGTTGAATATCTCAAATATTACAATGTGTAAAATTATTCATATAAAAAAGCAATCATTATATTATTTTGTGTATTTGCTTATTTGTGTAGGTTGGTAATATGTGAAAAGAGAAATAAAGTGATTAAAACATTCCTGAAAAGGTGACTCAAGTAGTGCTACAGGATTTAATTTCAAAGGCAGTTTTTTCCACTTCATAATTTAGTGACCCCTAAGCAGAAGCATAGCAGTACTTTGCTGAAATTTGCTGCTATACAAAATGACAAACCGGAAAATACAAAGTAAAGAGGTAAGATAATTCAGTGTGTTCTGTAAAATAAAGTGCTGGAAAAAGCAAAGCAAATAATTCTTTTGAGAGGCAAGAAGAAAATGAGTAACTTAATATTTAGTGTAGTAAATACTCATATTTTCAAAAAGGATGCTGTTTTATGGAATAAGGAAAGAAGAAATTTAGCTCATTACAATGTCAAAAATCTAAACAGGAAATTAAAGAAATAATTAATATTTTATGAAGTCAGATATTTTAGGTATACATGAAAAAATCTTTGCTATTACTTGTAATTTAGAATTTTGTCATTTTGTGAGGGGTGTTTAATTGGTATACAATATAACATTTCAAAAAATAATTTGGAAGACCCAAAATAAAAGGCTGTCTATAAAAACAGACACATTGTGTCAATTACAATTTTTATATGATGCTAAGTATCATATGATTTCTGTAAAATGCAGTATCTAGGTAGTCCAACATATACATGGACAATTTATTGTTGTTCTTTCTCCTCCTGGCTCACCTGTCTAGAATTATTCTGTACCATATATCCCAAGTTTTAATGTTTTTATTACCTAATATTAAAGTTAAGTGCTTACACAATCAAATAACTTTATGCAACTCCACTGGACAATTTTTTACTTTTGATGTTGTTGCTGTTGTTGTTCTTTTGAGACAGTCTCAGTCTGTCATCCAGACTGGAGTGCAATGGCATAATCTTGGCTCACTGAAACCTCTGCCTCCTGCGTTCAAGGAATTCTGCTGCCTCAGCCTACCGAATAGCTGAGATTACAGTTGCCCGCCACCACGCCCGGCTAATTTTTCGTATTTTTAGTAGAGATGGGGTTTCATCACGTTCGCCAGGCTGGATCTTGAACACCTGATCTCAAGTGATACCCCCACGTTGGTCTCCCAAACTGCTGGGACTACAGGTATGAGCCACTGCATCCAGCCCACTTTTGACTTTTTACAGAGACAATTACCTTCAATTTTTTGATGGAATTATAACTAATATTCCATTTTGATGTCATACACATTAAAATAAAACAATTTGATAATAATCATAGGATTAACTTCATCAGTAGAAATGTGATATCTAATTATATCATATTATATCTAATATGTCTAGATATAAGATTTAAAATAAAGTAATAGGAAATAATTTGAAATTATCTGATTTATCAAGTATTAACAAGGGAGACAAATAAGAATATGGGAGTGTGATTACTTGTGTATGAAAAGAAAAATATTATAATATATTTTTATTACCTTTACTTTGTGATAAAACACATAGATTCATTCCGCAGCGAAAAAGTATCTGGGTGTTACATGGTGTGATTAAATGACAAAATCCTTCTTTACACAGATAAACTAGTATTGGGGCCATCACTTGTTTATGGTTACATCAGTATTCCTGATTCTAGGTTACTTAACATCCTTCTATTGGCTCAAAAAGTAGAAAACAACATTTTCTATTTGTCTTTGCTAGTAATGTTGTTTGCATATTTTATTATATTCCTTGACGGTGGCATTTATTTCTTTGGCATATTACTGAAAAAAGAATCACTCAACATGAACTCAGATGGACAGTAAAAATACCACTTATTTGAGAAGATTGCTCCAATTTTCTTCATGCTCTGAGGAAGTCAGGAGAAAACAAAACTAAGACTTTTCAGTAAAATAATTTCAGGCTAATCTCTTATCCCAAAACCTTAACTATGTTTTGGATAAGTGCTCGGATTTTGAGATGTTTGATACAAACCCTTTCTCTTACCCAAGATAGTATCTTTGTTCATGAAAGGATATAACTATCCTTCCTTTCTCGGCCTCCAAACACTGGCACAGTGGTAAAATGATCTCCAGAAAGAAAAGCATCTGATGGGCTACAGATTTCTGTGGTAGAGATACTCCCACCATGACTGATTTCAAACTATGTGACTTGACCGAACAGGGAATTAGACAGAGATATATACAATCAGCTCCAACACAGGCAGATGCCAGAGGAGTACAAGTTTGATCCAAAAGCATAAGTGGGCAATCAGTTAAAGTTACCAACTCCCTTTTGAAAATATTTCCAGACTTTCAAATCTCTTCCACATTCCCTGCTCTTCCCCTAGTTTATATTTAAGTGGGTAATGAAGCATGCCAATCTCCCTTCTCAATCCCCAAATCCATTGCCTACTGATGGGGTTGAGAGATGGAGAAAGATAAGAGCAAGTCTAAATTCATAATATTGCTCCACACTCAAAATGCTTAAATGAAACATTTAAATAAAAACAGATTTTTTTTTGGTCCAAATGTTTTGCTTTTCATACCTATGAGTGTCTTCTTGTTACTGTGGCTGTTCTTTAGTCATTAGTCATGACAACTTTCCTTGCCCAACTGGTTCATTCTGATAGCATTCACACTATTAATTTTTACACTATTAAAGCATTTAACTTTCATGTTAGTGGGTAAATTTGGCATGGAGATTGAGATTGTGCATTACATGGTTAGGTCTCTCTCCAGGCTTGGTTAGGGACTAATGCCACTCTGGCCAATCTAGTTCTCCCTTTATATCTTGATGTCACTATTGACACCTGAGTCTGACTGTGTCCTTCATCCAGCCCAAGCGAGTCTCTGTCACTCAAAGACACTCTATGGAGTTGAATGCCCACAGGAAGTGTTGCTGTATGTAGGCCCATGAAGGCCTTCTCTCTACTTGATGTCATATTTGGAAATTAAGTCTAGGTCAGGTGAGCAAGCAGGCCCTACCTCCATCTGGTCTGTTATTTATGGCTACACCTGCTCTGGATCCACTCCCTGCTGACGAAGAGCTACCAATTCTGCTTAGCTTGCATCAGAGCAGAACAAAAACTCCCCAGCGATGGGCTTCTGAAATTCAAAAATATTGTGGGCATGATACAAATCTTGCTATCTTTTCTTCTTGTCTCTTTCTTCCTTCTTTACCAAAAACACTAGGAGAAAGGAGTCTTTTTTTTCCCACCATGTTTACTTTATTATTTTTATTTTTATATTGAGCTATAATTCAAGCAATATAAAATTTTATATACCTAAAGCTACCGATTTAAAGGTGATAATTTAGTTGTTTTTAGTAGCGTCACAATGTTGGGTAAGTATCACTACCATTCAATTCCAGAGTACTTTTATTTACTCCCTAAAAACCCCCGTACTCATTAGCAGTCCCTTCCAATTCTACTCTCTATCCAATCTCTGAAAACTACTAAGCTACTTCTTGTCTTTTTGGATTTACATATTCTGTATATTTCATACAAGCAAAATCATAAAACATGTGATCCTTTTTGTCTTGCTTTTTTCACTTAGCATAATGTTGTCAAACTTTATTCATGTTGGAGCATGCTTCTTTCCAACTAGGCTGGCTATACTTAAACAATGAAAAATAACAAGTATTGGACAAGATGTGGAGAAATTGGATGTTTCATACATTCCTGATGGGAATATAAAATGGTGCAGCTACTGTTGAACATAATCTAGCAGTTCAATAAAAATTTAAACATACATTTATCATATAACCCTGCAATTCTGCTACTAAGTATATACCTAAGAGAATTGAAAACAGGCAGTCACACAAAAAATGCACACAAATATTTATATTAGTATTATTTACAATAGCAAAGAAGTAGAAACAAACCCCATGTCCTTTTACTGAGTGATGAATAAGCAAAATGAGACATAGCCATAAGAGTATTATTCTGCCATTAAAAATAATTTAAAAATTTATTAAAAAATTGCATCTTCAGCATTATTATTGTATTTTCCTTTCCTAAAACAAATAGTGATAGAAAATGAATAGAAAGACACATTATATTACTAATAAGACATATATATCTCAGGGAATATATATATATGGTTGGGGTTTGTATGATTTATATATGTCTTAGTAATAATATATTACTATATTTATAGTATATAATATATAACATATTTTATATAATTTATATATAATATATGAATTAATTATGTTTATATTTGTAACATATTTATATATACTTTAGGTTTTATTGTAATACAATAATTGTAACATTATATAACATAAAATGTTATATATTATGTAATAATATAGTTATATTACTATAATATAATTATTACTAATAAGACATATAACTATACATATCTCTGATTTATATATATCACATCAGTAATAAAATATGTCTCCCTATTAATATTCTGTCATATATAGATATTATAGATATATGTGTATATATAAAATGTTGTGATTATTTAAACTATTTTTACTGCTGAAAAAAACAAACTCTAGGTAGCTTAAAATACAGATTAGTTTTACTGATTCTCATTAGAGAGAAATTTCAGAATAAAGATAGTGATCTGGCAAAATTCCATCGGGTTTCCAATTCAATTTCATACAACTTAGTTTTTCTCTTCTCTTCTGGATGTTAACTTTTTTTTTCTTTTGAGATGGAGTCTTTCTCTGTCACCAGACTGGAGTATAGAGGCATGATCTTGCCTCACTGCAACCTCTGTGTCCTGGGTTCAAGTGATTCTCCTGCCTCAGCCTCCTGAGTAGCTGGGATTACAGGCACCCACCACCACTCCCAGCTCATTTTTGTATTTTTAGTAGAGACGAGTTTCACCACATTGATCAGGCTGATCTTGAACTACTGATCTCATGATCCTCCTGCCTTAGAATCCCAAAGTACTGGGATTACAGGTGCAAGTCACCACTCCCAGCCTGGATGTTAACTTTAACTCCAAGCTCAAAACAAATTGACATTACATCTGTTGTATAGAATATAGAATATAATAAAATATATAAATACAGGGAATATAGAATATAATAAAACTTTATTTATTGATTTAATTGAATAAAAGATTATATCAGTGCTGACAAAAGTAGAGAAAAATTAAGTGGTTATTTAATTTAATTGAAAGATGTAAAAGTCCATTCTGAGAAATTTTGGCAGGCTTAAAACACCTTGTGGAGTAGCAGACAAATAGGAAGAAAGACAGTAAAAAGAGTTTACATTCTTTTGATGATTTATAACATTTTTGTGAAATACTCAGAATTTAACCAATTGCAATAGAGGAAATCCAATTGAGACAAATCTTTTCATTACTGTCACTTACCTTAGAACTGGAACTCTTCCATATGATAATGAAAACAGCTATAGGAAAATGAAGTACAGGGCAATTAAGATGGAGCAGAAAGACAGCTACTTTGTGGGAAGATAAAGGGACAGATTTGGAGAAGGATGTTGTAATAAACAAGTAGATAATTGAGGATAAAACTTTACATTGATTATCAAATGTTAAACAAGACCTATGATTTTGAAATTGTTTTTAATATTATAGGCTCAACCAACTCTATCTCTAGCTGTCTTTGGCTGAGATTAGTGTAAGTAATAAGCTAAATGTAAATATAGAAGCTTCAGTCAAAGAAATCCTAGACGTAATGGAATAGGTAAGTTTAAAGCATCCCTATATGAAATTGTCCAGATGAAAGCATAATTCTGAAGCTCTTTCATGAGAGCAGGGGAACCTCCCAAAATCTTTATATGCTTCTTGACCTGCATTTGGTCAAAGTCCATTCCTGAAGCTATTTCTGCAGTCAGAAAATGTAATGTTAACACAAACACTGTCTAGTTTATCAATATCTGAAGCAATCATTGTAAAACAGAAGGTGATCAACTAGAAGAATTAGCTACTATGACCTCCCCCGCAAAAAAAATATTCTAGAGTTGTTCCTATAGGCCTTAGTGTAGAGTGTATGTTAATGAGATTACAAAATACCAAGTAAGTACACTTTGTGAAATATTTGTTCCACAGTTATCATACACCTGGAACTATAACAGATAACATTGATACAATAATGAGCTAGATAATGTCTCCTATATGAAGTAGCTGATAATATGGGAGTTAAATATAAGGGAGTTAAATATTTAAATCAATATGATGCAAGAAACAATACTCTACCTGAGAGTGGAGTATCAGGCAAGACACTTCAGAAATGTGACCTTCATGTACCTTGAAAATGCATAAATGTTTATCATTCGAATATCAGAATAGGTCCTGGCATTCCAGGCAAGAAGGAAGAGCACCTGCAAAGAGACTGAAACACAAAATAGTTTATGAAAAAGGTACAAGAAATGAGACTGAATAACATCCATGAACAAATCCAATGTGGTCTTATAGAATAAGGTAGAGAATGTAGGTTTTATTTCACAAATTGTGACAAAAGTACTGTATGGCTAAATATATAAATTATGATCCATTCTAACACCTATGTGAAAAATTGTGTATGGGACAGGAAGAGAGTTAAGTAGAAAAAATGAGTTCAGCTGGGGGGCCATTTACATGTTAAGTTAAAGTGTGAGGTATCTGGATGATGAGCATGAAATTCTAAAATTCAGAAAAAGAGACAGATTTTAGATAGAGATTTAGAATTCAGTCATTGTTTACTAATTTGGGGAGCAATTTTTACAGAATACAATTAAGTTCAGCTTTTATTCTAATTAACATGCATACATACACACACACTCTTTGAGTTTATAGATAAAGTTAGCTTGACTTTATTTAAAATTTCAGTGCATAGCTGAGCATGGTGGTGCACGCCTGTAATCCAGTACTTTGCGAGGCCAAGGTGGGTGGATCACCTAGGTAAGGAGTTTGAGATCAGCCTGACCAACATGATGAAACACTGTCTCTACTATATTAAAAAAAAATAGGCAGCATGGTGGTGCATGCCTGTAATCCCAGCTACTTGAGAGGCTGAGGCAGGAGAATCACTTGAACCCAGGAATCAGAGGTTGCAGTGAGCTGAGATGGTGCCATTGCACTCCAGTCTGGGCAACAAGAGCAAAACTCCATCTAAAAAAAAATTCAGTGTATAGAGAAGGAATTTACAATCAACACATCTAGTGAACACTTAAAAATTAATACGAATTTTTCCCATTGGAATGTTTTAACACATTGGAGTTTTAATATTGCTGAAATGAAAGCATAATGCCTAACATTAAGTATGCTGTGTTATTTAAAATATAAAGTATCGATGTGAGTTTTACCTTGGCTCCAGGCTTTTATTATTTTCTTGATAATAGCGTTAGGAACTATTTGTAGGCATTCCACAGAAACAGTGATTCCTCTGAAAATCTGAGTTAGAACCATCTTACTAGGATCTATATTTTTGTTACCCTTGGGCCTAGAATTTAAATTTGTTGAATTACAGTTATCCTTTTTCATTGAGTGCTTAGCTTTTTTTGGCCAGCATTTATATACTTTTAATGTCTGTACCACAGTTAATTTGCATGTCCATTTTTTTTTCAATATTAACTCTTTTGGATGTGTGGGATTTTCCAGAAAAAAAATCATTGATGTATAATTCATTGCTATTCATTTAGAAGTTTCTGCTCTTAACAAATTGTAGGGCAGATAATTACTCGAATTGAAAGATTACTTCTGGTATTTTTCTATATTAGGAAATATGCTTTACATTAAAACTCATCAAATATGCATAATTCCTTATTAAGATCATTATTATTCTTTACTGAGCAAATATGTGGAGTTGACTCCCTTTGAGATGTACAGTATGCACATATTAAAGGTACAGTGCTTACGTCCATTGATATCACATTGCAGCTGTTTCACTTTTAGAAGTGGTATTGTGAATGATTTTGCTGATTAGGGTTTTAAAGAATATAGAAGGGAATTAGGGGAATAATATAAGAAAAAGACTAATGGCCTCATTAAAAACTGTTTTGCAGAGATTGCACGCACTAAAATGCACACAGTAGCAACAATTAGTTGAGCAAATGGCTAATATGTCCTGATTCTCTTACCTCACCAGTAAATTCTGTCAGTACATAATTTGTGCAGCATAGCATTACCTGCTAATGACTCTATGATATAGTTCAGATAGATTTCTACAAGGAGAATCAATAACTTCAGAAAGCATTTAGAAGGTTTTACTTAGATTGCTAATATGATTAAGTTGGGGGGAAGGGCATCTATAATTTCTTAAGCCCTTATCTTACTGGAATAATGATATTTTATTAAAGAAATTCATAAAGATTTCTATTCTAAAAAATGGGTTAGCCATTTTTGCAAAGGGTTTTACTGTGGTGGTTGTACATAGAGTTTTACTTATTTATAATAACCACAAATGCATTGCTAAATACATTGCTAAAGGAAATAACATCAACAGTGAGCAAGCCATGCCAAAAATAGCTTCCATTTTGGGTAAATATACTGTAGTTGTCTGATACAATTGAATTCTTTTTCCCTCTCTGAGTATACAGCTCTGCATTTTATGATGCTAGGAAGAATTACTCCACACTTCTGAGGTCTTGTGGAATCTCCTTTGCCTAAGTGGTAACAAAGGATCTTAGATTTCCTCAGGATTACTTTTTCTAGACAGAGCTCTGACTTAAGATTCTTAAGGGGAAATTCAGATGGAGCCAGGAAAGGGATGTGAAAACTCAATGGTGTAAATTATGGTTTATCTTTGCATTTGGATTTCATGGCTTTTGGTGATTTGAATTATAACCGTACTACCAGTTACATGTAAATGTGGAGGCTGCACGTGTGATGAATATATACACAAGTCTTTCAGTATATGTTCAACTGCTGCTGATCCAACTCAAAATTTATTGATATCCTTTCTTAAAAACTCATCTGTATTTTTGCCTACACATCCAGCAGAAAATTTATTTTGCTTAGATTAGCCATTTTTTTTCCTCTAAGTGATTTTTTAAATACTTTAATCAGAGCTCAAAGACACCACTATAAATTATTATCTTAACCATAAATCTTAGTCGTTTTTGCAGATTTATATTAAGTTCTACCCTTAGGTTTACTTCGTAATAATTGCTGCCTTCATTGAGTACCCTAAGAATCATTCAGTAACATGGATTGCCAGCTCCACAATATACTAGCCTAAAAAATATACACGTTTTAGACATTCAGAGAAAAATGATATATTTCCTTGATTTTATTTATATAGTTTACATGATTAATTCATTGTTTTATTTTACCATTATTTATTTTACTCAGTCTATATCCACTGATAGGCTTTATATTATGGAAGCTTTGAAAGAGACCAGTCAGGATTCCCTCCTCCAACGGCATGGAATTTTGTTGTACTCACAAGGAAAGCTAATACATTTGATTATTTTTTACAAAGGTTGAATGAATTACCTGATGCTGCTTTCCTAAATCTTTAGAAAACATTAATATTAGTCAATGATTCATTCAACAAATATTTCTTGCACATCTACCATGTTTTGGCACTTTTTAAAGATCAGATAAAATAGTGACAAATGAGGAAAGTTCAATGCCCAGCATATGTTTCCTTAAGATCTAGAGAAAAAAAAAAGTAGAGAGACAGCTAAAATATAGTGAGATGGGTGCAAAAAGAACTAGAATAGGCAGAAACAATTAACCTAATATAAACACCCCTTTCTACATAGTTTCATTTTGCTCTACCTGTTCTCTCAGTGGGAGAAGTCTAAGGGATTATTCCTTCTCATCCTTCAACGAAACATTATCCAGTAGTAGATCCTCTTTGCTTCCAAGAAGTCTACAAAACAGATGCGGTCAACTGCCTATTAAATTGGCATCAAGTAGAGTTAATTACATTAGTGTTCCGTATACTAACTCAGCCCTTTACTCTGAATTGGAATGACAAAGGATCCAGATAAAATTTAAGTACTAATTTAAGCTTTCACTGGTTTTGTGTCCCAAAGTTCTGCTCTACCATAGAATGCCATACAAATGTCTAGGCCTTTAGGGGGGTGCCCAAAATACTTTCTAAACATAAGAAGATGTGCATTAAGAATACCATCTCACCTCCAATGTCCTTTCTCTATTCATTTAGGATTCTCACCTTTAAGCAACTCTCCTCCCCTCATTTCTGACAGTCTCTGCTATTCATCCCTTCCAAAGATGCCCCAGCTCTCTCTGGAGAACAATGAAATGCCCTTTTATCAGTCCTTTCTTTGGTTTTAGCAACATCCTAGTCTTTAATACTTGCTAATTCTAACCATTTTCTTCCTGCACCTAAAATGGAAGGGAAGAAGCACTTACATGTATCTATGAAGGGCTCTCCAAGCAACAAGTTCTGGCTTTTTGGAGGATAGAGGGAAAGTGTTGGTGACTTTCATGTTCTAGGGAGGATATCCTTTCTTTGTTAATTTATATAATCAAGCACAGTGTCATCACTATGAACACATGGCTTTTATTTCACAGGAGAAATATAGAAAACTTATCTATATCACAACAGAAAAGGAGTGTGGCATCTTTGATATTTCATGGATTTGTAATCTTGGTCAAATTACTTAAAATCTGAAAAATAAGGTATTTTACCAGTTAAAATAGGGTCAATAATAATGTTAGGATAAGGGTGGAAATGAAGTGAGATAAGTTGTGTCAAAATGTCTGAAATATGGTATATTCAATAAAAGGTATCCATTCATTGTATTGATCATTTTCACTCTTAAAAAGTGATAAACTTGCTTTCTAGTCTTAAATGCTAAAATAACATCTACTATACTCTCATTAGACTTTCAACCTTCTTTGGCCAAAAAAATTCAAATATTGACTATTTCACATAGTTCAATGTAATATTTTCTACAGATGAATACTACCAAGTATTTGACCATGAGGTGGAGGCAGGGAGTGTTTTGAAAGGATATATTCCCATTTTCCTATCATATGTAGATGACGAGAAAACTTTTATAAAAGGAAAACAGGAGAAAAATACATTTGTTAGTATGGTGAGGGCAGTAGCCAATCTAAAAAAACTTGTTCAGTGAATGTTTAAAATGTGGTTTCTTTTCAATTTTAAAATTATGTATATGGCTTTATTTGTGTTTGAGTGTTTTATTAAGCATTAATAGAATTGTTAGTTGTAGTAAATGGTTTTCCTTGTGCATATTTTTTATTAATTTAATGTTAATAATTTAATTAAATTGATGTCATTATTAGTTGATATTAACAAATTTTCTAAACATCAGTATAAGTTTTCTGTCTTTTAATTATACTGAGCTTCATTTTAACAATGCCTAAGCTGGAGCTCCCTTTATAAAGCACTGGCATGTAATGAAATATTAAATTGAGTAATTGTAGACACAAGTTTCTAATTGTTTTCTCTGAGTACAGACTAAGCACTCAACTAGGCATAACACTTTTAGGTATAATTGAATAGAAAATAAATTTTTAATACATATTTCTCTTTGGTTACAAGGAAAAAGGAGAAATAAATGATCTGGTAGACTGATTTTTTTTTTTACTGTTATTACCCAAAATTAATTTGAAGTTCCCAGATGATATGCCTCAGCTATACAGTATACTTCTGATCTATCTTTTCCTGCAGTCTGTGAGTTTCTGTTCAGGAAACAAAACTATTATTAAAAAATGCCAAGCAAATTTTAGCCAAAATGCACTATTCTTGAAAATGCACAAGAGAAGGAGGACTATTTAATTAAATTCAAACTCAAGTAGAAAATTCTATGGAATTATCTAGCATTATGTTGAACATCCTAGTATTTAAAACATCTAGAACATCTTATTAGGAATAAGACATCTGGCTGGGCACGGTGGCTCACGCCTGTACTCCCAGCACTTTGGAAGGCGAGGCAGGCGGAGCATGAGGTCAAGAGATTGAGATCATCCTGGCCAACGTGGTGGAACACTGTCTCTACTAAAAGTACAAAAAATTAGCCGGGTGTGGTGGTGCGAGCCTGTAGTCCCAGCCACTTGGGAGGCTGAGGCAGGAGAATTGCTTGAAACTGGAAAACAGAAGTTGCAATGAGCTGGGATCATGCCACTGTACTCCAGCCTGGCGATAGAGCAAGACTCTGTCTCAAAAAAAAAAAATAGAATAAGACATTCTAGAGCATCTTATTAAGAATAAGACAGCATATTCAGAAAGGCCAAAACAAAAAAAAACAAAATACAAAAAACACAACTTTCAGCTATCAGTTCTGGTCCCTTTTTGACTTCCAGCAAGTCATTTGATCTATTTGGTTCCTCATTTACTCAGTTAACTTGTATCATAAAAGCATATATAGTGCACCCTCAAACTTCATGGCTCTGTAATCTAGGGATTCTTACAATGAAGACATATTCGCTATGATCAATGTTTAAATAAAGTAATGTACATTTATTGGGTGACAATTAGGTAAAGGGTAAATGTCCTAAAAAGCAGGAAAGAATAACATGGAAGGGTAGTAATGAGTGAATAAGTGCAACACTGTTTCTCAAACCATAATTCAAAGTTTGGGTGTTATTTAATGCAAGTGTAAGACAATAGGTCTAACAAGAAATTTGAATCCATTACTTTTTATGCAAATGTACAGCTGCCTCTTACTTAAAAACTCGTTTAAGTAAAGTTTTTTTAAAAAGCTATGAAAGTGTTGCAAAATAATGTCTCACTGAATAGAACTACAGACTAAAATTTGTAATATTAATGAAGGGCTAGAAGAACCTTAATTTCTGTCTGCTGACTGCAAGGACAGAAAGGTCTCAGTTTTCTCTATACTCAGTGGATAAATCAGCCCCAATTTTAAGAAGGATTTTTTTAACCTTAAAAGGTCTATTTCTATGCCACAATAAATGGTTTGGGGATTATCTAACACTTTGGATTATCTGCACCATTAGTGAGGATAATAAAGAACGGACTGCATTTTGCATTGAAATAGCACGGTCTATTACGCTCATGAATAGTCTGAGAAAGAAACATTGGAAAGAGTCTTTCTTGCTGCATTTATGCACAACGGTTTAATTGACTGCAGCATGGCTGATGGGATTTTTAGGTTGTTTACAATTTATGGTACATACATCACTTTTTCAATTTTTAGTTTTAATTATTAAAATTGATTTTAGTTAATAATTACATAAATGTGGTCTTAAGAAGCTTGTAATTTCTGCTCTTAAAAATAACATAGACGTATTTCACAAATGTCTTGAATGGAGTTTCTCTGTTTCAATTTCCTTGACAAGCACCAGTTGTCATTTTTGTGCTGCTCCCTTTACTAATGTCATCAAAAGGAATTATCAAAATACTAATAATTTTCAGAAAATGTATTTCAAGTAATGCAAAGGAAACCAATCTTAGCTACCACAGCTTAAAACTCTGATAGATTAGCAGAAATTCATTTTCCCTAAAAATATTCCAAGCATTTCTACTTATGGAAATCATAAAACCTTAAATGATTTTTTTGCCCCTAAATATTACCACATGTCTGGGACTCAAATATTTCTATCAAACTTATGATAAAGATAAAATTCCTTTGTGTTCCTCTCCGAAGCTAATTTTGTTACTTTTCCATGCTCCACAAATCACAGCGATGCTGAAGAAAATGGCATTCTTCACTTACTAAATCAGGCATGAATTTGCAATGGTATTTCATGCAGAATGTCTGGCATAGATCATATTGCTCTTTCTAATTTTAAAGTTTTAAAAATAACTGTATGGTTCTGATTTCTCTTAAAGAAAATAACTCAAGTACCAGGAAATCTTGAATGGTAATATCAACTAAATCATTACTATTTTACAACAGCAATATTTAATTAGAAATTGTCTTTGATGGTGTTCCTGCATGTATTTATCAATAAGGAACATAATTTTAAAAATTTGATGTTGCCGTCACAAAGGAGATTACATTATATAAATGACATTTAGGTAAAACTTTCCCATGTGACAGCATTCATTCATTATTTATTTATTCATTCATTCTAGTGTTTGGCTTTTTTTTTTTTTTTTTTCGGTCAGTCCATAATATGACTCTGTTGTAATGGCTAGAGGTTCTTTTTGGGAAATGCAAAAAAAAAAAAAAAACATAAATAAATAAAGTACCTTCTCATAGAACTTACATTCTAGTGGGGAAGAAATAAATGAATAAACAAATAAAAATTTTAAAAGGTGAGTTTAGAGAAAAAGTTAATTACTGTGAAGATAAAAGACATTGTGGCATAATAGAGACACACTAGGTCAGGCAGGGGACAGGAAATACTTCAGATAAGGTAATCACAAGGCAGAACTCTCTGAAATGTTGGCATTTAAAGTAAAATTTTCTTGACTAGAAAAGCCAGCCAGGGCGAAGTAAGGTATGCATGCCCAGACAGAAACAAAGTTGTTTTTCTTTTCTTCTGTCTTCTTCTTTTCCATATCTTTCTCCTCCTTCTTCTTCCTTTCTTTTCTCTTTCCTTCCTAAAAGAAGAGAGAAATAATTGGGTGGGGAAAGAGTTAGTATAGTGCAAAAGACATCTTCAGAGATAACTATAACAAAGTCACAAAAGGTTTAAAATTTATTCCATTAAGAAAAGCCAGTGGATGGCACTTTAAATTGATTATTATGATTGTCATTACTTTTGTTGTTGTTAATCAGTGGAGAATTGACAATAAGTAACAAGAATGCTGCAGAGAGAGCAGTTCAGAGGCTATTGCATTAATCCTAATTAAAAAATAATGGTAGCTTGGACTGTGATAGTGACTGCTAGCAGAGACAGAGAGCTGACTGGATTTGAGATACCTTTTTGTTGATAGAGTGAGATGTGTGAATGGCTTGGATGCAAGAAGCCATTACTGTATCCTGAAGGAAATCAATATGTTTCACTGCAAAATATGGCTCTTTTGTGTGAGTATTTTAAAAAACACTTAGAGGCTGGGTGCAGTGGCTCACACCTGTAATCTCAGCACTTTGGGAGGCATAGGCTGACAGATGACCTGAGGTCAGCAGTTTGAGATCAGCCTGACCAACTTGGAGAAAACCCTTCTCTACTAAAAATACAAAATTACCTGGGCATGGTGGCACATGCCTGTAATCCCAGCTACTCAGGAGACTGAGGCAGGAGAACTGCTTGAACCCGAGACACGGAGGTTGTGGTGGGCCAAGTTTGCACCATTGCAGTCCAGCCTGGGATACAAGAGTGAAACTTCATCTCAAAAAAACCGAAAACAAAATAAAACCAAAACATTTAGAGATCAAGTGCTGGAAGAGATTTTTTTCCCCATCTACGTAATGATGGGACTGACGTACCAAGGAGAAAATTGTTCTTGTGCCCCGCCCCCACCACCTTATTATCCTATGGTCTATTGCAGAAAAGAAGACCAAAAATGTAACCATACCTGAACAGACCCTTTGTCAAAGAAAATTACTGAGACCAGGCACGGTGGCTCCTGCCTGTAATCCTAGCACTTTGGGAGGCTGAGGCAGAAGGAACACTTGATTCCAGGAGTTCAAGATCAGTCTGGGCAACATTGCGATAGCGCATCTCTACCAAAAAATACATTTAAAAAAATTAGGTGAATGTGTTGGTGTGTGCCTATAGTTACAACAGCATGGGAGGTTGAGGTCAGAGAATTGCTCAAGCCAGGAGATTGAGGCTGCAGTAAGGTGAAATCATATCACTGCACTCCAGCCTGAACTCTCTCTCTCTCTCTCACAAACACACACACACACAGAAAAAGAAAAGAAAAAGACTATTTCTAGATCTAATCACTGTTTCTATTCATCATTTATTTATTGACCCTCACTAAAATTCCTCTTTTCCCATTTCCCATAACCTGTTTACCACGATCCAAGTCCCCATTTTCCTCTATAACCTGAAGATGGCATATAAGCTTCTGTATCTTATTGGGAAGTTTGTTTTCTTTCTGAAGGCTCCTGTGTATACACCTTAAAAAAATAGTATGTCTTTTTTTCTATTAATCAATCTGCCTCCTGTTGGTGATTTTCCATAAAGCAGTAGAGGGCCAAGAGTCTTTTGGCTTCCATGATCCCTTAACAATTTAGAAGATTATAGCATCTCAGATGTAGAAAAGTAGAAGATAAATAGGAAGGGACAGGAGAATTCTAAGTTCTATTTTGATCATGTTTGGTTTTATTTATCTGTTATATATTCCAATGGGAATTGCCAAGTTAACAATTACATTTCCAAATTTGGACGTCAAAAGAGAGATCAGCAAATCAAAACTACATTGAGATACCGCCTCAATGCCAGTTAGAATGGCGATCATTAAAAAATCTGGAGACAACAGATGCTGGGCAGGATGTGGAGAAATAGGAACACTTTTACACTGTTGGTGGGAGTGTAAATTAGTTCAGTCATTGTGGAAGACAGTGTGATGATTCCTCAAGGACCTAGACATAGAAGTTCCATTTGACCCAGCAATCCAATTACTGGGTATATATCCAAAGGATTATACATTGTTCTACTATAAGGACACGTGCACACAAATGTTAATTGCAGCACTGTTTACAATAGCAAAGACCTGGAACCAACCCAAATGCCCATAAGTGACAGACTGGACAGGGAAAATGTGGCACATATACACCATGGAATACTATGCAGCCATCAAAAACGATGAACTCATGTCCTTTGTAGGGAAATGAATGAACCTGGAAACCATCATTCTCAGCAAACTGACACAAGAACAGAAAATCAAACACCACATGTTCCCACTCTTAGGTGGTTGTTGAACAATGAGAACACATGGACACGGTGGGGAGCATGACATACTAGGGTCTTTAGGGGGGAGTGGGGGAGGGACGGGGGGGTGGGGAGCTGGGGAGAGAAGGCATGGGGAGAAATGCCAGATATAGTTGATGGGGAGGAAGACAGCACATCACACTGCCTATGCAGCAATCCTGCATGTTCTCCACATGTACCCAAAACCTAAAATGCAATTAAAAAAAAAAAGAGAGAGACATCATGGCCAGAGATACTCATTTTAATGTCATCACTATGTATCAGCCACCATTCTCAGTAGGACTGCTGACAATCCAGGGAGAAAATGTAGCTAGAGAAAATTTTAAAAATAAATATTTTGCATAATATAAACTCAATTGAAGGGCAATGTGATGTAATTTTTAGCTGAATAAAGGGAAAACAATAAGGCCAGGCACAGTGGCTCACTGCTGTAATCCAAGCACTTTGAGAGACTGAGACAGACAGATGGTTTGCAATCAGGAGTTGGAGACCAACCTGGCAAAACCTGGTCTCTACTAAAAATACAAAGAACATTAGCCAGGCTTGGTGGTGCAGACTTGTAATCTCAGCTACTCAGGAAACTGAGGCATGAGAATCGCTTGTACTCGGGAAGTGGAAGCTGCAATGAGCCGAAATTTTGCCACTGAGCTCCAGCATGGGTGACAAAGGGGGTCCCTATCTCAAAAAAGAAAGAAAGAAAGAAAACAATATGACTCACATATGATTGGTGATTTGTTTTCTCTTTTTTTCCACAGTTACCTTACAGCAGTGTAGAGACTGGATCACAAGAGTATTATTTTTCTTTCTTTACTCCTTTTTTGATTTTCAAGGAACTTCCCATGAGTGTGTATAAAACAACCTTTGCAAAAATTATGGCAGCCAGAGAAGTTTAGCACGGTTGGCTGCATCTTGCTTCTACCCTCCTAGGTTGACTGTGCTAGCTCATTCTTGGGAGTCAGCCAAGCAAACTATGGGAGGAAATTTGCTTATAGTTTACCTTTGAAGCAAGGATCATCATAGTCCCTCCATAAAACTGACCGTTTCTTTGTTTGGGGAATGAAACAGCTTTTGTAAGACTAATGGAAGGCTTCAAGATCAGGATTATGGGAGGGGCCTGAACTCTCCTAAAATGTAGGCATAAATGATAACCAGCCATTGTTTCCTAGTTTATTCTTCTATAATCCCTTAACTGCTGAGGAGCTATATTGCTAGAGGTCACGAGATTTGTGACTTCCCCATTTCCTACAAGAGACAAAACATCACTCTTGTACAACCTTTGACTGGTCTTTTCAGATGCTTTTTCAGACATTTCCATTTTGTCCACTGACTGATTACACCTGGAACTGTGACTCATGACTCAACTGGTCCTGTGGTCCCCACCCAGAGGGTGGCTCAGTGCATGAGGACCGTGTTTCACACTCTTTTGACTTTATCCCCAAACATTCAGCAGCACCCATTCCCAGGCCCCCTGTGGAACATCAGAGTAGGAAAATTGTCATCTTGGACAAGCAGAGCCATTTTAAAGTTTACCTTGATCAAAAACTGCCTAAATTCAAAGGGCATCAGTCTAATGGCTAATGACAATATGACCATAAACCACAAATAATATCTCTGACCAGAAACATTCCAACTGTAAGATAAATTCCCTCCCTGAACAGAGACATGCCAGCCCTGAGATAACCTCCCCTGAGGCCAGAGGGATGCAAGCCCCAAGATAACCTGCACCACAACCAGAGTCATTCCAACTCCACCACAAACTTCTCCCCAACACAGAAAAATTTCAAGCTTGTGATAAGCTCCCTCATCCTAAAATCAATAAATATTCTTAGTCTGTACGACAGAGTGCTCCTGACTGAAATTGACCAGAAGCCCCTCTCAGGTTTATTCTCCAAAATAAACCTGTCTTTGACTGTTAAGCTACTTTTCATGTTTCTTTTCTCTTTCTTTAAGTCTTACACCCTGCCTGCCAATTTCTTCATGAAAATTGTAGCATCTGAGTTACCAGGGAAACAGATTTGAGAATTAACTCCTGTGCTTCCCCTTGGCCAACCCTGTAATTATTACACTTTTTTTTTTCTGTAAAAACCTGCTATTCTCTAAGCATTGGCTTTTCTGGACAGCAGGCAAGATGAACCCATTGGGTGATTATAGGTATATGATACTTTACACGTCTAAATATCTACATTATGTTATGACTCTTGACACTTTGTTCGCTTTTGTTTGCTCTTTAGATCAAACACCATTTTCCAGCAGATATTGGGTCTCTGATACTCAGGTCTTAATCATAAATCATGTGTTGCTTTATTCCTTAATAGATATAGTAAATAGTCTTGTTTTCCCCTTTATAAAAGATGTTAAAAGTTTAAACAAAATATTCTTATCATTCTCCTTTTATCTTGGTGTTCTACAAAGACATCTTGGTGTGGTTTGAAATTCTTCCTTCTCATTCTGTCTATTGAGAACTTGGAAGGCACATGGCATTTGTCTGACACATTATGTCTTATATCTTCTCATCTGTTTTATACATGTTTAATTATTTTTGGAGTTCTTATTGGTTGGATATTTGTCTCCTTGGACTGATTATTTATGTTAATTTGTTTTTTCACAGTTTTCATGCTTTCCACGTTTTAATCTCTATTCTAGAAAGTAGTTAATTTATTGTCAACCCCTCCCCACTACTGAACATACATGCACATAAACAATGTTCAGGTGAAGGGAATTTTTCCTTCTCTGAAGATTCTAATCTGCTGAAGAAAAAGAATGATAAATTAGCAGAAGAATAGATATACAAATTTCTTAACATTGAGTATGCACAAGAGCCATTTAAAATATGAGACTCAGTGAAAAATCACATGGTTGAGGCTTAAATACTATCTTTTGTAGGGGAGAGGGAATTAGAGCATAAAGGCAGTTTTGAGGGGTGGTAAATAATTTCCATGGGAATTGAATGAGTCCAAAGAACAGACAATGGTCTGAAACAAAGTTCCTATGAATTCTGGGGGAGATGCTGACAAATTGCAGGAAGGTGAGGGATAGAACTTGATTGGTAACAAAAGTTGTCTTATTATGCAGATAAAGCCTCTCAGGTTATCTCTTGGAGCTGCCTCTAAAGAATAGATGAAAAGTCTATCTGGGCATGGTGAGGACTTACGTTTTTTTTTCTCTTTCTCTAGTGGTTACTGTTTTCTGTTTATTTTATGAGATTTTTAGGGAGGGAGTTTTAAGACAATTACATTTCTTTGGGAAGAAGTTTTCTCAGTCTGATAAGGGAACTTAGAAAGAGAGCCCCTCCCAGAGCTTGGCAGGAAGAAACAAGAAAAGGTTAGAAAGTCCTTGGCTCTGAAGCAGCTTCTAAGGCCTTATAGTTTCCCTTAATTTAAAAGTGTTCAGCATATCAAAGCATTATTCTTACTTGTATTATTCTCTGTGCCCGAAAATTGCCCTGACTGAAATTCTCCTAGAAGTTTCCACATACTAAAAGCTGAGTTGATGGATGCAGACCAAAAGGAAAAAAAAATAGGTTAGTAGCTGAGTGGTAAAAGATCTCATTAAACCAGTCTTGTGTTCCTGTGAATAGGTCAGTCCTATTAAACAGTTGTGTCTCATTTCAGGAAGTGGTATTTGCAGGGGTCCTATCAAAGTTAAGCCTTTATATGGAGCAGGCAAATGGTTCTTTAATAAAAGGCGTTTCTATGGAAACAGAAAAAAAAAGCGAAGTTAATGTCTGGGACAGACTATGCATTAGTTTCTTATAGAGTTTGAGATGGGGTGTGAAGCATCTTCCAGTTGGAGTGGAAGAAGGTAGTTGCAATCTGACAGACTTCTAGATTGCAGTTTGCATGGCACAAAAAGTTGTCTACACGTGAACTGTCATGTTCATTTCTTCCTAGATTATATGAGATTGACTAGTTTTAGCTTATAGGGCTTCAGGAAAAATGACAGTTTTAACTTTAGTGGTCTTAAGTCAGAAAAATTGGAAAAATTAGAAATATTAGTTTGTGGACTCACATACAAATATTGTAAGAAACCATGAGAATTTCAGATTTAGTCCAAATTTTTAATAAGGAATAAAATCTCAAAAATAATGATTTATAATCTGATAACAGTTTTACTATAGTTTTCTTTTGACATGTAATTTTTCTTTCTCAATTACCCCAATCTTATGAAAGACAGTCTAAATAAGTCTAATGTATATGTAAACTAAGTTTAATTTTACTAAAATTGGCCTGATCATTTACATAAATTCAGCTAGAAAAGTGACTATTCATATAGTTTCCTTTTAAGTGTGTTGTTGGAAATTTTCATTAGAAATGTCAGATTAGACTTTTAATTAATTCTTTTCTTTTCTTTTATCTTTCTTTATTATTATTATTTTTAATAGAGAGAGGCTTCCACTTTGTTGGCCAGGCTAGTCTCAAACTACTGGCCTCAAGCAATCCTTCTGCCTTGGTCTCCCAAAATGCTGAGGTTACAGGCATGTCCCACTGCACCCAGCCCAGATCAGAATTTTAAAATTTCTCAAGGCTAGGAAGCAAAGACAACCACTCTTCCTCAAATTGCGCATGTAGATTAGTTGCTTGCAGACTAATTGAATACCTTTCTTCTCAAAGTTTGCAAAATGCTTTATTTCCTGGCTCTGTCAGAAAGTGGGACCATTGATTACCTACTCACAAGGCAAAAATGACCCATTTATTCAAAGTGCCAAGTAAGTTTTTCCAAGGGGCATTTTATTGGCTTCATAAAGTTAATTTCATTTATTTGGGTAAATGTCCTATCCATGCCACAAACTCTTATCTGCTTTTGACTACAAAATACCACAACTTGGAATGAGTCTTATTTTCTGAGTGGCTGATAGATGATAGAACCCAGAAGTCATAGGGAAGTTAACCCTCTGAGGAATAAATTTTAGTTGGTGGATTGGAAATAGTAAAGTCAGACAGATGATTTTTTTCTCCTTCCTCTTATTCATGTACTATTCACAAAGAGAGCAAAACTATCTTTAGATTGAGGTGGAAAACAAATTTTAGGCAAAAACAGAAAATTTACTGTCAGTACACTCTGACTAAAGAAATTTCCAATATGTGAACAAATGAAAAAATGACAAACATAATGACTAACCTGAAAAAGTATAAAGAAAAACTTTGTAGTATGAAAAACTTCAGGCATAGTCTACATGGGGAAAAAAATATAACAATTTCTCATATCTGTCCTTCAGTTTCAACACGTATCAATCATAGCCAATCTTCTTGGGTTTATTATTTTGCCTATTAGATATCCCCTATAATATTAATTTAAAATAAATTCTAGCATTTGGGCCATTTAATCCAAAAGTATTTCAAAAGATAAAAATTCTTTAAACTAAGATTGTAACATGTAAGAGTAGAACAATTATTAGTAAATACCAACAAATGTCCATGTTTTTCTAATTTATAATTTTTAGCAGTTTATTTACTGAATAAAGATCCAAACAAGGTTCATGCATTGCTGCTTCCACATTTTCAGCTATGTTTATAGCAATACCCCACTTCTCTGGTGCCAATTTTCTTCTGACAATTTTCTTCCCACTGGATGACATATCTACTATGCTTTTTAACAATTAAATTATGGATTTAAATTGTAGCTCCACCTCAACTTTATCTGTTTCTCTCTCTCCCTCCTCCCTTTCCCCCACCCTTTTCCCTTTCTCTCTTTGTGTTATAATTTTCTTATTGAAAAAGTGGGGCATATGTCTTACAGAAGTTTTCACAGTTAGATTTGTCTATTTTAATCTCATGCTGTTATATAAGGTGTTTAAAGTGTTTCTCCATATTGATAATTTGACAAGATCAATTCAAAATGCTATTTTAATTTCAATTGGCTGTCTCATGGTGATATTAAACACTGATAATTGTTGTTTAGATCCATTATTTAACTACAAGCTGCAAAATTATGATGTTCTAACCTTGATAATTCCTTAGGACACGATATTTTTTTAAATAATAAAAGTAATTGGTTTTACCAACTGTTTGGTTATACTAAAATGATCTTTTTATAGGAAAGGAAGAAAAAATGTTACCAATTTTTTAAATAAAATGTTAAACATTAGCATCCTCCTAAAGTGACCATGTTTTTTAGTATTATTACAAACTCATGTATTAAATAAAACACATTTGATTTTTTAAAATTAATTGAAATTAGTATTCTTATTGATGATCAAATTGTCTGATCTTTGCTCAAAGGAATGTGTAACTTCACTTTTGTTCTTTAATCCTGCTGATACAATTTAGTACTCTTTAAAATTTTTAAATTTAAATTAAACTAAATTTAAAGGGCACTATATTTTAAAGAGTACTAAATTTTTAGGAATTGTAAAACTTAAAATTTTAAAGTTCCCTGGAGACATCTCCCCTATTATCTTGGCTATTAACATTTGGCTCCTTGTTACTTATGTAAATTTTTGTAGCCTGTTTGAAATTTCTCTTCAGAAAATGGGTTTTTCTTTTCTACCGCATGGTCAGGCTGCAAATTTTCCAAACTTTTATGCTCTGCTTCCCTTTTAAACATAAATTCCAGTTTCAGATCATCTTTTCTTCATACATATGAATGTACATTTTTGGAAAAAGCCAGGTCACATCCTGAATGCTTTGCTGCTTGGAAATTTATTCCACCAGATACACTAAATCATCTCTCTTAAGTTCAAAGGTCCACACATCTCTAGGGCAGGGACAAAATTCTGCCAGTCTTTTTGCTAAAGCATAGCAAGATTGACCTTTGCTCCAATTTCCAATAAGTTACTCATTTCCATCAGAGACCACCTCGGCCTGGACTTCACTGTCCATATTGCTATCAGCATTTTGGTTATAATCATTCAGTAAGTCTCTAGGAAGTTCCAAACATTCCCTTGTCTTTCTGTCTTCTTCTGATTTCTCCAAATCATTCCAAACTCTTCCCATTACCCAGTTCCAAAGCTGCTTCCACATTTTCAGCTATCTTTATAGCAATGCCCCACTTCTCTGGTGCCAATTTTCTTCCCACAGGCTCTACTAGAATCATGGTTAGGAGGACTCGGGAAAGCTACAATCATAGCGGAAGGGTGAAGGGGAAAAATGTATGTCTTCACATGGCAGCAGGAGAGAGAGAGAGAGCAAAGGGAGAAGTGCAACACGCTTTTAAACAATCAGATCTTGTGAGAACTCATGTACTATCATGACAACAGCAAAATCAATCCCAATGATCCAATATCCTCCCACCAGGTCCCACCTCCAACATGGGGATTACAATTCAACATGAGATTTGGGTGGGGACACAGAGCCAAATCATATCAGCCAAAATAAATATTTAAATGAGATTTAATAAATCATAGTCACAATAGGTTTTAACTCATCACTTTTAGTAAATATACATTAGGAGGAAAATGTCTGTAAACTGAGAGAAGATTAATTGCATAAACCTGTAAAACACAATACACAAAATGAAGAAGATACTTTTATTTTTAAGTACATATAAACATTTTATCACTGAAGAGATAGAAGTTCATTATCAAATAAAATAATTCTCTTAAAAGATTATATCTTTGTGAATTTACATTAATTGCTCAATAACGAAATCATGAGAAAAGTTTGAAATTATTTAGAACTTGTAAGAGCATACAAATGTGGGATATACCTGGAATGATAATAGAGCAAAATTTACAGCCATAAATCGATACAGTAGAAAAGTATAAAGGTTGAAGTTTAATGAGATTTATGTTCAATTTAAAAGAAAGCTATCACAATGGACTCTAAGATAGAAAAATGACAAAAAAAGAAATTAAATATAAAATGATGAAATTTTGTGTAGAACCAAAACATATTGAGTTGATTAAACTACAAAAAATAATATTGTAGATAATATTGTCTTATCTCTAGAAATGTTAACTAAGAAGAAAATCAAAGACATAAGTAAAACTGGTATTGAGGAAGTATTCATATTTGCAAGTGTTATTAAAATGATGAGAAGCGAATATTATGGACACTTTCATGTCAATGCCCAAACTTCAAAAATGTGTCTAAATAAAAATTCCTGTAAAAAATTATATAGTCTTTCAACATAACTAATTCATAAACAATTAGAAAATTAGAACATTCTCACAACCTTAGTATAATTGAACCTAAAAGTTAAACATTTCACATACACACACTCACACATATACAACCACTTAAAAATTACTACTTGCAAATAATTTTATAACATCAACGAAACATTTGATTCTTCCACAAAATCATACAGAGAATATTAAAATAGGTTACTTCTTAACTGTTTTTATGAGAATGAAATAGCTTTGAAATTAAATATAAATAGAATTGAGAAATTTATATTACAAAATATATAGGGTGACATATTTAATTGGTAATTTTGAAGTTTTGAGATTGGGACAATGGATACATTGAGGCAGCTTTTATTTTTTTCCTTTTCCTCTTATTCTTCTGGACAAACCAGTCAGAAGGTAGCATATTTTCTGCTTCTTCTTGCATAACCTTGGAGTGGGAGACTACTTTAGATTTGTGAGGAAAATTAAATTTCAATTAGTGTTTTAAAGGATATCTGTTTGGAGGTGCAAATTATATAGACTGTCTTGATGAGAACAGTGCACAGCTTTAAACTGTAGGTGTTTGGCAGTATTTTGTAGTCATGAGTCTGACTTATATGATTATGCAGTTTGGTTTCTACTGTTAGATTCTAGGCAGGTGGCTTTCAGCAATAAATGACAGGTAGCATTTCCAAGTTGCCAAATTGGTACATTTTATGGTTTATTTGGCAATAGGCTAGTAGGTATTTCAGATGGCTGCAGGAATAAGAACTTAAGTATTGGGCTTTTTTGAAAAAAGAGCTGAAGACCTACTGAAACAAAATCTAATATCTCAGAAAAGTTAAAGAGGTTATTCATTTCAGCAAATACAGAGAGGCAGTGATCCTCAGTGTATAGTTCTTGGAACATGTGGACCTCAAAGATGCATGCTGCTTATGTCAGAATGAGCACATGCCAGTCACCCTGGCCTCAGAAAACATGGTGCATGGAAGCTGGCTTAGCTAAATGGAAACATTCCTGGAACATTGGTGGTGTGGAACAACATAGGTACAGCTATTTCTGGAATCAAAAGTTTGGAGAGATGGAGTCACATCTTTTTAGGCATTGCTAGCCAAAAGGTAGTTGAGACTCTAAAGCTGAATGTACCTAGTTTTTGCCTGTATTGATAGCACTAGTGGAGTTTTAGCTATAAGTTCTCTCAGTAGCTTTGGTAAGCAGGGCTTTCATCGTACATTCCATTTAGTAGATTGGATAATAAATGAAGGCATTTCACACAAGACCTCATGGCCAGGACCACCACCACTCCCTCATCAAACCCTGAGCCCTTTTCTGGAACACCTTCTCCAGAAGCTGAGGACTGGCTTTTCATCCAAAAATGGTGAATACGGAGCTAATGATCTGGTTTCTGACTATCTTGAGTGCATTATTTTCTTTGTAGACTATAAGAAGTGAGGTACAGATATATCAAGTTCTAGGTACAGTTGAACTTCTTAAGATAAAAAAGCAGATAAAGTTCAAATGCAGATGTGAGTGTGAGTGTGTTCCTCCATTTGGCTAAGCAAGCCTCTGAGGCCAGGATGATTGGCTTATGCTCATTCTGCCATAAGCAGCATACATCTTTGAGGTCCACAGGGTAAAAAAATATGCACTGAGGATCATGTATACACACACACATACACACAAACACAAACATCTATAACATAAATATATATAGAGAAATATAAAATCTATTTCACAGGTCATGTTCCCCAGGAATCAGAACTGGGAGAATGCCTATGGGAGAGTGAAAGAATTATAATTTAAAAGAAGAAAAGTTGGACTACTGTGATGTCTCAACAAATTCCTCAGCCAAAATAGAGATCTCTGGAGCTGGGATTACTCTCCAGAAATGTTCTGAATTTCAGAAATGTTTCAGTGGAAATGGAAGTTACTTACCTCTCCCCTGTTCATTTCTTCCCTTTTCTAGAATTCTTGAATTTTTACTTTTCTGTTCCTGATTGCTTCAGGAGTTCTAGATGCTTTACATACATACTTTGTATATATAAAAATATTACTAATTACACAAATTTGCCTGTAAAGTGTTAAAATCATGATTACACAAATTTGCCTGTAAAGTGTTAAAATCATATGATTTTTATTGTGTAATTAGTAAATATAAAATATTACTAATTATACAAATTTGCCTGTAAAGTGTTAAAATCATATGATTTTATTTGTGTAATTAGTAATATTTTTATATATACAAAGTATGTATGTAAAGCATCTAGAACTCCTGAAGCAATCAGGAACAGAAAAGTAAAAATTCAAGAATTCTAGAAAAGGGAAGAACTGAACAGGGGAGAGGTAAGTAACCTCCATTTCCACTGAAACATTTACCAATTCTGATTAAGATAACAGATTGAGACAAATAGAACACTGGAATAAACCCATGCCTATACGGCCATTCAATTTATGGCAAAGGTATCACTGCAATACATAGAAAGGTATGATCCCTTCATTAAATGACACTGAGTCAACTGGGCATTGATTTGGGATGAGAGGGTGAAGTAAAATCTGACTGATTCCACTCTTATTATATGCACCATAAAACAGGTACAAGAATATTCATATCAGTATAGTTTATAATAACAAAACTCTAGAAACAATCCAAATGTCAATCAAGAACAGACTGGATTAAGGACATAGTCTACTAATTTAAAAGAATGCTATCTTCAAGAAAAATACTATATAGTAGTATTATTATTATTTGTCCCAAAGTGCTGACAGTACAGGTGTGAGCCATCATGCCCTGCCAGAAGTCTATTTTTTCATCCAAAAGTTTCTGTTTTTGATTTCTCAATTTAGATATATTTAATAGTATTATTTCTTCAGTATAGCATTCCTTTAAATTGGCAGACTATATGTCATTTACCATATAAAGTGGCAGACAATTACTTTTTACAAGCACTTGAATTAATCTTGTAATTCTGATATTTGTATTGAAAAATAATCAGAAAAAGCAAGATACTGGGGATAAATATAGTATGTCTAAGTTGGAAAACATTTTAAAAGACTTTTGGATATAAAAAGTAGATTTCTGGCAGGGGGCAGTGGCTCACATCTGTAGCGTCAGCCCTTTGGGAAGCAGAGGAGGGTGGATTTCTTGAGCTCGGGAGTTCAGACCAACCTGGGCAACATAGTGAAAACCTGTATTTACTGAAAACACAAAAATTAGCCCCACATGGTGGTATGCATCTATGGTTCCAGCTACTTGGTAGGTTAAGGTTGGGAGGATCACCTGAGCCTGGGAGGTTGAGGTGGCAGTGAGCTGAGATCTCACGACTGCACTCCAGTCTGACTGACAGAGTGAGACCATGTCTCAAAAAAAAAGTGGACTTCTACAAAAGGAAATATAGATTATTATCTTGGGTATGGGTACACAGCATAATTGAGACATCAACTTTACATATATCAATTCATATTTTAATATCAGTATAATTAATAATACCATTAATAAGTAAATTTACATACTCTTTTAATGTTTTAGACATTCTTCAAGGTTTAAACACATATTACTTCATGCAATCTTTCAAGTAATTCCAAGAGGTAGGATGTATTAATTCTATCATTATTTATAAACAGGCAAATTGAGGCAGAAAAGCTAGATAACCTTCTGGAAAATACAAATGTCAAGATTGAAATTGATTTTAACCCATAGTCAGTGTTCTTAACCCCAGCAATATGCTAAGCCTGTGACTAAAAATAAATGCTATTTTTTTCTTTCCTAGAAGTAGACTAAGAGCTCCTAATGTATACATTGCAAAATAAAGAATTCAGAATATTCAGAAAAGCTCTTTAAAAAGGAGCAATGTGGGCAGAATAAACTTACCTAAACATGTTATAAATCTTCAATAACTGAAATTTGAAATTGACACATGAACAGGCAGAACAAATTAAACAGGATAGAAAATCCAGAAAGCAACACACTCATGCATAATGTTTTAGTATGCAATAAAGGTCCATCAGAAATCTATAAGGTAACAGATTTTTTGAATACATGGTATATAGACATGTGGTTTGCCATATGGAAAATATAATTTTTGTTTCATATTCATCACATTGTATATTAGAGTAAACTCTATAGATCAAAACTTTAAAAACACTGAAACAATAAAAGTAACAGGGGCAAATATGGACATATATTTTAGGGAGTGGTGGGGAATACAAACAAAAACTTTGGAACAGCATAAGCATTTTTAAATTACAATGGGGGAAAGGTTATCAGAAATAAAAGTATCACTGAATTGAAACAATCATGCGGACATCAACCATTATTCCTGAAGCATAAAACAATTATAAAGACTTTTTTTTTAATTGTACTTTAGGTTCTGTGATACATGTGCAGATCATGCAGTATTGTTGCACAGGTACACACACAGCAATGTGGTTTGCTATCTTCATCTCCCCCATCACTTACATCTGGCATTTCTCTCCATGTTATCCATCCCCAACTTCCCCACACCCCTACTGTCCCTTCCTTGACCCCCCTCAACAGACCCCAGTGTGTGATGCTCCCCTCCCTGTGTCCATGTGTTCTCATTGTTCAACACCCACCTATGAGTGAGAACATGCGGTGTTTGATTTTCTGTTTTTGTGTCAGTTTGTTGAGAATGATGGTTTCCAGATTCATCCATGTCCCTACAAAGGACAAGAACTCATTGTTTCTTATGGCTACATAGTATTCCATGGTGTACGTGTGCCACATTTTCCCTGTCCAGTCTATCATTGATGTGCATTTGGGATGGTTCGAGGTCTTTGTTATTGTAAACAGTGCCACTATGAACATAAGTGAGCGTGTATCTTTATAATAGAATGATTTATAATCCTTTGCGTATATACCCAGTAAAGGGATTGCTGGCTCAAATGGATTTTCTATTTCTAGGTCCCTGAGGAAGTGCCGCACTGTCTTCCACAATGGTTGAACTAGTTTACACTCCCACCAACAGTGTAAAAGTGTTCCTATTTCTCCACATCCTCTCCAGCATCTGTTGTCTCCAGATTTTTTAAAAATTGCCATTCTAACTGGCATGAGTTGGTATCTCAATGTGGTTTTGATTTGCATGTCTCTAATAATCAGTGATGATGAGCATTTTTTCGTATGTTTGTTGGCTTCATATATGTCTTCTTTTGAAAGGTGTCTGTTCATATCCTTCTCCCACTTTTGGATGGGTTTGCTTTTTTTTTTGGTTCCATATGAAGTTTAAGGTGGTTTTTTCCAGTTCTGTGAAGAAGATCATTAGTAGCTTGATGGGATAGCATTGAATGTATAAATTACTTTAGGCAGTATGGCCATTTTCACAATATTGATCTGTTTTAGCTCTTTGTAGATTCTGGATATTAGCCTTTTGTCAGATGCATAGATTGCAAAACATTTTTCCCATTCTGTTGGTTGCCAGTTCACTCTAATGATTGTTTCTTTTGCTGTACAGAAGCTGTGGGGTTTAATTAGGTCCCATTTGACTATTTTGGCTTCTGTTCCCAGTGATTTTGGTGTTTTAGTCTTAAGGTTCTTGTCTATGCCTATGTCCTGAATGGTTTTGCCTCAGTTTTCTTCTAGGGCTTTTATGGTGTTAGGTCTTATGTTTAAGTCTTTAATCTATCTGGAGTTAATTTTAGTGTAAGGTTTCAGGAAGGGGTCCAGTTTCTCCTTTCTGCACACTGCTAGCCAGTTTTTCCAACACCCTTTATTAAACAGGGAACTCTTTTCCCATTGCTTGTTTTTGTAAGATTTGTCAAAGATCAGATGGTTGTAGATGTGTGGTGTTGCCTCCAAGGCTTCTGTTCTGTTCCATTGGTCTGTATCTCTGTTTCGGTACCAATACCATGCTGTTTTGATTATTGTAGCTTTGTAATATAGTTTGAAATCAGGTAGCATGATGCCTCCAGCTTTGTTCTTTTTGCTTAGGATTGTCTTGGCTATGCAGGCTCCCTTTTGGTTCTATATAAAGTTTAAGGTGGACTTTTCCAGTTCTGTGAAGAAGGTCATTGGTAGCTTGATGGGGATATCATTGAATCTATAAATTACTTTGGGCAGTATGGCCATTTTCACAATACTGATTCTTCCTAATCAGAAGCATGGAATGTTTCTCCATTTGTTTGTGTCCTCTTGTAATTTCTTTGAGTGGTGGTTTGTAGTTCTCCTTGAAGAGGTCCTTTACATCCTTTGTTAGTTGTATTCCTAGGTATTTTATTCTCTTTGTAGCAATTGTGAATGGGAGTTCCCTCATGATTTGGCTCTCTGATAGTCTTTTATTGGTGTATAGAAATGCTTGTGATTTCTGCACATTGATTTTGTATCCAGAGACTCTGCTGAGGTTGCTTATCAGTTGAAGGAGATTTGGGGCTGAGATGACAGGATCTTGTAAATATACAATCATGTCATCTGCAAATAGAGACCATTTGACTTCCTCTTTTCCTAATTGAATATGCTTTTTTTTTCTTGCTTAATTGCTCTGGCTAGAACTTCCAATACTATATTGAATAGGAGTGGTAACATAGGGCATCCTTCTCTAGTGCCAGATTACAAAGGGAACGCTTCCAGTGTTTTCCCATTCAGTATGACATTGGCCATAGGTTTGTCATAAATAGCTTTTACTATTTTGAGATATGTTCCCTTGATACCTAGTTTCTTGAGAGTATTTAGCATAAAAGCCTATTGAATTTTGTCAAAGGCCTTCTCTGCATCTATTGAGATAATCATGTTTTTTTTTTTTTTGTCTTTGGTTCTGTTTATTTGGTGGATTATGTTAGTAGACTTGCATAGGCTGAACCAGCCTTGCATCCCTGGAATGAAGCCTACTTGATCATGATAGATAAGTTTTTTGATGTGCTGTTGCAATGGGTTTGTCAGCATTTTATTGAAGATTTTTGCATTTATGTTCATCATGGATATTGGCCTGAAGTTTTCTTTTTTACTTGAGTCTCTGCCAGGTTTTGGTATCAGGATGATATTGGTTTCATAAAATGATTTGTGAAGGATTCCCTCTTTTTTTATTGTTTGGAATAGTATCAGAAGGAGTGGTACCAGCTCCCCTTTGTACATCTGGTAGAATTCAGCTGTGAAACTGTCTGGACTTGGACTTTTTTTGGTTGGTAGGCCATCAGTTGCAACTTCAGCCCTTGTTATTTGTCTGTTCAAGGTTTCAACTTCTTCCTGGTTTAGGCTTCGGAGGGTGCAAGTGTCCAGGAATTTATCCGTTTCTTCCAGGTTTACTTGTTTATGTGCATAGAGTTGTTTGTAGTAATCTCTGATGGTAGTTTGTATTTCTGTGGAGTCAGTGGTGATATCCCCTTTATCATTTTTTATTGCATCTATGTGACTTCTCCATTTTCTTTTTTATTAATCTGGTTAGTGGTCTATTTTGTTGATCTTTTCAAAAAACCATCTCCTGTGTTTATTGATTTTTTGAAGGATTTTTTTTTTGTCTCTATCTCCTTTAGTTTGCTGTGATCATAGTTATTGCTTGTCTTCTGCTAGCTTTTGAGTTTTTTTTTTATCTTGCTTCTCTAGCTCTTTCAATTTTGATGATAGGGTGTCAATTTTAGATCTTTCCTGACTTCTCTGGTGGGCATTTATTGCTACAAATTTCCCTGTAGACACTGCTTTAAATGTGCCCCAGAGATTCTGGTACATTGTGTATTCATTCTTGTTGGTTTCAAAGAACATGTTTATTTCTGCCTTCATTTCATTGTTTATCCAGTCAACATTGAGGAGCTAGTTGTTCAGTTTTTATAAAGTTGTGTGGTTCTGAGTTCTAATTTGATTGCACTGTTTTCTGAGAGACTGTTTATTATGATTTCCATTCTTTTGCATTTGCTGAGGAGTGATTTACTTCCAATTACGTGGACAATTTTAGAGTAAGTGCCATGCAGTGCTGAGAAGAATATATATTCTGTGGATTTGGGGTGGAGATTTCTGTAGCTGTCTATTAGGTCTGCTTGGTCCAGATATGAGTTCAAGTCCTGGATATCCTTGTCAATTTTCTCTCTCATTGATCTGTCTAATATTGACAGTGGAGTGTTAAAGTCTCCCACTATTATTGTGTGGAAGTCTAAGTCTCTTTGTAGGTTGTTAAGGACTTGCTTTACATACCTGGATGCTCCTGTATTGAGTATGTATATATTTAGGATCATTAATTCTACTTGAGGAATTGATCCCTTTAACATTATGTAATGCCCTTTTTTGTCTCTTTTGATCTTTGTTGGTTTAAAGTCTATTTTATCAGAGACTAGGATTGCAACTCCTGCTTTTTTTGCTCTCCATTTGCCTGATAAATCTACCTCCATCTCTTTATTTTTAGCCTATGCGTGTCCTTGCATATGAGATGGGTTTCCTGAATACAGCACACTGATGGGTTTTGACTTTTTATCCAGTTTGCCAGTCTGTGTCTTTTGACTGGGACATTTGGTCCGTTTACATTTAAGGTTAATATTGTTATGTGTGAATTTGATCCTGCCATTTTGATGCTAGCTGGATGTTTTGCCCATTAGTTGACACATTTTCTTCACTGTGTCAATCGTCTTTATCATTTGGTATGCTTTTGCAGTGGCTGGTACTGGTTGTTCCTTTCCTTGTTTTGTGCTTCTTTCAGGCACTCTTGTAAGGCAGGCCTGGTGGTGACAAAACCTCTCAGCAATTGCTTGTTCATAAAGGATTTTCTTTCTCCTTTGCTTATGAAGCTTAGTTTCGCTGGATATGATTTCTAGGTTGAATGTTCTTTTCTTTATGGATATTGAATATTGGCTCCCACTCTCTTCTGGCTTGTAGGGTTTCTGCGGAGAGATCTGCTATGAGTCTTTTGGGCTTCCCTTTGTGGGTAACCCGACCTTTCTCTCTGGCTGCCCTTAGCATTTTTTCCTTCATTTCAACCCTGGTGAATCTGACAATTATGTGCCTTGGGGTTGCTCTCCTTGCGGAATATCTTTGTGGTGTTCTCCGTATTTCCTGGACTTGTGTGGTGGCCTCCCTTGCTAAGCTGGGGAAGTTCTCCTGGATAATATCCTGAAGAGTGTTTTCCAGCTTGGATTCATTCTCTCTGTCACATTTAGGTACACCTATCAAATGTAGATTAGGTCTTTTCACATAATCTCATATTTTTTGAAGGCTTTGTTCATTTCTTTTTACTCTTTTTTCTCTAACCTTGCCTTCTCATTTTATTTCATTGAGTTTATTTTCAGTCTCTGATATCCTTTCTGCTGCTTGGTTGATTGGCTATTGAAACTTGTATATGCTTTGCAAAGTTCTTGTACTGTTTTTCATCTCCATCAAGTCATTTATATTCTCTAAGCTGTTTATTCTAGTTAGCATCTCATCTATCCTTTTTTCTAGGTTCTTAATTTCTTTGCATTGGGTTAGCACATGTTCTTTTAGCTCTGAGAAGTTTGTTATTACCCACCTTCTGAAGCCTGTTTCTGTCAATTGATCAGATTCATTCTCCATCCATCTTTGATCCCTATCTGGTGAGGAGTTGTGATCCTTGGAGGAGGAGAGGCATTCTGGTTTTTGGTGTTTTCATCCTTTTTGTGCTGCTTTATTCCAATCTTAGTGGCTTTATCTACCTGTGGTCTTTGTAGTTGGTGACTTTTGGATGGGTCTCTGAGTGGACGTCCTTTTTGTTGATGTTGAAGTTATTGCTTTCTGCTTCTCAGTTTTCCCTCTAACAGTCAGGACCCTCTGCTGCAGGACCGCTGGAGGTCCACTCCAGACCCTGCTTGCCTGGGGATCACCTGCAGGGGCTGTGGAACAGTAAGGGTTGCCGCTGATTTCTTCCCCTGCTATTCTCGTCCCAGAAGGGTCCCCACCAGATGTCAGACTGAGCTCTCCTTTATGAGGTATCTCTTGGGGTATACAGGGGTTGGAGAGTTGCTTGAGAAGAAGTCGATCTCATATAGGAGCTCAAGTGCTATTGTTCTGTGCGGAGCTGCTGCGCAGTTACCTTTAAGTCTGCTGTAGCTGAACTCAGAACCACCTCTTTTCCCAGGTGCTCTGTCCTAGGAAGGTCAGCTTTATTTATAACTACCTGTCATATTGCTGCCTTTTTTCATGGATGCCTTGCCCTGCACAGAGTAGTCTAATCAGAGCCTTCCAGAAGAGGCATTGCTGAGCTGCCATAGGCACTGCCCAACTGTTGTGTGAACTGCTTTGGTAGTAGAGGATGCCCTTTCCCCCCACTAAGCTGGACCATCCTGGGTCCAGCTGCGTTTGCTGTGAAACTCTCAGTCCAGAATGTTTCAGATTGCTTGTTTTGTGGGGGTGGTACCCACCGAGCTGGATTGCCTGGCTCCCTGTCTCAGCCCCCTCCCTTTCAGTTGAATGGGCAACTGTGCCTCCTAGTTGTTCCAGGAGCCAGTCAAAATGGCCGTTCAGACTTGTCCGAGTTTCTGTGCACCCACCTGGCACTGGCTGAAACTCATGCTGAAAACTCATGGCACTTTTTTTCCCAGGAATCTCCTGGTCTTTGGGCAGTGGAAACTTGTTTGGAAATGCAGTGAGCACTCACCCTCTGTGCTGTTCTCACTGGAAACTGCATCCAGAGCTGTTACTATTCGGCCATCTTGGATCCTCCCTTTTTCTAAGTCATTGGCAAGCATGAGCATTGTACCACTTTGAATCACTGAGGTACTTCTATTATTTAGTTATTTTACCTAAATCTTGAAGATAAACTCTAATTTATTTTATAATTAAGAAAGATTTAGTTTAAATCACATCATTTATTCTAATGAAATACAGCTACTTTCTTTTTTGGCATACCTATGTAAAACAAATATTTTCTTATTTTATGATTGCCACATGATTATGAACAGACCATTCCCATCTCTTGCATTACATGTAATATTGGCATAACTTAAAGATGGAAAATATTGTACTTTTACATTCATTTTTCTCCATAATATGATGTGCTGTTTTATTTTGATTGGAAATGATGCCCTGTAATTTTCAAGTTACTTTTGCCAACCTCAATCAGACGGATATACACATGAGAAGTTAAGTTAGCCATGGTCAATGCCCAAGAATATATCTTCTTCTACAATAATTTTGAAAAGAAAATCATTAGAGATTCTGTCTAATGTTGCAGAAGTTCAGTGAAATTATTTCAGTAACAATGCAACCAACCCCTACAATCAAGACTTTGGATTGCTGGTCACATTTGATACCCAAAAATGTTATCCTCTTATTTTGTTGATAGAATGTAATGAAAAAGTTTGTGTATCAAGTGATGGCTGTGAAAGAGAATGCATTTAGTCTGTCTTATCCTTGTCACAGATGCAATGCTGAGAGCAGTCAGCATCTCCTTTTTTGGTAATTACATTAGTTTTTCTTTCTTATGGTACATGTTCAAATGGCAATCACTTTGGAATTCTAGAATTAAATACTTAGGGAATCTTGCCATCATCCTGGAAAATCACCTACCTTTTAGTATCTGCCACTTAATTAAAACAGCATCTGAAATAATGGAAAGAGGGTGCTAAACACACTCTAAGAAATGCTGCAGAGAAGGCTTGGTGCCTGTGGTTAGACGAGCATTATTATTTATTAATTTGTGAATTGCAGTGCTCATGTATCAGAGTACTTTATGACAGCAGAATCAACAATATAGCCTTGAGAACAATAAAAATCCAAGAAGGCATGCACTCCTCAAACAAAGAATAGCAGTAATGCCCTTTGGATTTGATAGAGAAAACTGCAGACATTCTGAGCTTCTTGACAAATACCACATCCAGAATTTTAAATTCCCAGGGAATTAAATTGCCTTAGATAACCTTCAATCAATTTTTAAAAGTGGAAAAATTCTAATGCCTTAAGCGACAGTCCATTTTGAATTAGCAGTTTATTTTAAGCCTTAATGATTCTATTCCCTACGTTGACTTTGTAAATATGTCTGATATTTCTGTAAATGTACCTCTCATATTTGTCCTCATTAAGTAAGGATTGAGAGTAAATTTTATTATATTTAAATATGAGGTAAATAATATCTTTTGCTTTAACTCTGAAAACATTCTGAATATATTCAAAGCATAGAGAAAAATAAAAATAAAAAGAAATGTATAGTTTAAAAGATAATAACTAAGCCACAGAGAAAAAAAGACACATTTAATGTGAAAGTTATTTAACTCTGTACAATAGCTATAAATGAAGTCATTTCATTTTTTTTTGTGATATATGGGGTGATGTAATGACTGTTATCACCCTAAAGCATATTCATGAAGTTTTGATATATCTTTACTATGCCCATGTCCAAAAATGCAATCCAGAGAATAAATATATTTTAAAAAGCAAAAGGAAAAAAAGAAAAACAGCTTTGTGGACTCTTAATGAATAGTATTATCTTACAGAATAGATGAGACTGAAATATCTATTCAAATTAAGTAAAATTATTGAGATTGCCATTAAAATAATCCCTATATATCAAAAGGTAGAGAGAAGTTAATGCCAAAGACAAGGTGGAAATGTGGGAAAACAAGAAATAAAAGAAACTTGAGTTGGATATATTGAAATAGCAATATTTGAATTTTTTTTTGAGACAGTGCCTCATTCTGTCACCCCAGCTGGAGTGCAGTGGCACAGTTATGGCTCACTGAATTACTTTGGCATCCAGGGCTCAAGTGATCCTCTGACCTCAGCCTCACAAGGAACTGGGACCACAGCACATGCCACCATACCCATCTAATTATTGTAGTTTTTGTAGAGACAGAGTTTCACTATGTTTCCCTAGGCTGATCTTGAACTCCTAAGCTCATGCAATTCCTCCGCCTAGGTCTCCTAAAGTGCTGGGATTACAGGTGTGAGCCATGGTGCCCAGCCTTGAGAATCATTGATGTTAGCTAATAAATATACATATATTTTTAGAAAGTTGGTTCAAGTTCTTTGAGGCATCTTTCTTATATTTTTAATTTTTTAATAATACGTAATTGCTGTACAGATTAATGCGATATATGTATATCGCATGTACACCATTAATCCATTTGATCAATATGCACTATATACATACATACAGTGCATATTGATCAAATCTGGGTAATTGCGATATTCATTGGGATACCTTAAACATTTGTAATTTCTTTGTTTTAGGCATCGTTTTGTGGACAATCTTGTTTAATTAGAACATGCCATGTTCTTAAGCATCAAGGTAAAATTTTATCTTTAAGTGGATAAGCAGCATATATGCTCTTGTTTAACTTTCTGATTTCTGTAAACTGAAAATTTTATGAATAAAATGGAATTATAAATAAAAAAATTTGTGAACAATAGCAATATAAGTTGATTTTTTAAAGTTCATTTTGTCACCTTCTTTATTTTAGTCTAGTTTAGAAATGACTTACAAAATAGAAATGAAAATACTGAATTGTGATTTAATCATATTTTGAATTTGACAAATAAAATTCCCTGTATAAAAATTAATTAAATTCAATTTAACAAATATTTATTTTGTTTCCCCAATGTTTAATCTACATTGCCAGACAAAGAAAGAAAGAAAGAGAAAAAAAAGAGGGAGAGAAAGAAAATCAGATATGTCTGTCACTCTCAAGCTGACTAGAAAGGTTTAATAACATTTATAAACTGATGCTATAAATAAAACTTTACAGTCAGTCTGCTTCCATCACAATTATCCATGGTAATGATTAGATAGTCTAATTACCAGTTAAGTGTGGGGATAATGACACTTATCTTTATGGATGGAAATCTTCATAGAAAAAAGACTAAAAACTCACTTGGAACCAAGTCCTTTGAAAGGAATGGAAGCAGACCTCTAAGGCATTCCTATTCAAAGTAGAAAATATCAATTTTATATGAAACTAAAGAAGTACAAAAGTGTATCTACTTAAAATAGAACCTTTTCTTTAAAAACAGATAACTTTATTTAAGGTCAAATTCATAAAAATAGAAAAGTCATATGGATTTATTAAATAGTATTTAAATATCCTTGGAGAATGCTGTGTAGAGGGAAGAGCAGGGAATCCCCTGGGAATAAGCAGACTAGGCTATTGTCTGAACCATGCACTTGCTAACAGAGTATTCTTGTGAAACCCTCTTATATATCTGTTTATCAAGTTACCTTCACTGGAAAAATCACAGTTTTGCAATAAAAGCCTCTCAAAGTCTAAATTTACTCTCAAAAAATCTATTATTATAATCCATATGAAAATCTGTTTTAGAATCCACATACACTCAAGAAAAGAATTTAATGAATAAAAATATTTCAAGAAACTTATGTATAAATCATTCAATGCAGAGTTACTTGTAATGGTCAATAACTGAAAAAAAAGCATGAGTAGTAACAAGAAATTGAGTTAATGAATTCAGATATATCAATTTCATGAATATAATGTGCGTCAATTTAAATTGTATTTTTCAGTTATATTTAGGTGCAAGGAATATGTGCATGTTAGAATATTTTATCAAATATATTAATTTATATCTCTTATTGGTACCATATAATCTTAATGTAATTAAATAATCATGTATCTATATGCATAAATATTTACAACTTAGTTAAATATATGCACGCATAGACATGGATTTATATGTGTTAAAATATAGATAGCTAAACGCAGTACATCTTCCTATAAAATAAATCAAGGACAGAAACATTAAAATATTAATACTTATTTCTAGATACAGAAAGCATAAGTATATATAGATGCTTCTCAACTTACATTGGAGCTACGCTATGATAAATTCATTGTAAGTTAAGAATATCATAAATTACAAATGCATTTAGTACGCCTAACATACTCAACTACATAGCTTAGCCTAGCCTACCTTAAACATGCTCAAAACTCTTACATTAGCCTACAATTGGGCAAAATCACCTAACAAAAAGTCTATTTTATAATGAAGTGTTGACTATTTCATGTCATTTATTGAATACTATATTGAAAGTGAAAAACAGATTGGTTAATGGGTATTCAAAATACATATCTACTGAATATCTACGGTTTTCACTCCATCGTAAAGTTGAAAGATTGTTAAATTGAATGAAATGAATCGTTGTGACTGTCGGTATTCTTTATTGCAGTTTCTGTATTTTTTATTTTCCTATAATAAGTATGTACTGGTATTAATTTAGAGAGAAAATAATGATTACTTAATATTTTAGTCAATATTTGGAATTTTGAACATTTACGATATGCAGATATTATGGGGGTTTTATATGTACTTTTTCACAACCAACTATGACATGTAAGCCTGAGTAAAGAGAGACTTAAGGAGGTCGTTCTCATTTCTATCCTTTTAAAAGGAATAATGTCTATTTAAATAAAAGTTAGGAGAAGTTTTAATGAAATAAAAAGTACTTGGTATGTAACAATATGCCTTCTTGTAAAAAATGCAATAAAATAGTATGTAAAATATTAATCAAGGTAACAAGTTTTTTGTATTTCTGTAAAAGTCATTTCTATTTAAAAAGAAAATTGTATTGTAAAAAGAATGAAGCTCTTCATGAATCAACTGTGAGATGGTGTAAAAAGAAAAACAAATGGTTTATCAATATGGGATAGAGAACATCAGAGGGAAAATGATCATTTGTAAAAGAAAGAATGGAAGTTGAGGTCCAGTTTTTACACTACTGTGTATGATGGATGAGTTAATTCCTCTGACTAATGAACCAAGTCTTTCTCTTGGCCAAAACTAATGAACTAGGATGTTTTGCAGATTCAATAGTGTATGGCAATCACTCCTCTGAAATAGACATGTGCCTTATGACAGCAATCGGATGTTAAATAATGATCATGTGAAGCCTTACCTGAAATCACTCATTTTTTTTCTTAAAGTGTTTAGAAGATCATGAAAATAGGATAAGTAGAATATAGCTAGGAAATATAGGAAATTACCTGGTTTCATAAACATATGAGACTTTTTTTGTCATTGCAGAGGATTATAGTTAAAGTCAGAAACACATCTTAGCAATATTATTTATATAATTTTAATATGATTTCAACAGCTTTTATTCAATCTTCACTTTTATTATCTCAAGTACATACTGTAATCTAATGAGGATAAAAGCACAGGAAATACTCTTCTATTTGAATAAGAAAGAAGCATAGTAGAGTAATCCTGAATAACAAACAATTCCCTGGGAAATATAGAACAGGAGGAGACACCAGAATATCTGATGAATCAGACTTTATTTGTCTCTTAAACATAATTCACAAGGTTTTTCTGGCATTCTCAAGGGATATTTACACATCGAAGATACCTGGACAATGAAGATCACTTTTGTTAGTAATGTATTCCATTATCCATACACAATTCATGAACTGTAAAACATACAAAAATAGGAAGGGCTAAAAGAGAATGAACAATGCTATGATGCTACAAAACATTTCTTGATTTATTATTGCTTATTTATAATTGACCAAGGCTTCCAGGAAAGTGTGTTTGCTTTAAATCATGCCTGAAACTCTTATGTCAAAATCCAAAATACTTTCTAGGCATATGTATTTCAAACCATATAGCAATTGGTAAATAAATAAATAAATAAAATTTTGTTCAGGCAGTACAGGCCAGTAAATTGTTTAGGGCAAGCATTCTCAAAATTGCTTTCCAGCATATGCAAATAACCCTTCCACAGCTAAGAAGATGTAAAGTTACTTAACAAACACGTAGAGAACATGCTACAGGCAAAGTTGGGCAAAATCGATTCACATTTCACAGTTAAATGGAATTTCTGTCCAGCTTTCAGTTATTCAGCTGCATATTCACTTTATAAAGAAAAACTCATATATTCTTCATAAAAGCTCCCTAAAATAGTACAGTTATTATGCCCACTTTATAGGTGAGGAAAATAAGATATATGCGGAAGTTTAGAAACTTGTCAAGTCACACAGCTAGAAGTGGTTGATCTGGGTTACAAATCCTGCAGTCAAGCTTCGGAGTCAGTTCTTTTTCTTTTCTTTCTTAAATTTAATTTTATTTTAAGTTCCAGGGTACATGTGCCGGATGTGCAGGTTTGTTACATAGGTAAATGTGTGCCACTCTGGTTTGCTGCACCTATCAACCCATCACCCAATTATTAAGGCCCACATGAAATAGCTATTTATCCTGATACTCTGAGTCAGTTCTTTTAACCACTGGGCTTTTCTGTGTCTCAAGGGGCTTGATAACATCCTCATCCCACTCAAGCACCAGCAACACCTGAGTATCAACCCTTGCTCTATCCTTTACTAGCAGATACTGGACAAATTACTTTAGCCTTGACTAGTCCCAGTTATATGCAGTTTATATGCATAAAATGGATGGAGAGCATAACATTGATCCAGTTGCACTGCTACAGAGATAAATAGAACAACCTATCAGAGGCTCTGGTTTTTTGTTCTTTTTTTCAGGATTAGAAGGAGTAGAAGAAAGCAAATTGGTGTTTGCATCTTGGAAAAGTACATCTTATCAACTAGATCCTTCCCAATCCTCTCTCTCTCTCTCTCTCTCTCTCTCTCTCTCTCTCTCTCTGTCTCTCTCTCTCTCCTCCCCGCTCTCTTCTGAGATAAGGTCTCAATCAATCTTCCAGGCTGGAGTGCAATGGCACACTCTTAGCGCATTGCAACCTCATACTCCCAGGCTCAAGCGATTCTCTCATCTTAACTTCCTGAGTAGCTAGTACTCCAGCCATGCACCACCACACCTGGCTGAAGAGATAATGTCTCACCACGTTGCCCAGACTGGTCTCAAACTCCTGGGCTCAAGCCATTCTCCTGCCTCAACCACCCAAAATGCCGGTATATTTAGGTGTGAGCTACCACACCTGGCCCCAATCCCATGTCTTTAAAGGTAATTGTTGTCTTTCATTAAACCAATTAAATACTTTCCTTGAAGGATATCTCTCACGACAATGGGCTTGCAAATTTTTTCAGAGTGAACAGAATCACATCATTCTAGTTACTATGACATAGATTCACTACAGCAAATATAAATATATGCAGAAAACTTACTCTGGGATCAAAATGACACAAGAAGGGTGTGGCTGGATGTGATTTAAAGTGACTACTGACACAGATGATCAAATTCTGGCGCCTGATTCCTACTCTCCTTGGAGAGTAGGAATTCCAGTTCTTTCAGATGCCTTCCTAGAAAAGCTGAGGAGGTGCAGTCCACATTTTTTCCTATGGGAAATGTCTTGTACTTAATAAAAAATAATGACTGAGGTGATCAAGTCACTAATTTCTCCAACCTACCCTCCCAGGTCTGTTGTAAAGGCCTTTAACTGAGTGATTGCTGGATGTATGAGGGAGGGAAATCTTTTACTTTCTACAGCCTGGCCAATTGTATTTCACTTTTCAGTTTCATTTCAGGACTTCCTGATTTTCTTTCAAACTGATGAATCTCTCTCATTACTGCAGAAAGTCTAGGGATTTCTGTCTTAGTTTCATTTTCTGTCTATTTTTTTCTTGCTTTATGAACCAATTCTGGCTTAATTGATTATGTATTTGCTGCTGTTGATTTAACATTGTTGCTCTTCTTTTAATAAACGAGTTCCTTCGAAATGCTTCTTTAAAAAAATATGTTGCACTAACATCTCAATTGTAACCTAAATTTTTAATAATTTATCTCATACTTACATGAAAGATAGTCTTCTTTATGTGTTCTCTCTCCAACTTGCTACATTTCCTATCACTATTCATCTATTTTGTTGATGCATTTCCTTCATTATTTCTTAAAGGGAATTCATTCTTGGTCTCTACCTGATGATATAGTTAGAAAATTTATATTTTTATTTGGTTTATTGACTTGTGTATTTCTTCTGTCATGCTCTATTGGGTAGTTTTAAAAAATTATCTTCTTATGCTCCCTAATTCTATAGTGTAATACCCTGTTCCAAGAAACACTAACATTAACCCAGCTAACATATATATATTTCATAAGCCTCATCCTTTTCCTGATAATTATCTACTATTCACATAAGCCACACCTGCATACATATTGTCTCAGCTCTTTGTACAGTTGCATTTCTGTTGTTTATCCTTGACAATGCCACACATATATCTTTTAAATATATATACGTATTTCAAAATGGTGTTAAGTTTTTTGTCTCAGAATTTACCTTTGATTACTACTATGATTCTTCAAATTAATAACTTAAGGTGATAACATCTCTCCTCATTTTTAGATATGCCTAACTTGCATTCATTTTCTACTGTGAGGTTTCTAGCATTTTTGCTCCATTTGAAGTGAAATATACACAGATCCAATTTCGCAAAGTCCCCAAATGGCAAGAAATCAGATGTAACACCTTTGGCACTTGGAACCTGACAATGAATTTCCAGCTGACAATATGTATAGGCTCATCCTGGTCATTCACTAATAGTGAATTTTATGGTTTTTTTTTCTTTTTCTGCTTATTAAAAAAGCTATTGATTAGAAATGGGCAAAGTTGATTCAAACATCAGAGTTATGTAGACTGTCTGCCCAGACTTCAGTTATTTAACTGCATATTCATACTCAAGTATGGAGAACAGGACTTTAATCATCAGAGAACATTTTCTTCATTTTGTACCTCCCTGATGTACATGTATTATAAAGTGTCTCCCTGGAAAATCCAGATGTATGTGGTTTGCCTTATCAGTGATTAAACCGCAATTCTGTGATTAATCATGTCTTTACTTTTTTTACATTTTATATATGAATGTTCTGTGTTTCAAAAAGTACATAGCATTGGGAACAGCAATGGCTTACAATTCAAGTTTTTTTTTACTATTATATAATATGGCATTCTTTGCAGACTTACTAATTAATTCATTAAAAGGGGTGGCACAGCTATAAAAATATTTCCTCTGGGGCACTACAAAGTGAATTAAAATGTAGGAAATGAGTGTGTTCAATGGATCAATGAATTTGTGACCACTCATTTTTTGTAAAGAATGATATCTACCAGTAAGGGTAAAAACAAATGACAATCACAACTATAAAAACAATTTTGTGGAGCTCTATGACTCTATTTTTATTTCTGCTATGTAGATATTTCTTTCTTTGGTACTAAGATTATATTAATTACTGTAGACTCTCTGCTTTGTTTCCTTTAATGAGTAACTTTGTGAAAAATCCTTATTTTACTCTCGAATAGGCAAAACTTAAGTTACAAAAACCCAATCATGCCTTGATTATCTGAAGTTTATACTTTCCATTAGTAAGTCTTGGTTCTCTTTTCACCGTAGCCTCAACCAAATACTCTTTAAGTGTCTTTTCTTACTCATTCTTAATATAATGAACTGTGTCTTTAGATGTCTGTAGTAAGTTTTATCTTTCTTAATGTGACTCTTCTAACCCATTCTGGGATTTGGGAAGACTAATCACCAAAAAAACCCCAGTTTATGAGTAAATCATGGCAATAAGCATTTTGATCATTTCCTTTATGTCTTAGTCTCTCTGCAGATAATACATATGTGATCAAGTAGAAATGGTATCTGTTCTCTCAAAATGTATATTTTTTAACATGGAGTTTTCTTTAGTTGTCTTAATCTTCAGTATTTTCTCTGTTCTTTAATGACTAGAATAGAGAAAAATGCACTAGAGATGCAATCTTTATTTAAAAACAAAGTTATCAGTGGTAGGGTAAATCAGAAGTAGTGACTTTTAAAACTCTTTTTTAACTAGTGTCCCAACATTGTGGCAAGCAATGGTATAGGAAATTCTGGAATAAGATATTTTCTGACGTACTAATAAAATTAAGGAATCATAGGATAAAAAAGATTATAATTTGGATTATTGACCAAAAAGAAAGGAGAGGCAACATAATAGAATAGTAAGCAAAACACAGAAACAAAATACTGTTGGAGTTAATAAGTAATATACTGGAAGAGTATTACTTTCCGGGCACGATGTTTCAGCATAATTGTGATAAATAAAATATTTTAAATACAAAAAAATACATGTGAAAGTGTGTGTATGTGTGTGTAAACTAATTGGATCAGAGAAAAAAGTAAATTTGAGCAAAAACAAATTGCCTTTTAGGATGGCCACACCATAGCTCACCACCTATGTTTGTTTAATTTGTGAGCTAAGAATTGTTTAGCATTGTAAGTAGTTAAAAGAGAAAGAGATAATGTTTTTTCACCTTTGAAAATTATGTAATTTTTAAATCATTTGATTATATATATTTGGGTTTATTGGTAGACTTTCAAATTCTATTCCATTGCTTTCTGTGTATATGCTTATACCAGTACCATACAACTTTTGGTAATTACAATGTGGGAGTCCTACAACTTTATTTTTCTTTTTCAATTATTTTGGCAATCTGGTGTCCTTTGTGGTTTCATATAAGTGTGAGACCCAGCTTTTTCATTTCTGAATGATCAGCTTTTCCATTTTGGGGGTATTTGCTATTACAAGGGTGGGGAACGAGGGTGGGGGGGCATGTCCTCTAACACTCTGGATTGTGTGTTTTGATTTGAGTGTCCTATTGCCATCTTTTCAAATCTCTCCATCAACAATTTTGAGCATTCCTAGATTCCTTCATGTAAACCTAAACTTGTACATTTAGTTTTTTCTCTCAGGTTCAAGCGATTCTCCTGCCTCAGCTTCCCAAATAGCTAGGATTACAGGCATGCACCACCATGCCTGGCTAATTTTTGTATTTCTAATAAAGACAGGGTTTTACCATATTGCCCAGGCTAATCTGTAATACCTGACCTCAAGTGATCTGCTTGCCTTGGCCTCCCAAAGTGTTGGTATTATAGGCATGAGAGACCGTGCCTTCAGTTTTTACAATATGTAACCTTCCACATCTAATGAGCGTTTTCTCAGAACGTGTATATTCTCTCTTGCTCCAAATACAAACCTAAATAATTCAGTGGTGTTTGAAGTTCTTTTTTTTTTTGAAATGGAGTCTCTCACTCTGTCGCCCAGGCTGGAGGGCAGTGACGCAATCTTGACTCACTACAACCTCTGCCTCTCGGTTCAGGCGATTCTCCTACCTCAGCCTACTGAGTAGCTGGGATTACAGGAGCCCGCCACTACACCCAGCTAATTTTTTCTATTTTTAGCAGAGACGGGGTTTCACCATGTTGGCCAGGCTGTTCTCGGACTCCTGACCTCATGATTCACCCACCTTGGCCTCCCAAGGTGCCGGAATTACAGACAGAAGTTCTCTTCTGAACAACACAGTATTTGAAAGAACATCTCTTCACCTGTCTGTTCTGTCAAGACAAAAGAGCTTCAGGGTAGCTCTCTTCTGATTGCCATTCATGGTGCTGTGTATTGTATTCTCTGAACGGTTGGTCTGCGAAGAATAATTTTAAGGGGAGAGGAATAATAATAAATTTTTTCTCACTTAACACTTCCCATATTTGGGAGATAGTCTTTAAAAGCATTGTATCTTAGAAGTAAATACTGACAGTGAATATGATGTAAAATGCTCTTTCTCTTGAGATAATTTGTTCCAATCTGTTTTAGAAGGAAGGGAATGTGACAGGTTCCTTAAGAATGAACTTCTGCTTGGTGATACACAATTAATGAGAAATCTCCACATATGATATATGGTTTTCACTAGCTTTTATTTGCAACACAGTTGACAGTATTTTCTTTTTATTAAAAACATTTTTATGTTTATTTTCATGAGAAGGTTGAAAATTTATTTTTAGATTGTTGACATATTGAATCAAAAGTATGTAAACATTTTCTTATTTGTTTCTCTAGGAGAGAAAACATGAACAAAGATATTTTTATGAAAGTAGTTATAAGACAAATAGGAATGTGAAATGGTTGTATAATACATGGATATTTAATCTATTTAATTTCAACTGCTTATAACTACTGAGATCATCAAATTATAGTTATATAGAATAAACATTTTCTTAGCAATATTTTAGGTTGAATTATAATGTTTTAGCCAGTCAAAAATTAAACTTACAAATCACTAAGTAAAAAGCACACCATGAGCTCTAGTAATCTCTTTATCCTGAGGAAACTATGAAAAGAAAAAGAGAAAGATTATTTCTTTTATTGCATTCCAGGTAATTAGACCTTAAAGAAGCTGAAATTAAAGTAGGTAAAAAGAAAGATGGAAGTTGGTTTACATATTACAGAGAAAATTATCTGATTTTAAAGTATGTTAGAGAAATCACAAAATGATGACTTTTGGATTATATTCTTGCTTATGTTATTGACACAGATAAGATGTATAATTAAAGATAGAGTCATCATATTCAAACAATTAGATAAGATTATTCTGTCACTCAAATACCGAACTTATTTTATAGATAAAATTTTATATTTTATAAAATATTACCATTTCCTATATTTTATAGATGGAATGACAATTTTATTTATAGCTCACTTTACAAATGCTTTTCTTTTTAAATTGTATTGCAAAAATGATTTTATTAAAGGTGTACACATTTGTTATATTTAATTACAATTTACATATTCCATTTCATCCTTTGTAGTAATTGCTTGTAGCTGAAAAGTCTAATACTAGCTTTTAGTCTGATAATGATGGTAAGCATTATGTGCTCCTATTCTCTGAATAAAGATTCTTAAATAATAGAATAAATCTTGGCATGAAAGTCCTAGGACCCTAAACACATCCCACATTGAACTTGTCTCCTGCAGGTTTCTCTTCTAAGAAATTTTATTATATTGTGTAATAAAGGGAATCATTGGCAAACAAATAATGAATAAAGACAAACCTAAATTTGATTTCATCTTTTTGTTTAAAATACAAATTGTTTGCAACATTTATAATCTTTTCACCCACCAGAGCTGAGAAAGCTGAGAAACATTTGAAAAAGAGACATTATGCTGAATCATCAGTGCCTGCTGCTTACTAGCCAGAGTAGGTAAATCTCTAAACAACTGGTATTGTCTGCAACTAACAGCCTGGTGTCCACTGTGGGTTGCTATATAGAACACTATAAATCCTTTTGCCAATCCAGAGAGTCTGTTTCAGTTAATTTTTATTGTGTATATAATTACCTATATAGTAACAGCTACAGATGAGAACAAAACAGGAAAGGAATGGAATACACTTCGAGTACAATCTTAATTGAGGCCTTACTTGTTACAGGAACTTTGAAGAAAAGTTTTAGGAGAAGATGGAAGTTTCGATAGAACTTTTGTATAACTTATAGATAATTAAGGAATAATGTGTATCTCTCCTTACTTGTTAGAATTCTCCACTTATGAATATTGTATTAATCTATGTCTTCTTTTATGTCCTCAACTAAAGTTTTATAATTTTCTAAATAAATATAGTATACATATGTACACTGAGTATCTTATAATTTATATTGCTATTTTATATGGGATTTAAAAAATTAACTTTGTTACTTTATGTTTCTAGTATTTGCAATACTATTGAATTCTGTGTATGAATCATATTCTTTCAGTTTAAAACTTTTGTTTGGAATTTGGTTTATTTTGTGGTTTCATCAGTGAATAATAAAAATTTGACTTTCTTTCTTTTCAACCCATAAGTATCACCTTCGTTTACCCATATTATTTTACTATGATTCTTATTTAAATACTAAATACAATCACAACAAATATGATTTTCTGTTCTTTTAATTTATATACAGAAACACTACCTGTTTCACTACTAAGTATAAGGCTTGGATAGATATTGGAAAATAACCATTACCCATTGAAGGAAGTTCTCTTTTGGTATTAGTGTTTTAACGTATTTTGTCATAAAAGAATTTTTGGATATAAGAAAGTTTTACAACTTTTGTGGGGTTTTTTTTATTTCTTTAACTTAACATAATGCCTGACAAATATAGACTTTTTTTTATTTTAACTTATTTATGAAATTGTGGAATTAATTCTACTTGGTCATGATAGTTCTTCTTTCTCAATGACTATAACATGGCCAGCTAAGATGGTTTTCTATTCTTATACTTGAAATGATTGCTAATTAATCCAAAGAATATTTTCTTATGCTAAATATCTGGACTTTGTCATGATCAATCCTAAATATATCTCTAACTTCATAGATGCAATCATGTGGAAAGCCTATTTTTTGTCTTTCTGAGGTTCTGCCGTTTTTTAGACCAAGGGTTGGCAAACTTTTTGTGTAAGTCCCACATAGTGAATATTTTAAGCTTTGAAAACCATATGGTTCTTGTCTCAAATACTTAAGTCTGCTGTTACATCACAAAAGCAGCCAGAGACAATATGTTACATGAGTGTAACTATTTTCAAGAAATAATTTATTATGGACATTGAAGCAAATGTTGACAGAATTGAAAGGAGAACTAGATAATAATAGTGATTTAAATACCCAACTATCAACAATGGATAGAACGAACATCTCCACAGAACTTCAGTAAGGAAACTGAAGGCTTAACACTACAAACCAACTATACCTAACAGACATACAGAATATTCCACACAGCAACAGAATAATATGTATTTATCTCAAGTGCACATGCATTAGGCCATAATACAATTCTTGACAAAATTTAAAATATCAAAACTACAAAAAAGTATGTTTTTCAGCCATAATGAAATGAAATTAGTAATCAATATCAGAAGGAAGACTGGAGAATCCAGTGCAAATTAAACAACATACTCTTAAGCTATAGGTCAAAAACAAATCAGTAGAGCAATTTGAAAGTATTTTGAGATGAATGAAAACAACAGAAAAATTATGGAATCTAGGAAAAGCAGTGCTCAAAAAGAAATGTTTAGCTGTAAATGCCTATAGAAAAAAAGTACTCAAATCAGTAACCTAACTTTGTACCTTAAGAAACTTAAAGAAAATAGAAGAAAACTAAACCCAAAACAGGCAAAACAAAAGAAAAAATTGGAATAGAGATAAAACAGGAAATAGAAAAATAATAGAATCAATAAATCAAAAGTTTGTTTGTTGAAAAGATCATCAAAACTGGTAAGCCTTTAGCTAGACTAAGAAAAATGAGTGAAGATACATAACTCAAATAAGAAATGAAAGCAGGGGCCGGGCACTGTGGCTAATGCCTGTAATCCCAATATTTTGGGAGTCAGAGACGGGCAGATCACCTGAGGTCTGGAGTTTGAGACCAGCCTGGCCAACATGGCAAAACCCCATCTCTACTAAAAATACAAAAATTACCCGGGTTTGGTGGTGGGCACCTGTAATCTCAGCTATTTGCGGGACTCAAGTAGGAGAACTGCTTGAACCGTGTGTCAGACCAGCCTGGGTGACAGAGTGAGGTTCCATCTCAATAAAACAAACAAACAAAAAAATACAAAAAACCAAACAACACCAACAACAACAAAAGAAATGAAAGCAGAGCCATTACTAGTGACCCTACAGAAACTAAAAAAATGATAAGGAAATTGCCTTACAATACGTTTATATATTGAGTTTTGTTTTTTTTTTTTCTTTTTTGAGACGGAGTTTCACTCTTGTTACCCAGGCTGGAGTGCAATGGTGTGATCTCGGCTCACCGCAACCTCCGCCTCCTGGGTTCAGGCAATTCTCCTGCCTCAGCCTCCTGAGTAGCTGGGATTACAGGCACGTGCCACCATGCCCAGCTAATTTTTTTTTGTATTTTTAGTAGAGACGGGGTTTCACCATGTTGACCAGGATGGTCTTGATCTCTTGACCTCGTGATCCACCTGCCTCGGCCTCCCAAAGTGCTGGGATTACAGGCATGAGCCACCGTGCCCGGCCTCTATTGTGCTTTTTTATATGTACAGTATGATTGTAAAAGTAAATAAGTAAACAAACATCTCACAACAAAAAAAAAAAGGTTTGTGATCTTACTTACTGGTGACTTCACTTATTGATAAACTCTTTCAAACAAAAAAGAATCAACACCAATCCTATTCAAGTTATTCCAAAACACAGAAAAGGGCAGGGCACTTTCTAACACATTCTATGGGGCCAGCATTGCCCTGATACCACACAAAGATTTTACAGGAAAATACAACTGTAATCAATATCCCTTGTTAATATAGACATAATAATCCTCAACAAAATAATAAAAAATCAAATTTAAGAGCACATTAAAAGAATGACACAAGCTGAAAATGTGTGATTTATCTCATGAATGCAATAATGATCAATATAAGAAAATCAATGTAATGCTCCACAGTACTAGGACAAAGGGAAAAAAAATCTCGACAGATGCAGAAAAATAAATTTGACAAAATTTAATACCCCTTATGATGGAAACTCTCAACAAACCAGGAATAGAAGGGAGTGTTCTTAACATGTTAGAGGGTGCTTATAGAAAACTTATTGCTAATATCATACTCAGTGGAAAAAATACTGAAAGCTTTTTTCTACAACCAGAAACAAAATAAGGATGACCAAGTTTACTACTGATGTTTCACAGTGTATTGAGAGTCCTAGCCAGAGAAAATAGGCAAGAAAAATAAAAAAGTGATCCAGAAAAGAGAAGTAAATGAGCGGTGGCTCATTCCTGTAATCCCAGCACTTTGGAAGGCTGAGGCGGGTGGATCACATGAGTTCAGGAGTACGATACCAGCCTGACCAACATGGAGAAACCCCATCTCCACTAAAAACACAAAAATTAACCAGACATGGAGGTACATGCCTGTAATCCCAGCTACTATGGAGGCTGAGTCTGGAGAATCCCTTGAACCCGGGAGGCTGAGGTTGCTGTGAGCTGAGATCACGCCATTGTACTCCAGCCTGGGCAACAATAGTGAAACTCTGTCTCAAAGAAAAAAAAAAAGAGAAGTAAAACTATTCTTATTCTTAGATGAAATGATTTTATAGAAAGAAAATTCCATAGAATGCACACACACAACTAGAGCTAATAGGCAAATCCAAGAGTTGCAAGGTACATAGCATAATGATTAAAAATTTCATTTATAATAGTATCCAAAAGAATAAAATTTCTGGGGATAAATTTAACAAAGGAAGTGAAAGACTTGTACACTAAAAGCTACAAAACAGTGTTGAAATAAATTAAACAAGATCTAATGAGAAAAACCACTCATGTTCATGAATTAGGTCTGATATTATTAAGATGACAGTATTACCCAAATTGATGCACAGATTTAATTTCAGAAGCAGAAAAGATGATCCCCACATTCATGTGGAATTACAAAGGACTTCATATAATAAAAACAATATTAAAATGGAAAACAATTATTTAAAATGACCTATTATCATAATAAATCATTATAAAGAGAAATAACAGTTAGTATGCAGATTAACAAAATATAAAAGAGCACTGTACTTGTACAAAACCTAATAGATTGTAAAATATCTTTAAATAATTACTCAATAATTCTAACTTGTCAGTAGGCAATTGTTTAAGGAAGAAAATTTTAAGGAAGAAAAATGATCTCAAGGAACACCCAGCACATAAGGATTGCTAAATTATGTTAAACATTAAATGACATATTACTTCATTAATATATTATTTCAAATTTTATATAATTATGTACACTTAATTTATGAGTGACATTCAATGCTGATACAAAACTTTAAATGACATTATTTCATTTAAATATTATTTAAAATTTTACATAACTATGTACACTATTTTATGAGTGACATTCAGTGGTGACCCAGATTCCTGACATAGAAAATAAATAAATTGTACATATAAATGTAGATGTCAAAATATTTAATTAAAAATTATATTAAATATCCCATCACTTATATAGATAAGCTATATTTATTGATAAATTATTTATAAATTTATAACATATTATTTATAAATTAAAATAAAATATAACAAACATATATATGGTCTCATACACACTATTTGATATTTTCAGTCACTTTTCTGAAACTTCATGTGAGCTTGTGACTTTCAGGGTATGTTTTATAAATTTGAATTTAAGTTCATAGTTATTTTCACAAAGTTGTTGATGTTTATTAATAATAGTATTCTATAAAACTTGATTTTTTTTTGCTTGAATATTAATAACTCAACTTCTTAGTATCTGTGGTGTCTGGTCAATTTACTGAACATTCAATACATCTATAATCTTTGTAATCTATCTGCTTCTCTTTGTGTTGTTATTTAAATGTATTTTCAATCTATCTCCTTACGATGATTAGACACTACATTCTGTGTCCTTATTATGGAATTGTCTGTATTTCTAAATAATGTAAAATAATGTGAAAGTATTATATTATAATTTTTGATGTTATGTGAATGCCTCTAGTGTTCACTATTTAGCTGTTAATGGTCACACTCCTTTTCTCACTTTGTCAGTACTCTGTGCAAGAGTTTATTCAGTATCTTTTCAGAATATTCCAAGTTAATTTTGTGCTTTACTTACTAAAATTGAAATTATGTCTGTATATATGATTTTTTAAAAATTCAAGAAGAATAATGATAGATATGGCATAAAACAAACTCCAACATTTCAGTATATGTGTACAAGACAGGTTTATATTTTAGTCTCAGAGTAGTCCAATATTGTTTTTCTTGTTCAGCAAGCAGTTTTCTTATATGTGGTATATCAGGGACCCAGAATTCTTCTACTTTATGCTTTCCCCATCCACTAGGATCTCCTTTTAACTAAAAACATGTATTAGTTATACATGTCACTTCTATTCTCATAACAATAATTAGTTATATGGTTCTATATACATTCAAAGAAGATGGGGATGGGGATGGGGTGGAAAATGCAGTCCCTGGATAGGCGGCTTCGTCTCAGCAGCAACTTTTTGTAAAGAAGTTAAAATATGGATAGCTAACAGTTATCTCTACAAAGGTGACTGCCTGTCATTGCTGAAGCTACTTCATTTAGAATCAGATTCATCCCTACCTTAATCCCTCTTTCAAATAGAACATCATATAATTTGAGTGGTACTCAAAAACAATATAACCACAATTTGCTCTGGTTGATAACATTTTTGTGAGATTTTCAACACAAGATTTTCAGTGCCAGAGCAATGCAGAATCATTAATGACATAATAAATACTTTTTAGCTAGTATTAAATGTAGTTGATATGTATAAAAAGTAACATATTTGATTATTGGGTGACATAATGCTCTTACGTGTCACTTATTTTGCACAAACCAACTACTAGCTTACCTTTAGTGTCTAAAAATCTTCATTAGCCTTAAATTCAAATAGCACTAATATTTTTTACATTAAAAAATCAATGCCTATTTCTTATAAACCAAAGTTCTGAATGAGTAAAATCATTTTGTGTCATTTCAATTGCTTTCTCTGTGGTAATAGACTAGGAAGATGAACCATGTAAATTTGCATATAGATGAACTAAAATAGTTTCAGACACCTCTATGAGTAAATTGTGAAGACAGAGTGAAAGTGAAACAGTTAGATTCTGGCAAATTTACCTTTGAGAATTTGAGATCTACTACTACTATGATATTTAAATAAATAGTGGTCTTCAAACCTAGAACAGAATTACCTGACAACAGGCCTATCAACAATAGGTGGTCCAAAAAATATAGACTTTGATGAAATTTATAAATATAAACTTTGATTTATTTTTTTACTCTCAATGAACAAATTTGCCTTGGGTATTATATACTTGCAGTGATGATCTATTTAATATTTTTGTTTTAAATTGCTGCTTGTATCTGATTGTAAAAGCAAATTACTCGCATACAAGTGAACGTGAAGATTGAAGAAAACCCAGCATGGCAGCTATGTTAATAATTAAAATTCTAAGCCCTTCAGTAGGTGATTATTGATTTCTAAACCACTGAATATAATGAGGCCCTGGATGATTCATTTCTTAAGAAAGAAAGAGGGAAATGGAATGAAAATCAATGAGATATTTTAGTGACTACCGTGTGTTTACAAAGTTGCTAGCCCAGGAAGGAAACTGAAAATTTTCTGTCCCTTTCTTGGCCTTAAGTAATTGAAAAGGTTTGAAATAAACAAGTTTAGAATATCTTAAATGTTGGGCCGGAAGCAGTGGCTCACGCCTGTAATCCCAGCACTTTGGGAGGCCGAGGCGGGAGGATAATGAGGTCAAGAGATGGAGAACATCTTGGTCAACATGGTGAAACCCCGTCTCTACTAAAAATACAAAAAATCAGCTGGGCGTGGTGGCACGTGCCTGTAATCCCAGCTACTCAGGAGGCTGAGGCAGGAGAATTGCCTGAACTCAGGAGGCGGAGGTTGCGGTGAGCCGAGATTGCGCCATTGCACTCTAGCCTGGGTAACAAGAGGGAAACTCCATCTCAAAAAAAAAAAAAAAAAAAGAAAGAAAGAAAAAAGAAAAAAGGAATATTTTAAATGTTACAACTTGATTGCATATTTCTATATTACCTTTTTTGTGTCTATTATCATTATTTACAGATAACAGAAGATAGAGAAATGAAGAAAGGCTATAGTAGTCAATGAAGTCATATTTTAAAAGGGTGAAAAAGGTAAGTGGGTGAACTTTTCAAAGAAAAACGGAAAGTCCGTGGATTTTACTTTTTCAAAAATGCAGATGAAGAAATAATCATGGTGTAGTGCCAGATTACTTCCAGAGTGAATTGCATCGCAAGGTAGAAATCTGGAAGGAGTGGAAGATTAAGTTGAAATCCACAGGAGAGTGTCAGATAGGAAAAGGTTCTTTTTGCATTTTAATTTTTGTTGTGACAAAAATATGCATATTAATTGCATAAAAATTGTGGAAAATCGAAGCACAAATAGTACTATAAAATCATTTCTAGTCACATCATAAGTATAATGTGGTCATTCTCAGACATCATAAAATATTTTTAAATCATCTCACCAGTTTTTATTTTTTTGAAAACATAAGTCAATCTCCTGATAGGACTGTACATTATTGCCAATTTTCATAGTGTAGAAAACTTCATAAATAGCTGTTTCTCTTCTCTTTGTCTCCCTTGCTTTCCCTCATTCCTGCTCTCTGCTTTCCTCTACCCCTCCCTTCTCCACTCCCCCTCTACCTTCTTCTTCTCTCTTTTCTTCCTTCTAGACATTCCATATAATGTTAAAAAGATTTTCCCCAATTTATATTGTTTTATTTGTTTGGGTAGTCTTCGAAAATAATAGCTAGACAAGATACCTTGCTTTGCAGAGGACCCTAAGAACCAATAGAATGACAGTGGCATACAGGATGAATTGAAGGGAGAAAAGGGTCCACAAGTAGGAATATAAATGAAGTCTGGGTAAGTCACAAACAAGGGGCTAACTTTGTCTTAGTTTTTCTTTCCCATGCCCCTGACTGAATTGTATCTTTAACTTAGGCTTTTAGTATTTCTAAGATGAGTGTAGGTATACCTACAGAAACAAATTCTACACAAAAATGAGAAGAAACAATAATAATAAACACTCAACTAAAAAGCTAAGTTCTAAATGTGCTAGGTTAGTTAGTTCCTAGGGACTGCACAATTTTCTTCATTTCTTGATAGGTAGTTGGAATATAGAACTGGTTCAGTTTATATTGTCACTTGCCTTTTTTTTTTTTTTTAAACTAGTACCTTCTGTCCTAATGGCCCTTCTATGCAACACTTAAAATGAAATATCAAGTCTTCCAACAGAAAATGGATGTGAAAAAAAAATCATGGGAAAAATGTACTTTCATTGAATGTGCACAAATACAGTTATAAAACATCCATTACCTAGACTCTGTTTCTCTAATCAATTCTGTTATTAAACTCCATCCGATCTTTATAAGAGTAAAATTGAAAATAGTATTTGTAAAAGGGTTCTTTGTGATGTCCACATGCATGTGATTTTTATCAAGACTAACAAATCATCAGAGGCTTGAAGGTATCCATATGTAGAAATTCCGCACACACCCCAAATTTATTGTTCTATAGAGTCAGTTAACCATATCATATATTCATCCTATACCAATGATTAATTCTCAACCTTAAAGTAGATTTTGTATAGACATCTTTAATTATTTGTATAGACCCACCTACTTTAGAATTTTCTTAATATCTATGTTAAAGTATTAACATAGTATTAAAATATTAACACAGGTAACACAAAACAATAATTATATTTTGATCAAATTCATGAAAAGGCCAGAGAATAGGTACGTTGTCAATGTGTCTCCTGCCTAGAGAATGGTCATTTGGAAATATGAAGAAATAACCTTTCTGTTGGTTAACTTGTTGAAAAATTATTTCTGTGGAATCATTTTTCTTAGACGTTGAAATATTTATTTGCATGTGTAACTTCCACACTTTCATTGTTTATTTTTTCTCCTAAATATTGCAGATAATCAGATATCTCTGATTGAAAAGACACTCTTTCTTGGAACTTTCTCTTTCATCACTCAAGTATCTGATTCTTATAAAATTTGCATTTATTTGAAAAATCCATAGCTCAGAAAAACTGATAGCCAAGTCTTCAAGTGCGTCTTATAATTTGTCCAGTGGGGTGGAATCAGGACTTAGGGCAAATGTATTTAAAATTTCTATGTAAAATATGTTTTCTTTCCCATACAGAAAAGCTACTTGTTTCCTTTCCATTTTATGTCAAGTGTAAATCTTCCAAAGATATGATGATATGATACTATTTTATCTGCTTCTTTTTTTTTTTTTTTCGAGACGGAGTTTCGCTCTTGTTACCCAGGCTGGAGTGCAATGGCGCGATCTCGGCTCACCGCAACCTCCTCCTGGGTTCAGGCAATTCCCCTGCCTCAGCCTCCCGAGTAGCTGGGACTACAGGCACGTGCCACTGTGCCCAGCTAATTTTTTGTATTTTTAGTAGAGACGGGGTTTCACCATGTTGACCAGGATGGTCTCGATCTCTTGACCTCGTGATCCACCTGCCTCGGCCTCCCAAAGTTCTGGGATTACAGGCGTGAGCCACCGCTCCCGGCCATCTGCTTCTTTTTTACAATCCGTTTTGCTTCATTATACAGTAAGAAACATGATTCGGATATTCACAGTAGCAAGAGTTCACATTTCTGGTTACCACTTCTAAATGTGTGATTTGAGGAGGAAGAAAGAAACTCACCAACTCACTTCCAGTTGAATTAATATTTATTACCACATATATTGGGAATAACAAACTTTTCTTTTAGCAGGCGTACCACAAAAATTATTCTGTTAATGTTCTTTATCCTGGCGCAAAAAGTACCACCTATGAGTAATTTGACAGTCACTGTTTGCCAATATGATACTCCAAAGTTTGGACTCTCCATTTTTCTTTCTTACACACATATTACCACACTACTCTCTCTAGTCACGCTATTTTCTACTAAAAAAAAGCTCTTGAACACCACGCTTTTTTTTTCTGCTTCCTATTTTACATAGTTCCTAACCTTTGTTTCTTTATTAATCCTCCCGTTTAGAAAATAAAAAAGTGACGCTTGCTGCCAGCACTCATTTAATTTTACATAAACACTCTCTTTGAGGCTGAAGCCAAACTGATTTTCAAAATGAAAATAATATGTAAAAACTGTTCTTGGAGTTATTTCTAAATAGGACTAGCATCAGAATCCTCCAAATCATCATACTCATCTATTTTGGAAAAACCAGATTTATCAAGTGAATCTTCAGCCAACAACTGTGCGAGAAGGATGTTAGCATCACACGTAGGAATGCTACGTTTCTAGGATTTGACATTTTCAGCGATCGAGCATTACTATATTATGTAAATAAAAATACCACTACTAAAAACAGAATGCTATAAATAGAATGATATTTTTTGTTTCCAAAGTTAATACACTAGAGCAATGCGAAAATAATAACAGAAGCAGGTAAACGCGGCAGCCGCAAGTGCTGCCCGCGAGTATTCTCAGGGCAAATGGAAAGAGGGTCAATTAAACAAAAGGTACTGTGGCCCTAGCGTGTGCCATGCAGTGTTGGATGTTTGGGACACAAAGATAAATAAGAAGATGAATACAAAAGTAAATAAGAAACAAAATTGAGCCATAAATTATTCCATTTCCACAATTTTTTTATTGAATTTTGGCTAGAAGAAGAAGAAGATCCACTCTGAAACCAGAATTTTGAATTTTGTCAACCTCTTGACTGGTCCAAATCATTTTTCAGCATGACTATCCAGAGCCCCTGCTTTGGACTCTACTGTATTCGCCTGAGACTTTATACTTCACGATTCCTATGCTAGAACAAAAAATGCTTAGATTTTCCCACTTCGTCTATTTCAAGCCTCATTGCTACTGGCTTTTCTCCTCCAGAAACTCACTTTCCACCTTTTAAAAAGTATTGTTATTATTCTTTCCCAGGTCAGGAGACACCTCCTCCTGGCATCTTTCATTGAATTTCGAATGAAGACAGGGTTCCCCCTCCCCTTGTGCTCTCATGGTACTTCTTTTCTATATCTCTGGTTGCATTAGTGACTATATAGACATTGCACATTGATATTTCTTCCTATTACTCTATACTGAAGCTACTTGAGGGCTGGAATCATTCCTTCATCATTAGCATTTTTTGTGCTCCCCCATCCTTTAGCTCAGGAGCTGGCAAATTATCACAACCACTAAGCTGTGCTATTGTAGCATCAAAACACCACAAGCAATACATATACCATGGTTATGTTCCAATAAAACTTCATTTACTGCTACAGGCATCAGGCCAGATTTGGCTTGCTGGCCATAGGCTGCTGACCCCTACTCTAACATGTTTGTGTCAAATAAATGCTGTGGAGTGAGTGAGGGAATGACTGGATCCTCTCTTTGTTTTTGTGCTTCAATTCCAAATGGATAAAATTGCCTAGTACTTGTTTCCTCTAGAACAGGCCTGTCATGTAACTTCCTTCTCCACTACACATTGGTTTCTCATCCTAGATTTCCAGAGAAGTATTTGGAGTACTTTCCCTTATTGACAAGTTTCTTCATATCTGCAGCCTGTATAACAGCATTCTTTCCCATTTATTCTGCCTTTTGGTTGACTATCTGCCTATTTGTCATAAAGTCCCATTATCTCTCCATTAGTAACATCGTACATTGCCCATGAATTAGCAATAAGGACTCCATATCTTCTGTGTACCTTGCATTGTGAATCAGACATAGTCTCTTCCTCACGGCCCTAAGGTCATGTGTGTCAAATAGAATAACAATCAGCTACGAGGAATGAAAAAGCATATTGCATTCACTTAAACAATCTAGGAGTTTGTTTTTCTCAAACATCAGTTACAGTCTGGAAGTTTGTCAGGTTACTGACATTTTTAAGGAGTCAAGTTCTTTCAATATTCTGTTTTACCCTCCTGAGACAAGGCCTTTGTCCTCATGTTCACAAGAGAGTTGCTGAAAATCGAAGCATCATAGCCACATTCCAGATAACACAAAGGGAGAAGGAGACTAGAATACTAATTTATTTCTACTCAAGTCTCATGCATAAAATCTGTGTCACATACTATTCCTAACTGAACAGCAGATTGGGAAATAGTGGTAGCACCCTTTTAACTTTTATGTTGAAAGACCTCAGGAACAAAGGTTTAAATGGATATTGAGTGAATTTACCTGCAGTATGTGCCACATCATGCAGCCTCTAAATATTGTTTTGCAAGGCTGAATGTTTTATAACACTTGCAGATGGGCCTATAGTCTCCAGCTCTGACCAAACAACTTTCAGAATTTTCTTAAACACCATAAAATTTAATGTAAATTCAAACTATTTCATGTGCAAGTGATCATTTTGTGTTTCCAGCTCTCCCTTTAACATCTTCACTGTAAAATCTCTTGACATTGAAACAAATTTCGCCTACTTGATCTAAATATTAGTACATTTTGTGATAAAACTCTACATGGAGAAAAGTATATGTTATAATATTTGATATTTGAAGAGCAATTTATATTTTCAGAGTACTTTAAAATCACGTATCCATTAATCTTATTTAAATATTATATTGACCCACTTTTCCTTTCATTATGGATAAAAGGCTTTTAGCAGAGAACTGCAGTAATTGAATGTTATAGCTAAGGAGATGAAACATTTCACATTCAGTTTTCTATAATAAAATCTATTGAAAAATAACATGGTTGGGATAAAGTAGAAGAAGCTAAAGGGCAAAGGGAAATTTAATTTTTTTTTAGGACTAGGACACCATCCTTTCTAAGGCCTGCACAGATATTTTAAAATTTCTGTCTTGGAGAGTTTACTTTAGCTCTATAGGAATGTATAAAAATTTAACGTAGAAAAAGGACTCATCAGATGGGGGAATGATGAATAAATGCTAAGCAATAGCCCTTTACTTTAAAGAAAGTTATCAAAGATGTTTTCAATTTATTATAAGAAATCTCAATGATAATTTATAATAAATCTGTTTAGTAAGTCAAAATTATATTTAAGAGATGAGCAAGTTTTCTTTTTTTTTTTCTAATTTTTATTGCATTTTAGGTTTTGAGGTATATGTGCTGAACGTGCAAGATAGTTGCATAGGTACACACATGGCAGTGTGTTTTGCTGCCTTCCTCCCCTTCACCCACATTTGGCTTTTCTCCCCAGGCTATCCCTCCCCAGTTCCCCCCCTCCACTGTCCCTCCCCTATTCCCTCCAACATACCCCAGTGTGTAGTACCCCCTTCCCTGTGTCCATGTGTTCTCATTTTTCTCACCCGCCTATGAGTGAGAATATGTGGTATTTCGTTTTCTGTTCTTGTGTCAGTTTGCTGAGAATGATGTTCTCTAGGTTCATCCATATCCTTACAAAGGACACAAACTCATCATTTTTGATTGCTGCATAATATTCCATGGTATATATGTGCCACATTTTCCCAGTCCAGTCTATCATCGATGGGCATTTGGGTTGGTTCCAGGTCTTTGCTATTGTAAACAGTGCTGCAGTGAACATTCGTGTGCATGTGTCCTCATAGTAGAACAATTTATAGTCCTTTGGATATATACCCAGTAATGGGATTGCTGGTTCAAATGGAATTTCTATTTCTAGGTCCTTGAGGAATCGCCACACTGTCTTCCACAATGGTTGAACTAATTTTTTTTGTAACATTACACATTGTTTACTCTGTGTAAACTCCAAAACCTGCAAATAACATATGAATAGATATGATGTACAGTATCCATAGGTTCCCATCTTCCCTGGTAAGATTTTTAAAATTCCCTCCTTTTTTGAATCTTACCTTTCTTGTTCTATCCAGTTTTTAAATTATAGAGTCAGCCTGTGACCCTGAATCAACCTCTTGCCTAAATGAAAAATAATCTCTGAAAATGAGGTCTCTAATTGTGCATTCAGATTGCTACAATCAACTTTGCTGTTAATAAAACAAGTTTCTCAGTAAGATTTAATAGGCTTGAAATCAACCTCCACCATTTACTTGATCTCTTTTAAATTTTGAAATAATTTTACACTGAAAGAAAAGTTTCAAAAATAGACTTCACTAGCTTCTCCTTATATTGGTATGGTGCAAAATTATAGTATAGAGGCATAACTCATTTAATAGCACTTCACAGATAATGCATTTTTTTTCTTACAAATTGAATGCTTATGGTAACCTTGCTATGTCAAGCGAGTTTATCAGTGTCATTTTTCTAAAAGCATGTGTTCACTTCATGTTTGGGTCATATTTTGTTAATACAATATTGAAAACTTTATTATTATAACTGTTATGGTGATCTGTGATTAGTGATCACTGAAGGTATTCTGGTAATTGTTTAGAGGTGCCATGAACAGCGACCATATACGATGAAGAACTTAATAGATAAATGTGCTCTGACTGCTCTCATAACAAGCCATTGCTGCATCTCTCTCCCTGTAATCTGGCCACCATATTCCTGGAAACACAACAGTACTGAAATTAGGCCAATTAAAGATTATACAACAGCCTCTAAGTATTCAAGCGAAAAGAGAGTCACATGTCTCTCACTTTAAATCAAGGGTTAGAAACGATAAAGCTTAGGCAAGTCAAAAAACGAGATAGGCCAAAATCTAGGCCTCTTATGCCAGTTAGCCATGTGTGAATGCAAATAAAAGTTATTGAAAGATATTAAAAATGCTACTCTAGTGAACATATGAATGACAAGTAAAATAGTATTATTGCTCAAATGGAAAAAGTTTGAGTGGTCTAAATTGAAGATCAAGCTGATGTGGGGCAGGCGAGCCCCAAAGTGGGTCTTAGGCCATGAGTGTTCTCGTTTTGCCCAGGAAAGAATTCAAGGACAAGCTGCAGGTAGAAGAATCAGCTTTATTAAGGCAGTAGTCTTACAGTTCCTATGGTTACAGTTCTGTGACTGCTTCTGCAGAGCAGTGCTAACCTATAGGCAGACAGTAGCAGCTCAGGGCAGTTTTACAGTCACATTTGTAGCCACTTTTAATAATATGTAGAGTAAGGCGCAGTTTATGCAGCAGTTTTCACAGCAGTAACTTTTGGGTCATCAGGTCATTGCCATGGAAAGGGGCAGTAAATACTGAGTGTTGCCATGGCAATGATAAACTGACATGGCACACTGGTGGATGTGTCTTATGGAAAATTGCTCCTGCCCCAGACCTGTTTTAGCTAGTCTGCACTTTGGCCTGGTATCTGAGCCCCACCTTTGGAGTTGAGTCCCATCTCCCATATAATTCTGCCCTTAGAGATTAGATATTCCTCCTCAAACTTAAGGACCTACTAAAGGGTGGAGGTCTGTCTTCCATAACTGCTTTCTGCTGAGCTTATGGGTATAGGCCCTGCCTAGCACTGGAGAAGTAAAAATCTCTAGATACCTGATATAAAAGGCCCAGAAGCAGGACATATTTATTCTCTAGGTCAGTAGACAGGATGGGTTGGAAGACGTGTACCAGCATTGTCTTTGCCTGGAATCATGGCAGCCTGAAAGACAAATATTACTAAGAGCTTAGACAAGCAAGGGCCGAAATTTAGTAAAAACAAAATAGCTAACAAAGGTTCTAGGAGAGGAAAAAATCAGGTGAGACATGGGAAGACATTTTTTTATGGTTGACCAGATGTAAGTGGGGTTAGTGCCATGGTTATATCTGTGCAATCAGGTAGCTTGCTTGTACATCTTTTGAATGTTAATCTTAATTTGTCCAAAGTTGTTAATACATGTCCAGCAAGTTTTATTAATAACTGCACAGACTCCCCCTTATTCAGTGATCTGGTCTGGCTGTTTCCCCACCCAAATCTCATCTTGAATTTCCACATGTTGTGGGGGGGACCCAGTGGGTGATAACTGGATAACAGGAACAAGTCTTTTCCCTATTGTTCTTGTGATAGTCTCATGAGACCTTATGGTTTTATAAAAAGGGGAGTTTCCCTGCGTAAGCTCTCTTCTCTTCTCTGATGCCATGTCAGACATGCCTTTCACCTTCTGCCATGATTGTGCAGCGTCCCCATCCATGTGGAACTGTAAATTCATTAAAGTTCAGTCTTGGGTATGTCTTTACTAGAAGCATGAAATAGGCTAATACAGTAAATTCGTAGCAGTAGAGTGGAGCACTGCTGCAAAGATGCCTGCAAATATGAAAGCGACTTTAGAGCTGGGTAACAGGCAGAAGTTGAAACATTTGAAGGGCTCAGAGGAAGACAGGAAACTGTGGAAAAAGTTGGAGCTCCCTTGAGACATGTTGAGTCACTTTGACCAAATGCGCTGATAATGATACGGACAGTGAAATCCAGTTGAGGGTGTCTTAGATGGAGATGAGAATCTTGTTGGGAACTGGAGCAAAGGCGACTCTTGTTATGTTTTAGCAAAGAGACTAGTGGCTTTCTGCTTCTGCCCTAGAGATTTGTGGAACTTTTGAGTTTGAGAGAGAAGAATTGGGGTATCTGGATATTTCTAAGCAGCAAAGCATTCAAGAGGTGACTTTGATGCTGTTAAAGGCATTCAATTTCATAAAAGAAGCAAAACATAACATTTCAAATAATTTGTAGCCTGACAATGGGATAGAAAAGAAAATCTTACTTTTTGAGGAAATATTTAAGCTGGTTGCAGAAATTTGCATAAGTAATGAGGAGCTGAATGTTAATCCCCAAGACAATGGGGAAGAGGCCTAGAATTAGAAAATGGTTTAGTGGGCCAGGACAAGAGTCCCTATGCTGTATGCAGCACAGGGACTTGGTGTCCTGTGTCTTAGCTGCTTTAGCCATGGCTAAAAGGGGCCCCAGTGTAGAGCTTGAGCCATGGTTTCAGAGGGTGAAAACTCTAAGCCTTGGTAGCTTCCATGTGGTGTTGAGCCTGTGGATGCACAGAAGTCAAGAATTGAAGTTTGGGAACCTCCACCTAGATTTTAGAAGATATATGAAAATGCCTGGATGCCCAGGCAGAAGTTTGCTGTATGGGCAAGGGCCTCATGGAGAAACTCTGCTAAAGCAATGCAGAAGGGAAATATGGGGTCAGAGTCACACACAGAGTCCCTACTGAGGCTCCTCTTAGGGGAACTGTGAGAAGAGGGCCACCATTCTCACGGCCCCAGAATGGTAGATTCATCGACAGCTTGCATCTGGAAAAGCCACGGATACTCAATGCCAGCCCATGAAAGCAGTCAGGAGGAGGCTGTATCCTGAAAAGCCACAGGGGCAGAGCTGCCCAAGACCATGGTAACCTACCTCTTGCATCAGTGTGACCTGGATGTGAGACATGAAGTCAAAGAAGATCATTTTGGAGCTTAAAATTTGATTGCCTTGCTGGATTTCCAACTTGCATGGAGTCTGAGGTACCTTTCTTTTGCCAATTTCTCCCATTTGGAATGGCTGTATTTACCCAATGCCTGTACCCTCATTGTATCTAGGAAGTAATTAAATGCTTTTGATTTTATAAGCTCATAGGTGGAAGAGACTTGCCTTGTCTCACAGACTTTGGACTGTGTACATTTGAGATTGCCACTCACCATCTATAATAGTTGTGGGTGCTCAAATGATTGTTGGCAATTTTTAGCAATAAAGCATGTTTAGAATTACAGTACAAATATTGTTTTTTTAATATAATACTGTGTGCACTTAATAGACTACATTGTAGTGTAAACTTTTATATGCACTGGGTAACCAAAAAAATTGTGTGGCTTGCTTTATTGAGATATTTGCTTTATTGCAGTAGTCTAGAAAGCAACCTGCAACATCTTGGAGATGTGCCTGTAATTACCCAAACCAAAAAAATCAACATTCATAGAATTCCATTATCTAAACTTAAGGACTTTTTTGTTGTTCCAGGATCATGCATTCCATGAGCCCACATTATATCTTTTAACTGCTTTTCTTACCCTCCTCCAATCTGTGACAGTTTCTCAGTCCTTCCTGCTTATTTTGGAGAGAGTCTCACTCCGTCACTCAGTCTGAAGTGCAGTGGTATGATCCATCACAGCTCACTCCAGCATCCAGCACCTGGGCTCAAGCAACCCTGCCTCAGCCTTCCAAGCCAAGACCACAGGTGTGTGCCACTGCATATGTCTAATTTTTAAATTTTTTGTCGAGACAGGATCTCACTATGTGCCTAGGCTGGTCTCAGACTCCTGGTTTCCCAAAGTGCTGAGATTACAGGCATGAGCTACTATGCCAGGGTCTACTTCTCTTTAATGGCCTCGGCACTTTTGATGAGTACTCATCAGTTCTTTGCAGAATATCTCTTCATTTGATTTTATGTAATGTTTTCTTGTGATTAGATTAAGGTTATATATTCTTTGGCCAAGATTACCACATAGGTTATATGACTTTCTCAATGCATGTTATCAGCAGGTACTTAATATTAATTTATCTTAGCACTGGCAATGTTAAAATTGATCACTTGATTTGGTTGGTATCTGTCAGACACCCCAACTGTAAAGTTACTGTCTTCCTTGTCATTAATAAATGTTCTAGGAGAGATACTTAAGACTAAGAAAAACCTCATTTCATTCTTATCCATTAGTTTTAGCATCCATCAGTGAGCCTTGGCTACAAGTGTGATTATAGTGTTCTAATGATATTTTCTATTGTCTTCATTTCTTCTACATTTGCTAACTGGAATTCTTTGTAAGGAAGAGAGAGTAGTTTTCCCTTAGTTACTTATCTGTTTAAGACTTTAAATTATTATGCATTCATGTGTATCTATTTTATTTTCTGTTTTATATTCTACTACTGTTATTACATTGTTAGTAATGTTTTCTTCAACTTTGGCTATTGAGAACCATTTTATTTTTATGTTGATTCATGTCCTTTTTGGCATGCTTCTATACATTTCTGTGTGCTTTCTTTCTTTTTGGTATCACAGGATCCTCCAGGATATCTTATATTTCCCTGTCCTAGCTTTGAAACCAACCACTTTTCTAAAGATCTTGTTTATCTTTTATTGTGGAATAATATATATATTTTTAACCAACATATATGTGCTGAGTGTGTCCATTGTTACTGGGATATCCTTGCTTCCAGAACTTCTCAGTGAATACAGCTTGGAAATACATATATGTATACTAAACCCATGCATACATACATCTCTGTATTTCTTCCTAAATCTATCTTCCTGTATATATATTTTAAAACCACAAGGTCACATCAATACCTCCATTAAATGCAACATTACAATATTTATTTCAGCTGTCCTTCTTTCCTTATTTGCCACTTTTTTCCTAACAATGTGAAACCTGACTCTCATGATAAGATACACTTACTTATTTGTTCAACTCTAGCATATTCTTAACAGAGTTTCAGAATTCTAATCCTTACCCTGTGAGAAAAAAATTTACAAATCCTACAACCATTTCTAATAAAATATTTTATCAGGTAAGTGCAGTTAGTTTACTTTTGGTATTATGCTTTAAAATCATCACAAAGTAATCATTAAATGTGTAGGAAAATAAACTTTTGTGTTTTTATTTATTTTTTTTTTAAAAATAATATATTCTATTTTAAAGGAAAAATTTAATGTAAAGTGTAATTGTATTATTTTGTGTTACACATCTAGACAAAGGTACAATTCCTTTCCTATAGATTTTTCAGCTGAGAAAGAAAAAGAGCTTCAAGTATGTCACAACATGATTCTTTTCCGCATACTAACTGAGCTACTCAGGTAGAGTAGAAATGCCCTTCATGAATTTCAGTGAACTGTCATGTTCACTCCATGGGAAAATCTGAACAAGTGAGCACCCCTTTAGACTCTCAAGCACAGTGGAGTACAAATCATTGTCATTATTATAATTGTACTACTATGCCATATTGAACGATGTTGGTGAATTAGCATTACATTATAAGGACTAACTTAGTGTATGAATAATCTATTACTTTTTTGCAGAATAAATGAAAGCGGAAATGATGGGCAACACTAAATAAAAAATGCAGGGCATGCATACATTTAAGTATTATATACTAATATTCAGATAGAAGCTGACATGTTTTATTGATTTTTTTGCTCATTTCGTTCATTTTATACCAACTATTTAAAAAGAAGCTTTTCTTTTTCTAGGCAAGAAAGAGAAAATTTCATATTCTTATGTCTATATAAGCATATTTATTTCAACTTCTAATAATATACTGGCTTAAAAATCTAGTTTTCAATCGTATTTTTATTTGATTAAAATAGTTCTCTCACAGATAAGAGTGTGTAACAAGAAAACAGATTGTAGAGGGAGAAAAGCACAGCTTCTCATACATATGTAAGATGAGATGGCAGAAATTAATGACCAAATATCTAGAAAAAAAGATTTTGTCCAACAACATTTTGTTCTATTGTTTTTGTGTCCCAGTGCTTAGGCATCATTGCCAATTCTCTCTGTTAAAACTGATACAATAGACGGTATCACCGTCATTCAAATCTGAGATAAAAAACTTCCTGAAAGTCTCAGACACTGGAAAGTAAATGTTAAGAAATTCAGCCCATCAATTACATTTTAGTTTCAATTATGTGTGGAGAAATATGTAAATTATTACTCTCTAAACAAAAATAAAAGTGATTAAGATATAATATCAATCTAGTAAATTTTGGTTATTTAAAATTCTTGAGGAAACTTAATCAGAAATGACAATGAAAACATTTTAATTTTTATATTTTTGAATTGAAATAATTCTAAAATATTATTATGAAATATGTTATAAATTCTCAAAGATAGAATGTAAAAATAGTCTCAACGTTAACCCTCCTTATTTATTTACAATTCTTTATTAAATATCTACTCTGTAGCAGACACTTTTCTGGAGGGGAGGGGGGTTGCTGGGAAGTTTCTCATCTGTGTGAGGAATCCAGATACATACCTGAAAGGCAGTTCAGAAACAACAGTTTATCAAGAAGCTTGCACATTTAGAAGGAATGTCTTTGCGTTCAGGCAGGTAGTAAATTACCAATCTAGCAAACGCCATCATATGAGATGCTACTGGCATCAGCAAACAATGCCAGAAGGGTTGGCAGGGCAAAACCCAGATAAACACCACCTATACGACAAGGTACACTGAGGTCCTGGAAGTGAAGTCTCTGTTACAGAGGGATGCTCAAATGACCAAAACCTTGAGGAGGATCACAGGTAGGTTTAGAGGAGGGCTGGGGGAGAGAGAGGAGTACATCTGAGAATGAGGACAAACATCGGACAGTAACAAGAAAGAGGACGTTTTGCTGGATTTAGAATCTGAGAAAAGATGAATGTTTTCAAGGAGGCAATATTGATTTCACAGATGTTTTATGTATTTGTTCTTTCCTGAAAAATAATTATAAAATAATATTTGTTGCTAAAACTTATGTATTGCTTACTCTGTACCAGACACTAAGAACTTTGGAATCATATGCACAGCAATCCCATGAAAAATTAATACTATTAACCCTGATGTAAGGTGAGAATGCAAGGACATTGAGTCACTTGCAGAAGACACATGATTAGTAAGTGATACTAGGATTCCAACTCGTGCTATCTGGCTCTGATCTTTTCTCTTGTCTACTGTGATATGCTATCTTTCAAATATTTAATCAAATACAATTTTCTTCACTCAAGGGGAGATGGCTTTAACTTACTCTTATTTTCACCACCAAAAGTGGAGAAAAGGTGCGTTCTGCTTTTCTGGACATTATAAAGGATTTGTTCAATATCAATAAACTTTATTTGAAAATAATCCACAATAAATTATTTTCTTAAGAGTGGATACATATTAATCACCATATCTTTCTTTGTTCCCTTCTTCTTTCCTACCTTCTTCTCTTCTTCATTTCTTCTTTCCTGTTTTCTTTTTTCAGATAAGTGTTCCTTTTGCTTTTAGCTCTCTTAGCAATAGCCTGCAAGAAATATTAATATGGGAAAATTAAACTATGTCAATGACATATTCATTTATTAAACTTACTAAGCTGGATGCTTCCCGAAAAGGATCTATGTGTGTATGAGAAAGATATTTAAAATTCCGGATGGCTTACCAATAAACTCTCAAACCCAAAAAGCATATCTAAAAACTGCTTCAGTTAATTCGAAATATGAAACTTGAAGTGTTTGTTGAGTTCTGGATAGAGTTTCTATTGGTGATTCTTTCCGTAACAGTGGCCATAATTCCTACTTCTGAATCATCTGCATTTTTTCATTGTCTTTCGTGTGTGTGTTTGTGTGTATGTGTGTGTGTGTGTGTGTGTGTGTGTGTGCATGTATAATAGCGTTTAAAGTCGATGGATTAAATTTCTTCCAAAGATTAGCATACACAATGTGACTATCCAAATACCAAGTCAGTTTGGAGTCTATAATCTTTGAATCATTGAGTTCCTAAGTTTTAATTAAAGGACCAAGAAAATACTTTCTGCTTAGTTCACTCATTATTATTTGCCACCAACCGATGCTTAACTCTTTGTCAATATATTTTACTAATGATCCAGGCAATTCCATAGAAAGAATTATAACATCATTTTATATAAAAATTCACTCTTAAAGTAAAATTTCTTCTCTTTGCTTATTGCAGACAAAAAATTACCACAAATCTTTCCTACCTGATTGATTCTTCCCTGCATAGGTACAGCAAAGACATGGGTAAAAAAGACCTTCTAACAGGGCTGAGACATTTGATCCACTTCAGCTGTGCTCTCCCTTGCCTCATGATTTAAAAAATCAATGGTATATCAGCTTAGTAGTCACTGATCCATGACGTAATTGCACCTTCTAATGTCTTCAACACAAAGCTTCTGAAATGGGCAAAGCCAATGACCAGAGGGTAAAATACATGTTTTGTTTGTCTTGTTTTCAATTTTGTGACAAAATTGAGAAATAATCATCTCTGTGTGTATTTCTAAAGGAAAAATAACATTTACCTTGGAGGTATAAAGCCACTATTAAACATACTTTTATTATGTGAAGATTATTATTCTTTTAAGAAACTGGCTTTATTGTCCTACATATTATAGTTATCTGCAAAACTTATGTGTAGGCTTTCTAACCTAATTCATTAAAAAACGTACTCTGGATTTCATTATGGAGAACTGGGCACTTCATCTGTTTGTTAAATATGGTGGGAAATTATCCCCACTGCTTTTGTTATGCTGCGTAGTGACATCTTAACTAACTAGATAGGAATTCTTCTTTAGGAAAGAGATGTGGGCTTAAGTAAATATTAAACAGGCCGGGCGCGGTGGCTCAAGCCTGTAATCCCAGCACTTTGGGAGGCCGAGGCGGGTGGATCACGAGGTCAAGAGATCGAGACCATCCTGATCAACACGGTGAAACCCCGTCTCTACTAAAAATACAAAAAAATTAGCTGGGCGTGGTGGCGCGTGCCTGTAATCCCAGCTACTCAGGAGGCTGAGGCGGGAGAATTGCCTGAACCCAGGAGGCGGAGGTTGCGGTGAGCCGAGATCGCGCCATTGCACTCCAGCCTGGGTAATAAGAGCGAAACTCTGTCTCAAAAAAAAAAAAAAAAAAAAAAAAAAAAAAAAAAAAAAAAAAAAAAAAAAAAGTAAATATTAAACAAATCGAATATTAACACACAGGGAGAAAGTAAGATTGATGATCTGACAAAACATTAATTAAAAGAAGGAACATTGCCAAGACTTTCTCGTATAATTCAATTCCACATAATTCAAAAGCAAAATTAATTTACTGTTCCTTACTTGACAACAAAGAGTGAGTTTCATACTGATATTTTTTAATGTGTGCACACATGACATGGACATGGTAAAACTATATAATCGGAAACATGGTTGTTTAACCTCAGAGGTTTGAATTTAAATTCCAGAATTCCATAGAGACAGAACATTTCTTTGAAATGAAATGAGTTTATACTTATTTCTGCAGGTTCCTAGGCATATACAAACATCAAATACCAATTTCCATATTAATTAAAGGAAATAACCCTAACACATTTGGCAATTTTTACTTTGAGCAGTTGCCAGTTTGCACAGCCAAACATATGCTGAATTTTTTATATAAAGTGATTTATTACAAAATTTACCAATGATGGCTGACACGATTTCTTAAAATTTATTTGCCCAAGTATTAACTGTGTGAAATATTAAATATTATTATGTATTATAATGCTGAGTATACTTACTAATTGAATACTGAGAAGACTTTAAAACTGTTTCATTTCACTGTCATTTCAAATATGTTATTTCTACAATAGAGATGTTGATGATGATTCTATTAAGCTTCTTTATCTCTTTCAGTTATGGTTAAAAGTAATGAATCTTTTTGGATTTCCATTCTTGATACTCAACTAAAACATATATAAATATGGCTTTGTATGTTTATTTGTTAAAATTTCCTATGACTCTATTTCAATTGCAGAACTTAACTGAAATTTAATTTACTCGTCTATGACATAGGAATATTTTATCTCATTCATATGCATAGCTGCATATCCTCTTCAAGAATACAAGTAAGATATATTTAGTGGAGCAGATGAAGTGCTACATAGTGTGTGTGGTAGAACAATCTATGTCAGTGCTGTTGAATATGGTAGCCACTAGCCCCATGTGGCTTCTCAGCATGTTATATGTGGCTTGTTCAAATTGAGATGTGCTCTAAGTATGAAATATGCCAAATTTGAAGACAATATTGAAAACATCAAACACCTAATTGATAATGCCTTATGTTAATTTCTTGTGGAAAATGTAATATTTGGAATAATTGGGTTAAATAAAATACATTGTTAATTTTTAAAAAATGTTATTTCCAAAGTATTTTCTTTTCTGTTGAAGACTTCAAACAATAATTTTTGAAAATATTTAATTATTCTTCTTGATAAATTTTTATTCCAAATTTATGGCTAAAGGTATATCATTTAAGTAATGCCAAAGTGAACACTCCTCAGAGTTCTAAATATCTAGAAACAGATCTTTTCACAACAGATGTCTGAATTTTCTAAGATACTGGTTAAATAGCACTGATAGACCTTAGAAGATACAACAACGTGGCAAACTTCTGAACTTTAAATTTTCTACCCTAGCAACCAGAAAAAGCTCAGGATCTGATGGATTCATAGCCAAATTCTGCCAGATATAAAAAAGAGCTGATACAATTCCTACTGAAACTATTTCAAAAAATTGAGGAGGAAGGACTCCTCTCTAATTCATTCTTTTAGGCCAGTGTCACCCTGATTACCAAAACCTGGCAGAGACACAACAAAAAAAGAGAAAACTTCAAGGCAATATCCTTAATGATCATAGGTATAAAAATTCCCAAGAAAATACTGGAGAACCAAATCCAGCAGCATATCAAAAAGCGAATCCACCACAATCAAGTAGGCTTTATCCCTGGGATGCAAGGTTTGTTCTGGTTACATAAATCAATAAATGTGATTCACCATATAAAACTAAAAACAAAAACCACATGATCATCTCAACAGATGCAGAAAAGGCTTTTGGTAATATTGAGCATTCCTTCATGTTAAAAACCCTCAACAAACTAGGCATTGAAGGAGCATACTGAAAAATAATGAGTCATCTATGACAAACCAACAGCCAAAATTATGCTGAGTAAGTAGAAACTGGAAGCATTTTCCTTTAGAATCAAATAAAACAGGGATGACCATTCCCACCACGCCTATTCAACATAGTACTGGAAGTCACTGCCAGAGCAATCAGGCAAGAGAAGAAGTAAAAGGCAAGCAAACAGGAAGAGAGGAAGTCAAATTATCTGTTTGCAGATGATACCATTCTATATGCAGAAAGTCCCATAGTTCTCTGCCCAAAAGCTCCGAGATCTGATCAACAACTTCAGCAGAGTTTCAGAATACAAAATTAATGTATATGAATCCTACTGGTGTAGGATTTCTATACACCAGTAATATCTAAGCTGAGAATGAAAGCAAGAATGCAATCCAATTCACAATTGCCAAAAAGAATAAAATACCTAGGAATACAGCTAACCAGGGAGGTAATGAATCTCTACAATGAGAATTACAAAACACTGCTAAAGGAAATTAGATATGATACAAACAAATGGAAAAACATTCTATGCTTATGGATAAAAAGAACCAATAATTTTTGTATGACCATGCTGCCCAAAGCAATTTTCAGATTTCATGTTATTTCTATCAAAACAACTAATGACATTTTTCACAAAATGAGATTAAAACAAAACTATTTTAAAATTGATACACACCTTGAAATAGCTTGAACAGACAAGAAAATCCTAAACAAAAACAACAGAGCTGGAGTATTTATGTTACCTGACTTCAAAGTACAGCACAAGGCTACAGGAACCAAAACAGCATGGTACTGTTAGAAAACAGGCACAAATACCACTGGAACAGAACAGAGAGCCCAGAACTAAAGCTGTACACTTATAACCGTCTGATCTTGCATGAAGTCCACAGAATCAGGCAATGATTAAAGGATTCCCTATTTAATAAATGGTGCTGGGATAACTGGCTGGCCATATGTAGAAGATAAAAGCTGAACCCCTCCTTATACCATATACAAAAATCTACTCAAAATGAATTGAAGACTTAAATGTAAAAGCCAAAACTAAAAACTCTGGAAGATAACTTAGGAAATACCATTCTGGACATAAGCCCTGGCAAAGATTTTATGACAAAGACACAAAAAGAAATTGCAACAAAAACAAAAATTGAGAAATGTGATCTAATTAAACTAATGAACTTTTTCACAGCAAAAACAAACAAACAGAAACCATAACAACAAAACAAGGCCAAAAACCTATCAGCAGAGCAAACAGGCCACCTACAGAATGGGAGAAAGTATTTACAAACTATGCATCTGACAAATGTCTAATATCCAAAATCTGTAAGGAATTCAAAAGACTTAAAACAGAGATTCCATTTCACCCAGCTATTCCATTATGGGGTACATACCCAAAGGAGTATAAATCATTCCACCATAAAGACATATGTGTGTGTATGTTTATTACAGCACTATTTACAATAGTGAAGACATAGAATCAACTTAAATGTCCATCAATAGTAGAACTGAATAAAGAAAATATGGTACATATACACATTAGAGTACTATTCAACCTAAAAAGGAAAGGGATTATGTTTTTTGCAGCAACATGGATTGAGATAGAGACTGTCATTCTTAGCAAACTAGTGCAGGAATAGAAAACCAAATATTGCCCGTTCTCACATATAAGTGAAAGTGAAACACTGAATACACATGGACACAAAGAAGGGAACAACAGACACTGGGGCTTACTTGAGGGTGAAGAGTGGAAGAGGGAAATAATTGAAAAACTACCTATCATGGGATTAATAGTGGAAAATGTAAGGAGCTCAAACAACTGTATAGGAAAAAATCTTATAATTCAAACAAAAATGGACAAAAGATTTGAATAGATTCAAAAGAATACATACAAATGGCCAAAGGGCAAATGAAAAGGTGCTCAACATCAGAAATAATAATCAAAACTGCAATGTGATATCATCTCACCCTAGTTATAATGGCTTTTATCCCAAAGATAGATAATGGAAAGATTGTGGAGAAAAGGGAACCCTTGTACACTGTTGGTGGGAAGTAAATTAATACAGCCACTATAGAAAACAATTTGGAGGTTCCTCAAAAACTAAAAATAAAACAACCATATGATCCAGCAATCCCATTGCTGGGTTCTACCCAAAAGAAAGAAAATCTATACATTGAAGTGATATCTACACTGCCATTTTTGTTGCAGCCCTGTTTACCATAGCTAAGATTTGAAAGCAACCTAAGTGTCCATCAGCAGATGAGTGGATAAAAAGAGATGTGGTACATATACACAATGGAGTTCTATTCTGCCACAGAAAAGAATGAAACCCTGTTACTTGCAACAACAGGGATGGAACTGGACATAATTATGTTAAGTGAAATAAGCCAGGCACGGAAAGATGAAAATCACGTGTTCTCACTTATTTGTGGGATCTAAAAATCAAAGCAATTGAACTCATGGAGATAGAATAGAAAGATGTTTACCACAGTCTGGAATGTGTAGTGAGGGGCTGGGATAGTTATTGGATACAAAAAAAGTAGTAAGAATGAGTAAGACATACTCTGTAACATGCACAACAGGGTGATTATAGTCAATAATATTTGTACATTTAAAAATAAAAGAGTGTAATTGGATTGTTTTAACACAAAGGATAAATGCTTGAGGGGATGGATACTCCATTCTGCATGATGTGATTATCACACACTGCCTGCCTGTATCAAGATATGTCATGTACCCCATAAATATATGCACCTATAATGTACCTACAAAAATTAAAAATGAAAAAATGATGTGAACAAAAGAAAAGATAAACTACCTATGGGGTACTATGCTTACCACCTGAGTGATAAAATAATATGTACACCAAATACCTATGGCACACAATTTACTTACAGTGGAAACCTGCACATGTACCCTTAAACCTAAAATAAAAGTAACAACAACAACAAAAATTCCCAGCATGGAAATATTGTTCTTAGAAAGAGAATGTTAGAATGGAAAAGGAATTTTGAAGAGTTAATTTGGCTCCACCAGAAATCAGAACTGAGGAGTAAACTCAGACTAAATTAATTACTAAATTATGGAGTGCAATCACAGTGAAACAGAATACAAAAGAGTGAATCTGGGAAGAAGGAAGTCAATAAATAGATGTAGTACTGAACTGTTACCCTGTAGAGCCAAATGAAAATGATTTCTAACTGGTGATATAGTTAGGCTTTGTGTCCCCTCCCAAATCTCATCTTGAATTGTAATCCCTGGATGTTGAGGGAAGGACCTGGTGGGAAGTGATTGGATCATGAGAGTTGTTTCCCACATGCTGTTCTTGTGACACCGAGTGAGTTCTCATGAGAGCTGATGTTTTTATAAGTGTTTAACATTTCCTCCTGCATACGTACTCTTTTCTCTCCTGCCACCACATGAAGAAGATCCTTGTTTCCCCTTTGCATTCCACCACGATTATAAGTTTCCTGGGGCTCCCTGATATGTGGTACTGTGGGTCAAGTAAACCTCTTTATAAGTTACCAAGTCTCAGGTATTTCTTTGTAGCAGTATAAAAACAGACTGATATAGCTGAAGACTGTCTTCAGGAAGCTTGTAGGATTACTGGTCCCAGGGAAGTCCATGGTGAGGCAGGGCAGAGAGTAAGAAAAAACTTACTTACCAACTTTCTTGATCTAGATAGGGAAATGTTTGTCCTGCAGGGTGTTAGTTCCATGCCACTTATTTTTTTCCATAAGCATGGCCTCCAGCCAGATCTGACAAGTCTCAAGCCTGTGTGGCATAGGGAAAGTCTCAGGACATAACTCAATAGAGGTGTGTGCCCTGGCACCCAGGCAAGGTGCTATTGTGTTATGCCTATGTGAAAGTTAAGAGGAGTCATGCTGAGTTGTTCATTACAGTGGTTAATGAACCAAGAAAGTAGCCAGAGCTCCAGAAGGCAAGTGAGGATAACAACTAAGTAGCATATAAGAGGATACTTGTAACAAAAGCAGACTTTTTTTTTATTCACACTAGAATAAAATTGAACATTAGGGACTAATTTATTAATCAACACTTCTGTAATTCAGAAGTGTAGCACCAGCTATACCTGTAGGCACAATTTCTGAGTGAACACCTTAAAGTCAGCTATGCACATTGTACTTTACGGTGCTAATATTAGTTTAAGGAAGATCATAACCTACCTTGTAGGGCAGTTGTACACTTGACTAGTAAGATATTTCTGAAGGTATTTGGCATTTTAAGATCAAAATAACATTAGATTTTATAAGTTTAATGTTACAGAAAATTTGAAATTGAAGCAGGAAATTTTCCCTGACCTCTTCATGGGCAGAAAGTGGAGTGCACAGGCACTAGAACTAGCTGGCCACTTCTGCACCGGGCAGGGGCCAATTACACTGCTTGGTCCCACTGCATTCCGAAATCCCTCACAGGAGAGGGAGTACGGGTGAGTGGGGGCAGGAGCTAGAGCAAGTGCCTATGGGCAGCAGCAGGAGCAAAACTCTATGAGGCTCCACTGCGGCATCTAGGGGAATGCCCGCAACCCCTGAAACCCAGAAAGAGTGTAACAGTCAGTGTTCTTTTAGCTTTGCTGTCCAGGGATAGCTTAAGTGTTAACAGCTCAGTGGAAGGTCAGTGTGACAGCCTTTTGCACCCGCACCTGGGTTCTTCTCTGGTGTCCAGGAGGAATTCTGCCACGTGAAAAAATTGCAGATGGTAAATGTGGGGGATTTTATTGCTGATGACGGTGGCTCTCAGCAGGAAGGGGAGCTGAAAAGGGAACGGAACAGGAAGATAATCTTCCCCTGGAGTCCAGCCATCTCTGGGGGTTTTGGTGGACACAGGATAAGGTTTTTTGTTTGTTTGTTTTTGTGTTTTTAATTGTATTTTAGGTTCTGGGTACTTGCACAGATAATGCAGGATTGTTTTATAGGTACATACATGGCTAGGTGGTTTGCTGCCTCCATCCCCTCCTTACCTATATCTGGCACTTCTCCCCATGTTATCTCTCCCAACTTCCCCATCCCCCATTGTTGCTCCCCTACCCCCTCAACAGAACCCAGTGTGTGATGCTCCCCTCCCTGTGTCCATGTGTTCTCATTGTTCAACACCCACCTATGAGTGAGAACATACAGTACTTGATTTTCTGTCCTTGTGTCAGTTTGTTGAGAATGATGGTTTCCAGATTCATCCATGTCCCTATAAAGGACACGAACTCATTGTTTTTTGTGGCTGCATAGTATTCGATGGTGTATATGTGCCACATTTTCCCTGTCCAGTCTACCATCGATGGGCATTTGGGTTGATTCCAGATCTTTGCTATTGTAAACAGTGACTCCATGAACATACCTGTTCATGTGTCATTATAACAGAACTATTTATAATCCTTTGGGTATCTACCCAGTAATGGGATTGCCGAGTCAAATGGAATTTCTATTTCTAGATCCTTGAGGAATCCCCACACGCTCTTCCACAATAGCTGAACTAATTTACACTCCCACCAATAGTGTAAAAGTGTTCCTATGTCTCCACATCCTCTCCAGCATCTGTTGCCTCCCAATTTTTAAATGATCACCATTCTAACTGGTGTGAAATGGCATCTCAATGTGGTTTTGATTTGCATTTCTCTAATGACCAGTGATAATGAGCATTTTTTCATATGTTTGGTGGCCCCACAAATGTCTTCTTTTGAAAAGTGTCTGTTCATATCCTTCACCCACTTTTGAACAGATTTGTTTGTTTTTTTCTTGTAAATCTGTTTTAGTTCTTTGTAGATTCTGAATATTAGCCCTTAGTCAGATGGATGCCTTGCGAAAATTTTTTTCCCATTCTGTAAATTGGTTGCCAGTTCACACTAATGATTGTTTTTTTTTTTTTTTTTTTTTTTTTGCTGTACAGAAGCTATTAAGTTTAATTATATTCCATTTGTCTATTTTGGCTTTTGTTGACAGTGCTTTTGGTGTATTAGTCACAAAGTCCTGGCCTATGCCTATGTCCTAAATAGTTTTGCCTAGGTTTTCTTTTAGGGTTTTTATAGTGTTAGGTCTTATGTTTAACTCTTCAATCCATATGGAGTTAATTTTAGTGTAAGGTGTCAGGAAGCGGTCCAGTTTCAGCTTTCTGCACATGGCTAGCCAGTTTTCCCAACACCATTTATTAAACAGGGAATCCTTTCCCAATTGCTTGTTTTTGTCAGGATTGTCAAAGATCAGATGGTTATAAATGTGTGGCATTGCCTTCTGAGATCTCTGTTCTGCTCCATTGTTCTATATCTCTGTTTTGGTACCAGTACCATTCTGTCTTGATTACTGTAGCCTTGTAGTGTAGTTTGAAGTCAGGTGGCATGATCCTTCCAGCTTTGTTCTCTTTGCTTAGGAGTGTCTTGGCTGTGTGGGGTCTTTTTTGGTTCCTCATGAAGTTTAAGGTGTTTTTTTCCAGTTCTGTGAAAAAGGTCAATGGTAGCTTGATGGGGATACCATTGAATCTATAAATTACTTTGGACAGTATGGCTATGGCCATTTTCACAGTATTGACTCTTCCTAACTAGGAGCATGGAATGTTTTTCCATCTGTTTGTGTCCTCTCTTATTTTCTTGAGGAGTGGTTTGTAGTTCTCCTTGAAGAGGACCTTTATATCCTTTATTAATTGTACTCCTAGGTATTTTATTCCCTTGTAGCAATTGTGAATGGGAGTTTGTTCATGATTTGGCTCTCTGTTTGTCTGTTATTCGTGTATAGGAATGCTTGTGATTTCTGCACATTGATTTTGTATCCTGAGACTTTGCTGAAGTTGCTTATCAGTTTAAGGAGATTTTGGACTGAGATGATGGATCTTCTAAATACAAAATTATGTTGTCTGCAAATAGAAACAATTTGACCTCCTCCTTTCCTAATTGAGTACCCTTTATTTCTTTTTCTTACCTGATTGCTCTGGCTAGAACTTCCAATACTACATTGAATAAGAGTGGTGAGAGAGGGCATCCTTGTCTAGTGCCAGATTTCAAAGGGAATGCTTCCAGTTTTTGCCCATTCAGTATGATATTGCTGTGAGTTTGTTGTAAATAGCTTTTATTATTTTCAGATATGTTCCATCAATACCTAGTTTCTTGAGAATTTTTAGCATAAAAGGCTGTTGAATTTTGTCAAAGAACTTTTCTGCATCTATTGAGATAATCATGTGGTTTTTGTCTTTGGTTCTGTTTATGTGATAAATTACATTTATAGACTTGCCTATGTTGAACCAGCCTTGCATCACCAGGATGATGCCTACTTTATCATAATGGATAAGCTTTTTGATGTGCTGTTACAAACAGTTTGCCAGTATTTTATTGAAGATTTTTGCGTCTATGTTCATCATGGATATTGGCCTGAAATTTTCTTTTTTTTCCTGTTTAATTTCTGTTGGATTTGGTGTCAGGATGACATTGGTCTCATAAAATGATTTGGGAAGGATTCCCTCATTTTGGATTGCTTGGAATCGTTTCAGAAAGAATGGTTTCAGCTCCTCTTTGTCTGTCTGGTAGAATTCAGCTGTGAACCCATCTGGACCTGGAGTTTTCTTGGTTGGTAGGCTATTAATTGCTGCCTCAACTTCAGTCCTTTTTATTGGTCTATTCAGCGTTTCAACCTCTTCCTGTTTTAGGCTTGGGAGGGTGCAAGTGTCCAGGAATTTATCCAGTTCTTCCAGGTTTAATGGTTTATGAACATAGAGTTGTTTACAGTAATCTCTGTATCTCAGTGGTGATATCCCCTTTATTATTTTTTATTGCATCTATTTGATTATTCTCTCTCTTTTTTTATTAATCTGGCTAGTGGTCTGTCTATTTTATTGATCTTTCAGGATCAAATTCACGCATAACAATATTAACCTTAAATGTAAATGGGCTAAATGCCGCAATCAAAAGCCACGGACTTGCAAAATGGATAAAAAGTCAAGACTCATCAGTGTGCTGTATTCAGGAAACCCATCTCACATGCAGGGACACACCCAGGCTCAAAATAAAGGGATAGAGGAAGATTTACCAAGCAAATGTAGAGAAAAAAAGCAGAAGTTGCAATCCTAGTCACTGATAAAGTGAACTTTAAATCAACAAAGATCAAAAGAGACAAAGAAAGACATAACGTAATGGTAAAAAGGATCAATGCAACAAGAAGAACTACTAATCCTAAATATATATGCACCTAATACAGGAGCACCCAGATACATAAAGCAAGTTCTTCATGACCTACAAAGAGACTTAGACTCCCATACAATAATAGTGGGAGATTTTAACACCCCACTGTCAATATCAGGATAAAGTTTTATGTGCACAGAATGGGGTTGGGGTGGGACATAGGTGGTTTTGGAAAAGTCAGCATTCAAGAGGGAAAACAGGAATGCATGTTTGCACTTTGGGAGGCAGTTCTAGACTTGAGGGTAGGGCCCTCACTGGGAACCTGCTCTCTCTGCCCAGAATTTCCCTGACTCCTGTCCCTCCCAAAATTACTTTGACATTTTGGAATGAAGACAATTAATTCTGCTTTTTAAAAATATGTTAGCTGTATTTATTTTCTAGGAAAAAATGTAGTTTTTACTCAAAATGGTGCTTAACTGCATAGCATTTATGCACAATGACATCTATAGATAAGGACTAACTGTATATAAAATCTAAAATCAAGTTTACTTTTGAAGATAGTTGTCATTTTTGGCTGAGCAAATAAGGGTAAATATATACTACTCACTATGGAGAACAGTAGATAAATACAGAAAATAAATTTACTTCTTAATTTTCATGATGTATGTCAACTAATCATACAGTTTTCAGAAATGGCATCATTTTATGATTTTATATAACTATAATTCACATTGTTAGAATGTTTCTATTTCATTTTTACTTTTTCAGCTCTTAAAAGTCTCTGAATTTCTCAATAATTATATATATAATTTAATTTATAAATGTGTTTTTATTTATAAAGTACACATATATGTATATTGTAAAAATTGTAGATTATATTTAGGTAAATTCTATAATTTTTGTAAATTAAATAAATCCTATAATTTTTATAAATTCTATAATTTTTATAAAATATATCTTATATAAATATAAATTATATTTATATAATATATAATTTTTTAGTTTAGAAAAGAAATACTTCTATTCTAATTGGACTTTCTTTCTTCTTGACTTCTTAAAATATGTTGAGTACAAATCAAATATAAGTGTGAAAAACACTGGTGTTCAAAACCTTCCAGTGTTTTGAATTATTTCAATGTTCAAGTTTCTCTAGCCAGTCACATTTACTGACACCATTTTGGTGACCTTTGTTTTTCCTTAAAAGGAATAGCTGTTAGCCATGTGGATTTCTGCTAAATAATTTTGAAGGAATTAAGGCTCAAACACGTAGTGATGCAAAACACTTACTTAGTAAGTTTTTTGTTTTTTTTTTACTGCAAAGAAATTTTCAAAATCAAAAAATCAATTTAAATATGTTAGATATCAGCATCAATATGTAATTTACACAATTTTAAAATCTTCAAATAGGCAGATTAGGGGAAAAGAAAAATGCCAAGTTTGGGTCATATTTTTACAAGAGAGCTCCAATAAATGGCGTTCTGAACATTAACTGATATAAACAGTTCATGTATGTTTCTGGAGGATCTTAAAGGAAAGATAAACCATAATTGGCCTCACATTTATTTGAATAACCTGCTTATGTAAGCAAACTCTGCCAAAATAAGTTTATTTGAACTCTAGAAATAATACTAAATCTAGTATGTCTGAATTTAATTTCAAATAATATTTTATATTATTTTAGAATACTTAGACTTTAACACTCTTTAATGCTCTGAGAATATTTCAAAATTCAAGTTGTTCACATACCCTTAAAACTTTATATCAATAACATAAAATAATTTATCAAAACAGAAAAAAAAACTGTACTTACAAAATTGCTTTGGTTTTGTATAATCTACCCTCAGAAGAGACGTGTTTTAATGCACTTTCCAAACATGTTTCATAATGTCTTATTGACTGAGGATTACATAAAATAGACTAATGCACTATGTTGATAATTAACAGCAAAATGGCAGTCTGTAGGTTTTATAGAATAAAGATCCTAAACTAAGCTTCCCAAAGAGAGTAATGATTAAAGAATATTATATTATTTACTTGATTTTCCTTTACAATTTGATGTTTTACTTTAAGATTTCAAATCACCTTTGTTTAAAAAATAAAACTAAGCAAAAAATAGCTACTGTATTAGCAAATTAACCAAATGTTTAGTTTTCAGCATGTTAAAAAATGAACAGGAATAATTGATACAGCCAAAATGAATCCCGATATTGACTTAATCTGGCAGTATAACTAGTTAAAACTGGAACAAGGGGAATATTTTAGTCTAGATATTATCTGACAATTGAGAAAATCATCTTTTTACATCACAACCCTATTGCACTGACAGTAATAATGCAAGTTCTGATGACAAATTGCCTAAATTTGAGAACGCTGCTTAAAGGCCACAGGTTTATTTGTTTTCATAAAATGAGTGTAAACAAATAAAATGCATTTCTGGATATGTTGAAAGTTTAAATTGCAAGCATTCAAAATAGGTCAAGCATTCTGAATTATAACTTATTTTATAAAGCTTATAATGCTTAAGGGAAAAAGAAGTACCTGAATTCACAGCTAACATGAGATTTGCAATACAAAATAAGTTAACAAGGAAACCAATGACATAAGCCCTAGGGTAATGCTACTTGGTAGAACAAAAGAATACTACATAATAATTCCAGGGAAGACTGCGTTTACATAGAACATACATTTAAAAGAAAACAATAACATCCAGAAATGTTGCCATGTCACACAAAAATTTATCATCAGATTTAGCACATTTCGTGTAACAGAACAATATATGAAAAATGAAGATATTTATCATTTAAGTGACTTAACTGCTCCTTAATTTGAATAAAAATAACTTGAGTTTACTTGAGAATTTCCTACTAACTTTATAATGTCTAACACCTAAAATATAACCATTAGGCATTTGTTCTCAATTACCAACTCCAACACAATCACATTTCTCATTAGTTGAGAAATAAATCCTATCAAATCAGTATTAGAGTTAGTGTCATTTAATCCTTTGCTAGAAATGGGACTTGTTGAATTTGTCTTCAAAACACTATATCCTTCTTGAATATGTGCTTAAATTTACGTTTGCACGGTTGTGATAAATATTTCGCACTTCATAGATTTCTTAGGAGTATGTTTGGCTAATTAAATATTTTATTTGAGCACTGAATGATAACAGTACTAAACCAGTAAATGATGCCTAAAAATAAAAATGTGTAAACACCCTTTATTTTATTCTTGTCATTTTCTCGACAACAAAAAAGAAAAAATTATTTCATCTATTTTTTTTCTAGTGATTGCTCAATGACCTTAACAGCTTCAAAAGTAATACATCAATCTATTATGAAATTTAAGAGTTGATTCCTGCATCTTAGAACTTATTTTAATTACAGATCTTCCTTTTTCCATAACTATGAACAAATTCATTCTCATAGCAACATTCCAGATTATAATACTGTTAGAAAAGGATATATTAAATTTATAACATTAATCATCTCAGGTAAATAAAAGACTTAATAATGTCTTGTATAGCATTTATTCTGCTGAAGAAGTTGTATAATATGAAAATACAAGTACTATATGAAAGTTTATGTATTAAAGTAGTGACTGCATGCAAACATAAGCATTATTAAACCCTGTTATCATTAAAATTATATTAACGATAGTTCAATAAAAGTATTCCTAAATGAAATAATCTAATTGCCTGTTGTATAAGTGGTCAATTAGCACAATAAGCCAAACTGAAAATAACAGTAAAACCTTTATTTACTAAGACAGTGCAGGAAAAGTACAAAAGGAAAAGTTGCCAGCTTCCCAGTGTTCCATTTTCCCACAGAACCCTGTGGGACTATGAATAGATTACATCCAGCACAGTTAGGGGCAAACACCTCAGTCCAGGTTTTCCTACAAAGAGGTCTCTACAAAGGTGCTTTGTAAGTCTCGGCCAATGTCCCTGATGAGGAGGTCTCCAACAGGACATCCCTCAGCTGTACCCTCAGATATGCACATGAGCTTGTTTGGTCTAGAAGTTCGGGGTCCTTGACAGCAGCTGTTTCTGGAAAAGTGCAAGCACTGACTGTACTCCAGGACTGGTGAGGGAAGGGTAGCTTCTCATTAGACCTGACAGACAAAGCCTTATAAAATTTCTGAACAATTATTGCCCAAGGTTAGGCTTGCAAGTTCACACATAGGAGTTTGGCCTGGTGCTGGTCTTTTCAAAAACAATTGTCTCTTATTAACGACAAAGTATGATCTGATTTATCTATTAACATAAAAACAGTGAAAACTAACATAACAAAATTGTATGATACAATTAAGCAATATTTTTTCTAACTTGACAATTAGTTATTCATTTTCAAATATCTGGCTTATAAGAAATATTATTTGTTTACTGTTTCTATTGTTCTAAAAATTTTCACCTATGAGTGACAAACTCATAAAACTCACTTCCTCAGCTTTCTTCCCAATTATGTAAACACATGACCAGACTCTTCCAACTTAGAGTCATATTTGAATTGAAGTGAAAAGGAAAGTACCAGTTTTGACTTCTGTCATTATGAACAGTTAGATACAGTGACAAAACTCTGTTTCTAAAATGACCTAAAATGTTCAACAAAATATTAAAAACATAATTTCAAGTGAATTGTTGTTTGGACAAAAAAAAAATAAGAAAAATCTCAAAAGCCACAAATGAATTGATAGTTGAAAAACTAAGGGGGTAGGGAGTTGGGGAGGGATAGCATGGGGAGAAATGCCAGATACAGGTGAAGGGGAAGAAGGCAGCAAATCACACTGCCACGTGTGCACCTATGCAACTACCTTGCATGTTCTTCACATGTACCCAAAACCTAAAATGCAATTAAAAAAAAAAGAAAAGAGAGAGGTGGGGAGATCTCAGGAGGAAAAGAGGCAGGTAGGGAGAACTGAAGAAAGGAAGGAAGAAAAGAGAACACAAGCATTGTCTAAATCAAATAAAGTTGAATCACTTTCTTGCTCAATAAATTTACAAAGTTGCACAGTTAATACAAAAATATCTTTTAACTCTATATTCGGTACCCAATTTTCTCTTTTAAGATCTTACATTGTCACAGTACCTTTGTCACAACTAATGAAACAAAATTGGTATAGTATGTTTAACTAAATTTCACTCTTTGTTTTTCATTAGTTTTTACCTAATTAGCTTTGTCTATATCTAGATCTTACCCAGGATACCACATTATTTTAAGTTGGGCATGCTTACTAAGGTACCTCTATATAATAACCATTTCTTAGACTTTTCTTGTTAGCAATGATCTTGAAACTTTTGGGGATTACTGATACTCTTTTTTTCATGCCTGTGAACAATTCATAATTTTCATTTTGTTCCCTTACCAAACTTTTAAAACCAAGATTTATCACTTTTGTGTATATTAGGTGCATATTTATGAATTCTCTTTTGTTAAGGACAATGAAAGGAAACTAGTGTCAAGTGGTGTGTGAATGTCCCCTCAATTTGGATTTGGATTTGTCCGTTATTTTTCTCATGGTTACACTGATGAGCTTGTTCATTGAGGCTTATGAGGAGATCTGGGGCAGATGATAAAGCAAAAGGCCTATCCACGGGGTGAGTTCCAACAAGCAATGGTTGAATATAGCTGAGTCCTGAAATCAACACATCCTCAATATAAGGGTAAAATTGAACCAAATAAAGCATCTCAGAAAGAAACTTGAAAAAGCTGTATTGTCTTAACATGAGGACTGAATAGAGAAAAGAAAACGTCTCCTGAGAATACATGATTAGAACCTTGGCCTCAAGCAGTTTTGCTGCTCAAATTCACAAACCCGTTTCATTAAAAAAAAAAAAAAAGTCTCAAGACAAATACGTTTTTAAAATTGGTTCTAGTATAATTGTTTTCCAATTACATGGCAAAAATGAATGGGAAAAACATTTAATACCATTTTTTAAACAAGCCCCATAGAAAATAGTCCTAAGTGGTGTGTCATGAACATGAAATAAAACACAAAACAACACATAGGTATAAAGGCTCCATGAGCAAGAGTCAGCAGAATGAGGAGAGACAGCCAAATCAGATCTTTAAAGACTTCTAATGTCTTAATTAACAGGCACAAAGCACAAAATATATTTGTTGAATATGGTTAAAAAAGAAGAAGAAGACAACAATCTGGTTACAAGGGAATACTTTGTGGCAGATCAACATTCCTGCTAAAAGCAATCAGAAAGGCTTATAACAATCAAAAGTTAGAGGAACTGAGATTCCAAGAGAGACAAAAACCACAGAGACAAATGCATGCTCTCTGTCGTTGTTCCTGGAAGAATTTGTCAATTCCAGACTAATTAAAAAAATACACAAATAGAACGGAATAGAAGACCAATTTTTATATGGATTTTATATGGCATTATATAACTGTGGAAAAATTTATTATTGTATAAATAGTACTGAGACACTTTGCTATCCATATGTTTAAAAAATAGTAGTTAAATTACTTCCCAAGAAAACATATAAAAGCTAAACATATGTAGATGAAATAACAAATGTAAAAGCAACAATAGAAAAATTTAAAGTTACTATATTGATAGACATCTTTAATATTCAGAAAGCCTCATTCTATAAATAAAAAAAAACTTTTTATATTCTTGTGGTTTGTGTGTTATATCTGCACTCTCAGCCTCTGAACCAAATTTTGGATTAGGGTTGATCCTTTTCTGCTGTATGGTCACAACAGAATAGCTTTAAAAGTTTCATAAAGCACAAACCACAAAGAAAACTTATTGCATTAAAATTAGAACTCTATTAAAAGGCAAGTTATATCCTAGAAAAATATAGTTACTGACATATTTTATCAGTATGTCCTTTATCAATTTGACATACTTGATAAAGGAAAACTGTTCATAAGTATAAATAAATTTAACATACAATTTTTTTAAAAGCCCACCTGCTGCAAATAATAAATGAACATTGACTTAACTAGGGATTTCACAGAAGAGGAAATATAATAGATTAAGAAAATTAGGGAAGAAAAAGCTCAACTTCATTAATAATTATGAATATGTTAAAGCCACATTATGAAATGCATTTATATTCACCATTTGGCATAAATAAAAATCTGACAATAATAGGGGCCATTGGTTTTAGAGCCACTGGACCTGCTTGTGGAAGTATATATTAGCAAAACATTTTGGAAACTAAATTTACATTATTAAGAGAATTTGAATATATGCATGCTTTTTTGGCCTGATAATTCTATTCCAGGATCGTGGTATAGTGGTCTGACTTTTCTCATTTCTGAGATTGTTACCTTAATGAAAATGCAACATAAGTCTCCACCCAGTCATTCTCCATCTTTTCATGTGTTTTCCTCCTGTTTACCTACTCTATGTTAAAATTTTATATTTATTTACTTGCTTTCTTATTTATTATATAGCTATCCCACTGGTTATAAACTTATAAATTTATTCAACATCACAAACTTCAAGCTAGAAAGTACCTTTCCCAAAGTATTTGAGCAATAAAACATGTTAAAATTACTTAAATAGAAGAAACTAGTTCCTCTCATTTCTTTAAAGATTGCTTTTATTATCTCACATATTAATATGCTGAAATGTTTTGAGGCTTTACTAAGATAATAATTCAAAACAGTACAGTGTCTAGAACAAAGGCTGTCTTCATTAGATAGGGGCTATTTCTAAATGGGAATTTATAATGAGTTTGGATGCTCTATTTCCTTATGATGGGTAGGAACAGGAAGTTAACTGGACATAGTTTCTATTTTGTTCCCTTGTCAAAGTTTTAAAACCAACATTTACAAGTTTTATACTTATTAGGTGCATATTTATAAATTTTCTTTTGTTAAGGAGAATTAAAAGAAACTACTGTAAATAATAATTGTTAAAAATAAATAATATATCAATTTGAATTGAATTTTTGTAATGTGTCTTACATTTTGTTCTCTCCTCAGCGTTCAGATTTTAAACTTGTACAACCTACCAAACACTAGATTCTCATTTGTAATTTAATATAAACCATGAACCTAATGAGGAAGCTTCAAAAACTATTTCCACCTTTACCTATAGAGATGACCTTATAATTTATTTTTGTAAAATAATTTTGTTTCTTTCCTGTCTCGTCTAAAAACATAAGGCCAAAATTGCCATATGTCTCTAATGACATTAATTATTTATTCAACATTTAATATTACATTCTTAACTGCCTACCTAATATCTCTGAATGCCGATTGCTCTTTATAATCTGCAAAAGAGAGGATAGCTAATGTACAAATAATCCCCCAAAAAAGGTTATCTAAGAAGGATTTTTGTTTGCCTTGGTGCTATATCTTGATGATTTCACTGTTTTTTGCATCATAATTAAGTTGTTGGGAAAATAATAAAGTTTATATAGTGGACTTTTGCTTATAACTGTTTAGTATCTATTAGTTTTTTTTTTCTGTTAGTAATTTAAAAACTTTATTTGGAAAATCACCTCTCTGCCAATTCTTGGCCCAATTTTAGTGGAAATGAACTGACAACAAGTCCCAGAGAGTGAATGATTCAGAAATAGCATGTTATATAACAAACATGACACAGAGAAACATTTCCTGAGCACTGGGGAAAATTAGTTTGGACCATTTCCTGCTGGTCTTGGTAGGCTAAGATAGCAGCATGGAAGAGTTAAAGCTATCTTCCTAAAACAGCCAAAGTAGAAAGCTAACTGAAAAGAAAACAAAACAAAAATGCAATACAACCCAGAAATGTGTTCTGGTGATACTATTTGGGATCTGAATCAAACCACATTCATTGTAAACTCTACTTACGTATTTTACAGTTATATAATCCAGTAAATTCACGTGTTCCCTTCATTTTGTCTTGTTTTGTTTTAATGTGTTTAGATTATATTTTATTTATTATGAAAAGATTCCTAATTCATATAGTTCATAATTCTAAACTGTATGGTCATCGAAGTAAGTAGAAAAATTGAAAAATGAGTAGGTGTCAGGAAGAAGTTACTGTTAAATCTACTATTTCCTGTATTTTATGGGCATCATATTCATGTGATCAGTGGATGGTTGTACATTTACCTGTAAGAATAATTATGTGCTAACCATACCCAGTTGAATTGTGGGTAAATGTAGCAAAAGTCTTGCTCAATCAAATATTTGGAGGAAAGAGCTTATATATAGAAACACTTTTCCATTAACTCATCTCTATATCACCCCTTTTCTCTCATAATATTTACTTAATCATTTTTTGTTTGTAAACCATTCTTCATGATAGACAAGATGTAATAAATTAGCAGTTGCATAGGTAGATCTTATTTTATCTTCACTTTGCCATACAATCTGAACCAGGAGCCCAGAATGCTCTTTTTCTTATTGTTTCAGTGATTCTACATAAAGTTGAATAGAGCATAGAGGTATTCTATTTTTCTACATAAGTTTCTTCTTATAGAATGCACTCAGTAAGCCTGGAAGCCTAGAAAATGCACCTTTCGGGTCTGTTATGAGCAGCGTAATTGACTAATAGCCCCAGCTGCTGTTCTTCTGGATCTACCATTGCATTTGTGTAGACGTCGCACTTCCCGGATGATTACTGATTACAGTGAGTGCACTAATGAAGACCAGTTGTTGTGACAAGGGACCTCTCAATCAGCAGGTTTGGTCCAAAAACTTCCCAGCTGTCTTGCCAAAATTAGAACTGCTGTTCTTACTGGAGTTACCTTTCCTCACTGAATTCTTTAGTATGCATACTTCCAGTTTTAAAATTGATCTTTCCAGGATGTTTCCATTAAGATAATTCAGCAATATTGCATTCCTATATATCCAACTCAGTTATCTACTTATATTATGAATAAGTGTGTCTGAATTCCTGAAATACCTTTGGATATTTTGTGCTGAACTTAAGAACACGTAAGTCCTCAGCCTGGTAAACCTGCTGTACCTGCCTTTGATGCTCACAGACGATGCTTTTTCCCATCGTCTTTTATTTTCTAGTCCATAGACATGAGTATTTTAGCATATCCCCTCAACTAACATTTATTAAGTGTTTATCTTATGTGGTACTCTGCTTGATTATAGGATTAGAAAGACTAATAAGGTATGATAATACCAGTTGATTAGTAGAGTGGAAATTCATTTCAAATATTTGCTTATAAAAATTCAGAAGCTATAGTAGAGGTGTATGCATGATAATGCTATAGAAATATAGAAAAGGTAATAGCAACTTATCTTGTAGATTTTAATAAATAATGTTAATCAAAAACCAACCAAACAAAAAAATACTTTCATGATAGCTTGGAGCAGTAGTTTAAGCGATCATAAAATAACCATTTATTTTTTAAAGGCTTATCTGAACATAATTATCTAAGTGATTTCAAAAATAATTTGAGAGTTAAATTTCTTTTTAATTGAAGCACCAATAATTTTCCTATTAATCTCAAGTTATTTTTGCAAGCATCAAAAAACACCTCTATATTTATATATATTAATATCTTTCTTGTCTTTCATATTAAAACAGTTTATGATGCCTATTTTGATGCCTTTTCTGACTCATGAATTATAAAAACTTTTATTGAACTTCTATGGGGTAGTCTTTTCTTCAAGTTATTTTTTGTTGTTGGTATCTTAATTTTATCACTTTCAGAGGTTGCAGTCTGAATACTGACATTTTTAAGGTTGTGTAAAAAATCTGACAGATTTTTAAATTATTACATGTGAACTTGAAAATAATGTAAATTTTGCCACTTCTAAGTGAAATTGTTCATAGTAGAGGAATGTGTGCTTATTCTGTCAGCTACTGAAAGAGATATACTTTTTTTTTTTTTTTGAGACAGAGTTCTCAACCTGTCACCCCGGCTGGAGTTCAGTGGCATGATCTGGCTCACCGCAACCTCTGCTTCCTGAGCTGAAGCAATTCTCCTGCCTCAGCCTTCTTAGTAGCTGGGATTACAGGTACCTGCCAACATGCCTGGCTAATTTTTGTATTTTAGTAGACATGGAGTTTCATCATGTTGGCCAGGCTGGTCTCAAACTCCTGGCCTCAAGCAATCCACCTGCCTTGGCCTTCCAAAGTGCTGAGATTACAAGCATGAACCACTGTGCCCAGCCTAAGATATACTTGTATAACTTTCTAATTGGATTTTGAATTTGTAGATTTCTTTTTATTTTATTAATTATTTTGCATATGTTGAGTTCTCACAATTTTAGGATTATTATATTAAACTCTGGGTTTACCTTTGTATCATCATCAAGTATTCTTTTAATAATGCTTCCCGTCTTAAAGTTGGCTTAGTATCTAATATTAGTGTGGTGGCACTAACTTTTCTTTGCTTAGTGTTTGCATAGTAGCCAATATCATTTAAAATTTATTTGAAAAACATAAAATATCTCAGAATAAATCTAACTTAAAAGTTATAAGATCTCTGCAATTTAATTTCTTTGATTGCCCAAGGAAATTAAAGAAGACCTAAATAAATGCAAGAATATATCATATTCATGAACTGTCAGACTCCATATTATAAAGATAAAAATTCTCCTCACTTCAATACATTAATATGTAATATATAGATTCAATATGATCTCATTCAAAACCCTAAAGTTTCATTTTCTGTTGCATTGTTTATCAGATTATAAACTTTACATAGTCATGCAGATACTCTAAAATAATTCAAGTGAATCTTTCAGGAAAAGAACAAAGCTGTAAGACTTACACTACCACATAATAAGATATATTATAAAACTATAGAAATTACAGTAGTGTGTCATTTATTTAATTTATGGAACCTAATGGAATTACATCAATATCTTATAAATAATAACATATTAATTTGGCTGGCACACTATCATTTTTTAAAAGTTTATATAATTTGTTCTTAACAAATAAGAAATATATATATATATATATATATATATATATATATATATATATATATTTAGTGGCATGCTTGAGCTGTTTTAAATAGTGCTCTTTAAACGGTTTTTAAAAGTGATACGCATTTTACTCCATCATGCATTCTTCTTAGACAATAAAATAATTATAAATTGAAATCTGAAAAACCAGTTAGCAATGTAGTAAACATATGCTGAACAGACAATATAAAAAGAATATTCATTAGGAAGCATAATGAATGGTTTCATGGTTTTTCATGAAACAAACTATTAATATAATACATCAAATTACCAAATTGCTTAGTAAAAAATGCCATGAAAGCATGAAGATATGCTCCACAAAAATTTTGGTAAAATTTAACAGCCATTAATATCAAAAGAAAGAAAATCTCAATAATATAAGAATATAAATAAAAATTTCTCAACCTAGTAAAAAGTATTTCTCAGAAATGTAGAATTAGTGAGGATGCATAGAATGAGGTGTATATAACCTGTGACTGGAAGTATAAATTGCATGTATCTCTCTGGAAGAAAAATGTTCTATATATGCTGACCCAGAAGAATCAATGAGAGTTATGCAAATGGGCAGATTCGACTGTCTGTCAACATTATTTTTAACAATTTTCTGTGGCTATATTTATTCTTTCATTAACCTCTTGTCATTGTTTTAAGTAATGCTTCATGAAAATTAATTTTCTTACAATATGTTGCAATAAATATGTGCGCAGACAAAAGACAAGTCAGATATAGAACTTGCTTTCAAATAGGTTGTAAATCATTTGATCTGTATATCTGTGTTTCATATGTACATATTTTTGTCTACATTATCTGTAATCATACATAGTTATATCAGGTTGTTTATGATAATTTTGATACTTTTATGTGTGTGTGTGTATGTGTCTGTGTGCATGCATAGGCAGACAGGGGGAGCAAGTAAAAATAACTGAATTGACATACAAAGGTTAAAATTAAAATGATCCTTTTAAAACCATAAATTTAGGTGTTTATCTTAAAAAAGAATGTACTAAGTAATTAATCTCATATGTTCATTACTAATTAAATTCATTAAGAGAATATATGAAAATATGTTGTAAAATATGCTAAGCATGTAAACTTTATTGTAACAATAAATTGAAGCAGACCCTTGGCTTCTGAAGTTGAATAATATAATTTCATATTTTCTCATTATGACAATAAAGATAACATGTATGTGAAATGTAATGGTACTTCCAGAATGCACAAAGTATAAAATTTCTTAGGATCATCATATGCTTATAATTATTATTTTATCCATCTGTCCCTTTGGGTGAATATTTTAACTTAATTTTGACCAAATTAAATGCCAGAAAAAACATATTATATTTCATATGCTACTACCTACTAAAATCATAATGCTGATTTATTGCTGTGATCTCCTATTTAAAGCATGAACAAGAGCTATTAAACTCTCATTCCAGAAGGCAAATTTTTATTATAAACAGATGCAGTCTAACTGGGGAGTCTCACACTGCCATGAAATATGAGTCTTACCTCAAGATGTATTTGTTCATTATGTGTGTATAGGGACCAAAAGGTGGGGCAGCTCCAGGCCCAAGTTGTAGTCTTGGCTCCTGTTGTCATCAGCTCCCTAAGTGATTCTGCTTCCTTTATTCCCAGTGGCCTGCCCATTGTTAAATTTCTTCCTGAGTAAACACTGTTCTACAGGAGCGGATGAGCACTCTTTCCTCCTCCCTACTTTGCTCTAATAAAATCTCCATTTTTCACAAGCAGTAGGACATTCATTTTTCCCGCCTCATTTTTCAAGTACCAAATCATGGCATTTCAAATTTTAAGTAAACAAAAAGTCCAATTTTTCATAGTGACAGCAACTGAATTGATGTATGAACCTGAAACATTAAATGACTTATTCTTGATGTTATTTGAAGAAGCCTCTTATATATTTAAATCATGTCAGAATGATTTGTTTTGGCATTGTATTATAGCTCTTGTTTATGTAAGTTTATAATAGGCTATGTTTCATTGTCCAAGGTGTAGGTAGGCCCTTCTTATAAATTAGATTCTATCTGCTAAAATCTCCTCATTAGAGGTTCAAAGGACAGGTAATGCCATATACTCTATACATAAATAAATCTTGTAAGCTTGCAGGCTGCCTGATTGACTTACAGAGATCTTGGAAGCAGTAGACATAGTGATAAACTTGAAACTTCTATTCTCTCTCTCTCTCTCTCTTTTTTTTTTTAAACCTTTTAGAGTGACCTGCAGTACAAGTATGTCTAACCAGTCTCTAAGATGACCAGAACCTGTTTGCTTGTCTGGATATCCTGAGAGAGAAAAATAAGTGTCAAAGCAAATGTCTTTTCATTTTTGTTCTCATCAAAGAAACATAGGGATGCATAGTGAGAAGAAAATACTTGTAGCTGTCAACATAATGTTATGCCCATACCCTGCCCTGCCCCATGCAAGTGGACAGTGATGAATGGTATGGGCTATGAGAAGCAAGTGCTCACTTAGATCTGAGGCTTCTATGTTTCAAAAGTGATTTTCAGTGGTTTATGGAGTGCCAAAAATTACTTATTTTTCTTTTCCGTGACTGTAGTGGAGTATAACAATATAATTCAGGGGTTAAGAGGTTAAGGAAAAGACTTAGAATGCAAGAATGTGCATTCTATCTTCACTATCTTTTACTCTTGCAGTTGGTAGAGTGGTGTCTCTTGATCCCTGATTTCATTTTTACCTTGAGGTGTAATGACATGAAACAACAGCACAGGCCAGGTGTGACGACTCAGACCTGTAATTCTAGCACTCTGAGAGGCTGAAGGCAGCAGATTGCTTCAGTCTAGGAATTTAAGACCAGCCAGGGCAACGTGGTGAAGCCCCATCTCTTTTTTTTTCTTTTTTTAAAGAAAAAGAAAGAGAAAGGGGGAGAGAGAACAAGAATTTTGCTCTATTGCCCAGGCTGGAATGCAATCTAAAAATAGGTACTAAAAACCTCTTTTATGACGATAATTATACTTATCAGCGGAGACAGGAAAAAATAAGGGAAGAAAATAGCAAACAAACAGCCAACCAATATTTCATTTAAGTCTGTGAAATGCTATGCAAATGCTGAAGAATGATTTACTTCCAATTATGTGGTCACTTTCAAGATAGGTGTAATGTGTGTTCTGTGGACCTGGGGTGAAGAATTCTATAGATATTCACTGAATTTACTTGTTGCAGGTCTGAGATCAAATCATAAATGTCTCTGTCAATTTTCTATCTCACTGATTAACAATGTGGTGTCAAAATCTCCCACTATTGTTGTGCGGGAGTCCAAGTCTCTTTATAAGACATTGATAACTTGTCTTATGTATCTGGGTGTTCCTATATTGGGTGCATATATATTTATGTTCATTGACTCCTATTGTTGTATTGATCCTTTTACCATCAATGTAGAGATGGGTGAAGCCCCATCTCTATAAAAAATACAATGAATGAATGAATGAATGAATGAATAAAAGCACATATTTAGTGTGAGTTATATAAAGTGTTGAATTACTCATGTTTAGACACCTATGAATCCATCACCATAGTGAGATAGTGAACATACAAATCACATCCAAAAGTTTCCCTTTGCTGTTTTGTACTTTCTCCTCCCTGCCCCTCCACGACCCTCCCTTATTGTCCTAGGCCACCATGGGTCTCATTTCTGTTACTAGAGTTTTGCTTGTAGTTTGGAAGCTCTAAATAAATAGAATTAGACTAAAATACAAAAGATGTAAAAGATAGATACATATACAGATACCCACACACACAGTCCTCAATTTATGATAGTTTTACTTACAATTTTTCAACTTACATTGGTGCAAAACCATCGCAATTTCCTATACACCAATAAAAGACCAACAGAGAGCCAAATCATGAATGAACTCCCATTCACAATTGCTGCTAAGAGAATGAAATACATAGGAATAAAATTAACAAAGGACATGAAGGACCTCTTCAATGAGAACTACACACCACTGCTCAAGAAAATAAGAGAGAACACAAACAAATGACAAAATATTCCATGCATGTGGTTATGAAGAATCAATATCATGTAAATGGCCATACAGCCCAAACTGATTTGTAGATTCAATGCGATTTCCATCAAGCTACCACTGACCTTCTTCACAGAACTGGAAAAAACCACCTTAAACTTCATATGAAACCAAAAAAGAGCCCTCATAGCCAAGACAATCCTAAGCAAAGAGAACAAAACTGGAGACATCATGCTATCTGATTTAGAACCATATGACAAGGCTACATTAATCAAAACAGCATGGTACTGGTATCAAACAGACATATAGACCAATGGAACAGAACAGAGGCCTTGCAAGTAATGCCACACACCTAAAACCATCTGATCTTTGACAAACCTGACAAAAACAAGCAACGGGGAAAGGATTCCCTGTTTAATAAATGGCATTGGGAAAACTGGCTAGGCACATGTAGAAAGTAGAAACTGGATCCCTTTTTTACATCTTATAGAAAAACAAACTCCAGGTGGATTAAAGATTTAAACATAAGATGTAACACCATAAAAACCCTGGAAGACCTAGGCAATACCATTCAGGACATAAGCATAGGCAAGGACTTCATGACTACAACAGTAAAAGCAATGGCAACAAAAGCCAAAATAGACAAATGGGATCTAATTAAACTTAAGAGATCTAATTAAACTTAAGAGCTTCTGCACAGCAAAAGAAACAATCATTAGAGTGAACTGTCAACCAAGAGAGTGGGAAAAACAATTTGCAATCTACCCATCTGACAAAGGGCTAATATCCAGTATCTACAAAGAATTAAAACAAATAAGCAAGAAAAAAACAAACAACCCCATCAGAAAGTGGGCAAAGGATATGAATAGAAACTTTTCAAAAGAAGACAACTGTGTGGCTGACAAACATATGAGAAAATGCTCATCATCACTGGTCGTTAGAGAAATGCTTATCCAAACCACATTGAGACACCATCTCATGCCAGTTAGAATGGCAGTAATTAAAAAATCTGGAGACAACAGATGCTGGAGAGGATGTGGAAACATAGGAACACTTCTACACTGTTGGTGGAAGTGTAAATTAGTTCAACTATTGTGAAAGACAGTGTGGTGATTCCTCAAGGATCTAGAAATACAAATACTATTTGACTTAGCAATCCCATTATTGGGTATATTTCCAAAGAATTATAAATTTTTTTATTATAAAGACACATGCACATGTATGTTTATTGTGGCACTGTTTACAATAGCCAAGACTTGGAACCCACCCAAATGCCCATCAATGATAGACTGGATAAAGAAAATGTGGCACATATATACCATGGAATACTATACTGCCATCAAAAAGGATGAGTTCATGTTCTTTCCAGGGTTATGAATGAATCTGGAAACCATCATGCTCAGCAAACTGACACAAGAACAGAAAACCAAACACCACATGTTCTCTCCCATAAGTGGGTGTTGAATAATGAGAACACATGGACAAAGGGAGGGAACATCACACACTGGGGTCTGTTGGGGTGTGGGGAGCTTGGGGAGCTATATCAGGGAGTGGGGAGATTGGGGAGGGATAACAGGAGAAATACCTAATGTAGGTGTTGTGGGGAGAGAGGAGCAAAAAAATAATCTGATAACACTCTGCATGTCTTTTTAAATTTTTATTTTAGGTTTGGGGATACATGTGAAGGTTTATACATAGATAAACACATGTCATGGGATTTTGTTGTACATATTATTACATCACCGAGGTCTTGAGCTCAGTACCTAATAGTTATTTTTTTGCTCCTCTCTCCCTTACACTCCAAGCTCAAGTAGACCCCAGTGTCTCTTGTTTACTCATTCATGTTCCTATGTCCTTATCATTTAGATCCCACTTATAAGTGAGAACATGCAATATTTGGTTTTCTCTTCCTGCATTAGTTTGCTAACGATGATAGCCTCCAGCTCCATCCATGTTCCTGCATAAGACATGGTCTCATTCTTTTTATGGCTGCATAATATTCCACCACATTTTCTTTAATCAGTCTGTCATTGATGGGCATTTAGGTTGATTCTCTGTCTTTGCTATTGTGAACAGTGCATCAGTGAACATTCATATGCATGTGTCTTTATATTCCTCTGGGTATATACCCAGTAATGAAATTGCTTGGTTGAATGGTAGTTCTGCTTTTAGCTCTTTGAGGAATTGCCATAATACTTTCCACAATGGTTGAACTAACTTACACTCCCACCAACAGTGTATAAGAGTTACTTTTTCTCAGCAACCTTGCTAGAATCTTTAATTTTTTTGAAATTTTAATAGTAGCCATTCTGACTGGTGTGAGATCGTATTTCATCGTGGTTTTGATTTTCATTTTGCTGATGATAGGTGATAATGAGCTTTTGTTCATATGCTTCTTGGCCACATGTATATCTTCTCTTGAAAAATGTCTATTCATGACTTTTGCACACTTTTTAATGGGACTGTTTTTCTTTTGTAAGATTTTTTAAGTTTCTTATAGATGTTTTATGTTAGACGTTTGTCAAATGCATAGTTTTCAAATATTTTCCCCCATTTTATAGGTTTTGTCTTTGCTCTGTTGATAGCTTCTTTTGTTGTGCAGAAGCTTTTAAGTTTAATGAGATCCCATTTGTCAATTTTTGCTTTTGTTCTGGTTGTTTTCTGGTGCCTTTGTCATAAAAATCTTCACCTGTTCCTATGTACCCATTGATAAGTCTTCCAGGGATTTTATAGTTTTGGTTTTACATTTAAGTATTTAATTCATCTTTGGTTGATTTTTGTATGTGGTGTAAGGAAGGGGTCCAGTTTCAATCCTCTGCATACCTTATCCCAGCACCATTTATTGAATAGGGAGTCTTTTCCCCATTGCTTGTTTTTGTCAGCTTTGTCAAAGATCAGGTGGTCATAGATATGTGGCCTTGTTTGGACTCTCTATTCTGTTCCATTGGTCTATGTGCTTGTTTTTGTACCAGTACCATGCTATTTTGGTCACTGTAGCCTTGTAGTTCAGTTTGAAGTGGGATAACTTGATTCCTCCAGCTTTACAATTTTTGCTTAGGACCGCCTTGGCTAATCGGACTTTTTTCATTCCATATACATTTTAAAATATTTTTCTAGTTTGTTGGAGAATCTCAGTGGAAGTTTAACAAGAGTACCATTGATTCTACGAATAGCTTTGGGAAGTATATCTATTTTAATGGTATTGATTCTTCTGATTCATGAACATGGAGTGTTTTTCTATTTGTGTCTTCTCTGACTCCTTTTATAAGTGTTTTGTAATTTTGATTGTAAGGATATTCCACCTTCCTGGTTAGCTGTATTCTTAGGTATTTTATTTTCCGAGTGTCAATTATAAATGGGATTGCCTTTCTGATTTGGCTCTGAATTTTGTTATTGGTGGTGTATAGTTGTTGGCTATTGATTTTTTTTACACTGATTTTGTATCCTGCAACTTTGCTGAAGTTGCTTATCAGCTGAAGGAGCCTTTGGGCCAATACAATAGGGTTTTCTACATTTAGAATAATGTCATCTGCAACCAGAGATAGTTTGACTTCCTCTCTTCCTATATGAATGGCTTTTTGTTCTTTCTCTTGCCTGATTTGTCTGACCAGGACTTCTGATGCTATGTTGAATAGAAGTGGTGAAAGCGAGCATTCCTGTCTTGTACCAGTTTTCAAGGGGAATGGCTTCAGCTTTTGCCCATTAAGTATAATGTTGGCTGTGGGTTGTTATTGATGGCTCTTATTGCTTTGAGTTATGTTCCTTGAATACCTAGTTTATTGAGAGTTTTTAACATGAAGGATGTTGAATTTTATCAAAAGCCTTTTCTGCATCTATTGAGATAATCATGTGGTTTTTATCTTTCATTGTGTGTAAGTGATAAATCACATTTATTAATTTTCATATGTTGAACAATCTTGCATCCTAGGGATGAAGCCTACTTGATTGTGGGCGACGAGCTTTTTCATGTGTTGCTGGATTGTTTGCAAGTATTTTGTTCAGGATATTTGCATCGATATTCATCATCATAGAAAACTTCAGTTTTCTATTTTGTTTGTGTCTCTGCCAGGTTTTGGCATGAAGATGATGGTGGCCTTACAGAATGAGTTAGGGACAAGTTCCTCCTCCTTAATTTTTTGGAATAGTTTCTGTAGGAATGGTACCAGCTCTTCTTTGTCCATATGGTGGAATTCAGCTGTGAATCCATCAGGTCCTGGGCTTTGTTTCTTGGCGGGCTATTTATTACTGATTCAATTTCAGAGCTCATTATTGGTCTGTTTAGAGAGTCTATTTCTTCCTGATTCAGTCTTGGGAGGGTGTATGTGCTCAGGAATTTAGCCGTCTCTGCTAGGTTTTCTAGTTTGTGTGTGTAGAGGTGTTCATCACAGTTTCCGATTGTTGTTTTTATTTCTGTGGGGTCAGTAGTAACATTCCCTTTGTCATTTGTAATTGTGTTTATTTGGATCTTCTCTCTTTCCTTCTTAATTAGTCTAGCTGGTGGCCTCCCTATTGTGTTGGCTTATTTGTGTGGTTGCTTTACAGTGACACTGGTCTGTGGATTTAAATTTGTATTATATTAGCTGGCATTTTTCACTGGGATGTGGCCTTCAGAGTTTCAGCAATGTCTCTCTTACTGCTCTGAAAGTGTAGTTTCCTCTTTTCCTTGAATGCTGGCTGCACTTGAAGACTTGGCACTCCTGCCCTGCCCACTGCAGTTTTGGGATGATCTCAGTGTTTGTGTTCCTTCCCTAGTTTAGAGGCAGAAAAAGAAGAGATCTTAGTAGTGGTTGTGGCCAAGTGTCATTTGCTTGACCCCTTAGACTCTACTGCTGAGAGATGCGGGTCAGTGCAGTAAGCCCAAGATGGAGGATTTGTGCTGCGGGGCCAAGCCAGAACTTTTCTGTCTGGTGATGAGCTGTTGGGGTTGTGTGGGACCCATGGGAAATGGATAGGCCTCCTCTCCTTGGATCAACTCCAGCTTGTTGGAGGTGTGAATAGAGACTTAAGGTCTTTGCTTCTTTGTTAGTCTGAGGGTGACAGTACAGTTCCACTGCAGAGGCAGTAGCAGAGACGTTTTCACAGACGTTGCCACAGGAGGCTCTGTCCAGGGAACTGCTGAGTTGGTACTAATTTGATAGCTTTGGTGGGAGACAGTTGGAGACCCAGGCCTGAAGGACCTGCCTGGTGAGGAGACATGGGAATAGGCACCAACACAACAGTGTGGCCACTTTATTTCTTTTTCTTGTCTGATTGCTCTGGCTAGGACTTTAAGCACTCTTTTGAATAGATGCAGTGATAGTGGGCATCCTTGTCTCGTTCCTGCTCTCAGGGGGAATTCAACCGCTATGAAAAATAGTGTGGAGATTTCTTAAAGAACTAAAAGTAGAACTACCACTTGATTCAGCAATCCCACTACTGGGTATCTACCCAGAGGGAAAAAAGTCATTATACTAAAAAGATACTTGGACATACATGTTTATAGCAACACAATTTGCAAATGCAAAAATATGGAATCAGCTCAAATGGCCATCAATGAATAGACACACACACACACACACACACACAAATATGTATTTTATACATATATATACACACACACACACACTAAAGAACTTTTTCATGTAACCAAACACCACCTGTTCCTCAAAAACCTACAGAAATAAAAAATAAAAACAAAACAAAAAATACTCTGAAATAATTGTAGATTCACATACATTTGTAGGAAATAATACAGAGAAATTCCATGTACCCTTCACTCCAGTTTTCCCAATTGTAACATCTTGCATAGTATAATGTCAAAACCAGGAAATCAGCATTGATGCTATCAAAAGAAATTATGCAGCGTGCATTTACATGTACTCTGCATTTGTGTGTGTGTATTTACTTCTCTGCAGTTTTATCTCAAGTATAGGTTACTCTGAACTTCACTATATGAAATCAAGACTTGCAGCATTTTCTTCACAAGTATCCCTCACATTATAATTACTCTCCCTACTGCCAAATAACTTGTGACAAAAGTAAATCTAATAATTTTGTCACTTCAATAATGCTATATAAATGGAATTATCAAATATATAACCTCTTGAGATTGTCTATTTTTACTAAGGATAATACTCTTGAAGTTCATTCAAGTTGGTTAGCACATCAATTATTTGTTCTTTTTCATTGCTGAGAAGGATTTCATGGTAGAGATGTACCAGAGTGTGTTGAGTTATTCATCCATTAAAGGACTTTTAGATCATTGCCAATTTTCATTATTATGAACAAAGATGCTAGAAACTTCTATGAAGACTTTGTGTGCAGAGAAGTTTTTGTTTCTCAGGATGAATGTAAAAGTGCAATTGCTAGGTTTTATGAAAAGCGCATAATTAGTTTTGTGAGAAACTGCCATGCTCTTTTCCAGAGTGGCTGTAGCATTTTCATTCCACCAGCAATGTTCAAGTAATCCAGTTACCCTGTATCCTCATCATCACTATATTTTTATTTTAAGTATACTAAGAATTAGTGATAACTCCTTTTGGTATTAATTTTTATTTCTCTGATAGCTGATGATAATATCTTTCTATATGCTCCTAGTCAAATACTATTAATGTATATTGCCCATTGTCATTACAATGTTTTGCTTTGAATTTTTACTATTATATTTTGTCAATTCTTTATGTAATCAAAATAAATGGTTTTAATTGGACAGCTAGTGTGCAAATATTTCCTCTGACTCTGCGGCTTGTCTTTTCATCTCCTTTATAGGATCTCTCACACAACAGTTTTTAAAATTTAAACAAGGTTCTAATTTACTCATTTTTCCTGTTATGAATAATGACTATGATATTAGATATGAGCACTCTTTACCTAGACCTAGTCCTCAAAATACTCCTTATATTTTTTTCTAAATCTTGAATAGGTTTACATTTTAGGACTATGATCTATTTTAGCTAATTTTTATATGAAGTTGAGGTTTATTTTTGGCCTATGAAGGCCCAGTTGTTTTAGCACTCTTTGCCTAAAAGGCTATTTTTCTTCCATTGTATTGCTTTTGCATATTTGTCAAGAATAGGTTCAGCATATTTGTGTCTATTAGTTGATTCTATATTCAATTCAATTGATATCTGTGTCCTAATTACCACAGCTATATAATAAATGTTAACATTTAGTAGTGATTCCTCCCACTTCATCTTATTTTTTGAACTACTTTTAACTATTGTAGCCCCAGTGCTTTTCCATATACAGTTTAGAATTAACTTGTTTATCTCTACAAAAATCTTGCTGAGATTTTGATTGCATCAGCATTAAATCTACAGATCAGTTTGAAGGGAAATGACATATTTATAGATTGGTTCTTTCTATCTACAAACATAGTGTGTCTCCCCATTTAATAAAGTCTTTTCTAATTTTGTTCATTAAAACATTTCAATTTTTAGTATGTGGATCATGGTCATATTGTGTAAGATTTATATCTAAATCTTTTATTTTCTTTGGAGCAATTTTAAATGGCATTTTGTATTGGACTTCAGTATCCACCATACACTTCCTTTCAATATGTAATAATACAGTTTATTTATCTGTTACCTTCTATCCTGCAATCTTGCTCAATTCATTAATGTGTGTGTGTGTGTGTGTGTGTGTGTGTGTGTGTGTGTGTATTTTTCCTGGGGATTGTCTATTCAAAACATCATCTTTCTTTTCTATCTTGATTTTTTTATTTCTTCTTGCTTTAGTGTACAGGTTAGAACTTTCAATACTTAGTTGAAAAACAATAAAAACAGATGTTACTTTCACTTTTTTTCCAATCTTAAGAGAAAGCATTCAGTCTTTAAGTATTAAGTATGTTAGCTGTAGTTCTTGTTTTATAGTGGTTGTTTATTTAGTTAAGGAAGTTCTCTATACCTAGTGTACTGAGTTTTTTTTTTATTTATAATAAATGATGTTGGATTTTATCAAATGCTTTTCTTATGTAAATTGATTATATTATTGTATCAACTGATCATGTTCTTTATATTTAAACCACTTTATTAAAGTATGATTGACATGTAAAAATCTGTAAATATTTAATGTTTACAACTTAAAATGTTTGGAGATAAGTATACACCCATAAAACCATCATCCATCTTTTTTTTTTAACCTGTTGCTATTGTAGAATGATTGCCAAAAGTTGAGATAGTGTTACACACAGGGAATAAATTTTACTTGCCCAACCTGTGAAATTATTTTCATACATTACTGTATTTGACTTACTAATAATATATTTTAAAAAGATTTTTGCATCTAAGTTCACAAGAGCAATTAGCCCACTCTTTTAAATCCTCTAATATCTCTGTTCGGCTTTCATAATTTTGAAAATTGTTGAAGATAGTAAAGAATGCTAGGTTGACAGTTTTTTGTTTGTTTTTGTTTTTGTTCTTTTTACTACTTTGATGATCTTACACCACAGTCTTTTTTGCTTACTTTGTTTTCTGATTTTAAAAAATCTGCTGTCACCATCTTTGTTACTTGAACGCAAATTTTTCTTTTCTCTGGAGACTTTTAAGACTGTTTCTTTAGTATTTATTTGAGCAATTTGAATATGATATGCTGTGATTTACTCTGTTTCCTTCTTGTGCTGGAGTTCTTTGACCTTCTTAAATCTGTAGGTTTGTTTTGTTCAGCAAATTTGGCAAATATCAACCATTATTTCTTCAATTATTTGTTCTTCTTGCTTCTCTTTATCTCTTATCCTTTGGATATATTTTAGACATGTTTATACATTTGTAGACTACTCATTCTTCATTCCTTAAATTCTTTTTCCCCTTTTTTATTTTTAAGAGTTTATTCTGCTATGTGTCCAAGTTCCTTTCTTTTGCCACATCTAATTTGTCATTAATTAGTTTCAATATATGTTTTGCCTCAGATGTTGCACTTTTAATATTTAAAAGTTGAGTTTGGATTCTTTTTTCTATCTTCCTATCTCTACATAAATGGTCAAATTCAGTTGTAATTACTGGTTTCATGTTCTTGTTTTCTAATGCTAACATCTGTGCTTATTCTGAATTTATTATAATCAATTTTTCTCCTCATAATGGGCATATTTACCTCCTTCTTCATATAAATCCTAATATTTTATTGACTGTGAAGTATTATTAATTTTAATTTGCAGGGCCCTGGCTATCCTTTTATTTCTACAAAAATTCTTGAGTTTTCCTATGGTAAATTATTATTTGGAAAATGTTTGAAAATATTAGGTCTCTTTTTTAAATATGTGTTTAATGGAATACAAGAACATTTATCCTCCAAATTGATGTAAGATGCTTCTAAGTCATCTATTATGAATTATGAATATTCCACTCTGGCCTGAAAATATTATTAAGTATAATTTTCTCTAACCCTTTTGGTGTTTTCTTCCTCAGCCTTAGGTAGTTTCTTCACACATGCACTCTACGGGATACTCAAAGACTTTTTTTTCCAGCTTTTCAAGAGTTGTTCTATATGCAGCTCTATTTTTTCTAGTTCTGTGTCCTGTAAACGCTAGTTACGTTAGTCTCCTTAGATTATACTCTAAGTTTTAAATCATTGTTTTAGGACTTCCTTTGTGTTCTGACAGCTCCTCTACTGGTATCACAGTTGTTATACTCTCTCAAGTAAGTAATACACAGCAGTTTTAGGGATTGCAGCATTTGTTTTTCATTTCTAGGGACCATCGTTCTTGCTTGATGTTTCATCTTGAAAACTATTATTTCATATATTTTGTCTGCTTTTTTTGGTTGTTTCACAATCAGGCAGGTGTAAATTCAGTGCTTGTTACTTCATTTATGGAAAAAAAAATTTCCTTCTTTACTTTTTAATACCTATGTGCCCTCATATACGTCACATCACTTTCAACATAGTAACAGTTTCTGTTTCTCGGCTATAAGGAACAATATCAGCCAAAATATTATATATAAAATATGTTACATAGGGCATGAAATAAAATTATAGACTCATTCTTAATATTAGCATTTCCTTAAATCAAAAATTTCTAGAAAGTTTTAATATTTCTCTTTATAGAATATTAACAAACCAGTAGTCAGAACTAAGAATTCTTGAACATAATTACAATATGCAAGTATCTAAATTCATAACCTCAAAAAGTAGATAAGAATTAAAACAACTCTATGCTAGAAGTCAAATAAATTTAATAAAATTATTATGGAAGCCAATACATGTGATATGAGCTTAAAATGCTTATAGTTTTTGAGCCAGAAATTCTAACTTCAGAATATTTTTCTAAAGGGATAAACAGAAATTACCAGAAAGGTGAAAGTATAAGGATGTTAGGCACTGCTCTTTACAATACAATGTATTTATTTTCCACTAAGTATCTAAAGGAGTCTGTATAAATAGATACTGGCCCATTAATTGGATGAATAAGATTAATAAATGAGATTGGATGAAGTGGATTTCAATATTCTATAGCCATAAAATATCATATTCTGTAACACAGAACTTCTGCTTATTAATTGCTAATTAAAAAAAAAAGATTACAAATTTTGAATGTGGTAAAATTTGTTATTTTATCCCTTGAATTGTTTCAAAAGTTACATACTAAAATATTGACCATGATAATCTCTGAATTGTCTAATTATGGTTAGATTGTTTTTCCTTCACTAAATTTCATATTTTGTAATGTTTCCCTAATTTACATATATTATTTCTATAACAAGAAACCAAGTATATAGGACAAATTGGCAAGTAGTTTTTCACCTATAGTTTGAAAATGAATAAAAATGTATTACTAAATATTGAGCTCTTCAGCTATGAAGCAAATAATCTATTGATGTTTGAAGACCATGCTCTAGAACGAAAGTCCCAACGTCAAGTCTCAACCCTGGCTCTTGAATCTTGTACTTAGCTTTACCCAGCCTCTACTTGTTTATTTGTACCTTGATATGTAATGGCTTCATTATATATTACTGGTGTGGATCGAGCTAATATAATGAACATTTGACTTAGCATTCTCAAAACATAGTAGATACTATTACTGAAAGATACAAAGTATTGCCAGCATTTGGCTTGAGTCAATGTATTTTCAGACCATTTGTACCAGTAAGCATTTCCAAAGAAAAAGAATCAATTTTATATATCCATGTATGTGTAGCTCTATATACAAATGTATATATGTATGTGTGTATATATGTATATGTATATGTATACATATATAAATATATATAACATATGTAACTATTTGTGTGTTCATATCTATAGATAGAGGGGAGAGACTGATTTATTGTGGCAAATTGGTTCATGTGATTATGGATGCTGCAGGACTGAAATCTATATGGCAATTTTTTAAGCTGTAAACTAAGGCAGGATTTTAAGGTACAGTCGAGTCGGATTTCTTCTTCTCTAAGAAAGCTCAGTATTTTCTTTTAACACTAAACTGATTGTATCCAACTGATCAATGAGTCTTACCCATGTTATCAAGGGCAATCTCCTTTATTTAAAGTCCACTGAACATATATGATTGCTAACTAAATCTACAAAATACTGTCACAGTAACATCTAGATTGGCATTTGATTAAATAACTGACACTATAGCCTAGCCAAGTTGACACATAAGGATAGCATCTCATTTTTCATTATGAATCTTCTCAGGAGAGGGAGTTCTGGAAATACAGTTTCTGTGTGATCTCTTTAAAAAATAAGCCCTTATTGTAAGTGTTATTTCAGTTTAAACTTCTGTCTTAATTTTTTCTTTAAAAAGAGTCTAATATCACAAAAGTAATTAGAAAAATTAGGTTTTGATTTTTCCTAAAGCAGATTAAAACCTATTCAGAACCCTGAGAATACTACGTTGGAATACACAAGTGATTACACATACAAGGGAAATAAGAGGAAAAGGAAGTTTCAAATAAAATATGATGCAGAAATCTGAGGTAAATTAATAAAATTTCATTCAACTATGGCTTTTGTAACAAATTGCCACAGACTTGGTAGCTGAAAAATAATCAGTTGATTTTATCACAGGTCTGAAAAAGTCAAAATATGGTATCACTAGGCTGAAATTAAGGTATTGACAGGAACAGTTTTCCTCCAAAAGCTCTAGGGGAAAATCTATTGTTTTTGGCTCTTCCAGCTTCTGGTGACTGCTGGCATTCCTTGGTTAGTGGCCACATCATTCCAATCTCTGCCTCCCTGTTCAATAATCTTAATGTCTTTTTTCTTTCTTTTATTTTTATTTTTTTGAAGGAGCAGAGTGTCACACTCTGTTTTCCAGGCTGGAGTGCAGCGGTGTGAACACAGCTCACAGTAGCCTCGACTTCCTGGGCTCAGGTGATTCTCCCACCTCAACCAAGTAACTGGGACTACAGGCATGGACCACCAAGCTCAGCTAATTTTTCGTATTTTTTTTTTTTTTTTTTTTTTTTTGCAGAGATAGAGTTTTACTATGTCTCTACATAGTAAAGACATAGTATTTACCTAGATAGTCTAGGATAGTCTACTTATCTCAAGATTCTTAACTTAGTCAGGTCTGCAAAGATCCTTTTTCTAATATAAGGTAACATGTATAATGTTTCATCATTAGGACTTGATATCTTTGGAAGCCATTATTTCATCTATTGCATACAGTTTTATTCATTACTGCAATAAAAGGGCTGTAACACAAATAGAATCAAAATCTCAGTTATTGTGTTTCAACCAATTTCCACATAATCTGGCCACTTTAGGCTGACCCTGGACTTCACTGCCTTCAGTGTGTATGTTCCATCGTGAGTCTACCCAATAAAGGCCAAGAATCCCCAGGCTTCTTTTCCAGCATAGCTCTGAAAAGAAAAAAAAAACTGCTTGTGTTTGAACCCAGGTAGTACACTTTTCTGAAGAAATTGAGCTACAATATAGAAAAAAACATAAGGAAAATAACATTTTTGTTTTTCCAATGAAAAACCTAGTTGTTAACCAATTATGTGTTAAACTCATCAGTTAACATATGCTACTCACACGGAATTTCAAATCAGTATTTTAGTACTTTACTCTTTAAAATGTGGGCACATTGGTTGTAACAAATATATCATTGTGGTGCAGGATGTTGATAGTGAGGAAGGCTGTGCACGTGTGGGACAGGAGTAGATGGGAACTGTGTACTTTTTGTGCAATATTGCTGTGAACCTAAAACTGCTTTAAAAATTAAAGATATTATTTTTTTTAATGAATAGGCAGCCAGAAGTCCATAGTCATTAGAATAAAGACTTGATGAAAGATATAGATTTTAAGAAAGAATGAAGATCAGGTTAAATAAAGACAATTTAAAATCATCAATTAATATCCTCATAGAGATGTTTAATATCCTATATACATGAAAGAATAAATGTATGTTAAAATAAGAACAACTGGAAATCAAGTAAGATGAATTTAATAATTTAATAAAAGTAAGAATAATTTAATAAAATGAAATATAATTTTATTAAATATATAATTTTATTTATATTTATATTTATAAAGAATAAAAGTAGGAATAATTTAATAAAAATTAAAAATAATATAATTGAGTTTAATAAAAACAATTAAATTTTAGAAGAGAAAGGGAAACAAATTTTTCACAATGTAGACTATAAATACAAAGTCAGAGTTAATCTACAAATTTTGATATTCTCTGGAGAATTTCTATGATGAGAGAAGAGTAAAAAAGGTAGAAAAGAAACCAGTGAAGAGGAAATGTCTCACTAGAGAAGACTTATTTTAGGTTAAAAAGACATAGCAAATGCCTCACAAAAGGAAAAAAATTATCTGATGGGTTTATTGAATGCATACCTAGAAATTGAAGGCTAAGAGAAGAATATGTCCTGTCTATTGAGAAGGAAGAAAGATCTTAGATAACGTGTCTCAATTTTTCTGAAGAACTAGGTGTTTTGTTCTGCGAAAAGTGCTTTGTTCCTTTAACTTGGATTAGAACCTATTCTAAGAAAAATAACTAACTTCTGACATTCAGCCTCTCAATGTCAAGGCAGCAATGAACCCTGTTCCAATAAGTAGAAAAATGAATGAAATTTCTTGGTCCTTATGTAAGACAAAGGCATATTTGTGATCAGAGTAATTCTTGCTGAGAATGTGTGAGGCAGTGGAAAGGTTTTCACAGAGAGAAGGAACTCTTTTGTTATTCAAATCAGTATATAACAATATGGGGACAACCACTAAAAATGATGGTAACAGTAAAAAATAACAGTAAAAATTTAACTCCATTTTTAGTGAAATACTTTAAAATATCAAACAAGTGTTTTGCTAAGTATCTTTCAAAACCTTCCCTTTTCACTGAAAAAAATGCTTTACTTGTCTTTTTAAATATATTTTAATTTCCTAAATTGACAGATATAATTGTTTTTACTATGTACAAGGTGTTGTGTTGAAGTACATATACAATGTGGCTGGTTAAATCTAAGTAACTGATAAATGTATGAACTTACCTTGTTTTCATTCTGTGGTAAGAGCATGTAACTTATAAGCATTGTCTTTACACTATTTAAGAATCCAATATATCGTCATTAACTCTAGTCTCCTTGCTGTAATATAGCTATCTTGATAAATTTTCCTCCTCTCTAACTGTAATTATATATCCTTTAATTAACATTTTCCAATGTTCGCAATCCCCCTAACTACCTAGCCTCTGGCAACCACTTTTCTACTGTACTTCTCGGTAATCAACTTTATTAGATTCCAATAAGAGTGAGATCATGTGGTAGTTTTCTGTTTCTGGCTTATGTCACTTAACACAGTATTCTCCACGTTCGTTTATGTTGCCACAAAGGGCAGGTTGTTGTTCATTTGGCGGGCTAAACAATATTCCATTGTGTATATATGCCATATTTTCTTCGTCTATTCCTTCACTAGTAGACACCTAGATTGATTCTGTATCTTGGTTAATTTGCATAGTGCTGCAATAAACATAGAAGTACAGATATTTCTTCAATGTACTGATTTCAATTGCTTAGGATATATATTTAGTAGTGGGATTGCTGGATCATATGCTGGTTCTATTTTCGATTTGTTTGAGAAATCTTCATGCTGTTTTCCATAATGGGTATACCAATTTACATTCCTACCAATAGTATATAAGGATTTCCTTTTCTTCATATTCTCACCAGTACTTACTATCTTTTGTATTTTTGAGAATGGTCATTCTAACAGAAGTGAGATGACAGCTCTTGTAGTTTTAATTTGCTTTTCCCTGACCATTAATGATGTTTAATGTTTTTCTATATACCTGTTGGCCTTTTGTGTATTTCATTTTGAAAAATGTTTATTCAAATCTTTTGTCCATTTTTAATTTTTTTTATGTTTTCTTTTCCTATTGAGTAGTTTGAGTTTCTTAGATATTTTTGATGTTAACCCTTTCTCAGACTTGTCATTTGCAAATACTCTCTTTTATTGATGAGGTTTTCTTCATTCTGTTGATGGTTTTCCTTGCTGTGCAGAAGCTTTTTGTTTACTGTAATCCCATTTGTCTAATTTTGCTTTTGTTTATTGTGCTTTTGATGTCATATCCAAAATATCTTTGCCCAGAGTAACACGATGAAGCATTTTCTCTATTTTTTTATTAGTTTCAAAATTCGGTGTCTTGTATTTAAGTTCTTAATCCATTTCGAGTAAATTTTTGTATATGGTGAGAGATAAGAGTTCAATTTGATACTTCTGCATGTGAATATCCAGTTTTCATGTCTCCACTTACTTGTTTTTATTTTATTTATTGATTTATTATTTTAAATAAAGACAGTGTCTCCTTGTGTTGTCAAGGCTGGTCTCAGCAATCCTCCCATCTCTGCTTCCTAAAGTTCTGGGATTACAGGTGTGAGCCACCATGCCCAGCCACATCTCTATTTATTGAAGAGACTATTATTTCCACATTGTGAGTTCTTGGCACCTTTGTGAAAAATCAATTGACTCTTAATACATGGATTTTTTTATGGGTTCTCTATTCTGTTTCACTGATCTAAGTGTTTGTTTTTAAGTTGGTATCATGTTGTTTTCGTTAATATAGCTTTGTAGGATGAAGTAAGTCCTCACTATGTTGTAGATGAGTTTTTGATAGCTGTGACTTTAAACTAAACAATATAGAACAAAAGTAATTTACCATATGCTAATTGATATAAAGAGTTAGGTTCTTACAACTTCACAAAAGCATCACTGACCTTCTAAATAAGAATCCAAAACACTTCTAATGTTAAACATCAAAGTAAATGTGAGCTATGTGAACAATCATGAAAGATTAATAAAAACAAGCAAAATAATTATTTACTCAATTTTTGGTGAGTCAGTGAGTGATAGCAGTGATAGTGGTGATGGATTAAATCAAGAAATAAATGTTGGCAAACTGAAAATTGTAAGGAGTACCTCCTCCCATCACATAATTTGAAAACAAATAATAATAAATATGACAAGATCACTGAACCCTTTCATACCACAGCATTTATTGTTATTTATTTGCATAATTATTGTATGCTTTATGGATTTTATTTTACAATACAATTATTGTAAAAAATTTGTATTCTTTCACTTATTCATTTTCTAACCTGTTCATTCCCATTCAGAGTCACAGGTGGCCAAACCCTGTCTTGGTAGCTCAGGGCCAAGGCAGAAACCATCCCTGGAAAGGACACCATTCCATTGCAGTATGTATTCACAAACCCATACTTATGCATAATGGCACAATTTAGACATGCCAATTAACCTAACATGTACATTTTGGAGATATGGGAGGAGACTGGTGTACCTTGAGGAAACACATGCAGACATAAAGAGAACATGTAAAGTTTACATTAACAATATAGAGTTCGGGCCCCAGCTGGAAATACAGTTTTTTTCTCATTAACATTATAATGTAATAACATTTTAAAAAATGATGTTATTTAAGGACTTACTGTACTCTAAAGTCAGACAGTGTGATGCCTTCAGCTTTGTTCTTTATATTAGAGTTTAATTTGATTATTTAGGGTCTTTGGTAATTTCAAACGGAATTTAGGATAGTTATTTCTATTTCTATGAATAATGTCACTGGTATTTTGATAGATATTGCATTGAATTTGTAGATAGCTTTGGGTAGTATGGACATTTTAATAATGTCAATTCTTTCAAATCATGAATATGGAATATCTATTTGTTTATTTTGTCTTTCCAATTTATTTCATTAAGGTTTTACAGTTTTAATTATAAAAATATTTTGCCAATTTGGTTAAATTTATTTTTAGATATTTGACTTTTGTGTGACTGTGTTTTTTTTTTGTATTTCTCTTTCAGATAGTTTGCTATTAGCATATAAAATGAGTTTTTAATGTTAATTTTTATAATCTGCAAAATTAATTAAATTGTATATTTGTTTTAACAGCTTTATAGTAGAATGTGTAAGGTTCTCCATATGTAATATCATGTTATCAGCACATAATGGCAGATTAATAACTTCTCTACCAATTTGGATGCCTTTTATTTCTTTTTCTGGCTTAATTGTTGTGACTAGGATTTCCTATCTGACCTTGAACAGAAGTGGGGAAAGTAAACATCCTTATATTATCCCAGATCTTAGAGGAAAAGCTTTCATAGTTTCCTCTTCAGTATGATGTTGGCTGTGGGTTTGTTGTATATGGACTTTATGGTGTTGAGATACATTTTTTCTGTAACTACTTTGGTTACAGTTTTTGCCATGAAGTGATTTTGAGTTTTGTCAAATGCTATTTTTGCTGCTATTGTCAATGATTATATGCCTTTTGTCCTTCATTTTGTTAATGTAATGTGTCACACACACTGATTGACATATACTGAACCATCCTTGAATCCCTGTTTTAAATTCCACTTGATCATGTTTGACCTAATCCCTTTAATGTTTTATTAAATTTACTTTGCTACCATTTTCTTAGAATTTTTGCTTCTATGATTATCGGAATATTTGAGTGTAGTTTTCGTTTTCTGCTGTTGTGCCCCTTGTCTGATTGTGGTATAAGAGTAATGGTGGCCCCATAGAATGAGTTTGGAAAATCTCCTTCCTTTTCAGTTTTTTGGAATAATTTGAAAAGAAAAAAGGATTCTTTCTTTTATAAATCTTAGATAGAATTCAGCAGTGAAACCATTAGGTACTAGGCTTTTTTCCTTCCTTCCTTTCTAACTTCCTTCCTTCTTTCCTTTTTCTTTCCCCTTTCTTTCTTTCTTTCCTCTTTCTTTCTTTCTTTCTTTCTTTCTTTCTTTCTTTCTTTCTTTCTTTCTTTCTTTCTTTCTTTCTTTCTTTCCTTCCTTCCTTCCTTCCTTCCTTCTTTCCTTCCTTCCTTCCTTCCTTCCTTCCTTCCTTCCTTCCTTCCTTCCTTCCTTCCTTCTTTCTTTCTTTCTTCTCTCTCTTCTCTCTCTCTCTTTTTTTTTTCCTTTCTTTAAATGGGGGACTTCTTATTACAAATTCCCTCTTATTTCTGGTTATTGCTTACAGATCTGTTCAGGTTTTCTATTTCTTCCTAGTTCAATCTTGTTGGATTGTATTTGTCCAAATATCCATTTTCTTTGTGTGTTCTAAATTGTTGTCATGTAATTGTTCATAATAATCTCCTATGATCATTGTATTTCCTTGGTATCAGCTTTAATATCTCCTTCTTTATCTCTAATTTTATTTAGATCTTCTCTCATTTTTCTCAGTCTAGCTAAAATTAGTTGATTTTGTTCAGTTTCACTCAAATATTGCTTTGTTGATTTTCTGTATGGATGATTTGTCTATTAGTGAAAGTGGGGTGTCAAAGATTTCTACTATTATTGTGCTGCAGTTAGTATCTCCCATTAGATCTATTAACAGATGCTTTAAATATTTAGGCGCTTTGGTGTTGGGTGTTTATATATTTACTTTTTTTTTGGTAAATGGACACCTTTATCATATAATGACATTGAAGTCTTTTTAGTTAATGCTGTGCTCATTGAGTTTCCATTTGCACATAATGTATTTTTTCATCCCTTCACTTTTAGTTTGCATGTGTTTTTTTATTGGTGAAGTAACTCTCTTTTAGGCAGTATATATAACTGTTTTTTTTTCAATCCATTGAGCTACTGTATGTCTTAGTTGAATAATTCAGTCTACTTACATGTAAATTATTGATAGGTAAGGATTTGCTACTGTAATTTTGTTATTGCTTTTCTAATTGTTTTGTATATATTTCTCTTTCTTTCTTACTGTCTTCCATTGCAGTTAAGTGATTTTCTCTAGTAGTGTATTTTGATTCCTTGCTTTTTATTTTCAGTGCTTTTATTACATGTTTTGGTGTTGTGATTAAAATGAGGATTACAAAAAGTTTAGTTATAAAAGGTTATTTCAAACTAATAACAAATTAACTCTGATTGCAACTTTTTTTTTTAGTGAGCATAAACTCTACTTTTTAACTCCACTCCCCAAGTCCTAAATTTTTCATGTCATAATTTATCTTTTTTGCTACATACTTCTCAGCAAATTGTTACAGTTTTAATTTTTAATAGTTTTGTCTCTGAATGTATATTCATAATTTGACTACATGCTTTAACAGTAGGTTATGTACTTTCAAATGTTATGTTACTTATTAGCATTCTTGCTTTCATCTTGAAGCATACCCTTTAGCATTTCTTATAATACAGGTTTAGAGGTGAAGAACTCCTTCAGATTTTATTTGTTTAGTCTTTATCTCTCCTTTATTTCTGAATAACAGTTGAGTATATTATCCCACTGATTCCTGTACTGTAAAGTTTTGACTGAATGCTATTAGGCATATTAGGACTCCCAATATGTATGTTGTTTGTTTTTTTTTTCTCTTACTCTCTTCAAACTTCTCTTTGCTTCTGATCTGTGACATTTTGATTATAGTGTCATGAGGTATTCCTATTTGGAATGAATATGATTGGAGGCCTTTGACCTTTCTGTACCTGGATATTTGTTTATCTATCCATATTTGAAAGGGTTTTATTACTATTTCTTTAAATAAAGTATATCACCCATTTTTCTCTACTTCCTTTTAATCAGAATCTTCTTTAAATTTGCTCATTTTATGTTTTGAATAAACCCCATAGCTTTTTCATTCCTGTAAATTCATTTCTGTTTTCTCCTCTGACTGTATATTTTCAATCAACCTGTCTTTGAGTTTAAAAATTCTTTCCTCCTCTTAATTCTGCCACCGATGCTCTCTAATATAATTTTTACTTTGCTCATTGTATTTTTTATCTCCATTATTTATTTTTTATTATTTATATTTCTGTCACTTTGTTGCATTTTTTTTTTTGATAAATTACTGGGGTTTTTTTTTTTTTGTCTTCTTTTGAAGTTCACTGAGTATCCTTAAAACAACTACTTTGAATTACTTGTCAGGCAGTTCATCTATCTCCATCTCTTTAGGGTGACTGACACTTTATCACATTCACTTGTTGACATTGTCTTTCACTGGTTGGTCTTGATTCTTGTGACCAACTGCCAATTTTTGTGCACTGATGTAGGTATCTAATCAAGTCCTCACAATTTGGTTTCATTTGGAAGCCACCTTTAACAGTCAGCTTGACCACAGTTTCAGAGGAGGTAGACTAATGAGGTCTTTAAGCATGTTACTACTTCAGCTGTTTCAGTTCTAGGTTATACTTTATGCTCAGGATTGCTGGAGCTGTAGTTCTTTGGCTGTCAAAGCTAATAGAGTGCCGGGTTGTACCCAAAGCCCACAGCTACTTAAAGAGCATGGCACTGGGTCATATCCAATGCCTATGACCTCTATACCCTGCCTGCTTCTGAGATTTAATCAGGGCCTGAAGCTGCTGTAGTCGGCTAGCAGTAGCGTAGACCATATATCAAGTCAGTGTCACCAAGACCAAATATTCAGTCTGGTGCTAGCATTGATGACTGTTGTGAAGCCTGGGTTTTTATCTTCTTAGTTTAAAAGAATTTAAACAAGAGACACAAGAAAGGAGATACAGCATAAAGCAATTCATTGCAAAGGAGAAAGAATATTTTGAAAGCTAGGTGCAGAATAGATAGTACACCCTGAGAGAGATTCAGGATTGCTTTCTCATAAGGATGAGAAGCAAAACTGGAACTGGTGTGACTCCCTTCATGGGAGTCTTACAAGATTATTTATAAGTGGGTGGGAAGTGGTGATACTAGTAAGTATGTTCTGGGTGGTCCTCTGTGTGCATATGCACAGCAGCTGTGAATGCTTGTTTGCATATAGCATATCACTAGTCTGTTTTTTACTATTATAATGACCAAAGGGTCAGATTGAGGACAGGTAAAATAAAAATAAGTATGTTCTCTATCAAGGAAATTCCCTCAGAAGGTAGCTTTGCTTGAATTAGATTAACCATAAGGCAAATGCAGAGGCTTAGTGTGTTGATTACAGAGTCACAATGGTTGCCACATCCCCAGCACATGATTGCTTCCTTGACTATGTATCCTGTCTCTCCAGAGTTATGAGTCCTGTCGGGCACCAGAAAGGATATAGAGGCTTCTTTCACATGTAATAGCCTAGAGTAAAGGGCCATAGGATTCTGCCCAGTGCTGAGTTTTTCTGTGGCTGGCCCAATATTGAGTTCTAAGCCAAAGGCCTATGCTTACTTTCCTGTGCTTCCCCCAAGCTAATGGTGTATCTCTCTATGCTGTGCTGACTAAAATTGAGGCAGACATGTTGTGAATAATGTAGAACTGTGCTTTCTACCCTGCTTAATGCATATCAACTTATTATTATGCTAATACCAGATACTTTGATCTTTTACCTAGTTTCCTTAACTCTTATGAATTTATTTGTGTGTGTGGAGAGTAGTCATATTGATTTTTCATTAAGAAGCAATCACTGGAGAGTTATCCTCTGACTTCCTGGTTTGTTCCTCTTTGAACAATGCTTTAAATATAAAGATTAGTATATTTTACATTTGCCATAAAATATTTTTACCTTTCAGTATAATGATAAAAAAGTATACTCACTATATTAACTTGATGGATAACTAGAAATCTTCTCTCTAGATTTTTTCCTGGAGAGATACAAAAATAGTATATTTTTAACAGACAGGATATTAATGGGCTTTTCTTTTGCTTTTTACTCTTTACACACCTAATACTTGAAGAACTAAATAGATAACATAAAATAATACATTACAAACAATGATACTACTTATTATGAGAATTCCACATTTAGCATGTATTCTCTTAAAAGGAAATTGGTAAAAAGCCAACATTTCCAGCTATAGGGAAAGATATGTATTTAAAAGCATCTGCTGTTTGAGGATTTTACATTGGATTATATTTTAAATAGGAAGTGATGACAATTTTCAAAAATCACTCTGATGTGGTAAATAGTGGAGCATTTACTTGATGACTTATTGATTCTCAATCTTTATTAATCTCCTTTGAGGTACCAGTCACTGTGCCATGGATTGTATGCTTTTTGTTTTCCACTCTCACAAAAATTTTTGAAAGACTAAAGAATTGAAATAGATAGCTTTACTTTTTATAAACCAAAATAGCAAATTCAGTGGTCATTTGCCCTTTGAGAAAATGAAAGTCAAATATAATAGCTTGGGGTTTCAGAGCAATAAACCTCTACTATTCACCAAAACCAGTAACAATATTATACTTAAATGAAGGATTCAGATCATTCCCATTGCATTTTAGTCTGGCTTTAAGATGCAATAACTTTTAAAGAAATTTTTTTTTTAATTTACGGAAAGTGAGGTAGCAGAAGAGAATAATAAAGTGAGATTTATGAAAGTTAAAGTTTAAAGCTATAAAAACATTACTTTTACTAATTTACTTTCTTTTTTTAGAATAAATGTTTCAAAAGGAAAATCAGTGGGTTAGAGTTTAGCTTTGTTTTGAACAGTCAAATGCATGGCCACATAGTTTCTGAAAAATCTAGTACAGATTCTATGGAAGGTAAAATGGAAGTTAGTAAATGATACAAATAGGATCTGAGATTAGGCTTTTGTTTCAAGGGAAACAAGAGGCAGAGATATTTTTCCTCATAGAGAAATTAAAAAGAAGTATATTGAGTGAGAAAAGTACAAAAACAACATGAATTTAACTAAGGAAAAGACAACCCTTAGTTTTTCAAAATTAAGAGATATTTTGGATTTCTAAGTCAGTGTTGAATTAGGGATCCATGAGTTACACTGTATATTGCAGAAGGAGGGACATTTGTTTACTATAATTATTTAATGTATTGAAAGAAGAAGATATAATGGGACAAAGTTTCTTAATAATTTAATTTGCATTTGAGACATTGAATTTACTATTTTCTTTACCTCTTTCCTTGTCATATATGACTTTACATGCTCTGAAACAGTAAGGATTATTAACACAATAAGGTAAATAATGTAAATGAACACAGTAGAAAAGATTAGACTGGTTATATATGTGAGTTCTGATTTGATAAAATTTTGAAGTCATACACACATTGTTAACTATACATGATTTGTCTTATTTTTGTAAAAAAATTTTTTTGTAAAGAAGTTTTCTGTACTTTTTAATTTAAGAATTGATTACAATACATAAGAATATGTTCTGTTTAGGTACATTGTCTTATATTCTTAGATTTCTTTAAATGATGAAGGATAACATTGATATGGTTTGGCTCTGGGTCCGTACTCAAATCTCATCTTGAATTGTACTCCCCAAATTCCCATGTGTTGTGGGAGGGACCCGATGGGGGATCATTTTAATCATGGGAGCAGTTTCCCACATACTGTTATCATGGTAGAGAATAAGTCTCATGAGAGCTGATGGTTTTATCAGTAGTTTCCCTTTTGCATCCCACCATGATTCTGAAGTGTCCCAAGCCATGTGGAGCTGTAATTCCAATTAAAGCTCTTTTTCTTGCCAGTCTTGGATATGTCTTTATCAGCAGCATGAAATTGACTAATGCAGTAAATTCATATGTAGAGTGAGGAATTGCTGAAAATATATCTGAAAATACGGAAGTGACTTTGGAACTGGGTAACAGGCAGAGACCAGAACAGTTTGGAGGACTCAAATGAAGACAGGAAAATGTAGAAAAGTTTGAAACTTCCTAAGCCTTGTTGAATGGTTTTGCCCAAAATGCGGTTAGCAATATGAACAATAAGTCCAGGTTGAGGTGGTTTCAGATGAAAATGGGGAACTTGTTGGGAACTGACATAGAGGTGACTTTTGTTATGTTTTAGCAAAGACACTTTTAGCATTTTTCTCCTGCCCTAGAGATTTTTGGACTTTGAACTTGATGGATATGGTTTCAGGTATCTGGAAGAAGAAATTTCTAAGTAGCAAAGCATTAAAGAGTTGACTTGGGTGCTGTTAAAGGCATTCAGCTTTATAAGGGAAGCAGGGTATAAAAGTTCCAAAAATTTGCAGCTGGACAATGTGATAAAAATGGAAATCCCATTTTCTAAGGAGAAATTCAAGCCAGCTGCAGAAATTGCATAAGTAACAAGGAGCAAATTTTAATCCTCAAGACACAGGGTCGGCGAAGAGGGGGTAAATATCTCCAGGGCATGTCAAATATCTTCAGCAGCCTCTCCCATCACAGACCCTAAGGCCTAGGAGGAAAATGTGTTTTTGTGGGATGGGCCTAGGGTCTCCATGCTGTGTGCAGCTTAGGGTCTTGGTGTCCTGTGTCCCAGCTGCTCCAGCCATGACTGAAAGGGGCAAACATCGAGCTTGGGTCATGGCTTCAGAAGGTGCAAGCCTCAAGCCTTGACAGCTTCTAGGTCATGTTGCACCTGCCAGTGCGCAGAAGTCAGGAATTGGGGTTTGGAAACCTCTGCCTAGATTTTGGAAGATGTCTGGAAACACCTGGATGCTCAGGCAGAAGTTTTCTTCAGGGGCTGGTCTCTTATAGAGAACCTCTGGTATGACAGTGCAGAAGGGAAATTTGGGGTTGCAGCCCCCAAACAGAGTGTCTACTGGGGCACCACCTAGTGGAGCTGTGACAAGAAGGTCACAGTCCTCCAGAGCCCAGAGTGATAGGTCTACCTACAGCTTGCACTATGTGCCTGGAAAAGCCAGACAACACCAGCCTGTAAAAGCAGCTGTAAGGCAGGTTGTATCCTGCGAAGCAACAGGAGTGGAGCTGCCCAAGACCATGGAAACCCACCTCTTGGATCAGCGTGACCTCGATATGAGACCTGGAGTCAAAGAAGATCAATGGAGCTTTAAAATTTGACTCCCCTGCTGTATTTTGGACTTTCATGGGTCCTCTAGTCCCTTCGTCTTGGCCAATTTCTCCCATTTGGAATGGCTGTATTTATCCAATACCTGTACCACCATTGTATCTAGGAAGTAACTAGCTTTCTTTTGATTTTATAGGCTCATAGTTGGAAAGGACTTGCCTTGTCTCAGATGAGAATTTGGATTGTGGACTTTTGGGTTAATGCTGAAAGGAGTTAAGACTTAGGGGATTGTTGGGAAGTCATGATTGGTTTTGAAATATGAGGACGTGAAATTTGGAGGGGTCAGAGACGGAATGATATGGTTTAGCTCTGTATCCCCATCCAAATCTCATCTTGACTTGTACTCCCATAATCCCCATGTGTTGTAGGAGGCACCTGGTCGGAGATAATTTGAATAATGGAGGCAGTTTCTTCCACATTGTTCTTATGGTAGTGATGAGTCTCATGAAATCTGCTGGTTTTATTAGGGGTTTCTGTGTTTGTATCTTCCTGATTTTCTCCTGCTACCACCATGTAAGAAGTGACTTTCACCTCCCACCACGATTCTGAGGCCTCTCCAGCCATATGGAACTGTAAGTCCAATTAAACCTCTTTTTCTTCCAAGTCTTGAGTATGTCTTTTTCAGCAGTGTGAAAATGGACTAATACAAACATCTTAAAAATGGTGAGTCAGAATTAAATATATACAATTTTGCTTTAAAAATTACACTAAAAGCTGGGTGTGATGGTATATGCCTGTAGTCCTAGCTACTCATGAAGCTGAGGTGGAGGGGATTGCTTGAGCCCAGGAGTACAAGGCTGCAGAGAGCTGTGATTGAACTACTGCATTCTAGGTGACAGAGCAAGACCTCATCTCTAAAAATAAATAAATAAATATTTTAAAAAATTACACTATCAAAATGTGTAACACCTCAAATATATATTTGTTGCCAACAACAAATTACCAGACTTATACATTTTGTAATCTTACTTTCCTAATAATTTAGATTGAATTCTAGCATATTTTATTGACATCATTACCTGAAAAAACTGGGGTTTGTTTACCTGCTAACAATAACACTCCACAAGAATTGCAGGTTTTGATGAAAAAGACTTTTATTGCTTGGCACAAATAAAGAGAGCACTAGGAATATTCTCCAAAGCAGTGTCTCTCCAAAAGAAAGCAACAGCAGGGTTTATTGTATAATGGAGAGGGAAAAGCATTCATCACAAGATGTAGAGGAGGGGTCCTAGTTGTGTAGATCAGTAAGTCATTGTGCTATGAAGCTATAGCTCTTCCTAGGGTGAAAAACTTAACATGGTAATAAGGACGGTTCACTCAGGTTCATCTGTAGGTGGCTGGGGTTTGTCAGGAAGTGATTTCAACTAACTAGGTGACTGCATTTCATGTAGAATTTGGAAGAAAAGAAGCCTGCAGGGCAGGAAGCTGTAAAACAGGTTGATTGCTCAGAAATAAGTTTGTATAGTCCTGGAGACACTCCCTGTCTTCTTACAGTATATCAAAATGGCAAGTAACCTATTCATTTATTCAATAATAATTGAAAACAAATTGTTTACTAGTCCAGGCACTGGGCAAAATATAGCTCTTCTTTACAACATCTTATCACATACTGGGTAAGACAGATAACTACATTTTGAGTTGATAATTACTATGATAATTATAATGATATATGTGTAAGAAAGGCAGTAAGAATAAACACTAACTCTCTGATGTTTTACAAAAGTATTACTTTTAATCAGTTTGACTGAAAGCAAGTTTTTTATTTTAAACTGAAGTTTCAGCAAAGAGAAAAGGAGAAAAATAGCTCCAAATGAGTTCATCCATTATGAAAATCAACTGTAAAAACATTTTTTCCAGAAACCAAAGCTATATTGCAAGGGGATAATTTAGCATATTTTTTTCCAGTGGCTTTTTAAGGTCCCTATCGAAATTATGTTGCAGTTTGGTTTTTGCAAGCTTCTAACTCTGGACTTATATTCAGGTCAGAATTGAATAACGATAAGTTATCATCCTTTTAAGCTAAGGATTATTTAAAAATATTAAAATTACAAGAATTTCTTTTTCTCTTCCCTTCCTCTTTCCATCGTCACTATACTTTATTTTTTCCTTCTCATTTTTTTTCTTCTCATTGTTTCCCCCCAGAAGGAGAACACATATACAAAAGGAACAAAGCAATTAAAAATTTAAAGAAATAATTCATCTGGAAAAGGCAGAATAACATAAAATTACTGCTATAAAGATAATCATTGTTTCCAAATATTAAATATTTGTTTTTCTCTGCTGGTTGGAGTCCAGATTTTTTTAAATCTGGATTAAAAAAATTTTTTTAATTATGGATATCTCATGTTCTGTTTGTATTTTAAAAGTTAGACTATTAGAAAATAATGTAAATTCCTCATTTTATAAATAAAAAGGAAAGAGGCTCCAAAAATATAACTGGTTTATAATCTCAAAACAAGCCCAGTTTTCCAAAGTTTCACCTACAAAGATCAAGCCTGTTTATTAAACCAGACTTAGGGCTACACACGGTGGCTTATGACTAGAATCCCAGCACTTTGGGATGCCGAGGCAGGTGGATCACTTGAGCTCACGAGTTGGATTCCAGCCTGGGAAACATGGTGAAAGCCAGTCTCTACAAAAAATACAAAAAGTAGTGAGCATGGTAGCATAGACTTGTAATCTCAGCTACTTGGGTAGTTGAAGCTGGAGGATCACTTGAACCTGGAAGGTTGAAGCTACAGTGAGCTGAGATCATATCATTGTACTCCAGCCTGGGCAACAGAGCAAGACCCTGTCTCAAAAAAATTAATAAAAACATATAAATAAAATAATAAAAATAATAAAGAGGACTTAGTTGGCAAGAAAGCAGGTGAAATCTCACAAGTCCAGAAGAGGCCATTAGTAGAACCAAATTCTGCTAAATTAAAATTTTGTTTTTGTTTATCTATTTGATGATGTGCAAAAAAATCGAATAAATAGATAAAATCATTTGGAATTATGGAAGACAAACATTCATATGACTAAGCAAACTTTCAGTTTCTCTTTGTGTCTCCAGCTCTTCTTATTCAATAATCTCATATATTATAAGTATGGCCTTGCATTAATACATTTTCTGAACTTGATCAACTTCATATTGTAAATAATTCAAAAAATCTATATTCCCAAACTAATTATTTTTCTGTGTATCTTCCTTCCAGAGACATGTTTTATGGTGGCTGCGTTCCCGTCTAAAAAGTACAAAACCAAAATGAAACAAAGTAAAACACAAACACAAACACAAAACCACTGAAAACATTTATCTATTCTTATTTTCAGCAATATATATATATATTCAGCTCTCTCTCTCTATATATGTATATATATAATATATATTATATATATATATATATTATATATATATATATATATATATATGAATAGATTTAGAAATAGATTCGGAAAGGGGGAAACAAAACCTTTGCATCTACTTTCCCAGGTTCTCTGGCTCAGGTCCTGTGAAATAAACTGACAAAATACAGATTAACAATAGAGAAGAAATAAACAGTTTATCAACACATGTGGTGCATACACATGGAAAAGATTCAGTGATAAGTAACTCAGAGGAATGGTTAGAACTTGGGTTTGTATATTATCTCAACAAAAACAATGACCTTGTAGAGACATGATCAGACAAAGGAAAGAGGATTAGGCTCCCAAGGATGTTGAACTGTGGGAAGGTATAGAAATATAAGTAATAAAGCAAGATTTGTTTAGGTCCATCTCAGCACTCACTTCCTATCTTCTTCATGGCCATAAAACTTCCCTGGAAGATGGAATTATGGTACTCCACATTTCTCAGAAGTTTCTGCTTTTAATTAGAGAAGGAAAGCTCCAAGAAAGGCTTCTTTCTGCCATCTGGTTAATCACAAATATCTTCAGTTCAAAATAATCCTTATGTCAAAGTGGCTTACTTTGGGGTGGAATATGCTGTTTTTCTACAGTGGAAAAAAAAATGGATACAACAGGACAAGTCAGAATGGCTCTGAGGGAACTTGAAGAAGTAAATAGCCCAGAACAGGGCCACAAATCGTGGCTCACCCCTGTAATCCCAGCACTTGGGAGGCGGAGGTGAGCAAATCACCTGAGATCAGGAGTTCGAGACCAATCTGGCCAACATACTGAAACCCCGACTCTACTAAAAATACAAAAATGTTCTGGGGGTGGTGGCAGGTGCCTGTAATCCTCAGGAGGCTGAGGCAAGGAGAATCACCTGAACCAAGGAGGCAGAGGTTGCAGTGAGCCAAGGTCATGCCACTGCACTCCAGCTTGGGCAACAGAGCAAGATTCTGTCTCAAAAAACAACAACAAAAAGAAATAAGTAGAATACTACAGAGACAAGCCTCCTATGACTGGTTGGCTAACGTGACATCAGCCAAGACAGTAGCCACCTTCTTTAACTGTCACTGGTATCAGCAATTATAACCTCAGTTGTGCATGCTGAAAAGATGGCACATCATTAAAATAACTAACTCAACCCTTCCTTAAGGAACTGTTCTCCCTTTTCTTCTAGTTTGATTGAATGCATACTCATAGTTGTTTTCTATTTTATAAAAAGAAAAGTTTTAATACTTCTATAGAATAAAAACTATCTAAATGGAGACAGAATGTATAAGAATTTTGTTTCTTCTGTTCTCGTAACTATAAGCATTTCTATAAAAGGATAGATTCAAATTTTGCAGGACTGAAATTTATATATTTGGCAACCCTCTCTAAAAAGGAGAGAAAATTAAGACTACAGAATTGAATAGGGTACAATATTTATTTAGAATGAGAAAAATGGAGACTTGGGACTTATGAAAGAAAGAGACAAAGAAGTTTAATTTTCATGAGCTTCATAGTATACCTACCTCTATTTGGCTGACTATGCTGTCCCTTGGCAAAAAGCCATGAATATTAGGGATATTTTATCATATTGCTTCATAGTTCTGAACTTTTTAACTAAAATACTCTTTCCTAAATCTTGAAAGATATTAGTATCTTCCAACATATTCATTTTATAATGCTCAGTGAGATACCAGAGAGCCTAAATAGCTTTATTGATTTTCATATGTTCTCTACTATGGAAAAAACTTAAAGTAGTAATTTAAACAAAAAATTAAGACATACTAATGGACTTATTTGTCAGATTTTGATTAAGAAAGGGTCACACAGCAGAGGTAATAATTTCCCAACACATAGACTTTCTTTACATTTTTAGTATAAATTAAAATTTAAAAATTATTTTACTTGTTAGCTGAGCAAAATAAAGATGACTGCTTATTTTTTTTTCTGGAATACTTGATAGTTTCATGGTGCACGAAATTGAAAGAAAGATCAAATATTTGCCTCTGATTGCTGTAATATATACCAATGACGGATCAAAATTATTGATTATTTTGAGATTTTGGTTGTAGAGAAATGAATCATGCAGTCAAATCTCTATAAATCAGCTACACTACCATGGTCTAAAGTTTTCCTACTGAGTAGGCAAATGAATTAACCCTACTAATAAGGTAAACATTTAAACAAATAAATGCTGTGTTTTAAGGATAGAGTTTTATTTTTAAGCTTAGCTTTTTTCTTAGATGACTATTCTTGCCTCCCCCATAATAAATTATAAAATATTTCAAATCATATAAAAAGATATGAAGCTTACCAAGATATTATCATAGTACATATATTTCAGGTCTAAAAATTCTCAGGTAGGTTTTAGAAGATGCTGGTATGGCAGAGATTTTTCTTCTTCCAGTTTTACTAAAATAATCACCTGCATTATAATCACTGAATAACTTGCTAAAATGATAGAATAATAATTTGTTTTCACCCAGTAAAGTTGAATCTTCAAGGGTAGATCTCAGATAGCTCACTTTTTAAACAAGATGTCTAGGGATTTTTTAATTTTAATTTTTCATTTCTTCAAGTTTATGAATTTTTTTTATTTTTAAAATTGACATATACACTTTTGTGTATTTCCAGGGAATTCTTTTACACACTTTATGAACCACCAAAAAAAAAAAAATGTAATCTTGTTGAATTTGATTAATAAACACTTAAAGGTAATTATTCCACTATTTCTTACATTTAGCTACAAACTTTGAAATCTAAAATAATCATAATTTTAAAAACAAAGTTACCAAAGTGCTACAGTTATTTGCCAAACCCTTGTTTTTATATTCTTATATACTCATTAGATTATTTTAAGATTCTTATCACTTATAGATTTGGATATAGATCTCAATGATCAGATTAAAATGACTTTTTTCAGGATGCATGACATTTTTTAATAGCAATGACTGAAAAATTATTATGAAGCTCTTATAATTCATACCATAGAGAGTATGATTAAATTCACAATAGTGCTATAGGCAAGATAGCATCATGATTTCTAAACAAAGCAGAAGAAAGAAATGATGTTTGACAAAATCTGCCAAGTTTTGATAATATAAATTTAACTATCTAATTTAGAAGGAAAATGGGTTAAGTTTGAAGTTAGTTTATATGAACCCTTACTTTATATACTCAATGATTAACCACAAAGATATGTATTTCAAACTTCTCTAGGCATATTCAAGGAGGCTATCTGCAACTAATTTATGAATCATAGAATTCAAGTAGAGATATATTTCCTTACTTATCCACATATTTTTAATTTAACCATATATTCTCTGTTTCCCATTTCTCCCTTGGCATTGTTAGAGTAAATATAGATCAAAGATAGAAGTTACCTAAAGGTTATTCAATCACAAATATATGTAGATTTCCAACATGGAGAGATCAGTGACCTCCAGGTTGGTCTGTGGTCCGTGTCTCAAGATTGAGAAGCAGCACTGAATGCTTTTTGACAGTTTTAGCCCAGTGTACTCTGTCCTATTCCAGACCCTGGACACCCTTCCTTGGCCAGAATGACTGCTTCTAGAAAGTAATTTTGGATTGAATTAGAGCTTTCTGAGAAAGACAAAACATACTTTACAGTAGGCAAATTGAATTTCTCTGGTTCAGTGACTTGCTGTGCCACGGCGCCTCTCAAGAAGATTTTCACATTATTGAGAGCTGGTAGATTTCCTTGTAAAATAGCCACAGGCAGCACACACACACTTCGCAGAGGATCCTTTGTCTGCCATTTATCTCAGAAATATTTCTATCTCTCTTTCACATACATACAAAACTATTTAAATGAAGGATACAAAGAGATGACATAAATTATCGTATCCTTCTTTGAAAAGAATATGTTTCAAGTGGTTACTAATTCATGCAGAGGTCTCCATGGAGAGGCTTAGCTTCAGTACCTGCTATTGTGGAAATTCAAAGTGTCTTTAATGGAGTGAAATGGAAGGAATATTTACTTATCTCACATAAAACTATGAATGAAGAATTGGAAACATTTGCCTAGACTTGATTAGGAATGTGGTGTGGTACCAGCGGCAGGATGTATCTATTTATCTTAATAGTTTCAAAAGAAATGGACCTTTTCTTTTTCACTTTCCCCATTGGGACATTTTTAAAAGTATGGACTGCTTTGACTTTTAAGAAGATGTTACTTCTAAAATATTTTCATTCATATAAGCCAGAAATTTCTATTGAATGTCCAATGTTTATGGGTATAGAAGGTGCTTTGGTAGAAATCAGTATCGAGTACCTGGCAGCACTCGTAAGACATAACACTGCACATTCCAAGTCTCGCTGTTTACTCAAGCATATTTTTTTATGACTGAAATACTTCCTCATGAAGACAAGTTTTGTTTTGTTTCCACAGATAGAACAAATTTTTTGTACTCGCCCTTATTTTATTTTTTTCTTGTCAATATTCTCTTTTATTTCTTAAATACCTCATCTGATTGGTGATTTTGTAGTCACATTACCCCAAGAAAAGCATGTGTTCATACCTTCCTGACACTTTTAGGTGGCATCAGGTGCCACACTCTAATTTACACTGCTTTCTCGTACATACAATGCCATTTATACAGTTCAGGTAAAATTTCATGCTGGAAAAAACAAAATTGTCAGGGTCATTAGGCAATAAGGAGCATTCATTCTGACATAGGGAAGAGGATGACATTTAACCAGAAAATACAGAGTTTTCTGTGGTGATTCTTCTCTCAGAGGTCCCTTAGGGTGAGAGCCCTAGGAACAGATGTGATCTCAGGCCTGGTTTAAAGAGAACAAAGCCATGGGCGGAAACACCGCCCTCCATCAGTAAGGCAGCTCCTGCCAGAAGCAGCTTTCTTAACAGGAGGACCCTAGAATCATTGCCAAATTAGAATTCGCCTGTGAGAAGTCACTGGGCATAAAATCTCCAGTGATTTGGTGCTTGTTCATTGAGCAAACCGGAAAGTATATGTGAAGAATTCAGAACAGGGCCTGTGAGCCCGTGCTGTAGCCACTGCGGATGGGGGTCTTGTCGGCTTCCCTCCTAAAAGCATTTAATTGGAGTGGCTATATTATTTGAAAACTCTGGCAAAACTTCGGTATCTGGAACATAAGCCTTGGGAAGGTTAATATTATGCACTTTTTCTTTAATTCTGTTTGTCTCAATAGTTTTGTTTGATTGTGTTTTGTGAGGCAGGGCAATAACAAAACCATCTGGTTTCTATTTGTCTTTTCCTGTATCAAGTATAATAGAACATTGAGAAGAAATTTTGAAACACACTCTAATACTTAATATGCCTAGCAAGATAAAAAGGGGCTCTATAAATAAAATCACTGTATAAAATAAGATTCATTATACAAATATTTTAAACCTCACTTGAAAGAAGCAGCAGAACATTCAGGGGTTTTGCCTAAAATTCTTAAACTTATTGTTATAACCCCCCAAACCCTCCACAGAGCGTTGCATGAAGAATTCAGAAGTGATAAATGTACTGATATACTGTACCACACGATGCTATAATGAATATATTTTATATTTTAGCTACCTGGCTCCTTAGCATTTTAGATAACTCTGTCAGAAAGAATGCCTGGAACCTTTTATTTTGTTTTGTTTCCTTTCAGTGGGCATTGGCCAATTTAACAGCAAAAGTTACATTTTTACTGTTTTGCATATTAATCAGTTATTTAGAACACCCCTGCTGAGAAATATCATCATAAAAACAACAACATTTTAATGGAGCAGTGCAAAGATACCCCGGAGAATCAATTACAATGAAGATCTATGAAAAGCTGTTTTGCTTTTCATTATTTTATGGGGTTAGGAGGACAGTTGATGAAGTAATGAGACCTGAAGCACTTCTAATACATATAAAGGAAAATAGAGTTAAATTCAGTTGGATCAGAAGTGTTACCAAAGAACTACTAAGGTGGAAATCTTGATCTCTATGACTGAAAATCTAGAAGCAGTCTCCTGTTCTGCCATATTAATGAAACAATGCGATACACCTTAAGTAATGGTAACGATGCAACAACCAAAGTAGTATTTGGTTCTGCTAGTTTGTTTTCAGGAAAGGAATTACTAAACAAAATATGTGAAACTCTGAATTCCATACCAGGCAAACTTTTGAAGTTCTGAATCCCATACCAGGCAAACTTTTATCGGAGCCAATCTGAAGAAAATTGGTAAGTAGTGATTTTAAAATCAGCTACTAGGAATTACTTATCTAATCAGAAGTCTTCAGTATGTAGTTGAGAATCTTATTTTAACATTTCTTAGTTGGGGTGTATTTCTCAGTAGATGACTAAGACAATAAAACCCTAAAGATAGCAGTGAAGCCTATTCCTAGAAAATTCTCCAATGCAATTCATTTCAAGTAATAGGAAAGAATGAGATACCAAGTGTTTCCTGTAACAATTTTACAAGACTAAATGCGAGATAGCTTTCTTTAAATCGTGTCTCAATGTCTTACATTTTCAGCCTTGCCAGAAATTCTTCTATTCCCTACTCTTTCATATCATATGTATCATTTCTGCTCCTGAACCACCCTTTAGACTCTCTTTGACCTGGTGTCTTTTCTCCGCCACAAAGTAAAGTATCTTTTCCATTATTTTCACTTGCTCAGTGCACGTTTAGTTTTCAAGTCTCAGGATTCCTTTTTTCTTAAGAATTTCCTAATCATACCAGCTGAAAGTAATTGGCAAAGGGCACATAATGATGTAATAGCAATTTATAAAGCTCTCAAAATACTTCACACACCCTGCTCTGTATTATACACATGTACCTCTCCTCAATTCGACTAAACTCTAAGCTCCTTGAGGATAAACATCACACTGTATCACCCATAATCTGAAACACAAGAATCTTAAATTTAATAGGTCTTTGATGTAATTGTGTATTAACTAGGTTAGTAATTATTAAAGCTATATTAAAAAGCACCCATTTATTTTAGTTTGTATATGTAAGAAAACTTTCTTCAGAAAACTAACAAAATTTAGGAAAGTTCTTATTAGTTTCTAAAGCAAATGTTGAAACTGATGAAAATTGCAGAACTTTTTCCTCAAAAATTTATCTAGTCAGATAAATGAGAGTATGTTCATATTGAGTACAAAGTTCATCCAGTTCATATCAAATAATGTAATTTCCTTTTAGCAAAAGGCACTGCCCTCATTGATACAACATGAATTATTATAGTGTAAATTAAACCACAAAGATTAAACTTAAATCTTTATCTGGAAGATAAAGCTTTCTGAAAATAAAAAGTAAAATGATATGGATAAAAATAGTCACTAATACAAAATTTGACCAGATTATGAAATGTAGGAGTCATTAATAAATTCTTAGCATAGTTGGGAGTTATTTTTCGAAAGGTGGATGTAATTAGAACTGACAGATGCAATTTACATAATGGTGAACAAGAAGACTATTTCTTTAGACTTCTAGGAGGTAAACAATGCCTGTTGATTTGCAGAAACGTAACTATAACTACATCTTGTTGAAATCTGTTTGATTTCTAAAATACTTGTAATATAATATTTATATCTGCAAGGGATTTAATTGTATGAAATCATCATCATTTATTACATATGTCTAAACATTAGACACTTACTATGTGCAGGAATATACTTCAGCTAGGACTTAAGCCTGGGGTTCTCAAGGGATAGAGCTCCAGCTGAGAGACTGACCTTCAGTTTACCCTCACATAAGCACTCAGGAATGTGTTGACTTCCTCACCATTTATTTGAAGCAATGGGCAGGCACAAACATATCCAGGGACCCCAGAATATTTCAATGAATTTGAACCACTTGCCACTGTTCTCCTCCCTTCACACAGTATCCTTACTGCTTGAAAAGATCTGAAAGAAAATGTAATCTGTGACAGGACATTTTGTGGTAACTTGAAAGACCAGGAAGGTTTCCTTCCTCCACAGAGGACAATGCTTTGGAATCTCCTTCTTTTACATTGTCATTGTGTATTGTATATATATACATACACACACACATATATATATATACACCCATATATATACATATATACATATATATACACACATATATATACACATATATGTATATATATACATATATATAGAACTGACAGATGCAATTTACATAATGGTGAACAAGAAGACTATTTTATACATATATGTATATATATATTCACATATACATGTGGTAGAAATTTATATGAATATTCTCTATTAAATATAGTACTATATGGACACTATGTTTCTTTTGATTTACTTTACACATTCTCATAATTATTTTACTCAAATAAATTCCTAAATTTGGAATAGGGATATGAATAGGTGTAAGCAAAGGGGCACATATGCATTGTTCATTGTCCTATATATCTTCTAGTATGAATTTATGATTTAAATGCACTATATCTTCTGTAATATTTTTAAACATAGTTGAGCAAAAATATTTTCTCTGTTTTTGAAGTTATGTTTTCCAATCTTTTACTCTTGATTTGTATATTCTCTTTCTTCTTATTTGAGTCTGCCAAAAACACTTTTGAAATGCATTTTTCAATACACAAGGCATATATTTTGTGGGATAAACTCCATTGCTCACTGGTAGGGCTTGTTGGCATTCTCATGGAGATATGTCAGATATAATTGTTCTGGTTTCACAGAGGTGACCTCAGGAATGTTCTTGGATCAGGCTGCTTTCTCCAAGAGTATAAAGCTGATAAATCAGAGTATTGTTCACTCAAGAATTGATGATTCCATAAAGTCTTATTTTGGGTTGTCTATTGTGAGATTGATGGAGTACATTGGACCCAAATAAGTTGTCCTTTCCCACATACCCAAGACTATGCTAACTTCAGAACTTCTCCAAATGTATTGGAGTGGAGAAGCTTTTTTTTTTTTTTTTTTTTTTTTTTTTCAAGGCTGGGCCTTGAGAGGGGATGTTATGCCCCAGGTGTTAGTATTTAAACATCTGCACCCTTTTGAAATCTTTTTGTGTTTGGTGAGTTGTCTATAAATATGGTTTATCTATTCTCATCTGTAAATACTATATACTCTTTCATGTTTTCTGATGCAGGAATTATTAAATTACTCCTGAGTATTTCTTTCATTTGAAGCTTATTTTATTATTCTTTTTCCAGCATTTTCTGCAATGGATTACTTTATTGTTTTATTGTTGTTGACACACAGTCCCACTCTGTCACTCAGGCTAGAGTGCTGTGACATGATGACAGCTCATTGCAGCCTAGGCCTCCTGGCCTTAAGCTCTTCATGCCTCAGCCTCCTGAGTAGTTGGGACCATAGGTATGTGCCATCATGCTGGACTAATTTTTTTTTCCATGGAGATGGGATCTCCCTATGTTGCCCAGGCTGATCCCATACTCCTGGGCTCAAGCAATCCTCCTACCTCAACCTCTCAAAGTACTAGCATCATAGGCATGAGCCACTGAAATTTATCTTTTTAATTGGCTTGCTTATGAGAGGAGTATCTTAGTTATAGACTTCTCCCAGTGCAGTTATAGATGTCCCCTAATTTATTAATTTTAATATTTTTGTATTTTCATTATTTTCTAAATAATTTTAAACAACCATTTGATTTCTTCCTTAATCCAGGCTATCAAGTGAGATGTTCAAAAAATGTTTTCTTATTCTTTTATATTAATATATAACATAGTTACATTATGGTCAGGTAATATCTATGTGCAGTATTCTTTTGTAATATATTGAAGTATCATCAAACTTAATCCACAATCAGTTTTTGTTACATTTCACAGACATTTTGAAATAATGCATTTCTGTCTCCTCTCTATATAGAGTGAAACATCTCTAATTCTCACAAGTTGCTCTATGAATGAGTTAACTGAGACTCACATATTTAAATTTTTAAAGTGGATACTGCTCGAGTTTGACAAAATTGGTACTAGATCTCCTGCCTGTCTCTAGAGTTTGCTATCATTACTACTTCCTAATATCTTCCTTTGGGATCCAGGAGATGAAAATATACAAAACAGTTAAAATGGATGGAAGAAGGAGGAAGATTGCAATAAAGTATCAGGACACATGAGAGAAACTAAAGAATAAACCAAAACACTGACATGACGTGTGTGTGTGTGTGTGTGTGTGTGTGTGTGTGTGTATCAAGGTGAAAATAACTGGCTGGGTGCATTGGCTCACACTTGTAATCCCAGCACTTTGGGAGGCTGAGGCTGCCAGATCATGAGGTCAGGAGACTGAGACCATCCTGACTAACATGGTGAAACCCGGTATCTACTAAAAATACAAAAAAAAAAAAAAAAAAAAAAAATTAGCCAGGCATGGTAACGTGCACCTGTAGTCCCAGCTACTCAGGAGGCTGAAGCAGGGGAATCGCTTGAACCCAGGAGGTGGAGGGTGCAGTGAGCTGAGATCACACCACTACATTCCAACGTGGGCAAAGAGTGAGATTCTGTCTAAATAAATAAATAAATAAATAAAATATCAGCTCTTCTGGAGGCCTGAAATTATAGGAGAGGAGAAAGACAGAGTTTAGCCCTGCATATATATCTTACATCATGTGCTTGGGAAAACAGTGATATGTAAAAGTAAGTAACAGTCCCAATGAAATAAAAAGGCACTGAGCATTAGAGGGAAAAAGTCAGCAGCATCCATATTATCTTCTATAATATTTAAATATCTTCATTTTAGAGTAGAGATGGAGAGCCAAAAGTTAAGTAGCAAAAGGAAATGAAAATGTATTTAATCATGCAGAATCAGAATGCTTTAGTACAAATATGTGTATTTTCATTTAACAAAATTATTTTGATAAGAAATTTCACTTTCTATTTGCTTTTTATTTCTAATTTATGACTTTTGTAAATAAAAGAGTTTAAGTTATATAAGTACGTATACCATAAAGATTTTTAGATCACATGAATTCATGAGGTTGAGAAGAAATTTTGAATGCTTAAATGTGACTTGTAAAAATTTATTTAAATAGTGAACACATGGGCATGGTAACAAAAAAGAGTTAAATGGTACAGAATAATAAGTAATGGGCAATAGTAGGCTCATTTTTTGTACTCTAACAATAAATAACTCCCTGTAGATAACGTCCTTATATTTAGAATTTTATTTTTAAATATCCACAAGATATTTTTTATTTTTAATTATTATGAATATACAATAGTTATACATATCTGCAGGGTACATGTGATATTCGGAAACAAGCATGCAATGTGTAACGATCAAATCTGCGTAGCTAGGATATTCATCACCTCAAACATGTATCATTTTTTTTTGTGTTGGGGACATTTCAAATACACTCTTATTATTTGGAAATACACAATAAATTATCATTAACTATAGTCACCCTATTGTGCTACTGAACACTAGAACTTATTCCTCTAACTAAATGTTTGTACCCACCAACAAGCTATTCTTAGCATCCATTGTAGTGGACTGTTTTCTTCTGCTTGTGGCAGATGGACAAAGTAGCCTCACCAGAACAAAACAAACAAAACAAGTGCTGTGTGTAAGAGAAATGTGGGTGAATGCCAGGATGAGGAACAGTGTAAAAGGGAAGAGAGCAGAGAGCACCATTTAAATCACAGAAGCAACTCTTTACAGAGCGGCAAAGATCCCACAGTTTTGGTTATTAAACCAAATTGTCTACTGCCCAATTTGTTGATTTGGGGATTATAGGGAACTTTGAAACTCAGGTGCACCTACACCAACCCACAAACCAGAACTGTCTCACCTAATACAGGTGAGTAGTATTCTATACGTCTATTGTTAGTAACTTTTTAAGGGTTTTGTATATCCACTGCTAATAAACTGTACCCTGGTTGCCTTCTAACATGAGAAATCTTGTCCAACAGAATTTGATTAATTAGAGCAAGCAGTTCACAGGACAACATAAGTCATTGTGTTCATGAGACGTTTAACAATCACTCATACAGTGCTTGCAATTCAGTTGCAACTGAAGAACTTTTCAGGGATAATCATTGCAAATAAGATGTAGAATCTTCCTGATCCCTTCAATTCTCTGACTTTAGCACTTCATTAATAATAAGCAGCTGTAATGATACATTTTAGAATTGATATCAATATGTATAGTGTTGCAATTCTGAATACATAACTGAAGTATATTTCTGCCTCTCTGCATTTTGGTATGCTTGAATCAAGGAAGACATACTTCTTGGCTTAGAAATGAATTTATGGGATAGCTCTTTTCAAATTCTACTGTAATGGGGTATTAGCTCCTAGATTGCTGCTTTCCTGATGTTACACACTGAGGCTATAGATGTACATATTGAAGAAATCCCTAGAGCCATATGTATTCTTCTGTTATGATAATGTTACCATTAGTCTTGATTGCTTTTGACGATAGTTTCTGGTTACAGAATTGCCCAAAGCAAGAAGTTTAGTTTGTTCACATTTTCCCCCTTAATTTGGGAGAGTGTTTTTATTTCACTTTTATTTGAAATGAGTTCCTGTTCTGTTATTATGGGATTTTATGTGGCTTGTCATTGTAGTAATCAATTTTATATTTTCTTCATGCCAGTTCAACATTCTGCTCTTGACGAGCACTTTGTCATATTTACTTGGGTTCTTGTCATACATAGGAAAACACTTCCTCTATTTGTCTCCTAAATTTTCATTTTCCCTTGTTAGTAATTTTGCTATCTCTATATCAACGTTCTGGCTGGTTGCAATTACAAGTTTTCCCAGCTGGGAGCTTGTAGCATTTTCTCAGTCTCTGCAACACGCTGATCTATTCTGATATGAGTACCAATTGTTTCACCTCCGTGTTCTGCATTCTTACCATGGTTTGTTGAAAAACAAAACTGTCAAAATTTGATATGGTAGCCATTTCTTTTTTGTGTTTTTCAGCTGAAACAAACCTCGTATTACTCAGGTGTCTTAGTTAGATGGAATCTACTTTTAGGTTACGCTGTTGGAATTGCTGGCTAGGGATTACAATTCGCGTTTAATCTAAACAATTGTCAAAGGCAAAAAACAATTCAGTTCAAATCCTTAATGGGAAACTAATTGGCCCTGTCTATGGCAACTAACATAAAAAGTTTCTTACTTTCTACTCAGTGACATTAAAGATCTGTGTAGGTATTGTTTTATCAGACCGAGCACAGACAGTCAACACCAAGACAAAAGTATGCCAAATTGCAGGGTTTATTGCCGGTGACCACGGAGGACTCACGTCTCTCCAACCCATGGCAGAGAAAGAAGGGTGACAAGACCTTTTTATACCCACAAAACCACCTTGGGAGTGGGGGTGAGGAGTGGAGATGGGAATGAAAGCTGTCAATCATTTCCTAGGCTGAGACTAGGTTGAGGGGGGCTCCGGGCAGGGGACTTTTGTCATTCCAATTGCCACTTAAGTGGTTTACAGAGGTTAAGATAAACATTAGCTTATACATTATTTGGATAGGTGTGGGGTCCACAGATTTTTCAGTTGCTTGGCACCAGGATGGAATTATCTGGGGGTGCTTACTCTGGTCAGTACCGGTAAACAAAGGCCAGCAATTCTGATAGATAGAGATAAGAGAAGGTATGCAGTTTTACCTCTCTTTGCATTTTGCAAGGTAAATTAGCAGTTTACAGAAGCCAAGGTTAGCAGTCATTGTGAGGAGAATGGAAACAGTTTTGTCTCTTTATAAAATGGCATTGTACAGGTTCTAACTCTAGGCTAGCTATATCACAGTATTGTGCACATATTTGTGTAGGTATATGTTCTGCTTGAGATCGAAGTTTTTAACCACTGCCACGGATTGGTACCACTGTCTTACGTTTTTTTGAAAGCCTTCTGTTGACAGTGATGTTCATCTAAAAGAGTGATTCTCAAACTGCCTGAGTCAGAATCATCTGGATAGCTGGTTAAAACACAGGGATTTAAAATTAGCAGGTTGTGAGTGGGACCTGAGAAATTGCATTTCTAAGAAATTTTTATGTACTGCTGAAGTTGCTGGTTAGGGGACCATACTGCTCTAAGCAATAAGGAATTTTAAATTAATTTGCCCTAAGTTTCTAAATCAATGCCTCTCATTGTTTTTAGAAGATATTTGAATAATTTAGGTGTAATGGCAACCATGGGAAGGCCAATACTTGCTATTGCTACTGTAAGGCTGGTTGCCTTGCCGGGAGTCAAAGGGACACATTTATCACTCTCCGCGCCTGATAACTGCCTCATCACCTGAGCTGATTATCTGGCTTCCCTACATAGCTTCCCCATACCCGCCTCTGCATACCATGCCCAAGCCCACACTCAGCACTAAATTACGCATCCAACCTCCAGCCCGCTGTTAAAAAACCCTGCAGAAAATTTTTTTTAAAGAAACCCCACTGTACCCTGCCCAGCAACAGCCTGCCCCATATGTCCCCGGCAGGCCCGCGTACCCAAAGTCCCGCCCACCTACCAATGGCAACTAGTTTCTTGTACTTCCTACTTTAACTCTATGTACTTCCTGCTCCTCAACAGCCAATAGAAATGCCTTCTCTTTGTTTCCCCAGTAGTCAATCAAGGCCCACCTACCCAAGGTCCCGCCTGCCTACCAATGGCAGCTAGTTTCATGTACTTCCTACTTTAACTCCATGTACTTCCTGCTCCTCAACAGCTAATAGAAATGCCTTCTCTTTGTTTCCCCAGTAGTTAATCAAGGCCCACCTACCCAAAGTCCTGCCTGCCTACCAATGGCAGCTAGTTTCATGTACTTCCTACTTTAACTCCATGTACTTCCTGCTCCTCAACAGCCAATAGAAATGCCTTCTCTTTGTTTCCCCAGTAGCCAATCAATTGCCTGCCCTCCCCATAAACCCCACACCCTGAACAGCCAGGTGTGACCTCTCTGGCCCCCTCTTGGACCACTGAAGCTTGCCCGGGAGCTGAATAAATTAACTTCTCACTTTCTTAGACTTGCCTCAGTTTCCTCATTTAACCTCAGCAATAAATAAATCTTACAGCTACTTCTAAACTTAATGTATGAGTCCAAAACTTGAAGCAATACACCCACACATACTTCAATGCAAATTATATAAATTTGCATAAGTTATTGATTTGGCTTAAAAATTTAATTCTGATATAACATAGATGGAAATAAAGAAACACTTATCTTCAGTGCTCTGAACCATTATTTCAAAAAGCATACAAAAGAAAGCAAATGCACAACAATGAAGGAAAACTTGACACTAATAATTTAATTTGAAATGACACGGAGGGAAGTTTTATTTACTACTGAAAGTCATTATTACTTTTCAAGCTACAAAAAAATTGCCAGATAATCCGATTAACATGTAAGTATTTTTCAAATTTCATTAGGGAAAGTCAGACAGAACAAACTCCATGTTAAAAGAGTAAGAAAAATAGAATTTTTCTATATTAGAACATTTTAGAGGCAAAAAAGTTAGGGAATTAAAGGCAAATTCACAGAATAATAGGAGATCCACAATTATTTATTATATTTAAGAAATTCAAACTGGCTAAAACCAGTCATTAAAATAACTAAGATAACTGTTTTTTAAAACATGAGTATAACTACTCATATAACTGCACTCGTAACATTATCTTAAGTATTATTTTGGTGTTAACCTGTATTTTCATCATGATATGAGAAGCACAATCTTAGAGGCATTTGGAAAATGACCTGAAAGGACTGCAAACAGTGTTTGGAAAATGAAAGAATATCTTTTTTTTTCTGGTTTGGACTGTTTTGCACACCACAAAAATTATGCACAAAAGTATTGGTTGTAACTATTAATATTCTAGTTATTTTAATTGCTTTCAATATTTTATTATCTATTATTTTTAATAATTGATGTAAAATGACATATGATAAACCATATGTACTTAAAGTGTACAATCTGATAAAGTATTCATGTGTGTTTATGCCTGTGACATTGGCAAAACAATCAATATAGGAAACATACTCATCAGCCCTCAGATTTCATTCTCTCTATATATAATCCCTTCCTTTCACCTTTCTATATTTCTCCCTGTCTCCAGGAAATCACATATCTGCTTTCTGACACTACATATTAGATTGTATTTCCTAGAATATTATTTAAATTAAATTATACAGTATGAACATGTTTTTTCATGGGTTTTAAAATTCACCTTAATGATTTGGAACTTCGTCCATGTAGTAATTTTCATTCAGAACTTTTTAGTGTGCCTTTCCATTTCACATTCTCTCCTTTACCATCGAGCATAGTGAAAAAAAATTGATGTTTGTCTGCTACAAAGCCACTTTTCAGGAGTGGCTACAAAAGCAATTAAAAAGGAGCTGGATTATAAGATCTGTTTTCTCTTACCGCACAACTTGCTAGAAAAAAGAAATTTCCAGGTTTTGCTTTATGACTCCACTCCATGTAGAAACCCAGTTCTCTAATGGGACTTGGAGAAGAAAATAATGTGAGAGTTCTTAAAATACTTTCCCAAAACAAGCCCTAGCTGAAAGTCAAACATTCTGAGGAATCTTTCAAAAAGAAGATAAAATACATCTTCAATGCAACATGCTTATAGAAAAACTCTTCAAAACAAGCATAAATTCCTGGTCCATCCCAGTCTTTCCTGACTCTCCTCTCCCAAACCTTCTTGTTTCTTGGTGCCTTGTCTAGATCTGGTCTCCACATCCCATGGACCTTAGCTCCCTTACACTTGGTTTTCTTACATTTTTGTTATAGAGAACTCGGAGAAAGAATATTACAATTGTGGCAGAGTTAAGTTGGAATATAGAAAAATGTCTGGATAAGTTTCAGAGATGGAGTATACACTCCTGAACCAAGCCTGTATAAGTTAGTCTAATATCTAGATCAATATGTAGCCAAAGAGTTCTACGTACTGAAAATGAAAATTTAACACCCTATTTTTAAAATTTAAAAAACTTTAATTTTTAAAGAAAGAAGTTAAATGTTTACAAACAATTTTGCCTTTATATAAAAATCCAAACATGCAGATAGCATAAATGTTGAAATAAATGTTTGAGACATTTTATGAATATGACTGTTTGTAGAAAACCATTTATATGTATTACAGGTTAGTCCCAGTGAAAAACACAATTAAATTTACATAAGTGATTTGTGTAAAGTTACATAGCAAACCAAAAAAGGAAATTGAATTTTGCCTTTGTAAGTTTATATTTAGTTCACTGAGTAACCTTTTAATCATATTGTATGTCAAGTGGCTACTGATGGTGGGCACTGAGTATCTTTATACTGTAAATAAATAAAACTCATCCTTTATTCTGGGTCTATCTATCTATCCACCCACCTTCCTATCCATCTGTCATCTATCATCTCTACCATTTTTTTAAAGATTGGTTACCTAAACATTCCATTAGAAAAGTTTCAAAGTTTGTGAAGTTTTGAAATCAATTCCCTTTTATCCCCAAATATAAGAATTTATTTCTGAAGACTCTGGGGTAAATATATCAAAAAGAAAAATAAGATACTATGTTATTTGTTTTCTATCAAAACACTTTATAATAACCTGGATCCAGAGCAACTGAAACACATACAATTCCATGGGAGGAGGCACCTTCATGTTTTAATTTATGTGACAATGCCTCTAAGAATTGAGCAATGCATTACCCATGTGGTCCTATGTAACAGTCCTGTCCTGAATTCTCTGTGGCTCCGTTCATAGTCACAATTTCAGTTTTGTTTCTCATAGTATTGTCAGCAATCATTACATACTCTGACATGTTTAATCTAAATGACTCACTACTTCTCACAACTAAAGAATAACAGAACAATATGAAACATCATAAAACATAACATCATCTCTTCCTATTTCATTATATATTCTCCTTGTAACAGGTTGGCCCAAACATCCTTTCAATATGATTAGATAAGTGAAGAAATTATATTAGATTAAGTTTCCTGAAAGACCATCTACAGTAAATACAGCTGTGGGTTTCAATTTAAATTAAAATTGATTGCATGCTTATTGGTTCTTCTAAGCTTTGGAACTGGAAAATTAAAAATTCACTCGTAGCAATTTTGATTTGATTCTGAGAGAAGGTTTTTGATTTAGATACCCAGCAGGCTGCCAGTAGGTAAATGTAAAAATGGGGAAGATATAAAAGTATTCTATTTGGGAAGTTATCATAATTTTATGAATAAAAGTGAAAGCTGAATCTATCTCTGGGCTTCTTAAACAATTATATCATAATCTATTAGTTTTTGGTTTTACTTTTTAATACATGATAGGCTTAACATACCTCCTACTTTTCCTGAAATAGTCCCAGTTTACAACTGCTGTCCTAATGTAATTTTCCTAGTATTCAAATAATCCAGGTTATATAATAATTTATATTGTCATCATTCATATTGGAAGCTACTTTTAGCAACAACTGCAACAACTTGAGGCTGGGCTATTGCTACTTAATTCAAAAGTAATTTTTTAGCCAGCAGTGTAGTGAGGTAAAAACATCATCAAATTTAATCCATTTAAACTCATATTTGCATTTCCTAAGGACAGGTTACTGAATGGTATTTAGGACACTGAAATTCTGTGATTTATCAGAACAATTAATTCTTTATGTAATTTTAAATTCAAGGGGGAATTGAAATAAAAGAAATGAAACTTGTCTTCAACGCCAACAGTCATCTTCTCTTCTCATCTCTGTCTAAAATTGAAGACACAGATATGTGTAAAAGATAAATATGAAATATGGACTGCAGCAAATATTCGAAAGAAAATAAGAAATCTGCCTCAAAATGTTGTGTAAATAATTGAAAATAAAAGTCTAGGATTAAGAACACTAATATAAAAAAGTAAGTATCACACTCAGCCCATCCACAGAGATCTAAAAGAACCTGGTAGAAAATATTATAATAATTCTGAAAAATAATAGTAAAAGCTAATACCTATTGAATACTTATATGCCATGCACTTTCCTAATCTCACCAAAAAATGTACTAGGTGCTTTTATTATTTTCACATTACAAAGCATGAAACTGAGGAACTAACAGTTCCATTGCTTATCTAGGATAATGTTTTTACAAAACAATGAAGCAAGGACTTAAACTTGCATAGTCCGACTTCAGAGACTGAATTTTAACCACTAATCAGCATTCATGAAAATAATTGTGTTATACCTTCTGCAGGCTAATGAAAACCTAGACTTATGCAAATAAATAATTATATAACTTTAAAAAATATCAATTATATAAAAAGCCCACAAATCATTATTTATATAAACTTTCCATAACTTGGCCTTGATATTAGTACCAGATTTATTGGCATAAATTTAAGATATTTATCTTTTTCCCTTAAAAGTAACAATGTTAACCTGCATTATGACATAAAATATCTCACTGGTTTTCCATGATTCCTTAGAAATTTAGATACTGATTCATAAGACACAAAAGTGCCAATAAATAATACTTAGGAAGTCCTTATTGTGTTTGTGCTCTTCCAGACACTTAACATACATCATTCACGTTTACTTAAACCTCATGAAGTGAATGCTATAGTTACCCTAATTTTTACAAATAAATCACTTATGATTCTAAGACTCATCAAAAATGTCTAGATTACCTTTTTTATCATTGCAACTAATGAAAATGTTAAAACTGTTTTAAACTTTTTATGTATTACCTCATTTAAATATCAAAAGAAACATATAATTTGGGTAGTGTTTTAATTTGTAGTTGATCATTTTTAATTTCTTCCAGCAACATGGCATATATAAAATAAGTGGAATGTGCTCTCTTTCAATATCAGTCCTTTCTTTTTAGTATTAATTCTATAATTTACAGTGTAACAATTTCTATCATTCACAAAAATAATTAATTACACTATGAGTTAAATTGCCCCATTGTGTTACGTTATTTAATAACTACAACGTTAGTCTTAAGCACCATGCCAATATACCTCCTCCACATTTTTTGCTATTATCATCTTATTTGTAATATACATTTAAGAGCCAATTTTGTTTTTTTCAACATTTATTTTTCCCTTCACAACTAGCCATATTTCAAGCTTTAGTTTTCTGATCAGTTTATTGGTTTTTATAATTCCTATATTTCTCTGTTAATAAAAACAATAACATTAAGATCGAGACCATCCTGGTCAATAAGGTGAAACCCTGTCTCTACTAAAAATACAAAAATTAGCTGGGCATGGTGGTGCACGCCTGTAGTCCCAGCTACTCGGGAAGCTGAGGCAGGAGAATTGCTTGAACCCAGGAGGCGGAGGTTGCAGTGAGCTGAGATCGTGCCATTGCACTCCAGTCTGGGTAACAAGAGCGAAACTCCATCTCAAAAAAAAAAAAACAAAAAAACAAAAAAAATAAAAAAACCAATAACATTAAAAAAAGCAATGGCTTCTTCAATACTCTAAGCCTGATGCTGACAAAAAATAAGGTGGAACAATCAAATTACTGGGGCTGACAGTATAAAAGAGGTCAAAATTCATCATTTAGAGCATCCCAGTATTTATTCCTCCTAGAGGAACCAAATGTGTCTTCTTCAACTAAGCTTACTTTATAATGTTTCAGTTCATCCATACAACAATCTTATATACTGAGTATTTGAATTTCAATTGAGAGAAATATGATGCTTTGAGAATTAAGTAGCTTGCATAAGGCCACATCATGATGTGTCTAGAGATCCAGGATACAGACCCAGTTGATTGCAGAACTTGTCCTCACACATATCATCAAGTTGCCCATCTCTGCCTGGTTGGGCTCCCGATCATTGCTTTTTCCTGCTTTTCTTTATCAGATTTCACTTTTTTTCTCTCTTCTTTGTCTCATATTCTGAACAAGAGGAGTACAGTAAATCACATGAAATAGGACGGAGAGCTGAGAACACAGGTCTCATGTCCTCTCTCTCTCTCTCTCTCAACTATCTGTACATTTTTCTCTATTAAAAAAACTCTCTGAAAGGATAACTTCTGAAAGTTGAAAATGACTTAAATATAGTATCATAAGGTTCTATTATTGCAGGGTATTGAGTGCCTTTAAGATTTTATTTTATAGATGGAAAAAGTGAGACAGAGCACTGAAGGGAGTTGACTCAAAATCACACATCTAGTAAATGGCAGAATTGAGCAGAAGACCTTGGTCTTCTGAGTCTTGTATCCATTTCACTGTTTCCCAAAATATGGGCTGTTGAATGAGTTACAATTCTCAAGGTAATTTTAGCTGCTACATGGCAACAGCATTAGATAGCAGTAAATCACGTATTGAGAAAGTTATTCCCATTTAAATTCCTTGCAATCCTTCAATAAGAAACTAACTTTAATGCTAGTGTATCTTTTAACCTCACTTAACCAATCCTCAGTCTTTGCTATTCTTTATTGAAAAACATGTAATGAATGGCACAACAAACACCTGTGTCTTTCCACTGCCTTTGAGAAGCAAAATATTACTAGACTTAAGGAATGTATGAGCCTTCTCTTATTTTATCCTCCTCCCTTTCTACTGCATTTATGAATTTAAATTCAGGAATTTCCAAGGAACTTAGTCAAAGTTTCAAGGATAGACCTGAACTGAGTTTTACCATGTACCAATCTATTTTTAAATAATAAGGTACTATTTTGCATTTAAAAATACACTCAAATGTATCGAATTGTGAATATGCTTCTGAAACTCAAATATTAACACAGTTATTATTTTTCTGAGATTTATCCACAGTGATGCCTATGGCTTTCATTCATTTATTCATTTTTACCACTGTATATTATTCCATCCATCTTTTCTGTTACTATGCATTTTTCTCCTCCCCTACAAGCTGTTTTCTGACACAAATAAAGTTACTTTGAGTATTCATATTTATGCTGGATTGTTTGTAGGTACACGCATTCCTATAATTTTTTGATAATGGCAGAGCAATGACTGAGTCTGTATATTTTCTAGATTGTGCAACTTTTTTTCCTGAAGTTATGGTCCCAGTTTTGTACTCCAACAGAATTGAGCATCACTAATTATTGTCATGCTCATAGTTTTTAAATTTTCAAATTCTGAAGTAATAAGTAATTGTCTTTAGATTTTATTTTCCTATATTAGTGAAGTTAAGCATCTTTAATATGTTTCTTGTCCATTTTTATTTACTCTGGGTCAACTGCATTTTCATATGTTTACTTAGTTCTCATCCATTTTTTACCTTAAATATTTATGTATTTATGACTTTTAGATATTCTTTTTACATTCTAGACACTAGTTTTCTGTTAGTTTTATATGTTTCTACTATATTGTCTCAGGATACATCTTGTTTTCTTAATTTATTTTTGTTGTCTTAGATAAAGTAAAATTATTCGTTTATGTGTAGCCTATTGTAACCTATTTTTAAAGGTTAAGGGTTTAAGTTAAGAAATTCTTTCCTTTTGAAGGTTTAAAATATATTTTACTATATTTTATTCTAACACAAATATAATTCCTATTAAAAATATGGAGCTATATCATCATTTATGTAAATAATTTAATTCAAAGGTCCTTTATGCACTTATTTATTAAATAATTTATTAGTTCTTTTGTTTGCTTACCACCTAAGCAAAAGTTAAAGCCTAGACATTTAGTCTAGCATTATAATCTTGATTTCAAAGTTTTATATATAGATTATACAAATTGTAGAAATAAATTACAATTTGCCCTTGGTTGAGATAAATTACTTTAATTAGATAAAGAAGGTTCTTTTTCAGTCTTAACTTGATAATTTTTATCATGAACAATATTAAATATTATCATATGTTCACACAATTATTGGTGTGATCATTGGCTGTTTCTCTCTATTAATATATAGTATTATTTTGACTGAATTTGTATGTTTATTCAACCTTACATTTATGGAATCAACCTAGATGCCCATTAGTGATGACTTAGATTAAAAAACTGTGGTATATATACACCATGTAATACTACATAACCATAAAAAAGAACAAAATCGTGTCCTTTGCAGCAATATGGATGCATCTGGAGGCTGTTATCCTAAGTTAATTAATGCAGAAACAGAAAACCAAATACCGCATTTTCTGACTTGTAAGTGGGAGCTAAATATTGAGTACACATGGACATAAAAATGGGAAGAGCAGACACTGGGGACTACAAGCAGGGAGAGGATGGAGAGAGACAGGAGTTGAAAAGCTATCTATTGGGTACTATGGGTACCTAGGTGATGGGATTATTCATACCCAAAAGTTTAGTGACACACCATGTATCCATGTAACACATATACCCCCTGAACCTAAAATAAAAATTGAAGAAAAAGAAAAACTTGATTTAGAAATGATTAAAGTTATATATAGCTTTAAAAATATACAGATAAGTAAATTTACCATCCCACCACCTATATATAAAGTGCTGTGAATAGTCTGAGATTTTCTGGTACTTACACACAACAGGTTAGCAAGTTTAACAGATACTAGCAGAAGACATGAAACTCTTGGGTCAAAGATAAAAGGCTTTAATATGCATAGCAATTGTTGAAATTAGAATATTAGCATGGAGAATTTTCTCCCAATAATGTCTAATCCTTATTTCTACACTGTCTTGCTTTTTGGCAAATTTTTTCATAATTATATTATTCAGTAGGTCACACTGATTAATTTGATTGACAAGGCTGGTACTAAATTCATTCAATTTGGCTCACTCAATATTTAGTTAAAACTGATGTTAACAAGACTCCAAACAGCACTTGAGGCTAACCTTCAATATTGGGCTCAACTGTGTCCACCAGGGTTCTGGAGACAGCCAGGTAAACAATTCCATAAAATTTAAGAGTCTACCTTAAAAAACCAAATGGCTTTTCACTTAAGTTCCTGTCAAGCCTTTCTACTCAACCCAAGGCTTTAGTCAAGGCAGAGCACCATGGAATAACAATCTCATAGGTTATATGTTGGCATACAAGTAGGAAAACTGGATCAGTTCTATTATTTATGACCATGCTGGCTAGTGAGTTGCAATCCATCTAAATGCCTTCCAGGGATAAAGCAGTGTCATTAATCACTTCATGTAGATTCTGGAACCAATGTTGTATTAACTTCTGCAATTGGATGAGTCCAACGATGGGAATAACTGCCCACTGGTGACATATAAAGAATAAGTCAATTATCCCTACAGGAAACTCTCCTAAGGAAACAAAGGTAGCCATGTTTTGTAGGGATCTCCAAGTAATCTGAGGGATACATGTTCTATTGATTGAACTTCCATAAACCCACAAATGAAAGTCCACTTAGAGCCAGAAGTTCTGATTTCGGTGACAAACTAGGAGAATAATATTTCCCCAAAAAGAATAACTGAATCTCTTTTAGGTAAAGTTGACATACTACCGGGGGTATATTTTTTAATGTATTATTTCCCTTTGACAATCAATGCTTATTAGGTCTTTCCAATCTTATAAGTCACTGCATCCAAGTTTACTCACCTCAAAATGCAAAATTTGACTGAAGAGTAACAAGCTTTCCATGGTATAGACATTCAGTTTTGACAGAAATGCCCCCCTCCCCCCACGCCACCACCTCAGTGGCAAACAAATAACTGTTTTTTAAAATGGACATATCTCTATGCCAAGGAGATGATGAATCCAAAACATTAACATGTGCATCCCTTTGCTGGAGTCTTGGATAAAAAAAAAATCATCAGTCATAGATACTTTATAGTTCAAAAGTTCATTAGATTATTTGCCTTGGATGCAGAGAGCATGCTACAACTTGCTAAACATCTTCTAACCCTTACTGTTCATTTGGGACCTTAAGTATGGTAATCTGTAGTCTATATGATGTACAGGTACAAGTGTAATGACAAAGTGAGGCACATTTCCAATACGCAAAGAAATCAGAGATAAGAGTCAAGATTCAAAGGTTCACAGAGATAAGAGTCAAGGTTCAAAGAGATGAAAGATTTTTCTAGACTACAGAAGAGATTGAGCACTTTGAATCTCCCCATAGTCCAAACAACCTTTCTTAGCAAGAGGGCTTTTGAAGAAAATCTCCATAGGATAATAACACTGCTTTCAGATCTATTAAGTCTAAGACTTCTGACCTGGCAGCCAACATGACATCATCTATGTAACAATAGCTTTAGACCTCAGAGAGTAAAAGGCTCTCATATTAAATTATGATCTGACTTCTGGCAATAAGAAAGTATTGCAAACTTATATTGGAGGACTTGCCACATGAATGCTAATTAGTCTTGGTCATCAGATGCAAGTAGGATATAAAAAAGGTTGTTAGCTATGTCAGCAAGGCCTAAGACAACATACTCAGTGCCATCAGCCTGAGTAATGGATTCAGTGTCAATCAGTGTCTGAAATAGTCAGGGACATGGGAGCAACAACTACATGCATGTGGCAAAAATCTACTGTAAGACTTCAGATCACGTGAGCCTTTTTCACTAGCACACATTGCTGTTGTATTGAAATATTTTGTCTCTTACTACTCCTGCTGCCTTTAAGTCCTTAATCAAGGCTGTGTTTTTCATTTCTCCCCATGGGGTTTTACATTGCTTCTGTTGGACCATTGGAGAGGGTATACAAGTTTGTCCAACCTGCCTTATTTTGTTTTTGTTTTTTGTTTGTGTTGTTGTTCTGTTTTGTTTCATTTTAGGATTTTAGCAACCTAAAGCCATCATTTTATTTTTTGTTTCTAGTGACAGATGAAAAAGAGGGATGAGGAAGGGGCTTTACTGGCCCAACCAGAAACAAAACCTAAGAACCCATGACTGTATCCTCTCCCTTGGATACCCTAGCAAGGAGGTGTTTTGAGAGTGATTAATGTGTCCTACTAGCTCTTCTCTGTATGCACCTCTTCCCAATCAGGTGGGTCCTCTTGGAACTCAAGAACCCTCACATTACATGCATATAAAACAGCAATCACAATTAAGCATACAGCAGTAGAAGTCACAACAAGACACTGAATTATTGCAAAGGGCCTCACTTTTGAGGTAACTTTTGCTTCTTTTCCATGCTTCAAACATTAGCCCAAATCTATCACTTAAATTTGATTACTTCCTACTCGATAAGAGTGGGCATGACGGCGATGTGGGTGCCTTTATTCAATAGAAGCATAAATGTTTGGATCCCTCCCCAAGTTCTTCAGTATACACAGATGAGGATGTATGGCTTTTGGATTTCCTTTGGAGAACTAGAGATGTCAGCTGCAACTCTGGTCCTGTTTTTTTTTTTTTTTTTGTAGCAGCTGAAGCCACATGTAGACTGGAAGAAAGAATCAAGTAGCTGTAGACTGGAAGAAAGAATCAAGGGGCACCAAAAGAGAAAGTGGCTCAGCAATAATAAGCATGGATTTGCATTTACTTTTAAATTCAGACACCATGGCTTGTTGCTAAATCAAATACATTTCTGATTTTTTCAGCTCAACCAGTGCTGTATTAGATGATGAGAGCTTCATGGCTAATGCCATCTATTTCAGGCATGAAGACCCCTTGACTAAACCATATTTCTTTCTGGATGGGGCCATGGGGCTTGCTGTCTTTGACTGACTTGACCTTGACTGGTTTATTGAGGATATAAATATATGTGTGTGTATATGTGTGTGTGTATATATATATATATATATATGTATATACATACGTATGTATATACGTATATATACATACGTGTATACACATACGTATACATACATACGTATATACTTACGTATGTATATACACATATACGTATACGTATATATACACACGTATGTACATACGTACATACATATATATACACACGTATGTACATACGTATATATATATAGTCTACAGTAATCTGGAAAACTTCCTCTTTCATTGCCACAAGAGTATTTCCGAAGTTTTCACCTGGTTTTAACATAAACATGGGAGCCTTCAAGCATAATGGGAATAACTGCATGAATTTATCTGTATTTCGTAGTGACAGTTTCTTTTTCTCTAGGAAGTTACCTTCATCAGTAACAAAAACCCAATCTGGGGCAATAATATCTGTTTTCTTCTAGCTTTAGAACACTCAGAGCCACACTTTGAGTTTATAAATACAAACTGTAAAGTATTTATCATCTATGTGCTCATGTTCTGACATTTAAATTGTACTAATTTGGCCTATATTTGCATTATCCCTGGTTATTATAGCTTATTTTTATTCAGGGCTATAATTCTGTCATTATAATTTATCTTCAAGCTTTAAATTATGTGTTTAATTAATTGTAGTTATATTCGTAAACATAGAGAAGCATAGATAATTCTTCATGAATTTTCAAATAATTTTTACAATTTTTCTACATTGCTGAAACTTCAATGATAGCTAGATCTTGGTTCTTTGTATTTTTGTGTGTTTGTTTTTTTTTCCCATGAACACCTATACATGTAGAGGCACACATACATACTAAAGCTATGAGCTTCACAATCAGGCAAGCACGTGGCTAGATTAGAAAAATCTTATTGCCACTTCTGCATAGATGATATTTTCCTCTGCTAGTTGGTCAATTTCATTGTTTTGTTTTTGTGAACAGCAACTCACTGTTAGAAATTTTTCCTATTCAGTTTCACCAATATAATGCACCTCATTGTACTCGCAACTATGAATGCATTTTTCTTTATTGAAAACAGCATCAAAATTCGTTTGGAGAAACATCTTCAGAGCCAAAATCTTTCATAAATATCTTCTGATTGGTTTAGATTGACCTTAGAATGTTTCATTTTATTTTTTCATTCCAAATTGACCTCAGGTCTTGATTATTATCCATGTAGATTTTCACACAGATCTTCTAGCTTTTCTGATTTGCAAACAGAAATCTTGAAGTTTGGATTATCAACATTATATTTTAAGCTAGTATGTTCTTCAAAAGCAGTGTCTGGTAAAGTTTAATTGACATGGCACAAAAACACAAAACATACAAAGAACCAGCTCGATATAGTACTACGAATTGGTTGGGGAGCTGAAAGTAGAATTTAAGGCTACTCTTCTTTTTCTGTCTTTGCTTAATCAAAATAATAATAATAATAATTGTTTGGATTAAGATGGGAGGAGAAATAATTCTAGATGACCTCCAAAGACTGCCCTTTTATAAAACATCTAGACCTCACACAACTTATATAAATAATTATTTCTCTTTGTGTGTGTGTGTGTTTGTGTGTTTAATAGCTTTATCTCAAACTTACTCTCAAAGCAAAAACAAATAAAATAAAGAAACCTCTTTATATATTTGATTTGTACCACAATTCGAGTAGCTGGCAAAATGTAAGCAAGATGTAGGGATAATGAACAAAAAATGAAATTGTGAATTCCCTGCCCACAAATTACAATCTTTTTAAAAGAAATTTAATATAGGGAACACTAATCTAGTAATTTTATTTTGGTGGTGAATGACACATATTCATATACCTAACCACGGGATGAATGATTATACAGAAGATAAAGAGGAAAATAATTCTTATAATGCTGCTGTGTTTGGAAAGCCACCTATTTCTTTATTGAGTTCTTGAAATGTTTGGTTTAAATAATCATGGCAAAGAATATATATATATGTATGTATGTATGTATATGTGTGTGTGTGTGTGAATATATGTGTGTTTCTAACATAGCAAACATAGTAAAATATTGGACTACATAAATATAAGGTCATGTTTTCATAATTCTCCCTTTACTATTTATGCTTAGTTGTGGCCACACATTTCTAAAGTGAGACAATAAATTCCTGTGAGTCATGGTTTGTTTTACTTGAGTAGAGCGACAATTGTGTCATCTGCTGGATTGATGTTGCTATAGATGTTCATTCACTTTATTTTTTATTTTTTCCCATTTTTTTCTAAGCTATACTCTGGTTCTGCTAGAGTTACCACATGGGCTGACTATCCTACTCACTGGAGTGGCTAAGAGATGCTGATCAGTTAGAAAAGAGAATTATTCCTAGATGCATTTGCTAGCTCAGATACTCTGATCAGACTAGAAACCTTGACTTTTTGGACATAGCAATTTCCCTGAAAATCTGATCACACAGTTTGTATTTCCCCACTAGAGTAACTAGAACTTCTATTTGCTGGGAAAGGTCAGATGTTTCAATTTATTCTTACAGAGTCGGGAGTAATCTCACTGAGAATCCCATACTGATCAATAAGTATGGACCAACCAATCTGTATAATGACATGATCACCCCAATCCTCACAGGCCCCTTATGTCATGAGCTCTAGTGACCCATATCGCAGGGAAAAGAGGGGATGAGATCAGACCAAGAGCTAAAAGATACCATCTCCTCTCTACATATATATCACAGAGTAATATGTTCTATCAATTATCAGTTAGACATGTATTCATTTGACCACTACAGCCAGATAGTAAGGGTTGCATAAAAATCATGAAAATCAAGTGATACTGATAATGGGAGACTAGAGAAAAGTGATAATTATGTTAAAAATAAGTTTCTAACTATTTACTCAAGGTTTTTGAAAACTGCATTAGAATTTCCACAAAATATAACCTCAAAATCTGCCACCTCTGTTTCATTAATGAAGTTCATATATGTTTTTAAGATTTACCTAATCTTTAATTTTGACAAAGTTGCTATTTATTACTATATTAGTACATTCTAATGCTACTATAAGAATATACCCAAGACTGGGTAATTTATATATAAACAAAATGGTTTAATTGACTAACAGTTCCCCAGGCTGGGGAAGCCTCAGGAAACATAATCATGGCAGATGGGGAAGCAGCATATCCTTCTTAACATGGCAGCAGGAAGAAGAATGAGAAAAAAGGAAAAATAAAGCCCCTCATAAAATCATCAGATCTCATGAGAAATCACTCACTATCTCAAGAGTATGGAGATAACTGCCCACATAATTCAATTACCTCCCATCCGGTCCCTCCCAGGAAATGTGGGGTTTATGGAGACTACACTTTAAGATGGTATTTGGGTGGGGACACAGACAAACTATGTCAGTTATCAAAATGTAATAGTTATGAAAGTCTGAATTTTCTTTTTAAAATTTGAATTCCTAATAAGCATGTACCTGAGAAGAAAGAGGTTTTCAGTTGTAAGTAAATTATTTTATAGCTTATAAATTTAAGGTAGTGTTAATACTCTGATTACAAGTAATGTTTCTAAATACAAAAGAGATAAAAAGAAAATGGAAAAACAATGTGGAAAGGCAATACTCAGAAAAGTCATATAGCCAAAGCATATATTCTTAATATTAAAGAAATTTTGCATTTTATATCACTTTAAACTTCTGACATGAAAATAAAGTAAAATCCTTACTTGTATAATATAGTTTAGTTATTATAATAAAATCTGAAATAATTAAATTTTTATATTCCTGAAGAAAAAATATATATATAATTTTTATCTTATTTTTGAATGATGATCTGTTCAGCAATAAATCTTCTGGCAGTGACAAACTAATAGAAGAAAAAAGTGACAGTGAAAAAATACAATAAAAATATCAAATCTATATTGTAATGGAAATCTTAAATTTAACATTTTAAAAATATGGTTTTCAATGTTTTATTAACTGGAGAAGTAGCTGTTTATTACTTCAACCTCATAAAACACTTTCTTTGAGTTACTAATATAATCAGTATTTTAGAATGTCAGCTAAATAAAGAATGTCTATTTTCAAACAATTTTAAATGCTCAACTTCTTTAGAAGTTAGGGCACAGTAATTGACAAAGATATTGATACATTTAGACTTACTAGATTTTTCAAAATTAAATAAATAAACCATAATATCCAGGTTGAAAGAATTAAAGAAAATAGTTTCTCTCATTGACAGGAAGTTTCAAATTCGCAAAGCCTCCTAAGGAAATATTCTGACATGTACATTAAAATTTAAAACAACCCTATATTTTGACTAAGAAATCCCTCTTTGGAGAGCCTTGCTTACAATAATAAAAATGGGAAGAGACAGAGAAAAATGGCAAAATAGAAAGCTCTACCAGTCATATCCACAACAAAGACCCTAAGTTAACAACTATCTAAACAAAAAAATCACCTTAGTAGATCTGAAAATTGGGTGAGCACTCACATTACCTGGTTTTAACTTAATATCACTGAAAGAGACACTGAAGAGATGGAACAGTCCTGAATTGGGGATGCCAACACTCCCCCACCTCTGGCAGCTGCTATATGGAGAGCCTCTCTGGGTACTGGGGAAGGGAGAACACAGCAACTGTGTGCACCAAATTCAGTGCCATCCTGTTACAGCAGAAAGGGAAGCCAGATCAAACTCAGCTGATGCCCACACACAGAAGGAGCATTCAAACCAGCTCTAGCTAGTGAGGAATAGCAGACCCCAGCAGTCCAAACTTGAGTGCCCACCAACCTTGCCTCCCAGGGCCAAAGTGGTCTCAATCTCTAACTAAACTTGAAAGGCAGTCTATGCTACAAGAACTGCAACTCTCAGGAGAGTTCTAGTGCTTAACTAGATCTAGAAACAGTGAACTGGGGGTGGCATTTTATCATCTGCTAACTGAAGAGCTCTGAGTCCTGAATAACCAGGTACTACATGGATACCCATGTACTGCATCAAGAGACTTACTAAACATCTGAGACTTGCTGGCTTCAAGTGAGACTCAGCACATTATCAGCTGTGGTTGCTACAGGGCAAAACACCTTATGTTTGAGAAAAGCAGAGGAAAAATAAAGGGGACTTTGTCTTACACTTGGGTACCAACAGTACCACAGAGGGCAGAGTACCAAGTAGGATCCCATGGGTCTCTGATTTCAGGACTTGTAGCTTGAACAGAATTTCTGGACCTGTACTGGACCAAAAAGGAGTTCACTGCCCTGAAGGGTGAATCCCAGATCGGGCAGCATTCATAAAAAGCTGAGTTAGGAGGCCTTGGTCTTTAAAAGAATAGTCCTTTAAGTCTGTTATTGGTGTTTAGGAATGCTTATGATTTCTGCACATTGATTTTGTATCCTGAGACTGTGCTGAAGTTGCTCATCAGTTTCAGGATTTTGGGCTGAGAAAATGGGGTCTTCTAAATATGTAATCAGGTCATCTGCAAGTAGAAATAATTTGATTTCCTCCTTCCCTAACTGAATAGCTTTATTTCTTTTTCGTGCCTGATTGCTCTGGCTAGAACTTCCAGTACTATATTGAATAGGAGTGGTGAGAGAGGGCATCCTTGTCTAGTGCCAGATTTCAAAGGGAATGCTTCCAGTTTTTGCCCATTCAGTATGATATTGGCTGTGGGTTTGTCGTAAATAGCTTTTATTATTATGAGCTACATTATGTCAATACCTAGTTTCTGAGAGTTTTTAGCATAAAGGGCTGTTGAATTTTGTCAAATGCCTTCTTTGCATCTCTTGAGATAATCATGTGGTTTTTGTCTTTGGTTCTGTCTGTTGTGAATTACATTTATAGACTTGCATATGTTGAACCAGCGTTCCATCCCCAGGATGAAGCCTACTTGATGATGATGGATAAGTTTTCTGATGTGCTGTTGCAATTGGTTTGCCAGTATTTTATTGAATATTTTTGCATCTAAGTTCATCATGGATATTGGCCTGAAGTTTTCTTTTCTTGTTGAGTCTCTGCCGGGTTTTGGTATCAGGATGATGTTGGTCTCATAAAATGATTTGGGAAGGATTCCCTCATTTTGGATTGTTTGGAATAGTTTCAGAAGGAGTAGTACCAGCTCCTCTTTGTATGACTGGTAGAATTCGGCTGTGAACCATCTGGACCTGGGCTTTTATTGGTTGCTAGGCTCTTAATTGCTGCCTCTAGTTCAGCCCTTGTTGTTGGTCTAGTCAGGGTTTAAACTTCTTCCTGGTTTAGGCTTGGGAGGGTGCAAGTGTCCAGAAATTTATCCATTACTTCCAGGTTTACTGGTTTATGTGCATAGAGTTGTTCGTAGTAATGTCAGATGGTAGTTTGTATTTCTGTGAGATCTGTGGTCATATCCCCTTTATCATTTTTTATTGCATCTATTTGATTCTTCTCCCTTTTCTTTTTTATTAATCTGGCTAGTGGTCTATTTTGTTGATCGTTTCAAAAAACCATCTCATGGATTTATTAATTTTTTGAAGGGTTTTTTTGTGTTGCTATCTCCTTTACTTCTGCTCTGATCTTAGTTATTTCTTGTCTTCTGCTAGCTTTTGAGTTTTTTTTTAATCTTGCTCCTCTAAAATCCCTTTCAATATTGATGATAGGGATTTTACATCTTTCCTTGCTTCTCATGCGGGTATTCATTGCTATAAATTTCCCTCTGGACACTGCTTTAAATGTGGCCCAGAGATTCTTGTACCTTGTGTCTTCATTCTCGTTGGTTTCAAAAAACATTTTTATTTCTACCTTCATATCATTGTTTATCCAGTCACCATTCAAGATCCAGTTGTTCAGTTTCCATGAAGCTGTGCAGTTCTGAGTTAGTTTCTTAATCCTGAGCTAAAATTTGATTGCACTGTGGTCTGAACGACTGTTCATTATGAATTCCGTTCTTTTGCATTTGTTGAGGAGTGATTAACTTCCATTTATGAGGTTAATTTTAGAGTAGGTGCGATGTGGTGCTGAGAAGAAAGTATATTCTGTGGATTTGGGGTGGAGACTTCTGTAAATGTCTATTAGATTTGCTTGGTCCAGATCTGAGTTCAAGTCCTGGATATCCTTGTTAATTTTCTGTCTCATTGATCTGTCTAATATTGACAGTGGAGTGTTAAATAATAGTGGAGTGTCCCACTATTATGGAGTATGAGTCTGTCTCTTTGTAGATTGTTAAGAACTTGCTATCTGTATCTGGGTGATCCTGTATTGGGTGCATATATATTTAGGATTGTTACCTCTTGTTGCATTGATCTTTTTACCATTATGTAATGCCCTTCTTTGTCTCTTCTGATCTTTGTTGGTTTAAAGTCTGCTTTATCAGAGACCAGAATTACAACTTCTGTTTTTTTTTGCTCTCCATTTGCTTGGTGAATCTTCCTCCATCCCTTTATTTTGAGCCTACATGTATCCCTGCAGTGAGATGGGCTTTCTGGATACAGCACACTGATGGTTTTGACTTTCTATCCAATGCCAGTCTGTGTCTTTTGTTTGGGGCATTTAGCCTATTTACATTTAAGGTTAATATTGTTATGTGTGAATTTGATACTGCCATTTTAAGGCTAGCTAGTTGATTTGCCCATTAGTTGATGCAGTTTCTTCATTGTGTGGATGCTCTTTACCATTTGGCAAGTTTTTGGAGTGGCTGGTAATGGTTGTTCCTTTCTATGTTTAGTGCTTCTTTCAGGAGATCTTGTAAGGCAGGTCTGGTGGTGGTGAAATCTCTGAGCAATTGCTCATTTGTAAAGGATTTTATTTCTCCTTCACTTATGAAGCTTAGTTTGGCTGGATATGAAATTCTAGGTTGAAAGTTCTTTTCTTTAAGGATGCTGAATATTGGCCCCCACTATCTTCTTGCTTGTAGGGTTTCTGCTGAGAGATCTGCTGTGAATCTGATGGGATTCCCTTTATGAGTAACCCGACCTTTCTCTCTGGCTGCCCTTAGCATTTTTTCCTCCATTTCAACCCTGATGAATCTGACAGTTATGTGCCTTGGGTTGCTCTTCTTGAGGAATGTCTTTATGGCATTCTCTGTGTTTTCCTAGACTTGAATATTGGCCTGCCTTGCTAGGTTTGGGAAGTACTCCTAGATAGTATCCTGAAGAGTGTTTTGCAGCTTGGATTCATTCTCTCCATCACATTTAGGTATACCTATCAAGAATGAACTGCCATTCACAATTGCTACAAAGAGAATAAAATACCTAGGAATACAACTAACAAAGGATGTAGAGAACCTCTTCAAGGAGAATTACAGGCCACTGCTCAAGGAAATAAGAGAGGATACAAACACATGGAAAAACATTCCATGCTCATGATTAGGAAGAATCAATATTGTGAAAATGGCCATACTGCCCAAAGCATTTTATAGATTCGATGCTATCCCCATCAACCTACATATGACCCTCTTCAGAAAACTGGAAAAAAACCACCTTAATCTTCATATGGAACCAAAAGAGAGCCTGCATGGCCAAAATGATCCTAAACAAAAAGAACAAAAGTGGAGGCATCATGCTACCTGACTTAAACTACACTACAAGCCTACAGTAATCAAAACAGCATGGTACAGATACCAAAACAGAGATATAGATCAATGGAACAGAACAGAGGCCTTGGAGGCAATGCCACACATCTACAACCATCTGATCTTTGACAAACCTGACAAAAACAAGATATAGCAAAGGGATTCCCTGTTTAATAAATGGTGTTGGGAAAACTGGCTAGCCATGTGCAGGAAGCTGAAACTGTACCCCTTCCTGACATCTTACACTAAAATTAACTCTAGATGGATTAAAGACTTAAACATAAGACCTAACATCATAAAAATTCTAGAAGAAAACTGAGGCAAAACCATTCAGGACATAGGCATAGGCAAGGTCTTCATTACTAAAACACCAAAAGCATTGGCAACAAAAGCCAAAATAGACAAAGGGGATCAAAGTAAACTCCAGAGCTTCTGCACAGCAAAAGAAACAATCATTAGAGTAAACCAGCAACCAACAGAATGGGAAAAAATTTTTGTTATCTACCCATCTGACAAAGGGCTAATATCCAGAATCTACAAAGAACTGAAACAGATTTACAAGAAAAAACCAACAAACCCATTCACAAGTGGGCAAAGAATATGAATGGAAGCTTTTCAAAAGAAGACATATATGAGACCCACAAATACATGGCAAAATGCTCATCATCACTGGTCATTAGAAAAATGCAAATCAAAAGCACATTGAGATATTATCTCACACCAGTCATCATGATGATCATTAAAAAATCTGGAGAAAACAGATGCTGGAGAGGATGTGGAGAAATAGGAACACTTTTACACTGTTGGTGGGAGTGTAAATTCATTCAACCATTGTGGAAGACTGTGTGGTGATTCCTCAAGGACCTAGAAATAGAAATTCCATTTGACCCAGTAATCCCATTACTATGTATATAATATGTACATATATTATATGTATTTATAATCCTATGGATTATAAATCATTCTTTTATAAAGACATAGGCATGAGTATGTTCATTGCAGCACTGTTTACAATAGCAAGGACCTGGAACCAACTCAAATGCCCATCGATGATAGACTGGACAATGAAAATGTGGCACATATACTCCATGGAATATTCTGCAGCCACAAAAAGGGATGAGTTCATGTCCTTAAACCCAATGAATCTGGAAACCATCATTCTCAGCAAACTGACACAAGAACAGAAAATCAAACACCACATGTTCTCACTAATAGGCGGGTGTTGAACAATGAGAACACATGAACACAGAGAAGGGAGAATCACACACTGGGGTCTATTGGGGGGGACTAGGGGAGGGACAGCATGGGGTAGGGATTTGGGTAGGGATAACATGGGGAGAAATACAAGATTCAGGTGAAGGGGATGGAGGCAGTAAAGTACATTCCCATGTATGTACCTATGTAACAATCCTGCATATTCTGCACATGTACCCCAGAAACTAAAGTTCAATAAAATATATTCCAAAAAAGAACAAAGGAATAGTCCTCATTGTCAGGGACGGGGTGGCGGGTAGTGTTGACTATGTGGCCAGGCTCCTCTGCATTTGAAAAATTGGTAAAGAGTGGGAAGCAGTGTGTCTTGTGGTTTGAATGGCAAGTCAGGTGCAATACAGTAGAATACCAGGTGTATGTCTAAGGTTTTTGGATCTAATCCCTGAGTTCTGAATGGCACTTCTGGATTCACCCAGAGCCTGGGGGACCTCATCATCCTGAAGGGAAGGACATAGACCTGGCTGGCTTTTCCACCTGCAGCTTTTAGAGCCCTAGGGCCTTGCTGAAACATAAGCAATAGCCAGGGAGTGCTTATATCAAGCTTTAGATGAGACTCAGAACTGCTCTGGCTTCAGGTCTGATGAACCAATACAGATATGCTGGTGGCCACAGGGATGCTTGTGTCACTCGACACCTAGCTTTAGGTGGTTCAGAAAAGAGACAGGAACTCTACACATTTTGGCTAAACTAAGGAAAGGGAATAAGTGTCTTTGCTTGGTAATCCAGACGTCTGCAGGAATCACAGTATTACTGGGCTTGGGTTGTCCCCTAAAGCAGAAACAGCTTATATCACAATACCCATGTCTTTTCAAATAACCAGAAAGCCTTCCCAGGAAGAATGTCTGCAAAAAAGCCCAGACAGTGAATAGTACAATAAATACCAAACTCTCCAATGCCCAGCTGCCAAATAACATCTACTATTCACAGCATCAACACTTTTCAGGAAAACATGACCTCACTGAATAAACCAAATAAGGCACCAGGGACCCATCCTGGAGAAATAGTGATATGTGACCTTTCATAGAGATAATTCAGAATAGCTGTGTTGAGGAAACTGTAAGAAATTCAAGATGTCACAGAGAATAAATTCAGAATTCTATCAAATAAATTTAACAAAGAGATTGAAATAATTGAAAAGAATCACAGAAATTCTGGACTTGAAAAATGCAACTGACATACTGAAAAATGCATCACAGTCCCTTAAATAGTGGAATGACTCAAGTAGAAGAAAGAATTAATGAACTTGAAGACAGGCTATTTAAAAATATGAAGTCAGAGGAGACAAAAGAGAAAAAAAGAGTAGAAAACAAATGAAGCATTTCTATTAAGATTCAGAAAATAGTCTCAGAGTGCCAAATCGAGTTATTGGCCTTGAAGTGGAGGTAGAGAAAGAAATAGGGGTAGAAAGTTTGTTCAAAGGGATAGTAACAGAGAACTTCCTAAATCTAGAGAAGGATGTCAATACCCAAGCACCAGATGGCTATAGAACACCAAGCAGATTTAACCTAAAGAAGTCTACCTTAAGACATTTGAGAATCAATCCCCCTAAAGCTAAGGATAAAGAAAGGGTCCTAAAAGGATCAAGAGAAAAGAAACAAATAGCATACCATGGAGCTCCAATATGCTGGCAGTATACTTACCATTGGAAGTTCTATAGGCCAGGGGAGAGTGGCATCACATATTTAAAGCACTAAAGGAGAAACAAATACCTAGAATAGGATATCTAGTGAAATTATCCTTCAAACATCAAGGAGAAATAAAGATTTTCCTAGAAGAACAAGAGCTGAGGGATTTCATCAATAGCAGACCCATCCTAAAAGAAATGCTAAAGGGGGTAATTCAACCAGAAAGAAAAAGACATAGTGAGCAAGAAATAATCACCTGAAAGTACAAAACTTACTGGTAATAAGTACACAGAAAAACACAGACTATTATAGCACCATAACTGTGCTCTGTAAACTACTCTTAAGTAGAAAGACAAACAGTGAATCAATCAAAAATAACTACAGCAACTTTTGAAGACATAGTGAGTACAATAAAATATAAATACAAACAATAAAAGTTAAAAAAGTGGGGAACAAAGGTAAGGTGAGTTTTTATTAGTTTTATTTTTGTTTGTTTGTGCAAATAGTATTGAGTTGTTATTAGGTTAAATTAATGGGTTGTAAGATAATATTTGCAAGCCTTGTGGCAATGTTAAACCAAAAAGCATACAATGGACATATAAAAGTAAAAAGCAAGAAACTAAATCATATTATCAGAGAAAATAATCTTCATAGAGAAAGACAGGAAGAATGAAAGAAAGAAGAAAAGACCACAAAATCACCAGAAAACAAATAACAAAATGGCAGGAGTTAAGTCCTTACTTATCAATAATAACATTAAATGTAAATGAACTAAACTCTCCAATCAAATCAAAAGACATCAAAATCAAAAGACAAAGAAGGTCACTATACAATAACAAAGGGGTCAATTCAGCAAGGGGCTACAACAATTGGAAATATATGTGCACCTGATACTGGAGCACCAAAATGTATAAAGGAATTATAGCTAAAACTAAAGAGAGAGATAGGCCCCAATACAAAAATAGCTGGTAATACCAACACCCCACTTTCAGCTTTGGACAGTTCTTTCAGAAAGAAGATCAGCAAAGAAACATCAGAAATAATCTGCACTATAGACCTAATGGATCTAACTGATATGTACAGAACATTTCATCAAAGAGTTGCAGAATACACAGTTCTTTCCCCAGTACCTAATTATTATCAGGGATAGATAATATGTTAGGTCACAAAACAAGCATTAAAACATTATAAAAAAATTAAAATAATATCAAACATCTTCTCTGACCACAATGAAATAAAACTGGAAATTAATAACAAAAGGAAGTTAGGAAATTATGCAAATACATAGAAGTTAAACAATGTGCTCCTGAATAACCAGTGGGTGAATAAAGAAATTATGAAGAAAACCAAAAACATTGAAACAAATGAAATTGGAAATACAACATACCAAGACCTATGAAATGCAGCAAAAGCAGTACTAAGAGGAAAGTTTATAGCTACAGGTGCTTAAAAATTGAAAAATTCCTAGATACGTACAACCTATCAAGATTGAACGAGGAAGAAATCCAGAACCTGAACAGATCAATAACAAGTAATTAGATAGAAGCCATAATAAAATGTCTTTCAGCAAAGAAAAGCCCACAATATAATGGCTTCACTGCTGAATTTTAACAAACATTTAAGAAGAACTAATACCAATTCTACTCAAACCATTGCAAAAAATAAATAAGGAGGAAATACTTCCACATTTATTCTATGAGGCCAGTATTACCAATACCAAAACCAAACAAAGACTCATTAAGAAAAGAAAACTACAGGCTCATATCTCTGATAAATATTGATGCAAAAATTCTCAACAAAATACTAGAAGACTAAATTCAATAATACATTAGAAAAATCATTCATCATGACTAAGTGGGATTTATCCCTTGGATGCAAGAATGGTTCAACATATGCAAATCAATCAATATAATATATCATATCAAGAGAATGAAGGATAAAAACCATATAATCAATGCAATTGATGCTGGAAAAGCATTTGCTAAAATTTAACATCCCGTCACAATAAAAACCCTCAAATCCTTGAGTACAGAAGAAACTCACCTCAGCATAGCAAGAGCCATTATATGACAGACCCAAACATCTTACTATTATGCTTAATGGGTAAAAGCTTAAAGACTTTGCTATAAGATCTGGAATACTACAAAGATGCTCATTGTCAGCACCATTATTGAACATAGTGCTAGATATTCTTCTTTTTTCTTTTTTTCTTTTTTCTTTTTTTTTATTGCATTTTAGGTTTTGGGGTACATGTGCAGAACATGCAAGATAGTTGCATAGGTACACACATGGCAGTGTGTTTTGCTGCCTTCCTCCCCTTCACCCACATTTGGCATTTCTCCCCATTCTATCCATCCCCAGTTCCCCCACCGCCACTGTCCATCCCCTATTCCCCGCAATAGACTCCAGTGTGTAGTACTCCCTTCCCTGTGTCCATGTGTTCTCATTGTTCATCACCTGCCTATGAGTGAGAATATGCAGTGTTTCATTTTCTGTTCTGTGTCAGTTTGCTGAGAATGATGTTCTCCAGATTCATCCATGTCCTTACAAAGGACACGAACTCATCATTTTTTATTGCTGCATAATATTCGATGGTGTATATGTGCCACATTTTCCCAGTCCGATCTATCATCGATGGGCATTTGGGTTGGTTCCAGGTCTTTGCTATTGTAAACAGTGCTGCAATGAACATTTATGTGCATGTGTCCTTATAGTAGAACGATTTATAGTCCTTTGGATATATACCCAGTAATGGGATTGCTGGGTCAAATGGAATTTCTATTTCTAGGTCCTTGAGGAATTGCCACACTGTCTTCCACAATGGTTGAACTAATTTACACTCCCACCAGCAGTGTAAGAGTGTTTCTATTTCTCCACATCCTCTCCAGCATCTGCTGTCTCCAGAATTTTTAATGATTGCCATTCTAACTGGCATGAGATGGTATCTCAATGTGGTTTTGATTTGCATCTCTCTAATGACCAGTGATGATGAGCATTTTTTCAAATGTTTGTTGGCCTCATGTATGTCTTCTTTTGTAAAGTGTCTGTTCATATCCTTTGCCCATTTTTGGATGGGCTTGTTTGTTTTTTTTCTTGTAAATCTATTTGAGTTCTTTGTAAATTCTGGATATCAGCCCTTTGTCAGATGGGTAAACTGCAAAATTTTTTCCCATTCTGTTGGTTGCCGATTCACTCTAGTGACTGTTTCTTTTGCTGTGCAGAAGTTGTGGAGTTTGATTAGGTCCCATTTGTCTATTTTGGCTTTTGTTGACAATGCTTTTAGTGTTTTGGTCATGAAGTCCTTGCCTACTCCTATGTCCTGAATGGTTTTGCCTAGATTTTCTTCTAGGGTTTTTATGGTGCCAGGTCTTATGTTTAAGTCTTTAATCCATCTGGAGTTAATTTTAGTGTAAGGTGTCAGGAAGGGGTCCAGTTTCTGCTTTCTGAATATGGCTAGTCAGTTTTCCCAACACCATTTATTAAACAGGGAGTCCTTTCCCCATTGCTTGTTTTTGTCAGGTTTTTCCAAGATTTTATGGTTGTAGATATGCTGTGTTGCCTCCAATGCCTCTGTTCTGCTCCATTGGTCTATATCTCTGTTTTGGTGCCAGTACCATGCTGTTTTGATTACTGTAGCCTTGTAGTATAGTTTGAAGTCTGGTACTGTGATGCCTCCCACTGTGTTCTTTTTGCTTAGAATTGACTTGGCTATGCAGGCTCTCTTTTGGTTCCATATGAAGTTCAAGGTGTTTTTTTCCAGTTCTGTGAAGAAAGTTGATGGTAGCTTGGTGGGGATAGCGTTGATTCTGTAGATTACTTTGGGCAGTATAGCCATTTTTATGATATTGATTCTTCCTAACCATGAACATGGAATGTTTCTCCATCTGTTTTCGTCCTCTCTTATTTCGTTGAGCATTGGTTTGTAGTTTTCCTTGAAGAGGCCCCTTACTTTCCTTGTAAGTTGTATTCCTAGGTATTTTATTCTCTTTGTAGCAATTGTGAATAGATATTTTAACTGTAGCAATCAGACAAGAGAAGGATATAAAGGCCATACATATTGAAAAGGAAGAAGTTAAATTATCCTTGTTTGAGAATGATATAGTCTTATATTTGGAAAAACCTAATACATCCACAAGAAAACTACTAGAACTGATAATATGTTTAGTAAAGTTGAACAATACAAAATCAACATACAAAAATCAGTAGCATGTTTACATGCCAACAATGAATAATTTAAAATAGCCACACATAAAATTAAATGCATAGGAATTAACCTAACAAAAGAAGCAAAAGATCTCTATAATGAAAACTATAAAGCACTGAGGAAATAAATTGAAGAGGACACAAAAAAATGGAAAATATTTTATGTTCATGGATTGGAAAAGGTAAATATTTTTAAAATCCATATTACCCCAAGCAATCTACAGATTCAATGTAATACCTATCAAAATAACAATGACATTCTTCACATGAATAGGAAAAGCAATTCTAAAGTTTATAGGGAACCACAAGAGATCCAGAATAGCCAAAGATTTCCTCAGCAAAAAGAACAAAACTAGAGGAATCACATTACCTGACTTCAAATTATGCTACAAAGATATAGTAACCAAAACAGCCGGTGGAACCATATAGAAAGCCCAGAAACAAATTCACATGCCTGCCTGCAGTGAACTCATTTTTGACAAAGGTGCGAAGAATTTTCACTGGGGAGAAGATAGTATCTTCAAAAAATGATGCTGTGAAAACTAGATATCCATATCCAAAATAGTAAAGCTAGAACCCTATCTCTTCCCACATACAAAATTAAATTGAAATGGATTAAAGGCTTAAATCTAATACCTCAAACTATGAAATTGCTACAAGGAAACATTTAGCAACAACTCCAGGACATTGGCCTGGGCAAAATGTTTTTGATTAATAGCCAAGAAGCACAGGCAACCAAAGCAAAAAATGAACACAAGGATCACATCAAGTTAAAAAGTTTCTGAACAGCAAAGAAAACAATCAACAACGTCAAGAGGTGACTACAACTCACAGATGTGTGAAAATATCTGCAAACTACTCATCTGTCAAGGGATTAATAATCAGAATATACGAGGAGCTCAAACAACTCTATAGGAAAAAACCTAATAACCCAATCAAAAGACGGGAAAACGATTTGTATAGCCATTTCTCAAAAGAAGAAATACAAATGGCAATCGGGCATATGAAAAGGTGCTGAACATTATTGATCATCAGAGAAATATAAATTAAAACTACAGTGAAATATCATCTCATCTCAGTTAAATGGCTTTTACCCAACAGGCAGGCAATAGCACACGCTGGTGAGGATGTGGATAAAAGGAATTCTCATACTCTGTGGGTAGAAATGTAAACTAGTACAACCACTGTGGAGAACAGTTTGGAAGTTCCTCAGAAAACTAAAAGAGTAACCGTATGATCCAATAGTCCCACTGCTGGGTATATATCCGAAAGAAAAAAAAAACAGTATATTAAAGAGAGATCTGCACTCCTAGGTTTGTTGTATCACTATTTATAATAGCTAAGATTTAGAAGCAACCAAAGTATCCATCAATAGATGAGTGGAAAGAGGATGTAGTACATATACACAATGGAGTACTTATTCAGCTGTTAAAAATAATTATATTCAGTCATTTGAAACAATATGGATGGAACTGAAGATCAACATGTTAAGTGAAATAAGCCAGGCACAGAAAGGCAAACGTCACATGTTCTCACTTACTTGTATGATCTAAAAATCAAAACATATAAACTTGTGGTCATAAAGATTAGACGGATGGTTACCAGAGGCCTGCAATGGTAGTGAGGAGTAATTGTGGAGGTAGGGATGGTTAATTGTTACAATAATATAGAAAGAATAAATAAGACCCAGTATTTGATAGCACAATAGAGTGACTACAGTCAGTAATAACCTAATTGTATATTTGTAAATAACTTAAAAAGTGTAATTAAATTGTTTGTAACTGAAAGGATAAATGCTTGAGGTCATGGATACCCTGTTCTCCATGATGTGTTTATCACACATTGCATGCCTGTATCAAAATATCCCATGTACCCCATAAATATGTACTACTATTGTGTACCCACAAAAATTTCAAAATATCAAAAAAATAAAAATAATAAAAAATACATTTAAAAAATGCTACTGGAGAATAGATATGGGGACAAAAAAACCAATCCTGAAAGATGAATTACCAAGATAACCAAATTAAATATAAATTAATATATTATTTAGTGTTAGTAAATATACATTCAAAGAGTAAATTTGAGCATATAAACTATTTCAATACTTGTATTTATTTATTGTGTGTGTGGTTCTTTTTTTTTTTTTTTTTTTTTTTTTTTCCGAGCTGGAGTCTGGCTCTGTCACCCAGGCTCGAGTGCAGTGGCACAATCTCAGTTCACTGCAACCTTTGCCATCTGGGTTCAAGCAAGCATTCTCCTTCCTCAACCTTATGAGTAGCTGGGATTACAGGCGTGTGCCACAATGCCCGGCTAATATTTTTGTATTTCACAGTAGAGATGGGGTTTAACCATGTTGATGAGGCTAATCTTGAACTCCTGACCTCAAGTGATCCGCCCACCTACCAAAGTCCTGTGATTATAGGCATGAGCCACTGCACCTGGTCAATAATTTTATTTTATAAACAGAAGTATACACACAATAATTATTTTGTATAAACATGGAAAAAATTAAGGATATTACGGAATGATGACATCAGATATATGAATATGAAATTATAGATGGTGAGAGAATGATTATGTGGAATGTTGCATATATTTTATCATATGATAATAATAGATGATAATAAGATAGACTTTATATTTCTATCTCATATATGAATATTGACACTAATATTTATAAATATGTTTAGTATTATCAGATGTATGAAGTATACATATTTATATGAGTTGTACTTACATATAATTTTAAGTAACAAAATACTTTGTAATATATAGTATGACAGTAACATATACCATAACAATGTGAAGAAATTAGCATTCTTATATCTCTTTAAATAACTATATGCATGTATGAATATGCACAGAAGGTTAGAAATATGGAAACAAAAGTAGTATCAGTTGTTACTTTGTGAAAGAATTTCACCCTATTTTTTTAAACTTTTGTGTATTATTTGAGTTTTTAAAACAAAAATGCTTTTCTTCTAATAAAAATACAGCTATTTCTTAATTTCTTAAAGACACACAAACACAATTTTTAATCAGAAGTGCTTCTATACTTCTGTTCTATCAGTTAATTACATTTGTAATTTCCATTAGTGTTCCTGGCTTGAAAGACACAAACTCAATGACAAATTTACCTTTTAAGTGAGATATCTACAGTATTTTGGGAGCTTTATTCTTTCCTCAATATATTTCAAGATCTTCCATGTCTAGTTATCTCCTTTTAACTATATCATTTGTCTTAGAAAGAAATCTGGAGTACATTATAAATAAATAGGTATATTATCTCTAACAGACTTTATTTTGCATATTATTTTTTTGAAAATTACTATTTTAGGAATTTTTGTAGAGACAAGGTCTCACCATTTTGCCCAGGCTGGCCTCAAACTCCTAGGCTCAAGAAATCTGCCTGCCTCAGCTTCTCAAAGTGTTAGGATTACAGGTTTGAACCACCATGCTTCTCCTCTAGATACCTTTATATAGCGAAGATCCACCCACATTTTTCTCTAAAAATTGTCCTATAGAGTTATTGTATTTGTAAACTGAATGCACATAAGCATATACTATAATACCAAAGTAACATACAAATAAAAGAACAGAAAATAAAGAAAATGCAATTATAATTATATTACGTTTGACTGAAACACAAAATCATTTTAAAGATTTAATAAGAGCTAACAGAGATTTGCATATATCCATTCAAACTGAAAACTAAACAATAATTCTAAAATATTTTGTATATAAATTCTATGTTTTCTATATATTCTTTATTTTTCTATATAAATTTATATACTCTGTATATATAAAATAAAGCCATATATAGAAATCTTTTGTCATCTTATATTTAAACTGAAGTATATGTTAATCCTGTTTCCAAAACTGAGTTTTGTAAACAGGTTCAAGTGTATTTGGGAATGAATAAACATTTTATTAAAGTAACATATTATCATTCATACCAATCTCACACAACAGTTTCACCTTGATGATGTATTCTAAATACAAAGCATTTTGTTATAACAAAACAGACAGCCTCCAAATCTTAAACATGAGATTTGCTTTCATCCCTAGAAGTGTTTTGGAATAAAATTCTTAGACTTTTCTTAATGTCTTTCCTTTTAAAATTTTTTACTAGTAGCTTTCACTTTTTCTTTTTGACGGGTAGTCCAATTTAGTCCATATTAACTGAGAATATTTTGTGTATCCAGCAGAGAGATTGGCAATAAAACTGAGATATCTAATTTTGCAGAAATATGGGTGATAAAACTAAGATATCTTCAAAATCTCATAAAATATTTAAAATAAAATATTTATATTTATGATATTATTACCAGAGGCATTATACAAAAGAGGCAATTAAAAGAATTACTTGAAATACTAATGAATACTAAAGAAGAAATAGGAAAAATACATACAGAGAGGACTTGAATTCATCTGTTTTTAATACAAAATATTGAACATTCATAGTATTGATTTTTTTTTCACAGAAAACTTTGAAAATTAAGGTAGAACTTCACAAAAGTAAATATGTAAATGTGTATCTTTTATTTTAAATACACCTCTTGAAATACATACATTAAGCAAATATAATGGAATATAAGTTTTCCATTCACAAGATTTTTTAAAATAGGCACTGAAACCCGATAATGAGATAAGCATTAAAGGATAATGAGAGTCTTTATGTTTCCGTCTTAATAGCAGTAGATTTCTGTGTTGCTATGTATGGACTCACTTGGAAAAAATCAAAAGCCAAAATATAAAGTTCTTTGCGAACGTGTGGTGCCCATTCCATGATTGATCCTAACGATATCAAATATTCACTATTAGTTTGTTAGTACTAGTGGTCACAATAACAACAACAACAAAAAAAAAACTTCTATAATTAGGTAATATTATTTATTTATTTATTTATTTTTGAGACAGTTTCCCTTTTTCACCCAAGCTGGAGTGTAATGGCGCAGTCTAGGCTCACTGCAACCTCTGCCTCCTGGGTACAAGTGATTCTCCTACCTCTGTCTCCTGAGTAGCTGGGATTATAGGCGCCTGCCACCACACTGGCTAATTTTTGTATTTTTAGTAGAGACGGAGTTTCGCCACGTTGGCCAGGCTGACCACTGACCTCAGGTGATCCACCGGCTGCGGCCTCCCAAACTGCTAGGATTACAGGCATGAGCCACTGCGCCCTTCCGCTAAAGCTAAATTTATTAATACAGTTTAGTTAACCAGTTTCAACATATAATCAATATGAAAATATTGAGATAGTTTTCTTTCTTGAAATTTTTACTGTCTTTAAAACTCAGTGTATTTTACTTACAGCTCTTCTCAGTTAGGACCAATCACATTTCAGGGGCTCAATGGACACTTGTGATGAATACCCTATGGGAAGTACAAACCTAGATTTTTCCTCTCTCCATCTCCTGACAGCTAAGACTCCTTCACTAAAACTCTGCTACTCAGGAATTTAAATCTTGAGTATGTAACTCATAGCTATTTAATTGTATTAAAGCAACAGCAAAGGTAGTTTTTACAATATACTTTCAGGCCAGACTATTCCAGATAAAAAATGGTTTTGTGACTTTCAACTTTTTGCTCCTCTGAAGTTGCTTTATTTAATTAAAGGCTAGTTTCTAAATCTGCTTTTCCTTTTTCTCATTGCTTTTCTGAGCCTGATATCCTTCCAAACAATACTATAATCATTTTTTAGGAGAAAGACAGTCAGATATTGTTAGTTGAAGCTAATATAATCCTAATTTGTATGTAATAAAATTTTTAATAAAAGTGAAAATACTGGCTGGGTGAGGTTGTCTCACATCTGTAATCCAAGAACTTTAAAAAACCAAGGCAAAAGGATTGCTCGAGCCTGGGAAATATATTGAGATACCTGTCTCTACAAAAAGTAAAAAAAGAAAATTAGCCATGCATCGTGGCATGTGCCTGTAGTCCCAGCTACTCAGGAGGCTGAAGTGAGAGGATCACTTGAGTGCTGGAGGTTGAGGCTAAAGAGAGCCATGATTACACCACTGCATTTCAGCCTAGGTGACAGAGCCAGATGCTGTCAAAAAAAAAAAAAAAAAAAAAAAAAAAAAAAAATCCTAACCATGACTAAATTTAAACTTTATTTAAAAATATCCACAATATGGAGTTATTGTATATAAAGACTATTCTTCAGCAACAAAAACGTAAACTTTGAAGTGCTGTGCATGTTCTGGATTAAAGGCTAGGTAATTTATTGCAACTTTGGAACTACCTTCATTCTTTCACTTATCTACTATATCTTTATACATTTTTTCAGCAAATATTTATGGAAATATATTATTTTCAAGACACACTGAGACATAAAGTTGAATAGTAGCACAAGATATCTAATTTAAGGCTTTCTTTTTCTAGTGGATTTTTATCTCATACGTATGTGTAAGATATGAGACCAATAGCTCATGACTACAATAAACGTATTTTAATATGAGAGAATAAAGTAGCAATGGTTTGTAAAAGAGGTGCAAAATGTCCTAAGATTTAAGGGATGAGAAGAATTTTAATTTGGAAAAATATGAACAACACAGAGGATTAAAGAAAAAAAGGTTCACAAAGGCTGGAAATCACACACACAGTATAATTTGGACCCAAGAGTGACCAGTTTAACTGAAACATAATAGAGCTACAGTGGGGCAGAGATGTTGCCTGAATGTTATTCAACTGAGATTTTTCTAGATTTCAGTGATCCTCCAGCAGTTTATTACTTGGCTTCCTTTTGGTGAGTGGGGCACTTTGCAAAATATGTAGTCTGAGAGCTGGAGCAGAACAATGTTAATTGGCCCGTGTGAGGATTGGACCCTGTGCCTTGACCTCATTAGCACCAGACTCTAAGCAGCTAAGGCGCCTAATTGAAACTGGCTCCAAGTAAAGGCCTTTCTTGTTACCTTCTTTTCCCTTTATTTTAAAAAATAGGTACGAAAAATGTTCTAATATTATTACTCTGTACAAAACACTGCATCAAACTTTTTATCTTTATATACCCTTATTAACATTTTTAAAGGAGATGTCTAAAGGAGAATATTGTTACATGTGTGTGTGCATTAGATTTATGAGACAATTAAAACACCTTGTATTTAACATTTTAGAAATTAAACTTTTATTATAATATTAGAATATAAATGTCATGTGCCCTTTAGAGTTTAGGAATGTACTTAAATAGTACAATTCTCCCTGCCCAGTTCATGTAGAATAACAGATCTTCAAGAATAAACACATTTCAGCCATTATAAGGAATTTAGGAGATAGTACAATGCATAAAACATCACAGATACAAGGAATCATTTCCCCATTTTTAGGGTCTGTTTCTCTAGAAAAATGGTAAATTTAATTATGTTTTAACATTATATTTTAACATTTTAATCTCATCACAACATTCATGAAAATATTGCTGTGTTAAAATATTTTTAAAAAGGTGCTGTTGGCTCGGCACGGTGGCTCAAGCCTGTAATCCCAGCACTTTGGGAGGCCGAGGCGGATGGATCACGAGGTCAAGAGATCGAGACCATACTGGTCAATATGGTGAAACCCCGTCTCTACTAAAAATACAAAAAATTAGCTGGGCATGGTGGCGCGTGCCTGTAATCCCAGCTACTCAGGAGGCTGAGGCAGGAGAATTGCCTGAACCCAGGAGGCGGAGGTTGCGGTGAGCCGAGATCGCGCCATTGCACTCCAGCCTGGGTAACAAGGGCAAAACTCCGCCTCAAAAAAAAAAAAAAAAAAAAAAAAAAAAAAAAAGGTGCTGTTAGTAAATCAAGTAATTGTAGTTCCGTAAGAAAAAGAAAATTATTTACAAAGACAACTTAAATTAGGTCTTTCATATTCATGGGTTGTACTTCTTAGATTCTACATCTGTGAATTTAACCATTCATCAATGGAAGTATTTTAAAAAATAAAAATAACACAAATAAACAATATAGTATAAAAACTATTTACATAGGTTTTATATTATATTAGGAATTATAAGTGATCTAGAGATAGTTTAAAGCATATGAGACGGTGTGTAATGGTTATATGCAAATACTACCTCATTTCATATAAGGACTTGAACATCCTTTGATATCCACAGGTTGGCAGCAGGGGTTCTGGAACTAATCCCCTGCAGATACTCCTAGACAATTGTCTATTATAAACACCTTAAAATACCACCTGAACCATGAAATAAGGAGATTACATACTGAATTTTTATGCATTGGGCATTTAATGGTGAAGTCAGAGAAAATACACAGTATTCCATGTGAACACCAAATAGTGAAAGGAACCCGTTTTTCAATTTTTTTTTCTTCCTTCTGGGAAGGTTTCCTAAACAGGTGTGGGCTTAAAATATAAAGGTGTATTTATTTTACTTCTAAAAGTGCTTACAATAGATGATTCAGAATCTGGACATTACTAGTAAATAAGCATGAACTAACTAAACTACCTACATACCTTTTATTGGCTAAAGTTAATCCCAGTGTATAATAATTTTATTAATGAAACCAAAACTTGCTTTATTTATAGGAGATATAGTAGGTCTTGCCCTAGTGTTTTCTGAAAACCAAACTAGAATTTGTAGAGCTATAGAATTTTAAATTTAGTTTTCCCTCAGAAAACTTTCCATTATATTGGATGAAGATAATATGTTACATTACTTAAATGTAACATATAATCACAATCTGGATTTTTTTTTTTTTTTTTGAGGAGGCGTTTCGCTCTTGTTACCCAGGCTGGAGTGCAATGGCGCAATCTCGGCTCACCGCAACCTCCACCTCCTGGGTTCAGGCAATTCTCCTGCCTCAGCTTCATGAGTAGCTGGGATTACAGGCACGCGCCACCATGCCCAGCTAATTTTTTGTATTTTTAGTAGAGACGGGGCTTCACCATGCTGACCAGGATGGTCTCGATCTCCTGACCTCGTGATCCACCCGCCTCGGCCTCCTAAAGTGCTGGGATTACAGTCTTGAGCCACCGCGCCCGGCCCACAATCTGGATTTAAAGGAATTTGTTGCATTTCTCTTTTTAATTTTTATTGTCTAAAGTGTTTATTAAAAAAAAGCCAAAGTCCAAACTGACTCCATTCCCATAGCATTCTAAGGTGGAGATTGGTGATACTCTATAGAAGCATCTGCAGCTGACCGTCAGGAGGCCTAGAATTTGCCCTATCCTCTACTTTCCTAATTTCCAATGCAGCTGAGCACCTTATTATCTGACATTTCTCTATCTACATCTTATCGGGTAACAAGTTGATTGAAATCTTTCGCTTATGATCTTGCTCTTATTGAGTTGTAAGAGCTCTTGTTGCTTTATGTATCCTGGATTCATGTCCTTTATCAAACATAAATGACAATTGTTCTTTCCCAGTGGCTTTTCTTTTAGATCCCTAAAGGTATATTTTGAAAAACTTTCTAATAACCTCACTGAAGTCAAATTTATTATTTAAAAAAATTTCATGGTTTATGCTTATAATATGCTGTCTTTTTGTCACAGTGTGACTTATTTTAAAAATCTCTATGCTTAATTCAAGATGACAAATAATTTATCCTATATTTTATCTTAGTTCTATACTTTTAGTCTTTGTTTTAGGTTTATAATCCACTTCCAGTTCATTTTTTATTTGAGTGAGTAGTAAGTCTAGAGACACATTTTTGTTTGTTTGTATATGGGTTTCTAATTGTTTCACCATTTATTGAAAAGACTTATCTTTTATCAATTGAATTAGGTTGGCACCTTTTTAAAAAATCAGTTGACCTTATATGTGTTGGTCTATTTTTGAAATCTAATATATTCCAATGATTTATTTTTCCATCCTAATAAAACAACACACTCTGAATTATTGTAGTTTTATTTTAAGTCTTGAAGTCATACAGTATGAATTATCTACCTTTGCTACTTTTCAAAGTTGTTTTGGCTCTCTTAGATTCTCTGTATTTCCATAAAAAATTTAAAAGCAGTTTGTCAATTTTGTAGTAAAAAAAAATAGCCTGTTGGGGTTTTCATTGAGATTGCATTTTAATTGCAGATTAAGTTTTGACATCTTAACAATATTGGGACTCCTGATCCATGAGCATGATATTTCTCTCCCTTTATCTGTGTCCTCTGTAATTTCTCTAAGAAATATTTAATAGTCTTTGGTGTAAAGGTCATATTCACTTTTCCTTATGTTCATCCCTAAATACACAGTATTGTATGCTCTTATAAGTGGTCTTCCTTAAAATTTCAATTTCCAAGTATTCAGTTTTAGAAATGAAAATATACAACATTCACATATTGACCATGCATCCGGCAACCTAGCTAAACTCATTTATAAATTAATACAGTTTTTACAAGTGCTTTAGGGCTTTCTGCATAGATGATGATGCTGTTGGCAAATAAAGACAATTCTATGTCTGCTGTACAATCTGTATGCCTTGTATTTCTTGCCTATTGTACTGGCTAGTACCTTTCTAAGTCAAGTATAAGTAGTGAGAAAATGCTTCCTCATGTTGTTTATGATCTGATTAAAAAACATACAGTTTTTCATTGTTATACATAGTGCTGAGTGTGAGTTTTACAAAGATGCCTTTATCAGGTTGAAAATGATTTCTTTTGAATTATGGATATCATGCAGTGGCAACGTCCGGGCTTTTAGTTGAACTGTCATTTGAACAGTGAACTTTTGTGATTTTTCCAACATAGGCATTTTGATAGAATTTCTATAAGCCTGGGTTGAAAGACATTTCTTAAATTTTAACATGTTATGTTTTATTTTTCAGTTCAGCACTTTTCTATTTTTTATGTGATTTCTTCTTACTTATCAATTAATAGAGGATGTTTATTAATAAGGACAATTGTTAGAGAGTTTCTCTACTGATTTTCATTGTGGCCAGAGAATATCAATAGCATTTTGCAATTTATGGATGCTTTCTGAAATTTAATGATGCTTCATGTGGCATGAAATTTTATCTGTTTTGTAAAATAATCTACGTACCGCTGAAAATAACGTATGTCTTGTTATTTTCATATGAGTATTCTCTAAATATCTGTTAGGTTGAGTTAGTTGATAATGCTCTTCAAAATGTTCTTACTAATTTTCTATTTAGTAGTTTTGAGATAGCAGTGCAGCAACAATCCAATGGAACTATAGATTTCCACAGTTCTTTCTCTCCTCACTGTCTCTCCCTCTCACCTATGTATTCTATAAATTTGTCATTAGTCATTGAAACTCATATTTCTCTAAATATTTAAGATTTTTATGTCCCCATTGATAAATTAAAATAATTATTGGTATCAAAGTCCTACTTTACGCTGGTAACATTTCTTTTCTGACATTTAAATGGTCTCATATGAAAGCATTATTCCAGTTTCTTTGGATGAATATTTGCATAACATTTTTATTCTAGGCTTTTGCTTTTCAAGTATTTTTGTAGTAACAGATATTTTAATACCCATTTTAAAGTTGTCTCTCCATCATCTTTTGGCTTGCATATTTTCTGACATCATGTACTTGGATCTATTTCTGGATAATCTATTTTGTTCCCTGGTTTCTTTTCTACTCATATGCCAGTGCTACATGCTTTTAATTATAGAAGCTTACTATATTTTAAAGTCTGACGGTACTAATCTCTATGGTAGTTTAGTAACCACCTCTCTTCTGCTCTGAATGGTTCCTTGGTTATTCTTACATGTTTGCCTACCATAGGAACTTAAGAATCAATTCTTCTAACTCTATAAAAAATTGGGAGTTGTCCTTATTGGGATAAGATTTCATTTATAAATTAAAGAGTACTGACATCTTTGTAATGTTGAGTTATCCTGTCAAACAATGTGAAACAGCTTTTATCTTCTCCATGTCTCTGTCTGTCTCTCTCTCTATATATAAATATACTCACACAAATACATATATAACCTATACATTTAACTACATAAGAATATATTTTACATTTATTTATATTTAAATATCTTTAAAATATATACAAACGTACTATTTAATATTTTTAAAGACTTAAAAATCTTTCTGTATAAATTTTGCACATTTTTAAATTAAAGTTTAAGTATTTATTTTGTGTGGTTGCTGTTTTAAATGCTTTTTCCTCTACTGCTTTGTATTCTGATTGTTTATTGTTTAGTATAAGAAGGCTATTGATTTTTATGTATTGACTTTATATCTTGCTATACAATGAATTATTTTATTGATTGAATTAATTCTGTCATGGTGTTTTATGTATTTCTAGGTATACTGTCATAATACCTCACATAAAAATAGTTTTACTCCCTTGATACCAATTTGTATGCCTTAATTTGAATACTCTCATCTAATGGCATTGGCTAATAGCTCCAGTACTATATTAGACAGTAGCAAAATAAAATGTGCATTCTTGCCTGTCTTCCTGACCTTAGTGAAAATATTTCTAGTCTTTCCCTTTATGTTTTAGGAGATTAAATATTTCTGTCTTTGTGTATAAATCCAATAGGTATGATATATATTTAAATGAATTTATATATGTATTTATATTTTGATATATGTATTTATCTATTTATGAAAAAAATATATCACATCTTTTCTTTTGTTTTTATTATACTTTAATTTCTGGGGTACATGTGCAGAATGTGCAGGTTTGTTACATGGGTATACACGTGCCATGGTGGTTTGCTGCCTCCTTCCCCCACTCCATTTACATTAGTTATTTCTCCTAATGTTATCCCTCCCCAATCCGCCCATCCCCTGCTATTTGTACCCTACAGCCCCCCACATACTGCCCCAAGACAGGCCCCGGTGTGTGATGTTCCCTCCCTGTGTCCATGTGTTCTCATTGTTTAACACCCACTTATGAGTGAGAACATGTGGTGTTTGGTTTTCTGTTCTTGTGTTACTTTGCTGAGAATGATGGTTTGCAGCTTCATACATGTCCCTGCAAAGGACATGAACTCATCTTTTTTGTTGCTGCATAGTATTCCATGGTATATATGTGCCACATTTTCTTTATCCAGTCTATGTTTGATGGGCATTTGGGTTGGTTCCAAGTCTTTGCTATTGAAAACAGTGCCACAATAAACATATGTGTGCATGTGTCTTTATAATTGAATGTTTTATAATTTTTGGGGTATATATGCAGTAATAGGATTGCTGCTCAAATGATATTTCTAATTCTAGATCTTTGCAGAATCACCACACTGTCTTCAACAATGGTTGAAATGATTTACACTCCCACCAACAGTGTAAAAGCATTCCTATTTCTCCATATCCTTTCCAGCATCTGTTGTTTCCTGATTTTTTAATGATTGCCATTCAGAATGGCATGAGATGGTATCTCAATGTGGGTTTGCTTTGCATTTCTCTAATGATCAGTGATGATGAACTTGTTTTCATATGTTAGCTGGCTGTATAAATGTCTTCTTTTGGGAAGTGTCTGTTAATATCCTTTGCCCACCTTTTGATGGGGTTGTCTGTTTTTTTCTTGTAAATTTGTTTAAGTTCTTTGTAGATTCTGGATATTAGCTCTTTGTCAGATGGGTAGATTGCAAATTTTTTTCCTATTCTGTTGGTTGCCAGTTCACTCTAATGATAGTTTCTTTTGCTGTGCAGAAGCTCTTGAGTTTAATTAGATCCCGTGTGTCTATTTTGGCTTTTATTGACATTGCTTTTTGGTGTTTTAGTTATGAAGTCCTTGCCTATGCCTATGTCCTGAATGGTATTGCCTAGGTTTTCTTCTAGCGGTTTTATGGCATTATGTCTTGAGTTTAAATCTTTAATCGATATGGAGTTAACTTTAGTATAAGGTGTAAGAAAGGGATTCAGTTTTAGTATTAAGCATAAAGCTGGCCAGTTTTCGCAACACCATTTATTCAACATGGAATCCTTTCCCCATTGCTTGTTTTTGTCAGGTTTGTCAAAGATCAAATGGTTGTAGGTATGTGGCATTACTTCCAAGGCCTCTGCTCTGTTGCATTGGTCTATATCTCTGTTTTGGTACAAGTACCACGCTGTTTTGATTACTGTAGCCTTGTAGTATAGTTTGAAGTCAGGTAGCCTGATGCCTTTGGGTTTGATCTTTTTGCTGAGGATTATCCTGGCTATGTGGGCTCTCTTTTGGTTCCATATGAAGTTTAAGGTGGATTTTTCCAATTCTGTGAAACAAGTCAATGGTAGCTTGATGGGGATAGCATTGAATCTATGAATTACTTAGGGCAGTATGGCCATTTTCATGATATTGATTCTTCCTAACCATGAGCATGGAATGTTTTTCCATCTGTCTGGGACCTCTCTTATTTCCTTGAGCAGTGGTTTGTAGTTCTCCTTGAAGAGGTCCTTCACATCCCCTGTCAGTCATATTTCTAGGTATTTTATTCTCTTTGTAGCTATTGTGAATGGAAGTTCACTCATGATTTGGCTCTCTGTTTGTCTGTTTTTGGTGTATAGGAATGCTTGTGATTATTGCACATTGATTTTGTATCCTGAGATTTTGCTAATGTTGCTTATGAATTTAAAATTTTGGGCAGAGATGATGGGGTCCTCTAAATATACAATAATGTCATCTGCAAATAGAGCCAATTTGACTTCCTGTTTTCCTAATTGAATACCCTTTATTTCCTTTTCTTGCCTGAATGCCCTGGCCAGAACTTTCAACACTATGTTGAATAGGAATGGTGAGGGAGGGCATCCTTGTCTTGTGCCAGTTTTCAAAGGGAATGCTTCCAGCTTTTACCCGTTCAGTATGATATTGGCTGTGGGTTTGTCATAAATAGCTTTTATTATTTTGAGATATGATCCATTGATACCTAGTTTATTGAGAATTTTTAACATAAAGGGATGTTGAATTTTGTCAAAGGCCTTCTCTGCATCTATTGAGATGATCATGTGGCTTTTGTCTTTGGTTCTGTTTATGTGATGGATTACTTTTATAGATTTGCATATGTTGAACCAACCTTGAATCCCAGGGAGGAAGCCAACTTGATTGTGATGGATAAGCATTTTGATATGCTATTGGATTTGGTTTGTCAGTATTTTGTTGAGGATTTTCCCATCAATGTTCATGGATATTGGCCTGAAATTTTCTGTTGTATTTGTTTCTCTGCCAGGTTTTGGTATCAGAATGATCTGGGCTCAAAAATTGAATTAGGAAGTTTGAGTTTTTGTACTGTTTGGAATACTTTTAGAAGGAATGGTACCAGCTCCTCTTTGTACATCTTGTAGAATTCAGCTGTGAACTCATCTGGTCTTGGACTGGTTTTGGTTGGTACGTTATTACTTGCTGCCTCAACCTCAGATCTTGTTATTGGTCTATTAAGAGATTCAAATTCTTCCTGGTTTAGTCTTGGGAGGGTGTAAGTGTCCAGGAATTTATCCATTTCTTCTTGATTTACTGTTTTATGTGCATAGAGGTGTTTGTAGTAATCTCTGATAGTAGTTTGTATTTCTGTGGAATTGATGGTGATCTTCCCTGTATCATATTTTATTGAATTTAGTAGATTCTTCTCTCTTTTTATTAGTCTGGTTAGTGGTCTCTTGATCTTTTTAAAAAAGCGAACTCCTGAATTTATTGATTTTTTTGAAGGGTTTTTTGTGCCTCTATCTCCTTCAGTTCTGCTCTGATATTAATTATTTCTTGTCTTCTTCTAGCTTTTGCATTTGTTTGATCTTGCTCTTCTAGTTCCTTTAATCATGACATTAGGGGGTCAATTTTAGATCTTTCCTTGCTTCTCATGTGGGTATTTAATGCTATAAATTTCCCTCTAGACACTGCTTTAAATGTTGCTCAGAGGTTCTGGTATGTTGTGTTTTGGGTCTCATTGGTTTTGAAGAACATCTTTATTTCTTCCTTCATTTCATTATGTATCCAGTAGTGATTCAGGAGCTGGTTGTTCAGTTTCCATGTAGTTGTGTGCTTTTGAGTGAGTTTCTTAATCCTCAGTTCTAATTTGATTGGACTGTGTTCTGAGAGACTGGTTGTTATTATTTTCTTTATTTTGCATTCGCTGAAGAGTGATTTATTTACAATTATGTGGTCAATTTTAGAATAAGTGTGATGTGATACTTAGAAGAATGTTTATTCTTTGGATTCTGGATGAAGAGTTCTATAGATGTCTATTAGGTTCACTTGTTCCATATCTGAGTTGAAGTCTTGGATTTTCTTGTTAATTTTCTGTCTTGTTGATCTGTTTAATTTGACAGTCAAGTGTTAATGTCTCCCACTATTATTGTGTGGGAGTCTAAGTTTCTTTGTAGGTCATTAAGAATTTGCTTTATGTAACTTGGTGCTCCTGTATTGGATGCGTATATATTTAGGATAGTTAGCTCTTCTTGATGCATTGATCCCTTTACCATTATGTAATGACCTTGTTTGTCTCTTTTGATCTTTGTTGGTTTAAATTCTGTTTTATCAGAGACTAGGATTGCAACCCCTGCTTTTTTGCTCTCCATTTACTTGGTAAATCTTTCTCCATCCCTTTATTTTTAGTCTATGTGTCCTTGCGTGTGAGATGGGTCTCTTGACTATAACACACTGATGGGTCTTGACTCTTTATCCAATTTGTCAGTCTGTGTCTCTTAATTTGGGTATTTAGCTAATTTACATTTAAGTTAATATTGTTATATGTGAATTTGATCCTACCATTTTGATGCTAGCTGGTTGTTTTGCCCATTAGTTGATGCAGTTTCTTCATAATGTTGATGGTCTTCACAGTTTGGTATGCCTTTGCAGTGGCTGGTACTGGTTGTTTCTTTCCATGTTTAGTGATTCCTCTAGGAGCTCTTGTAAGGCAGGCCTGCTGGTGATGAAATCTCTCAGTAGTTGCTTGTATGTAAGGGATTTTATTTATCCTTCACTTATGAAGCTTAGTTTGGCTGGAAATGAAATTCTGGGTGGAAAATTCTTATCGTTAAGGATGTTGAATATTGGCCTGCAGTCTCTTCTGGCTTGTAGGGTTTCTGCCGAGAGATCCACTGTGAGTCTGATGGCCTTCCTTTTGTGGTTAACCAGACCTTCCTTTCTGGCTGCCTTTAGAATTTTTTCCTTCATTTCAACCCTGGTGAATCTGTCAATTATGCTCCTTGTGGTTGCTCTCCTAGAAGAATATCTTTGTGGTGTTTTTTCTGTTTCCAAATCTGAATGTTGTCCTGCCTTGCTAGGTTGGGGAAGTTGTCCTGGATAATACCCTGAAGAGTGTTTTCCAACTTGGTTTCATTCTCCCTGTCACATTCAGGTACACAAATAAAATGTAGATTTGATCTTTTCACATAATCCCATATTATTTCTTGGAGGCTTTGTTCGTTTCTTTTTGCTCTTTTTTCTCTAATCTTACCTTCTCATTTTATTTCATTGAGTTGGTCTTGAATCTTTGATATCCTTTCTTCTGCTTGCTCTATTTGGCTATTGAAACTTGTGTACATTTCATGAAGTTCTTGTGCTGTGTTTTTCACATCCATCAAGTCATTTATGTTCTTCTCTATGCTGATTATTCTTGTTAGCATTTCAACGAACCTTTTTTCAAGGTTCTTAGTTTCCCTGCATTGGGTTAGAACCTGCTCCTTTAGCTTGGAGAAGTTTGTTATTATCCACCTTCTGAAGCCTGCTTCTGTCAATTCATCAAATTAATTCTCCATCCAGTTTTGTTCCCTCACTGGTAAGGAGTTGTGATCTCCTGAAGGAGAAAGGCCATTCTGGATTTTGGAATTTTCAGCCATTTTGTGCTGTTTTCTTCTCATCTTCATGGATTTATATACCTTTGCTCTTCGAAGTTGGTGACTTTTAAATGGAGTCTCTGAGTGGATGTTCTTTCTGTTGACATTGAAGCCATTTCTGTTTTCTAGTTTTCTTTCTAACAGTTAGGCGCCTATGCTGCAGGTCTACTGGAGATCGCTAGAGGTCCACTCCAGATCCTGCTTGCCTGAAAATTACATGTGGGGGATGCAGAACAGCAAAGATTGCTGCCTGTTCCTTCCTCTGGTTGCTTCATCCTGGAAGGGTACCTGCCTGATGAGGGCCAGAGCTTTCCTGTATGAGGTGTCTCTTAGAATAAACAGGGGTCAGGGAGCCACTTGAGGAGGCAGTCTGTCCCTTATCAGAGCTAAATTTCTGTGCTGGGAGATCTGTTGGTCTCTTCAGAGCTGCTGGGCAGAGATATTTAAGTCTGCTGAAGCAGAACCCACAACTGTCCCTTGTCCCAGGTGGTCTGTCTCAAGAAGGTGGAGGCTTTATTTGTAAGTCTTTTATGGCCTGTTGCCTTTTTTCAGAGATGCCCTGCCCAGGAAGAAGTGAGTCTAGTCACAGTCTGCCTGCAGAGGCTTTGCTGAGCTTCTGTGGGCAGAATCGCCTAGCTGAGCCTCAGTAATGGCAGACAGCCCTCCCAACACTAATCTCCAGTGTCCCAGGTCGAGCTCAGACTGCTGTACTGACTGAGAATTTCTAGCTGTCGATCTTATCTTGCTGATTTTCTTGGGGGGTTGACCCACTGAGCCAGATTACTTGGCTCCTTGACTCTAGCCCCTTTTTTTTCAGGGGAGTGACCAGTTCTGTCTCACTGGCATTTCAGGAGCCACTCAAGTATGAGGAAAAAAAATGCTGTGGCTACACCAGGGCCACCAAGTTTTGTGCTGGAAACCCGGGGTGCTGGTGTTGTAGTCACCAGAGGGAATCTCCTGGTTTGCAGGTAGGAAAAGCACAGTATCTGAGCTGGAGTACCGGAGTGTCTGGAAAAGTCCCTAATGGCTTACTTTGGCTAAGAGAGGAAGTTCTCTGGCCCTTTGTGCTTCCTGGGTAAGGCAACACCCCATTCTGCTCTGGTTTGCCCTCCATGGGCTACTTCCATTGTCTAACCAGTCCCAGTGAGATAAACCTGCTACCTCAGTTAGAAATGTGGAGATCACTTGCCTTGAAGCTCAGTCTCCCTGGGAGCTGCAGACCAGAGCTGTTCCTATTTAGCCATCTTGATGGAAATCCACCACTTATTTTCAAAACTATTATACAAATAGGTGTTTAAATTTTTTTAAAGGCTTAGCATCTATGAAGTCAACCATATAATTTTTCATTATGGCAGATGATATAAATAAATTAGTCCTGGAATCCTGGAATAAATCCAATTTGAAGCTGTTGTATCCTTTTGTTATCTGCTGTTAGAGTCTGTTTGCTAACATTTAATATAGTTCTTTTGAATAAATCTGTTATGTGTACAAATTTATGGAGGACCTGAAACATTTTGTTACTTGATGTAGGAAACCAGCCCTACATCACCTGTGGGTACCCTGATTATGGTGGGACAAAAGAATGAGAAAAAGACAGATTAATAGAGAAAGTGGGACCAGGAGGCCATCGCTCATTACTGGAAGAGAGTGAAGGCCCCAAGCTCTGATCATCCACTTTATTTATTGGTTACAATCACTTTGATCAACAAGGTGGGGTGGAGTGATGGTGGGGAGAAGGTGTCATGAGTGAATCAGTGAGCTGGAACTGAATTAGTGAGCTGGAACTGGTGTGTCATCCTAAGGATTGGTAACAGTGGTGGTCTGGGAGTTTCACAAAATGAGAACATGTCGTTATCTTTAGCTTACTATCTATGTACAGCTCATGGAACATGGGCCCTACAGGCAGCCTACAAGTATGGCTATGTCATAGTGCTATGAAGGGGTTTTACGTCCTTGAGCACACAGTTTATGGTGACAGAGCCTAGGTCACCCTACACTGGAACATGAGTCATGGAGAGGCCTTTCTCCTCAGAGGCCTCCTGTGGTCTTCTGAAGCTTGTTGTTTCTTGTTTATTTGTTACTCATAACCAATTTATGTAGGCACTCTGTAAGTCCTTTCTCCTTTGCTGCTTTTCCCAACACTTGTATATAATGTGTAGTAGTCAAGTAAGGGTAATTAAGACACCCATCACTCAAGAACAGTGTGTTTTAATTAAGTGAAGTTACCCTATCCTTCTAGCACACATCACTTTTCCATTTTTACTCTTTAACCATGTCCTTTTCATCTTCCTTCTTTCCCCCACTTACTTTTATGTGTTTCTTATGTCTTTCCACTCTCTACCTCCATGTGAGCAATTTTTTTCGTTCTGACATCTGAGTGAGAAGGGGCAATATTTTTCTTTTTACATCTGCCTTATGTCACTTAAGATAATGATCTCTACTTCCATTGAAGTTGCTGCAAATGATGGGATGTCATTTTTTTAATGGCTCTATAGTATTACATTATATATAGCTCATTTTCTGAATCCAAACATCCACTGATGAATACTTACATTGATTCTATATCTGTACTATTGCGAATAGTGCTACAATAAATATGCAAGTGCAGATATCACTTCAATGTATTGATTTACTTTTCTTTGGGTACACACACAGTAGTGAGACTGCTGGATGGAATGGCAATTCTAGTTTTAGTTTTTTGGGAAATCTCCATAGTGTATTCCATACTGTCTGTACTTGATTATATTTCTGCGAAGTGTGTAAGAATTCTCTTTCCTATGCAACCCTGCCATTGTCTACTTTTTGTCCTTTTAATAATAGCTATATGAAAATGGTGGCCATTAAGTTAAATAACTCAGAAAACAAAAATCAAGCACTGCATGTTTTCACTGGTAAGGGGGAGATAAATAATGTGTACATACAGACATAGGATGTGAAATAATAAACCTTGGTGTCTTGGAGGAATGTGGGAAGGTGGGAGGGGTTTAAAAGATGAAAAATTTTCTGATGAGTGTAATGTATAATTTTTGGGTGGTGGTTATCTTAAAGCCCAGATTTCACCAATAAGCAATCTTTCAATGTAATAAAGCTGCACTGTACCCTCTAAATCCAAAAAACAAACAAACAACAAACAAACAAAAATCCAGCCATTCCAACTGGGGTAAGATGATATCTCATGGTGGTTTTGATTTATGTTTTTTGGATGATTAGTGATGTTGAGCATTTCTTCTTATACCTTTTGGCCATTTTTATGTCTTTTTTGAGAAACATCTGTTCATGTCCTTAACCTACGTTTAAGATTATTTGTTTTTTCTTTTCCTGTTGAGTTGTTTTAGTTCATGATATATTCTGGATATAAATCCCTTGTCAGATGAATAGTTTGCATATTTTCTCCCATTCAAGCCATGCAGCAGGCTGTATCTTCTTACTGTTGATTGTTTCCTTTTTTGTGTAGAAGCTTTTTAGTTTAAGAGTCGTATTTGTATATTTCTGTTTTTGTTGTCTGTGCATTGCAAATCCTAGGCTTATTTGATTAGAACAATGTCCAAGAGGGTTTTCCCTAGCTTTCCTTCTAGTATTTTTATTTTAGGGCATCTTACATTTAAGTCTTAAATCCATTTTGAGCTGATTTTTGTCCACAGTGATACATAGGGGTCTGATTTCATTCTTTTTTATATGGTTATCCAATTTTTCTAGCACCATTTATTGAAGCAGTGATCTTTTTCCAATGCAATTTTTTGTGGTCTTCATCAAAGATCAGTTGGCTATAAATATCTGGGTTTCTTTCTAGGTTATCCATTCTTTACCATTGGTCTATGTGCCTATTTTTATATCAAAATCATGCTATTTTGGTTACTATAGTTTTGTAATATATTTTGAAGTAAGGTAATGTAATGACTCTTGCTCTGTTCTTTTAGCTTATGATTACTTTGGCTACTCAGGTGCTCTTTTGAATTCATATGAATTACCTTGAATCTCTAGATTTCTTTGAGCAATGTCATTTTAGCAAGATTCTTAAAATCTATGAGTATGTGATGTTTTCCCATTTGGGTCATCTTCCATTTATTATTTATTGCATCAATGTTTTGTAGTTTACCTTATAGAGATTTTTTTAACCTCCTGGGTTAAATTTATTGATAGATAATTTATTTTATTTTTTAACTATTATAATCAGGATTGCCTTATTTATTTCTTTATTGGCTAGATCATTATTGGTATATAGTAATGCTACCAATTGTTGTACATTGATCTAGATGATCTGTCTAATGCTGAGAGTGGGGTGATGAAGTTCCTCACTATTACTGTACTATAGGCTATCTCTGTCTTTATTTTTATTTTATTTTATTTCTTTATTTATTTTGAGACAGAGTCTCACTATGTTGCCCAAGCTGAAGTGCAGTGGCACAGTCTCGGCTCACTGCAACCTCCATCTCTTGAACTTAAGCTATTCTGCCTCAGCCTAGTTTGCAGAAGCTGGGATTACAGGCTCCTGCCACCACACCCGGCTAATTTTTGTTTTTCTTTTAGTAGAGATGGGGTTTCACCATGTTGGCCAGGCTCGTCACAAATGCTCTTGTACCTCCTGAAAACAAAATAAAAGCTGGAGAGAAAAAACAAACAAACAACAAAAACAGCCAATAAAGATAATACAGACATAGACGGAATAAAATCATGTTCTTTGCAGTAATATGCATGCAGCTGGAGGCCATTATCTAAGTAAATTAATGCAGCAACAGAAAAACAAATACTGTGTATTCTCATTTGGAAGGGAGAGCTAAACACTGGGTACTTCTGGCTGACAACGATAGACATTGAAAACTGCTACAGGGGGAGAGGGAGGGAAGCAAAGGCTGTCAAACTACCTATTGGGTACTATGCTTACTACATGGGTGATGGGATCAACAATCCCATATATTACTTGCATCCCATAATACAACAAGCTTCAGTATTATGGTACATACACATATAAACAAAGCCTCAAATATAAAATAAAAGTTGAAATTATTTTTTAAAAAGCATGGTTTGAAGAGTTCTAGTCCAGCTTCACAAAGCTGACTGGAGAAGTGTGAGTTTTGAGTAAAAACTTATTAACTGATAATAATTTCAATAAATATTATTGAAAATGGAAGTACATTTTTATTATCCACATCTGAAATTCAGAGCAAGGGTCTCTGCAATGTCTAAGTCTCTATATATGTCTATATGTACACATCTGGACATCTATGAAACTAAACTTGTAAGCAATATACATATACACACATTAATATGTATAAGCAATATACATATACACACATTAATATATTTATATAAACTGAAAAGAAAACATTTCTTATAAATTTCAGTATGTTTGACTGATTAATATGACAATATATATGGACTCTGCCAATCAAATTATATGGCAAATAAATAAATTGAGTATCTAATTGAGCTTTTAGCAGTTTTGAAAATACATTTTGGTCAGAGAGGTCACCGTGTGAGTTTTGCTTATAATATAAAATGGCTTTAAATAATTTAATGACAAAGCTTTACATTCACACACATGTGCATGCACACGCACACACACACACACACTCTCTCACAACCTCATTTCCACTGTTATATTTGTAAAAACAATTTCTCAATATTTAAATTTATCACATGAAAAATTGGGGATTTAACATAGAATCCCAAATGCTGATACAAAATTGTGTTTCATGGTCAGATTTCTGTATCAGCTTAGCTAGGGTACAGTCCCTAGATATTCACACACTACCTTTCTTGTTGTTGTGAAAGTATTTTTTTTTTTTATTTTTAATTTCAATTTGTGTGGGTACATAGTAAGTATATATATTTATGGGGTACATGAGATGTTTTGATACAGGCATGCAATGCATAATAATCACATCAATGAAAATGGGTTATGCATCCCCTCAAGCATTTATCCTTTGTGTTACAAACAATACAATTACACTTTTTTTAAAATTATTTTTAAAAGTACAATTACATTGTTATTGTCAACACCTGTGGTGGTGTCAAATGTTAGATCTTATTTATTCTTTCGAATTTTTCTGTGCCCGTTAACAAACCCGACCTCATCTTCACTCTCCCACTACACTTCCCAGCCTCTGGTAACCATCCCTAAACTCTCTATAGCCTTGAGTTTAATTATTTGGAATTTTAGATTCCACCAATAAGTGAGAACATGTGATGTTTGTCTTTCTGTGCCTGGTTTCTTTCACTTAAATAATGATCTCCAGTTCCATCCATGTTGCTGCATATGACAGAATTTTTTTTTTGTTTTTTTTTATGGCTCCATTGTGTAAATGTACCACATTTTCTTTATCCCTTCATCTGTTGATGGTTACCTTGATTGTATACAAATCTTGGCTATTGTGAACACTGCTGCAACACACATGGGAGTTCAGCTATCTCTTTAATATACTGATTATCTCTCTTTTGGGCCTATACTAATCAGTGGGATCACTGGATTATATGGTAGATATATATTTAGCTTTTTTTTTCTAAGTTCTGGAGTACATGTGCAGATCACACAGGTGTGTTACGTAGGTGTACACATGCCATGGTAGTGATTTGCTGCATCCATCGTGCCATCATCTACATTTGGCATTTCTCCTAATGCTATCCCTCCCCAATCCGCCCACCCCCTGCTATTCTTCCCCTGGATGCCCAACCCCTCCACCAAGCCCCAGGGTATGATGTTCCCCTCCCTGTGTCTCTGTGTTCTCATTGTTCAACACCCACTTATGAGTGAGAACATGGCATGTTTGGTTTTCTGCTCTTTTTCAGTTTGCTGAGAATAATGGTTTCCAATTTCATCCATGTTCCTGCAAAGGACATGAACTCATTTTTTAAAAATGGCTGTATAGTATTCCATGGTGTATATGTGCCACATTGTCTTTATCCAGTCTATCTTTGGTGGACATTTTGGTTGGTTCCAAGTCTTTGCTATTGTAAACAGTGCTGCAATAAACATATGTGTGCATGCGTATTTATTATAGCATGATTTATAATCCTTTGGGTGTATACCCAGTAATGGGATTGTTGGGTCAAATGGTATTTTTATTTCTAGATCCTTGCCACACTGTCTTCCACAATGGTTGAATTAATTTACACTTCCACCAACAGCATAAAAGCATTCCTATTTCTCCATATCCTCTCCAGCATATGTTGTCTCCTGATTTTTTACATGATTTTTCATTCTAATTGGCATGAAGTGGTATCTCAATGGGGTTTTGATTTGCATTTCTCTACTGACCAGTGATGATAAGAGTTTTTTTCATATGTTTTTTTGCCACATAAATGTCCTCTTTTAAAAAGTGTCTGTTAATATCCTTTGCCCACTTTATGATGTTTTTTTTTTCTTGTAAATTTGTTTAAGTTCTCTGTGGATTCTGGATATTAGCCCTTTGTCTGATGGGTAGATTGCAAAAATTTTTTCCCATTCTGTTGGTTGCCAGTTCACTCTCTTGATCATTACTTTCACTGTACAGAAGCTCTTAAGTTTAGTTAGATCCCTTTTGTCTATTTTGGCTTTTGTTGCCATTGCTTTTGGTGTTTTAAACATGAAGTCCTGGCCCATGTCTATGTCCTGGATGGTACTTTCTAGGTTTTCTTCTAGAGTTTTTATGGTGTTAGGCCTCATGTTTAATTTTTTAATTCATATGATGTTAATTTTTGTATAAGGTATAAGGAAAAGGTCAAGTTTCAGCTTTCTGTATGCGGCTGGCCAGTTTTCCCAACACCATTTATTACATAGGAAATCCTTCCCCGATTGTTTGTTTTTGTCAGGTTTGTCAAAGATCAATGGTTGTAGTGTGTGGTATTCCTTCTGAGGCCTCTGTTCTGTTTCATTGGTCTATATCTCTGTTTTGGTACCAGTACTGTGCTGCTTTGATTCCATTAGCCTTGTAATATAGTTTGAAGTCAGGTAGCATGAAGCCTCCAGCTTTTTTTTTTTTTTTTTTTTTTTTTTCCTTAAGATTGTCTTGGCAATGTGGGCTCTTTCTCGGTTCCATATGAAGTTTAAGGTGGATTTTTCCAACTCTGTGAAGAAGTCATTGGCAGCTTGATGGAGATTGCATTGAATATATAAATTACTTTGGGCAGTATGACTGTTTTCACAATATTGATTCTTCCTAACCATGAGCCTGGAATTGTTTTCCATCTGTTTGGTACCTCTCTTATTTCTTTGAGGAGTGCTTTGTAGTTCTTTAAGAGGTTCTTCATATCCCTTGTTGGTTGTATTCCTAGGTATTCAAACAGATTCAGTAATAAATGATAAAGGGAATATCACCAATGACCCCACAGAAGTACAAACCACCACCAGAGATTGCTACAAACACTTCTATGCAAATAAAGCTGTAAACTTAGAATAAATGGATAAATTTCTTACACCCTCCCAAGACTAAACCAGGAAGAAGTTGAATTCCTGAATAGACCAGTAACAAAGTCTGCAAATGAGGCAGCAATTAGTAGCCTACCAACCAAAATATTCCAGGAACAGACAGGTTCACAGCTGAATTCCACCAAAGTACAAGGAGAAGCTGGTGCCATTTCTTCTGAAACTATTCCAAACAATACAAAAAGAGAGAATCTTCCCTAACTCATTTTATGAGGCCAAGATCATCCTGATATTAAAACCTGGCAAAGACTCAACTAAAACAGAAAATTTCAGGCCAATATCCATGATTAACATTGATGCAGAAATCCTCAATAAAATACTGGCAAACAGAATCCAACAGCACATCAGAAAGCTTATCCACCATGATGAAGTCAGCTTCATCACAGGCATTCAAGGTTGGTTCAATATCCACAAATCTATAAATCTAATCTACCACATAAACAGAAGCAAACACTAAAACCACATGATTATCTCAATAGATGCAGAGAAGGCCCTTGACAAAATTCAACAGCCCTTTATGCTAAAAACTCTCAATAAACTGTTATCAGTGGATTGTATCTCAAAATAATAAGATTTATGACAAACCCACAACCAATATCATATTTAATGTATAAAAGCTGGAAGCATTCCCTTTAAAAACTGGCACAAGACAAAGTTACCTTCTCTCACCACTCCTATTCAACATAGTATTGGAACTTCTGGTTAGGGACATCAGGCAAGAAGAAGAAAATAAAGAGTATTTGTATAGGAAGAGAGGGTGTCAAATTATCCGTTTGCAGATGACATGATTGTATATTTAGAAAACCCCATTGTCTGAGCCCAAAATCTCCTTAAGCTGATAAGCAACTTCAGCAAATTCTCAGGATACAAAGTCAATGTGCAAAAATTGCAAGTATTCCTATACAGCAATAATAGACAAACAGAGAGCCAAATCATGAGTGAACTCCCATTCACAATTGCTACAAAGAGAATAAAATACCTAGGAATATTTACTTTTTTTGAGGACTTTCCAAATTATTCCTTATAGTGGTTGTACTAATTTATATTCCCACCAACAGTGTACAAGGGTTTCCTTTTCTCTACATCCTCACCAGCATTTGTTAATGCCTGTCACTTGGCTACAAACAATTTTAACTGGAGTGAGATGAAATCTCATTGTAGTTCTGATTTGCATTTCTCTGATGATCAATGATGTTGATCAACTTTTCATAAGCCTTTCTGCATTTGTTTGTCTTCTTTTCAGAAATGCCTATTTAAATATTTGGCCCATTTTAAATTGAATTATTAAATTCTTTCCTGTAGAGTTGTTTGAGCTTTTTATATATTCTGGTTATTAATCCCCTGTCAGATGAGTAGTTTGCAAATATTTTCTCCCATTTTGTGTGTTGTTTATTCACTTCGTTGATTGCATTTTGGCTGTTTCAAAGTTTTTTTTTAACCTGATAAAATCACATTTGTCTATTTTTGCTTTGATTGCTTGTGCTTGTGGAGTATTACTCAAGAAATTTTTGCCTAGATCAATAACCTGGAGAGTTTCTGCCATGTTTTCTTATAGTAGTTTCATAGTTTGAGGTCTTAGATTTAAGTCTTTAATCAATTTTGATTTGATTTTTATATATTGCAAGAGATAAGGGTCTAGGTTTATTCTTTCACATATGAACATTGATTCTCTGTGTTAATATTTTTTTATTAAAAAGTTTTCCCAGCAATATTTATTAAAGAGACTGTCTTTTCCCCAGTATGTGTTCTTGGCACTTTGGTGAAAATGAGTTCACTGTAGGTGTGTGGATTGTTTTGGGGCTCTCTATTCAGTTCCATTGGTCTATGTGTCTTTTTTTTTTTATGCCACTATCATACTGTTTTGGTTACTCTAGCTTTGTAGTATAAATTTAAATCAGGTAATGTGATTCCTCCAGTTTTATACTTTTGTTTAGGATATCTTTGGTGATTCTGGGTCTCCTGTGGTTTCACATAAATTTTAGTATTGCTTTGCCCGTTTCTGTGAAGAGTGTCATTGTTATTTTTATAAGAATTGCATTGAATCTGGAGTTCGCTTTGTGTAGTACAGACATGTTAACAATATTGTTTGTTCCAATCCATTAACACAGAGAATCTTTCCATTTTTTGGTCTCCTCTGCTGTGAAGGAGTTTTGTAAGTGTAAATAATCTGTTTCTTTAAGGCAGTATGTTCTAAACAATCTGGTGGACTTGATTCAATAAATTTAAAGGCTGTAAAAACAGAGCTGAGGCTCTCCTGAAGAAGAAATGTTGCCCATTGATAGAAGCTGTATGTTCTACCAAAAAGTCCAAGGAGGTCATTCCTGACATACTGCCCTAGGCAATTCAGTTAGCTGAGCCAGCCCTCACAAGCATTTAAATCAACAATTTGCATTTAATCTCCTAATATATGGCTTCTGTTGGGTCTGTTTCTCTGCTTGGATTCTAACTATCACATCTTGTCCCATTCTAAAGAAAAGGAATTTCTATCCATGATATGTAAATTGATTGAAAAAAAAATCCTATTTTAATATCATACATTTTGCTAATTATCCAAAATATATATACACCCAATACAGGAGCACCCAGATACATAAAGCAAGTTCTTAACGACGTACAAAGAGACCTAGACTACCACACAAACATTATGGGAGTCTTTGACACTCCACTGTCAATATTAGACAGATCAATGAGACAGAAAATTAACAAGGATATCCAGGACTTGAACTCAGATCTGAACCAAGTGGACCTAATAGACATCTAGACAACTCTTCACCCAAATCCACAGAGTATACATTCTTCTCAGCACCACATTGCTCTTATTCTAAAATTGACCACAGAATTGGAAGTAAATCACTCCTCAGCAAATACAAAAGAATGGAAATCATAACAACCAGTATCTCAGACCACAGTGCTATCAAATTAGAACTCAGGATTTAGAAGCTCACTTAAAACTGCACAACTACATGGAAACTGAAGAACCTGATCCTGAATGACTACTGAATAAATAATGAAATGAAGGTAGAAATAAAAATGTTCTTCAAACCAATGAGAACAAAGATACGATGTACCAGAATCTCTGGGACACATTCAAAGCAGTGTGTAGGGGGAAATTTATAGCACTAAATGCCCACATAAGAAGCGAGTAAACATCTAAAATTAACACCCCATCCTAATGGTTAAAAGAACTAGAGGAGAAAGATCAAACAAACTCAAAAAATAGCAGAAGACAAGAAATAACTAAGATTGAGAAGAACTGAAGGAATTAGAGACACAAAAACCCTTCGAAAAACATCAATGAATCCAGTAGCTATTTTTTTGAAAAGATCAACAAAATAGATAGACCACTAGCCAAACTAAAAAAAAAAAAAAAAAGAGAGAGAGAGAGAAGAATCAAATAGATGCAATAAAAAATGATAGAGGGGATATCAACACCCATTCCACAAAAATACAAACTACCACCAGAGATTACTGAAAACAACTCTATGCACATAAACCAGTAAACCTGGAAGAAATGGATAAATTTCTGGACATTTACACCCTCCTAAGACTAAACCAGGAAGAAGATGAATCCCTGAATAGACCAATAACAAGGTCTGCAAATGAAGCAGCAATTAATAAACTACCAACAACAACAAAAAAATCCAGGTCCAGATGGGCTCACAGCTGAATTCTACCAGAGGTACAAGGAGGAGCTGGTACTATTCCTTCTGAAACTATTCCAAACAATAAAAAAAGAGTGAATCCTCCCAAACTCATTTTATGAGACCAACATCATCCTGATAGCAAAACCTGGCAGAGACTCAACTAAAAAATAAATCTTCAGGCCAATATTCATGATGAACGTGGATATTGTTCATCAATAATGAACAATATTCTTCAATATTGTTCAAAATCTTCAATAAAATACTGGAAAATCGAATGCAACAGCACATCAAAAAGCTTATTCATCATGAACAAGTAGGCTTCATTCCAGGGATGCAAGGCTGGTTCAACATATGCAAATCTATAAACATAATCCATCACATAAACGGAACCAAAGACAAAAGCCACATGATCATCTCCATAGATGCAGAAAAGGCCTTTGACAAAATTCAACAGCCCTATATGCTAAAAACTCTCAATAAACAAGGTATCGATGGAACGTATCTCAAATAATAAAAGCGGTTTTTGATAACCCCACAGCCAATATCATATTAAGCAGGCAAAAACTGAAAGCATTGCCCCTGAAAACTGGCACTAGACAAGGATGCCCACTCTCACCAGTCCTATTCAAAATGGTATTAGAAGTTCTAGCCAGAGCAATCAGGCAAGAAAAAGAAATAAAGGGTATTCAATTAGGAAAAGAGGAAGTCAAATTATCTCTATTTGCAGGTGACATGCTTGTATATTTAGAAGACTCCATCATCTCAGCCCAAAAAGTCCCTAAGCTGATAAGCAACTTCAGCAAAGTCTCCAGATACATAATCAAAGTGTGAAAATCACAAGCATTCCTATACACCAATAACAGACAGACAGAGACAAATCATAATGAACTCCCATTCACAATTTCCACAAAGAGTAAAAAACTACCCAGGAATACAACTAACAAGGAAATGAAGGACCTCTTCAAGGAGAACTACAAACCACTGCTCAAGGAAATAAGAGAGGGCACAAACAGATGAAAAAACATTCCATGCTCATAGTTAGGAAGAATCAATATTGTGAAAATGGCCATATGCCCAAAGTAATTTATAGATTAATTGCTATTCCCATCAAGCTACAATTGATTTTCTTCAAGAGCTGGAAAAAAACACCTTAAACTTCGTATGGAACCAAAAAGAGCCCATATAGCCAAGACAATCCTAAGCAAAAAGGACAAAGCTGGAGGCATCATGCTACCTGACTTCAAACTATACTACAAGCCTACAGTAATCAAAACATCATGGTACTGGTACCAAAACGGAGATGTAGACCAATGGAATAGAACAGAGGCCTTGGAAGCAACACCACCCATCTACAAACATCTGATCTTTGACAAACCTGACAAAAATGAGCAATGGTGAAAAGATTCCCTGTTTAATAAATGATGTTGGGGAAACTGGCTAATCATGTGCAGAAAGCTGAAACTGGACCCCTTCCTTACACTTTATACAAAAATTAACTAGAGATGAATTACAACATGATACCTAACACTATAAAAACCCTAGAAGAAAACCTAGGCAATACAATTCAGGACATAGGCATAGGCAAGAACTTCATGACTAAAACACCAAAAGCAATAGCAACAAAGCCAAAATAGACAAGTGGAATCTAATTAAACTTAAGAGCTTCTGTACAGCAAAATAGTCATTAGAGTGAACCAGCATCCAAGAGAATAGGAAAAAATTTTTTTCAAGTTACCCATCTGACAAAGGGCTAACATTAAGAATCTACAAAGAACTTAAACAAATTTACAAAAAAATAAAAATAAAAAAATCAAAAAGTGGGTGAAGGATATGAATAGACACATCTTAAAAGAAGACATTTACATGGCCAACAAACATATGAAAAACTTGTCATCATCATTGGTCAGTAGACAAATGCAAATCAAAACCACATTTTGATACCATCTTACAGCAGTTAGAATGGTGATCATTAAGAAATCTGGAGGCAATAGATGCTGGAGAGGATATGGAGAAATAGGAATGTTTTTACACTGTTAAAGTGTAAATTAGTTCATTGTGGAAGACAGTGTGGTGATTACTCAAGAATCTAGAAATAGAAATACCATTTGACCGAGCAATCCCGTTACTGGGTATATACTGAAGTGATTACAAATCATTCTGTTATAAAGACACATGCACATGTATGTTAATTACAGCACTTTTTACAATAGCAAAGAGTTGGAACCAACACAAATGTCCATCAAAGACAGACTGGATAAAGAAATTGTGGCACATATACACCATGGACTACTATGCAGCCCTAAAAAAGGATGAGTTCATGTCCTTTGCAGAGACATGGATGAAGCTGGAAATCATCATTCTCAGCAAACTGACTGACACAAGAACAGAAAACCAAACACTGTGTATTTTCACTCATAAGTGGATGTTGAACCATGAGAAGACAAGGACACAAAGAGGGGAACATTACACACTGGTGCTAGTTGGGGGATAGGAGGGCTAAGGGAGGGATAGCAAGGGGGTGGGTGGATTGGGGAGGGATAACATTAGGAGGAATTCCTAATGTCAGTGATATGGGGATGGATGCACCAAACCATCATGGCATGTGTATACCTATGTTACTATCCTGCACATGTTACCATCCTGTACATGATCTGCACATGTACCCCAGAACTTAAATTATCATTAAGAAAAGAAAAAAATTACTTATTTTAATTACTTTTAATATATTCTGTTTATGTTTGTGGTTATATTTTAATATTACATATTGTCACAGAATCCTTCGGATGTTGCTTTTTTCTAGATGGAAACCTCTGTGGCCTTTGGCACCTTTGCCTGAGTTTTGCTTAGGCCGCTGGGCTGTTCCACTCATTCAGTACGGCAAGCTGCACTTAGCTTGTGCTACTGGCCTGGCAAGGGCAAGCCAGGTGCACAGGGACAGGTGGTATGTGTGAGTGATCAAGCATGTGATCCGTCCACTGCACACAGCCAGGCACACCAGCTGTGGTGGGGCAGGCAGCTTCAGGCACTGGTATGAGTGCCAGCTCCCTTGGATACTGTGTCTGGCCCATGTGTACCATGAGCACCTTCCACGTCTAGCACAGGTGAATGTGGTGGCACCTGGAAGCTTGGAGACGCCAGGAACCACAGGGTTCAAAAAAGAGTGTCACAACCATGGTTCAGGGAGCTCCTAAGTCTGGGATACCCAAATGGCTACAGCTCCTCTCCTTCTCTCTTCTCGTCCTCTCATTGTCTGCAACATGATAAAGGGTATGTTTCAGTCCTGTTTGTGTTACAGCCCTTTCATACCCACCATTCAGCAGGTCCTGAGTTCTTGTCCCATATCCAGAAAGAACAAAGTATGCAGACAAGTAGAGGCTGAGCAAGGTGAAGAAGCACTTTACTGAGTGACAGAGGAGACCCACATGGGGAGCTCCTCTCTGCAGGCAGATCATTCTAATGAGAGTCCAGCTCTCAGCAGAGAGGAGATCTACAGTGGGTAGCTCCTCTCTGTGGGCAGGGCATTCCAAGAGTTCAGCTCTCAGCAGAGAGGAGATCCACAGTGGGTAGCTTCTATCTGCAGACAGGTCTTCCTGTCCACTATCTAAATTTGGCTGAGTCCAGAGATTTTTATGGGCTTCAGAGGGGAGGAAGTGTGTGCTGATTGGTCCACAGGCAGCAATGAACAGTCCTGGAAAAAGTACCAAAAGCTCTCACTCCAATTCATGGAACTGGCAGCCTGGCCCCAAGATCTCACGCTCCTTTTCTGGAAGGTGGGTTTCCCTACGGACCTACTACTTTCTGACCATTAATCTGCCATCCACTATGCCCAGGGCTCCAGGATGTTTGTGCTGAGGGGTGCCTGCAGGCCCATGTGGCACTGCCCCTAGACCTCACTTGGCCTCCCTCCCATGCTTGTCAGTGCCCAAAGTCTGGAGGGGGGCCAGGCAGCTGGGGCTGGCATGTCAGCGCTGCCCCAAGTTGCAAACACCCAGCTGGGTCGTGACAGCGCCCAGCCTTGTCCATAACTTGGCTCCAAAATCGCAGCAGGTGCCAGGAGCTCGGAGAGGCCAGGCAGTGGAAGTAGGCACTTCAAAGGCTTCGGGGGAGGGGAATTTACTGGGCTCTCAAGAATGAAGAGATGCCTGGGTCTGCAGCCATTGTCAGGCAGCAGCAGTTGTGTTCCGTAGGGTGGGGCTCCTGCTGCTCCTACTTGGAAGTGGGTGGGGCTTCTGCTTGTTCCCAGCTCCTGCCAGTTCAATGGAGCACGCAGGCCCAGCTGTGCCTCCCTCACTGCAGCTGTCATCTTAGCAGTGGCTGCTCCAGACAGGCTGCTACTGCCATCAATATGACCAATAATGCAGAATGCTTTCGTGTTTACTTGAGTTACAGGAAATTTGAAAAATGATTTTAATTGAAATAAGTAACTTTCATTTCAGAAAAGTATAATAGGGTGATATATATAAAATATAATTATTATAAAATTTTGGGTGCCAAATAACTACTATATAAATTTTATAACACAGATTTTAAGAGGTTGTGTTTCAACATTTTGTAAATGTCAACATTTACAAAAATCCAAATTATATTATATAGAATTATTTCAACTTATGACAAAATATTCAGATTTTAAGTGAGTGTAAGAGAACATAGCTTTTCAAATTTCTTTGAGAGGGTATCTAAGCAAGTGGTAGGCATCTATATCACGAGGTTTTCTTTTTCAAATCCTTTTTCTAGAGGCATGGCATTGTAACTCATTGAATGGAATTCTGTCTGCTATAAGGAGCTATTGTCAGGAGCTGTAAGAAAATGCTCTGAGCAGGATACACAGTCTGAGTTTTTTGCTTTCTTACATATCTATTTCCAAATAAAACATTGAATCTAAGACCACCTGATGTCACTTAAATTCTTTCACAATCAACCAGCCTGTCCAGTCCTCCCCTGCAGAAGAATAAAGAGGGTATTACCTAAACTTCTGTACTAAAAAGTGAGGATGGTATTACATTATACTGCCATTAAGTAACTGGAGTTTGTCAAATATTATCAGAAAGACGTGTTTAAAAGCCACAGTGGTTTTTGACACGTGTCATTTACTGGCAGTGATTTTATTCTCTTGCTAGTAGAGCAATCACACTTAAAAAAAAAATGGCCAGAAATATTTTTACATTATTAAGTTTAATTTACATATTTTATATCTAAAAATATTTATGATACTGTCTAAGTTGCTGTTGTGCTTGTGCCAAAACTGATTATTCCATATTCTATACATGGCATACTGTATTTCTTATTTGTTAAGTAATAGCCCAGAATTAGAATTTTATTGGTGGTTGGATTAAGAAAAACTCTGTAGAAAATTCTATTTATACATAATTGACATTATCCCAACATACGTTTTTAAAATATAAATAGCAGAGACATATTTGATAGTATTACTTTTCAATATGGTACAATATCTACACATATTTATAAAATATTATTTTTAGAAAAATTATGTGGAAAGGGAAGTATTATGAACCAAGTTTCTCACACTATATTTCAAAGGTATTTAATGAATACAAAAGATATTTTTAACATTGCTAGAAGCTTTAAACATACTAATTCTGACATAAAATTCTCCATATAAAAGATATTAAGATGAAAAATATTGGAAACACACTTAATGATAAAAGTGATTATATAAGCAAGAAGTATAGAGTTTTCTTTTTTTTTCCAATTTTTTCAATATTCTAAACTTTCTTTAAGGAATCTTTTTTATAATGATGAAAAAGAAAAATATTATTTTAAAGTTGTTATTAAGTATAATGCATATAGTCCTTTAAATTGTTTTATATACTCAAATTTGAGATGTCATCTTTATTGCCAATAATATAAAATTTTTAATAGTATGGAATAATAAATGTAGCTCTAACCACCTTTAAATATTTTTATTAAAATATATATATGGTTTCAGTTATAAAATATGGATTTCTCACATTCTTACTTATCCAACAAGTATAAGTGTATTCTGAAAATTCCCTAGAAATTAAGGGCATGCTATGTTCACTATATTAGATTTTTTTCAAAATTGTATTATACTGAAACACTCAATGGAATCCAAATTTCATTATTACTTTTTGTTTTTGATAATATTCTGCTGCTGCCCACATGAATGACATTATAACAGAATTTAATTGGTCATATTCTTATCTCATGTATTTGATACTTTGTGAAAAATGATACAAAGAGAAAGGAACTAGTGCTCCTTAATGGCTAAAGAAATGTAATAATAAGAAGTATGGGCCAGGCGCGGTGGCTCATGCCTTTAATCCTAGCTCTTTGGGAGGCTGAGGCAAGCGGATCACCTGAGGTCAGGAGTCTAAGACCAGCCTGGCTAACATGGTGAAACCCCATCTCTACTGAAAATCCAAAAATTAGCCAGGCATGGTGGTGCATGCCTGTAATCCCACCTACCTGGGAGGCTGAGGCAGGAGAATGGCTGGAACCCGGCAAGTGGAAGCTTTCCTCTCAAAAAAAAAAAAAAAAGCAAGATTTCCTCTCAAAAAAAAAAAAAAAAAAAAGTATGACTGGGGATGATTCTCCTTCTTCTCATGGTAGTATGTACAATAATTTTTAGAATTTTTACTATGATGGGGTAACTAAAGAAAATGTAGAAGAATCATGATTTTTAGGCAATCTCTACCTATTCAAATACTATTAGCCTGTCTAGGCCGATATGAAATTATATATTCATCAATGTTATTACCCATGTAATGCTAAGAATTTCTTTTAGCATGTATAATCTATATAAGTGCTTCTAGTTCATATTCAGCTGTATGCTATTCCAAGTTTGATAGCTTATTCGCTGAAAACAAGACAAAGTGCTCCAGAATCAGTTTGAAATGCTACATAGTAGATCAGTCATCATGAAATATCACAATGCATACTGTCACCGAAAATCTTTGGAATTAATAAATACAGATATTAGGATTCTAAAACTTACTTTAAATGTTATCCTACAATATCCTCTGGTGTTAACAAATGCTTGATTGTATTATAGTTTTAGGTTTTTAAGCCTCCTCTAAACTAACACTTTAGCATCTGTAATTTATGTTTTCCTTTAATTAATTCATAGGTGCTTATTAAATGCCACCAATAATGTTTGCTAATGTATTTATATATGAATTTGACACACTTGTTAATGAAATTTATCAAATAGTTTTAATTATTAGTTTAATTATTTCCCCTTAAAAAGATATGTTGAGGTCCTAACCCCTGGTACTTCAGAATGCGGTTTACTTGGAAACAGGGTTTTTATAGATGCAGTCAAGTTAAAATGAGGCCATTAGTATGGGCTATAATCTGATATGATTATTGTTCTTATAAAAAGAAGAAATTTGAACACAGAGAGCAACATGCGAACAGGGAGAACACCATGGGAAAATGAAAGCAGAGATCAGAGCGATGCATTATAAGCGAAGTAACCCCAAAGACCCCAGGAAACCACTCGAACATAAGAAAGAGGCATGGAATTGATTCTCTCTCACCATTATTAAGGAAATAACTGCCAACATTTTCATCTTGAATATCTAACCTTCAGAATTGTGAGAAAATAAATTTCTGTTGAAGCCACTCAGTTTGTGATATGTTGTTATGGAATCCCTAGCAAAAGCAAACCAATGCATCAACTCTTGTAAAATATAAAATGTGTATATAGATATATAGATATATAGATACACACACATACACATAGATGATCAATTACATATGGCTTAAACTAATTCCAAAGTTTTGACCAAACGCTAAAAATAATTAAAAGTACTTACTCAAAACAAAGTTTATGAAAGCAAATTCATTTTTAGCATTTTATATTTGAATATATAAAGTACTGAATGTATGACAAAGCATTGCAACATGTGAAATTCAAAATCATTTATAGGAACACATCATGGATTGATTTAGAACATTAATCAATGGTCTTTACACATTTTTAATTGTTATTATGGGCACACTGAGATTGAAAATTCACTGGAAAAACAAATCAAATTATGAATAATTATACTCTTTGTCATAACATAAATGGAAATATTCTGAAACTTCATAGACTTTTGGGCACATTTCTGGAGAAAGATAAAGACATAGTTTAGGAAAAAGAATAAAGATAGCTTCAGTTTCAGGCATTAGGAAACTGTAATTGCTTGGAGGCAGGCAAGTGTACAGTAAATGAGGAATTTCATGGAGTTTGTATAGAGTGCTTAAACTTATAATCTTCTAAATTTCAAATTTAATATAAAATATATTTGGTCATGCCAAAACACTGATGAGATGAAAAATAATGCAATCAACCTGTGTCATCATATTATGGCCTCCATCAAATTTAAAAGGAGGATGCCATCCTTAACTGTGACTATGAAGTCATCACAGCTTAAATTAATGAAATAAATAGAAGCTAGATAATTTAGCATCTATATTTGATAAAGAATTTATGAAATGTAATGGTTTGCAGATTAGAGCTAAGAAATATTGAAAATAGGTAGCTATGTATCTAGAAATATAAAAAAGTATGGATTTTAATTATTCAAAGGAATAATATTTAACAAGAAAAATAGCATAATATTAAATGTTATGATAAAAGATAATTTTTAAAATTGTGTTTATGTCAATTCGTATAACATAATTTTCTTCATGTTTGAAACCAAAGGAGATCAAAATATCAATCTTATGGTAATAATTTGATTTTCTTCTGATTTCAAGCAAAAATCACAAAGATTCAGCTGATTTTGACACCAATCAAACAACAGTTTTGAAAAATGTTCAGCTTCTGCTGTAAACTAAAAAAGTATGTTTATTCAAAAGGTGTGTGAACTTTGGTCCAATTTATTCCAATTGGGGAATGGATTATATACTGTAGTATGCAAATCCAGCAAGAATTCCTTGCTCTGAACTCTCTATTGTGAGTTCTTTTTATGTATTCTTTTCTAAACCTGGCATAGGCTTAAAAATTGGAAGCGTCAAATGTAACAGACATGACCTGTCATCTGCATCTCTTATAAATGATGCAACTATGTTTCTCTCTTAGATCAGCGATCAGATATCACCATTCACCAAGCAATTATAGAGTCTGTGCCTTAAAAAATGAAAGAAGAGAATCATTAGACTTATCCTGCCATGAGCAGGAAAATAACCCACTCTTTGGGGTAGTAAAGCAGTTTAATTTTGAACTTCTGACAATTTTAAAGAGGAACTTAAAAATGTTTAATGCAGGGATTTGTATATGTTTTTAAAAAAGGTATACTTTTTAAAACATAAATATTGGCAGATTAGTATTCACTAATTGAAGAAAAATAAAAAGGCTATTATTGTTGTCCTTTAAGACTAAATAGCTTAAAGGAAATGTCAATTCTCTATATAAAATAAACACTTACCTTTTAAAAATAAGCACATTTCAATTCTTTTTTTTTATAATGGTAATCTCCAAGCACACCCACACTGAAGAGTTTAGACCTTTTATTATTTTTTCTTTCTTTCTTTTTTATTATGCTTTAAGTTCTGGGGTACAAGTGCAGAACATGAGGGTTTGTTACATAGGTATACACGTGCCATGGTGGTTTGCTGCATCCATTACCCCATCATCTACATTAGGTATTTCTCCTAATGTTATTCCTCCCCAATCCCCTGCCCTCTGCTGTCTATCCCTCCTGTAGCCCCTCTACCCGTTAACAGGCCCTGGTGTGTGATGTTCCCCTCCCTGTGTCCATGTGTTCTCATTGTTTAACACCCACATATGAGTGAGAACATGCGGTGTTTGGTTTTCTGTTCTTGCCAGTTTGCTGAGAATGATGATTTCCAGCTTCATCTATGTCCCTGCAAAGGATATAAACTCATCCTTTTTATGGCTGCATAGTATTCCATGGTGTATATGTGCCACATTTTCTTTATCCAGTCTATTATTGATGACCATTTGAGTTTAGACCTCTTAAAAGTGATTGCATATCAGACTTCTTCCTCTCATCTCCCTTACCATTAAGTGGTCTTTCTGATGCTTCAGTTTTCAGAAAAAATAAGAGTTAATAAAACTAATAGATTCAAAATATCTTGTCTCTCTGATGTCTCTCTTAATTCATGGGGCATTAGTTTGCTGTTGTATGTTTATTTAACTTCAAAGTTCCTATAAATTTTATCTTGGTTATTTGCTGTAAATTTGTTCATTTTTTTTTCGTCTTTGGAGACTGTAACCAAACTTGACGATTTGGTAAATACTATTACATTTCGAATTTTTTTCTGAAAATTGAAATAAAAAATCTTATTTATGCTACATTAAATAATATCCAGAGTTTTCTTATGGGATTATATAGCATGCAAAGCAATTATGACAAAATCTTACATTTATGTAAATACAAATTCATACAGGTTGGTAGTTAAAATTATATTCTAACAATTACATTATATCTTATGATTCGTAGCCCTTTTGTTGTTAATGATGAAATCAAAAGAGGAAAGAAGTATCATGGGGAAACCAATCACCATTAATCCAATGTGTTTTTATATCTTCTATCGTGTACTCTAATACACGGATAAGAAGCATCTCACTAATTTTACCGTTAGTTATTTTACTAAGAATAATAGTAAGTCATATATGTACAGATGTTCTATAACAGATTATTAATCACATATAATCAATTTAATCCTTATAATAAATATGTTACAAATGTTACTAGTTTTATTTTTAAGAAAGCTGAAGCATAAGGTAGTAAAGTAATAATCCCTTCTATTCACTCCTATGTCACCTTTTCATTCATTAACTCATTCATTGTTCAATAAAAATGTTTACCATGTGCCAATCATTAAGCTAATTGCTAGGCACTTAAGGTGATAAAAGGTCAGTGGTATTATAGTTCATTAAGTAGTCTTCAAGATTTTCTAAACAGGTTTTTCAAAATTCTCAGTTATTCACAAGTATAAAAATTAGTATGTAGAACATACATTAATTACTACATAGTTCAGATCACATAGTTACATTATACCATATTTAATTTGCAATTTACAGATGGCGCAACTGAGGGAAAGTAAGAGTTAAGAATGGTAGCTCTGCAGTCAAACCATCTGGGTTTGAAATAGTCATTTACGTAGTGATACTGGATACTGAGTCTCATTTTTGCTATGTTTCAACAGTGAATGATGATATTAGGCTTATTATGAAGATGTAAGTTGCTTGATAAAACTTGCCTTTTAAGAAGCACGGAGAAAATGTGTACATCCTACCTAAAACAAGACATCCTCAATTTCCTCAATTTATATTCCCTATGTTAAATAGGGTCCAGACTATTCAGTAACTCAAACTACAAACTCTGAATTCTTATCAACTCTCTCATATGTCTCAGTTTGCCATTAAGTAGTCAGTCATCAAGTCTTACAATTCTACTTTCTATATTTCTCTTACTTAGAGTCTCTATTTTCACATGGGCACTGGTTTGGTATAGACTCTTGCCACTTTTACTTGGAGAATTTATTTAGGCAGATATTTAATATAAACTAAAAATACATAATTTGTAGGATTGAGTGGGAAATAAAAAATTTGAATTACTACTTTTACGCTGTTGGCGCTTAAGATAAAATTTGAGAAACCTAATATAACTGTTTACAATTATAAATAATATTTTTAAAATTAAACTTTGATGTATTATTGATTTCACAGTCATATATGATTGACAAAAAGAATACACAATAATTAATAGGAGTTTTAAAAATCAGGAATTATTAATTAAATTTTTTAGGAAAGCTTACAATTTAGTAGTGATTTGACTTGGCTACATTTCAATCAGCTACAAATAGCATGCCATATTACTAATTGTAAAATCAAATAAATTAAAGTAGCAGTGCTTGATATATATAAAACTTACATTTTATTGAAATTATATTCCCTTATCACTAGGCAGTAAGAGATTAAGGTGTTTGGCTTCTCTATTCCTTGTGTCCTGTAAGGCAGTTTCCGGGAGACATCATGATATAATTTGCATGTGTGTTCCCACTCAAATCTCATCTCGAATTGTAATCTTTATAATCCCCATGCGTGGAAGAAGGAACTTGGTTGGGGAGGGGGAAAGGTTCCCCCATGCTGTTCTCGTGAGAGTGTTTTCAGGAGATCTGATGGTTTTATAAGGGACTCTTCTCCACTTCACTCTCTCTGCTGCTAAGTAAGACGTACCTGCTTCCTCTTCCACCAGGATTGTAAGTTTCCTGAGGCTACCCAGTCATGTGGAACTGTGAGTCAATTAAACCTCTTTTCTTTCTAAATCACCCAGTCTCAGGTAGTATGTTTAAAGCAGTGTGAAAATGGACTAATACACACTAGTAGCCTCAGCAAGCCTGCATAATGAACAGCCTTCAAAGGCTAACTCAGGATGCTGGAGCACAGAGCACAAAAAAGTGCTCTTAATTTCTAATTAGTTTCATAAATGAGTGAAATCTGAGAACCAGCTCAAAACTATTATCTCACTGAGGATTTTCCTATCACTGTCTAGGCATTGCTGGTCTTTCCCTCTTATGCACTACTATACTTTAGCCCTAGTTTTTGGTTTCACACTGTTTAGTAAATATTTGTTAATACTCCTACTTTCTCAAGAAAGCAACTGTATAAAAAGCAAGAGAATGATTCCTTTAAATTCAGTACCAGGTAGCATGCATTAGTAATCACACAGTAAGAGATTTTTGACTGTATAATTTTACGTTATTCATCACTCAATTTGTTGTTTTTTTTCCAGATGACAATATAGCAAGAAGTTGTCTTTTTTCATACTGGGTTGATTTTTTTTTGACTGAATTGAATAGATGTGTGGGTATTTGCTAGATATAGCTCTATTTTGAATAATAGCTGTACTAAGCTGGCTTCAACTGATAGCTGTTTTCCATGTCCTATAGGCATTTTGATTGATTTTTACAATTCATGGGTTCTTTAAACTTGCCTGAACACAATTCTTTCTCTATACACATCAAAGAACACACACTGTATTTCATTATCTCAATTGATCGTTTTAACTTCTAATCTTCATGGAAGGATTCCAATCATTTCCCTGACTCCTTAAGCCTTTTACTATTGTTAGTTCAAATCTCTTGCTCATTTTACTTTTCAAACGAAAATACTTCAAATGTTAAAGTTAAAGAGTGGAGAACTTATACATATATATATATATACACACACACACACACACACACATATATATGTATATGTATATATATGTGTGTGTATATATATGTGTGTGTATATATATATGTGTGTGTATATATATGGGTGTGTGTGTGTGTGTGTGTGTATATATATATGTATGTATATAATGTTTTTGCTCTATTTTGCCTCTAGGTTTTTCTGATGCTTCTGCCTGAAAAAGGTCTTTGACAGTCCACAAATTGTATACTCCCAATTCTTGCAGTCAGTTTATGATAAACGTAGCAAACATGTAATATCCATAATATTTTGAAGTACATGCTGATTAAAATGCCCATTTCAGGAAGCTGGTCTCAAACTTTTTCTAACCTCATATATTTCTATAACCACAGAGAAAGTGAAAATATTTTTTTGCCTTTTAAAGGATAAACTATGGCATTGTATGAAAAGAGATTATTTTAAAATCTGTTTTGAAATAATTTGAATTATAAAAATATTGCAAAAATTATAAATATAATCCCATAAATCCTTTTACCCACATTACTGAAATGCAAGTATTTTACCAAGTGATATTTCATATCATTCTCTTGCTTTCTATATGTATTAATTTCTGAATCCTTTGAAAATAGTTTGTTGAAACTGTTCCATGTGCCTCTAAACAATTCAATGTGTTTCTTAAAGATGAAGACATTTTTAAATAACCTTAGTAATTATCAAAATAAGGATATTAACATTTATAGGGTACTATACCTAATGGCCAACAGCTTTATTCAAAAGGTATTACTTGTGCCAAAACTACCTCTATACCCAAACAAACAATCAAAATAGTATTTTGGTTTATTTTCTGGTCTGGCAATACATGATATACTGAGTTAACCCATTTCTCATTTCCTTTAAACTAGAGGTGTTTCGCAATCCGTTTTTGCTTTTCTTGAACTTGACATTTTTGAGGAATACAGGGTCTTTTGTAGAATATTCCTCAAATTGGGTGTGCCTAATATTATTTCTGAATAGAATCATGTTATGCATTTTTGCAGAAGTACAGTAGAAGTGATATTTTGTTCTCAGTGTACTACATTAGGAGGTAAATGATGTTTGTTCAGCCTGTTATTGGGGATGTTAACTTGGATTACTTGGTTAAGGTGATGTCTCCTGAATAATACTAATGTAAAATTAAGAACTTTTCATTTTTCTTTAGTAACTTTCATTCACTACATTTATCATTCACTGATGATCCTTGTCTGTAACTATTATTACTATGGTGGTTGATAAATGATTTTCTAATTCTATAATTCATTGTACATTTAATAGGTGAAATTATATCACAAGAGAAAACTTTCTTTGCTCCTCTATGTATATATTGATTTATTTACATCTGCATGAGTTTATGGATTCTAACTTTAGTTGACAGGTTATTATCACTTACTATGATTAATAGTATTAAATATAAAGTGTCAGTGGAAGATGATACTATCGAGGTTGTCCATGTATTCTTTTGATGTATCACGTTATTTCTTTAGTATTTTCTTACTTTCTGTCACAAAAAAATGCATTTTATTCTGGCGCTTTTCTTGCCCAAGCTGAGAAGAAACCATTTATGAAAGGAGACTATTCCTTTTAGTGAAAAAAGTTATTTAGGGCAATGATCTGAGTGCCAGGTATGCTTATTTCTATATGTGGGGAAGCGCTTCTATTACCTCTCTGTGAACAGAGCTAGTAAATGCATGCACATATGCATGGAGCCATACACACATACACATCTACATTTATCTATTATTCCATTTGAAATAGATTATATATTATTTTACTTTTTTATTTTTATTTTTTCACACAGGATCTCATTCTGTTGCCCAGGCTGGAGTGCAGTGGCACAATCTCGGCTCACTGCAACCTCTGTCTGCTGAGCTTAAATGATCCTCCCAGCTTAGCTTTCCAAGTAGCTGGGAATACAGGTACATGCCACCATGCCTGGCTAATTTTTGTATTTTTAGTAGAGATAGGAATTTCACCATGTTTGCCAGGCTGGTCTCAAACTTCTGGCCTCAAGTGATCTGCCCACCTTGGCCTCCGAAAGTGCAAGAATTACAAGCATGAACCATCATGCCTGTCACATTTTATATTAAATTGACAAATTTCATAAATATATAACAAAGTAAAGATGTTACAAGAAAAAAATGGAGAAGCTGGATAGTTTTAAACCTATTAGAGAAGTGTATTTATTATTCATTTTTCTGTAAAGAAGCTCTAGATATCAATGGCATTCCTGCTGCAAGCTTCCTAATATATAATAAAAGTAACACAATTTTAAACTCTTTCAAACATATAAAATTCAAATATATTTCAACTTGCTTTAGAGATCAGAATGACCATAAGAGTATATTTAGTAAAAGAAAAACTCACAAAAAAAGTTACAGTTCACCTTCTGTCATGTACATAGGTACAAAACCATCAAATCAAGTCCAGTGACATGAAAAAGGCAATACATTATGGTCGAGTAATGATTATTCCAGAAAAACAAGAATGTTTTATTTTTCATAGTCAGTGCATTTAATCACATTAGCAGGAGGAGGGGGAGAGAGAGAGAGAGAGATCAAGATTAAATCATTTTCTTAATATATGTGAAAACATCATTTTGAATAATTTAGTAACTACACATGATTAAAACCTCTTTAAAATCTAGGCCAGAAAGGCTTTTTCTTAAATGTATGAGAAATAGTTCAAAATTCTGCAGAAAACATCAGGCTAAATGGTATAAAAGGTTGGCCCCTAAAATTGGAAATAGGTAGAGGATAACAATAATGACTACTTCTGTTCAACATTGTGCAGGATGTCAATGCCAGTAGAATAAGGCAAGGAAAAAGAAATGTGTGTGTGTGTGATGTTTCTATAGAAATAATCATTACTAAATGACATTAATGCATATGTAGAAACCCAGATAATCTATACATATTAGAATAAATTAATAAATTAAATGTAACAGCATATATTAGTAAATAAACAAATAAAAACTCAAATCACTTTTACTTCTGTACACCAGAAGGAAGCAACTAAAGAATAAAATTTTTAAATTACAGTTAAAAATAGCATTAAAAAATTAATGTCCAGGAATAAATCTAAAGAGATGTATGCAAGATATATACATTGAAAATTATGGAATGCTAAAAAAATTAAATATCTTAATTTTATAAATATTATCTTAATAAATAAAAAATACATAGCATTCATTATATACTCAATATAGTAAAGATATAATTGCTTTCTTAGTCTGTGGACTCAATAAAAATTTAATCAAAGTTCAGTAGTTTATGTGTAGGTATGTTTAGTATACAAAGCAGATTCTACAGTTTATAAAAAATAAAAAGGACCAAGAGAAACGAAGACAGTCTTGAAAATAACATATCTGTATGCCTTGTGTACTACCAGATGTAGAACTTATGATAGAGCTATAGTAATTCATGCAATTTAGTATTTACTAAAGGTCAATGTGTTGGAAAATTTATAATCTACTTGTAGCACAACAATATGTGGCAGAATATGAATATGCAAATTCTGTTGTAGATAGAAAACTAAAGCAGATCAGTGGACATGCTGTCAACATTGATCTCTATTGAATTCAGCAAATCAATTATTTATAAACATTTTATACAGATTGTTATGAGCTGAATTGTGACACCCCCCCCATCCATATGTTAAAGTCCTAACTCCAAGTACCTCAGAGTGTAAATGTATTTGGAGATAAGGCCTTTAAAAAAGTAATTAAAGTAAAATGAGTTCATAAGGGTGAGCTGTAGTTTAATCTGAGTGAAAAGATTACAAAATGAGATTAGGAAACAGACAGACACAGAGGAAAAAACCAGATTAAGAAACCAGAGGAAGATGGCATCTACAAGCCAAGGAGAGAGATCTTATAAGACATTAACTCTATTAACACCTTCATCTCAGACTTCTAAGCCCAAGAACTGTGAGAAAATAAATTTATGTTGTATAAGCCACCCAGTCTGTGATACTTATGTCAGCCCTGGCAAACTAATACACAAATCTAATTAAAAGTGAACAGCCAATTGGAAAGGGTGATTTAAAAGTTCCCATTTGTATTAGCAATGAAGAAAATAATGTATCCAGGACATATAATTTTTATATGTTATCAAAGTGTTATTTAAAAGTCAACTTAAAAATGAAGATGTGTAACATTTTCATGAATCTGAAGACTCAATTTTGTAAGAGTCTGATTCTTCCTTACATCAAAGCAATTCCAGGAAATATTGTAGTAAATCCATTTGATGATGTAATGAGGACATTTTGCTGTGTTGCTGCAATATGTTTCATCTGTCTACTGTTATGCCCTAAATAATTAAAACATACATTTTCAAATCTATTTTTCCAGTTCTTAGCATGAAATTAATTTTTTGGTTAACTTTGTTGATACTTCTCAATAGTATTGTTCAATGCATAATTTTCTGTTGTATTTTTCCTCTTTTGATGCCCAGTGTACTCTGAACTATAATGTTCTTGGATACAATTTTAAATTTGTTGGTACTGGTTTCAGCAACTTCTTTGTTTCTGGAATCAGGAATTATTTTTCCTTCTGTCTTTTTAGATTTGTTCTCTCTGTCTCTCCTTCTCTCTCTTTATATGTATATCTCTTCAGCATTTAAATGTTTCTGAATTGGAAAAGGGACCTATCTTTATCAGCCTGATTTTACATTTCCACTATTTTGCATTTTCACTATGGAAACTATAATTATCATTTTGGAACACGTATATTTCTACATACTTTTCTGACCACATTGTACCTATTGGCTAATTTAATGCTAACAAGTATCCTATTAGATGGTCAACTAGTATTTCATTTAAGGAATCCTTCTATTGCTCAATAAGAAACATGAGGCAACAGGAGTTTGGTAATTTTACCAATGTCATATAGTCTATATGAAGCAGAGTCAGGAATTTGGATTTAAATTATGTGATTATATGGCATTGATATGCCATCACAGTTCTAATTTTTGTGTATCTTTCTTCCCATGAGTTAAATCTAATTATTCTTATGGGTACAATTTTAATCTGAAATTTGTTTTCTTTTCCCAAAGTCCCTACATTTGAAAATTTTACTGCATTTCTCCTTAGATTTTAGGTAGTAGTTAGTGGGAGATTTTGAATTTTTTTTCCTTTTAATGTAAAAGTCATGTGATTGCCACCAAACAAGTACTGCACCACGAGTGAAATAAGTATATGTCCTATTTGCCACAGCCAAATTATCTTGTCTTCCTTCTTAGAATGACCCTAATCTCCTCCTGACCACAATCTCTCCACCAGTAAGGCTGTTTCATATCTTTTATAATTTATTGAAATACCTGAACTACTAGGATCACCTGTGCTTTGCAATTTCTCATATATTTTTACCCTAAATGTTTTAAGAATTTACACAACTCTTTTTAAAAAAATAAAAATTTTAAGTAATATCTTGAATTCTGTATGTAGTTATACATTCTTAAATTTCTAATACTGACTCAATCAATACAGACAGGAGACTAAAACCTTTGAAAATATACACACAAGGGAAAGCAGTGATTAGAGCAGCAGCAACAATTAAAAACAAAATTATCCAGCATTTTAAGAATTAATAAATCCATGAGTTTTTCATCTATTGACTCATTTAATTATTTATTTGCTATTTCATTCAGTAATTATATGTATGTATGTATGTATGTATGTATGTATTGCTTACCTATTGTAAGCCAAAGAATATTTCAAGCATGGGTAATATAACAATGATCAACAACCGTAGAATCTGTGCAAATAAAATTGCTTATTGGGCAATTTTACTCAAGTAGTAAAAATTTTCCTAAGAGAAAAAGAAAATAAGCAAATACATGAAATAGGTATTTGTAAATTATCTTTGATAGTATAACATTTTCCATGGATTCCTCAGCTTTCTGCCCAGGCTGGGTCTTCTAAGCGAAATACGTGTTTCAATAGCAAACAGCCTTAGAAGCTAGAGAGAGGGTTTCCCTCTGGACAAATTTGGAGATACATTTTGAAGGTGTCCAAGGTAGCAAAGATAAAACCCTCTCTGTTCTTTTCCCAGAGACATATGCTTATGTTCCAGGATAACAAACCTGTGGAACTTTCTCTTTTCCTCCAGGAAGAGATTTTTCTCTATTCCAGAAAAATGAGTAATCTCGCTCTCTACAGAGGAAGGTAGATGGATTTGCCAGCAGCCTCATAAACTCTAAGAGGCTCCTAATTTCAGGCTTCCTCTCCTGTGGTGCAACCCACTGCAGGTGCAGGTAAACATCTGGTCTTCATCATGTTCCTCTGTGGGATGTGGGGTATGGGGAACTTACACAAGAAACTGCTTTGGCTACTGTTTTTGGTCTTTTGCTGTGGTCTGTTTTTGACTCAGAAATCAAAATCTTTTGTTCTTTTATACATGTACGTTTTAGTATATGTGTTTGGGAGTGTGTGTGTGTGTGTGTGTGTGTGTGTGTGTGTGTTTGTGTGTGTATCTGTAACATTCTGGCAGGCTAACAGCTCAAAAGTATGGTAAAAATCTCAGTCTCAGGCTGGGAGCAGTGGCTCACCCTGTAATCCCAGCACTTTGAGAGGTCAAGGCGGGCAGATCACCAGAGGTCAAGAGTTCAAGACCAGCCTGGCAAACATCGAGAAACGCTTTCTCCACTAAAAATACAAAAATTAGCTAGGAGTGGTAGCACACACCTGTAATCCCAGCTACTGAGGAGGCTGAGGCAGGAGAATCGCTGGAACCCAGGAGGTGGAGGTTGCAGTGAGCCAAGATTGCACACAACACTCCCACCTGGCTGAATGGTGACTCCCCCCTCAAAAATTTTTTTTCAGACCCTTCGCTCTTTCCAATTTAATAGCCATATGTATTAGACAAAAATTATATACTGTATGATGAAAGAAAATAGATATATAGAGAGGGACATTTTTAAGTAAAGGTTCTTTGCCATTGATACTGAGTTCTGAAGATACAAAGGTATAATTAATGCAAAGAAAAAATAATAATAATATGAGTGAGAATATAAAATATTCAAGAAATATAACAAAAAAGACCAGGACAGAGGAAGCCTAAAGTGTCAGAGACTGCTAAAGATATAGAGTTAAGCAGAATCCAGTTCTTGTGGGTGTGGCTGGTAATTATGATTAGTTTGAGAAAATTGGTAGAAGTTTAAATTGAGGCTCAGATCCAATAATTTGGTTTTAGACATAGTAATTTTGATATTGTATATAGAAATGGAAGTGCGTCAACATTTGGATTTATGTCTGCAGGTGAAGGAGGAATTCTGGGATTTAGAAAAACTAGCCTATGTATAGTCTTTAAAGTCTAATGACTGTATATTCTCACCCTAAGGAGATGGAATGAACAGTGAATTACACTCAGGAGAGCAGGAGGATAGCAAAAGAGAAAACATTTAGCCAGTGAAAATTGGGATAAAAATAATAAAAACTATGTCATGGAATATAGCTGAGGGTGGTTTTCACATGTTGTGACAGTGACCACTATGACAGAGAAGTGTTCCCTGTTTTTAGTGATGTGAAAGTCATGTGTAAAATTCCTAAGATTCATTTTAGTGAATTGGTTAGGATGGTAGTTGATAAGAGTGGATGGGGGGAAAAATACATAGAAATTGAGTGCATTGAATTCCTTGATTTTTTTTTCTTAACCGTGAAAAGGTATAAAGAAAGAAATCAAGAATTACAGATTCAAGTGAATTCCTTCAGATAGAACTTTCTTATAGATAAGTTATTGAAAAGAAAAGACTCTTACTTTTTTGAGTCTTTCTTAACAAATCTATATTGGCTGTTACAGGAGACACAGTTGTATATGGTGAAAAGAAAACTAGAAAACCAGATCCGGGTGTGAAAACATAGTCCTGGGTATTCTGATTATTGAAGTGTTACACTTATAATAATCATTCTAATCCTCAATGTCTTCATTTGTGAAATCAGAAAATATTTTCTACCTACCCAGAGACTTGCAAGATTAATGTGTGTTTAACTATGAGAACACACATTCAAAACCAGTAGAAGTACATAAATATTTATTTCACCAGTTTATGCTAAAACAAAAGAAAAATAAAACTATTTGATACATAAAATAATGTATCAAAAGAAACTAATATGCAGCACAATGTGCTCTATGTGCTAACTTAACATTTTTAAATAGTATTTATTATTTTATTTTAGTATAGAAAATGTACAACTTCCATAAGAATAAGGGGCAGAGCTTTCAGATCATAGCCACACACCTTCATAGCGTCAGAAATCTTTACAAATTAGTCAAAATGCTGGCTTAGCGGCTGTAATCTGTTTTACCTAGAAAACCATGGATTCAGAATACATAGGTAAAATAGCTGAGAAAAATGTAATGAGTTGTGGATTTACATGTCTACCCTAGAATACAGAAGGTTTTAATTGTCTTGATACTCACACTGACAATATTTAAGGCCAAAAATATGCTTCTTCAGAAGAAAAGATGATATATTATATCCTAACTTTTAAATGGGTTACTAGCCTAGGAAATAGTTTACTAGACTTGGAAATTCTACTGTCAACATTCTTTTTCCCTGCTCATTGAACATGAAAAAAGGAAAATCAAAAGAAACTTTTTGAAAACAAATTGAGGGAGTCTAATGTAAGTCATGAAATTGTATATTCTTATAAAAGACATGAAAGCACTGGTTAAATTTTTATATTTCTAATTGTGCATATGATGGAGTCCTTTATTTTATTCTTATAGACAAAAATTATGTAGCCCACGTTAAATCTCAGATTTTTACTCTGTCAGAACTTTTAAAATATATTACGTCAATAGTCAGTGGTTTGAGAATAATGCTTTGGTCTTCATGGCCTGCTAGTCATCAGATTGTTCTTTTTTATTTCTGTCTTACTCCTTCTAAGATACTTACTAGATATCACATACTTGATTAAACAAAATTTTAGAGAAATGATATATCTATTTGGTGGAACTAAGAGACTGCTGTTAAGTGTTTCTTCTCAAATAGCAACTTGAACTTAGTATTCAAAACTTCATATGTAAATTACATGAGAATATTTATGAAGGATAGAACTTGTGCTAATTAGAAAAACAACTTTTCCCACATTGAAGGACATTAAATCTAAAATTCACATGGGAAATTTAAATTTTTTATCAGCTTTTGATTTTATTTCTGGTATATATGAAAGTATGTTTTTCCTCAGATATTAAGTACATGAATATAGTTGCAAGGAAGTAGTTAAAATATCTGGCCTGTGATCCATTTATTCTTTAACCAGAGTGTAACCCCAGGAGAAAGAAAATAGGCAAGTGACCTGTCCTTATCTCCTTGTCAACTGGACCTCTGTGTAAATAGGCTGATGATATTTGCTTGAGGGAAGAGATCTAATCTACAGAGCCTCTTAGCAGGATGCCCCTGTCTAAAGGATTACTTATAGTAAATAAAATGGCAATCACCTGATTTATGAGGCATGGCTCCCTAGAGAATGTCATACAACTCTGCGGGTATAAAATAGAGATATTATATAACTTAAATGCCTCCTGCTGTGTGAGGTAAAGCCACAAAACATCCCTTGGAAACCTCATCTATTATTTGGCAGGGGAGTGCTGGCTAATATTGGAAGGAAGGATTTGGTAGGGTTGTCAGATGTAGCAAAATGCAGATGCCTAGTTAAATTTTTGTTGGAGAGAAACAATGAAGTTTGTGTGTAAGTACGCAAGTATGTTCTATCCAATATTTGGGACCTACTTTGCTAAAACAAAAAAGAAAAAAAGAAAAGTTATGTTTGTGCCTCTGCAATTCAAATTTAAATGAGCATCTATAGTTTTTGTGTAAACCTAATGCCTAATCTGCAGAAAGAGTTAGGATGTCCCAGGCATGTAACATTTATCTTTTTCCTTGGATTCAGATGTATTGAGGTATATTTCAATAAATATATACAATATGTATACAATAAAAACTGTATACATTGTTGTATAACATGATTCAATTTATGCACACTTTATGCTAGAATCTAGGTAATTGACATATTCCTCAAGTTACATAGTTATTTCAAGTGTATGATCCATTAGTATTAACTATAGTCACCATGTTGTGCATTAGATTTCCTAAACTTACTCATCTTATAACTGAAAGTTTGTACCTTTTAATGAACATCTCTCCATTTCTCCCACCCCACAGCCCGTTAATCACAATTTTACTCTCTGTTTCTAAGCATTTGACATTTTTAGATTCCACATATATGTGATACCTTGTAGTACTTCTGTGTATGGCTTATTTCACCTAGTATAACGGCCTTCAAGTTCATCCATGTTGTTGAAAGTGGCAGCATGTTATTATTTGGTAATGCTGAACAGTCTTCCATTCTCTCTCCCATTTTCTTTGTCATTAATCTATTGATGGGCACTTAGTTTATTTCCATATCTTGGCTATTGTGAATAATGCTTCAATGAACATGGGAGTGCAGATATCTGTTCAAGATGCTGATTTTATTTAATTTTTTGATATGTACCCAGAAGTGAGATTGTTGGATCATATGGTAGTTCTATTTTTAATTTGTATGGAAAACAGTATGGGGGCCTCCATACTGTTTTCCATTATGGCTGTACTAATTTACATTCCTATCAACAGTATAAGGTTCTCTTTCATCCATGTCTTTGCCAACGTTTACCTTTTGAGATTTTTGTAATAACCAGTCTGATGTGAGGTAATAAACATCTCATTGTGGTTTTGATTTGCATTTCCTTCATGCTTAGTGATGTTGAACACCTTTTCATATATTATTTTGTCATTGGTATGTCTTCTTTCTAAAGATGTCTGGACATTAGCAAAGGACCTAAATAGACATATTTAGACTATCCTCTGCTAACAACCTAAGTAGACAGTATATTTAGGTCCCTTGTTAATGTCCAGACATCTTTAGGAAGTAGAAAGAAAGTCTAAAGATGTTTATTTAGATCCTTTGCTCATTATTTAATTGGATTATTTGTTTGGCCATAGAGTTGTATAAGTTCCTCACACATTTTGGATCTTAACATCTTATGATATATGATTTGCAAGTATTCTCCCATTACATAGGTTGCCTTTTCACATTTTGTTGATTGTTTCCTTGTGCAGAAACTCTAATATTATGTAGTTTCACTTGTTAATTTTTGCTTTTGTTGCTTGTGCTTTTGGTATCATATATAGGAAAAGCATTGAAAATATCAATGTTAAGGAGTTTTTCCCAACTCTTTTTTATAGAAGTTTATAGTTGGAGTTTATATTTAAGTTTTAAATTTATTATGAGTTTACCTGTGTGTATAGAGTAAAATAAGGGTTCAATGTCATGCTTTTGCATGTGAGTATCCAGTTTTTCCTAACATTATTTATTAAGAGACTACCTTTCAACATGGAGTATTCTTTCTACCTTTGTTGAATATTGGTTGATGGTTTATACATGGGTTTATTTCTGGACTTTCAGGTCTTACACAAGTCCAAAACTCAATCGAGAAAATGACAATAAACCTTAAAGCTCGAAAATGATCCTTGATTCCATGTCCTACATTTTTGACATAATAGGAGAGGGTTGAGACCCCCAAGGCATTGGACGGCTCCACCGCTATGGCTTTTCTGGGCTCAGCCCATGTGGCCCTTATGGGTTGGAGTCTCATGCCTATTTCTCTCACAGCTAGCATTCCACACTCAAGAGTTCCACAGTACTGGGTTTTTGGGTGTGACCCCATTCCCACAGCTCCAGTAGGCACAGCTCTCTATGGAAGCTGTGCTCCTACAAGCAGGGCTACTGGACTATACATTACATCCTTTGAAATCTAGGTAGAACTAGCCATACCTTCACAGCTCACCTACTCTGTATGCCTGCAGAATTAGCACCATTTGGATGCTGCTTAAGTTTAGGGGTAGCAGCCCCAGCCATATCCAAGTCTGCTTGAGCTGCAGCTGGGGCAACTGAAGAACACTGCACTGGAATGCAGGGAGCAGAATCCCATGGAGGCCCTGGACATGAACCCATGGAGGGTGCCTTGGCCCCATCCCACAAAACCATTCTAACTTCCTGGAGGACTGGGCCTGTGATGAGAGGGCCAATCTCAAAGATACAGAATTGCCAAACTGCCTTTGGGATCATTCTTCATTAGCTTGATGAATAACAACTGGATTACTTTTATGCATACCAGTCTCTATCAAAAGGTCATTTGGCAACACCCTTGGTATTTTCTCCTGAATTTTTTTTATTGTTTACATGGTCAAGCTGAAGATGTTTCCATTTTTTACATCATTTTCCTTTTATTATAAATTCTGTCACTAAATCATTTGTCTCTTCTCTCATTTTACTACATGCAGTTAAATGAAGCTCTGTAGCTCCTTCAATATTTTATTTGGAAATTTCTTCTGCCAGATATTCTAGTTTGTTGCTCTTAGGTGTGCCTTCCATAAAATCCTAGGGCATAAACAGAAGTCAGCTAAGTTCTTTGCCACTTCATAAAAAGGACAGACTGTATTCCATTTTTCAGTAAGTTACTCCTTATTTCCTTTTGAGTGCTCATCAGAATGGCCTTCACTGTTATTTGTGTTCATATCAACACTCTAAGCATGATCACTTAAGTGGTCTCTAAGGAGTTTCAGACATTCCCTGTAGCATTCCTGTTGTTTGGAGCCCTCACAAGAATCACCCTTAATACTCCATTAATGACAAAACAAGCTTTTTCTATCCTGCTTCTCCAAATTCTTTGAGCCTCTAGCCATTACCCAGTTCTGAAGATGCTTCCAGAATTTTCAGTATTTGTTATAGCAACACTCCATTTTTCTGGTACTGATTCCCTGTATTAATTCATATTGTGCTTCTATAACAATATACTGCAGACTAGGTAATTTATAATGAATAGAAATTCATTAGCTGACAGTTTGAAAGCTGAAAAGTCCAAGATCCACAGACCAGAATCTAGTGAAGTTCTTCTCGGTAAAAAGGCAAAAAGAAGCAAGCAAAACAGAGTAAAATGTGGCCAAACTCCCACTTGTGTACCAAACCCATTGCCACAATAATGAACTCACTTCTGTAATGATGGCATTCATTCATTCTCTGATCCTCTTCTTAGGCCCCACTAAACACTGTTGAATGGGGGACTAAGTTTCCAACACATGCTCTCTGGGGGATATATTTAAATTATAGCACACTCATTGCAGTTTACTGTCTGAAAATAAGGAATATTGATTGAGAAAATTTAACTGATCATAGGACTAGAAGTCAATAAAGATTTTCTCTCTAAGAGCTTCATTAAAATCTTTGTAATATTAGATAACATGTTCAACAAATAATTTAAGCTCAAGTTTAATATGGCTTTTGTTTTGTTAAGGCTTTTATTTGTTTGTAATAATAGCATCAGTATAAGATGGATAATTTCCATACAAATGCTATTCTTATACAAATACAAAAAGTTTGAAGGAAGTGTTGAGAGAAGGAAGTGTTGTGGAATACAGTGTTTTCATCTACAGTAATATTTTAGAATATGTGAAATCCATTCAACTGGGTTTTTAGGAAACTCTTGAACTATACTAACCATGAGTTTTTACTCTCTTAAATGACTCATTTGCCAATGTTACACATTGCCAGTTGAGAAGAGACTCGCAGATGTAACTACTACAATCACAGTGGTAGTACTAGGTAGAACTAGCCAACCTTCACAATCACAGTGGGAGAAGAGTGAAGATCTTTTTGAGAAGGTTCAGAGGCTAATGATGACTTGTGCCTGAAGAGAACTTCTCAGTCTGCCCTGAACTAAGCTGCTGGCAAAGCTATGTTTCCTCTTAAAAAACGACTTTCAACTCCACTACAACTGTCAACTGGGTTGGAAGAGCAGAAAAGCTTGACCCACAGAGTTAATAAGTAGTAACTTTGTAATCTGAACCTAGTTTATCTACATCCTAAGGCTGCAATTTTTCTAATACAACACTAATAACTTTTTATGTTTAGCCATAGGTATTGTTACTCTGAACATTATTGCTATGTTGTTTGTAAATACATGTATTTTAAATGATGATGCAACAAACTTATTCAATAAATACTGCCACTTCTCTATGAATTTCTACAAATTGAAGTGGTTCTTGAAGTTGTTTTGACATTCCCTACTAAGTATCTGACTGCTCATTAAGAAGGAAAATGTGTTTTCCATATGCTGATCTTTGACCTTTCTATTTGTAGAGCATTTTACATTTATGGTTTCATTACCTCCTCCAAAGCTCTGACAATATTTGGCAAGTTCTACAAAATAGTAACTTGATCAGCTTGCTTGAAGGCCACCCAGCAAGTCGAGAGCAGCCAAATAAGGGCACGACCACAGATATTTTGACTCTCTTTTTTCCTAAGTTATACAAAAATATTTCTATAACAAAAATGTTTTTCCTCAGAAATCTATTTAATATCTATATTTGATCAATTGTTAGCAATAAATTATATTTAAAAAACAAGAAGATAAAATAAGTTTAGTGTTATAGGTTCTGTAACTAATTTTCTTCAGTTATTAGTACCAAGATAAAATAAGTTTAGTGTTATAGGTTCTGTAACTAATTTTCTTCAGTTATTAGTACCAGTAAGGTGGAACTTTCTGAGTTATAGTTATAATATGTTTGAAACATGATTGATAAACAGCTGGCAGAAATGCTAGTAATAAAAGAAAATATTTTGCAACTTTTGTGCTAAATGTAATCTTTAGTACATGTCTTAAATGAATATTTACTTTTATTGAAAATTATGAAAAAACTAAGAGGCTTATTAAATTAACTCCATAATTCATATTAGATAATTTGCATAACTGTTGCAATGAAGCTTTCCTCCTTCATGCTAAATCCATCCCAAAGATAATTGTAGAATAACATTATAGAACTTTACAAGCAAAGAAGCCCAATGAGATAATTGTTGTCCTTGCTATGTATGTAATGAAGCTGAGGTCAGAAAGATTAAGTGACTTGTTCAAGGTCATACAACTAACGGGTGAGTAGAATTTAGAGATCCTGACACCCACTCCATAATCTTGTGTTTATGATCTATTTAATAGCTTTTTGTGCAACAGCAGTAAATAGCTTAATCACTTGATCACAAGGGTACATTGATTCAACAAGTCAAATATGACACAGCTTAAAAGGTACGTTTTTATGAAAGATGTTTACCTTATCCTTGTTTACACAGCAAGGAACTTTGAGGAGTTAATTTCAAAGCTATAAGCTGCATGAATCAACTTTGATGGAAAACAAATATGGCAAAACAAATAGAGCAAATCAAAACAACCTCTAAATGTTCTAAGTAGATAAACAATAATACAACATAGAAACATGCCATATTGTGTTTGCAGTTTAATGAAAAGAAAGTTAATTCAAAATTTTAATATCAAGTCAGCTCACAAAAAGATCAGGAAAGTAGAAAGAAATAAACCCAAGTAATTTTTAAAAAAATCACTGTGATCATTATAAATAGAATTAAACTTTCTTTTTGCTCAACTCTTTTCTTAGAAAGCATACAGAGAATAAAGGGAAAGATAGCTGATCTAGGGCAAAAGAGTTTTAGTGCACACATTCCATGCCTGGATCGTTTTATATAAAAAGTATTAAAATAGACACTACACATTCAGAAACAAAACTTAGATATTTGTGCAATTTCATTAGTATACATAAGACAGTGTTTTCAATAGTGACTTAAGGTATTCAGATCTTAAAGAAGAATATTTAATCATTGTGAATTTCTTGTCTGTGCTTTGAAAACAGACTCTGGAGTCATAACAATATGAATAATGGGTGTATTGCTTTTTCACATTCAGAATTAATCCATACATATTCCTTGGTAGATTTATATATTAGGTTTATAATATTTTATATGAAGTTTAAAAAATTTAAATTTGAATAGTAAGTTGTTGTATATTAAGATATGAGATGGGAAGAAGAAAATCTTAAAGGAACATAAAATATAAAAATATTTACATTTTACAAGAAGAGTCAAGAAGTGTTATCTGTAGTTGATAGAAAAGGAATTAATGTTGAGTTTATTCTTTAAAGTAAGAAATTTGATCTATTAACTAAGTAGAATGACAAAAATATGTAAAGGAAAAAGATAATGCAAGTGTGTAGTAAATATATACTGTCTTCTACCACAGCATACAGACAACAGGTAATGTTTAACCTTTATAAATCAAGAAAGAAAAGCAGAATATGTTATTTATAGACATGAAATTAGCCATTGAGAAAGAAAACCTACTTAAAACTACCTGCTAGCCAGAATGGATTAGTTCTTAAAAATGGGAAAGAGATTTTTCTTTTATATTCTTTTATTTTGTAAATCATGTGTATGGGTTAATAATAAGTTTAGGTTTGGCTATAGAATAAAATAATATTAAATATGATCATTAACTCTGGCTTCATATTGTCACTAAGTCCCTAATCTTTTATCAAACTATTTAAAAGTATAGAATACATAACCACTTCAAAGAATATTTAAGAAACACCTTGTTGTGAAGATAGCAGTGCATAACTTAATTGGTAGATTGATAATCTTCAGTAATATCTCAAGTTAAGTGAAAATAGTTAACAAGCTACCATGGTTATGAGGAGCCAATAGAAATAGTGAAAACTTATTAGGTTGTTGACTATATTATATTAAATCTCACTCTGATTTCTGTTAAAAAAATCTTTCAGAATTGAAAGATAATTTAAAACATTTTGAAATTAGTTGAAGATTATAACTAAAGTTGGCTAACATGACTTTTTAAACAATAGTTTTATATGCTCTAATACTCATTATATCATAAATTTTTATTATTCACTCAATAATATTTAGTAACAGGAATAATGTTTTTCAAACCAGTGAGAACAAATGAGAACCATATATTCTAAGCAATTAAAATTAACCACATATTATTTTAGTGGTATTACTGTTATAATAATATATGGGTATGCTATACTCAGCAGTTTTACTCAGTATAAGCATTTTAATGTATTTTTACATAGTAAGTATATTTGGTTTTGATTAACAATTTTAATAATAATATAAAATGGTAGAATACATTTTAAGCAAGATTTTAAAATTTGAAAGGATATATTCTAAAAATATCTTAGAATATTTAACAATTATAACAGTACATGTGAATTATTTTGTTCATAAAATGGCAATATAATCTTCATATAAATATTTACATGCCATGTAAAATTAATTGTTTATATATCTGTCAAAAATATTTAAGATGTATTTAGAGTCACTAAATCTTCATTCTAGTCTTTACTCAGCTCTGCCAGGAAGTGGCTGTGCAACAGTAGATGAATCTAATTAATCTGGGTGAGAGTCAAAATAAGGTTTGTAAAATTCTAAACAATAAATTATTTTTTACATTTTAAAGTTTTTAAATGATCTCTTAGAAATGTCAAGTTATCAGCCTTTTTGTGCTGGTTCTTCCCTTCTTTATAGATTTATATACCTTTGGTCTTTGGAGTTGGTGACTTTTGGATGGGGTCTCTGAGTGGACATCCTTTCTGTTGATGTTGAAGCAATTTCTTTTTGTTGTTGTTGTTGTTAGTTTTCCTGCTAACAGTCAGGCCCCTCTGCTGCAGGTGTGCTGGAGTTTGCTGGAGGTCCCCTCCAGATCCTGCTTGCCTGGGAATCACCCACAGGGGCTGCAGAACAGAAAAGATTGCTGCATGTTCCTTCCTCTGGTAGCTTCATCTTCCCAAAAGAGTACCCACTGGATTTAACCAGAGCTCTCCTGTATGAGATGTCTCCCAGTGATGATACACAGGGGTCGGGGAGCCACGTGAGTAGGTAGTCTGTCCCTTATCAGAGCTCAAGTGCTGTGCTGGGAGATCCATTACTCCTTTCAGAGGTGCTGGGCAGGGACGTTTAAGTCTGCTGAAGCAGAACGCACAACCACCACTTTTCCCAAGTGCTCTGTCCCAGGAAGGAGATGGCTTTATTTATTTATTTATTTATTTATTTATTTATTTATTTATTTAATTTTTATTGCATTATAGGTTTGGGGGTACATGTGCAGAACGTGCAAGATAGTTGCATAGGTACACATATGGCAGTGTGCTTTGCTGTCTTCCTCCCCTTCACCCACACTTGGTAGTCATCCCCAGGTCATCCCCCCAGCCACCCCCTGCTATCCCTTCCCCATTCCCCCCAACAGTCCCCAGTGTATAGTAGACCACCTCTCTGTGTCCATGTGTTCTCATTTTTCTCACCCGCCTATGAGTGAGTATATGCGGTATTTCTTTCTTTTTCTGTTCTTGTGTCAGTTTGCTGAGAATGATGTTCTCCAGATTCATCCATGTCCCTACAAAGGACACAAACTCGTCATTTTTGATTGCTGCATAATATTCCATGGTGTATATGTGCCACATTTTCCCAGTCCAGTCTATCATCGTTGGGCATTTGGGTTGGTTCCAGGTCCTTGCTATTGTAAACAGTGCTGCAATGAACATTCGTGTGCATGTGTCCTTATAGTAGAACGATTTATAGTCCTTTGGATAGATACCCAGTAATGGGATTGCTGGGTCAAATGGAATTTCTATTTCTAGGTCCCTGAGGAATCGCCACACTGTCTTCCACAATGGTTGAACTAATTTACACTCCCACCAACAGTGTAAGAGTGTTCCTATTTCTCCACATCCTCTCCAGCATCTGCTGTCTCCAGATTTTTTAATGATCGCCATTCTAACTGGTGTGAGATGGTATCTCAATGTGGTTTTGATTTGCATCTCTCTAATGACCAATGATGAAGAGCACTTTTTCATATGTTTGTTGGCCTCATGTATGTCTTCTTTTGTAAAGTTTCTGTTCATATCCTTTGCCCATTTTTGAATGGGCTTGTTTGTTTTTTTCCTGTAAATCTGTTTGAGTTCTTTGTAAATTCTGGATATCAGCCCTTTGTAAGATGTGTAAACTGCAAAGATTTTTTCCCATTCTGATGGTTGCCGATTCACTCTAGTGACTGTCTCTTTTGCCGTGCAGAAGTTGTGGAGTTTGATTAGGTCCCATTTGTCTATTTCGGCTTTTGTTGCCAATGCTTTTGGTGTTTTGGTCATGAAGTCCTTGCCTACTCCTATGTCCTGAATGGTTTTGCCCAGATTTTCTTCTAGGGTTTTTATGGTGTCAGGTCTTACATTTAAGTCTTTAATCCATCTGGAGTTAATTTTAGTGTAAGGTGTCAGGAAGGGGTCCAGTTTCTGCTTTCTGCACATGGATAGCCAGTTTTCCCAACACCATTTATTAAATAGGGAATCCTTTCCCCTTTGCCTGTTTTTGTCTGGTTTATCAAAGATAATATGGTTGTAGATATTTTGTGTTGCCTCCGATGCTTCTGTTCTGTTCCATTGGTCTATATCTCTGTTTTGGTACCAGTACCATGCTGTTTTGATTACTGTAGCCTTGTAGTATAGTTTGAAGTCTGGTAGCGTGATGCCTCCCGCTGTGTTCTTTTTGCTTAGAATTGACTTGGCTATGCGGGCTCTTTTTTGGTTCCATATGAAATTCATGGTGGTTTTTTCCAGTTCTGTGAAGAAATTCAATGGTAGTTTGATGGGGATAGCATTGATTGTGTAAATTACTTTGGGCAGTATAGCCATTTTCACGATATTGATTCTTCCTAACCACGAACATGGAATGTTTCTCCATCTGTTTGTGTCCTCTCTTATTTCGTTGAGCAGTTGTTTGTAGTTTTTCTTAAAGAGGTCCCTTACATTCCTTGCGAGTTGTATTCCTAGGTATTTTATTTTCTTTGTAGCAATTATGAATGGCAGTTCGTTCTTGATTTGGTTCTCTTTAAGTCTGTTATTGGTGTATAGGAATGCTTGTGATTTTTGAACATTGATTTTATATCCTGAGACTTTGCTGAAGTTGCTTATCAGTTTCAGGAGCTTTTGGGCTGAGGTGATGGGGTCTTCTAGGTATACTATCATGTCGTCTGCAAATAGAGACAATTTGGCTTCCACCTTTCCTATTTGAATACCCTTTATTTCTTTTTCTTGCCTGATTGCTCTGGATAGAACTTCCAGTACTATGTTGAATAGAAGTGGTGAGAGAGGGCATCCTTGTCTAGTGCCGGATTTCAAAGGGAATGCTTCCAGTTTTTGCCCATTCAGTATGATATTGGCTGTTGGTTTGTCGTAAATAACTTTTATTACTTTGAGATATGTTCCATCAATACCAAGTTTATTGAGGGTTTTTAGCATAAAGGGCTGTTGAATTTTGTCAAATGCCTTCTCTGCGTCAATTGAGATAATCATGTGGTTTTTGTTTTTGCTTCTGTTTATGTGGTGAATTACATTTATAGACTTGCGTATGTTGAACCAGCCTTGCATCCCCGGGATGAATCCTACTTGATCATGATGGATAAGTTTTTTAATGTGCTGTTGCAATCGGTTTGCCAGTATTTTATTGAAGATTTTTGCATCTATGTTCATCATGGATATTGGCCTGAAGTTTTCTTTTCTTGTTGAGTCTCTGCCAGGTTTTGGAATCAGGATGATGTTGGTCTCATAAAATGATTTGGGAAGGGTTCCCTCTTTTTGGATTATTTGGAATAGTTTCAGAAGGAATGGTACCAGATCCTCTTTGTGTGCTTTATTTATAAGTGCTTGATGGGCTTCTGCCTTTTTTCAGAGATGCCCTGTCCAGCAAGAAGGGAGTCTAGTTAATACTCTGCCTTCAGAGGCTTGCTGAGCTTCTGTGGGCTCCACCCAGTTGTTATGTAAACTTCCCAGTGACTTTGTTTACACAGGCAACGTTAAAACTGCTTACAGGAGCCTCAGCAATGGCAGCCTCCCCTCCCCGCATAAAGCTCAAACATCCAAGGTCAAGCTCAGACTCCTGTGCTGGCTGCAAGAATTTCAGTGGATCTTAGCTTGCTCGTCTTCATGAGGTTGAAACCCGCCGAGGGAGATTGCTTGGCTCCCTGGCTTCAGTCCCCTTATTCAGGGGAATAAGCAGTTCTGTCTCACTGCCTGGTGTTCCAGGTGCCACTGGGCTATGAGATTAAAAAAAAAAAAAAAAACTGCTTCAGCTAAAACAGCCACCCAGTTTTGTATCAGAAGCCCAGGGCACTGGTGTTGTAGGCACTGGAGGGAACTACTGGTATGCAGACTGTGAAGACCATGGGAAAAGTGCAGTGTCTGAGCCAGAGTGTCAAGAAACATTTCTAATGGTTTCCCTTGTCTAGGAGAGGGAGTTCTTCAGCTCCTTGCACTTCTTGGGTGAAGGCACATCCCACCCTGTTTTGGCTTACCCTTCTTGGGCTGCACCCACTGTCTAATCAGTCCCAGTGAAATGAACCTGGTACCTCAGTTGGAAGTGCGGAGATCACTTGCCTTAGCACAATAAGGCTGAAATTGCCAAAAATGAGAATGCCTCTTCTTCTCCAAGGGATCAAAACTCCTCACCAGCAAGATAACAAAACTGGGTGGAGAATGAGTTTGACAAATTGACAGAAGCAGGCCTCAGAAGGTTGATAATAACAAAATTCTCCAAGCTAAAGGAGCATGTTCTAACCGAATGCAAGGAAACAAAGAACTTGAAAAAGGTTAGATGAAGTATTAATTAGAATAACCAGCATACAGTAAAAACATAAACGACTTGATGGAGCTGAAAAACACAGCATGAGAACTCTGTGAAGCATACGCATGTGTCAAGAACTGAATTGATCAAGTGGAAGAAAGGATATCGAGATAGAAGAGCAACTCAATGAAATAAAGCAAGAAGTCAAGATTGGAGAAAGGCAAGATTAGAGAAAAATGAGTGAGAAGAAAAAAACAAAGCCTCTGAGAAATATGGGATTATGTGAAAAGGGCAAATTTACATTTAATCGGTGTAACTGAAAGTGACAGAGAGAATGAAATCAAGTTGGAAAACACTCTTCAGAATATCATTCAGGAGAACTTCCCCAACCTAACAAGGCAGGGCAACTTTCACATTCAGGAAATACAGAGAACACCACAAAGTTATTCCTCAAGAAGAGCAACCCCAAGGCACATAATCATCAGATTCATCAGAGTTGAAATGAAGGAAAAAATGCTAATGGAAGCCAGAGAGAAAGGTTGGGTTACTCACAAAGGGAAGACCATCTGACTCACAGTGAATGTCTCAGGAAAAACCCTACAACCCAGAAGAGACTAGGGACCAACATTCAACATCCTTAAAGAAAAGAATTTTCAACCCAAAATTTCATATCCAGTCAAAAAGCTTCATAAGTGAAGCAGAAATAAAATCCTTTATGGACAAGCAACTGCTGAGAGATTTTTGTCACTGCCAGGCCTGCCTTATAAGAGCTGCTGAAGGAAGATTAAACATAAAAAGGAACAACCAGTATCAGCCACTGCAAAAACTTATGAAATTGTAAAGACCATAGATAATATGAAGGAACTGCATCAACTAATGGGCAAAACAACCAGCTAGCAACAAAATGGCAGGATCAAATTTGCACATAACAATATTAATGTTAAATGTAAATGGGCTATATGCCCCAGTGAAAAGACACAGACTGGCAAATTGGATAAAGAGTCAAGATCCATCAATGTGCTGTAATCAGGATACATATCTCACAGGCAAAGACACACATAGACTAAAAATAAAGGGATGGAGGAAGATTTACCAAGCAAATGGAGTGCAATAAAAAAGGAGGATTGCAATCCTAGTCTCTGATAAAACAGACTTTAAACCAACAGAGATTAAAAGAGATGAAGAAGGGCATTACATAATGGTAAAGGGTTCAATGCAACAAAAAGACCTAACTATCCTAAATATATATGCACCCAATACAGGAGCACCCAGATACATAAAGCAAGTTCTTAATAACCTACAAAGAGACTTAGACTCCCACACAATAATACTGGGAGACTTTAACACCCCACTGTTATTATTAGATCAACGAAATAGAAAATTAACAAGGATATGTAGGACTTGAACACAGATCTGGACCAAGCGGACCTAATAGATATCTACGGAACTCTCCACACCAAATCCACAGAACATACATTCTTCTCAGCACCACATCACACTTATTTGAAAATTGACCACATAATTGGAAGTAAAACACTCCTCAGCAAATGTGAAAGAATGGAATTCATAAAAAACAGTCTTTTGAACAATGGTACAAAATAGAACTCAGGATTAAGAAATTCACTCAAAGCCACACAAATACATGGAAACTGAACAGCCTGCTCCTGAAGGACTACTGGATAATCAAATGAAGACAGAAATAAAGGTGTTCTTGGAAATCAATGAGAATGAAGACAAAATGTACCAGAATATCTGGGACACATTTAAAGGAGTGTCTAGGGGAAAATTTATAGCACTAAATGCCCACAAGAGAAGTGGGGAAAGATCTAAAATTGACACTCCAACACCATGATTAAAAGATCTAGAGGAAGATCTTCCAAGATGGTGCTGTAGAAACAACTCAGGATTGCAGCTCTCAGTGAAGGCGCAGAGGGTGAGTCCTAGCCGCATTCTCAGATGGAACTTTTTTCCCCACAGAACGTTGAAAGTCCCAGGTGTAGGAGAGACACCGGACGCCAGCGCAGCCGGCTTGCGTGGCCAGTTCAGCCAGTGCCGCAGCACAGCGGCACCGGGCACAAAACTCACTGGTCTGGGTGCCCTGTTAAACCAGCAATCTGAGATTTGGAAGGGCAGATTGACATGTCCATCTGATTAAATGGGACTTGGACAATGAGCCAGACCAGGAGATTCCTGGGAAGCGTGATTTGAGCTGGTGCAGTGGGCAGCGGCATGGGAGATGGCACGGATCCCAGTGCCCTATCAGCAGGCTACTGGGGCGTCAGTGAGAAAGTCAACCGTTCAAATTGGGGACAAAAAGAGAGAGAGAGAGGACGGACTCTGAGGCAGGGAGCCAGGTGATCAGGCTCAGCAGGTTCCACCCTCATGGGGACAAGCAGGGTGGTGATTGGAGGCACTCGGGGTTGAGAGTTTTGCTGCTGGCACAGCTGAATTTAGGATGGTGCAGCCCGGTGGGGGATGGGCATCTGCCACTACGGATGCAATCCGCCCCTACTGAAGTACTGCCCAGTGCTGATGCAGCCTGTCATTGCCGAGGCAACGTGCCATAACAGAGAGACTCCGCCAGCAGGGCGGAGGGCACCACAGCAAAATGGAGCCCTGAGGCAGCAGGGCAGACCCACGCTAGCAGGGCGGAGCCTCAGCAGGCAAATAGTGAATAGACTACCCCCTAGCCGGGCAGGACAGTGCAACAGATACTAAGAAAGAAAGCCCCAACTCCCTGAGACAGAGCATCTAAGGGGGGGAAAAGAGGGGGAGTTTTATGAGTTCTGCTGCAGCAGACATAAACACATCCTCCCAACAACCCTAAATGAACAACAGAGCTCACAGCTCAGCACTGGAGCTCCTATAAAGCACAAACCATCTCCTCAAGCAGCTCCCTGACCCCTGTATATCCAAAGAGTCACCTCAAAAAAGGACTAATCAGACTGACATTTGGTGGGCATCATTCTAGAACAAAGATAGCAGAAGAAGAAACTGGTAGCATCCCTCACTGTTCCGCAGCTGCTACAGGTGTACCCCAGACAAGCAGGGCCTGGAGTGGACCTCAGCACTCATACAGCAGAGGGGATAGACCATTAGAAGGAAAACTAAGTAACAGAAATACTTCATCATCAACAATCTGGGCATCCACTCAGAGACCCAATTGAAAAATCAGCAACTACAAAGACGACAGGTGGATAAATCCATAAAGATGGGAAGAAACCAGTGCAAAAAGGAGGAAAACACCCGAAACCAAAACATCTCACCTTCCACAAAGGACCAAAACTCCTCACCAGCAAGGGAACAAAGCTGGACGGAGAATGAGTGTGACAAAATGACGGAATCAGACTTCAGAAAGTGGATAATGAGAAACTTCAGTGAGCTAAAAGAACATGTTCTAAATCAATGCAAAGAAACTAAAAACCTTGAAAAAAGATTTGAAAAAAGATTCGAGGAAATGATAACAAGAATGGACAACTTAGAGAAGAATATGAATGAATTGAAGGATCTGAAAAACACAACACAAGAACTTTGCGAAGCATGCACAAGTTTCAATAGCCGAATTGACCAAGCAGAAGAAAGAATATCAGAAGTCGAAGATCAACTCAATGAAATAAAAAGAGAAACCAAGATTAGAGAAAAAAGTGCAAAAAGGAATGAACAAAATCTCCAAGAAATGTGGGACTATGTGAAGAGACCCAACCTACATTTGATAGGTGTACCAGAATGTGATGAAGAGAATGAATCCAAGCTGGAAAATACTCTTCAGGATATTATCCAGGAAAATTTCCCCAACCTAGCAAGACAGGTCAATACTCAACTCCAGGAAATACAGAGAACACCACAAAGATGCTCCACAAGAAGAGCAACCCCAAGGCACATAATCGTCAGATTCACCAGGGTTGAAATGAAGGAGAAAATACTAAGGGCAGCCAGAGAGAAAGGTCGTGTCACCCACAAAGGGAAGCCCATCAGACTCACAGCAGATCTCTCAGCAGAGACTCTACAAGCCAGAAGAGAGTGGGGACCAATATTCAACATCCTTAAAGAAAAGAACTTTCAACCCAGAATTTCATATCCAGCCAAACTGAGCTTCATAAGTGAAGGAAAAATAAAATCCTTCATGAGCAAGCAAGTACTCTGAGATTTTGTCACCACTAGGCCTGCTTTACAAGAGCTCCTGAAAGAGGCACTACACATAGAAAGAAACAACCAGTACCAGCCATCCTAAAAGCATACCAAATGCTAAAGAACATCAACAAAATGAAGAATCTACATGAACCAATGGGCAAAACAGCCAGCTAGCATCAAAATGGCAGTATCAAATTCACACATAACAATATTAACCCTGAATGTAAATGGGCTAAATGCACCAATCAAAAGACACAGACTGGCAAATTGGATAAAAAAACAAAACCCATCAGTGTGCTGTATCCAGGAAACCCACCTCACATGCAAGGATACACAAAGGCTCAAAATAAAGGGATGGAGGAAGATTTACCAAGCAAATGGAGAGCAAAAAATGCAGGAGTTGCAATTCTCGTCTCTGATAAAATAGACTTTAAAGCAACAAAGATCAAAAGAGACAAAGAAGGTCATTACATAATGGTAAAGGGATCAATACAACGAGAAGAGCTAACGATTCTAAATATATATGGACCCAATGCAGGAGCACTCAGATATATAAGGCAAGTTCTTAATGACTTACAAAGAGACTTAGACTCCCACACAATAATAGTGGGAGACTTTAACACTCCACTGTCAATATCAGACAGATCAACCAGACAGAAAATTAACAAGGATATCCAGGACTTGAACTCAGACCTGGAACAAGCAAACCTGATACACATTTACAGAACTCTCCACCCCAAATCCACAGAATATACATTCTTCTCAGTACCACATCACACCTACTCCAAAACTGACCACATAATTGGAAGTAAAGGACTCCTCAGCAAATGAAAAACAACTGAAATCATAACAAACAGTCTCTCAGACCATAGTGCAATCAAGTTAGAACTCAGAATTCAGAAAATAACTCAGAACCGCATAGCTTCATGGAAACTGAACAACTGGCTCTTGAATGTTGATTGGATAAACAATGAAATGAAGGCAGAAATAAAGAAGTTCTTTGAAACCAACGAGAATGAAGACACAACATACCAGAATCTCTGGGACATATTTAAAGCACTCTGTAGAGGAAAATATATAGCAATAAGTGCCCGCATGAGAAGAGTGGAGAGATCCAAAACTGACACCCTATCATCAAAATTGAAAGAGCTAGAGGAGCAAGATCAAAAAAGCTCAAAACCTAGCCGAAGACAAGAAATAACTAAGATCAGAGCAGAACTGAAGGAGATAGAGACACGAAAAACCCTTCAAAAATCAATAAATCCAAGAGCTGGTTTTTCGAAAAGATCAACAAAATAGACCACTAGCCAGACTGATAAAAAAGAAAAGAGAGAACAATCAAATAGATGCAATAAAAAACGATAAAGGGGAAATCACCACAGATTCCACAGAAATTCAAACGATCATCAGAGAATACTACGAACAACTCTATGCACATAAACTAGTAAACCAGGAAGAAATGGATAAATTCCTGGACGCCTGTGTCCTCCCAAGCCTAAACCAGGAGGAAGCCGAAACTATGAATAGACCAATAACAAGGTCTGAAGTTGGGTCAGCAATTAAGAGCCTACCACACAAAAAAAGCCCAGGTCCAGATGGGTTCACAGCCGAATTCTACCAGACACACAAAGAGGATCTGGTACCATTCCTTCTGAAACTATTACAAATAATTCAAAAAGAGGGAACCCTTCCCAAATCATTTTATGAGATCAACATCATCCTGATACCAAAACCAGGCAGAGACTCAACAAGAAAAGAAAACTTCAGGCCAATATCCATGATGAACATAGATGCAAAAATCTTCAATAAAATACTGGCAAACTGATTGCAACAGCACATTAAAAAACTTATCCATCATGATCAAGTAGGATTCATCCTGGGGATGCAAGGCTGGTTCAACATACACAAGTCTATAAATGTAATTCACCACATAAACAGAAGCAAAAACAAAAACCACATGATTATCTTAATTGATGCAGAGAAGGCATTTGACAAAATTCAATAGCCCTTTATGCTAAAAACCCTCAATAAACTTGGTATTGATGGAACACATCTCAAAGTAATAAAAACTATTTACGACAAACCAACAGCCAATATCATACTTAATGGGCAAAAACTGGAAGCATTCCCTTTGTAATCCGGCACTAGACAAGGATGCCCTCTCTCACCACTCCTATTCAACATAGTACTGGAAGTTCTAGCCAGAGCAATCAGGCAAGAAAAAGAAATAAAGGGTATTCAAATAGGAAAGGTGGAAGCCAAATTGTCTCTATTTGCGGACGACATGATAGTATACCTAGAAGACCCGTCACCTCAGCCCATAAACTCCTGAAACTGATAAGCAACTTCAGCAAAGTCTCAGGATATAAAATCAATGTTCAAAAATCACAAGCATTCCTATACACCAATAACAGACTTAAAGAGAACCAAATCAAGAACAAACTGCCATTCACAATTGCTACAAAGAAAATAAAATACCTAGGAATACAACTCACAAGGAACGTAAGGGACCTCTTTAAGGAAATCTACAAACCACTGCTCAACGAAATAAGAGAGGACACAAACAGATGGAGAAACATTCCATGTTCGTGGTTAGGAAGAATCAATATTGTGAAAATGGCTTTACTGCTCAAAGTAATTTACAGAGTCAATGCTATCCCCATTAAACTACCATTGAATTTCTTCACAGAACTGGAAAAAACCACCATGAACTTCATATGGAACCAAAAGAGAGCCCACATAGCCAAGTCAATTCTAAGCAAAAAGAACACAGCCGGAGGCATCACACTACCAGACTTCAAACTATACTACAAGGCTACAGTAATCAAAACAGCATAGTACTGGTACCAAAACAGAGATATAGACCAATGGAACAGAACAGAGGCATCGGAGGCAACACAACATATCTACAACCATATAATCTTTGATAAACCCGACAAAAACAAGCAATGGGGAAAGGATTCCCTGTTTAATAAATGGTGTTGGGAAAACTGGCTAGCCATATTCAGAAAGCAGAAACTGGACGCCTTCCTGACACCTTACACTAAAATTAACTCCAGATAAATTAAAGACTTAAACATAAGACCTGGCACCATAAAAACCCTAGAAGAAAATCTAGGCAAAACCATTCAGGACATAGGAGTAGGCAAGGACTTCATGACCAAAACACCAAAAGCATTGGCAACAAAAGCCAAAATAGACAAATGGGACCTAATCAAACTCCACAACTTCTGCACGGCAAAAGAAACAGTCACTAGAGTGAATCAGCAACCATCAGAATGGGAAAAAATCTTTGCAGTTTATGCATCTTACAAAGGGCTGATATCCAGAATTTACAAAGAACTCAAACAGATTTACAAGAAATAAACAAACAAGCCCATTCAAAAATGGGCAAAGGATATGAACAGACACTTTACAAAAGAAGACATACATGAGGCCAACAAACACATGAAAAAATGCTTATCATCACTGGTCATTAGAGAGATGCAAATCAAAACCATATTGAGATACCATCTCACGCCAGTTAGAATGGCGATCATTAAAAAATCTGGAGACAGCAAATGCTGGAGAGGATGTGGAGAAATAGGAACACTCTTACACTGTTGGTGAGAGTGTAAATTAGTTCAACCATTGTGGAAGACAGTGTGGTGATTCCTCAAGGATCTAGAAATAGCAATTCCAGTTGACCCAACAATCCCATTACTGGGTATATATCCAAAGGAATATAAATTGTTCTACTATAAGGACACATGCACACGAATGTTCATTGCAGCACTGTTTACAATAGCAAAGACCTGGAACCAACCCAAATGCCCATCGATGATAGACTGGACTGGGAAAATGTGGCACACATACACCATGGAATATTATGCAGCAATCAAAAATGATGAGTTTGTGTCCTTTGTAAGGTCATGGATGAATTTGGAGAACATCATTCTCAGCAAACTGACACAAGAACAGAAAAGGAAATACCACATATTCTCACTCATAGGTGGGTGAGAAAAATGAGAACACATGGACACAGGGAGGGGGTCTACTACACACTGGGGTCTATTGGGGGGAATGGGGGAGGGACAGCAGGGGGGCCTGGGGAGGCATAGCGTGGGGAGAAATGCCAAGTGTGGGTGAAGGGGAGGAAGGCAGCAAAGCACACTGCCATGTGTGTACCTATACAACTATCTTGCACGTTCTGCACATGTACCCCAAAACCTATAATGCAATAAAAATTAAAAAAAAATAAAATAAATAAAATACTCCAATTAAAAAAAAAAGATCTAGCAGAGCAAGATCAAACAAATTCAAAAGCTAGCAGAAGACATGAAATAATTAAGATCAGAGCAGAACTGAAGGAGATAGAAACACAAAAATCTCTTCATAAATCAATAAATCCAGGAGGTGATTTTTTTAAAAGATCAACAAAATAGATAGATGGCTAGCCAGACTAATAAAAAAGAAAAGCGAGAAGAATCAAAGAGATGCCATAGAAATGAAAAAGAGGATATCACCACTGATTTCACAGAAATACAAACTACCATCAGAGATAACTACAAACAACTCTCTGCACATAATCCAATAAATCTAGAAGAAATGGACAAATTCCTGGACACTTACATCCTCCCAAGACTAAACTAGGAAGAAATTAAATCTGTGAATAGACCAATATCAAGGTCTGACATTGAGGCAGAAATTAATAGCCTACCAAACAAAAAAAGTCCAGGACCAGGACAGATTTACAACTGAATTCTACCAGAGCTACAAAGAGGAGCTAGGACCATTCCCTCTGAAACTATTCCAAATAATACAGAAAGAGAGAACCCTCCCTAACTCATTTTATGAGACCAACATCCTCCTGATACCAAAACCTGGCAGAGACGCAACTGAACAGGAAAATTTTAGGCTAATATTCATGATGACCCTATATGAGAAAATACTCAATAAAATAATGGCAAACTCAATCCAATAGCACATCAAAAAGGTTATCCATCACGTTCAAGTCAGCTTCATCCTTGGCATGCATGGCTGGTTCAATATACGCAAATCTATAAACAGATTCCATCATCTAAACAGAACCAAAGACAAAAACCTTATGATTACCTCAGTAGATGCAGAGAAGGCTTTTGACAAAATTCAACAGCCCTTTATGCTAAAACCTCTCAATAAACTAGGTATCAATGGAACATATCTTAAAATAATAAGAGCTATTTATGAAAAACCCACAGCCAATGTCTTACTGAATGGGCAAAAACTGGAAGCATTCTCTTTGAAAACTGGCACAAACCAAGTGTGCCCTCTCTCACCACTTCTATTGTATATAGTATTAGAAATTTTGGCCAGGGCAATCAAGCAAGAAATAGAAATAAAGGGTATTCACTTAGGAAAAGAGGAAGTCAAATTGGCTCTATTTGCAGACAACATGACTGTATATTTACAAGACCCATTGTCTCAGCCCAAAATCTTCTTACGTTGATGTGCAACTTTAGCAAAGTGTCAAGATACAAAATATTGCTATCCCCATCAATCTGCCATTAATTTTCTTCACAGAATTGTAAAAAACCACCTCAAACTTCCTATGGAACTAAAAAAGAGCACTCATAGCCAAGATAATCTTAAGCAAAACAAAAACAAAAACAAAAAACCACAATGCTGTAGGCATCACACTACCTGACTTCAAACTATACTAAAAGGCTACAGTAATCAAAACAGTATGGTACTGGTACCAAAACAGAGATACAGACCAATGAAATGGAACAGAGGCCTTAGAAATAATGCCACATATCTACAACCATTTGATCTTTGACAAACCTGACAAAAACAAGCAATGGGGAAAGGGTCCCTATTTAATAAATGATGTTGGGAAAACTGGCTAGCCATATGCAGAAAGCTGAAAGTGAATCCCTTCCTTATGTTTTATATAAAAATTAACTCCAGATGGATTAAAAATTTAAACATAAGACCTAACACAGTAAAAACCCTAGAAGAAATTCAAATATTATTCAGGACATAGGCATGGACAAGGACTTCATGACTAACACACCAAAAGCACTTGCAACAAAAGCCAAAATGGACAAATCGGATTTAATTAAACTTAAGAGCTTCTGCACAGCAAAAGAAACTATCATTAGAGTGAACCAGCAACCAACAGAATGGAAAAAGAAATTTGCAATCTATCCATCTGACAAAGGGCTAATATCCAGAATCTACAAAGAACTTAAACAAATTTACAAAAAAAAAAAAAAAAAAAAAAAAAACAATAAAACAAACATCCCCATCAAAAGGTAGGCAAAGTATGTGAACAGAGACTTCTCAAAAGAAGACATTTATGCAGCCAACAAACATGAATAAAAATGCTCATTATCACTGATCACTAAAGAAATGCAGACCAAAACCACATTGAGATACCATCTCACACCTGTTAGAATGGTAATCATTAATAAATCAGGAGACAACAGATGCTGGAGAGGATGTGGAAAAACAGTAAGGCTTGTACACTATTGTACACTGTTGGTAGAGTGTAATTAATTCAGCCATTATGGAACATAGTGTGGCAATTCCTCAAGGATCTGGAAATAGAAATACCATTTGATCCATAAATCCCATTACTGGGTATATACCCAAAGGATTAGAAATCATTTTTTTTTTATTTTTTAAATTTTTATTGCATTATAGGTTTTGGGGTACATGTGCAGAGTGTGCAAGATAGTTGCATAGGTACACACATGTCAGTGTGCTTTGCTGCCTTCCTCCCCTTCACCCACACTTGGCATTTATCCCCAGGCTATCCCTCCCCAGCCCCCCCACACTGTCCCTCCCCCCTTTCCCCCAATAGAACCCAGTGTGTAGTAGACCCCCTCCCTGTGTCCATGTGTTCTCATTTTTCTCACCCGCCTATGAGTGAGAATTTGTTTTTCTGTTCTTGTGAAATCATTTTTTATAAAGACACATGCTTATTGTTTATTGTGGTACCATTTACAAAAGCAAAGAGTTAGAACCAACCCAAATGCTCATCCATAATAGACTGGATAAAGAAAATGTGGCACATATACACCATGGAATACTATGCAGCCATAAAAAGGATGAGTTTATGTCCTTTAAGGGACCTGGATGAAGCTGGAAACCATGATTCTCAGCAAACTGACAGAACAGTTTGTAAGTTATTGTAAGAACAGAAAACCAAACACCACATCTTCTCACTCATAAGTGGGTTTTGAACAATGAAAACACATGGACACAGGGAGGGGAACATCACACACAAGGGTCTGTTGGGGGATGGGAGGCTAGGGGAAGAACAGCAAGGGGTGGGGGGATTGGGGAGGGATAGCATTGGGAGAAATACCTGATGTAGATGACAGGGTGATGGGTGCAGCAAACCACTATGGCACATGTATATCTATGTAACAAACCTACATGATCTGCACATGTACCTCAGAGCTTAAAGTATAATAAGTAAGTTTAAATAAAAGAAATATCAAGTTATATTTCAACTGAAAAGTACAGTCTAAAATTATCCTACACTCAAACCAACCATATTAGCAACTAAATTACAAAAGTAAAACAAATGATTGGATTGCATTGTCTCTATTTACTAAATTATGACAGTAGGTTACAGGGACCTCTATCAAAATATAAAACTAACAATGATCAGATATATAATAGAAATGATTTGAATAGGAACAGTGTAAAACAATACAGGTGGAGTGGGCTGAGCTGGGCTATAGAGAGCATACTTCAACATTAATGGAAAGCCACTACACCAATTCAATTAACTGTTGCCCTGTGAGAATGTGGGCCTGTGTTGCAAGTAGGCAATTTCTCTACAGAATACATAATTTGTAGGCAAATAACTTACATTATGTCAACCATACAAAGAAAATTTCCTGGCCATATCTGCTCCACAGAGAATATTTGCCCTGTGCTTTTTTTTTTTTTAAATAGTTAAGTACAAGAAAGATTTTTTTAAAAAATCCAATATGACACAATATGGTAATTCATGAAAATATTTTAAAATTTAATTAGTTAATTTTAACAAGTGTTTTAATTAATTTTGTGGCATATTCCATTTTAATATTAATACTAAAGGAAGGCATTTTTAGCTTATGAAATGCCTTATATTCTGATAATAGTTGGCTAAGCCATTACCAGCCATTTGTGTTTATAATTGCATTTTGTCCCAAAGATTTTCCCACTCATCAGCCTCCAGAATGATTAGAAACCACATCGTCTTTAGGATGCTAAGTGGACAGAAAATCAATTGTAAAGTTGAGGAGGTAAATATGTTTTTAAAATAAGTCTATGGAGTATATGAAATGTGGCAGTGTAGCATAACAATGTATGACATCTCTCTTATAATTCAATTTGAATGACATTTGAAGTAAAAAAAATTAATGGTTACAACAATGTATGATATTACAAAGCAGAAAATGTAATATTATAATATTACTCAACTTTCTAAAGATTAAGTTACTATAAGCACACACACAGTGATCATGGAGGATCTAACAAAATTAAAAACCAAGACCATAATGACTTTCAATAAAATTTCATCATAAATTCAGTTTAACATCTGGATTTTGTAAGTATATGTATGTTTTTGTGTCTTCGTGTGTGTGTGAAATGCACTGTATATAGATATAGTGCCTATAATACTGGCTGGCACATAGTTAATTCTGGGGATAAATGAATGACATTTATGATAATATAACATATATTTGAGAGATGTCTTTTCGTCTCCTCTATAAGCATAAGTGTAGAATAACAGTATTTGAGAAATTATTGGGAATTTCGGAGGAAAAGAAAAAAATCTTCCCCAGAACCCTGAGCACTGTTGAAGGACAACAACAGAAAAGAGTCTTACAGCCCCTCTGCATAGAAGGATGTGAAGGTGAAGGGAGTGCACTATTTATATGAAAAGAGAGAGGTGAACCACACAGGTCATGTGAATTATCTGCACCAGAGAAATAAAACAGATTTTCTGTCAGTGAGCTTACCGTGTCTTCTGTGTTTGTTTTGAACTAAAAGATTGAAAGAGTGCTGTGTTATTCAGGTTCAAACCCTTCACTGACCTCTCAACTTTTACAAGATGCCTTAACAATTTTAGACTTTTTAGTTATTGGTTCAAAGATAAAATGTTATGGGTCTGTACAGGGTTTGCCCCCTCAGTTGCAAATAAATTGAAACAAAACTAAATTCAATTTAATTTTCCTCTGGCTCAGCGAGTGATTGTTGAGATTGGCCATTTGCAGTTCAAAGAAACTGAACTGTGCAGTGCTTTTTGGATAAAACCTTTTCTAGACATATGTATCCTCTCTGATATGATTGTATCATGCGGAACTAATATTTAGGCATACGCCCATTAGGGAAAGGATTAAAAGATTAATATGATTTTGATATTTATGAATGAAAATGTTTTTTTCAGTGCAATTTTTTAAATAAAATTAAGCACATTAACTTCTATAAAACTGATGGTGTCCACGTTTTCACAGCTGTTCATGTTTCATTAAAATTATTAATCTTGTCTATATTTATAAGGTCAAAAGTGCCAAAATTGACAAGTTTTATCCTACATGAACTGTGAAAAAGTAAATAAATGCATTTTTTGATTAATAGAAAAGTTCATTATATAATTCATTAACAAAAATACATACTTCTCTATAAGTATTCCATAGTATAAAATGTGTCTCTCTTGATTTATCATTGTTTTCTGCTTTTGTCCCATATGGTGGATAATTGCCATATTGTTTATCACAAAACAGGCATCATGGGCATCATATAATTAATTTGAATTCAGGAAGTCCAAAACTCATATTCAGTTATTAATCGCCCAATTCATATATACTAATACCTGGCAGAGATACTGAATACCACTTTAGATTAACTCAACACATATATATTATGGCTCTATTATATATCCATTATAAACTATATATAATATTTATAAGAACATATGTTTTATATAATTATATATAAAATTCCAATTGCTAGAGAATAAAAGTCAAATTTTAATAGATTCTTACACTCCAGGGGCTTTAGTATAGTGAAGAATTAGAATTTCTCATAACATAATGTTAAAACACCTCCATCAGTATTACCAAAGAGTTCATTAAAAATGAAGATTTTTTTTGGCCCAACCATAGAGCTAGTGAATGAGAGTATGGGAGACTGGAGTCACAAATCTACTAATTTAAAAAGCAATTTAAAAATCACTGGTCTAATCTAATTTTGTAATTATAAATTTTTACTTTCTAATTTGTTTTATTTTTATTTGTAGAGAGTAGGTATATATACTTATGAGGCACATTAGATATTTTGATACAGGACATATAATGGTAATTATCACTTTAGGGTAAATGGAGTATCTAACCCTTTAAGCATGTATCATATCTTTGTGTTAAGAAACATTCTAATGATATCCTTTTAGTTATTATTAAATATGTAATAAATTATTGTTTATTTAGTGACCCTGTTATGCTACCAAATACTAAATATTATTCATGCTATCTAACTATATTTTTGTACCCATTAACTATTCCCTCCACCACCTACTCACTGGTAACCATCATTCTACTCTCTATCTCCATGAGTTTAATGTTTTAATTTTTAGCTTAACACAGTATCCTCCATTTCCATCTGTGTTATTGCAAATGACAGTATCTCATCCTTTATTTAATGGCTGAACAGTACTCTACTGTGTATATGTACCATATTTTCTTTGTGCGTTTGTTGATGGACACTTAGATTGCTTCTAAATTTTGGCTATTGTGAATAGTGCTGAAATGGACACAGGAGTGCAGATATCTCTTGATATACTGATTCGTATTATTTTGCATGTATATCTAACCATGGCATAACTGGATTGTATGGTAGCTCTATTTTTAGATTTTTGTGAAACCTCTATACCATTTTGTATAGTCATTGTACTAATTTACACTTCCATCAACAGTATATGAGTGTTCTCTTTTCTGCACATCCTCGCTAGTATTCACTATTACCTGTTAATTGAATGAAAGCCATTTTAACTGGTGTGAAATATTGTAGTTTTGATTTGCATTTCTCTAATTATCAATGATGTTAACCACCTTTTTATATACACATTTGCCATTTTAATTCTTATTTTCAGAAGTGTCTATATAATTCTTTTGCCTATTTTAAAAATTGATTATTAGATTTTTGTCCTCCTGAGTGGTTGAGCTCCTTATAAATTATGGTTATTGATCTCTTGTCAGATGGATAGCTTTCAAATATTTTCTTTCATTCTGTTGGTTGTCTCTTCACTTTACTGATTATTTCCTTGGCTGTGTAGAAGTTTTAATTTTATCACATGTGTCTATTTTTGCTTTGGTTGATATGCTTGTGGGGTATTTCTCAAGAAATTTTTTCTCAGAGCAATGTCCTAAAGTTTTCTGTTTTCTTTTAGTAGTCTTATAGTATGAAGTCTTAGATTTAAGTCTTTAATCAATTTTCATTTGATTTTTGCATATGGCAAGAGACATCAACAATCAGTTCACCATAAATGTATGGATTTATTTCTGGGTTCTTTATTTCATTCCACTTATTTATGTGTATATCTTTATGCCAATACCATGCTGTTTGGGTTACTATAGCTCTCTAGTGTAATTTGAAGACAGGTAATGTCATTCCACCAGTTTTGTTCTTTTTCCTTAGGATTTCTCTGGCTATTTTGGGTCTTTTGTGGTTCTATATATATTTTATGATTTTTTTTTTTGCAATTTCTGTGAAGAATGCCATTGTTATTTTGATAGGGATTACATTGAATCTGTAGATTGCTTTGGGTAGCATGGACATTTTAACATTTATTTTTCCAATTCATTTTCTGTATCCTATTCAATTTACTGCATCTATGTTTTGTAGTTTTCATTGTAGAGATCTTTCACTTCTTTGGTTAATTCCTAGGTATTTAATGTTTTTCTATGTGTTGTAAATGGGATCACTTTCTTGATTTCTTTTTGAGATTGCTTACTGTTGGCATATGGAAATGCTAATCATTTTTGTATGTTAATTTTATATCCTAGCACTTTACCAAATTTGTTTATCAGTTCTAATAGTTTTGGTGGATTTTAAATATTAAATCATATCATCTGCAAATAATAATAGTTTGACTTCTTTCTTTCATATTTGGATGTCCTTTATTGATTTATCTTATCTGATAGCTCTAGGGAAGACTTTCCGTACTGTGGTTAATAACAGTCATGAAAGTGAGCATCCTCGTTGTGTTCCTGATCTTAGAGGAAAGGCTTTTGGTTCAATATAATACTAACTGTGGGTCTATTGTATGTAGCTTTGTGTTGAGGTATTTTCCTTCTATATCAATTTTTAAGGTTTTTATTATGGAGCAGTGTTGAATTTTATCAAGTAATTTTTACAGTATCAGTTGAAATGAGTATATGGTATTATCATTCATTCTGTTGATATGATGTATCACTTTGATTGGTTTGCATGTTAACAATCCTTGCATCTCCTGGAATAAATCCCAATTGGGATTTATAAATAATCTTTATAATGTGGTGTTGAATTCATATTGTAATACTTTGAGAAAATTTTTACATCAATGTTCATCATTAATATTGGCCCATAAGTTTTCTTCTTCCTTTTTTTTTTAATGTGTCTTTGTTTTGTTTGTTTGTTTGTTTGTTTTGTTTTTTGTTTTTCTTTAATCAGGGTAATACTAAGCTCGTTGAATGAGCTTGGAAGTTAACTTCTCTAACTTTTGGAATTGTTTGAGAAGGGTTGGTGTTGGTTCTTCTTTAATTGGTGGAATTCAGCAGTGAATCCATTGGATCCTGGGCTTTTCTTTCCTAGGAGAATTTTATTAAAATTTAATTTCATTATCTTTTATTGGTCTATTTAGTCTTGGATTTCTTCATGGTTCAGTCTTCATGAAGAAGACTTCAGTGTCATTTGTCTAGGTATTTATCTATTTCTTGTTCCAGGTTTTCCAATTTATTGGTATATAATTGCTCATTGTAGTCTCTAATAATCCTTTGGATTTCTTCAATGTCAATTGTAATATCTCCATTTTTATTTCTGATTTTGCTTGTGTCTTTCTTTTTTCTGAACAAGGCTGACTAAAGAGTTCTCAATTTTGTTTATCTTTCCAAAAATCTTTTATTTTGTTGTTGTTTTGTATTATTTTTTTCATTGAAATTTTATTTACATCTGCTCTGATTATTATTTATTTTTTTCTATTAATTTTGGGTTTGGTGTGCACTTGCCTTTCTAGTTCTCTAAGATACACTGCTAGGTTGATAACTGGAAGCTTGTCTATTTTTTCAGGTAGGCTATTATTGATGCAAACTTTCCTCTTAGTACTGTTTTCTTCGTATACCATAGGTTTTGATATTCTGTGTTTCCATGATCATTTTATTTTTCAAGAAATTAAATTTTAAAAATTTCTTCATGGACCCTCTGGTAATTCAGGAGCATATTATTTAATTTCCATGTGTTTGTATAATTTCCAAGATTCCTCTTGTTATTGATTTTTGGTTTTATTCCATTCTGGTAAGAAAAGATACTTAATGTGATTTTAATTTTTTGAATTTTTTAAAGACTTATTTTGAGGCTTTATATAAAGTCTATTGTTCAGAATGATCAATATGCTGAGGAGAGAAATGTTTATTTTGCAGCAGTTGAATCAAATGTTCTGTAGATATCTCTTAAGCTGGTTTGGTCTATTGTGTAGATTAAGTATGATCTTTCTTTTTTAGATTTTCTGTCTGGAAGATCTGTCTAAAGTTGAAAGTGGGTTGTTGAAGTCTCAATGTATTATTTACTTTTGTCTATCCTGTATCCTACAGTACATCTGGGTGCTCCAGTGTTAGATGCATATATATTTACAATTATATCTTCTTGCTAAATTGTTCTCTTTGTTATCATATAATGACTTTCTTTGCCTCTTTCTACTCTTTTTGTCTTGAAATTCATTTCGCCTGATACAAATATAGCTACTCCTGCTCTTTTCCAGTTTCCATTGACATGAAATATCTTTTACCATCCCTATATTTTCATTCAATGTCTTTTTAGGTGAAGACTGTTTTCTGTAGGCAAGAGATCATGGAGTCTTGTTGTTTTAACCTGTTTCATCCAATTAAAAACATATATTTTTTAAATCTATGTCTTTTGATTGAAGAGTTTAGTCCATTTGCATTCCATCTTATTACTGATAAGTAATGACTTCCTCCTGTCATTTTTTTCACTTGTTTTCTGCTTCTTTTATTGTCTTCTCTTCCATCCTTCATTCCTTCCTGTGTTTCTTTTTGTAAAGGTAATTTTCTCTGGTGATATGTTTTAATTTTCTTTTTCTTATTTTTTGTGATTCCATTGCAGGTTTTTTGATTTGAAGTTACCATGAGGCTTACAAATATTATCTTATAATTTATTATTTCAAATTGATGAAAACACTGATTTATAAAAACAACCAAAGATAAAACCAATTAAAAACTCTACATATTAACTTGGTCTCCTCCCCTTTAATTATGTTGTTGTTTATATTTTGTTATACTGACTATATTTTGAAAAGTGGTTGTAGTTAGTTGTGATAGGTTCATCTTGTAGTCTTTCTACTTGATATGATTAGTTTACATACCACAATTCTAGTGTTATAATGTTCTGTGTTTCTCTGTGTAATTACTTGCTCCAGTAGGTTTTGCACCTTGAGATGATTTTCTATTACTCATTATTGTCCTTTTATTTCAGATTAAAGAACTCTCTTTAACATTTTTTGTGGGAAAGGTTTGGTGTTAATGAAATCTCTCAATTTTCATTTATCTGGGAAAGTCTTATTTCTCTTTCATATTTGAGAAATATTTTTGCTGGATATACTATTCTAGGATAAATTTATTTCTTCAGCACTTTAAATATGTCATGGCACTCACTCTCTCCTGGTCTGTGAGTTTTCCACTAAAAAGTTTTCTGCTGGATGTATTGGAGTTCCATTTGTTATTTGTTTCTTTTCTATTGCTTTTTAAAAGATACCTTCCTTATTTTTGACCTTCAGGAGTTTTATTATTAAATGCCTAATGTAGTCTTTGCATTAAATCTACATGGTGTTCTCTTTCTTGTACTTGAATATTTATATCTTTCCCTAGATTTGGAAAGTTTTTTTTGTTGTTACGCCTTTGAATATACTTTCTTTACCAATTTTTCTCTCCACCTTCTCTGTAAGGCCAAGGATTATTCGATTTGCCCTTTTGAGACAATTTTATAGACCTTATAGTTGTGCTTTATTCTTTTTTATTTTGTCTCTTCTGACTTTGTATTTTCAAATAGCCTGTCTTCAACTTTGCTAATTTTATCTTCTCTTTGATCAGCTCTGCTGTTAAGAGACTTTGATGTGTTTTTCAGTATGCAAATGCTATTTGTCAGCTCCAGAAATTCTGTTTGAATGTTTAAGTTTATATCAACCTCTTTGTTAAATTTATCTGATAAGATTCTGAATTTCTGTCTGGATCTGGTGACTCATGACTGTAATCCCAGCACTTTGGGAGGCTGACGCAGGTGGATCATGAGGTCAAGAGTTCCAGACCAGCCTTGCCAACATGGTGAATTCCCATCTCTACTAAAAATACAAAAATTAGCTGGGCATGGTGACAGGCACTTGTAATCCCAGGTACTCAGGAGGCTGAGGCTGGAGAATTGCTCCAACCTGGGGGCAGAGGTTACAGTAAGCTGAGATTGCACCACTGCACTCCAACCTGGGTGACAGAGTGAGATTCTGCCTCAAAAAAAGAAAAACCTGAATTCATTCTCTTTGTTATATTGAATTTCCTTGAGCTTCCTCAAAATAGCGATTTTGAATTCTCTGTCAGAGAAGTCAATATCTCTGTTACCCCTCATTCGTCACTGGTGCTTCATTTAATTCATTTGGTGAGGTCATGTTATTTTTGCTGATTTTGATGTTTGTGGATGATCATTAATGTCTGGACATCAAAGAGTCAGGTATTTTTTTGTAGCCTTCAGAGTTTCAGTTTGTTTGTTTCTGTCTTTCTTGAGAGGTTTTCCAAATATATAAAAAGGGAATTGATAGTTGTGATCTAAATCTTTGATTATTGCAGCCATATCTGCATTAGTGGGCACTTAAATCCCAGTATTGCTGTGACTCTTGCAGACTCAGAAGTACAGGTTTGGTGGTCTTGGGTCATATCCAGGAGAATTCTTTTTCCTTCCTTTTCCTCAATCAGTCTCTCTCTGTGCCAGTCTGTCTAGACTTGGGGGATGGGTGACACAAGTACCCCTGTGACCACCACTGCATAGGTAGAACTTGGTTAGGCCCAAAACCAGCATGGAACTAAATCTCATCCAAAGCCTGAGTAACCATTGCCTGGCTACTGCTGATGTTCACTCAGGTCCAAGGGTTCTTCAGTCAGCAGGTGGCAAACCAACCAGTATTGTGTCCTTCCCTTCAGGGCAGCAAACTCTCTCAACCCAGCCCCAGGTCTAATTCCTTCATTTTAAGAGTTTTAAGGTAAATACATTTATTTGTAAATAGTTTAATGTGGCTAACCTATACAAGTACTTATTGACTAAGTTGTTAAAATGTTCATTTGAGCATATTACTCTTATTTTCTTTCTGTTCCAAACACTAACTCCAACACCCACACATATATAAGCAAATGCAGCCTTCAGTATAACACCAGGGTATTGTACCACTGCACTAGAGGCAGGAATTTTATCTTACTTGAATGCCTAATTCAAGGTCTTTTTTAAATGACTTACTGCTAGAGTATGGTAGATAACGACATTGAAATATCTAATTTAGGGGGACACACCATAATCTGTAAGTTTTATGTATTTTAAGAGTTTTAAAAATGAGGACTGTACATGAACCTAGAGAAACTCCAGTTCATAATTCTTATCATTGTGAAGCATGCCTTTTTGTATGATATTACTTATACTTAAAATTTAATATGAGAGCTTTTATAATCAAGAAAATTTCAGTGTCTTTATTTCTGGATAGTTTATTCACAGAAAAATTACAAAATGATAACAAAGAGAAAGAAAATAAATAAAATTTTATCTCCGCCTACTATCTAAAAACTACAGGAGAATGTTTCTCTGATACTAATTATGAGAAAAATGGAATCATCAATAAACTTAACTTTTCTTGTCAAAAAGCTGAAATTGCAAGGCAACCAAGGAAACTGATATCCAAAGATTAACAAAATCCTGTTAGGAAAGATGACATGTATAAACTGATAAAAGAAAAACATAAGCCTATTTGTATTTTTAATAGTTAATTTGAGGTTTCTGGGATTCTGGAATGGGGCATCACTAGACTGTACATGATTAGCACTCTACCTGGAAGAGCAAGAGAAGAAATTGATACCACTTGGTTGTAAAAGCAAGACAATTTTGGTTGTACAAGGAAACAATATTGATTGGTTAGAGTAGAAAGCCTCTAATGATGGTTGGGTGGTTTTTGAATTGGTATGATTTTTAGTTTCAATTTACTATTTTATATTGGAATGTGGTTTGCCTGTGTAGACACTGTTCACGTGGAAAGTCCCAAAGCTACCAAAAATTAAAAAAATAATTAAAGAAAATGAAGAATTTTCCAAGAAATGTGGGATTATGTAAAATGTTCAAACCTAAGTATCATAGGTGTTCTTGCATGGGAAAGAAATCAAAAGGTTTAGAAAACCTATTTGAAGGAATAACTGAGGAAAACTTTCCTGGGCATGCTAGATATTTATAAATTAAATAGAGGAAGCTCAAGGAACTCCTCGAAGATTAATTGCAAAAACAGACATTAACAAGAATATATCCATAATTCTCTTAGACTTCTTTTCTGCATGGCAACTTTGTATGATGACATTATGTTAAGTTGACATGAAGAAAAGAATTCTAAGAGCGGTGAAATAAAAGCATTAGATAACTTATAAAGGAAAAACAGTTAGACTAACAGATGCCTTCTCACCAGAAACTGTACAAGCCAGAAGGATTAGGGTCCTATATTTAGTCTCCTCAATCAGAATAACATTAGCCAAACATTTTGTATCTAGAAAAAGTATTTCATAAATCAAGGAGAAATAAAATCTTTCTCAGACAAGCAAATGCTGAGGAAATTTGTCGCCCCTTGACCAGCCCTACAAGAAATGCTAAAAGGAGTTCTAAATATGGAAACAAATAGCTGATACATACAACTATGGATTTGAAAGTATAAAATTCACAGGACATGTAAAAGAGTAACACAATGAAAAAAACAAAGCAACTGGATACCAACCAAACAAGTAGGTAATAAAAACAACAAGGCAACAATCAAAACAACTAGGTAACAATCAAAGTAATGACTAGGACTATACCTCACATAGCAATATAAGTGTCAAAAGCAAATGGTCTAAATGCCCCACTTAAATTAGTTTATGTTAAAGTCAGATAAAACAGACTTTAAAACAAAAACAGTACCAAAAGACAAAGGTCATTACATAAAGATAAATGTGTCAATTAAATATGAAGATAGAATATTAAGTATATATGCACCCAACTCTTGAGCACCAAGATTTATAAAACAAATAGTAATAGTCTTAAGAGATAAACAGGAACACAGTGTTGGGTGAATTTAATACTTCACTGACAGCACTAGAAAGATCATTGAGACAGAAAGTCAACAAAGAAACACTGGACTTAGCCTGGACTCTTGAACAAGTCTAATAGACATTTACAGAACATTCCACTCTAAAACTGTAGAATGTACTTTCTTCCCATCAGCACATGGAACATTTTCCAAGATAGCCCATAGGGCAGGCCATAAAACAAGTCTCAGTAATTTATAAAAAATCAAAATTATATCAAATACCTTGTCAGACCACAGTGGAATGAATTTAGAAACCAATTTCAAGGGGAACCCTCATAAGCATAAAAATGTATGGAAATTAAATAATCTGTTTCTATCTTTGTGTCAACAATAATATCAACATGGAAATTAAAATTTTTTTTCAAAATGAATAATAACAGTGACACAAATTATCAAAACTTCTGGGATACAGCAAAAGCAGTGCTAAGAGGATACTTTATAGCCTAAATGCCTACAGAAAAGAGACAGAAAGCCTGGGTTGGCCAACTTACTTCTATAATCCCAGCAATTTGGAAAACCAAATGGGAGGATCACTTAAGACCAGGAATTTGAGACCAGCCTGGGCAAAATAACAACATCCCTCTTTCAGTTTCTATGAGAAACACACTTATTGTACTTAATGGTGAATGACTGAATTCTTCTCCTTTAAAATCTCAAAGAAAGCAATGATACTCACTTTCTCTATTCTTACTTAACATTCTACTGAAAGTCAGTCAGTGAAATACAGTAAGAACAATAAATAAAAAGGCATTAATATAAAAAACAAGAAGTAACACTGTGATACATGTGTGTATGTGTAAAAAAATAGAAAAAAACCCCCACACATTGAAATCCCTAAATAATCTTGAAAAAAAAATCAGCTTTGAATAGTAGTATGTGATTTGATTCAGGGTTCAGAATAAAAGATAAATAAATCAAATGTATATCTAAAAAATGACAGAAACAAAACCCCATATCATTGATAACAGCAATAACAAAATATACTTAGTTATAAAAGTAAAAACAATATGTGAATTATAAGCTTAAAACTACTAAATATAGATGAAAATGATTAAAATTTATCAACATATGTAGATAAATATATACTGAGTTTATGGACTGGATAACTCAGTATTATTAAAGTAGCAATTCTCCCAATTGCTAAATAGATTCAATGCAATCACAGTCAAAATATCAGGAGAATTTTTGAACACCTTGATAAGCTTATTTGATATTTTATATGGATAGCTAGAGGACCTACGTGAACCAAACAACATTAAAATAAACGTCTATGCCTATAGTAACCAAGGAGTAAATAATTAGCAAAGATATAGTCATGTGGATCAATGAAACAAAACAGAGGATATACCAACACATATATATTTAATTGATTTTTACAAAATTAAATGTGCTAATATAATTCATTGGTAAAAACTGAGTCTTTTTTAACAAATCATGGTAGATCAACTAAATATTAACCTTGACTTATGTCTTGTACCATATATAAAATTCAATTTTAGGTGGGTAATGGACCTAAACATAAAGGCTAAAGCTATAGTATTTCCTTAAAAAAATAGCAGAGAAAATATTTGTTTAGTAGATTATTTTTTCAACATAAGACAAAAATCATAAAAAGGGAAAAATTAATAAACTGGCAACATTTAATGCTTCTGTTCTTCTAAAAATATTAGAAAGTCAATTTATAGAAGGAGAAAATTATTGCTAAAACATTCTTATAAAGAACTTTTTTTTCCGGAAAATATGAATAGTATTTATGACTTAATTAAAGACAATCTTATTAAAAAGTAGGTAACAGACTTCAGTAGACCTCTATCAAAGATGAAATGATTGACAAATAAGAGCATAAACATCTTTTCAACATCAGTAGTTATTTGAGAAATGTAAACTAAAATCACAATGAAATATTAAAATATATCTACTAGAATGGCTAATACTTGAAAAAACAAAAAGATTAGGGTGCTGGTAAGAATTCAGGTAAGAATAAATACCATACATTGGTGAAAATACAAAGTTGTGCAACCATTATGGGTGGGGGGTTGACAGAGTCTTATGAACTTATATATACTATGAGATGCTGAAATACCACTTTCAGTTATTCACAAAAGAGAAAAACATATGTTCATTTAAAATTAGTATGTGAACATTTGTATAAGCTTCATTCACAGTAATCCTAAACTGAAAACAACCCAAATAATAATCAACTTATTGGATGAATAAATATAGGATTTAAAAACATTATAGTTTAGGTGTACTAACTACTACTCAAAAATAAAATAGCAAATCACTGTTATATGCAACAACAGGGCTAAATCTAAAAAAAAAATCTTGCTAAATGAGATAAGCTAGACACAAAATATCTACACACTGCAAATTTATATGATTTTCTGGAAATGGGAAAATATGGGAACAGAAATGAGGACAATGATAGCCAGATCCTGCAAGATGGATGTGGGGAGAGGATTGATTGTAAAGTGGCACAGGAAACATTTGAGATGATAAAAATGTTGTGTATCTCAATTCAGATGGTGGTTATACCACTTTCAAATTTGTCAAAACACATTAAATTCTATATGAAGAAACAGTTTTATTGTATTAAAATTAACTTCAGTAAGCCTGCAAAAAAGGAATTGGAGTGTCCTTAGAGAGTTAAAATTTGTCTATATGACTGACTAATCCTAAGGAAAGTATGGAAGTAGTAGGGAGATGCCATAAAAGAAGTTGGACCCTCTCCACTAACAATCTGCTTCTATATGATTAGTTATATAAGAAGTGACACGGTCTTATAACAAAGTTACAAGGTTAAAGAATCTTTTAACTTTGGATTGAGCATAAATGCCACCTTACTTCAATTGAAATAATTCATTTATTTATAAAGAAGTAGAAAATCATTTTATCTTCCTAGTCAAGAAATGTAGCATAGATAGCTCCAGAAAACACAGTTTTCTTTTCTTAAATACTTCGTTTTAGCTAAACGCTTAAAATGTTTGGCAAACATTAAGTAAAATAATGTAAAGCAAATTAAAATTCTTCCCAAATCCTTCTAAAATAACTCCCCTATTACCACCCCTTTCAGGTGTTCATTGTGGAGATATGTAAAAATTTATACCTATGCCTCCTGTCTATAGGTATAAATTAAGTTGACCATGTTAGATGGATTTTGTAAAGTTAACTTGTTAAATTTAATGTTTTCAGATAAAGCTGGTAAACTTGTTAAACACACCTATAACTGACAACCTAAAGGGATAACGAGTGACTTGGCAGAATAATACTTCCATATCTGACCACTCAGAGTTCATGTAGACATTCAGGCTCTCCAGGCATCACTCTTTTGTACCTATATTTCATATTGAGTAAACTGTCATCTCTGTGGAAGCAGGTTCACTTTGCACTAGTTACCAACTTATCTGAGTCTGATGCAGCAGAACAGCCACACATAACAAGTTACACGAGGTGGCCTTATTACTGACATATACACAACCTGAAACAACAGAAGCCTAGGATTCATTGTGAGCCAATGTCCTAAGGATCAAGAAAGCTGCCCAAGTGAAAGAAGTTTCTACTACCTGTGCCCCATTTGAGGAACCCCAGAAATCAATCCACCTTGTGTTCTTTTTTTTTTTCTCCCACATGAAACACTGGGCTAAAATGATAAGGACATCCTGTTTCTGGGAAGAGGGAGGGGAACGGATCCTGAGCTGTTTAGGCCAGCTTCCTCTTAAGATGTTACATTCCCAGTTTACAGTTATTCTTGAAAACCACAAATGAGAAACAGGAGAACTAGGTTGGTAGAAGGCTGCCTGGAGAACTGCACTGCACAAATACATATTGAGCTTAATTTATTGCATATAATCTATGAGCCTGGCATTATTTGTACATTAAAATAATGGCCCTCAGAGTTAACCACTATAAGGATTTAGATTTTTTTCAGATTAAAAAATCTGAAATATTTGAATAAACAAAGCTAAAAGTAAGGCTAATCTAGTATGTTTGAAAAAAATAGTCACTAACATGCACATTGAAATGGTACTGGTGAAAAGGGACACTTCAGGTTTTCTAAGATTGAAAAAGTGATTTTTCTTTATGTATAGAGACTTTGTTACTATAAAACTAAAATTATAAAGAATAATCCGAATTTTTACTTATCTTAAAGTTTGAAATTGATCACAATATTTTGCCAAATAATTATTATCTAAATTCAGTAATAGGTATTTGACTTTAAAATATTTGCTATTTTCAGTGATGATTTTATACATTAGATACATGGAAACTCACTGTATCTAGACATGGAATTTGCTTCTAAATTATATATTTCATAAAGCCTGTATCAGGAGTAATTCTATCTGTAAGATAGAGTATTTATATATTTGTTTTAATTATAGATTGATTTTCACCACATTCTCAGCAACATTTCAGCATCACTGTAGCAAGAAATATTTCATCTGATGTCAGAGAAATTAATACATTCACTCCCATATATGCATCTAAGCAGATGGCCTATTTTTCACTCAGCCTTCTGAAACGATGGCTTTAGTTTCTTATTATACCAGTAAAAGCTCTCTAGGTCATAGGATGCCCTGCAGCTGTAGCTATGTATCACAGTCTTCTTTGGCTCTAGGAATGTTCAGATGCATGCTTTGCTTGCCTGAGACTATTATTAAGCTCGAACTGTTGCAAACACCCTATGCAGCTATTTCTGCTTTACTGTTCCCGCATCATTTATAGTGAGAAAGATGATTTGAAAAGTGTCAACACTTTTAAGAATTCCATCTAAGAATGGGTATATGTCCTTTCTGCTAGGGTCTTATTTGGAGATATTATAGCCTCAACTTTGGATTTTGAATAGAGGACAGAGAAGGGTGCGGGTTTATGACATTAGCATCTAATACTCTTGTTGTCTTCCTTTCTAATCTTTTATTTACAGACTAGTGGTAATGGCTTGGGTGGTGGCTCCTTCTCCCTGATCTTGTCTTCTGCGTTTTTCAAGGTTATTTTGTTTCAGTTTTGCTTATTTTGTTTTCTTTTTGGGAAAGTTATTTTTTTAAACATAAATTATGAATTTGGCATTTTGTCCAACGCTTACTCTAGGACCATCCTCCTCCAGCATAGACAATAGTGGACTCATATCTTCATAGGCCAAAATAAGAAAATAGCACAGAGTTATAGTATAAAACTGGAAATTAAATGAACAGAATTGGCATCTATAAATACTTTAAATATCATCCTACCATATACTGTGATTTTCTTATAAATTTTTGTAGAACTCATTATTGATATTGTTCTTATAAGCTTCCTACTCTATGTTTTAGGTCAAATGCACTTTTTAGTGTATGCTAGTTCATTACCCATTGTATTTTAATTAAGCCGTGAAACTAAAATTATGTCATTTGTATGAAAATGCATGTTCTCAAAAGTATAATGGAACTATAAATACATCTGAAAATAATATTTTCATTTTGTTTAAAAATAGCCTTAATCTGACACTCTCCAGGATGAAAGATTTAAATCAGATACACAAGAAAGTAATAAAATGGAATTGAACACTACCTATATTATGAATTTTCTCGTTTTTTTAAAAGTCAAACATGCAGAAGTACCCCCATGTTGTATTCAAGTTAACTCTACCAAAGACTTTATGCCTCCTATTAAGTTTATTGTAAGGTTTGGCACTGAGAATTAGAGAAAAGGGTGAAAAAGGCAAATCACAGGAAAATAATACTTCTTTTGTGTTAAACAATAATTAAATCACTAGGGATGAGATTAGCTAACAGCATGAAAACCTCCCAGAAGGAGCTTGCCTAAAATGGATTTGGAAACATTCAAGGTGCTTCCCTGGATGCTATTATGAAGTAGTCAAATTAAAATGAGTCAGTATTTAAAAAACAATTTGTCAGTATGTCATTAAATAAAAATTAATTTGTGTAGCATAATTTTGTGACGACAAATGCAACAGTCTATAGCTATGGAAGCTGTGGAAAAACTGATGATTTCTAGACCAATAAGATTTCTAGACCAATAAGATTTCTCAGACAAAGAAACAAAATTACCATTAACCATCTCAAAATGTAGAGAAAGGAAACCAAGGAGAGTCTCAGAATACATAATAGATGGCAAACAGTTATAAGTTTATAAAATCACCACATTATTTCCCTAATCAATTGTAGATTTATGAAAGTGTTTTGATATCTTCTTTTAGAAATGTCTCTTTTTAGCATTGGTTTACTGTATCATTTTACTTTTCACATTAGACCTTGGTAAGAAGGTAACAAATGAAGGAAAAATATGAAAATAACGAATTAGTAGTCTGAACAAATTAAAAGTAACATCCATATACATTATTCTAGTGCTTTATTGACATTAAACAATTTTGTCATGTTCGTTTGCTATTTATGTTGCTCTTTTTCTAGAAAATGGGGGATCTAATAAAATTTTTGGATATACCAACTTATTGTTCTGGAGAAACCAAACTTAGACATTAGAACTCAAAACCTTAAAAATCACTGCAAAGTGATTCTGTGATATATTCATGGTATATTTGTGGATTTATATCAACTGAGGTATATGAACTATAGTACAATGTTTAAATTAATTGAAGTAATGTACATTTGTTACTTTGATTGGCATTTTTGTTATTACTTTAGAGAGGCTTCCCTTATAAGAATGTCTACATATAAAAATATTTCTGAAACATATATGTATAGTTATACACACACAGACACACACATATATATGTACACATATTTGTACATTTATGTACACACATTTATGTGCACATATATATGTAAGGAAATATAAATATATATAATAATTATATATTATAATATATAAATATATATAAGTATATTTTATATAACATATACTTATATAAATGAGATTATATTTATAAGGGATATAATATTTATATTTATAGACATATTGAATATATGGCCAATTTAGTGACATCACACAAGGAAATGTAATATAGTTATTTATATATATATATATATATATAATGTGTTTGTGCATGAATGTGTGACATGGGTACAAACTGGTAAAAACAGGCAAATAGTGGAAGAGACAACAATTTCTCTTTTTTTTTAAAGTGTTTATTTAAAATTTACTTTGTAGTCAAGGCATACAGAGGCTTTGATTTGAAGAGGTTTCCATTTGTGACAAGCTAACTTTCACTAAAACATTAATCCTCTGGCTATTTATCAGAGACTAGAGGCTGTAAGGAAACTGGAGACTAAAAATATACTCAAAGAATAAACAAAATCCTAGTTTTGTTGAATTCAGAAATTTTTTCACATGACACAAAATTATTTGGAAGGTTTGCATTTGAAGTTAAAATGAATTTATAAGCCTTCAATGATTTATAATGAAAAGACTACTGAAAACTATCATTAATTACATTTATTAGATTCTTGTAAATGTTTTACAAAGCTAAAGAAACTGCATACATATGCAAAAGTTTGTATAAAGAGCAGTTATCACAATGGTAAAATAAAAAAGACTTTGCAATATTTTAATCACATTTATTTGTTTGGTAGCACGAAGTTAGTCTCTGAGTAAAAATAAAGAGATTAAGCAGAGTACACAGAAAAGCCCCTCCCCTGGGAATGGTTTTTAGAGGGCACTGTGGACAGATCAATGCATGAGAATAATCAGACCAGTTTCACAAATCTTTATTCCTCCCTATTTATGTGAACCAGAGCCATGAGAGATTTCAAGAAAACGCACAAAATGTAACAGAAAGGAGGCGACATATGTGTAAGGAAATGTTTAAAATAGCTCTGATGGGCCGGGCGCGGTGGCTCAAGCCTATAATCCCAGCACTTTGGGAGGCTGAGGCGGGTGGATCACGAGGTCAAGAGATCAAGACCATCCTGGTCAATAAGGTGAAACCCCGTCTCTACTAAAAATACAAAAATTAGTTGGGCGTGGTGGTGCGCGCCTGTAATCCCAGCTACTCGGGAGCCTGAGGCAGAATTGCTTGAACCCAGGAGGTGGAGGTTGCGGTGAGCCGAGATCGCGCCATTGCACTCCAGCCTGGGTAACAAGAGCGAAACTCCGTCTCAAAAAAAAAAAAAAAAAAAAAAAAAAAAAAAAATAGCTCTGGTGAACAAGTAGATAACAGAGTTGTGACTTAAAGGTTTTTGAAAATAGAGATCATCTAATTCAGGAGTATCATCTTCTGGAAGGTCTACTAATGACTGTTCTGAAATTCAGAGTGCTGAATCATGCAACATCACACAGTGGTTGCTGTGTGGTAGAAGAGGTATTGGACTGACAGTCTAAGAGGAACTAAATGTTCATTCAGTAGCTTAGCTTTATTAAATCAGAATACCTCAGCTTTCATATCTCTGATTATAAATTAAAATTGTTGGACTAAAATGTACCTAAAGGACTAAATAAATATTTCAATATTTCTGTATCTTTAGAAAATTAATTTTCAGAACTACACACACAGTCTGAGACCATATGTATATTTAAAACATGTAACATGCTATGATATATTTTTATAGACATTTGAATGTAAAAATTGAAAATGAAATTAATGAGTATATACCAAACTTACAATAGTGATTGCTTCCAAGAAAAGAGTATAAGAAATATGACGAACATATGATCAAAAGAAACTTTATCTATATCTGAAAGTCAGTTTTTCTATCTGTAAAATGGTGATAATAATAGTTTGTACCTCATAAAGTTTCTGTGAGTATAAAATGAGCTAACATGGTAAAGTATTTAGAACTAATTGGAACTCGGTAAGCTAATTTTTTTTTTTTTTTTTTTGAGACGGAGTTTCGCTCTTGTTACCCAGGCTAGAGTGCAATGGCGCGATCCCGGCTCACCGCCACCTCCGCCTCCTGGGTTCAGGCAATTCTCCCGGCTCAGCCTCCTGAGTAGTTGGGATTACAGGCACGCGCTACCATGCCCAGCTAATTTTTTGTATTTTTAGTAGAGACGGGGTTTCACCATGTTGACTAGGATGGTCTCGATCTTTTGACCTCGTGATCCACCAGCCTCGGCCTCCCAAAGTGCTGGGATTACAGGCTTGAGCCACCGCACCTGGCTAAGCTAATTATTTTAAAAAATAATTGGGACATCAGATTTGTCACTTAATCTAATGATATTCAGATACATTCTAAGTAAATCCTGAATCTTCCTCTGTTCCTAGACATACCTCAGGCACCATAGAGATAGAAAAAAAATTTAAAACAGTTTAATTATTACTATTTCAATAGGTTTTGGGGAACAAGTGGTGTTTGGTTACATTGATTAGTTCTTTAGTGGTGATTTCTTAGATTTGGGTCCACCCATCACCTGAGCGGTGTCCACTATACCCAGTCTATAGAGTTCCATCTCCCATCCGCCTCCCACCCTTCTCCCCTGAGTCCTCAGAGTTCATTATATTATTTTTATGCTTTTCCATTCTCATAAATTAGCTCCACTTATAAATGAGAGAATATGATGTTTGGTTTTCCATTCCTGAGTTACTTCACTTAGAATAATGATCTCCAACTCCATCCAGGTTGCTTCCAGTACCATTATTTAACGGATACTCAGTAGTGGAAGTGATGGATCAAATGGTACTTCTACTTTTAGTTACTTAAGGAGTCTCCATATTGTTTTTCATGGTGATTATACTAGTTTACATTCCCACTAGCGCGTAAAAGTGTTCCTTTTTCACTACATCCACACTAACATCTATTATTTTTTTATTTTAAATTACGGTCATTTTTGCAGGAGTAAGGTGTTATTGCATGGTGGTTTTGACTTGAGTTCCTCTGATAATTAGTGATGTTGAGTACTTTTTCATATATTTGGTGGCAATTTATATATCTTCTTTTGAAAATTGTCTATTCATGTCCTTAGCCCACATTTTGATGGAATTGTTTGTTTTTATGTCTGATTCGTTTTGAGTTCTTTGTAGATTCTGGATATTAGTCCTTTATCCAAACCTCAGTTGGCAAATATTTTCTCCTACTCTGTCGGTTGTCTGTTTACTTTGCTGATTATTTATTTTGCTGTGCAGAAGCTTTTTAGTTTAATTAATTCCCATTCATTTATCTTTGTTTCTGTTGCATTTGCTTTTGGGTTATCGGTCATGAACTCTGCCTAACTTATGACTAGAAGAGTTTTTCTGATGTTATCTTCTAAGACTTTTATGGTTTTAGGTCTTAGATTTAAGTCTTTAATCCATCTTGAGTTGATTTTTTGTACAAGGTTAAATATCAGAGTCCAATTTCATTCTCCTATATGTGACTAGCCAAATATCTTAGCACAATTTGTTGAAAAGGATCTTTCCCCACTTTATGTTTTTGTTTGCTTTGTTGAAGATCAGTTGGCTACAAGTATTTGGCTTTATTTCTGTGTTCTCTGTTTTGTTCCATTGCTCTATCTGCTTATTTCCATACCAGAACTATGCTCTTTTGGTAACTATAGCCTTGTAGGATAGTTAGTGGAAGTAATGATCAAGTAATGTGATGCCTCAACATTTACTCCTTTTTTTAGTCTTGCTTTGGCTATGTAGGCCCTTTTTTGGTTCCACATTAATTTTAGGATTTGTTTTTTCTAGTTCTGTGAAGAATGATAATGGTATTTTGATAGGAATTGCATTGAATTTGTAGATTGCTTTTGGTGGTTTGGTAATTTTCACAATATTGATTCTACCCATCCATGAGCATGGGATGTGTTTCCATTTGTTTGTGTCATTGATAATTTCTTTCAGCAGTTTTGCAGTTTTTCTTGTAGAGATCTTTCACCTCCTTGTTTAGGTGTATTCCTAAGTATTTTATGTATTTATTTATTTTTCACAGTTATTGCTAAAGGAGTTTATATATATATATAAATATGTATGTTTCATATATATATTAATATATATATAAATATATATGAAATATATTTATATATATAAATATATATGAAATATATTTATAATATAAATATATATATATTCTCAGCTTGATCACTGTTGGTCTATAGCAGTGCTACCGATTTATGTACAATTATTTTGTATTTTGAAACATTACTTAATTCATTTATCAGATCTAGAAACTTTTTGGATAAGCCTTTAGGGTTTTCTAGGTATATGATCATCTCATTGGCTAAGAGTAACAGTTTGATTTCTCTTTTCTGATTTGAATGCTCTTTGTTATTTTCTCTTATCTGATTGCTCTGGCTAGGACTTCCAGTACTATGTTGAATAGAAGTGGTGCAAGTGGGCATCCTTGTCTTGTTCCATTTCTCAGGAAAATGCTTTCAACTTTTCCCCATTCAGTAAAATGTTGGCTGTAGCTATGTCTTAAATGGCTTTTATGATCTTAAAGTACATCCCTTTTATGCCAGTTTTGGTGAGGGTTTAATCATAAAGGGATGCTGTATTTTGGCAAGTGCTTTTTCTGCATCTATGGAGATGATAGTATAATTTTTGTTTTTACTTCTGTTTATGTAATGTATTATATTTATTGACTTGTGTATGTTAAACTGAGTCTGTATCCCTCGTATAAAACTCAGTTGATCATGATGTATTACATTCTTGATATACTGCTGGATTCAGTTAGCTAGTACTTTGTTGAAGACTTTTGCATCTATGTTCATTATAGATATTGATCTGTAGTTTTTTTGGTTTTGTTTTTGTTATGTCCTTTCCTGGTTTTGGTATTAGGGTTATACTAACTTCACAGAATGGTTTAAGGAAGATTCCCTTTTTCTTTATTTTTCAGAAGAGTTTCAGTAGGAATCCTGCCACTGTCTCTTTGAAAATCTGACAGAATTCAGCTGTGAGTCCATCTATTCCTGGATTTTTTTTTCTTGGCAATTTTTAAGTTACTGTTTCAATATCACCATTTGTTATTAGTCTGTTCAGAGTTTCTAGTTCTTTTTGATTTAATCTAGGAGGGTTGTATAATTCCAGGAATTTATATGTCTCCTCTAAGTTTTCTAGTTTGTGTGTATAAAGGTGTTTGTAGTAGCCTTAAATTATCTTTTATATTTCTGTGGCATTGGTTGTAATATCTTCCATTTCATTTCTAATTAAGCTTTTTTGGATCTTTTCTCTTCTTGGTTAATCTTGATAATGGTCTATTGATTTTTTTTTACATTTTCAAAGAACCAGCTTTTTATTTATTTTTTTGTATTTTTTTTTTTGTTTCAATTTCGTTTGGTTCTGCTCTCATCTTTATTTATTTTATTTATTTATTTATTTATTTATTTATTTATTTATTTATCTGCTGGGTTTCGGTTTGGTTTGTTCTTGTTTCTCTAGCTCCTTGAGGTGTGAGCTTAGATTTGCTATTTGTGCTCTTTCAGCCTTTTTGATGTAGGCATATACTATGAACTTTCCTCTTCGCACCGCTTCTGCTGTGTCCCAGAGGTTTCTATAGGTTGTATTGCTATTATTGCTCAGTACAAAGAATTTTTTATTTTCCATCTTGATTTCATTGTTGATGCAAGGATCATTCAGAAGTTGATTTAATTTCCATGTATTTCTATAGTTTTAAGGCTTCCTTTAGGAGATAGTTTCCAATTTTATCCCACTGTGGTCTGAAAGAGTACTCACTTGGTATGATTTTGAGTTTCTTAAATTTACTGAGACTTGTTTTTTGGCCTATCATATTGTCTCTCTTGGAGAATGCTTCATGTGCTGATGAACAGAATGTTTATTCTACAGTTGTTGGATAGAATGTTCCATAAATGTCTATTAAGTCCATTTCTTCTAGGGTATAATTTAAGTTCATTATTTATTTGTTGACTTCCTTTCTCGATGACCTATCTAGCGCTGTCAGTGGAGTATTAGAGTTCACCATTATTATTGTGTTGTCATCCATCTCATGTCTTAGGTATGGCAGTAATTGTTTTATAAAGTTGGGAGCTCCTGTGTTAGATGCATATATATTTAGGATTGTGGTATTTTCCTGTTGGATTAATGCTTTTATCATTATATATAATATATATATAAATCATATATATATATAAATCATAATATATATATAAATCATATGATATATATATCATATATAAATTTCTGCTTTTTTAACTGTTCTTGCTTTAAAGTCTGTTTTTTTTTTTTTTTTTTTAAATATTCTGATATAAGAATAGCCACTCTTGCTCATTTTGGTTTCCATTTGCATGGAATATATTTTTCCACCCCTTTATCTTAAGTTCCTGCAAGTTCATATGTATTAGGTAAGTCTCTTGAAGACAGCGAATACTTGGTTGACGGATTTTTAGCCATTCTGCCATTTTTATCTTTTAAGTGGAGCATTTAAGCCATTTACATTCAGCATTAGTATTGATATGTGAGGTGCTGTTCTATTTGTCATGATAGTTTTTGCTTGAATACCTTTTTTTTTAAAACAATTGTGTTATTGTTTTATACATCCTGTGAAATTTATGCTTTAAGGAGGTTCCATTTTGGTTTATTTTGAGTTTTGATTTTTCAAGATTTAGAACTCCATTTAGCATTTCTTGTAGTGCTGGCTTGGTAGTGGCAAGTTCTCTTAGCATTTTTTTGTCGGAAAAAGACTGTGTCTTTTCTTCTTTTATGAAGTTTACTTTTGCTGGATACAACATTCTTGGCTGATAATTATTTTGTTTCAAGAGGCAAAGAATAGGAGCCTAATCCTTTCTGGTTGCAGAGTTTCTGCTGAGAAATCTACTGTTAATGTCATAGGTTTTCCTTTTCAGGTTATCAGATGGTTTTGCCTCAGAGCTCTTAAGATTCTTTCCTTTGTCTTTACTTTAGATAACCTGATCACTAGGTGCCTCCTTGATGATACTTTTTGTGTTGAATTACTTGGGTGCTCACTGAGTTTCTCGTATTTAGATATCTAGATCTCTAGAAAGATCAAGGTTGTTTTCCTTGATTATTTCCTCAAATAAGTTTTCCAAGCTTTTATTCTTCCTCTGGAACATCAGTTATTCTTATGTTTGGTCATTTAACATAATTCCATATTTCTTGGAGACTTTGTGCATTAAAAACTTTTTTTCTTTGTCTTTGTTGGATTGGGTTAATTCAAAAGCCATGTCTTCAAGCTCTGAAATTCTTTCTTCTACTTGTTTGATTATATTGTTGAAAATTTCCAGTGTATTTTGCATTTCTCTAAATGTGTCTTTGATTTCAAGAGGTTGTGATTGTCTTTATGATATGTGTTTCTCTGGAGTCTTTTTCATCCATATCCTGTAATTTTAAAAAATATATTTAAGTTAGTTGTTACCTTTCTTTGGTACCTTGTTGAGTAGCTTAGTAATCAACCTTCTGAGTTCTTTTTCTGGAAATTCAGAAATTTCTTCTTGGTTTGAATCCACAGCTGGAGAGCTAGTGTAAACTTTTGTGGGTGTTATGGAACAGTGTTTTATCATATTCCCAGAATTAATTTTTGGGTTTCTTCTCATTTGAGTAGACTTTTTTGATGGAAAGATCTGGAACTCAGGGCTGCTGTTCAGATTCTTTTGTCTCATGGTGTGATGTCTTGGTGTACTGTTCTCTCCCTTACCCTAAGAATAGGTCCTCTTGAGAGCTGGACTACAATAATTGTTATTGGCCTTCTGGGTCTAGCCACCCAGTGGGGCTACTGGGCTTCGAGCTGGTGCTGGAGAATGTCTGCAAAGCATCCCACAATGGGATTTATCTTCAGGTCTCCAAGCCATGAATACCAACAGCATATGCTCCAGTGGAAGTGGGAGGGGCAAAGTGGACTCCGTGGGAGACTTTGGTTGTATCTTTGCTTTGTGCACTGGTTTTCTTTAATGCTGGTTATGCTAGCAGTGAAGTTGTCATATGAACAGAGTAAGGACCTCTAGTTAGCCAGAACGTTGTAGGTGGTGGGATTACCTGTTGTTTTCTCTTTCTTTATAGCAGGGATTTTCTGTTACAAGTTGCTGTAATGGCTTGAGTTGGTTGGCCTCCAGTCAGGAGATGGCACTTTCAAGAGAGCACCAACTGCAGTACTAGAAAAAAGATATAATCTTGCCATATATTATCCAGGATGAGTATTCAGATGCCTCAGGCAATGGGCTGGGCCACAGAGCTACCAAGACTTTTATGTCTTTTGTCTTGAGCTACCAGAGCTGGAAGAGAAAAAACATTAGGTGGGGGCAGGGTTAGGCTTGTTTGAGCTCAGATACTCCTTGGGTTGGGCTTCCTGTGGCCACTGAGGGTGATGTAGGGAGCTGGTTTTCAGGCCAATTGAGTTACGTTCCAAGAGGGATTATGGCTGCCTCTGCTGCATCATTCAGGCCTCCAGGAAAGTGGGGGAAAGCTGGCAGTGACAGGCGTCACCCATCTCCTATGTAGCCAGCAAGGTATGTTTCACTTTCATTGTGCACTGCCAACAGTACTGAGTATATATCCAAGCAGCTGATGCACAGGGGTGAGATCTTGCCCCAGGCTTTAAGCCTCCGTTCTGAGAAAGCAAGCAAGGCTCTCAGGCCTCACCCCCTCAACCTGCTTGGACCATCAGCTGTGGCTTCTGCATTTTTATCTGCACTTCCCTTTTGCCCCCCCCCGAATTCTGCTCAGGAAAATTCATGCTCAGTGGAAATCATTACATAGTTCAACTAGAAGCTTTCTATACCCTTTGGCTCATCCTGAATCTGCTGGCTGCCCTCCCCGAAGACCCCTGTGAGATAAAGAGAGATGGCTTCCCTGGGCTCCAGCTGGGACCGGGAGTACCTACAGGGCTCTTCCTGCTGCTGTTTCTACTTTTATAATTTGCTCAGCTTCTTACATCTGTTTCAGCTCTAGATAAGGTTAAATCCTTCTCCTGTGATCTGGATTTTTGGGTTCCCCAGTAGGCATGTGTGTTCAGAGGCAGACTTTTCCCCTCTTACTCTTTGGGAACTCATAGTTTTTCAGCTTTCTCATGGAGTTTGCAGTGGCAAAGGGCTTCTTTCAAAGGGTCTGTAAATTATTTTTCTTTTCCTGGTGTGTTACTGTGGTACTTCTCAGAGCAAAAGTTCAAGATGTGAGTCTTCATAGGCTGTTCAGTCTGTGTAAGTGGAAGCTGCACATAATTCGGTCTCCTATCTGCCATTTTCCCTTGAAACAATTTTTACCAAGAAAAAAATCTGTATTTATTAAATTACATTTAGCATATACTGAGAGAAAAATGCCTGTGTATAATCAATGAGTTTTAAAACTGTATACTTATTAGCTAATCAAAAATATTATAAATTTTGTATATACAGAGAATATCACATAGATAAACGAGTAAGATTTGCTAAATTGCATGTTAATTTTTAATTGTAAATTTTTTTAGTATGTAAAGTAGAAAGTTCCAATTATCTTAATACAATACAGTTGGTTATTTAATTTTTCTTTGTAGCATTAATCCATCACCACAAAATTCATTATCATTTTGAACTCATTATCTTTTGCTTAGCTGTATTTTCAGTAACCAGGTAGTTTTCAGTGAAGTATACATCATAAAATTACCTTGAAATAACACATTCTGCTTGTATAATTTGTAATAAATAAATAAATGTCATTTATTAAAAACATTATTTTAAAATTCATATTTTTACTATTTTTTTCTTATATTTTAACTATACTTATTCTGTTTGGTGTTTAGTACAGATAGATTAGAAGTATGTGAAAAAATATATGTCCTAAAATAGCCTGTTTAATGTTGTAATAATTTTGAAATCTAATCTAGTAGTAAATATATAAAAATATTATGTATATTTACTAGTTATAATCTAGGCATGTGTCTAATCAAATGGAGAAAATTTGGGGTTAATTTTTAAGATTAAATTGAAATCTAATCAAGCAATACTATCCTAATTCCTCAACAAATAATATTATGGACTCCAGAGCAATTATTTCAATGTGGCATACAAATTAGCAGTAGTTTAAATAATATATGCATCAATTTACATAGTGAAAAAGCAATAATTTTATTTTATAGCTCCAAGGATTTGAATTTTAATGATCACTAAACTTTTAAGCAACTCTTAAGTCTTAAAATAAAAGATCAAGTGTTTTTCCTGTTATTGATATTGAACAACAATAGAGACTTTTCAGTTTGAGTCAAACATTAGGTCCTAGTAGGGTGCATTGAATATCTCATAGCTTTTTGTAAAAACTCAAAAAATTATAAAAATATAAATTATTTAACAAAATCAAAATTTCTTATAATGTTAATTACCATGGTGCATCAAATTACTACATCATTTTGGTCACTGGGGGGCAGGGACAATTTATCCTTCTATCCATAGTGCTTAGCATGTGTCTTGGTAAACTGAAGACACTCAACAATAGCGTGTTATATTGAAATAAATGAAATGTAAATTAATTGCTTTGTATATATGCCAATATGATCTGAATATGACTTTGAATTGCACTTGTTTTTAAGTGGAGAATTTAATAAAAGAGAGAGAAAGAGAGAAAACTTGATTCTGTCATTATAATGCTAGCTGGTTATTTTGCCCTTTAGTTGATGCCAGTTTCTTTATAGTGTCCATGGTCTTTACAATTTGGTATGTTTTTCAGTGGCTAGTACCAGTGTTTCCTTTTCATATTTTGTGCTTACTTCAGGACCTCTTGTAAGGCAGGCCTAATGTTAACCTTAAATGTAAACACGCTAAATGTCCCAATTAAAAGGCACAGACTGGCAAATTGGATAGTCATATATATACCTATGTAACAAACCTGCATGATCTGCATAGGTACCCCAGAACTTAAAGTATAATAATAAAAAAAGAGTCAAAACCCATTGGTTTGCTGTATTCAGGAGACTTATCTCATGTGTAAAGGCATACATAGGTTCAAAATAAAGGGATGGAGGAATATTTACCAAGAAAATGGAAAGAAAAACAAAAGCAGGGGTGGCAATCCTAGTCTCTGATAAAACAGACTTTAACTCAACCAAGTTCAAAAAGACAAAGAAAGGAACTACATAATAGTAAAGGGATCAATGCAACAAGAACTAACTATCCTAAATATATATGCACCCTAGATACATAAAGCAAGTTCTTAGAGACCTACAAAGAAACTTAGACTCCCAAAGAATATTAGTGGGAGACTTTAACATTCCACTGTCAATATTAGACAGGTTAATGATATAGGATATTAACAAGGATGTTAAGGACTTGAATTCAGCTCTGGACTGAGTGGACCTAATAGATATCTAAAGAACTCTCCATCCAAAATCAACAGAATATTAACATTCTTCTCAGCACCACATTGTACTTATTCTAAAATTGACTACATAATTGAAAGTAAAACAATCCTCAGCAAATGCAAAAGAATGGAAATCATAACAAACAGTCTCTCATATCACAGTGCAATCAAATTTGAACTCAGAATTAAGAAACTCACTCAAAACTGCACAACTCCAGCTCAAAAAAAAAAACAAAAAACACACAACTACAAGTAAACTGAACAACCTGCTCCTGAATGTCTTCTGGGTAAATAATGAAATTAAGGCAGAAATAAATAAGTTCTTTAGAACTTATGTAGACACAATGTACCAGAATCCTTGTAACACAGTTAAAGCAGTGTTTAGAGGGAAATTTATAGCACTAAGTGCCTACAGGAGAAAGGAAGGATTAAAAATGGACACCCTGGCATCTCCCTGAAAATAACTGAGAAAAAAGAGCAAAAAATTTCAAAAGCTAGCAGAAGACAAGAAATAATTAAGATCAGAGCAGAACCGAAGAAGAGAGAGACATGAAAAAGCCTTCAAGAAACAGTTAAACCAGAAGGTGGTTTTTGAAAGCATTGACAAATGAGATAGACTGCTAGCTAGCTTAATAGAGAAAGAGAGAAGAATAAAATAGACACAATAAAAAATGATAAAGGGGGGATATTATCACTGATCCCACATAAATGCAGACTACCATCAGAGAATACTATAAACACCTCTATGCAAATAGACTAGAAAATCTAGAAGAAATGGATAATTCCTGAACACATACACACTCCTGAGACTTAACCAGGAAGAAGTCAAATCCCTGAATAGACCAATAACGAGTTCTGAAATTGAGGCAGTAATTAGTAGCCTACCAAACAAAAAAAGCCCAAGACCAGATGGATTTACAGATGAATTCTATCAGAGGTACAAAGAGGAGCTGGTATGATTTCTTCTGAAATTGACCAAAGAATAGAAAAAGAGGGAATCCTCCTTAACTCATTTCATGAGACCAGTATCATCCTGATACCAAAACCTGGCCAAGACACAAGAAAAACAGAAAATTTGAGACCAATATCCCTAATGGACATTGATGCAAAAATCCTCAATAAAATGCTGGCAAACTGAATCCAGCAGCATATCAAAAAGCTTATACACCATGATCAAGTTGGCTTCATCCCTGGGATGTAAGGGTGGTTTAACACACACAAATCAATAAACATAATCCATCACAAAAAGAGAACCAAATACAAAACTACATGATTATCTCAATAGATGCAGAAAAGGCCTTCCATAAAATTCAACACCCCTTCATGCTAAAAACTCAATAAACTAGGTATTGATGAAATGTATCTCAAAATAAAAAGAGCAATTTGTGACAGACTCACAGCCAATATCATACTGAATGGGCAAAAGCTGGAAGCATTTCCTTTGAATCCTGCCACAAGACAAGGATGGCCACTCTCACTACTCCTATTCAACATAGTTTAAGAAATTCTGGTCAGGGCAATCAGGCAAGAGAAAGAAAGAAAGGGTGTTCAAATAGAAAGAGAGGAAGTCAATTTTTTTCTGTTTGTCTGTAGATGATATGATTGTGTATTTAGAAAACCCATCGTCTCAGACCAAAATCAACTTAAGCTGATAAGCATCTTCAGCAAAGTCTCAGGATACAAAATCAATGTGCAAAAATCACATGCATTTCTATACACCAATAACAGACAAACAGAGGACCAAATCATGAGTGAGCTCTCATTTACAATTGATACAAAGAGAATAAAATACCTAAAAATACAACTTACAAGGGATATGAAGGACCTCTTCAGAGACAACGACAAACCTTTGCTCAAGGAAATAAGAAAGGACACAAACAAATGAAAATACATTCCATGCTCATGGATGGGTAGAATCAATATCATGAAAATGGCCACACTGCCCAAAGTAATTTATAGATTCAGTGCTATCTCCATCAAACTACCGTTGACTTTCTTCACAGAATTAGGAAAAAACTACTTTAAATTTCATATGGAACAACAAAAAAAAGCCTGCATAGCCAAGATAATCTTAAGCAAAAAGAACAAAGCTGGAGGCATCACATTACCTGACTTCAAACTACACGACAAGTCTAGTAATCAAGACAGCATGGTACTGGTACCAAAACAGAAATATAGACCAATGGAACAGAACAGAGGCCTCGGAGGCAACACCACACATCTACAACCATCTGATCTTTGACAAACCTGAGAAAAATAAGCAATGGGGAAAGGATTCCCTACTCAATGAATAGTGTTGGGAAAACTGGCTAGCCATATGCAGAAAACTGAAACTCAAACTCTCTTTAATCTATCTTGAGTTTAAAGATAGATTAGATAGATTAAAGACATAAATGTAAGACCTAAAGCCATAAAAACCCTAGAAGAAAACCTAAGCAATACCATTCAGGACATAGGCATGGGCAAAGACTTCATGACTAAAACACCAAAAGCAATGGCAACAAAAGCCAAAATAGACAAATGGGGTCTAATTAAACTTAAGAGCTTCTGCACAGCAAAATAAACAATTATTAGAGTGAACCAGCAACCAACAGAATAGAAAAAAATTTTTTCAAGCTACCCATCTGGCAAAGGGCTAACATCCAGAATCTACAAAGAACTTAAACACATTTACAAGAAAAAAAATCAAAAATTGGGTTAAGGATATGAACAGATACTTTTCAAAAGAATACATTTATGTGGCCAACAAACATATGAAAACATGCTCATCATCACTGGTCATCAGGAAAATGCAAATCAAAACCACATTGAGATAACACCTCATACCATTTAGAATGGCTATCATTAAAACATCAGGAAACAACAGATGCTGGAGAGGATGTGGAGAATTAAAAATGCTTTTACACTGTTGGTGGGAGTGTAAATTAGTTCAACCATTGTGGAACACAGTTTGGAGATTCCTCAAGGATCTAGAACTAGAAATACCATTGACCCAGCTATCCCATTCCTGAGTATATACTCAAAAGATTATAAATCATTCTAGTATAAAGATACATGCACATGTATGGTTACTGCAGCACTACTCATAATAGCAAAGAATTGGAACCAACCCAAGTGTCCATCAATGATAGAATGGATAAAGAAAATGTGGCAAATATATATCATGGAATACAATGCAGACATAAAAAGGATGAATTTATGTCTTTGGAGGGACATGGATCAAGCTGGAAATCATCATTCTCAGCAAACTATCCGAGAATAGAAAACCAAACACCACATGTTCTCACTCATAAGAGGTTGTTGAAGAATGAGAACACATGGACACAAAGAGGGTAACATCACACACTGGGCCCAGTCATGGAGTATAGGGCTAGGGTAGGGATAGCATTAGGAGAAATACCTAAAGTAGATGACAAGTTGATGTGTGCAGCAAACCACCATGGCATGTGTATACCTATGTAACAAACTTGAATGTTCTGCACATGTATCACAGAACTTAAGTGTAATAATAAAAATAAATAAATAAATAAACAAGGACCTTGACCAAAAACTGACACAAGAACAGAAAAAGAAATACCGCATATACTCACTCATAGGCGGGCGAGAAAAATGAGAACACATGGACACAGAGAGGGGGTCTACTACACACTGGGGTCTATTGGGGGGAATTGGGGAGAGACAGCGGGGGGGGGGGCTGGGGAGGGATAGCCTGGGGATAAATGCCAAGTGTGGGTGAAGGGGAGGAAGGCAGCAAAACACACTGCCATGTGTGTACCTATGCAACTATCTTGCACGTTCTGCACATGTACCCCAAAACCTATAATGCAATAAAAATTTAAAAAAAAAAAAGAAAAGAAAAGAAAAGGAGAAAGAAAAGAGGATATGTAGGAAGTAACTTTGGCTGTGCTGATAACATTCTGTGTTATTTGTTTTAAAGTTTAGAAACAAATGTGACAACATGTCGATGTTTGTTAAATCTGAATGATGAGTATATTAGGTCATGTGTTTTCTCTTTTTTTTTAACTACTAAATAATTATGATATTTCTCTAAATTAAAATAAATGCTTCTAAAAATAAAGAAAGGAAGAGATAAAACACTCCTCTCAATCTAAAGGAGGGGGTTGCAGAAGATGTGGTAGAACTGAACAATCATATTAATCATTGATTTAATTATTTTCAATTACTTTCCAAGTATATACTTAATCTTTTTCTCTATGTGGCAACATATGAGCACTTGGAGATAGAAGTGAAAGATTATATCCTATGTTTCATGAGTTTGCTATTTTCTAAATAAATGTTTATTTTAAGAAAACTAAATATGTCTCTTTATTCATCTACTTAACAATAAAGCTATAATTTGGTCATTTAGAAACTTAAATTTGGAGACCTAAAATAATCCATTTAAAATTATTAGATTTTTCTTTTATATAAATTATTCTAGAAGTTTGCATTAGGTTTTCATTTTTTAAATGTTGGATATAAGCTGTTTTTTGTAGATATTTATACATGTAAGTAGTTAGATACATATTGTCTGTAATATAAATGCTGAACTATTGAAATCATGCCTAAATTAACAATAACTAACATTATGAACTCTATGTCCTTTAAACAAAATATTATATTAGATAGTTTAGATTTCATGAGACTTAGTTAATTTAAACAACAGATTGTTTGATGTGTATTCTATTTTTTATATATGGGAGACCAACAAAGAAACATTTTCCTTTAAACTCCTACCTAGATGAACTGAAATAGTGCTTTTTTTAAATTGCATTTTAGGTTTTGGGGTACATGTGAAGAACATGTAAGATTGTTACATAGGTACACACATGGCAGTGTAGTTTGCTGCCTTCCTCCCCATCACCTATATCTGGCACTTCTTCCCATGTTATCCCTCCCCAACTCACCACCCCCCACTGTCCCTCCCTTAGTTCCCCCCCACAGACCCCAGTGTGTGATGCTCCCCTCTGTGTCCATGTGTTCTCTTTGTTCAACACCCATCTATGAGTGAGAACATGTGGTGTTTGATTTTCTGTTCTTGTGTCAGTTTGCTGAGAATGATGGTTTTCAGGTTCATCCATGTCCCTATAAGGGACACAAATTCATCTTTTTTTTTATGGCTGTATAGTATTCTATGGTGTATATGTGCCAAATTTTCCCTGTCCAGTCTTATCATCCATGGGCATTTGGGTTGATTCCAAGTCTTTGCTATTGTAAACAGTGCTGCAATAAACATTTGTGTGCATGTGTCCTTATAGTAGAATGATTTATAGTCCTTTGGATATATACCCAGTAATAGAATTGCTGAGTCAAATGGGATTTCTGTTTCTAGGTCCTTGAGGAATTGCCACACTGTCTTCCACAATGTTTGAACTAATTTACACTCGCATCAACAGTGTAAAAGTGTTCCTATTTATCCATATCCTCTCCCACATCTGTTGTCTCCAGATTTTTTAATGATCGCCATTATAACTGTTGTGAGATAATATCTCAATGTAGTTTTGATTTGCATTTCTCTAATGACCAGTGATGATGAGCATTTTTTCATATCTTTGTTGGCCTCATATATGTCTTCTTTTGTAATGTGTCTTTTCATATTCTTTGCCCATTTTTGAATGGGCTTGTTTGTTTTTTTCTTGTAAATCTGTTTTAGTTCTTTGTAGATTCTGGATATTAGCCATTTGTCAGATGGGTAAATTGCAAAATTTTTTTCCCATTCTGTTGGTTGCCAATTCACTTTAATGACTGTTTCTTTTGTTGTGCAGAAGGTGTGGAGTTTGATTAGGTCAGATTTGTGTATTTTGGCTTTTGTTGCCAATGCTTTTGGTGTTTTAGTCATGAAGTCCTTGCCTATGCCTATGTCCTGAATGGTTTGCCTAGATTTTCTTCTAGGGTTTTTATGGTGTTAGGTCTTATGTTTAACTCTTTAATCCATCTGGATTTAATTTTAGTGTAAGGTGTCAGGAAGGGGTCCAGTTTCTGCTTTCTGCACATGGCTAGCCAGTTTTTCTGGTACCATTTATTAAATAGGGAATCCTTTCCCCATTGCTTGTTTTTGTCAGGTTTGTCAAAGATCAGATGGATGTAGACATGTGGCATTGCCTCCAAGGCCTCTGTTCTGTTCCATTGGTCTATATCTCTCTCTGTTTTGGTACCAGTAGCATGCTGTTTTGATTACTGTAGCCTTGTTGTATAGTTAGAAGTCTGGTAGTGTGATGCCTCCTCCTGTGTTCTTTTTGCTTAGAATTAACTTGGCTATGCAGGCTCTCTTTTGGTTCCATATGAACTTTAAGGTGGATTTTTCAAGTGTTGTGAAGAAGGTCATTGGTAGCTTGATGGGGATAGCATTGAATCTGTAAATTACTTTGGGCAGTATGGCCATTGTCACAATATTGATTCTTCCTAACCATGAGCATGGAATGTCTCTCCATCTGTTTGTGTCCTCTCTTATTTAGTTGAGCAATGGTTTGTAGTTCTCCTTGAAGAGTTCCTTTATGTTCCCTGTTAGTTATATTCCTAGGTATTTTATTCTCTTTGTAGCAATTGTGAATGGCAGTTCATTCTTGATTTGACTCTTTTTAAGTCTGTTATTGGTGTATAGGAATGCTTGTGGTTTTTGTACATTGGTTTTGTATCCTGAGACTTTGCTGAAGTTGCTTATCAGTTTCAGGAGATTTTGGGCTGAGACAGTGGGGTCTTCTAAATATACAATCATGTCATCTGCAAATAGAGACAATTTTACTTCCTCCTTTCCTAATCAAATACCCTTTATTTCTTTTTCTTGCCTGATCTCTGGCTAGAACTTCCAATACTATTGAAGTTTGTTATTTTTGTTTGAAATTTCTGTCAAGGAAAATTTACTCCTATTGAATAGGAGTGGTGAGAAATATTGCTTTTTAATCACAAAAAATGTTTTCCAAGTTTTTAAGAAATAAATGCTCATTTAATCTTTGGAAAAAATAAATATTGCCTAGGAAAAATAGGTCTATAGTGGCTATTACATGAATAGGAACCTTCTTTTTAATAAAGTGCCTGTCCTTTTTATTCTTAGGCAAATGACAATGCCTGCAGATAATTTTTCAGAACTTTCGGAGTTATGACAATAAGAAGAAATTACATATACTTCTCACCTTTTTGGCAATAAAACAAATAAGAGATGTATGTCTAAAGATATATACTAAATATACTTGCATATCTATTTTAATTCCACATTGCCATACATTCAACATGAAACTGGCTAGTGCTTCCTCAAACAAAGAATGAAGACAATATTGTTTCTACATATAGGTAGGTTATAACATTTTATGACTTAGTTTGGGTAATATCAGATAACAGGCTAACCAGATATAGAACTATCACACCTGTCACCATCTAAACTGAAATCCTTCCCACTGGCCTATTTCTTTAAATCGTAATGATACAAAATAGGATCACTGTTTTTCGAAGGTCCTTACAACATTCATTGTATGCTGTCAGGACACAGAACTAAAACAATAAATTTTCCTTGACAGAAAATTCAAACAAAAATAACAAACTTATTGAAAAAGAAGTAACATAAAAGAAATTAACTTTTTTTCTATCTTAATGTTACTTTAAGACATATGTAGGTATAGACAATACATAAAATTAATTTGTAGTTTTATATACCACAAAGAAAGGGTTGAAAAATACAAGTTAAAAATAATGTTTTCAATCGTCAAAACCAATATGCTACTTAGGAATGAATTTATTGAAAATATTGGAAACTTCTAATCTGACAAGAAAAAAACTGCTGAGGGAAGCGAAAGAAGATCTAAATGACAAATGTGTATTTCATGATCATGGATTGCTACAAGAGGGAGAAAGAGACTACAACTAGCAATATGGCAGATTTAAGCCCAATTATATTGATAATCACACTAAATGCCAATGGTCTGAAGAAACCAATTAAATATTAAAATTATTATATTGAATAAAATAGAAAAACACTGCTTTAGCATGTATTGTTGCATAATAAATTACCCTCAAACTTAGCATGTTAAAACAACAATTACAATATTATATCTCACATATTTTCCCGGGTCAGAAAACTGGAAGCAGCTGTACTGGAAGGTTTTGGCTCACAGACTCCTGTGAGGTTGCAGTTGAGTTCTTGACCAGTACTATCATCCCTGAAAAGCTTGACAGGGGCTGAAAGATCCACTTGTTGGCAGGATTCCTCAAGTCCTTAATACATGAATTTTTCCACAATGCTCCCTGAATGTCATTGTGATAAAGCAAACAGTTTCCCCAGAATGAGTTATATAAGAAAGAGCAAGAAGGAAGCTTCAGTTTCTTTTTTGACCTAGTTTCTAAAGTCTCACACCACCATGTCTACTTTATTCAATTTGTTAAAAATGGGTAACTAAGTACAGTCTATACTAAAGAAGAAGAGCTTTAGACTCCAACTCTTGAAAGGAAGAATATAAAATAATTTATAATCATGTTTTAAAACCACTGCATCCAATTATGTGGTATCTTCAAGAAACTAAATATAAAGCCACAGGTAAGTTAAAATAATAGATAAAAAACAAGCCACAGATAAGTTAAAATTATAGATAGAAAAACACTACCACTAATTTTAAAAAAAATCTAGAGAGGCTATATTAATGATAGACAAAGCAAGGCCATATTACTAAAAGAAGAAAGTTATTCCATAGTAATAAAGCAATCAATTTATCTAGGGGTCATAATGATTTCATTAGTGGAATTATCTTAATAAACCTAATAAAACACCTTTAAAATACAAGAAGCAAACAATGAAAAAAGCTAATAGAGTGAAAAATGTACAATTATACTTAGCAATTTCAATATATCTTATCTTAAATTATAGGATAACTAACAGAAAGTCACTGGAAAAAACTGTGTAACAAACAGACTTATTGACATTTACAGAAAACTACACCCAATAGTAGTTCTTTGCAAGCACACATGGACTATATAACAAGATACACAAAGTTTTAGTATGAAAACAAAACAAAAAAGCCCACTATGAGTCAATAGATTTAAAAGAAATAAAATGCCTGTGGATTTGGAAAGGAATAAATAAAACTGTCTTTAATTATAGATAACATAAGCATCTATGTAAAAACTTCTATGGAATCTTCCCCAGTAAAAAAGAAGCCATAAGAACTAATAACTGAGTTAAGAAGGCTACAGGATACTAGATAAATATATAAAATAAAAACAATTCAATTTTCATATATTAGCATTAAACAATCAGAAAGTTAATTTACAAATACAGTGTTTAAAATGACATCAAAACTATGAAATATTTAGAGAAATTTAATAATAGATGTGCAAGACCTACACATTGAAAACCACAAAACATTCATAAAAGAGATTTTAAAACTAAATAAATGGAGGATATACATGTTTATATAATCTTTAAGAATTGAAAGTTGAGTAAATGTAATATGTGGTATAAAGCCCAGAGGGTGATTAGATTTTCACTACAAAGTGGTAAAAGGAAACTTTCTGGGATGATGGAGACATCTGTGGTGTTGGTTACAGAAGTGTATGTATCTGTCAACATTTTGTGTACTAAAAAGGTACAATTGTTCTATGTAAATTATACCAGAATAAAGTTGATTTGTTGAGATATAGTTTACATATTCTAATCTTTATCCTTTTAAATACAATTCACTGTTTTTTTTTAAATATATTTATCAAGTTTGTACAACCATCACCATTATCTAATTTTAGAACATTTTCATCAGCCCCCCAAAAATTGCGGCAAAGTAGCAGTCACTTTCATTCCCTTCTGCCCCATCCCCTAGTAACCAGTAATAGACTTACCTCCAGGGATTTACCTATTCTTGGCAGTTCATAAACATAGATGCATACTTGGCTTTTTTGCACCTTACTGCTTTCCTTAATATAATATTCTTAATCTTCATGCATGTTTTATTACTTTTTTTTTTTTGAAACAGAGTTTTGCTCTTGTTGACCAGTCTGGAATGCAGTGGCACAACCTCGACTGACTGCAACCTCAGCCTTTTGGTTTCAAGCCATTCTCCTGCCTCAGCCTCCTAAGTAGCTGGGATTACAGGCGCCCACTACCATGCCAGGTTCATTTTTTATTTTTACTAGAGATGGAGTTTCACCATGTTGGCCAGGCTAATCTCGAACTTCTGACCTAGTGATCCACCCACCTCATTCTCCCGAAGTGCTGAGATGACAGGCGTGAGCCACTGCGCCTGGCAAAAAAAGGGTAAACATAGTTAGAGTCAGGCACAGTGGCTTACGTCCATAGTCCCAGCAACTCATGAGGCTCAAGTCGGAAGATAACTTGAGACTAGGAGATGGAGGCTATAGTGAGCCATGATTGTATCACTGAACTCCAGACTGCCTGAAAGAGCAAAATCCCAACTCTTAAAAAAAAAAAAATACGACCCTCCTATACCACTTTTTTTTGTGTATCCATTCACCACTTGATTGACCCAAATTTTTTTTTCTATTTTTCGGCTCTTACCAACAGTGCTTTAAAAATTTGGGTACAAGTTTTGTTGCGAACATGTTTTCACTTCTTATAGGTATATAACTAGAAGAGGTATTGGAAGGTCATATGGTTTTCTTTATTTTTATTTTTATTTTTATTTTTATTTTTTTTAAGAGTTGGGGTTTATCTCTGTCAGGCAGTCTGGAGTTCAGTGATACAATCTTGGCTCACTACAGCCTTCATCTCCTGGTCTCAAGCGATCTTTCAACTTTAGCCTTTTGAGTTCCTGGGACTACAGAAATGAGTCTGACACTATTTTTAACTTTTTGAGAGAGCGCCAAACTATTCCCCAAATGCTTGTATAAATCTACAGTTTCATAAGTAGTGTGAGTTTACCCGTTTCTCTACATTAGCATCAAAACATGTTATTGTCTTATTCATGGGTGTGAAAGAGTATCTCAAAATTTTGATTTGCATTTTCCTGATGACTAATGATATTAAGCATCTGTTTAAGTGCTAACTGGTTATTTGTATATCTTCTTTGAAGGAATGACTATTCAAATCTTTTGGACATTTTTTGTTGTTTTTGTTGAGTTGTAAGAGTTATTTATATGTTCTGCCAATTACACACATCATATATAATGATTTTCAAAAAATTATTTCCATTTTGCATACTGCCTTTTCACTTTACAGCTGATTTAAAGAACAAAAGGTTTTAATTTTATGAAGTCCACTTTATCTTTTATTTGGTTGTTTCTGCCTTCGGTGCCTGAGAAGCCATTGCCCAATCCAAGTTCACAAAAAATGTATACCTATATTTTCTTATAGAAGTTTTACAGTGTTAGCTCTTTCATTGGGGTCTTTGATCCATTTTGAATTAATTTTTTATATGATATAAGGTAGGGGTCCAGCTTTATTCTTATGTATGTATGTATGTAGTTTTCCCAGTACTCTCTAATGAAAGCATTGTTTTTTCCATACTGAAGATCTTGTCAAAAATCAATTGGCTATTAATGCATGACTTTACTTCTGGACTTTCAATTCTATTCCATTGACCTATGTTTTTCCTATGCCTTATCAAAAAACACTATCTTGATTACTAAAAATTTAGGTAAGTTTTAAAATTGGGAAATGTGACTCCTTTTTGTTCTGCTTTTTCAAAATTGTTTTGTTTATTCTGGGTTCATTACATTTTAATTTTATAATTAGCTTCTCAATTTCAGCAAACAAAAGAGAAGCACATTGGGATATTGATAGGGAACTTATTGAATATGTAGATCAATTTGGGCAGCATTTTGATCTTAGTAATATTGCCTACCAATTCATGACCATGGAGTATTTTATTCATTTATTTGGATCTTATTAAAAATTTTCAATGGCTTTTTACATTTCAGTATAAAAATCTTGTACTTCTTTTGTTATATTTATTCCTAAATATATTTTTGATATTATTATAAATGAAATTATTTAATTAATTTTATTGATGAATTACTTATTGCTAGTTTGTTTGTTTGTTTTTGAGACAAAGTCTTACTCTGTCTCCCAGGCTGGAGTACAGTGACAGAATCTCGGCTCATTGCAACCTCTGCCTTCCGGGTTCAAGTGATTCTCCTGCCTCAGCCTCTCGAGTAGCTTGGATTACAGGTGCATACAACCATGCCCAGATAATTTTTGTATTTTTAGTAGACACAGAGTTTCACCATGTTGTTCAGGCTGGTCTTGAACTCCTGACCTCATATAATCCACCTGCCTCAGTCTCTCAAAGTGCTAGGGTTACAGGCATGAGCCACGGAACCCTGCCTATTGCTAGTTTATAGAGATATAATTGATTCTTGTTTATTGGTCTTTTATCTAACAATCTTGATATTTGTGTTCATTAGCTCTAATTGTGTGTGTGATATGTGTGTGTATACACCTTAAAATGTTATATATAAAAGATTTTGTCATCTGCAGTTTTATTTCTTCCTTTCAATCTGTATACATTTTTTCTATATTCTTGACTAATTTCTCTTACTATAACCTCCATTACAATGTTTAATTAAAGTGGCAAGATTGGCCATTCTTATCTTTTATGTAATCTTCGGAAAAAAGCTTTAACTATTTAACTATTATGATAGTATCTGTAGGTTTTTCATATGTGCCTTTTGTCCTTACTTCTTTTCTATTTTTATTGAGTAATTTTATTACAAGAAAAAGTCGAATTTTATCAGATTTTTTGTCTCTATTGAGTTTTTGTCTTATAGTCTATTAATAAATTGTATTAAACTGACTGATTTTTGTATTTTGAACATTTTTGAATTGCTTGAATAAATTCCAATTAGTTATACCATGTAATTATTTTAAAAGTCATTCAATTGAGTTTGTTGGTACTTGTGTTGAATATTTTTATGTAGAAAATCATAAATAATGATAATCTGTAGTTTTTCTTTTCTTAGGATGTCCTTCTCTGTTTTTGAAATCAGGGTAACACTGGCCTCATAGAATAAGTTAGGAAATACTCCCTCATCCTGCAAATTAGGAAGAGTTTTTGAAGCATAAATATTAATTCTTATACATTTAGTAGAATTCACCTGAGAAATCATCTTATTAACTTAATTATTTTCTTGTTTTATATCTGTTATACTTGTTATTAGTCTTTTCAGACTATTTTTTTTCTTGGGTCAGTTTTGGTAATATCTTTTTCTAGTAATTTGTCCATTTCATCTAGGCTATCTAATTTCGTAATATAATTGATTTTAGTCTTCCCTTCTAATCAATTTAATTTGATTAACTTAATCTAAGTTCCGTAGTAATGTTATCTCTTGTATTTCTAATTTTAGTTATTTGAGTCTTGTCTAATTCTCTTGTTCAGTACAGATAAAACTTTGTCAGTTTTTCAAAGCACAAAATTTTAGTTTCATCAATTTTTAAATTACAATTTTATTGTCTACTTTTAAATGTCTGATCAAATTGTTAGTTTTTTATGCTTGATTTTGGTTTAGTTTACTCTTGCTTTTTATATTTCTTTAGTTGAAAAATTGGGTCATTCATTTGATCCTTTTTATTAGGCTTTTATAGATATACATTTAAAAATATTTTTATTAGCTTCATTCTGTAACTTTTGATGTGTTTTGATGTATTTTATTCATCTCAAAGTATTTTTAAATTTCCCTTGTGATTTTTTTCTCTCATTGCTTATTTATGTATTTGTGGCTGAATTTTCAAATACTTGTAATTTACTGAACTTTCTTCTGTTACTGATTTCTGATTTATTTCCATTAAGACCAGACAAGGTATTTTGTATTATTTTAATCATTTGAAATATATTGACTTACTTTGTTGATGGCTAACCTGTATCAGCAGTGATTTTTATTTTTTATGTAGATTCAAGTTACTCTTTAGCATTTTTTTATGTCAATCTGAAGGACTCTCTAATATTTTTGATAGGTTATGTGTTCTAGCAACAATTTTTTTCAATTTTTCTTCATCTGGGAATGTTTCAATTTCTCCTTTATTTTTGAAGCTTACTTTCACTGAATATAGAATTCTTTGTTGAGAATCTTTTACATTCAGCACTTCAAGTATGTTATTCCAATGACTTCTGGCCTTCATGATTCAAAAGAAATGAAAGTTCAAGGGTCACCATGATATATTGCTTAATTCTTTCTGCCTTTAAAACTTTTCTTTTGTCTTGACTTTCAACGATTTAATTATAATCTGGCTTTCTTTGAGTTTATCTTTCTTAACATTTGTTGAGGTTCTTAGATGTACATATCCATGTCTTTCATTAAATTTGGGAAGTTTTTGGCCATTATACATCAACATTTTTGCCCCATCTGTCACTTTTTCTGGGAATCTCATTAGGCATGAGTTGGTATACCTTATGGTTTTCCAAAGATATTTTAGTAACTGTTTTATTTTTCTTCATTTCCATTTTTTTCTATTCCTCAGACTTGATATTTTCAATTGAGTTATCATTGAGTTTTCTGATTCATTGCTCTGCCTACTCCACATGCTCTTGTGCCCCCCTCTAGTGATATCTTATTGCAAGTATAATTTAAAATTCCCAAATTTTTACTTAATTTTTTTCTTTGTAATTTTATGTCTTTATTAATATTCCCCATTTGGTGAGACATTATTCACATAATATTCTTTAGTTTTTAGTCACAATTTCCTTTAGGTATTTGAACATATTTAAAATATGAATTTAAAGTTTCTAGTAAGACTAATGTCTGGGCTTCCTCAGGGATTATTTCCATTGGTTTCTTTTCTGAGTTTGAGCCATACTTTATTGATTGTTTTGGATGGCTCCTAATTTTTTGTTGAAAACTAAACATTATAAATAACTTGTCAACTCGACATCAGAACCTCCCCCTTCCTGAAGCTTGTTGTTGTTTGTTTGATTAATGAGTTTTCTGAACTAATTTTGTAAAGCCTGTATTTTTTTTTTGTTGTTGTTATTTGTGGCGATGGAGACTCTGCTTGATTATCTTTGTGTTCAGCTAGGACTGGATGAAGAATTTCTGTAATTGTTGGAAAGCATAAGCCTCACTGTATTTGTTGAAACTCTATGTTCATGTTGGTCCACACCTCTAAACTTACCTTGTCAGTTAATATCTGTGGCTTAGCCTTCACTTCCTGCATGTGACGACCTCAAGATCAGTCAGAAGTGAGAGCTCAGTGCACTCTCAGGATTTTCTTCAGCATGCACTGCTTTAGGCATGTTTACCACCCCATGCATATGTGTGGCCTTCCAGAGTCTCAGAAATACATGAGAGTTTTTCAAAGCCTTCATGGACATAATATTACTCAGGTTTTCATTTTAAGCTCTTTAATTAACATGATATTAGCTTCAAATGTTATTCAATGCCTCAGGTCATTGAAAAATTTGAAAAATGCTTGTATCTGTTTTCAACAACACCCCAAGGGAAAATGCTTCTCCTCTCTCACATTCTCTTTTAGAACTGGGATCTTATGAAAATTTGATGACCTTCACTTATTCATCTGTTTCTCTGTATGACCTTTAACTGCCCAAGAAATATTGCGTGAAATAAACTTTCTATGAGTCAGATCTGCTCTCCATTAAAGCACCAGGCTTAGACCTCTTTTTGGCAACTTCACTTCTCTCCATATCCTGAACCTGCCAGTATAATTATAATAAATTACTATGTGTTAAGAAATTATTGGTTTCTTCCAAATATTTCCCACTTACTTTATAGCAATTCCTCTTCTATTTTTATGTCCCAATCAAGAATGACATATTTTTTCATTGCTCATAATAAATTTGAAAGTTAAAAAGTTATTACTGTTATATACCTATTCTCAATGTTATTTACTCCTTATAGGATTAAGTATGGAAAAAGGCAAAACATGGCTTCAAAGAAATTCAATAGAAATTTGTTGCCAAAATGTGTGTATATATGTGTGTGTGTGTGTGTGTGTGTGTGTGTGTGTTCTCTCTAGCGAGATGTCTTAAAAAACCCCTATTTGTTTATTTAGTTTCTTAGTTTTTCTAACTCCCTAAACTTCTTAAGAATTCCCTATTTGAAGTCATTATAGTAGCCAACATATTTATATTCTCTGGAGTCAGTTGTGTACCATCATTAAGCAATTTCTTTTTTGTTTTGTTTTGTTTTCTGTTTTTGTGATGGCCAGCTCTGCCACCAGGCTGGAGTGCAGTGGTGTGATCTTGGCTCACTGCAACCTCTGTCTCCTGGACTCAAGCAATTCTCCCACCTCAGCCTCCTGAGTAGTTGGAACTATAGGCATGCACCACCACGCCCAGCTAATTTTTGTGTTTTTAGTAGAAACAAGATTTCACCATGTTGGTCAGGATCGTCTCAATCTCTTGTCCTCATGATCTGCCTGGCTTTGCCTTCCAAAGTGCCAGGACACAGGTGTGTGCCACTGCACCGGTTCCATTAAACAATTTTAGTAGTAGCACAACTTTTCCGTTCATTCATAATTCTAAAACTGTTAGAGGTTTCGTTTTATTGCATCTTCACTTTTCAACTTATCTTTGAAATAAGACATATTAAACAATAAATACAAAAGCAAACAGTGTTTAATATTCCTTTTGCAAGTAAGTATGTCTGAAATACCTACTACATATGAAATACCTAGCTAGGTATAAGAGATGCAGAAACAAACATAATAGTTTTTGAGCAAGGAGTTTTGCAGTTTGAATTTTAAAATATGCATTGCGACTTCAGAAAAAGGAAAATCAAAAGAAGCTGGAGTAAACTGGAGAAACAACATAGTGAATGAGGATAGAAAATGAGCCAAGCATTAAAGAAGGAGTAGGATTTAAGGAAACAGAGGGAAATCGGAAAAGCAATAATGCCCCAGAGTAAGATCACGGAGTCAGTCAAATAAATCTCAGAGCATCAAGCCTGACAGACCCAATGTTTCTTTTCTAGAGTAAATGTTGAGAATGTGTAACTACTGCTTCGGGCTTGCTATAAGCTTTTGTGGACTGGTATTCTATCATTCCTCTGAAATGAATAGGTGGTTGCCCATACATAAAAATCTTTTTTTTTTTTTTTTATCAAAAAGAAAAAAAAGAAATCCTTTTGGTTATCTCAGATTTATTCTTTCTTCCTTGGCTGGCTGGATAAGCTACTACAGATTCTTTATAAATACTTATCACATTCCTTCCCTGGCTCCTTTAAGTAATCCAGAAAATATAAAATTAACTAGAGTGCTTCATGAAAAAAGATTGCTATGAAATCAAAACAATTTGTTTAAGAAAATCTCAGTGCCATTTTGCTAACACAAAGCTATTTGTTTTGAAGAGAATTTTGCATCTTTTTATATTTGTTGATGGGAGGATGGTGAAACAGATGTGTAATATTCTAATATTTTTTCAAACCTTCCTCTTCATATCGCCCACTCCCTAAAAAGTTCACTTAGGGCAGTGCAAATTGTATAATAGCATAAAGATGCTTGGTTATGAAGAACCAGTTACTAAGTTCTAAAATGTGCCTATGATTGGGCACTGTTCATTGCTTTTGAAAAGGCTCTGATTAAAAAAAAAGAAGAAGATGAAGAAAATTCAGGGATTCAGGGGAACATTAATATTAATTAATATTAAACCTTTACACGGTAGAGGAGAAAGAGGTATCGTGAAACTATGTTCACTTATACTGTCATAATATACCTGGAATTTCACAGCAAATGGGGATTTGCTTTTATAAAGTTGTTTATAGGTAGTGTCAGTTGATATTAATAATTATAATAAATATTAACAAATTATTTCTTAATCTAAGAAAGACATTACTGCGTCAACATGCCTACAATCTATGTCTTCATGGTGGGTGATTTTTAGAGTATTCTTATGCACCCATGTGAAAAACGTTTGTCTCTTGATGATTCATACATTTGAAAAAATATAAGGTATTGGCTGCTGGTTTATCAATGTAAAGAGTATATGTATTTTTGAAATTGTGGTTAAGTTGAGGGAGACCATCGATAGTTTACATATAAATATTACGGTTCTAGCGTCACATTTTTCAGTTAAAACTGAAATGGGAAAGGCTCCCTTGTCCCCCTTGCAGGACATGGCACAGGGGGAGTGGCTTGCTTCTTCAGTGTCCCACTGCTCAAATCTTAAGATGAGCATACAGTCTGGCAGGTTGTGGGGCTCCGGCCCCATGGCAGTGCCTAGGGGTGAATGTTTACAGCTCCTGAAGCCCCAGTGAGCTTCTGTTACAGGGTGCTTTCTTAGTTTGCTGGCTATAGCTGGTTGTGTTAACTAGCTCAATTAGACACTCTACCTTACTGCGTCAGAAGACGCAGAGGACTTTCTGTATCCTGAGTTCTTGCCTTGCTGTACTGGAAGAATCAGATCACACACGGGCTTGGGGAATGATTGCAAAGTTTTATTGACTGAAAGTAACTCTCTGCCTATGTGGGAGGCAGAAAGGAGGTGGTTTTCCCCTGGAGTTGGGCCACTTGGCAGCCCTGGCTGTCCTCTGACTGTCCCAGCCAAACTTCACCTAGTCCCACAGGTGGATGGCCTGCCAGCATGCTGGCATCTATTGGCCTGCTCTTCCGCTGGTGTGTGCTCCCTGACCAGATGCTTGCATTTTCTTCCCATGTGTTCCTCGCAATATCCAATTGTTGTGTGAGTGTGCCTGCTATGGTCTTGGTTTTTGTTTGTTTTGAGATGGAGTCTCACTCTATCCCCAGGCTGGAGTGCAGTGGTACGATCTCAGCTCACTGCAACCTCTGCTTCCTGAGTTCAAGCAATTCTCCTGCCTCAGCCTCCAGAGTAGCTGGGATTATAGGTGGTCCCTACCATTGCCCCCAGCTAATTTTTGTATTTTTAATAGAGATGTGGTTTCACCATCTTGGCCAAGATAGTCTCGACCTCTTGACCTCGTGATCTGCCCACCTTGGCCTCCTAAAGTACTGGGATTACAGGCGTGAGCCACTGTACTTGGCCAAGTCTTGGGTTTTTTAGGCACAGAATGGAGGCAAGGTGGGCCATGGTGGTCTTGGGAAATGTAACATTTGGCATGAAGGCAGGAGCGCCTGTCCTCAGCTAGATCCAGGTCCATGGGAGTACAGCCCTGACCAGGGACCACACCCTCTCTACCCAGCACTTTGTTTCCCACTTCAGTGTTATGTATTTAAAGAGACCACACTCTTCCACTCCCAGCACTGCCATATCAATAGTGGCATAGATAAGATTTCAAAGCGGTTTCAGTGCCTTTTTGCATTCTTTGGAATAAGAAATTTTCAAATGAGAAATTCATTTCTCAGATTAAATCTGCTAAAATTTTCAAATATTTTGTTATCACTGGGTATAAATCTAATGATAATTTTGGTTTATGTAAAAGAATTACTAAACTTTTAAAAATACCGCTTTTTTTTTTAAAGTAAGACTAAAGATTTGACTACTTCATTTCATGTATCAAATAAGTAAAAAAGTGCACAGAGCAATATGCTTTACTCTAGTCTTACATATGCATATTGGTATATGTAACTTTACAAACAATACAATATTAGAAACTTATTAGATTTATATTAAAATGCACTGAATATATTTATTTAAATATTTCTTCTTTATATAGTACCTACATCTATTTATTATAATTTTTATATTTAGAATTTCTGTGTTTTTCAAATGCTGTTTTGGATTTCATTTATCTTTTCTTTTGGCAATTGTATGCATAAAGAGGAATTTTTTCTTCTTTTATTAGTATACTAATATTCCATCCAACTAAAATATCATAAAAAGATTTCACATACACTGGTTAATGGATGAAAAAAGAGTGTGTGTACAGTTAGCAAAGAACAGCAATGAGTGAGGAAGAACAGCAAAAATAATAGAAAGAAGTAGCCACAGCAGGAAATTCTTTTCTTCACTGACATTCTGTTTGCTCTTTCTCCTTCACACAAATTGTCATTTGTTGACTTAGTTTTTCTCTTCCAGCCCCAACTCATTTATGTTTTCTTTTGCCCCTTTTAAATTTCTCCCTTAATTTCCACATTTGCAAATATTTTTAGTGATTTAAAGTTACATCCAAGTAAATATATAGAGCATATTTCATTTATCTCCTGAAATGTAGCCATTTGTTGAAACAAAAATGCTTCCAATTTTTGTTGTGAATATATTCTGAAAGGCCTATCCTCTATCAGAAATTTGTTGGGCCGGGCCTGCTGCCTATTTATGTGAATAGAGTTTTATTGAAACACAGCCATATCCATTTGTTTATTTATTATGTATGGCTGTTTTTAGCTACAATGGCAGAGTTGAGTACTTGCAACAGAGACCATATGGCTCACAAAACCTAAAATATTTACTATCTGGTCTTTTACAGTAGTAGTTTGCCAGTCCTTGATCTACAGCTGCTGAGATTCTAAGGTGTAGAATATCCACACTAATTTCAGTTTTTATATGTCTCCTGTGTGCTCTACATTTTTATTTTCAAGTTACTTAGCAGTTCTCTGCATTCTGCCTTCACAGGCTAAAACTTTATCACCTATTTTACAGGAAAAATAAATGAAGCCGTGCTGAAACTACTATCTTAATATTTGCTCCCACCATATCTACAATACAATTTAGTTCTATATTCATCTTCATCGCTACTGTCTTTCTTCCCGTCTTCTAATATTTTCTGCTAAGGATAGTACTATACTATCCTTAGCAGAAAAAAAGTTTGAATTTTCAAACTTTTTATTTCATTTACATCTTTCCTTAGAAAATGAATTAGTTAATGTTTAAAAGTTTCAAAAGTCTTGACTGGGTATGGTGGCTCACACTTGTACTCCCCAGCACTTTGGGAGACAGAGGTGGGTGGATAATCTGAGGTCAGGAGTTCAAGACCAGCCTGGACAACATGGAGAAACCCCGTCTCTACTAAAAATACAAAAATTAGCTGGGTGTGGTGGTGCATGCCTATAATCCCACTTACTTGGGGGTGCTGAGGCAGGAGAATTGCTTTAACCCAGGAGGTGGAGGTTGAAGTGAGCTGAGACTGCACCACTGCACTCCAGCCCTGGCAACAGAGTAAGAATCCATCTCAAAAAAAAAAAAAAAGATAAATTCAAAAGTCTTTTTAGTCAAGATAGAAAGCCGACAATTTGTAAATATTAAGTTTAAAAGTTCTCAATATCTCCTCCTAGCCTTTGATTTTTTTTTTATCCTTTATAACAATTTTCTAAGAATATGGTGAGGTTCTCCATTCTTGTTTCTTAGTCTTCCATTTCTCTGGATAATCTCCAACATCTTATTACCTGGAACATATCAGGTTTTCAGTAAATGTTTAATGAAATGATGATTTAATGAACAATATGGTTAACTCAGCAAGTTATTATTTATCTTCCTAGAAATCCATTACACAGACAAGTAATTGTTTAATTAAATCTATAGGTCATCTCTTGATCTCTGTATGCCATTCTCAAAAGAAAAATACATACCAAAAGTATAATGTAACGACCAACTCAGTCCAATAAAAGCAATACCTTCAAAGACTGCTTTATCATTCTAGGAAAAATTATTCAGTCTTTCAAATTACCTTCTCTTTCCTCAGCCTCCAGTAGGGAATCTTCATGGAGAAAATTGTGTGACTTGAAATCTGAAAGCATAAAGTTGGGATTTTTGTCATGATATCATGAGTTCCTTTGTTCACAGCACAGATATCTTTTCTCCTGGGTCTCTAAGTGCTCTGCTGAATATAATGTTCAAAATTCCAGTTGATCCCATTTTACATCTTCTTTCTCGCTCTTTGTCTCCTCTCTCTCTCTTTGCCTCTTTGTCTCTCTCTGTTTCTCTCTCCCTTCCTTCCTGCTTGTGGGTCTCTCTTCTTTCCTCATAAAATTTACACCTGTAAAATAATCTTGCTTTCTACTTTTACCAGGCACTGTTGTATTATAGACCAATGACATAATTTTCACTACAAAGTGGGACCGTTTGAGACAGTCTTTCTAGAACTGATCCTTTATACTTAAGGGGAAAAATGGCAGGAACAAAAACAGCATGGGCACTTCTCTGTTAGGAGACAGTGATTTATGGCTCTGTTATGTTTCTATATGGTTTGAAAGCATAAGTATTGACTACCTTTTGCCTACATTATGTTTTCAAAGAAATGTGTATAGCAGACAGACTTGGTAGATAGAGATACTATACCCTTCTAGAGCAATATGTAGGCATGTTTGTTATTCATTTTCAAATACTAGGTTCTCTGAACTCAAGATTTCTCTCCAGTAGTGTGACATGTGTTCAGGACATGTGTAGGTGCCACCTGGCCCCTGTGACATCTCCCTGTAAGAACTGGGGCTTAGATAACTGACATAAGAAAACACTGATACTCTCTGGCTACTCCTATGAATATGAGTGAAATAGTTTTGTCACTGAAATAGGAGTCTTACATCTTCTGTCAGCACTATGAAACAGTGTTAGAGTAACGTAGCTTGTGAATTGGTAAAAATCTCAAACCCGTGACTTTTTTTTTTTTTTGAGACGGAGTTTCGCTGTTGTTACCCAGACTGGAGTGCAATGGCACGATCTCGGCTCACCGCAACCTCCACCTCCTGGGTTCAAGCAATTCTTCTGCCTCAGCCTCCCGAGTAGCTGGGACTACAGGTACACAGCACCATGCCCAACTAATTTTTGTATTTTTAGTAGAGACGGGGTTTCACCTTGTTGACCAGGATGGTCTCGATTGCTTGACCTCGTGATCCACCCGCCTCAGCCTCCCAAAGTGCTGGGATTATAGGCGAGAGCCACCGCACCCGGCTGACAGTTCTTGATAGATTGTTTCAAAAAGATTGTCTGATTTATGTATTTCTCTTTTCAATAGGCAAATATTGCCTCTCTCTTTCTCTTTGCATTTCTTTTATAACATATTTAAACCTCTTTCTTTAGACACATACCCCAGAAAAAGAGAAATATTAACCAAGTACTCAAAAATATTAAATATACTACTATATAAATAAATGTCATAATATAGCTCTAATACCAAAATACTCATAAGGCCAGCATTATGCTGGTAGAAAACTGAGAGAAAGACAGTACCAAAAGAAAACACACAGAGAGTAGTATTTTTCATAAACATAGACACAAAATTCTTCTGAAATATATTAATGAATCAAATCCAGCAAGATACATAGATAGAAATATAGCTATACAGATGTATATAGATATAGATATTTACAATTATTAAATGGGGTTTATTCTAGAAATTTAATTATTTTTAGTGTTTGAAAATGCATCAATGCAATTAACCTTATTAACAAACTAAAGAAGAAAATAATAATTTATATCTATTAATGCAGATAAATTATTTGACTAAAACCAATATTTATTCCTGGCATATAAAAGAACAAACTTTAAGCAAACTGGGAATAAAAGGAAATTTATCAGCCTAATAAAGACATCTAATAAAAACCTAAAGCTAAAATAATACTTAATGGTGAAAATCTGAATGCTTTCCTCCCAAAGTCACAACAGAAGGATGTCACTCTTCTTTATCACAGTACTTTAAGGCCCAACCAGTTCCATAAGACAATAAAAAATAAAAAAATGTGGTTAAGAAAGGTTGGAATAAAAGTATCTCAAGAACATATGACATTCTAGCTCACACAGAAAATCCCAAAGAATACACAAAATTATCCTAGAACTATTGAAGAAACTTAGCGATATCATAGTATATAAAATCAAAACTTAGGTAAAAATTCTATCTTTATGTTAAGTATGAACATGTGGAAATAAAAATTGAAAGAAGAATATATTTACAGATAAAATGTATAGGTATAAATAGAAAATATAAACAGGTTCTATATGCTGTAAACTACGAAACACTGATTAATTTTTTTAAAAAGATGTAATTGAAGAGATATACCCTGTTCATAAATTCAATCTTCAGCATAGTAAAGACTTTAATTCTCTCCAAATTTATCTGTAGATCAATTCTATTTCTGTCAAAATTTCAACAAGATTTGTAATGGGTATAGACAAGATTATGTTAAAATTTATATGAAATTTAAAAGGAATTGGATAATGTAAACAGTTTTGATAGACAATAATTAACTTAGTACAATAGCACTACCAGATTTAAAATCTACATAGCTAGAGTAGTCCTCAGAGTGTGGTATTGGCAGAGAGTTAGGCCTATGGAACAGAAATAAGAACCTAGAAATAAAACCATACAAATATATGCAACTAACTTTAGACAAAGTATCAACAATCATTGAATCTAGGAAGGAAACATTTTTCAATAAATGATTATAAAACAATTGAATATTAATTGCAAAAAGTGAACCTCATGCTTTATACAAATGCCTAATAAAGGTATTAAACTTTTAGAAAATAGTAGTAGAGAAAATCTTCATGATTTATGGATGGGTTAAATATTATTAAAGACATCAAAGGAAGATCCATAAAAGAGAAACAAATAACTTAAACTTCATTAGAATTAAGAACTTCTGGTTGTTGGAAATCTCAATTTATGAGGTGGAAAGACAAGCGATTCACTGGGAAAGAATAACCTAATAGAGATCTCTCTATAGTTGACAGTAAAATGACACAAGAAATACAATTTAAAAGTTGCAAAATTATTGAACACACATTTCACCAAAGAAATTATATGAACGGCATATAAATGCATAAAAAGAGAGTGTGAAAAATTTGATCACTCATAACAGCTATAATATAAAACAATAGTCACTCTGAAATTGGTCTGGTGGCTTTGTAAAAATTACGCACTTCCCTTAAGAGCCAGCAATCACATTCTTGGACATTTATTCTAGAAACAAAAAACTTATGTTAACAAAAATGTTGTATGTAATTATTCACTGTGGTATTATTTGTAATAACCAAACACTGGAAACAGTCCAAATGTTTTTCAGTGGGTAAATAGTTAAACAAACTGTATTATGTGCGATGGAATACTACTCAACAAGCAAAAGGAACAAAGTGTTATGCACACAATTCATTGCATACATCTTAAGGGCATTTTGCTGAGTGCAACAAGTCTTTACAAAAAGTATTACATACTATATAATTCAACTTATGTAACATTCTTGAAAATGACAAAAGTAAAGCTATGAAGAATGAATAAGTGGTTTCCAGAGATTAGGGAGGAGAAGATGTGATAAGGGGCAGTATGATAGAGTTCCTTTGTAGTGATGTTATAGTACCTTATCATGAGTATAGTAGTGATTATATTAATATCTCAATGTGATATGGTATAGAATTATTCCTAAAATATATGAAAATTACTGTATATTCAAATTTGTAATTTCTAAAGGTGATCCATAGTCTAATGAATCATATTGAGTTAATCAATTTTCCTGAATTTGGAAGTGTACCATATGCTGTAAACTATCAACATTGTATAACTGGAGTGGTGGCTACACAGGACATTTCTTCAGATTTTTGTGTCTCCTCGTAAGTTTATAATGATTTCAAATTAAAAGGTTAAAAAATTAAGTAGAAAAAGAAAGCAGGGTTCAAATATAATAATTAAAGCCATACATTGTCAAAAATGAGAAAAGTAAAACATACTCCTATCAGGTGTTTATAAGAAATTCAAATATTATAATATGGGTAAGTTAAAAAAAGTAAAGGGATATATACCATGCAAAATGAATCAGGAGAAACTTAGAGTTGTTATATATACTAATATCTCATAAAATTACTTGAGGAATTAAAACATAATAGAGTGAATTTACATATTGATAAAATGGTCCTAGCTATTAAAACAATGTTAGAAATGAGATAAAAATATAGGCATACTTCGGAGATATTGTTGGTTTCATTCCAGACCACCACAATAAATTGAATGTCACAATAAAGCAAGTCACATAAATCTTTGTTTCCTACATAAAATCTGTGTTTATACTATACCATATTCTATTATGTATGCAGTAGTATTATGTCTAAAAATGCAATTTACATATCTTAATTTAAAAAGACTTTATTGCTAAGAAATGCTAATGATCATCTTCCCTTTTCTAGGAAAACCTGACCATTGTCATATGATTCTGAGTTGTGGATGGTATGTTAGGCCATACTACTGTGTCAATAGGTAACTGATTTACACAGCTTATGACTAACAGAGGGAAATCCTTTAGTCACTTCCAAAGAGTAGCTAGATATAAGCCGTCAGTGAGTTATAATCCCTTTGCTGGTAGAAAATCTTGCCTCTGTGTTGATGGCTGCTGCTGGCGCCTTTTCATAGGGCATTAATCCACCCATGAGAGTGGAGCCCTCATAATCCAAATACCACCTATTAGGCTGCATCTTCCAACACTATTGCATGGAGAGTACAGTTTTCAACACAGAAATCTGGGGGGAACCCATTTAGAACAGAGTAATAAGCAAGTATACACTTGTCACCAGGGAAGACTTTTACATAGGCAGGGTTTCACAGTATGTGCATGGTGAACTCACTGTGACTCACACAGGTTTAAAGAATAATTTTCTAAAATATTATTGGATTTGGAAAGCTCACTTGATAACAGAGTGCACAAGACACTTATGAGTAGCATAAGCAATGTGTACAGTTATTAAATCAGAACAAAATGGCCAGACAGACCAGGCATTAACAATGACTGACTGCTGTACTCTTTCTAAAAGGAAAGTTCATGAGAGCTCCAATTTTCACAGGACAGGTTTAAAGATGATAGTGGGAGCATAATTCCAGAAAAATCACCCCTGGGTCCAGACTTTTGTTAGGCTTTATATGCAGTTAAATGAAGATCATTTGCAGTCATTAGACTCCTTGCTAAATTAATACAGTCCTGAAAGTTGAAACACGAAAGATTTTTGTCTGGTAAGATAAAAATGAACTTGAATTTTGTTTAACAGGAATTTGAAACAAGTCAGGATGTGCCTGAATTCCCATTCGGTGGTAGAAATAAAATATGGTTCTGATTTTCATCTCTGCCTGGATACGTGGTGTAATTTAGTTTTTGTTTTATTCTGTTTTTGAAATAAAATCTTGCCCTAGTTTTGAGGTCCTGACTCAAGTCCACACCCCTATCACTTTTGTTATCTGACTCTCATACTCTTGGACCACTAGGAACCAGGCCTAGTCACCCTGGGACAGGAATCAGACAACTGGAGATGGCCCAGAACCTCAGAGCCCTAAAAATTATTTAAATTAGTCAATCCTCAGGGAGTCCATGAAAGAGCTAGCTAACCCCAGACACTCTGGTTGCTCTGCAAAAACTGCCTTTCACAGCCTCAGCTTGCTGCTCCTTGTCCTGAGTGTAACTCCCTGTATAGCCCTGTCTGGGGCTATAAGTAACAAAGACTTCTGCTTTTCATTGATTGGAGGATCACTGTGTTGTGCTCTGCCAAGAAAAATATCTTTAATCTTATACCAATGATGCCGTCTAAGCCTTTCTCTGTGTTTAGACATGTGATTTCCTTTGGCCCATGGGATGTTAGTAAATGTGACACATGCAGAATCATGAAAAATGCTTGTACAGAGAGACTGGCTCTTCTTGCTCCTCCCTTTTCTAGAAAAACCTGCACATTGTCATATGTTGGAAGATAAAAACTACGAAACAAGGACTGACTTGCCCCCATTCAATCGAACTGAGACCATCTTAGATAAGCTGATAGTCTACTGAGCCCCAATATGTGAGTGAGTCTTGTCAAAACTGGCAGAACCAATCTTTAGACATGGCAAAGCTACTGCACAGAACCAAAAGCAATAATAGCCCAACCAAGTATAGATCAGCAAAAGTCATTGTACATGCCAGACATAAGCCTTTCTTGTATGCTTCTGAGTTGTAGATTGTATGTTATACCATATTACTGTGTCAATAGATGACTGATTTACACAGCTTATGATCACCAAAAGGAAATGTCCTTTAGTCACTTCCCCTGAGTAGCCTGATTTCACGAAAACTAGAACCTTCTGCCCACCGATAGCTGCTGCACTTCTGTAATTCATTAACAAAACGGCTTGTCTTACCTAACCAGATTGCATTCAGGAGGTGGCTAAAAGATACCACAAATTCCCTTGAATATGAGCTGATTACTACTGGCTTGCTAAAGCTTTGTTTTATTTTGTCATTATTTTCATTTTCTTCTTCTCAAATAGAAATGAAAGAAGAAAGTAAAATAAAAACCACATCCCCATAGAATTTGAAGAAATGATAGAGAAAAAAAAACCTCACACTTTAAAATAATGGAATAAACACACTGCCATGTGTGTACCTATGCAACTATCTTGCACGTTCTGCACATGTACCCCAAAACCTATAATGCAATAAAAATTAAAAAAAAAGAATAATGAAATATTTATATAAAAAATAATAATAATGGAATAAAATGTATGTTTTGCATTATTCCCAGCATAATTCACTCAGTTGTGTTATTTACCTGATTCTTAGAGGAATCTGGACTTTTTCTTACTATATTCTTGAGCACTCTAATGGCATGCCCATCCCGTGAAGTCTCTTCTAATATCAGGTACATTTGCATGAAAGGTGAAGTAGAATTAATTATCTAGACCTCTCCTTTTTTTCTCTTAGAGTCAGATGATAATGTATGTGTGACACAAGTTATAAAAATTAGTATGAACTAAACATATACCAAGAGGAAGGATATAGAGGAGAAATGGAATTGTTTACTATTTAGGTAGAAGTTGTCTAAATAGTCTATTCATCTTAATAAAGCTCTCATTGAAGTCTGTTCTGTTACCCCTTTACCCTTCTAAATCTACCTCCACCCTTCTCCATGTTAATCTCTCCAACCAAAGACCATTCTTTCCTAACTGCATTAATATATACAGTGCATTTAGATATTCAGCCAATAGGTTAACCTTGGCAGGAGATTATGGAGAGGACACTGAAGGCAGGGTACCTATCCACCTATACCTTCTGTACAAGAGTTCACTAAGTTCACTGGGTTGCCAAAGTTTGCTTTTTCTTTCCACAGAAGACCCTCATCTACTTTCCTAGTCCCAGGACCTGGTATCAGTGCCTTACGGTATAAGGTGGTAAACACCTGACCACTGCTCCATCTCTGGTTTCTCCTTACTCCGTATCTTTACAATTTTTTTTAAGGAAAGCCTCCTGAAATTATAATTATCCTGTATTGAGTTTGCCATATGTTTCCTATGGCATAACTAACTGGTATACTGTTTAGCCACAATCCTTAAAACTTTACTTGTGTATTAAACAACTTCCAACAAAAGGTCTGCATGCAAATGTAAGCTCTTGGGTAGATTAGAACTTGCCTCACTATTGGAAGGGTAATAAAAAAGAGAAAATAGAAAAAAAAAACAGGGTGCAGATAACTATTCATGACCTGAAGCAGAGAAAACAAATTTTATGGCATTATATGCCATGGTATCAAAGTTGTCATTGATAAAATGCCACTATGGACTGTGTTCTGACTATAATCTTGGTTGGTGACTTAAACCACAATTTCTCCATTTGAAACATAAGCATCTGACTACCTGCTGTACTCTCCTTCAGCGAGATTCTAGAGGAAATCAAATAAGATAGCAAGTAAAGATACATAGACCTAGAAAATTTCAAAAACCAGTGTCCATTTAATATTTGGAATTTTTTTATGTCATTTTGGTCTAATTAGACTAAAATGAATAAGATTTAAAAAATCATAATTGTTGGAGTCCCTTGTATCTACTTGTTTCTTATTGAATATTAGAATGAAATTTCAATAAATTTCATTTTTTGACATTTTTGAGTGTTTGTGTATCTCAGTTAAAGGAGAAATCCAATAAATAAGGTAGTTTTCTAAGATTAATTTCACTGAAAACATCTAATTTCTGCAACATAGTATTTTGACAAATCCAGGTAATTTCCATGAGTAAATATATTAGAGGTATCATGTAGATACTATTTAGGGCAGCTCACTGAATGTCCCATACACATCTAGAAGGCAATTTCACCATCTGTCGGTCTCTCTCTCTCTCTCTCTCTCTGTATCTATCTATCTATCATCTATAAGTAAGCATAACACATATCATAGAACATTATGTGTGCTCTATTTGTCTTTATCCACTGCCTGGGAAACTTAATAAGCAAGTCTTCCGCTACTGTTCTCCTTGCTCGGTTTGGTGGCTGAGTCAGTGATTCTTATCATGTCTGAAGAAACACCACCCATCAGGGGTCACATTTACATGCTCTATTGAAAAAGAGCTTTAGCTGAAAGTGTTCTAATAGTTCAGTTCCTGCTGTGAAACATATGTGAAGAGACATTAACCACCTACATGTGTTAGGAATGTAAGAAACGTGGAAACACTGCGCGATTTTACAAACTGAAAAAATAATTGAAACTTAATGAGGAGGTTCTCTGGGCTGAAAATGACCTCTTGTTGTGGTGTCACTGAGTTCCCACTTTCTATCTAATAGCTGGAAAAAAACGGATGAATAAGAGCAGAAAGAGCAGTCTAAATCCCATTGAGTCCATTTTTCGCTCAGCATTGATTACCTTCTAGGTGTTCTTTTGTGATTTGGACATTCAAAACAGTTTTTTTGCTTGGCTGATTTGAATGTTTTAAGTTTATAAAAAACTAAAAGAGAGAAAATTTCTTCTGGTGTCTCCATTCAGTATTCTGAGTATAGAATCTATGAGCTTACAACTAATCCTGACTGAAATTTAGTGATACCATTTCAAACAAATCCCTAAATTCTAAATTTGTTGAATTCAAACGAGTGGACCCATTATTGAGAGCTTCAGAAACAATCTGTCTTTTTAGATAGCATTTTTGTACCAAGAAATCAGAGAATTTTTGCACTGTTTTTTTTTTTTCTATTGCCCAGGCTAGAGTGCAGTAGAAGATCTTGGCTCATTACAACCTCTGCCTCCCAGGTTCAAGCAATTATCTGCCTCAGCCTCCTGTGTTGCTGGGATTACCAGTGTCCACCACCACATCTGGCTAATTTTTTGTATTTTTAGTAGAGACAAGGTTTTATCATCTTGGCCAAGCTGGTCTTGAACTCTTGACCCTGTGATCCACACCACCTTGGCCTCCCAAAGTGCTGGGATTACAGGTGTGAACCACCATTGCCTGGCCGATACTGTATTTCTTTAGAGCAAAGTCTGCCTTTAGTTCCTTCTACTCATGCTGCCAAGTTATCCAGGTCTTGCAGACTATGCCCTGGCAGGCCAAGTTTTCCACTCCCCACAGCCATCCCCCAGACGAAATTTTCTCATCACCACGCTTAATCTGTCATCTTCTCAAAAATCTTTCTGTAAAATCTATTTACCTAATTTTGTTTTTCCTTGTCTCATTTGGATAAGATTCCTCCTTCCATGCCGTGGTAATATAATTGTTAATGGTAGAATCTCAAGTCCACATCTATTCTACTAGTATGCTTTAAAAATAATCTCACTTACTTTGTTATTATCTTTTAGTGTTTTCTGATCTTTTTGGATTTTGCTACTTGTCATGATAGATAGGTAGTGTACTTTGTCTTTAATGGACTAATACACTGCCTCTATCGAATTGGTAAATTCTAACTATTAGAAAAATGATCAAAGTCACACATTATTTCAAGTTAACTAAAGTGTTAGTTGAATATGGGCCATAAGAAAGCCCCAGACATTGTAAATGGGAATGTAAGATTGTACAGTCATTTTGGATATCATTCTGGCTATTTTTTAATGATGCTAAAAATATACACATTATGTTACTTACCCATTCAACGCTTAGGTATTTACTGAAGATTAAGTAAAACATATGCTAATATAAGATTGTTCATGAATGCTTATAGTCACTCTATTTAAATTCGGCAAATCCTGGAAACACCTAATCATTGACAAAAAGCTTAATGGATACAGAAATCATGGTGTATCCATACTATAGAAGGCTGCTAAGCAATAAAAGGAATAAACAACTGATACTCACAACATGGATGAATCGGAATATAACATTGCTGAGTGAAGGAAATCAGAGAAAAATGATATATACAATATGATTTCATGTATTATGTTACTAGAAAGTAAAAATTAACATATTATGACAGAAAACAGATTAAACTGTTAACAGTTACCTGGAATTGGGTATGAATGAGTCATTTTTTTATTTTATTTTTTGCCAATCATTGAGAGCTTGTAAGGTTGCTGAGGTTGGTTGGCCTTGAACTCTTGGCCTCGCCTTCGCAAGCGCCACGACATCCGGCCAGAGCCACTTTGGGCCCTGAATGAGTTAAAGAAAGTGATTATAAATGGTCCCAAGAAAATTTTGGGGTGATGTTTACATTCATTATCTTGATAGTAGTGATGTCTTCATTGTTGCATACTAATTCAAAATTGAAAATGTAGTGTCACTTGCACTTGTGCAGTTTGTTAAATATCAATTAGACTTAAATAAATCCACTATAAAACACAGTATAATAGAAATAGAATACCAATGGGCCTTATACTTAAATATGATACTGTTGAAAGTGTTTATTTTTATAGAGCATGATGAATCCTTTTGTGAGATTCTGAATATCAAAGTGGAGGAAACAAGTATTTCACATAGAACATAATAAGTTAATATTTATAAAACAATATAATATTTCTGCATTTTTAAATAATGTCAATCCAAGTGATGAGACTTGTGATAATTGAAGGTCTGATTTAATTTTCCAATTTTTTCATGACATCAGTCAGAGATTATTTGAAGAAAAATGTGTGAGCACATGTAAATTACAACATTGAATTGATTAGAAAATTTGATTTATGAAAGGTATATTGAAAGAATCATCATATACATTAAATTTTACAGTTTATTTCTAGTCAGAAAGTAAATAATTTAGAAATTCTGCCATTGTTATAATGTATTTTTAACCTTTTTTTGTGTGTGTTCTTGGTAAAATGACAATTTTTCAAATAATTTAAAGTGCAACTGATGCCAAAACATGCAAAAGTTTATATATTTTGTCAAAAGTGAATAGACTTACAGTATTAAATATTAGTATTCATTGCTTGCTTTAATTGAGGAATTTTCCCAAGTTATAAAACCACTGGAGACTTGTGCTACAGAAGTGAGATATTTTGATAAATTGCATTTAAATCAGAATTTATTTTCACTTATAAAAGTCTATGTTTGTTATGAATTTTACAAATTATTTTCAATGTGGTACACAAATGAAATATTTTTTTCATTTTCGATTGTATAATAAAGATGTACCTATTATTTGAACTAAATTATCAATATGCAAAAACCACTTAAAACAGAGAACATGTTAAGAATTTTCTCTATTGTTTTCAAAGTTAAAAAACATTTCCTTTAAAGACAAATTAATCAATTATATTTTTTTCTGTCTGTCATACACCTGCACACATGTACATGCCTTAAAAGTAACTGATGCTAGCATTATAGTTGGACATGAATTTTGAGATGCTATAATATATAGTAGAACTTAAATTATTATTTTATAACAATATTTATCTTTATAAAAGGATTATTCAAGCATAGGTACTCTGTTCACGTTTCGTTAATCTGAAATTATACATGATGCTTCCTGATCACTTACTTGAGTCTCGGGAAGACGCCTTCCCTACTCCCACTATGCCTAACTGCTCTGTTCAGCAATAGGTCTTTATAACTGTCTTCATATTTTTAATTGAAAAAACTGTTATATTAGTCTGCTACAGTTCTCATAACAAAATATCACAGACTAGGTGGCTTAAGAAGATTTTTCTTCTTATTATTCTGGAAGCTAGAAGTCCAAGATGAAGGTGTTGACAGTGTCGATCTCTCCTGAGGCCTCTCTTCCTAACTTGTAAGTGGCTCCCTTCTTGCCAATCCTCAGGTGACCTTTCTCTGTGTGCACGTCTCTGGTTTCTCTATCTCTTTATAAGGACACAAGTCCTGTTGGATTAAATCTCTACCCCTATGCCTTAATTTATAATAACTAAATACCTCCTTAAATTCTCTATCTCTGAATACAGTCACATTGGCAGAATTTCAACTTACAAATTTGCAGGGGACATAGTTTAATCCATAAAAATTGGTGAAAGTCAGAATACCAATACTATTTGAGATATTTAAGATCATTCATCTGTGGCAGCTGATTCTCCAGATCCCTTCCATGCAATGCCTTTTTCTGCTCTTTGGAAACTATTAATATCGGAAATGTTTTATTAAATTAAATGTACCTTAGAACACAGTAATGCTTTGTCTTTATTACATCTGCATTTATATATTAATGGAAAGAGATTCCTAGGCAAACTCCATGCTGCTGCCTAACATCAACAAGTGACTATCTTTAATCCTCTTATGGAGAAATTATCTGTTTCTCAGAACTGAAGAGATTACCTGGTTTAGGACTTGGCTCAAGAAAGCTTAGTGGGATTGAGGTAGAGTGGGTAAGGGAACTGTGATTAAATTTTCTCTTGGTATCACAACCTTGTTCTCTCAGACCCCAGAAATTCTATTCATCAGAATCAAAAATCTCCTCCTACTGAACTGCATGGACAGTTCGCCTGGAAATCACAGATGCTCACCTTTTTATAAATGACTTACTTAAATGAGTAATGCCAGCTGGGATTCAGAACCAATTGTTCACTTTATATTTTCTTTTTTTTTTTTTATTGCATTTTAGGTTTTGGGGTACATGTGCAGAACATGCAAGATAGTTGCATAGGTACACATGTGGCAGTGTGATTTGCTGCCTTCCTCCCCTTCACCCACATCTGGCATTTCTCCCCAGGCTATCCCACCCCAACTCCCCCCACACACTGTCCCTCCCCTATTCCCCCCAACAGACTCCAGTGTGTAGTGTTCCCCTCTCTGTGTCCATGTGTTTTCATTGTTCATCACCCACCTATGAGTGAGACCATGTGGTATTTCACTTTCTGTTCTTGTGTCAGTTTGCTGAGAATGATGTTCTCCAGATTCATCCATGTCCCTACAAAGGACATGAACTCATCGTTTTTGATTGCTGCATAATATTCCATGGTGTATATGTGCCACATTTTTCCAGTCCAGCCTATCATTGATGGGCATTTGGGTTGGTTCCAGGTCTTTGCTATTGTAAACAGTGCTGCAATGAACATTCGTGTGCATGTGTCCTTATAGTAGAACAATTTATAGTCCTTTGCATATATACCCAGTAATGGGATTGCTGGGTCAAATGGAATTTCTATTTCTAGGTCCTTGAGGAATCGCCACACTGTCTTCCACAATGGTTGAACTAATTTACACTCCCACCAGCAGTGTAAGAGTGTTTCTATTTCTCCACATCCTCTCCAGCATCTGTTGTCTCCATATTTTTTAATGATCGCCATTCTAACTGGCATGAGATGGTATCTCAATGTACTTTTGATTTGCATCTCTCTAATGGCCAGTGATGATGAGCATTTTTTCATGTTTGTTGGCCTCATGTATGTCTTCTTTTGTAAAGTGTCTGTTCATATCCTTTGCCCATTTTTGAATGGGCTTGTTTGTTTTTTTCCTGTAAATCTGTTTGAGTTCTTTGTAAATTCTGGATATCAGCCCTTTGTCAGATGGGTAAACTGCAAGGATTTTTTCCCCATTCTGTTGGTTGCCGATTCAGTCTAGTGACTGTTTCTTTTGCTGTGCAGAAGCTGTGGAGTTTGATTAGGTCAGATTTGTCTATTTTGGCTTTTGTTGCCAATGTTTTTGGTGTTTTGGTCATGAAGTCCTTGCCTACTCCTATGTCCTGAATGGTTTTGCCTAGATTTTCTTCTAGGGTTTTTATGGTGCCAGGTCTTATGTTTAAGTCTTTAATCCATCTGGATTTAATTTTAGTATAAGGTGTCAGAAAGGGGTCCAGTTTCTGCTTTCTGCACATAGCTAGCCAGTTTTCCCAACACCATTTATTAAACAGGGAATCCTTTCCCCATTGCTTGTTTTTGTCAGGTTTATCCAAGATTGTATGGTTGTAGATATGTTATGTTGCCTCTGATGCCTCTGTTCTGTTCCATTGGTCTATATCTCTGTTTTGGTACCAGTACCATGCTGTTTTGATTACTGTAGCCTTGTAGTATAGTTTGAAGTCTGGTAGTGTCATGCCTTCTGCTGTGTTCTTTTTGCTTAGAATTGACTTGGCTACGTGGGCTCTCTTTTGGTTCCATAAGAAGTTTAAGGTGGTTTTTTTCCAGTTCTGTGAAGAAGGTCATTGGTTGCTTGGTGGGGATAGCATTGACTCTGCAAATTACTTTGGGCAGTATGGCCATTTTCACGATATTGATTCTTCCTAACCATGAACATGGAACATTTCTCCAAATGTTTGTGTCCCCTCTTATTTTGTTGAGCAGTGGTTTGTAGTTTTCCTTGAAGAGGTCCTTTACATTTCTTGTTAGTTGTATTCCTAGGTATTTTATTCTCTTTGTAGTGATTGTAAATGGCAGTTCATTCTTGATTTGGTTCTCTTTAAGTCTGCTATTGGTGTATAGGAATGCTTGTGATTTTTGCACATTGATTTTGTATCCTGAGATTTTGCTGAAGTTGCTTATCAGCTTCAGGAGTTTTTGGGCTGAGACGATGGGGTCTTCTAGATTACTATCATGTTGCCTGCAAATAGAGACAATTTGGCTTCCTCCTTTCCTATTTGAATACCCTTTATTTCTTTTTCTTGCCTGATTGCTCTGGCTAGAACTTCCAGTACTATATTGAATAGGAGTGGTGAGAGAGGGCATCCTTGTCTAGTGCCAGATTACAAAGGGAATGCTTCCAGTTTTTGTCCATTCAGTATGATATTGGCTGTTGGTTTGTCATAAATAGCTTTTATTATTTTGAGATACATTCCATCAATACCGAGTTTATTGAGAGTTTGTAGCATAAAGGGCTGTTGAATTTTATCAAAGGTCTTTTCTGCATCAATTGAGATAATTATGTGGTTTTTGTTTTTGGTTCTGTTTATGTGGTGAATTATGTTTATAGACTTTCGTGTGTTGAACCAGCCTTGCATTCCTGGGATGAATCCTACTTGATCATGGTGGATAAGCTTTTTGATGTGCTGTTGCAATTGGCTTGCCAGTATTTTGTTGAAGATTTTTGCATCTATGTTCATCACGGGTATTGTCCTGAAATTTTCTTTTTTTGTTGAGTCTTTGCCTGGTTTTGGTATCAGGATGATGTTGGTCTCATAAAATGATTTGGGAAGGATTCCCTCTTTTTGGATTATTTGGAATAGTTTCAAGAGGAATGGTAACAGTTCCTCTTTGTGTGTCAGGTAGAATTCGGCTGTGAACCCATCTGGACCTGGGCTTTTTTGTGTGGTAGGCTCTTAATTGCTGCCTCAACTTCCAATCTTGTTATTGGTCTATTCATAGTTTTTACTTCTTCCTGGTTAGGCTTGGGAGGACACAAGTGTCCAGGAATTTATCCATTTCTTTCAGGTTTACTAGTTTATGTGCATAGAGTTGTTTGTAATATCCTCTGATGTTGGTTTGAATTTCTGTGGAATCTGTAGTAATTTCCCCTTTATCATTTTTTTTTTTCTCCTGGAAATTGCCATCCTTAGCATTTTCTGTCTTTATCCTCTCCAGCACTTACTGCCTTCTAAGCAACTATGTATCATCTCTTTTACTCTCTCCCTAACTTGAATATTTAGTGAGCCCCTTAAGGGCAGAGTTTTTGTTTTTGTTTTTCACTGCTGTACAACCAGTTACTAGAATATGTCCTGGTACATAATAGGTGTTGAATAAGTGAGTGTCTAGGCTGGATGTCTTTTTATTGTGGAGCGGGGAGACAGGGTCTTATTCTGTCACCCAGGCTGGAGAGTGCAGTGGTTTCATCAAGGCTTGCTGCAGCCTTGACCTCTTGGATTTAAGTGATATTTCTGGCTCAGCCTCCTGAGTATCTGAGACTACAGGCATGCACCACCATGCTTGGTTAATTTTTTTATTTTTTATTTTTATTTATTTATTTTTTTGAGGAAGGCAGGAAGGGAGGAAAGGAGGAAGGGAGGGAGGGGGAGGCAGGAAGGAAGGGAGGGATAGAGGGAGAGAGAGAAAAGAAGGAAGGAAATCAGGCAATGAGAGAGACATTGCCGACCTGGATCTAGAGGTCTACAAGTTGATTTCTTTTTCTTTTTTCTTTTCTTTTTTTTTTGAGAGAAGGAAAGAAAAAAAAAGGCGTGAAGGAGAGGAAGAAAGAGGAAGAAAAAGAGGGAGAGAGAACAGAAATGTTGCTTTATTCTAAAAGAAATGGGTATTAATAATGGTCAATCAATATTTCATTTAAACCTCTGAGTAGGTGTGATGTGGTATTGACAAGAATGTATATTTTGTGTGTTTAAAGTGCAGAGCTCTATAAATATTTATTAAGTTTACTTGTTCTGGATCTGAGTTTGAGTCCTTGATATCCTTATTAATTTTCTGTCTCATTGAGTCTAAGTGTCTATGTATCTGGGTGTTAGGATCGTTAGCTCTTATTGCTGCATTGATCCTTTTACCACTCTATCTTTGTTGCTTTAAAATCTATTTTATCAGATACGAAAATTGCAACTCCTGTTTTTTATTTATTTATTTATTTATTTATTTATGCTTCCATCTGGTTGGTAAATCTTTCTCCATCCCTTTGTTTTGAGTATTTGTGTATCCTTGCATGTGAAATGGATCTGGATGTAGCATACCGTTGGGTTTTGGCTATATCTTTTGATTGGGGGATTTAGTCGATTTAAATTTAGGATTACTGCCATTTGATGTTAACTGGCTGTTTTATCCATTTGTTGATGTAAATTCTTCTTTATGTTGATGCTCTTTACTTTTTGGTATATTTTTAGAAAGGCTAATACTGGTTGTTTCTTTCTATGTGTAATGCTTCTTTCAGAAGCTCTTGTAAAGTAGGCCTGGTGGTAGTAAAATCTCTGAGTACTTGCTTGTTCATAAAAGATTTTATTTTTCCTTTAGTTGTGAAGCTTAGTTTGGCTGGATATGAAATTCTGGGCTGAAAGTTCTGTTCTTTAAGGATGTTGAATATTGGCCCCCACTCTCTTCTGGCTTGTAGAGTTTCTGCTGAGAGACCTGCTGTAAGTCTGATGGGCTTCCCTTTGTGGGTAACCTGACCTTTCTCTCTGGCTGCCCTTAGTATTTTCTCCTTCATTTCAACCCTGGTGAATCTAACAATTATGTGCCCTGGGGTTGCTCTTTTTGAGGAATATCTTTGTGGTGTTCTCTGTATTACCTGGGGTTGAATGTTGTCCTGCTTTGCTAGTTTAGGAAAATTTTCCTGAATAATATCCTGAAGAGTATTTTCCAGCTTGGATTAATTCTCTCCGTCACATTCAGGTACACCTATCAAACGTAAATTTGGTCTTTTCACATAGTCCCACATTTCTTGGAGACTTTGCTTATTCCTTTTTATCCTTTCTTCTCTATTCTTGTCTTCTCATTTTATTTCATTAAGTTGGACTTAGACCTCCTTTCTTCTGCTTGAACAATTCGAGTGTTTAAACCTGTGCATACTTCTTGGAGTTCCCGTATTGTATTCTTCAGTTCCATTAATTCACTTATATTCCTCTCTAAATTGTCTATTCTCATTAGAATTTCATCAAACCTTTTTTCAAAGTTCTTAGTTTCTTTACATTGTGCTACAACATGTCCTTTTAACTCACAGAAGTTTCTTGTTATCCATGTTCTGAAGCCTGATTCTGTTATTCGGATGCACTCATTCTCCATCAAGCCTTGTTCCCTTGTTGATGAGGAACTGTGATCCTCTGTAGAGGGAGAGGCATTCTGATTTTGAGTATTCTCAGCCTTTTTACGCTGGTTTCTTCCCATCATTGTAAGTTGATCCACCTGTCGTCTTTGTAATTACCACCTTTCAAATTAGGTCTCTGAGTAGGGGTCCAAGTTGTTAATTCCCAGGGCCAAAATATGAGCAACCCACTGCGCTGGCCAAAACAGTGGCATTAAGACTGATGGTGCTTTTCTGCCCAGGAATCTCCAGTCTGACTTTCTTCTTGAATCTATATAGGCGACTCTGCCTTCCCGGAGCTCCAAACCTTCGTAAGAAGGGGAACCAGTTCTGTTTATCATTTTTTATTGCATCTATTTGGTTATTCTCTCTTTTCTTTTTTATTAAACTGGGTAGTGGTCTGTCTATTTAGTTGATCTTTTAAAAAAATCAGCTCTTGGATTTATTGATTTTTTGAAGGGTTTTTCATGTCTCTATCTCCTTCATTTCTGCTCTGATCTTAGTTATTTCTTGTCTTCTGCTAGGTTTTAAGTTTTTTTGATCTTGCTCCTCTAGCTCTTTCAATTTTGATGATAGGGTGTCAATTTTGGATCTCTCCATTCTTCTCATGTGGGCACTTATTGCTATATATTTTCTTCTAGAGACTGCTTTAAATGTGTCCAAGAGATTCTGGTATGTTGTGTCTTCGTTCTAGTTGGTTTTGAAGAACTTCTTTATTTCTGCCTTCATTTCATTGTTTATCCAGTCGACATTCAAGAACCAGTTGTTCAGTTTCCATGAAGCTATGCAGTTCTGAGTTAGTTTCTGAATTCTGAGTTCTAACTTGATTGCACTGTTTTCTGAGAGACTGTTTGTTATGATTTCCATTCTTTTGCATTTGCTGAGGAGTGATTTACTTCCAATTATGTGGTCAATTTTAGAGTAAGTGTGATGTGGTGCTGAGAAGAATGTATTTCCTATGAATTTGGGGTGGAGAGTTCTGTAAATGTCTATCAGGTTTGCTTGTTCCATGTCTGAGTTCAAGTCCTGGATATCCTTGTTAATTTTCTATCTGGTTGATCTGTCTGATATTGACAGTGGAGTGTTAAAGTCTCCCACTATTATTGTGTGGGAGTCTAAGTCTCTTTGTAAGTCATTAAGAACTTGCCTTATATATTTGGGTGCTCCTGTATTGGGTCCATATATATTTAGGATCATTAGCTATTCTTGTTGTATCGATCCTTTTACCATTATGTAATGTCCTTCTTTGTCTCTTTTGATCTTTTTTGCTTTAAAGACTATTTTATCAGAGAGGAGAATTGCAACTCCTGCTTTTTTTTTTGCTCTCCATTTGCTTGGTAAATCTTCCTCCATCCCTTTATTTTGAGCCTTTGTGTATCCTTGCATGTGAGATGGGTTTCCTGGATACAGCACACCAATGGGTTTTGGATTTTTTTCCAATTTGCCAGTCTGTGTCTTTTGATTGGTGCATTTAGCCCATTTACATTCAGGGTTAATATTGTTATGTGTGAATTTGATACTGCCATTTTGATTCTAGCTGGCTGTTTTGCTCATTAGTTGGGCAGATTCTTCATTTTGTTGATGCTGTTTTGTATTTGGTATGTTTTTGGAATGGCTGGTTCTGGTTGTTCCTTTCTATGTGTAGTGCCTCTTTCAGGAGCTCTTGTAAAGCAGGCCTGGTGGTGACAAAATCTTGGAGTACTTGCTTGTTCATGAAGGATTTTATTTTTCCTTCAGTTATGAAGCTTAGTTTGGCTGGATATGAAATTCTGGGCTGAAAGTTCTTTTCTTTAAGGATGTTGAATATTGGCCCCCACTCTCTTCTGGCTTGTAGGGTTTCTGCCGAGAGATCTGCTGTGAGTCTGATGGGCTTCCCTTTATGGGTAACTCAACCTTTCTCTCTGGCTGCCCTTAGCATTTTCTCCTTCATTTCAACCCTGGTGAATCTGACAATTATGTGCCTTGGGGTTGCTCTTTTTGAGGAATATCTTTGTGGTATTCTCTGTATTTCCTGGATTTGAATATTGGCCTGCCTTGCTATGTTAGGGATGTTTTCCTGGATAATATCCTGAAGAGTGTTTTCCAACTTGGATTCATTCTCTTCATCACATTCAGGTACACCTATCAAACGTAGATTAGGTCTCTTCACATAGTCCCACATTTCTTGGAGACTTTGTTCATTCCTTTTTGCGCTTTTTTCTCTAATCTTGCTTTCTCATTTTATTTCATTGAGTTGATCTTCAACCTCTGATATCCTGTCTTCTGCTTGGTCAATTTGGCTGTTGAAACTTGTGCATGCTTCGTGAAGTTCTCGTGTTGTGTTTTTCAGCTCCATCAATTCACTCATATTCCTCTCTAAGTTGTCCATTCTTGTTATCATTTCCTCAGATCTTTTTTCAAGGTTCTTAGTTTCTCTGCATTGACTTAGAACATGTTCTTTTAGTTCACAGAAGTTTCTCATTACCCACCTTCTAAAGTCTGATTCCATCATTTCGTCACATTCATTCTTCATCCAGCTTTGTTTCCTTGCTGGTGAGGAGTTGTGATTCTTTGTAGGAGGTGAGCTGTTCTGGTTTTGGGTGTTTTCCTCCTTTTGGTGCTGTTTTTTTCTCATCATTGTGGGTTTATCCACCTGTCATCTGTGTAGTTGCTGATTTTCAGATTGGGTCTCTGAGTGGACATCCAGTTTGTTGATGATAAAGTTATTTCTGTTTCTTAGTTTTCCTTCTAAGAGACTGGCCCCTCTGCTTTAGGACTGCTGAGGTCCACTCCAGGCCCTGCTTGCCTGGGAGTCACCTGCAGCAGCTGCAGAACAGTAAGGGTTGCTACCAGTTTCTTCTGCTGCTATCTTTGTCCCAGAATGATGCCCACTAAATGTCAGTCTGATCAGTCCTTTGTGAGGTGACTCTTTGGATATACAGGGGTCAGGGAGCTGCTTGAGAAGACAGTCTGTACTTTATAGGAGCTCAAGTGCTGAGCTGTGAGCTCCATTGTTCATTCAGAGCTGCTAGGAAGGTATGTTTAAGTCTGCTGCAGCAGAACTCATAAACCCCCTTTTTTCCCCCATGTGCTCTGTCCTGGGGGGTTAGGGCTTTCTTTATGGTATCCATTGTGTTACTGCCTTTTTTTGTTTGTTATTTTTTTCCCCCAGGCTGTTCTTCCCATAAAGGGGGCAGCCTAGTCACTGCCTGAAGAGGTTTTGCTGAGCCTCTGCTGTGGGTTCTGCTCTGCTGCTGGCTCTGCCCTGATGCTGTTTGTATTTCCCTGCAGTCCTGTTTATGTAGGTGTGGTTAGAACAGCCATGTCAATGTTGGCCTGCCTCTGTAATGGTGGACTCTCTCTGTTATGGTGACTTGCCTGAGCAACAGCAGGCTGTGTCAGCAATGGCAGACTCCCTCCGTAGGGATGTAGTGCCTCAGTAATGGCAGATGTTCCTCCCCTACAGAGCTGGGTCATCCCAGTTTTAGCTGTGCTTTCTGTGAAACTCTCAACCCCGAGTGTTTGCAATTGCTGTTTGTTTGTTTTTGTGGATGTGGGACCCGCTGAGCCTGAACACCTGGCTCTTTGCCTCAGAGCCCCACCTTATTTTTAAGTTGAATGGTTGACTCTCTCCCAGGTGTTTCAGTCACCTGCTGAAAGGGTGCCGGGATCTGTGTGACTTCCTGTGTAGTGATCTACTGCGCCGCTGCAACAATGTGGCTGCCCAGGAATCTCCTGGCCTGCTTTATGTTTGAGTCCCATTTAATCAGATGAATGGACTAATCTGCCTTCCTGGATCTTGAATTGCCACTTTAACAGGGCAACCAGACCAGTGTATTTTGTACGGAGAGCCACTGCACTGCGGCTCCAGCCGAAACAGCTGTGCCAGCCAAAACAGCCGCTCTGGTGACCTGTGGGGTTCCTCCACATGGGAATCACCTGGTCTGTGGGCAATAAAGATCTGTCTGGAAATACAGCATCCACTTACCCTCTGCGCTTTCACTGGTAGCTGCAATCCTGAGCTGCTCCTAACAGTGCCATCTTCCTTCCTCCCACCTGCCCATTTCCACTTTATATTTTCAATCTTTAGGCAGATACTAGGTAAGCACATTGTTAATATTTATTTTAATAAGAATTTAAAGTAATGTGAGCCCTATAATAGACTTCCTTTCTGGATATCCTAAAATTTCCTTTGACAGAAAATTAAGATAATGTTTTAACACAAAGCAAGAGAGCACTCTTATATAGGGCTGTTTAGAAACAACCAGGTAATGATGTATTTTGCTACACAACTTCCTCAGAGAAAATTAGGGACAAAGTGGATTTTGCTCCAGTTAATTCTTGAGTGACAGATGGAGTACTATTGTTTACTCTTTAGACAGAAATATTAACAAAAGATATGCGATTTTGTTTTTAAACTTACATGAGTTACTAGCAAACCCAAAGCTATAATATGGCTTTTTTTTAAAACAAAGAATGTTTCCAGTGATCTTATTATTGACTTTAACTGTGGATTGAACTGCTCAGCTGAAACTTCTGAGAGATTATTGGTTGAAATTTAAAGTCGTTACCACAGTTTAGTTACAGTACCATATTTGTTTAGAAAATCCAGAGCACAAATCTGATCATCTCCAAATGACTATGAATTAGAGAAATAACAGAAAGCACTGGAACTAAATCAAAAAGTAAATCAAAGTAAACTTATATACATATACTCTTTATAGCAGTAAAAATAATTATAAATGACACTTAATTTTAAGAAACAGTATTGTTCCTATGATTCTGTAGTTATTAATACTAAAACCAGATTCAACCTTTAGTATTGTCTAATGTCAGGGGTCTTGCTTCTAGACATTAAGTAACAAGTACTAAATTCATGGAATCTTCTGATTTTCAAAATGAAGAAGTAAGGCCTATCTGGGGTTTAGACAGTTTTTGACTATAGGTTCTCTGGCTCCTAGATCATGCTGATATGGGAGTTCTGGGAAGGGAAGAACCTTGTTCCTGGAAATGATATGGAAAGTACTGGGTGGAGAACTGCTGTCCCTGGCTAGGTCTCCACCCTCACAACCTAGGTGAAGGCAGGCACCCCTGTCTTCATGCCCAAATGTTGCACTTCCCAGGACCACTATGGCCAACCATGCCCTAATCCTGTGCATATAAAAACCACTGAGACCCTAGCAAGCTAGACAGAATCCACTAGATGTCATGAGGAACACATCAGCAGAAGAAGACACAAATGGCTGGTTGTGGAGAGCACGCCAGTGGAAGAACATGCCAGCAGGCACCATCAGGCTAGCAGGTACCATCAGTCAAGCCAGCAGGTACTGTCAGGCCAGCAGGTCATTGACTGGAGGAACAAGGCAGGTTTAGCTGGAGTGGTCAGAGAAGAGTCAGCCTCAGAAAAGCCTAACTCCAGAGGAAAACTATCTCCCTTCTGGCCCCATCTCCTGAGAGCTATTTCTACTCAATAAAACTTTGTACTCATTCTCCAGGCCCTTGTATGATCCAATTCTTCTGGTAAACCAAGGCAAGAAACCCTGGGATGCAGAAAAACCTTTGTCCTTGTGATAAAGAAAGGGGTCTAGTTGAGATGGTTAACACAAGCCACCTATAGATGCCAAACTAAAAGAGCACCCTGTAACACATACCCACTGGGGCTTCAGCTATAAACATTTACCTCTAGACACTGCCCTGGGGTTGAACCCCACAGCCTGCCTGTCAGTATGCTGCCCTAGAGGTTTGAGCAGTGGGGCACTGAAGAAGTGAGCCACACCCCCATTGCACTCCCTGCAAAGGGGACAAGGGAACATTTTCTCAATGCCTCTTTTTACACTACATATTTTTTCTCAGTTTTTAGCATGTGTGATTGGAGTTTGTGCTCCAATCAAAAATTAAGTGAAAGCCTGATTGCTTTCTTTCAAGGTGCTCTTAAGCAATTCCTTGGCCTTTGAAGCAATAATCCTTAAAAACAGAGGCTTTTACAAGAATCCTAAAGTATCTGTTTTTGGTGTTTTAGTGGTTTAGATGACTATTTTATACATTTTCCTACCTCCTCCTTTCCCTATCGTCCTACCCATTCTTACTCTTAGCAGGTGACCTTGCTTCTTTTCTTTTTTTTTTTTTTTACTTTTCTGAGAAAATTAAAGCAACAGAAGAATCTTCCAGTTTTCCATCATGACAAATACCTGTCTCCAAGCATCTGGAGCCACACACTCCTGCCCACACTCATGTCTATACGGTACGTTCTGAAGTGCTTGGTCCTTACCATTTTTGACAAGTCAAAGCCATCATTACAAAATCCTATTGTCTTCTTCCAGTAGCATTGTTTTCTCTCTACTAAATTATTCTCATCTATTGTATCATGCCATGTTTTTTCTCTCTGGAAACAACCTCTTGCCTTAATCTCATTTCCTCTCCCAGTTACTGCCTTATTTCTTGCCCTTTGCAAAGTATTTTCTCAGAAGAGTTGTTTATGCCAATCTTTTCCTTTCTTCCCATTTCCTCCCAACAGCAAATAGACATTCATTCTGAGAAATTTTCTGCTCAAATCACTCACTCAACATCACCAACAACCTTCACTTTGCTAGATCTATTGTCCATTATACAGTTTTAATTTTTCTCGGACTATTAGCACTTTTTATACAGTTAAATACTTCTTTCTTTTTAATGCATGTATTAGTCAGAATAAGCTAGGTTATGCAACAGTAAAAGCCAGTCCCCAGTATGGCCAATTTTATGTTACATACATTTTACAAAATGAAAAATGTTAAAAAAATTAAGTAACATCATGTCATTTTTGTACTTACCTAGCTGAAAGCTCCCAGTTTCACTTACCTGTCCAAACTCATGACCTCTGTGATGATCTCTCCAACTATTCTCTCCCTCATTCACTTTGTTCCCATCAGACTATCCTCTTTTTTATTCTATCACCTTATGTTTGTTGCTCTAACCATGGCTAATCCTCTCTCTACTGTGTATTCATTGGTTAAATCTCATTTTTTCAATGTGTGACCTTGATTGCCCTATTTAAAATGCAACACACATCTAGATTTCTACTATTCACCGACTACACATTTTTTATAGTAACTAACACCCAATAATATTATCATGTAATTTGTTAAGTTAGTTCTTTTTGGTTGTTTATTATTCCTACTTGTACTAGCCTGTAAGTTATACCATAGTACAGAGCATTGTTGTTTGGCTTGCTGATGTGTTACAAATGCTAAGGATAGTATAAGGCTCATAGAAGAGGCTTAATAAATATTTGTTAAATGTTGACTGAATAAGTGCCACTCTGCTACCCCCAGCCTATGCTTATTTCATATATCAGGCTTTCCAACCTTAATATTACTGAAAAACATATTCACTTTCATTCTGCAGGTAAAGTTCACATACCCCAATGATTTCAGTTTTCTTCTAGGTCTTCATAATCCATTCCATGTAGTTAAGAATTACTTGAGTTAGACTTTGCTTTTTCTGTTCAATCACTTGTTTTTTGTCTACTTCTCTGTGTATTAGTATTTCTGTGAGAATGAGAAGAATAATCTAAAAAGCACTAAACTTTTATGACAGTTTATTTTTTGCTTTTATTGTCTAGTAGTTATAAATTATATTTATATATAGCTATGATTTATTTATGGGGGCAATTTAACATTACTAGCAGATGTGCTATATGGGTATCATCCAAAGTTTTATTATTCAACTTATTGCAATTAGAGGGTGTCATCAATATTTGGTAATAACTCCAGGCACAAATTTTTATTATGTATCTGAACTTTAAATGTGAATAGTCGGGACATTCAAATTTAAAAGAGAATAAATAATTAGAAATAACAGTAAGAGGTTTTCATTTAAGAATCTCTATTTCAGAAATATAAACAGAGTTCAAAAACAATCTCTGAGTTATCCTTTAGGATTTAACGTTTAAGACAGTTTATAAGGAAACTTGTTCTCTAACCACTTAAGATAAATGACAATAATATTTCTACCTGGATTTTAAGATGATTTTAAAATTGTTGTTGAAAAACAACCCACATGTATTTCATGAACACATTCAATGCACCATTTCTGGACTCACAAATATATATACAAAGGATTATATTCATTTTATTTTATTTTTTTAATTAATCAAAATAACTCCCCAAATCCACTTGAACACCTTCCAAAATGTATATGTAGACAGACATTTTATACAATAAAGTCTGAGTAAATGTTAACAATTTGGTCTTGCAATTATTTTAGCACTTTGCAAAAATGTGCTTTTAAGCAGTGGTTTACTGATTTCACTTCCCACTCCCTGCCCAATTCTTGGGCAGGAGTTTGCTTCCCTGAATGATGTTTCATTCATTGCCTTTGAGTAACCCAAGGAGTAGGTCTTTGCAACCCCTACATTTCTGCTATCAATCAGTTCTGATTCCATAGAAAAGAATTTTTGATCAATTATACCACTTAATGATAGTGTGCTTTAGCTTGAAAACAATGCAGTTAGCAATATATGAAAGCCCCGATTATTTTTAAACATGCAAATGAATACATGACCGAGTTCTTCAGATTTCTTATTTCTACCCTCTTATTTCAAAATACAGCCCAGGAGAGCTGGCTTGAGCAATGGCTTTCTCTATCATTCAAAAGATTCCAGAGCAGTCTCATACTGTTGAGTATCAAATCTAAGATTTATAATTTTTGTTTGTTTTATTGTTTTCTCAATGGTATGCTGGCAAATGTTGAATTATGGGATACGAAAAAATGTATACGTGTAAGTATGTAACTACAGTCACTGGGACTTTCACTTACATAATAATGTATAGCACAGAATTAAGAAATAATAAAATATACTTCAATACTCTTCAGTGTACAATGTGATGCTTTGATATACATATACATTGGTAGCAATTGCAACAATGATGCTAATTAACATTTGTCACCTCATATTGTTACCTTTTTTAAAATTGTGAGAACCCTTAAGATCTACTCTCAGAAAATTTCAAGTATACAATATATTATTATTAACTATAGTCACTATCCTGTACATTATATCTCTAGAACTTACTCATCCTATAATGGCAAGTTGTACCCCTTGACCTAAATTATCTTATTTTCACCACCCTAGGAGAAAATATTTGCAACACATATATCTGTAAGAACTCCCTCAATGCAATAGCAAAAACACAAATAACTAGATTAGAAAGTAGGTAAAGGACCTAAATAGGCACAGTTTTCCAAAGAAAATATACAAATAATCAATAGGTATATGGAGGTTTCTCAAAAAACTACAAATAAACTACTGTATAATCCAACAATATCACTTCTGGGTACATAATCAAATAATTGAAATCAGTATTTCAAAGAGATATGTGCACATCTGCAGCATCATTTACCATGGCCAAGATATAGACAAATTTACTCTTTATTGTGAATTCAATATAGCCAACTGATACTTACAGAATGCTTTCACTGATTTTTTTTGCCAACCTCTCTAAACATAGAAAATATATAATTGAAAATTGATTTACAAATATATTTCTGAAATGAATAATAGTTAACATTTGGTTTACATTAATATGTAAGAGAAAAAACAATGATAATATATGTTGGAACTTGTTCTTCAATGACATGAGTCACTTATTTGCTGAATAAGAGAATGAATATTCGAATATTTCCTCAATTTATTGTGCCATTTACAATTTAATGTCTATACACATGGCACATTTTACATGTAATCTGCATTAAGACTTCATCACTTTCTTAAGCATGTACATTCAAAAAATAAAATAAACAAAATCATGATTCGTAGCATTTGCTATTGCCATTATAAAATCCTCTTACTGTCACCAATTTCAAGATAGTGATGTGATATCACTCAACAAGTATTTGCACCTTACACATAGAATAGACTGGATATCTAAGGGATCATAAAAAAAATCTTTAAGAAACAACTTGACTGTTTCAGATACCTTTTTCATACAATCAGCAAGATTCAAACTTTTACTTTAGTCTACTAATAAAAATTCTAATTAGCTTATTTCCCCTGCATTTTTCAATCTTGAACATACCACTTACTGAGTTTTGCTAAAGGTGGTAATCCTATCCAGCTGGTCTCTGTGGTTTTTCTAGAATGGCATAATAAACATGCTTTGATATTCAGGGTGTGTAGGTTGTTTAGAACCATAATTGTTTCAATGGGCTGCTCTCTTCAAAAACACAGTTGGTTACTAAACACAGCAAACTAAAGAGTTAGGCTAATAAAAATTAGTGAATTTATAGACTGACAATAAATAAAACTTTGTTTAATACGAATAGTCACTTGCATTCATTTTAAATTATGTGGTATACTAAGTAACATTTACTATCCTATGTATCATCCTTCAGTAATGATTTGGAATACTGTCTGACAATAGTAAGCCACCAGAATAATGCAACAATAAAATGCCCTTTTGTTTAATGATTCCACTTTGGCAGAGGTTTGTTTATATACAAAATATCTCCTGTTTAAAGCAGTCAATAAAGAAGGCATTTCTACTTATGGCAGAAATAAGCTGGCTCGTTCCCGGATGGTCTTTGCCTTATATTACATGAATTTTGATAATCATCACTTTTGCAGAAAATCCAACACTGGCTGAGTATACATAGGCAAAATAAAGTACATATTAAAACAATTATCTAGGAATTTTTAGAAAAATTAATTTGTAAATAGAAAATCACTTTTGGGATGAATTATGAGGAGTCAATTTATTTTATTTTATGGGTTTTCTTAAACTGGGTATATTCACTTGTCTCTATGAATATAAATAAAATGTAAACTTAGGAGCCTTTAGGGTGAGATGGGGATAAGAAAGCAAATTATTTAGAAGTTCAAAAATCTGAGATGGGGAATTAATATTTTAAAAATCCAAAACTTGGCATTTACTTTGATAAAGTTGTTCCTCTATTCCTTCACAAATCTTTATCTTGGGTGTGTAAGAGGCAACTTTGTCAGGTTTTGAGGAGATTTAACAATTATCTATAACTAAGTTTAATGTGTTTGGATTTATTTAAGATGAATCTACTTTCCCAAGGATACTTTCCCTAAAATCTAAGTCCAGATGTATTTCAAGAGGAAAATTATTGTATGTGTTTCTATTTCTTCTATAAACACTCCATTAAAATTAAAATATTCCATTGCAAAGGCCAGTAGATAGCCAAAAAGCATATAAACCCCTTTTCCATAAAAAAAAGTATTGGGGGCCAAGTATAAGCAAATATGATTCCAGAATATTATGACAGTTACAGGAAGAAAAGCTTCATGCAATCTGCTTACATTTTTTTCTATACATTTGCCGTTGTTCTTTCCAGCTGTTTTTCATATTCTCTTTATTATTATTTAAACACCCCTCCCCAAACTCTTTTTTTAAAAAGCAACTGCGGATTTTCAATCTTTTCTAAAATAATCTGCAGTGTATCTAACCTGGTTAGAAGCAGAAAGCTATGGGAAAGATGAAACTACAATCTCATGGCCCTCACAACTTGTTGTATATTTAGGTTACAACTTCAGAAAGAGACTTAGAGACAACCAACCTTTAAAAATATAGGCATTTATCAATTGTTTGAATTGAAAGCACTTGAGAAATATTTTTGTCAGTTAGTGCTATGCCTAAAAGTTTACTTCAATAATTCAGGTAAAATGTTTTCTGAAAAGACATATGCTTTCCCTTACTGAATCTGAATTTGTTTATTTAACAATCTAATAACATTAAAGAAATTTGACTCTTATTCTTTTTATCGTTCTTCAATCAGTACTGTTCTAAACTTTTCTGTTTGCTACCCCGCTGTACAATCCAAATTCCAATATTTAATCAGTTATTTGTCATGTAGTTTCCTTGATGCATATTGTTGAAGTACTGGACATAGAAAAATTATGGTTATGAAGCTATCTAGAAACACAGAAGTCAGGATAATATCTCTGTGTCCTACAGATCCTAGCCATGAAAGGGAAGAATGAATTAATGGAATTTTCCAAGCCCAGTCAGCCTGATTTCCAAGCCCAGTTCATTCACAGATGAATGAACTAGGTGGTGATCTATCGGTGAACTGCACTGACCATTCAGTTTTTCCATGGTCCATTAGGTTAGTTACAGACCTGTGTGTATGATGCAAAATGAAATGGACAGTTGAGGCAATTTTCTGCACAGTTCTGGTGAAAAGAAAGCTTGTTACTAAGGAAAAAGTAAGTTGGTGGGGGTACCTTAATTATCCATATTGAATTTCCATATTGATCACATACACAAGACAATTGCTTGACTCAACACTTCATTTTGCTTGAGTAGGCACGGGCTAAGATAATTGAAAGCAATTAAACAGCACTGTCTAGGGAACCATAAGTGACAACTTAGCTCAGTATTGTGGGGGCAGGGTAGCTTCATCAATTAGTATTTTTCAAACATCTACTGTGCTAGATACTGGGAATATCACCAGTTAAATAGAGAAGAAAATGACTATCAGCAAACTAGTGAAAACAAAGTATGCATTCATGAAAAAAAAAAAAGGTGGTAATGGAACACCCATTCAACCAATTCAACAGTGAGTTTCAGAATAAGAAGTTGTGTTTTGGGTATAGATTGGTCTCTTTCAAAAATCTAGCAAGGCTCAGTAAACTTACAGTTAGACATTGGATTAACTTAAAAATAGGCAGGCCATTATATAAGGAATAGTAGAAAGTTTTCTCTCTAGACACATGCACAAACAGATACCTGAAATTCCTCCATCCGTTGGATGAAGAAATAGTACTCTAGCCATCTTTCTTCAAAAGGCAAATGTATCTAGGAGGAGTAAGAAACTATAAGTACAGTAAATCCTTAAAGTTTTTCCTGAAGGAAAGTGAGTTGTCGCTTTCCTCCAGGGTGCCAGGTGAGAACAGTAGCATAAGACCACTGGGTGCCTTGGTGAGATCACGGAATGGAAAAAAGAGTAAGTAAAGACTGAAAATAAATTCTGCATTCACATAGCAATTTTGCCTTGAGCCATCAAAGTGGATTAACAAGCCCTTTAGGACTACCTTATTATTGCAGTGATAGTGGCAAAAAGGTTACCAGTCTTCACCTAGACACTGAGGGAAGACTTGTCTAATCCATATTTATCTATATACTTTTTTTAAAAAAAGAGAATAATATAATTGGAAGCTTTTTCTAGAACCACATTTGCACTTCCTGATATATATATATATATATATATATATATAGAGAGAGAGAGAGAGAGAGAGAGAGCTGGAGTCTCATTCTGTTGCCCAGGCTGGAGTGCGGGGCCATGATTTTGTCTCACTGCAACCTTCACCTCCCAAGTTCAAACAATTGTCTTGCCTCAGCCTAGAGAGTAGCTAAAATTACAGGCACCTGCCACCATGCCTGGCTAATTTTTGTATTTTTTTTGGTAGAGACAGAATTTCACCATTTTGGCCGGGCTGGTCTTGAATTCCTGAACTCAAGTGATCTGCCTGCCTAGTCCTTCCAAAGTGTTGGGATTACAGGCGTGAGCTACCATGCCTGGCCATATATATATATATATTTCTTACCTGAGTCCTATATTACCATAAATAAAGGAGGTATAATTGAAGGATAAATGCATTATGACGTTGCATGGCAGATTCTACATTTATAAATTATAAACACATTCAGTGTTTAAATGAAAAATCCTAAATAAGATATCTTATTTTCCATAATTTAAAATAATTATGTATGCATGTATTTTTTAATGAACACATTTTAACTACACATATTTATGGGCTACAATTTGATGCTTTGGTGCATATCTATGTTGTATATTAATCCAATCAGTAGTATTGTTTACCTCATGCATTTATCATTTTTCCTTGATGATAACATTCAAAAGCCTGTCTTCTAGCTATTGTTATCCCTAGTCACTCCGCTGTGCAATAGAGCACCATAATTTATTCCTCCCATTAATGGTAACTTTGTAGTCTCTGGCCACCCTCCCCCCATTCTCTTCTTCTGCATCCCCTCCCCAGTATCTGGAAACTACTAATCTCTGATTCTATGATATCAACTTTTTTTTTAACCTAAGTGTCCAACAATGGTTGAATGAGTAAAGAAAATGTGGTATATGTACGCAAAGAATAGAATCCTGTCATTTGCCACAACCTGAATAAGTCAAGATTACATCATGTTAATTAAAGTACATCACAAGTACATCATGACAAATAAAAACAAATACCCCATGATCTCAACATACATGGAATTTCTTCATAATTTTGAATGCATCTGTGCAGTCATATATAAGCAAATATGTGAGATAATATTAAATATCTTATACTACCTATGATGTCAATAAAGTATTAAAAATCCATAACTGCTGAATCAAATATAACTTGCCATCACATAACAATTGAGATTTTACTTATAAATTAAAACTAGTTATATTTACATAAAAATTAATATTAATCATGTGTAAAAATATACATGGATACCTTTTGGCAATATTTTAGCCTGTTCAGGCTACTATAACGAAATACATATACTGGGTGCCTTAAACAATAATTTATTTCTTCACACTTCTGGAGGCTAGGAAATTCAAGATCAAGATTCAAGATCAGCAGATTTGGTGTCTGCTGAGGGCCTGCTTCCTCATTCATAGATGGCTATCATTTTCTTGTAACTTCACATGGCAGAGAGAGAAAGCTCTCCAAAAACTTTGTAAGGATGCTAATCCCATTCATGAGGGCTCCACCCTCATGAGTTCATGTAATTTGAATTACCTCTCAAAGACCTAGCTTACACCTTGAAATTGGAGGATAGGGTTTCAACATATGAATTTTAGGTAGACACAAGCACTGATTCCATAACAGGCAATATTTTAATGACTTAAAGGAGAGGTCAGTGTGCTATTAGAATCAGACCCTCCAATGACACATATCTTTTCATCATCTTTAACTTCATCACTGAAGTTTAGGACCACTGCTGAAAAGTGGAAGTGACAGAAATAGGTTCTAGTTTGCATGGAAGCTGACTGGGACTTTTTTACCCACCAGCTCATCAGTATACATACACAGAGTTCCTTAGTTATTCCCACATTCACTCCTGTAAACAAAACACACTCCTATTTAGAGCTAATCTCAAAAGTATGAGGGTTCAAAGGCAACTTGTGGTAAAGTCATTTCTTGCTTCAGACTTAGCCTATTAAAAAAAAATTGATCTATTTCATTTGTCTCTCTGATTTAATCTATGGCATCAATTAATGAAAGACTCCTACAAATATACATATAAGCTACAGTGATTCAACTCTGTTGTAAAGATAAAACAATTGTTACTCTTTACCACAATTGTATATCACCCTGAATCAACTTGAATTATAACTGAGAAACTAGAAAAGTTACAATTGGCTTTACTTGCTCATTCAGCTGTTACTCTTCAAAAAGATCTGAACTGTCCCACAAATCCTCAGCGGCAATAACAATTCTCTATTTTAATGAATTCACTTGCACCCTACTGAGAATTAATTGCTTTGGAAGCAACCCAATGGTCTGACATGCTGAGAGGCCCACTGGTTTTTTTTTTCCTCTAATATAGAGCTGTAAGGAATTAACCAAACCCCTGACCAGGTACAATATTTACTTCTGTTATGTCCTACCTCTGTCCCTCTGTTCCCTTCCCTCTCTCTCTCTCTCTCTACACACACACACACACGCACACACACACACACACACATACACACACACACACTAGAAAGGCTTCGGGCATCCTTGACATTACTGATAAAACCCAAAAACTTTCTTGTAGAGATAAAACTAGAAGATTTTGTGATATGTAAATCTAAAAGTAAAGTCTTCAGCAACAAAATTCTCTTTGTGAAGATTTCTTATTTCTTGAAATCTATAACATAAAGAGTATTTGCCATATTTACTTGTATGTAGTTGTATGTGTCACTCCATGATTCCCATGTGGGGCTATAATCTCTAATTGAATTAATTCGCTAATTCACCAATGAAGCTTATATTTATTCCAGCAACTATTATATGCCAGTGTTTGCCCAAAAGTCAAACACTATAGTGGGAAGTCTGTTCTAGAAGAGCTACTCAAGTACACAGGTAGCCCTTGTGACTCATAAAGACTGGGGTATAGAAGGACACAGCTTAGACAGTCATTGATTTCTATGAACATCCTACTTTTTAAAATCTGTATTTATTATCTACACTGCCTAAATCCTTAAATGTCATAACAGAGAGGTAGATAGATCTAATGTGTTCCTAATTGTTCTTACATAAAATGTGAAGAAACCTTGTTCAGAGACTTTTATTTCCAGCCAAGTTAGAGTAATCAAAATCAGATTTACTTATATATCGGAGGGAAAAAAGAGAAAGAAAGAAGAAATATTAAATCAATAAATTTTACTGGATATCAGGAAAGAAAGGATAGTGAACTCTGAATGATGTTCCAACCTACTCCCCAGGGAAGAGTTTTCACATTGTTGTATGGGGAGCAGGAATTTAAGCAGAATATGAATGAATTGAGGAGATAGATCTGGGAACCTGGGGAGGCCAAGGTGCCTGGAGTAGTTGGGACAAAATAGTGGAGAGGAGAGAGCTATAGACATAGACATACATGCACACGCACACGCATGTGCACACACACACACACAGAGAGAGAGAAATTGCTCTAAAGTTCTGCAGATAGTCTGGCTCAAGCCTTTGAATGACTTGAATGACTACTGATGAGGACACACACATGAGGAAAATACCAAAGACGGGGAAAGAATTTACTTGAAAAAATTAGAAAGAACAATTCTCAGGTCTCATACAGGGCAGGGCAGAGTGTGTTTTTGGAACAGCTGAAGTAAAACAAAATTCATAACTTGTAAGTAAAGTACTCTGTATAGTTTTGCTTCAGTAGGGGATACAAATTTAGTCCTAATCTAAATACTTCTTTGGTCCTGCCTGAAAAGCTTATAGCAATAACCAAAAAAGATCACATGGTTTTATATAAAATCACTGTATCCCTGAAAAATATCTCATGAATATTAATAGAAACATAAAAATATCCAGCACCCAGCAAGGTAAAATTTTAACATCTGGCATTTGATAAAAATTACCCATTTTACTAACACTTGTAGTAAATCAGACTTCAATTATGAAAGAAGATTCATCAGACCCAAAATAACAATGCTTACGTTTTGAATTTACTGCAAGAAAAGCATAAAAGATAGTATTAGCATTAAAGCAAGAATATGCATTACAGCTAAGAGCTAGCTCCCAATAAAGTTCTGCAAGAAGGATTGAATTGTCTTCCCTCTATAGAGAAAGCGCTTTCCTTCTCTGTGAGAACCACCACTACATGCATAGAATGCCTCATATTCAAGAAGTCCAAAATAGTCTCCACTTAAGGCTTTTGGTATTCTGCTGGCCAAGTTCTACTCTTACCAACTTCAAACCCTAAGGATCTTGGCAAAAGGAGGTATATACCATTAATTTATGATTTACCAAAATATAATGTAGCTAAGCATGTTAAAATCCAATGATATAAATAATAACAAAAAAACACCTCTTGAAATTTGGTTATGACCCAGAGTTATTAAACAAAATCATCAGGATGTTTCAAGCTTTGTCCGGGAATTACTTCAATACATCTCCTTAAACAGCTCAGACCATTTCCAGGCCGTTTAGAGTAAGCTCTCGTAGCACAACAGTCATGTGAAGAATCAGGAAATCACAATTGTTAATGAGGAGAAAAAGAAAATCCCAAAACACCAGAATTAAAACAGATTGTATAATTCTTTGATATTGAAATAGTTATAATATACTATATGTTCAAGAGCTACAAGAAAGATTGATCATGTAAAGTAGTGACCTGAAAGATGTGAAAATGACTCAAATTAAACCTATAGAGATGAAAACTAAAAAGCCTAAATAAAAACCTAGTGAACAGGTTTAATGGCAGAATAAAAATTGCTGATGAAAAGATGAGAAAACTGGAAGACATAGCAATAGAAATTATTTAAAACCAAACATAGAAACAAAAGACTACAAGTAATATAGAGATGAAGCAGTTGGGCATTCATAGGTCAAAATATAAGTAACCACAAACAGATCATAGATCAAAAATAAAAATAAATCATGAATATAAAACATACAATTATAAAACTTTTAGAAGAAAATATAGGAGAACATTTTTGGACTTTGGCTTGATGGAAAGTTCGTAGGCATAAAACAAAAACATAATGCCTATAAAACAAATTTGTAAATGGGACTGCAACTAAAAACATTTGATCTTTGAATGATTCTCTTATGAGAATGTGAAGACAAGATACAGACTTTGAAGAAATATCTGAAAACCACATATTCAACAAGACGTTTTCTAGCATTTATAAGAAATTGGCAAAATTCAACAGTAACACAAACAATTCAATTAGAAAATGGGCAAAAGGCACAGACATGTCACTAAATAGGATACAGTATGGCAAATAAACATATGAAAAGGTGTTCAATAGTACTAGCCATTAGGAAAAAACAAAACTACAATGATATACCACTATGTATCTATAAAATAGCTTAAAATATAAAATAGTAACACTACCAAAAGCTTGTGAGAATGCAAACAAACTATACCACTTATACATTGCTGGTGCAGATATAAAACGGTATTGTTTCTCTAGAAAATAGTTTGAAAGTTTTTGAAAAACTAAATGTATGCTTACTGTATGACCCAGAAATTTCATTCCTGGTATTTATTCCATAGAATTTAAGGCTTATATACACTCAAAAACCTGTGCATAATTGCTCATGGAGGAAGTATTTAAAATATCCCCTAACTGCAAATGAATAAAATGTCCTTAATAAGTGAAAGTTTATAAATAATCTGTAGTATCTCAGTTAAGCCCTATCTCTTCCATTCCAAGACCTTTTTACCATACACTGTGATAATAATGTTATTGGGGAGAAAAAGTTAAAAATATGTAATTTGTTTGAAGGAGTGCCAGCTATCTAATTTATCTCTAACTTGGGAAAAATTTACTGTTTCCCATCTTATAAATGGAACAGATAACAATAAGCACAAAATTTTGGAAAATATACATAACTTGCAGCTAGAAGACCCATATCTATTATATGTTTCTTCTATTAGCGTAGGTGGACAAGTTCTTTAATATCTTGCACACTTGGATTCCTCATGTTGGTGATGGAAATAGCTCCTGGAAAGCTTGTTGTGAAAATGAAATCAGTTTAAAGTTCCTACTAGAAACACATTCCATTATGATTTGAGTTCCTGCCCACACATGTGTTGTATGGGGAGCAGGAATTTAAGCCTGCTTAATGATGGAAGTTACGTAGTGCATGGTTTACAGCCTTTTGTCAGGCTTAAAGAAACCTAGGTTTAAATTCTAATTTTTCCACTTGCCAGTTGCATAAATTAGGGATGTTTACTTTGAACTTTAATATTATCATCTCTGAAGAAAATTAACAGTATTATGCCACAGATTTTAAGTTAATGATAAAATGGTATATACTGTATGTATACTCTAAACTCAAAATATTTGAGGTCTTTACCAAATATACTCATTTAGGCATGTGGTAGTTTGGTTAACAATTCAATCTATTTTTTTTATTAGAAATAATAAATTCATAACATATTAAGCAATGAAAGTGATATAAATCAATTGAAGTGCCAAATAATCAATTTTTACCTAATTGAAGATGTTTATTTCTTGATTAGAGACAAGAAATAATCTTAATTGGATTTGGATTTTATGTCAGCTATCTCACAGATTAATATTCTCAATCTGTATTTGGCATATGTATATAATCACATACAACTCTTGTATGAAGACTCTTAAGACAGTTGTCCTGAAGTTGTGAATTACAGAAACAGTATCTATGATTCAGGGCTTCAAAAATGCATCCAAAGAAAGCACTGGAAGCCCTAGTATAGTATTTATATTTTCTAAAATTAATATCAGCTAAATTTTCTCTGGCTAATGGAATTTAAAAAATAATAGAATGTAATATGAAAACCATCCAAGTAGCCACTTGTATATTGAAAGAGATAAAAAATGAATAAATATAAATATGAAATAATATATGTATTCTATATATATGTCCTCTAGAGCTAATTGAATTAATCATCTTTGCTTTTATTAACACCATGTTACAGAATTGCTGAATGAAAGATAAAATTAATAAAGGAGTAAACATAAGGAAATTGTCTTCTAAATATAATCTACTACACAAAACATATTAAAGAGAAGAGTGTTTTTAAAATTTTGTTCTGTAATTAGATTTTCATACATTTCACATTCAATTATTATTTTTTTTAAGATGGAATCTCACTCTGCCACCCAGGCTAGAGTGCAGTTCCACAGTCTCAGCTCTCTGCAACCTCCCTCTCATGGATTCATGAGATTCTCTTACATCAGCCTCCCAAATAGCTGGAATTATAGCTGCATGCCACCATGCCCAGTGAATTTGTTTGTATTTTTAGTAGAGACGGGGTTTCACCACATTGGTTAATGCTGGTCTTGGACTCCTGACTTCAAGTGATTCACCCACCTTGACCTCCCAAAATGCTGGGATTACAGACTTGAGCCACCATACACAACCTCAGTGTTTTACTGTGTATGCAGAAATTTAGAAAGTCTTCAGAATCAAGAATATTATAATCATTTTTCCTCTTTATTAATTCAATATTTTACAGTTGCTTTAAAATAACCCAAATAGGAGAGGGTTGATTCTATTTCCATATTTAGTTTCTCAGTTTAACTGAGAAAATATGCATACTTTTTCAGTTGGTTTATCTGAATAAGGGAAATTCACACCGACAAAGAAGATAAAATATCAGAAAGATATAGATAAAGATTAAATTTTATGCTGAGTTTAAAGTAAAAGTAATGCCACGTTTTTAATATGCAACAAAGACAGTGAGCTCTGAAATATTAAATTAGCACTATTTATAATATTAAATATTTTTATTTTGTGGTGCAACACTATTTAAAATTTTAAATATTTTTTCTTTGCAGATCATTTAAAAGAGTAATTCAATTTAAGTGAATAATTTGCATTACTTCTACGGAATAATGATATTACAGCATTTAACTGAAGTGCTTGTTTCAATAGTTTTATTGCTGAAATTATGTTTGGAGATCAAGATGCTCAAGGGGGCCTTCTATTTTATGACCTTCTGTTTCACCATGGCTTGATGTATCTGCAGTAGTTAGCATGATTTCTCTAACTCAGGAAAAACTCAGTATATTTGGTTGGTGATATATGCATACAAACATGTACCCCTCACATTCACACATATAGGCAAAGTGCCATGTCATGTTGAAGAATTTTAATTGGCTTGAAATTAGAGCATAAAATATGCATGTGGCATCTAAAATAAAAATGCAATTGCTAGGCATGCTGAAACTCTTTTCATCTGAAAATTGATAGCAACATTTGCAAACTAAATATATGATTAGTATGTATGATTTGTTATAATACAAAAAAACTGAGAATTATTTTCACTGGGAGAATAAGAAAACAATCTCCTAGTTACAAATTCTATTTTATATTAAAATTATCCCCTAACATTTTCATGGAATATGGACAATAAACCCATTTCTTTGATACTCTATACATGTAAAAGAGACCCAAAGTGCCATTTATTGCCTGAGTGCTAAGTTAGCTCCAGTTTCTTCAAGTAAATGAAAGAAATAAGAACTATAGGGGGATGGGAAAAGATGTGGTAGACTTATCATACAATAATAATACTGTCCCTGATTTCTTAATTTTCCTGGAGTTCACAACTTTTGTTAGGTTATTATTTTTCAGTTCTTCCTACTAATAAGATAAACTTTAATTTCTCACTCCTTGACTTTGGTCTGGCCATGTGACTTGTATTAGTCATGGAAGGAGATAGAACTGACAGTATGCAGTTATGATAATAGAAATTAATTATCATCATACACATTCATGCTTGCTCTCTTGCAACTCAAATATCATTATAAAAATAACATGCCCTAGATAGCCAGTCTGCTAGTTCACAAAGAAGAGACATGGGGTCTGAAGCTGCCACAGCCCACTCATCAAACTGCCCAAGGAGAACAACCTTGCAGCCAAACTCATCCTGAAATAAACAAAACCAACCAGACTTGAAGATAATACGCAAGAATAGTTTTTTCTGTTGTTGTTGTTACATCCACAAACACAGATGTTGTGGTTGTTTCTTAAATGACATTATTTGACAGAGTTAACAAGCATGATAAGCTAACTACAAAAGATGATTAAATTCACAGGCCCCTAGTTAAAGTGAGAGGCACCAATACAGGGCTACAGTGAGATTCAGGAGCTTATATTTTGATGGAGATGAAGAGTGGCATTGCTTGCTCCTGTGATGTGATTGTCCCTGAAGAGTAATTGTTTTATGGCTATTAAAACATTTTAAACAAGTGTATTTTGAGAAATAATTAAAGTGACAGTGATTATATTGGCAGATACACATTGGAAAGAAAGTTTCTCAAATAATGAGTTTGTGTATGAACTTGTCTCAAACACCAAGGCAGAGGACACCCCTTCAACTGCAAAACATGTCAGACTGACACATTTTGTTGTTAAGCCTTGACTATCCCTTTGGGATACAGTTAAAAATTATGAGTCACTCATGAAATTAACTCCAAAGGCTGTTCTTAATGTATTATGTCCATTTATTTAGCAAGCACCTTAGTATTATACATCAGTTGTAGTTTTCTCTATGAGAAGGATGAGAGACCCTAGTAAAAACTCTAGTGAACAATTTCTGCTGCGATCTCTGGAGGGCTTCTTACACTCAAAGACAAGGTGACACAGAATTAAATTGAGGTAAACGTTATAAATAAGGAAGTCAACTGTGAATTAATTCTATCCCTGATTAAATTGAAATAAACTTGTTCCATCCTAACTGTCAGAATCAGAAGTAACTTTTTTTTCTGGAGGAAGAAAACATCATTCGGGATAACTACAATTTGTCATGCATAATACATGACAATTAAAAAAACCATATATTATTGAAAATAAAAAGATGGAGACTTAACCAGAATAAAGACAATATTACAGAAGGGAAAAATACAACAATAATACAATTAAGAACTAAATAAATGGTTTAACTTTATATTATGACACAATTGAAGACAAGGTTCCTAAATTTGAAGACAGCTCACTAGAAAATATCCATACTGAAGAATGAAAAGCAAAAAAAAAAAAAAAGAAAGAAAGAAAAGAAAACAGTTTAGAAAATCGAGAAAGGAATTTAAGAGATGTACAAAACATCACAAAATAATACAAATAGGAGTTCCATAAGGAGGAAGTAAAAAAAAAAAAAAAAAAAAAAGAAGTGTTTCAAGAGAAAGAAGAAATAATTAACAATTTTCAAAAGGTAATGATAGTAATAAAGCCACACACTTAAAAATCCCGTTTATTCCTGAACTGAATAACTTGAAGAAAACATGCATTGCATTAAAAAAAAAAAAAAAAAAACAGTGATAAGACATATAGCTAATATCTCAACAAAACAATGGAAACTGGAAGACAATGGAACACCACCGCTGAATTCCTAAAAGCAGCTGCTGAGTAAATATTGTGTAACACTGTCTGGATGGAGTCCCCAGCTAGAATGAAGTTCTTATTATCCATTTAGAACTAAGGTTCCCAATTCCCCCAGGAATGCTGTTAGTTCACATTTGGGTCTTCACAAAAATGCCTCCAGCTAAGGTTAGCTGTGTTACCCAAGCTTTTACTACCTCAGCAAGAACAGCCCACATTCAAGAACTGGTTAATGGGGTGAACAAATATGCATTTTATTTGTCTCAACTAGGGATGACTCAATGGCACCAGAGGCCCTGTTGAATTGGCGAAGGCAATTCTTCCAATTTGCTTCCTTTCAATTATTCCTCCTAAGAACACTTCCTAGTAAAAATCCCAAAAGAAAATCACCTTCAGGAGGTTATACACATTAAGATAACTGCCGAACTAAAATTCAGAAGTGAAGGTGATGTATAGGTATTTACTCTTTTCTTGTGCCTCCTCAAATTTGTCACTAGCAGCTCTCACTAACAGGAACTGAGGGAATTTATTAGAAGAATGAACATGATTTGATTCCCAACAATAAAACAAAAAAGATGAATCAGAATAAAGACACTAGAAAGTGTATGTAGGTAAATATAAATGTATTTTACGTTTATACCATAATAAAAATAATGTCTTATGGGTGCTAAAATCTATGTATCATAAAAATTACAATGATAAAAAACAGAAAGAAGCAAATAGAGTTAAAATATTCTACAATCTTAATGTTTTTTGTTAATTATTAAAAGTACCAAACAGATATTTAACTGTGATAATTCAATTATGCATGCTGTGAACTCTAGGGTATATAAAAATGAAAACAAAAGAATACAAAACTAGCTAACAAAAAATGTAGATCATGGTGGACAGGAGGCAGGACTGGATTGCAGGTCAGACTCAGACAGACAGAGCAGTGTGTGGAGGTTTTCATAGATAAATTTAGCTTCAGAACGACTAGAAAAGCAAACCAGGAATCCTGAGAGAACCCACAGACCCTCTGAAGCAAGAAGACTGCTCTTGCAGGATCTGGGAGACGCCCCAAATAGTCTGAGTGCCCAAATTGTGGAAGTGGGAAAGGGAGACCTTCGGCTCCCAAACACACAGACATACTGGGGAAAATCGAGGTCTAGTTTGCAGGATAAGTTTCTTACCTTACTTGAAGCTGAGTCAATTTAGAGAGCTGAGCAAAATCTAGGAGTAGAGGAAGAAGCAGGAAAGGCCCTGGGAGCTCGCTGGGTTCTTAAGAACTGCATTCCTGCCTGGCATCACAGGTTCCCTTTGGGAGGGCAACTAGAGGCACAGGGAAAAATGCCACAGGGAGAAGGAAATCTCCAGATGAACTTTATAACAATTTGAACTGGAAGAGAAGATTTCTGGCCAGAACTCAGAGGAGGGCATGAATCCAATGTGCAGACTCCACAGGCAGGGAAGACCCAAAGCCCTGTTCTTTCACAGTTAGGAGGCAGGTAGCCTGAGGCAAGTTCTCAAGATCTGCTACCCTGATGCCTGGAAACAGACTCAGGACTGTTGGGAGGCATGGTATGAGAGAGACCAGCCCTTTGGATTGTGTGGGAGTTGCATAAGGCCTGTGACTGCCAGCTTTCTCCCACTTCCCTTACAACATGCATGACTTGGCAGAAGCAGCCATAATCCTCCTTGACACATAACTCCATTGGTCTGGGAACCTCACCCCTATTACCCACAGTAGCCACAGCAAGACCCTCCCAAGGAGAGTCTGAGCTCTGATACACATAGCCCTGCCCCCACCTAAAGGACTTGCCTTATCTACCTTTCTTTATCCACCCTGGTAGCTGAAGACTAAGGGCATATACTTTTGAGAGTTCTAGGGTCCCACCCACTGCTGGTTCCTCTCCATACTACCACAGCTGATGGTCTCTGGAAAGTGCCATCTCTTGACAGGAGGCCAACCAGCATAAAAATAGAACATTAAATCACCAAAGCTAAGAACCCTCACAGAGTCCATTTTACTCCCCTGCTACCTCCACCGGAACAGGTGCTAGTATCCACAGCTGAGAGACCAATAGATGGTTCACATCACAGGACTCTGTGCAGACAAACCCCAGTACCAGCCTGGAGCCAGGTAGACTTACTTGGTGGCTGGACCTACAAGAAAGATAATAACCATTGCACCTTGGCTCACAAGAAGCCACATCCATGGGAAAAGGGGGAGAGTACTACATCAAAGGAACACCCCGAAAGACAAAAGGATCTGAACAACAGCCTTCAACCCTAGACCTTCCCTTTGACAGAGCCTACCCCAATGAGAAGGAACCAGAAAACCAACTCTGGTAATATGACAAAACAAGGCTCTTTAACACACCCCCAAAATCATACTAGCTCATCAGCAATGGAACCAAACCAAGAAGACATCCCTGATTTACCTAAAGAAGAATCTAGGAGGTTAGTTATTAAGCTAATCAGGGAGGCACCAGAGAAAGGCAAAGCCCAATGCAAAGAAATCCAAAAAATGATATAACAAGTAAAGAAAGAAAAATTCAAGGAAATAGATAGCATAAAGAAAAACAATTAAAACATCACAAAACATTGGACACACTTATAGAACTGCAAAATGCTCTGGAAAGTCTCAGCAATAGAATTGACCAAGTAGAAAAAGAAATTCGGAGCTCAAAGACAAGGTCTTTCATTGACCCAATCCAACAAAGGCAAAGAAAAAGTAATAATAAAATATTAACAAAGCCTCCAAGAAGTCTGGGATTATGTTAAATGACCAAACCTAAAAATAATTGGTGTTCTTGAGGAAGATGAGAAATCTATTTGGAAAATATATTTGGGGGAATAATCGAGGAAAACTACCCCAGCCTTGCTAGAGACATAGACACCAAATACTAGAAGCACAGAAAACACCTGTAGAATTCACCACAAAAATACCATTGCTTAGGCACATTGTCATCAGGTTATCTAAAGTTAATCTGAAGGAAAGGATCTTCAGAGCTGTGAGACAAATGCACCAGGTTACTTAGAAAGGAAAACCTATCAGATTAAGAGCAGAAGTATCAGCTGAAGCTCTACAAACTAGATGAGATTGGAGCCCTTTCTTCAGCTTCCTCAGAATAAACCTTATCAGCCAAGAATTTTGTGTCTAGTGTAACTAAACATCATACAAGAAGGAAAGATACAGTCTTTTCTAGACAGAAAAATGTGGAGAGAATTTGCCACTACCAAGCTACCACTACAAAAACTGCTAAAAAGAGCTCTAAAGATTGAAACAAATCATAGAAACACATAAAAACAGAAGCTTTTTAAAATATAAATCACATAGGACCTATAAAACAAAAATACAAGTTAAAAAGCAAAAACATAAAGCAAGGTACACAGGCAAGAAATACACGATGAATGTAATGGTACCTCACATCTCAATATGAACATTGAATGTAAATGGCCCAAATGCCCCCTGAAAAGTTACAGACTGAAGAATGGAAAAGAACTCACCAACCAACTATCTGCTGCTTTCAGGAGACTCATCTAACACATAAGGACTCACATAAACTTAAAGGGGTGGAAAAAGGAGTTTTATGAAAATGGACAGCAAAAGCAAGCAGTGGTAACTATTCTTAGATTAAAAAAAACTTTAAGCAGCAGCAGTTATAGAAGACAAAGAGAGACATTATGTAATGTTAAATGGCCTTGTCCTACAGGAAAATATCACAATCCTAAACATATATGTACCTAACACTGGAGCTCCCAAAAGTATAAAACAATTACTAATAGACTGAAGAAATGAGATAGACAACAACACAGTAATACTGGTGAACTTCAATACTCCACTAGACAGATCATCAAGATAGAAAATCAACAAAGAAACAATGGATTTAAACTATACCTTGGTACAAATGAACTTAAGAGATATATACAGAACATTTGTATATACAGAACATTTGTATATACAGAACAGATGTATACAGAACATCTTATCCAACAACCAAAGAATACACATTCTTTTCAAGAATGCATGGAAATTTTTCCAAGATAGACCATATAATAGGCCATAAATTTAGCCTTAATAAATTTAAGAACATTGAAATATTAAGCACCCTTTCAGACCACAGTGGAATAAAATTAGAAATCAACTCCAAAAAGAACCTTCAAAATCATGTAAATGCATGGAAATTAAATAACCTGCTTCTGAATGAGCATTGGGTCAAAAATGATATCAAGATGGATATAAATTTTTTTTAAAACTGAATGACAATACTGACACAATCTACCAAAACCTCTGAGATACAGCAATGGTGGTGCTTGGAGGATGTTCGTGGCCCCAAATACCTATCTCAAACAGACTGAAAGAGTACACAACACTGCGGAAAGAAATGATAGACAACACAAACAAATGGAAACACACTCCATGCTCATGGATGGTTAGAATCAATATTGTGAAAATGACTATAGTGCCAAAAGCAATCTGAAAATTCAAGGAACTCTCCGTCAAAATATCACCATCATTTTTCACAGAATTAGTAAAAACAATTCTAAAGTTCGTATGAAACTAAAAAATAGCTCACATAGCCAAAGAAAGACTTGCAAAAAGAACAAATCTGGAGGCATCACGCTTCCTTTCAAACTGTACTATAATGCCATAGTCACCAAAACACCATAGTGCTGATATAAAAATAGGCATATAGACCATTGCAGCAGAATACAGAACCCAGAAATAAACCCAAATAATTACAGCCAACTGATCGTCAACAAAGCAAACAAAAATATAAAACAAGAAAACGACATCCTTTTCAACAAACGGTGTTTGGATAATTGGCTAGCCACATGTAGGAGAAAGAAACTGGATCCTCAGTTCTCATCTTGTATAAAAATCAACTCAAAATAGATTATGTACTTAAATCTAAGACCTGAAACTATAAAAATTCTAGAAGATTGGCTTAGGCAAGGATTTCATGACCAAGAACACTAAAACACATGCAATAAAAACAAAGATAGTTTAAACTTAATTAAGCTAAAAAGCTTTTGTATGGTAAAAGGAACAATCAACAGAGTAAACAGAACCCACAGAGTGTGAGAAAATCTTCAGAATTTATACATCTGACAAAGGACTAATATCCAGAATCTACAACAAAATCAAACCAATCTGTAAGAAAAAAACAAACCTATCAAAAAGTGGGCTAAGGACATAAATAGACAATTCTCAAAAAAAAATGCAAATGGCCAAGAAACATATGAAAAATGCTCAAAATCAGTAATGATCAGGAAAATGCTAATCAAAACCACAATGCAATACCACCTTACTCTTGCAAGAATGGCCATAATCAAAAAATCAAGAAACAGTAGATGTTGATATGAATGCAGTGATTAGTGAACACTTCTACATTGCTGGAGGGAATGTAAACTACTACACCCACTATGGAAAATAGTGTGGAGGTTTCTTAAAGAACTAAAAGTGGAACTACCATTTGATCCAGCAATCCTACTCCTGGGTATCTACCCAAATAAAAAGAACTTTTTATATGAAAGAGACATTTGCACATGCATGCTTATAGCAGCAAAATTCACAATTGCAAAATAGTGAAAACAACCCAAATGCCCATCCATCAATGAGTAGATAAAGAAACTGCAGTAGGCTGGGTACTATGGCTCATACCTATAATTCCAGCACTTTGGTAGGCTGAGGCAGGTGGATCACAAGGTCAAGAGTTCAAGAGCAGCTTGGCCAACATGCTGAAACCCTGACTCTACTAAATATACAAAAATTAGCTAGGTGTGATGGCATGCACCTGTAATCCCAGCTACTTGGGAGGCTGAGGCAGAAGATTTGCTTGTACATGGGAGGTGGAGGTTGCAGTGAGCCAATATCACACCATTTCCCTTAAACCTGGGTAGCAGAGCGAGACTCCATCTCAAAGAGAAAAAAAACTGTGGCATATATATATATGATTGAATACTACTTAGCCATCAAAAAAGATTGAATTAACAGCATTTGGATGAGAATGGAGACTATTACTGGAAGAGATTGGAGACTATTATTCTAAGCGAAGGAACTCAGGATTGGGAAACCAAACATCATATGTTCTTGCTTATATGTCAGAGCAATGCTATGAGAATTCGAAAGCATAAAAATTATACAATGGATTTTGGGGACTTGTAATAAGTGCCTTTAGCCCCCACCATGATTATGAGACCTCCCCAGTCATGTGACACTGTAAGTCAATTAAACCTTTTTTTTCCCCAGTCTTGGGTATGTCTTTATCAGCAGCATTAAAACAAACTAACACACCACCTGTAATTTGATAACCTAGGGAAAGTGAAAATAAAAATTTAAAAAAAGGAAATGTAATAATAAAAATATTTTATTTTTGCAAAAGAAGATGATATAGAAGAAAAGTAACAGAAAGCAGCTGGGCCACATAGGAAACAAATTATAAGGTGGTAAGATACAAACCTTAATATGCCAGTAATTTAAGTATAAATGAACTAAATATTCCATTTGTAATATTAAAATCAAGATTTTCAGACTTAATTAAATGACAAAATTTAAAAAATTCTCTATATATTACTTAAAGAAAAAAAATCTAAGATATAGAGGCCAAGAACTGTTGAAAATTGTTTCTTTTTTTTTTTTCTTTGAGACAGAGTCTTGCTGTGTCACCAGGTGCCAGGCTGGAGTGCAGTGGCACAATCTCTGCTCACTGGGAAAATTTTTTTTAAATGAAATTAAATACCTTTACATCAACTTAACTTTTAAATTCTACAGTGATGGTTGTCTTAATGTATATTACCTCCTGAGGGAGTTTTGCTTGTAAGAAGTTTTCTTGGAAGTGTTCTCAGGAAGAACATTTGAGAGCAAGCAAAGGAAGAAAGATTGGTAGAGGGAGAAGCTAACCTGTAGTGAATTTTTCTAAGTAAAATAAGACATGGACAGAAAGATAAATAATACATTCTCTCAGTTCTATATGGAATCAAAAAAAGTCTGAACTCACAGAAGCGGAGAGTAAAATGGTGGTTACCAGGGGTTGGGAACTGGGGAGATGTTGGGGAGTCGGGGAGACGATGGTCAAAGAATATAAAATTTCACTTAGCTAGAAGGAGTAAATTCAAGAGCTCCATTGTACAACATGATTACTATAAACACAGTTAATAATACTGTGTTTTATTTTGAAAATTGCTAAAAAGAGATTTTAAGAGTTCTCGCCACAAAAAGTAAGTATGTGAGATAATGCATATGGTAATGCATATAGTTCTACTCACCCATTTCACAATGTACATATATATATGTATTTTAAAACCTCATATTGTATAGAATAAATATATGCAATTTTGTCAATTGAAAAATCAAATTACACCTAAAAAGAAAGTTTAGAAATGCATACAGCATTAAAAATTCTACACTTAAAGAAAGCTGGTGTGAATATACTATTGTTAGATATGGTAAATTTAAATGCAGGAAATAAAGTATATTACAGAATAATAAATAGGCAATCAATTAGAGGTGTTCAACACACACACACACACACACACACACACACACACACACACACACACACACACACAATACCTTACCTTCATGATGTAGAAAAACAGAATTTCGTAAAACTAAAAAGAAAATGGACAAATGTGTAGTCATGGAATGGGATCTTAGTACATACCTCTTTACTCTTTTGCACCCAGGGGATCTGGATTTGACAATCCAGGGGAAGTGTAGCTATCAATATTTTAAAAGCTCAACAAATGATTTTATATGTGTTCCTTCCCTTTATAATACTTTCCACAGAATTATTACCATGGATAGTCACCTTCTATGGTGATTATCATGAATCACTAGATTCAAAATGTTTATTAGATACTAAACAACAAAATGATTATTTTTGTTTTTAGCATCACAGAGTTGAAATTGTAAGTTTCACTTCTTTCTCCTCATATTCTTAGTCTTTTCTGTCTATCCCTTTTCATAGATAGCAGCAGATTGTAGCATTGGATAATAGTCAGCGGTTAACTTCTGACTGCCTAGAAAATATGGAAACCAAAGTAGGCTTTCATAGAGAAATATAGTTTTGCTAGTGAAATGTTTATTTCATTTCTGAAGATTTACTGAGACAAGTTAGCCAAGGTTATATATTGAATGATTACATGGGGAATCATAGGCTATCTTTGTGAAAAAGTAAGAGCAGCAACATAGAATAAATTGTTTTCTAATGCCATCAACTTTACATAAGTTTTTACAAGTGTGTGGTTTTTCTTTTTTTTTGGTTTTTGGGAAAAAAGAATGGGAGAGAATCACATCAGGGTGATTTCTTTTTAGTCTGATGATGATTGAACTCAAATACAGAATTTACTATTAGAATATTCACAATCCCATTATTGTTACACCATGTAATATATTTACTTGATAGCTATAGAAATTACGTAGCTTAATTTATTTGAGTTACCAAAGTTAGAGTTTCAAACTAATTTTATGTTGTAAGTTAATGAAAACTCATTATGTAACTATCTCTGGATCTGTCCAAACAAGGAAAGTGATGACATCTCACTGCTCCACCACCAAATATATATTTATGTACATTTTAAAATGGTACTTTCTGTAAACAAAATTTTTGTATACATTCTTGTAGATAAATTGTCTTGTATTCAAACAAATTAGCTTGCATTTATTATTCTAAATTTAAAATCAATTATTCAATTCAAAAGAAAAAGAAAATGTTGGGTACTAGAATAACATAATGAAGCTATATAAGAAAAATATGGGAATAAGCCACTAAAAATTCTTAATAACTGTGTTTTTTTCTAAACTATAAGAACTTATAATTCATTTCTGGTTCTTTAGTTTGCAAATATATGCCCAAAAGATATTCTATAGCTGATTAGTAATTAGTTCATTTTACAATCTCATATTTTTGATAAATTTCTCCAAAACTGAAGGTAAATAGAAAGTCTATACATTTTTTCATAATAAGTAATAAGAGCCAAATATATGACACAAAGGTCGTATGAAATTTCACTATACAAGTATCCTGAAGAAGGCATAATCTTCAATTGCAGAGAGGAAAGAAACTACCACAAATGATTTTACTCAGATCCTTAGCAAGACCAATTATAATTGTGGATGCCAAGGATTAACAGTGATTTATCTTGTAAACTCCTTTACCCACACACCCTGTCACAGTTTAACATCCTGGTGTGAGTAAAACATGGGCTATGAGGAACAGAGACTTTATCCAAGTGTAACATGCAGTATAAATGTGGATTTAGCTTTTCAATTGAATCGCTTTAAGCAATGTTAAAAAACGATATTATTCGCTAACAAAGGAGTAATTTGCATTAGCAATATGTTGGGTTTTTGGTGTTTCTATGATTTTTACAGGTTTATTTCATTTAATAGAGATTCACGCAATTATGAAAATGTTATTTTTCAAGTACTTATCAGTACCAGACAGTATGGCTAGTTTCAGGCTAGGGCAATTATCAGTTAATTTGGCATCTATCTAGAAGATTGGTTCCCAAATCACAAGGCTTTTCAAACTAAATAGCATTTATTTTGTTAGTTGCTCACAAGTGCTCATCTGCATGTATGAAATTTCTCCTCTGATTCTGGTTTCTGAATGTGCATGTTAAGGAAAATTATAGGTTTGAATCTGTTTAATGTATTTCAGGTTCTAACTAACTTACTGTCTTCTGCGGCCATTTTTAAAGTTTTTAACTCATCCAGTTAGTAATTAATTGTTCTAGTAAGGATTTGTATTATTGACTTACTACACTGCCTTCAATTTGAACACCTGAACTATGAATGGAAATCTGGAAAGATTCTACTAAAAATTCTAGTTCACGTGCACAGAAACCCATACGTAAAAAAATGAAAAACAAAAACAATAGTGACATAAACACAACAATACATATAGTTGATTTTTACAAATTAGAAAACTTTATGTATATTTTAGCTGTAACGATTAATGTAATATACTAAATCTCACAGAGCAATCTAAAAACATACACTGTCTATGCACTTATATTTTCTGGGTACTCCATTTCCTAAATTGTGTGTACCACAACTGAATTCACTCTAAGATTATATATAATATTTTGTCCTTCAGCATACCTTGGAAAAACACACATAATTTATGATGATTGAAAAATGCCACTTTTAATTTTAACAAAGCAATCAAAGCAATCGGCTATGTGTGCATTTATAAGTTTCTTCTAGTTCCCAATTTTTTTTTTTTCAAACAGACTCTTAGTCTGCCACCCAGGCTGGACTGCAGTGGTGCAAACTTGGCTCACTGCAACTTTCACCTCCAGGTTCAAGCCAGTCTCCCACCTCATGTTCCCAAATGGCTGGGATTACTGGTGCACACCACCATGCCCTGCTAATTTTTTTACTTTTGGTAGAGATAGGGTTTCACCATGTCTGCCAGGTTGGTTTTGAACTCCTGACCTTAAGTGATCCTACTGCCTCTGTCTCCCAGTAGTTCCCAAAGTTAAAGAAAAATCATCAATTTTGATGTGTTTATATTAGTTTATTAGCTTTTGTTTGCTTACTGTGAGGTATACAATCTGTGCCATTGGATTCCTGTTTGTTGTTCTTAAGTTTTTTGTTTGTCTGTTTTTAAGATACATGTCAGTGTGTTGAAGTGCAGTGATGCAGTCGTGGCTCACTACAGCCTCAACCTCTTAAGCTCAAGCCATTATCCTTCCTCAGCTTTCTGAGTAGGTGGAACTACAGAACTGTAGGTGCATGCTACCACACTAACAAATTTTCAAATTTTTTATAGAGACAGGCACTCACTGTATAGCCCAGAATGGTCTCAAACTCCTATCTTCAAGTGATCCTCTCATCTTGGCCTCCCAAAGCGTTGGGATTACAGGCATGCACCACAGAGCCTGGCCTACATTCTTTATATCAGTTTTACCTAAAGTAGGGAAAAATTTAGTTCAGCAATATTTCTACCTTCATATGTTATTCTTCATTTGTTTGATATCATTTAAACTTGGCATTTTATGAAATGTCATAGGAATTTTATAATGTCTTTTTAATCACAACACAATAAGGGAACTCAACAATTCTTCCATTTTACCAATAATCAAGAAAAAAAATACACTGAGTAATTTTATTTTCTGGGACAGAGTCTCATTGTCACCCAGGCTGGAGTGCAATGTTGTAATCATGGCTCACTGCAATCTTGACCTCCCACAACTCAGTTGATCCTCTCACCTCAGCCTCTTGAGTAGCTGGAACTACAGGTGTATGCCACCACACCCAGCTATATATATATATATATATATATTATTTTTCCTTTTTTTTTTTTTTTAACGATGGAGTTTCAACAAATTGCCCAGGCTGGTCTTGAACTCCTTGCAACGAACGATTTGCCCACCTCAGCCTCTCAGAACTCCCAAAGTGTTGGGATTACAGGCATTAGTCTTTATGCCTGGCTGTATCATTTTTATTCACATTTATGAAGGATTTAAGATGATTAATTTATTAACTCTTGTTTATTGACCACATTAATCAAAAGTGAATTGAGTATTTTTAGAGTACAGAACAAAGGGGTAAAAGTATTTAGTCTATTGTAGGGAAGGTAAAGAGAAATAATTTAACTACCTTGAATTCTTAACATTTGCTTTGGCATTATTAGCCCAAGATTCCAACTATGCTAAGCCACGTAACCAACAATTATCTGAAAAGCTTATTTTGACTTTTGACACACAATGAAACTGCAAGAATTTCTTTGTTGGGTCCAACTGTGCCGATAATCTGCTGATACGCATGAGTGCAGTCATTCTGGTTGATTAGTTGTTTATTGTTAGTATCATAAACATATTGCTGTGCTATAATGACTGTAAAATAATATAATTCTTGGTCTGATGTACTGTTCACACAGTCAAATATTCTTATTAAAAGGTTTTTCAAACTAAAGTGTTTCAGTTGACATTTTTTTTTCAAGATGATTATTCTTAGTTTTTGTGCTTTCTTTAAGAATATGACATTTACATAAAAATTTCCAATGTTTGATTCATTCATGTATTCATTGATTTATCAAACTTTTAATGAGACACTTTACTGGACACTGGGCTCTCACACTAGTGGAAAAGAGAAAATGTGAAAAAATATATTAAGTGAAAAGATATGTAATAATAAGACATGCATAATGCTCTATTGTCATGTGTAAATTTTTGCACTAAAGTAAGTACAAGCATTTAGTGAATTATTTGATTTTTAGCTTACATAATTATTTTGCCAGAAATGATCACCATAAGTTTACTATTTTGTAAAGTATCTCTTTATTCTTCCTTTTATTTCTATTATATTCACTAATCATTGTTTGAGGAGGTTCACCGAAAGTTCAAGGTATGTTTGCTGTGATCTACTCAATAATAATTCTTTTCTAGGTTTAATAATAACTATATTCACTGCATTTTCATTAACCTCTTGTTTTAAAGATTTGTTTTATATGCTAATATATAGAGGTTTTCTGAAGGTCTTTGTATAGCTTATTACTATTCATCTGCTATTGCACTGACCCAAAATCCTGAGCATTATCAGTAACTCAAAATATCATTTGTTCACTTTATTTTTAGTAATATGGATATACTTTATGTGCATGTGTATGTGCAGGCAATTTTATAATGTTTTCTAGAAAAACCGAATTATTTTCTATTAAGAAAGTTGTTTAATGTACAAAAGACTATTTGTTTTTTAATGTCCAAGTCAGTTTTCTTTTCATAAGTATTACTTTTCCATTCCCCGACTTTGCCCAGTGCCTTGGTGATTTTCTTCTACTAAGCCAATTAACCTTGTTGCAGAATTATTTTTCCCACATATCTAGTCCTCCTGAGTTGAGCAGATTACACAGCCACATTTTCCATTACATAAACCAAATTCCTTTCCATAGTTGTGCAGATTACAAAATAATATCTATTCACTTAAATATATACATGGACAGCTAATACTCAAATATCTAATATGTATAAGGAATTATGAAAGCTTGTGCTATCTTATAAAAAAGGTACCAATAAACTTGTATTTTAAAGGAATTATTGAGAAATCATTTTTTGTCCCAACTAGGGACAGATAGGAAAACAGTAAATTATGGAGGAACTATTAACAATGGATTCTGAAGGTTGGCTATTTGACCTTCAGAGATCATCAAAACCTAGATAAAGGACAATGTCATGAACAAAGGCACTGAGGCAGATAGCCAAAGGAGGATTCTTGGGTATGGGGAAAATTTATTTTAGCAAGAGTGTAGAATAAGACCAAAATTTCCACTGGAGACTTGCTTAGTTTGGGGCATACTGTAGAAAACCTTTTGTGTAAAGCTGGCAAAATCTAATTTTTTTAATTTGGTCAATTGGAAGACAATTAAAATTTTGGATCATATTAATAAAACATTGTACAATTATTCATATTTTCTAAGTTTATATAAATAGAAAATGCTATTAAAAGGAGATGAATTATCAATTATTAAATAAGTTTATATGAATAGAAAATGCTATTAAAAGGAGATGAATTATCAATTATTAAATAATTTACATGTATGAAGTCATATATAAATAAACATGCAGCAGTATTAGACAAAACAAATGTTAGAGCTAATGGATACATATGTACATGGCTAAGAATTAATGACAGAAGAAAAATGCATTGTCATAAAATATTATGCACAAAACCAAGAAAACAGCAGCTTTTGAACTATTTCATACAATGTGCTGGAGAACCACAGAACACAGGGGAGAAGGAGATAATTGTAAATCAGAGATGAATAAAGAAAAATAGCTTTCAGAGATTTCATGAAAATAGATTTTGATGTGTTAAGCAATAGTGAATCTAGTTAGGTTTTTGAAGGCATAACAGGAGACTGAACTTTATTTCATATGTTGACTTGCTCAAATATATGTGTGAATTCAAATAGTTCTGACTTAGAGTGAAAACTGCAAGTTGAAAACAGCTGTCTGTAGTTTCATGGCTCCAGATTCACTCAGAAATAATAATGGGGGTTATTTCATTGTGATAGAAAATGAAAGAAGATTGAAAGATGATACTGAGGTAACAAGAGATTCTTCATTATCCACTGAAGTTTGTAGTAATTATGCTTGAAGAGAGATGCTTTTATTCTGCAGACTCTCCTTTCTTGGCACAGCCATGCCCTTTTCTTGGATCTAAGGTACTTGAGATTAACAAAGATGAATGTGGTCTCATTTTGAAACTTCACTGATGTGCATTCTGCTCAGAAATTTTTATGGTCTGACAAATCTCACTTCTTACAATCTGAGTTATTTTAACATATATCATTTTATTTTATCTCCATTTGACAGATTTTTAAAATGTTCATTCTTTAATTGGCATGTGGCCCAAATAAGTTGTATGAAAAAATAATAGAGAAGATCTTCAGAGTTTTTAATTAGGTCAAGTCAATTTTCTCTGCTTTTTCTTAAGCCAAGGGCATCATTATTAGAAAGTGTCTAATGTGATACAGGATTTCAAAAGCAGCACAATCAATGGCTTTTCCATTGTCATGAAATAATAGGGCTGAAGCTTAATTATATTTCAAAAATGAAAAGCAAAAATTTTGAGCCTTTTATCACAGGTTTTCTGAGGTTACAATTTATAAAAGTAGAGATAAAAATCAGTAGATTTTCTCCGTTTTGTGTACATTATAGACTCATCAGCCCTTTGTTGTAAATGGCCTTAATGTTGTGGTAGTTTGATACTGTGAAGTCATTATGACTTCAAATATGTAGATGTCATTTAACTTTAAATATTTTTTCTGTTTCTTTATTCACACAGAAAGCTTAATTGACCTGAAATGCTTTTCACTATACTGCTTTCAACATTGCATTTTGTTATATTTTCTTTACTTCAGAGAGTTGGAAACAATAGATACCGTAAAAGTTATATTTGTCTAAAATTCAGTTCATTAAAAATAATTTTCTGAATTTAGGTAATTTAAAGCTCTAATGATGTGTCTTTGAACACTGGTGGACTCACTATAATAAAATCCTGTATAGAGACTTGTTGTTTAAATGTCTTCTTACCTACAATATCTCATGTGCTCTCCTTGTTATAGATTTCAGATTTTAGAGCCAATGTTACTTATTCTTGTTATATAGATATATAGATGTAGCAATTGGGGCTGACAATATTAAATGCTATGCCATGACTATACAACCTGATTAGTAAGTCTGTGTGTGTGTGTGTGTGTGTGTGTGTGTGTGTGTGTGTAATAGAAATGGTGAAAAACACTGAATACCTTAAGACATGAAACCAGTCCATATGATACCTGCCTGTGAACATTTCAAACCAGGGGCTTGGGAGAGAAATGAGAAGAGAAATTATCCGATCTAAAGAGAAAAGCCTGGTGAGAATTTTCAGTGGGTCTATTGGGGGGAATAGGGGAGGGACAGCGGTGAGGGGGGAGCTGGGGAGGGATAGCCTGGGGAGAAATGCCAAATGTGGGTGAAGGGGAGGAAGGCAGCAAAACACACTGCATGTGTTTACCTATGCAACTATCTTGTATGTTCTGCACATGTACCCCAAAACCTAAAATGCAATAAAAAAAAGAAAATCTTGAAGCAATAAAAATTAATGAATTTAACCAGAAACAAAAAAGAACAAAGACAAGCCTATCTACTAAACAGAACTGCAGCTAGAGCTAATTGTTCCAAAGGGTGGCATTTTTCAAGTGGCAGAATGGAAACAGAAGTTTGCCCCTCTGCTTTATTACAAAGATTAAGTGTAACTCCTCCCAAAAGAAAAGGAAGAAAGGAAAAAATTCAGAAAGAAAGGAAAAAAATCAGAAAGAAAGAAAAAGAAGCAGAGAGAAGAGAAAAGAAGGAAGGAGGGAGAGAGGGAAGGAGGGAGGGAGGGAGGGCATTAGATTCCATCTGCCTTGCCATTCCCACCTAACTTCTTCCTACCTCATTGTGTCCAACTCCTGTGGATTTTTCTAACTTCTCTGTGGACACAGGCAGCAGACAGTTCCATCCTTTCATTTCTAGAATCATGAATTAATATCGTAAAAGTGGACTGCAGTTTCTAAAAGGAAAGCTGTTATAATTAAAAAAGTATTCCTTAAGATTTTGATAAAATGTAAAAGCAACTATAAATGTCCATAATTTGAAATGTTGAAATAATGATTTAAATCCATAAAAATAAGACTATATAAATATATATCTATATTATGGATATGCATTTATTTTGAGAGGATTCAAAATAAAATCAAATATTTAAATTTTTTATGGTTCTATATATGTAATTACTAAAAATTAGGTAAACAAAATTCAGAGAAGCAAAAATGTCTGCATAAAGGTTGCCACTTTTATTATTAAATTAACCTCACAATTCTGTGTCTGTTTAAAAGACATTAAACAATATGAATTAAAAGATACAGTAATAAAAAATATTTTATTTTAGACTTACATTGCCCTTTAAAATCCCAAATGCTAAATAAATTCTTAGCTTTAAATGAGAACAAGCACAAGCCTATTGAGTCTTTTGCTCACTCTAACATAATATAATATGTTACTTTAAAAAGAAAAATTGTCCCAATTCAATAATTAAAAATGCCTACTGCCATGTAATAATCAAAATTTGAAAGTGACTTAACATTAAGTCATCTTGTCTTCACATGAGGCTGAATGTTGGCTGCAGTCTCCTCTCTTGCAGAAGCTTCTTGACCAGAATTACATCACTTTTACGTGACTCCAAGCCAAAAATTTGTATGGTGTCTCACAGGTTGCATTATCAGAGAGTAGCCCTATTTATCTGCTATCCTGTTTCTCTAGTGAGTCTCTCCAGTTTCAGTTTACTAAGAAGTGAGTCACATCTCATACTGTGTCAACTAGTTGCACAGAACAAATTTCCATAGAAACCCTGCTCAGCTGACTTGAGGTGAAGGACAGTTCACTCCCTCCTACCTTCCAAAGCAATCCACAAGATATTTCAAACAACTGCCCCTCAAAACCTCCAAACTCTCCAGGCTCAAAAATCCTATACTTATATACTCTCCATGCTGGTAAGTTTTTTTTAACAGGGTTGTGACCATTTTGTATAAAATTTTTCGTTGTGATCTGTTTTACCACTCACTTTGAAATGTAGTGGCATCTATTGTCTCCATAAGGTAGCTGAAATTGTGTTGGGAGAATTTGATGGTAACTTTTTATGTACATACACACAGATATAGGAATAATTGTAGTAAAATGAGTAAAGCATCTATTGGTTTTAAATAAGACATGTTTTCAATGTTTTATAAATAGTTTTAAAAGCAATAAAAGGCATTGAAAGGTTTGAAAGAAAAAGCAATGTTATGCTTTGTGGATTGATACTATATATCCCCTATATTTTCAAGAGCTCTAATTTCACTTTTGCCATTTTCCTTTTTCAGAAATTATGTTTATTTTCAACTTTGATGTGTGGAACATTTCAAATTACACATTAGGAGTGTGTGCATGCACGTGTATCTTCCCTAGAGTCAACAATTGTTACTGTTTACCATACTTTCTTTATCTAGCTTTTTTTTTTTAACCATTTGAAAGTTATGTGCAGATTTCTACCAGATCCAGGGTATGGAACACCCCAGAAGTCCTCAGTCTCTCTTTCTCAAGCCTCAGCTCTTTGTTACTGTTTTCTTATCAGAAAAGCCTTGCCAAAGGCTTGTGTCAGTTCCATAATTTTACAGTTCTGGATATTGGTGCTGCTGCCACCCCTATTACAGTCTTAAGATCCCAATTTCATGAATTACTGTAGGAAGAGGCTCTGTGAGTACTCCTTGGCCAAATGGGACTAAAAAGGCTCTGGCTTCACCAGAAGCTGCCTGGAGGTCAGGTGTTACAACCTGGAAATTTGACAGAGTTAAAAATCACAGGACTGACTTTGATAATGGGACACAGGAGTGGAAAGGAAGAAGCACATGATAGTTTCCTTTCCCTTTCTCTTTTCCCACCTCACAGACAGAAGATGCAGTAGATTAGCAGGCTCTCTGGAAAAGGCTGTGAAGCCTAACAACTATTTGAGAAACTGTGACCAGTTCAAGAATGCAGCCTCTAGTAATTTTCTCCCTCTTTTTCTGCCTTACTTCCCCATTCCTCTCATGCTTCCTTCTCTCAAATTCTTCCCCATGTCCCTTATCAAGTGTTAGCACACGTACATTTTTTCCTCAGGCTCTGCTTTCTTAAAAGTTGATACAGTTGGTACCAAGAATATCAGTCACTATAAAATAGACCCTTGGAGCTGGATTTTGTAGCTGGGTTGCTTTTCACTTGGAATGTAGTGGAAATCTCATTGTTCTTGGTAAAAGGAAGGAAATGACCCTGATATGCAGTGACATCATTATGACATAGATGTGAAAAATATATAGTGAGAGATAAAGAGGCAGCTACTTGTAACTTGTCTGGCACAATTATAATTTCAAAGACATAGGTCTGGTGTGACTTTTTTGATGCAATGAAAGTCTGCAAAAGACAGCGACAGGTAAATGGCAGCCATTTGTCAACTTAAAGGCATACAGTGAAAACTGGAGGGCTTCTATGGCAGCTTAAAGGAGAGTCACATCTCATTGCTGTCTCAGAACAACTGTACTCCTGGAGTGATACCCCCTAGCAGAGACTGAGCAAATGAACATGGGACACCTATTGGCTATGGGCAGGAACAGCCAATTATCAGCTTGTTCTCAGATGAGTTGAGTCAGATATTTTGCAAGAGCAGAAGCAGCAACAATCCATTAAAAAATAGAAATGGTACACAAAAAAGTCATATTCAAGCCAGTCCAGATCACATGAAAAAAAAAGATGAATCAATGGCCTGGATTATCTTGTCACCTACACGTATTGCTCCCTGAACAAACACTGGCCTCTTAAGACATACTCTATGATCAACTGCCCTGGAGGAAAGGACTTGGGACAGGCTCACAGGTGAATAGATGCAGCATGTTGGTACCACCCAAGAAAAGGCTGCTGGTATATTACAGCTCCACTCATTGCCATGTAGGGCAGCAGTGAGAGAAAATCATCCAAATTGCAGACCTGGCTGCAGTACACGGGGTAACCCAGCTAATACAAAGAGAGAGGTAGCCTGAGGTAGAGATAAGGACTGACTCCTCAGCTATGCTGAATAATTGAGAGAATTTGCCAGAATCATAGAAAAATAACACTAGAAGGTCAGGGAATGTCTCCCTGATACATATGTGTGTGGATAAACATGAAAATGGGAACAACCTATATGATCTTGATGTCTCATTTTAGTGGCCATCAGTGAGCATTTATGAAAGCCTCAGAACCAGGTAGACAGGAAGGCCCATCCAATGGACATCAGGCATCATTCCACCTTGGTTATCCATGGAGAAATATATGTATTATCTTACCAATAGAGTCCTCTTCAGCAAGATTGAGGGAGTTGTTTTTACTACTGAATTCCCAAGTATCTGGAATTGGAAACTAATTTTTCCCCTTTGAAACTTTCTCTGCAATACCTGTTACTTATCTTGGGGCAGGACGGTCACTTTGAATCTCTTCCATTCTGGAGTATATCCTTATTGAAATAAATACCTGCTCCACTTTTGGGCTAATCTTCTGTGACTTTGAAACACTGAGCAGTATTACCATTAGAAGGTTTTACACAATGACAGACACATTCATATTATATTCCATAGATTGCTGCCTCAGATCAAATGGCTTGTTAATGGCAAATGAGATGCAATAATTGACTCACAATATGAGATTTACTGATTTACCAAGTTATACTATGTCCCAGAAACAGGCATCTTGAACAAATGATGAAATGGCCTGTTGATGGTACAGGAAGTTTCCAACCCCAGGTTACACTTTGCCTTTTTAGAGTATAGTTGTACAGACTGGGGTATATGAACTCACTCAATAGCGAATGTATAGAGCTATGTGTTTTCAAAAGCAAGAAACACTAGTTTGAGGATCAAGGAATAAAATTAGCATCGCTTCTTTCTTTTGTCACTTGGTCTCTTTGAAAAGTAAGCTCTGCTAAATTAGAAGTTCTGATTCACAAGTGCGGATAGTATATTTCTACCACAAGACACAGTAAGAATTCTGCTAATTGGAAAATTTCACTACTAACTGACTACTTTTGAAGTTTTCATCCTATTCAGTTATCAGACAATGGTATGAGTAGTAGTCGTGGCTAGAGAAATCAACCCCCATTGTCATGAAAAGCTGGTTATCCATGCAAAATTCCTCAGAAAAGAGTGTTCCTGGAGTCCACTGGAATCACTGGAAACATGATCAGTGATGAATCGAAATGGGGAGCTATAAAAACAGTGGATCTTTAACAGAATTAAGAGTTTGGAATATTTGGGAAAGGATCACTAGAACACTTAGCAGGTAAGCAACCTAGAACATGTGAAGATATGGAGAAATGTGATGAAACTCTGGAATAAGTGATAAAGATGGGAATTGAAAAATATCAATTTTACTTCACAGTCAGCTGCAGCATGAAGATAATAGATTTGTTTGCTAACACTCCTTGTCCAGTGCAATTTTTGGTGATTGCAACTACCCTTCACCTTGAAAGACTGGATATTCATCTCCCTTCTAAGAAGCGAAAGGGTCTTGATCTCATAGGATGTATAGTCACTGTAAAATCATGTGAGATGTCCTTAGTAGCATGAACAATGGATCATACCAGGCCCAAATAATGTACCATACCAGATCTGCTTGGCTCCTCCCACTATACCCCCAACCACCTTCATCCTGGCTGCTTGCCTTGCTTCCTAGTCAGACTGAAGATTATAAGTTTCCTGACTATTTAGTGGTAAGATCCCAGTTTATGTGGCTGGCATTGCTTCCAACAGAGACCAAAGAACCCAATGTGTTCTACATATTGATAGAAGAAATCCATGACCAGGATCTGGATGGACCAGACAAACAGAAAGTTTTGCTTCAGAAAGAGCTGTCTGGTGGGGGAAAGAAACACAACCTGAACAGAGTTAATTCCTTACGGGTTGAATTTTGACCCGTAAGATATAAGAGACTAGAGGTAGGAAGAAGTAATAGATAGCTTGCCATCAAATGCCCAAAGGGTCAATTCCAGGAAACTAGTTTCACACAGTCTCTCTGCACATTTCCTACAAGACAGGCCAAGCAGCTTTGTTTGTTTGTTTGTTGTTTGTTTTTTGTTTTTCTGCAAAGCCGTGTTTCTAATGTTTAATCTAGTCTATTCATTTTGCATGTCCTCCCTGCCTAGCTTGCATTTATCCTCATGCTCATCAGCTTCTGTCTCAGCTTCTGTTTTCTCAGGAACATGGGCTAAGACAAGTACCATGATATGTCTCTAGAAATAAAGATATTCTTCTGCAGAACCATAGTCTGCAGCTGCATAACCAGTATTGCACCATCAAAGATTAGTCATACTTTCATAATTTAATTGCATATGCCTTTGGATATCTTCTCAAGTATTCATTTTGAATAAGAATACAACCAAGGTTCAAACACTGCATTGGGTCATTGTAGTGGTTTAATTTCTTTTCATCTAAAATACAACCTACATCTTCTTATGGAATTGAATGTTGAAATGTCCAAGCTGGATTTTTTCTTTTTTTTTTTTTTGAGATGGAATCTCGCTCTGTCACCAGGCTGGAATGCAGTGGCATGATCTCGGCTCATTGCAGCTTCCACCTCCTGGTTCAAGCGATTCTCCTCCCTCAGCCTCTCGAGTGGCTGGGATTATCACACCCAGCTAATTTTTGTATTTTTAATAGAGATGGGGTTTTACTGTTTCAGCCAGGATGGTCTCAATCCTCTTGACCTCATGATCCGCCCTACCTCACCCTCCGAAAGTGCTGGGATTACATGCATGAGCCACTGCAGCTGGCCAGCTGGTATTTTTTATTGCTTCCTTGAATTGTCATTTAAGTTGTTCCTCTGTCAACATTTGAGTTATATGAGCTAAATATATGAGAGGCTTCCTTAAAATACCAGAACATGTAGGTCTTTATTCTTAGGTAACAGTACTCACAGTAGTTTGCATAATTTTTCAATATTCAATACTTCAAACTATTTGATAAATGTATTTAGAGAACTCTTTAATTTTTACTTCTTGTTATTAAGCTCACTTTTAGGGAGTTGACAATCCTTTATACAATCATTATTTCCTGGTTTTCTGACACATTTGTCATTCCTGCCTCATACAAACATCTTCAAATCTAAAGCATTTCCTAGTTTTTTTTTTTTTTTTTTTTAATTTACCACTCTCTTTCTCTCTCTCTTTCTGTGTGTGAGTGTGTGTATATGTATTGATGGCAAGTTCACTGTATAAGTCACATAACTTTTACTGTAGTAAACTTGGAGAATCTTCTAGGCAGCAGATTTTAGATGTATTCTATTTATTGTTAACATAATTTTATCTTTCTCAGATTGCAGAAACTTTTGATAAATTTTATTTTGCTGGATCAACTTCTATTCTCTTTTTTGTTGTGGATTAATACCTTGGTTTTGATTAATTTACTGCCACCTAATGACATCAAAAGGAAAGGTTAAAATATTGTTTATAAATACGTGACCTCAAAACTGCATGTTGCGTTTGCTTGCACCCTTGGCACAAGCATGCTCAATAGACACAGGTAATTACAATGAATCCTGAGAATTGTCCAACTCCACAACACTGTGCAAAGAAAGCCAGGTTGTTTTATTTCAAGAAGGAAGAATAAAAAAATGAATCAGTAAGAATAAAAGAATGATTAGTGCTTTCTTTAACACAGTTATGTCTTGTTTTTAGAGAGCTGCTCATCATGACTAAAGATCCTATAGGAGGTTTCATTTGTGGTTGTGTTCTATATTATTTACAGGATAATTATCCTATCAGTGCATCATTTTGTTTGTCTTCTGTATTATATTCTTTCTAGTTACTTAAATCATATTATTTTTTATTTCCAACTTTACATTGAATTTCCATACTTTAATGTCAATAACAAAATTTTTAGAAATATTCTAATTTGCTTCTACTAATATATAATATATTTCTTAATTATTTAGTTTGTTATTTTGCAGTGTACTTTTTTTTCTGAATTCAAACTCTCCTTTTTTAACTTATTCTATTGTTTTATTTTCTTATTTCAGGCTTCTGGATTTAATGAATGCATTTTCTGTTTAAATTTATCTAAGTGTATTGCTTGTGGAAATTTAATTCCCCACCCCTGCCAGGTTTTTGTGCATTTTCTTTTACATTGGGTCTGTTTTTCAATTACTAAAACAGGAATTCACTTTAAATTTTTGTTTTTATTTATTTAATGAAATTCAGTTACTTTAAAAATTGATCAAAGGGTACAAATTTTCATAAGTACTGGAGACCTAATGTATAGTATGGTGACTATACTAAGAATAGTCATTATATAATTAATAATAATGTATGGTATATCAGAATTTTACTAAGGGTGGATCTCAAGTATTCTCCCTACAAAAATAAATAAATAAATAAAAACAACCAACAAATGGTAACTATGTGAAGTGATGGATATACTGATATATGATTAGCTTAATTTTGGTAATTGTTTTACAATTTTTATCCTTATTAAAACATCAGAATTGATGTCCCTTGATCCTCAAACTAGTGTTTTTAGTTCATGAGAGCACATTTCTATACATTTTTGTGTTTCTAGCCCATGAGAGCACATTTCTATACATTTGCTACTGATTGAGTTTGTATACCATAACCTGTAAGATTATACTCCAAATAGGCAGTGTTACCTGGGGTTGGAAACTTAGCTGTTCTAGCAAAAGGCTATTTTATCACTTTTTCAAGCCACCTGTTTCTGGGATTTAGTTTAACATGGTAAAATCAGTGAATCTCATGTTGTGAGTCAATTATTGCATCTCCTTTGTCATTAACAAATCCTTTGAACTGAGGCAGTGTACTATGAGATATAATATGAACATGCCTGTCATTTTGTAAAACCCTCTAATGATAAAGCCAGTCAGTGTTTCAAAGTCACAGAATGAAAGCCCAAAAGTGGAGTAGTTATTTATTTCAATAAGGATATATTCCAGAATGGAAAGGATTCAAAGTAACTGATTGAGTCCAGCAGGGCTGTGCTCTCTGCTGTGACAGGGCAACACTGTCACAGTGTAAAGAGAGTCTCGAGGGCACAGACTCTCTCCCCACTGCACAGCTGTTGCTAGGGAATGAAGAAGGGATGGTGTTGGCTATTCAAGACCGTCACTCCTGCCCTCTTCTATATCTCTTTCAGTAATATAAGAATAAAAGCAGGTACTGTGATTGCTCACTTGATTTTTGGTTCTGTGATGGCGCTTTGCTGTGTGCAGATAGTTGTTAAAATTTGGTCTTCCTGCAAGGGGTAGAGGGGGTGTGAATGCTGTAGGCTTCTGTTACAGCATGTTCCTTTGTCCTTGTAGCACAAATAATTTAATCAGAATTTTCCGTTTCTTCAAAAAATATTTTCTCAAGGAAGCTAAATTAAATTGCTTTCATGCAGACACTTATACAAATTAACAACAGTTGAAACATCGGAATTTTCACTCTCAATAGATATAATTTTTATTTTTAAATCATACCTTAATAAACCTGGAAAAAAGTCACTCTTGTATTTCAATATGCCACACATTTTCTTTGTAGTGTTCTCAAAATTAATAACGTAAGCTTTGTTCAGATCTTTAAATTGCTTTGACTTAATATGTGTGTTCCAACATGATATACCTCACAGTATAACTGAGAACTCCGTCTTGCCCTCTGAGTGACAGTATGAAGACTGGGTGCTGTGTTTTATGTATTTTGCTGCTGTGAAGAAGCAAGGATGAAAAGAGAGGTGAAACATCAGCAGGTGTTTTGTATTGTCTTTCTAATGGAGTTTACAGTACTGCTATGGGCTGAATAGACAGTGGCATCTACATGCCAATGAGAGAGACCTCAGAAAAAACCAACCTGGCTGACACCTTGATCTTAGATTTTTAGCCTCTGAAATTGTGAGAAAATAAAATTTTGTTGTTAAGCCACCATTCTATGTATTTTATTATGGCAGCCCTAGCAAGCAAATGCTTTCTACTTTCTCTTTTGAGATTGTGTCAAATATCCTGTGCATTGTTTAATCAACCATACAGGATGTATTATCCTCCAGTGAATGTGTACAGTCTTGTGATTTAGAAATTCAGCTCAATTCACTAAGGATAAATGAAAAAGTGATTTTTTTCTTGTCTCTGCTAAAAGGTTGATATCCTGTCATAGGAACATCTATTACAAGATTTTTTTGAATCCTTCTTGATGTGCTTCTATTCCTTTCTGTGTGCCTATGATTATATTCAAAGGAATTTATTTTAATTTTCAGAATTTTGTGAATTAAATCATGTTGCTACTTTAGCTCTTCTCAAACTTAAATATGTAGTGAGAATGTAAGTTTCTGTTCCCATCTTTTAAAAATTTCAAATTAGAACCACAGTGTATTACTTTGTGGATTGCTGCTTTTAAAAGTTTTCTTGATTTAATTTTTATGCTCATAGTTTACCTGTTGGAAGCAGATAGCAGATAGTAGAATTTAACCAGCAATAAGCTACACATGGCACTTAAATACAATTTTATGGCATCATAAGTTTTACAGAAAATTTTTCATTACTTTTGCTATAATTAACATCAAATATTTGTTTACGCTAATGCAGGTTTCGTAGAGGTTTGATATGAGTGGAGCATGATGGCGTACATACCATTTCTTTCAAATATCAACAAAGAGGGTGAATTAATATTTTTACCCCACCAGAAAACAGGATTGTTCAAAATCATTCTATTGACCTTAGAATTACACTTACACTAGTAGATTTAATAAATGTTTCATTGTTCATATTGATGACAATACTTATCCCAGTGAAAGTCATTTTTTACAGTAATGGCTGACTCGGAATTCTTTTTCTTTATCTCCTTTCAATACCACAACTAATTCAAAGCTACAGGTGCCACTTTTCAGTACAAGGCCAAAGCAACTCCACCAGCAAAGAGTACCTCTTAAATCTTTTTCAATCATTGCATTGGCAAGTTTCCTGCTTTTCAAGTGTTTGCAATTTCATTAAAATGACATCGAAAACCTGGTATGTGATTGGCATGCAACCTGTATGAGAAGAGCTTTGAATATCTTGCACAGGCTCCTCTTAACCAGTGAAGAGCAACATCCTCTCTACGTATCTTGCTTCTGATGGTATTCAGATATTGGTGAAACTTCTCTGGAAAGAGAATCCAAAAGTTTTGATGTAAGCAGGAGATTTTGGTTCATTTTTGTGTGAATAGATTGTTTCCCCTTTTACTACTTGGAGGCAAAATATTTGGATATGTTTTGGTCAATACAGTCTAGAATATTTGAGAGAAATTGCCCATACATTTTTATAGATTTAATTAGAAATAAGTTTAAACGTTCCTATTTTTATCCAAATCACATGCCTATATACTGGTACTTAAAACACCAATATCAGTTACACACAAAAGGATCATTTGGTGGGCAACTTTAAAAACAGCGAAATTTGCCCTGGACATATTAATAGAAATAATAGCTTTGATTCTTGGCAGTAATTCTATTTACTATAATTGGAAATGGGCACACATATGAACAGTGATAGGCACCTTCATTGAAGTTTATAATAAAAGTTCTTATAAAATAAGAAGAATGGAAGTTATATAAAATAGAAAAATAAAAAAATATTTGAAGTGGTTGCTAAGTTGTATATGTGTCTATGCATTAAAGTAATTTAATTCGGCTTACTGGAGAAAATGATTTTCAAAGAAACTGAAAATTTTGATTAAATTGTTTGTACTTCATGCGTAAAGCAACATGCTGCAATAGAAGCCTGCAGCATTTATCCCCTCCCTACCCGCTGCAGGAACATCAAATTTTAACAAGCACGTGGAAAAGCACCATCACAGAACCAGAAATCAGGTGAGCAATCACAGTACCTGCTTTTAATCTTATATTGCTGAAAGGGGCATTGAAGAGGGTAGGAGTGACAGTCTTGAATCGCCAGTGCCACTCCTCCTCCCTCCCTTAGCAACAGCTGTGTAGCTGGGAGAGAGTACGTGCACTTGGGGAAGGGAAAATGAGTTCACATTGAACTCAATATTTCCCTTTCACAGCAGAGAGCAGGGCCCTACTGGGCTCAACCAGTGCCTGCACACAGAGGGAATATTTGGACCAGACCTAGCCAGAGGGGAAACTGTCCATCCCAGTGTTCGGAACTTGAGTTTGTTGGCAAGCCTTAACACCGTAAGACAAAATGCTCTGATCTCCTGGGTAAACTTGAATGGCAGTCTAGGACCCAAAACCTGCAATTCCTAGGCAATCTTAGTGCTGCACTGAGCTCAGAGCCAGTGGACTAGGGTGGCAAGTGACCTAATGAGACACCAGCTGGGGCAGCTAAAGAAGTCTTGCTCCACCACTCCCCCAAACCCGGAGGGAATACAGCTCTCAGCAACTTAAGTGACTCCTTCGGTCTCCTTAAGGAGAGAACAAAGGGTAAAGAGGACTTTGTCTTGCACCTTGGATACCAGCTCAACCACAGTAGAACAGAGCACTGGGAACAGTTGTAAGGCCCCTGTTCTAGGACCTAGCTCATGGATGACATTTCTAGACACACCCTGGTCCAAAAGGAAACCCACAGTCTTGATGGGAACCCTCAGTCTTAATGAAGCATTAATGAAAATCTGCTCATTGTAAATTATATATAAGAAAAAAACTGAATATATGTATGTACTTAAAAATAAGCCAGCTTTCAGTTATTCATTTCTTTCCATGTGCAAAGTATATTACATATTATCATATAAGTAGGAAAGAAACTTTTCCCAACTGGTTTGCTAATTTGATCATTGCCTATATGAAAAACATTTAATAAATTTAAAATCTTATTTGTGATAAAATACATCTAACATTTAATGTACCATCTTAACTATTTTAAAGCATACAGTTTTGTAGTGTTAAGTACATTTTCATTGTTGTACAACCAGGCTCCAAAACTCTTAAAAAACTGAAACTCTATATCCCATTAAATAAAAATATTCTATTCCTCCTTACCAGACACTGGTAACTACCCTTCTACTTTCTGTCTTTGTGAATTTGACTACTCTGCAATATTTGTGGTTTTGTAACTGGCTTATTTCACTTAGCATTACATCCTTAAGGTTCATCCATGTTGTAGCATGCATTATAATTTTATGCCTTTTTGAGCTTGAATAATATTACCTGGTATGTATGTGCTATATTTTGTTTGTGCATTATATCATTGATGTACTGTATCATGCATTTCGTTTATGCATTGGATCATTGATGAATACTCGAATGGCTTTCATCTTTTAGCTGCTTACAGTAATACTGCTATAAACACGGGTAAAACCAAGTTTTCTATTACTTTGGATATCTAGCCAAAAATAGAATTGTTGGATGATACAGTTATATTATTTTTGATTTTTTGGGAACTCCCAACCTGTTTTTTGTAGCTGCACCATTTTGCATTTATACTAACAAAACACAGAGGTTTTAATTTCTCTACATCCTTATCAACAAGTATTGATTTTCTCTTTTATTAATTTACTTATTTGATAGTAGGCATAGTAATGGGTGTGAGGTCCTGGCTCATGGCAATTTGCATTTCTCCAATAGTTCCTGGAGTTGAGTTTCTCTTTGTGTGGTTGTTAACCAAGCTACTAATTTTTTTTTCTCTATTTTTAAACTCTGAGTTTTTGTTGTTGTTGTTATTGAGTTGTAAGACTTTTTTATATATTGTGAATCTTAAATCTTTATTGGATGTATGAATTACAACTATTTTCACCCCTTCATAAATAAACAGAAGATTCAGCTATAAAAAAGATGGTAAAAAGCTCATGATCAGGTGGTAGAATATCAAAGAGAGTGAAGAAGGGACATTCTTCATTCATAAGAATTTTGACTTATTAGAGTTGCTATAGGAGCATTAGATTTAGTATGTTATGATTCTTTAGGAGCAAAGACAGATTTCATGAGAGTCCTTGTGTTAATAAATGTATAGCTTATTTAACAAATATTTGTCTATAACACAGGTTCAAAAGAAAACTGGGACAATTCTTAGATACAAATCATGAATCTGCTGACAAAATCGTTGAATGGCAAGAGGGTGAACTTATGCAGCATTGGTTATTTGTATATTTGACACATTTACATGATTCTTATGGTTAAAGACTACTTTTCTTATTATCTGACTTATGCCTATGGTATTTACTTGTTGTGTTGTAGCTTGTATGCTTAAAGAGATTTTAACAGCCAGGTATCAGGGAAAAATGACATCAGCTTGTTCAAATTTTCTTCTTTAGGTCAGACTAAATCTAAGTTTAGATATTTATCTGTGAAATTTATCACTTGACTATTGGAAAATTTTGCTGGCCTTCACAAAATAAAAATTTGCTTTCTTACAATTTACTTAATGCTAAATAATATAGTACCACTTAAAAGAGCTTGTTGATTAAGTATCGAATAAATTATGATTACTTAAAGAGCACTAATACTTTATCTTAGAGTTAATAGTCAACGGAAAGACCCTTGTGGTAAGTGAAGACTAATTGTGAAAATAAACGAAGTATAATTTTCAAGAATTTTTTATTCCATTAATTTTTCCATAGCATTTTCAGATACTGAAATGTGAAAATTTAAACTTACAGTGTTCAAGGTTTTTGTTTAATGTCTGTGACAATGATTAGTCTGACATACAATGATGATTTACAGCTTATTTTAGTATAAGCTGTAAATCATTGCCTAGGGCTAATTTACTCAACCTTTTTTGTATAATAGTTTGGTTGTGTCTACTCCAACTGAAATAAAAATGAATAAATTATATTTTATTAGTTCAATGGTATTTTTTTCTGTGATTTTACATAGAAAAAAATGCTAAAATGTTTAAGAAGCCAAGCAAACTATCACAAAGCATGCTATTAGGGAGGAAGGAAATGATTGAAATGAAAATATGACAATTATCTGATCTAGTATTTTTCCCCATTAGGCTGGTACTAACACTAAATAAACTGCTGATGAAGTGTTATTGTTTAGAATATAATTAACAGTGAATAGTCCTTTCCTCTATATCAATAAATCATGTTAACTGGCATAGCTTTGGGAGATGAAAAACAAACAACTCTTCAAAACAAGCATAGTTTTAATGAGCTGTATTGAAAAAGGATATTCAAATCCTTCTATCACATCTAATCCAACTCTACTTGGCTATAAGAGATCTGAGCATAATTGATAAAAACATCAAGAAATCTTAGGACATAATTTTTTTAAAACAATGCTTATTTTTTTTTCACTGAAGTATGCTTTATGTGTATTACCAGCTATCTGGTAAAAAAGTAAACATATTGTCTGGATTCTATGAGAAGAAGACACTAAGATAAAGATAAATGTGCAAATAGTGAAAATATCTATGAGAAAAATGAGGAGCCAGTGAGGTTGGGAGAGCTATTAGATGCAAGTATGACTCAAAATGAAGAAAAGAAAAAGAAGAAAGGAAGGTTATACAGAAGGATTGTAGACTTTGCAGATTGAGTGCAGATTTGTGAAATTTTCTGCTAGGCTCTCAGAGAGGACTCAAGTCAATGTTATATAATAAAGGATTCCTATGTCTTTCAGGAATAGGCCTGCCTCACTTTCTCAGCTACAGTCTGTCATTGGCGAGGAGGCGTTCATGAGAAGCATGATCTTGTTGGAAATCTCGCAGTGGGTTTACAGGCGCTGCAGCTTGGGTAGTCAGCCGATTATACTCCCTGATTTAGATATGAGGAGCATCTCCATTATAAACATGAAAACATAGAGCACTGACTAAGTAAATGATTTATAATCTATATAATAGACCATTCGATAGTAATTAAAATAACTCAGTCTACATGTATTTTTATGAATTAACAACATTTATTAGTGAAAGAAATAGGATTTTGGGAAAAATTTAGAGTTTTGTACAAAAGGAACACAACTTCCTTCAAAAATATCTATGTATGTACCTGTATATGTACAAATAGTTTGTGGGAAGACAAATATGAAATAATTAACATTGGATATTTCTAAGGGAGTAGAAGAGTAAAGAATGTGATTTCCATTTTTTATGTCATTGTGCATTGTTGATTATCATAAACCTACTCTAATTAAAACAAACATTAAAAAGCAAACTGTCCTTTTGAGACACCAGGCTATCGTGGAAACATCACCAACTGAAAGTTATGAGAAATCATTTTCTAGTTTACCAGTTGGGTGAATGATGTGAATGATTATCATCTGTGTCTGTTTTATCACTAGTCGAAGGACAAGCTTCTACTGTATAATCTTTAATTTTTTATTGTATTTTATAATCTTTAAATTTTAAAATGCCTGTATAAAACAAAGTTTTGAAGTTTTTCATATTATCTCCTAGTACTTACCTAAATGCAAATAGATTTCTGCATAAATCCAATTTTGGTGAAAAGAGCAGTTTATATTTTGCTGTTTAGTATCTATCAAAATGAGTTTCCGGTGAAAAACCGTTTTCTTAACTTATTTTAATACACAGGTACCTCATGTGTTGCGAGATTTGGGAAAAACTCCCACCCCTGACACTTAGATATGTATCACTCACAAGAAGACTAAAGAGAGGCTGGAAGAGCTCCACATGTTCCTGCTGAGATTACCACCCTCCAATCACACACAGGCCTTCAGGATTGCCCTCTGCTTCGCCACTACAAAAAGCATGGAAATTTGGTCACCTGGGAAGGCCACAGTTAGAATGAATAATCCAACTTTTCCTAATAGACCATGAGAAGTAGTAACCCCACGCTATGCTCACTACCATTATCTTCTGTAATTATTTATGCTTTTTAGGCAATCTCCTCAGTTCCATGAAAGCAAGCACAAAATAGAACAAAACTTCAAAGATGAAATAGCTTTCTCCACTGGAGTCTTAATTATAGACTCAAATGTGGTTGTTGATATACATTATTCGTTTGTTGTACTAAAATATATGCTCCCATGAGGGGAAAATTTTCTCTTTCTAGTTATTGAACACCTTGTGGGTATTATTTTATTATCAACAATATGAATACTATTACTATCAACATCAGCAGCATTGCTTTGACTGCTCACTGGGCTTGGGTAGTCTAAACTTCAGCTATATGAGGGAACAAAAACTATAAAGGGTGGAATTACCATTGTCTCTGCACTGCAGGCGAGGAATGCAATACCAGGTGGGATGGTGGTTTCCTGACAGGGCAAAAGTCTTTCTGTTCCTCTGTCTCTTTGTATTTTTCTAACTGTAAACTTCAAAGGATTCATCCAATATTTTTTGATTTCATTGACTTGAAGGTGTTTAAGAGTCCCATACTCAATTAACACACTCTTGTTCCAGAGATCCCACAAATCTCAGTGAGCCAAATTCAACCAAGGATCTATATATTTCTACTTCTCACTGTAGAACTGTCAGGGAACCACAGGTTGTGATTTAACACAAAGGAACATAGTTTTGCACTAGTTTTCTTCCTGTTTCCAGCAGCATCTGAGTTCTCACTTGTCTTTTAGACTCAGCACCTGATTAGATCAGGAAAGGTAGCTCAGGAGTTGAAAGTGAAAATAAACCAAATAGAATCATGTTGTCATTTTAATGAAATTCTTTTTTAGTTTATTCATATTTTAAATAGTTTTAAATTTATTTATATATTATTGAGTTTGCTTTTATTGTGTCTTTTTGTTGGTTTGATTAGGGTAAAATATTAATTTAGAAAAACAGGGCTTTTAAAAATTAGAGTGTGCTTTTCAATGCATCCATTGTAAATTATATTCTTTAGTTTAAAAAAGTAGCAACAGTATTAATTTTGTTAAAAAGTAGTAGATTTTACATACTTTTCATTGTCTATTAGTCATGAAGTTAAAGACAGCAATACCAAACTAAGTTAAATACTATTAATGCAAATGTAGCATATTTAAATAACATAATTTAAAAGTTATATAAATTGATAATGAATATTAAAAGCTTGACACAGTGAGTTCTTATCATGTATATGTTAATTTTAAACTTCAATAAATTTACCAAGATAAAACATAAAAATTATAAAATTTTCTGATCACACTGCCTGAAACCAGAAACTGATTAAAAAAAAAAAAAACCTCTTAAATCAAAACGCTCTACTACATGAAAACTGCAAACAGTATTTAACATATTATTGTCAAAATGAAATTTCACCATAAATGGAATGTGATACTTATAAAAACTATATGTATTAAAATCTACTTTATACAATTAATTACATAGAGAAATACATATAATCTTAAATACTTTTAAACTTATATAATACTTTCTACAATATATCCTGCCTTTTTTTTTTTTTTTTTTGAGACTATCTTGTTCTGTTGCCCAGGCTGGAGTGCAGTGGTGCAGTCTCGGTTTACTGCAACCTCTGATTCTCAGGCTCAAGCGATCCTCCCATCTCAGCCTCTCAAGTAGCTAGGAGTACAGTCATGCACCACCATCCCCAGCTGATTTTTTTTTTTAATTTTTACTAGAGATGAGGTTTTACCATGTTGCACAGGGTGGCCTCCAACTGCTGACCTCAAGTGATCCATCCGCCTAGGCCTGCCATAGTCCTGGAATTACAGGAGTGAGATGCTGTGTCCTGCCTATATCACCTGTTGAGTTCCACCACATTTCAGGCCCCTTTACTTCATCATTTCTTCTATTGGATTCCTCACTGAAGCTTTCCCTTTATTTTGGTTCTGGACATATTGGAGAGTATTCTTGAAATATACACCGTCCAACCCTTTTGTACTCCCCCACACTACTTTCCACTGCTACATTGCATGATGCTGTTTAGTCTCTACCAAACACTGGGCGGCACTTGATCTCATTTTGGCATTTTTAAATTCTCTATTTCACGTTTCCACTTGAGACAATTTTTGCAGTATTTTTTTGTAAATTTTCATACTTGGAATGATTTCCAGGACAAGGGGGAGTTACAGATTAAGCTTTCTCCAAATTAATACAGAAAGTCTCTGCTTTCAGTAAGACAATCAGATTTCAGTAATTAATTTAATTAGAACTTTTTCGCATTCATCATTTTTTTTTCTTAAATAACATTGTTAATTTGTATGATTACTTTGTTTTTACTGTATACTATTCTAGATTTACTATTTCATGAGTAAACATTTAAACCTATTTACTTGTATTTATTTCATGTAATTTTATTATGTCCTCTGCATTTCTTTCTATTTCTCTCTGCTGTGTTTCTCTCTTTTGTGTTTCTTTAAATTTTGCTTTCATGCTATGTGATCATTTTTTGTTTTTTTCTTTGATTTTTAAAGTTGAGCTCTGCCAGCTAATACTTTCTCTTTTTCCATTTTCTCACCATCCTTTTTCTGGTCTTTTGTACTTGTATCCACAATGATGTCTCTGATTTTACTTGGTAGAAATGATTGCTTAAATAAGGTGTCTTTTTATTTTTCAAATCATTTTGAATGATTAGGCACAACTGTCAATTATACTGTTATAACAATTTTCCACTGAGCATTTTTAGCTGCCACATAGGTTTTACTTCTCAGAGTGAATCCTTTTTCTTAGAGACATTAAGTTGGTTGACTCTTTTCTGAGACCTTCAATGGTGTAATTTTCTCTCCATGTTTTTGCACAGTCTTCCTGCTTCATTCTCATACTTCAGATAATCTTTTCCACATTATATTTCTGTTTTTCAAGTTTTTATTAATAGTTTTGTTGAAGACAGAGTTTGTCTCTTTCACATTCCCTTTTTTGTTTTTGATTGATTTCCTCAAGGAACACAACACAAGAACAAATCTGGCTGTGTGAATCATTTTGTCATTTTCTTCTTCTTCTTCTCCTCCTCCTCCTCCTCCTCCTCCTCCTTCTCCTCCTCCTCCTCCTCCTCCTTCTTCTTCTTCCTTCTTCCTCCTCCTCCTCCTCCTTCTCCTCCTCCTCTTCTAGTGTATACATTAGTGTATACACTGCTTTATTGAAACTGGTATGTATAGTCTAGTAACTTAGACTCGTAGTTGATCATCTCGTGTATTTAGTTATAGTAACGGTTTTCTTTAAATGATGTAATATTTACTATCCTAATGATGTAAACCTATAAAGAACCTTCATCAGTTGGACTCTCTCATACCCTATAAGGACATCAGACCCTAATCTCATTTCTACTTTCACATATTGTTAAAAATCTTCTACTTGAAAAATTATTATTTTAAAATAATTTATATTGTAAATTTCTTATTGACATTTTCCTCATGTTCTCTAGCCATTTTGGCAAGAATTTTTTTTTCATTTTTATGCTATGTTTTTCAATTTTTATGCTAATTCCTTCCTCTTCCTGAAACTCAGATTGCAATATGATTTATTTTACTCGAACATGATTGTTAAAAGAATGGTGTATTATATTTTTGCATTCATAGATCTGAATGACACTTTCTGGAACATAGAAATCACTCAAATTATACTTGTAAACTAATCATGTATGAAAATTATACTAATTAACTGTTAATATCAAATAATAGATTATCTTTTATGATAAGCTATTCATTGAGAATTTTTACACAATATTTCTAAAATAATCAACTTATACTTTTTGTCTTTTAGGACAAAGACACTTATAAATTGAATGTATTATATAGTGCATTTTAATTTTATTATTTCTCAATTACTGAATTTGAATATAATATATATTTTTACCCAAAGTTTTGGCTGATATTATTTAATAGATTTACCTTATACTTTATATATACTACAACATTACATTAAAAGTAAAATCTTACATTACATTAAAAGTAAATTTTAAGTTAAAGAGAATTAAGCATATCAAATACAGCTTTAGATGCTTTCATTTTTTTTTTAATTCAAATTGACCTTAATTTAGTCTCTGAGGAAATTAAAGTGTTTTTATCATAAAACCTACATATAATTATAGAAAATACATGATACTTCTGGACTATAAAATAGAAAATAAAACATTACAACATGCATTATCATCTATGGACAGCCACTCATATATTGGTGGACTTTCTACCAGTTTTTTCTTCAGATAAATACCAACTTATTATTAACACAAATGAAATAATATAAAATTTAATATGTTATAATTTTCCTATAGTATAATATTACACAGAAAATGCTTTTTATAAGTAAAACTTTTTGTTAAAACTTAAATTATCTTTGTGCCTTTCAATCTTATGAATATGTTATATATTTCTAAAATAAATAATTCATTATATGTATTTATTAAATATTTATATAAAATGTTACTTATGCAATCAAAATAATAAAAGACATATTTGAAGAGATACATTATATTTTAAATTAATTCCCTAATGACATATATATTACAGATTTTATATGTATATATGTATGTATACACAAAAAAAGTATGAATATATTAATTTTTATTTTTCACTATTGGGAAATTATCTATGATGATACTCAATATATACATTTTCCCAATTTATCCTAAGAAAGATTCCTAAAGGAGTAAATTATTGATAAAAGAATATAAACAGTTTAAGGAATTTGATACAATTGCACTGAATGTAGACTCAAAATGATCCTTTTAAATATTGCTTAATAATTTTATGAGTTTGATTATCTGAGGAAACCAGAAACTAAACTATGAAATATGGTGCTCTTGATGAATAAAACTTTGGCTGCTGGTATGCTCATTTACAAAGCAGACTTCCACAGCAGTTTAATAGACATGTAGACAGCTGCACATATTTTTGCCTTCAAATAGCTGGTTGAGAATTTCTATTTTATTCACTTTGGCATAAACAATTTATAAATTATTGTGGCTTTATCAAATAGCTTCACTGGAAGAAATGAAACAGAAACCAAATAAATGGTGAAGAAAATAATGTTTATGCTGTTATCCAACTCTAAGCAATGGCTGTATCTTAATCTTTTAGCTTTTCCAAAGTGTTCTTTGAACATGCTAAAATTCATTAATTGAATATGTTTGGAAAAGGCACTTTTTTGGTCAGATTATTTGCATATTTTGGAATCAAAATGTATTCAGCCGTCACTAGAGTGAGAATTTATCAAATTTTCTCCATTATGAAAATCTTTACCATATAAAGGGAATCTGAATACAAAGAAATTGGAAATGTCCAAGCAAATATATATGTGTGTGTATATATATGTAATATATAGTATATATGTATAAAATATATGTAGTATATATGTAATATATATACATGTATTTGTGTGAATGTATATATATAAAGACATATATATGAAGGAGAAACCATTGTGTGAATGTAAGAATGCCACCTAAGTCTCTTTCAGGTAGACCTGTGGGTAAAGGAAGAGGGTCAGGGCTGGACTTCCTCATGTACATTGCTCTACAAGGATGAGGAGACCCTTACTCACCATGCCTATGGCTAGGGAGCTCATCCTCCAGTATTCTATCTTTTCATCTGTAGCAGGAGCTAGGGCTGCCACTCCAGCTACAAAACAAGAACAAATCTGGCTGTATGAGTCATTTTGTCATCGTCTTCTTCCTCTTCTTCTTCTCCTCCTCCCCCTCCTCCTCCTTTTCCTCCCCTTCTCCTCCCCCTCCTCCTCCCCCTCCTCCTCCCTCCTCCTTTTCCTCCCCTTCTCCTCCCCCTCCTCCTCCTTCTCCTCCTTCTTCCTTCTTCTCCTTGTTCTTCATCTTTTTCCTCTTCTTCCTCTTCTTTCATATTGGCAGAGAGGGACCCAAACATCCCAGTCCTCACCCCACCCCCACCTATTCTGTATGTATAAATTCTTTCATTAGCAGTTGATGCAGGTTGGACAGGTTCAAATCAAATTGTACTTTGCTCCATTGTTAAATGAGATACTGTTTCAATAAAGTATTCTTTTCTAAAAAAAAAATGTAGATTTTATGCACCATGATAGAGACAAGTCAGTTTTGGCTAAGAGCAAGACATTTAAAAATACACTTACAAACTATATATATATGAATACACATGTGTGTATATATATAATATTCATATATATATATTCATATATATATGAATACACATGTGAATGTACTTTTATGTACATTTTATATTAGAAATATATATTTTAAACTATAAAATATATATTTATATCTATAAATATCATATATTCATAATATATATAAATATATACATAAATACATATTTTTAAATGTCTTGCTCTTAGTCAAGACTGAAATCTCTTTTACGGTACATAAAACTTAAAATTTTGGTTACTGACTTCTAGAAGGATATTTATTGCTCAAATTACTTTTGAAACATCTATATTTAGGCTTAGTTGCAGGTGCTCAACTCTAAAGTTTGAATGTTAAATAAACATTGGTATGCCATACAAGTTTTAGATTGGTCGTTGATGTTAACTACCTATTTTCTAGATTTAGCTGGTGCTAAAACAAGTTATGATGGTAATAGATATTAGAATAATCACCTTTCAAAACAGCAAATACCCCCTTCTTTTTTAAAATAATGTTGATTTTCCTCCTCACACAGAGGGAAGATATTTTTAAATAACATACATCATATACACATAAAAATATTTCTCGTCCCTTCTTAGATTATCTGACATAGAAACTCAAGATTCAAGGTAATATCTTAAATAATTGAATAAAATCTAGAAGAAAGCTGAATATTTCTTCTGTGTCTTTGTTATACCTGCAAGCTCCTTACTGGTTCTTATCAGGTGTAGGGGAGTATTATTACATTATTATATGGGGAAGAGCTATACCTGATGCTTCCTGGTACCTCATGTTTGATTGAATGTGTCCATTGTGTACTCCAATATAATTTCTTCCTAAATGCAACAGAGGAATTGACATTGTTAGCTGGATAATCAATAATGTTTATAAATTACAACATTATTATCAATTAATGTCATTATTAACTGTTCATTTAAAAATTTTCTAGTACAAGTGAGACTTTTATCATAGAATATTGTTTTATTCCATAATCTTTTTAAAGAAAGAACAAGGCACTTTAAAAACCTTCGTGAGTTTAAGTTCACATTTTTAGAGTTTTGCGGACTTACGTAACTCTAGTCTGGAAAAGTTGGTGCTAAAATCCCAGAACACTTTTCTAGCATACATGGAGGTTTGAAAGCATGTGCAGAATATAATTCATTCATTAACCCGGGTCTGGATCCTTCCAGCTTTCCATATTTGGGTCTGCCCTAGAAAAAACTGGAACATATCTTCACCATGGTCATGGAGCCTGGTCATTGCAACAAGATACTGGCTTTGCTACAGATATGGGAATCATCTGTGATAACAATTTCTGGCCTTTAGGTCACATGTGAGCCTAAACCAATAGTGCCTTTTTTCAGTTCCATGTGCCAGGGCATTCTTCTACAGTTTCCTGGATGTCACTGAACTTCTATAATCTGCAGAGTCTACACAGAATCCAATCATGTGGAACTAAGAAAATCATAATAGACGCAGGAAAAGAAGGACATTTAATGTTTGGGAAGCAAACTTTAACCAAAAGAAACGGAAGCCTGTAGAGAAACAGTTCTCCCTTTGTGTTGCCTTTTTTATGGTGTTTGTACTCTCCATAAAAGTCTCCTATCATGATGCTTTAACCATCTTGGTAATACACTTCCTCATACCTATTATTCTTCCTTCTCTTTCTCCATTTCCTTTTCCTACACCCTATTTCCCAGGAAATAAATATATTGTATTGGTGAACTTTAAGCAGCTAAAATATTTTGCCTATTTTAAGAATGTTTCTTCTATGGGTGGGTGTTGAGGGAGGGTTGTTTAATAAGTAGAGTGATATGGGTTGGATTTATATCCCACTCAAATCTCATGCAGAAAATGTCTAAGCATTAACGTGTTCAAGATGTGGCATGGCTGCTTCTAAAAGCCTACATTCATTTGCATAAACAAAGAGAACTTATATTTAAAAGGGAAGCAGATGATAAAAGTTTGGAAAATTTGTAGCCTGACCACGTGGTAGAAAGAAAAAACCATTTTCTGGGGAGAAATTTAATGCTGCAAAAATGTGCATAAGGAGAGCCAAATGTTAATCACCAAGACAATGGGGAAAATGTTTCCAGGGTATTTCAGAGAGCTTTGTGGTAGCTCCTCCCATCACAACCCTGGAGGCATAGGAGAGAAAAATAGTTTCCTGAGCCAGGCCAGGGCCCCACTGCTCTGTGCAGCCTTGGGACATGGTAACCTGTGTCCCAGTCACTCCAGTTCCAGCCATGACTTAAAGGTGCCTAGGTACAGCACAGGCCATGGCTTCCAATGGTACAAGTTCCAAGTCTTAGTGCCTTCCATGTGGTGTTGGCACTAGGAGTGTGTAAAAGGCAAGAATTAAGGTTTGTGAAACTCCATCTAGATTTCAGAGATGTATGGAAACACTTAGATGTTCAGGCAGAAGTCTGTTGCAGGGCAGAGTCCTCATGGAGAACCTCTACTAGTGTAGTATAAAAGGGAAATTTAGGGTTAGAGCCCATACACAGAGCTCCCACTGGGGCATTGCCTAGTGGAGCTGTGGCAAGAGGGCCACCATCAGCCAGACCATAGAGTGGTAGATCCGCTGAACACTTACACCATGAACGGTAAAAGGCTGCAGGCACTCAATGCCAGCCCATGAAAGCAGCCAAAGGGGCTGTGGCCTGCAGAGTTACCGGGATGGAGCTGTCCAAGGTCTCAGGAGCTTGCCTCTGTGTGCCCTGGATATGAAACATGAACTCAAAGGAGATTATTTTAGAGCTTTAAGATTTAATTATTGCCCTGCTGAATTTTGGTTTTGCATCGGACCAGTAGCCCCTTTGTTTCGGCCAATTTCTCCCATTTGAAATGGGAGCTTTTACCTAATGCCTGTACCGCAATTACATCTTGGAAGAAACAAATTTGTTTTTGATTTTACAGGCTCACTGGTGGAAAGGACATTCCTTTGTCTCAGATGAGACTTTGGACTGTGGGTTTTTGAATTGATGCTGAAATAAGTTAAGACTGAGGGACTGGTGAGTAGGGATAATTGTATTTTGTAAGGTGAGAAGGACATGATCTTTGAGAGGAGCCACAGGTGGAACTATATAGTGTGAGTTTGTATCCCCTCCCAAAACTCATGTCAAATTTGCCCGGTAGGAGGTGGTTGGATCATGAGGGCATATTTCTCTGTTGCTGTTCCCATGATATTGAGTGAGTTCTCATGAGATCTGACGGTCTAAAAGTGTGTGGCACTTCCTCCTTTGTTCTCTCTCTCCTGCCACCATGGGAAGGAGGTGCTTGCTTCCCCTTAACCTTCTGCCCTAATTGTGAGTTTCCTCACAGTCATGTTTTCTGTTAAGCCTGTGGAACTGTGAGTCAATTAAACTTCCTGTTTTCATCAATTATCCAGTCTCAGGAAATTCTTTATAGCCATGTGAGAACAAACTAAGACATAGAATTTGCCATCAAAGGCTGCCAAATATACCCTTATGGAATGCTAGTTAGTTATTAAAAAATTGCATTTACTCATTAATTCACCATATATTTAATGAGTACCTGCCTGCTTCATACAATACGATCTAGGGCACCAATGAACAACAGGAAAAAGTCTTTGTTTTCATATATCAACTATTCTAACAAGAAGAGAAAGAAAACATGAAATACAGTAGGTAGTAATAAGTGATATGAAGGTAAGTAAAACAGGAGAAGGAGGTTAGAGGAAAGGAGAAAAGAAAAAGAAGGCCTTGCTGGTGAGGAACTGTTTGAGCACAGAGACCTCAGTACTTCTCTGAGAGAACCTCTGCCTTCAAGTTGCCTGACAGACCTGTTAGAGGAGACAATGAGCTACCCATAACTCATTAGAATAGTAAGGCCATGCACAGTAATTCATACCATGCTGGAGACCTCCAAAAAGAAGTTCGAGGAAACAAGATGGGTAGAAATGTTTGGTTACTCTTCTCTTCTCCTGTCAATAATAAAATGACACAGTCATGACCATTGTTAATCATTCTACATGCATTTGAGTCACTGAACCTTCCCTGGAGCCCTCCCTGTGTGGTAGGTACTATTATGATCACAATTCTGCTGAGGAGGAAAAAGAGGTTTTAAAACCTTAAGTAACTGTCTTAAAGCCAAAAGAAACCTAATTTTTGAATTAAGGCTATCTCAGTACAGAGGCTCAGGCCTACCCATCATCTTATGCTTTGTAAGGCCATTTATATTTAGAAAACCACTTAATACAATCCTGTTGCAATTTCGAAAGTGAAAAAATAAAATAAGCGAGAAAGCAAGAAATGGTATCAGCTTTATTCTGAGATTTCAGATAAGGCCTAGGGAAAAGGAAAGCAAAATAAGTTTTAACATTACAGATTCAATAAAATAAACATTAACTGCTTGCTTCAATCATTATGGGTACAACTTAAAATTATTATGTTGAATCTTCAAATCCTAGTAACATTTTGTATTCATTTTTAATTTGGGATTTTACTTTAGCGATAATGTTAAAGTGAAAAAAATTCTGTTATGTTTTTAATGGAAATGGGTCATTAATTAAAGCTAAACTTCCTTAAGCAAACATCAACAAAGTTTGATATATATTTTATATTTTTCTTTACTTATATAATATTAATTTTCCCATTTAACATAATAAAGATTTGACAAGAAATTATTCTAGATAAAAATAAGATTAGTCGATTGCTTTTAAAAACTTAGTTTTCCAGCAAAAAAAAAAAAAAAAAAAAGTGTATTTGAAAACTTATTGCTAAAATAATATCCGGAGTCAGTTATAAAAGCTTTGATGAATATTAAGTATGAATCTTGTTCCTTACATTTACATGAAGCTTTGTTCAAAAAGCAGACTTTTAAATTTTCTGAAAAGCATAATTATGTTAAATATTCAGAAGATAATACTTATTTTTGTCAATTGTTAAACTGAATTGAGGCAGATATACCTTGATTAACCTCTATGTAGCTGTTTCTTTGAGTTAGCAGTTCAGCTATTTTTCTCATTAATGGCATTCTAATTCAAATAAAATTAGAATTGAATACATTGCTGAAAACATGTTGTGCATTAGGCAAAGAAGAAAGAATCTCTTTTTGATATTCTCTAAATAAAATTTCCTCCAGCGAAAGGGAAAATAATTGTTTTTAATTCCCTCTCTTCCTCACTTATTCTGACATGGACATGCATACTGAAGAGAACTTCCGTAACATTTCTTTAAACTACAAAAATTCTGATTTATCATTAGGTCAGAAAATTACAATCTTTAATTATTTCTATCTGCTTTTCCCCAAAATTAAATAAATTACTATCCAGAAGTTGTAAGGGAGTCTGTCTATTTTAAATATAAAGACTCAAATATCTAAATTAAAAATTATAATTCTCTTCATCAAGTAATATTACCATTATTCAAGGAGATTTTCAAAAACCAAAATATTTAAGAATGTAATTTTGATTCTTATGTAGCATTTGGCATTCCGTTTTAAAGCAATAGCCAAGAATACATCTGAACTTTGTTTTCTTTTCTTTTCTTTTTTTTTTTTGAGATGGAGTTTCACTCTTGTTATCCAGGCTGGAGTGCAATGGCGCAATCTCGGCTCACTGCAACCTCTGCCTCCTGGGTTCAGGCAATTCTCCTGCCTCAGCCTCCTGAGTAGCTGGGATTACAGGCAGGCGCCACCATGCCCAGCTAATTTTTTGTATTTTTAGTAGAGACGGGGTTTCACCATGCTGACCAGGATGGTCTCAATCTCTGGACCTCGTGATCCACCCGCCTCGGCCTCCCAAAATGCTGGGATTACAGGCTTGAGCCACCGCGCCCGGCCCCGAACTTCCTTGAAGAAGTAAATGCAATTTCAGAATTCACTGGAAAACCTATATAACATGACATAGTGAATTTGCAGATATTTGGCATCCTTTATAAATGGGTACATAATTCCAAATCCATAAAGGAAACTTGAAAAAATTAAAAATTTCTGTTTATAATCTTAACACTAGATTTATAGTTTTCTTACTTTTATAGACATTTTTATTGCACTCTAGTCAGCACAGCAATTGAAATTATGTTTAGAGTCTAAATATTAATAACAAATTTTTACAAAAAGATTATATCAAATACAAATCTCTGTTCTGTATAAAAATTAATACTTTTTACAAATGGTACCAATAAATAAAATACTCATACATATATAAATCTATATTCTAGACAAAATATTTATTAATGTTTATTAGTCTATATTATATGGAATTTTGTGATACGAGTTTGGTTTTTCACTGCCCCATGAGTTTCATGCAGAATAACCTTAATTAGTCTTAGTTTATGACCGAAGCTTCCTTGAACTTCGTGAAACTGCATTAAATTTTTAAGTGTTCCCTCAGATATTAGGAGTTTTATGTGGAAGACTAAAATGTTCTATTTCAAATCAATCTGATAATATACATAGACTCAGCCAGCATATATTATCTTGTTTAATTTTAAAAATTACTCTGGGGCTGCTGTGGTTTTTAAAGAAAATGAAATTATAAAGGTGTAGTGATACGTGAGATAATGGAATTTAAAATTTAGTCCTTTGTGATAGACAAACAAGTTGTTCACAAGCTTCATGTGTATGTCTTGTCTCTAGAATTATGTATGATTTATTATTCACAAAAATTGTTTTAAAGAATAAGAATGCCTATGATGTGATCTTCATGTCTCTCTGGGATAGTTTTAAGAGTACTGTACATTTTATTTACTGGGGTTGTACAGCAAAAGGGTACTTAGAAATCTCGTCTCTCCTTGGAGCTGAAGGAATAGTGTATGTGCATAAAACAATATTTACTACAGTGCTAGGAGGTACATAAATATTACTGCTAGGATGGCTGATTAGGTTGTCTCACTGCACTTTCTGTGACTTTATGTATTTGTGTTTGATGCTATTTTTTGCTTGCTTTATTTTGGCTTTTAATTTCACCAACCTCAAATACTTTCCATATTATGACAGCTATACATTCAAGGTTACCTTAGTGATAGGAGAGAGTTAATTTGATTGCAACTGTGTTTAAATTATTTCCAGAAAATAAATTTAGGTTTGTGAAGAGTAAGTCTAACTTTGGAGATACTAGAATCTAAGGTATAGGGTAAAATTTTCAACTCTTGAAAAGTAATGAGCAATGGGATATAACCTTGCGAAAAATGAACAAGAAAGGTTTTCCAATTCCAAGCTCCCTTCACATTGTCCTATTACTCTAGTTTGAAATGACACTCTTGTAGAACTTATTCCTCATGAATGAAAGAATTATTCCCTATTAAAATGTAAATGCCCCGGAAAAGACAGAACAAGAATCAATCAATCATTTATACCTTAATGAGAAGAAGTCACTCAAACCGTTCCAACATTATAGTCATTTGAAATTGAACATTGATAGGATTAAGATGAGACAGAAATACTTTGGAAATCAGGAGTAGGTAGGAGAAAAAACTAAAAGGGAAATGAGAAAGTTTTGAGAATAAAGTTTGAACAATTTACAATATTCCAGAGGTTGTGTCACAGGTGACAAGTACTGGAGATGGTGATTCTGAGTTCACAAGGAGATTGCTGTTATAAAGCCTTGAATTTAAGAAAAAGAAATAATAATAATAACTTATTATTATTATTTTCTCCTCTTCTTTACCTAGAGAAAAAATACTTAATAAAAGAGTGCTGATGTATCCTCTCAATGAGGGGAAGGTGAGATGGTTAATATTGAGTGTCAACTTGATTGGAATGAAGGATGCAAAATATTTTTCCTGGGTATATCTGTGAGGGTGTTGCCAAAGGAGATATCATTTGAGTCAGTGGACTGGGAAAGGCAGACGCACCCTTAATCTTGGTAGGCACAACCTAATCAGCTGCCACAGAGGCAAGAATAAAAAGCCGGCAGAAGCATGTGGGACTGACTGAGTATTCTGGCCTCCATCTTTCTCCTGTGCTAGATGCTTCCTGACCTGGAACATAGAACTCCAAGTTCTTCAGCTTTGAGATTCTTGGACATTCTGCCACAGACTGAAGGCTACACTGTCGGCTTCTCTATTTTTGAAAATTTGAAACTGGGACTGACTTCCTTACTCCTCATCTTGAAGATGGTCTACTGTGGGACATCACCTTGTGATCACTTAAGTCAATACTCCTTAACAAATACCCCTTTATATATACATCTATCCTATTAGTTCTATCCCTCTAGAGAACCCTAATACAGGAGGGATCTGTATTTATAAAGCAAGTTTAGTTGTATGTGCTTTAAGAATATGAACATAGGCCGGGCACGGTGGCTCACACCTGTAATCCCAGCACTTTGGGAGGCCGAGGCGGATGGATCACGAGGTCAAGAGATCGAGACCATCCTGGTCAACAAGGTGAAACCCCGTCTCTACTAAAAAAAAAATACAAAAAATTAGCTGGGCATGGTGGTGAGCGCCTGTAGTCCCAGCTACTTGGGAGGCTGAGGCAGGAGAATTGCTTTAACCCAGAAGGCGGAGGTTGCGGTGAGCCGAGATCATGCCATTGCACTCCAGTCTGGGTAACAACAGCGAAACTCTGTCTCAAAAAAAAAAAAAAAGGATATGAACGTAAATATAAATACATATATTTGGAATTTACCAGACTAACTCTGGAGGAAATAAAAGTAGCCTTCACTTTTGAAAAGTGTTTCTTACATTGTCTAAAATGATTCTTTAGATAATGTAAAATATCTGTTATTTACCATTGTTTGGTTCAAACAAGTTTTCAGGAAAATGTCTAATTTGCAAGGCAACATAACTTCTAAGTCTGCATTTATACTTCATTATGTAAATTGAATAGGATAATGTGCTTTACGTAGTGCTTTATCTATCACTGTCACATTCATCATCATTTGTGTGTGTGTGTGTGTGTGTGTGTGTCTGTGTATGTATTTGTCCCATTATTCAAGACAGAGTCATACGTGAGCAAAAAGGTAATTATCTGGTTTCAAGGGTAATCTTGAAGGGTCTTTTAGAAGAATCAATTCTTTCACAATAATCTGATGTCATCCCACACAATGTTAAAAGGTAAACCAACAATTATATTTTGATTATTAAATATATATATAATACATATTATGTAAAACATTATATATTCTATATAACCTATAAATATATATAAAATGCATACATATATGACTATACATATAGATATATTATGCATATGTCATTGAACTAATACCAGCTATACTAATTATTTAAAAATCAGAACATATCATATGTGAATAGCTTAATCTATATGTTAAAAAATTTATCTTAGGTCTGAAACATCACTAATATAAATTTGATGTCAGAGCGAAATAAAAATCATCTAATGATTTAATTTGAGGAAATTCAATTTACTTGCTTTTCTTCACACAAATAATTTTTATAAAATTATAACTAGTGTGACTTCCAGAATGACAATATATTGTATCTGGCTCATGAAACTTAATGATAAAAAGTAAGATCTTATCTCTCTCTTGTTGTATCTGAAAAGGCTATTTTCCAATACATTTTTGAGCCTAAATACAGCCATTTGTTAACTCCACCTAGTATTACTTTTATAGATATTGTTATATTATAATCTCATAATTAGCCATTTGCTCAAGTGTTCAGAAGCTTTGTGTTATTTTTATTCATTGCACATGTCTGATTGTAAATTTTTAAGATGATAGGGCTCCTGGGCTAAATTAGTTGTATTTATTTATTGGTAAGAAATCAATTATAATTCTCGTGCTATTTTTAACTAAATGTTTAAAATATAAAACCTTATTGGCTAGATCTAAAACATCAAATCAGATTTAAATTAAAAATATAGAGAAGATAATTCATTATAGAATCATATGCTTCTGTTTCTATTTTTAAGCTTTATGCCTTTACTCTGAAACACAAAAATAATATTATGAATTTATAGTTTTATTACTTTTGACATTTTATTTAACTTTAAATCTGAAAAATTCTTCTCTGAAAAATTCTTACTGACCTACTTATATAGTTTTCTATTTTATCCTTAATAACATTATAATTTTATTACTAAAAAGTCAAAAGAACACCTGAACAAATTGCAACTGTCCAAATTTTATAAAATTTTTCTTTTTACAACAGTCAGCATCAAAACTGTGAAGTAAATTGCCTTTGAAGACTTCTGTAACAGATGTCAGCCATCTTAGTTTTCACTGAACAAGCCACATTTGAACTAAACAGCTCAGTATCGCATTGAGGGATGTGGTTGCTGATTGAACACAGGTGTAATAGTTGATATACTGTCACATAGTCTGACGTTAACCTAAGATCTTTGTTGAAATAGTTATTACTGATGGCACAAAATGTAATTGCTAATTTTCTACCTGAGTGGTTACATATTTTCTCTAAATCTTGAGAGTTATTCATCCTTTTTCCACTGCCCATTCCTCAGAGTTTAAGGCAGATGTGTCAGTGGCCCATGGACCAGTAATTGAACCTGTCACTTGCAATCCACAGACTTCATTCTTCAGAAATGTGACTACTGCTTTATTCACTTTCTTGCTTATTTTTCTCTGGGTATCAAATGTCCTACTTGAATCAAAGCTAACTGATATTTATTGTTTACCTTTAAGGAGCACTTTCGTCACAAAGCAAATGAATTGAGAGTGAGTCAAGTCTGATTATTTCTTAGTATTCCTCATGGTTTCATGGTTTTCAAATGAATTGGTTTTCTATGAGCCTAATTATACTAAATCAATCAATTGTATTTTGGTTGTAGAAAGTGTGGAGGTTTAGTAGAGAAAGTGGCAGGAGATTGGGATAGATTTGCCATTTTTTATATGAATAAAAGCCTTCTTAGAATGACTTAACATAACTCAAGCTGATCATACACCTTTCAGGAATATCACTGAGTAGCACTGTATATTAGTGCTTCATGCCCAATTACCAACCAGTGCTTAGTAGTTTTGCTAATAAATATGTTGCAATAGATTAAGTTACAATACATGTTTTACTTCCAATTTTTATTTTTACTGAAATAATTCAATTAAGTTATAGAACACATTAAAAATCAAGGTGATATTATGCCCAAATTTGGAGTTTTTTTAATAAAATTATTTTAATTATTTTATGTTGTCAAAATCCTTTCAAAGGTAACTGAGGCTCCAAGAAACTATATAGTTTCCATATATAGTTAATTATTATGTATTTTATGTATTAATTTTATTTACCAAAGATAAGAAAATTATTTTTACAACTATACCCTACTAATAAATAGATGGGACTCTAAAGCTATGAATGAAATTTAAGATGGGGGACTATGTGTCTTTCAGTGAAAAAAAAAAGACAAAATTAATCATTTTGGCTTAGTGGAAAATTTAAAGCCCTGCTTTAAAATTCTGCCCCAAGGCGGATCTTGTGATCTAAGACAGGTCATCTGCATCTCAGTATTTTTATCTTCAAGAGGGGGACAATAACTCCTGTTTCACTAGTTGATATTGGAAACACATAGAAAAATCACTTTGGGCAACATCTTGCATACAACAGAGACTTAAGGGTTGGTACCTATTGTAGAAAGACCTTGTATTAGTTTGTTTTTACACTGCTAGTAAAGACATACCCAAGCCTGGGCAATCCACACACAAAAAGAGGTTTAATAGACTTATAATTTCACATGGCTAGGGAGGCCTTACAATCATGGTAGAAGCTGAAAGGCATGTCTCACATGGTGGCAGACAAGAGAAGAGAACTTGTGCAGGAAAACTCCCATTTTTATTTTTTAATTTAATTTTTTTTAATAGAGATGAGTGTCAAATGTTACTTTTAAATATCTGTGACAACTGTAGTGTGATTTCTGATTGTGAAGGGTAGCAAAGTCTTTGGCACTACTAATGCTACTGGGGAGGGGGGTTGGTGTCTACATTTTGAACAGAAAGAAATGCCAGCTTTTAGTTAGAGATTAGAGATTAACAAATATAAATCTTCCCATCTGAGCCTACAGACCCCCAGGCAAAAATAAAATGTCCCATTTTTAAATAAAATAAATAAAAATAAAATAAACTTTTTATTTATTTAAAAATAAATATTTAATAAATAAATATTTAATAAATATACATTTATAAATAATAAATAAAATAAATAATAAATATTTAAAATAAATAAATAAAATATTTATTTAAAATAAATATTTATTTTAAATAAATGAAATAAAAACTCCCATTTTTAAAACCACCAGATTGAGCCCAGGTGTGGTGGCACACATCTGTAATCCCATTACTTTGGGAGGCCAAGGCAGGTGGATCATGAGCTCAGGTTATTGAGATCATCCTGGCTAACACAGCAAAACCCTGTCTCTACTAAAATACAAAAAATTTGCCTGGTATAGTGGTATATGCCTGTAGTCCCAGCTACCCAGGAGACTGAGGCAGGAATATTGCTTGAACCCAGGAGGCAGAGGTTGCAGTGAGCAAAGATCATCATGCCACTGCACTCCAGCCTGAGCAACAAGAGTGAAACTCTGTCTAAAAAAAAAAAAAAAAAAAAATTAGCACAGGAAAGATCTGCTCCCATGATTCAATTACCTCCCACCAGGTTCTTCCCAAAACACATGGGAATTCAAGATGAGATTTAGGTGAGGACACAATGAAACCTTATCCTTCTGCTCCTGGCCCCTCTCAAATCTTATGTCTTCACGTTTCAAAATCAACCATGCCTTCACAACAGTCCCCCAAAGTTTTAACTCATTTTAGCATTTACTCAGAAGTCCATAGTTGGACATGTCATCTGAGACAAGTCAAGTCCCTTCAGCCCATGAGCCTGTAAAATCAAAAGCAACTTAGTTACCTCCCAGATACAGTGAGGGTACAGGCATTGGGTAAATACAGCCATTCCAAATGGGAAAAATTGAACAAAAAAAAAAGGCCTGCATGCCCCAGGCAATTCTGAAATCCAGCAGGGCAGTCAAATCTTAAAGCTCTTAAATGATCTCTTTTTACTCCATGTTTCACACCCAGGTTACACTGATGCAAGAGGTGGGTTGTCATGTCTTGAGCAGCTCCTCTCCTGTGGCTTTATAGGCTATAGCCTCCCATCTGGCTGCTTTTACAGGCTGTCATTGAGTGTTCATGGCTTTTCCAGGAACATGGTACATGCTGTCAGTGGATCTACCATTCTGGGATCTGGAGGATGATGGCCCTCTTCTCACAGCTCCACTAGGCAGAGCCCCAGTAGGGACTCTGTGCTGGGGCTCTGACCCCACGTTTCCCTTTTGCACTGCCATAACAGAGGTACTATGGGAGCTCTGGCCATGCAGCAAACTTTTGCTTAGGCATTCAGGCATGTTCATACATCCTCTGAGATCTAAGCAGAGGTTCCCTAACCTCAGTTCTTGATTTCTGTGCACCTGCAGGCTCAACACCACGTGGAAGCTGCCAGGGCTTGGGGCTTCTACCTAAAGCAACAGGCTGAACTGTACCTTGGCCTCTTTTAGTCATGGCTGGAGCAGCTGAGTTGCAAGGCACCAAGTCCCTAGACTGCATGCAGCAGAGGGACTCTGGGTCTGACCCAGGAAATGATTTTTTTCCTCCTAAACCTCTGGGCCTGTGATGGGAAGGGCTGCCACAAATGTCCCTGGAGACATTTTCCCATTGACTAGCTGATTAACATTTGGCTTCTTATTACTTATGCAGATATCTGCAGCCAGCTTGAATTTCTCCTCAGAAAATGGGGTTTTCGTTTCTATCGCATTGTCAGGCTGTAAATTTTCTAAATTTTTGTGTTCTAGTTCCCTTACAAAACTGAATGCATTTAACAGCACCCAGGTTATATCTTGTGTGCTTTGTTGCTTAGAAATTTCTTCTGCCAGATACCCTAAATTATCTCTCTCATGTTCAAAATCCCACAAATCTCTGTATCAGGGACAAAATGCCACCAGTCTCTTTGCTAAAACATAACAAGAGTCACCTTTGCTTCAGTTTTCAAGTGTTCCTCATCTCCATTTGAAATCACCTCAGCCTTGATTTCATTGTCTATATCATTATAAACATTTTGGTCAAAGCCATTCAAAAACTCTCCAGGGAGCTTCACACTTGCCCACATTTTTCTATCTTCTTCTGAGCCCTCCAAACTGTTCCAACCTCTGCCTACTACCTAGTTCCAAAGTCACTTCCACATTATAGGGGGCAGTGCCCTACCAGTACCAACTTACTGTATTAGTTCATTTTCATGCTTCTGATAAAGACATACCTGAAACTGGGCAATTAACAAAAATGAAAGGTTTAATGGACTTACAGTTCCATGTGGATGGAGAGGACTCACAATCATGGAGAAGGTGAAAGGCATGTTTCATATGGCAGTAGACAAGAAAAGACAGATTATTCAGGGATACTCCCTTGTTTAAAACCATCAGATCTCATGAGACATTCATTATCATGAGAACAGCACAGGAAAGACCTGTCCCCATGATTCAATTACCTTCCATCAAGTCCCTCCCACAACAGGTGAGAATTCAAGATGAGATTTTGGTGGGGACACAGCCAAACCATATCAGATATATTATGGATACTGAAGTTCTAGTAATAATGAGACCGTTTACCAATGGAAGAGTTGGCTAGCCATATTAGGATCTGGAGAGAATGTTTTCAAGTTTAGGTGAACACAGAAATACAAACTTCTGAGGTTTAAATGTGATTGAGGAAAGGAAAAGCCAGGTATACTGCTTCTTGTAGGTGCAGTTGTCTGGGGTCTCATTAACAGTGAAGGGAGGTAGTGTTCATATACATCAGAGCTGCACTAAAATGCAATGTTTCTTGCATATGTTACTATGCTCTTAGACTGATTTATATGGATACTACATTATAAACTAGAGTTATTATATGGTGCCGCACTAAAAGGGAAAGTAGTATGCCTTAAGTTATATTCCACTTTAGTATGTCAAAGTGGCATATTTATAAGGTAAAATTTCTAAGTTTAAAACAATAATTACTATGTGTTTTCTTTACATTGATTTATGAAGCCCTTTTTTCTGGCCTCCATATGTTCATTTCTGGGTTGAAGAAGCAGAAGATGTACGGTGAATGTAAACTTTGAAAAGGGATGAACATTAGGGAACTGAATCTGAGGGATAGAATCTGGTTAAGATTAAGAAGTAGAAATAATGAGCATTTGGAATAGATTAGTCACAGAGCACACTGTAGGACCAGGGGTGTGATATAGTTGTTCGTTGGTTTGTTTATTTTAATTCTGTCTTGACCAAGTTTTGAGGCATACTTAAGGCTGGTCAGTTCTCATTTTTCAGCCGCTGATTAATTTCACACCCCAACCACTCTTTTTTTAATCAGACTTCAAACCCTTAAAACTCTCTGCTCTAATTTTCCTGAGGGCCAAGTATCAGAGAAGTAGGAAAAAGCCCCTTTGTCTCAGATTAGCCAATCCACAGGAAACCCACCAAAGCTAGCTCAACTTTCCGCTTGTCATAGAAAAGCTGCCTGCTACCGCTCCAGCTTGCTGTTACCTTGCCCCTGGTTGCAACTTGCTCTGTGGCCTCACCTCACAGAGTTTTCTAATTTGAAGTTGGGAAGATTTTAATTTTGTGTATGTTCAAGTCTTACTGAATGATATTTTTATTTATAAGTCTAGAGATCTATTTGGAGCTTTGCCTTTCATCTGTCCAAATGTCATTGTGTTGTTTCCTGCCACCAAAAGAATTTTTAAATCTTTTAATTCTGGGTAATCATCTAGGAAATAACAGATTTCAAATGTCAAGATACCAAAAATCCATCAGTTAAAACAAAAGCAAAGGAAAACAGTTACCAGAGTTTGATTTCCAGGAGAAAATTATGGTCTTACTTATGTAGATCACACCACAAGGTCTTATTTCTGTTTTACTCATGATTGGCATTGCCAAATAAATTTTTACCCAGCTCAGAAACTACCAACATCATCTTCCCATTTGCTGAAGACAAAAACAAGCATCATTCTTTTTTCCCTTAAGATTATATTTAATATACAAAAAACTGTGCATATATAAAGTGAACCATTTAGCAAGTGTTGACATGTGAATATACTTGAAAAACCATCACTGGAATCAGATAACAAGCACATATATCACTCCCACCATCTCCATCTGCCCCTTCATAATGACCGTCTTCTACCCTCCCCACTTCCTCTCCACCAGCCTTTGCTCTCTGTCTCTAGTCAACTATTTATCTTCTTCCTGTCAGTATAAATTACTTTGCATTTTCTATAATTTTATGTAAATAGAATCATGCAGACAGCACTCTTTTATGTCAGCTTTCTTTTTATTATTCTGAAACTCAGCTGTATTGTTACATATATCAATAGTTCATTTTTATAAGTAATATTACATTATGTGATTATGGCACAATTTATTGATAAATATTTGGGTTGTTTCCATTTTAGGACTATTACCAAAAAAACAGCTGTGAACAGTTATATACATATTTTTGTATGAACATAAACGTTCATCCATTCATTTTCTGGAGTATACCTAAGATGGAAATAGTTGGATCATATGGAAGAACCTCTGGTGTGTTGGCTAGCAGGAATGCAAAACATCAGAACACTTTGAAAACCAGTTATGTAGTGTCTCAAAAAATTAAATATACAGCTTTCCTATAATCCAACTATTTCCATAATTAGATGGAAAAGTATTAAAAGGAAACAATAGGAGTAAGGGAGAATCTGTCTAAACCCACCTACAGAATTATTTCTAAGGAGAGGCAAGGGTGATCAGATATCACCTGTAGGATGATGGAGACATGGGGAACCTGATCAAATATTGAGGATAATCAGATATTGAATGTGGAAGGCTCTTGCAAACTTGACTTAGCAGGATTCTTCATTAAAACTAGATTTTATGAGGAAGTGTGCACATGGGCCTAGAAAATTGAAAATCCTGAGTAAGTTGAGCCAGGCAAATAATATATTTCAAAGAATATTGCTTAATTAAAATATCACACAAATGTATTATGTTCTTTTGAATCACACTTTTGATACTGTCCTCAGGCAAATAGATTTTCAGAAGCTTAATAAAAAAATAAAAGCAACTCTAACACTGGTAGTTTTTTGAAATAAATTATAAATTGCATAGAACTAAAATAATTTTATCAAAAACACATACTACAATTTTAAAATATTTTTCTGTTTTTCATGGCTCCTATAGAGAAAACAAAATTTTAAGTCAAAAATACTAAAAATATACAATAGCATATAACTTATATGATAGTTCCTCTTCTACTAAATAAATTTGCTTCATGCAGGACAATTTTATCAATAGTAAATGAAATTAAACCCTCTTAGAATTATATTTTACAGTTGAATTATTTATCTTATTACAGACTGTTACTTTATGTATTTATCATCTGAACTTATTTTGGATTATTTTTGGTGTAAGACTTTAGTTAATACTGTAATTTTTCTATAAAGAAACAATCTTTATTATGTAGGTAGTAGAGGTGCTAAATTCTCTGTCAGTGGATGAGAGAAATTTATTCTTAGTGAGATCAAATGAGTGTAGATGTATTAAGATAAACTTCAAACCAGGGCTTTGGGTTCTTAGTTCTTCTTCTTTCTATAAGGTCATATTGCTTACGGTACACTTGATCATGCAGTAAATGTTTGCTTAAATGTATTTTCTTTAATATGGTACATGCATATGTAGCTTAAATCACCTAACAGACAACGAAATTTTCTGCTCACTTAGATGCAGAAACTGTGCAAATGAGGGAAGTAAATAAGCTGTTTGAAACCAAAAGTTCATAGAAGTCTACACCTACTAAAAAATGTACACTAAGATTATGTAGGTGACCACCAACCATACTAATTTCAGGTTTTGGAGTATTCTAATTTCATCCTAATATTCACTCACTGAATTAGGCAGTTTGGTAAATGGATTATGTAGTAATTTTTCCATTTGTGTCTCCAAATCTCCAAACTACATATGTGACAATGCTCTTTGCTCCAAGATACTGTAGCATGCATCGGTTGGGTTTCTTTGCCTTCTAACTGTTGTGGGAAAATTGAGACTTGGAAGAAAGAGTCATCTGGGTCCTTTGTGTACCTTTAGCTCTATTTCTCCCTGCATGTGGATAACGTCTCCAACTTCAAACTTCTCAAGCCTAGAATTGGTAAAGGCCTGCCATTTCTGGCTCCACACGGTGTTGGTTTCTCTTCCTTTCTGAAATTATAAATGGTTCATCCATGAAACCCTCTTTGGTGCTTTTTTTTGAATGTATCATCTATTTTCTCCCATACCTTTTCCGTCATAAAGTTCTTATTTTGTTAGAGATACGGCAACTCTCATTTTAGTTCTGGTATGTGAAAAGCTAATTTTGGGCTACTCAATCAACAGAGAGTAAGTACTGTAAAAGGTATGATAAGTATTTCTACCATTGTTTAAAGCATACTTATCAGATTTCTTATACTATTGGGCTATTATTTTGTATACTATTCTAAATGAATGGTGGATTGGGGACTACAGGAAAGTAGAGAGATGCATCTCACAAGGCACTTATTTTAAAAAGTCGATCTCTTGTGCACATGCTATTTAAAACTGATGTGTCAAGTGTTCTTGTTGATATAAAAGAGTGATATAAGAGAATGGGTAAGGATGGTATGTGTGTGTCTAATTATCTATCTAGGACATCTTATTACCTGAAGTCAGAAAAGCTGAAATCTGAAGAAAGCTGAAAAAAGACAACTGAATCTGGGAGGAAGTGTTCTAAAATAGCATATCTCGGCACTCACATTCAACATTTAATATGTTCATAGGTCATCTTTTCATAATAACTCATAAAAATTAAAAACAACAGATCAAAATGATGTACACTAAAAGATGACTGATAAGAAACAAAGATCCAAACAGTCTGCACAGATGGTATCAATCCTCCTCCACATGTAAACATTCCCACAAAATAAAAGGAAGAGACAGTTGAAGAATGTACATCAGAAGATACACCCCCACAAACAAATACATTTCAATATATATCTATATTCTCAAATGAATAACATCTGATATAGATTCTAAAGGAAAACTACAGCTGAAGATGATCACAAGAAATTAAGAGATGAAGTGACAGAGTTTAGGAGTTAAACTGAGCCCTCTAAGTGACCCTGTATATAAATAAGAATTCTACTGTAAATAAAGAAATATAAAATAGATACTGTTGAAAATGAAATTAGTGGGCAAGAATGTCAGCTTGAGGAAAATATTTCAGCAAATCAAGTATAAAGGAACAAATATAAAAAGGTAATTCTTTTTTGATTTATATATATTAAATTTTTTATTTTTAATTATTGAGTACATAGTACATATATGTATTTATGGAGTACATGAGACACTTTGATACAGCCATGTAATAAATAGTAATCACATCATTTAAATGAGGTATCCATGCCCTCAAACAGTTATCTTTTGTACCTTTTAAAATATCCACTTACACTCTTTTAGTTATATTCAAATGTATAAACTATTACTGAATATAGTCAGTTGTTTGTACTATCAAATACTGTCTTATTTATTCTAACTACTTTTGGTATCCATTAGCTATCTCCACTACTACCCCAGCTTCCACCTCCCTCCCCAACCTCTGGTAACTATCCTTCTACTCTCTATCTCAATGAGTTCAACTGTTTTAATTTTTGGATCCCAAAAATAAGTGAAAACAGGCCAAGTTTGTCTACTGTTATTGACAAATTTTAATTAACATAATGACCTCCAGTTCCATGCATGTTATTGCAAAGGCAGTATCTCATTCTTTCCTATTACTCTATAGTATTCTCTTGTGTATGTGAACCCCATATTCTTTATCCATTCATATGTTGATAGACACTTAGATTGCTTCCAAATCTTGGCTGTTGTGAACAGTGCTGCAAGAAAGATGGAAATGCAGATAACTCCCTAATATTTTAATTTCCCTTCTTTTGATCCAGCAGTGGAATTGCTGGATCACAGGATAGCTCTATTTTTAGTTTTTGAGGAACCTCCAAGGTGTTCTTGAGAGTGGTTGTATTAATTTATGTTCCCACCGACAGTATACAAGGGTTTCCTTTTCTACATATCCTCACCAGCATTTGTTCCTGCCTATCTTTTGGATAAAAGCCATTTAAACTAGGGTGAGATGATATATCATTGCAGTTTTGATTTGAATTTATTTGGTGATGATCAAGGATATTGAGGACCTTTTTATATGTCTCTTTGCCATTTATATATCTTCTTTTGGGAAATGTCTATTAAAATATTTTGTCTATTTATTTATTGGGTTACTAGATTATTTCCTATAGAGTTGCTTGAGCTCCTTATATATTTGGTTATTAATCCCTTATCAAATATTTAGTTTGCAAATGTTTTCTCCCATTCCGTGGGTTGTCTCTTCACTTTTTTATTACTTCTTTCTCTGTGCAGAGGCTTTTTAACTCAATGTGATTTCATTTGTCCATTTTTGTTTGGTTTCCTGTGTTTGTTAGCAAGGTATTACTCAATAAATTTTTCCAAGACCACTTTACTGTAGAGTTTTCCCAATGTTTTCTTCATCTCCTAGTTTAATGTCTTAGATTTAAGTATTTAAATGATTTTGAGTTTTGTGTATGGTGAGAGATTAGGGTCTAGTTTCATTCTTCCATATATGAATATCCAGCTTCCTCAGCACCATTTATTGAAGAGACTATCCTTTACCCCGATGTATATTTTTGGTACCTTTTCAAAAATGACTTCACTGTACTTTGTTCCTGGATTTTCTATTCTGTTCCACTGATATATGTGTCTGTTTTTATGCCAGTACCAAGTTGTTTGGGTTACTATAGCTCCGTACTATAATTTGAAGTCTGTTAATGTGATTCTTCCAGTTTTGTTCTTTTTCCTCACGATAGCTTTGGTTTATTCTGTGTCTTTTGTGTTTCATGGAAATTTTAGGATTTTTTTTTTATGCTTCTGTGAAGAATGTCACTGAAATTTTGATAGAGATTGCATTGTAGCTATACATTGCCTTGGGTGGTATGGATATTTTAACAACATTGATTTTTTTCAACCCGTGAACATGGATTTCTATTTTTTGTGTCCTCTTCAATATTTTTATGTTTTTTATTATAGAGATCCTTCACTTCTTCGATTACTAGATATTTAATTTCATTTATGGCCATTGTAAATGGGATTACTTTTTTATTTTCTTTTCAAATTGTTCACTGTTGGCATACAGAAATGCTATGAATTTTTGTATGTTGATTTTTGAATCTTGCAATTTTACAAATTTTTGAATCTTGCAAATTTAAAACTGAATTTATCAGTTTTACTACTTTTTTTTTGGTAGAGTCTTTAAATTTTCCACAAAAAGGTAATTTTTAAGAATATAACCATAAACATTAACTGTAAGAAAATAACCAGTGTTCTATGGGAAGAAAACAAAATACAGAAAGCAAATTTAAAATTGTCTGAGACACAACAGAAAACATTTTTAAACTATGTACAGATAATATAAATGAAAACATTTCCTGATGAAGACATAAATCTATAGAATGTGAGAGCTTTTATGGCATTAATCTACATTTATGATTTAATCTAGTTCCATATATAGATAGAAATAAATTTTAGATAGATAGATATTGTTAAATGTATTCAGCAACAGAGGAAAAATAGTGAATAAAAATTACACATAAGAAATAATATTAGCCAATAAATATATATTGAAATAAAAAAACTTAAGTTGTAAAAACAAAAGCTGGGCTTTTCTTAAATTCTTTACTGTGGTAATCATCATCAGAGTATGTGATAGTAGTAGGACAGTCATTAGAAGAAAAATAAAAGTCATGATCCAAGAACTTTAAAACAAATAAAGTTGTTATTAATGAGTAATAGCTTTTAATTCATAAAATAACAGTTGTGAAAGCCAAAAAGACAAAAGCATTTCAAGCTGTTTGTACCTAAAGTACATGCATGTACTAAATCATTTATTTCTCTTCTTTGAAAATTTATTCGATAATAAAAATCTAGCTGTGATAGGCTGACTTGACCCCTAAAGATTTGTCCATTTCCTAATCCCTGGAGACTGCAAATGTTACCTTTTGGGGGAAACAAACAAACAAACAAACAAACAAACAAAACCACCTGTGAAGAAGTGATTAAGGATCTTAAATTGAAAACATCATTATGGATTATCTGGGTAGGGCCTAAATGTAATCACAGGTATACTTATAAGAAAGAGGCAGAGAAAGATCAGATGCCTCCCATCACACACACACATGCTTACACCACATGAACACAAGAAAACAATGTAAAGATGGAGCAGAGGGAAATTCAGCCATAAGCCAAAGTGTGCCAATGGCCACTAGAAGTTGGAAAGGCAAGGGTTCGATTTTCTCCTAGAGCTCAGAAGGAAGCATAGCCATGCCTACATTCTGATTCCATAATCAGAATTTAAAATAAATTTCAGTGTTTTAAGTCATTATGATAATTAATTTTGTGTGTCAACCTAGCTGGGCCATATGCAGATTCTTGCTTAAACATGTCTGATATTTCTTTGACGGTATTTCTTAAAGAAATTTTAACATTTAAATCAGTAGACATTGAGTAAAGCAGATTATTATCCACAATGTAGCTGGGCTACTTTCAATCAGCACAAGGCCTTAAGATAAAACAGATTAAGTTCCCCAAAAGAGGGAATTCTTTCTCCAGAGTCTCTTTGGACTTGAACTGCAACATTAACTCTTCCCTGGTTCTACAGTTTGGTTTCCTACCATACAGATTTTAGATTCAACAGCCTCCACAATCACTTGACCCATGCTTTAAAATAAACTTCTAAGACGTACACACACACACACACACACACACACACACACACACACACACACACACATTTTCTACATTCTATTGGTTCTGTTTCTCTAGAGAAGTCTGATTAATATAACTATCAAGTGTGTAGTAATTTGTTGCAGCAGCCACAAGAAAGTAATATACCATCCAACACAGTTATCATTTTAACATACCAATTTAACTCAAATTAGAGATTCAGAAATTAAGGAATGTTGATATGTATTTTTAATGTATGTCTAACATATTTAAGTATATATTATAATGCTATAGAATTCTGGACATGTTATTCATGATATGCAGTATAAGCATTACAAGTATGCTTTTTCAAAAACTTTTGTCATATATATATATATATATATATATATATACACACAAACACACACAAATTACATACAGAAATAAATTATATGCAAGGAAACATGTAAACTGATACACATATGTTCATATTCAAGGGAACATAAAGAAAAAAACACATCAAAAAACAGTCACATATGTAATATACATAAAAGAAAGAAGAGGCAAAAGATAGCAGAGGAAGAGAATTGTCAAACAGTCTTTACATGAAAGTAAAAAATTACATTCAAACCAATATTTCTGTCTTAGCAATATATATATTTACTTTATAACTATGTTGCTAATTATAACTTTAAATAATTTTGATAAACATTTCACATTTACCATTCTATGGTTTAAATATTTTATATTAAGCATATATAATTTTATTACATTAAAAATTGACTTTTCACTTATGGCCATGACAAAAAATATAGTACTGGATTTGCCCTTCCATTGCACACAGCTAAAAAATGAACACAGTATATGAGGCAGCTTTTACTTTGGCATCAGACAACAGACAGCAAAGGACTATGTATGATACTTGACATAAGGGAAGTTATCAAGAAGGAATCCAGATTTATTACAATTTTGGCCTTGTGGTACATTCAGAAATGTCCAAGAAATAGAGCACAAATAGAGCAACTTGGTTTTGTAGAGCTCGGGAGTTAGAGATGAGTTACAGACTGCTAAAAAAAGCTGGATACAAGTAGAAAAGAACAGAAAATTACTTAAATGAAGAGGCCAGATATTTATGTGAAGATTGTCCACAGTTTCTACATACGCACATGGTAAAATTATTCAAGGCTTTGCAGAAACCACCACTGAGGGGCTGAGATTGGAAAATAAGGACCAGAGGTTGTACAGTGCAGAGAGATAATAGAGTTTTGGCCAAGTCAGAATTGAGAGACCTCCCTGAGTGCATTGAAACACCAAAGACCCTGGGTATTAGCCTCTAGTGTAAGAATTTTGCCCTAGTACCAATGAAAAAAACTAAACACACAGCCAGGCAAATGCAACAACATTCACAAGAACAAAAAATCCCCTTCAGTAATTTGAATTTAAGCCAAAGCTTAATTCAATAGTTTTTAAAGAAAAGCAACAAAATCTAGACTTCCTTATTGTATCAGCTACGATATCCAACATCTATGTAAAGATTACAGGGAAGTGAAAAGAAACAAAGTGTTACATTCACTATAATAATAATAATACACTGAACCAAGAGGAGACCACTTAAAATGGAGAAAAAATTGTGATATTTTGATTTACTTTTGTGTTACCTCTATTCTGCACATGGTAGAACTGAAAACAGCAGCTCACATACTCAGTACAGGAAACTTCATTCCAGAGGAAACAGAGCAGTTCTCTGCTTTTCTTACCAGTCTAGGTGCTTCCTGATGGACTGATGCAAAGTGCTTTTTTATATTTTGCCTAATTTGGAAGACAGTTAGAACAGAAAAGTGTTAAGCATTTCTCAAAAACAGTGTAAGGCAAACAAACAACCTGAGCCACTTGGGACACAAGTTTACAATGGAAGCAAACTGTAGAGTACCAGAAACCTAGGAAGAAAATCTGGTGAGTGTGGTTCTTTAGGACATTCAATTGTGATTCCTTTTGGAGAATATGAAGAAAACTCAGCCTTAGAGTGAAATACTGATCTATGAATGCTGAATGGTAATATATTCTTTTGTTTAAAAACAACTATTTAAAAATATTTGAAGGTAATTATATCCTAAGTATTTATGTGGCAAGCCACAATTATTGTCTTTCATTAAGTATACAAATTTATGTTAAATGGGATCAGTTACAAAATTTCACACAGAATTGCAAAATATTTGGTAATATTAATATTTGGTAACTTTCAGTGACAGTGTTGGAAAGACTCCAGTCTTAAATAACAGTTATTATGTATACAGCTTTTAACTATTATTAAATAAAAGTGACAAATTTAAGTACTATTATAATAGGTAAGTAACCATCTCTATTAGTCCATAATTTCCCCCCTACCATCTTCCATTTTCCATAACCTTGTATCATGTATAAGTTTGGCTGATAATTATCCTGCTATTTTGTAGAACTTATCTGTATAACTCAGAGAAGGTTTAATTTCTCTCTGTTGTACAACTTCTTAAAAAAATATGTACAGTATACTTTTGTGGTAATAAACTTTTCCCAAAAGTGATAATTCAAACTTAACTATTGAATTGACCTGTAGCAATAACTAAATTAATTATCATTTTCTCATTCTTAGAAATGTATGACATGTAGATTTTTGCCTTACTCAAAACACTTAACTCTAACAGCTCGGGAATGTAGCTCCCAGTGAAAGCGCAGAGAATAAGAGGATGCCACACTTTCAGACAAATTTTTGTCGCTCATGGACCAGAAGATTCCCAGTGGAGGAGCCCCACGGGTTGTCAGCACAACTCTTTTGGCCAGTGCAGCAGTTTTGCCAGCGCCTCGGCGCGGCAGCTCTTGGTGCAGAGTAAACGGGACTGGTTCCCCTTCTGACCGAAGTTTGGAGCTCTGGGAAGGCAGAGTCACCTATTATGGACTCAAGAAGGAAGCCAAACCAGAGATTCCTGGGCAGAAGAGCACCATCAGTCTTAACACTGCTGTTTTGGCCAGCGCAGTGCATTGCTTAGATTCCAGTGCTGGGAATCAATAAATTGGATGTCCACTCAGAAACCTAATTAGAAAGGCAGTAATTGTAAAGACAACAGATGGATACATTTATAATGAAGGGAAGAAACCAGCCTAAAAAGGCTGAGAATACCCAGAATCAGAATGCCTCTCCCACTACAGGGGATTACAGTTCCTCATCAGCAACAGAACAAGACCTGGTGGAGAAAGACTGTGTTTCATTAACAGAAGTAGGCTTCAGAAGGTGGATGATAAGAAACCTCTGGGAGTTAAAAGAACTTGTTCTAACCCAATGTAAAGAAACTAAGAACTTTGAAAAAAGGTTTGACAAAATGCTAACAAGAATAGACAATAGAGAGAGGAATATAAATGAATTAATGGAGTTAAAAAACACAACACGAGAACTTAGCAAAATATGTACAAGTTTGAATAGCCAAATTGATCAAGCAGAATAAAGGATATAGGAGGTCGAAGACCTACTTAATGAAATAAAACAAGAAGACAAGAATAGAGAAAAAAGGATAAAAAGGAATGAGCAAAGTCTCCAAGAAATATGGGACTATGTGAAAAGACCTAATTTACGATTGATAGGTGTACCTGAATATGATGAAGAGAATGAATCCAAGCTGGAACTCTTCAGGATATTATTCAGGAAAACTTTCCCAACCTAGCAAAGCAGGACAATATTCAACCCCAGGTAATACAGAGAACACCACAAAGACATTCCTCAAGAGGAGCAACCCCAAGGCACATAATCGTTAGATTCACCAGGGTTGAAATGGAGGAGAAAATACTAAGGGCAGCCAGAGAGAAAGGTCAGGTTACCCACAAAGGGAAGCTTATCAGACTTACAGCAGATCTCTCAGCGGAAACCCTACAAGCCAGAAAAGAGTGGGGGCCAATATTCAACATCCTTAAAGAACAGAACTTTCAGCCCAGAATTTCATATCCAGCCAAACTAAGCTTCACAACTGAAGTAAAAATAAAATCTTTTATGAATAAGCAAGTACTCAGAGATTTTATTACCACCAGGCCTGCTTTACAAGAGCTTCTGAAAGAAGCATTACACATAGGAACAATCAGTATTAGCCTTTCTAAAAATATACCAAAAAGTAAAGAGCATCAACATAAAGAAGAATTTACATCAAAGAATGGACAAAACAGCCAGTTAACATCAAATGGCAGTAGTCCTAAATTTAAATCGACTAAATCCCCCAGTCAAAAGATACAGCCAAAACCCAATGGTATGCTACATCCAGACCCGTTTTACATGTAAGGATACACAAAGACTCAAAGGGATAGAGAAAGATTTACCAACGAAATGGAGAGCAAAAATAAGTAAATAAATAAAAAGCAGGAGTTGCAATTCTTGCATCTGATAAAATAGATTTTAAAGCAACAAAGATATAGTGGTAAAACAATCAATGCAACAAGAAGAGCTAACGATCCTAACACCCAGATACATAAGACCTATAATGAGACTTAGACTCCCTAGACTCCCACACAATAATAGTGGGAGACTTCAACATCAGTATTAGATACATCAACAAGACAGAAAATTAATAAGGACATCCAGGACTTGAACTCAGATCCGGAACAAGTAAACTTAATAAACATTTATAGAGCTCTCCACTTTAAATACATAAAATATACATTTTTGTCAGTACCACATCGTACCTACTCATAGGTTTAAATGAAATATTGATTGGCCATTATAAGCACAATTATTGGCATAAAAGAGGTTTTCAATACCCATTTTTAGAATATAGCTTTATTCCCATTCTCTCTCTCTTTTTCTTCCTCTTTCTTCCTCTCCTTCACTCCTTTTTCTTTCTTTCTTTCCTTCTCTCCTTTCTAAAAAAAAAAAACAATAATACATACTCATAGTGGAAAATGAAGAAAAGCCCAAAGTTTATAAAGAGATAAACTGTATTTTTCACAGCTTCACAGCTAGAGATAATCATTGCCAATATTTTGGGGTATGTCCTTCTCACTCTTTTTTCTGAATGATGCAATGAATTATATCTGGAACTCAAGCAGCTCGAATAGCAGTTGTAGATGCTGCTGCTTTTATTGGAAATACCATGTAGAGCTCTTAATATCATGACTTTTACTTTCCTTTCATGCAAAAAAGAGAACATTATGGGCATGCTATTACATTTTAACATATATAATAAAAGCTCCCAGTTATCTGAAAAAAAAACACTAACTCAAAGTTTTGAGAAGATGAATAGTTAACAGAGACCAAAATTATTGAAATCCTAGGGCTTCTGGGTCATTCGTGGACACTGGACATCTTCACAGGATAGTAAAATCTGTAAAAACAATTCTAATTCATCCATAAAGCCAAGGATAAAATGAAGAGTCACAGTCCCCGGATCCTCACCAGAGGCCTTTCTGTGTATGTTAAATCCCTGATGAGTTGTGCAGCTGGTGGCCTGTCTTGCATGTGCCATATCTAATACTTTCTTAAATGCCTGCAAGACACAGTCTCACAGTCAATTTTCAAAACCAGTCTGACATACAGGAAGCATCAAGTCTTAACTAACATATAAAAGAAAATGACAGACAAGGAGAACGGAAAGAAGGAAGAAAATAATGGAGAGAACAAGGGAGGAATGAAAGAAGGAAAAAGGTGAAAGAAGAAAAGAAAGAAGGATGGAGAAAGAAACCAATTGAATACATTATCTCCCAGCATACATGACAGGTCTTTCATCACCTTTCAATCTGTCTGCTTTTATGTCTCAGCTGCTGAACTATGAAAAATATTTCCATAATTAGGGTAACGCTTTCTGTGACAGTGAACAAATTAATCCTGTAACATTTATGTGATTTTTAAGGAAGTTTAGTTGGAGGTGAGAAAAGAGGATAATAATGAAATCAAATCCATTAACCTAACTACACATTTTGACTTAATAAGTGATTTTTATCTATTTAGTTTCTTTGCATGTCTATAATATTATTATTTTATATTTCATTATGCTGTCAGACATGACATATATTTCAGTCATTCCGAAGATTCTCAAAGTCTCTCATGTTTGAGTCATAAACAAGAATTAAAGCATGAAGCCAAGCGTTCAACTTCCATACTGAAGAGCTCTAATCACAAAAACTTAATATAACACAGGAGACTCTGTGTACCCATGTCCATCTTTATAATTTTCTATTCCCCTCTTAAGCCCAGAAGCAAGTTCCTATAGAGATGAGCAGACTGTCTTTGACAAAAGACTGAGCAGTTGTCTGAGCTGCTTCTCTGGGATCCTCAAACTATACAGCAGTGTGTTTTAGCTTAACCTCCCTACTGATTTCCTTTATTTTTGGTTTTCTGCTAAAAAATTGTCACTGTGTTTGTGAACAGAAGATAAGCCTGGATTTGTAGTTTAGGAAAAATAAGTAAGTACATACCGAACTTACAGAGTGTGCCATAATTTCCAGTTTAATGATCCTCGAGCTTTATGGACTAATAGATCTTTAGTGCTTTAAGTGAGCTTAGGATTTGTCACTATATTGTTTCACAAATTGCGAACTGTGAAAAACTTTCTTTTCTGAGATTCTTAAATTACAGGGGTAGCAAACACAATTGCCAGGCAGGTAACATAAATGACAGTGGGTAGATACTATATAATTAGGAGTGCTGGGAACTGCAGTGGACATGAAAGTTTATTCTCCTTATTCTCTTTCCGAAAGAAGTGACTAATATGCAGCCCAATAGAATTGCTATCAGGTTGGATTTAGATTCAATATTGCTAATCAAACTTTTTCTAGAAAAGAAAAATGCGTATTTTAAATACATATGAAATCCCCTAACTTTCAAATATTAGCAAATATATTTATATCTAAGGAAGATCTAAACAACTGGCTATCACTTCATGAGTTCTATTAATTAATCATTTCTCCATTTGCCCTGGGAAACTCATCAGTGGAGCTTGTGGCTGCAACCTTTACCCAGAGATAACTTTGCCATGAAATATTTTGCTTTTATTATTATTTTTCCCATCACTCTAGTATTTCAGCTTTGAAAACAAAAGATGTTATTCTATTTATAGCATTCTGTTTTTATTAGTAGTTATTTCAGTTTATAAAATATAGTAATTTTCAATCGCTGAAAATGTCAAATCCTGTAAATCATAGCATTTTTGCATGTTATGTTCTGGAAGTTGCTGGCCGAAGATTCATTTGATGAATCCGATTTTGCCAAAATAGACAATTCTGATGATTCAGATGATTCTGAGGTTATGTCTGTTTAGAAATAACTCCAGCCGGGCGTGGTGGCTCAAGCCTGTAATTTCAGCACTTTGGGAGGCCGAGGCGGGCGGATCACGAGGTCAAGAGATCCAGACCATCCTGATCAACATGGTGAAACCCCGTATCTACTAAAAATGCAAAAAATTAGCTGGGCACGGTGGTGCGTGCCTGTAATCCCAGCTACTCAGAAGGCTGAGGCAGGAGAATTGCCTGAACCCAGGAGGCGGAGGTTGCGGAGAGCCGAGATTGCGCCACTGCACTCCAGCCTGGGTAACAAGAGCAAAACTCCGTCTCAAAGAAAAAAAAAAAAAAAAAAAAAAACTCCAAGAGGCCGGGCGCTGTGGCTCAGGTCTGTAATCCCAGCACTTTAGAAGGCCGGCGAATCATGAGGTCACGACATTGAAACCATCCTGAAACCCCCTCTTAACTAAAAAATACAAAAATTAGATGGGTGTGGTGCTGCGTGACTGTAGTCCCACCTACTTGGGAGGCTGAGGCAGGAGAATTGCTTGAACCCGGGAGGCGGAGGTTGCAGTGAGCCGAGATTTCACCACTGCATTCCAGCCTGGTGCCTGGCAACAGAGCAAGACTCTGTCTCAAAAAAGAAAGAAAGAACTCCAAGAACAGTTCTTATATTTTATTTTTATTTTTACATTAAAAATCAGTCATATTTGCTTCAGCCTCCAACAACTTGTTGATGTAAAATGAAATGAGCTCTGGTAGGGAGCTACATTTTTTTATTTTCATAAATTGGAAAAGGGTTAAATGTGTTACTGAAAGCAGTTAAGTGATTAAATTTGCTTTGGAAGTTGCGGCATAAATAACATAAAAATAATTTCTTTGCTCTAGGATTTCAGAATCTATAATATTAGAGTTGTGAATCCCAAAAGACAATATGATGGGCAAAAGAAATAAGGAGGCTAACATTCATAAGCCAATGTTAGAAACATGAAGTGTAGTTCAATGTTTATTGATTAGCAACTACTATAAAATCACTGATGTTGTCCAGTTTTGTAAAGATGAGTTTCAAAAGGTGTTTAAGGAACTTACAGGCCAATAGGCAGGACATGTATCTAATGGGAAACTCAAAGTAATCTAATAAAGGTTAAAAAGAGTTAGACACTCACCTAAGCAAGCAGCACATCTTTCCCTGGAGGCTGGATTACCTCCCATAAATATTAATTCAAGAGTACAGTGGCATAGTGTTGCCAAACATTTAACTTATAAAAAGAATTCTCCATATCTGTTTTCAAGCACACCAAGTTTTATTCTCATAAAGTCCTGTTGTCAAGAGAGATAAACAACTACATTAACCAGATTGCTTAGTGCTTCTGATTCTCAATTTCAATTAATAAGTGAAAATACCAGTTTTAAAGGTCAGTTTTGTGACTTCATTAGCATATGTTAGCAGACTCAATTCTGATCAGAACTTTAATGATCACAAGATTAAATTTATGAGGTAAGTGGGAACCAAAGCCTAAATAATGATGAATTCCCCTTTATGGGGAACTACCTGCTTGGCTAGATAGCCAGTTACACCCAGGTGTGTAGGGACTCTTTGTGTTAGCCACTTTTGAAATATGTATTAAATCAATGTAGCAGGAAAAGTATAAATAGACATTTAGGATGTTCTGAACACATAATAGTTGTTTATTGCATCAGGGTATGTGATACTTTATAAATTGTTGAAAGATTGGTAATATTAACATAAATTGGATCTTCCAAATAATAAATTTAACATGATTGTGAAGTGAAAAAAAAAATTTATTTTATTGAACATATATGCAATTCATGTTACATGAGAGTAAGACATTCTCAATGTTAATAAAATAGAAAAATGTTATATGGAAATGTTAATTTTGTATCCCAGTTTGGCTGTATAAAAATTAAAATCAATTTTGTGTAATCAAAATAATCTATATTGAGTTAATGGATGAATGCACATTTTCCTCTTAATATGTTTTCTAGTGAAAATTTCAGAAATATTACAAATGAGTTTAAGATTATGACAATGTATTTTTTTCATAAAGAGGTATATTCTGATTTATAAAGATAATTAAAAATGTTTCTATAGATACTTGACCTTCCTGTATCTTTTAATTAATTGCAAGGTAAATATTACAACCAAAATTTTGTGTTTACGTGAATTTATTCGATTTTATGGACTTCCAAGATTTGTTACTCCTATAAAATATATGACTAAAATTTATTCATTTACAAAGGAATCATTAAATGATAATTATATGTTAGGGCAGATATTTGGAATTAAAAACAAAAAGGAGAAAATAAATGTAAGAATAGAAAACCAAACAAATAAAAGAATAAAAGAAAAAAAAACACACGCAGATTCTCCCACAATGAAGACAGATAGAAGCATAAATATCTTGTGTAAAAGAAATGTTTTCACAATTATTCTGGAGTTGATTAAAAAATAAAAACGTAACAGCTTAAGTTGAAGGTAAGTAGCACCACCTAATTAGACTCTGTGAGCTCTATTCAGTATTTGCTGAATGGGGGTCGGCAGAAGGCTTTTCAGCAAGGAAGAGCTGATACGATCACTACCTCCAGCACAGTAGATGAAATAAAAAAGGCTAACTTGAGTAACATTGATTGTTTTATTGTATTATCTAGGGCTTTCTTTTTTTTAATTTAAATTTATTTATTTTACTTTAGGTGCATACTATATCTGGCATTTCTGCCCATGTTATCTCTCCCCACCTTCCCCTCTCTCCCCACCCACCGCTGTCTCTCCCCTACCCCCCACCAACTGCCCCCAGTGTGTGATGCTCCTCTCCCTGAGTCCACGTGTTCTCATTGTTCAACACCCACCTATGAGTGAGAACATGCAGTGTTTGGCTTTCTGTTCTTGTATCAGTTTGCTGAGAATGATGGTTTCCAGATTCATCCTAGTCCCTACAAAGGACATGAACTCATCATTTTTTTATGGCTGTGTAGTATTCCATGGTGTACATATACCACATTTTCTTTGTCCAGTCTATCATTGATGGGCATTTGGTTTGGTTCCAGGTCTTTGCTATTGTACACAAGGCTTCAGTGAACATACACATGCATGTGTCTTTATAGTAGAACAATTTATAGTTCTTTGGGTATATACCCAGTAATGGGATTGCTGTAAAATGGAATTTCTATTTCTATATCCTTGAGAAATCACCACACTGTCTTCCACAATGGTTAAACAATTGAAACTCTCACCAACTGTGTAAGAGTGTTCCTATTTCTCCACATCCTTTCCAGCATCTGTTGTCTCCAGATTTTTTGATGATCACCATTCTAACTGGCATGAGATGATATCTCAGTGTGGTTTTGATTTGCATTTCTCTAATGACCAGTGATAATGAGCATTTTTTTCATATGTTTGTTGGCCTCATATATATCTTACTTTGAAAAGTGTCTGTTCATATCCTTTGCCCACTTTTGAATGGGGTTGTTTGTTTTTTTCTTGTATATGTGTTCTAGTTCTTTGTAGATTATGGATATAAGCCTTTTGTCAGACAAGTAGATTGCAAAAATTTTTTCCTATTCTGTTGGTTGCCAATTTGCTCTATGGTTTCTTTTGCTGTACATAAACTCTGAATTTTAATTAGATCCCATTTGTCTATCTTGGCTTTTATTGCCATTGCTTTTGGTGTTTTAGTCATGAAGTCTTTGCCTATGCCTGTGTCCTGGATAGTTTTGCCTACGTTTTCTTCTAGTGTTTTTATGGTGTTAGGTTTTTATGTTTAAATCTTTGATCCATCTGGAGTTAGTTTTAGTGTAAGATGACAGGTAGGGTCCAGTTTCTCTGCTTTCTGCACATTGCCAGCAAATTTTCCCAACACCATTTATTAAACATGGAGTCCTTTCCCCATTGCTTGTTTTTGCCAGGCTTGTCAAAGATCAGATGGTTGTAGATGTGTGGTGTTTCTTCTGGGGTGTCTGTTCTGTTCCATTATTCTATGTCTCTCTTTGGTATCAGTACCATGCTGTTTTGATTACTGTTGCCTTATAGTATAATTTGAAGTCAGGTAGCACGATGCCTCCAGACTTGTTCTTTTTGCTTAGGATTGTCTTGGCTATGCAGGCTCTTTTTTTTTTTTTTTGTTCCATATGAAGTTAAAGTGTTTCTTTCCAGTTCTTTGAAGAAGGTTATTGGTAGCTTGAAGAGGATAACATTGAATCTATCAATTACTTTGGGCAATATGGTCATTTTCACGATATTGATTCTTCCTAACCATGGGCATGGAATGTTTCTCCATCTGTTTGTGTCCTCTCTTATTTCATTGAGCAGTGGTTTGCAGTTCTTGAAGAGATTCTTTACATCTTTTGTTAGTTGTATTTCTAGGTATTTTATTGTCTTTGTAGCAATTGTGAATGGGAGTTCACTCTTGATTTGGCTCTCTGTGTGTCTGTTATTAGTATATAGGAATGCTTGTGTTTTCTGCACATTGATTTTGTATCCTGAGACTTCGCTGAGGTTTCTTATCAGTTTGAGAAGATTTTGGGCTGAGATGATGGGCTGCTTTCTTACTACAAGAGGAGAATTGAATAGTTAAGACAGATAACATAAGTCTCAAAAACTTGAAATACTTACAATCTGAACATTCTACAGAAAATATTTGCCAACTTTTGCTATTGTTGGTATCTACAGCCATATATATGATTGATTAGATTACGTAGGTAGAATGTTCAGTATCTGAAAAGCATTTAGAATTGACCTTCATAGTGTTCCTAAATTAAAATGGCAAAAAAAAAGACCTGAGTATACAATTTAAATGGGAGCCAAATATCTAGTAAGAAAAGTAGAGAATGTTTTGTTATAGAAGACAGATCTGTGTCTTATGAAAGAATAGTGATCAACAGTGCTACTCTTCAAACTGTCAAAATTCAAATGGGGTATAAATTAAAAACTAGTAAGAAGTCACTATTGACTTTGATGAGAGTACTTTCTGTAGACTGGGAAAATAAGAAGTGAGTAATAAATGAGGAATAAAATGAAGATTGGTAAATATAAAAGAATGGAAAATAGGTGGAAAAAAATCTTTATTTTTTAAGGAGTATATAGGATGACAGGAAGGTTTTGTACAATTTATTTTAGTGCCAGAACTAATGACATAGAACAATGAGAGAGAGAGAGAGAGAGTTGAAGATTTAGAAGAGTTTGATAATCTTTAAAATATGTGACATAATGGTATCCAGAGCAAAGTAAAAACATTATTTATAGGATAACAAAGAGGAGGAACTTTGGCTGAAAATGTAGATATTAGTTTTTCTTAAGACATTTGACAGTATCTCCCCTGAACTGACTTTCTTCATGTTAAAAAGGAGATCATCTTTCAATCTAAGGGATGACACAGAGAACTGAAATCTAAAGGCATGAGAAAAAGCTTTGCTATATTGAAGAGTAGAATATGAGCAAGAACAAATTATGAAATTAAAATTAATCAGCGGCACAGAGAATTCAAATGAAGTTAGAGACCCTGGGTTCCTACAGATATTGGTATGCTTTCTTCTATGATACCTTTATTAGTGTTCTGGAGCCTGTTATGGGCATGGGTATGGCTTAGAGTTGGATTAATTATCATGCAGCCACAACTAGGATACATTCCACAATGTAACACAGCCTGGTATAGAAACAGATATAGTTCGGGGAAATGTAGAAATTATAAGAGTCAATTAAGGAAAGAGGGTATTTCCTCCCAATCTTTCCATTAACCCACAGAAAATTGTTCTAGGATTCATTGGTTAGACAAACAAAGTGGATTTGTGTGCCAGAAGAAGGAAACTATGTCAACCATGTCTGTCTTGTTTTGGTAATGTTACTATAAGCAATTCTGACCCTAATATTTGCTGGGTCTCTCCTGTAATCCCAGCACTTTGGGAGGCCAAGGCAGGTGGATCACGAGGTCAAGAGATCGAGACCATCCTGGTCAACATGGTGAAACCCCATCTCTACTAAAAATACCAAAAATCAGCTGGGCACGGTGGCGCGTGCCTGTAATTCCAGCTACTCAGGAGGCTGAGGCAGGAGAATTGCCTGAACCCAGGAGGCGGAGGTTGCGGTGAGCTGAGATTGCACCATTGCACTCCAGCCTGGGTAACAAGAGTGAAAATCCATCTCAAAAAAGAAAAAAGAATATTTGCTGGGTCTCAAACAAGGCTCATATATGTCAGACATTTAAAAGTCACTAATTAATCTAACAATTGTTAAATAAAATGTATACTATTCTTTTACCTTGCCTTTGTAATAGCAAATTGAAAAAAAATTGTGCAAAATTAGAGTGTTTATGATTTAAGTGAGCAAAATGTCAGATGCCTGATCAAAACAATTAAAACATTTAACAAAACCATAAATAATAAAAATTAATAATGAAATAAAATTTTATTTGATTAAATCCACCATCAAGAAGAATAGATTCAATTGTGTCTTTATTGGTAATTATTCTTGACACAAATAATTTTATGTATCATGTTCACAGATTTTATTAGAGCAATCTGTTACAGATATCTGTAATTTCTTCCACTTTTTAAAAAGTTAAGCAGACAAGTTTTATAAATAGTTATCTACATTTTCAGTTTTTTTAAAAGCTCCATCTTTGAGTATTTTATTTCTATCATAATGTCAATATGTAATTATTTTCGCTAATCAAAGGATTAAACACAAAATGTTACTGATTTAATGTGTACAATCTTTGGCTATATTTGTAATGACAATTCAAATTATGTAAATGTAAAAATAAAAATAAAATTACTATATTGGTAGGTGATTACATCTAAAATATTCAAAATTATCTAGTTTATTAAAAGGTAAACACGTCTTTATTATTATTAAAAATATTAAACAAGGATAAACCATTGTATAGTTTTACATTTTATTAAATATTTATATTAAAATAAAATTACTCATGATATACAATTTCCTTATCCTTGGTAGTGACAATGTAGAGAATCAGTATGATAATTTATATATGTTTTGACTAGATCTACATATGGGCAAACTTTAGAAAAATACAAATTGCTTAATATTGCAAAATGTTTTTCAAAGGTTATACATATAAATGTTTTATATACTGTTCAAATCCTATGTAATTCTGGAATCTAGAGGTAAGCAAATGGATATTCAGCTCTACTTGAAAACAATATTTTATCATGCAAGAAAAGTATTGTCTTCAGGCTATCTGACAAAAAATTGACAATGTAATTAATTTATTTTCTATCTCAACTGGGAATTTCTGCTTCTCAAATCTTCCTTACACTCTGAAATAATGCATCTCCCACATCAGCAACAACCCAACCACATTTAGACACAGTCACCTTCTGATGTCAAGATAGAAGAAAGGAGGGAGGGAGAAGTGTTTCCTTGGGTCATGTTGGTGATAGAAGTGTATGATTTTCATTCAGGTCTAAACAGTGGATCCAAGATCCAGAGCAGCAGAGGAACAACTATGTTCTTGAATACACTCTGTGTGTGTGTGTGTGCGCGTGTGTGCGTGCAGTGTGTGTGTGACAGAAAGTTAGAAAGAGAGATAGAACATAGAGAAAGCAAACTTTGTGATTCCATGTTTCCTAGGACTCGTGGCTCAGGAAAAGAATCTTTTCTTCCCTGTGACTGAAGACCACACTGACCGTAAGAACAACTTTGTTGTAGGGAATGAGTAACTAGGGTTTAGGAGCCAGGCAGTCTAGACTTTGTACCAGCTGATGACAGAAAACTAGGTGCCCAGCATTTGCTATCTTGAGCCCAATGAGAAGTTATTGTGATTTCACTCAAAGGAAGGCAGTCATACATGTGTGAAAAAGTAAATGTGGACTTAGCCCTTAATATTAAGAGGAGAATCCCTAATACAAGCCATCTTATTGGCCAGGCAAGAAAAGGCAAGTTCCCACTTTCAATTCTGCTTTCCTCACCATAGCCAAGACAGGGCTTTATCCTTTAACAAACACAAAGGACAAAGAGAAAATAGGTTAAAAACCGAGGGTTGTGGGAGGTGAGAGGTGGGAATATGAACAAAGTGAATAGTGACTGAAAGCACTATAGAGAAGGAGGAGATGGTAGGGTGAATAGAGGCAAAGAAAAAGCTTCAATGAGGTAGGTGAAGAAATGCATTTCGGGTTCCTGTGAGAGAGCTCACGGGATTGATAAACATATGCAGAGAGAGAAACATCTTTAGTATGACAGAGGAATTAGAGTTCCTGAAAATTGCATGGCTAGTTTAGGTCCATGGAAGTTGTCAAATAAAATAGAAGTAGAAAAAAGCAAAACTCCTTTGAAAATTGAGAATTTATATTACAAAGTCAGTTATTAATACAGAAATGGAATCAACCAGGATGATGGCAACCTTGCAATGATTGAAAGTATAATACTGAATGATTAACAGTGACTAAGTTTCTAATTGGTAACTAAGAAACAATATTGTCAATGATAAGGTTTGGGGAATATGGATAATAAATAGTTTTCTCTTAACAAGGCTGTAGGAGAAATGGTATTTTCAGAAAAGGATTATGTTATTGTTCTCTATTTCTTAATTTCTATTAGTCCCTTTACATCTCCAAATTTTTCTTGACCCAAGTTATTGATAAGGCAAAGAGATGATGAGAGAAACATGTCAAGATGTTGAGGATGCGGAGCAATAAATTGTAAGAGCTGAATGAAGTATACACAGCATGTGATGGGGATAGGGTGTGGGAGTGATACTAGAGGGGTTTCAGTTTAACTGACCACAAATTTTTGATAGTTTATTCCCAGTAAAACTTGCATCCCAAGGGTCTCAGGCCAGCAAAGGCAGAGGATTCAATGACACAACAAATACGTAGATTGGTTGCTGAATAGATTGCTCCAGAATCTTCTGTTCACTTTTTAAACAGGCTGAATTGTAGGCTACATACCCAGGTGACTGAGACAGAATAATTCATGTTGAGGCAGAATAATTCATATTGAAACATGAAATAAACATTAATTTTTAAGTAATTGACATTCTTATAGAAAAAAAAGGAATGCAGTTCTGATATGTACTTTTATGGTGGTGTGATGAAGCAGGAGAATAGCTGAGAGAATCAAGAAAAAAATGGCATATGTCCTGGGGAGACTGACTTAAATTTAGTTTCTTATGTACATGCATTTTAATTTAATAATACTTAAATGTAACTAGGATTTTTTCTTGTTCTTGTTGGGAGTGTTTATGATGTTTTGAGGCAAAGTGAAGTATTAGGAAAAAAAAGAGACAAAGTTTAAAGGACATGTTTTTAAGCCTAGTTGCTTTAATATGTACTTGGCATGTGGCCTCGCTATTTATAGGATTTAAATATATAAAGTCTTTAAGAAAATGATGTGCCTGCACTATTAATTTCAGCCTGATTTGCTCTCTCAAATTATATTTTTAATGAAAATGAACTAAGTGGTCAGATTGTTTAGAGTTTGCCTTAATCAGTGGTCATTGGGTTGTAGTTATTTTTATAATTGGTCATCAACAAAAAAGTAAAATTTAGAGAATATATTTAGAACCCAAGAGAAGAAAGAGGTCAAATATGCAAAAAGGACAATGGTCTATCAAAATTCTCATTCATTTGTTTTAGATTCCTTTATTTATCTATTTATATTTTTTCTATTTTTTCATAGGTTATTGAGGTACAGTGGTATTTGGTTCCATGAGTAAATTCTTATCTTTTTTTTTTTCTTTAAGATGGCATTTCACCATGCTGGTCAGGCTGGCCTTGAACTCCCGACCTCAGATGATCCACGCACCTTGGCCTCCAAAGTGCTTGGATTACAGGTGTGAGCCACCACGCCCGGCCATGAGTAAGTTCTTTAGTGGATTTGTGAGATCCTGGTGTACCCATCATCCCAGCAGTATACACTGCACCCTATTGGGAGTCTTTTATCCCTTCCCCTCCCACCCTTCCCCCCAAGTACCCAAAGTCCATTGTATCATTCTTAGGCCTTTGCTTAGCTCCCACATATGGGTGAGAACATACGGTGTTTGGTTTTCCACTCCTGAGTAACTTCACTTAGAGTAATAATCTCCAGTCTCATCCAGGCTGAGGCAAATGCCATTAATTCATTCCTTTTAATGGCTGAGTAGTATTCCATTGTATATATATATATACCACGGTTTATTTTTTCACTTGTTGTTTGATGGGTATTTGGGTTGGTTCCACAATTTTGCAATTGTGGATTGTGCTGCTATAAGCATGCATGTGTAAGTGTCTCTTCGTTTAAAGATTTCTTTTACTCTGGGTAGATACCCAGTAGTGGGATTGCTGGATCAAATGGTAGTTATACTTTCAGTTATTTAAGGAACCTCTGCACTGTTTTCCATAGTGGCTGTAGTAGTTTACCTTCCCACTAGCAATGTAGAAGTGTTCCTGATCACCACATCCACACCAATATCTACTGTTTTTTGAATTTTGTGTTAACAGCCATTCTTGCAGGGTTAAGGTGATATCCTATTGTGGTTGTGCATTTCCCTGATCATTAGTGATGTTGAGCATTTTTTCATATGTTTCTTGGCCATTTGCGTATTTTCTTTTGATAATTGTCTATTCATGTCCTTAGCCCACATTTGATGGCGCTGTTTTTTTCTTACTGACTGGTTTGAGCTTGTTGTAGATTCTGGATATTAGTACTTTGTCAGATGTATAGATTGTGAATATTTTATCCCATTCTGTGTGTTGTCTGTTTACTCTGCTGACTGTTCCCTTTGCTGTGCCAAAGCTCTTTAAGTGTAAATGATTTTTCTTTGTTTTTATTTCAGTTGCTTTTGAAATAACCAAACTTCAAAATTTGGTCAGCCTAAGCCAATGTCTAGAAGGGTTTTTCCAACATTATTTCTAGAACATTTATAGTTTTAGGTCTTAGATTTAAGACCTTAATCCATTTTGAGTTGACTTTTGTATAAGGTGAGAGATGAGGATCCAGTTTCATTCGCCTACATGTGGCTAGCAAATTATCACAGCACAATTTGTTGAAAAGGGTGTTCTTTTCCCACTTTATATTTTTGTTTGTTTTATGGAAGATCAGTTGGCTGTAAGTATTTGGGTTTATTTCTGGGTTCTCTATTCTGTTCCATTGCTCTACGTGCCTATTTTTATACAAATACCATGCTGTTTTGGTGACTATGGCACTACAGTATAGTTTGAAATCAGGAAGTATGATGTCTCGAAATTTGTTCATTTTGCTTGGTCTTGTTTTGGCTATGTGGGCTCTTTTTTGTTTCCATATAAATTTTAGAATTTTTTGTTCTAATTATGTGAAGAATGATGGTGGCAATTTGATGGGGATTGCACTGAATTTGTAGATTGCTTTTGGCACTGTAGTCATTTTTGCAATATTGATTCTACCCATCTATGAGCATGGGATGTGTTTCCATTTGTTTGTGTTGTCTATGATTTCTTTCTGCAGTGTTTGGCAGTTTTCCTTGTAGCAGTCTTCTGCCTTCTTGATTAGATATACTCCTAAGTATTTTATCTGATATTTTTTGCAGCTATTGTAAAATGGATTGAGTTATTGATTTGATTCTCCACTTGGATGAGGTTAGTGCATAGAAGAGCTACTGATTTGTGTACACTAATCTTGTATCCAGAAACTCTGTTGAATTCTTTTATCAGTTTTAGAAACTTTCTGGAGGAGTCTTTAGGTTTGTCAAGGTAAATGATCATATTGTCAGCAAAGAGTGACAGTTTGACTTTCTTTTTACTGATTTGGATGGCCTTTGTTTCTATATCTTGTCTGATTGATCTGGCTAGAACTTTCAGTAATATTTTGAAGAGGAGTGGTGAGAGTGAGTGTTCTTGTCTTGTTCCAGTTCTCAGAGGGAACGCTTTCAACTTTTCCCCATTGAGTATTATGTTAGCTGTGGGTTTGTCATTGCTGGATTTTATTACGTTGAGGTATGTCCCTTGTATGCTGATTTTGCTGAGAGTTTAAATCATAAAGCGATGCTGGATTTTGTCAAATGTTTTTCTGCATCTATTGAGTTATCATGTAATTTTTATTTTTAATTCTCTTTATATGGTGTATCACATTTATTTACTTATGTAGATTAAACTATCCCTGCATCCTTGGTATGAAACCCACTTGATAATGATGGATTATCATTTTGATATGTTGTTAAGTTCAGTTAGGTAGTATTTTGTTAAGGATTTTAGCATCTATGTTCATCAGGGATATTGGTCTGTAGTTTTCATTTTTAGTTATGTCCTTTCCTGGTTTTGGTATTAGGGTGATGCTGGCTCCATAGGATGAATTAGCGAGGGTTCCCTCTTTCTCTAAGTTGTGGAAGACTGTCAAAAGTATTAGTACCAATTCTTTGAATTTCTGGTAGAATTCTGCTGTGAATCCATCTGGTCCTGGACTTTTATTTGGTGCTAATTATTTAATTACCATTTCAACCTCCCTGCTTGTTACTGTTCTGCTCAGGGTCTCTAATTCTTCCTGATTTAAGCTAGGAAGTTTGTATTTTTCCAGAAATTTATACATCTCTTTTAGGTTTCCTAGTTTATATGTGTAAAAATGTTTATAGTAGCCTTGAATGGTCATATTTGTATTTCAGTAGTGTCAGTTGTGATATCTCCCATTTTGTTTCATAGTGAGGTTACTTGGAATTTCTCCCTTCTTTTCTGGGTTAATCTTGCTAATCGATGATCAATTTTATCAATCTTTTCAAAGAATGAGCTTTTATTTCATTTATCTTTTGTATCTTTTTGTTGTTGTTGTTGTTCAGTTTTATTTAGTTTTGTTCTGATCTTGGTTATTTATTTTCTTCTGCTGGGTTTAGGCTTGGTTTGTTCTTGTTTCTCTAGTTCCTTGAGGTGTGACCTTAGAATGTTAGTTTGTGCTCTTTCTGTCTTTTTGACATAGGTGTTCAGGGTTATGAACTTTGCTCTTAGCACGACCTTTGCTGTTTCCCAGAGGTCCTGATAGGTTGTGTTATTAATATCATCCAATTCTAAGAATTTTAAAATTTCCTTCTTGATGTCATTTTTGACCCCATGCTCATTCAGGAGCAGGTTATTTAATTTCTATGTATTTGCATGGTTTTGAAGATTTCTTTTGGAGTTGATTTCCAGTTTTATTCTACAGTGATCTGAGGGAGTGCTTGATATAATTTTAATTTTCTCAAGTTTATTGAGGCTCATTTTATGGCCTATCATATGGTCTGTCCTGGAAAATATTCCATGCGCTGTGGAATAGAATGTGTATACTGTGGTTGCTGGATGAAATATTCTGTATACATCTTACAAGTCCATTTGTTCCAAAGTATAGTTTAAATCCATTGTTTCTTTGTTGAATTTTTGCCTTGATGATCAGTCTAGTGCTATCAGTGGAGTATTGAATTCCCCCACTACTATTCCATTACTGTCTAGCTCATATTTTAGGTCTGTTAGTGACTGTTTTATAAATTTGGGAGCTCCATTGTTAGGTGAATATATGTTTAGGATTGTAATATTGTCCTGTTGGGGAAGGCCTTTTACCATTATATAATGTCCCTCTGTCTCTTTTAACTGCTGTTGCTTTAAAGTTTGTTTTGCTTATCTAAGAATAGCTATCCCTGCTCACTTTTAATGTGCATTTGCAAAATCAAATTTCATTTTCCACCCCTTTACTTTATATGAGTCTTTATGTGTTAGGTGAGTCTCCTGAAGGCAGCAGATGATTGGTGAGTTCTTATTCATCCTACAATTCTGTATCTTTTAGGTGGAGCATTAAGGCTACTTACATTCAATGTTGCTATTGAGATGTGAGGTACCATTTAATCTTTATGCTATTTGTTGTCTGTGTATCTTGTTTTTTTTTGTTTGTTTTTCTTTTTGCTTTTTTTTAAAAAAAATTTTATTGCATTTTAGGTTTTGGGGTACATGTGCAGAACGTGCAAGATAGTTGCATAGGTACACACATGGCAGTATGTTTTGCTGCCTTCCTTCCCTTCACCCCCACTTGGAATTTCTCCCCAGGCTATCCCTCCCCAGCTCCCCCCACACTGTCCCTCCCCCATGCCCCCCAATAGACCCCAGTGTGTAGTAGACCCCCTCCCTGTGTCCATGTGTTCTCATTTTTCTCAACCTGCCTATGAGTGAGAATACGCGGTATTTCCTTTTCTGTTCTTGTGTCAGTTTGCTGAGAATGATGTTCTCCAGATTCATCCATGTCCTTACAAAGGACACAAATTCATCATTTTTGATTGCTGCATAATATTCCATCGTGTATATGTGCCACATTTTCCCAGTCCAGTCTATCATTGATGGGCATTTGGGTTGGTTCCAGTTCTTTGCTATTGTAAACAGTGCTGCAATGAACATTCGTGTGCATGTGTCCTTATAGTAGAACGATTTATAGTCCTTTGCATATATACCCAGTAATGGGATTGCTGGGTCAAATGGAATTTCTATTTCTAGGTCCTTGAGGAATCACCACACTGTCTTCCACAATGGTTGAACTAATTTACACTCCCACCAACAGTGTAAGAGTGTTCCTCTTTCTCCACATCCTCTCCAGCATCTGTTGTCTCCAGATTTTTTATGATCACCATTCTAACTGGCGTGAGATGGCATCTCAATGTGGTTTTGATTTGCATCTCTCTAATGACCAGTGATGATGAGCATTTTTTCGTGTGTTTGTTGGCCTCATGTATGTCTTCTTTTGTAAAGTGTCTGTTCATATCCCTTGCCCATTTTTGAATGGGCTTGTTTGTTTTTTTCCTGTAAATCTCTTTGAGGTCTTTGTAAATTTTCTGTCTGGTTGATCTGTCTGATATTGACAGTGGAGTGTTAAAGTCTCCCACTATTATTGTGTGGGAGTCTAAGTCTCTTTGTAAGTCATTAAGAACTTGCCTTATATATCTGGGTGCTCCTGCATTGGGTTTATATATATTTAGAATCGTTAGCTCTTCTTGTTGTATCGATCCTTTTACCATTATGTAATGACCTTTGCTGGATATGAAATTCTGGGTTGAAATTTCTTTTCTTTAAGGATGTTGAATATTGGCCCCCACTCTCTTCTGGCTTGTAGAGTCTCTGCTGAGAGATCTGCTGTGAGTCTGATGGGCTTCCCTTTGTGGGTGACCCGACTTTTCTCTCTGGCTGCCCTTAGCATTTTCTCCTTCATTTCAACCCTGGTGAATCTGATGATTATGTGCCTTGGGGTTGCTCTTCTTGCGGAGTATCTTTGTGGTGTTCTCTGTATTTCCTGGAGTTAAGTATTGACTGCCTTGCTAGGTTGGGGAAATTTTCTTGGATAATATCCTGAAGAGTGTTTTCCAGCTTGGATTCATTCTCTTCATCACATTCTGGTACACCTATCAAACGTAGGTTGAGTCTCTTCACATAGTCCCACATTTCTTGGAGATTTTGTTCATTCCTTTTTGCACTTTTTTCTCTAACTTTGGTTTCTCATTTTATTTCATTGAGTTGATCTTCGACTTCTGATATTCTTTCTTCGGCTTGGTCAATCCGGCTGTTGAAACTTGTGCATGCTTCGCGAAGTTCTCGTGTTTTTTTTTCAGCTCCTTCAATTCATTCATATTCCTCTCTAAGTTGTCCATTCTTGTTATCATTTCCTCGAATCTTTTTTCAAATCTTTTTTCAAGGTTCTTAGTTTCTTTGCATTGATTTAGAACATGTTCTTTTACCTCACTGAAGTTTCTCATTATCCACCTTCTGAAGTCTGATTTTGTCATTTTGTCACACTCATTCTCCGTCCAGCTTTGTCCCCTTGCTGGTGAGGAGTTTTGGTCCTTTGTAGGAGGTGAGGTGTTTTGGTTTCAGGTGTTTTCCTCCTTTCTGCCCTGGTTTCTTCCCATCTTTGTGGATTTATCCACCTGTCATCTTAGTAGTTGCTGATTTTTCAATTGGGTCTCTGAGTGGATGCCCAGATTGTTGATGATGAAGTATTTCTGTTACTTAGTTTTCCTTCTAATGGTCTATCCCCTCTGCTGTATGAGTGCTGAGGTCCACTCCAGGCCCTGCTTGTCTGGGGTACACCTGTAGCAGCTGCAGAACAGTGAGGGATGCTACCAGTTTCTTCTTCTGCTATCTTTGTCCCAGAATGATGCTCGCCAAATGTCAGTCTGATTAGTCCTTTTTTGAGGTGACTCTTTGTATATACAGGGGTCAGGGAGCTGCTTGAGGAGACTGTCTGTACTTTATAGGAGCTCCAGTGCTGAGCTGTGAGCTCCGTTGTTTATTCTGGGTTGTTGGGCACCTGTGTTTCGGTATTCTGTAGCAGAACTTATAATCCTCCCCTTCCCTCAGATGCTCTGTCTCAGGGAGTTGGGGCTTTCTTTATGAGTATCTGTTGCACTGTCCTGCCTGGGTAGGAGGTAGTCTATTCACTATTTGCCTGCCGAGGCTCCGCCCTGCTAGCACGGGTCCGCCCTGCTGCGGCGGGGCTCTGTTCTGCTGTGGTGCTCTCCGCCCTGCTGGAGGAGTCTCTCTGTTATGGCAGGTTGCCTTGGCAATGGCAGGCTGCATCAGCACTGGGCGGTACTTCAGTAGGGGTGGATTGCATCTGTAGTGGTGGATGCCCCTCCCCCACCAGGCTGCGCCATTTTAGATTCAGCTGTGCCCGCAGCAAAACTCTCAACCCTGAGTGCCTCCAATCGCCACCCTGCTTGTCCCTGTGAGGGTGGGACCTGCCAAGCCCGATCACCTGGCTCCCTGCCTCAGAGTCCGTCCTCTCTCTCTTTTTCTCCCCAATTTGAACAGTTGACTCTCTCACTGGTGCCCCAGTAGCCTGCTGATAGGGCACTGGGATCCATGCGATCTCCCATGCCACTGCCACTGCACCAGCTCAAATAGCGCTTCCTGGGAATCTCCTGGTCTGGCTCATTGTCCAAGTCCCGTTTTATCAGATGGACATGTCAATCTGCCCTTCCATATCTCAGATTGCTGGTTTAACAGGGCACCCAGACTAGTGAGTTTTGTGCCGGGTGCTGCTGAGCTGCGGTGCTGGCCAAACTGGCCACGCAAGCCAAAACACAGGCTGTGCTGGTGTCCCGTGTCTCTCCTACACCTGGGACTTGCCCTGTTCTGTGGGCAACAAAGGTCCGTCCGAGAATGCAGCTAGGACTCACCCTCTGCACCTTCACTGAGAGCTGCAATCCTGAGTTATTTCTACGGCGCCATCTTGGAAAATCTGTTTTTGGTTTTTAACTTGTATTTTTTTTTTTTTTTTTGAGACGGAGTTTCGCTGTTGTTACCCAGACTGGAGTGCAATGGTGCAATCTCGGCTCACCGCAATCTCCGCCTCCTGGGTTCAGGCAATTCTCCTGCCTCAGCCTCGTGAGTAGCTGGGATTACAGGCACGTGCTACCATGCCCAGCTAATTTTTTTGTATTTTTGGTTTAGATGGAGTTTCACCATGTTGACCAGGATGGTCTCAATCTCTTGACCTAATGATCCACCTGCCTCAGCCTCCCAAAGTGCTGGGATTATAGGCATGAGCCACCATGCCCGGCCCTTGTATTTTTGTTTAATAAGTCCTTGTGATGTATTCTTTAAACAGTTTCTGTTTTGATGTGTTTCCAGGAATTATTTCAAGATTTAGAGCTCCTTTTAGCAGTCTTTGTAGTGGCGGCTTGGTAGTGGTAAATTCTCTCCTCATTTCTCTGAAAAAGAATGTATCTTTCCTTCATTTATGATACTTAGTTTCACTGGATACAAAATTCTTGGCTGGAAATTGTTTTATTTGAGGAGGCTGAAGATAGGGCCAAGATCCTTTCTAACTTGTAGGGTTTCTGCTGAGAAATCTGCTGTTAATCCTACAGATTTTCCTTTATAGGTTGCTTATGCTTATGTCCCACAGCTCTTAAGATTCTTTCCTTCAGCTTAACATTAGATAACCTGATGACAGTCTGCCTAGGCAATGATCTTCTGATGAATTCCCAAGGTGTTCTTTATGCTTTTGTACTTGGATGTCTAGGTCTCTAGAAAGACCAGGGAAGTTTTCCTCAATTATTCCCCAAAATATGTTTTCCAAACTTTTAGATGCCTCTTCATCTTCAGTAACACAGATTATTCCTACATGAGATTGAGATTTTCTCTTGTTGCCCAAGCTGGAGTGCAATGGCACAATCTAGGCTCACTGCAACCTCCATCTCTGTGGTTCAAGCAATTCTCCTGTCTCAGTCTCCCAAGTAGTTGGGATTACAAGCACCTGCCGCCACACCTGGCTAAATTTTGTATTTTTAGTAGACATGGGGTTTTGCCATGTTGGTAAGGCTGGTCTCAAACTCCCGACCTCAATTGATCCACCTGCCTCAGTCTCCCAAAGTGCTAGGATTACAGGCATGAGCCACCACACTCAGCCTCATATTTATTTTTTTTGTCTTTGTTGTATTGAGTTAATTTGAAGATCATGTCTTAGAACTCTGAATTTCCTTATTCTACATGTTCGGTTCTATTGCTGAGACTTTCCAGAGCATCTTGAATTTCTATGTGTGTGTCCAATGTTTCCTGAAGTTTTGATTGTTTTTATCTTTATGCTATTTCCTTGAATATTTCTCCCCTGACTTCTTTTTTTTCAGATTTCCTTGCATTAGGCTTCGCCTTTCTCTGGTGCCCCCCTGATTAGCATAATAACTAACTTTCTAAATACTTGTTCAGGTAAATCAAGGATTTCTTCTTGGTTTGGATACATTGCTTGTGAGCTAGTGTGATTTTTGAGGGTTTAACCAAGTTTTGTCATATTATCAGAGTTGGGTTTCTGGTTCCTTCTCATTTGGGTAGGCTCTGTCAGAGGGAAGGTCTAGGGCTGAAGGCTGTTGTTCAGATTATTTGGTCCCACAAGGTGTTCCCTTGATGTAGTACTCTCCCCCTTGTCCTATGGATGCGGCTTCTTGTGAGCCAAGCTGCTGTGATTGTTATCTCTTCTGATTCTGGCCACCAAGCAAACCTTCCTGACTCCAGGCTGGTCTGGGGGTTGCAGATGCACAGAGTCCTGTAAAGTGAACTCTCCATGGATCTCTCAGTCATGGATACCAGCACCTGTTACAGGGGAGGTGGCAGGGGGTGGAGGAGGGTGAAATGGACTCTGTGAGGATTCTTAGCTTTTGGTTTAATGTTCTATTTTTTTGCTGGTTGGCATCCTGCTGGAAGGCAGTGCTTTCCAGAGAACATCAGCTTTGTTAGTATGGAGTGGAACCAGCAATGAGCAGGGCTCTAGAACTCTCAGGAGTATATACCCTTTGTTTTCAGCTACCAGTGTGGATAGAAAAGGCCCACCAGGTGTGAGCAGAGCTAGGTGTATCTGAGCTCTGACTCTCCTTGGGCAAGTCTTGCCGTGGCTGCTACGGAGGTTGAGGGTGAGGTTCCCAGGTCAGTGGAGTTGTGTATCTAGGAGAATTATGCATGCCACTGCTGAGTCATGCAGGTTGTCAGGGAAGTTGGGGAAAGCTGGCAGTCACAGGCCTCAGTCAGCTCCCACATAGTCTGAAGGGCAGGTCTCACTCCCAGGTGCCCCCATCAACAGCCCCAAGTCTGTTTCCAGGCAGTGGGCTAGCAGGTCTTGAGAATTTTCCCCAGGTTATTTAACTCCCAGCTGCAAAGGAAAACAGGTCTTGGTTCTTACTTCATCTGTGGAGGAACCTGCATACCAGATTCTCAGCCTCCTCTGAGTTCTGACCAGGAGGCTTCTTGCCTGGTTCAAATTGTTATGAAGTGCACTGGAGATTTCCTTCTCCTTGTAGCATTTCCTCCTGGACCTCTGGTCATGGTCTTGATGGATCCCTGTGGTGCCAGGAAAGAATGGCCTGCCTGGGGACCCAGCAGGGCCCTCAGGGCCTTTCCTGCTGCTTTCTCTACCTGTTTATTTCACTTCACTCTGTAAATTCACTTAACTCAAGGTAAGATCTGAAACTTCTGCAGACCTTCCATTTCCCTAGGGGAGGTGTGTGTTCAGGAGCAGACGATCTCTATTTCCTATTTCTTCAATTGGGGAACTCACAGTATTTGGAGTGTCTCTCAGGTCCTGCAGGAACAGTCCACTTCCTTCATACTGTCTGTCTTGTTTTAGAGTTAAACACATAGTCTATGTTTACTGCAAACTATCTGTGTTCTTTCCAAATTCTTATGTTGAAACCTAACACCCAATGTAATGGTAGTAGGAGGTGGCGTCTTACCAAGGTGATTAAGTTATGAGGCCAGAACTTCATGAATGGAATCACTGACCTTATAAAAGTGATCACAGAGATCTCTCTCACCCCTTCTGCCTCAGGGCCTTTATTCCCCAAAATGTGGGGAATAAACCACATGTAAGGTTTATTATAAACCTTACATCTATAACCTTATTATAAACCTTATTATAAACCTTACATCTATAACCCATGTAAGGTTATAGAAAGAAGATTGTAGTCTATGAACTAGGAAGCCAGGCCCTCACCAGACCCCAGCCTACCGGTGCCTTGATCTTGGATTTCACAGCTTCTAGAAATATAAGAAATAAATTTCAGCTGTTCATAAGCCACCCAGTTTAATGTATTTTGTTTCAGCAGCCTGAACAGACCAAAGACAATGCTTTTTCCAACTTTAACCTAGGAGGTTAACTGCAAATTTACATTTATTCTGAGATAACTTTTCTACAGTGTTCTGATATAAAATGTATTATATAATTTGTTAGTATATCTAGATAATATTAAATCTTGTATTGTTTATCACACTAGTGCTGATACTAAAGAACAGTGAAGTTAAATTGAAAGCCCAGCATCAACAGAAAAACTGTTAATAAAATTCATTTTTCTTGATTCTATTTGAGGATTCTGTATGACACCTCACTCTATGGATATTCTCTATGGATAGATAGATATTATTATATATTCAATCACTTGAAATTATTCTATTTTGAAGTTAAGTGATTCTGAAGTACCAATAGATATTTTTATCATTTGGCAAGGAACATAAACACGTAAGAGATAAACAAATACACTGTGCCTTCATTTATTTAATAAATATATATCAGGTAGATTTTTATGCATAGTAATTTTCTTCCCATTCATGAATTCAAATAATAGTGGAGATTTAGAATGCCAAAATGTCCAATTTAGAAATTATGATATTGTGTGGTGCATACAGACACATATATATTAATTTGAGTTATTTTAAAAATGAGCCTATAACATTATGTTTCTATTATTAGTAACTCAGATATAGAAAGGTTAAAAGGAAAAATTATTAACAAGAGTTCAGAAAATCCACTTCCAGTCTTTCTGCCCCATAGCTGTAATCCTGATTTCTCACTAGCCACTCAGAAGCCATACCATCTATGAAGTTATTGCTTAATCTTTGGGGGCCTCAATTTTTCATTTATCATATAAAATCTTCAGATTAAGTAATCTCCAAGTTGTATGAATTTTAAAATCCTTTTTGTCTGTATAAATCATTTGGAGTCAGAGCTGACAGGAATCACTGTGAATATCTTATTCTCTTTTATATTCTTAGCTAGTACATTTGATCAGGTAAAAGGTACATTTTCTAGTTTCAGAGATGGAACCAGATCAATGTCTTGTTATCTACATCCTGTGATTTTTTGCGTGTCTTTTTACACCTCTGAAGATGTTTAAAGACAAAAATAAAATCACCGGATATAGATAAAACATGATTTTCCTCCTGCACTCTCAAGCAGGAGAGAAGAAAGTGGAGAGAAACAGATTTTTGGAGAGGAAAGAGTAAAGGATTTGTTACCATTTCAAGCAGATTTTCTTCTTTTCTGATTCAGAAAAATTGCCTCAAAAATGAGTCTTCAGACTTGTTGTTATGTATTGGTGCACTTTCCCAATAGTATAAACACAATTTTATAGAGTAGCTTTAAAAATGATTACTCAAGTTTTCTTCCTTTTATGTTAGGCTGAGGTCAAGAAGACAGTGAATTAGCGCTTACAAAACAAATCCTGTGTTTTTCTGGCAGAGTTTATTAGACAACTTGAATATTTAAACTTGTTGGTTGATACTTTCAAGAATCAGGAAAGAGAAAAGAAAAAGAACTAGGAAATTGAGATGAGAAAAGTAGATTGAAAAATGTCACAGAAATAATACACGTTAGAGCTTCATGCATACTGGAAGTCCTCCAAACTTAAGAATCTATAGGCTCATGCTGTATTAAACTGGGTTTACTAATAGGCCTCCATAGTAATAGTATTTATATGTATAATGATTTTCATGATCATGATGATTATTGATGTGTCAGAAACACCTGAAGCTGTACCTGGATCTCTAATTTCTAATTCCTGGACTCCTTTCCTGACTTATTTTCATGTATTCTAGGGTTTGCATTGATTGACAGTTTTTCTTGTCTTTTAACTTATTCCTGTGAATTTCTATTTTCTATGTATTTTTATTTTTAACATGGCAAATGTGTTGCATGCCTAACCAGTGACATATCAAAAGCTTTCTTCAGCTGTACCTTCAAGACCAGTGGTCACCAAAATACTTATTAAAGAAATATTGTCTGGGTGCAGTGGCTCACACCTGTAATCCCCAGCACTTTGGGAGGCAGAGGCAGGCAGATCACCTGAGGCTGGGAGTTCAAGACCAGTCTCACTAACATGGAGAAACCCCATCTCTACTAAAAAATACAAAATTAGTTGGGCATGGTGGTGCATGCCTGTAATCCTAGCTCCTCAGGAGGCTGAGGCAGGAGAATCGCTTGAACCTGGGAAACGGATGTTGTGAGGTTGTGGTGAATAGAGATCAGCTACTGCATTCTAGCTTGGGCAACAAGAGCAAAACTCCATCTCAAAAAACAAAACACAAAGAAATATCTACAAAACTTATTTCCTTGCTTTTTACTGAAAAATGAAATTTTATGTATTTTCAATCTTGTTATTCTATTTACTGAATTCCTGGAACACTTAGTGAGTAATAATTTGGCTTTTATTTTAGACAAACCACATCTTATTTAAAAAAATGGCTTTATTTGATAATATCTAATACTATTTTCTTGCTCATAAATTTTTTTGTTCATCATAATTTAAGTATTTGACAGATAAAATCATCTCCATCAAGGACTCAGACTGTCCAGGTTTGAATTTCACTCTAATGCACATTAGAAAGCCTAAATTATACTTACCATGTTTATACCCTAGTTTCTTTATCTACAAATTGATGACAATCACGAAATCTTCCTTAGACTCCTATAAAGATAATAATATAAAAGTTTTTATAAAGATAATAATATAAATATAGAAGTGTTTATAAATATAAAAATTGTTTTGTGGCTTTTGACTGATAATACTTAATAAATATTGACTTTATTAGTAATAATAAATAATTATCAGGATAAAGTCATTCAAAGTTTATTGATAATTAATGTTGCCAATCATGAGGGCAATTGCATAAAGCATTATGTAGTCCTTGTAAAATAAGAAACTATCTTTGTCCATATATATATATATATATATATATATATATATATATGGCATTATTCTAGAAAGGCAGCTTTATAAATGATTTTTTTTTTTACTAGTATCAGTTTTGGTGAAGTTTTTCTTGATTCTAATTTACTCTGCAAGTTTCATGTGGTTTTTTAAAGTTCCTGTGAAGAACTTTGTAACTGAAATAGAAAAATTGACTGACCTTATGTCATTTCAGATTTAGTTCCAGAGAGAGGATAACATAATCAGAATGAGTAAGGAGTAGACTATTGATATACATGACAATAAATAAATGTATGAACATAACAAAAGGAAAGAAAGCTCATTAAAGGGTGTGACTAGGCTTTGCAGCAAAATTTGAGGCTCACCTGGAATGAACATTAATTAAATTAGTTCACTTAGTTAATTTGAAGACATTTTTAGAGGTTAAAATTCCAGCTTCCAAATTGATCTAAGCATTTGTTGGAAAAAATACCTGTGGCTCAAGTCAGAATTGTACCAATACTGTAACCTCTCCAGTTTTGTTTTTTTTTTAACATGATGCCATTGGTCTCAAATAGGATATAGAAAAAGCAGTGATGAGAACTGAGTCTAACATATTCTGTCTTGTATTAAAGTTATTTTTCTATATGCATTATTTCTCCTAATTCCTAGCATGGTGCTTTGAATATTTAGTGGTTATAAATAACTTGGTACTATCCTGATGTATCTAATAAGAAAGATCCGAACTGGCTATCTAAAACATGACACAAATTACTAAAAATGATAAAAGACTATTATTTATTTGATAGAGGACCCATACCTCCAAATTCATATAAAAACATTATTTTTTATTTGTATTTGCATTTATATTGATCTTCTTACAATGTTTTATTTTATTTTACATATATGTCTTAAGAGTGTTTTCTGCTTTCTTTGCAATAAATCAAATTTATATCATTTCCCTGTTTTCCTTTTTGTTTAGTGGTTACCTTAAAGATTACATGTGAATTCTTGCATTATAAGAGTAATACAAATTATAAGAGTAATAAAAATATAATGCAAATATTACTCTTGCCCCTTTCCAACAATGCTACAAACTTAAAACACTTTATCCCCATGGGCTGTGCTCCTTTTCTTTCAATAGTACCATGCATTTTGATTTACGTATACTTGAGACCATACAAAACATACCTATCACTATTTTATATAGTTAGTGTTCATTTATATTTATTCTTATATTTAAGTAATTCTATTTTCTTGAGTCCTTTAGGCATTTTTATGTTTTTGTCTGAAATCATTTTACTCCTTCTGAACAGTATGCTTTATTTTTTCTTTTAACACCTTAAAGACACCAATACATTTTTCTGTTTTCTTCCATATTGTTTCTACAATGAATATTTCTTCTGACAGTTTTAAGATTCCTTCTTTGTCTTTTTTTTTTAACAGTTATTCCAAAGTGAGCAAAACTGATGTTACAAGATGATTCATTGATTCATACGTATAATGTCCATTCAAAGTACAAGTTGGGTCAATATGTTTTAATGTAGTAGAGTACAAAAAGGTTGGTGATATTCTTTCACATTCCACATTACAACTATCTTTTGAAAACTGAGTTTTACAGAGATATTGTTGGTCTATATCAAATAAAAATATCCCTGGTTATCTGAAAAAATGTTGTAATCCAAATAACCCTCCATTTTCTAACTACATAATTATCTGAGCCCAGGTTTTCTTTATATACATCTACCAAAACAATATATCATAGCAGATTAAATTCAGAAGCAGTTATGATAATGCAACTGTCTTTCAGCAAACAAAATAGGAAATATATTTGGTAAAATGTGAAGCAATGTCACTTTTCTCATTAAATTTTGTTTCAGAAAATATAGTTGTTTTCAAAATATAATTGTTTCATCAGTATATGTTGTTACAATAAAATAATAGAGGCATTATTGTTATTTATTAAATGAATTTCATACACATTTTGTATATTTCATGGTTTTGATTTCTAATACATTTAATATGGTTATAAATTATTTTAATTATGTTAATAATTACTTATATTTATATTAGCATGCATGTAGTTTTAAAAAGAGAGTAAAGTTTAAAAACACATGTAAGATGTGCCTACATGTGTTCTTCTTTGTATTTATCTGATTGGGATCCTTAGCACTTCTTAAATGCTTGAGTTGGTATTGATTAACCACTGTGGAAACTTCTTCATCACTCACGAATTTTGCTACGTTCAATTCTGTCTCATCTTTTTCTGTAATTGCAATTAAACATGTTAGACTTTTTACTATGTTGTACATGTCCGATGCGCTCTTTTTCATGTATTCTACTCTTTTTTTTGTCTCAGTTTGGATTTTTTTTCTATTGACTTGTATTTTATTTCCGTAGCCCTATCATGTGCTGCTTATTCTATTTCTGTACTTGCCTACTGAGTTATAATTTTATGTATTAGATTGTTCACTTTTAGAATTTCCATTTGACCCTTTTTTAAAATGCAAACAGTGCACATGTTAGACAGTCTACTTAACTGAAATTCTTGCATATCAGAACTGTCTTTGTTCTGCACAGCTCTTCAGTCATTGAAATCTTGCAAAGCAGTTAGCATGGTGGCATGCAAAATAAGTACTGCTGGTATTCCAATTATCTTCTGACATTTTGCATATTTTTCTTCCTAAAACTTTTGAATGATATTTAAAATTTATTCTCTTAATTACTGCAGTGATACTCGAAATGCTAGCTTGTGATGAGATAATGAGTTTGCTTCATAATATAAATTGACTACATTATTGTTCAATTCAGTAGATTTTGTATTAATATCAACAATTTCAGTGGTGAAGCCAATGCATTTGTCTATGCTCTGGCAGAAACCCCTTAACTTCTTGACCTTATCACATTCTCAATACAAGTGATATTATATGGTTTTGTGTATCACTTAAGAACCTAACTGTATATACTCCTATTTTTCTAATTCTTGCTTTTGTGCTAAAGTTATTATACAATTTATTTTTACATATTTTATAAACCTCATAATGCATAGATGTTTTAAATAATGGATTAAATTTTAAATTGATATAAATTATGAAAATTTACATGGTATGTATTTTTCTCAAATATTTACAAAATCTAATATAATTTCTCTTTTGCCTAAAAAGCTCTATTCAACATATATTACAATGCAGATCTTCTGGGAATTAATTATTTTAGTTTTTGTATGCCTGAAAACTTTTAATTAATCTTCAGTTAGAAAGATATTTTCACTTGTTCTAGTTAATAGTTTATTTTCTTTCTACTTTTTCAGGAATTTAAATATGTTTCTCCACTATGTTCTGGTTTGTTTCCAAGAACTTGGCTGTCATCCTTACCTTAATTCTTCAGTATACAATATCTCCTTTCTCTGGTTGTTTAAGATTCTACTCTATCATTGGTTTAAAATACTATATAATGCAACTTATAATTATCATACTGAGTAGACTGTTTCATTGAACTTATTGAATCTGCATTAAAGTTCACATATGATAAGTGAAATAAATCAGGCACAGAAAGGAAAATACTACATGAATTCACAGATATGTGGAATATAAAAAAGTCAAATATACAGAAATAGAGAAAAAGACAGTGGCTATCAGCTGTGGAGGGTGCCTTGGGAAAGAAACAGTGTGATATGATCAGAAGGTACAACCAGGTATGTAGGATGAATGTCTGGAGAGCTAATGTAAAACATGAGGATTATAGATAACAAAATTATACTGTATTTCAGATTAATGCTATATGAATAGGTTTTAGCTACTCTTGCCACAAAAAATAACCAAAAAAAGGGAAAGATGATAGCTATATTAATTTACTTCACTATAGTAACTTTATCACTATTAAAATGTATCCCATAATATCAATGCTGTATACCTAAAATATACATGATAAAATTTATTTTTAATTTTTTTTTTTTTTTTTTTTTTGCCAATCAATGAGAGCTTGTAAGGCTGCTCAGGTTGGCCTTGAACTCATGGCCTCGCCTTCGCAAGCGCCACGACATCCAGCCGGAGCCACTTTGGGCCCCGATAAAATTTATTTTAAAAGAAGAAAGCCCACACATTCTTGAAGAAATAAAATGACTTTTAAATTTAAACTTTTTTTTCAAAAAGTTTTCATTACCCTTCTCTTTTTTTCAGGGACTTAGATCACATATATATTATGCCATTAAAAGTTGTTCTGCAAGTTTTTGGTGCTCTTTATTTTTTTAGTTCCTTTTTTATTCTGTGACCTTCATTTGGATAATTTCTATTGCTATGTCTTCAGGCTTACTAATTTTATCTCACCTACCCTTAATCTTTATTCTTAACTACTTTTGACCTTCAGTGTCATCATCTTCATTTCTTAGAGTTTGATTTGGATCTTATGAGATTTTGATTCTGTAAATTATAAGGTTTTTAACTATGTTGTTTAAAAGATGAAATATTTCTAATCTTGTGATTACAAGATTATCCTGAGATATTCTGTAATTTTTCCAATCACTTATGTGGTTCTTTACTTAGTAATGAGTAGTTTCCTACTATACATACACTACTCATTAGTTAGCTGATTCCTTGAAGGGAGACCCTCTTGAGACATCAGCAGTTATCTTTTTATGCAGGACTTTTAACTTTGGTAAGTTGCTTTTTGAACTTGCCCTACCTAGGCCACCCTGGATTCTCAGTTGTTCTTGTCTCTTGAAATTATAGGCTTCACTTTGGTTTCCCTACCATACACCTGGGCCTGGAAACTTTTTAGGTGGTAAGTCAAAAAAAATTTTAAGATTAAACCTATTAGCTTGAGGTCACTATCCTTTGTTACTTGATGATCTGTGTTATAAAAACCATTGATTCATATATTTGGTCTGTTTTTCCTCCTTTTTTCAGGCAGTAGGCTAAACATGATTTCCGTTGTTCTATCTTGACCCAAGCCAGAAGTCCAAAAACTTTTGTGTTTTTCTGGAGTTTTGAAGTGTATGCTGTATCTATTTTAAATATGAATGAGCAATGCTACTATTTAAGATTTTTAAAAAACTATAGAATGGATTATCAGCATATCAGTATACAATTTTTCATGAATTATAATTTCTTGAATGATATCTCTTTTTGTAAGATCCAGTGACTTTGATACTAAACTATCTTCATTTCAGTAAAATTTCACTGAGGATGCATGTACCATTATATTTTAGAATTTCACTTATAGTAATTTCATGTAAACAAATGATCAAAACTGATTTAAAAAGTCCATGCTAGTAGATATTTACTGTATATATTGCATGAGGCAATTTAAAATTCTAGTCTTATGTTACAGACACAAAACATTTGTAATCATTATGATTACCTATTAAAAACAGACCCATGTGTAAAACTAGCAATTATTTTTTCACTGATTCATAGCAGCTATGACATAAAAACTAAAGCAATAACAACAAAAAAGCTAAGGCTTTTAAAAAGAGACTGCATGTATAAAGATGCTTTATTCAGAGAAACTGATGTGAAAATAGTCACCTAATAGGAAGATTTGTATGGTATCCTTAATGTCAAACACAATATAATTTATAGAGAAGATTCCACTCTTCATTCTGCTATGAGTAACAATTTAATGGAAAAGATAAAAACAAAAGTTTTATATTCACTTCTAGATTATTATGTCTTATTCATCCATTGAAATGTAAAAATAGAAACATTTCTAGATTGGAATAAATTTTTTGGATTTGTGCTTGATAAATATATGAAAATAAAGTGACTTTCATCATCCACAGGAAATAGTGAGTAAATATTTTCCTTGCATATAAATTGGAATATTTACATTTTAAACATTTTATAAAAGGTAAATGAATATAATGTCATTATGAAGTGGATTTTATGTACATACCTGTTTTTGAAAGTTGTCTACTTTTTTTCTAGTGTTATACATTTACAGGAACTTCATTGTCAAAATGATAGCTAAATAAATATTTGGGCTTGAATATAAATAGCAGTTTTGGCAAGTTTATATAAAATATATATATCCTAATAACAGGAAAATTATAATTATTTTAGGACATTCATTAAGCAATTGGCTTTATACTTCAAATTTGTTCCCCCAAATCCTTGATGGTTGCAAATTTACACTAAGAATATGGTCTACTCATATCTGAATATAAGAATAGCTATTTAAATTAAAAGATATAAAACATGTAAAACAAAATGACCACTATGGTTGTTAGCCTAAGATTTTCTCCTCATATCCCCTTTTCCTTTGCTTTTTCATAATCTGAGGGAATTAGAGCCTAACCTAGTTGAATAAGCTAGTAAAAATAACATAAATTCAAGCCTAATATGAGGCCCAAGACAGACAAGGTGGGCATACCCAGTGATGACACATGGTATCATCATTTCCATTTCCCTGGCAAAACTTCCTCCAAAGGATAGAGTCTAAATGATTGTTTCCTCCTTATCTATCCATTTCCAAGAACCTTTTCTAGAAACAATGTGTTGTTTTAGCTGTTTTTAATTATTTGAAGTTGATCTCAAATTTCTCCTTTTCTTTATCTGTAAGTCTTGGTAGCATATAATCTCTGTATTACTTTTATGATTCATTGTGCCAATTTATGTCCATTTCAGTTAGTCTAGACAATGATGCTTAACAACTTCCCTAACAGTATTTCTATATTGCTTTTTCAAAATATATAATATTCATTTCTAGTGCATTGAATTTTGTCTTCTAAATGTAAATTTTGATATTTAAAAATATTATTACTAGTTATAATCATTTGAATCCACTTTCATGACTTATCACACCTTATTTCTCTCTGTTCTCCAAAATACTCCTTCTGCTCACTTGAAAGATTATTTACTTTCACAAACTCTCACTTCTGCTGTGTAGCTTATGTATGATTTTTTTCTATTTGGAATGCCATCCTCTCTCAATATAATATCTTAAATAAACCCAGTATATATCCTTAAAAATCTCCTTTATTATTTATTAAATCTCAATAATTCAGCAACATAGTCCATTAAAGGGAAAAGAAATGTGAACTCTGTCATGATGGTAATATAAACAAGAAAAGGGATGAGCATCTAGGCCAAAAGCAGATTTCTTGGAGAATATAATCTCTGATTTGAGACATAATACATGATTGAATAATTAGTAATATTTGATACCTACTCAAGAATACATGTATAAGTATCAAGTATTCTTCCTTTTGACTTGTTTTAGAAAGAAATAAATCTATGTTCACTACAAAAGAAGGTCATATGTACCACTAAACCAAGGTACAAATGCCCTGATGTGAAAATACAAGTATGTTCCAGTGACATTCACATAAGAAACTGCAGGTAGTTCATTATGGTTGGAACCCAGGGCACAAGGCAGGAGTAGTGGCAGATGACAGTAAGCCCGGAAGAGTGGACAGATCAAGGATTCTTGTGGCATGCTGAGGAATTCATTTTACAGGCACACCATAATACCAAATCTTTGTAATATTTGTTGGTAAGGAAACTAGAAGCAGAATTATATTTCCTTTGGTCAAAGAAAATAATGTTTCAGCCTGATTTTTGATATATATTGAGTCATTTTCCAATTATTATTATTTGATTCATAGCAAAAGTTATAACTGTTTTTTAAAAAGCTTATTTGGAAGAAAACTAAAAGTATTTAATGGTTTTATGTATCACAAGCATTAAGCCGCAAGCTTTACTGATGTACTCAAATATATAGACATTAGGTGTTTATGGATGATAGTTTAGGACTTCTTGTAATTACTTAAGAGCATGTATAAACTAGGTATAGAAGGTTAAGATAATAGTTAATAAAGTCTAATTTTGTCTTAAGCATTAAATATGAATTAGAATGTGAAGATGTCTCTCTTAGAAGTTCTCTTCTTGTAACCCTGAACGTCTGTAATTCTGTTTTTAAGATTGTTTAAGAATTAAACCACTGGGTTAAATGTGGTAGAGTCTTCGTCTATGGCTCATGGCAGAGGACAATTGGATTTAAAGAATAAAAATATGGAAAGTTTATCTTGGCTACATTATGAAGAAGAACTTCAAAGCAAGTCTTAAAAGTAGTAATATCTGTTAGAATTTGTCATAGTAGATGATGGCAGCTGATCAATTAATTATTATCAGTGGCAAGCAGATCACTCAATTTATATGAGATATGTGAAATATTAAGGTATTTTGAATATTAGACTCATGAATACATTGTGATGAACTGAATATTATATGGTGTTGGCAATAGAATAAATATTGGAATATCAGGGAAGAGTGTAAGGTTTTAGTCATGAGCAGCTGAATGGAGCCTTATGAATGATTAGAGAATAACAAAGAATCATACGGGAGAGTAAGGGGTTGAGAAACGTTTAAATATTGAAATTGAGTAACCTATAGACTATCCAAAAGCAGAAGGTCAACAAGTAAATAATAAATAAGTTTGCCAGATATCACTAACTTGAAATATAAATAAAAAAAAAATTATAATGAGAAGTTGTCAGTGATTACCAAAAATAATGTGTTTCATAGTGCAGAGAAAAAAATAACAAATTCCAAATTTTAGATCGTATGATTAAAGGATATTAAAGAATAATCCTACTTAAATAAAACCAGAGTCCAAACCAAAATTATCTGTATTAATATTAACATATAGATGTTTAAATAAGGAAAACAGACTTGTAAGCTATCAGTTTCTCTGGGATATTTTATTTTTCAAATGGAAATGCCAAAGAAACCTTTCACTTTTAATTCAATTACCTATTTTTTACTTTAAAAGACACAAATATATAATTTCTTCAGCAAAAATACATTATTTATTTGAAAGGGAAGATGTACAGTTAAGTATAATACAAAGCTTGAAAGATGTATATTATTAAAGAAAAGGAACTTTGTAGAACAAATGGTTTATTTCCGATATATTCTGGAATGGCCATTAAAATAAACCTAAAAAGACAAAACTTTTCTCTGCATCAGTTCTGTCAGTTTTGATAATCTACTTCTTTTTTTCCTTTTCCATCTTTTACTACCACTCAATCATGTCCTCTGAAGCCATGTTCTGAGTGAAGATGGAAAATAAATAGTAATACTCAGATCATACAATGTTAGAACCACTGATTGATCATTCCAGAATAAGCCATTGTTACTTTTTATCCCAGAGAACTAATCTATTCTATCTTTTAGTAAATATAGAGTTCACTTACAATCGCAGTTTTTTTTCCATGAAAATAACAGTATTTTTAATGTTACTTTTCTGAAAGTGGGCCTTGTTTGAGATTACTGTTTTACCAAATTTAGTCTGCTTAATCTGATTATATTAGAAGCAACAAGCTAAATGGGTGTAAACATAGACTGGGGTTCAGATACTTATATTTAATTCTCAACCTATTATCTTTATCATAGAGCAAAATAGCGATAAATAGGTAATAAACAGAAAAACATGCACTGATGAAGACAAGGAAAGCAAATTTTCTATTACTTTATTATTTTAATAGTTTTAAGTTGAGTCAATAATAAGTTTGTAAGAAGTTTCCAGGAAGTATATCCCATGGCTTAAAGTCAGCATTCCAAAGAAATTCTTTCCTTTTAAAAAATGTCTACCATTAAGAGAGCAATTTCGTATGATTGTTATCAACTTGGTTTTTCCCCAAATCTACAAAGCAACTACTGTCAACCTTTCAACATTTACTGAAAATAACCCTTCATCACAGCACCTGGATTCATATACAGTACTATTTTGCCATTAAGTTTGAAGATTTGATTCATGTACCCATGAACCTCTGAAATTTCTTACCATTTTCCAACCTTTTAGTGATTTAGGAGAGAGTGAAGAAAGTATGTAGCAACTAAAAAGTCATAATCAAAATGAACACTTTTTTTTAAGAAGTGATGAGAATTTTTCTTCCTTCAAAAAAGTGAGAAGCTTTTCTCCTTAACTTTATGAGGTTAATGGAGAACCCACTGAATCTCCAATAAATGTATATATATTACAGAATAATTTGGAAAGCTGTTGCTAGGATTATTTTTAAATTGTTTTACAAAATAAAACTATGAATTAAGCATGGACTGATTTGCCCTCATATAGCTATGTCTAGAATATTGCTTTTTTCATATGAAAAAATGTCCTTAAACATGGGCTAATTTTTACTTTTTAATGTATACTTTGCAATTTTCTAACAAAGCTTAATTCAGAATTGGTATTGTTAAAATTTGACAGAAGGGCTGCAAATATATTAAATTGTGTAGAAAGTACACTGAAAAAAGACATTAAAAATGATATTTGAAATAGGAAAGAAAAATTATATATAGCAAACATGTCTTAAGAACTCTATTTTAAATTACATGGGAAAATTAGAGGATCTTCAAACATAAAACATCTAGACAAGAAAAATAAGATCTTGATTCAAGTCTTTTATCATTATTTACTAGATAGTCTTAATAAAGAAAAAGACACTCTAAATTTATTTTCTAGAATTGGAAATTCATATAGCATATTTTTCCTAGAAAACTTTAGATTAAAAGATCTAGTTAATGATAAAACTGCATGAGAAATTATTGATTTATCCTTGAATGTACCAAGTTAAAAATCAAGATCTTTTCTTTCTCATAAATTATTTTTCTATATTACACAGAGAAAAGTATAGAATTATCAGACAGTAGCTCAGTTATATTCTCTATTTTGAGAGATAAAACAAGTCTGATAGCTTCACAGGAGGCCCAAGTTTGGTTCCTGATCATTCCACTATCTCTATTATAAAAAAATGGTTTTCTCTTTGTGATCTCTTTTACTTCATTATGTTTTATTTCCACTTATCTGATGCAAGTTACCAACATTATAGTTCCAAATAGTTATAGGGGTTAAAAGATACTTTAAAAAATTACACAGTGAAAATTATGTGAATATTAGTGAATTTACGGCAAATAATGTTAAACCTTAGAGCCATTCTTTAAGACAAGCCTACCTCCTTCCTGAGTAGTGAGGTTTCTTTGCCAACTTATATTTCTGTCTCTCTAGTACTTTCTCTGTCTCTCTTTTCACTTTCTCTTTGATGATGCAGGACACTTGTATTTATTTCATTTCCTTGGAATAATGTATTGTGTTTTGTTTGCTGTTGGGCAAGATATTGAATAAATTATCACACCAAGTGTCTCTCTATAGACCTTATTTATTTTTCTCATCTAAATGATTAAGTCTCCTCATGACTCTTCAGATATTTTCTTCCTGCCCTTAATCATCTTCAGTTTTAGTTCCTTTTATTTAAATATCTCTCCCTCCTGAAGTGTCTGAGACCAAGGCTTCCACTTGTTTAACAGCCGTCTTTTAATAGTTCTTAGATTCATCCCATATCAATGGGTACCAAATCACTGGATGTATACAGGATAACTCTTTGGCATAACAGAATGCAGAAAATATAATTTCTATTTGATTATGAAATGTGATATTCATTACGTCTTATTACAGTGAGAAAATATATAACATAATCTTTTCATTCTGGAAATGTATATATTTAAGAATACATGTATGATCGATAAACTGATTCAAACATTCATGTTCAAAACAGTATGCAGAAAAGGCACTTATTTTGTTAATGCTCATATTTCACTAACAAAACCTTGTCATATGCATTTAAAACACATACCAGGGCTTTAAAATTCAACAAATTTGCACAAGAAAATAAAAATTCTTGATGTTAATTAACTACGTAAAGAGGATTAAACATTGCAAAGAAATAACCTTTGCCCTAATCAGTAGTACACTTTTTCAAAAATTTTAAGAAAATATAAATAAAATGATAAAAATCATTTTTGCTAAGAGGGATATTAAGAAAAATGTTTTGATTATTTAAATTCTATGGGTAATATGCTTGCTGGTGGTCATTTAATTATTGGAGAGGAAGCTGTGAAAATGGCCCCCAGCAGGCGTGCAGATTTATCATTATGCATATAGAATAGAAACTTAGCGTGGGTTTTTAAGACGTTATTTCTGCATAAAGAGAAAAGACCTAGCAAAAGCTATGTAAGAAAGGCTGAGACTGCACTAGTACTTGCTCAAAAGCTAACCAAGAATATTATACATTCCACACAATGAAAACACATGCTGTTGAGGGGAGGAGGAGAAAGCGTCTACAGCTGCCACTTGAAAGGAAATGTCTCAGGGTTTTTATGAGTGATCAAAATCACATTGGTTAATTATCCACATTTAGTTTTGAGGAGTCCATAAGATTCATCAGTAAATATTCTTCACTTTGAGAGAAACATTACATTGTCACAGTGCATGTCACGCTGACATATTGTTTCTGCAGAAGCTAGCAGCATGAACTGAGGTATCTACAAGTATTATAATAAAACTGTAGTCCATCTGGATGCACGAGATAGTTTTAAGTTTCATTAAGCTTTTATTAGAATCATGACAACTGTTCCAGTCTATTTTCAGGGGCTTGTCTGTCCAGTTCCTCATTCATTTTATCAGAGTAAAAGTGCTGATAGTGTTCAAAATGACCAAAGGCTATTATTTTGTAGAAGATTATGGATACCAAAAGTAACTTTCCGCAATGCCCATGAAGCTAAACTTGATCATCTTCCAATGGAATGCACTGTGATCTTTACTGCATTGCACCTCATTTCTACGTATTTATCTATTTTTCAAATTATTCTTATTGATATTCTGTTGATACGTCTAGCATATCCATCTCTGGTGTTAAACTGTCTTCATCTCAGTATATTAGTAGCCAGTATATACCCATCTTGTGGTAGTTTTGTTCTAGAAAAATTGGCCCAGTTCCTATCTTACCTTTCATAATACACTGTAAATATCTTAATGAAGGAAAATAGTTTGCATCGTCTTTGAATCTCACATTGTTTCTTGCATATTAGCACATTGAAAGTTGAATAAGTAAATCAGTGAATGAAGAAAAGATGTAATAAGTCATGAAACACAAATAAAAAAGACAAAAGCCAAGCTTGGTGATGTGTCTAGCATGGTGAACTAGCTAGTAAGTGAGTTGAGAGCTAAAATGAACAATATCTGGAAATGCCTAAAAAGTATTTACCAGTGCACCTGCCATTAGAAGTGTATGTGGTAGTTTTAGGCACTGGTATATCATAAACCACAGTGAAAACTCTACTTCCGTTAGTTTCAGGTTAGGCAGGAGTATGATGGAAGAAGAAGTGGTGGAGAAATAATAAAAGTTTTCTAATAAGTGAGATAGTAAATATACTTTGATTTTAGAGAGAACATTGTCATGATCATGTGAAACAATATCTTTGTTTAAATATTCATTTTGTTCTACTTAAACTTGTAACAGTAAAAACAAAATTGCTGCTTTGAGACTTGACATGTTTTTATACACTTTAAAAAAATTTACTATGTTTTAATACTTAGCACTTGGATATTATAAATACCCAAGGTTAACAAAATATTTACAGTTTGAAAACCATACAGAAGTATCAAGCTATTTCCTGAATGGAAAGGAAGTTTATTTTACTGTGATGACTGCAATGCTATAATTTGGGACAAAACTTGGAGTGTTAGGCAAGAAACATGATTACGTTAGTAATATTATTTACTGGAAAAATAGTTGAACAGAAGCAAACCCTATAGTGTTATAGCACCTACCAGTACAATATAAAATCTGGTACTCATTTGTGATATTTTAGTAGACATTCTAATATTCTGTTAGTGAATTACTTTAATAGCATCACAGTCTGTGTCCTATTACTGACTTCCACGAACAGCATGAGACAATTGGTTTTTTGTAATGCAGTTGTAGATCAAAGTGGTTTATCATATAAATGGCTATCCCTAGGAGTAGATAATTCTGATGAGACTTATCTAATTTATTTTTAGGAAATCAAGTATCACTAGATTTCACAAAGCATAATTAAAATACTAATTGAAAATACCGTGCTACATGTATATCAACTGTCATCTCACATTTTTAGAGTTCTGTTGGTATTTTAAACACATCTGGCCAGAACACAATAATGGCAAGACAATGCCATTGTTATCTTTATATTCAATGCTGTAGAATGAAAGTTTGACAATTCCTCTTTTTATACTATAAAAATAATTAATGACAAGTTAATATACAATTAGTTTATTATAAAAATTGATAAAGGAATTAGCAAAAAAAGAGACATTAGAGTACATAATTAAGCTTCTTTAGATAATTTTATACATACAATTAACACTGCCTATTAATTTTTTTGTCTGACACTATTCACTATCTTAATCTGACAGTACGTGGACTAGATTATGATTGTCTGAATCAAGGCAATTTAACATGAACCACAGATTAGCTTAAAAAGTGAAATGATCTCAGTTTTGTTTATAGACTTTAGTGTTTTCTTAAAAAATTAATGAAAATGACTCAAAGATACAACATTTATATTTAAAGAAATGGAAACTAGTTTCAATTAGAAAACTGTTTTAAGTATATAAAATTAATTTACAATTCATTATAAAACATGATGCTGCTTCCTTCTACAACTGTATTCAGTAATGTGAATTTACACTGTCCTTACTATAATTAAGGAGCATTGTAATTTTCTATTAGCATTATAAATCAAAGGGAAATATTCTGTTTATCACTTCCAGAGAACACTGTCAACCATATATGTGATATTTTATTATGTCATCAAATTAAGAAACAGAAAGTTACCAATCCCATAGCTAAGGTGTTTTATTTTTATTTAAAATTTAAATTTATCAGGACATTACATAGCTTGCAAAACATCAGTTTTTAGGTGCATGATGAGAAACAGACAAAAACCGTACAAATAATATGTGAGCAGCTTATGGACAAAATACCCTGTTACTGCCATTTTCATACCTTGTCTTTGTTGGTTTACTGGTTTTCTTTTGTTTCATAGTATGCTGTAAAGTTGTCAAACAGTTGTCTTCTTTTAGTTGATGCCAGAACAAAGCTTTTTCCCCTTAAAGTTTTACTGAAGATAAATAATATGTTTTTTTATGTAGTTTTTTTATTTTTTATTTTCTAAAAAGAGTCTTGCTCTGTCACCAAGACCAGAGCACAGTGGTACAATCATAGCTCACTATACCAGTAAGTACTGGACTTATACAATCCCCTGGCCCCAACTTCCCCAGAAGCTAGGACTACAAATACACAGCACTGCATCTGACAAATTTATTTTTATTTTTTTCAGAGACAATGTCCATTTTTTCTATTCTGGTCTCCAACTGCTGACTTCATGCAATCCTCCTGCCTTTGCCTCCCAAGTAACTGGGATACAGGTGTGAGCCACCATGCACAGATATCTCTTAATTAAAACTTCTGATTGTGGACTTACAGTATTCAGAAGAATTACATCAATTTTAATGTGCATATATTTTTCTTCAGAATCCCTGGGGAAAAATACCTTTAGGAAATGATAATGAAACAATTGTCTAGCCATCAGTAAAAAAAGTAAAACTCTTTTACTACCTTATACCCTATACAAGAATTAAAATGTACACTAAAAATAAAAGCTAAAATTATAAATCTACAAGGAAAAATGGGACAAAATTAGTGTAATCTTCAGTTGTCAATAATTTATTTAATAAAGTTACAACTTGAACTGCAAAACATTAAATAAATTCTGCGTCAAAATTATAAACTCCCTATCTCCAGATATATGTGCAGAAAAAGAAAAGGCAAGTCAAAGTATGGGAGAAAATATTTTCAAACATACGTCTAACTAAAGATCTGTGTTCATAATACAAAACAAAACCTTACAATTCAAAAATAATAATTAGAACAATTCAATAAAAATGAACCATATATTTGAACAGATGCTTCACCCAACAAGGTATATAGATGAAAATTAGTATGTGAAAAGATACTCAACATCTTTACTTGATAGGGACATACAAATTAAGTCATTGATATGATACCATTTAATACACTGTAGAATGGCTATCATAAAAAGAATCTCCAGACCAAGTGTTGTGGCACGTGAGCAATTCCATCATATTTGTGCTGGGAATGAATACCGATAAATCCTTTTGGGAAAAATGTTTGGAATTCCTTGAATATTTAAATTTTCTCTTCCAGAAAACCACTCCATTTCATTCCTAGGTGTCTATGCCAGGAAACAAAAACATATATCTACACAATAATCCATACACGAACGTTCATAGCAACTTTGTAAGAGCCAAATAAGTCATACATCAACAACTCATTAACAACAAGATGGCTAAAAATTTTAATGTACCCACTGAGTGGACTGCTACTCAGCAATAAATAGAAAAAAAGAAAAACCACGTTTCTGTTACATGTATCAGTGTGGCTGAATCTTGAAATAAGTATGTTGAATAAAAAAGCCGGGCAAAATGAACACATACTGTATGATTCACTTTATTACAATTCTAGAGAATACATAATATTGACAGAAAGTAATCAGTGGTTCCCTGCATATGTAGTTGGAGGAATGTATGTTTTATAATAGTGGTAGTGGCAGGAGGCTGACAAAGTCTTAGGCAGATAGGGGAGGGTCCCTGGTGAAACCTAACCTTCAAGCCAAAGACTGCCTGACGCCTGAAAACTGGGCTGCCAGTTCAAGATAGAATCCACCAACCAAAGTGAGAACTTCCTTGATGCCTTTCAGTCAATCAAAGGGTTCTTCTTCCAGACCAACCCATGGACCAATTAGCATGTACTTTCTCCATTCTGAGCTCATAAAAAATCCCGGATTCAGCCACAGATCACTGCTACCTACCTGCCTGTGGGTAGGAGCTACCTGCTTCAGATCTTTTCTCTTCTGAGAGCTGTTCTGGCACTCAATAAAACTCTTCTTCCTATAATCCCAGTACTGTGAGAGGTGGAGGTGGGCAGATCACGAAGTCAGAAGTTCAAGACCAACCTGACCAATATTGTGAAACCCCATCTCTACTGAAAATACAGAAACTAGCCAGGCATGGTGGTGTGCGCCTGTAGTCCCAGCTACTTGGGAGACTGAATAGGAGGTTGCCCTTAGCCAAGATTGCGCCCCTGCACTCCAGCCTGGGTGCTGGGTGACAGAGTAAGACTTCATCTAAAAAAACAAACAACAACAACAGAACAAAAAACAAAAGAAACAAAAAACCTCTTCCCCACCTTGCTCACCCTTCAGTTGACTATGTTGTAACTTCAATCTTCCTGGACACAGGACATGAACTTGGGACCACCAAACAGCAGGTGCTAAAAGGGCTGTAACACCTTCCTGAATGGATCACCAACCTGCAGGTAAGAGTGAAAGGAGCCGTAACATGTTCCCGGTGAGCTCTCCAAGCTCTCATTTGCCAAACTTCTCGGGGCCCAGACCCTGGGAATCCCGGAGCCCAAACTGTAATACTATATCTCTCCTTCCTTCCTCCAATGTCAGGTGGCTGCTCCACATGACAGGAAGTGGTGGCAGGGCCACGCCAGCCTGGGAGCCCTGGGCTAGAGTGAGGCTGTGGGACTAAACAAGCTGAAAACACGTCTCCCCTACCCCTACGATTCGATGAGCTGTGGGCAGCAGGAATGAGAGAGCTGTAACACTCCCTCCCCACCCCTTGGGACTTCATGGTGGCTGGTGTCTCTGAGTTTTTAGGCACCACCGCATTACCCTTGTCCAGATGCTGGCACCCACTGCCAAATCCACTTGTGGTATACCTAGTCCAGCCACAGTCTTGTACAAATCCGACACCTGTGCTGGCACCTTCAGCTGTCTGGCCCCTTACAGCTGCCAACACGCCTGGCTGTAGACAGGCCAAACCCCATACTTGCTTGCTCATACACCACTTCAGATGCTCATATACCCTTTGCTGCTCTATGCCTGGTACACAGTTGAAGGGCAAAGGAATCTGGCCCAGTAGTGCAAACTGAGGCAGCCTGATGGGCCAAGTGGGAGGAACAAGCCCAGCGGGTGCAGGTAGAACTTAAGCAGGGGAACTACCAGCCCCAGAGGTTTCCAGCTGGTGAAGTGACATGTGAAAGATCTTGTGACAAAAAGCATTAGAAAAGTTTTGGTGTTGATAGAAAAGTTAATTCCAATTATAGTGTTGGATTCAAGGGTGTATATACATCAAATGCATGTCATCACAATCAAAATCTTATATAAAATTAACATATTACACATATTGATTTTTCCAATCAAAGAACATGATATTTCTCTGCAATGATTTTTGTCTTTAAATTATCCTAGAAATGTTTTATAGATTTCAGGGGATATGTCATTTATAGTGCCACTCAAACATACTTTTTAATACCTAATGTCTAATGATGCTATTTTAAACTATATGAATACTTTAAAATTTTCGGTTTTTGCACACTTAAAATAGAATTAATTTTTCTCTATTGACTTTATCTTCGAGCAGTGCTAAACTCATTTGTTGGTTTTAATAGTTTTTGTTTTGTTTTCTTTTTCTCTTGGAGTTGAATTAGAATTATCTACATGGACAATTATGTGTTTTTGAAAATAAAGATAGCATTACCACTTTGTTTTCAATTGGTACTTGTTTTTCTCATCTTACTGCACTAAGCTTTTGGTAAAATGTAGAGAAGATAGTATGAGAAGCAACACCTTTGCCTTCTTTTTTATAATTATCATATTGTAAGTTCTGGGGTACATGTGCAGATGGTTCAAGATTGTTGCATAAGTATACACATGACATGGCAGTTTGCTGCATCCATCCACCCCATCATCTACATTAGGTATTTCTCCTAATGTTATCCCTCCCCAATTCCCTCACCCCCTGCTGTCCCTCCCCTAGCTCTCCCACCCACCAACAGGCCCTGGTGTGTGATGTTCCCCTCCCTGTGTCCGCGTGTTCTCATTTTTCAGCAACCACTTACGAGTGAGAAAATGTGGTGTTTGGTTTTCTGTTCTTGTGTCAGGTTGCTGAGAATGATGGTTTCCAGCTTCATCCCTGTCCCTGAAAAGGGCATGAACTCATCCTTTCTGATGGCTGCATAGTATTCCGTGGTGTGTATGTGCCATATTTTCTTTATCCAGTCTACCACATGGGCATTTGGGTTGGTTCCAAGTCCTTGCTATCATAAACAGTGCCGTAAGGAGCATACATGTGCATGTGTCTTTATAATAGAATGACTTATAATCCTTTGGGTATATACCCAGCAATGGGATTGCTAGGTCAAATGGTATTTCTGGTTCTAGATCCTTGAGGAATTGCCACACTGTCTTCCACAATGGTTGCACTAATCTACACTCCCACCAACAGTGTAAAAGTGTTCTTATGTCTCCACAACCTCTCTAGCATCTGTTGTCTTCTGATTTTTTAGTGATCGCCATTCTAACTGGCATGAGGTGGTATCTCAATGTGGTTTTGATTTGCATTTCTCTAACGACCAGTGATGAGCCACTTTTCATGTTTGTTGGCCGCATAAATGTCTTCTTTTGAAAAGTGTCTATTCATATCCTTCACCCACTTTTGGATGGGGTTGTTTGTTTTTTTCTTGTAAATTTGTTTTAGTTCTTTGTAGATTCTGGATATTAGTTAGCCCTTTGTCAGATGGGAAGATTGCAAACATTTTTCCCCTGTTGGTTGCCAGTTTACTCTAATTATAGTTTCTTTTGCTCTACAGAAGCTCTTAAGTGTAATTAGATCCCATTTGTCTATTTTGGCTTTTGTTGCCGTTGCTTTTGGTGTTTTAGTCATGAACTCCTTGTGTATGCCTATGTCCTTAATTGTTATTGCCTAGGTTTTCTTCTTGAGTTTTTATGGTGTTAGGTCTTATGTTTAAATCTTTAGTCCATCTGGAGTAAATTTTTGCATAAGTTTTAAGGAAGGAATCCAGTTTCTTCCTTCTGCACATGGCTAGCCAGTTTTCCCAACATCATTTATTAAACACGGAATCCTTTTCCCACTGTTTATTTTTATCAGGTTTGCCAAAGATCAGATGGTTGTAGATGTATGGCATTACTCCTGAGGTCTCTGTTCTATATCTCTTTTGGTACCAGTGTCATTCTGTTTAGATTACTGTAGCCTTGTAGTATAGTTTGAAGTCAGGTAGCCTGATGCTTCCAGGTTTGTCCTTTTTGCTTAGGATTGTTGTGGCTATGTGGGCTCTTTTTTGGTTTCATGTGAAGTTTAAGATTGTTTTTTGTCAGTTCTGTGAAGAATGTCAATGATATTAAACCTGGCAGAAATACAAGTATAAAAGAAAAGGTCAGGCTAATATCCATGACAAACATTGATGTGAAAATTTTCAGTAAAATACTGTCAAAGGGAATGCAATAGCTTATTCATCACTATCAAGTCAGCTTCATCCCAGGGATGCAAGGCTGGTTCAACATACACAAATCTATAAATTTCATACATCACGTAAACAGAACCAAAGACAATAAACACATGATTATCTCAATAGATGCAGAGAAGGCCTTTGACAAAATTCAACAGCCGTTTATGCTAAAAACTCTCAATAAACTAAGTATTGGTGTAATGTATCTTAAAATAATAAAAGCTATTTATGACAAACCCATAGCCAAAATAATACTGAATGGGCAATAACTGGAAGCATTCCCTTTGAAAACTGGCACTAGACAAGGATGCCTTCTCTCACCAATCCTATTCAACATGATGGTATTGGGAGTACTGGCCAGAGCAATCAGGCAAGAAAAGTAAATAAAGAATATTCAATTAGGAATGGAGGAAGTCAAATTGTCTCTATTTACAGATGACATGATTGTATATTTAGAAGACACCATTGTCTCAGCCCAAAATGACCTTAAGATGATAAAAAACTTCAGCAAAGTCTCAGGATATGAAATATATGTGCAAAAAACACAAGCATTCCTATACACCAATAACAGACAAACAGAGAGCCACATCATGAGTGAACTCCAATTCACAATTTCTGCAAAGAGAATAAAATACCTAGGCATACAGCTAACAAGGGCCTTCTTGTTGATTTTAGGATGAGCTTAATCACAGTTTTACCATTATTTTGACATAAGCTATAGAATTTTCATGCATGTCTTTTGTTAGGTTGAAGAAACTATCTTTATTCCTGTTTACCCACTGCTTTTTATTGTTATTAAAACTAAATTGTGCCAAAAACTGTCTGTGTCTATTGAGGTGATCAAATGCTGCTTTCTTTTTAGTTTGTAAATATGGTGAATTGAATTAATTGATATTAAAATCCTATATCGAATTTGTATTTCCAGGATAAAATCCAGTTGGTCACAATATATATTTACATATTTTCAAATTTGACGTACAAACATTTTGCTTAAAATTTTTGCATATATTCATGGAAGATGTTGGTCTGCAGTATTTTTTTACTTACTTTTAATACCTTTGGTTTTGGTATCACAATAATTATATCCTCATGGAAAGTCTCTGCTTCTTCTTTATTTTCTGAAAGAGTTTGAATTGGTATTATTTCTCATGAAATGTTTTACAAAATTTCTCCATTAAACTATCTGGTCCTCACGTATCTTTTATAGAATTTGTTTTTTACTATGAATTCAAGTTGTGTTATACATTTATGACTATTCAAGTCATCTATCTCTTCTTCAGCAAACTTAAATAGCAGATGCTTTAAAAAAAATTGTCCATTTCATTAAATTGTGAAATATAATACCAAATAATTATTTATAATATTTCCTTATTATACTTAAATTCTCTTAGGATCTCTAATAATATCTTCCTTTATCATTCTTGATAATATTACCTTGGTATTTCTCTGTTTTTCTTTTCCTGATAATTCTACTAGAAAATTTATCAAATATATTAATCTTTTCTTTTTTTTTTAATTTTTATTGCATTATAGGTTTTGGGGTACATGTGCAGAACGTGCAAGATAGTTGCATAGGTACACACATGGCAGTGTGTTTTGCTGCCTTCCTCCCCTTCATCCACACTTGGTATTCATCCCCAGGGTATCCCCCCCAGTCCCCCCCGCTGTCCCTCCCCCATTTCCCCCAACAGTCCCCAGTGTATAGTAGACCGCCTCTCTGTGTCCATGTGTTCTCATTTTTCTCACCCACCTATAAGTGAGTATATGCAGTATTTCTTTTTCTGTTCTTGTGTCAGTTTGCTGAGAATGATATTCTCCAGATTCATCCATGTCCTTACAAAGGACACAAACTCATCATTTTTGATTGCTGCATAATATTCCATGGTGTATATGTGCCACATTTTCCCAGTCCAGTCTATCATCGATGGGCATTTGGGTTGGTTCCAGGTCTTTGCTATTGTAAACAGTGCTGCAATGAACATTCGTGTGCATGTGTCCTTATAGTAGAACGATTTATAGTCTTTTGGATAGATACCCAGTAATGGGATTGCTGGGTCAAATGGAATTTCTATTTCTAGGTCCCTGAGGAATCGCCACACTGTCTTCCACAATGGTTGAGCTAATTTACACTCCCACCAACAGTGTAAGAGTGTTCCTATTTCTCCACATCCTCTCTAGCATCTGCTGTCTCCAGATTTTTTAATGATCGCCATTCTAACTGGTGTGAGATGGTATCTCAATGTGGTTTTGATTTGCATCTCTCTAATGACCAATGATGATGAGCACTTTTTCATATGTTTGTTGGCCTCATGTATGTCTTCTTTTGTAAAGTTTCTGTTCATATCCTTTGCCCATTTTTGAATGGGCTTGTTTGTTTTTTCTCTGTAAATCTGTTTGAGTTCTTTGTAAATTCTGGATATCAGCCCTTTGTCAGATGTGTAAACTGCAAAGATTTTTTCCCATTCTGATGGTTGCCAATTCACTCTAGTGACTGTTTCTTTTGCCGTGCAGAAGCTGTGGAGTTTGATTAGGTCCCATTTGTCTATTTTGGCTTTTGTTGCCAATGCTTTTGGTGTTTTGTTCATGAAGTCCTTGCTTACTCCTATGTCCTGAATGGTTTTGCCTAGATTTTCTTCTAGGATTTTTATGGTGTCAGGTCTTACGTTTAAGTCTTAATCCATCTGGAGTTAATTTTAGTGTAAGGTGTCAGAAAGGGGTCCAGTTTCTGCTTTCTGCACATGGCTAGCCAGTTTTCCCAACACCATTTATTAAATAGGGAATCCTTTCCGCATTGCCTGTTTTGTCTGGTTTATCAGAGATAATATGGTTGTAGATATGTTGTATTGCCTCTGATGCTTCTGTTCTGTTCCATTGGTCTATATCTCTGTTTTGGTACCAGTACCATGCTGTTTTGATTACTGTAGCCTTGTAGTATAGTTTGAAGTCTGGTAGCGTGATGCCTCCCGCTGTGTTCTTTTTGCTTAGAATTGACTTGGCTATGCGGGCTCTTTTTTGGTTCCATATGAAATTCATGGTGGTTTTTTCCAGTTCTGTGAAGAAATTCAATGGTAGTTTGATGGGGATAGCATTGATTGTGTAAATTACTTTGGGCAGTATAGCCATTTTTCACGATATTGATTCTTCCTAACCACGAACATGGAATGTTTCTCCATCTGTTTGTGTCCTCTCTTATTTCGTTGAGCAGTTGTTTGTAGTTTTCCTGAAAGAGGTCCCTTACATTCCTAGTGAGTTGTATTCCTAGGTATTTTATTTTCTTTGTAGCAATTGTGAATGGCAGTTCGTTCTTAATTTGGTTCTCTTTAAGTCTGTTATTGGTGTATAGGAATGCTTGTGATTTTTGCACATTGATTTTATATCCTGAGACTTTGCTGAAGTTGCTTATCAGTTGCAGGAGCTTTTGGGCTGAGGTGATGGGGTCTTCTAGGTATACCATCATGTCGTCTGCAAATAGAGACAATTTGGCTTCCACCTTTCCTATTTGAAAACCCTTTATTTCTTTTTCTTGCCTGATTGCTCTGGCTAGAACTTCCAGTACTATGTTGAATAGAAGTGGTGAGAGAGGGTATCCTTGTCTAGTGCCGGATTTCAAAGGGAATGCTTCCAGTTTTTGCCCATTAAGTATGATATTGGCTGTTGGTTTGTCGTAAATAGCTTTTATTTCTTTGAGATATGTTCCATCAATACCAAGTTTATTGAGGGTTTATAGCATAAAGGGCTGTTGAATTTTGTCAAATGACTTCTCTGCGTCAATTGAGATAATCATGTGGTTTTTGTTTTTGCTTCTGTTTATGTGGTGAATTACATTTATAGACTTGCGTATGTTGAACCAGCCTTGCATCCCCGGGATGAATCCTACTTGATCATGATGGATAAGTTTTTTAATGTGCTGTTGCAATCGATTTGCCAGTATTTTATTGAAGATTTTTGCATCTATGTTCATCATGGATATTGGCCTGAAGTTTTCTTTTCTTGTTGAGTCTCTGCCAGGTTTTGGTATCAGGATGATGTTGGTCTCATAAAATGATTTGGGAAAGGTTCCCTCTTTTTGGATTATTTGGAATAGTTTCAGAAGGAATGGTACCAGATTCTCTTTGTGTGTCTGGTAGAATTCAGCTGTGAACCCATCTGGACCTGGGCTTTTTTTGTGTGGTAGGCTCTTAATTGCTGCCTCAACTTCTGACCTTGTTATTGGTCTATTCATAGTTTCAGCTTCCTCCTGGTTTAGGCTTGGGAGGACACAGGCGTCCAGGAATTTATCCATTTCTTCCTGATTTACTACTTTGTGTGCATAGAGTTGTTTGTAGTATTCTCTGATGATGGTTTGAATTTCTGTGGAATCTGTGGTGATTTCCCCTTTATCGTTTTTTATTGCATCTATTTGGTTGTTCTCTCTTTTCTTTTTTATCAGTCTGGCTAGTGGTCTGTCTATTTTGTTGATCTTTTCAAAAAACCAGATCTTAGATTTATTGATTTTTTGAAGGGTTTTTCTTGTCTCTATCTCCTTCAGTTCTGCTCTGATCTTAGTTATTTCTTGTCTTCGGCTAGGTTTTGAGCTTTGTTGATCTTGCTGCTCTGGCTCTTTCAATTTTGATGATAGGGTGTCAATTTTGGATCTCTCCACTCTTCTCATGTGGGCACTTATTGCTATATATTTTCCTCTACAGACTGCTTTAAATGTGTCCCAGAGATTCTGGTACATTGTGTCTTCATTCTCATTGGTTTCAAAGAACTTCTTTATTTCTGCCTTCATTTCATTGTTTATCCAATCAACATTCAAGAGCCAGTTGTTCAGTTTCCATGAAGCTGTGTGGTTCTGAGTTATTTTCTGAATTCTGAGTTCCAACTTGATTGCACTATGGTCTGAGAGACTATTTGTTATGATTTCCGTTGTTTTGCATTTGCTGAGGAGTGCTTTACTTCCAATTATGTGGTCAATTTTGGAGTAGGTGTGATGTGGTGCTGAGAAGAATGTATATTCTGTGGTTTTGGGGTGGAGAGTTCTGTAAATGTCTATCAGGTTTGCTTGTTCCAGGTCTGAGTTCAAGTCCTGGATATCCTTGTTAATTTTCTGTCTGGTTGATGTGTCTGCTATTGACAGTGGAGTGTTAAAGTCTCCCACTATTATTGTGTGGGAGTCTAAGTCTCTTGGTAAGTCATTAAGAACTTGCCTTATATATCTGGGTGCTCCTGCATTGGGTCCATATATATTTAGAATCGTTAGCTCTTCTTGTTGTATTGATCTTTTTACCATTATGTAATGACCTTCTTTGTCCCTTTTGATCTTTGTTGCTTTAAAGTCTATTTTATCAGAGATGAGAATTGCAACTCCTGCTTTTTTTTTGCTCTCCATTTGCTTGGTAAATCTTCCTCCATCCTTTTATTTTGAGCCTTTGTGTATCTTTGCGTGTGAGGTGGGTTTCCTGGATACAGCACACTGATGGGTTTTGGTTATTTATCCAATTTGCCAGTCTGTGTCTTTTGATTGGTGCATTTAGCCCATTTACATTCAAGGTTAATATTGTTATGTGTGAATTTGATACTGCCATTTTGATGCTAGCTGGCTGTTTTGCCCGTTGGTTCATGTAGATTCTTCATTTTGTTGATGGTCTTTAGCATTTGGTATGCTTTTAGGATGGCTGGAACTGGTTGTTTCTTTCTATGTGTAGTGCCTCTTTCAGGAGCTCTTGTAAAGCAGGCCTAGTGGTGACAAAATCTCTGAGTACTTGCTTATTCGTGAAGGATTTTATTTTTCCTTCACTTATGAAGCTCAGTTTGGCTGGATATGAAATTCTGGGTTGAAAGCTCTTTTCTTTAAGGATGTTGAATATTGGCCCCCACTCTCTTCTGGCTTGTAGAGTCTCTGCCGAGAGATCTGCTGTGAGTCTGATGGGCTTCCCTTTGTGGGTGACCCGACCTTTCTCTCTGGCTGCCCTTAGTATTTTCTCCTTCATTTCAACCCTGGTGAATCTGACGATTATGTGCCTTGGAGTTGCTCTTCTTGTGGAGTATCTTTGTGGTGTTCTCTGTATTTCCTGGAGTTGAGTATTGACCTGTCTTGCTAGGTTGGGAAAATTTTCCTGGATAATATCCTGAAGAGTGTTTTCCAGCTTGGATTCATTCTCTTCGTCACATTCTGGTACACCTATCAAACGTAGGTTGGGTCTCTTCACATAGTCCCACATTTCTTGGAGATTTTGTTCATTCCTTTTTGTACTTTTTTTTAAATCTTGGTTTCTCGTTTTATTTCATTGAATTGATCTTCAACTTCTGATATTCTTTCTTCTGCTTGGTCAATTCGGCTGTTGAAACTTGTGCATGCTTCGCGAAGTTCTCGTGTTGTGTTTTTCAGCTCCTTCAATTCATTCATATTCCTCTCTAAGTTGTCCATTCTTGTTATCAATTCCTCGAATCTTTTTTCAAATTTTTTTCAAGGTTCTTAGTTTCTTTGCACTGGTTTAGTACATGTTCCTTTAGCTCACTGAAGTTTCTCATTATCCACTTTCTGAAGTCTGATTCCGTCATTTCATCACATTCATTCTTCATCCAGCTTTGTTCCCTTGCTGGTGAGGAGTTTTGGTCCTTTTTTGGAGGTGAGGTGTTTTGGTTTCGGGTGTTTTCCTCCTTTTTGCACTGGTTTCTTCCCATCTTTATGGATTTATCTGCCTGTCGTCTTAGTAGTTGCTGATTTTTCAATTGGGTCTCTGTGTGTACGCTGAGATTGTTGATGATGAAGTATTTCTGTTACTTAGTTTTCCCTCTCTTTGTCTATTCCCTCTGCTGTATGAGTGCTGAGGTCCACTCCATGCCCTGCTTGTCTGGGGTACACCTGCAGCAGCTGCGGAACAGTGAGGGATGATACCAGTTTCTTCTTCTGCTGTCCTTGTTCCAGAATAATGCCAGCCAAATGTCAGTCTGATTAGTCCTTTTCTGGGGTGACTCCTTGGATATACAGGGGTCAGGGAGCTGCTTGAGGAGACAGTCTGTGCTTTATAGGAGCTCCAGTGCTGAGCTGTGAGCTCCGTTGTTCATTCAGGGTTGTTGGGAAGTTGTTTATGTCTGCTGCAATAGAACTCATAAAACACCACCCTTTCCCGCCCCCTTAGATGCTCTGTCTCAGGGAGTTGGGGCTTTCTTTGTGAGTATCTGTTGCACTGTCCTGCCCCACTAGGCGGCAGTCTATTCACTATTTGCCTGCCGGGGCTCTGACCTACTAGCGCGGGTCCGCCCTGTTGCTGCTGGGCTCCCTTCTGCTGTGGAGTGCTCCCGGCTCCTGGCGGAGTCTCTGTGTTATGGCAGGTTGCCTCGGCAATGGCAGTCTGTGTCAGTCCTGGGCGGTACTTCAGTGGGGGTGGACTGCATCAGCAATGGTGGACGCCCCCCCTCACCGGGCTGCACCGTCCTAGATGCCGGCAGCAAAACTCTCAGCCCCAAGCACCTCCAGTCACCACCCTGCTTGTCCCCATGAGCCTGGGACCCGCCGAGCCCGATCACCCAGCTCCCTGCCTCAGAGTCCGTCCTCCCTCTCTCTCTCTTCCTCTCCCCAAGCTGAAAGGTCGACTCTCTCACTGGCGCCCCAGTAGCCTGCCGATAGGGCACTGGGATCTGTGTGATCTCCCGTGCCACTGCCCACTACCCCGGCTCAGATCACGCTTCCAAGGAAACTCCTGGTCTGGCTCATTGTCCAAGTCCCGTTCAATCAGATGAACATGCCAATCTGCCCTTCCAAATCTCAGATTGCCAGTTTAACAGGGCACCCAGACCAGTGAGTTCCACGCCGGGTACCGCTGCGGCACCGGCTGAAGAGGCGGTGGGAGCTGGCTGCGTTAGCCGGCTGCGCTAGCGTCCCGTGTCTCTCCCACACCTGGGACTTTCAACGCTCTGTGGGCATAAAAGGAACATCCGAGAATGCAGCTAGGACTCACCCTCTGCACCTTCACTGAGAGCTGCAATCCTGAGTCGCCTCTACAATGCCATCTTGCCTCCTCTATCTGTATATTAATCTTTTTAAACAATGAACTTTTGGTTTCATTAATTCTGTTGTGACTTTTTTCTATTTTATTAATTTTTATATTTGAAAAATTATTGTTTTTCCTTTGCTAGTGTAAAATTTCTTTACTTTTTAGTTTATTACTGTGGGAAGCTTAGTTCATAAATTGGGAAATGCTCTTTTTTTCCTAACTGCAACCCACATCTTTGAACACATCACATTTTAATTTTTTTTCAAAACATTTAAAACATTTTCTTATGATTCTTGCTTTGGTCCATAGTTGATTTAGAAATATATCATTTAATTTTCAAATATTTTGGTACTTTTGATCTCTATCTTTTACAGATTACTAATTTATCATTGTTATCAGTGGACAAGCTCTATATTATTTTACTAATTGCAAATTCACTATGACTTGTTTTGTGGGATCAGATGTGATCTACCTTAGAAAATATTCCACGTGCACCTGAAACATTAGCACCCATTATTTTGGTGTAGGATAGTCTTCCATAATTACCATTAGGTCAGTGTTGATAATGTTACTCATCGTCTAGATTTTTACTGGTCTTCTGCCTTATTCTATCAGTTATCAAAAAGTGGTATTGGAATATCCAATTGCTATTGTAAATGTGTCTATTTCTACTTTATTTGTATCATTTTTGTTGTATAATGCTTCATGATAAGTTCATTTGCATTTATATATTTAGTTTTATTGGACTCTTTTATTATTTGAAATGATCCACTTTATCTCTGGTAACATTTATGCACTCAAATTTATTTTGTTTTGTTTTATTATATGATTTCAGATTTCTCTTGAGTAGTATTAACATGGCACAGTTTTTCCATTATCTTATATTAACCTGAGTTCATGTATTTAAGGTGTCTTCTTACAGTGTTAACTTTTTTAAGAATTCTAGACCCCTTGGCCTCTCTAACTTTATTTTCTGGAATCAGGGAGACAGCCAGGCTCTATTGCCTTCTCATGCACTCTAACCTGAAACACTCTCCAGGCCAGGTGTTTACTTAGTCATTGGGCTCTACTCATTGTTCCCATTTGCTGATGGAATCCTGCCTTATGCTTCTTGGTAACCAATGCCTGAGTGCCATTTTAAAAAAATATAATTTGTCTGACTTTTTGTGTTGAAGGTGGGAAACTAATTTTTTTCTGCTACTTTAGTCCTCATGAGAAGAATACAATTGTTTGTTACATTTTGTCTATATGATATTTCACACATTCAAATTGTCAATCAGACTCATACATACCAGAGAGCTTCCCCTGTATCAAACCTTCCTAATTGTTGCCAGGATATAAGTGATTGCAATGCACAGTGGAGGAGGTCTGGGTTCACCAACACAGCTTACAGTTTCATTTTGGGCTGCAGTAAGGTATGCTTGCCCAGATTAACATGAAGTTTCTATGTAATATATGCAGATGCATAATTTTCATAGAAGAGTCATTTTGGGCATGACACATCTTCAATTGTTTTCTTGTAATTTGTATAAGGTTGACAAATTATGACCAATGCCCAAATTCAGCTTACCATGATTTTGTATAGCCCTAAGAATGGCTTTTAAAATTATTGTCAAAAAGAAGAGAGAAAAAAGAACATGTAAAAGAGGTTTCATGTGACCTGCAATGCCTGAACTGTTTACTATGTAGCTACCTTACAGAAAAAAGTTTGCTGAGTACTGATTTATGTGACTCCCTCTGTAAAATCTGTGTCACTAATAGATTTTGTAAGTATCTGTGGACAGGCTAAGTTTATACTGCCCCAGATATTCGACTATAAGAAAATACTATTTGTTTGATTGCCAGGAGGTCTGTCAATATATTTACAAGGATATTTGGGTTGTCATCTTTATTTACTGGAAGCGTAGTCTCTGAACTGTGAGCACAAGCAATAGGTTGCAAACTTTCAGAGTAACTCTACTATTCTTGGAAACATGACTATACTCTTACTAATTTAAATGCATGATCTGTGAGTTATTTTGTATTGATTTACATATAACATCACATTAGTCATGAGTATTTATTTATTTCTAATCATTATATTTTGTTTTTATTTCTCACCTTACTTTACTGGTTAGGACCTCCAGAAGAGAATTAAATAGAAAGAGTAGAAAAAATTTTTAAACTTTTTTTCTGATTATACTTATTTAATGAATTTTTCAGAAGTTATTCAAAGAAACAAAATTTGTTTTGCTTGTCTCATTAATAAAAATGTAGAGAACTACATTAAATTTTTTTCTTCTACTATGTTTGGTTTATAGTAATTTGCTATTATGTATACAACATATTAGGAGGGAAAATTAGGACATTATATTTATAACTTTATTCTTTTTAAAACTCTATTTATTAAAGTATACAAATTTCCTTTTAAGCCTGACTTTGCTTGCATTCCTCACATTTTTATGTGTACTACTATTTCTGTTACTCAAATCACAGTATTTTTAAATTTCTACTTTTATATCATAGTTACACATTTTAATCAGATAACAGGTATAGTTTAAAATTATATAGATACATTAAAAATTACACACTATGGCTATAGGGATTGATCAAGAAATAAATACAATGTGAAAATAACAATGATTATAACGATATAGGACATTTTCATCATTCCAGTATGTTCCACTGTGCCCCTTTTCCCTGAGAGCCCTCCCCCTAAACCAAGATTCTGGCAGTAATTGATGTTTCTGTCAAAAAAGTCATTCCTTTTATAATTTTATATAAATTATACCTTTGTCTCTTACTTTTTCAATTAGTTTAATGCTTTTGAAATTTATCCATGGTGTTTCCTGTATTGATAGTTTATTTTAAATAGTTGACTAGTATTCCTTTGAGTGGCTACACCACAACTGGTTTATTCATTTATTAGTTCATGGATATTTGGGCTCTCTCTACATTTTAGCTATTACAAATAAAGTAGCTATGAATATTCAATATTGTGAATTATTTTTGATTAAAGTCACTGGAGTGCAGTACTATATTGTATGTAAGTATATGCTTAATTTACATGAAACTGCAATACTCTTTTCAACATGGCTATATCTTTTGTATTTCGCATAGTAATGTATGTAAGTTCCAGTTTACCACATTCTTTCCAAGACCTGGTATTGTCTGTGTTTAAATTATATTCATTTTATTGCACGTGTAGTAATAATGCTGTGTGCTATTAATTTGCATTTTTAAATATCAAATAATATTGCACATTTTATGTGTTTATTTTATGTGTTTATCCATATATCTTCTTTGGTGAAGTGTTTGTTCAAATATTTGCCTGTTTTTTCTTGTCTTTACATTATTAAACCAAAAGAATTTATATGTACTTGGTGTAAGTCCTTGATTACATATGTGATTTGTCCATAATTTCCATGAGTTTTTGGTTTTCCTTTTCATTTTCTTGAAAGTAAATTTTTTTTTTTTTTTTGAGACGGAGTTTCAGTCTTGTTACCCAGGCTGGAGTGCAATGGCACCATCTCGGCTCACCGCAACCTCCGCCTCCTGGGTTCAGGCAATTCTCCTGCCTCAGCCTCCTGAGTAGCTGGATTACAGGCACGCACCACCATGCCCAGCTAATTTTTGTATTTTTAGTAGAGACGGGGTTTCACCATGTTGACCAGGATGGTCTCGATCTCTTGACGTCGTGATCCACCCGCCTCAGCCTCCCAAAGTGCTGGGATTACAGGCTTGAAAATTTTTAAATAGAATTTTGGTTTTGCTTAAATTCCTAATTTTTTATTTTTTTCTGTTCTCAAATGACCAAAAATATGGTAATTTACTTTTACATTTAAGTCTGAGATTCATTTTAAGTTAACTTTTACCTACACTCTCAGGTAATAGTTCAAATTTATTTTGTTTTTTCTAGTGCTTTCCGATTGCTCAAATCACAACTTTTTGAATAATTTATTATTTCCTCAGAAATTATCTTTTCGCATTTGTGAAAAATGGAATGTATAGGTACATGTGTACTTAAGTGTAAGTCTACTTCTGGCCTCCTTATTCTGTTCCATTAATTTAGATGTCTATTCCTAAACCACTCAATCACTGTTTTGATTACTGAAGCTGCATCAATCCTGAAATCAGGATGGTTAGTCCTTCAACTTTGTTGGTCCTTTTTACAAAACTGTTTGGTTCTTTTAAGTCCTTTATATTTCCATATAGATTATAAACTTAATTTTTCAATTTCAATGGAAAACCTACTGGGATTTATCTTGGGAATTAAATAAAATAAATTCCCAAATTTATTCAGGTCTTCTAATGTTCATCTGAATATTTTGTACTTTTTACTATGCAATCTTGTACATATTTTATTGTTTGTCCCAAGTATTCTATATTTTTTATACTAATGTACATGATAATTTTTTGAAATTTCAATTTTCAATGGGATATTACTAGTATGTAGAAATACGTGTAAATTTTATACTAACCTTGTATCATAATACTTTTCCAAAATTACTTATAGGTACTGATTCCTTTTTAAAAAATTTACAATTTTGGGCCAGGCGCGGTGGCTCATGCCTGTAATCCCAGCACTTTGGGATGCCGAGGCGGGTGGATCACGAGGTCAAGAGATCGAGACCATCCTGGTCAACATGGTGAAACCCTGTCTCTACTAAAAATACAAAAAATTAGCTGGGCATGGTGGCATGTGCCTGTAATCCCAGCTACTCAGGAGGCTGAGGCAAGAGAATTGCCTGAACCCAGGAGGTGGAGGCTCAGCAGGAGAATTGCCTGAACCCAGGAGGCAGAGGTTGCGGTGAGCCAAGATCGCGCCATTGCACTCCAGCCTGGATAACAAGGGCGAAACTCCGTCTCAAAAAAAAAAAAAAAAAAAAAAATTACAATTTTATACATAGCCTATCATGTCTGCATAAAAACTTGACTTACTTTATTCTCAAATTTATCTTCTTTTGATCTTTTTCCTCCCTCTTTCTTTCTTCTTTCTTCTCTTTTTAAATTTTTTTCTTGAATTTTTTAGAATATTTAGAAGGATATTGAATAGATTGAATAGAAATTATTAGAGCTGAAAACTGCTTTGTTGCTAATACTCAACAGCAGGGAAAAATAGCATTTTAATATTAAGATGTGGGCTTTAGCTCTTTATTATTAATGTTGATAATTTATAATAAATTATTTATCTTAATCTTTCATTGTAATAGCTTATCAATCTTAATTATATTTTTAAGGGCCAGCTTTTATTTCTTTGATTTTTGCTATTCTTTGAATATATTCTATTTCATTGATTTTTATTTTTTTAATTCTACTTAATTCCTCTTTCTTTTTCTATTGAGGTATAACTTTAGATTTTTTTAAAAAAAATTCTGACTTGTGCCTTTCAATATAAGCTTTTATCATCCCTGCAAAACACTGCATTGTCTGCCACAAATTTTGATATACTCCTTTCATCTTCATTCATTTCAATTTTTTCTTATTTTCCTTTGTGATTTACTCTTTGATCAATACTTAGTGATGTACTGGTGAATTTTCTAATATATGAGAATTTAGCTGTGATCAGAAAACTTACTTCACATAAATTAAATTGTTTTAAATTTATTAATACTTTTATTTTTTTTAAAAAAACTAACAAGACCCAGCAAATTATCTACATCAGTGAATGTTTACTTGCACTTGTAATGATACACATTACAATGTTGTTGAGGGAAGCATTCTACAAAGATCTGATAAGATCTTCATTGATAATGTTAATCAGGATTTTCATATCTTTTCAAATATTTTTGTTCACATTATATTTTAGAGAATTTTTTTTGAAATCACAATTATATTTATAAATCTATTTATCTTATCAGTTATATTAGACTTTCCCTATACAATGTGGTGTCCTTTGCATGCATATTTGAGCTTGTTACGTATTCTTAATTATTTTACCACTTTATCATTATAAAGTTTGTTTCTTATTACTATATTATTTATTCTGGAGTTGACATTATGTAATATTAATATAGCTACTTTCTTGGGATTAATGGTGGCATAGTATATCTTCATTTATTCTGTTACTTTCTAAATATCTATGCATTGATAGTTAATGTGACTTTATTATATGCAGCAAATATTAGGTAACATTTTGCATTCACATGTAGGTGCTCTATTTTTAATGGGTATAATTATGCCATTTAGTTTTTATGTAACCTTTAAGATGATTATGGTTAACTATATTGTAAGCTATTTGTTTTCTGTTTGTTCCATTTGGTTTTGTTTTCTTTTTTTCTTATATATTTTTTTAATTTATTTTTATCATCCCTATTGGATTATGAAACATACTTTTTCATGTGTATTCATGTGCATTCATGTGTAGTTGCCCTAGGGTTTTCATCATGCATATTTAACTAACAATATTCTACCTTAAAGTAATGTTGTATCACTTCATAGATACTTTAGTATCTTACAAATATGTAATTTATAAATTAATTTATTGATATTTTTTGCAATTACCATATTTTTACTTCTATCGGTTACAGCACAGTTTATTGTTACAGTCTTAGTTGCAGCTTTAGGTTTATACTCAATGATATTTAAATGAGATCTTGTAAATTTGAAATGTTCTACGTTTACTCACACATTTATTTTTACCAGTAGTATTTACTTAATTTTATAGGTAGACATTTTTAAATGGGCTATATAATGATTAATTTTACTTGTCAATATGGCTAGGGCCATGGTGCTTGGCTGTTTGTTTAAACACTACATGCTGCTATGAATGTTTTTTTTTATATATATCTGATTAACTTTTAAAATCAGTAGACTTTAAGTAAAATTGATTACCTCCATAATTGTGTGGGCCTCACTCAATCCATTGCAGGCCTTAAGAACAAAGTCAGTCTGGGCGCGGTGGCTCACGCCTATAATCCCAGCACTTTGGGAGGCTGAGGTGGGTGGATCACGAGGTCAAGAGATCAAGACCATCCTGGTCAACAAGGTGAAACACCATCTCTACTAAAAACACAAAAATTAGCTGGGCATGGTGGCACGTGCCTGTAGTCCCAGCTACTCGGGAGGCTGAGGCAGGAGTATTGCTTGAACCCAGGAGGCGGAGGTTGCAGTGAGCCGAGATCATGCCCTTGCACTCCAGCCTGGGTAACAAGAGCAAAACTCTGTCTCAAAACAAACAAAAAATAACAAAGTCTGAGGTTTTACAAAGAAACCCTGTGGATTTTAGTATTAATTAGGGACTCAAGGCTGTAAAACTAACTCCAGATTTTGAGCCTACAAAATTTTAGAACTTCAGACTTACCGACCTCCACAATCATATGAGCCAATTACTTAAAATCTGTCTTTCCTGTCCTGTGTGTGTGTGTGTGTGTGTCTGTGTGTGTGTGTGTGTCTGTGTGTGTCAGTGTCTTTATCTATTGGCTCTGTTTCTCTGTAAAACCCTAATGGTGTATTATTTCCTTTTGGCATAAAAGATTAAGAATTCTCTCTGTTGCCAATGATTTTGTCATCTGTTGCATGAAGGAAAATACTTTATTTCACATTCAATTTATGAGATATTTTCACTTTGCCAAAATTCTGGGTTAATAGTTTCTTTCTTTCTTTTAGTACTTTAAGGCTGGCTTTTAATTATCATCTAGATTGCACTTTTGATAACAAATTTGTTACAATTATGATTTATAGTCTTTGCGGTTTCTTTTTTCTGCCTACAATTAAGATTTTTTCTTTATCATTGCTTCCCAGCAATTCATTTAGTATTTGCTTTAGTATGTCTTTTCTTATCATTTATTTTATTTACAATTTGATTCTGCTTAATATTTTATTTCTAGAATGTGTGCTTTTATAGTGTTTATAACATTTTCTGCTACTATTTCTTCAAGTAATATTTTTGTATATGAACCCCATTACTCTCACTTGTCTTCCCCATTGGAGATTCTACTCAAATATACATTATACTGATTAATTCCTTGATATTTTCTCTCAGCCACTAGTGCTCTATTCATTTATTTTCAGCATTTTTTCCTATATTTTATTTTGGATTTTTATTACTATTATACTGAAGTTTACTAATCATATCTTCTTTGAGGTCTTATCTGCTGTAATTTCATCCAGTGTTTTTTACTCTTTGTTTTGCATCATTAGAAGTTCAATTTCTATATTGTATTTAACTTAGTTTTTTTCTTTTCATCATATTTACTTTTTTTTTCATCTTTTTACATAAGGAACATACCTACAATTGCTTTCATTTTTTTAAATGAATCTGTTAACTCTTTCATTTGTTTTTGTTTTATTGACATTTCCTCCTAAATTTTGTTCACTCTTTCTTTATACTTGTAGTGATTATTAATGCGGTTTAAATGTTGAGGACTGTCTGTTTTATACCATTAAACAGAGTTCAACTTCTCGAAGTCAGTTGGCTTGATAACCAGTTTCATCATGTCAAGGTTTGTTTCTAAGCTGTTTTCGTGCAGGCTTATAGTTGCCTTTGTCTTAGGGCTAATTGAGTTCTACTTTACAGGTATACAACTTTGAGTTTTCTGTTACATGTCCTCAGTATTCACTAATATATCTACATTCTGACTGATAAAACTCGACCTATCTTTAACCCTAAGTGAGCTCTGGGAATTTTTATTATCATAGCTATTAAGTAATTGTTTCCTTTCTTGTTAAATTATCTCCTTTCTACCCTTGGTTAATTTCACCCGTTGCCTGCACGATTGTTATTCACCCAAAGACTTAATGGGGATTCCTGTGCAGATTTCTAAAATTCTTCTTTTTGTAGCTCCCTCAATTTGACTTATCTGCCCCACAAATTCTATCTTATATTCCTTGAACTCTATCCTCTGTGTTCTCTTTCAAGAAAAATTTCTGTGTTCATTTTAGTTTTTCCCTCCTGTGACATTGAGAATTGTTTCATGTTCCAAAAGTACATAATGGTAGGACTCAATGAATTTGTTTTCCTTTTCTCAGAGATGACAGTATTTAATTGTCTATTGCCTACGACTGAATATTGTTTCTTGTAGTTTCTCCAGTTTCTACTTGTTTATGTTGAAAGGATAATTTTGGAACATTTTATTTTTTTATGACAGAAAATGTAATTCTCCTGGGTTATTTAAAAATGCATTCCTTATTTTCTAGACTGTGTTTAGTCTTCTTGGACTTCCATAAAAAAAGATATCATAGACTTGATGGCTTCCACACCAGACTTTTATTTTATCAAAGCCTGGAGGTCCAAGATTAAGGTGTAACAATGGTTCGTGTCTGGTGAGGCCTCTCTCCGTGACTTGAAAACAGTAGCCCTCTCATCATGTTCCCATATGCCCTTTTCTTTTTGTGCACACACTCCTGATGTGTCTTCTTATAAGAATGCCAGCATAATAGAATTAGGGCCCTAGCTTTCTAACTTCATGTAACTCTAATAACTTCCTTAAAAGCAGTGTCTCCAAACACAGTCAAATTAGGTGTTAAGGCTTTAGCATGTGAATATATGGGGTGGGAAGCAATTCAGGATATAGCACAAACATATACAATTTTTCTAATTAACATGTTAATATAATAAAATGCCAGTTTATTTCATATAATCTGTGTATCAGTTTTTGAAATTAGTCAGAAATTGCCTTATGACTTTTGATAAGGTTTGACTATGTCTCCAACAAAATCTCATCTTGAATTGTAATCCCCATAATCCTCTTGCATTTTGGGAGGGACCCAGTAGGAGGTAATTGAATCGTGTGGATGGTTTCCCATGCTGTCCTCCTGAAAGTGAGTGAATTTTCAGGAGATCTGATGGCTATCAAAGTGTCTGACCCTTCCCCTGCTACTACTTATTCTCTCTCCTGTCTCTCTATTAAGAGGTGCCTTCCACCATTATTGTACGTTTCCCGAGGACTGCCAGCCAAGTTCCACATGGCTGGGAGTCCTTGGGAAACGTACAATAATGGTGGAAGGCAAAAATTACCAAGTCTCAGGTATTTCTTCATAGCAGCATGAGAATGGGCTAATATGACTTTTTATATGGTCCTTTACAAATCTCAAGGATTTCTACACATAAACTTACGTTTATTATGTAGTTTTTATATGTGCTGCTCACACTCACTTGGTTCTTTAGGAGTTTACAAAAGCCTACAAAGCACAAATAGCCACAGATGATGGGATCAGTATCCTAGATTTATCTCTTCTCCCTTATACTGGCCTGGCCATTCCTCACTGTACTGTTAGTTTTCTGACTCCTTTAAGGGTCAGTGCCCTAACTTTTCTAATTGTCCTTAGTGGAAGAATTGCTCAGAATTAACCGGTCAACTGTTACTAAAGTATTAAAAAGGAACTCCTTACCGGTTCTTCTTTCTTGGTTGGAGATACTGATTGTCTTAGTCCATTCCTGCAATTCTATGAAGAAATACCTGAGGGTAGGCTGGATAATACATAAAGCAAAGAGGTTTAATTGACTCATTGTTCTGCATTGCTGGGAAGGCCTCAGTAAACTTAAAATCATGGCAGAAGGCAAATGAGAGGAGCAGGCACCTTCTTTACAGGGTGGCAGGATGGAGTGAGTGCCAGCCCAGAAGATGGCATATGCTTATAAAACCATCACATCTCATGAGGTTCATTCATTAGCGCAAAAACAGCATGGGGGAAACAACTCCCATGATCCAATTACCTCTACCTGGTCCCACACTTGACATGTAGGGTTTATGGGCTTTATAATTCAAGATGAGATTTGGGTAGGGACACAGACAAACGATATCACTGATGAAAGAAGTGCAATTGAAGTCAACCCTGTTCTCTCAATACTCATAACTGGAATCAGAAATGCATAATTTTCTCTAAGTTTTATTCTAAAATATGTGTGTCTAATTACTTGGATAAGTTCACATTGAAAGAAGAAAAATGCTAAAAATATTCAAGGGCTCTAGTGACTATGTGGTAACACTGATTTCTAACAATGCATAGCATCACAGTCATTTAAATCTGTCAGCCAGTGTGAAGACATGTTAGACAGGTAGTTAATTAAATCCTTCCTCCTGTTTGCCCCTGTTGTTTTCAATGTAGCTATTAATTTATCCCTTGCTTTTCCCTCATTCTTGAAGGATCTGTGTTCCATATCCTATTGCTAAGTAACTTATTCAAAAAGGTGGCATTATAAAACATGTTATTACACTCATGGCTTTCTAAGTCAGGAATTTGTATACAGTACACAGAGATGTTTTTTCTTAGCTCTGTAATGTCTGGAGCATCAACTGGAAATAATGGCCATCTTATTTTACTCATTTTCATCCACTAAAATCCACACTTTATGAAATCTGGGCTTTCATTTTTCCCTGTAGAGTTTGGCAAATATGTATTAAAGAGTTATACCTACTTCAAATAGCCTTTGTGATCGGACAGTGATTTTCAGAGGACTAATCCAGTGACTAATTTTACCCCACACTTCTCTTTAAGTGGTACAATATTGATATGTTTTCAAGTCACTGCCCTCCTCTTTAGAGAAAAAAGCCACATTGTCCCATAGGCTTTACTACATAGTGTTGTGAACAGTAAGTGTCACTGATAGGCCACTGGTTCTGTCACCTCACTATTGCAAGGGAGATTTTGAACCAACTATTCTGAAAGCAATTCAAATATAAAGTAGTATTGAAGACTGTTATGTTCTGAATGTGTCCCCACAAATGCATATATTCAAACTTAATCACTGAGGGATATGTTCTTGATGGCTAATTATGAGAAGCTACTATATGTCATTCTCATGAAAAGGAAAGAAAGTGATGAATAAATACCAGTTCTTCATGTGTTTCATCTAAGAGACAATGTAAGGTATTCCCTCAGGCTCCCACCACCTAAGAATTTTGTCTGCCACGGCTTGAGAGTTTGGCCAGTGAGCTGCAGACCAGCCTGCATATTCTTGTTACAGCCAGCATCTGAACTCTGGGCTAGCCTAACTCTAGTCCAGCCCCTTCATATATACTGTCCAGAAGGCCATGTAGGGGCTTTGGAATTGGAGGAGAAACCAACCCCATTCCAATTCTGCTGGAACCTAATCACCTCCACCATGGCTTGAGTTCACGCTGACCAAACCAACTGACACCACCACAACTAACAACCACTCACACAGGCCCAACCACATTGGAGAAGAGCAAAGCCTTAGAGCTTTCCGTATCAAGTTGTATGATGAGGTTATGCCCTGAAACCATTCCCACAAAGACTACCAAAACAGGTATTCCCTGTGGCTCCCAACCACATTACAGTGCAGAAATAGACTACAGTAGGCTTCTGAACTAGCAGTCACAAGTGCTAGAACAGGAATGTGATAGGGAAACAGATTGCGTTTGTGTTTATCTAGGATGGGGAGCCAATGCAACCCTCCCACAACCCCAACAGAGACCTCAGAGCACTTCATCATGAGCTCCCACCATTCACCCTGGTTAGATCTGGTGATTGTGCTCATCATTGGGATATCCATGGGAAAGTCAGAGACTCCATCTTCACAACAGTATCCCACCACCCACAGGGAATAGGAAGCTCAGGGCACTGGGCATTCCTCTGTCCAGCCTTTCACCTGAAACAACAAAGGGCACTTTACAGTAAACAAAGGTCAGGTTCATACAGTTGCTTGTGTGGCAGCTGTCTCCTACCTGCCAATGCCATATACTGGCCCATGGGTCAAACCTACAGCCCAATACAAAATGTGCTGACAGAAATGTGTGACACTATAGAAGCAAAGTAAAAAGAACTTACCTGACACAACCCTCTCCAGATGAGAAGATATGAGCATAAGATTTCTGCCACCATGAAAAATAAAATGTGATGTCACTAAAGGCTTGCTTTAGCTTTCCAGCAATTGTCCCTAGCCAACATAGAGGCAGAGAAGTGAAACATATTCCAAACTATGTATTCAAAAAAACAATGAGATCTAAGATGAGACTGAAATTCAACAAAAGGAAACATCTAAAGCAATGCAGAAAATAAAAGAAGAAGTAAACATCTTAAAAAAAAAAAAACCTTAATCTGAGCTGATGCAACTGAAAAAGTCATAAATTTCAAATACAATGGAAACTTTTTTCAATAGACTAGACCAAACAGAATAAACAATTTCAGAGCATGAAGATTGTTTCAAGCTAACCGAGTCAGGCAAAAATAAAGTAAAAAGATTTTATTTTAATGAACTAAGGCTTTGAGAAATATGAGATTATGTAAAGCTACCAAGCTTATAAATTAATGGCATTTCTGGGGGATAAGAATAAAAAGCAATCAACATGGAAAACACATTTGAAGGAATAATTTAAGAAAATCCCCCTAATCTTGCTAGAATTAGACATCTGGATTTAAGACATACAGAGAATACCTGAGAGATGCTATACAAAAGAAACATCACCATGGCATATAGTCACCAGACTCTCTAAGGTCAATGCTAAAGAAAAAAATTTTAAAGGCAGCTAGATAAAAAGGTCAGATCATGTACAAAGATAACCCCTTCAGGTTAGCAGCAGACTTCTCTGTAGAAGTCCTACAAACCAGAAGACACCAGGGGACTATTTTTAGAATTCTCAAAGTAAGCAAACTCCATCCAAAAATTTCATGCCCGCCAAACTAAACTTCATAAGCAAAGGAGAAATAAAATCTTTTTCAGATAAGTGATTGCTAAGATAACTCATTATCACTAGCTTTACAAGAGATTTTTAAGGGAGTTCTAGTCATAGAAATGAAAGAATGATATCTGCTACTACAAAACCACACTTAAGTATATAGATTACAGACCCGTTAAAGACATGACACAATAGAAACTACAAAACAATCAGGTAATAATTCCACACTAGTATCAAAACCTCACACATTAATATTAACCTTGAATGTAAATGCCCAACTTAAAAGGCACAAAGAATTAAGTTGGATAAGAAAATAAGATTTATACGTCTGCTGTCTTCAAGAGACCTGTCTTTCATTTAACAACACTCATGCACTCAAGGTGAAGGACTACAGGAAGATCTATCATGCAAATGGAAAATGGACTTTAAACCAACAGCAATAGGAAAGAAAAAATATGGGCATTACATAATAATAAAGGTGCAACTGCATAATAGTAAAGTGTTCAATCAAACAAGATGACTTAACTATCTTAAATATAAGGCACCCAACATTGGAGCACCCAGATTCATGAAACAAGTACTTCTAGAGACAAAACAAAAAGACTTAGAGACATTCACACAATAATAGTGGGGAAATGCAATGCCCCACTGACAATGCTAGACATATCATTGAGCCAGAAAACTAACAAAGAAATTTTGGACATAATTTGACATTTGATCAATTGAGTCTAATAGACATTGACAGAACACTTACCCATCAACCATGGTAACCATCTTTCTCATCTGTACATAGAACATAGTCTAAGATCAACCACATGGTCAGACATAAAGCAATTCTTAATAAATTCAGAAAAATAAAAATCATATCAATCATACATTTAGACCACAGAGGAATATAAATACAAAGCAGTTCCAAGAAGTTTCCTCAAAATCACACAAATTCATGAAAATTAAGCAACTTTCTCCTAAATCACTTCTGGGTAAACAATGAAATTAAGTCAGAAATTTTAAAAGCTCTAAAAAAATGAAAACAGACACAACATACTAACATTTCTGGAATGCAACAAAAGCAGTGTTAAGAGGAAAGTTTAGAGCACTAAATGTCTAGATCAAAAAGTTAGAAAAATCTTAAATTAATGATCTAACATAATGTCTGAAGAAACTAGAAAAAGCAGGAACAAACAAACCTCAAAGCTAGCAGAAGAAAAGTCATAACTAAAATCAGAGCAGAACTGAATGGAATTGAGACCCCAAAATCCATACAAAGAATCAATGAAACCAAAAGCTTTTTCTTCAAAAGGATTAACAAGATCAATAGACCAATATCTAGCTTAACAAAGAAAAAGACAGAGAAACCCCAAACAAGCACAATCAGAAACAACAAAGATGACATTACAATCTATTCAACAAAATTTGAGATGTCCTCAGAGACTATTATGAACACTGCTATGCATAAAACTAGAAAATCTAGAGGAAATAGACAAATGGAAAATTACAACCTCTCACAACTGAATGAGGAAGAAATTGAAACCATAAACTAACCAATAATGAGTTCTAAAATTGAATCAGTAATACTAACCAAAAAAAGACCTGGACCAGGAGGACTCTCAGGCAAATTCTACCAGATGTACGAAGAGCTGGTACCAATCCTAATGAAACCATTTCAAAAGAAATGGAGAAGGAGGGAGTCTCTTTAACTTATTCTATAAAGCCAGCATCACTCTAATAACAAAATCTGACAATGACATGACATAAAGAAAACAACAGACCCGAATTGCTGATGAACATTGGTGTAAAAATCCTCAGCAAAACACTAGCAAATCAAATCCAACAGTAAATAAAAATGTTAATTCATCATAATAAAATAGGCTTTATTCTTGTCATAAAGGGTTGATTTAACATATAAACAACAATAAGTGTAAATCACAGCATAAACAGAATTTTTTTAAAAGCTATATTATCATCTCAATCGTCACAGAAAAAGATTTTGAAAAAATCCAACATCCCTTCTTTTGGGAAAAACAGCAAAGGAGAAAGGACTTACAGAGTGCCTACGTAAGTTGGTTATGAGAAAACATTTAAACAAGGAAAAACAAACTGCAGAAGGCCACGGGAGGCCCCTGAGGAGGAAGGCCTCTACATGCCTCATGTTCCGGTGCAGGATGACCTAGGCTCTGTTACCATAAACATTGTGTTCAAGGACGTAAAACCCCTTCATAACACTATGACATAGCCAGACTTGTAGACTTCTTTTAAGGTCTGTGTTCCATCAGCTGTATATAGATAAGCTGAATATAACCATATGTTCTTGTTTCCTGAATCTCCCAAACCACCGCGGTTATGAATTCTTAGACTGATAGACCAGTTCTGGCTCACTGATTCACTCCACCATCACTCCACCCCTACCCTGTAGATCAAAGTGATTGTAATCGATAAATAGTGTGGATCATCAGAGCTCAGGGCCTTCACTGTCACCCCCCGGTCCCACTTTTTCTCTTAATCTGTCTTTTTCTCACTCCTTTGTCACCACTGAACTCGGGGAACCCACAGGTGAAGTGGGGCTCATGGATTCCCTACACCTTCTTTATAAAACCCTCAACAAACTAGATGTCAAAAGAACATACCTCTAAATAATAACAGTCATCTATGGCAAACCTACAGTTATGTTGAATGGGCTCAAGCTGGAAGCATTCCATTTAAGAAGTGGAACAAGATAAGGATGTCCACTCTGACCACTCCTATTCAAAATAGTACTGGAAGTCTAGCCAGAACTATCAGGCAAGAGAAAGAAATAAAATACATCCATATAGGAAAAGAAGTCAAATTAGCCTTCTTTACTGATTGTGCACCTCTATAATATAGAAAGCCCTAAAGACTCTGCCAAAAGTTCCTGGGACCTGATAAATGACTTCAGTAAAATCTCAGGATACAAAATCTATGCACAAAAATCAGTAGTACACTGTACACTAACAACATTAAAATTGAGAGGCAAATAAGGAATGTAATCCCATGTACAATAGCCGCAAAAAATAAAATACTTAGAAATACATCTAACCAAGGAGGTAAAAAATTTCTACTAGGAAAATTATAAAACATGGATGAAAGAAGTTACTTATAAATGAATGGAAAATCATCCCATGTTCATAGGTCAGGAGAATCAATATTGTTAAAATGGCCATATGGCCCAAATCAATCTACAGATTCAATGTTATTTGTATTTCTTCCTAGCATTTTCTGATTGAACTACTCATCTTTATTTTAGAAAGCCCAGTTCTCCATTGTTACCCTGTTGACATATTCAGAGTGTCAACTGGTTCCAAGATATGAGCTATATTTTCAAAATATGGTAGAAAATACCTACTGCAGCAAGCTATTAATCTATAAAAATGTGGTTGATGCACTGGCCCTGTGGAAGATATCCATGTCATTACTCAGCTCATTCATGAAATAACTAATAGTCTTGCCTCCTAAAACTCACCAATAAAATGGAGCTATGTTCATTATTCAGCCCTGCATTTTGACAAGAAATGTTGGTAGGTGTTAAATTATTTTAGAATATACAGTTAAAAATGGTTCATTTGCAGACATTATGTAGCCCTCAAACTCTTTACACCTTTTGCCAAGGTGTTTCTAGCATTTAGGACACAAGGCTAGCAGAAATAAAGATAGCAGCCTAATGTGCATTTATACATTGTGAGATGACAGTTCAACATAGTGCAACTTTGTGCCTTTCTCAGGTACAATTAGCTATTCTCACATTTAAAATTATAACTGAGGAACTACTAAAAAGAAAGGAGTGAGTTTATTTGGTTATACTGAAGTTACACATTTAGCAAGAATGTATTTTTGTACTTAATGCTATTCCATCTATTTTTGATGCAAAGGTATTCACAAATTTTATTTTCAAATATTTTAGCTTATTACCGTTACTTGAAAGGCTCTCTGGACAGATCAACTCATATATGGGCCAACTTTCTTATTCAGAACTCAGCTAAATTGTTATTTCTTCCGAGATTATGTCCTTGAGAAGCAATCTAACTCCTTATGAGATATAGCTGGCAAATATTTTTTACTAATTCATGCTTGCTCTTTTATTTTGTTGATTGTTTTCATTCATGTTAAAATCATGTATTTAATAAACGGTTAATATACAAGGTATATAAGGAACCCACACAATTCAGTGGCAAATAAACAAGTCTCTTGATTTTAAAACAAATGGGCAAAGCGACCAAATATACATTTTTCCAAAGAAGAACATACAAATGACCAACAGATATGTCAAACAGTGCCCAACATCACTAATCATTAAGGAAATATAAATCAAAACCATAATGAGATTATTGCCTCAGATCTGTTAGGATGGCTATTATCAAATATAAGGATTGGTGAGGGTGTGAAGAAAATAGAATGATGCACAGTTGGTGGTAATGTAAATTGGTACAGCCAATATGGAAAACAGTATGAAGGTTCCTGAAAAAATTAGAAATAGAACCACAGTATAATCAGCAATCCCTCTTCAGCAATACCCAAAGAAAATAGAAATCACTACTTTAAAGGTATACATTCACTCTACTGTTCATTGCAACTTTGTTCATAATAGCAAAAATATGGAAACAACCTGTGTCTACATATGGATTTAAAAATTCTAGCATATATTTAGATACAATCTAATTCAACCTTAAAAACAAAGTACAGTCTGGCATTTGTAATAACAGGAATGGACCTGGAAAACATTATGCTACAAAATATGTGAGAAAGAAAAAGACAAATACTGCAATATTACTTATATATGGAATCTAAAAAAGTTAAATACGTAGAAGCAGAGAGTGGAATGGTGGTTACCAGGGCTTGGAGGTTGGAGGAAATAAGGAGCTTTTGGTCAAAAGGTACAAACTTGCAGTTATAAGATGAATACATTCTGGAGAATTAATGTACCACATGATGGCTTTTGTTAATAACTGTACACATGTATAGTCATGTGTCACTTAATGATGGGATATATTTTGAGATATATGTTGTGAGGTGATTTCATCACTGTGTGAATCATAGAGTAGACTTACACAAACCTGAATGGCATACTACATGTCTAGGCTGTGTGTTACAGCCTATTGCTCCTATGCTACAAATCTATACAGTATGTTACCGCACTGACTATTATAGACAGTTGTAACACAATATTGAGTGTTTGTACATCTAGACATAAGAAGGATAATGCCCTATGAAGTCACTGGGTGTTGGAAATTTTTCAGTTCCAATATAATTTTATGGGACTATTGTCATATATCCTGTCATTGACTGAAATGTCATGCAGAACATTACTCTATTTTATACTTGAAAATTCCTAAGAGAGTATATCTTAAGTTTTCTCACCATACCGGAAAAAATGAGGGATATTGGGTTTGGGATATGTTAATTAGCCTAATTGTGACAATTATTTCACATTGTGTGTATAAACACACACACACACACACACACACACACACACATAAATGACTTGAATACATGTCATTTTGTCACTTATACTTCAATAAAGCTGGTCAAAAAAGAATCAGTCTAAGATATACACCATCCTCTTCCTCTCCATCATAAGGCATTGTATATCACATTTTTGTCTTTTAAATCTTGAAGCACTCCTATCACTTTTTCACAATTTCTTTGGCATCTTTGTTTAGTTGTATATTTTCTGCCTTTTAAACACAGCTCCAGGCTGGTAAAAAAAAAATTAGTCTATTTGTTTATTATGGTATCTCATTATGTGGAATAATATCTAACATCAAATAGCTACCTTATCAATATTTTTGAATGAATACATTTCAACTACTGAATGAATACCACCAATTGGTAACAAGTTTAAAATCACTCTATTGTATACTTTACCTTCACTTTGACGATATTGATTTTGATCAGAACCAAAAGAGTTGTGTTTTCTCCTATGCCAGCAGAGGTGAGCCATGCTGCATCCACCGCTGAGTTTTCTCACTGGCTGACACATGCTGAGCCTCCACAATGTTTCAAGTGCTCCTGGTCTATGCTTTGTTGAAATTATGCTCATCTAGTTCCCTATTTGGTCTATTATAATCCTTCTGGGAGGACATTTCTTCATTCATTTCTCACACACTGAATAAACACTGAAAACAACATGTACAAAATTTCAGTATTTCAAATAGCCACAATGTATTTCAAGCAACAAAATGGTAAGCTAATAAACTCTAGGTGCTAAGTGCTTTTATTTTTCCTGAAGATTAGTAGCCTTATCTGTCATCCTTTTTATACAAGGTTGCTGGGATTTTATAAATATGTATATTTTATTCTGGTTCTTTCCATCAAAATGACCTAGTAAGTAAACACATTTAAAGAACCTACTCTTCCTTAAAGAAATCTAGATAGATAACGGACAGTAATAAACATGTAAATAGATGAAGACAGATAGATACTAATTTTTTTAAAACACTAATTTTTTTAAAATATGAAAGATAGCAGAGCTCTAAAACACAAAGATAGCAGAGCTCTAAAATACAATTTCTATGTTGATGAACCTAAAGGCAACATAAATTAAAAATGATAAACACAGGATACAACAAGACTTGCTATAGTCTAGATGAAGAAGCAGACAGAGGCAACTTAGAGTTCAATTACTGATAAAAGGAACTGGAAATACTGTAAATAAGAAGCATTAGATTTAGTGCTTCTCAGTCCAATTATATTGTTTGAACCGAATATCCAATTTGTGTCTAAATCAATGAGTAAAAAATAGGAATTGATTTTCTTTTAATTAAACATCCTTCAAATTTTGAGATAATTATATATTTACAGGCAATTGTAAGACAGCGGAGAGACACCACATGTTCTTTACACAGGTTCTTACAACAGTAACAGCAAAACTATAATATAATATTATAATTAAGATATTGACACAAATGCAATCAAAATACAAAATATTTCCATTACATAAATGTTCCTTCATGTTACACTTAACTAGTCATACCCAGGTAACCACTAGTCTAGTCTCCATCTCTAGAATTCTGTCATTTAAAGGATACTTAAAATTATATATTAAGTAATTTTAGACAGCATGAGACCTAAGCAAGGATCTTTTATTATTATTATTATACTTAAGTTCTGGGGTACATGTGCAGATCATGAAGGATTGTTACATAAGTATTCATGTGGCTTGGTGGTTTGCTGCATCCATCCCCCTGTCGCCTACAGTAGGTAATTCTCCTAATATTATTCCTCCCTAATCCCACCACCACCTGCTATCCCTCCACTACACACTCACCCTTCCAAAGGCCCCAGTATGTGATGTTCCCCTCCCTGTGTCCATGTGTTCTTATTGTTGAACACTCACTTATGAATGAGAACATGCAGTGTTTGGTTTTCTGTTCTTGTGTCAGTTTGCTGAGAATGATTATTTCCAGATTCATCCATGTCCCTGCAAAGGATGTGAACTCATCCTTTTTGATGGCTGCATAGTATGCCATGATGTATATGTGCCACATTTTCTTTATCCATTCTATCATTGATGGGCATTTGGGTTGGTTCCAAGTCTATGCTATTGTGAATAGTGCTGCAACGAACATAGGTGTGCATATGTCTTTATAAAAGAATGATTTACAGTCCTATGGGCATATACCCAGTAATGCGATTGCTCTAGATCCTTGAAGAATCACCACACTGTCTTCTGCAATGGTTGAGCTAATTACACTCCCAACAACAGTGTAAAAGCATTCCTATTTCTCCACATCCTCTCCAGCATCTGTTGTCTACAGATTTATTAATGATCACCGTTCTAACTGGCATGAGGTGGCATCTCAATGTGGTTTTGATTTGCACTTGTCTAATGACTGGTGATGTTCAGATTTTTTTCATATGTTTGTTGGCCATGTAAATGTCTTCTTTTGAAAAGTGCCTGTTTATATACTTCATCCACTTTTTGATGGAGTTGTTTGTATTTTTCTTGTACATTTTTTTTAGTTCTTTGTAGATTCTGGATGTTAGCCGTTTGTCAGGTGGGTAAATTGCAAATTTTTTTTCACATTCTTTTGGTTGCTGGTTCACTCTAATGATTGTTTCTTTTCCTGTGCAGAAGCGTTTAAATTTAATTAGATCCCATTTGTCTATTTTGACTTTTGTTGCCATTGCTTTTTTGTTGTAGTCATGAAGTCCTTGCCTATGCCTATGTCCTGAACATTGTTGTTGAGGTTATTTTAGGGGATTTATTGTATTAGTTCTCATGTTAAAATCTTTAATACATCTGGAGTTAATTTTTCTATAAAGTGTAAAAAAGGGATCCAGTTTTAGTTTTAAGCATAGGGCTGGCCAGTTTTTGCAACACCTTTTGTTAAATAGGGAATTCTTTCCCCATTAGTTGTTTTTGTCAGGTTTGTCAAAGATCAAAGTGCTGTAGGTGTGTGGTGTTACTTTTGAGGCCTCTGTTCTGTTCCATTGGCCTTTATCTCTGTTTTGGTACCAGTACCATGCTGTTTTGATTACTGTGGCCTTATAGTATAGTTTGAAGTCATGTAGCATGATGCCTCCAGCTTTGTTCCTTTTGCTTAGGATTGTCTTGGCTATTCAGGCTCATTTTTGGTTTCATATGAAGTTTGATGTATTTCTTTCCAGTTCTTTGAAGAAGGTCAATGATAGCTTGATGGGGATAGCATTGAATCTATAAATTACTTCAGGCAGTATGGCCATTTTCATGGTATTGATTCTTCCTAACCATGAGCATGGTATATTTTTCCATCTGTTTGTTTTCTCTCTTATTTCCTTGAGCAGTACTTTGTAGTTCTTCTTGAAGAGGTCCTTCACATCTTTTGTTAGTTGTATTGCTAGGTATTTTATTCTCTTTGTAGCAATTGTGAATAAATCATGTACACTCATGATTTGGCTCTCTATTTGTCTGTTATTGGTGTATAGGAATGTTTGTAATTTTTGCACATTGATTTTGTATCTTGAGATTTTGCTGAAGTTGCTTATCTTAAGGAGATTTGGGGCTGAGATTATGGGGTCATCTAAATATACAATCATACAATTTGACTTCCTCTTTCCCTAAGTGAATATCCTTTTTTTCTTTTTCTTGCCTGACTGCTCTGGCTGGCACTGCCTATACTATATTGAATAGGAATGGTGAGAGAGGGCACCTTTTTCAAGTGCCATATTTCAAAGGCAATGTTTCCAGTTTTTGCTTATTCAGTATGATATTGGCTGTGTGTTTGTTATAGATAGCTTCTATCATTTTGAGATACGTTCCATCAATACATAGTTTATTGACAGTTTTTCGCATAAAGGGTTGTTGAATTTTGTTGAAGGCCTTCTCTGTTTCTATTGAGATAATAATGTGGATTTTGTCTTTGGTTCTGTTTACATGATGGATTACATTCATAGATCTGCATATGTTGAACCAGCCTTGCATCCCTGGGATGAAGCCTACTTGATCATGATGGATAATTTTTTTGATGTGTTATTGCATTTGATTTGCCAGTATTTTACTGAAGATTTTTGCATCAATGCTCATCATGGATATAGGCCTGAAATTTTCTTTCTTAGTTGTGTCTATATAATTTTTATAGCAGCTGCACCAATTTACATTCCAACCAACAATGAGCAGGGGTTCCCTTTTCTCCATATCCTCAACAACACTTATTGTTTTTCTGATAATAGCCATACTTAGGTGTGAGGTGATAGTTCATCAGGTTTTTTTTTTTTTTTTTTTTGGAAACAAACATTTTACATATGTATTGGGTGTACGTGAGTATTTGTTACATTCATAGAATGGGTAATGATTTACAGGGTATTTGGAGTATCCATAAGCTTTTTGGTGTGCTGTTGGATTTGTTTTTCCCATATTTTATTGAAGATTTTTGCATCAATTTTCATCATGGACATTGGCCTGAAATTTTCTTTTTTAGTTGTGTCTCTGCCATGTTTTGACTTCAGGATAATGTTAGTCTCACAAAACTAGTTAGAGAGGATTCCCTGTTTTTATATTGTTTGGAATAGTTTCACAAGGAATGATACGAGCTCCTCTTTGTATGTCTGGTAGAATTCGTCTGTGAACCTGTCTGGTCCTGGACTTTTTTTTTGTATTAGGCTATTAATTGCTGCCTTAACTTCAGTCCTTGAGTTTATTACAAACACCTCTATGCATACAAACCAGGAAATCTAGAAGAATTGGATAAATACCTGGACACTTACACATTCCCAAGACTAAACTAGGAAGAAGTAGAATCCTTGAATAGACCAATATTTTCTTATGTCCATCTGTCAATGGACACTTAAGTTGATTCCTCATCTTTGCTATTGTGAAAAGTGTTATGACAAATATGAGAGTGCAAGTATCCCTATGATATGCAAATGTATATTTCTTTGCATAAATAGCTAGTAGTTTGAGCACTGAATCACATTGCAACTCTATTTTTAGTTTTTAAAGAAATTTCTATACTGTTTTTCCTAGTGGCTGTACTAATATACAGTCCCAATAGTGTAGGAGAATTAATTTTTCTCTGCATCCTCAACAGAATCTGTTATATTGTGTCTTTGTAAAAATATACATTCTAGCCATGTGTATTTGTTCATTTTCATTGTGCTGATGAAGACTTACCCTAGACTGGGAAGAAAGACATTTAATTGGATGTGCAGTTGCATGTGGCTGGGGAGGTATCAGAATCATGGCAGGAGGTGAAAGTTAGTTCTTACATAGCAGCAGCAAGAGAAAATGTGTAAGAAGCAAAAGCAGAAACCGTCCTGATTAACCCATCAGGTCTTGTGAGACTTATTCACTATCATGAGAATAGCATGGGAAAGACAACCTCTATGATTCAACTACTTCCCCTGGGTCCCTCCCACCACACATGGGAATTCTGGGAAATAAAACTCAAGTTGAGATTTCGTTGGGACACAGCCATACCATATCACCAAGGTAAGGTGATATATCATTGTTGTTTTGATTACATTTCCCTGATGATTAGGAAAGTTGACAATTTTTTATATCTCTATGAGCCATTTGTGAGTCTTCTTTAGAAACGCTTATTTATGTATTCATGTCTTTTGCTCACTTTTCAATTGGATTATTAGATTTTCATTATTAAGTTGTTTGAATTCCTTGTATATTCTGGATATTAGTCCCTTATCATATAGTTTAAAAACATATTTTCACATTCAGTAGGTTATCTTTTTACTCTAATAATTGTTGTCATTTGCTGTTCAGAGCTTTTTAATTTAATATAGTCCCATTGTCTAATTTTTTTAATAGTTTTCTATGTTTTTAATGTCCTAGTCATGACATCTTTGCTTATACTGATGCCTTAAAGTGGTTTTCCCTACATGTTTATTTTCTAGTAAATTTATAGTTTTGGGTCTTATGTTTAAGTATTGTTTCGATCTTGAGCTGATTTTTGAATATGTTGAATGATAAGAGTACTCTTTCATTCTTCTGCATATAAATCTACCATTTTCAAGCATGATTTATTGACAAAGATACACATTCTTCTGGATGTCTATGTTGCATTTATTGAAAATTAGTTGGCTTTAAATATATGGATTTATTTCAGGACTCTGTTCCTTCCATTGGTTCATGTGTCTGTTTGTTTTACAAATCAGTGACATGCTGTTTTGCTTACTCTAGTGTAGTAACATACTTTGAACTCAGGTAGTTTCATTCTCAAGCTTTGTTCTTTTAGCTCAGGATTGCTTTTGCTATCTGGGATCCTTTTTGGTTCCCTACAAATTTAAAGATTGTCTTTTCTAATTCTGTGAAAAAATCATGTTGGTATTTTGACAGATTTCATTGAAACTGTAGATTGTTTGGGGTAGCATGGCCATAATAATAATATTTATTCTTCTGATCCATGGGCATAGAATGCTTTTACATTTTTATCTTCTTCAATTTTTTTATCAGCTTTTTGCAGTTTTACTGGAAGAGATCTTTTACTTCTTAGTTATATTTATTCCTATGTATGTTATTTTGTTTCTTTTTATAACTATTGTAAATAGGATTGCCTTGTTTAATTTATTGGCATATAGAAAGTGACTGATTTTTGTATGTTAATTTTGTAGCCAGCAATTTCATTGAATTTGTTTACCAGTTCTAAAAGATTTCTGGAGGAATATTTTGGTTTTGCTATATAAAATATTATGTTAGCTGTAAAAAGAAACAATTTGTTTTTCTCTTTTATTTCTTTCTATTGCCTGATTGCTCTGGCTAGGACTTGAATTACTGTGTTGAATAGGAGTGGTGAAAGTGATCATCCTAGACTCATTTTATACCTTAGAGAAAAGGTTGTCAGCTTTTTCTCACTTACTATGATATTGGATTTGTGTTTGTCAAATATCACCCTTTTTTATTTTGACTTTTGTTTCTTCTATGCTTAAATTATTCAGATTTTTTATCATGAAGTAATGTTGAATTTTAGTGAATACTTTCCTCTGTATCAATCAAGATGATCAGATGTTTCTTGTTGGTCATTCCGTTGATGAGCTACATCACATTTATTGATTCGTGTATGTTGAAACATTCTTACATCCCTGAGTAAAAATATCTCTTAGCCAGGGTGTAGTATCCTTTTTATGTGCTGTTGGATTTTGTTTTCTATTATTTTGTTGAGGACTTTTGCATCTATATTTATCAGGTATATTGTTCAGTGTTAGTTTTTTTTGTTGTTGTTGTTGTGCCTTTGCCTGGTTTTGGTATCAGAGTAATGGTGACCTTTTAGAATGAATTAGAGTTTCCTCCTCTCCAATTTTGTAAAAATATTGTCAGGAGCAATGGTAAAAATTCTTTTTTAATATGTTCAATAGAATTCAGCTGTGAATCCATGTGGTTTTGGGTTTACTTTGTTGAGAGACTTTTTATTACTGACTCACCTTCACTAAGCATTATTGGTCTGTTTAAGCTTTCTGTTTCTTTCTGATTCAATCTTAGTAGGTTGTATATTTAGACAATTTTATCATTTCCTCTAGGTTTTCCAAGTTGTCAGCATATAGTTGTTCTTAATAGTCTCTGATAATATTTTGTATTTCTGTGGTATCAGTTGTAATGTCTCCATTTTTATTTATAATTTTGACTATTTGGATCTTCTCTCTTCTGGATTAGTTCACTTAGTGGTTTATCACTTTTGTTCATCTTTTTTGGAGAATTAATTTTCATTTTGTTGACATTGTATTGCTTTTTTTGCCTCTATTTTTGTTTAGTTCTGCTCTGCTCTTTATTATTTCTTTCCTTCTGTGAATTTCAGCTTAGATTTGTTTTTGCTTTTCTAGATCATTAAGGTGCATTGTAGATTGTTTATATGAAATCCTTCTACTTATTTGATGTAGGTGTTAATTCCTACAAATTTCCATTTAAGCATGTGATAAGCAGTGGTGATAAATTCTTTCAGGCTGTAACCCATAGAGTTAGGAATTTTGTGTCATTATATAATTACATTTTTGTCTTTTTTTACTGTTTTTGACAGAAATTCTGTTTTATCTGATTTAAGTGTAGTGATTTCTGTTTGCTTTTGGTTTCAATTTTTGTGAAATATCTTTTTCCATCCCTTTACTATAAGTCTGTAAGAGTCTTTGTAGTTGAAAAACATTTCTTGTAGGCAGCATATATTTGGATTTGTAATTTTTATCCATCATCCTGTCTCTATCTTTTAAGTGGGGAATTTAATCCAATTGTATTCAATGTTATCAAGGATATATGAGGTTTTGTTGCTACTATATTGTTAATTGTTTTTTATGGTTGCTTTTTTGTGATTGGGGTTTATTGGTTTTCTTTGGCTGTACGATTTAAGTTCTTACTTTTTCTTATTTCTGTGTCTTGTTTACAGTTAAATTGTGTTCTTTTTTGTGTTTTCATTTATAGTAAATGTCTTCCCTTTGTTCCCAGATTTAGGATGCTCTTGAGCTTTCCTTGTATGGGCAGTTCAGTGGTGATAAATTCTTTCAGTGTTTGGTTGTTTGGCAAAGGCTTTATTTCTCTTTCATTCAGGAAGAATAATTTTGTTAAACGTAGTATCCTCAACTGGCAAGTGTTTCCCTTTCAGCACTTTAAATATGTCATCTAATCCTCTTTTGGCTTGTAAGTTTTCTGATGATAAATCTGCTGTTAATCTGATGGGAATTTCTTTATAGGTGATGGGTGATTTTCCTTTTTTAAAAATTTATAATCCTTTCTTATTCCTTGACTTCAGCCAATTCGACTATAATGTACCATGGGAAAAAAAACATTTTGCATTATATCTGTTTGGGGTTCTCTTAACCTCTTGTATCTGGATGTCTAAATGTCTTGCTAGACTTGAGAAATTTTCATCTTACTGTTTTGTTAAATTTTAGGTTTAACAAAATAGGTTTGCCAATACTATTGTTACTTCTTCATCCTCTGAAACACCCAGAACTCAAATATTGTTTGATTTATAAATATCACAAAAGTTTTGCTTGTTCTTTCTCATTCCTTTTTTTAAAATTTTTTTCTTTCACATGACCTGTCTTCGAGTTCTGATACTCTTTCTTCTGCTTGATTTAGTCCACTGTTGAAGTTTTCAAAGGTATTTTGTATTTAATTCAATGAATTTTTCAGCTCCAAATTTTGTTTTGTTATATAAAATATCTATTTTTTGTTCATATCCTTAATTGCTTTTCTGATTCCTTTGTATTGTTTTTCAGAATCCTGAGCTTCTTTAGAATTAATATTTTGAATTATATATCTGGGATTTAATGAATATCTTTTAGATTGAGATCTACTGTTGGAGGTTTATTATGTACCTTCAAAAGTGTCAAATTTTTTTTTTAAATGTTCATGTGTTCTTAAATTTATATTGGTGCATCTGGTGTTGTGGATACTTATTACAATTTTATAAATTTGCTTTCATATGGGACAACTTTTTTATAAATATGTATCTGCTGTTTTGGTTGGATAGAGCATTTTGGTTCTGATTACAGGTGCATGTAATAGTATAGTCTCTATATGTTTTCCTTGGATATAAGTTGTGACAGTGATATCTTGATTTCTTCACTCTCTTATGCTTTTTCATTATTGGAGGCTGTGGTGAAGTTTTGCTGGGGTCTGAGATGCCAATGGGGTCAGCCTTTGGGCCTCAGTGGTGGCAATCATAGGTGGAGTGTGTTTGTCTTTGAACCTCAGAGCGGCGTCTGGTGGCCCCGGTTTAGTGGGTCTAGGTAGGCCAATACTTGAGCCTCCAGGTGGATTTCTTGTATGCCAGTAGTGGCAGCAAGGGGACTGGAAATATGAGCAGGTTCTTAGGTCCTGGACAGTGGGTATGATGTTTGTGATGGTAGTAGCAGTGGTGGGTCAACCTTTTGGAACTCAGTTGGTCTGATATGGTGGTAGTGGTGGCTGTGATGGGTTGGATGAGCCATTTTCTTGGCCTACAGGTGGCACATGTGGGTGGATGCCATCTGTGGTGGAATTGGCAAGTTGAGTCAGCCTGATCTCAGAACCCAGGAGAAGTGTTGAGGTGCCCAAAGTAACAAATTGGGATGGACAACCCTCAAGCCTCTTGATGGTGTGCTTGATACTGGAGAAATAGGATCAGGCCACTGGGCCTCTCTTCATGCTCATAGTAATTTGTTTATGCACTAGCTGTGATAGGCAGGGGCAGCATCGTCACAAGGTTATGGCAAAATGTTCAGGCGGGGGCAGTGGTGGTTGCACTGCGGGCTTGTCACTGGGAAAGATGAGACCACATTAGTGAGAACAGCTTAGGCAGGAAGCTGTGGGGTGTGTGACTAGCTCACACCTTGGTCCTACAGCAAATTATAGCAGCAATAGCAGTGGGATTTGTTTTGGGGGTAAATTTTTGGGATCTTAATTTACATTTCTTTGATGACTAGTGATGTTGAACACATTTATACATATATATTTGGCCATTTATATATCTTCTTTGGAGAAGTACCTATTCAGCTGCTTTGCCCATTATATAGTGGGGGAATTTGTTAATTTACTATTCAATTGTTCCTTATATGTTTCAGATATTAACCCTTAAATGAGTTCCTTATATGTTTTAGATATTAACTCCTTGTCAAATATATGGTCTACAGATTTATTTTTTAAAGAAAGAGGTTTAATTGGTACATGGTTCTGTGGGCTCTACAGGAAGCATGGTACTGTCATCTACTTGACTTCTAGGGAGGTCTGAGAAAACTTTCAATCATGGTGGAAGGTGAAGGGAGAGCAGGCATGTCACATGGTGAGAACAGGAACAAGCAAGATACTGCAAGAAGTGACATACATTTTTAAATAATCAGATCTCATGTCCACTCAGAGTGAGAACTCATTTATCACCAAGGGTTCGGCCTAAGCCATTCATGAGAGATCCACCCTCATGATGCAAAGAGCTCCAGGCCCCACCTCCAAAACTGCAGACTATATTTCAACATGAGATTTGAGTAGAAACGAATATCCAAAGTATATCAAACAGCTCTTTCTGTATTTTAATCTTTTTATATTCTTGTGAATTCTATATAATTTTTAATGAGAATTTTGATCTCTGTAATTATTATGGATATTGTTCTGTATTATTCTGTTTTGCACTGTCTTTGGTTTGATATAAGGAAATTAATACCTTCATAAAATAAGGTATTAATTTATATTTTCTCTTCCTTTATTTCTTAAGATATGACTATGTCCATTCTTCCTCAAATGTTTGGTAGAATATTGAATTAAAATTATGTATGCCTATGGTTTCTTTTTGGGAGTTTTTAAAATATAAATTTAATCTCAAGAGTTATAGAGCTAATAAAATTATCTCTTTTGTATTAGATATGTAGTGGTATTTTTGTTGTCAAATGGATTGATTCATTTCATATAAATTCTCAAATTTAGGTGTGTAGAATTTCTAATGTGTGTTTTTTTGTTTTTTGGGGTTTTTTTGTTTTGTTTTGTTCTGCTGATGTCTGTGGTTGTAGAATAATATTCCTGTCTCAGTCCTGATGTTGATAATTTTTCTTTGATCTCGTTTTATCTTGCTAGAACTCTATCAATTTTATTATTTATTATAAAATCTGAATAAAATATAAACATTAGTTAATGGTAATGTGTCAATATTTGTTTATTAATTATGGAAAAACTATGACAAAAATGAAAGAGGTTGTTAATAGGGTAACTTATGTTAGGTTTATGAAAACTCTCCATATTATCTTGAACTCTTTTCTAAATCTAAATTTATTCTAAAATAGAAAGTTTAGTGTAAAAAAAAAAAAACTAGTATATTTATATTTATAGACTAAAGCAACTTCATCTTGGATGATAACCTGCCGTTTTAACTTCTGATTAACCACAATTTGTGGAATGCCTATAAGATTTTTATGCTAACTATTGTCCCCTGTATAAGACCATGTACATACTATAAATCTTTAGGCCAAACAACCTTGACCATAAATCTTATCTTTAGGTAGATTCATATAGTATTCTTGCTTTTCCCTACAACTGTCCTACAGATACCTTATCTATAATATATAAGCCCAGGGTCTAGGGACTATGGCACACTACTATCTTGTCTCACAGCCACCTGAGATACAGACATAGTTTCTATTTGTTAGTCACTGCTAAATGTTTCTTTTTAAGAAATTAAATTTGTCAGTTTATTTCTTCAGCTTCTCAGCTTCTCTGAACTTTAGGGACAGATTTGCATAAGCCTTCCAATGCTGGAAAACTGTACGAATGTTTGAACAAAGTAAACTCTAGATAAATTACATTATACACACACACACATACACAGACACACACACACACACACACACACACACACACACAAAGAGATTCTACTATTAAAATGTCTGCATTATATTGAAATTTATGAGGGTTAGAGATAGAAGGCAAGGATGAGGAGGAGGAGAAGAAAAAGGAGAAGAAAGAGATAACTGAATAGGAGAAAAATAAAAAAGACAATAGCAAGATCGTCCTTAATAAGATAAGCAAAGAAATGCAAATTATGAAAGAAATAGAAGATCAATATAATAAAATTAACCAATATAAACTTATTTATAAATGTCAAAATTATCTCAATATTGAAAAAAACTCCCCTTTTTACCACATGCAAATAGGACATCCTCCAAAATTGTCAGCATAATTAATCTAATACATTTCAAATAATAAAACATTATGTTTTCTGACCACAGTGGAATATGGTTAGAAACATTGAAATCTCTAAAGTTTAAAAATTAAAGTCTACTAAAAGATACATCCATTATATGGCAAAAATAATATAAATTACAAAATACTTTGAATGGCAGAGATGTTAATAAGTATATATCATAAAAATTAATAAAATTCAACTTATGATATAGTCACATTTGTATTCTCAAATACATACATAGAAAAAAGGAGACATGATCATCTGATTATTCATTTTAGAAATTAGAAAAAGAAGTGCATACTAAACCTACAATGAAATGGAAACATGAAGATAAGAACAGGTAAGATATTAGTGAATCAGGAAACAAATTAACAGAGATAAATTAATAAGGTAAATTTGATTTTTAGAAAGACTAATATAAAAACAGAATTAGGGCCGGGCGCGGTGGCTCAAGCCTGTAATCCCAGCACTTTGGGAGGCCGAGGCAGGTGGATCACGAGGTCAGGAGATCGAGACCATCCTGGTCAGCATGGTGAAACCCCGTCTCTACTAAAAAAAAAATACAAAAAAAAAACAGAATTAATAATGAGTGGAGAACAAATTACCAATATCAGTGAATCTAACTGAGATTCAATATCATATAAAACTCTGCTTTTTCAGTTCCACCAAGTGTTTTATATTGTCAATATCAAAAGTTACCCCTGTATTCTTTATGTGCCCAATAACATAAATTTTAATTATTTTTACATATTTTTTAAGTATTGTAGGAAACACAAAGTGGTTTCAGAAAACAAAAAGTGCAATTATACTTGCTACTGTGTTTTCTCATGCAATTATCTATACCTGTAATTGTTGTTTCTTTTTTTTTTTGAGATGGAGTTTCACTCTTGTTACCCAGGCTGGAGTGCAATGGTGCGTTCTTGGCTCACTGCAACCTCTGCCTCCTGTGTTCAGGCAATTCTCCTGCCTCAGCCTCCTGCATAGCTGGGACTACAGGCATGCACCACCATGCCCAGCTAATTTTTTTTTATTTTTAGTAGAGACAGGGTTTTGCCATGTTGACCAGGATGGTCTCAATCTCTTGCCCTTGTGATCTACCTGCCTTGGCCTCCCAAAGTGCTGGGATTACAGGCTTGAGTCACTGTGCCCAGCCCTGTTTCTTATATAGACTTGCATTTCTCTCTTATGTCCTTTCATTTTAACCCTAAAGACTATCTTCAGCAATTTTGTAGGGCTATTTTAATGGTAACAAATCTCCTCAGATTTTATCTGAGACTATTTTAATTTATCCTTCATTTTAAAGTATAGTTTTGCTGAATAGGGAATTCTTGGTTGACAGTTTTTTTTTCATTGACCACTTAAAAAAAATTTTTTTTTAAGTTTTTTAGAAATGAGGTCTTGCTATGTTACACATAATATTCTTGAACTCTTGGCCTCAAGTGATTTTGTAAGCTCAGCCTCTTGAGTAGCTGCTGAGATTACAGGTATGAGCCACTGTGGCTGGCTGCATTCAGTGCTTTGAATATGCTATCTCCCTCATTCTGGTCTCAATGGATTCTAATTAGAAATAACATCTTAATCTTATTGAGGATGCCTAGTAGGTGATGAGTCACTTCTTGCTTGCTGCTGTCAAGATTCTCTTTGTCTTTCAAAAGTTTTGTTATAATGTGTCTTAGCGTAGATCTTTTTGAGCTTATTCTACTTAAAGTTTTTGAGCTTTCTGAATGTGTAGATTAATGTCTTCTATCAAATTTGAATCCTTTTTACTCTTTTTTTTTTTGCAAATATTCTTTCCTTCTCCCCTTGCTTTCTAGGACACGCAAATATGCATATTGGTCTAGTTGAATATGCTCTTTAGGCATAAGTTCTTTAGGTTCTGTTTTCTGTTTATTTCTTTTCATTTTTTGTGCATTATGCTCAGACTTGATAATTATAATTGTTGTATATTCAAATTCAGATTCCTCTTCCCTGCTCAAATCTTCTATTGATTCTCAGGTAATATTTTAATTTTAGTTATTTTACTTTTCAGCTCCAGAATTTCTGTTTGCTTCCTTTTAAAGATTTTTTTTCTTTATCAATATTATTATTTTGTGTATTTTGTATAATTGTCCAGGTTTTCTTAGTTCTTTATCTATGGTTTCCTTTAGCTTTTTATGCATATTTAAGAAAACTTATTTAAAGTCTATGTCAGTAATTCTAATGTCTAACCCTCCTCAGGGAAGATTTCTCTCCATTTATACTTTTCATTTCTTTTATGAGTCACAGTCTCCTATTTCTTTGAATACCTTATACTTTTTTGTTGTTATTGTAAATAAAACATTTAGATATTATGTTATCTCTAAAAATATATTCTCCTTCAAATTAATAAGTATATTAGCAAAATCACTTGTTTAGAAGGTTAATATAAATAAAATAATTGTGTTTTTTTATCCCAGCAACAAATAACTATATTACATTTAAGAAATGATTTCTTCTACAATACCAAAATTTTTAGACACCTACAAAGAAAACTAACAAGTGACCTATGAGACATCTCTTCCAAATTACAAGATGATATTGACATAATTTTTTAAAGATGTAACTAAATAAAATATGCCATCTTTCTTAAATTATATCATTCCATATTATGAATATATCAATTGTTATAATATGGATTTGAAGCAAATCCAATTATTATTGAGTATCATTTTTATTTTCTTGCTGAAAAATGCCAACCATACCAAAATTTACTCAAGGAGAAATAAAAAATACAGTCATATATTATCTACATAATATAATCATATAATATTAGAAGAATCCACACAAAAATCTTGGAATAAAGGTTTCTAGATTTGATCATTTTATTTAACCATTAAATAAAATGTTAATTATAATCCATCTGTAATTAAGACAGGTGGTATTGTGCTGGCATATCAACCAATATTACAATGAAGCAGAAGAAAGAGTCTAGGAACAGATGCATACTCACATGTACATTGACTAAAAGTCAAGGTGCTATTTCAGTACAATAGAGATGGTTTTTCTAGAAAGGGTGCTTAATGAGTTATATATCTACAAGAAAATTGTGAAACATGACCTCTGTTTCATATACCAGATTAATTAATTCTAAATAAATTTTTGAAATAATTATGGAAATTAAAATAATACTGCTTTTGAAGCGTTATTTATATAGAAATATATTGATGAATTTGGGATATAAATGTAATTTGTTAAGAACCCATGAAAGAGCATTAAATATAAAGATTCATATACAAGAATAAGTTAAAAGTAGAACTTCTCTTCATGAAGACAATATTAAGAAGCATAAAGGAAAGCCAAGCACTGTGGCTTGTGCCTGTAATCCAGCAATTTGAGATCAGTTTGGGTGACAGAGCAAGACCCTATCTCAAAAAAAGTGTTAGAAAAAAGCAAAATGTATTGCCACCAATGTAAATTAACATGTTTATAATATTTAGATCCTTGTAATACATAGATAGTACTCCTGGAAATTAATGTTTTAAAAGTCAGGAAATGCCATACTTGGTGCAATTTTTGTATGTGTTACATTTCACTAAATCACAACTAAATGAATAAAGGCTACAAAGGGACAAAATTTAAGCATTTGGGTGAAAGGTAATTGAAATGTGAATTGCTTATTCCGTGAATGATACACTGAATGGGATTGATGTTAAAGGGGGAGCCATATACAAGAGATGATGGTAATAAGATCTTAACTGATCAAAGAAGAGATGGCAAGACACTAACAGGTGTAAAATTTCCACAGAGCTTATACTGAATTCTATGACAGCCAAAGGAGTCAAGATATTCCTTTTAGTCCTAACTGTCTAATATTGGGTATGCCCAGCTAAAAGAAAATAATGCTGTTGGCAGAGAAAAAAGCTTGGTACTTTTTGAACATCTTCATTTGTAGGCATATTGAAAGAAACACTGATACATTTAAAAGTTCTTGAAAGTTAAATAAATTTAACATGTTAATTTATATATAAATTGCCACCAGAGAGTTAATAGATTATTTCTATAATTTTTTTGGGTAGGATGGGGAACTCAGTGCCTGAAGTTCATCTTTGTAAAGAAAAAGTTAAATACTGACCTATTTATTCAGGACATACTATCTTTTGATTGTTTTTTAGTCTCACCTTGGGTAATAGTCACAGAAAAATATTAAGATAAGTGATGTTTAACAATTTTTCCTGTCTCTTTTAAATTACTTAGACAAAAAACAATGGAAGACTGACATTGTGATTTTACAAATATATAAGTTTTTATGAAAATTTTTCTCATTTAGATGTTAGTACTATATGGAGAATATGGTAAGGTTAGGCCTAAAAAATCTTGGTATCTCAGAATCTATATTATATAAGTGTTTACATAAAATGTTGCATTATTTAAGGAAATTATTTAAAATTCACTTATACTTTTTTCTGATACTAAAACTACAAAATTACTCTAAATCTCTAAATGTAAGGCTGTTTTAAATCAGTAATGAATAATAATATGTGCAACAGGGGCAATTTTAGGCACTTTCATGATAGTTGATTATACATATGTCTTCTATTTTTTGCAAGAATCCCAAAGAAATTATTTTCCATTTCTTCTCATTTTTTGAGAGCATTATTCAATAATTTTTTCTTAATTTTTAAATAATTTCCTCATAATTTCTTACGTTTATTGTCATATCATTGTCATTTTAATTTATTTTTAAAAAGAGAATGAGTATTCTTTTGGTTGCTTCTATGTGGGTTAAGTCAGATGATAATACTTAATCTAGAAGATGTAGAAGATGGAGACACATGCTAAGTAACTAGAGAAGAAACATATGTGAAAAAGTTGACAAGGCCATTGCGAAGACTCACGGAACACTTGTATTGTATGTAAGATTAGTTTTACCTATAAAGATGTCTCACTCTAAAAGCAAATTTATTCATGTATTTCCCTCTGCTAAAAGTATAATTTATTACAGTAAATTAAATTTTTAGTTTTTAAATTGTATTTATTGCATTAAAAAATGAGAACCCCCAAAAATCATGAGATCATGATCCAGGAGCAAATTATGGACATGTGTCTTTGTAACAGTGTGGAAAGAAAGAAAAACAGATTGCTTTCTTCACAGCGCTGGCTTAAAACCCTACCTGAAATTTAAAATCAGTGGGGAGGTTTAAAAAAATGCCCGTGGTCTGGCCCATCTCAGGAAAATTATATAAGATCTCCTGTTTGTGGGATCTAGTCATCATATTCTTTCTAAAATATTCTAGGTAAGTCTAATGTGCATGTAAGATTAATCTGTTTTAATTTTTTTCCCTCAGAATAGTTAATTGTCTTGGTATGGAAAACAGCAGACTGAAAATAATTGTTACTGTTTTCTATAAATTTCTAAAAATAAGAGCTCCTTAAATTTGTGAAGAGAAATAAAGTTAGAGTTAAGAAAATGTGTTGTATTTTTTAAATCCTTAAAATTCAAAGACAAACAAGGTCAATCAATTCACTATCATAGAAGCAATTAGAGGCATGAAAATAATGTCTCTTTAAAAACAGACATGAATGAAGATTTACACAAAGTAATAGGATTTTTTTAAGTGAATTACAAACATTGCTGTTAGATATTTCTTCCAAAAAATTGAACTAAAAGGATATTTTTGATATTTAGGTAAATGACTAGGCATATTATTGGTTTCACTAAAAAAGAAATCATGCTAGTTCAACACCATTTCCATTTTAGAAAGTTTCTAAATTAGTGGATTTAGAAAGATAAAAAACATTAAGTGTAACATTTTTGAGAAATATGATAAGTTTTTGTTTATGTCTTTGTTATTGTTGAGATTAAAAAGTTCTACATGAACTAGATGCTGGTAAAATTGATCCGGTAATAGTGATTTAAAAGACCTATTAAAAAAGATGCTGATTAATGGCTCAGTGCCAGTTTAGAGAAACGTTTTAGAACTGGTGTTTGTAATTTTTTTTGTATTTGTTTTGGACATATCATTATAGATGACCTAGATTGGGAAGGCAAATATGTAGTTGTTAAGTTTACTAATAATGTAATTCAAAAAATTATACTGCTTTATTTGAATAGAAATACATGTGTAATATAATCTCTTAAGTAGATCCACAGCTAAAGACATAGAAGAGAGTAAATGATTTCAACACAGAAAAAAATACTATAGTAGAGATTTGCTGTTATTGGTAGAGTGCATAATAGAGACACCTGAATCAGATTTTGGGATTGGTTAGAGAAGATTTCTAAGTGAGACTGGAATACTATCTTGTAGGTAAAAACTAAACTAGTACCAAAAGTACAGATACATAAAGGCAAACAGCATAGAAAACACTAAACTAGGAAGCTTCTGGTAGCCAGAATCGTAGAAGCTGAAAAATTTTCCATGCCATGTAAAATACTGTAACAGTTGTACTTTTCCCAAAATCACTGCATATTCACCCAATAATTTTTAAATAGGAAGAAGGTAGAAAACTAAAAATGTTTCATAGATAAGATATAATTGGTCCTGAGCTTTAAAGAAAGTGCCAATTTGAGAACAGCAGAGAATGAAGAAAGTAACTCCCAGGCTGTGGAAATGGTTGTCAGCAAATATAGATACATTAGACTGTATACTTTTTAAGTTAAAAAAAAAAAAAAAAAAAAAACAGTTTGTCCTATTTGACTACATTTGAGAATTCTTTCAGATCAGCTGGAGTTTAGCTAGAGAATTTGTATATGAGTGTTAAAAATGCCTTTCAGTGAGAATGTGATAATTCTCATGGCAGTTCTGAACTCTTTATTTTCCTGAACCAGACTCTGGAAAAATCCAATTCCATTGGAGAATTTGGTTAAGAATGAAACAGTGGTGATTTTATTACATAGCAGTTTAACATACAGCCTAGGAAAGCATTGATAGGTTTAGAAGATATGTGTAAAAACTGAAATTGAGTCTTGTGTTCATGCACATTTTTTCTGGAAAGATAACTATATGTTTTTGAGATGCTGAAAAAAGGGATATAAACAAAAAAGGTTAAAAACTTCCCATTTTAGAGATAAATGGTAGTCCTAAATATAGAGTATTATAAGTTACAGTTCCTTCCTATAGAACGTGCCTTTTGTAACAGTGTTCAATGAAAGAAAATTGAATTTGATTATATAGCATTCTGGGTACCAGATGATATTGTGAACTTTCTATTCAGAATATTGGCATTCTATTTAAAGGCTCTTTTTTTTTTCTTAAAGGAAATCGACATGTACAAAACAGTTTTAAATAAAAACTAGAGATTCAATTGTAGGATTAATGAAATCAGATATTTTTTTGAGTGGGATTCTTTTAAAATGCATTTACATGCTTTCTGTTGGATTATTTGTACTTTTCTTAATGGTTAATAAAAGTTCCTTCAGGCCGGGTGCAGTGACTCAAGCCTGTAATCCCAGCACTTTGGGAGGCTGAGGCATGAGGTCAAGAGTTCGAGACCATCCTGGTCAACATGGTGAAACACTGTCTCTACTAAAAATACAAAAAATTAGCTGGGTATGGTGGTGCGTGCCTGTAATCCCAGCTACTCAGGAGGCTGAGGCAGGAGAATTGTCTGAACCCAGGAGGCGGAGGTTTTGGTGAGCCTAGATCATGCCATTGCACTCCAGCCTGGGTAACAAGAGGGAAACTCCGTCTTGGGGAAAAAAAAATTCCTTCAACAATAGATGAAAATGTTTGCCCAACTGGCTTTTTGTTATTTATGATTTTGTGGAACTTTTCACCTTTTTTTGTGGAGTGATCAACTTGAACAAAATACTTGCTGACGACTTGGCCAAACTTTAGTCAACCTTCTCCCCTTGCTCTAAGTGCATGAACCTTGACCCATCTTTGAGGTTAAGAAGGCATGGAGACATGGAAAACCCCCTCCTTTATAGCACCTTCAAGAATGGCAGGCCTCAGAGAAAGACCTGCCTAAACAGTTTGCTTATCATGCCACATACTCAGCCCATTTTTCAACAACAAGTAATTTTTAACTTGTTTCCTTTTTGGTATAAAAGAAATATCCTTTTGAAAGAGTAGAAAAAGTGGCAGATAGTGATATGGGAAGGGGACAGGAAAGTGCTGGGTTGAAAAGGCTAGGGTTCCATCCCTGGGCCTGTGCCCATGGACCTAAGTGAGGACAGGCATTTCTGTTTTCCTGCCCAAATGTTGCACTTTCTAAGACCACCCTGACTACCATGTCCCACTCCTGTTCCTATAAAAACATCAAGACCCCTAGCACACACATGTACACACACACAAGCAGCTATACATCTAAAGGAATACATCAGCATAAGAGCACGCTGGTAGACACTGGCATACTGGTAGGTCATTGACAAGCAGAACAATTTAGAGTTTGGCCGGGGCAGTCAGAGGGGAGCCCAGCTGCGGAGTGGCCTTAACTCCAGGGGAAAAACACTTACCCACTCCATTGGTCTTCTGGCTTCCCCATCTGCTGAGAGCTACTTCCATTCAACCCGGAAAGAAAGCCCTCTGTTCTTACAATTTGGCAGGGGATCTAACTGAGCTAACACAAACAGCTTACAGTGGCTAAAGTGAAAGAACCTACTGCTACACATGCCCACTGGGGCTTCAGCAGTAAACACTCAGCCCTAGACACTGCTATGAGGTCAGAGTTCCAAAACCGGCTGATCTACATGCTGGCCCCTAGAAGTTTGAGCAGCGGGGTACCAAAGAATCAAGCTACAGCCCCATCATGCACCCTGCAATGGGGATAAGGGAATTTTTCTCATTTCAGCAGGAGGCAAGATTAACTTGTGTCTCCCACTAGGACAGGCAGAGCAGCATGTGGAGACTTAACATGAACTTTAGCCCTAAGAACTACTGCTGGAACATACCTGGAAAACTGAGAGGATCTATAGATCCTTTGAAGGAAGTAACTTGCCATGGCTCCATAAGACAGCCAAAATCTGTGAGTGCCCAAAGTGTTAAAGGGGAAGCATCCACCCCTGAGCACACATCCTCACTGGGGAACCTGAAGGTCCAGAGAATGGGAGAAGGATTTGACCTCACCTGGAATCGAGATGAATTTAGAAAGTGGTGCAAAGGATATGGGCAGAGGAAGCAGTGGGAAGACCCCTGTGGACGGTCTCCAGGGAAGCCATTCCTGACTTCGTATTGCAGGGGTCCTTGGGGAGGGCTGTCAGTGGAATTTAGGAATCACCACAGGGAGAAGGAACTTCCAGCTGAACTTTTTAACAGTTTTGACCCAATGCAAAATTCCCTATACAGAATCCAGGGGAGGTGGTGAATGGAAAATTCATATATGAGCACAGACACCATGGCACATGGGGAGGTACAAAGCCTGAGTGCCCTGCTTGCTTTCTCAGCAGGGAAGATTGTAGTCTGGGGCAATTTCTCAGCCCTTCTCACCTCTTCCTGGACATAGTTGGGAAGCATAGTGGGAAAGAGAATAGCCTTTAAAGCTGCCTGGGAGCAGGGTGAGACACTTTCCTCACTTCCCTGGCAGCATGTATGACACAGGACAGGCAGCCATAATCCTCCTGGGAACATAATTCTATCTGCCCACCTGAGAACCATGCCCCATCCCCACAGCAGCTGCAGCAAACCATGCCCAAGGAGCCTCTGAGCTCAGATGTGCGTAATCCTGCCCCCACCTGATGGTCTTTCTCTACTTGCCCTAGTGGCCAAAGACAAAGGACATAATCTCTTGGGAGTTCTATGGCCTTGCCCACTGCCTGAGAAATCTGAATACTTATCCAGGTGACCGTAGGGTAAGCTTGTATCCTCCCTATACTACCAGAGCTGATGCTATTATAAAAGCCCCACCTCCTGGCTGGAGGCCAACGAATACAAAACCAGCACACTAAACAAAACTACAACCAAGGACCCTCACAGAGTCCACTTCACTTCCCTGCTGTCATCAATGGAGTAATGCTGGAATCCAGGTCTGAAAGATCTGAAGATGAATCACATCCCAGGACTTTTTGCAGACACTCCCTGGTACCAGCCCAGATCCTGGTAGCCTCCTTGGATGGCTAGATCCAGAAAAGCAATAACAATCTGCAGTTTGGCTCTTAGGAAGCCCCATCCCCAGGGGAAGGGAAAGAGTACCACATGCTTATAAATCTTAGGATTGGAAAATTCTTCTTATTGCAAGTCTTCTAAAATAAGATTGCATTTTAAGTCTAGATTTGTTTTTATTTGATGATGGTTCTATATGTATTTTCCTTTATATGTAATATTTCTCTTTAGTTTTATGATGCTATCATTATGGGAAATGATATTGCTTATAAGGAATTTCTAATCAACATGTATTAATATTCTATGGCATCAATTTTTATTAACATCTTTATAGTTAATTTGTTATGTATAGCTAATTAGCTAAACATATTTTTGTCACTAAATCTAGCTAATGCATATATTCAACATCTTTGCTGCAATCATCTTTTCACAACTGATATGAAAAACTAACTACATCAAAGAATATGCACACATTCATACACATTTCAAACTTCTACTTCTGAGTTTTCTCTCCTATTGTTATTTGGCCTTTGACCATGACCACACTATTTTGATCATTATAGTTTTATAGTCTATTTTAATATCTGAGAGTTTTTATAATGTTTTCTTTATGTTCAGTATTTTCTTGACTTTTCCATCACTTCTCTCATATTTTTAAGAAATCTTTATTGATCTTCTGAACAGTTTGTACATCTTTGAATGTGAAGAAATTAATTAGCTTGATACTTATTAATACTTGATTTAGTATTAGACAAATTTTTCTTTTGTCTCTTCATTGTTTATTAGTATGCTGAAAATGAAAATCTAAATAATATACTTCTGTGTAACCAGTTCAGTGAGTCAGTTGGGTAGAAGATGGATCTCAGAACACAGGCCCCAGTGTTGTAGAGTACTCCTAGAGAAAAAAAGGAAGAAGAAGAAGAAGAAGAAGAAGAAGAAGAAGAAGAAGAAGAAGAAGAAGAAGAAGAAGAAAAGAAAAAGAAGAAGAAAAGAAGAAGGAGGAGGAGGAGAAGGAAGAGGAGGAGGAGGAGGAGAAGGGAGAAGGAGAAGGAGAGAAGGAGAAGGAGGGGAGAAAGAAAGAAAAGAAAAGAACAACACTGACAAAAATCTTCTTTTCAAATATATTACTGTTTGAGTGGAACATAGTGATTGCAGGAGCAAGCTCTCCATATCTAATATTTTTATATAGCTGAGCCTTTGCTCTAGGTTTCCCTTTTGGTGTGTTCAACTGCCTTCCTGATTTATTGTAGTGGTCTATATCTTATGACCTAGACTGATTTCTAATAATCACCTTTTCCAATTAGAGCAGCTAGAAGGAAGATTCTAATAATATCTATTTTATTTTCTTCCAATGATTTCTTTCAAAGACATAATATGTGATTCAGTTCTCTTTGTCATAATGGAAATGTATCTAATATCTAACTAATAAAATCGTATTTAACTTATCTAGGAGAAATATGTTCAGATTTGTTGTGTATTCATAATAATTTCCTCTAGTTTCTAGTACTAAATTGCACATTCTATTATTTTAACCATTTGTCTTTATAAGAGAGATTATTTGCTTCAGTGAATAAGAAGAGGAGGAGGACTATATTCTATAAACTGGTATTAATCTGGATAGAAGGTACAGAAATGAAACACTGATATATTTTTAACTTAAACAAATTGAATATTTTAATACAGCTTAGAAACATTTGATTATATTATTTACTAATGTTTTTCTTTTATAGCATCACAAATGTACATGTGATATATTTGCCAATAAGATTAGAAAATTTGAACTTGTAAGAAGAGAAGATGGCACTGTAGGAGCAACTCAGGATTGCAGCTCCCAGTGAAAGCACAGAGGGTGAGTGGATGCCGCATTTCCAGACAGATCTTTATTGCCCACAGACCAGGAGATTCCCAGGTGTAGGAGTCCCACGGGTCGCCAGCATGGCTGTTTTGGTTGGTGTGGCTGTTTTGGCTGGTGCCGCAGTGCAGCGGCACTCTGTACAAAATACACTGGTCTGGTTGCCCTGTTAAACTTGCAATTGAAGATCTGGGAAGGCAGATTAGCACATTAATCTGATTAAACGGGACTTAAACATAAAGCTCGGCCAGGAGATTCCTGGGCAGTGACGTTGTTACAGCTGGTGCAGTGGGACACCGCACAGGACATCACACAGATCCCAGCACCCTTTCAGCAGGTGACTGGAACACCTGGGAGAGAGTCAACTGTTCAAATTAAAAAAAGGGCTCTGAGGCAGGGAGCCAGGTGATCAGGCTTGGTGGGTCCCACCCCCACAAAAACAAACAAACAAAAAAAACTGCAATTGGAAATGCCTGGGGTTGAGAGTTTCACAGCAAGCACAGCTGAATCCAGGACAGTGCAGCTTGGTGGGGGAGGGGCATCCACCATTGCTGAGGCACTCCACCCCTATGGAGGTACTCTGCCATTGCTAATGCAGCCTGCCATTACTGAGGCAAACCGCTGTTGCCAAGGCAACCCGCCATAACAGAGAGAGTCCACCATTACAGAGGCAGGCCACCATTGCCATAGCAGTTCTAACCACACCCATATAAACAGGACTGCAGGGAATTACACATGGCAGCAGTGCAGAGCCCATGGCAGCAGGGTGGACCCCAGAGGAGCTCAGTATAGCCTCTGCAGTCAGGCAGTGACTAGACTGCCTCCTTGCTGGGCAGGATAGTGCAACAGATACTCATAAATAAAGCCCTAACTACCCGGGACAGAGCACCTGAGGAAAAAAAGGGGTTTTATAAGTTCTGCTGCAGCAGACTTAAATGTACCTGCCTAGCAGCTCTGAATGAACAATGGAGCTCACAGCTCAGCACTTGAGCTCCTATAAAGTACAGACTGTCTCCTCAAGCAGCTCCATGACCCCCATATATCCAAGAAGTCACCTCAAAAAGGACTGATCAGACTGACATTTGGTGGGCATCATTCTGGGACAAAGATAGCAGCAGAAGAAACTGGTAGCAATCCTCACTGTTCTGCAGCTTCTACAGGTGTTCACCAGGCAAGCAGGGCCTGGAGTGGACCTCAGCAGTCCTACAGCAGAGGGGCCAGACTGGTAGAAGGAAAACTAATAAATAGAAATACTTCATCATCAACAATCTGGACATCCACTCAGAGATTCGATTGGAAAATCAGCAACTACTCAGACAACAGGTGGATAAATCCACAAAGATGGGAAGAAACCAGTGCAAAAAGGAGAAAAACACCCAAAACCAGAACACCTCGCCCCCTACAAGGGATTACAACTCCTCACCAACAAGAGAACAAAGCTGGATGGAGAATGAGTGTGATGAAATGACAGAATCAGACTTCAGAAGGTGGGTAAGGAGAAACTTCTGTGAGCTAAAAGAATATGTTCTAACTCAATGCAAAGAAACTAAGAACCTTGAAAAAAGATTTGAGGAAATGATGACAAGAATTGACAACTTAAGAGAGGAATATGAATGAATTGATGGAGCTGAAAAACACAACACGAGAACTTCGTGAAGCATGTACAAGTTTCAACAGCCGAATTGACCAAGCAGAAGACAGGAAATTAGAGGTTGAAGATCAACTCAATGAAATAAAATGAGAAGGCAAGATAAGAAAAAAAAGCACAAAAAGGAATGAACAAAGTGTCCAAGAAATGTGGGACTACGTGAAGAGACCTAATCTACGTTTGATAGGTGTAGCTGAATGTGATGAAGAGAATGAATCCAAGCTGGAAAATACTCTTCAGGATATTATCCAGGAAAATTTCCCCAACCTAGCAACACAGGTCAATATTCAAGTCCAGGAAATACAGAGAACACCACAAAGATATTCTGCAAGAAGATCAACCCCAAGGCACATAATCATCAGATTCAACAGGGTTGAAATGAAGGAGAAAATGCTAAGGGCAACCAGAGAGAAAGGTTGGGTCACCCACAAAGGGAAGCCCATCAGACTCACAGCAGATCTCTTGGCAGAAACCCTACAAGCCAGAAGAGAGTGGGGGCCAATATTCAACATCCTTAAAGAAAAGAACTTTCAACCCAGAATTTCATATCCAGCCAAACTGAGCTTCATAAGTGAAGCAAAAATAAAATCCTTTGTGAACATGCAAGTACTCAGAGATTTTGTTACCACCATGCCTGTGTTACAAGAGCTCCTGAAAGTGGCATTACACTTAGAAAGGAACAACCAGTACTAGCCACTCCAAAAACATATGAAATCCTAAAGAACATCAACAAAATGAAGAATCTGCATCAACTAATGGGCATAACAGCCAGCTAGCATCAAAATGGCAGTATCAAATTCACACATAACAATATTAACCCTAAATGTAAATGGGCTAAATGCACCAATCGAAAGACACAGACTGGCAAATTGGATAAGAAGCAAAAACCCATTGGTGTGCTGTATCCAGGAAACCCATCTCAAAAGCAAGGACACAAAAGGGCTCAAAATAAAGGGATGGAGGAAGATTTACCAAGCAAATGGAGAGCAAAAAAAAAAAAAAAAAAAAGCAGGAGTTGCAATTCTCATCTCTGATAAAATAGACTTTAAAGCAACAAAGATCAAAAGAGACAAAGAAGGACATTACATAATAGTAAAAGGATCAACACAACAAGAAGAGCTCATGATCCTAAATATATATGGGCCCAGGGCAGGAGCACCCAGATATATAAGGCAAGTTCTTAATGACTTACAAAGAGACTTAGACTCCCACCCAATAATAGTGGGAGACTTTAACACTCCACTGTCAATATTAGACATATCAACCAGACAGAAAAATAACAAACATATCCAGGACTTGAACTCTGACCTGGAACAAGCAAATCTGATAGACGTTTACAGAACTCTCCACCCCAAATCCACAGAATATACATTCTTCTCAGCACCACATCAAACCTACTCTAAAATTGACCACAAAATTGGAAGTAAATCACTCCTCAGCAAATGCAAAAGAATGGAAATCATAACAAACAGTCTCTCAGACCATAGTGCAATCAAGTTAGAACTCAGAATTCAGAAAACAACTCAGAACCACACAGCTTCATGGAAACTGAACAACTGGCTCTTGAATGTTGGTTGGATAAACAATGAAATGAAGGCAGAAATAAAAAAGTTCTTCGAAACCAATGAGAATGAAGACACAACATACCAGAATCTCTGGGACACATTTAAAGCAGTCTCTAGAGGAAAACATATAGCAATAAGTGCCCACATGAGAAGAGTGGAGAGATCCAAAATTGACACCCTATCATCAAAATTGAAAGAGCTAGAGGAGTAAGATAAAAAAAACCTCAAAACGTAGCCAAAGACAAGAAATAACTAAGATCAGAGCAGAAATGAAGGAGATAGAGACATGAAAAACCCTTCAAAAGGTCAATAAATCTAAGAGTTTGTTTTTTGAAAAGATCAACAAAATAGACACTATGCAGAATAATAAAAAAGAAAAGGGAGAATAACCAAATAGATGAAATAAAAAACGATAAAGGGGAAATCACCACAGATTCCACAGAAAGTTAAACCATCATCAGAGAATATTACAAACAACTCTATGCACATAAACTAGTAAACTTGGAAGAAATGGATAAATTCCTGGACACTTGTCTCCTCCCAAGCCTAAATCAGGAGGAATTTGAAACTATGAATAGACCAATAACAAGGTCTGAAGTTGAGGCAACAATTAAGTGCCTACCTCACAAAAAAGCCCTGTCCAGATGGGTTCACAGCCGAATTCTACCAGACACACAAAGAGGAACTGTTACCATTCCTTCTGAAACTATTTTAAATAATCCTAAAAGAGGGAATCCTTCCCAAATTATTTTATGAGACCAACATCATCCTGATACCAAAACCCGGCAGAGACTTAACAAGAAAAGAAAACTTCTTGCCAATATCTATGATGAACATAGATGCAAAAATCTTCAATAAAATACTGGCAAGCTGATTGCAACAGCACATCAAAAAGCTTATCCACCATGATCAAGTAGGATTCATCCCAGGAATGCAAGGCTGGTTCAACATACGCAAGTCTATAAACGTAATTCACCACATAAACAGAACCAAAAACAAAAAACACGTGATTATCTCAATTGATGCAGAGAATGCCTTTGATAAAATTCAACAGCCCTTTATGCTAAAAACCCTCAATAAACTTGGAATTCATGGAACACATCTCAAAATAATAAAAGCTATTTATGACAAACCAACAGCCAATATTATACTGAATGGGCAAAAACTGGAAGCATTTCCTTTGGAATCTCGCACTAGACAAGGATGCCCTCTCTCACCACTCCTATTCAATATAGTACTGGAAGTTCTAGTCAGAGCAAGCAGGCAAGAAAAAGAAATAAAGCGTATTCAAATAGGAAAGTTGGAAGCCAAATTGTCTCTATTTGCAGACGACATGATAGTATATCTAGAAGACACCATCATCTCAGTTCAAAAACTCCTGAAACTGATAAGCAACTTCAGCAAAGTCTCAGGATACAAAATCAATGTTCAAAAATCACAAGCATTCCTATACACCAATAACAGACTTAAAGAGAGCAAAATCAAGAACAAATGGCCATTCACAATTGCTACAAAGAGAATAAAATACCTAGGAATACAACTAACAAGGAATGTAAAGGACCTCTTCAAGGAGAACTACAAAACACTGCTCAACGAAATAAGAGAGGACACAAACAGATGGAGAAACATTCCATGTTCATGGTTAGGAAGAATCAATATCGTGAAAATGGTCATACTGCCCAAAGTAATATACAGATTCAATGCTATCCCCATCAAGCTTCCAATGACCTTCTTCACAGAACTGGAAAAACCACCCTAAACTTCATATGGAACCAAAAGAGAGCCTGCATAGCCAAGTCAATTCTGAGCAAAAGAACACATCAGGAGGCATCGCCCTACCAGACTTCAAACTATACTACAAGGCTACAGTAATCAAAACAGCATGGTACTGGTACCAAAACAGAGATATAGACCAATGGAACAGCACAGAGGCATCAGAGGCAACACAACATATCTACAACCAGACAATCTTGGATAAACCAGACAAAAACAAGCAATGGAGAAAGGATTCCATTTAATAAATGGTGGTGGAAAAACTGGCTAGCCATGTGCAGAAAGCAGAAACTGGACCCCTTCCTGACACCTTACACTAAAATTAACTCCAGATGGATTAAAGACTTAAACATAAGACCTGGCACCATAAAAACCCTAGAAGAAAATCTAGGCAAAACCATTCAGGACATAGGAGTTGGCAAGGACTTCATGACCAAAACACCAAAAGCATTGGCAACAAAAGCCAAAATAGACAAATGGGACCTAATCAAACTCCACAGCTTCTGCACACCAAAAGAAACAGTCATTTAGAGTGAATCAGCAACCAACAGAATGGGAAAAATTTTTTTGCAGTTTACTCATCTGACAAAGGGCTGATATCCAGAATTTTATAAAGAACTAAAACAGATTTACAAGAAAAAAACAAACAAGCCCACTCAAAAATGGGCAAAGGATATGAACAGACACTTTACAAAAGAAGATATACATGAGGCCAACAAACATATGAAAAAATGCTCATCATCACTGGTCATCAGAGAAATGCAAATCAAAACTACATTGAGATATCATCTCACACCAGTTAGAGTGGTGATCATTAAAAAATCTGGATACAGCAGATGCTGGAGAGGATGTGGAGAAATAGGAACACTTTTACACTGCTCGTGGGAGTGTAAATTAGTTCAACCATTGTGGAAGACAGTGTGGTGATTCCTCAAGGACCTAGAAATAGAATTTCCATTTGACCCAGCAATCCCATTACTGGGTATATATCCAAAGGACTATAAATTGTTCTACTATAAGGACACATACACACGAATGTTCACTGCAGCACTGTTTACAATAGCAAAGACCTGGAACCAACCCAAATGCCCATTGATGATAGACTGGACTGGGAAAATGTGGCACATATACACCATGGAATATTATGCAGCAATCAAAAACGATGAGTTTGTGTACTTTGTGGGGACATGGATGAATCTGGAGAACGTCATTCTCAGCAAACTGACACAAGAACAGAAAATGAAATACCACATGTTCTCACTCATAGGGGTGTGATGAACAATGAGAACACATGGACACAGGGAGGGGAGCACTACACACTGGGGTCTATTGGGGGAATAGGGGAGGAACAGTGGGGGGGGGGAGTTGGGGAGGGATAGCATGGGGAGAAATGCCAGATGTGAAGGGGAGGAAGGCAGCAACTCACACTGCCACGTGTCTACCTATGCAACTATCTTGCATGTTCTGCACATGTACCCCAAAACCTAAAATGCAATTAAAAAAAGGGCAGACCAAAACCACAATGAAATATTATTTCACCACAATTAGAATTGACGTTATCAAAAAGACAAAAACAAAACAAAACAAAACAACAAATGCTGATAAGGATGCAGAGAAAAGGTAATTTTTTACACTGTTGATGGCAATGTAAATTAGTACAGCCATTATGGAATATATATAGAGGAGTCTCAAAAAACTAAACAAAAAAAAAAAAGAAAAAAGAAAATTTGAACTTAAAAACTCTTACTAAAGTCTTGGTGTGAAAAAAAAAACGTTTAAATTTGAAGGTAAGTTTTGCTTTTGTATCAATAGTATCATAATTTTATACTGCTTGTCATTGTCAGACACATTTGGAATTTGTATACTTATTCATTTCAGTAATAGAAATCATGTTTGCTGGAATTTAAAACAATTACAGCTAAGTTAATACACAATAATAAATGATTTTAATACAGGCATGTTATTCAATGAAACACAATGTCACTTACTGCAGGGCTATAACTTTTATAGCTTCCATGGGTTATTTGCCCTATAGGCAGCAATTCAATGCTATGTGTTGTAATGCATGGAAGCATGGTCAGCTCATCATCTGGAGCTCATGATCAAAAAACATTATTTTCTTAGTTGAGATACCTACTGTTTGGAAAGCCTCACAGAATAAAATTGTTCTACATGTTATGTAGCCGATAATTATATTTCCCTTGCTTTAGGTGTGATATGAATATTTGAATAACCAGACTTTCAAGGCCATGCACTATGATTGATATATTGCTAAGAAAGGAGTGAGGGCACTTTAACTATTTCTCAAAATGATATGTGGTCTACCAGCAACAGTGAGTTTTCCCAAACATTATTATTTATTTTTTATTTGCTTGTTTTGTTTTGTTTTTGAGACAGAGTCTTGCTTTGTCACCCAAGCTGGAGTGCAGCGGTACAAACTTGGCTCACTGCAACCTCTGCTTCCAAGGTTCAAGTGATTCTAATACCTCAGCCTCCCGAGTAGCTGGAATCAAAGGCATGTGCCACTATGCCCAGCTAATTTTTGTGTTTACAGTAGAGACGGGGTTTCCCCATGGTAGCCATGCTGGTCTTGAACTTATGACCTCAAGTGATCCCCCACCTTGGACTCCCAAAGTGCTGGGATTACAGGCATAAGTCACATGCTGTGCCCCAAACGTTATTTTTTAGGGATCAAAATATGCATAAATTGATGTATAGAAAGTATTAGCAAACTATTGTCCAGCCACTAGAAATGATGGTTACCTGATCTTGAATTGATGGTTGTCTTGTGGTTCAAATATAGATATTCAGGTGAAAAAGCCTCAGGGAGAATTGCCTTTAACTTACACAGGAAAATTCTATTTGTTACGCATTCATTATTCTTTTTAGATGATGTTTTTAAATATACAAAAAGATAACATATCACATGTTTATAAAATTTATTTCCCCATTTGATGGCAAAAAATATGTATACACATTTTTTCTTTATAGAATTACAGCAATTTTAAGGTTAGCTATTCTCATGTTTTTTCTTCATTATGCTCCTTTACAAGCAGCAGCTTGCATTAGTGCTTATAGAGCTAATGATCTCAGTGTCACTCTCAAGAATTTTAAAACACAAAATGAAGCCCATTAGAGCTCAGTATCTGTTTGTTTTACACAACAATGTAAGTACTGATGTTTCTAAGTGCACAGCCTATACAGCATAGCTCAGAACATTTCATCATACCAGAAGGAACAAACTCATAATTATACTAAAAATTATGTTTTTCCATTCTTTCTGAAGTTGGAGTTTCTGTTGTCCCTTTAAGTTGTATCATATAACTGAACTTTTAGAAAGAAACAATAAAAATGTCTTGGTAGGACATATTTTTCTTCTTCAGTTTTTAAAAGGATTAACCAAGCTGTGGTTAGAAAAGTCTTAAAAATATTCTCTTAAATAAAATGAATATTTGATTTTCTCTCAGGTATTCTGTGGTGGCTAATGACACTTCCTTTTTCAACACAAAGTTTGCCGTGAGAGAGGAGTTTTTCTTTTAAGCATGTTTATTACCAATGGACTATTAATTATATCATTTCATCTTTTTTCAAGTGCCACTTTTGCTTGTTACATATGAAATGGATAACTCACTGACATGTTGTACTTTTCACTTCAAAGTATATCTGTAAGAATATTTATCTTAATTTACATAAACTAGTGAAATATGTTCATTTCCTTATATGTTAGTTTAAAATAGTTTTTGAACTTATATCAGAGAAATACATGTGTTAGCTATATTAAGCCTCAAAGTAACAAATAATCATTATTTTTCTAAATTTAAAGCAGTCAATTTTACTATATATTTTAAGTTTTTTTCTTTTGTATTATTATTATATTTTAAGTTTAGGGGTACATGTGCAGAACGTGCAGGTTTATTACATAGGAATACAGGTACCACGGTGGTTTGCTGCATCCATCACCTCATCATCTACATTAGGTATTTCTCCTAATGCTATCCCTCCGCTATCCTCCCACCCCTTGCTATGCCTCCTCTAGCCAACCCCCAACAGGCCCTGGTATGTGATGTTCCCCTCTCTGTGTCCATGTGTTCTCATTGTTCAACACCCACTTATGAGTGAGAACAAGCAATGTTTGGTTTTCTGTTCTTGTGTCAGTTTGCTAGAATGATAGTTTCCAGCTTCATCCATGTCCCAGCAAAGGACATGAACTTATCCTTTTTGAGGGCTGCATAGTATTCCATGGTGTATATGTGCCACATTTTCTTTATCCAGTCCATCATCGATGGGCATTTGGATTGGTTTGAAGTCTTTGCTATTTTGAACAGTGCTGTAATAAACATATGTCTGCATGTGTTTTTATAGTAGAATTATTTATAATCCTTTGGTATATCCAGTAATGCGATTGCTGGGTCAAATGGTATTTCTGGTTCCAGATCCTTGAGGAATTGCTGCACTGTCTTCCACAAGAGTTGAACTAATTTACACTCCACCAACAGCATAAAAGCATTCCTATATCTCCACATCCTCTCTATCATGTTTTAATGATTGCCATTGTAAATGGCATGAGATGGTATCTCAATGTGGTTTTGATTTGCATTTATTTAATGACCAATGATGATGAGCTTTTTTTTTGATATGTTTCTTGGCTGCATAAATGTCTTCTTTTGAGAAGTGTCTGTTCATTTTCTTTGCCCACTTTTCTATGAGGTTGTTTTCTTTTTCTTGTAAATTTATTTAAGTTCTCTGTAGATTCTCGATATTAGCCCTTTGTCAGATAGGTAGATTACAAAAAGATTTTCTCATTCTGTTGGTTGCCAATTCACTCTAATGATAGTTTCTTTTGCTGTGCAGAAGATCTTTAGTTCAATTAGATCCCATTTGTCTGTTTTGGCTTTTGTTGCTATTGCATTTGGTGTTTTAGTCATGAAGTCCTTGCCCATGCCTATATCCTAAATGATATTTCCTAGTTTTTCTTCTAGGGTTTTTATGGTGTTAGGTCTTATGTTTAAATCTTTAATCCACCTGGAGTTAATTTTTGTATAAGGTATAAGGAAGGGATTCTGTTTTGATTACTGTAGCCTTGTAGTATAGTTTGAAGTCAGGGAGCATGATGTCTCCAGCTTTGTTTTTTTTCCTTAGGATTGTCATGGCTATGGGGGCTCTTTTTTGGTTGCATATGAAATTTAAGGTGTTTTTTTCCCCAATTCTGTAAAGAAAGTCAGTGGAAGCTAGACGGGGATGTCATTGAATTTAAAATTACTTTGGGCAGTATGGACATTTTCATGATACTGATTCTTCCTAACCATGAGCATGGAATATTTTTCCATCTGTTTGTTTCCTCTCTTATTTCTTTGAGGAGTGGTTTGTAGTTCTCCTTAAAGAGGTCCTTCCCATCCTTTTGTTAGTTTTATTCCTAGGTTTTTTATTCTTTTTGTAGCAATTGTGAATGGGAGTTTGCTCATGATTTGGCTTTGTGTTTGTCTGTTTAACAGGGAATCAGGGAGATTAACTAAGGCATCTCTTATTCTACTGTCTGCTCAAATCTTCCTTTTTACATATTTCACATATCAATTTTGGACTATTCTTTTAGACCTTTGAAAAGATTTTGGCTTTTCTCTACATTTAATATTTTTAATTTTCATGAGTACATAGTAGGTGTACATATATATGGGTTACATGAGATATTTTGAAACAGATATGTAATGTGTAATTTGTTAATCTCCTGGATTGCCTGATTGCCCTGTGCCTAGCAACATTATCCACTTGAATTTAGCATTTGCTATTTTGTGCTCCTATGTAATGATCTTGAAAAGCAAGAGGACAGTACCACAATGAGGTTGGGGAATAAATTGAAACAGAGTAAGTAGAAAGCTTACATTGATGCTCAGATTCCCAGTTCCTTGACAATTTTTCACTGTATGTTTTTTCTTATTTCTAGATTGAGTAAGAGCAGCTTTGCAAACTGAACTGTAGACTGCTTTATTTAATGACAATTAACATTTGTACTGGCCAAATTCATTGCATACAATAACCTACCACAGGCTAGTTTTTTATTTTCTTTGAGAACAAAAACAGAATAAGCTGGTTTTCAGTATGTCTATGTAATGTACATTCATGATAGAAACAAACATCAACACAATTAGCAAAGAGAAAATATGGGCCATGCTTTAGTTTTAAATTATGTATATAGTTACTGCAGTTGGAGTTTCTCATTTCTCATGTGATTGTGTTTAGCCCATGAGTCACTTAAGCTTATTTGTCTCACCGTTGTTTTTTAACTTATAATATTTATGTTTTCTACATAACTAAATTCTGGGCCCCAAACCATGTAACATCAAAGAAATTAAATAAAAATATATTGAAGGTCTATGCTATGTACTGATAACTCTCCTATTTGCTCTGGCAAAAATGTACTGTCTACAAAATGTGCTTCAATATCAAAAGTGCTTTCTTTTGTGATGAGAAAAAGTGAGTAAAGAAGCATGTAGATGAATTATTAGGTGGCATACATTAAAATATACAACAAAAACAAAACTGATTTGGGGTGCGTCAATAAGATTTGAAGAGTCAGTGTCAGACTTCATAATGACAAAGCCTTTATGAGTGAAGAAAAAGAAAGTTCCAATAAATTATTTATCAAATTATCTAACTTGGATTTGATTCATTTGCAAGTTATACAGATAAATGTAAAGTGGAATTTCCATTATTAGATAAATCACAAAATGATCAGTAATCTAATGAGAAAAATTATCTAAAAACTCAAATTTAAAGAAAAAATAAGATAAATATATATTTTTTCACAATGACCACTAAATCTTTATACTCATTCAGTGTATATTTTACATTTTTTAAACTAGTAAGGGATAATTGATTTCAGTAAAAGCTATCATTCAGTAACTCAGTAGCCTAAAATACTTTCTCCTCCTCCTTCACGTTTCTCCTCCTTTCTTCTTTCTTCCTTTTTCCTTCTTCCTTTCTTTCTCTCCTCCTCCTTCTCCTTCTTCTCCTTCTCCTCTTCTTCCTCCTTTTTCTCTTCTCCTTTTTCTTTTTCTTCTTCATCTCCCTCTTTTTCTTATTGCTCCTCTTCTGCCTTCTCTTCCTCTTCCTCCTCCTCCTTCTTCTTCCTTCTTGTCCTCCTTCTGCTTCTGCCTCTGCTGCTTCTATTTCTCCTTCCTTCTTTTTCCTTCATATGAATATTTGAAAAATCAGCAGCATGCTATACTATGCTATGTGAAATGGAGGACAAAAAGAGAAATAAGGTTTTTTTTTAAAAAAAATCCATTACTACATTGATTTGAAAGTGCAAAATATTAAAAAAATTGTAATTATTAATTCACTTATATGGAAAACAAAAGGCATTAACACAAACATACACAGTAAACAGCATATGACATACATGATTCCAGTTTTTCTCTTAAAACTATTTAATACCAATTTACTGCAAGATAATTACAGTTAAAATGTCTAATACATTTTTTCTGAATCAATTGTATATTATTTATAACAAATATATCTGTTAACATTTAAGAGGAAAATAAATTGATCTGATTGCAATTTTAAAACATTCCAAGTCAAGGGTAATAAACTGTCTATTCAGTACATATCTAAGCTATTGTAATATGTTGAAGGTTTTAGTTATTTTTTATTACTTCTCAACTTACTAGTGGTGTCTCAGACAACTTTGATAGATAAAATCTTATAAAGATCAATTAATCAAAGTCATTCAACCTTGTTATACAAATATTTGTGCATTAAATTTAAGAGAACTGACATCTGAGTTTAAAAGTATGTATTTCATATTTTTAAAAGAGTATAAAAGAAATTCTACTCAAGAGCTTTTTATAACAGTACTCAGTTATTATTGTTTTTAAAATGTGGGGTGGAAGACTAGAAAATGAATGGTGTATTTTTGTATAACAAATGTTTTGTTTAGCAGTGATTTAGATTGTTATTTATACACTACTAAGTTTTTAATATCACAAATACTTTTAAAAGAAGGTGGTGTGTTGTACTTTCTTTTGCATGAGATATTAGGTTGGGGTATATAAAAATTCCTGTAGGTTACAAAATATTAGATTTCACCTATTAGTCAGGCTACTTTTATTTTCTTGTACAGCTGTTGTTTATCTTTAGAAAAAATTCTTTAAATATTGTTTACTTTCTGATTTTATGCATATGATATCTATTTGTAGTTGCAATATTGCTGTGATTATTTCTATTATCTGTATTTTTGTTGCACAATACAGTCATGTTGAGAAGCCCAAAATATTAATCAGCCTCGAGTCTCCAAATCTTAGAAATAATTATACTTAACATATGAATATGGTTTGCACTATCTGAAATGTGGTTAATTTGATTCCAGATGTGTATTTTTTACCAGAGTAGCTGGAGTTATTACTCATAAGATAGAACATGTGAAAAGGAACACTGAATTCATCCAGGTGATAAATAATGAATGAATGTCATCACTCCTATTAACACCAAATATCCAAAGTTATTTAGTGAGAAGAGAATCAATATTTTCAATGATACTTTTATTTCTTTTGAATCCATAAACCTAGATTTCCTAATTCATTTGGTTTTATAAAACCCAAAATAATAGAAAATGTGACCCTCTTGCCCCATGGTTTAGTCTTCTCAGAAGTCACTTCTATGACTAAAAGTATAATTTCAGTGGGGAAAAGATCCTCTCTTTTTTAGAAAAGACTGCCTTTTTTCTTTTTCTTTCTTTCTTTTTTTTTGTTTTGAGATGGAGTCTCACTCTGATGCCCAGGTTGGTGCAATCTTGGCTCACTGCAACCTCTGCCTCCCGGGTTCAAGAGATTCTCCTACCTTAGCCTCCCAAGTAGCTGGGACTACAGGCATGTGCCACTATGCCTGGCTAATTTTTTGTATTTTTAGTAGAGACAGAATTTCACTGTGTTAGCCTGGATGGTCTCCCATCTCCTGACCTCCTGGTCTGTCCACCTTGGCCTCCCAAAGTGCTGAGATAATAGGCATGAGCTACTGCATGCATATGAAAGACTATCTTTTATAAAGCTTTTTTGGATTTTTTTGTTCACTGTTTGGATTTGTGTATTCCTTTAATTTCATTGTATGTCCTCAGAACTTTCCTTAATTGATATTAGAACTCTGTTAACTTTTTACCTACCATTAATTTCAAATAGTGTCTATGTTTTGATTAGAGGAAAAAGCAAGCACACTTCAGAGATTCAGAAGAATCCTAGTTTTTCAATTTTGAAGTGTTCATAAATATATGTTCACATGCTGGCATCAGCCAAATGAATCAAAAGAAGGTACTGATTTGCTGGAGAAAATTAAAAGTATTATATAAAAAATAATGAATTCAGATAATTGACATATTTTGCCAGTTTATATGGTGAAGTGGTTTGCACTAGGAAGTTGCCAGAGGATATTTTTCTAATATTTTAGTATGTATATTGAAGGCATAGCTAATGTTTGCTAGTATACACAACTTTACAAAAACCTCTTTATGATATCAAAATGTTAGTTTCATGAAATTATTTCATACTGGTTACTTTTAAAGTAGATGATTAAAATTTACTTCTCACTTATTTTTTCAATGACTGTTTAATAATCCACCAAAGACTTTGTCATTTTGCCTGGTCTAACACACTCCTATGCCCTTTATTTACCACTCCATTGTCTTCAGGCAGACTTTCCTGTTCCACTGTGATGAACATGTCTCATAGACGCTTTCTTTCACAATGCATATTCCAAATTGTGTCATGTCAGGGAAGGAGAAATGCTTTAGCCACATTTAACATTGGATTCCAGTAATGAAATATGTTTTATTAAATATTATTTTACTAAAATGAATCTTTTTATATTAAGCTCTCACTTTGATAGATGTATTAACATCTTTTATAATTTAATAGTTTAAAGTATTTAGATATAAAAAGATAAATTATTTACAAATTGTATATTAGGAACATCATAGATAAAACGTACATATTACAAATTATTTACTTCACTTAAAATATTGCTGTCTATAGTGAATACTATAATAAATGAAGTTAGATTTTAGACACACTATGAATTCACAACTTATGAAATGTAGGTTTGACAAATCTTTTAGCATTAGTAAAGCCAATATATTCACTTTACAGAGAGAAAACAAAGTTTCAGATATACCAAAAGGCATAAATCACATCAAACAATATAACCAGGACTAGAATAAGGCCTTTATCCTGGCTTTTGTTATGACCCATCTCCAACAAACTTACCATGTGCAGTAATACACAATGTAAATTCTGAAGATGGTTGGTCTCAGTATAAAAGAAAGTCTCTCATAGACCTGTGCATTTATTTAATTATTTTGAATAACTTTCTCAATAAAAGCCATATATTATTAAATAATTACAAAAATATGCAGCATGTCTATAGGATGCTAATTGTTAATTTACGTCTTTATATATCTTCAAAATGTTTTCCAAAATCTCACTTCAGTAAGTTATCACACATAGAAACTTGTGTTTAATGTGTCTAATGTTGTGTTTAATATTGGAAAGATTTTATAGAACATGACATGAAGAACTACTTTAATTACCTTATCTCTCTCTGTCTCAGTCTTTCTCTTTCTTTCTCTCTCTCTCTCTCTCTCTCTCTCTCTCTCTCTCTCTCACACACACACACACACACACACACAAATATGTTTTCAGAATGAGAGAGGGAGATTGAAGGAGGCAGAAGAGAGAAATTGGACTTAGTGCTGGTATCAATGTTTTGATATATCAAAATAGTTTCTTTTATCTTTTGTTTTAATATTTCTATTGTCCCAATAAAAGTGCCAAATACTAATTACAGAGGTTTCTATGTACAACAAAGAGTTTGTGGCTCACCCCAAACATTTATATAACATCAAAGTTACTTTCATTCTGGATTCAGCTTTCTAGCTCCTTGGTAGTGTAACCATGAGCATGTGATACTGCTATATATATCCTTTACTTAAATGTAACAAATAGGTAATACTAGGTTTCATTTTCTTTCTTATTCATTCAACTTGTGGCCATTTTAAAAAAGTATTGAGTGGGAATGAATTCTAAGGCTGCAGTCAACCTCAAAGCATCATGATCAGTAAGTGATATCTGCCTTGCTATTGAAAGAAAGAAAGAAAGATGACATACATATCACATTTTGTTATGATTCTAAATAAATAGCCGCTTTAATTCTCATCCGTTTCTAAATATAAAATGCTAAGTTAAAGGCAAAAATACAAATAGATCTAAATTGCAGTTTTAGAGTCTATAATTACTAATGGATTTATTTTTGGTGCCCTCATTCAATAAACATTAGATTATATTACATTTCAAACTCTAGTGTTTGCTATTTCCATTCCTATGCTTGTAACTTGTGTAGATCTGTCATGGTCTTCCCAATTTAAAGTTTCTCAAACGTGAAGCAGAGGTTGTTTCTGCCAGCTTACTTGCCCTAGATAGCAAGAGATGAGGGTTAAAAAGACTGAAGAGTAAGTAACAGGAAAGCCTTATCTAATTTTGTGCCCAAATATTTTCAGTGTAATTTAAAAAAAAAACTGTGCCCCAACAGATTCTTACTGACTTTGATAACATTTCCTTCATCTTTTTGTCTCCTTAAAAGTTTTTTGCTGCAATTTAAAATATTTTAAAATTACCTTGTTTTGAAAATTACTTTGTGTTCTTGAAAGATTTTGAAAATCTTAGTAGTTTTCCATTGTTCTTAATTGCTTGAAATACAAAGAAAATAGTAAAAGAAATCTCTTTGCTTTTTGAGGTGATTCCTTTTCCATTTAGAGATCTTGTCAGAATTTATGGCATTTTTTTCCTATTAATATAATTATATTATCATCTAACACTCAAGTAATCACTTAGATAATGCTAAACTAATAGATTACAATCCAGGGAAAATACTCCAGTTTCTTCAGAACAAAATTTAAATGCACATGATTATATGTATATGTACATACACATGTACATACATACACGTGTCATATAAAACAATACATGTACACACATATATTTGGGATATAAAATCAGAATTATTAGTGTATTTTTAAAATATTATTTTCACAATGCAATAGACTTTTGCATTACTCTTTCATATAGACAATACAGTCAGGGCTCCTGACATAGAATCTCGACCCTGGAGACCTTTGCAAAAATTTCTCTATTACTTTGATAGAATGGACAGCTATTGGATTACAATTAAATTTAGGTAGAGATTGAAAGATGATATTTCAAGTTTTCAATATCAGTGTAGAGTATAAATATGATAATCAAATCCTGAATTAGATTTTGTGTTAGATTGGTAGATATATTAAGGAGTAGAAAATCAGGTTGACATTTTATCAGTAGCTGCTCTGCTCATCAGAACTATTTGACTCTACATTGCTCACATTCATCTTGTTCTCCTACCAAGGGAGTTACACTGTAGAAAATAAATACTTATGTTATAATAGACACTATGCTTATGGTAAAGAAACGTTCATCCTGAAGATAATTAGAAGTTTCCTGGTCAATGAATATTATGAGTAGTACCTTCATTTCTCAGAGCAATGTTAAGTGATTGTACATTAAGTTGTTTGGAACACATTAAAATTCTTCTGTAAGAATATTTCTTATTTAAAATTCTGCACTTGAATATTCTTTATATTTCTATATGAATCTCATTGGTCTTTATTTGATCTGAAAATATCTGTGATAATGTATAGAACTATCTGTGTTTCTCCTAGTCACCCAAATATCTGTGATAATGTGTCAGTAATGAATTCATTTATTATCAAGACAAAGGAAGTTCATAAAATCAGCAATCTGTAAGCAAATAATCTTACCAATTTGAATTCAATCCATACCATGTATAAATAGATAAATGAAGTTTTTTTGGATATTTATACTAGATTTACTATATTCCTTTGTTTCTCTGACCCTGTATCTCATCATACATTTTTGTCTCAACATAATTGCATTTTCTCTCACAGATCTTAGTAGAGTAGACACATATTCAATCTTTTCCCTGGAATGTTTTGTTACACTTAAAGGACTTAGTGGATGCTACACTCTTAGATGAACCCTACCACTTATTCCATTCAGGTATTTTTAAAAATGGGCATAAACATCATACCCTTGGATTTAACATTTTATTAGGCGCTTGTCTACTAAAGGCTTCTTATTTTATTTTTTACAGGTTGATAGTGACAAACAGCTGCTTTGTCCTATCCTGCATGTTCTTGAACTTGAGGACCCTATTTATTCTTCAGCTTTTGCTGAGATCCTCATTTTCTTTTGTTTTTATTTTTTTATAATTTTTTTATCAAACACAGATAGAAGTATTTCAACCTGTGGATCTCTGGCTACATGATCTTTAGTTGTGTGACCTGTCTTCAAAATTATCGCTGATAATATTTCACCAAAATCTGTCATTCTATAATGCAGATAACCCTCTTTCAAGGCTCCAATATCTGTTTCTATAGAGTTTGTACCCATTCCAAAGCCAATGCTACATAGTTTAAGTTTAGGTTATGGGAGTGCACCTTCTGAAGCAATATTAATTAGGAAAAACTAGACAATGCTGAAGCAACAAAGAACCCCAATGTCTCAGGAGCATAAGACAACATCATTTTATGTCTCACTTGTGCTGTTGAACTATTGTGACAAAGCAAGGTATTATGCTCATCACAGTCAATAAAGATCCAGATTGAAGAAAATTCTTCCTTGACACCATTGCTTCCACAACTATCAAAGCAAGGGAAATACAGAATGGGAGATTTTCACTCTGGCTTTAGATATTATGCTTGAAAAGGACAGTCTCCACTTCTGCTAACATGTTATAGGCCAACCTAAGTTACAACAGCTTTAAAAAGTACAGGAAATCACCATTCATCTTGAATGATTCTAATTATCTTGTTCCTTTTAATGATATTAAAACTTCTCATGTACTGTTTTTTACTAAAATATTATTTTTATCACATTAATTTAAACCTAACATTTCATTCTTGCTTCTACAACTTCTGAAAACCTGTATATATTTGGTAAATAACCATGAATAAATCTTGGTCAAATGTGTAAAGTTTAGCAATATTTATTGATCACATAAAGTAACAGATGGGAGTAAGTACTTAGAATAATTATGTAATAAAGATATGTCACAAATTACAAGGAAGAAATACGTTTACTCATTTGTGTTTATTCCATCAGTTAATAGCCACCTCCATGATGACTTTATTTTTACTACAAGAGTTTAAAAGTGTTACCTGCTTATTAAATATTTAACTAAAGTTCATTCAAAAAGATTGATTTGATGAGTGAAAGCCTAAAAAATAATGAATTATTATGTTTATATTCTAAATTTAGAGTCAGCTATTAATCTAATTTATTCCTCCTAATCTTTAAAATTCATAATTAGTAATTGTAAATTAAAAGCATCAAGGATCTATTTATAGTACTCTTGTCTTATTATGGGACATTAAACTAAAATCAGACTGTATTATCTTTAAATGAGCAAACTCAGTGTAGGGTAAATAACAGATACTGAAAACACTCAAAATATTGTTTTATAATTTGTCAACTAATAAATAATATTTTAAATCTTGCCTATACTTTACAAATTACCACTTGACTGCAATTCTGTGCTTCAAATATCTGAAAATCACACCTTCTGAATATGTGAAGGTTTATGAATATGTTTAGGAATAATTTATATATACATTAGTATGTGTGTGTCTGTGAGAGAGACAAGAAAGGGAAAGTGAGAATTTATTAACTTGCAAATTCACTATTGTTTAATTATATTTGGAATCTTAAAATTGAAATTTAAGTTTCAATTCAGCATAAATACTGGGCTTTTATAGTTATGTTCATAATAATGGAAGAATTTTTAGAGAACTTAATTTTCTGAATTCTATTCTTTCCCCTTTATATTCTTGCCTTTCTAGGTGGAGAAGAAATACTTATAAATACCTGTAAAATTAATTTGTGACATTTCTTCACATGGTCAGGTTCTAAGTATACAAATACCAACACTAAAACACTAGCTTGGGTTCCAAAGGAACTAACAAATAGATGTTAAGAGTATTAATTATCTTGGAATAATCCCCACTAACATTACCAGACTATGGTTATATAATTAAACCAAGAAATATTAATTTATTTACCCTTGTTTTCATCCCCACAACTCTGTGATGCTTAATTTGCCTTGCCATAGTTTGGCAGTTTTAAGAAAGAAACTTCTCAAGCGTAGTTGGTATAATTACACCATCATTGGCTCACGCTTTGAAATCAATCCAATTCCATAAATATATACTGACCATTAAGTATATATACAGCATACAACTAATGTTCTCTCTTCTGTTTTCTAAAATTCAGTATTGCCCTGAGACTTTTGATTATGGTGGGAAGACTTATATGATTATGTGAGTTGAATTTTTATGATAGAAATTCATTTCGATGCGAAGGATATTACCTTTTACTGTTTACCTGAATTTCATCTCTTATACAGATAAGACTCCCCAAATTCTCAAAATACAATAAAATAACTACCAAACTACTTTCTAGTCTTCACATTAGTGAGTGCATAAGAAACTGCTGGCTAAGAAGATTTCTTGAATGCTTCTTTATAATAATAATCATAATGTATAATGAAAAATTAATGAAAAGAAGAGCAATTTAAGTTTTATATGTTGATAGCCATAAAGTTTATATATTTTCCTATCTTTTAAGCTATTGTTGTATTTTTTAAAGCTTTTCATCAAAAGTAGTTTTTTGATACCAAAACTAGCAAAATGTATATTATTTATAATGATATTTTTATCAACTTATATGCAGAAACGTATGTTTTTACTTCATTTCAAGATAATAATCAGCATTGACTGTAGCCTTCGAAGAGGTAATTTTCAAGAACAAAGTATTTTATTTACATATATACTTTTTTGATAGTGAATGTCAGGAGATTAACAAAAATAAAAACTATATACATTGATTTCACCTGTTTCTCTAATATGACAAATAATTAAAGCACCTAAGTGATAGATCATTTTTTTAAAAGCATAATAAAATATTTCATGTTTTTTTCAAGTTTAGAATTTTGCAGATCAGGGTTTCTTGGATGCTAATATTTGTTCTTTCGTTTCTGTACTTTAAATATACAGAAAGTAGACCCACTTTCTATTACTGAATGTCATAGAATTTATATAAAAGAGATGAAGAAATACATATATTTCAGTTAGTTGACAGTGACATTGCCTATGGGGATTTTACAAGCATTCTCTAATATTAAGCTGCCATCAATACTTAAGATAATACGGAGTAGCATTATCAGAACTGGCTTGATGAAGACTACTTGAAATAAAGAAATACAGTAAAAGACAATTAAAAAGCAGAAGTGTCAATAGCTAAAAGTACATGCGGTAGGACCAATGACTATGTCATAATATTAGAATATAAGAACTCCAAGTATAAGGAAGAATTATTTTGAAATCCTATTGGGAAACTTTCACAGTATTTATAGGAAAGTTTGGTAAGCATGATTTTTTTAATGTATGTTAAATTAACAAATAAAGACAACAAAATTTTATAATTAAAGCTATCCTATATTTCATATTTGGAAATTGAATATGTTATTATTAGAATATCAAGCTCCACAACACCTGGACTGTCACTTATTCTAGTTTAAATTTTGAAGTTAAAACCTGTCATGGTTGAAAGGACTAGTTCATCGGGATGCCGTTATTTAACAATAAGTCAAGATATATGATTATTAGGTTTGAGTCAAAGAAGAACTGGCAACTTGTATAATGATCAAAAGTCTACATTTAGCTGATCTTGTGATAAACATGTGTAATGACAAGTTGCCCAATTGCTGAGATCAACGAAATTGAGAAAATCCTTCTGGGTAACATAACACTACAACCATATGCTGAAGTTCCACCAGAGTCAGCAAGCCCACTTTCAAATCCTAGCTCTATCACTTAGTAACTGTGTGACCTTGGGCTACCTAGCTAATCTCTTTATTCCAGTTTCCTGATCTGTAAAATGGAAATAGTAGCCATGAGGTTGTTAGGTGTAATAAGTGAATTAATATTTGTAAAGCACCTAGAACAGTTATTGACACATTATAAGATCTATTAAATAAAAATAAAATAAAATAAATCTGTCTCAGATATAAACAAATGGACAACATAATATGTAATAAAAGTTTAATCAGGTTTTGAATAGAAGAAAATCCAAAGCCCAGTTTGTTCTAACAGAGAATGAAAGTTTTAGAGTTCTCAGATATTGTGCTTTTACCTGCCAGTGAGGAGCTGAAGCAGATTTTAATGGGTTGATAGGTCTTTCTATGATAAGTGAAAATGCTCTCTTGTCTTTCTTTTGCATAAATGTGGTCAAAACAGGTTTGTGGGTTTTGCTCACTAATTTGCTTAGGGCACCTTCTTTGGAGAAATTAGGAAACAACTGACATCCTTCACCAGAGGGAACTGAGACTTTGAGACCGCCTGCTACTTACTTTGACACATCAATGCCAACCTTTTGGAAAGTGTCTAAGCCACAGGGGGTAATGACCAGGTGTGCTGGCATATTTTGCCACTTCATTTCTGTGTTTGATCTGATTAAAGTGCAAGCAGGTTATTTTAGGAATTTTTAATTTTTGCTGAATGCATTTCTAATATTATGTTTCCCTGGTTATGCTTGCAGAAAAGTTTTTGAAAATGCCTTCACTGAAGAACAATTTCCATAAATTCCTGATTTTGCTTTAACTTTTAGATCTTTGCTTTTATCTAGTAACTGTCATTATCTCCTCCAAACTCCTTTTACCCTTAGCTCTGTTATCATCTTTATCACATAATATTTTAATTGTTTGTCTCTTTTATTTAACCTCAACTTCCTAATAATAAGGGTCTTGTTATTCTTAATATCTGTTTTACAACTGCACATACAAATGGCATATAGGAAAGGAAAATCAACTGTTACCCCACCAGAGAAAACTGTGTCTATTAAGAACTGTTACCTTGTTATAATCTAATAATAACAATGAGGCTAATATTCAAATAAAATGCGTTTAGATTGACATGCAAAAGCATTTTATGTTTTGTTTTAAATTCCTGATTAAGAATCAAATACGTTTTTAAAGGGAAGACAGAAAAAGACATTTGTGGTTTTGGGATATAAACCTTTTGAGTGTTTCTCTGTGAATGAGGCTTTGAAGGAGATTTTTCTTATTTTTCATGAGTAGTTGAGATCATGTGCAAACAGAATCAAGCAGACCTGTATTTTCCAAGTGGAGCAAAGCTACTCGTGTCAATCTGGCCCAAATAACAAGGCTCAATAAGATTCTTGATTGTTCGAATTTCATGTCTTCATTTTGAACTCATTTTTTTTTGAAAAAAGAAATCAGGGCCGGGTGCTGTGGCTCACACCTGTAATCCCAGCAGTTTGGGAGGCCGAGGTGGGTGGATCACGAGGTCAAGAGATCGAGACCATCCTGGTCGGCATGGTGAAACCCGTCTCTACTAAAAATACAAAAAAAATTAGCTGGGCACGGTGGCACGTGCCTGTAATCCCAGCTACTCAGGAGGCTGACGCAGGAGAATTGCCTTAACCCGGGAGGCGGAGGTTGCCATGAGCCGGGATTGCACCATTGCACTCCAGCCTGGGTAACAAGAGCGAAATTCCGTCTCAAAAAAAAAAAAAAAAAAAAAAAATCATATAATAACTTCATCTTTTCCAAGCCCCATTGCAATTAATATTGACAATTTCTATAGAATGTGATAAATTGATAAATTCTAATATCATGAAACTGCCCATTTCAAATCAAGCCTGATGCCAGCACGAAAACCTAAGTGGAAAGAAGTGCCTATACCTATCATCCTTCTTTTTGTTCTAACTCAATTGCTCTGACATCTTTTGGAAAGATGGCTTGGAGTAATTGAGGAAGGAAAGAGAAAGGTGGGGAACAGAAAAGTTCTATTTGATTCTTGTCTTTTGATGGCAGCAGATATTTAAAACTTATTGCTGTTTTATTTTCAAGGGGCACGTTATTCCTGGTGAGTCAGAAATAAAGCAGCCCTGATATGTGGGGACTAACATAACACTGGTAGATAGGCCTCAGTCATACTATAATATCATCTGACACTCTGACCTAAGGCCTCAGTATTATCACAAGTTAAACTGACACTGATAGATAGGTCTTGTTATACTCCTAATGGACATACATTATCTCCCAGAAAACCACATCAAACAAGGTCATTCTAAGAACATGATGAAGTGAGACAAAAGCAAGATCCCTGTGTTTTGCTAAAATCAGTAACATCTACTCATTTGTCAGTCTAGTCTGACCTACCCACAGATAAAATTTATTGCTATACCTACTCATGGAATTGCTCCATCTTCTGACAACAAGTTGGGTCTTCTGACCCAAGTTGGGTCCTAAGTTCTTTCTAATATTGTCTTATTGAGATACTTCATAGTTTTCTACAGTAAGCAACCTCTCTATGTGCAAAGAGTAATATACACAACTTTGTAGACAACAGTGTGCTTTTGGTAGTACTTTGCTGAAAAGCATTGGCATGAGGTTCTCCAGAAATCTCTTAAAAATGGGACTCTCCCACATGCATTTCTCTAACATGAATAGAAGTTTCTTTCTGTTGGCATTTTATTGCAGTTATCTCCACATTTACATGTTTGTCTTCTTAACCTCTTGACATCTTTACTCCATTATCTATCAAGCATTAAGCATTTATTAAGTGTTTTAAACTTAACACATGGAGAAAACATAGTTATAATATCTCCTTTGCAAAAATGTGTTTCTTCCACCACTTTCCCTTTTTCAATAAATAATACCTCCACTCTGCCAGTAGTGGAGGCCAAATATCTAAAGGTCATCCTTGAATCCTCTTTCCTCTCAAAGACCACAGCCAAGTATGACAGGACATTCACTGACTTGAGAATGACTTTTCTTTGAAATAAGTCTTCCATTTTACAATGTGTGCTTTGAACAGTGTCTTTATTTAAGATCACCTTAAATACTTAAATACTTCAGTAAATTTCTAATGTCTCTCATTACTTTGTCCCCTTTCTTCCTATGGTATACCTTCTACATAGCAATCCGAGTGACCTCTTTAAAATGTGAGATTCCATGTTAGCTCATAAAAACCCTCTAAAATAATATCATCTCTGTCTAGTGAAATCAAAAGCCCTTATTATTATCAGATACTTCTTATAAATTCAATCCTTTTAGCATCATTCTAATTTCATTTCCTACCAGTCTCTTATTTCTCATATTTATCTTTTTAATCAAAGGGATAATTTATGCCTTTTTTTGATATTTAGATAGCAAGCCAAGAATGCTGTTTATAGGGTCTTTATTTACTGCTTAAAATTATACTTTGCATTATTTCACCCACTTATCTACATAGTTTCTTTAATTATTTTCTCAGTTCAGGCACCACAACATCAAAAATGGTATTCATGAATATATTTGTAAAATAGCAACACTACTCATTAACCTTTATTCTCCTTATTTTGCTACACTTTTATTTACAGCACTTATATCTAACAACAAAAAAATTAGTAATGGACAAAGAGAAAAACAAATATAAATCATATAGAAAACAAAGAAAAATGGCAATGCTCATGCTACTTTTTCAGTAAATGGATTAAACACTTCAATAATGAGGCCGAGATTGGCAAAAGAGAAGAAAGAAGTACAGTCCAACTATAAGCTACCTATAAGAGACACATTTTGTATTCATATATAACCTATGTTGCTTACAAGAGAGTTAAAATGCATCATACAAATTGTAACTAAGTAAAACCTTGAGTAGCTATACTAATATTAGAAAAACAGACTTTAAGGAAAAAAATGTTACTAGAATAAAAAGGATATTTTATAATAATACAAGTATAAATGCATCAATTAAAACCATATATTTGCCTAACAGTGAGCCTCAAAATAAGAAGCAAAAATTGCAAAATTGAAGAGAGTAGCACACAATTAAAAAAAATACATATTTTATATTCTTGTGTCAGTTTGCTAAGAATGATAGTTTCCAGATTCATCCACATCCCTCAAAGGACACAAACTCATATTTTATGGCTGCATAGTATTCCATGTTGTATATGTGCCACATTTTCACTGTCTAGTCTATCATTGATGGGCATTTGGGTTGGTTCCAGGTCTTTGCTATTGTAAATAGTGCTGCAGTGAACATACATGTGCATGTGTCTTTATAATAGAACAATTTATAATCTTTTGGGTATATACCCAGTAATGGGATTGCTGGGTCAAATGGAATTTCTATTTCTAGATTCTTGAGGAATTGCCACACTGTCTTCAACAATGGTTGAACTAATTTACACTCCCATCAACAGTGTAAAAGTGTTCCTATTTCTCCACATCCTCTCCAGCATCTGTTGTCTCCAGATTTTTAAATGATTGCCATTCTAACTGGCATGAGATGATATCTCAATGTGTTTTTGATTTGCCTTTCTCTAATGACCAGTGATGATGAGCATTTTTTCATGTTTGTTGCCCTCATAAATGTCTTGAAAACTGTCTGTTCATATCCTTCACCCACTTTTGAATAGATTTATTTGATTTTTTCTTGTAAATCTGCTTTAGTTCTTTGTAGATTCTGGATAGTAGCCCTTTGTCAGATGGGTAGATTGCAAAAAATTTTCCCATTCTGTTGATTGCCAATTCACTCTAATGATTGTTTCTTTTGCTTTGCACAAACTCTTAAGTTTAATTAGATCCCATTTGTCTATTTTGGCTTTTGTTATTCTCACTCATAGGTGGGTGTTGAACAATGAGGACACATGGGCACAAGGAGGGGAACATCACACACTGGGGTATGTTGGGGGTGGGTTACTAGGGGAAGGACAGCAAAGGGTGGGGAGATTGGGGAGGAAGAAATGCCTGATATAGGCGACTGGGGGATGGAGACAGCAAAGTACCATGGCATGTGTGTACCTATGCAACAATCCTGCAAGATCTGCACATGAACCCTAGAACTTAAAGTACAGTAAACAAAAAGAAAAACATAAAAAACACAGTATCTGTACATTTACTATCTCACTGGTAGAGTGAATGAATGAAACAATTAGGCAGAAAACTAAAAGGAAATAGGACTCTTGAACAATACTGTTAATTAACTAATCTAACAGACAACAAGCAAAAAAAAAATACCCCATTAAAAATAAGCAAAGAACATACTTGTGTTGATACTGCTCAAAAGAAGGCATCCAAGTGCCCAACAAATACCTGTAAAAATACTCACATGACTAACCATTAGAGAAATGCAAATCAAAACCACAATAAGAAATCATACCAGTCAGAATGGTTATTCTTAAATATTCAAAAAATAATAGATGCTGACAAGGCTGTGGAGAAAAAAGAACGCTTATACACTGTAGGTGGGAATATAAAGTATTTCAGATGCTGGAAAGTAATTTAGAAATGTCACAAAGAACTTAAGAAAGAACTACAACTCAAGTCAGCAATACCATTACTGGGTATATATGCTGCCCAAAATAAATTATTCTTTAAAAAAAGAGACATGCACTTGTATGTTTATCACAGCACTATTCACAATAGGAAAAACATGGATCAACATAGGTGCCCATCAATGGTAGATTGGATGAAGAAAACTGAGTACATACATGCCATGGAATACGACACACCCATACATACAAAAAAAATTATGTCCTTTACAGCAATATGAATACAGCTGGGACCCTTATCCTCAGAGAATTGACATAGGAACAGAAAACCAAATACTACATATTCCCTGTTATAAGTGAGAGCTAAACATTAGCTACACAAAGATACTAAGATGGCAGCAGTGGACACTAGTGACTCAGAAAGGAAGCCAGAGGGAGGGTATAAGGGCTGACAAACTACCTGTCAGGTACTATGATCACTACCTAGGTGATAGGATCAGTTGTATGCCAAAAGTCGGCCTCATGCAATGTACCAACATGACAAACCTGCAAATGTATCTGTTGAATCTAAAATAAAATTTTAAACTAGAAAACAAGTAATACTAATGAGGAATGATCTCATAATCAATGCAGATGGCTGAAAAAAGAAAAGCAAACTAATCTTTAAAAATCATAAGAAAGGAAAACAATAAATAACAAAGTAGAAATAAATGAAATGACATAAAATCCGTAGAAGAGTATCAGAAAAACCAATAATTTATTCCTTGAAAATATAATTAAATAGATAAATCTTTGGCTATACTAACAACAAAAAAAGAAAACAATAGAAATTACTAAAAATAGTATAAAAGAGGATGTCACTTCCAGTATTAACAACTATAATACAAAAAATTAGGTAACTTAGATTAAGTGGACAAATTCCTAAAAAGAAAACATAACATTAATATGATGCAAAATATTAGAATATCTGAATTGAACTACAACAAACCAATATATTGAATTATTAACTTCAGAATAGTTTCCACCAAAAATTATGTCAGGTCCTGGTGAGTTAAATGTGAATTCTGTCAAACATTTAAAGAATAACTAATATTATTTCTTCTTAGGCACTTGCAAAATGAAATAGAACAGATGTACACTTTTCATCTCTTATTTCAATTCTAGGAAGACAATATTACCCTAATGTCTAAATCAAAAACATAAGACTACAGACAAATCATCTTTATGAATATATATGCATATATCCTCAGCAAATTATTAGCAAAGTAAAATCTGGCAATATGTATAAGATTAGACACATGATCAGGTGAATTTCTGTCAGTAGTGCAAGGTTACCACTGAAAAATCAAGCAATAAACAATATCATATTATTAGAATACAGGACAAAACTAAGTAATCACCTCAAAGAGATGCAGAAAAAGCATTTGACAGAACTTTCATGATTAAGCACACACACACACATACATACACACACACATATTTTTTCTCTCTCTCTCTCTCTCTCTCCAAGGTAGGAATAGAAGGGGATTTCTTAAACCTGAATGGCCATGTATAAAAACCCACAGAAAATATCATACTTAATGGAGAGAGAAAACATGTTTTTTCCCAAAGGTCAGGCTCAAGACAGAATATCTGCTCTGCTCTGCTCTTAACATTTCTTCTCAGTGTTAACCAGGTCAATTAAAAAAAAAGACTTAAAAGGCATTCAAGTTGGAGAAACTATCTTATTTACAAATTGTATCATCTTGTGTATAGAACATCTTGAGCAATCAATTAAAACAATTAGAACTATTGCAAGTTTGCAGGATACAAGATTAATATAGAAATAGCAATTAGAAAATGAATATATTTCCATAAACACATAGTGAACAATGTAGAAAAATTATGAAAACTGTTTCATTTAAAATAGCATCAAAAATATATTTTTTAAACTTAGGAATACATTTTACAAAAAAAGTGTTGACATTGTACACTGAAACTACAAACATTATTGAATGCAATTAAGGAATAATACATAGATAAATTGAAAGATACTCATCTCAATAGTTGAAAAACTTAACATAAAGATAATACTTCCAAAATTTGCTTATGTATTCAGCACAATCTCTATCAAAATCTAGCTGCCATTTTTGCTGAAAATAAAATAAATGACAAGCTGAACCTAAAATGTATAAGACAATGCAAAAGACCTAGAAAAGCCAAACAATCTTGAAAAAGGAGAAAATTGAAGGATTCAAACATCCAGGCTTCAACTTTTAATACAAAGCTATGGTAATGAAGATAGGTAACATAGCATATAAATTATTTGAGCCTAATTGTTTAGAAATATACCACCACGTGTATGGCCAATTGCATTTTGGCCATAATATGCCAAGACAGTTTCATAAAAGAATTTATTTGTATGTTTTTATTTATTTGAAAAATGATGCTGGGACCGGTGGCTATTTATGTGATATAAAATGGAATTATACATTTTCATTACATCTTACACAAAACATCAATGGATCACAGATGTAAATATAAGAGGTTTAACTGACAGAAAGAAGATGGCGTCGTAGGAGCAACTCAGGATTGCAGCTCTCAGTGAAGATGCAGAGGGTGAGTGCAAGCCGCATTTCCAGACAGATCTTTGTTGCCCATAGAACGGGGAAATTCCCAGGTGTAGGAGAGACATGGGATGCCAGCACAGCTGTTTTGGCTGGCATGGTCATTTTGGCCGGCACCGCAGCACAGCAGCACTCCACACAAAATGCACTGGTCTGGGTACCCCATTAAACTGGCAATCTGAAATTTGGGAGGGCAGATTCGCATACCCATCTGATTAAACAGGACTTGGACAGTGAGCCAGACCAGGAGATTCCCGGGAAGCAATGTTTGAGCCGGCGCAGTGGGTCACTCCACAGGAAATCACACAGATCCCGGTGCCCTATCAGCAGGTGACTGAAACACCTGGGAGAGAGTCAACTGTTCAACTTAAAAAAAAAAGGGCTCTGAGACAGGGAGCCAGGTGATCAGGCTCGGTGGGTCCCACCCCACAGGGACAAAAAAAAGGGCGATTCAAAATGCTTGGGGTTGAGAGTTTCACTGTGGGCATAGCTGAACCCAGGACAGTGCAACTCAGTGGGGAAGGGGCGTCCGCCATTACCGAGGCATTGCGCCCCTACTGAGGTACTATCTCATTGCTGATGCAGCCAGCCATTGCCAAGGCAACCCGCCATAACAGAGAGACTCTGCCAATAGGGCAGAGCCCAGGGCAGCAGGGCAGAGCCCATGACAGCAGGGCAGAGCCCACGTCAGCAGGGCGGAGCCGACAGCAGCAGGGCAGAGCCCATGGCAACAGGGCAGACACCACGGCAGCAGGGCAGAACCTCAGAAGGCAAATAGTGACTAGACTGCCTCCTAGCTGGGCAGGACAGTGCAACGGATACTCATAAAGAAAGCCCTAACTCCCCAAGACAGAGCATCTGAGAAAAAAAGGGGTTTTATGACTTCTGCTGTAGCAGACTTAAATGAACCTGCCTAACAGCCCTGAATGATCAATGGAGCTCACAGCTCAGCACTTGAGCTCCAATAAAGTACAGACCGCCTCCACAAGCAACTCCCTGACCCCCGTATATCCAAGGAGTCACATCAAAAAGGACTGATCAGACTGACATTTGGCGGGCATCATTCTGAGACAAAGATAACAGAAGAAGAAACTGGTAGCATCCCTCACTGTTCCGCAGCTGCTGTAGGTGTACCCCAGACAAGCAGGGCCTGGAGTGGACCTCAGCAGTCATACAGCATAGGGGCTAGACTGGTAGAAGGAAAACTAAGTAACAGAAATACTTCATCATCAACAATCTGGGCGTTCACTCAGTGACCCAATCGAAAAGTCAGCAACTACTCGGACAACAGGTGGATAAACCCACAAAGATGGGAAGAAACCAGCACAAAAAGGAGGAAAACACCCGAAACCAAAACACTTCGCCTCCTACAAAGGACCAAAACTCTTCACCAGCAACGGAACAAAGCTGGACAGAGGATGAATCTGATGAAATGACGGAATCAGATTTCAGAAGGTGGGTAATGAGAAACTTCCATGAGCTAAAAGAATATGTTCTAAATCAATGCAAAGAAACTAAGAACCTTGAAAAAAGATTCAAGGAAATGATAACAAGAATGGACAACTTAGAGAGGAATGTGAATGAATTGAAAGAGCTGAAAAACACAACACGAGAACTTCACAAAGCATGCACAAGTTTCAACAGCCGAATTAACCAAGCAGAAGAAAGAATATCAGAAGTCGAAGATCAACTCAATGAAATAAAAAGGGAAACCAAGATTAGAGAAAAAAGCGCAAAGAGGAATGAACAAAATCTCCAAGAAATGTGGGACTATGTGAAGAGACCTAACCTACGTTTGATAGGTGTACCAGAATGTGACAAAGAGAATGAATCCAAGCTGGAAAACACTCTTCAGGATATTATCCAGGAAAATTTCCCCAACCTAGCAAGGCAGGCCAATACTCAACTCCAGGAAATACAGAGAACACCACAAAGATATTCTGCAAGAAGAGCAACCCCAAGGCACATAATCATCAGATTCACCAGGGTTGAAATGAAGGAGAAAATACTAAGGGCAGCCAGAGAGAAAGGTCGGGTCACCCACAAAGGGAAGCCCATCAGACTCATAGCAGATCTCTAGGTAGAAACTCTACAAGCCAGAAGAGAGTGGGGACCAATATTCAACATCCTTAAAAAAAAGAACTTTCAACCCAGAATTTCATATCCAACCAAACTGAGATTCATAAGTGAAGGAAAAATAAAATCCTTTGCAAACAAGCAAGTACTCAGAGATTTTGTCACCACCAGGCCTGCTTTACAAGAGCTCCTGCAAGAGGCACTACACATAGAAAGGAACAACCAGTACCAGCCATTCCAAAAACATACCAAATGCTAAACAGCATCAACAAAATGAAGAATCTGCATCAACTAACGGGCAGAACAGCTAGCAAGCATCAAAATGGCAGTATCAAATTCACACATAACAATATTAATTCTAAATGTAAATGGGCTAAATGCACCAATCAAAAGACACAGACTGGCAAATTGTATAAAAAACAAAAACCCATCAGTGTGCTGTATCCAGGAAACCCATCTCATATGCAAGAATACACAAAGGCTCAAAATAAAGGGATGGAGGAAGATTTACCAAGCAAATGGAGAGCAAAAAAAAAGCAAGAGTTGGAATTCTCATCTCTGATAAAATAGGCTTTAAAGCAACAAAGATCAAAAGAGACAAAGAAGGTCATTACATAACGGTAAAAGGATCAATACAACAAGAAGAGCTAATGATCCTAAATATATATGGATCCAATACAGGAGCACCCAGATATATAAGGCAAGTTCTTAATGACTTACAAAGAGACTTAGACTCCCACACAATAATAGTGGGAGACTTTAACACACCACTGTCCATATTAGACAGATCAACCAGACAGAAAATTAACAAAAACATCCAGGGCTTGAACTCAGACCTGGAACAAGCAAACCTGATAAACATTTACAGAACTCTCCACCCCAAATCCACAGAATATACATTCTTCTCAGCACCACATAACACCTACTCTAAAATTGACCACATAATTGGAAGTAAAGCACTCCTCAGCAAATGCAAAACAACTGACATAATAACAAACAGTCTCTCAGACCATAGTGCAATCAAGTTAGAATTCAGAAACTAACTCAGAACCACACAGCTTCATGGAAACTGAACAACTGGCTCTTGAATGTTGGCTAGATAAACAATGAAATGAAGGCAGAAATAAAAAAGTTCTTTGAAACCAACAAGAATGAAGACACAACATACCAGAATCTCTGGGACACATTTAAAGCAGTCTCCAGAGGAAAATATATAGCAATAAGTGCCCATATGAGAAGTGTGGACAGATCCAAAATAGACACCCTATCGTCAAAATTGAAAGCGCTAGAGGAGCAAGATCAAAAAAACTCAAAACCTAGCAGAAGACAAGAAATAACTAAGATCAGAGCAGAACTGAAGGAGATAGAGACATGAAAAACCCTTCAAAAAATCAATAAATCCAAGAGCTGGTTTTTTGAAAAGATCAACAAAATAGACAGACCACTAGCCAGACTGATAAAAAAGAAAAGAGAGAACAACCAAATAGATGCAATAAAAAAATGATAAAGGGGAAATCACCACAGATTCCACAGAAATTCAAACCATCAACAGAGAATATTACAAACAACTCTATGCACATATGGAACCAAAAGAGAGCCTGCAGAGCCAAGTCAATTCTAAGCAAAAAGAACACAGTGGGAGGCATCACACTACCAGACTTCAAACTATACTACAAGGCTACAGTAATCAAAACAGCATGGTAGTGGTATCAAACAGAAATATAGACCAATGGAACAGAACAGAGGCATCGGAGGCAACACAACATAGCTACAACCATACAATCTTGGATAAACCTGTCAAAAACAAGCAATGGGGAAAGGATTCCCTGTTTAATAAATGGTATTGGGAAAACTGGCTAGCCATGTGCAGAAAGCAGAAACTGGACCCCTTCCTGACACCTTACACTAAAATTAACTCCAGATGGATTAAAGACTTAAACATAAGACCTGGCACCATGAAAACCCTAGAAGAAAATCTAGGCAAAACCATTCAGTACATAGGAGTAGGCAAGGACTTCATGACCAAAACACCAAAAGCATTGACAACAAAAGCCAAAATAGACAAATGGGACCTAATCAAACTCCACAGCTTCTGCATGCCAAAAGAAACAGTCACTAGAGTGAATTGGAAAAAAATTTTGCAGTTTACGCATCTGACAAAGGGCTGATATCCAGAATTTACAAAGAACTCAAACAGATTTACAGGAAAAAAACAAACAAGCCCATTCAAAAATGGCCAAAGGATATGAACAGACACTTTACAAAAGAAGACATACATGAGGCCAACAAACACATGAAAAAATGCTCATCATCACTGGTCATCAGAGAAATGCAAATCAAAACTACATTGAGATGCCATCTCACACCAGTTAGAATGGCGATCATTAAAAAATCTGGAGACAGCAGATGCTGGAGAGGATGTGGAGAAATAGGAACACTTTTACACTGCTCGTGGGAGTGTAAATTAGTTCAACCATTGTGGAAGACAGTGTGGCGATTCCTCAAGGACCTAGAAATAGAAATTCCATTTGACCCAGCAATCCCATTACTGGGTATATATCCAAAGGACTATAAATCGTTCTACTATAAGGACACATGCACACGAATGTTCATTGCAGCACTCTTTACGATAGCAAAGTCCTGGAACCAACTTAAATGCCCATTGATGATAGACTGGACTGGGAAAATGTGGCACATATACACCATGGAATATTATGCAGCAATCAAAAATGATGAGTTCATGTCCTTTGTAGGGACATGAATGAATCTGGAGAACATCATTCTCAGCAAACTGACACAAGAACAGAAAATGAAATATCACATATTCTCACTCATAGGCGGGTGATGAAAAATGAGAACACATGGACATAGGGAAGGGAGTACTACACACTGGGGTCTATTAGGGGAATAGGGGAGGGACAGCAGCGGGGGGAGCTGGGGAGGGATAGCCTGGGGAGAAATGCCAAATGTGGCTGTAGGGGAGGAAGGCAGCAAAACACACTGCCATGTGTGTACCTATGCAACTATCTTGCATGTTCTGCACATGTACCCCAAAACCTAAAATGCAATAATAAATAAATAAATAAATAAAAACATTGAAATTAAAAAAAGAGATTTAACTATAAAATACTTAGAGGAAAGTGCATCAGTGAATATTTGAAACCTTATGTTAGGTAATGGTTTCTTAGATAGGACACAAAAACACAAATGACAAAAACTGACAACCAAAATTAGAAAAAAAATGCTGCAGATGATACTGTAAAGAAATGGTAAGACAATCTACAAGATGGGAGAAAATATTTATAAATGGTACATTGGGTAATGGTCTTATATTCACAATATATAAAGCAATGTTACCATTAAATAATTAAAATATAAATAAAAGAGTTGAAACTTAGGCAAAGTTTTATATAAACTTTTTTTTATATACAGTCTCACTCTGTTTCCCAGGCTGGAGTGCAGTGGCATGATCTCAGCTCACTGCAACCTCTGACTCCTGGGTTCAAGCCATTCTCCTGTCTCAGCCTCCCGAGTAGCTGGGACTACAGGCACGTGCCACCACACCCAACTAATTTTTTGTATTTTTAGTAGAGACAGGGTTTCACCATGTTTTCCAGGATGGTCTCAATCTCCTGACCTCATGATAGACCCGCCTTGGCCTCCCAAAGTGCTGGAATCAGAGGTGTGAGCCACTGTGGCTAGCCCCCTAGACATTCCTTTATAAAAGATAAACTGGTCAATACATGCATTTAAAAAATGTGTAATATCAATTTTGATTAGAGAAATTCAAATAAAACCAGGATGAGACAGTACATAGATACACAAAGATGACTTCAATAATAAAAAAAAAGAATACCAATATTGAGTATTGATAAGTGTGTGGAGATGTTCAAATCCTCATAAGTTGCTAATGGGAAAGTAAAATGGTATAGCCACTTTGGAAAACAGTTTAATATTCCCTAAAAATGAGAAAATATTAAAAGAGTTAATCTCTAGCATGAATATTTCACTCCTAGATATATATTTAATAGAAATGAAAACATTATGTCCATACAAAATTTTTCAAATGAGCATTATTCAAAATAGACAAAAAAGTAGATTGAATTCAAATGTCCATCAACATAAAACATATATTTTAATAATAAACAATAATAAATTACTAATATATGCCACTGCATAGATTAACCTTGAAAACATCATAGTGAAAGAAATGAGTCCTAATTACCACAAATTTCTTGATACTCTTTAAATGAAATATCAAGATAAGTAAACTATAGAAACAGAAAGAAGATTAGTGGATAGCTGAAGCTGGAGGGAGAAGGCTGCTGAATCTGGGGAGAGATCGTTGCTAATGAGTATAGAATTTCTTTTTGCAGAGAAGAAATATTCTAAAATTAGATTAGCAATATGATTGCATAATTCTGTTAATAAATTAAAATCGCTGAATTATACACTTACATGGCTAATATTTGTGTTATCTGAATGATATCTTAATAAAACTATTTTGTTAAATTATGAAATATTGCAATTAATAGGCCAAGGCTGAATTATAAAGTAAATTTTAATGATTTTTTAAAATTATTTTATTCTGGTTTGTATTGTGCAATATCTTTTGCAATAAATGATGTATATTAAATACATATATACAATTTAAAAATACATTAAAAACCAGCTTAGAAATAAAATATCAGCAACACAGACATTTTCCTGTGCTCTTCCCTGGACACTTGCCTTTATTACCAGTCCAGAGGTAAGAACAAACTGTAATTGTTATTATTCACTCTTTTGAGTGTCTTTAAATGTTCACCACATGTATTAATCTTAAAATAATTGTGGTTTGCTCTATTTTTGAACTTTATGTGAAATTAAAGAGTAAAGGTTTTACTATGACTAGTTTCAAAAAATGTATTTTGTGATTCACTCCTATTGATGCTTAGAGCACAGTTATTTATTTTTTAAATAAATATTTAATAATTCTACATATTTTGGGGTACATGTGATTTTGATACCTGTACACAATGTATAATGATCAAATCAGGGCTTTTGGAATATCCATCAACTCAAACGTTTATTTGTTTCTTTGTGTTGGGAACATTACAAATCCAGCTATTTTGAAATATGTAATAAATTTTTGTTATCTATAATTTTCTTATAGTATGATTGAATGCTACAACTTATTCCATCATTGATTTACAGCATTCTATTTAATGTATATGTCAAAATGTACTTGTAATCTTTTTCTCATGCATATTTGAGTGATTTCCAGTACTACGGTATAAAGAAAGTGCTTCTTTATGTATGCACCAAAAGAGTATATGTGTGTATGTGTATATGGATGTTTGTGTGTTATATAATACTATTGTTATTTTAGAAAATAAAATTAATGTAAATTTTCTGAACTTAAATTTTTAAAATATAAGCACTTGGAAATATTTGTAAAATTTGAAATTGAATGATCCATTGTCATCAGAAATAACTTCACTCTCACTCACAGTGAAAAAAACAGTCACATATTAAAAAATTCTAAGAATTCTTAGACATTTTTCAATGACTAAACTAATTTTAAAAGAATTACATTTAAATAAAATTAATTTACAATTATTACTCACTTATTGTTCTAGCCACATGACAAGTGCTACATAGCCAAAGGTGCCTAGTGACTACCCTACTGACAGTGTTGTTCTAGACACACCAGAGAGTCTTGATTCTAACAGAATTTAACAGGAGAGGAGATAGAAAGTAGGTGGTTGGCATTCTGGAAAACTTAACCATGACAACGAACCAGGAACTGGTAATTCCAGTTCATTGAAGTGTGAGTGTGATTAATTACAATTTTTCTTATGTCCTGACCTCTTTCTTCTCTAAGCTTTATTTCATGTTCCTTTATTTCAGAAAGAAATATAGCTTCTTTAATGTTTTCTCAACTTTAAAACTCTCAATGTGCTATGACATATTGCTCAACTTATTATGATTACCAATTTTTCAATGTCTATATGCAACATAAGCAAAAAAAAGAACAGTAAAAAATTATTTGCAAAGACCATGTAACTTCTTTTTGTTTACATTCAGTAGCAGAAAATAATGTTCACTTAATAAAATACCCTAAATTAATATATAAGCATTAACAAATTTAGTGGCTATTAATTTCTCTCATACATTTCTGCAAAGATGTAATCTGAAGAACTATTACCTTTCCTGTATTCAGAAAGAAATTGCTCATAATTCCTGAAAATTCTTGGGAAAAATTATAATATTCTAACATGCTCAGAATTTTAAACAGTTTTGATAAAGACAATAAAAATATATCAATATTAAATTGCCTTTCTTTTTAAAAGTAAACAGACTACTCTTTGATTTTGTGTTTAAAAAAGGCAGACTATTTTCAAAATTGCGGAAACGTAATGTAGTCTGGGATTTTTTGCACTAAGATTTTGTATGTGAAGAACTCTTCAATTACTTAAGAAAATTTCCATTTAGTAAAGAGGTCCATTTTAATGACGAGTCCATAATAAGGTAACTGTATATTAATTTTTAAGTATATTTTATTGGATTTTTACATGCTATGTATGTTTTGGTTCATAACTCTCATTTATAGTATTTCTCTTTAGATATCTTGCTCTCTTCTAAATAAAAATTCTTACTAACTCATTTTCTAAATGATTATAATTAAATTTAATAATATGAATAGCAGGTTATAAATCAAAAGGTAATATTTTGAATTTGACATTTTAATAATCCTACAATATACCTAGCCTCATCATTCAACCTTTTCTTAGTTCAAAAATAAGTCTCCTAACTTGCTATTCCAATATTAAAATTTTTGTTGATTGATGAATTTCATTAGGAGAGTGATGCCTGAATTTTTGTCACAAACCTAGTTCTAAGGTTTATGTAAACAGAGACGAATAAATTTTTAAAGTATCATTTTTGTAAAATAATACATATATTTTTAAATGCAGTTTAAAATGTGCTCTATAATACTTAAATCAGCACGGAATTTCACTACACTTTTTAGATTTGTGGAAAGATTCACTGAAGCCTATTACCTACTCTATTGGCTCCAGCTATTTGACTTACTTCATTCACCTTGAGATTTATCTCATCAACTGCACATGTTTTTATGAGATGGTCTTTTTTCCTTGTTGATTCTCTGACATTTTTGTCATTTGCTTTGTCTCCAGAAACTAGACAAATTTGTGTCTATTTTTCTCAAAGGGAATTTTAATCTTTGGTTTTGAAATTTTTAATATATTAAATATGAAAATATTTCATTTCAGTTCACTGGCAAAGATAATCACCTCAATTTTGTAGCCGAGACACTCAAAGAAGTAACAAACATTATTAATACTTTTTCACAAACCAGAAACTTGATAAAACATGACTAAGATGTATGTAAAAGATAGCATATCATGCTATATCATGTATATATTATTTTATAAATATGATACTAGTTTTCAGTCTCTTTGTGAGTTTAGCTATTTGAGATTATACATAATTCAGAGATTAGATATGATTTTGGCATTAAAGATAATAAACAGTTTATTATATAGTATGTATTTATTGCCAAATATGCATCTCAATTATATGAAAAAATTCTATATAAAACATGTGAAATTCATACAAATAATTTTAGTATATAATATATATTAATGACTATGTATAATGATAAAATGACAAAGGAATAATAGAAAAACTTATCCTATCTATAGTTTTAACCTACTTCTACCAAGGGAACCTATCATTTTTTTCCTCTTCACTTACATAACCAATCCTACTGTAACTGGGTTTTTTCTTGAGTGCTGGTGAGGCACAGCTCCTGTGGGTTCTTGGCCTCCAACCTATTAAAAGAATAAGCGTTTGACAGGTGTACTGCCCCAGTCAAACTCCCCACATGGCACTCTCCCCGGAGTGTGCCGCTGTGCGTTTGGCGCCAGAAGCGAGAGCCCCTTGGGGATCGCCTCCCCTGCCTCTCCCCTCACCCCTCACCCCAGCTCCCCTCCCTCTCACCCCTCCCCTCCACTCCTTCACCCCTCCCCTTCCCTTCCCCCCTTCCCCCTCCTCTCTCCCCCCTTCGCCCCCCCTGCCCCCCACACCTGACCGCAGTGAAACTACTCAAGAGGCTGAGGCAGGAGAATTGCCTGAATCCAGGCGGCCTAGGATGCGGTGAGCCGAGATTGCACCATTGCACTCCAGTCTGGGTAACAAGAGCGAAACTCCGTCTCAAAAAAATAAATAAATAAAAATAAGCGGTGGGGCTACTGCAGGTACACCGTATGCTTGTAGAAGTAAATATCAGACCCAAGAAGTGTTGCAGAAAGGTAATTTTATTTAGGTAGAGAAAAGAGAAGAAAAGGAGAAGAGAAAAGCTTCCATGAAGAGTGTGGAAGGGGATTCCAGAGGGGAAATCCCAGAGGGAGCCCCCACCATGTGGGAGGGGATTCCAGAGAGCTGGAAATCCAGAGTAGGTGAAGGAGAAAGGGAGTTTACCCAGGATAAATTCCCACCTTCCTAAGTTCCTCTGGCCAATGAAAGGAGTTCCTTTAAACTTCCGCTGGGGTGATTGACTCTTCCTTTCTTTCCACGCCCACGAAATTCAAACACAAACTGTTAAAACTCCCAGATGTAGAGAAATGGGAGTGGGGCATGGTGCTGGGAAGTTCTTGCCCTTAAAACTACGCCCCCTCATGGACCTGGAAAGAGAACACATTCCCTGACTAGTTCTTAGTGTTTTCTTTGTTGTTGCTTTATTGGTTTTGTCCACTGGGTTCAGTGATTGAATCTTAAGTTCTATTTTTCATATAATCTATACAACTTGATTTTCTTACTCTTGCTAGCAGGGGTCATGTCATTCTTTACTATATTTTTCATGGTTTCCTGTGCAAATCATGATTCATCAAATGAAGTTGGAAAGCACATAACAAATCAGAAGATGACTGTCTTCATATGAACCTATAATTTATTTGCTTTTACAAATACAATTGTACTTCACAGATGTTATGTAAAATATTTGTAAAGTTCTTAAACATACAATGCTGTAATAATGTCAGCCACTCTTTCAGAAGATGGTGATCATTGCCATTTTATTAAGTAAGGACAGAGGTCTGTATTGTATAATTTTTAAATTTCATTTGGCAGTATTTTAAACTTGTCTTTAAATCTGATTTTTGCTATTACTATAACTATGAACATATTATTGGGTTCATCTCTTCTTAGTGAACGTGTTAATGCTTGTCATTTATATCAAACCTCATTGCCAAAATTACTTATTAAAGATTTGAAGTTGTCTAGCAAAATTAACAAACGCCTCATGGGAAAGTAGTAAAAATCGATGATGGTGCCTGAATTTAATTATAACATTTAGTTATAAATCATTTTACTTTTTTGCTTTTGTCTATGTTACCCTGAAATCCTTCAATACTTTTAACTAAAGTCTATGAAATAACAAAGCATCAGTTCTCAAGGAGAATGCTTCCAGTTTTTGCCCATTTGGTATGATGTTGGCTCTGGGTTTGTCATAGATGTCCCTTATCACTTAGAAGTATGTTCCTTTGATGCGTAGTTTCTTCAGGTTTATCATAAAGACACTGGATTTTATGGAAAGATTTTTCTGCATCTATTGATATGATGGAATTAAGCTCGGTGTCCATCAACAGTGGATTTGACAAAGAAAATGTGGTACATCTATAGCATGGAATACTACGCAGCCACTGAAAGGAAAGAAATACTGTCCTTTGCAGCAGTATGGATGCAGCTGGAGGCCATTATCCTAGGAAAATTAACACAGGAATGGAAAACCAAATCCTCCATTTTCTCACTTACAAGTGGGAGCTAAAACATCAGGTATGCAGGGACATAGAGATGGCAACAATAGACTCTGGGGACTACTAAAGGGGATATGGAGGAAGTAGAGCAATGGTTGAAAACCTAACTGAGTGAGAGAGATCCAAGATGGCTGATCGCTAACAGCTCGGGATTGTAGCTCCCAGTGAAAGCACGGAAAGTGTGAGGACACCACATTTTCAGAGAACTTTTCGTTGCCCACGGACCAGAAGATTTCCAGTGGAGGAGCCCCGCGGGTCGCCAGCGCGACTTCTGTGGCCGGCGCAGCGGTTTTGCCGTCACCTCGGCGCGGCAGCTCTTCGTGCACAGTGAGCGGGACTGGTTCCCCTACTGACTGGTGTTTGGAGCTCCGGGAAGGCAGAGCCGCTTGTTGCGGACTCAAGAAGGAAGCCAGACCGGAGATTCCCAGGCAGAAGAGCACCATCAGTCTTATCGCTGTTGTTTTGGTTGGCCGGCGCAGTGGGTTGCTCGGATTCCAGCCCTGGGAATCAATAAATTGGACATCCTCTCAGGAACTTAATGAGAAAGGCGCTAATTGTAATGATATCAGATGGATAAAATCACAATAAAGGGGAAAAAAACAGCCTAAAAAGGCTGAGAAAACTGAAAGTCAGAACCCCTCTCCCTCTACAGGGGATAGTAATTCCTCATCAGCAACGGAACAAGCCCTAATGGAAGAGGACTGTGTTCCAGTATCTGAAGGAGGTTTTAGAAGGTGGATGGTAAAAAACCTCTGGGAATTGAAACAAATTGTTCTAAACCAATGCAAAGAAACTAAGAACTTTGAATAAAGGTTAGACGAAATGTTAAAAAGAATGGACAATATAGAAAGGAATATAAATGAACTAATGGAGTTGAAAAATACAACACGAGAACTTAGTGAAATATGCACAAGTTTGAATAGCCGAATTGATCAAGCAGAAGAAAGGATATCAGAGGTCGAAGATCGACTTAATGAAATGGAACGAGAAGACAAGAATAGAGAAAAAAGGATAAAAAGGAATGAGCAAAGTCTCCAAGAATTATGGGACTATGTGAAAAGACCTAATCTACGTTTAATAGGTGTACCTGAATGTGATGGAGAGAATGAATCCCAGCTGGAAAATATTCTTCAGGATATTATCCAGGAGAATTTTCCCAATCTAGCAAAGCAGGATACCATTCAACCTCAGGTAATACAGAGAACACCACAAAGATATTCCTTAAGAAGAGTAACCCCAAGACACATAATCATTAGATTCACCAGGGTTGAAACAAAGGAGAAAATACTAAGGGCAGCCAGAGAGAAAGGTCAGGTTACCCACAAAGGGAAGCCTATTAGACTTACAGCAGATCTCTCAGTAGAAACCCTACAAGCCAGAAGAGAGTGGGGGCCGATATTTAACATCCTCAAAGAACAGAACTTTCAGCCCAGAATTTCATATCCTGCCAAACTAAGCTTCACAATTGAAGGAAAAATAAAATCTTTTATGAACAAGCAAGTACTCAGAGATTTTATTACCACCAGGCCTGCTTTACAAAAACTTTTGAAAGAAGCATTACACACAGAAAGGAACAACCAATATTAGCCTTTCTAAAAATATACCAAAAAGTAAAGAACATCAACAGAAAGAAGAATTTACATCAACAAATGGATAAAATAGCCAGTTAACATCAAATGGCAGTAATCTTAAATGGAAATCGACTAAATTTTCTAATTAAAAGATACAGCCAAAATCTAACGGTATACTATATCCAGACCTATTTTATATCCAAAGATATACATAGACTAAAAACAAAGGGTTGGAGAAAGATTTACCAATCAAATAGAGAAAAAAACAAATAAATAAACAAAAAGGAGTTGCAATTCATGCATTTGATAAAACAGATTTCAAACCAAAAAAGACAGAGTGGTATAAGGATCAATGCATTCTAACACCCAGATACATAAGACCCATAAAGAGATTCAGACTCAACGAAACAGAAAATTAATAAGGATATCCAGAATCTGAACTCAGATCAGTTACAAGTAAACTTAATTAGCAAACTCTCCACTTTAGATAAATAAAATATACATTCTCCATTTTAAATACATAAAATAATGATCGGCCATTATTAATAGCCATTTATAGAATAAAGCAATATTTCTGTTCTCTCTCCCTCTTTTTCTTCCTCTCTTTTCCTTTCAAAAAAAGACCCTCTATATCCTCTCTTTCTCTCAGCTCCTGTAAAAAAAAAAAAAAAAAAAAAAAAAAGAAAACCTAACTGAATGATCTTTGGTTAGTACCTGGGTGACAGTATCATTCATACCCCAAATCCGAGACTCATTCAATATATATATATTGAATATACCCAGGTAAAAAGCCAGCACATGTGCCCCTGAATCTAAAATAAAAGTTGAAAAAGAAAAGAAATGAATAAAGAAGGAGTGCTGTTCACTAAATATTTCCAGCTCTCTTCTTCGGAATGTTGTATTTAAAAAATATAGGAAAAGTAATATATTTTCAAAGGAAATAAAATTAATGTCTTGAAGAGATATGCTTATTATCATGTTCATTGATCCATTATTCACAATAGCCAAGATATGAAAATGACCTAACTGTTCATCAACCAATAATGGATAAAAAAATTGTGGTGTGTATATTTGTGTGCATGTTTATATACATGCACAATGGAATATATTCTCCCATAAAAAAGTGGGAAATCCTATGATTGTGAAAACGGATGATCCTAGAGGGCAGTATGACAAATGTAATAAGCCTGAAACAAAAAGACATGTATTATATTATCTTACTTATTTATGGAATCTAAAGAATTAAACTCATAGAAACAAAGTAGGACAGTGCTTCCTAGGGGACTGCTGGTGGGGAATAAAAGAGATATTGGATAAAAGAGTATAAAGTTTCACTTGTAAGATAACAATTTCTGTGTCCTAAGCTATGGTATGTGTGGTGATTAATGTATTAATTTTGGCAGTCACTACACAAAATATTTGTATATTAAATTATGTTGTACACTTTGAATATACATACTTGTTAATTAAGTATATATTTTTAAAGTGTAAAAAACAAATAAAACACCTTTAAGGCTATTTCACAAAAAGAATGATTTCTATACTTCTTCTAAAACTAACAACAAAAAAAATCACTATAATATTTGTGTAAAGTGGTTGCTTTACCTCTCATGATATCAGGTTCAATACACAGTCCAAAGTAACCTAAAAGAACTTTAAATACAAAATAATATAAATAATTTCATATAACCTGCTAATTTAATTCATTGATATCTGAAATAGATTGTAATATTGCATGTATGTATTGTAAGTATTCATTATCAATGGTCATGCAAACTTCTGGTGTCTTTATATTACAAGAAAAAAAATGAAGCAAATTTAGAGAACAGTAAATAAGCAGGGTAAAAAGCCCTAATTAATGAATAATATAGAAGCTTATTGAAGAGTAACACAATTAGAAAAGAAAGATTCATATATCTTTTTATCATACATATAAATTGTTTGAGATAAATTCAAATAAACATTTTTAAATATAAGACAGAAAACACTAATCATATGTAAGGTAAACTGTTTGTACCTATGAATTCAGACTATAGATTGAATTATTATAAAGCAGTAGAATTGCTTGGAATGAATAAAAATAAAATGATAATCTGAGTATCCATGGTTATATACCCTAAACAAGAATGTTGCAAAGGACTTCTGTTCAGTCCATACTGTTTAGATCTCTAGTTTTGAGAAATTTCTTCCATGTAAGGGAAGCGTGTGTTTCTATGCTGCTCAAAACATATTTTAAGGTTATATAAAAAGGAATCTCAGACCTTTACACCTTTACTTTATGTTTTATAATCTAAATAGTATATGGCCTTAATAGGAGCAAATAGAATGATCAAATTCTTTAGGGGTAATTTGTGTATTATTAATAATAAAGCATTTATGAAATAAAACAAGATTCATATTAGATCTTTTATCCAAAAAAAGATTTTATGAAAATTTTTGATTTTTTATTTGATTCTAAAATTGAATTTACAAATTTTGTTTTGAAAATAAAACCCAAAACAATATTTTATAAATATGTGGTTTCAAATATTTCTATTCTATTTTAGAATAGAAAGAGAAATTGAGCTTATTAACAGATATATACAATTGAAAAAATCCTTTATAATTAGATAAAATGTTTACAATGATAAATAAATTGGTATTATTGGAATTATAATCATTGGAGCCAATTTTTTAGGTGAATTAATGTTTCCCGAAAGCTCTTTAAGGGTTTTGTATGCTTTTACTTGCTGATTCCTCAGTTCATGTGAAAATCAAGAATCTAATAATCTATTTGTTACATATTACATATCAAATACTATACGAAATGAAAATAAATCTCTACTCAGCTTAAAATGTGCAGTATAGCTGAAAAGAAATCTGACGGACAGTTTAGGTCTTTATTCTCAGTACTTCTACTAGTATTTGGAACAATGAAAATTCTTATGAAAGGTAGGTGGATGGTTGAATAAAAACAGAGCAAAGTTTTGATAAACAAGTTAACAAATGTGTGCTGAATTCCTCAATTCAATCGCAAATGCATAAAGTCCTTTTGTGGATGCAACTTTTTCCAACTCTTTATCATAAAGAATCAATACGGATTGGTATAAATTTCCAGAGGCCAGTTAAAATGTTTCATAAGGTTTCTTTTTCACCCAGGAGCTAGAATCATGACTAGTGTAACTACATATAGTATTTTTTTTCTAGAAACCAATATGCATCATAAGATAATATTTTTGCAATATATTGTTTTGAGATCTTATGTGCTTTTCTCAAAATGCCCAAGTTACGAATAAAAATGTACACACTTTAGAATTTTTAAACCTTTTAATCAGTAAACATTTTTATATAAAGAGATTGCATTTAAAGTAGTAAAAAATTATTTTATGTCCTCAAATAGATGTTTTTAACAAATTACTTTGTGATTAAAGAATCCATCAAATAGCTCAATTAAAATAATTACTTGACTTAATCAATGAATTAACAAACTAAGCAAAGTTCTTAGCAATAGCATCATCCAGTGAAATGAATTTATTGAAATATTTGATTAGTGTTTAACACACTTCATTATGTGCTTTAGCAATATTGGAAAAATGTGCTTAATAGTCCTAGGATATAGCCTAGGGGCACACTATACGATATTAAAATCTTGTTGCTCTTCTTAGAGATGATCTTGGTATATGGCAACTTCATTCCAAATTAGAAGCTTAAGGAAAATTAATGAGGGTGTTAAAGATATGAAGAGCAGAATAAATAAGTAGTCACTCTGTAAATAAAAAAATCATCCCTTAGGTGAGCTCTGGGTTAATTTCTGGTCTTCATTGCACCCACTGTATAATTAAAACATCTTTGTAGAATACAGAAATCTATTGACACATGTATTTAATCTAACTCGAAGCAATTTAAAATTAATGTGAGCAAATATTTCTTTTCTTTTCTTTTCTTTTCTTTTTTTTTTGAGATGAAGTTTCACTGTTGTTACCCAGACTGGAATGCAATGGCACAATCTCGGCTCACCGCAACCTCCGCCTTCTGGGTTCAAGCAATTCTCCTGCCTCAGCCTCCTGAGTAGCTGAAACTACAGGTGCGCACCACCATGCCCAGCTAATTTTTGTATTTTTAGTAGAGATGGAGTTTCACCTTATTGACCAGGATGGTCTCGATCTTGACCTCGTGATCCACCTGCCTTGGCCTCCCAGAGTGCTGGGATTATAGGCATAAACCACCATGCCTGGCCGGAGAAAATATTTCTGTGAATAAGTTAGCAATAACAATTTTGCCTTTTTAGAGGTAACACTGAGTTACATGGATCTTTAATATAACTTTTCTATATTTTCCATGGCTGTTTTGGTGATACTGATTATTTCATTATGATATTTACCAATGAAATGTGACTGTTTTATTTCTCTTTTTGTTTTCAGTACATATGATAGTCTCTATACATATGCAGAGAGTCACAAACGCAGGAAGTCACATTCAATAAATGTTTTTTTAGATGGATAAATCCAAGATTTATCAGGAAAGGTTGATGTGGTTGTATGAGAGAAAAGCCTCCTAATTTTTCAATAAGACATAGAGACTATTGGTATTTTAGTATTAGGCCAAATCTTTTTCCTTTCACTATTGCTCTCAACCTTACCCTATTCACTTCCAAATGATCAAGATGCGGACCCTAAGAATATTGTCTCAGAAACCAGAGCTACTGAGAATTTTAGTCATTTAAAATAGAAGCAATTAATACTTTGCCTTTTAAGGGCAAAATATACATTCAGAATCCAGATTGAAAATGTATACAGTAATGTGTAACTTGTATCCAACCATGTAAAATGATTAATAATTAAGGAGAAGCCACCACCCGAAAGCAGTTTTAATTACAACTTGTATTTGCCTTTTCAGTTGTTCTAAGTACTTATACTAAACATATCCTTACTTTCTCTCTTACTTTTTTATTTTCTATTAAAAAATTAACATATCCATTGTGTATCTATGAAATAATGCTGATACATTTAATTTTTAAGCAATCAGTGTTCTGAACTCTCCACACTTTCTCCTTTACCCATCCTTGGAAGCACCACTGATACAGTTAGGCTAAGTACCCACAAAAGATCTCTTACTGAATTGTATTTCCCATCATCTCCATAATCCTCATGTGTCAAAGGAGAGATCAGGTAGAGGTAAAGGAATCATGGGGGCAGTTTCTCCATGCTGTTCTTGTGATAGTGAGTTCTAACGTGATCTGCCTGATGGTTTTATAAAGGGCTCCCAAAATCTTGTGAAGAAGGTGCCTTGCTTCCCCTTTGCCTTCGCCATAGTTGTAAGTTTCCTGAGTCCTTCCAGCCATGCTGAATTGTCAGTCAATTAAACCTCTTTTCTTTCCTTCCTTCCTTCCTTCCTTCCTTCCTTCCTTCCTTCCTTCCTTCCTTTCTTCCTCTTTCTTTCTTTCTTTCTTTCTTTCTTTCTTTCTTTCTTTCTTTCTTTCTTTCTTTCTTTCTTTCTTTCTTTCTTTCTTTCTTTCTTTCTCTTTCTTCTTTCTTTCTTTTCTTTCTTTCTCTTTCTTTCTTTCTTTCTTTTCTTTCTTTCTTTCCTTTTCTTTTCTTTTGGAGATAGTGTCTCACTCTCTCGTCCAGGCTGGAGTGCAGTGGCATAATCTCAGCTCACTGCAGCCTCAGCCTCCCTGGTTCAAGCAATTCTCCTGTCTCAGCCTCCTGAGTAGTTAGGACTACTAAAACTACAAAAACCCCATCTCTACTAAAACTACAAAAATATGCCAGGTACCTGCCACAATGCCTGGCATATTTTTGTAGTTTTAGTAGAGATGGGGTTTCATCATATTGGTGAGATGGGTCTTGAACTCCTGACATCAGATGATCTGCCCACTTTGGCTTCCCAAAGTGCTGGGATTACAGGTGACTGGCCAACCTCTTTTCTTTATAAATTACCTGGTGTCTGGCTGTTCTTTATAGCAGTGTGAAAATGTACTAATACAACCACTGTAATTGTTTTAGCTATTTTTATGCTATTTACATTTCTACATATTTATAAATAGCATGAGTATTCTCAGATTAAATTGACCCTAAAGCTGCCTTTTTACGTATTTTAAATTCAGCTTAAAAATTTCTCTGTAATCTAACTGGATGTGTAAACAGACTGTAACCTACTCTTGTGCCAGTCATTGTGTTTTGGTCAATCACAGGTGTCAACTTTCTGTTCAAGGCAATCGCTGAACTGTAATCAATGCAGCTGTTTCTGTACCTGACTTCTCATTTCTGTCTTTGACTTTCCTTTTTCTGGCCATAAATCTTTCACTATGCGACTGCACTTCAGCCTCTCTGAACCTATTCTGGTTCAGGGGCTGCCAGATTTGTGAATCGTTTTTTGTTCAATTAAATCCTCAAGTTTAATTTGTCTAAGGTTTTTCTGTTAACAGCCACAACTGCTATCCTCTGATTCATTAAATTTGACGATTATATATTGACGTTTGATTTTGGTTTGTCAGGATATAAAAATGGTGGGTTAGTTAATATTAAAAATATACCCTTGCAGATACTCCCATATGAGTATTACAATGTACCATGCTTATATTTCCTATTTTTTAAATGTTGTCTTCTGGAATAACTATAGCTGTACATGAAGTTGCGAAGACTGTACAGTAGTTGTACTGTTGACCTAGTTTTCTCCAGTGTTTACATCCTAATATCAAAACCAGAAAGGTGACCTTGGTAGAATGTGAAGTATGGATTTACATGTCCTTCTATCACAATGCAGTTTTCTGTAATCATTTTTATTATAATGGCAATATAGAATTATTCTATCATCGCAGAGATCTCCCTTAAGTGTGACACCAACACCTCTAAAATGTCTAACTCCTGGCAATGTTAAACTGTCTTACATGTTTTTGATTGAACACTTTCAAGAATTCTATAAAAATGAAAATATGCAGGTGAACTTCTGAAATATTTTTTCCACTCTGCATAATGCCCTTGAGATCCATTTAAACCGTAGATATATCAGTAGATTATTCTTTTTTGATGATGAGTAGTGTTCCTTGGTTTGAATGCACCACTGTTTATGCAACCATTAACTCACTGCGGGACATTGTGTCTGTTTCCAATTTTGAGCTGTTAGAATTCTCACTGCTATGAACAATCATAGAAAATTTTTTTGTGGACATAAGCCTTAATTAACTTCTCTGATTCAGGAGTGCAATATCTGGCACTTGTATTAATGACCTTTTAGTTGTTCAAGAAACTGCCATACTGTTTCCCAAAGCGTCTGTACCATTTTACATATGCACAATGTACAAGGAATCCAGTTTTTCAACATCCTTGCCAATATTAGGTGTTGTCATTATTTGTTATTTTAGTTCTTCTGATGGATGTACTGATGTCTCATTATAGTCTTGATCTGGGTTCCTAGTGATGTCCAACATATTTTTAAGTTCTTGTTTGCTATTAATATATCCTCTTTAGTGAACTGTTTCTCCATGCCGTTTCCCCATTTTCTAAGTGGTTTGTTTGTTTACTGTTCAATGTTGAGAGTTGTTTATATGATTTTAATACAGATCCTTTGTTTAGTTTGCAAACATTTTCTCCCAGTCTGTAGCTTATCTTTTGATCCTCTGAAGGAAGTCTTTCAAAAGCTTTCATTGTAGCAAAGCCCAATTTATTAATTTGCTCTTTTTTGAATTGTGCTTTTGGTGTCATGTCTATGAACTTTTCACCATGCCCTAGGGCTTAAAGATTTTCACTTATGTTATATCCTAAATGTTTCATAGTCTTAAATTTTACATGTTTCCTACTTTGAATTAATTTTAAACAGGCTGTGAGGTTACATTGAGGTTTATTATTTTTTTCCTGTTAATATATTCAATCACTCCACCACCATTTGTTAAGACTATCCTTCCTTCAATAAACTGTTTTTATATCTTTGTTAAAAAACATATTTGGTCGTATTTGTGTGGATCCATTTCTGGGTTTTCTATTGTGTTCCATTGCTATGTGTGCTTCTCCCTCCTCAAGTACAACACAGTTTTTATTACTGTAGCTATATCTTATGTCTTTGAAATCAAGTAAGGTGATCCCACCCACCTTATTTTTTTCATAGCTGTTTTAGCTATTTTAGGGCTTATGTCTTTCCACATCAATTTTAGAATAAACCTATCTATTTTTATAAATAATCTTTTTGGGATTTTGATAAGAATTGTCTTAAATTTAGAGATTGATTTGCAAAGAAATGTCATCATTTTTATGTTGAATCTTCCAGCAGGTAAAATATGGTATGTCCTCCCTTTATTCAGAATTTATTATCAGCATTTTTTATTTTCAGCATAGAAGTGCTATATGTATGTTAGATTTGTACCTATTTCATTTTTATTGAGTAATATTTTAAATTCTAGTTTCCTGTATCCATTGATAGTCTATAGAAACACAATTTATTTTTGTATACTGATCTTATATCTTGTAACCCCCTTGCTCTGAACTCACTTATTCATTATACAGATGTTACATTTGTTTCTTTCATTTTGTTTGGTTCTTTTGATATTTGATTTTTTAACAGACCATTGCGTCATCTAGTAATAAGAAAAGTCTTATTTGTACCTTCATAAACTTTATGTCTCATATTTTGTCTTTTTTTTAATTGTGCTATCTATAATGCCCAATGTCCCTAATATGCTAAATAACAATGATGAGGACGGACATCTTTGTCTTGTTCCCAGTCTTTAAACATTAAATATGATTATAGCTGTAAATATTTTATAGATTACTTTATCAAATTGAGGATATTTCTATCTATTTTATGACAGATTTTTCTCTGAAAATGTGTTGCAGTTATTGCATCAATTTTATAAATCAATTGATACAATCATGTGACTTTTATTTTAGACTTTAAAATACTAAAACACATTAAATTTCAATTATCAATCCAACATTTAATCCTTGGAATATATCTCACTGGTCACGGTATATAATTTTATGTATAAATATACCCCCCACCATACACACACACACATGTTCTCAGATATATATAAACCATGATTTTTTACTATTACTTTATTAAGGATATTTGTGTCTATATGCATAACAGATATTGATCTGTGGTTTTCTTTTTTTAACTGTCTTTATCTGATTTTGGCACTGAGGTAATACTAGGTTCATAAAATAAATTAAGAAGTGTTATTTCCTCCTTTTTCTCTGTAAGGGAAAAAACAAATTCCTTAAATTTTTGAATAGAAATCTTCAGGAAAATCACCTAGGCCCAAAGATTTCTTTTCTATAGTTTTATTTAGTATAATAGCATCATAGTCTTCATCTAAGTATTGGATTTCTCTAACGTTGCTTGAAAATGAGCTCAACCAAACATTCTTATTCTTATACTATGTTAAAGTTCTTAAGGAGCAACCACAAAGAATCAACAAGATAAAACCAAGAAACTTCAGAGTTCAGTAAGAGTTCTCATCAGTAGGTGGGAAGATCATCATTCATCAGTATATCCTCCAACAACCTTATCCCAACTTCCATCTTCCAGGAATGCAGTGTCCTTCATAGGAAGATACACTCAAAACCTTTTTTAAAAAAACTAATAGATTCTGTTAATATAGCAGTTTTAGGTTTACAGAAAAGTTAGACAGAAAGTAAAGAGAATTCCCCTGTACCTCCTTCCCCTCTTGCCCCACCCCCACATAGTTTGTCTTATTATCAGTATCTCTCATTAGTGTGATACATTTGTTACAACTGGTGAGCCACTATTGACATTATTATTAACCAAAGCCCATAGCTTATATTAGGCTTTGCTCTTTGTGTTGTACAGAAATACGGTTTTGACAAATACATAGTGTCATGAACCTATCCTCACGGTGTCATACCATATAGAATAGTTTCGCTGCCCCAAATATCTTTTTTGCTTCATGTATATATTTCCGCCTCTCCCCTCATTCCCTGGCAACTGCTTATCTCGCACGATTTCTCTGAATAATTTAATCCTCACAGAAACTCTGTGAAATTATTATTATGAGTATAACCCATTATCCCTATATAACTAATGAGGAAACTTGTTGAGGGTCATGCAGCTAATAAATAGCAAAGTCAGGACTTAAAAGCAGGGGAATTCTGACTCCGATACCAAACTCTTAATCATCATGTTACACATACTGCAACATGAATTAATGTCACAAGTGACAGAGGAGAATTATTTAAAAATTAATAAAATAGTTTATTTTGGTTTTAAAAATGAAAGCTCATAAAAAATAAAATAGTGAAATGAAGTAGTTAAAATATATTTATACATAAAATATATATTTGTATACACATATGTATACATATATACATACATATACATATACACACACACAAACACATCAGGACAGTGAGGTGAGGTCACTGAGAGCCATACATATTTTATATATGTGTGTGTATATATATATATATATATATATATATATATATATATATATATCCTCACTGAGAGACTGAGACTGAATCCAGTGGATTATAGAATGTTTCCCTCCCCATCAACTTGTCACCACGTATATTCTTATCTGTAGGTATCAGAGGCTAAAATTTCCTTATTTTCATTTCCCCTTTGTCTTTGTGTTTCTCTAGAGATTATTTCTTAAATAGATTGTAAGCCTTGCAGTTTTTTACCTGTAATTCACTGTTACTATGTAAGAGTCTGATTGATATACTGGTAAGGCATAATAAATTCAGTGCCTGGATCATTTTAGGCACTCAACAAATGCAAGCTATTATTATTGATGTCTTTTTTGGAGGAAGAATGTCCTTACAGAAAGTATATGTGTGTCTTTACACAGATTAAATTGCTATACATTGGATACTAGATACTTCTCATAAATTAAATGGAAGTTATAAATTATTACTACCTCCTATGTATCTATAAAGCCCTATTTCTTTAAAATTTTTAAGGAATTCTAATGGTAGAAAGTATTTTTATACTTACTTTTGGATTAATAAAGATTGTGGCAAAATTATTCTTCTCTGGCCTAAATTAAATTCTTTACATTGATTTACAAACAAGCTTAGGTGATTAGAGAAAAAGATTTCTTTGTAATGGTCAAAAAAAAAAGTCACTCTGAATGCTCTTTTACACCAGCCCACATGTTGCTTGACATTACCATTGTTCTGACTACTTGATAACTCCCTTGCTCCTAATACATTTGTGTGTCTGGATTCAACATTGTAATAGAACTATTCGAATTGTTGGTATCAAAAGGATTAATAGTTTGGCTGTGTTAAATCATCTGTGAGTTAACATTACAAAAACTAATTTTTTTTTTTTTTTTTTTTTTTTTTTTTTTTTTTTTTTTGGTGAAGAAGTCTCGCTCTGTCACCCAGGCTGAGAGTGTAGTGGCACAATCTTGGGTTTCACTATGTTGACCAGGCTGGTCTCAAATTTCTGGCCTTAAGTGATCCACCTGCCTTGGCCTCCCAAAGTTCTGGGATTACAGGCATAAGACTCCATGTCTGGCCTGTTATTTTATTTTTTTTAGGACATTTGAATTATTTTTAAGTGAGACTTTTTTTTTTTAGCTAGCTCAAATTCATCTCCTAAATATAGATTTATAGAGGCCCTGTACCATCTGAAATATAAGGAGATGCCACTATTACCAAGTAGCTTCTCTGCCAGTCTCCATGAAACACTGTAAACATTTTCTTTAAACCTTTGTACTGACCCATTGACTTATGTCCTCCTTTGGATCTACTGGGAAAATTTTGGACTACATATAACAATTGTTTCATGTTGGGTCTTCCTATGTTTATATCATATTTAACATGATTCATGATGCTTAATATTCTTTTTCAGTTTATGTAAAAAATATAACTTATCTTCTTTTCATATTACTTGATCTCTTCACCTTGATTTTAGAACAGTATTTTCATGATTTAGAACTATTCCAAACCCACTGGTTTTTACATCTGAAACACTCATTTTATTAATAATGAAATGCCAAAGTATTTTTGATATTAAATTCTGTGGTTATCAGCTCTTAGTTTGGATTTTTTAAAAAGATATGTGAGGGATGCAAATAAACAAACAATACACACAGTCTCGCACATGATACACAAATACACAAAAATTCCAGAACAGTTCAGCGATTTATTTTTTCATTAACTGATATGTTCATTCACATGCAAATAAAAACCTCTAACATTCTCCAATTTGATTTTTATTGAGTTTATTCTACATAAACAAAGGCCTGCTCTACAGATCTGCCCATGAAAAAGAGTCAAACACTGTGAAATATCTAAAGAAATTTATTCTGAGCCAAATATTGGTGACCAAGGCCTGGAACAGTCTCAAGAAGTCCTGAAAACGTGTGTCCAAGGTGGTTGGCTATAGTTGGTTTTATATGTTTTAGGGAGACATAAGACATCAATTAGCACATGTAAGGTATGCATTGGTTCAATCTAGAAAAGCAGGACAATTTAAAGCAGGACTTTACAGGTCATAGGTGGAGTCAAAGATTTTCTGAATGGCCATTGGTTAAAAGACTTATTAGCTAAAGAATAGGAATCAATGCAAAGGAGTGTATGGGTTAAGATAAGGTGGTGTGGAGACTGAGATTCTTATTATGTAGAATAGATGATGAATGTTTCTTAGCAGGCCTTAAAAGGTGCCAGATTTAGTTGAATCTCTCCTGGATCAAGAAACGACCTGGAAGAGGGAGGGGATTCTCTACAAAAATCTGATTTTCCTTACAAAAGACAGTTTTGCAGAGTCATTCTAAAATATGTCCAGGAATATATTTTGAGATAAAATACTTGCATTTCTTTTAGGCCCTAATGTCTGTCATGTGATGTTGTACCAGAGTCTGGTTGGAATTTGATATCTTACTGCTACAGTCTTGAGATCTCTGTTATATATTAGCACTGGTCAGTTACTCCTGAATTCCAAAAGGAGGAGGGTATAATGAGGCACTTCTGCCTCTCCCTTGCCATCATGGCCTGAACTATTTTTTCAGGTTTACTGTAGAATGCTACTGGCCAAGAAAAAGGGGTCCATCCAGTCAGTTGGGGGGCTTAGAATTTTCTTTGTGGTTTACAGATGCACTCTGAATGTTTTTCTTATTTCTATAAAAAATGTACATAAAAACATTCAGTTCATAATATAGACAATAAAGATAATATGTAATGATGATCTCAAAGACACAGAATATTAAACATGTTGAATGTAATGACAATGTATGTATTTTTTACTGAAATTTACCTGCAAAAAAAAAAAAAAAAAAAAAACACTGCACACTGCAAGATTAATTGCTGTCCACATACCGTTTTTGTACATATTGAAGAAGAATATTTCTGAAGAATTGGTTATTTTAAAATGTGCAGTAATTTGCTCCATAGAAATAAGTTAGAATTCCCACTCTATTACATAAAAATGAGGGCTAAGTAATGAAGGTTAAGCAGTGACCAAATGTTAGTGGGATAATACTTGTTTGTTTTCTAATTCAACCTCCAACTTCCTCGAGTCAAAGGAAATAGAACTATGCAACAAGCAAAATTCTTGAATATAAATGGAATTTTAAATTGACTACTTGTCCATTTTGCTTTGTAAATGGACCATTCTGAAGGAAACTGGTTACTATAGGCAGTGAAAAGGAAGAACAGGACTAGTGCCCCCTAGGAAACCACCAGAAGGATCTTGATTTACTAACTGAAGGATTTGCAGGACAAGAAAATTCTGTTCTTAAGGAAATAAGAGGGACCTTTGTGCCTTTTTCAACATAGGTTCAAAATTTTTCTTAGGGAATCCAGGAATGGGAGCATTGCTAATGATTAAGCCTATTTGTTTATGAAAGGAAACCTAATGATTATTTCCAGATAGTTAAGAGAAAAATAGTACCAATCATATACAAACTCTTCCTGCAAATACAAAACAAGAGAAATATTCCAAATTTGTTTCATGTGTACATTTATAAATATCTCTATGACAGTGTGAGACAAGAATACTGAAAAGGAAAAAAAAAACCTACCAATTAATCTTTCACAATATAGATTTAAAATTTCTAAACAAAATATTAAAAAAGCAAATCTGTCTGTCTTTCCTATCCATCTAAATTACCTAACTGAAAGAAATATATCTCAACATAAATGGCTTTGAAAAAATGCAATGCAGAAATGTCAAGCCATGTAATTCACCATATTAAGAAAGATAAAGAGAAAAAAGGATATGGTATTCCTTTAAATGTTTATAAGTAACTTCAGGAATATCATTTTCTATAATTTAATGCACATCCAAAACTACTTAGAAAACTAGGAAGATTTATCTTAACCTCATAAAGTGTATTTATTTTAAAAAGTAAAATTTAAAACCCAAAATAACAAGGGTAAACATATATTCAGTAAGAAATGACTGAAGCATTGGAATTGTTCCTTCTGAAATATGAGATAGAATAAAGATGTTCGATAAAACACACCATTTGAGGCTATACTGGCATTCTTATCCCCAAAAAATGGTAAAGAAAAATGCTAACTTACTATTTGTAAATAATACAGATTTGTAAATAAAAAACACAGAGAATCTATACTTAAGCTCATAATTTAACAATTTAAGCAAGCTTGGTGGATACAAAATTTATATGCACACACATAAATATATATGTATATTATATACAGAGCTAATTGTCATAATTTTATATGTTAAACTTATGCTATTAAAATAGCATGCAAAACATGAAATATCAAGTTAAAATATGATTGAGTTACAAAATCTCTGCATAGAATAAAAACAAAGCATTATTGAGATTTACTAAAAGAACTAACTAAATGGAGGTATACAGCAAATACAGCATATTAATGGGTTGGAAAAATCAATGTTAAAAGATGATAAATTCTTAAATCTCTAGAGTCAATGCATTATGATCAAAATAATGTTTTTATGAGGGAAAATTAACAATATGATTCTCAAACTTATATATTAAATTACAGTGATATAGCAAAAACCTAGACAATCTTGACTTTAAAAGGGCTGGAACACTTACACTATAATCTGTTTATCTATTAAAAAGTTACATTAATTTAGATACTGCTTAAAGAAAGTCAAATAAGGTCATTGGAACATCATAAATGGTCCAGAAAAGAGCCCACAACTATTTCGTCATTGTATTTATAAAATTGCAATGTTGCCATCCTATTGGGGGCATTGCTACTGATTAAGCCTATTTGTTTATGAAAGAATGTAGAAACAGTAGGCTTTATAATTTAAAATCCTGAAAAAATTTGGTATTCATATGGGAAACTTTGTCTTTATTTTATTCTATGAAAAAAATCAGTTCCAGATAACATATAGATATGCATTTCAAATGTAAAATAATACATCTTTCAGGTGAAAACATTAAAGAATATCTTCCCAATTTTTAGCTAGCAAAATATTTATTCAAAGATTACAAAAAATATTAACTATAGAAAAGGTTAAATGGTGAGAGTCATCTAGTAAACTGCTTAAGACCAATATTCCTAGAAGAGGCTTTTTACCTTATTGTCACGTGGTCAAACCAGGCTGTCTCCCCAGTTATGCCAGATAAAACCATGAATAAACAAACTTGTCTTAGGAATTGCCATGGGAGTTTTAAACTTGAGGCAACATGTCATAGTCTCCACTACTCTTATCAGGAACAATGATTTTTATGGAGAAAAGAAATGTAGATGGACACCTATTAGATTACTGGCACAAGATGATGAATGACATTTATCCCTTTCTATTTATGGCTACTTCTTCACCACCTGGACCCCTAAATGTTGAGTTAATCAGATGCTATTCCTATATTTACATTTGGTGAATACTTTCTAATTGGGTTGAACTGTTGTCCCCAAAAGAAATGTCCACATCCTAATCCCCAAATTCTGTGAGGGTTATTTTATTTAGAAAAAGTGCCTTTGTATATATAATTAAGGATCCTGAGATAAAAAATTCCAAAATGGACTCTAAATCAAATAAAAATTTCCCTATTAAGAGACAGAAGAGGAGGAGAAGAGACAACCAGAAGAGGGGGTGGTGTGCAGACAGATGCAGGGCATGTATTGTTGCAGCCACAAATCAAGGCATGCTGACAGCCTCCTGAAGCTGGAAAAGGCAAGCAATGGAATCTTCCTTCAAACCTCTAGTAGTAGTGTGGGTCTGGTGGCACCTTAATTTCTGACTTGTGGCCTCCAGAACTGTGAGAAAATAGTTTCTGTTGTTTTCAGCCACCTAGTTTTTGATGATTTATTATGTCAGCCACAGGAAACTGATATACTCTCTTTAATTTTTTATTATGATGAAAAGTTAATTTTTCACAACTTAAATATAGGTCAAATTACTTAGAATTTAGTTAACAAAAGTACTTTAATTTCTTATGTCATTCTTAAAATTAACAGAATACAGTTATGCTTTATTTAGCCCTTTGGAAAAGGTTACATTTTTTTGTCCCCTTGTTCTTCTTATCTAATTCTAAAAGGTTTAAATAGCTGGTTATTTCTGAAAGAAAATTGACTTCAAAAACATTAATTCATCTAGTCAGGTATAATAAAAATAGGTGCAACAAATACAAGAGAAAGGTAACATCTATTGCAACTTTGGTCCCAAGTGAATGCTGTTGGAACATAATTTGTGTATATTTTCACCATGAGAATGAATTTTTACAGAACTATCTGAAGTACTAATAAGTCCATCATTCATGTGTTCACTAAATCATTGTTTATATGCCAAAAAGGATGAGAAGTAGCCAAAACTGATGGCAGCTATAATAGCTTCTTTGCTTAGAATAAGTTATGTACAGGAAGAAAACACTTGTGTATGCCTGCAGTTTGAACCAACAAGATGGGCATATGTAAAGTACCTTTGATGAGGTCATTTAAGATTGTAGAATAGAAAAAGTTATGATACCTTGAAAAGCTGGGAGCCATTCTTATATTTTCTCAGTTACACAGTTGTGTAACTGATACATTACTTATCTTTAATCCTATATTGTGTTAGCTATGAATTATAAAATAATTATTTTAAAATAAGTTCTTATAAAAAGAGATATTGTGATGGCCAGGGATAACTGTACATCTAATAAGGCATTACAGTATAAATTTGAATTTCTTATTCACTTATTAGTCAATAAGTAAATATTGAATGTAAGGACTTTTAAAAAATTCCTCCTAGTTTTTGGATTCCTTATCTTTTTAGACAGTATATCTTCCCACTTGCCTTAGAAATTTCCTCCCAGATTTCTCCTTCACATCAGGGAAAAATATGCCAAAGATTGCTTAAACTATACTATTACTTATGCCGGTCAAGTTTTTTATTTAGTAAGAATATGTAAATTTAAAATATTAATTAGGAAGTGAGGAAAGATCTGTCAGAATATTTAAGGATTTCCATAGAACAGCAGTGTGCTCTTCCTGCCTGGTGTGTAATCTGGTTACATGGTGTCTCCTTTTAGCTTATGATTCAAATTTACCCTTTGGCTTTGCAATTCCTTCCTTAGTAATTGGCCTACGAAATAGTCAATCTGAGTAATGATGTGGATAAGAAGTACTCTTAAGTTGGTATATTCAGTTTCCTCGTAAGGAGTTTTAATACCACTTCATAATGGTAATAGCAGTAATAATTGCTACATTCTGAAGAGATTGTATTGCCTTGGAAATGTTTTATATATTAGAAAAAAACCTGTTTCCTAGAGGAGAGAGAGGAAGTATGCCATTCTTGGTTTGTTTGCATGTGAAGTTATGAGAAAATATTAAGACTGTCCAGGGTAATTTCCATAATTCTGTATTACTAACAATATTTTACAAGAAAAATAAAATGAGTTGTTTGATGTTTGTCAAAAATTCATGACTAATACCATTAGTTATTGGGGATTTTAAAAAGTGTCTTAGTAAAGCCAAAACTACATTCTAAGCATGTTAAAAGTATGAATTATAAAGTAAACAGATAATATATTTTATAGTATAAAATATTAATCTTCAATTATTTTGTCATTCAGTTACTTTTATGGAACTAAATGGATAATCTACTATAGTGTGTTCTTTAACAAAATATGATAAGCAGAATATAATGGTAAGCTAACCACAAAAGGGTTTATTAACTCTTTCAGGAAATTGCAACTACTAGAGGACTATCAGGCACTGCAGTGATGTGAATAATGATTAACAACAAAAGAACATGATAAACCTTAAGTAAGAATTACTTATAATTCAAACACTTAAGATTCTATTTTTATTGTACTAAATGGTAATCTGTACTTTAAAAAGGCAGTGAAATTAAACAAATTTCCTTTCAGAAGTGTAGAGTGGAATCCAATTTTAATTGCCCCTTGCACATCAAAGGATACATGTTCCCTGGACAGGTCAGCCTCTTCCTTCTATCTCTCAGACTTACCTGGTATCCTGACACTGATATAATCCAAAATTCAAATAATTAAAGAGAATATGATGTAGGTGGGATTTTTTTAAATCTAAAGATACTATGATGGCTCATGGCTTTGAGTATCATATTTGTTTTGGGAGTACTAATTAATGTACCTCCTGTTTATTATGAATTGAAGACTGTTTTACTCTTTGGCAAAGGGAACATTGGTTACCACTCTTTTTCTTCTTAGGTAAATACATTGGCCCACATCTTTTCATTGATTTTATGACAGCACTGATCAGTCTCTGAAACGCAAGTTTGAAAATTAGAAAATATTTCAAAACTAAATTTTTCAAGGAAAAAGTGATAGTAAAAAATTATAGATTGTTTTAATCTAACCTGTTAATTCTGTAACAGTTTTCAATTCTGGTTGTGCATTAAATTTAATCTTTACACTTTACAAGATCTGGGATTTAAAAATGTATATAGATGTCTGCTTTAAGATTTGAAAACATGACACTTCCATATTAATCTTTTGTAGGATGTTTTCTATCTACATTTAGTCTCTAAGTTTCATAAATATGTTAATTCAGTTGTAGTTTATTTTCTTCCTTGAAGTGTATTTGTATATGAATATACTGTAGTATATGAATTGTATATGAATATACTGTAGTATAACTATCCATTCTCTGTTGAATGGAATATTGAGCTGATCTCCATTCCAACAGATTCACATGTTTGAGTGCCATTTTATGTTTAGTCCTTGTCTTGACCTTATATTCTCTTACAGAACACAAAAGGAACGATTTTATACCACTCTCAAAACATGTTTTGTGATCTATGCCACTGATATGTTGTTTCTAACTCTAATGGAACATTCTTGCAGAGTGCATAACTGGCACCATGGATAGTGTATCATTGACTATACAGAGTGTAGACTGGTTTGGTGATTGCCAATAAATGGATAGATGTGTCATAAAATCATATATTTAACACAATTAATTGCAAAAACATTGTGGTAGCAAAGAAACTACAACTTACCATCATCTCTAAAGGCTCTTTCTTATAATAAGAGCCTGACAATTATAAACGGCAAAATTGTTGAAACAACATTTTTACAGTACATACATAGACATATATTGATATATCTTTATATTTTGATATGTGTATATAAACACAAAGATATAGGCATATTGGTATATCTATTCATCTAGGGTATGTGTATGTTTGTGTGTGTACACATACATATACATTATAAAATTACAATGCCCATATCCCAATACTAGAATTCTCAGTTTTATGGAGTGGCATGTATTCTGAAGTGGCATTTGTATTTTTTAAAATACCCACAAGTTATTCTGTTATTGTGAGGTCTAAAGGTAATAGAACATTTTCAAGGGACCTAACAGATAATATAATTTAACTCCTTTTTTAACATAAGAAAGATGAATTAGAGGATTTTTTAAGTCACTCAGCCAGAGTATGAAATTTGGTTTCTAAGAGCTTTCAATTCATTTCATTTTTTCTTACACCATGCAAATTACACCCTTTTAATTTATAGATTTATTACTGAATAAATTGATTAGATACAATGCTTTACATTGTAATTGTGTTTCTGCATGCATTTAGTTTTGCCTTTTATTCCAATATTAATATTTTCATCAGTTGTTATTTTATCTGCTGAGTAATAGCAAGAACAAAGAAGAAATACCTTAGGTTTTAAGTGCCATTTTTTAAAAACACAATTTGAGTTACATTATGCCACTTATGTTCAATTTAAATAATAAGAGTACATGAATTTATATTGTGACTCATTGTCATGTAAATGTATGAAGATTTCATAAATTTAAATGTTTTTCAGACAACTGTTTGACCTGTTGTGGAAAGTTTTTCCTTAGGGGGAACTCATCTACTTCACATTTGATAACATGACACTTTCTGCATCTCATTGTCATATTTTAGAAAAAAAAATAGCATACCATTCTTGTGAGAACAGAATGCCAACCAACTGGTAATACTTTAATTCTAGTTTGAAAAATGAGTTGAGCCGGGCATGTCATTCAAAGCTCTAGCTCCCTGAAATGTGATTTTAGAAAATAAATTTGCAGAACAATAACAATGATAGGCATGAATTTCAAGGAACAATGGACACCAGGAAATCTTAGTGTTCTGTTTTGCTTTGCTGTAACATGTTATTTAGATATTTGAAAATACATTTATTATTTACTTATGAATTTTAAATCAATGAGAAGAACATCTTAATATAAACACTTCATATTAAATCCTGAAAATATGAATATTCAGAAGGTATTGACAGGCAGATGGTCATTCTGGGTATTTTAGTCAACTTTCTGGACTGAGGCTTTTGCTTCAAAGTTCAGAAAAATGTTTTATTTTAGATGGTTTGAAAATACAAATAACAGAAAGACTGTTGATGTAAATTTAGAGAAACATAAGACCATAAATCCTAAGTGTTGCATAATTAAAAGTCCAGCTGACTAGTTTAATTTAAATAACTAAATACTTCTGACAATTTTAAGGATGCAAAATCTAAGTAGAACTGAGAAAACTCAGTTTGGTACCACCTTAAAATGAGAAACAATGTGCCCTATACTTTTTAAAGAATCTTTTAAAAAACCTTGTGTCATATCATACATGCTGAAGAAACAGAAATCATGAGTGCACAATTTGGTATATTCCATGAACTGAATACGTTCATACAACCAGCAATAGATTAAGAAATAGAATATTACCTGTAACCCAAAAGCCTCAAACTCCCTTCCAGTCAAAATTAAATTTCTAGAAAGACTTCTAGAAACCCAAATTAGTTTTACCTTCTTGTACTTTATATCTGAATAGATCAGAAAAGATGTATTCAATAACTTATGAACAACAGTGAAAGACTCTGTCTCAAAAAATATATAGATATAGATATAGATATATTTAGTAGAGATGGATTTTCCCTATGTTGAAATACATGAATATACTTTTCACCATTCATTATTTCTAAAATATTATGAATATGTAAATATATATACATATATATTTAGTAGAGATGGGTTTTTACCATGAAACATATATATATACATTTTGTAACGATTACATATAGATAGATAGATAGATAGATAGATAGATAGATAGATAGATAGATAGATAGATAGATAGATCTCAATTGCATTTTGTCCCCAATAAATCTTTGCAGACCCCAGGAAAAAGGCAACAAAACACGTTAGTTCACAAACTCAGCTGTCTTCTGGGGCAGGCCACATTATGAAGGAATGTTAAAGTCTCAATCTCCAATGTGACTATTTGCATATAGGGCCTTTAGGAAGGTAATTACTATTAAATGAGAGTATAAGGGTGTTGGCCTAATCCAATGAAACTGCTGTCTATATAAGAAGTTGGTAACAAAACTGTAGACAGAGAGGAAAGGCTTTTCAAGGACACAGTGAGAAAGTTGCTTTCTGCAAGCCAAGAACAGAGGCTTCTTCACCTGGAAACCAACTTTTCTAGTACCTTGATTTTGAACTTCCAGACTCCACAACTAATTACGAAAATAAATTCCTGTTCGTTAAGCCACCCATTCTTTGGTATTCTCCTATGGCTACTAGAGGAGGCAAATACAATATGGTTGCTTTGTGAATTAAATAAAATAATACACCTGAAACACAAGATATATACATAATAAAGAATGTATGTCACTGATGATGGAGAGAATTATTTTACATACATCATAACCTCATTCCTCTTACATTTTTTCTTGATATGAATAAGACACCATCTTGATCTTGTTATCTCTTTGCAGGAATGTGTTTCATTATACATTGTGATATATTTATTTAAAATACTAATAACCAGAGTTCCTACTTTTTCTTGTGTCTCTTTTAATAAGTTGCATTTTTCTAAAATATTATCAATTTCATTTGAATTGAAAATTATTAGCCTGAAGTTTATCAAAACTATGTATTTTATTTTCTTTAAACAGTCACAGGATTAGCAGTCATAATTCATGTTTCCTCTTCTGCATGATCAGTGTTGCTGTGACTTTGCCAAATTTATTAGCTTTTAAGAAGAAGTAACATGCTTTTATTTATTTTATTTAGGGTTATCTTTGATACCTGTTTCCTTAACTCCTAATGTTATCTTTTTATTTCTTCATTTGTATATGTAACCCTCTACTTCTTCTATATTTGTTTTTCTGTTTCTTTTCTAATTTTTTAACATAAAAACTTAACGCACTAATTGTGAGTCATTTTTTTTTACTGATTCAAGCACTTAAGGTTATGAATTTCTCTCTAGGCACAGTTTTGGCTGTGTCGCATATGTTTTGATACATTGTATCTGCATCATCATTAGGTTAAATATATTTTGTTAATTTTACTGTGATTTGAATCTAAATTCTTTTAAGTGTAAATGGTTAAAACTATTCATTATGAACATGTTATACAGAAGAATAAATACCAATATTACCTGATGAGTAATGGTGTCATATGGAAATAGTAGAAATTAGAAAATTTTCTGGTTTCTTTAACTTACATCAAGCATTTAATGCCTTAATTTGAATTATGTTAAATAGTTAGACTTTTAAAATATTTTTATGAATATTATTGAAAGGCCATGTTTTAATTAAAATTAGTCTGTTTGAAAATTATATTTCTGAATGATATGACAGTGTTTTATATTTTAATTAAATATTAACAAAACTGGTCTTTCCATCTTTCACTTTTCATTATTTAGATGAAATAAAATAAAAGTAAATATAAAATAGTTAAAACAAATAATATCAGATATTATGTAATTCATTGACTGTGTTTCTATATTTGCTACACCAATTATTTTTATTAATACAAAATATTTTACATATTTATGAGGTGCCTATAATTTTTTGTTACATGCATAGCCTGTGTCATAATCTAGTCAGGGTATTTGTGGTGTCCATCACCTTAAGTACTTATCATTTCTATGTGTTGGGAACATTTCAAGTCTTCTCTTTTAGCTATTTCAAAATATTCCATAAATTATTAAGTGTAGTCTTTCTACTTTGCTATAAAATGTTCAAACTTGTATCTCCTATCTAGCTGTTTATTTATAGCCACTGACCAACCTCTCTTCATTTCCCCTCCTGCCCACCCACCCTTCCCAGCCTCTGGTATCTATCATTCTACTCTCCACTTCCATGAGATCAACTTGTTTGGCTCCCACATATGAGTGAGAGGATGCAATATTTGTGTTTCTGTGCCTGGATTACATCATGTAACATAATCTTCTCCATCTTTCTTGCTGCAAATAACATGATTGTATTTATTTTGGTCAAATAGTATTCCATTGAGTATATACACATATTCTTCATTCATCTGTTAATAAACACTTATATTGATTCCATATCTTTGCTATTGTGAATAATGCTGCAAGAAACATGGGATTGCAGGAATTCCTTTGATATACTGATTTCTTTTACTTTGATCAAATACACAGTAGTGGAATTGCTGGATTATATGATCGTTCTATTTTTTTAGTTTTTTGAGAAAGCTCCATAACAGCTTTCCATAGTGGCTGTACTAATTTACATTTCCACCAACAGTGTATGCATTTCTATTTACCCACATCCTTGCCAGTATATATTCGTCAATTTTCATACTGCTGTGAAGGAATACCCAAAAACTGGGTAATTTATGAAGAACAAGAGGTTTAATGGATTCACAGTTCCACATGGCCAGGGAGGCCTCATAATTGTGGCAGAAGGTGAAGGAGGAGCAAAGGCATGTCTTACATGGTGGCAGGTAAGAAAGCCTGTCCAAGGATCTGCCCTTTATAAAACTATCAGATTGGCCAGGCATGGCAGCTCACACCTGTAATCTCAGCACTTTGAAAGGTGGGCAGATCACAAGGTCAGAATTCAGGACCAGCCTGGCCAATGTAGTGAAACCCCATCTCTACGAAAAATACAAAAATTAGCTTGGCATGATGGCATGTACCTGTAATCCCAGGTACTTGGGAGCTGAGGCAGGAGAATTTCTTGAACCGGGACCTGGGAGGTAGAGGTTGCAGTGAGCCGAGATCGCACTACTGCACTCCAGCCTGGGCTACAGAGTGAGACTCCATTTGAAAAAAAAAAATATCAGATCTCATGAGATTTATTCACTATCACAAGAACAGAACAGGAAAATCCAACCCTAATGATTTCATTATTTCCCAGGATAGTTCTCTCCCAGGATATGTGGGGATCTTGGGAGCTACAATTCAAGATGAGATTTGGGTGGAGACACAGCAAAACCATATCATCATGTCTCTTACTTTTGTCTTTTTAATAGTAGCCATTATAACTGGGGTAAATAATATATCATATGAAATATGGTTTTTAATGCTGCTGCAGTGGCTCATGCCTGTAATCCCAGCAATTTGGGAAGCCGAGGCAGGCAGTTCACCTGAGGTTGGGAGTTTGACCAGCTTGACCAACATGGAGAAACCTTGTCTGTACTAAAAATACAAAATTAGCCTGGCGTGGTATGCATGCCTGTAATCCCAGCTACTCAGGAGGCTGAGACAGGAGAATCACTTCAACCTGGGAGGTGGAACTTGTGGTGAGCCGAGATCGTGCCATTGCACTCCAGCCTGGGCAACTAGAGAGAAACTCTGTCTCAAAAAATATGTATGTGTATATATATATATATATATATATATATATATATATATATATATATATGGTTTTCATTATCATTTTCCCGATAATTAGTGATATTGAGTATTTTTTTTAAATATATCTGCTGGCCATTTGTATGTCTTCTTTTGAAAATTATGTTCAAATCATTTATCTAGTTTTCAATGGGATTATTTATTTTTTAATTTACTATTGAGTTATTTGAGTTACTTGTATATTTTGGATATTCGTTCCTTGTCAGATAAACAGTTTGTGTAGATTTTCCCCCATTGAACACATTGTTTCTTCACTGCTGATTGTTTTCTTTGCTGTGCAGAAGCTTTTAGTTTAACATAGTCCCACTTGTCTATTTTTGTTTTTATTGTCTGTGCTTTTCAAGTATTAGCCATAAAATATTTTCCTAGACCAATGTCCTGAAGTGTTTTCCCTGTGTCTTCTTCTAGCAGTTTTATAGTCTGGGGTCTCACTTTTAAGTGTTTAGACCATCTTGAGTTATTTTTTGTATATGGTGAGAGATAGGGGTTCAGTTTTATTGTTAATTTTCTCAGCATTATTTATTGAAAAGGGTGTCCTTTCCCCACTATATATTCTTGGGGCTCTTACAGAAAATGACTTGGCTATATATATGTGGATTTATTTCTGGATTCTCTTTTTCTTCCATTGGTCTATGTGTCTGTTTTTATACCAATACCATGATGTTTCAATTACTATAGGCTTGCAATATATTTTTAAAAATAGGGTAGCAAGATTACTCCAGGTTTGTTCTTTTGCTCATGATTGTTTTGGCTATTTGGACTCTTCTTCGGTTTCAGACAAATTTTTGGCTCTTTTTTTTTCTAATTTTGTGAAAACTGTCATTGATAATTTGGTACAGATTGCATTGAATTTGCAGATTGCATTTTAACAATATTTATTATTCCAATCCATGAACATGAACTGTGCTGTGATAAACTTTGATCTTAATTACATTTTATAAAATTTTATTTTATTTTAAAATTGGTGCTTATTTCACATGCCCTGCAAGGCAAATATACGGTTGTTGAATAAAGCCAACCAATTATGAATTAATACATAAAATGTAAAGATTTCATCAAAATACTAACTGAAGTAGCTCGACTTACACTTAAAAAAAACAGACTTTAGTGGTTAAAATCATGGGACTTGATACTTAAAGTTGGCATTCCAATATCAGTTTTGCCAATTAATAATTCTGTGATGCTAGACATTTAAATAATATTCTATAATTTTCTTATCCAAAAGAGGAATCATAACTTTTATAACTTTTATTATTATGAGGTTTAAATAAAGTAATACATAAAAGCTATCAGTGTCTGACATAAGAAATACTTCAATATATGTTACTAAAACATGTTCAGTTATCCAATATTTATTTTAAATAATTAAGTACACATTTATTTATTAAATGTTAATATAGTTGAAATAAAGTAAAATATTATATTGTCTTTTTTAAAAGACAAAACCTTATTTATTTCTGATTTTCCTCAGTTATGTTAATCATTGATGCTGAAATTGAGGGTGTATCACTGAACATGAAACAGTTTAATCAAGATCTGGATTTAAATTACAGTTCTTTCATTTGTTTATTATATTAATGGATGAGATTTTACTCCACTGGAATTTGATCATGTATGAAATAGAGAATATGATGTCTGCTTCAGAGATAAGGTGGAAGAGATAAAATGACATTCCTTAAAGAGAGAGGGTACAATTTTCGTATTTTTTAATTTTCTGTGATCTTAAGGACATAAGTGTTCAAATTCTCTAGACTGAATTTTCATGAAATGTTTTTATTAGAATGAAAACCATCAAAGCAAAATAAATATTTCATTAAATTTTATAGTTAATTATTAAATATTAACTGCATTTTTATTTAAAATCTATCTCCTGATTTGGCTTAGGCTTCTTTGTCAAATAACCCATCTGTCTAAGAAACAGTTTTATTATTGCTAGAATGAGATGTGTTTGCTTCAGCATCAATTTTATTACTTTTTTTTTAAACTTATAAGCATTGAGAAGATTTGTTCACGTAAACAATGGAAATAAGTGGTAAAGTAAGAAAAGACTTGCCTAAATCCTTAGGCAAGATAATAGATTTTTCCACTTTTGGCACTAGACCTGCAGGCTACTGCATATATTGTCACTGGCATGTGGACATTTGTTTATTGGTGACCTCTGGATGACTCAGTTCTCTTTGTCTCTTTCTTTTGCCTGGAATTATATGCACAAATTTATGCCCTTTTCTTTTCCTTAGCGTTTGTTATGGATAAAGCTATGAAGGCATACTTCTTTTACTCAATTTAAAGGTGATAGTTAAAGAAATGTAACAGATTTTATTTCTATTTTCTCCCAAATATGTCATTATTTTGGCTCAATCATTTTGAGACCAGACAAAGTCAAGTTTCAAAGAATTACTAAAATTTTCCCACTACCAACATTATTCATTAGTTTAACAGTGTATTGAAGCTATTAGATCTTGTGTGGGTAGGAACAAAAACACATTCATCTAAAAATTAGAAGTGTAAATATGTAAAATTTTAACAGAAAAATTCCATGTTAATTGTTATATAGTTTGCTTGCATCTATCCAATAAGTTCAAATATTTATGGTTCTTAGCTCAATAGATTTACTGATTCTAAAATTATAAACATTGTTCCAAAAGCTGAAAAAAAATAAAGTTTATCTATTCTTGTGCTTTCATAATTATTACAAAATAATTAACATTAATAATTCAATGTACTGAAAAATCCCTCCCAGTTTTATTCATAATTTAAATTGTAATACATTTTAAAACTTGAAGGAATTTAGAGGTTATGAAGTCCAACAATTCCAGATAAGGTAAGAGATGTGGTTAGGCTGAATGATTTCTTTAAGATCATTGCTATGTAGTAGTAGTGACTGAATGATTTCTTCAAGATTATTGCTATGTAGCAGTAGTAGTAATGATAGAAAAATTTTTAACAGTGCGTGGTAACTCACACCTGTAATCACAGCACCCCAAGTCTGAGTTGGGTGGATCACAATCAGGAGATCGAGACCATACTGGTGATGGTTTTACCTGACCAACATGATGAAACCCCATCTATACTAAAAATGCAAAAATGAGCTGGACATAGTGGGGCATACCTATAATCCCAGCTACTCAGGAGGCTGAGTCAGGAGAATTGCTTGAACCAGGGAGTTGGAGTTTGCAATGAGCTGAGATCTCACCACTGCACTCCAACCTGGTGACAGAGCAAGACTCTGCCCTCTCCCCACCAAAAAAAAAAAGTTGTGATTAATTTAGAAAAAATAATTCAAGACCATTGAAATGATCAAAATGTACGATGCATAATGAGTTTGTGACAGAAGAATTGGACAAAGTTTAGACCATACAGACATTTGGCTAAAGGATTGTGATTTTAATAGATAACGACACTGTTGAAATTTTGAATCAGATAATTCCTTGTGACAGTGTAATATTTCTATGCATTATGAGATATGTATTACCATTCTTGGAACCACTCACTAAGTGCCGGTAGTATCTCCACACATACTCCATTTGTAATCATCAAAAATGTTTCCAGATATTGTTTGATATGGTGTACCGGCAAAATCAATCCTGATAGAGAACTACTGATTTACACACAAATATTGGCCACTACTTTTTATGAAATATGATATACTAAGATTTTCTTTTTTTTTTTTTTTTTGAATTGTACTTAACAAAAGCATTAATGAAGATTGTATGTGAGAATGTTATAGTTAGAAAGACTCACTGGAAAGTGATTTTAGGACTGAAGATGAGACTTGATGACAGTATGGTAAATCAACTTAGAAGGATGCTGTAAAGGAGAATTAAATAAAACTGATATAATAAATATGATGTGGAAAAACATTTGTTATATTTTCTAATTTTAATCCCGATATGGTATTATTTTTACAAGTTTACATATGAGAATAAGAATGAGAAAAGTTAAGAAAATTGCCCTGCATAAACCAGTAGATTATACAAATAAAATGAAAGGTAAAACTACTTTATCAAGGTTTTATAGATTTAAACATCTGTTATTATCTGTTACTACACTGCTTCTGTAAAATGTTGTATAGACAGTTATATTTATAGATCTAGATTAGTTATTCAGATTTGGTAAGTTTTCCTTCAGTCTAGCATCTGACACTGTTTTCCCAACTAAAAGTTCATACTTTAACCTCCTCACACATTTTTTGTGCATATACGTTGTTTTTCCTTTTATTCATCTTTACATCTGTTTAAAACACCTTTATCATTATTTTCTTCCTTTTTTTCCAATCTCTATCAAGCAAATTGCTTAATTCAGACTACGAAAAGAGCAACAGGATAAAGTGTATTTTTAAAATCATTTACTCATTTTTTTTAAGGCCCAGGGATTAATTAGGGCAAAGTTTTAGGGTTTATGCTATCAATATGATGACCACTGATTCATGGTCTGTCTACCAAAACTGTGTGGTTCCGAAATTAGTTTAAGCAAATAAATGTATTTTTATAATAATTCCTTGAAAAATATCTGTATTGATGAGCAACTTTTGTTACAATTAACATAATCTCGGACCTGAATAAATAAGTATATTCTCAAATCAGTGTATGTTTAAGGGCTACATTTTGATAGCAGTTTGTATTGCTTTGTGGTTCCATGATGTCCACCAAACATCTCATTGATTTCCTTGACTTTTCTACCATGGCTAGAAGATGACTGCTGAAGATCCAAGTATTTCATTAATAATCACAAGAAGGCAAAAAAAAAAAAGACTAAAAGTTGTTTCAATTACTTTCATGTAAAAAAGCAACATTTTCGTAGAAGCCTGAACCCTCATCCAAGGGAACATGTAGTATATTTAAAATGATAATGATAATAATATTCTCTCTCTGTTTGGTAACAAGGGTGATACTAAATAAATAATTAGCATACATATGAAAAAAGAACTATTTGCCTTTAATAGAACTTCCTAATCTTAAGCAAGTTCACCAATAAATAATTATTATGTACATCTTAGATAATTTTATAGACATTAAATCAGTAAGCATCTATTATACTCCTCGTTTTATGTAAACTTCTTGATGTATCTAAAGTAAGGTTTTATTTCACAAATATTATGAAATTCAACATCATTTTTTATGGCTTTTCATTCAGCCTAGGAGGGTTCCCAAGAAGTCACGTTGTGATGTTAAACCCTATTTTCTTTTAGAAACTTGAGAACTATAAATCAGAGCATTAAATTTGATATCTATAAGCATATCTTGACTGATGCCTGCTAGGAGACTAGTAATTTGCCACACTTTCAAGCTGATACTCTTTAAATATTTATCTAGTAGGAACAGTACTGGCACTTTCATAGATTGCTTTCTTGTTTCAATTTTGAGGTGCTGTCAAAGGTGGAAATGAGAAAATTTGGATTTTTTTTTGTCTTGTGTAAGCACATAGATCCCATAGAGCTTAAATAGCATTGTATTTCTGATTTATTCCAGTAAGGTGTTTAGTGCCTTTTAAAGATCAGCATTGTAGAAACTGATAAGCTAGATAACTTCTTAGTCCAGTTTCATCTACAAAGTATTGGTGGAGGATTTCATTCCACAGTTCAGACTGTATGACAGCTTTTAGTGAGCCACCTCCGAATTATAATCTATTAGTCATAAAACTAAAGATCAGAAGGTATTTTTAAAAACTACTGCCCAATTGTGCACTGCTATGGTCTTTGAATTAGTAACTTCATCCTCATATTCAAAAGGTCCCAAGCTTTTCCCTTTCAGTCAGCAAACATCTTATCTGTGTCTTTCACAGTTAGCCCATTACTCAGATATGCTTTAGAAGCATTCTTAGTAAGCTGCTTCAGTTTTCTACATTTGTAAAAAAAATCAGTTTTACATCAAGGGTGCCATGGATATTCAAGTAAGAGTAAGTTTATTCTAGCAAAAATTTCTAGTTTCTGAAAGTCAATTATAAGAGAAAGTATAGGTAAAATTGATTTATAAATTAATATGAAATATATTGGCTTATAAATCTTTCACTGAATCTGAATGTTTATGTATTATCCTCTTTATTCCCTACAGATTGAATGCAAAGTTCATGAGGGAATTATTTTGCCATTGTTGCTGTTTTTATTTTTCTACCTTCAGCACCTATAACATTCCCTGTCACATAGTAGGTGCACAGTAAAATACTTATTAAAAGAAGTATGTGGATACATAAATTAATTTTAAGAAATATACTACACTTATCTATACAAATAGATGTATTGTACATACATACAACTGTAAGCACACTTTATATAATACTATATATATTATTTTTAAACAAAAAATCTCGGTATACCCTGAAAATTTTTATATATGATTTTATTTCACAGAGATAGATTTTAAGGCATAATTTGACCGAACTGATGATAATTTGACTGAACTTTAGAAAATTAAAGTAGTAAAATAATGTTCTAAGGTATCATGTAACATTATATATATGAGGTGTAATATTAAAGTAACACTAGAAGAGGTTTTAATGAGTATATCTCATGTTCAGGTGAGAAACTGGAGTCCCAAAGCGGTGAGGTAAGTTGCCTAAGTGTCTACATCTAGTCAAACCTACATGAGAATTGGTAGTTATTACAAGTAGGCATTTAGTAGAAATCAGAATTTAATATACAGACTGAGAAGCAAACATAAAGAACCAAGGTTAAGTTAAATTCTTCTCAGATTTGCTTATATTTGAGGCCAAACTTGCACATGGAGATGGAGAGAATAATATTGAGGTCATTGGTTGTGAGGGAGAGATGGAAATACACAGTAAGAGCAGAAACACCACTGAGAGCAGAAAAGATAAATAAGAAAAAAATGTGTAAACAAATAATCATATGAAAGGAATGGTAGATGTCCACTAGGACAAACACCATTAATCTGTCATCGAGGCAAAGATAGTCATCTAAGGTAGGCGTAATCTAGGAAGGAATTAGGGGCTCCACAAAGAAAAGATATATGAGACAGTGATATGGAACACTGAGCCTTGGGTGGAAAAGAAATGGTGAGTAGAATCTAAGCAATGGTGAGGGTCTGTGAATGTCTGCACTATAAATAGATTGTTCCAGGTTTATGTAGGGAAAAAGATGAAGTTTTATGATAGGAATGGATAAATGAGTACAGTTAAGAGTGTACCTTAGTACTCTCACTTACAGGTAATGTAAACTCGAATAAAGTAAAGAAATAAAGCAAGCAAGCAATATCTTGCTCAAATTACAGAACATTTCATTAGTAGAGCTGTTTCCAAGCATAAAAGATTTTATGTGATCAAACATTACATCAGAAATCTATTTGTCATTTAGTGCTGGTTTCCTCTGTATTGGTTATATATCTCTCTGCTCCTGGCAAAGAGAGGATGATTTGATTCTACTGGTTTGGCAAACCTACCTGAAAAAGAGTGCTTAATGTCCTATAATTTTGACCCAAGTGTCTGGATTGAGTTTATCTGGTTTGGCATCTATCACGTAATCAGCATTAAATCATTCACTCTGGCCAGGAACAGCCAGGAAGTACATTCTCTCATCCACAATTTCAAAGACTGAGATTGGGATAAATTGTTTCCCAAAAGAAAATTCAAAAGAAAGAGATGATAAAATAATAGATGCATACTGCAATGTGTACTAGTTTAAGTAAATATATCTGTAAAATGTAAAAATTTTAAAATCACCATGGGTTAGAATCTCTAGAATTGGTAAAGTGAAATATATTTTTGGTGCAAGTTTGCTTCCAGGGGCACTATTAGAGTAGATGAACATTAATACCAGTTATTCAATGGTACTTGTTCAAACATGGTAGGGAAGACTTGATTCAGGACCATCACAATTGGCATAGAACTACTCCAATGAGATTTTGCAGTGGGAGGGGAAATTGGGCTCAACTCTAAATACAGCAATGGCAAGTATGAAAATATAGCTGAAAAGGGTGGGGTTCAATGAATGAAAAGTCACTAAGAGGAAACATAAGGGGTAAGTTGAATTCTGAATAAACCACCTAACAGAATTCTTACTGAAGACAAGACAGGCTGATCAGACATCCAGTGGGGATGGTGGATCATATGGAATCTGATCAGATATTAAGGGTGATGAGATATCAAGGGTGCGGGATTCTTATTATATTTACTTAGCAGGGTTTTTGATGAAATTAGATTTTACAAGGAAATGCATAGATGAACCTTGAAGTTTTAGAAGGCTGATTCAATTCTGGTCCAGCAGAGAATCTTTGTCAGTTTGAGGTCCTAAGAACTGCATAAGGAAAATATATTTTTTTTCATGTAAGTTGGTGTCAGTGGGAACTATGTATATTTTTGGTCCAAGAATACCAAAAGAGCAAAGAAATTCAGATAAGAAAGCATAATGGACACTACCATGAGAGAACTGGGTAGGGTACAGACACTAAAGGTGTGATTTTAGAGACAGAGCTAATTAAGTGGATAAGAAAAAATAAAGCTGTAGAGATAGAAATTAAGACAATGTGTTCAGACCAGGCATGGTGGCTCATGCCTATAATCCTAGTGCTTTGGGAGGCCAAGGCGGGAGGATTTCTGGAAGCCAGGAGTTTCATATCAATCTTGCCAACTAGTGAGTCACCCCTCTCTACCAAAAAGACAAAAAATGAAAAACAAAAAGAATTAGTCAGACATGGTGGCACATGCCTATAGACTCAGCTACTCAGTAGAGTGAGGTGGAGCCCAGGAGTTCCAGGCTGCAGTGAACTATGATCATATCATTGCACTCCACACTCCAACCTGGGCAACAGAGCAAGATTTTGTCTCTAAAACAAAACAAAACACAGCAAAATGTGTTCAGAAGGAATACAAATCTTTGAGATGTCTGCCTAGCACGGTGCCTACTACCAGGGAGATAGCACATATATATTCATTTAATTTATGTAAGACAGCACATTATAAAATTCAGTGAGGATTTTGTTGGCAAATAGGAAAGATATTGGATGATAGTGCACTCAAACAATAGATCCTACTTCCAGAATGTTGGACAGATGAGCAATGGAATGCTACCCAAACTTATGATTGCTGCTGGAGCTGAATGAAGAAAATACATATATGGAAGATGGACATCAAACCTACAGCAATGTTCTTTTCTTTAAGAATGGGTCAAAGTCAAGGTTACTTTGTAGAAATGGATTTTCTGGAAAAATGGAAATCGGCAATTTCTCTTAGTACTCTTTTTGAAAAAGTATCCTATTAATAGGTGATAAAACATGCCTTTCTTCCTCTCCCATTTATTAGTGAATTTCAATGCACAAAACCCTACTGATAATTGACATAAAAGGCTCATAAGCATCATTAAAATCTCTTTTACCAGGCAGTCATTTTAATTTTACAAAACCAGCATTCCTGTTAAAATGGCATTACATTAAAATGAGTTTTATTGTACTATTTGAAAAAGTATAAAGGCCATTTTTTTAAAGAACATGAGTATGGTGGTACAGAATGCAGTTTAGGATTTGGTGTATACGCAGAATAAATGTAGAAAATGTGAGTGACTAAATACTTTTGGTTTGAAAAACTAGTACAATTTTTTTTTACATGTTTTTAATTTCCTAGACTCTCTATTCCTAAAACTTTTAAATAGATAAGATCACTGGAAAAGGAAAGAGCTGATTAAAATCTAAAATGTAGGTTAGTCTCTAAAATATCAGACAAAATGCTGAATTTGGAAAATATGCATATTTTGTTCCTGGCAATGATAACATATAGTTTTATCATTTACTGGTTGATCCTCCAGTGAATAATTCAGTAAGTGCCCTTTCCAAATAGTTTACCCTAAGTACACATAATAATATCACTAATTAAAATATCCTGTTAATATCTTCATTTTGTTTCATAGCTCAGCTATTTTCCAAGCCAGGTAGACTAATATATGCCTATTATTAGCTTAAATTTTGAATCACATCCAATAATAATTCATAATAATTCCATGCCATTTCCAGCTTTGAACTAACTCCATATGCTGAAGACTTTAAAATGCTCTCCTACTCTGCTTCTTTTATGTTACAAATTTTGTGACTTTGCCAAATATAGTCTCAGATGCTTAGATCTTATCTGACAGCTTTTATTTATGTGTAGTTAGATTGTAAAATATCTTCTGTTCCATATTTCTTTAGTTGTGTGTATTAGGAAACTAATTTATGGACATTTTATTCAATCATTTGAATTTTATTTAAGTTAATTTAGTCTGCTGATAACTATGACTGAAAAAAATATGGGAGGACTATATGATACTAAGATCACAGAATCTAATCTCTGAGTTAGGGAAAGGAGGAATGAGATGAGTACTGGCAAGTAACAAAGTAAGTCTAATATAAACCACATTCAATCAGACTTTCCTTGCCCTTAACATGTATCTCACTAACAGACTTAAGCCTTAGATTTATGTCAGAGTTATTAATTGCATATTATTCTAATAACTTGTTTAAAATTAAATTTTTAAGAACTTAAGGTATTTCAATATAACATTTTTAGGAATACTTTGCCAAGTATAGTATTAAGGAAATAGAGCCATACCTACATGATGGGTCTGATATCAGTGAACTTTAGGAGCCATGATACTGAGAGGAGGAAGGTGTGTGATGCTCTTTAGTTTGTCAAGCTATTTTACATAACTTAATTCACTTCAGAGCCACAAGACAAGTTGCATGACCTTGGCAAAGCCACTAAACTTCCATAACTTTCAGGGTTTTCTCTCTCTCTCTCTCTCTCTCTCTCTCTCTCTCTCTCTCTCTCTCTCTCTCTCTCTCTCTCTCTCTCTCTCTGTGTGTGTGTGTGTGTGTGTGTGTGTGTGTGTGTGTGTTTAATTAGTGAGGGTTATGGAATAGAAGATCTGGTACCCTTCTTTTCAGATGTAGCCCAAATACCAGTGGAAGATTGAATACCCCTAACCTAAGTTGTGGACCTGATTGGTGTAATGGTAATTCTTGACATTGATTGTTGCAGGAATTTAAACATAGTCCGTAAGTACAGGACATCCCCTGGACCCTATAATATTTCAAGGATGGGCATGAAATAAAGTTCTTCTGTTAAGCCTAGAGAAGTTTGCTAAGTGCCTCTGGAAAATAATACTATTTTTATATTCTTTCTATAGACACACAATGGTTTTTAATGAGTGTATACTTATCCCCTAGCATAGTTTCTTATTGTTTGCTGGAAAGTAAGATTGTTTTAATATAAAATGTAACATATAAAAGAATAAAAGTCATGAACTTCAAGATGATTCATCCAGTTATATTTTCTCTATATATATTAATCTTCTACTTGCTGAATAAAATGTTATCACACACTGTCATCTTCCCCTTGAATCTGTCATTGTATCATGTTTAGAATTTAATCAAATAGTTTCAATGGAAAATAAAATTTAGAACATATCTGAGTAGTGAATAATCACTTTTGGAGCTTTGATGCATATTTTCAATTATAAAATTGAAATGCATACCAAGTGCTCTTAATACTGTTTATGAAATGAATGTAAGCCACATGTATCCTTTAAGCAAAATTTCCTTTTTTTATAAACAAATTGTCCTCATAAAGTTACACAAATAGCAAAGTTAAAGCTACGTGGGATTTTCTTATGAACGTTTCTGGCAGAATTTTGTTTTTGTTTTCAAACTAAAATAAACTGATATAAAAAGTTTTACTTATTAAGCATCCTGACAGCTTTATTCTGCGTACATTACCAACATATTTTAAAATAAATGTAACAATGCTAGCTTTCCCCAGTGAAGAACAACTCAGGTATGTCTTTATATATAGGCTCACATAAAGATAAAGCTTTATAAAAATGATAATTAAAACGGGTTAACAATAGTCTCAATAATGTACTCAATGATTCGTCCAGCTTTTCTCATCTGATATTTGGTATTGCTAACAGCATAAAACTAATTTCCTCAAATATAAATACATTTTAATTAAAAAATCATTAGACAACATCAGATAGCACATATATCAACTTTATCTAACTCTATTTCATATCTTTTCATTTGTGGTATAGAGGAAATTACAGGCCTATGACAGACGCATATCAGATACAGCAGTCATGTATTTGAAGTATCCCCAGAAATATAAAAGTCACCATTTTCAAACACTTTTGTAATTGGCAATTGCTCAATAAGGCTGTCTTCTTCAAAATGTACATGTCACCCTGCAGTTGGTGGGCAATACCATGCTTTTTAATCATTCCTGGAAGTGCCTGAACACTTATGGGAATGATAGTGCTGTGTCATTCCAAATTGATTGAATCTGTGACATGTTCCTGGAAGTCACTTTATGGTACACTATTATACAAGAGATAAAGGAAAATTACTGTAGGAGAGGGGAAAAAAAAGGCTCACTGTACTGGGAAACAGTGATCATTTCAAATATTATAAAGGGTGTCATTTATTTCTGCCTCAGTGTAACCTCCCTTCTTTGTATCAGTGTTATTAAGGTATATCCATTTCTATGAAGTGCCTATCTTCTAAGAAATGCATCTTTGGTACAATATCAAAGAAATAAGAATTGTGATCTTGAAACCTAGAAATCATGTTTGAAGGCTTTAGTAAACGCTATCACACTCACACACCACACTTTCATGTACATAGATGTGTGTCCATACACACATATAGGCTCACAAAAGGAATGGTTTTTAATAGTTGAAGAAAACCTGATGGCTCCACTGTATGTTCTGCTCTGAATAATGACAATTGTCTGAATTAATTCAGCTACTACAGGCTTTATGCAACTATCTAATATTGGTATCTTCTAAATGCTTTAGGTAATGGCATTATTTTAACAGCTGTTGGCAACTTATTTTTTAAAAGGAAAGAAAATGTTAACATTAATTTGGGAAAGTCAAGTGCTGAGATGACCTATTATACGCACTATTTCAAATGTGCCATAATGATTTCATAGCTGATCCCATGGCAATACACACAAACCGGTTTTAACGGTTTGGGTTTACACTATTGTATAGAACACTTGTTTTAAAAATTTCATATGTAATATAACTTTTCAAACAGTTCATTTCTTGATGCTGTATTTGTATTGTATTACTTCTTAGTCCTAATGCATATTTCTAAAAAGGGGAAATTTGTTCAGAGCACATTAGAATCTTTCTTGGTTTTAAATATATAACAGAGTATCCATGCTATGAGTCTTTTCAGCTCTGCATTACTTTAGTAATTTTCTGTTACTGGAAAAGTTTTCTTAGTGTTTTTTTTTTCCTAATAAAAAGAATAATTTGTTTTGCACATGGTTAACTTCCTATAAGAATTTGAGGCATGCTTCTTATCAAGTTCAAACATTACCCTTCTTTCCCCAGCATTTTTTTTTCAACACTACCCCAAAATTCTGAGGACAACGGTTTCAAGAAGTTTTCATTAGAACCTTCTCCTTTTTTTCGTGGTCAACAAGACTCATTTCAACATGGCTGATACTTCTGGCATCAGCAGAAATCTAATTTTATCCCACCACTCCTCAACAATTATATTCTAATCTTCACGTCATTTTGCATATCCCCAAATCTGAATATATCACATCTCATTCCTAATCCACAAATCTTTTCATTGTGTCCCTAAAACTCATAAACCATCATCATGATACATTATACTACATCCTCAAACTTTTCTCTAAACAAGTATTCAGCTTCTGCCTCTATTTTGATCTTGGCTTTCTTCTGAGGTTGTTGCTTTCACTATGGTCCTTATACATGGCTTCTTATTACTATTTAGAATAGATGATTCTTTTTACTTTTAATCAATCAATTCAGATTATCATAAATCTACCCAATAGGACAGCGTCCAATAGTGTATTGTCTGCCAGCTCCACATCCACCCCCCAATCAACTCCATCAAGCTTCATGTTATAAGACTGTAACTTTATTACTAGTCCTTGTGCAGTCTTCCCAATCAGTCTTTCTCATTCATGGGTGACTTTAATATCTGCCTTACTGATGTTGACTCTATGGCTGCCCTGGCCATTATTCTTCAAAATTTTATTATTTATTGGAATGATCCATCCAGAATTCTGGACACTTGGTTTCTTATCCTTACTGATTTTTCCTCCATCTTATACTACTAAGACAATATCCTAAACATTGTAATATATGCAGCACATCCCAAATCTCAATTTCAGTTTCAAACACCTTATCATTAGAGCACTATCTGTGATATTTAAAACTTACTATTTCTAGATCGAAGTTAAATAATAATTTTATTCTCCTAGGTGACTATTTCACAAATTGTTTTTTAGCTTTACAAACTTCAAAAACTCAACTTCTTCTCAACTGATAACCTTCCTCTGTCAACTTTCAGCCAGAAATCACTAGGGATAGTGATTGGTACTTTTGCAGCTTGCACAGTGATGTAAATTTTGTTTATGCTTATATAGAAGATCATGATGTGATATTTTGTGTGTTTATGTCTTAGTCTCATTTCATCATGGTCCCAGGGTGGTTATTTGTTGTTGTTTTTTGAGATTCCTTATGTTCGTTGGAGAATATACAGGTCTAGCTGGGAATGCCAAGTCAGCTCCTAACAGCACTGAGAATTAGCTGTTCCTCTGCTGCTTCCTAATCTCAGGGGATTCTTTTATCTTTCACACTTCTCTAACTAAGAATAAAGTATTAATCAGAAGGTAACTTTTACATCTCCCCAGTGACAAATATACCTATGAAACACTGGAATTCACATACTATCAGCCAGTTTTGATAAACAGATGAACTGCCACTATTGGACAAACTGTCACTATACAAACTCTTTTCCCTGTGTATCAATTTCAGCCCATATCACTAAATCAAGTACTTTCCTTCTACATTTTTCTTCTCTATCTTCCACATTACTTTTTCTTTGTAATATTTCATTTGCATCAGCACAAAACTATTCCATATTATCTCCTATCTTAAAAAGAAAGATTAAACTTTTCTTCAATCTTTCATCCTCCTTCAGCTTCTGAAACATCCTCTCATTTCAACAAAATTACTTTATACAATATATATTCAGCCATCATTTAATATTCCTCCACTACTCTTGAATCTCTTCTCATTGTCCCCAGAATTCCAATGAAGCAGATACCACCAAGATCACTAATGACCTCCACCTTGTCAAAGCAATTGGTTTGTTCTCAGCCCTCATTTTATTTGACTGATCAGTGGCATTTGACAAAATTGTTTTCTTCCTTTTGAAACACTGCTTTCATTAAATTTTTCAATAGCAAGATCTCCTTTTCATTTTCTTAGTCCTTCTAAACCTCCTTGCACGGATCTTTTCCTTGCTGATGTACAAATTATAGAGTATTTTAGGATTTTATCCTAGTAAAAATTCTTTTCTCTATTTTTAGTTATTATCCAGGTGACCATACTCAGCTTGTATCCCACCTAACTCTAGGATTTTATCTCCATCCTACATCCTCCACTGAAATCAGACATTTATCTAGGTATCTACTCAGGGTCTCCACTTGGATCTTCCATGTAGCATGCCTTAAGCCGTTCCATTTACTGTCTTCTTTGTAGGAGTGTCTGGTATCAGTTAGCATTGTAGGAATCCATTCCTACAAACCACAGTAGAAATTAAACGTGTTCATTTCTGGCCTGGAGTGATATAAAATACATTTTTTAGACTCTCTTTTCAGATGGTTTCCTGTCAGTTTCTGCTGATGCGAGATACTGGCAGAAGATTGGAAGGCGGCAGGAATTATAAACTATTTTTATGGCTTCTGAGAATGTTTCTGGCAATGGTTGCCCAAGCAGTGACAGTAGAAAAAGTAGTATTGAGAAAATTAAGAGAGCAAGAGTAGCAGTGGAAAGAGCACCGGGACTGGGGCAGCATCGGTTATGGTGGGAAGAGCAGCTGCACATAGAGGTGATACTCCGGCTTTCTGCTCAGCCAGTACAAACACAGCAGTAAAAGCCTCAGGTGAGAAAGCAAACTCGGACTTGGAGTAACACCATTTCTTACCCTCCTCCAGCCCTAAAAGAAATAGTGAATTTCTACATGTATTCAGCATTTGTGAATCTCACCTATCCCTTTATTTTTCCACATTCCTTCAGTTGCACTTTTGAAAAGAAAAAAATCCAAACCTACCTCCATTCCAATTCCTAGAGTAGTTTCTGTTTATATGAGTAAACACTGACTGATAAAGTAACAACCCAGAAGGAATCCAAGGAAACATATCTTTTGGAGTTAGTTTTCTGAGATAATTGGTCTTGAAGAAAGTAATGACATTTTATCAATAGAAAATAAACTAGAAGAGATATTGATGTCACCAGAAGATAAAAGCAGTGACTGATGTCTTTGGTCTCCCTTTTTCATAAAAGCAAGCAAGTTTTCCTTTGGACAAAGGATAGTTGCATCTATTTGGAAAGAAACACGGCTATTCTCTTCTGCTGAGTGGTCAAAGTCATAGACAGTGCCAAATAGTGTATTGTCTGACAGCTCCACATCCATCCCTCTGTTCCTCATTTCTACCTTCAAGATAGAAAATTATCAGATTATACTTATTGATCTTTTTTGCCAGATGACTTACTGATTGCATTATTTAAATGGAGGAGATAGGCAAAAGATTTGAATACAGGAAATTTTAAAGAGCTATTTCTTGGCCAGGTGCAGTAGCTCATGCCTGTAATCCCAGCTCTTAGGGAGACAGAGGCAGGAGGATAGCTTGAGCCCAGGAGTTTGAGACCTGCCTGGGCAATATAGTGAGACCCCGTTCTCCACAAAAAAGAAAAAAAACAAAAAGACAAAAAAAAGAGCTATTTCTTGAAGTTGTTAAGTAACTAACCTTAGAGCAGTTATAGCTTATTAGTCCAGAGGAGTAGTTGAAACTGCAATAACAAAAAACTCCAAAATCTCATTGGCATAGTTATTACTAAGACTACAAGGTAATCACTGGGTAATGTAGGGATTCTGTTCCATTTCAACCTAACTCAAAGGTGCAAAATTATGGAGCACCAATTATGCAAAACATTACTAGCTGTCTTGGTAAAGTAAAGATTGAAGGTGATGCGCTGGTTCCTAGAGCTTATTTTACATCTCATTGGCCCAAGGAAGTCAGTTGGCCACATCTTTCTCCAAGGCATAATTATCTTCTGCCCTAAGAAGTTTGTGTGCTTCTGATACTGTTATAAACAATTACCAGCATTGAAATCCATTTGCTAAAATGTTGGATGAAAAAAAAAGAGAGAAACAGAACAACAACCCAGAAACCTTAGAATATTCTCAGCTTTTGCCACTGACCTTTAATGAAAACACCATCTTAAATGAGTGCCTTCTCTAGTTTTCCTCATTGCAATAAATTGATATTCCATGCACTCAGTTTTTTAAGCAAAAAAATTCTTGATGCCTCGCTTTGTCTTACATTGCACATCCAATATGACAGAAAATCTGGTCACTTAAAAAGCTTTCCACACTTTTACAGCTACCACACTGGCTTACACCACTGTTATTTCTTCTCACAGATATTATAAAAGCTTCTGCTCTTTTTAAAAAATATATAACAATCCTAAATAAAATTTTTGAGTTCTAAGTCAGAGTTCATTGCTCCCTTCACCAAATTCCTCTGATGGCATCTTATTACTTATAAAGAAAATTTTCATGGCTATGGTGTACCACAGATACATGATAACTCCTCCTTTAAGTCAACTGTCTCTGCTTGATATTTTCCATCTGAATCTCATGTTAAAAGGTGATTCACAGTGTTGGAGGTGGGACCTAGTGGGAGGTGTTTGGGTCGTGGAGAGTGGAGCCCTCCTGAATGGCTTCTTGCCCTTGCGGCAGTAAAGAGTGAATGCTCTGTATTAGTTAACTTGAGGGCTGGTTGTTAAAAGAGCCTGGCACGTCCTCCTCTCTCGCCAAGTGAGAGAAAGATCATGCCTGATCCCCCTTCAATTTCTGCCATGTGATTTTGAATTTTTATAGACTCCATCCAAGAGAAACTCCTGACTTTAAAAACCACCTCCTGATTTGAGAATTCTAGGCTAAAATGTAATGGAAGATGTAACCAACAATGAAGAAATCACAAAACAAAAATCGTTTTCAGTGGGCAGTGCCAAAGTATAATAAATGCAAGACTTATTTACTATACCAATGCGTACCAGCTATAAAACAAAAAAGATGCTCACTTTTTTGAAACTGGAGGAAGTTCTGAAAAGGAAGCATTTTTTTATAAGGTTTCCAGGAGCTGGCTCAAGTGATGTATTTTGTATACTGAATAGCTTGAACTTATCATTGTTGCAGAATCTTCACAATATTTAATGCCAGGATATTATCTTAGCATTTTAAAGAACAAACTGTGTGGGAAATGATTCCGCTATTTAGAGCTTGACATTTTACCATACCTTTTTCTTCATTATAGAAAATAACTAATGGTCACATTTAAAAACCACATTCAACTACAAACAGATTCTGAGGAAAGAGTTTCCATACCAGAATCTGATCAAAGAGCAGATTTAAAATTGATTTGCGTCTATTTTAAGCTGAAATACTCAATCTTCTATCTTTTGAATGTTATGTCCTGTAGCTTTGCATCGGAGCTTAAAGTAGTTTTCAGTAAGAAAGCTTGCCTTCATTTCTAGATCTTTGTTCTATGCATATATCCTGAGATATTTGAAAAAGCTATCAAATGTTATCAGCTATTCTTGATGACATTAGTATTGAGTTATACATATGGAGTACATATAAAAATAAGAAAAGTAACCTGCTAAACAACCAAAACATAAACTCTAACACATGCTTCAATGTGTACATTATCAAGATGCAAGTGTCTTAAAAACAAAACATTACTTTCACTCTAACTGACATAAACTATTATTTTATTATCAATTAAATATTTGCATTAGTTTAAAAGTATGATATTTAACTTTTAAAATCATTTAAAATTGGTGGCCTATGTGGTCCCATAAATGTCAAATATCTGAGATAAACAATCCTGGGGATTGTAAATGTAAACATTTTTTCACATTTAGAAACGCATTTACTCCTTATCCCGTCATATGCAACTATAATCAATATAAGCAATCATCTCATTAGGTAAAGATAAGAATTAGACAAGCTATTAGAAGTTAATTTTAATTAATATAAATCACATGTTCTTATTCCTTCAGGCCAATTGGTTGAACGCCATGCTCATTATTCTTTCTCACTAGGACTTCACTTCCTCATTTTGTATTTTCTATCAAAAGTCATCAGACTTCACAATTTAATTAATTCTTTAATTTTACTTACTATCTTTAACTGTGTATCCATACACTAATTTCTTATATTTATTAAATTTATTCCCCCCTGTATTACTCTGTTTTCACACTGCTAATAAAGACATACCTGAGACTGAGTAATTTATACAGCAAAAAAAGAGGTTTAAAAGACTCACAGTTTCACATGGATGGGGTAGGCCTCACAATTCTGGTGGGAGGTGAAAGGCATGTCTTAACATGGCAGCATACAAGACCGAATGAGATCCAAGCAAAAGGCGTTTTGTTTCACATTCTAAAACTAGCAGATATCGTGAGACTTACTAACATGAGAAAAGTATGGCAGAAACTGCCCCCATGATTCAATTATCTCCCACTGGGTAGCTGCTACAACACATGGGAATTATGGGAGCTACAATTCAAGATATGATTTAGGTGGGGATTCAACCAAACCATGTTACTTCCACCCAGACATTTAATATTCACACCTAGCTTAAACATTAAATTAAAACTATTATTATGAAGTATTCTAATTCTTTTTAAAGCTATGTTTGTTTTTTCCATATGATAATCACTCTTTTTTTTTAAGCTCAGTATGTACATTGGCAGGGTTGTTATATAGGTAAAATTTTTAAGTTGTGTCAATACTTAATATACGTGTTTGGACATGCCCTTATTAGGTACACACAGAGGATTTTTATGTTTTCCTGGTTAATTCACCATATTATCATAGGAAATGTTCTTCTACTTCCCCAGAAATCATTTTTCTTGAATCAGACAAACTTTACTTTTCTGTGATATTGATATAGCTATGTCAGCTTCTTATCATTAGTGTTTGTAAAATTATTTTTCCTTTTTTTAATTTCAACTACAATGATTCTTTGTACTTAGAGCAGGTTTCTTATAAGCACCATGTAGTTTTGTTTTAAAATTTTCTATATAGTAGACTAGATAGTCTCTGACTTTCAAATGATTTGTTTGGTTCCCATATAGTTTCTGTAGTTTTTAATGAAGTTGGGGTAAAGTCTTCCGCTTACTATTTGTTTTTTTTTTTTTTTTCTATTTCTATCATTAGTTATTTTAAAATACTTTCATATTTTTGGTCTTATTTTTGATTAAAAGTATTTTTAATATATTATTTTGTCTTATGTATTTAATATGTATGTAAAATTTTGATGGCCACTAAAATGCCTTTTAATTTTTTTACTATCTTCCATCAGATAACTATATAAACTTCTACATGTTCTTGGCAACTGTCAAATTCAGTTGGATGTAAATATGAAAATTGATTTTTAGGTTATATTTTTTTCTTCCATTGACCTATATGTCAGTTTTTATGACAGTGTCATGCTATTTGGATTACTATAGCTCTGTATTATATTTTGAAGTCAGATTGTGTGAAGCCTCCAGTTTTGTCCTTTCTGCTCAAGATCACTTTGGCTATCTGGGGGATCTTTGCCTTTCCATGTCAATTTTAAGGGTTTTTCTTTTTCTCTATTTCTGTGAAGAAAGCCATTGGTATTTAATGGAGATTGCATTGTATCTATATATCACTTTGGGTCATATGAACATTTTAATGATATTAATTCTTCAAATCCATGAACATATGATATCTTTCTCTTTATTTGCATCTTCATTTTCTTTCATCAATGTTTATAGTTTTTACTGTAGAGATCTTTAACCACGCTGGTTAAATTTGTTCCTATGTATTTTAATTTTTTAGTAGTTAGTGGAATTGCTGTCTTGATTGGTTTTTCAGTGGCTTCCTACTGGTGTATAGAAAAGCTACTGATTTTTGCATGTTGATTTGGTAAAGTGTACGGCCACTTTACCAGATTCATTTATTAGTTCTCATAGTTTTTGGAGGAGTATTTATCATTTTCTATATATTATTATATTCTCTGCCAATCAGGACTAATTGACAAGTTGATTTTCTTTTTATCCAATTTGTATATCCTGCATTTCTTTCTCTTACTTAATTGCTCAGGCTAAGACTTACGGTACTATATTGAATAAAAGTGATAAAAGTGGGTACTCTTGTATTGTTTCAGATCTTAGAGAAAAACTTTCAATTTTTCCTCATTCAGTATGAAGTTAGCTGTGGAGTTGTCATATGTGCCTTATATTGTCTTGAGGATATTCCTAATATATATAATTTGGGGGAGTTTTAATATGAATGAATGTTGAGCTTTATTGAATGTTTTTCTCTGTTTATTGAAATAACTTTTTTTAATGTTGATTCTCTTAAAGTGATATACCTCTTATTTATTTGCCTATAACATACCATCTTTGCATTTCCTAGGATAAATGCCATTTGATCACAGCGAATGATATTTTAAAAATACTATTAAATTCACTTTACTAGTATTTTATTGAGAATATGTCATCTATGTTTGTCAGGGATACTATCCTGTAGTTTTTGATGATACTATTATTGTGTTATTGTCTGTTTTTAGCATCAAGGTAATGCTGGCCTCATAGGATAAGTTTGGAATCATTTTCTCCACTTGAATTTTTTGGAAGAATTTGAGAATTAATATTGTTTCTCCTTTAGATATTTGGTAGAATTCAGTAGTGAAGCCATCGGGTTTGAAGCTTCTTTGTTATGGGAGAGTTTTTATTACTGCCTCAGTTTCATTGTTCATTATTGGTATGTTCAAGTTTTCTACTTTAAGATTCAATCTTGGTAGCTTATATGTGTCCAGGAAATTATCAATTTCTTCTAAGATTTTAAATTTATTTGTTGTTTATAATAATCTGTTTTAAAATTGTACTTTAGGTTCTTTGGCACTTGTGCAGATCATGCAGGATTGTTGCATAGGTACATACAGGACAATGTGGTTTGCTGCCTCCATCCCCCCATCACCTATATCTGGCAATTCTCCCCATGTTACCCCTCCTCACCCCCTGCTGTCCCTCCCCTAATCCCCAACAGCAGACCCCAGTGTGTGATGCTCCCCTCCCTGTGTCCATGTGTTCTCATTGTTCAACACCTGCCTATGAGTGAGAACATTCAGTGTTTGATTTTCTGTTCTTGTGTCAGTTTGCTGAGAATGATGGTTTCCAGATTCATCCATGTGCCTACAAAGGACACGAACTCATCATATTTTATGGCTGCATAATATTCCATGGTGTATATGTGCCACATTTTCCTTGTCCAGTTTATCATCGATGGGCATTTAGGTCTTTGCTATAGTAAACAGTGCTGCAAGGAACATACATATGCATGTGTGTTTATAATAGAATAATTTATAATCCTTTGGGTATATACCCAGTAATGGGATTGCTGGGTCAAATGAAATTTCTTTTTTTTTTTTTTAATTTTTTAAATTTTTATTGCATTATAGGTTTTGGGGTACATGTGCAGAACGTGCAAGATAGTTGCATAGGTACACACATGTCAGTGTGCTTTGCTGCCTTCCTCCCCTTCACCCACACTTGGCATTTATCCCCAGGCTATCCCTCCCCAGCTCCCTCCACTGCTGTCCCTCCCCTATTCCCCCAATAGATCCCAGTGTGTATTACTCCCTTCCCTGTGTCCATGTGTTCTCATTTTTCTCACCCGCCTATGAGTGAGAATATGTGGTATTTCTTTTTCTGTTCTTGTGTCAGTTTGCTGAGAATGATGTTCTCCAGATTCATCCATGTCCTTACAAAGGACACAAATTCATCATTTTTGATTGCTGCATAATATTCCATGGTGTATATGTGCCACATTTTCCCAGTCCAGTCTATCATCGATGGGCATTTGGGTTGGTTCCAGGTCTTTGCTATTGTAAACAGTGCTGCAATGAACATTCGTGTGCATGTGTCCTTATAATAGAACGATTTATAGTCCTTTGGATATATACCCAGTAATGGGATTGCTGGGCCAAATGGAATTTCTATTTCTAGGTCCTTGAGGAATCGCCACACTGTCTTCCACAATGGTTGAACTAATTTACACTCCCACCAACAGTGTAAGAGTGTTCCTATTTCTCCACATCCTCTCCAGCATCTGCTGTCTCCAGATTTTTTAATGATCACCATTCTAACTGGTGTGAGATGGTATCTCAATGTGGTTTTGATTTGCATCTCTCTAATGACCAGTGATGATGAGCATTTTTTCATGTGTTTGTTGGCCTCATGTATGTCTTCTTTTGTAAAGTGTCTGTTCATATCCTTTGCCCATTTTTGAATGGGCTTGTTTGTTTTTTTCCTGTAAATCTGTTTGAGTTCTTTGTAAATTCTGGCTATCAGCCCTTTGTCAGATGCGTAAACTGCAAAGATTGTTTCTAGGTCCTTGAGGAATCATCACACAGTCTTTCACAATGGTTGAAATAATTTACACTCCCACCAACAATGTAAAAGTGTTCTTCTTTCTCCATATCCTCTCCAGTATCTGTCTCAAGATTTTTTAATGATTGCCATTCTAACTAGTGTGAGGTGGTATCTCAATGTGGTTATGATTTGCATTTCTCTAATGACCAGTGATGAAGAGCATTTTTTCATATGTTTGTTGGCCTCATAGATGTCTTCTTTTGAAAATTGTCTGTTCATATCCTTTGTCCATTTTGAATGGGTTCGTTTGTTTTTTTCTTGTAAATCTGCTTTAGTTCTTTGTAGATTCTGGATATTAGCCCTTTTTCAGATGGGTAGACTTCAAAAATTTTTTCCTATTCTGTTGGTTGTGGGTTCACTCTAACGATTGTTTCTTTTGCTGTACATAAGCTCTGGAGTTTAATTAATCCCATTTGTCTATTTTGGCTTTTGTTGCAGATTAATTTTTGTTTTATTCATGAATTTCTTGCTTATGATCCTTTATATTTTTGTGTTATCACTTCTAATCTGTTTTTTTTTTTAATTTCTTATTTGATTTGAGTCCTTTTTTCCTTAGTTCATCTAGATAAAGGCTTGTTGATTTTGTTCATCTTTCTAAAACACCAACACTTTGGTGGATCTTTTGAAATTTTTAAATCTCTATTTCTTTTATTTCTACTCTGATCTTTATTTATTTTCTTCTACTTATTTCGCATCTACTTTGTTCATGCTATTCCAGTTCATTAAGGTGCATTGTAGGCTGTTTATTGAAGGATGTTTACTTTTTTGCTGTAGGCACTTATTGCTGTACATTTTATGGCTGCTTTTGGTCTAGGTACTTATTGCTATACATTTTAGGACTGTGTTCCAAAAGTTTTGATATGTAGTGTTTCCATGTTCACGTGTCTCAAGGCAATTCCAAATTTCCTTTTTTTTTTTTTTTTTTTTTGAGACGGAGTTTCGCTCTTGTTACCCAGGCTGGAGTGCAATGGCACGATCTCAGCTCACCGCAATCTCCGCCTCCTGAGTTCAGGCAATTCTCCTGCCTCAGCCTCCCGAGTAGCTGGGACTACAAGCACGTGCCACCGTGCCCAGCTAATTTTTTGTATTTTTAGTAGAGACGGGGTTTCACCATGTTGACCAGGATGGTCTCCATCTCTTGACCTCGTGATCCACCCGCCTCGGCCTCCCAAAGTGCTGGGATTACAGGCTTGAGCCACCGTGACCAGCCCCAAATTTCCTTTTAATTTATTCGTTGACCCATTCATTGTTGAGGAACATGATGATTTCCATAGTAGAATTTGCAACTTTTTTTTCTGTTATTGATTTCTAGATTTAATCTATTATGACCAAAAATACATGATATGATTTTCATCTTTTGTAAATTTGTTAATACTCATTTTCTGACCTATCATGTGGTCTACCTAAAGAATGTTCCAAGTGCTGTTGAGTAGAATGTGTATTCACAAGGTAAAGGCATTTTTTTAATGATCATTATGCTTGTCTTTCATTGGATGTCTTGAATCTTGTTTGTCTATGTCTATCATTAAATTTGGAAAGTTTGTGATGAGTAATCTTCAAATATGTTTTCTAATCCATTCTCTCTTATTTTTCTGTAACTTAAATTGCTCATCCTTTGGATCACTTAATATTTTCACCTCTCTTGAACACACTGCTTTTATTTTTTCTCTGTTACAAAATTGTTTCTTTTAAAAAGTATTTACATAATGTTTTATACATCTATATTCAAATTTGTTTTTTATTTTTCTGTGTCCAATCTGCTCTTGAGCCCATTAGATAAATTCTTCCTTTCTGCTATTGTATTTTTAATGTCTGACATTTTCATTTGAACTTTTATAGTTCTACCTCTCTGCTGAAATCTCCCAATTCTTTAGCATTTTTATTAAAGTTATTTTAAAATACTCTCTGGTAAATGTCTATTACGTCTCTGGATTTATTTGTATTGACTATTCTCTTTTCCAGCGATGAGATGAGACACATTTAATTGCTTCTTCCTGAATATATATGCACGCTATTTTATGCAAGTTTAATTAATTTTAAACAGTTAATTTCATGCAATTTTATTTTATATAAAAGTTGACCAGAGTAAATAATGTATACCCTTAGAAAACAGCATATTATCTTTTCTATTAGGATGCTTCAGTGAGGAACTGAATCAAACTGATCTGCAATTGAACTTGCCTGGGCTTTGTTAAGAGTTTTAGCTGGATTCAGTTTAGCACTGGTTAGAAATGTCTGGATCCTGGTTTTGGAAATTTTCTTTAACAGGACTTGTCTTTAAACTGTCACGGTTTGAGGCATTTCGTTATCCTTTACAAACAAGTTGTCAGTTTTCCGTACTAGAAGAGATCTTTGTCTACTTTAGTTTCTAGCTAACAGTTTTGTAGATAGTTGGTAGGTTCACTCTGCGTTCTGCAACCATGTTTCTCTGTTTCTTGAGCAACTTCTCTTTGTGCAGTTCTCTGGCTACTGCCTGACACTTTATAAGAGCCCGGAATGCCTTAGAGGATTTTTTTCTCAGCTCTCCTGCCCCACTCCTGGGCTATGGTAACTGAAAGCCTAAAATGCCTCAGAAGAGTTTATCTCTGATATCTTGACTTAGCTCAAATGACTCAAATCTCCTTTAGGTTGAAGCTAAGAGTATTAAGATAGGTTTGTTTGAGTTCCCCTTCCTGACCCATCTCTTAGTAGATGACAATTACTAAAATTATTTAGAACTATTTCAATATTCTCTTGCCTGTGTCTCACTCCATCTATGGTAGCTTCCTCTTCATCTGGTCCCTCTGCCAGCTAATGAGAGGAGTTTTTCTTCTTCTGTTCTCTTCTGTGAAGGCCTTGCTCTTCTCTGGATTGTAGTTATTTATGTTTTCTGTGACCATAACTCTATCATGAGTTGAAAAAACTATGATATTCTGATTTTTATTTTTACCATCTTGATGAGTCTGTTAGAGTGAGAATAATAGTTTCCTTTTACTTTCTACAGACTAATCAGAAAAGAAAACTTTATGGGCCTTTATGGTTTCAAAATGTGCTTCAGATATTTGTACACATCTTTTCAAATGAAAATGACTGATCAGTATAGCTTTAATTTCAAAACTAACATCTATAGTTTACACTTTCTCTGAAGCATAAATTTCCTTTTGCTCAATTCCGTATTGGACAGATCTATCTAACATGTATGTATATATGTATGTATGTATGTATGTATGTATGTATTATCTATCTATCTATCTATCTATCTATCTATCTATCTATCTATCTATCATCTATCATCTATCTATCTATCTACCTACCTACTTACTTACTTACCTGTCTTCCTGATATGGTTTGGCTCTGTGTTGCCATCCAAATCTTATTTGGAATTGTAATCCCCATAATCATTGCATGTCAAGGGAGGGACTAGGTGGGAGCTGATTGGATCACAGAGGTGTTTTCCCCAGTGATGTTCTTGTGATGGTGAGTGAGTTTTCATGAGATCTGCTGGTTTTATAAAACAGTTTTCCCTGCTTTTGCTTGCTCTCTCTTACCTGCCACTAGGTAAGATGTGCCTGCTTCACCTTCACGTAAGATGTAAGTTTCCTGAGACCTTCTCAGCCATGTGGAACTGTGAGTCAACTAAGCTTCTTTCTTTTATAAATTACCTGATCTCAGGTATTTCTTCATAGCAGTTTGAAAATTAACTAGTACAGTACCTATCTGTCTGTCTGGAACTCCTACATATAGTTTTAAATCTGAATCAGAATCCTCTACCGTAGTTAACAAGGTTAAGCTTCTCAAAGTATTATTTGTCTACCCAGTTTACTTAATTTGGAACTTCATTCCTCATTCTTCTCTTTTCCATTTGCCTCAACTGACACATTCAAACAAGTTCTGCAGTTTACCTTTCCTTAATTCTACTCAATTATTCCCTTTTTCTCCAACCCCACTGCCACCGCTCTAGACCTACCCATTATAATCTTTTCTCTGAATAACGAAAACAGACATTAACTGAGTTTATCTGACCCCTCTCTTATTCTTTTAAAAGTTTCCTTAAATGCATACCAATATTTGGTGCCTATCATCCTAAATGTCTTTAATTATTTTCTATTACTTGTGACAAAATAAAAAATTATTTCACATCTTCCTTCACAATCTGATCCTTCAACATCCACTCCTCTGTTTATTTTTCCCTTTCTTTTTAAATAACTCTAAATAGTTGGATTGTAGTTCATCTCTCAAACATGCCCTGTCTTTTCTTGCTTCTAGAAATTCATAGATGCTATTGTTTCTGCCTTTTTCAATATTTTTATGCTACTCCCTTCCAGTTCTTATTCACAAATGTAAAAACAAAACAAAACAAAAACTAAACAAATGCTACTTATCAATACAAAATATTAGTAAGTATTACTAATCATTCAGGATTCAAGTTACATAACTATGCTTTGTCTTTGTAACTGTCTTCCATTTGTTCCAATATATCAATATATAAGTTCTTTTTTAGCTTTCCCTAGCCAGAGTATGATGGGAAGGCCTTAATTATTTAATCCTGCGTCTTGATCTGGTACATGGTAGGAATTATAAATGTTTATTAAATTAAATTAAAGAAGAATCTTCTCTGGGAAAAATAAGCCTATGCAAAGACAAGAATTTGTAGGCTCTCACCTTAACCTTTAAATTTTTTCCTCTACTTTTTCTAAATTAATGGTGAAGGAGGAGGAAGGATCTTAGGACTCAACTATGAGAAAAAAGAAAAAAGGGAAGTCATTTCCTTAAACTATTATTTGAGTAAAAACATACTTTTCTTGAATCTTCAAATGAGAAAAAGCCAATGTTTTAGAAACTATCTGAAATTACAAATTATAAATCACATATAATAAAGTCATACTTTTTTTCTCTTATACCAAAATATTATATTTTGGAAACGAAGCATTAATCCATTCTTTAATTAATTTTTGAACATCATTTGAGTTTTGATCAGTGTCACATGTAAACTAAAAAATAATGAACTAACAAATTAATTTTATGGAACTACCATGCTTTATAATTTTAAAAGTTTCTATTTTTAGACATAGAGTTTTCAAATAAAAAATATATATTAATACTACTTTAAACAAGATTTAAAAATTCCATCTTGAGATAATTGGAAGCAAAATATGGAGCTGTATGTACATGTTTTTACATGCAAACTAGAGAAGCTACCTGTGCTGTTAAAATCCTTCCTTCACCACTTAAATGATGATGGCCTTGGGCAAGTATTCATTTTTCATAAATTTTTTATCTGTAAAATAAAATTATAGTGTCAGCATTTTTATCATATTGTTAGTTTGAGAATTAGATGTAATAATGTACATAAATCTTGCAGCACAATAACTAAAATGTAGAAAGGAGGGTTTTTACATCTATGCATTTTGTATTATATTTATTAAAGAAGTCTTTTCCTTCTTGTGATGTTTAGCTAGAGTAATCTATGTCTATCTTCAGTTAAGTTAGTAATATTAATAACAGATTTTTATTATTACAGACATGATCTGAAATATTAAGCTGAGGCATAAGAGACATCGGTGATTGTCCACAGTTACAGAATTACTAAGGTTCAGAATTGAGACTTTAATCTTCGCCTTCAAATTTCAGGATCAATGTTATTTTCATCATGGTATGCTGCTTCAAACAAATTTAATAAAAGCATTCTTGATATCATAGAGAGAAATTCTTGTTCTATTAGTTTTCTCTGTCATTATAATCTATATATATTTGAAGAAAAGAGCAATTCTTATGGTTCTAAAAAACAGATTATAGATATTATATGACCTTTTTATAATTCGAGATGTTATAGTTCAATGAGAATTACATTTTAGAAAAAGCATGGTGATACCGTGCTTATAAATTTTAATTTGATGGATCTCTAAGAAAATAGCTATAATTTAAAAACAGGATTTGAATTACATAAATTATTTTCTCACTCTTTCTTACCTTGATGGAATTACGTAATTTTTTAGTGTAGTAAACTTTAGTTGCATAGATTCAAATTTACTGTCAACTTCAACAAACATTTCTTACATGACTTCTAGGTTCAGTACTTGGGCATTAAAAATTATATGCTATTGAAATTGATAACTTGCTGAAATAGAAAATTTCACAGAACTGTTGTCCCTCTCTCTGTTTAAAATCTTTAGTTGTTGTCCATGTCTAACATACACTATTTTTTGGATAAAACTAAAACTTCTTAAACAGGAACAGACCTACCACTAAATGAACAAAACTTGGGCTGTTAAGCTGCCCAACTCCCCTTTCAAGAACCTGAGAGAGACTATTAATATGTTTACTTGGCCATATGTGTTTTGTAAAAATTGTGCAAGTAATTAATATTTAATTTAAAAGTGTAATTATATAAACTCGTTTACATTTTACCTTACTCTCTATCACAGGTCACATTTCATTTCATTTTTGGTGACTTTGCAGTAACCATGGGCATTTTTTAAAATTGTTAAGATATACATGATTTGGGAATATATTTAGGTTGAGTTGATTGAGATTAAGGATAGCTCTAGATATAGGGGGACAGGTGTAGCTTATATTTGAAGGGAAAAGAGTAGGAAACAAATAGAGTATTTTGATGTGAAATTCCCTGGGCCTCTTCTACATTCTTGTAAAGGGTAGAGATTTTGAAAATTAAAGCTTCATTAGCTTCATGGTAAATTGACTAATCTTTGAGATTCAAGTATGTAGTTTGTGGTCACCTTGTTTTAGTTGTTTAATTAGGTCAAAACTGACATAATTAATAGATTTTTTAAAAGAACATTTCTCTTGGATTCTTCCCTTAGCTCTTTAAATCATGGAATAGTAGTTCCATGGTCCTTCAAGTAAGTCTCTGAACTTCCTATTACCTTTGCTTTTTCATCATGTTTCTATTGTGTTTGTTTCCTGTTTTATGAAACATTTATATTCTGATTTCTTTGCTTATTCTCTCATTTTGTAAAATATGTAACATTTAAAGAATCTTTTTTTAACTTGTATTTTGAGTTTAAAGGTAATTTTTTTTCTAATGGATGAAATTTGTCAGCTGTGTGCAAGAATAAGTTCTGGTAATAAAAAGCAGGCATCTATTCTAAGGCCCAGTCTTCTCAAAACACATTTAATCATCACAAAAGAAAGCAGAGGTTTGTTTTATTATTACTTTAATTTTACATAGGGGGGAATTCAAGTACGGAGAGGTTAAATAACATACCTAAGAATGTATACATTTAGGAAGAAATCAAGATAAATTTCAAATCTCAGCTATCAGGCTCCAGAGCTTATCCTCCAAACAATAATACTATTGTGTTTTCCAAACGAGCATGTTAAGTTTTTTTTTTTTGCATACTATTTTGTATTCTTATACTTTATTTATATTTACTTTTTGTTGGTTTTTCATCTATTTTTATTTAACTGTCCATTTTGTAGTACTTTTCTCAAAATTAGAAGACATCCAGACTATTTTTCATTATGATAATAGCTATTTTTCTAACTATAAAAGTAAAAATAATATAGCATCAGTCTACTGTTCCTATATAAGATGAAAAAATTAGTATGTGTCTTCTGTCCTCTGTCTAGGCTTTTTATTCTATCTGATTTTAAGAGGACCCAAAATGTGCACCCAATCTAGTATTGTTTGTTTTAAAAATATCACATTTCAAGAGAAATGTTTTTTTTTAAAAAAAGTTAGCTTTCAAAAATAAATAAATTTTTAAGCATTGAGCTTTGCTATCCATTAATTATTCTTTTTAAATTTTAACATGTTTTTTCTTAAAATTTTTTTATATGAAATAGGAAATTTTCTCCCTTGCATTCTCATTTTGACTCCCAGTACACAATCTATAAAATGAAAACCCTCCATTACACAAATGTCTATTTTGGGTAATATTTGTATCAGATTCAACTCTCAGCTGATCTGAACAGAAGGCTTAGAAAATACCAGCTGTATAGTGAGATCAATTTTTTATTTTTCTGGGTTTTCTTCTATATTGTGTGATATCCACTTAATGCTATCAGAAGTAGACAGTCCAAAATATTGATATATATTCTCTAAAGATATATGTAGGGTCTTTACTATATTTTGTGAATTTTATTTGCACTAAATAAGTGTACATATTAAAAATTTTATAATAATAATGATATTACATTTCCACTTAAATATCAGACTCAAAGGTAAAGATGTAGCAAATATGAAATTCATCTCAAAAAGTCCTAGGCAAGTTTTGCACAATTTTAGCCACATAAATTGCAGATAAACCTTCTATCTTCAACTTCAGTGAATCATTGTATAGCAAAATCTGCTGTAGATTGTTTCTAGAAAATAGGTGTGAGAAATATATTATATTTTTACAGATCTTCAAGGAACTTGTCTTCTTTCAGTTGCAAATAATTTGTATAAATTTGCCTCAGACTATTTAAAATCAATCCCAGGAAATATTTGGAAGTATTTCCACTTAAATGAAAGATTAATGCTTGTATTAACTTATAAATTATATTAAAGCAGTGTTGTCAGTGGGCCAAATATGAACAGGGAAGGGAAATGATACTAGTTGTGTTCCTAATATATATACAATTATACGTTATCCGTTTGATTTTTATAATACCACTTTTAGGTTAGTATTTGTATCACTATTTCACAAGTGAAGCAATGCAGACTCAGGGTGGTTTTAAAAGTTCACTAAATTGATATGAATAGTTATAATTAAATTCAATATATGTAATCTGGCATTTTAGTAATGTGTTATCAGAGAATAGAGAAGGCGTGTGTGTACAGGGAGTTGTGTTGATCATAGGCAAAACTTTATAGATATCTGTTGGAGGATTCTAGCTACCAAAGTTAATCATTAGCAAAATTTTAGAACACATGCAAAAATAAAGTTTAAAACAATTTGGATGCCTTTAATAATTTGTTAATTGCTTTATTTTATAGTTTATTCTAAAACTGTCAACTTCTTCAGTATTTTTAAGTCAGACAACAATTCTCTTTGGCTCACAATATATTTGATTGGAAGAGTGAAATGCATGTTTGAATTACCTACGTGTTGAGATATTCTTTTCATCCATTGTTCATCATGTTTACTTTTCTGTCTGATTTAGTCTCTCCCTTACTTAATTGGTTTCTCTGTTCTTCCACTTCCCCCTTACCTATTTTTAGCAAGTGTGTCTTAATTTCAAATATAAATAAGATTAAGCAATGCAAAAGCAAGATTTTTCAAACCACTCAAGTATAAGTATACATATATAAACATATAAGGTATAAAACATACATGTATATTTAATACAATCTCTCATATTTTATCTTTTACTTTCTCTGACATCTTCATTATTCTTTTTTATGAGGACTTGATTTTTCTGATTGGCAGGTATATCATTCAAATATGGTTCTCCTGACTCCCTATCTACTATAATCAACCAATGAAAGCTTCATTTACAGAATGCAGTTTTGGAGTCTCACTTCCAAATTCTCTGAGTAACCTGATTCTCCATTGACTTCTGAATTTTACTTTCATCACTTCCATTTTTTATCCAATCGCAAGTGGCCTTGGAAGGAAGAGATTGGTAGGGTGTGACTGTTTATTTCTGCTGGCTTACCCAATTTTATTTCTTGTAATACTTTCACCTCTATTGCCAAATACCTGACTATAGGGAGTCACCTTAACAAGTGACTTTCTAAGACTCAGCTAATCTTCATCTTTGTTTTCACTGCTGTTCCTCTACCACTCTTAGAGAGAGAGAGAGAGAGAGAGAGAGAGAGAGAGAGAGAGAGAGAGAGAGAGTGTGTGTGTGTGTGTGTGTGTGGTGGGGGGAGCAATTGAGTGAAACAGAGCAGTGCTTTGGGTTTCTACTTAGTAGTACATGATACATATTAAGTCTGAAATATCAGTTTTTGGATGAATAACCAAAGTAACCATTATTTGTCATATATAGGAAGCTTAAATGTACTTCAGTAAGCAAAGCAATAGCTTCAAAGGAAATGGTTCTCCACTGTTTAGTAGATGAAGGAAAAAAGTTGAATGATGACAAAATGTTTTTATTAGCAATTTGAAAAGCTATATTTCCTCAATGATAAAAAATTTGACTTAGAAATGATGACTCAAAGAATGTCTCTATTTCGTATTTTAATAATTAGCATGAAATGACTATATTTAATACACAGAGACATTTTATTTTTATTTACATTCAACAATAAAATTTTAATTTATTATAATAACACAATAGTTGTAAGAAACTTAGATAACAATTTGAATACTGGACTTTAAAAAAATTGTTCAAATAAATTGTAACAGGTATTAGAAGAAGACATTAAAAATACCATACATAATCATGATATTAAGTAAATCCCTATTCATTAAAATATATATTTAAATTTTTACAGAAAGCTCATGAAAGAATAAGCATATCCTTGAAAACAGAGCTGTATTCACTCTTGTCTTTCAGACTTTCATGAAACAATGAATATAACACACACTGCCTCACATACCCCTGTCTTAATTAAGCATCCAAATCCTAAATTACAGTAAGACTTTTTTTTACTGTAGGGGATCTACCTGTTATGGAGATCTTTTTATTAATATTCTTTCATCACTAAAAAATTAGAAATTTTGTGTGAAAATCACAGTTTCTTTTTCTTTTTATAATGTAGACTGCAAACACAATTGATATGTGTAATTATTATGTACTATATTATATATAGGTTTATATGAATAATGTTGATTGTCATAAGCATATACTAACATTAACATATAAGGATTTGCATTAAATTTTTATTAGCATTCAGTTATTAAGGCATTTCAGCTTAAGTATATGCTTTTATTAGATATGACAAAGCAACATTTTGAGATTTACTATAGTTCTTTCATTCCCCAGGATCAACTATTTACTATAAGAAATAGCATTTCCTGTCTTCCTATCAATATTTTTAAAATGTGAGCTGTTTTATCTTACCAACCTAAACAAATGACCCCATCACTTACTATTTTATTTCTAAGTACCCAATAAATATTTAAGCTTACTTACATGGTTGCATGTTTTTCTTTGGTGCTTCAGTTTACAAGTTTAAGTCCCACCTTAAGATGTGACTCAGACACATGCTGACACAGCAGTTAAAATAACTGTTTTTCTTGGAAAAGTGCTCAAATTTTGAAAGGAAAGTACAATCATACTCTTATTTTGAGGTTCTTGGATAATATCTAGAAAAAAAATCTCCTTGGTATTTTTCAAAAATAATGCGAATAACTTGATCTTATGTAAGACATGGTCTAAGGTCTTTTTCCTTAGTCTAACGGTTCAAAAACTAAAGACTTGCAGCCATATATGTTTTTATATTAGTTATACCATTAATTCAATAAACTTATCAGCTGTGAACTATTCAGTTCTATATTTATAAACAGCTTCAATACTCTTGCAATATACATTTAGCATTTCTTTTTTCAATTCTTGTTGTTGAAAAGCTTTCCAAAATATGCTAGCTTATTTGTCTTGGATAGAAGTATAGAATGTCAAATTAATATGGTGTTGTCTAAATATTTATAGTATTTTGTGTTGAGTGATACCATAATCAGGGTTAAAACCCTTTGTGTAATACCCAGATGATGGTAAGGAATTGATTTATTTATATATAAAGAAGTCTCAATTTTAGCAAAGTGACCAAGAATATGTGTGTATAATGTCTATATGTGTATGTGTGATTTGTTTATTTTTTATGAATGAAAACTCCAGCTAATTTTATAATTCAATAAGCATCAGTCAATTGATAATTTACTCTGTTGAGAAATAAGATACACTTTAGTACTATAATAAATATAGTTAATGAAATAAATTCTGCCTTAAAAGAACCAAAATGTTCCTAGCCTTTCCCACCCTCCAAGAATACTGAAAAAGATCTATTTCAAGATACAAAATGTGTCCATGTTTTACCTCAATTTCACAAAAGAAATTTCCAACATAGTTAACATGTCCATAGGAAAATGACAGACATTAGTATCAAAGAGCAGGAACACTAACACCTGGCGATAGCTCTGGTTTTGAGTTCTGGTTGCAAAAAAGACAAGCTGCTAGGCTCTGGCAAGTGTACTTAATTCCTAAAAGATTTCCTCATTTGAATAGAGATTATAGAATTTAGTATTGTGAAAATTAAATAAGATAAACTTCTTAAATTACTAAGAAAGTTCTTGGGAAACAGTATGTAATCAATAAAAGTTCCCTAATATTACCAATAAATAATAATTAATATGTATTTTTCCACAACTGGACACAAATGGCTATTATTGTTCAGATAAACTTAATATGTGTAATAGCAAGGAAACAAATGCCATATCTGTATACAATTTCTCATTAAAAGAGATATTAAACATAAATATATATTCTGTAAATTAAAATACATTCTCATATCTCAATTCTAGAGATTGTGAGAGTTTAATTTGAGGGCCCAAGAATGAACATTTTTAATCCTACTTAATTCTTTTTTTTTTTTTTAGATGGAGTCTCCCTCTGTTGCTCAGGCTGGAGTGTAGTGGTGTGATCTTGGTTCACTGCAACCTCTGCCACCTGGGTTCAAGAGATTTTCCTGCCTCAGCCTCCCAAGTAGCTGGGACTACAGGCACATGCCACCCTGTCTGGCTAATTTTTGTATTTTTAGTAGAGATGGTGTTTCACCATGCTGGCCAGACTGGTTCAAACTCCTGACCTCATGATCCACCCACCTCAGCCTCCCAAAGTGCTGGTTTACAGGTGTGAGCCACAGTGCCCAGCAATCCTACTTAATGCTAATATTGGTTGCTATGAAAATCAATGCTAAGAATGGACCTATCTAAAATAGAAAATACTTACATATTTATGACTGCAAAATAAAGTCACATGAAAAATTAAAGAATTTTCCATTAGTAATTCATAGGAATACTATGCAATTTTTACCAAATAGTAATATGGCATTTAATGCCAATCAATGAACAATGTGTTCAATAAATTTAGCATATGAAAGTTTTGAGTGAAGCTATCAGATAAGCAAGATAAAACTCATGTTTAAATCAAGGGAAGAAGAGCATAAATTCTTTTCCAGTGGAGCCAGGAACAGTTATTAAGGATAAGGCATTATAGAAGGGTTTATATTATGAGAAATTTTCATTTGCATTAACCTATCAAAGGGCCTTCACTTTTAAGATGCTGAATCTCCTCTGTACCTGAGTAAATGACACACAACTGAGAATGGAACATAGTGGCAAGAATATATCTTATTTTTAAGAAAGTATGCAACTTGCAAACTATTCTACTCTTTGAGAGCTTTTTAAAAAGTTGCTTTTATTTTACATGGAGCTATTCTTATCTTTAAACTTGTAGTCTTAAATATGTTTGTGTTGAAACATAATACATACTTTGATCATTAGGGCATTAGTTGAAAACCATATATGTAATTTATAAGACTATGCAATGTGAAATCCTGTTAATCTTAAATAAAGTGAATTCTTGAGTTTTCAGAGAGAATGACAATAAAAGATGATTTTGAAGCTTTATCTTTAACATGTTTATAAAACAATTAAAAGTAGCAGAATTTTTTGACAACTATAGTAAAAATGGCATTTTGGAGATTCTACAGATTTTAAAATGAACACTATAAGGAATAATAATGACAATAATGACAGTAATATTAACATTCACAATAATTATAGCATTCTTTTGTTAAATGTTAACTAGATGGCAAGCTATGTATTAAGTGTTTTTTTCATATATATCACTTATTTTTCACACTATACAAATAAACCGTTTTATAGACATAAGAACTGAGGTTCAAGACAGTTGATTAGTTTGTTTAAATTGACCGATTTTGCTGAGTATTGGATCCAGATATGCTGACTTCAAATTGTTTTAATCATCACACTCTGTTGGTTTCTACATACTGATATTTTTCTAAATAAATTCAGTTATACCATTACATATACTTAGTTTTTTCCAGTTGACCAGGAAGACTCTTAGTAAATTTATCAATTGCAGCTTCTCTTCTAAAAATGCTGGTTTTATTTTTCTTTCTTTCTTTTTGTAGTGCTTGAGTCTTGCTGTATTGCCCAGGCTGGTCTTGAACTCCTGGCCTCAAGCAATCCTCCCTCTTTTGTCTCCCAAAGTACTAGGATTACAGATATGAGTCATTGTGCCCTGTCTGAAAATGCTACATTTTAAAAAACACAAAATGCCTTGGTGCCTTCTGATTCTAACATTTGAATGATTTGGTTTTATACCATTATTTGCAGTATAGCCTTGTAGGTTACGCTCAACTGGAATCCCAGTATGAGGATTAGAAATGTCCTTCAGTGAACATGTTATTATAGGTTTGTGTTCATAAGCGTAAATTGGTCCATGAAGGAATTTCTCCCCAGGTGCATTGATCCAGGCCTAATCTTTAGCAGCTACGTTTACGTAGTTGCTTAGAAAATCAAATCAAATTCACAGTAATGAAACATATTCTACTGTGACATGTTTTATTTGGCATTATTCAGCTCCTTGCCTCCATTGAAGATAGTAATTTTTCAATGCATCATTATTTTTTAGCAGTTCTTTTCAGGCATAATTGACATACTGTACACTGCATATATTTAAAGTGTATCATTTGATAAGCTTTGGCATATGTGCACATCTGTGACACCATTATCACAACCAAGATAATAAACATATTTATAATTTCCAAAAGTTTTCTCATGCCTTTCGTAATACCTCTTTCCTCCCACAGACTACTCCTCCAACTCCTGCCCTAAATGTTCCCCGGGAACTCCTGATTTGCTTTCTATCCTGTAGATTGATTTGTATTTTGTACTTTTATATAAACAGAATGATGCAACATACTGTAAAAGAACCATCATTTGTAGGGGGTAGGGTTTTTCACCTAGTAGAATCAACCATGTTGTTACGTGTATTATTATTATTACCTAGTAGTAATAATATACTAGTTATATAGTAGTTTTCTATTACATAAAAATACCATAGTTTACTTACCTGTTCACTTTTTGATATTTTAATTCTTTCCAGTTTGAGGTTATTATTAATAAAACAATTGTAATTTGGTGTATGTTACTTATGGATGTTTTTTATTCTTCTGATAAATACCTAAAAGTAGAATGGCTGACCATATAGTGAGTATATGTTTAAGATTTTGAGAAACAGACAAACATTTTCCAAGTTTCCACTTGTACTATTTACGTTCCCAGTAGCAGTGATATGTTCAGATTTTAATTTTAGCCATTCTCATAATTATGTAATGGTGTTTGATCATGGTTTTAATCCACATATCCCTGAATACTTATGAAGTTGAACATTTTTTCCTGTGCTTATAAGCTATCTATATACCTATTTTGACAAAGTGTTAATTTAAACCCTTGCCCATTTTAATTAGCTTGGTTGTTTTCTTATTATTTGATTTTTATTTTTCAGTCCAAGCAGTAAACTGAGATCTTATTATTAAATTTTGAGCATTCTTTATATATTCCAGATATAATCCCTTTATGAGATATATGCATTTTCTCCTGCTAAATGACATGTATTTTCATTCTCTGTGTTTCAAATAGCAGAAGCTTAAAATTTTGTGAATTTTGATATTCATATTTTTAAAAAACGGGTTGTGCTTTTGGTGTTATACCTAAAGATTTTCCCCAATCCAGGGTTATAAATATATTCCCTATCTTTTCTCCTCCACATTTCATACTTTAGTTTTAGATCTATGGCACACTTTGAGTTAATTTTCAGATAGTATGTGAAATACATATCATAGTTTATTTTTTATATGGATATCCAAATTGTCAGATCCATTTGTTAAAAAGACTATCTTTTCTCCAGATTTGCCTTTGTGTCTTTCTCAAAAATCAGTTGTCCAGTTATATGTGAGTCTATTTTGTGATTTTATTGTGTTCCATTCATCTCTTTGCCTAACATATCTGTCTGGACGAACATAACACACTAACTTGAGTAAATTTTTTTTTTATTATTGTACTTTAGGTTCTGGGGTATGTGTGCAGATCATGCAGGATTGTTGCATAAGTATATATATCGCAAGGTGGTTTGCTGCCTCCATCACGTCATCACCTATATCTGGCATTTCTCCCCATGTTATCCTTCCCCAACCTCTTCACCCCCCACTGTCCCTCTTTTACCCCCCCAACAGGCCCCAGTGATTGATTCACCCCTCCCTGTGTCCATGTGTACTCATTATTCAACACCCGCCTATGAGTGAGAACATGCGGTGTGTGATTTTTTGTTCTTGTGTCAGTTTGCTGAGAGTTATGGTTTCCAGGTTTATCCATGTCCCTACAAAGACATGAACTCATCTTTTTTATGGCTGCATAGTATTCCATGGTGTATATGTGCCATATTTTCCCTGTCCAGTCTATCATCGATGGGTATTTGGGTTGGTTCCAGGTCTTTGCTATTGTAAACAGTGCTTCAGTGGACATATGTGTGCATGTGTCTTTATAATAGAATGATTTATAATTCTTTGGGAATATACTCAATAATGGAATTGCTGCGACAAATGGAATTTCTATTTCTAGGTCCTTGAGGAATTGCCACACTGTCTTCCACAATGGTTGAACTAATTTACACTCCCACCAACAGTGTAAAAGTGTTCCTATTTCTCCAAATCCTCTCCAGCATCTGTTGTCTCCAGATTTTTTAATGATTACCATTCTAACTGGTGTGAGATGGTATCTCAATGTGGTTTTGATTTTCATTTCTCTAATAACCAGTGATGATGAGCATTTTATGTTTTTTTTTTTGCCTTATAAATGTCTTCTTTTGAAAGGTTTCTGTTCATATCTTTTGCCCACTTTCGAATGGTTTTTCTTGTAAATCTGTTTTAGTTCTTTGTAGATTTTGGATGTTAGCCTTTTGTTAGATTGGTAGATTGCATAAATTTTTTCTCATTCTGTTGGTCATCAGTTCACTCTAATGATTGTTTCTTTTGCTGTTCAAAAGCTCTGGAGTTTAATTAGATCCCGTTTGTCTATTTTGGCTTTTGTTGCCAGTGCTTTTGGTGTTTTACATGAAGTCCTTGCCTATTCCTATGTTCTGAATGGTTTTGACTAGGTTTTCTTCTAGGGTTTATATGGTATTAGGTCTTACGTTTAAGTCTTTAATCCATCTGAAGTTAATTTTCATGTAAGGTGTCTGGAAAGGGTCCAGTTTGTGCTTTCTGCACATGGCTAGCCAGTTTTCCCAATACCATTTATTAAACAGGGAATCCTTTCCCCATTGCTTGTTTTTGACAGGTTTGTCAAAGATCAAGATGGTTGTAGATGTGTAGCATTGCCTCCAAGGTCTCTGTTCTGTCCCATTGGTCTATATCTCTGTTTTGGTACCAGTACCATGCTGTTTTGATTACTGTAGCCTTGTAGTATAGTTTGAAGTCAGGTAGCATGATGTCTCCCACTTTGTTCTTTTTTTGCTTAGGATTGTCTTGGCTATGTGGGCTTTCTTTTGGTTTCCCATGAAGCTTAAGGTAGTTTTTTCCAGTTCTGTGAAGAAGGTCATTGGTAGCTTGATGGGGATAGCATTGAACTATAAATTACTTTGGGCAGTATGGTCATTTTCACCATATTGATTCTTCCTAACAATGAGCATGGAATGTTTTTCCATCTGTTTGTGTCCTCTCTTATGTCCTTGAGCAGTTGTTTGTGGTTCTCCTTGAAGAGGTCCTTTACATATTTTGTTAGTTGTATTCCTAGGTATTTTATTCTCTTTGTAGTAATTGTGAATGGGAGTTTGCTCTTAATCTGGCTTTCTGTTACTCTGTTATTGGTGTATATGAGTGTTAGTGATTTCTATACATTGATTTTGTAACTTCCTGAGAGTTTGATGAGTCACTTACCATCTTAAGGAGATTTTGGGCTGAGACAATGGGGTCTTCTAAATATACAATCATGTCATCTGCAAATAGAGACAATTTGACTTCCTCCTTTCCTAACTGGATACACTTTATTTCTTTTTCTTGCCTGAATGCTCTGGCTAGAACTTCCAATGCTACATTGAATAGGAGTGGTGGGAGAGGGCATCTTTGTCTAGTGCCAGATTTCAAAGGGAATGCTTCCAATTTTTGCCTATTCAGTATGATATTGGCTGTGGATTTGTCATAAATGGCTTTCATTATTTTGAGATACTTTCCATTGACACCTAGTTTATTGAGGGTTTTTAGCATAAATAGCTGTTGAATTTTGTTGAAAGCCTTTTCTGCACCTATCGAGATAATCATGTGGTTTTTGTCTTTGGTTCTGTTTATGCGATGGATTACGCTTATAGATTTGCATATATTGAACCAGGCTTGCATCCCCAAGATGACGTCTACTTGATCGTGATGGATAAGCATTTTGATGTGCTGTTGCAATCAATTTGCCAGTATTTTATTGAAGATTTTTGCATCTGTGTTCATCAGGGATATTGGCCCAAAGTCTTCTTTCTTTGTTGAGTCTCTGCCGGGTTTTGGTGTCTGGATGATGTTGGTCTCATAAAATGATTTGGGAAGGATTCCCTCTTTTTGTATTGTTTGGAATAGTTTCAGAAGGTGTGGTACCAGCTTTTCTTTGTATGTCTGGTAGAATTTGGCCATGAACCCATCTGGATTTGGGCTATTTTTGTTTGGTAGGCTATTAATTCCTGCATCAACTTGAGCCCTTGTTATTCATCTGTTCACAGTTTCAACTTCTTCCTGGTTTAGGCTTGGGTGGATGCAAGTGACCAGGAATTTAGCCATTTCTTCCAGGTTTACTGGTTTATGTGCATAGAGTTGTTTGTAGTAATCTCTGATGGTAGTTGGTATTTCTGTGGAATCCATGGTGATATCCCCTTTATCATTTTTAATTGCATCTATTTGATTCTTCTCTCTTTTCTTTTTTATTAGTCTGGCTAGCAGTCTGTCTATTGTGTTGATCTTTTAAAAAAACCAGCTCCTGGATTTATTGATTTTTTGAAGTTTTTTTTGTGTCTTTATCTCCTTCGATTTTGCTCTTATCTTAGTTATTTCTTGTCTTCTGCTATCTTTTGAGTTTTTTTGATCTTGCTCCTTGACATCCCTCAATTTTGATGATCGGGTGTCTATTTTAAATCTTTACTTGCTTCTCATGTGGGCATTTATTGCTATAAATTTCCCTTTAGACACTGCTTTGAATGTGTCCCAGAGATTCTGGTACAGGTAATGTTAGCTCTTCAACTTTGTTCTGTATGAAAGTTGTTGTAAGTATTCTATTTTCTCTGCATTTTATGTTAATTTTAGGGTCAACTTGGCAATTTCTCTAAAAACAAGTAGCTACATTTTCATTGGATTTGCAATACATGTTTAAATCATTTTGGAAACAATTACCTTCTTATATTATTGAGCATTCCAATCTTCCAATCCTTTAACAATGTATGACCTATATAAAAAAATATAACCTAGATTTATTTATATCACTTTTAATTTATATCTACAGCATTGTGCGGTTTTCAGTGTATCATTCTTGCATATCTTTTGACAATGTGTCCCTAACTGTTTCATGTTTTCAGAAGTTATCACAACTTTATTTTTTATTTCAATTTTCAATCGTCCATTGCTACTATCTAGAATCACAAATGATACTTAATACAGTATCTTGCAAATGTGTTCAACTCATTTATTGGTAGTAGCTTTATTGTGAATTTCATTGGATTTTCTATATAGATGTTCTTGTGTATGTGAATAAAAGTACTTTTTTTCTTTCCAATGTGATATCTTTATTATATATTTACTTGTTAAATGCACTGCATTTGCTGAAACCTCCCATATGATGCTTAATAGAAGTTGTGAGTATATACATCAATTTGGTTTTGATGATATTGTTACCTTAAGACTAAAGTATTCAGCCTTTCTCCTTGAGTAGAATATCAGTTGTAGTTTTTTTTTATAGGTACTTTTTCTGGCTAAGGAATGTCCCTTCTCTTCCTAGTTTATGAGAAGGTTTTGTTGTTGTTGTTATATATATATATATATATATATATATATATATTTTTTTTTTTTTAATGGACATTGGGTTTTGTCAATTGTCATTTCTGTGTCTTTATGGAGATAACCATACGATTTTCATAATTTAGTGTTTCATATGATGAATTTTTTTTTAACCCAAACTGAAAGTATTCAACTTTTGATTGAGTTATTTAGTTCATTTACAATTCATGTGATTATTGATATGGTCAGGTTTAAGCTTATGATCTTACATTTAAAAAAATTTTTTTCCAGCTGGGCATGGTGGCTCATGCCTGTAACCCCAGCACTTTGAGAGGCCAAGGTAGGCAGATCACCTAAGGTCAGGATTTCAAGACCACCCTGGCCAACATAGTGAGACCCGTCACTATTAAAAACACAAAAATTAGCTGGATGTGGTGGCAGATGCTTGTAGATCCAGCTATGTGGGAGGCTGAAACAGGAGAATCACTTGAACCTGGGAGGCAGAGGTTGCAGGGAGCTGAGATCGAGCCACTGCATTCCAGCCTCGGGAGACAGAGTGGGACTCAGTCTCAAAAATTGCTATCTATTTTTTGCTCTTTTGTCTGTTATCTTTTGCAGTCATATAGTTCAATTGTATTTACCTTTTTTGGCTTATTAGCTATAGCCTTTTGTTTTGTTATATTAGAGGCTAATCTAGTTAGGGTTTACAGCGTACCTCTTTAACTTTTCACAGTCTATTTTCAACTTGCATTATTCCATTTTACCTACAGTATATTCATTTTACAATATGCTAATTTCATTTCTAGTGTCCAATATTTATAATATTTTTGTAGATTTTTACTTATTCATATGTTGTAAACCCTACAATAATTGATTATTCTTTTACAGAAAGTTACTTTTTAAAGATATTTAAGTAATTTAAAAATCACATATTTACCCACCCATTTACTATTTCAAGTCCTCTTTGGTTTTTATGTTGCTCCATATTTTCAGCTGCATTATTTTTGTTCTGGCAAAGATTTCATTCCAGCAAAAGATTTTCTTTAATACTTTTTGAAGTATGGGTTTGATAGTAATAACCATTTTTGCTCTTGTATGTCTGAAAAAGTTTTTATTTTGTCTATATTTTTGAAAGATTTCATTGAACATAGAATTTAAGCTCAATTTTTCCTTTCTTTTTTTTTCTTTGGTTCTTTAAAGATGTTGCACTACTGTCTTCTTGCCTGCATTGTTTCAGGAAGGAGTCTGCTGATCCCTTTGAACTTCTGGACATACCATGTCTTTATTTCTGGATGTTTTTATAGTACTATCCTATTTTTGAGTGATTTGATTATAGTTTACACTGGTATCATTCTATTTATATTGCTTGTACTTGAACATTGCTAAGCTTCTTGGATCTATGCGTTTAAAGGTTTCATCAAAATGGAAACAATTTTCGTCCTTTTTTTTTCCTAATATTTTTTTCCTGTGATTCTCTTTTTCTCTTTTGGGATCTCCACTTAAGTATATATTAAGTATCTATGCTGCTCGATGTTTTCCCACATCCCATTAATAATATTTTAAAATTCCTTTTTCTTCTCATTCTTAATTTTCAAAATTTCTGGTGCTATCCATCCAAGCTCACTAACCTTGTCTTTTAGAGTGCCTAATCTGCCATTAATAACATCTAGCATAATTTTTATTAAAGATATTCTGGTTTTAACCTATATATGTTTACCTTGGATCTTTTAAAATATTTTTCCACATTTTCATATATTCTTTAATATATAAAATACACTGTCAATAACTATTTTAGTGTCCTTTTCTGCTCATTTAACATCTGGTTTTGTTTTGGCAAGTTTTTCTTGGTAAAATTTCCTACTCATTATGGGTTATATATTTCTACCTCTTTGCTTTCCTTGTAATGTTTTATTGAATGTCATACTTTGTAAAGTTTGTCTTTTATAAAATTTTATGATTTTTTTTTCATTCCTGCAGATCTTCATGAACTTTGTTTTAGGATGCAGTTAAATTACCTGAAATTATTTCATATTTTTGATTCTTTCTTTTAAGATTTGTTGGGAAATATCAGAGCTGTAGTTCACCTAATGCTAATATTTCTTCATCATTGATACAATATTCTTTTCTGTACTCCATCCAATGCCTCATGGATTATGAGATTTTCTCATCTTTCTAAGGGGAACAGGCCAGTTTCTCAGCTCTGTGTAAGTAAGCACTAGATACTTTTATACCTAATCTCAGACATTTATTTACCTGCCCTTGGGTGTTTACCTCTCATGTATGCAACATCGGTATTCTGCCAAATACTCCAGGGAGGCCCTTCAGCTTTGTTTGGAGTTCTCTACCTATTGTGAAAGTGGAAGATACCGGGATGAAATCACTTTTTGTCAGATCCAAAGAGACTAGAGCTAAGAGAACATGAAGGGGAAAGGCTCATGCTTGCCTGTCTGAGATAAAGACTGTCTCAGTAACTTTCTAAAATAATCTCACAAAATAATGCTTTCTTAGGATGACAGCAATTCAGATAAGGTGTTCTCAAGAGAATGTTTTCCCACTAACAGCATCTCCAGCAGTGAACTGATGCCAGCTCTGGCTTTGTGTCTCTGAAACCACTGAACTCTGTTTTCAAGCAGCTTATGACAACGCCTCCTTTTGCCAATAGAAGCTTCCTTTTACCATCCCGTCTTCAGTTGCACATGTGTCTTGGCAGAACTGTGCATCTTGGGTTATAATCCTCATTTCTCATTCCTGAATAAATTCAACATATTTAGGGATTTTTTTTCTGTGATTTTTGCTGTTGTTGACACTACACTCATTAATCTCCTGTACTTTGCTCTGTGAATCCTTATTGTCTTGACACCACAGAATCTCAACCCCATCTCTTCATCTCAAGGAGTCTTTCCAGCTTCACCTCAGTTTCCTGTTCCCAAGCTTGGAAATTTTCTCAAGGCAATAATCCAGGGGAATCGCAGGACTTACTTCATTTTTCTCCCACTTTTCAGTGATCACTCTCCCTTTTGGTCTTCAATTTTTGGTTGTTTCTAATAAGTAATTGAATCTTATACCACTTACTTTATTGTCTGGAAGGAGAAATCTTCAGTGTTTTTCTGCTAATCCAATTGTATTATGAAAGTAATAATAATTACAGCTATTTAAGCATAGATATGTATTCCTCTCTGGTAAAATATAATGAACTGTATACACATTGATATTGTAGAATGTTTCAAAAATCCAAAATAGTATTGTGTTATGGTCCCTAATGTGCATTTTCTTATAACCCCCCCTTTTTTTGAGGTGTTGTAGACCTGAGTGTCTTATTCATTATTATTATTATTATTATTATTATTATTTTATTGTACTTTAGGCTCTGGGGTACATGTGCAGATCATGCAGGATTGTTGCATAGCTACATACATGGCAATGTGGTTTGCTGTCTCCATCCCCCTGTCACCTATATTTGGCATATCTCCCCATGTTATCCCTACCCAACCTTCCTACACCCTGCTGTCCCTCCCCTAGCACCCTCCAACAGACCCCAGTGATTGATTCACCCCTCCTTGTGTCCATGCGTTCTCATTGTTCAACACCCTCCTATGAGTGAGAACATGTGGTGTGTGATTTTCTGTTCTTGTGTCAGTTTGCTGAGAATGATAGTTTCCAGATTCATTCATGTCCCTACAAAGGACAGAGACTCTCCATTTTTTATGGCTGCATGGTATTCCATGGTGTATATGTGCCACATTTTTCCTGTCTAGTCTATTATCAATAAGCATTTGGGTTGGTTCCAGGTAAACAGTGCTGCAATGAACATATGTGTGCATCTGTCTTTATAATAGAAGAACTTTTAATCCTTTGAGTATATACCCAATAATGGGATTGCTGGGTCAAATGGAATTTCTATTTCAAACCCCTTTTATACAGCAAGGCTGGCATTCTGATTTGCTTCTCACAACATTGTAGTGTTCATGAGAAGAATACCATTGACTCATAAATTCCTATTAGGTGAACTATTTTGCTGGCAAATCCAGTATCACTCATATATCAGAAAAGAAACTCAGAACACTTGCATGATGAAGAAGTAAAGTTTACATTTTGGCCCTGACAGTTTAAAAATTACCGTACTTTCATAACATTGTATTCTCATATATACAATAGGCATAAAACATAAAATGCTGTAATTATTAATACAGACTCTTGTTCAAAACGAAATTTTGCAAAGACATTTTTATATAAGAGCTACTAAATAAATTAAATTATAAAAGAAATTTTGGGAATAATATTAAGTGCCCTTGACAGAGAAGTATGATAGAGATTAGTACAGTTGGAAATCAGTAACTTTGTTACTGAGATATATGAAGAAGGAAAGGACTAGAATAGAATGTTTAAGAATGAAGAATATAGTCAGACTCACACTGACAGCAAGAATTTACTTCAAAACCCAGGTATTTTCAATACATGAAAATGTCTCACTCTTAAAATACATGGAAAATAATTCAGAGCTTATATCAACAACAATAATTTAAAAATCTTAAAAAGTTAGAGCTGTAATATAAAACTTTTCTTTTAAATGTAATTGTTACCTTTAAGGGATAAACACATTATATAATAGTACACTTTAAAAAATTTTTTTATATGATATGGGTGTGTTTCGGTAAGATCTAGCTTCCTTCTTTCAGTACTATATTTAATTTTGGCTTTTTTTGGTATATGTGGTAAAGAGGGAATATCTCGTAGTTCATATTTACTTTATTTAAATGAAATTTAATTTATATAAGATTTTTTTTCTGGTATTTATTTTTTATATATTTTAAATTTATATTAAATTTTTATATAAATTTATTTACATGAATATACACATACATACATATACACACCATATATTATATGCATTAACTTATAAAATACATATATGCACATAAATTTTATAACTTAATAGGAAATGGAATCAACTTTGTAAATTTAACAAGAAGAATAACCTTACCTAATGCCTCATCAAAAAAAAAATAGGTAGATCTGGGCGTGGTGGATCAAGCCTGTAATCCCAGCACTTTGGAAGGGCAAGGCAGGCAGATCACAAGGCCAGGAGTTCAAGACCAGTCTGGCCAACATAGTGAAATATTGTCTCTACAAAAAATACAAAAAATTAGCTGAATATGGTGGCAGCCAACTGTAATCCCAGCTACTCGGGAGGCTGAGGCACAAGAAACACTTGAACCTGGGAGGCAGAGGTTGCAGTGAGCTGACATTGCATCATTGCACTCCAGTCCTGGCAACAGTGTCAGACTCCATTTCAAAATAATAATAATAATAATAATAAGTATAATGTTCCTTGGATTTTCTCCTTTATTGTTTCAAAGGCTCTCAAAGTAGAAAAGTTTTCATATCACTTAAACAAATACTATGACATCTAATCACAGTACATTTTGTTGGTTAGAGCACTATAAAATAAGTAAATTCATAATATTTCAAAGATTCTCCACTTTTTGTATTTTTATAAACTTGACCATCTAAAAATCCTACCATAATTTCAGATGCTCCTTTTTAAATATGGTAAATAGTTAAGAGATGAAAATTGGTTCTAGCATAATTTCATTTCTTCACTTTGCTCTCTGGGCCTGAAAATCTAAACCTACTACAAAGATATAACTGGGTTTAGGTTGCTACAATTGGGGAAGCCAACTGGTAAAATTGGTCTTTATTGGAAGGATATGGGGCCTCAGGGCCAAATTCTAATGATGTCTCTTTGCTTCCTTTTCTCTAGGGTTGAAAAACCCAATTTTTAAATTCTAAAAGTGTATATATTTTGAGGTCTCTCTTATTTGCCTTTATCACAATTTTTATATTAAACTCAATATTAAACATTTTAGAATGCATTTTGTTATTTTGACATTGAGATATCTAGATTGTATAATCATAAATATATATTTCTTTAAAGGTTCATATGGTACAGATGAGTGTACACACATATAAATTGATATTTAAGCCTAAACTTGAGTTTAATTTTAAGTATGCAATTGATAGCAAGTGAATTTTTTTAAAAAACTAAACAAACTACATTTTTCGATTCTTAGATTTTATCTTAATTGAGTGTTATTCAACCTAAAACTCTGTCATTAAATAAAACATCCTGTTAAAATCTATTTAATTTGAAAAAAGTTCAGGATGGGGCAAAGGTGTCAAAAACAATGCACCAAAGTTGTTAGAAAATTATTTTTCTTTCTTCTCAAAGTGAAGAATAATGTCAATATGGAAATTATAATTTCTCTTGCTGCTCCAGTTATTTGAATACATTTTTGTTTGAAAAACAATCTTTTAATTCTGTCTAAATGTCTATGTCCAGATTGGTAAACTAATTACAAATGAAAACATTCTGACTACCCTAGACTCAGAACACCTTTCTGTAGCAATGGTGCATTTGTAGCTGGTTAGGACTATATAAGGAATACTGACATTTTAAGGAAGAAACCATCAATAAATAGGTTGAGAAATATTAGAGACTCTAGAGGTATGAAGTTGGATTTGATCTAAAGTTGAAAACAGTCCAGTTCTTTTCCTCTTATCTTTAAAATATACCAAACTACATAGAGCAAAGAATAAAGGTAATTTGTGCAGATCTTGATTCTAAGATAATAAATAACAGTGCCGTAACAGAAAAATATAGATTCAGTATCTCTTTCCCCAGGATACTTAGAATCTCTACAGAAGGTAAAGGTCACCACTAAGTTGTTATCTGAATTTATTTTCTCTCCAATTACTTAGCACATTTTACTATTAGAATTTAAATCTAGAAGATTCTATTGTCCTTGAAAGACAAACAAGTACTGAATTTTATTTTCACATGCACAAAAAGGTGTTATGTGCAATATTTATTAGTTAAATAAATAGGTGGTATTTGAAATTCACATGGGGCCATTTTCTCTGAAGTTTGTTTAATAACTCAAAGTAAACCAGTGATAAAGAGAGCAATGCACTGGATGAATTGTTTATTAATTGTGTTAATAGAATTTAATGAAGGGATTTGGTTGTATAATATATAACGTGTTTTATAATGAAAGTGGTGTTATCTGAGTAATTAAAGTTTAAGTTATCTATCACCATATGATGGATTATTTATCTTCAGATTGTCTACCAATTTATAAATGCTGTTTCTATGCTTTAAGCAGCTAAATTAGTAATATGGTATGTCTCTGGAAAAAATGATCAGAAATTGACATGAATAGAAAATAATTTTTACAGAGCGCTATCCTCAATTATCCTTATATTTTCATTAACAGCATAACAAAAAATGAGTCAGTAATATTAATATACTCACCATCTCTACAGCTATTGGTTAAGTTGGATTCATTGTTATTAGAAAGACTTAATCGTCTTTTTTTTTTCACTTATTTTTTATATTTTGCCAGTTAGGAACAATTTTCTCTTGGACAAATATTTTTCCCCAGATCGTTTTCCCCAAATATGACATAAAGTTAATTTCTCATTTTATTTATAAGAACATTCTCTAAAATCAGTATCTAAATATTTTACTACAGCAAATGTAAATTCTTAGAATTAGTAGTATCTATTTCCAGTTAGAACACATAACTATTAATTGTACTACAAATGTTCAGTGTTATTTCTTTCCATAGTAAGTAAAATAATGGATTCAGATTAGTGATAGGTGAATTATTCATCAAAGTAATCAAACAATGAAACAATTACCTAATACACATCATACCTGTATTGGAGAGGAGTCATCTCTTTGATCTGTTCATTGTTTCACCCATTATGTTATACAGCCTAACCCTTGTTATTCTAGATTAAAAAATGTCCCAGTGCTTTCCTGTAAAATGTATCCAAGCTTACCTCTGGGGAACATTTGCTGCCTTGATCCAAGGTAGCCTCAAACTATGCTGCAGGGAAGAGCTTCTCAATCCATTAGGATCTTATTCTTTGATACATACAATAAAAATGAATTACTAGAAAAGAAAAATAAAAAGATAAATACATTCACAAACAATTCCATTTAAAAATTTTAGATTCAAAATTGTATATTTAAAATGATTAAAATTAGAATATAACATATAAACAATTATAAAAACTACTCATGTTATTCATTGAAAGTATGTGAATAGGTAAAAATGATTACTTACTAAACAACTATGCACATGTTGAATTGATAACATGTATATGAAGGTTTAAAATTTTTAGGTTGTTAATATTTAATTTAGGTTGGATTCAAAAATCTGCTACTCTCTGGGGAAATGTATATCTGATTTGTTTCTATTTTATTGTACTAATGTTTATAGTAGAAAAATAGTCTTTCAGAGGTATGTTGATGAAAATCAAAAGGGTATTTTTAAAGCAACTTAACCTGAAGAATAGTAACTTCTCTTTATTGCATTTCTCTTTTAATTCAATAAGCATTCAGTGATGTTACACATTCATTTTTAGTCTATCCTCAGTCACTAAAATTATAGTTAACTTTAAATATCTTTTAAACAAATATTTTTGTCATTGTATATATTTTGTACCTTTGTCTTTTTTATACATTAACAAAATAACTTGAAAGCATTACACATTGTAAAATGATTCTTGTACATAGTTCCCACCACTTGTGACTTTGACAGCACCCTAACTGGTCTATATTTCATTCATTGACACAAGCCCACTGATCCCATTCTGGCCTGTTGCACCGATGTCAAGTTGCTGTAAAAGTTTCCAAACACATACTTTCAAATTCTGTACTTAAGTCATTATGGACCATGAATAAACAGTAGTGGTCACTAGAGAAAATCCACAAATGACATGTTGTGTAGCACTGTTCTAAGAAGTAATACCTATTAAAAGATTTATATAAACTTTAGTGGAATCACAGATTTAAAAGTGCTACTCTTCTGTGATCAATACAGAAAGATTCTTAGGATCCTGCAATGCCTCAACAAAATTAATGGATGTTTTTACCTCAGTGTATGTGGATATTTTAAATTTTTAACTTGTTTGTTAATTTAGTTAAGCTAGGTTGAATTGACAACAACACTTCTCTCAAGTAATGTTACTCTCTAAGTATGTAACTTACATAACTCCCCCCAAAACAGTTGTGCCATAAATCTTATTACTAATAACATGTGCCAATAGTTTTAAAAAACAAAAGAATGAGCATCAAAAGTATGGACTCTAACTTTGTCAAGTTCAGTCTCCCTTTCATATGAGGAGGGCAATAAGCAGGATATGGTAACAATGAAATAAGGACTCATGGGCATATATTTTATGAATACTGGTTTCAGGGACCTCAAAAAGGATGACAGGCATGTGAAGAACAAAAAATAATGCTATTTATTATGCAAGATAATCACACATCTTGATTTACAGTTCCCATCCCAAGGGAATCTTATTTCTTAATCTCTAACCAAATCCTCATAAAACTTCACCCCTTTAGAAGGTAAAGCACTTTTTGCCCAATTACCTCTTTGCTTGTGGTTTTGTTTAAATACATTGGCAACAAAAGCCAAAATAGACAAATGAGATCTAATTAAACTCCAGAGCTTCTGCATGGCAAAAGAAGCAATCATTAGAGTGAATCAGCAACCAACAGAATGCGAAAAAATTTTTGCAATCTACCCATCTGACAAAGGACCAACATCTAGAATCTACAAAGAACTAAAACAGATTTACAAGAAGAAACGAACAAGCCCATTCAAAAAGTTGGCAAAGGATATGAACAGACATTTTACAAAAAAAGACATATGAGGCCAACAAACATATGAAAAATGCTCATCATCACTGGTCATTAGAGAAATGCAAATCAAAACCATATTGAGATACCATCTCACACCAGTTAGAATGGTGATCATTAAAAAATGTGGAGACAACAGATGCTGGAGAGGATGTGGAGAAATAGGAACACCCTTACACTGTTGGTGGGAGTGTAAATTAGTTCAACCATTGTGGAAGACAGTGTGGTGACTCCTCAGGGACCTAGAAATAGAAATACCATTTGGCCCAGCAATCCCATTACTGGGTATATATCCAAAGGATTATAAATCATTCTATTATAAGGACACATGCACTGAATGTTCATTGTGGCACTGTTTACAATAGCAAAGACTTGGAACCAACCTAAACGCCCATCAATGATAGACTAGACAGGGAAAATATGCCACATATACACCATGGAATACTATGCAGCCATAAAAAATGATGAGTTTGTGTTCTTTGTGGGGACTTTGATGAACCAACTGACATAAGAACAGAAAATCAAACACGACATGTTCTCAGTCACAGGCAGGTGTTGAACATTGAGAACACATGGACACAGGGAGGGGAGCACCACACACTGGGATCTGTGGAGGGGAACAAGCAGAGGGACAGCAGGGGGTGGGGAGTTGGGGAGTTATAACATGGAGAGAAATGCCAGATACAGGTGATGGGGAGGAAGGCAGCAAACCACATTGCCATGTATGTACTATGCAACAATCTTGCATGTTCTTCACATGTACCCCAAAACATAAAATGTAATAAAATATATATAAAATAAAACATAAAAAATATATTTTTTTTAAAAATTCCATCAGCAAGAGGAGGAGGTTGGTAACTGTATTAGTCTCCAAAAATGGCCGTGCTATATATACTGCATTCTGGGGTTGCAAATTTGTAAAGTCTTCAAATTTTTTCATAAGTCAACAGTGTCTGAATGTGCGTTATCAAACAAAGACTGCTTCTAACATCTACTTAGTTGGTTTATTTCATTTTTATTAATAAAGCACTTATATATCCATAATATAAAATGTAAGTGTAGATATTATAAATGCATTATGTATATTTATGTTTATCTGAATGTAATAAAGGCAAAGGCAAATATTTATAAATATAGGGGGATAGCTGCATAGAAACATATGAATAAATATGTACATTTAGCCTGACATAGTCCTTTAGTATAAGATACCACTCAGATTATCAGTACATATTAAGATTAATTGGGAGGTAAAAGTACACCTCTTTTGTTTAGAAATTGTGTATGATGAATGATAAAACACAAAGAATTAAATTTTCAAATCAAACACACAAATCAGTGCCATCATTATGCCTCACTGATAGAAGTAATTACAAGGCACCAGAGAAGCAGAAAGCAAGCAAGAACCACTAAGATAGCTCCACAGGTTCTACTTTACTATATCCAAATGTACTCTGGCCAAATAAATGTGTTAATTCCCAAATATATATATTCACACCAACATTTTAAAACAGAAAATGAGCATTTTGGTCATGAAATACCCATGTTTTATAAGCATATAGTTACATAGCATTTATGACATTTATCCAGAGTGTGTAAATCTATACATTCCAGGTTACCACAAGCAACATTATACTAGGTACAAACTACTGAAAGCATTCGATAGAAATTTCCTACTAGCAAATACCACTAGTGTGTTTTCCAGTAGACTGTCATCTGGTATGGATATGTAAACATGCTGTGTGATCTTCTTTCTTTCCCAGAGATAAATCTCCCATAATAGAAACAAATTGTTTGCAAACCTCTTGCTTAAAAATTTCTTTCTCACTGGGAAATAAGAAAAGTTGGCTGGGGGCGGTATAATCTCAGCACTTTGGGAAGCAAAGGTGGACAAATCACAAAATCATGAGTTCGAGACCAGCCTGGTTAATGTGAATCACCAGCTCTCCAAAAAAATAGCTGGGCATGGTGGCATGCACCTGTAACGCCAGCTACTCCATAGGCTGAGGCAGGAGAATTGCTTGAATCCGGGAGGCAGAGGTTGCAGGGAGCCAAGATCACACCATTGCACTCCAGCCTGGGCGACAGAGCTAGACTGGTCTCAACAACAAAAAAGTGTCAGCAGAAAGTATGAATCATTGAAAATGTTCAATGAATGTCAGCTAAGTCTACTTGAAAGATATAGAAATAATTAAATTGAAAAACTGAAACTGATTTTTATTGTTCAAATGACTTTACTCTTATACATACATATGCAAGTATATACACACAGGCCTACACACCCACACATCACTATACGATTTTCAAATTACCTAGATGAACACATGATAATCTCAAAAAATGTAAAATTAATCTTAAGACATTTTTCGGGGCCCAAAGTGGCTCCGGCCGGATGTTGTGGCACTTGCGAAGGCGAGGCCAAGAGTTCAAGGCCAACCAACCTCAGCAACCTTACAAGCTCTCAATGATTGGCAAAAAAAAAAAAAAAAAAAAAAAAAAAAAAGACATTTTTCCGGGATGCATATAAAGAAATTAAAAAGTGAGTTAATATAAAAATAAATGTCTTGATTTTGACTGATGAAAGGTAAAATTTTAAATTGTGGCAGTGTTTGGTATTAAATAATCTTAAAGACACAAAAATTTGTAGGGAATAAAGCACATGTACATATGGCTTCTTAATTTGAAAGAAATTTTAAAATAATTTTATTAAAATATTATTGGTAGTTTTGAAAAGTATAAACACTAAATAAAATATTAATAGACTATTTGTCATAAGATTATGACATTACAGCTATGCCATTCTTCACACTTCTCTCAAGTCTATAGCGAGCTCATGAACTCATCTTTCCCTAAATTATTTCCTTCAGAACTGTTTTTCTCAATGTCTGTTTAGAAGATTACCTGCTTCAGAATCACCTAGGGTCAAGCAAAAAATGCCTATATCTAAGTTCCAGATACTGAATTAAATCACTTTTGCGAGGTTTGGAAAACCAACATTTCGCAAATAATGTAACATGATTTTTTTGCACTCTGAAGTATAAGATCACTACCAAAACCTCTCATCATAAATGAGAATACTATCAGAATGCTATAAGTTAGTAATATAATAATTCAATTATATGACCCAAGGGAGGTGAGGCATGTAAATGGCTTACTATAGCATTTTGGCATTATTGGATGCTCAAAAACATGTTCATAGTTTTCTCAGCAGTATTAAATTTTTTTGCTGAAACAATGTAAAGACAAAAAAAGTACTTTCATTGATGAGTCAGATGTAAACAGTACATTTTGTCAAGGTCAAATTAATAAAATATTCATATTATTATTTACCTTGATTGTAGAGATGAGAAAACTTAGATGGCAAATTCATTTTAAAAATACCTCGAAATGTAGAACTTCCAGCCTGAGTATTAAAGAGAGTACTAACAGGAAATGTAATTTTAAAAAATGAAAATAAACATTATCTGATTCTTGTCCAAGACATTTATTAGACTAGAGCTTTCACTACAATATTTTAAGGAAGAAGAAACAGCTGGAGAAGTTACACAAAAGAAGTAAAAGTGATAAATATATACCTGTAGTTACAGTTTCAAAAGACAGAGTCTCAGAAGATTAAGACCATTCAGTAAGAAAAGATTAAAAACTAAGTGAATATATAGATTAACGTGTACTGATAAAGCAAAGAGTCATTAATCCAGAATTAACTGAATCCCAAAGTGTGACTGTATTAAAGCAAAAGCACAATTTCAGAATAAATAATATAAACTTAGTAGAAAATAAATATAAAGAATATGTATTCTCAATATTCAAATGTCAAATTTGAATTTTATGTTAATGAAAATTAGATAAATTGAAGATCAGCAAATTGTTCAAAGAAATACAAAACTGCTATATACCTTAAATTCTTAATAGGTCAGTATAATGTAGGGTACTTAATAAGTAAATCATAAATTGCTTAAAATATCACAAATAAATTTCCAAGAGGGAAATAACAGTGGACTCGCTACAGCATAATTTTGAAACATAACTTAATAGGCATTTTTGTAGCTTGTTTAGCAAATAAAATTTTTTGAGTTAATTATCAGTTTATTTCCCAATGGTTAGTGATCAAGAGAGTCATAGTGTTTGCCTCAGCTGAACTAAGCTTCAGTCAGGATTCTTCCATATTAGCCCTGACTTCCCTTTTCTTAGAACTTTTACTTAGTAAAGCTTGCAATTGCAAAGTCTTTCTCTGCCTTTGGGGATAGAAGCCTTCACCCAGCGCTTTGCCAGTTTTAAAATTCAAGAGTGTCTTTTCCAAAGACCTGGGAACTGTCCCTTTGAAAGGATATCATCAAGAAATCTAAGAGCTCTATCTACTCTTCTGTGCTTAGATTCAGCGAAAAACAAACAAACAAACATAAGGGCTCTATCTCCTAGACTCTGTGAGAAGGGAAAACCCTAATTCACTAAGTGCCAATTAGCAAACACTGATTGCTTTAGCATATTGACCAACCTTTCCACAATATTCTTTCATTAGCTCACCCCAGAACTCAGTGGAGTTGAGTTCAATTCCTCTGACCAATTGCATTGGACAAATATATTGACACTGATATTAGCATAACACTTAGGTATGCTAGCATTTACTTATTTGTTATCAAGTATATCAAGTGTAAATTAACAAAATATCCTTTTGCTCTAAAGAATGCCCAGAATAAATTATGCTCTAAGAAATTAAAAAGGAATATAGACAATATAATTTTTTTGTTCTTTTTTTTGAGATGGAGTCTTACTCAGTTACCCAGGCTGGAGTGCAGTGGCAAGATCTTGGCACACTGCCATCTCCACCTCCTGGGTTCAAGCAATTCTCCTGTGTCAGCCTCTGATTAGCTGGGATTACAGGCACACAAAACCATGCCCAGCTAATTTTTGTATTCTAGGAAGAGACCAGGTTTAACCACATTGGCCAGGCTGGTCTCACATCTCTGACCTCAAGTGATTCACCCACCTCAGCCTCCCAAAGTGTTGGGATTACAGGCATGAGCCACTGCACCCAGCCCAAAGTAATTTAAATATTGCTTATGCTTACAAGAGCTTAGTATTAAAACGTATAATGCCAGATAGGTGCAATTATCTTGTTTAATTTAAACAGTCACCACTTAAAACATATAGTTAAGAGTTGTTAATATTATATGTCATTAGAAATAATCTAATATTGTGATTAGGAATATTGTAATATATCAGCAGGAATAATCAATGGCAATTTTTGTCATCCATTACAAAGGTATATAACCTCATGTTCTGTGTAATCAGTATCAATGGATCCCCAAATTGTTTCAGATTATAGAGATAAGAAACAAAAAGGAACACCTGCAGCTCTGTACCTGATTTCTTACATTGAGAAAATTTCGGAATGTTTTAAAAACTGTGTTGTAGCACATATCATTCTCTGATACCAGGAGCCATTAGATAAAATGATTAAAGCCCCATCAATCACTCCATGTGGCAGCAACAACAATGCCAGTGGAACACAGCATTGTCACAAGATTAGTACCTCCTGCTTTGAGAGTAAACATCTTGGCTTTACTTCATTTATTTTTCATAACTTCCCTGCCTTTGACTCAGCATTTAAGAAGCAGTAGGAGACTATTTTCTAATGATGTTCAATGTCATTTAAGTATTATATTTAGAGATCAAAAAAGTGCATAATAATTCTGAAGCATTGCTAAGATTCTAAAATGCTAACATATCTGAAGAGCTTAATAAATTAGAAACAGTTGGGAAATTATGAAACTGACTTTGATTAACCAATTATTTATGCATTTGAAGATTACTCTTAAATCCACAGAAATTCCTCTTAATCATCAAATATGTTCAGATTTAGTTTCCTGCCTGGTGTTAGCCCCTGGGGAATATCCAATGAATCTCCTTGTTATCTTATCTATTTTAACATAAAGCATGCAGCTTTGGACAATATACAAGGCAGTAAACAAAGACATAAAAATTACTTAAGATTTTCTAAAGGTGAATCTGCTGGCAAATGTTATTGAACACTCCATCAGTCAGGAATGTGCAGAAAACAGAAATTGCCCAAAATACTTCTAGCAAAAAATGATGAACTCAGGGACTCCAAAGGGATAGAGGAGTGCAAATTAGGACATTACCACTAGACTTTTGGCTTTTAGGTCTCACCATCATCACTGCTACTACCCAAGGTCAATAAATACGTCCAGCTTGCATATGCCACAGTCACAACCCTGGTGACCGGGCAAGGCTCACTTTTCCCAGAGATTGTCTGTCTTCCTGCAGCATCTGAAAGATTCTATCAGCCATTCTCTTGTCTAATTTTCGCACAAGTGCATCTAATTAGCAAATTCTAATTTACATTTTGTATCCTAGCTACAAATTAATCCGAGTATTTATTTCTAACTCTATTGTCTTTGAATAGAATGAGAGTGGAATGAAGTTGGGAGAAGTAATCCAAATATTTTTCACCATGGCCTACTAACTGTATGCAGAAAGGTTTACTGTCTGCAACAGGAAGACTTGACAAATGATTATTTCATTGCAGTGTTTTCTGACCTCAGTGACTCCCCAGAAACGTACCTGAGTGGCTGGGGCTGTTTGTTCCATTTACAATTCCTCAAAAATCTTTATCCATAATTAAATTCAGTAGCTCAGCAAATTTAAACAATAATTTCAAAACTAATAACTTTATGAAATCTTGATGAAAAACAGAATTCAAAACTAGAAGACTCATGTTTAATCTTGACTCTGCATTACCTTACTGTTTGTTCTAGGCTAGTAAGACAATCTCTTTAGGCCTAAATTATCTCAGAATTCAACTTATGTTGCTATAACCTACTAGATTCTACTGTAAGCTGGAGGAATGTTGGAGAGGTTAAAGTATTGTATAAGATTCTTCACTCAAAAAACTATCTAGGAGAAAACAGAGTAGGTGATTAATGATTATATAAACGGCAATACAAAGTGATTAGGATGACAAATTTATTCAGAGATTTTGGAAAAGCTTTAACTTGAGGGTTATATTCTGAAATGGGTTACAAAGATATTTAAGTAAGAACTAAGTACATAGAAAGGTGGGAAAGCCAGTAAAATAACAGCACAAAATTTGCTCTCTTGTATTGTTTCTTCCCATTCCGTAAGCACTAAATTTAGCCAAATTCTTCTTATTCTTTAAGACTCAAAATAAGAAAATTTCTACAATGAGGTTTTCCTCAGTGTCTAATTTATATCCCCATATTAAAAATTTTGAAAACATCTTGTCCTTGCTCTTTTAAAAACTCATCATGTTTTTATCTTTAGAATCTGATTCATTCATTAGACCTTAAGCTCTTTCAGAGCGGGAAGGGTGTTTACATTTACTGGATCCCCAGGCCCAGATATCATGCCATGCTTCTTACTCTGAACTTAAAAAAAAAAAAGTGTTAATTAAATATATGAATGAGTGAGTGATTATTTTTCTGAAAAGTAAGAGAATAAGAAACAGAATGATAAAGTGGCAGCAGGAGATATAAATAGAAATGTCTGTTGCACAAATGTTTTAAGTGTCTTGTAAACAAGGACTTTAGTTTTTATTTCATAGGCAAAGGAGGGCTTACAAGACTGGTAAGCAATAGGAAGTGATTCTATATGATATATGTATCACTGGGTGGCTCGTGAGAAATATACTGATTTATTAACTTATTTGTATGTCCAAATTGAGGAAATTGGCATTTGTGAATTGATGGGGATGTCAGCATCTGGAATAAGACGATAAATAACTTGTGGAAGAGAATTCCTGGGTTTTGGGAAAAAAATGACTATGGTGGGTATTTTGTTTAAGACTAATTTAAAGTAATTGCTTGCTCATCATTCTTGGAGGAAAGTGAGATGTCGCTATAAATCTGAATTCAGAGGCTAAAGACTGAAAGATATCAATGTGCTTTGTTGAGAAACTTATATTAAGTTTATGTTTAGCCAGTCTGTGGCCTTAAAGAATTAGAGAAGTGTTTTTTATAGCTGTGCATTAGATCAGATAACATTTAAGATGTAATTGATTTAAATAATAGTATTTAAGAAGTAAAAATCTAGACTTTGAGAAATGCACTATCAATTACTCTAATATTTTGTTTTGATCTCTCAAAGACAGCCACTTGATGGGTATAGGTTATTTCCTCTTGGGATATGGATTCCCTTACTTGCAGTATTTTTGTAGTAGAACATGAACATCTTATCTAGAAATTCAGGAAAGGATTCTTCTTTGAGGAAGAACCATAATAATAAGTTTGGATTGTTATATTAAGGGTAATAAGAATATCTCAAATGGTTTTGAGCAGACCTGTGAAGTGATGCATATGACAAGTATATTCAGGCTGTTGGATGATGAGTAAATAGAATGTAGGAGGACATGTGGAAATTTGGAGACAATGGTAGCAGCTTAGTTTAGCATTGCATGTGGTTACTGTAGGATGGTAACTATAATGGTGGTAAAGAATGTCAGAATTTGCAAACTATTTTGAAATTAGATTCTACATTAACATACATACACATTTTGAGCTGAAGATGACTGAATGTATACATTTTCTCCCTTTTTAGCTGTTTTGTTTAAATAGCAATCAATTAATTCATGAATATTTAGGAAATTACTAATAATTTTAGGAGGTATCCTTTTTAGCTTGCAATATGTCTTTCCCTTTATTACTTCTTTGCAAGCTATTATCCTTTATTCATTTAATGCCTGGATTTCTTAGGGTTTGGTTTTCAGCCCACATCCTTTTCTAACTGGAAATAATCTTCTCTGTAAACCTCATATTAATCAATAAATTCAACAACCACTCAAGTGTCTACAGAATATAAAATCTCTGTTCTGTTCAGTTTTCTGTTCTGCATTCTATATGCTTATGTATAAATGCCCATTAGTGTTTTGCATTTTGTGCTGGCAATTCTCTATTTGAACATATTCTGTGACTTGAGAGACTGGATTCTGTGGACTCAATAACTTTGGGCTCCCTTGCTCTCAGACTACCTATAGCCAGTGGAAGCACTGTGAGAGACTGGGGAAGACAGGAGAGAGAGATCATCATATCTTTGTCTGCAGAGATGTCAGAATATTTATTCCTACCTGCTGTGAAAAGGTTTGCCTGTAGCCGAATTGATTAAGTTTATGGTTCCTGTGAGGCGGTTGCACTCCTGGAACTGCTGCAACTACAACTGTGTGCTGAAAGTGTCTTCCTCCCTGACCTGTAGATCCAAGAGATGATAATGACTTCTTTTGTTTCCTAAAGGGTGCTTTATCTTCCCTTGTTAGTTCTGTTAATCTTGATCATAACTTGGTTAATAATCCTTTAATTTAAAATTGTCCATTACTTGGTAGAGTACGTTTTAGTAAACTTTTCCTATAAAAGGCAGATAGTAAATATTTTAAACTTTGCAAGCCAAGAATAAAAATTGAGTATATTATGAAAATTGTTATGTATAAATAAAATCTTCCATTTTGTGGACAATAATAAAATATAATAATAATGTAGTACATTTTTTATAATGAAGTTCTACTAACAATAGAATGGGATTTGTTTTTGTCAGTGGAGATGACATATTGACCAATTGGATTTTATATTTAGTATTTTGTACTATTGAATTGAATAGAAATGTTTATCTGTAAGATGTTCATCTGGAAAAAAACACTCTTATCCCTTGTTCCATTTTAAAAAAAAAACGTGTGGAATGGCCTGATTTGTCCTGGAGACCATAGTTTGCTAAAACTAATATGACAAAACAAATTATGTAATTAATTACAAAAAATATAATCAAATCATATGATAAATTAATAAATATGTGCATATATAATTATATATATTAAATCAGTAGTAAATATATTGATACAGAAGTAAAAAAATATTAATTATAAACAATTTAATTATCGTTGTTTGCTATCAATTTAAATATTTGTTGATCACCTAATATGTGCTAGGTTTGAGGATATAGCACTGAAAGTAATGCAGTTCCTGCTCTTGAGTTTATTAGTAATTGAGGTATGGTACAAATGATTTGACAGTAGGATAAATGTAAGATAGTAACTGGAGGCCTTAATCAGTCTGACAATAAGAGGAGACTTCCTGCATCAAGTGAACCTCACTCAACATCTAAATGGAATTTTACTTTTGCTAAGTTTGACTATTAAAAAAGTGTTTCTCAATAGGCTTTGTAAATGTGCAGCCTTTTAACATATCATGCTGTTGCCTGACATATTTGCTGACCTCTAAACTCACATTTACTATTCAAGATTTCTTTCAAAATTCTACCACACTTTGAAAATGTTCTTTTTATCTCCTCTTTCATCTAAGTAAATTATAGCTTTCCCCTTGGTGTGCTTTTATTTATCTACTTAGACTTTTCTACTAACACCTTAAGGTGAATTATATGTCATTTCTGTATCTACAGAGCTTAGCAAAGTTCCTCTCAGTCAATAGTTTCTTGGTAATATCAACACCAGCAATTCTAATGCAATAATTATAAATAAAAAGAAATGTGCTTTGGCCTTAAATTGTGCCAGTAAGTGTGCTAAATGTCTTATTCTGTTAAGTAGGTTCTAATTTTATTTACATTTCACAGATAAGATATATGAGACAGGTCAGATGGAGAACTTTTGCAAGAGACCTAGTCAGAATTAATACTCAGGTGGAGTAAGGAGTCTGATATTAAATTCACTTTTGAAGCAGGATCCAAAAGAATTATTACAGTGTGTCAATTGAAATGAAAAGAAAGACCCAGTAATTACTTTAATGCAGTATTTGAAATGAAAAACTACAAGAGCCTGGGTGGTAATGTGTCTTGCAGCAAGACAATAAATTTTTTTGGTGTCTGTCAGTCTGAAAATGACCATGGGTGAGTATTTGCCAAGTAGGTGTTCTGGAAGTGAAACAAGTGGTCCAGTATGGGTGTCACCTGCTTAGTAGAATAAATTATATTAGAATTCATTACATTTCCCAGAAAGAGTATCAGTGAAAATTTAAAAAGAGATTGGATTCTCTGGATATCCTAATATATGTAAAGAATGGGTAGAAGAAAAAATGTGGGGGAGGGGTTAAATTTGCTGAAAATCTTCTATATTACAGTGATACAGATAAATTAGGTTATATCATCTAACTTTAACAACACTCTAAATATTATTTTAAAGATGAAGAAATTGAAAGGTAGACAGTTTAAATAATTTACCGTAAGAAAATGGCTGATCCCTTAATCAAAGCAAAGACTGTGAGATCTGAAACTATATTTTTTACTTGGCTGTGCATCCTGTGATGGGAATTTTTTCCACTTAAGACAAAGAGGTTGAATCAGATATTCTCCAAGGACACTTTAAAACATTCTATAATACAGATAATAAGAGTTGTCACTTACACAGTTCTTACTATATGCCAGGTAATGCCCTCAAAGCTTTAGATACATTAATTCTTATTTAATCCTTATTTAACCATATATAATTGATATTACTGTTCTCACTTAAAATTTGCCAAACCTGATATATAAAGGTGTTTGGTGACTTGACAAAATCTACATAGGTAGGTGCAAGCAGAATGGGTATTGAAAACTAAGCAGTTCAGCATTTGAGCCTGTGTTTTTACCTGTGAAGCTGTATACCACTCTTCTTTGTAAACAATTACTGAAAAATTGTTCTAATTCTTCATTTTGCAAATAGATAAATACAGTAAGGAGTAAGTTTTGGAAGAAACATTTGTAGGACTTTGGAAGAAAGAAAACAAGAAAGAGAAAGCGTAGAATGTGGAAGTCATGTAAAAGGCACTTTGTACTGTAGAAATGTCTTAATTTGCTGAAATTAAAATGGAGCCTGTAGACACCTTATATATATTGGCAATTCAAAAGCTTTATTTTCTGATATTTCATCCTGTATGTTTATGGTCTTTATAAATATTTTGAAATAGTTTAATATTATTTTAATCTTGGACAATAATTCAGAAATATTTTATGCAGGGAATCATTAAAATTCTGATTGTTGTTAATAATGTAGGTACTTACATATATATATATATTTTATTGCACTTTAGGTTCTGGGGTACATATGAAGAACAGGCAGGATTGTGGCATAGGTAGATACATGGCAATGTGTTATGCTGCCTCCATCCCCCTCACCTATATCTGGCATTTCTCCCCACAACATAGGTACTTTTATGAAGCTAGAAGAGGAATGAGCAATGTGGTCTTTAAAGGTGATAACTATAAATGCATTATATCAAGTACATGATGTAACAGATAAAAAGATTTTCATTTCGAGCAATTACTATCAGTCTTCTCAGAAATCTGATAGAGATGTTCAAAGAGATTAATGTTTTCATGGCTGCTAATACAACATCTATTCTGCAACCTTGGGATCAAGGTTTCCATTTTTATGGACTCCATTGTTATTATTGAAGAAATACATTTGGAAGGCTATCGCTGCCATAAATAATAATTCTTTTGATGGATCTGAGCAAAAAAATAGAAAACCTTCTGAAAATGTTTCATCACTCTAGATGCCACTAAGAGTATTCATGAAACATGAATGGAGGTCAAAATATCAACATCAACAGGAGTTTATTAGGGTTATGGTTAGTTGATTCCAACCCTCACAGAGGATTTTGAAGAGTTCAAAACTTCATTGGAGGAAGTAACTGCAGATGTGGTGGAAATAGCAAGAGAGATAGTGGCATCTAAAAATGTGACTGAATTGCTGCAGTCTTATGATAAAACTTGAATGAATGAAGAGTTGCTTCTTATGGATGTGCAAAGAAAGTGGCTTCTTGAGATGGAATCTACTGTTAGTGAAGATGCTGTGAACATTCTTGAAATGACAACAAAGGATTAAGAATGTTACATCAACTCAGTTGATAAAGCAGCAGCAGGGTTTGAGGGGATTGACTTTAATTTTGAAAAAAAGTTCACTGTGGGTAAAATGCTGTCAAATAGAGAAATCTTTCTTTAATGGAAGAGTCAATCAATGCCACAAACTTCACTGTTGTCTTATTTTAAGAAATTGCCATAGCCACCCCAATCTTCAACAACCATCCCACTGATCAGTCAGCAGCCCTTAACATGAAAGCAAGGTCCTCCACTAGCAAAAACATTACAACTTGCAGAAGGGTTGTCTTAGGTGACTGTTATTGATTTTTAGCAACAAAGTATTTTTCAATTATGTTAGTATATTTTTTAGATATGATGCTATTGTGTATTTAACAGACTACAATATGATATAAACATAACATTATATGCACTGAGAAACCCAAAACTTTGTGTGACTCACTTCCATATTTGCTTTATTTTGGTGATCTGGAACTGAACTCTCAATATTTCTGAGGTACTCCTATATGTTAAGAGTACATACATATATGAGTTACTCGTGTGTATATATATATATATATATATTTAAAAAAGGTATTTATGATTGAAGTAATATTTTCAAAAAAGGTATTTATGATTCACACGTTTTCTTTATTATCAGCAGGGGATTGGTTCTAGGACTACCAGTGGCAGATAACAAATTATGTGGATGCTCACATCCTTTATATAAAATGGCATAGTATTTGCATATAACCTATAAACCCCTATATACTTTAAATTATCTCTAGATTACTTATACCTAATACAATGTAAGTGCTATGTAAATTGCTCTACTATATTGTTTTTTAATTGGTTGTATTTTGTTGTTGTTGTAGTGTTACTTTTGAGTTTTTTAAATGTATGGTTCAATAACAGATGTGAATCCTGTACAAAATTGAGTATATTAGATGGAAGAAGTATATTTGGCCATATTTGAATTCTACCCATTTGGCCATTTGGAACTATCCTGAATGTTTTTCTTTTAGAGGCAACATTGAATACAGAAGAAGTTAATAGAAATAAATTCAGGGCCAGGCATTGTGGCACAGCTGTAATCCTAGCACTGTGGAGTCCAAGGCAAGTGGATTACTTGAGGTCAGGAGTTTGAGACCAGCCTGGCCAACATGGTGAAGCCCTGTCTCTATCAATGATTAGCAAATAAAAAATAGCTGAGCATGGTGGTGCATGTCTGTAATCCTAGTTACCCTGGAGGCTGAGGCAGGAGAATTGCTTGAACCTGGGAGACAGGGGTTGCAGTGAGCCAAGATCATGTCACCTGCACTCCAGCCTGGGAGTCAAAGTGAGACTTGGTCAGAAAAGAGGGAAGAAGGAGAGGAAGAGAGAAAGGGAAAGAAAGAGAGAGTGAGAGAGAAAGAAAGAGAAAGTAAAAGAAGGAAAGAAAGAAAGAGAGAGAAAGAAAGGAAGGAAGAAAGAAAGAAAAAAAAAGAAAGAAAGAAAGAAAGAAAGAAAGAAAGAAAGAAAGAAAGAAAGAAAGAAAGAAAGAAAGAGAAAGAAAGAAAGAGAAAGAAAGAAAGAAAGAAAGAGGCCGGGCGTGGTGGCTCAAGCCTGTAATCCTAGCATTTTGGGAGGCCGAGGCGGGTGGATCACGAGGTCAAGAGATCGAGACCATTCTGGTCAACATGATGAAACCCCGTCTCTACTAAAAATACAAAAAATTAGCTGGGCATGGTGGCGCGTGCCTGTAATCCCAGCTACTCAGGAGGCTGAGGCAGGAGAATTGCCTGAACCCAGGAGGCGGAGGTTGTGGTGAACCGAGATCGCGCCATTGCACTCCAGCCTGGGTAACAAGAGCGAAACTCTGTCTCAAAAAAAAAAAAAAAGAAAGAAAAGAGAAAGAAAGAAAGATTGCTAAAATATACTCTCAAGTAAACATATACTTTTAGGTAATGTCTTCTAAGTGGAATATAAATAAAGGTGTATCTCCTATACCTTACAACTTTCAAGTAAGAAAGAGATGCATAAAAGAGTAAATAAAATGAGGAATACATTGAGCGAAGCACAGTCAAATTCCATTGAAAGAAGGTTTGAAAAGTATTATTTTTCTACTGCTGCATAACAACTTGTCACAAATTTAGCAGCTTTAAATAATATCCATCTATTATGTCATGATTCTATAAGACTAAAGTTTGCATGAAATTGGGTAGGTTCTCTGCTTAGGGTCTCTAAAGGTCAAAATCAAAATGCTGGCTTAAAGGGGCTCTTATTTGAAGCTCTGGGGATGAATTTACTTCCAAGCTTCATTCAGATTGTTGGTAGAATGTTTTATTTGCATTTGTAGGAATGGGGTCCTCAGTTCCCTGCTGGCTCTCAGCTGGGGCCTCTCTCACCTAGCTGGCATTCCCAATGTGTGCCCACATTCAGTAGCATGTGGCTTGCTTCATCTGAAACTTAGAAACTGGATGTAATCTTTCTTTTGCTTGAGATACTTCTGATTTCCTCCTCATTGCATTAACTGGAGTAAATCTACAGCTTTTTAAGCAGCTAATGGGATTAGATCAGTCTCACTAGCATAAACTCCCTTTCTTAAAGTCAACTATGGCATAAAATATAATGTTATCAAAGGGTGCTATCTTGTCACAGAGATGTCTTTGATTCAGGTGTTGAATTGGGCAGTTTTTTTTTTTTTCCCAGAGAACTCTGCTAACCACAGGGCTTGTGGAAATAATCTTCAAATAATGTAATATATTAGCTGACCAAAGAAGAAAGGCAGAATTTCAATAGGTCAGTGCTGTGTAAGAAGGCATTTTAAGCTGAGGTAAATGCTCATAGAAATGCCTAGATAGAGAATGTGTAAGATGTTTTTGGAAAGCGCTAAATATCACAACGTGACATGGAATATATGTCTTCTGGCACAAAACAGAATTATGGGATGAAATGTTGCAAGTGGTAAGGTTTTTTATTGCTTTTGTGAGCTACCAAAAGATCATTCACTATTTGATGTAAAAGAAGAATAAATATGTCAATATTTGTAGATAGTCATTTTCACCTGGAGTAATTAAGTGAAAGAATACATTTCCTTCAGGAGACTACATTAATATTTATCTTTTTTCTCGAACTAAACCTTGCCTAAGTTTAGATGTTGGCAAATAAAGACAAAATGCCACACACACTTATTAAAAACCAAAAGGAAAACAGACTTAAATGGTTTGCTTGTGACTTCTAGATTCATAGACATCAGTAACTTCAGTTCAGAGGATTCATTTGTAATGAAAAAGAGACAGCACTTCAAAAACTTATGTCTTAAAACAATGTAATAAAACATAACATTATTTTCTTTATTTCAAATTTATTGAATGGTTCATTTTAGGTATAGCCTAGCAGTATTTGGTATAGCTGCATATGTGCAAACTTAAGGTAATTATTGCCAAATAGCATTGTTATACACTATTTTCAAAAGCCAGCAAAAAAAAAAAAAAAAAAAATTGCTTCTAAACAGAGAAGGGAAATATATCTGTATGTGTCAATACCACACTTCTCTATACATTATTAGCCAAGTTTTGGTGACTTGTTATTAAATAAAGCCATTTCTATGCAGTGATGTGACATGCAAGTTTTTCTATTTTAGGAACTGAGAGTAAGGCTGTGCTCTAAGAGATTGGTCAAAATGGCCAGGTAATAGTAGAAAACTTCAAGCTAATTAACACAAGTGCACAGAGGTGACTCTTAAATCTCATTAACATCAGCTTAAGCAGTATTGGCAAATGAACAAGTAGCTCATATATAACATATATAAATAAATAGCTGTACTCTATTTCTTTTGCTCATCCTTTTAGATATTGAAAAGAAGTAAACTGCTCAATTTTTGCAGATTTATAAATTAAAGAAATTCTTTTCTATCCCAATATTTTACTTGTCTGATTTGCTACAGTAAGTGCTAGAATGGAAATAAAATAGCTAAGAACATTCTAGCTGGAAAAGGAGAAGGACAAACAGCAAGACCGGATCATATGGTAGTTTTACTCTTAGTTTTAAAAAGGAAGAAAGAAAAATACACAACAACAACAACAAAATAACAACAACAAACACTAGCACAAGGCTGCAATATCTCCAATGTGGATAATCTGTCCTCTGCCCCAACTTCTATCTCTGCCTCCCTTCCCATGTCTAACCATCTGCTTGTCTCTCTAGCTTCCTCTCTTTTTCTCAGTATATAAACAAACATGCACACTAACATCCAGGGCAGATATCTAAGTTTACTCATCAAACCTAAAGTTTTCCAATCTGGAATGCTACAGACTGCCAAGTGACAAATACAAATGAAGCTATGAGACCTGGGAAGAGGCCTGGGCAAATGAGGAGCCTTGGAGCTAAAGCTTTACCAGCTTAGTGGAAATCCCTTCTGCTTAAAAACGGAGTGCGTTTTTTTTCCTTTTGCTTTGTTTTTAAACTCTTTCGATCATTTCTTGATGCAACTGTATTATTCATCATACAATTTTTTCTATATATAACATTAAGGTATCACTTTACTCCTCTAATATCTCCATCTCCTGAAAATCTTTTATATTCCTTTTGTTTTGTTTTTAACGAAAAACTTGGGAATCATAATATAATTTCATTAAGAGAGGATTGTTCATTTTGTGTTTTCTAATTTGTCTTTTTCATTTTCTTTATTGAAATAGTTACTAGCATTGTTTTTGAGGCATAGATAATATTTGTTGTCAGATATTCTGACTAAGATAATTGCTAATAACACTGTATGAGAAAAATAAAAGGCCTCTTTTTATATTTCTATGTATTTAAGACTAATAGACAAATGTGTCCTCTAATCCCCTTGCAACAGGACATCTTCATAGTTTATTAAAGCTCATAATTATTTTTGTGAAAAGCAGTCAGACCAGTTTGTAAGAAAGATATGAGTTTGCTTAATATTTTCTTAGAAACTATGTAAAATTATTCAAATTATCTGCTTTGGTTGTTTGAATCCACTAATTGTTAAGCTGATTTCTTCGTCTTTAGATTTAAAAAATCCTTTTTATAATGCAAATGATTTTAAAATAAGTATCTCAGTTACTAAGCTTTTTATACTGAAAGAAAACTTCACTATGAAATATAAGCACATTAATTCTATAATAGCTGTATGTTCTATATTTCAAAACAAATATTTGTAATCTCTCTTTTAGCTTCAGCATAATTATAAGGGGAAGAATTTCCAGACATCTGAACATTTGATGCAGTATTTTTCTTCTAGTTTTGAATCCTTACCTGATTAATAACAGCCTTTTAATAATGTTGGCTGTTGAATCCAAAAGATTTTGCCTTTTCTCAAAATATATTTTGAACTATACAATTCAATTTATTTTGTAATTGATTTATTACAAAGTAACCTAAACCATATTTGTGTTTGAGTCATGTTTCACACAATCATATTTTGCAATATGCAAATTAGGCCTAAAGCTTTGTATTTGATCGATCACAGACAAACTAATTTTTGAAGTTTGGTTTTATTAATACCTCTACCACAGCCTACCACACCTCGTATGCTCATTTTTATTATTGTTGATTGTATATTTTATTTTCTCCTATAAATGCGTTTTACATGTTATGTCATTTCTTTTTAAGCACCATTTTAGCTTGCTGCTAATAAACGTGTATAATACATTTTATTCTCCTTTTTAGTAGTATACAATAAGAATTTATAAGAATGTCACAAAGGAACACGTTTTAGATATTTTTAAATATAAATGGACAATAAAAAAGGCTTGGTTCTACTCTAAGATGGGATGAGGTTAAGTTTTTGCATACCAAAAGAGAAAAAGATGAAAGATTTTACTTTTCCTTGGTAAATTTGTAGCAATAGGTCAAATCATTTCAGTTGTTTAACTTTTGTATTTTCATTAAACTATCTGCATTGGTGGCTCCTAAACTTGATGCTTGTTACCAGTGCCTTGACTGTTTACTGACTGTTCTATTCCTCCATGCTATAAGATGGAATAGAAAGTGCAGGGTCTCCTACCTGGAGCACAACGTCATGCCATGTCTAGCACTGCCCAGAACATTTTATTCCTCTCGATAGGTTGATGAAAGAACGGAGTGTCAGATCTTTCTTTTGCTGACTTTTGGCATGTTAGTTTCCCTAATAAAAACTGCACCTCAGACTCATACTGCATGATGTAGTATTTTGTTCCCCAAACATCACATGCATTATTAGATGCTCTGCACAGTGTTTAGCATTATATATAAGTTATTTTATTCCATAGCTAATCTTTTGAATGAGGTATTCTTATTTCTCTATTTTAAAGACTAGTTAACAAAAGTTTGTAGATTCAGGTAAATATTTAAGTATACATAGTTAATAAATGACAAACTGTAAATAGAGCCATGTATGGCTGACTAGAAAAACCAATGTTTTCATAATAGAGTTGTTTGAAATAGCAAATACTGTAATTTTAACTTTTCTCTTACAGGGAGTTTGTACCCATTAATAGCACTAGTTTGTGCTGGTATGAGCACAAGTTCTTGAAGCTATGCTGCCTGTGATCTGATTCCTAGAGCCATCACTTTCAAGCTGTGGTGTATTGGGTAAGTTACCTAATTATATTTTCCTCATTCTCATCATATTCAAAAGGTGATAACATCTTTATTAAGAATTTTGTAAAGATTACATGATGTAATACACAAACACAAGTTCATGCACACACACACACAGAGAAACATATGCGTGCTGAAAGTTTTCTGACACTCAAACACCCAAAAATGCAGGTGGTTTTTAAGAATTTTTAATGTGCATTTGCTCTTAGTTACTTACTTTCTTTGTTTATTTATATCTCTTTACAGAAGCCTTTAATGCTTCTATCAATGCTCTCTGTTATTTGTGTTTGATTTTAATAATTAACTAGTTAATCCATTAGCTATAACAAATACATTAAACTTTCTCTTTTTTTACTGTCTCCTATTTTATTTATCAAATAATTTGTAAAATTTGTTCAGTTTTTAATACTATGGAATGTTACGGAGAAGAAGTTTTATAAGCTAGTGTTTTCCCTTTGTTCTTAATTTTATTTTTATATAATTGTGCAATGATAATGAATTTTATCTTTAAAATGAGGTTATTCCAAAACCATGTTTTGGTACAAGTTATGCATAATTTAGTTCTGCCATGCCATCATAATCCCTGAAATATAACAGATAGCTTTAAAAGAACTATAAATATGGGAGCACCTTAACGTATATTAATCCAATAATTACTAAGCAATACATAAATGAATTATTTATTGATTTTTCTACTCCTATCCCTACAAAACCCATAGCACAAATCTCAGAGACTCATATATTACATTGTAAAAATTTTTAAATATTTAAATAGTCTAATGAGCTGTAAGAGCTTTTAAAGTATTTAAATAAAAGAAAAAAACAAATAAAATTATCAAGAGAATAAATTTAAAAATTAAAAACTCTTTGTCAAGTACCATAAATAAAAAGATAAATAGTAGTAATTTTTAAAAGTTGAATAATATTTTGAAAAGCCATAATTTGTGGTGAGTTTTTATAAATTTAAAAAGTCTATTATTCTAATATTAGTGATTGATTTTGAGTAATAATCAGAATTTAAAGCAATATAAAAAATATATATGGTTGTTAATTTTTAAACTCCATAAAACAAATATAGCCAAACATATTATATATTAGATTGCATATTGTGCTATCTTTAAAATCACTTTTCAAGTAATAATCAATGATGGGAAAAAATCATGCTATTATCCTTAAATGACAAATTCATGCTATGAAACTATATGTATAATTCCAGTTTTGAAGTAAAATATAGGTAGTTGACATGAATAAGTTTTATGCACATATATTGCTAGATATTACATGGGAGGTTTCACAATGGTTAATTCTATGTGACACAATTTTATGTGGTATACGTTCTTCTATACATACCTTTTTTCTGCATGTCCTAATTTGCAACAATAAATATTACACACACACACACACACAGGCACACACACACACTCACACTACTGTAACTAAGGCAGCTTTACATGAGTGTTGAACATTTAGCTTTTAGCATAGTGTTGAACATTTTTAATATGTTCAATAAATGTGCTGTCCTCTATTGACTTTTGTATTTTTCTTACCCAGATCTTCAAACAGCAAACTCACATAACATGAGGTGGCAACTTGCTTTAACTGTGGTATTTGGCTTTTGTTTCCTGATCTTGAATATCTGTATGTTTGTTGCTAATTCAGTGATGATTAGATCAGTATACAGTAAAATGCTGCTAAAATAACTTAAGGCTTTTATAATTAAACTATTAGATAAGAAAAAATTATTAGTTCAATATTGTTTTTAAGATTTTTATTGAAAGAATGTTTTCTCTTCTTGGTTGTTTGAATATTATTTTTAACTATTACTTGATAAAGTACAATTAAGCATCCCTTGTAAGTACAATTAAGCATCCCTTGATGATTCTACTTGTATTTTCACTATTCTACGTATTTACTTATGCTCTTCATTAATACCTGATGACTGGTTTTCTACCTTAAGTTCCCTAGCTGGACAGTGTAAACTGTGTTAGCCTGGTAACCCTAAGTTAATTTATTCTTTCAGGGTTTTAGAGACTACCATAACTAACTACATAATTTATAGGGCCTAGTACAAAAACATGCAGCCTCATTGCTAAAAGAAAAAAACAGAAAAACAGCACCATTAAATATAATAACACAGAATGTTTTTACATTTTTCCACAGTCTCTCTCTAGATTTGTCCTTTGGTCTTAATGCTACTTAATGCGATTATAAGCGGATAAAAATTAAATTTTTAGATTATTAACATAAATTTAGCCATTTATCTTTATGTTTTGCAACGCCAGTTTTAAATGCAAACATAAGTATTTAAAGCTTCTATGTAGAATCACCAATGTTATGCAATTCATGTTGGGTAGCTTCTAACATACATATGCATTTTGGTCTTACAAGAAAAGTGAAAATACTGGGGGTGGGGGGGAAACTCAGTTGTCTTTATTTTAATGTGTGATAGACACACAGTCTACTGAATCTCTTTATGTTTGCTTTGTGCAGAAGGACTGATGTAAAAGGAAACCATGGAAAACTCTATTCTTCCTTTTCCATCCATGTTTTCATTCTCAGTTTAAGTGGTTGGTTAATAGAGGAAAGTTATTCTAGTGATAACAGACATGATAGAGTTCCATGATTCTCTTTCGTAGACTACCATTGACTTCTTTCTGTATTCATAGCAAGTTCTAATTTGAATGAAAAACCTAACATCTCAGGGATGTCAGCACCCCTGCTTATCCAGTTATACATGTGACACATTTACCTTGTACTTGTTTTGAGTTTTGTTAACCTTCCATATACTTTGGGACCACCAGAATTCTGTGTTCAAGGATCTTTGAGAATGCAATTGTGAATATGGCAGCAAAGAATTGAAGACACACATTCTAGGCATAGCTCCTCTGCTCACTTGTATGCTTCATAGCCCCACTGGACTTTACCTATACAACACAGGTTCAAACACAAAATTCTTAAGAATATTTAGATGGCAACTACAGAAGATTAAACCAAGTGTAGGACCCTTGTCTCATGTCCTTTGCCTGCACAGTGGCTCACCAGTAAAGCCTGCCCTAAGGATGACACTGGTAAAGGAAATTTGAATCTCAAACCTGAAGTTAGGGCACGTCTTTGTTTAAAGTTTCTCTAGGTGAATCACTTTTCGTTTCATTTCACCTATCCAGAGGTCAGTGAGGCCTACAAATTTATTATTTCTGTTTTTGCCTAGCTCAGATTATTCTATTCACAGTTTTAATAACGCTTTGAGGGTCCTACTTCTACATGAAGATTTCACATCAATATCCTCACCTTATGTGGGCCCATGATTTTCTCCTGTTTTCCCTGCAAAGTTCTTAAACCAGAATTTGCTTTAAATGTGAAATAAGTCAATGGTGGACTAAGAAAGACAGACAACCAAGGAAACCTATCATGTCCATTCTTACTAGAAAACTTCCCCTTATTAACCAACCACTTACAGTAGATTAGGGAAGAAAATTATGTTACTGCTGCTACAATTTTACTAGCTCTAGTGACAACTTTGGACTGATTTCTGTTCTCCCTTTGTATATTAGCATCTGGGATTTCATTTATATCTATCTATCTATTAATTTAGTTTTAGAATTGATTCACTGTGAATTTGTGTGCTCAGCCCTGAAAGTTAAATGACACTTTTTACATTTGATCTATAACTTTTAGGTGTTTTGTTACAAGCTCTTTTCCCACAGGACACTTCAACTACCATATTCTTCTAATACCTTTTTAATAATGAGTTTGGGTTTTATTGATCCTTTCGTATCCTTACTTTAGGTTGACCTTGTTTATGGCATAGTTTCTTGAGTGAAATCCTTAGACTTTTTAGTTTTAGTCATTTTAAAAACTAAAATGTATTTAAAAAAAATAATTTTCTATAGTTTACAAGACACACCTTTTTGTTTCCATTTGGCCTATCTTGTTGTGTTCTACACTGGTAGCTGAGCAATGTGTTAGCTTTGCAGGCTGAACTGTTCAAGAGGAGACACTACCTCCCTAATACTTGGCTGAAATAAAAACATGCCAAATAATCTGACTGATTCTTTTTCATTTTCTTGTATTCTTCCTGGTATCAAGGTAAGACCTCCCACCAAATATTCCCCTACCCCCAGGCAGTCACTGACCTCATTACAAGTTCTCATTGCTGCATGATGAGTTAGACATAGTTTCCTAACTCCTTACATCCTTATAATGTTGTGAAATGACACTTCTCTTAGAGTATGTGTGTTAGCCCTGAGTGCAGATTCTGGATTTTGGCTTTCCTTCTGGCATAATAAACACTTTCCTATAATGTTGATTATAACTTTCCCTACAAATCCTTGCAAGTGCTATTTCCATTGCTTTGTGTTCCTCTATATTTTATAAATTGCTTCTGATATGCTCGTTAACACATGATTTATTTAGTTACCTGTTTCACATGTATGTGAATAAAGAATATCTTCTATTTTTATTTTTATTTTCTAATTTAATTTTATTTTGTTTAATCCATTAACATTTATTTTTATGACTGCTATGTGTTACTTCTAATATTATTTTGTGTTTTTTGATATTTTCTCATTTTTAATTTATTATACTTTAAATTCTGTGTTACATTTGCAGAAGATGCAGGTTTGTTACAGAGGTATGCACATGCCATGGTGGTTTACTGCACCCTTCACCCCATCATTTCTATTAGGTATTTCTCCTAATGCAATACCTCCCCAATCCCCCCAACCCCTGCTATGTTATGTTTTCTATGTATCATTTTTGTCTTTGCTTCTCCCACTGTCTGCTTTCCTGAATTTCTGATTCATTTTAATTTTATTCTTCATTTGTGTATGCATTTTTATTGATTCTTGAGCTATGGCTTTTAAAATTTCAACAGGCTTATTATGGTAAAATGGGAGTATTATACATGACTATTTAATTATAAATCATTAAAAATACAAAATAAATAGTAATAATTTTTGCATATAACAAATGAAAAGATTGCAAAATATAACTAAATTTGGAATAAAGTATTTGCCATCTCAGAAAACTGAAGTAAACTAACATAAAAATTTGGGGACAAAAGTCTTCTTTGAAGATATATTTCACCATCTCTGTAGTTTATTTTGATTTTATAGTCTAAATGCAATTTTTTTTTCATAAAAATTACCATGGTAATTATTTTAATATTATCTATTCTTATAATCAAATATATAGTAAACTGAATGAGGGCTAATCAATTAAAACCTTTATATCACAATACATTGAGGGAGGAAAATGCCAGAATCATAATTAAATTTGAGTAAGAGTGTTTTATTTTGATTTTAAATAATTATTTTAATAGCTTTTCACTAAAGTGGTTTTAGTTATTTGTTTAAAAATCCCATTTTAGATAACTTTGAACACTGATTTTTTCACTAAGCTTTTTTAATGCTATTAACCCATTAAGGAATTTCCAGAGATGCATTCGTAAACTTGATTGGATTACTGCACATATTGCATTTAAGGGACTCAACATAGCTCTCAAAATGTGAAAATTGAAATTACTTTGAATGTGGAATTGTAATTCTGAAAATATAATGAGTTCAAATTAAAAAATTTGTGAAGAACAAACTATCAGTATATTTTAACTTGAAATGCAATTAAAAGTGGTAATTAAGAAAATTACTTATTTTTAAATTATAATAGTTTGGAACAATAAAGGAGTTTTCTAATTTACAGTTAAATGAAATTAATCTATTCACAAAGCAATTTCTTCAGCATCAATTAAATACAGTATAAAGCACATAAAATTTAGCAGATCCAGAACATAAACATTCTATATAGACTTTATTGAAGAAATGAGAACTCAATGAACATTTTGTTATCTATTTTTTACCAAACACATTAACTGCTTTCTTGTGGGAAATATAATAGTAAATAAGAAATTATTATTGTCTACTAATATTTAAATTTTAAGGGAGCAAAAACTTAACCAGAGATTTATCTCATATTTAAAACCAATATCATATATGGTATACAAATATATGTTATATAGCATATACAGACTATTTTCTATAATGTGTAGAATAATAGGCATATGCTATTTAACATATTTAAAACACATACTACATATTAATGCACGTAGGAAAATTTATATTGTATATTTATTTAAAGCAGGTATTATTATTATTATTATTATTATTTTTATTAGTTACTATTGTTAGTTTCTTTTTTTTTTTTAATTTTTATTGCATTATAGGTTTGGGGGTACATGTGCAGAACGAGCAAGATAGTTGCATAGGTACACACATGGCAGTGTGCTTTGCTGCTTTCCTCCCCTTCACCCACACTTGGTATTCATCCCCAGGCTATCCCCCCCAGCCCCCCCCCGCTGTCCCTCCCCCATTCCCCCCAACAGTCCCCAGTGTATAGTAGACCGCCTCTCTGTGTCCACGTGTTCTCATTTTTCTCACCCACCTATGAGTGAGTATATGCGGTATTTCTTTTTCTGTTCTTGTGTCAGTTTGCTGAGAATGATGTTCTCCAGACTCATCCATGTCCCTACAAAGGACACAAACTCATCATTTTTGATTGCTGCATAATATTCCATGGTGTATATGTGCCACATTTTCCCAGTCCAGTCTATCATCGTTGGGCATTTGGGTTGGTTCCAGGTCTTTGCTATTGTAAACAGTGCTGCAATGAACATTCGTGTGCATGTGTCCTTATAATAGAACGATTTATAGTCCTTTGGATAGATACCCAGTAATGGGATTGCTGGGTCAAATGGAATTTCTATTTCTAGGTCCCTGAGGAATCGCCACACTGTCTTCCACAATGGTTGAACTAATTTACACTCCCACCAACAGTGTAAGAGTGTTCCTATTTCTCCACATCCTCTCCAGCATCTGCTGTCTCCAGATTTTTTAATGATCGCCATTCTAACTGGTGTGAGATGGTATCTCAATGTGGTTTTGATTTGCATCTCTCTAATGACCAATGACGATGAGCACTTTTTCATATGTTTGCTGGCCTCATGTATGTCTGCTTTCGTAAAGTTTCTGTTCATATCCTTTGCCCATTTTTGAATGGGCTTGTTTGTTTTTTTCCTGTAAATCTGTTTGAGTTCTTTGTAAATTCTGGATATCAGCCCTTTGTCAGATGCGTAAACTGCAAAGATTTTTTCCCATTCTGATGGTTGCCGATTCACTCTAGTGACTGTTTGTTTTGCAATGCAGAAGCTGTGGAGTTTGATTAGGTCCCATTTGTCTATTTTGGCTTTTGTTGCCAATGCTTTTGGTGTTTTGTTCATGAAGTCCTTGCCTACTCCTATGTCCTGAATGGTTTTGCCTAGATTTTCTTCTAGGGTTTTTATGGTGTCAGGTCTTATGTTTAAGTCTTTAATCCATCTGGAGTTAATTTTAGTGTAAGGTGTCAGGAAGGGGTCCAGTTTCTGCTTTCTGCACATGGCTAGCCAGTTTTTTCAACACCATTTATTAAATAGGGAATCCTTTCCCCATTGCCTGTTTTTGTCTGGTTTATCAAAGATAATATGGTTGTAGATGTGTTGTGTTGCCTCCGATGCCTCTGTTCTGTTCCATTGGTCTATATCTCTGTTTTGGTACCAGTACCATGCTGTTTTGATTACTGTAGCCTTGTAGTATAGTTTGAAGTCTGGTAGCGTGATGCCTCCTGCTGTGTTCTTTTTGCTTAGAATTGACTTGGCTATGCGGGCTCTTTTTTGGTTCCATATGAAATTCATGGTGGTTTTTTCCAGTTCTGTGAAGAAATTCAATGGTAGTTTGATGGGGATAGCATTGATTGTGTAAATTACTTTGGGTAGTATAGCCATTTTCACGATATTGATTCTTCCTAACCACGAACATGGAATGTTTCTCCATCTGTTTGTGTCCTCTCTTATTTCGTTAAGCAGTTGTTTGTAGTTTTCCTTAAAGAGGTCCCTTACATTCCTAGTGAGTTGTATTCCTAGGTATTTTATTTTCTTTGTAGCAATTGTGAATGGCAGTTCGTTCTTGATTTGGTTCTCTTTAAGTCTGTTATTGGTGTATAGGAATGCTTGTGATTTTTGAACATTGATTTTATACCCTGAGACTTTGCTGAAGTTGCTTATCAGTTGCAGGAGCTTTTGGGCTGAGGTGATGGGGTCTTCTAGGTATACTATCATGTCGTCTGCAAATAGAGACAATTTGGCTTCCACCTTTCCTATTTGAATACCCTTTATTTCTTTTTCTTGCCTGATTGCTCTGGCTAGAACTTCCAGTACTATGTTGAATAGAAGTGGTGAGAGAGGGCATCCTTGTCTAGTGCCAGATTTCAAAGGGAATGCTTCCAGTTTTTGCCCATTAAGTATGATATTGGCTGTTGGTTTGTTGTAAATAGCTTTTATTACTTTGAGATATGTTCCATCAATACCAAGTTTATTGAGGGTTTTTAGCATAAAGGGCTGTTGAATTTTGTCAAATGCCTTCTCTGCATCAATTGAGATAATCATGTGGTTTTTGTTTTTGCTTCTGTTTATGTGGTGAATTACATTTATAGACTTGCGTATGTTGAACCAGCCTTGCATCTCCGGGATGAATCCTACTTGATCATGATGGATAAGTTTTTTAATGTGCTGTTGCAATCGGTTTGCCAGTATTTTATTGAAGATTTTTGCATCTATGTTCATCATGGATATTGGCCTGAAGTTTTCTTTTCTTGTTGAGTCTCTAAAGCAGGTATTATTAATGTGGTATTGTACAACATACACTTTGTAAAACATACACCATATTTTGCATAAAATGTGTTATATAACATGTATATCATGTTCTACAACATATAAATGTAAAAAACAGTGATATAACTTTAGTTATGTGAAATATAGATCACATATATAATATTTTTGAAATTTTATTAATAATACTATTGTATTTTTTATTGGATTTTAATTTTGGTGGATAGAAATTATTACTATTCATTGTTTTATTTCCCACAGCAAAGTGGTAAATGCATTTTTAAAAATATATATAAAATATTTATTGAGTTTTTATTCATGTATGTATATGTATGCATGTATGCATATACATACATGCATGTATGCAGTTCTGGATTGCAAGAATTTTTTTCTTGTAAACAGTATCCCGATTCCCTTTGAAGACTTTCCTTGTCTTGATTTGGTTATAATCTATTTCTTGTATAATCTCTGTCTGCTCTTAGGTAGGGATTATACCTTTCATGAAAGGCAGATGAAGTATTTTCCTATCTGGGGCTTGCATCTTAAGTAAAGGTCAAAAAGGCTGAAAATTCTGTTCCATGGGTAATACTCAGAACAGATTTCAACGCATTGTTTAATAAAAATAAAATATAAGATACCTATTTAATTTAAAATTTTCAAAAACAAAAAGAAAAACATCAAAGAGTTTTACTTTACTCAAGCCATTATAAGGGAAAATCACAGTACAATATATTTTATTACCTCTTCTAGATCCTTCACTTTACTTCTCGTTATGCTACCTGATCTATCCTTTGAGGCTATGTGAATTCCAATAATGATAGAAGTCTATTCTGCTCTATACGTGTTTTTCCCCAAGGTCTTTAAGCTGTGAAATACTCCCTTGGCATGTGTGAATCAGCAAGTATAAGATAAATAAATGAAAAATAGGTCATCTAGAAATTCAAAGTAGTGATATTTCAGTATAGAGTTATTCTCTAGGGATGGAATTGGACATTTTATGATAGAATTTTGGTAGGAAAAGAAAAATAGAATTTGCACAAATATAACTTTCAAGGAAACTATAAACTGACACAGCTGAAAAGATCGAAGGAGAGATCACTAGGATACAGAACTTCACAAAATTGAAGGGCCACCTTGGTCACCTCCAAAATCTGAGATTTACTACAAGCAATATTAATTTCCTCTTTTATCATATCTCCTCAAGCAGATGACATGAAGGACCAGATTCATAGGTTACAGAAAACAATACTTTAAAATCTCTAAGCAGCTTTTAAGTTAGTTTTTAAATCATATTTTGAAAATGCATTCTAAAAAATAGGCTGCTAGCCATTTAGAAGTGCAATTATTTTTTTTTTAATCTTGGACATTCTTCTAGAGAAATCAGGAGACATATATGTTTAGGAAAGTCATAGCATTTGCACAGTTTCTATCAGAAATAATGCAACTCCATTTCAACTGTATATTACAGTGAAAGAGTATGCGTTTTAGCAATGCATTATGTTTTCCTATGCTACAGTATCTACTTATGTCACATAGATTTTCATTAAATGAGTAAATTGTCCGAATCATTGGAACTTCTTACAAATTCCCACAATTACTTATAGAGTAAAATTCATAGTCTTCATTGGAGCATTTAAAACTCATTTTAACTTGATGGCAGTCTATAACATTCTGTGTATCATGGTGTAAAAACCCAGACATGTATTCTGAAATAAAGCAGGCAGACAAGGATTAAAAACTGCTAATGGCTATTTTTTCAATGTGTAAAGTAAAATTAGGCAGATACTTAGACTAGGAACTTTACATTTAATAGCAGAAATGCCTCTGTTGCTTTAGTGTTGCTTAAACTATTACACAAGGAATTTAATAAAAGGAGTGTCTTAATTAGTCAAAAATGTAGGCATAAATAAAATCTCAAGACTTTTTCCATTAGTTTGTTTGAAGAGCTAATCTGCTTGGAGAAGCAGCAATTAAAATGCTTTCATTTTAAGTGTATATTAAATAAATCAAATATGATGATGTTGTAAACATTCATTATAGATTTATTTTTATATTTGTTCTGCATAAATTACAGATATATGCATAATCTTATCTTTAAAGATCTACTAACATCTGATAATCAGGGCATACAACCATGTACTACTTACAAGTGTTGATGTTCAGCTAATAAAATGACTGTTTCATTGCTTAATTTTAAAATAAACGAAAGAGACCCATTAGTGAAGCCACTCTTTAATTTCTTTTTCCCTCAAACATCTTATTTATTTTTAGCCGTATCATATATAGAATTTATATTAATAAATTTATTTCCTTTAGTATCACAATTTTTAATCAGTAAGACCATATTTAAAATATTTTAGATTGAATGAGAAACAAATTTTATGTTTCTTAACTAAGACCATTTTTATCCTAGTTGTCAAAAAGATATCCCTTGTGTATTCCAAATCAAAACTAGTAGTTATTTGAGAAGTCAATTTTCATATGTGATTTGGTTGCAAAGTGAAAGTGATATGCAGTCTATCTATTAGCACTTTTCTGACTAATAGGGTAGGCAGGAAAGCCTGCTGAGGTAGTACATGGTAAAGATAATGCCTCACAATAAGCAAGATTTTAGATTCTGCCTCATCTCTACCTCTTTATATGCCAGATAATATAAGGATGTGATATTTAGACCCACAGTGACTATATTGTAACCATTAGGCAGAAACAGGTGATTAAAAGAATATCCCATAGATGTAGTTACATGATATTATGGACTTACTGAAACAACACTGAAAATGCCTACCTCTAGGCTTTGTTATAGCAAATACATAATCTTTTTATTGTTTAAACCAGTACTAGGGAGAGGATTCTATTGCTTGCAGCTGTATGCATCTTAAATGATGTGTACTTGTTAACAATCTCTACGTAGTTAACCATTTCAGTTTTTTCTTCATAAATAGCTACTTGAAGGTTTTTTTAGTAACATTTTTAATTAATTGAAAGTTTTATTGGACATGTCAGCACTAACAGGCACACCACCAGATCTTTCAAATGCCATGATACTTCTCTCTGCCTTCAGGTAGCAGTGATCCTAGTCTCATAATAACCAATGTCTTTAACCTTTGTAAGCATAATAAATTCTTTCTTCCACTCCTGATCTATTGTTATAAGAAGCTCAAAATGACTGGGAGATCACTTTCAATATAAGTTTAGTGGAACCCCTAGCATGTCTTCTGATAGAAGAATTATTCCTCTGAGAACCAGGAGAGGTTCATCAGGGTCAAAAATTAGGGAAAAGGAAAGCTTATATTTCTCACATAAATCACAGGGAAAAATTACGAGCAAAAACTCTTTTCCTTTCAACCCTGAGTCGAAGTCACAAGCATTTCACTGAACAGGGACATACCACCCTAAAATTAGTTCAAAGAACATACGACATCTATGGAAACAACTTTTCTAGCCTACAGTTAACCTAATGGAGCCAACATGCTGGGGCATCTCCTCAAAGGAGAGAGCAAGCTATTGCATCTTCCAGCTCCTGTCACCAATAAAGAGGCACATGACTTGGTAGGCCTGTTTGGGTCTTATAGACAGTATACATCCCAAAAAGAAACATTACAAAATTATTTCAACTTATTTGCTGAGTAACTTGAAAGACTGACAGACTTAAGTGGCATCCCTTTTATAACATAGTGCTACAAGTTCAGGCTCTAATATAAGCAACCTGCCACCAAGACCATATTGTCTCAAACATTTCCATGGTATTAGAGGACTAAATGGTAGAAAATATACTGTGTGGAGTTTCTGCCAAGTTTTTTACACTACTAATGTCCTCCTTATTTTTCATAGTTAATTTTTGCCAATAGGTCCCTGCTATTCTAGAACCCTGTATTTAACACTGACATGATCAAATCAAGTTTTAAAAAAAATCAGAATAGAAGATTTCCCTATAATCAGCTATTGCCCACAGAGGAAGGTATTCCTGAACTTCTCAGTGATGTTGATGGTCCTCTCACGAACGCATTCTTTATTGCTTTAGTGCAATAAGGTTCTTGAGGTTCTTCTAGAAACATAGTGTATTGGGTTAGTTTGATGGGATCAACCTGTTCTAACATACCTGTATCTCTGAACCTATCCCTCACTATTATGCCAAAGCAATGGCAGAATCTCTAATTTACTATAGGCCATTATTTTCTCAGATATCTCTGCCAGGATGCTTAATACTGGGAAGGAGAAAGAGGTCCACTATCATGCCATTCTTTTGGTCTGTTATATTGAATTTTTGTCCTTGCATGTTACTCCAGTATCTTTCAGTCCTTCTTACCCATTATTGCAGTTTTTAAAAATGTAATTATAAAAAATTAACTCAAGATGGATTAAACACTGAAATGTAAGACCTAAAACCATAAAAACCCTAGAAGAAAACACAGGCAATACCATTCAGGACACAAGCATGGGAGAAGACTTCATAACTAAAACACCAAAAGCAATGACAACAAAAGTTAAAATTGCCAAATGGAATCTAATTAAACTAAAGAGCTTTTGCGTAACAAAAGCAACTATCATCAGAGTGAATAGGCAACCTACAGAATGGGAGAAAATTTTGCAATCCATCCATTTGACGAAAGTCTAATATCCAGGATCTACAAAGAACATAAACAAATTTATAAGAGAAAGACAAACAACCCCATCAAAAAGTGAGCAAAGGATATTAACAGACACTTCTCAAAAGAAGACATTTAGCAGCCAACAAACATAAAATAAAACTCATCATCACAGGTCATTAGAGAAATGCAAATCAAAACCACAATGAAATACCATCTCATGCCAGTTAGAATGGCAATCATTAAAAAGTCAGGAAACAACAGATGCTGGAGAGGATGTGGAGAAATAGGAATATTTTTACACTGTTGGTGGTAGTGTTCAATCATTGTGGAAGACAGTGTGGTGATTCCTTAAGGATCTAGAACCAGAAATACCATTTGGCCCAGCAATCCTATTACTGGGTATATACCCAGAGGATTATAAATCATTCCACTATGAAGACTCATGCACATGTATGTTTATTGCAGCACTGTTCACAATAGCAAAGACTTGGAACCAACAAAAAATACCCATCAATGATAGACTGGATAAAGAAAATGTGGCAGATATACACCATGGAATACTATGCAGTCATAAAAAATTCCCTTATAGGGACATAGATGAAGATGGAGACCATCATTCTTAGCAAACTAACACAAGAACAGGAAAACAAACTGCTTGTTCTTACTCATATGTGGGTGTTGAACAATGAGAACACATGGGCACAGGGAGGGGAACATCACACACCAGGGTCTGTCAGGGGGTGGGGGGCTATGGGAGGGATAGCATTAGGAGAAACACCTAACATAGATGATAGGTTGATGGATGGAGCAAACCATCATAGCACATGTATACCTATGTAACAAATCTGCACATTCTGCACATGTATCCCAGAATTTAATGTATAATAATAATGATAATAATAAATTATTATCTTATCTCCTGGATCAAGGACAATACTTCTGAAGTTATTCTATATTAAAATTTAGCCCTTGATGTTGATCTAGTATATTGTTGCCTTGACTTTATCATTAGAGATGTAACAATGCTCTATGTTAAACCTTATTTGTAGCATTTATATTCTTACACTCAGGACTTGAGCATTTTAGCACAGACTTTCTTTTAGATGCAGAAGATCAGGGTCTGCTTATAGGGTGATAAAGGCTATTTGACTTTCACACCATGTTTGAGTTAATAGCTGACTGGCCTGAGCTTATTATTTTCTTTCATCAGGGCTTCAATGCTACTCAATAAGAAATGACCAACTACATATTTCTTAGAACTGTCGTTCCCATATGTCACAATTACTGGAGACATTGCATAAGCAATCCTCTCGCTCTCGCATGTGATGATAAACTGGTATATAACACACATTATACAGGATTCCATAGGTTTTATATCCCAGTTTATCATCACATGTCAGAGTGAAATAATTGTGTTGCTACAGTCCATCAAGTTTAATTCAGGGCTAATATATTTCTCGAACTTTAAGCCTACTATGGGCATAGGATAAGAAAGTTTCAGAAACTTAAGAAGAAAAGCTTTCAGAAATAGCAACAGAGATACTGGTAGTTGAAAGTGTGGTTAGCATGCACTGAATTGTTAAAGAACAAATGAATGGAGAAGGTATAAGTATATCTGAATATTTTGAGGTATTATTCCTCTATCTATTTGTGGTTATGTTTTCTGACTACATTCTATGAGCTTTTCATGGGGTCTATTCTTTCTTATGCTTTTGTAATTTAATCTTTATTTCAAAAGTAATTTTACCTTCAATTTATTTTCTAAATTCTTCCAATTTCTATTTCACATTTTTTATATTCTGGACACCACCTGTAGTTGATAGCCTATTTGAGTTCCTGTATTTGCTTTGGGTTGTCATCATATTTGTAATTGCTTTACTTTTTCAAATTTATGTTGGATTGTTGGAGCACAGTATTTCTCTATTTCAGGATAAAATTTATTGTGTGCTGCTTTTCTGGGAGGGAGGAGCTAGTGTTTACTTTTAAAAAAACTCTGTATATAATTCTTACATGCATGTGTCAGAAATCTTTTATTTTAGATTATTAGTACTTGATAAGTTGGATTTTTTTGGATCAGTTACTGGCAGAAAGATCTCTTAATTTTCTCTTTTCTTCCTGCCAGGAAGTTTTTCCCATCGCCATCTTCATTGAGTTGTAATTGACAAACAAAAATTAAATGTATTTAAGTTATACAATGTGATGTTTTGATGCACATATTATACTGAGAACGATTACCATAATGAAGCTAATTAACATATTAATTACCTCACATAGCTACCTTTTTTTGCATGTGTGACAAGAAATTTTAAGAACTACCCTTAACAAATTTCACATGGATAATACAGTATTATTAACTATAATCATCATGCTGTACATTGAAACATTCTACTCTTTGACCAACATCTTCCATTTTTCCCACCCCTCAATTCTCATTCCCAGCCCTTGTAAACCACTAGTGTCTGCCTTTGTTAATTCAACTTTTTTAGAGTGAACATATAAGTGAGACAATGCAGCAAATGTCATTTCGTGCCTGGCTTATTTACTTAGCATAACATCCTGGAGGTCCATCCATGTTATCACAAATGACAACATTTTTTAAGGCTGAATAATATTCCACTGATATACATACTATATTTTGAAAATCCATTCATTCAGCAATGGGAACAGGCTGATTTCACATATTGGCTAATGTGCATAATACTGTAATAAACATGAGAGTTTGGATATCTCTTTGAGATACTTATTTCATTTTCTTTGGCTATATACTCAGAAGTAAAATTGCTGGATCATTCCACTAGTTTGAGGCAATATGGTCTTAGTGGCAGGTAACCTACATTAGAGGTTGAACTTGTTGCAGCACTATGTTATAATCTGGATGCCACTTAAGTCTTGCAGCTTTTCAAATCACTCAGCAAATAAGTTGATGTAATTTTTCCTTTTGTGTACACTGTCTATAAAACCCAAACAGGCCTACCAAGTCATGTGCCTCTTTCTGGTTGGTAGGAGCTAGAAAATGCAAGAGCTTGTTTTTTCTTTTGAGGGGATGTCCCAGCATGTTGACTCTATTGCATTAACTGTAGGATAGAAGAGCTGTTTCTCTAGATGTTGAATATTATTTAATATGCATAGATGTAATTGTATTTTTAATTTAATTATAACTTTAAAATTAAATTAATTAAATATTATTTAGTTAATATAATTATTCTACGTTTAATTTTGGGAGGAAACTCCATAATATTTTCCATTTTATCAATTTACATTCTCATTCAAAATGTATAAGTCTTCCTTTTTATCCACATTCTTTTCAAGACTTGTTATCTTTTGCCCCAAAATTTTTTCTTATAATCTTTTAAAGGTTCCTTTATATGTGATTAGTTGCTTCTTTCATACTGCTTTTAAATATCTCTGTTTGTCTTTGACTTTTGAGAATTGGATTATAATATATCTTGGTAAAGATGTCTTCATGTTTAACTTATTTGAGATTCTTTGGGCTTTAAGGATCTGGGTTTTCAGATGACTGTTATCGTTCTTTCTCCAAATATGGGGAGTTTTCTGTCATCATTTCTTTAAATATCTTTTTTGCCTTTCTTTGTCTCTGGTCTTTCTAGGACCTCAAATGTGTATACTGTTTTGCTTGATGGTGTCCCATAAATTCCATAGGCTTTAATTATTATTTTTCATTTGTTCTTCTGAGTAATTTCCTTTTGTTCTTCTAATTTCAAATGTTATGTACTCAAGGTCACTGATTAATCTTTGTCTAATTCAGTCTGCTGTTCAATTTCTTAATTAAGTTTTTCTGTCATATTTTTCAACTCCATAGTTTATTTTATTCTTTTTTACAGTTTCTTTTTGTTAAACTTTTAATTTTGTTAATTTATTGTTTTCCTGACATTGTTTAGTTGTCTTTCTGTGTTGTACTGCAGCTCACTGTGCTACTTTAGGACAATTATTTTGAATTATTTGTCAGGCAGATTATATACCTCCATTTCTTTATAGTCAGTTCCTTGTGCTTTATTTATTTTCTTTTGTTTTCTTATGCTTCCCTAATTAATTGTGATTCTTATGAACTTGTTTTGGTATCTACACACTGAAAGAAGAACTTTTACTAGTCTTTAGAAACTAGCTTCAGCAGTAAAAACCCTTCATCAGTCAGCCTGTCAAGATATCTGAGGCAGCTGTCTGGTGGGGTCTGTGAAGTCCGCAAGTGGGCTTGCTGCTGGAGTCAATAAGCAGCCTGGCCTGGTGTCTTGGTCAGTAGGTAAACATACTACACCTGGGCTTATGAGAAGCTGAGCTGATCACTAGGTTCATGGGGCAAGCCTGGAATATGTGTCTACTGTGTTAAATTGTGCTTGGGTCCATGAGTGCAGGCTTGGATCCTGGCTGTACAGGAGGCAGTCTGAAGTATGGGTTCACAGGAGGTGACCTGGTTTTGGGGAGGGCCTTGAGACAGTCTATGGAGGCTGGGCTGGGACAGAAATGCACCTGGAGCCTGCATCCACAGAGCCTGGTGCTGAAGGGGCTGGCCTGGAGCCTGAGGGTGTGGGAGCTTTCAGGTCACTGGGTTGGGCCTCTAGTCTGAGTCTACTTCATTGTTTCAGTTTTTTGAGGTATTTTATTGTTTTTATTTTTTTCCCCATTCATCTTGTTTTTCAATATGGCCTTTAGAAATAGAAGTAGGTGAATTAAAATTTATTAGGTTGGTGCAAAAGTAACTGCAGTTTTTTGCCATTGCATTTTGCCATTAAAAGTGATGGCAAGAACCACAATTACTTTTGCACCAACTACATAGAACCAGTACTCTATCTGAAAAATGTTTTATTTTTCTATTTTAACAATTGTGTTTTAAATTTTCCAAATATATACTTAGCAGTTGGAACATTATTTTTTAGATACTCCTTGTCTTCTTGAGTTTTAAAAACTTAAAAATAATTTATGCAATTATAGATTCATATTTAGTTGCAAGAAATAATACAGAGAGGTTCTATATACACTTCGCCCAGTTCTCTCCAATGGTAACATATTAAATAGCTATAATACATTATTTCAAACATTATGCATCACAAATGAATATCAATAAAATCTTAAACTTATTTAGATTTAATTAGTTTTGCGTGTACTTGGCTATGTGTATATTTAGTTCTGTGCAAGTTTATCACATGTAAATCTGTGTGACAACTACCACTGTCAACACAGAACATTTCTACCACAGGAATTCTTCATGCTACCCATTTTAGATATAGTCACCTCCTTTCATCTCCCCTCCTTAAGCCCTGGAAGCAAATAATATGTTCTTTATTTCTATAATTTGGTTATGTTAAGAATGTTAAATTAATTGCATCATAAAGCATGTAACCTTGAGATTGGTTTTAACCACTAGGCAGTGTTAAATTGAGATCCATTCAAATTGCAGTGTATATTGGTACATGTCCCTTTTTATTGCTGAGTATTGTTCCATAGTATGAATATAACAGGACTTGTTAAATCCTCAATTTTACTCTATATATATTAAAATATTGCATTTGTTTTGGATGAATTTTATATTCTAGTGTTATTTTTATTATTTGAGTAGAAATTATCTACTTTATTCCATCTTCTAAACTCTGTCTCAAAGGAGATCACTAACTCATTAAATTTTCAAACTTTGAAATTATTTGTTAAAGTGTTGGTTGCCATGGGATATACTCACATGCCTGGGGCTTTGGAAGCATACTTACAAGGTGGTTTTAATAGTTTCATGTTTGTTATGTTCAATACTCTTAGTTTTAAGGTGTTTATACTATATTGATAAATGTTTATTTCATTAAGTGCTATTGTGAAACCAACCCCAGTTTCAGATCTCTGTTGGATAATTCTTTATTGATAGCAATATTTATGCAGAGAGAAAACTCTTATTTTCTGAAGCAAGTCTGCAGATTATTTCTACCCTCAATTTCATAGAGATGGAAACCTGTAAGTCCTCATTTTGATAACTAGGTGATAAAGCTCCTGCTTTTACATGTACTTGGAAGGAAACTCTATATTGAAAATAGAAAGCAACGGGTCCAAAAAAATCAAACTTTTTACTCTTAAAGAGACATATTTTGTATATAAGTAGACATATACAAGGTAAGTAGTTAGTGTTCAAAACAAAATGTAGACAAAAATCTATATAAAGTTGGAAGTAAGGGCACAAGAGAAAAAAAAACAATGCTGTCTGCACTTACTAGATCCTAGATCTGGGTGGCAGATGTGGATTTCTGCCTGATATCCTTTTCATTATTCTTAATATTTACTCCCCGACAAATACAACTCCATGTGAGATAATTGGTAATTTTACTCAAAGCATAGTTTAAAACACCTCGCCTTACAAAGCTGAAGAATTTATGGTATGTGAACATTTTCCTATTTATTCTGCTAGAACAGCATGAGCAAAATAAAGATCGAGCATGTTTTTGGAAATTAAGGTTGAGATCAGATAAAATCTGATCCCAAAAAGTAAGAATTTAATTCTGTAGGCATTAGGACATCATTGATTATTTTTTGAGTCTGGGATTACTGTGATCTAATTGTACTTCTGAAAAAAGGCTTAGGCAGAACTGTAGAATTGATTAGAAAAACATAACTGGAATCTAAAAAGCCTGTTACAAGTTGTTTCATATATTCTGAAATACAAAATATATAGCTTTGATTAGAGGCAACTGAATATGAACACAAAATATATGTTAAAATTATATCAAATATATTTAAACTAAATGATACATACAATGTATGACATGTCCAACGATATATGAGCATTTAATTTTATACAGTCTATTATGGTTGATCCTTTCTAAATTCCTTCTAATGTCAATCCATGGTCTTCCTCTGACTATTATTATATCTGTAAAAGAACTGTAAAATCAGAAATTCTTATTTTAATCAGAAATAAGAATTTCACCCTTTACAACTTCTGTCAGAGTACATTATCAGAGAAGGTAAAATATAAGTAAAGGTTAGATTTAGGTAACATTTTTTCACCCTTGATTCTTGAGTCTTGTTAAGGGTATAGCTGTGTACACATCAATTGGGGTGTGGAAAGGGTAATATAAACATACATTACATGTAGTATATTCTAATGTTGTACTTCCATGGCTATATACTGAGTATAGGTAATTAGTTTTTGCAGGGGATAAAGTGGAAAGTGGAGACTGAGGAAGTTCAGGTAAAAAATACATTTCAGCATATTTCTTTTTTTACGTTGATTTGAAACACTCTGTCTAGATCATGGTATACCATAGGTGTTTATTATATGACAAGTCAATGAATTAAAGTATCAGACTTAAATTTTCTGTTAATATTAAGCTTCCTAGTGATAATTGCTTGAGAGCTGCAGTAAAATTACATAAAATGTGAATCAGGGAAAGTTTATAAGACCATCCCAATAAACATGATTCACTGCTATAATATTGCTCATTAGAATCATTCTCTTAACAAATGTTGCAGCTCAAGCTTTATAACACCCTTTACAACTTCTGTCAATGGAAAATTTTTTCTATTGTATATGTCAGTTATTGACTTTCCATCTATGACTTTTATTATACTCATTCAGTATATTTTTCTTTTTTAATATTTAATCTTCCAGTAAATCACATGTGAGTAATTTGGTCAACATATTTAAAGTGTAATTTATATTAATTAATTATGCTAAAAATAACATGGATATCTTTCTGCATAACTGGTTGGTCAATTGCTCAGATAACCATTTCGTTGAGTTACCCTTATCTGTTTATATAAATGAATTGTTTTCCAGAGCATTCAATAATAACTTTTCCAGTCAATATAGTCATGTAATGCACAGTAAAATCTTACTTATCAGGAAAGTAGACTATTCCATTCAAACCTATATCATACACAAGTAATCATTATCTTTTATTTTTTAAATTTGATGCCGGATAATCCTCCTTTATATCTGAAATTTTTTTTTTTAATTTTGCTGCCACAAGAATGCCAATTACCAGTGTTGTCCATTCAAAACAACACAACTTGAGAGTGTGTATATTTGCATATAAAATACAGACACTAACAAATTGTGCTTGTGAGATATATGTAGTAGAATATATATGTAATGCTGATTACTTAATTTATTCATGAAGCTTTGTAGCAGGTGAATAACTACTTGTATAAACAGACCTTAGTGGCTACTGTAAAATGGTCTAATTATTGCATTCTAAAAGTGGCTGTAATTAATGTAATCTCCAAAGCCATCAGGTATTAATATTTCAGGTTACAGATTGTCTGTAACATTTGTTTCACAAGATGGCAGTTTAGTGTGCAGTCTGTGCTGTAATTTACTGTTAATCTTTAAATACTGAACCTTAAAGTGCCAGCTCTTAATATAGTGCTGCTCTAGTATCATAGGTTTGAACTCAACTCCAAATAAAAATGAGCAATTAAATATGTGGCCAAAAAGAAACATTAGAAAAAAATGCTACTCTTAAAAATAAATATTAATATCTGTTATATTTCCTAAGCAAGATATTTAAGCCCTAGATAAGTATTCTAAAAATTTGATAGCTTGAATTTCTATTGCAACAGCTTATCCATTCTTTGAAATTAATAGAAAGCTGATTTGAATTTGGACACAACAATCAAGAGAAACATGATATATGAAACATATGTTAGAAAATTATTTACTTTGTAAATATTATTCAACTGGTGCAAAAATTATTCTCTCTCTGTTCTCTGTCTTTCTGATGGTCTCTCTCTCTCTCTCTCTCTCTCTATATATATATATATATATATATATATATGTATATATATGTGCATGTATATATGTATACACACACACACACACACACACACACACACACACATATATATATATATAAACAGGTTGGCCCTTTAACCTTGGGGCAACAAATATGTGCAGGTGTGGAGTGGATCAATAATTAAATAAAAAGATCTATAGAGTGTTATTTTTGTATCACAAGTTATCTTAGCCACGAGTGCACCTTGTTCTTGAGTCACTGCTAAGCATGCTTAAAGGATTTGAAACTCCCAAAAACTTATATTAAACTGTAGACTACAGTAAATATGTTATTAAAAAGTAAAGAACAGACTTCTTTCAATAAAACTGTCCTTGGCATTGGAAGGCCCTTTAGAAAAAAACTAGAGTTGATCCTTTGAGGCTTTTTTTGTAAATTGCTCACTCTTTATGCTTTCTTTCTGATATTTTATAAAATAGTGCATTCTCAAGCTGTTTAATAATGACACCAAAACTCCGTATTTTTCTCAGATTTGGACCCTTATGAATAGATGCAATGAACGTTCTGTGATTATTGATTATTGCTATGAAATTTTGTAAACAAATTAAAACATTTATCAATAAAATCTGTTTATGGTCTCTATAAATTCCCACCAAAGTATTTAGGTAAAAATTGTGCTTAACAAAGAAAAATGAAGAGATGAAATATAAATACCAGTTTGTGTACTTCTTCCTTACCCCCACCCCCAAATTCTCTAGTACTGTCTATATTTATAAATCAAGCACATTGACATCTGACAGAAAAATTGAGAATGAGCACATATCATATTCAGAGGACATGCTATAGAGGGCAGTGTCGTAAGTTCTAGTTTGAAGATAGAAATACTGCTTATATTCAAAGAAAATCTCATTTCTCTGAATGGTTAGTTTTATCAAATTTTTTAAATGAGTTTGGATACAATAAAAACTACATTTGGAGATTTATCAGTGTAATTTAGGCTTTTGGTGAGAGGAAAAAAGAAAAGAGGACTTATAACAAGGAAGATATTTTATTGACATGAATTTGTTGTGAATATAGCTTGACTACGTGCACCAAAATATATTTCATTGATACTTTATTCGTTATAGTGGCAATGATTTAAAACTTTCTAAATATAACGATGTTTGATTTATTGCATAACATAATATTTAGTGGGAAAATTATAAGTTATGCAGTAAATCAAGCACTGCAAATCATTCCTGAGTACAGTAATTTTGTTATGCATTATTTTCTAGGAATTGCCTAGGAATAGATATAAACCTTAAATTCTCTACCTACACACACACACACTCACACACACACATACACACATACATACACAGAGATAAATTTCTTTATAATGTATGCATATATTTACATAAAAGTAAAACTTTTATTACTATAATTAACAGTAGTAGGTTTATATACACTTTAATCTTACAAATGAAAGCATGGATCAGATGATCTTGTAGTCAAACTTAAATATCTCCTTTCAAAGTTTCTTATTTTTTATGTCTCATTTCATAAAAAATTTTTTTCTTAAATTTTCCTTCTAGATATATGAGTTTTATATAGTTTTCAATAAAAAGAATGCCTATTTGACAACATTGCATAATAACATTGATAAACTATTAACCATAAATATAAGAACTATGAATGTAAACAAGGTACATTTAATCTCAGATCTGAGAATGAGTTTTCTTGTGAAATTTTCCTAAAGTCATATAACATTGAGAGTAACATATAAAAGCATTCAGAAGGTAAGCCTGATGCTCTTTATATTCACAAGCCAAAGTCATCCTTTTTATGAATTAGTTCTTCTAAACTAAGCATATTTAATGGTCATAATTCTTTATCTCTAAAAGATCTTAAAATACTCCATTGAATTTTATTTGATCTCTAGATGTATATAAATCAGTCAAGACAGCATGCTTTTTATAGTTAAATAAAAGCTTTATTGCATCATTGCAAAATTAAGTTCATATGTAATTTCAGGATACTATCAAAGGTGTTCCTCAGGGATCCTAAAGAGGTATTTGGGGAGTGGTTGGGAATGAAAACATTCGATTTGAGTTTTTTTAATTAAATGCTGATTTGCCTGATATCCTACATGTCATAAAATGTTACTTCAGATTTTCTTTCTGCTGTAAGCAGATTTTAAAACATCATGAGCTAAAGTAAAAAATATTATGAGAACTTAAATCCTGTTTAATTTCTGCCACTATTAGCTATTAAGTCTTAAATAAATCAAGTAACCCCCTTTAGATGAATTTTTTTCATTTTTAAATGAAGGTGTTGGAATAGCTGAATAATATCTTTTTGTCCAAATTGAGCTGTAGAGATAAAGAAAATTTGAAAATTCTGAAGGCTCATGCTGTTTCTCCAAACAAAGGACTTTTACATCGTTTGGTTCTAAATGATTATCCTTTCTCTAAAGGTAGATTTCAACAAAATATTAAATTTCAACATTATATATTACCTAATGTATTTCTATTTCATATATAATGTTTATGCTTTAGTGTTTGTATAGTATAAGTATAAATATAAAATAATATACTATTACATATTTAGATGTAACTTCTGTTACAGAGGTGGGACATTATTTGCTAGTGAAGCGTATGTTATTTAATATTTTATATTCATACAATTAAAGAAAAATTAAAAAATAATAAGATTGAATTTGTTCCTCTATCCATAATAAGTGAACATTTGTGCTAAAGAAGACTTTTTAGGAAGTATAACTTAGGCAGTTTCCAAATAAGCAAATATTATAATTTCACAGTATTATTTAAAATATCTATATGGTATATTTTCACAAACATTTATAAAAACAAATATAAATTTAAACAAATATTTTTATTACACATAATCAATAACTATGGATTAATGCCACTACCATCTTAGAGCATTTTACTAATCTATGTGATAAATGAGTTATGACTCAATGGAAAAATAGGCAAAGTATACAAAAGTGACAAAAAACAAAGCAGAAATACATATAAACACTGACCATGTAAAAGTGTGTTCTTTTTTTTAAATGTCAAAAGCCTTAAAATTAGGAACATGATTTCATCTTTCAACTGATAAATATTTAAAAGTTGGTTACAACTAGTATAAGTGGATGTGTAAGATAAAAGGCATTAGAGAAAAATTTGACAATGGGTAGAAAAGCCTAAAAATTGATATCTTGGAGTGAAGCAACACCATTTTTACGTATATCTCTTGAAGACAAAATTATGCCAATTAACATGATAGGTCCACATGATGCTCATAGAATCAATGCTATTTATAGCTCATTGACAATATTTGCTAAAGCCTCAAATATCTCAATCAAGTTTAAGTTCATAATCGAATCAAAATAACTAAGTTAAGTGGACTAAGCTTTAATGACACATAGTTATGATATACTGTACAATAAGTAAAAATGGCCAAATACTCATTTCAATCACTAAAATTATGAGAGTCCACATGGTTTAAGGCATTATTGTGGAATGGCATTGTTGAGTTTATTTGTTTTCCTGTTTTGGTTTTTTAACTTTGGTTTTGCCATTTCAGTTCATTGTAATGGAGCTAATAATGGATCAGTTTTGCCATTTGACATGGTCCCCAAACCTGACTTTTAATGACTGTGATGGTTAATTTTGTGGGTCTATTTGATCAGGACATTCAGTTTCCAAAAATTTGGTCCAACATTATTTCTGGGTGTGTTTGTAAGAGTGTTTCTGAATGAGATTAACAGGTGATTTAGAAGACTGAATAAAGCAGATTGTCCTCCCCAATGTGGTTTAGGATGTCACTAAAGCACTGTGTGTCTGTGTGTCTCTGTGTGTGTGTGTGTGTGTGTGTGTGTGTGTGTGTGTGTGTGTGTGTTATGTTATTGGCTATTTCGTTCCTCTGGAGAACCCTGACTAATAAAGTATCAACTCCAACTTTTTACTGAATGTGGGGCATTTGTTCATTACTATTATTATGAAATTAGTCAAAGAAATAAAAATACATGTAGTTGGAAATATAATAGTCAAAATCTAATATGAATTATGTTTCAAGAATAATTTATTAACAGATATCATACCAATGAATATTTATAGAGTGGCTCCATTACTTATATTGGGACTTAATAAAAAGAAAATAAATGTTTATGATATGTATTTTTAAACCAAATGTAAAAACAGATTTAATGACAAGTGCACATCATTTTTTCCCTATGTTTGAAAAAAAAACTAATGTAATATTACTTATTTTTGTTTCTATTTGTTTGGTTATTGAAGTTGCTAATGCTTAATATCCTCAAAGTAAACTCTATATTACTCTTTAAAAAATTTTCCTGAAAAAAAATTTAGTAAATTTCAGATAAGGTATGAATTTATCAAGGCATTTAATTTCATGAAAGATATGTAGTAATGAGTTAACTAAATTTAATAACAAGTTAGCATTCTTCACATAAGAAATATGTTACTTTCTTGAATGGTATTTATAGTTCTGGTTTAGGTTCTTTGAAAATCTCCAACTTCTTTCCAAAGTGTCTGAAGGAATTTCCATTGCTACTAACAGGGTATAAATGTTTCCTTTTCACTATAGACTTACTAGTATCTGTTATTTTTTGACTTTTTAATAATTGCCACTGTGACTGGTATGAAATGGTATCTTATTGTGGTTTTGATTTGTTTTCTATGGTGATTAGTAATGATGAGAATTGATGGTATCTTATTGTGGCTTTGATTTAATTTCTCTGATGATTAGTAATGATGAGAATTTTTTCATGTTTGTTTCCCTCTTATGTGTCTTCTTTAGAGAATTATCTGTTAATATCATTAGCTTATTTTTAATTGGATTATTTGTTTGGGTATATACCCCAAAGGAATATAAATTGTTCTACCAAAAAGACACATGCACTCATATGTTCATCACAGCACTATTCTCACTAGCAAAGACCTGGAATCCATCTAAGTGCCCATCAATGGTATATTGGATTTTTTAAATATGGTACATGGAATACTATGCAGCCACAGTAAAGAATGAAATCATGTCTTTGGCAACAACCATCATGCAGTTGGAGGCCATTATCCTAAGTGAATGAACACAGAAACAGAAAAGCATATACTCCATGTTCTTACTTAAAGGTAGAAGCTAAATGTTGAGTACACATGGATATAAGGATGGAAACAAGAGACACTGGGAACTGGTAGAGAGGAGAGGGAGGGAATTGTTGGCTCAAAAACTATCTATTGAGTCCTATGCTTATTACCTGGGTGATGGGATCATCCATGCCCCAATCCTCAACATCATATGTTATATTCATATAACAAATCTGCACTCAGACCATCAAGTCGAAAATAAATTTGAAAAAAATATACCTCTTACATATACATGAAAATGGCAGTACTAAATCACAATGGTAATTAGTATAAACCTGGGCATAAAATTTTATATTTTTAATCATTTTATTACAAATTTTTAAAGCGTAGTGCTGTGTCTTATGTCTGTTAACCTTCATTCTACCTCTAGACCAGTGTTACTTTGTTTAACTAACATTGGCAATATGTATATTTATCAGAATGTAATTCTGAGAAAAGTATTCCAAATGGGACTTTAGAATTGAATAAATATATTAAACTTAGTGTTCTAATCTGAGCACTTGGAATAAAACAGCATATTTTTCTATAGTTTTGGAGTGTAAAACCTTTAAAAACTTAGATATGCATTCCATTATCCATGCATATATATTTATTTCAATAAAATATGCATACAGAAACACATACAGACAGAAACACAGCATAAACCTCATATATGACTTGCTTAAGTAGCTCTATATCCAGAAAAGACTAAGACCTTGTTTCCCAAGCCATATGCCAAGATCCTATGAAGTAGAGGATAAATTCACAGGGTGGGCACAGTCAGAAATTTTAGTTTTTCAAGAGAACATAGTAGCACCTGTCAAAAACCACGCAAATTACTACTCTTGAATTGTTGAGACCTCATTATTCAATACTGAGCTGTTAGGTATTTCTTTTGACCTAGGGGTTTAATTAAAACAAAACAACAAACAAACAAAAAGATGACATTGAGCGCACTCTAAATCAAAACATTTCAAAATCTCTGAGACACACGTCCACAGACTAGCTATGGTTTGAAGACTGTAATATGTAAACACTTAGCAGATATATTTATATACCCAGGAGTTCAGGATTAGAAAGAATATAGAAGTTTCATGTGAAATGTACTATATGCCTGTAACATTCGACTGTACCTTGTGCAGAAATTCTCATTTTCACTCACATTTTCTGAGAATGTACAAAGCACAAACCATAAATACAAAGCATCATGAATTTCCAGAGTAAACAAACCTGCGGTACACAAGCCAAGATCAAGGATTAGATAATGACCAATGTATTAGCTAGAGTTTTCCAGAAAAACAGAACCAAATAGATGTGTGTGAATGTGTATGTGTGTGTGTGTGTACGTCCTTGCCAAAAATTGTATTATTCATCTTTGTATACACACACACACAGAGAGAGAGAAATTGATATACCCAATGCTGTATTCTGTAATGTAATAACCAATTTAAACACAATAGTATGCCACTACTTTCCCTCAAGAATGTTGCAAATTATTAAGACAAATAATATCAAATGATGCATCTAAAACTAACTCTCTTGACTAAAATATCAATAATCTGAAACATCTCTAAATTTTATTCATTCAAAAAGTATTCACTGAGCACCTAATATAGGCCACACAATGGAGATAGAATAATGAACAAAATGGAATAATTCTTCTTGTCACTGAGTTAATGTTTCAGTAGGAGGAAATAGAAAATAAACCAGTACATAGACTGTCAGAAGATGATAAATGTTATGAAGAACAGTAAATCACAGTAAAGTAAAAATTGATTAAGTATAATAGGAGTTATAGTTTATAAGACTGAAATTGATGTTTGCTTATATGAGACCTAATGGAATTAAGGATACAAATATGTGACCATTTGGGAAAAAAAATCATAGAGGCAGAGAAGGCGGAGGAAAGCAAGCCAGGTTGGAGGGTCAGTGAAATTAGAACTTTAATTGTGTGTTAGGCTACTGCAAGGCACTATTTTGTTTTTAATTTACTTGTTTGTTTTGTTTTCTGAGTAAGCTAGGAAGTCATTGGAAGTTGTGTATGAACTTTATCTAATTTATATTTTAACCCTTAGGCCTAAACTATGAATTCAGGAAGTTCACAAAAAGCCTCCAAAAACTTTAATTACCTGGAGATTGCCAGAGCTGCTTTCATTTCATTTGCCATTGGGTAAAGAAAAAAATGGAAATAACAATTCTTTTTTAATTGATTTATTCTCTAAAAATTCTCATGGCAAATATAGATGATAAGGAAAAAAAGAAAGAAAGTGAAAATTATTGAATCACTGAAATAATGTTTTTCTATGTTTCTTTTGTCTTTTGCTGTAGTTTAAATTGAGCTATGATTATACTGCAGATGCAAATTTGCAGCCATTTATACTTTATAATCAGGTATTTTTATATATTATTAACCTAACATGAATATTAATTATATTAGTAAAATATATTCTAAAATATTTTAAAGAATTCATAATATTTTATTGAATGAATATTTCACAGGCTACTTAATTTCTCTAGTGTCCTATTTATGTATAAATGTGAATTTTTTCCTATTGTAGAAAATCTAAAATATTTATTTTTGTACACAATGCTTTCATATTTGGTATAATTTTTGTTACCATGTCTCTGAAATAGAATTATAATTCAAATATTATGACTGTTAATCATTTTATCTTGAAATATAGTACAAAATTTTTATCAAACATATTTCTAAGTCATTTAAATTGCTACCTAAAATAGATGATACCTATTTCACCATGTTCTTGCCAGAATTATATATTTAATTTAGAATAATTTTAATAAAGAAAATTGGAGTTGATGGACAGGCATTGAATGAATTCAAATGTTAGAGTGGATAATCTGAATTGTGTTCTGAAATAGTTACCCTGTCTAAATTATGTGGAATAGATTAAAGGGAGCAAAATAGGCAGCTTGAAAAAAGCTAGGAACTAGGTGAACCTAGGTGGGTGGCAAAGAAAATAAAAATAAAAGGGGAGATTCTAGGCATAATTCTGAGAAAGAGTTGATAAATTGAGGTGATTAAGTTAAAATGGAAGAATTAGAAAGTAGTAGATGCAAAACTTTCAGATTTCTCTCTTCATTTTCTAGGTGGGAGCTCGTAAGACCTGGAAAGGAAACAATGGTGTGCCTGTTTGAGTGTAATGAGAATGAGTGTCTGTTTGGGGGATGCATAAGTTTGTATATGTGAGTATATATGTGTGCAGGTGTGCATGTGTGTGTGTATACATGAGATTGTAGGGGGCTTGGGGTATACATGTATATATGTGAGTATATGTATATGTGTGTGAGTGCCTGTGAGTGCGATGTGCATATGTATATACGTGTGTGATTATATGTGTCGGGGGAATGTATGTGTGAGTGTTAGTGAGAGTGAATATGTATATGTGGTTGCCCACGTGAGCATTGTGCATGCATTTGTATATGTCTGGTCAGTGTCTGCATATATGAGTGTGTTTATGTGAGTGTACGTGCAGAAATATGCATGTGTTTTTCTATATTTATGTCAGGGGATGTGCATGAAAACATGGGAAGGTGTATGTGAGACATACACATCTGTTTTTTGTATGTGAGTTTACATGTTTGAGGGTGTTCTTTTATTTGTGCTATATATGCTTCCATTTTGAGCATGTTAACTGTGAGATGACATGTGAAACTGAAGTGAGATCATCAGATATCAAGGGGAAAATTAGCATTTAGTACTATTAAAGATACAAAAAGAGGAAAATATTTAGCAAAATCAAAGAGTCATTAACATAATTGAGATAGGGAATAAGATGAAGTTAAAAAATAATTATTAGATTATGCAATATGCAGTCCTTGGTGACCTTGACCAGATCAATTTGAATAAGAGTATAATCCACACTGTGGAATGTCAAAGACTAATTTGGGACTCTAGAAGAAGAGACTATAAATCCAGACTACTGTTTGAAGAACTGTGGCTATAAAAAGGAACAGATATATATGGTTACATTTCAGTGGTGCTATAGGGAAATGAAAGGGCATTTGGGGGTTGTTTTGATTTTAGGATGTAAAATATGTTAAAGAATTTTTTTGTTTACATGAATAATTCATTCAAAATGAAAAAAAAATGCATGTAGGATAAAGTGGAAAGATAGAGATTCAGTGGATAATTAGCAGATAGATTTTAAGGACTAGTGAAAAGAAGGTGAAATCTTTTCAGTCTGATGTCTTCTTGGCTCTATATTACCAACAATTTGTAGATGGTGTTCTAAATATGAGTGAAGTTTTGGCTAAGAAAATAAAAGTTATTCATGAATAAAAGAAAGTATTGACAAGTTGCAGAGAAGATTTGAGTGTCAGTTTGACATTAATGGTCTTGAATATTTTGGACACCTTCTGAACGTGTAATTATCAGAAACATTGCTCACTTAATTAGAGGTAAGTGTGGAGGATGCAATATACTAGGTTCATTTTTATTATGGATTTATTAGCCAACTGCAGCTAAAATAAACAGACTAAGGATTGGAGATCAGTTGCAAAGCTGTATTTATAATAGTGAACTATTAAATATAAACTAGAATGTGACAAAATGAGAATATGAGAAAATGAATTGAAAAACATTTGGGGGGAATAGATTGGACTGCATGACTGTGTTTCATACCTTTTGTCTTTCTTACCTTCTGCAATGGAGTCTATGGTGATTCAGAAGCAAGTGAGCTTAAAGGTAGAATATGTCATTTGTTATTATCGCAACAAATATTTTGCTGTTTTACTATTTGCCAAAAATTATTCTAGGTACTAAGAAACACAGCGTGAAAAACAAGAAAAAATTATTCACCCCTTGGAACTTAAATATTAGTATGGGGTGGCAGAAAATGAACAACTTCACACAATTATAATACGTTAGCAGGCAATAAATGCTATCAGGAGAAGAACACAAAATGTAGCTGAAGACAGGTCTGTGTTCTTAAAATCGAGTTGTTTGGATCAACCTGACTAAACAATTATCTTTTAGAAAGCAATTTAGTCACAAGGCAAATTATTGCCCCCAAAATTGGAGACACTGACAGGCAAATAAAACAATCACAACTTACTGAAGCAGAAACCCATAAGAAACAGCTTCCCTGGCAACCAGTACCAGGGCAAGAAAACCTAACTGTAATTGGAGAATTGCTGGAAGGACATTGTAGGAAAATATGAGAGATTTGTCTAGCAGGATACAGTCATTGGCTGGTCCTCCAATTTGTGTTTTACCTCTTAGAATATGGCAATATTGTCACGGTGAATATTAGAGAAATAGCCTCTCATGATTCCAGCAGAGATAGGGGTCAGGGGGAAGAATCATCTTGAAATATTCCAGAGAATCTTTTTCTGCTTAACAATGTCTGCTGTCATAAGAATCTACTTAACCAGAGTATAACTTGCTGGGATTTTATCAGAGCCTAACTGACCTGGGAGAAGGGAAGCGCTCAATTTCAGCTCTCACTAGTCATTCTGTCCTAGGATGGGGCAGGGACATGAAAAGCACATATGAAGTTCACAATCTAGATGTACAGGCTCAATAAAAGACTGAGACTTAATCATAGGACTACAGAAGGCCTCCCTTACCCTCATACCTTAACACTTCACCACCAAAGTCTTACTTACAACAATTCCTTTTACTCAGTACATCATGCCTGTATAAGAAGAAAATATTACAAGACTTACTAAAGGGCAGAAAACACACTCTAAAGGACAGAGCTATCATTTGAATCAGATGCAGTTATTGCATGGATGCTAGAATTATCAGACCAAAAATTTTAAAAAACTATGATTTATATGCTAAGGACTCTAATGGATAAAGTAGACAGCATGGAATAGTACATAGGCAAGATAAACAGAAAACTAGAAATTCTAAGAAAGGACCAACAAGAAAAGCAATGATAAAAAACACTATAATAGAAATGAAGAATACTTTTGATGAGCTTATTAGTAGACTGGACAGAAAAGATAATTTCTGATCTTGAAGATATTCTAATGGAAACCTCCAAAGTGGAAAAGAAAAAACAAGAAGTGACAGAAGAAAAAAGGAACACACTATTCAAGAAATGAGGGACAATTAGAAAATGTGTAACATATACAATCAATTCCAGATGAAACACTGGTGACTGAAAATTTGTCCCAAATAAATGTTAAATACAAAACCATAGAATTATGAGGCTCAAAAACACACAGCAGAATAAATGCCAGAAAAACTATACATGGGCATATGTTCTGCAAACTTCAGAAAAATCAGTGGTCATTAAATAATTCTGAAAGATCCTGAGGGCAAGAAGAAGGGTGGGGGAGATACACCTTACATATAGAGGAACAAAGATAACAGTTACAGCCAATTGCTCCCCAGAAACCATTTGACAAGAAAAGAGCATAGAGGCAAACATTCACTTTAAAGTGCTGAGAACAAAACTACAAACTTAGAATTCTGTACACTGAGAAAGTGAAATAAAAGCATTCTCAAGTAAATAAAAATTAAGAGAGTTGCTTCCTCTAGACCTAGCTTTCAAGAAATGTTAAAAGAAGTTCTTTAGAGAGGTAGAAAAAATATATAGATCAGAAACTTGAATCCACATAGAGAAAAGAAGAGCATCAGAGAAGTAAAGGTAAAATAAACTTTCATTTTCTTATTGTTAATTAATTTAACTGATAATAGTCTTCAAACTAATAACAACAGTGTACTTAATTATGCATACTTATGTATGCTAATGAATAAATGAAGAATTACAGCAATGATACAAAGGACAGGCAGAGGCAAATAAGAATATTTTGATATTTAAAGGTACTTGCAGCAGGGTGCAGTGGCTCACATCTGTAATCCTAGCAGTTTGGGAGGCCAGGAAGGTGACTCATCTGAGGTCAGAAGTTCAAGACTAGCCTGGCCAACATGGTGAAGCCCCATCTCTACTAAAAATACAAAAATTATCTTGGCGTGGTGGTATGCCTGTAATTCCAGCTACTCGGGAGGCTGAGGTGGGAGAATGGTTGAACCTGGAAGGCAGAGGCTGAAGTGAGCCAAGATTGTACCATTGCACCCTAGCCTGGGCTACAGAGCAGACCTCATCTCAAAAAAAAAAAAAAAAGAAAAAGAAAAAGTACTTGCACTACCCATGCATTGGCATAGTGTTATTTGCAAGTGAACCTTAATTGGTTGTAAATGTGTAGTGTACACTGTAGAACAAGAAAAAAAATTCTTAACTTGTTAAGAAAGGAGAGAAAATGGAATCATATAAAAGGCTCAGATAAAAACCACAAAAGGCAGTAAAAGAATGGAGGACAAAAATAGGAACAAAGAACAAGAGCAAACAATAGAAAAGAATAATAAATACTGTAGATATTAATCCAATTATATCAGTAATAACTTATATGGTTAGTAGTCTAAATGCACCACTGAAAGATAGAGATATTCTACTGAATAAAAAGAAAGACACCTACATCTATGCTGTCAACAAGAAACTCACTTTAATTATAAAGACATTTGTGGATTAAGTGTAAATGAATGGAGAAATATTGACAACGATAACACTAATCACAAGACAGAGGAAGTAGCTATGTTAATGTCAGACAGAACAGACTTCACAGCAAGAAAATTATCAGGGACAAAGAGAAGAATTACATAATGTTAAAGGGCTCAATTATCCAAGGAAGCATAACAATTCTTAATGTGTAAGTGCCCAACGATCAGTGTGAAGCAAAAACTGTTACAACTCAAGGAGAAAGAAATGAATCCACTCTCACAGTTGGAGACTTCAACACCCTTCTTTCAGAAATGGACAGACCCTAGAGGCTGAAAATTGGTGAGAATACCATTGAATTAAACAACACCGTCAATCAACTAGATATAACAGACATCTATAGACTACTGCACCTAACAACAGAGTGCACATTCTTCTGAAGCTCAATGGAACATTCACCAAGATGGACCACAAACTGTGCTATAAAACATGTTAACAACTTAAAATAATGGAAATTACACAATGTCTGTTCTCAGAACATTCTGGAATTAAACTAGAAAGCAATAACAGAAAGATAGCTGGAAAATCCTAAAATAACTGGAGATTAAAAACACACTTCTGAATAACATGAGTCAAAGAAGAAATCTCAAAGGAATTTTAAAATATTTTTAACTAAATGAACATGAAAGTACAACTAACCAAATTTGTGGAATTCAGTAAACAATGATGAAAGAAAAATCTATAGCATTAAACATAGCTATTAGAAAAGAAGAAACATCTAAAATTAATTACATAAGCTTCCAATTTTGAAATTAAAAAAGGAGCAAATTAAAGCAAAAATAAGCAGAAGAAAAATAATAAAAATAGATTACAAATCTGTAAAATCAAAAACAAAAATAATAGAGAATATCAATATAATCAAAAGCTGCTGTTTAAAAAAGATCAATGAACTCAATAAGCCTCTGGCCAAGCCAACTAAGGAAAAAAGAGATGACACAGACAACTAATATTAGAAATGAAAGAGGGAATGTCACTAAGGATCTCATGGACATTAAAAAATAATGTAGGAGTAATATAAACAACTCCATCCCCCAAAATTATGTAACCTAGATGAAGTGAACCAATCTCTGACACAATCTGCCAAACTTCACACAAGAAGAAATAGATAATTTAAAGAGGTCTATATTTATAAAGAAACTGAATCAGGGCCGGGAGCAGTGGCTTACGCCTGTAATCCCAGCACTTTGGGAGGCCGAGGCGGGTGGATCACGAGGTGAAGTGGTCGAGACCATCCTGGTCAACATGGTGAAACCCGTCTCTACTAAAAATACAAAAAAAAAAAAAAAAAATAGCTGGGCATGGTGGCGCATGCCTGTAATCCCAGCTACTTGGGAGGCTGAGGCAGGAGAATTGCCTGAACCCAGGAGGTGGAGATTGCGGTGAGCCGAGATCGTGCCATTGCACTCCAGCCTGGGTAACAAGAGCTAAACTCCGTCTCAAAAAAAAAGAAAAGAAAGAAAGAAAGAAAGAAAGAAAAAGAAAGAAAGAAAGAAAGAAAGAAAGAAAGAAAGAAAGAAAGAAAGAAAGAAAGAAAGAAAGAAACTGAGTCAATAATAACCACCCAAAACATGAAGTATCAAGCCCATATGGGTTGACTGGTTAATTCCACCATATAGGTAAGAAATAATTTATGCTACTCCTTTGCAATCTCTTTCAGAAGATAGAAGCAAAGGGACTTCTTGGTAACTCATCCTATGAAGGGAGTATTATCCTAATATCAAAACCAAAGATGTTATATGAAAATTAAACTACAGATCAATATCTCTTATCTCTTAGCAATTATCCTTAATGAAAATTAGCATATATAATCCAACAATGTATAAAGACCTATAAATTGATATGTACTGTGTATGATATATTTGTAAAATAATATTTACAATAAAAAAATTATGGCCATGGCCAAGTGGGGTTTATTTCAGGTATTCAAGACTGGTTCAACATTGGAGAATACATTGATGTTTCACTGAGCAAAGCAAAGAGTCTTGTTCTGTGAGGTTGTAGAAGCCTTTCGGTTTAGTAATTTTAGTAGACTTTCAAATGTGGGAGAGTTTCTGGAAGGGACTTGTAGAATTTTCCATGTAAAAAGAAATGTTTTCCATGTTGCAAAGCAGACCATGAATATTTTTCTAAGAAAATTGGTACTTTAAAATTTTACTTATGATTTTGTAAGTAAAATTTGAATGCAGTAGGGTGATAGTGTAAGTCCTGCAATTAAGCCAGATGTGAGAATGTGAGTGTAAGGCTGGTTGCCTTGCCGGGAGCTTGGACACACCCATCCCTCTCCCTGCCTGAAAATTACATCATCAGAATATGCCCATCATCTAGCTCCACCTTGGAAATCCCCTCTGCACTTGGCACTCAACCCCGCCCTTGGAAATTCCCTCTGCACTTGGCACCTAGCCCGCCCTTGGAAAGCCCTGCCAAAACCTGCCCAATAGCACATCGCTCCATCCAGAAATCCTGCCTCTCTACCTATAACAGCTTGCCACGTCCACGTCCTGTTTCTCAACAGCCAATCAAACACCTTCACTCCTTATAAAATTCCACACCCAGAGGAGTTGAGCATGACTTCTCTGGCCTCTTTCCCCAGGACCACAGAACCTCGCCCAGGAGCCAAATAAATTGGCATTTAATCTATTTGTGCTGGCCTCAGCTTCCTCATTTCTAACTCGGCAATAAACCTCGCAAGACAATAACCCTTATAAGTGGTGCCGAAACCCGGGAGGAGTTGTAAGACCCCCTCATGGGGGAAACTGACTCCTCCACCTGAAATCAAACCTGGGAACCACTCCATCGCAAGGTAACGGGGAACCACTCCAGCACAAGGTAAGACTTCTGGTACCCACAGCCTCTCCCACTGCCTGCCTTGTGGACTCCCTGCTTGCAATCGTGGTTGCGTCAGGGACTCCTTCTCATCTCGCCATGGGCCCGGGGCCCCGGCCTCGTCTCAAGGACTTGAGCATAGAGGAGATGTCCCTACACTCTTGTCTTCTCCCCATGAGGGGTTTCTCAGGGTCAGGATTCTGAGAAGACATCCCCACCTTCCGGAACCCTCTCATATTCTCATGGACTCCCTGCTCTTAACCACAGCTGTGTCAGGGACTCCTTCTCACTTCTCACTGTGGGCCTGGGACCCCAGCCTCGTCTCACCGTGGGCCTGGGGCCCTGGTCTCATCTCGAGGACCTGAGCATAGAGGAGATGTCCCTACATTCTTGTCTTTTCCCTGTGAGGGGATTCCGGGGGTCAGGAATTTGAGGGAGATGTCCCCATCTTCCTGAACCCTCTCCAGTGTTCTGTAGTGCAGTCTGGGATGACTTCCGAACATCTCTGCAGCAGTGGCCAAGGTTTGGGTATTCAAAAGCCCCATTTGTAGACCCAGGCCCTGCCTAAAAGCAGGACCAAATCTCTGGCTTATGGTACTAAAACGTCTATCTCTAATTCTCAGATCAGCCCTGTTTGGCATATAAGCTCTTGTTAATTAAGTAACTCTGTTTTCTTTTTTCCTCCTCTTCTTCTACTACTGAGGCGTCTCTTTTCATTCTCTTTCTTGTTATAATCGTTACATTGTTATAGCCTGTAAGCTCTCTCAGCCACCCACTCCAGGAAAAGAATACTTCTGCCTGGGTTGGGTATAATACCTTTTTTGTTCCTACTTTACCCTTGGCTACCTTGAAAAAAGTGAACTATGGGCAATCAGATCTCACCCAGATCCCAATTTGCCACTGGGATGCCTAGCAAAAAATCTACCCAAACTGGCTCTCTCCATTAAAAGGAATAGGCTGCTTTTCCTCTCTACTATGGCCTGGCCACAGTACCCTGTAGACAACCAGTCTAAGTGGACTCCAGAGGGTACACTCGACTTTAATGTCCTGACAGATTTAGACAACTTTTGCCAAAAGAACGGCAAATGGTCAGAGGTCCCCTACATGCAGGCCTTTTGGTACCTTTGCTCCTGACCCGCCCTCTGCTCCTCTTGTTCCTCCACCCAGGTTCTGTTAGCCAAAACCCCACCTTTACCTTCAGCCCTGCCCAGCTCCACACTCTCCAAAGACCTGGAAGACCTGTCTTGCCCCTCCTGCTTTACCAACCACCCTCCTTATGCAAGGTCTCAACTCCCTCTCCCCTCCTCTTCTTCTCCTCCCCAAAGCCCTAATATAACTTCCCCTGTCAGTGCTCGCACCCTCTCTCACGACCCCCCACTCCTCTGCCCTTTGCATGAGGTAGCCAGGGCAGAAGGCATTGTCCTAGTACACATTCTCTTCTCTCTCTGATCTATCAGCCATTGAAAAACACCTAGGGTCATTCTCTACCAATCCTACTGCTTATACCAAAGAATTTCGTTACCTCACCCAGGCATACAACCTAACCTGACATGATGCTTATGTGATCCTGTCCTCCACTCTTACTCCTGATGAGTGTGACCACATTCTTACAGTGGCCCAAGCTCATGCTGATCAGGTACATCTCACAAACAATTAAATGCCAGTAGGCATAGCAGCGGTCCCTGAGGTCGACCCTAATTGGGACTATCAAACCGGTCAAGATGGCTGCTGCTGCCGAGACCAAATGCTACAGTGCCTCCAAGCAGGCATGCAAAGCACAGCTCAAAAGGTAGTTAATTATGACAAGTTAAGGGAAATAACTCAGGGTCCTGATGAAAACCCAGCTGCTTTCCTAGACCAATTAACTAATGCTATGATCCACCATACCCGGCTAGATCCAGCCTCCTTAGCAGGGGCTACAGTTCTAGCCACCCACTTCATCTCCCAGTAGGCAGCTGATATAAGGAGGAAACTTAAAAAAGCTGAGGGGGCCCCCCAAACTCCCATATGGGCCCTGGTAAACACGGCATTTGAAGTTTTCAATGGCCGAGAGGAAAAGGCTGAGGCCACCCTCCAGGCCCATTTACAGCAAAAGGTAAACCTCCAAACCTGAGCTCTTGTAGCAGCTCTGAGGCCAGCAACCCACTGAATATTTAGTGGAGGGGGTCCATCGAAACTCTCCCAAAATTCTTCAAAGGCTCCACCTGGGCCCTGTTTCAAATGTGGCCAGGAGGGACACTGGGCACAGTAGTGCCCCTGTCCTTGTCCACCTCCTGGACCCTGCCCAAGCTGCAAACAGACTGGACAGTGGAAGGTTGACTGCCTGTCCTGGGCTGCAGGCTCACCGCCCACACCTCTATGTGGAGGGCAGGCTGGTCTGCAGGAAGCAGTCCCTTCTCTTGAACTTCTAGGTCTTCTGGACAACTGACACAGCCTGGACTGGAGGACCCCCATCACCCTTCCCGAGCCCAGGGTAATGCTGCAGGTAGCAGGTAAGTCCACTTCTTTCTTAGTGTATATGGTGGCTACCTATTTTGTACTGCCTTCCTACTCAGGGCCTAGTATACCTTCCCAGGTTTCAGTAATTGGAATTGATGGGAAGCCTTCCTGCCCTAACCAAACTCATCCCTTAGCCTGTGTCCTTGAGGGACACCCTTTCTCCCACTCCTTTCTGATCATACCCTCATGCCCAGTCCCCCTTTTAGAATGAGATATTCTCCAGACTGTAGGGGCCACACTCCAATTCACTGGCCCCCCACATTCAAGCCCATCCTCTGCCCACCTCCTACTGCTAATCCTAACCAGTATCACGTCCTGTCTCGACCCCTCACCTCAACCCCCTATCCCTCCTAATAAAGTTAATCCCTCAGTATGGGATACCTCCAAGCCTCTGGTGGCCAGACATCACACACCAGTTAAAATACTGCTGAAGAACTCTACCCACTTTCCCTCACATCCTCAGTTTCCCATCTCACAAACTCACCGCCAGGGCCGAAAGCCTATCAACACCCAACTTCTGGCCCAGGGACTCCTTATCCCCACCAGTTCCCCTTGTAATACTCCTATCTTGCCAGTCCAGAAGCTGTCCGGTGACTACCACCTAGTTCAGGACCTACACCTCATCAATGAGGTGGTGGTACCCCTCTACCCGGTGGTCCCCAATGTATGCACTCTATTATCCAACGTTCCCTCCACTACCTCTCATTTTACTGTTCTTGACCTCAAGGATGCCTTCTTTGCTATTTCCCTTCACCCAGAGTCTTACTTCCTTTTTGCCTTCACCTGGACTGATCCTGACACCAACCTGTCACAGCAGCTCACCTGGACAGTCCTGCCCCAGGGATTTAGAGACAGCACCCATATTTTCAGACAAGTCTTAGCAGCTGACCTTAGCTCCTGCCCCCTCCAAACAGTCTCCTTCTCCAGTATATGGAATGACCTATTACTTTGTAGCCCCTCCCTCTCTCTGTCTCAACAGCACACTGCCACTCTCCTTAACTTTCTCGGATCCAAGGGATACCGGGTATCCCCCACTAAAGCACAGTTGTCACTCACCTCAGTAATCTACTTAGGCATTTGCCTCACCCCCAAAACTAAAAGCCTAAAAACCAACCGCTGGCAGGCACTTCTTTCATTGCAGCCCCCAGAGACTGCAGACCAGATTCTCTCCTTCTTAGGATTTGTAGGATACTTCCAGCATTGGGTTCCTAACTTTGCCACTCTTGCTAAACCTCTGTATGGGGTGGCTAAGGACACACCCACAGGACCCCTCTCTCATCCTGGAGTTGTAAAACAAGCTTTCAGAACCCTACAAACTGCTCTGTCCACAGCACCTCCACTTCAACTGCCAGACCTTAACCATCCCTTCCACTTGTTTACTGACCAGAAACAAGGGATTGCAGTTGGAGTCCTAACCCAACCCCTAGGTCCTGTGTATCGTCCTGTAGCATACTTATCAAAACAACTTGATCCCACAGTCAGAGGATGGCAGCCTTGCCTGCAGGCCCTGGGAGCGGCAACAGAACTTCCCAAGGAATCCCTAAAACTTAACTTAGGCCAGCCTATCCAGGTGTTTTCTCCTCATTGACTGACCGACCTTCTCTCTCACAAATCTCTTGCTCACCTAGGACCCTCTCGCCTACAGGAGTTTCATCTACTCTTTATTGAAAATCCTTCAGTCAGCCTCCATCCCACTTCTCCACTCAACCCACCTACTTTGTTTCCTTTTCCTTCCCATTCCCCCTCCCCAGCCCATTCCTGCCCTGAACTAATGGATACATTTGCTAAACCTCGGGAAGGCCTGTCTGACCTTCCCTTATCTAACCCAGACCTTACCTTTTATGTAGATGGGAATTCAATAGTGACAGCTGAGGAGTGATGAAAAGCCACCTATGCAGTAGTCATGGATTCAGCCACCCTTGAGGCACACCGCCTCCCTGATGGAACTACATCACAAAAAGCAGAGCTCATTGCTTTAACCCGAGCTCTCACACTAGCACAGGGAAAGCGAGCAAATATCTACACTGATTCAAAGTATGCTTTTCTTATTACCCACTGCCATGCTGCCCTCTGGAGAGAGCGGGGATTCCTTACTATAAAATAGTACCCCATAATTAATGCTACCCAAATCTCTAATCTCCTGCAGGCCCTATCACTGCCCAAAGAAGTCACTGTCATCCACTGCCAAGGCCACCAAACCCAGCAGGATGCTATTTCCTGGGGCAATGCAAAGGGCAGATGCGGCAGCAAATTCCTTAACCAGTACCAGGCCCACCCCCACTCCAGTCCTATTTCTCACCACAGCCATGCTGCCGACTTACTCGCCATCAGAGAAACAGGCCCTCATATTAAAACGGGGAACTGAGTCTGATCATTGTTGGATCTTTCTAAACAACAGAATTGCCCTTTCCCGGGAACAGGCCCTAAAAATCATTGCTAAAATCCACCAATCCTTACATATAGGGCCCAAAGCATTGCACTGTTTCGTGCAGCCCCTCTTTTTCTTGCCAGGTCTGCAACAGACGATTGAGCAAATACACAAGGCATGTGTTACCTGCTCTAAAGTCTCATCTCAGGGAAGCTTAAGGCCACAGTTTACTACCCACCAAATGCATGGCCATCTGCCAGCCCAAGACTGGCAGATTGATTTTACCCATATGCCCATGCATAAAAAGCTCCGCTACCTCTTAACCTTTGTACATACCTTTTCTGGATGGATTGAAGCCTTTCCCAACTCCACGGAAACCGCAGACACAGTGGCCTCCCTCTCAATTCAGGAAATTATCCCTTGTTTTGGCTTATCTGCAATCATCCAGTCAGACAACAGTCCAGCATTTACAGCTCAGGTGGTCCAGCTGGTCGCCAAATCTCTCAACATCTCCTGGAAACTGCACATCCCCTACCACCCTCAGTTGTCAGGTAAAGTTGAATGGGCTCATGGCATCCTCAAGAATCATTTGGCCAAACTCACCATAGAGGTAAAACTCTCCTGGCCCACACTCCTACCTCTTGCTCTAGCCTGGATCCAAGCCACCCCACAGGAGCCAACAGGTCTCAGCCCCTTTGAGTTGTTCTACGGTAGGCCTTTTCTAGTTTCTCACAATCTCCTGGTACAACCACCTCCTCTGGCTTCCTACCTTCCCTACCTCTCTCTCCTCCCCCACTTACTAAGGGAACACACAGACCATACTCTCCCCATAGTTCCGGGACCAGAGGACCCTCACCTGACTATACCTCTTCAGCCAGGTGACAGTGTCCTCCTCCAGGAACTCAAGTCAGGGTCTCTGCAGCCCAGGTGGTTGGGACCCCACATCGTTATCCTAACTACCCCAACTGCCACCAAACTTTTAGACCACACCCCTTGGTACCATGCATCCCACCTCAAACTTGCTCCCAAGAATGATCAGTGGAGGTCCAAACCCTTGGGCCCCACTCACCTCCACCTCACCCGTAACCCCTACCTGTCAACTCCTAACCCTTCAAATTCTCCTCCTAACAATCCTTCTGGTATCCCCTCTCAAAGCCAACTCCTACTATGTCTGGAGGTTCTACCTCCAGGAGTCCTGGACACAAGGCCCCACCACTAAAACCCAATACCTTACCCAAGCAGATTGCCAGCCTGCAGGCTTCCAATCAGTCATAAGATTTTGAATTCCCAAAATCCAAGTCCCATACTATCAGAAACTCCTGGAATAACTTTGCCTTCTGCTATCTATATGACCAAACCAAAGACTCCTGTCATTTGAAAAACAAGACCTATGGTGGATGCCCATATGCTTCTTGTGTTATACACAGAATCTTCAGAACAAACACCTCCCTGGCAAGTAAAATGCTTTTCCTCAACAACCAAGGTAAAACATCCCTTATCATCCATGATGCCTGGGACGCCCGCTGGAAAGAGGGTACTGCAGGTAAAATATACTCCTGGTTTTAAAACAGCTGCCCTTGCAGTACCTGGCTAATATTCCAGTCCTATACACAGATCATACCCATGAAAGTAAAACAACTCAATTTGCTAAGGAATTCCATCTTACAAAATGAGGCTTCTTTAACTAACCAACTTAAGCCCTCAATCTGGGGCCGGGCGCGGTGGCTCAAGCCTGTAATCCCAGCACTTTGGGAGGCCGAGGAGGGTGGATCATGAGGTCAAGAAATTGAGACCATCCTGGTCAACATGGTGAAACCCCGTCTCTACTAAAAATACAAAAATTAGCCAGGCATGGTGGCGCATGCCTGTAATCCCGGCTACTCAGGAGGCTGAGGCAGGAGAATTGCCTGAACCCAGGAGGCGGAGGTTGCGGTGAGCCGAGATTGCGCCATTGCACTCCAGCCTGGGTAACAGCAGCGAAACTTCGTCTCAAAAAAAAAAAAGCACTCAATCCAACGCAGGCCTTCAAACAATGCCCCCCAGCCTTTCTCCTGGCTAGCTCTATTACAGCAGGGGGCTAACATGTTAAATTTAACTGGGTCCACAGATTTCACCAACTGCTTTTTATGTGCCTTCCTTAACAAACCCCCTTAGCCACAGTTCCCCTCCAGACCGGGTTCAACCTGTCACAATCTTCCACGGGACCTGACTCTACCTTAACGGGCATCCCCTTGTTCAATGTACAATCTCAAAATCTCTCTCTCTGCTATGGGATAGCCAGCAGCCCCAGCCTCACGTGCAACACCATGGTAGAAGTAAAATCCTCCCTTTACACTCCTTCAGGAGGATACTTTTGGTGTAATGGAACCCTAACCAAAGTTATTGATACATCCCTCCCCTTCCCCTGTGTGCCCATCACACTAGTCCCGCAGTTAGAAGTGTACGGACAAGCCGAGTTCCTATCCCTCATCACACTGTCCATTAATCACTAGAGTAAATGAGCAGTCTTCCTCCCAATAGTAGTTGGCCTCTCTTTAGCATCCTCTCTAGTAACAGCAGGAATAGGGAGTGGTGCCATGGGCTACAGTGTCACTTCCGCTGCTCAACTAGAGGACAAGCTCTGTGTGGCTATTGAAGCATCAGCCGCCTCTTTAGCCTCCCTCCAGCAACAAATCACATCACTGGCTCAGATAACTCTCCAGAACTAACGGGCCCTAGACCTACTAACCGCAGAAAAGGAGGTACCTGTCCGTTTCTCCAGGAGCAGTGTTGCTACTACATCAATAAAACAGGCCTGGTGAAAGAAAATGTCAACACTCTCTATTGCCTCCAAGAGAACCTCCACAGGAAGCAGAGCACACCAGCCTCATCTCTCAACTAGTGGCAATCCCCCATGCTTACCTGGCTGGCTCCCATTATCACCCCCATTATCATTGTGTATCTTCTACTAATGCTAGCCCCTTTTTTCCTCCAATTCCTACAGGCATGCATGAGGGAAATCTCCAGGTTGTCCCTTAACCAGATGATACTTCACCCCTCTATACAACTCCCAATCAAGACACCAGCCAACTGACCCTTCCCCTCACTTCGCCCCTATCCAGCAGGAAGTAGCCAGAAAGAAGTGGCATCCTATATATCATCAAAAAGATCGGAATGTAAGGCTGGTTGCCTCGCCAGAAGCTTAGACGTGCCCATCCCTCTCCCCACCTGAAAATTACATCACCAGAATATGTCCATCATCTGGCTCCACCTTGGAAATCCCCTCTGCACTGGGCACTCAATCCCACCCTTGGAAATCCTCTCTGTACTCAGCACTCAACCCCACCCTTGGAAATCCCCTCTGCACACGGCACCTAGCCCACCCTTGGAAAGCCCCACCAAAATCTGCCCAATAGCACATTCCCATCCGGAAATCCCACCTACATACCTATAGCAGCTTGCCACATCCACGTCCTGTTTCCCCACAGCCAATCAAAAGCCTTCGCTCCCTATAAAACCCCACACCCAGAGGAGTCAGGCATGACTTTTCTGACCCTTTTCCCTGGGACCACAGAACCTCGCCTGGGAGCCAAATAAATTGGCATTTAATCTTTTTGTGCTGGCCTCAGTTTCCTCATTTTTAACTCGGCAATAAACCTCGCAAGACAATAACCCTTACAGTGAGGACTTGTATTCTGATGTGGTCCTAGGTTCTGGAGTTCTTGTCCTGGTTCCAGCTATTCACATGCACAAATCACTTCTAGGTCTCTGTTTCTGTGGCTCTGAAAATTACTAGATTGCACCAGCTTGTCTCTAAAATTGCTGTGACTCCAGATACTGTGCACCATAGAGAATCTAGGGTGTTTGGTGTCTATTTCAGTTAGGGCTAATGGGAAATGTCCAGTGAGATAAATGTCAACTTTTGCTGACTTATGAAAAAGAAAACCCAAAGCAGAGAGGGCCTAACTGATGATAGCTTGATAACTGATGAACTCACTGGGAGCATTTTTAAACTTTTCTACATAAATAATAAATGAATATTAATGAAAGTTAAAGAAATTTAAAAAGGATTATGTACTATCATTTTTAGTTAATAATTAGAAAAAAACAAAAACTTAAAACAAGTATGAGAGCCAGGCGCAGTGGTTCACGCCTATAATCCCAGCACTTTGGGAGGCCAAGGTCAGGAGTTTGTGACCAGGCTGGCCAACATGGCAAAACCTTGTTTCTACTAAAAATGCAAAAAATTAGCTGAGCATGGTGGTGGGAGCCTGTAGTCCCAGCCACTCGGGAGGCTGAGGTAGGAGCATTGCTTAAACCAGGAGGCAAATGTTGCAGCAAGCTGAGAATGTGCCACGGCAGTCCAGCCTGGGCGACAGAGCAAGACCTCCTCTTAAAAAAAAAAAAAAAAAAAAAGAAAAAGAAAAAAGAAAAACTGTGAAAGGGGCAATTAACAGAAAAACCTAATTATTTTCTTTTTGTTTTGAGGAGTCTGGATCTGTCGCCAGGATGGAGTGGTGAAATCTTGACTCACTGTAACCTCTGCCTCCCAGGTTCAAGTGATTCTCCTGCCTCAGCCTCCCGAATAGCTAGAATCACAGGCGCCTGCCACCAGGCCCAACTTATTTTTGTATTTTTAGTCTAGACAGGATTTCACCATGTCGGCTAGGATGGTCTCGATCTCTTGACCTGGTGATCCACCCACTTTGGCCCCCAAAGTGCTGGGATTACAGGCATGAGCCACTGTGCCCCACCAAACCTAATTCTTATAAGAGATGACATAGCATGTGTTGAAGAATATACATGAAGAAATACAAAACTGATAAAAAAAAAATACACCCTTTTTCCTTGAGGAAAAACAAATAAATGGAAATGTGCAAAAATAACTATTGAGGGGAAGGAAATTTCAAGCATTGTATATTTTCTTAGAATATCCACTTTCTGAGACTGAAGAATGTTGAGAGTTATGTTGGGTTGTATTGGAGTGGTATGGGGAAATTAAAGATAATAAGCCTCATTTAGAGACTAGAATGTGGAGAGCATCCTTTGGCAGGTGAGCCAATCCTCAATTGTAAAATCCCCTTTTTAAAATATAATATAATGTGCTTTCTTTTAAATTATTATTTCTCAGCCTTTCAGGGTATTTAACTTTGTAATTCTCACTCATTTGTCAAAACTGACCATTGACCTACTTCTCCCAAAGACTCCATTTTAATGTATTTATGAACATATTTATATTTTATATGTTGCTAATTGGTCTTGTAATACCTTTAGTAGGGACCTCATTTATCTTTGTTCCAGGACTTTCATGCAATTTTAGGTAGCTTGTAAGGAGTCTGTGAAGTCACTTTAGGGGCAAGTTTTTCGGTGGGCAGAAATATGTTAAAACTTTGGCTCTCATTTCGTTTGAAAACAAAGTAAAACAGGAGCAGCCCTGAGTAGGTGTCAAATTATTTTTGCTTCAACAGTATAAATTGTTATAAATACTTGGTATTATTTTAATATGAGAGGGAATGCATAATTAAAAACTAGTGACACAATATCTTATAACTGCTTTTGGGCTTTCAAAAATTATTTTAAAATAATTACTAAATAAATTATCCATCACTCCGTTTTTGCTTATGGGAAAGAAGAAATCGGTCACTTGATTCTCTCCCAAATTGTTCTTGGAACTGTGATTTGGAGGATCAAAAGCAGGAAAAGATGACAAACTTTGGGGAAGAGAAGTAAAGATATGTATTTGTTTGTTTGTAGAACTTATTTTAAAAGGTCTGTGCAGAAAACATAGTAACCATAACATGGAATCAAAATATTTGTATTTCAGCTTGGTTACTTATAAAAACTTTTTACATGGTTTAAAGCCATGTGGAGTTTAGACAAATGTTAATTTGCTATTCTTTAGTTTCTTTACTAAAATATAATCATCTTAATTCTAGATTCCCAAAGATATGCAATGATAACAGTTTGAAACAAAAGCCTAAATTTAATCTACCACATTGTTTTTGTTTTATTTTTGCCCCTAACTCTCTTAAATATAGAACAAATCACAGATGCAATGAGGAATTATAAAGTAGATGTGGACTCTTCAGAAATATGCAATTTTATGAGCATTTTTCAACTTGACTCTGTACTTATTGCTGAAGATTCAGGCCACCTCTTCTCCAGCAGAGTGAGAAGACCAAAGCCTGGATTAATTTGTGTTTCGTCAGGCAATAAAATTCTCTACATCTAAATGAATAAACCAAGCAAAACACAAACAAGCAAAACAGCCTCTACATCTTGCATCTTTGTTTACTTAATGGATATTTGTTGGACAGCTACTCTATGACTCACATTAGCCAACATGCAAACTTTATATGACATGCTATGGTATGTTAAAATACAGCGTTTGAAAAAAATGCTTAATGAATGTATCAATTATTTTGTGTTACATTGTATAAGTTAATATAGAATTGAAATACAGAAGTAATAGACTATTAACTTATAAAATCCTTTCCAAAGCCCCATGTGAGAATGCCTTTAAAAAGGAGAAACAGAAGTAGAATAAATCCAAACTAGGAGTGAGAGCACTGAAAGAGACCCATAAAGAAAAATGCTACACTCAGAACTTGTTTACATATTGTCTACTACAGTGAATTTAGACGGTAATAGCTTCATAAGTATCCCTCTTTGCCAAATAATAATACAAAATTACGGGGGAAAAAAAATCAACCTAACATGTCAACTTTGACTTTTTTGGAGCAGATGATTGTTTTCAACATGGTGGCTTCTACTATGGAGTAGATTTGAGGAAGGGATAAGAGGAAAAGTATAATTCGTTACTTTATGTAATTGTACAGTGTTCAAATTTTTACATAATGAATTTGTGAACTTTCTAAAATTATAAATATTACTTTAAAAAGCATGAAACTTTCTGGATGTATCATTATCTGTACAAACATACAGACAATGATAAATTATGGGGTAATATAAACACATCATTTTTTAATGATAAATGATGGGTAATAGAAATACTGTGAAATCAGTTCTGTTGTAAAACTAAGTAAGGTTTAAAAGAGAAAAGTAGCAAATGAAGTATCCCTTTCAGACAAACTACAAATTAAAGCCTGAATATGTTTTTAACACAGTAAAATGAACCTAGTAGCATTGAGAAAAATCTAACAATGGAAAACTGTAAAGCACTAAAAGAGATTCACAATTGGTCTTCTACTTTTTGTTTTAAGATATCCTGCAAGTTTTGTATTACGTTATCTTTCATTAGATTTCTGTGGTAACAAGACTTTAATGTCTGAAACTTGTTTGCCAAAGCCTGTCACTATTCTTTATGAACCTGACATCAATCTCAAGAAATATTTATGTTTCAGATTTCAGTATTCTTTGAGATGAAAGGTTTGTATAATTTGTGAATGGGTTACATTTCTTTCTTATATAATTCTCTGGTTACAAAAGAAGTATAAACATTTTATTTGACCTGTAGTGTATCTAATTTTTAAAGAATTAGGAGTTAGAAAGTGGTTCTCTTTAATTTGCATGTAGGAACTGGAAAAAAAAAGTATAAAATTCCCCAGTTTTAGTCAACAAGTCTTTACTTATTCATGTATCAAGTATGGCTTTATTTTTTAAAATTATTTTAGAATTCAATTTTGTGTAAGTTCCTGATGTATTCATCTTATATATGAAGATCTACTCTTTCTTTGATTCATCATAGTTTATGATACCTGAATTAAAATTTGTCAGTTTATCTAGCTCTACCTTAAGTTGTGATTACATTCGGCTTGTGTATGTTTTATATATACAATTCAATTTTAGCTGTTTGAGAGTTCCCATATTGAGCCTAAAATTAAAGTTAATTTTTTTTTTTTTTTTTTTTTGAGATGGAGTCTTAGTCTTGTCACCCAGGCTGGAGTGCAATCCTGCGATCTCCGCTCACTGCAACCTCCACCTCCCGAGCTCAAGGGATTCTCCTGCCTCAGCCTCCTCAGTACCTGGGATTACAGGTGCACATAACCACACCCAGCTAATTTGTGTATTTTTAGTAGAGACAGCATTTTACCATGTTGGCCAGGCTGGTCTGGAACTCCTGACCTCAGGTGATCTGCCTGCCTTGGCCTCCCAAAATGCTGTGATTACAGGTGTGAGCCACAGCACCTGACCTAAACTTAAAATTTATTAGTAAATTATATACATGTAAGAGGTAATCTATTAAAATATTTTGAGATGTTAGATGGGGGAAGATAATGATATTAAATAATTAAATAATTTTTTCTTAGAATTTATTTGACATGAGAAACAACCCTTAATGAAAGGGATAATAGAAAGAATTTATATTTTAGATGAAAGGAAGCCAGCTCTTCTTATTTCAGGACAACTATATATATATGCTGAAGGCTGAGTTTTGTTCTTTAAAATTAATATAGTTAGAGCTCCTTTAACTTAAAAGAGATTTTCTGATTATTGATGGACTATTTGAAAAACAAATTATGTTAGAACAGGCCTGATGAAGGTAGTTGAACGATCAGATGCATGTAGTTTTTTCCTATAATATTTTATATTTGCATATAAGCCATTAGAATTGTTTGATTTGATTAAATACTAGTATCTCCTCACAATTGGCTGGTTATTACACAGTTCACCCTTATGGAAGAGTAATATTAAAATGAAGCATAATAACGGTATTCTGTAATAGCTTAAAAACATTTTTTTCTGATTTTTTTTATATCATACAGAAGAATATATAATAATAGTGAGATATAAAATAGTCCCAAATTCCTGGGACAAAATTTTGGGTGTGAGTTCTGATACTCTTGTTTAGAAATTGGCTAAAATTGAGTCAGTCCTTGAATGTTTTCATAATAAATTTAAGACTGAAATGAGAACTTACTATTTAGCATATACTCTATCTTATCCATTGAATGACCTGAATTGTTTGAAAATAGCAGATTTTCATCTGTGAAATGCAGTAGAGTCTTCTCTTATCAACTAGACTTCTTTTCTATTTTGTAAGAATTGATAGACTTGGGTAATTCATCAAAATATCTAATTCCTGATGAGAAGAAAGTTTCACAGTCTTATTCATTAACTTATGTAAATATCTCTTTTAATGAAACATAGTATTTTCAAATAAATTGATTAAATTTTTTAAGAAAATTAATTTAACAATGTGACAATAGAAAAATTTATTTCAGTAGAATATTCTGCTTAAAATATTTTTAATGTGTCCACCTTTTATAACACAATTCCTTTTAACAAATAGTCTCCTTTTGAAGTAATAATCTGTGTAAATATGTTTAACTGGAGGTAAAATATTAACAATTTATTTGAATTTGCCACAGTCATTCTGTAATTATTCTGTCAAATACTGAAATTGTATTTTCTTGAAGATATAAATCACTTCATCCTTTTCTGAGCAGAAGAAAGTGGAGGCAAGTAATATTTTAAAAAGACACCTGGCTGGGCATGGTGACTCATGCCTGTAATCCCAGCACTTTGGGAAGTCCAGACAGGTGGATTACCTGAGGTCAGGAGTTCGAGATCAGCCTGGCCAATATGGTGAAACCCTGTCTCTACTAAAAATATGCAAAATTAGCCCGGTGTGGTGGCAGGTGCCTGTAATCGTAGTTACTCAGGAGGTTGAGTCAGGAGAATCACTTGAACCTGGGAGGCAGAGGCTGCAGTGTGCTGAGATTTAGCCATTTCACTCCAGTCTGGGCAACAGGATAAAACTCCATCTCAAAAATAAAAATAAATAAATAAATAAAAATAAAAAACATATTTTGCCAAAACTAGAGGGTTAAAGGTACAGAAACTATGCCCAAAGAAAAGTTTACTTTCTCAGTTTTAGACTATTGTGTGATTTGAAAAAAAAAGTTATTGTTTCACAGAAGAAAAGCAGGTAGTTAATGAGGAGGGACAGAGCTTCAGTCTGTAAAACAAACAAAGCTTTTTCTTTCACACTTTAAGTTTACCATTATTTACGAATAGAGTTAGTGAACCTTTGCTGAGATGGTTTGGCTTTGTGCCTCCACCCAAATCTCATCTTGAATTGAAATAATCTCCATATGTCAAAGGCAGGGTCAGGTGAAGATAATTGAATCACAGGGGTGGTTTCCCTATACCGTTCTTGTGATAGTGAATAAATATCGCAAGATCTGATGGTTTTATAAATAGAAATTCCCGTGCATAATAAGCTCTTTTGCCTGCCACCATGTAAGAGGTAACTTTGCTCCTCATTTGCTTCCATAATTATGAGGCCTCCCCAGCCATGTAAAATTGTGAGTTAATTAAACCTCTTTCCTTTATAAATTACCCAATCTCAGTTATGTATTTATTAGCAGTATGAGAACAGACTAATAAATTTGCCTTACGTAAATGTATACCATGCATTTCTCTTGTAATTAGAGGTTTTTATTTAGGTATGTTTAAATAAAACTTTGCATCTTCAATGTACTGTCAAGATCATTTGAACTGTATGCTACAAACAGCTAATTCAAAGCCTTATCCTTTTAGGCATAATGATATTATCAAACTAAAAAAAAAATTGTAAAACAGTTTTTTATTATACTTTAAGTTTTGGGGTACATATGTAGATCATGCAGGATTTTGACATAGGTATACAAATGCCATGGTAGTTTGTTGTATCCATCCCCCGTCATCTACATTAGGTATTTCTTCTAATGTTATCCCTCCCCAATCCCCCCAGCTCCTGCTATCCCTACCCTAGCCCCCAAATTCCCCAACAGGCCCCAGTGTGTGATGTTCCCCTCCCTGTGTCCATGTGTTCTCAAAACAAAAATTCAACATTGTTAGATTAGACAGTTGTCCTAAAATTCTTTTTTGGGTGTATGAAAAAGGGATACCAAAATTAAAAATATGAAAAAAAGAGACAAAAATACAAAACAAACTTATGAAAAATTAGTCAAAAATATAATAAAAGACAAAAATTATCAAATTAAAAATATTCACCTTTCATAACAAGTTTTCTTTTTATCCATTTATTGAATAGAAAAAGACACTCATTAATTAGTTCTTATTAATATTTAAACCATTAGCATTTTAACTAAATTTATAAAAATTAATTCCTTTTATTTTTTCATTTATTCTCATTTAGTTTGAATTTTTTTAATATTTATAGACTAAACCAAAGCCAATAGTAAAATTCCACTGGAACTACAAGAATAATACTAAAAGCAAGGTATTGTTAATAATAATTAATTGTTTAATAATAATAAAAGCAAGGTATTTGTTCATTTCCAGAATTTAGAGCTTTGATGCTTTTCAGTTTTGCATGACTAGTCAACTTTATCAAATGTCATCTCTTTCTTTCACACTTTCTTACCATGTATCTATAGTGTTTCTACATTCCCCCATGATATCTCTTTAATATATGGAGGATATTGCAGAAGAATAATTGAAGACAGTATATTTTATTTTCTGTATATATGAAGAGCAAACACTTTAGCATATAGGAAGGCACTTATACTTGCAACTAAAATTTATTTTTATTATTTAAATACTAAATAATATAGAAATAAAATAACTTCTGGATTTATAGTGCTCTGGGTTATGGTAGCAACAATTATTATTTTCTTAATTAGTTGTTCCTTTTATGCATTTATTCAGAAAATATTTATTTATTGTTCATGATATTTGAGGCAATATTTTAGGCCTTAAATATAAAAAGGTGAATTGATGACACAGTCTTCAAGAAATACCACTCGGTGCAGAATCATTACAATTCATTTGTATTATCTGCATCTGTTAACCTCCACCCACTTTCTCTTTTTTTCTCTTTAACATTGTCTTACTCAGACACATACCCTAGTTGGAAAAATTGTATAACATAAATGAAACTAAGTTTTAAAGAGAAATAAAGTCAAAAATTTTCAACAAAGGAGTTTAATTAAAGGACAGAGATGATTTAAATTGATGAAACTATTCTGGTTCATCATTAATTAATCATGTCTTTTGGAATCTTGAATATTACTACCTAACAATAGTTCAAGTTATGGTTTTTTGACTTTGCTATGGTACAAGGTGATACACATTTAGTAGAAACCAAACTTGGGTACCAATACAAATATTGTTTTTCACTTTCAATACCATATTTAGCCAATTATATAAGATACTCAACACTATTATAAAGTAGGCTTTGTGTTAGATAATTTTGCCCAACTATAAGCTAATATAAGGGTTCTGACTATACTAAGGTAAGCCAAGTGATGATGCTTCATAAATTTGTTGTATAAGTGAATCTTCAACTTACTATAGTTTCAACTGATGATGGGTTTGTCAGGATGTAACTCTAGTGTAAATTGAGGAACATCTATGTAACTTTGGATGATAAAATATTTGCAACACTATTGAGTTGAAAGATAAAAAGTTGAAATTTTATCAGTTTGTAGAATCCAATGGGAGTGACCATGATTATTTTCCATATTCAAGAAAAATAAGTACAAAACCAAATTTTACATTTTTTACCCAGGAAAATATTTGGCAGCTGATGGAATGAGTATGTCATTAAGAAGTCAGATACAAAGTTGAATACTTGAAAAGATAAAGTCACTCTAAGTCAGAAGATAATTAAAATAAGAAAATTACAGATTCTTAAATTCCTTTGAGGAATTAGTCACTTTCCATTGTTATTATGTTCCTACCTCCAAATATGTATACTAATTGCAGCAATTCATTTAGTTAAACCACCCAATTAGTGTTCACTTTTACAGCTATGGCAAAATTTGGGAATATGTATATACACATATCGTTACATACATTGAATGTGACAGAGAGAATGAATCCAAGCTGGAAAATACTCTTCAGGATATTATTCAGGAAAACTTTCCCAATCTAGCAAAGCAGGACAATATTCAATCCCTGGTAATACAGAGAACACCACAAAGATATTCCTCAAGAAACACAACCCCAAAGCACATAATCGTTAGATTCACCAGGGTTGAAACGAAGGAGAAAATACTAAGGGCAGCCAGAGAGAAAGGTCAGGTTACCCACAAAGGGAAGCCTATCAGATTTACATCAGATCTCTCAGCAGAAACCCTACAAGCCAAAGAGAGTGGGGGCCAATATTCAACATCCTTAAAGAACAGAACTTTCAGCCCAGAATTTCATATGCTGTCAAACTAAGCTTCACAACTGAAGGAAAAATAAAATGTTTTATGAACAAGCAAGTACTCAGAGATTTTATTACCACCAGGCCTGCTTTACAAGAGCTTCTGAAAGAAGCATTATACATAGAAAGGAACAAACAGTATTAGCCTTTCTAAAAATATACCAAAAAGTAAAGAGCATCAACATAAAGAAGAATTTATATCTACAAATGGATAAAATAGCCATTTAACATCAAATGGCAGTTACCCTAAATTTAAGTCGACTAAATCCCCCAACCAAAAGATACAGCCAAAACCTAAGAGTATGCTACATCTAGACCCATTTTACATCCAAAGATACACAAAGACTCAAAACAAAGGGATGGAGAAAGACTTACCAACCAAATGGAGAGCAAAAATAAATAAATAAATAAAAAGCAGGAGTTGCAATTCTCGCATCTGATAAAATAGATTTCAAAGCAAAAAAAAAGATATAGTGGTAAAAGGAACAATGCAACAATAAGAGCTAAGGATCCTAACACCCAGATACATAAGATCCATAAAGAGATTTAGACTCGACGAGACAGAAAATTAATAAGGACATCCAGAACTTGAACTCAGATCCAGAACAAGTAAACTTAATAAATATTTATAGAGTTCTCCATTTTAAATACACAAAATATACATTCTCCACTTTAAATATACAAAATATTGATCAGGCATTATTAATACCCATTTTTAGAATAAAGCAATATTCCCATCCTCTCTCCCTCTTTTTCTTCCTCTTTCTTCCTCTCCTTCACTCCTTTTTTTCATTTCCTTCTCTCCTAAAAAAAAACATATATTGTTACCAAAAAATTCAATATGTATTTGTATTCATTGTATGTATATTTTCTACCACTAAATTGCAAATACAGCCTTCCTAGTTGACAACAATTTTACCTATTTTTTTTTTTTTGCATCACCACACCTCCAGAAAAACAGGACTAATAGGATTTGTAAAGGTGCATATATTACACATAAATATAATACATGAAGTATATACATAATTTATATATATATACACATATATGTGTGTGTGTGTGTGTGTGTGTGTATATATATATATATATATATATATATATATATATATATATATATATTTGGAGAGAGAGAGAGAAAGAGAAAGATTTTGAGGAATTGGCTCATGCAATTATGGAGCTGGTAAGTCTAATCTTTTCAGGGTATGTCAGCAGGCTGAACATCCAGGAAAGAGTTGATGTTGCAACTTAAGTCAAAGGCAGAACCCCTTTTTTCTCAGGGAGGTAAGTCTTTATTCTGCTAAGGCCTTCAGCTAAGAAAAGCCTCATCCACATTGTGGAGGGTAATCTGCTTTTCTCAAGGTCTGCTAATTTAAATGTTAATCTCATCTCAAAAATACCTTCCTGTAGCAACAGGTAGACTATTGTTTCACCAAATATCTGGGTCTCAAGGCCTAGCCAAGCTAACATCTCAAATGAATCATCACATTGGCTGAGTAATCTTGTATTTTCTGATTTTTAAATGCAAAGGAAAGAATGAAAACCATTTCTGCACAGTAATTATCTTAATTCAATTAAGTTTTCTTTGTCATTGCATTGGATACTTTTGTAAGGAGAAAGAATATTTGATTCACAATTTTTGTAGCTAGAATATTTTTGAAGAAATATTTGCAACAATGAAAAAAAGCAAACATGAAAATACAGTTATTTTCTTGATAATTTACTTCTACCCATTCAGAACTTACTCATCATCCAGAAAGATGTTGATCAAATTTCACATTCATGGACTGCATTTCTCTGATTAGACTGCAAGATACCATAGAACTAGATTTAACTTAGAGAGTTTTGTGTTTATGTTAACACTAGAATATTCATTACACCTAGAACAGTGTGACAAACAGTAAACACATTTAATCTGTTTTTAGAACAAAAGTAGAAAATAGTCAAAGTAGAAGCAACTGAATACAGCACTACTCATGCCTTCATTCTTGTGAAACATCCTAATGTTGTATCATTATGCAAATAAGGAGGCTGCTGCCCATTCCTTTTCCCCTAACATTCTCAACTTTTATGTTCATTGCTTTAACATCTCTCTAAATAGAGTACATCCTATTTGATTAATTTACTCCAAGTGCTTGTTCCTTCTATTACATTATTCTCAAACAAAAAGTGAACCTTTTTCTGATGCATTTCAAGTAAAATGTACTATCTCAATTGATTCTAAAATGCACTCTCTACAAACAGAAACACATGAAGTAGTTAAGCAAAAACAGGGGACCCTTCTTTAAGTATAAGGTGGAGATTTTAAGAGCTTTCAAATACTCAATTACTGCGTTGTTAACTGTGAATTGTAGCCAGAGAAGAAAGAAATGGGAACAAACATCTCCACTGATGAAAGCTATTTCTATTCATTAAGAAATCCTCTGAAATGTTTTTCCCCAAGACCAGTGTACTCCTGACAGTACAGCTAACAAATTGTATATTCCTCACCATTTATTTTCATGAACTTAATTGACCATTTTAGGAAAGAAATGGCCTTTTATGATAACAACAAGATAAAAGCTGGTAATTGACTGAAATGCTTGAGTACAGCTAGCTAAAACCACTTTTCGACTAATGGAAACCTGAATGAAAGGAATGAAAGTTTCAGCCAATTGTGGAGAAGGTCACAAGACTTTTTTTAAATATTCTTTTTTTGAAACTCATAAGAATTCAAAATGTTTTGATGATGTGTCAACTTTAAAAAGGTATGAAAGAAAAGAGAAAAGATCACATCAAAAATTGTTTTGTAGAGCACCTGATTATCATGCACTATGCATGATGTATTATGGAAAATTGATATTATTTTAAAAACCTTTTTTCAATATTATTATGCTGTCAGCACACAGCTATTTCATGTGCATAAGACCAAGCATATTCATTAGTGTTTTCAGAAGTTGAAACAAAATATTCTATGAAACAAGTGTTTGATAATCTAAATAAGAGAATATAAGAGGTTTTTTTTAATAAATAGCATCATAAATTATTACAGACTTTAAGTTGATTACACCATAATAGGTAAAATAATTTATAGTAGATTTTAGAATTATGTATGTGTTAAATTTAAAATAGCAAAAATTATCACTTATGTTGTTACTTACATGATTTAATTTCTTTATAATCATATATTTTATATCAAAACATATGGTTCTCCCTAAGGAAAATATATATTTATTAGATTGCAACTCCTGATGGTTATAGTACTCTGTGTAGGCATGTAACAGGGCTTTATCTATTTACTATTTGTATAAATTGGGAGACTACCAAATTCATCAGGGTCCTGCTAAAAAATCACTCAAGAGGAACACATTAATGAATATTTCTGCTAATTATTTTAAATGAATAATCTTAATGAGCCATTAGAAATCATGATGATTAGTTTGTTTTGCCCATCTTCTTTATTTTTCATTTTATAAAAGTTTTCAAATTAGGTTATGTTGTTTTATTAACAGCAATAAAAAATATTTTGAAAAGCATACATGCTTTTGAAGAAAATTCTAGAAAAAAAAGATATAATAATAGAAAATAAAATATTAAATGCTATTGATTTACTGCATCCTTAGAAGTGAGAATAAAACATTGGGGTTTTTTTGTAACCAATATGCTCTTCATTTCCTAGGACTCAAAAATATAACTCATGTTCTAAGAAATGAAGTAAACACAAAATAGTTTTTAAAAACTCTTCATTTATTAAATTGTTTTGCTTTCTACTTTGGCAAATTAGACTAAAGAGTCTATGTTCAATAAAATTCTGTGTTTCCTTTATTTCTCAAAATAAATCACAGGCAAGAAATAAAATTTCTGTTTCCTTGAAGTTTATTTCCTATTAAGTGTAACATCATGTGCATTTTTCTCCCACTTATTCTTCAGGACAGGTTATAGCACTGGATATTGCTGATCATATGTTCTTCTTCATAATCTGCTTTCCTCTGACTGCTGAAAATAATTCTATTTTTACTATCATTTCAATGATCTTTTCTTTCCTGGGCTTCCAGACTCAGCAGAGGCTATGCTTCCATTTCCTCACAATCACAACTGCTAACAAACTCTTAAGTCCAGATTTCTCTCTTTTTTAATTGGTGAGTTAATCAACTGTGTTTCACCTGTTACACTAGTGAATGATTCTTATTTTATACCACCAAGCGTCCTCAGTTCTGTTTTTGTCTACTGCAAAAAACCCATAAACAGTTGTATTTTTTAAACAAATAGTCTTCAAAAATAATTTCATATTTTCCCTTCCAAAACAAGACAGTGATTCTATTAATTATCTGTAAAACAAATCCATCTTCAGTCTTGAGTACCAATATTTTTTAGTTACCTAAAAGAAATTTCATCAGTAAAATACTGCAACTCGTCTTTCAAATATTTCTCTTATTTGACAAGTGGTTATTCCACCTCATAATATGGTGGTTATGAGGTGGAATAACCCATAATATGGGTTATTATATGTAATTAGTAAATTAAGCTGGAGAAAAAGTAAACTCATTTTAAATTATTTTGCACAATTCCTAAAAATTATTGGTGATAAATATGACATTTGATAGGGAAACCATATATGCCTTAAATACATATTTGTAAATATTATACAATTATAAGACTATGGACCTAGTAAGGCTATAAGATGATAATATGGGCTCAGAGATGATAATACAACAGAGAAATAAATGAACTTAAAGAATATTAAGAATAATGAATCAGTAGAATTATTTAACTAACTGCTTCAAATGAAGTTAAGTATCTGCAATTTTCTTCTTTGATTTTGTTTCGACAACAGTGACCTAATCTTTTATGAAGTATTCAACTTTGTATCTGATTTCTCATTTGTACACTCATCCCATCAACTATCAAAATAATTTTAATTTTGATATGTGAAATCCCTCTGGCACATTCTACAGGAAGATAATTCTTATGGGTAGTCACTAGAAGAATTATATAGAGAGCTTTGTCAATTATCTGACTCATAGAGTGAAAGAAAAAAAAAACATGTTTCTTTAACGAAAAACTTATACTAAAGAACTTCAGAAATCCTCTGCTGTGTATGTTAATGGTTAATGCATTCTTCATTAGCTTCTATGAACATTCATCAAGTGATATTTTATTGAAGAAAATCATTGTCCTCAGTAATGTTCATTTTAAAGATTAGAAGTATATTGCAAATACATCAGTCCTTCTATGAGAATCTGTTATAATCTCCCACAATTAGTGATACTACTGAAGGCTATGACTTAATTTAATTTTTCAGTCAATTGTGTAAACTGATCTTTTCTTACATTAAACTCTGAGAGTATTGAAATTTAGAACTGTCTGATTAAAGCATATACTCATGTTTATAAACCATGGTGGGAAGAATTTTAATATAATCAAGTCTATATTTAAATTGAAATTTTTTTCTTATTGATTACTTCCATGATGTGAATCCTGAAATTTAAAAAAATTAGAAACTTCGAGAGTGTATATTGACCATTCTGGCCATGTTATGATTAACATATTAGTTTGGTAGAAGTCCAGGATCAAACAGTTGTGAGATGTGGTTTCTTCTAATGCCTTTTCCTTTGTTAGCAGATAGCTGCCTCCTCATTGAGTCCACACATGTTTTTGTTTTGTTTTGTTCTGTTCTGTTTTGTGTGTGTTTTGGGGGAACTGTTGTGCATCCCTGGTGTCTCTTCATATATCCAAATTTCATTTTTTTTTATTAAGGACTTCGGTCAGATTGGATGGGGGCACACACTAACATTTTATGTCATGACTTCTTTAAAGGACCTATTTCCAAAACTGTTAAATTCTGAGACACTGGGGGTCATGATTTGGACATACGATTTGAGAGGACACAATTCAACCCACAACACGGCTGTTAGCACCTCCAAAATTCATGTCCTTGTCTCATGCAAAATATTTTTACCTCCATTCCAACAGCCCAAAAGTCTTACCTAATTCCACCATCAATTTTAAGACTCAAAATTCCGTCTAAATGTACTTTAAATCAAGTGTGGATGAGACTTGAGGTATGATTTACCCTGAGGCTAAATTCTTCTCTAGCTGTGAACTGGTGAATCAGACAAATTATTTACTTCAAAAATACAGTAGTGGAACTGGTATAGGATAGACATACCCATTTCAAATAGGAGAAATAGGAAAAAAAACAGAGGTCACAGGTCCTCAGCAATTCCAACACCTAGCAGTGCAAATTTCAACATATTGTAATGCTCAAGAATAATGATCTTTGCCTCTGTGCCTCTGTATTCTGTCCTTCCTGCTCACCAGGGTACTGTAAGTAGTATCATCCCTTGGTCCTGGGAAGTAGTTTGGCCCACTGAAACAGAAGTAGTAGCCGTAATCTCTGAAACCAGTGAGAAGACAGCCTTGGCCCATGGACTTGCGGCTTCTAGGCCAGTGGTGGCAGTGGCAGTCCTGATTACATACATATAGCTCTATTGTCCCATCCTGTAGAATCCCAGATGTTCAACAACTTTCCTTCATATTGCCCATATTTGTCCACTTTAGTCCAAGTTAACACTCTTTCTGCTTGTGTAAGTTCACCTCTGTTCTTAGCTTCTGCTAAGATGGTTGGTTAGATCCAGAAGTCATACCTGTAATCTCTTTATCAAATGATTGAATCCAGGAGCCATATCATAATCTCTTTCTCAAATGAACATAGGCTTGTTCTTCTCTCCAGAACACACATTCTTCTTTTTGCAGTAATGGAGAGGCTGATAATTTTCCAAATCTTCAAATTTTGTCTTATTTTGACTTAATTCTTTCTTCAGTTATTGTATCTCCCTTGTCACATTTTACCATAACTAGGAAGGAAAAACAAGGCCGCATCTTCGAAACTTTGTGGAGTAATATCCTTGGCAAAGTAGCCAATTCCTCTTTTTATAAATACTACTTTCCGCAAAACATTAGAGCACAATTTAGCCAACTATTTTACCAGTTTATAACAAGGATAACTTTTAACACTCAATGTTTCTCATTTCCACTGGAGAGCTCACCAGAAAGTCAAATACTTCTACCAATAATCTCCTCAAGGCAATCTAAGCTTGTTCAAACATGCATCTGAAAACTCTTCTAGCCTGTATCTATTATCCAGTGCCAAAGCCACTTCTGTATATTTAGGTATTTGTCACAGAAGTACCCAGTTACCTATACATACATTTGGTACAGCTGTACCACCCATTACTGAAATCTGTGTTAGTGAGGGTGCTCCAGAGAATCAATCAACAGGATGAGTCTGTGCAGATAGATATAGATGTAGCAAGAGGGAGTGAGGGAGAGAAAAAGCGATAGAAGGAGAAAGAGAGTGATATTTTAAAGCACGGGTTCATAGGATTGTAGAGGCTTGGCAAATCCAAAATCTGTAGAGTAGTTGGCAGCCTGGAAAGCCAAGAAAGAGTTGCAATTTGAATCCAAAGATAGTCTGCTGGCAGAATTCATTTTTGCCCAGGGGAGGTCAGTCTGCGGTCCATAAAGGACTTCAACTGATAATGTGACCTACCCACATTTGTTTTACTCAAAGTCCATCTATTTAAACGTTAATTTTATCTTGAAAATACCTTCACACAAACATCCAAAATGATTTTTGACAAAATAGCTGGTCACTATGGCTTAGCCAATTTGACAGACCAAAAAATCAGCTATGACAATTATTCTGATTTTTCAGTTTGTAATACCCTAATGGAAGATATCTAGGATTTGAACTTGACTTTGAAAATGTACTGTTGCCTTTTAATTTCCTGAGCTATTATAAGTCTACATATAGAACTATTGATAATTAAATTACAATACATGTGCAGAATCATAGACAAAATCTATATATTGTGAAATCTAAATGAACTTGTCCCAACATGTTAGTTAATAGTTTATGTTCCCATTTCATTTTATTCCAGCCTGTGTTATATCAAACCCTGCATGGAGAAATCATTAAGTACTTTTTACCACTTATTAGTCTTATAATTAGTTTCAATCTTTTCTTAGCCAATTTGGCTGCAGTCCATGTGGACAATAAGGTGAACTGGCCACAGAAGTTCTGACCAGTTCTGTTTTCTTTCTTTTTGTTCAATTTAACAATTAAGTATTTAGCATATGCACATGAATCAAGCAAGTTTACTTCAGTGTTTTCGGTATTTTAAAAATTTCAGTGATAATTATTTACTATATTTAAGTACTTAAAGTATCTAAAAGAAGACACAAGCAATAAACTAGGTCTCATTATATACAGGTAAAAATATGCATCATTTATTAATTAATATAGAAACAATCAATTGTAGTATTTAGTTTTGTAAGCTTCCAAACAAACAAATTCTAATAGAATTAGTTTAGAAAAGAGCTATGAAACTGTACATGGACTATATAGATAATGCCATTTCACATCATTGGATCCACACAAAACTCCTGCTTACAAGGAAATAAGACAAAAAGAAAAATACCTTGATGATTTCAGCTTTCTAAAGTGTTACACCAACAAGATCTGCATAAGTGTGTGCTGAATATAAATAGCATGATGCACTTTATATTGTTTTATAATTTTATACTGTCAAAAGATGCTGATGTACCTCTGATAAAACCTGTCAGAATCTGTGAGCATATGTAATCAAATCATTCTAGGCAAAAGTGATGCCAATCTCAGCAGAACATTTTTTTCTTTTGCTTTTTTTTCCCCCCAAAGGACCTCAATTCTGCTTGACTGAAAAAAAAATCGTACATAAATGTAGGCCTATTTCAGGATTTCAGGTATAATGTTTGCAAATAGGTAGTGATGTCTGGCATAATACAGAATTTCTTCATGATGCACACACACCTATGTAAAGTTCAACTAGTCTGTTGATTTATTTTTTATTATCTCTGGAACATATTCTCTTCTACTGCCTGAGATCTTTCATAAGCAGATACTAGCAAAGAAAAGGAAGATAAAACCTTAAGAAATTATGTTTGGCATGTTTTCTCTGATTCGTTGCATTGATAATAGCCTTAGATCAGATACAATGAACATCAAAACATGCTATAGGTATTTCCATGTAAATTCACTAGACAAGACATCTCATTTACTTTTCTTTTATACAAATTAAATATTCCTCTGCAGTATTACAGAAAACAAGTCCTTGGAGGAAAAGATTTGAAATAAAATTTATACTCATTGAAACGACCACTTGTTTCAATGATCGTATGTAATTTTTATGGTAGTATTGAGGGGAAGTTCTGACATGGAGCAAGTTTGATGAGTTTAAGAGAAAAACAATATAGCAAAAAATCTAGAGCCCAAAAGTCTAAAGAGAGAGAAGGCTGCAGTATGTTATTTTTGTTTGACAAAATGGTGCAGAAATTGTATGGCCCTCTCTATGCTTGACTATCTACTGTCTAAGAAGAGAAATATATTTTTAGCTCTATATTGTAGGTGTTACAACCATTTTGACAAACTTGGGCTGGTTGATATCCTTAAAAGTGCTGCATTAATCATTTATTGTCATCCTGATCTGCCTATTATGTAATAATCTGAATATTTATATTTTAAGATAAATAATTCATAAGTCAGTTGACATGAATTCTTATATGTGTTTGTGTGTAAGTGTGTTTTTATTTTTTTTTTAAGTAACATTTCATATAATGCTAGGCATATGTAAATTAATATATATCTTGTTAAAGATTAGCATTCAAATGGATAATTCTATATCAATAGTGTCTCTGTTTTAAAGAAAAATATACAAAGTAAAATTAAAAGGAAAATAAAAAGAAATTCAAGGATGGTATTTAACATTTGAAAGGATTCTATTAAATAGTACATTCAACAGTATGCTACTAAAGGAAATTACTTAGCATGTTTATTTATGAAAAGGTTTTTGTTCAATTTACAATAATTATATCATCATGCCTAACGAGATGATGATTTGGGATTTTTTTTTTTACAGAAAGTAAAAGTCTGTATTTTACTTCTGATTACGGTAGTAAAAATTCTAGCAAAAATAGCACTGTTAGTGCTTGTATTAAATTCTGCTTTCACCCAACCAAATATGTAAAATATATGAGAGATGTGTTTTATCACAGTTAAAAAGACAAAGCTATAGTGAAACACAAAATAAATATATAATGAGCAGAAAAACAAAGAAGCAATTAGTGTCTGAAAAAAAGAACCTATTGGGTTCTAAGAAAGTAAGTAATCATAGGTCTCATTGAGTTTGCCATAGAGTCATGGAGACTAAATTGATATGATGGTGGATGACCACAGTATGTGTCAATCCATAAAACTAGGGGCTAGAGATAAAAAAAAATACAAATAGAGAAGTACTAACTAAGGTGGACCTATGTATAAAGTTGCCTACTTAAAATGATGAAAATCAATGCAGAAACCTAGCAGTATGGCAATTTGCTGAATTACCCATAGGTCTATGACTGTATTTTCAACATACTCAATATCTTCTTTGACTAAAAGCACTTTTCAGGAATGAACAAAACAAAGGAATGAAAAGAGGAAGGGAGGATGGAAGGGTGGATGGAAGGGAGGAAGGAAGAGAAGAAGGAAGGAAGGAGAAAAGAAAAGTTGCACTTGAACATTGGACACATTAACACAACTGTAGAAGTATGGAGTATGGTGAGAGAGAAAACAAAATGACAATAACAATACCTCATACTACCAATAAGCATGCAAAGGCACTGTACTATTCTTTGCTCCAGACAACCATATTTAGGATGTTTGTACAACAGAGAGTCATGGAAGATACAGAAAATGTCTCCTTCTGGCACAAAGGCCAAGCATACTCATTTGCTCATTGCTGATAATTACAGAGTTTGGTTCTCTCCTATTCTAACCACTGCAGGTACAGGCATCTATCTAGGCCCATTCATCTTGCCCTTGTGATTTTTGGTTACAAGGGAAACTGACACAAATATGCTGATGTTCATACACTGTGTTGTGTCATCAGTAATGAAGGTCTTTGTCTTTGACCCAGGGATCTCATATATTTTGTCAGCATGCACGAAACTGAGGCAGGCTAATTTTTCTCATTGCAAGTAAAACCCAAAGCACAACATGGTAGTGATTTCAATATATCCTGCATTGTATATTCAAGAATGAATGTTGAAGAAACTATAAATTTGTCAAAGGACACAGACAAAAAAAGCCTAAAAAATACATTTTCTCTAGCCAAAGACCAACAAAGATGCAGTCAAGCAAGACAAAATATTTACACAATAATTACTTCACCCTAGCTAAACAAAAGGGAAAATAGTGTAGCCCTAAACCCGCCCATGTCAAAATAGGCTGAGTAGGAAACCATAGATGTTCATGTATGTATAGAGTGGTGTCCCAACTCCCTGCCACAGTCATGGGAGATAAGGCCAAGTAGGAAATCAGGACTTTCATTCCTGCTGGGTAGTGGCAAGGCCTCCATCCCAGCACTGACAACATAGATCACATGAAAAGCTTGGACTTCCATGCAACTCACAAGTGGTAAGTTATTTGCAAACCCTCCTGCCAGATTGTGTAATGTTCATTTTCTTGTACTTCTTCTTCTACATCTTTTTCCTCAGCATCTGGAACTGGTTTGGAAGCACTCATTCCTATCAAGTCATCTTCAGTTAATTCTTCTGATGTAATGTCTGTTAGCTCTTAAATTTCTAAAAAATCCATATCTTAAAACCCTTCACTACTCCCCCCCCAATCTTTCTTGCCATATTCACAATTTCTTTCATAATTTATTTGGCTTCATTTTAAATACTGTGATGTCATGCACACCATCTGGACAGTCTTCTCCAGCAGGAACTTATTGTTTTCGGATTGATGGCTTTCACAACTTTTTCCTACACAGTAACAGTATCTTCAATTGTGCAATCTTTGCTTCCTGACTTCAAGGATAAAGCATCAATGGAACCAACCCAGAAAAAGGCTTCTCATTGTCCACGCCTTCTTGTTGTACAAGCAAATGTTTATCTTTTCTCGTCAAGACTTGAGGTTCAACAACCTTATAGATAAGGTCAGTCCTGATCATATACCCAATTGCGTTTGTACAAAACAATGGAGTAAAGTCTATCCCTTCCTGCCTGAATTCCTGGTGCTTGCTTCTCTTCCTTACTAATAAATGTCTTTGGGGGGCATTCTTTGTTCACTTATAGGGGCATTTTTATCTGCGTGAAAAACTTGTTCAGGAAGATATCCTTTCTCCTTAATGATTTCTTAATGAAAACTGGGAGTTCACCTGTTGCCTCTTGGTTAGCAGCAGCTGCTTCTCCTGTTATCTTGACATTTGTTAAGCCACAACAATTTTTTAAATTATCAAACCATCTTTTGCTGGCATTAAGTTCTCCAGCTTTTTAGATCTTTCATCTTCTTTTTGCTTTAACGTATCATATAATGACTTTGCTTTTCTTGAATCATATTAGAATCTGTAGATATGCCTTTCTTATAGCAATCCTGCACCCACATAAAAGCTGCAGTCTCAATATGAGATAAAAAGGTATTTCCCCCTAAAAAAATGCAAGGATTTCCTGCCTGTTTATGTAGTTGTAATGACAGTTTCGCAAATTTTCTACTTATGTCTTTTCTTTTTTCTCTTTCTCTCTCTCTTTTTTTTTTTAAAAAAAAAAATCTTCCTTACACTGGATTCATTTGTTTTGAAATAGTTAGCAACCACAGTTGTAGAGCTCAATCTATGGTCCATATCAAGCAATTTAACTTTCTTTTGTAGTATCATGGCTTTTCTCTGCTTCTTGGGAGCACTCTTAGCATCATTAGTGGCACTTTGTATGGGTCCCACGGCATTATTCAAGGTTTAAATTATTGTACTAAACAAAATGAAAAAAAATGTGCAAGAACTGCATGAGATTACTTTTTATTGCAATACTTAATTTACTGGAGAGACAAACTGTCCACATAAAGATGATTTACTTCACAAAGTGTTTTTAGCGGATACTCACAACACTTTGAGTTCACCACAAGCAACAGGAGGTGGCTACACAATTATTACAATAGTTTAGTAAGTACTCGAGTTAATTTTATGCAGCTATAACTTAATATTGCACTTTTACATTCATTTACATTTATCTCAACTGTAAATATCACTGTGTATGGTCCGTAGGTGTTTATGTGCTTAGTGATAAATTTTAACTTTTCCTCATGAATGTGTTTCTATGTCATGATAGTGGATGATAAAATAGACTAATATCTACATCTATTTTATGCATCATGGCATATAAGACTTTTTCTTAATTTTAAAATATTTCTAGGCTACATGGTTTGTCTGTAAATTTTCAAATTGCCACAAATTTCTCCCACATTTTTCAATATACTGATTGCAAAAAAATCCACTTATAGGTGTACTCACACAATTCAAACTCACATTGTTCATGGGTGAACTGTACAGTATAAATATTATTCCTTAACTAAACTCTGGAATATTAATATTCTACGGATGCTGGTCCAAGACTCTTTTGTTTTCTTTTGTTAAGTTCCTTGCATGATAATATTCACACCTTAAACTCCAGGCATCTAATACAAGTTGATGGCCATCAAGCCTATATCATTCACTAAAACTATTTCTCTAATATTTTAAATATAGTGGTATATCCACAATTTCCTACATATCTGCACATTTGATAAGTGCAGTATCTCCAAAAGTATAGTTTCTTCCTTTTAAATTCTTTTTTTCTGATTGTCTCGTTTAATGACATCACTATTCATCACTTTGTTTAAGCTAAAAAATTGGGAGTCATCTTAGAGTTTTCTTTTTTCTTACTTCCCATAGCCTAATAGTCAGTAACTCTAATCAATTTCCCCTAAAATATATTACTGCTAGTCATTGACCTTTCTCTATTCCTGTCATTTTGGTTCAGAGACTCATTCTTTATCATTTGGATACTTGTGAGAGCTTGCCACTTTTTCAATGTGGGCTCACTCTCAATACCCCTATTTAAAATGTGTAAATAGTTCCACCCTGACCAAAGAATGACATTATGTATTAGAAGAGTATATGAGGGCTTTTCTAATGTTTATTATCCTATCTTTATTACAAATTCTCATTTCAATTAACCCAGTACCTACTGGGGCTTCTAAGGTTTCTGAGGAACTTGTACCAGTGCTCTCTTTCACAGCAATGTTATCACTGATGTACCCCACCACCTTTTTTTCTTTACTAACTCTGTTGATTCTTCAGTATTCATCATAAACATTAGGCTTTACCTTTCCTTATTTCTTCAGAGTAAATTAAGTGTCCTTCTTGTGTACCACATTCACATTCTCACTGTCTTTTTTACAAATATTTTCACACTATTTAGAATGTGTATTTAGTTGCCTGACACTTTAAAAAGACTGTGGTTATTTAGGGCGAGAATAGTATTTTATACATATCTGTATTTAAAATGTCTAGCAGAGTGCCTGCCAAAACTAGGTGTTTAATTATTGAACAAATAAATGAATGAATACATGAATAATTTAATTTGGTTGTGAATAATGTTCAAATTATTTGCCTTTAGCCTTCTCGATTTTGAAGCACATTAGAAAAGATACTTTTCACTCTGATACTTGAACCATAGCACACTTTATACTTTTCTTTTTCTGAGCAAAGGGAGTTTAATTCAAAAACTGTATATGTGACATCAGTTTTAAGCCATACCTCTCTCCAATGAACAGGACAGCAGATCATCTGAAGGGTGTCCTTAGTCATCTCTCTCTCTCTCTTCTTAACCCTCACTGCCACCCCTAACCTGAGAAGCTACGAACTTAGGAATTCTGGCATTTTTTCCTGAAAGAGGACTGACCTGTAAGAATCACCTACTTTGCACAAGGTTGGAGACAAACACTATTATCAGACAATTTAACAGATTCTGTCTTCAAGTTCCTTCCAAGTGCCTATATTCAACAAATGGTACTAGAAGTGACATTCAAACCAAACTTCAATAATACACTTTCAATTCATTTTTAGTCCTCTTTCATGTATAGATTTATTAAATTGGTGTATTAGTTCAGATGGCTCAAAATGCAGAGTCCAGGTTAGGATAAAAGAATAAAGAAATAACTTTACAGAGGTGAAGAAAAAAAGACTGAGATGAAAGACGTAGATAAGGAGAGCCCACAGACTTCTGCACACACACTACATCCATGAATGAAGGGCAGAGGAAGGTGGCTTACATAAGTAGAGTCAGACTTCTGGGCAATTCTAAAAATATTACAGCCAGGCTGATAAAGAGCCCTGAAGATGAAGGTGCCTATTAGAGGAGTACTTATATCCATACCTTGCATAGTAATTGACAAGGGGCAATATGGCCTCAGCCCAAAGGTGGTGACGAACTCTCATAGGAGGCAGCTGGGGTTCTCAGTCATCTGTGTTCTGTGCAGAAGATGACCTGCACAGCACATTTTCATGGCTGACACACTTGAGTTTGAGCTGAATATACAGAATTATGTCTTTCAGAATAATCATTCCTGATAATTATTACAGCATTTTTATTCTCTAGGAAAATAGAGATCTTTCTAATCATTTCAAGATTTAAATCATCTTTGGTCACCAAACATTATGTGGGAGGACATTACATTGAAAGAATACAGAATTGAAAGAATACAAAATCATTATTTTTTTTCTGCAATATCCACTATCACTTTTAACAAAGTATGATCTACAGGTATTTACCTAAAATGTCCTTAAATGCATGTTAGAGTGTCTGTTTCACCATGTTAGAGTATCTTTCATCATAATTCAAATGTTATTTATTCACATCATATTTGTATTTAATTGCTTCAAATTAAAAATATAACAATTACTCATTTAAAAGATAAAATATCTCTAATTTAATTATTTAAGTATTTTAGATGTAATAGAGTTGGTCACTATTTTGACAAAACCAACTCCCATTAAATGCTTATTATTTAATTTGAAGCAGTGTACATCACTGGGAAGCACCATATTAGGTTGGTACAAAAGTAATTGCAATTTTTGCCAGAGTACTAGTAAACAGAGCTTGGATTTTGGAGTCAGAATTAAATAAAATACACTGTTCCTCATAAGAACTTCAATATATCTGAGTCCGTTAACTATTAAATAGAAAAATAATATATCCTTTGAAATTTTTTCAGGGTCACTTGAGATAAAGTTTATAAGGACTTTCACATAGTGCTGAGCATCTAGTAGGTACTCAATAAAAAAGCATATACCTGGGAGTTCAAGTAAGTTAGTATTTATACAGACTGATGTAACTCAAAAATAAAATTAGACAATATTTTAGCTTAATAAGTGTCTCTAATTTATTTTCTTATCTGCTAAATGAAGATAATAGGTTTTATGTTATAGATTGCCATGAGAATTCCATATGAAAGTATAAATAACTTATCTACCTAGGTAGATACACCTATCCTTTTATCTGTCAGTCATCTAAGTTTATAGCATGTAACAAGCACCACCATAATATTACCTATGGTGATCCTTATTGTTTTCATCATGATAATAATAATCTTCCTCTTCCCTTGTTGTCATTATCAACATCAAGTTCCATGAGAGGTAACTTTGTATTATACAGCAAAATATCCACCAGGTAGAAAATATTTAATATTTCTTATAGGAAGGACAGTGATTTGAAAACAAACATAACTACTGGGAGGATTCATAAAGAATGAATAACCATTTGAAAGAGGTATATAAGAAAGTAAAACAGAGTGCAACTACTTTCTTTCTTTCTTTCTTTCTTTTTTTTTTTTTGAGACGGAGTTTCACTCTTGTTACCCAGGCTGGAGTGCAATGGCGTGATCTCGGCTCAGCGCAACCTCCGCCTCCTGGGTTCAGGCAATTCTCCTGCCTCAGCCTCCTGAGTAGCTGGGATGACAGGCAAGCGACACCATGCCCAGCTAGTTTTTGTATTTTTAGTACAGACAGAGTTTCACCATGTTGACCAGGATGGTCTCAATCTCTTGACCTTGTGATCCATCCATCTCGGCCTCCCAAAGCGCTGGGATTATAGGCGTGAGCCACCGCGCCCGGCCGCAACTGCTTTCTAATTCTGTTTGATCCTTTTCCCATTGTCTTATGCTTAATACACAACATAAATAAAATTATATGGCAAAAGTTGAAAGTCAAAAGGAAGACTCAGAATTTTAGGATAGAGCAGTCATGATATGTTGCACTCATTGCTTAGTTTAGTGTGTTATCAATTTTCCTTTAGGGGTAATAGCCTAGAGGAAAAGAAAATGTGTTGGATTGAAGCAGCATCAATAGAACAAAGTAATGAATTATAAGTTTGAGGTGGCTTGAGAAAAATTAAAGTATTAGAAATAAAAAATTAAACAAACACAAAAAAACACCCCTAATGTGCTTTAAAAAGCATAGACTTTTATGTACATGTTTGATACAATTTCTGCTAATTTTATTATATGATAGAAGTCATTATCACTAGCAGCTCAGTTTATAAATAGGAAGATATAATATATAACATGCACATATATTCAAACTTTCTCCTTTCTTGATCTCTTCATCTTCCTTTTATGATGGTAATAGGAAAAAGAGACTGGTAAATATTGATGTCCTGGAATGTCCTGAGTAAATATATTTCAGTACAAAGTAAAAGATTATAAAATTTGCTTTTCACATCTATTTTGCATCTTGGAAAGTATTTCATTTTTTATGAGATTACAAAAATTGAAATGATGAAGAGAATCTGTTTCTGCTTATAGAACCACAGGATTTGGTATAACATAATTAGTTTTTATGGATTCAAAATGTATTTGTATTTGCTGTTGTAATTTTTCATGTGAAATCATTCTTTCAAAAACAGTATACTTTTTTATTGTGGTGAGAATAGTTAACACGAGATCCATTCTCTTAATAAAGTTTTAATTATAGTTACATTATTGTAAACTATAAGCACAATATTGTATAGCAGAGTTCTAAAATGCACTCTCTTGCATTAGCTTAGACATTACAGCCATTGAACAGGATAAGATGAATCATTCTTAACAATGATGACTATGTGTTTTCTTTTCACTCACAAATCTACTTACTCAGCTTATGGTACTAGGGTCTGGTAATGTGAATTTTAATACACAGTCACTGTAATTCTGTTTGAACACCGCTGCCATAAATTCTAACAAGTATCTATGGAAAATTAAGTCATTTTAACCTGCTGGCTCTAGTTATTACTTTTCAGGCAACTGCCTTTGAATTAATTTTCATGGTTTAGGTAGAAATTGACAAAGCTACTTTGTTTCTGAAGTATCCCTAGATTTGTTGTAAGATTAATTACATTTATTCTTATGACTTAAAAGTTTTATTGTTTTAAGAGAATCTAGAATATTTAAACAGGATTACCTTGTAAATAAGACAATAAACAGAATATTTTATAAACTTTTACTTATGTCTTTCACAACAATCCTCAGCTAGACTAAGCTTCTGAACCTTCCATGAGTCAAAAAGGAACAAAAGATGATAAATTATCAGATAATATTCCTTCCAGTAATTTCAGATACTGAAGGAAATGACAATCAGACCAAAACCTGTTGCTTTAGATAAAATCTGTGTTAGCTTGTATTAATTTGGGTCAGTGAGCTTACTCTTGGTAGATTTGAGCAATTACAAAACTTAGAAATTTCATTTAATATGGTATATTTAATACTGTGGAAAAACAATTTTGGTGAGTTTTCTTTACATATTAGCAATAGTGTTAGAAATATAAGAAACAGGGTAGTTTCTGTGAAAGTACCGTTATAAATGCTTGGAGATTGTGAACATTTGCTGTTGTGCTTGCACATGTGTGTGTCTAACAGCCTGACTGGCTGACTCTGAGACTCATGATGGCCAAAGGTTTTAAAGGATAATGTTTGGACAATCCAACTCCAAATAACTTACCGAAATTTTTAGGAAAAATATTATTGAAAGCTTTTTGCACAGTGAGTGATAAAATAATTTTCTCTAAATTTTTCAGAATACTCATTAGATTTTTGAGGGATGAGCAAAGAATGGGTTGCAAAAAATTATTTGACTCTGCTTACTGTGGCCTTTTTCTCTCTAAATGTTGACATCTGGTCATTCTTTATTTCTGAGTTCTGGTTTCCTCGGTTGAATTTATTTATTATCCCCTTAGGATAACTTCAAAATTATGTTGAGATTCCATATAAAGTTTTTTTTTTTAAATAATATTCACACAGGTTTAGAACAAGAACATTTCCCAGTAATCCTGTTCATATTTCACTTGTAATTTTAGCTACTGGTGATGAAGATTTTATTTTCTTATAGTTCTGTGTAGTTATGTTCCTAGGTTAAGAAAGTTAACAAACTTCATATTTTGGTTTTGAAACTGGGAATCTTGCAGAATTCTTATATTAATAGCTTTTCAGTAAATCACTAATTCTTTGGAAAAATCAGATGATAACAAAACATATGCCTGCTAATGATTAATTATTTTACTTTGCCTTTCTAATATGTATTTCTTTTCTTTGTCATTGATTTTACATTTGGATAACAAAGGCTTTCTCAACCCTAGCCGTGCATTAGAATCAGTAAGGGATTTTTTAATATTTACTAATATAAGAGACTGATCTATGTATTAACTTTCATTCCTGCCATAACAAATTACCAAGTAAACTGCAACTTAAAAAAAAAAAAAGCGTAACATGTTGAATACAGCATGCTTCAACTTGTTACTCTGCTCCAGATTTCAAAAGACTGAAATTGAAGTGTGGACAAAACTGCATTTTTTACTGGAAATCTGGGGAAGTATCCATCACTGTCCATCTCAGGTTGGCAGAATTCAGTTCCTTCTGAAATAGAGCTGAATTTCTTGCACCTCTACTGACCATCAGCCAGGGACCACCGTTACCTCCTATGGTCTTGTCTCTGATCCTCATGTGTGGCTCCCTGCATCTCAGAGATAGTAACCGTCTTCTTAATGAAATTCTCACCGAATCTTCTCACTGGAAACTTCTCAGCCTCCACTTTCTGCCTTGTCTTTCAGTCTGCCTCTGGAGAAAGTTCTCTGCTTTTAAGGACTCATGTGATTAGGTTGGCCCAAACTCTATATTCCAGGATAATCTCACTATTTAAGATCTATAACCTTAATTACATCAGCAAAGTCTCTTTTTCTCTGTTATGTGAGCTATTCATTCCCAGGTTCCAGGGATTTGGGAGTAGACATCTTTGGGCAAATATTCTTCTATCTACAATATCCCAGAACCAAAATTATTGAAAATATTTGGTTTACAGCATGTTTATACATTTGTATTCATTGCTCAGACTATTAAATAGAGCTCAATTTGTATCAATTTGTTTTATTTTATGGTTACTTGTTGCTTATTTTTTATTTCTGACTTTGACAACACAGATTATACAGCAATCTGCTTCATTCTGTGCAGAATTCGAAGTGCAAACAGATAGTTTTGATCACACTGATGTGGTATTTCTCGAATGTTTCTTCCTCTCAATCAGACTTAAATATTCGATCTTAGAATTCAATTTTCTTGAGATTATCAAGTTCTCCTCAGGTGGTAAGAACAATCAGATCCAATTTCCTGCTTTCTTCTACTTGGTGAACAGAAAAAAAGAAAATCAGTCTCACCCCCACAACCACATCCCTGGTTTCTTGCAAACAATATTTATTCAGCACTTAATCTAGCTAGGCACCACATTTGGCACCAAAAATGCATATTTCAAAAACACAAGCATCATATTTAAGGTTTTTCACCAAACAGGAAAAATTTAAGGTTTACATCACTCTTATTACTCTGAGGACTGGATCTACCTGTAAACATATCAAAATGAATATGTGGAAATCCATTTCTATGGCTGCCCTCTAACATAATTTCTCCATTCCTTTTGGGTTCTAACTTTGCTTTTATCTAAATCTAAACAGTTCTTCAGAGATGGAGAGACACTCTAAATTCTGTTAATTCCTCTAGTATTTATGGATGAAGTCTTATTTTGTAGATTATATATTGCATTTTACCACATATATATTCAATTAAAATAGTAATTATCAGTATAACTTTTTGGTAGATCTTTGAATTCACTGGAATATGTGAATTTGACAAATGTGAGGATTATTATCAGTGAAATTATTACAAGGGCATTTTTACTCAATTTCACATTTTGAATTAAAAGCATTTTATAGGCATACATAAATCAAGTTCTATCCTAGAATTATAGTGCGGCTTTATTCAGCAGGGTTTGTTTTACATTCATCTGCTCATTTGTTCCAGTTGCTTCTCCGACACTAATGTGCAGAGGAATTACCTGGGGATCTGGTTAAAATGCAGATTCTGATTCAGTCGTCTAAGGTCACAGCTTTTCTACATGACTAACAAGCTCCAAGGTGATGCTGATGTTGTTCCTCCAGGGACAGTACTTTAAAGAGCAAAGCCCTAAAAAAAAGACAACAACAACAAAAATAAATCAAATCAGGAAATGTAAACTGTAATCACAGTTCTCGTAAAGCAATTTGCTTTACCTCCCAGAGGAATCTTTTCATTTATAAAGAAAAAAATATTGGAGTTATTACTATTCCATGATTCTAAATGCTTATAGAATTTTTTAATCATTAAGAAACTATTGATCACTGAGGTGAAGTCAGATATTTCGCAAATTCACACAAGTAATGGGAACTCCTAGTTACTGGCTTTAGGTTTTCTGATGGCAATTTGAAGCTTCTCTTCACTTTACCATACCAGCAACAAAACTTGAACCCATTTATATAGAGCATCATGGCTGAAAACAAGAGAAATCAGGCAGAGCTATCTTACAAGATACCTTGAGAAATTTTAGCAAATTGGACTGTCATTACTTTAATGGATTTTATATTTTTCATACTGTACCAATAGTTTTCTCTCTATTTTATTCATTTCTGCGATTCATTACCTTTGTTCCCTAGCCCTTTCTCCTACTCTTAAGCAACCCTTGACCAACTGATAGCAGCACCTTTAAGCAAAGTGATTCTTCACAGCAGTCTTACATCAATGCCAGCTGTGATTTCATTTCTATTGAATCACTGTAATTCCTGAACCAATTTATAAAGTTGTTCTGCAACCTGATTTAAACTTATATTTTCATGAAATAAAGGCACATGAGATTATATTTATCTGTGATTTTATACTTTTCCATTTTGTGTAAGAAAGTTGGACTTATAGATGTAAACTTGCTGGCATGCTTCATTGACTAGTAAAGACATGGTTCTGAAGCAAGTGTAGCTATAAATCTGAATATGCCTACTTGCAGGTGTAATAGATATCTCACTGGCAGTGTTGCACTTATTGCTTCTCTCAGTCCACACAACAATGTTTGGGCATGGATAAACAGGTGCACACTGGCAAAGGACCAAATCCACCCCAAAACACAAGTGACCAGTGTTCGTCTACATATTTAGGCCAACTGGTAGCTTTTTATTGACTGCAGATGGTTACTGAGTACACAATAAAAAACTTGCAGTTGACGGACCACATCCTTAAATAACCCTAAAGGTTTTTGTTTATGTTTTTCCTGATGGCTAGGAGTCCCAGTTTATACTCAAATGTAGCAAGCAGTGTAAATTTGAGCCCACATGACAGCCTTACGGCCCAGATGCATATGCCCTTGAAGCCAATGGAGGTCTCAAGCCTCATTTCCAACCTCAGGATGATTTTGATATTTTAAGAACCTCAAGAAATGAGCCTATTTCAACCCTCTCATCTTTCCCTAAAATCTTCCCAGGTTTGTAAATATGTGCTTCCTGGGGCCCGGTTGAAAGCACTGAAGGAGATCCACAGTCAAAATATATATGCAAATTATTTCATCTTTGAGGCATTTCTTGCAAAGTAGTCTTAGCTGAGTAGATGCTTCATCAAATGCAGCAAACGTCTCATAGGTATCAACTATATCTACTACACTAAGTTACTTGATGTAGGAGACATATGTATATATACATACACATATATTAATGTATAGGTTTTGCTCTCCAGTGTTCTATAATCATGATGACATTTCATATGAATAAATATAGAGCAAGAAAGAATGTGAATAGAATAAGAGAACTATATAAAATACTACATGAATTTGCTTATATGGTATTTATGTCCATATAATACTATATGAATATGTTCATATAACACTATATTAAAAATAGTATTAAAAATACACAGAAGTGTGGCAATACCCATCCTGATATGGAAATGGGGTCAGGAGGAGAGGAAAAATGTCCTGGCCTTTGCCTCAAGTATAACTCTTGGGAGGGAAGTTGGCATGGAAAAAGTTAGTAATGTAAAATAGACAGTGGCATTTGGAAATACATGAACTTGTTTCTTGGTCATAATTGAGAATATGTTACCTAATATGAGAATATGTTATCTAAGTCCTTGGCTGCTGATTCACTTGCCCCCTACCTTGACTGGCAATAAAATGAAGAGCTTGGATCCAACAATCTCTGAACTTCCTAGGAGATCCTAAAATTATGTAACTATATATGTGTGTATATATATATATATATATATTTTTTTTTTTAATTGTACTTTAAGCTCTTGGGTGCATGTACAGATCCTGCAGGATTGTTGCATAGGTACACACATGCCATGGTGGTTTGCTGTCTCCATCCCAGGTTGCCTGCATCAGGCTTTTCTCCTAGTGTTATCCCTCCCAACCTCCTCACCCACACTGTCCCTCCCCTCCCCTGCCCCCCACCCCCCATCTACCCCCATGTGTAATGTTCCTTTCCTTTTGCCCATGTGTTCTCATTGTTCATCACCTGCCTATGAGTGAAAACAATCACATTATTGGGTATATATACAAAGTATTATAAATCATTCTATTGTAAAGACACATGCACACGTACGTTCATTGCAGCACTGTTTGCAATAGCAAAGACTTTGAACCAACCCAAATGTCCATCAACGTTAGACTGGACAAATTCCGTAACAATATTTTTAAAATTTTGAGGAAAATTGAAAGCATTTTTACTGCCTTCCCCCTCAAATTGCTACTTCCTGTGTACTTTCTCTATTTTATCTTTAAAGCGTATTATCATTAAATAAGATAAATTTATTTTCTTTCTATGTATATGTCCTAGTCACTACAAATAAACGCCATTTGAACAAGTTTTTATTTAATTCACTGTTATGTTCTCAGAGAGTATAATAGTGGCATGTAGTATACATTCAGTAAATAGTCATTTAATTGAGCATCACTGGCAGCTGATGAGATGGTGCCCACCCAGATGGAGGATGGGTCTGCCATTCCCAGTCCACTGAATAAATATTAATCTCCTTTGGCAACATCCTCACAGACAATACGTTGCACAGGAACAACACTTTGCATTCTTCAATTCAATCAAGTTTACACTTGATATTAACCATCAGACTAGGTATGGTGCTGGGCCCTATAATCTACTTGGAGGATCACTTGAGCCCAAGAGTTCAAGGCTGCAGTCAACTATGATTGTGCTACGGCACTCCAGCCTTGGCAACAGACCAAGTCTGTCTCAAAAAAAGAAAAGAAAAGAAACATTTATTTAATGAATCTGTAAACATATTTAAATGAAATGAATACAAATATATATAAAATGAACAAAATATCTATATTAAAGGAAACTAACAGTGTTACTTGGTTTTATCCCGAAATACTTTCCCAAATGTAAAAAACCTGCTATTATACAATTTGAATAGTATATAGTTAAAAATAATAAATTAGAATCCAAAGGGTCAAATAATGATTCAGTGTGCATCAGACAGAGTGCTATGTCCTTTTCAATGCTAAAATCTCTATCTTCCTTTTTATGCTGACAAAGAGGTTGATAGGGAGCAATCTGATAACTAATATTATAATAAACCCTTGTTTTCAAAACAATACAATGGAAGAAATTTTTTTCAGGTTTCCAAAAATAGACTATATGGTTAAACCAATACATTTAAAATGATAGAATCATAATTTTACAAGACAAAAATGTTTAATAGTAGAATAGGTTTTTTTAAAAAGCCGAAAACCTACTGGAAATGCTGCAAGACATCAAACTTTTTTTTTCAATTGGAGAAAAATGGTCTTATAATTTGATGCTTTTTATGGAATAAATTCTATATTAAGAACTACTGATCAGAGACCACTAAATTCCTATAAGTAAAATTACATATGAATGAAATAAGTAGCAAATAATATAAAACTAAACATCTAATATAAAAAGATTAACATTAAAACATTAAATTTAAAAATTGAATATAAATCAAAATTCAATATGGAAATTAAATTATGTTCTCTGAAATATATATATATATATATATATAATTTGAATATTTTATATGTATCTTCTAGAAAATGTAAATCAAAATAAAAAACCCAAACTGTTAATAAACAATTTGGTAAGAGCCTGTTTGGTATTTATCATAAAATATTTTGGCCGCATTTGAATTAGTATGGTAGCTTATCACACATATTGAAACTAACTAATAAAATTAGCTAGTGAAATTCTTGATAATTTTTTTAATTTTTTTTGAAAAGAAAGAAAAAAAAGGAGTGATTATTTAAAAATAAAGGATAATTTTTAAACCAAATAATAATTAAAATCATATGTTAAATTCCAAACATAAGCAAATACACAAATATAATGACATATCATTGTCTTCAAAGATAAAGCTTTCTAAGACATAAAATATTTTAGATAATGTAGTACATAATAATGGGGAAAATTAAAACCAATTAAACATATAGTATATGAAGTCAGAACCAAATTATGTTAAACACTCAGAAGCACAGCCATAGAAAAGAATACATTTGTATAAAGAAAATCGATATCACAGTGACTGTAATGAAATGCTTAGGTGAACAATTAATATCCTAAATTTATTTCTGAGACATTAAAATATGAAACAAAATATGTAATATATAAAATAAGTTTAATTTTTATCCAACATGCCAATTAGCATCAAGTACTTTAGCGACTAAATGTCTAAATAGTATGAATCTAAATATATTTTTGCTCTGATATTAATATTGTATAGCGAGTCACTTTGAACATAGCCTGATGGGTGTCCATCTTTCAACCCTTATACCTTTATGTAATCCCCAACCCTTAAGTGTGGGTAGGACTCGTGACATCTTTCCAGCCAATGCAACACTACAAAGGTGATAGGATATTATGTCTCTCATTACTTTGCATAAGGAAAGGCACCATAGTAGGAAGACCACAAAGCAAGGAACTAAAGGCTGCCTCCAGCCAACATACATATATATATACATAGGTAGAATATTTAATGTTAAGTTTGTACAGCAGCCAAATGCCAGAACCTGGGCAAAAGGGTTAATGTCCACCTCAAGTCCTTAGCACTTGCTCTAAGTGCTCGCGGGTAACAGGGCAAATGCTTTCATGGCAGGTGCATGGCAGTGCCAGTCGGGTCTCTCGCAGGATGGTATGGACACAGGTGACTCTTGTGTTGGATACACGTGTTTGTGGCTTGCATGATGAGCTAAATTTAATAGTATTTCAGGCAGGAAAACACATTGGGGAGCTGAGATGTGGGTGGGAAGGACATGAAGGAAGGAATATGGGTCCTTGCAGATACTTTTGCCTCTTGTTCTATTTCAAGATTGCAGCTGGGAAGGGTTGAAGTTGTTGGTCCCTGAAAAGCTGCCATTTACCCCAGTCTCGAGCCCCTGTGAGCTGGCGTAGAGTAGGAAGGTGTTGTATCACACGTGAGTCCTTCCATGGGCAGTGTGTATTATGGATACTCCCCAACCAAGGGCTGATGTGGGGCCCAAGGCCCCACATACGTGTGTGTGTGTGTATATATGTATACATGTACATATACATATATACATATATAAATATATATACATACATATATACACATATATGTATATATGTACATATGTACATATGTATATATGTGTATATATGTATAATCCTAAATATAAGTATATGTGTGTATATATATACACACACACACTGTTAGTTCTGTTCTTCTAGAGAACCCTGGCTAATACAGATTTTGGTACTGGGAGTGGTTCTAGAGGAACAAAATATTAAGGATGTAGTTTTTTTGTTGATGTGGCGTTTTCTGGAATTGACTGCTTAACAATAGTAGACAAAAAAATGCTAAGGATTTTTCTTCTAATAGTATGAAGAACACTGATGGTCTTTGGTATGAACTGTTTAGAGAGTTATACAATATAAATGCATGTGAAACTCCTGATTCATCATTCTAGAGAGGCAAGGAGTTTAGTGACTGTATAATACATAAAACCTTTGATCATATGTAGAAAACCAAAGAACATAGAGTTGGATCAGTCTGAATTTATTGATTTTGACCCACTAAGCGGAGACTCTGCCTTTGATGTTCCTGCTCAGGGAGTTTAAAAAGTTGTAATAGTTTATCTGCTTGGTTAGCTGAAATACGGATTAAAAGACCAAACAGAAGCCATTAGAACTGCCTCTACATAGAAAAATAGTACATCAAAAACAATATCACATTCCTGGAGGATAATGTGGACATTAATGCCACCATCAAAGACTTGAAAGATGTATGTGTGGAGACTCCCACCACATCCCCATTCAACTCTCCCTTTTGACCCTTGCAGAAGACAGATGGATCTTGGAGAATGACAGTGAATTATCATAAGCTTAACCAGGTGGTGACTTCAATTGCAGCTGTGTGTGTTACTCTAGCCCATTTATTATCGAGTAATTGGAAAGACTGCCATTTTTGAGTGGAGTCCAGAAAGGCCCCCATAGGTAAATCACAGCAGAGGCCTCTAGGATTTTGAATGTTTGATTATGAGTAATCGAGTCACCTGATGTGGTTTCATTGCTTGAGCAAATTAATACATCTCCTGGTACCTGGTATGCAGCCATTGACTTGGCAAATGGCTTTTTCTTTATTCCTGTCCATATACCCCACCAGAAGCAATTTACCTTCAGCTGGCAAGGCCAGCAATATACCTTTACTCTCATATCTCAGGGATATATCAACTCTCTGACTTGGTGTCATAATTTTATTCAGAGAGATCTTGATCATTTTTTACTTCCTCAAGATATCACACTGGTACATTACTTTGATGACATTATGCTGACTGGATCCAGTGGGCAAGAAGTAGCAAACACACTGGACTTATTGCTTATTGGTGAAACATTTCCAAGCCAGAGATGGGAAATAATCTGACTGAAATTCAGGGCCCTTCTACCTCAGTAAAATTTCTAGGAGTCCAGTGGTGTGGGGTGTGGATACTCCTTCTAAGGTGAAGGATAAGTTGCTGCATTTGGCCCCTCCTACAATCAAGAAGCGGCACAATGCCTAGTGAGCCTAATTTTGGAGGCAACACGTTCCTCATCTGTGTGTGTTACTCCAGCCCATTCATTGAGTAACTCAATAGACTGCCAATTTTTAGTGAGGTCCAGAACAGAAGGCTCTGCAGCAGGTCCAGGCCCATGAACAAAGAGAGATGGAAGTTACACATGGGCTCGGCAACATGGACTTCTACTCACCAAGGCTGACCTGGCTGTAGCCACTGCTGAGTGCCCAATTTTTCAGCAGCAGAGACCAATGCCAAGCCCTCATAGGACCATTCCTTTGTGTCATCAGCCAGCTACCTGTTGACAGTTTGATTATATTGGACCTCTTCCATCACGGAAAGGACAGAGGTTTGTCCTCACTGGAGTAGACACTGTGGATATGTGTTTGCCTATCTTGCATGCAATGCTTCTAACAAGAATACCATCTGTGGACTCTCAGAATGCCTTATCCACTGTCATGGTATTCCATACAGCATTGCCTCTAACAAAGGAACTCACTTTATGGCTAAAGAAGTGCAGCAGTGGGCTCGTGCTCATGGAATTCTCTGGTCTTACCATGTTTCCTGTCATTCTGAAGCAGCCGGATTGAAAGAATGATATAGACTCTTGAAGTCACAATTACAGCACCAACTAGATGACAATACTTTGTAGGGCTGTGGCAAAGTTCTCCAGAAGGGCATGGATGCTCTGAATCAGCATCCAATGTATGGTACTGTTTCTCACGTAGCCAAGACTTATGGGTCCAGAAATCAAGAGCTAGAAGTGGAAGTGGCATCACTAACCATCATCCTTAGTGATCCACTAGCAAAATTTTTGCTTCCTGTTCCTATGACATTACCTTCTGCTGGCCTAGAGGTTTTAGTTTCAGAGGGAGGAACACTGCCACCGGGAGACACAACAATGATTCCATTAAACTGGAAGTTAAGATTGCAACCTGAACACTTTGGGCTCTTCCTACCTTTAAATCAACAGGCTAGGAAGGGAGTTAGAGTGTTGACTGTAGTGACTGACCTAGACTATCAAGCTGAAATCAGTCTACTACTCCATAACAGAGCTAAAGATGTATATGCATGGAATACTGGAGATTTATTAGGACATCTGTTAGTATTACCATGCTCTGTGATTAAAGTCAATGGAATCTAAAACAGCCAGATTCAGGCAGGACTACAAATGGTCTAGACTCTTCGGGAATGAATATTTGGGCCACTCCACAAGGAAAAAAATCATGACCTGCTGAGGTGCATGCTGAAGGCAAAGGGAATACAGAATGGGTAGTCATCAATACCAGCCACACCCACGTGACCAGCTGCAGAAACGAGGACTCTAATTGTCATGAGTATTTCCTCTTCCTTTTGTTAAAAATGTATTTGTGCATGTATATACTTATACTAAGAAACTATTTTATTTCATTCTTCTTTATCATATGACATAATATGTATTGACTTCATATCAGCATTTAGGTATTGTTAACTTTATGTGATAGCATTTGGGTTAGGGATTGGTACATTTCCAGTTGTATGAAAAAATAGTTGTATTATATTAGGTGTAATTATAACGTTATTATTTTCCTTATTTGAATATTATGTATGATTTCAAGAGATATGTATGGGTTCAAGTTGACAATGTGTGGACTTAAGATGGTTAATACTGGGTGTCAACTTGATTGCATTGAAGGATGTGAAGTATTGTTCTTGGGTATGTCTGTGAGGGTGTTGCCAAAAGAGATTATCATTTGAGTCAGTGCACTGGAAAAGGCAGACCCACCCTTAATCTGGGTGAGTACCTACTAGTAAGCTGTCAGAGTGGCTAGACTGTAAAGCAGGCAGAATAAAGCCTCCCAGCCTACATCATTCTTCATTCTGTATGTTTCCTGCCCTCAAACATTGGACCCCAAGTCCTTCCGTTTTGGGACTCAAACTCGCTCTCTTGCTCCTCCACTTGCAGAAGGCTTATTGTGGGAACTTGTGATAGTGTAGGTTAATAATATTCCCTTTATATTTATCTGTCTTATTAGTTCTGTTTCTCTAGAGAATCCTGACTAATACAAAGTCTCATTCTGTTGCCCAGGCTGGAGTACTGTGGTGCAACCATAGCTCACTGCAGCCTTGAACTCCTGGGCTTAAGTGTTCCTCCCACCCAAGCCTCTTAAGTAGCTAGGACTACAGGTGAGTGCCACAATACCTGGCTAAATTTTTAATTTTCTGTGGAGATGAGGTCTTGGTATATCGCCCAGGCTGGTCTTGATCTACTGGTGTCAAGCAATCCTCCTACCTCAGCCTCCCAAATTACTAGCATTGTATGTGTGAGCCACCATGCTCACTTATCCTTCATGATGTTTTTGAGAGTCATCATGATGTTTCAATTATCTATAACTCATTTATTTTTATTGCTGAGTAACAGTTTATTGTATAAATATTAAAAATTTCTTTGTAGATAGTTAAGTTTTTCTAGGGTTTAGCTACTTGAATAAAGCTATTGTCAACATTAACATACAGAAACATAGTGTTGACATGTGTTTCTTTTTTTCTTTTAAGAAAACACCTAAGGGGGAGATTACTGGTTCAAATAGTAATGGCATGTTTAACTTTTTAGAAGACCATCAGCTGAGCCTCTAGATGAGTACTCAACCTGAGTTGACACCTTGATTTTAGCTTTGTAGATAACCCAGCTAAGTCATTTCCAGAGGCTTGACCCACCAGAAGTATGAGATAATAAATGTGTGTCATATGCTGTGTTTGTCATTATTTGTTATGCAGCATAGAAGTCTAATACTGTGGTTGACCTATCTTAGTTGTTATTGTTGTTATTATCCTCTGTATAGCATAGACCTCAGATTCTCCCAGTTGTGGGCTTCACTTCCCTGGGCATTCTTTGTGCTCCTGTTCTACTTCAAATTTCTGCAGACCCCACGTGCCTGCACCTCTGAGAGGGCCTATAAGCCTCTGAAACTGTAAAGCGTACATTTGCCACCTTCCTGTCTCTCCTCCCACCCATGGCAGCCAATATCCACCTTGTATCTATGGTGGATCTTGGATAGGAAAGAATTTTCTTTCCTGCCTTCCACCAGTGGTAGCAGATCTTTGCCTTTTATGAATGCAGATTCTGGGTTCAACATATTTTCCTGCTCTCTTCTGTGGGGAGAGCACATTTGCTTGGCTTCTTCCCCAGAAGCAGTGGATCATTGCTTATTCTTGGGAGTTGAGAGGGATGTTTTCTACTTCTCCTTTAGAGACAGGTGGTTTTGTTTCTACCTTCCCCCAGTAGGCTGGCGTGTAGTGTGAGGTTATGATACCCCTGCTAAAGCAGTTTGCAGTTTTTACTTTGTAAGAGAGGAGGATTTAAGGAAGTGGGCAATATTTTGTGTCACTATTTGAGGAGCAGCTGGTCACCTCTTATTTATCTGCTCCTGACATTAGCAGGGGCTCTATCAGTGTCTTTTCCTGCTTACAATGTTTTTATTAGCACCTGGCAGAGATCCATGGAGACAGCTTATTATTGAGAGTAAACTATTCTGTGTCTAGAGCTCTGAGTTATTCTAATCTGACCCACTAATCTATACTCACTCTAAGAATTCAATAATTTTTTTCTTAACTTACTTTCATTCACTTCTGTGGTAACCTTTTCTCCTGTACTTTAGCAAACAGAAATGAATATGCATTCTGTTTTGTCACTGGATAGAATTTATGTCGCTTAGTTATTTTATGTCCTCTGCTCTCTGATGGATTCAAGGAAACTTACTTTGTAGAACACTTGGCTATTTTTATTGTTAGTATAGAAGCAATGTTATCTTGCAGATTTCTACATCCTAAATGAAATTAAAAATTCTGTTTTATTTCTGTATCTGTATTCCACAATTAGAATTAATTAATACAGTGTAATAAAAATCTTAGTTTAATAAAGAATAACAGCTTTCCTAAATTTTATCAATTTTCTTAAAATCAGTGTGAGACTTTGTATTTTTGGGGAAAATGCCATTCAAAATACCACTAAGAAAACAAGATATCACCAAGATTAGGGCAGTGGTAGAAAGTAAAATTTGGCCTTCTAAAGCCATTTATGTAGTAAAGCTGTCCTTTCTCATAACACACACACACACACACACACACACACATAAAACGACATAAATTTTTATATAATAATAAAGTTGACTTTCATTTATGGAAACTCTCAATGTTATATGAGCCATAAAAATCATTGCACTGAATAGGCAAAATGCTTTAGACACTGAAACAAATGTCAGTGCTTTGTAGTGATGAAAACAACAAGTTCTGTTAGAAATTGGTTGCAATTACTATCTGAACATTGGAACATTGTAAGAAAAGTATAGGTTTCTTTGTTTGATTTATTATCCAGGTAAAAGAGAAATGTCAGAGTACATATGCATATATGCATAAATTTTTACCTTCAGAATTAGGAGCATAATTTTGTTGACATATGTAGAAGAAACGTTATTTATTGCAGAATTTGCTGTATCTAGGAAAAATTTGGCCTGTGAATCTTTAGTATTCAGTATTGGAGGATTCAGATAATAGTACACTTGATAGTCAACCACGTGTGTTTAGCCATTATACCATACAAGACATACATCATACCATACAAGACATACATTATACCATACAAGACATACATTATACCATACAAGACAAGTGCAGAAGGATGAATATTTTTCTCAATTCAGTCAACTCAAACTACAGAAAACTCAAACTAAATGCAATTTTATTGTTTTTGTCTTGAAAAAAACAAAAGTGAGTTTGAATCACCTCCTCTGAGATTGCATCCTGTGGTTTCTGAGAATGCAGGTGATGTCAAAATCACTGAGCTTGACCTCTATAACTTTTAACTTTACAAGAAGGAAGTCAAGTAGAGTTTACTGGGAAATATACAGAAGGAAAAATGATAGAAATGATGGTTTTGCAAAATTTAAGGAATTTCATAGATATAGTGCTGTTTTTGCTTCAGTTAATTCTTGTAGTATGCATGTCATCACCTCTACATCTATTTCCTCTTAGGTAAGGAAATCTGAGAATAAATTTATAAGCCTCCATTTATATGGAAAATACATTTTTAAAGTGTAGTGTAAATTTAGACATAGATGCTTGTTGAGCTCTATCATTAAAAATTAAGATTTGCTCTCTGGGAAACAATGAATTAGAACAGAGAAGTGATTGCAAACTGAATTTCACTGTTTAAATGTAATATCTATTTTGCTTATTTCATTTATTTTTTAAATTTCATTTTTGTTTGTTTCATTTTCTTCCCTTTGAAGAAAGAAAATCCTGCCAATCAATACATGTATTATCGGGACTCTTAAAAACGAAGTTACTTCAAAGAGATTGTGATAGCCAACATTTTATAACCACAGTTTCCTTTTATTTTCTTGAATATGAAATACCAATAATAACAAACAATAATAATAATAGCTAGTGCCTATTGTTCCAGGCTTGTGTGAAGTAATTTATTTAATCCCTTTGAGATGTGCTTTTATTCCCATTTTATGGATGCGAATATGAAGTACGGAGAGGTTATTTAACTTACCAATGGTTCTATGAGCAGGAATGACAGTAATTGAAACCAGTAGGATTCGAGACCAAGAAGTTTAGTTCTAGAGCTAACATACTTACCTCTATAAAATTTGTATAAGAATGCAAATAATCACTTGAGTATGCAAATAATTACTGTAGGATGCCATAACATAAAATAGAAACTCATACTGCCTAGGAAACTTTGATAACCTAAGCTCCAGTCTTCAAAATTATCAATTAATTTGATTAAATGTTATTGTTACAGTTTACTGAATATCTAAACTCCTCCAAATTTACCCTCTACCTTCATCAAAGAAGTTTTTTACTTTCTTAATAAGGCATATCATTTTTAATTGTTCTACCTTGAGGATATAAAATTATTATGGCTTTTATGGTTTTATTAAAATCTGTGATTTAAAAAGCCAAAGTATTTTGAAACATCTCATTTATATTATTATTAGCAAAGCTCAGTGAGACATGAAATGACATGTTGGCAACAAACAGAAGATGAAAGTGTAAAATCCTGACCAATCCTCTTCAAAAAGGTTCTTACAAGGCTCCTGCTGTGCACCTGTGTCAAGAAGTCTGATTCTGCCAAGATGATTGAGTACTAAAATGTTAAACCAGGCTATTGGCAATTTAAAACTGCACACTGATTCCCTCTGTGAATATTTGCAGCTTCAACTTCCAGTTTTAATTTACTCCAGTGAGCAATTCTCCCATTAAGGACTCAATATTTGTTAGACCACCGTAATAAAACCTTCAAATATTTTGCCTCCAAATACAATATTTGCTTCAAATAAACTTTTGGTATTAATTCATCACTTATGTGTTATAAAATATGTTAGGCAGGTAATTAGGGTGTTTCTTTTAACTCCCTGTGACCCTCCAATAGCATAAACAAAGTACAAAGTAAGGGAAAAAAATGCCCAATTAATTAAACAGATGTGTGAAGAGATTGCTACGTAAACACACACTCACACATAACTAAACACATGTAAGTTAATATACATTGGCTTGACAGAATACTTTTTTTTTTGGAAAATTAACTTATCAAAATGTAACGTCACAAAAAAATTAAGACATTCTGGTCATAAATATACTATCATAGCATGTAATTTTAATTTCCTCAGAAGAAAGTTATGGCAATGCATCCTAGTCCATACGTAAAGAATAGTAACTTAGGCCATTTTTCTTTCTCTCAATTTCAACCACTGTTACCTAGGAAAAAATGGTTCTTGAATCTTATTTTCAACTTTGCTAAGCATTTTCATTATTATTCCTGGAGAGCTTTAGAAACATGAAAGCTTGTTAGCAGCAAATTTACATGACCAGTTTTAATTACATATTGAAACAAAATGTAAAGATACATGATTGAATTGATAAAAAATTAAATTTAACCATTTTGTCAGCTTTTTGACAATTTCTAAATTATGTGTCTCATCACTGGTTGATTTTTCTAAGATTCTTATATTTTCAAAAATATACTCAACATTTCTACTTTTGATTTTCCTGAAGGATTATATTCAATTATTTTCATTTTTTGTTACTTGTGTGCTTTCCTTTTTATTTGTAATTTTCTTTTTTATATTAGTGATAAATATATTGAAACAAAAAGATCTCTGAATTACCATTTGGATTTAAATACATCAAGTAATGATTATAAAGTATAAATAGCCAAATAACTGATATATTTAATAGTTTTCCATTTTTAGAACTAAATATATTGTTAGTCACTTTTACAGGCTTTCTCATTGTTCCTTTCATTCTACTTTGAGAATTTTCTTAACTCTGATTCTTCTTTCAACAACAGCAGCTGATAAATTCTCCACACGTAGAGATAGTTTATTTGAGGTGTATTTTCCCTTTAAATTATGCTTTCCTTATATACATTCTAATGGTTTTGCAAAATTTCAACCTGCCATTCATTGCCTGTGATACTATTCTAAATGGGGCTCAAATAATCTTCAAGAAAATTTAAGAATATTAGCTTATTGCTATTTCACACGTATACCTAAGAGTATAATATCACACCTTAGCTATTATCTTTACTCTCATTGGAAAATAGATTTTGGAGCTATTTCCAAGTTTTCTGGCCTCTTCAAAGATTTATTATATCAATAATGAAATAACCTTATAGGGCAGGAGTTCAGAACATCAAGGTTAAATTCTGCTTTATGATATACATTTTTACCATTTCCTAGTAATATTTGCTAAAGGAATCTTTTATTTTTTTACCCTTACTGATTTCACTGCATCTACTACTATTGATATCCTACTATCAAAGAATTCACATAACAGGTAACTCATATATATATATATAGACAAGTTTCTTATTCCTTGACAGATTGTGTAAGGCCTTCATGTGTTTGAAAAAAAATGTTAATGCTACTGAATTAATTGAAGTAGTTATGGAAACGTAGGGACGCATAAAGTGAATTCCATGATTTAGAAGAAAAAAAGTAATCTATATCTAAAATATCACTGCTGTAATTTTTGGATTTAAAAATAATCCTCTGTGTCATACATGCTTTGCTGTGCTTCGTGCATGAATCATTTAAAAGATTTATAACAAACTTCCTAAATTCTGTATGCCAAAGTTCAGATAAATCCAATGTGACATGAACAGAAACAATCACTATACATAAAATGTTTTATATATTTATACCTCTAAGATGGATCTACATAGATATACAAAAGTCTGCAGAGAATTGTATAAATATATATATTGAGATTGACAGGTTTCAATCCACTGAAATTTGGAAAGTTCTAGTGTACACCTATACTTTTATTACTGCCTCCAAACATTGGGAGCACCAAGTAATTCTGTCTTTTGGCTATGGCCTTCATTTCACGATACACAGAAGTTGATGTTTTAGTCTGGAGTCAACTAGAAAAGATTACTTCTGATATACAGATAGAGCTTAGGCTGGTTCTTCATTTGAAGATACCCCATAAACAAAGCATCTCTCTTCTTTATCTGTTAGACTCAGCACTTCATAAATTAGCTCACTAAAGATTATTTGACAGTGATTGATTGCTTCTCAAATGTAGTCAACAAGCTCCTCAGTATCTTCACAATGCTGCAGTAGCCACTTTGTAATTGCTCCCTACCAAAGCCAACACAACCCTTTCAAAACAAACATCATGTCCATCTTAAGCTGCAGTAACTCCAATTATTTGCACTTAAGATTCATGGCATCTATGTGTCTTGTTTTTTCTTTAGTAATATTCTGGTTAGGTTTTCTCATTTAGTAAGCCTGTCACCTAAAAATAAGATCTGCTTTACAACACTTGGTATTGGGTGAATCCAAACCTCCATGCAGACAAATACCCCTATATCATAGTCTCTTGAGTAATTTGATCTGATCCTCATTTTCCACAACCATATCTAAATTTCATCATTATTGGCAACTGTTCTACCTCTGGTATCTTAAATTCAAAAATCGTACTATCTAAGTACAATTATGCATCCTATTCTTAATCTTTTATCTCTATTCTCCTCTAGTTACTAACCTCATTAAATCTTATTCAGTTTCTTGGGCTTTTCAACTTCTAATCTATCTATCAGGATTAACCAATCTTTACTGATAGCTTTCTTTGTTTATATTCCATAGTCTATCACATTTATAATAACTTGATATTTCAATGGTAAACTTTATTTACTCATTGTCAATGTCAAATATGGCAAAACTGAACCTTAAAATAACATAACTAACCAAAATATCAACTATAACTTCAGGATTCTTACCAAGACTGGAGAAGATAACAATCATACATTATTAATTTTTAGTTTTAAACTCCTCTGCTATTTTGGCCTTGCCATAGAATCCATAATTCCTAGTCAGCACTCACTCACATTTGGTTCAGCAACTTTTATAACTTTGTGCACTCTCTTAAATATAAGTAATGTCCCTTTATAACATGTTCCTTCGAGATACATATGAGCATAAACACATCTTAAATAATTTAAATGTCTGCCTCTGGCTTTCTAAACGATTTTAACACTATTATGAAACTATGTAAATAATTTTTTTTTATAGATTACTTAAAGGCTGACACTTCTGTCAGGAGAACTAGGTTCAATTTTTATTGAATATTACAATATTAGGAAGCCCAATTATAAATAATCTAAATATTTCTGAGTACCAAAATAAAAATATTTCGTATGCATTAATCACTATCAGTCAATAAATTATGAAATTACTTTAAATAATTTGACTTCAGTGGCTTAACATTTTTAAAGAAGTCAGAACCATCAAAAGAAGAACATATTAATAACATTTATTTAGAGTTGATTTTTAAATTTTTTAGTAGGATTCATAAAAAAGCTTGGATTGGAAATTTGACAAAATTAAATATATTAGGGTTGAGTTAAAGTTCATCTAGAAATGAACAATTAAATTAAATTTTTGATAGATCAGTATCAGTTCCCATTGATGTGTCCACTCTTTGCATTCATCACATTAACAAATATTATAGCAACAAATGTAATAGCTAGGTTAGGAAACAAGCTACATTTACTGTAGCTGTGCTTGTTTGTAGCAGACAAAATGAAAATACTGAAAAGGCACACTTCACTGATGATCTTTTTAAAATATAAATTTTTACTTTGACTAAACGAATAATAACTGTATGGGGCATAATATGATGTTTTAATATATGTGTATATTGTGGAATTTTTAAGAGAGTAAAATAGTAGTTATTAGAGGCTGGGAGGTAATGGAGAGGTGTTTGTCAAAGGTTACAAAGATTCATTTCAACTGGAGAAAGAAGTGTTTGAAATCTACTGCATAGTATGGTGACTATAGTTAATGACATAATGTATACCTCTCAGGATCTGATTTCTAAGTTGGTAACAACTCCTTTCTGTAGTTCTTGAATTTAGCCCTTCAATTTTTGTTAGTTACAACATCTAAAATACAAATGTTTATGCATTCTACCTGTCCTCTCCCCTTATTATTTCTTGAGTCCAGAAAGTCAAACTTAAAAAAGTATGGACACTGCAATATCTCCTGTTAATTAATTTCAAGTGAGGTTACTTTGCCTCTCTATAAAATTAAAATTACTGTTCACAAACCATAACAAATCTCAAATAATTTAACAATTTGAAGGTAGAATTTCTGTTTACACTATTGATTTATGAAGAAATTTAACTAAATAGATGTTAAGCATAATATTAATTGATAACTTTTGAGAGTGACTAATCTACTCCTGTAACCAAGTCAATTAAACCTAATGGTTATTAACACTGGTTTGTATAACTGTGTTAACACAGCAAGTCAAAACTGAACAAATTTAAAATGAGTTTTAACAGTAAGTTAGACTATTTGCCATTTTGTGCTAAAGAAGTTTTGGGAAGCATAGAATTTATAAAGTGATAGGGGAACATGGCATTTTCTATAATATGTTACTATTACTTAGCTTTGGGGTACATGACTTTCATTAGATATGGAGAAGAAATTTGTGATTTTCTGTAATAGTGATTACACTTTCTTGAGCCTTATCAAGTATTAATTACTATACTAAGCTCACACACATGCTCTTACTTGAATGTTACACAAATATCCTTAAGTAGCTCATATCTATAATTCAAACAAATTTATGCTCAAAGCATTTATGTAACTTGACAAAAGTTACACTCCAAGCAAAATGAGCACTAATATGTAGCCTTATACTTGTGCTAATAAATTATTATAGTTTTTTCTAATATGTTAACTAGTTTCTACATAGCTATATATACAATATTCACTTGTATATATAATAAAATATATAATATTCATTTTCACAAACAAAATAGATTTCACCTGCTAAAACTCCCTCCAGTGAAAACTATAACTTTTACTTCTTTTAAGTGAATATGCAAGATCTGGAAGAAAAGAAAGATGTACAATCCTGGGATTGGCAGTCAAGCCTCAGTGTTAAAGGTTGAGGAGCTGAATACTGTAAGGCAGAAGGGGAAGCATAAGATTATGCACATTAAAGGGAGAAAGACTTGTAGTAAGTTATTTTATCTTGCTGAATATTTTGATTCAGAAACAAATCTTGCAGTTTGTATCACCAGATGTCAAAGTATGAATGCAATATTTAAAGCTGTAACTGTTATTGGTTGTCAAGTTTGAGTATCTGTAAAGATATATTATTTTAGAAATCTCATTTATTGATTTATAACTTTTAGAAAACATTGTTGCTAAAAACAATGCCAAGTAATGTTTTAAACAAATGTATAACTTCCAGTCTTACTGGGGCAATAAGTATATTGACCAGCTACTGTTACAAAATTCTATACATCGCATAGAATAATATCCTCCTAAAGTTGCCTCTATCCTAATTCCATAAATCTGTAAATATGTTAACTCACACAGCAAAAGGACCTTTGTCTAGGGGATTAGGTTAAGCAACCTGAGATGTGGTTATTGACCTGGGTTATTCAGATAGGACTAATATAATAATGTAAGTTCATATAAGAGGCCAGCAAGAAGGTCAAAGTCAGAAAAGGAGAAGTAACAATGGATGCAAAGATTGTAGGTATATAAGGAAGTGACCACTTGCCACGTAATGCAGGAAGCCTCTGGAAACCAGAAAAGACAGAAAGAAATTCAATTTCTTTCAGACCTATTGGCACCTTGATTTGAAAACTTCTGACTTCAGAATGTATAAGATAATAATTCATACTTTTTAAAGCCACCTGGTTTGTGGTAATTTGTTACAGCATCTTTAGGAAACTAATAAAAATGCCAAATGGTTTTCTAACCCTATAAATAATCTCCAGTTTCTTGCAGTCAGTAAGAATACTGCTCAAATCTTACTATGCAGTTCTGCCAGGACTTGCCTTTTGACAGAGCAATGAAGTCCACATGATGGCAAGAGTCAGTCTTGGAAAGTACTAAGCTGTGGTTAGCCCTTGTTGTCAGGATTCTCTGAGTCTCTTTTCTGCCTGTTCTTGGTATTTAGTCATTGTGAAACTTGTCTTCAAGTTACAAGACTGAGTCTGTTACTTCTAAACAGTCTTTAGTCTTGGTTAAGATAGCACACAAATGGAAGGTCAAAACAATATCTTGGTAAAGTGTTACAAAGTTCTAACCTTTATTTTTCCAGAGGAGTATTCAAAAGTATAAATGGTGTTTTGATATTATACCTAATAACATCTCAGTCTTGTCCTGTAAGTTATCTCTCCTCTCCTTGGAGTTCCTGAGAAATGGGAATCAATTAATGCTTTATTAAAAATGAGTGTAATGCCCATACCCAAATATCATATCCTAGGATGAACATAAATGATTAAGACCAAAAATTTAAAAAAGGCTTCCCAGATTTTTAAGGCCTGTATTCAATGTACACTTATAACTACATTCTCAGCACCCACCTAAAGAAAGTAAAAGACACAAAGGATTGTGATAGATTACATACAGTCTATTTTCTCTAAAAGTACAATGTGGCAACAAAACAAAGAACAGGATAAAAAATAAATAAAGGATAGTGTGCCTGGTCTACCTTGAAGAACCAGTTCTGCCTTAATTTAGTGATTTTGCATGTCAGAGAGAAATATAAATTAATAAATATTATATAAACTTATGCTCGATAATAATAGTAGCCTAGCCAACTAGTCACATGTCCAAATTAATTTTCTTGAACTTTGAATTATTAGATTCACGCGTTTTCCTTCTCTTGGCAACAGACCAAACAGGTGAGCAATGACAAACCTTCAGGAAATAAAGACCTGGTTAACTTTCTCTCTATGATATATACCAATTGATATGTCAATTGTAAAACAGAGGAAAACATTATATTGAATATAATGATCAATTTAGAATTTTACATAATACCTATTGTTTTAGGCCATTTTCACATTGCTATAAAGAAATGCTAAGACTGGGCAATTTATAAAGAAAGAAGTTTAATTGGCTTACGTTCTTCAGGCTGTACAGAAAACATAGGGACATCTGCTTCTGGGGAGGCCCCAAGAAGCTTACATTCATGGCAGAAAGTAAAGGGAAAACAGGAACCAGAGACAGAGGGAAGAAGTGCCACACACTTTTTTTTTTTTTTTTGCAAATACATTAGATTTTAATATTTAATATCTAATACTATTGCTTTTGGATATATATTCCCTGAACCAATAACACAATGCTAATTGCATAAAAACATACATATATAAAAAGTAGTTCTCCATTTTCCTGGGAAAATATCCAAGCATAATTTTTAGAATAGTCAAGTTTCTTGTTTTAATTATAATTAAAGTCCTTATCATCTCATTTATTAGCTCTGTGACTTACATATTTAAGTTAAAGAAATGTTATTAAACAATTGTTAAAATTTATAAATGTAAAGTGCTATTATGCAGTAAATAGACTTTTCTGTGAGTGGATGTGTTCCTTCTCTCACCAACTATTAAGCAGCAATATACATTAGTTTAATTTTATTAGTAGATGATACACTGCTGCAAATGCTAATTCTCTTATCCATCCCCATGTTGATTTTGTTTATGCCTATGAGTCATTTAAAATGCATCAACATTAAGATGAGCTAGGCTTGGGCTTTCAGTGAAGATTGACCAATGGTTTCAATTAAGTTAGACCATCACTGTCTGAATCAAATGATCTGACCTATCCTCAGTAACAAGAACTCTTTGAACCACTTTCTCAAAATGCTGCTGTTACATTCATGGCATCTTTTGCATTTGTTTCAAGGTAAGGATAGTTGCTGCTGTTCCCATACCAGGCTTGGGCTTCTTCTGCAGACACCTGCTGTTTGCTGTGTCTGTCTTACCCAAAATCACAAAAGGAAAGCTTTTGGGCTCTTTCACATTGGTGCAATATATAAATTCTTCCTTCCAGTTACTCAAGTTCTGGAAGCTTTGGAATTGTCAACACTAAAAGTAAGCAGGCAGCAGTCAGAACCTGTAAAATCGCATCCTCAGGTTTCGGGATCACTCCTGACCTGCTGTGTCCCATATCTACATGGAGCCAAAAGATCCACCCATTTCCAAATCTTTACTTAAAAATTCCACATCTATTTTATGGAAGAGCTGGATATCAACCTTATTAGTTACATATCTGTTTATAAGAGAGTTTTTCCCAACTCCACTATATCCAAAGAGAATTATCTTAAAAAGTGATGATTTTCCTGCTATTGTTAATTTCAAGAGCTTTCACTTCAGAATTCTTAATTGTTCAATTTAATCAACATTATCCCCTAGTGTTGTTGAGAAGATTTACTAAAGGACAGGGAGAAAGTATTTCATCACAGCGCCAGGCTCATTATAAGAGTGCAAGAAATTTCTCACGGCTACACAGAGCTCTGGGTTGGCCCATCTGGGTGCAATGAGAACAGAGAGACGGTTGGGACTTGGGAAGCAGGAGGCGGAAGTGGTAGAGCTGCCAGACTATGGCTCCAGCTGCTGCCATTCATTTCCATGGAGGAAGTAACATCATTGGCCTGGGCAGGCTGTCACACACTTTTAAACAACCAGATCTTGCAAATACTTAGGAAGTATGGGGAAGATAGTCCCAAGGGGATGACGCTAAAGCATTCATAAGAAACCCACCCCCATGAGCTAATCACCTCCTACCAGGCCCTACTTCCAACACTGGGGATTACAATTCAGCATGAGATTTGGACAGGGACACATATCCAAACTATATTACCTACTACAGGTATATTAATGATAAAAAATAAAATTAAATTAAACCACATTCTTGGATAAAGAAAATGGAAGATGTTACATTATAAAAATATTTCAACATCTTTTCAAAAAGCAGAAATTGAATAGAAAATAGATACTATGCTGTTTTCATTAATAGTTCTGTAGTAATTCAAAATAAGGTAATATGATTCCTCCAGTTTTGTTCTTTTTGCTTAGGATAGCTTCAGCTATTATGGGCCTTTTGTGGTTTCATATGAATTTTAGGACTTTAATAAAAATTCTGTGAAGAATGTCATTGGTGTTTTGATAGGAATTGCATTAAATCTGTCGATGACCTTGGGTGGTATGCACATTTTAACAATATTGATCCTTGCAATCCATGAACATGGAATATCTTTCTTATTTTTGGTGTCCTATTCAATTTCCTTCATCAGTGTTTTATAGTTTTCATTAAAGAAATCTTTCACCTCTTTGGTTAGGTTAATTCTCAGATATTTAATTATATGTATGGCTATTGTAAATAGGATTACTTTTTAAATTTCATTTTCATATTGTTCATTGTAGGCATATAGAAATGCTGCTGATGTTTGTATGTTGATTTCATAACCTAAAATATTACCGAATTTTTTTGGTCAATTGTCAATTCAACTCGTTTTCTTCTGGAGTTTTTAGATTCTTTCAAATATAAGATAATATCATCAGCAACCAAAGATAACTGGACTTCTTCTTTTCCAATTTGAATGTCCTCTATGTCTTCCTTTTGTCTGACTGCTCTAGTACTATGTTAAATAGCAGTGGTAAAAAATAGACATCCTTTTCATATTCCACATCTTAGAGCAAAGGTTTTCAGTGTTTCCCCATACAGTATAATACTAGCTGTGGATGAGTCATATATGGCTTTTATTTGTTGAGATGTTCCTTATATACACAGGTTTTTTTAAAGGCTTTTGTCCTGAAGGGATGTCAAATTTTATCAGATGCTCTTTCAGCATTAAGTAAAATTATTATATAGTTGTCCTTTTCATTCTGTTGATATCATGTATTACATTGATTGGTTTTCATATTTAACCATCATTGCATCCCATGAATAAATCTCACTTGGTTATGATGAATGATCTTTTAAATGTATTGTTGCATTTTGTTTGCTGGCATTTTGTTGAGGATTTTTAAATCAATATTCATCAGAGATATTGCCTTATAATTTTGTTTTTTATAGAATAGTTTGAGTAGGATTGGTATTAGTTTTTCTTTAAATGTTTAATAAAATTTAGCATCTCAGAATTGGGTCCCAGATTTTTTTGACTGTAGATACTTTATTATGGTTTTAATCTCAATTCTTGTCATTGACAGGCATTGGATTTCTTTGTGGCTCAATCTTGGTAGGTTGTATGTGCCTGGGAATTTGTTCATTTCCTCTAGATTTCCTAATTTATTGACATATAGTTGGTCATATTAGACACTAATGGCCCATTAAATTTCTGTGGTATCAGTTGTAATGACTTTTTTTTTTTGATCTCTGATTTTATTTATTTGGATATTTTCCTCATTTTTCTCAGTGGTGTTGCTAAAGGTTTTCAATCTTGTTTTAAATTAAAAAATCAACTAATTTTTTCCTTGATTTTCTCTATTGCTTTATTTTTTTTTTTATTTTACTTTTTTCTCCTAAGATGTTTATTAGTTCTTTTTGTCTACTGATTTTGGTTTGATTTGCTCAGACTTTTCTAGTACTTTAAAATGCATCATTAGGTTATTTGAATTTTTAAATCTTTTTTGATGTAGGCACTTATAGCTTAATCTTCCCTTTTAGTACTTCTTTCTCTGCATCCCATAGGTTTTGGTATGTTTTGTTTCAATTATTATTTGTTTCAAGTAATTTTTAAATTACTTGTAAATTTTAAATTTCTGGATTTCTTCATTAACTCCCTTGTCATTCAAGAGTATATACTGTTTAATATCCATGTGTTCATATAGCTTCCAAAATTTTTCTTTTTAATGATTTCTAGTTTTATTTTATTGTTGTCAGAGAAGATGCTTGAAATGATTAAAAAATTTTTGGAATGTTTTCAGACTCATTTTGTTACCTAACATATGGTCTATCCTTTAAAATGACCCATGTGCTGAGGAGAAGAATGTGTATTTGGTGTCCTTGAATGAAGTATTCTATAAATATCTGTTAGGTCAATTTGATCTATAGTGCAGACTATGTCTGATATTTCTTTGTTGATTTTCTTTCTGAAAGATCTGTCCAAAGCTGCAAGTGGGGTGCTAAAGTCTCCAACTATTATTGCAGTGATGTCTATCTCTCTCTTTATCTCTAATAATATTTGCTTTATAAATCTGCTTGTTCTAGTAGTGGGTGTATATATATTTCAAATTGTCATATCCTCTTGCTGAAATGACACCTTTCTTCTTATAGTTTTTGTCTTGAAATCTACTTTTACTTCTATCAGTATAGCTACTCCTGCTCTTCTTTGGTTCCCATTGGCATAAAATATCTATTGCCATTCGTTTATTTTTAGTCTTTATCTTTATAGGTAAAGTATGTGTCTTGTAAGCAACAGGTCATTGGGTTTTGCTTTTTCATCCATTCAGCTAGTCCATGTATTTTGATTGCAGTTTAGTCTATTTACATTCAATGTTGCCTTTCATGAGTAAGGACTTCTACCATTTTGTTACTTATTTTATATTTGCTTTGTTATCTTTTCTTCTCTCTTTCTTTCCTTCCTTTCTTTTAGAGAAGATGATTTTAGAAAAGGTTCTTTTTGGTTTGAGGTTTCTGTGAGGCTTGTAAATACTATCTTTTAAACCATTATTCTAGGGTGATAACATCTTAACAACTTAATATTGTTTGCCTAAATAAACCAACAAATAAGCAAAAATAAAACAAGCATTAACAGACAAGCATAAATCAACAAACAATCAAAAAGAAAAACAAGCAACAAATGAACAAAAAGAAAACTAATAAATCTATCTGCCTTAACTTTGTCCATCAGCTTTTTATCTTTTTGTTGTTTTTATTTATATCTAATTGAATTACTTACGTCTTGAAAATTTATTGTAGTATTTTTTATTGTTTTGTTGCTGAGTTCATTCTACTTAAAAGAGTTTACACACCATGAGTTACAGTGCTATAATAGTCTGTGTTTTCCTGTGTATTTACTATTATCAATGAGTTTGTACCTTCAGATGATTTGTTATTGCTCATTAGCATACTTGAAGTACTCCTTTTAGCATTTTCTGCAGGGCAGTCTGGTGTTAGTAAAATCTCTCAGCTTTTGTTGTCTGGGAAAGTCTTTATTTGACCTTTACGTTTAAAGGATACTTTTGCTGGGTGTACTATCTTAGTGTAAATATTTGTTTCCCACAGTACTTTACATATGTCTTGCTACCCTCTTCTTAACTGTAATGTTTCTACAGAATAGTCTGCTGTAAGACATTGGAACTCCATTGCATGTTATTTGTTTCTTTTCCTTTGCTGCTTTTAGGATTCTTTCTTTATCTTTGATGTTTGAAAGTTTGATTATTTGACTGCCTTGAGGTAGTCTTCTTTGGGTTAAATCTCTTGGTGTTCTATAACCTTCTTTTACTTGGATATTGATATCCTTCTCTAGATTTAGGAAGTTTTCTTATTGTCCCTATGAATAAATTTTCTACCCCTATCTCTTTCTCTTCCTCCTCTTTAAGTTCAATTACTTAAATCTGTGTGGCTATTTTCTATATTCTGTAGGCATGCTTTATTGTGTTTTATTTCTTTTCTTTTTGTCTCTCCTGGTTGTGTATTTTCTAACAGTCTGTTTTCAAGCTCACTAATTCTTCTGGTTGATCGATTCTTCTATTAAAAGACTCTGATGCATTATTCTGTATGCCAATTGCAGTTTCTACCTCCAACATTTCTGCTTGATTCTTTTAAATTCTTTCAATATCTTTGTTATATTTATGAGACAAAATTCTGAATTCATTCTCTGTGTTATATTGAATTTGAGTTTCCTCAAAACAGCTATTTTGAATTCTGCATGAAAAGTCATATTTCTTTTTCCTCAGGATAGGTGCCTTGTGCCTTATTTAATTCCTTTGGTGAGGTTATATTTTTCTGGATGGTGCTGATGGTGGTAGATGTTCTTTGATGCCTAGGCATTGAAGAGCCAGGTATTTATTGTAGTCTTTACTCTCCGGGCTTATTTGTCGCCATCTTTCTTGGGAAGACTTTTCAGATATTTGAAAAAGTTGGGTGTTATGATATAGGCTATATAATCTTTAGGGGGTACCCCAAGCCTGTTAATGCTGTGGTTTTGCAGACTCATAGAGATACCACCTTGATAGTTTAGTCAAGATCCAGGAAAATTCTTTGGATTATCAGGCAAAGACTCTTGTCCTCTTCTCTACTTTTTCTCAAACATACAGAGTTCCTGTGTCTGTTCTGAGCTACCTAAAGCTGGGGGTGAAGTGACACAAACAACCTTGTTGCCACCAGCACTATGACTGCACAGGGTCAGACCTGAAGCCAAAACAGCACTGGGTCTTGCCCAAGTCCTGCTGTAATTACTTCCAGGCTACTGCCAGAGGGTCTTGGCCTCAGAGCTCTGCAGTAAGCCTGTGGCAAAGCCAGCTAGGCCTGTGTTCGTTCCCTTTCGGGGCAATGCGTTGCCCTAGGTCTTGGGTGGGTCCAGAGGTGCTATCTAGGAATCAGGGAGTATAATCGAAAACTTTAGAAGTCTACCTGGTGTTTTATTCTATTATGGCTCAACTGGCAATCAAACCACAAAACATAGTCCTTTTACTCTTCCCTCCTCTTTCCAAAGGCAGAGGAGCCTCACCTTGTAGCTATTATCACCCCAGGCCAGGAGTGCTTCAAGACTACTGCTGATGTCCCCTTAATGCCCAAGGGCTCTTCAGTCAGTTTGTGGTGAATGCTTCATAACCTGGGCCTTGCCGTTCTAGGTGTTGGACTCCCCTCTGGTCTAGCATAGGTCCAGAAATGCCATCCAATAGCCAAGTCCTGGAATCAGAGACCCCAAGAGCCCACTTAGTGCTCTACCCACCTGTGGCCAAAGTGGTATCTAAGGTGGTAAGACAAAGTCCCCTTTACTTTTCCATCTGCTTTTCTCCAGGAGAAAGTGTCTTGCCCTGCTGATACCATGACTGGGAATGTGCTGGGTGTTACCTGAAGCCAGCAGGTCTCAGAGTCTCTATATAAGGCTGTTGACATAGGACTTGAGTTTTGCTGCTTATTCAGGGACCATGGGATCTTCAGTTAGAAAATAAATTCTGTCAGAACTGGGCCCTTCCCTTCAAGATGACAAGTTTCCCTCTAGAGTAAGGTGTGGCTAGAAATGTTTTGAGCTAATGCCTGGAAAATGGGCCTCAAGACTCTGACTGGTGACCTACCCTGCTGTGGTCAAGTTGGTACCAAAGATGTAAGAGAAAGTCTTCCCACTCTTGCCTCTCCTCTCCTCGAGTGGAAGGAAAGGGGTCTCTTTTTGACCCGTAAGCTGTGCAGCCTGGGTTTGGGAGATGGATAATGCCAGCTACCATTAGCCAGCCTGGCTGGTGTCTCATGAGGTCATTTGCTTCCCGTCTACTGGCTTTGGGCCCACTTCAGCACTAGGACTCTCTTAGGAGTTGCAGTTCTTGTGGCCTAGATTGTCTTTCAAGTTTATTTATGGCCCCACAGCACTTTAGCCCATGGTGGTGGCTTGCAGGAACTCATTAGGACCACGGCATTGGCAATTCCCTTCTGCCTCAAGATGATTTCAATGCTTTATACACAGGTGGACATGAGCTGAATTTGGTGTGGTTTTGTTTTCTGCTACAACAGGGCAGAACTGAGTTCAATGTCTCAATAAGTGGGGGCATCAATGATTCAAGACTGTTTTTTCTATCTCTTCAGTGTATCTTTCAGTGATTTAAAGTGAAAACCAGGTACAATTAATGGTCATCTGATTTTTGCTTCTTTTTAATGAACTTTTTTGTGTAGATAGTTGTCAAATTGATGTTCTTTTAGGAGGAATGATCAGTGGAGCCTTCTATTCCATCTTTGCTTTCCCCTCACTCAGCGCATAAAGATTTAATTACATCTTTCTGATTATCTGTACATTTTTTCCACTCAGTTATAGTCATTTATATTCTTATTTTTAAAATGAAATACTAATATTGCTAAGGTATAATGTTGGCATTAATTAAATACACATAAAATATTATGTTAATATAGTATCTTAAAGCCTTGTTTCCATTCCTTTGCTCACATATTCAGTATATCATTAGGTTCTCTGCATGTATCTTATAACTATTATGCAGCACGTTTATAAATCCAACCTGTGACATTGTTCTTTTACAGGCAAGTTGAAATCACATATGTATTGTTCTTTCTGATGTATTTGGGCTTTTTTTCATGTCATTTTGTTTTTTTGTGTGTACCATTTTAGTCTGTATTTTTTTCTCTCCTGCTTTCCTACGAATACATCAAGTTTTCTTTATGATTTTGCTTTTAAAATACACTATATTTTAATTTTTATTTGTCTCTTTTAAATTACTACTGTGCATACTTGGGTATGACAAAACATAAGTAACTCTACATATTTATAACTTTCTTAATAATGCAAAAACCATTACATATTTTATCTCAGATCTCTTTTTTTTTGTTTTTTTATATTATATATTGAATCTACTCTGTCTTATTTTTTTGAATCCACTCTTTCTAATTTGTAAATTCTCAGAAATTAGTCAATATTATTTTTCAGCAAATGATTATTGACTTGTGCTACTTCTCCTGTTTTTGACAAATCACTCTTCTTCATGATAGTTTATTACTTTCTTAAGTGAGATTTTTATTTCTGAGCTAATTTTTAAGTGACAGTGTTTTAGTTGTTGTTGTTTATCTCTGTAGAGAGTTCCATATGCTTTGGCTCCAGAAACATTCCTTCACATTTTACAGCTCTGACTTACACAATTCTAAGGTAGGAAGTGAGTTTGGACGTGCTATAGGTTATTCTTTAGTTTTGGTGTTGGAAACCTACTACCAAGTAGAAATGCAATTCTAAGCCTCACAACCATGGGTTGTACAGGCTCCACATTTCTATTTTTAATGATTAACTATACTATCATACTTTAAATATGAATCTAGTAGTTTCAGTTTTCTAGTCTTTGAGTAAAGCAGGCCTTCATTCTGGCTGCATTCTACTAGAGTGATTGCTATATCTTCCCCTCCAGGTAGCATGTAAAACCTTAGTCTGCAAGTTTTCAGTCATATGGCCATTAAGAAAAATGGTTTAACATTTATATATAATTCTGGTGTTTTCCTTTCTTATGATTTCTGGTATCAGTGGGTTTCTTTTTTCTTTAAAATGCTGTTTTAGATAGTTTTTATATTACATGTCATGTTAAATGGAATTTTCCCTCTTTCTTTTTTTTTTGAGACAAAATCTCACTTTGATGCCACGCTGAACTGCAGTGGCATGATCTCAGCTCACAGCAACCTCCACCTCCTGGGTTCAAGTGATTCTCCTGCCTCAGCCTCCCAAGTAGCAGGGACTACAGGCATGTGCGACCAAGCCCAGCTAATTTTTGTATTTTTATTAGAAACAGAGTTTCACCATGTTGGCAAGATGGTCTCTGTCTCTTGTCCTTGTGATCCACCTGCCTTGGCCTCCCAAAGTGTGGGATTACAGGCATGAGCCACCACATATGGCTGGAATTTTCTTTATTTTATGAAAATTGGCTGCTAGTATCTACAGTTGGGAACAAATAGGTAATAGTTATCCTGTATTTTATAAAAGGACTGGAACAATTACATAGACTAACATTTCTTTCACTAACTGGATGTCTGCTAATACACTACACTGACTGGCCTATCCTCTGGGATTTCTATTAGAACTTAGAAAAGAGTATTATTGAAAGGAACAGTATAGATACAATAAAGCCATTCAGCAGCCAGAAAAATAATTCTTTACAATGTTAAGGATGAGGAAATCTCCCAGTGGTCAAGTAGATGCTGAGAAGAAAGTCTACTTTGAAATAACTTATGATCGACCACTAAGGAGGCAGGCTGCTGAACAAAGAGGTAGTGTAGACAGTTGTGGAATTAAAGAGGCCATGCTGGATCACATTTCTCATATCGGGAAATTGTGAAGAGGGTTTTTAGCTTTCAGGATCCACAAAATATTTACACTTGTCATTCATTTGATAAACAGTTTCTGTTCACTGTCTCACATAAAGGCCACCCTGTCTTAAAGGAGAAAAGCAGCAGCAAACGGGGTCTACAACAGTGGGCAAATACATATGTAAAAAGTACCTGCTTCTCACATCTATTTCTCCTTCTCACATGAATATGCCAGAGAGGAAACACAAGGAAGAGGAAGAAAAGTGGCAGATGGAGGAGTCATCTCAGCAGAAGAACATACTTTACATGTCCTCTCCAAGTCCTTCCTACTAAAGCCTGGCTGGTGTTGAGGGGAAGAAGAAAACCTAATGTTAATTGAACATGGAGTAGAATTTAAAATTCTACAATTTTAAATGTATATGCCTTTACATATACACTCATAAACTTGTATATGTGCCTTTACATATACATTCATAAACTTGAATAGGCTTCTTATATACTTGAACATGAATATAAAGTAATAGAAGCTACCCACAATTTGGTTGAGAAAAGGGAGATTTAGAAAAGCATGGTAGAAGGCAATGATTGCAGAAAAAAAATGAAAATCAATTCATTTTGATGAATTGTGCAATAAAGCCATTACATGTATGTTTTTGTACTGGGAGTGAAGCTTGTCTTTGTCAGCTCAGTCCTCCTTATCGATGGCACATCATTTATTTTAAAAATGAAATCATCTTCAATGTAGTGAGAAAAGCATTTTGTAGATTTCTTTTAATCAAAACACCGATTTATGTTAAGGAAAACACTTCTGAAATTTATAAATTTAAAATAATAAAATTTTAAAGAGGAGTAAATGTATGATAAAACATTCGTTACTTGAAATATATGTGTGTGTTCTTGAGCTATAAGAACCACCTACAGAGACATGGGCTTTTCCTGCCAGTTAGACTAGCAGGCTCACATTTTCACATGGAGTTGGTTCCTTATCCACATTTCTTCTAGTGGACCCAGACACTTGGACATTTTCCCTTTCTAATTGTTTCTTGCTAATGTTCTGCTGGAGTCTATCCACAAATCCATTGTATTTTCTCAGTTTTTTTTCCAAATACATGCATATGGATCTATTTTAGTTTTTAAATGAAGAATATAATAATAGCACCTATGTAAATATAGATGAACAACATCAAGAACAAGAAAATTATAGAAACTGACAAATATATTACAAAAGCAGATTATTGAAATTAAAATCACCTTATAGTAGAGTAAGAGCATGCGATTTGTATCCTAATTTTTCTAGTGTGTTGTGGAAGAATTTGAGTTCAAATCTTAGCTTTATGTTTACTTGTTAGGTGACTTTAGACAAATCACCATGCTTTTGAATTAGCCACTGATTTATGATAAAGAGTAAAATGTGCATGTGTGTCTGTGAATGAGAGAGAGAGAAAGGAGATGCAAGACAGTGTACATGTGCCTTTACATATACAGATATGCATTTAGATAGTACATCTAGCACAGTGCAAAGCATGTGGTAAACATACAATAAAGGATAGATTATTTTCACCAATATCTCTCTTCTCTTTGAGTCAAAAACCATGAAATTCAAATGAGCAGCATACAAAATTGGGCAGGCTTTTGGGAAACAAAGTGACCTATTATAAGCCACATGTTCTCTAATAGGCAAAATAAACAATAGACAGTAAAAACCTCAGTCATTTTCTTAAAATAACTGAGGATAGAATCTTTTCCCCACTTTCATGCAAAAAATAGACCAGCCACTGGCATGTGAAACTGAAAAAACTATAGGCTTAAATCAGATATGAGAATAGGGTTTCTGAATATTTTCCCATTGATGTTTTTTGTAATGGAAACATAATAGTTATAGCTTGAATGTTATTGGGAGTCTGGACTGAGCTGAGGAATCCTGAAAGACAGGGCACCCCGGGTTATATATCTCGGGAGTTCCATCTGAGGCTAAAGCCTTGGAAGACATCGCATTTCTAGGGGACAGAGAAACAGAACCTGAGCTGTTTCAGCTCCACTCTTCCCTATCTCAGAATATTACATTCTGGCACATTCTATGGTTATTCTTGAGAATTACAAGCAGAAAAATGGAGATAACTGCGTCCATCCAAGGCCACCACTGGGTTACTGCAAGGCCACTTGGCCATTACAGTTTGGTTACAGCACTCTACATTATGAATCATTTTATTTAATTCACACCCAAGGCCTGAAACTTCCATAGTCCAGGGTTTTATGTCTTCAGAAAATTACTGTTGAAAGGTCAACATGTTATTGAAGTGGGAATAAAATGTATCAACAGTATCTTTAAAATAAATATTAAGATAATTTTGTTACAGGTCAAACTGCAGAAATATATTCTTAAATTTTCAATAAGGAATGATGAGATTGACGTATATTAGTAAGATAAAGAACTTGAGCTAGAAACGTTAAAAAAAAAAAAGTATAAGTTTATAATTTGCCTGGGTTGTACCAGAGCGACTTGTTCTGATCAAATTTTCTTGCTTTTCTGAGTCTACTTTATCTCTGTTATCTGAGGCAATGAAGCCTAGAGTTCTGGCTTCTAATTTCTCCATGTTCCATGGTCTCTTTTACCCTCTGTTTCTCATTATATTTTTTCCTCTCCCTTTCCCCCAAACCTACAGAGACACACAGTGTGTGTGGATAGCACAGTGTGTCACAGAACTACTAAAAATGGAAACTTTTGATATTTCAAGCCTTAATGGGGTTAGGGGAGGGAAATACCTTTTTGCACCCAGGGAGGGAAAGCTGAGTCAGGGTCACCCTAAGATAAAAGCTGCCAGTTTGTAGTAACTCTTCACAGAATGAGACAAAGAAATAATTATTTTGATCTTGTCTTTCGATCTAGTTCTCATTTCTTGCTTATGCTCCCTGTTAGCTAGTCCCCATCCCCCAGAAGCCATAGCACAACAGACCCCAAAGGCTGCTCATATAATCACAAAGCACCCAGAGTATCTTAGAGATAGATTTAGAGAGGTGAATGAGAGATAACCGGTAGAGTAAAACATATTCAAATAAATAAATATTTGCAACAGTTACTTCACAGTATTTAGACAATTTATGAAACAAATTCATACTAAAATGGTAGTAGATTTATCCTTTATCCCAAACTAAAGTACTTGTTCATAGATGTATTATTTTGTTTTCACTTTGCTGATGAAGACATGACCAAGACTGGGTAATTTGTACAAGAAAAAGGACTTAATTGACTTACAGTTCTGCATGGCTAGGGAAGCCTTACAATCATGGTGGAAGGCAAGAAGGAGCAAGTCACATCTTACATGGATGGCAGCAGGCAAAAAGAGACAGCTTGATCAAAGAAACTCTCCCTTATTAAGCCATCAGATCTCATAAGACTCACTATCACAAGAACCGCATGGGAAAGACCTGGCCCCATGATTCGATTACCTCTCACTGGTTGTCTACCACAATATGTGGGAATTCAAGATGAGATCTGGGTGGGGACACAGCCAAACCATATCAATACAACAAATTATATATATATATATATATATATACACACACACACACACACACACATATATATATACATATACATACACACACACTCATGTAATAGATATATATATAAATTATATATATTTATATATAAATTGTATATGTATCTAAATATATATACACATATATATGTATATACATGTACATTTATACATATACAGATATATATACACACACATGTATATATGTATAACCAGGTAAATATACTCAGGATTTATATTCAGTGATAAACTGATGAATTTTACACAGTACAGGAAAACAATTCCATACTAAACAACAGTGTTTTCATTGTTTTTAAGATACTGATTGTGGTCACCTAATCTTGAGACTTCATCAGGTAACATTCTTAAAAGAGATCTATTCCAAAGAAGTCAGGTGATCGAAAGAGTAGAAAATCTAAATTAACCCCTCATTCATACTGTGGAAAACATTTTAGTAGAATATTAAAATAAAAATTACTATAGTATTTGAAATAAATGTTTAATCTGAAGCACAAAATATTATTCTGTTCCTCATCAGGTCATATGCTCTAAAAAATTAGTCATAAACCAAATATTAAGAGAAAACTACAACCAAAGTAACAACTTGATTTAAACTGCATTATTTCTCTCACATTATACATGATAATATTCAAGATGTATTATCCACTTAAATTTAGACTGTATTTCCACATCACCAAGAGAAGTAAATATCTGGATTGTGGTTATTGAACTATGGCTGTGTTATTAACATTAGTGACTGGGTAAAATTATGCTACCCTAACTCTTTTTACAATTTTCAAAACACTTCTTTAAATACAAAATTATATAAAATAGAGAGCTTAAAAACAGCTCATCAAAACCATGTGTCTTAATACTGAATTACCTTTGAAGATATATGATTAAACACTATTTGCAAAACTGCAACTCTTCTGAATAAAATACCTGCATTTGGGCAAAGGAGAAGCAGAAAAGCAGCAGTTGGAGGTCCATTAACAAAAATTTTCTGCAAGCATATTTACTCTAGGAGTCTAAAGAAAAAAAAGAACAAAAAGTATTGAACTTGTGACTTACAAATTTTAAAATCATTGCTGTATATTTGGTACAAGGTTCTGGGGTTTTATTTTTCAGTCTTTTGAGAAGAGAAATATGTTTGTGTCAGATTTTGATATGAAATTTTTCTTGCATGAGACAAAAGAAAAGAATTACATTGGAAATCCTATTTTAGGAAACAATTTTAATAATAATTGCCCATGAAATATAATAAAGCAAAAACATCAACTTGGTTGTCAGTGACCTAAATGACTGCCATCAACAGAGTCATTTTTAACAGCAGAGTGAAAATACAAATTGTGTGTTTACACCCACTATATTTACATTTTTAGAGTAAAACATCATTGTCTTTCTACCTTTTCATAGCCCAGAAAAATGAGTCACCTAGAGAACTATAGTAAAAGAGCATTTTAAAATATTATATTTGTTTTTGTATTTTTTATTTTTTTTAAACTGAGACAAGTAATTTAACAATTAAGAGACTCTGTGTCATCCTTTTGCAATTAAAATAATGAGATTTAGTTTAATTAGAAAATTGTCAAATGACTCAGAAACGAAATAGGTCTGTGATTTATCTGCTGAAAAGTACAGTACCAGCTGATATGGTTTGGCTGTGTCCCCATCTAAAATCTCATCTTGAATTGCAATCCCCATACTCCCTATGTGTCAAGGGTGGGACCAAGTGGAGGTAATTGGATCATGGTGGTGGTTCCTCCATTCTGTTCTCCTGATAGTGAGTTCTCACAAGACCTGATGGTTTTATAAGCATCTGCCGTCTCGCCTGCTTGCACTTCTTCCTGCCACCTTGTGAAGAATATGCTTGTTTTCTCTTCACCTTCTGCCATGATTGTAAGTTTCCTGAGGCCTCCCCAACCATGCTGAACTGTGAGCTAATTAAACCTTTATAAATTACCCACTCTCAGGCAGTTCTTTATAGCAGTATGAAAACAAACTCATACACCAGCATTAATTTTACTGCTTAAACATTTATAAGAGTAATGATGATAAACTTTAAGTAACAGAGTGCAGAGTAGAAAAAAACATGTATTGTTACTGGCACTTGACAAGTTTCAGGATTAGCATGAAGAAGTGTAACCAAGAAACATATGAGATTTCACCTAAAAAATCAGGGTAAATTGGACCTGAAACTTTAACTCCTTGCCCTGAAGAACTCCAAATCATTCTCTTTAATGTTTGCAAATTCCCAAGGGCGTGTATTCAAGCTACCATCAGTTCCTGGCATCTGTGTTCTCACAAACCAACAATTGTTTGCCTGCCTCAGTACAGAAGCCAAATTGACATCTTTTACTGAGCATGCACACATACACACACACACTCACACATGCAATTCAAACACACAAAGTATTCAGGTATAAAATAAAATGAATTTTTATGGGTCACAGAGATGATTCATTTTGTACACAGCTGGTATCTTCCTCTCTTTTTCCACTTTCATATCTCATTATTCCCTCGGTTTCCTTCTCTAAAAGACCACCATTTTGTTGGTTAGGGTCTGACTCTTTGAAACTTAGGGCTTCCATATTCAGTATGCAGTCAAGCATCAATTAATGGCAGGAATACAGTGTCTGGGGAATTCATTGTTAGCTGATTGTGACATTGTGTCAACAACATAGAATGTAGTTACAACATTCTAGGTGGCATAGCCTACTACACACCTAGGCCATACAGTGTAGCCTATTGCTCTTAGGTTACAAACTTGCACCACATGTTACTGTACTGAATACTGTAGGCAGTTGTAACACAATTGTAGGTATTGGTGTATCCAAACATAGAAAGGGTGTAGTGAAAATGCAGTGTTATAAATTTATAAGACCACCATCTTACATGCCATCCATCATTGACCAAAACCTCACTGTGAGTCACATGAGACATATTATATACATAATTTATATATACAATTTATTTCTTCTTAGATGAATTATACTGCCACTAGTTGAGTGAAAATATATCCTTCACTATTACCTATGTTGCAGTAGTGTTTTGGTCACTTGATGAGCATTTAGACTAATGGAAGAAGGCTGGATATTCTCCTTTTTAAAATTTATTTATTTGTTACTCTTCATATTTCATTTTAGTTAGTTTCTATTGCTATGCCTTTATATTCATTTTTAAAAACTGCAATTTATTTTCAATAACAGGGAGTACATGTGCAGGTCTGCTACCTGGATATATTCTACCCAGGTTATGAGCATGGTAACCAATAGGTAGTTTTTTGACTCATGGCCCCCTCCCCCACTCCTCCCTTCAATAGTTCACGATGTTTATTATTCTCATGTTTACGTCCATGTGTGCTCAATGTTTTAGCTCCTACTTACAAGTGAGAACATGTCATATTTGGTTTATTGCTTCTGTGTTAATTTTCCTAGGATTCTGGCCTCCAGCTCCACTCATGTTTTTACAAAGGACATGACTTCATTTTTTATGGCTATGTAGTATTCCATGGTATATATTTTTATGGCTATGTGGTATTCCATGGTATATATTTTTATGGCTATGTGGTATTCCATGGTATATATTTTTATGGCTATGTGGTATTCCATGGTATATATTTTTATGGCTATGTGGTATTCCATGGTATATATTTTTATGGCTATGTGGTATTCCATGGTATATATTTTTATGGCTATGTGGTATTCCATGGTATATATTTTTATGGCTATGTGGTATTCCATGGTATATATTTTTATGGCTATGTGGTATTCCATGGTATATATTTTTATGGCTATGTGGTATTCCATGGTATATATTTTTATGGCTATGTGGTATTCCATGGTATATATTTTTATGGCTATGTGGTATTCCATGGTATATATTTTTATGGCTATGTGGTATTCCATGGTATATATTTTTATGGCTATGTGGTATTCCATGGTATATATATTTCTTTATCCAACTCATCATTGATGGGCACCTAGGTTCATTCTATGTTTCTTCTATTTTGAATAGTATGGCAGTGATGAAAATATGATATAAATTATTATTGGCTATAGAAGAATTTATTTTCTAATCTCATCTTAGGTATCAATTTTTTTATTATCATAAAAAATGGATAGAAATATCAATAAAAAACTCTTCTTGGTGAGGGGAAATGCTTTTCAGAGTCTGATTTGACTTTAAAGTGTCAATTACATTATTTAAATTTCAGATGTCTTAAACATATTATAGTATTTTATATCCATATATTTTGTCTCTTTGTTCAGCATTGTACATTGTGACTTTCCATTGTGAATTCGGCTGTTTTTCAAAACAAAAGTTATTCTAGGTACTTCATAGAGGAAGAATTTTTTATTTAGAAAAATAAAGTTTTAAAACATATTGGCAGGATGTAGGAAAGTAACTATCCTGGAACAGAACACTGACTGTTCAAGAAATTAGGCAGTGCCAGAATCACAGGAACCGATGTTTATCTTGTCAGCTGTCTGCAACATCGAGTGGTTGATCTACCAGAGAACAGCCAGAATCTTCTTGGCAAATCTCATGCTAATCGCCTGCTAAATCCACGCATTTGGCTGCTACTGCTGAAAAAGCAATTACTGCCGAATCTCTCTAACTGACCAAATCTCATGTATATAGCTCTCATTGGTGAAATCTAACCTGGAAGTGAAGAATCCTAATATGCTGTGAAACATTCTGGGAAATACGTTTTTCTGGCTTTTAGTTCCTGCAATGTAAAAAGAGTATAGAAAGATAACAATGCCATAGTTACCGATATGATTAGCAAACTATGTTATGCAAATTTTATGCAATTGAAAATGACTATTTGGTCCCCATCAAGCAGTCCTTGACCATAAATATTATAGAAAAGAAAATACAGAAGGAGTGGAGAGCATTCTTACATACCTTGATGGGTTTCAGTGGAGTCTTTAAAAGTAGTTATTGAAAAATGGAGCTAAATATATATATATATATATATATATATATATATATATATATATATATAATTTAGCAGCAATGAAACATATGACTCAATACAAAAAGGTTAAAAAAAGAGGGGATCAGATTAGAAATATGATTGCTTTTGAGATAAGTCATTTATTGTTTAATGAACATCATTCCTCTCATTGTATAATATTAAATTTCTATAATATTAAAACTGCATGATGAATGTGTGATGCATAGATAATTCTTCTATAAGATAGATATTTTTTAAGAATGAAGTTTCTTATGGCAATGCTAATTTACTAATCTTTTTTGTGATCCTTAATCTTGCTGCCAGGAACACAGCAAAATGTTTTTATATGCTTTTTCTTGAATACTGACTACACCTCCTTGTGGTCCAAAAAATAAATTATCAAATATATTAAGAATGCATATGAGCCAAAATCTTATTTAACTTCTAAATATATTTTTATTTAGTGCATATTCAACAAAGATCATTTCCCTGACTAACAGATAACAAAATGCATTTCTTAAATACCACATTTTTCTACTCTTTGTTTTAGGTAAATATTGTATTGTAATAATAATAGCAATAGTAGTTAATTTGTATTGATTATTTATTAAAAACTAGGTAGCCTGCTAAGTATTTTATACATATTATCTAATTTAATCTCCACAACTGTGCTATTAAAATTGGCATTTTATTTATCTTAATTTTATAATTTATGAAATTTTACACGACTATAATTTGCCTGTAGCTGAGTTTCAAACACAGGCAATCTGGATCTAGAACTCACACTTCTATTTACTAATCTTTCCTGATGAACATTAAGATGGGAACAGTAGACAATGAGGACTCCTAAGTAGAGGATGAGGGAGGGAAGGTTTTGCGGATGGAAAAACTACTTATTGGATACTATCTAACTACCTGGGTCCAATTTACACATGTAACAATCCTACATATGTACTCCCTACGTCTAAAATAAAAGCTGAAATTAAAAAAAAAACCAACTGCTGTTTCCAAATTACACCTTAATGGTTTTATAGCATATGCTTATAGAATCATAAAAGGGCATTAATTAAATCCTCCAGAGAAGCATATAACTTGGTGACATCTCTTCTTTGATGAGTTCCACAGCAATGAAAGGACTCTGAGCTACAACCATTCATGGAAATCGTCATATAGAACATGTCTAAGTCAGCTCCCAATGCATTAACATATATAAAGATGCTGTAAATTAGCAAATTTCATAAGCCACCCGAAGAAGCAAATTGTATGAATTCTGCAGAGATATCAAGCTCTCCATGAGATTGAAAAGAAAGAGAGGAAATTCTTGGAATCCTGGATGACTGTGAGGCATGTTAGTGCCATTCTGACAGAGTCCCCTGTGAGTAGACACTTTCCCTAATGCATAAATCTATTTAAAATAAATCATACCTATAATGTAATCATTAAAAGTTACACAATAGGTGTGGAAGAAAAAAATCAATATTTGAATTGCTGAACAAATAAAGTTCAACAAAGGAAAAGAAACCATGTATTTATTTCAAAAGAGAAAAACAGTAAGGAAGCCATTGCACTTTGGAGCTAAGTACTTATTTTTCTTTCTTTCTTTTTTTCTTTTTTGAGACAGAGTCTCCTTCTGTTACTAGGCTGGAGTGCAGTTGGGCAATCTCGGCTCACTGCAACCTCTTCCTCCTGGGTTCAAGTGATTCTCCTGCCTCAGCCTCCCAAATAGCTGGGACTACAGGTGTGTGACAAAACACCCAGCTAATCTTTGTTGTTTTAGTGGAGATGCAGTTTCACCATGTTGGCCAGAATGTTCTCCATCTCTTGACCTCATGATCTGCCCACCTTGGCCTTCCAAAGTGCTGGGATTACAGGTGTGAGCCACCGTGCACAGCCTAAATACTAATTTTTAATTGTATATTGTTAATTCATTGCTGGTTGCCATGGAGTCCCAAATCATCAGAATCTGGGGAAAATTCTAATGTTAGAAATAAGTTTTGCTGTTGTAAACTCAATTTTGTAATTTTTTTTCTTGTCTCTCTTTTACTTTGGTCATGGTGCCATTAAACATAAAAAGAAGAAAGAATATTACTTCTTAATTATAAAATAACTGCTTTAAGTAGAGACTTACCAATTGTGTATTTTAAAATGCTTGCAATAAAATAATATATAATTATTTGTTTCATTTTTTTTTGTTTTTATTTCTCAACATTTTCCAAGTTTAAAGAACTGCCTTTTTTATAGTTTCCCTCATTTAAATTTTCACCCATTAATGGAAATACTAAAACAAAATATGATGATAAAAATGATTCTTAAATAATGCCCAAGAGAGCTCCTAAGACTGCCTTTATCTATTCCTTGCAAGCACAGTCTTAACATATCATAAGATGTGAACTCTATTTAGCTGACACTTTGGTGGTGTAAGTGTTTTTTACAACTAATCAGCACCTGAATAATCAAAGGTGTGTACCATCCATCAGCTTTAATGAAGCATTGAAATACTTTAATGGAACTTAAGGTAATAAGAAAGTCTCTTATGCAGTTCATCTACTAACAAGAACATTGTCGGGATTAATAATAATGGAGTAAATTCTCCAACAAAGAATGGCCCTTACTTTGCCTCAGCATCTCATTTATAAAACTAGAATTGTTTTGTCTGTTTCAAGGAGATGTTAGGTATAATTAATGATTAAACTGTCATGAGGTATTAATATGTCTTTAATTGAAATTATAGCTGTAGTTCTTCCTTAAGGATCATTCATAAGAGAGAAAAAGGGGGTGGGGAATAAACTATATAGTTTTCCAAAGATTCAAAATTACATGTTAAGAGAGTCTAGTGCCTCACAGGAGATATTTTACTTTGTAGAATAATATATCTCTAACAATGCCCTTAAGACTATTGGAACATAATAAAAGTTATTATGCATTCACAGATAGATTATATATTATATTTCAAGAAATTAAGTTTGTATAACTGATGTTCAACATTACTTTTATTACTATTAGAAAATCAGCCACTTTCTCCCACAATAAATATTGACTCAGCTGATAAGCAGGAACATTTTAAAATGATCTTATTATTAGACCCTGATGCATTGACAGTGTCTTAGCAAATATTTTTCTAATTATTTATTCTCTCTTCTTATAGAAACATTTGGACTCTACAAGTTACATGTTGGTGACAAACTACTTATTTAAATGTCTAGATTTCCCAGCCTGACTTGTGGGCAATGAGATGATAGTATGTAAAAAATTATTCAGTGAGAACTATATTTTGCCCTCCACCCCTTCTCCTCCCTGAAATTAAAACCCATGCTCTGGTAGCTATTTTTCATAATGAGTTGACCCCTGTGCTCCAGGACGTTGGACCAGAGACAGGAAAGGAGTTTAAGTCTCTGAATAAACATGGAACTTTTCATAGACCCTAAACTACTTCAACTTATTTTATGAATTTCTCTCTTGTTAAAGCAATTTTGAGGGTTTTCTTTTCTGTATATAAATTACAAGATAATACAAGAAAGCTAAACATGTGGCATACAACAGTTTTTAAAAAGGAAAGATATGTACTTAAATTATTTAAAAAATCTAATGATATATAAAACAAAGACTGCAAATTAACAGCAAATATAATCCTAAAATCAATATGTATAATAAATTTAAAAAATTAAGTATATTTTCAGGATCTAAGCTGTGTTGATTTGAAACCCCACTCCACCATTTACTGGCTGGAAAACTTGGGAAGTTTATTTAAACTTCCACTTCAGTTACTTAACTTGTAAAATGATGATAAATACAATGCAAATTTTAATAGTATTGTTGTGAAGATTAAATTAGATTACACATATAAAAATAACTTGGCCCTTAGTATAACTAGAGTAACCCTTAGGAAGCATTCAATAATAAATATCATTTATAAAGTGAGGTTCAATTCCAAAATTATGTTGTTATGTTTTTATTATAATTTCTCATTTTAGCTTTTAAAATTATGTTTTTAAACCTGTTACCTAGCCTGGAATTAAAATTATTTCTTACCCTTGTTTTGCTATTTTTATATGTCAGGCTTGTGTAATCTTTTTAAATTATTTTCTTGTTCTTGATTTTTTAAATGGTAAGCAGGAAACATGTTGAGGTAGAAATGTCTTCTAAAACCAACAATAGATCATTTTTGTCTTACAGCTCTTTATTAATAGAACTTGCAATATATGTTCTTGTTGAAAAATGCCAGTTTATTTTTTTGTTCTAGGGCATTGACATTCTGAGATAGGCAACAAGAAGTAGTTTATGACAGAGATTCTTAGGGGAAGGCAGGCTTGAGACAGCAAATATAACGGGATCCACAGAGAACTTCTACTGGCCTGGAGAACCTCTGACCTGCACACTAGAAGAACAGATTGGTGCCCTTTGCCTGAGGGAGGAGCTGGCCCCTCCTGTTCCTATGGGGGAAACTGGGTTTCAATCTGTGAGGTGGAGAGCCTGTTAGCAGGACCCCAACTCGTTTTGCGGTGTTGCTTTTCCTTTTTCATTTTTTGCCCAATATATTCCATCCCCCTCAACCTTCAGAGTGTCTGTGAGCCTAAACTTTCCTGGTCGTGTGACAAGAATCCTATTTTTAGTTGAACTAAGGAGAAAGTCCTACAACAGAATTAAGGCTGTATAGACTTATAAAGGGAAACCACCAAAACATTTTGAGGAAATAGGTGGTATGATCAGATTTTCATATATATGTGTGTGCATATGTGTGTGTGTGTGCACGCACACGTGCACATGTGTATACATACCTAGGTATACATATGTGTATATATACATATAGTCTGCTGCTATTTGGGAAATTCATTACTGATGAATAATAGTGCAAAAAAGCAGAGGAGTTAAGTGGCAATTTGAGAATTTCAGAAAAAAAGATAAATATCATTTGACAGAACATGGTTCAGTGGATATGGCAAGACCTACAGCACTAGAGAGTATAGAGTCTAGGGTTAGAACTAAGCTTGCACTTGCTTAGAAATGTGGAGAATGGTACATCCAATGGTCATTCAACCAGTTAGGAATTAAGTGTAGAGGGCATTTTTGATTCATCGCTCTACAGTGGAGGATTAACACCACTAGAATGGATGAAAGAGAACAGAAAAAGGAGAAAGTAGCAAGGCTCCCTAAGCTATTCCACATATAGTGATCAAGTTTATGAAATTCTGCTTACAACAATCAGTCATGTGAGGATGTACATTGTAAAGGAAACTCAGTGAAGAAAAAATTTCAGGAACAAATGAATGGCCAACTGGTCAAATTCTCTCCCTCAATCAACTAAACTAACGGAAGTGAAGGCTCCTATGGATTTGGGGATATGAGGATTTTGTGACCTTAACAAGAGCAATTATGGGGAAGAGCTGGAGAAGAAGATTGGTGTGATTGGTGGAGTGGTCTGAAGACCAAATGGGAAGTGAACTGGTGGATCCACAAAGTACAGAGATACTCTCAAGCAGCTTTACTATGAAGTGGATGACAGGGATGTTAGGCAAAATGCAATATAGTGTAAAATTATTGGAGTTAATAGGACATATCATTCTGCTGATCTGAATGAAAAGAGAGAATAACTTGAATAAACAAAAGAAAATGAGATATTTGAGGAGTAGTGAAGTCACAAATTTATTTATCCTATACTCAAATGGCTAGAGATAACATAGTTTCACTGTCTCTAACTGATGTGATTTTTTTAAGTTTTTAGAATCTTAAGTGGCTAATATACAAACTCTTTTTCCAATTAATTTTCCCCTTTTCTTCAGATATAAAAAGCTTCCTTTCAGTCTAAAACGTTTATCAATTCACATCTCAACTTCCTATCAGATTTGGTTTAGGTTCTTGGATGGTTTAATATAGGAGATCTTTAACCTTCTGTCCTTTTTCTCTAAGATGGTATCTGAATATGGGAAAAAGGGACAAACTTACTTTATCTCTAAGAGGAGTTGGGAGAGGAAACCATATCATTCTGCATTCTTGCATTTTAGCTCATCTCTGCTACTGGTGTTTGCTCAGCTGTAATGGGTCTCCCCACTAGACCATTTTCTCTGTACAATGTGACTCCATGTGTACCTGGTCTCAATGTTCCTGCCTGTGGCATTTGGTTTTCCTTGTAGGCATTTAGTTTCATTAGTTTCATTAGAAGTGTAACCTCTACCACATTACCTGGGACATAAAGCCAAATCTGTGTTTCTAATTCTTTTAAGCTTGAGTCTTCCAAAGTCCAAGGAAGAAAGCCAGCCAGCTAGGTTAAAATTATTGTTTTATCCTTATATACCCAAATATATCTAAAGTACTTTTACCAGATATCAATACTGGGCCCTGTTATCAGATCACATAATTTCCTCTCTCATGCTATTATGCTTCATAGTCTTTTGGGAAGAGCAGGAACTGAATTAGTATCTCTTATGTTATATGTACCTACTTGAAGGTTGTATATTTCATGACCTAGATTATAGGTTTCCCTGTTGTTTCCACCCCATGAACTAGAAAAAATGTTAACTATTTGTTTTCTTATCCATCTTTGTGGTTATGAGGAAACATGATACAATACTAATCAAAAGCATGGAAGTACAGGTCTGCTGGAGTCATGCACTCATAAAAGAGACAACTGGTGCTATGACCTTCCTTCCCTCAGTTTGCTGTAATGCTTGGGGTATTGAAAATATAGTGTTCACCATGAGAAAAAGACAGGGAATCTAACATATATAAGTTTCACACAGTTTTTGAACCAATCTACATGAAGAACACATGCCAGCTAATTCCTACTCACAAACTAGTATCTAAGAAAAAGATGAACTTGCATTGACACTGCAAGTATTTGTTAAGCATTTTCATACTTGTGCCCAAAAGCAATTCTGACTGATACACTCCTACTTTTCTATCTATATAAGATCTTCTTTGCTCATTCTCTCCTGTCTGTAAGATCTCTAGTTTAATGGCCCTTTTTAATGAGGAGTTAATAGAAAATAGATCCTCAGCTTATAGTTATCATAAATCTCTCTATTTTATTATAAAGATTATTATAATTCCATAGTGAAAATTTTCATCTGGCATAGTGCTAGACATACAATTACCCCATACAAGATAATTACGGTAAAACAGATTTTCAACAATTTGTATATATCCTGAAAATTTTGTAGACCCCAAAATTCAAATCTCTACCTTCAAAGACCATTTATTTCATAAATAAAAATTGTCATTGTCATTATTCTTCATGGTTTTGTTGTAGCTGTTTTTAGCCAAGTCCTAAAACTCCAGCTGTGGTTGGTGGTTAGTGATCAAAATTAAGTAGTTACAGATACAGGTGCTAGAGTGCTGGGTGGGCACTTATAGTGATCAGTGAAATGCTGCCCTTCAGGAATCTTACAGCTTAAGAACAGTAAACTTATTTCTCCATAGTATTTTATAATAACAAACACAATGGATTGAAGTGATAATTCACATATACATACTAATAATAAATATGTTAATGACATAAATCTGCTTTATTTGTGTTCGAGTTATTCTACTTACATATAATTTTCTTCATTCAAATGGAATAAAGTCACGTTTGTCAATGACTGCAAGAACTTTAAAACAATAGTTATTTATCACATATAACCATGACAATTTACCTCCTATCTGTATAACTATAAACGGCTGTAATGCATAAGGGCCAAATCTCAATCAAGCCGGATGTTTGGAGGGACAACACAGCCAGGCAAGTCTTAATGTGCTCTGTGGGAAGGATAAGAAGATAACAGCCTTGAGAGTTTTTTTAATCATGGGTAATTTCTTTTGATCTTTACATTATTTCATTGTTATGTTCAATATCAATTTTAATGGATATATATCTTTATCACTAGTACCCTAACATGGATTCATGGATAACCACCAAATTGGCTACCCTTACTATATTATAATAACTTGAAAGTTTCATATATTAGGTATTTCTTATATCACTCCCAGGTAGTCTAATTCAATAGGTCTTTAGTGGGACCTTAGAGAGAGTGTGTGTGTGTGTGTGTGTGTGTGTTTCTCTCTATCTTTCTCTCCATTTTCTCCTTCTCTTTCTCTCTCTGTTCTGCAAGTGGGTCTGTAAAATGTTCTCTACATTATCTTTTAGAGAAATTGTCTACCTAACTGTCGGACCTGATTGTCATTTTAATATACTTTCCAAAATTGACTTCACTTGAAATACTAATCTATACCATCCTAAGTAAATTGCTTTACTGTTAATGTAAAATAAATTATATAAACTTATATTTATATTAAAAGTAAGTTTGTGAAGATATATCCTTGACCCATAGGATGTCTAGATGAATGTGAGGGGTATCTACTGCACATAGTGACTGTTTCTAGTAACTGTCAAGAATATAAGTATGTCCTGGGTCAAAAGAGTGTTATTTCCAGTGCATCATTCATGTGGCAAACAAAACGTATGTAAAGCTTTATTATAAGCAAAGCACTGTAAGAATTCTGTACTTGGGCTTCTGGGAATTCCTTCCCAACAAGGATAAGAGTTGTGATATCAGTTCAGCCGGTGTGTACACCAGACTCGCTATGAAGAAATGTACCTCTAAGTTACTCTGAAGTGCAACTGCAATACCAGGAACCTATAAACAACAAATCTGTCCTGCCTTTAAAGACTGGCCAAACTGTTACCCTCACACTAAATCAAAAGTACTCAATATGCAAGAAAAAGTTGCTCTCAATGAAGACCAATTTTGAAGTTTTGAGGTAGTCAGCACTTTAATGGTTAGGCTGTCTGATCAATATTTATTCAGTTGTCTTCCTCTACCATTTTTCAGGCATGTCTTTTATTTTATTTCTTTTTATGAAGGCAGACTATAATCAAAGAAACAAGCATATATATATATATATATATATATATATATATATATATATACATACATATATATGTTTAATATTTTGTATGATTTCTTTTAATAATCTCTTTCTCTACATATAGCTAGCTTTTGGACCTGATTGTCATTTTAACATACTTTCCAAAACTGACTTCGCTTGAAATACTAATCTATACTGTCCTAAGTAAATTGCTTTACTGTTAACTTTAAATAAATTAGATAAACTGATATTTATATAAAAAGTAAGTTTGTGGGGAGACTCGCAAGATGGCGTCGTAGAAGCAACTCTCAGGATTGCAGCTCTCAGTGAAGGCACAGAGGGTGAGTCCTAGCCGCATTCTCGGATGGACCTTTTTTGCCCACAGAGCATTGAAAGTCCCAGGTGTGGGAGAGACACGAGACGCTTTGCCGGCTAACGCAGCCGGCTCGCGCGGCCACTTCAGCCGGTGCCGCAGCGGGACCCCGCACGGAACTCACTGGTCTGGGTGCCCTGTTAAACCAGCAATCTGAGATTTGGAAGGGCAGATTGGCATGTCCATCTGTTTGAATGGGACTCGGACAGTGAACCAGACCAGGAGTTTCCTGGGAAGAGTGATCTGAGTCAGTGCAGTGGGCAGTGGCACGGGAGATCGCACGGATCCCAGTGCCCTATCAGCAGGCTACTGGGGCGCCAGTGAGAGAGTTGACCTTTCAGCTTGCAGAGAGGGAGTGAGAGAGAGAGAGGATGGACTCTGAGGCAGGGAGCTGGGTGATTGGGCTCGGCGGGTCCCACCCTCACGGGGACAAGCAGAGCGGCGACTGGAGACACTTGGGGCTGAGAGTTTTGCTGCCGGCATCTAGGACGGTGCAGCCCAGTGAGGGAGGGGCGTCCACCATTGCTGATGCAATCCGCCCCTACTGAAGTACCACCCAGGGCTGACGCAGCCTGCCATTGCGGAGGCAACCTGCCATAACAGAGAGACTCTGCCAGGAGCACTCCACAGCAGAAGGGAGCCCAGCAGCAACAGGGCAGACCCGTGCTAGCAGGCCAGAGCCCCAGCAGGCAAATAGTGAATAGACTGCCACCTAGTGGGGCAGGACAGTGCAACAGATACTCATAAAGAAAGCCCCAACTCCCTGAGACAGAGCATCTAAGGGGGGGAGGTGGTGTTTTATGAGTTCTATTGCAGCAGACATTAACAACCTCCCAACAACCCTGAATGAACAATGGAGCTCACAGCTCAGCACTGGAGCTCCTATAAAGCACAGACTGTCTCCTTAAGCAGCTTCCTGACCCCTGTACATCCAAAGAGCCACCCCAAAAAAGAACTAATCAGACTGACATTTGGCGGGCATCATTCTGGAACAAAGACAGTGGAAAAAGAAACTGGTATCATCCCTCACTGTTCCACAGCTGCTACAGGTATACTCCAGACAAGCAGGGCCTGGAGTGGACCTCAACACTCATACAGCAGAGGGGCTAGACCATTAGAAGGAAAACTAAGTAACAGAAATACTTCATCATCAACAATCTCAGCATCCACAAAGAGACCCAATTGAAAAATCAGCAACTACTAAGATGACAGGTGGATAAATCCATAAAGATGGGAAGAAACCAGCGCAAAAAGGAGGAAAACACCCGAAACCAAAACACCTCACTTCCTACAAAGGACCAAAACTCCTCACCAGCAAGGGAAACAAGCTGGATGGAGAATGACTGTGACAAAATGACGGAATCAGACTTCAGAAAGTGGATAATGAGAAACTTCATAGAGCTAAAAGAACATGTTCTAGATCAGTGCAAAGAAACTAAGAATCTTGAAAAAAGATTTGTAAAAAGATTCGAGGAATTGATAACAAGAATGGACAACTTAGAGAGGAATATGAATGAATTGAAGGAGCTGAAAAACACAACACGAGAACTTCGCGAAGCATGCACAAGTTTCAACAGCCGAATTGACCAAGCAGAAGAAAGAATATCAGAAGTTGAAGATCAACTCAATGAAATAAAATGTGAAACCAAGATTAAAGAAAAAAGCACAAAAAAAAAGGAATGAACAAAATCTCCAAGAAATGTGGGACTATGTGAAGAGACTCAACTTACGTTTGATAGGTGTACCAGAATGTGACGAAGAGAATGAATCCAAGCTGGAAAACACTCTTCAGGAAATTATCCAGGAAAATTTCCCCAACCTAGCAAGACAGGTCAATACTCAACTCCAGGAAATACAGAGAACACCACAAAGATACTCCACAAGAAGAGCAACCCCAAGGCACATAATCATCAGATTCACCAGGGTTGAAATGAAGGAGAAAATACTAAGGGCAGCCAGAGAGAAAGGTCGGGTCACCCACAAAGGGAAGCCCATCAGACTCACAGCAGATCTCTCGGCAGAGACTCTACAAGCCAGAAGAGAGTGGGGGCCAATATTCAACATCCTTAAAGAAAAGAACTTTCAACCCAGAATTTCATATCCAGCCAAGCTGAGCTTCTTAAGTGAAGGAAAAATAAAATCCTTCATGAACAAGCAAGTACTCAGAGATTTTATCATCACTAGGCCTGCTTTACAAGAGCTCCTGAAAGAGGCACTACACACAGAAAGAAACAACCAGTACCAGCCATCCTAAAAGCATACCAAATGCTAAAGACCATCAACAAAATGAAGAATCTACATGAACCAACTGGCAAAACAGCCAGCTAGCATCAAAATGGCAGTATCAAACTCACACATAACAATATTAACCCTGAATGTAAATGGGCTAAATGCACCAATCAAAAGACACAGACTGGCAAATTGGATAAAAAAACAAAACCCATCGGTGTGCTGTATCCAGGAAACCCACCTCACAAGCAAAGATACACAAAGGCTCAAAATAAAAGGATGGAAGAAGATTTACCAAGCAAATGGAGAGCAAAAAAAAAGCAGGAGTTGCAATTCTCGTCTCTGATAAGGTAGACTTTAAAGCAAAAAAGATCAAAAGGGACAAGGAGGGTCATTACATAATGGTAAAAGGATCGATACAACAAGAAGAGTTAAGAATTCTAAATATATATGGACCCAATGCAGGAGCACCCAGATATATAAGGCAAGTTCTTAATGACTTACAAAGAGACTTGGACTCCCACACAATAATAGTGGGAGACTTTAACACTCCACTGTCAATAGCAGACAGATCAACCAGACACAAAATTAAGAAGGATATCCAGGACTTGAACTCAGACCTAGAACAAGCAAACCTGATAGACATTTACAGAACTCTCCACCCCAAATCCACAGAATATACATTCTTCTCAGCACCACATCACACCTACTGCAAAATTGACCACATAATTGGAAGTAAAGCACTCCTCAGCAAATGCAAAACAACTGAAATCATAACAAACAGTCTCTCACACCATAGTGCAATCAAGTTGGAACTCAGAATTCAGAAAATAACTCAGAACCACACAGCTTCATGGAAACTGAACAACTGGCTCTTGAATGTTGATTGGATAAACAATGAAATGAAGGCAGAAATAAAGAAGTTCTTTGAAACCAACGAAAATGAAGACAAAATGTATCAGAATCTCTGGGACACATTTAAAGCAGTCTGTAGAGGAAAATATATAGCAATAAGTGCCCACATGAGAAGAGTGGAGAGATCCAAAATTGACACCCTATCATCAAAATTGAAAGAGCTAGAGGAGCAAGATCAAAAAAGCTCAAAACCTAGCCGAAGACAAGAAATAACTAAGATCAGAGCAGAACTGAAGGAGATAGAGACAAGAAAAACCCTTCAAAAAATCAATAAATCTAAGAGCTGGTTTTTTGAAAAGATCAACAAAATAGACAGACCACTAGCCAGACTGATAAAAAATAAAAGAGTGAACAACCAAATAGATGCAATAAAAAACGATAATGGGGAAATCACCACAGATTCCACAGAAATTCAAACCATCATCAGAGAATACTACAAACAACTCTATGCACATAAACTAGTAAATCAGGAAGAAATGGATAAATTCCTGGACGCCTGTGTCCTCCCAAGCCTAAACCAGGAGGAAGCCGAAACTATGAATAGACCAATAACAAGGTCTGAAGTTGAGGCAGCAATTAAGAGCCTACCACACAAAAAAAGCCCAGGTCCAGATGGGTTCACAGCTGAATTCTACCAGACACACAAAGAGGATCTGGTACCATTCCTTCTGAAACTATTCCAAATAATCCAAAAAGAGGGAGCCCTTCCCAAATCATTTTATGAGACCAACATCATCCTGATACCAAAACCTGACAGAGACTCAACAAGAAAAGAAAACTTCAGGCCAATATCCATGATGAACATAGATGCAAAAATCTTCAATAAAATACTGGCAAACCGATTGCAACAGCACATTAAAAAACTTATCCATCATGATCAAGTAGGATTCATCCCGGGGATGCAAGGCTGGTTCAACATATGCAAGTCTATAAATGTAATTCATCACATAAACAGAAGCAAAAACAAAAACCACATGATTATCTCAATTGACTCAGAGAAGGCATTTGACAAAATTCAACAGCCCTTTATGCTAAAAACCCTCAATGAACTTGGTATTGATGGAACATATCTCAAAGTAATAAAAGCTATTTATGACAAACCAATAGCCAATATCATACTTAATGGGCAAAAACTGGAAGCATTCCCTTTGAAATCCGGCACTAGACACGGATGCCCTCTCTCACCGCTCCTATTCAACATAGTACTGGAAGTTCTAGCCAGAGCAATCAGGCAAGAAAAAGAAATAAAGGGTATTCAAATAGGAAAGGTGGAAGCCAAATTGTCTCTATTTGCAGACGACATGATAGTATACCTAGAAGACCCCATCACCTCAGTCCAAAAGCTCCTGCAACTGATAAGCAACTTCAGCGAAGTCTCAGCATATAAAATCAATGTTCAAAAATCACAAGCATTCCTATACACCAATAACAGACTTAAAGAGAACCAAATTAAGAACGAACTGCCATTCACAATTGCTACAAAGAAAATAAAATACTTAGGAATACAACTCACAAGGAGTGTAAGGGACCTCTTTAAGGAAAACTACAAACCACTGCTCAATGAAATAAGAGAGGACACAAACAGATGGAGAAACATTCCATGTTCGTGGTTAGGAAGAATCAATATTGTGAAAATGGCTATACTGCCCAAAGTAATTTACACATTCAATGCTATCCCCATCAAACTACCATTGAATTTCTTCCCAGAACTGGAAAAAACCACCATGAATTTCATATGGAACAAAAAAAGAGCCTGCATAGCCAAGTCAATTCTAAGCAAAAAGAACACAGTGGGAGGCATCACACTACCAGACTTCAAACTATACTACAAGGCTACAGTAATCAAAACAGCATGGTACTGGTACCAAAACAGAGATATAGACCAATGGAACAGAACAGAAGCATCGGAGGCAACACAACCTATCTACGGCCATATTATCTTTGATAAACCAGACAAAAACAAGCAATGGGGAAAGGATTCCCTATTTAATAAATGGTGTTGGGAAAACTGGCTAGCCATGTGCAGAAAGCAGAAACTGGACCCCTTCCTGACACCTTACACTAAAATTAACTCCAGATGGATTAAAGACTTAAACGTAAGACCTGACACCATAAAAATCCTAGAAGAAAATCTAGGCAAAACCATTCAGGACATAGGAGTAGTCAAGGACTTCATGAATAAAACACCAAAAGCATTGGCAACAAAAGCCAAAATAGATAAATGTGACCTAATCAAACTCCACAGCTTCTGCACGGCAAAAGAAACAGTCACTAGAGTGAATCGGCAACCATCAGAATGGGAAAAAAATCTTTGCAGTTTACACATCAGACAGAGGGCTGATATCCAGAATTTATAAAGAACTCAAACAGATTTACAGGAAAAAAACAAACAAGCCCATTCAGAAATGGGCAAAGGATATGAACAGACACTTTACAAAAGAAGACATACATGAGGCCAACAAACATATGAAAAAATGCTCCTCATCCCTGGTCATTAGAGAGATGCAAATCAAAACCACATTTAGATACCATCTCACGCCAGTTAGAACGGCAATCATTAAAAAATCTGGAGACAGCAGATGCTGGAGAGGATGTGGAGAAATAGGAACACTCTTACACTGTTGGTGGGAGTGTAAATTAGTTCAACCATTGTGGAAGACAGTGTGGCGATTCCTCAAGGACCTAGAAATAGAAATTCCATTTGACCCAGCAATCCCATTACTGGGTATATATCCGAAGGACTATAAATCGTTCTACTATAAGGACACATGCACACGAATGTTCATTGCAGCACTGTTTACAATAGCAAAGAACTGGAACCAACCCAAATGCCCAATGATGATAGACTGGACTGGGAAAATGTGGCACATATGCACCATGGAATATTATGCAGCAATAAAAAATGATGAGTTTGTGTCCTTTGTAAGGACATGGATGAATCTGGAGAACATCATTCTCAGCAAACTGACACAAGAACAGAAAAAGAAATACCGCATATACTCACTCATAGGCGGGTGAGAAAAATGAGAACACATGGACACAGAGAGGCGGTCTACTATACACTGGGGTCTATTGGGGAGAATGGGGGAGGGACAGTGGGGGGGGCTGGGGAGGGATAGCCTCGGGATGAATGCCAAGTGTGGGTGAAGGGGAGGAAGGCAGCAGAACACACTGCCACGTGTGTACCTATGCAACTATCTTGCACGTTCTGCACATGTACCCCAAAACCTATAATGCAATAAAAATTTAAAAAAAAAAAAGTAAGTTTGTGAATATGTATCCTTGACCTATAGGTTGTCTAGATGAGTATGAGGGATGTCTACCCCATATATATATATAATCTATATATATAGAGAGAGATTATTAAAAGAAACCATACAAAACAAGGAAGGGTTTAGGGTTGTCAGAAATTATCAGTTTTTAAGAGTGATATATAAACTGATCTCTGGAAAGAAAGTCATGTGACACTGTGGACAAAGAAGGCATTTCCTGCCATTCTAGGTTATCCACAGTTGTAGAGAGAACAGTACCTAGAATCTTCTGTCTCTAAGGCCTCTTTCTCTCAGATCAGAAGCTTTAAACCATGATTCCCTTCTGGAAGGAAACCATTAAAGTTTTCAAGTCACGCTTCTCCATCACAACTGCCTGCCAATCACAAAACAATGAGCAGACCCTATAATGCTATTTACTTTTACCTTATTGAAAATTAATTCCTGTGATTAGCTGTTTGTTTTATTGTTTTATTTATTTTACATCTGAAATATTCCCCTTATCCACCCTTTATTTTGGTAATAAAGGATATCTTTTTCCCAGAGGGGAATAATTAGATATAGTTTGAGTGGGATTGGTCTCTCCCTACAAAGCCAGGATATGGGTAGAAGTCTTGGGTCCACATAAATACAGTACCCATTCCCTCGGCCGGGTGAGTGGTTGAGTGATGTCCCCATGATCCAGCACATGTCTATCATGAGTTACCATGTAGCACTTCCTTTTACTTTATAAAGACAGGCTCTTTCTAGTAGGCTGATGAAAGTATATTTCCTGCTGCATGAAATTACACTGTCTAATCAACAAAGAAAGAGGAATTCTGGATTCCTAATTATATAAGTTAATACACTGGCTTTTGAATTTTATTTTATTTTATTTTTTTTATTATTATTATTTCGAGATTCAGTCTCACTCTGTCACCCAGGCTAAAGTGCAGTGGCGGGATCTCAGCTCACTGCAACCTCCGCCTCCCGGGTTCAAGCAACTTGCCAGCCTCAGCCTCTCAAGTAGCTGGGACCACAGGTGCACAACACCAGACCTGGGTAATTTTTTTTTTTTGTATGTTTAGTACAGATGGGGTTTCACCATGTTGGCCAGGCTGGTCTTGAACTACCAGCCTCAGGTGATCTGCCTGCCTCAGCCCCAAAAAGTGCTGGGATTACAGGCGTGAGCTGCCATGCCCGGCCTAAATTGTTACTTAAGCTGATTGGATTTGTTTCTATCACTTGCAACAAAAATAGTTCTATATTCATTAATTTTCTCGTTGCCAATGAGCACAAAATGACCCAGTAGACACTCTTATAAATGCATGCACTTCCCACACTTTACAAATGCACACATTTCCTATATCCCGAGTTTTACACTAGCCCATGTGTATTCAGAATATGTTATTATATAAAAATATGTTTTCATTTTATTTTACATCTCTTCTTGCTGCCATTTAATAAGGCTGTAAAGTGGAGTGTGCTAAACACCAACTTCACAATTATGCTAGATTTGGAAATCCTGCATTCTAGTGTTTGACTCAGGTTTATGTAAATAAAATACATATTATTTTAATTAACTTTATTATTTGCATTTGTTTGTATTGAAACTTTTATAAAACTCTCAATATTTCAAAATGTGTTTCACCTGTTTATTCTTGTTTTCCTGTTCAATATTTACTCCATCATCTAAATAATTCTTTACAATGTTGAATCAGATTTGCCAAATAATTTTCAACTTTGTTTCTTGTCTCTCAGCTAGCTTGCCATCTATGACAAGTAAGTCACCTTCAATTTTACAGTTACTTAAAATTTTTCTTTATGTGTCACTATAGAGACTTGTTCAAGGATTTTTAAACATTTAAAGTGATTGTGTTTTCTATTTTCCTCATTATCCAAGCACATTTACCCTTCAAAGAATGTCAATTGATTATTCAAGTACAAATTTCTCTTACAGGGATCCTATAACCTGTTGTAGTATCTAAAAATTCTTACTGAGGTTTCTGTAATGATTAATAGTTTTTGGGTTTACTATCCCACTTTTTTTTACTTCTGAGCAGCATTCATATTTAAAATAAAATTATCCAACTTCCATAGTAAAGCTTGATTTTGTTAGAAAGTGGTAAATTAATATGAGGCACTCATACATTTTCCTGTAAACTTATTTAATATTCCATATGTTATAGACTGAATGGTTGTATAATCCCACAATTCATATATTAAAGCCCTAACAACCTATGCAACTTCATTTGGAGTAATTAAAGTTACATGAAGTTATTAAAGTTAAATGAGGCCATAATGGTAGAACCCTGATCCAGTAGAATTGATCGACTTACAAGAAAAGAAAGAAACCAGCACTCTCTTTCTCTTTGCATACACAAATGAGAAGAGGCCATGTAGAGGCTGTGTATGCAAAGAGAAGGAGAAAGCTCTGGAGCCATGTGGAGGCCAGGGACTAACCATGCTTCCATCCTGATCTCAGACTTCCAGACTCGAAAACTGAGAAAATAAATCTCCGTTGTTTAAGCCAGCCTGTCTATGGTACTGTGTTATGTAGCTCAAGAAGAATAAGATACCATATTCATGTAACAAATAAAGTATGCAGGGCAGAGCAATGCCTATTGTAGCTATAAGTTTTATTCTTCAGATCACCTTGTTAGATATCTTGATTTGAGAAGTGTTTATTGAGTATCTATTAAGTGCTGGCATCCTCTGAGGAACTTGGTGATAAATCAGTAACTAAAACTAAGACCTGTATCACTGGGGAGCTTCCATTTCAATGAGAGTTAAAGTGGTTGAGGGCTGGGCAGATGTATAATAATTAATAAGGATAATAAATAAGTGAATCAAATAATAAACTAGAAGGTGATACATGATATGCAAAAAGTGAGAAGATAGTCAAAGCTTGGATGCATATTGGCAATATTATCAAGAAAGGATAACAATAGAAGTTGAGGTCAAATAGGTATTAGTGGAAAAGGCTTTATAAGGCAAAGTTTTTAACTCTGGTATAGGATAAAATGCAAGATGTTCATGAAATTGCATGGAATATATTTTCAGTCTTGCTGCAGAAAGCTAAATAACGAGCTTCCAAAGATACCAGAATCCTTATTTCTAGAACATGTAGCTATAGTACTTTTTGTCATAAGAGGAACTTTACAGATGTTATTAAGGATTTTGAGATGGAGATTATGCTGAATTATCTGGGGGGCTCAGTGTACTTACAGGGGTTATTATAAGAGGGAGGCAGGAAGATCAGAGTTAGAGAAAGGAGATGAAAAGAACAAAAGCAGAGACAGGAACTTTGTGCTTTGAAAAATGAGGAAAGGTCTACCTTTCAAGGAATGCAGGTGGCCTTTAGAAGCTGAAAAGGCAAGAAAATAGATTCTTCCCAGAGTCTTGAGAAAGTGAAGCTCTATTGACACCTTATTTCTTTATTCATATTTATATGTTTCCTTTCTATATTTCATCGTTTCAACTTTTATTTTCCATTGAAGAGGTACATGTGCAGGTTTGTTAACTAGCAGGTTGCCCTTCTCCCCATCTACCCACTCTAATAGTCCCCAGAATCTATTGTTCCCAACTTACTGTTCCTATGCACCCAATGTTTAGCTCCCAATTTTAAGTGAGAACATGCACTATTTGTTTTTCATTCCTGTGTTAATTCACCTCAGATGATGGCCTCTATTTGCATTCATTTTGCTGTAGAAGGGCATTATTTTATTATTTTCATGGCTGCATAGTATTCCATTGTGAGTATGTATCACATTTTTTAAAAATCCCATCTGCAATTGATGGACACCTAGATTGATTTCAGGCCTTTGCTATTGTGAATAGGGCTGTGATGAATATATGAGTGCATGTGTCTTTTTTTGTAAAATTATTTATTTTCCTTTGGGTACATAACCCAGTAATGAGATTGCTGAGTTGAATGACAGTTCTACTTTTAATCCTTTGAGAAATCTCCAAACTGCTTTCCATAGTGACAGAACTCATTTACAATCCCAACAGTGTATGAATGTTCTCTTTTTTCCATAATCTTACCACCATCTGTAATTTCTTGACTTTTTTTAAGATAGAACAATTTTTTTAATTGTACTTTAAGCTCTGGGGTACACATACACATCCTGCAGGGTTGTTGCATAGATACACATAAGACATAGTGGTTTGCAGTCTCCATTCCTCCATCGGCTACATCAGGCATTTCTCCCAGTTCTTTCCCTCCCCAGCCTCCCCACCCCCACCTGGCTAGCCCCTTGCTCCCCAGCCCCCAAGCTACCCCATTGTGTGATGTTCCCCTCCCTATGCCCACGTGGTCCTATTGTTTATCATCCGCCTATGAGTGAGAACATGCGGTGTTTCATTTTTTGTTCTTGTGTCAGTTTGCTGAGAATGATGATTTCCAGATTCAACCATGACCCTACAAAGGACACAAACTCATCATTTTTTATGGCTGTATAGTATTCCATGGTGTGTATGTGTCACATTTTCTTTGTCCAGTCTATCATTGATGGGCATTTGGGTGGGTTCCAGGTCTTTGCTATTGTAAACAGCACCTCAATGAACATACGTGTGCATGTCTTTATAATAGAATGATTTATATTCCTTTGGGTGTATATGCAGTAATGGGATTGCTGAGTCAGATGGAATTCCTATTTCTAAATCCTTGAGGAATCACCACACTGTCTTCCACAATGGTTGAACTAATTTACAGTCCCACCAACAGTGTAAAAGTATTCCTTTTTCTCCACATCCTCTCCAGCATCTGTTGTCTCCAGATTTTTTAATGATCGCCATTCTAACTGGCATGAGATAGTATCTCAATGTGGTTTTGATTTGCATTTCTCTAACGACCAGTGATGAAGAGCATTTTTTCCTATGTTCCTCAGCAACATAAATGTCTTCTTTTGAAGTGTCTTTTCATGTCATTTACCCACTTTTTGATGGGGTTGTGTGATTTTTTTCTTGTAAATCTGCTTTAGGTCTTTGTAGGTTCTGGATATTAGCCCTTTGTTAGATGGGTAGATTGCAAAAATTTTGGAATCTGTTGATTGCTGGTTCACTCTAATGATTGTGCAGAAACTCTTAATTTTAATGAGATCTCATTTGTCTGTTTTGGCTTTTGTTGTCATTGCTTTTGATATTTTAGTCATGAAGTTCTTGCCTATGCCTATGTGCTAAATGGTATTGCCTAGGTTTTCTTCTAGGGTTTTTACGGTGTTAGGTCTTATGTTTAAATCTTTAATCCATTTGGAGTTAATTTTGGTGTAAGGTGTAAGGAAGGGGTCCGGTTTCAGCTTTCTGCATATGGCTAACCAGTTTTCCGAGCACCATTTATTGAGCAGGGAATCCTTTCCCCATTGCCTATTTTTGTCAGTTTTGTCAAAGATTTTCTTGATTTTATAGTACTATCCATTCTGACTAGTGTGAGATGGTATCTTTTTATGGTTTTGATTTAAATTTCTCTGATGATTAGAGATATATATTTTTTCATGTATTTGTTGGCCACTTACTTCTTTTGGGAAGTGTCTGTTCATGTCCTTTATCCTCTTTTTCATCAGGTTATTTGTTTTCACTTGTTGAGCTGTTTACATTTCTTATAGATTCTGAATATTAGACTTTTGTCAGATGCCTAGTTTGCGAATGTTTTCTCCCATTCTGTAGGGTGTTTGCTTTCTCTGTTGATAGTTTCTTTTGCTGAGCAGATGCTCGTTAGTTTAATCAAAAATTTTTCCATTGATTAATTTTTGTTTTTGTGTTAATTGCTTTTGAGGACTTAGTCCTCAATTCTTTGCCAAAGTTAATGTCCAGAAGGGTATTTTCTAGGTTTTATTCCAGGATTTTATAATTTGAAGTTTTACATTTAAGTCTTTAATTCATCTTGAGTTAATTTTTATAGATAGTGAAAGTTAGTGGCCCAGTTTCATTCTTCTGCTTATAGCTAGCCAGTTATTCCAGCACTATTTATTAAATAGGGAGTCATTACCCCATTCTTTTTTTTGGTCAAGTTTGTCAATGATCAGATGGTGTAGGCATGTACCTTTATTTCTGAGTTCTTTATTTTGTTCTGCTGGTCTGTTTTTGTACCAGTATCATATTGTTTTAGTTACTGTAGTCTTATAGTATAGTTTAAAGTCAGGCAATATGATGCCTCTGCCTTTGTTCTCTTTGGCAGAAGATTGCTTTGACCAGGCTCTATTTTGGTTCCATCTGAATTTTAGAATAGTTTTATTTTTTTCTAATTTTGAGAAAAACATTATCAGTAATTTTATAGAAAGTGTTAAATCTGTAAATTGCTTTGGGCACTAATGGTCATTTTAACATTATGACTATTCCCAGTCCATCAGCATGGAATGTTTTTCCATTTGTTTGTGTTATATCTTACTTCTTTTAGCAGTGTTTTGTAATTTTCCTTATAGAGAAATTTCATCTCCTTGGTTAGACGTATTCCTGGGTATTTCAATTTTTGTTATAAATAAGACTGTACTCTTGATATGACTCTCAGTTTGAACTTCATTTGTGTATAGAAATGCTATAGATTTTTGTATATTGATTTTGTATTCTGAAACTTTACTGAAATCATTTATCAGATCTAGGATCCTTTTGGAGGAGTCTAGGTTTTGCTATGTATAGAATCATATCAGCAGTAAAAAGAGATAATTTTACTTATTTTTCTGTTTGTATGTCTGTCATTTATTTCTCTTGATTGATTACTCCAGCCAGGATTTCCATTAGTGTGTTGAAGAGGAGTGGTGAGAATGGACATCATGTCTTCTTCCTGTTCTTAAGGGCAATGCTTCTAGCTTTTACTCACTCAGTATATTTTCTACTGGTTTGTGATAGATGGCTCTTATTATTTTGAGGTATGTTCCTTCCACATCTAGTTTGTTGAGGATACCTTGATTTAGCCCACTGAAAATGATTTTGGACTTCTGACTTCCAGAACCATAAGATAATACATTTGTGTTTTTAAAAACTACCTTATTTGTGGTAATTTGTGTTATTTTAAAAATTAACGTGCTTCCACCAGGAATCAAGCCAAATGCCCATCGATGATAGACTGGATAGAGAAAATGTGGCACATATATACCATGGAATATTATGCAGCAATCAAAAACGATGAGTTCATGTCCTTTGTAGGGACGTGGATGAACCTGGAGAACATCATTCTCAGCAAACTGACACAAGAACAGAAAATGACATACCGCATGTTCTCACTCATAGGTGGGTGTTGAACAATGAGAACACATGGACACAGGGAGGGGAGCACTACACACTTGGGTCTGTTGGGGGAATAGGGGAGGGACAGCAGGGGGTAGGGAGTTTGGGAGAGATAGCATGGGGAGAAATGCCAGATATAGGTGAAGGGGAGGAAGACAGCAAATCACACTGCCACGTGTGTACCTATGCAACTATCTTGTGTATTCTTCACATGTACCCCAAAACCTAAAATGCAATTAAAAAAAATTGCGTGCTTCCTTTCCGTCCTTAATATTTTCTTACTTTCTCTACTATATTCCCAATCTGAGTGTTGTAACAAACTTATGGCCATAAATTAATGATGAAGAGACTGTAACTCATGGAATAAAGCATATCATTCCTCTATAGCATGGCTACCTAGGCCAGTGATTCACTGAGGGGGCTGTGCCATGAATATGAACACATTTGAACATTTCTTACCTGGTATGTTGAGGTGTGTAAATGGTTGCTAAAGACTATATATTGATTTGAGCTACTCTTTATCTTTTTTTCCTACTCCAATCCCAACCACTTCATGGCACTTCATTTATTGATTATTATATTTATCTTTAAATTCTCCACTTGTCAATATTTTCTAATTTATTTTTATTTTCTTGATTGAAGAATTTAGCAAACTCTACCTACCACTGCCCCTCTGCCAGCTTTTAAACACCAGTTTTTTAAGAGGATAAAATAGATAATTTTTAAATTTTACTCATCAGTTTTCATAAGAGCTATTTCTATCTGTATTGCTTCAGGATGATATTGGGAATAATTTAAACTCTGTTTAACTGCGCTTATTGCTAACCAGCAATATTTTAAAACTATAATTTTTCTATACTTATGATACAAATTTGGATTTAGAAGGAGTACATGCTCAAAACCATTTTTTTTCCTCTAAAAAGTGGTTGTGGAGGATATGTGTCTGAGTCCTTGCTTGTTTAATAATAAAGCTTTTCCAATTTTAGCTGGACAGAAAAAGTCCTATGTCACAAAATATTTTTTTACATGGAACTTGGTACATTTGAATGTATTATCTTAAGGACATTAATATTATAAAAGAAAGTCTGAAACTGGCTTAATTTTTGTAAATTTAGAGATAAACATTTCATTTTTGCTTTGAAGGTAATTCTCCTAGAGATAATTCTTAATACTTGAAATAAAGAACACTTACCAAGGTGTAATTAATTGACTAAGTGTTGAATTTTCTCTTTTCCTTTTCCATTCTCTCTCTTCACACTCCTGCTCACACGTGCACAATAATATTGTCTACTTTTAAGAGTTTGGTTCTTTCTACAACTGGGAAGAAATTTTCCATGCATATAATCATTTGCTTGTACTTAATCTTCTCTGTTTGTAATTTTGTTATGTGTCTCTTATTATATAACCCAAGGGTTACATCTCCTTCACTGAAATGTTTCTTCTTCTTAATAAATTTGACTCTTAATAACCCTGTTATATGGTTCCCTTACAGTGTGCTTGCTGTAGAACACAGTTCATTTGTGGTTAGCCCTGAACTGGAGGTATAAATTTATTATGTATGTGTGTGTCACAAACACACACACATGCATAATGAATGCTAATATTTTCTTACTACAATCATAATTAACACTGTAATGGTCCTATAAATTACTAATGAATATGGGGCATGTTGCAAACACCTATAGTGTTTGTTTGCCTTGTCACCATGTCATATTTCATGATGATAAACAATTTTATGCTATGGCAACAGTGAATATGTTGATAATATTTAGTCATGAGAAGTTTCTAAACATGAAAATATCTTAATGAACTCTATTCTTGAAATAATACAGAAGAATATTATATCACCATCTAAAACAAATCATCCATTTTAAAGTTCACTTTTCAGCATAACTCTAAAATATATTTACTTGAGCTATTTATTGAGCACTTACAAGTTCCAGGCACTTTTCTTTGTCCAAACAACATAGCAAGGAACAACAGAGACACACAGCTTACATTCCAGTGTTGGAGAATAGGTAAAGAACAAGATACACACACAAACCACACAAATGCTAAGGAGAAAATGTACACTAGGGAAGGCAGTTAAGGAGTATTGGCATAGGTCAGTATGGAAATTTTTAGACTGGGCGCGGTGGCTCACACCTGTAATCACAGCACTTCGGGAAGCTGAGACAGGCAGATAACGAGATCAGGAGATCAAGACCAGCCTGGCCAACATGGTAAAACCTACAGTGCATGCCTGTAGTCCCAGCTACTTGGGAAGCTGAGGCAGAAGAATTGCTTGAACTCAGGAGGTGAGCCAAGATTGCGCCACTGCACTCAAGCCTGGGTGACAGAGTGAGATTCTGTCTCAAAAAAAAAAAAAAAAAAAGAAAGAAAGAAAATTTTAATACAGTGATTAGGAAAGACCTCACCAAGGTGATCTTTCAGAAAACAACTGAAGGAGGTGCTCAAGTTTGTAAAATAATTAGCATTCTCTTCAAGGTATGATGCTGGGTATTCCGTATTAAGTGTATGTGGCGAAAATGTGTTATTTGTTCTCCAAACATGATTTTTGTCTATAATCAAACTTTATAAATATCTTAGTTTTCTACAACTGGTAAATACATTTAGAGAACATATCTTTCAATGATATTATTGTGATTTCATTTAACAATAACAGTATTTTATATGTCATCCATATAATTCTTCAGACTGTTTAGACTGTTCACTTTAGGCATTTAAGTGCACTCCTGAAAACTGTAAACTGTGATTCAGTGGATGACTCCGGCACTAGACTCCAACTACTGTAGTCACAGTTACAGACTACCTTGAACATTCTTTCCCCAAATATCATTTAGAAGAATGGAAAGACTATAATGTTAAATTCAGTCAATGTTGGAATTGACTTTCTAATGCTTCCCTATTCCTCCAAATGTTTTCTAACTCTTAAGCATTTTGTGTTCAGAGTCACACTGACGTGGCAAGAAAAAGGCAATTATTAATTCAAGAAAAAAAAGTGACTGCCATTATATTTTAGATGTCACACGAAAAGTTGCCCAACATGTTTATTTTCTGTATATTATAATCTTATTTCCATCAAAATCTACAAACATTTTATGTGAATCTGTTTCAGATAAAAATAAAACAACTCCCTCTAAGGAGAGGAAAAGGAAATAAGAAAGTGAAAGACAGAAAGCCCTCCGTTACACTGTTCTGCTCCATATACAGAGCAATGTCTTTAATTACCAATCAGTGTTTTTGAATTAAATCTTATCAAGTGAAACCAAATCTAAACTACATCTCATGGAAAATTAGTACACCCTTAATGAGAAGTGCAATTTAATAATTACAATTTAACCAATCGTGGAACTTAATTGCAAAAATGCTATCTACTTGAGAGCCTAAGAACTTAAAATAGTATACAGACATACCTCCAAGATATTGCCAGTTGGGTTCCATGTCTGCCTCCCACTGCTGCTCATAATGCCCAGGCTGTTCACACCAAGCGGTATCTGCAGGCCAGGGCCAAGCTGCCCTCTGCTCCCACTTAGCTTCCCTTCCAGGTTCCAGTGCACATAAAAGTCATGTCTTAAAAATGTACATACCTTAATATAAATATTTTATTGCTAAGAAATGCTCATGATAATCTGAGCTTTCCATCACAGGTAATTTTCCTTGCTAAAAGGTGTTGCCTTGATGTTGATGGTTGATCAATGATCAGAGTGGTGGTTGCTGAAGATGTGGGGTAGCTGTGGCAGTTTCTCACAATAAAACAATAGAGTTTGTCCCATTGATTGAGTCTTCCTTCAATAAAAGATCTTTCTGTAACATCCAATACTCTTTGATAGCATTTTACCATAGTATATATTTTTTTCAAAATGAAAGTCAATCCTCTCCAACCCTGCTGCTGCTTTATCGGTGAAATTTTGTAATATCCTAAAACCTTTGTTGTCATTTCAGCAATGTTCATGGCCTCTTCACCAGAAGTAGATTTCATCTCAAAAATCCACTTTCTTTGTTCAATTAGAATCAACTCCTCATCTGTTCAAGTTTTATCATGAGGTTGCAGCAATTCAGGCACCTCTTCAGGCTCCATTTCTATTTCTGGTCTCTTGCTACTTCCACTACATCTGCAACTGTTACTCCTTCAACTAAAGTCTTGAAGCCCTCAAAGTAACACATGAGAGTTGGAATCAACTTCTTCCTAATTCCAATTAATGTTGATGTTTTAACCTTCTCTCAGGAATCGCAAGTGTTCTTAAAGGTATCTGGAATGACATATTATTTCTAGAGGTTTTCAATTTACTTTGCTCAGATCCATTAGAGGAATTACTATATATGGTAGCTATAGCCTCATGAAAAGTATTTTTTAAATAATAAAACCTGAAAGTCAAAATATCTTTTTAATCCATGGACTGCAGAATGAATTAGTATTAGCAGGCAATAAAAAATACATAAATCTCCTTGTGTAGCCTCATTAGAGTTCTTGAATTACCAGGCACATTGTGAGTAAGCAGCAATATTTTGAAAAGAATATTTCTTCTTTTCTTCTGAGCAGTAGGTCTGAACAATGTGCTTAAAATATTCATTAAACCATGCCATAAACAAATGTCGTATCACACAGCCTTTGTTTTTCTATTGAAAAAGGACAGACAGAGAAGATTTAGCATACTTTTTAAAGGCTCTCCAATTTTTGAAATAGTAAGTGAGCATTGGCTTCAACTTAATCATCAACTGCATGAGCTTCTAGGAAGATAATCAGCCTGTCCTTTAAGTTTTGTAACTAGGCATTAACCTCCTCTTTAGCTATGAAAGTCCTACCTGTTATTTTTTTCCAATAGAAGGCTATGTCATCTTCGTTGAAGATCTGCTGTTTAGTGTAGCCCTCTCATCAATGATCTTAGCTGTATATTCTGGAGAACTTGCCACAGCTTCTCCATCAACCCTTTCTGCTTCATTTTGCACCTTTATGTTATGAAAATGGCTTCTTTCTTTAAACTTCGTGAACCAACCTCCACTAGCTTTAAACTTCTCTTCTGCAGTTTCCTCACCTCTCTGAGCTTTTATTGAATTGAAGAAAGCTGGATATTAAGCTTTGGCTCTAACAAATGTCATGTCTGGTTTGATCTTCTATCCAGACCACTGAAACTTTCTGCATATCAGCAATAAGGCTCTTTCACTTACTTATCATTTGTGTTTACTGGAGAAGCAATTTTAATTTTCTTTAGAAACTTTGCACTCATGACTTGGCTGTTTGGTGAAAGAGGCCTAGCTTTTGGCTTATCTAGGCATTCAACATGCATTTCAATTGCTAATGTAGGGTGTTCTTCACTAACCTTAATTATTTCTAGCTTTTGATTTATGGTGAGAAATGTATGATTTCCTTTCACTTGAAATCTTAGATGCCTCTGGAAGGTTATTAAATGACCTAATTTCAATATTGTTGTTTCTCAGAAAATAGAGAAGTTCAAGGAGATGGAGAGAAATAGGAATAGCTGGTAGGTAGAACAGTCAGAACACACACAACTAGTACATTAATTTCACTGTCTTCTACAAGCACAGTTTGTGTCACCCCAAAATAATTACAATAGTAACATTTAATATAACAAATCAGAAGTAACTATAATGGTATGGAATCTTTGGAATGTCACTTTTCTGGCTGGAAACCTGTGACCAGAAACTCCTTTGCTTGAGTTTTGCTTGGGCTTCCTGGGTTCCTTGCACCTACTCTGCTTGGCAGGTTGCACTTGGCTCATGCCACTGGTCTGGATCCCATGCCTCCATGGAAGATGACAACTCAGGTGTGGAGTGGCAAGAGGTGTAAGTGTGGGGTCCAATGACTGCTCCATCAGACACACTGGCTGCTGCTGAGGAGCGACCAGCTCCTGGTGCCAGCATGGGCACCAGCATTCTGCAAGGCTGGAACCAGGTGTGCCCCAAGCAGCTTCCTCACTGGCGCCAGGGAATGCAGTGGCGCCTAGAAGCTAGGAGACACTAGGTACCACAGGGCCCCAAAGAGAGAGTCACAGTCCTGGCTTGAAGAGCTCCCAGGTCTGGGATCCCCAAAGGGCCACATCACTTCTTTCCTTCTCTTTGCCTGCAATGTGGAGAGCACAGGGTAATCTCAGATCTATTTGTGTTACAGCTCTTTTAGCCCTGCCATTCAACTTGTCCTATTTCCTGTCCTGTGGCCAAGAAGAATGAGGTATTCAGACAAGTGTAGGGTGAGCAAGGCAAAGAGGAGCTTTGTTGAGCAATAGAACAGCTCACTCTTCCACAATGGGTAGCTCCTTTCCATAGTCAGAGTGTCCTGACAAATGTTCACATCTTAGCCGAAAGGAGACCCTGGAGTGAGAAGCTCCCCTCTGTAGGCAGGTCATCCCATCCTCTCCATAGCTCTTAGCAGTCACAAGGTTCTGGAGTGTATATCTCCTCTCTGCAGCTGTTTGTCTCAATGTCTATCCTACTCTGGCTGAACCTGGGGCTTTCATGAACCTCAGAGGGAAGGAGTACATGTTCATTGGTCAATGGGTAGCCACAGGGAAGCCTGGAAAAGGCAAAACAGATTCCCACTCCATTTGCCAGACTGGCATTCCAGCCCCTAGCCTTCAGACCAGGAAGGCCTGAAGGTGAGGCCTCACCAGGGACCCATTCACTTCTGCCCAGGAACCTGTCTGCCTCTCACTGCTGTTCACAATGCCCAGGCTGTTCATGCCAAGGAGCACCTGCAGGCCAGCACCAAGCTGCCCTCAGCTCCCACTTACTTCCTTCCCATGCACATTGTCACTCTAAGTCTGGAGGGGGCTGAGGTGGCAGGGGACTGGTGTGTTAGCACTGCCCCAGCATGCACACATCTGGCTGAGCTGCGACAACACCTGGGCTCAGCCCCAACTTTACTCCCGGATTTGCAAGGGGAAGCCAGGCAGTGGGAGAGGTCACTTCCAAGCCTGCAAGGGCAGGGCACCTTTCCAGGCCCCCAAGAGCACTGGGATGCCTGGGTCTGCAGCCACGGTTTGGGTAGCTGCAGCTGCACCCAGGGGGATAGAGATCCTGTTTGCTCCATGGAGGGGGAGGCCCAGGTCTGCAGCTATGGTTTGGGAGGCTTCAGCTATGCCCAGGAGAGCAGGGCTTCTGCCTGCTGTCTGGCTCCAAAAGCACAAGAATGCCTAGGTCCACAGCTCTGGCTTAGGCAGCTGCCATAGCACCTGGGGAGTCTCCTCCCCAGCTTGGAAGAAGCAGGGCTTCCACTTGTTCCTGGCTCCTGTCAGCTCCATGGAATGTGTGGCTCAAGCTGCGCCTCCCAGCTGCAGCCAGCATGATGGCACTGGCCAATCCAGAAGGCCTGTCATTGCCAACAATAACAGGTACAATAATGATGATGAAAATGTTTAAAATATTGTGAGAAGTACCAAAATGTGACACAGAGACATGAAGTGAGCACATGATGCTGAAAAATGGCCCTAATAGACTTGCTCTATGCAGTATTGCCAAACAACTTCAACTTGGAAAGACACTTTATATCTGTGAAGTCCAATAAAGTAAACCACGATACAACAAGGTATGTCTGTATATTATAATACTGAGAGTCTTACATGCTGAGTTCATGGTGCAGTTTTTTACTAGATTAGGTCCATTAGTGTGATGAAATATAATATTTGTATACACTCTTTTATAATACTTGCATATAATGACCCTTTGCTGACCACAGAAATAACATACATCCTTTTGTTCTCTATTTTTATGCATTATTTGCTACTCATGGATTATAAAGATTTTGATGGATTTTATTGAAATATCATTAAGTTTTCTATGATATAGTGAAAAATTGAGTTCCTTTGCATGTTAACTTTCTACTAATCTAGTACATGAAATACTCTTAGTATAATTTTATCAGCGAATAAATTTCATCCTGCCGTCAGAAGCGAAAATAGGTTCTACAGCACCTAGCAAGAGAGAACATAAAAATTAGAATATATGCCTTGTAATCTTCACCTAGTTGCTTGAGATCCAGCAAAATATCAGCTTAGGGCAAATATCCAATAAATACTTGCTGATTAATTGATTGTGCATGTTATGAGAGCCTCAGAGAAATGGTAAAGAAGTTTAAATTACTGTACTTAAACTATTAAAATTTGATATAAAATTTGTTGACAATGTTCTGATTTGATCTCTCAAAGTAGCTTTTTATAACCTTGAAATAATTATTATATGTAGTTGTAGACATAAAGTATAGTAAATATATACGTGCATCACATTTTCCTAGTGTTGAAACACTCATTAGCTGTAAGTATAGGTTTAGTATCCCCTATCTGAGATGTTTAGGGCCAGAAATGTTTCAAATATGAGATTTTAGATTTTGCAATATTTGAATACACATAAGGAGATAGCTTGGAGATGGCGCCAAAATCTAAACACAAAATTCCTTTATATATACCTTAGATACATAGCCTGAAGGAAACTTTATACAATATTTTAATAATTTTCTGCACGAAACAAAGTTTTGACTACAGCCTGTCACTGAGGTCAGGTGCAGAATTTTCCACCTGTGGCATTATGACATTTGGTAAAAAAAAATTTGGAGTCTGAAGCATTTTCTATTTTGGTTTCCAAATTAGGAATGCTTAACTAGTATTTACAAAGTTAAAATAAGTACAGGAAAGACCTGTGAACTCTCAGTGTTCTGTTCCTTGATAATATTATGCTAGATTTATCAATGCCTCAATTTCAGTATCTTCCTCCTTCTTTCACTTTTCTTAATTTTCTTCAACATATCTTCAACTTACAAAGTGTAATAATAGGTACACTTTGCCGGGTATTTGAAGAGCAAATAAATAGAGCATCTTCTTGATTGGTGCTCAGAAACTAGATAACACCTTGTATATCTGGTAAATCTGAAAACAAAGTGCAAAACAAGGAGTATCAAAAGATATTTTAAGCATTTTAAATACAACTATTTCAAGACTTTATTTTATTTTTATTATTATATTTTAAGTTCTGGGGTAGATGTGCAGAACATGCAGGTTTCTTACATAGGTATATATGATGTGCCATAGTGGTTTGCTGCATTCATCACCCTGTCATCTACATTAGGTACTTCTCCTAATGTTATCTCTTCTCTATCCCCCACCCCCCGCTATCCCTCCCCTAGTCCCCCAGCCCCTGACAGGCCCCAGTGCGTGATGTTCCCCTCCCTGTGTCCATATGTTCTTATTGTTCAACACTCACTTATGAGTGAGAACATGCAGCATTTTGTTTTCTGTCCTTGTGTCAGTTTGCTGACAATTATGGTTTCCAGCTTTATCCATGTCCCTGCAAATAACATGAACTTACCTTGTTTAGGGCTGCATAGTATTCCATGGTGTATATGTGCCACATTTTCTTTATCTAGTCTATAATTGATGGGCATTTGGATTGATTCTAAGTCCTAGCTATTGTGAACAGTGCCACAATAAGCATACACGTGCACGTATGTTTATAATAGAATGATTTATAATCCTTTGTGTATATAACTAATACTGAGGTTGCTGGTCAAATGGTATTTCTAGTTCTAGATTTTTGAGGAATTGACACACTGTCTTCCACAATAGTTGAACTAATTTACACTCTCACCAACAGTGTAAAAGCATTTCTATTTCTCCATATCCTCTCTAGCATCTATTGTCTCCTAACTTTTTAATGATTGCTGTTCTAACTGACGTGAGATGGTATCTCATTGTGGTTTTGATTTGCGTTTTTCTGATAACCAGTGATGATTAGCTTTTTTTTCATATTTTCGTTGGCTGCATAAATTTCTTTTGAGAAGTGTCTGTTCATATCCTTCACCCACTTCTTGATGGAGTTGTTCGTGGATCAAACAGAGGCCTCAGAAATAATGCCACACATCTGCAACCATCTGATCTTTGACAAACCTGACAAAAACAAGCAACAGGAAAAGGATTTTCTATTTAATAAATGGTGTTGGAAAAACTGGCTAGCCACATGCAGAAAGCTGAAACTGAATCCCTTCCTTATGCAAAAATTAACTCAAGATGGATTAAAGATTTAAACATAAGACCTAACATCATAAAATCCCTAGAAGAAAACATAGGCAATACCATTCAGGACATAGGCATAGGCAAGGACTTCATGACTAAAACACCAAAAGCAATGGCAACGAAAGCAAAAATAGACAAATGGGATCTAACTAAACTAAAGGGCTTCTGCATAACAACAACAACAAAAACCCTGTCATTAGAGTGAATGGAAACCAACAGAATGGGAAAAATTTTTTGCAATCTACTTATCTGACAAATGGCTAATATCCAGAACCTACAAAAAAACTCAAGATTTTAATAAACATTTCAAACAGCCTATACTGATGGTTATTTAAAGATTTACTCATGTGACTCAACATACATAGTCTCTATGACATTGGTTGTGTGGCTGTTTTAATAAGTTGATACTCCTTGAATTATAAAAATGTATGCTTTTGTTCTGAAACACACATGTGAAGCTGATCTCAGTAGTCCTGAAGTTCTCAAAGAAGCCTCATTTTCCTCTTGGAAAAATGTTGAAATAAATAGCGGCTTTTAATCAATTGCCGAAACATTTGTATGTCACTTTTCAGAACAATGCCTAATGTTAATGCTCCTATAAATCAGCTGGGGGTCTTGTTAAAATATTGTTAAATGATTCTTATTTAGGAGATTTGAACTATGATGTGAAATTCTGCAATCCAACAAATTCTCAGGTGTAATTCATGCTACTGGTAGAAGGATCACAACTTTATATAGCAACAGTTTACCAAGACAACATAAACCCATTGCAACAATCCAAAAGTGACTGTTGAAGAATTATGTGTAATGTTGCTATTATAGAAAAGAAAGGAATCTGTATGTGGACTCTGACTCAGATAAAGTAAAAATGTATTTTTTCGTAAATGTGATTCATTATTTTTGTACCAGGTATGGCTATAAAAAGAATAGGCCTTTATCCTGTTGAAGTAATATTGTAGTTGTGGGCAAAACCCTGTGTCTATTCTAGCTACCATCCTTAAAATGGATGCTCCAGATCCAATCAGGTTTTTGTAAAATATTACCTTACCAGCAGCTATCTCACTGTGAAACCTGCCTAAATATTAGTTAATATGATTAGGGCAAAAATATATAGTGAATGTAAAACACTTTGACTCTTGCTGTCATGAAACTTCTGCTTTGATTAATTGGGACCTGCAGCCTCCCCTGATGTTAGCAAGGTCTGAAAAACACCTGTTCATTAAATACCCTAGGATGTCATGCTCTGATATCTTGCCCCAGCTGTAAGCAATATTTATGTTTTATTGTTCCTTCTCATTTTACACCTGCCATAACTTAAAACTGTTGATTTGCCAGATTCTTGCAAAATCATTCTCTAATTTATAGTTTTTATTGTGACTTAAGAAGCTAATTAGAGATTCCCGGACAAGATGCCTGAGAAGAATCAGCTCCAGTCTGCAGCTCCCAGCGAGACCAATGCAGAAGGTGGGTGATTTCTGTATTTCCAGCTGAGGTATCTGGTTCATCTCATTGGGTTAGACAGTGGGTGCAGTTCATGGAGAGTGAGCAGAAGCAGGATGGTGCATTGCCTCACCTGAGAAGTGCAAAGGGTGGGGAAACTTCCTCCCCTAACCAAGGGATACTGTGAGGCACTGTGCCATAAGAAATGGTGCTATCCAGCTCAGACATTATGCTTTTCTAATGGTCTTCACAAACCACAGACCCGGAGATTTTTTCAGGTGACAACACCACCAGGGCCCTGGATTTCAAACACAAACCTGGGTGGCTGCTTGGCAGACATAAAGCTAGCTACAGAAGTTTTTTGTTGTTTGTTTGTTTGTTTGTTTTTTACCCCAGTGGCAACTGGAACACCAGCAAGACAGAACCATCCACTCCTCTGGAAAGGGGACTGAATCCAGAGAGTTGAGTGGTCTTGCTCGGTGGATCCCACCCCCAGAAGCCCAACAAGCTAACATCCACTGGCTTGAAAGTCTCACCGCCAGCACAGTAGTCTGAACTTGACCTGGGACACCAGAGCTTGGTGGGGGGATGGACATCCACCATTACTGAGGTTTTAGTAGGCTGCTTTTCCCTCACAGTGTAAACAAAGTTCCAGGAAGTTTGGACTGGATGGAGCCCACTGTAGCACTGCAAAGCTGCTGTAACCAGACTGCCTCTCTAGATTCTTTCGTCTGGGTGGGACATCTCTGAAAGAAAGGCAGCAGAGCCAATCAGGGGCTTATAGATAAAACTCCTATCTATCTCCCTAGGACAGAGCATCTGGAGGAAGGGACAGCTATGGGGACGGCTTTAGCAGTCTTAAACATTCCTGCCTGTAGGCTCTGAAGAAAGCATGGGATCTCCCAGTACAGCACTCAAGCTCTGCTCAATCAGAGTAGACTGCCTCCTCAAATGGGTCCCTGACCCCCATGCCTCCTGATAGGGAGACACGGTCTATTGGGGCCAACAGACACCTCATATAGGAGAGCTCCAGCATCTGGTGGGTGCCCCTCTGGGAAGAAGCTTTGAGAGGAAAGAGCAGGCAGCAATCATTGTTGTTTTGCAGACTTTGCTGGTGATACCCAAGCAAACTGGGTCTGAAGTGGCCCTCCAGAAAACTCCAGCAGACCCACCGAAGAGGGGCCTAAGAAGGAAAATTGACAAACAGAAAGCAATAGGATCAATATCAAAAAAAAGGATGACCACACAAAAATCCTTATCCAAGATAACCAGTATCAAAGATGAAAGGTAGATAAATCCGTGGAGATGAGGAAAAAACAGTGCAAAAAGGCTAAAACTTCAAAAAACCAGAATGCTCTTTTCTCCTCCAAAAAATCACAGCTCCTCACCAGTAAGGGAACAAAACTGGACAGAGAATGATTTTGATGAGCTGACAGAAGTAGGCTTGAGAAGATGGGTAATAACAAACTCATCTGAGCTAGAGGAGCATGTTCTAAACTATTGCAAGGAAGCTAAGAACCTTGATAAAAGGTTACAGTAACTGCTAACCAGAACAACTCATTTAGAGAGCATATATGACCTGATGGAGCTGAAAAACACAGCATGGGAACTTCGTGAAGCATACACAAGTATCAATAGCCAAATTGATCAAGTAGAAGAAAGGATATCAGAGATTGAAGAACAACTTAATGAAATAAAACATGAAGACAAGATGAGAGAAAAAAGAATAAAAAGTAATGAACAAAGCCTCCAAGAAAGATGGGACTATGTGAAAAGACCAAACTTACATTTGATTAGGGTGTACTTGAAAGTGACAGGAAGAATGGAACCAAGTTGGAAAACACTCTTTAATATATTATCCAGGAAACTTTCCTAACCTGGCAAGAGGGGCCAACATTTCAAATTCAGGAAATAAAGAGAACACACAAAGATACTCCTTAAGAAGAGCAACCCCAAGACACATAATCATCAGATTCACCAAGTTGAAATAAAGAAAAGAAATGTTAAGGGAAACCAGAGAGAAAGGTCAGGTTACCCACAAAGGGAAGCCCATGAGACTAACAATGGATCTCTCTGTAGAAGCCCTATAAGCCAGAGACAGTAGGGGACAATATTCAACATTCTTAAAGGAAAGTATTTTCAACCCAGAATTTCATATCCAGCCAAACTAGGCTTCATAAGTGAAGAAGAAATAAAATCTTTTACAGATGACAAACAAATGCTGAGAGATTTTGTCACTACAAGGCCTGCTTTACAAGAACTCCTGAAGAAAGCACTAAATTTGGAAAGGAAAAACCAGTATCAGCCACTGGAAAAACATACCAAAATGTAAAGATCATCGACCCTATGAAAAGACTACATGAACTAATGGAAAAAATAACCAGCTAGCATCATAATGACATGACCACATTCACACATAACAATATTAACCTTAAATGTAAATGGACTAACTGCCCCAATTGAAAGACATAAACTGGCAAATTGGATAAAGAGTCAAGACCCATCAGTGTGCTTTGTTCAGGATATGTCCATCTCATATGCAAAGACACACATCAGCTCAAAATAAAGGGATGGAGGAAGATTTATCCAGCAAATAGAAAGAAAAAAGAAGAGGTATTGCAATCCTAGTCTCTGATAAAACAGACTTTCAACCAACAAAGATCAAAAAAGACAAAAATGGGCATTACATAACAGTCAAGGGATTAGTGCAACAAAAAGAGCTAAGTATCCTAAATATGTATGCACCCACTACAGGAGCACCCAGATTCATAGAGCAAGTTCTTAGAGCCCTACAAAGAGACTTAGAAACCAACACAATAATAATGGGAGACTTTAACACCCCACTGTCAATATTAGACAGATCAACAAGACAGAAAATTAACAAGAATATTTAGGGGCCAGGTGCGGTGGCTCACGCCTGTAATCCCAGCACTTTGGGAGGCTGAGGCGGGTGTATCACGAGGTCAAGAGATTGAGACCATCCTGGTCAACATGGTGAAACCCCGTCTCTACTAAAAATACAAAAATTAGCTGGGCATTGTGGCGCGTGCCTGTAGTTCCAGGTACTCAGGAGGCTGAGGCAGGAGAATTGCCTGAACCCAGGAGGCGGAGGTTGCGGTGAGCCGAGATCATGCCATTGCACTCCAGCCTGGTAACAACAGCAAAACTCCGTCTCAAAATAAGAAAAAAAAAAAGGAATATTTAGGACTTGACCTCAGCTCTAAGTGGAGCTACTTGACATCTACAGAACTCTCCACCCTAAATTAACAAAATATACATTCTCTCAACACCACATAGCACTTATTATAAAATTGACCACATAATTGGAAGTAAAATATTTCTCAGCAAAGTAAATGAATGGAAATCACAACAGTCTCTCAGACCACAGTGCAATCAATATAGAACTCAGGATTATGAAACTCACTCAAAACTGTACAACTTCATGGAAACTGAACCACCTGCTGGTGAATGAATACTGGGTAAATAATGAAATTAAAGGCAGTAATAAATCAGTTCTTTGAAACCAATGAGAACAAAGACACAGCATACCAGAATCTCTGGGACACAGCTAAAGCACTGTTTAGAGGGAAACTTATAGCACCAAATGCCTGCAGGAGAAACTGGGAAAGATCTAAAACTGACACCCTAACATCACAATTAGAAGAACTAGAGAAGCAAGAAAAAAAATTCAAAAGCTACCAGAACACAAGTAATAACTAAGATTAGAGTAGAACTGAAGGAGATAGAGACACAAAAACCCTTCAAAAAAATCAATGAGTCCAGTAGCTGGTTTCTTGAAAAGATTAACAAAATAGAACACTAGCCAGACTAATAAAGAAAAAAAGAGAGAAGAATCAAATAGACACAATAAAAAATGACAAAGGGGATATCACCCCTGATTCCACAGAAGTACAAACTACCATAAGAGAATACTATAAACACCTCTATGCAAATAAACTAAAAAATCTAGAAGAAATCGATAAATTCCTGAACATATACACCCTCCCAAGACTAAACCAGAAGAAGTTGAATCCTTGAATAGACCAATAACAAGTTCTGAAATTCAGGCAGTAATTAATAGCCAGCAACTAAAACACCACAAGACCAGATGGATTCACAGCCAAATTCTACCAGAGGTACAAAGAGGAACTGGTACCATATTCTGAAACTATTCCAAACAATACAAAAGAGGGACTCCTCCCTAATTTATTTTATGAGGCCAGTGTCATCGTGATACCAAAATCTGGCAGAGACACAACAAAAAAAGAAAATTTCAGGCCAGTATCCCTGATGAACATCCTCAATAAAATACTGGCAAACTGAATCCAGCAGCACATTAAAAAGCTTATCCATCCTATTCAAGTTGGCTTCATCCCTGGGATGCAAGCCTGGTTCAACATACGCAAATCAATAAACATAGTTCATCACGTAAACAGAACAAATGACAAAAAGCACATGATTATCTCAATAGACGTAGAAAAGGCCTTCAAAAAAATTCAACATCCCTAAATGCTAAAAACACTCAATGAACTAGGTATCTATGGAATGTGTCTCAAAATAATTAGTGCTATTTATGACAGTTCCACAGCCAATATCATACTGATTTGGAAAAAGCTGGAAGCATTCCCTTTGAAAACTGGCACAAGACCAGGATACCCTCTCTCACCACTCCTATTCAACATAGTATTGGAAGTTCTGGCCAGGGCAGTTATCCAAGAGAAAGATATAAAGAGTATTCAAATAGCAAGAGAGGAAATCAAATTATCTGTTTGCAGATTTAGAAAATTTAGAAACCTTGTCTAAATTTACATTTAGAAAACTCCATTGTCTCAGCCCAAAAACTTCTTAAGCTGATTAGTAACTTCAATAAAGTCTCAGGATACAAAATCAATGTGCAGAAATCACAAGGATTCCTATACATCAGTAATAGACAAACAGAGTCATTCATGAGTGAACTCCCATTCACAATTGCTACAAAGAAAATAAAAGACCTAGGAACACGACTTACAAGGGATGTGAAGGACCTCTTCAACAAACCACTGCTCAAAGAAATAAGAGAGGACACAAACAAATGGGAAAACATTTCATAAGAATGGTTAGGAAGAATCAATATTGTGAAAATGGCCATACTTCCCAAAGTAGATTGTAGATTCAATGATATTCCCATCAAGCTACCATTGACTCTCTTCACAGAATTAGAAAAAAGCTACTGTAAATTTCATATGGAACCAAAAAAGAACCTGTATAGCCAAGACAATCCTAAGCAAAATGAACCAAGCTGGAGGCATCACACTTGACTTGAAACTAAACTACACCTGACTTGAAACTAAACCACAAGCCTACAGTAACCAGAACAGCATGGTACTAGTACCAAAACAGAAATATAGACCTATGGAACAAAACAGAGACCTCAGAAATAACACCACGCATCTACAGCCATCCAATCTTTGACAAAGCAGACAAAAACAAGCAATGGGTAAAAAAATTCCCTGTTTAATAAACAGTTTTGGGGAATCTGGCTAGTCATATTCAGAAAACTGAAACTGAACCCCTTTCTTATACCTTACACTAAAATTAACTCCAGATGGAATAAAGATTTAAACATAAGACCTAAAACCATTAAAACCCTAGAAGAAAACCTAGACAATACCATTCAGGACATAGGCATGGGCAAAGATTTCATGACTAAATCACCAAAAACAATTGTAATGAAAGCCAAAATTGACAAATGGGATCTAATTAAACTAAGGAGTTTCTGAACAGCAAAAGTAACTATCATCAGAGTGAACAGGCAACTTGAAGAATGAGAGATAAGTTTTGCAAATTATCCACCTGACAAAGGGCTAATATCCAGAATTTGCAAAGAACTTAAACAAATGTACAAGAAAAAAATCAAAAAACCTCATCAAAAAGTGGGCAAAGGATATGAACAGACACTTCTCAAAAGAAGACATTTATTCAGCCAATAAACATTTGAAAAATAGCTTATCATCATTGCTCATTAGAGAAATGCAAATCAAAACCACAATGAGATACCATCTCATGCCGGTTAGAATGGCCATCTTTAAAAAGTCAGGAAACAACATATGCTGCAGAGGATGTGAAGAAATAGGAATACTTTTGCAGGGTTGGAGGGAGTGTAAATTAGTTCAACCATTGTGGAATACAGTGTGGTGATTCCTCAAAGATCTAAAACTAGAAATATCATTTGATCCAGCAATCCCATTACTGGGTACATACCCGAAGAATTATCAATCATTCTCCTATAAAGACACATGCAGATGTATGTTTATTACAGCACTATTCACAATAACAAAGACTTGGAGCCCACCCAAATGCCCATCCAATGATAGACTGTATTAAAAAATGTGGCATATATACACTATGGAATACTTCACAGCCATAAAAAGGAATGATTTCATGTTCTTTGCAGGGACATGGATGAAACTGAAAAACATCATTCTCAGCCAACTAACACAGGAACAGAAAACCAAACACTGCATGTTCTTACTCATAAGTGGGAGTTAACCAGTGAGAACACATGGGCACAAGGAGGAGAACCTCACACACCAGGGCCTGTCAGGGATGGGGTCAAGGGGAGGGATAGCATTAAGGGAAATAACTAATGTAGTTGATGGGTCAATGGGTGCAGCAAACTACCATAGCACATGTATACCTGTGCAACAAACCTGCATGTTCTGCACATGTATCCCAGACTTAGAGTAAATTAAAAAAATAAAATAAAATAAGTAGCAATGGTGAAATGCAAAAAAAAAGAAGCAAATTGAACAGTCATATTAGATTCATCTCTAAAATTTAAAGATAATAGACTGTAAAAGAAAGAGAAATTTAAAGTATTTTTGAATAATGTAAAGGCTTTTAATAATTTAATTACACACTTTCTTTTTATTTATAAAATACTTCATTTTTTAATCCCCATGTTTTTGTTTAAATTCTAAATATTTAATGGTGGACAAGTGATATCTAGAAAAATCACTTTGCTAGTTTCAAAGCAATAGGAATTCATAAAACTTTGCAAGAAATTTTAGTTAATTAAAATATCAAGAGTATATTTTGTGCCTGATCTAATTCCTTACAATTTTAGAGATGAAGAAACCTCACAGTCTCCCTTCTTCACTCGATGTGTAAACCTTTACAGGTAATGTCATCTTATATCGTTAAAACACTTTTAAGAATGTTATAAAGTATTTAGATAAAAAGCAACATTCAGATTCCAAAGCTCATCCTTATTATAATTTCTTGCTCTTGGATCAAATAGCCTTGCACTGAATTGTGGTTAGTCTATTCACAGAGATCTTTATCTATAGTCATGTCAATACAAATGAAGCCAAAATGTAATGAAAAATAAATTTCCATCAATTTGTTTCCGTGTTTGGCTAAGATCCAGAAACCGTATTTCCATTGTTGTTATAGCATCCTTATTCTAGGCAAATTAAATCAACCTCATCTCATGCTCATGTTTACAATTTACCCACAGTTTATAAATCCAAAGTATAATTTAGTTCAATATAAGGTTAATGGTAGACACATAATCCAAAGTAAAGTATTATTGTACATTGCTGATTTGTGCGTGCTCTTCAATACTATCTAGAATTCTTACCCTATATCCCTGATAAAAAGAACTCCCCTTGGTTTGGCAGACCCAATGCTTGTGGGAAAGATTTAGAGTCTTGACAAGCTCATCATCTAAGGCCTTAGCATCCTTACCTTAGTCCAGATGTTACTACAGTTAATTTGGGGCTCTAAATATTCTGATATTACTTATAGAGTTCATGCTGTTTTCTTTATCTGTTTAGCACTTTGTTCTAGGTTCATTTCAGTTTTTTGATTCTTTCCTTTCTATCTACTGCTCTGTTACTATGCATCATACATTATGCTTGGCATCAGGTATATAGCAATCCTGGTTCCTTTACATGTCCCTAAAAACTTTTTAAGAAATTAATTCTAAGGTCATTTGAGAACATTCTCAGAAATTTATTACTAAAATACTTTATAATAATGTATTAAAAATATAATTTTTCTCTGAAAATTATATTTTCAGATTCCACTTATTTTTTAAATTTCATTTTAATTTATATTATAGTCTCTCTCAATATTTCTCCCCACTAACTTTCCTCCTATGGAATTAGAAGATCAGTTAATCTTCTTTTCTTTGTTTATAATATAGATTATAATAGCACCTATTTTATAAACTTGTCATGAGGATTAAATGGTAAAAACATATGATGTGCTTTGATTATTACCTGGCACATAATAAGAGCTCAACACATTTAGCTAAATAATTATCGTTACTAACATCATTATAATTAGCACACCTAAAATTTCTCTGCAATTACCAAATCCTCGGAGCATTGGCCATTAGAGAAATCATTGAACCAGGTGAGATCCTTGCCCCTGACAGACACTGCATTAAGTAACTTCCAATGAAGAAGTTGTTTCCCTTCAAAGTCCCTTTTGAGTATTTGGATTACATGTAGGAAATAGATAATTTAATTCAAGTTGTCTTTGACACTTCTCTAACAGAACTAATATCTATTTTCCCCAAAGAGAGATCAAACAACAGAATGAGTCTTACCTGTGTAAGACAATCCAGCTCTATTTTAATTATGATTTTATGGTTGTCTTCTATTAATAAAAAGTAATGCTGGATTTCCATTTATGGTAGAATATTATAGTTTGTATTAAAGGACATAGGTAATCAAACAGTAAGTTAATTAAAATATTAAGTAAAAATAAACTAATAAATAATTATGGATGTCTCCACTATCACAAGGGTGGCACACACATGAAATAAGTTAAGGTTGGGAAACACCAGTGTAGGTCAATGCTTTTATTTTATATAGGAGAAATCTGAGTCTTTGAAAGAAGTGGTATCTTACCCAAAATTAGGATCCAGGCCCAATTACTTTGAAAACTTACTAATATACATCAACATTATATCAGGTTTTATTATAAAGAATAATGTTCCATTGCTTGTCATTGGAACCCTATTATACAACTTAGATTTTTATAGAGCAGGAGTGCCTATCATTATATAGGACTCATGTGCCTTATTTTCATAAAAAGGCTCAATAATATTTAACCTATCCTGAAGGAGAAGGAAGAGGAGGAGGAGCAGGAGGAAGAGGAGGAGAAGGAGGAGAAGGAAGAGGAAGAGGAGGAGGAGTAAGAGGAGGAGAAGAAGGAGAAGGAAGAGGAGGAGGAGGAGGAAGAGGAGGAGGAGGAGGAGGAGGGATATGTGTAGTAAAAGAAAAATTTTTCAATAAGATGAATTTAAGAATTCTGAAAACTAGATTACATGTAGCCAAAGAGATGTAATGCAGAAATGTGTTGTTCACAAACATACTGGATTATAAAACTGATGGTTGTTGATGGGACTATCATTTTTGAACTTTCACTGTGTAGTATATAGAATATACTGCAAAAGGTTAAAGGAGAGGGGTTTTATATTTATGAAAGTTATTTAGAGAAATGGTATGTTTTCCAAACTTCACTAGTTAAAATATTACAAATATATTCTCACAACTGCAACCTGAAGCATTTGCTCACATTTTAAATTGCCTAGTTCAATATAAAATTACCACCTAAGTTATATTGCAGTCTAGAAATTTAGGATTAATCTGGCACCTGATAAATAAGTGTTAGGGAGGTACAGAATTTCTTTAGAAAGAAATCTCAGTCCCAGGAATCTTGAAGTACAGTTTTATAACTGTTTACAATAAAATTGAAGAAAAATGAGAGTTGAGAAACTAATTTTTAAGAAAGGTCAATTAACAAATTTTCAATAATTTTTCAACTGTAGGACACAGGATCAATTAATTGGAAATGATATCCACAGGCTGCACAATTTTGAGATATGTCTTTGTGAGGGCATGCATGTGAATTAATTTATAATAATGTCATTAATTATTAATGGCTTGCTTGGAAAGCACTAGGCTTAGTACTTTGAAAATATCTCATGTAGTCATTACAACGTCCTACAGTACTCTTATAGAGGAGAAAACAAAGGTATAGACTGATTAGAAACTGAGGCAATATTTGAAATTGGGTTTCACTACAAAGCCATGACTCTCAACTATGCTGCTCTTTGCTGACTTACATTAATGTTCAGGCTTTGCATTTTGTCTTTATCCTAAAAATAAAATTTCATAAATCCTTGAGGCTCCTTGACTGTAATTTTTTATTTTTTGTATTTAATTCAAGACAAAAACAACTTTGATATATTTTTAAATGATATTTTATTATTTGTAATTGAAAAAACTATAAATGCATTTGTCTTTTTATGAATGATTATCATAGTTTTAGTTATTCACAGTGTGTTGCTTTTTTCTGTCCTTGAATTGTTGGGAGTTTGTATTTTAAGTAGTATTAAAGATAGCCCTTTGCTCAGCATATTCAGGGGAGAAAGATCAGGATGGTGAAAGGACATTAAAGCAGCTCTTATGCTGAATGGTTAGCAAAACGAAGTTTGTCTGGAGTAACACAAAATGAGGAGATGATAAAAGCAAGGAAGCATGGCTCCTACTGTCTTTAAAAATACTGTGTTATAGCACTTTAACACTTTCAAAGAGTCTTCATGAAAATGAACTCAATCCTTAAAAAAAAAAAATCCCGACAGTTCTAAAAGGCAGTATTATACCAGCATTATAATTGAGGCAAATACATTTCATAGGAGTTCTTATCTTTAGGCTATATTATACAGTCAACAAATGGCAACTTCTGTACTTGAACTGACACTTTTCAACTTCTGATACTCTGTGTGTGTGTGTGTGTGTGTGTGTGTGTGTACACACGCATCTGTGTGACTGCTTGCGCAATACCACAGGCGTAAAAATAAAGGTTTAAGGTATTGACTATATAAAGCCAGTAATAAAATAATGACGAATGGATGGGAGCTACAAGAGTTGTGGTAGAAAATAAAGAGGGTCTTTCTAATAATGACCATTGTCTAAAGACAAAATGGACTTTCTTGGGGTGAGGGAAAGTTTTTTTTTAATTCTAGTTTCATTTTATATTTGATAAGCCTTTGGAAGGTCTATCTTAAAAAGAGAATAAGATAATGAATTAATGCAATACTAGGTGACTGGAACCATCTGCTCAGCAACAGAATTAAATTATATGTGATTTAATCATATTTCAGAATTTTAATTGTGAAATGTTAAAAATGTATGCAAAGACACAGAGAACAATACAACAAATAACCATTAGTCCAACACTCAAGTTAATGATTTACCATTTTGTTCAGATCACTTTTAAAAAGATGAACCATTACAGAGAGTATTGAACAGCCTCATTTATAATTTCCCTTGATCCTATTCTCCTTCGTCACTCCTGCCCAACCCTGAATATTGGGATAATCTCTGGAACCACTTCAAACTTGCTACATTTTTTTTTTGTGTATATATGTGTATGTGCACACAAAAATACACATAGACACAAATACATAGAAAACATATACACGTCTATATATGTACATATATAATATAAACATAAAAATATATACACGTAAGTATATACACATACATAGAAAATATATTTCTGTATATTTCTGTGCATGTAAACTGAACACAGATTATCAAGAACTATGAAGTGTCTGAATTATTACCCTAGTTGGAAGCTAACAAGTCGGCCTGCCATGTTTTATGGATGCTAGCAAAATACTAGCCCCACCTTGATGAGAGAACAAAAGACTTTATTATTTACAGTAAAAACAATAGATAGAAAAACAACATTGCCATGTGTGACTTTCTCATACTCTGGTTCTCACAGCATAATGGAAGGAAGGACATGTAACAGTTGCACATCTAGTGGATAACATCACAGGAGGGAAACCATGCACTTAGAGATCCCAAAGCTTTTATAATGTGCAGGAAACATGTCTGTCCTTTGCTCTGGAGGGAATGTTTGCCTCTGTTTCTGAAAGAAATTTCTTATTTAAGAAGTCCTTCAAAGGAAGGTTTAGTATAATTTGGGACAATTTATAATATATTTTTTGCTATATCTTATGTTGTGTCATAGGAAGAAAATGTTATGTTTTAAGATCAGACATAGATTTGGGCACCACTTTTGAATTACCTTTTCCTTTAAGGTATATTTAATTCTATATTGATTCAGATTATTTTAGGTTTCAGTTTGGAATCTTGTAATTTTACACATATACATAGAAAATACATTTCTGTAAATATTACATGTATAGTGACTTAAATATGTGATAATCTCTTTGATTAATTTTTTAATTTACTAAGAAACAGGATGGATTATTAGCCCTAAAAGAAGACACTAATAATCGCAATAAATTTGAAATTTGTTATGCTATTTTGCTATATATACTCCAAGTGCTATTTAGTATGCCAAAAGGTTTGATTATGATTGCCCATTTTTTCCTAAGCTGGCATTAAGTGATGCAATCTGCGTCCCAAAAAAGAATGTTTGTAAACAAGATTTAATATGCTACTGAATAAATGAAATGAAACATGATATGTATATTTTCTTCCTTATTGCCTAGGAAGTTTGTTCCCCTAAGTGAGTAATGATTTTACAAATAAGGAAACACAATCGATTTGGGAACTTAGTTTGATATAATAAAAACTGGACAAGTGTCACAGTACCTTCTGGTATGGGAATATATAAGATTCTGAAACTTGAAATCATGAATATAACCCCCTCTGAGAAAAGCACTGTCTGTTCTTTTCATCTTATTTAGAATGGTAAAGAAAAACATCAGTACCAGGAAAAGAGCATTCAAGTGTACATTCAAAGAGCCAGAAAATAAATAACTACACAGCTTCACATTAATAGATTATCAGAAAATATTCTGAGATACATTAAAAATTTTATACAACATGTATTCAAAACATTACTCAGAAAGAATTTATTCTTTTGTAATTACCGGAAGAAAGGCTGATATTCAATAAGATTTTAATACTAACAAGAACATATTGCACAAATTCATGTACATCACAATGACTTCCTGTAGATATTTAAATGTTTCAGGTTTTTGTCTTAGTCTGTTTTTGCTGCTATAACAGAATACCTGAAGCTGGGTAATTTAAAATAAATTTCTTTCTTATAATTCTGTAGGTTGAATGTCCAAGGTCAAGGCACTTGCCTATTATGAGGGCCTTCTGGCTGTGTCCTCACGTAGGAGAAGGAAGAAAGGCAAGCTAGCTAGTTAGCCAAACACTGCATGAAGCTTGCTTTGCTCTTTTGCAAGGCTGTTAACTCCACTGATGAAGGAGCAACGATCATGGCCTATTCACCTCTCACAAGCCCCACCTCTTAATACCACCACATGAGCAACACCTGAATTTTAGAAGGGACATTCACACCATAGCATTATTTATATGCAGCCCCAGAACAGCGTTCAGTAAAAATGATCATGAATATCATCAGTGTCTTTATCTATAGAATGAGTGTTTTGGCCCTCTGACTATATTAATGCACAATTTGTCACTTTCAAATTGTAATACCAATGGTTTAAAGTAATACATTAAATACCAGGAGTGGCAAAGGGCTAAGCACTGTATTTGTGTTGTCTCTTTCGTTTTTATTAAAATCCTAATAAACATGTCCAATATTTGGCCTTATTTGCAAATATTTTTCAATTATGAGCACTTCTGTCCATCTCCTCTAAAACCTTCAGAGACTTAAGGGACAATTATGTTTGCTGAGACTAGCTTATTAGGCTATCATTAATAAATTTATTTCCTTAAATGAAACATAAAAAAAAAAAACAGATTATTTCTAAAGTTCTTTCATTTCTAGATACTCTGCTAGGGAGAATCAAACAGTTATTGAACAGAAAAATGAGAACACATGGACACAGGGAGGGGGGTACTACACACTGGGGTCTATTGGGGGGAATAGGGGAGGGACAGTGGGGGGGGGAGCTGGGGAGGGATAGCCTGGGGAGAAATGAATGCCAAATGTGGGTTAACGGGAGGAAGGCAACAAAACACACTGCCATGTGTGTACCTATGCAACTATCTTGCACGTTCTGCACATGTACCCCAAAACCTAAAATGCAATAAAAATTTTAAAAAAAAAGAAAGCCCAAGAATTTGACTCTACCACTTATTTTTATTAAGATAAAGGGTAACATTCATATTTGCATTTATAAAATAAAAATTTATGAAATTATTAATGATTAAATTATTGATAATTACCTTGCTCGAATTGCCTCATGTATCTCTGCCTCTTTCCTCACTTGGAAATAAAGAATAAGAGCATAATAACAAGGTTAAAAGTGATTATTATGCAGTGTTTAGCATCTTCTCTGTGATATGCAGTAAAGCCATAAAGTAGCAGTAATTTTACTTAGTGTCATTATTGGATACTTGATAATTAGACATATATAAAATAAAAAGTAGGGAAAGACTAGCTTTGCTAAGATATTTGGACATAATCTTTAAAGAAATGTGTAGATATTGACAGGATTTAAGAAAAAGAGTGACATGTTCATATCTGCACTTTATAAATATCACAAGGGAAACAAGAAGGAAACTGAACGAAGAAGCTACATTGGAAATTTCGAATCCATTTACTGTTTTGAAAAGTACTGCAGATTCCATGATTTGACTTCCATTGGTCTTGTCCTTAAATAAGGATTGAATTTAAACTAATCAGCATACCCCATCTTCCTGGACAGTAGAGTTTAAACTAGTAATCATATCCCATCTTCCTGAACAGTGTAACTCCGTAAGTAGGACATGGCTCATTTCAGGGCAGTAAAATAAAGGAGATTGTATTTTGGAACTTTTTCCTTTTTTTTTGAGATGGAGTCTCACTTTGCCACCCAGGATGTAGTGCAGGCATGATCTCGGCTCACTACAGCCTCTGCCTCCTGGATTCAAGCAATTCTCCTGCCCGAGCCTCCCGAGTAGCTGGGACTACAGGTGCACGCTGCCACTTCCGGCTATTTTTGTGTGTGTGTGTGTATTTTTAGCAGAGATGAGGTTTCACCATGTTGCCCAGGCTGATTTCGAACTCCTGAACTCAGACAATCTGCCCACCTTGGCCTCCCAAGGTGCTAGGATTACAGGTGTGAGCCACTGCTCCCAGCTGGAACTTTTTAACTAAAGATGTGTTCTACTTCTTTCTCTTTCTTTCTCACTCTTCTTCTTTCTTGCTGGAGTTTACTATGGAGTTTACCATGGAAATTTGTAGCTTCAAGAACTTCAGACAACCATCTGGTGGCAACAAAAAGGAAAACAAATATGAAGAAAGGCGTCAACCCCATGCAAAATGATGAAGGCCTAGACCATATGCTAAAGTGGCTTAATTTTTTGTCATGAATGTTAGAGAAGACAATGATAAAAACTTAGCAGTGTCTAGTTCACATGGAGAAGATGGTGATAAAAGGGAAAGAGTGCATGATTCTTGGGTTGCTAACTTATGCAGCTACATGGGTGGTTTGCCTGACATTAACTGAAGCAGAAAATTCTGACGGAGCATTGAATGAGCAATGGATAAGTAAATAGACAAATTCATTGTAGAATCCTCTATCAGCCAGGGTTTAGTTTAGATAATAGAAAACAGAAACAACTCCAGGTGGTTCAAATGAAAAGAAGCTTATTTAAGAGTTAAATGCTTATAAGTCATAAAAAGGACCACAGATGCCTAAAATCGTAATAGATCATTGCTCTGTTGGTTGCAGGGGCATTTTTCTGTAGCTATGATTTGGGGATCAGAAAGCTACCACAGCTGCTACCTCCAATGCCCATGCTACAATCTCTCACATCCATGTAGCCTGTCGCCAGGTAATGAAATGTTGGTGCCCACTGCTACATTCATTTATGTATAATCTGGATTTCCAGAAAGCACAACAAGAGGAAAAAAATCTTCATTATATCTATGATTTTCAAATATTAAGCCAGGCCATTTCATTAGCAGAGCTAAAATTAAATACACACCTTATTTGCAAAAAATTTTTACTTTGTAGTCATGTCATAGGCAGAAACATAGAAAGGATAGATGTTTTTATGCTAACAGATTTTGTTTAATCAAAGTAATAATTAGTTTCACAGATATAAATGGCAATGAGCCACTGGATACATAGCTCTGAAATCTGTATATATGAGTTTTGTAATATATAGAATTTGTAAGATGAAATTCTAAATTATGTCTTATGAGTTGTTAGAAATCAGAATAGTCTCTTTACACTAAAGACTTTAGGCTGAATTTCAAAGAAAAAAGCATCTACCTAATACAAAGCCATATATTTGCTTTCCACAGAGGACTTAATCATTACTATGTGGGAGCTAGAAAGCTAAATTCAAGCTTCATGTTGAGAAGTCTTAAATCTTCGAATTGTAATAAAACATATAGTGTGCATTCATATGTGTTTTTTTTTGTTGGAGGAGAGAACAAATAGCTTTAGTTAGACTTTTCAACATAGCAAATAGTAAAAACCATTTTTTGGAATTTCAATTCAGCACAAGGGATATTGCTAATTAACTTCTAATTGGCTCAGAAGAGGGCTCTTCAAGGACTTAACTTTAAATAGGAAGCACAATCTACTTGAACAAGAAACTATAAAACATATTTTGTCAATGAGAAAAGCAAAGGTATGTGTATTAGTCCATTTTTGCACTGCTAAAAGAAATACCTGAGACTGGGAAATTTGTAAAGAAAAGAGGTTTAATTGCCTCATGGTTCTGCAGGCTGTACAGGAAGCATGACTGGGGAGTCTCAGGAAACTTACAGCTATGGTGGAAGGCAAAGAAGAAGTAGACATATCTTCACATGAGCAGAGAAGAAGGAAGAGAGAGAGAGAGAGAGGAGGGAGGTGCTGCACACATTTAAACAATCAGGTGTTGTGAGAACTCTATCATAAGAACAGCACTCAGGGGGGATATCTGCCCTCATGATCCAATCACATCCCACCAGGTCCCACTTCCAACATTGGGGATTGAAATTTGACATGAAATTTCGGTAGAGACACAGACCCAAACCATATCAGTGAGGCACAAAACTCCTGCCTCCGTATAATTTCTATCAACAAGAAATTGGGTCAGCCTCACAATATTAAGTCTGAGAAGGGACTGACTGAGAAGGTACCCATAGAGATTATTGTAAGAATCAAGAATGGCCAGAGTATAGTATAACTCATTGAAACTTCAGGTCTTTATGCTACTTCTATAGAAGTTAATGCTGTTTGACTGTTTCTTAATTAGGTTCCAAATGCCAACTTTGTCACTGAGAATAGAGTCTTGATTACCTCATGTTTCCTACCAAGCACTAGGAGTTTGATGCCTTCAGAAAGGTAACCCAACACGGAGTACTTTTGTTCCCTATGGCATGAGGTCTGTGAGTTAATATAGTGTAACCTACTTGGTAAAGTTTCTTTATCTTGGCATCAAATATTGGACATTAATTATGACTAACTATAATCAACATGCACTTATGCACACCTTCATCCATTAAAAACATAAAAGGAAATGAAGAATGTTTTAGGTCTCCAAATATTTGGCAATGAAATCATATAGATTGCAAGCCATGGAAAGCTGTACAAATATGCTGTCAAGTTCACTTTTTAAAATGAGTGGAAAGAGTGAGGAGGACAGAGGGAGTAAAATAAGGCAGAGGTGAGAGAAAGTAGTGCAAAGGAGAGGAGAAAAAGGTTTAAGAGGCAATGTTCAGTAAAAGAATAAACCTTACAGCTTATAATGATGATTACATCACGTGACCAGGAATGCTTCCCAATAGAAAATGCATTTTGTGTTCTTTATGGAATTAGTTGCCTTCTCTCTTCCCAAAAATGCTTCTGGGAAGCAGCCATCCTGAAATATAATTAATGCAAAACATAAGATAGTGTAGGAAACTGTGGCATGTTATCAAAACATATTGAAGTAAAAAGGGGAAGTAGTAATGTTAAATACTAAAGAGTTATGGAGGTCACAAAATGGAGCACTCTGTAAATCATTACTTCTGAATAAGTGGAAAAACCAGTATGCTGTTATGGTGTCTTTAACACATTTTGGAAAAGAGTATTTATCATACTGATGAGCACAAATATTCCTGTTGCTCTGATAAGCATACTCCTTTAGAGAACGATGACTGAGGATGCTACCATGCCCTGTTGAAATGCATTATAGAATTACTTAATGCTGATAACATATTCACCAAGTGACTTTTTTAAAAGCTAGATTTTGAAGTGATTTCTAAGGAGCTTTCCAACTGTGGATGATAGCATGGTGACCAAATAACATACATATTTCTATATGCCTAGCAACAATATTTTTGTTTGAGTTATTCAGTGTTTTCTTCAAAAGTTAAATTTTGTGTAAGCTTGAATTACAAAAGCTTAAGAAATCCAGAATACCATGAGCGCAGGAAAAGCCAATTTTGAAAGATGAGGGACTTACATGTATGGTAAACATACTAAAGTTCAGTAATTTGTTAAATTCAATTTATGTAATAAAGTTTAAGAGACTGAATCTGTCCCACTAGGACGTTAATAAAGCAAATTGAAAATAATTATTTGTTTACTGAAAATAGCATATATAATAACTGCCTAAAATTAATGGGAAAAGATTGTGACTTTTCAACAATAAAGGAGAATAATAGATGTCTTTCTGCAAACTCATTGTACATTGATCTGTTTTAAATGATTCTTTTTCTCAAACAGTATGGTTTATATACATCAATGACATGGTTTGACTGTGTTCTGACCCAAATCTCATCTTGAATTCCCATGTGCTGTAGGAGGTACTGAGTGGGAGGTAATTGAACAATGTGGGGCATGTCTTTCCTGTGCTGTTGTCACATAGTGATTAAGTCTCATGACATCTGATGGTTATTATAAGGGGCAGTTTTCTGGCACAAGCTCTCTTTTTCCTGCTGCCAGCCATGTAAGAGGTGACTTGCTCCTGCTTGCCTTCCACTATCATTGCGAAGGCTCCTCAGCCATGTGAAACTGTAAGTTTCAATAAACCTCTTTCTTTTGCAAATCGCCCAGTTTCAGGTTTGTCTTTATCAGTAGCATGAAAATGAATTAATACAGTAAATTGGCACCAGTAGACTGGAGTATTACTGAAAAGATACCTGAAAATATGGAGGTGACTTTAGAACTGGGTAACAGGCAGAGGTTGGAACACTTTGGAGGGTTCAGAAGAAGACAGGAAAATGTGGGAAAATTTGGAACTTTCTAGAAACTTGTTGAATGGCTTTGACCAAAAGCCTGATAGTGATATGGACAATAAGATTCAGGCTGACTTGGTCTCAGATGGAGATGAGGAACTTGTTGGGAACTGGAACAAAGGTGACTCTTGTTATGTTTTAGCAAAGAGACTGGTGACATTTTGCCCCTACCCTAGAGATTTGCAGAAATTTGAACTTGAGAGAGATGATTTAGGGTATCTGATGGAACAAATTTCTAACCAGGAAAGCATTCAAGATGTGACATGGATGCTGTTAACAGCACTTCATTTTATAAGGAAAACAAGGCATAAAGATTCAGAAAATTTGCAGCATAACAATGTGGTAGGAAAAAAAAATTGGAGGAGAAATTGAAGCTGGCTGCAGAAATTTGTAAAAGGAATGAGGAGCTGAACATTAATCCCTAGACAATGGTGAAAATGTCTTTAGGACATGTCAGTTGTCTTCACAGCAGCCCCTCCCATCACAGGCCTGGAGGCCTAGGAGAAAATGGTATTGTGGGCCCGGCTAAGGGTCCCCTTGCTGTGTGTAGTCTAGGGATTTAGTATCCTGCATCTCAACCACTCCAGTCATGACTAAAAGGGGCCAACATGAAGCTCTGGTTGTTGATTCAGAGGGTGGAAGCCCCAAGCCTTGGTAGCTTCTATGTGGTGTTGAGGCGGCAGGTATAAAAACGTCAAGAATTGAGGTTTGGGAACCTCCTCCTAGATTTCAGAGGATGTAAGGAAATGCCTGGATGCCCAGGCAAAAGTTTTCTGCAGTGGGAATGTCCTAAATGGAGAACCTCTGCTAGGGCAGTGGAGGAGGGAAATGTCAGGTTGGAGCCCCTACATAGAGTCCCTTCTGGGGTACTGCCTAGTGGAGCAGTGAGAAGAGGGCCACTGCCCTCCAGACCCCAGGATGGTACATCCACTGACAGCTTGCACCATACTCCTGGAAAAGTCACAGACACTAAATGCTAGCCCATAAAAGAAGCCAGGAGGGAGGATGCATGCTGCGAAGCCACAGAGACAGAGCTGACCAATACCATGGAAACCCACCTCTTGCATCACGGAGTCAAAAGAGATCATTTTAGTGCTTTAAGACTTGACCTACTAGATTTCAGACTTGCATGGGGCCTGTATCCCCTTTGTTTTGGCCAATGTCTCCTATTTGGAGGGGCTGTATTTATTCAGTGCCTGTACCCCATTGTATCTAGGAAGTGAATAACTTGCTTTTGATTTTACAGGCTCATAGGTGGAAGGGACAATAGGCTCATAGGCAGAAGGGAAGGCTCATAGACCTTGTCTCAGATGAGACTTGTCATAGGCCTTGTCTCAGATGAGACTTTCGACTGTGGACTTTTAGGTTAATGCTGAAATTAGCTGAGACTTTGGGGGACTGTTGAGAATCATGATTGATTTTGAAATGTGAGAACGTGAGACTTGAGAGGGGCCAAGGGTGGAATGACATGCTTTGGCTGTGTTCCCACCCAAATCTCATCTTGAATTCCTGCATGTTGTGGGAAGGACCCTGTGTAAGGTAAGTGAATCATGTGGGCAGCTCTTTTCCATGCTATTCTCATGATAGTGAATAAGTCTCATGAGATCCGATGGTTATTATAAAGGGGAGTTTTCCTTCACAAGCTCTCTCTTCGCCTGCTGCCATTCATATAAGATGTGACTTGCTGCTCCTTGCCTTCCACCAAGAATGTGAAGCCTCCCCAGCCATGTGGAACTGTAAGTCCAATAAACCTCTTTCTTTTTTAAATTGCTCAGTCTCAGGTATGTCTCTATCAACAGCATGAAAACAGACTGATACACTCACCTAACAAAAGTGCATGCCTGATGTAAACATACACAGGTTAATTAAACTATTGTAGAAGTTCAGCTTCTACGATACTTCAATACTACAAAACTTCAGCTAGTTTGAATTTGAATTTGTCATGTGTGATGTATTATTTTTGCCTACTTTAATGTAATGGGTGTACTTGGCCAGGATCAGAGTGAGTGATGACCTACAGTATGAAGATTTTTCTAACACAGAGTGGTTGTACTGAACAGGACTGAAAAGTAACAGTTGAGGTGGAAATAACTAAGCCTTCAGCTGAAAATGTGCATTATGCAATACCAATCCATGAATAGACTCTAGACAGACACCAATATCAGGTTTCTAGTGCTTTCTGGCTTAAGGTTCATTTTCTGCCAAGAAATGAAATTCATTCTGAAATGTCCCCAGAAATTAATCTTCTTCTATGTGTTAAATCATGTGTATGAACTAGGCTCAGGAGGCTGATGCAATAGTTTGTTCCTTGAAGTAAGAAAATTTACCAATGTGCATGCTTTTTATACTTGGTTTAACAGAGAGCAGGCTTTTGGCCCCATATAAGAAATATGGTAATAGTCTATCCTAAACATTATGCATTCTTCACTACTTCCCTTTCACTTTCTGTCCACAGTCATCATTTTCTTTATCTTACTGTTTCAGTACCCAATATCTGCACTACAGGTTTGGTCTCCAAACAAACCGTCTTCACAATCATTTGTGTTGTGATCTAATCCTGTTGTTTAGAGGGCTCACAACCCTGGATCAATAGTCCATTTCTTTCTGTTATGGGCATACAACCCAACTGTCACTTTGTTCTATATAGGGGAAATGCTATAAGTTGTTATCATTTTTCCTTTTCAAGGTAACAACTCCAAGTTTAGTTATGATTCTTTGTATTTCTCTTTTTATAGTTTTAGTTCTAGTTTTCTTTTTGGACTCAGGAGTATTGAGGAAAGAAACACTCTAGGTGTCATTCTAGCTACTGGTCTTAAGATTTATTTTACTTCAATTTCCACAGTATACTCTCTCTGTGTTCGGACTGTACATTCTGCACAAATTTTCACTCTGTCAGTGTCTCATCTCTCATCTTTCCATTACGCCTATCTGTAACTCTCCACACCCTCCTGCAGTACATCCCATGACACTGCCTGTGTGCAAGGGCAAATGTAATCAGTGCTTTATCACAAAAGGTAAGGGTTTATGATCCAGAGACTTTGCTAGAAAGGAATCATTTGCTCTTCAAAATTCCCTCCTTCCCATTAAGACTACCTACTGGATAGACTCCTGATTTCACAAAGTTGTATTTACATTTTCATTAAGTGACTGTCAAATGCAAACAATTATAATATTGTGAAGTGGAGAGAGATAGGGGTTTATAGATTTGTCACATTAATAGTCTTGGAGAGGAGGAACTGAGTCTACACCCTACGTCTCACAGCTAAAGAAGGGAAAAGGTTTGTTACATTTTCTCCTTATACAGCCTAGATATAGGACAAATAGACATATTTCACTTTATTCCTGGAAAGGAATATAACACAGAGAACTTGAATAACTTTACATTTTAAAATTATAGTCAAAAATTATCTATGATTTTGAAAATAGTCAAAATCTAAAAAAAAAAAAATCTCATTTCTTTGTAGTCAGAAATAATATTTTTCAAAAAAGTTGATTCTAAATGCTTCATATATTTTAACTAATGTATTCTCTTTATAAGTATGGTATTCATGGGCTTATATCTGCTTACTTTCCTTACTTCTCCAGGTGCAAGATTATAAATAAAACTTTAACAAATTCCTAAACAATCTCTAAACCTACTAAACATGACTACCAAGCATGTAAAAGAGAAACAACAAAAGAGAAATTCTTGAACAGTCTGTTTTTTTAATATATTTTTAAACTTCCTCATTCATTAAATTTTGCCCTAAGCTTAATCTGTTTTTTATAAACTCATGATTTTCCTCTAACTATGAAGATCAGCAAAGACAGTACAAAGGAATACACACACACACACACACACACACACACACACACACACACACACAGAATGAGCTAGTGAAAATATTGCAAAATAATTCTATAAATAATAGATTGAAATAGAATGAAACAATCACTGTAAAAGAATAATCACATATCTTAAATAAGTTTTTGAGATTTTCCTTTAAGTCAGGCACTACATTAAGTCTTTTAATTATATTCTTTCTGTTATGTTCTCTCTTTTCATCTCCACAATAACCAAACCTATGAGGTAGAGTTTACTATCCGCTTTTTATAAATAAAGAATATTAAGCTTAGAGAGTTTAAATAACTTTGTCCAAAAGCACCCTTTAAATTAGTGTCAGGGTCAGAATTTCAGTTCACAATTGTCTGGCTCCACATTATTTGTACTTTGCATTTAAAATCCTGTCTCTTATTTCACTTGGTAAGGTCCCTTAACTGAGATGTGTTCAAGAGCATTAACTAATGGTTTACAGGACCTATTTGGAACATCAAAAAAAAGTATAGTCTTACTTTAAAATAATTTTTATGCTTTACATTTTAAAATTAAGACATGATGGTTGTAGAATTTTTGTGAAATAAAAATGAGAGACATTTTACATGGACTTGGTGATTGAGAACAAACATAGTAAATCTGCTTCAATACTTTCTGCCTCACGTTTCAACTGATTCTTCTAATTTCTTCAAATCCCACATTCAAAAGAAATTTACGAGCAGAGCCCATATCAAATTGTGGGTGGTTTAGCTGTTCATTTTACCAAACTGGTTCTGAATTATTTCCCATTTTTATTGTCTGGCCCTTGTGAACCACATAGCAGAATTACACCCAAGAAATAAGAATAGGTTGAAATTTTTATTTACCTGGAAATTCTTTCTGAGGAGCCAGAAACTAGGGTGCACTGACCCTAGTACTCTGCCTGCTTCGGCCACTATCTTTAGTGGATTTGCTCTCCAAACATGTGACATTTCTCACTGCTATTGCCTGCTCTCCTAGGCTTACTTGCATTACTGGGAGAATCTTCTAACTGTATATGGCATGAAAGGTGCTTAGTGCTGATGGTGGGAAATTCAATAATATTATGTATTCACAAATTTTGTTCCCTTTGTGTATTTCACTTGGGTGTGAGCACACAGAAGATCGAGATATTTTTGTTTTGCTTTGTTTTATTATAAACGAATTGTCAGGGCTTCTGTTCTTGGGTAGCCTCTGTCAGCACTTCTGTCTTCTTCCTATATGGCTGAGTAGATCTTAATAAATGTTAGTTACTACTGCACTGACGCATAGTAATGTGAGATAATTTGTCAGACATGCCATAATCAGAAATAATTCTTCTCAGAAGCTGACAAAGTATTGATTATCGTGTTTATGTTTCACAGCATGTATGACCACATCTTCCCTGAAAGAAGGCGAGAAAGCCTTAGAAGATGTAATTATTACCATAATTGAGAGAACTTCCAGGGCACTTTTCAGTTTTTATAATCCCCTTCCGAATGTGATATTATTCTTGCAAATCAATAGAAAGAATCTATATTTTTGCTAAATTTAGCTATATGTAAAACATAACATCTTCTGAGATTCTAATTATTTAAATAAATTTAGTAATTACATGCTCAAGGGCCTTTGTAAGGACTGTAATTTATAAACATAATGAATGAAGTTACCAAGACTTTACTGAATTTACAAAATGTACTACGGGGCATTCACTAAACCCATTCAGACTGGAACTGTAAATAATTTAAACCGCTACACTTGTCAGAATAAAAGAGCAAAATCTGTTTTGAGGTAATGGTCTTGGTTACTCACTAATTTGATGGTGCTACTATATTCCCACAGATTTTCCATCAAGGAAAAGGAAGGCATAGATGATGTGAAACACACATATGAGTTACATTCATACTAGATAATTAAAGGATATCCCAATAATTTGCGTTTCTTCTGCTGTTGTCACATAACATTGTTAATGTGGGTGAGAGGCGGGTGTTATTCTGGTTTGATATTATAATAGACAGATTTTGTTTTCAGAGTCTAAAGTATTACATTTCATTTTTAGTACTGGCACATTTCATGATGTATATTTCCTTGAGATATACATTACCCAAATTTTGAACAAAAAATAAAAATTTACTGCTCATTTTTTTTTTTTTTACTCTGTGAAATGATTGTTTTTTCTAAATGGTTTCCAACATAGCATGTGATATTCTATTATCCTCTTTTAGGGTAAAATCTCATTCTTCAGGGAAACATGGTGATAAAGGCTATGAGTGAGGATTATCTCCATGGTAGAAGTCTTTAATTGCTTGCTCACAACTTACTACAATGGAAATGCTAAAACACCTGTTGACACTGTCCATTCTCCTACCCCTCACATGTGAAAAAGCTGCTTCAGTTTCACCGGAAAATCAAGAAAAGAGATTACTGTGTCATCACATACTGCAGACGGCAAGGGTGGACTACATGTATTCAACTTGTTTAGTCAAAGAAATTTTTGTCTTTTCAGAGCTTCTTTTACTATTTAGTCAAACATTTTGTTGCTTGACATTGCGATTTTTACAACTCCAAGTAAACTACCTCAATGACTAAGTTCTGAGGAAGTGAAACACTGTTGAAATCTGCTTCCAGTTTTTGAGACCCCATTATACAAATACAGACACACTAGCACAACACATGTGCACACAGACAGGTATACTTGATTTAAAAAATAATTATTGTAATGACAAAATTGGGCAATAGAGAAACAACAACAACAAAAATAACTATTAGGAGAAGAAAGAAGGGGGGAAGGGAATTTACTATATGTTTGTAAATCTTCAACTTCACAATGAGAAATTCATTTGACACGTTCTGTAAGCTTATAGCTTCAAATAGGGTATGCCGCCTAGTTAGTATGGATACCACCAGATGAAAACTAGAAAGGGCTGTCTCCTAAGACCTGAGGTTCACATTGAACAGAGAGAGAGACTATGCTTTCATAATTTCTTTAGGTGTTATAAACTCTTTACATGATTAGATCGTGTACAAAATTTGGATCAAAGATGACTATAACCATATTACAATACAAGATTGAGAAATATAAATCCATTCACTGGTCCCTGAAAATGAGCAAATTTAAAAAAATAATTAAATAAAAATAAAAATAGTCATCTCAGATTTCAATACAACTACACAGAGGTTTATGTACAATTTCTGAACAACTTATTTGTTGTGTTTATTGTTGCTTTATGACTTGAGTAAACTTTATAATTTTGTGGATCAAAAAGTAACATCAAGAAATAACCATGTTCTCTTGTTTTCAGAAATAATAAGTAAGTGTAAAGTTAAGATAATAAGCAAAATCATAGATATTACTGAAAGAAGGTGAATAATATAAAATTGAAGAACTGTTTCAATTCAATATTTTATGTAATCATCAAAAATATTATTATAACTTTTTTACATATCACATTAATTTTATGTCAGAGTACATACTACAAATATTGTGTGCCAATACTGTATGAGTAATTAAAAAGCATATGCCAGCTTTTCCATAAGTTAATAAATTATCAGAAAGAAGTAATCTTTCTGACCTTTAATGACCTGAAATCATTTGCATGCTTTCAGAAATAATTGAAAGTTTATATATTGTTTTAAATTGCATATACCCAAATTAAAATCTAATCATATTACTCAGCTTAATTTTATAATATTAATTTGTGAAGTTTTGCTTAGTTAATTTTATAAACAGATTTTATTTTCAAATCCTTTGATAAGAGGACACAAGAGGAATCAATCTTACTTTCTCCCTTTAATTGCTCCTTCTTTTACTTTTTTAATCTGTTCCTTTTCCCCTATCCTCTTTTCACTACTTTCTTTTTAATTCCTAACAGTTGGGGGTGGAGAGATATATATAGTTTCATCATTTGGGCAATTCAGAGTTTGGAAATTAAGTCAAAACACCTGATGATTGAATTAATCTTCTAATCCTAAAGTATAAAATTTATGACATATGTACACAGAGTTTTAAATATAAAAGTACAAAGTAAATAAAATGTGACATGGTAAAAGTAGTGTATTTTTCTCAGGAAAATGATTTTCCTAAATAAATTAACATTGAACACTGTTATTTGTTATATTTGCTAGTTGTAAGTCATGCTAACTAGCACAGCAGCATCTGAAATCTGACACATACATACATGAGTCATTTGATAAACAACAATTTGAGTAATGTATATTTACATGATATAAATAGAAAATTATTACAGATAAAATAATGACTATATATTTCCAAATTTTTAGGATGTACCAAAAGTTATTCAAATGTCATGATTGAGGGAAATTAAGTAGATATAAATATGTATGAATATTAGCTTTTTTTGACACACAAAAAATAAATATTATTGACTTCAGTTAACGTAGTTCATGGCTTTCCCTCTTTGGAAATTCATGAGATTACAGAAGTTTTATTTGGACTATTTAAAATATCTGTCAGAAGCTGAAGTCATTTAAAAATATGTAATTTTTAGGAATCATATACTAATTTTAGAATAAATAGGAATATTTTAAAATAACAAGGGTAACCTAAAACACTATTTGTTCTCTGCATATTTGCCAATTGGGATTATAGATGTATTTTAAAAAATGATGTTTTCATATACACAATTGTTTTAGACAATAATCTGAATGTATTAACTGGCAATCTAGAGGAACTGAATAATGTAACCGTTACCATATTGTATTAGTCTGTTTTCATACTGCTGTCAAGATACCACCAGAAACTGGGTAATTTATAAAAGAAAGAGATTTAATTTACTCACAGTTCCAGGTGGCTGGAGAAGCCTCAGGAAACTTACAATCATGGTAGAAGGTGACAGGGACCCAAGACACATCTTCACAAAGTGGCAGGAGGAGTGAGAGAATGAGGAAGTGCCACACTTTAAAACCATCAGTTCTTGTGAGATCTCACTCACTATCAAGAGAACAGCATAGCGGAAACTGCCCCCATAATCCAATCATTTTCTACCAACTTCCTCTCTTGATAACGTGGGGAATGGGGATTACAATTTGAGATGAGATTTGGCTGGGGACACAGAGCCAAACCATATCAAGTATTTAATACATTCTCCAGGTACTCCACCTTCAAGGATTGCCTTCTTGGCCTCTGCTGTTTCAATGGGGTCTTGTGACTAGTTCTAAACCAAGAGTTGTAACAGTTGTACATATTACTTGTAGACATACACAAATTACAAATAGAATTTAATTCCAATACTTCCTCCAGAGGCCTTCTGTTCTTCCACCATAAGTAGGGGTAATATTTAAAATGTAAGCTACTCCATCAGTTTTGTTTCTGGAGCAAATATAATCATCAGACACTTCAACAATGACTCATAATAGACATGTAAGTTGAGTTAGAATTAAGCCTTGTCCTTCTAAGTAAATGAAATTTGGGGCTTGGTTATTGTTGCAGCATAATATAACCTATCCTGACTGAAACATTTCATAAAACACTACTCAACTACAGATTTTTAAGCCATTAAAAATGAACATAATAGGGCAATAGATAGCACTATATGTATTGAAGGAGCAGTTAAATTTAAGACAGCTGATTAAATGTAAAACTAGAAAAAATAAATCTATTCTTTTCTCTTGCATTATTGCACTTACTGAGGCCTCCAGGTCATTGGTCAAATAAAAGTGACAAGAGAAATTATATTTATCTTGCTTCCAATCTCAGTGGGGAAACAATACCCATATATATTCAAGTAGAATGTTAACTCTAAATTTTTCATATATCCCTTTATAAGGGTAGGTTAGTATCCATGTTTCATTACCCAATAATTTTTGTCATGAAAGAATGCTGAATTTTATCGCATTAGTTTTTTGCATTTGATCATAATGTCATGTGATTTTTTTAAATATGTTATCTAAGATGACATGCATTTATTTTTCAAATGTTTAAGCAACTTTTCATTCTAGGAAAAAAGAAACCTGGTCATGATGTCTTATTGGTTTTACATGTTAGTGCATTTGACTTGGTAAAACTTTGTGAAGCATTATTACAATTCAGATTATGAGGGAAAATGGTCTGTTGCGTTTCATTTTGTTTTCCTGTTAACGTATTTGTTTGGTATAGATTTTGGTATTGGCCTTCATTATATGAGTAGAAAAGTCTTTTGCTTTCTTACACTTTCCAGAGGGTTTATTTAGAAATTGCATTATTGTTATGTTTTTAATGTTAGATAAATTCACTGGTGAAATCATCTAGGCCTGAAGGTTTTTTAATTGTGAGATGGTGTTATTTAAAAATTTAATTTCTTCAACAGAGATAAGATTATTTAATATATCTAGTTTTATTTAAATGAGGTTTGATAGTCTCTGTCTTTCAATAAATTGTTCTATTTTATGTGAATTATTTTCTCTTGCCCAAATTTTTTAACAATATCCTTTTGTAATACTTTGATGCCTTTACAACCTGTAGTGATATTGTGCTTTTATTCTTGCTTATTTTTTGTTTTTGTTTGTTTTGAAATGGAATCTCACTGTGTTTTTGTGGCTGGAGTGCAGTGGTGCCATCTTGGCTCACTACAACATCCACCTCCAGGGTTCAGGTGATTCTTGTGCCTCAGCCTCCAAGTAACTGGGATCACAGATGTGCATCACTGTACCTGGCTAATTTTTGTATGTTTAGTAAAGATGGAGTTTCACCATGTTGGCCAGGCTGGTAAACTCCTGGCCTCAAGTGATCAACTCACCTCAGCCTCTCAAAATGCTGGGATTACAGGCTGAAACCACCACGCCTGGCCTATGCTTTTATTCTTAACACTAGGAAGCCTGACACAGTTTCATAAATACCATCATAAGAATAGGAATTCCTACAACAGAGACGGAGTTCTTTATTACTCATGGTAACTGAGGTACAATTAGCTTCTAGAGTCCATCAGTTTTCCTTGTTGCTGTGACAGTAGTCAGAATAAAAATAGAGTCATTTTGTCTAACACCTGACATGTAAAGTCCAGGAAGGCCATGAGAAGAGGGTTCTCATGCATAAATACCTGGTTCAACAAACAAAAAAAAAACTATGACAAAAACTCTGCAAAACCACGACCTTGCACAAAGACCATTACAACTGTACACAAGACATGCTTCTAAGAGGACATCTGCCCAGCTACCTGTCTGAACTCAAGACTGGTGTCATCCTTGTTATTGATGCTTATACCAAGGATAATTATCACAAAATAAATATGTAACTTTTCTTATTTTTTCCTTAGAAATCTTTGTCTTCTTTCACTTCTGCACAGAGTTTACTGGGATATATGTATTCTCATTGCAATGTCCTATTCCCAAATAAAAATTAGTTATTGTTAGAGAGCAAAATGTTGTTATTTTCTATTTGTTATTTTTGGCAAAAATGGAGCCAGAAGTCAGATCTGGAACAAGATCCCTTTCAGAAGTAACTCATGATTCTTGGAACCAGTGTGCTGTATTCACTTGAGCCTTTTGAGTGCTCTATTTCCACACCTTCTCTTTTTACCATCATGAGTCTTCTTTCAGAATGAGCCTCCCACTTTTTGGTAGATCTTGACTTCATTCAGCATCTGATTTGGATAAGGCTGCCTTATAAAGGGACCTTATATCACTCCTGGGCTGATAAAAATTTTGGTCTTTTCTGTCAAGTTCTTTCTTGTATAAGGACAAGTATCTTTCTGGTTTGAGTACTCTGATTTCACAGAATTTATGTCTGTCTGTGAGACATTTCTTTTCTGGTGAATTTACTTTTGGTTCTTTCTGCACACCTAGCTAAATATTTTGTTTGATGTGAACACCAGAATTTTTGTAAAATCTGGGCTTTTTAAAAAACCAAATATATTGGCATTTTTTATATTTTTTGTATCTCACTTTTCATGATTTATTCTACATTCTTAATTATATGGAGCATTTTATAATGGCTGTTTAAACTCCTTGTGATTATTCCATTTTCTCTCTTTTCTGTTATTTTTCTATTGATTAATTTTTCTTGGAGTTATATTTTCTATTTTATGAAATAACTGGATATTTTATTAAATGCTGAGCATTATAAAGTTTCCATGTCAAATGCTGGATTTTACTGGCTTTTTTTTTTGGTGGCGGGAAATGTTTGCTTCTATCCTGCTGCACAGTGAAGTCACACTATCAGCTAATTATTTTGAGTATCACTTTTGAATGTATTAAACTACAACAAGAGGAAATTTTAGTTTGAATCCAGCCACTAGTCAGGACAGAATTTCTTGAGGACTCTTTTTGCTGTTCCATATATTCAGAGGTCTTTCATTTCTTTTTTTTTTTTTTTTTGCTGTTCTTTTTTTTTCTGTTTTATTATGTGAGGTAGGTTTTCACTGGAATGCTGAGGCTGACATCGAACTCGTGACCTCAGGAAACAGGGCCACCTCGGCCTCCCAAAGTGCCAAGTTTGCTGGCAAGAGTGGCAGAACCCGGAACATTCTCTGTGATTTTTTTTTTTTTTAATTTTTATTGCATTATAGGTTTTGGGGTACATGTGCAGAACGTGCAAGATAGTTGCATAGGTACACACATGGCAGTGTGTTTTGCTGCCTTCCTCCCCTTCACCCACACTTGGTATTCATCCCCAGGCTATCCCCCCCAGCCCCTCCCGCTGTCCCTCCCCCATTTCCCCCAACAGTCCCCAGTGTATAGTAGACCGCCTCTCTGTGTCCATGTGTTCTCATTTTTCTCACCCACCTATGAGTGAGTATATGCAGTATTTCTTTCTCTGTTCTTGTGTCAGTTTGCTGAGAATGATGTTCTCCAGATTCATCTATGTCCTTACAAAGGACACAAACTCATCATTTTTGATTGCTGCATAATATTCCATGGTGTATATGTGCCATATTTTCCCAGTCCAGTCTATCATCGATGGGCATTTGGGTTGGTTCCAGGTCTTGCTATTGTAAACAGTGCTGCAATGAACATTCATGTGCATGTGTCCTTATAGTAGAACGATTTATAGTCTTTTGGATAGATACCCAGTAATGGGATTGCTGGGTCAAATGGAATTTCTATTTCTAGGTCCCTGAGGAATCACCACACTGTCTTCCACAATGGTTGAACTAATTTACACTCCCACCAACAGTGTAAGAGTGTTCCTATTTCTCCACATCCTCTCCAGCATCTGCTGTCTCCAGATTTTTTAATGATCGCCATTCGAACTGGTGTGAGATGATATCTCAATGTGGTTTTGATTTGTATCTCTCTAATGACCAGTGATGATGAGCACTTTTTCATATGTTTGTTGGCCTCATGTATGTCTTCTTTTGTAAAGTTTCTCTTCATATCCTTTGCCCATTTTTGAATGGGCTTGTTTGTTTTTTTTCTGTAAATCTGTTTGAGTTCTTTGTAAATTCTGGATATCAGCCCTTTGTCAGATGTGTAAACTGCAAAGATTTTTTCCCATTCTGATGGTTGCCAATTCACTCTAGTGACTGTTTTTTTGCCGTGCAGAAGCTGTGGAGTTTGATTAGGTCCCATTTGTCTCTTTTGGCTTTTGTTGCCAATGCTTTTGGTATTTTGTTCATGAAGTCCTTGCCTACTCCTATGTCCTGAACGGTTTTGCTTAGATTTTCTTCTAGGGTTTTTATGGTGTCAGGTCTTACGTTTAAGTCTTTAATCCATCTGGAGTTAATTTTAGTGTAAGGTGTCAGGAAGGGGTCCAGTTTCTGCTTTCTGCACATGGCTAGCCAGTTTGCCCAACACCATTTATTAAATAGGGAATCCTTTCCCCATTGCCTGTTTTTGTCTGGTTTATCAAAGATAATATGGTTGTAGATATGTTGTGTTGCCTCCGATGTTTCTGTTCTGTTCCATTGGTCTATATCTCTGTTTTGGTACCAGTACCATGCTGTTTTGATTACTGTAGCCTTGTAGTATAGTTTGAAGTCTGGTAGCATGATGCCTCCCACTGTGTTCTTTTTGCTTAGAATTGACTTGGCTATGCGGGCTCTTTTTTGGTTCCATATGAAATTCATAGTGGCTTTTTCCAGTTCTGTGAAGAAATTCAATGGTAGTTTGATGGGGATAGCATTGAATGTGTAAATTACTTTGGGCAGTATAGTCATTTTCACAATATTGATTCTTCCTAACCACAAACATGGAATGTTTCTCCATCTGTTTGTGTCCTCTCTTATTTCGTTGAGCAGTTGTTTGTAGTTTTCCTTAAAGAGGTCCCTTACATTCCTAGTGAGTTGTATTCCTAGGTATTTTATTTTCTTTGTAGCAATTGTGAATGGCAGTTCGTTCTTGATTTGGTTCTCTTTAAGTCTGTTATTGGTGTATAGGAATGCTTGTGATTTTTGCACATTGATTTTATATCCTGAGACTTTGCTGAAGTTGCTCATCAGTTGCAGGAGCTTTTGGGCTGAGGTGATGGGGTCTTCTAGGTATAGTATCATGTCGTCTGCAAATAGAGACAATTTGGCTTCCACGTTTCCTATTTGAATACCCTTTATTTCTTTTTCTTGCCTGATTGCTCTGGCTAGAACTTCCAGTACTATGTTGAATAGAAGTGGTGAGAGAGGGCATCCTTGTCTAGTGCCGGATTTCAAAGGGAATGCTTCCAGTTTTTGCCCATTAAGTATGATATTGGCTGTAGGTTTGTCGTAAATAGCTTTTATTACTTTGAGATATGTTCCATCAATATCAAGTTTATTGAGGGTTTTTAGCATAAAGGGCTGTGAATTTTGTCAGATGCCTTCTCTGCGTCAATTGAGATAATCATGTGGTTTTTGTTTTTGCTTCTGTTTATGTGGTGAATTACATTTATAGACTTGCATATGTTGAACCAGCCTTGCATCCCCGGGATGAATCCTACTTGATCATGATGGATAAGTTTTTTAATGTGCTGTTGCAATCGATTTGCCAGTATTTTATTGAAGATTTTTGCATCTATGTTCATCATGGATATTGGCCTGAAGTTTTCTTTTCTTGTTGAGTCTCTGCCAGGTTTTGGTATCAGGATGATGTTGGTCTCATAAAATGATTTGGGAAGGGTTCCCTCTTTTTGGATTATTTGGAATAGTTTCAGAAGGAATGGTACCAGATCCTCTTTGTGTGTCTGGTAGAATTCAGCTGTGAACCCATCTGGACCTGGGCTTTTTTTGTGTGATAGGCTCTTAATTGCTGCCTCAACTTCTGACCTTGTTATTGGTCTGTTCATAGTTTTGGCTTTCTCCTGGTTTAGGCTTGGGAGGACACAGGTGTCCAGGAATTTATCCATTTCTTCCTGATTTACTAGTTTGTGTGCATAGAGTTGTTTGTAGTATTCTCTGATGATGGTTTGAATTTCTGTGGAATCTGTGGTGATTTCCCCTTTATCGTTTTTTATTGCATCTATTTGGTTGTTCTCTCTTTTCTTTTTTATCAGTCTGGCTAGTGGTCTGTCTATTTTGTTGATCTTTTCAAAAAACCAGCTCTTAGATTTATTGATTTTTTGAAGGGTTTTTCTTGTCTCTATCTCCTTCAGTTCTGCTCTGATCTTAGTTATTTCTTGTCTTCAGCTAGGTTTTGAGCTTTTTTGATCTTGCTCCTCTAGCTCTTTCAATTTTGATGATAGGGTGTCAGTTTTGGATCTCTCCACTCTTCTCATGTGGGCACTTATTGCTATATATTTTCCTCTACAGACTGCTTTAAATGTGTCCCAGAGATTCTGGTACATTGTGTCTTCATTCTCGTTGGTTTCAAAGAACTTCTTTATTTCTGCCTTCATTTCATTGTTTATCCAATCAACATTCAAGAGCCAGTTGTTCAGTTTCCATAAAGCTGTGTGGTTCTGAGTTATTTTCTGAATTCTGAGTTCCAACTTGATTGCACTATGGTCTGAGAGACTGTTTGTTATGATTTCCGTTGTTTTGCATTTACTGAGGAATGCTTTACTTCCAATTATGTGGTCAATTTTGGAGTAGGTGTGATGTGGTGCTGAGAAGAATGTATATTCTGCGGATTTGGGGTGGAGAGTTCTGTAAATGTCTATCAGGTTTGCTTGTTCCAGGTCTGAGTTCAAGTCCTGGATATCCTTGTTAATTTTCTGTCTGGTTGATCTGTCTGCTATTGACAGTGGAGTGTTAAAGTCTCCCACTATTATTGTGTGGGAGTCTAAGTCTCTTTGTAAGTCATTAAGAACTTGCCTTATATATCTGGGTGCTCCTACATTGGGTCCATATATATTTAGAATCATTAGCTCTTCTTGTTGTATCGATCCTTTTACCATTATGTAATGACCTTCTTTGTCCCTTTTGGTCTTTGTTGCTTTAAAGTCTATTTTATCAGAGATGAGAATTGCAACTCCTGCTTTTTTTTTGCTCTACATTTGCTTGGTAAATCTTCCTCCATCCTTTTATTTTGAGCCTTTGTGTATCTTTGCATGTGAGGTGGGTTTCCTGGATACAGCACACCGATGGGTTTTGGTTTTTTATCCAATTTGCCAGTCTGTGTCTTTTGATTGGTGCATTTAGCCCATTTACATTCAGGGTTAATATTGTTATGTGTGAATTTGATACTGCCATTTTGATGCTAGCTGGCTGTTTTGCTGGTTGGTTCGTGTACATTCTTCATTTTGTTGATGGTCTTTAGCATTTGGTATGCTTTTAGGATGGCTGGTAATGGTTGTTTCTTTCTATGTGTAGTGCCTCTTTCAGGAGCTCTTGTAAAGCAGGCCTAGTGGTGACAAAATCTCTGAGTACTTGCTTGTTCATGAAGGATTTTATTTTTACTTCACTTATGAAGCTCAGTTTGGCTGGATATGAAATTCTGGGTTGAAAGCTCTTTTCTTTAAGGATGTTGAATATTGGCCCCCACTCTCTTCTGGCTTGTACAGTCTCTGCCGAGAGATCTGCTGTGAGTCTGATGGGCTTCCCTTTGTGGGTGACCCGACCTTTCTCTCTGGCTGCCCTTAGTATTTTCTCCTTCATTTCAACCCTGGTGAATCTGACGATTATGTGCCTTGGGGTTGCTCTTCTTGCGGAGTATCTTTGTGGTGTTCTCTGTATCTCCTGCAGTTGAGTATTGACCTGTCTTGCTAGGTTGGGGAAATTTTCCTGGATAATATCCTGAAGCGTGTTTTCCAGCTTGGATTCATTCTCTTCGTCACATTCTGGTACACCTATCAAACGTAGGTTGGGTCTCTTCACATAGTCCCACATTTCTTGGAGATTTTGTTCATTCCTTTTTGTACTTTTTTCTTTAATCTTGGTTTCGCGTTTTATTTCATTGAGTTGATCTTCAACTTCTGATATTCTTTCTTCTGCTTGGTCAATTCAGCTGTTGAAACTTGTGCATGCTTCGCGAAGTTCTCGTGTTGTGTTTTTCAGCTCCTTCAATTCATTCATATTCCTCTCTAAGTTGTCCATTCTTGTTATCATTTCCTCGAATGTTTTTTCAAATCTTTTTTCAAGGTTCTTAGTTTCTTTGCACTGGTTTAGTACATGTTCCTTTAGCTCACTGAAGTTTCTCATTATCCACTTTCTGAAGTCTGATTCTGTCATTTCGTCACATTCATTCTCCGTCCAGCTTTGTTCCCTTGCTGGTGAGGAGTTTTCGTCCTTTTTGGAGGTGAGGTGTTTTGGTTTCGGGTGCTTTCCTCCTTTTTGCGCTGGTTTCTTTCCATCTTTATGGATTTATCCACCTGTCTTCTTAGTAGTTGCTGATTTTTCAATTGGGTCTCTGTGTGGACGCTGAGATTGTTGAGGATGAAGTATTTCTGTTACTTAGTTTTCCCTCTACTGGTCTATCCCCTCTGCTGTATGAGTGCTGAGGTCCACTCCAGGCCCTGCTTGTCTGGAGTATACCTGCAGCAGCTGCGGAACAGTGAGGGATGATACCAGTTTCTTCTTCTACTGTCCTTGTTCCAGAATAATGCCAGCCAAATGTCAGTCTGATTAGTCCTTTTCTGGGGTGACTCCTTGGATATACAGGGGTCAGGGAGCTGCTTGAGGAGACAGTCTGTGCTTTATAGGAGCTCCAGTGCTGAGCTGTGAGCTCCCTTGTTCATTCAGGGTTGTTGGGAGGTTGTTTATGTCTGCTACTATAGAACTCATAAAACACCACCCTTTCCCCCCCCCAACTTAGATGCTCTGTCTCAGGGAGTTGGGGCTTTCTTTATGAGTATCTGTTGCACTGTCCTGCCCCACTAGGCAGCAGTCTATTCACTATTTGCCTGCCGGGGCTCTGACCTGCTAGTGCGGGTCCGCCCTGTTGCTGCTGGGCTCCCTTCTGCTGTGGAGCGTGGAGTCTCTCTGTTATGGCAGGTTGCCTCGGCAACAGCAGGCTGCATCAGTCCTGGGCAGTACTTCAGTGAAGGTGGACTGCGTCAGCAATGGTGGACGCCCCTCCCTCACTGGGCTGCACCATCCTAGATGCTGGCAGCAAAACTCTCAGGCCCAAGCACCTCCAGTCACCTCCCTGCTTGTCCTCGTGAGCGTGGGACCCGCCAAGCCCAATCACCCAGCTCCCTGCCTCAGAGTCCATCCTCTCTCTCTCTCTCTTCCTCTCCCCAAGCTGAAAGGTCGACTCTCTCACTGGTGCCCCAGTAGCCTGCCGATAGGGCACTGGGATCCGTGCAATCTCCCGTGCCGCTGCCCACTACCCCGGCTCACATCACGCTTCCAAGGAAACTCCTGGTCTGGCTCATTGTCCAAGTCCCATTCAATCAGATGAACATGCCAATCTGCCCTTCCAAATCTCAGATTGCCGGTTTAACAGGGCACCCAGACCAGTGAGTTCCGCGCCGGGTCCCACCATGGCGCCGGCCGAAGAGGCGGCGGGAGCCGGCTGTGTTAGCCGGCTGTGCTAGCGTCCTGTGTCTGTCCCACACCTGGGACTTTCAACGCTCTGTGGGCATAAAAGGAACATCCGAGAATGCGGCTAGGACTCACCCTCTGCGCCTTCACTGAGAGCTGCAATCCTGAGTCACCTCTACGATGCCATCTTGCCTCCTCCCTCAGAGGTCTTTCATTTCTAAGTAATGAGAATGTAAACTTTTTTTAGGGCTTGTTATTTCTGGTAATCTTTTGATCTGCTGCTTTCTGGTGGCCTTTTAATAGCTTGTTGGAGTTTTACTCCACACATGCATAGATCATTCTACAGTCAAATATTTGAAGAGAATCATCTTCAGATTTTCAGAGATGTCTCTATTAAACTCCTCTGGACACCATGCCTCATAGAGTCTAGATTTCTTAGCCATTCTGTGTCACAATATCTGTCTCTTCAGCTCAACAAGACTTACCAGTCAGTCAATGCTTATGTTACTCATCCCTACATTAAAACTTAGAAACAGTCTCCAGAATCACTACTATAAACTGTAGTGATTATAGGATTCATATCAGTTCTTTTCCTTCTTTCAGGGTTCAGTCCTAAGCTATTTGTTTCTCAATGAAAGAAAATGTTGTTCTACTTATTGCTTCTAGTGTTCTGGTTGTTACACTGAGAGGGTAATTATACTCCCCATTACACCATCATGAAGAAATTCTAAAAGCAGAATTTTACTTCTCTTGAATGTAAAACCATGAGTATACATAATTTTCTTGATATGGTCAAGAAAGTCAATGCAACAAAGTATAGCTTGCATTAGACTTGAGGGTTAGGTAGAAACAAAGAGAAGCATGATAGCCAAGAGCTGAGAAACTGACAGTAATTGACATTCAATACTGTCTGACACCTCAAAAGTTATCCTGTACATGTCAAACTTCTATCAGCTATCCTATTACTAAATTTTCTGGGAAGTTGTGTTAAGTTAGGAGGTAGAGAAAATGGCAGGAATTTTTTTTTCAGTATACTTACTAAGGAGGGTGGATATCCACAGCACTTCCTAAGAGTCTAAAATGATCAGTGTAATTTTTTTTTATTACTTGAGTCAGAAATATAACTAGATGAGGAGAAATGGTAGCAATGGTAAATTCAGGAATTGTTGATTTTTTGCTGTTAATTATTAAAAGTATAAATTTACCTAGATATATCCATGAAGATATTGAAATAAGCCATTTACCCAAAAACCTACCTGGAGCAAAATTTAAAATTCCATATGATTTCTCATAACAAAAAAATGTGTTTTGAAGAATATAACATTTAACTCAGTGTCAAACCCAAGGTCAGATAGGACACCGTATTCCACAATACGGAGGTGTTAAGATGAACTTCAGTTGCAACAGAGAGCTCGTTCATATCTACAAATGTATTATGTATAGAAAAACATAAAAACTGAACTTCAAAATTAGAATAATTGTGGATATAAATGCCACATTCTAATAAATGTGATATCCTACTTTTCATTCAGGTTCTATAAATCAAATTCAACTGAATAAATGAAAAAGCAAGAACCCTCATATTTGAGCACCCTTACCTTATAAATTGAGTCTGTTTTGAGTGAAACAGGCAGATTTTGAAATGTTAGTGTATTTGTGCCTCAACTCCTGCCTTAGTCTTACTTGGCAGAGCAGGCAACTCTCTATAGCTAGAGAAATCTTCTAATATACTGTATTTTACTGAGATCCACAATATGGAAGTAAATTTAGATTGTTGTTTATATTGTTTTTGCTGCTGCTTTTGTTATAAAATTTGGTGTCAGTCAAATTTATCATGAGATAAATGCCACACTGCCCCAGATGCCGAACTCTGAAATGTATCATCATGTTTGTATGAGGTCATGATTTCAATAGCGGTTACTTGGAAATTATTGAGGATGGCATGAATATTTAGGCAGTTATTTTCTTGGGAGATATGTGACTCTTTTGATGGCTCACTTTAGTTTGAAGACTCCACTTAAACCTTGAAAAAATTATCTTAGAACTGTACTGCATTCCAATGTTTTATTGCTGTGTTTTCTTCTCTCTTCCAAAAGGTAAGCTCTGCATGATGAAAAGTCTGGAAGTCTAAAGCATGACATGAAGAAATTTAGACTAATGAGGATGTTGGCTCTGCTATTCTCATTAAACCTTCTAGGGTGACGGAGGTGGCCTATCATTCCCCAGTAAGAGTTAGCATTTTCCAAGATAGAAATTGCTGCAGAACCATCGCGATGTAACTCAATAGGTATCTTCCCCCTCAGGAACTATTCTCACCACTGTTCCTGGCTGCTCAGGCCAGATACGTATCTCAACATAACTTATTTGTGAAGTCCAGGCATAGCGAGAAAACAGAGAATCTATAGATTGAAAGAGTTGCAGTAATTAGCTGGTATTTACTATCAGGAGATGGAGAAGTACTGTGGGAATGTATTGAGAATTCTTCATCCTGAAAACTAAATATAAGATGATAAGCAAGAAATTATTAACTTGAGGGGTACTTTCTCAGGACATGCAATATTTCTGTAGTGAATGGGGCAAAGTCATTATTGGTATGTCTGTTAGATACCAGAAATGTGATATGACCTTTAATTAACAATGTGGAAATGCCTGAGTTGCTTTGAGAGATGGTAAAGGTAGGATTAGAAAGCTGAAGAAAGTAAGAATAAAGAAATTTATATATTATGTGAGGTTCGTGGTCCCGCCCAAAGGTTATTCTTATCAGAGGGGCCAGAACACACATTTTTCACTTAAACTTTAAAGAATACACAGGTGAGATATCACCACATTTACTAAGAACTTCACTGATGGCTTTCCTTTGCAGGCCAGTGTTGATGGTAGGGGAAGTGGTCATAGAGATGGCTCATTAACATCCAGATCAGTAATCTAATCCTGAAGTAACAGAACCTCAAGAGTCAGAAGTCAGTAGTCTTCGATTAACATAATGACTTGCAAAGTTGAAGGGGCAGCCAGTGGAACTTGTGAAGATGGTTAATAAACTATGGTATGCTTAGAGGCAGCCAACAAGGGTATTTATTAACACTGACAGCAATAAAATGATAATATTGGGAAAGAAAACAGGAGGTTTATAGGAGTTACTACAAGGAAAAGTCACTTTTTTTTTTTTTTTTTTTTTTTTTTGCTTAATCCACAGGCCTAAAGAGACTGTCATGTCTTAAGCAAGAAGGGCTCTGCAACACTGTGGCAAGAATCTGCCATCATGATTTGCCTAATTCTTTTTTAAATGAGGATATGCCCACTTACTTAAGTGCCTGTACATTGGAGGAGAATAGATTCAGACATTATAAGGACTACTGGGCTCAGGACCTGAGATCATATTAATACCTGAAGGCCTAAAGCATCATCATAGTCTTGTTAGAGTAGCTTGCAAAGGTCACATATCCAGTCAAGGCATCACATTCCACTTAAATTCACTATACTTAGAACAGATAAGAAAGAGTTAAAACAGTGCAGTGGCTCACACCTATAATCCCAGCACTTTGGGAGGCCAAGGCAGGTAAATCACAAGGTCATGAGTTCAAGACCAGCTTGGCCAATATGCTGAACCCCCATCTCTACTAAAAATACAAATATTAGTTGGGTGTGATGACAAGTGCCTGTAATCCCAGCTACTCAGAGGCTGAGGCAGGAGAATCACTTGAACCCAGCAGGCGGAGGTTGCAGGGAGCTGTGATCACACCACTGCCCTCCAGCCTGGGTGACAGAGCAAGACTCCATCAAAAAAAGAGAAGGAAGGAAGGAAGGAAGGAAGGAAGGAAGGAAGGAAGGAAGGAAGGAAGGAAGGAAGGAAGGAAGGAAGGAAGGAAAGGAGGGAGGGAGGGAGGGAGGGAGGGAAAAGAAAGAAAGAAAGAAGAAAGAAAAGAGGGAGGGAAGAAGAAAGAAAAAGAAAGAAAGAAAAAGAAAAGAAGAAAGAAAGAAAGAAAGAAAGAAAGAAAGAAAGAAAGAAAGAAAGAAAGAAAGAAAGAAAGAAAAAGAAAGAAAGAAAGAGAAACCGCAGTCAGTTGTCCAAACTAGCAACCAAGTGTCATCGTTGGCCCCCTACCCTTTATCCTCTACCTTCAATTGGTCACTGAGTTATATTGATTCTACTGTGTTTTGTTTTGTTTATTTGGTTGGTTGGTTTTGGGGATTTTTATTTTTGTATCTTGACATACCAAAGCTGCATAATTCCATGATTGACCGTCTTCCAATCTCAGGTCTTCAAAATATAGTCTAAAGAACTGATGTATAAATCTATCTAAAATACAAATTTAAACACTACTTTTCCCTGCCAAAAATCTTTCAGTGGCTTCAAATTGTATTCAGGATGGATTCCAAACTCCTTATTGTTACAAATAAACCATTCATAGTCCAGCCCCACCTAACATACAAACTTATACCTCCACACCTTAATCCTCACCTGAAAACCCAACTCCCAACTGAAAACTCCTGCTCCAGCCTTGTTAGAGTGCTTTCAGTTCTTCAGTTTTCTCTTGGAAGCCTTCCATAATCCTGACAGCTAGATTAAGTGTACTCATATGCATCCTCATAACATCCAGGGGTTATCCTACCTCAGCGATCATTATGCTTAAATATTAGTATATTTATTTTTCCCTCCCATTAAACCATTTTAGTTATCTAATATCTTGTATTATCCTTGGTGCACATATGTTAGACATTTAGCAGATGGTTTTTCAAGTGAAGCAGCATTTAAAACTTTCTCAAAACCCTTGAAAGCAAGATAAAGCTAACCTTGGAAGATGGTTACCTCTTATTACCTCAAGTAAAGGATGTATCACATACAAATAAATCAAGAATTACACTTTAAATTTATTTTAAATGTAAATATGGAATTAATGGAAATAATGATCCCAATTAAACCAACAGAAATTTTTCTTTCATCTTTCCCCCAGACTATGGAAATGGATTTTTAAGACATAACATATCTATGTGAAGTCAAGAATGGTACAGTTATTTAGCAAAAGTATTTACAATTGTTTGTTTTGTGTCAGATTGTCAGATGTACACATAATCTTTATATTAAATATCAGCACTATATTTCAGTTTGAGTTATCTTGGCCAACTCATATAAAATCCCTGAGGTTTGAGAATGGGAGGAGCAACTCTATCTAGCAAAAATGTTCAGTTACTTAATTAACATGAAAGCAATTATTCTACACGCAGAACCATGAACACAATGACCACTCCTATTTTGGACATTTAAGAAGCTCCTTTTCTTAGGATAATATTTGTAATCTGGTCCTATTTGTATTCATGCATTTCCATCTAGTTTACAGCTGTATGGGCTGCTTGGTAATGGTCAAGACATTTCATTTCATGGGCATAGAGGAGGAAGAAGAGAAAGAGATCATTAGCTTGGCCAGTTTTTTAAGAGAAAAGGCATTTTGAAAAGTCATTTAAAAAGTCATATCTTTTATTATAATCTTCCTATTAGAATATTTCTTAAGCATTACTATGCTGTCTCTTTCCCTACCCCTTCTCTCCCTCTTTGTCCCCTCCTTTCCCATCCCTCCTCTTTTTTTCTTTTTGTTTTTTTCTATTCTTTCTCCTGTACATTGTATAATCAATGTTCTACATCTGTATTGCTAGCTTCTTGGGGGAACCTATGGAGAAAGCAAAAGAATAAATCATTTTCTGGTTGTAAGTTGTACAAATTCCGACAAATACAATATTGAAAGTACACCTTAAATAATAAAAAGACTTAAGTAGGAGTTAAGAAACAGTTTAACATTTATAATTACATTCTATGCTCCATTTCTCTCTGATGAAAAAAAATCAATAAAACTAAGAGAATTTTTCATATTTATTATCAAGTTATTGATATAGAAGAAAATGTCAAGGGATTTTTAAGAAACAAATAATCCATCTTAAACAAATTAAACTACTGGATAAATTATTTTGTCTTTTTTTTTCCTAGTTTGAATTAAGATAGTATTAATTAGGAAATATGCCAATATAGTTCCTTTTATTAGTATAATATTGTGCTCTCTTATTCTTAATACCTTTCAGAAATGAAATAATATGAAAGTTTTGGTAGTTAATTTGATACCTGTACTTTTTCTTGGATACTAAAAGTAGAGTTTAAAATTTAGTGAGAAATGTTTTATATGTTTTAAAAGTTATTTTTAAATTAATTCTGAGAAATTTAAATATTAAAACTACAGTATCTGCTACCTCTAGTTATCAAAATTAAAATTATTTTTAAGATTTCTTTCTCAATTCTTGGTAAAATGTGGCATGTAAAAATATTAACAGTACAGATTCTTAAAGATTCTTATGAGTGGTAAAGGCTACAGATAAGAAGTTTTGAAAACTGAGTGAGGAATATGTGGAAAGGAGATTTTAAATATGTGATAGAAATCTGCAACTTCTAATTTTCATAGGTTTTTGATGATATAATTTACATCATTACCTGAGTTTTTGCAAAAGTACTCTAGTCTTTCCAAAACACAATTCTAGCAAAATCCCAGCTCTGGATCAAGGCAAACACGTCTTTCCTAATCCTTTGGCAGAATAGCTGTGCTATTTCATGAGGATAACTCCCATTGCCTAACTGATAAGACTCAGAATTCATGATCAAACACCTCAAATGCACACTCAATAATGCTGAGCAATATTATCACTTTTCTCAACTAGCTCACTCCCCAATATTTGCTGTGGTTATTTCATACCTTTGCCATTATACCCCAATCCTTCACTCTCAAAAACACACTCTCTCTCAGAAGATGGTCTTCTATAGTTGAGTTGCAGGAAAAATAGCTCTAAGATGAGAATAAATTAATTTTTCTACAAAGAAGCCTAAATACCAACCTGCGTCTATCTCCATATTGCAATTTCATCTTCTAATAAAAAATGAAATATTCTTTCTATCAAGGATATTCTTGCTCATTTTTGTTCTGAATCTCATCTTCTCCCACCTTCCAAAACCTCTTGCTGCATGTATTATATGTTCTTTCTCCAAGAGTGTCTCCACATTTTCTTATTAGATTCCTTCACAATTTGAATATAGTGATAGGAGTTCAATTTTTAAAATATCCATATATTTTTACCTTAAGTTACAAATACACACCCTTTTTATAAGCTTGACATAAATATATACATTTCTGTATTCTGTTTACCAATAAAACTTCTTACAAGAATTTTCTAGTAGACTACCTTCATCTTCCTCATCTTCCCTTGCCTTGTACACACTTTCTTGGCTTTCTCTTTCCTATCACTGAAACTAATGTTTTTGAAAAAATTCTTGGCATTCATTTTTCTATAAACAAGGAATAATCTTTTGTTTTTTAACTTCCTAATACATATGAGCAAACATCAATGCTCCAAAGCTAGATCCTCTGGATTTAAATTCCAGCTCTGCCATTCATGCTTCAACATCTTTGGCAAGTTACTCAATCTGCTTATGTTTCAGTTTAACCAACTGATTTTTAAAATGAAGATAGAAATGCCTGCTTATAAGGTTACTCATAAGCATTTCTATTTCTATGTTTCTGAACCAGTATCATGATGTTTTGGTTACTGTAGCTTTTTAGTTTACTTTGAAGTTGGATAATGTGATGCCTCTGGCTTTGTTCTGTTTGCTTAGGATTTCCTTGGCAATTCTGGCTCCTTTTGTTGTTGTTGTTCTGTATAAATTTTGGAATAGTGATTTTTTAACTACATGAAGTATGTCATTAACAATTTGAGAAATTGTGGACTTCAGCTGCTATTCTAGACCACTATACACTTGGTAACTCAGACAAAATAACTAACATTCTATGGACATGGGCCCCTAGGCATTAGCATTTCTTTTCTCCTTTTTCTCTCTAACAATTTCTGCGGTTATTTCAATGCTTTAAAACAAAAGTCAGAAAACTATGGCCCACAGGCAAAAACAGGTGTGTGGCCTGTTTTTGTAAATAAAATTTTGAGGGAACATAAATACATACATTTTCTTACCATTGTCTCTGGCTACTTTCACACTAAAGAGGCAGCACTTGGTTGTTGCAATAGAGAATGTATGATTCACATTATTTAAAATATTTACAGTATATACTTTTATAGAAAAAAAGCTTGTTGGCCCCTGCTTTAAGTTCTTGCTTGGGTAGCCACATCCACTTGAGTGACTAAATGTTATGCATATGCTGAAATTGTATCTTGATCACAGACCTTTCTTCTAAGCCCCAGTTCATATGAACAAGTAGATATTTGGTATTGATATTTAGGAGTCTCACATAGCAACCTGTTTTTTTTTTATTGTTTTTTACTCCCCAAAACAGTCTTTTCTTTATGTGCCGTAGCCCAGTAAACTAAACTTTCAACCACTCAGCTAACCTGATCAAAGCCTTGGTATTAAAATTCCTTAAAAATGCTTCTTGACTCTTTCCATCCTTTTCATCTCCATTACCACAAATTTTAAGCTTTGTCCACCATCTTCTTTTCTCTATAGAGCCTCTAAATTGACCTTCTGACCCTTGTTTGTCCTGATCTAATATATTCTTCATAACACAACCAAAAATGGTAGTCTTTACATAATACAAATTTAATCTCCTCTTAAATTCTAGTATATGTGCTGCCAAGACAAGCAGAATCTTCTTAAATTTAAAAATAATTTTATATTTCATGTATAAGAAATTCCATAATTCTAAAGTTGACCTTCAATGTCCTGTATGAACTATTTATTGCCTACTTCTACAACCTCAATTTGAGTCACACTGCTCTCGTCAAATAGCCATACCAGCTTTCTTTTGAACCTTTCTTATATTTAATTATTCTTTTCCCCTAAACATAGTATAGTGTTATCATAATTATTCATCTGGTTAAACCACACACTAATCATTCCATTTTCAGCTTACATGACCCATTGTCAAAAATGTTTCTCTGATCTTCCTTTAGCTAAATTATATCACCCTGTTATACTCTCATAACTTCCTTTAATTTAGATTTATATAACTTATTACATATTGCAATTTATGTATATTAACAAAATCAATTGCTTCATGCATGTGTTCTTCCCTGGACTTTACAATTCATGAAAACAAGAACCATGTCTACTTAGTCACTGTATTCCTAGATCCTAGTACAGGTTCCAGCTTAGAACATGGTACGTGCTTAATGAGGGTTTGATCAAAAATAATTATCTGCTTAAGAATATTCTACAAGTATATTTCGAATATGAACCTTATTGCCTATACTTTTAAGGTAGAAATGCATATTGTATTATTCTACATTTAAATCCAAGCAAGACTAAAAACATGTGCTTTAAGGGGGTGTTTTCAAAAGCACACATATACACAAGCTATAAATAAAATAAAAATAAATAATATTGTTTTCCTCCAGAGATTTTTGAGAGGAGTTGAAATTTACAGTTCCTAGCCACTCTAAGTAGAGTTTGTACATGCATGCAATGGAGATGGGAGGTTATTATTTTTATATCCAAAGTATCTTGAAGAAAATCCCTGTTTTCTCATCTGAGGATAGAGTAGAATAGCAACCTGTACCCAAGTAGGATTAATCACAGTGGTGTGATTAGACATAGATTCTGTTGCCTTATCCAATCATATCCTTGCATTTCAAAGGTAGTACTGGCATTTAGATTTAATTGTTTAATTATTCAGTTTAATCAGTCTGCTTCATATGTACATTTCATATAGTTTTCAGGATTGTCTGGTAATTGACAAAATGTGGCTTGTTGCAAAGGACTTTCACTGGAGTTGTCTCAGTTCCAATAAAGTTTATTTCCCCAGGAACTCCAATGAAGACATCTATGCAGATATTTCCATTTAATAACATAAACTTTGCATAATCTGTCTCTTGCATAAACCATTCATAATTTTTTTAAAAGACCATTTTTCTTTCCCCTGAATTAGGTTATATGTTGTACAAAAAGTTTTCTCAAATGCTTTTAATTGGAGAGTTTAATATTTTTAACTCATTGTATAAATTAGTATGTTTTATTGTTGCTATTGCTGCAGGCCAGAGGAAGCTTCGCTTTAAATGACTTCAAAAATTAAAAAAAAAAAAAGTATGAATTCCTGCAGCTGACAAGTTCAGTTATATACCTAGATTTAGGAAAAGATTGACACCAAGGACCTGTTTGCTTTCCAGGCCTTTTCTCTTCCTTCCATGTTGCTATTTTTATCCTAAGTTGGCTCTTCTCAAGGTAACAGGGTGATTACTGGACAATACTAGAGCTACATTCTATTTTATGTATAACTAGCAAGAGAAAACTTTTTTTCCAAATTATCAAAGATTTGGGGGATTTACTCCTCTGTAGGCAACTAAAGCTTCATGTCTTCCCTCAACCAATCACTATAGTCAAGGGATGGATAGTGAGACAACTAGTTTTGAATGACGATCCCAAGTCACCTTTGAACCAAGCTTCACAAAGCTTGACATTTTCCTCTTTTTTCCTCTTTTGACTCTTTGCTGTCCCCAAACTACCACATAAGAAGTCTGTGGATCCTGCTGGAGAGGCTACAAAAAGTGATTACATGGAGAGGCAGGTAGAGAAGGGGAGGCCCTGGAGCTACACGGAGAGAGAGAAAGATGGAGAGAGATACCCAGCTGTGCCAGAATCCCACTAAATTCAGTCAACCCACAGAATCATAAGAGAAAATAAACTGGTTATTGTTTTAAGCCACTAAACTTTGGAGTGGTAGTTTACATAGAATTAGGAAACAAACATAGATGAGTTTGTTTATACTAATCGAATTAGGTAGATCAGTGCCCATCCCTGGAGTTCAGTGTGATTTTAATTCCTCGTAAAACATTGAAAGATTGTAAGAGTGGTAAGTAGGATGTACTCTAAGAAAGGAAGTAATGCTTACCATACTTACTAAGCAATATTGAGAGACAGGTGTCAGAGTCAAATATTATTTCAGAGTTTTTACTCAGTAGCTGTAAGATTTCATCTGGGTTCATTGGTTTTCACAAGCCTCAGTTTCCTCATATATAAAATTGGTATAATAATACAGCCATCAGTTTTTGTTTTGATTTTTAGTTAGAAATAAATGTGATGATCTAAAGAATGTATTTAGCTTAGTACTCGGCACGTAGTAAAAGGCCAATGAATGTAACATCTATAATGATTAACATTCTTCTTTCTCTGCTAGACATCCTGAAACACTGAGTTCTTGCCAGCATTGCTTATATTTCAGGATGTTCCCATTATAAAAATATCTGCTAATTGCCACCCATTACAGATAACTTTGTGAAAACAAGTCTTGGTATATTCTGGGTTCTGCTTGCTGCTATCTATTCTAATCCAGGATATGTTCTTGGAGTTGTGTTGCTCGGGCTGCTGCTGCTGCTACTTGAAAGGCAGATTTAGATAAGTGTATTATTTGATCTCACAGATGGAGAATGATTTACTTTTTAAATTGTGTCTGTATTTGGTGGGAGGGCAGGGAACTAATCTGAAGGCAGCACTGGACATAAAAACCAAAAAGAGTTCCAGAAGAGCAGAATACTTAAAAACCTTGGAGAAGTGACTTGGAGTGAATGTCTCTTTGTGCATACATATTACTAGCAATATATAGAAGGAATAGATGGTTTTAAAATTGCATAACATCACTAAAGGCAATATGAACTCAGGCTGTGTCTGCATATAACAAGCTTTATGGGAAAATGTTTAGTCAACTTAATCACTATATACAACAAAAGTAAAATATTAAGAACCCTAAGTAGCTTTCTTTAATTTAGCAATCTTAACTCAGGCTATTTGGGAAGATGATAGTTTAATATATATGATTATATTGTTTTTTCTCAAAAATAATAAGTTGGTTTTATTTTCCTTTCCTAGTTGCTTGTTGAAATTTAGTTTATGACTGCCTTATATGGAAGACTACCCAGAATCTAGAGGGGCACAGGGAAGTGTCTGGCTAGGTGTCTTTCTTGATAATTCACTAAGTTTCCCTGACACAAAAGAGTTTCAAAGCATTATTGGAAGAAGTGAAGAGGATCCAGTGAGGTTTGCTACCTGGCCACTTATCTGTGCCATCTCAACCTTCATTCTGGGACTGTACCAGTTAGAGAGAAAAGGGAAAGGAAGAGTTCAAAACTGTAACTTGGATGCTGCTCTGAAATCCTCCAAAATTCAGAAAGATGACCTTCCAAAGATTGAAGATATCTCATATTTCTTATGAGAAAAAGGGGGCCAAGTTGGCTCCTGTCATGTCTAATATAATATACTTTTAACTATGCTGAACAGGTCTGGGAAGAGGCATTGAGAATACACCAGTAGCATAATTCCTCTGAGTAGTTCACATCTTCAAAGGACACCTAAGATCCCATATGTAAAGCATTTCGTTACTTTATCCACCAGTACATATGGAAATTATCTTTGCAATTCATGGATTAATTTTCCTCTCTCTCTGTTCTCTCAAACTGCTGTGTTTTCCAGGAAACCCACTTTCTTTTTCTACCCTCACTGTCCTCTCATAGGACTTATAATGAAGGTAACATCATACCTTTAAGTCCCTGTGACCTGCTGGATGACACTTAAAGGACTTCAGAATCTTTGATACAAAACACCTCCAAGAAAATATTTGTATTTTTCTAGCCAATATTGTAAATTCTAAGAGTATGACTTTGATTAATTAGTTTAACAGAATATTTGTCTCTTTACCTGTCTTATGAAAGACCCTGTCTCCATGTCTAGTAAGTGAACAGAAAGGAAAAAAAAAAAAAAAGAATGACAGGGAAATAAAATCTTATATTGCCTCCATATATATTCTCTTTGTGACCCTCAAAGTTAATTATTTCACTTTAAATGCATTTGCAAAACCAATTTATCTGAGAAACCTTGATAAAAGACCTTCCAAATGATATGTTCTGGTGACTAACTCTAAACTTTCTACCCCTACTCACAGTATTGATAATTTTGATGGATAAAAATGTGCAAGATAGAGGTCAAATTTAGGTGGCTTCAAACCTATAAAAAGAAGCCTAATTTCATTTTTGAGTAGATGGAATGGCCTGAGTGGCCTTAAAAGTCATTACAGTTTTATATGAGGCTTGGCAAATTCCCAGTCCTCTGATAGAAACTCATACATAGGCATAGAGTACAAAGGCCCTGGGCAGGTTGAGATGATCTCAGTATTTATGTTTTGGCACCAATAGTCCATGAAAAATAAATGACTTATCTTAGCAGGTCCTTCATATTTTTAGGAAGTCATTTCACTTCAGCTATATTTCAGATTAAGAGCTGATAAGATCTTTAGTATACTTAAGATGCTTGTATTCAGGATAATTTCTACATCATTAATTCACTGTCTTCCTCTTTTGTTTTAAATTACTGTATGTGTGGGTATTGATGTTTCTTTTATTAGGAAATTAAAAAGAGGTTCCCTATAAATGATTCTCTGAGGAGGTCCACTCAGTCTTCTTTCTTGAACAGAATCGGTCACGTCCGGTAGTTTTTACAAATATTTTCGCACAATTTTACCAAGGTTCTAGAGATACATAAACCAATGATTTTGTCATGTTTTTGCTCATACATTTCATTTCTATATGGTCACTTCGAATTGTAAAGCTATGCCTCTCCACAGGCACCGCTTATTTTTCTTTTCACTGTTTGTCTTCCTCTCTGACACACTATATTTACCTATTCACACTAAATTGTTTTCATTAACTTTTATTCCCTACAAACATACATTGGTACTCTTTCCCCATCACAGAGAGCCTCATAAAACCTAAAATATGAGATGGTTTATTGCTTGTTTTGAGGCTTCACCAATTATTCACACCACTGAAATAGCCATTCAAGTTGTAGTGAGAAGCTACTAAAATTAAAATACTTGCTAATAATTTTGTGGAAAGAGAGGAAAACACACTCATGTGTGCAAAAAATGAATGGCCATTTCACTCTCCTCAACAGTGTGCAATCTAGTGGGATGGATAAAATTAAGATACAAAGCATGAGGTGAGAAATTTCTTAAAAATGAATCTGACAGAATCTGCTAGAACCCTGCCACTCAAAGTATGGTCTCTTAACCAATAGTATTGGTATCCTTTGGTGACTTGTTAGAAATGAAGAACCTTGGAGCTGATGTCAGATGTAGCAATTCAAAGGTGCATTTAAAACAATATTCATAGTTATGTACTATGCATGTTAATGTTTGAGAAGCTTTGTGCTGGCATTATCAGGTTGTGGGAGAAAATCAAATGTTTGTGAGTAGAAATGAAAGTCCTATAGACACAGAGACTGAAGAAACATAGTATCAGTCATGTCAATTGCACAAAGAAAAGTTCTGTCTTACTGATAGCTTACACTATTTGGGTGAAATATGAGAAGGTTTTATGGAATGAAACCAAAATAATAAGCTTGTCTTTGATGTTTGGTGAGTCAGAAAATGACATGTATGATTGCAGAAGGCTCTGGCTACTGTTGAGGTTTCTTTCTTTCTTTTTTTTTTTTTTTCATGTAGTTGGGAGCCACGAAAGGAGTGACACTATATGGGAAGAGCTTAATAACCAATAAATTTGGCAGTCTAGAGTTATACACTAGATACATTCAAAAATATTAGTCAGATACATTCTTTACTTTTAGCTTTAATAATTCTATCTCAGACAAAGGATCATGGAGATTTATATTTACATTTGAGAAATGATGGTCTCTGAGTTCCTTTTCATCTGCCAGAATTAAGATGAAAATTTTTATTCTTCTCTGCAATATTATACACTAGCAGTCTGGCTTTTTGTCAGAAGTTTTCTCTTTGGCTATGACCAGAAAGAACAAAATGCTGAGTACTGTATGAAATTTTAAAAGTCTTCAATTAATATGAAGAAAGATATCTTACCTGCTGAAACGATGTGAGCTGAAGGGAGCTCTGAGAATATGCTTGATATGGTTTGGTTGTGGTGCCCCCTGCCCCAGTTCTCATCTTGAATTCCCAGGTGTTGTGGGAGGGGCCCAGGGGGAGGTAACTGAATCATGGGGCAAGGCTTTCCCATCCTGTTCTCATGATAGTGAGTAAGTCTCACAAGATCTGATGGTTTGAAAAAGATAAGTTCCCCTGAACAAGCTCTCTCTCTGCCTACTGCCATCCATGTAAGATATGACTTGCTCCTTCTTGCCTTCCACCATGATTGTGAGGCTTCCCCAGCCACATGGAACTGTAAGTCCAATAAACCTCTTCCTTTTGTAAATTGCCCAATCTCAGGTATGTCTTTATCAGCAGCATGAAAATGGACTAATATAATGCTCATATCATTAATGTTGTATTAAAATTTAAGTTTGTAATATGCCACACTTACATTATGATTTCCATATTTATGTGGCAGTATATTCCTCATTTACATGTGTTTACATATATATGTATGTGTGTATATGTACTTTAAAGAAACTAAGCAGAGACAAGCTTTTAAACTAAAAAGTTTTTAATACTAAAGTTGAGAAAATCTTTACATGTTATCATTATCAAATATATACTGATTCAAGCCCTGCTTCAGGATGCGGCCCTGTCAATGACACAGTCACATAAAGACATGCTCGTTTTCTTTTAAGCCATTATATTAACAATTTGGAGGACTAATAATGAATATGTCACCTTGTCTAACAAGTCATTTTCTGCTCATCTGTTTGATCTGGATTTTGATTTAATATATATGCCTAGAAGTAAAGTTTATGGGCATATTTCATATACCTAGATTCTCCCTAGGAAGCTATAGAAAACAATAGTGCTACTAGAATATTTGTCATCTCATCACTCAATCCTAAATTCTATTCCAAACATATGATAATAAATAAGCTAGATCTTGGTCTAGGAAGTTAAAAAATATTCAAATTAATAGCACAATGACTCTGTCCACAGGAAACTCTCTATTAAAGGAAACAAGTATATTAAAATTGATTGTTACATAAATAGGCTGCTACATTTATTTTGAGAGTGAAATTATTAACTTTGGTGAGAAAACAGAAAAGTCTTTATAGGCAAGGTTATATTTAATGGGTATCTTGCCTGTTTGGTGATATTTCAAAAGTCAGAGAAGATGGGAAAAGAATCTTCAGTTCTACTCATTAACTTGACTGTAGCCTGAAAGTGGTGAGTAATCATGGCACATGTAGAAGATGGGAAAATCCTGATACCGCCAATGGGAATTGTATGTTAAACAGAGCGCAGGGAGACAAGGAGAGGAAGAAATCTGTCAAAAATGAATAAATGTGTTGGGAAAAAAGTCCTATGACTAAGCAACTACATAAAATTCTATTGTGATGTTTAAGGCAAGATATCATAAGGACCTTCTTTACTGAAAGGATTAATGGACAATGGAGAAGAGAAATTGGAGACAGTGAATATAAATGTAACTTTTTGGGAAGTGTTGCTATACAGTGAAAGAGAAAACGATAGCTGGAGGGTAAAAGTGTTTAAAATAATTTTTGTAGTTTGACTGTTGTGAGAAATAAGGACTTGTTTTTGGTGATGGGGTCAATGCAATAAAGAGGAAAATATTGATAATGTCTTTGAGTGTATGATAAAGAATCAGGAGCATAGGTAGAAAGCATCTCCTTAGTAACTCACAAATCATAGTATTCGGTTCTCAATGGATTTTGTTAAGTAGATTATTGGAGGAAGAGCTAGAGGTAGTAAAAATTCTCTTACCAATTTTTTTTTTTGTAAAGTATAATAAAATAGTATCAGCATATACTGAGGATGAGGAGGGAGATTGCAGCTTTTAGGGATGACAGAAACTATAAAATTCTATTTCATGTTTCACAGAAAATACAATGAACTAAGCATCAAAATTCTCTTTTGGTGGTCAATTATTAATATAAAGTACCATTGTTAACATGATTGTACATTATGGAAAGTTCAGCTGACTAAAACATAAATGGAATGTCATGAGCTCTAACTAGATTGAATGGCATAAACAAATACAGCAAAAGGATAGAAAAGCAACAGAGCAAAGGCTGTATGCAGTAGAATGTTCCAAATGATTGACGATTGAAGAAAGTTGGCTAAAAAGGGAATAAAGTTTATGAGGAGATATGAGATGAATAAAAGGCTTTTGTTCTAGTGGATTTAAACTTCCCTTTGAGTTAACGAATTGCCGTCAATGGAATAATAGAGAATGTGACTGAAAAACATTGGTATGCTAATAGAGTGACTGAGGTGGGTTGTGAAGGACAAGATCATGGGAGGAAATTAAAACATGTAACAAAGTTTAAGATATTGAAAGGACAATTTATGTGGATACTAAAATCACCAAGAATGATAACAATAGTATTATTGGAGAGAGGTGGAGTGATCCAGTAAACAAAATAGTCAAGAAAGGAAGAGAAGAGACTGGGTGGGTCACAAAAGACTACAACAAAGAGGTGTAGTGGATTATAGGAAGCTTATGAAATGAGATTGATGCTAGAGGAAGAAAATGAAGGAAATAGTCACAGAAGAGTTTACAGATTAGGGAGGTTTTTATTATAGACCTTAAGTTTATCATACCACAATGGAACTTAAGAAAATGGAGAGGTGAGACAGAGATAGTATACAGCATCATACAGGATTATAGTCCAGGAGAAAAAATACGACCTATGATGCCGGGCTTCCCATTGCATAATGGAAAACAGAATGACTGAGTGAATCCTGAGGTCCCATAGCAGCAGATGTTGAGAGAAGGCGGGGTTTCTGGAGCCCTTACCTAATATTGTTGGATTGAAGTTTGTATTCCAATAGAAAGGTATTCCTATAATAAAGAAAACATCAAATTTGAACTTCTCAAAAGTTTAACTCCCCCATAAAAGAATAAATCAAATGTTATTTAAAAATATTTCCCAGCCGGACGTGGTGGCTCACGCCTATAATCCCAGCACTTTGGGAGGCCGAGGCGGGTGGATCACGAGGTCAAGAGACTGAGACCATCCTGGTCAACGAGGTGAAACCCCGTCTCTACTAAAAATACAAAAATTAGCTGGGCATGGTGGCGCGTGCCTGTAATCCTAGCCACTCGGGAGGCTGAGGCAGAAGAATTGCTTGAACCCAGAAGGTGGAGGTTGCAGTGAGCCGAGATCGTGCCGTTGCACTCCAGTCGGGGTAACAACAGCGAAACTCCGTCTCAAAAAAATAAAATAAAATATTTCCCTCAAAGTCATTCAATGCCATCAATCAATTTTTAAAATACTTTCTTTCATAAATAATAATAATGATACATATCTGTGTACAACTTTCCAGCCTATTCTATTTATGAAGTCAGGACCATAAAAATATCTAAAATTATTTTTGGCAAAATAACAAAGAAAAGACAAAAACCTCAATCACCCATTACACTAGCATGCAATTAAGCTTTTCCTGCATGGAGAACACACACACACACACACACACACACACACACACACACACACACACACAGTGAATTTGTTCATTTTTTTATTATGTAAAATTTAAAATATTGTTTATATAGAAACTATTTTCTTAAGTAGATTTTGAGATAATTATAAAATAGATTGCATCTTTGTAAATATTAGAAAATAACAGGGCCGCGTGCGGTGACTCATGCCTGTAATCCTAGCACTTTGGGAGGCCGAGGCGGGTGGATCACGAGGTCAAGAGATCGAGACCATCCTGGTCAATATGGTGAAACCCCGTCTCTACTAAAAATACAAAAAATTAGCTGGGCATGGTGGCGCGTGCCTGTAATCCCAGCTACTCAAGAGGCTGAGGCAGGAGAATTGCCTGAACCCAGGAGGCAGAGGTTGCGGTGAGCCGAGATCGCAGCATTGCACTCCTGGGTAACAAGAGCAAAACTCCGTCTCAATTAATATTAATAATAATAATAATAATAATAATAACATAATTATAAATAGTATTTATAAACATGTATGCTTATTAATCTTAATTATAAATATTTAACTCATGACACTTGGTAAAAATTGAGTTATAAAACTGAAAACCAAATTTCAGTATAAGATAAGAATTTTTTTTTTAAAGCTATACCATGATTGAAAAAAGCTTACTTTCTCTCCTCACTGAAGCAAGCCTAACTAAATTTAGCAGTATAATATGATGTTCCTTTTAGCTTATGTTATCTGTAAGTATTTCCAATAAACCATATGGCTATGAAATATTTGTTTCTTAGTCATCACTCGTCATGAGAAACTGGTTTATCCTTTTAATTGAATTTATTTCTCATCTTAACAAATAGTATGTCAATTCACTAAAGGATAAATCAATCCAATACTGATTTAGAAGAGTATTGGCAAGGAACAGAAAATCACTACACAGTCCTTTAAGGAGAGGCCACACATGGGGACCTGTGGAATGTGAATGCTCACTGTTTGAGTTAACTGAAGAGTTCAGTAAAAATTATTGAACTATATGTTCACTAGTGTTGAACTTCTGTTTAGAATACTTAGATTGAAATTTTGAATTTAATTTTGTCAATAAATGTTTATGTAATAAAACAGATTTATTAGCTTTATAATGTTTGACTCATTATATTCCAGAAGTTCTAATAGAGAAATAAATATGTTTATGATTTAGAAAAATGTATCTCCTAACTACTATATTTCATTCAAAACAATATGTGCTTAATATTAATTATACACTTATGCCTTTACAATATAAACCTGTTCTCTGGTATTTGGAAGATTAGTAAAAAATTAAAATTTTTTCAACCAGTTTGAATTGAATTCTATTTCCATAGAAGAAAATCACATTCATTTCCTTAGAGCTTTTATTTTACCTATGTTATTGCCTTTATCTCATTTAATTCTCTTTTCTTAGTTCTTTCTAGAACTGGTAACAGATGAATAAAGATTTAATAGTGTTTCCATTATAATTAAAATTAAACTTATTACCATACAGAGATTAAAAAGAATAGGACCATAAATATTTAGGAATTTGTCCATCACTCATTTCTTCTATTGGCCAATTCCTCAGTTCTTTAAATAACCTCTATTGGCTCAAACCCCTGATACACACAATAACTAACATTGACTAAGCATCAACTGATGACCTCACTTGACTTCACAAACTGATGTAAAAAACAGTGTACCTGCAGCCACACAGTTGGGTTATTATCTTGCTCAATTGTTTTGTCTACCAGGAGGCAGGTGTCTTGATGACTGATAATGAGATCATTCCTAGTATATAAAAACTATGTATTCATGCTGACATTTCACCTCTTTGGTAAAGACCAGATAGCCAACAAAATAGGCTATACAAACCACCATAAGAAACCATCTCACACCAGTCAGATGGGTATTATCAAAAATTCAAAAAATATATAAATAAGAAGGTGGGGAAGAAAGTCCATTAATAAATGGAATAGCTTAGGTGTTAGAGGAGTCAATTTAACTCTTTTCAGCAATTTACATGCCATAAACATGCTATTATTTTTCTGTACTATATGCTTTTCGTTAATTTTAGGAAGGATCTTACTATTTTCAAACCTATGATATTACAAATGCAGTCATGTGCTGCTTAACAATAAAGGTATGTTCTGAGAAATGTGGTGTCAAGGGTTTCATCTTTGTGTGAACATCATCGAGTACTTGCACTTACACAAACTAGATGTCACAGCCTACTATACTCGTAGGCTATACAGTATAGCCTATTGGTACCAGTCTACAAACTTGTGCAGCATGTTATTGTACTGAATACTGTAGGTGACTGTAACACAATGGAAAGGATGTGTTTATCTAAACACAGGTAAACATAGAAAAGGCACAGTAAAATATGACATTATAATCTTAGGAGACCACCATTGTAAATATGGTCTGGAGCATTATGCAGGGCATGACTGCACTTAAATTGGGAGACAGAAAATTGGGACAGATGACTATTCAACCTGTATGCAAAATGAGAAAATTTTAATGTAATAAGAGGAAGAGTTGATGTCAATAACATATACTCTTGCTTTCCTTAAGTTGACTAAATACAAAGAATAAAAATGGTAATTTCACTATAATGTTAATCATAGTAATTAAAACAAAACAGCAATAGCAGCAACAACAACAAAACATGTCTTGAATCTAATATGAATAGTGCCGATAAACGTGAATTAAAATAGGTTATAAAACTTGAAGTTATTTTGAGAGAAGATTTGTGAAATGAGGGCTTAAGGGCAATGCTATTCTTATTCCTCTTTAGAAACCTGAATGGTTTCATATCTTCAGGGCTAGACTAACTCTATAATTCAGGCCAAGTGGATTTCTCTAACACCAAGTCAGTAAACAATGTTTCCAAGGGCAATGCACTACTCCCTCTATCCAAAGGGCATAAAATATGGATTAACCTATGATGTTACCAAATAATATCGGATGATCCTCCTGAGTGGAATACTGAAACATTTTCCAAATGTACAAATTATTCTCTTCATGAATTACATTTTTTAAAATTTATACTATTTCTTTTTTCTTCCTGAGGTAATACCAACATAAAAGCAGAATTAAGCTTCAAAAACAGTGTAATACAGGAAAAGAGTTATAAATACCATACAAAGGAACCTTCTAACCACAGATATAAAACCAGTGAACAGAGTTAATTAAAGATAAGTATCCAGAATGGAACTCAAAACATGTTAATGATAATCACTTTATTAAGAAGCTAGTACTAAGTATATTTATGAATTTTCCCTTTTTTTAACTCTAAAGAAGCACTGATAATTTAAAAATAGAATAGCTTATAAGTTGGTTAAATAAGAAAATACAAGTAAAGAAAAGGACAAGAAGAAAAATTGTCTGAATATGCTGTGACATTGATTATAGCTTTACCCTCATGTTAGTGGGAAAAGATAAATATTTGCAAATTGTACAGTAAGTTAAGTAAACCCTAGTCTATCTAAAGGTCTTTTAAGTAATAATTGTATACCTAGCCATAACAATAACTAAGGTAATATGATAATTTCAATATTTAGTATTGTACATCAATCAAATAATATACGGACTAATTCTTGTAAATGCCTTAGAAGGAACTGCAGAGGACACAGATAATGTGCTTTTTAAACATAACTGGAGCAAGCTCTGCTCCTCAACTTGCAATGAAGAGCACCTGAAGAAGTTCTTGTTGCCTAAGTCTTCTGTTGCTTGACAGCAGTAGCATTCTAAGTGACTTTCAGTGTTTATGAATAGAATCCTTTTTATACTTTTGATAACTAACTAATAATGCATAATATACTATCTTACAATTACCTTAATAGTAGAGCTAATTTGTATAAAATAACCTGCCTGTTGGTTTTTTTTTTTTTTTTTTTTTTGAGACGGAGTTTCGCTCTTGTTACCCAGGCTGGAGTGCAGTGGCGTGATCTCGGCTCACCTTAACCGCCACCTCCTGGGTTCAGGCAATTCTCCTGCCTCAGCCTCCCGAGTAGCTGCGATTACAGGCACGCACCACCATGCCCAGCTAATTTTTTGCATTTTTAGTAGAGACGGGGTTTCACCATGTTGACCAGGATGGTCTCGATTTCTTGACCTCGTGATCCACCTGCCTCGGCCTCCCAATTGTTGGTTAAAAGACTTGTCGAAAGTTATAGTCTGAATTACTATTATTCTAAATGAACTCTTAAAGAGATGATTTGACGTACATGTGGAAATGGGTTTACAAGAACAGATGTGTGGGCCTTGAAAATATTAAAAGTCAATTCCTTGAATTGTTAAATGTTAAAACTAATGTTAATAAAAATCACTGTTGAGGAGAGGTAGGCCACCCCAATTATTTTGTTTTAACGGTAACTTCACAAATTGCCTTAAGACCAAACTTTTTGAACCTTTATATATGTATCCATCAGAACACTTTTTGGGTAAATGGTAAGTCAATTCAATCACTCAGGACAATTATATTGCAATAACACAATTCATAAACCTCAGAAACCTAGACAACAAAGATTAGCATCTAGTTAATGCTACATGACCATCATGAGTGGCTGTCACCCGAATATCATCTTTTTTTTAGAGAATGGGCTGTCTGAGCAGCAGGGAAATTGCAGTATTGTAGTAGAAGTAAAAAAAAAAAAAAAAACCTGACAAGCCAAAATTAATTTTTTAAAGTTGTTTTAAGAATTGGCAGACATCACTTCTGCTCATATTTCATTTACCAAGGAATTCATGTGATTACTTCTGAGGTAAGCAAGATAAGAATGTCAAATCTTCCCACAAAGGAGTGTATGTGGGGTGGGGGTGTGGTGGTCAGGATAATGGTGGGGTATAAGTCACATGATCAAGCCTAACATCAAAGGGTCACAGATATATACCCTCCTGCAAGTAGGAGAATTAAACGAGTAGAATCAATTACAGTCTACCATAACCACATCCTTCTTATTCTGCTTTTAACACTCAGCCTTGCCATGTCTATTAGCCCTAAGCAAAGGGGAAAGTACTCCCTAGTCATTAAATGGTGCTGGAATAACTAGCTAGCCATATGCAGAAGAATGAACTTGGACTCAAAATTTTCACCATATACAAAAATTAACTCAAAGCGGATCAAAGATTTAAATATAAGACAACAAACTATAAGAATCCCAGAAGAAAATCTAGGAAATACCATTCTGGACATTGGTCTTGGCAAAGAATTTATGACCAAGTTTTTAAAAACAATTGCAACAAAAATAAAAATTAACAAGTAGGATGTAATTAAATTGATTAATTAATTTAAAAATACCAACAGGGTAAACAGCCTACAGAATGGGATAACATATTCACAAGCTATGTATCCAACAAATGTCTTACATCCAGAATCTATAAGGAATTTAAACAATGCAACAAAAAAGGCAAATAACCTCATTAAAAAGTGGACAAAAGGCATGAACAATAACTTCACAAAAGACAACATACATGCAGCCCAGAAGCATATGAAAAAATGCTCAACCTCACTAATCATTAGAGAAGTGAAAACAAAACCACCATGAGATACCATCTCACACCAGTCAGATATTATCAAAAATTCAAAAAATAACAGAAGCTGGTAAGGCTACAGAGAAAGTATTCTTATACACTGTTGGGAATATAAATTAGTTCAGCCACTGTGGAAAGCAGTTTGGAGATTTCAACAAACTTAAAAAAAAAATTACCATTTGATCCAGCAATCTTATTACTGGGTGTATATCCAAGAGAATAAATTATTCCACAAAAAAGATGCATGAATTTGTGTCTTCATCACAGCTCTATTAACAGTGGCACAGACATGGACATAAGTGCCCATCAATGGTGGATTGAATAAAGAAATTGTACCTATACATGATGAAATACTATGGAGCCATAAAAAGAATGAAATTTTATCCTTTACAGCAACATGGATGCAGTTGGAGGCCATCATCCTGAGTGAGTTAACACAGGAACAGAAAACCAGATACCACATGTTCTCACTGATAAGTGGGAGTTAAACACTGAGTACTCATGGACATAATCATGGGAACAATAGACACTGGGGACCATAAAAGGGGGAGGTAGGGAGATACGGGTCAAAAAACTGTTGGGTGCTATGCCGACTACTTGGGTAACAGGATCATCTGCAGCCTAAACCTCAGCAACATACAGTATAACCATGTAACAAATCTACACATGTACCCTTTCAATCTAAAATAAAATTGAAATTATTTTTTTAAAATACTTTCATTTGTACTTCATTTTTGTATTCACCTATGAATCTATTTCTTTCCTTCATAGTGCCAATACCATTTATCAAAATTGTTCATATCAAGTACATCATTTTGTCTACAGTAGTAAACCCGATGGTTAATTTTCACTCCTCATTTTTCTTGATACAACAATAGCATTTGACAAAGCCAATAATTCTCTTGTCCTCTTGGTTTCCAGAATACGATACAACTTTTGTTTTTGTTCTATTTTTCTGGCCACTTATTTTCAATCTGTTCCACTAGATCCTCCTCATCTCATCCAGCCATTAACTTTGAAATTTCCCAGAGCTCAGTATACTTGGGATGCCTTTTTATGTCTATACCGCCTCTGGATTAATCAGTCTTGACATTGGCAGGCATGATCGAGTGTTCATTGAAGATAACTATTTAGAGGCAGGGCTAAGGGAATTACCAATAGATGATGAAGCATAGTGATACCAGCATTACCAGGAAAGCCTTCCCGGCCTGAAGGCAGAAAATTGTGTGAATAGATTCCACAGATTGCTGGAGCCATGGAAATAGTCATTGGTGTGCTTAAGATAGCTCATGCTGATTAAAGGAAGCTGATTGTTAAAATTTCAGGAATTTCGCAAACTGGTAGATAAATCTAGCTTTTATCAAAAATTGCAAGGGAATTATATTTAAAACAAAGGAACAAATATTAGTACTTCATAATTATTTTGCCACAACTTACTACTATCCATGCTATTATGATAATTTATATCTGCATGGGTGAAATAATACAGTACAGAGAAACACAGCTGCAAGCAGAGCCAAGATGAGGCAGGGACAGTGCTAGTGAGGCAATTATTACCCCAAACTTTCTCTCAAGTGTCTCTGTCCTACCAATTCTTCTAGATAACTAAATTCAAATGAAAGCCTCAAATGTGGTCCATAGGCTTTGGCCTCAAGGAGCACAAGGCATAGGAGAGAAGATTGCAATATATCTGAAACTTTTTGGTGAGATCATCTTCTGTAGCCTCAAGTATACTCTTCTTTAGAGACTCCCAAATTTATATTTTGGTTCTATATCATTCTTCTAAGCTCCAGATACTTATACTGATCTATTTGACATATACAATTAGATGCTAATAGAAGTCATGAACTTATAATATTCATAACTTGAACCCTTGATTTTTCCAGCCCCACCCTACCTCTCCATAGCCCACTTCCTTACCCTAATCCCAGTCAATGAAATGTATCTTCTTCTTCCTGCTTGGGCCAAAACCCTTGGTGTCATTATTAACAAGTGTCTTCTTTTTATGCTAGAGATCTAACGAAACAAATTATTTTATTCTTTATATTTTCAAAAATATATTAAGAATCGGACATATGTGACCAAATCTATGGTTACAAACTACCATCACCCCTCTCCTAGACAATTGCAATAGCTTCCTCTTCTTTCATTTTCTTCACTAGCCCTCTTTTAGAGTAGTCTTAATTGAGCAGCCAGAGTTAAAATATACGTCAAATAATGTTACTCTAACTTTAGTAGGCAGAATTTGAAGATGGCCCCAGGAATCCTAGCTCTTACCATATGCTGATCTTTGCTCAGTAACTCAATAAAACACTCATCTAGCTGATACTTTGAAGGAGTTTCGCAGATGTTATTAAGGTTCCGAACCAGTTAAAATTAGATTATCATGGGTGGGTCTGAATTACTTAGGTAAGCACTTAAAAGGGCCCAGGTTCTTCCTGTTAAAAGAAATTTGAAGAGTGAGAGGGATTTGATATGAGGGATACTGTCAATTTTTAGCTTGGAAGATGAAGGATGTCACATGGAAAGGAAAACAGGCAGCCTTTAACAGCTGGAAGCAGAGACCAACTTACATCCACAACAATATGGGACCTCAGTCTTATAACCACAGGATCTAAGTTTGGGCAATAACCTGAAGAAGCTTATGAGTGGATTCATTCCTAGAGCCTGGTCAAAGTCTTGATATTGGTCCTGTGATACCCTGAGCAGCAAATCCAGTCACACCATGCTTCAACTTCTGATCTTCAGCATTGTGAAAAAATAAATGAATGATAAATAGATGTCTCTAACTTTTATGTGTAAGGTAAGGTAGTTTCTTAGGTAGTAAAAGAATACTAACATACCAACTATTTTATTTATTCTTACATCATTCATAGTCAAACTCAGTCTTCCTAAAAACCTACAAGTTTCTTACTAACCTGTCACCCCATCCTTAAGGCCCTCACCTCTAATAACCTAACCAGTCTTCCCCTTCCACAAGAGCTACGAACCAAAATTGACTTCCTGCCACTCTTGGATGTTCTGTGAACATGCAAGCTTGTTTTAAACTCAGACCTTTTTATTCACTCTTTTTATTTCCTGGAATATTCTTCCTGATGGATTTGAATGCTTTATTTCTGTACCAACAGTAGGTCTTTTCTCAAGTATAACATCTCCGAGAGGCCTTCAGCAGCCTTTCTTGTGAGGTTATGACTCTTCCCACCTGCAACACTCCATATGCCATTTCCTTGCTCTACTTTATAATATTATCAGCAATATTGTATTATGTTGTAAAAAGTATTTACCTCTTTTATTGATTGGCTTTATGCACTAGAAAAACATTTTTTCTGCTTCGTCAGTGAAGGTATTAAGTTCCTAAATGTAATCATGAATTATGAATTCCTAGGAATTTTGTGGCATATAGAAGGCATTCAATGCATATTTGTAATAAAAGAATGTTAAAAATGTCTTCTCGACCTTTTGAAAATCTTGAAAATCTTGGGGAGAATAGAAGGCTGAAGAGGTTATAACAGTGATAGCTGCATTGGGGATTTACCTTTTAGAATTTCAGTGGCAAATTTCCAAACCTTATCTATTGTTTGGGATCTAGAAGTTCTTTAGGAAACCTTTAAAAATAAACCTTATAAGTTATAATTATTAAATAATTATATGCTGTTATATGGTAAATTATATGCTAAATAAGTTATAATGCTAATAAATACTAGCATTAATGAAAATGCAAATAAACTAATTCAAAATTATGCAGCTAAATCTGTTTCTATAGAGAATATATCCAATTACTTAAAATACTTGAACTCTAATCAATGAACAACTTAAGTTTAATAATTTCAAAATATTGGGATTCACATATAATATGAGACTTGAAATTCATCACAACCAAAGCTGATTGTGGCATAAGTTCTACCCTTAAGCACATGTTTTACCACCTTGCTACCTAGTTTTACAGAGGTTTAAAAGCATACAAGGGATCACTGGATGCATAGATCAATTATTCAATTATTTCCCAGTTTTTCCAAATTCTTACACTTTTATTTGTAGTAATTTTATATATGTACATATGTGCATGTGTTTTTCTTAAAAACAACTTGACTCATTTCCTTTATAATATCTTTGCACTAAGCATATTTCATCCTTGCACATAAACTGCCCTCTTCAATTGAATTATTGAAAAATTCTGTTTATGCCAGCATTTCCTCAGTAATACCACTTTAGTATATCTTTAAGAGAAATGCAAACTTCTAAAATAAAATATGCACATGTAATGTATATATATGTAATTAATACTTGTAACAAAAATAAACAAATTGGCTGGGTTCAGTGGCTGATGCCTGTTATCCAGCACTTTGGGAGGCCGAGGGGGTCAGGAGTTTGAGACCATCCTAGCCAACATAGTGAAACTTTGTCTCTACTAAAAATAGAAAAAAATTAGCCATGCATGATGGTGTGTAGCTGTAGTCCCAGGTACTCTGGAGACTGAGGCAGGAGAATCACTTGAACCCAGGACGGGGAGGTTGCAATGAGCCAAGATCACTCCACTGCACTCCAGCCTGGCAATAGAGTGAGACTCCATCTCAAAAAAAAAATGATTTACTTTGATTCACGTAATAAATAAGTATAGGGAAATATGATTTTATTACTATGACCATTAAAATACTATTCACAGCTATGCAACATAGACTTTAAAATCACCCTCTATTGATTCAGTATTTTAATAACTGTTCCTACATTTGTCTTACATGTTAAACTGGCAAAATTGCCATGTATTGCCCTTCAACTTGTCCATGTTTTTAAATCTCCTTGGATATGACAAATCAACATTAATCTTTACCTGTCTGATCTTTTATATATATCTGTAATTCCATTTTTTGTGCCCTGTCTCAAAAATGTTTTTCTATAACTTCCAATACATGCTTATGAGACAACATTCAGAAATGAAGATACATATTTTGATGGCTCTGTGTTGTTCAACCATATTTCCGCTGTTCCTAGCAGTTTTCAGCTTAGTGGTAGAATGAAAATCTGATAGTCACTTTATCATGCAGAATATACTACACAAGCCTGCCCTGGTTAGCTGAAAACGCATACTGAGAAGGTGTGCCGGGTATATTGTAATGGAGATAAGGAAGATTCACTGATACATAAAGAGCAAAGAATTGAAATAAAAATATCCCTGATTCTATTTCTGGTTTTCCCACCAAATTCCTTATTTTCTCTCTTAGCCTGAGAAAAGAACTCAACACCTCTGGGAAATCAGGAGATTGGATTATCAGAACTTTTAAGCTGACAACCTAGGTTTTTGTTTTGTGTAGTTGGAAATTGAGTAATTGTTCTTAAAGTAGCCTGGATTTCTAGCTTCTTTTGAAAGAAATGTCAGCAGGTGCCAAGAGTCCGTGTTCCCATTCTTGCCACGTATGGCAATAGTGTTTGCTCTCAGAAAGGGCTGCTCTATCCTGTTACCACATCCTAATTCTCCTGAGTGAGAAACATAGAGCCCATTTTTGTTTCTTCTTGACTCTCTATTTGTGTTTGCAGCACATAGACTAAATGATTTCTTTGATCCTTTCAATTCTAAAATGTTTTGACTTTATGATGATATATTTTTGTAATCCTATAATGACCTTCTACTTCAGCAAATCACACAGCTGGTATATATTATTCCCTGGGTATAAACCTTTGTAGTAAGTACTGGCAAATTCCTAAAGCAGAAGGATATATGTTATGAGGATCTGAATATATTTTATTGTGACTAGGTAAGAGGTAGTTTGGTATTAGTGATGAAGGGAGACTGACATGAGGTCCTGGATTAATACACATAGTTGCTGATGGGTCCAGAGGACAAAGGAGAGTCATTACCCACAGTCTAATGCAGCCTAAACAAGATCTGAATGCAGAAAGCATTCATGAGAGGGCAGGGTGCATTCTATTGTGATGGAGGCTCCAGCTCCTCAGCTGTGCATGCCTCAAGCCCACCTTGTGTCTGTCAGGAATGTTAATGAGTCATAGGATTAAACTGTTATGTGTTGCTTGATTGAAAACTTAGTGTTAATGTTGGCTTTTTAAATGCTAATAAAAACTGTAATTTAGCCTCTGAGATTTATGTAAAATTACCGGCACTTTCCTTTCAATTTTTGAAGAGACCGGAATTGAGGTTATCAAATTCAATATTTGATCTGTGTATAGGGTCATGTAAGGAGGAAATTCCAAAGATGATAAAAATAGGAATTAAGACACTGCTTCACAATTGAGAATATTCTTTCTCCCTTCAGTTAAAGCATATATTTGACCCAGGGAACAGAAAAAAAGTGGTAATCTCATTTCAACAAAATGTTATTTTGGTTACCAATATAAATGGTTTCCTCTAAATCCCTAAAAGAATGCAATTAATGGTGTCTATCATTCATTTCCCAGATAACTACTGGACTATTTAAGACATTTAATTCAGACAGTATTATTTCCTTAAATAAAATCTTATTCTCAATGTAATTAGAACAAAAGCTAAAGTTCTTTATCATTAATTAAAACCCCATTGATATTTTCCAAAAGGGAAAGGGATGATGGTAGCTTTATGGTCATTTCAAGTATTAATAGAACAGCTCTGCATGGTGAAGGATGTTTCTCTGCACCGTCAAAAAGTTAGCATCACTGCTTCCTGAGCACTACATGTCAGCAGATCCCCATTTCTTTCCATTCTGACAACCATATATTTCCGAATGCCTTCTAAGTAGCATGCTATTGTACTGCCATGTTTGTAAACAACTGGAAAGTGGGTGAGAACTGATCCCTGTCTATCTCTGCTCTCATCTCCTAATTCTCTGCCTTCTTTACTGACTTTAGCTTTTAATATTCCATTCCTCAAAATCTAAAGTGTTTTATGTGATGAGAGTTTTGCACTGCTTTTCACATTGAAGTCTCATTTTCTTTTATTTATTTATTTATTTATTTATTTATTATACTTTAAGTTCCGGAGTACATGTGTAGATCATGCAGAATTGTTACATGGATATACACATGCCATGGTGTTTTGCTGTATCCATCCCCCCACCTCCCCGCTGTCATCTACATTAGGTATTTCTCCTAATGTTATCCCCATTCTTATCCTTCAAGGCTAAGCTAAAATTTCATCTCTTCAGAATGGCTTTTACTGACCATTCTTTCTAAGTTTATTCATCTCATCCTTAACCCATTCCTGTGACATCACTCTGTTGATTTCTTTGACTACTTTTAACACAATAAAAAATGGCATATTGGCTTACTTGTTTACATGCTTACTACTGTCTCCCCGCCTTAGGGTAAAAGCCACATTTGACCAGGGACCTGTTTTTTTCTTTCTGCAAATTGTCACCTAAAATGCAGAAAATTCTGTTTCTCTTCCTCTATGTGCTTTCTCTCGTCTCATAAACTTTATGTATTATTTATATTTTTATCTCTATTTGAAACAAAAGCCAGTGTTATCAGTAGAGAAAGATTTCCTGAAACCTTACACCCATTTTTAAGAAAATTTTATAGTGCACTTTATAAAAAAAAAAATAGATCCTTAGAACTGAAATTCAGATATGCTATGATTTGAACATGTCCTCTTGGAAACTCATGCTGAAATTTGATTCTCAGTATGACTGTGTTTAAGGTGGGAGGTGACTGGATCATGAAGGCACTTCTCTCATAAATAGATAAATACATCTCATAGGAGTAAGTAAATTCTCACTCTTGCAGGAATGGATTCATTTTCACAAGAGTACATTGCTATAAAATAAGGTCAGCATTTCCCATGTGAAAGGCATACTTTGCGTATTCTGCTTTTGTGCCATGTTGCAAGCAGCATGAAGCCCTCACCAGAAGAAAAACAGATGCTGGCACTATGCTCTTGAACTTTCTAATCATCAGAATTTTGAATTAATAAACCTCTTTATGGGACCTCGGATCCCAGAGGTTCAAACTTGAGTTCCCACAAACCTAGTCACCAAGGGTTAAAGTGGTCTGTCTCTAAGGAAACTAGAAAGGCAGTCTAGGCCATAAGGAATGCAACTCCATGGGAATGTGAGTCCTAGTGCTGAACTAGACTTGGAGTCAGTGGACTTGCGGGGCAAATGACATACTGAGATACCAGCTGGGGCACCCAAGAAAGTACCAGCATCACTCCTTCTCTAACCCCAGGATGCACAGCTCAAGATTCCAAAAGAGGACCTTTTCTCCTCTTGATGAGAGGAGATAAGAGGGAAGAGTAGGAAGGACTTTACCTTGTATCCTGGATACCAGCTCAGCCATAGCAAGATAGGGCACCAGAGAGAGTCATAAAGTGCCTGTTCCAGGCCATAGCTCCCAGACAGTATTCCTAGACACATCCTATGTCAGAAGGGAACCTACTGCTTTGAGAGAAAAGGGCTCAGTGCTGGTAGAATTTATCATGTGCTAACTAAAGCACCCTTGGGCCCTGAATAACCAGCATTGATAGCCAGGTACCACATCAATGGCCTTAGCAGAGCCTGTGAGCTGTGCTGGCTTCAGGTGAGACTCAGCAAATTACCAGCTGTGATGGCTATGACATAAAATTCCTTCCACTTAAGAAGAGTAGAGGAAAAAATAGAGGAGATTTTGTCTTATACCTTAGGTACCAGAACAGCCACAGGTGAGTAGAACACCAAATGATCTCTTAAGGTCCATAATTCCAGGATTTGACTCATGGATGGCACTTCTGGCCCTGTCCTGGGCCAGAGGGGAGCCCTCTGTGCTGAAGGGTGAGTCCCAGGCCAGGCAGCAATCACCACAAGTTGACTTAAAAGCCCTTGGCTTTAAGGGAAAATCAGTGGTAATGTGGCAGTATTCCTTGTGGCCTGGGGTGGTGGTGGCTATGGGGTGAGAATCCTCTGACTTTGGAAGGAGGAAAGAAAAGGGGGAAGCACTACATCGTATAGTTTTACTACCAGCTCAGGCACAGTCCAATAAAATACGAGGTAGACTCCTAAGATTTTTGACTCTAGTTCCTAACTCCCAGATGCCACCTCTGGAACCACCCAGGGCCTAAGGGAACTTGCTGCCCTGAAGGGAAAGAATAGCCTGGCTGGCATGCCACAGGCTAATTGCAGAGCCCCAAGAATCTAAACATAGGCAGGAGCCAGAGAGTGATTACAACAGGCCTTGGGCAAGACCCAATGCTGTGCAGGGTCATAGTGGTGGTAGCCAGAGTGGCGCTTTTGTCACTCACCCTCAGCTTTAGGTGATTCAGAACAGAGAGAGAGAGACTCTATTCGTTGGAAAAAACTTAAGGGAAGAGAACAAGAGTCTCTGCCTGATAATCCAGAGAATTCTTCTGGATTTTGCTAATACCAACAAGGTGGTACCTCTCTATGAGTCTGTGAGAACCACAGTGTTAGTGGCTTGTGGTGTCCTCTAAAGCAGGTACAACTTAGATCACAGCACTCAAGCCCTTCCAAATATCAGAAGACACTCCCCAAAAAGGATGACTACAAAAATCCCAGACAGGGAACAGTACTATAAATACCTAACTCTTCAATACCCAGACACTGAAAAATATTTACTAGATTTAACTCCATCCAGGAAAACATGACCTCACCAAATCAACGAAATAAGGCACCAGGAACCAATCCTGGAGAAACGGTAATATGTGAACTTTCAGATAGAATTCAAAATAGCTGTGTTGAGAAAACTCAGATAAAGTCATGATAATACAGAGAAAAAAATTCAGAATTCTATGAGATAAATTTAACAAAGAGATTAAAATAATTTTTGAAATAAGGTAGAAATTCTGGAGATGAAAAATGCAACTGACATACTGAAAAATGAATCAGAATTTTTTCAGAACAGAATGGATCAAGCAGAAGAGAGAATTAGTGAGCTTGAAGACAGGCTATTTGAAAATACAGTCAGAGGGACAAAATAAATCAGAATAAAAAACAATGAAGCCTACAGGATCTAGACAATAGCCCAAAAGGGCAAGTCTAAGAGTTATTGGTCTTAAAAAGGAGGTAGAGAAAGAGATAGTGGTAGAAAGTTTATTGAAAGAAATGATCGTAGAGAAGTTCCCAAACCTAGAGAAATATATCAATATCCAAGTACAGTATCAAGAAGGTTTAACCCAAAGAAAATTATCTTGAAACATTTAATAATCAAATTCCCAAAGATCAAAAATAAAGTATCTAAAAACAGCAAGAAAAAAGAAACAAATAACATATCATTGGTCTCCAATACATCTAGCAGCAGACTTTTCAGTGGAAACCTTACAGGCCAGGAGAAAGCAACATGACATATTTAAAATGCTAAAGAAAAAAAAAGCTTTTACTCTAGAATAAGTATACCTGGCGAAAATATCCTTTAATCATGAAGGAGAAAAAAGGGCATTCTCAAACAAACTAAAGCTGAGAGACTTTATCAACCTGTCCTACAAGACATGCTAAAGAGAGCACTTCGATAAGAAGGAACAGGTTGTTAATGAGCAATAAGAAATAATCTGAAGGTATAAAACTCACTGATAATAGTAAACACAAAATATGATAATGCTGTAACTGTGGCATGTAAACTTGTATGCTAAGTAGAAAGAAGAAATGATGAGCCAATAAAAAATAATAATTATAACAACTTCTCAAGATGTAATCAGTACCAGAAGATACAAATAACAGAAAGTTTAAGAGTGGGGGATGAAGTTAAAGTGAAGAGTTTTTATTAGGTTTTTTCTTTTTGCTTCTTTATGCAAAGTTGTTATCAGGTTAAATGAATTAAAAGATAGTATTTTCAAGTTTTATGGTAACCTTAGACCAAAAACATACAATGTATACACAAACAAAAAAAAATAAAAAACAAGAAACTAAATCATATCACCTGAGAAAACAATCTTCACTAAAGGAAGGCATGAAAGAAAGAAAGAAGGAAGAGAAGACTATAAAACAACAAGAAAATAAACAAAAAAATGGCAGAAATAAGTTATTACTTACTACTAATCAGATTGAATGTAAATGGGCCAAACTTTCCAGTCAAAAGACATAGAGTGATTGAATGGATTAAAAAAAAAAAAAAGAGAGAGAGAGATCTACTGATCTGTTGCGTACAAGATACACAATTCACGTATAAAGACACATAGACTAAAAACAAAGGAATGGAAAAAGATATTTCACAACAAGAGAAACCAAAAAAAGAGCAGGAGTAACTCTACTTATATCAAACAAAATAGATTTCAAGACAAAACCTTAGAGAAGACACAAAGAAGGTCACTATGCAATAATAAATGGGCCAATTCAGCAAGAGGACATAAAAGTTTTAAATATATGTGCACCCAACAGTGGAGCACACAGATACATAAAGCAAACATTATTAGAGTTAAAGAGAGAGATAGACCCCAATACAATAATAACTGGAGACTTAAACACCCCACTTTCAACATTGGATAGATCTTTCAGACAGAAAATAAATAAGGAAACATTTAATCTGCACTATAGACCAAGTAGATCTCATTTAATCTGCACTATAGACCAAGTAGATTTGATAAATACTTAAGGAACACACATTCTTTTCTTAGGCACATTGGTCATTCTCAAAGGTAGACCATAAGAGATCACAAAACAAAGTCTGAAAACATTTAAAAAATTGAAGTGATATTAAGCATATTCTCTAACAACAATGGAATAAAACTAGATATTAATGCCAAGAGGAATTTTGGAAACTATTCAAATACATGAAAATTAACAATATGCTCCTGAATAACCAGTATGTCAATGAAGAAATTAAAAAGAAAATAGAAAAGCTTTTTGGAACAAATGATAATGCAAACACAACATACCAAACCCTATGGGATACAGCAAAAGCAGTACTAAGAGGGACATTTATAGCTATAAGTGACTACACACAAAAAAGGAAGAACTCTAAATACACAATCTAACAATGGATTATAAAGAACTAGAAAAGCAAAAGCAAAGCAAATCAAACCAAAAAATCAGTAGAAAAATAAATAACGACAATGAGAGCAGAAATAAATGAAATAAACAATTTGAAAGATCAATAAAACAAAAGTTGACTTTTTAAAGAGTTAAACAAAATTGACAAACATTTAGCAAGCCTAAGAAAAAAGGGAGAAGATAAAAATAAAATCAAAATGAAAATGGAGACATTACAACTGATACTGCAATAATTAAAAGTATTAGTGGCTACTCTGTGCAACTATATGCCAATAAACTTGAAAATCTGGAAGAATTGTACAAATTTCTAGACACATACAACTACCAAGATTGAACCAGGAAGGTTTGGCACAGTGGCTCACACCTATAATCCTAGCATTTTGGGAGGCCAAGGTGGGCAGATCACTTGTAGTCAGGAGTTCAAGACCAGTCTGGGCAACATGACAAAACCCCATCTCTACTAAAAATACAAAACCTAGCCGGGCATGGTGACACATACCTGTAGTCCCAGCTACTCACGAGCCCCAGCTACCTGGGGCACAAGAATCACTTGAGCCTGGCAGGTGGAGGTTGCAATGAGTTGTGATCACATCACAGTACTCCAGGCTGGGTGACAAGAGTAAGGCCCTGTCTCAAAAAAAAAAAAAATTGAACCAGGAAGAAATCTAAAACTTTACTATACCAATAACAGCTAATGAGATTGGAACCATAATAAAAAGTCTCCCAGTAAAGAAAAGCCCCAGACCTGAAGCCTTCACTGCTGAATTCTATAAAACATTTGAAGTAAGACTAATACCAATCCTACACAAAGTATTTTGAAAAATAGAGGAGGAGAGAATACTTCCAAACTCATTCTATTAGGCTGGTGTTACTCTTATACTAAAACCAAACACAGACACATTAAAAAAAAAAAAAAACTAAAGGCCAAAATCTCTGATGAATATTGATGCAAAATTCCTCAACAAAATACTAGCAAACCATATTCAACAATACATTAGAAAGATCATCCATCATGATCAAGCAGGATTTATCCATGAGATGCAAGGATGGTTCAACATATGTAATTCAAGCAATGTAATGCATTGCATCAACAGAATGAAGGATAAACACTATGTGATAATTTCAATTGATATTGAAAAATCATTTGATAAAATTCAACATCCCTTCATGATAAAAACTCTCAAAACTAGGGACAGAAGAAAGATACCTCAACATAATAAAAACCATATATGTCAGACCAAAAGCTAGTATCATAATAAATGGGGGAAAACTGGAAGCTTTTCCTTGAAGCTCGGTAACACAACAAGAATGCCCACTGTCACCACTGTTATTCAGCACAGTACTGGAAGTCCTAACTAGAGCAATCAGATAAGAGAAAGACATAAAGGGCATCCAAATTAAAAAGAAAAAAATTCAAATTATCCTTGTTTGCTGATGCTAAAATCTTATATTTGGAAAAACCTAAAGACTCCACCAAAAAACTATTAGAAAAAATAAACAAATTCAGTGAAGTTGCAGAATACAATACATAATCACCATAATACCATAGAGTATTTCTCTATGCCAGCAATGAACAATGTGAAAACGAATTTTAAAAAGTACTCCAATTTAAGATAGCCAGACAAAAAAATTTAATGCCTAGGAATTAATAAGGAAATGAAGGATCTGTATGATAAAAGCTGTAAAACACTGATGAAAGAAATTGAAGAAGACACCAAAATATATATATTCCATGTTTATGGATTGGAAGAATCAGTATTGTTAAAATATCCATTCTATCCAGAGCAATTTACAGATTCAATGTAATCTCTAGGAAAAATGCCTTTCATATAAATATTAGGATTTTTTTTTTTTCTATTTCTATGAAAAACATTCTTCTCAGAAATAGAAAAAAAATCCTAATATTTATATGAAACCTCAAAAAGCCCAGAATAGCCAAAGCTATCCTAAGCAAAAACTCAACTGGAAGAATCCTATTACCTGACTTCAAATTATACTATAGAGCTATAGTAAGCAAAACTTCATGATACTGGCATAACGAACATATAGACCAACAGAACAGAATGGAGACCTGAAAACAAACCCACATGGCTACAGTGAACTCATTTTCAACAGAAGTGTCAAGAACATGACAGGGAAAAGACAGTCTTCAATAAATTGTGCTAAGAAAACTGAATATCCATATGAAGAATTAAACTAGACCCATATCTCCTGTTATATACAAAAAAACAATTAAAATGAATTAAAGACTTAAATCTAAGGCTTCAAATGATGAAATTAGTACAAGAAAACATTGGAGAATAATCTCCAGGCCATTGGTCTAGGGCAAAAAGTTTTTCAGCAATACCCCACAAGCACAGAAAACCAAAACAATAATGGACAAATAGGACCATATCAAGTTAAAAAGCTTCTACACAGAAAATGATATAATCAATAAACTGAGAAAACAATCCACAGAATGGGAGCAAATATTTGCAAACTGTCCATCTGACAAAGGATTAATAACTGAAATACACAAGGAGATTAAAAACCTCTATAGAAAAAATTTAAATAATCCAATCAAAAAACACCCAAACATTTAATAACTATTTTTCTAAAGAAGATGAATGACCAACAGGCATATGAAAAGTGTGCTCAACATCATTAATCATCAGAGATATGCAAACCAAATCTACAATGAGATATCATCTCACCCCATTTAAAATGACTTATATCCAAAAGACAGGCAATAAAAATTGGGATAAATCTTGATTGATGCAAGATGGCTGATCACTAACAGCTTGGAATTGTAGCTCCCAGTGAAAGCGCAGAGAACGGGAGGACATCACACTTTCAGACGAATTTTTGTCGCTCAAAGACCAGAAGATTCCCAGTGGAGGAGCCCCACGGGTCACCAGCGTGACTTTTGTGGCAGGTGCAGTGGTTTTGCCAGTGCCTTGGCTTGGCAGCTCTTTGTGCAGAGTAAATGGGAGGAGATTCCTGGGCAGAAGAGCACCATCATTCTTATCGCTGCTGTTTTGGCCAGCGCAGTGGGTTGCTTGGATTCCAGCACTGGGAATCAATAAACTGGACGTCCACTCAGAAACCCAACTAGAAAGGCGGTGATTGTAAAGATGACAGATGGATAAATTTATAACAAAGGGAAGAAACCAGCCTAAAAAAGGCTGAGAATACCCAAAATCAGAACCCCTCTCCCTCTACAGGGGATTACAGTTCCTCATCAACAACGGAACAAGCCCTAATGGAAAAGGACTGTGTGCCATTAACAGAAGTAGGCTTCAGAAGGTGGATGATAAGAAACTTCTGGGAGTTAAAAGAACTTGTTCTAACCCAATGTAAAGAAACTAAGAACTTTGAAAAAAGGTTTGACGAAATGCTAACAAGAATAGACAATAAAGAGAGGAATATAAATGAACTAACGGAGTTGAAAAACACAACACAAAAACTTAGTGAAATATGCACAAGTTTGAATAGCCAAATTGATCAAGCAGAAGAAAGGATATCAGAGGTCGATAACCTACTTAATGAAATAAAATGAGAAGACAAGAAAAGAGAAAAAAGGATAAAAAGGAATGAGCAAAGTCTCCAAGAAATATGGGACTATGTGAAAAGACCTAATTTACGTTTGATAGGTGTACCTGAATATGATGAAGAGAATGAATCCAAGCTGGAAAATACTCTTCAGGATATTATTCAGGAAAACTTTCCCAATCTAGCAAAGCAGGACAATATTCAACCCCAGGTAATACAGAGAACACCAACAAACATATTCCTCAAGAAGAGCAACCCCAAGGTACATAATCCTTAGATTCACCAGGGTTGAAAAGGTCAGGTTACCCACAAAGGGAAACCTATCAGACTTACAGCAGATCTCTCAGCAGAAACCCTATAAGCCAGGAGGGAGTGGGGGCCGATATTCAACATCCTTAAAGAACAGAACTTTCAGCCCAGAATTTCATGTCCTGCCAAACTAAGCTTCACAATTGAAGGAAAAATAAAATATTTTATGAACAAGCAAGTACTCAGATATTTTATTACCACCAGGCCTGCTTTACAAGAGCTTCTGAAAGAAGCATTATACATAGAAAGGAACAACCAGTATTAGCCTTTCTAAAAATATACCAAAAAGTAAAGAGCATCAACAAAAAGAAGAATTTACATCAATGAATGGATAAAATAGCCAGTTACCATCAAATGGCAAACCCTAAATTTAAGTCGACTAAATCCCCCAATCAAAAGATACAGCCAAAACCTAATGGTATGCTACATCCAGACCCATTTCACAAAACAAAGGGATGGAGAAAGATTTACCAACCATATGGAGAGCAAATATAAATAAATAAATAAAAAGCAGGAGTTGAACTCAATAAATATTTATAGAGCTCTCCATTTTAAATACACAAAATATATATTCTCCACCTTAAATACACAAAATATTGATCGGCCATTATTAATACCCATTTTTAGAATAAATCTATATTCCCATTCTCTCTCCCTCTTTTTCCTCCTCTTTCTTCCTCTCCTTCACTCCTTTTTTTTCTTTCTAAAAAAAAAAAAGAAACAAAAAAGAAAGTGTGATTTAAAAGAAAGCTGAAAACCTCCAGTCAGTGTCTGCCCTCCCCTAAACCAGCCTAACTTTACAGAGGTAGGGCCAGAAACTAACAGACGCAAGAAATGGTCTCTGGTTATAAAGAGTAGGGAAAGAGTCAAATTTAGGTTATCCTTAATTTCCTTTTTATAAAATGGGGATAATATTTGTACCATCCCATAGGGATGGTACAAAGATTAACAACAACAACAAAAAATTGCTGGAGAGGATGGGGAGAAAAGGCAACCCCTGTACATTGATGGCAAGAATGTAAATTAGTACAACCACTAAGGAAAACAATTTGGAGGTTCCCGAAATAACAAATTTGAGCTACCTCATGGTCCAGGAATCCCACTGCTGGATATACATCCAAAAGGAAAGAAATAAGTGTAAGGAACAGAGGTCTGCACTTCTGTGATTGCTGCAGCACTGTTTATAATAGCTAGTGTGTGGCAGCAACTTAACTGTCCATCAATAGATGAATAAAGAAAGAAATGTGATACATTTATACAATGGAATACTTTTCAGCTGTGAATAAAGAATGAGATTCTGTCATTTGCAACAACACCAGTGTAATTGGAGCTCATGATGTTAAATAAAAATAAGCCAGATACAGAAAGACAACCATCCTATGTTCTCACTTATTTGTGGGATCTAAAAATAAAAAAAAAAAAATTAAACTCATGGACATAGCGAGTAGAAGGATGGTTACCATATACTGGGAAGGACAGTTTGTAGGCTGGTGGGGGAAGTGGGATCGTCAACAGATACAAAAAAAAAAAAATTAGTTAGAAATAAATAAATGAGACCTACTCTAATTTAATAGCACAACAGGGTGACTATGGTTAATAATAATTTAATTGTACGTTTTATAATAATATAAGAATGTAATTGGATAGTTGGTAACACAAAGGATAAATTCCTGAGGGGATGGATACCCCATTCTCCATAATGTACTTATTTCACATTGCATGCCCCTGTATTAAAACATCTCATATACTCCATAAACATATATATACCCACTATGTACCCAAGAAGATTAAAAATTTGAAAAAAAAATATTTGAAAAGATTTAATATCTGCTCTGCTAGGTTTCAGGCTTGCTTTGGGAGAGTTATTTCTTTCTTTCTGCTTCTGTGTCCTTTTTGGTATGCAAGTGTTTACTATATGCCTGTCCCACCATTGTATTTTAGAAGTCAATAAACTTGTGTTTAGTTTTACAGGCCCTCAGCAGGAAGGAGCTTCCCTTGAATCTCAAATGAGACTTTAACTTGGGACTTTTGAGCTTGTGCTGACACAAGTTAAGACTTTTGGTTTTATTGGAATGGAGTGATTGTATTTTGCACTTGAAGAGAACATGAGTTTCCGAGGGGTATGGGAGAAATGCTATGGCTTGAGTGTTTCCTATCTAAAACACATGTGAAAATACGTTTCCCTTTTTGACAGTGTTCGGAGGTGGGGCCCAGTGGGAGGTGTTTGAATCGTGGGGGCACTGTCCTCATGAAAAGATGAATGCTGTCTCAAAGCAGTGGGTGAATTCTCACTCTTGCAGGAATGAATTAGTTGCCACAAGTGAGAGTTGCTATAAAGTAAGCCCAGCCTCTCATTTGTGTCTGCTTGCACACATATGCTTCCTTTCTGCTTCCGTGCCACATCATGACACATTGCATGGCCCTCATCAGAAGTCAATGTATTAGAAAGCCTGCTCCCTTCAACTCTTACTGTTCGTACCAGGACATGCTCCTTGACTTTCCAGCCACTAGAATTGTGTATCTATTAAATCTCTTTTCTTCATAAATTGCCCAGCCTCAGGTAATCTGTTGCAGCAACACTAAATAGAAGACAAGGTAAGATTTATAATGTCATAATATCCTAGAGAAGTTACACTCAGGTATCAGCTCTGAAAACACCTGGCTCACTTTCCTGTAAACAAAATTCATTCAAGTTTTGTAAGATTTGAGAGTCCATATTATGAGACTTCATTCACAAAACACTGTGTTCACGTAACTTCTTTGAATGATAGTGATTACAAACACTGAGCAAGAATCCAGTGCAGTTACTTCAATACTAAGTCTCCAGGGGACAGAAAAATGTAAAAAATTAAAATTAAACTCGCTCTTACTAAAATGTCTAAGTCCTTCTACTGTAATCATTTCTTCTTTCCCTCCTATGGAAATGTAGAAATTTCAGTAGTAACTTCTCAGTCATGTAACAGTTCACACGGTAAGGATTAGCTATTTGTTGATGCGCTAATATATACATTTGTATAGTTAACCACAGGGTATTTTCTGCGGGATATTTTCAATGTATATAAAATATTAATAGCTTAACTGATTAGGTTATCTCTAGTGCTGACAGTTTATTTCTGTGCCTTCTTGATACCCTTTGTGGAGGGTTGATAATCCCTAAAATGCTTAAGAATTGTGGGACTATGTTATTACTACCTTTCTAATGTAAAGCCTAGAGAATAAAACAGAGAATACTCCTCCAAAAACCACATTATACATTTAATATAAATTTTAAATCTATAATAGAAAAAGTATCTTCATTATTAAGAATTATATTTTTAAAATTGTTATATTTTGAAGTACTGTTATCGACTCATGATTCTCTACTTTCCCACACCTCACTCATGGATATTTTTTAATTTTAATAGGACTATGCAGCTTCTAAAACATTTTCCAGAATATTAGCTAAGTTCTCCCAACTCTGAAAGCAGATATTAGTAAAGACATTTTCTCTATAATTCTTGTTAGGGTAAGATCAGAATCAGCTTTGAAGCTACTTTGTTGTCAAGTTCTTGTGTTAACCCACCATGATAGATAACCCTTTAAATATAATTATATCCAAATGTTTAATCTAAGCCTAATATCATCAAAATCCTTAATGTTTCTTAATATATGAAATAAAATGGGTAATAAATTAGGGCAAACATTTTTCTGTTGGTGTAGGATGTCCTAGATTATGCCTGTTAATCTTGTGCCAGAACTGCGATTGGTATATTCTCTACCCCAGCCTCTTTCACTCTCAAATATATTCTGACTTGGACCATAATCTCTATGACATCTAATATGCTATAGTGAGATATTTGCTAAAAAAAAAAAAAAAAATGGAAAAGGGGCACATAAAAAAAGCAAATGCTGTAAGGTGTAGTACAAGTAAGCTGTAGAAGAAACGGATCATTTACAGATTCTGACTGAAAAAGTTCAAGGGAAGCCATACTTGGAAAGCCCTCGTTTACACAACAAGTGCACATCTGGCAGATAATCCATTCAGGTAGTGATTGGAGCAGCACTGTAAGTCAATGTTTACTCAAGGCTGTATTGCTTTCAATCAATGTATAAGAAAGCCTGCTCCCTTCAACTCTAACTATTCCCTTCTCCCAGTCCTTTGTTCAAAACAAACTTACTTGTCAGAAAATTGAAGTCAAAGCCATGAGGGTCAGGTGAAGGGGATTTTACCACTGCTCAGAACTTCAGTGAAAATTCCAAAGACTGGGCTGGACTCCAGAAATCTGTTATGGGATGATCACAGAATGGGCTGTCAGATCATCTTTGTTTGCTGCTCCTAGAGCAGAACGGATGACAGTGCTTTGAAGTTGCATTTCAAGGATGAAAAGAAGATATGGAATAGGAAACAAGGTAAAGACCATATGGAGATTTGCTCTCATTGTATAAGGAGCCTAGGGGTGCCCATTCTCTAGTGCATTCACACAGCCACTGAGAATTAAGTGACAGTTTTCTAACCACGATGTTCAACCCCTACTTTGGTTCACTGAAGTGAACCAAAGGAGGCATATTTCACACTGGCGTATTGTTCCTTGCCAACAGATGTAAATGAGCAAATTAAAATGGACAACTCTCAATAACTTCAGAAGCTGAGGAAATGATGTTAAGTAGTTCATTGATACCAAAGACTGAGGATAGCAAGAGCAATGTTGTGATTAAAAGAAATGCTTCTAAACCATGCCACAGCAACTTGAGCCTTCACAGCCTCTATAAGTTAAAAAAAAATTAAAAAGTCTGCACATATGAAAGCAAAGCCCAGAATAAGTCCTAGATAAAATTAGAATGCAGTTGAAATTGAAATTGTCTATTCCTTTCCTCACATTTTTCTTCCAGAATCTATCTTCTCTTTCCTTCAGGCAGTCTCAACCTTTTACCTGAGATGAGTTTAGAGCCCTTGATTTGCATCTCTCATCATTTACATCACTCTAATAGTCATCAGCCATATTTTCAAATGCAGTACCCTCTGAATCATATAAATTCATAAGCAATGAGATGGAACAATCAAAGAAAAGATATGGTCCTTTTTTTTTTTTTGGCTCACAGAACACTCCTGATTGAGTGTTTGTGTTTCATCTTGGTTATGTTATTTGATCTTGAAACAACCCTGTGTTTATCATATCCCCAATTTATAGATGAAATAACTGATCCTTAGGGAGATTTAGTAACTTATTAAGTTCATGCAATAGTTGACATGGCACTGTCTTTTATCTTTCCTACTTCCTTCATGAAGGAAAGTTTATTATATGTTTAGCATTTTAGATCACTGCAAACACAAGTAAGAAACAAATCTAAAACTGCAATTTGTTTTAAATCAATAATATATTCAACTTAACTTACTCTCCCTGTTGTAATATTTAACCCTTGAAGAAAAAAATGTCCTCAAGAAAAATAAATTTTAATCAATTTCAATCGTTATATCAAAATAGTAGGAGACATTGTGGAGGATAAGAATATTTGTAGTTTCTAAAAATGCCTGGATATTTTAATTTTCTTCTCTAAATACTTGTTTTTGAGGGTTCTTAATAATAATAATACATTATAGAGTTTATTTTCCAAAAAGGAGAGCATGTAACCTAATCCCAAATAAATTTAAAAGTCCCAAATGTTCATGTTAAATTCCTGAATATAAAGCAATAAACTCTCTTGGGAATAGAGGGAAATTAATTATTTTTATGAGACAGTGAACTAGAATATCACAAAATAATTTTCTTTTTCACTTAGTATTTTAAAACACAAAACTTCAAAGAGTCTTTACCATGAAATGCTTCATCCTTTGTCTCAATGTCTGAGTTCTGAGCAAAGACTACTCCCATTGGAGAAGTCATTTCTGCTGCGCTTCTTTCTTTAATGCTGTCACGGATGATCAGAGATAATAAAAAAAGTATTCACCACATTATATGCTCTCCATTTTGATATAACTTTTCTATTTGAAAAGTATTGAGCATCTCTGAATTTAACTGCCGTCCAGAAACTGTACTTTTCAAAACCATCTTTGTTACCTGGTTGGAAAGGGTATATTCCTTGTTGTCTGTTTTTTATGTAACACTTTCACAGAGTCTTTGAATTTTACTCTGAGAATTGATTTTTTATACCAAACCATTTATATCTCTGAGATAACACTGAGACTATATATATTGTTTATTTATTTATTTATTATTTTTTTTAACAAAAGAAAAGCTAATAAATGTGAAATCCTCTCTCCACACTCAAGATACCAAGGTAAGGAGGATACGTTTGAAAAATTGCTCTAATACATCAGAAAATATAAAAATCAATAAGCTATAAAAGCTAAAAGGCTTCTTCAATTTTGTCCCCTTATTGCTCAGTGTAGGTGGCCAGGGCCCAGAGAACAATACAAGGTTGCAAAAAAGCCATTATACATCTAGTTGTATATTGCAGACAATATGTGCAACTCCGCCAGGAAAGGGACAAGTATGCATCTGCCAAAGAATAGGGAGCTCTGAATGGCTCCTGAGTTTCTGCTTGTTTGATTGAGAGCTGGAAACTATGCTCGAGAAATCAGGCGAGGAAGACTGTGTTTTTTGGCCACTTTTGTGTGAAAATAAAACAGGGCTGAAGAACATTTCCCTCCTCCCTTTTTTAGCCTGCTATTTCTCAGGCATGGAATGTACAGGGTGCTTTATGTTGGTGCACACTATTATCAGACACTGAGAAGGAAAAAAAAAAGTATTCCATGCTAAATAAAGCCTGCACCCAAATTATATAGAAAAAGAGTAATCTTGCCTGAAAATCTTTACACTTTTTCTAGAACAGGAATAGGGCATGTAAAGGTTACCAGAATAATTTCGTGATGGATATGGCTAAAATACGTTAGTTTGGCCAGTGATCTCTAGATATTTTTAATCACACATCACTATTATATCAATACTTTTGAGTGAGTGTTATCAAGATCTATTTTTAAATAAATGTATATAATATAGTAATAAGTTATGTATGTTGTGCATCATATTATCAAGTGTAAATGTAACAGATTAGATAAACCATTGGATACCCATCACCACAAACCATCTTGAAGGATTCAGTCCATTTACACCAAAGCAGTAAAGAAAGGGAAGTTTCACCCTCTCCTTGACATTCCTTTTTCCTTAAATGGAGTTTAAATACAATACATTATTAAGTATGATAGAATATTCTTGACATTCAAGAAGAATCAACCTAAGATTTTTATAAAAATTTCAAATTTTAAATATAAGTCCAGCATTTTGGTAGAATATGATCAATTGACTCTCAGCATCCATTCCCATCTCCTTCTAATGTGCTTTCCTCTATTCCACAGGCTAGAAATCTATATTCCCAAAAGTCTCGTAGCTAGAGTTCTGAAGGCAAATTAGGTTTCAACAATTTGATGTGCTTAACAAGAATCAATGCCAATAGATAAAGAAGATGCTGTCTCACTAATTATTTGGGCTATCTCCTAGCAATTATGGTTTCATGCTTAGCCATGAAAATTTTTTCTGCAACAGATTTTCAGCATCCCATCACAAACTCCATGGGTGTCAAGAAGCAATGGCTATGGATGTAGAAACAGCTTCCTGGATTGCAACTGTGGTAGTGTATTCCTGAACTACATTGTTCTAGTGGTGGTTTCTAGCTTTCTTGCCTTTCTGATGACAGAATGAGTAGCTCCCTTGATGGGTTAGTTCTGACGGTTCAGAGAGTCTCTGCTTGGGGCTTTCACAAGCTCACTACAGCTGTCTTTGTAACATGTCTATGTATTCTTCATTAACTCTGTTAGATCACTGTCTGCTGAAACAGAAAGTCAGTGTGCTTTCTGTTTCCTGAGCTCAACCTCGAGAAAAATAAGCATAAAATCTGCATGTAATAAGTGAAGAACCTTAAAGAAGCCCTGAGATGAATTTTCTAGGTAGACCATCAACTTCTTTATCAATAAAAGCCTCAATTCAAGAATAATTCAAATTAGTAGTTTACTAAAATTACTGATTACTATTTGTCACATTACTTTAAGATTGATTATGAATATCTGAAACTTCATGTTAAGTGCCTCAATACCAAGAGACTACTGCACTTGTCTAATTTAAACTTGGAAGCTGTCATTATTTCAATAAAGGAAACACAATGTAAACACAATAAAGAGTAAGACAAGCATATTTATATAAAATATTTAGTTGCTATTTTGTACTGTTAAATTATATGCCATAACACAACAAAAGTTGATAGTGAAAAAAAGACACTTGGCCTGAAAATACATAAGTATGCCAAGGAAGGAAAGTATGTGCTAAGTTGATCTATTACCAAGGCTTACTAATTCCCAGTCATTTTATATTTCATCCATTCCTTCTAATCTTCACCATGAAAAAATAATAGTGCATGTTTTTATATAATACATTTGTATTTACAGATTTCAGAATCATATAGAGTCAAGTATGGAGTATTACTATAAGTCTGGATAAGTCTAAGTCTTTAAAAAATTCAACCATGTAAAACTCAGTGATTTTAACACAAATGTTGAATCCACTGAATGGTAAACGCTGTGTAGTTAAATTTACCTATCTAATTTAGGTAGTTGAGTAGCCACATGTATATTTTCCTCTTGTTTACCATGAAAATGAGACATTTCCATTTTACATAAATTCAAATATAAGTGTGTTTATGCTAAAGTGTTTTAGAAAGATATTTAGTTGGATATGTAAATGATAAGACAACTGTACAAATATTTGTAAACGTGAATAGTAAATAATATGTTACGAAAACTCTGTAAGAATTTATAAAATATTTTGCATGGCAATGAGAGAATTAAATACTCTTTTAGCACTTATGTTCAGTATTTATTCTACCACCAATTACAAGAAAGACAGGAGAAGACATAAACCTGAAATGTTAAAAATAATGCAGAATAATCTCTTATGGTTAAATGTCTACTGAAATAAATTTGTCATTTCTTAATACTATAGTAGTTTGTTCAAAGAGTCCACAATTTAAAAAGAATAGCAAATGTAAAGTTTCATGCCAATCAATGGAAATTTGAAATTAAGCTCATCTTAGATTCTGACATATTTATAAATACATGCATAATAATAGATACAAATATATGTCCTGATTTCTGCTATATTTAATAAATTATCTCAGATTGTCACTGTCTTTTTAATTTAAATGTCACATAATATCTGATACTTGCCTAATCATTCTTAGAGGCTAATATTAATGTAATTGTGAACAGACAAAAACATACACATGTATACTGGTGTGTGAACACACATATACAGAAACTCCTATAGTTCATAGTCTTCAAAAGGAGCGTCCATGTTGCACTAATTTTTTCAGGTTACAGAGTATGTCAAAGTAACAACAATAAAACTTCACTGACAAAAATATTGTTTCTTAGTGTTTCACTCCTTTTAAAAGCTCCACTTCTTTCAGAATGTATTTTTTATCAGCAACATTTCACTAACTTGTGATTTACTGCTCTTTTTGTTCACATTACTTAACTTTCTTTGTGCCTTGCTCCTTTCTATCCCCATTTGGCACAACTTAGCCTTTTCTTGACTTCTCTAATTCTCCTTTCGAACCAGTCAATCACTCAGTACAGCCTTAGCAACCGAAGTCACCTCATCCCTTAGAAGACAGAAAAGAGAGGTGATTGTAAAGGCTAATGACACATTTTTTTGTTCCCACACATATTAGATGTTCAATAATCACATTGAATTTATTGGTTTTGTTAATAAAGACAATTCAAGTATTTTAAACACTATTTAATTCACTGGAAGTGGAAAAAAAAAAGAGTGCTTACAGTTAGTATGTAATGTTCACAGCCTTTTGATAGTTTTATTTTTGCATAGGTATTTCCCCCTGAGGATAAAGCAGCATTATTTATTTCCATTGTATGCATATGTGCTGCTGCAGATTCTTGTTTGGGACATTGTAAACCATGAAAATAAATAATGAAAGGTTTAAACAAGTACAAAATTAGTCTTGAGAGCCATACTTTTATGTTCATCAAGGAAAGATGTAATGCAAGAGGCAGTGATAGTATGAGTAAGTTACTTTTAAAAAGTGATTAGCTACATGTAATCAGAAGAATAAAATATACACTCCAAGATAAAATAAATACATTAATTAGACATCTTTGTTTTAAAGTGGAAGAATCTTAAGTAACAAATATTCTCTTGTCCTTATTTCAAAGTCACTAATGATATCCATTTTGACTATGCTTCACCTTTATAGAAATTAATTAATAGCAGAAATGGTGACATGGACAGTGAAATTTGTTTCAACAGCCTGAATTCTCAACATAATATCCTCCAGGTCACTAAGTTTTTAACTGAAAAATAAATTCTTACATCAGAGTGCAAATATTTAAGTAAATATTAATTACCAAAATTTGCATAAAAATCTTAGTAGAAATTATTATTTTTACCAGGATTTAAAGAAAATTAAATAGATAGATACAATGTGAAAACACCTGTGCTCACTTATATGACTTGTTTTAAAGTTTTGGTCCTCCTTAAACTCTAACTAGTAACTTGTTCTTTCTTCTTTCATCATTTAGAAGAAAATGTTCTGCTGTCACTTAACATTAAACAAGGAAAACCGTCTAAAATTTCTCAATAACTTTTGTAATCCTTCATTTTATCCATGCCCCTAAAGGAAAATGAAAGCTCCTTTCTCAGTTGGTACAGCATAATGGACGAAGCCAATATGGTTTTTGATCAAGCAAATTAGCATTGGGATTCCAATTCTGCTATGTAGTAAATGGCCTTAAGCAAATTATTTTTCTGCATATACATTTTCTCACTTGGAAAGATGTAGATAATAATGTCTTATGTAACTAGAAATTAGGAGGATTAAAAAAGATGTATGAAAAGTATGAACGATAATCTAATATAGAATCAGTGGGTCTATATTTAAAATTCTCTTCTTCCTTCTGTAGTCAAAACATAAAATAAAGTTAAAAATAACTCTCAGTATCTACTGCTAGTCTATATATGCAATTTGTTCAAGTGATTCTTTTCAAATTAAGAGGAAATTTCTATTAATGTGCCCAGAAATTTCAACAAAAAGAGAGGGTATGGTATCATCTAACTGTCTTGTGCTACCACACATTTTATTGTACTCTAATCTCTGTAGAATATTCACTGCATTCCCTCTCATGGACTACATTCTCTGGTTTCTTTAAACCTAGAACCTAAAGAAGGCATCATTATGCTGTTTCTTCATAAAACACGATCTAAAGGATTCACTGATTATAGATTACAGCTCAGAAATTGTCATTTCTGGTGCTAGGCATCAGCCTCATTTCAAGCACTTACATTCAACTTGTCAATGCATTTCTTGCTACTTCTCTTGTCCATCTTCAGATTTAATACCTTACCCCAACTTCCAACTACCAATTTTTTATCAACCTCATTTAAATTATCTCCCTAGTGATTATATTTATTGATTCAAGGGTATGTTTGCTCATTATTGTGATAGTCTAGAGAGTGTGTTAAGTTCCAGGGATTTTGGAATAAGCAAGACAAAGGTAAGATAAAGGCATAATAAGCATTGCAGAAATGTAGGCCAACAGTTTGGTCAAGGAAGTCAGAGGTGTATTAATTCTAAGGGCAGTAGTTTTAAAGTTTGGTAAGGAAGCAAGGAGATTTTCAGGGTTATTAAAAAGTCCTCTGAATGAAAACAGGACACAAATATATTTTTAAAAGGGATTGACAAGCACTGATTCAACTAAACCTAAAACTGAAAACAATGATATTGAAATTGTATCTAGCTACCATCCCCCAAATTATTGTATTTTTTCCCAAAAGTTTTTACTTTCCTAGAGCAATAAGATAGGTAACAAACTGCAATATTTAACTGGAGTTAGGGACTGGGTGATGAGTGCAGCAGAAGGAAACAAAAACCATAATTATGAGATCATTAACGAGCTAGTAGGCTAACTCATCACCAGTCTGAGTGGGGAATTAGAATAAGGTGACTATGTTTCCCTGGAGAAAATTGTAGAGAAAAGTATGGCATATCTTGATAGATTGCAAACTAAACAAGGGAGAGATATTTATCAGTATTGAATGTTTTGGTCAGAAAGTGCCATTTCATAGTTTAAAATATTAAAAGTGAAATTTTTTAGTAATAGTGAAGTCTAAGATACGGCTCTGCATAAAGGTTGATGATGTGCAGCAAGACTGATCTCTAATAATCGCATCCTAAGTTTACTAATTTGCTAGATTGCTACTGGTCTTTCCCATGAATATTACATTCCTTAACTTTCAGATCTTGTCCACGTAAGTATGATATCATTTTAGATAATGTTGGCCCTTTCAAGGTTAGCACAATTACCTATGTTTTCCCCCTCCACCATTATGTATTTAATTAGCCAACATTTAGTACCACTGTGACAGCCACTGGTAAAAGAAAGATGAATATATAGAATCCTCTCTCAATGATGTCATGACCTCATGTGGAATGGAATTAGTTACTGATTTCTCTGGGTCTCAATTACCTCATTTTCAAAAATAGGATTATTGTAAGGATTATGTGAGCTGATAAATGAAAAGCACTTGGCACAGTGGTTGGCACATTGGAGAATGTAATAGTAGTTAAAATTAATATTACTGGCAGGAGACTTGCAGAGACCCATGTGCGGAAGCAGCTTAGCAGATGGTATGTTCAGAAAATGGCAAAAAGCCTGATATGGCTACAGTATAAGGCAAACCTATGAAGTGCATCTTAATATCAGTGCAACAGAAGTAACTGGTAAAATAAATAGGACTTAATGAATCTTTCTAAGCATTACAAAGCCAAGCCAAAATTATTTTTGGCTTTTGAATTTATTAGTCATGACTCTCTTCCTACTAAATTCATGTAAATAAGAGCTGACTTGTGTAGGGGGGCAGGGGAGATTTAGGAAACAAATATATTGTTCAGGGAAGAAAGAATAGGTATTTGAAGACAATCTCTCTCCCTTTCTTGGTACACATACAAGCTTATTTTGGAAATTCTGTCTACCTGTTGACACAGAAGTCAATTTCCCCAAACACAGGCCCCAAAGATACCCATCACTATCTTTACCTGCTTAGAGTGATGAAAACTCCTTATTCTCAAGAGAAAAAGATCAAACTTTTCAAATCGACTTTTCTATCTATTCTTAACTAGGATACAGCTTACCTGTCACCATTCCTCAACTCCATTTCTGAGACTCGCATGCCCAAATAAACCTGATTTCTTGGATTTTCTTCTGTGCTGCACTTTCTGGAATGCTTACCACTTTTCTCTTTAATCCATCAAGTCTTTTCACCATTCCATAAAATTCAACTGAACTCAAATTTCACATAAATCTTTTATTGAACTCTAAGTCCACTCTACTCTTATTATTAAAATAACTCTAATAATGTAACATTAGTCTTTCCAATACTCATGTTGTCCAAAATCTTCTACCATTTAATGTTTTTGTGAGTAGATTATATCCCAAATCAAGTTAATAAATCCCTCTAAGTCAGAAGTTCCATTTTATACCACTTATACTTCTTAACATTTTTGGTGCATGCTTGATCCATAATTATTTAGTAAACGTAAGGTAATTCTAAGGCTAAACAGTTGAGAGCACAAGTGTATACTTTTGTTCTATGAGAAAATATTCCAAGAAACACCTTTTGATTCTGTCCTTTTCTGAAGCTTCATATAGTTTATAGAGGATGTTAGACTACATCATGACACTTTTATAAAAACAGATCACAATTTATAGCTATGCAGTGTCTTATTCCTGTAACTGGCTTTAGGAGAATATAAGCACTGTCAGTAAATGACTGAGAAAACTCGATTAAGAGATTTATCTAATTCAAATGACTGTGGTACATCCTGGCAATTATTTTTGAAATAACTGGGACGTTCATTGAGCATTACCATGGAACTTTGTATTGCTTTTCTTTATTTGTGGAAGCGAAGTAAGTATCAATGTAGTGTTTTTGTTTTTACTCTAAAATTCCCTCTTAATGTGAGAACTGAAAACTTTATAACAATTTGAATTATTAGTCCACCAGAACTACAAGGCAAATTTCTCCCTTTAATATATATTTAATATACACTAATAGTAATATATTTGCTAGAAAGCTGAAGCAAATCTCATTCTTTCCCATTTGCATATTTTAATACTACAAGAATAAAATCAGAATTATTTTGTCTTATTCAGTCATTTATCATGCCATATATTCAGAGACATTAATTTTTAAAGGAAATTTAAAATTATGTTATTTCTCATTGGTTTATATTTCTATTTAATAAGTATAATAAAAATGATTAAGTATAATTTATCTATAAAAAGGTCTAAACACACACTCACAGGGTCAACTCTAAATTATCTACATTAATAGAAGTGTCTGAATATCAAAAATAATTTGTTTGGCTTTGGAATAAAGCCTAGCAGAGAAAATTTTATTTACTAATTATGGTGTGTTGACACTACTAGAAAATGAGTTTATATTCCCTAAGTACACAACCATGAAGTATACTGTATGTCATAATTAATAATTCACATTATGGAAAAAAGTCATTTTATTGGCAATACTTTTTTTTTTGTTTTTTTCCTCACATTTAGATGTGCATGTCTATAAAAATACATACATGCTCAGAACATTTAATAAATCCATAAAACTTAATTTTTTTGTCTAAATCATGACAGTATTAAATATTTTTAATTTTGAGAATGGATTATGTATAAGTAACTTAATCTTTAGATGATAGCTTATTTATTATGGCAAAACAAAGAAATTAGATACTAATGTAAACAGCCAATCAATATTGAATAAAATATTTTGTAATGCTAAGTAAATAAATTGGGAAGTTATGCATTTTTGAAATATAAATTCAGATTATTTTCCTATTTTTATTCAAAAGAGATAAACTTTTTTCTCACAGTATTCAAGGCAAAAAGTTGGAAATGATTTCTTTTTAGGTAAAGGTAGAAATGCTGCAAAATAAATTATTCTCTAAATATACTTTTCTTTTTAAATATTTGCAGTTGACAGCCATAATCTAGCATTGGGCCTAGTAAATGTAACTTATAATATTTGTAGTTGTTTAATGAGACCAGAGCAGAATACTCATGTTTGTTATAATAACTTTTACACTTCCTGCATTATTTGCTTGAGAGAGCAATGATTTTTCTTAGTTGAGCAAAATCTATATAGACAATATTAGTAGGATTGGCATGTTTTCAATGAGCAATAATTTTTAAAGCTGTTTTTATGATTACTGCTTTTCCAATATCTTAAGGAGGTTGCTAATACCCAAAGCAGACCACCAGTTAAGAATGATTATATAGCTAATTCAGAAATAAGTATTAATTAATTTTCTGCTTAAAAGATCATGCCCCCACACAAATTAAATGTATAAGTTAAATATTCAATTACTTTTTAAAAATTATATGTCACTAAGATAAGCAGTGTAGCTAAATTTTTCACATCTTAAACAGTAACTTTTCTGTCATATAGATATATCTCTGAGTTCCAGCCCAGAATCATGGGTGATGAGCCAGACTTGAGTTGAATGGTTTTGGTGTAAGTGATGCTCAGGATGACCCGGAGGCACAAGGCAGAGCTGAGCAGTCAAACACCTGCTCACGTCCAAATTTTTACATAGCTGATTTCAATTTCAGAGCCCCAATAGCATATTTAAAACAGAAATCTGGAAATGAAATGCCTCCCTAAACAAAGAAACCTTGCCATTAGAAACTCCTTACAACCTTTCCTGTTTGTTTTCCATTTGCATGTAAAAATCCCATAAGTAGAAAACAGTAAACAGTTTATTCTTAAGTTTGTCATGAAACAGAAGTGTAATATTTGATGACAAAGCTTGTAGTATTATCTTCAACACTAGAGAAGTTATATTTTATTAGAAAAGTTAATTACATGAATAAAGAGAGCAGAGACACAGCTAATTACTCACAAAGGGAAATTAAATCTAATTTTCTAACTGACAGTAGCTATCTGCCAATATTTTTATTAAGCAAAACAAATTCCACTTTACTATATTGGGAACTCTAAAATTTTAAGCGGGACAATCAAATGTGTATAATTTAGATTAGAATCCAATGAGCCACAGAGGGTGGCAGCAGGTCAGCATATTTTTCAGTGAATATTTTTGTTTTTGTGGTCATTGTTAACTGTTAGCAGTGAAACAAAATTATCATGAAGCCTTGCAAGGCTCCTTAGGAACTGATTCTCTTTGCCACTGTGGCATTCATTCACCTAGATTGTTATATGGAAATAAAGTGAGAAACTTAGCCAGAGTTGGAAGACTTGTATACAATTATAGCTGCTTCCTACTGATGTTCTTATCTGTCTCTGTATTTGATTGTCACTATTGACCCACAAGTTGCTCATTTATTTCATAATAAAGCAAGGCTTTAAAATGTGCTGAAAACATACTTCAAATTACGAAAATATTATTGTGACTGACTAAGAATGGAAGAGAGAACTAACAATAAGAACAAATGCATGAAGAAAAAAATACCATTTTAAGAATTCCCCGACTGTTTTAAGAAACTTGAATATAAAGGTTGTAAAGCTCCACTCCAAGTAACTGTCTCAGTCAATATGTGACCTCCAGCCAAGAGGTGTTAATAGTCAAGAGGATATAAAGATTACATTATGAATCTGAAAAGGCATACTTTGTACCATACGAATACTGGCTTATTTTTAAAAAGTTTGTCTATCACTGAAATGCTGGCTTTGAACACATTTATTTGAAGGTTTCCTTTCCGTTTTGTTTAGGGTAAGTATGATCATAACTAAACAACAGCCTAAAGACTGGCCATTGTCTTTGTTGCAATTAACCAATTGCAGGTGAACTGCTTAAAGTGCCCAATTCATTTTTGGCATAAGGCAATGAGCCACAGGTGGGAGTGGCTGATCATCACACATACTCATATAAACAAATGTAAAATTTTGCATTTAAAATAAATCCTAGGTGTAGATGTTGTCCTATTACTGGAATTTGTTATAAAATCCTAGCAAGCACAGTATAGAATGTGTCTTTGTCTCTCATTTGTCTCAGAGAAGGCTCTGACACTTGAGATCACCTGACATTAGCATAGTACAAGTTGTGATAGTAATAAAATTAAACAAAATAAGGATAAATTAGTACACACATTATTGCATGTTTATTATTAAAAAGACAAAAAATAACATGCCGGTGAGCCTGCTGAAAAAAGGGAACGCTTAAACACTGTTGCTGGGAATGTAAATTGGCAACCACTGTGGAAAGCAGTTTGGGGATTTCACAAGGAACCAAAAACAGAACGCCATTCAACCCAGGAATCCAATTACTAGATATATACCCAAAGTGAAGTAAACTGTTTACCAAAAAGACACGTGTACTCATACGTTCATTGCAGCACTATTTACAATAGCAAAGACACGGAATAAACATAAGTGCCTAACAATGGTGAATTGAATAAAGAAAATGTGGCGCATATTCACCATGGAATACAGGCCATAAAAAAGAATAAAATCGTGTCCTTTGCAGCAACATGAATGCAGCTGGAGGCCATTATCCTAAGCAAATTAATGCAGGAACAGAAAACCAAATACTGCATATTCTCACTTATAAGTAAGTGCTAAACATTGGGTACACATGGACACAAAGATGGCAGCAACAGATACTGGAGACTCCTGGAGTGGGGAGAGGGCAAAGGGGTAAGGTCTCATGGGTACTGTGCTCACTTTCTAGGTGATGGGATTTTTGTACCCCAAACCTTAACGTCACACAACATACCCACATAACAAATTTGCACGTGTACCCTCTGAATCTAAATTAAAATTTGAAATTAATTAAAATAGAAACACATTATGTCAGATTGGTGAGCTTAATGACTTATCAAATGTGAAGCTGCAGACAATCAGAATAATGCTACACACATCTGGGTTGCAGAACATCATGGCACTTACATAAGGTATAATTTTTTTCTGGGGAAATACATTTTGAATAACAATGAATTCACTTTAAATTTTGTACCAAGTAGAAAAACAAACTATATATTAAACAATGTGATGATAATTTATTCATGATCATGTTTGTATAAAAACATTATGGAAATATTTTAAGTGATGTCACAGTTTTTTAGTATTGCCAGGAGGCTTTGTTAAATATATAACATTCTACCTTTGCAGTCCATAGAAAGAGTATCCTTAATCCACTTATTCTTTTTTTTAACATAAACACTACAGTAGGACAACAGAAGACATAATTCATAATAATTGGGAAAGTAAAATATTACGCTAGGTGTATTGTCATGCCTGTAATCCCATCTATTCAGGAGGCTGAGGGAGAAGGATTACTTGAGGCAAGGAGTTTGAGGCCAGCCTGGGCAAAATGGTGAGACCTTGTCTCAAAAAAATTCTTTTTAAACTTTCCAGGCCCAGCAACATGTGCTTGTAGTTCCAACTACTCAAGAGGTTGAAGTGGGAAAATGACTTCGGTCCAGGAGCTCAAGGCTGCAGTGAACTGAGCTGTGATTGCCCTTGCTATGAGTTGGCACAGCGTATGACTATGCTATGACTACGACTAGAGAGACTCTGTATCTAATTTTTTTTATAAATTATAAAATCAGAAATTTTACAACAATTCAGATAACTTGACAAATTTCTTTCTCTCTATAATTATTACACACATAATACTTTTTACCCAAGCAAAGTTTAAAACATTTTATTTTCCCCAAATGATTAAACAAAGCATTCACTTCAAAATATTATTGTGAGATGTCCAGTAGAAAATTACCTAATACAGATGTGATCAGATATTTGCCTAGATAATTTAAATTTAACCCTTATTTTTTTTTATTGTTACTAGAAATATTTGAGTTAATCTCCAATTATTTTTACTGGTGATTTTACGCAGGCTAATGTTTCACTCACTGTTAATTCAACAAGTCTCATTTCCTTCAAAACTTTACTTTTCTGGTACCCTTGAACTTTATACAAATTATATAAGGAAACAAATTAGTGTTCAAAAAGGGTCAAGCTTCTAGCTCTATAGAAATTAATGGGATTCAGATTGCTAGAAAAGCCTGTCTATAATTCCAACAATTGAATTTTTATACAAATTATTGGAGAACAGGCAAATGGAACAAAGTCACAGAATATGAAATGTTTCACAGTGTGTTCAGAAATCTATCCTTAGATTTATACTCAACTGGTTTCAAGGCACAGGTCAAATGTCCAGGAAATATTTTTCAATACTGTCATCACAGGTTCAAGAAAGAGCATTGCCTCAATGTTTCCTATATGCGATCTGAACTCCTCATGCTCCCTCCTAACGCATAATTCTCTAAAGAGAAAAAACATCTTCACAATTCACCACACTTCTCTTCTTCCAGATACAACTTTGAGAAGGAAAATTCATTTTTATGTTTTTAAAATGTAATAATTTTAGAGTGAAAATTATTACTTTTAGCCCTCATGAGACTAAAATGATAATATTTATAGTAATACACATTTCTAATATAGAACTTTTTATGTTCCAGCTACTGTTGTAATCATGTTACACAAATTAATTTATTTTACAAAATATTCATTGAAGTATTATTTTTTCTTAGTGATTGTTCTAAGACTTATAATATATACCTTAGCTTATTAGAATCTACTTCATATTTATATTAGTCTAATTTCAGTAAGACATAAAAATCTTATTTCAGTTTGGGTCCATGCCTTCCACTTTCTGTACTATTATTTGCACTCGTGTCTACATATTATCAATCACATAACGAATTGTTATAATTATTGACATATATCATGTCTTTGAAAGTAGGTAGAAAAGAAAGAAAAGTACATATATATTTATGCAGTTTTTCTATTGTTAACATTTCAATTTACCAATTTTGGTTTTCTTTATTTTATGGACTTGAGTCGTCATTTAGTGTCATTTCCTCTCTGGCTTCATTGCCAATATAGGTTCATTCTTATTCCCCTATTGTGTGTTTCTATTGACAAGTACATTAAATTTTGATACAGTATAGATTTAGCAACATAATTATATAGATATTATGTAAGAATTTTTAAAATCAATTAAGAAAATAAGGAAAAAGACATTTGTGGTTATACTGGTTTTTACCATTATCTACACATTTCTTTTTTTACTGGAATTCTGTGTTTTACTTGTGGATTTCAATTATTGTTTGGTGTTACTTCCTTTCAGTCTGTAACATTTATTTTAGTATTTGTTGTAAAGCAGATGTCTAGTTTATTAAGTTGCTTTAACAGATTACCGCAGACTAGATAATTTATAAAAAAATAGAAATTTATTCAGCTCATGATTCAGGAGGTTGAGAAGTCCAAGAGCTTGACACCAAAATTTGGTGAAGGCCTTTGTGTTGTATCATCTCATGGCAAAAGGCAGAAGGTGAAGAGAGTGCTACAGAGCAAAAGTGTATTGAACTTGCTTTTATAACAACTTATTCGCACAGTAAGAAACACATTCTTGTGATGATGACACTGATCTATTCATAAAGGCACAGCCTTTATGGACTAGTAACCTCTTAACAGTCATCATGATAGTAATTATTTCAACATGAGTTTTGGAGGAAACATTCACACCATTGCAGCAGGTCTCCTATTCATGAATTCTCTGTTTTTGTTTATTGGGAATATCTTTGGTTAGCCTTCATTTTTCATAGACAGTTTTGTTGGACATTGGATTCTTGGTTGAATTTCTGTATTTCTTTTAGCACTTAGAATATGGCATTCTAAAACATGGCATTCCACGACCTTCTGGTTCCCATTTCTCAGATGAAAAGTTCATTGTTAATTTTAGTTTGGTTCCTTTATGTGTTAAGTACTTTCCTCTTGCAGCCTTCAAAATTTTTTGTGTCTTTTAACATTTTATCTAAGATATGTTGAGTTTAGATCTCTTTGTGTTTATTCTTCTTGAGATACAATAAGCTTCTCAAATGTATACATTATTTTTTTCATCAAGTTGGGTCATTTTTAACTTTTTATTTCTTCAAACACCTTTTCTGCTTTCCATTCCTTTTTATATTCTCATTACATGTATTTGGGTTTCCCAATGGTGTCTCACATGTCTCTGAGGTTGCTCATTTTTATTCCATTCTTTTTCTAGCTGTTGCTTAGAATATATCATTTCTTTTAATCTACTTTCAAATTAATTCTATTATTCAACTCAAATGTACTGCTGGTCTACTTTCATCAGGTTTATATTCTGGTAATTGTTGTTTTCACCTCCAGAATTCCCTACATATGCATTTAAAAAATCCTATTTCTTTGTTTGTGTTTTTCTTTTTAAAATAATTTTAATGTTTATTTTAGATCCAAGTGGTTACATGTGCAGGTTTTTTACATGGGTATATTGCATTACACTAAGGTTTGTGCTATGAATGATCCCATCACCCAGATAGTGAGCATAGCACCCAATAAGCAGTTTTTTAACTATTACTTGAATTCTCTCCCTCTAGTAGTCTCTTGTATCTATTGTTTCCATCTGTACCCAATGCTCAGCTCTCACTTGTAAGTGAGAACATGCAGTATTTGGTTTCTGTTCTTGAGTTATGTAATTTGTTTAAAATGTCGTCCTCCAGTGGCATCCATGTTGCTGCAAAGGACATGATTTCATCCTTTTTTATAGTTACATTGTATTCCATGGTATATATGTACCACATTTTCTTTATCCAATCAACTGTTGGTGGCACTTATATTGACTTTAATGTTTTAACTATTGTAAATAATGCTGCAATGAACATCCAAGTGCATGTGTTTTTTTTTTTTTTTTTTTTTTTTTGATAGAATGATTTATTTTTCTTTGGTGTGGTCCTATTGATGAAACATTCTTATTGTATCTTTCTTTAATTTTTCTAAACATGGTTCTTTTTGGGTCATTAAATTTATTTATTTATTTATTTATTTATTTATTTTTTTTTTTTTTTGAGATGGAGTTTTGCTCTTGTTACCCAGGCTGGAGTGCAATGGCGCGATCTCGGCTCACCGCAACCTCCGCCTCCTGGGTTCAGGCAATTCTCCTGCCTCAGCCTCCTGAGTAGCTGGGATTACAGGCACGCGCCACCATGCCCAGCTAATTTTTTGTATTTTGAGTAGAGACGGGGTTTCACCATGTTGACCAGGATGGTCTCGATCTCTTGACCTCGTGATCCACCCGCCTCGGCCTCCCAAAGTGCTGGGATTACAGGCTTGAGCCACCGCTCCCGGCCTAAATTTATTTATATTAGTTACTTGAAGTATTTGTCAACCAGTTTCAACATCTGGTAAAGTTAGTTTCTACTACACACTTTAAAACTTTTTCAATGTATGGGTCACGTTTTCCTGTTTCTCTGCATGCCTTATAAATTTTTTTTGAAACATAGACATTTTAGAAATATATTTTAGCATCTCTGAGTGTGGAACTGTTCCTTTATCTTGAGGCTTATGTTTTTGTTTATTTGTTCTTTGCTTGTATTTACTTAGACCAATTTTCTAAAGTCTGTTTCCTCGGTAGTGTTCAATCTCTAATGGCCCTACTCAGATATATTTCCCTTCCCACTTATTACTGAAAGGTTGTGTTCAAGCCACCATAGGTAGTAATCTTATCAGCTTTACTGTTGGATATGTACGTAGCTTGCAGACTGTTTTCACAGTTTGTGCAGTTTAGGACAAGTATCTCAAGATTGTTTCTCCAGTCTTTCTTGAGGATGTGCAGTCTTGGGCATGTGAACAGTCTTCCAAACCACCAGTAATTAGTGTGATTTTATTATTGAGACAGTGTTTGATGAGCACTTGGCAAATGTTCAAGCCCCTCAAGCTAATAAGAATTCTGTTTGGTTATTAGATCTGTGTATGACTTTGGATATACTTTCCAGTCTTCCTCATGTGGGGACTCTGATTGCTCCTGAGCACATAAGTACAACTTTCAGACCCCCAAGAAACAGTGTGATACCAAAAAGGCTATTGTTAGCTATGTCTTTCTTGGGTTCTTTCTAGCTTCTTAGGCATTTTGCTTGTTGCTGCAGTAACAGCACTACCAGTCCTCTCTTAATTAATCACTAATGTGTCCTTTTTTTGGACATCATTAAGCATAAACTTATTAAGGTTATCTTCCAAGTGAAGTCAGTTCTTTCAGACAGAACTGTGGATGACTGTATGCTTATGGCCTCCCTCTCCCTTTGGCAGAACATCTATTCCACTGCACCAAAGCTGTTGGAAGTGGAAGCAGTGGTCAGATTTTCCTGGAGTGACACTGCTGCTCTAAGAATGGACACTTGGGTTGGGAGGTAGATGATATTAGCCTCTGTTCTTCTTGGTTTTATCCTTCTTATGTGGAACTTAGACTTTACAAGACAGCGGTGTTGGTGGTGTTTGGAGCCCCAGTGTTCTTGAACTCTCATTCCTGGAGTGGAGCCTCTGTCCTAGGAATGAGGGTGGGGGAGGAAGAAAGGCCTGTCTTCTCAGTTGTGCCTGCCTGTAACCGCACTTCTATGATATAGGACTGGAAAGGACAAAAGGCACTGGTGACGTGCCTCTCCCAGAATATAATCATATCCCTAGGCCAGGAGCTGGCATGAGAGAGGTCCTCTGTCTTGTCTTTGTGGTCGCTCCTTCCCAGAGTAAAATTTTTGTTACACAGTTGGGGAGAGGACATGTGGGAGCAGGTCATGGCTTAAGCTGTTCTTAATGAATTCAGTAAATTTTCTTGAATAAATATTTCTCCATTTTCTAAATGCCCTTTCAATAATTTTCGAGACTTACTTGTTTTTAAATAATTTTTACCAGTGAAATGGTTGTTTTGCTGCGAAAAAAAAATCCAATGATTTTCCTATCCTGCCACTTTAGAATCCCCAGCAAGCAATACTTACATTTATTTGAGATTGATGCATTATTATTTCAAATTTTAGTTGAGGAAACTAAGTTGAGAGAGAATACATAATTTGCTTGTCACTGTGTTTCTTAATTTAGCATAATTCTCAAGCCTATGGTATTAAATTCAGTAAGTACTTAAGGGGAAAATGAATGAATGAATAAATGTTTCTGAACATTTTTAAAAAACACTTTAAGTCCACTAATTAGAATCAAATATCTTTTAAGTATATTACCAAAAAGCCAGATGAAGTTTATGCCAATGTCATGAGTTGTCATCATACTAAAATTATAAGCCAGAAATTAGTGAGCAGGTATGGGTTATATTTTTCCTCTTTTAGAATATAATCTTTCACTGAAAACATTGAAATTGAATCTGATTTGGGTTTATTGAAATTATTACTTTAATGTCCTCTGTGTGATAAAACTAGGAGTGGCACATATTGTGAGCATTGGCTATTAAGCATTTATGTGGCACACATCATTCACGTATGAGTACACTGAATGACCTGGGCTTCCGGTGGAGTTCAGTACTTGCACCAGATATACTTCCCAGATCCAAACACCCCTCTCATCTCTAATCTCTGCCAGATAACCTTTTCTTTGGGCATGAGGCAAAGTGCTGACTGAGACTCTGTCTGCCAAAACCACTGATGTTGATCAATGAATGGCTGCTCTCTCCAGGATACATAATGTCAGTCATGTTGCTTTTGTGGGATCATTCAGGAAGGCATTCATGTTGTGGGGGAAAATCAAATTTGTATAGAAATTCAGTTAAGTTCACGTAAATGAGTTCCATTAGTGTCAGGCTTCATGTACTTAAAATTTAATAAGAAGAATGACTTTTTAGTGTACTTTAAAGAGAATTCCCTACTGAGGAGGAAGAGGGTTTTGTTTGGCTTTTTGCAATTCAGATTTGCAGACTTTCTGATAAAAATTCATCATTTATTTTTCCTCTCTTCTTTACTTTCCACTTTTAAAAACAATTATGTTTTGAAGAAAAAAGATAATACAATTGGAAATGTTTAGTTGATTTGTTTGAGGAATCTTAAAACAGCTATAGGCCAAAGGATCATCTGTTTTATTGTGGCTGCCAGATTTAATGGATACAGTGATTGAATCCATCATAATGGACTGTTGGAAAGAGTAGGAGGCATCTGGGCTTGTCTTCCACTGCTGCCACTTAAAAGATTTATGACTTTGAGTATCTGTCTCATCATCTTTGATTAGCAGGTATTTTTCTTTATAATGCATATAATAGTGTCTACTCCACATTATTTTTGTAAGTCTTGTCTAATATTACCATGAAGAAAATTTTTTATGGTAGTGTGAATTAACTATAGCATACACACATATATACACACAAACATTTTGTTTAACTTTATATATAATGGGGCAGAGATTTGATTAAGTGGACATACTATGTCCACTTAATTCTTAAATAAAATTTTACTTATATGTAACAGATACCATTTGTTATTGTGTTTTATATATGTATGTGTATCTGTATATAATGCTTTAATGTTTATAAATATACATTATATGCATATATGTCAGTTTTGTAAGAAAAATTATTAGGGAATAATTTTGTATTGCATAAACGTTTCTGGGATCATGAATACACATTGTAAAAAATAAACAAAAAACATTTCCACAGCTTTTATTATATATAAAAAATGAACTCACATGTTTTATAATATAGCTGTAAAATTTTTAGAAGAAAACATAGGAAAAAGCTTTGTAATCTTATGTTAGATATCAGTTTCTAAGATATAATGCTAAAGCAAAATATATAAAATAAGTTGATATATTTGTCTTTATCAAAACTAAAATGTTAGGTGCAATGGCTCATGTCTGTAATCCCAACACTTTGGAAGGCCAAGGCAGCAGGAAGATTGTTTGAGTCCATCAACTTGAGAATAGACAGACTCTAGCAAATCCACATACTGGAGTACTATTATAAAAAAAAAAAAACTAATAGATAATTGATACTTGCTAATATAGAAGAGTATCAATGCAATATTGAGTGAAAAGAGTAAGATTGAATATGTACTGTAGTATTCCGTTTGTATAGAATTCTAAGTTAAATAAACTAATACATAATGACAAGAGCAGGTCAGTAATTATCTGGAGGATGATTTGAATGGAAGGTAATATTACAAAGTGGCACTAGAAAACGTGGGGTTGATGGATATGTTAATTATCTTAATAGTGGTGATGGTTTCACGTGTGTGTGTATATATGTCAAATGTATCAAATTTTACACTTTAAATATGCATTTTATGACGACTATACCTCAATCAGTCTTTTCTAAAGTTAATAGTTATTTTGAATTTTAAACATACGTATCTTCTGATTTATTACTTCCCAACTATATTGTGATTGAAAATATGTCATAAAATTAGAATTTTGAAAGGTGAAAATTACATTAGTGATATGACAAGTTAAATATGAATCTCCAAAATAAAAGTTGAATATATGTTGGCCAGGTGCAGGGGCTCACACCTGTGATCCCAGCACTTTGGGAGGCTGAGGTGAGCAGACCATTTGAGGTCAGGTGTTTGAGACCAGCCTGGCCAACACGGTAAAACCGGTCTTTATTAAAAATACAAAAATTAGCCAGACATGGTGGCAAGTGCCTCTAATCCCACCTACTCGGGAGGCTGAGGCAAGACAAATGCTTGAACCCAGAAGGCAGAAGTTGCAGTGAGCTGAGAGTGCACCACTGCACTCCAGCCTGGGCAACAGAGCAAGGCTCCATCTCAAAAAACAAACAAAAATAGAAAATATGTCGCATTGATGTCAGGTAACTAAAAACAAAACTTTGGCATATCCTGTTAGTTATTCCCTAAACCCTCCTACAATGTACTGAACAATATTTTGGCTTAACCAAATCTTGTTTCACTGAGAGATAATTTACAGAAGTATATGAATTGTCTTGTTTCTTAAAAGCCTTTAAACCTCTCAAAATGGTTCAACCATGTAAAATTTTGAGTGATTGTATTTGGACAGCATTTTAATGTTTTATATACATATTGCATTAGTTATGAAAAGTTCAAATAAATTATTACTCTAAGTCGATTCCCTTTCATTGTCTGGTTAACAAGTTTGGGTTTCTATGTTATATTTGTATATACAAAGATGACAAAAGTCCACATATTTTAGAATATCATTAAAGAATGCAACTTTTTTCTCTTATCCAGAAAGATATGTAATATAATTTAATATAATTGGGGTAAATATTGCATTTTACACCCACCATGGAGAATAAACCTATATGTAGCTTTTATGAATTTCTTGGAATATATAGAAAATTTCTCCTTCCCCTCCCTTTTTTACACCTCCTTTATGAAGTAACATGATAACTTAGTGATTGGAAGGTATCTTTACTATTCTCTCTCCAAGAAAATGGATGAGTGATGGAATTAGAAACTAGTGAAAGAGGCTATGCCGAAAGAGCCTTTGTATTTCCAAAGTCTAGGTTTCATAAAGATAACCAAACTCTACAATAGAGAAAGTAAATGACTGCAACCATTACCGGCCAGAAGTTTAAAAGTGGAAGTGAAGTATCTGGAGCTGGATTAATGATGTAACAAAAAGCTGAACCCAAGAGAACGCAGGTTGTGCAGTCTAACAGTGACCCTGGAAGGGGAAAATCTGAATAAATTGAAAAGGGATTACTTTAAGGATATCCTCAAATAGAGCTTGCCAGAAAGGATCTATCTCAGTAGAGCATTTGGAGATTAGCCAGCAAGTAAGGTGGATTATCAGTTCTGTGCTAATTCACGAGTCACAGTATCAGTTTATCTGCATTTTTAAGAACTTATCTTCCAATTCATAGAATATTTACAAAACAATGCCGTCTACACTCTTAAGCCTGAGATAGCCTGAGAAACTAGTTGGGTAGAAAAAAAAATGTTAAGGAATATTGGCTAAAGGTTACTTTCACCAACAAAAGTACTTTAAGTACCAGTACTATACTAAGATGCTCTTGGGTAAATTAATGCAGTCTCAGATGTAAAAAGAGCAGAGGGTGCCCTCTGTTAAATATAAGCTAAATTCTATAGACAATACATTTCAAAAGAAAGAGAAGGCAATTAAATTATCCTCAAGCTAAAAACAAGATCATTTTTATTCGAATGAAAAGAAAAAGAAATCTGCACTGGTTTAGTTTACCAAGAAACAAAATTAGTGACCTTGATTTTCTGCTTTTGATATGATCATAAATGCAATGATGGACACTGAAAGAGGTACATAAAAGGAAATTATAAGGACAGCTGTATTAGGAGCCTCCCACCTGAGAAAAAACAAAATAGCATGTGAATTCTGCACTGGCAACGGAGGCATCCAGGTTTTATTATCATTATTGACTAGGAGGTTGGCATGACCCACAGATAGCAAGGAAAAACAAGGTAGTGCATCAGCTCACCTGAGAGTCACACGAGACATAGGGAGCCTCCAATCACAGCCAAAGGAGGCAGTGAGTGGGCGTGCTACCCAGGTTGGAAAACCGTGCTTTTTCCACGGATCTGTGCAACCCATGGATCAGAAGCTCCCACTCACGAGCCCACACCACTAGGGCCTTTAGTCCCAATCCCAGAACCATAGAGATTCTCAACAGCCACTCAGTGGGGTCTGCCTAAGACTATGGAGTTCCAGGCGGAGAGGTGGCCATCATCACTGTGGCTGTTGCTAAGCCATCTGAGCTCCCTAGAAGAGGGGTGGCAGCCATCATCACTGCAGCTGCCTGCTGCCTAAGAAAACTGAGCTCCCCAGGAGAGGGGAGAGGGGCGGCAGCCATCACTGCAGTTGCTAGCCACCTAAGACACTGAGCTCCCATCGGGGAAAGGTGGCAGTTCCGGACAGCTATTTTTTTTATCTCTACAGTTCCAGGCAGCTATTTTTCCTCTGCTTGAGTTGGGGTCACTGGATGGCTTGGTCTCAAGAACCATTCCCCACAGTGCAGCACACCATCTGTGGCAGATCCTGGCCAGGCTGCCTCTTTAGGCTGAACCCTGACCCATACCTCTCACTGGGCGGGGTCTCCCTACAGGAACTCCAGCAACTCCAGCCAAGAGCTTAGGGACAGAACTCTGATCTCCCTGGGCCTAAGCCCCTAAAGGAAGATGTGGATATGGTCTCTGCAGACCTGCAGACTTAGTCTTTTCCTTTCCTAGCTCTGGGGAATCTGGGCAGCCCCAGGTGAGTGGGTTTTCCCCCAGCTCCTGACCATGGAATACCAAATGATGATCACATGTCTTACATAACTGACATTTTCTATAATGACCTCGCTGTTGTTGGAGACACGTGCTCATATGGTCAGTTGAATATAGTTTCAGTTAATTGTTATATGAGTGTAATACATTTCAATGTGGGCTCTGGTAAAATAAATTACATGAACAGTTGTACCAGATTCCCCTGTTACTTGCTTCTGTTGTTCCAGTGTTTACTCTTCATCTCATGTTTGGACACATGGCAGGTGAGGGGTTGCATTATTTACAACTAACTCATAGAAGAAAAAATAGCCTAGTGCTAATTCATAACAGATTAAAGAACTATATTGGCATTAGTTGCAAATGGACTTTTCCCTTATTGCAGCCTCACTCAGGAGAAGCCCTGACAAACAGTGGTGAATAAAAACTATTCTCATGGGGAACCTGTGAAGGGCATATAGAGATGTCCAAAAGTAAATTCTTGGTTTTGTTCTCCCAACTTGGTCATCATCCCCACCTCCATCCCATGCCCCTATTATTCTTCATCTTAGTAAGTGTCTCCACGGTTTTTTAATTCTATTGGCCAAGAAGCTTGGAGATATATTTGAGTCCTCTCTTTCTTTATATCTCACATCTAGGTCATTTACAAATTGCATTTGACTTTAGTTTGAAATCTAATCACTTGCCCACATTTTTACCTTGATCCTCTTTAACTTGGGCTGGTTTGCTTCCTCTGCTGCCTTTTCCTCCTGCTGCCTCTGTGTGCTATTTTCTACACCAAAGCTAGAGTAAGATTTTACAAAACTGTACCATGTCATACCATTTGTGCAACAGAATCTTGTCTCTTTAAAATTTGCCCAAATCTTTTCTGTGGCATAGAAACTTACATTTATTATTTCCTGGAAAATTCTTTTTCTCTTAGTCTCATTTACCGTTTCAGCCATTCTGGTCTTCTTTTTGTTCTCAAATATTTCAAGCGTGCTCCTAAATTAGTTGCCTTTGATATTCTTCCACCAAATAGTTCCTTTTTTGCCCTCAGTTCTTTCAGGTCTCTTTTTAATGAATATTTCTGAGAAAGGATTCTTTGACCACCTGTCAAAAATATCCACCTATCACTTTTTAATCTCTTACTCTTAATTTTGAGTATATGAAGTTTAACTGCTTCACATAACATGCTTTTATGTCATGTAATAGTGTGTGTATTAGGTGTCTCCTTCACTAAAGATCAGCATGGCAAAGTTTTATCTCACTTTTAACTATTGTATCTCAAGTCCAGTTCTGTTTCACTCATAATCAGTAATAAAACTGAGAAATTCTTGAATTAAAAAATGATTAGTACTTATTTTAAAGTTTGTTATGAAGTTATGAGCTTAGTATTCATGACACTGACCTTTACTGACAAGACTAATCTTCATAGGTCAATCAAAAGCACCTAGATGAAATACTGAGGTCAATACACTTAGCAGGATCAAGGAGTCAGTAGGCTTACACTGACGGCTAGTAAAATAATTGAAATTTGTAAAAGGTCTATCATCCATCTTAAACAGCCTATATTTCTATGATTTAAGAAAAATACTTGCATTCTTAAAAAGTTAAAGTATTAGTTATATATGCATCTCTTGGTACCTAGTGTTAATTATTTATTTGCTATTGTTCACTTTACCCCACCCTCTGCACCCCAAGTGTAAGTTTCTTGGAAACAGTTTGTATTAACTTGTAAATTTAAAAAGTGTAACACAGCACCTGGTACATTTAGTTATTAACTATTTGATAAGTGAATGACTGAATTCACAGTAACCTATTAGTATTATATATTTTTTGGTGGATTCAATGTTCTGATTTCCTTTTATTTGGAGCATCCAGCCCATTTACATTTAAGGTTAATCTTGTAATGCATGAATGTGATCCTGTTTGATCCCGACATCATGATGCTAGCTGGTTATTTTGCAACTAGTTGATGCAGCTTCTTCGTAATGTCATTGGTCTTTGTACTTCAGTGTGTTTTTGCAGTAGCTGGTACCAGTTTTTCCTTTCTGTATGTAGTGCTTCCTTCAGGAGCTCTTGCAAGGCAGGCCTGATGGTGATGAATTCCCTAAGCATCTGTTCATCTGAAAAGATTTTTATTTTTCCTTCACTTATGAAGTTCAGTTTGGCCAAATATGAAATTTTGGGTTGGAATTTCTTTTTCTTTCTTTCTTTGGAAATCCTTTCACCATGTTGGCCAAGCTGGTCTTGAACTCCTGTGACCTCACGTGATCTGCCTGCATTCGCCTCCCAAAATGCTGGGATTACAGGCGTGAACCACCACACTGGGCCTATAGATTTCAACTCTGGAGAAGTTACTCATCTTTTTATCTATTTATTTAATTCATAAATATTTAAATGTCAGTGTCTGATATCTCTAATATGTGACGTCTGGGAATGAATTTTTCTTTCCTGTGTTTCTTTTTCTTCTCTCATTTTAATATACTTTCTATCAAGTATTTGTTTTGATTCTTAAATGCCAACATTATGTGTGGACAATTGTAGATGCTCTGGTAGTTGCCATCTTCCTGTAGAGACTATTATCCTCTCCTCTAGCAGGTGCCATAATCACAAATCTCCTCGACTTATTCAGGGACTTTGCTTATCCAAAGGCTGCTTTAAAGTTTGCATGAGGCTTGGTTTACCTTTAATTCCTCTCGACTTCTGAAATTCAATGAAGAGCCTGAGGAATCTGGTTGGAATCCCGATTGACTCCTGAATCCAAATGCTTTGTCTCATGCACACCATGAAACTGATCAAAACTCAATGCAGCTTCTCAGACCGTTCTTTCATTACATTAATGTTTGGAGAGTAAAATTGATGCTGAATTCAGCCTCACTTCTTTGTTCTTTCCTCATTTCTGTAATCTGAGTATCTCAAATTCTAGATGCCTCACATTCAGGGAGCCTCAAATTCCAAATTTTGTCTCTCTGTCCTTTTCTGATTTCCTAAAATGCTAATTAATTATTAGTCTTTCAGTAGCCATTCTTTCTGGGGGACTTATGTACTCTTGCCTGAAGACAAGAATCAGCAAATGTCACAAAAAGAAAAACAATATGCAGATTATTGGATGTACATTATTGTGTTTCCCTTTTCTCCAGCATGTGTTTCCTCTGCTCTTACTTGTCTAAGCAGCTCTCCAAATCCCTCAATTGGTTTACTATTTTGTGGTTGTTAGCCCAGATTTTTAAGTTGTTCTTTGTTGGAATATTGGTTTTTCATAAGTCACTTCGTCATAAAGCAGAAGTTACCTTAACATTTTTTGGTAAAGTTCTCAATGTCATTAAGAGAAACTACCAAAACCTACAGCCTATATAGTTATTAATGTTCTGTCAAAGATATTGTATCAGATTTTTGCCTTGCACCTTTACTTAACCAGAGGTTCGAACATTAATAATTGAACTGTCCATACATAATAAGGTTCAATATGACACCACTTACCACCAGCAATGTAGCCCTTAATACGTTCTTAGAAGTATACAATCCAACTCTAATATTCCATTTTAAAGTTGTAGGAGACTCCAAGTTAGTAACAGTGAAAAAGAATAAAATAACAAAAGCAAATTTGAAGTTATTCATAGGAGAGCTAGCTTCAGCTTACAAATAAAACACAGTCACTTACCAAATAAAGTAAGAACTATTACGGATAGACTATGTGAAACTATCAACATCTTGGAAAGAGAAGGGAGCATTCTTTTCCTGTTCCATCCCTTCTTTTATCTCCCATTGTTCCAACATCATCCCGTAGAGAATTAACATTGCTTTTCTGTGCTGTTATGTTGACATTGTCTGGCACCATTCAGAATGTCTTGCCTGAGCCTGATTAAGCTATGGCGTTCTTCACAGACAGAGTCTAAAAGCAATGTGGTAAAGTCAGGAATTCGTACCGTGGGAAACTGAGTTTCTCCTTTGAGCAGGAAGTTGAGATCCAGGGAGCAGGAGACAGATAACTTCTGGGAAGCTGCAGTGACTGGATCCGGTAGAGGGCACAGCTGTAAGTACATATCTGAGATTAATTAGTACAATGATGATCATTAAATGGACTTTATCCTAACTTGTCCATAAACTCTCACCTTTAAACTGAGATCTGGTAACTGTAGCAGTAGTTTCATTCATTCTTTCTTTTTTTCTTTCCTTTCTTCCTTCCTTTTTCTCTCTTTTTTTATTTCCCTCCTCTCTACCACTCTTCCCTCTTTCTTTCCTTCCCTCCCTCTCTCCCTCCCTCTTTTCCTTCTTTTCCTCCCTTTCTCTCCTTATTATTTTCTTTGTTTTTTTTCTTTTCCTTTCCTCCTTTTTTCTTTTCATTTTCTTATATCCTCTCCTTGATAGTTTCTCTATCTGGCTTCCTTTTCTTCCTATAACTGACTTTTTATATTATTCAGATTCTGGCATATATCACCTTCCCTAATATCTTTATATTATCTCTGTTCTCAACTTGCCAACCTGGAACTTTTGTCCTTTTATTGTACATTGTTTTCTTCATAGCTTTTGTCACTGTGTGGAAATTATTAAATATACGCAGGATGTGTGTGTGTGTGTGTGTGTGCGTGTGCATGTGTTAACTTTTTGTTTTCTTTCTCTCCTAGTATCAGGCAAGATGCATAATGGCAAGAATTTTGTCTTTTTAATGCTTGTATTTCTACATCCAAGGACAGAGCCTGAACATATTAGAATAGCAGAAGCTATGACATTATATATAAAGGAAACACACTGAATCTAGGTGGTTATCATTGAAACGTTGATGAGTTCAATCAAATCATTGGGAATAACCTGAGAATAATTCAGAAAAAGATAAGCAAATAGATTTGTTAAATCAAATGAAGTGTTGACACAATTTAGGAAGGGATGAGGGAAGATTTGCAAACAGAAATGAGATCTTTAAAATCAAGTAATGGTTAAATTCGATTTACAGATGTGGCCCAAGACCCAACACCTTTTTCATTATATAGTCTTCATTTTAGTGACTCTAGAAGAGCCTCAAACAATCCCCACTCAAATTCTTTCTTTGCAGCCTAGATCTCTGGTTGATATGCAGCTCAGCTAAAGAACACTGTAATGACATTCTTTTGAGATGTTATCCTCAAATGTTTTGATTTTATAATTATCTCTTTACTGATTAAGAAAGTTTTAGAATTAAATAGAGTGATGAAACAAATCAAATACCTAAACTTTTGGTATTCATATCTGTATTTAAGTTTATCAACACGTTTCATATACTTATTATATTTGGACTTAATTGTTTAATATAATTTGTCAAAGAAAATTTTGATTCCATTTTAGAATTTGTAATTAATTGCCTTAGTCATTGAGTTGAAGTTTTAAAGATAACTTTATACTAAATTTGCAAAAACAATCACGGTAAATATTTTTAAGCTTAATTTATTAGAATCTATGAACTGTTTAAGTTCTGACAGAATTTATTCAGTTAGTCAAACAATTAAATGACCTAAGAAGATACAAATTATTAAAGTAATAAATTATCATTACTAATAAAATTATATGTAAATCAAAAATTACTAAATTCTACTTAACAGTGATAATAAAATTATATTAACTTATTGTAGATAGTTGTAAGATTTGTGGGTTGAATTTAAATATTGAATCTGTTTTTTAATATATTAATTCAGCAAATTGAGGATCAATTTTAAAGTCAAGTTTTTAAAAACGAGTTGTTCTCTTTACAAAGACAACCATCAGTTATACCATGTAACTTACTTTAAAAGCACATGTTAAGCTTCAAGAAACATTTGTTGAATAAATCAATGAATGAATAATTTTTATTTTAGTACTTTAAGGATAGTGACCATTACTTAATCAATCTGGAGAATCATAGATGCTGTTTGTTAACCACACAGATTGTAGAAGTTTCTTTACTTGGATTAACTAATTGAGTATGTCTAGGTGGAGACCAGAAATCTCTGCTTTTCATTAATGTCTCGTTTGATTTTGACAATTAACAAATTTATGATACACTGACCTAATGTGCATCCCTGTACTGAGTTTGCTTCCCATCCAGTCTGGGTCTGAAGTTTGTTTCCTAAGTTGCAAGTCTCACGCTACTGACCTTCCTGACACAACTATTCCCCAGAATGGATGCACACCCATGCTGCTTGAGGCTCTGTCTTGCTAGCTGAGATTTCTCTTAGCCTTGATAGCAGATCTAATCTGACTTTCTGTCCTAAACTAAGAATCCTGGGTAATGCGTTCAGATATATCAGCAGGCTGCTTACTAAGCTCACTTCATAATAATTCTTATTAATTTATGACAGCTAATTGGTGTCAGAAATAGGCACAAAAATAGTAAATTTGGATGGCAACTCATAGTAGAGTTTGACTTCTTTTGTATCCTTCTCAGAGAAGCTCAGCTAGCATGAATGTTTGTTTGAATATGTTCAAATTACACTAAAGGTCTTCAGTTAATTTATTTTTTACACTTGTCTAAAAATAATTCAGTTTTTCCTATTTGTAATAAAATCAAATACTTCATTCAATTGAAAATGCAGAAAATAACTTTCCAGGCTGGTGATCTGTTCCTAGGTTGTGCTATCTGAACATTAATAATTCCTTTTATAATTCATGGATCCTCATTTTGCTATGAAATGATACACTTTCCTGTGTAAAATCACAGGTAAACATGCTTATTCAATAGTCACTAGACAAAGAGTTTACTCAGACAATGGAAGATTGGTTCTTAAAGTTATTGAAATCTATGCCATTTCCTACTCTCACTTTATATTCAAAATACTTCATCTGAATCACAACTGTGATTATTGAGGACTGTCTCTAATATCCTGCTGTCTGTCAGCAGAATTACTAAGGCTGAGTTGAATTTTTAAAATCGAGTGGCTTTTTTTTTCTCAAAAAATAAAATGCATAAACCTATCATCTAAGATAAATGGGTTATCTAGTACCAATGTATAAAAAGAAAGAAAGAAAGAAAGTCTGCTATCCATGAAGTTTTATATTCACGAAGGACTGTCCGCATTCAATGTCCCAAATCACTCCAAATTGAATTCATCCTCATATTTTTCCTTATTTTCACTTTTTTTTTGTATATTAAAAGCACAATTCAGTTATTTTTATAGTAGATGTAAGAATATCTTTTGTTAATCATGTAGTCTCCTAATTGAGGACAGAAAGATCAAGAAATAAGTGCCTTACAGGATCACTGAACCTGCAAATTTGCAGCACAGTAATTGCCCAGCATGTGCTAACAAACTGTTCAGCTCATCTAGGCACACTCAGTCAGCAAGTAAGGAAGCAAAGAGGAGGAAAATAATCAATGGCAATCACATCTATCTTTTTTTCCTTTCCTTCAAATGCCATTGTCATCTCCTTCATGTGAGAAAAGCAAACAGTAATTTAGAAAGTTATCAAAATAAAAAGGAGAAAAAGTGAAATTTAGAGACAGGAAATATTAATCCAATTAAAGAGAAGGTTTAATTTCTTTAACATTGAATGAGTTCACTTTTGCAACAAGGATAACAGTATGTTGTTGTAGTGAGGGTGACGATTGCGATAGAATTCCAAAAGTATTGCATGATGAATTGAATCACTGTACATCAGCAGGAGTTAAGCAGACAAGCTGGATTAGAGATTATGGTAATACAGAGTCTGGTCATTGCTATATTAAATTTTGAACATAACCAAGAAAACAAGTATGGTTAACTGTTAACAGTTTTTATACTAAGTAAAGCTGGCTGTAATATCATTAACTATCTAATAGACTTTTTTACTGCACAGATTTGAAAGTACCATTTACACCAATGCTCAACTAAGCTCCAAGCCTCTATTATTCCATGTCATCCCATATTCATTTGCATATATACATATATATGTATATTTCCAGGCATTAACTTAATTTAAACAAAGAGATGCATTCAAAGAGATCCAAAATTAACTAATATACCTCAGACATATATTCAAATTATAAAATTTGATTTTATATGCTTATATCACTTGGGCATGAAGAGGTAAATTCACATGAATGCATCCAGATGATTGAGTTTATTGTCTCGTTTCAGGTTAAATAGAAATGTCTTAATTAAAACATTTTGGAAAGGGGTGATAATTTCCTTCAGAGTTTTACTTGTTTTTTTTTTAGGTTTTTTTTTTTTGTTCATAATGATGAATATCAGAGCATTGTTTACATATTGGAGAATGATCTAGTCATAATTAATAAATGTTAACATTTACTTTATGGCAATAACCTTAGAATCAGTCTTCTTAGTCATCGTATTTCTTATTCCTAATTTCTGGCATAATGTCAGGAAAGGGAGAGAGAATAATGAACAGTAGCACATCCAGAGAAAACCTTAGCCAACTTTTAAGCATAACTTTAGGGTGCTTATATCTCACTTTCTGGCTTTACTTTAAACTACCAAGTTATTGGCTCCTCACATAAGCACCATGCTTGAGTCTATCAGTCCGGATGATGTTCCATGTATGAAGTTTCCAGGTGCCCTGGACCATACACTGTTATCTGCAGGTCCACTGGAAAACTTCTTCTGTAAAGTAAAAACTACTTTTCAACTAACATTTTCATAATTGATCACAACTCATGAGTGATTATAATCTAGAGTGTTTACCTCTCAGATAATAAATTCTCAGCCAATGAGTTGTCAGTCAGTCTGTTAATTGTCTCTTTTATATTATTTAAATTATCACATGAATTCTACTCTCTCTCCTTTTGGTAACATTCTGTATATGAGAGTCTCTAATTTTCTTCCTTAAAGCGAGAAGCGCACCTGGGGTTTAGACAGGCTCCTAGTTTTATCCAAAACACTTGTATAATCTCATCATAGGTACCCTCTTCTATTGACATGAGCAATACACTTCAATACAAGTTTTCCCCCCTCGTAATGATCTATTTCTGTCTCTAGCATTTTGCGCCTATAAGTTCTGGATCCTTGGGTAACATAGATTTTTGCTTTTCATAAAATATTTATTTTAGAATAGTTTTAGATTTTTTTAAAAGTTAAGATAGTAACGAGTCTTCATATATCCTACACCTAGTTTCTCCTATTACTATTGTCTTATTAAGGTATATTTGTCATAATTAATGAACAAATATTGATACATTATTATTGACAAAAGTTCATAATTTATTCATTTTTTACTTTTTACCTAATATCTGTTTTCTATTCCAGAATCCCAATCAAAGTTACCACACTCTATTTATTCCTAATGTTTCTTGGCTTCCTCTTTCTGTAACAGTTTCTTAGGCTTCTCTTGCTTGTAATGACCTTGACAATTTTGGAGAGCACCGGTCAGATAGTTTGTAAACTGTTCTTTTGTTGAGACATATTTAATATTTTATAAAGATAGAATTGGTTATGATTTCTTTTTAGAAAAACATAGTGTAAGGTGGCATTTTTATCACATTATGTAAAGGGTACATATTATCAGTATAGGTTAACACTGCCCTATTAGCCTTACTCACTGGCTGAGGTATATATGTTAGGATACTCAGTGTAAAGTTATTTTTGTTTAGGTTCTTTACACATGGTACTCTTCGGAAGGAAGTCACTGGGTGAAACTTACTTAAAGTGTGAGGGTTTATGCTTTATCTCCTTGATGGCATAGTATCTACATAAATTATTTGAGTTTTTTTGTTTTTGTTTTTTTGAGACAGAGTCTCAATCTGTCGCCCAGTCTAGAGTGCTGTGGTGCAATCACGGCTCACTGCAGCCTTGATCTCCCAGGCTCAGGTGATCCTCCCACCTCAGCCTCCTGAGTAGCTGGGACTACAGTCATGAACCACCATACCTAACTAGTTTTTGTATTTTTTATTAATAGTAGAGATAGGGTTTTGCCATGTTGCCCAGCCTGATCTCAAACTCCTGAGCTCAAGCAATCTGTCATCATGGCCTCTCAAAGTGCTAAGATTACAGGCATGAGTCACCTTGCCTGGCCAGGATTCTTCTACATGGGGGATTTGTCTCTTTGCCTATATTTATATATTTATTCAATCATTCACTCATTTTTACTAGAATAAACACATTTATTTTCATCTTTCGGTTACAGTCCTTTATTTATTTTATTATATTTTACTCAAATTGTTCCAGAGTGGGCATTTGAGAGCACTTTCAATTGCTTATTCGACACATCCTCAACATTGTGGCTTTTTTGTTTATTTGTTTGAATACAATTTCTGGCATTATAACAGTTAACTCCAGGCTGATCTAGGATATTTCCTGCCCCGGTTCCCAAATCAGCAATTTCTCTAGCAATCCCCACCAGTTTTTTTGAAGAAATAAAAATCTGAGTGTGCTCATTTATACTGGGCATTATTGATTCTAGGCTCTCTCAGATGAAAATGAAGAAAATATATGTATATATCCTGATTTGTGTATATACACGTGTCTATAAATATTTCTGTGTAACCATCTATATCTGTATAGAGCTAAACAGCTATAAATATCCTATGTAAGTATGTAACTATATCTATCTTGAAATAACTCTACTTTATTACCGCGTGGGTTATTTTAACTTCCCTCTCTTGCTTATCTATAACCTCTCACTTCAACTGTGGGAAACCTGACTGCCAATATCTACCACTCTTTCACTTGTTTATTTTCTGTTTATAAATATAGTGGTTTCATAAATTGTAATGCATACTCCATTGTGGTGGAACTTCATAAACTATAGTACAGGGCTTTTGCAAAATTTGTTTGCTTTTAATATTAAAGACTCCACTCATTTCCAAAGTTCCTAGGTTATCACCTTTTCTCCCACCCTCTTCTGTGATGTTGTTTCATAGATATTTAATACAATTATATTCCTTTTTTGCATTTTCCATTATATCCTCAGATCTGACCTCCAGAATTATTTTTTCTAAGTTCTACGTATTAAGTTTCACTCTTAATGTTGTAAAGTTCTATGGATTTTAACAATTGAATGGTATATATCTACCATTACAGTAATGTATAGAATAGTTTTGCTACTCTAAAAATTTTGCTTTTTACCTATTCAAACTGTCCTTCCCCTCTGTTGTATCTCTGGCAACCACTGTTCTATTTACTAGCTCTATAGTTTTGCTTTCTACGGAATATCATATAAGTGAAAAAATGTACTACATAGCCTTTTGAAAATTTTCTTTCACTTAGCACTATGAATTTAAGATTTATTCATGTCGTTGTATGGCTTAATAGCTCATACTTTTTGCAGATGAATATTATTTCATTTTAGGGATGTACTGCAGTTTAGTTATACATCTACCTATGGAAGTCATCTTAGTTTCCTTCACTTGGGGCAAATAAAGTTCTTATAAACATTCACCTTCCAATGTTTGTGGGAACATAACTTGTTAATCAGTTGTGTAAATATCTAGGAGTGAAATTGTTGTGTTACATGGGAAGGCTATATTTAGTTATGTTGAGAAACTGCCAAACTATTTTCCAAAGTGGCCGTACAATTTTGCCTTTCTCCAAGTGATGAAATAGAGTCTCCATTACTCAATAGCCAGCAATTGATACTGTCAGGATTTTCTTTTTGTTTTTGTTTCTGTTTTGCTTTGGTTTCATTGCCATTCTAATAAGTTTGCAGTAGTGTCTTATGATTTTAGTTTGCATTTTCATATTAGAGTCTTTTCATATGCTTATTTGCCGTCTGTCTATCTGTTGTGGTGAGGTGTCTGTTCAGAACTTTTGCCCCTTCTTTTAATTGGGTTGTTCATTTTCCTTTTGTTGACTTTTGAGTGTTGTTTGTACATTTTGGATACAAGTCATTTATCAGATATGTGTTCAGAAATTATTTCTCCTGGTCTTTGGCTTGCCTCTTGATTCTCTTAACAGTATCTTTGGCAGAAGAGAAGTTTTCAATTTTAATAAAATCCAGCTAATTTTTTCTTGTGGTGTTGTACGTAAAATGTCATTGCCAAAAGTGAGATCACCTAAAAATTCTTCTTATTCTTTCCTAAAAGCTGTGCAATTTTGCATTTCATATATAGATTTATTTTTAGTTAATTTTAGTGCAAATATTTAAGGTATATGTCTAGGCTCATTTTTTGCATAGGGAAATCTCACTGTTTCAACATCATTTGTTTAAAGACTATTCTTTTCTATTGCTTTTGTGCCTTTGCAAAAATCAGTTGACAGTATCAGTGCAGGTCTATTTTTGGACTGTCTAATCTGTTCAATTGCCAATACCATGCTGACTTGATTACTTTAGTTTTAGAGAAATTCTTGACAAAGATTAGTGTTAGTCCTCCAGATTTATTCTTCTTTATTATTATGTTGACTATTCAATGATTTTGCCTTGTCTTGTCAATTTTAGAATTTGTCAATATCCATAAAATCATTTTCTGGGATTTTTACTTGGATTGTGTTAAATGTATAGGTAAAGAGGGAAAGAAGGCTGTGCTCATGACTGCAATCACAGTACTTTGGGAGACTGATTGGAAAGATCACTTGAGCCCAGGAGTTTGAGACCAGTTTGGGCAGCATAATGAGACCCCATTTCTATTAAAAAATAAATCAAAAATAAAAATATTAGTCATAGGAAGAGGTGCATGCCTATAGTTCTATCTACTCAAGAGGCTGAGGTGGGAAGATTGCTTGAGCCCAGGAGTTCAAGACTGTGGTTAACTAAAGCAGGTATCTCCAACCCCAGGGCCAGGATGGGTACCAGTCTGTGGCTTGTTAGGAATGAGGCTGTACAGCAGGAGGTGAGGAACAGTGAGTGAGTGAGCATTAAGGCCTGAGCTCCACCTCCCATCAGATCAGCTGCCGCATTAGATTCTCACAGGAACAGGAACCCTATTGTGAACTGTGCATGCTAGGGACGTAGGTTGCATGCACCTATAAAGAATCTAAGTGATGCCTGATGGTCGAAGGTGGAACAATTTCATTGAAAGCATGCCCCATCCCCTGAGCTAAAGAAAAGAATTAACAAGACTGTCTCCTATTCTATGAACAAAGATGATCTCTTAGCTTATTTAGATTTTCTTTTAATATTTTCTTATTTATTTATTTATTTATTTATTTAACTTTTGAGACAGAGTCTTGCTGTCACCCAGGATGGGGTGCAATGGCACGATCTCAGCTCAGTGCAACCTTTGCCTCCTGAGTTCAAACAGTTCTGCCTCAGCCTCCCAAAGTGCTGGGATTACAGGTATGAGCCACCGCACTTGGCCTTCTTTTAATTTTGTCATAAGTGTTGGCCTTCTTTTAATTTTGTTGTGTTTTTTTTTTACTTTTCTACGTAAATATCCTGTACTTATTTTTTCTTATATTTATACCTAAGTATTTTTTCATTTTTTATGCTATTAAAATTATATATTTTTTATTCCAGTTATTCATTGCTAGTTTACGGAAAAACAGTGGACTTTTTATATTGACCTTGTATCCCCAACCATGCTATACTTTATCATCAATTCTAGATTTTCTTTCTGTAGATTCTTGGAATTTTTTTACACACTCACAGAACCTGTGAAAAAAGAGAGTTTTATTTCACCTACCCATTCTGTGTAGATTTTATCTATTTTTTTCTTGTTTTATTACATTAACCAGGACTTCTAGTATGACATTAAGTAGGATTAGTGAGAGAGAAGAGAATGTCTTAATGGCATGGCATTTTTAATCATTTAAGTACAACTTCTTCCAAAATAACTATTAATTTGGAAGCAAATACATATTGTAAAAAATACGTCTATATTCAAATTAGAGTTAAATTCAAAGAAATTTTAAATATCGATCTTTTGCCTTGCTAAGAAATGAAATAAAATTATGGTCCTTATTATTTATTTTATATGTAGCTTGCTTATAAGTGTTAGAATAAATTCAATTTTAAAAAATTTGACTATTGTAAAATACACCCATTTACTACACTAAGGCAGAGATAGATTTCTGATAGCTAAGTGATTTAAATCCTATTTGTTAAAAATACCCCTTATGAGTTACATCCAGTGAAATTTGTCCTTATGTGCTGTATTTATGCTGGCATAAGCTGTGCTATATTTTTATGCAGTTTAAAATAATTTCATCTTCTTAATTTTCTTTTCTTACATGAATTATAAAATAAGAAATAAAAAAGTGGAAAAGAGGAGATTTTCTGGGAAAAAAATGCAATTCAAGTATAATTGCTCTAAATATACAGATTTTCTTTAACCAGTAAATGTTGGCAACATAACTTTTTACCATCATACTCTAAAAGAAATCTATTCTTGTAATTTAAAAATAAGCTTATTGCTATACATTTTAGAAATTAAACTGATTTCTGTGGCTTTGTCTCCCCTGTGTCGTCAGTCTTTAGTGACAAAAATACCTATGTAACAAAGCTGTGTGATTTGCACATGTACCCTAGAACATAAAGTATAATAATTAAAAAGAAAAGAAATTTATAAGAAAAAAAAACTCAGTCTTGTTTACTTTGTAATATCTCTGCTCCTATGAGTCTCTTTTCTACTTGTAAGCAATTGCTTTCTGGGGTGTTAGAAGGACAACTTGGTGTTAGGAAAAGGATGAAACAAAATAATTCTAGGAAATTCACTCCACACAACTCAAAACATTCTGAGATTGACTTTTTAACAAATATCAACAACTATTTCAATTATCTCAACTATAAAAGCTATAGAATCCTGTTTTTTAGCCTGTGATCAGTTGATGGTATCATGTCACTCATAGAAAGAATATTTTAAGTGAAATGTTTGTTATTGACAATTTATCAAAAACAGGTGCATTTTTTTAATTTTTATATTGCCTCTCCTTTGTGAAGCAAGTTATACTTTAAGTATCCATACTTGCTACCATACTGTTCAATAAACACAAAAATGAGTAAGGGTTTGCTCCTAGCCATCCAGGGATGTCACATATGCCAAGAGAGCTAGAAACAGATGTTAATGCAGCATACTATATGCAAAGGTTGCAAGACTTCACTAAGCATTACGGTTCCGTCTGTGGTAGTTATGAAAGTCATTATAGAGAAAATATATCCCTGTTCTCAGGTATTTCAATTAAGAAAATAAGTGTGAGTCTCTGTTATATTATCTACAAAATAGCTTATTTAAATAACAAATGATTAATGAAGGAAGAGATGCAGGTCTATATTCATAACCAAAAGCCTGTCCAAGAATATTAAAAGGTCAGATTTTTCTACCACTTGTTCAAGATGCTGCTGCTGTTGTCCATCTGCATTAGGAAACTTGTAGGCAGATTTAGTTTTTCCTATATCTAAATACTGTCTGGTAACAGTCACTTATGCAGATAATCTGCTGAATTCTTCATACTGAACTAAATAGGTATATATAATATCATTTAATTTTGAACAAACTTCTCAAATACTGCTAAAACTCAGGCATTTTATTTGAACAGTTTAGTCAACTGAAGTGATAGTCTCCCATTCTTATATTATAAATCCCATTAATCTAATCTCAATATAAGATTAAAATTGTGTAATGTACCATTCATTTATTAAACATGACTATAACATAAAAGACAGAAACACACTTTGCAGGCTAGTTAGAAGGTAGGGAGTTGGAAAGCAAAGATAAGTAGACATGGGCCTGAAAACATCTACAACAGTGGTCAGCAAACTTTTTTTTATAAAGGCACAGATAGTAAATATCTTACTTTTTTGTAGCTCATGGGACTTCATCACAAATACTCAGTTCTATAACCATAGTGCAGCCATACACAATATGAAAATGATGAAAGAGTTTGTCTTTTAGTAAAACTTTATTCATTAAATACTAAAATTTAAATTTTATTTAAATTTTCTTTCTTATGAATTTTTCTTCTTTTGATGTTTTTTAACCGTTTAAAAATATGAAAGACATTCTAAGACAGTGAGAAGTACAAAAACAGACACTGAAATGGACTATCCCTAATATAATCCATTATGTTGAGAACTATAGCAGCAGTTGCTGTAATTACGGCTTCAATTGTCTAACATAACTTAGAAACTCTAAACTACAAATAATTCTGTTATATTTATCTATATAAACATTTTTCTGTTGTTCTTTTTTGCCTCTTGCTTTTCTAGGATAACTTATTTTGTCATTTTATTTATGTCTAGAGAACTTCCTCTATTCATTTTTTTAAGAGTAAGTTTCCTGGTGATATATTCTCTTAATTTTTCTTTATCTGAAAACGTTTTGTTTCCTCATTCTCTGGAGAAACATTTTGTTTTTCCAGAGAAAATAAAGAATATTTTATCTGGATATAGAATTCTGAGTTGATAGTTTATTTCAGAATTTTACAAAATGAGTCATTTTTCTCTTGCCTCTATACTTTTTGTCCATTTATTTATTTACTTTTTTGTGTGTATGCAGAGTCTCACTGTGTGATATAGGCTGGAGTCCAGTGACACATACTCAGCTCACTGCAACCACCGCCTCCCAGGTTAAAGGGATTCTCATATCTCAGCCTCCTGAGTAGCTGGGATTACAGGTGCCCGCCACCATGCCCATAAAATTTAGGTATTTTTAGTAGAGAAAGGGTTTCAGCATGTTGGCAAGGCTGGTCTCGAACCCCTAACTTCAAGTGATCCACCCACCTTGGCCTTCCAAAGTTCTGGGATTACAAGCATGAGCCATGACACCAGGTCTATTCTTTTTGATAAGAAATCTCTGTTATTTGAGTTGTTTTTTCAGCATAGACAAGATGTGTCTTCTTTCTCCTTTCAAATGTTTCTTTTTACTCATCAGTTTTAGTTATTTAAATATGATGTGACTTAGTGTAGGATTATTTAAATTTATGGTGCTTGAGAAATGCCATTTGACCCAGCAATTCCATTACTGAATATATACCCAAAGGAATATAAATCACACTATTATAAAGATAAATGTACATGTATGTTCACACAGCACTATTCACAATAGCAAATACCAAATGCCCATCAATTATAGACTGGATGAAGAAAATATCATACATATATACCATGGAATACTATGCAACCATAAAAAGAATGAGACCATGTCCTTTGCAGAGACATTCATAGAGCTGGAAACCATTATCCTCAGCAAACTAACACTGGAATAGAAAACCAAACATTGTTTGTTCCCATAAGTGGAAGTAGATTAATAAGAGCACATGAACAACACCCACTGGGCACTTGTAGTAGGGGTGGTGGTAAGGAGAACATCAGGAAGAATAGCTAATGGATGCTGGATTTAATACCTGGGCAAACGGATGACTTGTGCAGTAAACCACCAGGGCACACATTTACCTATGTAACAAACCTGTACCTCCTGCACATGTACCCCTGAACTTAAAATAAATGTTGAAGAACTTACAATATTGTTTTGGCTTTTGTCATGTCATAACAAACTATTCCAGAACTTAGTGGCATAAAAAAGCCATTCAGAGTTTCTGTGGGTCAGGACTTTAGAAGGGCAAAAAATAAATAAATAAGTAAATTTATCCTGCTTGGGGTTCACTTGGTTTCTTTATCTGTAGCTTTATGTCTTTTGCCCAATTAAAGCACATTTAAGCCATAATTTTTTCAAGTACTTTTTCATTCTCACCCTCTTTCTTTTCTCCTTTTACAACTCTGACACCATAAATGCTAGTTATTTTATTTCAGCAGCACAGATCCCACCATTTTTTTAAATTAATTTTTAAATGTAATTATCTTCATTGTTTTATCTTCAATTTTATCCTCTATCCTCTCCCTTGGTTATTGCATTTTTCAGTTCTATATTTTCCATTTAATTGTTCTAACTCTTTGCTGAGATTTTTTATCTTGTAAAAAAAAACAAAGACTTTTTATCTTTGTTTCAGGTGTTCTTGTAATTGTTTGTTGCAACATATTATGATGCTAATTTAAAGTTCTTGCCAAATAATTCTAATACAGCATCCTTCACTTTATTCACTTCATAGATACTGTGTTTTTATAAATTGAAGGTTGTCACAACCATGCTGACAGCAAGTTTTTCTAACGGCATATGCTCAGTTTGTGCCACTGTGTCATATTTGATAACTCTCTCATTTCAAAGCTTTGCACTATTACTTTATCTGTAAGGTGATCTGGGATTAGTGATCTTTGATATAACTATTGTATTTGTTTTGGGTTGTCATGGACCGTGCCCGTAGAAGACAGCAAACTTAGTTGGTAAATGTTTCTTGTGTCTTGACTGCCCCAGCAATTGGCCACTCCTTAATCTTGGTCCCTCTCTCCAGGCCTCCCTATTACTTAGACTCTAAGTGTTAAGTTAAAAGAAAGAGTTGCCTGTGTCTTACTTTAAAAGTTGAAAATAATTATGTTTTTGGAGAAAAGACATATTGAAAGCTCAGATAGACTGAAAGCTAGCCTCTTGTGCCAACAGTTAACCAAGTTGTAAATGTAAAAATAAAAATGTGTTGAAAGAAATTAAAGTGCTAATCCAGTGAACACACAAATGATAAGAAAGCAAAACAACTGTACTGATGGATATAAAGAAAGTTACTGTGGTCTAGATAGAAGATCAAACAAGCTACAACATTCTCTAAGCCAAAGCCTAATGAGAAGTAAGAGCATAACTCTCTTTAATTCTGTAAAGGCAGAGTGAGGTGACGAATACAGATATAAAATGTTTAAAGCTAGCAGACGTTGGTTCATGAGGTGTAAGGAAAGAAGCCATATCCATAACATAACAATGCCAAGTCCAAAGTTCTCAGTCTCATCTGGAAATGAGTTCCTTCCACCTATGAGCCTGTGATATCAAAACACGTTATTTACTTCAAAAATACAATGTGGTACAGGTATTGGATAAACCTTCCCATTCTAAAAGGGAGAAATTGGCCAAAAGAAAGGGTACAGGCCCCATGCAAGTCTGAAACATAGCAGGGCAATACTTAAATCTTAAAGCTCCAAAATAATCTCTTTTAACTTCGTGTCCCATATCCAAGGCACATAGCTGCAAGGGATAAGCTCCCAAGGCCCTGGGCAGCTCCACCCTGTGCCTCTGCAGGTTACAATCCTCTTTCCCTCACAGCTCCAATAGGTAGTATCTCAGTGGGGACTCTGTGGGGGGGCCTCCAAATTTTCCTTGGCACTGCCCTGGAAGAGGTTCTCTGTGAGGTTTCTCTGTTCCCGTAACAGGCTTCTGCCTGAACATACAGGCTTTCTCATATATCCTCTGAAATCTAAGTAGAGGCTGCCAAGCCTTCTTTACTCTTGCATTCTGTGTGGCTTAAGACCACATGGCTTAACACCATGTGGAAGCTGCCAGAACCTATGGCTGCCCCTTCTGGAGTGGCAGCCCAAGCTGTACCTGGGCCTCTTTAAGCCATGCCTAAAGCTGGAGTGAGATATAGGGAGCAATGACATGGTTCTGCAGACTGTATAGGGAGCATGGTTCTGGCATGGACTTGGCTTCCAGTGAGAACCCAGGAAGCTTTCAATCATGGCAGAAGGCCAAAAGGGAGCCAGTATCTCACATTGCAATAACAGCAGCAGGAGAAGAGTGATGCCACAAGCTTTTAAATGACCAGATTTTGGAAGAACTCACTTACTGTTATGAGAACAGCACCAAGCTATGAAGGATTCTCCCCTATGCCTCACTTCCAACATTGGGAATTACATTTCAACATGAGATTTGGAGGGACAAATATCCAAATTACATCAGATCCTTAAGAATTATACTAAATCAACTCTATATGTGCTCCATAAATACAATACAAAGCCTAGATGATAACACATCTGTTTATATCATGGTTTACTGAAAGTTTTAAGCCTGTTGTTAAGACTTACTGTTCAGAAAAAGAAAATTCCTATCAAAATATTACTACTCATTGACAAAGCACCTGGTCCAGGAGCTCTGATGGAGATGTACAAAGAGATTAATGTTGCTTTCATGCCTGTTAACACAGCATCCATTTTGCAACACATGGATAAAGAAGTAGGTTTGACTTTGGAGTCTTACTATATAAAAAATACATTTTTGTAAAGGTATAGTAACCTTAGATAGTAATTTCTCTGCGATCCAGACAGAATGCATTGAAAAACTTCTGTAAAAAAAATGCCATTCTAGATACCATTAGTAGCATTTGTGATTCATGGAGGAGTTCAAAATATCAACATTAATAGGAGTTTGGGATAAGTTTATTTCCAATTCTCATGGATGACTTTGAGGGTTTCAAGACACCAGGGGAGGAAGTAATTGCAGATGCAGTGGATATAGCAAGAGAACTAAAATTAGAAGTAAAGCCTGAAGACATGACTCTCGCTTCAGCCTCATGATAAAACTTGAAAGGGTAAGGACTTACTTTTCATGAGAAAGAAAAGAAAATGGTTTTCTGAGATGAAATCACTTATAATGAATATGCTATGAACATTTTTTAAATAGCAACAAATAATTTAGAATATTACATAAACTCATTTGCTAAGGCAGAGACAGTGTTTAAGATTTGTTCCAAATTTGAAAGCAGTTCTACTTGAATAAATGCCATCAAACAGCATTGCATATTACAGGCCAAAGAACATGCTCTGTAAACACAATATCATGTACTTGTGTTGTTCAGCGTTCCTACTGTATGGCTTAAATAGGAAAAAAAAGAAATAAAGTATTTTAAAATTAATTATCTATATTTTTACATATACTGCTATTGCCCATTTAATGGACTATGAAATAGTATAAACATAACTTTTGCATGCACTGGGAAACCTTAACATTGTGTGACTCACTTTATTGTTATGTTTGTTTCATTGAGTTGGTCTAGAACTGAACCTTCAACCTCTTGTATCAGTGTCATCTCACTGTGGCATTTTCTGATTGTTTTTTTCTCATTCAAATGTAAATCTGTTTTTTGTTTCTTTCAGTAGGGTGGAGAGGGAGACACCAACTAGTTACTGTCAATTATATGTGGAAGTTCAGCTTTTCCACTTGGGCTCTGTTGACACCTAGTAGAGGCTTGTTTCCTGGTTTCTCAGTGCAGAAGTGAAAATTAAGCTATCCACTAAGGGTCCCAGTGATACCAACCTGGCTGAAAGATGGGGGAGCAACTCATTTGTCCTTTCTGGTGGTTAGCCTCCTTGTATTTGAGTGATGAGATTACTAAGCTTCCACTATGTCTCTTTTGACATTATCTCAGCCTGGAAGGGAAGGATTACTCTTCAGCTTCCAATGTTGGTGGAAGCCCAGGCACCCTGTGTGAGAACTGACAGGGGTGGCTGGTTTCTGCTACCTTACTGACGAGTACTCATGAAAGTCCCTGTTCCACATTGTTCCTTGTTTGACACCACATGAGTAGGGTTCTGTGGGGGAATCTGGATTCCTCATTGCAGCATGGTACAATTTGGTGTCTAGACAGATGTCAGATGCATAGGTTGAACAGCAATTTTTTATGGTATTTCTTTTTTATAGAGTAGCAGTTGTCTAAAAGTTTTTGTCTTGCCAGTTCACTATTTCCTGTTGGTTGTTTTTAGAGAGAATACTTGAAAGGTACTTTTTTTTTCCTACACATGTTGGCATTCCTAGGTTGCCAGCTTCTCCAGAACCCAGTCTGAGATATATGAGGCAAAAAAGAAAGTCCAGGAAACTTACCTCTTATTGAGTCCAGAAGCCCAATCCCATCTGGCCTCTTTCTATTTTTCAAATTCTTATTTTTTAAAATATATATAATGTTCAGGTGTTTAATTTTGTACTATGAAAGTGGAATAAGGAAGAGTACATCCACTCTGCCTTTTCCAAAATTCTAGTCCTATTGAGGCACTTTATGTAGGGGAGTGGTATGATTACACATTGACATTAACAGAGATAAATTTTGTATGAGAACAGTTACAAGGTATTAAGTAGACTAAGATACAAAAAGTTAAATGCAGAACTGAGACATTGGCTGTGCCATCAGAAGAGAGGATAAATTTTTTTAATTGAAGAGGCTAGCATAACAATTGTTTGACAGAAAACCTTTGAACTTTTAAAATTTACAATATCTATAATTACCCTAGGAGTTTGTTTCTAATACACTAAACCTTTTATGGTTCTAGAGATTTTATTTTTACTTACCAGACTCAAATATATATATATGTGTATTACATATGTATTACATATATATGTGAATATACATATTCACATGTATATGTGAATATATACAAAAAACACATTCTAAAATATGGAAAATTATAGGGATGAAATGTGCTTTAATTAATTGTAACAGAGTACATGGTAGATTAGAATAACATATTCGTGGTAGCTACCTTGCAGACTACATTCAAGGTCACTTATTAATTACTGGAGACTAAGGTGACATAAGAAATATTGGCAGGATTTTATTTTTCCTTGTGGTCGTATAGTACTGCATTGCATATATATATACTATTCCTTTCCTTTGTATAAATGCCCAGTAATGGGATTGCTGGATCATTTGGTAGTTCTATTTTTAATTTTTTAGGAAGCTCCATACTGTTCTTCTTGTGGCTGTACTAGTTTACATTTCCACCAACAGTGTATAAGAGTTTCTGTTTCTCTTAACCCTCATTAGCATTTATTACTTGTTGTCTTTTTGGTAAAAACCATTCCAATTAGGGTGAGACAATCCTTAATTGTGATTTTGATTTGTATATCCCTGATGATTAGTGATGTTGAGCACTTCTTCATATATTATTGGCTATTGATATATTTTCTTTTGAGAAGTGTTAGTTCAGATCATTTAATTAGATTTTTTAATTAGATTATTTATTTGTTTGTTTTCTTCTGTTAAGATGTTTGGATTCCTTGCATATTCTGGGTATTAGCCCTCTGTCATATTAATAGTTTGCTAATATTTTCTCCCATTCTGTAGGTTGCTTTTTCACTCTGTTGATTGTTTCCTTTGCTGTACAGAGTTTTAGTCTGATATAATCCCATCTGTTTATTTTTGCTTTTGTTGCCTGTACTTTTGAGGTTTTAGTTATAATTTTTTTTTTTTTTTTTTTTTTTTGAGACAGAGTTTCGCTCTGTCCCCCAGGCCATAGTGCAGTGGCACAATCTCGGCTCACTGCAACCTCCGCCTCTTGAGTTCAAGCAATTCTTTTGCCTCAGCCTCTTGAGTAGCTGGGATTACAGGGGCGTGCCACCATGCCCATCTAATTTTTTTGTGTTTTTAGTAGAGATGGAATTTCACCATGTTGGTCAGGCAGATCTCGAACTACTGGGATTACAGGCGTGAGCCACTGCACCTGGCCAGTCATAAAATTTTTTCTTAGACAAATCTCCTGCAACATTTCCCCTGTGCTTTCTCTATTAGTTTTATAGTTTCAGATCTTACATATAGGTCTAACGATCCATTTTGAGTTGATTTTTGAATAGAGTGAGAGATGGGATCCAGTTTTATTCTTCTGCATATGGATATTCTGTTTACCCAGCAGCATTTATTGAATAATCTGTTATTTCCCCAGTGAGTAGTTCTTGAATTTTTGTTAAAAATAATTTGGATATTAATATGTGATTTAATTTATGGGTTTTGTGTTCTGTTCGCTGATCTTTGTATCCCCCTGTTTTAGTTACTAAAGTTTTGTAATATGTCTTAAGTCTTGTACTGTAATGCCTCCAGTTTTGTTATTTTTGCTCAGAATTGTTTTGGCTATTTGTTTTTTTGTGTGTGTATGTTTGTTTGTGTTTCCATAATACATTTAAACTTTGATTTCTCTTTCTATAAGACATGTGATTGGTATTTTGATAGGGATTTCATTAAATCTGTATATTGCTTTGGTTTGTATAGTAATTTTAACAATATTAATCCTTCCAATCCATAAGCATGGAAAGTCTTTCCATTTGTTTATGCCCATTTCAATTTCTTTCTTCAGTGTTTTGTAGTTTATCTTGTAGAGGCTTTCCAGCTGCTTGCTTGAATTTATTTCTAGATGTTTTAGTTTCTGTGTCACTATTGTACTATCCATACACATTTTTTTAGATAATTTTTTGTTTATGTGTAGAAACACTATTGATTTTAGTATGTTGATTTTGTAGCCTAAAATTTTACTAAATTCCATTATCATTTCTAAGACTTCACATTGATGTTAAGTAAAATAAGCAGGAACAGAAAGTTAAATACCACACGCTCTCACTCACATGTGGAAGCTTGAAAAAGTTTATCTTATAGAAGTAAAAAGTACAACAGAGGATACTAGAGGCTGGGAAGGTTAGCAGGAAGAAGGGATAGAGAGAGATTTGTTAAAGGTCGTAAAATGATAGAAAGAATAAGTTCTAGTATTCTATACCATGTAGGATGACTATAGTTATCAATATTATATTGTATAGTTTTAAATAGGTAGGAGGGGGATATGGAATTATTCCAACACAAAGAAATGCTAGATGTTTGAGATGATGGTTATGTGTATTTTACTGATCTGATCACTATACATGTATCGAAACATAGATATATACAATTATTATCTCAACTTAAAAAAATTGGAAATTTCATACCTGTATGATTGAACACTAGAAAGTAGACAAAAAATAATCAGATTCTAATGATAATGATTGTTCAAGTAAATGTATTACATGGGAAAAATATTACCTTTCTCCTCTTGTTAAAAATAAAACACATTAGAAAAAAGGATCAGATGAAAAAAGAAAGTAAATTACTAAGTGATAAGTAATAATATTAATTATATATATACATATACATGAGACATAAATATGTATGCATAAATATATGTACACACATAAGTACATATATAATTTGATGACATTGAGTTTATAACCAAAAATCTAATTCTTTCACTCATATACCAACACATGTGCATACACATACACACATGCACAAATGTAAAGTGAGCTTCCAAACACATTTTGCTTACTAACAACAAAAAAGTCTTTTATTTATTAATAGAAATATTTGGTTTTTTTAATTCAGTAGTACGTATTGAGTCTTCACTATGTTCTTAAGTTAAATTTAAAGGTAAACCTCTGAGTTCCAAGGGCAAGATACTGATTTGCTATATTTAATATTATCATCTAATTATCTTGGATTTCATAATATCAGAATGTTGTCTCTTTTTAAGAATTTGTTAATAATATAGCATTTAATAGAAAAAATAGCAATGGTTTTAACTTTGAAAAAGATTAAATTCTTTAGCAACTTTGAACTCAAAGCAATTTCAATGAATATGAAATCTCAAACCTATGTGTTCACTATTGCTGATGAATATTTACAACTGGACTTTTATCATTTAGTCTTTGACAAAATTTTTGGTAAGTTTGTCAAGGTCCTAATTGTCTTTTTAAAATTTTGTGATAAAAAAATTAGTTATAAAAGTATAACCTCAAGTCATTGTTTATAGGTTCTTTATTCTCATAAACATTATAATTTTGTCTTGATAAGAAAGATGATGATAATGATGAGGAGAATAAAATAATATTATTAGCTAATATTTGCTGACAAAATTTTAAAATAGACACTATACTAAATGCTTTATGTGTACAAGCTCAATGACAAAGTACAAATTATGTGTGAGTAGTTGCTCAAAATCGCAGCTACTGATGGGTGAGAGTAATATTCAAAACTTGTACTATCTCTGAAGTGTACATTCTTAATCCCTATTACACTATCTTAGATATGATCAAATTTTTTAAATCTTTGTGGTTATAGAATAGAGCAAACAAAATATGTTATACGAATCAGTATAATTTTATCAATGTGAAGTGTTTGACATCTAAAAAAGATACAATTGCTATAACATAAAATAATCCTTTTGTTTACTATTGAAACAAATAATGCTTTAGCTTACAGTTAAACAAAATAGAATCTGTTGTGCCAAGTTTGAGTTAAATAACATGTAATTTAGCTTTTGAAAAAAATTACAAATACTTGATTCATAGTTATGTACTAGGATAGATTAGGATCTTTATAGATTTTGCTGAACCTGTGGAGGATATCAGTTATCATGCTGTACCATCCATTAATGCCCCTTATGAAAATTAGATCCTAAAAATATTAAAAAGACGTTTTGTTACATCATAATAATTCTCACTTTAAAAACTAGTATTTAGCACCTAATAAGTTACCAATACTAAATATTTACTAAAATTTGAATAGTAAATGTAGGAAAACATTCATGCATTACAAAATGAACTTGCTGTAGACAGTAATACCATGGGACTCAGCTTTTCATCTGTACAGCAGAGTTGTAGCACTTGCAGCTTCTTGCAGTTGACTTTCAACCTTGGATCCAGAAACACATGCATAAGACTTGTCTTAGATACAGGATATATTCTACTGTGGATTGAAATGTTCAAAATATTTTTTACAAGGTAAAATAAGTTGTATTTTTGAATGGTCCTCATTTATAATCTTGAATCCTGATTCTTCCATTACTCGTAGCTGATTTCAAAAGCAATAGTGATTGTTGTGTTATATGACAAGAGGAGTTCTACAGATGTAAACTAGGGCTCTAATCAATTGTCTTTCATTTAATTTTAAAAAGTTATTCTGGGAGGGTTTGACTTCATTAGGTGAGCCTTTTAAATGGATTGGGACCCTCATGGAGATCAGATATGTTCTCCTACTGATCTTGAAAATGTTATCTGCAATTTCAAAGTGTTGATGGAGGGGGGCAAATGCCAAGGACCTGAGGGGCACCCTCGGAGCCGAGAGTAGTCCCCAGCTAATAGTTAGCAAGAAAGTGGAACCTCAACACGCAGCCACAAGAAACTGAATTATGCCTACAACTATTTGAGCTTAGAAGAGGACCCTGAGCACGAGAAAGTAATATAGCATGACAACCACTTTGATTGCATCCTTGCAAGACCTCGAGAAGAGGACCCAATGAATTCATGCCCAGGTTCATGCCCATTGAAACTTTGATAATACATGAATGCTGTTTTACATTATTTACATTTTGGTGATTTGTTATGTAGTCCTATGCAACTATAACACTCAGTGTAATCCCCGTCCCCTAACTGTAGAACAACCCTGGATTTATTCATTGTTCTTATTATGGTAAACTTCCCATTATATCCTTGATTTAAGTTTAAAAACCTCACACTTCAAAATAATTCCAATTATGTTGTGAAGAATATATCATATACAAATGTCCTGTAAATTTCCATCTGAGGGGGAAATATTATCTTCATTTAGATATAGACATAATTTGAATAAATCAGTTTTACTTTTTAGCTCTCAAATAGACCCAAACTATTGATATTTCACTCACAGTTAAAAGCATATTTAACTATGGCACCTTAACTTGACACCCAGAGTTAAAAAGGAAATGTTTTATAACTCATATGGCAGTAGGCTTTACAAAGTACAGTAATGCCATACCTAAAATGTTGGAGAAACATGTAACCCTGTATTAGCATAAATACTTGAGGAAATAAATAATTTCTGAGATGACTTTTAATTAGCTGTGTTTGTAAATAAAAAAATAAAATACTTTTCAACAAAAAATATTATCTCTAATATCATCTCTGTTGTTCATCACATTTGCTCGTGAAGATTATTTGGCCAGTATTTTGTGAATATATTAAGCAAATAATTGTTGATAGTATTTGCAATGTGCATTTCAAGTGCTTCTAGGAATGCCTACACTGTTATGAGCTCACAGAGAGCTTACGAACTCTTAGTTCAACTGGCGTTAATGTTTTCTTATCTCAGAAATGACTCCTGATTTACCATGCTTATTAGTAAGGATAGATAATTACTGAGAATAAGTCTATAAAATCCATTTTATATCTTTCTTTAATTTTTTTATATCTTTTACATTGTGGGGAAATATAACACTTCAAATGAAATATTGTTTATATGCTTTTACTCTGCTTTCACTTTAAAACGGGGTACGATTTCCCTCTCTTAACATCCTGTTGTTAAGTCTTCTTAAATAACTGAAACATTTTATTCAGCTCAGACCGTGTGGTAAGCATGTACCGCGCATCAGTTTTGTATTTCTTATAGTCCTAAAAGGTAAGCTTTAGTTTTAAGTGCAGACAAAAGTTGAGCTACTTACCTTTATATCCTAGCTAATGGCAAGTAGAGATGCTAATCATCAATCTGATTCTGGAGCCACTTTCTTAGTTCAAATGCCTCTCCATCGTGTCTATGCCTCTCTTCTCAGAAGCAATAAAATATATTAGTTTTTTCTCCTTGACTTCCTCAAAGAGCATCTACATATCGTGGCCTCTAAGTACTCAATTCTGAAGCTACAAAGACAAAAAGCAGGATGGAGAAAAATTTTTACATAATTATACTTCTACCTTTACAGTCTTCCATTCTAAAACTGCTAAAAAGACCAAACACAAAAGCCAACTTAGAGTTTTTATTTTCATGGGGGACTAGGCAATCGTTTTTTGTTGTTTTATTTCATTTTTAATTGTCACATAATTATTGGACATATTTATGGGTTAGAATGTGATATTTTCATACATGTACACATTGTATAATACTCAAGTGGGGGTAATTAGCATATCAATCAACTTAAACATTTATACTTCCTTTGTGATGAGAACTTTTTTAACATTCAAGTCTCCGGAGCTAAAATTGATCTGAGAACTTTTTATGTTACATAACGCAAAGGAAAATCAAGAGCTTGTTAGAATTTTCATCTGGTTTAGACAACTTCACACTCATTGAATAAAGTTTGAGGGGGCAGTAGAATATGATAAGTTGTGCTGTCTCTAAATGTCTAAGAAGTTCAAACATTTTCTTTTCTATGTATTTTTGCTTTTCATGCTCATATATTCTTGCTCAAATAGGTTTAGTTTCTATATTTAACTATTTTTTGACAGAAAAATCAATGGCAACTGGCTTAAGCAACAAGGGTGAGTATATTGAACCATGTAAGCGCAAACCCAAGTGATGGCACTCACTGTTGGTTTCTTTATACTTCTTCCAACGTGTTTACTTCATTCTGCAGCTGGGCATAATAGCAAGATGTGTGGATACCTAGATAATCCACTGTTAAAATCCAGTGGAATGGAAGTTTTTACTTGAGGCAGTTTGAAAATGCCTTGAAAGTTACTTTGATAAGATTGCTTTAGATTTCGCTCACATCTAAATGAATCAAGGGACCAGGAACTGTTATTCCAGAATGGATTTTAGGCTTACTTACAACACACCTACCACACTGTATGAACTGAATAGATGCTGCCTATTTTTTGTTGGGGTGGAGGCTCAGTCTCAAGCAACATAGAATGAGAATGGGAAAAGAATGGAACTTCAAATGAAAGCCAGGGTCCCTCCCAGGAAAAAAAGAGAAATGGATGCTGGGGAAGCAAATAATGACTGTTCACTAAGAATGTTTTCTGTGAAGTTTCTATTATAGCAGAGTTTATTTATTTCTGAACATTCTAAGCATTATATCATACATTAAGAACCAAAATCATTTAACTTAAGCCTTTTTTGCTGTATAACTGCAGTCTTCATACTTCCTCTTTGTGTGTTAGCTTTTTACATCTTTTACTATTATCCACCATCTGCAGGTGTTTAGCCCTGGGTTATAACATGCATTTTTCAGAGACTGACTGTGTTCAGAAGCTTGATGACAGCCTTTCTCCCTTGCCCCATTGTCAAAGGTGGATTCAAGTATTGCTCATAAATGTTTCAAGAACTTAGATGAAATGTCTAAATCAGCCAAATGAATAGTTAAGTGTGATTATTTAGTCTGTGTAGATTTTACTTGATGCTACATTACAAAGATTTTCTCGGAAAAATTCCAGAACTACAATTTTTCTAGAATTTCTTTGTCAGAACATTCACTGAGTCTGAAAAGCTGATCTGCAATAATGAAGCAATATAATGCCCTTCAATTCTATAGCCATTTGCTTCCACTTGCACATTTAAATTTGTAGCAGAAATCTAAATGTTTAGCTTAATTGCCCCACTATGAAATACGGAGATTTATGAAAAGACGCTAACAGCCTGTCCCCGTGCCATCATTGAAAAGGCTCACTGGGTATTCAATAATAAGAAGGAAAAAAAGCATAAAGAGGCAAAAATTACATTTAAATCAACATGGCAAAAGGTTTCCATGGTATAAAGAAAAATTAAATCAAACAGTGGGGTTCTTTTCAGTACAGGCCTTTAAGAAAATGGGCAAGATGTAATGTTCTCTATTTGTCAGACAAGCGACACAGTTAATCAGTACTAATTGCCCAGGATTGGCCTCTCGGTTATGTCAGTAAATTAAAGAACATTCTAATATATACTGACCAAACCCCACTATGTGGTGGGTAGGCAGAAAAATGAAAGGCATATACAGTGGGTCCCTCTCTTAGTTGAGAAAAGAAATCAATACTGATTTAGTTGTAGCAGAATTGAGCTTTTTTGTCTGCAGTCTTTTTATCTGCAAGGCCCCCTGGCCATCAGTGTGGGAAAACATTCATGGAACGAATGCATTTAGCAAGAGTAATCATCATCATCGTGAAGTGCTTATCAGAAATGAAGAAAAAATGCAATTAGGCTAGATTTACAGTTGGACCAATAATTACCACTCAGATGTTTCAACTGAATGGAAAATACATGATTCCAAACCATGACATTTGTGTTCGATTGCTTTCCCCTCCTTTCTCTTGTGATCTCTAACCCTCCTCCATTTTCTTTTCTTTCCTTTTTTTCATTTATAAAATATGTCAGTCATGATGTACCACAGCTGAATAATTGTCATAGAGTCAAATGCTTGCAGATGGTTAATGGAAACAGAAAATTAAATGAACAGCAGTAAAGAAACTCATACAAAATTAAAGAACTCTATTGCGAATTTAAAGGGTCATTTGGTTCCATCAAAAATCAAATAATATGAATATGTTATCCTCTGCATGAAAGAGACTATGTCAAATTATTTTGAGAGCTGAAAAATGAGGAATCAATGGTGTGCTAATGAAATTTGTGAAAAAATCATGTACTATTGAAATATGCCATAAATTGTCATTTAGTTCCTGCAGAAGAAGACCTACTTTGGGAGATCACTTTTTCTGTTTTGTTATGTTTTTTTGTTATTTTACTTCAGCTTATTGTTTACTTAAATGATAAAACTGATGATAAGACCTGAATCAAGTTAGTGGAATTAAAGTAAGGAGACTTCTCTCTGAGCTGCAAAAAATAAGACATAATCTACTCTATTAAAAAAGTATCTTGTCTGAAATCTTTTCTTCATATGATAGAAAACTAACAATTCATATTATATTCATTAAATGTCCAAAGAACCAAATCAATGAGCTAGTAGACCTGGAATGACTTAAGATGGTTTAGGCCAACTAAGCTCTCACCCACCTGGCATTTTTCAAACATATAATTGACAAAATTTTTGTGAAAATAAAAACTGTCGTTCTAGTGAAGCATTAGATATGATGTTGCACGGTGTCATTCAGAAACAAATTTCAGTTGCAGATTCTTCAAAAAATAGGTCAATATTACAAAGCATTATATTCTTTATTCACTCCTTTTTATTTTTATTATCATCTTCATTCTCTGGGAAACCCAGAAGTCAATATAAAATGTGTTTGTCCAGCATAGAAATTATTTTCATCTTTCATGGTTGCTCATATCAAAGAGAAAGAAAAATAAAGGCATATATTTGAGTCTTTAATAAAAATAACTCAAACATTTGTGACACCGTCATGAATGACTATAAAATAGCTGAATGCTTTTAATGACTAACAAAATCTTAGAGGGTATTTGAAAGTGAGTCAATGTTTCACTTTAAAAAACAAGGTTGTAAAATAAATATTCCCCAAAAAAAGCTTGAAAAGGTTAAAATAAATTTTTTTAAATCCCTCAAGATAAATCATGATCTTTTCAAATGCAAAACAAAATGTACCTTTTCTTGCATTAATGAGTTGAAAAAATATTATAAACACACTTTTTTCAGTGATCATGAATTGATTATTTAAACCATTAAAAGCATTTCATTTTTCCTCTCAAACTCTGAAGAGTTTATATGTAAAATTGAACTTTAGATAAAATTGATCCACAGGCAAAATACTGACTCAACTTTTCATTTGACAAAGTACAAAATTCTTTAAATGATGTCTAGCAAAGGGAAAGTTTAATTGTTAGTTATTCTGGGTTAAAATAAGATAGGAACAAACATAGCTCAACTCTTTGTATAAATAAGTTTTAATTAAATATTAAGTTTATTGAGTTAAAGACATTTTGATCTATATTTCAACCCAGTTTTTAAGATTTTTCTGTTCTTTTTGTAACTATAGCTTTTTAACACATTTATTTTTAATGTAACGATGATATAGTTTTCATTTGAAATCCAGCCATCTCAATACTAAACATAGAAGCATTATCTGTATAATATCTAACAATAGTGCTCTTTCCTGATTAACGACTATAAATTTTTTTTTTTTTTTGAGACAGTTTCACTGTGTCACCCAGGCTGGAATGGAGTGGTATGGTTTCTGCTCACTGCAACCTCCACCTCCCAGGTTCAAGCCATTCTTCTGCTTCAGCCTCCAAGTAGCTGGGACTACAGGCAACCACCACCACACTTGGTTAATTTTTTTTTTTTTTATTTTTAGTAGAGATGGGGTTTCACTATGTTGACCAGGCTAGTCTTGAACTCCTGATCTTGTGATTTGCCCACCTCAGTCTTCCAAAGTGTTGGGATTAGAGGCACGAGCCACCCCTCTCAGCCTAAAATAATATTTTATAGATGAAATTGCAGCAGGGATAATGCCACAAGTCCCAATTATTATTATTATTATTACTTTTCAAATAAAATGCGAGAGATGTTTATGGCAGGGGCAAATGTCTTCTTCATTTTGATGTATTAAACTTCAGTTTCTACAAATATGTCAGCTCTACTGAATCCCTATACTTAGTAACTCAGAGTGCAGTGCATGGGTATGCCTGATACATTATGTATGTTCATAAATACTTTCCATTTTTGATAAGTATATTTCCTTTAATTAATAACATATCCCTGCTTCATGTTTGAGAAGAAAATATAATATGTATATACTGATATTTAGAGCATCCTTCCAGATCCAGGATAGCACTGGATGCTAAGGAAATGTTTCTTCAGCAGTTTGAGATTCTGTGGTTGAAAAACATACAAGAAATAAAATAAGTACAAAAACATCCATTGTATTTTTAGGAGCTCTCAAGGTTTTAAAAGATGCAAGTAGATGATAGTGAATGGTGTGTAACTCTGCCTGGGTCTGCCTTCAGGACAGGGGCATGCATTTCCCCAGCTGCCAGGAGTGTTTGACACTAACAGCTCACAGCTTAGTCCCTCTCCTGTTATCACATTTTACCTAAGGGAGAGGCCTCCAAAGAAACTTGTTTTCCCTCAAGTCTGCATCTGATGAGTAATGTGGGTGTAAAGAATCAGCACCCTTGTGTCTATTCCAGACATCTCTAAAATACCACCCCAGTTTCAATGCTCCCCATGAGATCAAATGAAGCCATCGTTATTAACTTCTTAATTTGCCCAATACTGCTTCACTTACTTCTTCATGGGGTGGCTTCTGAGAGCAAGCCCCAATAAACTTCTTCCTTATGCATCTTAATCTCAAAGTCTGATTCCTAGAAACCCAAGAAATTTTAATCTGAATTTAAATAACTGGCAGAGTTGAAAGAATAAAGAGATGGAGGGAAAGCGTCGTAGCCTGTTATGGCCTGGATCAACATAAACAAAGGTGAGAAAGTGGAAGTGACTTGTGACGTTTATCATATTGTAAGGAGACTCTGGTCTGATCATCTGTGGGATTTTCAGGGAATCATTTGAAATGAGAATGGAGAAGATGGTTGGCCATGAAATATGAAAGGTATTAAAAGCCATGTAAAGGATTCTGATTTTATTGAGTATAGGTTTGTGAGTCACTCTAAGACTTGAATAAAAATGCAATTTTTAAGGAAGCTTAGCAGGGCAAGAACATGCAGTAAGGAATAGAGTCAGGAATAAAGCCACAAATCCACATCTTAGAGACAAAAGTCTGTATAGGTACTAATAGAAAGGATGAATAAATTTCTTTCTTTCTTTTTCTTTCCATTTTCTATGCCCTCCATACCCCCGTGTGTGTGTGTGTGTGTGTGTGTGTGTGTGTGTGTGTGTGTGTTGTGCGCGCAGGCGCGCGAGCGCATTCGCATGTGCATATGCATCTGTTACGGAAAAACAAAAAAAGGTACTTTCTGAAGCATAAATGTCTTTGATGACGCCTCTGTTTTGAGTTGTTTTGCCATATCTGCCATCAAAGAGATATATATTTTTCCATTCCATAGTTCACATTTCTCTCTTGTGGCGATAGTAATGAAAAAAATAAAACAAACATGGAAGAAAGACAGATGAAGAAGGAGGATAATCAAAGGGCCTGGATGATGATGGTACATAAATGGAATAATCGGCTCTGGCATAACTGAGAGTTGATTGTTTTTCTTTAACTTGAAATCTGTGTTCAAATCATCTCCCCAGGATACAAGCTGAATGACAAAACACCCAATGGAAATAGTGAATTTTCTGTAATTGAATTTTCTCTTCACTATCCCTCAAATAAGACCCTAGGTGCTCAACACAGACCTTGTTCCCCAGGAGTTATATCAATATTGTTCTTTCCCACTGGGAGCAGTTTGAAGTTGTCACTGATATAACAAAATCTGGCATCTCTCAATGAATTAGCAAATGTATAGGTAGGTCTTAAACAGCCAAATAAAAATCCTGGGAACACATTTCTTTCAATCTCATCATGGCTCTCAAATAAAACAGGTATTTCTATTATTTATTTATAATTTCTTCAAAATTCAGATGCACAACTCAGATTATAAGAGTTTAAATTTTCACCTACTTAGTTACTCTAAGTTTAATTTTGGGTCTCCTATTTTCCAGAAATTCTGCTTTGCATGATTATAAACAGTTTGAGTCCTGACAAAACCCCTTATTTAAAAAATAAATAAGTAAACAAGCCCTTATTCAAAAAATTAAAAATGACACAATTGTTTTTTTCACAAGACATTGACTTCTATAAACATTATCAAATAGGAATTTTGTTTCTCATGCCTGGCATATGTAGGTATTTAATGCTGAACAATCATGTGCTCTGTTACTCTTTCCCTTAGTTTTATTTTTGTGTGTGGGGCGGCGGAAGAGGAATACAGGGGACACAGAGTTTTGCTCTGTCACCCAGACTGGAGTGCAGTGGCAAAATCTCGGCTCACTGCAACCTCTGCCTCCCTGGTCGAAGCAATTCTCCTGCCTCAGCCTGCCTGGTAGCTGGGATATAGGTGTGGGCCAGCACACCTTGCCAATTTCTGTATTTTTAGTAGAGATGAGGCTTCACTATGTTGGCCAAGCTGCTTTTGAACTCCTGGCCTCAAGTAATCTTCCCGTCTTAACCTCCCAAAGTGCTGGGATTATAGGTGCTAGCCACCACAAACGGGCTATTGCAGGGAGGATGGGGACAGGGGATGCAACAGGATTAGAGAGCCTTTTAAAGTCACATGCCACCAAGATGAGGAAAAATGACTCCTAAGTCAGAGGTAAAGTTGTCAGATGAAATAGGTGACAGGGATTTTCTTCAATCTAGGTCTTTTTATTATGCTGCTAAAGTTGCTTTTCTCATTACAGAGAGCTTATCAAGAAAACGGTACTAAAATTGACAGAGTATTTTTGTTTGATATAATTAAGAACTTCAATTCAAAGAGGAATTAAATAATGGAACAAGGTTATATAGAACTATGGACATTTAATAATATAATGAAGGTTTAGGAACCTAAAGTGTCTGCTTACTTAGATAATTACATCAGATAATTTACTTTGAGAATCAGTCAGTGTTTTTCAGCTGTTTAAAACTCATTCTAATCAGTGTCAATTGATTGATTCTGAAAATAAAGTTTTTATCTTAGCTGTGCTATTTGTGATTGAACTAAAATTTTCAGGGCAACTAGAATTTACATGGATAATCTCGTGGAGGCTAATTTGTATTTGATAACTGAATATGCATGTAAAATAATAATGAGATATGGGTCCAACCATTGATTGGGGCTATTGCAGGGGTATGACAAAAAATAAGTATAAATAATAATAACAAAAATCATTCATAGAGCACATTTTATGCTTAAGGCACTGCATGAAGCATGTTTCCATATTACATCTACTCATTGACCTCATTTAATATAATTTCAAATAGTCTTCCCTTGGGATTTCTTTTTATCATTGCCTAAAATTTTCTTCTTAGAGTCATTTATTTGGGCTACACAACATAGATAGGGAAGCATACCAGAGCTAATATCAAATTCTCTGATTAATTTGAACTGTGAGTCTCTGGAAGAGACTCTGTACTTGACATGTGTGGGAAACAGAAAGTCATGTGTTTAGCAGTTTATGATTCTACTGATAAGTAGCTGATGGAGCTATGGAAAATTATACAATATTTCATTCCTTGGATATGAAAACACATTCAACACTAGATAACATGCAGTTTAGAAATTTTTATGTTGTTTAAATATTCAAGCGTACATGTCCATCCACTATTAGTGATAGCTCTGAAAAGAAGTAACAGATGACAGGTTAGTCTCCTTGAGCTTTTAGGAATGGAATTCCAGAAGACAGCAGAGACGGTAGAAAGACAAGTGATGCCTGAATGCTACAAAACACATTATTAGCTTTAGAGAGGAACTAAAGAGCAATTATTTGGGAAAGTCTCCAGAGAAAAATATCTAATCACTCTGCCGACATAATGGCAGACACCTGATACCACGCATCTCCTAAGGACTGAGTAACAAGACTAAGTTACTTGAGTTAACTTACAAGAGTTAACTTACTTGACTAAGTTATTTGAGTTATCTTTCTCTAAGGAGGCCCTGGTCACTAAGTGCAACCTTTCTACCATCTCAAAATATGTGCCACTCCTTTGCCATCTCAGTTCCAGCCGAGGGGATGAATGGCTACCAGAAACAAAGTGTTTCTAGGGAAATCTCATCTTAGAGCAGCTGCACTGATTATAAGTCATCCAAGTATTAGAGGGTTTATTATTAAAACAAACAACAACAAAAAAAAAAACGGGGCGCAACTACAAGTCTCAAATGTAGCACTTGCTTGATTTCCTAAGCGAGGGAAATGTCTGTACATACATCCCTGGGATATATTCAATTTGATTTACTCAAAAATTCTTTGAAATTATTCTTTTATAGCTGATGCAAAGTACTGTGAATTATGGAACTTTCTTTACAAAAATACAGCTGCTAAAGTGTCAGGGCTTAAGCCATTGTGTGGCAGTTTCTCTAAATTGTGGAGATGTCTTTAGATAGAAGTTGGTTTTGTATATGACTGATTAGCACAAAGCATGCTTCACGTCAGTTCTTTTCTGAAGATTTCTTTGACTAGTCTTATTTGTTTAGTCATGCTAACAAGTTATAGGTAGATGTGTAAATTTATCTTTCAATAACATGTTAACTGAAGCTTCAGACTTAGATTTCTTTACACACTGGAGTTGTAATAACTTTACAAAATGAGCCTTGAAAATGCCTAAAGCGTACCTAAATATTGCTTACCCAGAATATAGTAGATGATAGAAATAGGCTTGCTTACCTTCAGGGTAAATCTCAGGGATTTTTTATATTTACTCTCCATTTTTAAGGAATTGAGCCAGCTAAAGAATAGTCTAATGCTTCTTTAGAAGGGCTATTTTCTGAAGATATGCAGCAGAGGATATAAAGCACAATATTTGAAAAAAAAAATGGACAAAAGTATATTTCTTTACTTTAGGAAATTTTATGGTCTTAAGAGTCAAGATTTACAAGTCTTTCTTCAATTTGTATTTTTCATAATTTCCCATGAGTAAGAAACTGACCAACATTCATTTGAAACAGAGGGTAAAATAACTTTTAATAAATTAACTTCTTGAGAAAATGAAATTTATTACAGTATATTTGCCACTTAGGCTCAAGGGGTGTGAAAATGTTTTGAATTATTTTGTTACAAACAAAGACATATAATCAACAATGTATCCTACATAGTAGAAAAAAAATGCTGCATGGAAAACATTTATCTTAACACTTTGAATCAATATCTAACTGTCTGAAATTGGTCATATATTTGTCATTTTTAGGGAATCAAAGGAACTTGTAAATTCTATAGAACTGTAAAACTGAACTTTAAAAAATGAATCCACATTGTAACATTAATCTGCATCTATGCAACATTCTTTAGATTGGTAGCTTTACACAATTCAATCTAAATCTATAAATTTGTTTCTCCAAGGGATGGAAGACATAATAACCAGTAAATAGATCTATAACTAATGACAACGAAGTGATATATGGATAACTGATTTTTTTACTTTTCAGCAAATTATTATCTTCTCATACTACCACCAAGATTTCCCTGTGAAGAATTACTCCTTTCTCTTGGTCAGCAATTCTTTCCAGGTGGGTTGCCTTACCTAGTCCTATGAGTGGATATGAGAATCACATTCCTCTGGCCATAAACATTGTTTCAGTGATGGACAGGTGACTTAAATTGAATCCACCAAATGCAAATAGCATTAGCACTAAAAATTTTACTATATCTTTCCGAAAGGAAAAATCTATTTGTACAGGGTGAACAAAGCTGGAGCTTCTGAAGACTTTATCACATATGAAAGAACAAGCTGAGAATAGAGAAAAACACAGAAAAGAACTAATACACAAAGATAAACAGACTTCCCTTAAACAGAAAACCAATATCCTTTTATGTTTGAAGCTAGATCGAATGCTAAGTATCTTTTTTGCCTGAGCCAGTTTAATATTGGGTTCTGTAATGTGAAATTTACAGAGTTTCGACCCTCAAAATTATACTGATGGTTAGAAAGATAAAAGAGTATCATCTTGAAATAATCTTGGGACATTCAAGAAAAAAAACTCAGCAAAGCTTTTATGTATGTATTATCCATGGCCTCAAGTCATTTGTGGTAGATATGGCTGACTAAATCCCTCAATCCTTTCTGACTCTCTCGTAGCATGACTTACAGAAGTCCTTCTCCAACTCAGTGTGCTTAATAATCTCCTGGGAATCTAAAGGTCAGAAATCCAAAGAATACACTCCCTAGAATTCTCTGTAGCTTGTGGTTCAGCTTTCACTAAGCAAATATATAGCAGGATATTTGGAAGGAATTTATGGGGTAGAAAATATTTCCAAACTCAGCTGCTTCCCTGGAAGGAAGCTCCATTGTGGCATGGGACATTCTTTTGCTGGTGAGGATTGAAGCTATAGTAGTGTGGTCCTGCATACAATAGTTTTAGGGGTGGCTTTATGGTCCCCAGAAAACAGCAGGAACAATGTGGTTGCAAGATAGCAGTTAAAGTAGCAAGTTCCTGATTATTCAGATTCCTAATTATGTTTCATACAGCAACTCCTTTAAAAAGACAACTTGTAGTTTTTTTTTTTTTTCCGGATCATTCCCCAGTCCTAAAATCTAACCTGGCAAATCTGTAATTCTTCACCTTCTATCTTTTTCAATATAAATGATCCAAAATATTGTTTAATGTTGGGTTTAAAAAACCAATTAAATACCGTCTTAAGGCATAAAGCCAAAGGAGGGAATTTAACCCGGTGAATTTATAATTCTTTATGTTCGATCTTTTTCAATATAAATGACCCAAAACATTGTTTAATGCCAGGTTAAAAAGAACCAATTAAATACCATCTTAAGGCATAAAGCAAAAGGACGAAATATATGGAGAAATTGAAGGAAAAAAGGAAAACCTCTAATAGCAATGGAGTGGCATAAGCCCTTCAGGAGATGTGGGTAGTTTCCTCATTCGGGCTTCCTACTGTTTGGAGGAGTGTGGCCAGGCTACACCACATGCAGTGGTATGGTCTGATGACAGGAATGATTATGTGGTATGTAGGAGACCAGGATTCTTATCCTAGTTTGATAGTTCCAAATGTCTATGAGGGCCAGGAAGGTGACAAGTAAAAAAAACGGATGGGAACAATAAAATTATCAGGTGGTGTGCAGCTCTTTGCAAGAAAGACGACCAAATCCTGCAAATTATACTGATTTTTAAATGTTTAAAGTTATTGTTTTATCAACGATTGTGTTGGATACATAGAATATATTTGCCAGAATACATTGACAATCATTTGGTAACTTTATTGCTAGTCCTAATATAAATTATTAACTATTTCACAACCTTGAGTCTCAGCACATTTTCATATATACCATATAAATAGTCTACAGTAAAAACTCAATCACAGATGATTATTACTAATCTTAGCTGTCTTTGTACTTCTTAGAATTATCCAAAACCATGAAAAAATAAGATACATATGATAATTAGTCAGGTTATATAAATATGAATCATTTGTTTATATAAAAGTTCTATTTTGTGAACAAAATAAATGTCAAAAACACTATATGACAAGTAGCAGAGCTACTCAAAATAATTTTGAGTTGCCTGTGATTTGTAGAGTGAAGACTCAAAATCATTCTGGGATGAATAGAAAATGGGTTCCGTGGCTCACGCCTGTAATCCCAGCACTTTGGGAGGCCGAGGCGGGTGGATCACGAGGTCAAGAGATTGAGACCATCCTGGTCAACATGGTGAAACCCTGTCTCTACTAAAAATACAAAAAATTAGCTGGGCACGGTGGCGCGTGCCTGTAATCCCAGCTACTCAGGAGGCTGAGGCAGGACAATTGCCTGAACCCAGGAGGCGGAGGTTTCGGTGAGCCGAGATCGCGCTATTGAACTCCAGCCTGGGTAACCAGAGCGAAACTCCGTGTCAAAAAAAAAAAAAAAAGAAAAGAAAAGAAAAGAAAATGGGTTCTATGTTTTTAATGTTTCTACTCTCATGTAATCCAGAACAACTCAGAAATAGTGCTCGACCCTATACACTATGGATTTATAGAGTGTATCCAGAATGATAGGCAAATGAATTAAAACTTTATCTACAGTTAATCTAGTAGACTAATTGTAGATTAATTACTGATAAAAATTTATTTGTCACATGCTTCATTTAATTAAATTATTGTAATCATGGCAAAGATGAGATTAATCTAGTCAAAAAAAGGGGAATACTAATTAATCATGAGATTAAAATTCAGAGACTGAATCAAAATAGCATTTTTCCAAAATTAGTCACCTTAATTTTGTTTAAATAACATTGATAACATAAACCAAAAAAAAAAAGCCTAAAATGGATATATCAGAAATGTACTTGAATATACATTTCTAATAGAAAAATAAAAGTTCGTTTGCGTTTTTTTTTTTTAATTATACCTTAAGTTCTGGGGCACATGTGCAGAAAGTGCAGGTTTGTCACATAGGTATTCACGGTGCCATGGTGGTTTGCTGCATCCATCCCCCCGTCATCTACATTAGGTATTTCTCCTGATGCTATCCCTCCCCTACTCCCCCTACCCCATGACAGGCCTCAGTGTATGATGTTCCCTCCTTGTGTTCATGTGTTCTCACTGTTCAACACCCACTTGTTAGTTTGCATTTTCATAAGTCCTTTTTCAATTGCAGGAATTTTCCCTTTTTACTTTCATGTATTTGTTTCTCCATGACAAAGGATGTAGAGTTCAAATGCTTCGTCATCCCTTAAAAAATATATTGTTTAATTTAACACTGTTTTCATGTTTTTATAGTTTGGCTGTTACTTATAAGACTTATTAAGCCCAAATAGTATTGTAGTTTATTTTATAACCAATTTCATATATGAACATATATACTTAATGCATATATGCTTTGTGAATATGTACATTCTATATATCACATATAAAACAGTTTTTTGAGCTTGTAAAGGTTAGACATTCATGCCCATAGCAAGATTTATTTATTTGTTTATTTATTTCAAAGAAATATAATTTATTTTCCTTGAAAATATAAAATTTGAGAAGATATGCCTCTGCAGTTTCAATTTACAAACACTGTGATATTTGAACTGAGAACAGAAAATTATTCAACATAGAATTAATTGTGTTGAAGAACTAGAAAAATTTTAACCAAAAAGTGAAATTTAAAGGTTTTGTAACAGCTTTATTGAGCTAGAATTTACATATCGTATAATTTACCCTTTTAAAGTATTTAATCTGTTTATTTTAACATTCAAGTGTTGAGGGCATATTTATCTGCCAATGGAAATCCACTTTCAGCTGAGAGACTGTAGCTATAAGATAGTGGACAAAATTGGACAAAACTCCACTGGAAATAAAATATGGGCATCCTATCATAAGTATTTAAGAAATGTGTAAAGTGCAGTGTTTACATGGTTTTGTTTATGAACCTCTAAATGTTAAAATCTATTTGGAATATTTGCAGTAGTGCATTGAATATAATGGAGAGAATATGTGCAAAGTAAAATGTTGCTTTATTTCTTCATGAGTGAGAGAAGGACAACTTTTAAAATTAGGATATTGCATAGTAATATAATCACCTCACGTTCATGGGGCATGTGAATACAGAGAACTGAGAGGATAGCACATTTTTTTTCTTTATTCTTAAACACATTCTGACACTCAAGATCATTAATTGCAATTGTGGGTGTAATGCCTCTCATAATATTTCAAATGTTATTGGTCTATTTATCTTTTTAAATTCTCTCTCTCTCTCTCTCTCTCTCTCTCTCTCTCTCTCTCTCTCTCTCTCTCTCTTCTCTGTGTGTGTGTGTGTGTGTGTGTGTGTGTGTGTGTGTGTGTGTGTGTGTATGTTTACCAATTTACTACCTGGATTCAAATAAATCAAATAGGCTTTATAGATTTCCCTATTTGGACATATCATATGATGAAACTGCACAGTAGGTGTGTTGTTTTTTTTTTCTAACTGGCTACTTTTACTTCGTATCAGGTTTTCAGGGTTCGTGCCTGTTGCAGCATGAGTAAAATCCATTTATATGCTGCTAGATTTAGTTTGCTAGTATTTGGTTGCAGATTTTTGCATACACTTCCATAAGGGACATTGCTCTGTAGTGTTTTGGTTTTTTGGTTTTTATTTTTTCTTGTGATCTTTGATTTTGGTATCCGGGTAATACTGGCCTCAGAAAATGAGGTAAGAAGTGTCCCCTCTTCTGGATTTTGGATGAGTTTGGAAAGAATTCGTATTAATTAATTAAATAGTCAAATTTGTTATACATATATTTCAATCTCTTTACCTATTACAAGTCTCTTCTGATATTCTGTTTCCTCAGAATCATTTCTGTAGTTGTATCTTTCTAGGAATTTGGCATTTCCTCTAAGTTCACTAATTCTTGGCATATAATTATCCATATTATTCCCTTATAATTCTTCTCATTTCTGTTAATTCAGTAATGATGTCCTCTCTTTTAGTCCTGATTTTAGTGATTTGAATGTTCTCTATAGTTTATTTTGTCCATGTAACTCAAATTTTCTTATTTCCGTTGGTCTTTTAAATAAACTATCTTTTGAGTTTGTTAATTTTCTCCATTGTTTCTTTATTCTCTATTTAATTAATTTCTTCTCTAATTTTTATTAACTTTTAACTACTGTTTTGGTTTAGTTTTTACTTCTTTATCCTGTGTCTTAAGTTAAAAAGACAGATTGTTGATCTAAGAAAGCTGTTTGTATAAATGGCACCTATATCCCATAAGTTTGATACATTATATTTTCATTTTCATTCATCTCAAAATATTTTCAGTTTCTCTAGGGATTTCTTCTCTAATCCATTGGTTACTTAGGAATGCATCATTAAATTTCTAGATATTTATGAATTTCACAAATTTCTTTCTGTCAAGCTTTCTTTGTATCAAACTCAGCTATTAGCTTCCACTAATTGGCAGCTAATTTTTCTATGGTTTTCACCAATGCCCTGGAGCATAAATTCCTCCTCAATCTGATCCAATTCATTTCCTTTGCAAAGATAGTCTTCTAGATTAGTCTCTGATGTTCCGACTCTTGGAGGATTATTCTTAGCAGTCTTTTTCTCTGGTCCTCTCTGGTAAAATTTTAGCTGTAAATTTAAGATGGGTTTGAGTAGAGTGATCTATGACAACAGGGAAGAAAATGAAGGAAGAATAAGTGTGATATAGATTAAGTATGTAATTAGAGTATGATTTAACTGGCTGCTTTTATGGCACTAGCAGCTTCTTCTTAATTGCTTATCACTAAAATATTCATTGCTTTTTAGCACACCCGTATGATTACACGCTCATATTCTGTTCCAAATAAGGTCAGTTCTTTTAGAGAAAGCTTCAAAACTTCATTTCTTCTTTTTTTTTTTTTTTTAAGCTTGCCTCTCCCCTTGACAAAAACGTCTGATATTGCCTTGGAGCTGAGGAAATAGACAGTGACCTCTTTCTCTTTAAGTGATCTCTCTGTTCTAGGCTCAGGAAGCTGAATGAGATGTTAGCTTCTGGTCTTCTCGGCTTGCCCCTTCATGTGTGCAGTTTTGCCCTCTAACTAAGCTGAGATTAGGAGATTGAGATTTAGGACTGCAGTATACTCAGTCTTCCATGCTTTGAGTGAAGCTGCTACCCTACCTGTGGGGGCTAAGTGGAGAAGAAAGAAGGCATTGGACCTCTAAGACATTTTCCTCTGGAACAAAGTTTCTGCAAAATGAAATTGGGCAGGAGCGGGGAAGGGGTGTAGATTACAGTTCCAATGTCAAAGCTATTGCCCTTTTAAAAAAGATTTAGTAGAGTGTTGAATATTTTTGTCTTTATTTGCAGCATGCTCCTAGAACAATTTCTGAGGATTTAATTAAAAAATAATAATATTTATAGTTATAGTTGTTACATTGTGTTACATTGGAAAGATCTATGGTGTTTTTTTTATGCCATCCTTCTAGATTTTTTCTCTTTAAAATGTACTTCTAAAAATTATATCAAAGTTATACATTATGTATATTAAATGATATTTTTCTGAATGCTAAAGAACTACAAATAAAAATTTGCATATAAAGTGGGATTGAGTAATATATAATAAGTTATTCAAAATAAATTTGTTGTAAATGTTGAGAACAAATCAATTCTAGTTCATTTTTTCTTAATTGTCATGATACTAAAGCACGATAGCAAATATTTCAAAAATAAATGCCATTTTTTTTTCATGTTGAGCGACATCTTCAGTCATTTCATTACAATGTGTTTATGTGACACTTTGTTTCTTCAAGGCACTATTCTGGGTGCTTGAAATATAATGATGGGCAACAGAATACAGTTCTTTTAACTCCTGAGTTACATTATAGGGAGATTGGTTGGTAAGCAAAACAGCAATATGAAAAATAGTAAAAAAGGTAAGACGGTTATGAATAGTAAATAATGGGATAGAAAGAGACCATTAAAAGATAAAACTTTAGCTATGTGATCACTGAAGTGGAAGAAATTTTATTTGAGTTGGCTGGAGGCAGCCATATAAAGATCTGTGATACTAGCTTTACAGGCAGAGGCTGCAAAAGCTGCAACCTCTGACATGGGAACTGGCTTGGAGTGTTTATAGGACAGAAAGAAGTTAGTGAGGGTGGTTGAATGTAGGAGGAGGTAAATATCAGAGAGGTACTAGGCAGAAGCGAGACAGTGTAGCAAAGTAATTGGAAAGTACAAGATGAGTTTGAGAAGTAGATTGACCTATGGCAACAGGGAAGAAAACAGAGGAGGAATAAAGCATGATATAGATTAAGTATGTAATTAGAAAGATGCTGAGGAAGATTCCTGCTTGTTGTCCTGTTCTAAGTTTTAAGAAAGAGTTATCTGCTACATGTAACAAGTGGCAAGAGGGGAGCTGAGGTTTTGGAAAAATTATTAAGAATTGTAAACAGCTGGTGTAAGAAGATTGATGTGCGTCTTTAAGCTGAAGTTGGATGTGATAGCTGCAATCAGCCTATCTGTCTAAAATGCTCCTACAGCAGGGAACATCCAAGCAGACAGGACACTTGGAGTAATCTGAAAATGAGAATATTCAGGGAAGATGAATGCAAAGTTTAAAAGGATCAGAGATAAAGGGTACCATTTGCAACGTTGTGAGAAATTTGAAGATGGAGAGGTACACACAGGGCATGAAAGAAAGTGAAAACATGAAGTTAATGTTACTTCAGCAAAACAGCAATGGATTTGTGATGGGTCCTTAAGCAAATTTTGCAGAATATGTGAATGAGTAGGCACACAACATGCAGGTCCTAAAGCTTAAGGTTTTGTAGTAGAACAAAAAATACATTGCAGGCTATTACCACATGTATGAATTACTGAAGAGAAGTAAAATGACAGCCACTGTAGTGTAGAATGCCCAGAATGTGCAGAGCTCCATTCTTTGAGGGAACATCCAAAAAGAAGTTGAATCTAAATGCAATGAGCTACCAAGAATTGTATCCTGAAGCAGATAAAAGACATGAGTGGAAAAACTAAGGAAATCAGAATAAAATCTGTAGTGTAATTGGCAATATTAATTTTGATTTCTTAGGTTTGATAAGTATGCAATGTCACGAAAGATATTAACATTACAGGTGGTTGAGTGAAGGTACTTAGGGACCCTGTTCTATACTTAGAAATCTTTTAAAATCAAAAATTATTTCAAAATTAAAAAGTTTTAAAAACATATTTAAGAGTCCCTTGATTGCAACAATATAATCTGGGAAAGAGTGAAAGGCAAATGTTCATGCCATCATAAAAAAAAAAAAAAAAAAAATCACAAATTTCTGGTGTCTAAAATGGTTTTATTGACATCTTAGAATTGTGAATATGTTTCTTTAAAAAATTGAACAATAATAAACAAGCTCAAACTAATTTTGTTTTGTTTTGTTTCCTTTGAGGCATGGTCTCACTCTGTCACCCAGTCTGGAGTGCAGTGGCCCTATCTTAGCTCACTACAAACTCCACCACCTGTGTTCAAGAAATTCTCCTGCTTCAGACCCCTAAGTAGCTAGGATTACAAGTGCCCGCCACCAAGCGTGACTCATTTTTGCATTTTTAATAGAGATGTGGTTTCACCATGTTGGTCAGATTGGTCCTGAACCCCTGATCTCAAGTGATCCATTCACCTCAGTCTCCCAAAGTGCTGAGATTACAGATGTGAGTCACCACCACACCAAGCCAAGTTCAAATTTCTTTGAAAAGTGGATTGTACTTTTATATCTACAAATTACTTAGTAAATTCTATTATTTTATGGCATATTATGTCATCGTTCTAAGTTTTTTAATATATATTTCCAACATATAAAAAGTGATTAATTTGATCTTAGATAATTTAGGAATGAGATGTATAATAGTGTATCTTTCTTCCCTTTTGTTTACACTTACATGTTAAACAGAATTTGAAATTATCATCTAACTTTTCTTACTAGTATTTAAGAATGCTAGTTATCTGAGAATCCTGGAAGAATACACCCACTTCATTTCTCAGGTTGAAAGTATCATAGAAATCATATTTACTACTTCTAGGAAGGCTTTAACACAGCTATCCTAAGAGCTTTGAGAACTTTAGCTAATAACTAAGCTAAATATAAATTGGTTACTTTGTGGAAGTATAGATGTCAGAGTATATTTAGGCCATAGAAAATAAAACTCTCTTTCTCTAGCTGTCATTTCATCAAGGGCATAAGTGGGAGTTCTGTGTTTTTTTGGAAGCATAGAATTTCACGGTTTCAGTCTGACATATTTTATGAAAGAAGAGAATTGCCTTTAAAAGAGTTGACAAATCATCAAGTGTTATTAAAACAATAAATCACCAAACTAGAGTCTTTGAACATTTCTTTTAAGCCAACACTCAAGCCGTTCTCTTTCTCATAACTTTCTTGGCTATTTATCTTCATGGTACACCAAAGGCCCATATATGAATCTTCTAAGTATTGCCATGTGATGAGTGTATCCACCAAATGCTTCATCATCAGTTGCAATGTTCTCAATGGAAATTTGAGCTTGTCCTTTCTTTTGACTAAAAGAAAACTTATAGTGTGGCAAGTACATTTGTGTTTAATTTTTCAAACAAACCTTCAAATCAATGGAAAATAAATGCCTTGTTTGAATGAGAACATGGCCCATAATTTAATAAAACAAATATTTATAAAATGCAGTTGTCATATAAAGTACATATTTTATCACAAACTCTGCCTTGTTTGGACTAAAGGTTTCTTTTCCCAATAAGATTTCTAAGCCAAAATATTTCCCATGTCCCAAGCCCTTATTTTAGCTCAAATAATTTCTGGTTATATTGTAACAGAATTTACTTTAATGTGCAATGTCTTGTTCTCCTTTTCTTTTCAAAACTCCATTTGATAAAGCCTAGTTTTTTTTTAATCCTCCTTTGCTCCCCTGTCAATTTTAAGTTCATTTTTTCCTGAGCTTCCTTTGCTGTCATGAGAACTACATTGTGCACAGTTCTTCAAAAGAGATGGGGTCAGCCATTGCTTCATTTGTCATTATGGGTTAAGAATGCTGATAGCATTCTTCACTCATTTTCGTCCACCAAGAGTCTAAGTGCCAAAGAAAATCTAAATGCTACAATGGACTGACTGAGAAGGTCTTCTAGCTCAAAATTCATTGCCACATTTGTTGCAAAAGTGAATGTTTTAATAAGGATAAATTCTCAAGTATGAATTCTTATATATTTAAATCATAAAGCCAAGAACAGATACACAGAAATGGGTATATACGGCTCAGTTACAATATTTCTGAAACATGTTTATATGTTTGAAATGACAGTATATGTAATTTTTTAAAAAAACTATGTAAAATGATTGCCAAGCTATGAATCATTAAGAAAAGAAATAGAAATATTTAAAACTATATATAAGTATATAAATAAAATTACTTTTTATATATTTAGAAATGTATCTATATCATGTCGAATAGAGTAAATAATAAAAACACACTGCTTGAAATAATTGAGAAAATACCCCTTTTAGTCCCAGACACCTTGAATCAAGAGGTATTGTCAAACACAAATGTTGACTTATTTAGAGAAAAATGAATAGAAGACAATGGTGATTGGAATCGTATCTTTTGAGATATGTTTCCAAGGTACTGGGACCTTTAGCTTGAAGCAAAGTAGATCCATGTAGGCAGATCTTTAAATATTTTAAAAATTACATCAGAAGCAGTGATTGAACTTACTTTGTATGTTGCCAAGGCTTAGAGCTCAATATAAGAAAATATATTCCAATCATTAGAATTTTACACAGATATGATTTTACAATGTGATTACATATATTTACACATATACACACAGACATACTAATAATAACAGGCGCTAGGCCAGACAACAAAAATGAAAGGTTCCTCTTCTCTTACAGTGCTTATTCTAAAGGAATTCATTGGTAAGAGTATGAGTTGGTCAGTTCTATGAAAGAACAAATATATTGAAAAATTGAAAAATCATTATTTTATATGCTTGTACAGATTAGATGTTGTTCTAGACAATATTCTATATTTGTGATAAGTTGTTTGATATTAACACAGCATCACTATCAACTTTTAAGTCATTTCAATTACAAAAGTGGTATGCTTTTATCTACCAGATGTGATTTCAGGGAAAACTTCAGAAATAAAAATCTGGAATTGATGCTCTATTCTGATTATATTTGCATTAAGTAATGGCCTCTTTGACACTGGAATGAGAATTATGGACCCTCACTTTGATTTCCAGACCGGAGCCAATTCAAAAGGAGATCTCCCTGAAAGGGAGGCAAGAACCACTTGAGCAATGCCCTAAAAATACTGACACAATTACGAAGTATAACACTTCCACCTAGTCTTCCCCGAGGGAATCTGAGACAATTTACCAGAGCAAATTTGCTTTTGGAAAAAGAAAAAGGATAAACTTTGTAGAGACCTCTTGGCACTGCCTCTGAACTGATGTTAATTCCTCGAGACCAGAAACACCACTCTGATTCCTCAGTAAGAGTAAGAGCTATTGATAGTGAGGTGATGAATGGAGATTTTGTCTCAGTCCATCTCATAATGTGCTTAGTATGTCCCATCACTTACTTGAAACCCACTTCTTAGATACAGGAAATGAACAGCTAAATTCCACAACTGTCAAAATCCCCACATTAGTTTATGATAAATAGAGTGAGGACTTATCAGGATGAAAAAGGCCAAACACAAGTCCCTGGAACTCCCTTTCCCAAGCTAAAGAATAAATCAAAAGTAATACCAAATCTTGGAATACCTGAAGAGATTAGTGTCACTATCAAAGACCTGAAAGATACAATGGCGGAGATTACATTCATCTTCTCATTCAAATTTCTATTTGGCCTGTACAGAAGAAATACTGATCTTGAGGAACCTAGTTTTAAATTAGATTTTCAGATTATTCAGCCTTAAAAAAGACAGAAGCAAGTTAATACCTATAATGGTACCTGGTATGCTTTTATTCATTTTTAATGCCGTTTCTTTTTTTAAAATCTTACTATAGAGCAGTATCAGCTCCCCACTTCTGTCATGACATAGAAATCTTAATTGTCTTTCTATTACTCAAAAAGGTCTCATTCTGACTACTGTATTGTTGAGTTCATGCTGATTGGAGTTAGTAAGAAAGAACAATAAAGTATCTTAGAAGCCTTAATAATATTTATCTGTGCCAGAGGGTGGGCAACATAGTCTCCCAAGGTTTAAGGGCCTGGTATGTCAGTGGAGTTTATAACAATCTAGTGGTCTGGGACATGTTAAGATATAATGAGAGTGAAAGATAATAGGTTAAAACTTGCATCATCTAACAATAAAAACGAGGAACCATACTTAGTGAATCTCTTTGAGTTCTGGAAGCTACTTTACTACATATTTAACTGAGTGACTTTAATTCAATAATAATTACTGAACCAACCATAAGGAGAAATAAAAAGCATTAATGAAAGTCTACTGTGCTAAGAAAGGCATTCTATCACTTGGTAATATGATCCCGCAGAGCCAATGGTTCTTGAAATTTCTACAACTGCTAAAGATGATGTATGGGAATTCTGGCATTATCCAATGGGAAAATTAATGTGCATCCCCTTAGCGTTTTGGGGAAAAACAACGCCTTCTTCATCAGAGAACTCTTATCTTTTTGCTAATAACCCCAACATAAAAAAACAAAGGTACCATGCATCCTCAGATACTGTTTATATCATTTGACCCATCAAATCATAAATTTGAGCATGCAAAGAAGTACACAGCATTCACATTGGAGTCGAGATAGCTTTAGAATAGGTTCTAAAGTCACAAATAATTTACATGAATTGGAGCTCAAATTTCAGTGACACCACTCCTGCTATATTGATAAAGCATTCATATCCCCCGCCTGTGGCCATATAGGCAATTACCTATGTCAAATGGATTTTTTAAAAAAAAAAACTATTACCTGATAGCTTGTCACCATTCAAGACTTGGTGGCTGAGGCAGTATAGCATGTCAGTAAGGAAAGTGTATAACCCCAGTGAGAACAATTTAAAGCAGTGCATTTGGTTGTTATGCCTAGAAGGAGATATGATCAGAGATATGTATCTACACTGATTTATAAGCGATTGATAATGGTTAGTCAGAAACTTGAAGAAACATACTTTAAAAGTTGGAAATCTGGGTTAAAAATATGTGTTTGGCCTCTCAAAAGACATAAAATATAGTGATTTTGATGACCCACATGAACATTCTCCAAGGGAATTTCACCACAGAGGAATCTCTCATTGAACAGGTGGAAACAATAACTTTTTCTGTTGATGTCAGTCATTCTCCTTTGCTATTCTGTTCTTGAATAATGAGCTTATGAATAAACTGTGATTGCAGCAAAGGTGAATATTATTCATGATCACACCAGCATGCTTTAATTTTCACAGAGAATATTCTAGCAGCAACTACTACTGCATTTAAAATAAAAGCAAAACAAAAACCAAATAAAACCTGTCAACAGTAGAGATCAGTGCTGGACTTCTTATACAACATTATCCACAAAATAGTAGCTAGCTGGTTCCTTTGAAGAACTGAGCCATACAGAGAGTTCAGTCAGTAATAGCATGGCTTGACTAATGGGTCTTCAGTTTTCTGCTAATTTTAATTTGATAAGAAAATACTAAAAGGCACTTCAGAGGATGCCCTACCCAAATACTATTCAGAACCAACATTTACATAGATAATTCAGGACCCAATGGAGACAGGAACTGCTGATTCGGATTCTTCTGAGTATTCCATCAAGTAAAGAATAATAGTAAATGCAGATGCTCAAAGCAACAAACACATGGAATGGATGGTGAAAAGTGGTAAATAAAAATTTAAAAACAACTACATACTGCAGAATGAAGTACCATAACAGCCGTGAATATTGTCTTGCTTACTTGGCATGTCACATTTGTATATATGCAAGCAAATTTTTCCTTCCCCATTGCCCTTCTACCTAACATAAGGTAGTTTTAATAGTAAATTATGGTGTCTACTATAATTCAGTACATGCTAAAATATGAAGAAAAACTATGATATAAATGAGAAAATAAATGGTTTAGACCTTAGAGATGCATAAAGATGCATTTTGAGGCAAAAGAAGGCATGTCTTTGGTTGCACTAAGAACAGTCATAATGTATTAGGAATAAAGTTGCCTTTCCTGGAAGTTTAAATATGATTTTAAAGGGCATGTGTACGTATGCTAAATTGACAATTTAGTGGACTATGCTGGCTTGCATTATTTACATAATATACCCTATCAAAGAGGAGACAGAAGCTTCAGAATTCCCTTCTGTCTATTATTTCTAGGTTGGACTTGGCAATGATAAGCCCTCACATAGGTGACTGTGCTAATACGAGTGTTGTAATAATTCATGCATATGATAAAATAAATACTGTTTAGTTTTCAATTCTTTAAATTTACATGCATGTTATTTTTTGCAAGGTATCTCATTAGCTGTTTCTGTCTTTTAAGAGTGCTTTTTATATTTACCTTTCTTGTCCTATTCATATACTATACATGTGTAGTGTGCTCCTTCTTTTTGCTACATAGTAGTTTCTAGTATGGATCCACCATATGTTGCTTTTCTTTCCCTCTACTGATGAGACCTAGATATGTTCCAATTCACTGCTATCACAAATAATTCCATGGTAAACATCTCCACATGTCTTACTCGGAGAAAATATAAGAACATTTCTCTGGAACATTTACAAAAATTTCTGGGACATATCGCATAGCTCAAACTCCCTTACACCCTCCTATTATGCTTCCTCCACTTCAGAGCCTGGAAGATATAGACTATGTTTCCTAGAATCCCATGCAGTAGAGTTTTAGAGATGCATTAAGTTTTGCCAGTTACAAGCATTGAAGTGAGATTTGGCAGGTGTAAAGAAGTCAGAAGCCAACTTCCTGCCTCTTCTATCTGCTTTCTACTAGCACACTATGCAAGGTCATTTTTTTAACCCTTAATTTAATTAATAAAAATTTAAGCCCAACATTTTCTTCTATTTTTCTGCTTCTAATTTTACCTGCTTATGGTGAATGTGAAAGTGGACTTTTTGCAGTGTGAAGAGAATTTTTATAGTGATTTTCAAATACATCTGAGCATTTCTAAAGGTCCCATAGTATAGCACTGCCTTAACAAAACAAGGACCTGGTCCTTAGATCTCTGATTTAGAAATTTCATTTATCATCATTTGTACAGTGGATTAATAATTTGGGGAAAAATTACTTTAAACAAGCCCCCAGAGGCTAATGTATTAAAATCAGAATACCAATGCATTAATTTAAAGTAGAATTTATAATACCATGCTTGCGTTCATAGTCTTTCCCTGTAGGCAAAGTTATATGGGAAGTCAAATTAAAATCAGAATACTGCTTCATACTAGGTAATCGTAACAAGAAGCAAGTCATATAGTCTTTATGATTAATTTCCTCAAGCCATGAACATTGATGTATCCATCTTTATACTGGTAGGTCTGCTACATAGCCTAGAGACCCATTTCCATGCGTCTGGTCACTTTCTATCCTGAACAGTGATAGACACTGCCAAATATAATCTTATTAGATTACTAACCTTTTATAATTCATGCACAAATCACATTCCTTTGATAACACATTCTATCTTCTGACAGAATACCTTTCATATCCATCCAATATAAGATGTTTTTAGTTAAAAACATGATTCAAACAGAAACTTCATGACTGAAAATATCCTGAAGAGTAGTCAGTTCACTTATATTGGGTATATGATGTTATTTCTGCTATAAGTTTGGAAATGAGCCAGGAAAAGTATAGGTATTTAAAAACTCTATGTTCAATTTCTGAACTTACTTGTAATTTTTTTGCTATTGTTAACCAGATAACCACCCATATCATCAGTATATTAATATAAGCTAGTTATATTTTTCAAGTGCAGTTTTAACTTAGTTGTGTAGATATTTTCTATTAATTTCATGTACCATATTAAAATGAGATTTTACTTTGGTAATATATAAGATAAAAGAATTAAAATAAATGGTGTGCAACATTATTAAAATAGCATTTATTAGGACTTCATAGTTTTAAGACTAATTGTGCATACATAAGATGATTTGAAGTCACTTATATTTATATAATAAAATTAGCCCAGATAATATAATTTGTAATAATTTTAATGTGTCTCTTTTAATATTTGGTATGATTAATATAAATAATTCTCCTGAAATTCTGGAATAGATATTTAATTCATAGTTTGAGGAAAACACAATTATAAATAAAATTAGACCTTTAAAGTGCTTAAAAATCAAATAGGTAATGATGCTCCATTTTTCTCTCACCATCTGTATATTACTAAAAGGAAAACTTTGTTATATATAGGCTTAAATTAAAATCACTTGCTTATAGACATTGTGAACGGAACAATGTAGATAATTTCTTTCAAGTTTGGGTTCCAATGCTTTATTGAGGTCATCAGCATGATTTTAATACTTCTGTGGGGGTAATCTAGTAAAGAACATTGTTATAATTGAGTAATTCTTAATTTATGAAAAAGGTTGACTGTTAGTTTCTTCCTCTTTTTTTTTATTAAGAAGTTTGGATTTTCCTATTTTTTGAAATGTAATTATGGACCAATCTTTACAGCAAAAATATCTATCAAAGACTCAAATGCCTTGTTTTCCTAAGTTGAGATCTATTAGGCTTTCTAGAGGCAAAATTAATATTCATTAATTTTGTTTTACAATATTTGCTCTCTTACAGTTTATAGATACCATTTTCTGGATGTTGTAAAACAACTGATTAATTTGGAACACATGATAATATACTTGGATAGATAGACATAGATTCCATCTTTAAAATTTGTATGCTGCTGGTATCAGTTGATGGACACTTTTGCATGTATAATCCAATGCTATAATATTACCTACATACGTATAAGTAAATCAAGAGAACAAGTTACTTATGTTCATATTCCTTACTTACATAAATTTATTTTAAGAAGCAGTCTAACAATTCCTAAGAAATTGTTGTTGGATCCTATTTGCCTTGTAAAATTTACTTGCCAAGAAACAAGATAAAAAAAATCATCCTACTATTGAAAATTCAGTAAAGCAAAAATAGCAGATGAAATAGATCAAGTGATAAGATTATACTTCTGACTTCATCATCTGTCATTCTTCTTTAACCACATAAATTATATCCTCAGAATGTATTTTATACGATTAGCAACAATAGTCCTAGTGATTATATTGAATTGCAATAAAACTATATGACCTCTAGGAAAATACTAGTTTTAAATATTTATTATTTAATTCTATTATGTAACTGAACAATTTTTCTTCAGTAACTAATCATGTTTTTGTTCAATTGTTTATCATGCAAAACACTCTTTTAATTAATAAATTTTAAATGTGATTTTTTAGAGCCTCTTATCTTTTTCATTGTCTTCCATCTAATCATTTATTGAAAAGAGGTAAGTTACATATAATGCAAATTAAGCTCATACCTTAATAGAGCTCTTAAGCCATTTATTCAAATTCTTTTCCAATTCAAATGCAGTCTAAAGCTTAAAGTTATTAGTGGTAAGAGCAATTTAATTTTTTAATTTAATTAAACTATATTTAATTCAGTTACACAAAGCCATTCTAGCAGTCTTTGAAAATACATATAATGATAATATCCATGGATTTAAGAAAAATATTGTGTTGCAAATATGCTTCATTATATTGTAGAATCACTGAAGGATAATGGTTCTTGAGTCCTGAATAAAATTCTCTAAAAGATGATGGTTAAAAACAAATCATACAGCAAACAATGAAGAGTAAAATTAACATAAAGTATGATTTTAGATTGAACAAGAAAACCTAGATGACACAAAGTTCACTGCAGACGAAGATTCCTGCAGCACAAAGAAGCATTTCTCCCCACAAATGAATAAATTAAAAGTTTGAAAAAAATACAACAAAAACATAAGGAAGTTGCTGTCTGTCTGCTTTCTTCTAGTTTCTTCTGTATTAATTATGTATGGTGTAAATAATGCCATATGAAACTTCCTATTGGGTTCCACTATGTAGTGTGTGTGTGTGTGTGTGTGTGTGTGTGTGTGTGTGTGTATAAACACACATTATTACCAAAGGTTATCCGTATTCATGAAGGGAAAAACTTATAATGGCTGTTTATCCTCTAACTAAAGCTTATACATTGTTCTCAGAGGCAAGGAACACTGGAGCCACTTACGAATGGAGTCTGTGCAGCAGCTATGGGGGCCAAAAACAGAGTGGCAGCAACCCCTTCTCCAGACATTCAGCAGCCAGTTCTACTTCATTTACCAAAGGCATTTTATACCCAGAGCCTTTGGAGGCAATGTCTTGATGATCTCACATGGAGAATAATGAAAGCCTTCACTATGTGCTTTAAAAGCAGAATCTCAATTCTCAAACTTTCCATGTTCCTGTTGATTTTCTGATCTTGTTGATTTTTAGACTTTCCCTCCCACCCCTTTTACTGTTATCTTGTGGACACCCTGCTTTTTCATGTATTAATATTACCTTTTTTCTCCTATATTGGGCATTTCTTCATGTTTTTCCTGTTATTCAAGTATCTTACTCTAACTGAATTGTGTTTTTCACTTTTTTCTTTGCTTTCCTTACCCTGTCTCCTCATTACTCTTAATTCTTATATTTAAATTTTAATCTTAGTTTCAGAATGTACTTAATAAAACATACTCTTTGTTCATTATTTCGTTTCAAAAGGTACTACAAATTATTTTATTCAAAAATAATACAAAACAAGAGCCCTATGGCCCTGTGGTCTCTTAAACAAAGGGGTGAATATAGGAGCATCATAAAATGAGAACTGGAATAGAAGGAAAAGAGAGACTAATAAACAATTAAAAGAAAAATAACAGCTACAAGATGAAAATAACAGAATTCAATGTTCCTGAAGTAATGGTGAGTAGATAGAGCAATGTGAATGGGAAGGGAGAGTTAAGGCCAGAAAGAAAAATTAAGCTGAAATTTTCTGACCTTGTAAGCAAAATTTCTTACTGTGTGAAGGAACTGGAACAGATAGGAAACATTTGAGGGGATCTAAAAGCTAATTTAGTTAGATATTTTGATAGGAAAGATAAAAAATAAGACCAAAATTACTAAACTAAGAAAATATCTAAGAAATAGGAAGTGAATAGATTAGAAGCAAGAATGTATCATTCTATTTTCTCTGATGATCACAAAATCAAGAAAAGAGGAAATGATTTATTTATAAACAAATATATATCTCTGGATACTTTGCCATAAGTTACAGACTCAAAAGTCTACTCCAGTACAATACATTCTAGGATCACTATTTAGTAATAAAAATGGCTTTCTATTATACAAATCTTTGTACGTCATAGACAAAGAGAAAAGGGAGATTGTCTATAACTGTCTTGATCTATCTGGTGTTGTTATAACAGAATAACTGAGACTGCATAATTTATTTTTTTAAGGAAGAGGTTTATTTAACACATAGTTCTGCTGGCTAGGAAGTTTAAGGACAAGGCCCTGACTTCTGATAAAGACTCATGCTGCATCAGCATGACAAATAAGGTCAAAGAAGAAGTGGACCTGTGAATAGAGGCAAATTCTAAGTATGAAAACTGAAGGGGTAGGGAGACTGATCCAACATGGCCCTTCAGGAACAACTCAGGATTGCAGCTCCCAGTGAAAGCACAGAGGGTGAGTGGACACCGCATTTCCAGATGGATCTTTATTGCCCACAGACCAGGAGACTCACAGGCAGAGGATCCCCACGAGTCACCAGCACGGCTGTTTTGGCCAGGATGGCTATTTCGGCCAGTGCGGCTGTTTTGCTGGTGCCCAGGTGCGGCAGCTGTCCATACAAAATAGAGTGGTCTGGTTGCCCTTTTAAGCTGGCAACTGAAGCTCCAGAATGCAGATTCACCCATTCATCTGATTAAACGGGTCTGAAACAGGGAGCCAGGCTAGGAGATTCCTGGACAGCGCTGTTGTTTCAGCCAGCGCAGTGGGTCACCACATGGGAAATCACACAGATCCTGGAACCCTTTCAACAGGAGACTGGAACACCTGGGAGAGAGTCAACTGTTCAACTTAAAAAAAAAGGCTCTGAGGCAGGGAGCCAGGTGATCAGGCTTGGCAGGTCCCACCTCCACAAAAACAGGCAAAAAAACAGCAGTTGGAAACGTTCAGAGTTGAGAGTTTCACGGCAAGTGCAGATGAACCCAGGGCAGTGCAGCTCGGTGGGGAAGGGGCATCTGCCATTACCGAGGCACTCCACCCCTACGGAGGTAGTCCACCATTGCTGAGGCAGCCTACCAGTGCCAAGGCAACCCGCCATAACAGAGAGAGTCCACAATTACAGAGGTGGACCACCATTCCCCAGGCAGTTCTAACCACACCCATATAAACAGAACTGCAGGGAAGCTCAGATGGCGGAAGGGCAGAGCCAACAGCAGGGCGGAGCCCAAAGCAGTTCAGCAAAGCCTCTGCAGGCAGACAGTGACTAGGCTCCCTCCTTGCTGGGCAGGGCAGCCCTGAAAAAAAGAAAAGGCAGCAGCACAATGGATACTCATAAATAAAGCCCTAACTCCCTGGGAGAGAGCACCTGGGGAAAAAAGGGGGGGTTTATGAGTTCTTCTGCAGCAGACTTAAACGTACCTGCCTAGCAGCTCTGAATGAACAACAGAGCTCACAGCTCAGCACTTGAGCTTCTATAAAGAACAGACTGTCTCCTCAAGCAGCTCCCTGACCCCCACATATCCAAAAAGTCACCTCACAAAGGACTGATCAGACTAACATTTGGCAGGCATCATTCTGGGACAAAGATAACAGAAGAAGAAACTGGTAGCAACCCTTACTGTTCTGCAGCTGCTGCTGGTGATCCCCAGGCAAGCAGGGCCTGGAATGGACCTCAGCAGTCCTATAGGAGAGGGGCCAGACTGTTAGAAGGAAAACTAAGAAACAGAAATGACTTCATCATCAACATTCTGGATATCCACTCAGAGACACAATCTGAAAATCAGCAACTACACAGACGACAGGTGGATAAATCCACAAAGATGGGAAGAAAGCAGCACAAAAAGGAGGAAAACACCCCCATAACCAGAACACCTCTCCTCCTACAAGGGATCACAACTCCTCACCAGCAAGGGAACAAAGCTGGATGGAGAATGAGTGTGATGAAATGACAGAATCAGACTTCAGAAGGTGGGTAATGAGAAACTTCTGTGAGCTAAAAGAACGTGTTCTAACTCAATGCAAAGAAACTAAGAACCTTGAAAAAAGATTTGCTGAAATGATAACAAGAATGAACAACATAGAGAGGAATATGAGTGAACTGATGGAGCTGAAAAACGCAACACGAGAACTTCACAAAGCATGCACAAGTTTCAACAGCTGAATTGACAAAGCAGAAGAAAGGATATCAGAGGTTGAAGATAAACTCAATGAAATAAAATGAGAAGGCAAGATTAGAGAAAAACGCACAAAAAGGAAGGAACAAAATCTCCAATAAATGTGGGACTACATGAAGAGACCTAATTTACGTTTGATAGGCATACCTGAATGTGACAAAGAGAATGAACCCAAGCTGGAAAATACTCTTCAGGATATTATCCAGGAAAACTTCCCCAACCTAGCAAGGCAGGCCAACATTCACATCCAGAAAACAAAGAGAACACCACAAAGATATTCCTCAAGAAGAGCAAATCCAAGGAACATAATCGTCAGATTTGCCAGGGTTTAAATGAAGGAGAAAATGCTAAGGGCAGGCAGAGAGAAAGGTCGGGTCACCCACAAAGGGAAGCCCATCACACTCACAGCAGATCTCTCAGCAGAAACCCCACAAGCCAGAAGAGAGTGGGGGCCAATATTCAACATCCTTAAAGAAAAGAACTTTCAACCCAGAATTTCATATCCAGCCAAACTGAGCTACATAAGTGAGGAAAAATAAAATCCTTTGTGAACAAGCAAGGACTCAGAGATTTTGTCACCACTAGGCCTGCTTTATAAGAGCTCCTAAAAGAGGCACTACACATAGAAAGGAACAGCCAGTACCAGCCACTCCAAAAACATACCAAATGGTAAAGAGCATCAAAAAAATGAAAAACCTGCATCAAATCATGGGCAAAACAGCCAGTTAGCATCAAAATGGCAAGATCAAATTCACACATAACAATATTAATCCTAAATGTAAATATGCTAAATGCACCAATCAATCAACACAGACTAGCAAATTGGATAAAAAGCCAAAGCCCATCAGTGTGCTGTATCCAGGAAACCCATCTCACATGCAAGGATACACAAAGGCTCAAAATAAAGGGATGGAGGAAGATTTACCAAGCAAATGGAGAGCAAAAAAAAACAGGAGTTGCAATTCTTGTCTCTGACAAAATAGACTTTGAAGCAACAAAGATCAAAAGAGACAAAGAAGGACATTATGTAATGGTAAAAGGATCAATACAACAAGAAGAGCTAACGATTCTAAGTATATATGGACCCAATACAGGAGCACCCAGATACATAAGGCAAGTTCTTAATGACTTACAAAGAGACTGAGACTGCCACACAATAATAGTTGGAGACATTAACACTCCACTGTCCATATTAGACAGATCAACCAGACAGAAAATTAACAAGGATATCTAGGACTTGAACTCAGACCTGGAACAAGCAAACCTGATAGACATTTACAGAACTCTCCACCCCAAATCCACAGAATATATATTCTTCTCAGCACCACATCACACCTACTCTAAAATTGACCACATAATTGAAAGTAAAGCACTCCTCAGCAAATGCAAAAGAACGGAAATCATAACAAACAGTGTCTCAGACCACAGTGCAATTAAGTTAGAAATGAGAATTCAGAAACTAACTCAGAACCACACAGCTTCATGGAAACTGAACAACTGGCTCTTGAATGTTGACTGGATAAACAATGAAATGAAGGCAGGAATAAAGAAGTTCTTCGAAACCAATGAGAATGAAGACACAACATACCAAAATCTCTGGGACATGTTTAAAGTAGTCTCTAGAGGAAAATATATAGCAATAAGTGCCCACATGAGAAGAGTGAAGAGATCCAAAATTGACACCCTATCGTCAAAATTGAAAGAGCTAGAGGAGCAAAATCAAAAAAGCTCAAAACCTAGCAGAAGACAAGAAATAACTAAGATCAGAACAGAACTGAAGGAGACAGAGACACAAAAACCCTTCAGAAAAATCAATAAATCCAGGAGCTGGTTTTTCAAAAAGATCAACAAAATAGACAGATCATTAGCCAGATTAATAAAAAAGAAAAACGAGAATAACCAAATAGATGCAATAAAAAACGATAAAGGGGAAATCACCACAGATTCCACAGAAATTCAAACAATCATCAGAGAATATCACAAACAACTCTATGCACATAAACCAGTAAACCTGGAAGAAATGGATAAATTCCTGGACACTTGAATCCTCCCAAGCCTAAATCAGGAAGAAGTCAAAACCCTGAATAGACCAATAACAAGATCTGAAGTTGAGGCAGCAATTAAGAGCCTACCATGCAAAAAAAAGCCCAGGTCCAGATGGGTTCACAGCCAATTTCTACCAGACGCACAAAGAGGAACTGTTACCATTCCTTCTGAAACTACTCCAAATAATCCAAAAAGAGGGAATCCTTCCCAAATCATTTTATGAGACCAACATGATCCTGATACCAAAACCCGGCAGAGATTCAACAAGAAAAGAAAACTTCAGGCCAATATCCACGATGAACATGGATGCAAAAATCTTCAATAAAATACTGGCAAGCCAATTGCAACAGCACATCAAAAAGCTTATCCACCATGATTAAGTAGGATTCATCCCTGGGATGCAAGGCTGGTTCAATATATGCAAGTTCATAAACATAATTCACCACATAAACAGAACCAAAAACCAAAACCACATGATTATCTCAATGCAGAGAAGGCATTTGACAAAATTCAACAGCCCTTTATGCTAAAAACCCTCAATAAACTTGGTATTGATGGAACATATCTCAAAATAATAAAAGCTATTTCTGACAAACCAACAGCCAATATCATACTGAATGGACAAAAAATGACCCTTTCAAATCTGGCACTAGAAAAGGATGCCCTCTCTCACCACTCTTATTCAATATAGTACTGGAAGTTCTAGCCAGAGCAATCAGACAAGAAAAAGAAATAAAGGATATTCAAATAGGAAAGGAGGAAGCCAAATTGTCTCTATTTGCAGACGACATGATAGTATATCTAGAAGATGCCATCATCTCACCCAAAAATTTCCTGAAACTGATAAACAACTTCAGCAAAGTCTCAGGATAAAAAATCAATGTGCAAAATCCACAAGCATTCCTATACACCAATAACAGACTTAAAGAGAGCCAAATCAAGAATGAACTGCCATTCACAATTGCTACAAAGAGAATAAAATACCTAGGAATACAACTAACAAGGAACATAAAGGACCTCTTCAAGGAGAACTACAAACCACTACTCAACGAAATCAGAGAGGACGCACAGATGAAGAAACATTCCATGTTCATGGTTGAGAAGAATCAATATCATGAAAATGGCCATACCACCAAAGTAATTTACAGATTCAACACTATCCCCATCAAGGTACCAATGACCTTCTTCACAGAACTGGAAAAAAACACCTTAAACTTCATATGAAACCAAAAGAGAGCCCACATAGCCAAGTCAATTCTAAGTAAAAAGAACACAGCAGGAGGCATCACACTACCAGACTTCAAACTATACTACAAGGCTATAGTAATCAAAACAGCATGGTACTGGTACCAAAACAGAGATATAGACCAATGGAACTGAACAGAGGCATCGAAGGCAACACAACATATCTACAACCATACAATCTTGGATAAACCTGACATAAACAAGCAATGGGGAAAGGATTCCCTGTTTAATAAATGGTGTTGGAAAAACTGACTAGCTATATGCAGAAAGCAAAAACTGGACCCCTTCCTGACACCTTACACTAAAATTAACTCCAGATGGATTAAAGGCTTAAACATAAGACCTAACACCATAAAAACCTTAGAAGAAAATCTAGGCAAAACCATTCAGAACATAGGAGTAGGCAAGGACTTCATGACCAAAACACCAAAAGCATTGGCAACAAAATCCAAAATAGACAAATGGGACCTAATCAAACTCCACAGCTTCTGCACGGCAAAGAAACAGTCATTAGAGTGAATTGGCAACCAACAGAATGGGAAAAAATTTTTGCAGTTTACCCATCAACAAAGGGCTGATATCCAGAATTTACAAAGAACTGAAACAGATTTACAATAAAAAAAACAAACAAACCCATGCAAAAATGGGCAAAGGATATGAACACACACTTTACAAAAGAAGACATACACAAGGCCAACAAACATATGAAAAAATGCTCATCATCACTAGTCATTAGAGAAATGCAAATCAAAACTACATTGAGCTACCATCTCACGCCAGTTAGAATGATGACCATTAAAAAATCTGGAGACAACAAATGCTGAAGAGGATATGGAGAAATAGGAACACTTTTACACTGTTGGTGGGAGTGTAAATTAGTTCAACCATTGTGGAGGACAGTGTGGCGATTCCTCAAGGACCTAGAAATAGAAATTCCATTTGACCCAGCAATCCCATTACTGGGTATATATCCAAAAGACTATAAATCGTTCTACTATAAGGACACATGCACACGAATGTTCATTGCAGCACTGTTTACAATAGCTAAGACCTGGAATCAACCCAAATGCCCATCGATGATAGATTGGACTGGGAAAATGTGGCACATATACACCATGGAAAATATTATGTAGCAATCAAAAATGATGAGTTTGTGTCCTTTGTAGGGACATGGATGAACCTGGAGAACATCATTCTCAGAAAACTGACACAAGAACAGAAAATAACATACCGCATGTTCTCACTCATAGGCTGGTGTTGAACAATGAGAACACATGGACACAGGGAGGGGAGCACTACACACTGGGTTCTGTTGGGGGGAATATGGGAGGGACAGTGGCGGGTGGGGAGTTGGGGAGAGAGAGCATGGGGAGAAATGCCAGATATAGGTGAAGGGGAGGAAGGCAGCAAATCACACTGCCACTTGTGTACCTATGCAACTATCTTGCATGTGCTTCACATGTACACCAAAACCTAAAATGCAATTAAAAAAAAAAAGGAAAAAGAAAACTGAAGAGGTATTCATAAAGCCCTAGGGTATGGACACAGTGCAGCTACATTCTTTGCTGTGGTGTCACAGGTTTAAACTTCTTTCCGGTTTTCAAATAAAACTCCGTATTTCCATCACAGACTTCATCAGAATGGCCTTTCCTATCCTGATTGCTATCAGCATATTGGTCACAGTTATTTAACAAATCTCTAAGAAGTTCAGAGTTTTCTTCACGTTTGTTCTTTGTTCTGAGTTCTCACCAGAACCACACATAATGCTTCATTTATGGTAAGAGAGTCTTTTTCAGCCTGCTCCTCCAAACTCTTCCAACTTCTTTCTATTACCCAGTTCCAAAGCTACCCCCTCATTTTTATGTATCTGTATAGCAATGCTCAACTCTTAGTACCAACTTTCTGTCTTAGTTTTGTGTTGCTACAGCAGAGTACATGAGCCTAGGTAATTTATAAAGAAAGGAGATTTATTTAGCTCATGGTTCTGCAAGCTGGGAAATTTGAGGTCATGGCCCTGGCTTCTGGGGAGAGCTTTTATGATGTGTTATAACATAACAAATAAGGTCAAAGAGAATGTGGACAAATGTGAAAAGGCAAAATCTGAAGGGCATCCCAGCTTTTTTAGTCACTCACTCTCACAAAAACTAATATATTTCCATGGGAAGTAATCAAGTCTCACAAGAGCAAAAAATCAGTCACTGTGGTGAGAACAACATGAAGCAATTCACTAGGGATTTGCCCTCATGACATGAACAGCTTCTACTAGGCCCCACCTTTCAACACTCCCACATGGAGAATCAAATTTCTCTTTTAGCTGTAGCTTGTTATATTGCCCAGGCTAGGCTCAGACTTCTGGGTTGAAGGGATCATCCTGCTTCAGCCTCCAAGGTGGCTGGGTCTGCAGGCACATGCCACCATGCTTGGTGCAGATCAAATTCTAGCATGAGTTTTAATAGGGGCAAACAACCCATATCCAAACCATAGCAAGACTCTAAAGGACATTGAGATCTTCTGACACTTAAAGAAAATAAAGATTGTTGGTACCAACACAGATTATAAGTCATTTACACTTCTGTGTAGGAAACAGACTAACCACTCAAAATTGAATTTCATTTATATTACTGACACCATTTCATTCACTGAAGAACCAATATACACATATCAAATTCTACACATAAAAACCTATGTCTGGAAAATACAATAGTCACCACGGGACTCTAAAATATTTCTTGGAGACCTTTGATGTATTATTCTCTGTTGCCCTATTGCTTTTTTGTTAGATTACAATCACTCTTGAATCCTATCTCTAAAGTTTCTGTCATATAATGTACAGTTTCTTCACTTAAGCTGATTATTTTTACATTTCTTCAGTTGTTTTTTAAAAAATTTAGTACTTACATGCCATCTTTTTGGAAACAAATGACATATTCCAGACAGTCACACACGCACATAAAGATTAAATGTATTAATCTAGACTTCTGAGTATCGTGTGACTTTGTGGCTGGTTTATTAAGGCTGCCAAAGCACTTTTGCCTCACAGATATTGCACCAGAATAGAAATTCATGGAGAAAATTTCAAGGAAAAATATTAGCTTTCAAGAAATCTTGAGAAATATAGTCCTTTATTTTTATATATTCCAGATACAATAAAAGTACAGAGAAGAAAACATGAAAATCCCTAGTTTAGAGAATCTTATACTTTAGAGAAGGAGAAAGTTATATAAATAGATAATTTAGATTCAGTAGAAAAATTACTAGAATAGCAACATAGACAACATGCTGTAACAGCAGAAAGCGGGATTAGCTAAGTCTAGTTATTTAGGTAGTCTTCATAAAGAAAAGTATGATATTATAAGTTTTTTTATTTAAACAGATTTATTGAGATATAATTAACATATCAAAAGTTAATCTTTTTAAAATACACAATTCAGTGATTTTCGTACATTCACAATTGTACAGCCATCAACAAAATCTAATTTTAGAATGTTTTCATCAATTCAAAATGAAGCCCCATACATATTACAGGTCGTTTTCCACCTAAACCATTTCCTCACCCTAAGCAAACACAAATCTGTTTTCTGCCTCTATAGATCCGACATTTTTGGCTATTTTATATAAACAGAAACATAATTAAGTAGACTTTGGGACTTGCTTCTATCACATCCCATAATATTTCTGAGGTTTCTCCATTTTGCACCAAAGTGCATTGCTTTTTGGCCAAATAATATTTCCCTGTATAAATAAATACATTACATCTGTTGATTTGGTTTGGTAGTTTCCACTATTTAGCTATTAGGAACGGTAATGCTATAAATATTTGTGAACAGGTTTTATTTGAGCACTTCTTTTCAATGTGTTTTTTTGTTTGTTTTGTTTTTGTTTTTTTGGAAAAGGAGCCTCACTGTGTCACCCAGGCTGGAATGCAATGGTGTGATCTTGGCTCACTGCAACCTCTGCCTCCTGGGTTCAAGTGATTCTCCTGCCTCAGCCTCCCTAGTAGCTGGGACTACAGGCATGCACTACCTCACCAAGCTAATTTTCATATCTTTAGTAGAGATGGGGTTTCACCATGTTGGCCAGGATAGTCTCAATCTCTTTACCATAAGATCTGCCCAGCTCAACCTCTTAAAGTGCTGGGATTACAGGTGTGAGCCACTACACCAGGCCTATTATCAATTCTTTTGAGGTTAAGTTGCCGAGTCATTTAGTTCTGTGAGAAACAACAAAAACTGTTTATTAATCTGGCTAGCTGTCTATTTTGTTGATATTTTTAAAAAACCTGCTCAATAGATGCAGAGAAGCCCTCCAACAAAATTCAGCAGCCCTTTATGCTAAAAACTCTCAATAAACTAGGTATTAACAGAATGTATCTCAAAATAATAAAAGCTATTTATGACAAACCCACAGTCAATATCATGATGAATGGGCAAAAAATGGAAACATTCCCTTTGAAATCTGCACTAGACAAGGATGCCCTCTCTCACCACTCCTATTCAACATAGTATGGGAAGTTCTAGCCAGAGCAATCAGGCAAGAAAAAGAAATAAAATGTATTCAATTAGGAAAGGAGGAAGTCAAATTGTCTCTATTTGCAGATAATATGATTGTATATTTTGAAGACCCCATCCTCTCAGCCCAAAATCTCCTTAAACTAATAAGGAACTTCAGCAAAGTCTCAGGATACAAAATCAATGTGCAAAAATCACAAGCATTCCTATACACCAACAATAGACTTAAAGAGAGCCAAATCAAGAACAAACTAACATTCACAATAGCTACAAAGAGAATAAAATACCTAGGAATACAACTAACAAAGGATGCGAAGGACTTTTTCAAGGAGAACTACAAACCACTGCTCAAGGAAATAAGAGAGGACACAAACAGGTGGAAAAACATTCCATGCTCCTAGTTAGGAAGAATCAATATTGTGAAAATGCCCATATAGCTTACAGTAATTTATAGATTCAACACTATCCCCATCAAGCTATCTATGACCCTCTTCACAGAACTAGAAAAAAAAACACCTTAAACTCTGTACGGAACCAAAAGAGATTCCACATAGCCAAGACAATTCTAAGCAAAAAGAACAGAGCTGAAGGCATCGTGCTACCTGACTTCAAACTATACTACAAGGCTACAGTAATCAAAACAGCATGGTACCGATACCAAAACAGAGAAATAGACTAATGGAACAGAACAGAGGCCTCAGAGGCAACATCACACATCTACAACCATCTGATCTTTGACAAACCTGACAAAAACAAGCAATGGGGAAATGATTCCCTGTTTAATAAATGGTGTTGGGAAAACTGGCTAGCCATGTGCAGAAAGCAAAAACTGGTCTGCTTCCTGACACCTTACACTAAAATTAACTCCAGATGGATTAAAGACTTAAACATAAGACCTAACAGCATAAAAATCCCAGAAGAAAACCTAGGCAAAACCATTCAGGACACAGGCATAGGCAAGGACTTCATGACTGAAACATGAAAAGCATTGGTGACAAAAGCCAAAATAGACAAATGGGATCTAATCAAACTACAGTGCTTCTGTACAGCAAAAGAAACAATAATTAGAGTGAACTGACAACAAACAGAATAGGAAAAATTTTTTTGCAATCTACCCATCTGGCAAAGTGCTACTATTCAGAATCTACAAAGAACTAAAATACATTTACAAGACAAAAACAAACCCATTCAAAAGTTGGTGACGGATATGAACAGATACTTTTCAAAAGAAGGCATTTATGAGGCCAAAAAACCTATGAAAGAATGGTCATCATCACTGGTCATTAGAGAAATGCAAATCAAAGCCATATTGAGATACCATCTCACACCAGTTAGAATGGCGATCATAAAAAGTCTGGCGACAACAGATGCTGGAGAGAATGTGGAGAAATAGGAACACTTTTACTTTGTTGGTGGGAGTGTAAATTAGTTCAACCATTGTGGAAGACAGTGTGGTGATTCCTCAAGGAACTAGAAATAGAAATTCCATTTGACACAGCAATCCCATTACTGGGTATATATCCAAAGGATTATAAATTGTTCTATTATAAAGACACATGTACACATATTCATTTTGACACCGTTTACAATAGTGTGTACCTGGAACAAACCCAAATGCCCATCAATGATAGACTGGACAAGGAAAATGTGGCACATATATACCTTGGAATAATATGCAGCCATAAAAAATGGTGAGTTTGTGTTCTTTTTAGGGACATAGATGAATCTGGAAACCATCATTCTAAGCAAACTAACACAAGAACAGAAAAATCAAACACTGCAAGTTCTCTCATGGGTGGGTGTTGAACAATGAGAACACATGGACACAGGGAGGGAAGCATCACACACTGGGGTCTGATGGGGTGGGGAGGGAATTGGGGTGGGGATGTTGGGGAGGGATAACATGGGGAGAAATGCCAGATATAGGTGGCGGGGGGGATGAGGGCAGCAAACCACATTGCTATGTATGTACCTATGCAATTGCCGGGAACTCTTGACCAGCAAGAGGGTTCCAACCTGAATGGGGAGCGCACTGGAAATAATAAAGGAGACAAAAAGCAGGGTCAGGAGGGATGAAGAGATATTGCTCTCTCATCAAGTTTATTATCTGAGGGCTAAGAATATATAGTTTTCAGGGTCTGATTGATGTCATGGTAAGGAGAAAAATAAGTAGCTAAATCATCAATTCTATACAATAAATTGACAGCTAAGTGAAAGGTGGCTATGGAAGATAATAATATCTTTGGTGCTCATAAGCAAATTTCTTATAGCAAAAAGGTTTGTTCCTCATGAATGTGGGGGCCAACTGGTTTTGCCTGTCTGGTTATCTTTTAGCTAGATTCTCCTTTTTTCCTGTCCTCAACTTCCCTATCTCTACTTCCCTCTGCCTAGGGGCTCTGCTTCTGGGGTCAACCTCCCGTATAGTGAACACCTGCTTTGCAGTCTCACACGGGAGGGTCCCCAACATGCAATAATCCTGCATGTTCTGCACATGTACTCCAGAACCTAAAGGGCAACAAAATATTTAAAAAAATAAAAATAAAAAACAGCTACCATGAAGCTGCTGAAAGAAGTTCTAAGAGGCATATGAGAGCACGGAAAGTTGAACAAAGCCTCCTGTTTTAACAAAAGTTGATCAGTCACTCTTCAATATACATTACTCAGATTACTACAAGACTTTAATTATTTTTTTGAATTTTTTTAAAGTGATTTGATAATTTTTGTTATTGTTTTTATTACTTTTAACAAGCTGCCAATGTACAGGGGGTCTACACTACAGTATTCGTGAAGACCTATCTACTATAATTCTTTAAAGAGAATATACTTCACACGCTTATGAAGTATGCAAGTAATTTTTCAAAAAAAGTAATTTTTACAAAGAAAAAGAGATTCTATAAGGATTTAATCATGATTAAAGCACCAAAAATATGAAATTGAAAGCATGAAATATTTGAGGACTTCATAATAGTTTGTTGAAGCTAGAAATTAGTATACATGTAAAGAACCAATGACTCCTAAAGCTTAAAAAAATATACACCTTACCCAGCAATGTAGACAATAATAGGTAGGTGATGAATTTTAACCATGGAAGTGTGAGAGTTAGGGGTGGAGTTTTATGGAATGGTTAGACATGATACTTCTATTCCTATCCGATCCCCAATTAAAAATTCTTGTATTAAAGATCAATTTTCTTCTTTCCAGGAAGAACCTCCTTGTTAATATATTTGTAGTTTCCTCCGTAACAAAACATTTCATAAATGCAGCTTAAACCCTCATAATGATCTACAACTCAGCTACCTCATGCAGTATTTAAATATTAGAATCATTGGGAGACTCTGCTAGAAATTGCAAGATTTAGAGGTCTGGTGTCTATCACTATGAAGAACAGGTAGCACAAATATTTTAAACAACCCATCCTAGTAAATAATCTTCATGGGGCCAATTTCAATCACTTTTACAGCATCTCCTCAGAGTCTTTCCCAACCACTGTTTTCTAAATTTTACCTCTACCATGGTCTTGCATCTTCCCTGCTGTATTTTTTTTTATAAAATTTACTATTGCCTAATATTGTTTATTACTTCATTGTTGTATTTTAACTTAAGGTATGAACTCCAGAAGGGCAGTAATTATGTTCCATTAATTGGCACTTAGAAATGCTCAAGCATTTACACAGGAAGTGCTCATTAATATCTGGTTAATAAAATATTTCCCCAGTTAACATTATCCAATATAGAAAACTGCTCACCCAGGGTATGTAAATATTTATGTAGGAATGCATGACCATCTTTTAATTGTTCACTTTCTCCAAATTGTGAATGTGTGATCATGAGGTTCTTCCTTTTTACTCTAAAACTGTGGTAGGATTATATCCCACTCTGCAGAAAGTTGACTACATAGCCTAACCTGAAATTTTGCTAATGCCTATGTTTATGCTAATAACAAAAAAATAGATAATATCTCTTGAAAGATTACCTGGACCCATCACTGTGCTCTAAATTTTTCCTGCATCCTTACTAAAAAAGTATGAATGAAATTCTAGGAATGTGGCTTAGAGAGGCCAAATCACACACTTAATTAGTAGCAAAAACATGATCCAAATGAGATCAACTTGAATCTCATTTAACCTTTGATTGAAAGGTATTGTTTGTATGCTTATATTAGTTTTCTATATCTGCTATTACTAATTACCACAAACTAGTAGCTTAAAACAACATATGTACATTATCTTTCATATCTGAAGGCCAGAATTCTAAAATGTCATCAAAGCTGAAAGAGTCAAGTGGAGTCTTTCTCAAATAATATCACTCTGATCGCTACTAAAGACTTACCACTATCACTTTTAAGGACCTTTGTGATAACATTGGTCCCACATGGATAATTCATAAAAATATTTACATCTCAAGATTCTTATTTTAAGCACATTTACAAAGCCTTTTTTTTAAACCATATAAAGTATTTATGTATTTATAGGTTGTAGAGATAAGGTCATGGATATCACTGAGGGAGTATTCGTCTACCACAATGTTTTCATTCACTGTAAAGTTCTGGCTAAAAATAACATTCATCTCAATGACTTTATAACACTGTATATTTCACAAAATATATAAATAGGATAAAATATTTTTCTTCCACTTACTCTTTACACCCTGAATCCCTTCACACTGTCTCATTAAAACATGATATTCAGAAGTCTCATAATTGGTTAAAGATAACAGCATTCATACTCCAAAAATTCTAGTTCAGAAGGTTTGATCTGAGCCAGAACATTACTATTTTTCAAAATTCACCAGAAAATTCTGACCACTTGTTAGAAATACTGATATTCAAAAACAAATCCAAACTCCTTAGGCTGATATAAAGATCTTTTGTTTCTCAACCTTATATATCCTCAGTGTTTTTCAGTCCATGGAATGGATGTATGCCTAATACACTTCAATTACACATATTATCTAGGTAGCAAAATAGGTCATCTTAATATTGCTATGCTTTTATCTCAGAAAGATAGCAGAGTTACTGACATCTGGCCAGGAAACATCTCTTCTTCCTTCAATTTTCTATCAATTTCCCCTACGACTTGTTCTTTGAAGATCTCCTTTTTCCATCTTCTTATTTCAGTGTGCTTCACCATATTTTGCTTTCACCATTCTTATATGTTAGTTTATTACTAAAATTATGTTAACTGAATTATAATTATTTATTTCTTCATATTTTCTTCACCAGCTATGAACTCCTTATAGCCAGAAGTCCTTCCAATTTTTAATATACACATATAGAGTCATGCACTGCCTAACAATGAGGGTACTTTCTGAAAAAGGCATTTTCCTGTGATTCTGTCATTGTATAAACATCATAGAGTGCACTTACACAAACCTAGATGATATAGCCTATTGCACACCTAAGTTGTATGGTATAGTCTATTGCTCCGAGTCTACAAACTTACACAGCACGTTACAGTACTAATGCTAAGGGTAATTTTGACACAATAGGAAGAATAGTTATTTGTAAACATTTTTAAAGCACAGCAAAAATCTGATATAAAAGATAAAAAATGGTACACATATATAGGCCACTTACCTTGATGAAACTTGCAGGACTGGTTTTTGAGGATAGACTGAATGTGAAAGCCTGGGACATTTTTGTATGCTACTGTAGTCTTTATAAACAGTATACACCGGCTGCATTAAATTTATAATACAAATATATTTTTGTTAATAAGAAATTAACCATAGCCTACTATATTTTTTTCACTTTATATCATTTTTTTTATCTTTTTGACTCATAAAACCCTGGGCTTCAAAAACTAACATATAGTACAATTATACAAAAATATTTTCTTACTTTATATTCTTATTCTATAAATTATTTCTATTTTTTTTTCACTTTTTAACCCCTTTGATTAAAAACTAAGACACAAACATATATATTTGCCTAGGCCTATACAGGATCAGGATCATCAATATCACTGTCTTCCACCTCCACATTTTTTTGTGCTGGGAGGCCTTCAGGGGCAATAGCAAGCATAGGATCATCATCTCCTACAATATCAATGCCTTCTTCTAAAATACCACCCGAAGGACCTGCCTGAGGCTGTTTTATAGTTACCTATTTTTTAATAAGTAAAATGAGTTGACACTAAAATAATGATAAAATGGATATTACAGCAGATACATAAACTAGTAATATCGTAACATATCATCATTGAGTATCACATACTGTACATAATTGGATTGCTATACTTTCATGTAACTGGCAAGGCGTTATGTTTGTTTGCACCAGCATCACCACAAACACACAAGTAATGTATTATGTTATAATATCACTGGGCAATAGAAATTTTTCTCCTCTAATATAATTAGATGGGACCACCATCAGATATACAGTTCTTCATTGACCAAAATGTTGTTACATGCAGCACATGAGTGTATATGAAAAACATATATGAGATATTTGTATCTAATTTTTAACATTATAGTTTTTTAATTCTGAAAGGTATTTTGTAAACCTCATGGAAATTCATAAATGAAATAAAAATGGACATATCCCAGAGATTTTTGTAGATATTTGCATTTTAACACTCTTAGTTTTTTCTTACCTCCTAAGAACATATTTCTCCAGTAGAATAGTTTTCAGTGTACAATAGGCCAGTTTTTATGTTTATACTAATCACACCATAGAAGTTTTGATAAACTACCCATTCATTTCAACAAATATGCTTTAAAAACTAAATTTTGTTTGAAACTAAGTGAAAAGAATAAACAACCTAAACAGAAAACAGCAAAAAGCAAAAGCAAACATATATGTATAATATTTTTATAGTTAGTAAAAGATAAATGAGAATGCAAATAATAAGTTTTACAATGAAAAGTTAAAATATATTGGAAAAATTGAAAACTCATCACAGTTTTATATATAAGGCATGTTCTACATCACACACAGACACACACAAATATTTAAAGGATATGGAATATGTTGTGTTATTTTCAAAATTTTTACTATTCAATTGGTTTTTCAACACTGTAAAATTGACTGACTTATTTAAAATAAATTAAAAGCAAACATTATATAAAATAAAACCCTGTGGATTTTGCTTTGTTTTTTCCATAATGTTTTTCCATGATCTCCAGAAAAAAAATTAACACCTTCAAATTTGAATAAAAATTCAAATTATTCATCAATTGTTTCTATTAAAATATAATTTTGAACACTTTCTTGGTATGAATATTATGATTTGATCTCCTTTGGTAAACTTCTGTCTTGCTTTACGGGTATGATCATAGACTGTTTATATCCCCAAAGAAGCAGCAGAAACTAGAATAAGTGTTAGGGCAGGAACTGGGAATATATGCATGAAACTGAATTGTGAAGAGGCTGGATAAACAAGAAAATGAAAAACAATTGAATTAACTAGAATTTTTCCATTTGAATCTACTCTCCCAAGAATGCAGATTTAAGATCTTGTCAAGAAGAGAGTATAACATGGTGTAAGAATAACTATCATTAAAATGGAAAACATAATGGCCTACACAAAGTGAGGTACAAATAGCAGAATTTCTGTTGCAGACAAAAATAATTTGTTACCAATATACCTGCCATAAAAGAATAGCTAAAAGAAGTTCTCTAAACATAAAAGAAATTATAATGTAAGGAATTCTGGAACATCAATAAGGAAGAAAGAACAGCACAGTCAAAATACGGAGAAATGCAATAGACTTTTTCTGCTTGGGTTTTCTATATTATGTTTTATGGTTGAAGCAATAATTACAAACTGCCTAATGTAATTCTCAATGTATGTAGAAGTAATAGAGCAATACATTACAAATGTAAGAGAGTAAGCCAAAAACAGAGAACCAGAGCTGCTATACTTCTTGTAAATTGGAAAAATGTTGAAACCAGTATACTGGCCCATGTAATGTGCATATGTAATAATAATACCTACAGCATTCAAAGCAATGCATTCGACAACTCTATAGATAAATCAAAACATTTAAGTTGCCCACGGGAAAGCAATAAATAAAAAATGAAAGCAGATAAACCAAAGTGACAGATAACAGAAAAATTATATGGCAAATATAAGCCTGAAATATAAATAGTTATGTAAAATAAAAATAGCCTGAGTGCACCAATTAAAAGACAGACACTGGTAGAGTAGATAAAAACATGACATAAACATATGCTGTCTATAAGAAATTAACTTCATATAAAATGGTATAGCTGGGATGAAAGTAAGCCAATGGAAAAACTGTCCTAATGATACAATGATAGAGGCAGGAGGCAGAGAAATTCTAAGCAGACAGGGACAGATCCCTGGTGAAAGCCCCATCCTCGAGGCAAAAAGCCTGAGACCACAGCCCAAAAGTGAACACATTCCTATTTTCCCACTAGAATACTGCCTTTTCCAAAACCACCCATAGCTCACCCCATCCCTCCACCTTGTGCCCATAAAACCCCAAAACATTGCAGACTATTTCAACATGGCTGGAAGTTGGAGAGAAGCAGCTTGACTTCGGAGGGACAGCTTGATGCCATAACTTCAGAGAATCTAATAAGCGAAGGCCAGACTTCAGGGGAAGATTACCTTCTTGCCCTGTCCCCTTTTCAGCTCCCCTTCCCACTGAGGAACACTTTCATTGGCAATAAAATCCTTCATATTTACCATCCTTCAATTCATTCATGCAACCTCATTTTCCCGGACGCTGAACAAGAGCTCAGATACAAGCCACAAGTGTGGATAAAAAAGTCACAAAGAGCAGTTACCACTTACACTGACCGTAAATGGCAGAGCTAAAAAAGCACTATAACATGCACACTGGGGCTTCAAGCGTTTGGGGCACACTGCCTCAGACCCTGTTGCAGAGCCTGCACAGAGTTTGCTCCTGCCAAGCCCAAAACCACTCTCCCTAGCTCCTGCACCATTCACCTGCATGCTCCCTCCATGAGGGGTGGAACAAATCAGGTCTGAGTGATTGGAGTTTGCTCCTGACAGTGCAGAAATGGTTGGCTTGTTCCAGCCTTTGTGCACTCCAGTTCCTGCCTCGTTCCCTCACGCGCACCCTTGTATGAGGAGTGAAGGGGTCAGGAAAATATCCTGCTTCATCTAAGGGACCATCTGGGGTTCATCAGAAGGTTAAATAAATGTGGATCTGCTGGATCTGTCTCTTCAGATTTTTTCCACGACTTCTTGTCCTCAAAATTTCCTCTGAGTTATGCCACTTACAAAGGACAGGATGCAACTCTGCCACCTCTCTCTTTCTTTTGGGTGAAAGGACTGTTGGCTCCGTTTCCCTTCATGGACATCTAGCCATCGTGTGGGGTGAAATAAAGTCCTGGGACAACTGAGAGCATCTGACTGAGGCCACTCCTCAGTGCTGCCACAAGGCCCCTAGACTGGCCCTGACCACCTGTTAGTGCCTCGACCAAGATCAAGACTTTTCTATAGTATCTTTCCCTTTATTCTTTCATGGTTTGAAATGATTTCTATCTCTTCTTTCATAATGATAAGGGTTTTGCTACAAAGTGCAGAACTCTTACTAGGTAGAATGAGTATTTGCTTTAACCCTTAAACTTTGGTGGAAAAATGCCTCATAGCCCTTTGTACAAAGCTTTGGCCAAATAATGATCTGCAGGAAATACTGGCGTGGCCTGAGGAAAGAACCATTTAGTTTGATACCATTCTGTAGTTGGACCTTTTCTGTAAACACAAGGGCAAATGGTCTAAGTTCCCATATGTTCAGATGTTCAGGCTTCCTTTACCTTGCAGGGAGTATTAGTGTGTTAGCGTTCTCTAGAGGGACAAAACTAATTCTATATGTATATGTATATATAAATGTGTGTGTGTGTGTACATATATAAAAGGGAGTTTAAGTATTAACTTATATGATCACAAGGTTTCACAATAAGCTCTCTGCAAGCTGATGAGCAAGGAGAGCCAATCCAAGTACCAAAGCTGAAGAACTTGGGATGTGATGTTCAAGGACAAGAAGCATCTAGTATGGAAGAAAGATGCAGGCTGAAGGCTGACAGGCCAAGCCAGACTAGCCCTTTCACATTTTTATGCCTGCTTTATATTCTAGCAGCACTGGCAGCTAATTAGATGGTGCCCACCCAGATTAAGGTTGGGTGTGCCTTTCCTAGCCCACTGACTCAAATGTTAATCTTCAATGGAAATACCCTCACAGACACTCCCATGATCAGTACTTTGCATCTTTCAATCCAATGAAGTTGACACTCGGTATTAACCATCATAAGTCCACTCCTTGTCAACTTGAACCCAAATACATCTCCTGAGATCATGAATAATCTTCAAGTAAAGAAAGTAATGAGGTCATAATAACACCTAACACATTACGACTATCCTTTGCATATCCAGAAATACACCAATCCCCAAACCAAATGTTACTGCATAAAGTTAAAATACTTAAATGCTGATATGAAGTCAATAAATCTTATGTCACATGATAAAGGAGATTAAGATATTTTCTTAGTGCAAGTGTATACATGCACAAGCATGTTTTTTTTTAAAAAAGGAGGAAATAGTCATGACAATTACAGTCGTCTTTTCTACAACTGGTAACATGGTTGTAGCTGGTATTGATGACTACCTTCCTCTACTACCCATTCTGTATTTCCTTTCCCTTCAGCAAAAACCTCAACAGACCATGGTTTTTTTTCCTGGTAGAGTTACCCAAAGCTCTAAACCTGAAGGGTTTGAGCCATTTGTAGCCCTGCCTGAATTGGGCTATTGTAGTTTCTCATTGACTTTAATCATGGGGCATGGTAATACTAAGAGATTCTCTCATGAATATCCTGTATTCCAGGCATACTCTTTCTTAACACCATTGTGGAGTAGTAGATTGATTTTATCTTAATAATCCAGGTCAGTCACCCCAGCCAATACTGTAACTCCATTCTTTGCCTATTGACTTAAAGGTAGAAGGAGCCCAAAGTCTCCAGGTGGCAATTTTAACTTCCAGATTAATTGAATCATTGTTTGGTCTCCTGGTGGCAATTCCCCTTTCTCAGGAGCTTAGACTTCTAGGCCAACAGAATGTACTGTCATGGAAACAGGAAGCAAAATTTTACTAGTGAATCACTAGAGATGATGGTGAGTGGTGCCACTTCAACTTCCACCCCTTGATTCCTGGACCCGTGAATCATGGCTATGGGAGAAACAATACCAATGTATATTGGGTGCTGATTCAGAGAATACACAGCCTTCTGGGGAACTTTGCTCCAGTCCTGCAAAGTATTGTCAGCTAGTTGGCAATTTAATTATGACTTCAAAAGATCATTCCACCATTCTATCAATCAAGCTGCTTCAGGATAATGGGGATCATGCTAAGACCCGTGAATTCCATAAGCATGAGTGCACTGCTGCACTACTTTAGCCATAAAGTAAGTTCCTTGGTCAGAGGCAATGCCTTATGGAATTCCATGACCTTATGTTTCTTGGTTCTCCACATATGGTCAAGATATTATGTATAGAGTCCCTAAACTCCTCTTCTCTCATGAAGGGTGAACCAAGAGTATCAAATGCATTTATTTTGCATAACTCTCTAAACAGTTCATACCAAGGACTATCAGTGTTCTCCATTCTGTTATAAGTAAAGTTCTTAGCATTTCTGGGTCTAACTATAATAAGAAGCCAACTCCAGAAACCCCAAAACCAATGAAAAAACTCCATCCTTCATATTCTGTTTCTCTAGAACAAGTCCTACTACCAAAATCTGTATTAGTCAGGGTTCTCTTAGAGCAACAGAACTAATAGAATACAAAGGGGAGTTTATTAAGTAGTATTAACTCATATAATCACAAGGTCCTACAATAGGCCATTTCCAAGCTGAGGAGCAAGGAAGCCAAAGCTTGCTCCAAAGTCCCTAAACTGAAAAACTTGAAGTCTGATGTTCAAGGGCAGGAAGCATCCAGCATGTGAGAAAGATGTAGGCTGAGAGTCTAACCCAATGTAACTCTTTCACATTTTTCTGCCTGATTAAAATTCTAGCCATGCTGGCAGCTAATTAGATGGTACCCACCCAGATTAAGGATGTGTCTGCCTTTACTAGCTAACTGACTCAAATGTTCATCTCTTTTGGCAACACCCTCACTGACACACCCAGGATGAATACTTTGTATCCTTCAATCCAATCAAGTTGAGCACTGAATTAACCATCACACTGGGTAATCCAGACCTTTGCCGACAGTGTAAGATTGATTCAGCCCTCCTGTTTGCCAACTCAGGAGAGGCTGCAAGGGGCAATTCCAGGGAACTAAAAAAAAACCCAGAGGCATCTCCAGTAGGGGAGCCAGCTCCCTCTGACCCTGCTCCTCCGGGTCCACCCCAGCCTCCCTATCCAGTTTCTCTCTCTTGCTTGCCCCCTCCTAGAAATTGTCATCCTAGACAAACCCCAGTCTCACTCTAAACCCTCCGACAGATGCCTAATGAATCTGGCCCCATAAAGATCCAGATAACCTTTGCTCTGCAGTACTTAAGACAAATTAAGGGGAATCTTGGCATGTTTTCAGATGAGCCTGAGAGATATACATAGGCTTTCCAGAACTTCAGTTGAGAGGATGATGTTTAAGGCAGGTCTGGCAAATATTAATAACCTGTTTAACCATTTGTATTAGGTTTTTACCTGAGAACAGTCTCTGGGCCAATTGATAGGTTTTATCCTTACCTAGGTAGAATCTTGGTGAAGCCTTTTAAGAACTTTCAATTAGTTAGCCTCCAAGTATTTGAACTCTCCTGGAAAGATGTTACGATACTTTTGAATCAAACCCTGACTAACACTGAGAAGCAGGATGCTCTGCAAACAGCAGAGAGATTTGGGGATGAGATTTGTGCTGCATATAGTGCCAGGGAAGGGGTTGAACTTTACCCAACTGGAAAAGAAGTAGTACCGTTGGGTGACCCTAAATGGGATCTCAAAATGACAAGATGGGAAAATAGAAGAGGAGACATGTGCATAATTGGAGGGCCTACACAGGACTAGAACTAAGCCTCTCAATTATACCAAGCTATTCATAATATACCAAGGGTTTTATGAGAATTCTACCACCTTCCTGGAAAGGCTAAAGAGACCTTGGTAAAGCACACTTCTCTATGTGCTGATTCAGCAGAGGGACAACTAATCCTAAAGGAAAAGTGTGTTACTCAGGCAGCCTCTGATACGAGGAGGAAATTGCAGAAACAAGGACAAGATAGTCCTTTAGAAAACCTCTATAGTCCTCTATGCCCATGCTGCTGTCTGGAAAAAGAGGAGTTTTCTCACAGCTAATGGGTCTCCCATTGAATACCACAAGAAAATCAGTAGGGTATTACCCTTGGTTTTCCTACTCCTGAAGTGGCAGGAGTACGTTGTAAAGGCCACCAAAACGGGGTGGATGAAGTGCTGAGGAAAATTGTTTGGCAGATGAAGCAGTTTCTGATCCACTTGAGGTAACACTGATCCAGGTGGGCCCCGTAAGACAAATAAAACCTCAATATTATCCTGCAGAAAAAGAATAGGCCACCTCTCAAGGATATATCTTTCAGTCCTCAGGATGACTACGATCAGAGGATGGCAAGCTTCATCTACTGGCGGCCAACTAACTGAAAGTTTGTAAAAGGCTTCGCCAGAATTCTACCTAGGTAAGGATAAAACTTATCAATTGGCCCAGAGAGTCTTCTCCGGTAAATACCTGAAACAAACGGTTAAACAGGTCATTAATGTTTGCCAGACCTGCCTTAAACATCATCCTCTCAACTGAAGACCTCTTCTCCCAGGAACCCAAAGGATAGGGTGCTACCTGGGGGAAGACTGGCAAATGGATTTCACCCATATTCCATATAAAAGGAGCATTCAGTACCTCCTAGTGTGGATGGATACCTTTGCTAACTAGGGAGCAGCATTTCCGTGTTGGACAGAAAAAGCCTCTGAGGTGATAAAAGTACCAATTAACGCCATCATTTAACACTTTGGACATCCTAAATGCCTTTAGAGCAATAATGGCCCCTTATTCAAGGCAGCTGTCACCCAGGGGATCTCAAAGTCACTAGGCATACAGTACTATCTTCATCGTGCTTGGAGACCACAATCCATAGGAATGGTAGAAAAGATAAATGATACTATCAAAAGGCACCTCAGGAAACTGTTTCAGGAGACTCATCTTCCCTGGACTGTCCTTCTCATCGTAGGTTTCCTACGTATTAGAAACACCCCTTTAAAGCTAGGCTTGAGTCCCTTTGAAATGTTGTATGGATGGCCTTTCCTTACCAATGATTTCTTGCTAGACCAGGAAACCTCGGATTTGATTAAACGGATAATTTCTTTGGCTCATTTCCAACACGAACTGAAACAACGTTGCAGGCCCAATCCTAGGAACTAGGGCCACCTTTACTCAACCCAGGAGACCTAGTCCTGGTTAAAGTACTTCCTTCCCTTTCTTCCTCTATAAGCCCACTTTGGGAGCGGCCTTGCACTATACTTCTTTCTAGTCTTATGACAGTGAAGCTCACTGGAATAGATTATTGGATTCATTATCACCAAGTAAAGACCTTGGGATATGATTAAGTTACCTTCATCAACACAGAAAAGCACCCAAAGTACCAATGTGAAGAGATCAGGGAACTCAAGCTAAAAATTACAAAATATAAGTTAATAATTGAACTTCTGTGGATATTCTCTTTATAGTCTTGTTTATGCTTGCTGTTCTTACCTTCATTCTATTCTTACCAAAGACCTGTTAATCTTGAATGCCACGGGAATATCTAATCTACTCCCCTAAACTGTTATCCCTTTTCTAAACATAATTGCAAACCATATACAGTTTAATTTATTTCACCAGGGTGAAACAGTTTTGGGCACAATATTGCTTTCAGAAAAATTAATATATTTTACTTTTTATTTGTGTAATCTTTGAAACTAGATTCTCTCCTTTTAACCTCTTTTTGTGTAATACACATATTTGATCCATGCATACTTAACCTTGTAAAACTTGTTTCTTTTAAACTACAGGCCCTCAAACTCCAAACAGTTAAGCATCTGGAGCCCCTGATGATGCTCCCTTTTGCTGAGGACCCTTAAATAGACCACTGGGAGGAATCTGACTGTCATTCTCCCCAAAACAATGCCCCCATCAGCAGGAAGTAGCTAAGATCAGCAATCATCTGCAGTCTAATGGCAGTTAGATGTGCCTTTTCAGGGTTGTGGTGGGGGGGAAATGATAGAGGCAGGAAGCAGAGAAATTCTAGGCAGACAGGGTTGGTCCCCGGCAAAAGCCCCACCCTCAAGCTGAAAGGCGTGAGACCACTGTCCAAAGTGAGAACTTATTCCCCTGTTTTTCTCTCCAAATGTTGCCTTTTCCTAAACCACCCATGACCAATTCTGCCCCCCCACCAATCCTATGCCTAAAAGGAACCACAGGCTCAGCTGGCAGAGAGAAGAAGCATCTGGACATCAGGACTATGGCTGGTTATCAGAGAGAAGTGGCTTGACTTCAGAGGGACAACTTGACACATAAATTTGAAGAAGAACCGAGCCAGAGATGGCCTGGCTTCAGGGAAAGATTATCTTCCCACCCCATTGTCTTTTCAGCTCCCTTTCATGTTAAGAGTCATTTTATCCAGCAATAAAATCCCCACATTTACCATCCTTCAATTTGCTCATGCAACCACATTTCTCCTGGATGCAGGACAAGAGCTTGGGAGCCACAAGTGCAGATATAAAAGGCCCACTGAGCCATTAAACAGTTAAGCCACTTGTGAACTATGGAGCTCAAAGAGCACTGTAACACACTCTCTGGGGCTTCAGGGGTCACAAGCACAACCCCCAGACACTGCCACAGAGTCCACAGGGAGTTTGCTCTAGCTGGTGTCCAAAAGCACTCATCTCAGGTCTTACACCCACTCACCTGCACACTCCTTCCCACAAGCGGTCAAATGCATCTGGTCTACCTGAGTGGAATTTGCTCCTGCGAACCCTGAAGTGTCCAGCTGGTTCCAGTGCTCATGCGCTCCAACTCCCACCTTGTTTGCTTGCATGTTCCCTCCCGTGAGGAGCAAAAGGGTCATAGAAATAGTCTTCATCACTTGCAAATATGAATTAAATTAAAACAAGATTAACTGTAACAATATCAGATAAAGTAGCTCCCAGAGCAAACAAAATAATCAGAGATATAAGTATTACATAATGATATGTCAGTCTACCAGTGAGACATATCAATTCTAAATGTGTACAATCCAATTATCAGAAATGTAAAATACATTAAGCAAAAAGTGATAGAATTGAAATGATAAATAGAAAACTCCAAAATTATTATTTTATATTTCAATGCCCATCTCAACAATTATTAGAGCAAGTAAACTGTCAATCATTATGAATATAAAACTGAACAATTTCATGAACAGACAGGATGTATTTAATGTTTATAGAACAGAACCCATCAACCATATTAAAAGATTCGACATTAGTAGTCATTAGGGAATTGCAGGTTAAAACACAATGAGAAATCGTTACATACCATTGGATCAGCAAAAGTAATAGAGAAAGAGAAAGGAAGAAATATGATAACAAATAAAATGCTGAAGAGAATATGGAGAAACTGGGTGACTCATCTGTCTTTGTAAGAATGTAAATGGTACAGTCATTCTGAAAAACAGCTTGACAGTTTTGCAAGAGAAGAAACATACATTCACCAAACAATTCAGTAATTTTTCTCTTAGCCATTTAGCTTAAAGGCATAAAAAGTGTATGTGCACAAAAGCGTATACACAATTGTTTGTAGCAGTTTTATTTGTTTATTAGTCTGTTCTTACACTGTACCTCAAAATCATGGCTGAAGAAGAATGAGGAGCAAAGTCATGTCTTATATGGTGGCAGGCAAGAAAGTTTGTGCAGGGGAACTCCCCTTTATAAAACCATCAGATCTCATAAGATTTATTCACTATTGTGAGAACAGCATGGAAATTATCCATTTCTATTTCTCAGTTACTTACAACTGGGTCCCTTCCATGACATGTGGAAATTATGGAAGCTACAATTCAATATAAGATTTAGGTGGGGACACAGCCAAACCATATAATTCTGCTCCAGCCCCTCCAAAACTACATGCCCTCACATTTCAAAACCAATCATGCCTTCCCAACAGTTTCCCAAAGTCTTAGTTTATTTCAGCATTAACTCAAAAGTTCACAGCCCAAAATCTCATTTGAGACAAGGCAAAATCTTATCACCTATGAGCCTGTAAAATCAAAAGCAAGTTAGTTACTTCCTAGATATGATGGGGGTACAGGCATTGGGTAAATACGCCCATTCCAAATGGGAGAGACTGGCCAACATGAAGGAAGTACAGGCCCCATGCAAGTCCAAAATCTGGTGGGGCTGTCAAATCTTAAAGCTCTGAAATGAGCTATATAGAATATATGCATATAGGATATATGCATATACATGTCTATAATAGTATATATATATGTGTGTGTGTGTGTGTGTGTGTATGTGTGTGTGTGTATATATATGTGTGTGTGTGTGTGTGTGTGTGTGTATATATATATATATATATATATATATATATATATATATATCCTGTTCTGCCCCTCTAAGAGAACCTTGACTAATACAGATTTTGGTACCGGGAGTGTTTCTAGAAGAGCACAATATTAAGAATGGAGTTCTTTTGTTGGTTTTGGGGTTTCTGTAGTTGGCTGCTTAATATATAAATATAAATACATAGATTTATATATATGTGTATATATAATACACATATATATATTGTGTGTGTATATATATATACACACACACACATACATATATATATATATATATGTATATGAATTAGTTAAGTATTAACTTACATGATCACAAAGTCACACAATAGGCTGTCTGCAAGTTGAGGAGCAAGGATAGCCAGTCTGTGTCACAAAACTGAAGAACTTGGAGTCTGATGGAGTCTGATGTTCAACAGCAGGAAGCATCCAGCACAGGAGAAAGATGTAGGCTGGGAGGCTGGGCTCCTCTCTCCTCTTCACGTTTTTCTGCCTGCTCTATATTCTCTGGTAGCTGATTAGATGGTGCCCACTCAGTTAAGAGTGGATCTGCCCTCCCTAATCTCAAAAGAGATTGACTGACTCAATCTGTTTTTTGTTTTTGTTTTTTGTTTTTTGTTTTTTTTTGAGACGGAGTTTCCCTCTTGTTACCCAGGCTGGAGTGCAATAGCGCGATCTCGGCTCACTGCAACCTCCGCCTCCTGGGTTCAGGCAATTCTCCTGCCTCAGCCTCCCGAGTAGCTGGGATTACAGGCATGCGCCACCAAGGCCAGCTGATTTTTTGTATTTTTAGTAGAAATGGGATTTCACCATGTTGACCAGGATAGTCTCGATCTCTTGAGCTCGTGATCCACCAGCCTCGGCCTCCCAAAGTGCTAGGATTACAGGCTTGAGCCACCGCGCCCGGCCGACTGACTCAATCTCTTTTCACAACACCCTCAGAGACACACCCAGGATCAATACTTTGTATCCTTCAATCCCATCAAGTTAACACTCTGTATTAACCATCATATATATATGTGTGTGTGTGTGTGTGTGTGTGTGTGTGTGTATACATGTATATGTATATATATATATGTGTGAGTGTGTTTGTTTCATATATGTGTAACATATGCCTGTTTCATATATATACATATATATGTTTGTTTCAATGAAAAAAGATATTTGTATTTTGAGGCATGATGCAACCAGGAGACATAATAATCCTTCTTCTCATCAGCTACATGAGGGTTTAGGACTTCAAAGATAATGTAAATGAAGGAAAGAGTTCTATCAAACAGGAAAAAAGAATTGAAAAACAAAATATTCCAAGTATTGTTATTGTGAATGAGGATAGTATATAATTTATTGTCACATTCACATTCACTGAATTGATAATAATAACAATTTTAATAATGTTCCCTCTAAATGACCTAATTATCACAGATAGAGCATCCATAATCTAAGAATCCAAAATCTGAAATGCTCTAAAATCTGAAACTTTTAGATCACCGATATGATAACACAAGTAGAGTAATTCACACCTGACCTTATGTGACAGGTCACAGTCAAAATTCAGGTGCACAAAAGTTTATTCAGCATCCCCAAGGGATAACAGGCTCTCCTGGCCCCCTTCAGTTCAGCTGTGATATATATATATATCTTTTTTATGCAAGTCCAGATTTCCCCACACAAGTCACCCACAAAGGGTAATGAAATGGCACATGTGCAGGCCAGATGCACCAAATACAGGTTTCCCACAATGTCCCAAAAGGAGCCAACACCTATGTGCATTACTCACTGTTTTTATTATTTTCTTTGTTTATGCTTCTTTTCCTTCTGTGCTGTATCGGTCTTCAGATGCTCGAACAGGCAATATCGATAAGAAAATGAGGAGGCACTTTTGTTTATCTATAGCACAGAAAGTCAACCTGTTAGAGAAACTAAATAGCAGTATAGATGTGAAACATCTTACAGAAGAGTATACTGTTGGAATGCTCACCGTATATATGAAATAAAGAATCAGAAGGATCAACTGTTAAAGTTCTATGCTGGAAGTGATAAACAGAAATTAAAGAATAATATCAAAACTGCATAAAGCTAGGAATGAAGATTTTGATTACGTACTGAATGACTGGATTCGTCAGCATTGCAATGAATACATGCCACTTAATGGTGGGCTAACCAGTAAACAAGCAAAGATCGGTTGGGATGAAATGAAAATTCAAAGAAACTGAATATTCAACAGGCTTGTTGCAGAAATTTAAGAAAGACATGGCATTAATTATTTCTAAAATTTGTGGTGGTAAAGCATCTGCTGATCACAAAGCAGTGTAGAAATTCATTGATGAATTTGCCAAACTCATTACTGATGGAAACCTGACACCAGAACAAGTCCATAAGGCTGACAAAACATTACTGTTTTAGCATTATTGCCCAGAAAGACACTGACTGCAACTGATGAGTCAGCCCCTATGAGAATCAAGGATGCCAAGGACAGAATAACTGTGCTGGGATGTGCTATTGTAGCTGGCTTGCATATATGTAAACTTGCTGTGATAGACAAAAGCTTATACCCTTGCTGTTTTCAAGGAATTAATTTCTTACCAGTCCATTATTATACTAATAAAATTATGAATTACCAAGGACATCTTTTCTAATTGGTTTCAGAAATATTTTGTAACAGCGATTTGTGCTCACAGCAGGGAGGCTAGATTGATTGAGAAAGGTAAGATTTTGCTATTCCCAGACAACTGTTTTCTTCCTCTTCCAGTGAAATTCTCATAAAAAAAATAGTGTTTATAAGCCTGGGCGCGGTGGCTCACACTTGTAATCCCAATACTTTGGGAAGCTGAGGAGGGTGGATCACCCAAGGTCAGGAGTTCCAGACCAGCCTGGCCAACATGGTAAAACAGCCTGGCCAACATGGTAAAACTAAAAATACAAAAAATTAGCCAGGCATGGTGGTGGGCACTGGTAATCCCAGCTACTCAGGAGGCTGAGGCAGAATTGCTAGAACATGGGAGGCAGAGGCTGCAGTGAGCCAAGGTCATGACATTGCATTCTAGCCTGGGCAACAAAAGCTAAACTCTGTCTCATAATAATAATAATAATAATAATAAGGTTTAGGCCATGTACTTTTCCCCAAAATGTGACTTGAGTAATTCAACCATGTGACCAGGTATTCTTAGATCCATGAAGAGAAATACAACACTACCAACAGCGAACAGACGCAAGGGTGTGGAAGGTTTTCAAAAGGAGTTTAGCATGAAGGATACTATTGCTAACACTTGGAATACGGTTGACTAAAGACATATTATGCATGCCTAGCACAACCTCTGGCCTATGTCTGTGTTCAGTGATGATGGTGAACAAAGTAGTGATATGAAGGATTTTGCCTGTGAAGTGAGAAAAAACATGACATCTGAATTTTTTTCATATATGAACATATACCTTCAGAATGCGTTAGTAAGCTGGAAGAAATGTATATCGAACAATTTTTTTAACATTGGTAATGAAATTTCAGTTCATTTATTGACCAATGGTGAAATAGCCAAAATGGTTCTGAATCAAAATGACCATGATAAGAGTGACGATGGAGACCAAAAACTGCCTACGGACTACATGGTGAAAATGTATAATGGGCTTATTGCAGGACTAGAGCAGCATTCAATCATAATAGAACAAGGAATACAGCAATTTATAAAATCAGAGGGACTTCTAAGACAAAAACTATTGCTAATGAGCCAGATGACTCTGGAGGAAACATTTTAAAAAGCCATCGAGCAGAATGGCTCCTCTTCCCTAAAGATTTCACTTCTTGGTCCCTCAACTACTCCTGATGTTGCTTCTCACCAGAAAACACACACAAAAACATATAAAAACAAAGCAGTGTACAGTAACCTGGTAATCAAAAACACTGTTGCAGCTGGAGACTCAAAGCTGCCATTGTTTGTTGTTGCTGTTCTTTAACAGCTGATATGGCTATTCTGGTATTTTACCATGTGCTAAATTACCCTGAACATGTTATTTTTTCACTGTATTAACACATCATATTTTTCATTGTTAAGTATATATGTATGAATAAGTTTAAGAAAATTATTGCTAATTGGTAACATATCAATTCATAGTCAGGGATAATGGTGATGCCAAACAACCGCAGATTGTCCACATGCATGGCTGAGATAGTGACACCTTTGCTTTCTAATGATTCAATGCACACAAACTTCATTTTATGCACAAAATTATTTATTTTTATTTTCATTTCCTTCCATCCAACTAAGTTAAAGATTATTTAAAATATTTTATAAAATACACACATTTATATTTATACATACAATCATGTAACATATATGCATTTATAATTTAATTGGGTTTATGATCTGATGGGGAGATAAAAAAGAATCAATTATCAGCTCCATCAAGCTGTGTGTATAAGGTACATATGAAATATAAACAAATTTTGTGTTGAGACCTGAGTCCCATCCCCAAGATATCTCATTATGTAAATATGAATGTTCCAAAATTCAAAACATCCAAAAGCAGAAACATCTCTGGTCCCAAGAATGTAAGATTAAGAGGACTTAACCTGTACTGATTTGGATGATAGGTTTGTGTATTCAGATTACATATTTGTTTCACCTTCATGTTCTGCAGTTCACCATCCAGTTGTGCATGTGTATGTACGTACAACATAAGCATTCACAATATTTTACATTATGAAATCAATATCCCATATTTACTATGGAATATAATATTCCATAAAGTATAGCATTGGGTCCTATATGGAAGCATTCAAGATGTTTTTTGCAGTTATTGTTGTGGCTGATGATGATGATGATGATATTCATGTGGGCTGATTAAAAGCAAATCCCATTCCTCATACATTCACTGTTCTCATCAGGATACAAAAGCCTTAAAATAACTACACAGGGTCACGATGCAAACTGTTTGACATGGTTATCTCAACTGTGAACTTTATGCCAGTCTTGGCAGTTGAATCTACTTCTACAGTGGTTGCTATGGTAAGTAATTGTGGAAATTCTTTTTCATATTAAATGAAAAGGGAGTTAAGTAATAGGAAGGACTGCATAAAATGGTCACAGGTATGAAAGCTAATGTTAAAGTTCTGGGGCATAAAAATGCAGTTTGAATAGGTACTGATTCACAAGACTATTTTAACCTAAAGACTTTCCTACCATTTACGAAAGAATCAGCACCATACTCAGATCCACAGTTTAAATGAAATATAGCGACAGCTAGAGGTGAAAAAAGTTATTTGAGGCACAGACACTGTTCAAAAGCCTCAGAGTTTAACTCACTAACACAGCACATGGTATAAGAGATTGAAACAACAGTGTATTGAAGTGCTGAGGCCTCAATATGTGACTGTGTATTCAAGAATCAGTTCTGGGTATAACTCAGATTCTGAAACTTTCTTCATATAATAAGTATCACTTTCAATAATGTTTTCAAGGTGGATTGCAACCCTCATTTACCAGCCACTATCAATCCAAGACCATTGTGGGGCTTCCAGATTACAACTGTCAAGATCTGTCTCAGTTGGTTGCATAGCACCTATTATTTAGATATGGGGCAAGGCCATCTTCTGGAATAGAAATGACTTTCTATTATTAGGGGTCAATAAAAATAAATATAGAGAAATGAATGACAGAAAGAACATTCAGCTGACAATACAGGGCATGGGAAACTGATCATTTAATAATGCAGACAGGAAATAAAACCTTCAAAACTCTTTCCTTTTAAATCAGAATTTCATTAATAGCTTTTCTCTTCTTATACTTGTAACATTTCATTTAATATCAACAAGTCAAGCCTTATTTATTTAGACAGTAGTTATTTGCCTAATATCTCAATGTAAAAAAAAGTCAGTGCTTAACGGGTGACAAAGTAAATATGTAATCTCACGCAAGCATCAGAAAGCTGGGAATAGAGTTGCAGTGCCTATAACAAACTGGAAATGTTCACCCAACCTAAAATCATTCATATTCAGTGTATTTTGCAGAAGTTCTTCTGGCAAAATAAGCACATTCAAAAATCTGGATTTCTGTGGGCCACACATTTTGCTAGTTCTGGTAAATCATGTGGCTAAGTGGGTGATAGCCCCTTTTCCTCCTTTCTTCCCTTTGAGGTGGTCAGCCATGCCTAATTCTTCTATCAGATTACACCCCCATTGTGTAGCCTCCTACCCAACTCTATTTTTTATCCTATCATTTACCAGAATCTAATATGACACGATGTTTGTGTTTTCTATCTTGCCTATTTTTAGCCTTTCCTATTGAAAAACAAGCTTTCTGAGCATAAGGACTTTGTTTTGTCTCTGCTTTGTCCTAAACAATTAGAACAATTTGGGGATCACATCAGGTGCTTAATAAATCTCTGTTAATTTAATAAATAAGTGTTTTTAATAGGAAATAATTATTAGACATTATTTAAAATGCAAATTACAAACTAGAGAGCACACATGTGTCCAATTTTAAGTAGTAGATATTTTATTAAGCTTCTGAAAATAGCTGTTCCTCAAAAAATACCTAAAACAAAAAGGCTGAAGTTTATTCTTTAACTCTTAAGTAGATTTCCTGACGAGAAATACAGTATATGTAAGAAACCTTATTCCTTAAAACTAGTTCCTTAACACTAGTTCAAGTTAGTAGAAAGTACTAATTACTGGCACTAATGCAAAATAAAATTACATGGAAGACACAGACCTTCTGTTAAATTACTTCCTAGCATAAATTATGAGATCAATCCTAGAAATCAGAACTGCCTAAAATAATATAAATTTATTTTTGAGCAGAAGTTATAAAATAAGCTGTTATTTGTATTTAGTTGATATTAAACTTATGATCTTCGAATAGATTAAGAAAAAGGAGGTAATCAGAGTAGATTAAAACAGACATAAGTTAGATTCCAAATTTACTGTGATTCACAGCTTGCAAAATTAACTAATAATATGCCACTTCCATATCTAAGCAGCAATGCTCTTTCCGGTTAGAGTCATACTGAAATTTATTTATTTCTCTTTTTCTCTCTGCTTCTCCTTTCTCACCTCATTTCTGACTTGCTTACCCTGCCACCCTCCCTGCCTTCCTTCTCTCCTTCCTTCTTCCCTTATTTCTGTTCTCTCTCTCAAAAATATTTCTTTCTGAAGACATACTACATACTCATCTTCCATTGGCTATACAGTCACTTTAGGGGGAAAGTCCCAGCTCTTGGAGTGGGATATGTGGCTGAATAGTGGTGACAGTGACTAAGTAACCACACACATTTAATTCAAGGTTCAACATTCAAAAGCTCATTGTTGTCAGTAACCGAATTTATATTCTCCTAGTAGTCTAACTTCATAAGTAACAAAAGAAATATTTTTATCTATTTTCTAGATATATGCATTTAGCATTTAATTAGATCCATGATATTATTGGTAGATGAAAAAGAATCAGTTATCAACTCTTTCAAACCTCAGTAATTATTCTCAAACTTTGTATTACATAAACTTCTGTTCAAACATTTGCATAATCCTCAATTTTTTAGGAAGCAAGGCAAATATTTTAGTCTTTTTATTTCCAAATTTTCCTTTTGATATTCCATTTAATTGCTATATAAAATCATAATTTCACTAATTTTAATTTCTGGTTGGTTGATGGATATCTTCAATACAGTTAATTTTACAGTTTAATGAATTTTGACAAGCATATTCCCCTATCTAACTCACAGTCTAATCCAGGAGTAAAACATTTTCGTTATCTAAGAAAATGTCTTTGTTTACGCTTCCAATCTATCTCCTCTATTTGACCCTAAATACAACTTGCTAAATTTCCACCGTGATAAAATTTGCCCAACTGTGAATTTCGTAGAATTAAATCATACTGCTACACAATTTTAATATCCACCTTGTTTTACTCAATATCTTTTGAGATTCATTCATGTTGTTGAGAGCAAAAGTAATCTTTTTCTAGTCAATTAGTTATTAATATTAAGTTCTATGAATATGCCCCATTTGTTTATCCATTCAGCTAATAATAGACATTGGTTTGCTTTAAATTCTGTGACTATTAAAAACAAAATTATTACTAAAATATTGTGAAGATCTTTCTGTGTATATAAATTTTATTTTCACTTGAAAGAATGATTGGGAATTGTCTTGTTGGTTAGTAGATGTTGATTTTTTTTAAATGGATTAAAATAGAGTTGTCCAATGTGGCTGTGAAATTTTACACTCTCACTGAAATATATAAGATTTGCAGTTGCTCCACATCTTTGCCAACCTATGTCTTTTTGTCAACACTGTAAGTTTTATAATATTAGCTTATTTGTCAATGTGAAGTGGTATTTAATTGTGATGTGAGTTTATATTTGCTTGTGACTTCTTTTGAGTACTTTTTCATGAGTTCATCAGTCAGTACAGTATTTTCATTTCTAAAGTATTTACATGAGTCTTTTTTTTTTTTTTTTTTGAGATGGAGCCTCACTCTGTCAACCAGGCTGGAGTGCAGTGGAGTGATCTCAGCTCACTCGCAACCTCTGCCTCATGGGTTCAAGCGATTCTCTTGCCTCAGCCTCCTGAGTAGCTGGGATTACAGGCACCTGACACCACACCTGGTTAATTTTTGTATTTTTAGTAGAAATGAGGCTTTGCCATGTTGGCCAGGCTGCTCTCAAACTCCTCAGGTGATCCATCCGCCTCAGCCTCTCTGTGCTGAGATTACAGGCGTGAGCCACCTCGCCTGGCCCTTTTGCTCATTTTTTAACATTTGACTATTTGGTTTTTGCACATATTATTTTGTTATGGGAGTTTATTGTATACCATAGATACATTTTATTTTTCAAATGTACATATTGCTTATATATTTTTAACTCAATTCAATTTCAGAATGCTGTTTTTGATGAGCAGGTTTTATTTCATGTGACTACTATTTTAATGTAAGTCTTGTAAAAAATATTTTGCTCATATCAAGGCCATGAGGATATTCTCCCATAACTCCCATGAGAAACTTTTTATACTAACTCATAGTTTTAGGTCTATTGTCCAACTTAAATAAATTTTTTTATGTTTGGTGTGAGATAGAGGTTGAAGTGGTGTTTTTCCTTTCCACATAGCTATTTAAAAGTTTTACCAGAGTTTCTTGAAAAGACTATTATAACTCAGTGAATAGTTTTGGCACGTTTGTAGAAAATGAACCCTACATCTACTTCTTACCTTTCTATCAAGTCCATTGATTTGTCTATCCTTACATGGATACCATATTAATTGCTCCATTAAAAAAAAAAAAACCCTTATAAAAACGCCATGTAACTCATTCAAGTTTGCTCCTTTTCAAATTTTTTTTGGCAACTCTTGGCCCTTTGAATTTCATAATAATAGTTTTAAATTAACCTTATTTATATGGGAAATAGAATATCAGTATATCGACTGGAATTATAATGAAACTATGGCTCAACTTGAAGAGCACTGACTTCACATTGAGTTTTTAAATCCAAGATTACATTATAGAACTCCATTTATTTAGATATTTTAAAATTCCTCTCAGCAATGTTTAGTAGTTTTCATTTTATACTTCTCACATACTTTTTGTAATCTACCCAACTGAAAAGGGGCTAATAACCAGAATCTACAAAGAATTTAAACATATTTGTAAGAAAAAAGAAGTGGGCATCAAAAAGTGGGTAAAGGATATGAACAGACACTTTTCAAAAGAAGACATTTATGCAGCCAACAAACATGAAAAAATGCTCATCATCACTAGTCATTAGAGAAATGCAAATCAAAACCACATTGAGATACCATCTCACACCAGTTAGAATGGCAATCATTAAAAAATCAGGAGACAACAGATGCTGGAGAGGATGTGAAGAAATAGGAACACTTTTACACTGTTGGTGGGAGTGTAAATTAGTTCAACCATTGTGGAAGACAGTGTGGAGATTCCTCAAGGATCTAGAATATAGAAATTCCATTTGAGCCAGCAATCTCATTACTGGGAATATACCCAAAAGATTATAAAACATTATATTATAAAGACACATGCACACATATGTTTATTGCAGTACTGTTTACTATAGCAGAGACTTGGAACCAACCCAAATGCCAATCAATGATAGACTAGACAGGGAAAATGTGGCACATATACACCATGAAATACTATGCAGCCATAAAAAGGATGAGTTCATGTCCTTTGCAGGAACACAGATGAAGCTGGAAACCATCATTCTCAGCAAACTTACACAAGAACAAAAAAACCAAACACCTCATGTTCTCACTCATAAATTGGTGTTGAACAATGAGAACACATGGACACAGGAGGAGGAACATCACATGCCAGGGTCTGTTGAGGGGTTGGGGGATAGGGGTGGGATAGCAGGGGTGGGGGAATTGGGGAGGGATAACATTAGGAGAAATACCTAATGTAGATGACAGGGTGATGGATGCAGCAAACCACCATGCCATGTGTATACCTATCTAACAAACCCACATGATCTACGATCTGCACATGTATCCCAGAAATTAAAATATAATAAAAAAAAGAAAAAATATATGTATTCCTAAATACTTTGTGTTTGTTTTTAATGCTGTTTTAATTCTTTTTACATTGTGTTTTATAATTTTTCCTTTGCATATGCATGATTATTTATTTTTGTTTTGGACTTGTATTTTGCAACCTTGCTAAGTTCAAGTATTGGTTTGAATGCATGTGTTTGTGTGTATATTAGACGCTTTTGAATTTTCTAATTATGTTGTCTGCACATGAATACAGGTTACTTTTTTGTTCAATTTTTACAAATATGTTATTTATAAATTAACTGAATTTATAGTCAGTTGTCATATGAAATGACAATAGTCACTTGTTTTTGTTTTGTTTTTGATATGATCCAAACATTTTTAATTTGAAGGCACTGATTTTTTTTTTTTTTTTTTTTTTGGTTAAGAGTATATATTACATGATTATCTTAGAAAGAAAGTAGAGGCAGAATAGTAACGGTTCTATTTAACAAAACAGAATTCATGGATTTTGTAGTGACTCACACGATTTTGTTTTTGAAGAGAAAACTTCATATACTGTGTCCAGAGACATGCAGATGAGCCCTTTTTTCAGGCTTCAGATCATGACATGCCAAGGGTTGTTTATTTTGTTTTGTTTTTAGGTGTATATCTTTTTTCTTCTCAGCAATTACTTTTTGATCACTTTCTCATCTTGTTTTACTTTCGTCCATTTCCAGATAAAGTCGGGAAACTCTAAAAGCCTAGACACTTATACCCCAGCCACCTTTTCAGACCGGTTTGGGCTTTAAACAAGTGAAGTAAAAAAGAAGTGGGCATTTTCTGAGATACAAATATTATTGTCATTACAGTTTCATGCAGCAAGCTCTGCTTACTCTAAATCTTTTTTGGTTGAGAACATGTAAGACTATATTAGTAAAATGAAGACTAGAAAGAAGCAGGAAAGACTCCTGGAAGCAGCGTTAGTATTCCTGAAAAGTCTGAACAATGGCCTGTTGATAAGAAGACATTTAAGTCAAATTTTTAAGTTGGTTTCTCAAATAATTTTGATACCACTCTGCCAAGTATTTCTAATTTTTATGAGTAGAATCTTCAATTATTCCTATCAACTAAAAGCATTACCAAATACAGTGTTTAAGTGGAAGATAGTAGGCAGTTCGAAAAACTATTTGAAGTTAAATTAATATTTAGACGGAAGGACTCCTCCCCAACTCAATCTATGAGGCCAGCATCATCTTGATACTAAAAAATGGCAGAGACATAATCGAAAAAGAAAACTTCAGGCCAATATCCTTGATTAACATTGACCCAAAAATTCTCAACAAAATACTGGCAAACCAAATCCAGCAGCACATCAAAAAATGAATTCACCACAATCAAGTAGGCTTCATCCCCAGGATGCAAGGTTGGTTCAACATATGCAAATCAATAAATGTGATTAATCACATAAACAGAACTAAAGACAAAAAGCACATTATCTCAATAGATGCAGAAAAGGCTTTCAATAAAATTTAGCATATCTTCATGTTAAAAACTCTCACTAAACTAGGAATCTCAACATAAGAAGAGCCATCTATGACAAACCCGCAGCCAACCACATATTGAATGGGCAGAAACTGGAAGCATTTTCCCTTGAAAACTGGCACAAGACAAGGATTCCCTCTCTCACCACTCCTATTCACCCTAGTAAATGGAATCCTGGCCAGAGCAATAAAGCAAAAGAAAGAAATAAATGGCAACCAGATTGGAAGAGAGAAAGTTAAACTATCCCTGTTAGCAGTTGACATAATTTCTATATCTCGAAAACCCCATAGTCTGCCCAAAAGCTTCTTCTGCAGATAAACAACTTCGGCAGTGTCTCCGGAGGCAAAGTCAATGTACAAAACTCACTAGTATGTATACAAATATACACCAACAGTGGTTAATCCAAAAGCCAAGTAAGGAACACAGTTCCATTTACAACAGCCACAAAAAGAATAAAATATCTCAGAATATAACTAACCAGAGAGGTCAAAGATCTCTACAATGAGAATTTCAAAACATTGCTCAAAGAAATTAGAGAAGACACAAACAACTGAAAAAAATCCCATGTTCATGAACAGGAAAAATCAGTGTCATTAAAATGGCCATACTGCTCAAAGTAACTTACACATTCAAGGCTTTTTCTACCAAACTACCAGTGACATTCTTCACAGAACTAGAAAAAACTGAAAACATATATGGAACCAATACACATTGTGTTGGCCTGGATAGCCAACACAATCTTAAGCGAAAAGAATAAAGCTGGAGGCATCACCTTACCTGACTTCAAACTATACTATACAGCTACAGTAACCAACACAGCATCATACTGGTACAAAATCAGACATATAGACCGATGAAAGAGAACACAGAGCCCAGAAATAAGGCAACAAAGATCATTTGATCTTTGACAAAGTGGACAAAAACAAGCAATGGAGAAAAGGACTCCATATTCAATAAATAGTGCTGAGATAACTGGCTAGCCATATGGTGAACATTTAAACTGAATCCCCTTCTTACACCATATAGGAAGACCAACTCAAGATGGACTAAAGACTTAAACATAAAACCCCCCAAAATAAAAATAAAAAAACTGGAAAACAACCTAGGCAATACCATCCTAGACATAGTAATAGACAATGATTTAATGATGAAAACATCAAAGGCAATCACAAAATAAAGCAAAAACTGACAAATAGAATCTAATTAAACTTAAAAGCTTCTGCAAAGCAGAAGAAATTATCAATCAATAGAGTAAACAGTTAACCTACAGAATGGGAGAAAATATTTGCAAACTATGTACCAGGCAAAGGTCTAATGTCCAGCATCTATAAGGAACTTAAACAAATTTACAAAACAAAAACAAACAACTCCACCAGAAAGTGGGCAAATGACAAAGAGATACTTTTCAAAAGAAGACATACCTGTGGCCAACAAGCATATGAAAAAAAGGTTCAATATCACTGATCATTAGAGAAATGCAAATCAAAACCAAAATGAGATACCATCTCATACCAGTCAGAATGACTATTACTAAAAAGTTAAAAATTAATAGATGCTAAGGTTGTGGAGAAATGGGAACTCTTATACACTGTTGGTGGGAGCATAAATTAGTTCAACCATTCTGACAAGCAGTATAGTAAGTCCTCAAAGAGGTAAAAACAGAACTACCATTCAACACAGCAGTCCCATTACTGGATATATACTCAAGAATATAAATCAGGCCAGGCGCAGTGGCTCATGCCTGTAATCCCAGCACTTTGGGAGGCCGAGGCGGGTGGATCACGAGGTCAAGAGATCAAGACCATCCTGGTCAACATGGTGAAACCCCGTCTCTACTAAAGATACAAAAAATTAGCTGGGCATGGTGGCACGTGCCTGTAATCCCAGCTACTCAGGAGGCTGAGGCAGGAGAATTGCCTGAACCCAGGAGGCGGAGGTTGCAGTGAGCCGAGATCGCGCCATTGCACTCCAGCCTGGGTAACAAGAGTGAACCTCCGTCTCAAAAAAAAAAAAAAAAGAATATAAATCATTCTACCATAAAGACACATGCACATGAATGTTCATTGCAGCACTAGTCACAATAGCAGAGACATGCGATCAACCTAATTGTGCATCAATGACAGAATGAATAAAGAAAATGTAGTACATGTACACCATGGAATACTATGCAGCCATAAAAAAGAATAAGATCATGTCTTTTGCAGAAATATGGATGAAGCTGGAGGCTACTATTCTTAGCAAACTAGTGCAGGAAAAGAAACCTAAACACCACATATTCTTACTTGCAAGTGGGAGCTAAATGATGAGAACTAATGAACACAAAGAAGGAAATATCAGACACTGGAGCTTATCTGAGGGAGACCAGCAGAAAAAATAACTTTTGGATACTAGGCTCAGTACCTGGGTGATGAAATAATCTGTACAACAAACCCCATAATACAAGTTTATCTATATAAGAAACCTGCATATGTACTGCCATCCCTAAAAGCTTTTTTTTAAATTAAATAATAAATAATAAAAAAACAAAAAATAAATTAAATTAGGATTTTTTAAAATGGGTGGATGTCCATTAAAATTAGAGAAATACTTGGAATAAGTGTGAATGTGTGCTTTTTAATGTAACTACTAAATAAAATATAATGAATAGACAAGTACATCTCCCTTTTTTTCCATGGAGGCTCCATGTTCAAAGCAATTGCTTTTATACTTTCAGCTGTCTAAAACTATTTCCCTCTCCTTTGAATATTCATGTTTTTTAAAAGTTAGTGTCAGCAAATTAATTAAACTTATACTTCTATACTGGAACATATTTAAATTACTGAGTATAGTATTGCTGCTGCTTCTTTTTCAGTTTAAAATGTATGACTTGGCATTTTAAAGTAAAAATTATGAAGTTATTTGTGGGGAAACTAAAAAAGTTTCACAACTGACTGAAATAAAACATGAGATAAGTTTAATGGGGGAATTGGAATCTCCAAAAGACTAACATTTTTCTTCTAATTTTAACAATCGAAATGCCCTGTTCTAGTCCCTATGAATTTTCATTGCATACTATGCCAGATTATAAAATACTTACTTTTAAAATGAATACTTCCTTTTAAAATGAATTTGTTATATATATTAGCTTTCTTATCAATCATCTTGTTATGCAATTAAAATTAGAGTTGTTTGGTTTGAAAACAACACTGACAGCCTCAAGATAAATTTTAAGACTTATTTAGCTTTGTGGGTGGTGCTTTCATGCAAGTAAGTAAAAGTGAGTTTTATATTTTGTAGAAGTTTTTGGTCCTATTTTAATACTTTTTGTGTGGCAATATGTATATAGTCTGTTATTGATCAAGAATCTCTCATTAAAAACTTTGAGGTTAATACTTTGTGCAACTGTGTTTTGAATAAAGCAATGACAGTATTAAAAACAAACGAAGCCTGGGTCAGTGGCTCATGCCTGTAATCCCACCACTTTGGGAGGCTGAGGCAGGCGGAGCATGAAGTCAGGAGTTCGAGACCAGCCTGTCCAACATAGTGAAACCCCATCTCCACTAAAAATACAAAACGTCAGCCCGGTGTGGTGGTGGGCGCCTGTATTCCCAGCTACTTGGGAGGCTGAGGCAGGAGAATCCCTTGATTCCAGGAGGCAGAGGTTGCAGTGAGCCAACATTGTGCCATTGCAGTCCAGCCAGGGTGACAATGTGAGACTCTGTCTCAAAAATAAATAAATATAAATAAAAACAAACAAAAACTTACTAATGTTGATTATTCTTCTACTGTTTCTGTTCCTTGTTCTGTGTGTGTTTGTGACTGCTGTAATTTCAGGTTTTAAAAGTGAATGGCTTCAGATAAATTGAAGATTTATTATTTTTTAAAAAACTATTATTAAACAAATGAGTGCTGTTCCACATAGAGCATAAAATTATGACACGTATGATCAGAGAAGAACAGAGAATTTGACCTTATGAGTCAGCATACTCATTTTGTGGGTAGACTGTAAGCCACTTCAGCTGTTTATTAATAGAAAAACACCTGACACATTGCTTGGGCATATACTAAAAACCATTTAAAACACTTCATCCCATAGGTTATTGACATTACACTCATTCTGAAGCTCAAGTTATTAATTTAATGAAATTCCTTTTCATAGTTTGATTTAAAAGTCTTTATTTATCCCAATTTTTACCTTATGAAGAACATGAATAAATAGGATATCTTAAGCAAAACAGATGCCTAAAGCAAAAATTAATAGAAGAAGAGGATGATATAGACCATAGCAACAATACATAGCAGCCTGGAATCCAGTCAGTGATAGGATAAACAGCCTCATGAGTTAAATAATGCCTGCAAGGATTCAATATTATTTATAAACAGATTGCCGAAGATTAAGGCCACACATGGACAAGGAAAAAAATACCATATTATTCTTATGATGTTAAAGTAGGAGACAAGGCCTTTTGAAATCAACCAACAAAATACTGATAATGTTGAGGCAATAGCAAATATCTTTAAACATCTGAAGATTTTCAATATGTGTGACATTATATTTTTCTAAGTTATTACAAGTTTCTTTTAAAAAAATTGATAAATTGATGGCAATTAAGGTCAAATTTGGGTCAATATAAGAAGTTATTACAATCTAGAACTGCCTAACAATGGATTGTAAACGTCCTGGTATGAAGAATTTCCATTATTATGGAGAGGCCAAAGATAACTCTTTAATTTGCAATCCACAGTCCTAAAAGAGATTTTTATTTGAAATGTAAACTCTTAAGTTCTATGAAGTCTTTTTCAGTCTTTCATTCTATGTTCAAAAGTGTCTAATTTTTAAAAGAATATGTAAATTTCTCTCCAAAATAGTAAATCACATTGATGTAAAAATATAGCAAAATTGAACACATTTTTTAAAACACCATATAAATGAGGTTTTTGTAGTATTCATTTATAACCAATTGTTTTTAATCAAGCCAGATTGGCTGCTTCAAACAATTACAGGCACACTAACAAACTCTATAGACACATGCTCTTTGTGTTTTCAAATCACTTGAAGTGGCAAAAGTGTCTTCCATTCTCAGTTTAGAACAGAAAACAAAAGATAATGGCCATAACTGTCATTCTTTGTAGGCAAATATCATTTTCAAGCTGTGAAATTAAGAATGTGAGTTTAGCATCCCTGTCAATGATCAAATTGCTGTCTGCTTTGGACTATAAATCATTTTAGTGTTTTTAAAGTCAATGTAACTATATATGAAATGCAGAAATGCAAAGATATTAAAATATTTAGTTATTATAAAATACTCCACAAGTAGATGCAATAGAATGTTTACAATAAAAACAAAAACAACATTAAATATTTATATATTCACAGCTGCAGATCTTGTTTCTTCCAGTAAAATTTTACCATTCTAAGAATGTGGCTATATAAAAAGAAGAATTAAATTAAAATGGAAAGATTTTGTATTTTCTTTAACTAAAATATCTATGAATATTATTTTTATACTCGTCAAAAAATTGTTAAAGGATTCAATTTGATGTCCCTTCCTTCCCAAAGGTTTATCATCAAATTTTATTCGAGTAAAAAGAAAAAAATGTGTCATTGGCGTTAGCAACAATTTGAAGGTCACAATAATTTCTGAAGGTCAATTTGTTGAACCATAGTTCAGTGCTTTTGATGCATGCTGGGGTGAACTGGGTGTTTTGCCGCAGGCTATTTCAATTAGGAGTTAACTTGTGAATAATCAAGAAACTTCACAAAGACTTCTAAGTTCCACTTTCCTAATCCAAAGGTGTGATAGAGTGCAGTCAACCATGCTGATTCTACTTGGAAGAAGTTATTATCACATAGAAAACATGATGGTCGGCTGAAAGGTGCTGGAACTTTAAAAGCATCAAATGTTCTACTAAATACCATATGCACTTTTCCATTACTGTGTTTTCTCAAAATGGATCATTTGTGCCCTACAGTTGAGCCTCTCCGGTCAGAGGCACCTTTTATTTTCTTAGTGTTAAGAAAATAAAACAGTAACTATTTCTCAAATTTTGTATCATTCCAATATAATTATCCATGTATTACATTTTTGCTTTTTTTCTCCCTATGGAATCGGTCTACAGACCTTTCTGACTGAGAAGCTTAAGGCTAATACAGCTTAAGGCTGTATTAAGCTGACTGCCTGGCCTTTCTGCCTCAGGGAATCCAGGACTGATTTATAAACAATGAAATTAATGCAGTTTGGCAGAGAAATGGGATCACAAAATTAAAAATTGGCAAAAAAAAAAAAAAAAAAAAAGATTAGGAGTTAACACACTGTTGATGTTGAGTTCTTATATTTGCATATTAAAAGAGGGTCTGTTTTTTCATCTTTCTTTAGAGACATAGAACTTTTTATCATCATTTACATTTATAGAAAAGAACTCAGAGGGTTCATAGGTCTGCCAGAGTCTTTTTAGCTTGTTCTTAAAGTTCAGATGGCATTTCTGCTACAAAACGGCACCCTGAACAAGCTCAAAAAGTACTCTGGGTGTTAACATGCAAATGAGAAAAATAAGCATAACTCTCTGCTATGTTAATTCTTCCCAGAATATTTCTTTAAAAAGGCTATTTTCTGAGGTGCTACAACATCCACAAGTGAGACTGACCATGAGAACTGCAAGGTTGTAAAACTCTGTGAATGTATAGAACTAAACTTTAGAAGATTCCAGTTTATCTTGTTCTATGTACAGACGATTGAAAATATTCTGATCACATTAGTGATGTATAGACCAAGACAAGGCAGATACTTAAGCCAAAAGAAATTAAATTTTTATTACAAAATAGGCTACAAATTACCTTTAGGTGACTAGTATTGTATACTTGAGGGAAAAAGTTGATAGTGGACTATCAACAAGACTTTCTGGCATGTCCTATTCTAAAACGGGAGAACAAATCTCATAGCAAGAACTATTCCTTCCAATAATTCATGAAATCATCATCTTTTAGCATCTCCAGGACTTTATTTGCTGAGGAGCTTTAAACAGTATACTATGCACATTTGGAAAAATGGGAAAAAATATTTTAAATGAGGTCCACTTAGAAGCCATTTGCTTTATTAGATAATTGAATTAACTATATATGTTATGCCTCTAGCCATATTTCAATGCACTAAGTACACTGGTTCTAACTTACATATTCACACACTGACCATGATAATCCTGTATTATTACTTTACTATAGTCAAGTTGTTACTGAACTGTCCACTTACCTGGTACAGTAAAGCAAACACTGACACTGATGTTTGCAGTGAGAGAAAGAAGGGTGTTTTTTGCAGGGTGGCAAACAAGGAGAATGTGCAGTTAATGCCTAAGATATGAAGTTCCTTGATGGGTAACAAGCAAGGATTTTTACAGGCAGGGGTACATTTTAGGAAAGTAGAAGCTATGGGCAAAATGGTAAATCAATACATGAAGATTACATATTGGTTTGGCCCTAAAAGGTGGGATATCTTAAAGCAAAGGCTTACAAGCCATAGGAAAATTCTGGGATTCTTTGATTTGCAATTGGTTAAGGGATTAAGTCTTTGTCTAAAAACCTGGGGTTAGCAGAAAGGAGTATTAAGGTTTGGCTTTAACATATGTTAATTAAGATAAGGAACCGTGTTAATTATCATGTGGTGCTATCACAGAGTCAGGTCAAGAGACCAAGCCACACTACACTGAGCCATTGTGACCAATTTAGCAAGATTGATGGCCAGCCTGCATGACTCTCTCCAGGCCCCTTTGCTCAAGTTAGAACAAAGGCCCCTCAGAGGTCTTTGCAACAATGGTCAAAATTCAGTCCTCAGTTCCCTCTTGTCTCAAGTCTGCTTGACAGTGGTTCGTATTTTCCATCTGGTAGGGGTTCTGGTTTCTGGTTTTCAGAAACCAGAACATATATATAGATGTATATAAGAACATATATAAAGATGTTGGGCCAGGCATGGTAGCTCGAATTTGTAATCCCAGTGTTTTGGGAGGCTAATGTAGGAGAATCACAAGGGGCCAAGATTTTCAGACAAACTTGGGCAACACTGTGAGACCCTATCTCTGCTAAAATTAAAAAGCCGGGCATGGTGGGACATGCCTGTAGTCCTTGCTACTTAGGAGCCTGGCAAGAGACTCTCTTGATCTTAGGAGTTGGAGGTAAGAGTGAGCTACAATTATGCCATTGCACTCCAGCCTGGGTGACAGAGTGAGGCCGTGTCTTAATAAAAAATGGGGGACCAAATACCTGTGACTCTGATTTGCTTGGGTGACTATTGTTTAAACTGTTACTATCTTCTTAATTTATTTATTTCTCAGGACTAGCTAGGGGCCTAGGATTTCCCTTGAAGGGACTCCATATATTTTTTTAAATTTCTATGTTGTACTGGAGCGAGCATAGAAAGTCAACACCAAGACAAAAGTATGCCAAATTGCAGGGTCTTTATTGCCGGCGACCATGGAGGACTCGCATCTCTCCGACCTGTGGCCCTGAAAGGAGGGTGTCAAGACCTTCTATACCCGTCAACCACCTCAGGGGTGAGGGTGAGGGGTGGGGGTGGGGGTGAGGGGCTTCAGACATTCTGAGGGCCAGTGGATTCTGTAAATCACCTCCTGGGCGGAGATGAAGGTGAGAGGCTCCGGACATTCCAAGGGCCAGGGGACTTTGGATATTCCGATTGTTACTTAAGTGGTTCACAGGAGTCAAGATAAGTGTTAATTTACACATTGTCTGAGTAGGGTGGAAATTACAGACCTTAATTACTTATTACAAGTCACAGGGGCCAAGATGGCATGGGTTTGGACTGCTTGCCTGTCACATTTGGGTTACAGAGAGCAGTTTCAACAGAAAGCCCAGGTATGGTTGAGGTATGCAGTTTTATGGGGCTTTTACCATGTCACATGTACGGCTGAGTGGGTGGGGAGAGTACAGGCTTCTAAGAGAGGTCCCTGCTCCATCTCAAAATCAGTCAACATAGCAGACTGTTTTCTCCTTTTTTTCTATCCATTTGTTCTAAGAGTAAAAGTGATTGTCTTAGAAAAGATAGACAAGAGAAATAGAATGAGGTAGAGAGTGACTCAAAGATTAATAAAATTATCTCTATTCTGAAAACATACAGATTTGTTGAAACCAAATTGTAAATGTAGGTTGTCACCTTTACAGAATTGTAGATGTTAATTGAGTTACTACAGAGATAAAAAATGCTAAGGGATCAAATGAAAACCATGGTGTCTGCTTTCCTCAATTAACTAACATAAATTATAGAAGGGAAACTCAGGATGGTTATGTTTCACTTAAATGTGGGACTTGCTCATGGTAGATATTAAGTTAACAGTTCTTCCCCAAAGCTAGTAGGTGATGATTAATGTAATATTTCTTTAAAAAAATGACTTAACAACTTTTATCAAAAGTGGTAGTTTTTCAGACATAGAGGAACAATATAATTTATTGTTATATTCATATAATTTATACAAAAGTATGATCAATTGAGGGTAAAATTGAATGTTATTGACACTGGAACCACAGCCACACGGTTTCCCTTGTTAAATAGTTGGGATTTATCAATAGCATATTTGTATCTCGGTTTATGTCAATTAATCTGAAAACAAAGCCATGGACATGCGTATGCTGACGGTCAGCTGTTTAAACATAAAACATCAATTGAGTGTAACCTAAGAAGATGACAACAGAGAATTTGTCAAAATGGATTTATCCTATTGTTATCAAAGCAGAGCATACACATACATGCATAAACAAATAAACTGTCTGGCATAAAGAAAATATTTTTTTTCCTGAGAAAATGTATGTAACGTAAAAAGAAAATTTACAAAATTCTAATTCGCCATGAGTAGGCTATTTTAATTAGGGTGGGTGGGAATGTATTCCCAAAGTACATTAGACTTTAGATACAGGCAGAGTCAGTTATTTTACTATACAAAAGAATAATATATGTTTATTCTTATACAATAAGAATAAACCCTGTATTTTCATTATAGTACTCTAATTCTCCCTCCCTCTCTCTTTCTACACATACATTTATTTAGCTTAATATTCAAATACCGTATTATAACCAGGGAGCATCCCCAGCTTCCAGTTTGGAAGAGGTTCTTGGTTTCTCTTACTGTGAAGAATGGGGAAAGGGGCCCCAGAGGCACTGTGAGCTTACCATTCAAATAAATATCATGCACCCAAAGATTTATGAGGAGAGAGAGAGAGAGAGAGAGAGAGAGAGAGAGAGGATCCCAGAGTGGGAAATATTCCCTCCCCATTCATGTTTTCAACCAATGAGAGGAGTTCTTTCAAACTTCCTCTAGAGTGATTGATCTTTGGCTCTGATACCAGATTGGCTACTTGGTCCACAGCCCTGAGTTACAGAGCTCCCTCATCCCAGAGCTTTCCGGATTTTTGGAAAGGAGCCCAACCTGGCTTTCCCTACCTAGCCCCCAAGGCAGGAAACCCAGACAAAAAACTTTGCATTTGAAACCCCTCTGGTTCCAAGATGGAGGCCTGGAACCAGAAACTCCTGCATTTGAAACCACGCCCCTTGTGGACATGGGAAGAGAAGTCCCTCGGGATTTTGGAACAAATATCAGCATTTGAATTTTTCTGCTGTGTTACTTTCTCTTTGCATACCTAACCTGGGCATGTTGAGACATCTGATATTAGGTTTAGCTTTTATCAGTTTTTGCCTTTTTGTCTTCATTTTTCAATCTTGTTTATAGTAACATCAAACCGTTCTGTTGGATATTTTGATTTCTAGTTTCTAATGTCTGACCTTCAGTTTGACATGCCAAATAATACCTACCAACATGGGTGCTTTAATTAACCAACCAATTTGCCTGTCATTGCTTTATGTATGTATCATCATTGTAATTCTCTACTCCTTGCACTTTCCACTTCATAACATTTTCATTAAAATTGTGGCTTTTAATCTGTCTGGGGACATGTACAGAAAAACTGCAATCATACTTTCAATAACGTTTGTAAAATCTTCATGTCTTTTGTTATTCCCAAACTTAATGATTCCCTACGAAAACAGAGAAATACCCTCATGCACATAAGTGTTTCTATTGCTGAATTTCCTCAGATCTTGCTGATTATACATACAGAGAGTATTAATCAAAATGATCAAGCTTTCCAATAATCAAGTATTTTTCTTCTTACCAATGCATTTTGATTTGGCACATATCTATTGCATTCAACTATGGACCTGAAACTTTTATATTTGCTACTAATTCTTCCCTCTCCACTCAAGTAGAGCAGAGTACTAATGCAAAAAACAATGGAACCCAATGCTAAAGAGGAAGGTTCAGTGTTTTTGTTGTTTTGTTTTGTTTTGTTTTCCCCCCACAAGCAGATGTTCTTGAGGGAGAAACTGGCTATATGCAAGGTCTGAGTAAGACTTAATCAATAAAATATACTATTTCTCATTTGATTAAGACTTGATTTTAGAGATATTCGTGTAGGTCCTGTATGTTACATTTTTTAAAAAGAGAGATGAGGTGTCACCCAGACTAACACTAGTTAAAAAAAGGTTTCCCCCGCAGCCATCTGCTTAAATTAAATGGAATTAAATATAGCTCCTGAATGGCAATGGGTATGAACTAAATTATGAGTAGAATTGTGCATTTGTAAAATATTAGGTTACAAGCAAAATTATGAACTTAATTTACTCACTTTCTCATTCATATATATTATGAAATCAATTCATGAAAGTAGAAAATAAAGCAAAAGAGAATTTCCTAGGTATTTAGAGGGGGAAAATTAAAGTGCAAGGCATCCATATAAATCTACTTTTTCTTTATTTATGAAGTATTGTATCATATTATATTCACACTTACAATATAGCAATTGCCTTAAAACTTCACCCAATGCTATTATGATTCCCCGAAATATATTTCAATTTATCTTCAAAAGGTATTTTATCCTCTGAGTTTTAAAAGAACATGAAATAGATTCCATTTCTGTCTGGCTTTCCTAAATTTAACCTTCTCTTCTATTAAATGATTAAAAATAATTTTAAATAACAAAGCTGCATCAAGTAATTCATCTTTTGAACATGTCAAGGTTCTTTAAAGCTAAATTGCTTTTAGTAATAGTTGGTTTCAATTAATTAACTTTGATTTGTTGCTGTTCTTTTCTGTGGCATTTGACTAGAATGAATAACTGTGGTCTATAAATTCTAGTCTCAAACTTACACTTGGCAATTCATTAGGAATCATTTTGAGAGACACAGGAAACATAAAAGAAACAAGAATAATTCTTCTGTGTAAAGCTTTCTTCATCAGAAAGACCAAGTTCAAAAACAAATTATCTTTTTCATATTTTAATTTTAACTGAAAAGTGACTAAAATAAAAATGTACTTAAATGTTTTTCCTTTGGGGGCTAAAATAGGCCTCCTTTTTATAAAATATACTAAAGTTAAGGCACATTTCATAATTAACAAATGTTTTAGTTACTTATACTTTAAATTGTCTTGTTAGAAAAACGGTCACAATTTGACCTTTTCAGTTTCTTATAGAAAAAGGTGAAATAGGGCTTTGCCATCTGAGTTGAAATAAAAGTATTTGCATGCTAGCTGACATCTTTAGCTTGGCAATGAAAACTTCTCATGCCAAAAGGAAACTTGTTCAGTGACGCTCACAGGGTTATATCTGTCTCTCTTTACTTATCTGTGTCATTATCCTCACATTTTTAGAATCCTTTTAATATCAATAAGCTAGGTTGTAAGAACAGTTCATGTGGATATATGCAATATTTAAGGTCTGTACCATAGGTCAGGCACTTCTAAACACTGGTAATACAAAAGAGGCTAAATTTAAGTCATCATCAACAAATTCCACCTACCTATGTTTAACACAGTGAACAAATGTACTTTTCCTGCCAGCTGGGCCACAGATTTCTTTTAGGAATTTCAGCCTGAACAGTCATGTCCACTCAAGTGCATATAATCATCACTCTCTTCCTCCAATATTGCAGGTTATAAGCTATCAGAAATCATTGAACATCTACTTCTTCCAATCCTCCTTTCTCTCATTATATTATCCTTGAATGGCTTTAGTTCTCTTTCTGTAGGTCTTGTGTATCAAGGTATCTTGGCTAATCTAATAAGAACTATAAAAGTATTCCTCCTGTTACTTCATTTCTATAGAGCTTTAAATTTAAAGCAGTGAATCTCTACTTTCTCTATTTCTATATTTAAGATGCTAAGCTGTGATAAACCACTCAACATAAAGATTGTAACCACTGTATTTTATGGTCTTCATTCTAAACTGAGTGAGCCTTCTGCCCTACTTGTTCATCTTTTCAAGAGCTGTCTGACTGACAACGCTTTCTCATTCTTCAAGAAGTTACTAGACTAGAGTAACTGAAGGAGAATTACCCTGACTTGTTTCTTCTGTATCTCTAATATATAGGAATGTTTACCCCTTGTTAGATGAATGAACAAAGATTCCAAACTTAATGTCTCTGTTCAAGCTTTCAGTTTCGCTTCAAACACTATCATCAATCTCGGCAGAAAAAACAAATGAGATTTTTCAAATACATTTCCTGAAATAATTGAATACTACTTTGTTTCTTGCTATGCATTCTTTTGATATTTTTCTATTTAATCTTCATGGCATTTCTCATAACACAGGTGTTATGATTCACATTTTACACTTGAGGAAGATAATGATTCAACTGTTTAAGTAATAATTCCAAGACAATACACATAGAATGGGGCAGGGTGATAGGTGTCTGACATCATGTACAAGTCCGGTGACAAAGTTCTAATCTTATTCATTAAAATTTCTCTATATACTACACTTGTACTTACAATTACTTTATGATTTGCAAATTTCAAGTTTGATATTTGTTTTGCAACCTTGATACAATTAAAAATATAATTTTTATGTATGGATCTTTACTCAATCTTGATTTGTATATGTGAAATCGAAATTTTCTTCTTTTCCTATAGAGATGAATGTCTCAACACCATTTTCTGACAAGCTTATGATTCCTCACTGATATACAATGCTAAATCTCACTGTCTACATTAACTCTTTCATATATACATGTATCTGTAGGTTCTCCATTCAGTTCCATCTAGTAATTTATGTAGTCCTATATTGATAACCTATTATTAAAATTTTTAGGGTTCTATAATGTTTATTAATATGTAATATGGTAGTTTCTTCATATTGCTAGACTTCTTCAAAATTTCTTGGCAATTATATATTCAAAAGTAATTATTGCATTGAAACTTGTTCGGGTCATTTGGGACATCTTCTAGTGATAGAGATAGAAAAGAATATTATTTTATTCTAAATTTAGAAAATACAAAAATCTCATGGATTTCAAGATTCAAATTAAACTTTAATCATCAAAGATTCAAGTTTAATTTATTCTTATTAAACCACAGAATTTTAGGTATAGAAGGACTTTTAAAGATCACCTAGTTGAACTCATTTTTTTTTTTTATCTGAGAAAACAGACTTGGAGAAGTAATTTGCAAAATCTCACACATTGAGTGTCAGAGGGTGTACTAAAATTACATCTATTAAGTGAGTAAAATAGAAAGATTCAACTTTTAATTCTCATATTATTTAAGCTAGCTTTTATTTTTTTTCTGATTCCAGAATTCATTAACCAAAGAGTCAATGATAATTCAATGTATATCAAAAGATGACACATTGATTGGTTAATAAAAATAATTTGGAAATACATTATTAATATAGTTAAATATATATTTAAATATTTGTATTATATTTGAATAGATTAATATGAATTGAATATCACAGAAGGGAAAATAGAAATTCTATTTCTAGTAAAGGAAGTGTAGCTATCTCTAGACCCATATTCTCAACCAATAAGAAAAGTCAAGTTTAAATAAACAAAAATCACATAGATAAAATGAGAGCGCTAAAAATGGGTATGAACTTACGAATATAACATACTAGGCAGAAGGAAAGGGAAGATAGTTGAGCCAAGATTTTGAGCTACTTCTTGGGGTTTATTGAGTCACAAGGAGCAGTTGAAAGGCTCAAAAGCCAAGCAGAAAATGGTTGTTTAAGAACACCATTGAAGCAGACTTTCTAAAGTCATTAATAGGCTAGAATAAAAATTTTCCTATTTATGGCCCTGTATGGAGGAGGAAAACTGGAAAACAACCCAGAGTTTCACATGTGGCCCCAGATGTGCTATGTCTTAGGAGTAAGGATGAGATGGGATCAGACAAGTCTTTTCAAAGACAAATCTAGCTTCAAATCAGCTAATCTGCTCATCAGTTTCTATTCTATCTGCCCAGCCAGAGCAAAATACATTAAATTTTAATATATTAAATGTTTATAAATTTTAATAAAATTTTTAAAATTTAAATTGTAAACTTTACCCAAAGAAAAGTAACACTATCCAGACTGTAAAATTATTTTTTCAGGTTTTCATAGAAACTATAAAAACTTACATATAAAACAATCAGATGTTGAAAAGGAAAAAAAAAATGCATGATAGAATAAATAATAGATATAATAAAAATAGATCTACAGGAGATTGAGAGGAGTTATCAGGTGTGGATGTGATTAATGCTTTAAAAAGTTAGAGAGTAATATGCAGAATTTTACCATACAAGAGAAAACCACAAAAATAATCCAAATACACAAATTTTAATAAAGGAATAAAGTGATGAACATATCATTTAAACAGCAAAGTGTATTTAGCGAAAAATAAGTTGAGTGGACAGGAAAAATTAAAGAAAATATCTAGTCTGATCCCTGAAGAGCAAAAAAAGAGGAAATAACTCAGAAGTTCCAGGGAGAAATATAAGATTCAGTCAAAATAACTAGCTTTTCTTGAATCAGAGTTTCAGAATGAGAGGAGAGAGAGAATATTTTAGCAGAATTAATACTTGAAGACATAAAAGCTAATAATTTTTTTAAATTAACAAAAATAACTCAAACAACATATTTAATATTTAACAATTTAAATTTAACTTAAATTTAATTTTTTAAGATTTAACAATTTCAAGCAGTATAAATTAAAAGGAAACAGTCATTTATGTTTAGTTTGCTTAAAATAAAAAGTGTATAAAAATATTTAAAAATTAGAAGACATAGTTAACTTCAAAAAGAAAACAATAAAGCTAAATTCACTATTCAAAGCAACTAATAGAAACCAGGAAGCAAGAATGAAATTTTAGGAGACTCGCAAGATGGCGTCGTAGAAGCAACTCAGGATTGCAGCTCTCAGTGAAGGCGCAGAGAGTGAGTCCTAGCCGCATTCTTGGATGGACCTTTTTTGCCCACAGAGCATTGAAAGTCCCAAGTGTGGGAGAGACACGAGACGCTTTGCCGGCTAACGCAGCCGGCTCGCGCGGCCGCTTCGGCGGCGCCGCAGTGGGACCCCGCACGGAACTCACTGGTCTGGGTGCCCTGTTAAACTGGCAATCTGAGATTTGGAAGGGCAAATTGGCATTTCCATCTGTTTGAATGGGACTTGGACAGTGAGCCAGACCAGGAGTTTCCTGGGAAATGTGATCTGAGCCGGTGCAGTGGGCAGTGGCACGGGAGATCGCACGGATTCCAGTGCCCTATCGGCAGGCTACTGGGGCACCAGTGAGAGAGTCGACCTTTCAGCTTGCAGAGAGGGAGTGAGAGAGAAAGAGGACGGACTCTGAGGCAGGGAGCTGGGTGATCGGGCTTGGCGGTCCCACCCTCACGGGGACAAGCAGGGCAGCGACTGGAGATGCTTGGGGCTGAGAGTTTTGCTGCCAGCATCTAGGATGGTGCAGCCCGGTGAGGGAGGGGCATCCACGATTGCTGACACAATCCGCCCCTACTGAAGTACCGCCCAGGGCTGACACAGCCTGCCGTTGCCGAGGCAGCTTGCCATAACAGAGAGATTCCGCCAGGAGCGCTCCACAGCAGAAGGGAGCCCAGCAGCAACACGGCAGACCCGCGCTAGCATGTCAGAGGCCGGCAGGCAAATAGTGAATAGACTGCCACCTAGTGGGGCAGGACAGTGCAACAGATACTCATAAAGAAGGCCCCAACTCCCAGAGACAGAGCACCTAAGGGGGGGGGGGAAGGGTGGTGTTTTATGAGTTCTATTGCCGCAGACATAAACAACCTCCCAACAACCCTGAATGAACAACGGAGCTCACAGCTCAGCACTGGAGCTCCTATAAAGCACAGACCGTCTCCTTAAGCAGCTCCCTGACCCCTGTACATCCAAAGAGTCACCCCAAAAAAGGACTAATCAGACTGACATTTGGTGGGCATCATTCTGGAACAAAGACAGCAGAAAAAGAAACTGGTATCATCCCTCACTGTTCCACAGCTGCTACAGGTATACTCCAGACAAGCAGGGCCTGGAGTGGACCTCAGCACTCATACAGCAGAGGGGCTAGACCATTAGAAGGAAAACTAAGTAGCAGAAATACTTCATCATCAACAATCTCAGCATCCACAAAGAGACCCAATTGAAAAATCAGCAACTACTAAGACGACAGGTGGATAAATCCATAAAGATGGGAAGAAACCAGCACAAAAAGGAGGAAAACACCCGAAACCAAAACACCTCACCTCCTACAAAGGACCAAAACTCCTCACCAGCAAGGAAACGAGCTGGACGGAGAATGAGTGTGACGAAATGACGGAATCAGACTTCAGAAAGTGGATAATGAGAAACTTCATTGAGCTAAAAGAACATGTTCTAAATCAGTGCAAAGAAACTAAGAATCTTGAAAAAAGATTTGAAAAGGGATTCAAGGAATTGATAACAAGAATGGACAACTTAGAGAGGAATATGAATGAATTGAAGGAGCTGAAAAACACAACACAAGAACGTCGTGAAGCATGCACAAGTTTCAACAGCCGAATTGACCAAGCAGAAGAAAGAATATCAGAAGTTGAAGATCAACTCAATGAAATAAAACGTGAAACCAAGATTAAAGAAAAAAGCACAAAAAGGAATGAACAAAATCTCCAAGAAATGTGGGACTATGTGAAGAGACCCAACTTACGTTTGATAGGTGTACCAGAATGTGATGAAGAGAATGAATCCAAGCTGGAAAACACTCTTCAGGATATTATCCAGGAAAATTTCCCCCACCTAGCAAGACAGGTCAATACTCAACTCCAGGAAATACAGAACACCACAAAGATACTCCGCAAGAAGAGCAACGCCAAGGCACATAATCGTCAGATTCACCAGGGTTGAAATGAAGGAGAAAATACTAAGGGCAGCCAGAGAGAAAGGTCGGGTCACCCACAAAGGGAAGCCCATCAGATTCACAGCAGATCTCTCGGCAGAGACTCTACAAGCCAGAAGAGAGCGGGGGCCAATATTCAACATCCTTAAAGAAAAGAACTTTCAACCCAGAATCTCATATCCAGCCAAACTGAGCTTCATAAGTGAAGTAAAAATAAAATCCTTCATGAACAAGCAAGTACTCAGAGATTTTGTCACCACTAGGCCTGCTTTACAAGAGCTCCTGAAAGAGGCACTACACACAGAAAGAAACAACCAGTACCAGCCATCCTAAAAGCATACCAAATGCTAAAGACCATCAACAAAATGAAGAATCTACATGAACCAACGGGCAAAACACCCAGCTAGTATCAAAATGGCAGTATCAAACTCACACATAACAATATTAACCCTAAATGTAAATGGGCTAAATGCACCAATCAAAAGACACAGACTGGCAAATTGGATAAAAAACCAAAACCCATCAGTGTGCTGTATCCAGGAAACCCACCTCACACGCAAAGATATACAAAGGCTCAAAATAAAAGGATGGAGGAATATTTACCAAGCAAATGGAGAGCAAACAAAAGCAGGAGTTGCAATTCTCGTCTCTGATAAGGTAGACTTTAAAGTAACAAAGATCAAAAGGGACAAGGAGGGTCATTACATAATGGTAAAAGAATTGATACAACAAGAAGAGCTAACAATTCTAAATATATATGAACCCAATGCAGGAGCACCCAGATATATAAGGCAAGTTCTTAATGACTTATAAAGAGACTTGGACTCCCACACAATAATCGTGGGAGACTTTAACACTCCACTGTCAATATCAGACAGATCAACCAGACAGAAAATTAACAAGGATATCTAGGACTTGAACTCAGACCTAGAACAAGCAAACATGATAGACATTTACAGAACTCTCCACCCCAAATCCACAGAGTATACATTCTTCTCAGCACCACCTCACACCTACTCCAAAATTGACCACATAATTGGAAGTAAAGCACTCCTCAGCAAATGCAAAACAACTGAAATCATAACAAACAGTCTCTCAGACCATAGTGTAATCAAGTTGGAACTCAGAATTCAGAAAATAACTCAGAACCGCACAGCTTCATGGAAACTGAACAACTGGCTCTTGAATGTTGATTGGATAAACAAAGAAATGAAGGCAGAAATAAGGAAGTTCTTTGAAACCAATGAAAATGAAGACACAATGTACCAGAATCTCTGGGACACATTTAAAGCAGTCTGTAGAGGAAAATATATAGCAATAAGTGCCCACATGAGAAGAGTGGAGAGATCCAAAATTGACACTCTATCGTCAAAATTGAAAGAGCTGGAGGAGCAAGATCAAAAAAGCTCAAAATCTAGCTGAAGACAAGAAATAACTAAGATCAGAGCAGTCCTGAAGGAGATAGAGACAAGAAAAACCCTTCAAAAAATCAATAAATCTAAGAGCTGGTTTTTTGAAAAGATCAACAAAATAGACAGACCACTAGCCAGACTGATAAAAAAGAAAAGAGAGAACAACCAAATAGATGCAATAAAAAACAGTAACGGGGAAATCACCACAGATTCCACAGAAATTCAAACCATCATCAGAGAATACTACAAACAACTCTATGCACATAAACTAGTAAATCAGGAAGAAATGGATAAATTCCTGGATGCCTGTGTCCTCCCAAGCCTAAACAAGGAGGAAGCCAAAACTATGAATAGACCAATAACAAGGTCTGAAGTTGAGGCAGCAATTAAGAGCCTACCACACAAAAAAAGCCCAGGTCCAGATGGGTTCACAGCTGAATTCTACCAGACACACAAAGAGGATCTGGTACCATTCCTTCTGAAACTATTCCAAAGAAACCAAAAAGAGGGAACCCTTCCCAAATCATTTTATGAGACCAACATCATCCTGATACCAAAACCTGACAGAGACTCAACAAGAAAAGAAAACTTCAGGCCAATATCCATGATGAACATAGATGCAAAAATCTTCAATAAAATACTGGCAAACTGATTGCAACAGCACATTAAAAAACTTATCCATCATGATCAAGTAGGATTCATCCCGGGGATGCAAGGCTGGTTCAACATACGCAAGTCTATAAATGTAATTCATCACATAAACAGAAGCAAAAACAAAAACCACATGATTATCTCAATTGACGCAGAGAAGGCATTTGACAAAATTCAACAGCCCTTTATGCTAAAAACCCTCCATAAACTTGGTATTGATGGAACATATCTCAAAGTAATAAAAGCTATTTACGACAAACCAACAGCCAATATCATACTTAATGGGCAAAAACTGGAAGCATTCCCTTTGAAATCCGGCACTAGCCAAGGATGCCCTCTCTCACCACTCCTATTCAACATAGTACTGAAAGTTCTAGCCAGAGCAATTAGGCAAGAAAAAGAAATAAAGGGTATTCAAATAGGAAAGGTGGAAGCCAAATTGTCTCTATTTGCAGACGACATGATAGTATACCTAGAAGACCCCATCACCTCAGCCCAAAAGCTCCTGCAACTGATAAGCAACTTCAGCAAAGTCTCAGGATATAAAATCGATGTTCAAAAATCACAAGCATTCCTATACACCAATAACAGACTTAAAGAGAACCAAATCAAGAACGAACTGCCATTCACAATTGCTACAAAGAAAATAAAATACCTAGGAATACAACTCACAAGGAATGTAAGGGACCTCTTTAAGGAAAACTACAAACCACTGCTCAACGAAATAAGAGAGGACACAAACAGATGGAGAAACATTCCATGTTCGTGGTTAGGAAGAATCAATATCGTGAAAATGGCTATATTGCCCAAAGTAATTTACACAATCAATGCTATCCCCATCAAACTACCATTGAATTTCTTCCCAGAACTGGAAAAAACCACCATGAATTTCATATGGAACCAAAAAAGAGCCCGCATAGCCAAGTCAATTCTAAGCAAAAAGAACACAGCGGGAGGCATCACGCTACCAGACTTCAAACTATACTACAAGGCTATAGTAATCAAAACAGCATGGTACTGGTACCAAAACAGAGATATAGACCAATGGAACAGAACAGAAGCATCGGAGGCAACACAACCTATCTACGGCCATATTATCTTTGATAAACCAGACAAAAACAAGCAATGGGGAAAGGATTCTCTATTTAATAAATGGTGTTGGGAAAACTGGCTAGCCATGTGCAGAAAGCAGAAACTGGACCCCTTTCTGACACCTTACACTAAAATTAACTCCAGATGGATTAAAGACTTAAACGTAAGACCTGACACCATAAAAACCCTAGAAGAAAATCTAGGCAAAACCATTCAGGACATAGGAGTAGGCAAGGACTTCATGAATAAAACACCAAAAGCATTGGCAACAAAAGCCAAAATAGACAAATGGGACCTAATCAAACTCCACAGCTTCTGCACGGCAAAAGAAACAGTCACTAGAGTGAATCGGCAACCATCAGAATGGGAAAAAATCTTTGCAGTTTACACATCAGACAAAGGGCTGATATCCAGAATTTACTAAGAACTCAAACAGATTTACAGGAAAAAAACAAACAAGCCCATTCAAAAATGGGCAAAGGATATGAACAGACACTTTACAAAAGAAGACATACATGAGGCCAACAAACATATGAAAAATGCTCATCATCACTGGTCATTAGAGAGATGCAAATCAAAACCACATTGAGATACCATCTCATGCCAGTTAGAATGGCAATCATTAAAAAATCTGGAGACAGCAGATGCTGGAGAGGATGTGGAGAAATAGGAACACTCTTACACTGTTGGTGGGAGTGTAAATTAGTTCAACCATTGTGGAAGACAGTGTGGCGATTCCTCAGGGACCTAGAAATAGAAATTCCATTTGACCCAGCAATCCCATTACTGGGTATATATCCAAAGGACTATAAATTGTTCTACTATAAGGACACATGCACACGAATGTTCATTGCAGCACTGTTTACAATAGCAAAGAACTGGAACCAACCCAAATGCCCAACGACGATAGACTGGACTGGGAAAATGTGGCACATATACACCATGGAATATTATGCAGCAATCAAAAAATGAATGAGTTTGTGTCCTTTGTAAGGACATGGATGAATCTGGAGAACATCATTCTCAGCAAACTGACACAAGAACAGAAAAAGAAATACCGCATATACTCACTCATAGGCGGGTGAGAAAAATGAGAACACATGGACACAGGGAGGCGGTCTACTATACACTGGGGTCTATTGGGGGGAATGGGGGAGGGACAGCGGGGGGGCTGGGGAGGGATAGCCTGGGGATGAATGCCAAGTGTGGGTGAAGGGGAGGAAGGCAGCAAAACACACTGCCACGTGTGTACCTATGCAACTATCTTGCACGTTCTGCACATGTACCCCAAAACCTATAATGCAATAAAAATTAAAAAAAAAAAAGTCTGGAAGGATATACAACACACTGTTAATAGTGTTTATCCCTCCATGGTGGGATTGATTTAAAAAAAAAAAAAAAAGAAAGAAATTTTAAAGACATAAAAGAAACAGCAGCTAAACAAAAGTTCTGTATGTGTGAACATTTCCTTAATGAAGATACAACAAGAAAAGAGAGTACTTGTCAATATCCACATTAAATGTAGTTCTTCAAACAGAAGTAAAATGATCTCAAACAGAAGGATGAAGATACAGGATGGGAAGAGTAGATAGGTGTCTACTTCTAAATGAATGTGGGCTGCGTAAAACAAAAATGACATCTTGTAGAGTATAAACTCACAACAAATATAGCACAAATAGCAAAAAGGGAGTAAAATGGAGTAAACATATTTTATATTATTTGTGTTATTGTAAGAGGTATAATCAACCAAAAAGGTATAGCAAATTTCAATGAATTTGTATCCATCAATAATCCCATGCAATCAATAGCTGTAAATTTTTAAGTGACATACATATAAGTAATGCGATAATCTTTCATTGTAGTAGAAGGTTACAGCATATCTCTCTTAGCAGTTAAAAAAAATTTTTCAAGGAAACTGCATATTTAAAATGATTAGCAAAAGGAAAAGATAGACTCCTGATAAAAAGTGTCAACAAAAGATCATGATATCTGCAAGGCAAAAGAAATTTCATTTTCTGAAAAGCGGCGACATAGCCTTTGAATCAAAATGAAAGTTTGCTTTATCTAGGCCAAAAGAATCTAAGATTATAAAGACAAAAACCTCAGGGTAGGTGGAGATTAGGGCAGACTCCTAAAGGGATGAATTTTAAGTTCGAAACTACAAGTTTCTTTTATTCGGTGGCTCCAGGTGGTCAATTGTGGTGGCCTGCTGGTCTGTTGGGGAATTTTAGCTGCAGTTTGTTTCAACATTGATAAAAAGAACTGGTCTGGTTTGATAACAAAAAAGGAGGTTTTGAAACATTTTCTGAAAATGCAGAGTCCATGACAGCTCCCTCTTCCTGTCATGCCTGCCTGGTTCTATTTCAAATTTTAAGCATCTCAGTGAATCACAGGGAGTCCACTTTGTCTGCCAGCTGGAGCATTATTTTGACAAAGAATAAAAAGTGGAAGAGAAATTTTATTTGGAATATATATTTGTAGTATTTTTGAACTCTGAGTAATTCTTGGAAATAAGGGTTGGAGAGCTAGAAATTAATCTTGTCCTTGTAATAGTGCGAGTTCTTTGAGAGTTGGACTCTGAAGCAGTAAAGAGTAAGCCCATAAGATTTTGCCTATCACCAAGCATGCAGTCACAACAAGTTTTATTTCTTGAAAATATCCTCTTCCCCTAAAAGCAACTTAATCAATACTTCCTTTACTGAGCTTTTAATGCTGCCCCATAAGTAAGAGAGAAAACTCACAGTACTCTCTCAACTATCTTCAAATAAAAATGTGAGTCTAGATTTCTCTTCCACGTAAGCTACAGTTAGGTGATAGGCTAAGTTTTGCAATTCTGGTTTTACACATCTCTTTTTCAATTCCAGCAATGATGAATTTAAGAATTTTCCTTGGAAATTGGTGTATTTATTATGTTTAAGTACTTCTAAGCTTTATAATACAAGGATGCAAAGTTTTATATAATTAGAAAAGTTCCATTTAAAACCCTTTTATATCCTCACATATGTATATAAGGAGTACAATTCAAGGCTTATAAGCTAATTTACTATATCCTTAACAATGCCTAGTTCCAAATCATTTCAACATTTTTAGAACAGGGTCCATTGTTACCTGATTCAGATCAGAGCAATCATTTTATACTGAAAAGAATGCTAACTTTGACGTTCTTCATTTGTTCAAAGGCAGATGTGAAATAGGTAAATTAAAATACTACTACTTATATACTAAAAAATAGCAGAAAAGAATACAAAGTTTAAGAAGTATATTCTGCTTTAAGTTTAGGAAAGGAAATCAATTAAGCCTGCAATTGCTGCATGGTTTCCTGTATCAGGCTTCAGCTTCTCTGACTCTTGGACTATGTTTATAGGTGTTTGGCTCTGCAGTGCAGGGTCCTGGCTTCTGTAAGATAGACCTATTACCAAGTCAGAAGATTTCATTCTGTCATCTTGAAGCTGTAGGTTCATGCTTGTGGGTTCTAATCCACTTGGGATTTCTCTCCCTGACTGCTGCCTGCCCTGTAGACTTCAACCTGCATCAAGGAAATATGGCCTTAAAGAGCCTGTTCAAGCAGTTTCCACAAATACATAAGCCAATTCTAAAGGATAAATACTTTATAATCTTTATACCTGTTTATCATCTATCTATCTGACATTTATCTATTATAGTTGTAGTTTTGCTTGTCTGGTTGAATGCTGATTCCACAGGGGGAAAAAAAAAGAGAGAAAAAGGAGAAGAAAAATATTGATTTGCTAAAAAAAAGAGTATTTAAATTATAAATTAAACTGGAATGACCAGATTGGGCCCAATTTGTCCCAACTTACCCTATAAGTTATAATAATTTCAATTTATAGAAACTGACTACGAACATGTATATGTGTGTGTCTGTATGTGTATGCTTTCCTCTGTCATCTTCAATTCTATAACAGTCCTTAAGGAGTCTATCTTAGGTGCTCTATCATGAACTTTCCTCAAACTTTGTTTTTTCATCTTTCTCTATTTGTCTTAAATTTATAACTTCTATGATACCATCACATTTAATTATACTGTAAGGAATAAAAACAATAAATATACATCAAATGCCCATTTGTTACATTAATGGTAAGGAACCCATAAATCATATGTGTGTCTATATACCCACATATATATATTTCATATTCTACATATGTATATTGATCTGTTCAGGCTGCCAAAACTAAGTACCATAAACTTCCTACATAGACAATAGACATTTATTCTCTCACAGTCCTGCAGGATTAAAATATGAGATCAGGGTGACAGAAATGGTCAGTTTCTGCTAAGGGCCCTCTTTTGGCAAGCAGACAGCCATGTTCTGGCTGAATCTTCACATGGCAGGGAAAAGAGAGTGAGAAAGCACAAATTCTCCAGTGTCTCTTATAAAGGTACTAAGGTCACTATGAGGGCTCAACCCTCATTACCTCATCTAAACATAATTGTCTTACAAAGGCTGAATCTTCCAATACTATCACATCAGATGGAGTGTAGGGATTCAACGTATTAATTTTGAGGTGATGCAGTTCTGTTCATAGCTCACATGTATACCTCATATTAAGCACTTGTTTCCATACAATATCATGCTATTATTACCAACACATTTTCTACATTCTTTTGGGGAATTTTAGAATTTAGGTGATTTTGATCATTTCTTTACTTTTATGAACCACAAAGCACATGAAGAATCTATAGCAGAGAAGATTACTAAACAAAAGTTAGATAATTCACTCAATAATCCTCATGCAGGAAATCTTTCTCAGGATAATCACTCTTAAGTTAAAACCAGCTAACAAACTTAAACTGAAGGTGAAAAGCATGACACAACTTCTTAATGTTTGATTGTAAACATTTATAGAATCTCTTGAAAAGGTTACAAAAATGTTTGAAATCAATATTACTTTACTAGAGCAACATAATTGCTTGGACATAGTTTAAAAAGGTGAAGATTTGTGCAAAGAATCTTGAATTCCAGAATGAAGAAATTAAATATAATAGAAAAAAAACAGAAAAGTACTTGGAATTATTGAATGTGGAAAAGTTATACATTATATTCTATTATGATAGAAAAAAAACAGAAAAGTACTTGGAATTATTGAATGTGGAAAAGTTACACATTATATTCTATTATAATAGAAAAAAAAACAGAAAAGTACTTGGAATTATTGAATGTGGAAAAGTTACAGTTTAATAAGTGACAGAGAAAGAAAGCAATCTTGCAATGATATGGATTGTGTTTGAAACAGGACAAAAGTTATTGCTATAGTAATCTAAAGATTAGTCAATGTCTGTGTTAATACGTGACTTAAAGGAATTATGATACAAAATGCTATTCTGAGAGGCCTGATCGTTGTAGAATATGAGACACTTGAGGTATAATCTGTATTTTATATGTTGTATATTAAAGCAATTTTGGAGCAAAATATATTTAAAAATGCATAGAGTTTGGAATCAGGGTGAACCATGTTCCATTTTTAACTAGGTAAGTTACTTTTTAGACTTTGGAAAACTCAATTTCCACACTTATAAAATAGAGCTAGCAGTAGTATAGCAATAGTATATGGTAGAATAACATGAGGTCAAGGAAGCCTCAATTTGAGTCCCTAAATTATTATTAGACTGTGCAAGTATCTTCATCTCTTTTTCTTCTTCAAATTAAAAATGACCATAACAGTCATAAAACTGGTCTGAGGATTTACTGAGCTGGCAAATGAAAAACAACTAATAAAATATCTGGCACAGTGCAGGGGCTCTATAAATGTTAGTTTTCCAATTTCCTTCATGGTAATATCAAGAGAGCTAAAACATGATATGAAACAGTTGGCAAGATATTAGCTTTGCAAAGGGATTTCTCTTAAAATAGAAAAATTTATTTTCCCTTTCTTTCCTTTCTTTCCTTCCTTCCTTCCTTCCTTCTTTCCCTCCTTCCTTCCCTTCTTCATTCCTTCCCTCCTTCCTTCCTTTCTTTTCTTTCTTCTTTCTGTTGTTGAGCCAATCTCCTTCTGTCGCCCAGTGCAGTGGCCCAATCTTGGCTCACAATAACCTCCTTCTCCTGGTGTCAAGCAATTCTTGTGCTTCGGCCTCCTGAGTAGCTGAGGTTATAGGCAGGCATCATCAAGGCCTGCTGATTTTTGTATTGTTAGTAGAGACAGGATTTAGCCATGTTGGCCAGGCTAGTCTCAAACTCCTAGCCTGAAGTGATCCACCTGCCTTGACCTCCCAAAGTGCTAGAATTATAGGCATGAGCCACTGTGCTTGGCCTTTATTTTCATATTTTCAAAATATAACAGATAAGGTTTCAATTGTTGCATACTAAATTATTTTCCCAATTTACCTGAAGGCTTGAAGATGCAACTTTAGAGAATGTACATTTCCAGAGATCAAATATTTAAGAGTTATATAGAATACATAAAATTTGAAAATATCTCAAAGGGAATTTTATTTCCAGTAGGAAGCCTGAAAGCTTCCCTGAAGGGACTTCTTGGTAGACTACAATTTTATCCTACATAATTTACAACAAATATACTTTTAAAACACTGTTGCAAGCAAAGAAAACATCCAAAGAAAAATACAAATTAAAAAAAAAGTGAGGTAAAAACTGATCCATACAAACTAGTACACAGAAAATCAGGTTGTACTCAGGAGAAATGGTAATGTCAGATTGGAAACAGAGAAACTAATTCTGATATTTTCTCACAAAGCATAGAGAAAATCTGACCCTGAAATTACCCCATGGAAAATTTCACTGAGGAGAGTTCAAATGAGTGCAGGTTGGTGTCTTTCCCTGGATTCTGGAAAAAGAAAGCCAAAATTTTCTCAGAAACAGTGTCACTACAGTTTGGTTTCTTAAAGATGGAATAGAGAGACAACCAAAGTCAGAAATGTGGCTATGCTGAAAAGACTAATGAAAGAATATCCCTCTAACAAAACTGATAAAAATAGGAAGAGAAATTGTAATACTGGAAATTGAATGGAGGACTTATTAAAGATACATCATTGGATTTCAAAATTAATGAGAGTATCATGAAAACCTCAATGCCAATAAAAATTAAATTGACAAATATCTTGAAATAGATAAGACTAATTGAGGAATAAAGAGAAATGTAAATTATCTTGAAATACTATATAAATTGAACCTGCAATTAACAACATCTTGCAAAGAAGACACCAGGCCCAAATGGTTTACAGATGAGTTCATGTAAACTTCAAGTAATTTATAATTACAACATTAAGAAAGTTCATAAACAAAATAGAATAAAGAGAAAAGAAAAAGCAACTCTTTTAATAAGTCTTGTATTAACTTGATAGCAAAACAAAGTTGGTACCTTGAAGAGATACCAAAAAAATACGAAATATTAGTAGCAACATGTTGTTATGATGTGTTTTAAGAAGATATCCTAGAAATTCAATGTAGGTTTCACATTATAAAATACATAAATTTATCTCAGTTCACTAACATATTATAAATTAAAAATCTATATTATCCTTTCAAAATATATAGAAAAAGCACATAATAAAACTTATGACCTATTCAACCTATAATCCCCTAGCAAATCAGATGTGAAGAAACTTCTACAACCTCCTAAACTCTATTAAATATGTTTAGCAAATAGAATTACCTCCCTAAAACATTAGAAGCATTTTCTCAACATCAGGAGCAAAACAAAGAACATTATTATAACAGGTTCTGTAGAAAAATGCACTAAGAATCCAACTCAGTTCAGGTAAAAAAGAATTTTGAGAGAAAGAAAAACACTCTTATTAATGAATCATATGAATATCTATATCAAAGCCCCTAGAGCCTATTTATAATTATTAAAAGTTATAATTATTAGGGTTAATTTAGTAAGATTGTAGATATCAGCATAAATGATAAATTGCATTTCTATTTATCAACAAAAAGTTATAAAACATTTTAAAAAACAATATATAATAAGAATGACAAAACTATAAGGTATAAAAGTATATAGATATAAAAGGTAGGAAAGAATTTCAAGGTCAAAACATGAAACATTCTGAAATATATAAAATACCTATATAAATTAAGCAATACATCATTTCAAGGACAGATGTATTCAATGTTATAAAGATTGAGCTATGAAATTAATACATTTTCAGCTAAACCAAATAAGTTAATTTTTTAAAGTAATTAACAATAATGGTGCTCAGATAATTGGACATCCAAAAGAAACAAAAATTGAAATATAATCCATATATGAACCATCAACAAAAATTAATTCAATACAACCTAAATGTTTCAATGTGAAAACCAAAATATTTAACCCTTTCTAGAAATACAAGAGGATATTTTTATATCTTAATGTTAGGAAAGGATTAATTTTATTAACAAAACAAAAATGAACTATAAATAAAGATTATTAACTAAATACAAGATTTATGTTCATCAATAGACGTCATAAAAAAGTTAAAAGGTAAGCTAGAGATTTATGGAAGAACTGAAATATTTGCACCCAGAATATATATGGAAATGTGGGGAGCATAAAAATAGCTTTAACAGTACTTAACAATATTGGAGCTCACATGTTGATGCATAAATTCACCAGCCTTTATTTTATTATTAAGCATGTGTATGTATTTCTTCATGTATTAATCACATTTTATTGTTTCATGTATCAATTTTACTCTAATTATCATTTTAGTTATCCCACAAGAACTTTTCTTACATTATTCCAGATTTTGATATTTCCCATAATGCTATGGAATTTACACAAAACAAGAACAGAAACTGTGGAAAGTTATATAATTAACTGATAATGATTTTGAATTTCTAACAGAGTTTGATAAAGGTAAAATGTATGCAAACTTCATTTCATCAATCCTTTTTTTCTCTCATCCATTTAATTTTTCATACTGATTTTGCATCTTAAGATAATATACTGAGTTCCTGTTTACTTTTTAGTATGCTGTATTCAGCCAATGTCCAATCCTGCTGATGTCTCTGGACTAATAGATACAAAATTTGGCACATGGACATCCACACTGCCAGCACCAGCAGCTTGCACAATCTGTGCTTGGAAATTTACATTGATCATAATTACTGCTCCACCTGTATTAAATAAAGCTCTTCTATCTTTAAGAACAAGAGTGGCTTCCCCAAGTGTCAGTGATAACACAGTAAGTACATGTCAAGAAATGTGAACAATAAATTATTTTTCATTGTTAGCAGCGTAGTGACCTCAATTTATTGATTTTTAAAAATATATACACCAATTAGTGTGGTTTTTTATGTGTTTATCAAAATGCTCTTTATCTTGGGTGGGTCTAGAAAGGGATGTTTGTAGTAATCTCCTAAATTATTTCTAGGATATGTATTCAGTCAAGCAATAGTACTTATCAAGCATTTCTTTACTTTCTGTTAGTCAAGGTACTATGCGTAACAGATATGAAATCTGCTGGTTTGTCCCTGAGTGTGTTTCCTAATTAGAGAAAGGAAATAAGCAGGAACTACTGTAGCAGTTTTGTTTTTCTGACAAGATTCAGAGGTAACTTATTAGAAATATTTATATCATGGCAAATGTCCTACCAATTTATTTGTCAGTATTACTAATGACAAGATATATTCTAAAATCTCAATCGTCTCTCAGATGGAACTCAGTGCATCTTTTCTCATTAAAAAAATCACATGTTGATTAGATTATACTTATTTTTAAAACATCAAAGAGTTAGAATTCATGATTAATAATGCTTATATTTCCTCTGTCTTATCTATATTTTCTGGCTTTAAAGTAGGCCAGACAATAGCCTGATAATATGGAGACTATAAGAATATAAAACTAAAAAACAAAACAAAATAATAATATGCAATGGAAGTTATAAAACAATAAATAGTTTTAAGATATAATAACAGAAAATGATAACAGTTTGAAGACTGTGTTTCAAGTCCACTCTTCTCCATGTGTTCTAGAAGGTGACATATAAGGGTGTTTTTTGGCTCTTTCCTCTTCCTGGAGCCATCTTCCCTATTCCACTATTCCCTGCTCCTCTTGACCTACATAATATGAACTGTATGAATATTTCAAGTCGGTATGAATATCTCTTCCTCTGTGATCACTTTGATGAACACAACGCTCATCAACAATTCATAATAATAGGTTTACGGCATTTGCAGCACTGTGATTGGAGACTATTATTCAAAGTGAAGTAACTCAGGAATGGAAAACCAAACATTCCATTTTCTCACTCATAAGTTGGAGATAAGCTATGAGGATGCAAAGACAAGAATGATGCAATGGACTTTGGGGACTCATGGCGAAAGGGTAGGAAGTGTATGAGGGATACAAGACTACAAATTGGTTTCAGTGTACATAGCTCGGGTGATGCGTGTGCCATAACCTCACAAATCATCGCTAAAGAACTTACTCATGTAACCAAATACCACCTGTTCTCCCAAAACCTAAGGAAATAAAAAGTTTTTTTAAATTCATTATCGGTTTAGTACCCTCTTTTTGGTTCCCACAACACTCCACATTTACCACTACCTACACTATCATTATATTAATCAGATTGAAAGTACACTGTAATCCCTGCATTCCCAGCTGAGTGGTGAGCTTCCTTAAAATAAAGAAGAGCTTGTTCATTATCTTTTCTATAGAGATCACTTCAATAACTGACACATAACAGACACTCGATAAATAGTAATTGAATAGGATTTTTCAAAGTCATGTATAAAGGTACAAGTCCTCTCTATTCTACTTGGCATGAGTTTATTGCTTAAAAGTAAACAGCAGATTTTGTTGATGGTCTTATCTTTACAATGCTTTGGAAGGAGAAGAAATATTCTTCATATGGGAGTTACATATCTCGAAAAAGTATTCAAAGTCAAAATAAATTAAGACACACACAATGATTAAAGGATATTATTAAAATCTTTGTTCATATCAAGGACTTTACTCCCAATCTTTCACAAAAATGAACAGATGCATCCATTATTATATAATTAAACAGAAGTCATACAAAATTTATCTGGTTTCACCAATTTTGGAAAAAGGAATTAGGGACCAAATTTTCTTTTAAGAAAGTAACTTAAAGGACCCACAGGGACATCTGTGTCAGAAGTAAATAGAAACACAGAAGTCAAGAGACTGAATATTGCTGAGCTTCTCTATGTTTATAACTGTCTAAGGCTTTGATCTCAATCTCCCTTCCTCATAAGAGAAACAATCAACATCATTCGCATACAATAATTTTTAATATTATACAGACTCACCATCTTTCACATAAATATATTTTTAAAACTTCATCCATATTCACTAGAATAATTCACAAAATAAGGTGAGGAATTCTAGAGGGATTATTGGTAAGGCTTCAACAAGTAGCTTTGTGGGGAATTTTATGGAGACTTGTGGCACTTGATCATTTAAAAATGAAATTACCAACATCTCACAATTTCCTCTCTTGCTATTTCCTCAGAACTAGCTGAATGATATATTATGTTCTAGTTGCCTACTGTATCATAAGGAATAATATTGATGAAGTTGGTGTGCTATACGATTGAATCACTGTAAGTTGAGGTTTCTGTGTATTTGGTTTTCATAGCCAAAAGTTCATGGACTTGGATATTGAAATATTCTACAGGCAGGTATCACAAATTTTCATAGTCATAAGACATTTTTACATAGCTACAATAATAAAATAAAATATGTCATTGAAGTTTAGGTCCCAAAATATGATTTTTTTCATACAATGAGGTATAAAGTTTACAATTTCATTTATTGTCTTTCAGTTTCAAATCCCTACTCATAAAAGGCAATCAAGCAAACAGAGCAGGTAGCACTGGCATTATATACATTATTAGTTATTAGTCTGTTTTTCAGAAAGGCACTTTATTTCTAGAAGCAAGAAATGCTTCAGAGCTACTTAGTTTGGCCAAGAATACAGGCTTACATGCATGTTAAATTTTCTAAAAATTAGATGTTTTTTAAAGCAATTCTTGTTTGTTCATTCAGAAGAAAATACTTAAAATAACGTTGCTACTAACAGTAAACTATGAATTAAAATAAAACAATTCATTCAGACAATGGGAATCACTTATTTACCATATTGCTACTTTTAACACCCTTATCCACAGGTTCAGCAATGTCTTTCATTCTGAGAAAAAGTATCAACAAATACGTCATACACTTTCCACGATATACAAACAACATTATGGTATGTAGACATCCAGTATATGGAGAAAAAAGGCAGTTTAGTTTACTCCAATCAGGCTCAGAAGATTTGAATAGAGAATATAATATTTGCCTCAAAGGAATCGTAAACAATTTACTGAGGAAAATAGTAATTAATGATGTTGAACTCAAGCCAATACTTCAAATTATCCAGATGAAAAATGTTCTGAGTTCGTCATTGTCTACATGGTTAGCCTGACTTTGCCTCACTATATACAACAGATTTGCACGTTCTAAGCCATTTTTTCCAGTGCTAGACCTAAGTTACACATGTAAACTTTGTAGTTGGCCATGAACTTCTCATTTATGCAGAAACAACTTTGCAGTTATTTGTTACACAAACCTATTGAGAGCACACTAGCCTGTCGGCTTGTGTGAACATTTGCTGAACAGCTGCTCTGGCTTTAAATTTTGGATTTTCCAAGAACTGTTTGAAATACCAACAGAAAAATGTAGATGGTACAAAAAAGAATGACTACTTGAATAACGTTATTTCTTGAAATTGATTTTTTTTAATTATACATTAAGATAATGGTCAATCTAGAACACAAAATGAAAGATATCTAGAAACATTTGACATTATAAACTTACAATGGTACAAAAAGATGTATGTGTGTGTAAAAATGGTTAAGTCATAACGATTTTAAACAAAAGGAATATAATGATTTAATTAAAAGTCTATATATTAGTAGGATTATTCTGATGGGCACAAGTGTGAAAATATTATTTATACCAAAAGATGTTGGCTCTTTTTGAACCATGAAGAGTTGTACAATCTAAAACTTCCTTCAATAGGATTAGTTTTAAAAGCAGTGTTTGTTTAAAGAAAATAGGGTATTATATTTCCATACAATGTAAAACTGCACAGCCAATAGAAGTAGTATTGTGGGTATACTTTAATTAGCATAAAACATTTCCATGTTTACTTGCTTATAAATGAAAATGCAAAGTATTAAATAAGTTAAAATACAAAGAACTATTTTCAATGTGATACCATTTATATAATGGCACTAAAGCTGTGTGTGTGTGTGTGTCTGTGTGTGTGTGTGTGTGTGTGTGTGTGTGTGTGTGTGGTTTGAAGATATTTTAATCAGGGCTTTGAAGTAACAAACTAGCCCTCATGTTTATTACAAAATTCTTTTCTTGTTTATGTTTTATGTTGGTGGCTGTAGTCTGGTTGCTGTAGCTCTGTATTTCTTTTCTTTTATTGCTTTTTACCAAGTAACATCACCAGTGTAGTACCTTAAAACTACACTTATTTATCTTCTCACAGTTCTATAGGTCAGAAATGTGTTCATATGTGGCTCAAGGTTGCTCAAATGTGTGCTCTGCTTAGGTCAGATCCTGTCCAGTTTAGGTTCTTATCTGGAAACTCAGCAAAAGAATCTACTTCCAGGTTCATGCAGGTTTCGGTAGAATTTAGTTCCCTACAGTTTTAGGTCTGAAGGCCCCTTTTTCTTGCTGGCTTTCAGCCAGGACCACTCTCATCTCCAAGAGACTGCTCTCAGCATCTTGCTCTGTGACCTCTTCTACCTCAGCAGTAGGAAACTTCCTTACACTTAACTTCTTTCACAATTTGAATCTCTCTTTTCTTCTTCTACCATGTCAGAGTAAGAAAAAAAAACCTCTCAACTTTTGAAAAACTTGATGATTTTGATTAGGTCAATATGATTAGGTCAGGTCTTTCTAGATAACTTCCCTATCTTAAAGTCAATTGATTCGAAACCATTTTGTCTTCAAATTCCCTTTGCCTTTTACCATAACATATTTATCAGTATAATCTCAGGAGTAAAGGTTATGGGAGCCATCTTCAAATTCTGCATAGCAAGAGTTCTATTGATTTCTATTAAATTTTCCTCTCATTCCAGGACTCTGGGACCTAACATGAAAAAGAAGTTGCTATATGAGATATTATTTTCTAGTTGAATAAGAAAATGAGCACGATAACATGCAGAAAATACACAATGCTTCAACACTACTATGTACAGAGAAGGTGAACATAATGTCCACCTATGCACCATTGGCCAAAGCAAATCTCATGGATAATCAAAATGTCAATGAGGCAGCCATGTATATTCACTCACAGCAGAAGCTGCAAGTGACATGACAACTTGACTTACATAGGAATGAAGGGGAGAGTAATACTTGTGAACAACATCTCAATCTAGGGAGAGAGATGTAAACATGTGACTACCAGAAAGGTACAGAGGTTAGATCTGGTTAGAATAAACATGATTTTTATTTATTTATTAATTGTTGCTATATTATTTATATTTTTCTAAATTATGTTATTTTTTATAATTAGAAAAATAAAAATATTAGTTTGTTAGAATATAAACTATGAACCATGCATTAGAGGCTTTTTCAAATCTGCTTTACAGACAAGGAAAATAAATCAAAGAGAAGTTGTGTCTTTTTAGCTATAAGTAGTATTTATGTGTACTTAATTTTGTCTCCAATCATTTATCACTGGTAAAAATTATTATATTTAATAAAATCTTTATGGCCAGAATTAGAAATTTGTTTTTTATATGAGTTAAAAAAACATCTAATAATTAATAGCATCTAATATTTCTAGGCACGTGCTACACGCCAGAGACTTTTCCCTGAGTATTGCTAGATCTCAGTGAAAAATTTTATTCCCTTATGCAATAATTTTACATCACTCTTAAAATATATGATGATATCCAGTCCAGTATTAAAGGACTCAAGTGCTCAAATGTAAACAATATTTTTCTTTGTACTTCGTTGCAGTATAAACAAAAATTAGCAATAATATCAAAATACAAGCATGCAAGTATTCGTAAGAAACAAGGAAAATGTTATAGTATTAACAGATATGCATACATACTGATCATACATGCTGACATGGATGCTGTACCCCCTACTTCACAACTATTTTTAACCTACACTGAGCCACTCATCTGATGCATTCGCAAGAAATTCATATTAGGTTATGCTCTGGGAATGCCTTTCCTCCATTCTGGTGCTAAAGACCTATGATTCTTATCTAGTCCAAAATATAAGAGACATCTCTGTGGTCTTTTAGGTTAGAGAGCTCACTAATTTTGTACGCAAGCTTGTATGTGAGTTGCTGTTGTTCCTGAGGAGGAGGAGGAGGAGGAGGAATTTGCTTGGAACATATTGTCAATTTAATTCCCAAATGTATGGCAATTTTTAAATGCATAAGTTTATCCTCGCTAACTTCTGCCTAAAACTAGATTGGCACAGAGCTTAAACTGAGGAGTGAGCTGAGTAAATTGACACACGTGTGTGTGTGTGTGTGTGTTGGGGGTGTGTATAAGACAGAAACATAGAGAGAGAAAAAAAACAAGTAAGGAGCCAAACGTATCAGGTATCAGAGAGGCAAATTTTTTATGAAATGTTTCTGGAAATAGAAGTGGTCAGCTGGCCAGTGGTGATAAAATTCCTCCTTACCACATCACTTTGGACCTGTCAGGATGGTCCACCTGGCCTCAGTTTCCTTCCCTATCCTCAATCCCACACCTATGGCAAACTTTAGCAACTTTATATTGTGGAAAATACCAAGGTTCCAGTTTCCATTCTAAATTCCCTTTCTGTGGTGGAGATAACAATTCTAATTATGTTTATCATCTCTGTTAAGATTAATTCATTCAAAAAATAACAAAGTGTACATTTATGAAGTTAATATGGAATAAACATTTATGAAGTTAACATGGAATACATAGTGCCATTATTCTTCACCTCTGTAACATTAAGCCTCTTCTCAACTGCCCTTAGAAAATTTTATGAATGTAAATCCACAGAATGTATTGATATCCTAGGTGATTTTCCTTCACCTGTCTACTTCAAATAGTTGAAAGGACTAAGAAAGATTCATGTCTTAGAAATACATAGGTTTAATTTCTAAAAAAAAATTGTTATTTTAATTTATTCAGAATTTTCTAAAACTAAAAATATTTCAAACACATAGTAAAATAACATCATTCTTGCATTTATACTTTTTGTTCTTTGGAGAGCAATTACTATATGATGGAAAGCCATGAGAGCATCTGGCTTCTTGGCAAGTCCCAAATACAACTGGCAACCCAGAGATACTGAATGGCTGTCAGATGGTTCAGATGCTATGGATGAGCTTTCTATCTTAACTCATTCACAACTGCTCCCATTCTTCATATTGAATGTACTCGATTTTCCACATAAAATAAACCCAGCATTTATACACATCCACATCATTTTCTTCTTTATAATAATGTAATTAATTATACTTGCCTATAATCTATTTTCATATTTTAAAATATTTTGGAAGTATAGTGTCTTTCTGAGTAATCGTATTTTATTATATACTCATAGTAGTGACGTCTATAGGCAAGCTTCTAATCTTCATGGTGCATGTTCTCTGCAATGATTAATGCCTTTGTTTGCTTTGAATAAGAATTTAATTATTTCAGGACAACACTTTCCAAATAATGCTATATCTTCTATTTCTCTAAGGACTATGGATTGTGGGGGCTCTTTTCTAATAAATAATTTAGACTCCACATCCCTAGATCAAGATGATCTTGACCTTCCTGCATGTATGCCATGTGGAAATCACCACAGGAGCAGACTGCTGAATGAAAGGCAAACAAACAGAGCTGGATTGTTGCCTCCTCATAAATCTGAACTTGCAGTCAGTGGGTAACTGCCAAGTCATAGTGAGTATTCAGACGGCATGCCCGGCAAGCAGCTGAGATGAGAACATGGTATACTCTAAATATTATTTAAAGTTTTAATCAATTTCCAACCATAATATTCAAAAGTGCTTTAAAATAAAGCACCTCATGAAAAAAATCATAATTGTAAAACACATTATTGAAAGTTATGGAAAAAATTAAAACACTATTCCTATTTTATTTTGCCATGAAGATTTAAAAATCCTAGTACATAGCCTTCTTCATACTAAATTTATTATTTTTCTATACCACTCCTTATCAGTTTGCTTCAGAAACTATCTCTATGATATTAGGCATTTTTTCTATTAAACATGATAGTGCAGTGAATCTTTAAGCGTTTATCTTCTCTTCTCTTATTCTTTATCTGGGGTTAGGATTGACCATCAGAAGTGACTCCGTGTGTATTGTAATCATAGTGTAATTTACTTTTAGTTTTGAAAAAGATTTGTGAAAAGGTTTCAATCTTACTAAATAAAACAGTTAACCATTTTTCTGTACCAGTTTATATCTGGGACAATAAAATTCAGATTTGTCAACATAAACCAATATTTGAACGTGTACTAAACTATCCAGATAGATGGATGAATCTACTTCCCTGAATGGAGACATCAAAAATTAGGTAGTCATCAGATTAGTTAGCTGACTGCTTCTCAATTTTAGTGGAATATCACATGCGTAGTAACTGGCTTAATTTTGAAGCATCTTTCTGTATCGTGGCTATGTAATTCATGAGGTTGTGGATTTTGTTTGCTTTTGTTCAGTTTTATCTTCAGTGAAGACAACAGCACCAGACACACAGGTACTCAGTAAACAACCTCTTCAAAATGAAGTCTTATTAGATTAATGCTAGTTGATAATTTTATAGAAATTTTAAAATCCAGGATAAAACTTTTTTGGTAGTTTATAGTGAGGAGCCACTGTGTGCCATGACTGAAATTTTAAGTTAGAATTGAAGATAGCCTGAGGACAAAGTGTAAGCCCGAGTTAGAAAGTGGAATTAACAAAAAAGTACTGGCAACACACCAAGTACAGGACATGGAAGGATTATATCATTGTAATCTTAGCAACTTAGGGTTATCATTTCTCTTTTGCTAAGAAATGATCAGCTATTATAGGTGAAGAAATCTCTACCAGACACATTGTCCTTCTAATCCAGTGTTAAGTAAAGGGAGGTATTGCCTAGTGGTATGTGAGATAATGGTATGGGTGATATTCCTCTCAGTGCAGATGCTGTGGCTTAGAATTTAATTTCTTATTGAGTAAAAAAAAAAAAATCCTATAAAAAGAGAAATAATTCCTTATAGAACCAGTCTTATCTCCGTTCTATAAAGGTGATGCAGCCTTCTAACTGATCTAGGGACCAAGGATTTCTTGCATTTACCTCCATGGTATCTACCTTGGCAAGAGAGTTATTAGGTAAGACAACTGTGTATTCTACTTGTTTAAGGAGAGGCATGTTTTGAAAGTTACATTGATCAAGTTCCTTTCAGAAAAATTCTGAAAGCAGCTAAAAGCCATGCAGTTGCAAAAACAAAGGAAAGGCTTTGAATTGGAACTTAGAAACATGGAGAAAGCATGGCTTGGAGCTAGTACCCAGATTTCCAAAAGGCCAGTGGTCAGTTGCTTTTGGCACCCCGGGAACTTAGCAGTGGATAACTACAAAGTCTAGAGACTTTAATTCTCTGAGAAGAGAATGCAATTAAATTGCCAACTGGAAACAAGGAGACAGCACAAAGGAAGTAAGTCTCATCTTTACGCTCCTGACTATGTGTCAGCCTCCAGCACCCGCTATTGAAAGAACCTAATAGGAAGCCAGCTGCTTCAGAGAAAATTAGGTTACAGAGTTCCAGCAACAACACAACAGCATCACAGAACAGAGTCCTGAATGAGTTTAGAACTTAGAGACAACAGTTTAATAACTGGCACAAGTTTAAAAGCCTAAAGTTAGCTTTTTTTTTCTATTCACCTTGGAAACAACACCAAACCAAGAAGATACAGAAAATTAACTCATCTTTGAAAAATCAACAAGTAACCAAATAACAAAATAATGGAAAGGTTCTCAAGAAGAGTGATTTCAGTAAAAAGGAGGAATTCTGCTTTTGGCTGCAGTTCTCAGAAAAATCTGACAAAGTAAAATTATCTAAGATGAGGGAAAACCAAAACACGTGTTTGTCACATTGACAAATTCTCTGGAACTTAAACAATTCTGAAAGAATAGGCATGAAGGAGCGGAAGGGAAAAATCACTTAGGTCCCATATATGTTACTCAAAACAACCATACAGCTAAAAGACTAGTGAGAGCAATGAGGAGACATTTAAGTCACTACTGCCTCTGTCTGCCTCTATGTATTGAAGGGGAGAAGTAAACACACACACACAAACAAAACTACATAAGCTGTGGAAATAAAGATATAACCTCGTCCTTATTGATAAAGTTTAAATGGATCCCCTCCCCTAAACTCATTTTATTCAGATGAGCAATCAAAAGAGAATCAGCACAGAATATTTACCAAAAATGGAAGAAAGGAACCAGAAAGCAAATGTATTAAAGATACTATCTTGCTCAGGTGGTGGCATCACCTATAATCCCAACTACACAGAAGACTGAGGTGTTTGAGGCTGCAGTGCCCTATGTTCATGACCGTGAAGAGCTACTACACTGTAGCCTGGACAACAGAGCAAGACCTTGCCTCTAGGAAAGAAAATAAATGATTAATTCTCTTTCAATAAAATAAAACTATATAGCAATACAAGTTACAAATTATATAACTAAATTATACCAGTAATAAGAACACTATCAGATAGAAGAACTCAACATTTAGGAGAAAAGGAAAAACAATAAATTCAATTTTTTTAAAAAACAAAGGTACTTATGAAGGACCAGACAAAAAACAAAACTGATGAAAATAGATCTAGATGATAAATGACAGAAATGAGAAAAGGAAGCAAAATAAAATGGAAACACATAAAGTATTTAGAAATAAAGTATGAGAGAAAAAAACAAGACTTTTTTTGTTGAGACAAAGTCTCACTCTTGTCGCCCAGGCAGATGGCAGTGGTGCTATCTCAGCTCACACAACCTCCACCTCCCAGGATCAAGCTATTCTCTTGCCTCAGCTACTTGGAGTAGCTGGGATTACAGCTACTCAATTACAGGTTTTTGTATTTGGGATTACAGGTGCCCACCACCACACCTGGCTAATTTTTGTATTTTTTAGTAGAGATGGGGTTTCATCATATTGACTAAGCTAGTTTCAAACTCCTGACCTCAGGTGATCCACCCCCTTGCCCCTAACGTGCTGGGATTATAGGCATGAACCACCGCACCTGGCCAAAATGAGATTCTTATATGCAATCAACAATCTAAGAGCCACGCAGTAGTTTTTCCCAAAGAAGAAAATAAAAATAATTAAACAGAAGTTTATACATGTAAATCAAGTAAGTATTTCCAGAAAGAAAAGAACAATTTGGGTTTACAGATTAAAAGGACACATTGTGGCCTAGGCAGATTTGATTCATGTGGTCTACACTAGCATACTGTCTGATAAAATCGCTCAACTTCAAAGTCTGTTTGTTTGATTAAAAAGGGAAGACAATCAAGTTGTATATGGAGAAAACAATCAGACTGGCTTACATGACTTTTCAGTAACATTTAATGCTAGAAGATAGTGGATATCCAAACCATCTGTACTTCTATCATAATGACAACAAATATTTTTGTACAGAATAGAAATTAGAAATGATTATTACTATAAAATCTTCTCATAGCATTTAAATAATAAATTAAAAACATTATTTCTTAACAATTGAAGATAAATATGTATTACATTTTATTCCAAAACGAAGGTGAAAAATTTGAATAAAAGTATAACCTTTCACAATGCAAAATTTAAATATTTAAGTAAGTTGAACGAGGAAATGGGAGAAAGATTAAATTAGTACACTGATTTTTTTTTTTTTTTTTTTTTTTTTTTTTTGAGACGGAGTTTTGCTCTTGTTGCCCAGGCTGGAGTGCAATGGCGGGATCTCGGCTCACCGCAACCTCCACCTCCTGGGTTCGGGCAATTCTCCTGCCTCAGCCTCTCGAGTAGCTGGGATTACAGGCACACGCCACTATGCCCAGTTAACTTTTTGAATTTTTAGTAGAGACGGGATTTCACCATGTTGACCAGGATGGTCTCGATCTCTTGACTTCGTGATCCACCCACCTCGGCCTCCCAAAGTGCTGGGATTACAGGCTTGAGCCACTGCGTCCAGCCCCAGTACACTGATTTATCTCAACAGATGAGAGTTGAAGACAAATTGATAAATCAAGTAAATGAGCTTTAAATTATTTAACAATACAAATACATCTTTTAGAATAAGAAAATCAACTTAAATTGAATGAAGAAGCAGAAAGAGGGAAAATTAAAAATGCTAATATCTATTTTTTCTTCAGAAAAGATAAAATAGCTGCTGTGAGAAGCAACATAGGATTCTGATAGACAAAGTTATGATTACAGAGGTAAATAGATAATAGCACTTAAAACTGCTAGAGAACAAAAATGTGACACAGTTGCAAGAAAGTGCTTTACTTCATCTAATCCTCATTTTAAAAAGAAGAAAAAAAAAAAAAACAAAAAACGAGCAAAAAAAGAAAAAAAATTTCAAAATGTATTATCGTATTTCCAGTTTGCTGACAAATACTCCAAGGCATAGAAGGTCAAGTAACTTGTACAAAGTCACATAGTCAATGGGAGCCAAATAGGTGGCAAATAAGCAGTATATGAACAGACATTCTTCCTACAAAGGGTAGAGTTTATATTTTTAGTTTAAATATTGAAATGTATAAATTAAATTCTTGTCTGTGTTCAACTTTTAGCTTTTTATTAAATAGAAACATTTTAATATACATGAACTTAATATTTGCCCCCTCTCTCTCTACTTAATGGATATAATCCTCCTAATGCAATTACTCCGTATTTTAAATTTTCTTGTATACTTAAGATATAAAATACATTTTAACAAAGTAATCTTGTAATGTTTGAAATTATGGAAATGATACTGTGGCAAATTGAATTTCATCTCAATTTGAAACTGATCTTTACAATAAAAATGTTATTGGCAAAAACCAAAAATGTAGTAATACAGGGCATTTATAATCGAAATCAATATTCTTAACCAATAAGCTACACTGTCTTTCACCATACAAAGCCCCTTGCTGGGCTTTGAATGGCACATCTATAAGTAATTAACTTAGAAAAAATAAATAAGTGGAATGATAGGCTAAGTTTTATGAGGTAGATGCAAACAAACAAAAAAAAAGCGATAGAGCATGATCTTAATACCAGAAAAGATTAGATTTAGAAAAAAAAAAATCATTAAACATAGTACAGGATCACACATTAATGTTGTGTAATTAATTTAGCTGATTACTTCATTTTGGAAAATGTATTTCCCAGTTTTAAACATGGCTGCTATTAAAACTTAAATTATATAAATGTATGATTAAATGCATTATATTTATAATGAAGGTCAAGTATTTGCCTACCAGAGTAGGCCTCTAGGCCTCTTAGGAATGTTTGTAAGTATACTCCAGTTACCTTTGTGGACTAGGATGGCTCACTCTTTTAGCTTGTGAAGTACCCTTGTCTAGCTGGGAGGCTGAGGCCCAGCTAGAGCTGGGTGTTGCCCCTAATGTCTCCAGGAGTGACTTTGGGAAATAGCCTGGGCTTAGGGAAATACTTTATATTTTCAAATTGTCACCTACCCACTAAAATTTTTCTATAACCCTAAAATCAATACCCACTATGCATTCACAGACATGCACAGATTGGCAAAACGTTTGAGCCATCAGATGTATACTTCTTTATCTAAAGTCCAAAATGATGATGCTCTGCTTTATTGTTTCAATTCTCACACCATAAACAATCATTCTTTTTGTGGTCTACTTAGTGCCATGTTTTTCATGTTTTTGTGCTTTTTGTTGGTAAGTCTAGTGTTTAAAATGGTCCCAAAACATTGTGTTGAAGTGTTGTCTAGTATTCCTAAAGTCATGTAGGCTGGTATGTGCTATATGAAGAAAATGAATGTGTTAAATATCATTAGCGTACAAGGTCCATTATTATTGGCTGTGAGTTCAGTGTTAATGAATCAACAATGTATATCAAATAGTGCCTTCTAAAACAGAAACATGCATATAATAATGTTATGTATGAATTTATATACCCCTTAAGACCAATAGTTCAGTTCAGTATTGAACAATTCAGTGTTTGCAACAACTTCATAGAATGTAACTATTACAAATATGAGAATCAACAGTTTTTCAATGGAACAGAATAGAGACACAAGAAATACAGTAGTGTTTTTATAACTAATTGACTTTTTATATTTTAATTTTATTTTTAAATTGACAAATAATTACACATATTCAAGAGGGATATGGTTTGTCTGTGTCCCCACCCAAATTTCATCATGAATTGTAGTTCCCATAAATCCCTATGTGTTCTGGGAGGGACCCAGTGAAAGGTAATTGAATCATAGGGGCAGTTACCCATATGCTGCTGTTCTTATTATAGTGAGTGAGTTCTCATGAGATCTGATGGTTTTATAAGGGGCTTTTCCTTCTTTGCTCACCACATCTCTTTTCTGCCATCATCTGAACAAGGACATGTTTACTTTCTCTTTTGCCATGAGTATGAATTTCCTGAGGTCTCTCCACAGAAGGCCTCAGAACAGTGAGTCAATTAAACTTCTTTAATTGACCCAGCTATGCAGAACAGTGAGTCAATTAAACTTCTTTCCATCATAAATTACCCAGTTTAAGGTAGTTCTTTACAGTAGCATAAGAAGGGACTAATACAGTAAATTGGTACCAGATATTGGGGCACTGCTATAAAGTTATCTGAAAATATAGAAGCAACTTTGGAACTGGGTAACAGGCAGAGGTTGGAACAGTTTCAAAGGCTCAGTAGAAGAGAGGAAGATGTGGCCGGGCGCGGTGGCTCACGCCTGTAATCCCACCACTTTGGGAGGCCGAGGTGGGTGGATCACGAGGTCAGGAAATCGAGACCATCCTGGGCAACATGGTGAAAGCCCATCTCTACTAAAAATACAAAAAATCAGCTGGGCATGGTGGCGTGTGCCTGTAATCCCAGCTACTCAGGAGACCGAGGCAGGAGAATTGCCTGATCCCAGGAGATGGAGGTTGCGGTGAGCCGAAATCGTGCCATTGCACTCCAGCCTGGGTAACAAGAGCGAAACTCCGTCTCAAAAAAAAAAAAAAAGAAGAGAGGAAGATGTGAGACACTTTGGAACATCCTAGAGAATTCTTGAATGGCTCACCAAAATGCTGGTGGTGATATGTACAATGAAGTCTAGGCTGAGGTGGTCTTGAATGGAGATGAAGGATTTGTTAGTAACTAGAATAAAGGTGACCATTGCTATGTTTTAGCAAAGAGACTGGCAGCATTTTGCCCCTGCCCTAGAGATCTGCGGAACTTTGAACTTGAGAATGATGTTTTAGGTTATCTGGTGGGAGAAATTTCTGGACAGCAAAGTATTCAAGAGGTGCCTTGGGTGCTATTAAAAGCACTCAGTCTTATGCATCCACAAAAATAAGGCTTAGAATTGGAAGGGAAGCAGAGCAGAAAAGTGCAAAATTTGCAGCCTGACAATACAATAGAAAAGAATAAAAGCATTTTCTGTGGAGAAATTCAAGCCAGCTGCAGAAATTTGCATAAGTAACAAGGAGCCAAATGTTAATCACCAAAACAAAGGAATAAATGTCTCCTGGGTATATCAGAAGTCTTCACAACAGTTCCCCCCACCACAGGTCTGGAGGCCTAGGAGCGAAAAATGGTTTTGTGGGCCAAGGCCTTGCTGCTTTGTGCAGTCTCAGGACTTGGTGACCTATATCACAGCCATGGCTAAACTAGACCAATGTAGAGTTAAAGCTGTTGCTTCCCAGACATGGCTAAAAGAGACCAATGCAGAGTTTAGGCTGTTTTTTCAGAAGGTAGAAGCCCCGAGCTTTGGCAGATTACATGTGATTTGGGGCCTGTGAGTGCACAGAAGTCAAGAATTGAGGTTTGGGAACCTCTACCTAGATTTCAGAGGATGTATGGAAACACCTGAATGTCCAGGCAGAAGTTTGCTGCAGGGGTGCAGTCCTCTTAAAGAACCTCTGCTAGGGAAATGCAAAAGGAAAGACGGAACCCCCACACACAGTGTCCCCACTGGAGCATTGCCTAGTGGAGCTGTGAGAAGAGGGCCTCAATTCTCTAGACCCCAGAATGGCAGATCCACAGAGAGTTAGCACTATGCACCTGGAAAAGCTGCAGACACTTAACTGCAGCCTGTGAAAGCAGTCAGAAGGGAGGCTGTGCCCTGCAAAGCCACAGGGGTGGAGCTGCTCAAGGCTGTGGCAGCCCACCTTTTGCATCAGCGTGCCCTGAATGTGAGACATGGAGTCAAAGGAGATCATTTTTTTTTTAAGAAAACTACAAAAAAAATAAAATTATAGATCAATACACCTGATGAATAGAGAGTAAAAAAATCCTTAAAAAACACCAACAAATGGAATTGAAGAACACATTAAAAGAATCATATACAATGAACAAATGGAATTTATCCCTGGGATACAAAGATGGTTCAACATGTACACTTTGATAAATGTGATATATCATATTAAGAAAATTATAAACAAAAATCATGAGATTTTCTTTTTTTGAAAAAAAGAAAAGAGGGAAGGAAAGAAAGAAAGAAAAAGGAGTGAAGGAGAGGAAGAAAGAGGAAGAAAAAGAGGGAGAGAGAATGGGAATGTTGCTTTATTCTAAAAATGGGTATTGAAAACCTCTTTTATGCCAATAATTGTGCTTAATAATGGCCAATCAATATTTCATTTAAACCTACGAGTAGGTGCAATGTGGTACTGACAAGAATGTATATTTTATGTATTTAAAGTGGAGAGCTCTATAAATGTGTATTAAGTTTACTTGTTCCAGATCTGAGTTCAAGTCCTGGGTATCCTTATTAATTTTCTGTCTTGTTAATCTATCTAATATTGATGTTGAAGTCTCCCACTATTATTGTGTGGGAGTCTAGGAATTCTAAGTCTCTTTATAGGTCCTATGTATCTAGATGTTAGGATCATTAGCTCTTCTTGTTGCATTGATCCTTTTACCACTATATCTTTGTTGCTTTGAAATCTATTTTATCAGAGGTAAAAATTGCAACTCCTGCTTTTTATCTATTTATTCATTTTTGCTTTCCATTTGATTGATAAATCTTTCTCCATCCCTTTGTTTTGAGTCTTTGTGTATCCCTGCCTGTGAAATGGGTCTGGATGTAGCATACCTTTGGGTTTTGGCTATATCTTTTGACTGGGGGATTTAGTCGATTTAAATTTAGGATTACTGCCATTTGATGTTAACTGTCTGTTTTGTCCATTTGTTGATTTAAATTCTTCATTATGTTGATGCCTTTACTTTTGGTATATTTTTAGAAAGGCTGATACTGGTTGTTTCTTTCTGTGTGTAATGCTTCTTTCAGAAGCTCTTGTAAAGCAGGCCTGGTGGTAATAAAATATCTGAGTACTTGCTTGTTCATAAAACATTTTATTTTTCCTTCAGTTGGGAAGCTTAGTTTGGCTGTATGTGAAATTCTGGGCTGAAAGTTCTGTTCTTTAAGGATGTTGAATATTGGCCCCCACTCTCTTCTGGCTTGTAGAGTATCTGCTGAGAGATCTGCTGTAAGTCTGATAGGCTTCTCTTTGTGGGTAACCCAACCTTTCTCTCTGTCTGCCCTTAGTATTTTTTCCTTCATTTCAACCCTGGTGAATCTAACAATTATGTGCCTTGGGGTTGCTCTTCTTGAGGAATATCTTTGTGGTGTTCTCTGTATTACCTGGAGTTGAATATTGTCCTACTTTGCTAGGTTGGGAAAGTTTTCCTGAATAATATCCTGAAGAGTATTTTCCAGCTTGGATTCATTCTCTTTGTCATATTCAGGTACACCTATCAAACATAAATTAGGTCTTTTCAGGTAGTCCCATATTTCTTGGAGACTTTGCTCATTCCTTTTTATCCTTTTTTCTCTATTCTTGTTTTCTTGTTTTATTTCATTAAGTCTTCGACCTCTAATATTCTTTCTTCTGCTTGATCAATTCATCTATTAAAACTTGTGCATACTTCACAAAGTTCTCACGTTGTGTTTTTCAACCCCATTAATTCATTTATATTCCTCTCTATATTGTCTATTCTTGTTAGCATTTTGTCAAACCATTTTTCAAAGTTCTTAGTTTCTTTACATTGGGTTAGAACCAGTTCTTTTAACTCCCAGAAGTTTCTTATCATCCATCTTCTGAAGCCTACTTCTGTTAATGGAACACAGTCCTTCTCCATCAGGACTTGTTTCTTTGCTGATGAGGAACTGTAATCCCCTGTAGAGGGAGAGGTGTTCTGATTTTGGGTATTCTCAGCCTTTTTAGGCTGATTTCTTCCCTTCATTATAAATTTATCCATCTGTCATCTTTACAATTACCACCCTTCTAATTAGGTTTCTGAGTGGACGTCCAGTTTATTGATTCCCAGTGCCAGAATCTGAGCAACTCCACTGTGCTGGCCAAAACAGCGGTGTTAAGACTGATGGTTCTCTTCTGCCCAGGAATCTCTGGTCTGACTTTCTTCTTGAGTCTGTAATAGGCAACTCTGCCTTCCCAGAGCTCCAAACATTGGTCAGAAGGGGAACCAGTCCCATTTACTCTGCACCAAGAGCCGCCGCACCAAGGCACTGGCAAAACTGCCGCACCAGCCACAAGAGTCATGCTGGCAACCTGTGGGGCTCCTCTGCTGGGTATCTTCTCATCTGTGAGTGACAAAACTTTGTCTGAAAGTGTGGTGTCCTCTCATTCTCTGTGCTTTCACTGGGAGCTACAATCCTGAGCTGTTAGCAATCAGCCATCTTGGATCTCTCTCCTTTTTTTTAAAGTCCATAAAGACTTTAAATAAGACTTGCACATAGCCCTCAGATACTTTGTCTTTCCTTATATATAGTAACTGGTCCTTGAGCCTGCTTATGAATGAAATGTAGCTTTTGTCCATCTCTCAGATGTTCAACTTAAAATTCCCACAAATTATTTTAAGTTACTAGTTGGTATATAACACTTGTATACTTTCAAGTCATCTCCCCACTTCCTCAGTTGACCTTCCCCTTACTGCTAGCTAATCTTTTTCTGCATAACAATCTGAGGGATCTAATAAAAACAAGAATCTGATTTTATCAGTCATTCTTCTGCTTAAAACACTTGTGCTAGCTTCCCATCGAACATTCAATCAAAATCTTCACCTTATGCAATCATCTCCCCATCCCCTCCAGCCAGTCTCACTGTGGCCTACTTTGCTGTCTCTGGAACCCTGTTTTCTTTCCTGCCCTACAACACAAGCTGGGTGCACCCTGCAAAGCTGGCTCCTTCTCATGCTTGGGTGGCAGTTTATATCTGAGCCTGAACACCCTATCTAATAGTGACACTTAAAGGCAGGCCTGTGTCAGTATGTTTTCTCCATAATACATGTTGCAATATACTTTTCTGTCTGTCTCCCCCATTAAGATGTAGGTTCCATGTTTTGCTTACTCTACTGTCCACACATAGGGGAAGAGGGCTAGCATAGGGCTTGGCATTAAATATGAATGAAAAACTTAAAAATGACTTGTGAGTGATCAAACAATCTCATCCGCGGTTAATCTCTGTTGTTACTTAGCTCTTTACTCTGCTTCTCACCTGTCCATCTACTATCTCTTACCACATGGATTAAGTGCTCTGTTACATAATCAAGACTTCTCTCTTACCTTGCTCTTCAGTTTTTTCCAGCTCTGCCCTAAACATGCCAACTAAATCATCCTGTTTTAAAAATCCATCCCCTTTTCACATCTACCACTGTGTTAGACAATGGACTAGGTATTCAAAGGCGACTGAGTTCATTAGTGTCATGTATTGGGCAACAAATCCTTGGTGCAAGTCATTGTGGTACAGTGTATCTGCTGTGCATTTATTAGTAACTGGTGGTTAGAAAGTTAGCGACAGTAACCCCAGGAAATTAGAATATACCCCAACTTATTACATATTATCTTAAATTGTTTTTAGCTATGTAAATCTCCAGGTCAATAAATCAAAATGCTTAAAACATGAGTTTTTTTTTTCCTACCCACATATTATGGTAGGAAAGTGTAATTACCAGTTTTCAGTTTTTGCTTGGCGAACTTTGTGAGTATTAGTCACAGGTATCTCCTCAGCAATACCATAACTTCTAAAGGGAGCACATTTGTCACCAGATCCTGAACTTTTTTTAGCTGCATCTTCTACTGGGAAAGCAACAGAAAGAAAAACAGGGCTTTTTGGCTTGGGGACATCTTGTCCACTTGGAGGATTAGCATTGTGGGGACTTAGACTATATTTCTTGAATTTCCCATCTGCAGAAACAGCAATGGGCACTTGCACTGCAGCATATCTCTTCAAGACATCTAACTGCAAAACAACAGCATGCCCTGGAAGAGGTTCCCATTCCTGTGCTTTCTGAAATTTTGAGCCTACTAAGATAAAAGGTGGGGCACTGATCTTCTTTGTGTTGTCCATCACCTAAATTGGAGCAGGAGATCATTTTGGAACTGTAAGGTGTGATGACTCCCCTATTTGATTTCAGACTTACATGGGGCCTGCAGCCCCTTTGGCCAATTTCTCCCATTTGGAATGGGTGTTTACCCAATGCTTAGACTCCCATTGTATCTATGGAGTAACTACCTTGCTTTTGATTTTAAAGACTCTTAGGTGGAAGGACTTCCCTTGTCTCAGATGAGACTTAGGACTTAGACTTTTGGGTTAATGCTGGAATTAGTTCAGACTTTTGGGGACTGTTGGGAAGGCATGATTCTGTTTTGAAATGTGAGGACATGAGATTTGGGAGGGACCAGGGGTGAAATCATATGGTTTGGCTGTTTCCCCACCCAAATCTCATCTCGAATTTTAATTCCCATAATCTCCATGTGTTGTGGGAGGGACCCAGTTGGAGTTAATTGAATCATGGGGACAGTTAACCCATGATACTGTTCTTGTGATAATGAGTGAGTTTTCATGAGATCTAATGGTTTTATAGGGGCTTTTCCCTCTTTGGTCACCACTTCTTCTTCCTGCCATCATGTGAAGAAGGACATGTTTGTTTCCCCATCCACCATAATTGCAAGTTTCCTGAGACCTCCCCAGCCATGCAGAACTATAAGTCAATTAAACCTCTTTTCTTTATACATTACGCCATCTTGGGCAATTCTTTATAGCAGCATAAGGACAAATTAATATAATAGGTGCATAATGTTTTGATACATGTAGTGATCACATGCATAGTGATCAGATCAGAGTATTAGCATATCCACCATCTCAAACACCCTTTCATTATGTTGGGAATGTTCAATATCCTTCTAGCTATTTGTAACTATATATTTTCTTTTTAGTCATCCTACAGTGACATAGAACACTAACATTTAATCCTTTCTAGCTAGCTATGTATTTGTATCCTTTAACAAACTCTCCCTATCCTTCCCTTCCACTACCATTTCCAGACTCTACTATCATCTGTTGTACTTTTTACTATTATGAAATCAAGACTGTTTTAGCTCCTACATAGTCAATTGATTTTTGACCAAGGTTTTTGCATTATAAAGAGAAGGATTTTTGTTTTTCGTTTTTTCAATAAATAGTTCTAGAGAAATTGGATATATCACATTAAAACATATTTATTTTTAATCTTACCTCATCATACAGAAAAATCAATCTGAGATGGAGCAGAAAGCTAAATGCAAAAACTGAAACTGTAAATTTTCTTGAAGAAAATGTAGTAGACTATCTTCAAGAATTTTGCCAAGCAAATATTTTTTTGGACAAGACTCAATATGCATTAATCATAAAAAGGAAAAAATAAAACTAAATTAAACACAATCAAAATTAAATTATTTTCTGAAAAAAATGATTCAGAAAATAAATACAAAATACAAAAAAAAAAAGTGGGGGAAATATTTGGAATATATTTGCATGGCAATATATAAAGAATTCCTGCATCTCCAGTAATTAAAAGACCAGAAAACAAACCAACCATCACCAAAAGAAAGAATTTAAAATTGGGTAAAATACTTAAGCAACCACTCAAACAATTTTACATTTAAATGATCATAAGTACCTAAACAGTCACTCTGCATCCTTAGTTACTAAGGAAATGCAAATTAGAGCCAGAATGCAATACCATTTTATACTTCCTGGATGCATAAAATTAAGAAGACTGATAAAACAAAATTAATCCGCTCTCAGTTTACTGTCCATCTTTATCTTTACCAACTCCTCAAAGAAATATTGTCTGTGTATCCTATCTGAAACAGCTCCTCTCCAAACTTAATTTTCTTAACAATCTTATGAAATATTGAATTATATTCCTTTCTTTATTTGCTTCCTGGTACATTTTATACTCTCAATCTAGATTGCAGGCTGAAGGCCAAGACCTTGACTGTCTTGTGCCTTACTGTATGTATTATACATGCTTGGTGCTAGAGTAGAGCCTGGCATGGGAAAAGTTTAGGAAGTGAACCTTTTTATCTTCTGATCCTGACCTACTGGTAATTTAAATGCCTTTAATACTCTTTTGATTATATTACATTATTTTTCTACTGCACCTAGAAAAATCGCTGTTATAAATAATACCTATTGCTAACAATTAATAGAAAAAAAATCATTAAAAGACAAATCTTATAAGAAACTTATTTTAAAATACTCCCACAATACATAACTTGAAATAATATTATATTAACATATTAATCCCAATATAAATAATACATTATCATTTCCTACACAAATTAAACAAAATAAAAATTCATTAGAACAAAAGTACTAAAATCGTATCTAGAGTAGAGGTTAAACACGTTCAAAGCAGGAGTTTGGGGGAATTCTAGTTCCAACATTTATCAACCATTGTTCTTTTTCAGCTAAACTTTCAAGCCTTATTATCCAGGCCAAAAAAATGAAAGAAATGACAAAACTATCTCTTAGAATTAACAACATCAGAAGGATTAAGACTTACAAAGCACAAATATAGCATTAATTTTAGGCCTTGATTAGATTATAATTTTAATGGAAATGAATTGTTTGAAAATGTTTTAATACTCTGTTGTAAAAGTCTATATTACTTTAGCATTTCTAAGTTAACACCTTTATACACTAATTACTTTCGAACAACTGCCTTAGAACATAAAACACATCTATTATCAAACAACAATAAAAAGGGCATAGTCAGATACCTAAACAATTTGAAAAGTTGAAGAAGCCTGAATTTAAGCATTTACTTTTTTTGTCACCAGGCCTGCCTTTGAAGATATATGTAGCATATCTGCATGATAAAGTTATATCCAACCGTTTGCTGAAATAATTATCATTTTGGCTTCTCTTTAATAAATTACATAGCACAAAGAAAAAAATAATTATATGAAACAGGCAAAGATTTGCGTTAGAGTTTAAATAGTAAAGATGATTTGAAGTAGATTATTAGCCCAGATTATCTATCCAGGAAGCTTTAGATTAATATCTTGAAACCTTTGGTTTGTGACCAAATAGGTCAGTTCTTGAGCTGAGATTTTTCTGGCATTGTAAGATTCTAAGAGCAGAGTTTAAGAGAATATGAACAGGACATTCATCAGCATTGGAATCAGTATTGGTGGGTAAAAACTGGGAAGCCATGAAGAAAATAAAAGAAAACAAAAGCCCACAGTAATGATTTCTACATAGTATTTTTTTCATAGCATTATATAGGTATATGCATTACATATATGCTATGTATAAACATTTTTTGTATATCTATATATATGGCACATATATACAAAGGGGAGGGTACATTAAAGATTTGTTACATGTATATATTGCATAATGGTGGGGTTTGGACTTCTAAGTACACAACACACAAATAGGAAACATTGTACCTAATAAATAATTTTATAACCCTCAGTCCCCTATCATTCTTCCCACTTTTAGATTTCCAGTGTCTATTACTTTCCTCTGTATGTCCATGTATATCCATTGTTTAGCTCCCACTTAAAAGTGAGGTAATGCAGTATTTAATTTTCAATTTCTGATTTAGTTCATTTAAGATAATGGCCTCCAGCTCCATAATGCAGCTACAACAGACATGATTCCATTCCTTTCTTTGGCCATGTAGTATTCCATGGTGTACATATGCCATGTTTTCCTCATGCAATTATCCACTGATGAACACTTAGGTAATTCAATGATTTTGCTATTGTGAATAGTGCTGCAATAAACATAACAGTGCAAGTGTCTATTTGATACCATGATTATTTTCCTTTGGGTAGATATCTAGTGGTGGAGCTGCTAGGTCTAATCATAGTTATATTTTTAGTTATTAGAGAAATCTCCATACTGCTTTCCATAGAGGTTTTACTAATTTATGTTCCCATCAACAGCACATAAGCATTTCCTTCTTTTTCCTGCATCCTCACCAATAATTGTTGCATTTTGGACTTTTTAATAACGGCTATTCTGACTGGTATGAGATGGTATCTCATTGCATTTTTAACTAGCATTCCTCTGATGATCAGTAATAATGAATATTTTTAAATTTGTTTGTTTGCCACTTGCACGTCTTCTTTTGAGAAATGTCTGTTCATGTCCTTTTCCCACTTTTTAGTGGAGTTATTTGTTGTTTTGCTGTTGTTGACTCGTTTGCATTCCTTGTAGAGTTTGGATGTTGGGCCTTTGTCAGGTACATAGTTTGCAAATATTTTCTCTCTTTTGGTAAGTTGTTTGTTTATTCTGCTGATTATTACTTTTGCTGTGGAGAAGGCTTTTTTGTAGTTTAATTGAAAAATGTGAAAAATGATATTGGTGTATTTACAGAGATTGCCTTGAATCTATACATTGCTTTGGGTAGTATAGTTATTTTAACAACATTGATATTTTAATTGATTGAGCATGGAATGTTTTTCCATTTGTGTCATATCTGATATATTTGATCAGTTTTTTGCAGTTCTCCTTGTACAGATTTTTCACCTCCTTGGCTAAATGTATTACTAGGTATTTAATTTTTTGTGGTTATTGTCAATGAGATTACACTCTTGATTTGATTCATAGCTTAAGCAATATTGGTGTATAGAAATACTACTGATTGTTTTATGTTTATTTTGCATCCTGAAAGTGTAATGAAGTCATTTATCAAACCCAGTAGTCTTTTAAAGGAGTCTTATGGTTTTCTAGCTATAAGATCTTGTAATCAGGAAATAAAGACAATTTAACTTCCTCTTTTCCAATTTGGATGCCCTGGATTTGTTTTTCCTACCTGATTACTTGGTTAGAATTTCCAGTACCATATTGAACAAGAATGATATGATTGGGTATTTTCGTCTTGTTTCAGTTCTTAGGCAATAGGGGTCAACTTTTCTGCATCCAATCTGATGTTGACTGTGGGTATGCTCTGCATGTCTTTTATTATTTTTTTGTTTTTTAAAAATTATTATTTTTTCTATCCCTCCCCACACTACCCACCCCCTGCTGTCCCTCTCCTAGCCACCCCCAACTGCCCCCAGTATGTGATGCTCCTCTCCCTGAGTCCACATGTTCTCATTGTTCAGCACCCACCTATGAGTGAGAGCATGGGGTGAATGGTTTTCTGTTCTTGTGTCAGTTTGCTGAGAATGATTGCTTCTGGATTCATTCAAGTCCCTACAAAGGACACGAACTTATCATTTTTTTATGGCTGCATAGTATTTCATGGTGTATATGTGTCACATTATCTTTGTCCAGTCTATCATTGATGGGCATTTGGGTTGGTTCTACATCTTTGCTATTGTACACAGAGCCACAATGAACATATGTATGCATATGTCTTTATAATAAAATGATTTATAGTCCTTGGGGTATATTCCCAGTAATGGGATTGCTGGGTCAAATGGAATTTCTATTTCTAGATCCTTGAAGAATTGCCACACTGTCTTCCACAATGGTTGAAATAATTTACCCACCCACCAACAGTGTAAGAGGTTCCTATTTCTCCATATCCTCTCTGGTATCTGTTATCTCCAGATTTTTTAATGATCACCATTCTAACTGGCATGAGATGATACCTCAATGTGGTTTTGATTTGCATTTCTCTAATGACCAGTGATGATGAGCATTTTTTCATGTTTTTGGCCTCATATATGTCTTCTTTTGAAAAACGTCTGTTCATATCCTTTGCCCACTTTTGAATGAGTTTGTTTTTTTCTTATATATCTGTTTTAGTTCTTTGTAGATTCTGCATATTAGTCCTGTGTCAGATGGGTAGATTGCAAAAATTTTTTCCCATTCTGTTGGTTGCGTCTTTTATTATTTTGAGCTGTGTTCCTCAATGCCTAGTTTGTTGAGCATTTTTATTATGAAGTAATGTTGGATTTTATTGAATGCTTCTTCTGTATCTACTGAGATAATAATATAGTTTTTGTTTTTAGTCATGTTTATGTGGTGAATAAAACTTATTGATTCATGTATGTCAACTCATCCTTGCATTTTCAAAATAAAACTCATTTGATCATGATGTATTATCTTTTTGATGTGCTATTGATTTTGGTTTGCTGGTACCTTGTTGATGATATTTGCATCTGTGTTAATCAGAAATACAAGCCTGTAGTTTTTTTGTTGTTGTTTTGTCCTTGACTCATTTTGGCATCATGGTGAATTGATTTTGTAGAATGAGTTAGATAGAAATCTCTTCTCCTCAATTTTTTGCAATGACTTTAGAAAAATTTGTTCCAGCTCTTCTTAGTGTGTATAGTAACATTTGCTTCTGAATCCATCAGGTCCTGGGCTTTTTATGGTTGTGAGATTTTTTTAAAATTAGTTATTCAGTTTCATTCCTTTTTATTGGTCTGGTCAAGATTTTAGCTGCATCCTCGTTCAATCTTGGAAGGAAGTATATCTCCAGGAATTTTCAGTTTTCTCCAAGTTTTCTAGTTTGTACACATAAAGGTACTCATGATAATCTCATGATCTTTGGTATTTTTACAGTATTGATTATAGTGCCACCTTTATCCTTTCTAATTGTGTTTATTTACATATTTTTTCTTGATTAATTTAGCTAGCAATCTACCAGTTTTGTTTATATTTTCATTGCGTCAACTTTCTGCTTCATTGATCCTTTTTATCATTTTGTTACCGTTGTTTTCTCATTTATTTCTACTCAGATATTTGTTATATCTTACCTTCTGCTAGCTTTGGGATTGGTTTGTTCTTGTTTTTCTAGCTTCCTGAGATGTTATGTTAGGTTGTTAATTTGAGATCTTTCTATATGTTGATTTAGATATTTAACACCATAAACTTTTTCCTCTTTGCACTTCTTTGGCTGTATCCCAAATGTTTTGAAATGTTGCATATCCATTTTTCTTAGTTTCATTTTTTTTTTAATTTCTGAGTTAATTTCATCCTTTACCCAAAGATCATCTAGGATCAGCTGTTTAGTTTCCATGTATGAGTAAGTTTTGAGAGTTCCACTTGGTATTGATTCCTAATTTTATGCCACCCTGGTCTGAAAAAAATATGTGATACTATTTTAATTCTTTTTTACTTCACTGAGACTTATTTTATGGCCAAATATATGGTCTATTTTGAAGAATGTTCCATGTGCAGATGAGAAAAGTGTGTGTTCTGCAAGTATTTGACAGATATCAGTACATGTCTTTTAGGTCTCATTGGCCTAGAGTCCAGCTTAAATCCAGAGATTCTTTGTTGATATTCTGCCTCAATGATGTCTAGTGCTATCAGTGTGGTGTTGAAGTTTCCCACTATTATGGTATTACTGTTTCTCTTTTCTTGAGTCTAGTAGTATTTGTTTTATAAATCTAGGTGCATATATATTGAGGACAGTTATATCTTCTTATTGAATTGAACCTTTATTATTATATAATAATCTTCTTTGTCTAAATTTTACTATTGTTGATTTAACATCTGTTTTATCTGATATAAGTATAGCTACTCCTGCTCATTTTTGTTTTCCATCATATAGTGTACCTTCTTCTACCCCTTTATTTTGATTCTATTGTTGTCTTTAACCATTAGGTAAGTATCTTATAGCCAGCAAACGTTTGGAACATGTTTTGTTTGTTTGTTTTCTTAACCCAGTTTGCCTGCCTATGTGTTTTAAGTGAAGCATTTAAGCCATTGACATTCAAGGTTAATATTGGTATTTGAAGTTTTGTTCCTGTCATAATGCTGCTATGTAGTTGCTTTGTAGTCAGCAATTGTGTCATGCTTTATAATATTTTTGAGCTTCCAACTTACATGTGCTTTTATAATAGCAAATATTATATTTTAATTTCCACATTTAAAACTCCTTTGTGCATTTCTGATACGATTAGCCTAGCATTGATACATTTCTTTAGCTTTTGCTTTTCTGGGAATGACTTTGTTTCTTCTTCATCTATAAAGCTTAGTTTGGTTGGATATGAAATTATTGGCTGGCATTTTTTTTTTTCTTTAAGAAGGCTGAAGATAGTTAGTATGCCAGTCTCTTCTGGCTTGTAACATACGTGCTGACATGTCTGCTCTTAACCTGATGGTATTTTTTTATAAATGATTAAACACTATTCTCCAGGTACTTTTAGAATTTTTTTCCTTCATTTTGATGTTGGATAAACTGATGGCTATATGCTTTGATAAATTAGTCTTGCAGAGAATCTTCCAGGTGGTCTTTGAGCTTCAGGTGTATGAATGTCTAATGCTCTCCATACCCAGGGAACTTTTCCTGAATTGTTATATAAAATATATTTTCTAAGGCTTTCATTTTTTCTTTTTCCTCAGGAATATATAATTCATATGTCTTGTCACTTTATATAATCCCATATTTCTTGAAGGCTTTGTTCATTTTTTAATTGTTTTTTATTTTTGCCTAACTAGGTTAATTTTAAGGACTGGTCTTCAACTCTAAAATTCTTTCTTTGCTTGATCTAGTCTATTATTAAAGCTTTCATATTTTGTGATTCCTTCAATGAATTTTTTATTTCTAGAAGTTCTGTATTTTTAAAAATACCCATCTCTTCAGTAATTTTTTAATTTATATCCTGAATTGTTTTTCTGATTTTCTTCTGTTGGTTTTCAACTTTCTCTTTAATGTCATTGAGCTTTCTTACACTCCAAATTTTGACTTACTTATCTGTCACTTCAGAATTTTCATTTTGGTTTGGCTTTATTGCTAGAGAACTACTGTGATCTTTGGGGGTGTCAAGATATTCTGGGTTTTGTACTGTTAGACCTCTTGCACTGATCCTAATCATCCAGAAATGCTGTCACTTTTTATTTTTAAATTTACTTTCATTTGGATGAGACAATTCCCCCCTTGAGGGTGTGACTGTAATGTCTATTGTGTATGATCATTTGGCTTCAATTCTGGATGACTTTAGGGTGCTACGGCACTACGTGAGTTCCTTGTTTATCCATAGCTTTAGGGCAGTGGCCTTCTGTAATGTGGATTATTGTAGCAATGAATTGAGTATGTGGGCTGGCTCACTGTCTTCTGTGGACTGGAAGTGTGGAAATCTCAGGAAGCGTATTTCATTCCCTGTGAGCACTATGCATTTCTGTCAACTGCTTTTTAATTTTGTTGTGCAATTACAGAATTCCTCAACAAATCTTTTGTCTGGTCTCACCAAGAGGAAGAGTCAGCTTGCCTTCAAATTTCCCAAAGATGAGCAGAAGCCCACATACTGACATGGGTGACAAAGGTAACACATGGTGGGATGTGCTGAACTCTTGGGTAGCCAGGGATGTAGTGGGCTGGGAGGGTTAAGGAAAAGATTTTATCGCCCTTTGTCCTGGGCAGGTAGAGACATTATCCAGTTCTCTATCAGCTCCCTGTCCCAGGACTCATGACTTTCAGTTCAGCTAGACTATTCTTTATTGCCAGGCCTCGAGGCAATTGAGCTCCATAGAAAATATAAGTCCGAAGACAACTGCCAAAATGGTCTTGGAGTGGTGCTTCTTCCCTCAACCCAAAACAGATAGCTCTGTGGCTAGTCTGCACTCCATACCCTACTGCAGAAATGCTGCCTTCACAGAGGGAGGGGAAGAAGAACCCTCCCCTTTATGCAAGCTCAGGTTTCCTGGCACCTTTCAGTGGGGCTGTAGCTGCCCCAAATAGCCCTGGAAAGGCTGTCTTGAAGTGCACCCATGTCAACCTCCAGTGGGAAAAGCTGCAGATACATCTGCAGCAGCAGACAGGAAAAGCCAGGGAAGACCTCATCTCTATTCTTGTTTTTGACCACCAGTGTGGTTTGTCTGTTAGGTCAGAGTAATACTCCTTTTCAGAGATTAACACTGCATCTGCATCTCCACAGAGAGAGTCATGGTCACCTTATGCTTGCAAGAAGCGGGTTAGGAGTTTTAGGGAAGGTGAAAGCATGCAATCTGGTTTCCTTTGTCCCCTTTCTCCTAGGGAAGCCTGCACTGAGGTCTAGATATCTGCAGATCCCACAGCTCCCCAGTTTCCTTCTAGTCCCTTGAGTTGCCACAGTCGGAGATGGTTCTAGGAAATCTGTGGAGTTCTAGTGATGCAGAGACAAAAGAGTTGAGATGCCCTGAGCAGGATAGTGGCCCAATATGCACCCATCACCTCAGCTTAGATTTAAGGGGAGAGCAAACAAATCTGCTAAAGCTGGCTACCCAATGCTCTGCTCTCAAGAAGTTCCCAAATCATCTCAGACAACAGTAGAGTGCCTGAGCTTACAAGACAGAGGTTCTCTATGAAAGTTTGGCAGTCAGCAATCTGCACAGGAGTGAGGTGAACTGTATAACAGGGACAGAACTAATAGGATATATGTATATATGAAAGGGAGTTTATTAGGGAGCACTGGCTCACGTGATTGCAAGATGAAGTCCCAGGATAGCTCGTCTGTAACCTGGGGAAGAAAGAAGCCAGTAGTTGCTCAGTCCAGGTCCGAAAGCCTCTAAAGAAGGGAAGCCTACAGTTCAACCTTCAATCTGTGGTTGAGGGTTCAAAAGCCCCTGGCAACCGCTGGTGTAAGTCCAAGAGTTCAAAAGCCAAAGAACCTGGAGTCCATGTCCAAGGACAGGAGGAATGGAAGGAAGCATCCAGCGTGGGAGAAAGATGAAAGCCAGAAGATTCTGCAAGCTAGCTTATTCTATGTTCTGTCTGCTTTGCTCTAGCCATACTGGCAGCCAATTGGATGATACTTACCCAAATTGAGGGTGCATCTTCCTCTTTCAGTCCACTGACTCAAATGTCATCTCCTTTGGTGACACCCTCACAGACACACCCAGAAATAATACTTTACCAGCTGTCCAGGCATCCTTCAATCCAATCAAGTTAATACCAAATATTAAATATTAACCATCACAGGAACGAAGGAACACCTCACCTCCACTTTCCATGGGACTTCAAGTTCTTCAGGGATCAATTTCTGCCAGACTCATGCTATCTTATTTTTCTGCAACCCACCTTGATTTCATGGATTCTCTAGCAAGTTCTGGGACTCTTCTCTCAGTATTCCACTCAGGCTATGATAATTCACCTATAACTTTGCTTCTTCTTTCTGAAGAGAACTGGCATCTGATGTTTTTAATCAGCCATCTTGGGGGAATGATTTTTAAAAAACCAACATAGCATCTTAACTGTCCATTGAAACAGTATCTGCCTTTACTTTTAAGACAGATACTCTTTTTAAAATCATTTTTTATAATTAATGCTTCTAATCTTCCTGTTGTCCTTCGCATCTTTTTGACGTTTTAGGGGCACTGATTCATCTTGAGACATGCAGTACACAAAATATATTTTAGTGTCAACAAACTTCTGAAAGTAAACAGTAATTTCTTAGAAAAGCAACTACAATAGAGATATTTGAAACACACGTATTTACAACTGTGTGTTCCAACATTTCATAGTCTTGAAAATAACAGATTTTGATCAACTGTTATCACTGTTTGAAATCTAGTCTATAGAGACTCCCATGTACCAAAAAACTTCATTGAATGTACATTTATACAAAATTCTAGATTTATATTGGAACAACAAAGCCAACCTAAATGCCCAACATGCACACACACGTTTGCTTTAATAGATGTAAGATATTGTGGATAATGAAATATTATGCAAATATTATTACTATATGACTTTTTAAAAGTAATCTAGCAAAATATATGTTGAAGTTGTTAGTAAAGTAAAAGAAACATACAAGTGAATATAAATTGTGTCCATAAATACATTAAAATATTTATAGAAAAAAGAATGGAAGAAAACACATGGAAAAGCAAATGTTATTTTATTATGAATGAGTTATTATAAATTTATTTTAAATAGTTTGTTTATATATGAAGTTGATGCACTGTGCACTGATTACAAACTTGTATAAGTCTGGCATGACACAACAGCAATGCATACGAGTTATAGAAAATTGATGTATTGCTTACAAATAGACAGCAAGGGACAACGGAGGTTTAGGATTCATTGTGATCTTGTCTCCCAGGTCTGAGGAAAGCAGTTTAGTGTGGCTGGAGTCTTGACTGTGAGTGCCCCACTTGCACTGCAGCTGAGGGATCATAAAGGGCAGCTCCAAGGGTTACATACCTCACGGGCAACAGGACATGCTTCCAAAGCCTTGAAGAATGTTCTGCTTCTAAGGGAGAGAAGAATAGATCCCAGGTCGTTCTCCCCAGAACAACCCCATCTCATGATTTTGCATTCCAGCTCATTCTACAATTTCTTGAGAACTAAAAACAAGAAAAAAAGAGGAGAACTGAGTTGGTCCAAGGCTACCTAGAGAATTATTCTGCACTCTATTATGCGTATTTGACCAGTGAGAATGTATCATCACTTATAATTTTAGCAGTATGAAAAATTAATTTGATAATGATGACATTATTATAAATCTTACCTTATTATATAATAAAAGCATTTAAAATTTTGTTAAAAACCTAATGGTAAAGTATTTTACTAAATGGCATGTGAAGTAAATTAAATAGAAGAACTTGCTTTTGCTCTCACGATAATTGCAGTCTTTTTAAAAGACGAATATGACTTAGGAAATAATATCAAGAAAGCCATAAAGCTATGAAGAGTTCACAAACAAAAAAGTGAGGGGATTGCTTATTAACATATTTAATTAACTTAGTAAAGACTCCACACCATTGAAGAAGAAAGAGAAGATTGACTAATTACAAGTTTAACATTTGTAGTTGGGGGAAACGGGATGGAGATGGGAAAGAATACATTATGCATGGTGAATGATAACAGACCTAGACTACATGCAGTGCTGTGAAGAGGGCAAGTCATTTTCACAAACAGAGAGCAGTATATAAAATTCAGAGAGAAAATTACTTTTCCATTTCCTACATGTGATATATAAAGAAAGACATTTATATGTAAATAAATAGAGTAAACCTTAAATTGTTATGGTAACACTATTGACAGCATATCATAAAATTTACTAAAGTAAAAATGTAAAGGATGAAAGTTGAAATCACAGAAGAAATTAATCCTGGATCTAGAAGAGGAGCATTTGCTATTCAGAATCCTTATATTTGTCTATAAATAAATTGCTGTAAAATTTGGATTGAGCTTGTAAATACAATAATACAAAAGGTCAAATATGAAAGGTCTGGGCTTTCCTGATTTGATTACTACATTCCTCCTTTAAACTATGGGAACTCCTTTAAACTTTATTGAAGAATAAAGGGCTGTGTCTACCAAGTGTTTTTTCAGACACTAAAATATATTATGTGTGTTTTATTTCAATATAACCTTTATTATTTTTTAGTTGTTACTTAAACATTAAAAAGCCATCAACAATTTACTTTTATTAAAAAAGAGATGCATCAAACAATTCAAAACATTAGACAATTAGTAAGTTTTTTTTCTCTTACTTCAGATTTATGGTAACATTTCACCAAAATTAACCCTGCTAACAGTTTCTTTTAAATATTCTTCCAGAAATAGTCTTCATATGTGAAGACTAATGTGCATTTATTTATAAATTTATATTTTTACAAAAAGGAAGCATGTACTACAAAGGATACCCTCTTTCACTCTTCTTTTTCAGATCTGTATAACTAGTAAATCATTCATATCATTGATATTGATCCACCTTACACTTCAAAATGAATCACAATAACCATGTATCATTTTGTCTGATTTTTTTAAATTATCTTGGATTATTCAATTGGTACCTATTAATGGATTTTTAAAAATACCTATCTTTTGTTATTACATAATGTTCATTAAGTTTATCTCTATTCTTTAGTTTTTTATTTGTCTTCCATGCAGTTCAAATTGTCTTACTTTTTCTGTACAGACCAGCCCATCTGTAGAATCGAGTAGAATTTTGGGATTGAAATTAAGGTGCATTTAAATTGTGAATGCATATTTTATCAACACTTTTTAAATAACTATATCCTCAGAAACTTAAGACATTGTATATTACTAAACTCATGATTATAGCTGTGATTGGTAAAGACTATTTTGTGGTGTATTGTGTGTGTAGTTGAATAATTTTTATGTTTTTTTTTTTTTTTTTTTTTGAGACAGGGTCTCATTCTGGCACCCAGGCTGCAGGGCAGTAACATGAACAGAGCTCAGTGCAGCCTCAACCTCCCAGGCTCAGATTATCACCCTACCTCAGCCTTCTCTGGAGCTAAGACTGCAGGCACACACACTACCAAGCCAGGCTAATTTTTGTAATTTTTTTTTCATAGAGACAGGGTTTCATCGTATTACCCAGGCTGTCTCAAAATCTTGAAGTCAAGCAACCCTCCTGCTTCAGCCTCTGAAAGTGTTGGGATTACAGGCATGAAGCAGGCCTGGCTAAGTTTTATATTTTTAATCTGTAAATTTTTACTTTTCCGTAAACTATACGTTCTTGTCCATTTCACCATTGAATGTTTGGTATTTTGTTTGTTTATTTTTAATAAAATACATCTTTGTGAAATTGATTTTGATATTTTTCTGAGTCATTTTAATAATTTTTTCTATTTGGAAAATTCATAATTATATTTTAAATTATTTGCTTAAAAATATGATTTCAATTCACAGACCCTGCTTAAAAACTTTTTATCTAAATATACATAAAATTAAATTATCCTATATATTCCTCTAATAGTCTTCTAGTTTCATTTTTAACTTTTAATTATTATTGACCTAGAATTTAATATTGTATAAGAAGTGAAGTAGGCATCTATCAACATTTTGTTTTGTTCATACATTTATCATGAATCAGAAGGCTGAAACTCATGTATTAAAATAACTACTTTCTACTTCCCTTACAATTTGAAATGACTTGATGTTAACCTACTCAATTCATATGGGAATTACGGGTTATTTCATGTCTCTCTATTCTATTTCATAATCTGGCTGTGAAAGTACAAGGTGATACAAGTACAAGGCTTTAATCAAACTCTAAATACATATCTGATATGTTGACATGTAAATTCCTACTAAATACTCCTCTATAAAATTTTTTTTCAGTTTTTTCATATTCTTATTTTTCCATATATACTTTAAATACATTTTGTCTAGTTTGCACACAAAAAGTCTGTTAACATTTATTGTGATTATAATGTAGTTCAGTTAATTTAGAGAGAAAATATGTCTTCATAAAACCATCACTGTTGTCAAATTTTACTTCATTATAATCAACAAAGTTAAACACTGTGCTAAGCATATGCCTACAAGCTATAAGTTTATCAGTTGCAACAGGAAGACTTTGAGATCTAGTAAAACAGTAAAGCATTTAGCCGTGTGAATGAGAAGTCTTGGTTAAATAAATATACACAAACTTGGCCTTACATAAGCAAATAATGAATGATACCCAGAAGTTTTTGAAATTCTCTAAAATATATTTTCTTAAATTTATTACTGTAAACTACTAGATTTTAAAATATCAACGAGATTGCAGTTAATACCTGATTTAAGATTTATAACATCCAACACTAGTTGACAATTCTCCTTCATATTGCCACAGTCAAATTTATAGAGATTTCAATTTCATAAAGTATTTTTATTTTTGTTAATGTATTTTATTTTTAAAACATTCTGATACTGATAGATCAGGAATTATCATTTTCATTTATAGACACAATACTGAGGCTCTTAGAAGTTAAATTTCTTAGGCAAAATAAATATTAAGTAGCTAACATGGACTATGAATTTTAGTTCTTTTGATTTCTGATTCAATGTAATCATATTCACTATTCAATATTGACTCTGTACCTCAAAACAATTTTCATTTCACCAATTTTGGTCATGATTTTGTGTGTTTGTGTGCACACATGTGTGTGTCTGATTGGTTTTAGGGGTCTTTTTTTGTTTCTAACATTTTTTTTCTTGTTTATTTGTTAAAAAGAAAATTAGAAAAACTCATATTGATGAGAAAATACACACTGAGAACATCAAGAGCAAATAGTAAGTTTATTATTATAGGGACTTGACTTTAAATATCATTTATCCTTTTTGTTTCCTCTTTGGAACAATATGAATAACTTTTAATTTCTAAGGAGTTTGCTTAGAGTCTAAGGATATCTGTTTACTTAAGATGTAAAGTTATAAAAAAACTCTAATACAAAAAGCCCTCCACATTACAGAGGAAACTGAGTAAGATAAATAAGCAGGAAATCTGAGAAAGTATGTTTGCCCAGTAATAAAAAGAAATGGGGATTTAAATGGAGGGGGCAAAAGAAATAAAGCTGTGGATGTACCCTCTAAATTTCACTGTAATATCCTTGTGTCCTGTAATTATTGCCTTGTTCAAAATCTACATTCCTAGCAAATATTGACAGAACATTTTATCCAAACTTGAGTACTTTTATTAACTCTTGGAACGAGAGAATTCTGAGGGCTTCATGATGATTCAATCTTAGGGAAAAATAAAGACAGTAGAGGCAAATTATCTTTGAAATCCAGTACAAGAAGTTACAGAAAATTATCTCACTGAGCTCAAGAAGAAATTAAAGCTGTTATTTAGAGCAGCTCTGGAAAAGAAATAACTTGCCACCTCAGAAGCAGAGACTCCTTTCTCCCTCCCCTGGAAATCTGCTCTTGTGTTAGTTCATCAACTTGCTTTCTGATTGGAAATTTCTTAGACATATAATCCATCACTCTCTATTCTCTGCTAATAACACATTAAGTTTTTGTAGTCTTGGCATCTTTCACTTTATTACTTCTATCATAAACAGCACTATTTTATTTTAAGTCTATGAGAGTGAAGTGGAGGAAGAATGGGAGTATCAAAAGAAAAATCATACAGAATAAAGTTTAAAAGGTGACAAAGACTTTATTCAAGACTCTTGCAAAAATGAAGAGTCTAGAACTCAGTCTAAATTACACCGAATTGAATAAAAGAGCTGTAAAGATTTTAAGAGCTAAGATGGGAGGAACCATCAGCCACTTGTGTTGGTTAACTGGCCTTAAACTAAAGGCCAATTAACTTTCTCCTATCTTAATGACAGGAGATAGTTTTACAGTTTGGAGCAGGGCTCTGTAGAATGCAGGCTCCTACCATCCCACAGAAACTGTCTGTGGCACTGTTTTGATGATTGCATTTCAAAGGAGTGCCTTCCAGATCCTTGAGAAACATTCCTGGGTTGTAAACCTGGCAAGAGCTTTAAAAAGATTTACATCTCAAAGAAGCAGAGAAAGAATTCACAATTACAAGTTTTCTAAAGTAAATGCTCGAGGAAAAGAGCGGTCAAGAGCCTAAAGTCAAAAAGAAGCCTGGCTAAAGTTTAGACAAGCTTGGCCCTGCGCGGTGGCTAACGCCTATAATCCCAGCACTTTGGGAGGCCGAGGCGGGTGGATCACGAGGTCAAGATATCAAGACCATCCTGGTCAACACGGTGAAACCCCGTCTCTACTAAAAATAGAAAAAATTAGCTGGGCATGGTGATGCGCGCCTGTAGTCCCAGCTACTCGGGAGGCTGAGGCAGGAGAATTGCTTGAACCCAGGAGGTGGAGGTTGCTGTCAGCCGAGATCGTGCCATTGGGTTCCAGTCTGGGTAACAACAGTGAAACTCCATTCCAGTCTGGGTAACAACAGCGAAACTCCGTCTCAAAGAAAAAAAAAAAGTTTAGTCAAGCTTAAGTGAACATTAAGGCCATTTAGGTCAGGAGGCATAATCTCTCATGGGTGTTAACCTATGTACATGTGTTAGGTTTTTGATGATTTTTAAAGTTTTTTAACATTGCTTCAGGTGTAAATCATTTCCCTATGTAGATTTATATAACTTATTTTAGGTACTATTATGTTTCATACTACAGTACATTTCCAATAATTATTTTTATATTCCTCTGGGATATCAGAGTGCACACACGGAATATCATGGTGGAAAAGGTAAAAATGTTCTAAATTAGGAGCTAGTATAGAGTGCTGTAGGAGAGGCTCATGCATTTTTCACACTGAAAATGCAAATACCGGAATCTGTCCCTACATTATTTCTGGTTCCTGCCTGTTCAAATCTCTTGCCAACTGCACCACTCTTCAGCCTCTTTCCCACATGTCTGTCTCAGATTTTAGCTGGATTAGGAAAGATGTGGTTGAATTGGTTAGTCACTAGCTAGTAACATGTGCTACTGTGGAGCAGAAATTTCACATTAAATTCCCAAATGAATGCCGAACTTTTCTGTGTCTAGGATGGCAGCCTTGAATCCAAAGTCTAGTGCATTATTCTGCAAAGCCTTGTTCAATGTGCATTAAGCATAATTTTTTTTTAACTTAAGTACCTACTTGAAAGGGGGTTATGATTTGGCACCCTTGGTAAGTATTAGTTAATGTTCTCAATTCTAGTTCTAAAGAGAAGGATTTTCAACATCCACTGGAAAGCATAAACTTCCTTGAAATGAAAAATCAATTCAGGAGGTTAGAAATAAAGGAAGGGCAATTGTGAAATTTCTTATGAGACATGGAGAGTAAAACATAGAGATACAAAGGGATTATATACATTTATACATACACATGTATACACACATATATGTGTATACACTTGAATATATCTAAATTCCTGGCTTCTTATATTAACTAATATTTCTAAGATTAATACTTGGCTCTTTCTTACTTGTCATAAATAAAGCCACACTTAGCCTGAGAAAATAGTACAGTATCACCATCACCAAGATACATTAATAATTAGATTTATTGACCTAATAATTAGGTTTGCTGACCTAATTTCCAGAGTATCAAGAAACAAACACAGAAACTAGTATAAGTATGGAGTTTGGCCAGAAAAATAAATGTGTGTCCCTAGTGTGAGCATGTGTGCCTATAATCCAGTGGTTATAATGGGTGCTAATGTTAGTATGTGTACTATGAGTTCATGTGTGGTAAAATTCATTCCCAATGCAGCATTGTTGAGAAGTGGTACCTTTCAGAGGTTAATTTGGTCAGGAGGGTTCTGCCCTCATGAATGGAATAATGCTTTTATCTCAGGAGTGGCTTTCTTATCCAGAGAGGGTTCTTGATAAAAGGGTAAGTTCAGCCCCCTTCCTTCTTTCTCCTGTGTCCTTCCTTGCCTTTCTGCCTTTTGCCAAAGGATAACGTGGTAAGAAGGTCTTCATCAGATGTGGGGCCCTCCACTTTACACTGCCAAGCCTACAGAACTGTACAAATGAATTTCTGTTCTTTACAAGTTATGCAGTCTCAGGTATTCTGTTATAGCAGCACAAAATGAACTAAGAAAAAGAGGTTGTATGTGGCAATCACCTGGGCAAAATTTTGAATGACACACAGAAGAACGCCATTCCTGCTCTATAGAGTTTCTTATATAGTGCAATTCAGTATATTTTCAAAAAGTTCCTCCCAACATTATGATGTTACCACTGGTTTAAGTTAGTTTTTTTCTATAAATACTGAAGTATAAATTTGTCAAATGGATACAATTCAGTGTTCATTATAACAAGAAACCACATAAAAGCTTTTTTCTCTTGATGTATTCCCTTAATGTTCATACATCGTGAATCAAAACAAGATATACTCATCCAAAATATCATCAAGTGATCATAGCCATATCGACCAAGCTCAAAAAATAACTTCCATAGTAATTTGGAATCATAATCCTATTGTAACTGTCATTTTTTAATAGAAAAAACATCCAGAAAAATAATGAAAATCTAAATTGGGTGATTATAAATCAATCACAGCTCTTAACAAGAATTTCAGAATGTACTCAGCAATGAGTGGATCATCTAGGAAATTATTTTCTTATATAAACCTGTGAAACAAATGCATTTATTTTAACAGGGATAATTTTTAGTTGATTTAATTTTGTAAAGTCCAGAGATAACTATGTTCTGATATAAATTGAAATTAATTGCCTAGAGGCCAATGTTCCTCTACTGAAACAAACTCAGGGATAAGAAATGATTAATAAGCAAGATAAATAATTCATGCATTTACTTAAATGTTTATTAAGCACCTACCAAGTACAGATTACTAAGTTAAAATTGTTTTAGAACCCACTTCCTGTTAAATATCTTTTATCCTCTGCCTTCAAGAGTTTTTAGTCTCAGAAATAAGCATATTTTCAATTTTTTTTTTTTTTTTTTTTTTTTGAGACGGAGTTTCGCTCTTGTTACCCAGGCTGGAGTGCAATGGCGCGATCTCGGCTCACGGCAACCTCCGCCTCCTGGGTTCAGGCAATTCTCCTGCCTCAGCCTCCTGAGTAGCTGCGATTACAGGCACGCACCACCATGCCCAGCTAATTTTTTGTATTTTTAATAGAGACGGGGTTTCACCTTGTTGACCAGGATGGTCTCGATCTGTTGACCTCATGATCCACCCGCCTCGGTCTCCCAAAGTGCTGGGACTACAGGCATGAGCCACCACGCCCCGCTGCATATTTTCAAATTTTAACATCACTATAGTTTACAATATAAGATAGATAATATTACCAAGCACAAAGAAAATACATATTTAATACAGAAGTGTTTTTTACATGCAGTTTTGGTGAAAAAGATGAGAAACTTGACAAAATTAAAATAAATTTTGTATTTTATTATAGAGGCAAAAAGTAAAAAATTAAATATACAATTAATATTAAGTTACATTAATTGCAATTTATTTTTATAAAATGAATACAGCTAAAAATTAGTCCCAAGTTTTCTTTGAAAAAAAATTGTATTAGAATAATTTATAATATTTTTGGCAAGGACAGTACATATTAGTACAAAATAACTAACATAGGAATTTAGTATTAAAATGCAATACAGGTTACCATGTAACTATTTATATATAACTATTTATATAGACTGGTTTTGCAGCAGCAGATGGGGATTTTAAAAGGAATGAACGCCCAGTTATCTCTGATTCAAGGAATTATCAAAACTTTACATCTTAAAGCAAATCACCTCCAAAATGTTTTATTCGTAAAAAAAAAAAAGTTCTAAACAAACTTCAATCATCTTCTTTTTCTCATTACTGATCAATTTTTATGATTCTGCAAATTTGAGTGACTCTCAATGAATACACTTGGGATATTCAGTGTCTTTCAGTTCAAACTTGCCTGGTCCCTGTTTTTTTCCCTGGGCTAGATTTGCATCAATAGCTCAAGGGATTGTTTATTACAAACTTATATTTTATGGAAAAAACACATATCCTATAATTTTTCTTTAAAAATAAAAATATCTACAAAAAAAACAATCTTTTTCTTTATTAAAATAATAGATTTTCAGTGTTGTTGCTCAAAGAAAAGAATTGCCATATAATACTGATGATATTGCAATTTGAGTGGCATCTCAAATTACTTCCATAAATTTCAATCTAAATAGAAGCATCAGGCCAAGGAATCCTCAAAATCAATTATGCCATAAGAAGTACCCTTGAAATCCAAATATAAAGAGGGCGCATTTTCTAAAAGAGAAATATTGGTTGAGAAAGGTAAAATTGAAAGGAAAAAGTATAAGAACATAGATTTCACCTGTCTCAGAAATACAAGCTAGCTAGAGTAGTCTCAAGAAAAGAGACAATAAAGAGTTGAAAAGAAAACTACTACAGTCAGCAAAATTAATACAGCTTGGAAATTAAAGGTAATATATCTGAAAATTTCAAACTTGGCATTTTCCCAATACTGAATCTCAGTAGTAAGAATTATAAATATATGCCATGCATGTTAAGTGCTTTTAAAAATCACAGTTTATTCAAAGTCTTCCAAGGTTAGGCAGAAATGTTTTATTATCAGTGAAAAGATTCCTGTAATAGATGCCAATGGCTTAAATCTAACTGAGATGAAAGAGAAGAATTAAACTGCCATAGAGAAATCAGGATTTTAAGGGAAACACAGAAAATTTAGCTGATCCTCCTAGGTGAGTGGCATTTATTTAGGCCCCTAACAAAAGGTATGGCTTCTCTAACCAGTTTTCTAAAATAACTATCAGACTCTCCTCTTGAGTCTTTTCTGTGACTATTATTTTCTTTCTTTCACTCTAGTTTGTCTTGCACAGGATCTCTAAATTAATATCCCTTAGGTCCTTTCATTCTATTAGTGTTAAAAAAAATCTAAGACAGCTCCCAGTTGTCTTTCTAAGCAGATTTAAATTTTATTCTTTCTTTTCATTTTTTTTTTTTTTATTCTCTGCATTATTTTTATCTTCCACTTAGACAGGGGTATTTTCCACTACTCCCAAGTATGAACGTTTCTCTAGAGTTGGTATCGTCATTCTGTGTACCATGTACTTGCCTACAGTAACATTCTTCAATTTGCTTCCTTACTGAAACCCATCTTCTCTCCTTTATAAGCTGACATTTTTCCCATCCGTTCTTCCAGCTTCAGCTTAAATTATATTTATGGACACTTTTCTTGTTTACTTTTTATAGTATTTTGCAGATATATTATTTGCTCTGAGTAATTTATAATGTAGGTGTTTATAGTCTTGTTTTTCACTAACTTATAAGCATTAGGTCTTAAAACATATATAAGGCAGTAAGCTACTGAATGGCATCAACTACATCTTATGTTGTTACACTGTAGGATACACAGTGAGTACAGAGATGTAGGTATTTTCCCTAATTTAATAAAAATGGAATTCAAGGAGTATTCTTAAAATACATGTTGTACAATGAAGGATAACAAAAATAAGTGAAGGAATTGAGAATAAAGGCAATGTGGTAGTTTTCTAGGTGGCTTAAAAACAATAGAAATTTATTGACCAATGATCTGTTTGACTAAAACACCAGGTAGGTATTTCCACTGCCAACATTATTATTCATTTCCCACAATACAGATAATTTATGTTTGTGTTTTCCCATATATTTTCTGAACTTTCTTTGCCCTAATCCATATGTAGATCAGATGCATGGGGTGACTGGTTGGGAGTAAGAGGGAAGACAGCCAATGAATTGTTTTTCCTAAGCTTCTGAGCTAATTGAATTTAGTTCAGATATATTTTTATTTTTTCCTGACTTCCATTTTCCATCAATATTTTAGCTGTCAGTTATATATCTTTTTCATTAAATGTTATACATCTTTTTTCCCCTCCAGCTTCTTTTATGATATTAAAAGATTTTCAGCAATTTAATTATAATACACATAGGTATGTTTTTCTTTGTATTTTTCCTACTTGAATTCACTGGCAGTATCTTTCCACTGTCACAGGAAGTCATTCACCATTATTTTTTCAAGTTTTTTTTTTTCTATTCTAACTCTCTGCATTCTCCTCTAGAACTACCCCCACATTTTCTTAAACTATATTCTCTATATTCTGCATATCTCTTATGTTTTCTGTGTTTTATGTGCCTACTCTTTTTCTGTGTTTCTGTTTCTGTATTTTTCTAATACTGTATTTCTGAGTTCAACATATGTTCTAGGCAATGTTTGGTCTGCTATTTGTCACATTCCTGATACCCACTTAACCTTTCTCTTATAAAATATATACACATTCTATTAATATTTTCTATCTATTTAATCCCCATTGTTTTCCGTTTTCTCTTTTTTTCTATCATGTATAAATATCCATGTTTTTAAGTCCTTATAGTGTAGCTACAATAATTATATCATCTCTGAACGTGCTCTGTTTATAGACTACTGCATCTCTTTCTTACATAAAAGTCACTCCTGATTAGTCATATTGTAAGGCGCGGTGGGAAGGGGTGTCCCGAAGATGCTCCTAGTTCCCGCATCTGAGGTTCTTGTCCTCTCTTACCCTGAAGAATGGGGAAAGGGGCCCTGGAGGTGTGGTGAGTTTGCTCTTCAAGTAAATATCGTGGACCCAATGAGTTTTGCTGAGAAGCGATTTATTACGCAGAGAGAGAGAAAGAGAGAGAGATGGCTCCCACACTGCTGTGGAGAAAATCCAGAGAAGGAATCCGTATAGGGAGGGAGCAGCGAGATTTTAACCCTTGAGTTATTTCCCTCCCCATTCATGTTCTCGTCCAATGAGAGGAGTTCTTTCAAACTTTATGATACATTGTAGAGACACTGGATTATGTTGCCTTCTACATCTCCTAGGCATATTTGCAGGACATGGATCTTAATCCCAGGATCTTTTCCTTTTTTCTAAGACATGGTTTTCCTTTTACTATAAACCCTGGGTTTTGATAAAATAGCTTATTTATTTTGCCAAGCTTGAACTCCAGTATCTTTGTAGAGTTATGCATCTTCCAGGAGGAAAGTAACTAGAAAAGAATAATACAGCATGTTTATTGTTTTTCCAACATCATCCAAACTAGTGAGCCAAAGATGCAGAATTTTATACAGTTTTGTGGTTATTCTTCATAATGATTTTCTTTTCTTTTCTTTTGAGACGGAGTTTCACTCTTGTTACCCAGGCTGGAGTGCAATGGCGCGATCTCGGCTCACCACAACCTCCGCCTCCTGGGTTCAAGCAATTCTCCTGCCTCAGCCTCCCGAGTAGGTGGGACTACAAGTGTGCACCACCATGCCCAGCTAATTTTTATATTTTTAGTAGAGACGGGGTTTCACCATGTTGACCAGGATGGTCTCGATCTCTTGACCTCGTGATCCACCCACCTCAGCCTCCCAAAGTGCTGGGATTATAGGCGTGAGCCACCATGCCCGGCACCATAATGATTTTCTCTTTGGCTACTGAAACTCAAGTCAGCATGACAGTAATAAATACAATTTCATTTTTTTCTAGCCAGTGATTGTATTAGTCCATTTTCACACTACTGATAAAGACATACTCAAGTTGGGGGAAAAAGGAGGTTTAATCGGACTTACTGTTCCACATTGGAGCATCATGGTGGGAGGTGAAATGCCCTTCTTACATAGTGGTGGCAAGAGAAAAACACGGAAGAAGCTAAAGCAAAAACTCATGAGAAACTTATCAGATCTTGTGAGACTTATTAACTATCATGAAATAGCATGGGAAAGATCAGCCACCATGATTCAATTACCACCACTGGGTCCCTCCAACAATATGTGGGAATTCTGGGAGATAGAATTCAAGTTGAGATTTGGGTGGGGATGCAGCCAAACCATAACATTCTGCCCCTGTCCTCTCCAAATCTCATATTCTTTTATTTCAAAAGCAATCATGCTTTTCCAACAGTCCACTGAAGTCTTAACTCATTTCAGCATTAACCCAAAAGTCCACATTCCAAAGTCTCATCTTACACAAGGCATGTTCCTTCTTCCTATGAGCTTCTAAAATCAAAAGCAAGCAAATTACTTCCTAGATACAATGGGACTACAGGTAATGGGGTAAATGCAGCCATTTTAAATGGGAGGAACTGGCCAAAACAAAGGGATTATAGGGCCCATGTAAGTCCAAAATTCAGCAGGCTGGTCAAATTTTAAAGCTCCAAATGATCTTTGACTCCATGTCTCACATCCAGGTCACAAGGATGCAAGAGGTGTGTTCCCATAGTCTTGGGCAGCTCCACCTGCTGTGGCTTTGCAGGGTACAGCTTCCCTCCCAGCTGCTTTCATGGGCTGGTGATGAGTATCTGCAGCTTTTCTAGGTGCACAGTGCAAGCCCTAGCAGAGGTTCTGTATGAAGACCCAACCCTTGTAGCAAAGTTTTGCCTGAGCATCCAGGTGGTTACATAAATCTTTGGAAATCTAGGTAGATGCTCCCAAACTTCAATTCTTGACTTCCGTGCACCTGCAAGGTCAACACCAGATGGTAGCTGCCAAGGTTTGGGGCTTCTGAAGCCCTCTGAAGCCACAGCCTGAGCTGTATGTTGGCCCCTTTCAGCCATGGCTGGAGCAACTGGGATACAGAGTAGAAAATCCCTAGGCTGCACATAGCATGGTGACCCTGGGCCCAGCCCATGAAACCACTTTTTCCTCCGAGTCTTTGGGCCTGTGATGGGAGTGGCTGCCATGACAGTGTCTAATAGGGCCTAGAGACATTTTCACCATGGTCTTGGGGATTAGCATCAGGATCTTTGTTACTTATGCAAATGTAGCCAACTTCAATTGTTCCCCAGAAAACGTGTTTCTTTTCTTTCTCATAGGCTGCAAATTTTCCAAACTTTTATGCTCTGCTTCCCTTATAAAACAGAATGCTTTTAACAGAACCCAAGTTACATCCTGATTGTTTTGCTGCTTAAATTTCTCCTGACAGATACCCTAAATTACCTCTCTCAAGTTCAAAGTTCCACAAATCTCTAGGGCAGGGGCAAAATGTTTCCAGTTTCTTTGTTAAAATATAACAAAAGACATCTTTATTCCATTTCTCAAAAAGTTTTTCATCTCTATATGAGACCACTTCCACCTAGATCTTATTGTTCATATTGCTGTGAGCATTCTGGGCAAAGCTATTCAAAACGGCTTTAGGAAGTTCCAAACTTTCCCACATTTTCCAGCCTCTTTCTGAGCCTTTGAAACTTTTCCAACCTCTGCCTGTTACTCAGTTCCAAAGTTACTTCTACATTTTCATGTATCTTTTCAGCAACACCCCACTCCTGGTACCAATTAACTATGTTAGTCCGTTTTTACACTACTGACAAAGACATACATGAGACTGGGAAGAAAAAGTGGCTCAATTGGACTTACAGTTTCACATGGCTGGGGAGGCCCCAGAATCACAGCAGGTGGCAAAATGCAATTCTTATATGGTGGTGGCAAGAAAAAATGAGGAAGAAGCAAAAGTGAAAACCCCTGATAAATCCATCAGCTCTTATGAGACTTATTAACTATTATGAGCAAAATAAACTATTTCCAAACAGCAAAGACATACCAAAATAACATGAACTTCCCACTTAACATTTTGTGGTGGGAAGACTGTAGCTCAATATTTCAAAATAAACAATGAAATTAATTTATGAAAAAAAGAATAAATGAGAACTAGAAAAAGGTTTTATAAATAATGTCAATAAAGGAACTTAAAAATACATCTCTCAGAGTTCAGGAATGATTTAGATATAAATTTCAAAAGTGAAGACAAAACTAAGTAGATGATGAAAATGAATACATAGTCTAAATAATATGGTAAAAGAAATAGGCAGTAGAAAATAGAAAAATTGAAGTTAAAATCAAGCAAATGAAGAAAGACATACAATGAGGGAGGAGTTGAAAGAAAAAAAGTGAGGGAAAGTAGTTCTAATACACATATTAAAAGACAAAATGAAAAAAAGCAAGAACAAAGAATAAATAGTTTTAAAAATTTGACTAAAATTTTCTTAAATAAGACAAGAATTATGTCTCCCAGGACATACCATGTCTCTGAAAAACTTTTCCCAGGCATCCAGAAACAACATATATTATGGTAAAATGATTTGACTTAAGTTTCAAATACTTTCACTAGTGAATTACTTCAAAGAACTTTAAAGATAATCCTAGTACAACTTCAGCAATGTTAAAGCATAAATAAAGGAAACAAAACTTTGAAAATTCTTGTAATGAGGTGAATATAATATTGATTATAAAATCTGATATAAATTATACAAGGGACTATAAAACAATTTTTCATGTGAATATCAGTAAAAAAGTTCAATTTGTAAATGTAATATAATTGCAATATAAACACCATTTTTTGTTCTAGAAAAGTTGTTTATTACAGGGTTCATGGGGATGGACAAACAAGCAAGAATACAGTGACCATAAAAATTCTGAAAAGGGTATGCTAGCCATGTCCACTTGGAAATGTATTATGTATCTTCTATAGTTAATACAGTAAGACATTACACCATGAATGAATCAGAATAGCATATCTGGAAATAGACACATTTGCAAATATAAATTTAGTGTATCATAAAGGTTGCATCAGAAATTAGTGAATAAAAAATGTACTTTATAATAAGTGGAATTGGGATAATGGTATAATTATATGAAAACACAAAATTATCTTCTTGCTGAATATAAAAATACTAGAAGAAACCATGTATGGATTCATCTGTAAATCTAAAAGTAGGTAAAACAGACTTACAATGTAAAAGCAATAAAGGTTAATTTTACTACGTAATTTGTCAAAAATACCTATGACAAATAAATACTATGATCAACAATGACAAAAGACAAAATACTGAAACATAGTAAAACATATTTCTGAGAAAAATATTTAAAGTCCATCAGTAATCATTAAATAGGATTTTATGAAGCAGTAGTTTTGTAATATAGACAATTCAGACACATCCTAAAAAAAAGAAATATAAGGTGTTGCTTTAGCAGCAAATACACAAAAATTGGAATGATACGGAGATTAGCATGATGCCTGATCAGGGAGGACATGCAAATTCATGAAATGTTTTATATTTTTTTGTACACTTAAGAATGGTTAAAATGGTAAGTTTAATATTGTGAATATTTTTTATAATTAAATACATCAAAATATGAAAAATTTTAAAAATAATATGGGAAGTAAAAAAAAAATCGGACAAGGACATCTCCAAATGTTTTTAGTAATGGTAATTTCAGTAATAATAAAGGTATTGGTTTCATTTATATTGGTACTAAAAATGTAAAATGACTAACTGACTATGTCATTCACAGTAATAACAATGAGAATAAAAACCAGACATGATCTCCTGTTGATGTGATACGATTGAAAGCTTACAACTCCTCCTATGAAGGTTTCTTACTAAAAAGTAGGACATAAATTATTAGATCAACCCTCTACTTTTTCACAGGAAATAAAGTTGTCTGCAGACCATTTGGGTGACACAAAAGGTTACAAAATACAATAAGCAAAATCAATAAGCAAAATCTTGAAAATGCAAAATTATATAAAGTCAATACCCTGGGTTTCTTTATTGAATAATTTGTAATAAAATAAAAGTATACCAATTTAATGCAATGTTTACACTCTCTTTACCTATTCAAACAAACTGACTCTGATTGAAAAATACTATGAGATATTGGAGGAAATGTGAATACTGTATTTTTCATAATATTAAAGAATCATAGATATCTACTTTAGGAATCATAAAAATATTGGAATATTTTTAAAGTTTCTTATAGATACATACTGAAGGATCTATAAATGCAATAATATGTTATCTACATCGGCCTGAAAATATATCTAGGGTGGGGTACGAGATGAAGAGTAGATATAGACTTAGAGCAAAATATATTTACTGTGTTGAAACTGAATATTGGATTCATAAAGATTCATTGTGTTATTTTTTTCTGTGTTATATATTAATACATTCTTATAAGAATTTTTTAAGTTGTACCAACAATAATTTCAAAGACCAAATAGTATCCGACAAGAGAAAATGTTTGTCCAAGTTATTTACAAGGCTGTGAATGAGAAAGAACCATGATAAAGAACTTAAGCTTATGCATGTTTCATTTATCTTCTTTTACAAACCTTTTGGTTTACATTGTTTCAACTCACTGTCAAATGCACCCGGGCTATCCTATTTTCAAATGAATATATAGAAATTTGTCAACCAAAAATTTTTGTCAAATTCTTTTGTGATGAAATAGATATAGTTTGCCTTTTTTTCCCTTGGGTATTAAATGGATCTTAAGGATTAGACATCAAATACTAGCTATTTGTCCTAAGTGCATTTGCTGTTTATTCTCTACCAGGGAGAAATGTGACCTCATTTCGTGTTCCACATAATGCAACAGTACCCTTGTGATTACTGCATCAGGTCAGATGGGAGAAAAACACATGGCTCTGCACTTTTAACCACGGCTTAGCTGTGAACCAGTTGCCAGGGAGTCTAAAGGGAAAGAAAAGAAAATGTTAATTGACTAACCACAGTGGACAACAAATTGAAAAAATTAAACAATATCCTACATTTTTATTCTTGATCCAGAGGTAACAGCCTCCTGAAAATATTTATCTTTTAAACTCTACTAAGCTGTAGTAAACATCCAAATGTTTTTATTCATTTTACGTGTGTGGCCCAGTTTATTGGAGGAAAGTCGACCTATTACCAAAATCAAGGTTTAGAATACACCCATCACCTCAAAAATCCCCTATGCCCCTTGCAGTCAATCCCTGATCCAACCTCTGCAGCTTGGTGCACCCAGTAATCTGCCAGGAAGCAAATTATAGTTCTGCTTTTTCTAGAATGTATATAGATTTCATACAAAACCCTAGCTCATGTAGTCTTTAGTGACTAGCTTTTTTTTACATAGCTCCTGACAGTGTAATACTGGGAAACTTTGCAGTATAATTCAAGAGGAACTCTTTGATATTATAGGGACAGAACCAAAAAGTAGGGCAGGAGACCTGAATTCTATCTCTGTAACCCCAGTCTGTATGAACATATATTTCTTAACTGTCCTGCTTTGTCAACAGTAATATGAGAATACTATGATTCTGCTCTCCTTAAGGGTGCTGGGTGGGTCTGATTTGAGATGTACACAGTGTTTCCTATGGTGCACATATTACATGGATGAATTCTGGAAAGATGATCAGAGATAAGAGAAATAACAATTTTTAAAGATGCTATTAATCTAAATAAAACATACAATTTAAAAATTCTACTTCTTTAACTGTGGAGATGGGAATAATAAGAAGAGAGGTTATAAATGGATTGTAGACGGTTAAATAAAATAAGAAAAATGTAATTAGAGTTATAAGAAGAAAGAACAACATTAAGCCTATTTCAATTAGAAACAAGCAACCAGCTTAAGAAGTAAACTACATTATTTTAATTTTAGAAGTAAACTATATTATTTTAATTTTTATCATTATCATCAAAACATATGAATAATTTATTTTACACAGAATATATTATTCAACAAAGTTACAAATATAAGATACATAAAGTATATAATCTATGCAACCATAAGAAAGAATGAGATAATGTCCTTTGCAAGAACATATATGGATCTGGAGGCCATTATCTGTACCAAACTAATGCAGAAACAGAAATCCAAATACTCTGCATGTTCTCACTGATAAGTAGGAGCTAAATGACGAGGAGAACAATAGAAACTGAGGCCTACTTTAGGGTAAAGAGTGGGAAAAAGGAGAGGATCAGAAAAATTAACTATTGAATACTAGGTTTAGTACCTGGATGACCAAATAATCTGTATCACAAACACTCGTGACACAAGTTTACCTATATAACAAAACAGTACAGGTAGTGTTAGATTCAGTACCCCTGAATCTAATATAAAAATCTAATATAAAAGTTTTTTAAAAAACAGAGTATGTGAATATTAACATTTCTAATATCAGGGTAAAAATATATGTTTTTTGTTTGTTCGTTTGTTTTTGCTATTAGTTTTACCTGATGTCAAAGCAGAAGACAATATAAGTTATCTCTCTGTGTCTATATCCTTATGACCATGGTGGATGTCCTTTCCTGGCCTATTTTTTTCAGTATAAAGTTCTCCTCTTCCTCTCTGTAACCTGAAGAAATGGAAGGAATTGTAGAGTCAAGGGCTTAAAGATTTCTGAGACAAAAGAGGAAGGTTAGAGGGAAGGGCTCTAGTTTGGGATAAAAGAAAGCTTATGATTCTTGAGCAGGCATAAAGGATGATGACATGTTGAAAGGGGCAATATAGTTTATATGAGAAGAGAGCTCATCTGAGTGGTCAAATTTTTACAGTTGAAAAAAAATACATACACCAAGTGAAATGTCTGGACAATCTTGTCAATGTGAGAACTGTAGGTGGATTATAGACAGAAGAACATTTGACTTTTTTTCTCACATTTTTGTCTTTGAATATTAAATAAATTATATAGAGCTGAACTGAAGAGCTGATTCTTCAACTTTCTATGGCTTTTATCCCATAAAGAAAAGAGAGAACCTCAATCCGTGACTGTGAAGTGTCAGATCCCAGTCAAATGTCTGAGATGTCTTCGTTAATGATGATGTGAAGAGAAAGAATTTGATGTTCTTTGATAGTGGAACATTTGAATGTATGAGGCAGAGGTGAGTTTATGCAAAAAATTAAAAATTTAGATTTTAGAATTAAAAAATAAAATATTAGAAAAATAATGTAATGTAATCAAATATAGTAGTAAGAGGATCAAAGCCAGATTTCATAATTCTAAATAAGAAAACAATTTACAGCTCCTAAGAATATTGCTATACCTTTACTTATTTGCTCAGTAATATGTATTGAATGCCTGTAACGTATCAAGTTCTGTTCTAGCTGCTAGAGATAAAGCAGAAAGCAAAACAAAACCGTGAGAAAAACAAAGTTCCTCCCTTTGTGGAGTATATATACTAAAGGAAGGTTGTAAGATAGTATATAAATGATAGTAGCAGGAAGCAGACAAATTCCTAGGCAGACACAGGCGGGTCTCCAGTGAAACCCAACCTTCAAACTAAAGAAAATTTAAAGCGTGAAAACTGAGCTGCCAGTTCTGGATATAGTCCACTGTTAGATGGAGAACTTCTGTTCCTGTTTACCCACTCTTTCCCAGTTGGTTCTTCCTGAATAGTGCTTTTAAACCAATTGAATGTTGCCTTTTCCAAAGCTATCCACAGTCCATGACTCTTCATGCCAAACCTACAAAAACCTCTGGACTCAGCCACATAGATGCCAAGCCGATTTCAGGACCCACTCACAGAGAGGGCTACCTACTTTGGGTCTCTTCTTGTTGTCAAGAACTTTTCTGTCATTCAATATTTTTCTCTGCCTTGCTCAATCTTCAGTGTCTGCAAACCTCATTCTTCTTGGTCATGGGACAAGAACCCAGAACCCGGCAAACAGTGGGAGCAAATAAGGGCTTTAACACACATCTGGCCAGTTTGCCAAGTCGTGGGCAGCATGAATGAAAAGAGCTGTGATATGCTCCTATTCACTGGACTAGGGAATGAAAAGCTGTGACCATTTTGGAAGCCCAGACTTTAGGACTCCCTGTGCCAGAGCTATAAAATGCCCCTGTTCAACAAGCCATGGGCAGCAGGAACAAACTGTTATAACACACTCCCATTCGTCAAGCTGCAAGTGACAGAAATGAGAGAGAAAACTGTGGCATTCCCTGGTGGTTCAGACCTCAGGAATCCCCAAGCAAAAGCTGTGACACCTCCCTTGGGGGCTTTGTGGTTGCTGATATCTCTAAGTTTATGAGTGACACCATGTCCCCCTCATCCTGACATTGGTGCCCAAAGCAGAAGCTGGTTGTGGCATACCCAGACCAGCCAGGGGCTGAACGCAGAGCTGTGGCTGGTGCAGGATCCAGGCTGGTAGCATGAGTTGAGCACAGCCTGTGGGCTCTGAGTAGGCAGAGCGAGCCCAGTGGCCTGGAGGAAAGCCTAGGCAGTGACGCCACCAGCGGTGGAGATTTCCAGCTGTTGAAGCAACACAAAAAGAATGCTGTGTCAGAAACATGTATGTAAAACATGTATTGTTACATAAATTAACTTTTGCCTGATATGTTCCAATGTTCCAACTATCAATGATTCACTTTCATTACCACTAAAACTACTGTTCGATATGTTACATAAACATAAAATATGTTACATAAACATTTTATCATAAACATAAAATAAATATATATAGTACAATGTCATATAATGCTATAAGAAAATTATAAAAATTTTGAAAATAGGAGAAGGTAGTGAAACATACTTTTAGACAGCATGGCTAGGGAAGATCTCTCTGGAGAATTAACATGCAATGTTTATTCTAAATGAGGTTTTAGGTAGTGGGATAAGTGGGTATGGAAGCTCCGAAGTGGAAATATGCGAAGCATGAGGTATTAATGGCAAAGAAGTCAGTGTAGCTAGAGAGGGATAAGCCAGGGAAAATCATTAGATTTGTTCTAGAAGTCTAGACATTTTATATGTTTACATTATATAAATATATATATTTATTACATTATGTGTAGACTTCAACAAATCTAATGATTTATGTATATAAACATATAAATATATAGAATACGTCATTATTGTTTAGAGAGCCTCTCAGTGGTTGTTCCACATCTGCACAATTTCAATTTACATTGTATGACTCTGGTCACATATTTGCGATACCTTCCTAACCTTGCCAAAAAGCAAGCATGCCTCTCTTTTATTTCTTTCTACTGAAAGATATATTGATGAATAGATGAATAAATAAATGGCTGTATCAGCTGTTCTCATAGAACAGGGTATTCTGTAACTTTGTGGTTTATGCCAATAGGTTTAATGACAGAAATTTTTTTCTAAATATTAAAAGACACAAATAACCAATGCTTACTCAAGAATAGTTCAAAAGTCCCATATCTGTTAAGACATTGCATTAAGAGTCAAAACTTTCAACTAGAAAAACTGATTCAAATGGCTTTACCAATTAATTCTACACAATATTCAAAGGAAAAATACCAATTTTACAAAAAAAAACTTATGAAAAATAGAAGTCAGAGTGCCTCCTAACTCTTTTTATTCAGCTAGCATTATAGTGATGCCAAAACTAGGCGGTGATACTATAAGAAAAGAAAACTACGACCAATATCATTTATAAATATAGATGCAAAAATCATTCAAAATTACTGTCAAATTAATTTAAAATATTCAAATTGGTCATATGAGTAAGTGAGGTTTATTCTGGAAATTCAAGATTGATACGACATTCTAATATCAATCAATACAATTCACTTATGCAAAAACTTTTATTAAAATTTTTAAGAGGAATGGTCTCATTCTGTCACTCAGGTGAGAGTACAGTGGTACAAGCACAGTTCACTGCAGCCTCAAATTCCTGGGCTCAAGCAGTCGTCTCACCTCAGTTTCTATGTGGGCTCAAGCAATCCTCTCATCTCAGCCTCCTGAGTACCTGTGACTATAGGCATGCATCATCACACCAGGCTAATTTTTGAACACCTTTTTAGAAACAAGTTGTTTCTATATTGCCCAGGCTGGTCTCAATCTCCTGGCCTCAAGCAATTCTCCTGTCTCAGTCTTCCCAGTGGCTAGTATCACATATGAGTCACTATGCCCAGCTATACCAATGTTTTAAAAAGGGAAAGAAAAAAAACTTCTTTTTTTCATTTGATATTATGCCTGAAAAATATTTGACAAAATTCAATATACATGTATGACAAAATCTCTCCTCAATTTATGAATGAAAGCTAATATTTTCAATTTTAAGAAGGATATTGATTAATAACTACAGCTAACATCATATTCTATTGTTAAGGACAATTTTTTTTTCTTATGAGTAGTGTCAAAAGAAAAATGTACACTTTCACAACTCTTATCTTACAGCATACATGCCAGCGCTCTAAGACAAGGAAGAAACACGAGTAATAAAGATTGGAAAGTAAGAAATAAAACTGTCTTTACTCAGAGGCAATGATTGTCTCCATAGAAAGATCCAAATAATTTACTAAAATTAATGAGTTTGACAGGTTACAGAAAACAAAATTAACCTATAAAATTTGTTATCTCTAAATATACTAGCAGTAAACCGTTGGATATTGAAATGTTAAAAATATTATTTGCCATATCACTAAAACATTAATTAATTAGGAGTAAATATAAATAACATGGGCATGAGTTTAATTAAATAATACGGTATTGAGAACTATTAAAGAAGATCTAAGCAAATGGAGAATTATATCATATTCATTGAGTACAAGATTCAAAATTGTCAAGACATGAATTCTTCTAAAATTGATCCATAAGATTATACATAATTTTTAAAAATCCTGTATGGCTTTTGAAGAAGCCTACAAACTGATTTTAACTTTATATGAAAAAGCAAAAGGCCTAAAATCTTCCAAAACATTTAAAAAATATAAAACAAAGGTAGGAGACTCAGTACCTGATTTTAAGATTTTTCTATGAAGTCATAGGATTCAAGATAGTATGGTACTGGTAATACAATTGTCGCATGTAAGTTGAACAAAAGAAAACATACAGAAATAGACCCACATATATATGAGCAAATCGTTTCTGATAAAATCAGCAATGTGATTCAACAGAGAAAGTGTGATCACTCAACAAATAGTTCAGAAAACATATCCCATGTGCATGGGAAACAGTAGTCTTAAAGTAAAACTTAAAATTGAAAATCTCTATCTAGAAGAAAACATTAGAGAAAAATCTCTGTGATCTGAGATAAGAGTGATTTTTTAGATAGAACTCAAAAGCTCTTTGGTTTTAAAGAATAGTGTTTAAAAATAAAAGGTAAACCATAGCTTCAGGGCAAATATTTGCAAAACACACTTAATAAAATGATAACAACCAAAATAGTAATGAAATATGGAAAACTTACAAATAAGAAAAAAATAAAAATGGATAAAATAAAAAACAATTTACTACATAAGAGATATGAATTTAAAACAAGGCCAAGTAACGATGCTCACTATCATTAGTCTCCAGGAAAATGCAAATTAAAACCACAGTGAGACATCACAACATACTTCATGAAATGTCCAACAAACAAACAAAACGACAATAGCAAATACAAGCAGGCAAAGCATCTGGAACTTGAATATATTGCTGTTGGGAATGTGAAATTGTAGAGCCAATTTGAAAAACAGTTTGGTAGTTTTTTATAAAGCTATGCATACATTAATATACCACATGCAAAAGAAATTGTTATATTCACACAAAAGCCTATATACTGATGTTTGTAGCAGTTTTAGTCATAACCACCAAAACCTGGGAACATTCTAAATGTCCACTACTTAATGAACAAATAAATCATTGTATAGCTATATAATACTACTCAGAATAAAAAAGAATGAGCCATTATTCACACTATGATGTGGATGAATCACAAAAGCAATATCTTAAGAGAACTTAGACCCAAAAGTCTACATTCTGTGTGATTCCATTTATGAAACATTTTAGGAAAGGCTAAACTATAGAGATAAAAATCAAATCAATACTTGCAAGAATCTAAAGCAGCTGGGGGGTGTGATTACAAATGAACACAAGGAAACCCTTCAGGGTGATAGAAATAGGCTGTACAATCATTGGATGGTGTTTATGTGATTGTACATTCATGTCAAGGTGCATGGTCCTGCACTCCAAATGGGTGAGCTGTAGTCTTCATATGTAATACTTCAATAAACCTGAAATATTCAAAATTTAGCAAATTGCTTGAAGAAAACAGCTATTCATTATTAGTCATATTCCTACATGTTATTGAAATGGAATAGTTCCTTGACCTCTTGGCGGCACTGGTGAAGTGGTTGGCTCATTTATTCAGCCTGCAGCTCTCAACCCCTCATGGGAGGGGGAGCACATAGATGAGTTGGTTCAGGGAGGGAACAGTTAGAGTACTTCCAGGCACTGTAGGAGTAGAATTTTATACAGCCCTGTGGCAGCGTCTAGGGAGCACCTGTGAACACTGGAGCCCCAGAAGATGTGTGTTACAGTGTGTCCTTTTAGGACAGGGAGAATCAGGTTGCATGAACAAGTTGAAGGATGTGAATCTGGAGAATTTTATTCAATGGTGGAAGTGACTCTCAGTGGGAAGGGGAGTTGGAAAGGGGTGGAGTGAGAAGGTGGTCTTCCCCTGGATTTTGGCTACCCTTGGTTGAACTCTTTTCTGAAGTCCCACTGTCAAGCTGTCCCTCAGAAGTCAAGCTGCTTCTCTCTGACATCTGGCTGCTTCTCTTCTCTCCTCTGCCCATTTGCCCATGGAGCCTGGGATTTTTACGGGTATATAAGGAGGGTGGGGCAAACCAAAAAGCAACATTTGAGTGAGAAAACATGAATGCATGTTCTCCCTTGGGCCACAGGTCCAGGCTTTGGAGTGGGGCTGTGTCAGGGACCCTGCCCTTTTCTGCCTAGTGTTTCTCTGCCTCTTGTCTGTCATGTTATCTAGAAGTTTCTTTTGAGATTGTCTAGACTAGATTAATCTTGGCTAGCCTTGTGTCTGAGGTCAGCATGGTGTGTGTGTGTGTGTGTGTGTGTGTGTGTGTGTGTGTGTGTGTGTGTGTGTGTGTATGGATAGGCAGAACTAACTGGTCTAGGTGACCTTGCCTGTGATGGCTTTTTTACGTGTGTTTTCTCATTCATAGCAATACATTTTTCTTGATAATCTCAGGGTTTCTGAGAGAGTAGAAAAGTCTTGTGTGTCTTGGGTCTAGCCTTTGATCTTCCACAGCATCAATCCTGCTCTATCTTATAGGACACAGCAAATTATGAGGATGAGTACCAATTCAACAGGAAGATATATACTGTTTCATTATAGGAAATGAAATGATTTTGAAGTCTACATAGTGAGTGAATAAATATGTCATCAGCCTGTATCCTATCACCTAAACTTCTAGTGTTTCCTGCCATTTTCTTTATACAATATAATAATATGTATATATTCTTCATATACTTAAAATATATATGTACACACACATACAGATGCATACACACACATAATCCATCTTGACAAGTTATAATTCAAAGACTATAGAATATACTCTAAAACATAGGTTATGCAATAAATGTAGTCATTGTTGAAAGCTAACATGTATAATTAGTCCAAATTAAGAGTTTTACTTACATTTTCTGAGGTATTGCAGAAAAATAAGATATTTTGTACAAAATGCTTTAATTGTGAATAAATTATTTTAGCATAAATATAAATTTTAAGAAAAAGTCGTTTTATGAAAGTTAGTGAGCCTGAAAACTATATAGGATAGCATTTATACTAAGTGAAAAAAAATCATAAAAAGAGCCTCTGTCATAAGAAATTTGTATGACCATGGATATTTCTGGGATATAAAGTTATTTTTTGATTAGATAACATGTTACAGGTAAAATAAAGTCACATGCTTATATAGTGCTCACTGTATGCTGAAAAAATATGCTAAGTAATTTATATATGTTATATATTTTAATCCTTATAATACTGCTACTGGTATGTCTAATAACCTCTATTTTACATATAAGAAAATACTGGTACAGAGATGTTAATAACTCTTCAAGGTAACTTATATTATGTGATAGAGCCAGGATTTGAACTCAGGCAATCTAGCCCCAGATAAAAGCCTGTTTTTGCAGAGACTGAGATGAAGGTTTATTTGGGAATATTGTCCAGGGAACAAAACCTTGAGAAGGTAGTGAGGCTAGAATTCTGTTAAATAGGAATGAAAGAAAAGCCAGTATCTTAGTAGGTCATTGGCTTTGATATGATAATAAAATTAGGTTTTCCTTCCTTTAGGTGAAGGCATTTTATTCATTGTCTTATCTCCCAGCCAAGGGCAGCCTGAAGGATGTTGAAGTCCCTACACTTCTGGGGGGCTCATGAATGTATCTCAGTAGTTTTATTTAGGCATCACAAATATTAGAAGTACATGAAATGGTCTCTAACAAGACAAGATGAGCTTGCATTTAAGTAAAACTAAAATCTATATTCATCTAGTTAACTTTTCTAGACAGTAGGGTCTTGAAATAAGGCATAGGCAGAAACAAGTTCTAAATTGCCTTTAAATTTAGTACATAAAAAGATAATCTAAAATAATAGCTATCTTGTCAATATATTTTCACGAGATTCATTTAAAATAGGAGCTATAAGTGTTGAATGTGTAAATCATATTGATTATTAGATGTAAATAAAAGGACACTTAAAATGTATTTTCTCCTAGTTTTTTCTGAATTTCTTATTCAGTATGCAAATAACTTGGGACTAAAACAAATCATGAAATACATTACTTTTCTTATGAGCACTATAAATCAAAGAAGGAAGACTGCTCCTTATCAAAAAAAAAAAAAGTGTGCATGGAGGGAGTGTGAATTGCCTTTAGGCTAAGTGGTTCAGACTCCAGAAATGTAGTAGGCCCTATCTTATCTCCAGTTAGAGATAAGAGATATTTTCATATCCAAGGGCTTATTGTTGTTTATTACTTTCTAAAATGCAAATAGATAAAGGTTATTAGTAAATGAAAGAAAATTGTGTCCTCCTCTTCTACATAGAAGGAGGACATTTTGTGGAGAAGTTATAGAGATTAATTAGACATATAAAGGGTTACTCTCTCTTCCAGCATATAGACATACGTTATATAATAGAAATGTATTCTGTCAAAGGAAAGAGGCCAGATTTTCTGTCCTTTAGAGTGTACTAAGTGTTTGCATGAACAGACCTGAACAGACCTGAACAATAGCTAAAGGAGACAACCTTCTTCAGCAATTTAAGCTAGTTCCATGATGGGTTAAAAGTGCCTTCAACCTCAGGCACATTAAACATCCCTGGATGCACCAGCCTGTTTTAAAGAAGGCAGGAATTTTTTAACTGTGGTTTGGCTTACCCTCAATTTAAGTTAGATAATCTTAGAAGAATTGAAATAAAATATCATGCTTTATTTCTAGTTCAAAGTGAAACTATAGAAAAGTAGTAGGTATGTTTTAAAAATGCTCTCTTTCTGCTCAATTGATACTGCCTGGAAAATAATTGATTGAAGAAGAAGAAAAACATTTAAAAGACAATCAAACTATTCATGAAAACTCCTTTTGTTTTAAAAAGGACAAATAACAATATAAGAGAATGGCTTCATTAAATTTATCAATCAACAAGCTAAAAGCCCAGCTGTGGTCCTTGCACTGCATGCCAAAAGGCATTCAAAAGTATCAAATGACATTATGTTTTCAGTATTAGTGCAATCTGAATTTAGTCCTCACTACATTCATTTGAAATAGTGTTCCCATGTTTCCTTACGTACCTTTTTCTCTCTCTCTAATTATCTTTCTGGGTTGTTCTTTAGAGGGGAATATATTTCTGATGAAAATTAATTTTCAACAATAAAATGTTATGTGTGCATTTTTTTTTTTCAAATTTCACCTTAAGAAACTAACTAAAAAAAAGAGAAGGCCTTAGAAATTTGCTGTTTTCCTCAAATTAATCTTCAGGGAAAACCATCACTCCATTTGTGAATACATTATTAACAATAAATAAAATTGATAGCAATGCCCTGTTCTGTCATGAGGTTTCTGCTTAGGTTTTGTTAGCTTTTCAATACATTTGCATTTAGAAACAATTTTTAAATATTATACTTCAAATAATACAAATGTGCTATAAGTCTTTAGCAATAAATGGTGAGTTTAAATGTTGAAAAAATATGTGCATCCTTAAATGTCATGAAGAAATTATGTGAATACCATAATTACATGATTGCTTATAACACTTTTAAGGAAATCTGAAGATCTAATATTTGTTTTCCAAACATTTTGTAGTGACAATTTTTAACCCTTTAAAAAGTGGAGAGTAATAGAATAAACCCTTATGAAGCCATAACCCAGGCTCAAAATTAACCAACTTGTGGTGAATCATTTAAAATCTATACTCCACCAACTTCTACTACTGCGTTATTTTGAAACAAAATTGATACATAATATTATATCATTCATAACTATTAGAGTTCATATTATAATTTTAAATGCCATCTCTTTCATAGACTTTGAGAATCCCAACAGAATTCGTAGAATTTTCCAGATACTTAATGTGATGAATACAAAATCTGCAATAATTTCTGGTATATAGTAAAATATTAAAATATTTTTAAATTGAGCAATGTTATCAATGAGTATCTTTAATATGTGAATATAAAATTATGTTATGTACATAATCAAAACATATTTGGTTGATTCACAAATATAAGTTGCTTTGACAAAGAAGAAGAGCTATATTACATTTATATCATAGCTTCTACTCAAGATGTCAAACTAAACCCATATAAAAAGATATCCTTCTTGATTCTCACACACAGAAATGCTGTATTAAATATATTGAACATAGACATTTTGGGATTTAAGCACTTATATTGGGAGTAATTTGATGTAATCAGTGCTATTCTTAGTGAAATACTCTAATTATTTTTGTTATTGTTGAAAATCAGAATGTATGGACAAAAATAATCTAGAAAAGGGAGACAAACTAAAGTAAGTTAATCCTAAGTCCAACTGGCAAAAATATGTTACTTAAAAGAAATATAAGAAAACCAAGCACTATACATGAAAATGTATTGGGATCCACATCAAACTGATAGGGACAGGAGGCAGGGAAATTCTAGGTAGAAAAGGGCAGGGTCCTGGTGAGGGCCGCAACCTCAAGCCTGGAACTGTAGCCCAAAGTGAAAACTTTACATCCCTGTTTTCCCACTTGAATGTTGTCTTTTCCAAATCACCCCAGCCCACCCCACCCTTCATCCTGTACCCATAAAAACCCCAGGCTCCATTGGCAAAGAGCAGAGAAGGAGAGATGAGAAGCAGCAGCTGGACATAGAAGAGAAGCAGCTTGACTTCAGAGAGATAGCTTGATGGCAGGACTTTGGAGAAGAGCTTGGCCAGAGATAGCTGGACATTAGGGAAAGAATACCTTCCTGCTCTGTCCTCTTCCCCGCTTGCCTTCCCATCAAGACCCACTTCCATCAGCAATAAAATCCCCTGCATTCACTATCTTTCATTTTGTTTGTGCGATTTGATTTTTTCCTGGATGCTGGACAAGAGCTTGAGATACAGAAGGTGGTCACACTGACCCTCCGCCCTCGTGAAAAGGCAGAGGGTTCACTGTAAAACACTTAAGCTGTCCGCAGATGGCAAAGCTAAAACAACACTGCCTGGAATAATCATTTTGGGGTTTTGGGGAGTCACAGGTACTCCCCCATAGATGCTGCTGTGGGGCCCGCTCAAAGTTTTGCTCCTGTTGCCACCCAGAATTGCACCCACTCAGCTGTGTTCCACCCCTCTGCGAGAAGTAGAGTGCAGTGGGTCCAAGCTAGTGAAGTCAGATGAAGCAGCCGGCTACTCCAGTTCTGGCATTTCAGTTCCTGCATACAATGGGTTCAAGAATATTATCCTGTTTCAAAACTAAACATACAGATATTAAACCCAGACTGAGAGAACTCCTGGTGACTCGCTAAAGAAAACAAAAACAAAAACAAAACAATAATAATGATAAACTATTATTTAAAGATACTTACTTAATCTAGATCACAGGTATATCTGAGATTTTCATAGATGAAAACTCTTACTGATTTGATATCCATAGGCAAAAAAAAAATGACAAATTCACCTATGTGAGATAACATAAGCTATGAAAAAAACAGCTAAAAATTCAAAGATTATGAAGACTTTTTTCTTAAAATTTGTGAAATAAAAAGATAAATTGAATCTATAAAATGATAGGGGACTCCATAAATAAAGGAAATTTAGAAGAAAGAATAGAGTAGAAACTCTAAACTTGAAAAATATAGCCTTAAAGGAAATATTAGATAGACTAGAATGAAGACCAGATTGATTTACCACACTGGAAGACAGAGTTACAGAAATAAATTAGAAAATGCTATTGAGAGGAAAATCATAAGAGATGTTATAGACATGTTTAAAAAAATGGATCATACAGAGTTGGGAGTACCACTTATAATTCCAAATTGGCAATAGATTGACCATCTAAAATAAAGAAAAAGAAATCAGGACACAATTTATGAAACAATTGTTTTCAGACACTGGAAACCAGGTAGCCCAGAATTGTAATTCATAGGAGAATGAAAATGACTTAGTCCTATGATCAAGCCAGCTGTCTTCATGGAGAGACTTTCCAAACTGCTGTACAACAAGTCAGAACAGAAACAGACAGTAGCAGGCTGTCTGTGTTCAGAAAAATCCAGGTGGCTGGAATTTGAGAGGAAAAAGATAGGACAGGAAGAACAGAGGCACGAGAGTACCGTATAAACACACACTTTTGAACAACGAGAGAGGAAATCAAAAGAAGAATTAGAAAACTTCAAAAGTGAAAACACAACATACCAAAACTTATGAAATGCAGCAATAACAGTACTAAAGTGAAAGTTTACAGTAATAAACTCCTACATTGAAAAAGAAATAGCTTACATAAACAGCCTAACTTTATACCTTGAGGCACTAAAAATAATAAGAAACACACTCCAAAGTTAGCAGAGGGAAGGAGATAATAAATAATACAGTAGAAATAAATAAAACAGAGGATAGATAACAAAAGAAAAATTCAACAAAATTGAAGTATTTTTGAAAAAAGATACAAAAAAATCACAAAATTTTAGCAAGCAGACTGAGAAACAACTCAAAATTAGAAATAAAGCAGGAGACATTAAAACTAATATCACAGAAATAAAAAGGATTATGAGAAACTACTATGTACAATTATACCTTCAAAACTGGATGTTCTAAAGAAATAAAAAAAGTTCTATAAATGTATAATTTAATAAGACAGAATCATGAACGAATAGGAAGTCTGAACAGAACAACAACTAGTATGAAGAATGAATCAGTACTCAAATCTTTCCAACAAAGAAAACTTCAGCTCACATGACTTCACTAGTGTATTACATCAAACATTTAGATAATTAAAGTCAACTGCTTTTGAACTCTACCAAAAAATTGGAGAGAAAGCAATACATCCAAACTTATTTTATGAAGCTAGTATTACCTTACTACTAAAACTAAACAAAGACACTGCGAGAAAGAAAACTACAGGCCAGTATCCTTAATGAACATAGATGCAAATATTTTCAAGGAAACACTAGGGCCAGGTGTGGTGGCTCACACCCGTAATCCCAGAAGTTTGGGAGGCCAAGGCAGGAGGACCACTTGAGCCCATGAGTTCAAGACTATCCTGGGCAACATGGTGGAACTCAATCTCTACAAAAACTACAAAAATTACCTAGTTGTGATTGTGCATGTCTGTAGTCCCAGCTACTGGGGCTGCTGACGTGGGAGGATTGCTTGAGCCTAGGGAGTTGAGGCTGAGTGAGCCGTGGTCACACCAGTACACTCCAGTGTAGGTGACAGAGCAAGACCCTGTCTAATAAACAGAAACAAAAAAATACTAGCACACTAAAATTCAAGTGAAAAATATAAAGGTATAAAATTAGTCTGTTCATGTGAGCTATTTCTTATTTTTTGTTAATGTAGGAGTTTATTACTCTCAAGTTTTCTCTTAGCACATTAAAGGGATCATAGACCACAATCAAGTGTGACTTATCCCTGGAATGCAAGGATGATTCCACATGGGAAAATTAATTAATGTAGGAGGCTATATGAATAAAAATTGAATGATTATCTCAATAGATGCAGAAAAACATTAATAAAATTAAACATCCTTTTATGATAAAAAAAACTCTCAACAAACTGAGAATAAAAAGAAATTAAATCAATATAGTAAAGTCCACATATAAAAGTCCACAAATAACACGATAATCAACAGGGAAAAACTAAAAATTTTTTCACTAAGGTCAGGAGAAAGAAAAGGATGCCTATTCTTGTTACTCATACTAAAAGTTCTAGTCAGAACAATTAGGCAAAAAAAAAAACAAAAACAAAAACAAATACAAGCCATTTAAGTTAGAAAGGAGGAAGTCAAATTGTCCCTATTTGCGGATGACATGATCTTATATATAGAAAACCCTAGAGACTCCACAAAAAAAAAGTTAGATCTGATAAATGAATTCAGTAAAGTTGCAGGATAAAAAATAAGAATATAAGAGAGAGATCCAAGATGGCTGATCGCTAACAGCTCGGGATTGTAGCTCCCAGTGAAAGCTCAGAGAACGTGAGGACCCCACATTTTCAGAGGAATTTTCGTCGCCCACAGACCAGAAGATTTCCAGTGGAGGAGCCCCGCGGGTCACCAGCGCGACTTCTGTGGCCGGCGCAGCGGTTTTGTCGTCGCCTCGGCGCGGCAGCTCTTCGTGTACAGTGAGCGGGACTGGTTCCCCTACTGACTGGTGTTTGGAGCTCCGGGAAGGCAGAGCCACTTGTTGCGGACTCAAGAAGGAAGCCAGACCGGAGATTCCCAGGCAGAAGAGCACCATCAGTCTTATCGCTGCTGTTTTGGCCGGTGCAGTGGGTTGCTCGGATTCCAGCACTGGGAATCAATAAATTGGACATCCTCTCAGGAACTTAATCAGAAAGGCGCTAATTGTAAAGATATTAGATGGATAAAATCACAATAAAGGGAAAAAAACAGCCTAAGAAGGCCAAGAAAACTGAAAGTCAGAACCCCTCTCCCTCTACAGGGGATAGTAATTCTGCTTTACAAAAACTTCTGAAAGAAGCATTACACACAGAAAGGAACAACCAGTATTAGCCTTTCTAAAAATATACCAAAAAGTAAAGAACATCAACAGAAAGAAGAATTTACATCAACAAATGGATAAAATAGCCAGTTAACATCAAATGGCAGTAATCTTAAATTGAAATCGACTAAATTTTCTAATTAAAAGATACAGCCAAAATCTAACAGTATACTTTATCCAGACCTATTCCATATCCAAAGATATACATAGACTAAAAACAAAGGGTTGGAGAAAGATTTACCAACCAAATAGAGAAGAAAACAAATAAATAAACAAAAAGGAGTTGCAATTCATGCATTTGATAAAACAGATTTCAAACCAAAAAAGATAGAGTGGTATAAGGATCAATGCATCCTAACACCCAGATACATAAGACCCATAAAGAGATTCAGACTCAACGAAACAGAAAATTAATAAGGATATCCAGAATCTGAACTCAGATCAGTAACAAGTAAACTTAATAAGCAAATTCTCCACTTTAGATAAATAAAATATACATTCTCCATTTTAAATACATAAAATAATGATCGGCCATTATTAATAGCCATTTATAGAATAAAGCAATATTTCTGTTCTTCTCTCTCCCTCTTTTTCTTCCTCTCATTTCCTTTCCGAAAAAAAAAAAAAAAAAGAATATTTTAGGCACAGAGAACAAATCTCTTGAAGTGCTAAACTGTAGGAGGCCATTGGATATGTAGTGAAACAAATGCAGAGAAGAATAGAAAGTCAGGTGAGATATGATGGTGACTTAACTAGGACCTTAGCAATGGAGCTAATGCAAAGTGCTTGAATTCTACATGTAGTGTGTAGATACTGATTCTAAACTAGGATTTAATATATATATATATATATATATATATATATATATATATATATATATAATCAGTTGTTTCTATACAAAAATAACAAGCTATTTTGAAAGAAATCAGAAAAACAATCTCATTTCTATAGCGCCAAAAAATTTAAATACTTATGAATAAACATAACTATGGAAATGATAGACTCATACACTGTAAGCTATAAAGTATTAATGAAACACATTAAAGAATACACAAATAAATAAAATAACAACCCAAGTTCATGGATGGGAAGACTTAATACTGTTAAGATGTTCATACAACTTAAAGAAATCTACAATTTCACTGGAATGTCTATCAAATTCACAATGTCATTTTCTTTTACAGAAATTGAAAAATATTCTAGAATTCATTAGGAAGGACAAAACACCCTGAGTAGCCGAAACAGTTTTCAAAAAGAAAAACAAAACTGGAGGCATATCACTGATTTCAATATGTATTCCAAAGCTACAGTAGTTATTAATAAAATAGCATAGCACTTTCAAAGTACTATACTTTCGACAGACTTATTACACAATGGAACAAAATAGAGAACTCAGAATTAAATCTACACTTATATGGTCAACTTATCTTTGACAAGGTATCAAGAATACTCAATGTGGAAATGACAGTCGCTTCAACAATAGTGTTGCGAAAATTCAGTATCTATATGCAAAAAGGAGAAAGAAATTGGACTATTATGTTATACCAAAAATCAACTAAAAATGAATTAAAGACTTAAACATGAGACTTGAAACTGTAAAACTTCTGGAAGAAAATACAGGGAAAAATCTTCATGACATTGGTCTTGCAATGATTTAATATACACAATATTAAAAACTCAGACAACAAAAGCAAAGCAGGTAAGTTGGACTACATCACAGGACAAAATGTTTACATAAGGGAAAGGATGCATTAAGTAAAGTGAAAAGCCAATATCTGGAATGAAACAAAATATTTGCAAGCCATATATCTGATAAGGGATTAATTTCCAAAATATATAAAGTACTGCTATAAATCACTAGCAAAAATAAAATTGTAAATCTGATTTAAAATAGGCAAGAGAAATTGAATAGACGTTTCTCCAAAAATTATATACATGGTACATGAAAAGATGGTCAACATCACTAATCGTCAGGGAAATATAAGTAAACACCACAGTGAGATATTATCTCATACCTTTTAGGATGGCTAATGTGTATTTATGTTGGTGAGGTTGTGAAGAAATTGAAACCCTTGTATACTGTTGTTGGGAATATGAAATGGTGCAATCATCATGGAAACAATAATATGGTGGTTCCTCAAGAATTAAAAATTAAAATGAGAACTTCCGTGTGATCCAACAATCCCATTATGGGTTTTTATCCAGAAGAATTAAAATCAGGATTTTAGAGACACTAGCACTCATGTTCATCACAGAACTATTCACAATAGCCAAAAAGTGGAAACAATCTACATGTCCATTGATAGATTAATATAATTTTTTAAATGTGGTACAATCACACAGTGGAATATTATTTAGCCTTAAGTAATTAAGAAATCCTGCAATATATAATAACATTGATATACCTGGAAGATATTATGCTAAGTAAAATGTCAGACAGGGAAGGAAAAATACTGTGTGATTCCACTTAGATAAAGCATCTAAAATAAAATAATCTAGTCAAATTTCTGAAAGGAAGTAATAGAAAGTGGTTCCGAGCACCTAGAAGGAAGAGGAAATTGGGAGTGTTTATCTAATTAAGAAGTACAAAATGTCAGTTATGCAAGATAAAAAAAAAGTTAGAGATCTACTGTACAATATTGTGTTTATAGATAATACTGTATTGTACATTTATAATCTGTTAAGATGGCAGATTTCTGCTAAATGTTATTACTACAATCTAAAAAATGAGTGTCATAAATCTTCATTATGATTGCTTTGACTCTTTTGCTAAACATGAAGCTTAACACCTTTGGCATGGATAGAGTGAAACTTCAATTGGCTGAGGAGAGTAATACTGTGGTGGGGGTTTGATGCAGTGCTGATGCCACATAATTTCTAATCTCTATAAGGTCACATGTTGGAATAAGAGGTATAAGAGGTATTCAAATTCTGACCAACCGAAGTGGATAGAAATTATTACACACTACAGACAGCAACTGGTGAATGGCTGGCCTTTCTCTTCATGTAGACTTACAGTCTCACCATGTAGCCTTTCTGTCTGAACTAATCTGTACTTTTTTCACAACATAGATACCTTAGTGAAGGCAGATTGCTTACAAAGCATTTAGAAATCCAGCATAATTGCTCCAGGCAGCAAGTCTTTTGACCCAATGGCAGAGGTCAGAAGACATAAACCCCATCACCTTAAAAGGAACAGTGTCAGTGTCACCATGTAAGAAGAGACACAGTTGTGGCCATGTTAAAATGTATAATCTGCCTGTCTGCCTTTACACAATGACATTATCTCGCATGAAAATATATGTATACTCTTCATAAGACTCCTACATCTTATTACAGCATCCATTTGAGATTTTGAGACTCCACAGCTAAGTCATATTAAGTTTCGATGAGTACCATGTGAAAATCTCTTGGATATAAATTCTTGATTATTATGCCTCTGAATCTGAAGATCTGTGAATTAAAAAAAAAAAAAAAAAAGTCAAGTTACAACCTTTCTAACACCCACTTCTATATACAATGATGAGACAAGAATAATAAAACTAACATATATTCTTCTGTACAAAAGGAGAAAAGGAAAGGCACACTGCACATACTTATCCATAGCAATTCTAAACTTCAGCAGAAAAATGTGTGCTGGTTTCTACTTCTGGGTGTTCTCCATGGGTCTTGGCTCTGCATTGATACTAGTTTTCTCTTTGAGGTGTTATTTTCCATAGAGAGCAGGCAGTGTTTGTACCCATGTAGTTTTCTCACTTTGCTTTCTTTCTGTAGCATTTTGAGGATATAAACACCTCTCTTCATTTTAAAATTTCTTCACTTTTAGTCTAAATTAATATAACCTTCTTAAATATTTTGTAGGTTTCTTATGTGTAGATTTATAATTCACTATATTGAAAAAAGACATATAAATATTTTCAATTTATGCTATTTTCTATTTTCAGTCCCCTGGGAGTCTGCTGTAGGACAGCTCACACTTAGGTTCTTGAAAGCCCTGTTGTTTAACACATAGAGTCTATACAGCAGTTCTTAGATTTTTAGAAGAAATTTTGTGTATTTGTAAAGGGTTTATAGGACACTACTTCAAATCTTTATGAGGACTAAATACAGGATTGTACAGACACAAACAGAATTTAAACATTTTCCTGGAGCTGATTATTAATAATGTAATATGATTTGTAATTTTTGTTTTGATGTTGTTTACTTGATCATTTATCCAGATATATACATAGGGACTGAGAAACAGTTTTATTTTAAAATGCAGAAACTAACAGCTTCTTCTTTTTATTTAAAGTTTATTCTTTAGCTTGTCTGTCTTCTCTTGCATTTTTCACATGAATTAGAATGCACTATATGATATATTTAATATTCTTTCTGGAAACATCCTTAGCCAAATCGTCAAGTTTTCATTGCATATCCTAATTTCTATACTTCCTGCCAGCAACACAGTTGCCAAATTTCACCACGTTTTCACCAACTCCAAAATTGTTCTTACATTGCTTGAAGCCCACACTGAGAATCTTTGATAGGTTCATTAGGCATTCACTGACATTCTCTTTGAGGCCTTTTATCATTTCACTTTAAGTCTTCTCAAGCCACTCCTACTTTTTTTCTGCTTCTTGCCTCCAAAACCTGTTTAAAAAATTTGAAACATTTGTTAAAGCAGCATTCCACTTCCAGGTATAGCATTTTTGTTGTGCTTAAATATCAGTAATAAACCAACTCAAAACTCAGAAACCTAAAACAACACAAATATTTTATTGTCTTCTATAATTTTCCAGAATCAGGAATTCAGGAGAATCTCAACAGAACTGTTCTGTCTCGGAGTAATTCATTTGGTTGCAATAAGATGGTGGGTGAAACTAGAACGGTTAGAACTACTTGCATGACAGCTGGATGTTATTCTTTCTTTCTGAAGTCTGAAGGCTTGTTTCACAGGCTCTCATCCTTCTATTCAACATTGTACTGCAACAGGAAAATAAAAGGTTCTGTGAAAAGTGAATGGTAAATTTGCATTTTTTTGCAGAAAAGTCGATTATATATATAGAAAATTCAATACATCTACCAAAAAGCCACGAGGAATTAAGTGTGTGCAGTAATTTATATTATTAAGATGCCAATTCTACTCAAATTATCTATAGATTTAATGGAATCAATCAAAATTCTAGAAGACATATATGGAGATTGATCAGTTCATGCTAAAATCTCTATAAAAGAGTCAAAGGCTATGTAATACCTTACATTTTAGGAAGAAAGACAGTTGGAAATCTCATATCACCTAATGTAAAAGGCTCATATAGAGTTATAAAATAATAACAGTATGATACAATGTCAATAAAAACAGCAGAAGGGATAGTCAAAAAGTAAACAGATACACAAATATGCATCATCAACTGATTTTTAACAAACATGTGAGAAACAGTTCATGGGTAAAATACATCATACAAACAAACTGTGCAGTAAAACTGGATGCCCATACAAAAAAAGAAGGAAGGGAGGGAGGGAAGGAGGGAGGGAGACTTCAGACTTAACACATATTTCATATTGTACACAAAAGTGAAATGGATCATGTACACCACTGTGAAACTAAAAGTGTAACATTTCTTGAAGAAAGCATTGGAAAAAATGTAATTAGGGAGTTTTTAAAAATATAGGATGTAAAATCTACTTCTGTAATAGATAAAAGAGCAAATTAAATATTGATCTAATTTTATATTAAGAAATTATTTTAGGCCGTGTGCAGTGGCTCATACCAATAATAATCTCAGCACTTTGGGATGCTAAGGTGGGAGGATCACTTGATCCCATGAACTTAAGACCAGCTTGAGAAGCATAGTGAGACCTCATCTCTACTAAAACATTTTAAATATTAGCTGGGCATTGTGGTGCTTGCCTATAGTCTCAGCTACTGGGGAGGCTGAGGAGGGAGGATCACTTGAGCCCAGAAATTCAACCACACAGTGAATGAGCTATGATTTATAATTGTACCATTGCACTCTAGCCTGGAAGACAGAGCAAGCCATGTCTCAAAAATGAAACAAAAAAGCACATAATTTAAATGGCTTTGTTGATAAATACTGGTAACCATTTATGTCAGATATTGTACCAAATTTACATAAATTGTTCAAGAAATAGAAAAGAAAAATCTCTAATTCACTTTGTAGATCAGTATAACCCTGAAACTAAAACCAAATCAGACCAATGTTCCTCATCAAAATAGAAATAATATTCCCTAACCAAAACATAGAAGTAATGTTCCTCAACAAAAGAAGAGAACATTTAATCCAATAATATATTAAAAATACAATAAACTAGGTCCAAGAGAGATGCATTCCAGGGATGAAAATTTTGTTTAACATTCAAATTCTATTTAATTTTCTATATTAATAGGATAAAGCAACAAAAAGCATGGTGTTATCTCAAAAGATGCAGAGAAAAATAAAATTATTTACAATATCCAACACAAAATAATAAAAAAATCAATAAACTGTAATTGCAGGAAACTTTATCAATATAAAGTTTATAAAGGGCATATATAAAGGGTATATAAAATATATTAGTAATGGTGAAACAATGAACACTTTCCTATCAAAATTTGGAACAAGCCAGTGATGACTGGAGATAGTGCCTCAAACTCACCCAAAATGTAGTTCTGATAATGGGTTGGATACTGTACCAGATTTAGGACTTTTCTTAGAAAAGAGTAATGTAGACTCAGTCACCAGGTATACTTCTAATGATCTGGTGAATGTTTTTCAACTCAATCAGAAATGCCTAGGTTATGATGCAGGCACACCAGCCACTTGAATTGCATCATCTGATACTCCCTATGGTGTTGGAGCTATCAATTGTAAACAATAATCTTGTGTAGCATTTGGGGAAAGTGACACTGGAAAAATCTCAACACACTTCTTTAGGTTTTGTAAGAAAGGCCATGACATTTACAGAGAAGAATTAAATGCCATTTGAAAACCAATTCCTGAATTTCTATTAGGCACTGATAAAGATTCAGTGCCTTAGCATTAGACACTAGTTGCCCATGTAACCAGGATTGCTCATTATGACCTTAGCACTCTCAGAACTTCAAGACTTAGTGCTCAGGGGAGGTAGAAATAATGCCTTCTATGCTGGAAGGGACAAATCTGGGACTGAGTGCAAGTGAAACAAGGAGACCAAAGGAAGCTACCTGAGCAGGTATTCCAAATATTCATGTCATCCACCAAAGTTGTACCAGTGACCCTTTCTCTGTCACACATACATCCATTGGAAACTTCTGTAAAGTTGAAAGAAGAGAAACATCCTATTTTATGGTATGTGGCTCTAGAGCAGAAGCAATTTAGAAAAGCAGTGGAGAGGGAACATTGCCCCAGAGGGCACGGCTTGTGGCAGTGGACTTGGTTGTTCACTTTGTGTGAAAAGAAATAGCCCCAAATTAGAATACATGTGGACTAATTTACAGAAGCAAATGGGCTGGCCAGTTGTTGAGAGGACTGGAAAAGAAGCATCTGGAAAACCTGGGACAAGGAGGGTTATAGTATGAGCATGTGTATGAAGTGTGAAGATGTTTGCATTACATGTAAATTTCTACCAAAAAGTAAGGTAGAGTCACACATACACACAAATAAGTGTACTTACCCAGTTGATGTTAGTCAGACTTTGTCATTGGCAACCCCAGTGTGGAATAATAGTCTCATAAATGAAGGGGCTATAGCAGCAGAGAGGGAGGCTATGCATCAGTACTATAGCATGGACTCCCTTTTAGCAATCCTGACCCAGTTGGTGCCACTTCTGAGTAAAAATTTTGTGGCACCAAAAAACAAATGACGTTAATTGGTTCTGTTCCTCAAGGAGACCAAGTGAAAACTTCTCAAATTGACTACATTGGACTCATTTCACCTGGAAAGATCTAACGGTTTGTTTCCACGGGAATAGATATGTAATTAAGGGGTAGGTTTGTATTTCATGCCTGTAAGATCTCAATCAGCACTAGCGTCTGAGGGCTCACAGAGGGATATTTTATGACCTTATAACAGACAAGAGGACACATTTTACAGTAAAGGATGTTTGACAGTGGGTGTGGGGAAAAACACAATGTTCTAATAGAGTCCTTATTTAATCAATAAAACCCAAAAGAACCCATTTGTTGAATAAATAATTCAGTTAAATGCAGAACTGAAGCACCAGTTCAATGGCATTACCTCACCAGATTGGGCACTATGAAGACATAGTGTATATACTGAATTAAAAATTTTTATACAAAATGGTGTCCTCTATCAGAAGATTACATAGGTTCAAGAACCAAAGAGTGGAAGTATGACTATTGCTGCTTATCATCACTTTCAGTGGTGCATTTTGAGAATTTGTGCTTCCTCCATTTACAATTCTGGAGCCAGCAGGGATAAAAGTTCTGTTTTTTAAAGGGGACTTATTTCCTCTTAGTAATACAGGAAGGGTCATACTGAATCACACTGGCCAATTATCACATAGACGTTTAGTGCTTCTTTGTCCACAAACCAATAGGCAAGAACCATAGTCAACATCATGGCAAGAGTTATATCCTTTGATAAATATAGCATCTATTTTCATTGTGTCTTTAGATGAACAGAAGTGTGTGTGTGTGCATGAGTGTGTGTGTGTGTCCTTATGTATCAATAATGAAATTGCAAACAATCCAATTTAAAAAATACAAGCAAACAACCTGAACAACCCAATTAAGTAAAAAAACAAACTTGAAAATGTACTTTACAAATGAAGATTTGGGAATGGCCAATAACCCAAAGAACTAGTCAGTATTATTAAATCACAAAATAATGTATATGAAGTAAAACTGCTTTCTTTCCAAAATAGTTAACATTTTAAGAATACAAACTGCTGGATTTAATAAGAAACAACTTGAACTTTCATACATTGCCAGTGTGGCTATAAAAAAGTACAACTATATTGGAAATAAGTTTGAATTTTTCAGACAAGCTAAACATATACCTAACCTGGAACCCACAACTCCAATTCCAGGAATTGTATGTATATACACATATACCTTCCTCTTGAATTAATTATATATAATTATATATATATATATATATATATATATATATATATATATTTGTTGAACAATAATGTGTGTAACAGCTTTACTCATTTTGAAACTAAGAACAACCCAAATGTTCATCTATACCAAAAGGGTAAAAATTCAATGAAATAATTATCAGCCCTAAAAAGGAATAAATTACTAATACACGCAAAATGAGTGAGTCTCAAAAACATTATGCTAATTGGAAGAAGCAAGACAGAGAAGAGAGCATATTATATTTTTCAGTTAGTATGATGTTCTAGAACAAGCAAGATTATGGATAGTAAATAAAACCAGAACTGTGGTTACCTGGAGATGAGTATAAACGGACTGGGAAGTGACCTAAGGGATGTTGCTGATGAAAATGTTCTATTCTTAGACAAATGTTTAGATTATATTAGTGTATGCAATTGTGAATACTCATGGAACTTTACTTTTAACATGTGGACCTGTCACTTTAGGTAAATTATACATAATTCATTCAAAAATGTTGTCACTGAATATTATTTGCTAGATTCTGTTGAGGGCAGTAAAACTATACATTTCTGAAAAGTGAATTAGAACTTGTTTAATAGACTCATCGTCCTTCACAAAGCATATTTGAATATTGACTTTTTAAAATAAACTCTTAAAAGAATAATAATTCTTTCAAAAATAAACATGGAAGCAACAGCACTTTAATAAGATTGAAATGTTTTTATTGAGTACAGATAAGTAATCATCTTGCCAAAATGCAAAGTTTCATATTTCCTTTTCAATGTCCCAGGAGGCCCTCCTCGTTTTAAATGTTTAATTGAGGTCACAAGGAAAATAACATTTTTCAGTGTAATTTGCAGAGGTGTTCCAATAAAAACCACAAGCTCTCTCAACAGCAGTAAACTTAAAGGCTAATTTCTGATTTCTAATCAATAGCTTATGTACCAACAATGCTGCCCTCACCACCATTTAAAATAAATTTAGGCTGACAAGTGTGAGCATGAGAAAATAGTCATTATGACTTTATTCGTATCTCTATTTTTAATAAAACATTGAGGAACTCTAAAGACCGTTTTTATTCCTTCGATATTTATTCATTTTCTGAAAATCTGTTCCTCCTAACTCCTTTAAATCGCTATTTTTGACAAATGGTTTTTCATTTTCTCCTGTCTTCAGAGATCTGTTCATACTCTTCTCTTTATTTACATGGTGCTTTGGAAAATGAGGAAACTTTTGTATTGCAAAAGGAATACTGTCTTGACATCTTTCACTGGAGTGGAAGCTGTTAAGATACTAATACATCTAGTATATGTTAAAAGGGAAAAACAATAAAGAATGGAAGATTTCAAAATAATATCTCTATCACTCTTATTCCTATCATTTATCCTATCTGTCAGTGCTGACTACTAATAGTGCATCTTTCTAAATGGCATATGACAGACACTTCAGATAAATTGAAGGACTGACAAAACATTTAACAAGAATATTCAGCTAAGCCATTATTCTTAGAAAAGTAGTCATGGCATTGTCCATATGAAAGTTTAATAGATTTTAAAAAAAATCTCATGTGGAAGTAATGAAAAAAAATAGTACTGTGTGTACCAGAAGATAAAAGTTAAAAATCTGGATGATTTCTTTTAAAAATAGGACAGAGAAGAAAATTCCACTATTTTATGCTCAGTTACTTTGCTTTTTAAATGCAGATGTTACATCAACATGGTGACACAAAGCAAAATGTATTATTTAACAGTCAGAAAATATACAAGCTCAACTACAGCATGAAGTAGTCTCTAACAGCTTACATAAAAATTTTGTGGAGAGTCAAACTTGCCTGTCTATGTAATTAAAACAGGATGGTTTACTAATTCAGTCCTTTGAGTTACGCTGCATCTTAAAAAGACTATTTGGAGTTATTATGAGAATATATTCAGCAAATAAAAACTGCTTTTAAACATATATTTACTAAATTCATAGGGAAATTATGTGAATATAATTTTCTATGCAAATAAATCATTGTGTAACAAACATACTAAATTTTTAGAAAGATCATGTTTTATGTGCATCATGAATTTATAAATGTTAGCTTGCACACTCTAGTGAAACCTCCAGGTAGGAAAGTGTATAAACTCATGAGTTGTACATCATCTACTCAACATTAATTTGATCAAATGACTATAATGGAGAACTAAGAGAAAAAAATACAGCACTAATGGTAGCCATAAAAATGACTGGTTTCCAATCCTGGGGAATTTATGGCATGCTCTCTATGTGATGTGAAAGTGAGGGCATGAACCCTAAGAGCATACATAACTAGAACACAGGATCTCAATCAAGTATACACAGTCTTTCAGAAACATGCCTCATTTGTCCACTCACAAAAAAAAAAAAAAAAAAAAAAAAAGCTTATCTTGAATTAAGCACATACATTGTAACAGTATTAGGCAATGGAGTTGGTTAAACATTATATTGTAATTTATTTTAGTAAGTAAAAATTTTAAATTCAAGATAAATATAAAATAGGCAAGATACTTCAGTAATAAAAAAGGGAAAGTAATTAAATGAGTCTGAGGAGAATGAGGAAAAAAAATCGAGATATTAGTAATACCTACCTTACTTTATTATTCCTAAGAGAGTATACACAGAATATCCTTAAGTCAATGAACTGATCAAACACTAAACTTAGCAGTTATTACGCAGATATATACTTGTCAGTCAGAAAGATGAATAAGATAACATTATAAAGCAATCTAACAATAATCAACAAGCCTAGGATGACAGAACCAGAAAAGGTTTTTAAAACTTATTAATAGTAGTATATAAGAAATAACTAGAACTGAAGCTTCATACTGCTTCTGGGGCTAACCACATAGCAGAATAACAATGCAAAATACATTATATGGCAAGTGAGTTAATCTTAGCTAAAACCTTACTGCTGTAAGTCATCACTTAAAATCATTGATAGGTTCTTAGAAACATCAACTTCAAGCAAAATAAAATACAGGGAAACCGTTTCACTGTAGGCTACGTGATATAAACAAGAGTTAAGTTTCTACTACAGTACAATTCTGGTCACAGAAACCTCACCAGTGTTCTAAATAAAGACCTAAAACACTTTAATGTAAAACATTAAAGTAATTGTGAGCTGTACATACATTTAAGAAAGATTAATAAAAACAAGGAAGAAAATTATTTACTCAATATTTTTGGAATCAGTGAGAGATTTCACACTTGTTTTAACTGGGACCAGTCAGACATGTGCACAGCTTATACACAACCTAATGGATGAGTCTTTGGGACGTTTGAGGAAACCAGGGTACCCGGATTAAACTCGTGCAGACATAAGGAAAACATGCAAACTCCTTACAGACAGTAGCCTCAGCCAATAACTGACTTCTTCTCCTCATCAAAATATAATTAAATGGCAATGAAAAAAAAGTTATTCGAAGACCTGCTGTATCTATAACTATACTGTAAAGACATCTGTGCATTGTCTTTTTGCCCTAAAAAATACTTGACCTACAAGCAACATATTTAGACACAGAGAAGCCATGCTGCTCTACAGAGAACAGAAGAGGGAAACTAATGCTTTTCCATTTGTTGCATCAAGAACCAATGTATCTCTATACTAAAATTTCTAATTTGTTGAAGGGATTGAAATGACCAGTGCTAAAGAGATCTGGTTAAGAAAATAGCCTTTTGGTGTGATTTTATGAGCAATTTTGTAGCAAATTAGAAGAACCACATTGTTCAGCCTTGAAAAGAGTAATGGAGAGCCATACTTATTATAGAACAAATTATAAATTGGTTGATTTGGATGGAACATCCAGAAAGTGGATGAAGCAAATGCTATTATTGTTGCTGAATTATAAAATATAAAGTATAGGGCTGGGCGCGGTGGCTCAAGCCTGTAATCCCAGCACTTTGGGAGGCCGAGGCGGGTGGATCACGAGGTCAAGAGATCGAGACCATCCTGGTCAACATGGTGAAACCCCATCTCTACTAAAGAGACAAAAAATTAGCTGGGCATGGTGGAGCGTGCCTGTAATCCCAGCTACTCAGGAGGCTGAGGCAGGAGAATTGCCTGAACCCAGGAGGCGGAGGTTGCGGTGAGCCGAGATTGCGCCATTGCACTCCAGCCTGGGTAACGAGAGCGAAACTCCGTCTCAAATAAATAAATAAATAAATAAATAAATAAAATAAAATATAAAGTATAAAAAAGATGAAAAAACAGTAATTGGAAGTGAAAAACAAAGAAAGAAAAGCTCTATTGAGATGAAATTAAAACATCACAAGCTTCTGTGAAGTTATCTCCCAAAATGTTGTAGCCTAACATCTGCAACCTTTTCACTACAACAAATACCTTAGAAAATATATCTAGCCACTTAGTAATTACACCAAATTAGTAGAAACTTAAGCCAACTTTCAGTTTTGATATATTTAGGTTTTGAATATTTTTTTCTTTCAATCAATAAAACAAGCACTAGAGAGGGTGTAGCAATTTTAAAGCTTCTCAGCAAAGATCATGTCATTTTTAATTTATTCTATCATGATCACTGACCTGTTATGCATTTAACTACCTTGCATTAAAGATAACATTTGCATATTGCAATCTTACAATATATTACCTCTATCTTCATCCCCCAAAATGGTAAGACCATGAGTCAATAAAATGATTTCTTTCAAGGAAGAACATCCTTCTTTTGATATTAAGAGATATATGCATATTTGATTATGAAAAAGAGGCCTCGGGGAGAAAACTTGAAAGAACTGAGACTGGACGAACTGTTCTTCATCAGGAATTTGAAAATAAAGGGAAAATTGATAAGAAAGGAAATCAAGAAACATGGGAGGACAGGAATCCAAATAAAAAAACAGACCACATTCCCTCATGATCACAGGGTCAAAGGATATTCTTTGGAGAGATATCTACTCCTGTTCTCATGGTGCCTGCTTTTTGGTGCCACTCCAATTACTTCAAATAATTCTAAAAACAAAAGTGCCATAATCATAGTATCTAAGAGTAAGAAAGGGACTCCAAAGGTAGGAGACAGTAAACATACAGGGAAATTGATATCCAGTTGAAGAAGGACAACAGAACTAGAGATGATTAAGCAGAAGCTCCCCAAGTTTCTCAAGAAAGAGGAGAAAGGTTTTTCCTTATCTTTGAAACCAAATTGGGTTTGTATCAGTTGTCCACTGCTGTGTCGCAACTTACTATAAATTTAGAAGCTCAGGAACAACACAAGTGTATTAGTATTTCACAATTTTTCTGTCAGCAATCTGGAATAGCATGGTTGCTCTGATTATGATTTCACAAGTTTGAAATCAAGGTGTCAGCCAGAGCTGCTATCTCATCTGAGACTTCATTGTCTTCAAAGCTCATTCAGGTCACGGCAGAATTCAGTTCCTTGTGGCTATGGGACTAACGTCACTATTTTCTTGTGTGGCTATTGACTGTAGACCATTTTCAACTCCTAAAGCCTGCCTCTTGTTGCTCTGAGTCACCCATTTTCTCTCAGTCCGATGTGTAGGCCCAGTTTTGAAAGCCTCATGTGATTAAGTCAGCTCACCCAGATAATCTTCTTTTCTTAAAACCAACTGTGCCATATAACATAATCTAATCATCAAAGTGAAATCTCATTATATTCACTGGTCTTGTCCACTTCAAAGGAAAAGGAACTATACATGGCATGAACACCGGGGGTGGAAAATTTTTAGTGCATCTTCAAATTTTCTTACCACAGTTTCTCAATCCAATTTTTGTTTTTGTTTTTACATATCTGGATGACCCCAGGAAACTGCCACACTTGGGATTAGCCAGGGGTTGAGACCTCTATAATGCATGAGTAAAGAAACTTATTCAATTTTTCTAACACAATCTTTCCATAATGATTCAAATATTTTGGCTTCTGTTTTTTTTTTTTATTATTATATTAATAGATAGCTCAACCTTGAAATTTATTTTAAAGAAAAGTATTCAATATGTATTATGGTTTTTCAAGCACAGAATTTTGAAAAACAAGTTTGTGTGTGACATTTAACATAATTTTTAATTTCCTTAGAAAAGATAGATATGAAAGAATACCCTCAATTTTCTAAGAAGCAAGAGAGTGACACAAACTAACGGTAAAGAATTGGAGTTGTGGGAACACCTTGATCTTAGAATTCAAATTTCATTTCTAAACAATAAAATTTAAATTTTACATAATCGTCATATGCCTCAAATTTTTTTTGCCTCTTCTAAAACAAAGAAGTAAAAAAAAATTGTAGTACATTAGCTATATAATAACAGACAGTAGCCCAAACTTAGTTAAGTAGTTTTACTGAATGCTGCTCTAGAATTCTTTTATGAAAGTCATTCTTGGCTCATTAGCAGCTAAGTCATTATTTTTTTTCTCACTCTTTTAAGGACTCTTTCAGTCTCTGCATATATGAATACATACAAATATACATACACACATATATATATGATTATAGCCAGATTTTATTTTCTTGATTCTATTAACTACCCTTTGAACTTATAAATTATCCTACTTATTTCCACAGTCATTACATCATTTAATTTCATATAACTAGATATAGTCAAAAGAAATCATTATAATGTAGATAGATACATCCTCAATGAATTTTTTCTTTTATTCCAAAGGGACTTGGTTCTATTATCTTTTACAATTAAATGTATTATGCTACGTATCAGTAATAATAGTCTCTAAAATATATGATGTTCTTACTTTGTGTGTTTTCTGTAACTAACACATGAAGATTTATAATGAGAAAAATGTTATTTTGTTGATGTAATGTTTGAGTACCAGTTCTTAGAATTTTTTTTTTTTTTTTTTTTTTTTTTAGATGGAGTCTCCCCCTGTAGCCCAGGCTGGAGTGCAATGGCTCAATCTCAGCTCACTGCAACCTCCACCTCCCTGGTCCCGGTTCAAGCAATTCTCCAACCTCAGCCTCCCAGGTAACTGGGATTATAGGCACGAGCCACCATGTCAAGCTAATTTTTGTAATTTTTAGTAGAGACGGGGTTTCGCCATATTGGCCAGTCTGGTATTGAACTCCTGACCTCATGATCCGCCCACCTCAGCCCAGTTCTTAGAATTTTGACAGTAGTATTCTATGTTCTACAAAGCCAGAAGTTAGACGACTGGAATTTACACATTGTGTATTTTGGATTGTTAGAGAAAATATGTGCTAAAGGAGTCCTTGACAGTCTAGCTAGCCCATAATCTAAAATCATTTTTGGCTCTAAAAATTTTTTACAAAATGATTTATTCAAGAATTGATGCCTATGGTACACAAAGAGTATTTTTAAGGTCATAGTCAATAATGTTTCAAAAGATTAAATTATGGTCTGTACACCTTGAACCCATGTAGGTGTGAAATACCTTTCTTGGAAAGTAACCACGCATGCTTGATGGAAGCTTCTAACATTGAAACCAAATGAAAAACAGGATTTTATCCTATACTTTTTTCAAAGCAGTATTTATGATTACTTTTTTGACAAACTAGGTATTTCATAAATACTTCAAAGTAGCATTTTATAGGTTTCCAGCAAGCTTCTTGAGAAAATGTTTTAAACTTTTGACCCAACAAAGGTTTCTAGACTGAAAACATCTTATCGTCTTTTCTCACTTACTGTTGAGGTAGTGATGGGCAAGGTGGCTACCAGGGGAGAACTCAGCCTTTTTTGAATTAAATAAAGAGATTCCTGAGAGATAAGGAACTACATAATCAAAGCCAAAGCAGAGGCTATCTCTTCAGCCTTGGGGAAGAACTAAAGGACTTCAAAGGAATTGAATCTCTGAAACGACACAGTTCAGGAACATCTGTGAACTTGACAAAAGAGAGGTGCACCTCTCTTAATTTAGGTATTGAAAGGGGAAGTGTGAAGGTGGTAACTCAATGCCTAGGAAAGAATAGAATCAATAATTCTGACTCTCAGACTAATCTTTTCAGAGTAGGACACCCAGAATCTCTTCAAGTTAAACAAACAAACAAACAAACAAAACTATATTAAGACTCCACTTATTATAAAAGTGTTTTTTTCTCATGTCTGAAAAATACAGGTTGTCATTGACCTGTGGTTCTTTTAAAACAGTATTCTAGATTTATTTAAATAACATAAATGCTTATATCCCCATTTCTAGTAGAAGGCTAAAATACTTAGCTTTAGCATTTTATTTCATTGTAGAAATCTTTTAAGATTTCTAATTGTTGTTATTCACAGCATCATCTGGTAAGCTGAATAGATTTTTTAGATTACAGCCTCACAGATTACGATATAAAGGCCAAATCTAGTCGTATGTTTTTAATGTAAAGTTTTATTGGAACACAGTCATACCCATTCTTTTACCATTGCCTGCATATGCTTTTCGCCTGTAAGTACAGAGTTGAGCAGATGTTTCAGTGACGATATTGCCCACAAAGGTCTAAAATATGTATTATTTGGACATTTGCAGGACAAGATTGCTGACCCCTGGATCTTTTAGATAATCAAAGCTATTTCCAAATAAATATGACTAGTAGTTCAAGTGTTGATAATTGGGAAAAAGATGTAGTAAAGAAAAATATAAATAACAACTTTTAGTTTTATCATGTGATGCTCAAAGATTGCCTAACCAAAGAGAACATTTTGTAGTGCCTTCACAATATTAACAAACTGCTGTCTGAGGTACAATAAGCAGTTGATTTATTGAAAGTGACTTGTGCAGTCAATATCTGGAATGAAACAGCCAGTTTCATCTTGTCCAATTTTTACATTACTCTTCATTTTCCCTGAGAACTACATAGCTGAAACACTTTTAGTAAAGCACTTCCTTGTAAAATGATCAGTTGTATCTGTCACCAGGAAGAAATGCATTTTCCTGCTTTATTACAGCCATCTGCATCCTTCATTTTCTTTTAATTCAGTCACTGGAGCCCTAATGATGGCAGCCATTTCAGGAGATGCCATCAATTACAGCGAGGAGCTCATTCAGAAGTGAAAGATGAGTTCCATTCTCTGTTACTTAGAGGTCAGTGATCATTCCCCAACCTCTTTGTAGTGAACAAATAGTACAGTAACTTTCACAGGCTCCCTTCATTTTTCTCAAGTCTGCTTCTTTATGACTTTTTGTAGACCTTGGTTATAATAACTTCATATGTTTGATGCTGGCAGCCCTAAGACAATCCTGACCCAATCATTTTCCTTGCATACACCATGATAAATTCAATCATATATAAATCTTGCTTTCAGGAAGGATGTTTCAAAGAACAGGTATAGTTAAGGTGGCATTAAAAAATTTTCAAGGCAAACATAATTTGTAAAATTTACATTCAAATGTTTTCAAAGTATAATTGTTTTTCATCAACTAGCTTTGTATTGCTTTCTATAATCATGTTGAAGAATTTAGTATACTTATAGAATATTCAGACACTAATTTTACATACCCTAACTAAAACACTGTTGATAATTAGGAATACAAATCGATTGTCATTGTTTTGTTTGGTGGCAAAAGGATTTATATGACTAATACAAAACCAGCAAACAGATGTTTGTAGCAGTTTTATATGAAGTCACTAAAACAAGTAACAACGAAGATAACTTTCAATAGGTAAATAGATGAACAAACTGTGATATATTCATATAGCAGAATATTATTCAGCAATATTTGAAGATAATGAGCTAGTAAGCCATAAAAAGACATGAAGAAATCTTAAAGGCATATTACTGAGTAAAAGAGCCATTTAAAATGCTACATACTCTATCATACCAATTACATGATATTCTGAAAAATAAAAAACTAAGGAGATGGTTAAATAATCAGTGGTTGCCAAGGAATTGAGGGAGGGAAAGATTGTTAAGTAGGTGAAGCAGGGGGGATTTTAAGGTGGTAAAATTATTATTTGTGATACTGTGTTAGGGAATATATGACACTATTCTTATTGTCAAAATCTATAGAACTATATAGCATGATGTACCCAAATTAGGAAAATATAATCATTTAGTAAGTTGGAGGATCCCAGATTGGAATGGAAAATTTGACAAAATATAAATATACAATAAATGCATAAAATTACCTTACTGACGAGGGTTGGGAAAATGGTGCTTACTTTTAGAACTTTGGAAATAGTCTATAAAAATAAAGATAAAAGAAACTAAGAACTATACTTCAGTTGATAAAATTGTTTCCCTTAAGGGAATATGATAATAATTCTTATATTTTTATATGAGTATACTAGATGAGAACAATTAAGTAAATGGATGGTGCGTAGTGGGGCTAGGTTTCACACTTAATATAGATCTATAAATATAGCTTGTGTGTATGAGTATGCATATGTGTGTGTATATATATTGTGTTTGTGTATACACACACAGAGTGTATACATAAACGTGTGTGTGTGTATATATATACATATATATATATATATATTTTTTTTCTTGCTCTGTCAGCTGAAAGGGCCTTGAAGTAATAATAACTAAGAAAACTAAGATGATTCACAAGAGAATTACAAAAAGCAAAAGCTAAGCAAGAGTCAAGTAACTCATCCTAGATAGAAATCTTAAAACAGTTACGTAAAAATGGGATAAATTGGCCAGGCACAGTGGGTAATACCTGTAATCCCAGCACTTTGGGAAGACTAAGTGTGTGGATCACTTGAGGCCAGGACTTCAAGAGAAGCCTGGCCAAAATGATGAAATTCCATCTCTACCAAAAATACAAAAATTAGCTAGGTGTGGTGCCACATGCTTGTAGTCTCTGCTACTCGGGAGGTTGAGGCAAAATAATCACTTAAACTGGGGAGGCAGAGATTGCATTGAGCCGAGATCACACCACTGCACTCCAGCCTGCGTGACAGAGTGAGTCCATCTCAGGAAAAAAAAGGGATAAATGAAGTGAAAACTGAGACAACGATAGGGTACACTCTCTTTTGTTTTGCATTCTACTGAGAAACTCACTGCAATTCTTATCCTTCATTCTATATAGATAAGGTATTTTTCTTCACCCTATATAGATAGGATGTTTTTATCTCTGATTTTCTTCAATACTTTGTCTTTGATTTTCTGCATTATAGATATTTTGATATTTGTCCTGCTTCATGTTCTCTGGACCTCCTGGATCTGTGGTTCAATGTCATTAATTTTAATAAAAATTCTAGGCCATTATTACTTCAAATATTTATTTTGTTTCTCTTTTCCTAATATTCCTACATGCATATATTACAGTCTTTGTAATCATCCCCACAGTACTTGAATATTTTATTTCATCTTTCTAAATGTTTTCTATTTGTGTTCAGTTTTGAAAGTATCTATTGACATGTCTTCAAGCTAATTTATATTGCCTTGGCCATGTCCAATCTACTCATGAGCTCATTAAATGTACTGTGAATTTCTCCTACAGTATTCTTTATTTTTAGCATTTCCTTTTGACTCTTAGGGTTTCTATCTCTTTGCTTATATTACCCATCTGTTCTGGCATGTGATTCTTTTTTTATTTTATTTTATTTTATTTTTTCATTAAAACCCTTAAAATATTTATCATGATTATTTTAAATAGCTAGGCTGACTACTCTAAAATCTCTGCCATTTTTGAATCTGGCTCTGATGTTTGTCCTTCCTCTTAAACCTGTGTTTTCTGTGTCTTGGTATGCTTTGCGATTTTTGTTGTTGTTGTTATTGAAAGCAGGACACGACGTCCTGGGTAAAAGGAACTGAGGGGAACAGGCCCTTAGTGAGAGGTTTAATGTTTTTTTGCCTAAGAGTTAGGCTGTGTTTACCGTTTGCTATAGTTACAGGTATCAGAAGCTAAAATTTTCTCTGATGTCCTTGTTTTTGTTTCCCTTTTTTTACCCTTTAAGTTTCCAAAGAAATTTCTTAAGAAGCTTAAGACTTGCTATTTTTTTAATTGTAACCTATTATTATATAGAAGCCTATTGAAGTGGCTGTAAGGTGTGGGGTGAGGGGTAAGTATTCTACGGTTCTGTGATTAGACATCAGTCTTGCAGTAAGAGTGTGTATTCATGAGTGCTCAGTTATTTAGCTGTATTTTGTTTACTCTGTAGGTGGGACAGGAAAACTAGAGACGGATGGAGATGGGTTTCTTCCTTCACATGGTTGCCAAGGGTGTAACTGCAGTTGAACATTTTCCTTTCCCCAAGTTGTTTAGGCTTGGAAAAACCCTACTCAATTTTTGTTTGATAAAATCCTTTCCCTTGAGTGCAGGCTTTGTTAAGGAAAAGAGAAGCTCTGAGTTTATTTTAAAATGGCTGTTTTTTCCCTCCCATTGCAAGACACACGGTATTGGGAGGGAAAAAACACTCTTCACTGAGTCAACCTGGTAGAGCTTTTGGAGGCAAAACATACACAAATGTGGTTACCTTCCTAAGATGGGGCTCCACCAAAATTTTAAGACTCATTTTGTGTAAACCAAAAGTATCTGAGATAGGTCTCAATCAATTTAGAAAGTTTATTTTGCCAAGTGACACAGCCTCAGACTGGCCTAACAACATGTGCCCAAGGTGGTTGGGGTACAGTTTGGTTTTACACATTTTAGGGAGATATGGAACACCAATCAATACATGTAAGATGTACCTTGCATGTACGGTACATTTTTCTGGTTTGGTCCAGAAAGTAGGCCAACTGGAAGCACAGCCTTTCAGATTACAGGTAGATTTAAATATTTTCTGATTGGCAATTGGTTGAAAGAGTTATTATGAATAGAAAGAAATGTCTGGGTTACAATAAGGGATTGAAGGAATTGTAGAGACCAAAGTTTTATCATGCAGATGAAGCCTCCAGTTAGCAGGCTTCAGAGAGAAGAAATTGTAAATGTTCCTTATCAGACTTAAAGAGCCTGTTCTATCAGTAATTCCAAAAGGGAGGAGGGTATAATGGGGCATCTCCAGCTCTCCTTTCCCATCATGGCCTGAACTAATTTTTCAGGTTAACTTTGGAATGCCCTTGGCTGAGAGGAGCACTAGCTCTCCTTTCCCATCATGGCCTGAACTAATTTTTCAGGTTAACTTTGGAATGCCCTTGGCTGAGAGGAACACTTAGAATTTTATTTTTGGTTTACAGCATATATGGAACCTCCAGCAGTACATTAATTACAGTTATTTTTCTTGTTTTTTCCCCCTCCTATCCTGGTATAGCTCTGATTGTGGTTTCTCTTACTGGACTTTTGCTTTAATGAAATGGGATTCTCTATAGCTGCCTGTCCCCACCATTTTGTGGGGATGGGCAGCAGTTTGCTCTGTGACCTAAATTCTCTGATGAATCTAAGTAGAGTTGCTGATTTCTTTTCTTTCTTTCTTTCTTTTTTTTTTGAGACAGAGTTTCACTCTTGTTACCGAGGCTGGAGTGCAATGGCGCAATCTTGGCTCACCACAACCTCCGCCTCCTGGGTTCAGGCAATTGTCCTGCCTCAGCCTCCTGAGTAGCTGGGATTAAAGGCACAAGCCACCATGCCCAGCTAATTTTTTGTATTTTTTTTTTTAATAGAGACAGGGTATCACCACGGTGACCAGGATGGCCTCGATTTGTTGACCTCATGATCCACCCTCCTTGGCCTCCCAAAGTGCTGGGATTACAGGCATGAGCCACCACGCCCAGCCCGAGTTGCTGATTTTTAGTTTGTTCTCCTTTTTTTCCTTGCATCAAGGACAAGTTTGATGACTTCCAAGTTTCTGACATGTTGGACCCTAAATTCACTTTAGTGAATTTGTCATGAGGAAATAATTAAGTATAGTTACATATAAGCAAAATATTGTTAATCACAGTTTTAAAAATGATAAAATGTAGATAACACAATAATGTTATCATGCATATTTATATTTTGAAATGAGAAGTGAGAAACTGCAGTTATAATTAAGTGAAAAGTGGCAATTACAAAAGTGTAGTCACATTATTCTAAATGTTTTTGAAAAATGTGTGTATACTAATATCAAAACTGTAATAGAAGTCATCACTTATTAGGATAATAGTAAGTTACATTTTTATCTTAATTTCCTTATATCTGTACCAAACATAGATTATTTGAGTAAAAATAAATAAAATTGTCAAATGTATTTTAATAAAAGATTTGTTTACAAAGAAAGCTATTAATTACTGAGTGCTTTGCATATGTGACAACTTGAGCTAGGCAATACTGAAAGGAAACAAGAGTATACGTGTCCTCATGCATCTCCTTATCATCTGAAAAATAGAGATAAACTGAATATTAATGAAATAATGAACAAAAGAGAAAAATTCTCTCTCTTTTATGCATATTGGAGAGGCATCTGTTATACTAAGGTATTTTTTATCTACTTTAGAAAGTTAACTCACAGAACTGACGTAGTCTAAGGTTTGAGCATTTATCTTCTCCGATTTGTATATGTAGAGAGAAAAGAAATGCATGTGAGTACATGTGTATGGCTGTCTTGTCTGTTATTATGCTGTTACTTGTTTGCCAACATTTTCCTAAAATATTGATGAAAAAATTAAGATAAGTCATTGTATTATCAATCATAGAATGCAGACTACATCCTGTTGTATCATTAAATCTGTTAAATTGCTGAGTCACTAATAGTTAAAGACCTTAACATATTTATGGAGAAAACTAATCCACAGGTTAATGGAGGCATATTTTTATTTTGATATGGTAAAATTTGTAAATAATATAATTATTTTTATTAGTTTTTTGTTTGTTTTTACTCATATTCTTTATATTATTCTGCCCTCTCCAACCATTTCAAACTTTATATGAACCCTAAATAAAGAAATCAGAACCTATCTCTAAAATATACTGCAGTTTACATAAATTTGCATAAATTCTCATGGACAAATTGATAAAATAGCTCTAAAATGCCAACTATCATACCATAGCAGTAAAACAGCTGACTTTTATTTAGATTGAATTTTCCGAAATTACAGAATGGATAATCATACTTTTAACGCAATTAAGTTGCAACTTTTTTTATGTTTAGCTAGAGATATATAAAAATGGTATTCATTTTAAAAGAGGAAAATAAATAACTCCGGCTATATTAATTTGTCCTCCATGGATTTTTCTCTATTCACAATTAGTGGTAATTTTTCACAATCTTTAAAATTAATAATTTATTTCATATTATTAGTTACTAATTTACTGTAAAATTTTATATGAGCTATAGAAATATATAGGAATAATAAGAACTGTAAAAAATAGTGACTGCATTTTAGCATTGGGTTTTTAAAAAAAGCAACAAATTTTATTTTTGGTTCAGACAATGAGTCCCCAGATATTCTGCTACTTCCAGAGTGATTGCTAGTAAAAAAATAAATTGGGTTAGAACTCCAGCTGACTAAGTACTAAATTCAGCACTTCCAGGGTACAGGCTGCATCCATAATAAATGACTTTAATTTAAATGTGATTTCTAACAAAAATCATTTTACCATTCTGACCTTATATATAGTAGTTCCTTAGGAAAACAATTATTTCTAATAATTTAAAACTTTGAACCTGTTAGCATGTACTTTATCCCAGCACAATACAATATGAAACATTTAAATTAGGGAAAGTCAGAGTTATATTATAAGATTCTCTCTCTCTCTCTCTCTCTCTCTCTCTCTCTCTCTCTCTCTCTCTCTCTCTCCCCCACCCTTTCTTCCTCCCTCCCCTCCATTCTCCCCTCTTTCTTTTTTCTTCCATCTCTTCATTTCACAAGTTTTGAATGATTAGTGTGAATGCTGGAAAACCAAGATAGATCTTTTGGGATGTAAATGTAAATTCTCATTAACTCTTTCAAAAATTCTTGTGAACTAAAGGCTCCAAAATATAAAGGGGATTAACTGACGCATCCTGCCCTCTGGGAGAACATGGTTCAAGAGGGAACATAATGATGCTTATAAATAAGTCTTACATGAGGTAGACAATTATTTCAGCTCCAAGAAGGGTATATATTTTTAAAAAGAGGTGTTCAGAGGAGTAAGGAAGTTCGCTTAGTTGATGGGATTAGAGAAAAGTACGTTGAACACATGATGGTTAAATCAGTTTTCTAAGGTTACTGAAGAAAGAATGTCTTGAGAGTGATTGTAGCCTGAACATGGAAACATGACTGTGACCTTAGGACATGAAGAGGAAATAGAATTCAATTTGTGTGTGACTGCTTCCACAAAATAACGGGTCAATAAAATTAGAAAATAGCTCATCCTTTGATTAAATACCTTGGCTATATCACCTTTTCAAAGTATATTTCATCAAAAAAAAAATCCAAATAAGTCTTCCTACTTTCTTGTTTTTAATGTTACTGCTTTCTTGCCACCTTGAATAATTCTATAAATACTGTCATTCCAAATCCCTGCAAACACAAAATTTTTACAGAAACTGAATAGTGTACTATTTTTGCATGAAAAAAAAAACAAGAAAACTTGTAATGACCAAAATGGATTTATATTATGTCTAATACTTAATTATTTAAATTTTTAAATAACTACAGATATACAGAAAATATAGTCGATTATCTAAAATTTAAAGTTATAATAATTCTCAATAAATATCTACTTGAGGACTGGGTCCTCAAGCTACACATTTCTAAATAAGAGATCTGTGGATTCCAATTCCTCATAATCTTAAAAGTGTCTATAAAGAGCACTGTACCATTTTATGGCATCATTGGAATCCTCTTTAATTTGTCTCCTGGCTATAGAGTTTTTATTTATTTATTTATTTATTTATTTATTTATTCTTTTATTGCAATATAGCAGAAGTCTATGAGTAGCAATCTGGATGGAAAAATAGGCTACAGAAATTTCCCTGAGGTTGCATATTCAAACCAATCTCGAATTTTTTGTGTATAATATGTTTATTTGGAGTAGCCTAGGGCATTGATGCAGTTTAATCTGGAATGCAAACCTATTTAGGTTAGCACTTTGACATGCCATTGTCCATTCATTCAACTCATATTCAGTGAATGCTAACTGTGATCCAGGGACAACAATAGTACACTGAAGATGCAGTAACAGATAGAAAAGTTACAGTCTATGTCCCAACGAGACATTGACGGAAGGAAGAGAGGACATTCAATAAGAATAAATTGGACTTTTAAATGAAAATAATATGATGACACAAAAATACAATATTGCAACACAGATACAAAAATATTTTATGAACCCCAGGCCCTACAGAATTGGTTATACCTGCCTAACACTATCATTCCCTTTTGAGCTAGATGAAAATTATATATTCCTAGAGTTGGAAAGTTACTTGAGGATCAACAGAATTACTAGTCAGTGAGAGGAGAGAATTTTATATCATCTGGACATTAAATAATAATCTCTGAGCTCTTAGCTGGAAATAGCTTATAGTTCCAGCATGCATACTGGTGACTGGCAATCACAACTAAATCCTAGAAATTACTTATTTGCTATCTTCACCAAATAAATAGGAAAATTTAGAGTTAAAAAATATTCGAGGTGTTGGTCTATATTTTAAAAAAGCTGATAAATGTGTCAAATTATAAAATAGTTGTACTGTAAGTGTTAATTAGGTCCTGACAATATATTTGTATTTGTGGAGAAATGGCAATATACCTGTAGATGTGTATCGCATTGTGACATGCATAAGGTCTTTCAAACATACATCACATAGTTAACCTCCATAACTATTTATTACATGGGCAAGGCAGGCAATTTAAAAAAAATTATACTTAGATTAAATGGCTTTTAATTTCTTTTTTCTATTTCTCTTTCTAATTTTTGCTTCAAATTTCTTATGGCTAATTAATTACTCCCTGGCCAGCATGGTGTGTCCACTGACCCATTTTGATAATATTATTTACTGGTTAAATGGATGCAGTAATTATAATTTAAGTTTAAATTATAAACTTAAAACTAAGGGTGACATTGAATCAAAATATTCATTGTAATGAGTTGGCTGAGGTGGCTATTACACATTTAACAGGACAATAGATCATACTGGATGTAGATTAAGTTCTTACACCAAACACAGGCATACACCTGCTTTTATATTTGAAGAGGGAATCCTCTCTTGAAAATAGAGCAACTACTTAAAAGAAGTTGGAGGACCAAGATTTCTAAGAAGCAGGAGGTGGGTGTTGTAATTCAAAATACATGCTAATTCTCATTGATCAGCTTATTTAAATGGTAATGAGGCATAGATAGTGCTTCTGGTCCATGTGTTGGAAACTCTGTGCAGTGGGTGTCTGCAAGCAAGAAAAAATACTGCTCCTTGCTTGAAAAGTTGTGGTTGTTTTAGGGGCATGTGATTGTAAAAGATAATTAACTTCCAGCACTCTGACCTGTGGAGAAGGAGATCTATCAAGAATTTTTAGGACTTCAGGTATTTCCAATCGCTACCATCCTTCCATGGTCATTGTTAGCACACCAGGGCTGTATTCTTTTGTAAACCAGAAAGAGCAGATACAGCTATAATTGCCACTTTCGTGGTGGAGACGGATGACATCACACATCATTCTTAGCAGAGTGCAGAGGAAGTCTGATTGCTTTTCCTGTTCAGCAAAATCTTAACTATACAATATGGATGCAAAGTATTGATTCAGGAAACAAGGCAAAATTAAGATGTAATCATTTAGATAATGAAATATTCTATAAAAGGAGGTTATGGCCCAATAGGGAAGGAAGGATGTAAATATGCTCAATGCATGGTAGCGAGCATTGCCTGTCAAGAAAAATGTAAGAAAAGGTGCCAGGGGACATCAGAGAAGCAAGAAATTGCTTGAGGCTGGATGATAGGGAACACTTACCTGAAATGCTAGTATGTGAATTAGGTGTTGAAAACCATACAGAATGTGAGAATTGAGAAATAGCAAGCTGGAGAAGGAGTGGAAGACATTTGATATCTAACAGAGTAGGAATCAGCTTATGAAAGCCTCTTGGAAGCTATGGTACCAAGAAAGAAATACTGTCTGTTGCCCAGGGTGACCCTGAAATGGTTAGGGGAGTAATTAAAATAATTTTCAACAAATAGCTGTTTGATTTGAGAGTTAATGATGAATAGGTAAGTTGTACAATGAGTGTGTATGCCTCAATTTTTTCTTGTTTGTTTATAATTTTCTTCTTATTATTAAACTCATACTTAGTACTCATGTTTGTTTCATTCATAGAAAATAACTAAATTATTTGTTGTTGTTTTTAAAATGTTTACTGTCAGGCAATTTATTATGCACTTAACCTACATTTAACATGTATAAAGTCCAGCAAGCTATCACAATAAAACATAGATTTTGCTAACCCTGAGAAAAAGCTAATGTTATAGATCATTTTGAATAATTTGAATGATTTTCTGGAAGATAATCTGGAGCCAGCTTTATTGTTAGAAATGATGAGCAGAAACTTCTGGGAGGTTAGATTATAACCAGGGCAGCCTTTGTGCTTGTTCCCAGCCTCGAACCCTCAAATCAGATATTTAAAGTCACAAGATCCTTTAACTAGTCTAATTACTATGCTAATAATATTTAGCAAATTCTTCCCTTCTTGTAACTATGTTAATTTAATGTGGTACTCTTTTTCCCCCTATAAAATTCTCTATGTAATATAAACATTTAAAATGATTTTTTTTAGAAGTATATTTTCCTAGTGGCAAATTTAAATGAAACTTTGGACAACATGCTCACAAACATTCTGTTTTGAGAAGCTGCTTTAACGTATTTAAAAAAAACCACATATGTCTTTATGTGGTTAGTTTCTTCACAAAAATACACAAAAGTATATTCTCATTAAGCACAACACAATCCCTTAATGGTCTCTTTTGGCCATTAATGTCAATCTTTATATTTTTGTTGTATCACAAGTATTTCAAAATTTTCTCAACAATATCAATAAAGAAATAATGACCCTCCCACTGAAATGTATCTTATAAGGTTCTCCATTATTTCACCTGTCAGTTCTCTGGCTCAGCTCTTTTGAATGTGCATCAATTTATCTCTACTTGCTTCTTCCAATTCTCCTATTTGACAATGGCTCGGACTCTTCACAAAAATGAAGAGCACAAGAGCTAATTACAAAATAAGACCTGTTTTGCCTCCTTCTCCTTGAATACTCACATAATAAATATTTTCAGTTTTCTCGCATATGTCTGGCTAGATATTTTTCATCCACTGCCAAGAGAGATATAAAGTTAATTTTCAAAATGGTAACATTGTTACTCTCATGCAAATATAAAATGAATGTGTGTCTAAGGTTTTATTCAACTCATTAAATAAAAAGAAAACCAGTAAAATATATTTAAAACACACACACATAAATTCAAAGAATATTTGAGGATCTGGGTATTTATGAGCAATCTAGCATAAAATTGTTGTGTTAGATACAAACCTGTTTAATGACCTATCCTTGGGGTTATCTTTCCCATCAAAATTAATTACCTGCATCTTTTCCAGACAAAAATCTGCAAGTTAAACTCTATTCCTACAGAGTTGCAGAATAATCCAGTCAATAGAAAATAAATGAAAGGTTCAAACTCAGAACAACTTTGAAAGAATACCCAGGAATTTATTCTGCTTATTTCTAAGGTTCAGGTGACTTTTAAAAACTCAAGTTCTTCCCATTCACAGACATTTCCTACTTCTTCTCATCCTCCTCTTGAGTATAAGATTTCCTCTCTGGAACTATGAAGTTGCTGTCATGGTAAGTTTAGGTATTTCTATCAAAATTTTTCCTAGGACACCAGAATTGTGAGAGCTAAGAACTGTCTCAGAATGTTGAGATGACTGTGTCCGCACTGTCTCAATGGCTTTTCATTCTAGAGTTTGTGCCAATTGAAATATGAGAAAACTAATACATTCCTCAGCTTTTTTTTATTCTTTCCACATTTTGGACCAACAATTAACATTCTGGTTCATATATACTGAAATTATTATATGGCCACCCTTTACCTGCTGTGATTCTGAGAGACACAAATACTGTATATCAGATTTTTCACCATAATCATATTTGTAAAAACAATATATATTATACTGAAAGCAAATTACAGGGCAAAACTCCAACCTGAGAAAAGAATTATATTAAATTAATTGTATTTTGATGGTGAGGTGGGGGGAGGTAATGGAGGTGAACAAATCTGTGACTGTGGGTGGAAAACCTGTTTATCCTCTCTCATTAGAACCTTGTTCATTGAGCTCTTACCTGTTGCCTTTTTATACCCCAAATATGTCCTGGCATCTCTGTCTGAGCTGAATTATTTATTGTTACTTCCTGAGTAGAGCCACAGAGCTTCATTTTTTTTCTCCCTAATTTCCATTAGCTACAGAAAAGAATTAAAATTCAAGGGCACTCATGGATCCTGATGAATTATAATAATGTTGGATAAGTTGTTGCAAAAGATTCCTCCAGATACATGTCCAGGCATTTCTTATTCCCAGAACTGAGTTATTTTGCTTCATATTGGATAGTTTAAGTGTATTATTCATTAGCAATTGCATGCACTTACTGAATCTTTATAACAATATTTTAATGTCTTTCCTAATATTATTAATTTTCTAAAGATATAAAAACTGAGGGGCAAAGAAGTTAAATAGATTGACCCTACATCACTGTGATAGAACTTAGATTAAAATTTGGATTATTCTTGTCAAAGGTAAATAGAAAAAGGTTGAGTTACTTTAGTATCCCACTGTCAAATATCATAAAGGGTTTTAAATATTTCAAGATGCATCATAAACTTAGATTTTAAAGTAAGGTAAAATTCTTGTTTAATATGGGTGAGATAAACAATACGAATAAGTCAAAACTACAGACTTTATTTCCTAAGCTACTAAATATGATACTATATCTGCCAATTTTTAAAACTAAAGAAAATCAAAATGTATATTATAAAAATACTGAAGATGAACTGATTTTATCTTTTTATTTAAAAGGTAGTTTTGTTTTAATATTTATGTTTTAGTATTTTGCTAACATTTTGTACCATGCTGAATGAGTATTGTAAAAAAAAAAAAAAAACCACACTAAATTATACACACAAAAAATGCCAGTTTAATAAATTAAAATGTCTTTTTTTTTACTTTCTGGGAAAACAACTTCAAATATTTACTTGGTAGTTTGTTAGCTATTGTTCCAGTTCAGAGATGTTGCTTTGTTCTTGTTTTTATTGAGTCGGTTTTGATTTAGCTTTTTCAATTTTAGGGCCTGCTTTCAAATTCATGATGAAATAATTATGTGATCTTCATATAAATATTATTACATACTCATGATAGTACAGGCCTGTGGAGTCAATAATACTTCATAGCTGTGAAACATATTAAAAGGCCACCTCTGCTTTGAAGAAAATGAGGGACTGAATTAAATGATCTTGAAAGTTTCTTCTAGTTCTCAGATACAATGCTAACCAATTTGACCATTTATATATTGGATATGATTGATAGAAAGTGACCCTTAATATTTTTGAGCTATACTATGTGGTTGCCTGCAGTTGAATAACCTATAATAATAATACTTTTCTTGTTATAACCCCCACCCCAGAGGCATTATATTATTATTTTATAACATTATTACATGAAAAACTTATATTGTTGATTATTTACAGAAAAAAATATTAAATTAAATATGTATTATACTGTTGGCTATCAACAATATATGTTACTGTCAGAGAAGAAATGGATTAAAAGAAGGTATACCAGGATATATTCACTCTAGACAATGGACATATATAAAGAAACATCTATGTTCATATGCACATAAAACAGAAAGTTGTTTTTGTGCACATGGGTACATCCACATGTATACACATGTATATCTCTTTCTTGTACATGCCTCTAATGTTTTACTTAGTTTTTATGTTGTTAAACAAGAAAACACTGCTATTTCAGAGAAAATTTTAGGGAATAAACATTTAAGACAGTTTGGGTATTCACATGAATTTTTTTGAAAGGGCTTAAAAGTATAAACTCAAAATTATTCCATGTTAGTTTATAGCTATAGTGACTACACACACACATATGTACATATATATATGTACATATGCATATGTGTGTACATATACATATGTGCATGTATGTGCATGTAAATTTTTTAGTTGTTTTCTGCTGTATGTCAGTATGGAGTTAACCAGGAATGGTTTTGCACTAATAAAGGACTATATCTGTACTATTGGAGGCCTGTTGTATTAGTCTGTTTTTACACTGCTGATAAAGACATACCTGAGACTGGGAAGAAAAAGTGTTTTAATGGACTTACAGTTCCACATGACTGGGGAGGCCTCACGATCATGGTGGAAGGCAAGGAGGAGCAAGACACATCTTGCATGCATGGCGGGAGGCAAAGAAAGAGAACTTCTGCAGGGGAACTCCTCCTTATAAAACCGTCAGAAACCATGAGACTTATTCACTAGCATGAGAACAGCATGAGAAAGGCCTGCCCATGTGAATCAATTACCTCCCACCTGGTCCCTCCCACAACATGTGGGAATTGTGGGAGTTACAATTCAAGATGAGATTGGGTTGGGGAAACTGCCAAACCACCTCATTCTGCCCATGGCCCCTCCAAATCTCATGTTCTCACATTTCAAAACCAATCATGCCTTTCCAACAGTCTCCCAAGGTCTTAACTCATTTCAGCATTAACCCAAAAATCCACAGTCCAAAGCCTCATCTGACACAAGACAGGTTTCTTCCACCTATGAGCCTGTAAAATCAAAAGCAAGATAGTTACTTCTTAGATACAATGGGGGTACAGGTATTGGGTAAATACAGACATGTTAAATGGGAGAAATTGGCCAAAACAAAGGGGTTACAGGGCCCATTCAAGTCCAAAATCTAGCTAGGCAAGCAAATTTTAAAGCTCCAAAATTATCTCCTTTGACTCCAGGTCTCACATCCAGGTCATGCTGATGCAAAGTGTGAGTTCCCATGGTCTTGAGCAGCTCTGCCCCTGTGGCTTTGCAGGGTACAGTCTTCCTCACAGCTTCTTTCAGAGTCTGGGTGTTGAGTGTCTGTGGATTTTCCAGGTGCACAGTGCAAGCTATCAGTGGATCTGCCATTCTGGGTGCTAGAAGATGGTGGTGGCCCTCTTCTCACTGCTCCAGTAGGTGGTGTCACAGTAGGGACTCTGTGTGGGGGATCCAAACCCCCATTTCCCTTCTGCACTGCCCTAGCAAAGGTTCTCCATGAGGGTCCTGCTCCAGCAGCAAACTTTTGCCTGGGTGTCCAGGCATTTCCATACATTTTCTGAAATCTAGGTGGAGGTTCCCAAACCTCAGTTCTTCACTTCTGTATACTCACAAGCTCAACACCACGTGGTAGCTGCCAAGGTTTAGGGCTTTCACCCTCTGAAGCTACAGCCCAAGCTGCACATTGGTTCCTTTCAGCCATGACTGGGGGGGCCAGGATACAGGGCACCAAGTCTCTAGGCTGCATAGAGCACAAACACCCTGGGCCCAGCCCACAAAACCACTTTTTCCTCTTGGACCTCCATACCTGTAGTGCAAGGGGAAGCCCTGAAGGTCTCTGACATGGCCTGGAGATATTTGACCCATGATTTTGGGGATTAACATAAAGCTTCTAGCTATTTAGGCAAATTTCTGCAACTGGCTTGAATTTCTCCTCAGAAAATGGGATTTTCTTTTCTATCACAGATTCAGTTTGCAAATTTTCCAAACTTTTATGACCTGCTCCCCTTATAAAACTGAATGCTCTTAACAGTACCCAAGTCACTTCTTGACTGCTTTGCTGCTTAGAAATTTCTCCTGCCAGATACCCTAAATCATCTTTCTCAAGTTCAAAGTTCCACAAATCTCTAGGGCAGGGGCAAAATGTTGACAGTCCCTTTGCTAAAACATAACAAGAGTCACCTTTACTCCAGTTCCCAACAAGTTCCTCATCTCCATCTGAGACCACCTGAGCCTAGATTTTCTTGTCCATATCACTAGTAGCATTTTGGGCAACATCATTCAACAAGTCTCCAGGAAGTTCTAAACTTTCTCACATTTTCCTGCCTTCTTCTGAGCTCTTTGAACTGTTCCAATCTCTTCCTGTTACCCAGTTCCAAAGTTCCTTCCACATTTTTGGGTTTCTTTTTAGAAACGCCCCGCTCTACTGGTACCAAATTACTGTATTAATTTCTTTTCATGCTGCTGATAAAGACATAACTGAGACTGGGAAGGAAAAGATATTTAATTGTACTTACTGTTCCTCCACATGCCAGGAGGCAAAAGGCACTTCTTAGGTGGCAGTGGCAAGAGAAAATGAGGAGGAAGCAAAAGTGGAAACCCCTGATGAATTCATCACATCTCATGAGATGTATTCACTATCATGATAATAACATGGGAAAGACCGACCTCTATGATGTATTTCCCCTTGAGTCCCTCCCACAATGTGTGGGCATTCTGGGAGATATAACTCAAGTTGAGATTTGGGTGGAGGCACAACCAATCCATATCAGGCTTCATCTTTAACATTGTCTCTTCTTAAAACAAGTTATCCATGTATAAATTACCAGTTTATTTTAAAACAAATTTTAATATAAAATGTTATAGGATGACATGCAAATACCTGATATTGTCTTGCAGTTGTGCTTTTAGACAAATTCAAATTAAATATTTTAAATGGTTGAAGAGAGTTTCACTTTATTTTTTTTTTTCACTATACATCTTAGATATTACATAGTGTCCGTTTTAATTGAAGTGTTGCTTTTATTGTCGGTGGATAATTTACCAGAGTGTCAACCAGAAGGCTATCATGTGAATTTTAAACAACAGTTACAAATTTTTTGATGTTCTTCCCATGGACTATCCCCACACCTTTAATCTGGGTGAGCTTGTGACTGTGTCAGTCAATAGATTACAATGGAAATATGCCATGAAAATGTTGAAGTTTTCTTTCAAAAGGCTATGTAATTTCTGCTTTGTTAGCTTGAATACTTGCTCTTACCTTCCTGAGCTGCCATCTAAGAAGGCTAACTTCTTCTGACAGCCATGCTGAAGAAGGCTACTATGGGCACTCAAGTTAGTAGCATCAGCTAAGACCAGCCTGCCAGCCATCCCTGCCAAGGCATCAAACATGTGAGTGAAGCCATCTTTCACTTTCCAGACTAACCTACCTATCAGCTGAATACCACGGGGTAGCTTCTGTGTACACCACGTGGAGCAGAAAAATCACCCACCCAAGTCTTGCCAGAATTCCTATCCCAAAAATAAGTAGACTATATTTAGAAGGCTGTGTTTTAAGTCATTATCTTTTGAAGCAATTTGTTACACAGACATAGACTGATAGAACACGTCAGACATGGTTGTAGGTGTCCTGCTTTTCAGAGTCAAATATCCAGAGTATGTAGTGTCTACAAAATAGTTACAAGTAAATCCAAAAACAGGATTAATTAACAATAAATTATAGAAACCACAACAATATTTACTACTATTTATTGAATAATTTTTGCCAAGAATGGGCTATAAATTATTTATGAGTAACTGACATAAGGGTCACATTATCTAGGCTTTGTGTATTGCACATGACAGAAAAGTCCAGGCATAATATCAAATAGAAAACAATCTAGGTCAAGGAGCTTACAGAAGATATGATATGGGAGTGCGGTAGACGTTCTCTTTGTTTGGGGATTTTAGCAACGATTAATGATGATATCCACTCTATATGACATTATCATGTTATCAGCTATGAAAACCATTGTGAAATATTCTTTTAAGATTAAATAGCCACATAACTGATATTTCTGAAAGATGTGTTTGAATACAAAATATAATAATCCTATAGAGAAATATATTTCCACCATTACACAGAAAAATAGGCATAAAAACCCTTTAAGAATCAGTGTCCAAGGAATTTTTTTGTAAGAAATATGAAAGATATTTCTACAAAAGGTTTTCTGAGTACCTTTAAATTTATATGGGAAAACCAATATTACTTGGATTTAAAATATTTTACTAACTCACTTACTTGAGACAGAATATTTTGCAATAAGTGAGTAAGGAAAATTACTTAAGCTTTGATTACTTACAGTGTATTTAAACCTCTTACATATAGGTAAAATATTAATCCACTTGGGCAGAAGGAAGTACTGTGCTCTTTATTTCAAAAGATCAACTACTATACTAGGCACCAGAAATTCAAAGATAAATGAGACCCTTTAGGATCTCACAGAATTGTTAGGAAGAAAGACAGACATTTTAAAAAGGTTATGAAATCTAGTAAAATAATATGTGCATGAAGATAATTCACAGGTTACAGAGTAACAGATGATTAAATTTGCCTCAGGTTGGCTAAAAAGGTGATTATGGATGTTTATATTAGATTTCTATTGCTGCCATAACAAATTATCACAAATTTTGTTTCAAAACAATACAAAATTTTATGGGTTAGAATTTAGGTTGGTCTGCGAGGTTTCTCTGCTCTTGATTTAACAAGGAATTTAACATGGTGGCAGATTGGGCCCTTATCAGGAGCTTCTTGGAAGACTTTGCTTCCATACTTATTCAGATTGTTGGCAGAATTCAGTTACTTGAGGTTATAGGCCTGAGGTCCCAATTTCTCCTGGAGGTGTCTCTCTGGTCCTTACACAGTACACTCTGCTTATAAGGTTCATGTGATTAGTTCAGGCTCACACAGATAACCAAGAGTAATATCCGTATTTCAAAGGTCATAATCTTCATCACATTTTGACATGTAAGGTAACATATTTATGAGACATTATATATATATATATATATATGCACAAGATTAAGGTATAGATATCTTTGGGAAGACAGCATGGTTCATGAACCTAATAAATATATTTTAGAATGAAAGATCAGTATAGATTAAGAAGCAGAAAATGAGGATATCTAGTTTGAGAGTAAATTACCTAAACTATATGTAAACTAAAAATAATTTATAATATTAGAAACTAATCTGAGAAAATAATTATCAGGCAGATGAAGATATGTTATACACTTCCTTGTGTGAAAAGCTGTAACAGTAACATTAATATCCACAGATCATGTTAGCTTGAGCCTAACCCAACTTTATCCAGTGGCATAGCTTCATATACAGGTTCTTTCTGTAGCCTTCTAACAAATATAAACAAATAAAAACAAAGACAAAATAACTTCAACAATAACATTCTCCCTACTTGTCCTATTACTGCCCTGTATTTGCACCATGCAGAATATAGTGTCACATTTGCAATGCCAGAAGAGAAGCAACTCTTGAGAGGACAGACTCTGAAATCAGTAACTCAGAGATTTAAAATATTATACTGTTAAAGTGGCTTGATTCACAGACATCAGTGGATGCTAGGAAACTCTGAATCATCTATGCATGCTCAGATTTTCATTCTCAACAAACTTTCTTCTTTCCAACTGATGATATTAAGTAATATTTAAGCTACTATAAAAGGTATAGATTGTGTATGTGTATGTGTATAGTGAGAGGGATAGATAGATAATCACAATGATAGTTACAGGTATGGGTATGGAAAAACACTTATTGGCCATCTGAGATTAACTCTGAAACTGGCTTCTTGGAAAATGGACAATCATGTCCATCTACTTTTACCATGTGAATACCTAAAAAATAGAATTTATTTCATGTAATTTTTGAATGTGTTTATTAAAATGCTAGTCCAGGAAGCCTAGCTAAAGAGTGGCTTTTGAGAATATCAAAAGTTCATGCTTGTGGTAAGAACTTAGTTCAGGTCCTCTAAGAAGCAGATGTCCAAACAGGTTTAGAAGTGCAAGAGACTTAAGATTTAAGAGGAAATGCTTGTGAAAGAAACGGGGAAAGAAACTGGAGGAAGAGGGAGATCTGTCAGAGTATGATGAAATTCTGACTTCTGTGAAAGAGAGAGAAAAAGTAGGAAAAATCTCAAATTGTAGCACAGTTTTAAGAAAGTTTTGATAAGATTGATGGGGTCCTTGAGCCAAAACTGCTGTTCAAGGAGTCCTTGAGCAGCCACTCCTGTTAGTGGAGTTCTGTGTTTTGCAGAAATGGGCCTTCCTTACTACAGCCCCATGCTGAGCTATTGGCTGGGAACAGACCATGAAAACCATAGTCTCAGCATAAACGTGGTAAAAAATGAAGAGTACAGAAGCCCATCACCTATATTTCCCACAGCAGAAGAGCTGAGTAGAATCTCAGTGTCTGCCACAGTCCACCCCTTGTACCATGATATGGTCTGGCTGTGTCTCCAACCAAATCTCATCTGGAGTTGTAATTCCCATAAACCCCATATGTTGTAGGAGGAACCCAGTGGGAGGTAATTGAATCATGGGGGCAGATTTTCCCATGCTGTTCTCATACAATGAATAAGTGTTTTTGTTTTTGGAAGGGGAGCTATAGATGTCAGGTAGCCTCCTTGTTGTCTGCCCATCTATTTTGCCTTTACGGGCTTCCCACTCTTTTAATCATCCTAGTTCACTGTAAGTCAAGCTCCCTTGGCTGTCTATGTGATCTTGCTGTATATTACAGTAATTGCTCTCCCTGCTTTCTGGTGTTCAACTCTTATACCTGACCTCTAATATTTTGGGATATCATTATCCCATGGGTTTTACAAAGCCCAAATCTAAGAAAACCTTGTCTACCCTCTACCCTGACCTACAGAGCAGAGCTACCTCCGAAGTTCTTAGTGATCCTGTGCCCCTCATATTGGTACATCCTGATGGCCTTGATCCCTAGTTCTTCCTGTGGAATATAACCATATGATAGGTCTTCTGGCCTCATATAGTAAATCCATTCCAAATTCCCATGTGCTTTAGCCTCTTTATTTCTTTCAGTATTTTCTTCCAGAGCAACTCAAGAATTTCCATTTTGCTTAGTATTAGCCATCACTTTCTCCAGGTTCCTAAGAATAACTATTACAGAGAGGTTTTCTCATTTTCCAAGTTCTTTACCAATATGTTATGACCAAAGTCAGTGAAAGAATTCCATTTCAATGAATTCTTGCTTTTCTGGTCTTACATCATTTTGATCAAGGACCCTCAAAATGCAATCACAGTTGTACATGCCTTCTCCTGTCAGTAAATGCTACCTAATTCCTGCAATTCCTTAGGTGTGTCATTTCTTTTTTTCCTTATCACGCCCAGAACCCACTTAACATAGATCATGTTAAGATTTAACTCTAGTTATCAGCCTAGCAGCAAGGAGAAATGAGACTGTGTACTATTTATAGTTTTATAGTCTTTTTTTTCTTTTTTTTTTTTTTTTTTTTTTTTTGAGACAGAGTCTTGCTGTGTAACCCAGGCAGGACTGCAGTGGTGCAATCACAGATTACTGCAACCTCTGCCTCCTAGGTTCAACTGATCCTTCAACCAGAGTCTCTGAGGTAGCTGATACTACAGTATACACCACCATGCCCAGATAAGTTTTGTAGTTTTTTGTAGAGACAGGGTTTCATCGTGTTTCCCAATTAGTCTCCAACTTTTGGGCTTAAATGATCCACCCACTAAGGCCTCCCAAAATGCTGAGATTACAGGTGCAAGCCACTGTACCCAGGCTGGGTATTACAGTCTTATAGCAGAGTGAAAGAACTGAAGATTACTGGACAAAGGTGAACATTTCTCTAAGTTCTGCCAGTTCAGAGGTGTCTATGAGTCATCATCTACATGGACACCTGTGTAGATATTTCCATCCCACATTTCAGAGTTCCAGATTTTCTTAACCAGGGCTTTGATTTTAGCATGAAAGATCTGTTTTGAAGGAACTTCAGATGTCTCTGAAACTATGCAAATGTAATTATCAAATTTTCAATTTGCTTCTTTGTCTATTCTTCTTCTCCAGGAGATATGGATATCCATTTAAGCTACCAAAAGTATCCTCTGGTGCTCACATTTTGCTGTTAAGTGCTCATTTACAACCATCAGTTATCTCATTATTCCTCTGCAAGGCACCAACATAATGTAGAAATCCTTATCTTTTTTTGATGCTGCCTTCTAAACTCTTATTTTTTAAATACCTGAATCATTGTACTCAAAAAGGTATTTTATTCCATTGGAACATATTTCCATGTCTCAAGTGGTGAAATCAATAGCAATTAGGCTGCCATCTTGTGCCAGAGACTCTCTATGCCTCACCTACCATTTAGGGTGGCATCCGTTTTGCATTTGGGCTGGTGATTGAACCTGTCTTCAATTCCAATCTTGCCACCTATTTTTGGACCTCTTTCAATATATCAATTGGTTAGTTCAGATCCTCTAACAAAAGATGCTCCGATGAGTTTATCTATACAAGAGATTTATTGAGGAAACACATGTAAAAGCAATTAGGAGTGCAGAGCCAGAGAAGGAATAGGACAAGTTTGACTCCTGGAAAAACAGTAGCAAAGAAGTAAGATGAGGAACAGTCTCAATCTGTAGCACATTTCTAAGAAAGACATGCTCACATCAATAGAATATCCTTGAACAACACTCAACTGTCAGAGAAGACATATTTTAGAGGAATAGATCTGCCTTTGTATCAATGCCTCAGATCATCTCATGAGAAGCATGACCTTGGCATAAACACTGATAGATTCAGAGAACAGAAACAGGGCTACAAATCAATTATTCTTTCTACAGCAGAAAGTCTCTATGCTGTATTTTCATGACTTCCATAGAAAACATAAACATTTGTGCTGGGTTTTCAGAAGCTATAGCAGGTGGAATGTGAAACAGGAAGCTGTCAAAGTGCAAATGCATGGACACGTGAAACAAAGTTATAATTAGGAAGTATAAGAAAAGCAAATATTATTGATGTGCAACTTTTGAGTTGGATTAGAAGGGAAGGAGATTAAGTCAGAGGCTCAGCTAGAGGCAAGATAATCACAAAGAGTGGAAATACAATGTGAAATGAACACTTGAGCAAGGCTTGAACCCAACACTTACTCCTGGAGCAAAATCTTTGTGAAACTTGGTTTTGCTAAGTTTACAAAGACTTATCTTTAATTAAGTGACCATAAATACTCAATAACCAGGGCTATCACATTTGCTTGAATAGTTTTTGCATTGTTCACGGTTGTCTGGCTGAGGAGGTAAAGGAAACTGAGATTGGTTCAAGCTGCATTACATGGTGCAAGGCCGTACCTACCTGAAGGAAAGCAGCACAAAGGTGTCATCCACCTAACAAAACATGTGCTTGCTCAGAGAGCAATTTATTCTCACTAGAGGGATAGTACTAGGCTAGTAATTAATTATTGCCATCACTTATTAAAGTTCTTTTCACAGAAAATACTTCAGTTTGGAATTATTTGATATATCTTTTTCTCCTTTTTCTCCTCCTCCTCCTCCTCCTCCTCCTCCTCCTTCTCCTCCTTCTCCTCCTTCTTCTCCTCTTTCTCCTTAATTCTAGGGCTTTAAAGTATAGGAAAAATTTCAGAGTCATGATCATGTAATATACAGATGAGAGACCATCAAAATGACTTCAGACAGATCTACATATGATATATGAGTTTCTGAGTTTAAAAGTGTGAAAATGTATTATCTTGTGTCACAAGTTTAGTTGTCACATCAATGCTTCAGAATTTAACTCACTGAAGATAAGGTACATAGTCTATAATTTAACCATTTCAACGACAACACAAGATATTCAGAGCTTTCTGTTGCTATTACAATTATACAGAGTACTTTTTCCACCTTTATAAAGATAATTATTACTATAATATTCTATGACATACATTTTAACAGTATTCAATGTGTTTTCCAAGATGATGGATAAATAATCAAACTTTTAAAAATTCTATGCCTGTATTACCATTTTAAAAGAAATATAAACTACTCTTTATCATCCCTGATGTTGTCTCAAGACTAGAAGATAAGATTGGCTATAATGTATTACATGATATCATAATATTTATTTCTCAAAACTGTACCACCAAAGTAGATGTAAATATTATTCATCATATTACTTTGGTGTCTTTTTAGTGGTACTCCTCTCTGTGAAAAGATTACCTGTTCCACTCTGCTGTAGTCTGTCATGGCCATAAGACTTGCTTTGTTGTGCGTCAGTGCCAAGTAGAATATTATTTTTAAATGCCAGATCTTGGTTTAAAATATCCTTGTCCTGTCATATAGTGACTGACAATACTCCAAATGGAAACTGCTTCATTAAAATGGATCCCATAGTAAATATGCTGTGAAATATGGTCTCAGTTGGTATATAACATGATGAAAAATTAGAAACATTTTAACTTATACTCAAATTTGAGTGCCTAAAAAATATCTATTTTTAACATGGGCACAATCACCCATGATTATCTCATGAGAAGCATGACCTTGGCACAAACACTGGTAGAGTCAGAGAACAGAAACAGGGGTACAGATCAATTATTCTTTCTACAGAATAAAATATCCTAATTTTCATGAAAATTGACCAAAAGTATTGGTCAAAATTTCATCTTGATAGGGTTGCACCAATCCAGAGAAAGTACAGCCTCAAAGCAATGGAAAGTGTAACTCTAGCTCACACTTCACTTCTTAACAGCTGTGTTGCAGTTATCTGCAACACATGACTAACTAGCAATTAATGATTTGGACAAAGAGTCTACATTAACTCTAGCAGTGTTTATATTTCAGTGCACAAACCTTTTCAGAACTATCACAGTTATACCTTATCACCCTCAGGCAAATGGCTATTATGAGGCAATGGTATCGACTATAAAGTATGCCCTAAAGTGATGGTTAGAGAAGGATTTTCAGATTTCTTTTTGTTGAATATGTTATCCTATGTTGAAAAGCATGAGTAGATTATGCTGACTGATGAATAGCTCAATGTCTCAAAAAAATGATGGTTTAAACTTTAATCATATTTAAAGGAAAAAAGTAGTATCCATTTGTTGTTTGCTTTTTCTGTTTCAACATTGTTAGTTGTGTACCATTCGTCTTTATAAGAAATCCTAGAGTGAAAAGAAGTAGGTTCACAATCACTAACTTAATAGTCATGATCCAGAGTGCAAATTAGTTAGGGTAAAGTTTCAATGTTGCTCACTACAAAAGTTCTAGAAGAAAAATAAGTAAACTCATATACCTAATCAAATGTAAGCTGGATAAATAACATTTCCCCACAGAGAAAGCCATTTGTGAAATTGTGCTTACTGTAAGAGCCTAGTATATTTGTTGACAAATAGTTTTTGAATAAAAAAAAAATTAATGTCCTTGAAGAAAGAATATTACTTCTTTTTTAGGGGGGATATCCTCCTCCACTGAATGCAAGCTATTAAGTAATGAAAAGGACAGCTCTCCAACCAAGGTAGATTTATAGGCCAACCTGGCAATCAAGACTAATTGACATGCAAATGGATTGCTTCACATTTTAATTACAAAGGTATTAGCCCCATATAATTTTTCTTACAACAGAAGATCTATTAGCAGTTTTTTCATCTTACTGATTAGCCATATTCCCTTCTAGACAGTCTTCAGTACCATAAATTGAAGAAAGCACTAACTTTTCCCGGCTGCTGTAATTGTCAAAGTACAATTACCTGTGTTTTCTCACCTACATATTTGAGATAGAGACAAAGCCACCTAAGTTAATCCACTTATAATAAAACGTTTCCTGAGAATATATTTGTGCTACCCTTTCTGAGAATAACCATAGTTCAATATTGGTGATTTGGGTTTTTTAGTTTCCTTTAATTTCGTATGACATTTCAATAAAGAGAAGCTGGCTTGGTTTTGAAAGTAAAACATTGTTCACGAGACTTCCTTTTTCCTTTTCTGTATTTTAAAAATTCATCTATATATTCAATTTACTACTGTTACTACTTTAAACATGGACTGTTCTTACCCTTTTATAGAAGAGATCTTAGAAACAGTGACCTTTAGTTACATTTTTAAATGACCTTTGTCTTTTCTAAAACTGAACTCTCATATGAGTTCTTTCTGTAAATGGATGGCAAATTAAGTATAGCAATTTAGTTATGAATTCAGACTTAAAATAATTGTTTCATAAATTTCATTATGCTGTGGCACCAAACCAATAAATACAGCCATACAAGAAGTTTTAAGTCACTTACTAAAGACTAGACTTTTCAACTCTATGGCCTTAAAATTGATGGCCTTAATTCTCCACCTGCCTTGCAACCCTGATGGAGCTGATACAAGCATGATGCTCCTTGAAAGTAGAAATGCTATGCTTAAATTAAGCCCTGTGATGGTACAGAACAAGTCATATATTTAGGTGAAACTATTTCTTGGGTGAATAAGATATCTTGACATGTCAATGGAATATGAAACTCAATTTTACAAGATTTTTCTAGTGCCAAAAGAGATTTAAGTAGAGCTATCATTTTTAGTCTTAACAGAAAGAATAAGTCTTCCTCTACAGATCTCTACATTCCTTGCTTCTAAATTTTAATTTTATCACTCATTATAAAGCCCACTATTCTTTAAGCCTTCATGAAAGCAAATTGTATTTCATCATTGGTTTGTTTCCTGTTTTTACTTTTAGAAACTCTTTATTACTTCTAATCATTCTACTGTTCATCCCTTCACCATATTTAAGGTTCCCTTAAATTAACCAGAGAGTTTTCATAGACCTGAGTTCATTAGATGAAAAAACAGAGGCTTGCAGCGTTCTTTAACTTATGTTATCTTAACAAGGCTAATAAATAATTCTACAATCAGTGAAACACATGTTAAATGCACACCCAACTGAGTAAAATCGAGACCATTTTCCCTCAAAAATAGCATCAAAATCCCGAGAGGACTCGAAAAATTAAGAATTTTAAAATGAATTCAAATTTTCTTTTGTTATTCTAAAATCATCATTTGATTTTGTCATCATTGTTTATTTTTCAAAGAGTGATGATTTCAGGAAATACTTCAAACTTTTAAGTACCTTTTATTCCCAATCTTCTGTGATAACTCTCAAGTATCTTTAGCTAAGAGCCTTTCTTCCACTTATTACACCAGACATTGGTTCATTTGCCCAAATCAAACGTCAGATGTTCTCTGCTTATTTTTAATCAAAATTGGAATCAACATACCTTCCCCAAAAGTGCTCACTAATGAGCCTGCAAGTAATCAAATTAATATGTATACAAACTTTTAGATATTCTTCAAGTAGAAACAAACCAACTATATATTGCTCTAAAGAGAGCAGAAAAATATTTCACAGTAGAGAAGGGTAGAGATAGTGTAGTATATGATTTTTTAAACAGAATTCCCTTCATTAATTAGCAGATATTAAAGAACCTCACATTCTTTTAGAGCATTACCATTTGAGGCAACCAGTTTATGGGTTGATGTTATGCCACTGCACATCACTGCATGTTATTTCTTTTTCATTACTTTGATAACTGAAGTTTTTTATAAATTCAAGATGTTTTAATTATGAGACACACATGCTGACAATGTGGTAATAAAGTTTTAAGGGAAATAAACATGGTGGAGCTGATCCGGTGGTGGTAGTATAATTATTAGGTAGCAGAGGTGGTGCTTTTTTTAATAGTTCAATTAAAGTTTCATCTCTCATTACCTTTCATTACATCTGCCTTTTCTAGACTGTCTTTTCATTCTGGCAGCACTTTGAGAGAGAAAAAGAAATCATTGATCCCTCAGTAATTCCATGACTCCTCATTGCTGTATTCACAGTGTATCACCCAAGCTAGCACTACCTTTAGATCAGCCATTGCCAAGGGGTCCATACACAAATTAAACCTCTTGTTCGGCTTGATATTCAGACGTCACTGCTATTACTGATGTGTGATGAAAAAAATAGAAGAATACAGTTACATTTTGTTTTACTGTGCTTTGCTTTAGTTCACCTCACATACAGTGTTTTTTACAAATTGAAGCTTTGGGGCAACCCTGTGAACAGCAAGTCTGTCAGTGCCGTTTTCCAATAGAATGTGCTTGTGTCTGTGTATGTCTGTGTATATCATTTTGGTAATTTCTGCAACATTTCACACTTTTGTATTATTATTACATTTGTTATGGTGATTTGTGATCAGTGGTTTTTGATGTTATTATTGTATTTGTTTGGGGGCACCACAAACTACATCCGTACAAGAGAGCAAATTTAGTCAATAATAGTGTATATTCTGACTATCCATCTACAGGCTGTTCACTGATCTCTGTTTCTCTTCTTAGGCCTCCCTATTCCCTGAGACACAACAATATTGAAATTAGCCCAGTTAATAATCTATAATGTCCTTTAAGTTTTCAAATGAAAGAGTCACATGTATCTCGCCTTAAACAAAAATCCAGTAATGATTAAACTTAGTGAGAAGGACGTGTTGAAAGCTGAGATAGTTTTAAAGCAAGGCCTCTTGCACCGCTTAGCCAAGTTGTGAATGCAAAGGAAAGTTCTTGAAGAAAATTTAAAATGCTACTTGAGTGAACACGTAAGTGATAGGAAAAATAAACAGTATTATTGCTGATATGGAGAAAGGTTGAGTGGTCTGGAGAGAAGATAAAATCACCCACAAAATTCCCTTAAGCTATAGCATAATCCAAAGCAAAGCCCTAATGCTCTTCAACTACACGAAGGCTGAGAGACATGAGAAAGCTGCAGAAGAAAAGTTTGAAGCTAACAGAAATGGGTTCATGCGGTTTAAGGAATAAAGGTGTCTCCAGAGCACAAAAGAGCAAGGTGAAGCAGCAAGTGTTGATGTAGAAGTTCAGCAAGTTACCCAGAAAATCTAAGACCATTGATGAAAGTGGTCACACCAAACAGATTTTCTTTTCTTTTCTTTTTGAGACAGAGTTTTGCTCTTGTTGCCCAGGCTGGAGTACAATGGTGCTATCTTGACTCACTGCAACCTCAGCCTCCTGGTTTCAAGTGATTCTCCTGCCTCAGCCTCCCGAGTAGCTGGTATTACAGGCATACGCCACCATGCCCAGGTAATTTTGAATTTTTAGTACAGATGGGTTTTCTCAATGTTTGTCAGACTGGTCTTGAACTCCCTACCTCAGGTGATCCTCTTGCCTCTGCCTCACAAAATGCTGGGATTACAGGCATGAGCCACTGCGCCCGGCCACAGATTTTTGATGAAGATGAAACAGCCTTAAAATTATTGGAAGAAGATGGCATCTCAGAGTTTCATATCTATAGAGAAGTCAATGGCTAGCTTCAAAGCTTCAAAGGACAGGTTGACCTTATTGGGACTAATGCAATTGGCGACTTCAAGTTCAAACCAAAACTCACTGACTATTCCACAAATCTTGGGGTCCTTAAGAATTATGCTAAATCAATTCTATCTGTGCTCCATAAATAGAATAACAAGGCCTGGATGACAGCACATCCATTTACTGCATGGTTTATTGCATATTTTAAGCCCACTGTTGACATCTACTGCTCAGAAAAAAAAGTTCTTTTTTTTTAAATATTACTGCTCATTGACAATGCACTTGGTCTTCAATTGCTCCAATGGGGAGGTACAAGGAGATTAATCTTGTTTTCACGCCTGTTAACATCCATCCTGTAGCCCACAGTTCGAGAAGCAATTTTGAATTTCTAGTATTATTAAAGAAGTATGCCATGAGTAGGGATTACTCTGATGGATCTGGGCAAAATATATTGAAATCCTCTGAAAAAGATTCACCATTCTAAATGCCATTAAGAACATTCATGATCCATGAAAGGAGGTCCAAAACCCAACATTAACAGGAGTTTGGAAGATGTTGAGTCTAACCCTCACGGATGGCTTTGAAGGCTATAAGAGTATAGTGGAGGAAGTAAGTGCAGATGTGAGAGAGTAGTAAGAGTACTAGAATTACAAGTGAAGCCTGCAGATATGACTCAATTGCTGAAATGTCGAGACTAAACTTGAACAGATGAGGAGTTACTTCCTATGGATGAGCAGAGAGAGTGATTTCTTGAGAGGGAAACTACTCCTGGTGAACATCTTTTGAACAATGTTGAAACAGCAACAGAGATTTAGAATATTACATACACTTGGTTGATAAGAAAGTGGCAGTGTTTGAGATGATAGACTCCAATGTTAAAAGAAGTTCTGTCACGGGTAAAATACTATCAAATAGTGTTACATGCTTCAAAGAAATCTCATGTGAAAGAAAGAGCCAATCCATGCAGAAACTTCATTGTTGTCTCATTTAAAAAAATGCCACTGTTACCCCAACCTTCAAAAACCACCACCCTGCTCAGTCAGCAGCCATCAACATCAAATAGCAAAAAGATCACAGCTCACTGAAGGTTCAGATGATTTTTAGCACATCTTAGCAATAAAATACTTTAAGGTCTATATATTAATATTTTAGACATAATGCTATTGCACATTTAATAGACTATAATAATGGTATAATCATAACTTTTGTAACTAAAAAATAAAACAATTTGTGACTCAATTTACTTACTCAATTTGGTTACTCAAAGTAACCAAATCACTGAAATAAGTATCTCCAAGTTATGTGAAATACCTCATGTTATGCCTGCATCATTGAGAATTAGGTTGTCTGCATTGTTTTTTGATTTCCTAGTTCCCTGATAACTTCCCTCCTATCTTCTACAGGAGATTCAAGATCTATTTCACACATTTCTCCCCATGGAATTCTTGAAGGGCTATACTTGATTAAGTGTCACTGGTGATAGGGTAAGCCAAGGAACCTGCTCTGGGAATATGTATCTGTGAACACAATATCATGTACTTGTGTTGTGCAGAGTTCCTGACTATTGTATGGTTTAGACAGAAAAAATTTTAAAGGCTCGTTTGTTTCTTTAACATTTTAAATCCCCTTCACGGTGAAATTTCACTCAATTGGAAGGCTTAGCACAGGAAGAAAAACAGATTTCACAGTGACAATGAGTATTGGCTTTATGATGAGAAATTATATAATCAAATTACTACTATCAGTTCACTGCTCATGGGGACTATAAACTCTTATGTCGCCTTCCAATCGTCTATTTGGTTTATATGCCTTTCCTTTTATATTATTCCCCAATAGATTATTATGTCATAAGACTTAGGTACATTTTACAGATTATATTTATAACATCTACAAGGCCCAGCTTCCAAGGATAATGTCATATATCTTACAGTGTATATTTGTAAAGGTACGATGCTAAAAGCATATGCTAACATATCAGAGAAGACTATGTATACTCACACAAACTGCAAGGACTAGCTTGCACTTCTCTTTGTGTTATTTCCTGCCTCAATTATTTATGGCCTGTTCAGCACATTTTATTTCTACCATCTGCTTAGTATCCCAGTTACAGAGCTGAAATTATTTTAATTAGACTTGTCATAGGTGATTCACTAGTTGCCTGAAAAGTTGAAAAGTAATACCTAGGCTAGATTCTGCCAACTATGACCCTCCATGACTGTTTGTTTTTTCTTGGCTTTTTGAAATAGAACATATTTCTCCATTAAAGATAAATGTAAGCTCGATTCCACTCTTGGCAATATAGTATTCTGTTGTTTGGGTTGGATTACAATCATTATGTTATAAATTCTGCAAGATGACTAATGCTAAATAGCTATTTCCTGCCAACAATTTAAAATGGTGGATATTGTATTGCTGAACACAAACTGAAGCACACAGATTTTTTATCAAAGGCTGTGCAAATTCACCATGAACTGCATCCAAATGTAAAATGCAGGAGAGTTATAATCTTTGTTCTAAATGTATGTGTACTACGTCTTATTTAAACTAATTAACATGGCTGTACTTTAAAGCAAAAGTAGATATTTATATTGGATAGATATCTATGAATTACCAATTATAATGTTAGTCAAATTTATATGGACTATAAAGAGAAAATGGTGTTAGAGCATTTAAATTGGATAATGCTGTCAGTTGCAACATGACCTGTAAAAGATAGAAATATTTCAACCTCTAGTATTCTTTCTTTTTCTTGAATTGAGTCAAAATTCACATAATGTAAAGTTAACCCTTTTAAAGTATATATTCAATGGCATTTAATTCATACAAAATTTGTGCAACCATGACTTCTTTCTGGCTTCCAAACATTTTTATCACCCAGAAGGAGACTCCATACACCTTAAAGCATGATATTCTACTCATCTCTCATCAGTGCCTTGCAACTACTAATCTACTCTCTGTCTCTATAGATCTACTCATTTGGGATATTTTATATAAATAATATTATGCAATATTGAACTTTTTGTATCTGTCTTAGCCCAGTGCTTTGGAGGTTCATTCACATCCACAATGTAGTATATATATTAATAACTCATTCTTTTTTATAGTTCAATTGCATTCTATTTTGTGAATATACCGCATTTTGTTTATCCATTTATCTATCAATGGACATCTGGATTGTTTCCACCTTTTGGCTATTGTGCATAGTGCTGCCATGAGTATTTGTAGGCAAATAATTATTCAAATACCTATTTTTCAATTATATTGAGTACTATATACCTAGAATTGAAATTGATCGGTCATATGGGAATTCTGTGTTTAACTTTATCTTGTTATCCATGTTTGATAGATGTAGAAACTTAGTCTTAATTTCAGTAGTATACACAGTATTGTTCAAAAGTTTCAGCAAGTTTTATGTATAAAGTTCACTCTAAATCTAATATTCTATTATTCTAAAATTCAAGATGTTCCACAAGGTAGATTCCTCATATACCTTTATTTTCACAGGTGTTAAGGAGAACATCTCCAAGTTGTCTAGTCATGTTGCATCTGCCCATTTCTTGTTGCTTTTTCTTATAACCTGTAATAACTTAATATAAAGCTATGCCTATTTTTTTCTTAATCTCAACCCAAAAACTTGTGGTTAAATTTATTGGTAGGATAAAGGAAACATCTGAACAGGCTCAGACTATTCAAATGATAAGAGCTAAGAATAGAGAAGTCAATGGAAGATTAAAATGTAAACACCTCTTTCAAGACAGGAATTGTGATAAACTACTTTCAGAGTTGTGAGTATTGAAAAGAGTGAGGATATAACATGTGTGGCCCAGAATTATGAATGAATGGAAAATGTGAACAGACAGACTGCAGGCTGATTTCCTATAGCTGGCGTGGTTTCTGTGTTTCTCAATTTTTCACTCAGGTTATTTTCTGTACTAACTTAATTTTTGGCCCATCTCCCTGCTAAACACTTCACATTTCAGTTCCTCTCTGAGCCTTTAGGGGAAATTAAAGTAGCAGTTAAAACTCGCTATGCCCAACAGTCAAGGCAAATTTTGTTTACAAGATGCTTCCTGTTACAGTGTTTGCATTACCTAAAAAACAGGCAATAAAATCTATCAACTGGAAACCTTCTCTTGTTGTAAATGACTGTTTTAATCAGTATTTTCTGCTGAATAATCTTTCAAGGGCAGTCCAGTTTTTATATTAAGAAAACTATCTGAAATCAATCTCTAAGTATTTATTGAATTAATGATCAAACATCCAGAACACTGTTGGGCTCCCAGTGGATACAAAAGTAGTATAAAAAGTCCCAACTTGTGGAAACCTAACATCTATTTCTGGGGAAAAATTAAGTCAATCTTTTTCAAATGGAGAGTTAGTATGTATGGTTCTGAGTATAAATGTATTATGAGATCAAAGTTGGAGAAAACCTGGACCTAGTGTACTTTAATTTGGTGTCATGAAAGAACTAGAACTTGAAATGAGCCTCAGAGAATTTTGAAAATGGGAAATTATAGGAGAGATTAAAAAAAGAAAATGATAAAGACAATATGGATAACCAGAGAAAGAGTTGACTGAGATTCATGTGAAGTAATAATTAGAAGTAACAATGGATGAAAATGTACAAGACACACTTAAGGCCTTGCAAGCTGAACAGAGAAGTTTAACTCATTGAGGAAGTCATTGTGGCTTAATGAACTGAGAATAAAATGAGATTGATTTTGCATATACTCATGATGGATATAATTACAAAATTGTTTCCTGAGATAACCAGGAAGCCTGGAGATTGAAACTAACTGTAGTCTAAGGATGAAGAGATGAGATTCTAAATGAGGCAGTGGTAATGAAGTGGAATATAAAAGGAAGGAAAGATGCAGTTCACATATAATATGAATGACATTCATGGTAGCTTTTTCCTATTTTTCACCTCATCAACTGGTTGGTATTGGATATGAGTAAACTCGGGGGTTTTATGACCACTTTTGAAATTGGAGTAGTACTGTAGGTAATCTTGTTTTCCCTGGTACTATGGTATTATGTCCCCAACTCCTTATTGTTGCCATTTTGCTTTCGTTATCCAGAGATAGAGAGCCCACTTTTCACCAGATAGACTGCTTCTTAATGCTCAGGCTGCCCTCAGTTCCTCTCTTGGCCCCACAGAGGTCTACAGGCCTACATTCCTGCAACTTTTAAATGCTTTTAGTTACACCTTAAAATCCAGTGGTAAGGTACAGAATTTGTCTCTAGTTTTGATACAGGAAGAAGTCTTGAGTTCCTTGGCATCATCATCTTCTTTCTTCCTTAATAAAATCTTTTTTTTTCTACCCAGAATCATCTCTCCTCCAGTTCGCTATCTCCCTCAAATCTTCCCACCCAGTCTGTCAAAGATCTTTCCTCGCAGTCAGCCTCACTCCTAACTTCCTCTGCATGTTTTCGTACTGCAATTTTATAATGGTGTCAGTGATTATTTTTTTAAAAGGCCTCTGTTTTTAGCATACTCATATACATTTGCCTTTTTCTTTAAGAACTTAAAATATCTCTTTGAGGGAAGGCTGGTGTGCAAATGTCAAGTGCTTTCTTATGTAGCAATTTGAGATTAGATGAGAAGAAAAAAAACCTCTAGCAATATTGAACATCATTTAGAAAAAAATCATATTTAACTAGATCAAGCAATTTCAGCTTTCATTTTTTTGAGAGCTTTTCTCCTCATATTAAACTATTCTGATAAACTCTGGCAATGAGAAGAAAAGGAAGATGTTAAAAGCTACAGCCAATAGGAGCTCCTCATTTTGGAAATAATTTTTGCTTTCAAGAATCAATACCAAAAATGTTCTTGTGAAAACTCTATGATTTAGCTGTCACCGAAAAATATATATATATATATTTTTCTCCATTTTGTATTCTACAGATTTTTTTTCAGTGCTTTTCTGGTTGAAAGCTTGATAGTCTAATAAAGTTGTCATATACAACCTGAGTATACAACTACAGAAACACTGACTTTGTAGAAAAGCATTCTGAGAACATAGGCATTATCTAAATTAATATAGAGTACTGTAAGAAATTGTGTCTTTTTATTAGACATTTAAATAATAACATATTTTGAAGTTCAAAGTTCATATCCATAAGAGTATCAGTACTTTCTTCAAGTTGTACTAACATTGAAATAACTTAGAGAACCTTAGCGTTCAGACTCAGTAAAATTGAGATATAAAAAATAACTTTTCACAAATGAATTTCAGTATAATCTTGTGAGGCATCAATAGTCGAGTAACGCCATATGAGAATCTTCATTACTTTAACAAAAATTTGCAGAACAAATAAGGCTTCAAAGTCTTTAGACAATTGGGCCTCAATACTATGATGCCGAATGGAAATAAATAAAGGCTTAATCTAAATTATTTGTGGCAATATTACTGATATTAGGACTTAGGAGTATCCTGAGGCCCTTTTCCTGTTGTACGGCCTCACCTATTTTCTTCCATCTAGACAATTCACACACATTCTTTTCTCTGCAAGATGTATTTTTTAGCTTGACTCCTCATCGTGCATTCTGTTTAATGCTATTTCTTCCTCAGAGATGCCCTTGCTCAGTCTCCAGCTTAATTATCACTTGTCAATAGCTCTGTGTTCTGCTAGACTATTAAATCTATGAAGACTAAAAGGAAGTCAGCTTTTGAGCTCCATAGCTGGCACACAATACATTTTCAATAGATATGTGCGGAGTGAATAGTTAACATATAACCAGCATATTGTCATTATCATCATCATCATTTTTCAGTTTCCTTTTGCTCCTACAATCATTTATGAATGGAAGTTCATTGACCTAAATATCAGGGTTTTTCAACTTTAAGAATAGGGATCTTTAAGCATTTGGCAGTAGAAGTATTCAGAAGGAGGTAGAAGAAGGTGTGCATTTCCCCTGATAATTTACTGTACAAAACTTTTATTAGCACAGTAAAACCTGTTGTATTTTTAAAAACAACTCAAAGGTAGAAAGATGAATAACAATATAATTGCAGTAATGTGTGAGGAGTAATTTGCTTTAGCATCACTTAAAAAACACTGTTCCTAGATTTTCTGATCATTTTAATTTGGTTTATCATATTTTACCATGTCAAGTCTGCGTATTTCCTTTCCTGATACATGCCTGTTTTTCTCATTAGAATATGAGATGAGTGAAGTCTTGAGTCCATGACTATTTTGCTTACCAGAGCCCACCATGAGCCTTAAATAAAGAAGAGGCTCAATAATTGTAGAAATGTTAGCATATATTTCATGCAAAGAGAGAATAGAGTTAAAACAAACTTGCTGGGAAAACTCTTCAACTTCACAGAGGAGTCCATTTAGATCAGTCAGCAGAAGACACACTTGCAAGAGGCTAGGCCAAGGATCTAGTAAAGTGATCATATCATTGAAAAAATGGCATTAGGTTTTTCTACAACCTAAGCCAAAATTTAAAGAGTTTGGCTGCTACGGTTTCAGAAATCTTAGTATAGCTTCAATGCAGAACAGACCATTCATTCATTCAATCATTCAGCAACTCTTTATCACCTTCTATCATTAGTCAGATGCAGTTCTAGTTGCGGCATTACAACTGATCATTATTGCTGTTACAAATATAAGTTGATCATATATTTAATGCACAAATCACTAAATACTACAAATTTCATCATAAGCAACCCATGTACCTTCCAAAAATTGTACTGTATCCATGTCGTTCTCAGTTGCATTGCTCCTTTGGCCTTATCCTGCCCTCTGTCAAAGAAGATAGGAGAACAATACTTCGTGGAGCGAAGGGTTTATTATTTAGTTTCCTTTCCCCAGAGCCAAATACAAGCCTTGGTACACAAAAGGAGCTCAGTAAATGTGACTTCATAAGCAATGAATTTTTCTAGTCCAGTTCAGTTTATCAATTCTCTGTATAATCTTGAAGAAATGTTTCTCTCTAGTATCAGTTTCTTTATCCAATAGGTAGAATAGATGTCTACAGTTATTTTCTTTCTTTTTGAAGAATAAACAATTGTGGAAATGGTTTAGTACAATTCCTGGAGCATAGTAATTACACAGAAAGTATCCACTATTTCTTTATTAGAAATAATCTTATTAACACTTTCATAATTGCTAAGTTTCCATATGGAATATTTATTTTAAAGATTCAATTGTGAATGTGATTTCTAAAACAAATTCTAAAAAGCAACTGATTATTCTGAAGCAGGTGACTCACGAATCATACTTTGAAAACCATGGCTTCAAGACATGTTATTGAAACTCTGAGGAATACCACTCAATTGAATTCTTTCCGTGGAGTCTAAAACACCACTGGGTGGTAAGTGAAGCAATTGAATGGACTCATTAATTCTGTCAGATGACTAGGGAACTATGTGGTGCTTGCCACCTATGATTGACACTGCAGCAAATACAATCCTCCACAATGATGATCTCACAGTAGTTTCCCCGCTAGTATATACTGTCTTGTTTCAACTTTTGTAGAAGAAAAAATTTAACCTCATATTTTATCAATGCATTTTTATAATGCAAAGAAAAAATACAGATGGACCAGAAATAGCAGTTGATACATTTATCATTCTTAAAGACAGAAGAAATAACACTGGCTACATATTATTTATAAGTACTTTAGACCCTTTAATGCATAATTTTGTCAGAATGGAGGGTGATTCAGCTATAAATTAAAAAAATATAAAAAATAGTAATACTACATTTTATGGAGTATATAGTGTGCCAAAAACACTATACGTTATTTAAATTGTATTATATTATTTAATCACTTGTATAACATAATTTAGTATGTAGTAGTATTATCTATTTTGTACAGAAAATTTAAAAAAAAAACAGAAAAATATTCGAAAATCTCCAATATCAAATATTTGGTTACTAAATGGTAGATATGACATAAAAAAAATAAAAACAAGTATCAATGACATTCAAATCTCAGATTTTTACTACAGCCCTACATTGGCCCAAAGAAATAGTGATGCTTAAATATATGTCACTAAGACTCTTTATAAGTAACCACTGGGTTTTTTTTCTTTTTAAAACACATGATTTCTAAAATCTTCAGATATATTAACACTGCAAAAGTGGCTATATAATCAACATGTACATCCTTGACTGATTTATCCGATTTATCATTTTTTCTGTGTATTTCAATCTTTTTTCATCCAACTTTCTAACAAGATCAAACCTATGAAAACAACATGACAGTTCTGACAGGCATCTGTTTACTTCTCAGTTTGTTTCCTTGTTCTGATTCACTGGTCTGAAGAATTTGGATTTAAGTAGCAAAGGGGGCAAATGTGAACAGCACACTAAACTTCCCACCTTATTAGAACTCTTATCATTACATATTCTCAGTGGTATTTTCAGGATGTAAATGAAATTATTCCAGATTCAATCCCTTTTAAAACTCATTATGGGTGAGAATGAATGTCACTGCATGTTGAACACACTCAAGGGTAGAAGAGCAATCAATAAGTTATCATCAGCACACAATATTATGTAATTCATTAGGTCAGTGAAATAAAATAGAGAAAAAACAAAAATAGGTGATGGAATAGAGAGCAACATAAATTACAAAAAAATACATATAAATAAATATACTGAATTTTATCAATACACAGGCTTCTGACAGGTAAATTCATTTTTCTCTTACCACTATTTTACATATTCTCAGCAGAGTGGTACACGTTTCTTAAAAGAGTAAAAATAAAAAGATTTTAATATTAAATGTTTTGACAGCTGTTAAGTGGAAAAATTACATCAGTATAGATTGGTACTGTAGAATTTTATTTTATTTTATTATTTTTTTAAATTGCATTTTAGGTTTGGAGGTACATGTGAAGAACATGCAAGATTGTTGCATAGGTACACACATGGCAGTGTGATTTGCTGCCTTCCTCCCCATCACCTATATCTGGTATTTCTCCTCATGCTATCTCTCCCCAACTCCCCACACCCCACTGTCCCTCCCCTATTTCCCCCAGACAGACCCCAATGTGTGATGCTTCCCCTCCCTGTGTCCATGTGTTCTCATTGTTTAACACCCACCTATGAGTGAGAACATGTGGTGTATGATTTTCTGTTCTTATGTCAGTTTGCTGAGAATGATGGTTTCCAGGTTCATCCATGTCCCTATAAAGGACACGAACTCATTGACTTTTATGGCTGCATAGTATTCCATGGTGTATATGTGCCACATTTACCCTGTCCAGTCTATCATCGATGGGCATTTGGGTTGGTTCCAAGTCTTTGCTATTGTAAACAGTGCTGCAATGAACATTCGTGTGCATGTGTCCTTATAGTAGAAAGATTTATAATCCTTTGGATATATACCCACTAATGGGATTGCTGGGTCAAATGGAATTTCTATTTCTAGGTCCTTGAGGAGTCGCCATACTGTCTTCCACAGTATGGTTGAACTAATTTACACTTCCACCAACAGTGTAAAAGTGTTCCTATTTCTCCACATCCTCTCCAACATCTGTTGTCTCCGGATTTTTTAATGATCACCATTCTAACTGGCATGAGATGGTATCTCAATGTAGTTTTGATTTGTATTTCTCTAATGACCAGTGATGATGGCATTTTATCATATGTTTGTCTAATGTACGTCTTCTTTTGTATAGTGTCTGTTCATATCCTTCGCCTACTTTTGAATGGGCTTATTTGTTTTTTCTTGGAAATCTGTTTTAGTTCTTTGTAGATTGTGGATATTAACCCTTGTCAGACGGGTAGATTGCAAAAATTTTTTCCCATTCTGTTGGTTGCCAGTTCACTCTAATGACTGTTTCTGTTGCTGTGCAGAGGCTGTGGAGTTTGATTAGGTCCCATTTGTCTATTTTGGCTTTTGTCGCCAATGCTTTTGGTGTTTTGGTCATGAAGTCCCTGCCTATGCCTATATCCTGAATGGTTTTGCCTAGGTTTTCTTCTAGTGTTTTGATGGTGTTAGATCTTTTGTTTAAGTATTTAATCCATCTGGAGTTAATTTTAATGTAAGGTGGCAGGAAGGGGTCCAGTTTCTGCTTTCTGCACATGGCCAGCCAGTTTTCCCAACACCATTTATTAAACAGGGACTCCTTTTACCATTGCTTGTTTTTGTTAGGATTGTCAAAGATCAGATGGTTGTAGATGTGTGTTGCTGCCTCCAAGGCCTCTATTCTGTTCGATTGGTCTGTATCTCTGTTTTGGTACCAGTACCATGCTGTTTTGATTACTGTAGCCTTGTAGTATAGTTTGAAGTCTGGTAGTGTGATGCCTCCAGCTTTGTTCTTTTTGCTTAGAGTTGACTTGACTATGTGGGCTATCTTGTGTTTCCATATGAAGTTTAAGGTGTTTTTTTTCCAGTTCTGTGAAGAATGTCAGTGGTAGCTTGATGGGGATAGCATTGAATATGTAAATTACTTTGGGCAGTATGGCCATTTTCACAATATTGATTCTTCCTAACCATGAACATGGAATGTTTCTCCATCTGTTTGTGTCTTTTCTTATTTCATTGAGCAGTGGTTTATAGTTCTCCTTGAAGATGTCCTTTACATTCCTCATTAGTTGTATTCCTAGGTATTTTATTCTTTGTAGTGATTGAGAATGGCAGTTCATTCTTGATTTGGCTCTCTTTAAGTCTTATTGGTATATAGGAATGCTTGTAATTTTTGCACATTGATTTTGTATCCTGAGACTTTGCTGAAGTTGCTCATCAGTTTCAGAACATTTTGGGCTGAGAAGATGGGATCTTCTAGATATACAATCATGTCGTCTGCAAATAGAGACAATTTGATGTCCTCCTTTCCTATTTGAATAGCCTTTATTTCTTTTTCTTACCTGATACCTCTGGCTAGAACTTCCAGTACTATATTGAATAGGAGTGGTGAGAGAGGACATCCTAGTGCCAGATTTCAAAGGGAATGCTTCCAGTTTTTGCCCATTCAGTATGATAGTGATTGTGGGTTTGTCATAAATAGCTTTTATTATTTTGAGATATGTTCCATCAATACCTAGTTTATTGAGGATTTTTAGCACAAAGGGCTGTTGAATTTTATCAAACACCTTCTCTGCATCTATTGAGATAATCATGTGGTATTTGTCTTTGGTTCTGTTTATGTGGTGATTTACGTTTATAGACTTCAGTATGTTGAACCAGCCTTGCATCCCCGGGATGAAGCCTACTTGATCATGGTGGATAAGCTTTTTGATGTGCTGTTGCAATTGGTTTGCTGGGATTTTATTGAAGATTTTTGCATCTATGTTCATCATGGATATTGGGCTGAAGTTTTCTTTTCTTGCTGAGTCTCTGCTGGGTTTTGGTATCAGGATGATGTTGTTTTCATAAAATGATTTGGGAAGGATTCCCTGTTTTTGGATTGTTTGGAATGGTTTCAGAAGGAATGGTACCAGCTCCTCTTTGTATGTCTGGTAGAATTTGGCTGTGAACCCATCTGGACCTGGGCTTTTTTGGGGTGGTAGGCTCTTAATTGCTGCCTCAACTTCAGACCTTGTTATTGGTCTATTCAGGGTTTCTATTTCTTCCTGGTTTAGGCTTGGGAGAACTCAAGGGTCCAGGAATTTATCCATTTCTTCCAGGTTTACTATTTTATGTGCATAGAGTTGTTTGTAATAATCTTGGATGATGGTTTGAATTTCTGTGGAATCTGTGGTGATATCCCCTTTATCGTGTTTTGTTTTTTGGTTTTTTTTTTTTCATCTATTTGGTTATTCTCTCTTTTCTTTTATATTAATCTGGCTAGTGGTCTGTCTATTTTGTTGATCCTTTTGAAAAACCAGTTCCTGGATTTATTGATTTTTTTGAAGGTTTTTTTGTGTCTCTATCTCCTTCAGTTCTTCTCTGATCTTAATCATTTCTTGTCTTCTGCTAGGTTTTGAGTTTTTTTTGACCTTGCTCCTCTATCTCTTTCAATTTTGATGATAGGGTGTCAATTTTAGATTTATCCTTGCTTCTCATGGGGGCACTTTTTGCTATATATTTTCCTCTAGAGACTGCTTTAAATGTGTCCCAGAGATTCTGGTATATTGTGTCTTCATTCTTGTTGGTTTCAAAGAACATCTTTATTTCTGTTTTCATTTCATTCTTTATCCAGTCAACATTCAAGAGCCAGTTGTTCAGTTTCCATGAAGCTGTGTGGTTCTGAGTTAGTTTCTGAATTCTGAGTTCTAACTTGATTGCACTGTGGTCTGAGAGACTGTTGTGATTTCCATTCTTTTGCATTTGCTGAGGAGTTACTTACTTCCAATTATGTGGTCAATTTCAGAGTAGGTGTGATGTGGTGCTGAGAAGAATGTATATTCTGTGGATTTGGGGTGGAGAGTTCTGTAAATGTCCATTAGGTTTGCTTGTTCCAGGTCTGATTTCAAGTCCTGGATATCCTTGTTAATTTTCTGTCTCATTGATCTGTCTAATGGTGACAATGGGGTGTTAAAGTCTCCCACTATTATTGTGTGGGAGTCTAAATCTCTTTGTTAGTCATTAAGGACTTGCTTTATGTATTTGGGTGCTCCTGTATTGGGTGCGTATATATTTAGGATTTGTTAGCTCTTCTTCTTGCATTGATCCTTTTACCATTATGTAATGTCCTTCTTTATCTATTTTGATCTTTGTTAGTTTAAAGTCTATTTTATCAGAGATGAGAATTCCAACTCCTGCTCTTTTTTGTTCTCCATTTTCTTGTTAAATCTTCCTCCATCCCTTTATTTTGAGTCTTTGTGTATCTTTGCATGTGAGATGGGTTTCCTGGGTACAGCATATTGATGGGTTTTGGCTTTTTATCCAATTTGCCAGTCTGATTCTTTTGATTGGGGCATTTAACCCATTTACAATTAGGGTTAATATTGTTATGTGTGAACTTGGTCCTGCCATTTTGATGCTAGCTGGCTGTTTTGCCTGTTAGTTGATGCAGTTTCTTCATTGTGTTGATCCTCTTAACCATTTGGTATGTTTTTGGAGTGGCTGGTACGTGGTCGTCCTTTCTATGTTTAGTGCTTCTTTCAGGAGCTCTTGTAAAGCAGGTCTGGTGGTGATTAAATCTCTAAGTACTTGTTTGTTCATAAAAGATTTTATTTTTCCTTTGCTTATGAAGCTTAGTTTGGCTGGATATCAAATTTTGGACTGAAAGTTCTTTTCTTTAAGGATGTTAATATGGGCCCCCACTCTCTTATGGCTTGTAGGGTTTCTGCTGAGAGATCTGCTGTGAGTCTGATGGGCTTCCCTTTGTGGGTAACCCGACCTTTCTCTCTGGCTGCCCTTAGCATTTTCCCTATCATTTCAACCCTGGTCAATCTGATGATTATGTGCCTTGGGGTTGTTCTTCTTGAGGAATATCTTTGTGGTGGTCTCTATATTTCCTGGAGTTGAATATTGGCCTGCCTTGCTAGGTTGGGGAACTTTTCCAGGATAATATCCTGAAGAGTATTTTACAGCTTGGATTCATTCTCTCTGTCACATTCAGGTACACATATCAAATGTAGATTAGGTCTTTTCACATAGTCCCATATTTCTTGGAGATTTTGTTCATTCCTATTTACTCTTTTTTCTCTAATCTTGCCTTCCCATTTTATTTCATTTAGTTGGTCTTCAGCCTCTGATATCCTTTCTTCTGCTTGGTGAATTCAGCTGTTGAAACTTGTGTATGCTTCGTGAAGTTCTTGTGTTGTGTTTTTCTGCTCCATCAATTCACTTATATTCTTCTCTAAGTTTTTTATTCTCATTAGCATTTCATCAAACCTTTTTTCAAGGTTCTTAGTTTCTTTACATTGGGTTAGAACATGTTCTTTCAGCTCAGAGAAGTTTCTCATTACTCACCTTCTGAAGCCTGATTCTGTCAATTTGTCACACTCATTCTCCATCCAGCCTTGTTTCCTTACTGGTGAGTAGTTGTGATCCCTTGTAGGAGGAGAGGCGTTCTGGTTTCAGGTGTTTTCATCATTTTTTGTGCTGGTTCCTTCCCATTATTGTGGATTTACCCACCTGTCATCTATGTAGTTGTTGACTTTCAGATTGAGTCTCTGAGTGGATGTCCAGTTTGTTGATGATGAAGTTACTTCTTTTTGTTTCTTAGTTTTACTTCTAACATTCAGGCCCTTCTGCTGTAGGACTGCTGAGGTCCATTCCAGGCCCTGCTTGCCTGGGAATCACCTGCAGTGGCTGCAGAACAGTAAGGTTTGCTGCCAGTTTCTTCTTCTTCTATCTTTGTCCCAGAAGGATACCCACCAGATATCAGTCTGAGCTCTCCTCTATGATGTGACTCTTTGAATATACGGGGTCAGGGAGCTGCTTGAGAAGAGAGTTTGTCCTTTAAAGAGCTCAAGTTGTGAGCTTTGAGCTCCGTTGTTTATTCAGAGCTTCTGGGCAAATACATTTAAGTCTGCTGCAGCAGAACTCATAACCCCCCCCCACTTTTTTCCTCCCAGGTGCTCTGTCCCAGGGAGTTAGGGCTTTATTTATGAGTTTCTGTTGTGCTGCTGCCTTTTTTCAAGGCTGCCCTGCACAGCGAGGAGGGAGCTTAGTCACTGTCTGCCTGCAGAGGCTTTGCTGAGCTGCTGTGGGCTCTGCCCAGCTGCCATGTGAACTTCTCTGCAGTCCTGTTTATACAGGTGTAGTTAGAACTGCCTTAGCAATGGCAGCCCAGCTCTATAATGGTGTACTCTCTCTGTAATGGTGGGCTGCCTTGGCAATGGCAGGCTACCTCAGCAATGGTGGACTACCTCCATAGTGGTGGACTACCTCGATAATGGTGAACGCCCTTCCCCACAGATCTGGACTGTCCCAGGTTCAGCTGTGCCTGCTGTGAACCTCTCAATCCAGAGCATTTCAGATTGCTGTTTTTTTGTGTGTGTGGGGTTGAGACCAGCAGAGCCTGATCACCTGGCTCCCTGCCTCTGAGCCCCCCACATTTTTTTTTAGTTGAAAGGGTGACTCTGTCTCCCAGGTGTTCTAGTTGCCTGTTGAAAAAGTGCTGGGATCTGTGTGATTTCCCATGCAGCGACCCACTGTGCTGGCTGAAACAGCTGCACTGAGATTCGTGGCTCTTTTTTGCCTGGGAATTTTCTGGCCTGGCTCCCTGTTTCAGTCCCTTTTTTTATCAGTTGAATGAGTGACTCTGTCTCCCAGGAGCTCCAATCACCAGCTAAAGTGGTGCCTGGACCTATGTATTTTGTGCAGAGAACTGTTGCACTGGGGTGCCAACCAAAACAGCTGTGCCATCCAAAACAGCTGTGCTGGTGACCCCATGGGGCTCCTCCACCTGGGCTCCTCTGCCTGGTCTGTGGGCAACAAATATCTATCTGGAAATGCAGCATCCACTCACCCTCCATGCTTTTGCAGGGAGCTGCAATCCTGAGCTGCTCCTAATTGGCCATTTTGGATCTGTCTCTGGTAGTGTAGAATTTTATATAAAGAATGTGGTGGGATGTCCTGGAATAAGAGACCATTCTCTATCTCCTGCATTTTTGTAACTAAGTGGATTCCATGTTGTGAAACCTGATGCTTAGAAAGAGTAAAGATCCAATAATTTTTACTCTACAGTATTTAGAGAATTTAAAACCTAGACAAATTCTTGGAAACTCTTCTTCTATTGCTGATTTAGGTATAGAGAAGAAAACTGTGGTCCTAAAGGTAAAATGACTTGTTTGAATTAATTGACACAATACTTCTTAAACTAGAGTCTTCTTGTTCTTATGCAAGCATTTTCAAAGAGTGACCTATAGAAATTTTATTATAACAGATTCTTTAAGGAAATGAAGAGATTTGTCAATTCATGACTCTCATTTGAAGTTACCATTCACTATATATATACAAACTATAAAGATTATTTTAATAGGTAAGATGTTCCTATGGAGTAAACACAAAAATACTTAACAATAAAAATCTCTCTTCTACTCCAAACTTAACTTTCTCAGTTACCTAAATTCCCCTCCATGCTCAATCACAGATGCTATTGTTGCTAATTTCTTAGGGATTTTCTCAAAGTGCCTTTTTATAAGAGCAAATATAAATATACATTTTGTTTTACCACTCTTACACAAATAGTGGCTAGTGATTAAAATCTTCTGCACTCTTCATTTTTCACAAACTATAACTTTTGAATTATGTACTAACTTTTGCTTTTTGTGCTATGCCTGATGCATTGGTCCCTACTAATACATAGAGAACTTCATCATTTTATAAGGATATGTAACTTGCTAGCATGCACGTACTGAGCATTTACATTATCTACAATATTTTGCTAATGCATACAATTGACCATAAAAACCATTGTACATTTCATCATTAGGTACATTCGTAGGTATATCTAGAAAAAAATTCTGGAAGTAGGATATCTGGGTTAAACATGTACGCATTTGTACTTTAGTCATCTATAGAGCTTGTACTGATAATGTACAAGAGTATCCTGTTTCTCCACAAGTACACAATTGACACATATTAGGATTTTTCAATCATCTCATTGTTAAAAAAGGATATTTAGGCCCTGTTTTCATAGGCCTTTTTATTATTAGAATTGAGATTAACCAGCTTTTCATATGTTTAAGAGCCATTTTTCTCTCTTTCATGTGAGACATATAGCTTATGTCTCAACGCTATACTTATCTAATTATTAGAAACTTAGAAAGTTTTATTGAATAAAACAATCAGGATGTATGCATTATTTTTCAAAAATTTCTCTAATTTTCTTAGCTGTTTTTTTCACATAAAATTTAGAAATACTTTGTTTAGTAAAATAAATAACTAATTAAATAGCCAGCTAGTATTTGGTATTTTCATGGGCATCATATTAAATTTATTAATTAACTAAAAAATAATTCTGTCTCTATTTTAATGTCTTTCTATTCAAGAATATGTTATGTTTTGTTTTTGTTTTCAAGACTTCTTTTGTTTTAGTGAGAATTCTTCACATTGTACACACTCCTAAAATGTTATTATATTCATATTTTAAGTTGGAAATTTTTTTCCAGTATATTGTATGTTGAAATTGTTAATTTACATAAGTGATTTAAACAACAAAGTCTTACAGCATCATTTTAGTTTTGTATTAGTGTTTTAGCCAATTCTCCTGGGAATTCCAGGCATACTATTGTGTTATCTTCACATGCAAATTTAACTAATCATTTTCTACAAAGTTTTTCCCTTTTAATTGAGTTGACTAGTATTAAATACAATATTTAATAACAGCAATGAGAGTGGGCATTTGTCATTCATTGTTTACATTAATATAAATGCCTTCAATATTTTCCATAAAGCATGATGATGGCTTTGGGCATGGGAATAATCTATTTTATAAAGTAAAAGATTATCTATATATTCATTTTTTATTTTTTATCCAAAATTTGGTTAAATTTTTAGTTTCTATAGAGATCATATAGTATTTTCTTGTAACTATTAATATTTTAGATTTTATTAATAGTGTTACTAATATTAAAACATTCTTAAATTCCTAGAAAAAAACCTAACCTAATTATTAGGACTATCATTTTAATATGTTGTACATTAATATTATATTAAGAATTTTTTTAATACCAAAGATAAAATTGATCTATCGTTTTTTTTAATAAAGTTATAGCCAAGTTTTTAAATTAAGATTATACTCATTTATATAGGATTTGGAAAAATTTCTTCCTTTGGATAATTTAATTGTGATTTTCAGTTGACAAAAATCCCTCAATTTACTAAAATAGCACATCTATTTTGTATTTTACTTAACAAAGATTTACTATAATTTAATTGGTGATCAAAATGGTTGCTCTTTTTCCTTCACATCAGAGCCAGTTTTGGACACTGAGAAATTATCTTTCCAAGTGGTATTATGGGAATATTTACAAGAACTTATCCCCTTTTAACACACACTTTAAATTAATTCCTAAAGAGGGGAATGGGGGAAATACATGCCTCCATTTAATATTTACCATGGTAGATATCAAAGGAAAAGAGGGTTTAATAATTCAATGATGACTTAAAAGAAAATGGCTCTAAACTCTTAACTGAAAACAGAGTAGATATTTCTGTTAAGTTGTTAAATTAATCAGTGATTTGAAGAGTTAATTTATCATTCAAATAATCAGGTTTTGTTTTTTTTTTTTTAATGGCCCCTGCATTTTGAGAACCCAGCTGCATTTGAAAACCTAACTTCTTGGAAATTTGAAAAGGCATGTCACAGGCAGCCTAGCTACTTTAACAGACCATTTCAATCAGCCTTTCTCCATGGTTTGGCCAAAGAATTGATATGTTTCCTGGTGACACATTGAGAAAGAAAGCTGTATAGTATCTACCTAAGAAGATTCTATATAAGAAAGAATAGAATCTTCCTAACAACAGATCAAGATGATAGAAGAAGCCAATCATACTCCATTTCTCAACCTTCAATCTTCTTGCATAGGAAGGAAAGTTGTATATTCAATATCAAATGTCTTCAAAGATTTAACTATGACTCATGTTTAGAAATATGAATTTTTGGATTGATACTTTGTTTTACTTGGAATGATCAGAAAAATTTGAAACTGCACAACTACAATTCACAAAAAGGGGAAAACCCAGTTTTAATTAGTAAATTTAACGAGAAGTTGAGCTTCATGATATTTAAAAGGATAGTGGGTTTTATGATTACTCCTCATAGATTCTGTCTGTTCAATTTTTTAATTACAAGATCTGACATCTTATATTAGTTTGTTCACTTGATAGGGTCTGGACATTTAAAAATAAAATGAAAAAAATACATTGTTTGACATACAGATACAAAATCAACTTCCAAGTTTGCTTTTTGGGTTTTCCAGATAGTCCTTTAAAGCAATTTATTTTCAACATTTCTCTAGACACCAATCTCTAAATTATTCAAGTAATAGACAATGCTGTTTAACAATCTCCTTTGGCTCTGATAGTAGCTTGATGTCTTGACTATAGTGTGCCAAATGCTGATTTGGGTGCTGTAAGAGTTTATTTTCAAAGTATACTGTACACACTTTTAAATTCCTCAGATACAAATCTTTATCAAGAAGGATATGGCAGTAACTGGAGACTTTATAGGAAGTTCATAAATCAGTATATATTTCAGTTATTTCTATATAAAAGCACAGTTTGGTAATGATGAATAAAAATTTCTGTTCTCTGTTATTGTGTGGAACTGTGTCTGGCCATGAGTGAGAAAACTCATCTAACCCATCATGTATTTTGGCAAGGAAAGTATTGACCATTGGAGTTAGGAGTAGGCTACTGAGAAAAAAATCAATCCATTTATTTTTTGGATAGTATAACTCAGCTGGTATGGCCATAATGTCCAAGCACTTAGATTTGAGCAGGAAACTGACACCAATGAAAATGCTATTGTTACAATGCATAGCAAAAACCTATGTTGAAAATATTGTTGATGGAGATTTAGATGAAGTTGTTTCCTGATTCATTCCATTTTTTAAAAATCAGTGGCTTTGCTGTATCCAATAGAAGATTTAGAAGAAAGGATAGGATTATAGATGAGAGTTTTGAATATTTCAAAACAATGAGGTAAGTGAAACTCTCATACCATATTAGCAAGAGTATAACTAGCTCTACTTCCTTGTAAACCAGTCTCACATTCACTATCATCATTTCAATGGACATATTCCTTGACTCAGAAAATGTACTTCTTAGAATATACACTATACATACAATCACACATATTTGTGAATAAATAAGCTTGAAAACATTCATCACGGGATTTTTATTATAGTGAAATTTGAGAAAATCTCAAATGTCATTAGGAGAATGTAGGTTGCATAAATTATGGTAATTCATAAAATATAAATAATACTATCTTGTGCCCACAGCGGAAAAAAGGGACCACTTACTACAAACTGACATTGGACAAACTTTAAGGTATTTTGTTAAATGAAAATAAGAGACGAGCATAAAATTTGCTGTAGGACTATTTGCATGAAAATAACAAAATGTGATAAATACGAACATATGGCAATATAGTATAACAGAATAATGCAGCCTATCTCTACAAGGAATCCCAAAAAGCTGCTAGCAAGCTTCTGATCAGAGAAATTCAAGAGACTGGAAAACTGGGAAGACTGGGAGAGACTACAAGGAAGAAACACAGCTAAAAGGGACTTCTATGCATTAAATCCTGTTTGATTGGTGAGAACTGCCATGTCAGTCCTCCGAATAAACACTCAGAGAAAAGAGCCTTTAGTCAGTCATCTAATTTTTGTTGAACCTCTGTCTTATATAGACATATATTTAATCTGATTCCCTTGTCTTTTCAGCAGGATTATAAAATTCTCCTTGAAATACAGATTCTTTCAGTTAACTTTCTTATTAAGAAGGACAAGAAAAAATAGTCAAAAACTGTTGTTCTCCAACAGTGTTCTTTATTTATGTTCACTGAAATCTTGCTGGATGATCACTTCGATTTGACAGAAAACACTTTGGTATCTGATGTGGTGCTTTCAGTCTGACAGAACTTGAGAAGGGGAGAATTACTTCACTGTTACCTCTCATGCTGAACACATTCTGAAGGTTCAACGTGACAATTGAGGTTGATGTTCTCTGATTATTATTTTGTCTTCTCAGGTTGATATGGAGCCTATATTGATATTCAAAGACAATCAGCTTATCAAGGGTGATGTAAGCAAACATTAGAATTACTATGATAAGGCTATTATTCTAACTTCATTGAAGTTACCACTATAACCACTATTGAACCCTTTGATATGATCTGATGTGGGAAAGCCCTTCTTTAATCAAAAACTTTTTCTGTTATTTTGTTGTTGTTGTTGTTTTGATCCAAGATGTCTAAGTAGAGACATTGGATGCCAGTTATCCACAAAAAGAAGAGCCAGAGTTATAGGTGAATAAACATGGCCTGAATGAAATACTGAAGGAACAGTGCCAGAACCTATTCGAGAAGGCATGGGAAGAATCTGGGGGGCAGAAAAAGAAGGAAGCAAGAGTTTAGCAGAGATTGACCCCTGAGGAACTTGGAGTCCAGCAGAGAGGGTACGTGGGGGTGTATTTTGCTCTCCTAACTCCTGCAGGAGGCTGCCGACTGTCAAGCTATCTGAGAGCACCTCTTTCTTTGCTAGCCCAAGTATTGTTGTGGGTGGCAATTTGGGAACTTCTTAAGGGCAGAATGCTGGGTGGCCAGCTGGCATAGTTTCACTCACTTTCTCCCAATACCTGAGTGGAGGTAGAGGACACCATACTGGTTGTGCATCCATTGTGTGCCTCTATCCTGCTCAGGGATTTTCAGCCCTTATGTCTCTAATCACTATCATCCACAAACATTTCCCAGAAGTATTTCAGACTGTGTCAACTGCAAAGGGCTGGTGGGACCCTCGGATGCTACAGGGTCCTAGAATTCAACCCTCAGGGTAGATTGCCTCTAAGGCAAGAATTCAGGATACCAAAGCACCCTCTGGGACAAAGAAAACCAGATTGTGCACTCTCTTCTGCCAGAGATCTCCCCACTTGTGAGAAGAAGGTAAATGTACACCTCCCAACAGAGACATGGGTACTGTTCTGGGCTCTATAGGGAAAGAGTATGGTTATACACCAACAGAAAGGTGGTCCCAGTGCCCAGGGGCAGACATAAATAGGGGAACTTCTACCTACCCCCCACCCACTGCTGTAGATACAGCCATGACTGTTCCAATTGGGTATTGGCATAGATGCACATAGGAAAACATGTCCAAGGTTATAGGGGGTGGTTGTGCCCCCATTGGCAGTGTGTCCACCAGCCAGGACTTGAATGATGGGTGAGGCAGGAAGTGGGGCAGAGTGGCAGACACCCCACAAAGTTCACACTAACCCTCTAGCAATAGATCCTAACCAAAATAATTATCCTGAAATGACAGATAAAGAATGCAAAATATGAATTGTGAGGAACCTCAAAGAGATCCAAGAGAAAGTTGAAAGCCAACACATGAATGAAAAATGTTCTAAAGAGGTAGATAGGTTTTAAAAAAGCAGAACTGGAAATTAAAAAAATTGAAGAAATTACAAAATATAGTTGAAAGCTTTAACAATAGGCAGATCAGACCACACAAAAGAGTGTCAGAACTTAGGTCTTTTGAATTAACCCAGTCAGAAATAACTAGGAAAGCATTTTAAGAAATGAACAAAGCTTCTGAGAAATATGGGATTGTGTAAAACAACCAAACCTACTGGTTATAGCTATTCCTGAGGGAGAAAAAGAAAAGGTAACAGGCTTAGAAAACCTATTTGAGGGACTGATTCTGAAGCACTATGCTGGTCTTGCTACAGAGTTACATATTCAGATACAAGAAGCTCAAGGAACACCTGGGGAATACTTTGCAAGATGGACCTCATCAAGGAATACAGTCATCAGACCACCTAAAGTCAATATAAGGGAAAAAGTTCTAAAAGCAGCAAAAGAGAATCATCTAATAACTTATAAATGAAATCTTATCAGATTAAAAGTGTACTTCATAGTAGAAACCTTACAGCCAGGTCCTATTTTGTCTTCTAAACAAATAAATAAAACTGCCAATCAATAATTTTCTAGCTTGCCAAACTAAGCTTTATGCATGTAGAAGTAAAGTATTTCTCAGACAAGCAAATGCTGAGGGAATTCATCTCCTCTGACCTGGTTCTAAAGAAATGCTCAAAGGAATTCTAAACATGGAAATGAAGGATGATACTTTCATGAAAGCACATAAAAGTATAAAACTCACAGATCCTGTAAAGCAATTACACAATTGGGACTACAAAGCTGTTTCTTTGCTGTACAAAACTGTCTGTGTGACTGACCCAAACTTTGAAGTGGTATCTGCTTCAATTTCCAAGCAAACAGACTGTACGCTCAGTATGTTACCCATCGGCATTCCCTTCATTTTCTCCATAGATCCAAAATGAGTCTTTTCATTGACCTGCTTTCTGTTGATTTCCAGCCCATTTATTTGATCTATAATATCAATAAGATTTTCTAATTCTAGGAATTGGCTAAATATAATGCATGATGGACTGAGTTGAAGACCAGAATTCAGGTAAGAAGCTCAGATTTACTAAAAAAGTCCTGGCCTACTTATGTGGGCTGTGGTTCCAATAACAGTTTAATTTTCAAACACTTCACTACATTGTTTCTATTTGCCTGGTTCATGTGGTACCACTGGTTCTCCCACTGGTCCCTATTGTTGCTGTCTATGGAGGCAGAAAGGATTTCCCCAGTGTGGCCACCTGGCATATTTTGGAGGACAGGAGTGGGATAAAAAAGCTTCCCTGTTAAATGCTTGTTGTGACAGTCTGATCCCTGTCTGTTGGGGGATGGAGAGTGGGTCCCCAACTGCTTGTTTGTTTGTTTGTTTGATGTTGTTGTTGTTGTTTGAGACAGAGTCTCTCTCTGTCACCCAGGCTGGAGTGCAGTGGTGCAATCTCGGCTCAGTGCAGCTTCCACCTCCCAGGTGCAAGTGACTCTCCTGCCTAGCCTCCCAAGTAGCTGGGATTACAGGTGCCTGCCACCATGCCTGGATAATTTTTTTATATTTTTAGTAGAGAGGGCATTTCACCTTGTTAACCAGGATGGTCTCGATCTCCTGACCTCGTGATCCCCCTGCCTCGGCCTCCCAAAATGCTGGGATTATAGGCGTGAGCCACGGCCTCTGCTATGTTTTTTAGTTTGGTTTTGAGGTTTCTCTCCTGAGAGTTGGTATAAACTCTAACCCCTACAAGGCTTCAGGGGAGGTTATTGTGAATGTTTAGCATGTGATGTGCCCTTCACAGGATACCTCTTAGTCCTGGAGAATACCTAAGTGTCCAGTCTAATACCTAAGTGTCAACCTGTGCATAGATTTCCCTCTCAAAGGAAACTTGTCTATTCTGGAGGACCCTCTCATGGCTTTTGCCTGACCTGTGTCCAGTTTATTCCTAACAATATAGTCATTCTCTAGCAGAATCCTAACTGGGAAAGAAGTTAGGTTCTGGTGTGTTGGTCAGATGAAACACAGAGGAGGCAACAAAACAGAAGCAGTTTTATTACTGACAGTTTCCAGAGAGAAGTTGGGTGGCACACCTTGCAGATCCAACAGGAAGGGGAGCTGCTTTCTGGGGCATGCAGTCTCAACCAGCAGGTGGGGAGCAAGTTAAAGAGTAGGCTGAAGCCTTTATTGGGGTTCAAGGCATTACCCAAGCAGGCTTTCCTCAGGGAATTTCCACTGGGTTTTGAGAAATAGGTATGGATCCTTGGAGACACACTGTGACTGAGAGGTGATCCCTGAGGCACCTTTGCATAGTCCACACAGGATGTGGGGGTAAGTGAGACAAGTCAAGTAAGTTTGATTTAGCTGTCTCATAGGAAACTGATCACCAGGATGTGGTTGTATAAGGTAGATATCTGCGTTGTCAATATTGAGGAACGGGGAGAAGGCAGAGACCTGGAAACTCTCAGGGGTGACTAAGCTCTGCTTTTGTTATGGGAAAATTAAAACTGTACTTAAAATGGATCCTGAGACAACATAAAATTATAATAATTCACTACATCTCCCTGCAGGTTTCTCTCTCCTCCACTGTGACCTCATCAGCTTCTTCAGCCTCTCCTCAGCCAAGTGGGGAATTCACAGAACTAGTGAGGAAAGACAGTGTTCACTCTGACAACTTATTGTTAGTGGAGCTCTCAATCAATTTCCCTTGCTAAATCTGCCAGTGTTAAAATGGTGTTTTATGCATGGGTCCCATTTTATCTGGGAGACATGGGCCTACCTAGAATGGCTTCTGTTCCTACTTTGAGTGTTGGAAAACCTCAGACCCAGGTGACCATTTTCTGTAATTTTTGGATCCCGAATCAGTTTGCATTTTGCCTACCACCATTTGGAGTTCTTTTGTTGCCTTCTTTTCTATTTCTGGGGTTTTTAATTGTACATAGCAGTTACAATCAGGGATAAATGTGTCTATATCTTCTTGTTCTGTAACTGAGGTTTCAATAAATATTAGGCCACACAGTAAGTTTTATGATACTCCTCTGTAGATGCTCCTTAGATTCCTCTCCTGGAATATAAATGGACAGCATGCTAAAAATAAACTTCCAAAGATATTTGCTATTATAATGTTATTGACATTCTTTGTTTATCGAGAATCATATCCAAGAAACTTCTAGAAAATTCAACTTTTTAGCCTTGTAAGGTAAGTAGAGGTAAATGTGAAACAGCCTTTCTGGTTATCCTCAAGAGAATACCTACTGGGTTTTCTAATTCCCATAAGTCAAGAAAGATATACCTATTAGCCTACACCTGAGATCATTTCCTGATAATAGTATTAGTCTGAATACTCACATCACTGTAGTCAAGTTGTATATACACTATTTAGATTATTAACCACACTTAGGTAATCTTTTATCTTTTAATCGTTCAGAATCAGAAGTTATTTCTTTTTATTTTTTTAGATGGAGTTTTGCTCTGTTGCCAGGCTAGAGTGCAATGGTGCAATCTTGGCTCACTTCAACCTGGGAGGCTCACTGCCACCCAGGTTCAAGCAATTCTCCTGCCTCAGCCTCCCGAGTAGCTGGAATTACAGGCATCCTCCACCATGCCTGGCTAATTTTTATACTTTTAGGAGAGATGGAGTTGGCCATGGTGGTCTCAAACTCCTGACCTCAAGTGATCCACTCACCTTAGCCTCCAAAAGTGCTGGGATTATAGGCATAAGCCACCATGATCAGCCAGAATCATAAATTATTTCTTAATATTTAACCCAAGTTCCTAGTCTCTTAATGAAAAGAAATTTTTCTCATCTAGATGTTTTTTTCCCAATCAAGTAGAAATCAACAAAGTAGGTAGTGAGTTAATTACCAAAAATGTCACTTTTATCATGAGCCCCGTTTAGACCTCTAAATACTAAAAAAAAAAAAAAAAAAAAAGTATAAAATGGACCAAAACTCTGCTTTGTTTCAAAATGTTTATCTTTGAGGCCGGTGAAATGTTTTAGTATTTTGCAAATGAGCCAGGAGTTTTTCTAATAGTCAGCTTTTCAATCCTGTCATTTTTATCTACATCAAACAGAAGGTGCTGCTATTGTTTAACATACATACCAGATAGCTTAAGATAAACGTGATACTCAGAGAAATTCAGAGGAGGCTGACATAGTTTCCAAAAGAAGAAACTATAAAGAAGCTGGCTTCTACGTGAAGTCACCGAAATAAAGAATGATACTGGGTGTGTTAATAAAAGAAATATTGCGAACATGCCAAGAGAATTTTAGTATTCTATTTTGCACTTGAAACTCGAATATTATCAAAGTAGATTTAGAAAAAGACAACATTAGAATATAAAAGTAAGCATTTAGAATGGGTTAAATCGATTTTGGTATATTTTATCTTATTATTCTTGTAAGCAAATAACTCAATATCTTCATATTCTGTATTTTCCTTTTACTTCCCTATTTCTAGACAGCTTTAACCTGGTAGTTCCATCATCATGGGCTTTTCTGTTTATGTGTTTAGCTCATAAGAACTCAGGAAAGGGAAGGTGAATTAATATTTAATGATCACCTATTATGTACCAGCAACTGAGTTCAACACTATTTCTTCTTCTCGTTCTTCTTCTCTTTATCCTCCTTCTCCTTTTCCTTATTTCTTCTTCTCCTTCTCCTCCTTATTCCTCCTCCTTATTCTTTATTCTCCTTCTCCTCCACGTCTTTTTATAGACAATAAAAAAGAACCTCAGGATGTTAAATAATCACTGACTTCACAAGCAAAAGTGAAGAAATTCAGATGAAAATCTAATTGTCTATTTCAAAGACCATGTTTTTATCTTTAAACCGTACTATTTCCACATTTTGCCCCAAATCACATAATTTTCTGATCCTCAAAATTATTTTTAGTCTCTATTAACTGTGGAATAATAAGTATAGAATTTCCTTTCATATAAGTGGTATGTATTGGTGATAGTCTGAGATTAGTACATAATTGTTTGCCATTTAGTTATTATTTTGACAAACATTAATTAAACACCTTCTAGATCACATATATCATGGAGAAATAATTAGAAATACATTTTAGTCTGACAGATTTCATTATGTAATATCGAAGATTTATCAAAAAATAATGCTATTATTCAAGCAAAACACTGATTAAGATATTTTATTTGGGCACTGAGAAAAAAATACTTTGAGGCATACAAATATGAAGAAAGTAACCTTTAGGTTAAGTTTGAAAGATGAATATGCATAGAATATCGTGAAAGGGGGATTCAGGCAGATAGGAAAATGAAAGCAAAGGCCCTAAAAATTGAACTACATGATGTAATCCAGACATAGCCTTTTTTTTTTCCGCTCCTGGAGCCAGGGAAGCATAGGAGAAAAGTGAAAGAAGAAGGACTGGAGAGATAAGTTGTGGCCACATTATAAAGGGCATTGTATATCTCATGAACTGTGATGACTTTACAGAGAGTCTGAAGGATTTTAAGCAGAGAAATATCATAATAATATATATCTATACTTTTATACATAGTGGCTCTTATTCTAGATACTATGATGTTTGTGTCATCACATTGCAATGTTTTTATGCTAACAATGAGTTAGCAAATGTTCTTCTTTACAAAATACATTAGTAATTCTATAAGACTATCGCTTCAAGGGTTTCTCACGCAGGCACTCAGACATGCTTTCTAATGCAGGAGAAAAAAAGAGATTATAGTTATCTAGGTGTTGCACATGACCAGCAGTGTATTTTATCAAAACAACATTTATTATTTGGGATCATAGATAATGTGTCTCATATGTATATGATTGAGATATTACTGTAGGAAAAATGAAAAATATAAAAACCACCCCAGTAGAATAATGAAGCTGTAAAATAGCAAATCAGATGGGAACAGAGATTTTCATTACTAAATATGATTTCTTGTCATTTCAGCTTATGTGTACCCTATTGTGAGGTCTTCTTTCTCATCCAAGGCAGCAAGAGTAGCCAGTTTTCCAGGGCAGGGAACAGAGTTGTCAAGTCCTTGGCTCTTGCCACTGGCATAGAAAGTACCATTTAACAGTAGTATCTCAGAGATGGTTGGCAGTCACTCAGACCCAAAGACTGTCCAGTCTGTATCTGCAGATTTCTCTTGAACACCATATATAGCCTGTTTCCAGAATATTTATAAATTTTTCTTGTTTTGCCTTTAGCATGAGACAATGGTCTCTACTGTCAATAGGAAACTTTTCTGGACCTCAGATATTGATCAGTTCCCCAATTGACCCCTCCAGGTGAAGAGCCTGCGTCACCCTCTATCCTGCCTCCATTGCAGACAAAAAGGGGATCTGGGACTCATATCAATGAATTAATGGTGTGAAAGATGTCACTTGGACCTGCCTAAAGTGATCATAGAGAAGATAAATTAAAAATCTTTTACTGCACCCAGACAATTTGGAACACATTTTACCACTCTTACCCAGCACTCTACTGAATAAAACTACTTTTTACATAACAGGGAGGTCCTTCTTCCCACAGACTACTCTGTGTGTCATGGACTGCATTTTTTCTACAGTGAAAAGAATGAACCGTTGTGGTAATTGAAGAGGAATTTCCCTTTGATTTTAAATCCACGAATATTCAGTTAGCATTTTTACAAGTAAATAGGTAGTAATTAGCAGGTAAACTTTGGAGATATTCTATAAAGTCCGTTGAATACATTACAAAAATCAATTCTGATACAGTGATTGGCTAGTTAGGACACATTGATCTCTGGAAAGTTTCTCAAGTGAAATGTAGATCTTATTTATGTTAGTGATATTATACTGATGCTGCCAAAGTAAAGGCATTCATTTTGGAGCAATGAGGTGAAGTAAGCTTTTAAAGAATAAGCCCCTTTTTACCTTGATAAATAGAATTAGGTCATGGAGGGTTAGAGTTGAGAGGAAACACAGTGATAGTAAGTATCAGGCAGTCTTTAAACTCATAGATGTAGATATTGAGGGAGAAAATGGTGAAATGGTTGGGAGCATGAACCGGGAAACCAGAATATAAAACTAGTTGGATTTTGTTCCAAACTAAATATCCACATAACACTAAGCAAGTTACAGTCACTGTGCACCTCAATTTCTTTTATTTAAAATGGGGATCATCAGTAGCAAGAGCTGACCAATAAAGTTGTTTTAGGGTTGCAAAATAAAATACAGCATACCAAGTTATATTTGATTTTCAGAAAAACAAGTAGTATTTTTTAATGTATATATGCCCAAAATGGCATGGGGCATAGCTGTAATTTTAAAAAAATGTTGCTGTGCATGGTGGCTCATGCCAGTAATGCCAGAACTTTGGGAGGCCAACGCAGGTGGATCCCTTGAACCTAGGAGTCTGAGACTAGCCTGGGCAACATGGTGAAACCCTATCTCTACAAAAAACAAAAAAATTAGCCAACACTGTTACTCATGAAGCTGAGGCTAGAGAATCACTTGAGCTCAGGAGGTCCAGGCTGCAGTGAGCCATGATTCTGCCACTGCACTCTAGCATGGATGAGAGAGTGAGACACTGTCTCAAAAAAAAAAAAAAAAGCTGTTTATCTGAAAATAAATGTTACCAGGCATCCACTGCTTTTATTTGCTAAGTCTGGCAATTTATAAAAATTAAGTGATACAAGGTATACAAAGTCCTTATAGAAAAGTCCTAGAGATGTAGCAATGGTGAATTCAGGAAAAGCTATTTATATATATTTTTAATAATACAACAAAAATGTTTATCTATTAAGATAAAAAAATTGTAATAATTTGAATTCACCACTTCATAAGGCCACATTGCTATTTTATTACTTCTCCGATAAATTATCTTCAACATTGATTAAAATAGAAAATAAATTTTTATACGCACAGTCAGTACTTCTTCTTAATTACTAATCTGTATGAACCCTGGAAAGAACAGGTTTTAATGTCAGATAGATTTGCACAGACTATTAGGTGAAAGTGAGGTGTATCAACACACCCACAAAAGTCTAGTGCTTCAAATCCAAAGAATGACTGTTAGCTTTTCATGAGTTACAGCCTAAGATTATTCATTCCATACTCATTTGTTTCCTATTTGTTAGCATTGGTAAACAAAACTCAAACTCAATCGATTACATGTAATAGTCCCCAGAAACAGTTACATCATATTTTCTTATTTTAGAAGATTATCCTCAATTCAAATGCTTCAGTCCTTCCAGCATTATAAGATCTAGTAGATTAATTATACAGAACTGGAATTGTGGTTAATAATAATATTTTCTCTTTATCCCTAAAAGAACAATTTAGGAGGCAATCTGAGGTTTAAAAAATTATTAATGGAGATAACACATCGAAATACCTAGGGTTGGAGATACATATATAGATATATATATATAGATATATATATATGAGACAAATATACATATATAATTATTATATGTAACATGTATTATATATTATATAATATTATAATGATGTGATTATATAAAATATATGTATAATCTATAATTATAATATATTATGTAATAGTATATAATATATAATATAATATAGTTTCATATTATATATAATAGATAATATAAAATCATTTTTATAGATTATATAAAATATGTGGTAGGTAATTTATATATAATTATGTGACATATAAGTATATATAATATCTATAATACATAATTTATAATTATACATTGGAAATATAGATATATATATTTAATTATATATAGATTATAAAACTATCTGTATTATAGTCTATAGAGAGAGACTATAAAAAGAAAAGTATTTGAACACAGAGAATCTTAGAGAAGAAATTTTTGGGGGGCTGGGGAGAGAAAGACAGGTGTGCCCTTCCCTCCACTCTCTCCAATCCCAGAATGGCCGTGAAATGATAGCCTGGAGCCAGCTAACAGGAAAGGGATTGACATCCAGAAAAACAGTTGTGTTCATTTTTGTCGTGGCAGAAACTGATAATCTGGAAATTTTACATCCAGAGAAATGGGATATATGGCCTATTTGTTAACACCACGAACTTAACTCAGTTATGCTACACATGCTGGGGAGGAGGTTCAGCAGAAACACTGTAGTGTTTTATTTCACCTGAGTGTCCAAATTATCCCAAGTGTCCTGAATTCGAAATCAAAGTGCTAACTTTAGCACAGTTGCTGGAGTACAATAAATAGTCAATATATGTTATGTTTCTTTCCTTTCCTCTCCTTTACAATATGGGGAGGAAATTCATGGAAAACTTTATCTAATTAAATTAAAAGCATATGATATTTGGTCTAACAGTTATTGAACATATATCATATTATGGATTATTGGTTGTGTTTTTATAGATGTTGTTTCTCATTACCACAAAATCTTTCTAAATATATGTTGTTTCTTCTAGTTTCGATGATCAAATAAAAAATTGGCAATATAATGAACGAGGCCAAAATCTCTCAGTAAGGAATTGGAAAAGCCAGATTCTAACAGTAAGCCTGACCCACTCAAGTCCACTCTTTTCCATTTCAGCACCCCATATCATCCTTTATGTAGCAATGTGTTTAACAATTTTGAAAATTAACAATTGATATGTGGTTTAGAGGAAAGATTTTTGTAATCTAATGAAAGATAAAACCATTACTTAAATACTGAATGTTATGTTTCACAGCACGTGAAATTTTTATTGCCTTATAGAAAGCCACCCTAAAGGCAAGTAATAGGCCAAACAGACATAGTGATAAGTTATTTGTTGAATAAGCAATGACATGCACACCACAAATGTCATACTAACAGTCATATTGAGTCATGAAGAATTTCTAAACAAAATCTAGATAGAAATATTTGAATAAGAAGGTAAAACCAAATGCTTTTATTGGAATACCTATTTGAAGAAGTCCTGGAATTCACATATAAAAATTAAGATACCATTCTTCTTGTCCATTTTTTAGATTTTAAAAGTATAAATAAATTTGTAATTTTGCTGTAACACAAAACGTGGGTGTTTGTTTTAGCGGCATTGATCATATGAATTAATCAATTTAAAATATTTAAAACTCTTCATTGATGATATTCATACAATGAATGCACAATTTTAATTATAATTTAAAATATTTAAAGGGTAAAGCTATCACAAAAATTTAAATTTAGGCATAGACATATATGAAACTATTTCTGGAGAAACTACTAATATACTTTTTGTTTAAATTGAAGGCATATCAAATGGTTAGTTTTACTGATAATTTCTTTTTTCTGTAAAAATTTGTCCTCAAATAATGAAGTAACTATTATGGCATAGGTACAATCTTATCTCACCCAACTCTAAAACTACACAAAATAAGAATAAGAAAGAATTTGTACTGAACAAGAAGACACTAATGTGATTTTATTAATTTTCTCTTATTAGTGTCTCATATAAGGAAGAAAAAGGCTGATATATTTGTTCTTGCTTTCATAACTGAACTTATTTTCAAAATTATGTTTTTCATCCATGACTGATAAAAAATGATCATATCCTGACTCTTAAAAAGTTTTATTGAGTGCAAATTTCTACAGACACCAATTAGACATTTCTGCATTCCAAGAGGACCTTGCCTTTCCCCATCATACCAGTTTTAAAAAAGCATACTATTTACCTTCTACACCTGGTCCTACTGTCATTGCCAAAGCGATCTCATTTCTTCACATCTGAGAGTGTGAACTCTTGCTGTCTCCTCCCAAGAAAACTGTTCCACTGAAATATGTATGAGTGGAAAAGAAGGCAAGATAGCAAATCTTTCACAAGAGTTGTTTTTATTCCTTCAAATCTAGAAGGAGTTAATTCATGGAGAAAATGTTAAGACAAAGGTGTTATAAATATGGTCATAAATCAATAGTCCTTCACAAAGAAGGTTCACATGAAAAATCACACACACACACACACACACACACACACACACAAACGTTCACACAGAATAAAGCACTTCTGTTTAAAGAAGAATAAACCAATCTTATTATTTTCATGAGATTTCTATCGACTACACAGAATAGAGCCCATTAGATGTCTGCTCACTTCCCATTGAGCTGGTACATTCAGTAGCAGACTATGTCAGTAAGTGTACTCTATACTATTTAGTTCATCATGTGCCTTCCTGATTCATTTTTTCCTGCACTGTTAAGTAATTTTAACTTTAAAGGAATTGTGAGAAATAATTCAGGAGATGGCACAAAATGTCTTTGTCCTTCATTTCTTTGTCAGTATTATGCTTGGCATATGTCAATGAAGAAGAAAAACTAAGAACCTATCTGGCTGTGAATAATTTCATCCTCTCACTACTGAAGTATTGAAATTGACTCCTTTTCTTCTCTTCTCTTTTCATCATCTAAACTTTTGACATTTTGGAGAAAAAAATCAAGAATAAATTTACCAAAGAAGCTAGAAACAGGACAACTGGATACCTAAGATAGTCTCTATTTGATTCCATCTTATTTCCTCCAAGTACCAAACATTATAAATTTTATTTTCTTCTATGTGCAATTTAATGAAAAAATGAGACACCAGTGTATAGATGTAAGAAATAACACATTAGTTCTTTTTTATTAATGTTTTAAAACTTTTATTCTGCTTTGATTGTCAAAACCTAATAAGGTATGCATGTAAAATAACTCATGTGGGGTCTGAGTAAATTGATTTTATGAATTCAGTTCAGCTTAATGGTGTCCTCAGCTGTGAACAAAGCATCTTTGTCTTCTGAGCTCAAACCCTGATTTAAATATTTTTCCTAACTCTAGGAAATTTCCAAGAATTGGTAGGCATCCATTCTTCTTATCATCACCACCATGGACACTTAAGGGATATATGTCTTTATCCTTTTTCTTTCTAAGGGTCTTCTGTGTTCTCTAACCACAGAAATAGGAAAGGGGTGGGTGTAAATAATGCTGTTTCTATGGAGACAAGAGGCCTCAAATAGACTCCCTGGCTTTGTCCTTTGTCTCATGTTGTGAATTTTTAGAGAGCCACATGCACGTGTCTCCTAGTGAGTGTCCTTTTCTACAAATTTTTATGAAATGTTTTTGAATTTTATTCTTTATATGTTTATTTCTAAAAGTGTTGTTATTTTTTTTTTTGCTTTTTGTTGTTTTCATTAGCAGTCACCTACCAATCAAACTCAATGCTCTTCCATGCGTTTTACAGTAACTTCAGAAAAGATGTATTGATCTGAAAGTATAAAGATACAATAAAAACATGCTGAACTTATAATAAAATGTGAGTGAATGATAGTAGTTTCCATGTCAATAAATCCTTTTTCTCAGGTGGCACTTAGCAACTTACTACCCTAAAACTTGCCCAGATAAAATAATACCTGAGTTTTTCTTTTGCCTAGAAGTTGTATTTCAACTCTAGAAGACCCTGGGTGGTGAATTAGTTTCATAAACCTGAGGTTTAAAGCACACATTGGTCTACACTCAGAAGCACAACTCAAGGCTAAAGAGACATTCCCCAATAAGCGGGAAGGAGGAGAAGATAACCTCATTCATTTAAATGCTGTTTATGCTCCAGGTTCTGAAGTACAGTCTCTCTCTCTCTCTCTCTCTCTCTCTCTCTCTCTCTCTCTCTCTCTCTCTCTCTCTCTCTCTCTCTCTCTCTCTCTCTCTCTCTTTCTCTTTCTCTCCTCTCACTCTCCCCCAACTTCACCTCAAGTTCTCTCCACAAGGGTGTTGGGGGAGGGAGTTGGCATGCAGCCTAAACTCCTAATCCGGGATAAACAGGTGCTCTTAGTATCTGGAGGTCTGCTGGGGCATGGAGTAGAAAGGGCTCCACTTCCTCATGGTCTCTGTAGAGGAAAATATGGGCGGCTCAGGCTGCTAATTTGAGTCAGTGGGTACTCTGACTGGCTAAGGATCTGCCTAAGTGCAGAGTGGATAAAGCTTCAGTGCACCACAGTCTCTGCATGGGGAGGGTGAGCTGGCTGAGGCTGCAGAACCAGTTGAGCAGGTGCTCTAGATGCCTAGAGATTTGTCTGAGCTCGAAGGTGACAGGGACCCTCTGTACCAGGATCTTTGCACGGGAAGGACAGGGTGACTCAGGCTGCTAGTTCAAGTGAGTGAATATGCCAAATGCCTGGAGTTCTGCCTGGATGTGGAACACAGAGGGCCTTTCTGCACCACTGATCTGTGCACAGAAATGGGCATCTCAGGCTGCTGATTCAGGCAAGGGAGCACTGCGAATGTCTGGAGTTCTGCATGGATGTGGAACAGTGAGGGCCCTGCCTCAACGTGATTTGTGCCCAGGAAGGGTATGAGCTCAGGCTGCAGGTGCAGGCCATCAGGTGCTCTGACTGCCTAGAAATCTGCCTGACTATGGAGCAAAAGGGTCGCAACGCACCATAATCTGTGCACAGAAACAGTGGGTGTCTCAGGCTGCTGATCTAGGCAAGGTGGCACTCCAAGCTTCTGGAATTTGCCTGCGGGTTGAATGGAGAGGGTTGTGCTGCACTAGGATCTCTGGGGAGCTGGATGGGGCACCCAGCAAGGATAAACCCAGACTGGTTACTGGTCATCAGGCTGGCCCTGGCTGTGTATATTATAGAGAAACCGCAGCTGTAGCAGCTCTCCTCCCACCCCAGGCCCCTGAGAGGGAAAGGCACAGTTCTAGTGCCTATGGCTGAGGCACTTTCCCAAATTCTGGCTATGGAAGCCCCTACCCAACTCTAGAGCAAGTGCTCCAATCTTTGGCCTAAGACTACAATGCTGGTGTGGGGCACACTGCCAGGTCACCAAAGAATGCCTGGCTGTGTATGTGACTGGATTAAAATTCCATGCTGCTCTTGGTTTTGGGTTGGGGAAAATGCCTGCAGTTCTTTCAGATGTCTTTTCTTCTCAGTGTCTCCAAGCTTCCCTCCAAGTTAGCTCCATGGCTTAGAAGAAACACAGTGCTCTCCCTTTGGTTGCTCAGATCCCCAGTGGAAAGGTCAATCACGAGGGAGGTTCTCTGACTCTCTCACATAAGAAGACTTCACTCAGTTTTATCAGCCAGGTGCCTTCACAGGAGCCATTTGCCCCTATTCTCCCCAGGATTTGGGATGTCCTTCATGATTCTGGTGGATTCCAATTTCCCTTCTTGAATTAAAGCTCACAGAGTTGATTTTTATGCACTAGTTTGCTATTTCCAAATGGCTTAGGCATGCTAAAAGCTTCTAATCTGCCATCTTTGGGGGAAAAAAACCCAAATATTTTCAAACTACGGAATTTTGAACGTGTAAATATATAATGTATGATATCAAACATTTCCACATTAAAGCTCTGGTGTTCTGTAGCCAAAAAGTGTGTTTACTGGTACAACCCATAATATGACAGCTATGGTTTGGCCCAGTGGATGATTCATTTTTGGCTCAGACTTCTTTTTAAATGTACTTTCCCCATGATTTTCCTCATCATTACAAGGAAAGGAAGGTGAACAGTGGGACGAATTAATAGCTTCCTAGTGATATAAAAAACAGTAAAATTCTGTAGCAGATATTGTTAACTATATTTGAGACACAGGATCCGTATAACTTCTGGCAAATTAAATATAGAAATGGATAATAGAAATAATATTTTATTACTTAAAGCATGAACATTTTTCACATGTGAAACTATTCTCCTTAAAACAAAAAGTCAACTCTGGATAAATCACAGTAAACTCAAACATCTTGCCGTACAGAAAATGGTAAGCTAAACCTAGATAAGAAGAGAAATTTTGATGGAACAAGAACAAAAACAATTTTCTTAAAAATAATCATCTAGATACAATTTTCCCCATTCCTAGGGAATAGAAAGGTTACTAGAGGAGCAATGAACGTTTAACAGTTGGACCCTCTAACACCATATTTATAGATCTTAAAATACATATTTTGTTTAAATGTACTAGCTTATAAATTGCATATAATTATCATTTTAATATGCAGGGTTATTTTCAATTAATTTACTTCTAACTTTACAAAGCCCTAAGCAAAAGAAGCTTCCAGTGATTACAAATGAAATTCCCATCAGGACTGCAACATCATGTGTGGTCCCAAATGGACTTGCTAGTGGGAGCAGGAGAAATTGGGAAATGAGCATCCCACAGAGTTTATCAAAATGGAGATAGAAAACACTATTTCTCTAATAATGTTTGCCTAATTATTTTCTCATAATCAGATACTTTATATAGAGTCAAGTCTGACCACCTAACTAAATTTCAGTTTCATCATCTGTAGAATGGGTAGAGTAATAGAAATATCAAATTATGATTGACAGTCCTGTCCAGTTTAATACTTGTCCTGGACAAACATTTTCTGATATGGACAGTAAATTACATGGTAACTCTACAATTATAAGAAAAACAGAAATTTTTAAGTACCTTTAGTTTACAAATTTCCTCTTTTCCTATGAATTATACCTGTATTGATTAATTTCCCTTTTCTATACTGAAACTTTGCCAAGATCCAAATACAGAGAGCATTCCATTATTTATGGGTTCAAGAAGTGTTTAAATGTTTAATAGGACCTAATATGTACACAACTTGAAATATGACATTAGCAATCCACAAGAAACTCACAGATTAGTACATAGTTGGCCATTTGTCACTGTAATTTGGCAAGCAAGGTTTCCACAACTACTAAAAGAGGCAACAATTTTTATACATCTGGAAAGTTTCATTCAAACTGTACTTTAACACTTTTGACTACACTCACAACAGCAATAATAGATAGAGTTATATAGTACTTGTCTTGAGGATAAATTGCTTCAATTATTTTATTCTGAGAAACAATGAGTCAGTCTGATATTAGGGCAGTTATGAAAAACAACATCGTTTTCATTCTTCAGACTATTTCACTGATCACAGAGGCCTTTTCAAAATGTACTTTTACTAAAATCGTCTTAAAAACTTATTTCTTTTCTACAGAATCTGGTCATTTTTGTACTTTATTTTGTGATATGTCTTATAAAGTGAGATCACATTTCTCCCTCCAACAAAACTGCATCTGTGTAGAGAGAGTCTGTGCTAGTGTTCTCTAACTTTTTCTATACCTACAAAATATAAAGAAGATTATTAACTAAAATGTTTTCTACAATGATGCTAAACATCAATAGGGACACAATGAATACATTTGTTTCATCAAAAACCACAAGGCTCAGTTTTAAAAAGTCTAAGATCAATGAGAAAGAGTTTTAAATGGCTTCTGTAGGCCCAGTCTAGAAAGCTATAGTAAGCTGAAGCACTGTAATTATGCCCAAATAAATTTCATGGCACCTTTAAATTGTTAGTGTAATCCATGTTATGTTAATATTCGTTCATTTTGATATCAGCTCTTATGACAAGTGAAACTGTCATTGTTTCGATTGCCACTGCTTGCAGACATGAATAGATACTCAAAAGGAAATAAAAATGAACAAACACATGATTGTACCACAAATGTTTTAGTTAAGATTATCCACATAATTTGCATCCCTCGTTTAAATTGTTTAGAGTCCATTTTTATTTTCTCCTCACTGATGAAGATGGGCTTAATATTCCCTTCAGTTTGATTACGTCTTAGATAGTTCTCTTCCTTACTCTATTCCTGCCTTCCCTTTCCTTTTCTTTTTGATTTTGTTTTTTGAGACAAAGCCTCACTCTATTGCCCAGGCTAGAGTGCAGTGGCATGATCTTGGCTCACTGCAACCTCTGCCTCTCAGGTTCAATGATTCTCATATCTCAGTCTCCCAAGTAGCTGGGACTACAGGTGCCTACCACCATGCCCAGCTGATTTTTTGTAATTTTAGTAGAGACAGGGTTTCACCATGTTGGCCAGGCTGGTCTCAAACTCCTGACCTCAGGCGATTCACCCGCCGTGGCCTCCCAAATTATTGAGGTTACAGGCATGAGCCACTGAGCCATCTGACTTCCCTTTTCTTAGAGAATTTACATTAGAAAATTTGTAATTGTTTTCTCTTCTCCTTTGAGATGTAAATCATTTAAAATTCTTGCCAGTTGTCTTTGGGTAATGCCAATTAGCAAACACAGGTGACTTACATGACTTACCCCACCCCAGCTCTTAACTCTCCAGCTCTTGTTTTAAGAGTAGTTGAGCTTCAACAAACTTCTAGTTTCTCTCCCATGTTGCAGTATTGTTGAATTAAGCCCTTTTTGTTCCATTCAACTTGACCACCCAAGACTATGGACTTCATAAGGTATATAGTTGACATGGTTTGGGTTTTTGTCCCCATCCAAATCTTGTGTTGAATTGTAATCCCCAGTGTTGGAGGAGAGGGTTGTTGGGAGGTGACTGGATCATAGGAGTATATTTCCAACTTGTTGTTCTTGTGATAGTGAGTGAGTTCTCATGAGATCTGGTTGTTGAAAAGTGTGTAGTACCTCTCTTTTCACTTTCTTCCTTGTACTACAGCCATGTAAGAAGGGTCAGCTTCCTTCTTGCCTTCCACCATGATTGTAAGTTTCCTGAGGCCTTCCCAGACATGTTACCTGTAAAAGCCTGGAGAACAGTGAGTCAATTAAACCTCTTTTATTCATAAATTACCCAGTCTCAGGTAGTTCTTTATAGCAATGTGAGAATGGACTAATGCAATAGTATAGAAGTAACTTAAAATATATGTTATTCTTATTTACCTATTAAGGTTATATTATGCTAACAGGCTTGTGCATAGCCAAAAGCAGATTTTTAAAAATTATTTGCTGAGAGGACAATTAGGTGCTTCTAATCAGGGCCAGTTTTGTTATATGATGACCAAGGTAAATTATGGTAAATGAATTCTTTAGGCATGTTCAATTAGCACTGTATAGATACTAGACTTAAGATTTTTTAATTAGAAGACTGATTTTGCAATAACTTTTGTATAATTTAATACAAACTGAAAAGCGTTTAATGAATCTGATTCCATTACTCTAAATATTTTATACATTGAATTAAAAGTAAAAAGTATCTTCAGTCTTTGCTTTTCTTTCTTATAATTTCCACACAGGACAATTCTTGTGCTTTCACTGGTGTGGTAATCGCTTTCATCTGTATACAGTTAAAGAACCCTGTCCATTTCTATTTACTAACCACATTATTTGAAAATTAATCATTAGATTACTTCAAGTAGACTGAAAACTACCATGTCTATATATGTATTCAATAGTCTTTCTGCTCAAGATAGCAGTGGCTATTTTGTAAAAGCCTTTTATTTCAGTAGTCTCTCTGTGTTCACCTCTTTATTATGGAATAAATCCACTTAGCATAGTTCACAAAAAATACAGAAAGTCCAAAGCAAGTCACAGGATTCCTTTTCTTCTTATAAAAAAAGATATCACATTTCTCTTGAAAACAGTTTTGCTAAATAGGCCTATTTCCTCATACTAACACTGCTCTACTTATGTATTTATTTGATTTTAATCTGACTAATGAAAAAATCTACAACAATTTTTGGCTCTGAAGTTTGTTTTTTGATTGGGCTTGAAAGTAGTTTTACTTCATGTTGAGAAAGAATTGGCTGCAGAAACGAACTTGAAGATGACAGAGAAAATGCATTTTAAGTTAGTATGTCAATTTGGTAAACATTTTTACTGAAGAAAAATGAGAAGTCAACTAAATACTTCTAATTACCTTTAGTTATGGTAGATATTCTGGTGAGAAGTTATGATATTATGTTTATTTGTTTTAATTACACAAGTCTTTTAACATTCAGTTTATGGTAATATTGAGAATTAATCTTTTAAAAATTTGAACGAATTGTTACTGACAGATCCTAGTGTAAGGGGGCAAAACAAGTATTCTCTTGATAATTCTCTTGTTTAGGGAACACACTTTATTAGACACTGTGGTTATACAAAGGTACAATATTATTTTCCTTTCTGAAAAGCAGAGTTTGGGACAAATTAGGGAAATGAATCTGCATAATATATAAAAGTTTTTCAACTTTCTAGGCCAAAATTATAATGCCAAGTGATATTTCTTCTCTGATGGAGTTTCCACGTGTGGAGATGACTTCTGTGTAAGAAGTCAGCTAAGGAGAAAAGTAGCTAACAAGGACGCTTCTGTGGAAAGCTAGAGTTCCTCTTTATAAAGTAATAGTAGACTGTTATTTTACCTTTCTTTTTTCTTCCCATCCCTTCAGGTAAAGTTTTCTTTAATAGCATACTTTGGTATTTAGAAAAATAAACAGGGAGCTCTGCTCACAATGGGGATGAGTAGTTTAGAGACACAGATAGCATGTTATTTGAAGTTATTGTAGCTCAGAGTAAAGGCGCAAAGTTATACCAGATAGATTCTGAAAAGGAAAATATTCCCTGGAGATCGGTGAAACACATGGGAGAGGACTCAACTTTCAGTCTTCATGCAGACAGAGCTCTTGGACTGCAGTAATTGGCATTTAATAGAGTGGTACCCCTGGCTGAACTACAGAAAGAAAAAATGAGAACTCAAGGAATCAGAGAATAAGATGACATTATTTGTGGATAAAAATATTAATTGAAAGTACTGTTATTTTGTCCTCAACTTATATAAGGCAAGTGGCATCATAATCATCTTTTTATCAATCATGATTTTTACAAATTGAAGCACAAAGAGAGAGGGTACATAAGAGAGAAAAAAATTACAAAAAATGATGATGAAGTGGAATCTGCATGAAGGCCAATGCCTCCAGGAGTCACAGAAATAAAGAGCTGAAAATTCCATTCATGAATGTAGGAAAAATTCTTCAAATCTAAACAATAATATTCACCCATCCTAGCCCCCAAACTGTTCATTACAACTGATCTCAACTACTTTTCCTCATGTAAACTTAGGAGGTTTTGCAGATCAGCCTGGTATGTTAATTTTCAACCAGAAGATTCAACTAGTATTTCTATTTGGATTTTGTTTGCTGAGGATCTTGTAAAGTCAACTAGAGTAGTTCAAGTTCCTTGATAGCTAATCTCTATGACAAGAGTACTCAGTTATGAGTCATTCAAAGTTGCTTTGCAATGAGGGCTTTAGGCAAAAAGAGGCAAATATTCACTGATGTTATAAATATTCTGGCGGTGCAAATAAAGATGATCCCTCAAAGTGTGCTGGGATTCCAAGCTAAGTCTTAGACTATTTCTTTTCTAATATACTAAAGGTAGAAGAATAAAGAAGAGCCTATATTTAACTCCAGCATATTTACATCCTAATTAGCTCTGTTAAGATTTTAAATTTTACTTGATGTGATATTAATTATGTTTTATCCACATATTTTAATGTTTCAAATTTAGAATTGCCTTTTACCATTAATAGTTTCAACATCAGAAAAGAATACATACACATTTTATTTAACTTTCCAAAACCTGATTCCATAAACATGCAAAATAGAATCATACTATTGCTTTCATGTATATTATAATTGCTCAGTTTGACTTACCCTGTAAATATCTGTAGATCATTAAGAACTAATTACAATATAAACATTTTTAGTTAGCATTAGTAGTTTCCTGCATATCAATGGAGGACTATGCAGTGATTTAAAATCTTCGTTTTTAAATTTGGCTAAATATTTTCCCTTTTATTTTTTCCAGTTTGTTTATCTGAATCTCAAGTTGTAACTATAAGCATCAAGCAAAAACATTTCTAGAGAAATAAGACATAGTTAAATTATCTTTTTGGACCTGATATAATCAAAGGTCTTCTATGGTACTCTAGCTTGTCTTTAAAAGGTTATCAGAAGAGAACATGTAACTTGAAAGCGTAATTCATTCTAACATAAAAAAATTGGCTATCTATACCAGAAGTGGAATTACTACAAAATGATTAGTTTTTGATATATGAATCTTATTAACTATTAACTCATATGACAATATTTATTGAGCTACTTTTATTTTTGAGATGGAGTCTTGCTCTGTCACTCAGGCTGGAGGGCAGTGGTGTGATATTGGCTCATTGCAACCTCTACCTCTCAGATTCAAGATGTCTCCTACCTCAGCTTTCCAAGTAGCTGGGATTACAGGTGCCGATCACCATGCCTGGCTAATTTTTGTATTTTTAGTAGAGATGGGGTTTCGCCATCTTGCCAGGCTGATCTCTAACTCCTGACCTCAGGGGATCCACCAGCCTCAGCCTCCCAAAGTGCTGGGATTACAGGGGTGAGACACCATTCCCAGCCTATTGAGCTACTTCTATCTGCCCTATATTATATCACAGCTGAGTTCATATTGTGAGAGAAGAGGTAGTCAAAGGAAAGAAAAAAGTGAGTTAACAGGCATGTACATGAGAACAAAATAATTAAGTGAAATCTGGAGGAAGGGGAAGGGTTAAATGGGTATATCTGTTTTTCTTGTTCAGGATAGGAAAAACAAGAAATAATTCAAATGAAAGAACTTGTGCCAAGTTCAGTATATAGGTAACTTCTATATCATCAACTGTTGCATAATTAAACAGAGAATATAAATATAATTTTCACTATATCATTCCTGAAAATGAGGTCACAGCTTACATTCTCCCTCTGTCCCTTTTCATGTATCAATGCAAAATCTTTAAGTAATTTAGGACATCACTACATCATGGTATAATTCCTATTATCTTTTAAATTATGACTTATTGTTAAGTTCAACTGTGAGAAGTTAGGATCAAATAGTCTGATGGGACGTTCAGACTATTTGAAAGTAGAGTTCTTGAGTCCTAATCTTTTCGTACTTTCTAAATATGTAATTTGCAGCAAGTCATTACACTCCTTGGCACTTCTCTTTAAAATGAGGAAGGGTACACATGCCTAGTTCAATGAACAATTTATTTAAAATCACTGTATAGAGTCTAAAGTAATGAAAATATTTTGATTATATTGACAAATGTATATAATGATTATGATTTTGGTACCCTTTTCCAGCTGAATATGAAAATAAATATTTTGGTACTTTGTGAAATTTCATGTAAAAGCCTACAGAGAAAATTTTTAAAAAAGGAATAAATAATACAAAATGTGAAGACCTAAATGGTTTTAGATTATACCCCCTGCCCCACCCACCCCATCACCAGATATGCTCTGGCATGCTCATGAACGAGAAAACAAAAAATTCATTTTTGAATAGTTAAGAATGTTGGCAAGGTATAAGAGATGCATTGGAAATAAAATCCTGTATAAAGACTTAAAGACGAAAATGACTCTATTTTAAGTAGTTAAAAATGTCAGGACATGTGAAGGACAAGAATAGACTGAATAGATTAGCATGTTAACAGCTTTGTGGAGTATGAAAAAGTGTCTGAAATGTATTGATTGTTGGCACATATCAAATCAGAAAATAGTGGAAGGGCACATTTAGGCTAAAATGTTGATATATTCAAGGTTAATATAGTTTGTAACTCATAAGACAGGTTGTGTAATACACAGAAAGGAAGAATGTCATAACCGAGATCAAAGTGAATTATGTTTATTTTAATTTAATTCTTCACGCAGTGTTTATAACAAATTGAGAGGAAAACCAGGCATTGGACAACACTTCAATGGACAGTTGAATTCAAAGAATCTCTCTTTTTGGAGGTTTTGGCTGTAGTTCTTACAGAAATTAGAAAATCTAAATTGCCTTGAAAGAAACCAGACAACGTTTTTTATGTTAGACAAAATTAGGTACTGGTCCAGAGAAAGAGCTGTTCTTAGACTTACAAAATTTAAACTTAGTATCTTCATTTCTCAGCAACCATAAAATAATTTAGGCTATCTTAATAATTTGGGCTTATCATATATGATATGATAGCATATGTGAGAATTGCATCATCTTCAAGAAACTTAGGTTTGTAGCTTATAAGTGTAGATCCAGATAGCTCAAGGATTGAGCTGTAGAGTATAAATTGTGATTGAGGGGCAGATTTGGGAAATTCAAAATGAGCCAGAAATAGTATTAGGCATAAAGTAAGCAAGGAATTCATGACAACATATTATTTGAGATAAAGATTCATGGGAAGTTCATTAGAAAAAAAACAATTTTTGTAATAGCATAAAATAAGAATTGTTGCTTTGTATTGCTTTTGTGTACTTAGTTCATGAATGTCTAAATGATACTGTTCCAAAAGCCAGTTTGCCAGAGTAGTCATGAGCATAAACTTGTACCTGTATCTTCAGGCTTTGTGTCTTCACACTAACCCCGCCCCTACCCCAGTCACTATTGACTGGACCAGTGATCCATTAGATCTTTGTAATAGATGCTAGAATTCAGCCACCTATGATGAGCTTGAAGATGTACTTAGGGGTTCATGGAAAAAGAAACATAAGCTTAAATAGAGACTGTTCAGAAGTTTGGTTTGGGCAGCTGGTGATCTCTCTCAATGACATCATGGTCATCATGTCCACCTATAATATAAAAGAAAAATAACAAAAATTAAAACTACCAAGTAGTAAATCTTTAACCACCTAAGACTAATGAGACTGTGTGATACTATTATAAACCATGACAACAAAATCTTTAGCCAAAAAAGTAAAAGTTGTTCAGCTTTAATTTCTAACTTTAAAGCTTTGTGTAATGTTCCACAATGTTTCCTTTAATATGATAATACCCCACATCATTATGGATTCAAACAGAAAATGAGAAGGTTTATAAAAAGAAAAGAAGAATAACAATTTAAGTATAATTGTTACTATTTAAAGGAGATTCAAGAAAATCATCTTTAAATAAACATTTGACTATTTAATTGTGCATTTCCCTAATCCTTGTTTTGTTTGGAATAAAGCTTACACATGATAAATCTCTAATTGCTAAATATATTGAGCAAAAATGGTTGGGAAAATATTTTATAATTTGATTTATTGTTTATTACAATTCTGTGCTTTGAAAAAGAATTCTAAAATAATCATTTTTACTCTCTAACTATACTAGGGGACCTATACATCATTTTAATGTGATACTCTTTTAAAATTCAATATCTTTAAAAAAAACTTCACTGCACCTTAGAACTGGTTAATATGCAGTCCTGAAATATTATGGACAAAAATGCACATCCAGTTCCATCTTGATTTGCAAGTCTCAGACAGCCCAAACATATAAAGAGTTTTTATTTTCCCAGTTTTTAAGATTTTGATATTTGGAAGTACATCTTAGAAGTATACTTTGCTTTGAAATTATTATCTAAAATATCTACTTGTTCAGGGTCATTTATCTGAAATTTCCCATTTTTAAGAAATTTTCTATTAAGTTTAAACGTTAAGCTATTTACTCATTATGCTAAAAATAACCACAATCATTCTTTGTAATCTATGTAGATAATATACATAAAACAGATAATAGCCAGGCACAGTGGCTCATGACTGTAATTCCAGCACTTTGGGAGGCTTAGGCAGGTGGATCACCTGAGGTCGGGAGTTCGAAACCAGCCTGATTAACATGGTAAAACCCTGTCTTTACTAAAAATACCAAAAAAAAAAAGTTAGCTGGGCATGGTGAAGGGCAACTGTAATCCCAGCTACTTGGGAGGCTGACACAGGAGAAAACCTTCAACCTGGGAGGCAGAGGTTGCAGTGAGCCAAGATCACACCACTGCACTTCAGCCTGGGTGACAAAGTGAGAGTCTGTCACAAAAGCACAAATTAAAAAAAAAAAAAAAAGATAGTAAATAACTAAAATGAATCATTAAATTTCATTGCAGAACTTTAGATGTACTAAAGAGATACAAATTACCTTCACCAGTTTATCACACCCTCCATAGTGCAAATCCATTCCAGAGATTGTTAGGTGTACACATTGCCCTCATATTGGATTCTTAACAGCAATGATTATAAAGTTTATCCTATTTGTCCACTCAGGCTTTCACTTGTTGGCCATTTTTACTCTGGAAACCTTGATGTCTCTAAGTTCTCCCATCATGTAGCTATGGTTTTCATCACTTTAGCGTGACCAGCCTTATCTGAGATGGGCTACTTCAGGTACAACATATCATGCTCCAGTGGTTTGTTCCTTCCTGCTTCCCAGTGGTGCATACCCCTGACTCTCAATTCAATTTCCTCTATACATTGTCCCAATCCAGCTTGCCTATTATGAGACTTAATATCTTACGCATTTTGGTATGATCCTTCAGCTACCACTTCCTCACCTCTCACTGATGTAGTTCCTAGATACACATAAATAAAACAGTAACAGTTGTGGATTATTCAATGTTTGGTTAGTTTAATTTATTTGTTGATATTTGGCATTGTGCAAGAGAGATCATGTAACATAATGTTTAAGGCTATGAGATTTACAATCTAAAATAAATCTGTGTTTGAGATATGCCTCTACTTATTTGCTGTGTGGTATTATGGGATTTGGTCAATTTCTATCAGCATCTGTTTTCTCTGAAGTAAGAGTGAGAGAAAATGATTAATTTATTTCTTAAAGTCATTGTGAGGATTCAGTAAGATAATAGATTTAAGAATTTAACATATAAGTGGGAAAATATAAGAATTTCAAAACGAAAAGGACTGCTGTACACTAACATAACACTCTTGTCATGATTATGGTAAAATATGGTGTACTTCTAAAAGTGTTAGTTTAATACTCTATTGCTCCAGTCAGGATATGCTAAGTTGTGCTACCATAATAAATACACGCAAAAAGCTCAAAAGGTTAACAAATGATTTATTTTTCAGACATGCTACATGTCCATTTCAGGTCAGCTACAGAACTCTGCTATGTGTCATCATGTTCTGTCTTTGGACCTGATGATGAAACAACAGCCACTATCTAGAACATACAAATCACCATTGCAACAGTAAATAACAGTGCACACTGTCAGTACGCAGGCACCTAAAACTTCTTGCTTCAAACTGGCATGCTTCACTCTCACATTTCATTGGCTGGAGCAAGCCGCATAATCACATTTAAAGGTGACAGGAAAATCCAATTCTGCATTCATCTAAAAGAGGGAGAAAATAAAATTTTGATGGATAGCATTAATATCTATCATAGTTATCATGTTTCATTCCTCCCAGTTACTACATTAAAAAATAAGAAAAAAAAACCTCTCAGAATACTCTTCTCAGAAACAAAAACTTTTTTCAGTTAGCTTTACTTTGAAATACTCCTGAAAGAAGTGTTCATGCTGAAGAGTGAGATAGATCTCTGATTCCTAGAGCAACTCTGTAGAATCCAACCTTCTAGATGGTAAGAAAAAGGTCTTGTTACAGCCTACAATTTTATTCAAGGATCCTCTTAGTTGTGACTGTATATCAGAGTCATTTGTTTTATTTCATTTTGTCTTTAACATACACATGGTTAGGCTTCACAGAAGAACTAACTTGACTTTCAAACTGGGTGGTCAAAAACTAAAAGTGCCACTCTATTCAAAGGTAGGAATCAATCTACATTGATTTTTAATTCATTTCTAATGAGATTCTTAGACACATGTAAAAGACATAGGTGAATGAAGAATGTAAAAAAAAATTTCCTAAAATTGCAAATGCATATCACACACACACACACACACACAAATATATGCATATATACCCTCTCACATGTATATAAAATATATATTAAATTATAATCTAATATAAACATGTATATTCTTCTTTATTCATATTTTATACTTGTAAACCTTGGGAAGCTAGATGTAGAAATGGGACTAAAATATTACATTTGTTAATTGTATTTTTCATAAAATGTGTATATTTTTCTTTTTTTAGAGAAGCATAGTTTGTAGGATTTTATTATTTCAATAATGCTAAGTACATTAATGAATTCCTTATACAATGGCAACATCTTTTTTTTAATTAAAAATTTTATTTAAATAGGGTTTTGGGCAACAGGCGATGTTTGGTTACATAAATGGTTTATTTACTGGTGATTTCTGAGATTTCAGTGCTCCGATCACCCAAGCGTGTAAACTGTACCCAGTGTGTAGTATTTTATCCTTCACCCCCTCCCATCCTTTCCCCAAAGTTCATTATATCATTTTTAAGCTTTCACATCTTCATAGCTTAGCTCACATTTATGAGGGAGAACATAGGATGTTTGGTTTTCCTTTTCTAAGTTCACTTCACTTAGAATTGCATTTTTCTGATTGTTAGTTATGTTGAGCATTTTTTCATGTTTGTTGGCCATTTCTATATCTTCTTTTGAGAATTCTGTTTATGTCCTTAGCCCACTTTTTGAATGGGATTGTTTGTTTTTTTCTTTGTGATTTGTTTGAATTCCTTGCAGATTCTGGCTATTAGTCATTTGTCAGATATATAAATTGTTAATATTTTCTTCCATTCTGTGGGTTCTCTGTGTTACTGTGCTGATTGTTTCTTTTGCTGTGCAGACTTTTGTAGTTTAACTAAGTGTGATCTATTTATCTTTGTTTTTGTTGAATTTGTTTTGGGGCTGTTGGTCATGAAGTCTTTGCCAAAGCCAATGTCTAGAAGCACTTCCCCAAGGTTATTTTCCAGAATTTTTATGGTTTCAGATATTAGATTTAACTATTTGATCCATCTTGAGTTGATTTTTGTATAAAGTGAGAGATGGTGATCCAGTTTCATTCTTCTACATGTGGCTAGCCAATTATCCCAGCACCATTTATGGAACAGGGTGCCTTTCCCCCTTTATGTTTTTGTTTGAAGTCAGGCAGTACAATGCCTCCAGATTTGTTCTTTTTGCTTAGTGTAAGGCCAGTTGCCCTGCCGGGAGTCAAACGGACACATTCATCACTCTCCGTGCCTGATAACTGAGTCATCACCCAAGCTCATTATCTGGCTTCCCCACAAAGCTTCCCCACACCCACCTCTGCATACCATGCCCAAGCCCACACTCAGCACTAAATTATGCATCCAACCTCCAGCCAGCTGTTAAAAACCCTGCAGAGAATTTTTTTTAAAAGAAGCCCCACCGTTCCCTGCCCAACAACAGCCTGCTCTTTCCGCCCCCAGCAGGCCTGCATACCCAAGGTCTTGCCCACCTACCAATGGCAGCTAGTTTCATGTACTTCCTACTTTAATTCCATGTACTTCCTCCTCCTCAACAGCCAATAGAAATGCCTTCTCTTTGTTTCCCCAGTAGTCAATCAAGGCCCACTTACCCAAAGTCCCACCCACCTACCAATGGCAGCTAGTTTCATGTACTTCCTACTTGAACTCCATGTACTTCTTCCTCCTCAACAGCCAATAGAAATGCCTTCTCTTTGTTTCCCCAGTAGTCAATCAAGGCCCACTTACCCAAAGTCCCACCCGCCTACCAATGGCAGCTAGTTTCATGTACTTCCTACTTTAACTCCATGTACTTCCTACTCCTCAACAGCCAATAGAAATGCCTTCTCTTTGTTTCCCCAGTAACCAATCAATTGCCTGCACACCCCACACCCTGAACAGCTGGGTGCGACTTCTCTGGCCCCTCTTGGACCACTGAGGTTGCCCGGGAGCTGAATAAATTGGCTTCTCACTTTTTTTTATACCTGCTTCAGTTTCCTTATTTTACCTCGGCAATAAATCTTAACACTTAGTCTTGCTTTAGCTATGTGGGTTTGTTTTTGGTTTCATATGAATTTTTGGATTGTTTTTTCTAGTTCTATGAAGAATGATGTTGGTACTTTGATGTGAACTGCATTGAATTGGTAGACTGCTTTCAGCACTATGGTCATTTTCACAATATTGATTTTACCCACCCATGAGCATGAGGTATGTTTCCATTTGTTTGTGTCAACTGTAATTTCTTTCAGCAGCGTTTGGCAGTTTTCTTTGTAGAGGTCTTTCACCTCCTTAGTTAGATATATTCCTAAGTATTTTATGTTATTTTTGTAGCTATTATAAAAGGGGTTCAGTACTTGATTTGATTTTCAGCTTGGTCACTATAATTCTGTATCCTGAAACTGCTAAATTCTTCTATCTGTTCTAAGAGCTTTTTAGATGAGCCTTTAGGATTTTCTAGGTATTCAATCATATCATTAGCAAACAGTAACAGTTTGCCTTCCTCTTCACTGATTTGGATGCCCTTTATATCTTTCTCTTATCTGATTGCTCTGGCTAGGAGTCCTACAACTATGCTGAATAGAAGTGAAAGTGAGCATCCTTGTCTTGTTTCAGTTCTCAGGGGCAACTGTTTCAACATTTCCCTGTTCAGTATAATGTTGGCTGTGTGTTTGTCATAGATGGTTTTTATTACATTAAAGTATTTCCTTCTATGCTGATTTTACTGAGGGTTTTAATCAAAAAGCAGTGCTGGATTTTCTCAAGTGCTTTTTCTGCATCTATTGAGATGATCGTGTGATTTTTGTTTTTAATTCTGTTTATGTGGTGTATCACATTTATTGACTAACATGTTAAAACATCCTCAAATTTCAGGTATAAAATCCACATGATCATGGTAGATTATCTTTTTGATATGCTGTTGGATTCTGTTAGCTAGTTTTTTGTTGAGGATTCTTGCATCTATATGCATTACAGATATTGGTCTGTAGTTTTCTTTTTTTGTTGTGTCCTTTCCTGGTTTTGGTGTTAGGGTGATACTGGCTTCATAGAATGATTTAGGTAAGATTCCCTCTTTCTCAGGCTTGTGGAATAGTGTCACTAGGATTGGTACCAGTTCTTCTTTGAATGTCTGATGTAACTCACCTGTGAATCTGTCTGGTCATAGAGTTTTTTTGTTGTTGACAATTTTATTTTAGTACCATTTCAGTGTCGGTGCTTGTTATTGGTTTGCTTAATGTTTCTATTTCTTCCGGGTTTATCTAGGAGGGTTGTATATTTCCAGGAATATATACATCTCCTCTAGATTTTCTAGTTTATGCATGTAAATGTGTTCATAGTAGTCTTGAATGATCTTTTGATTTCTGTTCTATCAGTTTAACACCTCCCATTTCATCTCTAATTGAATTGAATTTATTTGGATCTTCTCTATTCTTTTTGTGGTTAATCTTGCTTTGGTCTATCAATTTTATTTATCTTTTCAAATAACCAGCTTTTTGTTTTATTTATCTTTTGTTTTTCAATTTCATTTAGTTCTGCTCTGATCTTTGTAACTTTTTTCTCCTTCTGTTTCGTTTGGATTTGGTTTGTTTTTCTTTCTCTAGTTCCTGAGGTGTAACCTTAGATTGTTTGTGCTCTCTCAGGCTTTTTGATATAGCATTCGATGCTATGAATGCTCCTCTTTGCACTGCCTTTGCTGTATCTCAGAGATTTTGATAGGCTTTGTCACTATTATCATTCAATTCAAAGACTTTTTAAATTTCCATATTGATTTCATTGTTGATCCAATGATCAATCAGGAGCAGGTTATTTAATTTTCATGTATTTGAATAGTTTTGAGGGTTTCTTTTACAGTTGATTTCTATATTAGTGCATTTTCATGCTGCTGATAAAGACATACCCAAGACTGAGCAATTTACAATAGAAAGAGGTTTAATTGGACTTACAGTTCCACATAGCTGGGGAAGCCTCACAGTTATGGCAAAAGGCAAGGAAGAGCAAGTCACATCTTACAATGATGGCAGCAGACGAAGAGACAGGAGCCCTTGTATGGAAACTTCCCTTTACAATACCATCAGATCTCATGAGACTTATTTGCTATCATGAGAACAGCATGGGAAATACCTGCCTCCATTATTAATTGCCTCCTACATGGTCTGTCCCACAGCACATGTGAATTCAGGATGAGATTTGGGTGGGGACACAGCCAAGTCATATCATTCTACTCCTGGCCCCTCCCAAGCCTCATGTCCTTACATTTCAAAACCAATCATGGCTTCCTGATAGTCCCCCAAAGCTTAAAACATTTTAGCATTAACTCAAAAGTCTACAGTCCAAAGTCTCATCTGAGACAAGGCAAGCCCCTTTCACCTATAAGCCTGTATATTCAAAAGCAAACTACTTACTTCCTAGATACAATGGGTGTACAGACATTGGGTAAATACAGCCATTCCAAATAGGAGAAATTAGCCAAAACAAAGGGGCTACAAGCCCTTGCAAGTCCAAATTCCAGGAGGATAGTCTAATCTTAAGCCCTAAAATGATCTCCTTAGACTTCATGTATCACATCAAGGTCACACTAATGCAAGAGTGGGTTTTCATGGTCCTTGGAAGCTCCACCTCTGTGGCTTTGTAGGATATAGTCCCCCTTCTGGCTACCTTTATTGGCTATCATTGTCTGGGGCTTTTCCAGGTTCATGGTGCAAGTTGTTGGTGGATCTACCATTCTGGCGTCTGGAGGATGGTAGCCCTCTTCTCACAGCTCCACCAGGCAGTGCCCTGGAAGGGACTCTGTGTCAGGGCTCCAATCCCACATTTCTCTTCTGCATTGTCATAGCAGAGGTTCTTCATGAAGGCTTTGCTCCTGCAGTAAAATTCTGCCTAGGCATCTCAGCATTTCCGTGCATTTTCTGAAACCTAGGTGGTGGTTCCTAAACCTCAATTTTTAACTTCTGTGCACCCACAAGCTCAATACTACATGGAAGCTGCCAAGGCTTGAGGCTTCCACCCTCTGAAGCAACAGCCTGAGTCATACCTTGGCTCCTTTTGAGATGCAGGGTACCTAGTCCCTAGACTGCACACAGCATGGGGACCCTGAGACTGGCCCATAAAACTATTTTTTCCTAGGGTTTCAGACTTGTGATGGGAGGGGCTGCCATGAAGACCTCTGACATGCCCTGGAGACATTTTCCCCATTTTCTTGGTGATTAAAATTCAGCTCTTTGTTATGTATGCAAATTTCTGCAGCAGGCTTGATTTTGTCCTCAGAAAATGGGATTTTCTTTTCTATCACGTTGTTAGCCTACAAATTTTCCAGACTTTTATGCTCTGTTTTCCTTTTAAAACTGATTTTATTTTAATTATTTTTTTCTAAGACAGAGTTTTACTCTTGTTGCCCAGGCTGGAGTGTAATGACAAGATCTCAACTCACTGCAACCTCCACCTCCTGGATTCAAGCAATTCTCCTTCCTCCGCCTCCTGAGTATCTGGGATTACAGGCATTTGTCACCATGTCCAGCTAATTTTTGTATTTTTAGTAGAAATGAGGATTCATTGGCCAGAATGCTCTCAGACTCCTGACCTCAGGTTATCCAACTGCCTCAGCCTCCCAAACTGCTGGCATTACAGGCATGAGCCACTATGGCTGGCCCAAAATGAATGCTCTTAACAGCCCCCAAGTCACCTCTTGAATGCTTTGCTGCTTAGAAATTTCTTCTGCCAGATACCCTAAATTATCTCTCTCAAGTTCAAAGTTTCACAAATCTCTAGGGGAGGGGCAAAATGCCATGAGTCTCTTTGCTAACACATAGAAAGAATCACCTTTGCTCCAGTTCCCAAGAAATTCCTTATCTCCACTTGAGACCACCTCAGCTTCAATTTCGTTGTCCATATAATTATTAGCATTTTGGTCAAAGCCAGTGAACAAGTCTCTAGGGAATTCCAAACTTTCCCACATTTTCCTGTATTCTTCTGATTCCTCCAAACTGTTCCAACCTCTGCCTATTAACGAGTTCCAAAGCTGCTTCCACATTTTTGGGTATTTTCTTCAGTGGCACACCACTCTACTGATATCAATTTACTGTATTAATTCATTTTCATTCTGCTGATGAAGACATACCCAAGACTGGGTAATTTACAAAAGAAAGAGGTTTAATTGGACTTACAGTTTCACATAGCTGGGGAAACCTCACAATCATGGTAGAAGGCAAGGGACAGTAAGTCACATCTTACATGGATTACAGGAGGCAAAGAGAGAGAAGCTTCTATAGGGAAACTCCCCCTTATAATACCATCAGATCTCATGAGACACATTTGCTATCATAACAGCATGGGAAAGACAGGCCTCCATTATTCAGTTACCTCACACTGGGCCCCTCCCACAACACATGGGAATTCAAGATGAGATTTGGGTGGTGACACTGTCAAACCATATCAAGTTCCTATTTTATGCTACTGTAGTCTGAGAGAGCACTTGATGTAATTTTGATTTTTTATATTTATTGAGACTTGTTTTGTGGCCTATCATATGGTCTATTTTGAAGATTGTTCCATGTGCTGATGAATAGAATGGATATCCTGCAGTTGTTGGTTAGAATGTTCTGTAAATGTCTGTTAACCCCAATCATTTGTGGGTATAGTTTAAGTCCATTGTTTCTTTGTTGACCTTCTGTCTCGATTAACAGCCTAGTGCTCTCCATGAAGTACTAAAGCCCCTTACTAGTATTGTGTTGCTGTCTATGTCATTTCTTAGATCTGGTAGTAAATGTTCTATAAATTTGAGCACTTCAGTGTTAGGTGCACATATATCTAGGATTGTGATATTTTCCTGTTGGACAAGTCTTTTCATCATGTAATGTCTCTCTTTGTCTTTTTTAACTGCTGTTGCTTTAAACTTTGTTTTGTCTGATTGCCACTCCTTGATTTTCATGCATATCTGCATGGAATATCTTTTTCCACACCTTTACCATAAGTTTAAGGGAGTCCTTATGTGTTAGGTGAGTCTCTTGAAGATAGCATATACTTGACTGGTGAATTGTTACCCATTTGGTCATTCGGTATCTATTAAGTGAAGCATTTATGCCATTTACATTCAACGTTAGTATTGAGATATGAGGTACTATTCTATTAACCATGCTATTTGTTGCATAAAAACCTTGTTTTTTTTTTAATTGTGTTGTTGTTTTATAGGTCCTGGGAGATTTATCAATTTAAAGAGATTCTTTCTTAGTATATTTTAAGGATTTATTTTAAGATCTAGTGCTCCTTTTAGCACTTCTTATAATGCTGGCCTGGTAGTGGCAAATTCTCTCAGCATTTGTTTTTCTGAGAAAGACTGTGTCTTTCCTTCATTTATGAAGCTTAGTTTTGCTGGATCCAAAATTCTTGGCTGCTAATTGTTTTGTTTAGAAGGTCAAAGATAGAACCGCAATCCCTTTTAGCTTGTAGAGATCTGTTGATCAATCTCCTGTTAATCTGATAGGTTTTCCTTTATAGGTTACCCAAGGCATTTTCCTTGCATCTCTTAAGATTCTTTCCTTTTTCTTAACTTTAGATAGCATGATAACTATGTTCCTAGGCAATGATCTTTTACAATGAATATCCCAAGTGTCCTTTGGGCTTCTTGTTTTTGAATATTTAGATCTCTAGCAATGTTGGGGAAGATTTCCTTGATTATTCCCTCAAATAAGTTTTCCAAATATTGAAATTTCTCTTCTTCCTCCAGAACACCAATTATTCTTAGGTTTGGTCATTTAACATAATTTCAAATTTTTTGGAGGCTTTGTTCATTATTTAAAATTTTGTCTTTGTCTTTGTTGTATTAGATTAATTAAAAGGTCTTGTTTTCAAGCTCTGAAGTTTTTTCTTCTACTTGTTCAGTTCTATTCCTGAGACTCCCCAGTGTATTTTGCATTTCTCTAAGTGTATTCTTCATTTCAAGGAGTTGTGATTGTTTCTTATTTATGCTACCTTTTTCTCTGAAGATTTTTTTTATCCATATCCTGTAACATTTAAAAAATTTCTTTAAGTTGGTATTCATCTTTCTCTGGTGCCTCCTTGAGTAGCTTAATAATTGACCTTTTGAATTCTTTTTCTGGCAATTCAGAGATTTCTTCTTGGTTTGGGTCCACTGCTGGTAAGCTGATGTGTTCTTTTGGGGGTGTTAAAGAACCATGTTTTGTTATATTACTGGAATTGTTTATTTTGTTCCTTCTCATTTGGGTAGACTATGTCAGAGGGAAGATCTGGGACTCAAGTGCTGCTGTTCAGATTCTTTTGTCCCATGCGGTGCTCCCATATGGTGGTGCTCTCTTCTCTTCCCCTTGGGTTGTATCTTCCTGAGAGCCAAACTGCAGTGATTTTTATTTCTCTTCTGAATCTAGTCATCCAAACAGAGCTACTGGGCTCTGATCTGGTACTGGGGAGTATCTACAAAGAGTCCTGTGATGTCCTGATCCATCTTCAGGTCTCTCAGCCATAGATACCAGCACCTGCTCCAGTGGAGGTAGCAAGGGAGTGAAGTGAACTCTGCAAGGTTCCTTGGTATTTTTGTTTAGTGCACTGGTTTTGTGTTGGTTGGCCTCCAGCCAGGAAGTGGCGCTTTTTTTTTTTTCAGATGGAATTTTGCTCTTGTTACACAGGCTGGAATACAATGGCATGATCTCAGTTCACCACAACCTCCACCTCCTGAGTTCAAGCAATTCTCCTGCTTCAGCCTTCTGAGTAGCTGGGATTACAGGCATGCATCACCACACCCCCTAATTTTATATTTTTAGTAGAAATGGGGTTACTCCATGTTGGTCAGGCTGGTCTCGAACTCCTGACCTCAGGTGATCTTCCTGCTTTGGCCTCCCAAAGTGCTGGGATTACAGGTGTGAGCCACTGTACCTAGCCAAGGAAGTGGTGCTTTCAAGAGAGCATCACCTGTGGTAGTATAGGGAGGATACCAGCTTGCCCTAGGATCACTTGGAAAAGTATTTGGTTTCTCAGGCAGTGTGCAGGGCCCTACAGCTCCCAAGAGATTATGTCCTGTGTCTTTGACCACCATGGTGGGAGAAAAAGACCATGAGGTAGGGGCAGTGTTAGGCATGTCTGAGTTCAGAACTCTCCTTGGGCAGGGCTTGCTATGGCTGCTGTTGAGGATGGGGGTGTTGCTCTCAGGCCAATGGAACTATTTTCCCAGGGGGATTATGGCTGCCTCTGCTGCATCATACAGGTTGCCAGGAAAGTAGGAGACAAATGGCACTTATAGGCCTCACCCAGCTCCCACACAGCTTAAAAGGCTGGTCTCACTCCCATTGTGCCCCCTACAATACCGAGTTTATTTCCAGGCAGTGAGTGAGCAGAGCTGAGAACTTGATCCAGGCTACAAGCCTCCCTGCTGAAAAAGCAAACAGGACTTTCAGGTTTTGCACCTCCCCACCTGCCACGGCTTCTGTGCTCCTGTCTACACTCCTGGTTTGCCCCTCCCCAAAGTTTTTTACAGGAAACTTCTCATTTGGTTGAAATTGTTACAAAGGTCAGCTGGAAGTTTCCTTCTCCCTATAGTCTTTCCCTTATTCCCCGGGTAGCCCTCCCAAGGACGCCTGTGAGACAAAGTCACAAATGGTTTCCCTGGGCACTGAGAGTGCCCACAGGGCTCTTGCTGCTGCTTCCTCTACCCCTATGTTTCACTGGGCTGTATACATTAATCTCAGCTCCAGGTGAGGTCAAATCCATCTGTGATCTGGACTTTTAGCTGCCCCAGTGAGGATATGTGTTTGGAGACAGATGATCCCTTTTTCACACTTTCACACTTTGGGGACTAACAGTTTCCTGGCTGTCTCCTTGAGCCTGCAGCAGCAATCCACTTCCTTCAACGTGTCCGTGGATGTTCCTGCAGTAATACATGGAGTGAAAATTCATGATGTGAGTCTCCACCACATGCTGCTCTATCTGTCTGAGTAGGTGCTTCAAGTTAATTGTGTCTCCCATCCACCATTTTCTCCCCTAATTTCCTCAAAAAGTGTATACATTTTATAGCAGCATGTTGTAAGTATTTAGCACATGTAAATCATGTACATTTTCATAATGCGTTTTTCCTCGATTTATCTATTTACATGATTTAAGATGAAACAATCACCATCTAGGAAGGTTACTTCAGCACTAATAATCTTATAGTATGGTAATATCATTTTAATTTTTTTAAAAACTTGAGGCTTCAAGCACTGTTCTGTTTCCTTTTAAAGTTAAGAATGCCAAATTATTTGATCCAGGTATCATGCATGCATAATTACTCTTAGTGGATTAGGCTAAGACATTTTTATGCAGATAAGAATTAAAGCCAGTAATGGGCAAAAGAAAATCTACATATTAATAGTGGTCAAAACAAGTAGGAGCCAAAGCTGGGTCTTTCCAGAATCAAATATTAAATTGGATTTATTGATTCCCATTGATAGAGACTGCGGTAAGCAGAATGTGTAATTCCAGACAAAGGTAATTGTTTAAACATCCCTTAGAGAAATAATAAATTCCTAACACTATATGGAAAGTCCTAAGAGGCATATCAGAATCCATTAACTTGTAAATTTATATCATAGAATTATTCAAAACAATCCTTCGATGTATGCCATATTATAAAATTAAAAATAAACAAACTCAGTCTTAAAGAAGTTATCTAATTTTCATACAGTTTTCAAGATAGTAAGTGGTAAGGCCAGAATCTGATGCCAAGATTTGTCTATCATTAAGGACAAGTTTCTTCTCTACCTCTGAAACAACACAGAGAAACACCAGCCCCACGCTGTCTATGTCTTGCTTACAGTAAGTTGAATGTTTGTTATGACGTAAAGAAAGAAAGTATCATTCCTTCCTGCTTATCTATGACACTCTCAGAAGACTGCAAACTCCTATTTAAGGCAGAATTAACTATGTAGCTTAATGATTCATTTCTGATTAAAAAAAAATACTAGACATCTTTTTAAATTTCTGTTCCTTTAATGTCTACATTTCTAAAGAGATGCTTTCTTCAGCTACCTGGTTTGAGGGAAGGAGTGGAGCACATGTAGAGCACATTTGAGGAAAGAGAGAATTAGGCAAACCCATTTCAAAGAGAATGGTTTTGTTTTTCCCTCTCATATATAAGGTTCTCCGTATTTTTAAAAGAGTATGATAGGAAAAAGACAAAGCCACCAAAATAAGGTATTTTATCTTTATATGGTCTAGTGAGATACATATTGTTATTATTTCAATCTTATAAATTATGCACCAAAGCCTATAGAGAATCAATATTTTACTCCAAATCACACAAATGAGTAGTAAAATAGTTAGAGTGAAAAATCTCACAAAGATCAGATTCCAGAATCTGTGGTCTTAAACACAGAACACACAGACTATTGCCTAGCATAATGTAAGTATTCAATAAACGCTTTATTGTTGTATTGCTTTTCCTCAACATTTTATGGTATTGCTTTTCTTCAACTATCATACATCAGATGTTTTCTACTTTGATAAGATATTGAAAGGTAAAAATGATCAAACTTGTAAAGTGAATATCTACATAAGTCTATCCACTCTGACTACTGTAAAATGGGTGTGAGAAGAATGAGATTCCTTTTATAATTTGTTGTAAGATACATTTTGTTATTTACTGAAATAAATATATTCAACATGGAAAAATAGAACCCAAAATCAGAGGAAAATGCAGAAGAACTTGATTGATTAGTAAGTATAAAATAAATTGATTAAAAAAATAAAACAAGGGTAGTCACAATGGCTCACACCTGTAATCCCAGCACTTTCGGGGTGACTTCAGCAGGAGAATCACTTAAGCCCAAGAAGTTGCTGCAGTGAGCCATGATTGTGCCACTGCACTTCAGCCTGAGAGACAGAGCAAAACCAAACCCTCTCTCTAAATAAATACATAAATAAAGTTTAAATATGCAAACAGGCAAAACAGAACAAAAATTTAAATAACGGTTTATGTCTTACAACATTCTTTGAGAAAATAAAAAAGGTATAAGCCACTCAACTCATTTTTATAATGTTAGTGTACCTTGATTTCAAATTGCATATACTAGTCTCTATTGATTGATTACATTACAATTTGGGATAACAAAGAAAAGATCAAGGCCAGAGGTTTGTGCAACTAAGGTTTAATCTTGCTACATGCTCATTGAGTATTGGCTGAGGATTCACTCACAAGAACATCACATTTGTTTCAAGATAAATTTATCAAATGGAGCAACCAATGTTTAGGGAAAAGTAAAGTTCGTATTTATATAGAGAAACAGATTTATATTAAAAAGAACATAATGCTTATTCAATCAGTGGGGTGAGGGAATAATAAGAATTATGTATGCTAACAACATATGTGCAACAAGAGCAACTCTCTCCATTATATAAGAGAACAATAAAATAAAATAACACATTAAAATTTTCAAATTATGTATGTTGGATAGGGTAGTAAAATAGGTGAAAAGGTTAGTAAAAATATGATATTTTCATGATCAGTTATTTTAAAACTAGCTGTATTAAATAACATAGGAAAATGTTTCCACATCAACTAATATTTATGTATAATTTTATTTCAATTACTAAACAGTTTTTCATTATATTGAGATCATAATACACACATCAACACACAATTGATGAAAATGTATTTCCTTTTTTAAGAAGAAACAATGTCACAACACACATTCTTTTAACTATATATTTGCATAAATTTTTTTACAGATATATAATTATTATGCACATTTGTTTATCAGTATTAACAGCTTTTTGGTAGAGTCATCAGGTTTTTCTAAATACAGAATTTTGTTATCTGTGAGCAACGATAATTTGACTTCATCCTTTCCAATCTGAATGCATTTCATTTCTTTCTCTTGCCTAATTTCTCTGGCTTGGACTTCCAGTACTATGTTAAATGAAAGTGCTAAAAGTACACATCTTCGTCTTGTCCAGATCTTAGAGGAAAGGGAAATTGCCTGAAAGTAGCTTCTTAATTGCTAAAATAATATTAAAATGCCTAAAGAAAAGCAATAAACTTCATTTATTAATCACAGGCTGAACATTGGGCTGAATCCTTGAAACTGAATTTGACCTGCTTGGTTTACAGCTGGAATCCAGGTCCAACTGTGCTAATCCTGTCACAGTGCTAGAGAAGGATGCACAGTTCTCATCTACCTATGCGGTTGTGAAGTCTTGAAAATTTGAGATATTTTGTGCAAGTGTGCAGGAATGGTTTTAGCTGTCACATAATTTACTGCTCTATCCATTTACCTGTGTCACTATGATCTAACCATTTTTCTTTTAAACGGATCTGATTTTAAGCTAAATTTGAGTGACTAGTACTTCTTAATCTTGTTCACTAATAAGAGAAGCTACCATTCAATGATTTTCAACAGATACTTAGAACCTTTTCATACCTACTATTTTCCTTGTGTTGTTTCATATTTCTTGTATAGCCTTCATTTTCCTTTTCACCTGCCATCTCCCACTTCCCAAAAAGTTATCTATAAGATATGCCCTGTCTTGAAAAGTTTCAAATTGTGTTTCATAGACAACTTTAACATATTTTACTTGAAAACAACCAGCCATCTAGCTGATAGTTTGTCTCTTGGATTAGAAAGCAATGAAACTTAGTTCTTCCTTCATATTCTACATGCCACTCTGACAGCTCTCTCCCAAATACCCAGCTCATGGAGACTTCACTTTACATTGTGGATGTTTGCTTATAGGACTATTGTTGCAAAGTGTTTTTAATTTTTATCTTTTTTTTTTTTTTTTTTTTGGAAAAGGACAAGAAAACAATAAAGTTTAATATAATGATAGTTTTCCTTTGGATCATATAAGAAATAAAATAGGGAAACATGACACACCCATTAGTTTTTGTTGTTATTTTAGAGACAGGCTCTGTCTCTTATCCAGGTGGCAGTGCAGTGGCCCTATCATGGCTCACCATAACTTCAAATTTTAGGGCTCAAGCAATCCTCCTGACTCAGCCTCTGAAGCAGCTGGGACTACAGGCACATGCCATCATGCTCAGCTCATTTTATTTTATTTTTATAGAGATAGGGTCTCATTATATGGTCTAGGCTGGTCTCAAACTCTTTGGCCTAAGCAATCCTCCTGTCTCAGCCTCCCAAAGTGCTGAGATTACAGGAGTGAGTAAGTGTTCCTGACCCCATGAGTTTTTGAAAATCACATTTTTAAACACTGAACTACGTAAGAATTTTACTTTCAGTTCAACTTTAACATCGTCAATATAAATAATCAGAAAAAGACACTAGAAAAAGGTGATAGTTAAAAAGCATTTAGTGCTTTCATATTAGATGGCTGTAACTCTTTTTCATTGTTTACTCTTATGTGACTCTTAGATATATTGTATTAGACGCTTTTAAGACTTTTTGAAGGACATTTAAGGAAATGTATTTTTCCTAGTTTTCTATGAGCCCTTCACATGTTCACAAATGCTTCATGTCAGCTATTGAATTTTATCCTAATGTTTGCAAATTTCATTTTATTCTCTCTCTTTATTTAGAAGAAATTGGTTTAACAATTTCATTTACTTCTGTGATGCAAATGTGAGATTGTCTTGTTTTGGAATACATCTGGTCAATTAGCTACTATATGGATAACTAAGCCAACGTTATTTGATTTTGGATTTCTATGTAGATATATAATTGCTTGTGAGCGCCTTCAATTGACTCTCAGAAACTATTTTTGAACTTGATATATTTGTTTCAAGCCCTTAACTGGCCCTTCATAAGATCTATTGTAATTGAACTATTATTGAATCTCATCATAGCACACATTTTTCTTTTCAGGTACATAAGCTAATCCACATGTGGCTATGATTTGTTTGATTTTTTTATTACTTACATCTGCCCTATCTCTAAAGTTTATCTCTTTTACCTTCTCTATTAATTGGAAGGTAAAGTGAATCTTTATTCCACTAACAGACATAGAAAGCAGTGATCAGATAAATGAGACTTTAGAATAGCTTCTAGAAAAATAATTATTTTATTTTAACTATATTTTAGTTAATGTAAAAACTATTAATAATAGTGCATTTTAATTGAGTTTGTATAATCTATTGGTGTTTGGCAACACTGCTATTTGCTATAAGGTGAATGTAAATGTACTTGTTTCTTTTTTATTTCATCTAGTTGCAAAGTCCTTTTTAGCTTTGAATATAATTCCCTTACTATATTGAAAAATCCCTCAACTTCTAAGCTTGGAAAAGAATTTTCTTTTTATAACAAAATTAGCCTCTTAGAACCTTAAACTTTACCTGTGCTTCCTACCTCAATTCCTCTACCATCGGGACCTTATTCAATTATCTGCACTCACTCCTGAATCTTTAATTTCTCTTTCCCTAGTAGCTCTTTGTTTGGATTATTATTAACCTTTAAAGAACAACAACAACAAAAAGTGAAACTTTGCCTTGACCTTATTAACCACATGGCTTACTATCATTTTTTGTCTTCTTTCTGTCATAAAGCTAAAAATAATAATTGAAACCCAGGGCCTTCTTCTCAACAATTCTTATTTTACTCCCAGACTTTAATGAAACTCCTCTCTCCAAGGTTGCCAGTTAGGTCTTAAATGCCATCTTGTGATAGATATACTTCAAGGGAGGTAGTACAGTAAATGCTCAATAACATGGTTGCTGGGGCCAGAATTCTCATATTTAAATCTCAGCGCCACCATTTACTCACCTCACTGTCATTATTTGTAAAATCAAGACATCACATTATTTATTTCATTGGACTTTTTTAAGTTTCATGTGATAATGTGTAAATAAAGCATTCATACTAGGGCCTATGAATGACTCAGTATATGAAATCATTAGCCATTGTTATTATTTAAAACTTCATTTTGGCATATTCCTTTATCTCAAATAATCTTTGTGGATTGTTCACATGTATCACTTCTCCTCTTCTAATCTCTGTGCTAATAATACCACATACAGTAAAGCCTACCCAAATCACTCCACGTAGAGTATTTTTGCACTTGCCCATAATCCAGGCTCTATCAATCACTGTTCTCTGTAATACTATTTTATATTATTGTTTGTATTGCTTCTTACTCTTATTATTAATTTTATATACTTATTTGTTTATGTATTATTTAATGCCAATCTTCATAACAGTATTCTTAATAGAAATAGGATATATGGAAGCCTATCTGTTAGGTTAATGAGGTTAATGACTACCTCCAGCATAAAATGGGCTTTCTAAAAATACCTGTTGAAGTTATAAATATTCATCATTCCTATTAAGTGACACATGAGCTCCATTCAAATTGTTCCCAACTTTCAGAATGGTGACATGTGGACATTTTTTCATTCTAGCAAAACTGTACTGACAAAAAGTTTTAAGTCAAATAAACTTCCACTTAAAGTGTTCCTACATTGTCCTAAGGGCACACAGAAACATGAAAATATGTATATAAATATATATTCATGTATATATAAATATTATAAATATGAGTATATATAAATATATATATAAAGAAACCTTAAACCTTTATTAAGATATATATATATATACATGTGTATATATATATATATATATATATGAAGAAACCTAAATCTTAAAACAGTGAGGGTCTATATCACTTGGCCACATAGCCAGCTCCCTCCCTCACCACCTCCCCCAGCTTAGCATATCAAAACTCCACTCTAGACATGTGTGGACAAAATTTGCAGCTCCTTTTCCCTCAGATTCCACTTATAGAATATAGTATTATCAGCCTAAACTGAGTGGCAGAAAGGCCAACTCTCAAAAACAAAGTTTATTCAGGAATAGCATGGGATTGCAATCTGGGATACGCATTCTATGGCAGCCCCTAGGGTCATCCCAGAGTGGTGTGGCAAGAGGAAGCATTTAAAGACAAATAGAAGAAATCCATGTAAGCTATTTGAAAGAAAGATCATCTGTTACAGGGGTTTATTGCAAGAGGTAGCATCTGTTCATTGATGGTACTGATTGTTACTTGAAGAGGGTCTTCATAAGAGTGATTTAACTAAAAATACCTGTTAGAAAATTTCTTCTTGGCAGTTTCTGTGACATACATATATGTATGAGGGCCCTTCCTTCATTGTCTGTCAGTTACATTTTGTTAGGATTTGACTTAAGTGACTCCATTTTGGTACTGGCAATTTTACCAGTATCTCATTGGGAGGTGCAGGCATTTTTCATACCATACCCTCTGTCCTCAATTTTAAGTTGCAAAAGTTATTCAAGAGCTAGAGTAGCTGTGAGATCAGAGTTTCACTTCCCCCACTCAGCTACCACTCATAAAATGAGGAGCCTACCTAAGAATCAATGGTCTAAAAATATTGAGGAACTGATTGCTCCTGCCCAGCTTGTGTATAGGGCAGAAGTTCCACATAAACAAAGGGAAGCTGAAAATACAAGAGTCTACCTTCCCAGCGAGCACCCCATTCATCATAATAGCCTGCTGTCCACCCCCTGCAACTCTGGAGCACTAGCATAAAGATTACAATCAGAGGATGAGATAATTCATAAAAATGGAGCTCCAAAACTCCCATTTAAAAAACTAGCTTTATTTAAAACAGAGTATAGGAAAATTTACACCTAAGAGAGTGATTGGAAACAGTAATTAAGAGGAGGCTGGTAGCTCACGGAGAAGAAGCAACTAAATCATAAACCGATTAGTTTATCAAAGTTCACAAAAGAAAAAAACAGCTAACTAGAACACTCCAGGTGTCAGAATAAAACTCAAAGACTGGCTTCTAAACCTATCTCTCCAAAGAGATCCAAATGTCATTGGATAAGACAAAGATATAATTTATGTCCGAGGCCATTTTGGAAATTGAGAGAGCAATGAGTCACAAATTAGTGAAGACCAGACTCAGAATACTACCAAATAAGGCAGATAACCTGAAAGAGAAATCAAAGAAAAACAAAAAAGCTATACAAGACCCATTTCATTTCAGGGTCCCTTTGCATACACCTAAGGCTTAACCTCCTGAGAAATTGCACCAGAGGCTTAGTACTGCAGGAAATGTGGACACGACTGAAATAGCCAAGTATTCTCTCTCTGTCTCCGTCTCTGTCTGTGTCTCTATCTTTCTCACACACACACGTGCACGTGCACACACACACACAACAATAAATAAGCCTTGGAGGAAATTGAGAAAATCAGTATCTAGAGCTAGTAAAATATATTACCTAGGCTTGACACTGTGACTCATGCCTGTAATCCAGCACTTTGGAAGGATGAGGTGGGTGCATCACCTAAGGTCAGGAGTTTGAGACCTGCCTGGCCAGCATGGCGAAATCCCATCTCTACTAAAAATACAAAAAATTAGCTGGGCGTGGTTGTGGGCACCTGTAATCCCAGCCACTTGGGAGGCTGAGGCAGGAGAATTGCTTGAAAATGCTTGAACCCAGGATGAAGAGTTTGCAGTGAGCCGAGATTACACCACTGTACTCTAGCCTGGGGAATAGAGCAAGACTGTCTCAAAAAAACTATGTGTATATATACATATATACACACACACACACACACACACATATATACATATATATATCTCCTAAAGAGTATAGTTTTCACAAAAACTTACAAGATATACAAACTAGTAGGAAAATATAGTCTATATATATGAATAAATACAGACAACAGAAATTACCTGTTAGATGGCCTAGATGCTGGTTTAACAGACAAATATTTCAATGAATTTATTATAAAGATTTTCAAAAAAAACAAATGAATGCTGCACAGAGAAGTAGAGAAGCTTTGATGGCAATGTTCATCAGAGAATATCAACAAATAAATAGAATTATGAAAATAAGCCAAATTGAATTTTAGAAATAAAACATACAATGACTAAAATAAAAACATAAAAACCACCAGTGGGAATTACCACAATATGTAGACAAGAAGAAGAAAGAATCAATCATCTCAAAGACAGGTTGATAAAGATTATGCAGTTTGAAGATCATCAAAAAGACAATGAAGGAAATGAACATATATTCAGAGAAATGAGGGATATCATTAATTATTTAAAAAATAAATAATGTGAGTACTAGAGAGGAGAGAGAAGGAGCAGCAAAATAGTCTAAGAAATAATGGATGAATATCTCACAATTCCATAAAAATATTAATTTAACATATGTGAAGCTGAAAAAACTCCTAGTAGGATAAATACAGAGATTCACACACCTAAACTTATTGTAGTGAAAATTAAAGACAAAAAGCACAAAGAAAATTTTAAAAGCAACAGAAGAAAAATAACTAGACATTTACAAAGGAATCCAATAAGTTTAACAACTAACATCTGCACCTAAACATGATGGCTTAAAAACAATGGGGTGGCATATACAAAGTGCTAAAAGAAAAATTAAATAAAACCTCTCAAACAAGAATATAACATACAGAAAATTATCTTTCAAATATGATGTCAAATATATTCTCAGATTTAAAAACAAAAACTAAAATCCACAAAATATTAGAGATAATTCATTGCTAACAGATTTATCAACAGTCAGTACGTTTTTCCTCTCCTTTGCTTTTCAATGAATTTTATGAGTTTTTATGTATTGTTAGGTCTTTAACATATAGAAAAACAACATATTTAATTATAAAACTTAAATGTGGGTGAAAGTAAAACTGTATTAGAGAAAGGATATTGGCATCAGATGGTAATTTGTGTCCAAAGGAAAAAAGAAAAAAAAAAAAACAGAAATAAAAAAGAGGAAATTTAATACAGTTGACCCTCCACATCCATGGATTTGCATCTGTGGATTTAACCAATCATTAATCAAAAATATTTTTTAAAAATTGTATCTTTACTAAACATATACAGACTTTTTTCTTGTGAATTTTCCCTAAGTAACACCATATAACAACAGTTTACATGATATTTACATTAGGTATTTTGAGTAATTCATGGAATGAAGTATAGGGAAGGATGTGCATTAGCTATATGCAAATACTGCATCTTTTTACATCAGATAATTGAGCATCCATAGATTTTGGTATCTGCAACAAGTCCTAAAAACAATCCCCCAATGATGCCAAGGGAAAACTATATAGCAAAGTATATAAAAATATATTTACTCTCCTATTTTCTTTTAGTTTTTTTTTTAATAGACATAAAATTATAGAAAGCAATAATTATGTCAATTTATTATTGCAAATGTAATGTGTGTGTAAGGGTAAATTAGAAGAGAGATAATTTGGAATAACAGTTCTTTATTGCACTGGAACTAAGTATAAATCCGAAATAATTTCTCAGAAGTAAAGATGTATATTGTAAGCCCAAGAGCAACCAATAAAAAAATAAAATGTCAGAATTAAATTACATCAACAATAAAATTAAAATGGGAATCAATGAATTTGGCACATCTTTAGCTGCACTGAGGAAACAAAATAGAGAAGAAAATCAAATTACTAAAGAAGGATTAAAGTAGGGGTCATTTATACTGACTTAATAGAAATAAAAGGAATAGAAAGGAATATGGTGAATAAATGTGGACCAAAACATCAGATAACTAACATGAGTATACAAATTCCTAGAAAGACAAAAACTACTGAAGTGGACTCAAGAAGAAATAGACCATCTGAATACACCTTTAAGAGGTGAAGTGATTGATTAAAAAAATCAAATTTTCACACTAAAAGCCCAAGCACATATGACTTACTTGGTTAATTTTCAGACATTTAAAATCGATTTAATACCAATTTGTCATATACTTTTACAAAATTCAAAGAGAAAGAACACTTCTGATATCATTTAGTTAGGTCAATATTAAATTAATACCAGAAAAAACAAAGTCATACAAAGAAAACAGCTGAATATTATCTCTTAAGAATATAGAATCAAAAAATTTCACCAAAAAATCTTGTAACCTGAATCCCACACCATCTTTAAGCTAATCAAGGCTATCTGTGAAAAACCTACAACTAACATCATACTTAATGGTGAAAGACTAAATGGAATGGAGAGAAGCTGTTTTAGAGAAGCTTCTCATGACTTGTATTGGAGATTCTAAACTGGACAATTAAGCATAAAAAGAAATAATATGCATTCAGAGTAGAAAATAGGTCTATTTGCAGATGACAGGATTTTGTATACAGAAAATCTTAAGAGTTTCACTGAGAAACTATTAGAACTTGTGAGTTAATCAAGGTTGCATGATTCAAGATCAATACACAAAAATCAATTGCATTTTTCCAAACTTGTAAAGAATCTGAAAATGAAGATTAGAAGGCAATTTCCTTTTTAATAGCATAAAATAAAATATAAATAACATTTTAACAAAAGAAGTGCAAAAATCATATACTAAAATTTTATAAAACATTATTGAAAGAAGTTTAAAATGTAAATATACAAAAAATTGTCATGTTTACAGAAGACTTTATTTGCTAAGATGCCAATATTACCAAGTTGATTTTCAAATTTAATGTAATTTTTACCAAAATTTTAGCTCATTGTCTTTTTTTTAAAAAAATAAATCAACAAACTGATTCTTACATTTGTATAAAAATTCAAGGACACAAAAATATCCAAAATAATCTTGAAAAACAGCAAAATTGAAGGGCTCACACTTCCCAATTTCAAGATTTATAAATTCCAATAATTAAATATTTGGTACCACCACAAGAATAGTTGTATAGATCAGCTGAATAGAAATAAACACTTATATTTATGATCAATTGATTTTTGACAAAGATATCAGATAAATTAAGTGGGAACAAAATAAAAGCCCCAGTGAATTATACTAAGACAACCAGATATCCACTCAAAAAAAAAATTGACTCAAAATGGATCAAAGACATAAATGTGGGACTTAAAACTATAAAACTCCAAATAGGATAAACTCTTAGGGGCAGACCTTCATGACCTTGGTTTTGAAAAATTATTCTTAGAAATGATACCAAAACATAAGCAGCCAAAGGAAAAAACTTGATATAAAATGTTCAACATTGTTAGCCATCTGAGAAATATAAATTAAAATTAGGATTAGATACCACTTTATACCCACTAGGATGGTTATAACTGAAAACGGAGGTAAAGGCAAGTGTTGGCAAAATGCACAGAAAATGGAAATCTCATACACTGAGGTTTTCATAGAAAATGATGCAGCCATTATAGAAGGCATTCTAGTTGTTCCTTTAAATGTTAGATGTAGTTGCCACACGACCCAGAAATTTCACTGATAAAATACATATCTCTCACAAATAAAAATATATTCACACAAAAACATCTACACAAATGTCAAGCATGGTGGCACACACCTGTCATCCTAGCTACTTGGGAGACAGGGTAGGAGTATTGCTTGAGCTCAGGAGTTGGAATCCAGCCTCAGCAACATAGCAAGACTTTGTCTCTAAAAAATACTTCTTTAATTAAGAAAACTAAAATTCAAAAAACTCCAACATGAATTTCAGTAGCAGTATTATTCATATTAGCCTAAAAAGCAGAAACAACCCAAAAGTAGAAACAACTGATGAATGAATGATTTGTAATACACACTTTTGTAAATAGTTAAGCCAGGAAAGATTTTAAAGAATTCTGATATAAACATAGCTTGAGAAAAAATAAAATAAAATTATCCATTGCTCTCCAACCCTCATTTTCAAACTGACGTATTGCTGTGCTTTAAGGACCATATCTAAAGTATCCTGTTGATAAGCTTTGCTTCTCAACTCAACTTCTCTGAAACAGCTTCTCTCCATTCCATCTTGCCTGACTTCCTTCTTTCTTTTACTTGTAATGTCAACCCAGATTTGAAATCTTCACATCAACCTAGAGTCGTCTTCACTTCATTGTTCCTTTATTCAGTCATCTACAGTGATTTACTTATACCTTTATGTGCCCAATCTCTTCTGGCCTGGATACCAGGACCTTAATCTACTATCACACTTACAAAATGATATGAATAGTAGAAACATTGTAAAAAGTATAATTGTTTTGTAAATATGCCAAGTCCAATTGTATAAGCTAATTTTATTCCAGCTCAGATATGTTTTGCTTACATTTGGAACTTTTTAATATTTCACCTAAATTTTAACAAAATATCTCCCATGTAAATATTCTTAATGTATTTTATATGGCTGCAATTTGTATTAGTTGAGCTATATTTACATTATGAAAAAATAAACATTTAAAATTAAAACTTATGTCTCGAGATAATCCTACATTTAACATATGTAAAATCTACAGTTAATGATTATCTTAGTTCCTTTTTTGCTGCTATAATAAAACAATATAGACTAGATACTTTATTAAGCAATGAAATTTATTTCTCACAGATCTTGAGGTTGGAAAATTGAAGAGCATGATTCCAGCATTTAGTAAGGGCCTTTGTGCTGCTTCCTAACATAGCAAAATGTCAAATGAGCATGTAAAACACAGAGAGGCACTAGAGTCCAGATTCACTTCATAACAACCCACTCACAATAATTAACTGTGTCCGGGTTTTGAGTGCAGGGGACAGCTCCCCTGAGAGAATGGTGTAGGTTTTTGGTCTCTCACTCTCTCAAGAATGGGAGAGGGGACCATGGCAGGCATGGTACGCTTGTAAAGTAAAAACCAGACCCCAAAAAAGTTTCTGTAGAAAAGTTATTTATTTAAGCAGAGAGAGAAAAAGGAAAAGGAGAGAGAAAGAAACAGCTAGCTCTCACACTGAGTGAGAAAGCTTCCCAGAGGGGAAAAACCAGAGAATGAAAGCTCCTCTCACACCGAGTGAGAGAATCTAGAAAGATGAAATCCAGGAGAGGAAAGCAGCTTCCATACTGAGTGGAAGGGAATTGAAAGAGGGATGGAGTTTAGGAGGGGAAGACAAACTTCCAGGAGCAAGTGCGGAAGGGGACCCCGGAGGGGAAATCGTCCCGGATGTGGGAGACTGGGACTTTTAACCTGGGAGGAATTCCCTCCAGCTACATGTCCTCTGGCCAATGAAAGGAACTCCTTAGAACTTCTGCTGGAGTGACTGATTTTTAATCGTTTCCCACGCACAAAAATTAAACAGAAACTGTAAGTCTCCCGGATATAGAGGCATGGGAGGCGGGCATGGCACTGGGAAGTTCTTGCCCTTAACACTACGCCCCCTTGTGGACCCGGAAAGAGAACACATTCCCTCATAACCAGCTACCGTGACAATGCCATTAAGCCATTAATCACCTGTTAATAGGACCCATGTTCCAACACTGTTTGTTGCCTTGGGAATTAACATTCCAACAGAGGAAAGTTTGGAAGACATTCAAATCATAGCAATGATCAAAACATAATTTGAATTTTTAAAACAATAAATGTGTTTCAAAGGAATTTGAGTAATACATTTTCTGATGCATTTATTTTTAACTTCTCAAACTGTTATCTCTCTCAGAACTGCTTGTTTCAAATCCCAAAAGATTCTTAAGGGAGACTTTTTAATGTCTTTTTCCACTTACAAACAGAAAGGCACATCTTATAGAAAATAAATGAAACCATGAAATATTGAAGTTTGTTTTGAGAACTGAAACTTCCAGTGTGGGCTTCATTTCTCACACTGATATAATTCCTTAAAAGGAAACCATGTAGTACTATAATGTTCTATTCATAAGCTACATCTGCTTTTAGGACAGATATTGGGCCTAGTCTAAGGATTAAGGCATTCGTTAATATTTCAGCAAACATCATCAGATTACCATTACCATTGGCATCTCAACTCAAATTCAGTCAAATAGAAAGAGTTTAAATGGCCAGGAAAGTTGAGTACATGACCCAAATAATTGTGTTTCTAAATTAAATCTTCATGGACGTACACATTCAAAGATTGTTGTGATATACTAAATTTAGGGGGATAATTCTAACATGCAAACAAATATGAAAAAGAAATTTTCCCTTGAATTACTGAAACATGGCATGTTTGATAAGTAAACCATGATGTTAAATTGGTTTTGCCATAACTCCCTAAATTTATTTTGGCATACATGATTTAAATGCTTTTTAAATTTATTTCTAGGAACTATATTCAATCCTTTTTTGATACATGCCATCTATAGCACACAATAAATAATAACAGCTCCCTTAAAACTTTCAAATGTGGAAGGGGAGGAAGGCAGCAAAACACACTGCCATGTGTGTACCTATGCAACTATCTTGCATGTTCTGCACATCTACCCCAAAACCTATAATGCAATAAAAATTTAAAAAAAAATAAAAATAAAAAAAATAAAAACTCCAAAAAAAAAAAAAAAAAACTTTCAAATGTGAATGTTAGCATCTATTCTTGAAATAGTTCTGGGTGATTTTGCTGCCCCAGTGTATGTATATTTCTTTTTAACAAATAACAATCAATATAAATAAAGTATCATTGAATTTGTTAGTCATTAATAAAAATGCCTTTCCCTAGAAGATGCATTGTTATGAACAATGATTCATAGATGCAAAGCAAATATTATAATTTCAGAAAAATAGGATGTAGTGACTAATGAAAGGGTTTCTATCGCATTAAAGAATTTGGAGAATCTTCGTCCAACTCTTGTTTCAAACTAGCTTTGTTACAGTGAGCAAATTCCTTCCCAGCGCTTGTCATTTGTTCTATCTATAAAATACAGTTGGACAATATCGTTTCTAAGGTTTCCTTTCAGTTCTACAACTGTAGGCTGCCTTTTAAAATGATTTATAATTAATTTCATAAAATGAATGCAAGGTAGTATAGTAAAATAAATTATGGTAGATGATTATATTTATTTTCACAATGGCTAAACATTTGAATGTTTGAAATGTATTCTACTGATGTATCACAACTCTAAATATTTGCTGCTGAAAATCAATATAAAAATATAAATATGCAAGGAATAGGTTAGCTAATCACCTGGTGTGAGATAATGGTTAAACATTGTAAATTCATTATATTTTCAAAGGCTTCACATGCCAGCCTGTTAGCAAATATAGGAACTATGATAAATCAGCCTTAGGGTAAGCCTTGATCTTGTCTACCATTGTAAATTAGCTTATCAACAACTCACACTAATGTAGTAATGTCAGTGAAAGACAAATCACAGTTTATGCATTCATTTTTGTTGGGATACAAAATTGGATACTTTCTAATGCTGACATCTGACTTGATGTTTAATGACATATTAAATAATCTGAAGGAATGTGTAATAGATAAAGGAAAATATAAGGATTTGTGCATTCATATTTTAAGTCTCTACTAGCCTTATCATTAGACATAAATCCACTTTAATTTCACAATTTTAGATTTCAGAGCTCACCTTTCATAAAGTGAGAATCAAAGTAAAGCCTAGTGACTATTTTAAACAATACCATATTATATACTTGAAATTTGCTAAGAAGGTAAATCTTAAGTGTGTTCTCATTATGAAAAAGAGAAAAAAAATAACTATCTGAGGTGACAGATATGGTAATGAGTTTAACTGTGGTGATTATTTTCCAATATATATGTATGTATGTACCTACATATGTATGTAGTTATATATTGTTTCAAGTCTTATGTTTAAGTCTTTAATACATTTTGAGTTTATTTTTGTATAGAGGAGAGATAAGAGTCTAGTTTCATTTTTACATGTGGATTATCTAATTTTCCCAGCATCATTTATTGAAGACACCATCCTTTTCCCACTGAATTTTTGTGGTGTCTTTATCAAAAATCAGTTGCTTATGAACATGCAGCGTTGTTTCTGGATTCTCTATTATGTTCCATTGTTCTATGTAACTGTTTTCTATACCAATAACATGCTGTTTAGTTACTATAGTTACTATAGCATTGTAATATACTCTGAAGTCAGTGTGATACCTCTAGTTTTATTGCTTTGCTTGGGATTGTTTTGGCTATCCATGCCTCTTTTTGGTTCCAAACAAATTTTAAGATTCCTTTTTATAATTCTGTGAAAAATGATGTTGGTATTTTGATAGGGATTGCACTGGATCTGTAAAGCACTTTGGGATTTTAGCCATTTTAATGATACTAATTCTGCTCCACTAGCAAAGGATGTCTTTTCATTTGTTTATATCTAATTCAATTTCTTTTTTTTTTTTCTTTCATCAGTGTTTTTCTTTTAAGTTTCCTTGTAGAAATCTTTCACTTCTTGGTTAAATGTATTCCTAAGCTTTTTTTTTTTTTTTTGGAACTATTGTAAATGAGATTGTCATATTGATTTCTTTCTCAGCTACTTCATTATTGGTGCATAGAGCTATTACTGATTTTCATATGTCGATTTTTTATCTTGCAATTTTACATCATTTATTTATCAAATCCAGGATTTTTTACATTTATCTACATTTAAAATAATATCATCAACTAAGAAGGGTAATATGCTTTTCTCTTTTTATAATTTGATAACTTTTATTAATTATTTTTCTCTTGCATGACTTCTGTGGCCAAGTCTTCCAGTGCTATGTTGGGTAAGAGTGGGGGTCAGTAAGCATCTTAGTCTTGTTCCAGATCATAGAGAGCATGCTTTCAGTGTTTTCTCATGCACTATGGTGTTAGCATTGAGTTTGTTATATATGACTTTTATTTTTTTGAGGTATATTCCTTTTTTTCCTAGTTTCTTGAAAGTTTTTTTATCATAAAGGAATATTGAATCATACCAAACGTCTTTCTTCATCTTTTAATATGATCATATGGCTTTTGTCCTTCATTCTGTTGATGTGATATATCATGTTTATTGATTTGTGTGTGTTTACACTCCTGATACAAATTCCACTTGATTATGGTGTATTTTTCATGTTCTGTTGAATTCGGTTTGCTAGTATTTTGTTGAAAATTTGGTGTCTACATTCTTCAGAGATGTTGGATTACAGTTTTTTTATTTTGTTTTTGTCTGGTTTTGGAATCAGATTAGAGCTGGCCTTGTAAAATGAGTTAGGATGAATTCGCTCCTCTTTAATTTTTTGGAACAGTTTCAGGAGCATTTGTATAAGTTCTTCCTTATGTGCTTGGCAGAATTTGGCTGTGACTCCCTCTAGCCTGAACTGTTCCTTTGTGGAAGACTTTTTGCTACTCATTCAATCTCACTACTTGCAATTGATATATTCACATTATCTATTTCTTCCTGATTCAATCTTGGGAGGTTGTATGTGTCCAGGAATTTACCAATTTTCTCTTGTTTTCCCAGTTTGTTAGCGTACAGTGGCTCATAATAGTCTCGATGAGCTTTTGTATTTTGTAGTATCAGCAGTAATGTTTCCTTTTTCATTTCTGAATTTATTGCAGTTTTATCTTTTGCTGCTTTTTTAGTCAGACTAGTTATTTATCAATTGTGTTTATTTTTTGAAGAGAAAACTTTTTGTTTTATTGATAATTTGTATCGGGTTTTTTTTAGCCTTTATTTTATTTAGTTCTTCTCTAATCTTTATTACATCTTTCCTTCTACTAATTCGTGATTTGATTTGTTCTTGCTGTTCTGGTTCCTTGGGGTGTATCATTAGGTTGTTTATTTGAAATATTACTACTTTTTGATACAGAAATTTATTGCTATAAACTTCCCTCTAACTACTACTTTTGCTGTATGCTGCAAGTGTTGGTATGCTGTGTTCAATTTTTCTTTCTTCAGACATTTAAAAAATTTCTATCTTAATTTCTCCATTGACCCAATGTATTAGGCCATTCTCACACTGCTAATAAAGACATACTTAAGACTGGGTAATTTATAAAGAAAAGAGATTTAATTGACTCGCAGTTTGACATGGCTGTGGAGGCTTAAGGAAACTTACAATCATGGCAGAAGGGGAAGCAAACACATCTTTCTTTATGTGGTGGCAGGAGAGAGGAGAATGAGAGGTAAGCAAAGGGGTTAGCCCCTAATTAAACCATCATATCTCCCGAGAACTTACTATCACAAGAATAGCATGGGGGAAACTGTACCCATGAATTACTTATCTCCCACTGGGTCCTTCCCATCACACATGGGGATTATGGCAACTACAATTCAAGATGAGATTTGGGAGGGGGGCCAGCAAAACCATATCACCCAATGATCATTTGGAAGTATATTGTTTATTTTCCATGTATTTATGTAGTTTCTAGAGGTCCACTTGGTATTGATTTCTGGTTTTATTCTGTGGTCTGAAATGATACTTTATATAATTTAGATTTCAAAAAAATTTTTGAGAAATATTTTGTGGCCTAACATGTGGTCTGTCCTGGAAAATGTTTCACATGCTGATGAGAAGAATGTACATTCTGTAGTTGAATACAATTTTCTGTAAATGTTTGTTGGCTCATTTGGTCTAAAGTCTGGTTTAAATCTAATGTTTCTTTATTGATTTTCTTTCTAGATGATTTTCATAATGCTGAGAATGGGATGTTGAAGTCTCTCACTTTTTATATTGTTATTTCTCTCTTTATCTCTAGTAATAGTTACTGTCTGAATCTGCATGCTCCAGTGTTGGCTGCATATATTTAGAATTGTTATTTTTCTCTTGTTGGATTAATCTCTTTATCATCATGTAATAACCTTTTCTTTTTTTTTTTTTTTTTTTTACTTTGTTGCTTAAAAGTCTGTTATATCTGATATAAGTGTAGCTACTTCTTGCTTTGGTGTTGTTTTGTGTGTGGAATATCTTTTTTCATCCTTTTAGATTGAGTCTGTATTTTTTTTTACAAGTAAAATGTGTTTCTCGTAGACAGTGTCTATTTAGATTATGCTTATTTAGCCCTCACTCGGTCTATATCTTTTAAATATAGAATGTAATTCATTTACATTTTAGGTTATTATTGATATATGATGTTTTGTTTCAATCATATGGTTGCTTTCTGGTTATTTGTATATGCTTATTTTCCCCTCTCTGATTTAGTGGTTTTCTGTTGCGGCACCATTCAAATCCTTTTTCTTCCTCAGTTGCATCTTTAGTTTGCCAGTGCATTTTATAATTTAATGTGTTTTCATTATGGTAAATGTCATCTTTTCACTTTTAAGCTGAAGATTCTCTTGATCATTTATTTTAATGCCAGTTTAATGGTAATGAATTCTTTCACCATTTACTTGTCTGAAAAAGACTTTAATTGTCCATTTGTGAAAGATAATTTTGCTGGATATAGTATCCTTGGGTGATGGTTTATTTTATTCTTTCAGCACTTTGAATATGTCAACCCATTCTTTCCTGGCCTGGAAGTTTTCTGCTGAGAAACATGCTCTTAGTTTCATTGGGGTACCTTTTTAGATGATTAGATGCTTTTACTTGATACCTTTAGAATTATCTCTTTGTCTGACTTAGACAGTGTGACCATAATATGCTATAATACAATTCTATCTAGTTGGGCCCCTGGAAAGAAGACCTTTTTACATTATATCTGTTTGGAGATCTTCAAGCTTCCTCTACCTAAATGTCTAATTATCTTGCTAGACTTGGGATTTTTTTAATCTATTATTTTATTAAATAGGCTTTCTAACTGTTTCATTGTCTCTTTGCTCTCAGGGACACCAATAATTTGAATATTTGATGATTTTATGTTGCTCCAAATACATGAGTGATTTGCACATTCTTTTTAAATTTATTTGTGTTAATGTTTTTCTGACTGGATTATTTTCAGAGACCTGTCTTCAAGTTCTGAGATTCTGCCTTCTGCTTAATTAGTCCATTGTTTTTTGTTTGTTTGTTTGTTTTGTTTTTTGAGACGGAGTTTCGCTGTTGTTACCTTGACTGGAGTGCAATGGCATAATCTCGGCTCACTGCAACCTCTGCCTTCTGGGTTCAAGCAATTCTTCTGCCTCAGCACCCCGAGTAGCTGGGACTATAGGCGCACACTATGCCCAGCTGATTTTTGTATTTTTAGTAGAGACGGGGTTTCACCATGTTGACAAGGATGGTCTCAATCTCTTGACCTTATGATCCACCCGCCTCGGCCTCCCAAAGTGCTGGGATTATAGGCATGAGCCACTGCACCCAGCAAAGTCCATTGTTGAAACTTTCAAATATATTTTGTATTTCATCAAATGAATTTTTTGATTTCAAAATACCTGTTTGGTTCTTCTTTAATTATAGACCTCTTCAGTAAATTTTTCATTCATATCTTTGTCTGATATCTTGTATTGTTTTTCAGGATTATCTTGTGTCTTACTTAGCTTCTTTAAAATCAGTATTTTGAATTCTTTAAGTGTTTGTGAATTTCTTTTTGATTGGATTCTGTTGCTGGAGAAAGATTGTATTCCCTTGGAGGTGTCATTTTTTTTCCTTTTCAATATTTCCCATGTCCTTACATTATCCTCCCAGATATTGCATATCTGGTGTAATTTCATCTCTTCCAATTTTTGAAATTTGCTTTTTTATGAAAGGATTTTTTTTTTTTCCTGAAGATATATATGTGTTTTTGGTTGAACAGCTTACTTTGGCTTTGAGTTTGTGTCCATGATACAGTATATGTGGTCTCTGTGTTATTTCTTCAGCTGTAAACACTATTTGTGATGTCCTTGGTGTCTTGGGGTGCATATATTAGTGGAGGCTGTGAAGAAGTTTTCTTGGGACTAGAATGCCAGGTGGGCGAGTCTTCAGGCTCCCATAATGTTAATGGTTAGCTGTGTGTGCCTGTGCTAGAGTCCCAGAATGGTGTATGCTCACTCTGTTGTTACAGAATCCAAGCAGGCCAATTCTTAGGCCTCCTAGTGGCTTGCTCATATACCAGTAGTGACAGCAGTGAGTGAGGGTGGACTGGTTATTGGGCCCCTGAACAGTGAGTATGAAGTGGGCAACAGCAGTAGCAGTGTTAAGGTAACCCATCCTGGTGTTGCTGGTGGCCACAAAGAGATGGGCAGGTCAGTCTCATGGCCCACAGTTGGCACATGTGGGTGGGTGCCAGCTGAGGCGTCATTAGCGTGTTTAGTCAACCTACTCTCAGTACTTGAAAAGAATGTTCAGATGCCAGTGGTGATGGACTGGGGTGGGTGATCCTGAACTGTATACTGGGTGGATGGGAATGGGTTGGCAGACCACCCACAGGCCACCTGTAAGTGTATTCAAGTGCTAGCTGATACTCATGGGTGGAGTGGTCCCCACACTGCTGGCAAAATGTTCAGGTGGGGGCAGTGTTGGCTATAGCGTGTATCAGTCTCCAGGGAGGACAGGGCCACTTTCTGTGGGCTCAGCATAGGTAGGCAGCTGTGAGGCTTGTGGTTTGCTTGTGTCTCAATCCCACAATAGCCCATAACAGTGGCAGTATGATTAGTGCTTGGGGTGTGTGAAGGTGCCCAGCATTCCTTTCTCCCTCCTTGACCCAGTGATAGCAGCAGCAGTATTGGCTCCAGGGCAGGACACCATCCTTTGAGAGCTGAGTTTTCAGAGTGGCACAGTGCAGCAGTTGCTCAGGACTCAAAAGCCTGTGGGGCTCAAATTGAGTTATCTCTTTGGAGCAATGCTGTGCATAATTTCTATGTAGCTTCCTATATTAGTCTCAAGGCCCCCAAGGGTTGAGTTGCTTTTCTGTGGCTGGGACTGTAAAATTCCATGGAGGGAATGTGGACCCCCTGCAGGGGTCACTCACCCTTTCCCTGTGTCTGGGAGCTTTTCCCAATTTCTGGCCATTCCTGGCTGAACAAGCTCTCTTGCCTCCCTATCCTTCTTTCCTTTTGTCATTTCCTTTGTTAAATTCACTCCTTCATTAAATTCTAGTTTTCTTTCTTAGATAACCTATCCTAAATATGAATATCTTCCTCTTATTTTGTTTTTCATTGTGGAAGTAGAGCTTACTGGCTGCGTCTAGTTGTCCAAGTTGGCTGTCTTGCCTTCAGCATCTATACACTTTTCTCATTTTTAAAATGAGATAATAATGATACTTTACAGTGCTGGAGTGAGAACTGAATGTGACAGTGCCTACAAAATCTTGCATTCTCCACTCCTTCAATAAATGTTAGTTAGGACCCAGGACACAGCATTGCTTAACATATATTTTATGCATGAGATATAGCATTTTTAGACAGCACTGCTGGAAGCTGCTTTCCTCAGAATTAGAGTATGAGCCCATCAGGCATTCAGAGTTTCACTTGTGCCTTTTCAGGGCAGTACTGATCATGATCCTATCCAGCATGACTAGATTAAAACAATAAGGCCGGGGATTTTGAGTGACTTGTTGAGCTTACAGAAGCAGAACTAGAACTACTAAGTATTCCGACTGTCATCTTACACCTGTCGTCTTTCTTCTGTGTTCTACTTACAAATGAATATACTTTAAGTACTATAATTTTAAGACTTGAGGAGCAAAAATGAAATGGCATTTGCAGATCTCAGCAATAATTTTTAAAATGTGTAGGGAGAACATAACCTCACTTCGAGAACTGAAAGAAGCATTTTTCTCAGGCGGAGGGAATACAGATTTTGTAGTAAGAAAGAATCAGTCTCAGTTTTCTTTATCAGCCTCTCATAATGGTTGTGAGACTCCTGAGAATAGCCAGCACTCTAGAGAATGGAAACGACTGGGAAGTACATCAAAACGGAGAGGCCTACAGGCAGTCTGAGAAAGTCTTCAAGCCTCACATTTCTCTAAAAGTAAAATCAAGCTTTTAGATCCAAGGAGCCCTACCTAAATGATGTTCTAGGCTGAACTCGGCCCTGTGCCCAGACTCCCCCAAACCTATCTAAGCCAGACCAAGTGCTGCAAGGACTAAACTCTTTTCTTGTGCCCTATGGAATTGGTTCTACACTTCAGTCTAAGGAGCTTTGAGAATAAATCTGGATTTTTACTAAGGTACACCTTGGTCTGTATTAGACATTTAGTTATTTGTTATTATTTATTTATTTGCATGGTGAGGTTTACTATCCAACTACAGTATTTCTTTGCTTTAATAAGTCCATTCTTTCAAACTGTTTTTATGTCGTGTAACAGATTGCGTTTTCCAAGGATAGCCACAATTCTTTATTTAATGTGACCTTGTCACCCTCCCTCCACCCCACAAAGAGCTGGAGAATATTTCTCCACCGTCTTGAATCTGGGAAGGCCATGTGACTGCTCTGACCAATAGAATAAGCGGAGTGGTGCTGTGTCAGTTTCTGCTCCTACGTCTTGGAAGCCATCTATTCTGTAAGAATTATGGCTTGTGTTAGAGCCCCATATTGTGAAAAAAAAAAACATGGAAAAGCTGTGGAATATAAGATGCCATGGAGACAGAGAGACAAAGAAAGTTAGAGAGAATGAAAGAGAGCAATAGGACAAAGAGAAGCAAGGTGGTAGATATTAAGTGCTAGGAAACAATGTTACTACCTTCACACTTCTACACAGTCAGGGCTTTCTAAGCAAGGATTGCTAGGGTTTGGGGAAAGGAGGTAGGTCAGTAAATAGCAACCCTAAAGAGAGACCTTCAGAGAGATTAACAGATTTCTCTCTCCTGAGTCATTTATTTGCATTGCAAATAGTGCTGGACCTAGAAATCTCTTCTTCTGCCCGCAGAGCATTTTATTTATATTCCAGAGAAAAGGCAAGGCCTCTTTCTCTCTCTCTCTCTCTCTCTCTCTCTCTCTCTCTCTCTCTCTCTCTCTCTCTCTCTCTCTCTCTGCAGAAAAGAGAAGGGGTAGTTACATCAGCAAGTTTTATTAGCTTGAATAATTCATAATTATAAGGTTTCTCTTTTTTGGTTCAAGCCTCTTGAAGGGGCAGGATATATCTGGCCCTCACTGTGCAAACCGGAGAGATAATTAGGTGGAGATAAGCTGGTAATAAAATCACTGTGTGAGCCAATAATCATTGTGTTCCCTGATCTAGACACCTCATGCTGCCAAACAGGATCAATAAATACACATAGAAATAAAAACTTAACTTTGTTTTGAAGCCATTTTGGAAGTGGTTCTTCTGGCTCCAACTGTCTCAGCTGCCACTACCTGGATGAGGGACAAAGTGCCCAACTGTGTCTTTTTCAAATTTCTGACCCAAAAAAATCATACAAATAGAATGATGGGCTGCATAGCAACATTTTGGTTAATGACAGACCATATATACAATGGTAGTCCCATAAGATTATAACACTGTTTTTTTTATTGTACCTTTTCTATGTTTAGATATGGTTTAGATTTGTTTAGCTATACAAATGCCTTTGTTGTACTCTTGCCTACAATATTCAGTTCAGTAGCATGCAGTGCAGTTTGTAGGTAAGAGCAATAGGCCGTATAGCCTTGGTGTGTAGTAGGCCACGTGATCTAGGTTTGTATAAGTAAATTTTATAATGTTCTCACAACAACTAAATCCCTTAATCATGCAGTTTTCAAAAAGTATTCCCATTGTTAAGTGTTGTATGACAGTATAATGGTTGCTTTAAATTGTTGAATTTTGAAGTAGTGTTTTACACAGCAATAAATAGAGAACTGCAAATGATTTATAAAAATGCTATAGTCTTATTGCCAAACCATTCTTTTTGCCACTTATTTTAAAATATTACATATTTCTGAATACTAATGACCAGGATTCTTTATAAGAGTAATTTTGTATTGTAACAAAACATTTCACTTCACCTTATCTATTTTATTTTCTGGCAATATTTTAAATATTTTTCTGACCAATACTTTGCATATTTAGGTAAAATCACACTTTGATTCTCTCTTTATATTCCACATCTTTCCTTAACCTGTAAGTGTGAGAATATTTATATATACGAATGCATGTAAATATGTACAGAAATGCTCTTTTACTCACATGTTTATTAGTGCATTTATTTATTGTTTAATAAGGTAATACCTACATTTTGCCATTCTCAAGTAAATGTGATACAACTTGCAAGGGAGACTACATACAGTATTTTGGCATGTATTTCTGAGTTCAAAATGGAGACAAAGTTATCCTTTTGAGTAGTGCAACTAGATGCACACTTACTTATGGAAAATATGATTGGATATGTATATTTAAAAGTAGAACCCAGGAAATAATTGGAATAACATTAACGCCAGTTGTCTTCTCTTCTACATATGGCATGTCTATTATTCTGGTTAGTTGACAATTATTTCATTATTACAGCATTATTTTACTAGAGAAATCAATTGCCTTAATTTAAAATGAAAATGAAAGTCATAAACCTCATCAGTAAGTTCAGAAATGTTGGATCCTTGTCTTGACTCTGCCTGTCTTGGCCAAGGGACTTTACGTAAACCACATCAAAGTCATTTGAGTATTTGTCCTCGGTTTCTTCACCTAAAAACTAGGATGAAAGTTTGCGTAGGAGTGAAAATCTATCATCCATAAGAGAGTGGATTAATGGAAAGATAAAATGAATGAGAGCTGTCAGTAGAAGTAGATTCCTAAGAGTGATGGAGAGGGAAAGAGTGAAGAAAGGTCAGAAAGTTGTGAGTGAAAGAATACAAATTAATACAATTTTCTACCTCATATGACATTTTCACTGCCTCACACTTTCCCAACCTAATCTTGGGAATGATTAATTCTTAAAAACGAAGAATCCTCTTGACAGGAATACAACAATTTGGGTCGGTGAGTGAAAACAGTAAAAATGCTTGATGATCACACTATTCCTTTAAAGGAATAGTGTTAAATGAAGGAAGGCATTTTGAGTACGCATGGTAAGGACTTTAAAATGGACACAAGTCAAAATCTTTTCCAAATGTTCTCAACTTTTGATTCAAGGACCCATGAACTTCAAGCTTTTCATTAATCTCCTGAAATCATATGCAAAATCCTGTGTGGATATGTTGCTTATTTCAGAGAAACTTTATCTATCTTTCATTAGATTCTCAAATAGTCTGAGTTAGAAATAAAGACTCTCCATAGATTTCTTCAAAATAATTCAAAGGCAGTGAGTATAAACATGGAAAGTTTGTGGAAAGCTTGATAAATGGGCCATACCGTTTTTACCTCCTTTTCCTATTATTAAAAGAATGTACTAAAATATGTAACTTTAAATCATAAACTTACTTTAAAATGTTTATTTTATGAACAGACTTTTGTACTAAACAAAGTGAGAGCCATTAACCAACCTAATTGTATGTCACGTTTGCCTATCCCTGGAAAGTGAGAGTTTTCATGTAATGTCATACTCATTGCTGTATCAGTTGGATTAGCAATGGAGAAAGCCTCCATTCAGTGGTGACGGCCCTGCCCAGATGTAAGTGCTGATTTGTTATAGAGATACATGATCTTAGGAAGTATGTACCTCAACTTCTTGAGGTAGAGATATGGCTATAAAATTTTGTTGACAAAGAGAGCTAGCAGGTCAGTTACTGCTAAAATGAACAAGTGGAAAATGCTACCAAAAAACTTTCAAGGAAAATGTCAATTATAAATTGAATTTTCACAAAGTATAAACACTGAACTCTGATGCCAGTTATTGTATGTAGAGTTATTATTAGAATGCTTTTTCAAAGAAAAAAAATCATTTGATAAAAATTAGTGTATTATTTACAGAAAAGCTGAATAAAGTTCAATTTGAGTTATTAGTCTTTTCATAAAAATAAGAAATTTGTTTTTAAAGTATAGCTACAGGAAGCTTTTTGCAAAACATATGGGGGATAACTGCATCATGTGCTCAGATTAAATAGTTCTTATATTTTCAGTAAAGATACTGATCCCAGTAGCAGCCAGGCATATGAGTATTTAGTATAAACAATTACTTGGATATTTTAATAAGGCCATGTTGTTAGATTCAATATTTCTTGTCCAGGCTAAACAGTACAAATGCCACTTGGGTACAGAGAATTTTAGACCTTTATTGCTTGATTAAAATATAGATAATTTGCCTTATCTATTCTTTTTTGTGTGTGATCAAATTTTGCTTGTGGGAACATTACATTTTACTTAATTTTCTCTCATAACTTCAGAACAAAACCAAATTTGTTTTGCATGTAATGTTTTCTTGTAAAGTAATATTATTACTCCATCAGCACTCAGTGGGCAAACATATTTTTCAACATTCCTCTTTTAATTAACTTGTCTTACAAACAAAGGCTACCAGATGAACACAATTTATCCTCAGCATGTATTTTCAGCTAGGAGGCAGATAATTATTGCTCACTGCAGAAATAATGTTCTCCTACTTGCTCATGTAAAACAAACTTTAAATGTCATTTTACAGCGAAAAGATTACACAGTACAGGGTTGTCGTAAGAGAGGACAATTATCCAGAGAAACTTCTCATTAACCTGAAGGTCAGGGGTAAGAGATGATCACCAGCTCTGGCTCACACAAACCTAAATTGCCCTACTCTTAACGTAACGTCCTCATAATCACAAAAGTGGGGACAGTAAAGACTAAACAGTTATTGTGATAAATTTCTAAGTGGAATTATACGTGGAAACTGACTTGGTACTGCAACCTTGCCACATATGTCTGGAGATCAGAACATGTGGTGTCGAATAAAAAGGCTTTGGGAGGGAATTGCCCTCTTTAACAAACTAGTGGCAGTTCATCAACATTTAAATGTATTGTTTCAATTAATCACAGCAATTGCAAAGTGATCCTTAAGCATTAAGAGAAAATTATGCTTTCAAACATAGTGCTTCAAGTCTGCCAACCACACTGAGCTGTTTTGTGGCATTTTAGCAATGCATATGATAGCAGAAAGTACTCAAATATGAGCAAGCAGAAAATCATGCTTGCTCATATTTGAGCTGGAAATTAATTTTCTAAGCTGTGAAGTTCTTCAACCTCTTTTGCAAAGCTAGGTCATCTGTTTTCTTAATCGAATCATCTAACCTTCCCCTAAAGCATAAAAGTTTACTTTTGTTTGTGTTGACTTCTACCCAGATAAGCAGTGCAAGGAAATTTCCTACATCTTTAATTCTCATGCTCCATAAATTGTAAGTTAAACAATCATTTTAATAATAGTTTTCCAGGAAGAACATGGAGAAAGAAATACTATCATTTAACACATATTGATCTGTGTTCTACTAAAAGTTTATTGCTAAACAATTCATGCTTTGTGGTAGTTTGAGTGAGCCTTGTCTAGAAGCAGTCTGGCCAGAGAGAAAATTCTAAAAACTGCCAGCACAAGCATAATACATATTGATATGAAAAGGAGATGATCAGCTCCTGGGTGGGAGGTCACACAATCTGCTAGCCAGAATAAAGGCCACATAGGAAGATAGGAATTGATCTATTTAACTTACAGCAGAAACAAACTATCTCCTGGTGCAAAAAGAAATCTGGGAAAAGAATCATAAAGTTGGTTAGCACATTCTGGAGCAGGTTAATCTTCCTCGCTTAAGAAAGGCAGAGAGAAAAAGAATAGAGATTTTCTGGTTCATGTAAAATTGGCAGCCACCTTGGAAAGGAGATTAAAAGAAGCTCTAAAATTAGCTTTGAGCTTGAGAATCTGTTCAATGAAAATTCACTTCTCAGGGTTGGAGTTTTTAAGAAATAAAACAAGAAAAGCACTTAAAAATAAGCTTCTAGAGAAAATAATGTATTTGGTTGTATTCATATGGGGAAAGGGTTCAGGTGAGTAAGAAACACATTGCTTAATCATAAACACCTTGTTAGGTGTTTACGTACCTACTATAGGTACGTAATGCCACGTACCTATAGTAGGTGCTCTATACATTCCAGTGGAACGAATGGACACACTTTACCACTCCATTTAAACCTTGTTAAATCATAAATACAGTATGGTAATAAGCCATAGGAATCTGAGGGTAGAAGGCTTTTATCCTTAAGAGTCCTAGCAGTAAAAAGAAATGAGGGTAGGGAGCAATAACAGTGGTAGTGGTTTGCATCCTAATCAGTTGGTCCCAGGTTCAGAATAATTTCAAGGATCAAAGGTATCAGAGATACCTATCTTTATTTTAAAAACAAACCATAAATTTTATAATGTAATAATCATATCTGCTACATTTTTAGGCTACACAAAGGCATTAAAAAGGAAAGCTTAGAATACTGACTTCTGGAGGATGAAGTAAGAAAGTAAGAAGGATAAGATGAAGAAAGAGGGGCAGACTCTAAAGTATTGTCACGGAGTATTTGCCCTGCTACATATAGGTCAGCTTGAAGTTGAAATGAAATATAATCTGACTTAGCTCTTTCTTAAAACTAACTTTGATATTCTGGGCCTTTCAGTGTGATGATTCATTGATGAATACTTAAATCAGTTTGTGCTGGTAAGCTGACAAGAAATGAATACCAGGAAAATCCTTTGGCTCTGCTTCACATGCGTATAGTTTAACCATGATTACCTAGCACCTGATTAGCTTAATTGATGGTCATGAACAAATGGGGATTCTACTAGAAGGGTGCTAGTAGAGGAGCTGATTTTGTGCTTTGGAGTCTGTGGCTGTAGCCACACAAGTGCATGAGCCCTTCCTCACCAGGCTCCAGCCACGATCCTTGTGCCTCCTTGCGCAGACGCCTGGAGCTTTCAGAGCTCCCCAGTGTGCTCTGACACTACCCAAAAGGCAAAAGGAGCCCTTCAAAGAGGCATTGTAGACCCTTCTAAATATTTGAATGTTTTCTAAATTCTACACGTTTTTTACTATTGTGTATGAATAAAAATTCGTTACATAATGTTATAAATTAAAGCTTTCTTTTTATACAGGAAACTTGAGAAAATTCCTCTGAGTTGTTACAGAACTTAAAATGTACAGTAAATTAAATGTTTATTAAAATGTTCCAATATGTTATGTAATTTTATCACAAAAAATCACATTTGCCTGTTTTTTAAGCTACCTTTGGAAATAATTTCAATGCAAGTAACTGAATAAGAGGCTAAATCTTTTAGAAATATCTAAATTTGAAATAAGAAACAAAACTTGATGGAGAAATAATTATAAAAATATTTCTATTTCTGTCTTCACGTCTTCACACATTACACATAAAATATCATTATTGATTTTAAAAATGAGGCATATAATTTGATGTGACACTAGAATGTTTCCTGGAGTGAAGAAAATTAAATGCAATCCAAGCAAATCTTTGAGCCAGTTTTGCTTAATCACATCTGTACACATCTAATGCAAATTTTTACCTATTTTCTTTATTGAAACTTCCCAAGTTCTGTTTGTATGCAATAGAATGAGCTAAGTCTTTTAAATCTGAAATTAAAATACACTGAAACAATTTTTTGTTTAAACAAACTTTTTTTTCTCATATCTAAGGAGGACAGAAGGGAATTAACTAAACAGTAGATGACGTATAAGACATGAAACATGACCAGATTATAACATCCCCTGCTTATCCTCTGTAGTTCACACTCAGGATTGTTCGGGAAACTCTTTGCTTCAGTTGTCGGATGACAAACTGTGTTGTTTCTTCATTTGGGAGAAAAATGACTGAAAACCAATACACACCAAAAGGAGACTTGTTTGCTTGCTTATTGGTTTTGTTTGTTTTTCCACAGTGCCTTTTTTTTTGCAAAGAAAATTCCTTATTTAGTGGGACAATTTGAAAAAAAAAAAAACATCAAAAATAGATTAATTTGATTAATAATCTGATTAAGGTATCCCCACTGTAAACAAACAATGTTTTAACTAATTATTCTAAGAATAAGATGTATTATTTCTTCTTCCTTTCTGTTTTCTTCATTTTTTCCTCTAAATCTTTACTTTCTTCTATTTTCCCTTTCCCCTTCTTCCTCCTCTCTTCTTCCCTCTCTCCTCCCTCCCTCCCTCTCTTCCTTCCTCCCTTCCCTCCCTCCCTCCCTCCCTCCTTCCTTCCTCCCTTCCTTCCCTCCCTTCTTCCTTCTTTCCTTCCTTTTTCTCTTTCCTTCACCTCTGTTTTCCTTTCTTCCTTCCTTTCTTCTTTCTTTTCTTGTTTCCATCCTTCATTCTTTAGGAAGTATTTCCTATAGCTTTAGAAACAATTTTTAATTTGTTGAAACAAGATGAAGTCAGCATGCTGCAAAAGGATAGCACCACAGTATGCATTTAGTTTAATTAAACGGAAAAACAGAGTAGCTTGCCTATAAAGCAAGGGTAGACGGCAAAGAGAATTTTTCTTTTTTATTTAAAAGATATTTTTCAAAATTTGTGAACATTTTAGATGTTTAAGTTCATGGACCTGTTTATTTCATTGTTTTGTTTTTATACATTCATTAGAAATCAGTGTTTTAAATGTATTTATTTTTTTTTTATTTGGTATTTCATTATTTTTGATATTGGAAGTAATTTAATAAAGAGATGATCAAGGAATCATAAAATAATCAAGCATAGTATATTGTAAACATTCTACCCATATTATGTCATTTTGGTTGCAAATATTTTTAGGAAATTGGCTATAAAGCATAATTAATAATTGTTTGTTTGTTTGTTTTTTGCCTCTGTTGCATCACTTTCTATTTTACCAGCAACAATCTTTATTTTCTTTTGTGCATTTTCTTCTTTCCCAATCCTATATCATACATTCCAGGTGAAGCTCTGCAAGAAGCTGCTGGAATAGCCATATGGAACAGACCCAGATCAATGGGCATGTCCTAAATTCTTGGCCACAGCCATAGACTCTATGATGGGCATATGCCTAATGGAGGATGTGCAGCCATTTATAGCTTCTGTTTTTAGACCTGAGAAGAGGAAAGAGCAGAAGTTCCATTTTACCATGTTGTGATACCTAAGAGTAGAGCTGGTTTAGAGAAATGGAAAACAGAAGTGGAGCTAGAGCAAAAGGGCTTGATGGTCTTACTGAGTTCCTATCTCATTACCCAAAGCTAGATAATTTATTAGTGCATGTAACTAACTTTTCCAGTGTATGACCTAATGAATTCTTATTGCTAAAATCATTTCAAATTTTATTTTCTTGCAGGTAACAAGTTTACCTGCAGTTACTTGCAGGTAACAAGATTATAAATGATAAACTTGTTTATTTACACAATCCAGAGCATAACATTTGGATTGACTCTTGTTTCAGAAAAGCCAAGGACTGCAAGATATTAAAAATAGCATTTCAGACCTTTACAATGTTCTCTTCTTTGAAGCATTACAAAATATTCTTTTTAGAATGGTTCATTGACAATATTTTAGTACTGTGTTTAGTACTTTGATGTTTAAACTTATACAGAGTTCAGGGGGAAATTGTTTTCTAAGGCTTTAAAGAGAGAAGGTTTTGAGTGTTTGATATGTTTTAAAATGCCTCTTGAAATGTGACAAGCAACTGCCACTGTGCTTTTCTTCCTGTGGCCCTGTTTATATGGATGGCCTTTCAATGAACATGATGAATCTGATAAGCTTTACAGAGGCAGGAATAAATCATACATTGTGCAAAATTCTTTTATACAAGGCAACTACTAGACCTTTTAAAGATTTTCAAAATGTTCTTTCTTAGCCCATTCTTTTCCATTGAGGTCAACACAGAAATTAAAGAACAGTATCAATAATACTTTTCTATGTCTAAATATAGTACCAAATTACTAGATTTACTTTATTAATTATACTAGCGATTTTCTTCCTTTGAAAAGTTTAACTATATGACTGGTAAGTTTGCATTCTGTAGACATAACCACAATTTTTATATTTAATTTTTTCTTTGATTTTTAGAAATTTCAGAATCAAATCTCTATCTATTTGGATGCTCTGTTTTTTATCTGTCCTTAAGAAAAAATGGTAGTGAGAACTCTCAGTTTTATCTCTTATTAAAGAATAGTTAGCTCAAACCTGGTGTGATTTACAAATGAAATTCAAATGGAGAAAACTGTAATTTGTTTAAAAGTCTCAATTTTCTACAACAATCTTATAGTTTAACAAAAAGTTTTCTTTATTTTACTATTTAGTTGATAATCCTGTAACTGATCATGATGGGTTGTGAATGTACGGAAATATTGTGGCTTTAGACTAGGTTTATTTAGCTGTCTAAGAGATTCATTAAGGCCTTATTTACATTTTTATCATTGCCTTTTTAAAAATGATTAATAAGAGCTTTACAACTAATTGACGGTCTTCAAAATCACCTCTTGCTTATACGTTTCTCACCAGACTGTATTTTCAACAGCTTTATTTTTATGGTTTCTAATGCTTTTTGCTTTCTTTTGTGAAGTTAGAAAGAACAATTTTTCTGTCCCTAGAATTGTTCTTCTTAGCTAAGGCCATGTCTTAAAATTTGATTTTTACATGGAGACTTCTAAAATTGGCAAAATTGTGTATTTTAAAATGCATAATCAAAATATAAATTAATATCAGATAAATATTAAAATACAAATGCAAGATAACTAAAATATAGTTTATTTTCTAAAATAATACGATATAAGAATAATAAGATATATTAATATTTTAAAATATAGTTTCCTATATTCCAAAAGTACACACTGCTAGGAGACAAAGAACATGTATCTGGTTTCTGTGGAGGGAGGATGGGGTTAAACCGGATTGTTAACTTTCTAACCCTGATATTTCAATGAGAATTAGTTATTAGAATTCCTCTATTTTACATATTGAGCTTCTGCCTGTGATTTTGTTTGACTAAATGTCTCTTTGGAAAAAAAAAATAGACAAAATAAAAGCTCTTAACTTACACTGTTAAACAATTCATAAGGCCAGCGTTTCTTATTCTAAAATTACTAATACTAAGGATTCTTGGATTCTCCTCAGCTGATGTCATAAATTTATGCATTTTATAGATGTTTCATTAAGACCAATGAATCCTACAGAAGATAACAAGACCTGTAGGCAGGATGTTTAGAAGTTAGAAAATTCGTGGCTCTATACCTCAAGAATTAAATCTTCCATAAATTTATTTCTTGCCACCTTTAGAAGAATTAGACAGGACCTGTTATTTCTCTCTATCATAACTTTGAAACACTGTCGGTAGTTATGAATGCTGCTCCATTTAATTCATTTATAAAAGCTTTTTCCCCTTTGACTGTAAACAGTGGCCAGGCAGGATCAATATCTTTCTGCCTTACTATGCGATGTACCTATAGTAGTTGCTCTATACATTCCAGTGGAATGAATGGACACACTTTACCACTCCATTTCCATTATGTGGATGCATTTATATACTTACGTACCCTCACGTGGAGTAATCCTCTTGTATTTCTCACCTAGATAACTCTTCCTGTTTATTCTTTGGAACATGGCTCAAATGTTATTTCCTCAGTAAGAGACTGTTTCTGCAAATCCTATGTCTCCCACATATTGTTCTCTTGTACAGAACTTTTACTGTGTAAGAGTACCACAATTTGTAAAAATACATCTATCCATGAATGTACTTATTTTATGTATTTCCTTCTATCACAATGCAAGCTCCAGAAGGAGCAGAAACATAATGTGTGTGTGTGTATGTGTGTGTGTGTGTGTTTCTGTGTGTGTTTGTGTGTTTGTGTTCATGTTCCTAGGACTTAGTCCCATATAGAATTTATAGTTGCTCTTAATATGCATTACATGTATAAGAGAAATGACTAAAACAGGCTATTTAAAGAAGTAAATAAGAAACCTTTTGATTTAAGATAATTTGTGCTTTAACAGCAACGTCTCCAGTACTTCTTCATGAAAGAAAACCATTAAGCATAAAAGAGGAAAGAAAAGCCTTTGTGCATATAGCTAATGCATCCTCAGAAATGAAAATTCAAGGTCAAAAATAGAAGAGAATGTCTGAATGTATTATTAAAGATGGTTTTGAAGATCTTGCATAACCTTGCTTTACAAGGAACCAGCTGCCTTACTAAAGAATCACAATACTATTTAAACAATAAAAATGATGCCCATTTAGTTTACCTTTTAGTTGATATGTCAAAGAATACTGTAGCTCAACATCAATGTTTTTATAAAACTCCTTTGTGTCTCTCCTCCCAAACTGGATTTGTAATAAAGACTAACATGGTGAGAGCTGATTATCTTATTCTTGGTTTAGAGCTGTGGAAGGGTGGGCCTCACATAGCGCAAATAGGGGATGATGTGTTTCCTGAGAGAGGAAAACACAATTGCAAAGATCCAATGGGATGAAAGAACTTTGGAAAAGCTAATAAAATGAGGGCATATGTATGCTTGGCATGTTATAGATGGTAATTGTAGCAATTACTATTTGCCTTCCCCAACCTTTTTTTTTTTTTTTTTTTTTTAGTTCTTTGATAATAGAAACTAATTTTTTTACTGGGTGTATCGCAGCCTAGAATAAAAGGCTACATATCCTTAAGTCCCTTATAATTAGGTTTGTGTTTTTTTTATCCCTGTTCTTGCCACAGATATCTAAGTGGAAATGTGGGAGGCCCCCTCTGGGAAAAAGGTGCAATGGTTTCAGATAGGAAGAACTCCTCTTTTGCCTCAGTGCATTTCATCATTTTTTTCCACGCCTGTCCACCAGTCCTGGAATATTACTTTTACAATGCTAGATTTCTTTTATGAGGGAGATGAATAAACATCTAACTTATTTATGCAGCTAATCTAATTCAAATTATACAATCATTTTCAGCAGTTTTCTCCAGTATGGTGATAATGATAACTACTAGCATATCCAGACTCCCAGCCAACATTTCTAGGGAAAAGATAATTCTACTTTTGGAGTCTGTGATGGTTAATACTGGGTGTCAACTTAATTGGATTGAAGAATCCAAAATATTGCTCCTGGGTGTGTCTGTCAGGGTGTTGCCAAAGAAGATTAACATCTGAGTCAGTGGGCTGAGAAAGGCAGACCCACCCTTAATCTGGGTGCCTGCTGATATTCCCCTTGGGTGGCTCAATAAAGTCAAAAGGTTTTATTGAGGCATACTGAGGGCAGCTGCCTCATTTACATTAGCATAGGAAAGACAGACGATTAAAGACCTTCCCAGTCTAAGTCTGTTTACCCCACATTCCTTTGTCTCTACTCTAAGTGTTTACTTATGTAAACTTTGTGCTGAATGGTCCTCTTAGGGGGAGATCAAAGGGGAATTACCTGTTAATAGTCTTTACTCTGGGCCCGGAACCCAGAACTTTCATCATTTGTAAAACTACTCTTTTAATCATGTTAATTATCCACAAGTGTTGACTTAGAACCTCTGTTATGAATAAATGTGTGGATGTACTGGGAGTCTTGGTCAATTGGTTGCATTTCGCCCTCTGAAAGCAGCCAGCAGCCATCCCTAGCCAACTTGAATCACTGAACCAGGTATGAGAGTGGTGTATTCATTAATCTGTCATTTAGTCAGGGTCTGCAGTCCAGACTTCTGCAGGCAGTGGTCAAAGTCTCAGTTGGGTACCATCTAATTAGCTGTCAGCATGGCTAGAATATAAAGCCAGCAGAAAAATGTGAAAAGATGAGATTGGCCTAGCCTTCCAGCCTACATCTTTCTCCTATACTGGATTCTTTCCTCCCTCAAACATCAGACTCCAACTTCTTCAGTTTTGGAACTTGGACTGGCTTTCCTTGCTCCTCAGCTTGCAGATGGCCTACTGTGTGAGCTGGTGATCATGTGAGTTAATACTTAAAAAACTCCTTTAAATATATTTATATTATATAATGCATTATATATTATATATTTCATAAATATAAAATAGGATATATGGATATAAGGACTTAAAGGATATATCCTATAAGTCCTTTCCCTCTAGAGAACCCTGACTAATACAGGGTCATTTCAAGAAAATTCAATATCATGGCTCTCATTAGACTGAGTTAGTTATGGATCTATTTGAGATCCCATTACTTTGTTTAGGGGAGAAACTATTCTCATTGTTCTGGCTTATTACAGAGTAGAAACATAATTGACATCAGTCTTGATCAAACAATGGAAACACACATTGAGAAAATTCAATTTCCCAAAGGAAAGTCACATTCTTTGCACTAAATAAGGGAGAAGAGCAACAGGATTGAAAGTCCACTACAGTATGTTACTATAGTACTTCACTACAGTATTTCAAGCAATTTATCATTTATTTTTGAAGTTACAGTTGTTAAACTGAGCTTATGTCCTTTACTACCTTTGAAATTTCTTTTCTGACAGATGTCAAGGAACTTTCCTCCTGATCGATTTTCTACATGCTTTATCTCTCATCCGTCTAGTCCCCATTTTTTCTTTCCACTCTAAGTCCAAAACATCAAACTTATTTTTAAAAAGCTAACATATATATTTTACATACTGAATAGTATTAATCAGATTTTGATTGTATTGTACCAGAAAGTTTGACCTAATTTTAATAGTTAATTGACCTCATTGTGCAACATATAAATGATTATTTCATTTACAATGGTTTGGCCTCAGTAAGATAGTTACTCTTCACTTTAGCCTTTTTAATAGGAACTATTCTTGAAAATGATAAAATACTAGATAGTTTTTATACCCTTCTTTCATCCACTCTTAATTTACTTATGAATATCTCTTTCTCAGTATCTAAATTATAACAATAACAAACTTTGTGATCTGAAGGTGATTCAATGGCCATGGCAAACCATCTGCAATTTTGAAGTAGCATCAACCTTCTCTTTTGAATTAGGTATTCACGTATCACCTCACTAAATGCAGTCATGTATTGCTTAATGACAGGGATACATTCTGAGAAATCTGTCATTTGGTGATTTTGTCTTTTTGTGAATATCAGAGTATACATGAAGTTAGATGATAGAGCCTACTTCACACCTAGGCTACAAACCTGTGTATCTTGTTTCTGTATTCAATACTGGAGGCAATTATAACACATTGGTAATCATTTGTGTATCTAAACATAGAAATGGTACAGTAAAAATACAAAGATTAAAAATAGTACACCAGTATAGGACACATAACACGAATAGAGCTTTCAGGCATGGCAGTTGCCCTGGATGAGTCAGTGAGTGAATGGTGTGTGAATGTGAAGACCAAGGACATTTCTGTACACTTCTGTAGACTGTATAAACAGTGCACATTAGGCTAAAGCAAACTTACTTAAATTTTCTTTCTTCAATAATAAATTAAACTTGGCTTATTGTAACATTTTACTTTATAAATGTTTTAATTTTTTTAACTTTTTGACTCTTGTATAACATATAGTATAAAAAACATTGTAGAGTTGTATAAAATATTTCCTTTATCTCTTTGTACTATAAGCTTTTCACCTTTTGTTTTGTTTTGTTTTGAGACGGCTTTTCACTCTTGTTACCCAGACTGGAGTGCAATGGCACGATCTTGGCTTACCGCAACCTCCGCCTCCTAGGTTCAGGCAATTCTCCTGCCTCAGCCTCCTGAGCAGCTGGGATTATAGGCACGCACCACCACGCCCAGCTAATTTTTTGTATTTTTAGTAGAGACGGGGTTTCACCATGTTGACCAGGATGGTCTCGATCTCTTGACCTCGTGATCCACCCACCTCGGCCTCCCAAAGTACTGGGATTACAGGCGTGAGCCACTGCACCCGGCCAAGCTTTTCACCTTTTTAAACAATATTTATTTTTTAATTTTTAGGTATTTTGTTACAAACTAAGACACAAACACACACTTTAGCCTAGGCCTAAAGGACAGGGTCTGGACAGTCAATGTCACTGTCCTCCAACTCCTCACCTTGTCCCACTGGAAGGTCTTCAGGGGCAATAGCACACATGGCGCCGTCATCTCCTGTGATAACAATGCCTTCTTCTGGAATACTTCCTGAAGGCTCTGCCTGAGACTGTCTTACAATAGAAGTACACTCTAAAATAGCTTAAAATAGTAATAAAAAGTATATATACACATATACTTTTTATACTTTTCATCACTTCCATACATATATATATGTACACACACACACCCCTTCAGGAGGTATTCCAGAAAAAGGCATTGTTATCTTAGGAGATGATGGTTTCATGTGTGCATTGAGCCTGAGGACCTTCCAGTGGGACAAGAGTGGAGGTGGAAGACCTATATATATGGAAGTGATAAACAGGTTCACTCTAAAATAGTGATTAAAAAGTATATATGTATATATTTAATTTTTATGTAAATATGTGTACATATTTATTAAGATATCCAGTAAACATTTGAGAGGAGCAGGGGGATGGTATGGATATCTGTTTTCACCAAGCACACACCAGGAGAGATGAATACAAAATCAAAAGCAATTCCCACTTTAGCAAATGATGTGTTTGTTCACACTCTAACTTAAACAAAAAATGCCTTTGAGGGGCCTAGCTGTAGTGACAATAGCAGTATTAGAACCATGGAACTCTGAAGAAGTTTCTTCTATATAATGAAGCAAAATACATCAAGGCTCTGTCAAGTACATTACCATATGTTTGACTTAGGAAAAAATACAGGAAGAAACATTTGCAAAATTTTTGTGGCAAGCTGCAAAATTTAGTGCCTCAAAATCAATATTCACCTGTTCAAAGAACAGATAGTTCAAACGTAAGTTGAGTGCAGCAAGGAAGCCTCTAAGGCAGATTGGGAATGTGATTAAAACTCTGAGAAATGGGTAGATATTTGAAAAACAGCAGTGGGAAGGAGCTATAAAGAAGAGAGCTGATCAGAAGAAATAAAGACTCACATCCAATGAGGTATACATTATTTTAGGAAACAGTAACTAATTGGTAAGAACACAGGAAGAAAATGTAAAAAGTTTCTATTGTTCTCATCTCCATTATAGTGATCAGCGCTGTTGTATTATTGTTAAAATATTTGCTATCACTCCCTTGATGTGGATCATTCTTCTCAATTCTGTTGACGTCATCCTTCGACATGTGACTTATTCATTCATCTTTCTGACCTCAGAATGAATCAGGTGAATTGCTTTGGTCAATGATTTGTGAAGTGAAGTACATACATAACTTGCAGGTTAAATGGTAAAAATTAGTTTGCCTTTGCCATATTTCTTTTAAAGCTTTTCTAAAAGACTAGTATGACGCCCGATATAGGCTGTTTTGTCATCTAGATGACGTGGAGCAGAGTCATAGCTGACCCCTAGTGGATATAAAATATGAAAAATAAGCCATATAGTTGTAAAGCACTGAATTTTGGGGTTGTATGTTAGCCTAAACTGAGTGGTAGAAATATATCAAGGAATTCTTTAAGAAAGAAAAGACTCATTAGTTAGATCTTGAGGCACAGATAGTATTTCCACAAATAAAAATTATAAGGTAAGGTAGATAATACCTAAAAATCATGGCAAAATCAAATGAATGTACTAATGCAGCAGGTCCCCAGGACCCAGGCACAGACTGATACCTGCCTGTGGCCTGTTGGGAACTGGGCTGCAGAGTAGGAAGTAAGTGGCAGGTGAGCAAGTGAAGCGTCTTCGATATTTACAAGCATCTCCCCATCACTTGAATTACTGCCTGAGCTGTACTTCCTGTCAGATCAGGAGCCACATTAGATGCTCGCAGGAGCGCAAACACTACCATGAACTGCATATGTGAGGGATCTAGGTTGCACACTCCTTATGAGAATCTAATACCTGGTGATCAGTCACTATCTCCCATCTCCCTGAGATGGGACCATCTAGTTGCAGGTAAAGAAGCTCAGGGCTCCCACTTATACTATATTATATTGAGTTGTATAAATATTTTTGAATAGATTATAATGTAATAATAATAGAAATAAAGTACCCAGTGAATGTAACGCACATGAATCATCCCAAATGCCCACCCCCCAAATTCCCACTACCAGTCCATGGAAAAATTGTCTTCCATGAAACTGGTCCCTGGAGATCAAAAGGTTGACTCATTCTGGGTCAGAAGGTTGGGGGCTGCTGCACTTCAGGGAAATGAGTAATAGAGTTTTTAGAGCCCCCCAATTTTTTTTAAATCCTTAAATTGTGTTGCTCTATTTGTTCATTTATTTATTCAAATTATTTGTTTTTATTTTTTTATAAAAGGGTTCTCTGTCATCCAGGTTGGAGTCCAGTGGTGCAATCATAGCTCACTGCAGCACCAAACTCCTGGATTCAAGCAATACTCCCACCTCAGCTTCCTAAGTTGCTGGGAATTCAGGCATGCATCATCATGCTTGGCTAATTTTATTTTATTTTTATTGATACACAATCTCAGTACGTAGTCCAGGCTGGTTTCTAACTCCTGGCCTCTAACTCCCACTTGGCCCTCCCAAAATGTTGGAATTATAAGCCTGAGCCACAATGCCTGAGTATTTTACTCTATTTAGAAATAAAGTTTTGACCTAAAATTTCTGCTCAAAAAAGGTGATCTATATTAATCAAATTTACCTCATCAAATTTTTGATAACCTTACAATTCAGTAAAACAGTAAGCACTCAGTATCAATAACTATTCAATTATTCTAAAATTTGAGGAATGTTATGAAAAAAAGTTTGCAAGTGGCTTAATAAAGATGAGCCATACATGTGATGATGATAAACATTTTAGCCAGATAAAAAGGATGGAAGATAATTATTCAGATACAGTTTTGAATAAAACCAATAATGGTATGAATTAATTGAAAGAGTTACTCCATGTGTTACAGGAAAAATGATCCTAAACTCTATAGCATTAAACATCTGCATCTTTTCAAAAATGTTTTTGGGTTTTATTTTATTTCTATAACCAATATACCTCATGGTAAAATTTTGAAGGGGATTATAAGGAATAGGGTAAAAAGCAAAATTTTTCCAAACAGCAGCACCCTATCATCATCAGATAAGCAAGCCTCTCCATTATTCTTCTGACAGTTTAAATACTGTCACTATCTGGCTTGGCCCTGAGTCACATCAGGCAGTCATAAGAAAGCAGTTTCTCAGGCAAAGGTGTCCTCAGCTTTGGGCAGGGTTATATGTAACTGAGAAGAGCCCAGAAATAATGATTATCTAGGGCCTAGACATCGGTTCACAAACAGCTCCTTTAAGGCCACAAGCAGAGGGGCATTGTTGGGTGTCTATACCCAGACATTTTTTTGACACAGAATTCAAGATAGAATGTATTATGCAGATATGCATATTCAATCATAAGGTAACATAAATAAAATATTTTTAATCACAGTTTCACTAAAAATTTATTAAAAGTATTATGCAGATACGTGACTTCTGGTATGTAGCATATTACATTTTCCATAGTAGAATTATCTAAAAGATTAACATCTGGATGGACAATAAACCAAGAGTATCAGGGAAAGTTATTGCAGGGTTCAATTAGAAATGCTCATTAAACCTTTCCTTCCAGAACTCCCCAGCTAAAGAAAGACTCTTCATCTTTTAAATTTTTTGAGTGTTCTCCCTCATGGTTTTGCTGATATCGATAATGTCTACATAAGATTCTATATTAATTGATGAAGAGCTAGCATTTGGATTTTAGACACCATGTCTTATTACATTTGTCCTTGTCAGTATAATTAGCACTGAGTTTTACCTGTAGAATATATTCAATATATATATATATATATTATTAATAATTTAGGAAAATCGAGGTTAAAACTAGATAAATAGATTTGATTCACATTTCAATAGCAATTACATTATAAAATAAGAAATATGGATAGGATTGGGATGGATTTGAGTGCAGGGGTAATCAATAAAAATTTTGAATAGGAGACTAATATAATTTACATTATTTCAGGAGATTTTATGTTGAAAAGAAAAATAGGTTAGAGAAATTATATGGAGACTAAAACCAGTAGCAGTTGCAATAGAAAAAAATTGATGCAAAACTGAGGGAAAATGCAAAATAGGGCTATTGAGCCAATAAAGCCAAGGGATTCCTTTGTACATGCCAATAGCTTAGCACAGTGCTAGGACAGGATAACAAAAATAGAAAAAGAAATAGAAGTTTTAATTTAGGGGTAAAGAATAACAAGATTACCTGAGAAGTACCAGTGAAACAATCCACTGGCAATACTTAGTAAGCAGGTGAGAGGTGGAACCAGAGTTAAGGACAAAGCAAATACTGGAAATATAAGTCTGAGAAATTACTCTTAGAATTAGCTTCTCTGGATTTTCTTTTCTTTACTCATAATATGAAAAGGTTGTGTTTAGAAGATTTATAAAAGTTTAGCCATGTAACAGTAGAAATAAGATGTGAGGCTTGGTAATTTGAGGGGGCAGGGTAGTGGAAAGGTATAGACATTACAATTAGATTATGGTTTTAGAATATTGTCACCTATTCTCTTTGAAATATAAAGCGGAAATTGACATTAAAAGTTTTTCAATGAATTCAGTTTTAGATCTTTAGAAAATTTAACATAATGACAGCAACTAACACAGTTAGTTACTACTAAGAGAAAGTTCTAGTTTTTCAGAACTTGGTTAAAAACTCTAGCTGTGAATTTTGTGATTTCCTAGATTTCTTTAAATTTCAACTCAGAATTAGGCATTCTAGAATGAAGGTTCTATTGGAACATGGGTAAATACCATAGTCCTTGAATAATAGCTAGGTTGACAACTATAATTTTAAATAGTATAACAAAATTCAATAATTACTGAACATGGATGTTTCCTTAGATAAAGTAATAAATATCATTATCCAAAGATGCTTATAATTGTTTATTTTATATATTTATAAACTTTGTCACTGTAGTAAAGTATGGAATTCTGTCTTTTTCTTTGGGCTGTAAAGACATAGTCACAGTTTGAAGTTACATCATTCAGCAGATTCCTTACCTTTTCCTTTTTACTACCTTTATCTTTTCAGTGTATTTTAGATAATTCATAAATTCTTAATGACTAATTCTCTAATGCATCAGTGTATAATCTTGACTTACATAATCAGTTTCTAAACATATCACATTTTTTTTTCAGGAACTCAATTATTTCTGGAAAGACTGCTACACACTGTATTCTGCATTAATGCATTTCAAAGTCCTGAGAATGACTTTCAATAGTCTTCCATGTACTAATTAAACATGAACACGTGGTAAACAACATGGACTATTCCAGTGGACAGAAAACGTCAAGTTAAAATGTTTAAGCACTCCATATTCTTCCAAGGATCCTTATCCAGTTGGTCTGACGGGTCATTATCTGTTTTGTAAAACTTCCCAAACAACTCATCAATATTTAAATAGCTATCCGAATTATAAACTTCAAATAGCAGAATCCAAATGTCATTTATGCATAATTCAAAAGAACTTTGCTGAAAACAATCTTTGGATCGCAATTGCTCTCTAATCCACCTCTTGAATTTCTACATAGGAATTCAATGCCAATGCAATTCAAATCAATTCATTCATGGTTGATGTTAAAACTTCCTTTATGAGGGTAGTATGACAGAAACAAAACTGAATTTGAACAAGAGGGAATTGCAGAAGATAAAAATTGTTTTCTGTAGAAAGTGTCAAAACTTTTATGATTCTTTGGTAATTTTTAACATTATAGGTATAATTAAATTATTACTAAAGTTATATCTATGAATCTTTTTAAGTGGTTTAAAATATATTTTCTGTTCAAATTAATGCAGTTCACTATTGCAATTTAATGTAATTTTTTAAAATTATAATTGATTTCTAAGATTTGTAAAACTTTTGAGCTATCATTAACTCCAAAATGTCTGGAAAGAAAACCATCATAGGTAACTATTGATGACACCTACTTCTTTCACTCGTATACTGAGCATTACCTGCTGTACAGGTTTAAAGAATGTTGGTCACAGGCCGGGTGCGGTGGCTCAAGCCTGTAATCCCAGCACTATGGGAGGCCAAGGCAGGTGGATCACGAGGTCAAGAGATAGAGACCATCCTGGTCAACAAGGTGAAGCCCCGTCTCTACTAAAAATACAAAAAATTAGCTGGGCATGGTGGTGCATGCCTGTAGTCCCAGCTACTCGGGAGGCTGAGGCAGGAGAATTGCTTGAACCCAGGAGGCAGAGGTTGTAGTGAGCCGAGATCGTGCCATTGCACTCCAGCCTGGGTAACAAGAGCGAAACTCCATCTCAAAAAAAAAAAAAAAGAATGTTGGTCACAGGATTGAGGTGAATATTTCATTAATGTGTAGCCAAAATATTATCATATGAAGCCCAACAGATGAATGAAATGCATCCTTTCTATATTATTAAGATGAATTTTTGTCAGACAAAGCATGGTAACTCTACAGATGGATTATGAATAGAGACAAAATGTACAGTTGAATTCTTTGGAATTATGTACTATATTCCATAAATCCCAGATGGAGTCACTATGATTAATCTTACATCAATGACTACAAAATGAATAAATAATTATCTTCCACTTATTGTAAAGTATTACCTTCAGTATATAATTCACATGAGTTACATTCAGTTCACAGTAATGTAAAGAGCTTAGTTTGAACTGACAAAGAACAGGAAATTCAGAGTTATAGCTGCAGATACCTCAGAGTGTTGGTCTTTTTAGCACATATGGTAAAAACTATCTATAGTGTGAATTCACATATGGTAGGTCTTTGCATGGGTTTCATTTCCCCGAGGAAAGGGAGCTTCCCTGTGAGATAAAAGGAAGAAGCTCCCATATTATGCCTATTTGAAAAATGGCTATGTGTGAAATTTAAATTCATAATGTGTGCCATATACATATAAAAATTTCTGTTACCAATGGCATGTGAGCATGAACAGAAGTTAACAATATTCTCTGACCTCAGCTGTCACTTCACAAAAATGTACCATAATATGCAGAAGTGTATGGATGACTCAGCATAATCTCTTGCCACAGTCTGAAAAACAAATCAAATTCTGGGACCATAGAAAAGGGCAATTAATGTTATTTAATTTACAGTATTAAATGGACTTGAGATATTTCTTAGCCTATAAATTTATTTGTAGAGTGGAGTATAAATGTGTGGAACTTCGAAAAAAGATGAAAATATTGGTACATTTTAGATATTTCATAATCTATCTTAAAATATATATAATCTACACTTAAAAATATATACTACCAAATACTTTGTGCATTATTTTCAATATCTTCACTTACCTAATATTTATTCTTTGGATTTTGTTATGAAAGTTTTGGAAAAAATGTGTAAAGTTGTAATATAAGGGCTGAAATCTAGAGATGTGCATGTGTATAGGTACACACACAATATTTTAGATGAAAAATAATACATTAGTGGATAATGAGCATATTAATTTGCAAGAGTATGATATAATTAGAACAATATTTATATGGAACTATTAGAGTTTGGATATTGGTTCAAACTAGAACTAATCTCATTTAAATATTGAAACAGGAGTGTTTCCTGACCCCGCTCACAGGATGTGCTACAGGGATGTGGCTCATCTGTTTGGTTGCCATGCACACTCAAACTCTTATGAAAGGGGAGCATGCAGATAAGCAGGTACAGGAGCTGGGCTGAGCACCCCTGGGCTCTGGCTCCATGGCAGCATCCAGGGGTGGGTGTCTGAGGCTCCTGAAGCCAAAATGGGCATGTGTTACAGTATGGTCTTAGAGCTTTGCCATCCATCAACAGCTTTAGTGTTAAATAACTCAGTGGACCCTGTGTGTTTTCACAAGTGCAGAGGGCCATTGTGACAGCTTTCTGTATCTGGAGTTATTTGTTGTCCAGAAAAAATCAGGTCACACACAGATTTGAAGGATGATGAATGCAGGGGTTTTACTGAGTGGTGGAGGTGGCTTTCAGCTGGATGGATGGGGAGCTAGAAAGGGGATAAAGCGGGAAGATGATCTTCCCCTGGAGTTTGACCATCTAGCAGCTGATCTTGTCTCTGATCATCCTCAGCCAAACTTCTCTTGACATTCAAATGTTCTTTCTCTTCTCTCCTACTCTGCAGCTCTTCTCTTTGTCTGCTCATCAGCTGGTGGAGCTTGGGGTTTGAGGTTTATATGGGAACAGAAAGGAGGGCATGGCTGTCTAAAAGGCAACTTTTAGGCATGAAAACAGAAATGTCTGTTCCTATTTAGGGCCATGGGTTTCCAGGCTTAAGGGGGAAGCTTTGCTGAGGAACCTCCTTCTTCTACCCACTATTTCCCAGTCTCCTGTCTATAACAATATCAATCAACAAATAAACCATAAATAAAAATATACCCAAATGTATAGAAGCTAATATAATGTTCCATAATACAATATAATCATATAATGAAAAGAAAAAGGAATCCTAATACAATGAGGCTAACCACATTTATTTAGGAATATGGGTGAGAGAAAGGATAAGTGAGTATACAGGGTGTCTGTGTACTGTATACATGTGTGTAAAGATGGATACAGAAACACTATTAGAATTTTCCATATTCATCTCTAGAATATAGTATTAACTATGAACACTATAAAAAGGGATTCAGCTACTTATATTGAATGCTAAGCCTGGATGTTTCAGGGCTCAGGTCTATCATTTGTGGCACTCTTTCCCAGAAGCAAAGCTACCCAGGCAAGATTTGAGTCATCCTTTTGGAGTCAACAAATTCCTTCCTGCCATTCATTCATTAGACTACCCAACAAGTTTCTCTATCTTTCCTATTTCTAACAAAACTAAACAAAACAGAAAAATCACCTCACTTCCTTAACATAAAATCCTAAAATAAGGGCTTAAAACATCCATCAGTATAGAATATTTGCTTAAAAATGATATTATCAAAATTAAGGTTATTTCGTCTACTTAGAATTATTTATAACAAGGTACTTGTTATAAATAATTTTTGTGTTATAAATGTTTTGAGGCAGTAAATTCATGTGTGTGTGTGTGTGTGTGATGTCAAAGGGTGAATGGGTGATAGACAGTATGTCTTACACCCTTTTTTGGCTAACTGTTGGATTTGATGAAATGAAGTCAATGTCCAATCTCTACTTGAGCTGACATGTATATTTCTGCAGAAAATACTTGATATATTCTCCCTTGTATTAACTGTGGTCTACTAAAAATATCTTTAGACCAGAAGATAATAAGTTTGAGTTCCCATCTACTTTCTTGTGTTCAGAATCAGGTGTGTCTGTCACTGAGTAATGGACAGTTCATCTTTTCAGAATCAGTATTCCTTGCTGTAGCCAAATTTATTAGCCAATTGCTACTGATGTCATAATGACTAAAATTAACTGGCTAGTTTTTCTGTGACAAGTTGACTTGTAGGAAGTGTAGGTGTTGTAACTAGAAAGTAAATAGACTAAAACAATTTTTAAGTGTGATCAATGAAAACCAGTCTCATATAGTCATTACACAATATATGTACTCTCCACGTTAAGAAAGTATATCCTTTTAATGCTTTGTAAAAAAATGAAGAAAAATATCCTTTCTAGTTTACATATTTACATCACTGTAAATATTGAAGGTATTTATTTGAATGTACTGTCACAGAATGACGTAAATCCACTCAGCACGTTTATCTGATTGATTGCACATCACACATTCAAATAAACATGTATGGCATGATCTCAGATTCAGATAAACAGACTGCCTTTATTTAAATGCCTCCACATTCATATCGGATTGAACATTCGAATGCATTTAAATCAGTCTCAGAGGTGACTCACTGATGCATTGTTAAAAGGTGAACATGATGCTTGCTAATACTTGTCTGTTAGAATCTTGCAGTCTCCGACATACCCAAGGCTGTTATGTTATATTGTGAATGCACAGGACCACATCTCCACTAAACATAAGTTTCAGTAGAATGTGCTGGGAGATACCTCAGTGGGACTATGTTTGAAATTTTGTGTAATGCAGAGCAACACATCAAGTTTTTTTCCTCTAATAATCTAAAATTAATTTTATTAAAATCCCCTCAGAGGATGAAGATTAAATATTATAACACCAGAATCAAAGTATATGCTTCTTCAAGACATACCTAAAAAGCTTAGGTAACTGTACAATTAGGTAATGTGAGCTCACCTACTTTATGAAACTCATGAGACTGCTAAATTAATGCCTCCCTCTGCTCCTTTCCTACAGAGCATATATGAGTGGGTCACAAAATAAAACAGACTAAACTAAAGAATGTAATGACATGCTTGATTCAAGGTTTTAAAATTCTGGGGATTTTTCAAAAAGGTTTCGGTAGCCAGGTATTATTATATCTGATCATTGTATCAGATCATTAGATCAGATTTTGCATTGCATACAGATTATTTGATAATCTACAGTTTTTACTTGCTACCCTACTATATTCAGAAGAAAAACACCTAGGCTATTTGCCTTTTATTCCTAAATTATCTCTATTGAAATACATTATTTAAGATTAACTTCTATTTATTTCTAGACTTTTTTTCCCAGACTCCAATTAATGCAATTTAGATGCTACAATAATTTTCAAGTTTTTGTAAAGTCAGTCCACTTAAAGGATATGGCCAAATAGCTCTGTAAATGTGGCAGCTTTCAGTGGGGAAAGCTCTGGCTTCTTAGGATGTGGAATCAAATTATAGTTTCACAAATGCAATACTAATATACCTCTTGTCTTACTCCTCGAGGAAAGAGGAAACTTTCTTCTTTAGAAGCTAAAGACAGTAGCATTAGGGTTCTTCTGTATAGGACAAGGGAAGGGAAGGCTCCAAGATCCTACTAAGCGGGGTTGGCTAGAACCCTATATGGGTAACTTTTTCATAAAACCTCTTCTTTTCCCAGATTACACAAGTACATTAGGACTTTCAATTGTATTTTTTCATGGGATCATTCAGTGTTACTCTTAGGGATTGATCTTCTGGTGTTATGGTTTTCTCTGATGCATTCTCATGTCCCAGTCTCTGTTCAGGCTAGTGTGTTTGTGATGGTGAGAGAGACAAAAGAAAGCTACGAACCCTCTTCCTAATTCAACAGGAGCAGATTCTGTTTTAATGTTCATTTATTTCGGGCACTCTTGCCTTTTAGCACTCTCCTTACCTTACAGAATATACTCACTCTTTTCTCAATTCTCATAATTGGATTATATATCTAGCAATGTTAGAGGAAAAATTCTCCCACTTTTAAAGTAATAAACCTTAATTTCCCTCTGTGAATGTAAATCAAAATAACTATTAAGAATGTGAATCAAAATAACTATTAACTCCCAATCTTCTTTTTTCTTTCAGGCCTACAGATCCTTGGGTAAAGAATAGACCAACACTCACTTTGAGTAGAATTGCCAGATTTAGTAAATAAAAATACAGGGTGCCTCATAAAATTTAAATTAAATCACATAAAAGCAATTTTTTTTACTATAACTATATCTCATGCAATATTTTGGAAATACTTATACTAAACATTATTTGTATTGATCCGATATCAAAACTCAAATATAACTGTGTACCCTGTATTTCATCTGGAAACCATAAGGTGAAAAAGGAGCATAAATTATTTTTCTAGTTATTTATTTATAATTTTATAAGGGAGATAGAGATTGCTCAAGAGAGCAATTAACTTTTTGAAGAGTCAGCTTGTTACAATTGATTATGAAATTTGTTGTGTAATTTGTCTCACTTTCCTCTTCCTTTCGGTGAGTGCAAATACAATTTATACTCCAAAGTACCAATATTTGCTCCCTTTTAAATTTATCTTTCATGAATTGAAAATATCTGCAAATTAAAATGGCAAAATAATGTCTATTCCAGCACCCACAATAGGGCAAGTGGTGAGCTTGAAGAATGCGGAAGACTCATTATAAGTCCCCTCAAATAGATTTTCTTTAGCTATCAACAAAATTAGAGGAGAAACTCAGGTGGTGATTATTTTCAAAGAGAAGATTTGAGAAAATAATTTTGTTATGGAAACATTTTAATACTTGAAAACAATGCTTTTTCACTTTTTATTCAGATATGATAAAGAAGAAAAAATGTCTATAATATTTACATTCCCATTATCAAAGTTGAATAATAAACAGAGTACTAACCTGGTGAACTAACATCTTACAAATCATTTTATTGTAAAATGCAGGCCCTCTCCAAAATCTGAGGGAAGAGTGAAACAACTTTAGAAGATATTTCTCTTTTAATTGTATTTTTAAAAAATTAATATACTGGAAGTATGACTATTGATTGCAAATGTTTCAACAAATAGAAAACATATACTTTTCATTCAAGATATAAAATGTGTATATTAAAAAATAGAATCTTCACATTTCCACCGCAGTTGATCTTAATAGATTTCTGTCATCACTATTATGATCACTATTATGTTGATGTTTTCATTAGCCAGAAAATTGAATAATAACTGAGTTCCACTACCTTGACCAAACTGGTTAAAATAGAGTGGCTATTTTAGTTGAGATCCAAACATAGGCAATCTTTACATTTTTATACAACAGTATTTGCTCATGAAATGATATTGACAGCCCCTAGAACATGTATTAATCTTTGGTGTGGAGACTCACATAACTTTTTGTTGTTAAGTAAATGGTCTAAATAGTTGAAATGCATTGTGCGTTCTCTCACCCAGCATTTACTCCACACTGCTCCTTTTGCACCAACCAATATGAGGAAGACTAGAAAGCTAAAATGAGAAATTTCTAGAACTCCTTTGTAGCTAGGGCTAGGAATGTAAGCATATCCAGCAAAGTAAATGAATATATATTTATATAAACAATAGCGATAACTGCAGTGTGTGCACACGTGTGTGTGTGTGTGTAAGTCAGCTAGATCATGAAAAAAATCCAAGATATGCCGATACAATCTGCCTCCTCCTTTTGTTTCTGACAGTGCACACTATGCCTGGACTACAGATATGCAGAAATACTCGATCTTCCTAAGCCACTAAGTCAAATTTTTGTAACCTGGCATTCCCAGGTGATATAGTATTCACTTATCTTTACAAATTTAAAGTTTGATAATATACAATATGCACTATATATTTTACAGTATTTTTAATCATGTTCTTTTTAGGCTTGCTGCTGCTGACATCAAAGTTGTCTCACTTCCTACTGTCAAGTTCTTTCTCCTTTGGTCTCCTTTTTCATTCATTTATTCAACCATAATCGTTCAGTCTTAGATTAATTATGCAATCCGTCTTTCTTCATTTGTGAGAAAACCTTAAATTATGCAGATTAGTGTCAAATATATTTTATATTTTAATTTCTAAAATTTGATTTACATCAGAGCAAGGGGCAAAGTTGTAGATTTGTGGGTGTGCTGAGATTCTATTCGCTGGGGGTGGAAGGAAGTCATTACATTAGGAACAATGACTGGATGCCTAAGAGCAATAGCTGCTCCCTAAACGGATACTTCCCATGCCAAGCAATCTGTACTTAAACTCTCAGACCACATAAGTGAATGAGAAGAAACTCAGCATAAGGGACTTATGAGACAAGCAACAAAGGTGAATTGGAAGGCAAAAACTAGCGAAAAATTTGATTTTGGAAAAGTACATGTGGTTCATCTTTCATATACTTCTACCGACATTTATGAATTTGCCCCATCCTCCAAAGTCTATGCCAGAGAATTCTCGACAGAGGAGGTTCTAATCGAGATGAACACAACAGATAATTTTCTAACCAGAAAAGCTACAGAAAATTAGAGCATACTTTGAAAATATGTTTTGGAAAGTCATTTGGATGTGGAAATATGAAGCTGGTTTCCCTCTATTATTTCATGATAACCCTTAAAAGGAGGGAAATGGAGGTGGGGCATAAAACTGACCAGGTATGGGAACAAGTAAAGATGTGGACGCACATCTAAGGATTTCTTTTAAGACCAGCAACAGGTGTTAAGAGCACTGCACAGAGGCATTCCAAATGTTTCCAAGGGCTGTCAGTTTTCAAACACTTTAGAAAATCCCTGGATAAGGGGGGAAAGTACATGCATTTGGAGTCTGGAATTTCATTGATTATGCTGTTTGTGGCAGAGCCACAGATTTTTGCTTGTGTGTGTGTAATTGTTATTGTGATCCATCTACTATGGTGTTATCTGGGAAAGAGAAATGCAATGTATCATACTTACATTTACCACACTTGAATAAGCAAGGCTATCATCCTTTACATATTAGCTAATGCAATCCTTACAACAATCCTAGGATAGAGATATTATTTTGATTCCTATTTTATAGGTATGAAAACCAAATTGAAAATGACTTAGAACTTCCACGTTATACAGGCAAATTTGTTTCTCTCTGTATTTTTCACTCTCTCACATTTATCTGATATACCCAAGGTATCTATTTTTTCCTTAATTTAATCTTCCTTCTTATTTTAATATATTTGGTGCACTTCTTTACATGCTTTATAGCCCACTTGTGCTGTATCTTTCTCTGCCCTGCAATATATCTCAACATTATCTTCTGAGAAGCAGGCATAAAATGCAATGTTACTTTTGTGTTTAATACCAAAATAATATAAATCTATTAGAATTATTATTTTTCTGAGAGATGAATATTCCTTTTACTGGCTATACTTGCATATTCTTATTTACTGTGATAACTGAATTATGAATAATCCATAATATCTATATTATCTATAGCCAGGCCTGGTGGTACATGCCTTAGTCCTAGCTACTTAGGATGGTGAGGTAGGAAGACTTAAACCCAGGAGTTTGAAGTTGCAGTTAGCTATAATCCCACCACTGCACTCTAGCTTGGGTGACAGAGCAAGACCCAATCTCAATAAATAAATAAAATAAAAAGGAAAGGAAAAGAAAATAGAAAGAATTATTTCTCTAGAATATGAATTATTTAATGAGTTACTACTGCATCTTTAAATGTGTTCACTATTACCCCCATTTTTACTGATATTTTCCTCTAAGATAATTTTTACAATTATGAAAATTCCTCATCGAAATTTACTATTTAAACTTAAAATACCTTACACATTTTAATGCAGAAAAATAAACTACTTCCCAGATTCACCCTGAATATATAAAGTGAATGGAAATGGAGTATAAGTATATTTGTATTAGTTTCCTAGCAAAGCTGCTTATGCAATGGGATTTTAAAAATGAGAATTAATTGTTCAAAACTCGGTTTCCTTCAAGTATAATGCGCTAAAAATCATGAAGAACTTTGATGTTGTAAGTTAATTTTTTTTGTTTCTAGTAGGGGCATAAATAAATGCAGAAAAGGATTAATGATTCTTTTTAAAAGTTATTACTTGTACAGATTTCAAACCAAGAAAATGCTGAATTTCTGATAAACACTGAATTACAACAACTTCTCTATTCGCTTTAACAAAGAAAATGTGAAAACCAAATACAAGTTACATATAACCCAAACATTCAAAACATTGGAAAACGAAGCTGAAATAACATGGTTGTTTTAGATAAGTGTATATGACATGAAATGAGTCTAGTCAATCATGTTTGGGCTGTTTCGCCGCAATGCACACTTCTACCATTCTATCTTACATTCTGTCTCATCACCTCGTTCTTACTTCTGTATTGGATATGACCAGAAGAACCTCTCTGTGTGACCAGAGCTGAAAACATATCAGAGCATGTTTCTAATGCCAAGAGATATTTTCTGGTGTATATGCTTCTGTGTGCATGTTTGTATGTTTGTTTAGTTTGATTTTATTATTTCTGTATATTTCAGGAGTTAAAAACATGGTTCAAGGTAGTTTTGGTAAAGGGAAGATAAGCAATTAAAAGGTAAAAGTATTGATATTCTAAACCTCCAAATCAACATGTTTGATGGTGAGAATAAGGTTGCTTTTGAAAGAAAGCTGAATCACAACATATAATGAAAATTTCTTTTTAAGAACTATGGGTAAAAACAAGTACTAAAGTTTATCATGGCCCAAAAAGGCTTGGAGTTTACTGCAATTTGACAATTTGATTCCACTTAATTTTCTTCCTTATGTTTACATGCTGAACAACTTTTATGAACTCTGAAGCTAACAAAGCAGGATAATATTATAGGACCATGTTTATTTGGCCTATTGCCTGCTTTGTGCCATAGAAAGATTTCTTCCTCTTTCTGCCTTGCCTAAGGGAGAGATCTTTAATAACCTTATGTAATTACTGTAAATACACTTCTCACCAGCCTCATTTATTCAGAGATTTCAACCATGTCAGATATATTGTTGCTTATTGGGAGTCAAGCCACCTGCCTGAACAATAAATTTGTCAGGATTTTGGAATATGACATTTGGGATTTGCATTGCCTGTGTAATTCACAAAGATAGATTATCTAATGGTGACTTTTGATATTAAAAAACCTAATTTTTATAATTTTCCAGGGAAAGGCTTCATCCAGTAAAACTCAGATTCAGAAATTGAAGAGTGGGTTGAAGTGACTTTTGATATTAAAAAACCTAATTTTTATAATTTTCCAGGAAAAGGCTTCATCCAGTAAAACTCAGATTCAGAAATTGAAGAGTGGGTTGAAGTCATAGTATTTATGTATGTTAGGGTAAGCCGTTCTCTACAATACTATGATCAAAAAAGTTTAAAAGGAAGTTACTTATAAAATATCTGTAGATCAGATCAAACGTAGCTTGGCTTTTGCTCTGCCTAGCTTGTGGAAATTAAAAAAAAAAAATTGTTCTGCCCTATATTCAAGAAATATGCAATGTGCATTCCACATTTAATTTCAAAGATGTTTGGTGCATGTTCTGCCAAGGGAAGAGACAATCTTGAGAATATTTGGTATTAAAGTATTTTAGAACATAGCTTAACAACTGCTAAAATGCTCCAAATTACGTGATGCCTTGATCATGGTACTTTCTCTTTGCATATATTGACTTGCTAAAGTCTAAAAAAATCCGACAAGGTAGGAACTCTTACTATTTCTTTTATAGGTGAGGAAACAGAGACCCTGAGAGATTAAACTTTCTCAAGCCCATATACCCAGTAATCAGGAGAGCTAGGATTTGAACCTCCGTAATTCTTGCTCTTGAGTATCTGCTACTCATCACTAAGCTCCAAAGCACATAAAAACAATTAACTTCTGCCATCATGTCTTCCTTAAAAGACCCAGAGACAGATGTTTCTAGGACCTGCCGTAATTTTAACAATGCTAATGAGTGACCCTGAACTCAAGATGTGTCAATTTAGTAGTTTATGAATAATCAAGAAAACTACTTTATTGTACAATTTCTCTTCAATCTATTTCTCAGAAGTTTTCGTGAAATGATGCACATCATACAATGACTACCATGTCAATAACAAAAGGATTGCTTCCAGGAGAAAGGTTTGGATTTTGTCATAAGGGGTGGTATATAAGCCTTGTAGGAAATATATAATCAACATTACTAAGTATCATTTTGAAGAAGTAGCTTCTATGACAATACATTCTCAAGAGCTTATGAATATGAGTTTCTGAAAAGGAAAATGAATATAGTTATATTTAGATGAAAACCTTGCATCCATAAATATTAACACAAAGAATATGAATTTCTCTCTTTTCTAGATAGCTATTACCAAAACAAATTGCTTATGCTTCTGTGGAAATAATATGACCACTCACATGTGATAAACTATATTAATTTTGCCAGTAATAAAGATTAATGTTATGAAAATCCATGTAGCACTGCAAAGATACCAATATGGTCATGCACTGCGTAACTGTTTCTTTCAGTCAATAATAGACTACACATACTATAGTGATCCCATAAGATTGTCATGAAGCTGAAAAATTCCTATTATCTAGTGATGTCATAGCGGTTTTAATGCCATAGCACAATTTATTTATTTTTAAAATAAATTTGGCATAGCCTAAGTGTACAATGTTTGTAAAGTCTACAGTAGTGTGCGGTAATGTGCTAGGTCTTTACATGACTGGGAAGTGAGTGATGTACTCACCAGTCACTCACTCCCCAGAATAACTTCTATTGCTACAAGTTTCATTCATGGTAAATGCTCTATAAGCACTTTTTATAACTTTATACAGCATTATTACGATGCTTTTTCTATGTTTAGATATGCTTAGAAACACAAATACTTAGCATTAGGTTGCAGTTGCCTCCAGTAGTAACAACAGCAATATGCCATACATATTTGAAACCTAGGAGCAATAGGCTATACGATATAGCCTAGATGTGTATGTAGTAGGCTATACCATTTAGGTCTGTGTAAGTATACTCCATGATGTTCACACAACAAATAATGTCTAATGGTGCATTTCTCAGAATGTATTTCCATTATTAAATGATGCATAACTGTGCTAATAATATGAACTTTAATGAAACTACTTGTATTTATTGTTCATTAATTTTGTATTAGAAACTATGCATACCACCTGTTGAAATATCTCACTTAATCTTTATTAAAATCATTTGATATAAGTAGTACTGTTATTTCAATTTACAATATGAGGAAACTTACAAATGAGAAATAGGATATCTTGTTCAATATCGAATTGTGAAGAAGTAGCAAAGATTGTACTAACATTCAGATTTGACTGATCCCAGAGTCTGTACTCTCAACCGTCCTTAAGTGAATGAATTATGTATTTAAACTAGTTCAATAAAATCTTTTTTTGTTCTTGGTTTTTTTTTTTATGAAAATATAACCATTTGTCATTTCATTAAAAATTTATCACTAATGATGCTATGTCAGATACATTGAGCACTAATTAATGAAGGTCAGTATAGTGTTAAGAATTTCAACTGATATTCTGTGTCCTAGGAATGTAGTAGAAGATCTGATAAAGCCAAAAAAATATATATCTAACTCTAATAATGGACTAAACAGAATAACCTTTAGAACATTTTCAGGAAGTGACATGCTACCTCAATACATCAGATTTCTAAGAAACAGGTAAGAACCAGGAAATGAAACTTCCTTCTAAGTTTGTTGTAGCAAAATTTCTAGTATTCAGCCCCACAGACTGCTATGTGTGAAGCACCTGCCTTCAAAATAAGGCAAGAGGTTTAATACTTTCATGTTCTTCTGGGTTCTAAAGAGCGTTTTCTTAAAAAGGCAACATTTGCTTATACAACATAACACATTAAAAAATTGGAGTTTTCCGAGGTGATAAGGATGAACTTGACAATACCAAGACATTACTGATAGTGATTCCTCAAAATGGCTTAAAGTGCTCCAAATTCAGCCTTACAGTCATCTCTGACCATCATTGTTCTGTACCAGTTATTTGCAGTGTATGAATTCCAGACACTATCGTTTCTGACAGTGGTTTTGCATTTACTTGAGTTGAGTTTAAGGAATCTGTAGACAGCAACCTTGACAAAGTTGTCATGACTACACTCTGCTACCCTCAAGCAAGTGAAAAAACAAAAAGTGCAGAGTAATAAGTATGCCCTAAAGCAGATTTTTATAAAAGACAGGATAAAGTGCTTTGCCAGAATTTTCGTCTATCTTAAACACCAGGAGTCCATACTGTGGAAACTGCTAAAGGCATGATGTCTCAATATTTGCACTGGTTGTTTCCATTAAAGCTTTTAAGAGTTTCTACAAGACAAATAAGAAAATGGAATTCTCAGTGCAAAAGAAGTAAAGTGCCATGGCCACTTTAATTAGCCTTACACTTGTTCCTCCCAGTGTCACATGATATTAGAATCAATAGAAGCATAAGCTAGTTCCTGTAGTCACTTTCTCCTCTTCCTCCTTGTCGTCCTCTTCTTCTTCTTTGTCTTTCTCTTTTGCCTTTTCCTTCTTTTTTATTGCTGCAAATATAACTTTCATTGCTTTGCTTGAGAATTATTATCTTCTCTTTGAGAATATGAAAACTAACCACAAAAAAGACAATAATTGTCTCTTGCAACTGTATGTGCTAAAGAGGAAATATTTCTATTTCTCTGCTTATCAGTGTAATACAGAGAGATCACTGCAAAACACTTCTTTTAATACTCTACAAACAATAGTTGGGGCCTTCAATGGACTGCTGGAAGGGTTCACTCTACACCATAACAAGAGCTTAAAAATTGCAGCAGATACAAGCTTTCCTAAAAAAGTAGCTTTCATAGCATTTGGAAACCTTTAGAACAATTTGACATTTATATGACATCCAAGTATGTGATCGTTTTTCTAGTAGTTCATTTTTATTATATCTTACAATAAATATTAATCCCTAAGGATGAGAAAAAAATAAAGTGTTTGTTCACTACAGATGGTTTTAGAAACACTGATCTGGAGCCTCAAAGCCACATACTGACCTACATATTTGGGTCCTTCACAGCTACTAACTGCAGTACATCCCGTGGGAGGATGGAGATAGGAGAGACTGCTTTCAAATTTTTATTGGAAGGAAAACTGAGGTTAAACTTAATCATTTCCCTTGTCTAACCTGTCTGTGTGGTTTTTCATGGGAATGTGTATTGTAGGGCACTATAAATGTGTCTTCTGAAAAGAGATGGTTAAGTTCTGTTAGTTTTGTGATTTAAGATGAACCAGCATGGTGGGGATAGGTAACAGATAACAGGAGATCAGTGATGTTAATGTATAAAGTTAGGGATGATGCATATTTTATAGTCAGATTTCAAAATTTAAAAAGGTTTAACTGTTTGCAAATATTCTCCCTAAATGACTTCTTTCAGAATTGGTGGACGTGACCAGAGTAAAAGGAAGAGATGTTGTGTGAGAGGTATTGACAAATGTAAGCATTCTGAAGTCAGATATATAGGATTTTAGTCAAAGTTTATTGCAAGATTCTAGAAAAAAATGCTAGGTGTTCTACAATTACACATGAACACTAGTGTTTAAACCTAAACATTTCAAAATTTATCCTTCCTAGAAGTCACCAAAGTATTAAATACTCTGTCACTTGGAATCATTATGTCATATATCTTTAGTTTGATCTTAATAGAATCCAGTGTAAAGAAACCAAAAGTTTTACATATAGTGTATATACATGTCTATGCATATACATATGTATTTACACATATATATGAATACACACACACATACAACTTCATAGGAGGCACTAACTGCCAAATTTGACATTGCCACCTGGATGGAGTACAGTAGAGTCAAAGACAACAGAGTTAAGTCAATAGACAATGACCATCATGTGTGCCTAAAACTGTTTCAAGGCTTTTGTTCATTTTTTTTATGTACCAGAGATGATAATTTTTTCTTAGATGCCCTTTTCCTAAACAAAAGGATTAAAATCAAAACGTGTTTAGTTTCTCACAGGAAATGCTTTTAAAATAACAGGGTCATCTGAGAGGATTGCACTAGTCAAATGTAAAACAATATACATTTCTTGAATGTAAGTTGCAAAAGTCCTATCGAAGAGAGCTGTTTGTGAGGTTCCCTAAGTCTAATTTAGAAGATGGACCTGATCCTTGGAACTGAGACTAGAAATAAATCCTTAAAAGCAAACTCTTGTGCTAAAGAAAGAACAATTTTAAAAGAACATCCAGTTCTCTAATTCTTGACAAGTGTGGCTCATTTTCACTTGCTTTAGATGGATGACTTATAGGTTACAAATGATTTTACCCCTCAGAGACTTTTCAAAATACATGTGGACTCCATTATGCCATGGACCTCCTCCCCATTCCATTAAAAGAAAAAGAGAGTAACTAAAACCTTAACAGTGATACGCTGAAAGGTATTATTAATTTTGAAGCACTTTTGTTTAAAACTACCTAAACTAGCTGGTCAGCCCCAAATGGTAGGCAACTGTTAGATGTTTGATTTTCTTTTCCCCCTCAGCAGGGCATCCCAAGTCTCACAATTTGCAAATCTCAGTGTTTGATTTCCAGAGGACACGGTACAACTTAGAAGAGTTCTGTAGTGGTGGGTTACTAAATATTTTCAAACTAATGTGGATAGATATGCATAAGAAATCAATTTTCAAAGAAAAATTAAAAATGATACATGATGCGAATTTATCTTTTAAAGCATCATTGTGTTATTTTAAAAGCTCAAATTTATTTCATATTAGTAAGTAAATCTTATGCCAGAAATGAATTTTCTGATCTTGTTTGGAACCTTATTTCTGTTAAGCTTTACACCTTCATAATCCCTTCTTTTAAATTTTGCTTGTTTTGCCAAGAATTTAGGAGCTTATGACATCAAAATAAATAGCCCGCAGAATTGAATAAGACTTAATAAAAATTTGAGTCTGTTTAAGGGCAGACAATGCCACACCACAGGAAAATGATCCAACAGAATTTTCATAAAGAGGAATAATTTGCCACCTTTGAAAATTAGTTTGAGATGTGTTACTTAATGTTTAACCAAAATAAAAAATATGACTTATTTTTAACAAAATATTCCAAATGTCTATATACAACTCTTCATTACTCCAAATGTTTCCAATCCTCTGGCTGTACCACTTAAGCTTCCTTTTACCATGGAATCTGGTATGAAATAGACTCTCCTGGTTTTCCTTCAGGTCTCCTTGAGAGTAGAAGCAGCAGAAAAAGAGGACATTAATGAGGAAGGGAGTAAGTAGTTGGAAAATGAAAATCCTATTTGAGATTAAAAGTAGTTTGACATAGGATTTGTAAGAATTTTTATTTTTTTGAGATTGAGTCTTGCTCTCTCACCAGGTTGGAGGGCAGTGACATAATCTCTGCTCACTGCAACTTTTGCCTCCCAGGTTCAAATCATTCTCCTGCCTCAGCCTCCTGAGTAGATGAGATTACAGGCACACACCACCACATTCAGCTAGTTTTTGTATTTTTAGTAGATGTGAGTCTTTGCCATGTTGGCCAGGATGGTCTCGATCTCCTGACCTCATGATCTACCTGTCTCTGCCTCCCAATATACTGGGATTACAGGCATGAGCCACCACACCCAGCCTGTAAGGATAAATATGAAAGTCTTGTTCTACGTTTAGGAAGGGTCCAGACAGTTAAAGAATAGACTACTTACCGCAGAATCTAACCTTACGTTGGCAGAATGTGTACTATATGCTGTGGATAGAGGGTTCAGATAGTAAAGCAAGAGACTAAAGCACTAGTAATGAGGAAGATGGAATTATGCAGGTTTAGAATCATAGCCTAATTCATCCAATTAATGTTGTAGAAGCAGTTAAAACAGAATTTCCAGTCTTGACATGCCTTCAAGGTTTCTACTTGATTTAAACACTAGATCACTCTTGATGGGAAATACTAAATTTTTTGTCAAACTTGCTATAATTTATTTTAGTATGTAGATACAGTCAGGTTTCTGCAAGCTCATGTCAAAGATTTATCTTGTTTAAAATAAAACAAAATGAACAAAAGAGGGGTTAAAGTATACCAATCCGATCAATGCTGAACAAAAACTACAACCACAAACACTCTTATCAGATCATTTTTTCCTCCAAGTTATTTATTTACATTACCTTTTAAACTAGAATGGCCATTGTAATTCTCAGCCAAATATGTTGGTCTTTTTTCTTAACCTCTTCTCACTGCTATTGTCAAAAGTGGCTGTAATCTCATGCAGATGAGATATTGATCTGTTGCTGATGTTCACTGAGCAGCCAAAGGGGAATCACATTACCAGCTACAAACTCCATCAATCACAGTCTCCTTAATAACCGCACTTAAACGATCTCTCTTGGCATTAGCCTATATTGCACCCATGGCTGGCATCCAGACTTCAGAAAGAAAAAGGCTCATTTTGAAGGGCAGATTTGAGACCACTCTAGATGATTTAAATAAAAGGTCTTAGCCTTTCCCTAGAACAACAGGGCTTATTACATTAGTTAATTTAATCCAATTAATTTTTTTCAGGTGTGTAGAAATGGAGTAAAAGATGAGTGGATTTGTTAATAAATACAGGATTATGTCCTTGGCACCCAAATTAAATACTTGTAAGTGAAGCTCAAAAGCATGCATGGAACCCGAGGACAGGCATTTGGATTGCATCCTGCCTGTTTAATCTGCTTCCTTTTGTCTTCCTTTTTTCTTCCCCCTACACATAGATATTTGAAAATTACTACGAAGTAAAAACAGGAAAAAGAGGAGGCAGAAAAAAGATAGGGATGCAATAAAGCAATAATGACAGCTAAAAACACCATCTATCATAATTACTGCTACGGGAACTAACAAACTGTTAGCACATGCTTCTGTCATACTGTCAACTCAGCCGTTCTACTTCACTATTGGCAGCCATGACAGAACAGGAAATCAGATGGAGGATGTAGCAGGCATAAAAAAAGACACCTTGTTTTGACTACATACTTTCTCTGGCTCTCTTACAGTTCAAGGATGCCAAGAATTTGGAAACAAGCTCAGGAGGAACACTATTTTTCCTGTCCCATACCACTCATACCCCCAACCTAACATTTTTTTTTAACTGCATTTGTTTCCTTCCAGAATGTTTAACTGGGTTCACAAATTAGCCTGTTCTCAAACTTCTTTGCATAGCTGATTACAATACAGGGTCTTAGGCTTCTCTCTATGCAGATTCAGCTGGTATTAGTGAGGTGAGGGCCCAAGATAGGGCATCTGTAACAAGTTCCAGGGAGGGGTTATTGATGAGCTATAAAAACATTATACAAGCAGTTTGGGTCAAGAATGGGAATATTGCATTTTAAATGTTAGTGTGACTTGAATTTCATCCAGAAGCTGTTAAATCTTGATTGCTTCGGCAGAAAAGGAAACAGAATGGTGATTTGATTTTCTCCATGTAAAATTTTACATGATATTAATTGCAACTCAGTAAAAACTAAGCCTAGAACCATAAAAACTATGAATCAATGAAAGAAAAATCAGAACAAATTTCTGATTCTACCCTAAACTAGAGCCCCTTTTCTATGTATGTGTGTGATGTGGGTTGCTAGTGTGTTCATCTAGCCAAGCCCAGTGATGAACAAAGTAGCATTTTAATTCTTCAATGACCTCCTTCCAAAACACACAGAACAGAATATTTATACATTTTTTTAAAACGAGCTTACCAGAATATCATATGAGTTAGAACTGAGTATCCCAAATTGTGTTTATAGAACACCAATTCACAAAAATTCTTTTTTTAATCTTATTTACCCTAAATTAAATATCACCAGAAAGTACTTCTCTGGGGAAAAAAATTAAGACATGTTTTTCTGACTTACTGATGTTTACTCATATTGAATCTTTGTTTGAAAAATGTGTCTTTAGGAAGAAAAAGATATATTTAAAAGTATATAATAGTATTATATTGAAATTTGCAATTTAGAACATGAAATTATATAAACGTACCATATATCATATATCAAATGCCATTTATAAGATAGGAAGAATATTTGTAAATTGTTATTCTCTTATTAATATATAAAAAGGCTAATATTAAGTATTCAAAAATATTAAATATTAAACCATAAAGGATGTTTAAGAACATATGTTTTTCCTCTTCCATTTTTTGGGTGCAGAATTCATTATAAAAATGGAAGACAAAAATATAGCAAGGCATTTCTAAATATTTGCTATATCCAGGTTCTTTATGTAACAACCTCAATATTTCTATAATGTGCTCTAGCATATTTGGCCACATATTTTCCTCCATGCAGATGATAATGTGCAATTTAGTGTGCTTTTATTCAAGTTGATTACATGTTAGTCATTATTTGTGGTGTGTGTATATATATATATATATATATATATATATATATATACACACACACACACATGTGAGTGTACCTTTACTCTCTTTAATGTAGAAGTGAAAGCCAGCATTGTGTGTATAATTCTAGTCCCTTAACATTGGATTCTATTTGTCCACACTTTCTCGTAACGAAAATTCCTCCTATCTTCTCTGCTATTTAAATTCAACTGATCCTTTGAAGACTCTATCAATTCTATTCTGTTCCTACAAGTTTTCCTCAAGAATTTTATAATCTTCATCCAATTTTATTAGTCTCATTGGTATTTGATTATATTGAAAGTGTTATTTTTGTTTAAATGTGTTTCCTTAAAACAATGAAATTATTCATTTTTAAAGACACATTCAATACTTTCTTTTATGCACTTAATATTTACTTTGTTACATAATTCATAATTGATATATGGCCACCTCTTATCATTTATAATTCAATATACATATTTAGTGAATACAAATGAACTTGAAATATGCAGTGTATAATAATCTTTACAGGCTAGTATTTGGTATAGCCTCGTGTTTAAGAGCACACATTCTGAAACCATACTTTTGAGTTCTAAAACTGCATATTGGAGTTACAAGCATCCTGATCTTAGGCTAGTTATTTATCCTCCTTGACCTTTAGTTTTCTCATCTGGAAAATCAGATGACGATTTTGTGGAGAAGAAATATGAACCAGGTAAAACGCTTAGAAAAATAACTAGTAGTTATTACAGACTGAATCCATGTTACGTCTTGTTGCAAGTTAGATTTCTTGGGAATTAGATTGTGGGAGAGATTGGACTACAATGATCTCAGTTGGCTACTGGGAACTCCAAAGCAAAGATGAATTTTCAGAATTGTCTTGCATTGGACCTAGGGGATTATGCCTTTGTACTTTCTCATTGATTTGTTATTAGGATCAGGCTTCCCTTGGAAGGGGACATAACTTGTGGTAGGCAATCCTCTTTTCGCTAGAACAGAGTGCTGCAGGGTGGTCATCCAACAGAACTCCCAGGAGCCAAAGAAATAGCTCCTTAAGGTGTACAGAGGAATCTGGTGGGAGTGGGAGGTAGGAAAGGGCTGCATCACCGCCTTAACTTCAACTATTATTATCTTTCTTCCTGTTCAGATTAAAAAAAAGAGGTTATGATCGGTTTTCTTTTCAAAAGATTTTAGCAGTGACTGTGAATAGTAAGAACAAAAAAGAGTGCCCCTTCCACTTGGTATTGATTTTCTCTGTATGCTCCTTCCATGTTATGAGTGTGTAAGAAATCAGACATATTTTATTCTGGACTATGGTTTCAGCATATTTACTCAGCAGGGATTTTTTTTTGTTTTACATATTATTGAAGGTCACTTTTTTCAGTAATCATAAAAATTATAGTTTGGGAGAGTTAGTTTGGAGGAATTTGTATGTTTCATATGGAGAGATGGCCATAATTTTTATGATACCAAAGGCAAAATTGTCACTCCAAACAAGTTGGCTTTTTATAGAGTTCAAATAGATTCAGTGCACTTGAGAATAAATATTTTAACAATACTTAGATACTTAGAAATGCCCTATTTAAAATACTATACAACTAAAACACTATCAACTATTTTTGATAATTATGTTATAAAAATCTGAGATGAAATATCCAATAAAATATTTTGAAGGGTAGATAACTGAAAGTTGAATCAGGATTTTATTTTTTATATTCAAGATTATGTGGCATAGGTCATAATGATTAGTATTTCAATTACAAGCTGCTCTTCAAATTAAGAACTATAATATGTGATCCATGTACTTGTGATATTTAGAAATCCAAACTTTCATTGTTTCTGCTTTAAAATGTTCTTTCTAAGCCTGGTTCCTTTTTAAACAGTACTTGTACATATGCATACATGCGTCTATACACACATGCACATTTATACACAAACCTAGAAAAAAGTGATTATCATTTAGTTTTTTAAAAAGGAAGGTTGAAACTTCATTTATTTAATTATGTTCAGTATTTTAGTATCTCTTCATTGTTACAATTAAGTCAATGTTAGATCACTCTAGTTCTGTTTCTTTCATACATATAAAAATAACAATATACATGGCAAACACAGAAAAGACTACAACCATTTTCTGAGTGATTTAGTTTTCTTCCAACCTCCCATTCCCCTATAATAAGTTTGGTAGAAAGTTATGTTTACATGACTTAATATCCTTTGTGTAGAAATTTTGCCTTAAAGTTACCTAGGGAATGGTGTTTAAGAAACAAATACCTCAGATAAAATTTCAACTGTCACTTTCCAGCTTTTGACCTTGAGTAGGTCAGTTCATTTTGGCATTTGTTTCTTCATCTATAAAATGGGGACAGGCCGAGCGCGGTGGCTCACGCCCTTAATCCCAGCACTTCAGGAGGCCGAGGTGGGTGGATCACGAGGTCAAGAGATCGAGACCATCCTGGTCAACATGGTGAAACCCCGTCTCTACTAAAAATACAAAAAATTAGCTGGGCATGGTGGCGCATGCCTGTAATCCCAGCTACTCAGGAGGCTGAGGCAGGAGAATTGCCTGAACCCAGGAGGCGGAGGTTGCGGTGAGCCGAGATCGCGCCTTTGCACTCCAGCCTGCGTAACAAGAGCGAAACTCTGCCTCAAAAAAAAAAAAAAAAAAGAAAAAAATGGGGACAATATCCAGTTTACCAACCTCTTGTAACCAACAGGGGTTACAAGAGGCTTAAATAAAACGATGTCCATGAAGGACATGACACATTTTTTGCTGCAGAAATTTTAGAATAAATAATAGAAGATTGGTTGCTTCCATTTTACCAATGCTGACACAGAACATTAACACAACTTTAATCCGTATAACTTTCTGTAAATTCACTGTTAAAATTATATTGGCAATCAATTATGTTGGGTAAACATGTTTTATTCTCAGTGTTTCTCCACAGGAATAAGGGATAGGGGAATAACAGTTTCATGTGATAGGAATTGAACTCTTCTTTTATATTTCTCATTTTAATAGATTATACAGACTAAAATACTGAAGTATAGCCAGTGAAGTCCATTGGATTATAAATATAAATGTATATAAATATAAATGTCTTACACACAGTCATAGATGTTATCTTAAAATGCATAATTATATAGGTAAATTAAGACATCCGTGGTCACATGTTAAAACAGATGAATGACATGAAATTGTGTTGCTTGAATACAAATGCATTTTGTGGGAGAAAAGCACTCCAAGGAATAACAGACAATTTAATCCAGCATTCTACCTAGGGAACCCCATGTTTCATCTCTCACAAAACCATCAAATCAAGAAAACCTCCTTTGTATAAACTCTAAACCATTTTGAACCCTACAAAATTTAATAACCCACTCCACTTCTTTTCCTTTTAATTTACATACCCACACAATAGTCTCTTTCCTATTTCAATGTATTGATTTCGTATAATGAGGTTGCCCAGTCATTATTAACATTTTATATTTCAAACATCTTCATGTTATACAAGAGAAATAGTCAGGTATTCTTTGCATTCACTTTCCCCCCTTTCCTGTGCTGGTGAACATTTTAAGTAACATTTTCTACAGCAGTTCTGCAGCAGGAAACTTAATAGATATGCTGTTTCCATAACAACAAATAGGATTTGAGCAAAAACACAATGCTCAGTGGTTATTGTTCCTCACAGCAGGTAAAAGCAGTTATTCAAAATTACAAGCAGCATGATATTGAAAAAAAATAAATTAAAGCAAGGGGTGCTAAGAGTTCTGTTCCATATTTAGTAAATGTTTAACTCATTAATGCTTGAGGGGGCAGTTGTAGGATCCCACCCTATGCAGTATTTCCCCTCAAATCATGACCTGAAAATGAAGACTAGGCATGGATATTCATTTTTTTTTTTTTTGATATTAAGAGTCTTGTGAATCAGGAAAGCACTGATAGTGACAAGGTAGAATATTTGCTACACTGGCTAGCTGATTATATTAAATAAGTATTTATGTTTATTTCTAGTTCTTGTGGGTAAAAATATTTACCTGTTTCCAAAATTATTCTTCACTTAGTTTATTTAAAATTAAATATGTATCTATTAAATGGAAGAATTTTCCGAAGAAGTACTGAAGTATTGTAGAGTAAGGTAAAAAAGATAATCTGATCTGAAGGAATATAGACATTTCTGAGATTCCTTCCGGAGCCCCTTCCTACTCCAGGATCCTTTATTCTGGTTCCTCTGTTTTATCATTTTTGGAAATGTGCGCCCTCTGAGTATTTGTAGGTCCATTTGCACAGATAGAAAAATAAGATTTTATATTAAATTTAGAGGAATATTAGAATAAAACATAATTTTAATGTTACATTATAGTAAAATATTAGAGTAGAGTATTTTACAATGTCAGATTCACAGGAAAAACTTCACAATGTGTGTAGGAAAGGACATTATGTGTAGCAAATTGAGACAGCATCTCCTTTAAGAAATCCCTTTATCATTCCTGAGTAGTGGAGATTCAGTCCTTTGACTAATTTAAAGAAATCAGATTTACCCCTTCTCAATATTTGCCTTTCTGTTTATAGACAGCTCTTAATGGCATTTTTTTTTTATCACTTAGAATAAGATAGCTAATAAGGAAACCAAAAGCTTTTTCCTTATGTAATCTATTTACTAGTAAAGATAGATATTTTTAGCCAAGGCTCTGGTTGTTTTGCTTAATTTCTGGAGCTGAAGGCACAACTGTCTATATGCCAATTGCTACGTGTAATTTATGAAGTGATCTATGCATTGTTCAGTCTAATATCACCTCTCTCCTCAAACTTTCCACAATATTTATTTCAGGACCTAGATAAGGGAGAAGTGAGAGGGGTGTGTGTGTGTGTGCACGCGCACGTGCACGCACGCGAATGCACGTGCTCACACATGTGCCTGTATGCATTGATAGACACAGGTTGCTTCCAGTCTTGGCTGCTGTAAAGAGTGCTGCAACAAACATAGGACTGCAGATATTTCCTCAATATACTGATTTCCTTTCTTTGGGGCATCTACCCAGCAGCAGGACTGTTAGATTATAGGGTAGCTCAATTTTTAGTTTTTTGAGGAACTTTCTAACTCTTATTCATAGTAATAGCTATAATTTATTAAGTAATTATGTACCAGACACTGTTCAGCATTTTCATATGCATTATGTCATTTGAACTTTATGACCACCCTATTGTTAAAGATGAAATCATGTAAGGGCTGGGCGCGGTGGCTCAGCCTATAATCCCAGCACTTTGGGAGGCCGAGGCGGGTGGATCGTGAGGTCAAGAGATCGAGACCATCCTGGTCAACAAGATGAAACCCCGTCTCTACTAAAAATACAAAAATTAGCTGGGCATGGTGGTGCACGCCTGTAGTCCCAGCTACTCGGGGGACTGAGGCAGAAGAATGGCTTGAACCCAGAAGGCAGAGGTTGCGGTGAGCCAAGATCCTGCCGTTGCACTCCAGTCTGGGTAACAGCAAAACTCCGTCTCAAAAAAAAAAAAAAGAAAGAAAGAAAGAAATCAAGTATGGCACAATGGTGAATATAAGGTCACCCAACTGGGAACTCCAGGTCTGGGGTTCAAATCCAGTTGTGTTTAAGTCCTGAACCTGACCTCTTCACTATCTCCAGGTGGTTGTCCACGTTTGAATCAAAGTTTGAAGGATGGCATTTCTTTTAGATTTTTGAAGTTTTTTTGTTTGTTTATTTTTATTTAGAAAATTTCTATGGGTACACAGTAGGTGTATATATTTATGAGATATATGATATATTTTGACACAGACATGCAATATAAAATAAGCACATCATGGAGGATGAGGTATCCATCCCCTCAAGCATTTATTATTTTGTTACAAACAATCTAGTTACCCTAAGTTATTTTAAAATGTACAGTTAAGTTATTATTGACTGTAGGCACCCTATTGTGCTATCAAATAGTATGTCTCATTCATTCCTTCTATTTTTGTACTCTGACTATCCTCACCTTCTCCCTAGGCCTTAACTACCCTTCCCAGCTTCTGGTAACCATCCTTCTACTCTCTATGCCCATGAGTTCAATTGTCTTAATTTTTTAGATCCTATAAATAAGTGAGAACCTGTGATATTTGTCTTTCTGTGCCTAGTTTATTTCACTTAAGATTAATGATCTCCAGTTCCACTCATGTTGCTGCAAATAACTGTATTCCATTCTTTATCTGTGGCTGAGTAGTACTTCACTGGGAGTATGTACCATATTCTCTTTATCCATTCATCTGTTGATGGACACTTGGGTTACTTCCAAATCTTGGCTATTGTAAACAGTGCTGCAACAAACATTAGAGTGCAGATAACTCTTCAATATATTGATTTCCTTTGTTTTGGGTACATACCCAGTAGTGAGATTGATGAATCATATGGCAGCTCAATTTTCAGTTTTTGAGGAACCTCTAAACTGTTATCCATAGTGGTTGTACTAATTTACATTCCCACTAAGAGTGTAGGAGGATTCTCTTTTTCACCACCTTTGCCAGAATTTGTTATTGCCTGTCTTTTGGATATTAGCCATTTTAACTGGGGTGAGATGATATATCATTGTAGTTTTGATTTGCATTTTTCTGATGAGCAGTGATGTGCCTGTTTGCAATTGTTTTTCTTCTTTTAATAAATTTCTATTCATATATTTTGCACATTTTTTAATTGGATTATTAGATTTTTTTTTCCCATTGAGTTGTTTGCCCTCCTTATATATTCTGGTTATTTCCTTGTGAGATGGGTAGTTTGCAAATATTTTTTCTCACTCTGTGGGTTGTCTCTTCACTTTGTTGACTGTATCCTTAGCTGTGCAAAAACCTTTTAACTTTCTGTGATCCCATTTTTCCATTTTTGCATTGGTTAACTGTAGTTATGGGTATTGCTTAATAAATATTTGCCCAGTCCAATGTCATGGTGATTTTCCCCAATGTTTTTTTGTAGTTGTTTTGAAGTTTGAGCTCTTATATGTAAGTCTTTAATTCATTTTGATTTGGCTTTTGCATATGGCAAGAGACGGGGTCTAGTTTTATTCTTTTGCATGTGAATATCCAGTTTTTCCAGCACCATTTATTTATACATTTATAGAACATATTTTTCTCAGTGTGTGATTTGGCACCATTGTCAAAAGTATGTTCACTGTAGATGTATAATTTGTTTCTGGGTTATTTGTTTTGTTTCTTTGGTTTATGTGTCTGTTTTTATGCCAGTACCATGCTGTTTTGGCTACTATAGCTCTGTAGTATAATTTGAAGTAAGGTAAGGTAATTACTCCAGTTTTGTTCTTTATGCTTGGGATAGCTTTGGCTCTAGATTTAGGTCTTTCGTGGTTCCATATACATTTATAATTTTTTTCTAGTTCTGTGAAGAATGTCACTGGTGTTTTTATAGGGATTGCATCAAGTCTATAGATTGCTTTGGATAGTATAAACATTTTTTAAATATTGATTCAATCCATGAATGTGTAATATTTTTCTATTTTCTGGTGTTCTCTTCAATTTCTTCATCAGTATTTTATAGTTTTCATTATGAAAATCTTTCACATCTTTGGTTAAGTTAATTCCTAGGTATTTAATTTTATGTGTGGCTCTTGTAAATGGGATTATTTTTGAATTTCTTTTCACATTGTTCACTATTGACATGTAGAAATGCTACGGATTTTTTAATGTTGATTTTGTATCTAGCAACTTTACTGAATTCATTTGTCAGTTTTAATAGTTTTTTGTGTGTGTGTGTGTGAAGTCTCCAGGTTTATCCAAATATATAACTGTATCACTTGCAAACAGTTAGAATTTTACTTATTCCTTTCCAATTTGGATTCATTTTATATATTTCTATTGTCTGATTGCCCTACCCAGGACTTCCAGTACTATGCTGAATAACAGTGGTGGCAGTGGGCATCCTTTTCGTATTCATGATCTTAGTGGAAGAACTTTCAGTTTTTCTCCTTTCAGTATGATACTAGCTGTGGGTTTGTTATATATGGCTTTTATTATCTTGATATATATTCCTTCTATTTCCAGTTTTTTGAGGGTTCTTATCATGAATGAATGTTGAATTTTATCCAATAGTTTTTCAGCAGCAATTGAAATGATTTTTTTAATCTTTCATTCTGCTGATATGATGTAGCACATTGTTTGATGTATGCATGTTGAACCATCCTTGGATCCTAAGGATAAATTTCATTTGGAGGATGGTGTTTTTTCCCTCTCTGTTCACTAAACTGATTTCTCTTAAAAATGGATTAGGATCTTTTTATTTTAGCATTCGTTGAGCACACTACTCTCCTTGTTTACAGAAAGTACTCAATGGCTTACTTGCTGTTGAATGCAGTGAGTGGAAAATGATGAGGAATGAGGTCAGAACTCAAGATGAACAGACAAATGGCTCAGCTCTAAAACCACTGTGGTTGGCAGAATTCTAAGACTCTCCCCATGATTTCTATTCCTTGGCATCCACAACTCTGTATAATCTCCTCCCCTTCAGTGGAGAAAGAACCTGGTTTCTAACCAATAGAATCTGGCAAAGGTGAAGGACATGTGCAGAGATAATTCAGTTCTCTATAGGTCAACTTTGAGGTAATCAAAGAGCGATTACCTTGGGTCAGCCCAGCCTCATAAGGTGAGTCCTTTAAAAGAGGAACCAGATCTCTATCTCACTTACAAAGGAATAAGTTACAAAACTGAATTCAATTGATGAATAACTGTAAATCACTTTGGTAAAAAGAAACACATAAGCCATTATAAAATGTAATGGGAAAGGTTGATATTTCCATTATTACTATTATTATTTTTTTTTGAGACAGAGTCTCGCTCTTTCACCAGGCTGGAATGCAGTGGTGCGATCCTGGCAACTGCAACTGCACTCACTGCAACTTCCTTTTTCTGGATTCAAGCAATTCTCCTGCCTCAGCCTCCCAAGGAGCTGGGACTACAGGTATGTACCACCACACCTGGCTAATTTTTTTGTACTTTTAGTAGCGATGGGGTTTCACCATGTTGGCCAAGATGGTCTGGATCTCTTGACCTTGTGATCGCCCACCTTGGCCTCTCAAAGTGCTGGAATTACAAGTGTAAGCCACCGTGCCCAGCCCGGTATTTCATATTATTATCAACTCCTAATCTTGTTAGTAATATTATGTATTATGTTATATACAGGACTTTTATTAAAAACAATTGTTTTCCTTTATCCCCTCCTATTTTTCTATTTGCTACCATGCATTTATCCAAAACTATATTTGTTCAATAGCCACTTTATTTCTTAAAAATATGCTTTATTTGTGGGCAGTCAAAATGAGTTTTAAAAAGAGGTTGTTAATGAATATAAGTATACAGTTTGATATAAGAAGACCTCACATTGACAGATCAGTAGGGTGACTATAGTTTACAATAATCTATTGTGTACTTTAAAATAGTTAGAAGAGAATAATTTGGACGTCTCACATAAAAATGACAAATATTTAAGATAATAGCTATCCCACCTATATAAATTTGATCTTTACAAATTATGTAAATATATTATATTATCACATGTACCATTCAAATGTGTACATCTAGTATGTTTCAGTAAAAATAGTACTAAAAATAGAGTTAAGAGATAGTACCTCTATATTATTTAATTTAACCAAATATGCAATATTACAGTGGTATGAGTATCCAAAGAATGGCACCCAACCTGAGAATTCACCTATAGTCAAGAAGATGAATTATTGTAACTGTTATGATATCTACGTCTTCAATTGAATTATTGTAACTGTTATGATATCTAAGTCTTCAATCTAGTCAGCTATATATTGGAGGAAATAAGAACTTTATTTTAAACCTTGAATCAGAAGGCACCTCTTATGTACCCTGTAGCTGTATGACCCTGAGATATTATGTTATCAACAATTATTTTTTGTAGCAATCAACTTAGTATGCTATAAAAATGAGGTTTAAATGATAGTTAGCTACAAATTAAAGGGGTAAATTTAATTACTATTCATCTGGATACATGTGATAAACTTTGCTTGTTAAATAATGAATTCGTAGTGTTTACTTTTACTTCTTTTCAAGTGCAGGCTTTTATTCACAGATGGGCTATTCACAGAATGTTGTAAGAAAGGAACACATTGCCAAAACTCAAATAAGTTCACAGAATCAAAATAAGAATGGAAATTCTTAAATAAGAGGCTAATCTATGGTAAAAATTTGACCAATTTTATTATTTTCTCATTGTGACAAGTCATATACTTTTTGTCAAAACAAGGAACAGTGTGGTTTCCAATGGCTGTTATCACTTATAAATTCTATGTGCCTTGTTTACGAAGTAAACTGCTATATGTTCAAGCAATATAATAGTGTGCATACCCGTGAAAAGAAGCTCAGTATGGAGGTTCCATAATTGCACCCAAGAAAATAATTAGGCAATTAGAGCTATTAAAAGTTGACAAAGAACCCAGCCTGGATGAATTATATTCCTGATCTCTAAGAGGAGAAGCAGGGGAAAACAAAAACACCTCCAGTGAATCTGCTCAACATCCTTCTGAGGAAGAAAGTTGTGCCCAGAGGACAAAAGATGGGAGGTGAGTCTTCTCTACTGCCACCGCCAGGATTCAAGAAGGGATCAGGAGAGGATTTCTTGGCGATGTGAAAGTCTCATATCATTTGAACAGATTATGTTGAACCCATTAATAAGGTGAAATTAACTTTGCAAAATATGTAATTGGGTAAAAACATGAGATGAAAATAAAACAATGGAACTAATGATTTAATTTCTGAAAAGCAGCTGATGCCTTGGCTCACACCAAACATTCATCTGAAGCCAGCTAAGAAGATTATTAAAAAGACTGTATTATAAATGTGTGAGAAACACAACAGATTGAATTGAGTTTTGTAAGTGAATAATACAGACTGGAAAGAGGGGCAACCCTAGTAGCCCTTGCTCTCTGATTTACTCGTTAAATTCCCAGCGATCGTATATGACATAAAATTATTGCAGTTTCCCAAATTGACAAACATAATTGCTGAGACTGATGAAAGAGGAATATTGGTATGCTGCCTTGGAATCTTTTGGAAAGTACTTAGAAGTTGACAGATGGTGCATACATTTGGAGGTTGAGAAGGGTGAGAAGGTAATGAGACTGGAGACCAAAAACAATTACACTGTCTTAAGCCTCAAATGCAGTGTAATTGTGGCTGTAGAGTAGGCAAAACAATTGAGTTTAATGTATTCATAATGTTTGTCAGAAGTTCAAGAAACAAAACCTGGAGGTGTAGAGTCTGAAAGCATAAGTCAAATGATTGCAGAACACTCTCATTCAGTCAGAAAATTCAGGAAATAAATATACATTAATGCAAAATGAATGAAAGGGTACCATTGATGATTTTGTATACATAACACAAACATCAGCATGTATTGAACAACAGAAAGTGGAAATCACCAAATATTAAATTCCATTTGAATATGGTTTTAGAAGATAATGAAATAATAATACTGAAGGTTTGGGTGACGAGATAAAGAATAAACTTGGCCTGAATATGGATGAGGGTCAGTTTTGAAGGCCTATAAAAATAAGTATCAATAAGACATTGAGTAACTGATACTGAAAAACTATAAAAAGAGTATAATAATTCCTAAAACAATATTTGAGCCAATATTGACAGGAAATTTTAAGTGGAAGAAGGTGAAATAATCTGACTTTGAGTTTTACATTTCATTTGTTGGTAACTTACTTATGTAAAAATCGAAGAAAGCAGAAAGAAACATGAAAAGTGTCTCAAAGACACTTTTTTCAGCCAAAGAGAGGTTTATTTTGGAAAATAAAACTGAGAGGGGCTTCTGGCCAATTTCAATGAGGAGCATTCTCTCTTACAGACTAGGGGTATTTAAGGGTTTAGGGAGGGAGAGCTTATCGCAGGCTCAGAATGTTTTGGGGTGGAGGAGGATTTAATTGAGGGGTTGGAATGTCTCTGGTCAGAGGGGAGGTTATCTCAGGGCTGGCATGTTTCTGCTTGGAGTGGGGTTTCTCTCAGAGTTGGAATGTTTCTGGTCAGAGGTGTCATTTGTGGTTTAAGGTCATGATGACATTAGCCATCAGGCTGAAGTTTTTTGGGCTGAATTTAGGCAATTTTTAATCAAGGCAAACTGAAAATGGCAGTGTTTATTCAATATTGCAATACTTTTGTTCTGTCAATCCAGACCTTATAATTATGAAAGGACAAGGGGTGGTGTGTTCTTTCTTGCTATTTTCTGCTGAGGGGTTTGTGGAAAGGTCTTTCATCTTGGATTGACTGTAGGAGTAATGTTGTCTGTAGATGTTTTTGAGTAGTTGTCTGTGAAACAGTCATAATCCTACCTGTTAAACATCTTTGAAAAAGCTTAATTAAACAGGATAAGAAAATTAGTCCTAGGTGTATCATTAGGAGAGGGCCCAGGAATGGGATTGTAACTGGGTTTTCTTGGGGGCTGGTGAGGCACAGCTCCCCTGAGAGAATGCTGTGGGTTCTTAGTCTCTGATTTCTTAAGAAGAGATGAGACCACTGCAGGTGTGCCATACGCTTGTAAAAGTAAATATCAGACCCAAGTAGTGTTGGAGAAAGGTGATTTTATTTAGGTAGAGAAAAGAGAAGGAAAGGAGAAGAAGAGAAAGGCTTCCATTAAGAGTGTGGAATGGGATTCCAGAGGGGAAATTCCCAGAGGTGAAAAGGAGCTCCCACCATGTGGGAGGGGTTACCAGAGAGCTGGAAATCTGGTGTGGGTGAAAGAGCAGGGGAATTTATCCTGAGAGAAATTCCCACCTTCTCAAGTTTCTCTGGCCAATGAAAGGAGTTCCTTTAAACTTCTGCTGCTTAGTTTCCTCCCAAGCCCACGAAATTCAAACATAACCCGTTCAAACTCCTGGATGGAAAGAGGTAAGAGAGGGGCACAGTGCTGGGAAATTCTTGCCCTTAAAACTATGCCCCCTCGTGGACCAGGAAAGAGAACACATTCCCTCAGGATGACCCATGTTATGATTTTATTCCCAAACCAATGATCTATTTGGTTGCTTTGGTATTCCCTTAGCTTTCCAGTGCTTTCTTCTAGTTTTTCAGCAGTGTCTTTTACTAGGCCAAATTGGTTGAAATAAAAGCAACAGTCCTCACCCAATGAGAGGCAAAGGCCCCCCTTTTTTAACCATTATAAGATCTAGTCCCCATCTATACAAGAGGACTACTCCAACCAAGGAGTCTAGCTGGTCTTGGACTCTTAGAAGCCTTCAGGCTGTATCTTCTGAAGAACACTGTAGTTCGGTTGAAAGAACTTTAAAGTATGTTAAGGAGGTGGCCAATCCACTTGCTCCCAATTCAAGTTTGAAGGTTATACCCAGGCAGCTATCAAGAGAATGACGTGGATGGCCCTCCTCTTCCTGACACAGAGGACAGATAGAATGGAAAGAGGTTGGCTAGGAGTAACTAGTCCGATGCAGGGAGAAAGATAAACGAGGGTACAGGTTCCAGCCCAGTTGGCGGGGAGACAAATATATGTGTTGGTGCCACACACAAAAATAAGCCTTTGTCATAAAAACAGGCAGAGATATGGAAAGAATACAAGTGAATTGGCTGGGCACGGTGACTCATGCTTGTAATCTCAGCACTGTGGGAGGCTGAGGCGGGTGGATCACGAGGTCAGGAGATTGAGATCATCCTGGCCAACATGGTGAAACCCCATCTCTAATAAAATACAAAAAATTAGCCAGGTGTGGTGACGCATGCCTATAGTCCCACATACTCCGGAGGCTGAGGCAGAGGAATCACTTGATCTGGGAGGCAGAAGTTGCAGTGAGCCCAGATAGCACCACTGCACTCCAGCCTGATGACAGACCAAGATTCCATAAAAAAAAAAAAGTGAATTAAAGATAAGTTCTTTTTCTTTCCTGTGGTTCATTACTCCAGGTGAACAATGAGGAGGTCAGGGAGGCATCCACTATAGTAGAGATACAGGAGAAGTTATTTTTTTGCACATTTAATGTGATTGGATGTTGCATCATTGATACTGAGCTGTGAATAAAGGTGGGCACTTGGGACAGCACAAGTTAGGCCAGAGGCATTCATTGAGGAAGAGGCTGTACAATAAGGTGGTTGCAGAAATGCTCTGTTTGCTTGAAGTGATAGTTGATAGTCAACTCAGTTAGTTTGATGGTCAGAAGGGTGTTTAACAATGATAGTACAGTTGCACTTGTTGGGTGTTCAGGATTCTGTAGGGAAACATCCCTTAGAGACTGAAGAGCAAATTGAGGCTTGTTGTAAAAGAGAGTTGTGTTTGGTTATGAGCCCTTCAATGGGAGGGCCTTTGGCTTTAGGAGTTGTAATAGGTTTGAAATAATTTGTTGGCCTGATTGGCCCTGGACATGGGATAATCACCAACCCGGGTGTCAGCTCTTTCAAAAAAGGAAGCTCCTCTTCTGGAGTTTAGAGATTAGGATTTTATTTCCTGTTAAAAGATAATGAAGGGGTGTAGGTAAGGCTGTGTAAGCTGAAGAAGACAGCCATAAGCACAGACAGCCTCCCAGAGAAAAGGAAGAGTTACCTTGTAGCAAGAAGGATTATGTAAGGTTTATAGAGCATTCCAGTTTGAGAGCAGTGAAGAGTGGTTGTATTAGTGAGGTGGATGTGATCAGAGAATTTATACTGAAAGAAACAAACAGAAAGAGAAAAAAAGTTATTTGAGTAGGAGTAAAGTCCTGGAAAGTTCCTTGAAGCCATAAGTCCCATAGTATAGTAAGGAGCTGATGAGGATGTATAATGGGAGTTTTGTAAGGGTACCACAGCAGATCTGTAACAAGTTGGTTAGGAAGTGATCAAAGTTTGGGAAAGAAAGAGACACAAGCTGCTTGGGTGAATGTCTCTTCCTTTTCCTCCAGGATTGGGGTGAGATGAAGGGAAATGATTCCTGTCGAGACACAGGAGAAGGCTGAAGGGGTTTCAGATTTGGTTGTTTGAGTGTGTGGTGAAGGAAGTCTGTTTTCTTGAGGGAAGGATAATGAAAGCAGTTGCGGAGTCCCTGGAGTTTTGCTGTCATGGATGTAGTAAGGATGATCTGGTAAGGCCCCTTGCATTTAGGTGTGAGGGAGGAATTGGAGGTAGGGCTGGAGTCTTTTACAGGAACCCAGTCTCCTGGCTGTAGAAAGGGAGTAGAGGAGTTTGTCAGCATAGTCCAAAATGAGAGGGCAGACGGTATGTAGAAGAGGAAAACAAGAGGGGTTGGTAGAGGTGGGACTTGACCCTGAGGTGAAATAAAAGAGGCAAGTGGTCTCCCGTATGTGAATTCAAAGGAGCTGAGCATTAAATGTTTATGTGGGAATGCCTGAATTTTTAGAAGGGCCAAATGTAGAAGTATAAAAATGTAAAATAATAGCAGGATTTGGGGAAGGAGCATATATGAAGAGAGACAGCACTGAAGGAGAGGTGAATGTAAGGCTTGCATGCGAGAGAATGAGATAGAAGTGAGTGCCTTATGGCTGAGCTTATCTTGTAGACTGTGAAAAGACAATACCTGAAGCGGTTCATAGAACATGAGATTTTGTGCCTCAGGGATAGTTAAAAAGGCTATGGTCAAACATTTAAGTGAAAGGGCCAGCTTTTATAAGTGGGGTGCAGTTGTTTTGAAAAATATGCCACTGGTGGAGGGAAACTCCCATGGGTTGGGCTAATACTCCAAGGGCCTGATTATCAGAACTGTGTAAGTATAGATTAAAAAGTCTTAGAGGCTCTGGAAGGCCTAAAGTGGGGGCCTAGGTTGTAATAAGGCTTGTCTTAGGTGAGAGAAAGCATGATTAAAGTCTCAGGTGGGAGTGAGTGGTTGGTAAAAATTTCCTTTTGTGTGTTAATAAAGAGGTTTAGTGACGATGGCAAAATTTGCTATCCATAAATGGAAATACCTCACTAATCCAAAGAAATAAAGTAAGTCCTTTCTTGTTTTAGGAAATGGGATTTGTTGAATGCCTTGCTTTCATGCTGGTGAATTTTCTTGGGCAATTGGAGTTACTATTAATCCTAGGAATGAAACTTTTGGAGAAGTTAATTGGGCCTTTTTTATGGATACCTGGTGTCTGCATTCAGCCAAAAAATTTAAAAGCCTGGTGGTACACTGAATACAATGTTCTACAGAGGGGCTGCAAAGAAGTCAGGTGTCCACACATTGAAGCAAAGTGCTAGGTTGTAGAGGTAGTTGAGAAAGGTCCAATTGAAGTAACTTCACTGGGTCCAGTGCCTAAACAAAATAGGGGCTGCCCCAAAACCCCTGGGGGATGATAGTCCAGGTGAGTTGTTGAGAGTAACCTGCATCAGGGTAGGTCCAGATGGAAGCAAAAAAAGGTTTTGAGAGGGGGGAAGTGGAGGGATAGTGAAAAAGGCATCGTTGGGGTCCAATGCAGAGAAATGGCTAGTGATGGGAGGATCCTGATAGGAGGGTATAAAGGTTTGGGACAACAGGACAAGCAGAAACACTGGTGGAGTTGATTTGTATGGTTCAAATGCTGAACCAGTCTATAGGAGCCATCAAGTCTTTTAATTGGGAGAATAGGACTATTGTGGGCAGAATGGATGGGGATTAAAATACTGGCAGCCGAAAGTCGGGAGATGATGGACTTGAGTCCCCGTAATCCATTAGGGTTGAGGGAATGTGGTGGGACCACTGTATGGCATTTAGGATCTTTCAGTGAAATTTGTATTGGAGAATGGGAGGTAGCCACCTCGGGGGATTTAGCATTCCACACTATGGGATGTACTTGGCTGAATTATTTGGGACTGAAGTCTGTTTGATGTGAAGTGTCTGAGGAAGGGTCCTGTTCTTGACATAATAATAAATAAGGGTGACTTTGGTGTAGGGCCAATAAATGAATGATCCATCCCAGTTTGTTAAGGATTTCTCTTCTTGGTAAAGGAGTGGAACAATGAGTAATGACCAAGAAAGAGTCAGTGAAGGTGACTCCCTGAAATGAACCTATAGAGGTGGTGTTTTGTATGGGGCTTGTTGTATACCCTACATGCCACCAACAGAAATGGATGAACATTCTAATGGGCCTTGATATTCACTTAATACTGATAGACTCACCCCAGTATCCAAAAGAAAGAAAAGAATCTTACCAGATACCTTCCCAATCACCCTGGGTTCTGTGGACTGACTAGAAGCTAGAAAAGATGATCCCAGGCACTCTTAGTCATCAGTTGTCGGCACCAGCAGTGAAGAGATTTCTTCCTGTGATGGTCAGGGGCTTCATTATGACCTGCACTAAAATGGGGAAGGTGTCCCTGTTGGGAGTAGTCCATCTTCCAGTGTCCCCAAAGACCACAAGTTGGGCATGGTTTGGTGGGGAACCAGGGTTTAGGATAAGCCTTTGCCAATGTACCGGGATGCCACATCAGAAACAAACTCCTGGAGGGGTGTGGGACTTTGTCTTTGGGTTATCGGGAGGTTTTTGCGTAACTGATTTTTGGACAGCAGAGGAGAGCATTTGGTATTTTAAATGGAGATATTTGTCTTTTTGAATCTTCTGTTCCTCATCTCTGTTGTTAAATACATACAAGACCACATTTAGGAGGTCCCACTGAGATGTCTAGAGACCCTCTAATTTTTGTAATTTTTTCCAGATATCTAGGGCACATTGAGAAATCGAGGGTGGAGAAAATTTGACCTTCTCTAGATTCTGGGTCTGAAATGGTATATTTGAACACGGCTTCAGTAAGCCATTATAAGAAAAGGACAGAATTTTCCTGGAGTTCTTGTGTAATTTCTCTGAGTTTTTCGTAATTAAATGCCTTTTGGGCAAACGTTTTTGTCAATGCCTGTGAGGAGACAGAAAATATATGTGGTCTCTTCACCAGATGTCGTTGTCTCACTGTTAGTAAGTCCAATCTGGGTCTCAACTGGGGACTGCATCACTGGTCATTGGATTTTGCATAGGAGCTTGATTATGTAGTTCATCTGTGTGTGTGTGTATGTTTCAACTGAATGCCAGATGCACTCCTTTTCGTCAGGAGTGACGGTGGAGTTAGAATTATATAAATATCATGCCAAGTAAAATTAAAGGATTGAGTTATGTGTAGGAATTCCTTGTGATGACAAGTGGGACTTCTCAGAGAAATATCTCAGGTGCCGTTTGATTTGGGACAGATCAAACATGGAGACAGGGGCATGGATGTAAGCAATGCCTTCAGCACCAGCCACTTCCCAGAGAGGTAGAATGGCAGAAGTGGTTTGACTTCTTGGAGCAGTTTCTGAACCAGTAACAGATGGAGAAGGAGGAGGGGCAGGGTTTGGGGCAAAAGGCTTGGAAGCAGGAGGGGCCACAGGGGTGGAGGGTTCAGACAGGCATGGAACGGATACAGAGGGTTGAGAGTATGGAGGGGGTTCAATTGAAGTATCAAAAGGGGTTTTAGAGGAAGGGGTTTTGGAAGAAAGAGAAACTTTTCATTAAGAAGAAGGATTTCATGAGGGGTACAAGCTTGACATAGGGAGGATTGGGATTTAAGGTAGAAGAAAGCCTGAATACAAGGAATCTCTTGCCATTTGCCATTCCTGGTAATAAAGTTGTCAAGATCTCTGAGACTTTGAAAGTCAGAAGTGCTGTTTTCAAGTCATTGGCTACCACTATCTAATTTGTATTGGGTCCAGGGTGTGTTGCAGTAAAAAACTAAACACTTTGGCTTTAGACTCCTCTGTAAGCCAAGTTTTGTGAGGTTGTGAAAGAGACATCCCAATGGGGAGGATGTAGGAATGTGGGAATGTTTGGCACCCATGTGGACTGTTAAGAAGAGGCCAAAGATGTCTGTTTTTGTTCTAGGTGTCCCAGACAAAAGACAAAGACCTGTAATCCTCTGCATAAAGAGGACAGTTAAGCTGAGAAGAAACTGGGCATCCCCAAGATTTCTTCTAACTTAGCCCCATTGGTCCTCTGAGGACTGGGATGGTAGACTTGACTTTCCTGAGTACCAAGAGAAAGCCAGGGGAGGGAAATCTTACCAATCGGCTGGATTAGTGTCCAATGTTGAATGTTCTGGTTGGAATTGGCAAAGGGCCTCCCAGAATGGAGCTGAGTGAGGAACAGAGAGAAGAGGAAGGAAGAGGGGACAAGAGTTAAAGAGTGAAATGCCCATTGTGGGTGGTCAGAGGTGGATTCCTGAGACCTGAGTGTTTTGAGAGCCTACTGAGGAGTAGCCCTGGTGCAAACCTCACAGTCCCCTTCACATTAGTTGTCCTCCTCATGCAAATCAGTCAGAAAGTGAAATGAGAGAAAAGATGGGCATGTGGCCAGGCACTCTCAGGATCCAGGAGTTAGCCTGGCAGGAGAAACCACTGTCCACTGCTTCCTGGGTTGCAAGACAGCCTCTACCCACAACACCAGCAAATCACTTGAAAAATTAGGAGAGAGAAAGGATGAGGCACAGAAATGCTCAGAATCCAGTAGTTAGCCTGGGATGATGTGCCACTGCCCACTGCTTTCTGGGTTGCAAGAGAGCCTCTACAACCAATACCTGTTCCAGGTTTTGGCACCAAATGTAATAGTCAAAGATGGCAGAAAGAAACACAAAAAGTGGCTAAACAGTTAAAGAGAGGTTTATTCTGGAGAACAAATAAACATGAGAGGGGCTTCCAGCCAATTTCAGTCAGGAGAATTCTCGCTTACAGACTAAGGGTACTAAAGGGGTTACGGACGGAGAACTTACTGCAGACTCCAAATGTTTCTGGGTGGAGGAGAGCTTTATTGCAGGGTTGGAATGTCTCTGGTAGGAGAGGTTATCTTAGGGCTGGCATGTTTCTGGTCAGAGGGGGATTTATCTCAGTGTCAGAATGTTTCTGGTCAGAGGTATCATTTGTGGTTTATGGTCATGCTGACATTAGCCATTCGGCTGATGGGTTCTGGGCCATATTTAGTCAGTTTTTAATCAAGGGGAACTTAAAATGGCAGTGTTTGTTCAAAATGGCAATGCTCTTGCTCTGTCAATTTACAGTAAGAGAATCATTCCTGACTAAGCTCCTTGAGGATGGAGAACACATCCAATCTATCTTTACATCATGACAAGTACCTATCAAAAGAGATGCATATATCAGGCATTCAGTACATGTAGAACAAAAATAATTATTATAATTAAATATGGCAAAATAATATAATAAAGTTTTGAAAAAAGAAAATGAAAATCTCTCTTAACTTCACTTTTCCAGAGTAAAACTACTTCAACACTTTTATATATACACTTTCCAGTTGTCTTTCTCTGTAGGATCATATGCTTACTTTATAACATACCTTATTTAGTTACATTAGATCACAACATCTTTTCATATTAACACATGACAATTATCTTATTTGTATTTGACTGACTTTATTCAATTTCATGTATATCTCTATTGTTATATATTTAGTAATTTCCCCCAAAATATGGTGAAAAACAGTAATACAATGAACATGATGTACATCTTTTTCAACTTATCACATTATAAGAAATTTCTTAAGATAAACTCTTAAATTTGTCCCAAGCCATCATCCTTCTCTTATCTATATGATTTTTCAATCCAGTAGCCAGAGAAATCCCATAAAAAGTTGAGATCATCTCTGTCTTCTGCCAAAATTATCCATTGGTTCTCCATTTCTCCAGAGTAAAAGCCATAATATTTAGTGTCATCAAATGTCTAGCACAATTTCAGGTGAAGCATGCACTCTCTTCAGAGTTGTTCCCCGGAACGCTTTCCCCTGTGGTACAGCATGATTGATGTCTTCATTTACTTACATCTTTTCTCAATGCCACTTTATCTGAGAGACTTTACCTGACTGGCAGAGTTCTCCTTGTCCAGTTGTTTTTATTTTCATGTGGCCCTTCTTAGTATGTTATGTTTTTATTTTTCCTCATTTGTCCATCACAAGAATATAATCTGAGATAACGTGTCTGTTTTGTTTACAGCCATATCCTTGCCCACAAAACATGACCCAACACATGAACAAAAGCACGAACAAATTAAAGAAATGATAGGTTGGAATCAACTTGCCAAGTTCATTGGGTATTATTTAAGGAATTCGTACAGGTAGTAACCTGCACATATTGAAGTGATTTAGAGGTTTAATTTTCTTTAAAAAATAGATAATAACATGAACAGTTACTTGTTCATTTATTCACTCAGCAAATATAGATTGAATGCTTACCATATGCCAGCCCAGGTGCTTGGCACAAAGCACACTAAAATAAACGTGGCTGGCACAGTCCTTGCCAGGACTTTCATGGGGGAGAGTTCAGTTGTGGTTTTACAAGTCACTAGTGATTGTAGAGGATGGCCTGGGAAGTTGAGAGACTGGATGTAGGGGCACCATTCCTGAGCCTTTTGTATTGGGAGTCTAAGGTTAGGCCAACAGCAAGAAGCATAGAGAAAAAAATGTATCAGAACATTTTTTATAACTTAACACCAGTTACTAACCAAAGATACTTGCGGTGAGTAAATTAGCTCATTATCTTGAACACGCCTTAATGAAGGGTACAGGAAACTTATATGGATTCAGGTCCTTGACAGTTTAATTCAAGGTTAGTTAGTGGAAACATCAGCAGATTGTAGATTCCTTAAACTACAGCTGTATGTAGATTAAAACAACAGAGTCAAATTCTGCTAAGTTTATGCATCATTGACAAAGGAAAAAATGGTGGGTCATTTCGGAGATGTCTGGGCAGATGGTGTAGATGATGAGGCTCACTATCTGTATGTCTTTTTTAAAGTCCACATTGACTGAATTGTGAAATGTGACAACCACAAGTTTGTATCATCCATCCCCAAAGTCAGTCCCTCATGCCTCTATGGATTTCTTAATCTCCCCATCTGCATTTTCCTCTATAGTAGATTTTATCTTGCTATTACTATAATATCTACCTTGCAAATCGTACACAACCCTCTATATTCCCATTCTCCTGGTTTTCATAAAGTGAGATTCTGGCCTGAATACTCCTATGTTGTTGCCTGTTTACTTACTACTCCTCATGATGGAGAACCTAAATGGGGGTTACAAGTTAATTTCTGAGCTGTGTTTCATGTATAATACAAGACAGTAAATTTAGGACACTCAGTCTCTTACTTCCCTCTCTTCACACCAGATGACTGTGATGTTGGTATCCTGTTGGTATCCTGTTGGTTAAGTGGGTATGTGTTAATACTCAAACCGGCTCTAAGGTAAGATAGTTTAAGGCCTAGGCCCACGGGCTAGGAGCGGGTAGTATGAATAGTCAGTTCTTATATTAAGCCTATTCTTCAATATTAATTTTATCAGTAAAATCAAATAATTAAAAAATTCTATCTGACTAATTCATATTGTTTTACAAATGGCAGCAAGAAAATAAAAATCAAGAACTTACTTGCTCACGGCCTTAAACTTTGATCCTAGCCATACTAATACACAGAATTACCTAGTCCTTCTGAATTGGGGTGGGAATCATATAATAAAGGCTGATGTCTCCAACAGATAAAAAAATCCTCCATTTTATATATATCTTTGATTCCTACCAGTTCACATTATTTCTATTGCCATATAGACAGTTCCTCACTTCTTTTCTTCATTGCTGTCATTATGATTGCTTTTCCTCATTCAGTCATCCAATTCATCCTCCATATAATATGAATGGCAGTATTTTATACCAAGACTGTGCTGATGAGGAAGTCAAGTGTCTACAGAGAGGCAGTGGCAGTGTTTCTAAGGGGCATGACCATTTTACACAGATTTTACAAATGGGTCTTTGAACCGAATTTTTCAAAATTTCATGGACAGTCAAAATCATCATTACATTGAAGTTGCATAATTGTTGCTGAGATTGTTAATTTAAGAAATAAAACTCATCTTTTGGTCTCAATGGAGAACTGAATGGAAGGAAAAAGGGTAAAATATAAATAGAATCTTCATCTTTGCAAGGCACTATATTTAGTACTTTACAGAACCTAAATAACATAATCTATACTATGTATGTTATAGGATTTTAGTTCATCAATTTTCTTATTCCTGACTTCCAAGTGGGACTTATAAGTGGCTTGTATTAATGAATGCTATAAAGCAAGAGCAAAACAAGTAAATGAAGAAAAATTGTAAAGATAAATAATTTAAATAGAGTAATATTTTCAGCTAGTACTTAATAATGCATGAATAGGAGTTCAGACTATTGGGTAGATGGGCTGAATGTTTCACTTTGAGCTTCTTAGCAGCCAAATATAAGTGTGGGATAAGTTTAGTTACACAATTTCGTTTCTACAAACAGAGAATAACGAAAAGAAAGTTGACAGGAACTACCACAGCTTTTCCTGGCACTGAGAACAGAAAAAAATTCCCCATGCATTATGTTAAGATAAGAAAGCATTATCTTTTAGTTCCCAACACACAGTGGAAAAAAATAAAACTCATATATTGTCATGAATTTGTGGAGGTAACAGAAAGTTTGACATGAAGCTGTTACCCAAGTTTCACTGATTCCAAAAGGTATGCAGTTTCCACCATGCCATGTATATGGTCAAATTTCCTGATCAGACAGGAATGAAAACTAAATAAATAAATCTATTTCAGAGCTAAGTTTTGCACTTTAAGCTACTGCCTGAACCAACGCCCTGAATAAGTGGTTCCATGTGGTCTGCATCCCTATTAAATATTCATCCATGTAGATCTATGTCCTGCTTCAATCCCGGTATTCTTATTGAAGGAGTAGGGCTCCCAAAGATGATGATGAAGGAATTGGAAATATCTGCTGATAAGAAAAAGTTCAAAAGATGTAAATACATGAAGCCCAACAGTTTTGCAATGACTAAGTCAGGGCAAAGCTAAGTCCCTGGAAACATTAGAAGGTCAATTAGAAAAGAGCGAGAAGAGATGAGTTTTCGTTCCTCTGAAGATCACATACTGAAAAATCATGATGAATTGTCAAAAATAATTTTGTTACTTTTTGAATTATCTTAAAAATTCTTCTATATGAAGATTTTGAATGAGGAAAACATTTGTTGGAAACACTGTACAAAGTGGTAAATTCTGACTTTGTCAAATTTGTACCAAGGATTTTAAACAAAAGAAACAGTATGTATACGTTTAAATTTTTAACTTAAATTGAAATTAAATCATGTTTAATTGATTTTTTAAGAAAATTTAAAATACATGTATTCTTCAAGATAAAAATTATTTACCTCCAATGAAATACTATACTGTGTAATTTTGTTTTATCATCCCAAATTCACATATACAGTGTATCATACCAATTTATTCATTGTGAGAAAGACATAGTTACAATGTGAATAAAGCATGCTGTCTTCATTGCAGTTAATAATTATGGGACTACTGAGACCCTTCATGTTCCTTCCCCGAAAATGTGGTTTTCTTACAGTTTATTAGGTACCCCAAAGAAGAAAAGAAGAAAGGAACATATGATCTAGTGGGAATAAAAGCCTGACTTTGCCTCCAGTTTTCTCTCTGGCCTTAAAAATAATCTCAATATCTTTTCAGTTCCAATTATAATTCCTTTTGGAAAGGGAAAAGGTGCAGGTAAAATGAAGCAATACAAAATAGTTGTATGCAGTCAAAATGAAATAATGAACAAAATGATGACAGGAAGATAAGAAATTTCAGTTGTTTCAGAAGAAATAAACGCTTGACTTTCTGGAAAGACAGAAAAGGAAATCCTCGATTTAGTTGAAACCCCTCACCTTGATGATGGCGAGAGCTTTATCCTTTTATTAAACAAACACAAGAAACATATTTTACCTGCTTTCCCAATAATGGTTTTAGTTTCCTGATATTCAGAGCTTTAAGTGTCAAGTTGTGGTTTTGTGATGCAAATTTACTGTAATTCTAGGTTTTCTTTTTATTATACCACACTGTGAATTACAAAGTTTCTACTAAATAATTATTGACTAAAGCATTTAAAATAGATAGACCATGCATAAAAGAGGAAATATTCATTTATTTCTTTATGGTTTGTAATATGGGGTCTTGATGACCTTTATTTTTAGTACTATCAAATATAAATAATGTATAGGTTATTGACATTTAACAGGTTATGAGTTAGTTGTGTTTAAAGTTCTCTTTGTATATAAGCATTACCTTAGAAGATAGTTTTTATGACCAACAATTAATGCACAAGATAATTGAAGTTTTAATGACCATTAAAAGTAATTGATGAACTTACTGCAAGTACTTGAAAAAATTGTAAAAGTTTCCTTTTTTCCTTTAGGTATTCTAAATGATTGCTTTGTAACTGAAGTAACTGTAGCCGGATTCCCTGGTTCCAACACCAGCAGTCAAACTTGTGTCACCTGGGCGAAGACCAGGAGTCCTAACCTCTGCACCATCACAGAAGCAGAGTTGTTGCAGCTGGAACTTAGGCTCTTGAGCTTCCTAACCCCGAAGTATGGGGAAAGGCGTGGTGAGTGTTACAGCTCAAATAGAACTCATGGGCCCAGAGTGTGCAATAGGGCAATTTATTAGGCAGAGCGAATGGACAGCTTCCACGCTCGTGGAAAGGGACCCGGACAAGGCGTGGTCCAGGCTGTGGCGGCTAAAGCTTTGACCCCTGAGTTAGTCCCTCCCCATTCATGTTCTCATCCAATGAGAGGGGTTCTTTCAAAGTTCCTCTGGATTAATTGATCTTTGAATCCTTTACCGAATTGGCTACTCCTTTACAACCTGAGTCACAGAGCCCCTCCTCCAAGAGCCAGAGGTGGGAAAACCCGAGACAAATCCCGTACCTCGCCTGCTAGAAGAGGAAAAGCGGAAACAAAGGGCTCTAGCAGGCTAGAGGCGGTTTGGAGAAGTCCTGCTCTGGAAACAACGCCCCCGGCCGACTAGGTAAGTCCCTCTAACGCAGCCCCACAGCTACATAAATATATTTAATGTTCTTGGCTATTTTTCCAGATTAACATTCTGCTATTTTATTTTATTTTGAGAAGTAGACTTTCTCTGTGGCCCAGGCTGGAATGCACTGGCAGGAGATGTCAGCTCCCTGCAACCTCCCTTCCCGGGTTCAAGTGATTTTTCCTGCCTCAGCCTCCTGAGTAGCTGGAACTACAGGCACCCACCACCATGCCCAGCTAATTTTCGTATTTTTAGTAGAGACGGGGTTTCACCATATTGGCCGGAGTGGTCTCAAACTCCTGACCCTGTGTGATCCTCCTGCCGCAGCTTCCCAAAGTGCTGGGATTACAGGCCTGACACACCACTCCAGCTACATTCTGTTTTATATAATCTGTTTTGTCAGTCTTGGTATCTTTTATTCCTTAAGCACATAGCATCAGGGCTTCAGCTCGTGGTACTGTAGTTTAACTACCATCTGCAAAGTCACATGTAATTTCCTAATTAATATCCCAATGGCTCCATCCTCCCTTGAGTATATTTATTTATATACTTTAATTCATAACAAATATTTAGACTATAACATGCCGGACACTCTTTTAGTTAATTCCCATGAAGTACACCCTAGTATCCTTATTTGGCATTTTAGGTAATTGAGACACAGGGAGGTTATGTAACTCACCCACAGCTGCAAAGCTAGAAAGTGGTAGACTTAGGATTCAAACCAGGAAGTTTACAGAACCTCACTGTTCATCCCATGCCATGCTTAACTTAATGCATTATTCAACATTGATGCCCCCTAGGTAATTCACTCCCTTTCCATTGTTGGGACTAGGAAATTGGGATTATCAGAACAATAATCACTATGCAATATGTGGATATGTTATTATGCTAACATATTCTAGCGTTTTCATCTATCTTACTGATTTTAATGATTAAACCTATTTGATCTCATAATGCTACAAATTGTCTGTTTATGGCCAATTGCACAAAATTCTAAAACTTCTTTGAATTGCACTAATCCAGAATTTAACAACAATCCCAAATTATCACAGTCCCCTGGCCTCCCTTAAGTAGAGGCCTTGATCCTCACTAGAAAAATGATCAGAGTGTATGTTTCCTGTGGACACCCACATCTTAAGAGAAAAAGGGAAAATGAGGATGATCTACAGAAACTGGATATCTCCTAATGTTTAAATATCATGTTATTTATTTCAATGTCATGGAGAAGACTAAAAAGTAAGCCTATAATATTTAGGACAGAAAATGAAATACAGGTGATCCTCACCTAATGGTGTGAGTTATGATTTCTTGTCTTTATGGTGGTGCAAAAGTGATATGCTTTCAGTAGAAAGCTTACCTTGAGTTCTCAAACATTCTGCTTTTTACTTTCAGCATGGTATTCAATAAATTATACAATATAGTCAACGTTTATTTTTAAAGTGAGTTTTGTATTTGATGACTTTGCCCAATTATAGGCTAATGTTGAGATAGAGGCTAGAACAGAAAGCTTAAGCACTGCTATCTTATAGAAAAGCCACCTGGGCCCTGAGCAGAGTTGTAGTTCTCAGAACTGTTATTGTATTGCAATTCTCAGAAGTGTTATTTTCTAAGGTTAAAAATTTCCAGTGATGCCCCCCTTCCCTTGAAACAAACCGCTGACTTTGGCTTCTGTACAAACAGCTTGCCTTGCACAACCCCTGAACCCCCCGAAACAAGGATGTGGTTTTGCAGCTTAAATACCTTGCTCCCCCAGAGCTCGGGGCCACGAGTTGGAGAGATGTGAGTCCTCCATGGCCTCCAGCAGTAAAGACCCTGCAATTTGGCATACTTTTTTATTGGTGTTGATTTTCTATGCTTGCTCTGGTACAGCAATATAAGAGTTCTGAGCACGTTAAAGGTAGGCTAGGCTAAGCTAGGATATTTGATAGGCTGAATTTATTAAATGCATTTTCAACTTAGAATATTTTCAACTTACAATGTATTTATTGAGGTGTAATCCCATCATAATATAAGGAGCATCTGTAACTTGTATAGGACAATCTCCTGGAAAAAGAAAGAGAAAATGTAAACAAGTGGGAAGCAAATGACCTGGTTTTGACCCAGATCTAACACCAAGGTGTTGGGCATTATGCTATAAATTTTTGACTCTCAGATCTGTAGTTTCTTAGTAAGTAAAATAATAGATTTAATTTAAGAGGACTTTTGAGTAACTTTATAATCCATATATCTATGTTCAATTTCCCAAACATATGATAAACTTCTCAATGGTGAGAAGAATATTGCAGAGCCTTTGTATCCTTAGCTACCAGAATAATTCCCTTTACCATTAGATACTCAATGTTTATTCTTTCTTCTTGATACTAAACAAGAATAAATTTGGAAAGTGGAAAAAAATTACTAGGCAAACTCTTATCAACCCCTAATTTTCTGATTCTGTGTTATTCTACTGAAAATAAGGGTTGTGTTATTTGCATAGAAAGGAAAATAAGACATTCATTACTCTTATCCTGGCTTTAATCCCATCACATACTTGGCTTGCCCTCAGAAGACCTCACTCGCACTTCTCTAATGGCAGGATTATCATTGAAAAAAGTTTTTGACCTAAATGAATTTAATTTTCATTTAAAGGTAAAAACTCTTATCATTATTTCTCTCCTGAACAACTGTAATTATATACTTTGCAAAACGCTTTGGCCAAATTGGCCTAATAACAGTAAATATTTTTACTACCTAGCTCTTACCCTGTGGCAGATGTTAGTCTAGTGTATAGTGATAGCACAGTATACAAAGTTAATATACAAAAGTCAATTGCTTTTCTATCCTATATTTGAAACTTTAAATAATGCAATTTCCAAAACCACCAAAAATAAGTCATAAATTCAACAAAATATGCACAATATTTGTATGCAGAAAATGATAACACATTGACTAGATACATAAAATATAAATAAATGTAGAGATATTCTGTGTGCATGGATGGTCACAGTTAATATTTTAATTATATACGTATTCAAACAAATCCCAATTAAAATCCTCGAAAACGCTTTTATAAATATTAACCACATTTTTCTGAAGTTTATATTGAAAGGCAAAAGATCTAGGATAACCAGCCAACACAATACTGAAGAAAAGAAAGAAAGTTGAAGGATTCCACCAGTCAATGGGAAATAATAAAGAGTCCAAAAATAGATCCACACAGAAATAGTCAACTGATTTAAAATATATATATATATATATAAAGAACTTGAGTTAGAAAGAATACTTTTTCAAGAAATGGTGCTAAAACAATTGGTTATCCATATGCAAAAAAAATAACAAAATGAGTAATATACTTAAGTGTAAAATGCAACACTAGAAAACTATTTTGAAGAAAACACAGGAGAAAAATATATGTGACCTTGATTTTGGTGATGAGTTTTAGACATAGCACTCAGAGCATAATACATAAAAGATAATGTTGATAAATAGGACTTTATTAAAATTTAAAACTTCTGCTTTTCAAAAGATACTATGTAAAAGACAAATTACAGACAAGAAGAAAATATTTGCAAAATATGTCTGATATAGGACTTTTATTCAAAATATACAATAAATGTTAGAACTCAACAATAAGAAAATAAACAACCCAATTAAAAATGGGCAAAGTATCTGAACAGACACCTTCCAAAGAAGACAGACAGATGGCCAATTAGCATATGAAAACATACTCAACATAATGTATTATTGGGAAATGCAAGTTAAAACAACAATGATATATGACTCCAAACAAACCAGAATGGCTAAAATCTAAAAAGATTAACCTGAGCAATTTTTGGTGATAATGCAAAGCAATTGGAAGTCTCATTCATTGCTAGTGGAATTGCAAAATGGAACAGCCACTTTGGAAGGAAGATTGGCAGTGTCTTATAAAACTAAACATAGTCATAAGATTCAGCAGTTGTGTTCCTAAATATTGATTTGAAAGTTTATGTACAAACATAAACCTGCACACAGCATTATTTATAATTGCCATAAACTGGAAGTAACCAAGATGTACTTTGATAGGTAAATGGATAAACAATTCTGTTACAAGCATAATATGGAATACTGCTCAGCATTAACAAGTAATGAGCTATTAAATCAGGCAAATATATTGATGAATCTTAAATATGTATATATTTGTAGGTAAAAAAAATAAAAACAAAAGAAGAGTCAGTCTGAAAGCCTACATATTGTTTGAGGCCATTTATATACAGCATTCTAGAAAAAACAAAGCTTATACAAATGATAACTGGACCAGTAGTTGCTAGGAATTTTGGATAAGAGGTTTGTATAGATCAAGTACAAGATTTATTTGGCTGGTGAAACTATTCTGTATGATCATGTAATGTTGAATATATAAAACTATAAATCTGACAAAACCCATAGAACTTTACAACAGAAAGAGTGAATTAAATATAAATGTTTGCAAACTAAAATTACATAGGCAAGTTAGGGGATTCCATCATAAAATGCAGAATGTGATCAGTCTAACAAACTATCACAAATGCAGTAAACAACCTCATGGAAGGGCATTCGGAAAAGAGCTCTAACTTAAGTATGGGAAGTGAATGGAATTTACTAAAAGTGGAAATAACTACAGGAATATTAGACTCTAGTTATAAAGTTATGACTATGGATTTATGGTTTAGAAAATCTAAAGCTACTAAATAGTTATACTAAATTGCATAATTAAGTAAATAGATGGAGATAGATAGTGACAGCCAGGTTTCCCTGCATTGGGGTGAGAGATTGGAGATAAGCAAGGGGAGAAGGCAAGGATAATATATGTGACAAAGGAATAGATTTGGGAAAATAAGCATGAATTTAATTTTAATGAGGAATATATATATGTACACACACACAAACGTATACATATATGTATATATACACACGTATATTTACATACAAGTAGTAACAGGTAGAAATATAAATACATACATGTATGTATACACATTACATATGTGTGTATATATATGAAGGCCAAGGAACGTAGTGCCCAGAAGCAGTATGCATACGTAGTGCACAGATCTTGGTTTCAAATACCATTCTTCTCCAATGAAAGAAACCGTATCTCCTTGGAAATATATCTGACTCTAAGACCAGAAATATACAAGAAGAACTGTGAGCATCTTATTGTCCTAAAGTAAGAAAATGCTAAAAATCAAAACAGCAGTAACAGCACACACACACACACACACACACACACACACACACACACACAATAATGGAGACATGTCAAAGGGACCCAGGAAGGTATTTATATAGCTGCCAATGTCCAAAGCTGGAACAATTTGAGAAGCTTAATAATACAATATTGGATTATAGCCCAAAGTATAAAATAAATGTATTTTTAAGTACATACTAATACAAATTAAAGAATAATAAATGGAAATTAGAGTCATATCTTCTATACAGAATTACTGATAAATTATATAGAGCAGAACTCTCAATTTATGTGTGGGCTGCACATAGTGACCTCCTTCCAAGGTTGGAGAGGGTTAAGAAGAATAATTGACAGTGGAGAATGCTGACAAACCTTAGCTCAGCTAGGTGACCATGGTTAACATCAACAATGGTAAGTCATGTTAATGGTAAGTATGTACCCTTGATGTGATGTGATGAAATGGTAATTTACTTCTGTGAGTCTTCTCCAGAAATGCATAATCCCAGTGTTACAATGAGGAAAGACCTCAGAAAATTCCTTATTGAGAGAAATTCTACATCACAGTCGATCAGTTTTGCTTACAACTCTAAAGGTCACTGAAAGCAAGGAAAATCAGAAAACTTGACAGTCTAGAGGACCCTCAGGAGACGTGGCAACCAAATGTGAAAATATTTCCACGTAATGTTCTTTCTCGGTTCCAGGATCTCATCTTACCTTGGGTGAGATCCTGGAACGGAGAAAGAACATTAGGTGGAAATATAGGAATTCAATAAAGTTGTGAACTTTATTGTAACAAATATATTATATTGGTATAGTATGTTAATAATAGAGCAATCTATGTGTCAAGTAGGAACTCTCTTTACCATCTTTAAATTTAACTTCATGAATTGAAGTTAAATTTAATTTCACTAAAATGAAATTTAGTGAAATTTAAGTTTAGTGCTTCCCTGCAATGTTGCAAACGCTTGACATAAAGGATTTGCCTAGCTTCTATTTACGCTCACCACAGCCTCCTCCCTCTTTCCTCGTCTTATCACAAACACACCTGTATATTCAAAAACACACATTTCAAAATAAGTGGAAGCTTTTTTGGGCCTGGGAGAGAGGTGTTTTTGTTTTGGAGTGGGAAATATGGAATAAAGGAAAAGATGTAGGAAATTTTTTGTTTTCCTCGTAAGATTCAATGAGTAAGTTAGGTTAAAGGGCTTCTAGCTCATCTAAATTGTCCAAGGTGTCTGAGAAATTCTGAGTATAAGCAGAACTGCTTTGGAATTCAACTGGCAAGATTCCAGCCTCCTCCCAACTTCTCCGTGGAAGCCGGACTTGGCCTGGAAAATTACAAAGCCTGTAGAAATAGTTTTCTTGGAATGGACAATGGCAGAAATGCTGCTTTTAAAAAGAGAAGCTGCTTTTACTCAGCTTTTAAAGGTTTTTTTTCCTCAGTATCAGACTTGGGTCAGAGTGAAAAAAAGAGGTAAAGATAGAAAAGGCAGATAACAGTGAAGCGTCACTTTAGGAATGACCCAAAATACTCAGGAAAAGAGAGAAAAACCAATTCCTAGGTGGTAAGCATGAAGACTCATTGAATATTATGAAACAATGTTTCCATACAAAGGAAGTAGGGTTGTGTTTTGTGGAAACAGCCTCATAAAATTTAGAAAGGGGCGGGGCGCAGTGGCTCATGCCTGTAGTGCTAGTACTTTGGGAGGCTGAGGCAGACAGATCGTGAGGTCAAGATATTGAGACCATCCTGGCCAGTATGGTGAAACCCTGTCTCTACTAAAAATATAAAAATTAGCTGGGTGTGGTGGTGCACACCTGTAGTGCCAGCTACTTGGGAGGCTGAGGAAGGAGAATTGCTTGAGCCCAGGAGGCAGAGGTTGCAGTGACCCGAGATGGTGCCACTGCATTCAAGCCTGGTGACAGACTTTGTCTCAAGAAAAAAAAAATGCATAAAGGAGAGACTTTGCATCCAGTTTCACTTGGACAAGACACAGTCTTCCAGCGTAAGAAAACAAAACGCTGTGCTAGGCTGTGTTTCTCCTTCCCTCCTCAAAAACAGGAAAGCATTTTCAGAATTAAGTTGAACTTCATTGCTTTTTGTCTGCCCAATAATAATTTACGTTTCCTGTTGATTGGATGTAACATGAGCATTCTAAAAATTATTTCTGAGGCTGCTTCTCTTGAATATCTTGTTTTTAGTTGCCCGCATTTCTGGCAGGACTTACACAATATTCCATTTTCAATATTGCAGGCTCTCATATAGCTCCCTTTGCTCTGCTTCTCATTCTATCTTAGCCAATTTGGACTAATTTAAATTAGAAAAACATTAAGAAATTTCTGTAAGATTTTTCCCCAAGGTAATGTCTATTTTGAAGGAAATTATCAATATAAATATTACTATAACAAAATATAATTTACAGTTTTGGAAACCAGAATGAAATAATAAATTTGCTTTCCAGGGTTTTCTAGTAAAGCACCAGTCTCTTTCAGTTATACATTCTAAAAATTTTATGTCACCCAGGTGATAAAAATGTTTAAGTAGCACATAATATTTATCTTAATTTCTTTTAACTATAGCACAAAAAAGAGATTTTGAAATATATGAAACAGAGTCTGACATTTTTTTCTACTGTATCTGTATTTCATTAAGAAGTAAAATATTTAAAGGTCTTTTTCAGTCTCCTTTTGACTGTGTAATGACTTCTTAGTGAAAATGTAATACATGGAAATACTATAGTGAATTTAAACAGCTGTATATGGTATTTGCATGTTACTGATTTAAAATTAAAATATTGCTGTTTTGGAAGTACACATAATTACCATTAAAACAAGACTTAGAAAATATTGGAACCTGTCAAAAGTAAGTATGACTTTGATTTATCCTGTAGGATTATTCAAACATTTAAAAAATTTTGTAGTATTCTCTCTTAACAGGTTGCAGTCATGTTTCCTTCCTAAGCATATTTCTTGTGTAATTTCAGGTATCTTTGGTGATTTATTCTTTAATGTATATTATTATTCAGATTAATCATAGTATCTAAGCACTCATGAAGGCATTTTTATCATTGCTGGCTGTGAAACTTTAACAACATTCTTCACAAATTCAAAGAATTTTTTTAAGTACAGCTCACATCTAAATCCGACTTTCTTTGCTCCTTGTCATTTCCAAATTAGCACTGAATTCTATTAGTTGATTAGAATTGCGTTCAATTGAAGCTACTTATTTTTAATATAAAATTAATTGTTTGTGGAGTTAATATTAATTGGATTCATTGGTCTCATTTAAAAAAAATTAAATAGGGAAATTAAAGCAGTTTGCAAATGATCATACAGAATTGCAGCCTAAAGAGCACCACATTTCTTAATGGATTGAATGTTAGTAAAGTAACCTAAGAAAATTAGATTAGGTTAGTTAAGGGAGTCCCACATGTCGATCACGAGCACTCCTCTGTTTTTAACAGAATATTGAGATTTTAAAATATTTTGAAAATAAGAAACAAATGAGAACAAAAAATTAAAATGTGTCATGTTTGAGATCGCCAAGAAATACCAAGAGTGACTAGAATCAGTTTTAAGATTTAATAGAGTGTGCCTGTGAATATTTATTTCCAGCTTTATGAATATTTCTGTTGCATCTTTTGGAGGAGTCAGAGGTCAGTGTGTTGTTGAGTAACACCCTCTTTGCCTAAAGTCTCTAGTAAGAGACACCACATGGAAACAATTTCCTACAATTCAACAAAGTGGGGGAGAGAGAAAGAGAGAGAGAGACAGAGACAGAGAGAGACAGAGATTCTCTACTAAAGAACTGGACCTGAGTAAAAATTCTTACTGGAGTGTCTGATGAATGTAAACATATTAAATGCTAACAGAAGATGTTATAGAGTTAAGGAGGATACCTCGGGAAGTTCTTATAGATTATTAAGTTTGCTGACACTTTTTAAAATCAATCAACTGTCTAACATTGCCTAAGGCCAAAAAGAAAATGAGGTTTTTTTTGTTTGTTTGTTTGATTTTGGAATAAATATGGAGTTATGTGTTTTATATATCATACTGTTTAGCATTATCAATTTAACTAAAATATATTCATCAAAAATAGTGTCTTTTTGCATGGAAAGTAATTCTTATGGTAGGATTTGAGACAAATGTATTTATTTAGTGATTTTCCAACTTGTTCTAAAAATACTCTTGTATTTGCTAGCTCTGTATTCAGCCTTGAGTATATAATAGTGGGCAAAATAAGCCAGAAAAAAGTATATTATTTTATGGTGCATATAGTTTTAGGCGGAGTAAGTCTTGTGAGAGAGATAAAGTGAATGGTCAATTTTGGGGAAACACTGTCTCATTAAGGCATGACTTTGGCCTAAAGGATTGTATATCTTAAACAGTCTATGAAAATAAATTCACACATGAAATGCTGAGTTAGTGAGATGGTGACAAAACATCTAATGTGAGAAAAGAACTTGTAGAATATTGCTAGGGAAATGACCTGCTAAGTGTATCTGCTCATATGGATGAATGAGGAACATGATCAGGATGCAGACCTTCCATGGGAAAGAAAAGCAGGTTCCTAGTTTGGAATGGTTAGGACAGGTTTCTCCTATTATAATTCAAATGTTGCTCATTATCTGTTTTGCTGATTAGCGCTGTCCCTCCCTACGTGCAACATAGATAGTCTAATCTAAATGTTTCTCTCTACATAATGCTAGATATATTGCATACTACTTGTAGCTATTGAAATAATAACCAACTTTAGTTTCCTTACTCCTTCTATTGACAAAAATCACAATTTGGATTATTAATGTAGTGAGGTATTCAAAACTGCTCAGATGTAAGCTCTTAAAATTTTAATTGTATAATTGATTATTTGTGTCAGTTGAAGCTGTATGTCAGCCCCATAAGGGCATTTTGATTGGATTCTCTTAGTGAATGCTTAGCAATTGAGTCAAAAAAGGAGCAAGTTGGAGGTCACAGAGAAGCAATAATAATAAATCTATGTGGGGTAGGAGGATGGTGAGGTGAACAAGAGTTGAAGTGATGAAGGCCAAATTAACCTAAGGGTCCTAAAACTGTTCTCTGAAGTCAGGAGCTGTGGATAGAAGAAAGTAGCTCCTTGCAGAAAGCAAAGCAAACTTTTCTGAAGCTGAGATAAAAGCTGCTTGGAAAAGTTTATGTTAACCATGTACCTGACTGTTGAGGAGTGAGACTACCAGTGTTTATACTTTTAGGGTGTAATATTAATGATAATGTGAAGAAAAAGCGGGTGGTATGAGGATTTGAGTGCTGAGATATTTTGCTCTCATGGAAGGGTTGTGTGATCATCTACTTGGGTGGCTGAGGCACGAGAATTGCTTGAACCCGGCAGGTGGAGGTTGCAGTGAGCCGAGATCAAGCCACTGTAGTCCAGCCTGGGTGACAGAGTGAGACTCCATCTCAGAAAAACAAAATGATTTTTTATACTTCTTTTTATAATGTTTTAATGTAGTCTTAAATTTCAAGGAAATTTAAGATAAAACTTGTAATAGCCATGCCAACAAAAAACTTAATGTCTTATTTTTGAGGCCCATGGGCTAAGGTAATCCTTAAGGGGTTTTCTGAGGCTTCTTGGAAATTCTCAAATTTGTATGTATATAAAAACAACTTTAAAATATGAAGTTGGGCAGAAAGCAGTTGAAGTGAGATTTCAAGGTATGGACGTTTTCTACATTCAATAATATTTTGATCTATGCCTTTAACATTGCTTATGATTTTAGCTTTACACTCATATTGTGTAAACAGAGGAGGGAGGAGAGGCACAGCAAGAGAGGGAAGAGGGGTCAGGGAGAGAAGTAGAAGAGGGACAGGGAGAGGAGGAGGAGAGAGATAGGGACAGGAAGAGAGAGAGGAGAAGGAGAGGGAGAGAGGGAGGAGGACAGGGAGAGAGGAGAGAGGACCGGGAGAGAGGAGAGGAACAAGGGATCTTTTCCTGAGTGAACTCCTATATGGTTTCCACATCTGCGTGTTGTAGAGTTCAGAGAATGAACAATAAAATTCAGGGAGTGAAATGTGTAAGATACAAAAAAGTAGAATACATATTTAGGTAATGTAGAATACAAACTAGGTGACACCATGCACTCAGAAAGACTTAGAAAAAACCGAATGTTGCTAATATTCTAAATAGGCACACAAGTGATGTTTGAAATATGTGAGTCACTGTGGTGACCCAACTTTTGGTACGGAAGAAGCTCATAGGAGATAATCAGAAGTAATCTCTAGACACCAGTCAGACTTTGGACACTGGAGTGTCCGTCTTCTTATGATATGTGTTTGTTCTTGATCATTAATGAAGCAGTGAAGATGAGGCTTTAAATATACGTTTTCTTGAGCCTGGTAAGTCTGGAGTTTGTTGCCTCTATAACATAACATTTTGAGGTTCAAAATGGATCTTTAAATTACTTCCTACCACTGTCTACTATTTAGATTCTCTTTCATGGTAACATGGACATAAATAATTTATGAAGCATAATGTTTAATATCTTGTACCAATCAAGAAAACTAGCATTTACCTCCAAATACATAAAAGGAAACAATGGCTCTGCTTTTATCTACTACAGGTGAAAATATTTGGATTTGCTTAATTATCCAGTGTCAATGCGTAAAACTTAGATCGAAGATCTCTGTGGCTTCTCCTGTTCATTGACTTAACTAATACTAAATTTGGAAGCCTAACAAACCCAGTGATTGTTGTACAAAATAATTCTAATGTATTGTTGGGCTACAAGACACTGATACATCAAAAGTATAAAGATAGCATTAGTCATGTTGAATGAGCTCCTCATTTTACTTTTTGTTTTTGCGTAAGTAACTATATTTAGGCATTTCAGCTCAAAATGGTAATCTACATTGTGAACTTGTAAAATGATTTTGAGTATCTGAACATATGTTAAAACTGCAAAATGTTTTTCGTCTTGCCATTTCTCTCAACTACTTCTCTTTTATTATTATGCTCTTGATGACCCTGATTCTTTGAATAAAACCTGTCTTTGTGAAAGAAAAGATTCAATTAGGCTTCCAAAATGATCAAATTTAGGTTTACTTTAAAAATAATTGCACTACATTATTTTACTTAGTTATTGATTTATAAACTGATTTAACTTTTGTGAGTGTCAAATAAAATTTTGTTTTCTAGCTAACTATAACCAAAGCGAGCACATCTTTTAGTTTTATGAAATTTTAACATTTTCTCCCTTTAATTAAAATCTCATTTCACTGCTCTATTTTCCCTATTTTTCTCTGAGTAATTAAAACAAGTGTAAATGGGAAATTTCAAAAGAATAGGAACACTTGGCCGTATTTCTGGCTGATCAAGAAGCAGAAAATGCAGGAAATCTAATGAGAAAGCTTATTATTATGATTTGCACAGCTCAGCTTTTGCATAATCAAGCATGTCAATGCGCTCACACATTTGTGAATGCCTCTTAGAACTGCACATCTGAATCTTTTTAATGTTTCTCCATTACCATTGCTTTTGCTGCCCCACTCAGGAAGCCATCATCCATGACCTCAATTTTCAAAATGGGCCAGCTAAAAACAAAGACTGGATGTGTTTCCTAATCCTATCAAACCTTTTTTTTTTTTTTGAGCAGAATGAAAACAGGTGGTGTTCTCAACTTTTAAAGAAGACAAATTATAAACTGTATTCTGAATATGGCTATGATTACCCAGGTACAATAGGCTCACACAAAAGTTGGTAGAATTCTAGAAGAAGCTGTGTAATATTCAGATGATTTTTTCTTAACATCTGTGGTGCTTTTGGTCTTTTAATATTAGGCAATACTTTAGTTAATGTTAGAGGAACATATGTTTCTATTTGTCAGTATGATGGAGTAATACATATGCATGAAGGAGGGTGTCATGCCAAATAAACTGCATCTATATGCTCCCAAAATAATTGATGTGAATAGTAAATACCTTTCACTCTCTCTCTCACCCATCCTTCATCCCTGCACTTAAGACTCAAATTAATATGTGGTAAAATGGTGAGGCAGTGTAAGATTTACTTTATAGTAAGAGTCCAGCAATATTTTAAAATTCTACACTAGTGGATACAGATAACTACATGGCTATCTATTTTATAGCAATTTGTTATGATTTTTCTTGTAATTATTGTTTTTATTGTACTTATGATTATTAAGTTAATGTTTAGACCAGTGAATTTCAATAAGAGATTAATCTCAAAATACACATGACGTTTTTCGTATGTTATTATGCCTCATCAGATGAAATAAAATTTAGGCAAAATAATGAGTGCTTTCAAAAAAATTACAAATAAGATGAAAAAATCATGAGAGATTTTATGGTAGAATTCAGTGAGTTTGTAATTTATTGAAACATTTCTTATAGATGTTGCTGTTTTCATGGATTCCTGATGACCCACCTATAAATACTTCAGGTGATGTCATGACATGGAAGCAGGGATCTGTCGTTAATCTTCACAGAAAGAAATTGACGCCTTCCTCATTGAATGTATAGAGGACACAAAAGGCCTGGGAGCTAAGCATTATTTTACAAAAGAGAGTCAGAATATAAAATTATGTCAATGACATGAAAAGATAACTAACAATGAGATGGCATCTAAAAACATTAGATGAGGACTAATTTTGGTCTGAAATTTTTTCTGCAAATATAACAGCATGGGTGTCTTAGTTCCAGCTGCTACAATATGCACAATGGTCTGGGTGACTCAGACATTTATTTCTCATAGTTCTGAAGGCAGGGAAGTCTAAGATCAAGGTGCTGGCCCATACATATCCTGGCCCTTTTCCTGGTTTGAAGATGGAGGCCTTCTGGCTGTATATTCCTACAGCAGAGAGAGTGATCATCTTTCTGACTCTCATAAGGATACGGATCCCTGTCAGGACTGTTTTTACCTCCATTAGCTAATTACTTCCAAATACTGGAAATTTGAGTTTCAAAATATGCATTTTGGGGTGCATAGTTATTCAGTCCATAGCAATGGGGGAGATGAATCATTAACAAAATTAACATTATGGATTTTAATTGGTGGTGAAACTAATATGAAATGACTACATGATGAGCAAAACCCCTGAGAACTTTGTAGAATGCATTGCCCTTCAGACTGGCTGTAAAATGTTCCAAGACAGATTTTAGTGTATCTTTCCACAATCTTATAATTTTAGGCCCAATTTTGAAATTGAATTAATATATTCTAATTGAAAATATTTTCAATAACTTAAAAGAAGGAAGTTCTTTTTGTTTGTTCACTATATAACTCTTAAGATATGATCAGGAACTGTGATCAGTACTTAGGCATGAACTAGTAGGGGTAGACAGAGAAAATCACCTTATATATTTTGAATATTCAATTCAAACTTTGATTTGTTTAAAATATGCATTGAGACACTATTATGGGCCAGTGCACACAGTGCACAAATATTAGTCTTTCTCTGAAGAAAGTAATCTAAAAATATTAGAAAGGCTCTCTGCATAAATGTATTTCTCACCATATTGTCTTAGGAAAAGCAAAAATAATTTCAGTGGACATTTGAACAACAGATAGGTTAATTATGTTCTATTTACGTGACAAGATATGGCCAAAAATTAAAATAATGTTTTTGAGTGCTTTATAATAATGTGCATTTGCTCATGTCAATAAAGTGGAGGTAAATATAATATAATTACAATTATGTGAGGGATTAAAAAACTCTAACAATATGGATTAACATACTTCTAAGAGAACACATTTAAAATTGAATTAGCACTACAAGTCTGCGAACAAATAAAAGCAACGTACATGAAAGAATGGTGCAAAAACAGACAGAATTATTTGCTAAACAGATAATGAAACAATCCTTAACTTGTTAAAATGATTCAAGTTAATTGAAAATACTAACACAATTTTATTTCTTTTGATAAGTTAAAGTAATTTTATACTTGAATGCATGGTGAGATAAAAATGACAACAAAAGGTATATGCCTTAATAATTTTTATGAATATTTTTGTTAGAATATTTATCAAAGCTATTGAACCATGCATTTTGATTATACTCATTCTTTATTTCAGTCTTATGTGATTTTTTTTTAATCTGCAAAAATAAAAGTCAGATAGAAAATCTAACTATATGCAAATGATCCTTGAAATATTACATGAAACTTTGAGGACAGCCAGTATACTCAAAAATAACAGAATGTTAAATTATACTATACTGATTCTCTAAATGGTATATCATGCTGTTATAATGTTGAAGTTTTAAAAATAGCAAATAGGTATGATATATTGTCAAGTAAACATCAGGCTCTAAATTGTAAATGCATCATTACTTAAAGCTATATAATATGTATAAGCATATGTTAAAAAATGAAAGGGAACTTTCAAACACAAATAACAATTTTATTAGGATGGCTGAAATATGGGATGATTTCCACATTAAATTATTTTAAAATATATTTTAAAAGTAAAATATGTATCCAGAGCTATGAATATGTTTCAGAGACATATCTGTGCTACTTATACATATCTGAAACTAAAGCAAATCATGGATGAGTTAGTATGGAAATAGGTAAAGACGGGAAACTAAATGAGGAAGGTCATCAGAAAATATTGATATTTAAGAAACAGGCAAAGAAAAGGGATTCACATTAATCTGATTAGAATGAAAATGCAGGCTGAAAAGTATTGAGTCAGCTACTGCATTGCCAGCAAAGTGAAAAATACTATTTCTTCCCAAGGGCTGGTGGTAAAACTGCTAAGATAGCTTTCTCTTCTTAATTACCCCTGAATACAAGCTACAAACTTTCGCTACTCTGAAGTAACCAGAGTATCCTTCTCCATCTCTAGGAACCTATAATAATTAATATGATTGTTTGCCATTCAGCAAGAGAAAACGTGTCAAAAGTCAGTTTTGAATTGGCTTTAAGGAGGCTGTGTCAAACAGTACAGCAGAAAAAGTGTTTAATTGAAGTTTGGGGGTTAAGGATGCATTTTTGCTTGGCTGCTTACCCTAATATTTTGTCAGAATATCTTCAGTGAGGTATTTGACCATATTGAACAAATTTTCAAAATAAACATTGAATCTTGATCATTACAGCAAGTTAGTAATGCCTAGTTATTTATTAAATATCTTAATGAGCCCCTACCAATCTGGCATAGGAAACGTGGGGATGAATATTATTTTCCTCAAGGTGTTTACTATATGGCAGATGAAAAAACTTTGAAAATATTTATAATATTTTTATATGTGTTAATAACAGCACAGTCATAAAATTGTATCACCAATAAGTTAGGATCCTTGTTATGTGTAATGGGCATGATAGACAGATGGCAGAAAATAAGGGAGGTGTCCCTTGCAAATTGGCAGACATTCCCCTGGAAAATTATGGGCAGCAGCAGGAAAAGCACAAATGAGGTAGAGACGTGAAAGAATCAATTATTTCATAGGAGGTTCTAGTGCTTTTGTTGTTGTCCTGCTTATTACTAGAGCAAAGGTTGTATGTCAAAGTGTGCTAGGAAATGGGACTTTTAATAGGGTTGAATGCGGTGTCATTTTAGGATATGTACTTAGAAGGGAAGACTGGAGTCAGAATGATATTCCTTGAGACTGTGAGGAATGTTGAAATTATGAAAGTAGGATCATGGGAATGAAAGACTAGACTGGAAAATTGTTTATAATTGGAATTTACAGAACCTTTACTCATTTGGTATAGCTTTCCTAAAGCAAAATCATTTCTTTAGCTGAGAGCTCAAGAGTGTCTTTATTAAAATGTGTGCTTCTAGCTATAGCTAGCATATTATTTTATGCTGGTTTCTCACAAAAGCATAACCTGAAATGGGAATAGAGTACAAGCACTTTATGTGGTAGGTCATACTAAGAAGTGCTGGTAAGAGCAGGAATATGAGACAGACAAAGAAAGGAAGTCAAAACAGGTGCATAAATGAGCAGGTTAGCACTGTGAGTAACTGAGATCCAATCCCGCTGGGCCATGCTTCCAAGTTATTCCACCCAAAGTGTGATCCCCCATTCATCAACTCCATCCATCAACTGGTTTTATACTACTCATGAGGGCTTTAAATTGTTCGCACTTTTGCCTTGACCCCTGCCTACAGACTGAGAAAAATGTAATAGCCAAAGAATGCCTTCAGACAGAGAGTAACAGGTGTTTGCAGTAAGAAGCTGTCAAAACTGTGAGTGCCAAGGAGATTTGGGCAGGACCACAAGGCATCTGCTACACACATTAAACGAGTGTTTCTCAACCTAGAGTTTATGCATGAGCTTCAACAATAAATACTCTGTTTTTAAACAAAGTTTTATCATCGTTTTGGTGATTATATGTTTAAAATATGTTTAAGCATATTCTAGACGTGGAGAGTAACTTTAAACTTTCTGGCTACTTGATGGTTTCAGTTACTAGGTGATAAGTTATACAAAGAGTTACTAACATAAAGTTGAAAAAAATGAGAAAAAAATGTCATGACATACTGTATGAATGAAGGTTTCAGAGAACTTCATACAGAGAAAAGTAGGGGAGAATTTATTCACCTGGTCCAAGCTGGTAGAGCTATATAGTAATAAATTGAGTTGTGTCCCCTTCCCCAACATCCATGTTGAAGACATAACTCAGTATCCTAGAAATATGAACTTACCTGGAAACAAAGTCATTGAAGATATGATTAATAAGTTAAGATGAAGTCACTTAATGTGAGCCCTAATTCAGTGTAACAACTGGTATCCTTAGAAAAAGCAGAAATTTGGACAAAGAAACACAGACACAAGGAAAACACCAAGTAAAGATAAAGGCAAAGATCTACAAGCTGGGAGTCACTAAAGATTGCCATAAACTCCCAGAAGCTAAAGAACAGTCCTAGTACAGAGTCTGTTTTGAAGCCATCAGAAGGAGTCAACCCTACTAGCACCTTGATCTCTGACCTCTATGTTTCAGAACTGTGAGATTATCAAACCACATCACTTTACATAGCAGGCAATATCAAATGTCACAGCCATGATGTGACTAAAATTCCTCATTAAACATTATACATCCCATTAGGTTAATTTTAATTTCAGCTTAGTTGATTTTATAGTTTTATTTGCATTTGTTTTGTATTTTTATCATTATGGTTGTATAAAAGTTATAAGCATAATGGATTTATAATTATACAATAAGTAAGTTTAAATAAGGTTTACATTTTTTTGGTGGTGGTTGTTTTTTGAGACAAAGTCTCGTGCTGTCACCGAGGCTGAAGGACAGTGGCACAATCTCTGCTCACTGCAACCTCTGCTTCCGGGGTTCAAGCGATTCTCCTGCCTCAGCTTCCCTCCAGAATATCTTCTTTCAAATAGGATGCATTTAAAAGAAAATTTGAGAAATGCTGCATTAAACTATCAGCATCTTTTTCTTAATATTGTTTGATCGATCAGATTCAGAACATAGTAATTCAGATAGTTTAATTAAGAGACACTATTACAGAGGGTTAGCCATGTAATATTTCTGTTGGTAAAGGGAATAGAAACTTGGTGAGTAACAAGGACATTGACATCGGGAAAATTATAAAGGAAAATCACAAATTCTCAACATTGACTTTCTATGCTTACTTTTCTTCATGAATTAAGGACCAACAATAAGAACAGTTCCATTAGCATTTTCTTGTACCCCAGTGCTTTTAGAAATAAAATGACACTACATAGTAAAGAAAGCTTATTTACTCAACTGAAAAGCCAGATGTGTACTTTCCATAACAAGGAGATAAAAAAATTGGTAATGTATTAGTGGCTTTATTCTATTGCTTGTTTTTCTGTAAGCACATATTATACCAGAAGTCCTTTAACTTTCTTCATTTATTCTTCCTCTCAATCAATTACTCTTACCTCCATTAATAAATCCATCAGGAATGCCAAATTGAAATATTTGTAACAAAAACAGACTTATTTGCTCATTTAATTCAATTGTGATGTAATAGTGAAACACTTGAGCTTCATGAATAATTGGAAGTAGGGACGTTTCCAGTTGTTCATTTTTACTATTTTGGGGGATATTATTATTTTTTTAGATCTCAGAATACCTTATTCATACAACCAAAAATAAAAGTGGCAGCTGGAAGCTTCAAGTACAACCTCATCTTGGACATCTCAGATGAATTGTGCTTTTTCTTGACCTAAGTTCCAGGACCAGAGATCTGACTGTTCTAGATTTACAAAGGTGTTTTTATAGTTAATTTTATGTGCCAACATGATTGGGCTGTGGTGCTCAGATATTGGGTCAGACATCTTTAATGTTTCTGTGAGGGTGTTTTATTTATTTTTATTTTGATGAGATTATATTTAAATCAGGAGACTGAGCAGAATAGATTGCCCTCCACAAGGTGAGTAAGCTTCATTCAAACAGTTAAAGGTTTTAATAGAACAAAGATTTAATAGAACAAAGATCTACCCTAGAAAATAAAGCATTCTGTTAGTTACGTTTGAACAACATCAGCTCCTCTTTTGGGTCTCCAGCCTGCTGGATACTTTGCAGACATCAGGGTTGCTAGGCTCCATAATTGTACAAGGCAATTCTTGAAAATAAATTATTGTACCTCCCTCTGAAATATGCATCTTGTTGGTTCTCTTTCTCTGGAAAACCCTGAATAATATAGTACCTGTCCTTAAACAAGTCATCTGCACTAATATCACTAAAATGGTATCATTGGTTCATCTCGAGTCAAGTAGCCATTTTTGGACCAATCGATGGTGGGACAAAAATGGGTTACACAAAACATGACAGTTCCCGTATGATAATTTGATCTTACAATTAGAGCAAAAAATTATTTTACTTAAGAACAAAATTTGAAGAGCTGCATGAGGAGCACTTCACATGTGTTTAAATGTGTTTGCTGAAAATGGATATAAAAATATCAGAATTTAAGATAAAAGGCAAAACTAAGATTTGGGTCTGACATACATTTAAAAAATTTTTTAAAATACAAGAGTTTAATTCATTTCTTTTTGCAAAAATTGACGTGATTAAACTTAGTTAAACTGGTGATTTTCAAAGTATACCAATTACTCTTACCTCCATTACTAAATCAGTCAGGAATGGCAAATCGAAATATTTGTAGCAAAACCAGACTTGTTTGCTAATTTTATTAAATTGCGGTAGAAATCTGAAGCATTTGGGCTTCATGAATAACTGGCTTCACACATTGGCTATTTTTTAAAAGTGACATTTGTAGAGTATCTTAAAAGTACTTTGAACTGAATTTACTTTCATTGTTGAATTTAACCTATATTTCACATGTCGTATTACAGATTACATAATCTGTTATGTAAAATATACAATTCATGCAACTTCTTAATTAGATTGACTGTAACGTAAATGATCCATTGAAATCTGCGTAAAACCAAATAAATATTTAAATTTGCTAAAGTCTTTTGGCCATAACATTTTATGGCTGGATAATTAATATTTATAGTATGTATAAATATTTGCAGCCTGATGATAGGATCAAAAGAAAGTCCACATATGAGACAAAGACTCAGGTATCTTTCCAGAATTCCAGTGCAAGCACAGTTTTCACAGATTTTGTCACAGACTGTTTGGGTGTATGGATATGTGGTCTCATCTGGACAATAAATACATTTTATTGGAAGGCTAAGGACTTTTCATTTCCATTTTATACTGATTTTTACTTGTAGCACTTAACAGGAGAACAGAAGTCATCTTCATTTCTGGCTGTATACTATTTAATTTCACTTCTGATGTAACTTACTACTAGTTTGACAGAGGCTTACCAACATACTGATTTTATAAGGAATATAATAGTTGTTAAGCGAGTGAATTTATATTTACAGAAAACTGGATGGGAGATAGCTGGTTTTGAAAGCTAGACAACATATGCATATTGTTGGAAACTCCGCTATTCCCTAATTGTCATTTAGAAAATGTGAAATCGGCCGGGCGCGGTGGCTCAAGCCTGTAATCCCAGCACTTTGGGAGGCCGAGGCGGGTGGATCACGAGGTCAAGAGATCGAGACCATCCTGGTCAACATGGTGAAACCCCGTCTCTACTCAAAATACAAAAAATTAGCTGGGCATGGTGGCGCGTGCCTGTAATCCCGGCTACTCAGGAGGCTGAGGCAGGAGAATTGCCTGAACCCAGGAGGCGGAGGTTGCGGTGAGCCGAGATCGCGCCATTGCACTCCAGCCTGGGTAACAAGAGCAAAACTCCATCTCAAAAAAAAAAAAAAAAAAAAAAAAAAAAAAAAAAAAAAAAAAAAGAAAATGTGAAATCTCTGGACATCATTTTCCTCAGCTGAATATTGTGGAACATGGAAGGAAGTTTCTGTCCTTCAATTAAATGAGCTAAGTTTGATTCTGCTAAAAATGATGTTTTTAAAAATATATAAACAATTGTGGCAGTAATTGCTTCAACTGATCATAGAACAATCATATCCACTTTCTCAAGCATGTCTAACATCCTTTTACTCTGTCGAATTGTTTTTTGAAACTGAAACTCTGACTCTTAATGTAGCTATTTAACTAATCTGCAAACTTTGAAATTTATATAATAATGGGATAATTTTTCAGAAAAAACTAGCAGTGTATGTAACATCTAACTTGCAGACTGAATATTTTAATATTATATTTTGTGTCCCTGAATCACAATCCTTCTCAACTTAAGATTTAATTACTATTACATATCCTTGATATCTGTTTCAAATCAATGCCTTTGGTTTACTTTCTAAATAGTATGAGTGTGTTTTAAAATATCAGTGAATACTCCCTATTTCATAAAATGTAAACCCAAACTATCATTTGGTTTGCACTTTGCTGTCTCAAGACATTCTATTTTCACATGTCATTTTGGCTTGTTTCCATCCTTTTTGATTTAGTATCTAGTTTACTTAACCAATTATCAGTTCAGCTGCTGAGCACTACAGGATATATTGCCTTAATATTGTTGTTGCACTCTGGTTGTTACTCCTGGTGCCCACGACAAATGATCCTTCAAGTACCATTGCAGAATAAGAGTAGCAGGTACAAATGCAATGCTTCCGGGAACATTCAGTCTCCATATTGATTGAGACCCTAGGGACATTGTATAATTGTTATGACAATAGAACCTAAGAGGGTTTATTTGCTTGTTGCTTGATTTGTTTTAAATATATTTATTCATTGGCTCCTTTATTCATTTGCCTTAGTGTAATTGGCTTTTGTTTTTTATTGTATTTTGTTTGGGAGTTGGTTGGAAAGCAGGTTTCATTTTTAGTGAAATGTTTTAAAAAAATGCCATTTTGGATTGTAGCCACACTCACAAAAATGATGTCTTTGCAAGTTGTTTTGTGTAGGACCAAATGTTACTTTGTTTTAGACAGCATTGCAATACAACTATCACACACCTGCTTATGCCAGTGCCATTAGTTCCTGCTGATTTTTCTACTGTCCCTTTTCTCCTTCTTTTTTTGTTATTTCCTTAATCAGTCCAGCCAGTCTTTTATTTTGTTTTTGTATATTTAACTGGCATGCTTTGCTCAGTTATATAATTAATTGAGATTGTTTACCAACTATCATAATAGATTATCACATTCAGGACCTGGGAAACATTCTTTCCTCAGACAATTTGGGACAGCATGGAAGATTTCAGTGAAGCTTAGATTGCTGGAGAGACTTTTTAAAACCTGTTTAGTTATTAAGAATAATGACATATGGTAAAGTGTGGTGAGTTGGGTACTCTGGAAACATACACTGAAATAAAGTTTAGAATGTAAGATGTTTATTAGACTCAACATGAAGAAAACAAGAAAACAGAAGTACAATAATTCAATTAGAATACAGGTCCAACAAAACTTTACTCAAAACAATAGGGTGCTCTGATGGGAATATTGCCATCTAGAATGTTTTGCATCTGGTTGAAAAGTCCAAGCCTAGAAGGATCCAGAATAGGAACAGCTCCGGAGTGCAGTTCCCAGCAAGAACAACGCAGAGGGTGACTGCCCACTGCGTTTCCAAACAAATTTTCACTGACCACAGATCAGGAGATTCCTGGGTGGAAAAATGCCATGAGTTTTCAGTATGGTGGTTTCAGCCAGTGCCAGGTTGGCTCACAGAAACTCACACAAATCTGGGCAGCCATTTCAACTGGTGCCTGGAATGCCTGGGAGACAGAGTTGCCTGTTCAACTGAAAAGGAGGGGGCAGAGACAGGGAGGAAGGTGATCAGGCTCAGCAGGTACCACCCCCACAAAGCAAGCCATCTGAAACACTCTGTATTGAGAGTTTCGCAGCAAGCGCAGCTGGACCCAGGATGGTCCAGCTTTGTGGGGGGAAGGGCAACCACCACTACCAAGGCAGTTCACACAGCAGCTGGGCAGAGCCTGCGGCAACTCAGCAATGCCTCTGCTGGCAGACTGTGAGTAGACTACTCCATGCAGGGCAGAGCAATTATGAAAAAAGGCAGCAGCACGACTGGAGCTTATAAATAAAGCTGACCTTCCTAGGACAGAGTACCTGGGAAAAGAGGGGATTATAATTTCTGCTGTAGCAGACTTAAAGTACCTGCCCAGCAGCTCCGCACGGAACACAGAGCTCCCAGCACAGCACTTGAGCTCCTATAAGGGACAGACTGTCTCCTCAAGCAGCTCCCCAACCCCTGTATACCCAATGAGACACCTCATAAAGGAGAGCTTAGGCTGACATCTGCCAGGTAACCTTCTGGGATGAAAACAACAGAAGAAGAAACTGGCAGCAACCCTTACTGTTCTGCAGCCCCCACAGGTGATCCCCATGCAAGCAGTGTCTGGAGTGGACCTCCAGTGGTCCTGCAGCAGATGGGCCTGACTGTTAGAAAGAAAACTAAGAAACAGAAAGAAATAACTTCATCATCAACAAAAGGATGTCCACTCAGAGACCCCATCCAAAAGTCACCAACTACAAAGACCACAGATAGATCAAGCCACTAAGATGGGAACAAACCAGAGCAAAAAGGATGAAAACACTAAAAAGCAGAACGCCTCTCCTCCTGCAAAGGATCACAACTCCTCACCAGCTAGGGATCAAAGATGGATGGAGAATGAATCTGATGAATTGACAGAAACAGGCTTCAGAAGGTGGGTAATAACAAACTTCTCAGAGCTAAAAGAGCATGTGCTAACACAATGCAAAGAAACTAACAACCTAGAAAAAAAGTTAGATGAGATGCTAACTAGAATAAACAGCTTAGAAAAGAATATAAATGACTTGATGGAGCTGAAAAAAGCAGGAGTTGCAATCCTAGTCTCTTATAAAATGGACTTAAAACCAACAGAGAGCAAAAGGGACGAAGAAGGGCATTACGTAATGGTAAAAGGATCAATGCATCAAGAAGAGCTAACAATCCTAAATATATATGCACCTGATATAGGAGTACCCAGGTATATAAAGCAAGTTCTAAGTGACCTAAAAAGACACTTAGACTTCTACACAATAATAGTGGGAGACTTTAACACTTTATTCTCAATATTAGACAGATCGACGAAACAGAAAATTAAGAAGGATATCCAGGACTTGAACTCAGATCTGGACCAAGCAGACCTAATAGACATCTACAGAAATCTCCACCACAAATCCACAGAATATACATTCTTATTAGCACTGCATTGCACCTACTCTAATATTGACAACATAATTGGAAGTAAATCACTCCTCAGCAAATGCAGAAGAATGGAAATCATAACAAACCGTCTCTCAGACCACAGGGCAATCAAATTTGAACTCAGAATTAAGAAACTAACGCAGAACTGCACACCATCATGGAAACTGAGTAACTGACTCCTGAATGTCGACTGGATAAACAATGAAATTAAGGCAATAATATAGATGTTCTTTGAAACCAACGAGAATGAAGACACAACGTACCAGAATCTCTAGGACACATTTGAAGCAGTGTCTAGAGGGAAATTTACAGCAATAAATGCCCACATGAGAAGTGAGAAAAGATCTAAAATCGACACCCTACCATCAAAATTGAAAGAGCTAATGGAGCAAGATCAAAAAAACCCAAAAGCTAGCAGAAGACAAGAAATAACTCAGATCAGAGCAGAACTGAAGGAGATAGAGACACAAAAACTCTTAAAAAATAAATAAATCCAGGAGCTGGTTTTTTGAAAAGATCAACAAAATAGACTGCTAGCCAGATGAATAAAAAAGGAAAGGGAGAAGAATCAAATAGATGCAATAAAAAACGATAAAGGGGTATCACTACTGATTTGACAGAAATACAAACTACAATCAGAGATTACTACAAACAACTCTATGCATATACATCAGTAAATGTGGAAGAAATGGATACATTCCTGGACACTTGCACCCTCTCAAGCCTAAAACAGGAAGAAGTTGAAACATTGAATAGACCAATAACAAGGGCTGAAGTTGAGTCAGCAATTAATAGCCTACCAACCAAAAAAAGTCTGGGTCCAGATGGGTTCACAGCTGAATTCTACCAGATGTACAAAGAGGAGCTGGTACCATTCCTTCTGAAATGACTCCAAACAATACAAAAAGAGGGAATCTTTCCCAAATCATTTTATGAGACCAACATCATCCTGATACCAAAACCTGGCAGAGACTCAACAAAAAAAGAAAACTTCAGGCCACTATCCATGATGAACATAGATGAAAAAATGTTCAATAAAATACTGGCAAACTGATTGCCACAGCACATCAAAAAGCTTATCCATCACGATCAAGTAGGCTTCATCCCAGGAATACAAGGCTAGTTCAACATACACAAATCTATAAACATAATCCACCACATAAAGAGACCCAAAGACAAAAACCACATGATTATCTCAATAGATGCAGAAAAGACCTTTGACAAAATTCAACAGCGCTTTATGCTAAAAACTCTCAATAAACTAGGTATCCAAGGAACATATCTCGAAACAACAAAAGCTGTTTACAACAAACCCACAGCCAGTATCATACTTAATGGGCAGTAACTGGAAGCATTCCCTTTGAAATCAGGCACTAGACAAGGATGCCCTCTGTCACCAGTCTTATTCAATATAGTATTGGAAGTTCTAGCCAGAGCAGTTAGGCAAGAAAAGAAAAGAGTATTCAGTTAGGAAAACAGGAAGTCAAATAGTCTATATTTGCAGACAACATGATTTTATATTTAGAAGACCCTATCATCTCAGCCCAAAATCTCCTTGAACTGATAAGCAACTTCAGCAAAGTCTCAGGATAAAAAAAATCAACGTGCAGAAATCACAAGCATTTCTGTACACCAATAACAGACTAACAGAGAGCCAAAGCATGAATAAACTCCCATTCACAATTGCTACAAAGAGAATAAAATACCTAGGAATACAACTAACAAAGAACATAAAGGACTTTTCAAGGAGAACTACAAACCAGTGCTCAAGGAAATAAGAGAAGACAAAAATAGATAGAGAAACATTCCATGCTCATGGTTAGGAAGCATCAATATTGTGAAAATGGCCATACTGCCCAAAGTAATTTATAGATTGAATGCTATCCCTATCAGGCTACCATAACCTTCACAGAACTGGGAGAAAAACCCTTTAAACTTCATATGGAACCAAAAGAGAGCCCGCACAGCCAAGACAATCCTAAGCAGAAAGAACAAAGCTGGAAGCATCATGCTACCTGATTTCAAACTATACTACAAGGCTACAGTAATCAAAACAGCATGGTACTGGTACCAAAACAGAGATATAGACCAATGGAACAGAAGATAGGCCCTGGAGGCAATGCCACACATCTACAACTGTCTGATCTTCGACATACCTGACAAAAACAAGCAATGGGGAAATGATTCCTTGTTTAATAAATGGTGTTGGGAAAACTGGCTAGCGGTGTGCAGAAAGTAGAAACTGGACCCCTTCCTGACACCTTACACTAAAATTAACGCCAGATGGATTAAAGATCGGAACATAAGACCTAACACCATAAAAGCCCTAGAAGAAATCCTAAGCAAAACCATTCAGGACATAAGCATAGGCAAGGACTTCATGAATAAAACACCAAAAGCATTGGCCACAAAAGCCAAAATAGACAAATGGGTTCTAATTAAACTCCAGAGCTTCTGAACAGCAAAAGAAACAATCATTGAACGAACTGGCAACCAACAGAATGGGAAATAATTTTTGCAATCCACCAGCTGACAAAGGCTAATACCCAGAACCTACAAAGAACTAAAACAGATTTAAAAGAAAAAAAACAAACAAACCCATCTAAACCTGGTCAAAGGATATGAACAGACACTTTTCAAAAGAGGACATATATGAGGCCAACAAACATAGGAAAAAATGCGTATTATCACTGATTATTAAAGAAATACAAATCAAAACGACATTGAGATACCACCTCACGCTAATTAGAATGGTGATCATTAAAACATCTGGAGACAACAGATACTGGAGAGGATGTGGAGAAATAGGAACACTTTTACACTGTTGGTGGGAGTGTAAACTAGTTCAACCATTGTGGAAGACAGTGTGGCGCTTCCTCGAGGACCTAGAAATAGAAATTCCATTTGACCCAGCAATCCTGTTAATGGATATATATCCAAAGGATTTTAAATCATCTATAACCCAAAGGATTATAAATCATTTTATTATAAAGACACATGCACACATATGTTCATAGCGGCACTGTTTACAATAGCAAAGACCTGGAACCAACCCAAATGCCCATCGATGATATACTGGACAAGGAAAATGTGGCACATATACACCATGGAATACTATTCAGCTATAAAAAAATGAGTTTGTGTCCTTTGTAGGGACGTGGATGAATTTGGTAACCATCATTCTCAGCAAACTGACACAAGAACAGAAAATCAAATACTACATGTTCACACGCATAGGTGGGTGTTGAACAAGGAGAACACATGGACACAGGGAGGGGAACATCACACACTGGGGTCTGTGTTGGGGGCTAGGGGAAGGACAGCAGGGGGTGGGGAGGTTTGGGAGGGATAACATGGGGAGAAATACCAGATACAGTATGGGTGATTGGGGGATGGAGGCAGAAAACCACATTGGCATGTGTGTACCTATGTAACAATCCTGCATGATCTGCACATATACCCCAGAACCTAAAGTACAATTTAAAAAAAAGAAAGAAAAGTCCAAGCCTTTATATCTCATTTAGTTCATGAACAAGATTCAAGCTGTTTCAAGGAGGGCATGACCTTCGGCAAGGCAACTCTCTGAATCTGAGGCAACGCCTGATACCTGGAGGCTTTCTGGTGACTGCACTCCCACAGATGGAAATAAATCTTTTTAAAGCAGTGATCTGGGTGGTGCCTCACTGTGTCTACATCAGAGAGAAATAACTTGGGAGTATACCATAGACATGTTTTATGATATTCTCTGCCTTAGTCCCTGGATATTGTTACAGGTTTCTTGATGAAGGAAACTGTGAAACAAGTGTAAATTAACTTTGAAGACCTAAAATAAATTATAATATTTCCAAGGTCAGGATATCTCAATAGACTCAAGGGTTCCTTGAAAAATATTGAACTTCAATTTCAATAAAAACAGAACATCAACACCAGTAACTACATTGGTAGACAATACATCCATTCAACAAGAATTTTTGCATGCTTATTACAATGTTAGAGGCAATGCTGGTAATACAGGCAATGTAGAAGTGTAATAAATCCCAATCCAAGATGATAATTGTGCCTGAATTACCTAGCATAAGCTTACTGATACTACAGTTAAAATTTCAAAAGTTTTCACTACAAAAGCTTTTAAGTATGACCCATGCCTTGTGGCGAGCGTGCCTTGTTGCATGAAGCCATTCAGTAACTCACATTTTTTCCCACTATGTTGTTTGAATCCACTGCATTAACAAAACAGCTGAAGAAAGGATTGTTTCTAGAGATCAGGTCAAGAAGTAGAGCTAATAACTTTACTCACATGCCATTGAAAATAACTTAAATGCCTATGCACACCGAATTGTAAAGTAAACCATGGCAGAATCCAAGAAAACTAGGACATATTGACCATTGGTGTACATTCATAGCCTTTGCTACAGCTCCTGAGATGAGTGAGAACATCATAGAAAGGCAAGACAACTTAAAAGAGTAGAACTGCTGGTAAGGTAATTATAATGACTTAGAGTTCAAAGAAAGAAGTGTAATTGTCATTCACAGCATCTGAGGAAGTTTGTGGAAGGAAGAGCTACAAAATATGAATAATGGGTTGCACTTTTGCTCTATTGAGCAATTATCCTAGGATTAATTTGAAAATTATATAAGGGAAAAATCTCAACAATTAATCATTGAATTTTTTTGAAGTACAGAATGCATAAAGATCTATTGTTAAGAATTTGGAATATTTATACTTATTGAATTATCAGTTTCTCGTACTTAGAGATAATTAATGTGCATATGATAAAATCTTCTATGCAGATTCAACAATTATTGAAGTGTGGGATGATGGATTACAATCATTATTTTACTTGAAACCCAAATAATTGCTTCCAAACTATTTTAAGTGTCAAGAAATGTAAAAAAAAATGTGTAGACAGGTTGTTGTAGTTCAATGGCATTTAAATTTTTATTGGGGTCAAGATGGAAGGTAGGGAAGCATCCAAATTATCTATGCAATTATAGTACGTAATCTCTTGAAAAAAAATGTGAGCTTAAGACTAAGTGAAGGAAGAAAATGACTGATCTTTAATAATCAATTTCTCCCAATTTTCTTACTAAAAGATATGAGATTACTTCATTATTAAGAAAGTTCTATGAAGAAGCTACACTATTTGTATTTCTTGAAAAAAAGAATGCTAACACTGAGAAAAAACAACTGTGAGTAAAAGAAAAAGAACTCCCAGTCTATGGTTGTATAAGCTGCCATCTAACCACCACTACACAGCAAGGCTTTGTAGTGAATATGGTGAACAAACTCACACAAGAAAAAGTACACATGGAAATCAGGGTGAGTGTCAGTGGAAGGGACTGAGTTAAGACTAGGTAGGAAAAGCATCAAAAATGAATAAATTCATCATAAATCTAAAAATACAATATCGATAACTGAAAAGACAAAAGCACAAACTATGGAGAAGAGATTTCAAATTAAGAATAATTTAATGAACCAGATACTATATAAAGAGCCACAATTGCTATATACAGGGACACATTTGGTTTAAATGAGCAAGCATGATTTAAATGGTCAAACTGATAAAGACATAGGTTCTCAAGGGAACAAAGGGCAATAATAAGGAAGACAAAAGCACATATTGGCAATTGGGTGGTAAAAAGGAAAAACGAAGTAAAAATGGAAATTTTAGAGCTCTTAAAAAAATGGAAGAAAACTGCAAAATTATGGGATTCACAACTATGCCACTATCAGCAAAACATAAAAACAAAAAGTCTTTTTATATACCTGAACTTTGAAAGACAAGCAAAGGAGAATGTCATTAAACAAAAATCTGGAAAGTACCCCAATATTTTTAAATTAAAGGAAAAATCTGTAGACAACTATTGCAGTAAATCAGGAAACAAAATTTTCCAAATCAACTGTAGAAAATTTCTCCTTGAAAAATAGAAATGAAACAGAAGAAAAACTGTAATACTATGCCTCAAATAATATTAAATATATTCAAACAAGCATTGGAAGATAAATAAAATCTTAGGAATTTCAAAAAGGACAAATAGAAATACACAATAAAACTGGAAAAAAATAAAAATTGATTGAACTCTGAAAATTAATAAAAGGATAAATCAGATTACTTTAGAAATAAAGAAAAAATTGCTCAATTTTTGGGGTGAAAAAAGCACCACAGCAATAATTGACCTCAATGAACATTTACTAAAGATGATTGAAAAAGGGCAAGATATCAATCAAGGGAATGTTTATAGCATAAAGATAGAAGAAAAAAGAATGCAAATGACATGAAGAAAGAACACATCTCATGGAGAAATAGGCACCTAACGCTCACAGTTTGTTGTTGGTAATTTAAATTAGGACAGTACTTCTGTTCAGATATTTGACAATGCTTTAACAATACTACCTACACACTTACGTGATTACAAGTGGAAGACTATACTGAAGAGACAGCTCCAGTTATTTGAAAGTGTATATTAATAAGATTATTCAATATAGCAGTGTTTGTAAAATATTGTAAACAATCTAAATATCTTTAAGTACAGGAGATTGGTTGAAAACCTATGGTATATCCATACAGTGGAGCACTATGCACCTGTAAAAAGTGAAATAGGGGGATGTCTGCCAGTTGAGAGTGGGATGATTTCTAGTATATAGATCCACTTAAAAATTCCAAGGACTGAAATACCTATATTATGTTTCCCTTCTTCACAGGAAGAAGAGGGGATATAAGAATATAGGCATGAATGTTCTAACTGTTTACCTACAGGGAAAGTGTGTAAAGTGGTGTTAAGAACAGCAGAATGAGAATGGGGCAGCAGAAGTGTAGAAAGAGTAATATTCATTTGAGTAGAACTATTTTTTAGCTCAAATTCTTGAAAATACACTAAACATTTTCATACCCTTCACAACCCCTCAAAATAAACTATTAAAACCCAACAAGCTATAGAGGAAATCCAAAGTAGAATTCACACACTAGCAAATGAAGTTAACAAGGTTACACATAATAGCATAACCCCTTAGGTTGATTATGGAGAAAGCAACTACCTAAGTAACTTTGGGAAACAGTATCTCGATTGGATACTGCAGGGCTAAAGACAGAAAGAATTATACATAAATTATTCTAGTTAGTAAATATATTTCTTCCAATAATAGGCTTTAGCAATCCTGAAGTTATTTTATCTGTATACTAGCATTGAACAAACATGAATAAATATACTGTTGGTAAATGAGAACTATACTTACCATGTTTAAAAGAGTAAGAATAAACTACGTTGTGTTGGACTGCACTCAAAGTTAACATACATACACATAGGCCTATATACATACCTGTATATATACACACATATATGACATGTATCTTACATTTTATAATACATATATACACAGAGAGGTAGAAAAAGAAATATAGATGTTAGTATTGTATAGATTAGTTTGCATACATTATCTCCTATCTCTGTCTACTGAGAGCTTCTAGGAGCAATGAAATCTAGTAGCAATGAGGCACCTATTTCCAGATCTCGTTTTGGAAACACCATTCTTCAATTAAAAGGAATCAGGAATTCTTAGAGAAGTGCTTGCTCTCCAGGGTTGGGTAGAGGCAATACTAGATAAATCTGGAGTTAGAAGGTAAGAAAGTTCCCAAAAATATGAGGTTTTGTTGAAAGAATACAAGTACTAACCTGAAGATGTTCCCAATGACAAAGCTGGAGCAATTTGGACATTAAAATTTAACCCAGAGAATAAAATACATATTCATATTTGTACATTGTTATATGTAATACTCAAACAAGTAAATAGTGAATAAAGAACAGGTTTTTTTTTTTTTTAACAGAATAATTCCAATTATTAACTGTAGAACTATGGGAGGAGCAGAAAACTATCTTTAAGCAAACACCATAGCAATGACTGTTGCAGGCATGATCTACTGATGGATGAAAAAAACAATTAGCAATGTTTGAGGAGAAATAGTGTGGTGTATTTTTAAAAAAAGTACTCGAAGATATTATTTAACTACTGAAAAATAATAACTTTACAGTGGACAGCACCATAATCAAACTAATCAAGATTAACTTTACCAGTGATAAGAAATATCAGCATCACAAACACCTTGGCATGGCACACCACAAAGGACATACTGCCATTTCTGTGATAGTCTTTCCAAGATGTGTAACTTTATTCTGGTCATGAGAAAACATTGGATAAACCCAAATTAAAGGAAAATCTGTCAAATAGTAGATCAGTACTCAAGTGCCAAGGTTTTGAAAGAGAGATAATGAGGAAATGTTAGAAATTAGTGGAATCTGAGGTGAAATAAAAACTAAATAAAATGTGGATTACTGAATAGAATCCTGGAACAAAAATTAAAAGGATATTAATACAAAAAATGTTGACATTTGAACAAGGTCTTGGTATTAAAGCAATGTAAAAGTTCTGGTTTCAATAATTATATTATGGCTATATAAAGGTTAGTATTAGAAAAAGATAGTTAATGAGTATACAGGAATTTTGGTCCTAATTTTGCAACTCTAAGAGAAATTAGTCTAAAATTATTATCTAGTTAAAAACGATGAATTGTCTTATATGTAAAATTTGAAATTTATTTTCACCTTCCACCATGATTGCAAGTTTGTTGAGGCTTTCCCAGCCATGTTGAACTGTGAGTCAATTAAAACACTTTTTTTTATAAATTACCAAGTCTCAGATAGTATCTTTATAGTAGTTTAAAACAGACTAATATAGAGAATTGGTTTCAGTAGACTTGGGTAATGCTATAAAGTTAACCTGAAAATGTGAAAGTGACATTGGAACAGGCAGAGATTGAAACAGTTTGGAGGGCTCAGAGAAACAAAGGAGGAGGTGGGAAAGTTTAAAACTTCTAGAGATTTGTTGAATCATTTTGATAAAAATGCTGATAGAGATATGGACAATGAAGTCTAGGCTGAGGTGGTCTCAGATGGAGATAAGGAACTTTTTGGGAACTGGAATAAAGGTCACTTATGGTATGCTTTAGCAAAGAGACTGGCACTATTTTGCCCCTGCCCTAGAGATCTGTGGAACTATAAACTTAAGAGAGATGATTTAGAGTATCTGGTGGAAGAAATTTCTAAGGAGCAAAGCATTCAAGAAGTGACCTGGCTTATTTTGAAAGTGTTCAGTTATATGCATTCACAAACAGGTGGTTTGAAATTGGAACTCATGTTTAAAAGGAAAGCAGAGCATAATGTTTGGAAAATTTGCAGCCTGACAAAGTGGTACAAAAGAAAAATCCATTTTCTGGAGAGGCATTCAAGTCAGCTGCAGAAATTTGCATAAATTATGAGGACCTAAAAGTTAATCACCAAGACAGTGGGGCAAATGTCTCCAAAGCATCTCAGAGACATTCATGTCAGCCCCTTCCATCACGGACCTGGAGGACTAGGAGGTAGAATGCTTTCATGAGCCAGGCCCAGGGGCCCGCTGCTCTGTGCAGCCATAGGACTTGGTGCCCTGTGTCCCAGCCACTCCAGCTCCAGTTGTAACTAAAAGGGGCCAAGCTACAGCTTGGGCTGTGAATTCAGGGGGTGCAAGCAAGAAGTCTTGGTGGCTTTTACATGGTGTTAGGCCTGTGGGTGTGCAGAAGGCAAGAGTTGAGGTTTGGGAAACTCTGCCTAGATTTCAGAGGATGTATGGAAATGTCCAGACAGAAGTCTGCTGCAGGGGCAGAGCCATCATGGAGAACCTCTGCTAGGGCAGTGCAAAAGAGAAGTGTGGGGTTGGAACCATGTTTCTGGAAAAGCCACTGGCACTCAATGCCAGCACTAGAAAGCATCAACGGGCTGTACCTTGCAAAACCACAGGGGCAGAGCTGCCCAGGACTGTGGGAGCCCACCCCTTGTCTCAGTGTTTTCCTGCATGTGAGACATGGAGTCAAAAGAGATTTTGGAGCTTTAAGATGTAATGTCTGCCTGGCCAGGTTTCAATCTTGCATGAGGCTTGTGGCCCCTTTGTTTTGGCCAATTTCTCCCATTTGGAATGAGAACATTTACCCAATACCTGTATCCCCATTGTATCTAGGAAATAACTAACTCACTTTTAATTTTACAGACTTATAGGTGGAAGAACTTCTTTTGTCTCAGATGAGACTTTGTACTTGGACTTTTGCATTAATGCTGGAATGAGTTGAGACTTTGGGGTACTGTTGGGAAAACATGATTGTGTGTTGAAATGTGAGAAGGACATGAGATGCCAGAGGGGCCAGGGACAGAATGATATAGTGTGACTCTGTCCTCATCCACATCTCATCTTGAATTGTAATCCCCACATGTTGAGGGTGAAACCTGTTAGGAGGTGACTGGACCATGGTAGCAGTTCCCCTCATGCTGTTCTCGTGGTAGTGAGAAAGTTCTCATGAGTGCTGATAGTTTTAAGTGTGGCACTTTCTTGCTTTCTCTCTCTTTCTCTTGTCACCTTGCAAAGATGTGCCTTTTCTTCCCCTTAGCCTTCCACCATGATTGTAAGTTTCCTGAGTCCGTCCATCAGCCGTATGGAACTGTGAATCAGTTAAACCTCTTTTGTCTGTAGACTGTCAAGTCTCAGGGAGTATCTTTAAAGCAGTGTGAAAATGGACTAACACACCATATATCCTGACACATTGCCTGCCAGTGTTAAAATTTTTCCAATTACAGATATAATATTGTTTTAAAAATGAGCCCTGGTTAATATTAATATACTAGGAATGAGGTAAATAAATATAATCATAGAAACAGATTTGAATGGTTATGATTACATCATGTCTATGAGTAAGAAGGCCATTCAATAATCTTAGTTTTAGTAGTATAAAGTCTCAGATCCAGTAAATACAAGATAACAATTCTAAGGGAACTATGTTATATAAATTCATTAAATGTTTTCAACGCAAGATTTCTCTTTTACTGTTTTACTTTAAAAGTTTAATTTCCCTTTCTTGTACACAGATACCCAGGGAGTATTTCAGTATAAATTGAGGATTAGTAAAGTTAGTCAGTATCTGTTTTATGTACAGCACCTACACTTAAGAAAATAAAAGCTACATTAGAAGATTGAAAAGAGAAATTTTAATTAGCAGAGAAGCAACATAATGTTTTAAATCATTCTACACCTTAATTTTACTGAAATATAACAAAAATAGAAGAACTAGGGTACAGAAATGCAATCTTCTTTACACAATTAAGCTTCCACTGCTCAAAACAAACGAGTAAAATGATTACAAACATAAAAGTAAATCTAGTAGCAGCTTTGGGTTCTCACCAAATTGGATGATAGGTACAGAGTTCTCATATGTTTCCTGCTGGCCCCCACCCTTTCATAGCTAACATTACTAACATCTCTCACAGAATTTTATGTATGGTACATTTGCTACCATACATGAAATAATACTGACATATTGTTATTACCCCAAGTCCATAGTTTATATTAGAGTTCACTCTTGATACTGAATATTTTAAGGGTTTAGATAAATATATGACATATACCATACCAAGCAGTTTCACTGCCCAAAATAAATCATCTGCATTCGGCCTATTCTTTTCTTCCTGATAACTCCTGGAAGAAACCACTAATCTTTTTATGGTCTCGAGTTTTACAAACTTTTACAGAATGTTATGTAGTTGCAGTCATACATTGTATATCCTTTTTAGATCGGCATCTTTCACTAAGTGCATTGAAGTGCGCTTAATGAAAGAGCATGTGACTTCATGGCTTATTAGCTCATTTCACTTTCAGTGCTGAATAATATTCCCTCATCTAGATATATCACAGCATATTTATTCATTTACCTATGGAAGGACTTCTTGGCTGCTTCTAAGTATTGAAAATTATGAATAAAGCTACTGAAAATATCTGTGTGCAGGTTTTTCAAGGATATAATGTTTCAACTCTTTTGGGTATAATACCAAGGAGCATGATGGCTGGGCCATATGGTAAGAGTATGTTTAATTTTGTAAGCAACTGTCAACCTGTTTTGCCAGGCTTTTGTACCATTGTGCATTTCCACCAGAAGTAAATGAGAGTTCTTTTTGCTTCAAATTCTCACTGGCATTTGGTGTTGTCAGTGTTCTAGGTTGTGGCTATTCATTAGGTAGGATCATTAAGACGTGTAGTGATATCATATTGTTGTGTTAACTTGAATTCGCCTGGTGCCGTATGCAATGTATAACATTTTAATCTATTTGCCATTTGTATGTCTTCTTTGGTGAGATATATTTGGCCCATTGCAAAATAAGTTGTTTGTTTCCTTATAATTGAGTTATAAAAATTCTTTATTAATTTGAATAACAATCCATTATCAGATATGTCCTTAGCAACTATTCTCTCCCAGTCTCTGGTTCCTCTTTTCATTCTCTTAACATTGTCTTTCACAGAAGAGGATTTTTAGAAGTTTTAATATATTCCAGTTTATTAATTCTTTCACAGATTGTGCCATTGGTGTTGTGTCTAAAAAGTCCTGATCAAACCCAAAATTTTCTACATGTTTTCCTATGTTATCTTCCAGGACTTTTATAGGTTTGCATTTTACATTTAAGTCTGTGATAAATTTTGACCTAGTTTTGGTGATGAGTATAAGGTACAGATCTATTTTTCTGCATGTGAATATACAGTTGTCTAGCACCGTTTCTTGAAAGACCATGTTTTCTCTATTGTATTGCCTATGTCCAGTGTTAAATATCAATTGACCATATTTATGTGGGTCTATTCTTGGGCTCTTTTTTCTGTTTGATTGATCTATTTCTATATTTTTATTTTTGCCATTTTAAAAACCAAGTGTTTGTATAAAGAAAACAAAAGTAGATTCTGGGTTGTTGCTTTTAATAGACATCAGTCAAATGAAAATTGCATCTTTTTATTCTTTCATACGTGCCTAAAAATTAATAATGAACTATGGATGTATGTAGTCATGGAAAATAAGACCACAGGCTATTAATGTAGAAACATAATTATTAGAGATAAAGGAGGGTTCTGAACTTCATACATGGTCATCTTATATTTTGGGACCAGAATTTTAGAAGATGTATTCATTTTATTAAAATATTCAAGAATATTACTCAGCATCACCTTTTTAGCATTGATTCATATTTTATATTTTTAGACAATATCTGTGCCTCAGCAATAATAGTACATCCCATGTGAAGGCTGCTTTTCCTTTGTTTTTATGGTTTGGAAATTTTTATTTCCTAAACTCAAATATCTCTCTTACTGCATGAAGTTTTCAATTACCGAAGCTAAAATTTTCCACAAAAGTGTCACTGAAGTGGCTGCATCTCTTAGTGGCCTTTTTGATTTATTCTGTTGTCCTTTTTCCCACAGCATGTCCTTGCTTCTGCTTAACTTCTTTCATCATATACTCCAGTCTTGCACAGAGTGAGTACATGGCAGAGTCAAAGGCTGCTGGGCAGAGTCAAAGGTTGCTTTGTGTGCTGAGAACATCATTATCATCCTTGCCTCCTTTTAGACACTGATTTTGTCTTGGGAAAAAAAACCAAACACACATATTTCACAGCATCACATGTATACAACCTGCATCTTACACCATGCAATCCATTTAAGACAATGTACTTAATAAATGCAACTTTCATTAGTATGTGGAAGACTGAGTTTTATCACTGACTCTGCCTGTAGTTTGGGTACTTTATATTTCTTATTCTTCAGATAATATTAGAGGTGAAAGTTAGACTGGATATTGAAATACTAAAACATCAAACATTTGCAACTAAATGTATTGTGGGCTTCTATAAGTTTTCATAAGGTCAAACAATAGATTATCTTGATGCATTTGTACATTGGATTTGTAAAGAATAAAATGTCTTTAAAATGCAGATAGAACATTACATTTCGTGGCACAATAAACCACCTGAAGATTTGTGGCGACTCAGATTTACTCTGATCCCCTAATTAGAATAAGATGTTAAATATCCAGTAGTTTAAACAGGACACTTGAATGACATTTTTGTCTGAAAGGCACCAATATTGGTTGTAAAGATGATAGGCATTTGTCCTTCTACACAAAACTGAAGGCCAAATGTAAGATAAAAAGAAAGAAATAAAACAGACCAAAAGACGTCTGAACTAAAATACATTTCCATGAATTGAAATACATTTACTGGATTAAGTATCGAGCTTCTTTTCTTTAAGTAATCTATTTCATATTTGTTAATCCTCAAGCTTAATTCTCAATAAGTAAATTTGTCAGGCAATTATATAAAGTTGGTTTAATTTTCTGCTTACCAAAAGAATTTATCATTAGGTATCTCCCACATCTAAATTTCTAGAACTAATTCTTTTCTCCTCATATTTCTTGATAGTGTATTCAAATGTCTTTTGATTCCCATAAATACCTATTTCTAAATATTTAAATTCTAAACTTGGAAATAATTGATCTCTCTCTCTGTCTCTGCATATATATTTATATATATATATATGTATTTTATATATATATAAAATATATATATATTTAGTTTGATAAAAAGAGTATGACTATAAAGGTAATATTTTTCATTTAAAAATAGTTTTGGAGTTTAAATTCAAACCAAAGCATTCATTATTCTAACATGAAACAGTCAGAAAATTCCACCCCTAAAGGTACTCTGCCCAGAAGTTTATGTAATGACTTACATGTTTTTACATTAAGAAATTGTGAAATTTATTCTCTTTATTCTCTTTCCTTTGTTTCTCTTTCTACTCTTCCTGACATGTCATGATTGATGTGTTTTCCATTCTCATTTATAAAATAAACTCCTTGCTTGACTGGACAGGTATTTTTATAGGTGATTGGTTCGGAATTCATTTTTGGTACAATCCTTGTCCCTTTACACATAAAAATGTAACTATTTTGTAGTGTATAGGCATTATAAGTTATTAAATTTAATGTATTTTGAATGAACCAAATCTCTCATACTCCAAGTGCATTAAAGAGGATTGCCATAAATTTCCATATACGTAATGTACAGTCATCATAGAGAACAATTTTTATGAAGTGTAAATGTGCTCTAGATAATTCTTAAGGGTTATTAGTTAGAAGCAAAGGCTAAAAACCAAAGTATGTATCTGCTTCCAAATTTTAAAAAAAGAAAAAAATAGGTACTCTCTTAGCAAAATCCTCCAGTAAGTTGCTACTAACTTAAAGAGGAGGCAGATGGTATCTTGATTTTTACTAATGAATAACTGATACTTTGCACACTGATAGTAAAGAAAATATTAAGGATTCCAGAACAGTTAAATGGAAAGCCTTGCCATGAAGACTAAACAAAGGTTATGTTGCTGTGCTTTTAAAACCATCTCAATGATTTTTTCTTAAAAATGTAAATAAAATATAAAAGTTTACTATAACCTGAATGTGACACTATAGGGAAGAGATTAAATAAAACATGTCAAAAACATGTCAAATATATATAATGGAATATTATTTAGAATTAAAATCAGATTGTGGGAAATTATATGGTAACAAAATGTTGATATAAAATAATATGAAAAGTATTACAAACATATCAATGGTCTGATCTTAGTGATTTCAAAAGATGTGTATAGAAAAATAATGCTATTTATTATAGAATATAATATTAATGTAGCTCATCTTTTAATAGAATTATGAACAATTTTAATTATATATTTAAATTTTATTTTTATAATTTCTAAAATACTCTTTTAGATCAATATTAATTTGGAATAAAAAAGAGAAAACAAATAAAGTCATTATTTTGTGACTTTCTTTTCTATATTCCCTGTGGAAAACATTTCCATGCTTAAAGCCCTTGGTACTTAATATGTAAGCAAAGGCCCATAAATTATTTTTTCCCAAATAAATATATTTATTTTTACTATATAAATAATTTTAAAATAAGACTTCTAATTAGATCTTAATATTTCAAACAGCAGCATGACGTAATCTATCTTTGGAGAAGGAAAAAAAACGGTAAGGAAAAGAAGTGGTCGTTTACTTTCTGTCAATTGAGCAGTGGCTTCGATTAACAATAATTTTCAATTCTCTTGCTTGTGTCACTGTAAAGTAATTAACATTTTCCTGAGCCGTGTCTTTCTCCCCTTCCTCACTCATCTTAAAAATTTTATCCAAGGATTGTTTTACTGAAAGACATTTAGCCCAAGTTTTTGTGTCTCTTCTATTGGATCTGTATTTTTAAAACATGTCTTCCTTTTTTTGTTAACATTTACATTTGTTAACGTTTACAAATTGAGGACAACTGGGTTATTCCTTTCCACACACAAAACTTTGTCAGGCTCCATAGTTAAGAGACCTGGGGTCTGTTCTGGGGTTTGGGACAGCACCTGGAATATCACTAATAATAAACGTGTATTGACTGAAAGAGTATTTAAAATTTTTTTCTTAGATAAGTCACTAGTTTGGGGTGTGTTTCTTAATAAAATGAGAATATAGGAGAAGATCATATTTAAGTACTGTTTCCAATTCTAAAATTGAGAACTTGTAGTTCCTTGGAAGAAATTATTTGTCACACTCTACTGTGAGGAGGAACAAACACCTTTCTTTGCATTTTCAAAAAAAAAATTCTTACTTTTAAATTAAAGATGGATTTCTTGACATAAATTATGTAACCCAAAAGTAGAGGGCATAAATTTCCCTAATATGAGGACTTTATTCACAAATTTTAAGTTTTCATGAGATCAATATCAATTTATGTGTGATAGAGCAATATTTTTATAAATCAATATATAGATTGATAGAATGGTTGATAGCTTTTGTATAGAAATCAGTAAACCCCTGCCTTATTGACAACAAATTGACTTCTTTTTTACCTGTCAACATGACAAGGATTGAGTTTGCTTGTTGGAAGACAATTTTTCCTATTTCTTTTGTTATTTTTCCATATCATATGACGAAGCATTGACAGGTTTTGTTCTAGATTGTTTTGTTTCTAGATTGTCTGTATAGACACAGCATATAGGTTAACTCTTTGCTTAGGAGGCTGGTATCTTTTCCGTGGAAGTAGAAAATATAGTAGCAATAGTAATGTTGGTTTGTATATACTCTGGACTTACACATTTTATTCTGGGGCATATCCATTTTTTGTAAGGTGGAGTATCTCCCCTTTAGTATAGATGCCACAGTAGTTGTCATAACAAAAACAGATATAGGAAAAAGAAAAAAAAAGAAAAATTTGATGCCTCATCCAACACAGAGTAAAATTATAGTGAATAATAAAATTTATTTTCTCTCATTCATTGATATATATTAAAGTTACTTAGTAAGCAGATTAGTATCTGAGGTTCAGGTTTCAGGTAGCTTAGGCACGAGTTTACTGATGAGCAGCAGTGACTCCCAAAGAAACTCATGGAGGAGAATCTGATTTTGGAATGGAAACCAGTCTACAAAATCCCGGCTGTAACTTAATGCCATGCTCTCTGTCTTCATTAGGACAAACTTGAACCCTTTTACTCAATTTTTTATATTTCAGCTGTAAACTGTTAACTTGTTATTTTATGATTTTATTTCAGAAATACTTTTTGTTATTTCACATTCATGTTCTGTACTTTCTCATTTGTACATTTGTTTATGCTACTTTGTCTAGAATGTTTCTTCACCTCCTTATGATCATAGTGCCTTAAATATTTAGTTTAAATGGCATTTCTTTCACATATAATTTTTACATTTCTATAATCTCCCAAAGGGGAAAATTTTTCTTTTTACTATAAACTCTTGTATTTTTCTTTCTAATATCTAACATTTCTAACTATACACTTTAATTGTATATATAAGAGTAATCATAACTATCCACATCAATATAGTAATGATAGCTAATAGTTATTGAATGAATTGCCTAATATGTGATAGGCTAATACTTTTGCATATAGCTCATGTTTACTATTCTAAGCCTTCTTATTAGATATGAATTCTTGCTGATCTTTAAAGATGAGCAAATATAAGCAACCTTATAGTTAAGTCAAAGTCAAATCACTAGAAAGTGGTGGACAAGGGTTCTAAATCTACATTAATTCACCCCTTCATTTACCACTCTAATACCTATGCTCTATTTCTTGGAACTGAGGAAGAAATACCTAACTAAAAGGAATTTGAGAGTAAATTAACTTTTTTATATAACTCTAGCATAGCACAAGTATCCACAATGAATTTCACTACAACAAATCAGAGCTTAATAAATATTAACAAAATAGAAATGCACACAGAATAAGTGGTGAAATATTTGTAGAATTTTAGTAAAATCTAATGAGCTTACAACAGTTTACATAATCACATTCAAAGAGTGCTGATTTGGGTCTTTTGAGAAGAAGGGTTTTGATACTTTCCTCTAGAATCCTTCTCTTAGCTTGGCCTTAATCATTTATTCATGGACTTGTGTAAAGATGGTAGATATTGTTAGCAAATTTTCAGATAATATAAAGCTAAGAGAATAGTAAAAGTAATGAGTTGTAGAATTGAGATGCTAAAGTCTTAATAGCATGAGATAATTTTGCTATGATATATTCTAGGATAAATATAAGGTAGGGAAAAATACAGTATAAAGTTAATGTACCTGAAATATTTGGGCATCTCAATTAAATTGGTTCTTCATAAAGCCTATTACCTAATTGTGTATTTGTAATTATGTATTTGTCTTTGTCAAGAAGAAGACTGTAAAATCATAGAAGTTTATGAAAAACTTGGATCTGCCTCTATATAAGACTCTACAACATAGTTTTTGATTGCTTTAAAGAGCTCATAAAACAAGCCCAAGATGGAAAACAAGTTTTTAGCATTTTTTATTAAAAACTGATGACATGATTTGATGGTCTTTGAGATGTGTCAGTATGGCTGGGATACAGTCCTCCATTATTTGATTAAACACTAATCCAGGTGTAGCCTGGAAGGTATTTTGTACATGTGTTGTATTAGTCTGTTCTCACATTGCTATTAGGAAATACTGGGACTGGGTAATTTACAAAGGAAAAAAGAATAATTGACTTACAGTTCTGCATAGCTGGGAAGGCCTCAGGAACCTTATAATCATGGTGGAAGGGTAAGAGGCATGTCTTACATGGTGACAGGTAAGAGAGAATGAGTGTGTAGAAAGAAATGTCGAATACTTTTAAAACCATCAGATGTTGTGGGAACTCACTCACTATCACAAGAACAGCGTTGGGGAAACTATCCCCATGATTCAATCACCCCTCACCAGGTCCTGCTCTCGACATGTGAGGATTATGAGGATTACACTTCAAAATGAGATTTGGGTGGGGACACAGAGCCTAACCATACCATGTGATTAAAGTTTGTAATCTAAGTAAGGGAGATTATAATAAATAATTTTTGTGGGCCCTATTCAATCGGGTGAAAAGCATTACACAAGAGAAAAACAAATTCCACTTGTGGTCCACGGTTTTAACCAGTACCTGGCAGTTCTAGACTACCCTTCTTGAAGATCTGCTCTTCTTGAAGACTTGCCCTGTGGATTAGAATTTGCCTAGCCAGCTTCTACAATCATATAAGCCAATTCCTTGCAATTATCCTTTCTGTATATCTCTTGCTGGTTCTGCTTCTCTGGCTGGACCTTGATAAGCATTAGCTAACAATTAATTCAATGAGTGTCAACAATGAGGTGTAGTTATTACAATCTTGGGTTGCTGATGAAAGAGTCAGTAAGAACCTAGTGATGCATTGTCAGATTACACAAGTGTATAGATTACTGGCCTGCAGACTTAATTTTCCACGCTTCTGGAGAGACAGTTTAAGATAAAACATGCATTCTTAAAAAAAGGCTTGCTGAGCCACTGATCTGAAAGACGTGTGGATTCCTAGACTTCACATAGATATATTGGTGAGGTAAAATTTAGGACTAAACATTATGCCTAAAACATAGCAGATATTCAATATAATAAATTTATTCATGTAATAAGTACAGATTGAATTATGCCTTACTTATCTATTCAAGGCGTCTTTAATTAGAGGCACCATCAAAAGAAAGAACGTTGTAGGGAGTGAGGAGTCTGGATTTACACTAAGTGGGTGAGAATTCCTGTTTCACCAACTAGTTGCTCGGTAATTGGGAAAATTTATTTTGTTTATTTTATTTAAAAACATTTATAATAGCTTACTATGCACTAGGACTTGTTTTGAATATTTTATAGTTATCGTGTCATTTGATATTTAGAAAAGAGGTAGCATTTTATTATACTCATCTATCAGTTAAAGAAACTGAGGTATTAACAAAAGGCAGCATAGAGTACCAATTAAGCACATAGCCACTTGAGGGTGATCACCTGGGTGTGAAGCCTATCTCCACCATTTTCTACTGATGTGACTCAGATGATCTGCTTAAGCTACCTGCATATATTTCCTCACCTGTATGATGTGATAACAATTGTACTTGCCCTCAAAGAGTTGCCATATAATTAAATTGGAAAACATGCCAATCAATTAGAACAATGTCTGGCACATAGTAGGTGTTCCAAATATGTTAAATATTAACATTGTCACCATTATTAAGATTATTGTTAATATTATTGTAATTACAGATGGCGAAGCCACGTCTCCAAGAATTAGTCACTAAGCAGAGGTGAAGGGACCAATAAGTAAAACAAGCTGAAGTTAAATCTCAGTATATCTGTCCCAGATCTTGGCCTTTTCCAATTATAACCTGCCTTTTTATGGAGGATCACTGGCCTCTCTCCAGGTCATAGCTTGCCTGCTTCATATTGTTAGATGTAATTAGAAGTGGAGTGACTCCAGGAGTCTGAAAAGCACAGTAGATGAGTTCCAAGCATTGATCATGTCTTGCAAGAGATGTCTTCATTATGTAATTACAGAGCAACAGAAACATGTCACACAGAAATTTTTCAACTCAGCCCATTCCAACATTAGCTTAGTCTCAATTTTGTACACACACCCAGTTGGCTTCCCATTTGCTGATCAATGCCATAATACAGATTTTGAAGACAAAGTACTTTCAGTCATGAAGAGAGTAAAATGATAGTTTTGGAAACAGAATATGGATATTCTTAGTCTATTCCTATATGTCACTTTGTTTTGTCACTGTTTTAAAATCTATTCAAAATGTTCACACAATTTTATGCTGATCACTTCCAGGTTCTGTTTGCCTGCTCCTTATTCTTCTGCGTATTTTTTTTCACAATGACCTATGTCTTCATGTTGACAAAAGATGATAGTGTGATACATTTTTCACTTGCACATATCTACGTCTGTGACTTTTTAAAAATAAGATTTTCTGTAAACATCTTCTGTTCACAGAGAAAATTGTCCTTCTGGGAACTGTAAAAATGGAAAATAAATAGAAAATGTACCAAACAGAAACAGAATTAACACTAATCAGACCGCTGTGCAAAGTTTCAGCAACTTCAGACTTGATTTAAAAAAACTTCATACTTAATTTCAGAATGAAGTATTAATTATGTGATGAAGTGAATAAAACTCAAGGTATCCCTTCAGAGAAGTTTCCCAAGGCCATCACTTTCTCAGCTGAATACACTTCTAATGTCATCATCCAGGGAAATGAGAGTTTCAGCATAAGAAATGTGCCCCCTGGAATCACAGTTATTAAGTCTGCCCTTCTCCTGTAGGACCTCCCTACTTCACCATGTTCTTTCTCTCCAGCAATCTTGCAATGTTATTAAACTACAAGCGAATCTCAAATTACAAATACAAATTATCCATCTACAAGCATTCTCTCTCACAGTATTCAGTGCAGGTTGGCACATTTCCACACATAATAGAAAGAATGTTGGAAGAAAATCAAAAGAGCTTGGCATAAGTCCCAGTGTTAGCACTTTCCAGTTCTGTGACCTTGGGCAAGTCATTTGGTCTCACTGGTTTACAGTTTCCACATCTTTAAAACAGGAGATGATAATTCCTTCTATGGCTGATGTGAGGATCAAGTACAGTATCTGTGTTTAAGCAACTTGGAAATTATCAAATTCCATATAAAACAGAGGTTTGATTTCAGTTCGCTTCCTTCCTCATTTAGTTTCAAACACCATGGTAAGTACAGTAAAACTGTAAACTATACAGTGAATAAATACATGGAGGGATGATTTGGGGTTAAATTTTGTTGTTGTTTTTGTAGGTTAATTAATTGATCTATGTATTTAACCAATAACTATTGAGCAACTTCTGTGTTATTACTACAATAATATTGGACCCAGGGAAGACAGAAGGTCTCAGAAATAAGTGAGTTAATAATGCCAGTTCAGTGGACCTACTTTGTGCCATGATAGGATGCACAGAATGGAATAGGGTACAGCTGAAACATAATTGATTTGGATGGAGAAAATGAAGAGAGAAAAAAATGAGTGAAGAATAACGAGACTGGAGAAGCTAATTGGCACCTGGATCACTTTATAAAACACTTCATTCTTTCAATGAATTTAAATGCTGATGTTCAGAATGTAAAGATCTGAAAACTCATTCTCTTCCAAGTTCCCCAATGATCATGATGCACTTAGGAGATGTGTAATGTGTTTCATGTAATGCATCTGCCAAGAATCAAAAAGCTAGTTTGTTGGAAGACATCTTTACTACTTAGTGTCCTCAAAATTTTGAATTCCTTGCTTTATATAATGAGCACAATTGATATGAATAATACTTTCCAATTAGTCCAACTGAGATAAAGGTTTTATTGTTTTGCCAGGCTCATTAAACATAGATCTCCATATCTAACTTCTCATAGAGCTAGAACTTTGTTCTGGACACTCTAGCTACTTCCTTCTGGCTGCAAATGTAAATCTGCAAGTTCACATTCACATTTAGTTTACACTAAAATTTACAAATGCTTTATGTTTCTGCCAATAAGGAGGGCTGTCTTATTTTTTTCCCCAATATTTGGATTAGCTTACCATTCACTCACTGGACACTAATTTTCTATTTACTTTACCCATTATTTTCATTGCTTCTATGTAACTTCTTCAAAACCAGAAGGTTGTTTCCAAACACTAACCACTCCCAAGTCTTTATTAATGGCCACCTCATCTTCCAAGTTACTGTTCCAAGAACTTCAGGATCTCAGCCCAGATAATTAAAACTCCCAGCCGGCCCGGTGGATCACGCCTGTAATCCCAGCACTTTGGGAGGCCAAGGTGGGCAGATCACAAGGTCAAGAGATTGACACCATCGTAGCTAACACGGTGAAGCCTCTTATCCACTAAAAAAACCCAAAAAGTTAGCTGGTTGTGGCAGCAAGCACCTGTAATTCAGCCTCTTGGGAGGCTGCAGCAGGAGAATTGCTTGAACCTGGGAGGTGGAGGTTGCAGTGAGCAGAGATCGTGCCACTGAACTCCAGTGTGGGTGACAGAGCGAGACTCCATCTCAAACAAACAAAAAACAAACCCAACTAGGCAGAACCAGGAGAGAGCCATCAAACTCTTCACAATGCACCTTTACCTCTGAGAAACTTGCAGGTTGTTTAGGTAGGGTTCTCCCCACTCATTCTGGTTCTATGAAGCCACATTTTTATATTATCTAACAATTTGATCTAACTGCAGGGAGATCAGAATGTGCTAATTTGGATGTCATATAGCCAGAGAATCTGTAGTTCACCCTGAGGTCTGAACCAGATCTGTGACAGATGAACATCTCTCAATTAAAACAGCTCTGCCAGGCCCACAGGCAGGCTTCCACATGCCTGGAGAGAGATGAACCATCCTTTGTTACATTTTTACCCTCCTCTAGGAAGTGGCCAAAAACTTTTTTAAATATTAAAAATATATAGTTTTTTTAATAGAAAACTTTTTCTGGTCTTGTACATAGTAAACAGTTTACAGTTGTAAGCCAATCCCTACTGTCACAAGTATCCAACTCTACTGCTGCACAAAAATCACTCATAGCTAATACCTATATGCAAACTTCAGCAAAGTGTCCAAGATCTCACAAGTAGTGAGTGATGGTGGCAGGGTGAGAATCTACTGCCAATACTAAGTAATAATCACTTTTAAGAATTAGTTTACTCAACATATATGAATTGAGAATCTACTTGTGCCAATAACTCTCTGGACACAGATAAACCACATCATATAGCTTATGATTTAATTAAATCGGCTCCTTCATATGGTTAAAATAATACCTGACAGCTTAAAATTAAAACCCTATTGTTTTTAAACACTCACTGAAATCACCAGAGGCAGCCTCTTTTACCAACTTTTGTTTAAAGTCTTCAGTTAATCACCTCAATATCACTAAATATTATGTTTACATCTGTTATTATTGGTCAATATTAGTGTGTATCTCTAGTTTACTAAAGATGAAGATGAATATGTTACTCCTTTTCCATTTCTTATTCTTCTTTATGCTTTCTTTGAAATTCAAAGTATTTTGTTTTGTTCTGTTTTGTTTTGAGACAGGATTTTGAGACAGGATCTTGTTGTGTTGCCCAGGATGGAGTGCAGTGGCACAATCATGGCTTATTGCAGCCTTGACCTCCTGGGCTCAAGTCATCCTCCCACCTCAGGCTCCTGAGTGGCTGGGACTGCAGTTGCATGCCACTACACCTAGCTATTCTTGTTTAATTTTTGACAATATGTTACCCAGGCTAATTTCTAACTCCTGGATTCAAGCAATTTGCCTGCCTCAACCTTCCAAAGTGCTGGGATTACAGGCATAAGCCACCACACATGGTCCCAAGCTTTTTCAGTGAACTCTACTTTTATTTGTTGAAGTTTTCATATTTACATTTTGCTCTATAATTTTAATTATGTGTCCAGTGTTTGGTAATTATCTGATTTTAAATACTGAAAATGAAATAACACATCATTATAATATATATAAGTATTGTTTGGAACCAGTTTAGTACTATTCTACCATTTATTTTCTTATAGGAGTAATATAACAATTATGGGTTCTCATTTCTTATGTACTGTGAGTAGTCTTTTAATTTAGTGCTTAAACATAGACCTATAATTAATAGCAATCTTCTGAATAGTCAATCTGAATGAACAGTATTAATATTTAAGTATAGAAATATGTAAATACAAATGTATATGGACCAAAAGTTAGAAATGAATACTTTACAGTCTTTGTAAACTGTTTTAGGAATTACAGAAATGAGAAATACAGGCACTGTCTTTGGGATATGCAAAAGCTGTGTTATTTCTAAACTTCTATGTCTTACCATTTAAAAAACGTAATATGGACAGTGTATTTTCTTTATTGTGACTAGCTTAGGAATAAAAGAGAAAAACATCCAGTGATATGAATTATATTTATTCATAATTTATAAACAAAACTAAGAATGTATAGTAGAAATTATGCTCTCTTGGTCAAACAAAATTTTATTATTATTTTAGTATGTTCTTTTATGAAAATAGGTAAAAATAAGGTCTGGTTTCTAAATGATGGTTTGTAAAAATGACCCTAACTGAAGTTCATTATTATATTCTTTGGTTTTGTTTTTGAGATGACTTTTATTCTTATTCTATTATAAACTTGTCATGTTCACCTTCACATTTGATGAGGAAGGATACCTCTGAAGCCAGAGTGATTATCTTCTTAGCATTTTCTGTCTTATCTGGAGTAACAGGACAGCCTTCTATTTTAAAGAATAAATGACAATTATGCATTTCTAACTACTTTGAAAACAATGTATTCCTACTCTTTAAAATTACTAATAAAACTGCCTTATATATACCTTACTGTATCATCTACAAGTATTATTTCATTTGAAACTTAAAATGAATTTATAAATAAGACTTTTCTTAACATTCATTAATTATGTATTTGTATACTATTTCCATGAAAATTATAATTTAAAGATGGTCAAGTGTTGACTTTAGGTCAATAGTTAATGGCCTGATAATTTTTCTAGTTTAATTAAGATTTTTTAAAATATAAGAATCTATATGTTGACTCTTACCAAAATGACATTCTTTAAATGTAAGTTTCTTGTATTTGAGGAAAACTCACTTTTACTTAAACATGTGTTTGCTCACTAAAATGCCACCTTCAATAATATTTTTATTAAAAATTATCACATAGCAAATTAATCACCTTCAATATGCATGTCTTTGAAAAGAAGTTTTTTTTTTTTAATATTCACAAATGTTATTAGTATTATATCATCTTGAAACCATGGCATGAGGAAATTAAAAAAAAAGAGCTAGAAAATATGTTAGTGCCAAGGAGAGTTTTTTTTAGAAATGTAAAGAGTTTTTTTTACGTAAGTAAAGACATGACAGCCTATTTATTGGCTTTCTGTTTGCCTTTACTAATTTTCTTCAGGCTCAAGAAGACAACACAGAAAATAGACGGGAGGAGAAAAGGATTCCTTGCTGTTTTTCCAGCTAACACACTTCAAAACAATTCTAATATAGGCCTGTTAAACATTTTGCTAGTAGCCCTACAAATAATTGTTGTAAAAATGCATGGTGGTACATGATGAAATGAGTTTGTTGAAAATTTTAGTACATTGTGATTAAGTTTCAATAGAAGGGAAATGTGCCTAGAAGATCTCATTGTAAAGTCTTGTAAAGACATAAGTAATCTAGAGATTCTTGCCTTTTTAAAAATGACTCTGGGAAAATATCCCTTGAGAGACAAGTCAGATGTCATAAACAAAAGCAGCAAACTTTTGATTTATCTGTTTGTACTGAAGATGACATGCAATTATTTAGCATTTCTTTTTAACAAAAACTCCCATGCACTTCTTTCCCTAAAGAAAGGTATTAAAATGCCAGTACCTTAGTATGCACATATAACCTTACGATAATACTCCCCAGAAAATATTAAGGAAATCAATAAAGAAATCAATATTAGTCTCGAGTCTGAAAGAGTTGCAAAATACATTGATGGCTTCCCTTTTATGTGTTTGGAAAAATTGATTTCAATTTCCTTGTTACTGATTCCTAGAATTTCATTTAAAACTTTTTCTTTCTTTCTTTCTTTGAGACTCAACAGGGACACAATATTGTAAATTAAAATTCACACAGTGTATATTAGGAAAAAAGTCAGTGTTTTTCCTAAGATGGAAAAAGGATATTTTTCACTGCTTTATTAGTAAGTTAGACATCAAAAGATGAAAACATATGATATTATCATGAAAAGAGAGAAAGAATGCTGTGCGGAATAAAACAACAAATAAAATCTAAATATCCACTAAGACTTTCAGTGTTTTCAAGAAAAAATTAAAATATTTCTATTACCATTTGTAACTTTTGTGTTAATCTGGAAACTTTTCTAAGTGCTCAGTTTTGGAGATATAAATAAGCCTATTTTTGACCCCATTAATCTTGCATTTCTTTTTTTTTTTTTTTTTTTTTTTTTTTTGAGACGGAGTTTTGCTCTTGTTACCCAGGCTGGAGTGCAATGGCGCGATCTCGGCTCACCACAACCTCCGCCTCCTGGGTTCAGGCAATTCTCCTCCCTCAGCCTCCTGAGTAGCTGGGATTACAGGCCCGCGCCACCGTGCCCAGCTAATTTTTTGTATCTTTAGTAGAGACGGGGTTTCACCATGTTGACCAGGATGGTCTCGATATCTTGACCTCGTGATCCACCCGCCTCGGCCTCCCAAAGTGCTGGGATTACAGGCTTGAGCCACCGCGCCCGGCCAATCTTGCATTTCTTGATCCAATTCTGTGCTTTTTTACAACACAACTCAATGAGTTTTCTGCACTTACAATTTCCAGTTCCTCTTCCTTATGCTCTTTGCAATTTCTCCAATCAGTCTTTCTTCTCTATTATTCCACAGAAAGTGCATTTGATGAAGACCACAAAGACCTCCAGTTTGTGAAAACCAATGATTAATTTTAGTCCTCATCTTTTGAGGACATCTGAGAGAAAGACAAAAGAAAAATCTGAAGCAAAAGCCTTACCGTGAAAACATTTTTGGAGTTTTTGAGAAATATAAAAAAAGGCCAGAGAAGCTGGAATTAACTAGATACAGAGAAATAGTATAAGAAACAGACATAGAGTTAATGGGGACAAACAGCCCTGTAAATGGCCTTGTAGGCCATTGTAAGATGTGGCTTTTCTTTTCATGATATGCATAACCATTGTGGGTAAAGGATTGACATGAACTGACTTGTGTTTTAAAAGAGCCATTTTCACTGGTGTATTCATAATAGAATGGCAGTGAATAGGGTGGCAGTTCAAATAAGAGTACCATAAGATGCAAGGAGAAATACTAGAATAAAATTTATCAGGGAGAAGGAAATAATAAAGTCAGTAAAATGATGTGATACTGAAAAGTTAAAATACTCAACATTGCAGGCTATTGGGGAAATACAAAACACTAGAATTTCCATAATCAAAAAGACAAGTGTTGGCATGAATGTGGAAAAAATGGAATAAAATGGTATAGCCATTTTACAGTCCATTAAGTTGGTAGTCCTTCAAAATGTTATCAATAGCAGTACCACGTTACCCAAAAATTCAACTCTTATGTATATGCCCGAGAAAATTGTAAACACATGTACACACAAAAACCTGTATACTAAAGTTGACAGCTAAATTATTCATAATATAAAAAGAAGGAAAACTGCCCCAATGTCCATAAACTGGTAAGTGAAAAAACATATTGTGGTATATTATTCAGCAATCCAAGAAAAAAAAATTCTCATGCCTCAATGTGGATGAACCTTGAATACTTTATGCTAAATGAAGTAACCAAACTAAGAAGAGAATGTGTTCTTTAATTCCATTTATGTGGCATGTCCAGAATAGTCATATCTATAGAGACAGAGAGTAAATATTTGACTGGGGTGGACATTAGAAGACAGAATGACTGCTATTGATTGCAGGGTTTCTTTTTGAAGTGATAATTTTCTAAAAAGATTTTGCCAATGGTTGCACAACTCTGAGTATACTAAAACTATTGAATTATACACATTATATGGGTTGATTTTAGAGTATTTGAACTATTCCTCAATAAATATGTTAAAATATCCGTAAATAATTAGTAAATGGAGAAGTTATAACATAATCTTGCTAAGTCAACCCAGGATAAAGTAAACCCAAAAGTCAGCAATTTTCTAGTAATTTTGGACAGAGTAGAGTCAAGCTGGAGTTTTTGGACAATAATTCCTGTATATGTATCATTTTCCATATATTGCTGCAGTGACTTGTGTAGGAAGAGGATACAGAAGTGGAATTTTGTGTGATTTGTCTTTGTCTTCATATCCTGTGATTTCTTCTGATTAGCAACTTTTATGTCTTTATAATAACACATTCTAGACAATATTGGAAACATGTATTCTTGTTTATTTAGCTTGTGACTATCTATGCTGAGCAAGGAGAACAAATAAAAGAGAGAGGCCAAATCACTCATGTTTGCCTTGAAAATGATGTAACTTCTGTTCTAATAATTTCCACTGTTATATACAAGCTGTTAAAACCTCCCAAACTTGCCTGTTGAGAATATTCTGCCTGCCCATTAGCTTAGCTCACCCACATGCACTGTTTCCTATTCCTGACAAAATTAAGGAAAATATTAGGAAATAATATGAAATAAATTATTTCAAGAAGCTCAATTTATAATCCATAAAATTAATTTCAATTCATGATTCTTTTTATCCTCTTTATTTTATTATCTCATTGACCTTGGTAGCATAAATAGATCCAATACCAAAGCTTTTCTAGCAAGAAGTTATTCAGGGAAACAGGGACCACTGTGTAAATTAAGTTGTTTTTCTTGCTAAAATCTAAAACAAAAAACAAAACCTTTCAAAATGGAGTTATATTCCTTTAGCTTGAAAATAGGAGTCCTAAAGGCAAAAAAAAAAAAAAAAAAAAAAAAAAAAAAAAAAAAAAGACTCCTCCATTACTTGGTCTTAGCCAAAAATAATCTTTCTCCTTTCTTCCTTGGTTACGTATTTAGTTCATTCACACATGGGCCCTTGGTGGTGCTCCACAGTAATGTTAGAATCTGCTCTTTCTTTCATCCCAGTCTAACACCCAGGCTGTGTCCTCCTCAAGCAAATCTCCCAGAGGCAGATGCTTCAGCCAGCAGCCTCACTTTCATGGAGGCAAGAGACATCTTGAGTGACCTGGCTATTACTCAGATGGTCTGACAGTTTCTGTCTCTGATTTCTGCCTCAAAGTCTTTGCCTGCTCCCAGCCTCTGCCTTCCTCCAAGTTTGAATTTGTTTCTGGGTTCACCTTGGTTCTGTCAAGTCCACTGGTTTCCACCTCTGCTGTGACTGTCTTCCTCAATATTTGTTTATTGAATTTCTTCTGCTTTGATTTATGAATATTATCCCATCTGCTCTTGTTCTTTCAAAAATCCATGGGAATACTTTATTTTTCTTTTTTCTGATATATTTTCAGTACTGCAATGGCTTATCCTCCTTCTTTTTCTTATCCTCTTGTATCATTAGGGTAGATTTTTACTGATAAAAATGGGATATTTTTACTGACCTAAATGGGACAAAGATGAAGGGAGAGGCAGATAGCTGTGCTCTTTTCACCATCTTGAACTGGAATTCCTTAGTTGTATCATATGTATACATCGAATTTCATATATACTTTTGGAAAGTTGATGCAAATTCATCAGAATTGTGATAGGCATATTTTCTTCATTTTCATCTGCATCTGCTTATTATACTTTCTACAATCTCACTCTCTGGAAATATGAGCATGTGGTCTTACCCCTGTATTTTCTTGTGTGTTGCAGTGTTAGAGGAAATACTAGAGTTTTTAATTGTTTCATGAAGGGTAAGTCCATGTATGTGATCATTTTGAAGATAAATTTCTTATTTGAAGTAAAAATATAATCCATGATAAATCACATGTATTATAATCTCCATTCTTGGCTGATGGCAAGAGTTAACGGCTTGACTCTTTTACCACATCATGCTTAGTATACTCTTGACATGGGTAAGAACATATTTTCTAAGTAGACACTAGTCTTGTATAACTCATATATCCTGTATTTTTTTATTGTCCATTACCATTACTCTCCCTTACACTCTTTTTTTTCTTTATGAATGACACAACAAAACAAATCTCTGTATGCAAAAACCAGTAACTGTGTGTCCATATATTTTTTATTCACTCAAAAAGGTTAAGTTATACTCTGTTTACATCCTTCCCTTTTCTTTCCCCCTTTCTGAACCTCTTTATCTGTATACAACCACATATTAAAAGATAAGTAACTAGGAAGCACATTCACCTTATACCCATGTACCAGATAATGATATATTTCCTTATCAATAATCATATGTACATTATAAGCAAATAGGATAAACCACAAATTATCTCATCTTCTTTTCTCCCCTTCGATCTGATATCCTACCTAATACCTAATTAGTATCTCTGTAAGCAAATACATAAAGTAAAATTGTAGAGCATTTGTAATTATAATTGAGAGGTGAGCGTATTAGACATCAAGAAATATAGTTTTTTTTAGTCCATATCCTGCATGTTAATTGCCTACAAACAAGTATATATGCTCATTTTGTCTGAACAACGGCCTGGAGGAAGAAATGGTTAGTTTAAACAAAAAATAACTTTATAAATCTCAATAGAAATGATGAAATAAACATAATAAGGTCTATCTGACCTCGGAATTGATCTACATGTTGAATGGAAGAGAAAGGGGAATTATATTTTATTTGCCATGTCTACTAGAAAGATTTGATAATTTACCAGATTTTTCTATAGATAGAGACATTTGCATTATGAGAAGATACAGAATAATACACAAACATTAAGTTACTTTTTCTATAATCACTTGAAAGTATTAAGACATTGTGTTATTTGTTATTCCAGCAAAACAGGATACCTTCCTAGTTGAAGCCAATTGATTTGTTATAAAAAAATGTTAGAACAAAATGACAATGTCATGTTTTAAAATTGTTGTGCATCAATAGTTTATTGGGGGTGTTTAAGGGAGAAATTATATTCTTGAAAGGTAGAAAATAAACTTGAATGATGGTATGAATTATATTTTGAAGCATATCAAATAAGTGTAGGTACTTGCCAAGCGTGGGTTTTTCTAAATATTTGAGTTGACTCTGCTTTGTAAATATATTATTGAAGCAAATTGAAAATAATAAAATACATTTTCTATTGATAAACAATTGTTTCGCATTGGTTAGCATGCTACTATAGCATATAGGTGAAGGCGGCAAAAAATAAATGAGAATATTATTAAATATCAACTAATATTGAAAATTTGCCTTTATTGTTTTGGTAAATCATAAATTATAATTTTTAAAGTATCAGTTTGCTTCAGTCTTAAAGACAACATGATTGAAAGGGAAAACAATTCATTTCAAATTATTGCTTAATGTGTTTTATTATACAGAAAATGTTATATGTAAGATAGAAAGTTTAGAAAAATAATCATAATGAAAATATTATCACATATTGTTTAAATATTTATAGGTAAAAATTGGGAGACTATGTTATTAGTGTTTTCTAATGTATCATATCTCTTAGTATCTGCTTACTCACATGGGCTTGATTGGCTCTCAGACTTGCTTGGGCCATTAGGCATCAGCAGAAATAACACAAGCTGAGGCTTGGTAAGCACTGTGATTGCTTCTTGAAAGATTGCCATTACTGTGTAAAAAATCTGGATGACTCTTCAGAAGAGATCAGGTGGAAGAGAAATAAGGTACCCTGACCTGCAGCCCCAGCTAATATCCAGCCATGTGGTTCTGGCCTTTTTGGACCATTTAAGACCTAGGAGAATAGCCAGAGGACTAAATATATGCTAGTGACCCCAGGAAAGACCATCTGATAAACTGTCCACCTGAGCTCGACCCAGATTGTAGAACAGCATGAAAATAAAGATTGTTGTTTTAAGCATAGCTAACTGAAGCAACAACTGGAACATAAATCTGGAGTGCAACCCTTCAAAAAAATCAAACAAATGACATTGGTTGAAGGCATTGGATGAAAGATAGAAGAGTGGTGAACAAATTGTTAGTGAAAGTTGAAAAGACAGTGAAGAAATTATCACTGAAGACTGGAAGGATTATGAGCTGTTTTGTAGTAGACAGAAACAGGAGAATATGAAAAGTGTCAATTAGATTCTTTTAGCTGCGAAAGATGAGAGAGATAGAGATAAGAAGAAGAGAGAGAAAGAGTTTTAGTTTACAAAGTAGAATTTTGTTAAGCTTGTAAGCCAAATGTTGAGGAAACTTAGAGCCTCTAGGGATTGTTGGGTTGACAAAGCTTGATAAAATCCATTTTACTGACGAAAACAAAATATTTTCTAAGAAATGGCTTCAGAGTAAGGATCATGGAAAGGTCACTGTCAATACTATGTTAAGAACTCTGCACTTTAGAGGTAATGCCTAGTGGATCCTTTAAGTGAGAAACAAAAGGGCTTCTAATTTTGTGGATATGATTCCATGGAAATCTAACAGGTCCAGAGAAAATTATGGATGCGTGGTTTTTTTTAGAACACATGGAATAAGCCATGATCAGATCCATAAAAGCCGAATTTATTAAGATTCTACTAGCTTGAAAAAAAAGAGTCAAAAATAAGGCAAAATAAAGAGAGGCCATCAATGTTTTACAAAGATCAGGCTGAAAAAGGTATGCGGCTTCAACCTTCCTCATTTGTTAAAAAAAAAGGAGTACCTTTTAGAAAGCAGAGCTGAAAATCCCAGAGGCCATACTCAGTCACAGGAGACAATAAAAGATTATGAACCGCTATCTGGGAACAGAACAAGGCACTAATCATGAAAAATTCCCTGCCCTTACAGTAGGAACTCCTGACTATTTGGCTAGATTTTTAAATCACTTATTGACTGACAAGTATCAACTAAGGTCTCCCACTTGACGCTTTATGGAAGAAAGCGACTATTGTGATTATCCTGTCTTTGTACATTATAGAGTAAGTGTTTCCTCCCTCCCTCCCTTCATCCCTTCCTTCCTCCCCACCTCTCTTCCTTCCTCCCTCCCTTCCTCCCTCCCTTTTTTCCTTCCTTACGTCCATCTGTCCATTTCTCTTCTCTTTTTCTTTCTGATTTTGTCTTGAGATCAAGAGTAGCTACAGCTGTAAAGTCTCATCTTAATTCAGATTTGATGAAAATGAGCACATCATGAAATTTAGGCATAATACTGCCAATGTTTTCTGGCCGAAGAACACCAGAACACACATTTGAGGAGAGAAGACTAGAATGAGGCCAAAGCTACAACTGGTTTGCCAATTTATCCAAGAGAAGAGCTACTTATTTTTGTGAATTCCATAATTGTCAGGGTTTAGTTAAAATTATGTATTGGTTTTGTTTCTTGTGTCACTTCATTACATTTTTAAAATGGACTTGTCTTATGTCAGTTGCTGTAAGATTGTTTATTCTGGGAAAATAACAGAACCTAGGTGAGAATACCAGGCCAGCTTATAACAACACTATGACCTAGGTGTTAGTTTTGGGTCAGTTCCTGTAGGTCGAGGGATGATTTTCTCTTTCTTCTCTAATCTCCTGTCCTTTTTCACATTAGTCTTTCCTCCTCCTAGACAATATGAAGATACCCCATCTTAAAAATCACTCCTAATTCCTCACAAAACCAAATTCAAAGCAAAGCTCCATTTTCTTGAATATCATGAGAAGAGATATTTTGAGAGTCTTGGAAGAGTGAGAGTACATTTTAGACATAAAAAGTCTTTAATCATTGAGTCTCGAGAGCAGATTGTCATAGATTCTTAATCTAGAGTACATATTACAGTGGATTATTACATTAATAAGTAATTAAATAAATCATATCCTTGGGCATTCATGCCCTTCTGTTGTCCACTTCTGTAATGACTCTGGGCATGGACATATGCCTTACTTGGGCCCAAAGGACATGTTGGCATTAATAACATACTATCCAAAAATATACTACTGACATATTGACTATTCTGAGTTAAAGGCACTTGGAAAATGGCAAGTACAGGAAGATCACACTGACCTTACTTTTGCTTCTTAAAAGTGGGAGATGGAATTCCCATGTGGAAAGTATTCTGCCTATACCAGAAAGAAAATACCATTTTTTATCAAGGATAGGAAGTTGAGGCTGAGGAAAATATGTGAAAACAAACCTTGTCACATGAACCCTTTTCTCCCTAGCCACTTTCTCACCCAATTAACTTCCCTAGCCCAGATCCCTTTGCCTTTTCACATTTTCACAATTTCTTACTCTTTGTCTGATTTAGTGTACACATGTTCAACTCTAAGTGCATCTTTGGGTGTTCATTTCCTTATGAAAGCTCCCATACCATGTGAAACTTCTACAGATAATTTCCAGAATAAAATCATCAACTCACATTTTTTTTTGACTTTATGATGGTGTGAAAGTGGTACAAATGCAATTAGAACTATACATTGAATTTGAAATTGTTGTCTTTTCCTGGGTGAGCCACGCGTAAACCACATTCCCTCTATATGCTGGGATAGAGCAGTGGAGTGAGCCCCAGTCCCAGTCAGCCATACGATCACAAGTTTGCTCTACAGTGTACTGTGTTGCCAGTGTTTTTTGGATATTGTATTCTGGGCTTTTGCATCCAATCATGTCTACAAAACTTCCATCTGTGTCTCCTGCTTCTTGTGAGAAGAGGAAGGCAAATACTTTTTAGATGAAACTTAAGATAATTGCTAAGCATAAGGGGGCAAGCCAGTAATGGCCATCGCGGTGAGTTAGGACATTTGCAGTCCATGAAGATAGAGTAAAATTGTAAGCTAAGGCAAGATGTCATTCCAGTACACTCAAAAAAAAAAAAAAAAAAATGCATGCAGATGATTCTACTGAGGTGCGAGTCTTGTATAGTTCCAATACTTCAAAAGGTGTCACGGTTTTCATGATGTGAAGGTCAATAGTGATGCAGCAAGTGCCAGTACTGAAGGTGCCAAAGCTTTTAAGGAAGAGCTGCATAAGATAATTGTGGGTGTGGAATATTTGCCAGAACAAATATTTAATGCTGATGAAATAAGCTTGTTCTGAAACCATATACTGGAGCATACGTACATTCATCAAAAGTCCAGGACAATGCCAGGATCCAAGACATTCAAAGACTGTGTAATGCTGTTGAGTGGTGAAAATTCTGCGGTTTAATTTAAAGTCTTTCTTAAACTACCACTGGGGGAATGCTAGAGCATTCAAGAATGTGAGCAAGCATACACTTCTCATTTATTATTACTATGAAAAGAAAGCTTGGATGATGTCAGCATTGTTTGAAGGCTGGCTTTGGCCTGTTTTATTCTGAAGGTAAGAGAATATTGTAGGCAAAACAGCATCCCATTTCAGATTCTTATGATATTAGACAATGCTCCAGTATATTGGTGACTTCCCTTCTAGTGTAAAAGTCATGGATTTGCCACTGAATACAACAGCACTTATTCAAGCAATGGACCAAGATGCAGTAGGTTAGTTCAAAGCACACTATTTATGGGAAACATTTATACAGGGTGTTGAAGTGACTGAATGTGGTCATAGACTCAAAGAGTTTTGGAACATTTTAGCATCTGAATGCTTTCTGTAACATCATTGCAGCATGAGAAAAAGTTACATGACAACGCTATTTGGAAGAAAGTTTGATGAAATATATGAACACATTCAAAAGCTTTAACAAAGATTCTTCTGTTGACAAAAATAGTAAGTAACAAGATATTAGTGCTTGGTGAACACCCAGAATTGTATATGGATGAAGATGATATTCATGATCTTCTTGGATTGTTGGCATTGAGGTTGAAAAGTTACCAAAGAGAAGCTGATCAAACTGGAGGAAGACAGAAGTAAAGAAGTTGATGCAGAGGAAGAAAAATTTATACCTGGGACATAAAGAAAGCTCACAGTGAGGGGACTGGAGGCAGCATTGGCTACTGTCAGCAGTGGCTTATGGATGTTAGAAAAAAAAAATCAGTTTTCTTGCCCATTACAAGAGATTGGTAAGAACTGACAGGCAAACACAGGATGCTCTTGCTTGCAAAAGAGAAGTACATATTGAAAAGAATAAATTTTACAGTCAAAACTTGATATCTTCTTGAAAAACGGTATGCCTGCTAAACTACCAGTAAGTGGCAATCCCTGAATTCTACCAGTGATTTTTTTACCTTCATCAGAAGAAACAAAAATTGATGACCCTGTTGAGGTAGCATCCCCATCACCCAGTAATTAATTTTATTTCGATGTTTCAAACATACATGTTTCATGCCCTGTGTGCTTTCAGCTGTGTATGTTAATGATGAATATCATTACAATGGTTATGTTCTTCACTTTTTGTACAGTATTCAATAAGTTACATAAGATAGTCAATACTTTATTATAAAACAGACTTTTTATCCGATGGTTTTTCCCAACTGTAAGCTGATGTAAGTGTTCTAAATATGTTTAATGCAGGTTAGGCTAAGTTATGATGCTTTGTAGCTTACGTGTATTAAATGCATTTTTGACTTACAATATTTTCAACCTAGGATGAGTTTAACCGTGATATAACCCTATCACAAAGGGAAAAGTATATGTATAAAATAAATTTGTATGTTTTTCTCCTGTAGGTTTGTCATATGTCAATTTAATTATCTGGCCAAAAAAGGTAGAGGTTAAATTTTGCATTATCCGCAAATGTCAGCAAACATAATTCAAGCACAGATTTAATAAGCATTTGAACAATGGGACTTTTCTTCTTGGAATGCTATCATTGCTTTGAAAGTCCATTCTAAAGAGTCCAGATAGAGATGAAACCAGATGTCTCAGACAAGAGTCTTAAATAACCATGATATAAATGGGATCATTTTAGTCCATCTGGCCCTGGTTGAACTACCAGAGCTATATTCATGAATATGGGGATCACCAACAGGAGAACCATACATCTAAGGCCAGCCTAAAATGTGAGCAAATGCAAAACCAATACTAAGTTGCTTTATTTAACAAATATTAAAAACACTTAATTTTTGATAATATAATTAGTCTTAAAATATTAAAAGTCACAATATTTAGAACAAAAGGACTTATGCTATAAATGTACATTTTATACCAGTCTTTACTCTCACCAGTTAACATGCTGAAAACCACTTGTAACAATTAAGAAAACTGTCACTTAGGTTATAATTCTACTAAGAGCCATTCTGGATTGGTCAACCAAATAGTGCACACTTTTTGAAAAAGGACTTCATATAATCAGTTCTTTTAAAAAATGTAAAGTAAAAGTACTTTAAGGACAAATGATTTATAATATTGCTGTAAATATTAAACCATGACTCAGGTGCCTGTCTTATTAACCACTGAATATCATCCTAAGGAAATGGTATTGCATAGGAAATGTAAATGCACAAATTTGGAGTCAAAATATCAACATATTGAAAACAATGTAGATTATTTGAACCTTATTTTTAAATAAGATTTATGAAGTTATAATTTCAAAAATATTTAATTTAAATGAACAATTATTTTAAATGAACAGTTCAATGAGTTTTGTCTGACAAATATAAACAGCTGCAAAGGCACTACTAAAATTAGTGTTTGGAGTACTTTCATCACGTCAGAAAGCTCTTTCACTCTGTTTTGCAGTCAATTCACAGCTCTATCCTAGACTTGGAAAAAATTGATTTATTTTCTATCATTATAATTTTGCCTATTCCTGAATATCCTGCAATCGGATGTATAGTCTTTATATCTGGGATTTTTTTTCCCATAGCCTAATGATTTTGAAGTTTATCCATGATGTTTCTACTGGATTTTAAAATTGGAAAACCACTTTGAGAAATAGTTTATATTGTGAATTGAAACTTCATGTATGTATATTGAATAGGAGGCATACACAAAGTCTCATTTACAATGTGCAAAATAGTTAAAAATTGAAAAAACATATTGATGTATACATAATGAATAAATAATGCAGTATTTCACTGAATGGATTTTACATAGGAAAAGTGAATGAACCATAGCTATGTGCAATAATGTGAAATAAACCTTACTTATAATACCATAACACTAATTAAAAGATTAATCCAGTTACAGACCATAACATAAGGCATGATACTTTATTACACATTTCAAAATTATCTGAAATTTAAAATACATTGTTTTGGTTCATATATATGATTTAAAAAAATAATGAAATCAAAAATTGTAAAATTTAGTACAATGTTTTCCCTGGGTGGTGACATAAAAGAGGGAAATATGAAAGGAGCCCATAGTTAGCTTTAATTTGTTATAAATATTATAGTTCTCAGATTGGGTAATATGTTCATGAGGTCTTTACAAACAAAGGAAAAAAACAACAAATAAATAAAAGCCTAGTGTATCACCAACTAAAATACATTAGTTTAATTACATACACTTGAGTTTCAAGAACAAACAGCAAAACAAAACCAAAAAGCAACAAAAAAGTGGGAAACGTATCCAGAAGTGTTTTAATGTTGTTGCTGTTGTTTTAAAGAAAAATAACTAGTTCAGAAGAGTAACTGCAAATAGCATTGATATGACTATCTTAAAAATAAGAAGTTCTTAGGGCTCAGAGAATCTGAAATTTTGTTATAGAAGAAATAGTTTTCATAAACTACTCTCTATCCAACATTTTAGGAAATTAAGAAGCAGGTTCTTCTTTTATGACTTTATCACAGATTGATCTGTATAGAGTATAACTTTAAAAAATGGCTTTTATCTCATTCTATCTTTAAGTGAAGCAGAGAACTTAGAATTCATGGAGCTTGGAGTACTGGTTGACTCAGGAGAATTAAGCCTTGTCTAGTCATTGAGGCTTTAAATCTTCAAACTATCTCCTTAGTATTAGTATCTGCATTTCCCATGCCTTCCACCTGAACAGTCTGACTTTATCATGACTGATTTAGAAGAATATTTGGCCAAAAATTATGGAAGAATTTTTTCTTACAATAACTGAAAACAAGAAATAGATCTCAAACAGAAGTTGGTTTAGCAAATAAAATAAAAGCTTTCTTTTTATTAAGTTAAAATAAAATGTTAGCTGTATTTGTTTTTTAGTACTACGTTAGTGAAATATATCTTTATCGATCCAGAGTTTATTTGCTTGTAAACTCTTGGTTATTTTCTAGAGTTCTAACAAAGGCAGTTGTGACTGTTTTGCTCATATTTTTTGGTGTTTCGATGAAGAGATGGGCCCTTGGAGATCCTTAATTCACCATTTTTTGGCTGACATAATTCCAGTTCATTTATCTTCTGAAATGGATATTATAAAGTAGCTAACCTGCACAGAATTTCTATTTAATTCAGGAATTTTATAGAAACCTCATTGTTCTTTTTTATTATTGTAATTTAAATTAACTGTTTTCTGGGAACTATACCTCTCCGTAACAGGACATTCATATTCTGGTTTGTTTATATAAGATCAACCAAGTGTCTCAAGCACTTGTTAAATCTACTTTACATTTTCATTCTTTTCCTAATTGTACAAATGCCTATTAAGTATTCATTACATATATACAATTGTGTTTGTCAACATCCTAGATATACAGAATTACAATTTATTAAATATGTTTTTAACAAATGCCCAACCTATTAATAGATGCCATCAACAAAACAAAGCAAGGCAAGTAATTTAGTCATTTTTTTTCTTAGCTAATCTTACCTGGTATATTTATTTGCTCCTTTTTGAGCATGCTAATCCATATATGAAAGTGCAGCTTGTTTCATATCCAGACCTTTGTGCTGAGAAGCCCTTCTTTTCCCATTTGTTTCATTGTCATCCTTTTGTAGATGAATCTTGATCATTTCTCAGTCCTTTCAATATCTAGTTCTCTTATTTCTAAAACGTGATTAGAAAAGCCCATGTTCTAAAATTTTGAATGCCTGTTCCATATTGGATCTATGAGCACTCCATTTTAGCACTGCAAAGTTGTAGATGAATTTTCCAACAGCAAGTTCTAGGTTTTGCTTACCTCAAGATATCCTGACCTTGGTTAGTATCTCCAAAGAGAGAAAGGGTGACCAGAAAAAGAATTATTTTATGAGATAGCATATGAACAGGGTTTTAAAATTAGTAAAGTAGTGAAATTATGTGGGTTTGATCTCAGACTCTTATCTTTGTATATGCAAAGAAGTATCTGTTTGTGAAATTGGTAATAATAAATAATATTACTCACAGATTTTATTGTAAGACTAATACAAAACATGTGAAACTTAAGACATTTTACAAATCTAGAACTGAAAATGTATTATTATGAAGAATGGGCAGGATTGGATGTGAAGAGGCAGGAAGCCAGTATTAATTCTACGGAGGGGTAGGGACATAAGCATAAATGCAGGAAAGTCTACAGTGTATCGAGAGGCCAATCTGTTTGAAACCAGAATTTACAGAGTGAGGCATAATAGCAAACTTGATTAGAATTATTAAACTTATCTAGGATTTGAAAGATAGTGAATACCAATTTAAAGATCTGGATCATTCTTTTCTAGAAAATATGATTTTAACTAGTTAAAACATGTGAACTATTTTGGCTAGAGAAGAAAATAGGTAGTGAACAAGTTTCATTTTCTAATATAAGAAGGACCATCAGGTGGAAGAGATTGTTCTATCTTGCTCAAGATTGCAAACCTAGAGCTATCAGTTTAGTTTATATGTAGGCATATTTATAGTCAGATAAATAAACTATTTAGAACAAACATGTCTGTCAAGACAAGACTGTTATATATAATAATAAAGTGTTATTCACTAGAATTAAAATAGCAAAGGCAAGACAAACCACAGATGATCTAAAAGGTGTCGATGTAGAATAGGAATTAGGAATTTATGTATGTATAGGAGCATATTTAATTTTCAGTAAAGAAACTGCATGATTTGATCACACTCTGAAAATGATACATAGCTTAATGAAGGTTACGATCTATAGAAACACAAAAACAGACTTCGATGCCTTAGCAGTTTAAAGTCCCAGTGAAAAGTCAGTATTCATAGAGAAACATGCAGATGTTACAGTTTTGACATAACAGCCAGCCTTGATATTCATTAATTTCTCACTCTGATGACTTTCCTCCTTTTTACTTTGATACCTATTGCTGTGCATGCTTCATCCAGTTCTTAAGTTTTGATTCCTATTCTGGTAAATTGAGCTACTCTTGACTATTTTTTGCTTTGTGAAGTTTAGCATTTATCTCCAGACTCTTAACTCACAATGTCCTTTAAACTGAAAACACCAAAAGCCTCCCAAAGCTTTTTCCCAACTCCCCACACTGCCACCCCTGGAGACCTTTTTCTCAATTATTTTTATTACCTTCACTGACAGGTTTTACTGTTGTTGTCATTCTTTTGTGAAAGGTATTTTTCAAGCCTGGCTATTGCTAAGTCATGACCCTTATCTGTATATCAAAGTCTGTTTAGGGAAGGAAAATATTATGGAACACAAAGCAAGGTTAGGGGAGCAGAACTGTAACTTTGTCATTTGCAAGCTATCTTAACTTTGTAGGCGTGGACTTTTACTGTCATTTTATTCAGTAAATGTAAAGGTATAAAAAACAAGCTGTAATCCAAACCACCAAATAATATACTGAATGAGTCAGACCCAGTGGTACATTTTTGGAAGGGCTAGTATGTTAGGATTCTCCTAGGATGTTAGCATGTCTCCAATACTGTAAGTCACTCCTTAAGCAATCAAGTTTTAGAGCTATTGGGTATGACTTAACAATCCATAATAAACCTGCAGTGTTGAGTAATTCTTTTAGAGATCTGAGAGCATTCACATCCCCTGTCCGTATATTCCTCTTGATCTTTAAAATGACCAATCCTTAGCTCGTTTTGTGAATTCAGGGTAAGTCAGGCACAAGGCTGTCTTCTGTGAGTCAGAGTGACAAACACTTTATCAAGGTTTAATTAGATTTTTTCTTTTACAACCAATGACTCAATAGCCCTTTCATAAAACAATGCTGAAAGAATTTGTACATGCAACTTTAAGGGGGAAAGAGTGGATTCCCTAACCCATTTGTCAACATTGTGGAATCAAAGAAAAACTGTTCAAAGATAGGGCTAACAATCTGCTTTTACATGAAGTAGATAGTGTTTCATTGCAACGCAACGTTTGATATATAGATTCATGGCATTATGTTTTTATCTTGTAATACTGACACTGCTGGCAGCTCAACCTGCTATTCCATGAGAACATCCCGTAGGAATTCTGGAATTTATCATCTGTCCACGTAAAAAGAGATAAAGCAAAGGAAAAAATATTAAGGCTTATTTTTATCAATAAAACAGGGCTGCGCCTCCAGAATCAAAGCTTCTAAACCTCTATCATGAGCAGTCCGAAAGAAATAAGTTGAGAGGCAATGGCAAAGAAATGTATATGAACAATATCTTTTTATGTCAGCACATTCTATTCAGCTTATTTTCTCCTTGAAAATCACAGAATAGCAAAGAGTCTTACTTTAATTTTCATTTCGAATTTATAACTATAATGATGCCTTGCCAAGGAAGTGGTGAAAATATGAACTGTGAAGATGCTATAGTCAAAGCTTCTGAGTTGCTATCAGCATAAGAAGGTATAAAAAGACAGAAACACGCTTTTTAGAGGAGATTCGTTTGACATGCAGGCTACAGTTCCTATGTGGCCAATAGTATTTGAGGAAGAGTCTTACTTTGCGTTAGTGAAAAGGAAGTTTATATAAGTAGCCAAAATATGAGCCATCTAAGGTCTGGAACAACACAGTCCAATATATATTTATGAGATAATGGAGATAATTAATATCTGCACTGTTCTTAATAGTGTCCACAAGCCAAGTGCTGCGATTGATCACTTAAAATATACCGAGTTGGGGCCGGGCGCGGTGGCTCAAGCCTGTAATTCCAGCACTTTGGGAGGCCGAGGCGGGTGGATCACGAGGTCAAGAGATCGAGACCATCCCAGTCAACATGGTGAAACCCCGTCTCTACTGAAAATACAAAAAATTAGCTGGGCGTGGTGGTGCGTGCCTGTAATCCCAGCTACTCGGGAGGCTGAGGCAGGAGAATTGCCTGAATCCAGGAGGCGGAGGTTGCGGTGAGCCGAGATGGCGCCATTGCACTCCAGCCTGGGTAATGGGAGCAAAACTCCGTCTCAAAAAAAAAAAAAAAAAAAAAATAGTCAGTTGGATGAAGGGACAAAATTTCAAATTTCATTTGATCTTAATTAATTTAATTTTATACTAAATATATCTATAAAACTTTAATTTGTGAAATTAAAGGGGAACATGTTCAAATAATGTAGGTAACTTACAGAGTTTGCTGAAACCACATTTCATTATATCCCTTTCCAAGTCAGTTTTACTGAATGATGGTTTGTGTATTTAAGCATATCTTGCTTAGGAAGTATTTGAAAAAATTTGATGCAGAGAGAGATGTTTTAAACTTTTATTTGATATAATTCATATGATTGGTAAAGGGAGGCTGTGGAAGAAACTGATTGACCTACTTTCTAAGATCTTCAAATAAATACTTTCCTCATTTGAACTCTGTGATTGTCAGTGCTTTATGTTAACTTTTTATTGATATGTCACAGTGATAAATTAAACATGAAGCCTAAAGAAAAAATAAATGTGAAAAGGGCAAGAAGACTGGAATTCAAATACAAGCTAGTATGGATTAAAGAGATGCAAAAGATACTACATTTATTTGCATTGTTAAAATGCTTTGAGCTCCGTGGAATACCAGAGAAGAAAATAAGATTTGTCATAAAAAATGATGAGATGTTAATAAGATGAATCATATTTTAGTTTCTGTAGGTCCTTTTAGATATATCTCATTATGACTATGCTTTAAGGAAAGCATTTAATTCTTTTCTTGTTTACCTTTTCCCCCATTTGTTTGATAATTATTTATCTGATGTTTAACATTTCCTATATTATGTGCTAAATTAATAGTGCCTTGTGCTTATCAAAAAGGTTGTGATGGCTGGGCTAAGTTGCTTAAGCCTGTAATCTCAACACTTTGGGAGACGGGTGAGCAGATACATGTTTTAGTTTAGTTCAAATTCAAGAAAAACATCATTTTTCATCTTGAGAAACAATGGGGATTGAAATAATAATATAAACCTGTATTTGGAAATACACTTAACATCTTAAAAATAGTTATTTGTTAAATATTCTTACATCAATTGTTTGGATAATACTAAAAGTGTACAGGTGTTCGCTTGATCAGGAGTTCAAGAACAGTCTGATCAACATGGTGAAGCCCCGTCTCTACAAAAATAAAAAATTAGCCAGGTATGATGGTATGTAGCCCCAGCCCCTCAGGTTGCTGAGGAGGCAGGATCATCCGAGCCTGGGGAGGTTGTGGCTGCAGTGAGCCATGATTGGGCCATTGCATGCACTGAAGCCTAGGAAACAGAATGAGATCTTGGAAAAAAAAAAAAAGGACAAAACGGGTTATGCAGCCATGATTATGCAGAAGAATCTGGTTTCCACTAGGTCTGTAAATTGTACTTTTCATCTTGAAAAACCAATAGGCATTGAAATAATGATATAAACCTGTATTTGGGAATATACTTAACTTATTAAAAATAACTGTTTCTTAAATATTCTTACATCAGTTGTTTGGATAATACTAAAATGTGTACATTGGAGAAAAATAGGATGCCAAAAAATCTAATCTAAATGAAATGAAAAATTTCTAGAAACACACAAATTAGCAAGACTTAAGTATGATAAAGTAGAAAATGTGACAATGCTTACAACTAGTAGGAAAATTAAGTCAATAATCAAAAGACTTCCACTAAGAAAAGTCCAGTTCCACATGAATTTACTGGTAAATTCTACCAAACATTTTAGTTAACATCAATCTTTCTCAAATTCTTTAAAAACATATTGAAGAAGAAAAGACAATTCCAGATTCGTTTCATAAGGCCAGCAGTTCCCTAATATCAAAGCCACTATCAGAAAAAACAACTAAAAATATGTTTAAGAATATTAGTGCAAAAATGCACAATAAAATACCAGGAAAAAATTTAATCATATAATAAATGGATTATATACCATGACCAAGTGAATTTATTCCTGAAATGCAAGAATGGGCCAATGCTTATAAATAAATCAATGTAATACACCACATTACCAGAATGAAGTAAAAATATCCCACATAAACTTTTCAGTTGATGCAGAAAGAGCATTTGATAAACGTTAATGTACTTTCATGATCTAAACACTTAACACCTTAGGAATAGAAATATCTCAACATATGAAAAATCAACTTCTAACATATAAGATATAATCAACAGCTAACATCATACTCAATGGGGAAAGACAAAAGATTTCTAAGATCAGGAACTAGGCAGAGATTCTCACTTTTGCCACTTCTATTCAATATAGTATTGCAAGTTCCAGCCAAAATTATTAGGCAAGCAAAAGAAATAAAATTTCAGATAACATAATTTTATATGAAGAAAAGATTCCACACCAAAACAAATAACTATTAGAACTTATAAACAAACTCAGTAAAGTTGCAGAATACAAAATTATCATGCACAATCGATTGCATTTCTATACACTAACAATAAAAAAACAAAAGGAAATTGGGAAAACATTTTCATTAACAGTAGCATCAAAAAGAATAAACTACTTAGTAAAAAATTTAACCAAGGGGGTGAGAGACATGTGCACTGAAACCACAAAATGTTTCTAAAAGAAATTGAAGAAGATAAATAAATGAAAAAAATTCAATGTTCCTTAATTGGAAGACTCTTGTATAAGATTCAAACAGATATTTGTTTGCTAGTGTTCATAGTAGGACTATTAACAACAGTCAAAAGGTGAAGTAGCCCAAATATCCATTGGTGGATGAATAGATATACAAAATGTGGTATACACATACAAAATAATATTTCTTAACCTCAAAAATACAGGAAATTCTGACACAAGCTACAGCATAGCTAAACCTGGAAGACACTATACCACGTCTTCCAGAAACAAGCTAGATGTAAAAGAATACATGGGTCTAATTACATGAAGTACCTAGAGTAGTCAAAGTCATAGCAACAGAAAGCAAAATGGTGGTTGCCAGGAGCTGGGGGATGGCAGAATGGGGAATTCTTGTTTAATGGGCACAGAGTGTGAGTTTGGAAAGATGAAAAACTTCTGTAGATGAAAGGTGATGATATTTATATAACAATGTGAAAGTATTTAATTCTATTGAATTATACACTTAATAGCTAAATTAAATTTTACAGTAGGTCTAATTATCATAATAAAAAATGTCAACTAAATGTAATATGGTATCCTGGATTGGATATTCTGCACTCTTGTCTGGAACAGAAAGAGGATGTTAGTGAAAGGAAAAAACCACAGTGAAAGCTGAACAGAATCTCTGGTTTAGTAAATATTATTGAACCAATGTAATATCTTAGTCTTGGCCAATATTCCATGGTGATGTAAGAGTTTAACATTAGAGGAAGCTGAGTCAAAAAACTATTTGAAACTTTGCAACTTTTTGATAAATCTAAAAGTATTGTAAAATATCAATATTTATTGAATAAAAGAAAATTTAGAGGAAAATATTTGCTATACATATTTACAATGCATCTAACATTAACCAACAGGTGTACTCAATAACTAAACCATCTCAATAATTTAGCAATTTTTAAGTGGTCTAACTCCAATCATTCCTCCTATCTTAGACATTGTTGTTTTCTGATATTTTCACTCTACTTTGGTTTTGACAATGAAAATAAAAATGATTTCTATGTTGTATATTAGTGTTTAGATTTACCCATAGGTTTATTAATGACACATTAATCATTTTTATTTATAAATAGGATATTTAATTTCTATCCAAGGTTCATCCTTTGAGATTTCTTACCCTGACAGTCTATTAGTAGTACATTCTCAATATTTCTCTCTGATTCTCTCTCTCCTGTTCCTTCCTTCCCTCCCTCCTTCTCTCTTTGTCCTTCTCCTTCTCTCTCTTTCTCTTCAATGTTTACTAATATTGCTTTACAATAATTTTATTTAAGCACTTTGAATATATTATTCTATCTTTGAGATTTAATTTTTGCTGTTAAAAAATTTGCTGCTTTTTAATTCAATTTTAGACAGTCTTTCTGACCTCCCATCCAAACTTTATCATTTTTTAGGATCTCATCATTCTGCTGATGTTTCTCACGTTCAATGAAATAAGTTTTGAATTGATTAGTTTTGTGTGCTGTATTAGTCATTTTCTGTGCTTATCAAGTCTAAAGATTTGTGTTGATAATAAATGTAGCCCCACCCTGAGCACCAGAATTTCATATCAGTCTAGATAAATAAAAAAATTGTTTTTTATGATATTATTTTGAAAAGCATTATGGCCCTTTAACATATATTCAATTTCATATTTATCTTTGAATATAAGTGCCTTTAATTCAATTGCATATTTAATGTTTCAAAATGTGTATCTGATTCTGTTTCAAAGGTTTAATATAAGTGTTTCCTCCAAATACCTTTCTCTTAGTCAATTTGAGCTGCTATTAAAAAATACCATAGACTATGCAGCTTCTAAACTGTGAGAATTTATTTCTTACAGTTCAAGAAATTGGGAAGAGCAAGAATAATGGGTCAGAAGATTTAGTATCTGGTGAGGGCCTGTTTCCCCATAGATGACCCCTTAATGCTGTGTCCTCACATGGTACAAGGAGCAGGTAGCTGTCTAGAACCTCTTTTACAAGGGCACTAATCTCATTCATAAGGGTTCTGCCCTTGTGACATAACCATATCTCAACTGACACCACCTCCTAATACCATCATCTTAGGGGAGAGATGACAATCTATGCATTTTGTGTGAATACATTCAAATCAAAGTAAGCTTTTTGAAGCTGTTACTTAAAATAAAATCTACCTTCCTTTGATGAGATAGTTTATCTTCTTTGTGTTTCAGTAAACTTCTCAAATCTTAGCAAGCCAAATCTTAGAAGAAGTTTTAGATATATTTGCATTTTGAAAAAAAGTATAAAATGTTGAATGAAAGTGTTCTTTCCCACTTATTATTTCAATTAACAAATTAGCAGAATAGATAATACCAAAATTCATAATATTCATATAGGGAAAATGTCATCTGTAAATGTTAAACATTAAAAAATAATGAATAAACTAAAGTTGTCAGTTAAGTATCCAGTGAAGAAGCTTGTGGAGATTTCTGTTTCCAGCCAAGATGGCCTTAGAAAGAATGAATTTATCCTTTTACCTGAAATCATAAAAAAAAATTGAAAACTATGTGAGATATTAGTTTTCAATACCTAAAAATCAGGTAAACAAAAATCAACTATGAATGATAAGAAAAAGTTGAAGAAATTTGAAGCAAGCATATGATTGTCCCGGATTACTACCTTGGGAATGACCATTCTTACTGCAGGAAGGAAAACCCACTATAATATGATAGTCTCTAAGTTTTGGAAACAAAATGGAGCGTCCATGAAGAAAAAGGTATCTTCAATCAACAGGACATATTTCCGTGGAGGAGAAAGCGATACAGAGACTACAAAAATTGCATAGAATCTTTTTTGAGTATTCAATAGAATATTAACCAACACATGTGTGGTTAGGAAACTACCTGTGACCAGGAAAAACATTACCTGAAATGATTAGTGGTAAGAATGACTACCACTCACATGGGAATGGGAATAGCGTCAGTTCCTAGTCTTCATGTTAGAAACTATCAGAGGCTTTAAGTAGAATATTCAAAGCACCTTTCAGTAATGGGACAATAATGATTCTAAACATCACTCTGTACCCACATCTTCAACCAATCTTAAGCTCAGACCACACAATTTGTAGGTAACTTGATTGTGTCACAAAGCAAAACCCACAAAAGTTTTAGGAATCAATAATATGCCACATGCAACAATTAAAATGTACAATGTCTGGCATCCAATAAAATATTAATAGGAATGCAAAGAAGCAGTAAAGCACAATTCATAAGAAAGAGAAAAATAAGTCAGTAGATACCAACCTAGAATTAACAGCAATAATAGTTTTTAAAATAAACATTGAAAGTTATACAAATATTCTGCATATTCAATAAGTTAAGGGAAGACATAGAAAATATTTTTAAAAATCAAAACTAAATGTCTAAAAGGAACTTAAAAGACATGTTTGTGTATAAGAAATAAAGAATAATAACAGCAGATTTATGAAAAGAAACAAAATAAGAGAGAAGACAGTGTTTCAGTACCCTTAAAATCCTGAAACAAAAAAGTCAACGTAAAATTCTATATTCTGCAAAAATATAACTCATAAAACATTCTGGAAAAGGCAAAACTATAGATAAAACAGACAGATAACGATTGCCAAAGTTTAAGAGTGAGGAGTCAGTTGAATGGTAAAATACAGAGGATATTTTAGGGCAGTGAAACTATTCTTTATGATACTTTAATGATGAATTTCAACACTGTGAATTTTTCAAAACCCATGTAACTATATAGAAAGTTGAACCTTAATTTTATGTGCATTAAAATACTTTAAGATATTCAGGGATACCAAAATAAAATGAAGATTGTGACAAATCAATTTAGCTAATTGTACTAAGCAACTTCACTGAAGGAGGTAAATAAAGATGCTGACCTAAAGAAATTTGGAAATGTGTGGAGTGTGTAGAACTAAAGACAACATACATTACGTATAAACAACATACTACAGTGGATAAAATGTATCCTATAGAGCTACTGGTTTGAATTAAAAAAACCCTCTACATGCATACTGAAATTGAAAAATTAAGTAAATAGATGACAGATGGTGAGAACTAGATTTTCACTGTTAGAGTGGTATTTTACAGATAGTCCAAGGGAGAAGGCTAAAATGATGTAGGAATGGACTATATTTTGAATTACCAAGCTTAGCTTTACATACACACATACACACACACACACACACACACACACACACACACACACACACACACAATGATGGGATAAGTCAAGGGACACAAGTGTCAAATGAAAAGCTTCTGACGGCCAAAGAGAACAAATAGTAGGTCAAAATGAGGTGGAATATAAGGTGAAATATAAATTTCTGTACCTGAAATGTGGCCTGTGCATAGTGACTTCCTTCCAATTAATACAGTGTAAAACAAGGTGGAAAAGAGTAACTTTACAGTGGAGAAACCTGACAGACAGTAACTCAGCTAAGTGACTGGTTAATATGAACTGTGGTTAAGTCATGTTGATAACATATACCTTATATAATAAGATGAAAATGATACATTATATATGTGGTCTTACTCCTCAAAACATATAACATCAGTCTAATTATGATAAAATCATCAAACAAATTACAATTGAGGGACATTTTACAAATTACTTGACCAGCACTCCTTAAAATTCTTGACATCAAAAACAAGAATGTATGAGAAACTGTCACATCTAAGAGGCATTTAAGGAGACATGGTGAATAAATGCATCATGGTGTCTTGGATGGGACCCTGGGATAGACAAAGTGCATTAGGAAAAATCTAAAATAATCTAACTAAAGCATGAACTTTAATCAAATAATGTCAATATTGGTTTAATAACTGTGATTAATGCACCATATTAGTGTAACATGTAAGTAATAGAGGAAACTGGTGCAAAGGTTCCTCTGGAATGTAAGCATTCTCTGTATTTATTTGCAACTTTTCTATAAATCTAAATCTATTCTAAAATGGAAAGTTGATTTTAAAGTATCAATTTCTATGTTCCTAATGTGTGCTTTATTGCAGGTGAACTATACCTTAATAAAGCTGATTTTTTAAAAAGTATCCAATGAAGAAGTCAAAACCTAACAATGGGATTAAAGCAAATTAAGTACAAGACAAGAAACAATTTAAAAAATAAGCAGACATTAATGGGATAAAACATAAAATTAGAGTCAACAGAAGCAGACACTAATTATTTGAAAAGACTTACAAAATTGGCAGGCCTCAGTAATAACAGATAAAGGGGAAAAATGAAGAATTAAGGAAATAATTATAAAATGGGAAAGTTCTTTATGCCAACAGTGAAAAAACTTAGACAAAGTAGCAACCTCCAAAAACTATTGTTTTCTTAAATGAACAAATAATGAAATAGAAAATATAAGTAAAACACTATTAAGTGCAATGAATTAATACTTAAAATCTGTGTATTGGATTTAAAATTGATTTAGCCCCTTAGAAAAACTGTTTGACAGAATCTGTGATTCAACAATTTCTTCCCTGTATACACCCAACAGAAATAAATGCGTACACAGAAGATATTGCAAGGTTATTTACAGCAGCACTATTTATAATATTCAGAAAATTGAAAAATCCAAGCGTTTATCTCCAGTAGAAGGGACAATAAATTGTGGCATATCCATACAATGCCCTTATACTGCACCAAGACACTGTTGTAAAGGACAAGAAGAAAGAATATTACAAATGTAATGTTAGGTTTTAAATACCACATAATACATAGTTCATTTATATGAAGTTTAAAAAACAGAACAAAATAAAAATGGCTATAACCAATCTATTTTGTTTTAGGTAAGAATAGTGGTTATCTTCAAGGAAGAGAGAAACCAAGAGCTAGAAATGAGATCTGGATGGAGTTCTGGATACTGGTAATATTTTATTTCCTTGGCAGTTTCTGTTTGGATTTGTTCTTTTGGTGAAAATTCAAGCAACTACATACTTATAAAAGTACTCATACTCAGGATAGATGTTCCAGTCTTCCAAACAAGACATTTCCACCCAATACAAAATTCATGCAAAGATATCATGAAGAACATTTACAGACCAATCTTATTTTTCACATTGTTGTAAAAAGCATAAACAAAATATTGGTAATACCTAGAGTATATATTTTCCATTTTTCTAAACACATAGTAAAACTTTTAGAGGTAGCACTTAGCAAGGAATGGGGAGAGAGAGGGAATGTATTTGAAAATGGGTTAACAAATGGCTTTTTAATAAATTGAGATGACTGGGAGATGTGTTAAATGACATTTTAGACAATACTAAAGGTAGAGAGTTGATGAAATAGGAGCTACCTAAAAACTTACCCAGAATGCAACAGAGTAGCCTAGCGGTTGAAATAAAGAATTCGTGAAACATGGAGGATAAAAATGAGGTCTAATATTCATATCTCAAAAGAGAATATGTAGAATAAGAGAGAAACAATACTGTAGAATTTTATTTGCATAAAGATTTTGTACAGTAACTTTTGTGCATTTATTCAGCTCAGTAACAAAATTGTTTTTGTATCTTTACAAGTAAAAGGAAGACCCAGGGATACATTGATCCAATCATTTGTCTAACATTGAAAGGCAAGTCATGCCTGTGAGTCCTGAGACACCCTCAGGTGACACTAATGTCTCCGTGCATCTTGAAACTAAGCAATAATTTTTTTTTATTTGTACTTGGGAAGAACATGCTGTGAAATCATGCAAATAATTGAATAAGACGAAAAAAGCTAATGCTACTGTAAGACTTTTCTCTACTAAACCTAACAAGTTTTCACCTGATAGATTATAAGTTTCTTATAAACCCTCTCATTTTAGAGATAAGAATGACATTGTAATAAACAAAATAATAATATATGTGGGTTTTAAATATCATCCTTAGTTTTTAGATTCCAACTTTAACTTGTTCTAACAATTTCTTTAAAGTATATTAAATAATGTTAGGACTTCATATTCTTTCCCTTGTATTAGACACTTTCCATGTGAGAAAGGAACATTGCTTGAAAACAACTTTTATGGTATATGTAACCACAGAGAGCAAAATTGATTTTGTCATCATCCTAATGCCTTGGCACTTAAAAATATAGTTTGTTTTGGTTTGGTTGTGTAAAGCCATTACCTACATTTGGATAGGAAAGCCAATCTAGTGGAATTGTAGATAAAGAAGATTTATAAAAGTGGCATTAGGGGTCAAATATTAGAACTGAAGTTGTACTATTTGTTCTATAAACTGGGGAAGCCTTAACCAATTAGTAAAAGTGAAACTACAGCCTGGCCAATATGGTGAAACACTGTCTCTAATAAAAATGCAAAAATTAGCCAGTTATAGTGGTATATGCCTCTAATCCCAGCTACTTGGGTGGCTGAGGCAGAAGAATCACTTGAACCTGGGAGGCGGAGGTTGCAATGAGCCAAGATTGTGTCTTTGGGCAACAGAGTATGGACCTGTAAAAAAAAAAAAAAAAAAAAAAAAGAGAGAGAGAGAGAGAAAGAAAGGAAGGAAGGAAGGAAGAAAGGGAGAAAGAAAGAAAGAGAGAGAAAGAAAAAGGAAAGAAAGAAAAAGGAAAAAAGTGAAGTCAACCTATGTACACAGTAAAATTAGTCTTGCCTGAGAATCATCAGTCTTTCAGTTAGGAAGAGAACAGCAGAAGGGGCACACAGTTATTCACAGAGAGAAGATATCCAATTTAGAAAAAAAAAATCAAAGGAAAGATTCTCCTCATTTGATGATTAACACACCAGCAATCTGTAATAACATCAAATTCATTGAAGTCAGCAACAGCAGGTTTGTCAGTCCAAAACATAAATCATGTTGCTTGGAGCAAAGGCTTTCAAAATGTATGCTGCCTGTTCATGGATTTATTACTAATCCCATCCATGGTACATATTTGGAAATTCACAAAACTGTTTTTGTATATACATTGTATTTATTAAACACACATTTCTTTCTCCCTCTGAGAGTGTGTATGTGTGCAGAGAGAGAAAGAGAGAGAGAATATAACCAATATAAAATACTTAGTGATTTATAAGTAAAATGCACATTTTTAGGTATATCATATTGTTTGTTAATTTTATATTTTTCTTTATTAACCATAACTTCCAATGGCAAAAACAAGACAAATTGAAAATCAGCATTTTCAATTATTTTGAATCTTGTTTTCTCTCAGAATTTAATAAGTTTTCAGGAGCAAACAACCTACACTATCACACTTTTCCTCCCTGTTGAGTTCTCATTTTTGATTCCCCAAAGGTGAGATGAGGAAGCATTACACTTCAGTTGAAAACACAGATAAGAAAAAACAAAAAAGCATACATTTCCTTCTTAAGAGTCTTAATTCTTTTAGTGCTTTGGAATGCTTTTATTCATTTTGAGCTTTTCAGGACAGATAACCTTTAGATCTCATTACAAGTAATGATGATTTCCATTTTAGATGAATGAACTTGAAATTAACATATCAGAATAACCTGCCAGGGTAAACAATTTTGGTCACATACATTAAAATTGTTTTTTAATTAAAGAGACATTTAATTGTGGTATTCATTAGTTAGTGAAGCGAAACAACAGAAAACCTGAGTTTTTCCGATTAAACAGAAAGCTTAATAGAAACTTGCTATTAAATGTTTTTTGTATTTGCCATTTCAGGTAAATACATATATACATAATTATATACATCAATTTTTTATTTATTCAACAAAAACAAGCAAAAATCTCTGAGACTGATAAGCGCAATGAAGAAAAATTAAAGCCAATTAATGTAGTATGAAGTGGGGTGATCTTTCAGATGAGGAAATAAGAGAAAGCCCCTCTCAGGAACTGACTTTGAACCAATTGAGTAAGGAGCAATTCACGCAGGTACTGGGCAAAATCATTATAGTGCAGGGTTAGTATATACAGAGCCCTGAGACTAGTGAGTGCACAGCGTGTTTGAGGATTAGAAAAGAAGCAAGGTTGTCTGACACACACTTAGAAAAAGCGAGAATGGTAATAAATGTGTTTAGAGAGGCAGCCAGGAGATAAATATTATTGGATTGTATGGGCATTATAAAGAATTTCAATTCAATTATAAGTGTGCTGGCAAATGTTTCATGGTTCCTAGAGTATGGTGACTGGCAGTTTTGGAAAACAATGAAGTTCAATTCTTCAGCCCTCAGTTAAGAAAAGATAGATTAGGCTTCTATGTAAAAGTCTGAAGACGAAAAATGATCATTACATTTATACCTGAGAATTACATATTATCTCCTACCACATATATTTTATGTCTCTGAGATTAAAGTGATGCCTCTGGCCCAGATAAGTGAATACAGATAAACACTCTACATGATTGTGTGTTAGACTGCTCCAACTTCATTTAGTTATGGGTCTGATAGAAGATGAACTTCCAGGAGGTTTGATGTGATTGCAAATCTGAGTAACATTTTAAATTTTAACATGGTGAACATTTCTATCACCCTAAAGCTCACAGTCAGATCTCTTGTACAATGGTTGTTATCTCTCTACTCTGAATCATGACTCTATTGACTTCTTTTGTATCATTTAAATAAGAAAACCTTATTTAACTTGGCTAAATTATGCTGTCTGTTCTTTTCATCAACATCTACTTACCAAATCCCTCAACATGGAGGTCATTTATGGCACTGACAAGAGTAATTTCAGTTGAATAAATTGAATGATCTTCAAGAGAGGAGAAATACTGAGAATGTCAGTCCACTGTATTTAATTTTTTTCTGTAACCTAAAACTAAATTCAATTCTGAGTACTGTTGAGGACAATAGTTTGAGGGAGAGGAGTGTTAACAAAGGAGGCAGGAGAAACATACTTCTTAAGTAGAATGAAATGTGTTGTGAGGACATTATTGAGCTTTAAGTTAGATCAAGTAGATTGTTTATATTTTTCCCATCCTGCTTAGCTTTCCTGGTGCACATTTAGCATAAGTAGATAATGAGATTAAGCTAACATTGTGGTTTAGCTAGTTAATATGGTTTGGCTGTGTCCCATACAAATCTCATCTTCAATGGTAGCTCCCACATTTCTCATGTGTCGTGGAAGGCACCAGGTGAGAGGTAATTGAATCATGGGGGGGTCTTTCCCATGCTGTTCTTCTGTTAGTAAAGAAGTCTTACCAGATCTGATGATTTTAAAAGGGGAGTTTCCCTGTGCAAGTTCTCTCTCGTCTGCCAACATGTAAGATGTGCCTTTTGCTTTCAGCCATGATTGTGAGGCCTCCCTAACCACATGGAACTGTGAGTCCATTAAACCTTTTTTTCTTTATAAATTACCCAGTGTTGGGTATGTCTTTATCATCAGTATGAGAACCGACTAATACACTAGTCTAGTCAAAAAAGAAAGCAAGAAAAAGGGTAAAGAAATTGAAGATCAATAACAAAGAGATGGATTTAATGACAGTCAAAAGGAATCTAATCTTGGTGGGAAGGGGAGAAACTACCAAAATGGGGAGATCAATAGTCAATTGGTGGTGGTTTCAGTGGATGAGATTTTGTTGGAAGAGTTGGGCTTTTGGAATAGTTTATAGTTTAATATAAAACTATGGATATTAAAATAGGGGTATGATAATTAAAATTTTGGAAGTGTTATAGATATCAGTAGTGACAATGTCTGGAGGGAATGATGATTGAAATAGGTGATTGTGGTGAAGTGTAGAAAAAAATTACTGGAGTTAAGAAGAGTAAGAAAAAGACTAAAATATATTATGTATATTACCTGTATAGTGACAGTACCAAAAATAATAATATTCCTATTGGTAGAAAAAAATAATAAGCAAGGTGATACTCTTGTCAATGATACTTTTATTAGGTATTTACAAACATTAGGAAAACATACACATATCTTTCTGGTTCATTTGAAACAGATTGCTGTTCATTTGTTTGTTTTAGGGAATGATAGAAACCTGTTTTAACTCCAGGACTATTGCAGCTTGGGATGTGTGTGAAAGACTATTTGAGAGCACTGCTTGGGAAACACTGTCCCTAGGTGATAATCTAGATTTCAGTTAGAACAGGAAGTGGAAGAAACATTGAGATGAAAGGAGCTTATACACGACTTTGTATATTCAGTGGTCACATAGGAGGAGTTTGCATTGTGAGAGAATGAGTCACTTCAGAGATATACAGAGCCTTGAGTCCTTAAGAATCCAGGTAAAAGGAAAGCACTGCATGGCTTAAACTATTTAGGATGCTGACATACACAAGGACACAGAAAGTATTTGGATTAATTTTGAAGATTCACAATGTGAATGTGTTAACTTGTTCAAATTAGGCTGTTCTATAGAGATATCTTTTAGTAAGTTTATAGTTCATGGACAGAAATGGTTGGGGATTAGAAGAAGTGGTGGTTTCACAATATGTGTAAGGAATTTTCAGATGCTCTACCTTCATCCTTGATATGAATAATGTAAAACCTGGGAAGAGGTGGTTTTACCAGGAATGTGAATACTCTTTGGGGCCATTTTAGTCCCAAATTAGATTCCACCTCTCCATAATGTTTTCTTCTTATATTATGTTAGCAATTAGACATAAATTAAAGCTTATTTTCCTCCATTCTGTAAAGGGGAAAAAGAGCTTTGATTCATATTATGAAGCTGAAGTACAAAAAAGACAGAAAGCTCTCATAATAAATTAGCATTTTGGTGGATTGTCTAGAAAACGGTCATTTGTTTCCTTTTATGAATGGAAAGATACAGATGAGAAGGAAAGCACAAGATGCTAGAAGCCAATAGTGAAGTGCTCATAATGATAAACTCTAATCAGAGTTTAAAGTAAAATGTGGTTTTAAAGTGCCAGTTTGATTTAGTGTCAATAAAACAAAAATCTTCATTTTGTTTCTTAAGAATTTCAGACAATTATATTTCTTGGTGATAGTCCATGAAAAATGTGTCCTATGGTCAATGTATTTTGTAATGCCTTTTCTATTGTATGCATATCTTGGATTCAGACAGTTTAAATTATTGCTTTATAGTCTGAGAATTTGTACAGCGAAGAAGTTTATTTACCTCTGTTTAATGAAGAGTTTTCCAATATTTTTGACCATAAAATTGTGTTTCATATGTTGCATGTCTTTACTTTTGTTTGTGCACCTGGGCATGTGTCAAGTAAGTACCTATTGAATTTTGCAGCAATTCTGTTCCTATGATTAAGTTCTAGGAAAGATTGATCTAGGAGACTTTTGTTCTTCTATTATCCACCAAGAGTTCAAACCTATTGTAAGTGATACACTTCATTTCTGACCCACTTAGGCACAATGTTTTGCATAGGGCTTTATACCCTAAACATTTTCGAGGTCCTCTGGCAAAAGTAAATTTCATATTAAATCTTAATTATCCATTTAAGAGGACACTGTTAACTGATATCTGATAATGTAAACCTGACTATATTATGGAATATAGTATGTAACACCCATGTGAACTCAAGACTTTCAAAACAAAGAGCATCAATACTACTTTCAACATAAATATAAATGTATAATGTCTTTTGATAATATATATAGAATCATGTTAAATTATCACATGCAAGCTTCTAGACTTCTGATGGCACAATTACTGAAATAATTAGCATTTATTTCGTTGTCTTCCTTATCTCCTGGCATTGAGAAATAAAGTCATTGATTTTTTAATTTTCTACTAATCACAACACATATCTATTAATATAGTTGTATATTTTACTTTACTTTTCAAAATTGCATTTCTTTTGAAACCAAAATAAAATCCCAAATACAGTGAAAACAAGACATAATTTTTTACATCAATGATATATGTCACTTGGGAATGCCAATCTCTGCATTTCCTTCAAACAAAAATAATCAAACTTTTTCTTTAGGTCATCCATTGGAAAATTCTCATAATGATATCCTCCATTCAAGGATGGAAATGATAGGATAATATGCACTTATTATAATAATGACTTTCAACAAGATAGCATTCACAAAACTTAATGGTTCAAGCAAACATTAAATGTATAATTTTAACAAGCAAGTATATGGCATCAGATGAACAAGTACATACAAATTACCCAAATTAACTATTGCACTTACAATGCATAAAACAAAGGAAAGATTAGGTCTTCAAAAACCTATAAAACATGGACAATAGCACAATATAGTGAAGACAAAATGATATAAAAATGCATATTAAAAATTAATAAGTTTTGCAATTGTTTAGACATTCCAAGTGGCCTATTATTACACACACACACACACATATCCTGTATGTATATAGTATATGTGTGTATAGTATAGTAATATATATTCTATGTTCTGTAGTATACTATAGAATATATAAACACATAAATATATTATGTATAGATATTACTGATAAATTTTTAAGCAAGTGAAAAAATTATCAAATTCTAAAGGCTTTTGAATGGGTGTGTGAATCTGCCATCATTAGCACATTCATAGTCAATTAGGTGACCTTTGACCTCAACATATTATAAATATATCAACTCAATTATTTTATTTTGTTGTTTTTAAAAGGTAAGCAATCCTCCAAGCCATACACTTGGTTACTCAGGGGGAATATAACCTGTATGAACCTGGACCAAATGTATAAGTATCAACCAGAAGCAAGTATTTAGCAACTCTTCAAGTTTTATAGTCTTTACTATACTATTTTTAATGGCCTTCAAGTTAGATAAATATAAGGGCAAAACTACTACATTTTATACAAAAAAAAATCTGTCAGCCCTGCTCCTATTCACTATACAATTCACCTATTTTTCATTAAATAAACTATTTATAATACTCCTGGTTTTGACATTGCATTGCCTATCAATTTGACATGTTAGAAATGAAAGAAAAGAGATTTTTTTTTTTTTTGCTCCAACTTCTATTAAGTTTTGTATTTCTTGGAGACAGTGCTAAATTAATATTGCAACAGATAACTTACCTGTCCCCTGTATCCATATCACTGAGAAGTTTTTAGTCGATATTAAACTGAAATGCAATAAAAATTTCGGTCTGGATCAATGTAAGGAAATACAATATCTAAGCAATTTAATGTTAAGTTCATTTTGACAGCTTTTAAAACAGAAAATATGTGTTTACCTAGACAATCAACAGAAGAAAATTGCTCTGTTTCTTATCTGACATGAGTCCAAACACAGAATTTTTGATTTACATTAAACCATGAAATAAAACTACCATTGTTTGCTAATAATAATACCTAGGTTAATATGTAAAATACATTTTACACAACTGTAAAATATAAGTGAATAAGTCTTTCTAGCTATATTAACATCTATATATGACATAAAATACTTCATAAAATTGATATATTCTCCTAAATACGGTTACTCTGAAGATATATATATATTTAAAGCATAAATCTTCTTTTAATGTAATAATATCAATTTTACTCAGCTTCCAAATTTTCCCTCAGGTACTCAACATCCACAAATTCTGTTGTGCAGTCAATACCTGGAGGGAGGAGAAAATGTTGTCTGGATACACACTCTGTGTTACAGATTTATGTCTAAAAATACAAAGAGACGAATGGATACAAAACACAGAGATTTTCTGATAAAGCCTCTGCTCCCTGCCATCACTCTTTGAAGGTGTAATTGATTTGTGAAACTTGATTATTGCCGCCAGTGCTGAGTAAATGATGGCACAGCCACTTTTGTTTCCATGATTCACACTTAAAATCAAAATTGTTCATCCCAGTATCCTCTACTCTCTCCTATAAAGTGGTAGTCCAGTTTAATTATATTTAAACATATTTCAAGTGTTTTAAATGTCCCAATCATTTAAGATTTATTCAGAAAGTAATTAAGAAAATGGGCCCTGTGGCATTTTCATCTTTTAACCATTTTTCAGACTACAGCATTTGTAAATAAATATAAAAGCAGAAGGCCAGAATTGACTTTGAAAGGTTGTCTGTTTTAGCTATTTTACATTTGAACTACTGCATACAGGGCACTTAACAATTCTATGCAAAATAAATTGGGATCGCAATCAGAAAGAAATAATAGAAATAAGAAACGAAATTTACATCCGGGAACAGAGTAAAAAATACAATTCCAGAGAAAAATAGGGCATTGTTAAAAGGGCTTAACTTTTCATCATCAAAACACAGTGACAATTTTATGTTTCAGGTGCAAGTGTAACATGCAATTTATATTTCCTTTCCAGATATTTAAAGTTAGAACAGTCGGTTCTATCTATAGGGTGTGAAAAGAAGTCTACACATTTACACTCTAATGTTTATGAGTCAATAGAAATGAAAGCGGTTTTCGTCAATATTACTCTCACTTTATTTGATTGAGTTACTTCAACTGCATCTTACGATTTTACAATGTAACTGACTGCAAGATAAAATAGGATGCAATCTGAGGCACATTTATGTCCTTTCACATTTAGGTATGACTGCTTTTTTATGAAATCTTCTTGCCTATTGTTTTGTTTCTATAAAAATAAGACTTGCATATATTTTAGAAGAATGTATCTAACTCTACGAAGACTTTCCATCTGTATTCAGTTTAGTTGAAATGTATGCTCAATTAGTTTATATGGCTGAACTGAGAATTCCATATTCAGATTAATTTAGTTTTCTATTTTTAAAAGACTGAGATTGAATAGAATGCTTTTTTCTCAGTGTGGCCTGAATTTGTTCCACCATCCTACAAAGGAAGAATCTCATTTTGCCCTTTATTTCAACCTAGAGGGTAGTAAGTCACTCCCTTAGGTGTAATAATCGTGGCACTAACTGTGATTCAGTTAGCAAGATGGTGATAATGATAACAATAACTCAGAGTCTTTTACCCTAGAGACTCTCAAAGACACCACTAGTACTCACTCTCCCACATTATGAGTTTCATGAACTGTACCTGAAGGTTTAAATGTAGCCCTAAGCTGAGAAGTATTTTTTAAAAGTGGCACCTTGTTAATATGATAGCATACATCTGTTCCCTGTATGCCTTTGGAGTTGTCTCTGCATATAACAACAACAAGTTTTTACAACTGTCAGCAAATGCCCGCACAACTGGGGAAAAAAAGGGAGAATGTCTTGTACTCCATGTATCAACAATATTACTACCCATATTCCTTTGTTGTGGATAGTTATGGAGTAAATATATACTTAGTAGAGTCAATTGGTACCAAGAAAAATTGTCAGGGTCATGAAAGGGGTAGAGAGTACTGAATGCTGTCGAGTTGTTTCAATTTATAGGATATATCTGGCATGTCACTTGTGCCCAGAGCAGTATGTCTTTCAATGTCTTAAAGGCATTTCTGGATTTTATTTACTGGGTATATTTCTATACTGATTAACAGTCATAAGCATCTCTTTAATATTTCTTCTCTCATTCATTTACTCCATATAATAAGGGGGCAGGACAAAAATTAAAATAAGATAACGTGAGTTATTAAAATAATTCATCTTTTATCAAAACTTGTTTCCATAATGATTGAATGAATATGTGATATAAAATGAAGAGAAAAGTAGAGGTTAAGTTAAGGTAATTGGAGGTCTGTCAAACATTAATTTATCTCTGAAATCTTTGCTGATGTTGGAAATAATGAACAAAAATGTATTGGAGAATATAAAAGTTTCAACCGGGTGACTATCAAGCTGAACTATCATTAGAGTATAATTAGGACATTTTCATTATTAGTTTATTTTGTCTGTCATTATGGATTATTTTTTAAAGGATAGCAGTGAAAGCAATTTTTAAAATAATAATTTTCCTTTAATGTGGTGTTTGAACTAGATACCTTGCACATGCATGTCTATGGGCAAGTACCTGTATGCAACATATAGGCTAAGATATTCATGATACGTCCATGAACAAAAGGTCTCTATCTAGAAGGAGGTAAGAGAATGAATAATGGGAACTACTGAAATCTTATTCTCTCTGAAGTAGTCCTGGGCATCACACCTTAAATATTTGATTCCTGTTAAGCAAGGGAAAAAAGTGTAAGTCCATTTCTGACAAGGTCAGTACCTTCATTTTCAATAGTAATGGAACTGCAAGTCCAAGACAGCATTCTATATGGCTCTCCCGCTCTCCTTCACAGGACGGGGAGCACAATAACAGATGCGCCAATGTTTTTATTACTTCGGATCATCTCAGCTATTCATGACCAATTTTCCCCACCATGAACTTTATCTTCCATCCTCTTCATGAAATGCATTGTCAATCTTTTTCAATGAATCAGCTCTGAAATCATTTCTAGATTTTTAGCACAAATAAGGGATGTATGTTTAGAGGGAGTACATTTTAAAAATTTGTACATATATATGTATATATTTTTTTCTTCAAAAAACCCATGGGTTAGCATCCAATAAGAAAAATTTATTAAATTATTAGAATAAGACTGTTTCCTTGCCATAGTTTCTTAATTTTAAGCTGTAACAATTATTATTATGGAAGGGAATATATAGAAAGCATTCATTTGCATAAATTTTTACTCAAAAAAACTTTTCTTGCATAAATTAGTCACATTCTACATACAGAAGAAACTACTACTGCCTGGAGATGTCAGATAACTCAGGTAACTTCACAAAATCACATTGCACCCTTAAAACTCATCTGAAGTAGACCCATTGAAACTGTAGTCTTGATTCAAGAGAGAAAACCTATAAAACGGAAGATTTTTGAAATTTGCTCCAAGTTAGATTTTCATAAATATAGTCTCAAATAAAATAATACAGTTTTTTTTGGACAGTAAAACCTGACTGAAATCTACAGTGTGGGGCTATTAACTGTCATCTCACTGTTAGGAACAAACATGCTTTCATCTGCCTTGTCCAGCCTTATGTAGGTTACTATTGAAGCAGGAATTTTAACCTGACTGACTGTAGCAATTCCAAATGAGTTATTATGAACTATCATTAAAGTCCTCCTAAGTTCACAGTTTACTGACCTGGAATACTATAAGTCCCTGAGCATTTCACATCCATCCATCTGTTGTTATTACCCAGACCACCTTTTTTTAATAAGACTAAAGCCCATATGTAATCTACAGTAAGTAAATCAGCAATATTTAATCTTCAATGATTATACCTTATGGAGCATTCATTTGTAATACACTTTCTCAGACATTTTTAAAAAGGGATGCTGAATTTATGAATAACTTCCCACATCCTCATTTGTTAGACAGTTCCCTTAGGGGTGTCTTTCTGTAAAGGTTAGTTGGCAAAACTCCAAACTAAATAATTTCCTGTTTTGTTTTCTTGTTTTAGAAGTAGAGGGGAAATAAACAAAATTCAGTCTAATGTGTGACCCAGGTTGTCACTGATTTTGAATTTATTTAAACACTTATTTTCTAAAAACCTAGCTTATTTAAAAATATATTTCTACATTTTAATTTCTTAGCAATGTTAAGAATCTGCCCTCCAGTGTTTCTAAGGCATTTTAATTTAAAAATTTCTGTTTAATTTAAAATTTCAAGATATTTTAAGTTAATAAAAGTTAATGAAATTTACTTTTAAGTTTCTAAATTTAACTTAACTTGAAAGGTAGTATATCATAAACCTTATAAAGAGTAGTTTTTATTTTTGTTTTTTGGAATTGACCATCTTGTAATTATATTATTTGGAAACTCAACACCTCCTTTTCAGACAGTGCCTCAAGGGATGTAGATAAAAAGATGGATTGAATCCTGGTGGGTGGGACTCTGGTCTCCTGCCATTTCTGACGAAAATTGTTCAATACAGTGAGTTTGCATGTAAAATATTATTTAGAGAAAAATACATCTCACTAAAATCCTTCATGAAAATTTTGTTGTAAAACGTGAATCTGTATGGAGCCAGCTCTCTCTCCAACCAACTTTGGGTTGAAATATTTGGAAAAGCAAAAATAACAATACAACAATAAAAATACAAATAAAAATATAGCCTAATAACTATTTATATAACATATACATTGTGTTAGGTGTTATAAGTAATCTAAAGGTGATACAAAGCATGTGGGATGTGTATAGGTCATATAAAATATAACATTAAAATGAGACTTGAGCGTCTGCTTTGTCATGGAAGAGGGGCGAGAACCCATTTTTCACAGATAACGAGGGACAACTGTGTATTCATTCGATATTTCATTTTAATTGTAAGTACCTTTTAAGAACTGGGGAAAATGCTTTATGTTAAAAATTTATAGGTGGAAATGGAACGAACTTTAGTTACAGAACTGTAATTTAATGGATACCATGTTAAATTAGGTCATGAGTTTAACAACAGAACTACGTTTTTTTTTTTTTCTTTTTTTTCTAAATTCAGTCTTATCATGTATTTTGAAAAAAATTATCACTACCTGGGAAGACTGTCACCAGGTGTCATTTTATAATTTTATTGATATATAAATATTTTCTTTAAAAAACACCATAGGAAGAGACCTAAAATTATTTCATATATCTTGCCTTGATAGACCTTGTAATCTTGTATGTTCTGAGCTACATAGAGAGAATGTGTTTTATGTACTATCTGAATCACAACCTTGATAAAGATACAGATGTCCAGTCTCACCCTAGACCTGTTGAAAAAAGAGTAATTTTCAAGACCTGGCAACAATGAAATCATGGATGCTCTTGCTCAAAAAAGCAGAAAATATTGTCATTAAATACTAAAATATAAAGTTTTTTCTTTTTTCTGGTAGGTCTTCTCTTTTATCTTGTCATGGTGGCTATTATTTGATATGTAATATTGTTTTAAGTAAAGAAAAATTTAAACTTTAAAGTAATCATGAAATTTACATTTATTTTTATATTGTGCAATGCCAATATAAAAGCAAAATCCATGACCTTAAGATGCACATATTAACAACATTTAACATGTTCACAAATGCTATATGTAAACGGTGCGGCAAGCAATAGTGGACAAACATATTGCATGTATCCCCTTGCCTCATGCATGTGCTGAATGGTCTCATTTGACTTCACTTATAAAACATGAGTCCAAAAATACAACTATTAAGAATTTCAAGATGGTGAAAATATGACATAAAACCAAGTGTGGTATAGTCCTCCTGAGCATGGGGCTCTGTGCTACTGCATGTATCACATCCTCTGTATGACATCCCTGAATAAGGTCATGGATTTTGCTTTTTAAAGAAGCACCTCTTTAAAGCACCTTTTTAAAGAAGCACCTCGGATGATTCTTATGGGGAATCCCTCTGGTGTTTTTTTTTTTTTTTTCCCCCGAGACAGTCTGGTGATAGTCCCTGTCACCCAGGCTGGAGTGCAGTCGTGCAATCTCAGCTCACTGCAACCTCTGCCTCCTGGGTTCAAGCAATCCTCCTACCTCAGTCACCCAAGTAGCTGAGATTACAGGTGCCTGCCACCACATCCAGCTAATTTTTTTTTGTTTTGTATTTTTAGTAAAGATGGGATTTCACTGTGTTGGCCAGCTTACACTCAAACTCCTGGCCTCAGGTGATCCACCCCACTTGGTGTCTCAAAATGATTACAGGCGTGAGCCACTGCACCTGGCCAAGAACTGTATAGCTATCACAACATATTTCAGATTAGGAGAAATTCTTTTACCTGAGTAGGAAAAGGCTCATAGGCTCAGATGAACTTGAGCTAGTTTGTTTGAGAAGATTGCTTCTGTTCTTACTACCATTTTTATGCATCTGAATACTCAGGTATTAGAATTCAAGCATTTCACCTCCAATTTTAAAAAGTGGCAGTGATAAGGAGAAAGGCTTGGGGACTTGAACTGGACATAGCTCTTCACAGAGAGGCTCTAAATTAATCAAAGCATGAGTATCATCCATTTGATGTTCTCTCTCTTAACAGACATTTCAAAGATTACACATGACACTTCATAGAAATGTATGCGGCCCAGAACATTTGGTAAACTGCCTCTGTATTATACCATTTTCAACCACTTTAAAAATAACACAAATTTTTCCAGAGTTAGAACATAAAATTATTGTATAGGAAGCAGATTTGAAAATGAAATATACAACGTTTTTCAAATAACATTTAAAAACACTGGTTGTACTTCACACTGAACAATTGCTGGTAAGCAATCATTTTTTTCAGCATTAAAAAATATAATTCTCTATGATTCTTAATTCAAGCCAGGCACATCAGTGAAAATGCTCTGTTCACTATGAATATATCAATCAATGTAAAAGTATAATGATTATATATGAATATGCTGTTTTCATCTTTTCTGAGAACTTAGAGCTAGAAACTCTTAAACATTTAAATAAACAGGAGAAATATATAAAACTGGTGGCACAATATATATAATTTAGTAATGATGAAAAATATTCTCAGCCAAAATTTGTTTTTGGCTATGAATATTGAATATTATTAATTTCACTCTAATTTATCTTTGATAAATAGAAATTTCCCTTAATGGTAAAAATATTTTTTTGGAGTTAAACCTAATATTTATAGAAAGGAGCAAAGTATATGTTTGAGTTAGATACAGGGATGTAGATTTTCGCCCAATCTGTAGAGTAAGGTATAAAACCGAAGCTAAGAATTGAAGAGGCAACTTCATGAAGAATTAGATTACCTTAATGAGAAGGCTAAATCAGTGTTCCCTCTACCCTCATTCAGAGAAAGTTAGGACTGGATGCTCTCTAACGGAATTTGCATCTCTTTCAATATATTTAGGAAAATCACTTACTGTGTAGTCTCACTCTTGATTCTCCAAATCTCCTCTCTGTCTCAAAATGAAAAGAAAATTATTATTCTTTTCTTTGAAATAGACAATAGACATGACTACATCATATCACACATGAAGTACATACTTCACTCTGGTCTCTCTTCAGTTGAAATGTGCTGTTGCTCTACTGAAGGAAAATTTGGTAAGTTTCTTTGACAAAGTTAGTTACTCTTACCAAGTGAGTTACTTTTACATTGAAGTTCTCATTAAAGTATAGTTTACCAAAAAACTTTACTTGTATGACTCATGCTGAGTCATATTGTTTTTGAGTTGACCTATACTTCTAAAAGCTATATAATTGAAAATCTTCCTGATTTTTAAAATTTTTGCAGTCTTCATGGTGATTTAAAGTCAGTTTGAACTTATTTAATATATGATACTGTTATGAATCCAATGAATCCTATTGTGGTAGATATCCTTGGTTGAGAGTCAATATTCACTATTCCCACAGTCATCTACTTAAGACCTTTATTTATTCTTCACTAAACACTTTTTGTTATTCTTTTAAATAAAAGCAACTACCACTTTTTGCTAGATATGAAAGGTGACATGTTTAGAAAAGGCAAATAATATTGAGGTATTTAGGTTCCTTGTGATTTAAAATTGTTTAGTGAGTCCTTAATGTTAAAGCCTGTTGTCTATTTAACTCAATTATATCAGAAAATTCACTAGGATCTGAACAAGATTTGATGACCACAGGTATTAAAGAAACAAGGGGAAACATAGCCCTAATACAAGTGCAGTGTGCAGTTGCATTGCTAAAATACTGAATTTAGAAATACTGCTTTCTCGTCCATTCCTTTATCTTTGCCCATGCGCATGGACAAATAACCCACTCATTATAATCCTCAATTTCTCAACTCTATAAATAAGGGGGCTGGACTATTTCACCTTTAAGGTATTCTTTAGCTCAAAAATCCCATGGTTCTATCACTTTCAATTGATGGACTGTACAGAGAGAGGAACACTTTTGGAATAATTCTCACAGCCTAAAGGCCAATGATGACACAGATGGCGATGTTTTTAAGGAGGTGATAGAAGATATTTGATCCCTTTGGTTTGGAGTCCACCAACTGAGATAAAGGAGAAGAGCTGAGAAGCCTTGTAACGTTAGTATTCTTTGTCTCTTTGTGGATGACCCTTTCACATTAATATCAACATCAGAAACTGAATTCAAGAAAAGAAAGGGAGAGTCACACATTCTTTCAATAATCCTTTGTCAGTGAACATTTGAGCACCACAGGAAGCCAAATCAGACATCACTTAAAATAGTTTTTGGGTCAAGATTACAAAAAAAGGAAGACAGGAAAGAACAGTGGAATCAGCAGGAATGTGTCCCCTAAAGTCCCTTAAACTAAGTTGGAACACAACCCACAGCAAGTTAGCTAGAGCACTTCTCAGTGGGATTATGCCCACTGAAAGGTATTAACCACAAATTGTTCTCAGAAAGTGTTTCCTTTCAAAACTGAAAGTCATTGGGAAAAAAGAGGTTTCTTGCTAAGGAAACTTTAAATGAAACATGCATGCCAAATTTTACTGTTTTTAAAATTCATAATCAAACCTGAAAATAAGGATCTTAAATTGTGGAAAATCAGTTTGAGTGTGATTCTTATCTCTCAAGGTCATATATATGGTAATTGAAAACCTACTCTATAACTGTTGACTAGTGTTCACAGGTTTTACCAATGTATAAGAAATTGTTGGAAAAAATAATAATAAACAACATTCCTCTGTTTTATGTTAGGGATTAGTATTTTTCAGTTGGATATAGAGTTAATTTTTAGAGTCACAAATGTGACTATGGCTATCAAACACAAAATAAAGAGCTATTTATATGCAGAGAACATTTCAGTTCATACAAGGAAGAGAAAAATGAAATTTCAGCACCACATGCCTCTTTGACACATCTTTGATAAACTGTTCAGTATAATTCACATATTCAGTAGACCACAATATTTACTATTTTTCTTCGGAGACTTTCCTATTCACTTCCTCTCCGTCTATTTTAAATATTCAGGCTGTTTATTTTTAAAATGTCTATCCCAACTCAGCGATATATTATAAAAACAAAATAATGTGTGTTCAGTATTTTCTTTATCAGTTACTTTGATTTTTATTTTTAAAAGATTTAATTGCTCCAATGCCAAGTTTGATTTCTTATCTTTTAAATAATATTGAAAACAATATAAAGTGATTAATTAAATTCCTATATAGTTTTCATAAAGCTTGTGCAAATTATCTTACTTCACAGAAATTGGGAAACAAAAATAATGTGACAATATGGTTCATTTTATTTTAGTATTGCAACTATGTGTTTTTAACTATCTGTAAAACAAAAGCTTACATCATAGCATTTTAGATGTAGTTGAATTAATTTCCATAGTTTTTAAGTGTGTATTTAGAATTGGAGAGCTATTTGTAGTCTCAAACCATAAATAAGATTTCATTATTTAGCAGACTTGACAATGTGTAAAAAAATTATTAAAAGAATAAAAATTTTAAAACAGCATATACTTATCTATAATCAGTTTTATGCCTGGATGAATTTTATTGCTGTTTTCTTCCATTAAACATGTCATAAAAATAAGATTATTGTTTTGTTTGTTATATTTCAAAAGCCATAAGAGATAGCTTATATATTTAACAATACATCACAAAATAATGCTGTCCAACTGATTGACCATGCAAGCAGTAAATTTTGGAGTTGACAGTTTTATGTGACTGGAATTCATGTGTACTTCTTTTTCCTTTCACATGTGCAAAAACTCATTCTAGGTTCAGTGCTTTGATCTTATCACTCTTCCAGGGTTTAGTTCAATGTAGTACCCTCCAAAGTGACTTAGTCATTGATACCTGTTTGCATTAACTAGTACCAAACCTCCATTTTAACAATTAACTTTCTCTTCATTTTATTAGGTCTACATTTAAGTCATAAATTACTAATATAAATTCCCTTTCAAAAGTGAGTTTATTAAACTTGTATATAATTCTGCATCATGAATACACTTAGAGGCAAATATGCTTTAGCTATGAAAGTAATGTGTAGTGTTAATAAGTGATTCAATTGTATAGGGATGTGTTGATCCATTTGTTGGAATGTGATAAGTTTAGTCACAGACTATGTTTAAACAAGTTCAATCAAGCATGTTAAAACAGAAAGGACTGAGAATTAAGTTTTAACAATTCACCAGTATAAATAACACATCTGAACAATTTTCATGTTTAAAAAAGGGGAACATAATACAGAATTTAAAAACTTACTGTTGAGTTAATTTAAAAACCCTTATCTGTTGCATATTATTCAGATATGGTGAAAAACAAGTAACAAAACCACAGCCGATTCAGCTAACATTTTCAAACAAATATCCTAAATTAAACTAAATGATTGCATTTTTATCAATAAACTTGGCTTGACATTTTAATCAAAAAAAGTGCTTTGATATTAGGTTGACCAAAATTATTACATTGTTCAAGTTTTACTCTTATTTTATATATTTTGACATCATTCTAGACTTAATATGTTTTGAAAATCAGAATTTGATGCAATAATTATATCCAGTTGATCTTAAACTCAACAATCAAGTCATCTGAATCAAAAAAATAAAATGCACATTCCAAATACAAAAAAAATGAGGCAGATTTCTAGAATGACATAGGGAGGTATTTGGCAGGACCTCTTCTTCCCTGTTACACAACCATTTAACTGAAGAAAATGATTTTTAAAATAATTAAATAAAGGTTTTATATATAGTTATATGGCATGTAGTAAATGAATCAACATTCATTCAAGCTAATCTCCTAAATCTCAGTATGAAAATTTACTGTGTTAGTTCCTTTTCATGCTGCTATGAAGGAATACCCAAGACTGAGTAATTTATAAAGAAAAAAGGTTTAATTGATTCACAGTTCTGATGGCAGGGGAGGCCTCAGGAAACTTCATATCATGTTGGAAGGCACCTCTTCACTGGGCAACAGGAGAGAGAGTGAGTGTCCAGCCAAACAGGGAGCCCCTTAAAAAATCATCATATCTCGTGAGAACTAACTCACTATCACAAGAACAGGAGGGTGGAAACTGCCCCCATTATTTAATTATATCCACTTGGTCCCTCCCACATGTGGGAATTATGGGAACTATAACTCAAGATGAGATTTGGGTGGGGACACAGCCAAACCATATCATTCCACCCATGGCCTCTCCCAAGTCTCATATTCTCAGAATTTAGAACATAATCATGCCCTTCCAACAGCCCCATTAACTCAAAACTCGAACGACAAAGTCTCATTTGTGACAAGGTAAGTCCTTCTGCCTATGAACCTGTAAAATCAAAAGCAAATAAGTTACTTTCTAGATACAATGGTGCACAGGCATTGAGTAAATACACCTGTTCCAAATGGGAGAAATTGGCCAAAACAAAGGGGCTACAGGCCTCACGTAAGTCCAAAATTCAATAGGGCAGTCATTAAACCTTAAAGTCCCACAATGATCTCTTTTGACTCCTTGTCTCCCATCCAGGGCACACTGATGCAAATGGTGGGCTCCCATGGCCTTGGACAGCCCTGCCACTGTGGTTCTGCAGGGTACAAGACACAGTCCCCCTCTTGGCTGCTTTCACTGGCTGGTGTTGGGTGTCCGTGTCTTTTCTAAGCACACAGTGCAAGCTGTTGGTGGATCTGCCATTCTGGAATATGCAGGATGGTGGCCCTCTTCTCACGACTCCACTAGACAGTGCCCCAGTGGGGACTCTGTGTGGGGACTCTGACCCCATATTTCCCTTTGGCACTGCCCTAGCAGAGGTTCTTCATGAGGGCTGTGCTCCTGCAGCAAACTAAGGCCAAGGTACTTCCGGGGGTTCAGTCATTTCCAAACATCATCTGAAATCTAGGTAGAGGTTCCCAAACCTCAGTTCTTGATTTCTGTGCACCCACAGGTTCAACACCACATGGAAATGGCCAACGCTTGGAATTTGTACCTTCCTAAACAATGGCGCCAGATGTACTTTGTCCCCTTTGAACCCTGGCTGGAATTACAGCAGCTGGGATGCAAGTTACCAGGTCTCAAGGCTGCACAGAGCAGGGGTGCCCTGGGACCAACCCAGGAAAGCATTTTTTGTTCCTATGTCTTTAGGCCTGCCATGGAAGGGGCTGCCTGGAAAGTCTCTGACATGCCCTGGAGACATTTTCCCCATTGTCTTGGTAATCAACATTTGGCTCATTCTTACTTATGCAAATTTCTGCAACTGGTTTAGATTTCTCCCCAGAAAACAGGGTTTTCTTTTTGCCATATCATCAGGCTGCATATTTTCCAAACTTTTATCCTCTGCTTCCTCTTGAACACTTTTCCACTTAGAAATTTCTTCTGCCAGATATCCTAAATTATCTTTCTCAAGTTCAAAGTTCTACAGATCTCTAGGGCCTAGGCAAAATGCTGACAGTCTCTTTACATATCAAGTGTAACCTTTACTCCATTTCCCAAGTTTTCCATCTCCATCTGACACCACTTCAGCCTGGACTTCATTGTTCATATCACTGTCAGCATTGTGGTCAGAGCTATTCAACAAGTCTTTAGGAAGTTCTGAACTTTCCCACATCTTGCTGTCTTCTGAACGCTCCAAGTCTCTAGGAAGTTCCAAACGTCTCACAATTTCCTGACTTCTTCTGAGCCTTCCAAACTGTTCCAACCTCTGCCTGTTACCGAGTGCCAAAGTTGTTTCCACATTTTCTGGTATCATTACAGCAGCACCGCACCACCCAGTACCAATTTACTGTATTAGTCCGTTCTCGCACAACTATGAAGAAATACCCAAGACTGAATAACATACTAAGAAAATAGGTGTGTTTGTTTGTTTTGAGATGAAGTCTAGCTCTGTTCACCCAGGCTGGAGTGCAGTGGTGTGATTTCAGCTCACTGAAACCTCTGCCTCCCAGGTTCAAGTGATTCTCCAGCCTCAGCCTCCTATGTAGCTGGAATTACCGGCACCTGCCACAATGCCCAGCTAATTTTTATATTTTTAGTAGAGACGAGTTCTGCCATGTTTGCCAGGCTGGTCTTGAATTCCTCACATCAGGTGATCCTCCTGCCTCAGCCTCCCAAAGTGCTGGGAGTGAGCCACTGCAAGCCACTGTGCCCAGTCAGAAATGAGGTTTAATTGACTCACAGTTCCACATGGCTGGGGAGGCCTCAGGATACTTAAAATCATGGCTGAAGGCACCTCTTCACAGGGCAGCAAGAGAGAGAACGAATGCCCAGTAAAGAGGGAAGCTCCTTATAAAACTGTCAGATCTCATGAGAACTAACTCCTTATAAAACCATCAGATCTCGTGAGAACTAACTTAGTGTCATTAGAATAGAATGGGAGAATCTGCCCCATGACTCAGTTATCTCCACCTGGTCCCTTCAATGACACATGGAGATTATGGGAACTAAAATTCAAGATGAGATTTCAAGGGGATACCGCCGAATCAAATCATCATTTGAGCCAGGACCTACTCCTTTCCCTCCTCCTGCATGTCAGTATTGTAGAAATGTAACTCTGGCCTTTCTTTCCTAGGCAGTTAAGGTAAAAAAAGACTAGCTTCCCTTTTCTCTGGATCCCAAAGTAAGGCTATAATTTCTCCCTGGAAGGGAAGACCACTGGCACTTTTTATTCTACAAGCCTCATGCTACAGTAGCTCTATTTTGAGTGGGCATGACAAAAGAACTCTTTGCTACCACCCATCCCCTACTTGTAATGTGAAAGCTTTACTCCAAAAGTGCCAAGATGAGAATAATGGAATACAATTGCCCTTGTCTCAGGTTGCTCATGGGTGAATGTTCCTTGCATGGGGGAGGCAAACCAATAAGACCAGGGCTCTTACTACCTCAAGGTCCACTCATCCTCCTCCCACTTCCTGTGTTCTGTTGTGAGGGTTCTTCCCAGGGAATGAGACAGACAATAAGGACCAATAACTCTGTACACCTGATGAGGGGATAGTCATTATTTGAAACAGTACATGAGGAACTCTGTATATCTCAGGGCATTGTTGAACACAATGGAAATACTGGGGACAAAATAAGAGAAGATTATGGTAACTCCATAATACTGATAGCAGTAAGTAAAAAGGCAGAGGGACCAGAATTTTCACAGAAAATTAGGAAAATAAGCAAGGAAAGTCCTTCTGAGATCAGATTATCAACTCTGAAGGTATGAAAGTTAGTGAATATGTGCTCAGCTGTATCTACTGAGGAGCATTTAGAGCTAGATATTAGGCAATTGGATATGGAAAATTATTCCCTATGCTGCACTTAAATCTACAGACCAATGGCAGAAGCCTAACTAGCAATATGGGCTTAACCACAACTTTGGATGAAACGCAGACTGAACAGTAAGTTTTTCTGACCCTAGGAAGACCCTAGGAAAAAAATTAATTTGCAATTATCTCTGACAATATGGAAGAACTGATAAATGGCAAAGTTTGCATCCTCGCTAGATTGATCAAATAGGGAAATCAAAGTTTCTAGTCACTGTGTGACCCATTAAGCGAAAACACAAACTCCTTAAACTATACTAGCAGAATTCCAAGCCCGATACCAATCCATTGGTAAAGGGTAAAAATGTAATGGTCCAAAATGGCTTAACCATAAATTTTGACAAATAAGTGACTCATACTGATCCAGGAACAATCTCTGGTTGTCCAGACTGGAAGAAAAGGTCAAGAAAGAAAAATCTGAGCAGGGATATCAGAAACTACACAGTAACGAGGGAGTATACTCCACAAATCAGGTCAGCCAAATCTTACACAGATATGCACATGACCAAGTAAATAACATATAAATGTCTAATTTTCAAGAAATAATTATGAGTTATACAAAGAAATAAGAAAGTGAACAATATTGGGGGAAAATGCAGGCAATAGAAACTACATTAGTGGGGTCCCAGAGCTTGGACTTCAGAGACAAAGACTTCAAAGCAGCTATTATAAATATGCTCAAAGAAATAAATTCTCATCTAAAAATTAAAGAAAGGCATAATGGTACTGTCTTACCCAGAGAAAATATGGGCATATAAACTACAATAAACAACTAAATGGAAATTCTGTAGTTAAAAAGTACAATAACAAAAAAATTTGACTAGAAAGACTCAGCCATAGATTTCAGTTGACAGAAGAAAGAAGCAATGAATTTAAAGATAAATCAATAGAGATTATACAATCTAAATAAAGAGCAAACAAAATGAAGATAACTGAAAAAAGCCTCAGAGAAATATGGGTACCATTATTAAGTACACCAATACCTGCATGATGTGACTACCACAACAATAAGAGAAGGAAAAAAGAGTTCAAAAACTATGCCTGAAATTTCCCAAGTTTGGTATAAAACTAAATCAACATATACAAATGAAACAAATTTCAGTATAAAATAAATACATAAAATATTACCACCAGACATAACATAGTGACAATGTTGAAAGACAATGACAAAAATAAAACCTTAAAAATGCTGAGAAAAATTATTCACACTCATGCTCATCATATACAAGATAACCCCCCCAAAATTAATAGCTTTATTAATCTGTTCAAGCTGCTACAACAAAGTGCAGACATACCTTGTTGTGCTTTCCTTTATTTTACTTCACAGATAATGTTGTTTTTTTTTAACAAATTGGGCAAGTTGTATCAAGCAAATCTCTTGGCACCATTTTTTGACAGTATGTGTTCACTTTGTGCCACATTTTGTTAATACTTACAATCTTTCAGATTTTTTTATTATTATATCTGCTATGGCAATCTGTGATGAGTGATCTTAATGTTACTATTGTGGTTGTTTTGGAGCACCACAAACTGCACTCATATAGAATGGCACACTAAATCTATAACTGCAGTTTTACTGCTCCACCAAACAGTCATTTCCTTATCTATCTCTCCTTGATCCTCCCCACTCTCTGAGACAAAACAATATCAAAACAAGTTCAGTTAATAACCCTACAATGACCTCTACATGTTCAAATGAAAGGTAGAGTCACGTCCTTCACGTTTTATCAAAAGTTAGAAATGATTAAACCTAGTGAGGAAGGCATGTTGAAAGCCGAGAAAGGCCTAAAGCTAGACCTCTTGTGAATGCAAATGAAAAGTTCTTTAAGGAAATTGAAAGTGTTTCTCTAGTGAACAAGCAAATGATAAAAAAGTGAAACGGCTTATTGCTAGTATGGAGAAAGTTTTAGTGGTCTGGATAAAAGATCAAACCAGACACAGCATTCTTAAGCTAATGCCTAATCCAGAGCAAAACCCTAACTCTTTTCAATTCTATGAAGGCTGAAAGGTGCAAAAGCTTCAGAATACAAAAACTGCAATTACTTTTAGACCAGCATAACAGTTCAAAGCTAGGAGAAGTTTGTTTATAACGTTTAAAGAAATAAGCCATGTCCATAACATAAAAGTGTAAGGTATTGCAGAAAGTACTGATGTAGAAGCTGTAGAAAATTATTCAGAAGATATAGCTTCTCTACAAAGAAGTCAATGCCTGGATTCAAACTTCAAGAGACAAACTTTTATTAGGAGGTAATATAGCTGATGATTTTAAGTTGAAACCAGTGCTCATTTACCATTCGGAAAATCATAGAGGCATTAAGAGTTATGCTAAATCTCCTCTCCTATATTCTGTAAATGGAACATCAAAGCCTGGATGATGTCATATCTGTGAGTACTATGGTTTACTGAATATTTTAAGCCCACTGTTGAGACCTACTCCTTAGAAAAAAAAATTCATTTAAAAATGTCACTGCTTATTGACAATGCACTTTGTCACCCAAAAGCTCTGATGGAAATGTATAAAGAAAGTAATGCTATTCTCATGCCTACTAACACAACATCCGTTCTGCACCCCAGGGATAAAAAAGCAGTTTTGGGATTTCAAGTCTTATTATTTACAAGTACATTTTCTAAGAGTAGAGTCATTATACATAGTGGTTCTTGTGATGAATTCAGGCAAATAAAAACCTGAAAACCAGAAAAGGATGGAAAACCTTCAAAGGATTTACCATTTTGATTGCCATTATAAACATTGTGATTCATGATGTCAAAATATCCATATTAACAGGAGTTTAGAAGAATTGTATTCTAATCCTCATGGCTCACTTTCAGAGGTTCAAGACTACAGTGAAGAAAATAACTGCAGATGTGGCAGAAATATTAAAAGGATTATAAATAGAAGTGGAGTCTGAAGATGGGTGACTGAATTGCTGCAATCTCATGATAAAATTTGAATGGATGAGGAGTTGCTTCTTACGAATAAGCAAACAAAATAGGTTTTTTTTTTAGATGGAATCTACTGGTAAAGACGTGAACATGATTGAAATTACAGCCAAGTTTTTAGAATATTACATAAATTTGGCTGATAATGCAGCAGTAGAATTTGAGAGGACTGACTTCAATTTTGAAAGAAGATTTACTGTGAATAAAATGCTTTCTAACAGTATTGCATGCCATAAAAAAATCTCATGCAAAAGAAAGAGCCAATTCATGCAGCAAGCTTCATTGTTCTCTTATTTTAAATTATTTCCACAGTCACCCAGATCTTCAGCAAATACCACCCTGATCAGCTAGTAGCCATCAAGATCAAAGCACGACCCTCAACCAGCAAAAAGACTGTAATGTACTGAAGGCTCAGGTAATTATTAGCACTTTTTAGTAATAAAGTATTTTTAATTAAGGTATACACAGTTTTTAGACAAATGCTATTTTACACTCAGTAAACTACAGTATAGAGCAAATATACCTTTTATATGCACTAGGATATCAAAAAAAAAGTTTGATTGCAATATTTATTTTATTGCAGTGGTCTGAAACCAAAGACACAATATTTCTGTGGTATGCCTGTATCATAGAGTGGGTGGCTGAAACAATAGATATTTACTTATTCACAGTTCTGAAGGAGATAAATTTATAATCAAGACGTCAACAAATTTGGATTCTAGTAGAGGCACTCTTCCTAATGGCAAAAAGACAGCTACCTTTTTTCTGTGTTTTCAGAAAGCTGTTCCTCAGAATGTTCACACACACAGAAACAGAGAAAAAAATGGGAGAGAGAAAGCTCTCTGGTTTTTATCTTTATAAGGACACAATCCTGTGATGTCAGGGTCCTATTCCTATGACCTCACTTAAACTTAACTGAATATTAATAGACCCTATCAAATGCATTGGGGATTAGGACTTAACAGACCCTATCATATACACTGGGGATTAATACTTCAATACACAAAGTGTGGGAGGAAACAGTTCAGCTCATAAAATAGCTGATTTACCTTCAGAAACAATGCAAGTGAGAAGGCAATGTGATGACATGTTCAAAGTGCTAAAGTCAAAATAGTCAATAATCATAAAAACAACAAAACTATCTTTCAAAACCAAAGGTGAAGTAGACACTACCAGAAAAACAAAAGAAGAGATAATCTATTGCCAGATGATCCACCTTAAAAAAAATTCTAAAGGAAATTCTTCTGGATGCAAGCAAGTGACAATACATTCATTTAATCCCTAAGAAAAGACAGAGTGCCAATAAATGAAATTAGGTAGATAATTATAAAAGACAATATAGTTGAATTTTCTTCTTTTTTTCTTAACTGATTTAAAAAGCAATAGCTTGAAGTATATATTTAAATAGGTATATGTATATATATGTATTGTTGGAATCACAGCATATGGAAATTAATATATTTGACAGTAAGAAGAGATGATTGTAAACAAACCTTTTTTGAAGTAAATAATGACAGACTGTAATTTGAATTCAAATAAAAAATAAAGTCAGAGACTATGAGTAGAATATTAATTTAATAAACAGTGCAAATATTTATGTGCTCTTATTTTCTCAACTTTTGTAAAATATGTAAAAATTCAGAAAGTGGTAATTATCACAATATATTATCATTTAATTATCACAATATATCACGTTTATGTCTTTAACCTATATGTGTTAATTTTTATATAAGGTGTAAGAAAAGGGTCCAGTTTCAGCTTTCTGCATATGGATAGCCAGTTTTCCCACCACCATTTATTAAATAGGAAATCCTTTCTCCATTGCTTGTTTTTGTCAGGTTTGTCAGAGATCAGATGGTTGTAGATGTGTAGTGTTATTTCTGAGGCCTCTGTTCCATTCCATTGGTCTATATATCTGTTTTGGTACCAGTAGCATGCTGTTTTTGTTACTGTGTCCTTGTAGTATAGTTTGAAGTCAGGTAGTGTGATGCCTCCAGCTTTGTTCTTTTGGCTTAGCATTGTCTTTGCAATGTGGGCTCTTTTTTGGTTCTATATAAAATTTAAACTAATTTTTTTCCAATTCTCTGAAGAATGTCAATGGTAGCTTGATGGGGACAGCCTTGAATCTATAAATTTCTTTGGGCAGTATGGCTGTTTTCATGATACTGATTCTTCCTATCCATAAGCATGGAATGTTTCTCCATTTGTTTGTGTCCTCTCTTATTTCCTTAGCATTGGTTTGTAGTTCTCCTTGAAGAGGTCCTTCTCATCCCTTGTAAGTTGTATAACTAGGTATTTTATTCTTTTTGTAGCAGTTGTGAATGGGAGTTCACTCATGATTTGGCTCTCTGTTATCAGTGTATAGGAATGCTTGTGATTTTTGCACATTGATTTTGTATCCTGAGACTTTGCTGAATTTGCTTATCAGCTCAAGCAGATTTTGGGCTGAGATGAAGAGGTTTTCTAAAGATGCAATCATGTTGTCTGCAAACAGGTACAATTTGACTTCCTCTATTCCTTATTGAATATCATCTATTTCTTTCTCTTGCCTGCTTGCCCCGGTCAGAACATCTAATACCATGCTGAACAGGAGTGGTGAGAGAGGGTGTCCTTGTCTTGTGCAAGTTTTCTAAGGGAATGCCTCCAGGTTTTGGCCATTCAGCATGATATTGGCTGTGGGTTTGTCATAAATAGCTTTTATTATTTTGAGATACGTTCCATCTGCATCTATTGAGATAATTATGTGGTTTTTGTCATTGGTTCTATGTATGTGATGGATTATGTTTGATTTGTGTATGTTGAACCAGCCCTGCATCCCAGGGATGAAACTGACTTGATCATGATGGATAAGCTTTTTGATGTGCTGCTGGATTCCGTTTGCTAGTATTTTATTGATGATTTTCGCATTGATGTCCATCAGGGATATTGACCTGAAATTTTCTTTTTTTTGTTGTGTCTCTGCCAGGTTTTGGTATCAGGATGATGCTGGCCTCATAAAAATAAGTTAGAGAGGATTCCCTTATTCTGTCGGAATCGTTTTGGAAGGAATGGTACCAGCTTCTCTTTGTACCTCTGGTAGAATTCATCAGTGAATACGTCTGGTCCTGGACGCTTTTATAGTATTTAGGCTATTAATTGCTGCCTCAATTTCAGAACTTGTTTTTGGTTTATTCTGGGATTGGAATTCTTACTGGTATAGTGTTGGGACATGTATGTGTCCAGGAATTTATCCATTTTTTTCTAGATTTTCTAGTTAATTTGCGTAAAGTTTTTTGTAGTATTCTCTGATGATAGATTGTATTTCTGTGGGATTGGTGGTGATATCCCCTCTGTCATTTTTTTATTGCATCTACTATATTCTTCTCTCCTTTTTTCTTTATTAGTCTGGTCAGCAGTCTATCCACTTTGTTGATCTCTTCAAAAATAAGCTCCTGGATTCATTGATTTTTTTGAAGAGTTTTTCGTGTCTCTGTCTCCTTTAGTTCTACTCTGATCTTAGTTACTTCTTGTCTTCCGGTAGCTTTTGAATTTGTTTGCTCTTGTTTCTCTAATTCTTTGAATTGTGATGTTAGGGTGTCAATTTTAGATCTTTCCTGCTTTCTCTTGTGGGCCTTTAGTGCTATAAATTTTCCTCTTCACACCATTTTAAATGTGTCCCAAATATTCTGGTACATTGTGTCTTTCTTCTCACTGATTTCAAAGAACATCTTTATTTCTGCTTTAGTTTACTTATTTATCCAGTAGTCATTCAGGAGCATGTTGCTCAGTTTCCATGTAGTCCTGCAGTTTTTAGTGAGTTTTTTAATCCTGAGTTCAAACTTGATTGCCCTGTGGTCTGAGAGACTTTCGTTATTATTTACATTATTTTGCATTTGCTGAGGAGTGTTTTACTTCTAATTATGTGGTCAATTTTACAAAAAGTGTGATGGGCTGCTGAGAAGAATGTATATTCTGTTGATTTGGGGTGGAGAGTTCTGTAAATGTCAATTAGGTTCTCTTGGTCCAGAGCTGAGTTCAAGTCCTGAATATCTTTGTTAATTTTATGTCTCGTTGATCTGTCTAATATTGATAGTGGGGTAAGGTCTCCCACTATTACTGTGTGGGATTCTAAGTCTCTTTGTAGGTCTTTAAGAACTTGCTTTGTGAATCTGGGTGCTCCTGCATTGGATGCATATATATTTCGAATAGTTAGCTCTTCTTATTCTATTGATCCCTGTACCATTATATAATGCCCTTCTTTGTCTTTTTTTTTTAATCTTTGTTGGCTTAAAGTCTGTTTTATCAGACTAGATTGCAACCTCTGTTTCTTTTTGCTTTTTATTTGCTTGGTAGGTGTTCCTCCATGCCTTTATTTTGAGCCTATGTGTATCTTTGCATGTGAAATAGGTTTTCTGAATACAGGACACTGATGGTTCTTGGATCTTCATCCAATATGTGTCTTTTAATTAGGGCAGTTAGCCCTTTTACATTTAAGGTTAATATCTTTATGTGTGAATTTGATCCTGTCATTATGATGCTAGCTGGTTATTTTGCCCGTTAGTTGATGGAGTTTCTTCATAGTGATGATGGTCTTTGTAATTTGGTATACTTTTGCAGTGGCTGGTATCAGTTTTTCCTTTCCATGTTTAGTGCTTCCTTCAGGAGCTCTTGTAAGGCAGGCATGGAGGTGACAAAATCTCTCAGCATCTGCTTTTCCATAAAGGATTTTATTTTATCTCTTTCACTTATGAAGCTTAGTTTGGCTGGATATGAAATTCTGAATTGAAAATTATTTTCTTTAAGAATGTGGAATATTGGCCCCCACTCTTCTGGCTTGTAGGGTTTCTGCAGAGAGATCCACTGATGGGCTTCCCTTTGTGGGTAACCTGATCTTTCACTCTGGCTGCCCTTAACAATTTTTTTTCTTTTTGTAAACCTTGGTGAATCTGATTATGTGTCATGGGGTTGCTCCTCTCAAGGAGTATCTTTGTGGTATTCTCTGTATTTCCTGAATTTAAATGTAGGCCTGCCTTGCTAGATTGTGGAAGTTCTCCTGGATATCCTGAAGAGTATTTTCCAACTTTGTTCCATTCTCCCTGTCTATTCAGGTACACCAGTCAAACATAGATTTGTTCTTTTCGCAAATCCCATATTTTTTGGAGGTTTTGTTCATTTATTTTTATTCTTTTATTTTGAGACGGAGTTTCGCTCTTGTTACCCAGGCTGGAGTGCAATAGCGCTATCTCGGCTCACTGCAACCTCCGCCTCCTGGGTTCGGGCAATTCTCCTGCCTCAGCCTCCTGAGTAGCTGGGATTATAGGCACGGGCCACCATGCCCAGCTAATTTTTTGTCTCTTTAGTAGAGACGGGGTTTCACCATGTTGATCAGGATGGTCTCGATCTCTTGACCTCATGATCCACCCACCTCGGCCTCCCAAAGTGCTGGGATTACAGGCTTGAGCCACTGCGCCCGGCCCAATTTTTTTCATTCCTATGGCAACATGACCAAATAGGAACAGCTCCAGTCTGCAGCACCCAGTGAAATGACACAGAAGACAGATGATTTCTGCATTTCCAACTGAGGTAACCAGTTCATCCCATTGGGACTGGTTGGACAGTGGGTGCAGCCCAAGGACATAAAGCTGAGGCAGGATGAGGCACTGCCTCACCTAGGAAGTGCAAGGGGTAGGCGAACTCCCTCTAGGTGAACTCCCTTTCAGGCGAACTCTGAGATGTTGATCACCACCTGTGGAGGTCTTTCCTGTCGACCCTGACTTAGTGATGGATGAATGAAATATTCTCTCACACCCAGTGCAGTGATTTGAGTGTGGTAGGGATTTTTGTCAACTACTCTCAGAGGGCAATTGCAGCTAACAGACCCCCACTTGCTGCTCCTCTTCACGTTTATCCAGTATAGATCTAATAACAGAGGTTCTAAGTCAACATGCTGGTGACAAGAATGGCTTTACAAATGATAAAAGGTTTTAGTTCTGGGGTCCAGGATAAACACCATTAATGGGTAATTCCCCTGCAACCTCCCCTGAGAGGGACATCCAGCACAAAGTTTATGTGAATAAACAAATTAGAGTATGGACAACAGAATGTGGGGTATAAAGACTTAACTGGGGAAGCTTTTATTATCCTTAATTACACTATGACTTAATGCTCTAAAGTAAGAACTGGTTGTCTTCAGCCCATTCCATAAGTTAATAAAAACCTTTCAGCTTTCCAAAGGTTTGAGAATATAATCTGTAACTATCCACAATATTCCTTTTAATATTTTGCAAGCCAGGCTGAGTAAATCCTAATACTCTCCTAGCCAAGGGAGGCCATTAGGGACTATCCCATGCACTCCAGCCCAGAGAATGTACTTTTCCCATGGTCTTTGCAACCTGCAGATCAGGATATTCTCTCAGGTGCCTACACTACCAGGGCCCTGGGTTTCCAGCACAAAACTGGGCAGTTGTACAGACAGACATTGAGCTAGCTGCAGGAGTTTTTTGTTTTTTGTTTTTATAACCCAGTGGCTCCTGAAACACCAGTGAGACAAAACCCTTCACTTCCCTAGGAAGGGGGCTGAAGCCAGGGAGCCAAGTGGTCTGTTTCAATGGGTCCCTCCACTCCATGGAGCCCAGCAAGCTACAATCCACTGGCTTGAAATTCTTGCTGCCAGTGCTTCAGTCTAAGCTCGACCTGGGATGCTCGAGCTTGGTGGGTGGAGGGTCGTCTGACATTGTCAAGGCATGGGTAGGCATTGTTACCCTCACAGTGTAAACAAAGCCACAAGGAAGTTCAAAATGAGTGGAGCTCATCACTGCTCAGTAAGGCCACTGCAATCAGATTGCCTCTCTAGAGTCCCTCCTCTCTGGGCAGGACTTCTCTGAAAAACAGGTAGCAGCCACAGTCAGAGACTTATACATAAAAGCCCCACCTCACTGGAACAGAGCACCTGGGGGAAGGGGTGGTTTTAGGTGCAGCTTCAACAGACTTAAACGTCTCTGCCTGGCAGCTCTGAAGAGAGCAATAGATCTCCCAGCACAGTGTTCAAGCTCTGATAAGGGACAAACTGCCTCCTCAAGTGGGTCCCTGAGCCCCATGTATCCTGACTGGGAGACACCTCCCAGCAGGGGCTGACAGACACCTCATACAGGAGAGCTCTGGCTGGCATCTGGTGGGTGCCCCTCTGGACAAAGCTTCCAGAGGAAGGAACAGGAAGGAATCTTTGCTGTTCTGCTGCCTCTGCCAGTGATATCCAGGCAAACAAGTTCTGGAGTGGACCTCCAGCAAACTTTAGCAGACCTGCAGCAGAGGTGCCAGTTAGAAGGAAAACTAACAAACAGAAAGGAATAGTATCAACATCAACAAAATGGATGCCCACTCAGGCACCCCCTCTATAGGTTACTGACTTCAAGGACCAAAAGTAGATAAAGACACAAAGATGGGGAGAAACCAGCTCCAAAAGACTGTAAATTCCAAAAACAGAACACTTTTTCTCCTCCAAAGTATCACAGTTCCTCTCCAGCAAGGAAACACAACTGGGCCGAGAATGAGTTTGACAGATTGGCAGAGGTAGGCCTCAGAAACTGGGTACTAACAAACTCCTCTAAGCTAAAGGAGCATGTTCTAACCCAATGCAAGAAAGCTGAGATTCTTGAAAAAATGTTAGATGAACTGCTAACTAGGAAAACTAGTTTAGAGAAGAACATAAATGACCTGATGAAGCTGAAAAACACAGCACAAGAACTTTGTGAAACATACACGAATATCAATAGCTGAGTTAATCAAGCAGAAGAAAGGATATCAGAGATTGAAAGTCAACTCAATAAAATAAAGCAGAAGACAAAATATGTTTTCAAAAGAATGGAATAGCTGGGCATGGTGGCTCATGCCTGTAAACCCAGCACATTGGGAGGCTAAGACTGGTGGGTTACCTGAGGTCAGGACTTTGAGATCATCCTGGTCAACAAGGTGAAACCATGTCTCCATTAAAAAATATAAAAATTAGCCAGGTGTGGTGGTGGGTGCCTGTTATCCCAGGTACTTGGGAGGCTGAGGCTGAGAGAACTGCTTGAACCTGGGAAGTGGAGGTTGCAGTGAGCTGAGATTAGGCTATTGCACTCCAGCCTGGGCTACAGAACAAGACTGTCTCAAAAAAAAAAAAAAAGAGAGAGAGAGAGAAAAAAAGCTAGAATTCAATAACATAAGGCAATTTAGGACATTTATAATTATAATCATACACTTTATAATAATATTTAATTTAATGGTAAACTGCATATACCAAAGTGGACCCATAAGATTATAATACTGAATTTTTGCTGTACCTTTTCTATGCTTAGATATGTTCAGATACAGAAATACCTATTATGTTTCAGTTGCCTACAGTGTTCAGTGGAGTCACATGCTGCACACATTTGTAGCCTAGGAGCAATAGACTGCATTATATAGCCTAGGTGTGTAGTATGCTATACCATCTAGGTTCATATAAGTGTCAAGACTCTATGACGTTCACACAGCAAAACTTTCTAACACACATCTCTCAGAACATATTCCCATCATTAAGGGTGCATGACTAGATGTAAATTAATCAACACAAACTCCTAAGTAATCAACGGGTAAAGAAAATTAGAAAATTTCTTTAAATGAATGAATTAGAACATATTTTAAGATCAATGAAAATAAAATCAGAACATCACAAGATATATGCAATGTAGCTAGAGAAGTGCACTGAAGTATATTTATAGCTATAAACACCTATATTTAAACAAAACAAAAATGTCAAATCAATAACCAAAACTTCCAACTTAAGAAATTAGAAAACTAAGTGAAAATTGAACTCTAAATGAGCATAAAGAGGCAGTATTAAAAACTAGTAAAATAAATGAAATAGTATAAAAACCATAAATAAAATCAATGTAACAAAAAAAAGTACTTTAATAGTGTCAGCAAAATTGCTAAACTTTTATGTGATTGACCCCCCAAAAAAATAAAGACAAAGAGAGGGAAGACTCAATTTACCAAAATAATAAAAGAAGATATGAGAATTACTACAGAACTTAGAGGAGGTTAAAAAAAAAGATGATAAGGATATACTATGAGCATCTTCTGACTAAAAATGTAGATTAACTAAATGAACTCTAGACAAGTCACTAGAAAGAGCCATAATCTACCAAACATGGCTAAAGAGGAAGAATGACATGGTTTGGCTCTATATCCTCACTCAAGTCTCACCTTGAATTGTAATAATCCCCACGTGTCATGGGAAGTACTTGGTGGGAGGTAATCAAATCATGGGGGCAGGTTTTCCCCATGCCGTTCAAATGATAGTGAATAAGTTTCATAAGATCTGATGGTTTTACAAAGCATTCCCCTGCACATGCCCTCTTGCCTGCCACCATGTAAGATATCTCTTTGCTCTTCCATGGTCTTCTAGCATGATTTGTGAGGCCTCCACAGCCATGAGGAACTGTGAATTTATTAAACCTTTTTTCTTTACAAGTTACCCAATCTTGCGTATGTCTTTATTAGCAGCATGATAATGGACTAATACAGGAAATTGGTACCATGAGTGGAGTGCTGTTATAAGGATACATGAACTACTAGAAAGAATAATATCAGAATAGGTTTATAACAAGTAAAAAGTTTGCATTAGTAACAAATAACTTCTCCCAAAACCAGATGTAATGGCTTCACTAGTGAATCCTACTAATATTTAAAGAAGAGTTAATAACAACTCTTCTCAAAATTGTCAAAAAATTTAAGAGGAAAGAACATTTCTTAACTTATTCTATCAGGCCAAAACTGACACTAAAACTAAGAAAATATCAGAAAAGAAAACTATAGATCAATATGTCTAGTACATTTAGATACAAATTCCTCAACAAACTCCATAAAATCAATTACAGCAAGATTTAAATGAGATTATGCAACATGACCAAATGCGACAGATGTGAGGAATGAAAGGTTGGTTTAACAGAAGAAAGCCAGTCAATGTAACACATCATACTAAAAGAATAAAAAATTAAAAACACAATTATTTCTATAGATGCAGAAAATTCAATTGGTAAAATCTAACACCTTTTCATTATAAAATAGAAATGGTAAGGAACTTCTCCAACCTGATTAAGTATACCTATGAAAATCCCATATGAAAATATGCCATGGTGCGAAACAAAGAATTTTCTTCTAAAATCAGAAGCAAGTTAAGGATATCTATTTTTACTACTTCTGCATATGGGAGGTATAGCCATGGCAATATTTGAAGATAAATAAACAAAAGTCATAGAAACTAGAATGTATGCCATAAAATTATTGCTAGTTGCAGATAACATGATCTCATATATAAAAAATTTTAAGGAATTCAATTAAAAATATTAGAACAAATAACCAAATTTAATGAAGTTCTAGGGCACAGGATGGAAATATAAAAATAAAATAACTTCTATGCAGAAGAAATGAAAAAAGTACAAATATGGAGGAAGCAATTCCATTTCTAAGAGCCTCAACAAGAATAAAATACAGAATAATCATGACAAACCTAATGCAAAATTTGCATACTGATTACTGCAAACATTGTTGAAAAAAATTAAGAAGATCCAACTAAATTAAAAGGCATCTCATATGAAAGAATTGGTAGATTTAATGTTAAAATGACAGTATTATCCCAAATGTTCCATAGATTCAACAAAATGATTACAAATATACCAGTTGTCTTTTTGCAGAAAATGTCAAATAAATTCTAAAATATTCAAGTGCAAGAGATACATGATAGCTAATACACACTCAAAAGAGAAGAACAAATTCAGAGGACTCGTCTTTTCTAATATCAAAATATACTACAAACCTACACTAATTCAGACCATTTAGCACTGATGTAAGAATAAACATACATTCCAATGGAATCGAATTGAGAATCTGGAAGTAAATCCTTACATTTAAGATTCATTGATTTTTAATGAGGGTGACAAATCAATCCAGTTGGGAAAAAATTGTCTCCTCAGCAAATGGTGCTGGGATAACTGGATATCCATAAGCAAAAATGTGATGGTGACAGTCTATTTCATAACATATATAAAATTACTGAAAATGTATCATAGACCTAAATGTAAGAGCCAAAATTCTAAACCTTTAAAGAATGAATTCATAGTAAGTCATGATGAAAGCTTACACAAGATTTTCTTAGCTAAGCAACAAAGGAAAATAGATAAACTGAACTAAATCTAATTTTCAATTTTTGTGTTGAAAATAACTACATAAAATTAACTACATCACTTGATGAAAGAGAAAAAAAAAACACAAAATACCACTATTGCAAATCAAACATGTGACAGGGACATGTTTCCAGAATATATAAAGAATATTTATAGCTTAATAATAAAAAGACAAATAATCAATTAAAAATTGAGCAAAGGATCTGACTAGACATTTATCCAAAGAAGACATATGAATGGCCAATAAGTACAAGAAAATATGCTCAAGATTATTAGTCATTAAGGAAATGTAAATTAAAGACACGATGAGATATCACTTCAATCCTACTAAAATCACTACAGTATAGTAAAATATACTAATTTCTTAGTACATTTTAAAAATATAAGTCAATCTAGAATAGAATTATGAATTTATTGATTAAAGATGGTTTAAATTTCATAAAATAAATATTGTACAAATAGTACAGGTTTTAGACACCATTCCAATTGGCTAGCAGTATCCCCTTAATTCAGTTTTAGAAGTGTTGTTTTTCATTTGTATGATGCCAGGATTTCACAAATTCCCTGAACTATAATGTGCACATTACATCCTATTCCAAATACCTTACTTAAGTCCTTCCATTTACTTTTACTCACTGATAGCAGCCTCCTCAATCCTCCTCTAAAAGTGATAAGATTTTATACTTTAAAGCAAGTGAAAAATTTAAGATTACAAGCAGTTTATCTCATTTCTACTGTATTTTTAACAATGTGAATACCATGCTTCTGGAAGCAACAGGGGCTCAGAAAAATCACAATGTAGACCATAAATCTCTAGAACATATCATGTGGCTATTTCTTTTATTAATATCTTTTGACAGGGAAACTGTCTCTTTTCTCAGTTTAAACTATAGAGCCAGGCACTGTTCTAACTCTTTAAAGATTATCTTTACCTACTTTTTTTTCCCCCTCAATGCTTTCCTTTCATCGTCCTTTTCCACTAAACTATAAAGTTTCTGCTGACTCCTCTGCCACTCAGATAGTGTTTATTTTGGGACTTTAATACCCCTTTCTCAATCTAAAAATGTTTCAGTCTCCTCCAACTCTTCTAGGGTTATAATTTCAAATTTACAGATTGGGGAAACGCTGATTTTCTTTTAAGTTGTGTTAATCTTTATAGTCTTAAGTTCAGCAAGCTTTGTGTATTACTAAATTTCCTATCATTCTTCCTAGAAAATATAATCAAGAACTAGCATCATACAGCTAAAGCTGAAACCTCCTGAGCATTGTGAGTTATAATTACCACATCTAGTCACCAGTAATTCTTCCATTTTTATATGCAGATGCCATTTCTTCCACCAAAAGCTCTTGTCTATTTTCTCTTTCATAGATTCTGGACTGGCCATGGGATTTATTTCTATCAATAGAATTATTATCAATTGACACTAATGCAGTGTCAATTTCAATATTGCCCTTAAGAAGTCTTGCAACTTTACCTTTCAATTTCTTGGAACCCTGAGGTAACAGGTTAAAAAAGTATAGCTTCCCTGCTATAGAAAATAAGCAAAGAAAAAAAAATGAGTTGCTTAGCCAGCTCATAGCTGGTCCAAGCACAACAGCGGAGGCAACTTTTATGTGAGCAATGACCTGTTAGCTATCTCAGTTCCAGTCAAGCACCCAACCAAATATACTGCATGAATACCCCAGCCAATCATGTGGAGCCCAAGTTGCAGATTCATGGACAAATAAATGGTTGTTAATTTTGACACTGTATCAGAGTATTTTGTTAAACAGCAATAGATAAGAAAAACATGCACAAAGAAAGAACTCACAAAAAAAGAACATTTAAAATGTTTACCATAATGAAGAACTACTATAATTAAGATTTTAGAAACTTTGAGAATAACCTTTACATTGATCCATTGGTCTTTTTAAAAAAGATTGTATACATATAAAGATACACTGTAGAATGTCATGGAAATTGGACCATAATACACAGAAAGATCATGTTGATTATTTCCCTTAAAAATTTGAGTCATTATAGTCAATACCAAAGTGAAGTAAAAAAAGAAAGTATAAGAAAGAGTGGTTGATTATTTATCATAATGTCACAATAAGCTTTTTCAATCTAGCACAGAATAACTGGAAAATGAAAATGTATAACAAATTTATCTATGGGTTAACTTTGATAATTACCAGGATGCATAGAAATGAAAGCTGAAGCAAATCGAAACCTCTCCTTTATTATTTTTCTAGAAATGACAAGATAGCATTATTCTCAATTAGAAGCTTTTGCTCATCTTAGTAATTTTCAAGAATAAAAAACAAAAAAAATGAAAAAGAAAAAAATAAAATTATTGATGATAATATTAGTTATCAATTGCTGCATAAAATATTGCCCCAACACTTCATAGCATAAATCACCAGACATTTATTATTTAATGGTTTCTATGGGTCAGAAAATTCAACTTGGCTTAGCTGGATGCCTCTGCTTCAGTCACTCTCTGAAAGTTGTGATCAGGGTATCAGCCAGGGTTGGTTCTTATATGAAGACTATGGAAGTAGGATCTGCTTCTAAACTCATTCACATAAATGCTGGTGGGATTTTAAGCCTTGTGAGCTATTGGACTGAGGCCTCAACTCAGTCCAATGTGGCTTTTTGGTCAAAGAGTTTACTTAGTTCCATATTCTGTAAGGCTTTATAGGGCAGCTACCTTCCTTCCAAGTTAGTGAGTAAAAATATCAGCGGGCATGCAAAATGGAGGTCACAATCTCTTTATAACCTATGCCAAGAAGTAACCTTCCATTGCTTCTGCTAAATCCTATTTATTAGAAACAAGTCAGTAAGTCTAGCCTACATTTAAGGGAAGGGAATTAGAAAAGATCAAGAATACCAGCAGGTGAGGATTATTGAGGATTATTATAGTCATCTTAGTACTGCCTAACACAAGGGCTCTCTCTCTCTCTCTCTCTCTCTCTCTCTCTCTCTCTCTCTCACACACACACACACACACACACAGGTCTCCTAATCATGTATTATCAAATAGCATGAAACGTTAAGTTCAATTTAGCAAATGAATTAAAACAAGTTATATCAAATTTACTTTATATTTTAATAATATTAGGATGTTACCTGTTGACAATGTTAGGTTTTATCTTTTATAACTGATCTAAGGAAAGAATATTATTTACTTCCATATAGACATTTATAAAAATTATATTAAGGCCCTAGATTTTCAATATATACCATATATAGTTGTCTCAGGTTAAGAAATTAAAATCACAAAAATTCAGAGAAAAAGAAGAAAATCATCATGTTTTGAGGTGATCCAAGCTTTAATATTTCTTGCTTTTAATAGGGAAGATATAGATAGTTGTGGAATAACAACTTCCATGTTTTATTTTGGAGGTTGTTCTTTCTACACATTTGGTGCATTTTAGCACATTTGGTTGTGGAGAAGAGAGATACATTTATTTTAGGTAATAAATAAATTCGTTTTTAAAACTATGTAAATCAGAAAGCAATTAACACAATGGCAGGAATAAGTTCCTGCTTATCAATAACAACATTGAAAGTAAATGAATTAAACTCCCCAATCAAAAGACATAGAATTGGGAAAAAAAGATCAAATGATCTGTTGTCTGTAAGAAATACACTTCACGTATAAAGATACACATAGTAAGAAAATAAAGGGATAGAAAAAGATATTTTATGTTAATGAAAACTAAAAGGAAAGCAGGAGTAACTATACTTAGACAAAATAGATTTCAAGACAAAAGCTGTAAAAAAAGACAAAGAAGGCCATTGCATAATGATAAAAGGATCAATTCAGCAAGAGGATATAGTGATTGTAAATATATATGTACCAAACACTATGGCACCTAGATATATAAAACTAATATTATTAGAGCTAAAGAGAGAGACAGATGTCAACCTAATAGAGGTTTACAGAATATTTCATTCAACATCTGCAGAGTATAAATTCTCCTCAGCATAGGGAACATTCTAAAGGATATGTCACAGGTTAGGTTACAAAACAAGTGTTAAAACATTAACAATAATTGAAATGATATCAAGCATCTTCTCTGACCACAAAGGAATAAAACTGGAAATTAATAACAGGAAGAATTTTGGAAACTATACAACCAGATGAAAATTAAACAATAGGATCCCAAATGACCAATAGATTAACAAGAAATTAAGAAGAAAATTAAAAATTTTTTGAAATAAGAATGGAGACAAAATATCAAACCTACATGTTACACAGTGAAAGCAATACTAGGAAAAAAATTTATGACTACACCAAAAATGTAGTGCCTACCTCAAAAAAGACCAACTTCAAATAAGTCATATGATGCATCTTAAAGAACTAGAAAAGCAAAAGCAAACAGAACCCAAAAACAGTAGAAAATAAATTATAGATATTAGAGCAGAAATAAGTGAATTTGAAATGAAGAAAACAGTACCAAACATTGATCAAACAAAAAGTTATTTTTTTTTGAAAAGATAAACAAAGTTGACAAATTTTTAGTCAGACTAACAAAGATATAAAGAGAGAAGCAACCTAAGTGTCTATCAACAGATAAGGAAAATGTAGTACATGTGCACAATGGAGTACTCTTCATTCCTAAAAAATGAGATCCTGTTATTGGCAACAACTTGGCTAGAACTGGAGATCATTATGTTAAGTGAAGCAAATCAGACACAGAAAGACAAACATCACATGTTCTCACATTTTTTGTAGAATCTAAATATCAAAACAATTGAATTCAAGGACATAAAGATTAGAAGGATGGTTTCTAGACACTGGCAAGGGTAGTTGTGGGGCAGGGTGGAGGTGGGGATGGCTAATGGGTACAAAAATAATAGAATTAAGAAGACCTAGTATTTGATAGTACACCTGATAATTTAATAGTGCACTTTAAAATGACTAAAAGAGTACAATTGGAATGTTGTAACTAAAAGGATAAATGCTTGAGTGGATAGATGCCCAATTTTCCATGATGAATTATTACACATTGCATGCCTGTACCAAATTATCCCAAGTAATCCATAAATATACCTATGTACCCACAAAAATTTAGACATTAAAAAAATGTGTATTATGTTCATATGATGGCTATTTGTAGGAATGAGGAACATGAGAATTTAATGCAAAACTATGAGAAAAAATGCATTAGATATCAATAATGAACAATTATTCTTTTAAAATTGAAAAGATTCGTTATCGTTCCAGAAACTTTAGCAGTAAGAATTTTTAGACCAGCCCCCTAATGCTCTGTCCATTATATTTTGACCATAAGTTTCTTCCATTTTCCAGTTCTTTGAACGCATTTTTTTTAATGTATAACTTTTCTCCACACCATAATTTTGCCTAATTCTTGTCCTGACTTGTTCTCCTACTAAATTTGCAAATGAGGGAGAATATCATTCGTTTGTTTACCTTTTTAAACAAGAGCAGGCCTGCAGTTGACTTATGAGCGTATAGATTTGCTGATCTTGGGTAGGTTGCACAATACATATCCATTGAGCTGTGACTGAGAATAGAAAGTGTGGTACTGCAAAACATGGGCTCTGATGAAATCTGTTTCCAGGAAGGGCCTGTTGACACTGTAGTTATTCTAGTTAGCAAAATAAGTCTAGTTCATTACTACTTCTTAACCTTTTTTGCTAATTTAGCTCAGGTCCTGTAAATTAAACATCAGGAACGGGACCTGAGACGCTCTCTATTTACACATTTCTAGAGGGCCTATTACATTCAATTATATTTTAAAAGGAGGCACACCTCTTATCACCAGGCATATTGATTATCAGCTGTCCTATAGAAGATATTAATGGAAATGACATTTAAGAGAAGCACTAAATCAACAAAGAGGAAGACATATTACCACATAGACTCATGAAACAGATAAATAATAAATGGACAGTTTTGCTAAACCTGGAGTCTGAGACAAGAAATATATGTGTATATACAGCAAGCAAATTAATAAAGGATAGTTAAAAAGTATCAAAACCCCTATTTGAGGTTCATGGATAAACATATAAGTGAAGCATGGTAAGATTGCTAAACTATCAATGTTACAAAGATGCAAAATGGAATATTTGCATGGGCAAAGTAAATTTAGTAGTGTCAAATGAAGAGATGGGGTTAAATAGTTGGAACCTACATTCGTAAGTACAAAGCAGAAGGTTCATTCTACGGTAAAAACTACACTGTGGGAAATTAGAATGCAAAATAGAAATCCAACTAAGGTTAGGAATAACTGTAAGATTGAGCAGATGCTGATGTTGTTATTAAGCTGATTATTTGTAACCCAAAGCTCGTTTTATTTCTGTATGCATAAAATGAGAGTTGTCTGGGTGGGAACTGATCCAGTAGAGTCTTAGTACCAATATCAGTTGCAAGTCAGAAAGACAGATAGCCTTTGGGGTCATTCAGACAATACTTGGTGGTCTCAGTCTCTTTCTCCCAGCCCAATTTAGCTCCCGTAGCAGTATTTTTTTCACTGGGACAAGGGGACAGTTTCATATCAGATTTAGAACAATTACTTTGGACGTGTGCAGAAAGCACAGGAGACTTTCTGCACTATGCACATCTGAATTACAGGGAAAGCTGCTAAATCCCAGCAAATCTATTTGCATGTTGCTGTCCAGTTGTCAGATGGTGTCTCAGTTTATAAATGTGAAAATCAGAGCAGATTTTATTTTCATCAGGATTTCAGACTTACCCATTGAAATACAGCATATCAACAAGGCTCCCTGAGCTTTCATTATCATATATGCACAGCACTGGACTGAAATGCGCTTAGAGTTGGAAACGAGCAGCAGGCTTTCCACCTGAGAAAAGTTTCCAAACATGAGATCTTTTCAACAAATTAAGTTGGAATACTTGACATAAGCATAAACTTAGGAGAGGGATTAAAAATATTTTCAAGCAAGCAGTGCAAACTACGAGGAATGTAGGAAATATAATCAAGAAGTATTTTTAAGAGCTTTCCCTCTTACCAACTGACTGCCTAGGATCCATTTACAGATGTTCCTCCCCTTATTCTTCTTGCTCCACATTTGTTCCCATAGATGCTAGATCATGGCATGATCTCTGCTTGACCAATTGTTAAGAGTGTAGCCCCAGAACTTACGAAATGTATGGCCTAGTGGGGACTATAATGATTGAACAAATATAATCATTTGAGAGCAAAATATCCACCTGTTTGATCAGTGATATGAGAGAAGTATAAATGACTATGTGAATGCCAAAGAAAGAGGTAATAATTCTAAATAGGGGATAGAGGAAGAATATACAAAAAGACCACTTAAGTAGGACTTGGTAAAGTTATTAGGGTTTTTCTAGGTTGGCTTTTGGGAGGAAAACTATTAGTGAGAATAGAAAGATGACAAAAGGTAAGAAACCTCGTGACCCGTAATGCAGCAACAGTTTGGTATTACCAGAAGATGTACATACACATGGAAAAAGATGGAGATATTTGATGATAAGTCTAGAAAAACAGACTGAGTACACCATGGAGAACTTTGATGCCTGTGTTAAGAAATGATAAGAAATAGGATGCTAGGGAAAGTTTTTCACTAGGAATTAACAAGTTTGCAGCTGTGCTTGAGAAGCACTACATGAAAACTCAGAGAGGTGTGTATGTGTATAGTAACAATACTAAGGTGGTCTGCAGCAATGCTGCTGTGCATTTATGCATGTCTCTCTTTACATAACTACACGTGGATCTAGCTACAACATTGAGTTCATGTATATTTCATATGAATGTTATATGAACATTTTTATATATTTCTTTTACTTGCAGATAAAATTATTTTAGTCAAAATTATTTTTTATAATGCAATTTACCGTATTGTGTTGTTTTCTGCCTAAAAGAGATTATTTCAATTCTGTTTTATTCTTATACATTGGGGAGTTTAAATAATGTAATATCAACGAGGGCTATATCAGAACTACTGGCTTAGAAATGAACATTGGCCAGAAGTCATTAAAAATGGATAGCTGTTTAGTGGTGTGTGGGAAATGAGTTGATGGTCACAGTCCAGTTCTTCCTTAACAGGTGTCTACCTCATAAAAACCACTATCATAATCAGCCCTTATTGGCACCCTTATTGCCAGCATGAGGAAAGAAGCCAAGATTTAAGATTGCTTTCTCTTCTCTGTCAGAACTGTGTGGGGAGCTTCGATTCAACCTATTATAATGTCTTTATGTTTTCTTTTGTACAGTATTAATTTCTAAAATAAATTTACTCTCTGCGAAGTCATCTCAAGAGACTGTCATTGACTTCTTAACCAGACAATAATTCATTTTAGAAATAATGTTGTTAGAAGGAAAACATAGAGCTATTATAAAAGGATATAATGAGAACATTTGAAGAAGTATCATTTCAAATCAGCAGTTTTACAGACAGACATATGTTCCCACCACAGGGACCTGTCCTACTGCTTGAACACCAGAAGCAAATTCATTACTTAAGATCATTAAGGGATCGCATTCAAAGCTAATCATGATTTACAGGGTGAAATCCACAGCATTACTCAGTGTTGCTTGATTGTGATATTGGATGCCACTCAATTGAAGGAGAATTTGTTTCTCCATGCTTGCTAACATGACATCTCCCATATTTATGATTTCAACATGAAATCTAGTTACAAAGAAATAAGAAATATTCAAACCAATTCATTTGCAATAGAATTATTTAGAACATGCACTTATTGGATACAATGTCAAAATTCATCTTTTGCACAAAGCTGTTTTCATAAATAAAAATGTTTTATATGCATTTTATTGTGCATTTAAACATGATTGCTCCCACTTTGAAAAGATGTTTGCTGCAATGATGAAAGGAAACAATTGGCTCTTTTTAAAAGACTTTGTATTATGTTTTAATGGCAGTTGTAACGTCTTTTGAGGAGTGAAAGAATTATGGACTTGAATACATAGCAATAATTTTTATATTACACTTTATTAGTTGGCCTTTTAATTTTGGAAGAGCAAAACTGCCTGTATAACAAGAAAAATGCATTCAAATATATTTATATGTATTACACAGAAAATAAAAATCATAGAAAAATTCATAAGCATACATATGCACAATGGATTTTATTCTAGGTAGAAAATTTATACAGAAAGACTAAACAAAAGAGGCTGCAGGATAGAATTAAAACTATGCAGAATTTGCATTTCTCCCAATAAAAATTTGTATAATTGACCTTAGTGAAAATTTTCAACAATGAAAATATTGAGAATATTCAATAAAACAAAAAAAATTTGAATATTAAATATAAAGTGTATAGTTGCTTGCTAATTGAATTTTTTTAAACATAGAAACACATAATTGCTTTTTACAACCCTTTCATTTTTTTACACTGTTTTGGGTTCATTTTATATTCTTGGCAACATATATAATTTTTAAGAACATGAGATAGAGTGCTCTCACAAAAATTGATATTTTAAAACAACTAAAATAAAGTTTCATATATTGGCTTAAATTTTTGACACTATTGCATATCCATAAAGAGAAAATACACATACTTTGACAGAAAATGAATTTCAAAAAATCTCATTTGCAAGAAAAATTGTCCACGATTAGAAAACCACTTAAAAGAACAGTCAAAACGATTATCTGTGTTTACAGTTGCCATTGTATAATAAAAAAGAAGACTTTTTAAATAATATTATTCTAGTGTGTTCTTTTTTGAATTGATCATAAACCAAATTAGACAATTCTTCAAGTATTCAATTGTTTAGTCATTTTATCATTCCACCTTTTCTAAAAACCAGTATCCCCTTTAATTAAATCTGAGGAAAACTTACTGGAAGTAAGTTTGGAAATCCAGGAAAGATTGAATTGCTGTAATTTTATAACCTTATTGAGGTGTGCATTAAAAATCTTGTACTTAAACTTTTCTCAACTGAAGTATACATAACCTGACAACCTGAGGACTGAGACCATGACTCACATATCTTTGATAAAACTTTGCATTGAGCACTGTTTCTGACTTTTAGTAGAAACTCAATAAAGATATATTAGTTTTATGTTTGAAGACACAACATATATAGGAATTCTTCCAAAAGTCACAGGTAGTCTTCCAAATTAAAGCAAAGAAAGACATAAATCTCACTTGGCTTTCAAATTATTTCTAGGCATAAGAATAGAAGCACATTTATTAATTTTGTTCTTAAATAAATTGAATATATTATTTTAAAATGTTTTTCATGCTCAAGAAAATAAGGGCATGAAGCTTTTATATAACCCTTTATTTTGTGATTGATCCAGATGATCTTTTTCAAGGTATGACTTTCTATTCTATTTTTAGAGAGAATCCACTGAAAGTATTATTTTTGTCTAACTTTAAAATTGAGTTATTGAAGCATATTCTGAACATTTAGTGAGTTTCTATGCTTAGTAACTAAAATACTACTTAAATGATACAAAATACTTCATTAAATGATACCTTTATTCTGATTATAATTCTATTCACTGAACAGTTTCTTGTAACTAAAACTTACACATCTTATCTGACTGGATATGAGCATGGACAAGAGGGGGTTTATAATGCACACAGACAATGTAAAAACCTGCAGTTAGTAGAATTAATAAATCTGAAGCATTACAAAGATTTCAAAAAGCTGGTAAGGTCAGAGATTCATTAAAAATCTTTATTCAGCAGCATTTTGTATCATCTTCAAACCCTTAAATTTGTACAACTATCATTTATATTTTCATCTGAATGCCATTCTATGCATTGCTGATCTCTAAAACGTTCCAAAAGTGAAAAATGTTTTAAGGTAGTTTAAAGGCAGCTCAGCAAAGTGGTATGATATGAAACAGTTCCATTTAACTTCTTCAGGCTTGTTTTGCTCTCTACTCAAGCACACCTCAAATGCTGCACCATTCACTGCTATCACTGCAGTGTATCCTATGCCTCCTCAAACACTATCACCACCTGTCAAATCTGGCATGAAATAGTTTGCAAGGTTTTTATGTTGATTTTAAGGAATTAGAAGCATCAAGCATGTTATTTATTCTGGGTTTATCTCCAGTAATGTATACAGTTACCAATAGCACTGGATTGCATCCTGAATAATTTTTTCAGGATTGGCTGCTGAAGTACTATATTGTTGTCTGGATTAAGGTTGTCTATATATTGCACCAAAATTTGCTTTTATTTAGAAAGACTTCAGGCTGTTAACTAAGTCAATAGAAAATGTAGCTTCTGACAATGACAATTTAAAAGGCCACAATTAATGCAGAATATTCAACATCCTAGTATTTTATAAATGTACTTACCAAATTAGATTATCATCTCTATTCCTCTTCCAAGGGGAAAAAAAAGTATTTCCTATAGATTTGCTTTTAATGTTCATGAAAAACAAAGACAACCACATAAGTATATAAAGCTATGAGTTTTGCAAAATAATTTAGGCAGTGAAAATTTGACAGATGCAGTTTCAATATCTGGTATATCAAAATGCAAAGTAAATTTCTGCAGTGAGAGTTGGGGTAATACAACAAAGAAGAGTGAAGAGAAAGCAAAGCAGACAACTGGATGCCAGGGGAAGCCTGAATCCGTGATGGGTTCTCCCATAAGCTCTGTGCTTTGTCCTTGCTTTCTCTGAGTCTGGTGCTCTTTTCTCTAGGCAGCTCTGACCCTTCCTCCCAGCAGAATGTTGAGTGCTGGCCAAGGTCTCATGGTTGGTCCATTCATAGATCTAGCAACAGATCCAGGTCTCATTTTCTTCACAGGCAAATTTAGATGGATATTGGGATTATTGTTCTAATATCTCTTTGAGAACTAGAAGAAAGTTTTGGAAACTGCCTCTGCAAAAAAAGAAAAGCACACAAAACATTTTGGATGAGTTTTAAGCCTATCCGTGGTCTCCAAGTTAAGAATCCAGAGATTAGAATACTTTTAAAACATTATATGTGTTTCCCTAATATATATAAATAGTAGGGTTTTGGATAATAATAATAATTTCTTTGGTCTTTGCTTTTCTGTAGTTGCAAACCGTCTACATTGAGTATACATTGAAGAGTGCAGCCCCAGAAAGTAGACCACCTTAGTAGCAGTCTTCGTTCAGCCACAAACTTCCTGTGGAACACTGGTCAAGGTACTTACCTTTTCTTTCCTTCATTTTTTTCATTGGTATGTTGTGGATATGGGTTTACCACATATGGATTTGCAGCTATTAACTTAGTGTGGCATGTATGTGTGTGAATGTCTATTAACATAGCCAGGAATTTATATGTATCATACTTAGAACAGGTCCTAGAAAGTGATAATTGTTCAGTATATCTTAGACGTCACATGTGTATTTTTTAATTATGTAAACATGCATAAATATAAAGATAAAATACATCTTTCATAATTTTATTTAGTTTTTTTCTCTAGAATGTCAAGATCTAGCTTCTTATATTTGAAAATTAACCATATTATCTAATTTGCAGTGTGATATCCTGTGCGTTTGCTGTATGATTATGTTTATGGTTTCTAAATAATGCAAAATGAAAGAAAGAGTTTTATATCTCCACAGCAAACAATCAGTGGCTATTTTCCAATTTAAAAAAACACAAATAAATAATATCAATAATGCTTAATGTCTATGCAATTACATTATTTGTAATTAGCATTCTTCCCTGTATAATGTGTCTTGGGATCATGTTCCTCTTTCCCCTTTCTGAAAATAATGCATATCAAGTTTCCTTATTCATATGGCTGGTGGAAAATTTCTTACATTTATATGTAAGACTCACTGTGTAGTGAGTCTTTTCTAAAAAGGCTTTCTTGACTGAGCTAATTCATGCTCATTCTTAAGTTTTTCTAAACTGAATATACAAAATTAATATCAATAGATTTCTAACCTATTTCTTTATCTATATGTTTTAGAGCTTATAATCAGATAATACTTCAGATAAGATTTGGTTCAAAATTTTTATACCAGATGCCTTTACTTTTTAACCTTAAGTCCTTCAATATCTCTTTTTCCTTTTCCTTGTTTGTCCACTGGTGAAGTGTGACAGATAAAATGTCATTTCTGTTAAACAAGAGCAGCACTTTCTATCCCCACTCTTGCTTACATAGATAATGAAACTAAGTAAAATATAAGTATGGTTGGAAAGAGAAAGCCACATATATTTTCTGCTTAGTAAAACAAAACTGTTTTGTTTTTCTTTGAAGCCATATTTCTTGCTAGACCTATATTCTTTCTTTTCAAAAACAACTATTACTTTCACTATGCACTTCACTCCTTTCTATGGCCAATTATTTTTCAGGCCCTATAATTTTGCTTTTTTAAAAATCCAAATATGAGCCCCTCCCTCCCTCTGGCACACATACATATACACTCTATTTTAGGTGCCAGGGCATGTCAATAACATCAATCACCATTCGCACCATCGATCATGCAGCTACAAAGCAGTTGGATGACATCTGCCATAACACCCTTCTGTGCTACGGTAATGCACTTGAATTTTGATGCAGGAAGATATTGGTTTGCAGACTTGTAATCAATCACAGCGTCTTTTCAAGCAGAATATCTTGGAGATATAACAGAGAGTTAATCACATATTCTTTGAATATATTTGGGCATGAATATAGGAGAGTTCCATATTGTAGATTAATATTAAGTAATTAAAATATAATTTATAATTCTCCCAATAGTCAACATCATATTAATTACCCAAGCAATATTTTGCTTTTTAAACTTTAACCCTTTTCTCCACAAATGTCAGTATTTTAAGGTTTTCCTTTATTACAAAATGTTAGGCAATATTTGTTTCTTTCTATAATGCAAAGATAAAGACAAAGCAGTCCCTAATTAGTATTCCTCACTCTAGTCAGGACCACTTAGTGTCTGCACATTTTATAGAGCAATATGTTTATTACACTATTGGTGATGGTCTTTGATATACAGGAAAATCATATCATAGCAAATGTGAATAAAACAGCAGATTTTATAAATAGAGGCAGTTGAAATAAATTAAAAGTAAAATACAGTATCTGATAGCATTGTTTAACTTGATTTTATTTGAAACTTTGTCATTGTATCTAAAAATGAAGCTTTCTATAATAATATGCCTGCTAATTTTTTCAGCTTTTGAAACTTAATTCTAACTTTAAAAAAGAATTTTTTTTTTTAAGATGGAGTTGCACTCTATCACTAGGCTGGAGTGCATTGGTGGATTTCGACTCACTGCAGCCTCTGCTTCCTGGCTTCAAGCGATTCTTCTGCCTCAGTTTCCCGAGTAGCTGGGATTACACGTGAGCACCACTATGCCCGGCTAATTTTTCTGTGTATTTTTAGTAGAGACAGAGTTTAGTTTCACCATGTTGGCCAGGCTGGCCTCAAACTCCTGATCTTAGGTGATCTGCCCACCTTGGCCTCCCAAAGTGCTAGGATTATAGGTGTGAGCCACGGTGCCCAGCCGCATTATTGATACTTACAGGTTTTTAATACAAAAGATGTTTGCGGCAAGGCTAAGAGCAAACAGCAAAATAACATGCAGTTTCCTGAAAACCTTAGAAATTTGGGGAGAAGAGATACTGTTACTTGGAATAGAGGTCTCACAGTCATCAACACAATAGCAGTAAACCTGGGAGAAAGCAAAGATATGTTTTCCCCCAAGGGGATATTTTATTACACTATACTCAGAAGAAAGAGTAGAATATGGACTCCAAAGGAAAAGGAGTAAGGTTGAGTTTTCAGATCCTAGGGCTCTGCCTCTGCTTCCTTGGGTTAGAAGTTTCCAGGATGTGTGTGATGTAATGATGCAGAGGGTCTTTCCTGGCAGTCACAATGCCTGTCATTTGGGGAAAGAGGAGGACAGGAGACTTCTTCTAAGATGACAAAAAACAACAACTGTATTTTTATATTTGATAAATTCAGTGTTTCCAGATAGTCTCGGTCTTTTAAAGAAAAGTTAGAAATTTGGATTTTATGAGATTTGATACTTAAAATTGGCTAATATTTTAAAGCACTTTGGAGATATGTACATGTATGTGTGTATAATATTAAGTACTGGTTTACCAACCACCAACTGCTAATCTCAGTTAAAATCCACAACAGGTTTTCAGTACAAAAACTCTATGCCCTCTCTGTTTTAGCATTTATGTTAATTGAGAAATATTTACTAAGTAATGAGTTAATAATTAGCATTAAATTTATATGCCCCATGGCTGCCTATTTATCTCTATACTTTTTCCCATACCTTTTCTTGCCTCACAAATTCCCTTCTTTCAAGGAATGCTCACTCGATAACCCACTTAAGTTAGTCTCATCCTTCAAGGCCTGTTTTAAATGCCACCAACTCCGTGAAAACTTTGTTTCCTCTGAAGAGAGTTAAGCTGTTTTCTTTTGTTTTTGTGTTCCCATCTTGTCACCTACTTACTTTTAAAATTATGGCTTAATTTACACCATTTTCATCTTTCCACAATCTTGTAATTATACTCTCAGAAAAAAAAATTATTAAATTAAATCAATTACATGTATAAGATTCAAATGTATTTCTTAATTGAGTAGTTTTGTGGTTTTTGAGGCTACAATGTATTAATCCATGTAACAGGGCTAGTGTAAAAGTCAGATTCTCACAAATTTACTGTTAATTTTACATTTAACAAGATGCCATCTGCTTTAATCTTATCTGATCAGAGAATACAGTCATCTAACCAATCAAATATTCTGTGTAATAGATGCAATAAATAAAAATATCTGCATGTTTCTATACATGTACACACACACACACACACACACACCCACACAGCTCACACCAACTCACCATGTGACATGACCACTAAACAATAGTTTGCCTAAAATATACTTATCATAATCTGTATTATACTAATTAATTATCCAAAGAAATTTCAAGAATTTTTCATATGGGCTGTATACTGTACAAAGTGGTTAACATGTTTGGGAACTGATCCACATTTTATTATTTGTTTTGCCCAAATTTTGCTCAGTCTAGTCACAGACTCATTCTTTTTTCCAATGTAGCATGCATTATTTATAACAGTTTATAAGCAAAGACCTCAAGCAACTGGTAAGGTGAAGCAATTTCAATCAGGAAATCATCTTCCCATCACAGTAGAAAAGTATAGGCAAGGAATGTTTTGCTTCAAAGTGACTATGTCTGCTTCAAATACATTAAGTGCCAAAACAGTTCAAGTTAGATCATACTTGTAGGGTTTATTGCTGGAAAAAAAAAACCATGAAAACTGAGTTTTGTACAGTTATGTAGTGTAGAACTAATCACATTATATTGTAATTATTTCTTCCTATGTCTACACTCTGCTTTAGATATTTAGCTGCGCCTGAATATTCTTTATTTCTGTTTCCCCAGAACCAAGTTCATGTATAAGACTCTAGGATTACTCACCTAAGCACTGAATAGATTCATAGATTAATTAACATATGAATCAGGGCAAGGACTGTTTGATAGCAAATGAAACTTTCCTTCTTGACTCTGTTTCAGCGCAACTGAGGCAGGCTACAATAAAGTCTACCCTGCTACAATTAAAAAAAAGTAGTGGGAAAATAATATGTAGCCTGAAGTTTTCATTAGAAAAATTATTCAAAATATATGTAAATATTCATTCATTTTTATTCATTCACACTACAGTGATCTATGTTGTGCCTTTCATGGGTTAGGTACAGTATTAAGTGCTAAGGACTACCACAAGGCTAAGTCAGAAAGACATGTATTTAGAGCAGTAGCTCCAATTTGAGATAACACTGGGCTATCAGGGGACATTTCAAATATCTTTTGGTATATTCTGATGTGAAAATTATGGTAGGGTGCTAATGGGTAAAGATACAAGTTGATGCTAACATCTTACAATGAACAGGAATACCTCTCACAACAAAGAAATGCCCAACCGAAATGTCAATCAATAGTGCTGAGATTGAGAAATTCTGATTTAGAAGAATCGTGGAGTGTAATAAATACTTAATTTACTTTGTGCTGAAATGGCATAAGTAGAAAATTATCACCTCTACTTTAGGTGGCCATGGAAGGCTAAGAGAAGAGACACATTCAGATTGGGGGCTCTAAGTATGTTTTCCAGGAATTAAGTTGATGGAAGGCATAGGAAAGAAATCAACTTTATGCCCCAGTGGTTGGCACATAGGGTAGTTAAGATTGTGGCGAATGATGCTGCAAAGCGACACAGGGATCACTTCAAAAGAGAAGAGAAATATTTTCCTTTATACAACACATTTATAGAGTCATATGACAGAAAATTCTTATTTGTCATACTTAGGAGAATATATTGCATTAGGAAGACAATAAGAGAAATGTTGAATAATGTTTTAGCAAAGAAGTAAAATGGGACATGTTAATATTTTTTTACCAAGGAAAGTACAAAAAAAAAAGGAAAATTTTGGGAGCATATTGGAGTGAAGAGACATTGGAAGGCAAAAGCCAGGCAAGGTTTGTTTTAAAATAAAACTTCAGGAAAATTATCATTGTCAAAAGAAAGGATGTGGCAATAACAACAGAGTGAAAAGAATAATTCAGGGATAATTAGGAAGAGCAAATTAAAGTAGTTGTAAAAACCATCTCTTAGGTAGAAAGTTATTAAAGAGTTGAGATTGATACCAAGTTCTGGCTTGCCCTATTAATTAAGTATATACAGTTTGCGATAAGATGATTGCACTGGGCTCAGTCAAGTACATGTTGAATTTGTGATTACTAGACATCATTCAAGTAGAAGTGCTCCGTATCTGGATGTAGAATTCAGGATGTAGTCTTAGCGGAAAAAAATTGATGAGGGACTCACCAGCAAATGGATAGACATCAGAACCAGAGGCATGGATACATTTATCTGAGGAAAATATAAAGAATAAAAGTACAAAATAGCCAAAATGAAGTCCAGTGTGACTGGGTCAGTTTCTGGGAATCCAAACTAAGCCTATGGAGCTTTAGCAGGAACTTTGGTAACTAGATGCAAGGAGTTTGGTATCAACAGAATAAACAAATTATGTCTGACATCTTTCATAAAATTTATTTTCATAAACAGAACATTAATAGCAAATAAATATAATGTGATTTTAGGGTACACAAGTGATACTTTACACTTCTACATACGAGATGAATAAAAGGTATAGTTTCTCTATGCTAAGAAACAAAAAGAGAGATGCCTGGCACTTTGTAGGTGGTTAATAAATATTTTTGAAATGCAAGAGTATTTGTAACATGTACAAGAGATATAGGAAACCCATAAAGTTTCTATTAAAGTGGAATGTTAAGAAGCTAAGCTACCTGTGGCCTAGGCTAAATTTTATCTCCTACCTGGAATCATCCCACAGCTCTGTGTTTGTTTGTTTTCTTTTAATTTATAAACAGCAAAATTCTTTTGGAAACAGAAGGAAAAAATTGTTACCATAAGATTATAAAAAAGTAGTTGTAATAGATCTCTCAAACTTATTTCTCCTAAAAGTTTGTGTCCTTTGACTAATTACTCCCTCCCCACACCCAGCCTCTGGTAATTATCACTTTACTCTCTACTTCTATAGCTCAATTTTTTTCGTATTCCACATCTAAGTGAGTTTTTAGCTAAATTTGACATTCCACAATGGATACATATTTCCAACCAACGTATTGAATATGATATATGTACACAAATTTTACCTGTTAATTAAAAAAATATTTAATAAATAGTAGATTCAGGATCTTTGCTTTTTTTTCATCTCTTTTATTTTGGGTTGGAAGAGAGGGGCTTGAATCTATTCTAAATAATTTATGTGAGAAAGAGTATTTCCCTTTTTTTAATAGTAAACAATACAGTTGATTTTTGACCACACAGTTTTGAACTGTGTGAGTCCACTTACAGGCAGATTTTCTTCTACCTCTGCCACCCTGAGACAGCAAGATCAACCCCTCTTCATGCTACTCAATGGGAAGACGACAAAGATGAAAACCTTTATGATGATCTACTTTGTCTTCATGAACAGTAAATACCTTTTATCTCCCTTATGAGTTTTCTTGGTAACATTTTCTTTCACTGGCTTAGTTTATTGTAAGAATACAGTATATAATTCGTAAAACCTACAAGATACTTGTTAATAGTCAACAGTGGACTATAAGTAGTTAAGTATTGGGGGATCAAAAATTTATACACAAATTTTCAACTGTGCAGGGCTCAGCACCCCTAACTGTTGTGTTGTTCAAAGATCAGCTGCACTTTGTTATAAAGTAAAGCAATCTCAAGTTTCAAGAGGTGCCTTCGAATTCCAAGATTAAATAACAGAATCTATACTTTTCATGTCTTGAGATACTTTTATTATTTACCTTATTGACCTTGATCTTTTCAGACAAAAAGTAGTTTGTGATTTTGTTGTTATTTCATATCACCCTCAAATGTCAGTGCTTTCCTATAAACTTTGTCATTTTCATTGTTGTGTATGTGTGTGTGTTTGTGTGTGTGTGTGTGTGTGTGTGTGTGTGTGTGTGTGTCTGTGTTTTCTAAACCATCCCATTCTTTCAGGAACTTGGTTCCTGTATGCTTTCTCTCTCCAATTATTTTCAAATGTTTTGAGGAAACAAACAAAGGTGAGTCATTTATATTATAATGTTCATCTAAATTATTAAAGTATAAATTAACCAATATATTAACATATCTATTACTAATATAGCTAATATAATTATAACTATAGGATAAATGCCTCTATTTTCTAATATTTAATGCATCAGTGAAAGTGTTGGTGTAGTTTCACTATACTATCTGCTATGCAGTGAGTGCAACAAGATGGGAGATTAATAATTTTGGACACTATATATATAAAATCACACTATGCAATTGTTACCAAAATTGTTTTCATGTAAAGGTAATTAAATAAGGCTTTTTTCTGCTCCACTTCAGGAGACAACTATTTAATTATGTTTCTCCCCTTAAAAGTATTTTCAACCCAAGTGGCTATACCTCCAAAGAAGCAACCTATTTTGTAATGTGTTAATATAAGTGTATACTATTTCTTTTTGTTCCAGAACTTTCCTTATGCTTTCAGATTTTCCACACTGCCTTTCATCCAGCTACACAGACACAAACATACATGCATACAGCCTTTGGAGAAAAAGAGCCTTTATATTTTTCTCTTATAAACAGGAGAAGGCCTTTAAGAGGTATTTTAGCAAATGCATTTTATTCAGAGAAATGTAATCTAGCTTCAAATAATTTTGAATAGTGAGTATACCATTATTATGTGAAATTACATTTTATTATAAGTCAGTATTTTATATAATATTTCTGGGACATTTAGTTTTTTAATCCAAATGTTTAAAGTTTGTAATTAAACCCATTTTATTAAGCAAATGAATTTATTATTATCCTCCTTCTAAATATCTGACGCTTCAAGAAAAGTGTCCTCTTTCTGCATAAGACTTCTCTTATGATTGAAAGGAGATTTTTACATTTCTAATAGACTTGTTTCATTTAATACCTAATTGAATCTTTAGACTGATGCTGTCCGATCAGGAAATGGACACTGTGATGATGAACCTGGGCCACTACGCTGTCCAATATGGTCTCCACTAGCCACATGTGGCCTTTAGGTACATAAAGTGTAGTTACCACAAATGTGCAAATTAGACAATACAGTTTTAATTTTACTTAATTTTAATAAATCTATATTCATATTTAAATAGCTGCATGTGGCTAGTGGCTACTATACTGGTCATCACAGCTCTACCTGATTTCATCACCCACTAGGGGGAAGTCCTTTTCATTGCCTTTTTGAGATTCTAAAGGATATATGCATTATTGGCTCCTGGCCTGACCTCTTTCTCCAATGTTAAAGCCAGCAGTGTAGCACTTTCAAATGTGTGTGTCTCTCTCTCTTTCTTTTTCTTCCTCCTTTCTCTCACCTCTGCTATTAAATTGTCACATCTACCTCTGTGCCATTAATCCTCCTGCTCTTCCTCTTATAAGGACCCTTGTGAATACATTGGACCCAGCTGGATAATTCAGAATAATCTCACCATCTCAATATCTTTAATTTAATGACATCTGCAAAACCCTTTTGCTATGAGGTTAACATAGTCAAAGGTTCTGGAAATTAGGACATATTCATCTTTGGGGGACCATTGATCTGTCTACCACAACATGCATTTTGTAACATTTTATAATAAACTTTTAGCGCTGTTTTGAAACAGTTTATAATATTTGCAAATATATACACACATACATATCAATTCGAAAATATAATATGCTTATGAAAAACATGTATATACATACATAATATGTGTATCTATAACAGTAATAAAAGTTAACATACAAATGAATAACTAGATACGCGGTATAGTAAAATGATCAATGTATTAGTCAGGGTTCTCTAGAGGAACAGAACTAATAAAGGGGAGATTATTAAGTATTAACTTACCTGATCACAAGGTCCCATAATAGGTTGTCTGCAAGCTGAAGAGCAAGGAGAGATAGTCTGAGTCCCAAAACTGAAGAACTTGGAGTCTGGTGTTCTAGGGCAGGAAGCATCCAGCGCAGGAGAAAAATGTGGGTTGGGAGTCTAGGCCAGTCTAGTCTTTTCAAGTTTTTCTGCCTGCTTTATATTCTAGCAACACTGTAGCTGATTAGATGGTGCCCACCCAGATTAAGGGTCTGCCTTTGACTCAAATGCTAATCTCTTTTGGCAACACTTTCACAGACACATCCTTTGCATCTTTTAATCCAATCAAGTTGACATTCGGTATTAACCATTCACAATTGTGTACCTGTTCTTATGTTTCATGACTTTTGATGTTTTATTCAGAAATTGTGCTTGAAGATTCCTGATCACTCATATCATTTCTAACCCACATATCTCTTTGGTTATTTTATTTTTTATTTTTGTTTTTGAGATGGAGTGTTGTTCTGTTGCCCATGCTGGAGTTTAATCTCACGATCTCAGCTCACTGCAACTTCTGTGTCCTGGGTTCAAGCCATTCTTCTGCCTCACCCTCCCCAGGAGCTGGGACTACAGGCTTGCGCCCCTACGCCCAGCTAATTTTTGTATTTTTAATAGAGACAGGGTTCACCATATTGGTCAGACTGGTCTTGAACTCCTGACCTGATGATCCGCCCGCCTTGGCCTCCCAAAGTGCTAGAATTACAGGTGTGTGCCCTGTGCCCGGCAGTCTCTTTGGTTTTGGTTTTCACACCCTTCTATTAATGCTCTTTTATACTATTTCTTTAAGACAGTGTTTAATAATGCCTTTGGCTAGTAGTTTGGTAATTCAAGTTGTATTTTATCAGATTTATTAATATGTAGGTAGTGTGGTATAAAAGTCTTGCTACAGACAAGGAATATTACATTAATTACTTCAATTCTATATACCTGACCTATTACTTTGAATCTAGATGACTAAATTAGTGTCAGAACTAAAGCTTTCAATCCAAAAAGTTAATAATTTAGGTGGACCTGTTTTTACTTTAGTGGACGTAGGTACTTTTGTCATGCAAATGTGTGATCACATTCTTACTTCAGTTTGCTTTAAGTCACTTAACGCAGATTACTGGAAACAATGTTGGTCTGGAATCAGATTGATGTTGGTTTAAACCCTAGCTTGGTCAGTTAGTAGCCTGTAAGTTTTGGCTCATCTCTTCAGCTTCCTAAGTTTTAGTTCTCTCATCTGTAAAATTGAATTAAAATTTAACCCTACAGTTCCAACACTGGCTGTCTAACCTAGTGAAATTTTAAGTAAATGATAGCAGGTTTTGTCATGATTACCTTTAACAGTGGAAAGAAAAGGACAAATTGTAGAGCATTAAGTTATGGGATAATTAACAGAAAAGTCAAAGAAAATAAAGAGCGACTTAGATATTCTTATTAAATATTAAGCTAGGGAATCATCTTATCTGAGCCATGAGATACTAAGTATTAGGCACATTTCTATGTAATATGCAACTTTATACAAAGACCTTGGATTCAATTTCTAAATGGCCTCTTTTTTTTTATTGTTTGCCATTTATCAATCTGATTTTACCTTGATTTTAAGAACATTCAGTATTTAGGCCTTAAACTCATGTTTTTTTTTTCACCTCATATCATTTCTGAGAGCCATTTTTGTAAGGCCGGTTGCCTTGCCGGGAGTCAAACGGGGACACATTCATCACTCTCCGTGCCTGATAAGTGCATCATCACCCGAGCTCATTATCTGGCTTCCCCACATAGCTTCCCCGCACCCGCCTCTGCATACCATGCCCAAGCCCACACTCAGCACTAAATTATGCATCCAACCTCCAGCCCACTGTTAAAAAACCCTGCAGAGAAATTTTTTAAAGAAGCCCCACTCTACCCTCCCCAGCAACAGCCTGCCCTGTACTCCCCTGACAGGCCCGTGTACCCAAGGTCCCACCCTCCTACCAATGGCAGCTAGTTTCATGTACTTACTACTTTAACTCCATGTACTTCCTGCTCCTCAACAACCAATAGAAATGGCTTCTCTTTGTTTCCCCAGTAGCCAATCAATTGCCTGCCCTCCCCATAAAACCCCACACCCTGCGACTTCTCTGGGCCCCCCTTAGACCACTGAAGCTTGCCCAGGAGCTGAATAAATTAGCTTCTCACTTTCTTATACTTGCCTCAGTTTCCTCATTTTACCTCAGCAATAAATCTTACAATTTTTACTCGTTTTCTCTTGCTCTAAAGATCTTTCTTGGTATCAATCTTTGTTATAGTGTTATACCCTGTAAGAATAAAGTAAAAAAATAACATTAGGTAATTTCAGTTTTAATTCTAACATTTACAACTTCATACCCATTTTATTATATATATATATTAAACTATATGTTAATATACGTGTAAGCAAAAGTACAGAGCTATTATATATGTGTGTCTATGTGCATGCATATATGTTGCATATATAAAGCTAAAGTATTTACATATATAATGTTAAAACACAAAGCATACATAAAGTTAACACATGAAGTTGAATATATACATATAAAGCACAAAATATATATTTAAATTTATGAAGTTGATGCATAAAACCATCACATGCATACATATACACATACATAGAAATATGTACAGTATGTAAAAGCATGCATATCTTTAAAAACATAGGAAGGTAGACACAATTGTATTGATGCTTTCGAAATTGTTAAATAACAACATTATTATTACTAGGAATAGTAGCTAACCCAAGCATTGACCCAAATTATTTACATAATGACTATTGAAATATCCTCCTAAATATAATCCTTGTTACTAGCCTTCTTGTGTATTCACATCTATTCTAACTGACTTTATTTTTCAAACTGTCATATAGTAATCTTTCTAACAATGCATATTTGTTTCTTACTCTTAATTTAAAACCTAATTTTAAAAAATTTCTACTGGAACTTAGAAAGTTTCATGGGCTAACAAGATGGGATAATTTTGTGGCATGGCTTACAAAAATCTTTATAATCTGGCTCTCCTGACTTCTCAAACATAATCCCTGGAAATCATCACTAATCTCCTCAGTCAAAGCCAAATCATACTTTGGTGATTTTCCCTCAAAGCCATTCAGATTCAGCCATTTTTCTCTTTTGATTGTCCCTGTATCTTTACTATCTTCTCAAACTGCCTAAAATAATTCCTGTGCATCCATCAAGACTCATCTTGCCATTCTGCTCTGGAAAGTTTTCCTTAATTTGACTAAGCAGCATTAATCTTTCTCCTTTTATGTCAGTAGGTTTTTAATGCCTTCATCAACTGGAGGCTTTTTCTATTCTTTTTTCTTAATGTGCATGATTGCTTTCACCTTACTCAGACTTCATGATGCTGCCGTATCTATTCACTTCTAGCACAGTGCTCCTGATATGGTAACTACAACAGAAATGTTTAGTCAATGTGTAAATGAGCAAATGAATGAAATTGGTTAAGTGGGTTTAGACTTTAAAATTCAATGTTGTTTTTAAATCTACAATTGCATTAATACTATAAAATATATGCTTATTCTAGGTAAAAAAAAAAAATAACATTTCCACCCTATTTCTGTCCCTAGAGACACTATTATACATAAATAAGTATATAAACCCACAGATTTAGATTTTCATTTTAAATAGTCGTACAAATAATATCATACTCTAGAAAATGTATCTTGCTCTTCTTTGCTCAAAACTATATCTTAATGCTCTTCTTATAAGATTATAAATAAGTCTACCTCATTCTTTTAAACCAGAAACATAAGCAATAGTCTGTAATTAATTTAATTTATTAAACCTATACTCCATTAATAAGCATTTAAGTCATTTCTATTGTTTTCACTATAGTAGGTAATGTTACTGTGAATATCTTTATGTGCATGCACACACATGTGTAATTGTGACTGTGTGAACACAAAGTTCAGATCACTTGAACTGAAATTAAACACCTAAGAGTGTACATTTATGATCTGGATACACAAGGCTATATAATTCTCCAAAATTATAATCAATCTTATCTGCTCATTACCGTAAAAGAATTTAAGAAATAAATTAATGGAAAAGACTCAGATTCAGTAAAATTCTTCCTAGTCATTTATTATCCCCAGAAAATTGGCAAAGGATTATCAAAATTACATTTCAAGAGGTAAGTAGGATTTTCCATCTCCAAAATTATCTGAATCTACAATACATAATGTAATATTCAAATAAGCATAGTTTTATTACTGACTCGGCTCGTAGTATACTAACAACTAAAAGATATGCTATATTCATACGTAATGAAATTGGCTATTGAATGCATTGGTAGTATAATATCAGGTGTTTGGATTTAAAAGTATTTTAAACTAATAGCTTTACAGCAGATTTAGGCTGCATGATTAAGCATTATGGTCAAATTGTAGAATTAATAGGTTTTGGGATTTGCCTTTCTATTAAGGTGCTAAATATTGAAGCACAGAAAATTGTAAATTTGGAAGGATCATTCATATTCACTATTTCAACAAATTTGGTTTGAGCAGTATAGAAAGAATCACTTGAGTCAAGTAAAATACACTGTTTTATGATCAGAGAAGAGAGTCAATACAAGGCTTTTGGTGCATACTATATCAATTGTAAGAAATCTCATAGGCTAGGAATTATTCTTCACATTTTAGGCAATATTGATAAATTAGATAACTGAAAATAAATTACTCACCTTGTGTGAGCATAAATCCTAAATCTAATTGACTTTAAATTACGTTAGTCAAATCTATTGTTTATTTGGCTTCAGAAAAAACAATTCCACTGAAAAACAGCTGAAGGATATTTGGGAGTTATATCTTTAGTTATAATATTCAATTACAAAATTGGCAGTCAGAAAACAAACCAGCGATTGCTAATACAAAAACATTATTTCTTACCTTGTTTAAATATAGAATTTATATTCACTTGGCAAAAATGTTATCATGCAAAATATCAATAAAATAAGCATATTGAAAACAGACTGAAAATTCACATTCAAATTCAAGATTCTCAGTGTTATGATTCATTTAGATAATAACCAACCAGCTGCCTAGAGATTGTCTGGAGGATGTGTGTTAATAGTGACATATCTACAAGTACAGGGAGATATCTAATTTTAAACTTTGCTATAACCTATTGCCTTTGACATTTAAAAATATATTAAAATGTCTTATTTTGCAAAAGCTATCTCATTGGTCTTGAGTTGCCAATTCTTTTTCTCTTTTTTTCTGGCAACCATGAAACCCAGATGCTAAGCACTGGAAGATATTTCTTCCAATAGCAGCATCTGGCGTGCTGGCAGACTCCATAAGCAATTTTGTTTTACGGCTTTAAAGCAGCTTCTGGGTCTATTACATGGTTAATCTGATGGGCTGTCTGGGCTGTCTTGTCCTCCTGGATGCCATATGCCAACAGCTAGAGATGCAGTGAACTGCCTGCCCATTAGGGCTGCTATAAAGAGAACACCTGAAAAAAATCAGCTGCAAAGAGTGTGCTCCACTTCTGTTCAGCTATTATAGTACCAGTGATGAGTGACCTGGCTAAAATAGTGCTAAAAACCTGCCAAAAATGTTCAATGCCCTCTGAACACCAGGGAAGAAGAAAAAAAAAACTGGAAATAATCAAATATTCAGGATATCATTGTATCATTTGATACTGAAACAAGCATTTGCTTTTATTTCCCATGCAAGAGAAGGAACAGGAAATGAGAAGTAGAATTGTGAGGATGACAGACACAAATTTGATTGCTGCTCTTCTGTGGCAAATGTCTCATGAGAGGTTGATTTCCCTGATAGAGATTGTGTCTAATTCATTTTTATACTTTCAGGGCCTTCCAAAGTATTTGAATGTGGTAGAACCAGAGTAAGTTGTTTTAAATAAATAAAAGCAAATGTATTGCAATTGTGTAATAAATTTTATAATTTTTAAGCCCTTTACATAATTGATTTCTTATCCTTTCCATACTATATCCTATATCACTTCTTCAGATAAAATTTTTCTCATTACCCAGATTGAGTTGGGTCAGTTTTTAGTACTCCCTAATACCTGTAAATACATGTTATTATACCCCTTAATGCCATACTTGTTTGATCATAAGAAGTTGCATTCCAGTCCTTTAATTGAAAACATAGGTTATATTTTTCTTTAAAACACGTCAAAATTCAAAAATATTTTGATTTTGTTTTCACATGATAGCCAAGGCATACTCTTTAGTTAAGTAAAGGTTAATTCTGCTTTCTACTCTATTTGATTAATGATTTTCTCTCCCATGAGACTTATAGATATAAGCTTCACAATGGTGTATCTATATTTTTTACAATCTATGTCACAATATCTGGCTCTATCTCTGAAAGTCATAATGTATTAGTTCAATAAATACTTGTCAGATTAATTATACTTTTTTCTTCAAAACTTAAAAGCTCATATATTTATTCCTTTTTCTTTAGCCACCCCATTCTCTCATGCTTGGTCATACTGCAGCCTCATTCTCCCAGACTCATGTTATCTTCATACCTCAGCCTACTGAGTAGCTCAGACTACAGGCTAGGACCAATACACCTATCTAATGTTTTGATTTTTTGTAGAGATGGAGTCTCATTATGCTGCTCAGGCTGGTCTCAAGCTCCTGAGCTTGAGCCGTCCTCCCCACTTGACCTCCCAAAATGCTGGGATTACAAATATGAGCTACTGCACCTGGCCTAAGTAAACAATATTTTAAAACAGTTAACCTGACACTGCCTTTTGCCAAACGGAAAACATACAATTGACAATTTATTTTGTTCTTAAAAACTAATACTAAATACTGTTAAGGGAATAAACATTCCTTTGCCCTTATACTCTGTCTCTTCAGTCTACTTTTAGTTCTGTACTGTTTCAATATTTTGTTACAATCGGAGTCAAGTTTTAGACAACACCAATGAATTGGAAGTTCAAAAGTTTCTTAAACTAACACGTTTATTAAAGATTGGCTTAGTAATCTTTAATAAAGTTCAGTTAAAACATGAACAAGCAAACAAACAAAAATCTAAAAACAAGCACAGAGCTAGCAATATAGACATCTTGTTCCATTCCTCTTATTAAAAGACATGTTATTGTGCTAAAATATATACACAAAGAAAACCTATGAAAATACATCTTTTTTTTATTAATTAAAGTCAATGGCAGCTGTTAGGAAGTTCAAAAGAGACTTGTAAAAACTTTTCTTTTAAAATAATTTTTGAGTCTTAAAATATGAGATATATTTTGGAAGCCAATTTTTATGGGAAATTACTGAGATACATAGAAAAAGCACGTCTTTGTGCATCATAGATAGAGTTCATATCTTGCATTACTACTCTCATGCTGTGTTTTGCCTATCATTCATAGCCCAAAGCCATCATTTTGAGTGAAATCACATTGTTTAGGAGTAGTAACTCATGCTGTTCTACTACAAAACAATCACTAAAACACATTTCAATTGGACAGGAGAAGAAGAAAAAAGAAGAAACTGAAATGCTATTATTTCTGATAATAAAGATATTAAGAAGAGAGATATTGAGAGTGGCCTGAATAGAAATTATATTGTCTTCTATGAAATATTTTCTACATACATACTCATGACCTAATAATCAGAGCTTTACAGAGTCAGTTTATTAGTGTTCACCTATTTTAATCAGATTACAGTAACATATATTTATGCACATCTTGTTTTTTTGCTATACTTTACCTATATCCAAATATATATCTTACTTAAAATTTAATTTAATTAAAAATTTAATACTATGTGACTTGAAAGTAAGATATACATTTGGATGTAGGTAAAATGTAGCAAGAAACATGATTTATGTAAGTATATATAACTGTAATCTGATTAAAATTGGTTAACACTAATAAACCAACTCTGTAAAGCTAAGTTATACAAACCCCAAAGATGTTTCTACTATTTTCTTTTAACTTTCCCCAATAACAGTACATATATTCCATATGGTTAAGATTATTTTATACTTTGTCACAGACAGGTATAATTTGATTTTATTTTTTGACAATTTTTGAAGCTTTTAATGTCTTTAATGTAAACATGAGCAACAATGTCAGGAAATTGCAATCAATGAACAATATCCAATTTCTGGAGATCAAGGATTTGCTTAAAATTAACCAGTCTTCACTAAAGAAACTTGGTTCACAAAACCTAGTGAATAATTTGAAATAGAGTAGAAATGAAAGCAAGTCTGGAGGTCAGGAGACCTAGTTTCAAATTCCGATGATGGTATTTATAAATCTGTGACTTTGGATAAATCCCAAAACAACTTCACATGCCATACTTGCTTTTTTTTAAAAATAAGGACATCTAGCGAAGTGATCTTGAAGTCACTTCCTGCTGCAAAATGTTCTGTCTTATATCTACTTGCTAGGATCCATAATCTGAGTTTCATGTACCTTAAGTCTACATTGAAAAAAATCAACTCTAATATATACAACCATTTTATCAAACATAACTTGTATTTTAAATTTACCTAAACCTGTTTCTAGTCCTCTCTTTGCTTTGGGTAGAAAAATTTGTTACTGTTTTCAGACATTCTTCAAGTTTTTATCCCATTTGAAGGACACATTCCTGTTGAATTTAACTGAAGATTTTAATTTCTCTTCATATTTTAGCAGTCCCTTCTAATATCTAAAGTAAATTTCTAAGCCATCATGTTTTCATATCACTCACACAGGCTGTAATCATTAGGAAATAATTATTTTTGCTATATATAAAAGCAGACCATCTGAACAAATGTACTTGATAGAAACCGAAGTTCTACAGTACCAGTTATTAATATTCCATGAATAAATACATTTATGAGAATATGATTTGAAGGCATATTTCTTAAAAGCTGGACAAATAAATTGATGGTTACTCATTTCAGTTTCTGTGAAAGAATAATTCTGATATATCCTGGGATGAATAATCTATGTAAAAGTACTCAATTGATACCTACCTGATTATGTAGAATATTTTTTTCTGTCGAAGCAATAGATTTTCTAAGTCAATATGTTAAAATATCAAATAAAAGTTAATTCTCATATCACCCATTCACAGTTTCAACATATCTCTGTTAAGATATTAGAAGAATTCTAACAAATATCTACTTTTCATTTATGTAATTATAATGCCAGATAAAAGAAATCACAGAGTAGAAATACTTAAATACCTAAGAGGCTAAGAAAATCAATTAATACGTAATTTTGTTAAGTATGAAATTTATTATGTAACTCATATATGCTACTTTTTCTAAATTACACTTAACCAGTCTTCACTAAAGAAACTTGGTTCACAAAGCCTAGAAAATAATTTGAAATTGAGTAGAAATGAAAGCAAGTCTGGAGGTCAGGAGACCTAGTTTCAAATTCTGAAAATGAAATTCATATTCATATATGAAATGAATTTCAAATTCATATATGAAATCAACTCTAATATATACAAGCTTAATTCAGTGGTGAACTTAACAATATAATGCATCTTTTTACTTTACCTTTTATTTAAGTAAGCGTAGTTCAATATTCTTCAGTTCGGTAATTATAATTTAAACATAACGAGATAAACTATGTTCATGTAAATTTCCTGAATGCACATATTATCTTTTTTTAATAATTGCATATTGTATTAGCATTCTCCAGAGAAACACAGCCAAGAGGGCGTGTGTGTGTGTGTGTGTGTGTGTGTGTGTCTGTGTGTGTGTAAAAATCTATTTTAGGGAATTGACACAGTTATGGAGTTCTGGTGAGTTTAAAATCTGATGGAGGAGGTCAGCAGGTTGGAGATTCAAAAATGAGTTGTAGTTTGAGTCTGAAGGTAGATTGCTCATAATCAAGAGCTGACTTGGCAGATGAAGTCTGAGGTCATGGGATGCACTACATATGAAACTGTTAACCTCCTGAAGAAATGTTTTATATAATATCCACAGAGGTATGTAGATGTGGTATACTCAAATTGCCTTTCTTACGTTTCAGTCTTGTACCTTATAGTATCTCAACTAGTCATCAAAGAATTGAACTCTTTTTACCCTACAATAATTCTCCACTCCAGACACAAAATATGAGAAACAATCCTCATATTTATTTCCACTACTTTCTTTTTTTTCTTGATATACGAAGTTCTCTTCACTAACAGTTCTTGTCCCTGGTCTGCTACAAAAATCCCTCAAAATTCTAAAAGTTAACTTTAGTCTAGCTAGACCATTCCTTTCTGATTTAGAGTTTTATTTTGTTCTTGTTTTTGTATTTGACCCTGGACACTAGAGTAATCTATACACTTATTCTATAAATGTTTAATCTCAATTTTGTAAATATTTTGTTAAATACTTTATGTTTCTATTAAATCACAGACTTTGAACTGAAACACTAGCTCTCTCTGGGTCTCCAGTCTGCCTACCCTCACTGAAATTTGAACTGACTAGCTTTCATATTTATATGAGACCCATCCATATAATTCATACATATATGTACATACACACACACACACACACACACACACACACACACACACAACTTACATAACCTATTAGTTCTGTTTCTCTAGGGAAACATATATAAGGTTTCAAAACAATAAATTATTATTACAAGCATTATGTTGTATGCAAAAGGCTTTGGATGATTCAAATATAAATATTACCCAGTTTTATTGATTATGAGCTTGTAATGCCAAAAGATAATGCTTATTTAATGCTTATTATGTGAGAACTCTTTCTAAGCATTTGTCCACAATGCTTCTGGGACATCCAACACAATAGCTATTAGCCACAATTAACTATAATTTAAATTCTATAATTGATAAATTAATAATTTAAATTTTTAAGTTGAATTTTTAAAAATTCAATTAAAATTTTAATCCCTCATTCACATTTCAAGTGCTCAATAACAATATATGGTTAATGACTACTACATTGTATAGTTCATGGTTAGAACATCCTCATCACAGAAACTTTGAGTGAGCACACTGCAATATCTTCTGAACACGTGTGTCTGTTTCTGTGCGTCCTGTCCTGGCTTCTCTTATCTATGTAGGAGCCAGAATGATTTTTAAAAATTGTTTATTTTTAAATTGTTTGTACATATATGGGGTATGGTGTAATATTTTGATGTATGTATGTATGTACGTGTGTGTGTGTGTGTGTGTGTGTGTGTGTGTGTGTATGTGTTGATCAAATGCTCCAAAAGTTTCAGTTAAACCAGAGGAATAAGTTTTAGTGACTGCATGGTGACCACAGCTAATAATAATGTATCGCACATTTCAAAATTGCTGAAGTAGATTTTCAGTGGGGTAATTCTTTTAAAAGAAAACCTAGAACCCTTGTTCTTCTTATCAAAAACCATTCAGTTGCTTTCATTTTACCCATAATAAATGTCCAATTCATCACCTACAATGCCTAATATAAAGTTACATTTGGTTGCCATTCTGGCTTTCTCTCTTGCCCCTGCGTACTTAGCTCAAGGCATAGCACAGCAGCTTCCTTACTTTACCTGAGCTCCTCAGGATGCTCTGCTCTACTTCTGTGTTTGCTGTGCTCTCTTCCTCTGATGCCTTTCCCCAGATGGCTGCATTGTCAGGGTGCTCACTTCTGCAGAGTCCGTGACCACCCAGTCTCAAAATAGCTCCATTGACATCTTGAAACTTTATTTTTCTTCCTAACTCTTATCACTACCTGCCGTGTTTTATATTTGTTTGTTGATTATCTGTCTCACATTTCTAGAATGAAAACCTGAAAACGGGTATTTCACCTGTTCACTGTTCTATGCCTAATACCTAGCACATCACTTTTTACAGTGTTAGTGTTCAGTAATTATTTTTTTGTATGGATGAATGTATTAATACATTTAATCCTTTAAACTGCTGTATGAGTTTACCCAAAGTCAGCCTCCTGGAAAGTGGTGGACCTGAAAGGCAAACCCACACAGTCTGCATCCAGATCTCATGCTTTTAATCTCTAAAATATTTAGCATGAAATTTTTAAACTTCATAAAAATTACAGTCATCCATATTTTATTGACACATACATTTCATTGAAATGTGATCAAGTAAACAGCTAAAATATTATCAGTAACTATCATGCAAATCTAGTAACTATGTATAAGATCTATGATACATTTTATGGAGTTAAAATATATGTTTCTAAATTTACTCAAGGACAAGGAGATTTCAGACATCTCTGTTATTAATTATATAATCTGATATACCTACAAACAATTTTTAATACATTTGTTACAAAGAGTATACAGTCATGCACAGAATATTCTTCCATTTAGTTTTCCATTCTAGTATTAAAATTAGAAGTAAATTTAGAACTCAAAATTTTTAGGTTTAGTTCACATTAGAACAATTACATACAAAATGAGAGTAATTTATTTTAGTAAATATCTTTCTACTTTGGAACATTAAAGACAGAAAATTTAAGTAATTTATTCTTTCCAAAAATATACTTTCCCTATGTTTCCTTAGGTCTTGGAGTAATAATCTCAGACACCAAATTATGATACATACATGGCAATATGAGTGTCTAAATAAAGCCTAAACCAGCCAAGAATGTTCTCTGCTAAAAGATGGTAAAGATGTCATGTCTAAATTTGATTCTATTATTTTTTTAAATTTATTTATTTTATATTTGTGTTCTGGGGTACATGTGCAGATAGTGCAGGTTTGTTACATAGGTATACATGTGCCATGGTGGTGATTTGCTGCATTTATTGCCCCGTCATCTACATTAGGTATTTCTCCTAATGCTGTCCCTCCCCAGTCCCTCAACACCCTGCTACTCCTCCCCTAGTCCCCCACCCGCAGTCCCTGGTGTGTGCTGTTCCCCTCCCTGTGTCCGTGTGTTCTCATTGTTCAACACCCACTTATGAGTGAGAACATGCAGTCTTTGGTTTTCTGTTCTTGTGTAGTTTGTGGAGAATGATGATTTCCAGTTTCATCCATGTCCCTGTAAAGGACACAAACTCATTTTTTATGGCTGCATAATAATCCATGGTGCATATGTGCCACACTTTCTTTATCTAGTCTATCACTGATGGGCATTTTTTTTGGTTCCAAGTATTTGCTTATTGTGAACAGTGCCTCAATAAACATATGTGTGCATGTGTCTTTATAGTAGAATGATTTGTAATCCTTTGGGTATATATCCAGTAATGGAATTGCTGGGTCAGATGGTATTTCTATTTCTAAATCCTTAAGGCATTGCCACACTCTCTTCCACAATGGTTGAATTAATTTACACTCCCACCAACAGTGTAAAAGCATTTGTATTTCTCCACATCCTCTCCAACATCTGTTGTCTCATGATTTTTTTAAATGATCACCATTCTAACTGGCATGAGGTGGTATCTTAATGTGGTTTTGATTTGCATTTCTTTAATGACCAGTGATGATGAGCTTTTTTTCATGCTTGTTGGCTGCATACATGTCTTCTTTTGAAAAGTGTCTGTTCATATCCTTTGCCCATTTTTTGAAGAGGTTGTTTGTTCTTTCTTGTCAATTTAAGTTCTCTGTAGATTCTGAATATTAGCCCTTTTCAGATGGGTAGACTGCAAAAATTTTTTCCCATTCTTTTGGTTACCAATTCACTCTATTGATAGTTTCTTTTGCTATGCAGAAGTTCTTAAGTTTAATTAGATCAAATTTGTCTATTTTGATTTTTGTTGCCATTGCTTTTAGTGTTTGCCTATGCCTATGTCCTGAGTGGTATTGCCTCAGTTTTCTTCCAGAGTTTTTATAGTGTTAGGCCTCATGTTTAAATCGTTAATCCATCTTGAGTTAATTTTGGTATAAAGTGTAAGTAAGGGATCCAGTTTTAGCTTTCTGCATATGGCTAGCCAGTTTTCCCAACACCATTTATTAAATAGGGAGTACTTTCCCCATTGCTTGCTTTTGTCAGGTTTGTCAAAGATCAGATGGTTGTAGTTGTGTGGAGTTCTTTCTGAGGAGTCATTCTGGAGTTGCTGTTCTGTTCCATTGGTCTATATCTCTGTTATGGTACCAGTACCATGCTGCTTTGAATACAGTAGCCTTGTAATATAGTTTGAAGTCAGGTAGCCTGAGGCCTCCAGCTTTAGTTATTTACTTTTATTTTTACTTAGGATGGTCTTGGCTATGTGGGCTCTTTTTTGGTTTCATATGAAGTTTAAAGTGGTTTTTTCCAATTCTGTGAAGAAAGTCATTGGTAGCTTGATGGGGATAACATTGAATCTATAAATTACTCTGGGCAGTATGGCCATTTTCATGATATTGATTCTTCCTAATCATGAGCCTAGAATGTTTTTCCATCTGTTTGTGGCCTCTCCTATTTCCTTGAGCAATGGTTTGTAGTTCTCCTTGAAGAGGTCCTTCACATCCTTTTGTTAGTTGTAGTCCTAGGTATTTTGTTCACTTTGTAGCAACTGTGAATGGAAGTTCACTCATGATTTGGCTGTTTGTCTATTATTTGTTTATGGGAATGCTTATGAGTTTTGCACATTGATTTTGTATCCTGCAACTTTGCTGGAGTTGCTTATCAGCTTAAGGAGATTTTGGGTTGAACTGATGGGCTTTTATAAATATACAATCATGTCATCTGCAAACAGAGACAATTTGACATCCTGTCTTCCTATATGAATATCCTTTATTTCTTTCTCTTGCCTGATGCCCCTAGCCAGAACTTCCAATACCGTGTAGCATATGAGTGGTGAGAGAAGGCATCCTTGTATTGTGCCTGTTTCCAAAGGGAATGCTTCCAGTTTTTGCCCATTCAGTATGATATTGGCTGTGGGTTTGTTATAAATATCTTTTATTTTGAGATATGATCCATCAATACCTAGTTTATTGAGAGTTTTTAACATAAAAGGCAGTTGAATTTTGCTGAAGGCCTTCTTTGCATCTGTCGAGATAATCATGTGGTTTTTGTCTTTGGTTCTCTTTATATGATGGATTACATTTATATATTTGTGAATGTTGAACCAGCCTTGCATCCCTGGGATTAAGCCAACTTGATCATGATGTATAAGCTTTTTGTTTTGCTGCTGGATTTGGTTGACCAGAATTTTACTGAAGATTTTGGCATCAATGTTCATCATGGATATTGGCCTGAAATTTTCTTTTTTAGTTGCATCTCTGCCAGGGTTTGGTATCTGGATGATGCTGGTCTCATAAAATGAGTTAGGGAGGATTCCCTCTTTTTTTATTGTTTGGAATAGATTCAGAAGAAATGGTACTAGCTCCTGTTTGTATCTCTGGTAGAATTAGGCTGTGAACGTGTCTGGTTCTGGAATTCTTTTGGTTGGTAGGCTATTAATTGCTGCCTCAACTTTAGATCTTGTTATTGGCCTTTTCAGGAAGTCAACTTCTTCCTGGTCTAGTCTTGGGAGGGTGTAAGTGTCCAGGAATTTACCTATTTCTTCTAGATTTACTGGCTTATGTGCATTGAGATGTTTGTGGTAATCTCTGATGGTAGTTCATATTTCTGTGGGATCGGTGGTGATATCCCTGTTATCATTTGTTATTGCATCTATTCAAATTTTCTCTCTTTTCTTGTTTATTAGTCTGGCTAGCAGTCTATCTATTTTGTTGTTATTTTCAAAAAACCAAATCCTGAATTTATTGATTTTTTGAAAGGTTTTATATGTCTCTGTCTCCTTCAGTTCTGCTCTGATCTTAGTTATTTCTTGAGTTTGTTTTATCTTGTTCCTCTAGTTGTTTTAATCATGACCTTAGGGTGTCTACTTTGTATCTTTCCTTGCTTCTCATGTAGGTGTTTAGTGCTATAAATTTCCCTCTAGACACTGCTTTAAATGTGTCCCAGAGATCCTGGTATGTTGTGTCTTTGTTCTCATTGGTTTTGAAGATCTTTATTTTTGCCTTAATTTCATTATTTATCCAGTAGTTATTCAGGAGCAGGTTGTTTAGTTTCCATGTAGTTGCGTGGTTTAGAGTGAGTTTCTTAATCCTGAGTTCTAATTTGATTTCACTGTGGTCTGAGAGACTGTTTGTTATGATTTCCATTCTTTTGCATTTTCTGATGAGTGTTTTACTTACAATTATGTGGTCAATCTTACAATAAGTGTGATGTGGTGCTGAGAAGAATCTATATTCTGTAGATTTGGGGTGGAGAGTTCTGTAGATGTCTATTAGGTCTGCTTGGTCCAGATTTGAGTTCAAGTCCTGGATATCCTTGTTAATTTTATGTCTCATTGATCTGTCTAATATTGACAGTGGGGTATTAAGATCTCCCACGATTATTTTGTGGCAGTCTAAGTATCTTTGTAGGTCATTAAGAACTTGCTTTATGTATCTCAGTGCTTCTGTATTGGGTGCATATATGTTTAGGGTAGTTAGCTCTTCTTATTGCATTAATCCCTTTACCATTATGTTATGCCCTTCTTTGTCTCTTTTGATCTTTGTTGGTTTAAAGTCTGTTTTATCAGATACTAGTATTGCAACCCCTGCTTTTTTTGTTTAGTCTCCATTTGCTTGGTAAATAGTCCTCCATGTCTTTATTTTGAGTCTATGTGTGTCTTTCCACTTGAGATGAATTTCCTAAATACTGCACAAAAATGGGTCGTGACTTTTTATCCAATTTTCCAGTCTCTGTCTTTTGATTGAAGCAATTCGCCCATTTACATTTAAGGTTAATATTGTTATGTGTGAATATGATTCTTCCCTTTTGTTGCTAGCTGGTTGTTTTGCCCATTAGTTGATGCAGTATCTTCATAGTATTGATGGTCTTTACAGTTTGGTAGGTCTTTGCAATGGTTGGTACTGGATGTTTCTTTCCATATTTAGTGCTTCCTTCAGGAGCTCTTATAGGGCAGGCCTGGTGATGACAGAATCTCTCAGCAGTTGCTTGTCCATAAAGGATTTTATTTCTCCATCACTTATGAAGCTTAGTTTGGCTGGATACGAAATTCTGGGTTGAAAATTCTTTCCTTTTAGGATGTTGAATATTGTTTCGTATTCTCTTATGGCTTGTAGGGTTTCTGCCAAGAGATCTTCTGTGAGTCTGATGGGCTTCCCTTTGTGGGTAACCTGGCCATTCTCTCTGGCTGCCCTTAGCATTTTGTTCCCTTCATTTCAACCCTGGTGAATCTGATGATTATGTGCTCTTCTCAAGGAATACCTTTGTGGTGTTCTCTGTATTTCCTGTATTTGAATGTTGGCCTGCCTTGCTAGGTTTGGGAAGTTCTCCTGGATAATATCCTGAAGAGTGTTTTCCAGCTTGGTTTCATTCTTCTCATCACTTTCAGGTACACTGATCAAATGTAGATTTGGTCTTTTCACATAATCCCATATTTCTTGGAGGCTTTGTTTATTTCCTTTCACTCTTTTTTCTCTAATGTTGCCATCTCACTTTATTTCATTGAGTTGATCTTCGATCTCTGATATTTTTTCTTCCAAGATGGCTGAATAGGAACAGCTCCAATCTGTAGCTCCCAGCGAGAGCATGCCAGAAGATGAGTGATCTCCATATTTCCAACTAAGGTACCAGGTTCATCTCATTGGGACTGGTTAGACAATGGCAACAGCCCAAGGTGGGCAAGCTGAAGCAGAGTGGGCCATTGCCTCAATTGAGAGGTACAAGGGGCCGAGAAATCTCTCTCCCAGGCAAGGGAAGCCATTAGGGACTTTTCCTGACACTCCAGCACTCTGGTTCAGATACTGCACTTTTCCTGTGGTCTATATAACCAATAGACCAGGAGATTCCCTCTGGTGCCTACAACACCAGTGCAGGGTTTTAGAGCAGAAAACTGGGTGGCAATTTTAGTTGAGTGGCACCTGGAATTCCAGCAAGACAGAACTGCTCATTCCCCTTAAAAAAGGGGACTAAAGCCAGGGAGCCAAGTGAGCTTCCCTTTCAGGTCTCCCCATGAAGACCTGCAAGCTAAGATCCACTGGCTTGAAATTCTCACAGCCAGTACAGTTGTCTGAGCTCAACCTGGTGTTAGAGCTTGGTGGAGGAAGGGGCACCTGCCATTACCCAGGCTCTGATAGGCAGTTTCAACATTGCCTGTGTAAACAAAGAAAGTTTACACAGTGGCTGGATGATCCCAGCACTGCAACTCAGTAAGGCCTCTGCAGGCAGACTGTCAAGTAGATTCCCTTCTTGCTGGGCAGGGCATCTAATAAAAAAGAAAAACAGCAGCCTGTCAGGGACTTACAAAGCTCCCACCTTTCTAGGACAGAGCACCTGGGAAAAGGGGCAGTTCCACTTCAGCAGATTTAAACGTCTCAGCAGCCCTGAAGGTAGCAATGGATGCCCCAGCACAGTTCTTGAGCTCTATTAAGGGACAGGCTGCCTCCTTAAGTGGCTCCCTGACCCCTCCTCCCCTCCGTGTATCCGAACATGTCAAACAGAAATGCTCTGCCTGCCATCTAGCAGGTACCCTTTTGGAACGAAGCTACCAGAGTAAGGAACAGGCAGCAATCTTTGCTGTTCTGCAGCCCCCATAGATGATTCCCAGGCAAGCAGGTCTGGAGTGGACCTCCAGCAAACTCCAGCAGACCTGCAGCAGAGGGGCCTGACTGTTAGAAGGAAGACTAACAAACAGAAAGAAATAGCTTCAACATCAACAGAAAGGACATCCACTCAGAAACCCCATCCAAAAGTCACCAACTTCGAAGACCAAAGGTATAAATACAAAAAGATGGGAAGGAAACTGTGCAAAAAGACTGAATCACCAAAAGCCAGAACACCTCTTCTCCTCGACGGGATCACAATCCCTCACCAGCAAGGGAACAAAACTTGATGGAGAATGAATGTGAGGAACTGAGAAGCAGGCTTCAGAAGGTGGGTAATAACAAGCTTCTCCCAGCTAAAGGAGCATGTTCTAACCCAATGCAAGGAAACTAAGAAGTTTCAAAAAAGGATTAGATGAAATGCTAATGAGAATAACCAGCATGAAGAACATAAATGACATGATGGAGTTGAAAAACACAGCACAAGAACTTTGTGAAGCATACACAAGTTTTAATAGCTGAATTGATCAAGTGGAATAAAGGATATCAGAGATTAATGATTCTATTATTTCTTTATTTTAAAAAATTATGTTCAAAAACAATTAAAGGTATGTACATCTAGATGCATTTAAAATTCACTAACTAAACCTTAGAATAGGAAAATATAAATTAAATCTGAAGAACTAAAAATAATGAAAGGGAAACTGCCTTACATATATACAAAGGTAGCTTCTAAGTACATCCAGACCAACTTGTCCTCCTTGCCACCCATCTGGTAGAGTGAAACTTTAAGAGATTTTTTTTAAAAAATCTTGCAAATCTTAAATAATTTGAAGATGAACTATAAACTAGTGTTATCAATAGGAAATTCTAGAAAGATAATTACCTCAGAACAGTTTTAGTGGGAAAGCTTAATTCATTGAATAGAATTAGGTTGGTTGGTAGAATAAAATACTTTTATTGTCAATGATCATTTAAAATATAGTTTTGAATTGATAAAATAGGCACTGTTTGTAGACAATCACTTGCAACAGAAACTTTTTATAAATTTTTTTTTATTAGAGAGGTTTCTCAAACTAATACAGCTAGGTTTTTGAAAATTTGAGATTTAATAAACAAGAGATTTAATTTAAAATATAATAATCCATTAAAGCATTAAACTTTTAAAATGTATTAAATATTTTTAGTTTCAAAAATGCATTAAATTTAATGCATTTAATGCATTAAAAGTTTTTAGTTTCAAGAACAAAAACTTAATGCATTGCTTAAATGAGAAGTTCTAGGGTCCCATAAAGTGAAAAAAAATGATTTATGGTAGATACATTTTGAGATATTTTGATTTGAGTTTTAAATGATGTTACCTTGATTCATATCTATGTTTGCAAGTGTCCAGCCTTTAATTAAGACAAACTTAAGTTGTTAAAGTACAGCTAAAGTATTTTTAATCTCTACTATCACAATCTAGTAATTATTTTTTTTTTTTTTGAGACAGCATCTCATTCTTTTGCCCAGGCTGTAATGCAATGGCACGATCTCAACTCACTGCAACGTCTGCCTCATGGGTTCAAGCGATTCTCATGCCTTGGCCTCCTATGTAGCTGGGATTACAGTTGCCCACCACCTTGCCCAGCTAATTTTTGTCTTATTAGTAGAGATGGGGTTTCACCATATTGGCCAGGCTGGTGTTGAACTCCTGACCTCAAGTAATCTGCCTGCCTCAGACTCCCAAAGTGCTGGGATTACCGGCATGAGCCACCATGCCCAGCCCCTACTAACTATAAGTTCTGTGTACAGTTGACCCTTGAACAAAACAGGGATGAACTATGCAGGTCCACTTATACATAGATTTTCTTCTACATCTGCCACCCCTGAGATAGCCAGACCAACCCCTCGTCTTTCTCCTTGGCTTACTCAAGTGAAGACAACAAAAATGAATAGCCTTATGTTAATCTACTTCAACTTACTGAATGGTAAGTATATTTTTTTATTTCTTATAATTTTCTTAGTAACATTTCTTTTTCTCTAGCTTACTTTATTGTATAAGTGCAGTATATAATACACATGACATACAAAATAAGTGTTCATCAATTGTTTATATTATGGATAAGGCTTTTGCTCAATAGTGGGCTACTAATTTTTAAGTTTTGGGGGACCAAAATTGATAGATGGATTTGCAACTGTATGAGGAATTGGTGCCCCTAACCTCCATGTTGTTGAAGGATCACTGTATTCTATTTTACTTGTGATCACTGATAACCTTTTATTCACATTTGCAAGATGGTAACCAGCAATTCTCAGGACAAGATAATTCTACTGTAAATTTCAGAATAAAACAAATCAATTTTGTTGCATTAATCCAAGCAAAAATCTTGAAATTCACTTTCTTTAGGAGGATGTCAGCCCATTTGTGTACTACTATATAATAAAATGTCACAGATTGAGTAATGCATAAAGATAATACATATATCTTCTCATAGTTTGGGAGACTGTGAAGTCCAAGATTAAGGCACCAGCAAGTAGGGGGCCTCATGAGGACCTGTTCCCTACTTCTAAGATGGCACCTTGTTTCTGTGTCCTCACAAGTCAGAAGAGATGAATGGGAAGACACTCACTCTTTCAAACACTTTTATAAGGACGCTAATCCTCCTTGGAGTGGATCTTGAGGTGATCTGCTTTCCTGACTTAATCACATCTTAAAGGCCCAACATCTTAATACAACCACATTAGCTATTAAGTTCCAACACATGGATAAGCCTATCCCCTGGGCCCACAGTGACAAACTATGTTCCATAAATAGCTTGAGTTAAGAATGTGGTGTGATAATATCCTCCTAAAACCTCAATGTACCATTACCTACTCAGGAATGGAGAGTAACTGCTGAGTGCTATGACTGACACTGTTGGCTACCTGAAAGTTATGCTGAAGAGGTAAAGATAGAAAAGGTCATTGAAGCACTGGAAGAACGAAGTAGCAGGTGCTCTTAATTCTTCTTGGAGTACGTGTGAGGCCCTTTTGTCTTTCCAGCTGCACAGAACAGTTCCCAGTCACAACTTCTTTCCACCTCAAACACAGGTGTCTTTCTACTTCTTTTCCTGAGGGCTCTCTCCAATGCCATGGTAGATTAACAACCCAAGAGTAGGGTAACTCACAAGCACAGAGTACTGAATGCCCCCAGGGGCAATCATCAAGTAGTAAGCTATGGAATTTAGTAGATAAGTATCACAGTTTGCTGTTCCTCACTGGGGTAATTTTGTGGTGTATGTTATAAGATTCCTCAGAAGATCCCTATGGAACTAAGTTCTAGTTGCCCACAGCAAAAACCTATTCACTATGTATCCTTTGCAGGCCTTTTTTCTTCCTGTTACTTTTCCCACTAGAATTACTTTCCAAATATACTGCCTGCACCCAAATCATTGTCTCAAGGTCTGCTTTCAAGAAAAACTTAACTAAATAATGGAATCTTTTGAAGACCTTTCAGTTCAGTTTCTCTCCTTCACTGGCAAGAAAGTAAAGACCTATTGAGAGGCAAAAGTGACCAGCACCACAAAAATCTGGATCTGAACTGGATTTTATGCCTTCCTTTTCAAACCCACCGTCTCTTTATTCTATGTATCTGGAATGTGGCAATCACCTACAAAGTAGTTATTATTTCTACTTCTAGGCATGCCTCTCTTTACACTGTCTCCAACCGAGTGCTAAAGTAGTTTCAAAAGCACTCACTGAAATATTCTCTTGCTATCTCCTTGGTATAAGATTGTTGCAATAATTAAGAAACTGCAGAAAGGAAAGTTCTTGTCAATTTGGATACTAAAATAAACAGTAAATATTACATCTGTTATTATTAGTTATTATTTAGAGTATACAGGTCATTTCACATTTCTCTCTGAATAAAACTCAGTTTCTTATTATGGCACACAAAGTCCTCCTAAATCTGATTCTTAAGGATCTTTGTGGATCAATTCCTTCTGACTCATGATTGCTCTTCTATCCTCCTACATATGGAATCATTTTCACTTCCTTGAACTTACCATTCAACTTTAAGATTCAAGGTTTTTATGTACTACAGGTTCTCTGCCTATACTGTAATTCTTTAATTCTTTGATGGATATATTCTTTATTCCCCCATAACTCAACTCAAGCATGTTCTTGTGAAGCCATCCCTAATGGACTTAATGAGGATCTCATCCTTCTCTGCCTTAATACAGGATTCAAGGAAAACATCTAATAATGTCATCATTGGTTTACAATTTGTCCTCTATCATGGGCTTAAATTTTCGAGATCAGAAATTTTAAACCTTGTCTCCGTATCAACCATCATAAGATTGGTTTATATAAAGTATATTGTAAATGAGTGATATATAAATAAACTAATAACAAACTTCTTATAATTACAAGTTTCTGCAAACTACAGCAATATTCTATATATCTGTGGTTATATTAATAGCTTAAATATTAGCATGGGGTAAGGAGTAGAAGGGGACTATGTATGCATGAATAAAAAATAAATGGGTAGATGAATTTCTATAAATGTATGAAACAACTATATTACAAGCAATATCTTATTTGAAACAAAATATTAATCAACAACATGATGTCTTTGACAAAGAGATGTTTATTTTACCTTGCCAGTCAGGCCAAATCCCTCCAGTTACATTCTTGCCCGCCACCTACACCTTTGACCACAACCACTTAGATAACAGAATTACATACATAATAAAAGTAACTATTTAATTATTAAGTCTGCCCTTCAGACTACAAAAGAAAATATGTACCTATGTAACTACACTGAATTAAAGTAAACTCGTCTAAGGTGGTCAATTTTATTTGGGAAAGCATGAGTGGCAGGGACCCTCACCAAGGACGTGGACAGAAATTTCATTGCTCCCATAAGCTGACCTAAACTGGTTCAATAATATATTTTATGGCTCTAAGTAGGAACGATTTTGATCATATATTAATGTCAAAACTTTGGCTTCTATGCTTCCCATTGGTAATGACTCTTTATGGTTTCCTCCATCCCATTTATGAAAAAGTTTTTCTCAAGTTTTCAGATATAATTTCATTTAAACTTAATTTAAAAATGGTATTTGATATATGAATTATAAAAGGGCACCAGAGTAAAAAATTGAAGTCAGGATTTCAAGAAATACAATTTGAAAACACATTACCAAAGCAATATATGATGCTTGTAAAAATTTGATAATATGGAAAAAATAATAATTAAAAATAACATGCCTGCATTTCTACCATATATGCTGAGAGTTTCAGTCCTTAATTTCTTCCTTTCTTTCTTCTTCTTTTTTCTTTTTTAACAGATAAGCCAAACTGAATAAATAATATACCGCACTGAAGTCACTTAGCATAATGAGCATTTTTTCATGCTTCAAGTAGTAACATTATCTTGAATATCTACATGATAATCAATTAAGAAATCCATCATAATAATTTAGCTCTTCATAAGTTTTTTGTTGAGCATTTGATCTAATTCCTCTTATTAATAATGCTAAGTTGAATGTCTCTAGGAATTTAGGTTTTTTATAAGATAATGTATGTATTTTGGTACAATTTAGTTATTGTTCTTGTGCATTTAATGTTCTAATATATTTCAGAAGAGAAACCTGTTTTTCTCTTACAACAATTTTGATTTTGTACTGTAGAAGGTATTACTTCATTTGCAATTGCATGCATAAAGCTTTTACTTTATATATTTTGAACATTTCAGCTCTGTTTTTGCATTTCAAAATAATTTATTAAATATTTCCAGGTGCTTTTGGACATTTTGGAATATTCACTTCAATTTAAATGTAACAATTTTGATCAGCTCTCTCTTTTGTTTATTTGTTTGAGAGAATGTTATCAGCAGAGGTTGCAGTGAGCTGAGATCAAGCCACTGGAATCCAGCCTGTGAGACAGAGTGAGACTTTGTCTCAAAAAAAAAAAAAAAAAAAGGAAAACAAACAAAAAAACCCATCCTTTTATTTTAGGTTCAGGGATATATGTGCAGGTTTGTCATATAGGGAAACTTGTGTTATGGGAGTTTGTTGTACCACTTATTTTACATTGCAGGATTAAGCCTAGTAATTATTTTTCTACTCCTCTCACTCCTGTCATCCTCCACCCTCTCATAGGCCCCAAGGTATATTGTTCCTCCCTATGTGTACATGTGTTCTTACCATTTAGCTCCCACTTTTAAGTGGAAACAAATGGTATTTAGTTTCCTGGTTCTGTATTAGTTTGCTAAGTATAATGCACTCCAGCATCATCCATGTTCCTGCAAAGGACATGATTGTGTGTTTTTTTCTTTCTTCTTTTTTTTAATGGACACATATTATTCCATGTATATTTTCCACATTATCTTTATTCATTCTTCCATTCAGGACCATTTAGGTTGATTCCATGACTGTGCTATTGTGAATAGTGCTGCAGTGAATATATACGTGCATATGTCTTTATAATAAAATGACTTATATTTCATTGAGTATATACCCCATAACGGGATTGCTAGGTTGAACGAGATTTCTGTTTTTAGCTCTTTCAGGAATTGTCACACTGTTTTCCAAAATGGTTGAACTAATTTGCACTCCCAAGAGTGTATGAACATTCCCTCTTCACAACCTCACCAAAATCTATTATTTATGACTTTTTAATAATAGTAATTCTTACTGGTATAAGATAGGTTCTCATTGTGGTTTTACTTGCATTCTCTAATTGTCAGTGATATTTGGCTTTTGTTCATATGCTTGTTGGCCACAACTATATCTTCTTTTTTTTATTGCATTTTAGGTTTTGGCGTACATGTGTAGAACATGCAAGATAGTTGCATAGGAACACACATGGCTGTGTGATTCGCTGCCTTCCTCCCCTTCACCCACATCTGGCATTTCTCCCCATGTCATCCCTCCACAGCCCCCCCACCTCTGTCCCTCCCCTATTCCCCTCAACAGACCCCAGTGTGTAGTGCTCCCTTCCCTGTGTCCATGTGTTCTCATTGTTCACCACCCGCCTATGAGTGAGAACATGCGGTATTTCATTTTCTGTTCTTGCGTCAGTTTGCTGAGAATGATGTTCTCCAGATTCATCCATGTCCCTACAAAGGACATGAACTCATCATTTTTGATTGCTGCATAATATTCCATGGTGTATATGTGTCACATTTTCCCAGTCCAGTCTATCATCGATGGGCATTTGGGTTGGTTCCAGGTCTTTGCTATTGTAAACAGTGCTGCAATGAACATTCGTGTGCATGTGTCCTTATAGTAGAACGATTTACAGTCCTTTGGATATATACCCAGTAATGGGATTGCTGGGTCAAATGGAATTTCTATTTCTAGGTCCTTGAGGAATCGCCACACTGTCTTCCACAATGGTTGAACTAATTTACACTCCCATCAGCAGTGTAAAAGTGTTCCTATTTCTCCACATCCTCTCCAGAGGATGTGTTGTCCTCTGTTGTCCAAATCTGTTGTCTCCAGATTTTTTAAAGATCACCATTCTAACTGGCGTGAGATGGTATCTCAATGTAGTTTTGATTTTCATTTCTCTAATGACCAGTGGTGATGAGCATTTTTTCATATGTTTGTTGGCTTCATGTATGTCTTCTTTTGTAAAGTGTCTGTTCATATACTTTACCCATTTTTGAATGGGCTTGTTTGTTTTTCTTTCTTGTAAATCTGTTTTAGTTCTTTGTAAATTCTGGATATCAGCCCTTTGTCAGATGGGTAAACTGCAAAAAATTTTTCCCATTCTGTTGGTTGCTGATTCACTCTAATGACTGTTTCTTTTGCCATGCAGAAGCTGTGGAGTTTGATTAGGTCCCATTTGTCTATTTTGGCTTTTGTTGCCAATGCTTTTGGTATATTGGTCATGAAGTCCTTGCTTACTCCTATGTCCTGAATGGTTTTGCCTAGATTTTCTTCGAGGGTGTTTATGGTGCCAGGTCTTATGTTTAAGTCTTTCATCCATCTGGAGTTAATTTTAGTGTAAGGTTTCAGGAAGGGGTCCAGTTTCTGCTTTCTGCACATGGCTAGCCAGTTTTCCCAACACCATTTATTAAACAGAGAGTTGTTTCCCCTTTGCTTGTTTTTGTCAGGTTTATCAAAGATTGTATGGTAGTAGATATGTTGTGTTGCCTCCGATGCCTCTGTTCTGTTCCATTGGTCTATATCTCGTTTTGGTACCAGTACCATGCTGTTTTGATTACTATAGCCTTGTAGTATAGTTTGAAGTCCAGTAGTGTGATGCCTCCTGTGTTCTTTTTGCTTAGAATTGACTTGGCTATGTGGGCTCTCTTTTGGTTGCATATGAAGTTTAAGGTAGTTTTTTCCAGTTCTGTGAAGAAATTCAATGGTAGCTTGATGGGGATAGCATTGATTCTGTAAATTACTTTGGGCAGTATAGCCATTTTCACGATATTGATTCTTCCTAACCATGAACATGGAATGTTTCTCCATCTGTTTGTGTCCTCTATTATTTCTTTGAGCAGTGGTTTGTAGTTGAAGAGGGCCTTTACATTTCTTGTTAGTTGTATTCCTAGGTATTTTATTCTCTTTGTAGCAATTGTGAATGGCAGTTCATTCTTGATTTGGCTCTCTTTCAGTCTGATATTGGTGTATAGGAATGCTTGTGATTTTTGCACATTGATTTTGTATCCTGAGACTTTACTGAAGTTGCTTATCAGTTTCAGGAGATTTTGGGCTGAGACGATGGGGTCTTCTAGATATACAATCACATCATCTGCAAATAGAGACAATTTGACTTCCTCCTTTCCTATTTGAATACCCTTTATTTCTTTTTCTTGCCTGATTGCTCTGGCTAGAACTTCCAGTACTATATTGAATAGGAGTGGTGAGAGAGGGCATTCTTGTCTAGTGCCCGATTTCAAAGGGAATGCTTCCAGTTTTTGTCCATTCAGTATGATATTGGCTGTTGGTTTGTTGTAAATAGCTTTTATTATTTTGAGATACGTTCCATCAATACAGAGTTTATTGACGGTTTTAGGATAAAGGGCTGTTGAATTTTGTCAAAGGCCTTCTCTGCGTCAATTGAGATAATCATGTGGTTTCTGTTTTTTGGTTCTTTTTATGTGGTGAATTATGTTTATAGACTTGCTTTTGTTGAACCAGCCTTGCATCCCCAGGATGAATCCGACTCGATCATGGTGGATAAGCTTTTTGAAGTGCAGTTGCAATCGGCTTGCCAGTATTTTATTGAAGATTTTTGCATCTATATTCATCCATATTGGCGTGAAGTTTTCTTTTCTTGTTGAGTCTCTGCCGGGTTTTGGTATCAGGATGATATTGGTCTCATAACATGATTTGGGAAGGATTCCCTCTTTTTGAATTATTGGGAATAGTTTCAGAAGGAATGGTAAGAGTTTCTCTTTGTGTGTCTGGTAGAATTCGGCTGTGAACCCATCTGGACCTGGGCTTTTTTTTTTTGTGCAGTAGGCTCTTATTTGCTACCTCAACTTCAGACCTTGTTATTGGTCTATTCATAGTTTTGGTTTCCTCCTGGTTTAGGGTTGGGAGGACACAAGTGTCCAGGAATATATCCATTTCTTCCAGGTTTACTAGTTTATGTGCATAGAGTTGTTTGTAATATTCTCTGATGATGGTTTAAATTTCTGTGGAATCTGTGGTGATTTCCCCTTTATTATTTTTTTATTGGATCTATTTGGTTATTCTCTCTTTTCTTTTTTATCAATCTGGCTAGTGGTCTATTTTGTTGATCTTTTAAAAAAACCAGCTCTTGGATTTATTGATTTTTTGAAGGGTTTTTCATGTCTCTATCTCCTTCAGTTCTGCTCCGATCTTAGTTATTTCTTGTGTTCTGCTAGGTTTTGAGCTTTTTTGATCTTGCTCCTCTAGCTCTTTCAATTTTGACGATAGGGTGTCCATTTTGGATCTCTCCACTCTTCTCATGTGGGCACTTATTGCTATATATTTTCCTCTAGAGACTGCTTTAAATGTGTCCCAGAGATTCTGGTATGTTGCGTCTTCGTTCTCATTGGTTTCAAAGAACTTCTATATTTCTGCCTTCATTTCATTGTTTATCCAATCAACATTCAAGAGCCAGTTGTTCAGTTTCCATGAAGCTGTGTGGTTCTGAGTTAGTTTCTGAATTCTGAGTTCTAACTTGATTGCACTATGGTCTGAGAGACTGTTTATTATGATTTCAGTTGTTTTGCATTTGCTGAGGAGTGATTTACTTCCAATTATGTGGTCAATTTTAGAGTAGGTGTGATGTGGTGCTGAGAAGAATGTATATTCTGTGGATTTGGGGTGGAGAGTTCTGTAAATGTCTATCAGGTTTGCTTGTTCCAGGTTGGAGTTCAAGTCCTGGATATGCTCGTTAATTTTCTGTCTGGTTGATCTGTCTGCTATTGACAGTGGAGTGTTAAAGTCTCCCACTATTATTGTGTGGGAGTCTAAGTCTCTTTGTAAGTCATTAAGAACTTTCCTTATATATCTGGCTGCTCCTGTTCTGGGTCCATATATATTTAGGATCATTAGCTCTTCTTGTTGTATCGATCCTTTTATCATTATGTAATGTCCTTCTTTTTCTCTTTTGATCTTCGTTGCTTTAAAGTCTATTTTATCAGAGACAAGAATTGCAACTCCTGCTTTTTTTTTTTTTTTGCTCTTCATTTGCTTGGTAAATCTTCCTTCATCCCTTTATTTTGAGTCTTTTTGTATCCTTGCATGTGAGATGGGTTTCCTGGATACAGCACACCAATGGGTTTTGGCTTTTTATCCAATTTGCCAGTCTGTGTCTTTTGATTGGTGCATTTAGCCCATTTACATTTAGGGTTAATATTGTTATGTGTGAATTTGATACTGCCATTTTGATGCTAGCTGGCTGTTTTGCCCATTAGTTGATGCGGATTCTTCATTTTGTTGATGCTCTTTAGCATTTGGTATGTTTTTGGAATGGCTGGTACTGGTTGTTCCTTTCTAAGTGTAATGCCTCTTTCAGGAGCTCTTGTAAAGCAGGCCTGGTGGTGACCAAATCTCTGAGTACTTGCTTGTTTGCAAAGGATTTTATTTTTCCTTCACTTATGAAGCCCAGTTTGGCTGGATATGAAATTCTGTGTTGAAAGTTCTTTTCTTTATGGATGTTGAATATTGGCCCCCACTCTCTTCTGGCTTGTAGGGTTTCTGCTGAGAGATCTGCTTTGAGTCTGATGGGCTTCCCTTTGTGGGTGACCCGACCTTTCTCTCTGGCTGCCCTTAGTATTTTCTTCTTTATTTCAACCCCGGTGAATCTGAGCATTATGTGCCTTGGGGTTGCTCTTCTTGCGGAATATCTTTGTGGTGTTCTCTGTATTTCCTGGACTTGAATATTGGCCTTCCATGTTAGGTTGGGGAAGTTTTCCTGGATAGTATCCTGAAGAGTATTTTCCAGCTTGGATTCATTCTCTTCCTCACATTCAGGTACACCTATCAAATGTAGATTAGGTCTCTTCACATAGTCCCACATTTCTTGGAGACTTTGTTCATTCCTTTTTGTGCTTTTTCTCTAATCTTGCCTTCTCATTTTATTTCATTGAGTTGATCTTCGATCTCTGATATCCTTTCTTCTGCTTGGTCAATTCGGCTGTTGAGACTTGTGCGTGCTTCACAAAGTTCTTATGTTGTGTTTTTCAGCTCCATCAATTCACTCATATTCCTCTCTAAGTTGTCCATTCTTGTTATCATTTCTTCAAATCTTATTTTAAGGTTCTTAATTTCTTTGCATTCAGTTATAACGTATTCTTTTAGCTCATGGATGTTTCTCATTACCCACCTTCTGAAGTCTGATTCTGTCATTTCATCACACTCATTCTCCGTCCAGCTTTGTTCCCTTGCTGGTGAGCGATTGTGGTCCCTTGTAGGGGGCAAGGTGTTCTGGTTTCGGGTGTTTTTCTCCTTTTTGCTCTTGTTTCTTCTCATCTTTGTGGGTTTTTCCATCTGTTTTCTGAGTAGTTGCTGACTTTCTGATTGGGTCCCTAAATGGATGTCCAGATTGTTGATGATGAAGTATTTCTGTTTCTTAGTTTTCCTTCTAACAGTCTAGCCCCTCTGCTGTAGGATGCTGAGGTCCACTCCAGGCCATGCTTGCCTGGGGAACACCTGTAGCAGCTGTGGAACAGTGAGGGTTTCTATCAGTTTCTTCTTCTGCTATCTTTGTCCCTGAATGATGCCTGCCAAATGTCAGTTTGATCAGTCCTTTGTGACGTGACTCTTTGGATATTCAGGGGTCAGGGAGCTGCTTGAGGTGACAGTCTATTCTTTATAGGAGCTCAAATGCTGAGCTGAGAGCTCTGTTGTTCATTCAGGGCTGCTGGGCAGGTACATTTAAGTCTGCTACAGCAGAACTCATAAAGCCCCTTTTTATCCTCAGGTGCTCTGTCCCAGGGAGTTAGGGCATTATTTATGAGTATCTGTTGCACTGTCCTGCCCTGCAAGGAGGCAGTCTAGTCACTGCCTGCCTGCCGAGGCTATGCTGAGCTGCTCTTGGCTCCACCTTGCTGCTGTGGGCTCTGCCCTGTTGCCATGGGCTCTGCCCTGCTGTCGTGGGCTCCACTCTGCTGCCGTGGCTCCACTCTGCTGCCTTGTGTAATTCCCTATAGTCCTCTTTATATGGGTGTGGTTAGAGTGGCTATGGTGGCCTGCCTCTATAATGGCGGACTCTCTCTGTTATGGTGGGTTGCCTCGGCAATGGCAGGCTGCGTCAGCAATGGCAGAGTACCTCTGTAGGGGTGGAGTGCCTCGTTAATGGTGGATGTGTCATCCCCACCGAGCTGCACCATCCTGGGTTCAGCTGTGCTTGCCGTGAAACTCTCAACCCCGAGTGTTTCCAATTGCTGTTTTGTTTGTTTTTGTGGGGGTGGGACCCACCAAGCCTGATCACCTGGCTCCCTGCCTTAGAGCCCTTTTTTTTTTTTTTTTTTTTTGCCAATCAATGAGAGCTTGTAAGGTTGCTGAGGTTGGTTGGCCTTGAACTCTTGGCCTCGCCTTCGCAAGTGCCACGACATCCGGCCGGAGCCACTTTGGGCCCCAAGAGCCCTTTTTTTTTAAGTTGAATGGTTGACTCTCTCCCAGGTCTTTCAGTCTCCTGCCGAAAAGGTGCCGGGATCTGTGTGATTTCCTGTGCAGTGACCCACTGTGCCGGCTGAAACAACGTTGCTGCCCAGGAATCTCCTGGCCTGGCTTACTGTTTAAGTCCCATTTAATCAGATGAATGTGCTAATCTGCCTTCCAAAATCTCCAATTGCTGATTTACAGGGCAACCAGACCAGTGTATTTTGTACAGAGTGCCACTGCGCTGCGGCGCCAGCCAAAACGGCTGCACCAGCCAAAACAGCTGCACGGGTGGCCTGTGGGGCTCCCACACCTGGGAATCTCCTGGTCTGTGGGCAATAAAGATCCTTCTGAAAATGCAGCATCCACTCACCCTCTGCGCTTTCACTGGGAGCTGCAATCCTGAGTTGTTCCTATAGCACCATCTTTTTGGCAGAACTATATCTTCTTTTCAAACGTGTTTGTTCATGTACTTTGTCCTCTTTTTAATGGGGTTGTTTGGTTTTCTCTTGTAAATTTATTTAAGTTCCTTATAGATGCTGGATATTAGACCTTTGTCAGATACAGGGTTTGCAAGAACTTTTTTTTCATTCTGTAGGTTGTTTATCCTGTTGATAATTTGTTTTGCTATGCAGAAGCTTTTTAGTTTAATTTGAACTCATTTGTTAATGTTTGCTTTTGTTGTAATTGCTTTTGATGCCTTCATCATAAAATCTTTGCCAGTTTCTATATCCTAAATGGTATTTCCTAGGTTTCTTCCAGGGTTTTTTTAATTTTTGGTTTTACATTTAAGTCTTTAACTCATTTAGAGTTGATTTTTTTATATGGTGTATGCAAAGGGTCCAGTTTCAATTTTCTGCATATGGCTAGTGAGTTTCCTTGTCTTGAATTTTATTTTTATTGTGCTGTCATCTGAGAATGGTTGATATGATTTTTGTCATTTTTTTATTTGCTAAGGATTATTTTATATTTGATTGTCTGGTTGACTTTAGAGTATGTGCCATGTGCAGGTGAGAAGAATGTAAATGTTTTTCTTGTTTTTGAGTGGAAATTTCTATAGATATCTACCATATTCATTTGGTCCAGTGTTGAGTTCAGGTTCTGAATATCTTTGCTAATTTTCTGCCTCAGTGATATTTTATTCTCACAATGGTGATCAAGTCTCTCACTAGTATTGCATGAGAGTCTAAGTGTCTTTGAAAGTCTCTAATTACCTGCTTTATGAATTTTGGTGCTCCTATGTTGGGTGCATATATATTCAGGACAGTTAGGTCTTCTTGTTGAATTGAACATTTTCCACTATGTAATGCCCTTTTTTTGTCTTTTTTTTTTTTTTTTTTTTTTTTTTTAGTCTTTGTTGGTTTGAAATCTGTTTGTCTGAAATTAGAATTGCAAACCCTGCTTTTTTCTGTTTATAAGTTGCTTAGTAGATTTTTTTCATGATCTCTTTATTTTGAACCTATGGATGTCAATGCATTTGAGATGGATCTCTTGAACATATCATAGCATTGGGTCTTACATCTTTATCCAGCTTGCCACTCTTGTGCCTTTTATTTGGGCATTTAGCTCATTTACATTCAAGGTTAGTATTGACATGTATGGATTTGATCCTTTCATTGTGTTATTAGCTGTTTATTATTCACACTTGTTAGTGTGGTTGCTTTATAGTGTCTCTAGTCTCTGTACTTAAGTTTGATTTTGTAATGGCTAGTAAGGGTCTTTCCTTTCCATATTTAGTGCTTCCTTCAAGAGCTCTTGTAAGGTACATATGGTGGTAACAAATTCCCTCAGCATTTTCTTGTCTGAAAAGGATCCTATTAGTTTTTTCCTTATAATGCTTAGTTTAGCCAGATGTGAGATTATTAGTAGGAATTTCTTTTCTTTAAGAATGTTGAATATAGGCCTCCAACCTCTTCTGGCTTATAGGGTTTCTGCTGAAAGTTCTGCTGTTAGTCTGATGGGATTCCCTTTGCGGATGACCTGGTCTTCTTTTTCTAACTGCCTCTTATGTATTATCTTTCATTCTTACCTTAGAGAATCTGATGGTTATGTGTTTTGGGGATGATCTTCTTGTTAAGAATTTTGTGGAGATTCTCTGCATTTCCTGAATTTGAATGTTGGTCTCCCTATCCAGGTTGGTGAATTTCTCGTGGATGATATCCTGAAACATGTTTTCCAAGTTGCTTCCATTCTTCCCATCTCTATTAGGGACAGAAATGAGTCATGGATTTGACTTATATGCATAACAACAATATTCTCAGAGGTTTTGTTTCTTCCTTTTGATATTTTTTCTTGGATCTTGTCCAACTGTCTTATTTTAGAAAACCAGTCTTCATGCTCTGAGATTCTTTCCTCAGCATGGTCCATTCTGCTATTAATACTTGTGATTGCATTATGAAATTCTCATAGAATGTTTTTCAGCTCTATCTATGAAGTCAGTTAAGGTTCTTTTCTATGCTGGCTATTTTGTCTATCAAAATAGATGTCTCCTTTGTTTCTCATTTTATTGTGATTCTTAGCTTCCTTACATTGGATGTCAACATACTCCTGAATCTCAAAGATCTTAATTGCCATCCATATTCTGAATTTTATTTCTGTCATTTCAATCATCTCAGCCCAGTTAAAACCCTTGCTGAAGAAGTAGTGTGGTCATTTGGGGGAAAGAAAACACTGTTTTTCTGGTTGTCAGAGTTCTTACACTGGTTCTTTCTCATCTTTGTGGATGATGTTCCCTCGATTTTTGGAGTTGATGTTCTTTGGGTGGGTTTATTTTTTTCTTTCGGGATGACCCTAGGGGGTTTGATTGTGGTACAAGGTGCCTTTGTTACTAGAAGATTTTAGGGAACCAAGTCTTATCTGAGGACTTCTGGACTGTGTGCTGGAATTCTGTGGGACTGGAATCAGCTATAGCTTTAATCTCTGCTTACCTGCAGTTAGGAAACTGCTGTCCTGAAGAGGCTGAAGTGCTCTTGGACAACCGGTCACAACACTCCAATGGCTGGTGCCAGCCAAAGCAATTTGTATGGTGCTGACTGTGGGATTCCTCCTTGTTCACATCTGCCAATAGCAGTGGCAGTAGTATCATGGCAGGGTGAATGATCATCAGCTGTGACAGGCTGCTAGCAGGTGCTGGGATGCCAGCCTCCATGCCAGCATTTGCACCAGTGGCAGTGGTTGTATGGCTGGGGTAGGCAGCATACCCCTGCCAGAAATGGCATGCATTCTTGCTGGTGGTGGTGTTAGCACAGGGATGGGGTGCTTGTGAGCACAGAACTGTGTGCACCATCTGCGCATGTTCATGCTGGTAGCAGTGACCACTCAGGGATGGTGGTGAGTCCACTGTTTTCTGTGCCTAGTTTTGCAAAGGCCACTCCAGTGCAGGGGTCAGTGCTGGTGAGGGTGGGGCTGGAGGGCACTATGCCACAAATGTTCTGACACAATAGTGGTACCACAGGGTGGAGGTGGTACACTCACAACAGCAGCAGCAGTGGCATGGCAGAGTGTATACACACATGCACACCAGTAGGGAAGGGAAAGCTAATTCTGCTTATTTACCAGCAATGCAATTTAATGGGTAATCATGGAAAGTTTTTATAGACCTGTACTGCAAGCAGATGTGGCAAGGCTGGGGCCCCAGGAGAGGCCAGTAGACCAAGGAATGCTAAGGTCAAACTGATCCTGTCTCATGGGCACCACTGCCCTGCAGAATTCAGGTAACAGAGTTCTGTTTGGTCTAAAGTCTCCTACAGGAGCAAGTCAAGCCTAGGGGGATGGGCACCCCTGGCCATGCTCTACTACAGACACTCCTACACCAAACCCTCTGCCATACACTGGTTGGAGTTCTGCCCCTGCCACTTTTCTAAGCAGCTTTCCCTGCCAACTCAGGTGTCTGTGGTGGTGGAGGGCTCTCCTCCTGCTGGGATTCTAGAAGCCCATGGCAAAGGCTGGTTGTTCCTTGCCTGTTCAACTCACCCCTCCACAGGACTCACGGGAGGCCAGGAATGAATTGAGGTATGTGGTAGCCCTATGCAGGGTTCCCAAGTTCCTCCCCCTTCAGCCCACCCTCTGTGTTCTTTCCCTCCATCTGCTCTCAATGCTGTCCCTTTGAAGATCTGCTAGGAGTGCACCAGTCTTCACAAGGTCCCAGTGCCTCAGTAAGAGATGTTCCTCCTGGCTGCAACTAGTTGGCCATCTTAGAGCAGAAATCATTTATTTTTATATAATGATATCTTTTTCTTCTGGTAGATGCCCAGTAATGGAATTGCCAGGTTAAGTGTTAGTTCTGTTTTTAGTTCTATGAGATATTTCTCTACTGTTTTCCATAGAAGTGCAACTAATTTACATTCCCACCAACAGTGTCTGAGTGTATCCTTTTATCCACATCCATCTCAACAACTTTTTTTTCTTTTTATTAAAAGCCATTCTTACTGGTGTAACATGATATCTCAGTGTGGTTTAATTTGCATTTCACTGATGATTAGTAATGCTGAGAATTTTTCATGTGTTTTTTAGTCTCTTGTGTTTTTTTCTTTCTAGAAATGTCTGTTCATATCCTATGCCCAGTTTTTAATGGGGTTGCTTGTTTTCTTTTTATTTGAATACTTTTTAGATTCTTAATATTAGTCCTCTTTGAAGATATAATCAGTAAATATTTTCTCCCAATCTCTAGGTCATCTTTTTATTTTATTTTATTTTATTTTATTTTATTTTTTTTACTGTACAGAATCATTTTATTTTGTTTATTTTGAGATGGAGTCTTGCTCTGTTGCTCAGGTGGAATGCAGTGGCAGAATCTCAGCTGACCGTCACCTTCACCTCCCAGGTTCAAGTGATTCTCTTGCCTCAGATTCCGAGTAGCTAGAATTACAAGTGCCTGCCACCATGCCTGACAATTTTTTTTTATTTTTGGTAGAGATGGGGCTTCAACATTTTGGCCACACTGGTTTCAAACTCCTGACCTCAAACACCTTGGCCTCCCAGATTGTTGGGATTATAGGCGTGAGCTACCATGCCCCACCTAGAGTCATTTTACTTTAATTTAGTCCCCTTTATTTTTGTTGTTGTTGTTGCATTTGCTTTGGGAGCCTTTGTAATAAATTCCTTGCTTAGGCCAGTGTCCAGAAGTGTTTATCTTGGGTTTTCTTCAAGGATTTTTATAGTTTCAGGTCCTACATTTAGGTCTTTAATGCTAATTCGGTTAATTTTGTATATGATGAGAAACAGAGGTCCAGTTTTATTCTTCTGCATATGGCTAGCCAGTTTTCCCAGCACCATTTATTAAATGGGTTGTCCTTTTCTCGATATTTATTTATGCTGATTTTCTCAAATTTCAGTTGGTTTTAGATATGTGGCTTTATTTCTTTGTCCTCTCTTATGTTTCGTTGATCTATATGTCTACTTTTGGACCAGTACAGTGCTGCAATTGTTACTATAGTCTTACAGTGTAAAATGAAGTTAGGCAACGTGTTGCCTCTGGATTTGTTATTTGTGCTTAGTAGTGCTTTGGCTGCTAAAACTTTTTGCTTTCATATGAACTTTAGAATTGTTTGTTCTAACTTTGAAAAATAACATTATTAATTTGGTAGGAATTCCATTGGATCTATAGATTGCTTTGGATAATATGGGCATTTTAATTATATTGATTCCTCTAATCCATAGCCTGTTATGTTTTTCAATTTGTTTATTTATCTTTAATTTTTTCATCAGTGTTTTGTATTTCTCCCTTTGGATATTAATCAGTTACATGGTTGAAACTATTCTTAGGTATTTTATGTTTTGTGTGACTATTGGAACTGAATGATGGACTTCACTTCTTAAATGAGGTTCTTAGCTTCAAAGCTATTGGTTTATATAAATGCTACATGTTTCATAAATTGACTTTGTGTCCTGCAACTCTACCGAAGTCACTTATCATGTTAAGTGTCTTCCACAGGAGCTTTTAGGGTTTTCTAGGTAAACAACCATGTAATCAGTGGACAGAGATAATGTGACTTCCCCTTTTCCACCTTGGATGCTATTTATTTCTTTTTCTTGCTTGACTTATCTGGCTACAATTTTCAATGTGATATTGAATTGAATAGTGAGACTGGTCATCCTTGTCTTGTGCTAGTTTTTAGAGAAAATACTTTCAACTTTTCCCCAATCAGTATGATGTTGGCTGTAAGTCTGTCATACATGGCTCTTTTTTTTTTTTTTTTTTTTGAGATACTTTCCATGTATGCTTACTTAATTGAGGGGTTTTGTCCTGAAGGGACATTGTATTTTACTGAATGCCTTTTCTGCCTCTATCAAGAGTATCATATTATTTTTGTTCTTAGCTCTGTTTATATGGTGGATCGCATTTGTGATTTGTATATGTTGACGACTATTTGATCATGGTAAAGATCTTTTCAATGTACTGTTGAATTTGTTTTGCTAGTATTTTGTTGAGGACTTTTCCATCTACATTTATCTGGGATAGTGGCCTGAAATTTTCTTTTCTTTCTTTCTTTTTTTTTATTCTTGGTTGATTTTGATATCAGGGTGATACTGAATTTGTGGAATGAGTTAGAGAGGGATGCCTCCTCTTTGATTTTTTTGGATTAGTTTCAATAAGATTCATACCAGCTGTTCTTTGTATGTGTGGTAAAATTCAGCTGTGAAACCATCTGGTATTCGGCTTTTTGTTATCGTTGAAAGGATTTTTATTTTATTACTGACTCAATTTAGTAACTTATAGGTATGCTCAGGATTCCTACTTATTCCTGGTCAAATTTTGAGAGGCCATATGTTTCAAGGAATTTATTCCTTTTTTCTAAGTTTTCTAGTTTTTGTGCATAGAGGTGTTTGTAGTAGTCTCTGATGATGTTTTGTATTTACCTGGCATCAGTTGTGATGTCAACTTTATAATTTCTGATAGTATGTATTTTAATTTTCTTTTTTATTTTCTTGGTTAGTCTAGCTAGTGCTCTGCCAATTTTATCTTTTCAAAAAGCCATTTTTTTTCATTAATCCTTTATATCTTCTTTTGATCTCAATCTCATTTAGTTCTGGTCTGATCTTTGTTATTTTATTTCTTCTGCTAGATTTAGTTTTTTTTTTTTTTTTTCTTATTTGTCTATTTCTTTCAGGTGTGACATCACTTGTTAAGTTGAGATCTGTCTGCCTTTTTGGTGTTTGTGTTATAAAAAATTCTATTAGAATTTCTTATGCTGTATCTCAGAGGCTTTGGTAATTTTTTTTTCTATTTTCATTTATTACAAATACTTTTTAAGGTTTCTGCCTCAATTTTGTTGTCCATTGAAAAGTCGCTCATGAGCAAGTTTTCAATTTCCATGTATTTAGGTAGTTTTGAGAGTTCCCCTTGGTTTCGATTTCTATTTACTCCACTGTGGTTAAAGAAGGTATTTGATATGATTTTGATTTTTGTGACTTTCTTAAGACTTGTCTTATGGCCAAAGATATGGTCTATTTTGGTAAATATTTTAAGTGCATATAATGAGAATGTATACTCTGCAGTTGTTGGATAGAATGTTCTGAAGATGCCTATTATGTCCCTTTGTTCTATAGTCCAGTTTAAGTCTGGAGTTTCTTTGTCGATTTTCTGCCTTGATGGTAAATCTAGTGATGCCAGTGGGGTGTTGATGTCTTCCACTATTATTGTACTGCTATCAACCTGCTGTTTATGTCTAGTAGTATTTGTTTTATGAATCTGAGTGCTCAATGTTTGGAGCATATACATTTAGGATAGTTAAATCTTCTTGTTATATTGAGCCATTTATCATTATACAATGCATTTCTTTGTGGTTTTACACTGTCATTAAAGTCTGTTTTATTTGAAGAGAATAGCTACTTCTGCTTTCTTTTGTTTTTCATTTGTGTGATAGATATTTTCCCATACTTTTTACCTTGAATCAGAAGGTGTCTTTAGCCATTAGGTGAGTCTCTTGGAGACAGCAGATGGTTGAGTCTTTTTTTCTTTTCTGGATCCAATTTGCCATTCTGTGTCCTTTAAGTGAGGCATTTAGGCCATTCACATTCAAGGGTGATATGGATTTGTGATATTTTGCTCCTGATGCAGTGTTGTTAGCTACTTGTTTTGGAGTTTCAATTGCGTAGTTGCTTTATAGGATCTGTGAGCTTTATACTTACATGTTCTTTTCTGATGACGAGTATCATATTTTCATTTACATGTTTATAACTCCTTTGAGCATTTCTTGTAGTACTGGTGTAGTAGTGAAAGATTCTCTTAGCAACTACTTGTCTAGGAAAGGCTTTATTTCTCCTCCATTTATGAAGCTTATTTTGACAAGATATGTCATTCTCGTCTAGCTTTTTTTTCTTTATGGAGGCTAAAAATAGGCCTTCAGTCTCTTCTGGCTTCTAGGATTTCTGTTGAGAAATCCACTGTTAATCTGATTGGTTTCCCTTGTAGATAATTTGATTCTTTTCTCTAGCTACTAACTGCAAGTGCTAAGATATTTTTCTATAGTATTGACCTTGCATAGTCTGGTGACCATATGCCTTGGTGGTTTTCAGTTTGTATAGGATCTTGCATGTGTTCTCTATATTTCTTTTATCTGGTTTTCTATCTCTCTAGCATGATTAGGTAAATTTTCTTAAATTATTCCATCAAATTTTTTTTAGGTTCCTTTTTTTCCCCCTTCTTTTATCTTAGAAATGCAATAAGTCATAGGTTTGATCACTTTACATAATCCCATATTTTGGCTGTTTTTTACATTTAAAATAATTTGTCTAATTGGGCTAGTTCAAAAGATTGGTCTTGAAGCTCTGAAATTCTTTGTGTGTGCTTAGAATATTCTATTGTTGAAGCTTTCAATTGTATTTTGGAATTACTTAAGTGAAATTTTCAATTCCAGAAGTTCTGATTGATATTTTAAAGATTTTATCTCTTCCTTCACTTTCTGAATGCTTTTGTGGTTTCTGTTGTTGATATCTTATCTTGGATCTCACTGGGTTTCATTGCCATTCATGCTTTCAATTCCTTATCTGTTATTTCTCAGCTTTCATTTTGGTTAGTATCCACAGCTTGAGCATTCTTTTTTTGATGGTGCCAGAATTATTATACTGGTTCCATCTCATCTGGAGAGGCTGGTGCTTCATTTTTTTTATATTTATTTTTGTGTTGACAGGATTTTTTTCTTTTTCTATTTTCTTTTTTTGTCCTTGCCTATTCTCTCCTCTTCAAGGGGAGTGACTATAGAGTATGTTGGGTAGGAACTTTTGTCTTTACCGCTGTAGCCCTATGCACTTTTTTCAGCAGGTTTTATATTAGCCTGTGCTGTTCAAAGTGCAGGTCAGTAGGTGTCACTTATAGGCAAACGCCAGCTGTGGCACAAACAGATGGATATGTACTTGATCTTTGTCATCCATGGGGTGGTTTCTGTTTTTTCAGGTGATGGACAGTACAGTGGAGTGTCTGGTGCCCTGAGCTTCCTCCTCGGTGGGGCAGAGGAACACAGCTGGGCAGAGTTAGACTCCCTGGCTTGTTCACGAATACCCCAATAACAACAACAACAACAAAAAGGCAACAGCCCTAATAAGGATGGCTAGAGGGAGCTCCTGGTCAAATGCACTGAGGTCTTCATGGAGGAAGAGGGGACTGAGCTGGCTCCACATCTTAGAGAGGTAGTAATGTTATCTGTTTCTTTATTACACTGCAGTCCCAGGGCTGATGACTGTCAGTTCCAATGTACACTGCAGTCTATTCTAAGATATCTTTTAAGGCTATAAATATTCTTCTAAGCAATCCTTAAATTGTATCATACAAAGTTGATGTTGTCTATTATGAGGGTTATAGGTAGATTAGGTTTCCATATAGTAATTTAACATGTCTCCTAATGTCTGTACTTCTTTTCATTGATCTTTGTATTCATTAGAAGTTTCAAATGATTTTGGTGTCTTAGGTATCTTACTATTATTGCTTTCTAGTTATATTGTATTGTGGTCAGACTTCATATTCTGTAAGATTTGCTTTCAAAATATTGTTATTTTTTAAGTTTACTTTTTAAGCATTCTATGTGTACTTCAAAACATGGTGCATGCTATATTTACTGGCAACAGGCATCTATAAATGCAAATTTGGCTAATTTGTTTAATAGTGCAATTCAAATTCTCTAATCTTTCTATTTATTTGTTCTATACATTACTAAAAGAGGGATGTAAAAATATAAATCCATGAATGTATTTTTTCTCATTTCTTTCAATAGCATGGACAGTTTTTGCATCATGTATTTTAAAACTCCGTTATTACTTGAATGCATATTTCAGATTGTGAATTCTTGATGAATTAATCATTTTGTCATTTTGGTATAGACCTTTAAATTTCTATAAACATTATTTCTACTAAAAGCTACATTTTTTCTGTTAATATATTAATTCAGACTTTGTATATATATTTTTCATATCATATTTTTTCATCCCTTTGCATTTAAGGTTTTAGCATATTTATGTTTAAATACACATAGATAACATATAATTGGGACTTACTTTTACATAGTGTCTAACAATTTCTACTTTTATCGGGGTATCCAGTCAATACATATTTAGTAGACAAATTGAGATTTTTAGGCTAAAAAATACTGCCTGTCCATTTGTTTTGTATTCGTCTTGTCCATTTTTCAGGTCATTTTTTTTTTTATTATTTCTGCAATTATATGGGATAAGTTCTTTTCTCTTTATGTTTTAGTAAATTTATTACATTTTTATCTTTATGTCTTTGAATCATCTTTCTGGCATTATTCTGGAAAATAAAATATACATTCTTAAGTATAAAGTTAATATTGCAACTCTCTATATAAAATTCAAAAGCTTTCATTAGTATAATTGCATTTATACTTCTATATCCTTTATATTATTATCACATATTTAACTTCTTTAAATACTTTCTCTACCCCAAATATATTTTTTTCATTTTAAGTTTTTAATTTCTGTGGGTATCTAGTAGATGTATATAATGATGTAGTCCATGTTATATTTTGATACAGGCATGCGATGCATAATAATCAGATGATGATAAATGAGGTATCCATCACTTCAAGCACTTATCTTTTCTGTTACAAACAATTCAGTTATACCCTTTTAGTTCCAAAATACAATTCAAAAATACTTTCTCTTAAAAAATATTGTTGCATATTTAAAAGATTTAAAAGTACAAACAGATCTCTTATGTATATCCATATATTTAACAATTATTTTGCTCAGTTTTTGTTACTGTAGGGCAGAGTTTCATCTAGCATCACATTCTTTGCATCAGACAGACTTTCATTAGCATTTGCTGTAATGAAGAGCTGCTAGAGATCAACCCTTTGTACTTCTGATTATGTGACACTATATTTATTTCACCCTCATGTTCAATAGATATATATTACTAAATGTAGAATTCTAGTTTGATAGGATTTTTTTCCCAACACTTGAAAGATGTTCCATCATTCACTGACCTCTGTTAGTTTGACAGAAAGTGAACTGTTTTCAAATTGTAACACACCTTTGTGTAATATCATCTTTTTCTGTTGTTATATTTTATTTTTACTAGTTTAACTACAGTGTTCCCAGATTCTCAGTGTATTTGTGTGTTTATCCTATTTGAAGTCCCCTGTGATTGCCCTTCCATGATCTGTGCAATTGCAGATGCATTATACCGCAAAAGGTCATATAATTTAAAAATCTTTGCTGTATTTTTCAGTTATTTTTATCAGTCTCATTTTTCTCCTTTCTTTTTGTGATGTTCATTTGTACATGTATTAAACTAAGAGATATTGCCCCACAGGTCAATAAAGCTCTGTTTACTATTCTTCTTTAATGTTTTATGTCTTTCTTCAAGTTCACTGATTTCATTTTAGTCTATGATCTTTTCCTAAGAATCTGCTATGATTCTTTTTAAACATTCTGATATTGTACTAATTAACTATAGAATTTTATTTCTTATTTAATGTTTCTATTTCTATGAGATTTTTCATCTGATCATTCACTATGCCTACCTTTTCTTATTTACTTGATCATATTTAAAACTGATATTTTAATGTTCTTGTCTGCTTGTTCTAACTTACAAGTCATGGCAGAATTGGCTTTTATTGACTTTTATTTCTTTAGTTTAAGCATAATATTTTGTTTATTTCTTCACATGTCAAGTCGATTTTAATTGCATACTAGACATTATTAATGATGCATTACAGATAATTTGTTTCTTGTTACCTTTTTTTGAAAAATATTTACTTTTGCTCTAGCAAGAATTTGAACTACCATTAGATTTTCTTTATCCTGTTAGTCATCATATATATTTTTTGTCTAGAGCAAGTCTACTGCAGTTTTGCTTAGTTCTCCTCAGTTTTGCTTAGTTCTGTGATATTTCCTTACTCTATAGTGTGTTCCTTATTTTTAAAGTTCTGGTCTCAGCCAAATGCTCTCTTGTTCAGAACATTCTTTTTATGCTGGATGGCCAAAAATTCCAACTTCTTTCAGCCGCAAGTAACCTTAGGGATCTTGATTTATTTTTTATCCCAGCAGCACCTATTCTCTCCTCAATCTTGCAGAGTCTCACCCTGTGAATGAACATCCCAGACATTAATCACCAACTCATGTGGAAGCCCCATAAATTTTAATCTAACGTAACTTCCTCAGCAACTCTTTTCAGAATTCTTCCTATGAGTTTCAGCTGCTTCAGTTTCCTTTCCTAGGAATCCTCTCTATGCCTACTAACATCAGAGAGATCATCACACTCTGTTGGGTGTCTCTGCCCTGGGCCACAGTCAGAAAAGGGCTCCCAGGCACAAAGCTAGGTGAAAACCTCAGATATTTCCCTTAAATAAAGAATTACAGTCCTATATTGACTTTTGTTCAGTTTCTAAGAAAGAGTATCCACCTATGTTTGTCTACTTTTACAGTATTTAAAAAATTTTAGAAAGGCCAAGTCTTGTATCAGTTATTCTACTGCAGGCAAAAGTGAACTATGTTTTTAAGTTTAAAAAAAAATCTGTAACTAAATATCTCACCTGCTCCTCAGGAAAGTTCTCAAAGGAATTAACACAGGCTTCCTTCCCTCGTATATCTCTACTACAAGATTGAAAAATGGAGAGGCTAGTAGAGTTGTTTTAGATATAGTATTTAAATACATACAAAGTTTTTAAGTTTCTTAAAATTCTTAAATTTTAATCCATAGTTTTTTCACATATTCATTTGCTTTATCTATTACACTGTAGTGTTCTCTGCATATGCAACACTCTCTCATATACAAATCACAATGGTTAACATTTTCATCAAAAATGATTTAAACATTCAATTGCTGAACTTTTTACTACTTTTTCTTCTTACTGTCTTCTAAATGTGTATATAATTAAATACTGGCTTTCTTGCTATCACTTTTTTAAACTTTCTGTGTTTTAAGTCTCTGACAAATAGAATTTTCTGCCTATATTGTGTGGTTCAATAATCCTTGAACAACTCTTACAGTGAAATAAAATAAAATAATTATATTGCTGTTATAATAAAAATGTGAAATTATTGAAAAGGTAAATTTTCATGTTTTTGCATGAAATTGAGATGATGACCATATATTTTGCTTTTTTCTTACTCAGTAAGTTGTTTTGTCTTTTCTATTTTCATGAACTGTCCCCTTTTTTTAATCCTTTATCCTTAAACTATTTGCAACCTAAGACATTATAAATCATTATAGTTATTTTATTTTTGTTATTTAGTAAGATAACAGCAAACTCCTTCTGTCACAAAATTCCTCCTCTCTTGCATATTCAGAAAGACTTTTAAATTCCATCACAAACAAAAAAAAAGATTTGCCCTTGGTAAAGATTACACTCAGTGCAAGTGGTCTGCAAATTGTATCCCAAAAAAACTGTAGGGGGTAATTGCAATTTTCCTACAAGTAAACAAATTCTTCTCTCTCATACCCTAGTTTCTAGGGATTTACTGTCAGTAGGTTTCACAGCATTGAGCTAGAAATACATAATGAAAGGGAGGAAATAAAGAACCATTTAACTTATAGTGATCAAGAAATAGAATCATATTTTTCTGCACCACTGCTATTTCTCAGCAGGTTACATATGTACAGGCTGATATACATTCCAGATCCCACAGGCTCTTGAAACTTAAAGACCTCAGTGTCCTTGGCCTGCTTATGACTTACAAGAGATATAAATATGGTTTGGGGATTAGGGATAGAGGCATTGCATGTTGCAAATTTTAAATTGTCAATTAAACAGCATCATTGAATTCTGAATAGAACTGCCAAGGGCATGTTCATCTGAAAAAGGATGGATTAACACAGACAGTCCCCAATGACATTTAAGATACATATCTGTGATTTAGGACACTTGAGGATGTGTATCTAAACAATGTGACCACATTTAAAGTGCTGAAAGCAATTTTTGTCTTAGCAAACTGAAAAATCCTCAAACAAAGTAACAGTCTCAAGATATACTTAACTTTGTAAACTATTTGTCAGCAGCATTTGCATTCATTATTCATACATGTGATATAAAGCAGTTGCAAAAATACAGGTCCCTTGTCTATAGTTGTATTGAATATAGAAATAAAAGACTGACTGCCATTTCTGTGCTTCTGTGGCCTTGTTGTTTGGTGAAGATGGTTTATTTGCTTTTATGAGAATAGAGACTAGCAAGTAGAAAAGTATAAACTGTTTAGCTGACAAAAATTTTGGAGTGTTTTATGTTTCTATTTACTATCCATACTAATTGTGTTTTCTTTCACAAGGAGATATAAGTATAAAAATAAAAAATATAACACTTCGAAAATCAAAATCATAATTTCTGAGCCTCTAAAGAAGCCTAAAAGTTTTCCTTTTTTATTCCCTTAGGAATTTCTAATACCGTTCTTTCCATGATTTGAAGAAAATTGATAATGTTTGTTTTAAACAATGTTAATTAAATTTTCACTCTTATTTATGTAATTCAGTGACATTACAATGATATAAATAATACATACATGATATATAATAAAATATATGTTATATGTTCACACACACATTCACACACCATACTGTGATGAATTAGTTGCTCTCTACAGTGGAAAATGTTAGTACACAATTTAAAGCAGTTTTCAAGGAGATTATGAAAATTCAATTCTAAATAATAATTTGCTTCAGTATTTCAAAAATATATTTGTATATTCATGTAAAGAACATTAATTTCTTCATATTCTAATGTCTAACATTTGTAACGCTCTATGAAATCAAACTTTTGGGGAAAAGTGTTTTACCTTAGAAATTTCTGAAAAATCAGACATAAACAGGTATGATCTTTTGGGACTGTAACAAAAAGATAGAGAAGTTATTAAAGAAAACAATAATAATCCCCATTTATAGAACATTAGACCTGCATTCTTAGTTTTCCCCATTGATCCACATCCTAATGTTTACACACTGATAGACACTCACCTCTGTGACTTTGGCCACATCTTATGACCAGCTTTTACCAACAGAATGCAGCAACATTGACACTCTTCCGGTTTCAGAACAAAAACTTAAGAAAGTCTAGTGGTTTCTGTGCTTCTTGAAAGCCATTCTGTGCTTCTTGAAAGCCAGCCATGTTATCAGAAGTCCGACTACCCTTAGATCACCATGTTGTGAGGAAGCCCAGGCAGCAGCAAAGTGACTTACAAATGGTGGTGAACTAAAGCCCTTTGCTATTAGCACCAACTGAGTTCTCAGCCAGAGGCCAGGGTCAACTATCAGTCATGTGTGTAGTAACATTTTAGACTTTCCTTTCATGACACAGCCTTAGCAGAAATGAAGCAGTAAAACTGTAGAACTGACTAGTCAATGCCAAAGTATTAACATAAATAATACATTGTTATTTTGAGATACTAAATTTTGGAATTGGAAATATTTTAACAATTGTCGTAGAGAATAACTACATATATAGCAACCATATTCGTTACAATTTTGCTTCAATTCATTTTAGTTGAAGCATTTAAGTACCAGTCACATAGGAATTTTATTTTAATAACAGTTCTACTATTGAAAATTGCTGAAACTTCAGGACAAAATAGAAGTTGAGAGAATAGGAACAGCCAGAAGGCTTCAAGCCTACCAAATCTTTTCTTGATGCCTCAAGCCTTACAAGAGCCAGATAAATCAGGGTCACCTGAGAAAAATGACTGTGGCCTGGGTTAGGCTAACATTTGTATGCTTAATGTGTTAAAAGAACAGCAAGATGCAATGAAATAAAACTTTGGGAACAATTTACTATCTTCCTCTAAAATATTCAAAAAATTCTTTGGTTATAGAATTCTGCTAGAAATTTTTATTTATAAAAAATTTTCAGGCCGGGCGCAGTGGCTCAAGCCCGTAATCCCAGTACTTTGGGTGGGCAGGTGGATCACAAGGTCAACAAATCGAGACCACCTTGGCCAACATGGTGAAACCCCATCACTACTAAAAATACAAAAAATTAGCTGGGCATGGTGGTGTGTGCCTGTAATCCCAGCTACTCAGGCGGCTGAGGCAGGAGAATTGCCTGAACCCAGGAGGCAGAGGTTGCGGTGGGCCTAGATTATGCCATTGCACTCCAGCCTGGGTAACAAGAGTGAAATTCCGTCTCAAAAAAAATTTTTTTCAAAGGAGAAATAAAAGATCTTGAGTTTAAATGTATAATTTTTGTATTTAAATTGAAAACAGTTTTGCCATTCATTCTTTAGCCATCCTCCCAGATCTAGAGTCCAATACTTATATAAATGCAATAGTCTCTCTACCTATCCTTCTTCCCATCAGCATTCATTTTTGTATATCACTAAGTTAACCCGTATGTAGATAATTTCTTATCAAGGTATTTTATTTGCTCAAAGACGAATACTAGCAGCCACTTTATCACAGAATAAAATCTAAAATAGTGTAAATGGTCACGTGTGTTTGTTTTATATATATGCATATATATATATCATATAATGTATATAATGTGGAGTAATACATAAATGTTTTTATATATATGTATATATACATACAATGTGGAGTAATATATAAATGCGTATATGTTATGTGTGTCTGAGTGTGCATATGGGCTTCTATTGCCTTCATAGTAAGTCAGTTCAAACCAGGACTCTGGGGCTTCTTCCTGTTCTCTGAACATAAAAGACTCATTTTCACATTTATCTTGTCTTTGATGACAACTCATTTTTTACCTAAAATATTCTCCAACAAGGCATTTTATTGCTACCTGTCGAAAACATTTTGTGGTACACAGTGGTCTTCAGTTGCTTAAGAATCCTTAAAAGAAGGAGGAAAATCAATGTAACCACAGTACATTTAAACTTGATTTAAAAAGTCATCATAAATTCAAATACATGAAAATGATAGAATTTCCAAAATATTGTGTGTATTGCTATTGCCAAATAAAATATGTAGGTAAGAATTTAAAGAGCATCCAAAGTAATCTAAATATCTATTGATTTTTAAATCCATCCTTACACATTTTAAATATAAATATTTATCCATAATACTTAGAATTTTGCATCATTATATTTTATTCATACATATTTCTGCCTCACTTGTCTCACAATATATGGTTTCTAATATTGTGTAGTACATCTTTACTTGACTAATAATTAAAAAATTAAAAACTAGGCTTCTACTCTGTCATGCAGAAGTAACTCATAGGACATTTGTCCTCTCATTATTAAAAACATAGATAAATGGAAACAATTTAAGAAATTACATTGGACATTGGGTATGACAAGAGTGTAATACCTGAAAAAGGAGAAACGAAGAGATTTGTCTAATAATTTTCAAAATAAAAATAATAAAAAGTAAACTATATGATGTCTACAGTAAATGCATTTATGATTGAAATAAAAAGTTAGACTTTACACATTGAAGAAAAAAAATTGTTTAAACCCTAATCGTGAGACATCCAAACTCACCGTATTAATGTAAGACAAAATGGTAGTTAGGATATAGTACCAAGATAAAGGAGCATTTAGTGATAAAAGAACTACTTTTAAAAATATAATTTAAAAATCTATAACAGTGCAAAATGTTTGTGTACAAAATAATAAGAAGAAAAACTTCCAACACCTTTCAGGAGAAATGGAAAAATCCATAATAATGGTTGATCAATTCAAAACTTCTCATCAGTAGAAGTAGACCAATAACTAATAAACATATAGAAGACCTAGACAACACTATCAACAATATGTCCTACTTGACATTTGTAGAACATCACAGCCAACAACAGCATTCACATTCTATTTAATTGCAGATGGAACATTCACCAAAGTATATTATATTTGGAGTCAGAGAACCACATATTATTTTAAATTGTACTTTAAATTCTGGGATAGAAGTGCAGAACATCCAGGTTTGTCACATAGATATACACGTCCCATGGTGGTTTGCTGCACCTATCAACTGGTCATCTACATTAGGTATTTCTGCTAATGCTATACTTACCCTAGCATTAGCAGAATGCTCCCCACCATAAGCTGTAGTGTGTGATGTTCCCCTCCCCACCATAAGCTGTAGTGTGTGATGTTCCCCTCCCTGTATCCATGTGTTCTCTGAGTGAGAACATGTGGTGTTTGGTTTTCCGTTTCTGTCTTAGTTTGCTGAGAATTATGGTTTTCAGCTTCATCCATGTCCCTGCAAAGGACATGAGCTCATCCATTTTTATGATAGCATAGTATACCATGGTGTATATGTGCCACATTTTCTTTATCCAGTCTATCATTGATGGGCATTTGGGTTGGTTCCAAATCTTTGCTATTGTGAACAGTGCTGCAATAAACATACATGTGCATGTGTCTTTATAGTAGAATGATTGATAATCCTTTGGGTATATACCTACTAATGGGATTGCTGGGTCAAATGATATTTCTGTTTCTAGATCCTTGAGGAAGCACCACCCTGTCTTCCACAAGGGTTGAACTAATTTAACTCCCACCAACAGTGTAAAAGTATTCCTATTTCTCCACATCCTTTCCAACATCTATTGTTTCCTGACGTTTTAATGATTGCCATTCTAACTGACATGAGATGATAACTCATAGTGGTTTTGATTTGCATTTCTCTGTAATGACCAAAGATGATGAGCTTATTTCCATAGGATTTTTGGCTGCATAAATGTCTTTTTTTGAGAAGTATCTGTTTATATCCTTCTCCCACTTTGTGATGGGGTTCTTTGTTTTTTTCTTGTACAACCAATTTAAAAAAATCTGAAATAATACAACACATGCTCTTTGATAAAAAGGAATACAAATTAAAATCAGAAACAAAAACAAATACAAATTATTCACAAATATTTGGAAATTAATACTCTTCAAATCTAGATTATTCACAAGTATTTGGAAATTAATACTCTTCAAATTAATACATTTCATATAAGAAAATGATAGGCGGCTCACGCCTGTAATCCCAGCACTTTGGGAGGCCGAGGTGGTCAGATCACCTGAGGTCAAGAGTTCAAGACCAGCCTGGCTAACATGGTGAAACCCCGTCTCTACTAAAAGTACAAAAAATTAACCAGATATGGTGGTGTGGACTGTAATCTCAGCTACTCAGGAGACTGAGGCAGGAGAATTGCCTGAACCAGGAGGCAGAGTTTGCAGTGAGCTGAGATTCTGCCATTACACTACGGCTTGGGCAACAAGAGCAAAACTCCATCTGAAAAAAAAAAAAAAGAAAATCATAAGAAAAATTAGAAAACATTTTTCATTAAATGAAAATAAAGCTACCGAGATATATTTGTGTGACACAGCTAAAACAGTGCTTAGAAGACAGTTACAGCTTTACACATTTATATTTGAAAAGAAGAAGAGTTTAGAATCAATGTCCTAAGTTTCCACCATGAGAATATAGAATAAGATGATCAAACTCCATCTAAAATTAGTAGTAAGGAGGAAATAATAAAACTGAGGGTATAAATCAACAAAAGGGAAAACAGAAAAGCAATGGAGAAGAAAGAAATGAAACTAAACAGGTTCGTAGTTAAAAAGCAACAAAATGTATGACATTCTAGTTAGACTGATAAAAAGCAAAATAAAAAGGACAGTATCAGATTTAAGAGAAGCCATCACTTCAGATCCTTCAGACATTATAGTGTAACAAAGCTGTATTGTGAATAACTTTGTGGTAACAAATTCAACTACTTAGATGAAAAGTACAAATTTCTTGAAAAGCACAGTTGTCAAAATTGTCAAAGAATGAATAAAAAAAGCTGAATTGCCCTATATGTTTTATAAAACTTGAGTCTGCAACTCAGAATAGTCCCGCAAAGGATACTTTGAGTCCAGATGGTTTTTTTATTGAAGTCTATCAACATGAAAAAGAAAACAGTGCCAAACCTACACAAAATCTTCCAGAAAACAAGGAACTACCTTTTAGCTTAAGTTATAAGGTGAATATAGACATTACAAGAAAAAATGGCCACAGGCCAATATTTTTATAAACATGCATGTAAATATTCTTATTAAAATATTACCAAATTTAATCCAACAATATATAAATATATCTTACATCTTGACTAAGTGAAATTATTACTTCTTCAACTACAGAAAAAAAATTCACCAAATTAACCACTCTACCTTGATAAATACCAAATTTAACAAATAGCATGAAAAGAATATGCACATCTTCTTGGCCTATCTACAAATAAGCAGGTGTAATGTAAATTAATTTATTAAGATTTTAGTTATTGTACTTGAAATTTTCACATAATTTTCCAAATTAACTTTAGTGAATCTCAAGTCAAATTTTATTGGGGCCTATAGAATGTTATTTGTTATAAAATATTAATCACTTATAATTATGCTTTAAAATATACTAAAAATAGGAATCATTCATGATTATTTTGAAACCATTGATGGTAAACAACAGTAAATATTTCAACCAAATAAAATTATGAGCATATATTTATTAAAGCCAAAAGAGAAAATTAAGCTTTTTATGATATATAATCAAATAACACAATTTAAAAAATTCCTAATGCTTAAAATTTAACATAAATTTCAGAAATACCAATAAAAGGCCAAGGTGGCTCAATATATTCCTCTAAAAGGAGCTCAAAACTTTATTAAATGAGTACTAGAATCTGAACTCCTTGAAGATACAAATTGCATCTTTTACATACTTTTGTGTAAGTATAAAACAACGTAAGTACTGAACGATTTTAAAGCTACAGCTTAATCTGGAACCACATAACACCATTTCTTTTGTTTATTTTGATTGTTTTGATTTGATTCTTTTTTTAATATTCCAAATAGAAAATTCATTTAATTTCATAAACCTCATTTTCATCTTGTATTGTTCACTAGTCTGTGACTTGTGGCTGGCTTATCTTTTATTCCATGGATTTACTTCTATCCAATAGGCACCTGAGCACTCACTGTACCTTGAACAGGATGCTACCTTTGATTCCAGTGGGCTCCTAAGTTGCTGTTTTAAAGTTTCAGTAAGAGTATGCGGGGAAAAAAAACACTTGGACCTCATCATTGTTTTTAAACCATGGAGCAACAAGCTAAATGTTCATAAAGTTGTACAGGAGATGAAATATGACAAAACAAAGCAGCCCCGGGGAATTTGTAGTCAAGTAGCTCTGACATTTCTAGTATTAAACAAAACAAAAGCACGACTTGTCTAGTTTCTTTGATGTTTACCTATGAGATGTAATTAATGTTTTCATTCAAACACTTTTCACATGATTTAGCACAGCCTGATGCACGATTTTAAATCCATCTGTACCCGACATAATTGTAACCTGATTTACCCTATGCAAGCCAAGAAAGCTTACAGTGTATGCTTTCTTGTTCCTGAGACATTAGTTTCTTCATTTCCCCCATTAATTATTTGATTACAAGCAGAGAGGAAATTTTGTATTCTGTAGATAATTGAAATTTAGAAACTGACAGGTAAATAAGTTTACAATATGAAAGGCAAGGAAGGAATTATGAGAGAAATGGAATATTTTGAATAGGTTTTGAAAAATTAACTCAACCCTTCACTTCCACCTTTTTTATTCTTCTCTGCTTAGGAAACAAAATACTCCATGGAAGCTGCCCGTGGAAGTGAGCCATGCATCATGATGCAATGTTCTGGCCAGGCCAGTCACTGTCCAGGGACCCAAGAGAAGATTCCCCACTGCACTTTCTGCATGACAAGTAAAGAATCACCCTGTCAGGATTCCACCCTAGCTCACCCAAATTGACAAAAAATTTCTAAATTACACTCTTCCAGGGCTCCTGCATTGACAGGAGGCAGTCAAGCCTGACAGCCCTTTCCCTCTTGTCTGTTATCGTGAAATCAATTGCACAGCCTGATACACAGAATAATGGCTGTGGACAATTCTGTAGGACTTGGCCCATCTGGTCACTGAGGAAGACAGCACTGTCGGCTTCCTATTGATCTGGGAGGAGCATGCTGCTACACAGAGGTGACCTCCATCTCTCCACCTGGCCCTGCTATTGAGGAAATCAGCTTCACGAGTGTGCTCATTCACATGAAAACAATTTTGCACCAAGGCGTATCTATCTTTGTTTTTAATTAAGAGCTCATATCTCTGTGGGATTAAATAGGGAGGTATAAGCAAAAGACAGGGTATGAATTTTATGTATCCAGAAACTTATTTTAGGTAAGTCCCCTAGTTAAAGCCTTGCAAAGATTAGACATTTCAATAAAGGAAAAAATGAAGTTGCCTACTTTATGAAACCCTATATATATGCCACCTTTGAAGAAAATTATATTAGTGAAATACTATTTTTATTAGCAAAATTGACTAATGTTACTGCACGATTATTATTTCCCAAGTTGGTTCTCCCAGCTATATGATCGATTTATACTTAATTGTTTGAAGTGGATTGCACAGCCTATCTGTTACACATTTTAAAAGAATTACATTACTGGTGAATTATAACAAATGACCCTGACTCTATGACAGCTACAAAGTGCCCCTGACTTCTTTATTGGAAAGCAGGAAGAATGCAAGAAAGCAAGAATATGAGAAAATGAAAAATCAAGAAAGCAATAGTGCTTCTTGGTATTTACCTAAAATGTTGAAAATCTATGTTCATAAAAAAACCTACACATGGAGGTTTTTGGTAGTTTTATTCATAATTGCAAAAACTTAGAAGAAGTCTTGTTGACTTTCAGTAGGCCAATGTATAAGTAAACCATGGTACATCAAAACAATGGGATATTATTGTGTTGTATAAAGAGATGAGCTGTAAAGTATTCAAAAGACCTTTAGGAGCCTTAAATACATATCATGAAGTAAAAGAAAATAACTTTTAAAACCTAGGTACTATATGACTCCAACGATATGGCATTCTGTAAAAGAAAAAACTGTGAAGACAGTAAAACATCTGTGGTTGCCAGGGGCTAAAGTTGAATATGCAGAGCACAGGATTTTTAGGTCAGCCAAACTACTCTTTGTGACATAATAAAGATGGATGCAAGAATGTGATAAAATGAAAAATCAAGAAAGCAAAGACAGCAAGGAAGCAAAAAGACTAACTTTTATGTATTTTTTTCCATTTATTTTATTATTTATTATTTTTGAGACAGACTCTCACTGTGTCACCAGGCTGGAGGGCAGTGGCGCAGTCTTGGCCCACTGCAACCTCTGTCTTCTGGGTTCAAGCAATTCTCCGGCCTCAGCCTTCTGGGTAGCTGGGACTACAGGCACACGCCACTGTGCCCAGCTAATTTTTGTATTTTTGTATTTTTAGTAGAGACCGGATTTCACCATTTTGGCCAGATGGTCTCAATCTTGATCTTATGATCCACCCACCAGCCTCCCAAAGGGCTGGTACAGACGTAAGCCGCCATGCCTGGCCTCCATTTATTTTTGTTCCTGAGACTTTCCTGAAGTTGCTTATCAACTTAAGGAGTTTTGGGCTGAGACAGTGGGGTTTTCTAAATATGTAATCATGCCATCTGCAAATAGAGATAATTTGACTTCCTTTCTTCCTATTTGAATACACTTTATTTCTTTCTCTTGCCTGACTGCCCTAGCTGGAACTTCCAATACTATGTTGAACAGGAGTGGTGAGAGAGGGCATCCTTGTGCCAGTTTTCAAAGGGAATTCTTCCAGCTTTTGCCCATTCACTATGATATTGGCTGTGGGTTTGTCATAAATAGCTCTTACAGAGATATGTTCTATCAATACCTTCTCCTTGAGAAGAGCAACCCCAAGACACGTAAATTTCCCTCTAAACATCTCTTTAGCTCTGTCCCAGAGATTCTCATATGTTGTGTCTTTGTTCTCGTTGGTTTCAAATAGCTTATTTATTTCTGCCTTGATTTCATTATTTACCCAGTAGAGACTGGGTTTAACCATGATGGCCAGATGGTTTCAATCACTTGATCTGATGATCGACCCACCTTAGCCTCCCAAAGGATTGGTATTACATTCAGGAGCAGATTGTTCCATTTCTATGTGGTTGTGCGGTTTTGAATGAGTTTCTTAATTCTGAGTTCTAATTTTCTTGCACTGTGATCTAAGAGATTGTTTGTTATGATTTCCATTCTTTTATATTTGCTGAGGAGTGTTTTACTTCCGATTATGTGGTAGATTTTAGAGTAAGTGCTATGTGGTGCTGAGAAAAATGTATGTTCTGTTGATTTGGAGTCAAGAGTTCTGTAGATGTCTGTTAGTTCTGCTTGGTCCAGAGCTGAGTTCAAGTCCTGGGTATCTTGGTTAATTTTCTGTCTTGATTTGTCTAATATTGACAGTGAGATGTTAATGTCTCACACTATTATTGTGTGGGAGGTAAGTCTCTTTGCATGTCTCTAATAAATTGCTTTATGAATCTGGGTGCTCCTGTATTGGGTGCATATATATTTAGTATACTTAGCTCTTCTTGTTGCATTGATCCTTTTACCACTCATTATGTAATGGGCTTCTTTGTCTTTTTTGATCTTTGTTGGTTAAAGTCTATTTTATCAAAGACTAGACTTGCAATCCCTGTTTTTTGTTGTTGTTGTTGTTGTTGTTGTTGTTGTTGTTGTTTGCTTTCCATTTGCTTGGTAAATCTTCCTCCATCCCTTTATTTTAAGTCTATATGTGTCTTTGCATGTGAGGTGGGTCTCCTAAATACAGCACACTAATGGGTCTTGACTATCCAATTAGCCACTTTGTGCTTTTTAACTGGGATATGTAGCCCATTTACTTTTAAAGTTAGTATTGTTATCTTTGTATTGGGTTCTGTCATCGTGAAGCTAGCTGGTTATTTTGCACATTAGTTGATGCAGTTTCTTCACAGTGTCATTGGTCTTTATATTTTGGTATGTATTTCCCATCCATATTTAGTGCTGCTTTCAGAACCTCTTGTAAAGCAGGCCTGTTGGTGACAAAAATCCCTCGGCATTTGCTTGTCTTTAAAGGATTTTATTTCCCCTTCACTTATAAAATTTAGTTTGGCTGGATATGAAATTCTGGGTTGAAAATTCTTTTCTTTAAGAATGTTGAATATTGGCTCCACTCTCTTCTGGCTTGTAGTGTTTCTGCAGAGAGATCCACTGTTAGTCTGATGGGCTTTCCTTTGTGGGTAACCTGACCTTTCTCTCTGGCTGCATTAACATTTTTTCCTTTTTTCAACTTTTGTGAATCTGACAATTATGTGTCTTGGGGTTACTAGTCTCAAGGAGTATCTTAGTGGTGTTCTTTGTATTTCCTGGATTTGAATGTTGGCCTGTCTTTCCAAGTTGGGGAAGCTCTCCTGAATAATATCCTAAAGTATGTTGTACAACTTGGTTCCATTCTCCCCATCATTTTCAGGTACACCAATCAATCATAGGTTTGGTCTTTTCACATAGTCCCATATTTCTTGGAGACTTTGTTGGTTCCTTTTCATTCTTTTTTCTCCAATCTTGTCTTCATGCTTTATTTCATTAAGTTGGTCTTCAATCTCTGATATCCTTTCTTCTGCTTGATTGACTTGGCTATTGATACTTGTGTATGCTTCACAAAGTTCTCACTCTGTGTTTTTCAGCTCCATAAGGTCACTTATGTTCTTCTCTAAACTTGTTATCCTAGTTAGCAGGTCTTGTAACCGTTTATCAGGTTTCTTAGCTTCCTTGAATTGGGTTAGAACCTGCTCCTTTAGCTCAAAGGAGTTTGTTATTACACACCTTCTGAAGCCTACTCTGTCAATTCATCAAACTCATTATCTGACCAGTTTTGTGTTGGGTAAAGCAGCAAAGGAGGAAGGACTTACAGAGTGCCTACATAAATTGATTATGAGTAACATATAAACTGGGAACGACAAACCGCCACAAACTGCAGGAGGCCTCTGGGGAGGCAAACTTCTTCGTGTTCTGGTGCAGGTTAACCTAGGCTCTGTTACCATAAACATTGTGCTCAAGGACATAAAACCCCTTTGTAGCACTATGACGTAGCCAGACTTGTAGGCTCCTTGGAAGACCTGCATTCCATCAGCTGCACATAGATAATAAGCTAAAGATAACCACATGTTCTTGTTTTGTGCAACTTCCAGACTGCCACTGTTATCAATCTTTAGAATGACACACTAGTTCTGGTTCACTGCTTCACTCCACCATCACGTCACCCTCTCCCCACCATCACTCCACCCCTACCCTATAGATCTAAGTGATTGTAACCAATATATAGTGTGAGAGATCAGAGTACAGGGCCTTCACTGTCCTCCTGTAATAAGTGATGACCCCCTGGTCCCACTTTCTCTCTTAGTCTGTCTTTTTCTCATTTCTTTGTCATCACCAACCTCAGGGTACCCACAGATGTGATGTGGGGCTGGTTCCCTACGTTCTGGTGCCCAACATGTGGGGCTCCCTAAGTTTTATTTTCTTGCTGGCAAGGAGTTGTGGTCCTTTGGAGGAGAAGAGGCATTCTGGTTTTTGGAATTTTCAGGTCATCTTTGTGGATTTATCTACCTTTGATCTTTGATGCTAATGACCCTTGGATGGGGTTTTTGCATGGGCCTCCTTTTAGTTGATGTTGATGCTATTTTTTTCTGTTGGTCAGTTCTCCTTCTAACCGTCAGGGCCAGTTAGGATGGTGATCATTAAAATGTCAGGGAAAAGCAGATGCTGGAGAGGATGTCAAGAAATAGAAATGCTTTTGCACTGTTGGTGGGAGTGTAAATTAGTTCAACTATGGTGGAAGACAGTGTGGCGATTCCTCAAGGATCTAGAATAGAAAGATCTAAAATCGACACCCTAACATTACAATTCAAAGAACTACAGAAGCAAGAGCAAACAGATTCAAAAGCTAGCAGAAGACAAGAAATAATTAAGATCAGAGCAGAACTGAAGGAGACAGAGACACAAAAAAAACCCTTCTTAAAAACACTGAATCCAGGAGTTGGTTTTTTGAAAAGATTAACACAATAGATAGACCATTAGGCAGACTAATAAAGAAGATAAAAAAGAAGAATCAAATAGACACAATAAAAAATGAAAAAGGGGATATCACCACTGATCCCACAGAAATATAAACTACGATTAGATAAACACCTCAATGCAAATAAACTAGAAAATCTAGAAGAAATGGCTAAATTCCTGGACACATCCACCCTCCCAAGACGAAACCAAGAAGAAATTGAATCCCTGAATAGACCTATAAGAAGTTCTGATTCAGGCAGGAATTAATAACCTACCAACCAACAAAAAGGCCAGGATTTTTATATCTTAGTACAAGTTTTAGATTTTTACATTTCTACAGATGGATTGAATAATTGATTGATTTTTAAAGACTTTATTTTTAGAGTCATTTTTATCCACAGCAAATTGAGAGAAAGGTACAGAAATTTCCCATACACTTCTTACCCCTACACATGAATTGCCTCCACAATTATGAACATCCCCCACCAGTGTTGTACATCTGTTACAATTGATTCACCTACAGTGACACATCATTATAACCCAACTGTATAGTTTACATTAAAGTTTCCTCTTGATATTACACATCCTATGGGTTTGGACAAATGTATAATTGTATGTATCCACCTTTATCATATCATATAGAATAGTTCTGATGCCCTGAAGTCCTGTGCTCTGCATACTCAACTTTAGCCCCTGGAAACCACAGATGGTTTTACTGTCTTCATAGTTTTACAGAATGCCATATCATTGGAATCATATAGTGCATAGCCTTCCAAGTTAGCTTCTTTCGCTTAATGATATGCATTTAAGGCTCTTAAATATCCTTTTAAGACTTGATAGCTCATCTCTTTTTACCACTCAATAATATCCCATTGTTTGGATGTACCATGGTTTATGTATCCATTGACCTACTGAACTTGGCTGCTTCTAAGTTTTTGCAATTATGAATAAAACTGCTAAAAACCTCCATGCACAGGTTTTTGTATGAATATAGATTTTCAACAGTTTGGGTAAATTCCAAGAAGCACTATTGCTGAATCTTGCAGTAAGAATATGTTTCGTTTTACAAGAAACTGCCAAACTGTCTTCCCAAGTGTTTGTACCCTTTTATATTCCCACCAGCAAAGACTAAGCATTCCTGTTGCTCCGTATCTGTCATTATTTGGTATAATTATGTGAAAAGATGTTCCACATAAGTTACCAGGAAAATGAAAATTAAAATAGCATTGAGATATCAGTACACACATGTTATTATAGAATGGACAAAATCCAGGACTCTCACCACAGAGTTTTATGTTTTATAATTTGGGTTTTTAAGTGTTTTTCAGTTTCAAAAAAACAATTAGTGGCTTTTACGAAATTTTCTTATATTACCATTCTGTAAATTACCGTTTATCACTAATTATAAACCATTATGAAAATCTGCTCATTGGATCTCCTGCCCCATTCTTGTCCTCCTACAGCACAATCACCCACTTACTAAAGTGACCATTTAAGAACAAAAATGGGATTATGCCCCTTTTTTGTTCAAATCCTTCCAGCACTTTCCACTTCACTCAGAATAATAACCAAATTCTCTCCTTTTGCAAGGCCTGTACAATCAATGCGTTCCCATGTCTTGTCACCCACAGTCTCTACTGCAGAGCACCCCTCTCTAAATGTGCTACTGCTTTTGCCTCAGGCCTGCACTTTTCATCTAACTGTCAAACCGTGTGTTGAATTCACTGGGTCACTGAATGCCTATTAAAATACCCAATATAATCTCATAGATTACAAGCCCTTCTGAGAGCTCAATATTTTTTTTTCTTTACTGTTTACCAGAAAAGTTTTCTCTGTCCTATATTTATAGTGCCTAGTAAAGTATATATTCAATTAAGATAATATTAATCATTCTTTTATCTCATGTAAATTCTCTGAAGACAAGGTGTAAAAGTGACTAAAACTGTTTTGTTTGTTATTACACTCACACCACCTTGGGCAGTTCTTGAAAACAGAAATTCTTGAAAATAAAAGTTATTCAACAAATTGTCACATAATAAATAAATTGACTTAAAAATAAATCTATCAGTATAAATGCAATAGGAAATGAGGGCAGAATTCAGAATGGTCGCAAAAGTTTCAGTAGTATTGTCACTTTAATTTAGAGATAAATTAGAATAGTATCATTAATAAATTCACACAATTTAAAGGTGTTGTTTGCCAATAAAACAATGTGATTTAGAGCATGGGGCTTTAAGCTTTTTATATCATGGTCCGACGTTGCCTCTGCCATGTATTGTTTATGTGACCTTGGGTACACTCATTAATTCATTGTCTTCTTTTTCACAAATGATAATTAATATGTGAATGTGACAACACTGATAAACCACTTTTGGAATGCTGAAACATGTAAAGAGTATAGGAAGTCATCTATATATCACCAATCTAAGTATTATATAGTTGACTTTTATATCTGAATGATTGTAGTCGTATGCTTCAATGATTTAGAAGGGTTTGTGATGCTCTGCTTGGCCCATCTATTCACAGCTACAGAACATAATAGCTTCTTTTAAGTAGGGTGGAATACTGAAAGTTAGACCACAGTGAGAGTAAAAGTAAATTCCTGGTCGTCATTCTGCCCACTGGGATGTGTATGCTGTCCTTGCTGCAATCTTAAGAACCAGACAGTGTATTAAAATAAAAAGAATTAAAATCCCTGTGCTGCTAACACACACAAAAAAACAAAAAAATTGTTAGTTTTCTGACTTGGATGAACTGCAGAATGAAGTCCAATACTAGTATCTTTAATTAACTCATATAAAATTTGACATTAATAAAGTTTTAAGAAAATGGTCTACTGTATGAGACTAACTTAACCTTAGGCCCACAAATTTAATGAGCAGAACTCTTGGCTTTAAGGTCAAAAGAACACAGTAACACTGGTTCCAAAAGACTCAATAATAGGTTTTGATACTTAATACATGCTCATTATATTTCTGATAGTACTCTTTTCTTAATAATGGAAGAAAGTAAATCATGCAAGAAAAGCCTACCTTGACCAAATAAAGTAGTGAGGATTAGTTTTAAAATTATCAGTTTATTTTACATCACATAGAATCTGATTTTGATTTTTCATGTCAGAATGAAGACAAGATGTTTCATATTTCAACAGTACAATGCAAAATATTTTAAAATGTTGCATTAACTAACAATCATAAATGACCAAGATAGAAATTGGAAAGTCAACTACCATTATGACTTATAAAATGGAAAACAATAAAGATTTTTTATTCTGCTCTTGGAGACCATAATAATTCTGGGAGCCTACAAAGAGATATTTTAGGGTGATTATTTAAAATCGTATTTTATTTTTTGATTTTTGATTTAGGTTCATGGAGTAGACAAAAGTTCGTATTGTTTGTCTAAGGCAATCTTGAGTAGGTTTTCCCCCGCCCCCGCCCCAGAATTGCTACTAGAGCCTTTATGTAAAAGAAAAACAAGGACACCAATTATCTACATTCTAAAGAAAGCCACCTGTAACTGGGGCCAGATAATTCTCATTCAAGTTTTATTAAGAGGTAGAGGAATTGACCCTATTATAATCATAATGCATAATCAACTTTCTTCTACTTACAACACTTAGCCAAAATATTGAAAGCAGATGAGGAGAAGGAGGAAAATAAGAGAAGTGAGAAGTTAGAGAAGTTATTATCCTCAGCTGTCTGGTGAGTACTATATTCTTAGGTATGAATACTGCTTTCCTTCTAAATGGGATTTTTAAAAGTATTTTCCAGGAGGACAAATGAGGAGAGATTTATTAAAAAATATAAAGCAAAGGTGAAGTGATTGACACAGAACCAATATGTCAGTACTGCAATTGCACATTGAGGAGACAGTATGTACAAGATTAATAATTTATTCAATAAAATCAGGAATGGTTTTCTAATATTTACGCTTCCTATTTTACAACAGTCTTCTCCTTAAGTATTAGGATTTTTATTCCCATTCTTGTAAAACTTTCAATGCTATTTTGTGCTAAAGTACTACTAATATGTATTTGTGGTGAAGACAGAATGTACAAAATTAATAATTCATTTAATAGAATCAGGAATGGTTTTCTAATATTTAACTTTCCTATTTCACAAAAGTCTTCTCTGCAAGTATTAGGATTTTCATTCATATTCTTGTAAAACTTTCAATCCTGTTTTGTGCTAAAGTACGACTCATAATGTATTTATAGTGGAAATAGTTCCAGAGAAGTTACGCAGGATACTTATTGTGACTAAGTATTTCATAAATGGCAGACTTTCTTCCAACCTTGACTACTGCTCATAGTGCCCTCCAGTAATTGTGATCACTGATTTTTTAAGTGCCCATAAATTTCTGGAATGTTTACTAAAAGGTGTCTGCTGCTCCAATCATTGCAAATGGTTGAGGTAGAGTCCATATGTGGTGGTGTATATTATTCCCAGAGGCATACCCCACCCACTCCCAGACACACTTTTCCATATCAAGTTCCTGGAATAAGAAAAAGAAGGAAGAGCAGAGTAAGTTATGGCACTACTTTCATCGCATGTCCCTGGAACTAAGGTTCAATTCTGGACCTAGCTGAGAAGAGAAACTAAGATTTACATCAACTTTGAGTTTAGCATTGTAAACACAGATTACTGTAATGGAACAAGACAAGATATGGAATCTATCAAAAATGTTATTAGTCAACAAAAAGTTGAGATTCCACCAAGCATAATTAAGCACAATGATTGGAGAAATCATTTCTTTTTTATTCTTCATTATATTGCAACTGTTCAAAATAGTTAGCTTAGTATGAGCTTAACCATTAAATTATGATTTGCTCATCTAATTATATTAGATGATAATAGTGTTAAATCCATTAAACTATTGTAAGTCTTTCATTTTGACTTACAAGAAACTTTTATATTTAATCATGTGCAGAGATGACTGCTATATTTAATGATTATGTCAGGAGCTATAGGCACCTTGCAAACACTATCTTAAAGAAATTTCAAAGAATCCCATCAAGCAGTTTTTATTATCCCCACATTATAGGTAAAAAAAACCTGAGACACAGAGCACACTAGTAACATTCAGGATTATATAACTAATATGTGACTGATGAAGTTTGGCATTATAATTATTGTTTGTTTGTCTAAAATGTCAGTCAAGTTGTCTGTCATGTTCACTTCAAAAATTTAAAGACATTCTTATGTCCCTGAGAAAAGTTACCCACTTGACTAAAGAAGATAGAACAAATTATTTCTTTTTCTGGTACTTCTACACAATGTAATTTACAAAGTAGAAAAACACTTTCTGAAATTTTGGTTCAGGGACAGAAGTTTAGCTTTATCCAACCGTTTCATATTTCCAATATGGAAATTTCATCTTAAAGAATCCTATCACAATAAAAATACTTCACATGAAAGTGGTTGTTATGAAGAAAAAAATGATGTTTAACCAATAGTGCAAAGATGACTATATTTCCATTATGATGAAGTGATAATTCAAACACAGAAATTCCTCTCAACTGCTCCACCTGATCTGCATTAAATGGCTCTTTAAAAGATTATGTTCTTACCAGAAGTAAAAGGAAGGAAGAAATAGAGACAGATAGGCAATATTTTACATGCAAAAATAATCACACAGTATGCATACTTTGGTCAGTTTATAGATATTTTATATTACTGATATGTATAATACAGTATAATAATATACATTTAAGTGAGAAATTGTGGCCATTGATATAAATAGTAAAATGAGATTTGAATTTATTGTTTAAAAGGGTATCGGATAGCTTTCCTTAGGGATAGAAATATTCCCCTAAAAATTGACCCATAATTTTATGTGGGAATCTTATGGATTTATTTTGTAGACTTAGATTATATAAAATACCTACATATAGTAGTGTTTTATTTTCTTTCTTGAATAATAACAATGATGTCTCATTGGTGTTAATGAAGTATTTACTTTTAAAAAAAAGAATTTCTACTACACACATCAAATTTTGTTTTGATTTCACTTATTCGGCATTAAGAGTAATATTACTATCAATTTACTCTGCACTTTTCAGAAATTTATTTCTGACTAGGCTCTGTATAGCAGGCTCTTGATAATAAAATTTTTGAAGGTTTAAAGGCAATGTGTATTGAATAACTATAAATACTGACTATTCCAAAAATTGTCATTTCAAAGTTAACTGTAAGAAATGACTCTCAGCTCACAGCCTAGTGAAGAGCAAGGTGTACAAAACTGTAAATTTTAAACATTGATTAACCAAACGTTATAACACTTATGTGAATTATAGCATTGGGGAAGAGAGAGCGAGAGAGAGAGACAGAGAGAAAGAGAGAGAGAGAGAGAGAGAGAGAGAGAGAGAGAGAGAGAGAGTGTGTGTGTGTGTGTGTGTGTGTGTGTAAGGCTGAGAGGAAATTAGTACAGGTGTTTTTACCTTTACCTATCCAAATACATCTTCATCTTGTTCTGTGCCTTGGTAAAATGGTTCTCACACTATTTTGTCTCAGGTGCTTTTACTTCTTAAATAATATTCAGTACCCCAAAGACTTTTTTAATGTGAATACTATTTACTAATATCTACTAAAATTAAAGCTGAGAAAACTTAAAATTAGTGATCTTTGCTATTGAATAGTGCTGTGATGAACATATGAATCTGTGTGTCTTTTTGGTAGAATAATTGATTTTCTTTTGAATATATACCCAGTAATGGGATTACATTGAATGGTGATTCTGTTTTAAGTTCTTTGAGAAATCTCCAAACTGCTTTCCACTGTGGAAATTACATTCCCACCAACAGCGTATAAACCTTTCCTTTTCTCTGCAACCTCAACAGCATCAATTGTTTTCTGAATAGCTGATAATAGCCATTCTGACTGGTGTGAGGTGATATCTCATTGTGGTTTTGATTTGCATTTCTCTTATGATTAGTGATAGTGCCCATCAAAGGTGGATTGGATAAAGACAATGTGGTACATATACACCATGGAGCACTACACATCCATAAAGAACAAAGTCAGCCAGGCGCAGTGGCTCACACTTGCAATCCCAGCATTTTGGGAGGCTGAGGCGGGCAGATTACGTGTGGTCAGGAGTTCAAGACCAGCCTTGCCAACATGGTGAAACCCTATCTCTACTAAAAATAAAAAAATTAGCTGGGCATGGTGGCTCATGGCTATAGTCCCAGCCACTTGGGAAGCTGAGGCAGGAGAATCACTTGAACTTGGGCAGCAGATGGTGCAGTGAGCCAAGATTGTGCCATAGCACTTCAGCCTGGGCAAGAGTGACTCCATCTCAAAACAAAACAAAACAAAAAGAAGACTTTGTGGTAACATGAATGTTACTTTGTAGTAATATAAATGCAGCTAGAGGCATTATCCTAAGCAAATTCAACACCAGAACAGAAAACCAAATACCACATGTTCTCACTTATAAGTGGGAATGAAACATAAGGTACTCATAGACATAAAGATGGCAACAATAGGCACTGGGAACTATTAGACAGGGGAAGGAGGGAGGGAATAAAGGCTTTTATGCTGCCTCTCTGTTACTGTGCTCGGTACCTGGGTAACAGGATGATTCATACCTAAATCTCTGCATTCCACAACATACCCATGTAACAAACCTACACAGATACCCCTTGAATCTAAAATAAAAGCTGAAAATAAATAAATAAGCAACAATAATGTACTTCTTCATTGGCATTATGAAAGACAGATCAAAACTTTGTCTTCACATCTCAGATTTCAGGTTGTATGTACCATTCCATGAACAATGTGGACTGCAACACTTAATACAATTTCATTATAGACTTCTATTTATTTTCTTCTGAATTTTCAGACTTCCTTCAGGCTCGGGGCAAACTTAGGGGCTGCCTTTCAGAGTCATCTCAGTAGCATTCTTGAAAGAATCGGGAAAGAAAGTGCAGAAATGAGGGGCCCAAAGTGGCTCCGGCCAGATGTTGAGGCGCTTGCGAAGGCGAGGCCAAGAGTTCAAGGCCAACCAACCTCAGCAACCTTACAAGCTCTCAATGATTGGCAAAAAAAAAAAAAAAAAAAAAAAAAAAGTGCAGAAATGAGATGACAGAAGGAAGCTCTGGTTACCACAACTAGAAAAGCATGTGGTTCCACTTTGTGGGCATTGAATACCAAGGCTCTCAAACACCACAGACCAGCCAGATCTCACGGATGGGATCCCACCCTTAAGTCAGTTTTCAACTGGAGGACTGCTTGTGGAGGAAGACAATTTCATTTATCCTAAGAATGACACATATGAGTAAAGGTAATATATCAATCACACTCAGAAGCTTTTCACAAACCTATAACATGGATAGATGTCTAAGATGCTCAGACCACTCAGGACAGACCCATTGCTTTACAGTCAAGGTAGGACAATGTACCTGCACAAAATGACCATCCTGGTAGCCTGACTATCTGTACTAGTGCAGAGACAGCACACTCGAGACTTGCAGAGATGGCACACACTGGGGAGCAAAGTGGCTGGGACACAGGCACTGACTTCATTTATTCATTCATCAGAAAATCTGTTTTGTGCACAGCATCCAACCTGGAAGATACGGAGTCTCACAAATATACCAACCACCCAGCTGAATGAAGCCAAAGGGTCGGAACTTAAAATTCACTCTTCTCACAAGTTTGATGGTTTGGAAGATATCATGCATCCAGTAAACAATATACATCTTAACGATACAGCTGTGATAGACGGATACTCCAGTGTTGTCCACATCGGTATGAAGACACAGCCGATTTTTATCACAGAAAGTTTGCCTGCTCCATCTCAATGTTGCATAAGGAGCAGCCATGTTTCAATTTCATATTTTAGCATAGATTTGGTTGCCCATTTTAGAACCTCACTGAAATTAAATGATACAGTACATAAAAAGTAAAAAGAGTAATGAAATGATTACATATTAACATAAATGAGCTTAGTTTTTGAAAAATAATTATAATTTTCAAAACAAAGAGATACAAGAACAATACTAAAATGTGTGACCTTATTTTACACTTTGGCAATTGTCTTTCCTGTCTGGCTTAATTGAAAAAAAGCTGAATTCTCACATTTGCTTCTGCTATCAATCTGTTGTAATTCAAGTTAATGTGTATTGGTAAAGCAGACCTCTGAAAAAGAAGCCTTATTATCTAGTTTTGCTAATTTATTGTGGTGTGAATGTTTATTCATGCCCGTTCCAAGCTATTAATGTGAAGTCACTGAAAGTGAACTTTAGAAAAGATGTATACCCTGTTAGATAATTTCTTCATATCTATCTCTCTGTTTACTAATTATCTCTTCATTTGTGTTTTCTGCTTTAACTCCTTACACTGAATTCTTATCTGAAAAATGGTATGCATGCATTTTAAGACATTCTATTCTAATCTTTTCTTCAGATCTGCTCATTGTTAACGGTGTTGTTATTATTTTAGTTTAATTAAATGCATTTTTAAGCTGTGTTTCACTACCTAAAATATGGAAAAGTTCATTTCCTACATTATTACTGAAAATTGTAAAATCTGAATTTTTGAGCAGGGCAGGAGATCTGTTTGCTCCCTTTTGTATTTAGTTTTTCACTCACAGGGCCTTGATTTCTTGTGGTTTTGCTGAATTTTTCTGCTACTTTATCTTTCATTAAGTGAAATGTATGTGTAGCTTGAAATTATTTGAGATCTGGAATGAAGATGCTTTCTCTAGAGATGTTTGCTTATTTTAGGTGACTGATATGATTTGACTCTGTGTCCTCACACAAATCTTAACTTGTAGCTCCCATAATTTCTACGTGTTGTGGGAGGGACCTGGTGGGAGATGATTGAACCATGGGGTGGGTCTATCCTGTGCTGTTCTTGTGATAGTGAATGGGACTCACAAAATCTGATGGTTTTCAAAATGGGAGTCTCTCTGCACAAACTCTCTTTTTGCCTGCCACCATCCACATAAGATGTGATATGTTCTTCCTTGCCTTCTGCCATGACTGTGAGGCCTCCCCAGCCATGTGGAACTGTAAGCCCAATTAAACTTCTTTCTTTTATAAATTGCCCAGTCTTGTGTATGTCTTTATTAGCAAAGTGAAAATGGACTAATACAGTGCCAAGGACACTACTAACATATGAATACCTTAAATTAAATAGGTATCTTTCTTATTACTGCCAGTGTGAAATTAGATGCAAATCCTCATGAGGGTTGCTTATCCTTACTTGGTTCTTCGGGGACTAGACAGTGATTATATTGCTAATTCACTATTAAAACTGAGTTAGCTGTCTCATCTTTATAAATGAAGAAATTGCCATTAGGCTGAATATTTTATGCTGATCCTAGCTTTAGTTTCATTTCCAAAATCAGGGAATCAGATAAAAAATTATGTTAATTCCCCCAGTAGAAAGCTAACTGTAGTATGCCTTCCATTTACTGGGTTAATACCTTCAACTGATTTTGGCTTGATAGTTCCTTTTTTTTTTTTTGCATAGTCCATATATGTTTTAGAGATGTGAAAATATTAATTACTAATTTTAGTATTCAGGAAAAAAGTATACATGGTGGTGCTGGAGCTTCTTGTAGCACCAGAAGGTAGTAAGGAATTGCTAAAAACACACAAAAGGCACATATTATCAATCTGATGGTTTTGATACAGGGTGAGTGAGCCCCCAAACAGGGGCTTAGCCTGGAAGGGTTTTTGGCTTTACCCAGGAAAACATTCAAGGGTGAGCTGGTATGTTAGACAGAAATTGTTATTGAAGTAGCAATTTGCAGCAGGTGCAGAGGTATTGCTTTTGCACATTGGGGCTACCCAGTGGCAGTGTGCCCAGAGTAGCAGCTCAGAGGCAGTTCTGTGGTCATATTTATACCCACTTTTAATTATATGCAAATTAAGAGGCAGATTATGCAGAAATTTTTAGAAAGAGGATGGTAAGTTTGTTGTTATGGAAAGGTCTGGTAACATATGAGTGTTGCAGTGGGCATGGCAACCTGTCATGGCACACTGCTGAGAGTGTCTTATGGAAAAGTGCTTACACCCTATCCCTGTTTTAGCCAGTTCTGAATTTGGTCTGGTGTCCAAGCCCCACATGCAGTCAAGTCCTGCCTCCTACCTCAGTTTTATTGATATTGAAAAGTAGTCTTCTCTCCTTGATCACGTACTAGTCTTTCAAAAGAAGGCCCTGTATGCAGCTCAGTTTTAAAAAATAGTAATGATGTCCTGAAGAGTAGGTTATCCATATAAATGTTTTTGGAATTTTCTATGTATGTTTGTCTCTCTGCTCCACCTTTTATTCCTTCAATCATTTATTAAAATAAATGTGAAACCATAGATATTTATTTTTATTTATTAGTATTGTTATAATCCAATACTAATTCATTTTCTGCCTCCATTTTTTCCAGCTTTTGCCATTGGGAGCTCTTTTAGTCAGCTCTGCTTCTCTCTGACACAGAGCCCTATCACTGTGTTTTTGAGTTTTTAGCAATTCCTCACTACATTTGGCATTACAAGGAGCTCCAGCACCACCTTGTAAACATTTTTCCTGAATACTAGAATTAGTATTTTCCCAAGAACTCCTAGTTCCCTCAGTTGGGAAATGATATTAGAAGTCAAGATTTGAGTGCTAGAAATATTCATTGCTAGTACAGTGTCATTGCCTTTAGACCCTCTTGGCTGACAGAGCAAGCAAAGTATATTACATATATCTATATGAGTGTGTGCGTATATACATACACATGTATATATCCATGTCCCTATATACATATCTCTCCATTCATCTATCTATATATATTAATCTAAACATGAATTAATATTGTTGCTTCAAATGCTATTCCATTACCATCTACACCATTAAAGCCTTCTTCAGTTTGCCTATATTGTCCCACTCCAAATTGAAAACACTGCCTTCTGGAATATGCCATGTATTTACTTAGTTACTGAAATCCAATGTAAATATATTGTGGCATACAAATTGTCAAACCGTAGCCAACATTCATATTCTGAAGATTTGAAAATATTATTATCCTGCATTATTAGTCATTTAGAGCTATATTATAATTAATTTATATTACATAAGTATTTTTGTGACCCCTTTAAGCATGCTTAATAAAATACTCTAAAACATATGGACTGAGGAAACAGTGTTACCAAGTAGAGTACAGTGTTTGTGTATGGTTTGTAGCCTTTAGTCCCTAGCCTTCTTCTTCGTAAGAAACTGCTGAACTGTCTTCCCAAGTGGCATGCCCATTTTTTAAGTTTAATTTTATTATTTGCATTTCCACTAGCAATAAATGAAAGTTCATGTTTCTCTGAATCCTTGGCAGCATTTAGTATTGTCAGTAATTTGGATTTTTGACATTCTAATAGGTGGCCTGTGGTATCTCATTGTTGTTTGAACTTGGTGAAAAAAATGGTGTTGAACACCTTTCCATATGCTTCTATCTCATCTGTTTATGTTCTTCGGTAAGAGTTCTGTTAAGATTCTTTTACCACTTAAGCTGCTTGTTTTCTTACTGTATAGGTTTTAGTCATTATTTGTGTACTTCATTTAGAAGTCTTTATCTAATATGCATTTTGTAAATATTTTATCCCAATCTATAGTTGTTTTAATTTTATTAACAGCATATTTGGGAGCAGAAGATTTTAATATTAATGAAGCCCAACTTCTCATTTTAATCATTCATCATGCTTTTAATATTATATAATAACTCATGAGCAAATCCAAGGTCACTTATACTCTTTCCATTTTATCTTGTAGAAATTTCATAGTATTGTATTTTACATTTAGGTCTATAATGTAGTTTGGATTGATTTTTCTGAAAACTGAAAGGTTGATGTCTTTCTTCTTCTATATTTTTCTTCTTTTTTCACATATATATGTCCAATTTTTCCAGTAGTATTTGCTGAAATGTCTATGCTTTTTCCTTTGAGTTGTCTTTATAAGGTGATTATACTTGTGTAGGTCTACTTTAGTGCTCTTCATTTGGTTCTTTTTATATATTTGTCTTCTCATTTCTCAAATGTCACATTGACTTGCTTACTGCAGCTTTTGTAGTAAGTGTTGAGGTTTAGGTTGGGTTAGTCTTTTGAACATTCTTTAATATTGTTTTGGCTATTCAAATAGATACCTTTGAATTCTGTATTAGTTTGTTAGTGCTGCCATAACAAAATACCAGAGATCTGGTTGCTTTAAACAACACAAATTAATTTTCTCACAGTTCCAGAAGCTAGAAATCCAGTATCAGTGTGTTAGCAGGTTTGGTTTCCCCTGAGGCCTCTTTACTTGGTTTGTGGATGGGAATCTTCCTACTGTGTCCTCACATGGCCTCTGTGCATGCAAATTCTGTTGTATCATCTTTTTATAAGAACATCAGTCCCATTGAATTATGGTCCCAGTTTTATGACCTCCTTTAACCCTAATCACCTGTTTAAAGTCTCTATTTCCAAATACAGTCACATTAGGGCAAGGACTTTAACAGATAAATATAGAAGGAATACAATTCAATCCATAACAACTTTCTTTTGTTTTTTGTATAATTTTTTCCATCATTTAACTTTTTCTCTTTTGTCTTTAAATCTAAATGTGTCTGTTACAGAAAACATTTACTTTGGTTTTGATTTTTTTTTTCTTTTTTTATTGCATTTTAGGTTTTGGGGTATATGTGAAGAACATGCAAGATTGTTGCATAGGTACACACATGGCAGTGTGATTTGCTGCCTTCCTCCCCATCACCTATATCTGGTATTTCTCCCCATGCTATCTCTCCCCAACTCCCCACCCCACGCTGTCCCTCCCCTATTTCCCCCCAACAGACCCCAGTGTGTGATGCTCCCCTCCCTGTGTCCATGTGTTCTCAATGTTTAACACCAGCCTATGAGTGAGAATATGTGGTGTTTGATTTTCTGTTCTTCTGTCAGTTTGCTGAGAATGATGGTTTCCAGGTTCATCCATGTCCCTACAAAGGACACAAAATCATCGTTTTTGATGGCTGCATAATATTCCATGGTATATATGTGCCAAATTTTCCCAGTCCAGTCTATCATTGATGGGCATTTGGGTTGATGCCAGGTCTTTGCTATTGTAAACTGTGCTGCAATGAACATTCGTGTGCATGTGTCCTTATAGTAGAACGATTTATAATCCTTTGGATATATACCCAGTAATGGGATTCTGTTTATGTGGTGAATTACGTTTATAGACTTGCGTATGTTGAACCAGCCTTGCATCCCTGGGATGAATCCTACTTGATCATGGTGGATAAGCTTTTTGATGTGCTGTTGCAGTCGGTTTGCCAGTATTTTATTGAAGATTTTTACATCGATGTTCATCATGGATATTGGCCTGAAGTTTTCTTTTCTTGCTGAGTCTCTGCTCAACATCATCCTGATACCAAAACAACTTTTTATATAAACTTTAAAATCCATGTATTCATTCTCAGATACTCACAAAATAACTTGCTGGGATTTTTACTGAGACTGAAAGATCTGAACTCTTTAATATTAAAACTTTCTAATCAATAACATGGGACATTATTCCATATTTGGATCCTTTTTAATTTCTTTCACTAGAGTTCCATATTCACATAGATCCTGTATATATATATATATATATATATATATATATATATACACACACACACACAAATATATATATATATATATATTTCTTTTTTAAAAATTCCAAATTTTAATTATCCAGGCTTTAGATGTAGTTATAGATGCATATTATATATATATATATATATATATATATATATATATATATATATATTGCTTGGTTGCATTTAATTGCAGAAACCATATAGTTGGGTCTTGTAAGTAGCTGTGTGTATATGTTATCAACTAGAACAGGTTCTGTCTATAGACCACTCTCATTTAAAGTTGTTATTTACATAGTTGGATTAACATCTACCATTTCTGTTACTATCTGTTATTTTTTATTCACTGTGCCTATTCTTTTTCTCTTTGTTTTTGTTTTTTCCTGATTTTTAGCTTAGCTGATTTTAAATGAACATTTTATATGATGTTAATATATCTCCTCCATTAGCATATTAACTTTATTTTAGTAAAAATATTGGTGCCTAGAATATTTACAGTTTTCCAAGATATATTTACAATCACTCTAATGCCATCCTAAACTGACACTATTCTGCATCACCTGTAGTAAAGTGACTTAGAGTATTCCCAATTTCTCCTTCCCACTGCCGTCATTCATTTTGCTGACCTGCATGCTATATCACCCAATATATTGTTGACATTATTATTTAAAGCTAACAGTTATTTTACATTAATTATAATAAAAATGTAGTATTTTACCTTTACTTTTGCACAGTATTTTAATTTATTTTTTAATGTTGTGGTCAGAGCACTTAACATGTGATCTACCCACTAAAAAACAGCATAATAGCACAATCCTCTCAGCTTAAATACAACTACAGCCTGAGAAGTACAAACAACTTGCTATTCCCACCATTGTATCAGAAAATCTTTCTTGCTTTATACCTTAGTATTCATTGTTTTTTCTTGTGAATTTGCATCTATCTCAAAATGTATAATGTATTTTTCACTGTGAAACACTAGGTTATCTGCATCCAAAGTAAGAACCATGCACTATCAGCTTTAAAAGTGTTCTGCTTCATAGTTTAAAAGAATATGGTGGGCTTATTTGTTTGTCTTTTTGGTTCTAGTTGCTGAAATTTAGTATAAAATCATTGCCAAATAAAATAAACTAGCTTGTAATATGAAATACATGAGGTATTTTGTTGTTGTTGTTAATTCAATGTATCTGTTTCTTTGGCATTTTTTTTTTTCCTGGAAAACAAAAAGGAGCTATTAAAAGCATATGTATATTAGATATATTTAGTTTACTGAAAGAATAAGACATCCAGTAAGGTTAATAATTAAAAAATTGATGTAAAATAACTTATATTATGGCTTAAAATGTTTATGTGGGTACATTATGCCTGAACTAAAATAAAGTTGTATTAAATTGTAATCATTACATTGTTTAAATTGGTACAAATCATGACAATTCTCTTGTTGTTTTTTTGCCTACCTATTTAATGCAAAACGTTTTTGTGTGGGTCTACTTGAAACAGTGAACGTATTTAGATATCATTTTGTTTACTTATTTTCTCTGCTCTTCCAGCTAGAGATTATCCACTTAAGAACTAAAATACATTCATGTGTGTGATTATACATGCGCTTTCTCGTCCATTAGATCATAAGCCACAATGGCAGAATCTCTCTGTATTCTCTTGTCTTGTAAATGTGTTCAGAAACTGAAAAAAACAATATTAATAACCACATAAATTATTCAAATGACTAAATTTGATGGAGTTTTGAAAAAACTTACCTAGGCTCTGAAGTTTGTTTTATTTTGTTTTGTTTTAGAACAGGTCTTTCTTTGTCTTGCTCACTTTAACTTCCTTTCATGATGCTTAGCATAGTGTTATTGAGAGTAGGTTTCAAGCCAATAACACCAAAGCACATGGACAAGTAAAGAAGATATATACTGTTTTTCAAATTAGAGTTAGATAAAAATGAACTCAGTCACTAGCCATTCTCTTCATATTTCAAATTTGTATCTTAAAGGGATTATGAAAACTAAAAAATACGTAGAAAAAGTCAGTTGTTTCTATTGTTTGCTTTTTATGTTCTCAGTGGGAAATTTTAGCAATTAATCTGACTTCCTGGACACAAATTCACATATTTCTAATAAAAGAAGGAATCTGGCCTTTTAATGATTATCATGTCTTTTTACAACTTTAAAACATTATGACTCTTAAGTTCATTGGTTATCTGTGTGTTCTGACTGTATTCTCATTACTTGATTTAAAAATCCTTTATATAATTAACAATTTTGCTTAATGAAACAGGGATGAGTTAAAGAAAGGAAATGTACTCTACCTTTTTACCCTTGAGAAACACATTAAAGCACTGAGATTGATGCTTTTAAAAAGTGCTATTACATTTAAATAGCTATCACAATTTAGAACTTAGGGATTTGATTGCCACATCAAGTGGGAATCTGTAAATTGTGGAAATAATTTCATGTTTTTATTTTAGGATTTTTTGAAAGGATTATAATAAAAGTGTTTCCCTGTCCTCACCTTTTATTACTAAAATCTCGGTGTATTTCCTGTTTAGTCTCAGAAAATGGGACATAAATCACTCTCCTTGGCATTTTGCGTGGTCTGCCATGCAGGCAGCCAACTTTTACAGATGTCCTTCCTGGCTTCAAAAAGCAGAAGCCTGCAGGTAGCAGAAAATGCCAGGTTTCTTCTCACGCCTGAGGAAGTTCTGTTTGCCGTAGAAGAAACCTGTGTGCTGTGATGAATGCCACTGTGCCGAGTCAGCATGGTGGACAGTTTAACTCCATGACCTTCCGCAGGTAGACAGCCTCCCTCCTAGATTGTCTTTGACACAACCTATAACATCAAATGTCAACGCCACTCTTGCAAGGGGGCTCTGTATTCATTTTGCTGTGAGACAACTGCTTCTCATCGTACAGTTCAGGTGCCTCGCGTTAAACCAGATTATTTCTTATACCTTATTCCTGTTTTCAATAGTTCTATATACATAAAAACTTCATTTATGAGAGCCTTCACTGGATTACTTTTCTTCTGTCACATTACATCTCAAGTGAGTCATGGCCTAGGGCCTAGTTTCTAGAATCAGTTTGTGAAAAGATAGTAAGTGTTGTCATTATATTTTCTGTCTTCATAGCCAATGGAATAGCTCCTGATTCCATAACTGTGGCTGTTTCTTAATTACTTAGAAAAACTGAATCTTGTTCCATTCAAGTGTCAACAATTGATATGCAGAAAGAAAGAAGACGAACCACACTTGAAGGAAGTTGATGAGTAAAAGTTTGCTGACTGGGCGCGGTGGCTCACACCTGTAATCCCAGCACTTTGGGAGGCAAGTTAGAGAGCAACTTGGCCAATACTGTGATACTCCATCTCTACTAAAAATACAAAAATTAGCCAGGCGTGGTGGCGGGTGCCTGTAATAGCAGCTACTCAGGAAGCTGAGGCAAGAGAATCACTTGAACCCAGGAGGTGGAGGTTGCAGTGAGCCAAGATTACACCACTGCACTCCAGCCTGGGCGACAAGAGTGAAACTCTATCTTAAACAAACAAACAAAAGAAAGGTAGTTGCTGTAAGAGTTTATCTTAACCTTTTTCACAGGGATGAAATCTATCAATCTTGAAGGCATTTTTTCCACTTTTTCTTTGTTTTGCTTCTCTTTCTGCTCTTTGTAATGATTCAGAACACAATTTATTTTAAAATCATAAACTCTATGCATTTTAAAAAGTTTTGGAAATCAAGAAACTAAACGAAAAATATTAGTATCTTTTTATTACTGACTTACATAACAAAGTGTAAATTTATATATGAAACATTAGTGTAAAAAAAGGGATCTCTCTGGAAATTCATGTTGGAAATTCCCTATTTGTATGCATTTTAGAATAACCGTCCAGGAGCCATCAGATACCACACATGCTACATTCAACTCATCTTCCTCCTTTCTTACATTTTAGTTAGTGTATGCCCAGTTCTCTTTTCTGTCATCTGCAAAATGTGTTATTGGCTTTATATTAGGGAAGATAAAAACTCTATGTCTTATACTCTCAGGTAAGGTTTGAAAAACTGCATTTGATGATCCAAATTCAAATGCTACTTATTTTTCTTATAAAGAAAACATTATTGGCCAGGCGCGGTGGCTCACGCCTGTAATCCCAGCACTTTGGGAGGCCAAGGCGGATGGATCACGAGATCAAGAGATCGAGACCATCCTGGTCAACATGGTGAAACCCCGTCTCTACTAAAAATACAAAAAATTAGCTGGGCATGGTGGTGCACGCCTGTAATCCCAGCTACTCGGGAGACTGAGGCAGGAGAATTGCCTGAACCCAGGAGGCGAGGTTGCGGTGAGCCGAGATCGCGCCATTGCACTCCAGCCTGGGTAACAAGAGCGAAACTCCGTCTCAAATAAAAAAAAAAAAAAAAAGGAAACATTATTGGACTAGAACCTTGCTCATTCATTTATAGATTGTCTGTGACTACTTTCACTCTACCATGGCCAAATTGGGAAGGTACAACAAATACTGCATGATCTACAATGCTTAAAATAGTTACGCTCCTTCACGGGAAAGTGCCAATATCTGATCTAATATCTGCCCTGTCACAAAGTAGCTGAATATTCTTGGTGAGGCATTTAACATTTCTTATTCTTCTAAAAATGAGGATGTTGGACTAGCTAGCTTCTACAGGGTGATGTGACTCAGCACCATGGACTCCTCCAAGTTTGCACAAGTTTGGTAAGCCTTCTACTCAATTCTAACTGAAATTCTTCCACTTGTTTTCCTGATTTTTCTCCAGTACACTAAGCAGTTTACATGTTACAATGTGCTTAATGTATTTAGTTTAATTAGTTTAATATAATTTATGTTCTATTTTTATATAGATATTTGAGATGTTTGGGAGGAAATATGACTGAGCTGAAGCATGAAGGATAAATATGAATTAAGTAAGAAATGGTGCTTGGGAGAAAAGAAACAACATGAGCAGGGACTTTTGCCAGAAATAACATTTTCATTAATTCTACAGTGTTTTAGATTTTAAGATGTCACACTATTTTATGAAATATTAAGAAAGATAAAATGCTATAATTCATTTGTAATATGACCTTGATTGCAAAATGTATGCTAGTTTCAGAATCTGAAAGGAAAAAAAGCTCATGTTGCTATTGATAAAAGGTAGCAATATGACACATTTGGAGAAGATTAATAGGATTACAGTACATAGATTAAAGTGATCTATAATATGGGAAGAGTCAGGGAGGAGCTCAATTTACACAAAATCTGTGAGAGTTTTGGAGATTGTAGCAGATAGATCTATGAGAAAATAAACAGAGGAACTGATTTCAGATGAGAGTGCATAACTTTCTTTATCCTAACAGAAAGGTCAGAATTGTCAGATGATGAGTTTAGATGCTGGTACGGGAGCAGGGATGTGTAAAGGATGCCATGACTGGTAACTACTATTTTCTGTGTGAGGTATGATATAATAATGTAGTAAAATGGTTAAATAAAGCAGAGAAGATTTAAAATCCTTGTGGCACAGAGTAGGAAATCAGGCCAAGTAAAATGTTTTATTAAGATACCTGGAAAGTAATGTGTAGGTAATTTTGATCATGTGGGAATTTCTTGTGGTATAGGACTGTGTGTTGAGTACCTGGTGATTCAAAAATCTAACATAACTAGAATGAAAGCAGCCTCATGCCTTTTTATATTTAAGGATGCTAAATGTGATGATTTCTACAGTTTTAAAAGCAAGAAAAATTTTATTACCAAGCAGTTCTAAATTCTAGAGACTAATAGTGAAGGTCTTGGAAAGAGGGATTCAAAAAATGTATTCTGGGCTGGGTGTGGTGGCTCACGTTTGTAATCCCAGCACTTTGGGAGGCCAAGATGAGCGGATCATGAGGTCAGGAGATCGAGGCCATCCTGGCTAACACAGTGAAATACCGTCTCTACTAAAAAAATACAAAAAAAGTTAGCTAGGTCTGGTGGTGCGTGCCTATAGACCCAGCTACTCGGGAGGCTGAAGCAGGAGAATCACTTGAACTCAGGAGACAGATGTTGCAGTGAGTGAAGATTGTGCCACTGCACTCCAGCCTGGCAACAGAGTGAGATTCTGTCAAAAAAGTATATTCTGTCAGCAATAGACCATTGATCAGCACTAAAGATAATACAAATATATTTTAATAATTTATATTAAAGGAAAGAAGGAAGGAAGGAAGGAAAGAAGAAGAGAGTATGGGAGGGAAGGAGAGAGGGAAAAGAAAAAAGGAAAAAAGAAAATATTTAACTGTGAAATATAGAGATAGAAAAGAATGGACTACTCTAAGGAAAGTGATCAGGATACTATGTACCCTCTTTAGCGAGGAGGTTTCTGTCTAGGGTCACTATGAGCTGACTTCACCACATTGCTACATACATCCACAGAGGAAGAACTGCAATGTCTTTCATCTCAGTTATTATCATGCTTCTCCCTTTCATGTTGATTGCACCATCTAAAAGAAGATCTAAATGGGATAGCTTTTGAGATAAGTTTGAGCAAAGAACAGGAACTGAATCCACCATGTAAAGGATGAGTTTTGGATAACTGAAGTAATTATTTCAGAAAGATCATATACATCAAGGGCATTGCATACACCTGCCATTTTCACCATTCCTATAGTAAATTCACCATTATCGCCTACTGGCATTATTGAATAAAATGTATCATAGGATATAAAGAAGAGAAAAAGTTGTTCTTGCTGGTAGCTTTTATGAGTTGGTATCATAAGTTGGCACAGAGGCCTACTGACTCTATTGTTCTGTTTGCACTTTCTTTTCCCCAGAGAGTGCCAAAAGGATTAAGATGAGTGAAGAGATTATTCTGCCACATGTAATATATAATCACTACTGTTTCTCTTGACTTTCACCCTTTACCACAGCTGTCATCTTAGGGTAGGTTTCTTCTGTTAAAAGAAAAACTTTTAGAAAATTAAATACATCAGAGTTACTTTGAGAAAAAAAAAAAAAAACTCATGAATTGGGCAGCACACTGAATCAGTAAAGTTTCAGAGAACTCCACTCATCAACTTAGACCCACTGTACTTATACACAGAATAAGGAAGTGACATACAGAAATAGCCTGATTGGTTACAGCTCAGTCTTTGCCTTATTTGAACATGTCTGAGTGGCTTACAGCATGCGATTGCTTGAAAACCTGGCTGTTGTGATTGGCCAAGCTTTGATGACTTGTTGGAAGAATATACTCTCAATGTAGCTTACAGTTTGTCTTCATGTAAGTTAGATTATAGTTTGCTGAGTACAGAGGCAGTTTTAGACCAAATTTATTTTAATTTAACAATTTCTTCCTTTTGATCAACTTCTCAATTTTGAGACGTTGACCAAAACCTTGGACATTGACACTACTTTCTGTCATCATCATAATGAATGTATTTGGTCATAGCATGTAGTTCACAATTACAATGTCAAATTAACTGAATGAGTCTATATGCTTTTGTTAGGTATTTGTTATTCTAACTCTAACGTGTGCAATAATGGCAGCACGCAAGCATTTAAGACTCTTGAGAGGATAAAACATATCAGGTGGACTATTAGGAGATCTGTAAATAAATACCAAGAAACTAAAGTACACTTCTAAACAGGAAGCTCCATATACCAAACTAAGCAAAATCCAAAAATTCAAAGTTCAGGCAATAAATAGAATTCAACCATATTCAAGTCCAATCAGTCACAATTTTTTTTTTTTAATTTTTATTGCATTATAGGTTTTGGGGTACATGTGCAGAACGTGCAAGATAGTTGCATAGGTACACACATGGCAGTGTGTTTTGCTGCCTTCCTCCCCTTCACCCACACTTGGTATTCATCCCCAGGCTATCCCCCCCAGCCCCCCCCCCCGCTGTCCCTCCCCCATTTCCCCCAACAGTCACAATTTTTATTTGAGAATTAAGGACCACGGTTTGCTGTAAAATGGCCAGACTTAAAGAAGTTTTTGGTCAGGCGTGGTGGCTCATCCCTGTAATCCGAGCACTTTGGGAGGCCAAGGCAGGCGGATCACCTGAGGTTGGGAGTTCGAGACCAGCCTGACCAACATGGAGACACTGTCTCTACTAAAAATACAAAATTAGCTGGGCATGATGGCACATGCCTGTAATCTCAGCTATTAGGGAGGCTGAGGCTGGAGAACCGGTTGAACCCAGGAGGCAGAGATTGCAGTGAGCTGAGATTGTGCCATCACACTCCAGCCTGGGTAACAAGAATGAATCTCTGTCTCAAAAAAAAAGTTTTCATTTTTGTAGTAAAGCTGGTAATGAAAGTTATAGTAACATTGAAAATCACTAAAAAGAAAGAAAAACATAAAAATGAGAAAACCTTAAAAGAGCCAAGCTTTCCATCCACCATTCAGAATGCCTGCAAACCAAAATTTAGCTGCTCCCACAAACACATTATGTGTTCCTTTCACCCGAGAATTTTTAAAATGTATTAAGTGATGCTGTCTAGAGAAACATCTTAAGTTTTCTGGAGTAGTAACATAAGGGAAAGATAAATGCAAAATTCAGTTTTGTTTAACACCTGACATGAGCCCACAACATGGTCAAAAAGGGGATCTCAAGCTGCATAATATTCTGGTAAGTGTATTTGTTGAACAGAAGTTGAACACTAGAACCTCTGGGTTCTAGTTTGTGAAATATTTGGTTAAATCCATTGGTAGGTCACAATGGATTTCTTTCACCTGGTGAAAATATGATTTGGCATAATGCATGAAAGCCTTGCACTGTTAATAAAAGGTTAATGAAAACATTAACCTTTTGGAGAGTGGCTTTTACCTGTCTGAAACACTGGGACGTCTCATTGGCCAGAAAATCCCAGATTTTCCCTAATTTATGAATTATCTTGAAGATCCATGTTACTAGTACCTCATTACTGCCAAGAGGCCGCCCCCAAGAGCCGCACTGGAATCTTTCCTCATTGGAAATTAACATCTTCATCTACTTTGAGGTTGACACTAATTCAGGTTATATATGGCTTTAACCTGTGATTATGGAATGTACTATGGGAACTATCAGGAAAACCTATTCCAAAGGCAGGAATGAGCCAGGCCAAATAGCAAGATCTCAAATAATGAAGAGGCAGAAGAGAGGAAGCAGATTCTCTGAAGACCTGATATATGCCCTCAGAATTGGAAAAGGGGGCCAGCTGGTGGTGTTTGAGCAGAGATCTTTTAAATTTGTTCATTCATACATCTGCATAGCTCCTGAACAAGATTCAGTGGGAAACTTTTTTTTGGTCCTTTTATAGGACATTATAAGGGTGCGTAGCCATATTTAGTGGAAAGGGACCTTACTGGACCTAATTCAGTGATAGCATTCAAGCAATCATTCATACCCACATAGCTAATCCCCAAGTCTTGAATATTAGATTGTTAGAAGTACAATATATTAAACATTTTGCAGGCATTACTTGGATATGTTTTCTGTATTTGGCAGTGATTAGGTTATTCACTGGAAATGCCATGTACTATTTCTAGTGGTGGTAGGAAAACAAGAAGCAGTCTCTAGTTTGTTGTTAAAGCCTTCTAGAGATTATAGTCCCAGAGATTTTTCTGTAAGAAAAGGCAAGTGATTAGGACAACAGGAAATAAGGATTAAAGGAAAAAGAAAAAGATTTTCATGATGACAGAAAAGTCTTGATTCAGGATCTTGGGAAAGCTGTCTTGTCCAATACAACATCTTTATTTTGGGGAAAAACTTTCTTAATCAGCTTTTCCTGAAAGTCTCCAACAGGTGAACAGTTTTAGGAATATAAAAGGGTCTTTTGAGTTGAGACTTGTGAATCCAAGACTCCAGGTCCTAAACTTCTTCAAAAAACCCTGGAATAGTACCTTCTAATGGAGTTCAAGGCAGTCTTTCTCTGAGGTCATTTCTAAAAGACCCAATATCTGGATTCTAGTGTGCGAAAGGTTTGGTTATCATCAGTTGGCAGGCCACGATGGGTTTCTTTCACTTGGCGAGAACATGATTTGGCATAATGCATGAAAGCCTTGCACTGTTGGGTCCTGCTGGAGTTTATGAGTGAGAGGATACATAAGGTTCTATTATTATGGAGACAGCTTCTATTATTCTGTTATCCAGTAACTATTTCATAGATGTCGATCTGTTTTCCAGTGGGAGTAAATCTGATTGCCACCAAATAGTATTACCGTTGAACATGTCTATCCAATTGATTCAGTTAGCTTTGCCTAACGCCGTTGTGTTTGTAATGTCTTATTTAACTTTTCACAATTGTCCAGTGTAATTACTTATATCACTGGAGATATCTCCAAAACCATTCTATAAGGGAAATATGTTTTCTAATAACCTTTTAGTTTCTGTTAAAGCATCAAATTCCTGCACAGGAAATATTCTTATGAATAGGAAAACACCCTGCATTGGAAAGGTGCGTTGATGTTGGTAATTGAATGATACCCAACTGAAAGTATTCAAATGATCCCACCAATGCCAGAAATGTCACCTAAGATTTTTAACTGTCTTGCCAGAATTATGAGTTTGGAAAACCAAACTTGGTTATTGTAAATCATTTTGGCAATTTTGAAACAATCACTCCACCATTTTTTTCATGATTTGGATCATTTTATCTTTTCCGTGATAAATTATAGAGTGCAGAGCTTCCATAATAATGGAATATTTAAGGACTCAAGAAGGACCAGGTGGCCATCCAGTCTCTACTTGAGTCCACATTAATATTAAATTTGCATCCTATTAAATACCAGTTTTGTTCCTCCAAGTGAGTAACTCTGTTTTTTAAATAGGTTATCAGAGGTTATTTGACTGGGATCAATCTTCAAATTGCACATCTTAACAATTTCAGTACTGGCCAACTTAGCATGCAAATCTGCCAAATTATTTTCTTGGTATTTAATTAGTTATTATTCTGCTTGACATTGAGTTAGCAGTTTCATAAACCAGCTTATTTCTTCAAGAGAGCTCTGAGAATTCTTAGTCAATGGTATGATCTTAAAGTTATCAGAAACCCGTACTTGTCAGATACTTTTCAGCATTCTCCCTGAAGACAAAGCGCTTTAGGAATCTTGTAGCTCAACAAAGTACCAAAGTAAACAAGTAACTGTTTATGAGACTTAAAAAGGTCAGGTTTGTTTAAAATCTGATGAGAATTCACTAAAAATAACATAATTGACAAATTTTGTAATTTCTGTCACATAAAAGACTTTAAGAAAATAACTAGAAATATTACTGATAGATTTATACCAGGACTATTATATTTTTAAAAATTTTATATAATTTTAAAAACCCATATTAATACCACATTCTTATAAATATAACTCAAAGAACATTTAGCATTCTATACTTATTATTTGATGATGCTTCCCATAACATAAAATAAAATATAATAAGCCCAATTAACATTTGTCTTTTTATAAAGAGATGCTCTTTTGACATTTTCCAAGGGCCAATCTGAAAAAAGGTTTAAAATGTTTGATCAAAATAGCATCATAGGCCACTGTGAACAATATTCATGCACTTAACGAAAGTGATAAATTAAATACTTTAAATATAGAAAGTTACACAGTACACAAAAACCTCAGCTTTTTTGTTTTTAATTACAGAGGACTCAGTTTTCTTAAGTGATCAGAAACATAATAAAGACAAGATTATGCAAATAAAATTTTCTTGGTAAAACACAGAGTCTTTGTTTCATGGACTAATTACTTAAAAGAAGAAAAAAAAAGCCTTCACAGTTTTCTATTAAATGCAGATCAATACTTCAAGAAAACCTTCTTGTTATGACAGAGAGGATCAGGTGCTAGTTTTTCACCAGTGTATTTCTTATATTAATGTTCAACTTTTAGAAAAAAAACAATTTTTTTCATCTTAGTTACTTTGACTAGTTTGACTACACATAAAGTTTCTTGCATAGAATTCATCTTCCACAAACCTCCTACCACTGTCTCATCCTTTGAGTTTTTTTCTATGCTTTTTCTCTTCTAATTTTGGAAAAACCAGTCCTTCTAATTAAGGACAAAAATTATTATTTTTCCTTTAACATAACAAAACATCTTCATGCCCGATAGCTTTTCCTTACTAAGCACGCCTCTTACCTTCCATGTACATTTCCATATAGAGTTGTTTCTCTTACGATTTCTAGTAATTTTAGTTACATACATTAATTAGAATTTTTAGCCCTTGTGACTTTAACTTCCACTGAACCCTATGAAACAAACAACTGTGAACTATCACACCAGAAATCTGTAGCTTGGCATATCTATGAATCATAATTTGTAGAAGCATGAGCTTTCTCTTAGTAAATTTGTCAAAATGGCACAGAAGACGTTTACTAAGAATCCTATTTTCTCTTTAACAAGAAATTGTGGAGGAGGCAAAATTTTACCTTGATCCTCTTAGGCTTTGGTTTCAGTTTTGGTATTATCTTAGGCCTGAGAATGAAATTGTTGTTTGTACAGATTTCCCACAGCTTCAGTTTTCCATTCTTGATGAAGAGAATGTTAAAACCTTCTGGTACAGAAAGGGTATGTTTTACATGAAAATTTTATCTTACTTAAATCTATTTTACTTACTTATTTTTTAAAAATTATGTTTGGATTGCTTATAAAGATGAGACTTTAAATAGCTAGCCATCATCTGAAGTTATTTTTCTTACTGATAAATTTTGTAATGTAGAATGATCATAAGCTTTTTTTTTTCTTGTAAACCTAGGTTGAAAAGGTCTATATTATATTTCAGGCTGAAAACTCTGAAGATATGCCTGTTTTAGTCAAATCAATGATATTCTTGTTTATCAGAAATTATCCTAGTCATGTGAACTAGAAAAGCATTTGGATTAGTCCTTCTTTTCCTGAGTATATATTTTATTAACATAAACACTATTTTTTCTTAAGCAAATTAAATAGAGCTCTTTTACCATTTAATCTGGCAATATCATAAGCAGATAGAAAAATGTATACGTATGTATCATGCATACAGACTTACATAAACATATCAACAGAAACAGATCTTATAGGTTTTATTCTAAAATTTTAGTCATGTGTCAGAGAGAATACAAGCTTGTTAATTTATTAAAGAATATCTGGATCATAATAATATTATTTTAAAAGTACTTTTAATTTTTTTTAATTTGCCTGTAAGAAAACTTTTAAACAAGTAATTTTGGTTAATTTAATATTTTAGACCCCTCTGTATACTAATTAAAGAATGCAGCCAAGTACTTTGGTGATATTTTGGATCCTTTCTTTTCTTTGGATCCTTTTCTTTGCAAGTGAACAATTTTACCTATATAAAAAAAATTCCCATTGTAGTCACAATTCTAAGTTGTTCTTAAAAAGTTAATCAATTTTTCCAAAATTGTACAAGTTCTGGGCCCACAGGTTTTGTACATTAAATCAGCCAGTGTCCAGAAAGTGGAGTCTTGGACTCCTGGAATTTCAGACTTCTTAGATTTAGACAAGTCCATGTTCACAAATGGATTACCTGAGGCTCCTAACTGTATCCAATTCAGTCAATTATGGCCTACCTGAGGCCTCTAACTGTATTCAATCCATTTAATTATCAGATCCAAGTCAATTCTACTTAGTCCAGTAGAAATTGCTCAGATATTCACAAAGCTAAAAACACAAATCTGTGGAGTTCAAATTTGATAGAGATGAATGGGCACAAGGGGTTCTGGCAGATAACTTGGCTTACTTACTCAGTACTCCTAAGGTTCCCTGGAGGTTTACTCTGAATTTGGCTTCCAATGCAAATTTGTGAAAAGAAAAACTTTAGACAGATTAAATTAACAGAGCTTATTTGATCGAAGAAAGGATTCATGAATCAGGTAGCACCCTGAACCAGTAAAGGTTCAGAGAGCTCCACCTAGCAATGTGAGCAAACAGTATTTATGGAGAGAAAAAGGAAGTGACATACAGAAATAGCCTAGTTGGTTACAGTTTGGTATTGCCTTATTTGAATACATCTGAGCGGTTTATAGCTTGTGCCTGTTTAAAAGCTCAGCTGCTATAATTGACCAAGACTTAGTAACTTGTAGCAACAATATACTCTCAAGTTAGGTTGTAGATTGTTTACATATTAAGTTAGGTTACAATTTGCTATATACAAAAGCAGCTTTAAGCCAAATTTAAGTTAATTTAACAGTTCACTTCAGATAAGTAATCAATTAAGCAGCACTGTTTACAATAGCAAAGACCTGGAACCAACCCAAATGCCCATCGATGATAGACTGGACTGGGAAAATGTGGCACATATACACCATGGAATATTATGCAGCAATCAGAAATGATGAGTTTGTGTCCTTTGTAGGGACATGGATGAATCTGGAGAACATCATTCTCAGCAAACTGACACAAGAACAGAAAAAGAAATACCGCATATACTCACTCATAGGCGGGTGAGAAAAATGAGAACACGTGGACACAGAGAGGCGGTCTACTATACACTGGGGACTGTTGGGGGAAATGGGGGAGGGACAGCGGGGGGGGCTGGGGGGGATAGCCTGGGGATGAATACCAAGTGTGGGTGAGGGGGAGGAAGGCAGCAAAACACACTGCCATGTGTGTACCTATGCAACTATCTTGCACGTTCTGCACATGTACCCCAAAACCTATAATGCAATAAAAATTAAAAAAAAAAAAAAAAAAAAAAAAGAAAATAAGAAATTTTAAAATGCTAATATAACAAAAATGTAAATATGATATTAATATCAGTGTATGTTTGAAGTCAACAGTTTAGGATATGGGGGCAATCTGTGTTACCCAGCTGGCTCACAATGAGCCCCCTAATTAAAAGCCTTATTTATTTTAATGGCTGTCTGTATTTCTAACCATAGTTCATTAAACCCAAGTAAACTAGTCAGTTATTTCTCTGAAATTTGTAAAAGCAAGACTATTGATTAATTTCTCATTGTTGCTACATCTATAATAAATGAAATGAGAAGTGGCTTTTCAACTCCTGTGAATTCACATGGGTCAAATAGCAGAAACTTAATCCAATAAGAGAGAAAACTTATGAAATCTAATAGGAAGCAAAGAGAGACATAATATGGAGAGCGATTACTCTATGTTCTTATTCTCCCTTCAGCTAGCTTTTAACTCTGCTCTTGGCAGATACCTCTTAAACCATACATAAATATTGTATCTAAATTAAGAATACGTATTCCTTAAATATTTTGTGTTTAAATTCCAACCCTCACTACTGCATGACAAAATAGGCAAAATTCCTACATTAATATGGAAGTTTTCCAGGTTTATCTTAAATAAATATTAACTATATCATAATTCATGAACATGTTTGATTTAATTTTTTAAATTTAAAATATATGGAACTAATACATTCATGCAAATGTTCATGAAGATCTCTCTTGCTCAATAAATTATCGTCATTTACATCACAGTGACTAACAAAGCTAATTATTATAATAACTAATGGTGTTGCAATTAATAATATAACCCTTCAGGCATATTTCCCTGAATGGAAAGCAATTCTCATTAAGTTTTGAACAGTACAAATTATAAAAATTTAGAAACTCCCTAATATGTTGCAATACATTGGTTCTAAATCTCTCTTATTATTTTAGTGTAAACCCAAGGGACCATTTTCAAATAAGCATAAATAGAAAGTACAGATTTTAATAAAAGAAAAATTGAGGTCTTTTTATCAAATGTAGAGGGCTGAAGAGGAAGGAGGTAACCTTGGGAAAGGAAAGAAAATAAAATTATTTTCTTCTGTGAATTTCTCTTTCCTCGCCTGTTTATGAGAGATCATGATTTTGAGGGACAGACACAATCGGGACAGACTTATAGAAAAAGAAGTTGACGAACAGTATAGCTTGTCCTGAAGTTTAGGTCTTATACTACAAGGGGAAAAGAAACCTTTTAGGAAAAATATATGAAAATTTTTGAGCAGATTAACAGGCATTCATTCAACAAATATTTACGGAGCTTATATTGTAGTGAAGATAGATTTAAAATAGTTTGGAAGTAATATGTGCCATGAATAAATAGAAAGTGACAAGTGTTAGGAAATGTCCTCTTATATGGTAATATTTGAGTCAAGATTTATAAAGAAGTCAGAGAGATTATCCTGTAGAAAGCCAAGAGTTGAATAACAATGTATTAGATAGGGGAGTGAATTGTGAGAGAGAAGAGTGGAGATATCTTTAGAGAGGAGCTACCATAATAGATAAGTTTTGAGATTAATACAAACTTCAGTATGTTAAACATGTTTGAGATTTCACTAATGATAAAATTTGTATCATTTTTCATTAGATGCTTTATTTTTATTTGATTGAAATCTATTATGAATGTAAAAACATGATGAAAATGACCATAAGTGAACCCATCTTTATTTGAGTTGTATATCATTTGTTTCAAAACAAAATTTTTAAGGCACATCACAGGCACACCTGCTGCTATCCATGGTCACCTGTCTTTTACTGGGTTGAGTTTTATTTTCTTCATTGTTTGTTGAAGTATAGGGTTTCTTACTTACCATAGTTATACTTTGCCTTGAGAAATAAGCATGGAATTTCAGCTAAACAATTTCCTTTGATTCTGGTTCTGTAATGTTGTGGTTCAGGGGCTTAGGGGAGCCCTCAGTTCCCCTGAGAGGATGTTTCTCCAGGTTCTTGCTCTATCACTCCCCAAGAATGGGAGAGGAGACCATGGCACAATGCACTTGTAAAAGTAAATGTCAGACTCAAAAGTGTTTGTAGAAGTGATTTATTTAGGTAGCGAGAGAAAAAGGAGGAGAGAGAAAGAAAAGCTGCTCTCACACTGAGTGAGAAGGGTTCCCAGAGGGAGAAAACCAGAGAAGGAAAACTCTCCTCACACTGAGTAAGAGAATCCAGAAAGATGGAATCCAGGAGAGGAAAGACAGCTTCCACACTGAGTGGAAGGGAATTGAGAGAGAGATGGAGTTTAGGAAGGGAAGACAGGCTTCCACAGGAGAGTGTGGAAGGGGACTCCAGAGGGGAAATCCAGCAGAGAGAAAGACGGCTTCCACAAAGGGAGTGTTCCTGGAAGGGGACCCAAACATGGAGTCCAAAGGCATGTGGAAGAAGGGGACTTTTAACCTGGGAGGAACCTCCACCTTCTCTAAGACCCCTGGCCAGTGAAAGAAGTTCCTTAGAACTTTCGCTGGAGTGATTGACTTTTGATTCTTCCCGTGGCCTCCAGTGAAAATTTAAAACAGAGAACTTTAAATGTCCCGAATGGAGAGAGATGGGAGCGGGGCATGGCATGGGAAGTTCTTGCCCTTGAAACTACGCCCCCTGGTGGACCCGGAAAGAGAACACATGAACATGTTCCCTCAGTTCCATCATCCAGTCAACTAAAATTTCCTTTTTCGTACCTTTCTTTAAGTATAAAATCTATCTTCCTTCTCTCTCAAAATATATAACGAAAATTTGAATAATCATTTTTTATATACAGTCAGGAGGCACGTTTCCCTCAAAACTCACTTTCAGGTTGAAATGAAACTAATGTATATATATCTACTAAACTTAGTGATTTATCTGCCTCCTATATAAATCAATAACGCATCATACTTTTCTCCCTTGTATTATTTATTCATCTTCCTAATTCTTCCAAGACTTAATAAATTTAACATAGTAATTCATCAGCCTCCTTTACAGAACTGCTGTGAGAAGTTCACAGAAGAATCCCATCATAAAAATGAGGTGGGATTTATCTAACTTTTAATTGAAGTTAACCTAAAAAATTGCTTACTTATCTTAGGCATCATTTCCATATTACTCTCACTTGTCTTGTCTATTTTAGTTTGAAAATCACTTTGACAGTAGATAGAAGGAAGTTTTAAACAAATATGACAAAAAAAGCTTTAACATTAATAAATATAGAGTAGGTTAATATTGATATGAGGGTATAAGTTGAGGTAATACAGACTACAAAATAATTCTAAAAGGACCTATCTATACTTTATATTGTACTAGTCTGTACTCTGTTGAGGGGAACAAAGAGCGGTCTACAAAGTTATAAAAAATGGTTAGCCCCAGTGTATGGAAGGCTACCTATCAAAACATATGATCAGTCCCAGCACTTTGGGAGGCCGAGGCAGGTGGATCACGAGGTGAAGAGATCGAGACCATCCTGGTCAACATGGTGAAACCCCGTCTCTACTAAAAATACAAAAAGTTAGCTGGATATGGTGGCATCTGCCTGTAATCCCAGCTACTCAGGAGGCTGAGGCAGGAGATTGGCCTGAACCCAGGAGGTGGAGGTTGCGGTGAGCCAAGGTCGCGCCATTGCACTCCAGCCTGGGTAACAAGAGTGAAACTCTGTCTCAAAAAACAAAAAACAAACAAAAGAAAAACATATGATCAGACAATTCCCTGTCTGTCTTGCTGGTAAAACAATTTATGAAGTTACATTTCTTTTGAATATTTTAGAGAATAACATTTAAAGGGATGACTAGCTTATATTGGTGTACTGAAAAATCTTTACAATCAACACCTAAGGTATCTATGACTGTAATTGCTGCAGAGCAGATCAAGTCCTGAACGTTCTAGTTCATGCTTTCTTACATTATTCATGACAATGCACCTAAAACTATTATTTTAAAAATAAAAATCTGTATTTTTACAGTTCTTCAACTGAGAACAAGCATTTAGAAATTTCCATCTTTATGTATGAAAATTGCTTACATATAAAAGAGACGTGTTTTTTTCCAGAGCTATCATTGCCCCAGGCCTCTCACATAATTGTTTTACTATTCCCATCCATCCATTCTGCAGGTCGGGTTTAACAGGTAACAGTGGTTGGTGGAAGAATTAGACTAGTGACAAAACAGAAAGGCCCTATTCAAGTAGATGTGCAACTCCAGCAGTCATGAGAAGATCAAAGTGCCAAACTTTCTTAGTTTATCTTTGATCTTCAAATAGGTGCATTTAGGTTGTGTCCTCATGGGGCTAAAAGATTGACTATTTTGACTAAATTGGTGATATTTGTGTCATTTTTCTTTTAAATTTACTTGAGTCTCTGCCAGTTAGTTGAGTTTCTGACAGAATTTGCTAATATCATTGCTTATTTGTTTCTTTAAAAATTGATAAGAACAGAAACTATACTTAGCCAAAAGACTAAGAAGCAATTGTTTGGATTTTTAAATGCCCTGTAGATATTGTCAGAAAATATCAATCTAGTCGCATATTTTGCAACCGGTTTCCTGTTGTATTTTTCTTAAGGCAGACTTTAGTTACAAGTACTGTAAAACTTTCATTTCAGTAAACTAAAATTTTAGTTGACTGCTGAGTTTTACTTTCCTTAATAAATCAACATAAATCCTGATTAAATTTTCATTTGTTAATAAATAGAACTTATATAATTAGAAGTATTTTCATTTACCAAAATAATTTTAGGTTTAGGCTTTTGCAGGTAAATGAAGAGGAAAATATTAGTTAAAGTACTTTTCCCAAAAAGTTCTTGAATGGAAACACTGTTAGCTTCCTTCTCTTCCCATCATAAAAGAGATCAAAGGATCTTGAAAGCTAGAGAATAATGCAGCTCACATTTAAGATAACTACTGGTCAGAGGTACCTTGAAATCCATCTCTAACAGTCTGTAAAATGCTCTATTGCATATCTACCCATGGACAGTGATCTGCTTTCATCTTATTGGCAGAAAATCACAGTGAAGACATTAAAGTGTGACTATTAAAAATATTGTTCTGCTTTTAACTGTATGTGATACATATTTACACATATATATTATATATATATAGTCATTTACAAATATATAAAGTTTGAGTAATGTGGTAATCTTATCCACTAAGGATATAAACATAAATGTATGCCTTTTACAAAAGTTCCTTACATTCATCAATTAATAATATCATATTTCTTTCCTAAAGGAAATGTAATAATTCACCTGATGTCATTTAAAAATAAACTTCTTATTCTTTTAAGAGATTGTTATATATGATTCAGAAATCACTGAAACATAAATGTCTCCCATAAAACCCTAACTTCATCATCCAGGGACAAATAATATTAATAGTATAATGTATAGTTTGTTAGTTCTCTCTTTCTCACCATTTATGCATATAAGGAATATTTTAAAAGAAAATGGTTATGTTTTTAACTTACATATTTTTACATCATATATATCATTAATATTGTTTCATGTAATTAAATACTATTTTGCAACTTTATTTTAATCATAGGATTATGTTGTACTTTATAAAGCAGCTTTAACTAATCATTTAAATTTATTTCCGTTTTGAATAAAACTTATTGTCTGTGAATTAAATCCACAAGATAATGTTATGGAGAAATGATAAAAAGAAATGCAGTTCAATTTTTATAAGTATTGTTTTTCCTAATTTTGTCTAAACTTATTGTGGTTGATTTAACAAATATTAAATCAATACACACATGCAATCTTACAAGAACTTAGGAAATTTACTTTTCATTATAAATATATAATCCTCTTTTTAGACTATGGAGTAAAGAGCTTAGAGTAAGACAGCAAAAGTTTCTAAAATGGAAACTAGCATGGTTACTTCAAAACATAAAGAAAGGAAATAAATTCAGCCTGTTTTTATTTACTGCATTCATAGGAACTGAGTCTGATATTCTCCCTAAAGAATATACATCTGCTTTAAATAGCTTTCCTTGATTATGACACCATCTGATATTCCTGAGAAACTCAAAGTCTTCCCTTCAAAGTTATTATGCCTTTCACCCAAGAATTTCAGAGTTCAGTGAAAGCACTTCCTTGCCTTTTACCCATGGGTTCTTCTAATCCTTCTGTGTAAGTTAGGAAAACTGTCAGGGATTATGACGTCATTGATACCTTCTCCAGTTTCAGAAACCACAGACTCACTTAGTTTACTGGCTATTTCTTCCATTTACTTCTCTGCTGTCTTCTTCAGAAGCTCTTTTGGATTTCAGCCACATAGGCAAACCCTGATTCATTTATCCCTTTTTCCTTTCACTGTCTGTCTCCCTGTCATCTCTATATTTGTGTATCTCTGTTTTGTATGTCCCTATTTTTGTTCATGTATCTACGCTCTGTTATGTTTGGGCCACAGGTGGACATACCTTCTTTATTGTTTCTGTCCCTCCTTTTATTAAGCTCAACCTATTTTGGACTAACCTAAAGCTCAAAGTAGATATCTTTATTAAAATATATCATTACTCTGCATCTATTTCTAATTCCACACTTCTTTCATTGCCTTTTTTTTTTAACATAAAATAAGAATGCTTCTACCAGCTTCTTGTTTCTATGACGAATTCTTCTTTTAACATTCTAACTTTTGCTATAAACTCTGGAATATAATTAATGTTTTCCAAATTTTCAGATTTTACTCATGACCTGCATGTGTGTGAATTTGATCTCTCTTCTTTATTTTCAGTTGTTAGGATTGAGATCTCATTAATAAGTGACAGATATGAATAATGTTTTAAAATATAGTAAAATGTTTTTTTATATAAATACAATTATATAATGTATGTGTTTATTTTTATACATAAAAACTTATATAGTTTTTTGACACTATTAGTTTACTCTCTGTCTACAAAGATGTAAACTGAAAATTAATTTATCATGCTTCTGATTTCTTGTATTATTAGGAATTCTCATAGGAACATACTTTATCACCTAAGTAGGTAAATATCAAAGAGCATTTTATATTTTCACGGGGCATAAATAAAAGGTATGTGTTTTTTAATAGCTGTATTTTGATCACATCTCTTTATTCCTTCCAGAGACCCCAGCTGGCCTCTGCACAGGGCAGGCAGTGAGACAATCGCTATGGATTATGCATAAAGCAAGCTCATTGCAGAAGTTCATGTCGAAGAAGAGAGACAGATTTACAAGACCGAGAGAAGAATCAGTTGCTTTTCCTTCATGACACATCCTGGCCTTGGTATTGACCATAGTGCATTTTACCTAGATCACATGTCATAGAAACAGAGACAGGTGTAGAGGTCATACAAGTAGGCTTTGGAGTCAAACTGGATCAGATGGACTTACTAATTCTTAGTAGCCACATAGACTTGGCCACATCATTGAACTCCTCTGTACTTCAGTTTTTGCTTTGCAGAACTGGAATAATAATAGCATCCTTCTTAGAATTGCTCTGACAAGCTAAAAAGTTAATCTGTGAAATACACTCTACCATAGTAACTTCTCAGTGAATGTCAGTATTATTTGTCAAATCCAAACAGAGAATGTTTCACTTCAGTATCTGAAGATGTGAACACCAGGCACTGGAATGGAGATGATTCTTTTTCACTTCCTTGCCTTAATTCACTCTTTAGTGGTCCAGATATCATTGTTTTTTGTTTGTTTGTTTTTAAGTTGCAAAATGGAAACTTCATCAAAACTGTCATATGTATAAGGCTTTCTAATCTTATTCAACAGTATTTTACTAACTGCTCATCTTGCTCAATTTGGATTTGTGTTTCCAAATGTCAGCAGGTCCTATGTTATTTTTTTTTTCTATCTGTTAAATCCAAATTGTACTGTCAATATGGTCGTAAAAGACCATATAAATTAAATTTTTATTTTTTCCTGTTGTCGTAGGAGCCACATTTATTCACAGTTATGATTACCATCTCTTGTTGTGTGACATAATCACCTGGGGAAATTGTAAACATACCTCAGTCCTGGCCCACATTCTGACAAATTAAATCAGAATCTTTACAAGTAGGTCCTGGAAATTGTGACTTGTTTTTATCTTTATAGGTAATTCAAGTGTGCTGCCAGAGTTGAAAACCACTGATGAAGGGACAACTAAGAAGACCATCTATTTTTCCAAGAGGGACTCAAAATATTTCAACAACTGTTCATTATGCAAAATCTTTGAGTTTATCAAGACAAGAATTAGGATATTGAAGACTCCACAACAACCAGATAGCTTTAAAACCAAACAATCCAAAAGAAAAACTATTTGGTTATTCTTCAATTATTAGAAATTTTAAAATATTTTAAAAATTTTAGAAACACTGCTATGTCTTTACTTCAGCTTTATTAAAACAAAAACGAAAACAGAAAAACAACTTTTCAGTGCAAGAAAAAACATGCTCAGGGTAACTTCCAGCTTCTTTTTCTTTCATGTCTTGGGCTGAATTTGGAGCAGGCTCCAATCATATATGTTACAATTGCATTGTGATTAGTGTATGCCTGGTGTACAATTGTGCATCATAAATAATGGAAAAAGGACAAACTGACTTTATAGGTAACATAATTACCTACTTTAGGACCAATTAAAACAGTGAAGATGTTAAATTTACCTGATGTTCTCATTAATTTGGTACATGGTCTCAAACAACTAAATACCACTGTACAAAAAGATTCAATTTACCATATGTTGCAATTCTAATGTAATTGCCATTGATCACTAAGTCACATTCTTTTTGTTGCATGATTAACAAGTAACACTCTGTTATCATTGAATCACCACCAGTCATGTAGAGAATAACATGAAAGTCAATTCTTATATATTGCCAAATAAAAAAATATTTAAGAAACCATTTACTCTGTCAATGGTGACTGCAAAATACATTTTAAATTTGAGCCACTTATCTATTTTTTTCTTTAGTAATAATTATTTATTCCCATTATTCCTACTTCTTTTCTACGAGGGAAAATAGGATAATTTTTCTTTTGAATTATAATAACCCATTTTCTGTACAGATTTAATGCATCACACATATTCTTTGGAAAATATTTTATATTACAGCAATAATACGATGAATCAACTCATCTCCAACTAAATGGTCTCCCATTACATCAATTATATAATGACTGCTAATATATTTTATATTACAGCAATAATACAATGAATCAACTCATCTCCAACTAAATGGTCTCCCATTGCATCAAATGTACAATGACTGCTAATACACAGTCAAGGCAATTAGAGAAATCTGCTGCAATATATGAAATGCAGGATTGCCTCTAGATCCCATGTTTCTACAAAACAGTTATCTAGGGTCAGTTAGTCCATTTTACAGAGTTCAAAACTGAAATTTAGGAAGTCTCATTACTATATGTGTCCTTCTCCAGAGCTCCATCCCAAGTTACTACTATCAGTTTACAGTCAGTTGAGGAAAACTATCGCATAAGCTCTGTTGAAGAATGAATAATTGGCAGCAGCATGTGCAAGTGATCAGTCACACCTTTTGAATAAGTTCACTCTTCATGTTCAGCTGAGAATTCTGCAACTCTCCATTATTAGCAAGTGAAGGGGTCCAAAGAGGCCTGCATATGGCCAGCTGGCTTCACTTACTCATCCGGTGATGGCAACACCAGCTAGAGAAAAGGAATCCCTGACTTAACCTCTGTTCTCTAGCGTTAAAAAGAGTGAGTGTTGGATTTTAAAAAGAAAAGAAAAGAAGAAATCTAGCAGGCTGTTCAGCTAGCATCTAACAAGGCAAGAGGACCTCTGGGGGTTACCAAATCCCACAGCTATTCCTGGCTTTGCAGCTAATAAAACTCAGTTTAGTCAGTTCACCCAAGGATGATTCAATGTCTCCATTCCTTGGTTAAGTGTGGGTCCTCACTCTCAAATTCCTGCACTGTGATTATCCTCTTCCAGACTCCCATAATTCTTCAACCTAAATTACTGCAATAACTTCATCACTGCAACAAGTCTCCCTGCTTTGTTCAGGTCTCCCTTTTATACCCTGTAATCAGAATGACCATCTGAATTTCAAATCTGTTCATGCTATTTTACTTGTTAAATATTTATAGCCCCCAATTTGCCTTTAGATAAAGTCCCACAGTATTACTAAGGTTTATAGGGCACTCTTGTGCAGCTTCATTTTTTTACTCCTTCCCTCCTTACCCACCCTGTTTGATCTAGATATGTGGAATCATTTTTCATTCTCCAATCACACCATGCCCTCCCTCAGGGAACCTTCACAAGTATTGTTCCTTCTTGTTAGTCCTATATTTTTTCTTACCTGGTATCTCCCACTAAGCTTTCTCATCCTCACACGTTCTTCCATGTGGTTCTCCTTGCTCTTTTTATTTGGTTCTAATAGCTCCCTGTGATACCTATCAAGACACTTTCATGACTGTTACAATTACCTTATATGTTTGCATATTGATCTCCATCAATAATTATAAGCTCTTTCAGGAGTTATGTTTCTCACTAGTAAGTCCCTATGCCCTAAGACAGCATTTAGTACATAGTAAGTGTTCAATGAAAATTTGTTAAAAGCAAAAAGAATGAATGGGCAACATATATTTGACAAGTCAAAATGCATCAATGCTTCTAATGTTCTATTTAGTAGTGATATTTTATAAAACTCTAGCATTCATACATTTTCTTAGGTCAGATGCTGTTGTAATAAATAAATAATTAGTTACTAAATATTACTAAATGGGAATTCTAATTAAGTACATTCTTTTTAGTCTGCATTTTAACCTAATATATTAGTTTTTAATTTAACCAATTATTGAAAAATAACTGATAATTAATGGGTATATAATACGCTAACGTATGGATATACCAAAGATTATTTAGGTTATTTCCAATATTGAACTATTAAAATAGCATCTGGGTGTTTATTTATTGCTTTATTAAGTACTAATTTAAACATAATTTAATCTTTTTTAGAAGACAACATAATGATTTTTAACTTCAATTGTTATGTAAGATTATAATACAGATTATGCTTTTAGCCAAGAATTATCTAGCTTTCTAAAACTATTATTACATTATATAGACTGGAATTTGCTGAAGTGCCTATATGCAATTTTTGCTAATTGTTTCTTTGATTTGACACATTGTATATGTTATGTCACATCATGTTTTCCTGTGGGCCTACCCACAATATTTTATTTATTGCTTTTAATCTGCTGAGGATTTAGAAGCCAAATCATGAGGGTTGATAGAACTACATGTGAGCATAAATGTGTGATCTTATTGAAGTATTGGTAAAATGCTTAAACTTTTATTACATTGCTTTTAACATATATATACAAGTTATATATATGTTATACAAGTATACATTCTCAGGTGTATTTGCATCAACTTTGTATATTCCTAGGCTTTGTTTGAATTGCTTTATATTGGATGAAAATATTTGAATTGGTTGAAAAGGTTTATAATAATCATTCAAATTTTCATTTATTATAACGAATGCTTCAGAGCTTGATATGGTTTGGCTCTGTGTCCCCACCCAAATCTTATCCAGCAGCTCCCATAATTCCCATATGATGTTAAAGCGAACTGGTGGGAGTTGATTGAATCATGGGACAGGTCTTTCCCATGCTCTTTTTATGTTAGTGAATGGGTCTCAGATGAGATCTGATGGTTTTTAAAAATGGAGTTTCTCTGCACAAGCTCACCCTGTGCTTGCTGCCATCTATGTAAGATGTGACTTGCTCCTCCCTGTCTTCTGCCATGATTGTGAGGCCTCCCTAGGTACATGGAACTGTAAGTATATTAAGCCCTTTTTCCTGTATAAATTACCCAGTCCCATGTATGTCTTTATCAGCAACTTGAAAATCGACTAATACAGAGGTACAGGAGTAATAATATAGTTATAGGCAGCTATATTACAAAGAGCTGCCCAGTGATTTCAATAGAATTTAATACTTTTCCAATGGTAAAGTTCTTTTTTGGAAAGGGTATTGATTACTTTACAAATTCTATTGTCTAGTCATAAAACACATGTTTAATATTACTCTGAGAATAATCTGAAAAATATTTAAAAATCAAATCATATTAGATCAACCAAGTTGTATTTAAGTCATTTATGAATCAACATGTCAATATAGAATCTACTGTCTCTTAAGAAACCATGTATGAAATTTCCATCATCTTTTTAACAATTTACATTCCCTAGGCTTTAGTAATGACGAAAGAAAGCAATTGTATATGAATTATGCTTATGAAAAGATTCTTATGCAACCACAGTTCATGGCAGCAACAACCATCTTATACCTGTCCTACTAAACTGCTGTGACATATAGCAGATACTTGGATGAATGGGTGAATTGTGCATCTTTAATAGATGCCAGAAAAGATGCTATCCTACTGAAACACTTTCATGAAGACCTGAAATAAGAAACATCACCACATTGTCTTTAACTTCTATTATCACATAAATGCTTGCATATAATTTTAGTTCGGGACACATAAGCTGAATTTAATACTATCAAATGCTTTGTGTGGTTTTGCTGCCCCCTTAAGACAAGTAAACATAAATAAAAAGCTAGTAAGAATTTAGTTTCCTGAATTATTTTATTTAGACATCTGATCCCATGTCTTCTACATGTGCACACACACATGCACACAGACACAGAGAAACTCAAATGAAGAAATTGATTGACTAATGATTATTGGACAATTAATCAGTATTTTGCTCCATTCTGCTGCACAATCAATGAAAATATTACTTATATTTAATGATCAAATAAATCCATGTTGTCCTCTCAAGACAACTAAAATATCAGTATATTTAAGTCTGGTAAAGTGAAATTGAGTAATTATATTTGTCTAATATAGTTTTATGATTTTTCTTGAGGTAGATTATTAAGGAATATGATAACATATATTCATTTTTATGCCTTAATTATAAAAACTTAATCTAAAGTATATAATATAACTTATAAACCTTAGTCATCAAAACAAAAATATATATGCCTCATAAATGTTATTATAAGTATTATTTCAGGAGATGAAACATTGCATTTAAAATAATGCATGAAAAAATATATTCTAAATTATAAAACAAAATTATGTTAACTACCTATAAATTTTAAAAAGGGACAGGTTACAATATGATGGTTGCTATTGGATTTACTTATAATACAGCAAATATTATTAGAATGATTCTGGGAACAATTCATCTTTTAAACTAGGTGTTCTCTGTACAGCATGTTAAATTTTAATGAGAATAGTATTTTGTTTTATTTAAAAGAAATAACATAATTTAATCAATAAATAAACATTGAGCAAAGCATTATAGTTGAGACTGAGTTACTGTAATAATCTCCACCTTTATTGGAAACATGATCTCAGTCTGAAGAAACATGAGCTATAATTAATAAGACAAACTGAAAATTTCCAAATTCTGCAATATACTACACTCATTCTAGTGAAACTAGAAACCTGATTTGTCCTGTTTTTCCTTCAGCTTTCAAAATTTAGCCTATTTTTGACATAAATGGGAATATTCATTAAAAATAAAACAAAACAAACACTTTTTTTAAAAAAAAAGTTAAACCTTTGTAACTTATTTTGGTTGATGTATATATGGAGTAAATATTAATAAATTTGGAAAATATTCACTCAAAATATGTAGTTAATTATGATAAGTACTAAATTTAATGTTGTGTGAGGTATGCTTTTTATTTTCTTGAGATTGAGTTTCACTCTGTCACCCAGGCTGGAGTGCCGTGGTGGGGTCTCTGCTCACTGTGACCTCTGCCTTCTGGTTTCTAGTGATTCTCCTGCCTCAGCCTCCCTATTAGCTGGGATTACAGGCACCTGCCACGACGCCTGGCTAATTTTTGTAGTTTTAGTACAGATAGGGTTTCACCATGTGGCCAGGCTGGTCTTGAACTCCTGACCTTATGACCCACCTGCCTCAGCCTCCCAAAGTACTGGGATTACAGGCGTAAGCCACCTCACCTGGCTGATGTATGTTTTTTTTTTTTAAATTGCAACCATAGAATTTAAGCATAAAAGCTATTGCAACTTATGGCTGCCAAAACATCTCCTTTGTCATTTGTGCTCTATTATCTAAATATTCTGTCATGAATGAAAGGAATGTAAGTGATTTATATTTATTGCTCAAGCAGAAATATCTTCAGAATAATTTGCTTTATAATTTCTTGCTGAAAATGAATAGAGTGATTCAGAAAGAGGTGCGTGTGTATGTGAGCGTGTGAGTGTGACCGTGTGACTTGAGGAGGTAATATATTGAACCGGGATAGAAAAAGGGTAATGTGGAAGTCCTAGGAGTGGAACATGTCAACTGGAAGAAAGACTCTTTCACTCATCAGAAAGTTTGGCCCCTGAAAGGAGCTAGAAGGCCAGGATAAGCCTGATTCATAATGGTCATAGGGGTTGATGGTGGAAGTAAAACTAACTTGAATTATAGTTGTCTTGGATTTTCTGATTTTTAGGTTCAATTCCTGTGGAGAAACCACTATCTCCTTACTGCTGTCATTGCCTCTCTCTTATCATGTGCAGAAGATTAAAAACGGCTGTCAGAGCTGGGCATGCCCAATAACCACAGGCAGGCTTTGACTGCAAGCAAAAAGCTATATCAATTCCCCTTTACATCTGCATCAACTACCGGAGAGCAATCAGATGCGTCAGCGGGAAGCCTCACCTCACTGTGAATAGTCTGACCAGTTCAAGCAGGATGATTTCTGCAATGCCACGCCAGAATGTTCAGGGCAGCCAGTGGGTTTTTCCGCTCTGCCACTAAGCTGACACTCCTCAAAATGATCTTTTAGTTCCTTCAGTGGTTGTTTCATTTTCTACACACAAAATCTTAATGATTCAGCTGTGAAATCAATGCATTATTTTGTACAAAAACAATAGTTTGTTTGACTCACAATTATTTAAATTGTTATTATAATGTTGACTCATACTTTACTATATGGTAATTCTTCCATCCTCTGTTTTGCTTTCCATGGTTTCAGTTACTCACCATCTACTGCAGTCTGTAAATATTAAATAGAAAATTCAGAAAATAAACAATTCATAGGTTTTAAATTGCACGTTGTTGTGAGTAGCATGATAAAATCTGAGGCCCTCCCACTCTGTCCTGTCCAGGATGTGAATCATCCCTTTGTTTGGCATATGTCCTCAGAGGATCACTAAGAACTTAATTCTAAGTTAAAATGCGTATGTCATTTACCTCACTTCACCTTATAATGTAGGCATTATATAATTTCGCATCATCACAAAAAGGGTGAGTATAATACAATAAGATTTTGAGAGAAAGAACACATTCCACATAACTTTTATTATATTATATTGTTACAATTATTTTATTTTATTATTATTGTTAATCTCACTGTGCCTAATTTATAAACTAAACTTTATCAAAGGTATGTATGTACAGGAAAAAATATAGTCCCTATAGCGTTCATTATTATCCACAGTTTCAGGTATCCAGTGGGGGTCTTGGAATGTATCTCACATAGATATTAGCTGTATGTATCATAAAAAGTTTCTATTATTGTTTCAGTACGAAGAAGAAAAATAGCAAAGAAACATCTTAAAATGAAAATGTAAAACATATCATATAAGTCAGAGCCAATAGCCTCCAGAGTGGAAGATGCCTTTCTTTGTCTTGAACACTGTATTTGTCAGATTAAGATAAATCACATTGTGGTAACAAATGATCTAAAAAATTTTAGTGAAATTTGATAATATATGAATTTGTTTCTTTTATCTCCCTCATATTATATATCTATTATGGTTCAAATGCTTTTGCATCAAGACCTAAGGAAGAATCTTATTGTTATTGCTGAAGGAAACAGATTGTAAAAATGATGACTCTTCACCACCCTGCTCAGAAGTGGCAAATATTCCTTTCATTCATATTTCACTTGTCCAGCAAGTCACATGGACAAAACTGGTATCACCGGAGTGAGATGAGCATTATCCTGACAGTAAGGGGCACTATAAGTCACATGGCAAAGTGGCCATGCCTGAAATCTACAAAGTAAGAAAATGTAATTTTTCCACAGAGTAAGAAGAAACATTTGAGAGTAATAATATAATCTTTCACAATCATGAATGTATCAAGATAGCCAAGAAATAATTTCTAATTCATACATGTCAGGACAGTATCCTACATGTAAGGTAGGTTTGGATTTTGAAAAAAGAAAAAACATAAAAAAGATGACTGTAAATTCATGTCACAATTTGAAGCTTAACATGGAAATGTTTGAAAAGGGTCAGTTGAATCTGGGTGGCATTTATGTACCCAGGAGCACGCTTGATATGGTACGTGCCAAAACTATTTTGGAAACCCCAATATTTAATAGATATATGATTTGTGCCAAATCCTCTCTTTTTCTTTATGATCTTTAATGAAGTTCTTCGGTAGTTTCAAATGTCTTCTATGAAAGCAGTTTTGGTGTACTGTTGGTACAGACAGTTAAATGGTGAGTTGTGCATCCCAGGCAAACCGCTTGTTAATGGCAGAGAAAACAAATGAAAGACATCATGAGAAGATGAATTGTAGAATGATGGAGTTGGTGCCACTTGCTGCAGTGACTTTCTTTCTGGAAATCCTCCTTCCTGTGTTAAACTTAGAAAAATGTTGGTTTGATTTTTATTAATAGAGCCAGCATACCCTTGCACACTCTCAGGGATTGAAATGAACAGCATAAGCATGTGGGGATATGTAATTTTAAGCATAACATTGTATAAGGTATTTGCACTTTTAAGCATTTACAGAAGATTAATGAAAAGGTATATATATTTGGCCTTATAATAATTATTAGAAAATATAGGATTCTCATAGTATTTTTTACATCTGTCTGTATGTAAATCAATGACTGACAAGGCACAGGATATTATAATTTAATTGGCCACATTAAAGCAAAGTCAAATAGGCAAGCCTATTTTTGTGATATTGCTTTTTTTCCCCCCAATTAGAAGTAAACCAGACTTCTATCACCTACAGGCTCGAGGTTCCTACAAAAATCTGACAATCTTTTTTATCAGGGCCAAATATTTTCAAGTGATAGTGCTCAGGGAGCTCCCTCGGCACAGGTCTGTTCTAGCCTCGATATCTTTCAGGTTTTAATCCTCTTTCAACACACTAGCTGAACAGAATTAAGCTCATAAAAATGAAACCTTGGAATGTCTGTATATAACTCACACTGAGGAGTATAATTGAGCTTAGCTTTTCACACTGTTCTAATGATATGTATTCTTTTTTCTTGCTGCATAGCAAACTTGGAACCATGAATCTAGGCTATTTTGTCAGAAAGATACTTCTCAAACATTCATATCATGATAAATAGCGTGTGTGTCTGTATTAGATGTTTGAAAAGACAACTATGTAACTTTCAAAACAAATTTATATTTAAAACATGTATCTGTAATATATATCTCTATATATAGAATATATATGTATTTCTTTTAAACATATATTTATACAACATATATTAAACCTCCAAAACAAATATATATATATATATACACACACACACACATATGTATACACACACACAGATATATATATATATATATATATATAGTACTTAGCTCTGCACTGATCAAATTTGAGTTTGCAAGTTTAGAATAGGCAAGTTTTGTCAAATGCAATTAAAGGCATTTCACAACACAAAATAAAGAAGTATATTAAAATGTAATCTCATATTTGTACTTTTTTCATCTGATTTTAAACTTGTTATTTTATTAAGAAATAAATATCAAGAAATGAAAAAGTATTATAAATATGATTTAAAGTTTGACATGGAAGAGAATATGTTTGCATCAATATATCTTAACATAAAATACTAATCAGAGCTGCATAGAAAATATATTATTGTAAAATTCAGTTTTTAAAAATGTGCTCAACAAATACTGCTGAAGTACACCTTGTGAACTTTTTAAAATACACATTATACTATTCAAAAAGAGGATATACATTGCAACATTTCCCAAATTCCTCAGGCTTTTTTTTACAAGAATATCTTTGCTACAAAATAATCTTTGGTAAACACTAGTTTGGGAAAATATTATGGTCACCTACATTTCAAATCCATTTATAGTGGCAATGTTCTAGACTAAGCTTGGCTTCAGTTTCATATTGGAGTGACGGGAATTTGTGAGAACCACTCTGCCTCAGAGAGGACATGGAGTGTTGGAGTTGGGTCAAGGATACTGGATGGTCTGGACTTAACTGGGATTGCCTTGATTGAATAGTCCACTCTAAGACAGAACAAGTAGTTTCAAACTTAGTCTCCTTAACTGGCATTCTTATTTCTTTAGAAGTAGACTTCCACCTTCAGACCCAAACTAAAATTGCCCTAGCTTTTCATTACTTTGAAATGATCTTACAATAGCTTTAATGTATAGTGATTTCTACTTTTCTTCTATTTCTGCCGCATCCACCAGTGGTTTATCGTACTTACTCATTAGAGCTTATTATATGTAAACTTGAATGAAAACTATTCCATGGAAATTAAGGGGACGTATTCTCTGGATTCACAGTCTGACTTAGAATTTTGGTTCCATCACTTATCAGCTACATGGTAGTGAATCTATGACTTTACCTCTCTAGCCCCAGCTTTTTTTTTTAATCTTTGAAATTGGTATTAGATTTTAATAGGAAAAATGAGATAGATAAAATAGCAACAACAGTGCTTTCATAAATCCTGAGTAAAAGAATATCTTTAGATATAGATATGCTTAACACTTAGATTTAATCGAGTAGAATTAAAAATTCCCTTGTGGATATTTCACAAGCAAAGATCTTTATTATTTAGATGCTATACAGGCAAAGACATTTTCAATTGCAAGTTAAATAAAACCCAACTTGAAATGCCTTAGGTACAACTAAAACCTCATGGATAATTTTCACATCAAGGATGGCTTAATTCAGGCCTCAAACAAAAGTGCCCATCTTCATCTCTCAGCTCTGCTTTGTCTATATAGTCAGTGTTCTGTGCTTTGTGTAGTTTACCCCGATTCCATCCCCCTTCATTTATATCATGCTCACAACATTAATATAGTAAAAAAAAAAAAAAAGAATCTTTTCCATAATATAACCCACTCATGTCTCAGGATTTATTCTTTAGTGTCGCATCAAATAGGTTCAGGTTATTGTCGAGACAAAATTATTCATTGCTTTAGGCCTATGTCTCACGGGTATTCTTGGGATGAGAACTATATTCAGTTGGATAAATTACAGAGGTGGGGACCAGGTGCTATCTAAAGAGATGGAAGACAGATAGAACAGTAAAAACAATTGTCCAGTTTAGGTCAGCCTCATGTTACATTTGCTTGTAGGCAATGTCTAGGAAGATGATGAAAACAGTTGGCCAATAACCTATGGCTACTATAGATTCTCTGATCTAATAAATTTCTTTTGGACAGATATTGAATAATGCAAACAGTTTGTCCTCAGACATTTTTCTCTATCATTTTTGTTCTGTTTAATATTTTGGTTACCACAAATATATAAATTTGAAAATAATATAATATTAGTGACTAGAAGAAAGAAGCACACAATTGTGTGGTATCGAAAAATTTTAGTATTAAATTGTTGTATGAATAATCCTCAAATTAATAATTGACATTACATTACTCTCTCAATATAGATAATACAGCTCTAGAGAGTTTAGCTTCTTATAATATGCAGTGTTAAATTTTGTTCTACTATTTCAAATTAATGTGAAACAGAGAAAAAAAGAAATTAGAAATTCAGCAGATACTTTTTCTGTTCATGTATATGTGTGACTAACAGGTGATGAAGGGAATGCGTGTTAAAGATTGGTGTGTAATAATCATAGGAGAAAAAGTTCTAATTTAATAATTTGTATAAGTAAGAAATGCTTTTCTATTATTATAATTAATATTATGTTATATGCATAAAAATCATATCTATTTAAAATAAATATCCTGTTTATGGGATATTTACTTTAAATATTTTATGTTAGTTTGTATTAAAATTTAAAATAGATTTTGAAAAATAAAGCAAATGGCATAAAGTTTATTCATTCATTAATTCATGCATTCACTCCATAAGGATTAATGAGTATTCCTCTATTCTAGGCACTGGACATACACAAGAAATCCATTAAGAATGAGACATGCGGGGCACCTACCTTGGAGTCTACTTTCTGGTGGATTTTTACCCTTTCATGAGTACCTGCTATATGATAAACATTATGCTGAGCCCTGAGACACAATAGGTACCTTCAAACAACTGACAGTAAACAGAAAATAAGTTTGTGCAGAGTCATTATGAAGCTAGTAAGAGAAGCACTTGAAGAGTAAAATGATGGAAGTGTTTCCTGACATAACTGAGGTATAAAAAATGAATAGCAAATCTTCAGCATAAGATTAAATAATAAAATAAAATAAATGTTGCAGGCACTAGGGGCAACACCAAGGAGAAGGAGCCAAATATTAACTCACATTGTTAGAGAATCTTCAAATGCTTAACATAATTGGGTCATAGAGTGCAAAGAAAGGCACTGGGAGAAACATAAGCAAATCAGGGTAACCTTCCCAGCTACTCCAAGGTAAGCCACCTAGATTATTAAGCTGAATAGCATTTGTATATGTGAAAGACCATGCTGACAATTTCATAGTATCTGGATTGGAAGTAAAGAAGTGAAAATAGAAATATTGTTATTGCTTTCTGTCATTCGATTGATAAATGACCAGGATGAGAACTAAGCCAGTAACTAGAAAATGGAAAAAATGAGGAAAACATCAGAAAACATTTAGGAATGAGATTAGAATCCCATAGGGTGAAAAGTAGAAATTAATGGTTGTTTCAAATTTTCTAATAGATAAAGACAATTTCTTTCCCTTGTATAGCTGTTATTAAAGAGCAATCAAAGGTCTTGTAAATAGAAGCCAGTTTGGAACTTAGAGCAAATGCATTACTTACAACAAGAAAGACGAAGGTTTACTAGTGACCAATTAGACTTGAAAGTTTTTCTGCTTCTGATCTCAGTATTATTTTGTTAAAAGTATTCATGATATATTTTTGACTTTTTAAGTGCAGCGATCAAAGGAATGACTTTAATAAATTCTACGAAATAGTATTAAACAATTTAATATATTTAATCAAATCTAAGTGACCTTGTTCAAGGTGTCTTCCCTTTCATTGATCTATTTAATTTTTAGTTCTTTGCCTTGAAGTCATATTTCAGATGTGTGCACAGATACATCTCTTTTTCCTCTGTGGCAATGACAACATTAGGACATGAAAGAAGACATTAGACATGAAAGAAGACAGGAAATAGTTTAAAGTCAATTTTATTTTCAAGTCCCCATTTGATAGTCATTCTCCCTGACTGTTCCTGAACCATAAGAAAATGCCTAAGTGTGTGAGACAGCACCTGTGAAAAATCAAATGAAGGAGTGCAGCTTCTAGTGTGCATCTATTTCAAACCTGGAGTCGGGGCCTCAGTAAATATGAGCTGAGGCTCGCCAAAAGTAAACACAATGGACTTTTATTGTTTTAAGAATTAAATTTGTAGAGCAGTTTTACGTTCACAGCAAAATTGAGAAAAAGTTACAGGGATTTTTCATATTTCCCCTCCCAGGACACATGCATAGCCTCTCCTATTATCAATGTTGCATACCAAAGTGGTACATTCATCATAATTGATTAACCTGCACTGACAAATCATTATAATCTAAGGACCATAATTTACATTAGGGTTCTCTCTTAGTGTTGTACATTCTATGTGTTTGGACAAATGCATAATGACATTATTCACATCATAATATTATCAGAATAGGTTTCACTGCCTTATAAATCCTCTGTGCTCTGCCTATTCATTCTTCCCTGTCCCCTAATTCCTGGCAACCACTGATCTTTTCAGTCTCCACAGTTTATCCTTTTGTAGCATGTCATATAGTTCAAATCATACAGTATATAGCCTTTTCAAATCAGCTTCTTTCACTTAGTAATATGCATTTAAAATTTTGCCATATCTTTTTATGGCTCAATAGCTTACATCTTTTTAGTACTGAATAATATCCCATTGTCTGAACATACCACAGTTTACGCATCTACTCACTTGCTGAAGGACATTTTGGTTGTTTCCAAGTTTTGACAATTTTGATTTTTTTCAATTTTCTGGGAAAAATTGCTATTTAAGTTGTTTGAATATGTAGGTTCTCTTTTATGGCATCCAGGAGAGATCACAAATTAAATAATGTGTTCGGGAAAAGGTTCTTGGGCCAAGAAGCACTGAAGTACAACTTTACTATGCTTATTATTCCCAATGACTACTGGATGAGTGATCTTATATCTAAAATAAATATTCAATATAAGACCAAGGAACACCTGGTTAGTTGGCTGATTAGGTAGTATTTAGTATAGCAAAATTATGTATTTGGTTTGGCTGCCTCTGCCTGTCACTGAGACTGAATCAATATCATACTTACTATGTGTTGCAGAGTAAATTTCCATTCATTGTTCAATGAAGGAAGCAAAAATTGGAATATAAGGTCTGGCCTACCACGGCAATTTCTAGTCACAACAACACAATTATTCAGAGGGGGTGTTAGGAGAAACAAAGATGAAGGAAGATATGAGAAGCTCAATCTGAAATCCATAGCCGATCATTGACAATGCCGCGTTTTGTACTGAGGATTTTATGGCAGACTTGCTTTAAATAATTAAGGATTATGGCAGGTGGATATTTAGTTTAGTGGTAGAAATTTTGTCACGATGAAAAATTCTGGAAGTAACACAAAAGACTTAAGAATCAGTTAAATATTACCTGTGCTCAAAGAAAATATGCTCAAAAGTTTTATTTTTAATTAGCAAATTTTCTCTTTCTGTTTATATGTATATATGTAAGTGTGTGTGAGTGTGTACATGTGTATGTAAGATTCTAAAATAACTAACAAGTATTTCCTGTATCTTCTATTCATGAAACTACACAAATTGTTTTATATATTAGAGTAGTAAGTTCAACATGATTGCATCAGTATGAGTTCTAGATAATATTAATTTTCAGCTGTGAATATGGTTAGACTACCTACAGTTTCACATCCCGAAAACGTTGCCTCTCGTCTTTTGTAATTAATCTGCTCAAGTAGTTGCTCTCAAAGTTCATGAAATCAGGATGCTATCTCAAATTACACTACCACTTTGAGAGGTCTTAGAAGAAGAAAAATGTTTAATATTTTTGTGGCTAACTCAATGAATAATTGGTTTGTAAATAGGGCTACATTTTCAATCCACGTTGTAATATTTGACATCTAGTAAAACTTAGTAATTTAAAAAATTTTTTGAATCAAGCTTCTTTTGCAGCTTGTGCTATTTTAGTGTTATCAGTACAGGTAACTCTTATTTTTATTTAGAGACACTTTTCCTGCCTTCGGCCATTTCTTTTTTTTTTTTTTTTTTTTGAGACGGAGTTTCCCGCTTGTTACCCAGGCTGGAGTGCAATGGCGCGATCTCAGCTCACCTCAACCTCCGCCTCCTGGGTTCAGGCAATTCTCCTGCCTCAGCCTCCTGAGTAGCTGGGATTACAGGCATGCGCCACCATGCCCAACTAATTTTTTGTGTCTTTAGTAGAGACGGGGTTTCACCATGTTGACCAGGATGGTCTCGATATCTTGACCTCGTGATCCGCCCGCCTAGGCCTCCCAAAGTGCAGGGATTACAGGCTTGAGCCACCGCGCCCGGCCTGGCCATTTCTATTACATTTTACTATTTCAGATTTAATTTCATTCAGACCAATAAATTGAAGGCCAGACAACTGAACATATTTTGAATGATAAAATGATAAAGGCTTTAAAATAAAATATATTTAGAAAAAAACAAGAATTTTTCACACTTAAGGCAGGCTTTCTCTAAAAACATGGTTGTTAAAAGAAGAAACAAAATAACAAATCAGTCTCTGTTTAGATTGCTTAATGATACTACCATATTTACCATTTTAGATTATTTACATGATATCAACTTTTTACTTTCCAATTATTAAACTGTGATATTTCCAGGAATGTATTTTTCCTGCCATTTTAAGCACTTCTGATTGTCCACAGACCCAAACACATGTCTACGCAAAAATAATTTTTTAATAAAAGATTGGTTCTGAGTGAATAACAAATAATTTATTTAAATTTTTTCAATCTTTTTCTTACCTTTGGAGGCTTTGACAGGTAACTCCATTTTGCTTATGTTTTAAGGCTTACAAATATGCTACTCACTTTTGAATTGAGGCTAATTGATATTAAATTTCTATGCCTTGTAATTATCATTGCCTATGGAGGAAATTATTATAAGGTGGGTATATCAGGAATAAACAACATTCTTGGCAGAAAAAAATAATATCTATCCCTGAGGAAGACGCTTTATTCTGTCTTGTTATTCTTAAAATGTTTAAACTAGGGAGGGCATAAGTTGTATAGTTACAGCATATAAACATTTCAAACAGTACATTTTCAGTGTACTTTGGACATGAGACACACTGAGGGAAGGAAATATATATAAAGAAAAGAAAAAGTAGTTATTTCAGCAAGTACTTGACATAGAAAGGACCTAATCTGAAGTGGTCAGACACTGAGTAGATCTTCAAACTCATTTTCAATGATCAAGGTGGCAAAGGGATTTTACACTTTAGGAATCTGAATGAGAACTTCAGTCTCTTTCAAAATTTATTGCACATCTCCTTGCTTCAAAATGTGCCTCTTTTTTTTTTCACCAGAAAATGATTCTTTCTAGATTTCGAATGAAGATATTGTGTTTTTTATTTTTCTTTCTCTGCTCCACATGCAGATGAAAATTTTCAGTCTTCGAAACACAGTCAAAAAGTAAGTAAGATTTCCACTTTTATATTGGGGCATGTAAATAAACACATGCATACATACATAAAGGGGGATGAGATACGCAGTTCTGAGATGTACTTCCTAATAATTCTTTATGAATTTATAAATATCATGCCATAAACCACCAGTAATTACTGACATGATGTCATAGATAAACTTCAATTTAAATAATGAGAGGATTTTGTTTGCAAAGGGCTTTAAAAATAAAATTTGGTTCCAGTCTCTCCAATTAAATATCATACAGGACTGTTTCTACATGTGACACTTACCTATTTCATGCATTTTACCTGCCTTCACTCTGGGAAGTCTAATGAATTTGAGAAATTAACCAAGAGGTTAACTTAGAGACTCATAGCATTGAGATTCAGAAGGGCCAATAGATACCATCCCACACTCTTCCACCCCCACATTTTACAGGTGAAATCATTTAGGCCTGAAAGATGTCCCAGTAGTTAAACAGTGTTACAAGAATACCAGGAATAACATTTCATATTAATATTTTAATGAAAGCATAGGTGTATCATAGAAATATTAACATTGATTTTTTTTTTTGCCCTGGATTTAGAACAGAACAAGTATAAAATTTTGAAATAATTTTGTTACTTATATCCACATTAAAGAAACAGAAATATACACTGACCTAAGAAATAGTATAGAAAGACTAACACACAACTAATGTAAGTCACACAACTTACATTAAAGCTATAGGTAAATTAAAAAAGAAAAAATAGGAAGCCCCAAATAAGTAATAAGCAAGCAGACTTCCTATTATAAAAACGACTTATTCCAACAAGTCAAAGTATATTTTTTTTACTATAAGCTATATTAATGTACACAAAAAATTAAATCTTGTTCCCAAACATTTTACATGCATAATAATTTTAAATACTGTGGATACTGTAAGGCTGGTTGCCTTGCTGGAAGTCAAACAGACACATTCATCACTCACCACGCCTGATAACTGCATCATCACTTGAGCTCATTCCCGTACCCGCCTCTGCTTACCATGCCCAAGCCCACACTCAGCACTAAATTATGCATCCAACCTCCAGCATGCTGTTAAAAAACCCTGCAGAGAAATTTTTTAAAGAAGCCTCACCATACCCTGCCCAGCAACAGCCTGCCCCATATGCCCCTGGCAGGCCTACTTACCCAAGGTCCCGCCCACCTACCAATGACAGCTAGTTTCATGTACTTCCTACTTTAACTCCATGTACTTCCTGCTCTTCAACAGCCAATAGAAATGGCTTCTCTTTGTTTCCCCAGTAGCCAATAAATTGCCTACCCTCCCCATAAAACCCCATGCCCTGAATAGCCGGGCATGACTTCTCTGGCCTCGCACTTGGACCACTGAAACTTGCCCAGGAGCTGAATAAATTAGCTTCTCACTTTTTCATACTTGCCTCAGTTTCCTCATTTTACCTCGGCAATAAATCTTACGTTTGGTGCTGAAACCCGGGAGGAGTTGTGAGACCCCCTCCGGGGTGGGGGGAACTGACTCCTCCACCTGAGGCCAGACCAGGAGCCACTCCGCCAAGAGGTAAGACTTCTGTTGCCCTCAACTTTTCCCACTGCCTGCTCTGTGGACTCCCTGCTTGTAATTGCAGCCAAGTTGGGGACTCCTTCTCATTACTTGCTGTGGGCCCAGGGCCTCAGCCTCGTTCTGAGGACGTGAGCGTAGTGGAGATGTCCCTACACTCTTGTCTTCTCCCCATAAGGGGTCTCTCAGGGCCAGGAATCTGAGGGAGACGTCCCCACCTTCCTGAACCCTCTTGTAATCTCTGATGTTCGGGGAGACGGCCTGGGACACTGAACCTTCCAATCATCTCCGCAGCAGCAGCTAAGATTTGGGTAATAAGAAGCCCTGTTCATAAGCCCAAGCTCTGCCCAGGACTAAAACAGACCTCTGGCTCTCAATCTCAAACTTGCCTTTTGACAGGTCAGCTCCTGCCTAGGCACTTTTAGTTCCTCTCTCTCTGTCTCTCTATTCCTGAGTGAGTGTGTGAGTGAGTGAGTCTATGTGTAGTCCCACAGCTTAACAGCTATGGGGCTTGTGTGGGCCTACACCCACGGTTCCACGGGGACGTCATAAGGCATAATGGTGATTCACCTCAGGACCAACAGTTCTGAGGTGACCAGGCCTGGGGGTTATATGGGTACACCTTAGCCAAGATGCCCCTGAAATATCCCTCTGGGGTCATGACCGGGAAGGCATCAGACTTGTCTCCCATCTAGGGGGCAGCCCCCCTTTGTCCATCAATCCTATATGTGGCCCTGTCTCTACTGTAGATGTGCCAGCTTTGTTAGGCTCTTACTTGCTGATATCCAGTGGTTCAGGCTTGCCTCCCTGGAAGTACTGGATATTCTACAGTGGGTAACAGACCACTGGCTTCAAGGAACCTTCATTGACTTCCTGCCTCTAGAAATAAATCTGTTCTCCTTTTTCCTTCTATTCTATTTCTACCACTGAAACCCCACTTCCTATTTCTGCTAGTTTCATTTCCTCTAACTCTTCCATGTGACAAATAGCTCTACCCCAACAGACCACTGGCTTCAAGGAACCTTCATTGACTTCCTGCCTCTAGAAATAAATCTGTTCTCCTTTTTCCTTCTATTCTATTTCTACCACTGAAACCCCACTTCCTATTTCTGCTAGTTTCATTTCCTCTAACTCTTCCATGTGACAAATAGCTCTACCCCGTCCCTTTTTATTTTCTTTCTCACTGTTATCATTGCAGCCTGTAAGTTCCCTCAGCCTCCCCACTCCAGGAAAGGAGCTTTTCTGACTGTGTTAAGTATAATTTCTTTCTGTGTCCACTTCTAACCCTTAGGCCACTGAAGAAAATAAAATATGGGTAATCAGAACTCCCGCTCAGAACCCAAGACACCACTAGGATGCCTAGTCCAAAATCTACCCAAACTAAGTCTTCCTTTTTTATATATATATGGGTTGATTGTATACCATGCAGAAATCACCTGTCTGGTAAAAATTTGCCGTCTGGTTCAATTGATGCAGTCATAATAAATGTCTTAGTTATATTGAACTAACATGAGCTGTTTTAAATATAAACAGCAGTTTATTAATACATCATATTAAGTTTATTTGTACTTAGAGTATTTGCTACATGTTGATCATTTTGTTATTCATGGTGGGTAATATAAAAGAAGGAATATCAAGATCTAGTAAAGGATATTCCCCAAATCTATAGCTAAATTATGTAGAGAAAGGTTTTCTGGGTCCTTCAAATAGAGTCTGAGAGAGAGCCATCTTGTAAGTGATGAGACCGAAACTGATAATGAGGTAGGAGAACAGATAGGAAACAACATAAGCATAATCTGGGAGGCAGGAGGACATAAATTTAGGATCCTCAGGAAGCAGAGAACAGACCAACCCAGTAGTAAGGAATATTTGATTTGCTACAATCTATTTACCTGGCATAAAAACCAGAATGCATCATTGTTATATTTTGTCAGTGTTCAGTCCAGATACTATAGCATGGTAGCATGTTGGTTGACATCACTGATAGATCTTATTTTTTCTTGTATAATAAAATAAGAGATAGAAAATTTCCTTTATATCAACTTCACTGTCTTTCCCCTCCATGAGTAACAAAAAGTAAATGCTCTAAAAGTATGCAAATATGAATCTAAATTAATGCAAACTGAATGTGAAGACAGAGTCAAATTTATCTTTTTTTTTAAAGAAAGAAAGAAAAAAAGGAGTAAAGGAGAGGAAGAAATAGGAAGAAAAAGAGGGAGAGAAAATGGGAATGTAGCTTTATTTTAAAAATGGATATTAATAATGGCTGATCAATATTTTGTGTATTTAAGGTGGAGAATGTATATTTTGTGTATTTAAAATGGAGAGTTCTATAAATATTTATTGAGTTTACTTGTTCTGGATCTGAGTTCAAGTCCTGGATATCCTTATTAATTTTCTTTCTCATTGAGTCTAAATCTCTTTATGAGTCTTATGTATCTGGGTGTTAGGATCGTTAGCTCTTATTGTTGCATTGATCCTTTTACCACTATATCTTTATTGCTTTGAAATCTACTTTATCAGATGCAAGAATTGCAACTTCTGCTTTTTATTTATTTATTTATTTTTGCTCTCCATTTGGTTGGTAAATCTTTCTCCATCCCTTTGTTTTGAGTCTTTGTGTATCTTTGGATGTGAAATGGGTCTGGATGTAGCACATAATTAGGTTTTGGCTGTATCTTTTGATTGGGGGATTTAGTCGACTTAAATTTAGGGTTACTGCCATTTGATGTTTACTGGCTATTTTATTCATTCATTGATGTAAATTATTCTTTATGTTGATGCTGTTTACTTGTTGGTATATTTTTAGAAAGGCTAATACTGGTTGTTCCTTTCTATGTATAATACCTCTTTCAGAAGCTCTTGTAAAGCCAGCCTGGTGGTAATAAAATCTCTGAGTGCCTGCTTGTTCATAAAAGATTTTGTTTTTCCTTCAATTGTGAAGCTTAGTTTGGCAGGATATGAAATTCTGGGTTGAAAGTTCTGTTCTTTAAGGATGTTGAATATCGGCCCCCACTCTCTTCTGACTTGTAAGGTTTCTGCTGAGAGATCTGCTGTAAGTCTAATAGGCTTCCCTTTGTGGGTAACCTGACCTTTCTCTCTGGCTGCCCTTAGTATTTTCTCCTTTGTTTCAACCCTGGTGAATCTAACAATTATATGCCTTGGGGTTGCTCTTCTTGAGGAATATCTTTGTGGTGTTCTCTGTATTACCTGGGGTTAAATATTGTGGTGCTTTGCTAGATTCGGAAAGTTTTCCTGAATAATATCTTGAAGAATATTTTCCAGCTTGGATTCATTCTCCTCATCATATTCAGATACACCTATCAAATGTAGATTAGGTCTTTTCACATAGTCCCATATTTCTTGGAGACTTTGCTCATTCCGTTTTATCCTTTTTTCTCTATTCTTGTCTTCTTGTTTTATTTCATTAAGTAGGTCTTTGAGCTCTGATATCCTTTCTTCTGCTTGATCAATTTGGCTATTCAAACTTGTGCATATTTCACTAAGTTTTTGTGTTGTGTTTTTCAACTCTGTTAGTTCATTTATATTCCTCTCTATATTGTCTATTCTTGTTAGCATTTCATCAAACCTTTTTTCAAAGTTCCTAGTTTCTTTACATTGGGTTAGAACAAGTTCTTTTAACTCCCAGAAGTTTCTGGGAGTTAAAAGTCTTTCTATAAAAAAGAAAAGACTACTCTTCCTCTCCTCTGTGGCCTGGCCACAGTATCCTCTAGACAACCAGTCCAAGTGGCCTCCTAAGGGCACCCTCGACTTTAATGTTCTAACAGTTTTAGACAACGTCTGCCAAAGAAATGACAAAGAAATGACCCTATATTCAGGCTTTCTGGCACCTCCGTTCCCACCCTGGCCTCTGTTCATCCTGCAGTACTGCCCAAGTACTCCTGGTGAAAAACGTTCCCCCACTGCCCTCACCCCCTTTGCTGACCTTCCCCTCTTCTTTTTCTGACCCCAATCTGCCCGAAGAATTCTCCTTACCCCCCACTCGATCCACTAATCCCCACATGTGGACCCCCAACATCTTCCTCCTCCTCTTCCAAGTTTGGATATGGACTCTCCTGTTAATGCTCACACTCACTTGCACAGTGCTCCCAGTGACAAAAACTCCCTCCTTTGTCCTCTCCATAAGGTGGCCAGAGCAGAGGGTGTTGTCCAAGTGCACATTCCCTTCTCCCTTACTGATCTGTCCACCACTGAGAAACACTTAGGGTCATTCTCTGCCAACCCTACTGCTTACATCAAGAAATTTCGTTATCTCACTCAGACATATGACTTAACCTGGCATGACACTTACATAATCCTGTCCTCCACTCTTACTCCTGACGAGCATAATCGCATCCTCATGGCAGCCAGGGCACACGATGATCAGGTACATCTCACTAATGATCAGATGCCAGTAGGCACAGAGGTGGTCCCTGAGGCTGATCCTAACTAAGACTATCAAACTGGCCAAAATGGCCACCGCTGCCAAGACCAAATGCTACAGTGCCTCCTACCGGGCATGTAAAATGCAGCCCAAAAAGGAGTTAATTATGATAAACTGTGGGAAATAACTCAGGGTCCTACTGAAAATCCAGCTGTCTTCCTAGGCTGGCTAACTAATGCTAGTCCTTCATACCTGAGTAGATCCAGACTCTTTAGCTGGGGCTACCCTCCTAGCAGCCCATTTTATTTCCCAGTCAGCACCAGATATTAGAAAAAAACTAAAGAAGGCAGAGGAGGGCCCCAAACTCCCATCAAAGACCTAGTAAACATAGCATTTAAAGTTTTTAATGGCCGAGAGGAAAAGGCTGAGGCCACCCGCCAGGCCCAGCTATAGCAACAGGTGAGCCTCCAAGCCCAAGCTCTTGTAGCAGCTCTGAGGCCGGCAACTCACCAAGCGTCTGGTAAGGGGCCTGTCAAAGACTCCCCGAAAGGGTTCTTCAGGACTCTCTGGACCCACCCAGACTGCTTCAAAGGTCCCACCCGGGCCCTGTTTCAAGTGTGGCCAGGAGGGGCACTGGGCCATCCCAGACTACAGGCTCACCCCCCGCACCTCCATGTGAAGGACAAGCCAGTCCAAAGGATGCAGTCCCTTATTTGAACTCCTCAGCCTCCTGGACGACTGATGTGGCCCAGACTCAGAGACCCCTATCACCCTTGCCAAGCCTCGGGTAATGCTACAGGTAATGGGTAAGTCCATTTCCTTCTTGGTAGACACAGAGGCTACCTATTCTGTATTGCCTTTCTACTCACGACCTAGCACACCTTCCCAGGTGTCAGTTATGAGAATTGATAGAAAGCCCTCCTGCCCTAACCAGATTCCTCCCTTAACCTGTAAACTTGAGGGGCACCCATTTTCTCACTCCTTCCTGATCATGCCTTCATGCCCAGTTCCCCTACTAGGGTGAGACATCCTCCAAACTCTAGGAGCCACCCTTCAACTCTCTGGCCCCTCACAGCCAACCTCATCCCCCACCCATCTTCTAGCACTAACCCTAACTGGTAATGCACCCACCCAGTCATAACCCCTCACCTCAACCCCCTATCCCTCCTGAGGTCGTTAGCTCCTCAGTATGGGATACCTCCAAGCCTGTAGTGGACACACATCACACGCCAGTTAAAATATTTCTCAAAAACCCTACCTACTTTCCCTCCCATCCTTAGTTTTCCATCTCAAAAAACCACCATCAAGGCCTAAAACCAATCATCACTCGACTTTTGGCCCAGGGACTCCTTAACCCCACCACTTCTCCTTGTAATACTCTTATCTTACCGGTTCAAAAGCCATCCAGTGACTACCACCTAGTCCAAGATCTATGCCTTTTCAATGAGGCAGTAACACCCCTCCACCCAGTGGTCCCCAACCCTTATACTCTATTATCCAACATTCCCTCTGCAACCACTCATTTTACAGTCCTAGACCTGAAAGATGCCTTTTTTACCATTCCCCTTCACCCAGAGTCTTACTTCCTCTTTGCCTTCACCTGGACTGATCCAGACACTAACCTGTCACAACAGTTAACCTAGACAGTCCTGCCCCAGGGCTTTAGGCACAGTCCCCACATTTTCAGACATGCATTAGCAACTGACCTCATTTTGTGCCCCCTTCAACCCAGTCTCCTTCTCCAGTAACAGGATGACCTGTTACTTTGTAGCTCCTCCTTCTCCATGTCGCAGCAACATACCACTATCCTCCTTAATTTTCTTATGTCTCGGGGGTACCGGGTATCCCCATCTAAAGCACAGCTTTCAGTCACCTCAGTAACATATTTAGGCATTCACCTCATCCCCAAGACTAAGAGCTTAACAACAGATCGCCAGCAGGCACTTCTTGCACTACAGCCCCCACAGACAGCTGACGAAGTCCTCTCCTTTCTAAAATTTGTAAGATTCTTCCATTACTGGATGCCTAACTGCCACTCTGGCCAAGCCCCTGTATGTGGCAGCTAAGGACACACCTACAGGACCTCTTTCCCATCCAGGGGTTGTAAAACAAGTCTTTAAAACCCTACAGACAGGCTTATCCATGGCACTCCCACTTCAGCTACCAGATCTCCATTGCCGCTTCCATCTGTTCACTGATGAAAAACAAGAAATAGCAGTTGGGGTCTTAACTCAACTCTGGGCCCCTCATATCATTCTGTAGTCTACTTGTCAAAACAGCTTGACCCCACAGTCAGAAGATGGCAACCTTGCCTGCGAGCCCTATGAGCAGCAACAGAACTCACATAGGAATCCCTAAAACTTACTTTAAGTCAGCCCATCTCAGTGTTCTCTCCTCATTGACTAACCAACCTTCTCTCACACAAATCACTCGCATATCTAGGACCCTCTCACTTACAGGAGTTTCATCTGCTCCTCATTGAAAATCCTTCAGTCAATCTCCGTTCTACTTCTCCACTCAACCCAGCTACTTTACTTCCTCTCCTGTCTCACTCTCCCTCTCCTGCCCACTCCTGTCCTGAACTCATAAATACCTTTACTAAACCTTGAGAGGGCCTGACTGACCTACCCCTATCTAACCCAGACCTCACTTTGTATATAGACAGGAGTTTCATAATAACAATGGAGGGTCAGTGGAAAGCAGCTTATGCCATAGTCACAGATTCAGCCACCCTTGAGGCATGTCGCCTCCCTGATGGAACCACATCACAAAAAGAAGAACTCATTGCCTTAACCCGAGCTCTCATGATAGCACAGGGAAAACGAGTAAATATCTATACTGACTCAAAGTATGCCTTTCTTATTACACAGTACCACTCAGCCCTCTAGAGAGAAAAGGGATTCCTTACGACAAAAGGGTCCCCCATAATCAATGCCACCCCAATCTCCAACCTCCTGCAAGCTCTAACACTGCCTAAAGAGGTTGCTGTCATCCACTGCTGAGGACACCAGGCCCAACAAGATGCCGTTTCTCTAGGCAATGCAAGGGCAGATGCCACCGCAAAATTCTTAACAAACAACAAACTAGCCCCCACTCCAGTTCTGTTCCTCACCACAGCCATGCCACCAAATTATTCACCTTCAGAAAAACAAGCCCTTATACTAAAAAGAGGAACTGAGTCTGATGAGAGCTGGATCTTCTTAAATAACAAGATCGCCCTTCTTCAGGAACAGGCCTCAAAAATTATTACTAAAATCCACCAATCTTTTCATATCAGGCCTAAGGCATTACACTGCTTTGTGCAACCTCTTTTTTCCTCACCTGGTCTACAACAGACCATTGAACAGGTACACAAGACATGTGTAACCTGCTCTAAACTCTCATTTCAAGGAAGCCTAAGGCCACAGTTACCTACTCACCAAATATGTGGCAACCTACTGGCCCAAGACTGGCAAATTGATTTTACTCATATGCCCCATCACAAAAAACTACACTACCTCCTAACCTTTGTAGATACCTTTTCTGGATAGTTTAAAGCCTTCCCCACCTCCAAGGAGACCGCAGGTACAGTAGCCTCCCTCTTAATTCAGGAAATCATCCCTCACTTCAGCCTACCTGTAACTATCCAATCGGACAATGGCCCAGCATTCGCTGCTCAGTTGGTCCAGTTAGTCGCCAAGTCTCTCAACATCTCCTGGAAACTACACATCCCTTATCACCGTCAGTCATCAGGTAAAGATGAACAAGCCCACAGCATCCTCAAGGACCATTTAGCCTAACTTACCATCGAGGTAAAACTCTCTTAGCCCATACTCCTACACCTTGCTCTAACTCAGGTCCGAGCCACCCCACAGGAGCCAATGGGTCTCAGCCCCTTTGAGTTACTGTATGGATGGCCCTTTCCGGTCTCTCACAATCTCCCTGTACAACCACCTCCTCTGGCTTCTTACCTCCCCTACCTCTCTCTCCTCTGCCACTTACTCAAGGAACACGCAGACCGTACTCTCCCCGTAGTTTCAGGACCAGAAGATTCTCACCTGACAACACCTCTCCAGCCAGGTGACAGTGTTCTCCTCCGAGAATTTAAGCCAAGATCTCTACAGCCCAGATGGTCAGGACCACACATACTGGTGTGGTTATCATAACCACACCAACTGCTGCCAAACTCTTAGGTAATGTCCCATGGTATCATGTGTCCCACCTCAAACTGACTCCCAAAAATGCCCAGTGGATGTCTGAACCCCTGGGCCCCACTTGCCTCCACCTCACATGTCGTTCCTGGCAGTCGCCCCATAGCCCTTCAAATCCTCCTAACAATGCTTCTAATATCTCCTCTTAAAGCCAACTCATATGTCTGGCACTTTTACCTTCAAGAATCCTGGACAGAAGGTAAAACCACCAAAACCCAATACCTTGCCCAAGCGGACTGTCTGCCTGCAAGCTGTAAGTCGACTATAGTGTTTGAATTTAAAGCAGCAAAGACCAAAACCCTTACAGGCAGCTGGCGCAATGTGGCTTTATGCTTTCCGTATGACCAAACCAAAGACTACTGTCATCAGTAGAATGCCACCTATGGTGGATGCCCATATAAGTCCTGCGTCAAACAAGAAATCACAGGACAAATACTCAGCACCAACAGCAAAAGCAAAGTACAACTCGTCATCTGCGACACCTAGAACAGTCACTGGGAAAAGGGAACCACAGCTAAAATATACAATTCAGACACAGTTACATACCCTAGTGGCACATGGCTAATATACTGGACCTACACCCACATTATGCCAGTAGAAATAGACCAACTCAACTCATTAAGCAATACCATACTACAAAATGAAGCCACCTTAACCAACCATTTCAAACCCCTAAACACCACCTCCAAACCTTTCTCCTGGATAACTTTAGTGCAACAAGGTATCAACATGTTAAATTTAGCCAAATCCACAAATTTCACCAACTGCTTTTTATGTGCCTCCCTCAACAACCCCTGCCCCCTCTTTGCTGCAGTTCCCTTCCAGACCAGGTTCAACCTGTCACATTCACCTACAGGCAGCCTAACCCCCCCTTAACAGACATCCCCCTGTTTAAGGTACACTGTCAAAGTCTCTCTCTCTCTGCTACGGGACCATCAATAACTCCAACTGCAATATTACAGTAAAAGTAACCTCCACCCTCTACGCACCTCCAGAGGAGTACTTTTAGTGCAATGCAACTCTAACCAAAGTTATAGATACCTCTCTTCCCTTCCCTTGTGTGCCAGCCATCTTGGTCCCACAGTTAGAAGTATATGGGCAAGCTGAGTTCTTATCCCTGGTCACTCCATCCCCAAACCACCAGAGTAAATGAGCAGTCTTCCTCCCACTAGTGGTTGGCCTCTCCTTAGCATCTTCTCTAGCAGCAGCTAGAATAAGGAGTAGTGCCCTGGGCTACAGTGTCATCTCAGCCGCACAACTAGAGAACAAACTCCAGGTGGCCATTGAGGCATCAGCCACCTCTCTGGCATCCCTCCAGTGACAAATCACATCACTGGCTAAAATAACTCTCCAAAATCGATGGGCCCTAGATCTGTTAACAGCAGAAAAAGGAGGTACCTGCTTGTTTCTCCAAGAACAATGTTGTTATTACATTAATGAAACCAGTCTAGTAGAAGAAAATGTCAACATTCTCTATCGTCTTCAAGAAGACCTCCAAAGAAAACAAAGTGCACCAGCCTCTTCTTTCAACTGGTGGCAATCCCCTATGCTTACCTGGCTAACTCCTATCATCACTCCCATTATCGTAATTTGTCTTTTACTAATGCTAGCCCCTTTCTTTGTCAGGTTTTTACAAGCTCACATAAAATAAATTTCCAAAGTAGCCGTAAATCAAATGCTACTTCACCCATCTGTCCGACTCACAACTGAGGCACTGGCCAAATAACCCCCTACTCAGCCCCCGTTCAGCAGGAAGTAGCCGGAGAAAAACGGCATCCTATATCATCAAAAAGGTCAGAATGTAAGGCCGGTTGCCTTGCTGAAAGTCAAACGGACACATTCATCACTCTCCGCACCTGATAACTGCGTCATCACCCGAGCTCATTATCTGGCTTCCCCACATAACTTCCCCACACCCGCCTCTGCGTACCATGCTCAAGCCCACACTCAGCACTAAATTACGCATCCAACCTCCAGCCCACTGTTAAAAAACCTGCAGAGAAATTTTTTAAAGAAGCCCCACCATACTCTGCCCAGCAACAGCCTGCCCTGTACGCCCCTGGCAAGCCCACGTACCCAAAGTCCCGCCCTCCTACCAATGGCAGCTAGTTTTATGTACTTCCTACTTTAACTCCATGTACTTCCTGCTCTTCAACAGCCAATAGAAATGGCTTCTCTTTGTTTCCCCAGTAGCCAATAAATTGCCTACCCTCCCCATAAAACCCCATGCCCTGAACAGCCAGGTGCAACTTCTCTGGCCCTGCCTTGGACCACTGAAGCTCATCTGGGAGCTGAATAGATTAGCTTCTCACTTTTTTTATACTTGCCTCAGTTTCCTCATTTTACCTCATCAATAAATCTTACAGATACTATTTTTAGTTATTCCCATGACAACTTATTTCCAAATGATAAAATTCTAAATTGTTATGGTATTTAATAATTTTTTAAATTAAGTGTTTTTTTGTGGTAATTGTAGATTCATGTGCAGTTGTAAAAATAATTAAGAGAGATCCCATGGACCCTTAATGCAGTTTCCAAAAATGGCACTATATTGCAAAATTGCAGTATCATATCACAGTCAGGAGTTTTACAGTACAGTCAAGATGCAGAACAGTCTTATAACCACCAAGACCCCTCTTATTGCTTTTTTTAAACACACCCACCGTGCTCTTCTCTACAGTATTCCTAATTCCTGGTAACCACTAATCTGTTCTCCATTTCTATAATTTTTAAAGTCAATTTCAACAAAGGGCAGGGAGATATCTGAAAAAAAATTAGACTTACAAAGAAAGAAATAGTATCTTTTGTTATTGTTTTCTCAGTAAATAAAATTCATGTTCTCCTAAATGTTAATTTTAAATTAGATTGATAGATTATCTATAAATATACATTTATCAGTTGATATCCCTTATTAATTAAAACGTCTTTATCATTTATATTTTCAGTAAAATTTTGAGATTTTAAGGGAAAGCATTATAAAATACAAGATCAATAAATTGAAAGTTAAAAACTGGATAATATTATTTCTCAGTAAACTGTGTTTGGAAAAGTACATTATATCTTTGGGCCTATGTTTCTTCATGTAAAAAAATGCAACTGTTGCAATGGTCTTTAAAGCATAAGTCATGCTTCCATTTACAGTAAGATGAAATAATTTATGGAGAAAGTATTTTAATCTTTTCCTTTAAAAAATTTTATTATTATTATTATAAAGCAGCAGAGTCACATAGTATAGAAATAAATAAATGTTAAATGTGGTTGTTGTATGGCAGGTTTGACTTGCACTCACCAGTAACTACCACTGAAATTAATAGGTAAGTGATGTGCTTTGTCAGTTACTGAGAGGGCTCACTTGTGATTGATTTACCTGCTCAAGAGTAGAATTTTTAGAAAGAGATTGTGTCTTATAAAAAAAAATGGGCCAACTTAATTATAATGACATTGCAGGAACACCAAATTTCGAAATTTAAACCTTATGATGTACATATTCATGTTTGTGTCTATTCACACCTCTTTTATTCACCTCCCTTCTCACAACATGGATTAACAACTGGGTGTCAGAGGAGAAAAAGAACTGTGAACAAAAAGGTAATGGGGCCATTCCACTAAAACCTTTGTAATGCAGTCATTTGTTTATTCAAAAATACTGTGTAATATATACAAGGCATTACTACATGCTGGGACTATTGCAGTGAATAAAACAAAGAAAATCCCCTTCCTTCTAAGAGGGAAATACTAATAACACTATCAAAACAGCCTTAGTTTGATACCCATGTCAGGGAGCAAAAAAAACAAGCGAGAAATAGAGAATTATTGTTATTTTTTCAGCACTATTGAAACCACTATTGGAACCACAAATCGACTTCAATATTTTGGTAGATACTTCCAAGCACAAGTCTATTACTAATACAATTGGCCATGGTGATTTGTTGGAAATTATAGGACATCTAATGGAAATTTGAACAGTATCAGGCAATAGTTTTCGTGAGCTCCAAAATTAACCAGCAGAAGTGACTAACAAAGGGAAATACAGCCAGAGGTTGCAACATAGTGATTCAGGGCTTCCTGATTACAGCAGTGCCCGTGAAGCATAGTGGTAACACACTATGAAGTAGAACTTTTAAGAAATTGGATACTACCAGGTACCCAACTGGAAATACATGTAAAATACCTTTTATAAATTCCTGAAGTTACCTAGAATACGTTTTGAGTATTGATGTTGCCAACACCATTGGTGACCACAGCATATCTCCAGACTTTAGCTAAAGCTGATGTGAGTAATTGCTGTGATTGGTGACCACATTCCCACCACAGACTCAGTATCATTCAGCTTGCTCTGCCTTTGGGGTTTTAAATGCCCAGGAGTTTGCTCAGTCTGTCCCTAGAACTATGAGCATGTTAACACCTGCAATGTACTCTACAACTGATGAAAGATGTGAGTCATGGATAAATGTTCCAGCCTCCCATCTTTCAGAGAAGCCATTCTGAAATGCATTCTAAATGGCTTCTGAGAAGTTCATGATAGATTCTGTGTTGTCTAGAGAAGTAACTGATCAATGATGCATCTTATTCCCTATCTATTCATTTTCCCCTATGTATATCTCCTTGTTTCATGGCAACCTCCTGAGATTTCCCAACAATAAATGCTTTTTACTCTATTGAACCTAAATAAAAGTTGGGATTTCACTTTAGAGGTTAAGGAACTGTCAAAGTAGTCACTGCATACATAATATTGGATTCATCAATGTTCTAGTTTCATACCATAACAATTTAGGAATGGAGATAAGCAAGCAATTAATACTTCTGATCCTACTTAGGATGAAGAAAAGAGATGTAAATTACAAGTAAATTAGTAATTTTGAAGCAAGGTTAGTTATCACGCACAGTTAATGAGATCATATGTAACACTTCTCTGTAAGTTAGTTACCTAACATGGACTGTTGTCTTGTTAATGAAACTACATGTGAAAGAAGTTCAATCAACCAAAGTGGCAAGTATTGCCTGAATTTAGAACTAATGAACTTGGAACTGAATTTGATCATTTGGAATTCACTGAGCACATTTTTTATTGGATATAGCCCATGTATTGAGAAGAAGATGGAAATAAAGAGTGGCATCATGCCTATAGTTTGTACAGTACAGACACCTTACGTATGTGCAAATACCAGTAAGACAAACAGTAATATATTATATATAAAGGAAGTATATAGACACTTGGAAAGTCAATGTCAAAAATAGGCAATTTCAATTGTTATATTGAAATGATGAAGAAGGAGTCATTTGTGGTGGATTTCTGTTGCTGGAAAGAATATTGGCATCTGAAACTTCTTATAGGCATGGGAAGGAGTAGAAATAAAAGTGCCTACTTGGCTGGGTGTGGCGGCTTACACCTGTAATCCTAGCACTTGGAGAGGTGGAATCGGGCAGATCATGGGGTCAAGGGATTGAGACCATCCTGCCCAACATGGTGAAACCCCGTCTCTAATAAAGAATACAAAAATTAGATGGGCACGGTGGCACCCACCTGCAGTCCCAGCTACTTAGGAGGCTGAGGCAAGAGAATTGCTTGAACCTGGGAGGCAGAGGTTGCAGTGAGCGGAGATTGTGCTGTTGCACCCCAGTCTGGTGACAGAGTAAAACTACATCTCAAAAAAAAAAAAAAAAAACAGTGCCAATTTACAGTAAGTCCTCAGGATATGGTTAATCAATTAGATTAACTGGAATAACATATTTGGAATGATTTAAAAATTGTTTTAAAAACTGAGAATTTTTTTAAAAATTAGTGCTGTGGTACTTTATTCTAAAAGCAATGCCAAAGCATTAAACAGATTTTGCTTAGATGAATTTTACTTTTAGATTTAATCTTTATATGGTTTTCCCTAGGCTCAATGGAAATAGTAGATGGAAAAAGAGGGAAAGTTTGTTATGGGAGTCATAAGAGATCCAGTAATAGATCCAGTACTAGATCCAGAAAGAATTAGTGAAAGCCTGGCCTGGAGCTGAAAATTGATAATAAAGAGTGATAACTGCTGTTTAAGTGTAGTTCTCCTACAGATCCAACCTAGAGCCCTGGTTACTTTGTACACTCCACATAAGCCAGACATAGGCAAGGCTCAACTACAGTCTGATCTCTGATTTGGCTGAATGCCCTGTATCTTCCTTGGAACACGGTGGGAGTAATGCACAATTCACCTCTTTATCTTGTGGAGGCTCTCTATGATGTGGAAAGCTGCTGCAAAGATATTTCTCTTCCACTTGCCTTCCCTTTCTTATCCTTTCTTCCTTGGATGAAGATGCAGGGTATAAAGCTGCTTGGTTGTAATTTAGAGTTGGCTACTCACTGACAGAACGAGTCACCACTCATATCAACTGGTTCTTTCCATTTAGTGTCATTCTGTGGGACTAGGATACAGGGGGACAACCCCATGTTGGTTTTACTTTTCTCTTTTTGACATAAACTGTTTAAATCAACAAAAATGGCAGAAGATGAAATTATTCCCAAAGAAGTACAGAGTTAATAATTCGACAGACTGGGGAAAGTCACTGATGGAGATGACTGAAGATTAAGGATTGTCAAGTCGGAAGCTATGGTACAATTTTTTGTGTTACTTGCATGGTACTGCAAGAACAGCTACTCACGTTTCCAAGTTTGGAAAATGATATTGTTTGGCTCTGTGTCTCCACCCAAATCTCATGTTGAATTGTAATTCCCAATGTTAGGGGAGGGATATGGGGGGAGGTAATGAGATCATGGGGACAGATTTCCCCCTTGCTGTTCTCATGATAGTGAGTATATTCTCACAAAATCTGGTTGTTTGAAAGTGTGTGGAACTTCCTTCTTTACTCTGTCTCTTTCTCCCGCTCCGCCATAGTAAGAGATGCTTGCTTCCTCTTTGACTTCTCCCATAATTGTAAGTTTCCTGAGACCTTCTAGCCATGCTTCCTGTACAGCCTAAGGAACTGAAAGTCAATTAGCACTCTTTTTATTTCATAAATTACTCAGTCTCAGGTAGTTCTTCATAGCAGTGTGAGAGCAAACTAATATAGAAAATCAATGTGAACATTCTGAAGTATAAAATGTCTAGAAGATAGATAAATGGGGGAGGGGAATCAAATTCTAAAGACTATCTTGAGGCTTAAGAAAAAGAGTGAAAAAGAATGGTGGAAGGCAAGAAAGTGGATTGAGAAAAAGAACTCCAAGATGGGAAAAACATAAATGACAAAATCTAAGAGCCTTCTGAATATATTATTTATTATTTTTATCTCTATTTCATAATACAAAGTAGATGCTCGATATACATTTGATAAAAGTAAGAACGAATTATCTAAACAGCTGCTATATAGACCTACTTAACAATTAAGTTAGAGTTTGTAGGACCTCTTGTCAAAACCTCTAGTGTCTTCCTATGTTGCGAAGAATAAAATCCAAATTTCATTCAACATAACCGAGGCTTACATTGTTTTGAGCAGATTGGTCCCAGGATCTCCCTCTGATCCAGTCTGCCACTATCCTTCTTACCATTCCATCTGGGATGGTCATATCACTGTTCTCCAAACTCAATAGCCATGTTTCCACCTCCAGGTTGTGGCATTTCCTGTTCTTACTGCACGTAATGCTTCTTCTCAGCGATATCCATCAACATAGCTTATGTCCTCACAATATCCAGATCTCTACTTTAGATCAATTTATGGCACTTGCCCTCTCTAACCACTGTATGTAGAACAACACTCTTACCTGACTGCCAGTTTCCTACCCTGCTGTGTTCTTCTTCATTGCAATTATCACAACCAAACACATGCTATATATTTCTTTGTTGATTGCATCTCTCATCACTGGTATGACATCTACATAATAGCAGAGACTGTCTACTTTCTTCAAGACTATCCCCATCATTTAGAATAATGACACTAGTAGTAATTTATCAATATATACATTTTGAATTAACTAATAAAGGGTACTTTTGTGTTATATAGAAAAATAACTGTGGCCACTATATAAATACAGTAAGTTCTCACACAATATTTTGCATAGGTTCTTGGAAACTATTACTTTAATTAAAATTATACACTATAGAACAATTTTACTACAAGCTGATTAATATAAAAAGATTTAAGATCCTACCTTGAAAGTCTGGTCACAAACACATCATAAACTTTTAAAAAAGACCAAAACACATAATATTAAAGACTGAAAACATTTTGAGCTGTATATATGGTTAAGAAAGATTAACAAAAACAAGTAAGGTCACTATTACCCACTTACTGTAGTTACTTATTATAGTTCAGGTGCCTGGGTGGCTGGAGCCTATCCTGGCAGCTCAGGGACAAGGCAAGAATCCACGGGATAGGATGCCATCCCATCACTCAGACTGTGACAATTGAGACACATCAATTCACCTGACATGCACATCTTTGGGTGTGGGAAGAAACTGGAATACCCAAGAGAAAACTGTGCAGACATAGGGGATATGTGCAAATTCCACACAGACAGTAGAATCTGCCAGGAGCCCATTTTCTCATCAACTATATTGATTGAAACAACCTTATTTAAGTATCTGCTATATGCTGAAATTTTTCCTGCTACATTCAGATCATGACAGAGTTGAGTCAGTAGAAACTGAGTATAATTGTATGACACACTAAAAAAAAATGAAGAAATTAATTTCAGATATAGGTTGCAATTACTGTGATGATTTGGCTGTCTGTTACTTCAAGGTATCTCCTCTATCGAAGGCAGATAGCAGAAAACAAAGAATCTGGAGAACTCATAAAATAAGTTTTCAAGGCTGAAAGATTAACCTGAAAAGGTACAATTATCCTAAATTGGTAATTTCTAAAATTTGAATATGTCCAAAAAATTATTACAGGAAAAATTAAATCTTCACTTGGTTAGAAAATTTACTGTTACTGACACCATTTCTTAATTCTTGATGTTATTGAAGAAAATGTATTCTACCAGAAAATCCAGTGAGTGTAAAATGAAAAGGAACGTCTAGACAAAAGTGCTTTCTGTCTCAAAGAACAAGAGATTTCCCAAAAAGGAAAAGGCATCAAGAAGAACATCTTAAAAACTTAAAATATATTTAGAATCAAAAGAAGAGACAAACAGGAAGAAACTGAACCCAAAGAAAAGTAATCAGTTATTCTATTAGACAAAAAGTTTAAAAAGCAGTACAATGATAATAGTTTTAAAAGATTCCTGTTGTCAGAATAGGCATATGATAACCACCATATCAAATCCCAGTTTTTGCCTTCCTTATTCATTTGTTAAACAATTAGTATCAATGCCAAGCTATTATTTCTTAGCAAAGCTAAGAAATAAAATATCACAGAATTTATCATTCTCATATGAAGCATATGTACTCAAATAGTTTGCTAGTCTTTCTTTATATTTTGTTGCCCTATTCCCTCTTCACACCCCCAAAACAGAAAAACATGACTACTTCCATCTTTGTTATAAGGCTTTGTGTATTTTGAAAGTTCCATCCAAAACTCAATGAAGTTAAAAATCATAAGTAATATAAATAGCATGAAATTAATTACTATTAATATAAATACATTTTTCTGCATTTGTTTGTATTGACTCCTATTGGCAAAGATCTTTCCTGTGAACTTTGTTTTTCAGAATTAATAACATTTTTAATAAGATTTAGAAAAATCTTTAAACCATGTTATTATAACATTCATAGCTATTGTATGCTTGTAAGCACTGGCAAGCATTTGCTGAATAATACTTATATAACTATTGTTAGCAGTAGAAAGCATGAACTCCTCTGTAACCAAAGTTATTTTTAGGACTCTTTCTTGATGATAAAAAATAAGTAGATAATTAAAAATGAATGAATGTACAATGTTAATTTTTAGCTAAATATTTAATACGTCTTGATTATTTTGATTTCTAAATATATTACCATGTATCTAGACAGCTATGCCTTTCCAAAGTAGCTTTACACTGAAGTGTGAAAGTGAAACCAAAAGTAGTCTGTAACAAAGCCTGCAGTATGACAATGCAATCTGCTGTGTGAGAGGACTTCCAGGAAAAAAAGCCGTTCATTCTTTGAGTAAGGCAAAATCTGAGAGTCAGTTTTTCTCACTTGACAGTAGATAAGTATAACCAAAGTAAAGTTCTCTTTGGAGAGCTGTGAACATAATGGAAAAGAAAGTCATTTGTTTACCATGCTGTAATCGAATATTTTATAATAACACTCATTTTGAAGCATTGCCAAGGCTTTTGTAAGAAGTAATGGAAATATTGTGTTAGTATGAATAAGAAATGCTGGTTCTCTCTAGTAATAAATGAACGATAGAATTCTTTATTGCCATTGCCAAAAAATTTATACTAACAAGTATGCCCATATAATTCATGGCATGACATAGAACATTGTACTGTCTTATCAAATAAGGAAGCATTTTAACTTATAATAAATTTTACTTTATGAAGTAAATCTTCCTACAGTCTTCATAGATCATTGGTAAACATTATTATCATTAAAATTGATTTTTTTAAAGTTAAAAATAAGATTTCGAATAGTGGGATTTTAAAAAAAAATATGTTGTAACTAGTAGCCATATACTTTTTTTATTTTTTTGAGATAGAGTCTCACTCTGTCACCCAGGCCGAAGTGCAGTGGTGTGATCTTGGCTTACTGCAACCACCATCTTCCAGGTTCAAGCGACTCTCCTACCTCAGCTTCCCTAGTAGCTGGGACTACAGGTGCGTGCCACCATGCCCAGCTAATTTTGTATTTTTAGTTGAGACGGGATTACACCATATTGATCAGGCTGGTCTTGAACTCCTGACCTTGTGATCTGCCCACATCGGCCACCCAAAGAGCTGGGATTTCAGGCGTGAGCCAATGGGCCCAGCCCTAGTAGACATATTCTTAAAATGATAATCTGGAGAATTTAAAAAGTGAACTTATTCATGAAAAGAGCTTACTTGGTAGCTTCAGTTTCTTAAGATTTAGGATGCCTTATATGAGTGCTGCTTAGATTATGGAAGAAAACTAATTTTGCCATGCTCCATTTAGCAAGAATTATACATGAAAATTATGGTGTTCATAGAGATATTTTAATCACTCCTTTCTCCTGAATCATGTAATAGGTGCTATTAATAGAAATAGCTTATCAAATGGTCTTAGATTTCAATAGTTTTAGGTCAGCAAGTGTGGATTAAAATAACAGATATGCTGACATAGACTAATTTTTATGTCTTTTTCTATAAGAACATTGCAATGAGTTATTCCATTATAAACAGTATCTTGCAAATTGCTACAGCAATTTTGTAATACACTTTATTTCAGCTTCAATGTATTTATCAGGTAGCAGACAGGAATTAGGAACACAAATAGTTTAAGCCTTTAAAAAATTAATTTGAGTACTGTGTTAATATCAATAAATTAATAAAAGGTAAGTTTTTTAAAAAATAAAACTTTATCTGCTTAGCTCCAATTCTCACATTAAAAATAAAGAAAGTTCTTACTTGACAAATGTCCGTTTTTGTGTATGCTGCAATGTCAGATTTAATCAGAGACAAATATATATCTTTTTAAAATATCATCTTTTTAGACTTACTACAAATCATGTTGAAATAAGACTAGGTATTTAAGTGGTAATCATTATGATAATAAGAAAGGCATAATCAAAAGTAGAAAAGGCAGGATTATGATAAAAAATAACTAAAATGGAAAAATTAATTATGATTAACAAGTTCAATCATAAAATATTGGTGAATGTATTTTATGAATCAAGATATATACTTAATATATTCATTCTTTAAATTTCAAAAAAAATCTGTCAAATGAATAATATCAGAGAATGAGTTGTTTTATACAAACTTTAAGAGATATGTATAGTCAGGTTTTAAAGACTTCTATTTGCATTTGGAATTTAAATTTTAATTATGAATTTAAAAAGTGTAATCCTACATTTTTTAATGATAAAGGATCCCGTGCATCATATGACATTTGAAAAAAAGTTTATAATTCCATGCCATCAAACTTTTTAAAAGTGATGCCTTTGCTCATCACTATAAATTGCAACAATTTCTGTCAGTTGCAACAATTGCAACAATTGTTACTGACAGCAATTTCCAAGTATTTAAGCATCTTAAGTGTGCTAGGCAGAAAAACGGACCCATTGATATTCAATTCAAAGTACAGAGAACATATATGAATAGATTCAGTTACATGGCAGAGTAGAATTAAGGGTGCAGATGGAATTACGGTAAAACTAGTCTTAAAACAGAGATTATTATTTTTCATTTGGCCCCAATGTAATCTTAAAGATCCTTAAAAGTAGAAATGTAGGCAAAACAACGGCCAGTTTCCAAGAATTGTGACATGGAAAAGACCTAACTGGTCATCATTGGCTTTGAAGAGAAAAGAAACCATTAGCCAAAGAACGTGGGAATCTTTAGAAGGTGGAAAAGCCAGATGGATTCTTCTCAAGAGCCTCCAGAAAGGAACACAGTCTTCCTGACACCTTGATTTTAAACCAATGAGACACACTTCAGATTTTTTTTTTAACATTAATGTCTCGTGAGCGATTTTCAATGGCTATTTTTTGTGCCTGTTATTTATTGTTAATGTGTACACACATATACATATATGTATATGTATATTATATAGCTAGATTGATACCTATATGTATCTATCTCAGATTATCTATCTATCTATCTATCATCTATCTATCTATCTATCTATCTATCTATCTATCTATCTATCATCTATCATCCATCTAACTGTTTATATTTGCTATACTGGGGTGTGTGTGTGTGTGTGTGTGTGTGTGTACGTGCATGCGTATGCATATGTGTGTGTGTGTGTGTGTGTGTGTGTATTTCAAAGACCCATTTTGTATTTCTTTCCTGTTGCAGATGGGAAAGTTGAGTTTGGCAGATGGTAGCCATTCTGAGACTGAGGGTGTTGTAGTGAAAACTTACTGTTAAATTGGCCTCTTCTGTGGTATTCACATATGTATATATGTGTAAATGAAGAAAAAGGAGGGAAAGAGAATCTAAGTGTCACCCAAGTACTGAAGATTAAGCAATGAATGGAATTAAATCAAATAGTCTTGAAGAGGCAATAGATGGGTAAATAGAACAATTATAATAATATGAGTCACTGATTAAAGTAAAAGTAGTATGTCTAAGAATAGTAAGACAAATGAAAGATATAGAAATTTTCTAGATACACTGAGGCACCATTTCTACAGAGAATCTGTACTGTTCTAACTTTGCAGCTTACCAGTTTTGCCAGCTGATACTTTCTCAAAACCATTTTCTATTTATTTCTGAATAAAAATAGATAACATAAAACTTGGGTTTATTTTCTCTCTTATTAATTATGTGGCTGATATTAGATAAATACCCACATCTCCAGAGTCATGTCATTGATAGAATAAAGGAGTTTGATAAGGTGAGCTCTAAAGTTTCTTCTCTGCTGCTTTCCAGTAAGTCTGTGATTCAATTATTTATCTAACTTATAAATAAATCACCATTTGTTACTAAAAGCAGAGCCTCCTATTCCCTGATTTTAACTTCTCCACTCAAAACCAAAAATACATCTTCATCTATTTTCCTAGTACACATGGTTCTGACCTTACGACCAGAAAGACAGAAACAGGTCTGTTATGTAGATCCTTAGGTGATTTATTGAGTTGCCAGATATCCACAAAGTATGTTTCCTCAAACGATACTCAATAAGGCTAGACCAAATCACATTTGAAAATCCCTCTTGCTAAAACTCCCATTTCTCCACTGTTCCTAAATTTTTTCTGGAGTGAAATTAGGCATTTTCACAAAGAAACCCACAGAAATGAAAAAAGGCAAACTATGCTGATTTCATATGATTGTCTAAAAGTATTTTATTTAAACATAATACCATGATATATTTGCTTTAAGCAGTAGAAAAATGGAAAGCATAATGCTACTTTTCCTAAATCTTCCCTAGGAAATCATACAAACCTTAATTTTCACTGTCTAACTCTTTACAGAACAACAGGCACATCTTCATTTTTGTTAAATAAATATGCACAACGAAAACAGTCTTTCTCGCCCTCTGGAGTGGGCTCAATAATGATGACTCAATAATGATGACTCAAACCTATCAGGCTCTCATCTCTGGAACCTGTAAATGTTATCTTACATGAAGACAAAGGCTTTAAAGGTATGGTCAAAGATCTGCCAAGCCAAATATTGAGAAATTATCCTTGAGTGTTCTACCAGTCCCTAAATCCAGTTACAAGTGTCGAGACAAGAGGAAGATAATAAGCATAAAGGAGGAGAAGGCAATATTACCACAAAGGCACAGATTGTGGTGATGTGACCACAAGCAAAGGAATGCTAACAGCCACCAGATGTGAGAAGAAGCAAGGAACAAACTGTTGTATCTTCAGGGAGAGAGCGAGAGAGATTGCAGTCCTACTGATACCTTGATTTCAATGCAACCCTTGAAATTTATGTGGAAGTTCTAGCCTTCAGAACTGTGAGAGAATAATTTGTGTTGCTTGAGGCCACCAAGTTTATGGTAATTTGTAACCGCTGCCACGGGAAACTACTACATCCTACGAAAGAGCTCTGCATTTTTTATTATATTTAACAAATTTATTCTTTTAGATGAGTTGTAGGTGACAGTTTGTAATACAAGAACTGAAGTTATACTTTAAAAATAAAATGACAAAGACTTAGTTTATTAGTTATTTACATTTAATAATAGTGGAATAATAATTAGGTTTGCTGTCAGAAAATACTTAAACATTATTGATTCAAATTTTCCTGGTTTGCAAGTACTTCTGAGTACATCTGCAATTGTTTGTAGATTTTTCTTGTATCACAGCTAATGATGTAAGATTTAGTATTTAATATTATCACATAGTATATTAGTGCTATAAAATGTTTTTTAAATATACTGCATTTTCTGCAAGAACAAAGAATGAAATCATATAACTTATAATTATTTTCTAAACTATAACATAGAAGTCATTTTGAGTAATACAAATATAAAGATAATAGCTTAAAAACATATAGAAAAATTATCCCAATCCAATGACTCTAACAAGTTTCCTTATTTTTATAAACTTTTGAGTATAGTTTTAGATACACGGGAAATCTGCAAAGGTAATACAGAGTTCCGGTATATTCCACATGGAGTTTTGCTTGTTACTAACATCAATATAATCATACTTATGTCACAATTAATAAACTAATATTGATATTTAAGTCTTATTAAGTAGAATTAATACTTTATTCACATTTCTCTAGTTTTTTACTTAATATTTACCAAATTGCTAAAAAAATGCTGAAGAAAATTAAATATTATGTAACTAAATGAGACATTTGTGTTCATGAATTAAAAGGCTCGCTACTGCTAAAATATCATGTTTTTCCAATTTGTTCTATAGATTTAATACAGTCCTAAACGAAATACCAGTAACTACTTTGTAGCTATGGCAAACTGTTAATGTTTATATGAAAAGGCAAAAGACAACATAGCCAAACCAATACCTAAAGAGGACATATTTGGAAGTCTTATCCTACCTGATTTTAAGTGTCACTATAAAGTAAGAAAAATCAAGTAAAATTCAAGATGATGTTGTACTGTCAAAAGAATAGACACACAGATCAATGGAGCAGAATAGAGAGCTCAGAAATAGACCTACACAAGTATAGTCAACTGATCTTTGACGAAGCTGCAAAGGAAAGGATATAATCTCTACAAAAAATGGTAGGAGAACAATTGAACATCCTAATGCAAAAAGTTGAACCTAGGTAGAGACCTTACGCCTTTCACAAAAATTAAATCAAAGTGGATTAAAGGCTTATATGTAAAATGAAAACCTTTAAAACTTCTAAAGAATATAAGAATCTACATGAATTTAGAGTTCAGAGATGAGTTTTAAATGCAACACCAAAAGTATGATCCATGATAGAAAAGGTTGATAAGTTGGACCTTATTAATTTCATTCTTATATTTTTACTCCAGTTTTTATAATTCATCTATCTTCAACAGGTACAATAAACTTTATATGTGTTTTATGTTTTCCACTATTAGTATATAGATTTTTTATATCATTGTAGAGTCTTTTGGATTTGATTTCTTCTTTAAAAGTGTATATATAATTTAATTACTTTTAAATGCAAGTGTAGAAAAATAACAACTGGATGAGACCAAAATATGATTAATATCCTACAGATAAGACTTGGGAGCACTATAATTATAAACTTGTGGCAATTTTGATCTATTTTGCTAACTATTATATTTTATCTACTATATATAATTAGTTCAAAATTGATGACCACAACTCTCTTGTTACATGTGTTATCAAATACCTATAAGAAATAGACTTTTGTAAGATTACACTGAGTGAAGAATGTTCTCTTAGAGAATACAGCTGACTGAAACTGCAGTTGTAATTGCAAAAGTAGTGCTGAATAATGTTTTATGCCAAATGGGGGTTTTGTATCAGAAGAAAAATGATGAGACTCTAAACATCTATAAGATTTTAAAAATGATTTTTTAAAATCATCACACTACCTGCTATGAGTGGCGATGTGCCATCATTGTGAAGAACATGGGCTATCCACAATGCTTGGGTTCAAGTCCCAGATTGCCACTGGCTAGCTGGGGAATATTCTTTTTGTGCCTTACTTTGCTCATTTTTCAAACTGGAGCAACAGAGTATCTTTCTCAGGAGGCTGTGTTGAACTAAATAAAAGAAGGCATGTTGTTAAACAGTAATACTAACTACTATAGCTATACTTATTAAAATCTGTAATATGTGTGTATATAAGAGTATATCCAAAGTGCAAATACATAAACATATTAATTTAAAATCATCCACAATTTATGAATTTATGATCCACTAAACTAAAGGATATCTTATTTGATATACACATCACCGAAAAGCATAATATCCTCAATTTGATATATTTCCAAGTAAATTAGGTCTTTCTGTTGCAATGTAAGACCTACATATATTCTTGGTAAAGTTATAAGAATAAATTTGGAGCTAACAAAAAGAAAGCTTTTCCCAGAAAATAATTAGGTTTTCTAAGATTCTTTTCTTAATAAATTAAAATTTTGGTTACATACACTCATACTGACTGCCATTGAAGATAATGTTTTTGAATACATTTTTAATCTATGAAGAAAAGATAAAAGTGCAGTCCACAAATATTTTTAATTACATCAGTCATTTAAAATATTTCCAGATGGAATGTACAATTATGTGTCTGATAGATTTTACATTCTATCATATGAAATAATAATGCCCACTTTCAATGGAAATGAGGTGAACACAGTTACTTACTTTCTCTCTCCCTCTGAGTCTTGCTTTAATTCTCACTCTAGTGCTAAATCTCTTTCCCTCTCAATTAAATAGGCAGGCCCAGGCTGATTTACAAAAACGCCACTTTTTCCCACTTAATACATGGTGAACCCTTATTAAATACTATCAGAAAGGCTGAAATAAATACATATATTTTTCTTTAGAAAAAATCCAGCTGCTTAGGTGCATGTGTGCTCTGACATATGCAAAGACATTTCATGAAAGAAAGGTAGCTCTATATCTTCCTGATCTCAGTTCAGTGCTTCTAAAGTTGGGTAATCAAAAGGAGATATGACTATATTTTTAACTCTGTTCTCCCTGTCTATATATAGAAAGTAAATTTTCTCCATTAGAATGCTTTCAAGAGTGTGACTTTATTTTAATAACCTAAATATTTTATAAGTATTTAATATGGTATTTTATGAACGTGTAGGTGAAATCACTCATTAGATGGTAAAAATAATCAAATTTTGATAATGGTGCATCCTGCCTTAATAAAAGTACTATGGGGGCTGGAAGTAGTGGCTCATGCTTGTAATCCCAGGACTTTAGCAGGCAGTCAGATTGCTTGAGCTCAGGAGTTTTAGAACAGCCTGGGCAACATGGCAAAACCTGTCTCTGCTAAAAATATAGAAAATTAGCCAGGTGTGGTGGCACAAGCCTGTAGTCCCAATTACCCAAGAGGTTGAGGTGAATGGATTGCTTGAGCTTGAGAGGCTGAGGTTGTCATGAGCCAAGATTGCAACACAGCTCTGGGTGACAGAGTGAGACACTGTTTTAATAAATAAGTAAATAAGTAAAATCACTGTATTTTCAGAAAGTTTTCAGTAAAGTCTGAATTTGCAGAACACACAAGCCTCCTATCAACAAATAAGTTGCAACCGTTTCATTCTGCAGTTTTTGTAAGCTATTTTGCTCCTTGACACCATGCCAAAACTGAGATAGCAAGCCAAAACAAACAAATCACTTGCCTAAAAATGAACTTGAAATTTGTATTTTGAATAAGACTATTTACATTTACATAGATTAGACCAGTTAGAGATAATTTTAAATTTTGACATAAAAAAACTATTACCTTGAGTGATGTGTACATTAATTCAAGTGCAATGCTCATAGAATAGTTTGCCATAACATATTCCAAGGTAGAAGTAAAACTCCAAAAGTAATAGATAACTACACATAAAGAGGATAATTAGATAAGAGCAGTTCATAACCCTTTAAAATATTATAGAGATATTAGTTATTTAAGAAAATTTAACCTGGCTGGGCACAGCGCCTCAGGCCTGTAACCACAGAGTTTTGGGAGACCAAGGCAGCCGGATTGCATGAGGCCAGGAGTTCAAGACCAGCCTGGCCATTATGGGAAAATCCTGTCTCTACCAAAAATACAAAAATCAGCCAGGTTTAGTGGCACACATCTGTAATTCCAGCTACTCAGGAGGCTGAGGCATGAGAATCGCTTGAACCCAGGAGGCAGAGATTGCAGTGAGCCAATATCACACCACTGCACTCCAGCCTGGGTGACAGAGCAAAACTCTGTCTCAAAAACAAATTAGTAAAAATAAAAATAACCAGATGAATTACGAAGAAATACAATGTATTCAATGAACAACACTCTCCTTCATAAAATGTCAGATTCACTTTGGTAAGTGACTAAAATCTTTGTTGAGTTACTAAAGTTTCCAAGTTAATTTGTCTTTACTGTTTATGAGGTGAATTGAGAAAAGGAAATGATGGTTTTTCATTACTGGATTCCGTTAAATAATATTGTATTAGTCCATTCTCACACTTCTATAAAAAACTGCCCAAGACTGGGTAAATTACAAAGAAAAGAGGTTTTATAAAACCACAGTTCCACATGGCTGGGGAGGCCTCAGGAAACTTACAATCATGGTAGAAGGTGAAGGAAAAGCAAGCACATCTTATCGTGGCAAAGCCGGAGATGGGGGCACGAACTGTCACATTTTAAAAACATCAGATCTCCTGGGAACTCACTCACTCTCAGGAGAACAGCATGGGAGAAACCACCCCCCAGGAGCCAATAACCTCCCACCAGGTCTTTCCCTCAACACATGGGGCTTACAATTGGAGATGAGATTTGAGTGGGTACATAGAGCCAAACCATATCATGTACTGAAAAAAAAAATAGCTGTTTTAGCAATCTGTGTCTTCATGTTTTCGTCTTAAAGAATTTCTATACAAAGTGAGATAAAGTCCTATACATTTTAAACCATAGTAATTGTTCACCAATAGTGAGCACAGACATTAGAAACAATTTATTAGTGACAAAATATTATGCCTTAAAGTTCAACTGTAATGGAAATTCTTCTATTATGTGTTATTCATTTAGGTTCTATTCGTATCTTCCTTTGGATAACCATTAATATCAGGGATATGACTATTTGCTGTAAAATTCGACTTAGAAGTTATTTTAAAAACCAGGGCTTTAACCATTGGCATGATGTAACTGGATTAGATGCAACCGGTTCTTGGCCTCTCCAACCCCTACGAATGGGGAAGGGGCCTCAGTGTTGCGGTGAGTGTTACAGCTCACTTAGAACTCACGGACGGAAAGACTGTGCGGTAGTGTGGTTTATTAGGTAGAGCAAAAGGGCAACTTACACACCGTGGAAGGGGACCTGAAGCAGGTGCCATTGAAGGCTAGAGCGGCTGGAGCTTATAGCCCTGAGTTATTCCTTCACCTTTCTTACTCTCGTCCAATGAGAGGGTTTTCTTTTAATTTTTCTCTGGATCTGTTGATCTTTGAATCCTTTACCAGATTGGTTACTGCTTTAAAAACCCTGAGTCATTGAGCTTTCACCTTCAGAGACAAGGGGCAGGAAGAGTCCCTGCACTAGAAACAAAGCCCCTAGCCCGCCAGAGATGGGAAAATTACTGTGCTTGAAAGCAAGCCCCTAGCCTACGGGGAAGTTCCTCTTAAGGACCAGAGGCGGGAAATTCCCTGCACTCGAAACAAAGCCCTAGCAGACCCTGAAAGTTCCTCTAACACAGTCCTTCAATGACAGATTTAAACACTAATTTATTTTATTTATTATTTTTTTTTCTGAGTAATTTTTGGGAGCAGCGCCTGCTTTTTTTTCCGGTCTCTAAGGAACAGTGGTCTGCTAAGGGAACTGCAACATCTATACAGAGGCTGTGCTGTGATTTGTGGAGATTTCTTTTTTTTTTTTTTTTTTAAGAAGGAAAGGAAAAGAGATTAAGAAAAAGAGGGAGAGAGAACAGGAATATTGCTTTATTCTATGAATGGGTATTAATAATGGCCGATCATTATTTTGTGTATTTAAAGTGGAGAATGTATATTTTATGTATCTAAAGTGGAGAGCTCTACAAGTGCTTATTAAATTTACTTGTTCCAGATCTGAGTTCAGATTCTGGATATCCTTATTAATTTTCTGTCTCGTGAGTCTAAATTTCTTTATGGGTCTTATGTATCTGGGTGTTAGGATGCATTGATCCTTATACCACTCTATCTTTGTTGTTTTGAAATCTGTTTTATCAAATGCATGAATTGCAACTCCTTTTTGTTTATTTATTTGTTTTTGTTCTCCATTTGGTTGGTAAATCTTTCTCCAACTCTTTGTTTTTAGTCTTTGTGTAACACTAATTTAAACAAATTAAAATTTCCTTGCCGCGGTCCTTACTGTCTTTTGGAAGCCTAATATGCTCCCTTTGCCTCTCTGCTCTGCAGTCAGCTTCAGGGAGTTTCCTGCAAGGCAGATTAAGGTTATAAGAGCTTCTGCTGGAATCTCACAGGAAGCAGTTTGGGTATGTGTGTTTCCTCTGAATAATTGTTAGGTGTGACAGCTGTGGTGGCTCAAGCCTATAATCCTACCACTTTGGGAGGTTGAGGTGGTGGATTACTTAAGGCAAGAAGTTCAAAACAAGCCTGGTCAGAATGATGAAACTCCATCTCTACTAAAAATACCAAAAAAAGCCGGACATGGTGGCAGACACCTGTGATCCCAACTATGAGGAAGGTTGAGACAGAATTGCTTGAATCTGGGAGGTGGAGGTTGCAGGGAGCCGAGACTGCACCACTGCACTTCAGTCTGGGTGACAAAGTGAGAGCCTGTCTCAAAAAGAAAAGAAAGAATTGCTAGATGTAAGTAATTCTGGATTGGCAACTAGCAATGATATTCAGTATCTTACTCACTTTAGATTAAAAAGAGGATGCTCTATAGGGCATTTGGCTCCTAGAAACAAAGCATGATAATACAGACAAAAATTGCTTACTTATTCAGTGGACTCAGATAAGGACTATGATATTATGCTGCTAATAGAGATATGGCTCAACCCTCAAATATTAGCCAAATTTTTATGGTGACAGTCAAAATAGGAATTGAAAAATTATATTTCTTGCTTTTATTAAGATTATAGTAAAAAAATAAACTTGCACATGCTATCCTTTGAGTGTTTCATTCTGATAGTTCTGAAATTAGATTGCTGTAATAGGTTATTTTTAATATGTGGACCTCTATAAGACTGTGTCTAACCTTGCAAATAATGAATAGTGTATAAAGTAGATGAAAAGAATGAAAATAATGTGAACCTAGTGTATGCCAGGCCCTGCGTCAATCTAGTGAATGGGACTAGATTCTAAGCCAGGTGTATTGGACTAAAAACTACACAAGCCATACCATCTCTGTGAAAACAGGGGATTTGTGTAAAACATTTCTCAATTTTATAGCTAAGAAAACTTAGAAAGTTTCCCAGAAAAGACTAATGTATTAGTGAAAATTATAAATCTAGACTATAGCTTGTTAGAATAAAAGAAGATGTATTGAGTTTAATTGAGATTAAAAGTCTTTAATTATGTAAAATTCTGAATCGTAAGGATCAGGTGACACATTGACTCACATTTTACCAGCAGAGGAAAAGACCAGAACTCAGAAATGCAAGATAAGTGAAATTTGATAGAAATGTTAATATAACTGAAGCAGAGATGGGATAATAGGACTTTAAGATATATTTAACTGCCATTTTTATATTTAATATTATTATACCAAAAAGGCACCCGTAGAGTATCATTTATAAGCTAGTTCATTGACTTTTTCCTTCACTATTATTTATATTTAAATATAGGTTTGTAAAACAAATTTATTATTTATAAAGTGAATATATTCTATTACTGATTTACATGCTCTCAGAAAATCAGTTTTATTTGGATGACAAATACTATAAACTGCTCTGACCTAAAGGTCAGATATTAAAGAGGGTTGTGAAATGTATTTAGCACCTACCTAAGGTTTTCATCCTAATATATCAGAAAAATTCAAATACCACTGGAAATATAAGAGTGCTGAATTAAAATTAATTTTAATAGTATATGTCAGAAACAACATTATGGATTTTTATATTTAAACTCTCCATAGAAATTTTTTCTCCTAAATATGAAGAGTAATCTGTATCTCAACATTAACTTAGATTTGTTTTGGAAAATATATTGATTTTTACAGTATTACAGAAGTGAATTAAAGTGTTAAGATGAAATTGACTTAGTGTACATTTAGATTATTCCCAAGCATAAGGAATTACACACATAAAAATAACTATTTTATCAAATAATTTAAGTATGTAAATCACTAATGTGTATAAGGTGGAACACTTAAGTAAATGCTCCTTTGAAATAAAGTTTTCACAAAGATGGGGTTCCTAAGGGCTCTGAAAAATTTGATGGAGTGTAACCCAAAGATACCCTAGGATCCTGTTTGTTTACACATTCATGTGGAAGTCCCTCCTGCTATAACACGGGGAAATGGAATATATAAAGTGACTAATTACTCAAAAGCATGCAAATTAGCATATCATTTTTATGCTCTGTTTAGGAAAAAAAAAGCACTGAGAACCAAAAGCAAATTGGGAAGTCATATTTTGTATTGTGACTACTTATGTATTCCTGTCCTCTCCTATCCCATGCTCCCATCTCAGGAAAACTTAGTGGAATGCAATGGTAACTATGGGGTTGACAAGATTAAGTGATTGAAATTGCCATGATGGACCCAATAAAAATCATCCCATTGGAAAAAAATGGGAATACATTTTCATCGATGGAATAAATTGAGAGCCAAACTCCTTGAAGAACTAAAATTTCCCCATTTATTTTAAAGTCACTTGTAACTAAACATTTGGCATGTCTGAATAGCACCTAGATTAACTACTTCTGCAAATGAGAAGCAATTCAATGTTTTTTCTTATCTGCAAGGAAATTGTTTATTTCACATTATAGGCTTTTCACCTGCAAAATTTTATTTCAAAATTACTTGTTGATGTACAAGAGAACAAAGAAAAAAATAAACATTTTTAAGTGAATGTATTAACTTTCATTTTCCTCCAAATTTGGGACCTAAGACTAATCTACTTGCTTATTGCCAATTTGAAACAAACAAACTTCTCATCTCTTTTGTGAAAGTCTATCATAATAATTCAGATTTATGGAGAAATGTATTAACCCTTACATCACACAAAAATGATACTCACTGTTGTAAAAAACATTTACTGGCCCACATAAATTTTTCTTAGTTATAAATGATTTTGTAGTGAAACTTGTAGCAGACGGTAAAATAAAAACCAAGAAATTATGAACCATTGATAATAATAATAATTTAACTAAATCTTAAAGCAAAATAACAGAATGTCTCTTTTTGACTATTATAATAATCATAAATATAATATATAACATATATAAATACATACACACATATATATGTAAGCTCTTTCTCAGTACCAAGTTAAACAGCTGTCAGTGGTTTTTTTCCTCTGGATGATGACATTTAAAATATGCTCTTTTAGAATGTTTATTTTCATAAATCTTTTTTATCTTTGTAATTCAGTGGCATTATTCCCACACTCCTTTGAAAAAGCCCAACAAGCAGTGAAAAGAATTGGACTTTAAAGCAACCTATTGCAATGTGGAAGAGAATCAGTTGGAATTGTATATATTTGGACAGCCATAACTATGATATTAAAGAGACAGGTCATGCCTGACCTGTTGTTGAAATAACCATAGGCTGGCAACACATTCCTTAAGAGCCTCACAACCTTCTATCAGTCAAGATTCGTGGAGGACAGATGTTTTCCATCAGAGTGATAGTATTTTTACATTGTTTTCATTAAACTGTCATTTTTTAAACTGCTTCAATTTCAGGCCTCTCTTTATTACTTTGTTAGTTTTAATGTGTCTCCCTTTACCTTGGATGACAGGGAGGTGGCTCTGACTTTAATTGTGTGTATACTTGCTAAAAATTGAACTATACAAACTTACAGTAATCCTCTCTGGAACTGTGCCTAATGGTGAAGTGAAAATAATATTGGAACCAGTAGCAGCTTAAAGATGACCAGTTATTTATGGCATGAAGACTGAGAAATATTATGTACACATTAAAATGCTTTGAGGTGAAACATTTATGCAACTCACATTGAAAGAATCAATAGCCTTGATATATTAGTGAAGTTGAAAATATTATTCATTTAACACAAAATGGATCTGAGAGAGAAATAAAATAGATGTTCCAAACCAACATCCATCTGGCAAACTCAGAAAACACCCTCAGTGCAATTGAACTAAATGATCCTTTCTAAAAAGTTCCTATTGAATGCAAAAGTTTAAAATATCCATTGTATTCCCTTTGGATGGCAATATTTACTTGAGTTTTCTCATTTAGATGTTTCTCTTTTATCTTATTTATTGTTTGCATGACTTGTGAGGTACAACCCTGAGGACCTTAGTTTACATAGTGGTTTACAGAGGAGAATTTATCCCTGAACCAATTATTTGAGAATGGTGGCTGTATCATACATATGTAAAAGAAGCAACTGATGATAGACCCTTTACCACATAAGTACCTTCTAATTTTGCTCTGATTTTCCTCACAGACTTGTGAGAATGCATCAAAAATACAATTTCTGAGAAGCTTGTATTAAATGAAATAGTAATCTCCTGAATCTGTGATTTGGCATACATATTTTATAAAATTAAAAAAAATCAGAATTAAGAGAGGAATATATTTAAGTGTTAAAAGTCTACATTTTAATTCCTTAATTAATATAAAGATATTAAATTACACCTTTATCACTGTGAGGAGTCATTATCTAGAATATTTTTTCCACTGATACCATAATTTTCTTTGAAAATCAATACTTTTAGCTTATCACAATTATAAGAGTGGTTGTTAATATAGCTTCTGATCTCTCTGAAATAAATTTGTATTCTATTAAAATAAAAAACTATTCAAATAAAGGTCAGTACAGTCTTATCACAATATGAATCAGTTTCTAGAACTGAAATTCATTTTCTAGGTTATATTTTGATTGTGCTGAATGTTTCCATATAAAAGGAAACACAACTTTGTGATCCTTTTGCATTTACTTCTTAAGTATTCAACTAAACAAATAATCAAAAGATTATCTCTATGAAAAGATACATTGCCTTTCACACTTACTAATGTACACCCTATAATATTGAGGAACTGTGTTAGAGAAACTTCCAGGGTCGGCTAGGGACTTTGTTCCCAGTGCAGAAATTTTCTCACCTCTGGCTCCTAAAGGTAGCAGCTCAGTGACTCAGGGTTTTAAAATAGTAACCAATCTGTTAAAGGATTCAAGGATCAACTGATCCACAGAAAGTTTGAAAAAAACCCTCTCATTCTCACTAGATGAGAACAAGAAAGGGGAGGGAATAACAGGGTATAAACTACAGCTGCCCAAGCCTGTAGCAGCACTCACTCTGGGTCCCCTTCCATGGCATGGAAGCTGTCCTTTTGCTCTGCCTAATAAGCCACACTACTGCACACTCTTTGGGTCCATGACTTCTCTTTGAGCTGTAACACTCACCTTGACTCCTTGGCCCCCTTCCCCATTCATCAGGGTTAGAGAGGCCAAGAACCTGAGTTCCAGAAATTCTGGTTGTATCTAATCCTGTTACATCTGTTAGTGAGACAGCCAGGAGTTACTTTGAACTTCAGTGCAGTGAGTGACTCTGGACCCCTTTCACTTGCTTATCTGTCCTTCTCAGGAGGCAAATTACCAGGCACCTGTTGGCCAGTTAAAAGCAACAAGTGCGTGCAGGGGCTGGACTAAAGACACTGGTGTCAGGATTTCTGAGAAAGGACTCTCTAACAAACCCTGGCTCTTCAGAACTGGGAGTGTTGGTTTCCCTGGAACCAGTTCTCTCTCTCCATTCTCTCTTTCTCTGGTTCAAGCTGGGGGTCAGTTAGGGGTGAAAAACAATGGTCCTAAACCCCCGTTTGATCTGGTTGAGGTTATGGCCTTGCCTAGTTGCCCCTAAGAGACAGCCACCCATGTAAACGCCACTCAGCCTTTTAGACCCCGACCTCCTGGGTTCAGATATTTACAAGAAAAGCTTCTTCCAGACTCTTTCCACTAAAATATTTGCTATACCTGATGCCATTACCCTTCCTCTAGGACCTTGGGGCTCTTGGGGTGCCAGTCCAGAGACCCTTGTCCATGGTGCCCCTAGGCCTATACCTATGAGGACCACCTACAGTATAAATACACAGGACTGGTTCCCTTAGTTTGCTGTACTAGGCTACATCCTAACAGAGCCAGGGTCTATCAGTAGGTACTGGAGGTTACAAGACATTTTATTTTCTGTCACCCACAATTTCCCAATCCAACTGAATGGTGCCAGGACCCTACAACCTACCATTTGTCATGTTTGGGATCAGCCCTCCATATGGCAGAACTTTTCCATTTAGAGCAGCATAATCAGACCTGGTCCAAGACTCAAGTAGTTAATTACAGGGCCCACAGCAATAGGGCATACTCCTATGAACGAAAGTGGGGAGAGAAGGCTTTGGTCTGGAGAGCATTGTCCTGGCTTTGATCCTTTGGCCAGCCATTACCTTCCTTAAGATTGTTATGTTTAGAGACACTTCTCAAGGAATTTATTCTGGGGCAGTTTTATGGTCAAGCCTATGCTAATTGGACCCTTGCTAGGGAATATAAATGACACCCATCATGTAAGCTTCACTGGCCTAGTTCTTCAAGGACATGCTGGTGCCAGGCTACTAAACCTGACAGTCCCCATTTCCTTTAAGGTGGCCAAAAAAGGACATTAGACAGTGAGGATATGCCCATTATGCTGGTAAGCATGATTAAACCTGGCAAATGGGAAACATCCACCAGATAATCACACACCTAGGGTGCAGGAAAATTACAGAGTGCTGTACTGCTGAGGGACACCGCAGGGTTGGCAATTACCAGACATAACCCAGGATGCATGCATCCCTCTGTTCAATTTCAGATGGGTGCTACTCTTCCCAAGGCAAAGTCACCCTTAAAGTGTATCCTGGATAACTGAGACCAATTTGACCACAATCTTTGAAGAAGAAGCAACTTATCTTATTCTGCAGCATGGCCTGGCCACAATACCCTCTTGAGAGTGGAGAATCCTTGCCACCTGAAGGAAGTATAAATTATAACACTCTTCTACGATTAGACATTTTCTGTAGGAGGGAAGGTAAATGGAGTGAAGTCCCTTATGTACAAGCTTTCTTTTCCTTATGGGATATTCCTCAACTATGTAAAGCTTGTAACTTATGTCCTACTGGCTGCTCCCCAGGACTACCCCCCTACCCCAAACTCCCTATGGCTGCTCCCTCCACTGATGCTAACAGGCTCTCTGCAGCTCCTATGACCCAAGAGGAATCAGGGAAAACTAAAATGACCAAGGGACCACAGGCTACTAGGATGCCCCAACTCTGCCCTCTACAGACTGTAGGAGGGGAATTTGGCACAATCAAAGTACATGCTCTTTACACCTTGTGACTCAAAGCAAATCAAGGAGGACTTAGGAAAATTTTCGGGTGACATGGACAAGTACATAGATGTTCTGCAGGGCCTGGGTCAATCCTTTGAGCTAGACTGGAAAGATATCAGGTTACTGCTTAGTCAGACCTTAACCAGTAATGAGAGAGATGCTGCTCTAACAGCAGCTCAAGAGTTAGGGAACACTTGGTACCTTAGTCAAATGAATGTCAAAATGATGCCAGAGGAAAGGGAAAGAGTCCCTACAGGTCAACAGGCTGTCCCTGGTATGGACCCTGACTTGGATCCTGACTCAGAACATGGGGACTGGAATTGTAGGCACCTATTGATCTGCATACTTGAGGGATTAAGATGGACCAGAAAGAAACCCATGAACTATGCAAAGTTATTTACCACAACTCAGGGAAAGGAAGAAAACCCAACAGCCTTCCTTGAGCAGTTACAGGAGGCCTTAAGAAAGTCTACTCCCCTGTCACCGGACTCCATCGAGGGTCAGCTAATACTAAAAGACAAATTTATCATGCAATCAGTAGCAGACATTAGAAGAAAGCTCCAAAAACTGGCCATGGGGCCAGAACAAAGTCTAGAATCATTACTAGATCTAGCAACCTTAGTATTTCATAACAGAGATTAGGAGAACAGACCAAAAGGGACAGAAGGAACAAGAAAACGGCCACAGCCCTTGCCAAGGCAGGCAGAACTGAGAGGCTTGGTAAAGGAAAAAGTCTGGGTTAGCTGCCAGTCTGGTACCTAAGCTTGCTATCACTACAGTCTTTGGGGACACTTTAAGATTTTCCCAAAAGGAATGGACCACCTCCTCGTCCTTGCCCACTGTGTCAAGGGGATCACTGGAAGGCACACTGTCCCAGGGGATGAAGTTTCTCAGGTGACCAAGGTTCTGAGGTGGCTAACAAGATGACCCAACAGCAGAACTGAGGGTGCCCAGCGCGAGCGGCAGCACAAGCCACCACCCTCACTGAGACCTGGGCAAAGCTAACCATAGAGGGCCAGGAGGTCAATCTTCTCCTGGACACTGGCGTGGCCTTCTCAGATTTGCTTTCCTACCCTGGACGGTTGTCCTCCAAGTCTGTAACTATCTGAGGAGTCCTAGGACAAGCAGTCTCCTGATATTTCTCCCAGCCCCTACGCTGTAACTGGGGAACTATGCTCTTCTCCCATGCCTTCCTCATCATGCCAAAAAGTCCCACTCCCTAACTAGGGCAGGACCTGTTATCCAGAGCAGGAAACATTATCTATATGAATGTCAGGAGAAAGATCCCTCTCTGCTGCCCAATATTTGAAGAAGGGATTAATCCTGAAGGGATTAAAAGAATGCCTGCCCAATTCAAGTAAAGCTAAAGGATCCCATCTCTTTTCCTTACCACAGACGGTACCCCCTAAGACTGGAAGCCAAAAAGGTTCTACAGGATATTGTAAAAAATTTAAAAGCTCAGGATCTAATAAGGTCCTGTAAAAACCCTTGTAATACTCCAATTTTAGCAGTATAAACCTAACTGACAATGGAAGCTGGTGCAAGATCTCAGGCTTATCAATGAAGCTGTGATCCCTTTTTACCCAGCTGTACCCAACCCACACACCTTGCTCTCTCAAATACCAGGAGAGGCACAATAGTTTACAGTCCTGGACTGTAAGGCTGCTTTTTCTGTTCCATTACATCCAGACTCCCAGTTTCTGTTCACCTTTAAAGACGCTTCAGATCACACTTCTCAGCTCATCTGGACAGTATTACCCCAGGGCTTTTGAGATGGTCCTCACCTGTTTGGCCAGGCTTTAGCTCAGGGCATTAGTCATTTTTTACACACAGGTACCCTGCTCCTCCAATACGTGGATGACTTATTTTTAACTGCTAACTCAAAAACCCACTGAGGACCTCTTAAACTTTCTGGCCACCTGTGGATATAAGGTTTTCAAATCAAAAGCCTGACTTTCTAGGCAACAGGTAAAATACCTACAACTTGTTTTGTCCAAAGTCATTTGGGCCTTGACGAAGAACGTCTCCAACTCATACTAGCTTTCCTGCATCCAAAATCCTTAAAACAGCTGCAGGGATTTTAAGGAATAACTATTTTCTGCTGATTGTGGATTCCAAGATGTGGTGAGATAGCCAAATCTCTATACATTCTGATTAAGGAAACCCAAAAAGCTAACGTCCATCTGATATGATGGGACCCTATGCCCAGGGCAGCCTTTCAGTCCCTGAAGCTGGCATTACTGCAGCAGGCTCCAGCTCTTAGCCTTCCTACAGAAAATGACTTTTCCTGAGGAAAAGTCAGGGATGGTGCCGGGGGTTCTAACCCAGACTTGGGGGACCATGCCACAACCAATGGCATACCTAAGTAAGGAAATTGATGCAGTAGCAAAAGGCTGGACACACTGCTTGTGGATGGTAGCCACAGTGGCTATATTTGTCTCAGAAGCCATTAAAATAGTGCAGGGAAAAGATCTAACCATATGGGCTTCACATGATGTAGCTGGAATTCTGGCCTCTAAAGGAGGCTCATGGCTGCCTGACAACCGCTTACTCAAATATCAGGCCTTCATGCTCTAAGGGCACATACTTCAGCTGCACACATGCACAGCCTTCAATCCAGCCACGTTTATTCCCAAAGGTGGGGCAGAGAACATGACTGTCAGCAGGTTATAGCTCAAAACTACACGGCCCAAGAAGATCTCTTAGAAACTCCTCTATCTGATCCTGACCTTAACCTGTACACTGACAGAAGTTCGTTTACAGAAAATGGAGTTCAGAAGGCAGAATATGCAGTAGTCAGTGATCAGAAGGTGCTTGAAAGTAATCCCCTTCCTCCAGGAACTAGATGCCCAACTGGCAGAACTAGTAGCTCTCACTCGAGCTCTCAAATTGGAAAAGAGAATAAACATTCCAAGTACGCTTATCTGGTTCTCCACGCTCATGCTGCCATATGGAAGGAAAGAGAGTTCTTAACCTTGGCAGGAACTCCCACTAAATATCATAAAGAAATTTTAGATTTATTACAAGCTGTCCAACAACCCAAAGAGGTAGCAGTCTTACACTGCCGAGGTCACCAGAAAGGAGATGAAAAGGAAGCAGAGGGTAATCACAGAGCTGACCTAGAGGGAAAAAAAGGCAGCTAAATAAGGTTTTACAGAAGGACCTTTAATATAGGAACTTCCTCTCCAGGGGACTACACCTCAGTACTTATCAGAAGAGGTAGAGTGGGCAATCTCCCAGGGACATAATCTTCTTCCTTCAGGATAGCTAGCTACTGAGGAAGGAAAAGTACTCCTCCCTGCTGCCAGCTGGTGGGAAGTACTTATATACACAATAATTGCTACATCAAGCTTTCCATATGGGTATAGAAAATACATATCAATTGACCAAATCTATATTTACCGAGAAAGGTCTCTTCAAAACTATCCAATAAATAGTCAAAGGATGTGAAATATGCCAGAAAAACACATCTCAAAGATCCTCTGAGGAACAGTGAACCAGTCATTATCCAGGTGAGGACTGGCAAATGGACTTTTACCCATATGCCTAGGTCCCAGGGATATTCACATCTGTTAGTATGTGTCGGTACCTACCCAAGCTGGGTGGGGGCTTTTCCCTGTAGGACAGAAAAAGCCCAAGAGGTAATAAAAGTCCTGATTAATGAAATCATTCCTAGATTCGGCCTCCCTCTCTGTCTTCAAAGTTATAACGGCCCCACCTTCAGAGCTGCAGTAACCCAGGAATCTCCAAAGCATTGGGAATACAATATCACCTCCACTGTGCTTGGAGGCCTCAGTCCTCGGACAAAGTGGAAAAGGTGAAAAAACTCTAAAGAGATATTCAAAAAATCTTGCACAGGAAACCCACCTCTCTTGTGGCCCACTCTGTTACCAACAGTACTCTTAAGGGCTAGAAACTCTCCTCAGAAAATAGGACTTATTCCCTATGAGATGCTATATGGATGAGCCTTTCTTACCAATGGTCTCATATTAGACAAAGAAATAGCAGACCTAATAAAAGATATAACCTCCTTGGCTAAGTACCAACAGGCACTTAAGACCTTACCTGAAGGACACCCTAGGGAAAAAGGGAAAGCGTGATTCTGCCCTGGAGATTTAGTATTTGTCAAGTCTCTCCCCTCCAACTCTCCCTTTCTAGGTGCATCTTGGGAAGGACCAATTTCAGTCATTCTGTCTACCCCAATGGCAGCTAAGGTGGTGGGAATTGACTTGTGGATCCATCACACTCGGCTGAAACCTTGGACTTCTCCTCAAGAAGACCAGGGGTCCTCTTCTCCACTGTCTGAGCTACCTTTCATACACTGGTGAGTCATTCGAGTATTTGCGGTTGCTCTTCTGATGAGATCCTCAGGAAAGTAACTAACTCATGAGTCTAACTTACTTTCTGGGATTGACAGGAAGATCACTCTTAACTTTACTATTTCCAACCAGACTCTATGTGGTCACCCCTAAGACTTGGCCCACATCCCATAGACTTTCGACATCCATGGCTTTCTGCCTAATACCTCTAATAGCTCTCCTCCTCTCCCTCTGATATTATCACTCTCTAACTATGACCTCTCCTGTGGCCCTCATTATTTCATTATCCTCTTTGCTGCCTGTCCCCTGCTTCATTCCCATCGCACTTGCAAATGCACCCAAAGGGTACAACTGGAACAATATTGCATGAGGAATGAATCCACTCTCCAACTGGTCTTTGGGATCAGGTCTACAGGCCTCCTTTACATCCTATACTTATATGCACAAAAATCTCTATACATCTGCTTCCCTGTGCACATACAACTTAAACGCATATTGGACGTGAACAATAACCAGCCCTTATAAACGCATATTGGATGGGAACAATAACCAGCCCTAATTGTCCAGCTGCCATGGGAACCACCGCTTGCTGGACGTACTTTACCCACATCGGGACTTTAGATGGGGGCAGAGTTCAAGATCAGGCACAGGAACAGTGTCTCCAGGAAGTAACCTCCAGCTTAGGCAAACTACCCCCAATTCCTACCAAGATCTGGACCTTTCTGAGCTACACGAAATCCTTTGCACACATTCCGGTCTGCTCAACTTATTTAACACCATCCTCACAGGAATGCATGAGGCTTCCTCTGACAGCCAAATTGACTGTTGGATGTGCCTCCCACTATGCTTCAAACCCTATATCCTGGTTCCAGTTCCATACTTATGTAACACAACCCACCATCAAATCATATGGGGCTTATAGGTCCCTTGGTCACCAATCTACAAATCCCAACTGCTTCCAACTTCACTTGCGTGAACTTTACTAACAACTCGGATGCTTCTCTATGCCAAAACTGGGTTACCTACCCCCAGGCCTCAACTGCCTTGCACCAGGCTGATTCTTTGTTTGTGGCTCCTCAGCCTACTGCTGTCTAAACAATACCCTGGAAGAAACATGCCTCCTCTCCTTCCTAGTGCCCTCCCACATGACCATTTACACTAATTCTCAATTGTAGAGCCTTCTCTTGCCCAGGTCATGACATACTCGAACCCCAATTCTTCGATTCATCAAGGGGGCCAGAATAGAGGAATTACTACCTCCATTCATTTTTACTATAAACAATCCCAGGATTTAAATAAGGACATGAAAAATGTTTCTGATTCTCTTGTAACAACAAAAGCAGCTTAACATTTTAGCTGCCATGGCTCTTCAAAATTGAAGAACCCTGAATCTGTTAATGGCAGAGAGAGAAGGAACTTGTCTCGTTTTAGGAGAAGGATGCTATTATTTCGTAAACTAATCGGATATCATCCTAAACAAGGTTAAAGAACTCAGTGACCGAATATGACACAAGGCTAAAGACCTCCAAGAAAGAGGATCATGGAACTTGCTTAACAACCGGCTACCCTGGCTCTCCCCTTTTCTGGGCCCCTTAATAACCATCCTATTATTGCTTGCCTTTGGGCCTTGCATCTTTAACTTTCTTGCGAAATTTGTTTCCTCCAGAACTGAGGCCATGAAGCTACAAATCGTGCTGCAAATGTAACCCCAAATGTCATTGGCTCATTTCTGTCATGGACCATTGGATCAACCTGCAACCCCAGAAGACTCCCCTCTGGAGGAAATCTCAACTGCAGGACCCATTTCTATGCCCCAGTTTAGCAGGAATTATTTAGAGTGTTCACCACCTTTGTCCCAACACCAGTTGGACTTTCCTGTTCAGAAGAGGGAGTGAGGGACTGTGTGAGAGGAACTTCCAGGGTCAGCTAGGGACTTTGTTCCCAGTGCAGGAATTTTCCTGACTCTGGCTGGTTAGGGGCTTTGTTCCCAGTGCCAGGATTTTCCACCTCTGGCCGGCTAGGGGTTTTATTCCCAGTGCAGGAATTTTCCTGCTTTTGGCTCCTAAAGGAGGCTCAGTGACTCAGGATTTTAAAACAGTAACCAATATATTAAAGGATTCAACAATCAACTGACTCAGAGAAAATTTGAAAAAACTCCTCTCATTGTATGAGAATAAAAAGGGGAGGAAATAACTTAGGGGTATAAGCTCCAGCCACCCAAGCCTGTAGATGCACACCCTCTGAGTATCCTTCCATGGCGTGGAAGCTGTCCTTTCTCTCTGCGTAATAAACTGCACTACTGCATACTCTTTGAGTCCATGAGTTCTATGTGAGCTGTAACACTCACCAAGACACTGAGGCCCTCTTCTCCATTTGTAAAGGTTGGAGAGGCCAAGAACCTGAATTCCAGAGAATCCACTTGCATCTAATCCAGTTACAATATGAAGTTTAATTACCCAGCTTAATAATTCACAAAGCTAACAAAAGAAGGATAATGAACAATCACAGTCTAAGTATAGAGTGACAAGACACATATATATTTCTTTAATGAAATTAATTTAGAATTATAATTAAATAGATTACTTACTAGTTTACAATATAATTTCATTTAACTAAATGATTATGGTTTATAAAGAGTCTCTTCCCCCAATTGTGGCATATATTGTACAATTTCACACATACAAAATAGACTCCCAATAACAAAAATCAGTGATACCTGTTTTAATTATGAGCAGGAAGCTTTCAGGCAATGCAATGAAAAAAGTCTGTACTTTTATACAATATTAATTATTAAAATCATTTAGAATTGTATACAACTAATATCCTAGAAGGGTACCAAAATTCTCCTATATGCTCTCTATCTAAACTTAAAACCATTTATTGGTATCTGAATTTGAACATAAGAGTAAAGAAAACTCTAATTTATATAGTTCCTTCACTTATTAACAAACATTTATTATTGAGTGTCTATGATGTATCAGTCTTGATGTTAGATGCTTGGAAATAGGAATAAAAAATTGAAAGATAGATGTAATGTCTGTCCTCAAAGATTTTACTAATTGGAGTCCCGTAGAAAATTTGTGAAGACGATCAAGATTGCTTGAAAACCTATAGTTATGTATATAATTTTATTTTTCCCTTATATCTATTTTAAGGTTTTCTTTTTGCATTATTATTCCTGTATTTTAAAATTTTGGTTTTGTGCAACTTTTCATACATACTTATAACTTAGAACATAAATTACATCATCATTTGTGTTATATTTGAACCTATTAAAATATAGTATTTGGGATTGCACATTATCAAACTTTTTGTGCCAAAACTGAGCTATTCTAACATAATAATAGATTTGAAAAATAAGGCTCTGTTCTCTGTGTTTTCTAGTTGCACATTAATTTAATTTGTGTTGTTCATTAAGATATAGAGGTCATTTCATTTTCATCAGCTAGAATTATTTTGAAAATTTATATCTAATTCAAATGGAGGATTATATTTTAAATAATTCAATATATAATATATCTTTGTCGTATAAATTGACTTCAGCATTTTATTTTCTCTTTATTATGTTAATAGTCCTCAAGAATATGAAGAATAAATACAGATTTTAACATAAAAGGATTTATATATTATTTTAACAATAATAACCATTACAGAAGAAAAAGATAATTATTGTATATGTTAGAAACTAGTGGTTAACAATTTCTCACAGAAATAAAAAATAAAATGTATTTAAATAGTATTTTTATGTGTTTTAACATCAACAAATGATGAAAAAAATTATTTTTTCTTTACTTACTTTTAACTGAATAAAGATATTGTACTTGACTTTTTAAATAAGGATACTGTAAAGAACAACATAGACTAAAGAGTCTAGCAATTAATTTCTATTTTTTACACATTTTCCTTTCCAATTTTATGAGGATAACTATACTTTTACAGCTACAATAAATAGCTTTAAATGAATGAAAACTTTTATCACTGAGCTCTTGTAGTTCAATTGAATTATCACAAGCTACATTTTTGATGTATTATAAGAAATGAAATAAATTGATAGATAAATGTTCATTTCCTTCACATCAAAAAATATACATGAGCTAATATTTCATTATCTTACTCAATCTACTTAATATTTTGATATTATACTTTGTGAGTTGTGTGTAAATAATTTATCAGAATAAAGTTTAATTTTGTTCTTTCAGTTATAAGTTAGAAACTAAGAATTATTTTAAGTAATTTTCTAAAAATGGTTGATATGAAAAATTTAGTTTACCTAATCTTCCACTACCTCATACTGTGTGTCTGGTATTATGCGGGATTTTCATTTACGTAAAAATTGTTGAAAAGTATTTACAAAGTGGAATATAATTACTTTTCTATTTTTATACCAATGTAGTATATGGCTCACATCTGGTATTAGTTATATTTAATCCTACTTTTACACTAGTCACATAGGTTTTAACATACATGAACAAATTAAATCAGACATGCCTAATAACTTCAAATCCCCTGAAAATATTTTTAGGCAATATAAAAGAAATCCCAACCTTTACTTCACTAAAAATTAAACCTACAGGAAGAAACATTTTAAGAGTACCCCCCATTATTTTATTAGAAGAGAAAATTCGAAATATAAGCCAAATAGACACTACATTAAAATGTATTTATATTTTCAGTATTTTTTGGAACTTATCCTATTTCAAAATTTTAAGTCACTGTGATACACTTTTTGAAAGGCATTCAAAAATAATGCCTGTGAGAAAACACTGTCCATAACTCATTGCATTATTAAATTTCCTTCTACCTTCAGCATTCAAAACTAACCAATGAACTGAACATTTCTGTCACTTTCTTACCCTCATTCTCAAGGAATAAGAGTAATTCTTCTTATCTTAAATACTACTGATTTAATTTATTTATTTTTTTACCATTGCCTCCTATTATAGTCTATCTGAAAAAATATTCATTTAGAATCTGTTTATAAAATATGATAAATGTACTTTGTTGCCACAGTCAAACCTTGTACATGCTGACAAATGGAAAATTTGCCTACATTTAAATAAAATATTTTTAAACATTTTAAAATTTACGCATTTATTCTTAATAGATAAGTTTCATTCTTCATCATGTATGGATGTATACAGTGAACACATAAGTATTTTAATTAACCAGAACATATTTTGCAATCAGATGCACCGAAGCACCTACTTCAGAAATAAAACCTCTGGGCTAAAACTAACTTAACATTTGGTCATATTATTAGTATAGAATATAGTTTAATGCTTCTTTTTCTTCTATTTTAAAACAAGATTTCATATGCTATTGCTCTTAGACTCAGACACATGTCAGAAAGATCCTGATCCCAAATACTATGCTAAACTGAGATTCTCATTCCTTCTATGTTATAAGTTATGTCCCCTAACCCTGATTGCCTGACAGGTCACCTGAAAAATCCACTAATAAACAGGATAGAACTGAAAAACTATGTATTCATATCATATTGAATACTCAAAATTTCAACAAAGTTTTAAATATGAGAATACAATTTCTAAAAGTAGATTCCCAGTCTATTATAAGTAGCATAGATATATATATCTGTAGAACTTGGTTGTACTTGGTGGAATGAAAAGAGAATAAGTTTTGAGAGTGAGGCAGACGTGGGCATGATTTCCAGACCCGTTACTTTCTAGTTTGACAATCAGCATGTTACGTTTTCTTTCTTAACCTCAGTTTCTCATCTCTGAAGTTGGAATAGTGAAATCTATTTCACTTAATGGTCATAGTTGAAATGCTTCTGGCACATCTTAGACTTTCAATAGCTGCTAGCCCCTTAAATTATTTTTTATATAGTTCATTTGGTTCTATTTTATTTTACTTATTTTATTTTTTGAGACAGAGTCTCACTCTGTTGCCTAGACTGGAGTGCAGTGGAGCAATTTCAGTTCACTGTAACCCCTGACTCCTGGGTACGGGGTATGAGAGATTCTTATATCTCAGCTGCCCCAATAGTTGGCATTACAGGCGTGCACCACCACACATGGCTGATTTTGTATTTTTTGTAGACACAGGGTTTCAGTATGTTGCCCAGGCTGGCCTAACTCCTGAGCTAAGGTGATTTGCCCCCCTCAGTCTCACAAAGTGCTGGCATTACAGGTGTAAGCCCAGCCTAGAACCCTTAAATTATTTGATAAAGTTCAGAATTATGACATCTGCACATGGATTCAAAATACATGATGCAAAAAGTAACACTTTGACATATAATTAATTTCTCAGAGTAAAAGTCTGTCTCTACACACCAGTCTACTTTTTATTAGTTGAACAAATATAGTACGTTACCAAGAATGTTATAGCAAATATCCATAGACCAAGCATTAGCCACCATTAATATTTTGTGACTAGTCTTCATATTTTCTAAATGAAATAAATACAACTTTCTAAATAACCTTATTCTACTCCCTAGATCTGTTCCTCCTCTTCTCAAGGAAATCTATCATCATAATTAGGTATTTATCACTTAATATATGATTTCTCATATTCACTATACACATAAGCATCAGATGTTTTAGCATTACTTTGCCTATTTTAACCATTTTACATAAATGTTCTCTAATTCCCTATACTTTTTTGTTCATTTATTTTACTGTTATATAGTATTTCATCTTGACAGAAGCTAATATTTACTAAATACTACTAGGTGTTAATCACTGTATTCAATACTTCATATGTATTAATTCACCCTGCTCTCACAAAAAGCTTCTGGGAGAGACTTTTATTATTTTCTCTCTTTTTTATATTTGTTTATATGTTTATAATATATGTATTTTTTATATTATGTTTATATTTTTATAATATTGTTATTTTTCAGATGATGGAAAATCTGCATGTGCACAAAAAGTTAAGAATTTAGGTAGAACTGGAATTTGAATCCAGGCTATGGGGATGCAGAGTCTGCACACTAATTTACATGATCCTGTGCTCAAAATCAAATACTAGACCATATGTTTGTATTTATTTTCCAATTGATAGACAAATCAGCTGTTTCTAGTTTTTCACCCTTGCAAGCAATGCTGGGATAAATGCCCTTGAATATTCGTCTGGCTCTCATACAAGAGATCCTTTAGGGCAGAGACTTGCCTGTTAATTTTGGAATTTCATGATAAGCATGTATTTATCACTGGCCTATGTTGGTCAAATCTTTCTGCCTCTAACATACTGGGGCTCAAGAAGATCAAGGTATAGTTGTCAATATTTTCTCTACGTAAAGTCCCCTGAGGATTAATCTATGCTCTATGCCATGCTCCTAAAACAAGAGAAAAATCTATGCATATTTTAAAGAGATTGGTAATATTCTAAGAAGGAGTTGCTAGATAGGATATAAGGTGCCCAGTTAATTCAGAATTAGTGATGAACAATAAAGGTTTTGAAAGGGGTTTACTGTTTTTAAAGTTATTTTTCATCTGAAATTCAAATTTAGCTCACTTTCTTTATTTTTATTGATTAATTTTGGCAACCCTACTAATAAGCCATCTACTGAATGGCCGATAAAAATACCACTCTCATTTAGCAGTAGACACATTGAGAGGGTATCATTGATACAATACCACGCAATCCAGCTTTGTATCACAAGAGAGTTCAGTCACTTCTATGTCTTTCATAACTTATTATGGATTACTAAAATGAATATAGACAGAGGATGCATATATTTTATCCAATTTTAAAAAATGTTATCAGATGAAAAAAGATAAAAAGGTTTATCAGAATGATAAAAAAAAGATTTTAAATGGTTATCAGAATGATTTAAAAAAAGGGTTATCAGAAACCTTTCCACTATTGTCTATTATCAGTTACAATGCCTTTCTAAACACAGGATATTGTCTTAAGTACTACTGCCTCCCCATAAGTGATACATTCAGGTGCATTTTGGTAACGTTTTATTCCTGAGGGCATAACTACAAGGATCATTACCATCTGCCAATTTTCTAAGCTTTGTCTCTTCAACCCCATGCCCACATTCATTTCCTTTCTGTTCTATGCCTTCAAAATGCACTCTGGTAGAAGAAAACTGCATGGCAGGAACAAAAATCCCTGTAAGTAAGCTAAAATGACAACACTTTAAATAGTAAGAAGTTTGCACATGGGAAAACCCTACATAATTCACCCAACACCTTATTTTATGATTTTTTTAAGAACTTAATCCAAATGGAATCATCCTCCCTAGGAAATGAGACTCAGCATACACAGGAACAAAGGACAGCTAGTGGGTCTTAGGTATTGCAGCTGCCAAAGACAAAATTTCTGCTGCTGGGCGTATTCATTTCACCAGTTAAGTGCTACTTGAACTAATAGCACTTTCTCCAGTGAAAAGAGTTTTGATCCTTTTCTTATTTTTCCATTATGGAGCTTTGGCATTTCATCAATTGGCATATCCTACCACATTGTGCTGAAGGTTTTTGCACAGAATATAGAGCGATGCTTTTGTTTATAAAATAAACCATCAGTTTGAACTGGGATTTTTGTTTTTTTTTTAAAGGATGTGAAGTTGATTACTTGGCATCAGCCTTTCATCACAGATACTACTGAAAGAAAAAAAATAAGGGAATGTGAAAAAAAAAGGACACTGAAGCCTGTGGGGAAATAATGAGGTATAAATGCTACAGAGAGCAGCAAGAAATGGAATGATATTTCTTCTGTGAGGACCTCAGTAATAACAACCCATGAGTGATGCAACTTACTGCAAATGGCAAGAGTGCTGTGGGAGAAAAATAAAAAATACTACACTGTGAAGGATATTGTTTCACATGCCCTATCTGCTTCTGTTCCTTCACAGATCATTTGAGCTCTTCTTTTCATTATTCCTCTTCCCAAATAACAATAAATATTAATAGAGGACCAAATATATGCCAAGGACTAAAAGACATAGAGTTGGAAAGCCATGGTGTCTCATTTTAAAAAGATCCAAATTTATTGTAAACAGACAAATGATAAGAGTAATTGCACAGGAAATACAGATGCACCAACATTGTTGATATGTGGAGGAACCACAAAGAAAGAGGGAAGAAATTCCAGCCATGGTTGGCTAGAGAAATAGTCACATCAGAAGTGACATTTCTGTATGTTGTAACGGAGAAGTAGGATTTTTTTCAGGCATATGGGGAAAGAAAATTTCAACTAAATAGGTCAGCCAAAACATTATCAATATAACAAACAATCTGATTATTAAGTGGAGTTTCTGCTTATAATGCTGAAACTGGAAAAATATGAATGCTGAAACTGGAAAAATATGCCTAATGTGGTAAGCCTGAGTTCTGAGTAGTCTTATACTCCTTACTTTATATACATAAAACTCATGTTTTAGGAATATAGGGAAGAAAAAGCAAATAAATGCGTGTAAGGAAGGAATGCAACAAGATTCAGTGTATGTTTTGGGGACACTGTGAAGAATGGGTAAGAAAAAAATGTTAGAGATAATTATATAAATTAGGAAATTATTATAATTATCTAGATGAAAACTCCAATAAGCTGCGGCAGCATAGACCAGAGAAGGGAAAGTAAGTTAGGAAGTAGAATTGATAGGATTTGTTGATGGATTGGGTGAAGCAGATGAAAATGGAGATGGAGACCGCTCTACGATTTTGCTATTGTGTAAATGAGTACAGTTGACCCTCTGTATTGACAGATTTTAAATTGGTGGATTCAACCTATTGCAGATCAAAAAATATTCAGGAAAAAAATTATATCTGTACAAACATGCACATAATTTTTTGGATCATTATTCCTGAAGCAAGTATAGCAACTATTCATAAGCATTTATATTGTATTTGGTATTATAAGTAATTCCGAGATGATTTAAAATATATGAGAGAATGCGCTTAGGTTATATGCAAATTCTATGACATTTTATGTCAAGGACTTGAACACTAGAGAATTTTGGTATTGACAGGAGGTCCTGGAACCAGTTCCCCACGGATACCAAGGGACAACTGTATATTGATTCCTTAGAAAGAGATTTCTGCTGATGGAATAGGAAGATTAATGTTACATTTTGAACCTAGAAGTACACATGGATTTACATCTATCCTTGACTCAGCATGCTAAACATAAACTTAGCACCATATTTTTCACAGAATAATAAATTATACTATACCTATGATTAGGAAGTCAATAAATTGCATGTATTATATATAATTTTTAAAGTACTTACAATTAGAACCTATAAATTACGATTTATAGTTTTAAAGTCTAGATAGCCCAAAATTTTGTAAATAGTTTCAGATGACAGTTATTAGACCTTCATAGCTGATTAACAGTCCGTATTCTACCAGCTTTTTAGTTCTGAATATAACTCAATAGAGTGGAACAGTTATGGGACAGAATGGATTCTGTCCTTGAATGACCTTTTAGTTTTATTAATGCCTGAGAACAACAGATGTTTATAAAATTTCAAGTCAATTTCAATTACTCAATTGTTAAAGAAAAATAATTATGCAAAAATCCCAGCCTGTTTGAATACTTATTCATTTATATTTAGATGAGCATAACAGTTGAGATTTTAATTGAAATGTATAATAAAGTGCTTTCACAAAAATAATTTATTTTAATATTATTTAGTTTAATCTCACATAATCCTGGAAGTATTATGATAAATCTGCTTTGTAGAAGAATGAATAAAAATTAAAATACATTAATATAAGAAAGGTGACTTCATTGTATCAAAAGTAGTGCTGCATGAGGTAGCAGAGTTAGGGCACAAACCGTATTTTCTGACTCAGATTCAGTCAGTGAGTCCATAACAGCAATTTTGACCATTTTGAAAATATATTTATTGAAATCCTATGTTGTGTCCTCTTGTAGTTCCTTTTAAAAAGGGAGGTTTTTTTCTCTATATTACACATATTTGAGGATGGATGTAAGCAACTATACAAGAAAAAGTAATTTGAGAACTATATAATTAAAGGGCTTGGATGGATTTAAAAATGGAGTCATAAGAAAATACATTTCTTAGGAAGAGTAGGAAATCAGAGAAGGCATAGGAATGGGAATGGCATTTAAAAAATAGTTTCAAATCTGGTATGATTTTATAAACAAAGAATAATAAAGACATTTCTGACAGAATAAAAGCCAGAATGAACGTGGATCTGAACAGAAAATATGGTTCAGATTTACAGTATAGATTTCTATTAATGAGATCCTGGAAATACACTCTGTGGTCATATTGCAGAGATTTTAATTTCAGGGTAAGATGTGACAATTTAAAAATGGGTGAGATTTTTTTCTTTTAATTTTTTTTTGTTTTCCAAACAGAATTACTTTTCTTTTCTAAACGATATCTTATTTGGAACCTAAAGTATAAGATACATTAAATTAGAGAAATCTAGTTTGAAACTGGAGCAAGGAGGTAGTGTACATCTGTACTTAGAATGACAATAATGATCATATTAAAATAATAACTTTTATACCACAAAATTCCTACAAAGTAAAAATGCTCTGATTGAAATAAAAATGCAAAATACAAAATAATTGCAGCAAATATGATTAACATAGAGCTACCTATTTTACATAGAAACATGATATGAATATTTAAGAGAACAGGGCAACTTGTTGTAACATAAATGGACAAAATACACAGAATGGGAATTCACATATATATACATTCATAAAATAGTATTCAGTATAATTAATGAAGTTCAAATTAGAATTCTTTTAGAATAAAATTTTTTCTATCAGATTAACGACTATTAAAATTTTACAATGCACCGAATTAACAAAAACATGAAGAAATAAGCATTCTTATGCACCGCAGGTAAGAGAGTGTAAGTCTCCTTGGCTTTTGAAAGGGCAGTTGGGCAATTCGTTAAATTTAAAAAGCATATGACCTTTGACCCAGTAATTTTTAAAAAATAATTTATTATATATACATTATTTTACTGGATGTAAAGACGTAGGTATATGTTTAATCATTACAACATTGCTTATAATAGTAAAATCCTAGAAACAGTGTACTTGTCTAACTACAGAAATCGTGTTTGTTTGTTTAATTACATACATCAAAACCATGAAATGCAATGCTGTTTTTAAAGAGTTAAACTTATAAGTGTTTTGTTTTGGAAAATTCTCAATGATAAATTTAAGTGAAAACAAGAAAATGTGAGCACAGTGCAGTGTATTCTCACATTTAATTATGTAGTTATTATTTCATAAAGAAAATAAAACTGATACTGCAGTTGCTATTTTTATGTTACCATCAGTATATGTTGAATTTTTATCAACTTATATATCACCTTTATGATATAAAGAAATAACTAGTTTTCACAATAATAAATAGGTAAATCAGAATAAATCAAGCTATAAAGAATACTAGCTCTTTTAAATAAAGTAAAAATCCAATTGAAATGCAGGTGAACTTACTTTAGAGTAAAATCGAAGAAAATCTACATCCATACCCTGCCCCTGTGTTTCCTGAATCAAAATCTAGGGTTCTGCTACAAGCAGCTTCTGGAGGGAGGAGGGAGGGGAAGAGTCAGGCTGTGTGAAGTGAGGAAGCATGGAAAGCAAAAACCCCAAGAGATTGTCCGGTTTGTTTTGTCTTTTTCTGTTTGTTTGTTCTATTTTGTTTTTCTTTTTTCTTTCTTTTTTTCTTTTCTTTTTTTTTTTTTTAATTTTCAAATAGTGTTGATTCTAGAAAATTAAGGCCAGGTACAGCATCCAGGACAGTTCCCGGCTTGTTAAGCAAATCCATACATTTTAGCTTTGGGCCTTTGAAATCTTCCTGGAAAGTAGAACTGAAATAGTTTCTTTGCCTGTGAATTCACATATATTGTGAAGTCCCCTTCAGCCCACCTAGAATATTTATTAAGAATTCCACGTGTTCCAGTAATAATTTCCACTCACCAAGGGCTTACTAATAACGCCATACTTCAGTGAATACCTGAATGTGGCCTCAGGCCGTCTATGCTGGAACAAAGCTTTGAAAATTCTTCCTCTCCCTTTAAAATAGTATCCATGAGAGGGAAGCTAATTTTCTCTCTCTGTCTCTCTCTACCCCTCCTCTTTCTCTCTTGTGTTCGTTTTTGAAATGAGCACTTTCAATAACCAGCTTCCTGCTGCTATCACTGCCTGGTTAGAGAGGATAAGTCGTGCAACAACTTTGTCAATCAGAAAACTGATTCAGTTCTCCAGAGCTTTTTCTGTCCTGAAGGCCATGTAATAAAGAAGAAAGAAACAGGAAGGTATTGAATTCTGAACTTTATCTTTCTCCTGGTAAAATGAATAGAAGGATATCTGCCATTTGTTGCACATTCCAAATCAGTTTATAAACATTAAGCATAAGCCAAAGTAATATATAATTATTTGTTTCGGTAATTAGACAATATACCACACACTAAGTGAGCATCCTGTCAATACTCAGCCTTATCATTAGCTCTTTACTCGGTTTTACCGCTATTCTGTCCATATTAGCTCTTCGATTTATCCCCAATAGATATGATTTTTGCCTTTACCTTTCCCAAATTTGCAACTTTTCTCTAGAAAGTACAATCTTCTCAAAGCAGCTAAATTGAGAAGAGTCACTATTTATAAGCAGAGGTTAAACTCTTCCAGCAGGGAAATGTCACCCACAACAGCTGAGCTCTATTGTATAGGAACTATCTACATTTATGTTTGAAGTTTCTTTACAGTAAGCTGTAGTTAGGTTTTTAATAGCATATGCTAATGAAAAGTAAAAGTGATCGGCTTAGTGATCCTGAGAAAGTTTCCATCAGCATTTTTATAAGTCTAAGGGGAGGGAAATGGAGATATGGACTTCCAGTAATTGAAGAATCTCAGTCTACTGCTGTGTGTCGCAGAAAGGAGGAGTAGGGTTAATGAATGAGAGTTAGACAACAGCCCATCATTGTCTATGTCCTAAGAGTATCAGACGATGGTTCTCAATGAGAAAGACACATAATTATTAATTTTCTCCCTTTCTAAAGTGTTCAAAATTGATCATTATTATCATGACTCAAAAAACACTTGAATTTTCTTGCAAAAGTGACATGAAAGCATTGAATTTTAATTTGTTTGTGAGGTCCAAAAGATAAGAACCAAGAAAACCCAATACTTTTTATAGCACCACGGCAATTTAGCAAAAAGTTTCAATATGGAATGTCATGACCTCATTGTACTGGAGTTCTCGTGGACTACTAGCTTAACTAATCCACCAAATAAGATTAGTAAACCAGAGGATCTATTAATACCTAAGTTTTCCAGTACAAAGACGAAAGCTACATGTTTATTTTTAAGGCAATCATGTTTACTATGGAACCACACACATGGATTTTTCTTAGAAATTTTTAGGAAAACATAAATTTAACCAATTTTGACAAGTTCACACTCTACTAACATGAAAAAAGAAGAGTAAATTAGGGAAAAAAGCAAAAGAAAAATCAATTCAAAGTCAGGCTATAAAAAGAGAAAACTCCAGATGGCAAAAACTAAAAAAGAAAGTAAAAGTAGAGTTCTCAGAGGAAGCTGACCTTTGGGCCAACAAAGTTTTAAAACTGAGAATAGGCTTTGAAGTCTGAGTCTAATGTCCATCGGAGTACAAAAGTTATGTTATAGGCCTGCAAATGTTGGGGAGGTTGGCTCAGGCTTCCTTCGTGATACCCTTTGAAATATTTCCATCTTACGGAAAATCTAGAGAAACATCAGGAAAGATTACAGTCTCTCTGAGCATTCTGAGCATTGGGCAGAAAAATGTTTACCCTGTGTTCAGTGTGAGTGTATGGCTCACATGGATTCTACCTGCACGGTATAGAAACTGAATCCCAACATGCTAAATTTATATTTAAATGACTCAATGCTATCAACACAGGACGACGACTTGAACGAGATACAAATGAGAATCTAGTCAATCAAAATAAATTTTCCAATTTTTTTTCTTATCTTCTTAAGCCTCAAATTTCCAGAGCCATGGCCCAAGTATGTGTCCCTGAATATTCTATTTATACATGGTTCATCTCATAGTTTCTTCTATTTGGATAGGGGTGGAAATCACCTGGGTTTAAGAATGAATAATTTGTAAAACCTTTATATTCAACCATGGGATATTCAGAATATAAATAAGAGAATATATACCATGAGCACATCAAATACAAAGGAGACCTTATTTTATAAGGACATAAAACATCTTCATGAAGCCCAAAGGCAGGAATACAGCTGACCCTCAGAAATGAAAGAATGTATTAATTAGGTTTATAAAAAATCCAAGAAGTTCAAATCCTCTTTGTCCATCTGGTTATTTTTGTTTCTTTTCTTTTCTTTATTTATTTGTTTGTCTGTCTGTTTATTGAGATAGAGTCTCACTCTGTCGCCTAGGCCTAGGTTAGAGTGCAGTGGCGCTATTTCTGCTAACTGCAACCTCTGCCTCCTGGGTTCAACTGATTCCCCGCCTCAGCCTCCTGACTAGCTGGGGCTACAGGTGTGTGCCACCAGGCCTGGCTGAATTTTGTATTTTTAGTAAAGACAGGGTTTCACCATGTTGGCCAGGCTGGTCTCGAACTCCTGACCTCAGGGGATCCACCTGCCTTGGCATCCCAAAGTGCTGGGAATACAGAAGTGAGCCACCACACCTGGCCCCATCTGGTTACTTTTCTATATCTCTAATTCTCCTTTTTGCTGTGTAGATTTTTTTCTCCTCAAGCCATTTACATAATAAAAAAATCTGGCTAAGAATAGTTTATGAAGGTTTACATTACTTATATTCAAAAGTTAAAGGTCGAACATTCTGGGTTCACTCTGGCAGTATAAGCTGACTATAGCCCCTAACATCTGCTGATTAAAAGTAAAACTTCAGATAAAATGCAATCAAAAATAAAATTACAAATATAAGACCATGGAAAATAAACAACGACAAGTAACCTGTGGAGCAAAGTGAAACCTTGGAGAAACAAAGAACAGGGGTGTTTTCTGCTTTATTTTTCCTTTTTGTGGCTTTGCCCTGAGTGTAATCCTAATCACAGCATATCATGGAAACAGAGGCCATGGAGATAAAACTTTGATAGAGACCCCATCTGTCTAGACATAGGATTAATGAGGACTTTATGGGCCATAGAATGTACATAGTCCCAGAGGGGAATGACTCTCAGGAGGATCCCCTATTTTGTGTATTAACCATCAAGCATTAATCACACATGTCCAGGAAAGACTCAAAACAAGGTAGCTAATGCTGAGAGTTCTGAATTCTAGTTTGAACTGCTCCCACAAATCTCAGACTAGCGCCTAACACATACATGAGAAAGACTCAAACAGGCATAGAAATGACTTTGAGAATGAAATTGAGATTTGAACCACTGTACATGGAAGGTGAAGTACATCTTACCTTAATGATGCTGACTGACTTCCGTTGAAATCCCTGATACAAATCAAAGCTCCCAGTAACCCAGAGTCGTCATACTACCATTTTTATAATCCATTCACAATCCCACATTCTTATTTTCTCTTTTCAATTCAACTCTCCAACACCTTCCCTTCATCCTCAGAGTTACTTTACAGCCTTGCTGAATAATTCACTGAGAAAATAGATAAAACCAGAAGAGAAATTCCACAAGCCCCCAGAGCATAACTGCTTCTATACCCTATGCTTATCTAAGGCCATATACTCTTCTCTGTCCCCTGTGACTATGAAATAAACCACTGTCCTTCTAAGTAGGGTCACCACCTCCCTCTGTGTACAAGGTCCCATCCCTCTTGGGAAAGCAATCTAGCAAATCTCTCCTCTCACCCTTTCATCACATTTCCCAACCTCTCTTTGTTGTTTATTTTCCACCAGAAGCTTCCATGTCTTTCAATTTAAACCTTTTCTGAATGTTGCTGTTCTCTTAAATCATCGTCTATATTCTGTCCCTCTATTTAAAATTTTGCTCTTTGAAAAAGTTTATTAGACTTGCTACTTAAAATTATTTCTCTTTGACACTTTCCTGAAATCCCTACCAGCAGACTTTTTATACTATATTTGATTCTGCTCTGTGAAAACTATCTGGCCAAGACCAACACTGACTTTCAACACTGATAAATATACTGTTAAAATCTGCCTATTATCTGAAACATATGACAGCATTGGCCATGTACTTTTCCTCAAAACACTTTCTTCACTTGGCCTACAGAAAAAGAAATGTTATCTGGATTTACTCTTATGTTTCTGGACACTTCTCAATCACCCTTCAGGAGGTTCTTCACATCCTCAACATCTACCTTTGGGTCACTCTCTCTTTCTCTCTCTCTCTCTTTTTCTGTTTATTCCCTTAGTAATCTCATCCAATCTCACAGATGTAAATACATTTATATGCTGAGGACTCCCGGATGCATTATTCCCATCTGAATCTTGTCCTGAACTCTAGACCCTTGAATTGACCTCTCTAGTTAGGATGTACACTTGGATGTCTGTAAGGAATCACGAACTTTAAAAGCCCTGAGCTTGTGGTCTTCCTGTAAAAAACATGCTCTTTCTCAGTTGTCTTCATTTCAGTTAAATGGCAAATCCATTTTTATAGAAGTTCAAGAAAAAAGAACTTGGATTCATCTCTGTCTTCTCTCTGTCTCTCAAACCCAGTATACAACTTGTTGGCAAATATTATTTTTACCCACCTAACCGAGAATCTGATAACTCCCTGCTACTTCCACATTTACCAGACTGACTCACACCACTTTTGTCTCTTATTTCAATACTTTTCAGTTACATTTTTCTGCTTCTAAACTTACATATTTTGTACTAGTCTTAAGAAAGTGACCCAAATTCACCTGATAAATCATGTTAGATCGTAGTACTCTGATCATAAAACTTGAATGACTATCTTACTCACATTAAAGCCAAGATCCTATTGATGGTCTACAAAAATATTATTGCTCCTCTCTTCTTTTCTCATTACTTACAATCACTTTAGCATCTTACATTTTTCTCACACAGGCCAGGAATATTTTCACTTCATGGTCTCACCAACCTACACGTAGCTCATACCCTCACCTCTTTCTGTGCATTCTTTCCTTTCCACTGTGGAATGTAAGCTTCGTAAAAGCAGGGATATTTGGTTGCTTTACTAGCTATTGTACTCTGTCGTCTGGTAGTGTCTGTGTCAGTCATCACCTAATAGATATTAGCTGAACAATCAGTCCCTTCTTTCTCTGATGATTTAATCAACTGTCTCCATAGGGATGCTCTACTGCCGTGTGATCAGAAGATCACTAAAACTTGAATCAGAGTAAATGGGTGCAGTACCACCTCACTCCCTTTGTACTCTCAATGTAAAAGTCGCTTATTTTCTCTTGACTTGCTCTCATCTGGACATTGTTTTCTGCGTATTGTGTGCGTGTGTGTGTGTTTGTGTGTTTACCTTCAAAACAAAACAAAAAATAACACTTTTTGAGTAGCAGGACAGTTCTAGGGCCCTCAATAACTATTGAAAGAGTTTGTACATGTAATAAGGAAAATTAGATATTTTTTGTAAAATATTCATATGAAGCTTACAACATTATCTGCCTGTATTAGTTCTGCCTACTCCCTATAAAAATAAGATTTCCTGATTTGGAGTTTGCTTTTTAAAAAGCACTATACGCTTAAGTAGTATTCTGTTTATAAACCAGCACTCAGATAATTTAGTCATAGTTGCTGAAATTTATGATTTAGGGTAAGATTTTTCTATTATAGTATTTTAGTGATTCTTCATTGAATTTGTATTATTTCCAGACATGCCAAAGAGACTTATAATAATGTAGATGTCTCTGGGAGGACTTGGTTAGTGATATTATTAAAGTATTGTACATATGCTAATGTCTTTTTTAACATTTGTAATTATTCTTTGGAAAAGTACTTAATTTTAGAATAAGTAGTATTTTATTATGCATACTTCCCTCTTGCAAATCAAGTATAAAATTTCATTAATGCCTAAAAGTTTCAAGCATAGACAAGAAAAAGGAAGGTATTTTTTAAACTGTGTTATATAATTACTAATAACTGTATGAACCAGAAGACAAATCCTCTCATGTCTAAAAGTAACAGCTGCAGTGTTGGTTTGCTAACCTAAACATAAGTTTACAAAACTATTTCATGGAACACTAAAGAAGTGGAATTGGAAGACAACACTCCATGTTTATTTTATCTATTACTGGCATAGTTTCTGTTAAGTATTGTATTTCAATTCTAATTTCCATGACTTCTATGCCTTTCAGAGATTCTCAACGCTCTAATTTAAGATTCATAAGAATCAGAGATTTCTTTAAATACACAAAATATACATTCTCCACTTTAAATACACAAAATATTGATCGGCCATTATTAATACCCATTCATAGAATAAAGCAATATTACTGTTCTCTCTCCCTCTTTTTCTTCCTCTTTTTTCCTCTCCTTCTCTCCTTTTTTTCAAAAAAAAAAAAAAAAAGAATCAGAGATTTTATGCCTCAAGCCCCTTAGAATTTTCACAGTAGACATTTCATTATCAGGTATAAAAACTAAAAACAAACCAATGAAAGCACAGTTCCACGTCAGATGAACAGGAGCTGTATAATAGGTTGCTTCTATATCAGAAATGACAGAGATAATCCCAACCTTCGGTTCCTGTATCTTGGTAGACTGACTGTGTTGCAATGTTGCAAAATATAAGAGCTTAACAAAATGTTTGCTTTTATTCTATCATCTATTCTAAAATACACAGTTGGTGTACTCAGACTTGCAGCACCTCATAATTATGTAAAGCTAAAATGGGAAACACACCTAAAGCAGCAAATGAATGAATAAAGCAGATTATTCTAATAAGGTGTGAAGAGGGGATCGTGGTGGGTCATTGGAAGCTGATTAAAATGTATCTGATGTATTTTGCTTCCAAGAGATCATGGAGGTGCAGAGACAGTGAAAAACTTTTGGCAGTTCCTATATTGCTTAAGGGAGAATTAAAGTTTAAACTGTTAGGGCTATGTCTAGCTCTGTGAGAAGATGAACTGATCTTATTGATGCTGGACAGGGAATAAAGCAGCTGAACTAAAAGATAACTTCAGTACACAGAAAGGAACTTCTCATGTCTGATTGTGATCTGGTACAATATACTAATCTTTCATTTCCACATGAATGAAGAAAAAGATACTTCGTAACTTTCAGCAATAAAACTTGTAGTTTCAGTCATGTTCAACAAGCTGGTATCAGATTTATTCTCCCACTGTAAACAGAACCGACTAATCATCACCATAATAATAAACTATTATAAAAAAAACTGCCTAAAATATATAAAGGAACTCTACTTTTGACGTTAGACAATAATCAAGGTTGGTTATTAAGAGAAGATAAACATGGAAGATAAGACAAACATAAACACCAGTTTTATTCTTGAAAGAACTATCCAAATAGAAGTATGTGGGAAGAGAGGCCAGGAAGAGAGAGATTTCATGTTTCTTCAATGAGCCGAAGAGACATTGAACATTGTCTTTGTAGGTGGCATTTGAGGGGATAGAATCCTGGAGAAGATAAGGCTTTGGAGAAAAAGTTTCAAATATCTAAGCATAATTAGCAGAATTCAGCAATGGCACAGCATACCAGGAATATGTATAAAGATTTCAGAGACAACGTAAAGATGAGAGATGGAACTTGGAACTCAAGGCCAGGAGAATGGAGTGACCTTAGTGAGCATTCTGGACAGCTTGTTGAAACCCCAAAAAGAACATAAATCATGAATAAAAAGCAAACTCAAGGAATAATATTTTCAACTCTGTAATAAAGAAAAACCTGAAATAGACCTGTCCTGAAAAATATAAAACAGAACTTTTTTTAGACTCAAATTAATCTATGAGGAATTTTAAGTGTCTGAAAGAAGAAAACTTACATTATTTAGAGAAAAAAATAACAATTTCAAATTATAGTATAAATAAATTGAATAAAAAATTGCTAATTATGTGTATTGGTCAATAGCAGCAGAACCAGTGTTCTATATATTGGATTTAGCAGGCAAAGATAGAACGCTTAGCATAGTAAATGGTTATTGGTTAGTATATTTTTAAAAATGCAGTAAAAAATAAAGTAATGGACGGAAAGATAAATAATTTCATAATATATTCAAAATTGATAAAAATGCGGATCCATCTCGAGGCCAGGCATGGTGGTTTATGCCTGTAATCCCAGCACTTTGGAGGCTGAGGAGGATGGATCGCCTGCGCTTAGGAATTTGAGACCAGCCTGGCCAATATAATGAAACCACAGCTCTACAAAAATTAAAAAAAAAAATTAGTATTATGCTGTGCCACACACCTGTCATCCTAGCTATTTGGTAGGCTGAGGCATGAGAATAGCTTGAACCCAGGAGGCAGAGATTGATGTAAGCTGAGACTGTGCCACTTCACTTCACCTGGGCAACAGAGCATTACCATGTCTCAAAAAATAAATAAATAAAATCCATCTTGAATTAATTTTGTATATGGAATAAAGAAGGAGTCCAGTTTCAATCTTCTACATATGGCTAGCCAGTCATCCCAGCACTATGTATTGCACAGGAAATCCTTTCTCCATTGCTTCTTTTTGTTGGGTTTGTTGAAGGTCAGATAGTTGTAGGTGTTTGGGCTGATTTCTGAGTTCTTTATTCCGTTCTTTTGCCCTATGTGTCTGTTTTTGTACCAGTGCCATGCTGTTTTGGCCCTGTAGTATAGTTTGAAATCAGGTAACATGATGCTTTCAGCTTTGATCTTATTGCCTAGAATTGCCTTGGCTATTCAGGCCCTTTTTTTGTTTCATATAAATTTAAAATAGATTTTTCAGGTTCTGTGAAGAAGCTCAATGGTAATTTAATAGGCATCATATTGTATCTATGAATTGCTTTGGGCAATATAGCCATTTTTATGATATTTAATCTTTCTATCCATGAGCATGGAATATTTCTCCAATTGTTTGTGTCATCACTGATTTCCTTGAGCATTCGTTTGTACTTCTCCTTGTAGAAATCCTTCACCTCCCTAGTTAGTTGTATTCCTAGGTATTTTATTATTTTCATGGCAATTGTGAATGGGAATGCAGTTCTGATTTGGCTCTCAGCTTGACTGTTGTTGGTGTGTAGGAATGCTAGGGATTTCTGCACACTGATTTTGTATCTTAAGACTTTGCTGAATTTATCAGTTTAAGAAACTTCTGGGCTGAGACTATGGGGTTTTCTAGGTACAGAATCATGTCATCTGCTATCTGGGATAGTTTTATTTCCTCTCTGTTTGGATGTTCTTTATTTCTTTCTCTTGCCTGATTGTCCTGGAAAGGACTTCCAATACTGTGTTGAATAGGAGTGGTGACAGAGGGCATTCTTGTCTTGTGCTAGTTTTTAAGAGGAATGTTTCTAGTCATGCCCATTCAGTATGTGGTTGGCTGTAGGTTTACACATAGATGGCTCTTACTATTTTGTTGTATATTCCTTCAATATCTAGTTTATTGAATGTTTTTAAGATGAAGGAGTATTGAATTTTATTGAAAGGCTTTTCTTCATCTATTGAAATAATCATGTGGCTTTTCCCTTTAGTTCTGTTTTTGTAATGAATTACATTTATTGATTTGCATATGTTGAAACAGCCTTGTATCCTGGGGATAAAGCCTAGTTAATCATGATGGATACGTTTTTTGATATACTGCTGGATTCAGTTTGCCAGTATTTTATTGAGGATTTCTGCAGTAATGTTTATCAAGGATACTGGCCTAAAATTTTCTTCTTTTGTTGGATCTCTGCCAGGTGTTGGTATCAGGCTGATGCTGACCTTGTAGAATGAGTTAGGGAGATGTCCCTCTTCCTCAGTATTTTGGAATAGTTTCAGCAGGAATGGTGCCAGCTCTTCTTTGTATATCTCATAGAATTCAGCTATGGGTTCACCTGGTGCTGAGCTTTTTTTTTTTTTTTTTTGGTTGATAGTCTATTTAATACTGACTTAATTTCAGAGCTTGTTACTAGTCTGTTCAGGGATTCAGTTTCTTCCTGGTTTAATCTTTGGAGGGTGTATATGTCCAGAACTTTATCCATTTCTTTCAGATTTTCTAGTTCAAATGCACAGAGGTATTCATATTATTCTCTAAGCATACCATTCAGAACACAGGAAAGGGCAAATATTTCATGATGATTTTGTCAAAAACGATTGCAACAAAAGCAAAAATTGACAAATGGTATCTATAAAGAGTTTCTGCTTACTGAAAGAAACTGTCAACACAGTGAACAGATAAGCTAGAGAAAGGGAGAAATTTTTGCAAACTATGCATCCAACAAAGGTCTAATATCCAGCATCTATAAATATCTTAAACAAATTCATGAGAAAAAACAAATAACCTAATTAAAAAGTGAACAAAGGATATGAACAGGCACTTTTCAAAAAGAAGACCTACATGCAGCCAAAAATCATAAGAAAAAGATCAACATCACTGATCATTAGAGAAATGCAAATCAAAACAACAATATACCACCTCACATTAGTCAGAATGGCTATTACTATACAAAAAGTAAGAGATGCTGGTGTGGTTGCAGAGAAAAAGGAATGCTTATACACTATTGGTGGGAGTGCAAATTAGTTCAACTGTTGTGGAAGACAGTGTGATTATTCCTCAGAAAAGAAAAAGTGCTATTCCACTCAGTAATCCCATTACTGGTTATATACTCAAAGGAATATAAATCATTCTGGTATAAGGGAACATGTACATTTATGTTCATTGCAGCATTATTCACAGTAGCAAAGATGTGGAATCAACCTAATTCCCATCAATAATAGACTGGATAAAGAAAATATTGTACATATACGTCATGGACTACTTCACAGACATAAGAAAAAGAATGCAATTATGTCCTTTGCAGGAACATGGATGGAGCTAGGAGTCATTACTCTTAGCAAACTAAAGCAGGAACTGGAACCAAATACCACATGTTCTCACTTGTAAGTGGGAGTTAATTGATGAGAACACATGGACACATAAAGGGAAACAACAAACACAGGGCCCTTTTGGAGGGTGGAGGTTGGGAGCAGAGAGAGGATCAGGAAAAATTATTAACGGTACAAGGCTCGATACCTTGGTGATAAAATAATCTGTACAACAAACCCCCATGACACAAGTTTTCCTATATAACAAACCTGCACATGTATCCCTGAAGTAAAAATACAGATGAAAGAAAGAAAAAAGGAAAGAGAGAGAGAGAAAAAAGAAAAAGAAAGATGATGATACATTCCATAAATGCAACATATAACCATCTGAAGTTAAAAACTTGATAGATGGGTCTAACAGAAGCCTAGACACATTGGAAGACAGGATTCATGATTTCAAAAAGAGAGCAAGAGAAAATATCCAGACTGAAGAATTGAGAAAAAATAATGGAAGAAGTGTTGACAGATATGTAATCGCTCAAAACATTTAATATATTTGTAATTTGGGTACAACAAAAAGACAGAAAGAGACTATTAAAATAAATATCAAGAAAATATTACTAAAATTTTTCTAAATTTGATACAATGCATAAAACCACTGTTTTAAACAACTTGGTGAACATGAAACAGAATAACTATAAAAAAATTACAAATAACTACATTATAATGAATTTACTAAAACAAATCTAAAAAGCACCTAAAGGTATAGAAAGACAAATTATGTAAAACCGATAAAAAGTAATAACATTGGAAGTTGGCTTTCAACAGAAACTAAAAGAAAGCTGAAACATGTCAATAAAATATTATCCAAAAGCAAAGGCAAAACAAAGAGGTTTTTATAAGGAAAGAGAGAGAAATAAAAGTTAAGTAAATTTTACTCTAGCAGATCTGAATTGCAAAACGTACTAAAAGTGCTTATTTATGCTAATGGCGAAGCATGCCAAATGAAAATATTGCACTACAAGAAAACATAAAAGTTTTAAAACATGGTGAATAAATGGATAAATATAATGAATATTGTTGAATCCAAAAATAATAAATTATTGTAGAATTTAAAATATATAAAATACAACATAAGATAATAATAGAACAAATGGTAAAGTGTAATTATAGCATCATTTGGAAAGTAGTTAAGATATTGATTTAAAGATATTTTCAGTAAATGAAAAAAGTAATGTCGTTTGCAGAATAGCAACTATCAGAGTAATAAAAATACATACAATATGAAGCTAAAAAATGGCAAAATGATTTGAAAATTGAATACATAAAAGGGTTAACTAAAGAAAATAAATGGGACAAATTTTAAACAGTAGCAATACATTGAACTTAATCCCAACTCGATCAGTGATAACCATTAAAATTAAATGGTATACAAGCCTGGCAAACATGGTAAAACCCGATCTCTACTAAAAAATACAAATAATTAGCCAGGCGTGGTAGTGCACTCTTGTAATCCCAGCTACTGAGGAGGCTGAGGCACAAGAATTGCTTGAACTTGGGAGGCAGAGGTTGCAGTGAGCCAAGATTGTGCCACTGCACTGCACTCCAGCTTGGGCAGCAGAGTAAGACTCTGTCTCATAAAAAAAAATTAAAAAAATTAAGTGGTATAAAAACTATTGAAAACCAAGATTATCATCCTGAATATAGGTCATATATAAATATATGCTTATATGACTTCTAAGTATGAGGATACAGTTCAGTTAAAAACAGAAAATGTATACCATATCACCACTAAAAATGAAAATAGCTATTGCTCATATTAATATCAGATGAATCTTTTAAAGTACATAAAATCATGGAACCTGAGAAAAATACTTTATAGTAATAAATGTCTCAAGTGAGTATTAATACATGTATATCTCATTTTGGTAAGAACTGAAACATATAGAGTAGTACAAAGAAAATTTAACAGAACTATAAAGAGAGAAAGAGAAGGAAAGAAGAGAGAGAGACTGAGCAAGAGAGAGAGAAATATTCTCTCTGGAGAGTTTAACAAAGGCATATTTCAATGTCAGATAAAACATGAAAAAAAAAGTCAGTGAGGAAGAATTGAACAATGTAATTTACTAACTTACTTTGATTTATATTTTTAGAACATTACACTCATATTTGTAGAACAAAGGTTGAAGTTCATACAGAATATCTTCCAAAGTAACTCCTAACTAGAGACATAAAAAACACTTCTCAGCATTTAAAAAGTATTGAAATTGTATAATATATATTCAATGGCCACAGAAAAATTAAATTAAAACACATTAATAGAATGATGGTTACTATCTCCCTGCAGGTGTTTGGAAATTAAGAAAGCTACTACTAACACCACACCCCAAGCAAAGGAAAGAAAACACAATAGAAAATTTTAAATATCCTAAGTTAAATGATAATGAAAATACAACATACCAAAATTGGTGTAATCTACATACTACAGCCTTCATATGGAAATTTATAACTTCAAAAATCATGTATTATAAAATAAGGAAATTTTTAAATGAATTATCTAAGCTAGAAAAAAATATAACAAATTAAAGCCAGACTAAAAACTCACAAAGAGTAATATTTTTAAATGAGCAAATATCAAAGAACAAAAATAGGGATACAAGAGAAAAATTAATAAAGCCAAATGGTGACTCTTCCAAATGATTAATAAAATTGATAAACACCTAGTATAAGAGATCAAGAATATATGAGAATATATAAATTACCAGTGTCAAGAATAAAAAAGAGAACATCATTATTTTTACTATAAATACTAAAAATATAACAAGATATTATGTATTAGTTTATGCCAATAAATAAAATTTTAATGAGATAGATTTCTTATAAATATAATTTAATACTGATACAAAAATAAATATAAAATCTGAAGAATCCTGAATCTGTAAGAGAAAATTCATCAATATATACAATTCTCTCCAAAAAAAAAAACTGGGTCAGTTGCCAGACATAAGGTTAATATACAAAAAATCTGTTATATATATTAAGTATATATAGCATTATATACCTTAACAATAAGCAAGAAAAAATGAAAAAAAAAATGTTAGGCACACTTATTCACAAACATATAAAATATCTGGAAATTATATAACAAAAGCAAACAATACCTTGAAACTGGAAACTACTGAAAATTACTGAGAATTTTAAGACAAAATCAATGGGCAATGAATCAATATTAGTGGACTGGAAAATTGGATATCTCAGGAGTTCTGTTCTCTATGAACTGATATAGATTCAACACAATACTAGAAGCCTTTTTATTTATATTGACAAGCAAATTATAAGATCTGCATAGAAATGCAAAGCATCTTGAATATATAAAGCAATATCGGAAAAGAACACAAAAGTGAAGGACTTTAACTATCATAGTTGAAGACATTCACAGTCATTTTGGCAGTGTGATTTTGACCCCAGGGTTAAAGTTTTGTCAATGTAGCATATATCTAATTCGATGCAAATACTTCCGTGAAATTTGTTGGCAAAAGACGATCTTTTTAAATAAATTACCGGAAGGAAATAAATCTCAAGTTCTGCTTGTTTCATAACACAAATAATAATTAAAGGTAGATCAATAGACAAATTGTGGGAAACAAACAGTCTTCTAGAATACAGCACTGTGGATTTCATGGCTTAATAAAGGCAGAGGTTCACCATATAGAACCCTAAAATCAATAGCCATTAAACAAAAGATTGACGAACTTTACTAAAGCAAAGTACTAAACTTAATTAATTTTGTTAACTAAAAGTAGTGTGATAAACTGTTCCAGGGTTCCCAGGATGTGTGACTTTTAGTGCTAGCATTCAGACAGTCTTAGGCAAATAATTAAGGATTTTCACCCTACTTTCAGAAAATATTAATAAATTTGTCATTCTTTCACCCTAAAGAGTAGGGTGGAAATGATGTTCTATGACTTTAAAGGCTAGATCTTGAAAGGTGTTTCAGTCTTGCTTTGGGAAAATTAGCACTGGAGCCCTGAGCTGTTGTGGAAGCAGTCTGACTGCCTTCAGGCCCCCATTCCAAGAGAAAGCCCTGATTAGTCCACCTGGAGAGATCATATAGACAAATGTTTCAACTACATAAAAAAGATGTCGAACAAGCCCCTAGCTTCTCCAGCAACCTACTGTTCCAAACCCATCAGCCATCTGACTGCAATTTCAAGAGTGACATGAAGCCAGAACTGTTCTGCCAGGACATTTCCAAATCCCTGACCCACAGAAACTGTGAGAAATAATAAAATGAGTGTTATTGCTTTAAGCTGCTCAACTTTGGAGTGAATATTTATGCAGCAACAGTAACCAGGACAGAAACCAATGTTTTGAGTTCATACATTTTTATTTTTATCTTAGTCAAGCCTTATTTTTGTCCAAATGGCGTATTAAATAAAAATGCTAAGAAAAATAGGCATACTATAATACCATTTCTGTGAGACTGTGTGTGTGTGTGTGTGTTTGCAGGAGTGAATAAAATTTCGATGGAATCTATGACCATACATAAATCTCTATGTATTTATGTATTGTTTAAAACATATTTCCATGTATTATTGTACAATTTTAAGTGCCCTTATTTTTAGTAAGAAAACCCGTTGGGGCAAACTGGAATATAAAAGTTAAATAGAAATATCTTTATCTATGAGAGGGCTTTACAAGGAAAACCTAAAATATTATTTTAATTCTGAAGATAACATTTTATTGATTCTATAGTGGAAGCATAATAATGAATGTACAACTTTGAAGCTTATTATTATGATTTTCCTTTGTTTATAATCAGTATAAATTAAATGGTTTAGATTATTAAGGTAAACAATGATTTAAGCAATCAGAAATATAATGTATCTCATTTTTTATTGATTCGCAGTTCATGAGTACAGAAGTTAAACATTAAAATATAACTTTATTATCAACAAGTCTGTTTTCTTTAAAAATGATGCATAGTTTTCAGTGTAAAGAAATACTTAAGTAGAAAGTAAAAGTACAGTATATTGTGGATTTTTAAATGCATCTCTCCAAGATCCTGCTCCATCAATATCAACCGTAATAATTTATATAATTCATTGTTTGATTCATATGCAATGCTTTAATCCTAATGTGTTTAGCACTGTTTTAATAACATTTGCAATTTAAGACTATTCTTTAAATGTAACTCATATGATGTTCACTAAGTCTGTTTGCTTATGACATAAAGTAGAGAATGATTATCTCCACATGTTCGCCAAATTCGATATATAGCTTTCATTACCTCCTTTCACTTTTTGTGTTAAATACTAAAGCAGAGTGGCAGCTTTGCGATAAAACAAATTGTGTAGGAATGAGGTAATAACCCAACAAAGCTATCAATTTACACAATGACTATTCTTGGAGGAAGAAGAACCTTAAGCCACCCAGAAGGAAACAATAATTAAGGTAATGTTGGAAATATGAATCTTTGGAAACTTTTGGTTATGCATTAGAACACACGAGATTGAATAAATTGAAAATATTTGTCATGGTTTTATATCCTTCTCTTTGTACAATTCCCAAGTTGTAGAAATCAAGAGAGAAAAACAATAAGCTACCACTTCGAGTAATTTATGCTCGCCTAAATATTTTAATTATTTTACAGCTAATATGTAAAATACCAGGGGAATGTCTGACCCCCGGTTATAGCAGAACATAGATGGCTTATAAAAACTGCACAATACTCATACTTTCTAGGTGCAAGTTTCAATAGTAAATTTATGGCTTCTTTCTCTTTTGTATTATATTTCACTGGTGGAGCTCACTCTGTAATGAACTGCACTTTTATCATCCATCTAGAAAAAGAGAGCAAAAATTATTTGCTAACTGCAGATGCTGCAAATGGACAGAAAAAAAAAATTCTTTTATTATCTAAAAAAAAGATAAAGATTTTTTTAAAAGTTAATAAATTAACAAATTAATTGTTTGAACATTTCCTTTATATATGCACCTGCATATTTATTCAGGTTTATTTATGATTAATTAACAGCTCTTTAAACAAAGTTCTAGAAATAGATTTTAGCATAAGGTTCAAGATAATTTTATAGAAAAAAAAGAAATGTACATATATATGTAAAAATTGTACATATATATGACAAGTAGTACATATATATGTAAAAAAAAGTCATTCAGCCCAAGAACCATAAAACTATCCACCACCAGAATCAATTTATTTCTACAAGAACAAAAAAAAGGGGATAGAAAAAACAAGAGCTCTTTGTTACACCTTCTGCTTTACAGCAAATCTTAAATACATCTGATAACTCAAATAAAAGTGATCCCTCTTGATATTTTTGAGGTTGCTTTTCTTAAGTGTAACCCGCCCTCATCCTACTGAGACTTTCTCCTCTCTAACTTCAGTTTTAGTCCCCATGTTTATTTTCTTATCTCTTATAACGTATTATACGAAGTCTTGGAGCTGTTAGGACTCAGGATTTGTTTTCAAGACATGCTTTGCTTATAAGAATCAGTTGTCAGAAGTGACAAGATACAATTGTTAAGATGTCTGAAATAAACACTAAATAAATGTCTGTGTATAAAGTGGTATTTTTCTGATGTGTCTAAACACACCGCTTTCTCTTCATTCGAATTGCTGGACTCAATGTGTCACCTGTTTCTTTCTTATGAAAATGAACTATCAGTGTAATGTTGCACATTTCAGTGAAATTCTGACAAAATTACCTAAACTATTTAAGACAAAGGGTAGATCAACTTTATGATTTTAGTGTTACTAAGAAATAAACAGTGATCATTTTACTGGCTGAACATACTGTGTTGATCTTTATATGGGGAGGGATATAAACTATTTTTCAGTGTATAGGGACTTAACACCTAAATAGTAAAATCTCTACATCTCCACTTGAAATATTCACAGAGTGTAAAACCTAAATATAAATCAGTGAAAGTGGTTGATAAATAGAAGAGGTTAAAAATAAAAATTTAAGGACAAAAAGGTATAAACTACAGGAGTTTAAATGGAATCCATGTCACTATTGTAAAGAAATCTAAAATGTAGCCAAAGTGATGTGGAAGAATATAAGGAAATGACAAAATAACATAAGTCTCAGAAAAACAGTTTTCTTTCCTAAATCCCAGGTCTTAGCAGATTAGGTCCTTGAAAAACAGTTCCTGTTATACATGAAGACAATTACAAACAAATCCTCAACAAAATACTACCTAATTGAATCCAACAGCATATCAAAAAGATGATCCACCATAATCAAGTTGATTTCAAACAAGGAATGCAGGGATGATTTAACATACACAAGTCAATAAATATAATACGTTATAACAATTAAAAACAAAAATCCTATAATCATCTCAATAGATGCAGAAGCATTTGATAAAATTCAGCATCTATTTATGATTAAAAAAAAAACCTTCAACAAAATAGACTTTGAAGAAACTTACCTTAGAGTAATAAAAGGAATATATTACAAAACCACAGCCAACATCATACTTAATGGGGAAAAGCTGAAAGCATTTGCCCTGAGAACTGAAACAAGACAAGGATACCCACTTACACCAATTCTATTCAACATACTCCTGGAAATCCTGGCTGGAGCAATCAGACAAAAGAAATAAAGGACATCCAAATTGAAAAAGAGGAAGTCAAACACAAACTGTCTGTTTGTTGATGATATGATTGTATATCTGGAAAATCCTAGACTCATCCCAAAGTTCCTAGATCTAATAAACAAATTTAGTGATATCTCAGGATACAAAATTAATGTACACATATCAGTAGCACCAACAATGACCAGCTGAAAATCAAATAAATAACTCAATCTCTTTTACAACAGTTGCAAAAAATAAGATAAAATAAATAAAATGAAATACTTAGGAATATACTTAACCAAAAAGGTGAAAGGGCTCTACAAGGAAAACTACAAAACACAACTGAAAGAAATCATAGATAATACAAATGAATGGAAACATCTCATGCTCATGAATGGGTAGAATCAATATTGTCAAATTGACCATCTTACCCAAGGCAATCTACAGATTCAGTGCAATTCCCATCAAAATACCATAACCATTCTTCACAGAACAGGAAAATCACTCCTAAAATTCATATGGAACCTAAAAACCGACTGCAAGGCCAAAGCAAAACTAAGAAACAAGACAAAATCTGGAATTAGAACAAATCTAACTTCAAATTATACTGCAAAGCTATAGTAACCAAAATTATTTCTGGGTTCTCTATTCTGTTCCATTGGTCTACATGCCTATTTTTATACCATTACCGTGCATAGTAGATAGAGAACCCAGAAATAAAGCCAAATACTTGCAGCTAGCTGATCTTCAACAAAGCATACACAAAAACATAAATCGGGGGAAGGACACCATATTCCATAAATGGTGCTGAGAAAACTGGCAGGCCACATGTAGAAGAATGAAACTGGATCTCCATCTCTCATCTTATAAAAAAAAGAAAAAAACAACTCTAGGGGTATCAAAGACTATCTATCAGGTCTAGGTTCTAAAACCATAATAATTCTAGAAGAGAGCATCGGAAAAATTCTTCTAGACATTGGTTTAGGCAAATAATTTATGACTAAAACTCCAAAAGCAAATATATCAAAAATAAATAAATAGGACCTAATTATACTAAAAAGCTTCTGTGCAGCAAAAGACATAATCAGTAAACAGACAACCTACAGAGTTGGAGAAAATATTGACAAATTATGCATCTGACAAAGGGCTAGAATAAGGAATCTACATGGAATTCAAACACATCAGCAAATAATAATAATCCTATCAAAAAGTGGACAAAGGACATGAATAGACAATTTTTAAGAGAAGATATACAGTCAACAAACATATGAAAAAATGCTCAACATCACTAATTATCAGAATAATGGAAATTAAAACCATAATGTGATACCTCCTTACTCCTGGCAGAATGACCATAATGAAAAAGTGAAAAATCAATAGTTGTTGTCATGGATGTGGTGAAAAGGGAACACTTTTACACTGCTAGTGAGAATGTAAACTAGTACAGCCTCTGTGGAAAATATTATGAGGCTTCCTTAAAGAATTAAAAGTAGAACTACATTCAATTCAGCAATCACAGAGGAAAAGAAGTCATTATATGAAAAATACACATGCACATGCATGTTTATAGAAGCGTGATTCACAATTGCAAAGATATGGAACCAAACTAAGTGCCCGTCAGTCAACAAGTGAATAAAGAAAATGTGGCACCTGTACACTATGGAAAGCATCCTCATAGCATCCTCACAGCTTAGATCCCACTTATAAATGAGAACATACAATACTTGGTTTCCATTCCTGAGTTACTTACCTTAGAATAATGGCCTCCAGCTCTATTGGTGTTGCTGCAAAAGACATTATTTCTTCCCTTTTTGTGACTGTGTAGTATTCCATAGTGTATCGGTACCACATTTTCTTTATTCACTCATTGACTGATGGACACTTGGGTTGGTTTCATATCTTTGCAATTGATACAATGGACTTTGCAATTGTTGTAATGGACTTTGAGGACTCGGTGGGGGAATGTTGTGAATGGCATGAGGGCTAAAAGACTACATATAAGGTACAGTGTACACTTCTCCGGTGACCAGTGCACCAAAATCTCAGAAATCACCACTAAAAAACTCATCCGTGTAATCAGAAACCATCTGTTCTCTAAAACGATTTTAAAAAATTATTTTTAAAAAAAGTAAAATGAAGGACAAGTGGACAAACTCACAAACAGTTCTAAACTAGAACACAAAGACAGTTTAGATACTGTTTAGGGACCACAACTTTCACAGTAGAGGTAACATCCATGGCAAATAAGGACTACCTAGGGCTAGAGATAATGACCTTTTCCATTAGCAATGGTGGGAAGAGACAGACCTACCTGACAGGGTCTTGTTGGGATGGAGTAAGTGTTCCTTTTGCTTAGAATATATAGAATAAAGTAGGAAAAACTTAAGGGCAAAAGGTCCTTGTGAAATTGGGGGGAGTGTTCCCAAGACCACCTGGTAAACAATCTATTTGTTCTCTTGCATCAGATCTGCACTTCCAGACAGACAAAGTTAAGATGGATAACTCATAATAAAAAAGAAACACACAGCTACATTTCAAGTGTAATAGTTTCTATTTTCACAATGTATCTAGCTACTGTCTCAAACCATGGGCAATTTTCCTGGATTGGCTGTGTCATGTCATATAGGATTGGTATGAGAGTTACTTTAGAGTATATAGGTATTACTTCAAAAGTGTCTGGCACACAAAAAAAACTCTGTTGCTGCTACAATTATTACCATTGATCTCTCTATATTAATTGACAATTATCTATTTAACTTTCCAAATGTCTTCTATTCTAAATTGCCAACCACTTCTAAACATTTAACTGACTCACTTAAGAGAATGTTCTGAAAAGTTGGAAAATTTGGATTTATAGAGTAACTCATATGATGGTTCAAACTAAGAAAATTGGGTTATATATTAAAATGTTACATCTCTTCATGATATTTTCTTCTTCCGCTCCTTTATAAGCCAGAATACGGTCATAGGAATCTTAGAGAATCAGCTGCAAGTTTAGTTTGACTTAAGTAGAAATTGAAATAGATTCTCTCTATTAGAAAGATGATTGAGTACCAACTCCTGGTACTCCAAATAGTTGGAGTGCCATAATTAAAGGATGTCACTGCTCAATGCTTTTGATCTTATCTCTGATCCATTGAACTTTCAAGCAGGAAAAGCTGTACCAATGGAAACAAACTACCCATGTGTGGTGTATTTTAGGCCACCATAAGTTGTTAGGACAGAATAAGAGCAAGTTAATATTTTTAAATTGAATTTATAGTTTTCTGTTTGTGACAGGAACTGTTGGTTGACTGAATAATTCCCTCATCTTCTATTTACTAACAAAATCCTCCTCTCCAAAGGGGTAATCACGACAGGGTAACTACATTTATTTTGCCAATAATGGACTTAGGAATTCTGTTAAGCAAGAAATGAATGTGGATAATCTTATGGAGGAGATTCTGAGACTTTTATCTTCTCATTACAAATGCAGTCCCACAACAGATGAAGCTTCTTTCTTCCAGATTTGAATATTCTTGTGTGATCAGGTGATGCTGGAGATTGCAGCAATCATTCTGCAACTATGAGAGGGCAAGACTTAGGGCTAAAGCCAGAATGCAGAGGATGGCAGACTAGGAACATGGAAAGATGGAAAAATAAAGTTCTGTGCAAAAACTTTAGTTCTATTTTTTTCAAAACCCATATCCAATCTGACAAGTAACCATGATGACTCTTCCTTCCAACTATATGCAGCATCTGACAGTTTCTGGTCACCTTCACAGCTCCCATCCTAGCATAGGCCACCATTACCTCCTGTAAGGCAATCCTTATAATTTCCTATTTGAACTTTCATTTGTACCCTAATTCCCTTTAAATCTATCCTCAACTCAACATCCATGGTGGTTTTATTGATAATTAAGTCAAATCTTATTATTGCTTTACTCAAAACTCTATAGTGGTTCCTCTTTTCATCCAAAATAAAGGACAAATCTCTTGTAATGGTTTACAAGGCCCTACCTTATCTACCCAACCTATGTTATCTTTCTAATTTCCTCTTCCACTGTTTTTCTCATTGTTTATTCTCTTTCAGCAACAGTGACCATTTTTATGGTCCTCGAACATTCCAGGTATTAATGTACTGCAGAAAAACTCACCTATCTTAAATAAATTTCAAAATAATGAAAAAATAAGTAGTAAGTTCTTTAGAAATTGCACTTTCCCCTCTGAAAACCTTCATCAATGAATGTTAAAAGCAGTGGGAGAAATATCACTGGAGAAAATAATATTCACAAGGTTTCAAAATATCCATAGAGTTTTTTTAAAAAAAATAAATAATTATTAAGGAAAATTTTCTTTTATGAGTGAGAAACATAAATGTGATGGGGAAAATGGTTTAATGTAGTTATCAGTTGCATTAAAATGATGGTTTTTATGCATCTTTCTTTCTTTGAATATTATTTTCTCAATTTTCTAGATGTATAACTCAACATCATCAATATCATTTACCTTGTTCTTCAGGCTCCTAAAACAAAATTCCATTTATGCTAGTGAAATCAGAGACAACATATACATTATTCAGCATTTTTCAAATGACAGAGAAAAAAATCTTTTTATTCTATACACAGCACAATTGTCCTAATAAAGTCCCAAATCACTTTTTAACTACACAGCTATCCAGGGGTTCTACTCTCCGGCCATTCTGTCCTTGTGCAATGCCCCACTGGCCTCTTTCTCCTATATTGTTAAATCTCTTTTTTCTTCTCCAAGAATTTCCACCAGCTACTCTGACTAGCACAATCCCTTGGAAAGAAATTTACACACAACTGGTAAAAGACACAAAACATTCTCCATGTGTTTCACATGAAAGTTTTTTTATATACAATTGTGATGTGAAATGTTGAAAACCTTCATGTACCAAAAATGGTTTAGCATGTACATTGTGCAAATGTCAGAAATGGCTATTTTTACTTTCTACTAAGATGTTTCATTATTTGGTAGTATCTATCAATACATTCAGATAAAAAGACTGGAGCACCATACCAGTGCAATTTGGAAGAGCCTATCTGGAGGGTGACATACATGGCACTGAATTATAAATTCAAACTATTACAAGAGATTTGTCTTTTATTTTGGATGAAAAGAGGAACCACTGTAGAGTTTTGAGTAACTTTAGCAATAAAACAATTTTTAAGAGAATTTCTATTATTTATTTTTTTCTGAAAACATGGATTTTCACGCAGAATAGCACATTAAATTGGACCATACCTATAGCTAAGTATATAAAAGGTGGGAACAATGGAAAAAGTACAGAGAAGAGTCTCCTCTTCTGGGATCATATCCTGGTGCTTTTGCCCCTGCACCATCCTACAATATTCCACCTACCATAGGAATCTGTGCTTATGATGTTTGTTCTTTCAAAGCTTTCTATGAACAGCTCTTCCCTTACGTCTTTTATGATAGGACCTTTTACAACCTTTCCAGGAACAGCTAAATAAATGAAAAGTTTTTCATTTCTTCTTTGGTCTGCAAAAATAGCTTTTGTTGATGATGAAAAGTGCAACCTCCCAAATTTTTCATTTCTCCATGAAGCAAAAGGTTTACTTTCTGAAGGTTTTCACAAGTACTATGAATCACTATATTTATCTTCCCTCTGGATGTTGAAAAATGAGGGGCAATTTAAACCCAGGCCTTGCATGTTTCTCAGAATACCGAGCCATGATCATGTCCAGATTTGCTTATTTTGATTAGATTCTATTATTATTTTTATCGAAAAAGAACTTAACTTTAGTTACAATTATATATTCTTCTTGTCAAAACAAAACCATGGAAGAGATAGCTTAGAAAATCATTCAAACTGAGTCTTCAGATAGGAAAAATCTAATAGCTACAACTAAAAGGAAGCCTATTATTTAAACATGCTAAACTATGCCTCCAATTTTTCAAAATACTATCTTTTATGTTTAAGAAAATTGATGTTCAATAATTCATTCTCAACCATTGAAATAATTACATATAACAGTGAGATTTTTCATATAGGTATTTCCTTTTAAAATATCAGGAAAATATTATAAAATAGGTTCACATCTCAATAATTTATTGCAATTTTACTGATATGCTGGTAGTTTTCTGAAATGTCATTGGAGATGCAGAGTCTTAAAAAAGGGGGAATCAACAATATAAATGAAGCTTTTCATTTTGATGTTCCACAAATAGGACTCTTTGAAATATTTAATACTATTGACATTCATTATTAGATCCTAATGTGTATCTTTAAAATGATGAGTTGTTTAAGAAATTGAAATAATTGCTTATTGTAGTAAGCCCTGTACTGCTGGAAAAAAAGTTTATAACTGTTATAAAGTGTGCATACATTCATAAATCTATTTATAATGCATGTTTTCATATAAGTGTTAAATATTTTAAAAATACATTCCATGCACAAATATGTGTGCCCTAATAAGTGAGAATAAGTAGCACATTAATTCACTAAATTGTTTACACTCAGATTATGAAGGCAAATAAAAAACTGTTCATGTTCTTCTTGAATAATTTGAAGGCCTACGCAAGTGTTCTGTGACCTTAGTTTTCTTTTAGAAACTAAGAATATTTAAAACAAAAACACTATGAAAGGCAATCAAAAATTCAATTAAGTGACTAAAGTGAAGAAAGTATACATTAGGTAAACCATTTTTAAAAATTTAATGTAAACCAAAGTCTGGATAATGTTTGCTGGTGAAAATAGGCCATGATATAGTAGTGTGAGGTATACATACACAAAAATACATGGGTAAGTTGTATAAACAAATATGTTGAAATTTATGATCAGACAACTGTTGCCCTATATTAGGCTAAATACACTCTTATTCATGTTAAATCAAATTTTAAAAATTAAAATAATTGAATAATAAATGGTTTATTCATGATTTCGATAACAAATTCCATTTCCTTTACTATCCTACTTACTAAAATAGTTTAACCTCAGGGTCTACTCGAAGAGTGAATATCCATATTTGTTTTAATTGACTGTCTTTGCAAAGGTGTCAGCCTTTAATATTTTAAGGCAAAGGCAATTTAAAATAGTTACTAATTTTAATACGATATCCCAATGGAACCAGGCATTATAATGTCAGATCTTTTCGGGTCTTTGTCAACCACACACACACACACACACACACACGCACGCACTCATACACGCACACCCAATCTAATTTTGTAAGATTTTTCAGTTCTAGTTAGAGCCTTTGTCCCAGGGGCTTGTTAATCTTGTATCCCATTCCTGTCCCCTTACAATTTAAAGATTGTCACAAGAAGGATAAATTTCATGCCATTTTCTGTTCTCATTACAATCTTCAGATTGTTATGAGAACGGATTAATTTTGCTCAATTTTCTGCCCTCGTTACAGACTGTTATGAGAATGGATTAATTTTATGACATTTTCTTCTTTCATTATAATCTTTGTTATGGGAATGAGAATATGTAATGAGAATGAGAGCATATCAGGCATTAAAAGGTCTGTGAGAGCTCATGACAAAGATTGTAACAAGAAGAGGAAACGGCACCCAATCCATTCTTTTGACAATTTTAAGATTGCCAAGCGAACCCAGAATGACACTGCATTTATCCACTCTGAAGACAAAGATTGTTGAGAAAATGGGAATGAGAGCAAAATTAATCAGTTCTCCTGACAATCTTGAGATTGTACTTAAGCGTACACTGTTTTTTCTCTGTGATACAGTACTTACATGAAAACACGTGCAATCACAATTAAATGTTACTTACTTTAAAAAATATTATTTCCATATTATATTTTACTCTATCTCTCTTATTTCTTTATTTTTGGTTATGTTTGATTCATATTATGGCCAATATTATATAAACATTGTTGAATTTAAATGGAAATTAGTATCACCTAAAATGTCAATTAAAAACAAAATAAAAAATACAAAAAACACACCCATACACAATAAAATAAGAAGCAGCCTAGATCTCTATCAACCATTGATGTTTTACTTCAAATTATCTATTTAACTCAATCATCTTCACATTCCCAAAAAGGTAAAACTATCCTGTTTTTCCCAAAGTTCCTCATCAACAGAATGACATCATCCTGTCTATAGGTATATTCTATTTAATAATTATATTTATTAAAAAAATACTTCTCTGCTTTTAATATGATTTTCCTGAACTTGAAAGTATATTTGCTGCTTTATTTATGTATATAAATAACATTAATGTTCTTCTTTCAGGAGAAATTATCTGGTAGTTTTGATATACGTTTGTTTCTCTTTGTTCTATTAGGAAATTCTCAGTTAAAAAGACTTTTATTAATTTTGTTGTTGTTTATCAGATGTATTCATTAAAAATACCTGCTATTTGAAAAACATTGCAACTGTTATTTGTAATGTCTGTCTTAAAACTGGAGATATTTTCTGAGAAATCATAGATTTTATTTACACATCATAGAGTATATTTACACAAAGCTAGATGGTATTGTGTACTAGACACCTAGGCTATATGGTATACGCTATTGCTCATAGGCTAGGAACTTGTGCAACATGTTACTGTACTAAATACTGAAGGCAACTGAAACATAAAGGAAAGCTTTTGTGTATCTAAACTTGTCTAACCATGAAAAACGTATAGTAAGACTAGGCATAAATGATTTTCTAAATGGCACATCTGTATAGGAAATTTACATCTATGGAGCTTGCAGAACTGAATGTTTCCCAGGGTGAGTCACTGAATGAGTGGTGAATGAACATGGAGGCTTAGGCCATTCAGTACACTACTGTAGACTTTAACACTCACACTTAGGCAACACTAAATTCCTTTAAAAATATTTTTCTTCCTTCAATAATAATTAACCTTAGCTTATTATAACTTTTTTACTTTATAACTTTAAACATTTTTAACTTTTTGACTTTTTATAATAGCTTAAATGCAAACACATTGTACAGCTGTGCAAACATTACTTCTTTATACCCTTAGTCTATAAATTTTTCTCTATTTTTCAAATTTTTGATTTTTAAAAATTGTTTATACATTTTTGTTAAAAACTAAGACACAAACATACACATTAGTTTGGGCCTACACAGGGTCAGGATCATCAAGATGGTAATATAATTTTATGAGACCATCCTGGTACATGTAGTTTGTCATTAGCTAAAGCATTATGTGGTGAATGACCGTAAGTACATACATGTATATATAGAGTATATGTATATACATGTGTGTGTAAGTATATGTATATACATGTGTATGTTTATATATGTATATCTAGATCCTTCTATTAAAAATACATCCGTATCCACAGGTTTCACATGCACAGATTCAACCTATCAAAAGTAGAAACTATTCAAAATATAAAAAATAAAAGTAAAATACAATACAAACTATAAAATTAATTAACAATACAGTATAACAACTATTTTCCTAGCATTTACACATTTACATTGCATTAGAGATATATGGAATCTATATGCAAATACTGCTCCATTTTAAATAAGAGGCTTGAGAATCACTGGATTTTGGTATTTATGGGGAATCCTGGAACCAACCCCACTGACACCAAAGGGTGATATATATATATAGGGAGAAAGAGTGTATGGTGTATTTCTGGGTTCAACAATTCCAGGAAACTATAGAATACCTTCACTGATATGCAACCTTTTTTTGCCAGGTGCCTTAATCATTTATTTTAGAAAAGCCACTAGCTCCTTCTTTGAACACTCAAAATTCTTATTACTAAATTGTCTTCACACCTGAAGGCACACTTTACTTTTTTCTATTTCTTTCCTATTACTCTATGAAACTATCATCTTATGTATTCCCCAACTCACTATGTGTGTTGCACTTCAGCACATATTTTTAAAAAACATTTACAACAGATGTTCTCAAAGCATATGTGTGTGTGAATGTTTGCCTGTGTATTATATTCTTCAATATTATATATAAGAAGTCACTCAAAAAAATTAGTGAGTTTGGCATGATCCAATCTTTATGCACTGATGACCATTATGTTATTGACTCCTGTAGTATTATTGAATGTCTTTATAATGATAGGATAAACTATTCAATAATATCACACAATTCACTCTGTCACTATTTTAAGATTATATATATATAATATTATATAAGTATTTTATTTCCTGACTTCTTTACCTGTTATACCTAGGAGTAAAGTTCTCACGTAATTCTGTGATCATTAACCCTGAGATCATTAAAGCCATGTCTCTTATTTCAAACTATTCTGTTCATTGTTATATCTGACAAACATCATGGATACTAATGTATACTGAGTGGTTGCCAAAAAAATAAATATTCAGAATTGATAAAAATTTGATATTATACACAACAAAACTTTCTGGTCACATATCAAAATATGAATGAATGAATCATATTGATGAATGAGTCGCATTTTTAGTATGAGTACAACCTTAAATAACTCTTCCATTATCAATTCACTTTATCCTAATTCTTTTAATTATTTTCTTATTTCTTATGGCACCAAATCCTTAGCCTCTTCCTTCTCTAGTTGGGACTTCATTTTTTACAAATTTCATGCCCATTTATCTGTGTGTATTGGTATGCATACATAACATAGTCATGAGCAATATTTTCTAGAATTGACTCAGCTTTGAATACAGCAATATCAATTCACTTCAACAGTCTGAGATTTTTTTCCTAAAGGCTTCATTTTCTTGCAGTGGCATTATTAAATCAGTTATTCAGGTGAAGTAGAAATAGCATCTGATAAGTAGGAGAAGCAGTCACAATGTGTGTTCTGTGAGAGAAAGGGAGCTTCCTATTTGCTCCCTTAAAAAAAAAAAATGGGCCTGGTGTAATAATCTAACCCCTTTAGTTGACTCAGGTTCTTGACCCAAATCATGTTCTGCTATGAGGATTAAGGAGCCAACTTAAATTGGTCTCAGAGACTCTTGTAAATAAGTCTGTTCCATTGTTGCTAGAATGATTTATTTAAAATGCAGAGTTTGACTACATCTCACTGCTGCTTAACTGCTACCCATCATCCAGAAAATGAAGTCAGAGCATCTTAACAGGACATTCAAGGTCCTCAGTGGCTGACCTTTGCCTGACTCTCCAGAACTTATCAGTTGTGCTCTTCATCTTACTCTTTTAGCTATAGCCTACCCACCTCCCACCTGACTGAGTTATTTCTTACCTCTCTGCTTTTGCTCATGCTAATAGCCCCTCCGTTTTGGACATTCTTCCAAGTCACACACCCTGATTTACGTCTTCTCATCCTTTGGGACATACCTTGTCATCGCGTCCTCTAAAAAGGGCTGGGGACCTGGGGCACTTGAAGTGCTCCACTTTGATGTTGCTACATACCTAGTGAAGCTCTCCATTGCTGTCTTGTGTGTATGTATCATTCTTCTCTCACATCCTATTTCAAACTCTGTTGAGAATTTAGTGTCCTAAGCACCCAGCATATTGCTGACTCATAGTTCGCTTCCAAGAGAAATATTTATAAAAAAGTGTCCAAGGATTAGTTCCTACAGCAACGTAATATTTAAAGTTATGGCTTCTTAAATATTATACTTCAACAGCTAGCCTAGCAGTTGCTGATATTTATTGACTTCCTACTATGTATTATTCAATCAAATAAAGCCATTCATATATGCTACCTAATTACATCCTCACAACAACCCTGAGAGCTAAGTGTTATTGTAATCCCCATTTACAGTTAAGGAAATTGAGGATTAACGAGATTAGGCATATTTCCTTAAACTATAAAACTCAATAGTGGAGCCAGCTATTGAACCCATATCTGTGTAGATGAAGAATGTACATGTTGAAACATTGCATGTATTATCATTTATAAGTACATTATCCTCTTTTTTTGAGAGGCAGTTTTTACATAAGGAAGAATTTTATATATATCAGAACAATTTTAATATTATATATATCAGTACATATATAAATATTCATTTCTATGTCTATTATTTATATAGATAGATCAGTACATTTAAAATATTTTTATGAAGAGCTGAAATTTTAAACTGCTGCTATTCTCCAGTATTCCTATGTATATGTGTAGAATACATCAAATTTATTCAGTATTCCCTTTTAATTGTTTTTCTTCGGCTTTATTCAGGTATATTTGATAAATAAAAATTGTATGTTTATGATATATAATGTGTTTTGATATAGTTTCATGCTGTGAAATGATTAGATCAAGTAAATTATCACATCCACCCCTTCACAGAGTTATTTTCTGGTAATAAGAATACGTAGACTCTACTTAGCAGTTTTCAAAAATATAACGTTACTATTAACTATAGTCACCATGATATATAACAGATCTCTGTAACTTATTAGTACTATCTACATATAACTTTGAAAAATTTCCACCCCATTTTCTCCTTCCTCCAAACCCTGGCAACTACCATTCTACTCTTTAGCTCCTATAGGTTAGACTACTTTAGATCCCACATATAAGTGAGATTACGTGGTATTTGTCTTTCTGTATCCAGTGTCTTTTACTTAGTGTAATGCCTTCTGGGTTCATTCATGTTGGGGCACATAAGAAGATTTCCTTCTTTTTAAAGGCTGAATAGTATTGCATCGTGCACGTGTATGTGTATCTACTTACTTAACATTGGTCTGGGCAATGATTTTTCAGACATGACCACAAAGACATGGGGAACAAAAGCAAAAACAGATAAATGGAACTGCATTAAGCAAAAAACTTCTTGACTGGGCACAGTGGCTCACACCTGTAATCCTAGCACTTTGGGAGGTTGAGGTGGGAGGATCATTTGAGGCCAGGAGTTTGAGACCAGCTGGTGAAACCCCATCTCTACTAAAAATACAAAAATTAGTGAGGAGTGGTGGTGTATGCCTGTAGTCCCAGTTACTCAGTAGGCTGAGGCTGGAGACTCGCTTGAACCCAGGAGGCAGAGATTGCAGTGAGCCGATATCCGGCTGCTGTACTTCAGCCTGAATGACACAGGAAAAACTCTGTCTCAAAAAAAAAAGCTTTTTGCACACCAAAAGAAACAATCAATCAACAGAGCAAAGAGACAACCTGTAGAATGGGGTAAAATATTTTCAAGCCATGTATCTGATAAGAAGTTAATATCCAAAATATATAATAATCCCCAATGTTACTTATTTCATAGTATCTGTTTTTCATAAACTAAAAATAAAATTTTAACTTTTTGAATTTCCATTTTTAAAATAATATTGAAATAATGTTGAGACAAACATCAGTAAAACAGGATAATTTGGTATTTGGAGTAAAACATTATTTTTATGAACTTTTAGTGGAAAGCTAGGGTATTTTTAATAGTAGAGGTTAGTTAACTTCAATTCTATAATTGGTCAGATAATCACTTAGTTCCACAGTTCACTTTATGTGCAATACATACAAAGTATATGTTAATCTTCTTATTAAATTTCGACATACGAAGCCATATTTGTAAAGACAGCTGTATATAAAGAGGTTTGTTGCATTCAATATCATTTTTTGACTCATTAAATTCATATTAAAATACATAGGCCCATTGAAGAATACTTTGTGCAATTTAGAGGACTGAAGTCATGGGAGAAAGGAATCTGTTCCAAAATGGTAGCTAGAGAAAGTAGGGGGCTGCATCTGATAACCCAACAGTTTTTCTCTTTCCCATTATACTCTCTTGTTTTTTCTTTTTGCATTTATACCAATATCAAATACCCTAGTGGAAAGCTAGGTATTTAGTAGCTTTAGTGGAAAGCTACCAATATCAGTCTAGGCATTCTCTGCAATCTTGACAACAGATAATATGAAAATTAGGAAATGTTTACAACAAAGCCAAGGAAATGCATTCCTGGAATTCCTTTTTTATTGATAGATAATAATGGTACCTACTTATAGGGTACAAAAGATACTTTGATACATGCATACAATGTAATGTTCAAACCATGGTATTTAGAATATCTTGTCACACTAAGAAACTACCTAATATTAATAACAGTTTTCCTTTGTTTCTAAAATATCAGTGGATTTAATTTCTTTGACACGCCTTGAATTGTGGATAATACGCACACAGCACACTCAAACGCACACACACAGGAAACACATTCAAAAGGGTGGGAGGTGCATATTAACAGCAGCAGCAACAAAGCGCATTCCAGTAAGCCCCAGAAAAAACTAACACTTACTCTGTTTTCTCATCATCTGATGTCAGATGTAAAATGAATAGGTCTGTTCTGAGGTCAGAATGAGAAGAAAAATATCAACATGACCTCTGGGAAATAAAGGTTATTTGACATCTTTGGGATTATCTGCTAAAGGCATTGGTCACATATCAGAGTAAAGACTTGACAGGCAAGGGAAGACTTCATTTTCCCCAAAGTTAAGTATAAAGCCAGACGCTTAGCACACACCTCCCCTCAGCTAGAGCTGCTGCTGAAATCAGTAGCCATGATCGATGATGCATTTTCAAAATCAAAACAAGCATCAGCGTCTCCAGTCTAATCACATCTTCTAAAGCTGCTGCTTCCTGTGGGAATTTAATTGCTGTGACATTAGACTCCAGACAACAGACACTACTCAAAGCCAGCCATCAGAGCAGGGACAAAAATCAGTGGGATAGCGTCAAAGCTGTTAGACACAAAACCTGTTAAAGACCCCGTGTGTGTAATTTTCCTCTCTCCAACTTCAGCAGTAAAATTTAATAGGTCCTTTATAACAAGTTTTAAAATGTCCCAGCATTATACCAACCATGAAGAAGATAAAACTATTTTTGTCTTGCAAAAAGCTCAGCCCTATTGTTTCCATGCTCTGAATGCACTCTGACGCACTACTATGGCTTTTTTCTGATTTGTTTTTATCTTTATTTTTATAGGAAGATGTGGCAGTTAGAAGGTTACTTCTTGCCAAAGGCTTATTAAATTTTTAATTAAATTTTTTATGATTAGATATTTCTGCTTACCAATCAAATAGAAAAATAAAAAAATTCCCTGGCAAAAAAAAATAGACAAACAAAAAAATACAAAAAAAATCTTGTATCTCAGATTCATCTCTCTTTAATACACAACACTCCCCCTTTCACTCAAAGACCATCTTAGGGAATGGCATTCTTTCTGTATCATCATAAACTCTACAAGCTGTGTGATACTTAATCTGAATTATCCTCCTTACTTTATCCATATTACAGGGAAAATGAACAAAAATAGACTAGTGGAAATTTAATGGTGAAAGCAAAGTAGACTTTAAAACTTTAAAATAGAAAAATAAAAACTCCATGGTAAGATGTAATGTGGAAGAGTCACATGAGGTCTAAACTAATTTTATGGGGTCTTAATGAACATGAAAGGATATTTCTTGATATTGTACCAAGTACCTTAGGGTACTTGGATAAGCTAAAAACTTAATGTGGTATTTTTGCTTCCCTATTGAAATAGAAGTCGAAAGATTTTATTCGAAAATAAATTGCAACCTGCCTTTCTCTATAAACTGTCCCTCTTTAATAAGATTCATATTCTAAACAGACATTTCTTATAGTTTATTAACAAGGTAACATGATGTTCCTTTATGATTGATATAGCAACATAGTCTTGTATTCATGTGGCACTTCATGGTTTAAACTTTTTTCATACGCATTAGCTTGTTTGGCAATTTCTAAAATTTGTAAAGTATTGTAATCTCCAATGTATTGAGGAAGAAATGAGAGTACTTTGTTCAAAAGATCTCAGCTAGCAAATAAGGATCTGAAGCTTCAAGTCTGCAAAGTGATTGCAAGTCCAAAACTTTTTCCATCATGCACAGTATTTAATATTTAGGTTTTTACTTCTGAGTACTTGCTGACCTTTTGTGACTCATTGTTTTGATTATTTATGGCTGCATAATAAGCCATCCCACAAGTTGGAACATTAAGACAACAACAATCATTAATTATCTCTCACAAATCTGTGGGTGAACCAGGGTGTTCTTCAACTTCATGTGGTGTCATCTGGGACACGGTAATGGTTGGAATTTCGCAAATGGCCTCAATTAAAAGGCTGTCAGTCTAGCTGTTTACTTGGAGCTCAGTTGAGCCTGTTAGCCTGGGGCCTTCCTCCTTCTCCGTCTTCTGTTGTCAAGATTACAGAGAATGCCAAGACTGATATTGGGCCTCCAAATGTGGCTTCTTGGTTTCTTCACAGCATAGGAATTAGATCTAAGATGGAGTATTCTAAACAGTAAAGGTAAGAGTAACTTGAAGCCCAGCCTCACAATTTATAAAGCTTACTTTCACCATATGCTATTACTCAAAGCTGGGGAGGAGGCAGGTGGGGGGAAGGATGGGCAGGTTCACTAATCATCCCCCTTTGCCTTGGGCTAAGGTGTTTCCTTGGATATAAGACTTTCACTACCATAAAAGTACATTCCTGGGCAAATCAGGAACTTTGGTCATCCTAGACAGACCAAATTCAAATTCAAGGATAATGATAATAAGTAGCATTTTTTTTGACAAGGAGAAGGCAAATCACATTGCAAAAGCAGAGATAGTGGATATTGTTGTTCAGCTTTGGAAATACAGTCTATTGTAATATTTGCATTTTGGGGAATTTCCTATTAGTTACATTAAAAGCTAGCTAATACATTCAATAATCTAATCAAACTAAATAATTATTTACTAAATTATTTACAACTTCATTGTATACATAGTTTTCAATTTTGAAATGTGTAAAAGGTGGCAATGAGGACATACGATCTTCCTCTTGTTCATACAAACTTCTGCCAAAATATCTTCAAGGTCCGGAGGAATAGAAAGTCCTATTGGTACTTGTTAATACAGTTCAATGACTATTAAATAGATATTGTGGATTAGATAGAGAACATAATCTACATCTGTAATCTTTCTTTTTGTTTTTGTGAAAATCTATTCTGAATTTCCAACCATCTATGTAGCTTCTCTTAACTTACATGCACTGCTACTTTATGGAATATAACTATAAAAGAAAAACCTAGTGATTTCAGAGTGCTTATATAGCTTAATAAAAGAGTGTTTTCAGTTTAACACTTTCCAAGACAACACTGTCCAATATAACTTTATAGTTTACTTTTTAGTTTAAATTTAAAAGTCAGATGTTGCCAGAGGCTGTCATGCTACATGGCAATTTGTTTTCCTGCTTGCTTTTTTAAGAGACTTTAAGTTCACAACAAAGTTGGAAGGAAGGTACAGAGTTCTCATATACTCTGTAGCCCTGACAGATGCATAGCCTCCACAATTATCAACATCCTCCATCAGAGTATTACATGTATTATCATTATTGAACCTATATTTACATATCATTACCAAAAATCCATAGTTTACATTAAGGTTCAGTCTTTGTGGTATACATTTTATAGGTCTGGATAAATACATAATGACTTGTAGCCAACATTACGGTATCATACAGAATCTTTTCACGATCTTAAAAATTCTCTGTGTTTCAACTGTAAATTCCTCTCTTTCCCCTAACACCTAGACACCACTAATCTTTCTGCTGTCTCCATAGTTTTGCCTTTTCCAGAATGTTAAATTGTTGGAATCATAGAGCATGTAGTTTTTTCTGATTAACATCCTCTACTTAGTGATTTAAATTTACTCCATGTCTTTTCATTGGTTGATAATAACTCAGTTTCTTTTAGTGATAATAACATTCCACTGTCTAGATGTATTATAGTTGATTTATCCATTCACCTACTAAAAACATCTTGGTTTCTTCCAAATTTTGGCAGTGATAACTAAAGTGGCTAATAACATCTGTGTTTACATTTTAGTGTGGACATAAGTTTTCAATTCATTTGGGTAAATATCAAGGAATGCAACTGCTGGATATATTGTAAGAATACATTGAATTTTAAACTAAAGCCTGGAACTCTCCTCCAAAGTGATTGTATTATTTTACATTCTCACTAGCAGTGAATGAGAGTTCTTGTTGCTCCACATCTACACCAGCATTTGGTGTTGTCAGCTGTGTTAGTCTGTTCTCAGGCTGCTAATAAAGACCTACCCAAGATTCAGTAATTTATAAAGGAAAGAGTTTTAGTCAACTCACAGTTTCACATGACTGGAGAGGCCTTACAATCATGGCTGAAGCCAAATGAGAAACAAAGTCACATCTTACATGGTGGCAAGCAAGAGGGCATGTGCAGGGGAACTCCCATTCATGAAACTATCAGATCTCATGAGACTTACTCATTATCAGGAGAGCAGCACGGGAAAGATCAACCCCCATGATTCAATTACCTCCCACCAGGTCCCTTGAATGACACATAGGACTTATGAAAGCTACAATTGATGAGATTTCAGTGGAGACACAGCCAACCCATATCATCAGTATTCTGGATTCTGGCCATTTTAATAGGGATGTAGAGGTATCCCATTGTTGCTTTAACTTATATTTCTCTGATAGCATATGATGTGGGCTATCTTTTTATATGCTTATTAACCATCTGTATATGCTATTTGGTGAGGTACTTGTTAATGTCTTTGGTCATCTTTAAATAAGATTGTTTTCTTAGCTTATATTAAAACAGTTAAATTTTAAGAGTTTCTTATAAATATTTTGGGTAACAATCCTTTGTGAAATGTTTCTTTTGCAAATCCCATCTCCTGGTCTCTGGTGTGGTTTTCTGTTCCCATTGCATAAGCAAGAAATTTTTTATTTTAGTGAAATCCATTGTATCAATTTTTTCTTCTTTTGTGTTACATCTAAAATGTCACGGGTAAATCCAACATCGTGTAGATTTTCTCCTCTTTACCACTTAAAGTTTATAGTTTTGCATTTAGACTTAATCCATATTGAATTTTCTGAATGGTATAAAATCTATGGCTATAGTGTGTGTGTATGTGTGTGCACCCATATGCATTTCCAGTTTCAGTACCAGTTGCCAAAAAGACTCTGCTATTTTATTACCTTTGTTTCTTTTCCAAAGATCAGTTGACTATATTTGTGTGGGTCTGTTTCTGGACCCTCTATCCTGTTCCACTGATCTCTTTGTCTATTTCTTCACTAAAACCACAATGTCTTTATTACCATAGCTTCACAGTTAGTCTTGATTGAAGCTAAGTAGCGTCAATCTTCCAACTTTGCTAGTCTTCAACATTGCGTTGGCTGTTCTGGGTCTTTTGCCTGTGTATTTTCTTTATTTCCTTTTCTGTCTTATTTCCTTAGCTAGGCCCAGTACCACATTGAAAAGCAGTGATGACAGGGGACACTCATGCCTTAGACCTGATCGTAGTGGGAAAATTTTGAGTTTCTCACCATTAGGTATAATATTAGTTGTAAGGTTTTTTGAAGGTATTTTTTATCAAATTGAGAAGGTTTTCTCCCCATTCCCAGTATACTGACAGTTTTTAACCTGAAATGCTGTTGGATTTCATCAAATACTTTTCTTTATCTATTGATATGATGATATCATTTCTTTAACCTACCGATGTGATGGATTTCATTAATTGATTTCCAAATGTTGAAACTGCTTTGCTTACCTGGAATAAAGCTCACTTGGTCATGGTGTATAATTATTTTTATATAGTGTTTGCTTCCATTTATACATGTTTTGTTAGGATTTTTGCTTCTAAGTTCATGGGAGATGTTGTTCTCTAGTTTTCTTCTCCTGTAATGCTGTGTCTGGTTTTGGTGCTAGAGTAATGCTCATCTTATAGAGTAAGTTAGGAATTATTCCCTTTTTTCTGTATCCTGGAAGAGACAGTTAAAAATGTTATAATTCATTCCTTTAAAGTTTGGTAGAATATAAACATGAACCCATCTACATCTGGCATTTTCTGTTTGGGAGGGTTATTAATTATTGATTCAATTTCATTAATAGTGATATACCTATTTGGATTGTCTACTTTCAGTGTGTGCATTGGGCAGATTATGTTTTTCAAAGAATTGGTCCATTTCATCTACCATTACCAAATTTGTGGATATAGAACTGTTTAGACCATTTCTTTATTATCCTTTGAAGGTCCATGGGATGCATAGTGATATCTCCTCTTTGGTTTGTTATATTAGTAAAGCCTGTCATCTGTCTTTTTATCCTGATAAGAAACATCAATTTTATTGACACTTTCATAGAGCTATCTTTGATTTCATTGAATTTTCTCTATTGCTTTATTGTTTTCAGTTTCACTAATTCTGCTCTGATTTTTATTTCTGTTTTTTCTAATAACCCTAGATTTAATTTGTTCTTCTTTTTCTAGTTTTCTAACGTGGAAGTTTAGATCATTTTCAGGGTTTTTTTTTCTCTAAAGTATACATTCAACACTATGCATTTCTTTCTAAGCACTGTTTTCATTATATCACATAAAATTTGATCATTTTTGCTTTTATTTTTATTTAATACAAAATAATTAAAAATTCCTCAAGGTTTTTTTCTTGAGTCATGTGTTATTTAGAAGTGTATTGTTTAATCTATACATATTTTGGCATATTCCAACTCTTACTGGTTTCTAGCTTAAATTATATTGTAATCTGACAGAAGGTATTATATAATTTATATAATTCGAAATGCATTAAGATGAGCTTTATGACTCTGAATGTAGTCTGTCTTCGTGACTATTCTATGTCAGATTGAGAAAATGTGTATTCTGTGAAGTAATTGATAGGTTTTAATTATATCTAGTTCATTGATGACATTATTGAGTTTAACTGTTCTTACTAATTATATGTGTGCAGGAACTGTTCATTTCTGAAAGAAGCATTTTGAAGTTCTTCAACCATAACAGTGAATTAATCTTTATGGTTCTATTAGTTTTTGCCTCATGTATTTTGACACCATGTTTTTAGGTGGATACATGGTAGGGATTACTGTATCTTCTTGGAGAATCACCCCCTTTATCATTATGTAATGCCTCTCTTCATTTCTGATAACTTTCCTTGCTTTGAAATCTATTCTACCTGAAATTAATATAACTACTCTCACTTTCCTTTGATTAGTATTAGCATGGTCTGTCTTTCCCCTGGCATTTATTTTTAATCTATATGACTCTATATATTTAAAGTAGGTTTCTTGTACATACTATATGGTTAGGTATTATTTTTTGATTCACTCTGACAGTCTCTGTCTTTTAATTGCTGTATTAAGAATGTTGAATGTTCAAAGTGATTATTGAGCTGGGCATAGTGGTACATGTCTGTAGTCCCAGCAATTTGGGAGGCTGAGGTGGGAAGATAGCTTGAGTCCAGGAGTTCTGCACTGTGGTGCACTAGGCTGATGGTGTATCTGCACTATGCTCCACATCAGTATGTGAACACCTGGGAACAGGGTGCCACCAGGTTGCCTAAGGGGGGATGAATCGGCCCAGCTCAGAAAGGGAGCAGGTCAAAATTCCCTTGCTGCTCAGTAGTGGGATTATGCCTATGAATCGTCACTGCACTCCAGTCTGGGCAACATAGGAAGACCTTGACTTTTTTTTATGTTTAAAATAATTGCACACCTATATATATAAACATCTGTTATTTTAATTTATTTGTTGTCTTTCTTCCTTCCTTCTTTCCTTCCTTCCCTCCCCTCATCTCCTCTCCCTTCTCTTCCCCTTCCATTTCCTTTCTTTCTTTCAGGGTGGAGTCTTGCTCTGTTGCCAGGCTGGAGTGCAGTGGTGCCATCTTGGCTCACTCCAACCTCTGCCTCAGCCTTTTGAGTAGCTGGGATTACAGGCAGGTGCCACCATGCCTAGCTAACTTTTGTGTTTTTAGTAGCGATGAGGTTTCACCATGTTGGCCAGGATGGTCTTGATCTCCTGACCTTGTGATCCACCTGTCAGCATCCCAAAGTGCTGAGATTATAGGTGTGAGCCACCGCACCTGGCTTTGTTTAATATTACTATTTTTATCCTCCAATTTTTCCTACCTGTTTGGGTTTTATTTTCGCATTTTATATAACTCCACTTTCTCTCCTTTCTGAGCACATTTTTTTTTTACCACTTTTAGTGGTGGTTTTGTGGAGTTTGTGATACTTTTACAACTAACCCAAGTTTACTTTTAAATAACACTATACCACTTCACAGGTAGTTTGAGTGGTTTATAACAACAAAATAATCCTAATTTCTCCCTCTTGTACCTTGCATTATTTCTTCCATTGAATTTACTTATACATAATTACACACACATATATATGAATACATAATTATATACATTGTTGTTGTTATTTTGAATAAACTATTATTTGTTAAATTAAGTAAGAAAAATATGTTTTATTTTGCATTTATTATTCTTCCAGTGATGCCCTTTCTCTCTTTAAGTGGTTCTGAATTTCTAACCTATATTGTTTTCTCCTCTCTGGAAAACTGTCTGTACTTTTAAGATTTGTTGTAATGCAAGTCTACTGGCAACAGCTATCTATCAATTTTTGTTTGAGAATGCCTTTATTTTTTCTTCACTTTTGAAGGATAATTCCATAGGTGAGAGAATTGCAGGTTAGAAATTTCTTTCTTTTAACACAATATTTCACTCCACTCTCTTCTTTCTTGGATGTAATTCCTGTATTTCTTTTTCTGCAGAGAACATGGTTTGTTCCTCTTGCTTCTTTCTGGCTTCTTCTTTATCTTTCATTTTGTATTATTTGAAAATGGTATGTTTGGATGTAGATTTTTGGCATTTATCTTGCTTAGTATTCTGTGAGCTTCCTGGATCTGTGGATTGATGTCTGACATTACTTTGGAGAAATTCTCAGTCATTATTTTTCAAATATTGCTAATTTAACTTTTATTTCTTGTTTTTCCTTCTGCTAGTCTCATTACACATATGTTACATCTTTTGTATTTGCCCCATAGTTCTTCAATATTCTGTTCTTCTTTTTCATTCAATCTTATATTTGGTCTTTAATTTTGGAGGTTTCTATAGAGATGTCCTCATGCTCAGAAATTTTTTTCTAGCTGTCTAGTCTTCAAATAAGACCATTAAGGGCATTCCTCATGTCTGCTAATTGTTTTTTTTTTAATTTTCGTCTCCAGCAATTTTTTCTTTCTTAGAATTTTAATTTTCCTATTTATACTGCCTATATGTTCTTACATGCTGTCTACTTTCTCCACTGGAACTCACACAGTAATCATAGTTGTTCCAAATTTCTGGTTAGATAATTCTAACACCCTGCTGTAACTTAATCTGGTTCAGATGTTTGCTTTTTATCTTCAAACACTGCTTTTTGACTTCTAGTATGTCTTGAAACATTTTCTTGATAGCCAGGCATGATCTATTGGGTAAAAAGAGCTGTTGTAAATAGGCCTTTAACAATGTGGTGTTAAATGTTGGGGAGTAAAGCGGAAAGAAGCATTATATCCTCTGATAATTAGATGTCAGTTTTTTAGTGAGCCTATACCTCCGGACTATGAACTTCTTGGTCCTCCTCCACTTCAAGTGGGACGGAATGTCTTGAGTGTGTCAAAGTTGAGTATTTTCTTTGTCCCATGTGGAAATCTTCATGTAGATAGAATTGAGTATTTTCTTTCTCCTCGGTCAGTTGGGCTCTGAGAACAAAAATACACTAGTATTTCAAAATGGCTACAGGTCATCTATCCCCAGAAGCACAAGGAGATTTTTCGTCAATATTTACTATTAGAATCTGATAGAGTTCCAGAAGGTAACACTCACAAAGTATCGGGGTTCCCTGATTAGTAAACCCCCTGGAATTTTAACTTCTCAGTCTTGTCCACACTGAGTCATAATTCCTCAATTACATTTACAATTACAGTTTCTCTATCCTGGCACTGGATCCCGCAGGCATTTTTTTCTGGATAAATTCTAATTCTTTGTATTCACCTGTCATTCTCTTCAGTGTGGGGGGCAGTTTACCTTGTGAACTCACTATTTTGACAATTCTGAAAAATGGTGTTAAGTTTTCAGTTTTTTACTTATTAGAATAAAACGGTGCCTTCCAAGCTTCTTACATGCCAGACCATAAGCTGGAAATTTCTAAGCAACAGCAGTACAGTTTTGATATCATGATTTCCTTTAGTGAAAAGCAAAAGGAGAAAATTGCCAGTATGTAATATTGTTAAATAATGTGTCTGACAAATATCAGGAATATGATGAAATAGAAGATTCCAGCTTTCAAACCTCCAATAGTCTCATCTTTAACAACCATTCACAGACAAGAATACCTTTATGGGAGCTCAGGAGTCCAATTGAGAGGCTGCAACATCTCAGTGGAGAAAAAAAAAAAATCCATAGTAGATATATGGGGGAGAATAAGAACAGTTTCACTTTATTGATGTCATCATTTCCCCAAAACAGTAAAGGGAGAGCCCCTTGACCCATAATTTCTCTCATGGGGAAAATCTAAAATGAAGTGAGGACTTGGTTTCCCCAGTCTTGATGGACAATGCCTAGGAAGTTCACTCTTGTCTCACCCAACCCAAAACACTGAAGGGTTCATAATAACTGAATCTCCTGGGAGAAGACAGAAGAGAATAGGGGAAGAGACTTATGGCAGCTAATCTAAACAAACGTCCTCACATCCCATCAAGAGTTATTCCCACAAATTCCATGAGCCATCTTACCTGCAAATCTACTCAACCAGCTGACATGTGCCTTCAGCAGTTCCTTCTGCCCAAGGCTAGTGCCCCACCCTCTCCTGCAGATGGTGTGCACTCATACACAGGTAGCTCATGCTGGCCTGTGAAGATAGCACAGAGATATCAGCAGCCAGTTAGACTCTGCTGGATTTGGGAGAAGGTGCACAACTTTGAGTTTTCAGGGCACATCCCTAAGAAAATAAACAGGAGGCTTGAGGCACCCAGTCTGGACTAGTAAGATCAAGAGAAGGCACATAATCTTAGAACTTTTGTCTAAAAAGGGAACAAGAATAGCACAGTGGGTTTATCCACATAAAAGACCTGAGAGAGTATCCAAATCTCTAGCTGGAGTAACAGAGAAAAGTGTTTATTTCTCAAAGTCAATCAATAAAAACTGGAAGATGTGACTACTTCTTGAATTGCCAAAACAGCAATATAAATCTTCAAGGAACATTAACATTTTTTTTAATGGCACCACAAATGGACAAAAATAAAGCCCCAGTGGTGGACCTCATAGATATAGAGATCTACAAATTAACTGAGAAATGAATGAAAATAATCGTCTTAAAGAAGCTTATTGTACTATGAGGGCACAAAAGGACAACCGAAAGAAATCCAGATAACAATATATGAACAAAAGGAGAGATTCAAAAGAAATATAAATTATAAAAAAGAACCATATAAAAATTCTGGAGCTGAAGAATTCAATGAGCTAAATTATTAATTAAGCAAAAGAAAGAATCAGCAAATTTAAAGACAGATTATTCAAAATTATATGGTCAGAGGAACAAAAAGAAACAACAATAAAAAAACAATGAAATAAGGCTATGAGACATATAAGACATCATCAAGTAACTGATATATGCATTATAAGATTTCTAGAGAAAACAGATAAAGTAAAAGGGGTAGAGGCTTATTTATAGAAATAACAAAATAAAAATTACCAAAATCTGGAAAAAGAAATAGGCATCAAGTTCCATGAAGCCCGTAAAACATCAAATAGATTGAACATAAAGGGTCTTCACTGAGACACTTTACAATTAAATTGTCAAAAGTCAATGGACAGACAACATTTTGAAAAAGAGAAAATAGGTAAATCACCTGCAAAGAAACACCCATAAGAATATAAGTAGATTTTTTGGTGGAAACGTTGCAGGTCAGGAGAGAGTGTGATAATATAAACAAAGTACAGAAATTTTAAAAAAATACATTTAAACCTGCAAACAAAGAATATTTTTCCTGGCAAAGATGTCCATCAGAAATCAAGGAGAGATAGACTTGCCAAGACAAAAGCTGAGAGTGTTCATCATCAGTAGATGTGCTTTATGAGAAATACCAAAGGGAGTTCTTCAAGTTGAAATAAAAGAGTGCTAGTTAGCAGTAAGAAAGTATAAAACTTACTGGTTACGCTAAGTATATAGTCAAATCTAGAATACTCTAATAAGGGTGCACATATCACCTTTAGCTTTAGTGTAAAAGTTAAAAGACAAAGTATTCAAGTAACTATAGTTACAATAATTTGATAATGTTAGATATAATGACAAGCAAAATTGACATCAATAACAAAATATGGTGAGGGAGGAGAGAAGTAAGGGTGAAGAGTACTTGTATGCAATTGAAGATAAGTTGATATTAAGTTAATATAGACTGTTAAAAGTTTTAACAAATTTAGAAAGATAGAAATTCCATCAAGTGTCTTTCTGCCACAATTATGTGAAACTGGAAATCAGTAACAAGGAATGATTAAAAACATTCACAAATACGTGCATTTTCAAACAACACATTTCTGAACAACTACTGGGTGAAACTAGAAGTCAACAGGGAAATAAAAAGTCTCAAAACAAATGAAAATGAAAACAAAACATATCAAATCTTGCAGAATGCAACCAAACAGTTTAAAGAATCTTATAGTAATAAATGCTTATATAAAGAAAAAGAAGCCAGGCGCAGTGGCTCACACCTGTAATCCCAGCACTTTGGGAGGCCGAGGCGTATGGATCACAAGGTCAAGAGATCGAGACCATCCTGGTCAACATGATGAAACCCCGTCTCTACTAAAAATACAAAAAATTAGCTGGGCATGGTGGTGCGTGCCTGTAATCCCAGCTACTCAGGAGGCTGAGGCAGGAGAATTGCTTGAACCCGGGAGGTGGAGGTTGCAGTGAGCCGAGATCGCGCCATTGCACTCCAGCCTGGGTAACAAGAGTGAAACTCCATCTAAAAAAAAAAAAGAAAAGAAAAAGAAAAATTTTAAATAATTAACCTAACTTTATACCTCAAAGAAATAGAAATAGAACACACTAATCCCAAGTTAGCAGAAGACAGAAATGATTAGAGCAGGAATAAACAAACAAGTAGAGGATTAATAGAAAAACTAAGTGAAACTAAGAGTTCTTTTTTAAAGTCAAAAAAATTAATTAAGCAACCTTAAGAGAAGATGAAAATAAATAAAATTAAAAATGAAAAGGAGAGCCTACATAAATGACTATTATAAACAATCATATGCCAACAAGTTGCATAACCTAAAAGATGAATAAGTTCCTGGAAACAGAAATTACCAGGACTGCATTATACTTTACAGGCATTTTGAACAGACCAAAAATTAGTCAGGAGATTTAATCAGTAATAATATTATTAGTAATAATAAACTTCTGACACAGAAAATTCCAGGATCATATGACCTCACTGGTGAACTCTACCAACATTTAAAGAAGAAAAACTGTTTTCAAAAATTTCCAAAAAATTGTATAAAGAAACACTTGTAAACTCATTTGACAAGGCTAGCATTATCCTGATACCAACACAGGGACACTATAAGAAAAAAGAAAATTACATGCCGATTATCTTTTGCATATAGAAGCAAAAATTCTTAGCAAAATACTAGCAAACTGATTTCAACAGCATATTAAAGAGCCATACACACAATCAAGTATAATTTATTCTTGTGATTTAAGGATTACACAAATAAATAATTACAATATATCACATTAAGAGTGAAGGATAAAAATCATATAATTATCTCAATAGATGCATAGAGAAAGTATTTTACAAAATTTGACATCAGTTTGTGTCAAAAAACAAATTAGGTACATAAGAAATTTTTTTTTTTTTTTTTTTTTTTTTTTTTGAGACAGAGTTTCACTCTTGTTACCCAGGCTGGAGTGCAATGGCATGATCTCGGCTCACCGCAACCTCCTCCTGGGTTCAGGCAATTCTTCTGCCTCAGCCTCCTGAGTAACTGGGATTACAGGCTTGAGCAACCTCGCCCAGCCAAGAAATTTAACTCAACATAATAAGAGCCATATATGACAAGCCCACAGCTAACATTATACTCAACTGTAAAAAGTTGACATATTTTTCTCTAACAACAGGAAGATGATGAGGTTATTTCTCACCTCTTCCATTCAACATAGTACTTGGTATTGTAGCCAGAGCAAATAGGTAATAAAAAGTAATAAAGGCATTCCAATCAATAAGGAAGAAGTAAAATTGTCTGTGTTTTCAGATGGCATGCTTTTATACCTAGAAAATCATAGAGACTTCATTGAATATTTTTAGGTTCTTTTTAACTGACAAATAATAATTGTACATATCCATGGGGTACATAGTGATATTTTGATGCATACAATATATGGTAATCAGATCAGCTAATAAATAAATCTAATAAAGCTGCAAAATACAAAATAATGCATAAAAATCAGTTGTGTTTCTATATACAAACCATGAACTAACCAAAAAATATGAAGAAAATAATCCGATTTAAAATAGCATCAAAAAATAAATTCCTAGGAATAAATATAACCAAGGTGGTAAAAATTCTCTACATTGAAAACTACATCGCATTGATTAGATATATTTAAATATACATATATATATATACACATACACACACACATACACACTATGGGTTCACGGATTTGAAAAGTATCCTATGTTCATGGATTAGAAGAATTACTATTGTTAGCATGTCTGTACTACCTAGAGTGACCTATAGATTTAGTGCAATATTTGATAGAAGTATGCCCCTAAATTGTCTCTTCAACACATGATGTTGGGAAAACTGGATATCCATGTGTGAAAGAATAAAATGAGTCTATGTTTTTGTAAGCCACATGGTAACCACAACACAAAAATCTATAGTAGATTGCCTACAAGACAAAGAAAATTACCTCAAAAGACCAAATTAAAGAATTATTGGTATGCAAGAGGGAGTTTAGCAAAAGCAAGGGGTATAAAGCTTATTCAAGAATATAATAACAGAAAACATTCCAAAACATGAGAAAGATATACATATCCAGGAAAGTAGGATCAGAAAACACCAAACAGTTTTGATTCCAAAGATATAAAATAATCAAATTCTCAAATATTGAAGACAAAGAGATGCTCCTAAAAGTGGCACAAGCAAATAAGCAAATGGCATATAAAGGGGCTCTAAATCATTGGGCAACTGACCTCTCAATGAAATGATACTGTCCAGCAGCAAGTGGAATGACATTTTCAAACTACTGAAAGAAAAATATTTCCCATCCCAAAACATGGTATCTAGCAAAGTTATCCTTCAAACATGAAGGAGAGATAAAGTTTTTCCTAGACAACGGAATTTACCACAACCAGACCCATCTCACAAAATACTAAATTGAGCTCTTCAATCTGAGAGGAAAAATAATCACTAATGTCCCCCCAAAATATTGAAGGTATAATATCCATTGGTAAAAGAAAATATATGGATAAACCAAGAAGTCTCTAACAGAGTGTTAAAATTTTTTATAACTCTAGTATGACGTTCAAAAACAAGTCTGTCAGAAACAATAATAGATACAGCCATCCATTAAGACATAGGTAATATAAAATATGTAAATTCAGACAGGTAAATGTCAAAATATATGTGTGGGGATGGAGTTAATATTTAGAATTTTATTTACATTTTTCTGTTTCTATTTTTTATGTATGATAAATTATCATCTGTTTAAAATAACTTGCTATATCTATAAAATAGTTTCTGTAAGTCACATGGTAACCACAACACAAAAACCTATGGTAGATCCATTAAAAATAAAAAGTAATGAATGAATTAAAACATACCAATGAATGAATTAAAACACAAAGACAGACAGTAAGAAAGCAAAAAAATGGAAAGGGAAGAATTACAAAACAACCAGAAAGCAAACAACAAAATGGCAATAGTAAGTCTGTAGTTTATCAGTAATAACATGGAATGTAAATAGATGTGATTACTCCATTAAAAATGTAGAGTGACTGAATGGATACAGAAACAAGATCCACCTATATACTGCCTACAAATACCCCACTTCACCTATAAAGACATACATAGACTAAAAGTGAAGAAGCAGAAATCCATAGTCTATGCAAACATACACCAGGAAACAGCAGGAGTAGCTACATTCATATTAGATAAAATTGACTACCTATCAAATACTGCAAAAAAAGGGACAAAAAAAGGTCACAATATCATCATAAAGAGGTCAATTCAACACAAGTCAATAATGATTATAAATATCTATGCACCCCAAACTAGGGCTCTCGTGTATAAACAGCAACATTAGTAGATCTAATGGCAAAGACCAACTGCAGTATAGTAACAGTAGGGGGCTTTAACACCCCATTCTAAGTAAAGCACAGATCATTCAGACAAAAAATCAACTTCAGACACAAACTACACACTAGATCTAATAGGTCTAATTGGCATTTAAAGAACATTTCGCTTAACTGTTGCTGAATAAACATTTTTATCATCAGGACATGAAACATTCTTCAGAATAGATAATATCTGAGGCATCGAAACAGGTCTATACAAATTCAAAAATGTAGAAGTTATATAAAAAATATTTTCCAACCACACTGGAAAAAAATCTAAAAATCAATAATAGACAACCTCAGAGACTACACAAATACATGTAAATTAACATGTTCATGAATGGTAAATGGGCCAATGAAGACATTAAGAACAAAATGTAAGAATTTCTTGAAACAAATAAAAATAAAAATACAGCATGTCAAATCTATGAGATATAGCAAAGCAATACTGAGAAATCATTTATAGCAATAAATGCCTATATCAAAAAGCAGAAAGACTTCAATAGCAATCTAATCATGCACCTTAAAGAACCAGAGGAGTAAGAACAAACCAAACACAAAATTAGTAGAAGGAAAGCAATAATAAAGGTCAGAGCAGAAATAAATAAAACTGAGGCTGAAAGAATAACACGTCAGATCAATTAAATGAAAAGTTATTTTTTGAAAGGTGAAGAAAATCAACAAATATTTATCTAGACTAGGAAAAAGGAAACAAGATCCAAATAAATAAAGTCAGTAAACAAAAAAAGGAGGCCTAACAACTGAGACGACAGAAATACAAATAATCATTAAAGAATATCACAAACAACTATATGCAAACAAATTGGAAAACTTGGAAAAAAATGAGTTAATTCCTGTATACATACAATCTACCAAAATTGAACCACTAAGTAGAAACACTCAACAAACAAAATGAGTAATAGGGTCAAAACCATAACAACAATAATAATAAGCTTACAACCCAATTGCTTCATTGCTGCATTTTACCAAACATTTAAAGTACAACTAATACCAAATATACTCAAAATTTTATAAAATTCAAGAGGAGAGAATACTTCCAAACTCATTCTATGAAACCAGCAATACCTTGAAACCAAAACCAAACGAAGAAACAAAAACTACAGGCCAGTATCACTGATGAATATACATGCAAAAATCTCCCACAAAATGCTAGCAGCCCAAATTCAATAAAACATTATAAAGACCATTCATAGCTGGGAGCAGTGGCTCATGCCTCTTATCCCAGCACTTTGGGAGGCCGACGTGGGTGGATCACGAGGTCAAGAGGTCGAGACCACCCTGGTCAACTTGGTGAAACCCCGTCTCTACTAAAAATACAAAAATTAGCTGGGGATGGTGGTGCACCCTTGTAGTTCCAGCTACTCGGGAAGCTGAGGCAGGAGAACAGTTTGAACCCAGGAGGCGGAGGTTGCAGTGAGCCGAGATCATGCCATTGCACTCCAGCCTGGGTAACAAGAGTGAAACTCCATCTCACAAAACAAAACAAAACAAAACAAAACAAAAAAAAGACCATTCGCCATGATCAAGTGGGATTAATCATAGAGATGCATGAATGGCTCAACATACACAAATCAATAAACATAATATTTACATTTACAGAACCAAGACAAACACATGATTATTTCAATAGATACTTAAAATGCATTCACAAAATTCAACACCCTTTTATGATTTAACAACCCCCCATCAAACTGGATATGGAAGGAACATATCTCAAAATAATATGTTCCTTATTTGACATATATGACAAAGCCACAACTAATATCAAACTGAACAGGGAAATATTTAAAGGCCTTTCCTTTAAGATCGCAGCAAAGCACACTGCCATGTGTGTACCTATGCAACTATCTTGCACGTTCTGCACATGTACCCCCAAACCTATAATGCAATAAAAATTAAAAAAAAAAAAAAGATCTGGCACAAAACAAGGATACGCAGTTTCTCCACTCATATTTAGCATAATACAGGAAGTCCTGACCAAGCAATTAGGCTGCAGAAAGAAATAAAAGGCAAACAAGTTGGAAAAGAAGTCAAATTAACCTTGTTTGCAGTTGACATAATCTTATACTTAAAAAATCCTACCTATTCCACCAGAAAACTGTTAGAATGGATCAATAAATTCAGTAAAGTTGCAGGATACAAAACCAACATACAAAAATCAGTAGCAATTATATATGCCAATAGCAAACATTCTGAAAAAGCATTAAAAAGTAATCCCACTTACAATAGCTACAAGGAATATAAAACACCAAAGAATCAATTTAACCAAAGAAATAAAAATTCTATCCAAAAATCTGTAGAACACTGATGAAGGACACTAAAGAGGACACAAAAATAGAAATATATTCCATGCTCATGGATTTGAAGAATTAATATTGTTAAAATAGCAACACTACCCAAAGCAATATACAGATTTAGTGCAATCTCTATCAAAATATCAATTACATTTTTCAGGGAAATAAAAAACAATCTTAAAATGTATATGGAACTACAAAAGATCTTGAATAATTAAAGCAATTCTGGAAGAAAAGGAGCAAAGCTTGATGCATTACAATAAAATACAGAATATGCAAGAAACCCAAACAACTAACCAGCAAAAAACTCAAATAATCAACTAAAAGTTGATCTGAATCGGCAAAGGATCTGAATAGACATTTCTCATAATAAGCCATACAAACGGCCAAAAAGTATAGACTGCTTCTTAACTAAATGTATCTAGATGTAGTATATGTGGGCCCATCTCTAACTTTAGTCTATTCCATATAAGATTTGTAGTCTATTCCATATAAGATTTGGAAAGTTCCTATGGTATGCTGAAAGTGATAATGAGGAATAATCTGAGCACAGTAAGCTCAGATCCCCAAGGACATTGTCATAAAACTATTTCCTCATTCTCTAATAGGCTGTGAATTTGTACAACTCATTCTGCTTTTGACAATGCTAGGTTGGGCTTTAATGTTTCTACTTTAATTTTGGAATCTATAATACATTTTTATGGTAATTAACCTTTGGAATTTTTTTCTCATCAAAATAATAAATTATCTTTCTAGAAAAATAGGCATTTACATTCCTAAACCTTTTCTACTTTTGAAGAAAATCTAGTTAATGTCTATGAAATATTCACCTGCCTGAGACTTCTAAACATAAGCATTTATCCATTCCTGCTTTTCTAAAGAAGATAAAAATTATCTTTCTTAGCAAGGAATATCTCTCAGAGAACAATGACCAAATAGAGATGACAACAATGTTCACTGAAACTGATCATGCCTATTTATCCAAAGCAAGATTGGTCAAAGGGTGAATGATGCCTTACTTAACTTCATTGTAACATGTATTTTTGTTCCTTATTATACCAATGATACCTTTCTTAAACTTATGAACACAAAATTGATTTTTCTCTTGAACAAGTAATATACTAGAATTTATTATTTTCTAAATAAAATTAAGTCTGTAGTTGATCAAGCTAAGAAAGCCAAACAATCTTTAATTTTCTTTTTGGCCCAGGATTATAACAAAAAAGCAAATATTTTTAAAGACTATGGATCATGGATAACAGAATATGCATGATTTTTTATTTGCCTTAAAAGAATAATTTCTACATTCAAGTGGTCCTCTACTTAGTCTGAAAATGGTGGGCCTAGGTGTCAAATTAGTCCAAGAAAAAATACTGGGCATCTTTTATTTCTCACCTCCTTTGTTTTTTTGTTTAACAGTTTTGGCTTAATATATTTAGGAATCCACTTCCCCATTTTGCTATTTGTACATAAAAGATAAACAAGACAGCAAGATTTCTTTTGCACTCTGGTTACATCCAAGAAAATAAGTGATATGCACTGTACCAGCTGAGTTCTCTAGAGATATTGATATAGAATTACACATTTACTCACCATTTTTCAAGTAAAAATTTTAAACCCATACACTAATTCTTATTTAACCTAGAACAACAGCAATCCTTCCTCAATATTATTGATTCAATTATTCCTAAGTGCTGCTTTAGACCAGGAGGACATTACGTTCATTATTTTCCCCACTTCCTCCAGCTTCCATTTCCTTAGCTTCCATTTCCTTAGATTCATTATTTGACTCTTCAGCCACTACTGTATCAACAGGCTAAACTCTCCACAGTCTCTTTGAGATCGAAGTCTCAGAAATGGCTTCTCAACTAAAATAGTTAATTACCTTCCAGCAAATTGGACATTCAAATCCCTAGATAAACTCTACCCTTCACATCTTGGAAATACATGATATTTTCTAGTGGAGAAAACTGATAACCTCTTTGTACCCTAATTTCCATTTGTCAACTGGACACTTTTATGTGAATCTAACACAGACATCTCCAATTCTTTTTGCACAAGTGTATTTTTCTCTAAAATACTACTGTTGGTTATCTTAGTTCCCTTAGCACATGAGAATCCTCTCTGACAGAACCTCTTCCATATTCAACACATTAAACTCATAACTAAGTTTTTCATGTCTCTAAGTTCTTTAGGGACATGTTCACATTTCTCAAAACTCCAGCTGTATTACTAGCTGGAGTACTGTCTGAGATAATATCTTCTCTCAGCTAGATGAGTTCATTTATCCCAGCTAGATGACCTTTACAGTCTTAAATTCTCTCTTCCACCAGATTTGGCCTCTCCAAGCTATTCTCTACAGAGAGGCCTGAGTGATTTTTCTGAAATTCAATTTGATGATTTAATTATGTAAATATTTTTTTAAAAATTCAATTGGATTCAGGAAGTCAAGAATATTTGAGAACCTGGCCTCCATCTAAAACTCCACCTTCGTCTCTTCATTCATCACCTAGTCCTGATGAACTTATTTTCTCTACATCCTCTCACTTTCAAGCTTTTATATTTTCTGTTCTCTCTGCAAAGGACTAACCAAAGACAAATGAGTTTAGTGGGGGCAAAAATATAACTATTTTCTAAGAAAAAAGATCTCCTGATTGGGGAGCCACAGCCTTCGGTACAAGTGAAAGTGTGTTCTCTGTAGAAAAACGGGAAAGTCTGGCTTGAAAGGGGAAAGTTCTTACTCAGGTTCTCAATCAAGTCTATTCATGCAAATCAAAGATTCAAATTTGTTTGGTTCTGATTGGTCAAAATAGGCAGGCCCTGTTTGGATGGTTTTAAAAGCTCCAAACCAGCAGTTTCTGTCAGATGTTTCTTTCAAATAACCAGTGGGGTTGGTGGGTGTTGGCCAGTTTATCTTGGCACCCACCGCAGGAATTGGTTTGGCTTGATCGTAGAAAGGAAGGTCCTGTAACACTTTTACAACATCTTTCTGATAACACGTTATGTGACTCCTCCCTCCACCAGCTATGACTGCCTGGTCTGCCTTAATTTTAATCACCTTAGGTAGCTATGAGGAGTCCACTGTGTCTGTCAGCCAGCGGCGTATTTCAACACCTTGCACCTATCTCACATCAAATCTCTTTGGTTGTCAATCCCTTTCACTCATCTATTATTTGTTCTCTGTGGCTTTTTGACTGCCTACTATACATTGGTTATATGGTATACTGAGTGCCAGGACATGCTAAGTGAATAGAATAGACATCTCTTAAATTATAATATATGTAAATACATATAGCGTATATTTCAGGTGTCAATTTAAAACTGCAAATTACTTGAAGACTAGATGAGTTACCATTATTATGTTTCCTCATAACAATGTGTACTTTTCCATCGTAAAGTGCACATTGCGGTTATTTTATGTATAAATTTTTCATATTTTCCATACAAATTAGGAACTAACTTTGTGAGGGTAGAAAACCAAAGCTGTCTTGTTTATGACTGCATATACGACATCTGGCATATTCTAAGACATAGTTAGCATTGGGAGAATGTTTTTAAGTGAAATGAAAGGATATATGGATGCAGTTGAAGAAATTATGTCAAGATGTATTTACAAGTGATCTGCCCATGACATAGCACTTGTCATTGCCAACAGTCCTAGAAAACCGTGAAAATGTACTAGGTAAAGTTAGTAAAAAATGGAAGCAAAAACTTAACGAAATATAAAGGAATTTTGTGTGCACACATTTTCGTTTGTTTTTAAAGCAGAATGACAGGTTAAAAAACAAATTTAGATGTTTCACATATTCGTAGAATATAAAAATCATCTAAATCTAAATCTATTATGTAGGCTTCATAAATAATTTACTTATACAATTAAATATACTATGAAAAGAATATAACAAACAATGGAAACAAATTTTTGAGAAAATTCTCTGCATATGTCACATGTTCATGTTTTAATAAATGCAATTTCTATAATGAATATTTACTCGAAAATAGATTTGGTGAGAGAAAAGAAAAAACTGTGTCCAAAAAATTCATTCAAAGAGGTTCTCTCTATATATATACCTTTCATTTTAAGAAAATTTACTTTTTCACATTGTCTGTTATCTGCATGTGTCTTTGTTTTTGCTCCATTAAGAGTATTGGGTATAAACTAGATTTACTAAAGTCATATTTTCAGCATATACCTCACAACAATTTATGTCATACATTCTGGAAATACAAGGGGAGGCCTGGTGATACATTCTCTCTTAAATCTATGCAGTAGCACACTAAAACGTGATAAGATTGTGCTCTTCCAGAACAAATTGGAAAGCACAGGAGAAACAGAATGGAAAGAAGGGCACAAGAATTTATTCCTGGACAATAATACAGCATCAAGGCAGGGCACCATTATTACTCTACAATGCATGTGATTCAGTTTAAAACTCAATTACCCAACTTATAGGTTGGCAAGTGTACGTTCAGTTATAAACATTTTTGATTTAGGCAAATAATGTACTTTTTTTGCTCTTAATAATACTTTTCTACTTTAGGTAATTTTGTTTTATAACTGAATTTCATATCATAATTTTACTATTTTTATAAACGTCTTTGCTGCCTGAGAATACTTTTTTCAAGCATTTAATATATTATTAGTTTATTTTCTAGTATGCTATATTCTACTACAATATAAGCTATTTCCTCAGGTTGGTATCAAGGGACAACTCTGGTCATAGGAAAACCAATATTTTGTGTTAAGAACCATAGTAAATTTGACCATTGAGTTCACGTAGGAAGATAGTTGGATAGATTGATAACATATTTTACTCTAGTGAACACAAGTCTTTTATGGGAAAATATAAAAAGTGACCCATATTTTTCAGTTTCTCTATTTCTCCCTCCCACCTCCCCCCACCCACCACCACCACCACCACCACCATGCACCTGCCACATACACCCCCTTCATTCAAGAAATGAAAGCATTGTGCTGCATCCCTCTTGCAGATGAGCATAAGAAATGTCAGCCACAATTACTCCAGTCTTCCTCTTCAAATATTTTGATTTTCTCATTCCTCAATTGCTAAGGGAACACAATCAATTTGAATTTAAAAATCTTTTTCTAGCAACCGAACTTTGATTATGTAAGGACATGCTAGTGTTACTTCAATCTTTCCATTATCTCAGATTGATGATAATAATGGGAAAATCAACTATCATACCCTCAAACACATTATGATTAAATGAGTGCTAATCTCTTTTCATGTCTGCCCACTGTTGATAACAAATATTAATATGACTGCTATAAGGTACAATACAGTGGCTAATAATCAACCTGCTGATATGATAGCCCTATGAGAAATGAATAGAATAATAAAAAGTGACGCCAGTGTAGACAATCATAAACGTCTGGGGTGAAAGATCCTTAGCACAAGCCTATATTCTTGCAAGTGCTGATGGCAGCAGACTCCTAGTTAGTGAGCCAAGAAAAAGTGGAAGAAAACTCCCTATCCCAACTAATCCAGAGTGTATGATATGTACTCACTTCCATTCTCCCTGTACTGGCGTTTAACTCACACCAATGTGGCCCTATGCTTCTTCATAATATCATGGCAACTCAACATCTACAAAAAATCCAGATCTTAATTAGCAAAACCATATTTGCTATCAATGGAAATAAGAATCTTTGTACTAGTTATATTTCATTGAAACTATTTTATACAGCACATCTTTGCCTTGGGTTCATTTTACCTTTTACGTAGAGAAACAGCTGAATTAGTTAAAGGAAAAGTCGGTCTGTTACTCAAAATCTGTATCATATAAAACCTAAATTCTAAAGACTCTTGGATAGTATGTGACATGAAATGATTTCAAATATGGTAATTAGTAATTCTGAATATGTCTTTCATTAAATCATTTATCATTAAAACAAACTATGAAATCTTGCAATTACAGTCATTTCTTTTTGACTCTTACTCTTGGGAGATGGCTTAGAAAATTGTTGTGAAGATGTATTAGGTGACAGAACAAAGCGATTTATCCACTTTTCAAAAAATGTCCAGTTTTTCTATTTGTTGTAATCATTTAAAAGTAATACTAGAACACATCCGATTATATACAGCAAAATATTTCTATAATTCCATGAAATATGAGCAGTTATTCACACATACTAGTAGTACTACAAAACCAAATTTGATTACTTGGACTCTTTGGTGTGTTATTGGATTAGAGAGTAAATAGCTCTATTAGTAATTTCCCAAACAATGCTGTTTAATAAAAAGCCCCAATATTTCACTGGCTTTGTGACTGCAAGTGGTTACTATCCTTACTGTTGTGTTTTCCTGGTGGCTTAGCTTCAAGCTACATGTTAGGTTCAGGTCGTCTCTATGTGTCTCTCACTGGTTCCTGGAAAAAACTAATACATAAAGTAGTAATATTAATAACATTTATTCTGAATCATAGTGTTATGTTAAGTGTAATAGCTTGTCAAAGAAAAAGAATACTGTGTGCTCACTTTTATATGTGGAATATTTTTTAAAAAACAAAAGTTGAATACGTAGAAATGGAGAATAAAATGGTAGTTGCCAGAGGTGGAAAAGGGAGGTGGAATAGGTCAAAGTGTAGGAAATGTCAGTTATGTAGGAGGAAGAACATCTAGAGAACTAAAATATAGCTTGAGAACCATCATTATAGTATTATACTGTGTCCAGAATATTTTTTTTATTATTATTTATTATTATTATTTTTTTGAGACGGAGTTTCACTCTTGTTACCCAGGCTGGAGTGCAATGGCGCGATCTCGGCTCACGGCAACCTCCGCCTCCTGGGTTCAGGCGATTCTCCTGCCTCAGCCTCCTGAGTAGCTGGGATTACAGGCACACGCCACCATGCCCAGCTAATTTTTTGTATTTTTAGTAGAGACGGGGTTTCACCATGTTGACCAGGATGGTCTCGATCTCTTGACCTCGTGATCCACCTGCCTCGGCCTCCCACAGTGCTGGGATTACAGGCTTGAGCCACCGCACCCGGCCCAGAATATTTTCTAACAGAGGAAGTTTAGGTGTTCTTACCACATGCACACAAAAACTACCTATACGAAATGATGAATATGTTAAGTTGCTTACCTGTTGTCATCATTTAGCCGTATATCAGTATATAAAAACATTATGTTGTATACCTTAAATTCATACAATAAAAAAAATAAGAGTGATAAAATTTTGATATTTTGGAGAGAACAATTATATTCAAAGTTTAAGAATATAAACGATCTCATATACCTAAAATTATTTTCTTTAACTTTTAACTGTCATACAATTTAAATTTTAAGTCACTTTTTAATTTGGTCATTCAATCAATCAAAGAAGATTGACAACTATGTGCCAGACAATGTATTGAAGATATGAATAAAAATGGAGATAAAAAATAGACATAGTCCATTTTCTCTCAGAAAAATGAGAGAAATAATCAAATAATCATATCAGTAAACATCCAGTAACACTCAGATCAGGGCACTAAAGGGAATCATCACAGCTCTATGAGGACATGTTAACTGAAAGGGAGGGAGAATTTTAAGCAGATATGGAAATGTGGCAAAAACCACATGACTTAGAAATGATTGCATATGGCATGGAGGAGCAAAGAAGAGGAAGATTTTCTGGCTTGTGCTGTTTGATGTCTTATTCTGTTTTGCCCTCATTTTGTAATTTTCTCTTTATTTAATTAATAATTTGTTATGGAGAATAGTAAAATACAGAATTCTGATTTATTTCAGGGCTTGAAAGATGCAAATATTTCTTACAGCTTTGCTTTTTATTCTTCATAAGCTACATACTGTGAATGCCATTTGTGTCTGAAAAGTTGTATATTAATTCTTTTGGGTTTACAGATGATAGCACTTTTTACTTAAGTTTGTATTCTGTGTATTTTCTTTATTACTTTTCTATATACAATTTAATAAACGAATAAAGATTATTCTACAAAAAAGACAACCCAACAAGTGATCAAATCACGAACTATTGTATCCTTATAAATAAGTTCTTGCACAATAAAATGAAATTTCTTGAAAATCTATTTTCTTTGTATTCTAGATTAGGAAATAAAAAATATTTCTAGTTAATGGTAGGAGTCTGCCCATTTGTCTGTGTAATAACAGGGCTTCTCAGCTATGTGTCTGTCTTAACATACATGACGATTGACATGCCTATTAATAAAAATTATATAACCATGTACATTCATGGCTGTACCATGACCCACATTCATGGGCTATATCTATGGTAGATATATATATAGCACATATTTTAGTGGGTAAATACTTTTCATGGATAAATTGTTGATTCAAAATAGTTTTTTATGTCAATTGTGAAAGCCACTGGTCAGAAACTTTAAACCTCATCTTTTTTCTTTTAAATCTCTCTAAGTAATTGATTTTTCCAGTGTCTAATCTTAACACACACTGTGACATGGTAGTATTGGCAAGCCTATCCAAACTTAAGCAGAACTTCAGCAAAAATGTTAAATAAAATTATCTTGAGTAATACAAGCCTTAAATTTTGTGTTTAAAAGATTATTAAAGATTTGTTCAGAACTCATTTTAATTCTAGTCCAAGTTTCTTAAAAATCTCAGATCCAGAACTTCAGAACAGTATAGAAAGTCTTATAAGTCTAAGTCCTTTCCACTCTAATGAGTCCTGAGGGTGAGAAGGAAAATTGCAGTTTACCCATGTAGCAAACCTTCACATGTACCCCTGAACCTAAAATGAAAGTTAAAAAAAATTGCAAAGGCACTAGAAAAACAGAATAGCATGGAGTCTTTGGTATCAGAAAAACGTACATTCAAATTCCAACTCTCCCCTCTACAAGCCTTGACACTGAGCAAGTGTCTTAGAGTGACTTAGTGTGAATTTCACAACTTTCAAATTGGATTTATATTGTCATACAAAATGTAATGTATGTAAATCTTTTAACATGGAGTCTGACATCTGGCACATATTCAGTAATGGCAACTAATGTAATAGAAATGTAACATCAATGTTCAGGTATGCTCTAGAGTAGGACTGCTTAATCTTCAACCTTAATCCTGAGTAAGGTTAATATTTCTGGCCCAATACTTACGTAAATCTAATACATTTTACTTGATGGTACAGAGGTGTTTCAAATGCAGATTGTAAAAGAGTTTTCATAAGATATCTTTGCATTCATGGCTAAACATCCACTGCTTAATGTTGGCAGCCTGGCAAATGGAATCCGTGTCTCCAGTCTTATGGGAGTCTTCTGGCTCTCCTGCACTCTGCAATGCTTGCCTGGGCAGGGACACACTGTTGCCAGCGGAAACTCTGGGCTTTCTGGCATGGCAGATGCTCAACTCTTGCTGCAACATAGCTCAAGGCTGTGACTCCCAAAGCCCCATAAATTGGAAGAGTCTTGCCAAGAGCTGCAGTGTTATATGGCAGACAGCAAGCCTTAACTATCAAGGGACTGTAAGAGGCTATGTGCTGAAAGTTGGCAGGCAGCCACTTACTGAGATTTTTGAGATCTGATTGTTGTATTATTCTGGAATTAAAGAAATGCCCACATACTCACAGTGTGAAAACCATTTTATAAGCCATGCTCCCTTTCAAAACATGCTTTGTCACATGGGTTTAATGATAGAAATATCTGAAGTCTAAAAATAGCTTGGTTTTTACAAAGGAAAAAAAAAACTAGTCCAGTTCTACTGAAATTCAGCTTTCTTTGAGAAAGAAATAGAACTAAGAATAGAGGCACAAATATAATAACTATCTATAAAAATAGCAGAAAAGTAGTGACACATTATTGTGGACTGAGTCAGAGTTATATGCCATACATTTGCCTTCATGTTCTTTTGAAAATTGCATTCTCGTCCATTCTTATTAAGTTTGGATTCCTCCCAAGAGTTGCTCTGTGGCTAATTTAATGCCTGTGAACTCATGGTGATGCTAAGTATAAATTCATTGCTTACTGGATGGGTAATTTTATTTTACTTGATAGTTATTGCAACAAGTAATGAAATTTTATAAAAGTTTATATTGGTTTAAATCACTTTATTCATTTTTTCCATCAATTAATTAGATAATAATTTTATGACATTAAGAAATAACATTTTTCATATATTAAAAAGCTAGTTGGAAACATAACTGTTTAACCATATCAAAAGCACCTAAAAATAATGTCTTTGGAAGTACTGAGTAAAAAAAAAAAAAAAACTGTGTGAGGTCAAGATAAAGCCTAATGCCTTCTTCAATTTGTTTTTTTTTTTTTTTTTTCACCTTTCACCTCTTTTTATCTTGTCAATTGTATTTTACCAAGCATTGTTAGGATGGAGTTGAAAAAAAAATTAACCTATTAGTTGGGTAAACCAACGGCAAGACATGACTACACAGCAGTACATATTGAATTATGCAGACCAAATGTTTTCTTTTCACTCTAATCATTTTATATATGTAATATTTTGCACACAAAGTGGATATCAGCAAGATAGAACCTGGTTATTGCCTAATAGAAGAAAACACTCTGGAAAAAAGGCTGAATGCTATAGATGTTGAAAATGCAAGTTATTCCAAATTATAAATTTTTTAGTATGTTTAGGAAAATTAAAAATTTGCTTTTATTAGGAGAAACAGGAGCTAATGGAACATATCTAATGCATATTTAACATGTTGAAGTCTTTAACTGAGGGTTATATCCTGTAAGTTGAAAGTTATACTTTAAAAGTAGACTATCCCAAGTAGTTAAGCATCATGTACCTTGGCACAAGATTTTCTTAAATTGAAGACACTTACCTCTATGCATCTGGAATTCAAATAGTTTTTCATCAGAGCTTTCTTTACTTGTAACAAAATAAGGGAAATCATATGGATATTATTCACAACCAATATTTATTTTGCTTTTACTATGCACAGATATTCTTTTTGGTTAAGCCTAATGCATGTATCATCTAAACTGAAATTATGAGATTATATTAAGAATTTTAAACTCAACTATCTATAATGGTCATACAGGTAACATAAATGAGTGAAACAGGATTAAATCAAAGAAAAAGAGAATGGTAGAGACTTGTGTAAAAAAATGTGTTCATCTAAAATCATTCAAGCATTACTGTGTGGATTAAGGCAAATACACTTCAAAACCTAAGCTAGGTAAAAATGAAAGAACTTTTAACATACAAAGAGGAATTATAAAGTTATTTAATTTCTCATTAGGAAATAAAATAAAATCATTCATAAAAAAAGCATTGTGAAATAATGCAATTAAACTTAAAAATAAAGGAGAACTAAAAGATTCCATCATTCTACATATACTTACTCCAAATAAATTTTGAGTGATTTCTGTGCACTGAACATTGTGCTAGACCATCAAACAGAAGGAATTGTTTCTTAACCTTTTAAACACTTGATAGACACAGATGTAAAAAGTGCCTGGCATCCTTAAAGTACTTCCCAAAACTCTTTACTATATTTTTGACGGTCCATTGTGCTACCCCATACCAGTGGTTTTCACCTGGAAAGAACTTGAGGAGAAGTTTAAAAATGTTATTGGAATGAAGTGATAGTTGTGGCATTTAGTAAGTCAGGGCTAGAGAATTGAAACATTCCACAATGTGCTGGTAAATTACACACAGTGAAGAATTTTCCACTCCAAAATGCTAGCAGTTCCCTGTTTGACAATCATTGCTCCAGACCTTGTCATCTCTAAAGGGAGCACTATATCCAAATTTTTATTACACTTAATAAATTGTAATTAAAATTAGTAAATTGATTTATCACTCTTTGATCACAGCATATTTTTAAAGACCATTTTAATGTCCCTAATGGGTCTGATTTTTGACCTCATCAGTATTTCTAATCTAATAACTCCATGTTTATTTTCTTTGCCAGTAACTTTATGTTCTTATTTCTTCCTGATCTTGATTATGTTTCATTTCAACCTCATAATCCTTCCATTACATGTACACTACATTTCCTTACTCCTCTATTCCTCAATGCACTCTGCTGGCAAAAGACAATTCTGATTTAACCAGATTTTTCTCTGATTCCCTTTCCACATTGTTGCTGTTAAATATGATGTAAGAAATGAGAACATGCAAATAAAATGACCTTTCCCACTTTATTATTTTATCCTCGTAAATCTCAAATTATTCTGCAGTACCAGATGGCAATACTGGTAGAATTCTGTAAGAAATACTCTAAGCAAAATATTTTTGCCTATTTTCTTCTGCTATTAAGCTTTCAATAGCCCAGTCTCCTTGTTCCTCTCAAATGATGATTATGTTTAATAATTGTCTTGGGAAAAATAGGCCATCAGAAGAGACCTACTTTATATTTCTACAGATGAGTATATATCTATGTATTTTCTTATGTCAACTTTATCTTTTTAAAAATTGATCAATGGTCTTTTCTCTTTCCAAGTATACTTTATTTATATCCAGAGTCTGACTCCTATTAGTTGAAATAGGAGGTTCTTTGTTCTCCCAATGTTCACCTTCTTTAACCTGCTACTATTCCATTCTGTTGAATAATTTCCATTAATATATACACACAAGTGCTCCTCCTGGCTGATAGCTCATTTCTCTGCAGTCCTTCACTGCAAAACTTCTTAAAGGAATAAATAATACTTACTACCTTCTCAGTCTTACATCCAATTTTCTCTTGATTGCATTCTAATTAGGCATTTTTTTCCCAGTATTCTTCTAAAAACACTCTTTGCAAGATCACCAATTTTTAGTTTTCCAAATTCAGAGATTCCTTGTCCTCATCTTAAATTTTCAGCAACATTTGTCATATCTCTCTTCCTAAAGCATGTCTTCCAGCATACCACAAGGTTGGTTTTTCTCTTATTATACCAGTCTTTCCAGGTCTCCTTTTAAGCTTTTACTTTCTTCTGTACTTTAAATATTTGAGTGATGCAGGACTGTCTTTCATCCTCCTCTTTTGTCCATCTAAACACTCTTTCTGGTTATTTGTATCTGGCCTCTTTGTTTAGATAGTATCTATATGCTGATGACTCACAAATGAAAAACCTCAGATCAGAACCCCAGACACAAATATCCAAATTCCTACTCAAGGTCTCCTCTGTATGTCAATTAGAAAACTCAAATTTAATATGTAAATTAAGAAGTTATGGCTTTTCCTTTAATGTCACCTCCAGAACTTGTTTCTATTTCAACCTACTCATTTTAGTTAATAGTTCATTTACCCAATTGCTCAGTCCAAAACTTAGATATTATCCTTGAGTTCTCTCTCTCTGTTCACGTCTATATTCAATTCACCAGAAAATGGCTAACTTTTTTTAAAACAATCTCTATTATGAACACTGCATGCCTTCTTCATCCTGATGTTCTTAGTTTAAAAATATTCTGTTTCTTACCTAGAATATTCCACTCTTGTTGCCTAAAGCCAGATCATTAAAAATATTATGTAATGAAAACCTTCCAATAACTTTGTATCACATCTACAGTTCAACGTAAACTCCTTACCCCCTGTATGCTTCGGCTGCTACCTATGTGACTGAATCCACCTCCTTCTGTTCTCACCTTGGTTTTTGTTTTCCAATCCTAGTTGCTTTATTATTATTCTATAAAATAACATTCTTCTTATCCAGTGCCCTTTTGTCCTGCTTTTCCCTCTATCTGTAATTCTCACCTCTCCCATCCCTCATTTAGATTTTAAGTTTCTCACACATATATTATTTAAATCTCTGCTGGGAAGTTATCATTTAAAATGTCCATTAACGGTCCTCTCTATCTAACATATTCCTTGCCATATAACTCTTTCTACTTAATTATCTGCTACCATTTAACACTACTTGAAGTTATCGTAATCATTTTTTTTTCATTACCAGTTATCTTCACTTTTTCTAGATTAAAGATCCATGATATAATAGCAAAATTCCTGTCGTCTGTGTCAATATTATATCTCAAGCATTATTAACATCACCTGAAATGAATGAATGAAGGACTGCAAACTAACATGATGGATTGGTTTGTAAAATCATTATCATATAAATCAGAGATCTTGGCTATTATCAAGCTTAATACTTTCAAGGACACCTGAAACAATTAGGGCAGCTCCACAAAATCTCCACACCTGCATTGGACATGTACTGGGGACAAAGTCACTACATTACATAAATTACTAACTTACATCATGAGCAGGAATTAGTTTTAGAAAACTCTTCATTTTATAGTAGAGTTTATAGAAACTTTTTGGGGGAACATGCTTCTGAAAATCCTAGATTTGAGGTTTTATTTACTATAAGCAATGTTTAAAGAAGGACATCTTGTTAAGAACATTTAATAGATAACATTTCTCATATTTATAAAAATTATTTAACCATTTACTTGGAGGTTCGATAACCATATTGACAAGATTATTAGACTGGTTTGTCTGCCTTCTTTATTTTTCACTGGCAATAAATAATCACAGACATGTATCACACTCCAGCCACTTTAACTTTCTCTTCAGCAAGCAAGGCTAAATCTTAGAAGATGAGAGTTCGATTGGAGGGAGTTGGTCAAGAAAGGTGAATAATTACCAGATAACGAAGGGGCTTGTACAGCAGACTAATTTTTATCCAAACGGAAAGGCTTTGAACAAGTGAATTATTTAATCCAAATAGGATTTTTTGAAAGATCTCTCTTAGAGCCTCCTAGTCTATTAAATCTCGACCTTTAGTCTCATCTCTCCCTGCTATGTTACCAAGGTCTCAGAATATTATTAAATAGAATTGGGGTCCATAGGCATTCTCATCTCAGCCACAATATCAGGTATAAGATCATAGAGGAGGATGTTTGTTATTCTATTTATGCTTCTAGAAGCTTTTGCTTGTTTTATCATGAGTATTGAATATTATGAAATTAATTTTCTGTGTCTAATTAAGATAATCTCACAATGTTTCACCTTAATTCTGTGAATGCAAAGAATTACACTGATTGATTTTTGCAAATGATTCACTAATACTGTTTTTCAGGGATAAATCTAACTACATTTGAGTCATCTTCCATTTTCTACATTGTTGAATTTAAATGGCTATTATTTTCTAAGGTTTTTCTTGCAACTATTCTTTGCAAAATTTGACTTGTAAATTTACGTTTCTATATATTATTTTCAAAGTTTATAATCAAAGTTATGCTAGTCTTGTAAAATGAATTACAAAATGTTTCCTCATTTTTAAAAGTATTTACTGAATTAGCATTATTTCTTTTTTATGTGCAACCACTAAAAAGGTTATCTTGGCTTAGGCTTATAGATTGAGAAATCTACACTGAGAAAACTATCTTTCTTTGTGTGTGTTCTGTTATGTATTCCATAGATTTAGTAAGCTATGTAAGTTTTAGTAAGTTCTAGCACTGTGTACTATGTAATTTTGTTAAGTTTTAGTAAGGAGATCACAATGCAAATTTCCTATTCCTACTTGAATCTGTTGGCAAATTGTGTTTATCTAAGGGTTTTTTCATGTCATCTAAATTTAGTTAATTGTATAGCTTCCTGAATAATATCTGTATTTTATTTTTATACCTACAGGATATATAGTGAGGATATATAGTGAGGTTCTCTATCATACTAGGATTTATCCATTTTGTTAGTTAAAAAAAACTTGTAGGCATGGTTGATTTTTTACATTTTGCATTGTTTTTCATGTCATTCATTTTCATACTTGCTTTTAGTGTTTTCCTCTTTTTGGAAAGGGTTATTAATTGGCTTTTAAAAAATTTGTTAAAATATAAAGTGAGATAACAGATTCCAGCTATTTTGTTTTTAATATATTCACTTAGCAATATAAATTTCTTTGAATTATGGTGTTAGTTTCCTTTTACTAGTTTTAATTTGTTATAACATGCAAACAATAAGTTAACCACACGCACATACTCATGTAGATTTATAAACATAAACATATATACAGAAGTCACAATTAATAAATTTTTCATAGGGAAAATGTTCTCATTTTACATTTGTAAGATTCTCATACTTTACTATGTATTTTAAATATATAAAATTATTATTTTGATTTCCACAATAATGTGGGTTATTTGGAGAAATATTGCTTCATACCTAAATATTTTTTATTATTCTCTATGGCTAGATTTTATCATGTCTCAGTAGTTCATCAATTTTTTTTCAGTTTTTTATATATTCATTGAAAGTTTAAGGCCGGGCGTGGTGGCTCAAGCCTGTAATCCCAGCACTTTGGGAGGCCGAGGCGGGTGGATCACGAGGTCAAGAGTTCGAGACCATCCTGGTCAACATGGTGAAACCCCGTCTCTACTAAAAATACAAAAAATTAGCTGGGCACGGTGGCGTGTGCCTGTAATCCCAGCTACTCAGGAGGCTGAGGCAGGAGAATTGCCTGAACCCAGGAGGCGGAGGTTGCGGTGAGCCGAGATCGCGCCATTGCACTCCAGCCTGGGTAAGGAGAGCGAAACTCCGTCTCGAAAAAGAAAAAGAAAAAAAAAGAAAGTTTAAGTGCAGTGATCTGTATGTGTCTATATGTCAATTTTTTAATTGTGTTGTTCCCATTTTCTATATCCCTACATTTTTATACTTGTTCTAGCAATTACTAAAGAGATAGCTAATATTATTCTACTACTATGCTAATTTTTCCCTTATTATTTTTGTAATATTTTTGCTTTGTAAATGTTGAAACTACATTATTAATTTTAATTACATCCTATGAGTCAGCATTTTAATTTTTTATAAGAACACTGAATTCTCATATTCCTGTAATCCTTATTGTTTCAATGTCATTTGATTTGTTACTGTAATTATACCAAATTTCATTTGTCTAATATTTGAATGTGTATCTTTTTCTTTCCCTTTATTATCAAACACTCTGGATATCGTAATTAAGCTACTTTTTATTATAAATAGCTCATTACTTTTTAAAAAGTTAACAATATTTGTCTTTTTATTGGAATACTTAGTCCATTTATATTTTTTGTACTGATTTCATTGCTATCATTGTCCTCTTTGCTTTTAGTTTACTCCATTTGTTTTTGTTCTGGTTTCTTTCATTTTGGCTTATTTTGGATTACTTTGGTATATTTTGCATTTTTCTCATCTTAGACTTTAGCTATATTTTATTATTCTTTCAGCACTTAGCTAAGATATTACAATCTACATTTACCATATTGGTACCTATTCTATATTAGAAGTATTATCTTATCTAAAAACTAAAAATCTCAAAATTTTCTACGTCTATTTACCACTTACCTTTCTGGAGGTAAATGACCATTACCTGGAGAATAAATGACTTCATTGTACATATATCTTACATTTTCACAAGATATTAACACTACTTTTTAATTATACCAATATTTTTATTTAATTGGTTTTTTGGTTTAGGCTTTGCAAGTTTGTTTATCTCATTCAGCATTTTCTTGCCTTTTTTTTAGGATCCTCTTTCTTCTGCCTGAAGTACACTCTTTAGTATTTCATTTAGTACCGCTTAGCTGTGACAAATTTCTCAGTTGTTTCCTGTCAGAAAATACTTCTCTTTTACATTAATTTTGAAAGCATTTTTATGCTAACAGTTATATTCTTTTAGAATTCTGAAAGATATTACACTTCCTTCCATTTTTACATTGTGAAGTCGTGTGTGTGTGTGTGTGTGTGTGTGTGTGTGTGCGTGCTTTTGTCCATAAATTCTATAGCTTTTCTGTTCTTTTCCTTAGTTCCTATCTTTTTTCCTCATCAGTTGGGTAACTTTTCTAGTCACCAAACATCTATTTTCTTGGTCTATTTTGTTACAAAGTCAATATATAGACCAGTGAGATTCAGTATTATGTTTTCCCAATTCTCATATAATATTTCATCTTGTTTTATGTTTTGTTGAATATATTCAATGTTTTTGCTTTATTTCCACCATTGTATAATGTACATGTCTATATTTTCCATGTGTCTGTTTTGAATATTTGCCTTTTTTCCTATTTTAAAGGGATTTTCATCTCCCTCCTATCATGCCTGGTAATTGTGTTTGAATGCTGGACACTGTGTTCAAAACATTGAAGAGTTTCTGTGTTATGTTATTAAGTTACAGACATAAAACATTGAAGAGTTTCTGTGTTATGTTACTAAGTTACAGACATAAATCAGTTTTCTTCAATGAAAATCTAAGAACACAGACAGATCCTCTTGCTTCTTATTACCCAGTTTCTTATACTGTCAAGCTTTGGCAACACTTTCAAGGATAGAGTCAGTCAGTAGACTCTGAAACTGAGAGGTCTGTGATATTGAAGACTCCTTGTATTCCTTATCCCCGCACTGGACTAGTGCACTCTATTTAATTAATGTTTTAAAAGTTAGTATCCTGTTTAAATGAATCTTATTGTTAATCCTGTGCATGGAAAACATCTTCTCATGAATAATAATTTTGTTACACTTATCACAACTATAATTTAGTAAACAGTTTTATAAAAATTTTTCTTTTCCACTAAACTCAGCTTTTGTGACATGCAAGAATCATTTGCTTCTTAAAAGAGAGTTCTACATCTTAGATTAACTTTATGGGTAAAACCGATGTGTAAGTAGAATATTCAGTATATTAGCATTTAAAATATACATATATCCAACTACTGCTCTCTGTGTCAGCACCAATTAAGATTTCCCATACTAGACATTACCTTGAAGAGAGAGAAGATGGACAGACATTGGCAGTAAAAATGCCCCTGAATAGGTATTTCTCTAGTGAGCAGAAGGCCAAGGATATAAAAAAGAATATTTAAATGCATGTTGTCTTCACAAAGCTAAAATGTAGGCAGACAGCTTATTGCTGTTTTAATGGCATCTCACAGAGATGAAATTAACATTTGATTTACATGAGTGTCCTTGGACAGAGGCAATTGTGACTACTCATATCCACTGATAGGAACTGAATTAGTTTTAACCTCTCAAAGAAATAATCTAGAAGTCATAATGAAAAGCTAAATGCAGATGTCCACTTAATACATAGTGGTACTTCAAGCAGTAACAAAGAGATTACAGCATAATAGTATTTTATACTTATTAAGTAGCTATCCTTTGAGGAGTCAAAGGGATTTATACCATTTTCAAATGAGATAAACTAGTCACAAAATGTGACTTTATCATTCTGAAAGTAATCTATGACTTTAGACTCAAAAGACTATATAGTTAGAAAACTCTAGGACCACAAACTCAAATGCCTTCAAGAGTCACTGGTGTTTTAAATATTAACTAGCCAATCTGACATTTTAAGATGGGACAAGAACTGTGATTAACTGGAAGTGCAAGTCTTGCTTAAAAGCAATAATATTTATTGTTTTAAATATTTTTGTGGTAAAATAAAATACTCATACAAATAATGGACCCATGGGCTACAGATTTTTGATTTTTGATTCTAGTTCTACCCCTTGACTTTATCATGAGTCACACAAATTTTAAACAGGCAGATGACTTGCCCAAGGTCACATAACAGATTACTAGAAGGAATGAGAATAGTTCTTATTCTGATGATATTATTAAATTATTGAACTACCTTAGTCCAAAATAGTTATGACTTCTTATTTTGCATGATTCTAATTAAAACCTATAATATATATGGAAGTTATCTTTCATGTTTTAGAAATAAAAATACCAATGCACTAAAATTAAATGGATTAATTATGTTATTTTGTATTCTGGGATATACCCATCCCAGAATACAAAATGCATAATTAATTGAGCACCAAGTTTTATGTGCATTATACCATCAAGAGTTGTAAAGCTCTTTGATATAAATCATGAGTTTAATAAGTTGAATAGTGTCCCTCAAGATTTCATCTCCAGGTAGGATCTCAGGATGTGATCCTATTTGGAAATAAAATCTAGTATTTGCAAATGTAGTTGAATCTGATTCAATTGTTCCATAGAAATCATGTTTATGATTTCTTTTAAATAAACACAGAAATTAACCCAGGCTTAAAACTTGAGAAAGTTACAATGGTCTTACCTGAGTTCTTCTCTCAGGAAATAAACTATCAAGCCTCCTGGCTAGCATCAAGGAACTGAAACTTACCAGATCACCACATTTGGACAAAGAGATGCCAGACCCTCACCCATTATGATTGCCTAGCCGGCCACCTGCTTCCTGTTGACTAACTCCTCTTCCCTATTTCCTGTTTTCCAATGCTTGGATATATTTCGTCCCTACTATACAAACCCTTAATGTTAGTCCATCGGGGAGACAGGTTTCAGACTGATCTCCCATCTCCTCCACTGCAGTACCTTATTAAAGCCTTCCTCCCAGGCAATACTCGTTGTGTCATTGATTGGCTTTCAATGTGATGAGCAGTAGAAACTAGATCAAATCCCTGGTGTTTCACAAACACAATGATTTCAAATGAAGACACACTGGATAAGAGTCTGAAAAAAATCCCTAGACTAGTGTCCTTTTAGGAAGATGATACACACATAGAGACACATAGAAAGAAGGCCATGTGACAATGAAAGCAGAGATGGGTATGATGCAGCTACAGACAAATCAATGCCAAGGATTGCTTGTAAACATAAGCTAGGGAGAGTCATGGAACAGATTCTCTTTCAGAACCTCCAGAGCCAACCTGCTGACATCTTGATTCCAGATTTCTGACTTCCTGAACTACAACAGGAGAAAAAAAGCAATTATAAAGTCCTGAACCTCTTCTTTGTGGTACTTTGTCACAGTAACCCAAGGAAACTAATACGCTGAGGAAAATCACATTTTTATTTTACTAATACAAATATTCAATAAAATGTTGTAGCGATTCTTTGGCCTAATTTATGAATATATGTCATAATGAAAGTGTAATACAGACCCAAAGGATACTCATTTGTTTTTTTACCATATTAATTGTTTTGTCTCCATGTTTACAGGGATATATTTTCATTTATTTCAAAGGTATCTTTATTAGTTTTAAGGTTGTTAGTTTCAATAGTTTTAGGGGGAATATTTTGCACTAAAATGAAATAGAAATATTTGAGTTTTAAATATCACAAAAATTCAAATAGCCTAAATTTCTGTCCTTGTTCCACAAGTATATAGGCATTAATAAGCTACCAAAAGTAAAACTATGTTATTCTATATTTTAAAACCTTCAGGAGTTGATCTATAGGAGGATAAAACTCTTAATGTGAGTGATAGCTAATATTAAGTCTGCATCAAGGCAAGTGGCAGGGTCTTTGATTTTTGAAACTCAGGTATCCAAGTTCTAGAGGAGTTGGCATTATTGCTGTGTGCTTTTTCCTGAAAATGGCGATGTCTGAATGAAGAAATGGAAGTCATCCAGGGAAGGACAACAGGCATAAAGTATGCATAACAACACTTTCAGTGGAAAAGAAAAAATAAACAGCTAAACACCTACGATGGTGATTGTGTGTTGAAATTGAACATAACAAGAGAGGCTAGGCAGATGTTCTTCTTCAATGTTTCAGTTAAGAAGAGAAATAATCTTATTTAGTGTTTGATTATAACAACTTTAAAAGATATAAAATAAATATTAAATGATTGCTTGTTGTTAGTACACAAAATAGGCTCGTTTGATTTTTAAAAATCTATACACAACTATATTTGTAAGACCCATCTATATTGAAAATGTATTAACACCTATGCATACGTTTATTAATTTTCAATCTAAATGCATGTAAAAATAATTGACTTACTTGAAGAGAAACAATATGAAAAATCAGATACATTTTACTCCAGTAATCAGGAATTCCTGTAATAGATGCAAAACATCTAGTTTTATGATGTTTAGATTATAATTTCAGGAATTCCTTGAGAGTAGGCTCAATTTTATATGTAAAATTTTTGTTGATACTACTAATATTTTAAATATGGAAAAAACTTTAACTCCAAAATAGATTCAAATGTGAATTGCAACTCACTTAGAAGTATTAAGATTATTGATGATATCCAATTAACCCATTATATAGCTAAAATATAGAAAGCATCATGGTGTAAAAATTACTAAATACAACCTCCTTGGGTAAATCACTTGGGCATTTTAGTTATTAAACTTGCCCTTTGCCCAAGTTAGTCTCCACAGTAGATACGGCCCCTGGGGAGACGTACGTTCCCATTTATACCCATGTTAACTCTCTAAGTCTCCTGTTGTGGGCAGTGTGTGAGAAAAACTGCAATTGGGATAATATCACAGTAGGTTATTTGGGGATTTCCTTAATATTAACAACATAGGTGGCCTTTATTAAGCACACACATGCATAAGAAACTCTTCTGCACATTTTACCTTTATAAGGTCATTTAATTTTCTAACCTTAAAAGTTAGACTGCATGGTGGTGGGTGCCTGTAGTCCCAGCTAATTGGGAGGCTGAGGCAGTGGAAGCACTTGAACCCAGGAGGCAGAGGTTGCAGTGAGCAGAGATTGCACCACTGCACTACAACCTGGTGACAGAGTGAGACTCCGTCAAAAAACAAAAAAAGGTAGACTAGGCCGGGCGTGGTGGCTCACGCCTGTAATCCTAGCACTTTGGAAGGCCAAGGCGGGCGGGTCACAAGGTCAAGAGATCGAGACCATCCTGACTAACGTGGTGAAACCCCATCTCTATTAAAAAATACAAAAATTAGCTGGGCGTGGTGGTGCACGCTTATAATCCCTGCTACTCGGGAGACTGAGGTGGAAGAATCACTTGAACCAGGAGGCCGCGGTTGCAGTGAGGCAATATTGTGCCACTGAGCTCCAGCCTGGTGTGAGAGTGAGACATTGTCTCAAGAAAAAAAAGGTAGTTTACTAGAATCATTTTAATATAATGTGACATAGTATACTAAATGTTTCAGGGATAGAGGGCTGGAAAGATTCAGGGACTGATCAGACAAAAAGCTATGACCGAGAGGTAAAGAAGTGGCAGTAGCACACACAAACTTACTGAGTGCGGGAGGCATTAACAGGTTTGTATGTAGGGCCATGGAGGAATCCTTCACAGCAGGAGTCTGTCTAGAGGCCTTGGAGCAGAGCTGCCACTCAGAAGGGGAGGAAGGCAAGTAAGGAAAGTCCAGGGGAAAAGGATAATGAAGAGGTGTTTACCTGTCTAGATGCTGTCCCTCAGTAGCACTGTGGGGACTGCGTTAGAGAACTACAAAGGGCAGCCGCAGCAGTATTGTGGTGTCCTCTACAAGGCTTACATGAGGCATGGCTGACAAATGTCAGTCTTAGAAGCATGCAAAGCAGGCAGGCTTTAATGGCCGAAAAGGGCTATTTTGAAAATAAATGAATATGTAAAAACTTGAATTTAGTGTTGTCGGGCTTTTGAGAAAGCTAATCTTAGCCTATACTAAATAAATAACCCAACTAGATGTCAATACACAGAGACCATCTTTTTGGATCATCTATATAACGGTGGTATGATGTTGGTTATTTTCATTTTAAATCTCTCGAAAATACATTTATTGAGATGGGATGCATATTATGGAAACAATTTAGGGATATACAGTAATTATTATTTTGTTCTTACAATCAGTGAGATTATGCCTTGATGGAAGTGTTTACATATACCTAAATTGACCTCAAATAACTTTCTGGATGGAGTCTTCAACAGTAAGTTAAAGTCCAATATGGACAAAGCATTAACCTTCTTCGGTTTTTTAGCGTTGGCCTAATGTTAGCACTTTGTATAAGACAAATTTCAATTACTACATCATACCGTTTTACTAGTTGATGCTTGAAATCAACATGTTAGTTTATCTATTTCAACTTTGTCCAGTAATTTATATGAAATTTCAGAAATAAAAAAATTATATACTATGCAATCTCTGAGAACTTGTTCATCTTAAAAACTCTATGGCCATGTATGAACAATCTTCTGTGTTTTGTGGAAATCTTATGCTCTTTTCTTAACCCAGTGAACTATTTTGCTTGAGCTAATGACATAAAATTCACTGAAATATTGTAATAGCATATGGGTGGTTTATTGCAATTATGTCTATGAAATTACTGCTTGGGTGATCAAATAAAAAATTGATTTGCTAAGAGGGTTATGGCATTCTGTTCAAATTATTTCTGTTGCACCAAAGCCTGTAGAGGCATCAGCATTAACCTAAATTAAGGAAAAGAGATGGTAAGAACAAGGTGTGAAATAAATTACTTTTGAATTTCAGTATTTTAAATGCAAAGTTTCTGAAAAATTAAATTTTGGAAACTACTCACATTATTTTGTCTGTTACAGGTCACCAGAATGCTAAAGAGTAAAACTATTTTCAAAGAAACTAGTAGGCCAACAAAGTAAACCAAATATACCAAAAATAAAATATAAATTTGTACCTCATCTCATTACTACGGGGAAGATTCTTTTCCTTGTCTCATGTTACTTGTTCTAATTATAAAGGAAATTATATTACTGATATATATGAAAACTCCAAAATACAAACGGAGAACAAATCACTTGAGACTATGATAGTCTCTCTAATATACTATAATAAGAAGAATTAAATAATCTAAGTAGAATACTAATTTAGAGACACTTTATTTGATTACACATTTTTAAATTCATCTTGTCATTTATTCTCAAAATGATGAATTTAATTAATATTAGGGTGCACTTACTTTGTGTTGTATTTTACAATAAGGTTAGCCTGGAATAGAGAATCATTGAAAATTAGTGCAAATACTTATAAAATTAAAATATCCTTAAAGATCCTTAAAATATTGTAGAAAATGCTATGAAATCATTTCATTCAAGGTAGTCAGAAAGAATTTTTTAATGCAATCTAATAGTGCCACCTAAGTTACAACTCCTCTCTTCCTTTAAACATTTATTCAGATATTTAATAGCATAATTTTAAATGAAAGTAAGAAACTTGTATTTAAAGTTGAAGCCACAGTTCACAAGAGGCCAGAAGTTTTCTAAATACATAACGAAAGCCCTTTCTGTTGTTATTAACAAAGTTTCTCAGTGGTACTAGGTGTGCTTGTTTTCTGCTGGTTTTTTGTTTTTCTAGTTTACTACAAAAACAACTGTTTGGAATAAGGAGCCACAGTGTCACCACAAGAAAATAGTGGAAAACCGTTCTTTTCCATTGATCATGCAAAGTAAAAACAGCTTTTACTGTGGCCAGTTTCAAGCATGCTTTTCATGTTTTTAAGAAAAAACCAGGGGCCCAAAGTGGCTCCGGCCGGATGTCGTGGCGCTTGCGAAGGCGAGGCCAAGAGTTCAAGGCCAACCAACCTCAGCAACCTTACAAGCTCTCATTGATTGGCAAAAAAAAAAAAAAAAGAAAAAACCAAAGCAGCAAATCATACAAAAAAAGCCAAAGCATATTTTTCCAAAAGAATTGGTCCAGTGAAAAACTACAACAACACCAAAAACAGGTCCTCAGACACTCAAATTTATAGCAAATAATCTTATTTACATATAACTCTAATGTTAATTTACTCACTCTCTATATATGTGATGATCTCCAGGCACTTTGGTATTGGGTATATACAATGCTGCATTAGAGATAAAATCTGCCCTGTGTAATCTAATATTCTAGCAGGTAAAAAAAAGACAACAAATCCGAGATTATTGACCATTGAGATAAATTATATGATAAAATCAGGTATTTAATTAGTTCAAGGAAATCTGGGAAAACAGTTTTCAATTGTCACGGTTTATTTTGCCTTATTAATTCAGTTTAAAAATCTTTACTATTTAACTTTAAAGGTCTTACATAAAAGCTATACAACTCTTGTCCATTTTCCTTATTGCATTTTTTTTTTCCCAGAAACAAGTCACAGGGAATTCCTTAAAAGATTGTCATTGAAGTACACTCAACATTGTGAAGTCCCCTCGTGCTCATGCTGCTAAAATTGTCATGCATCTGTAGGCCACCTATTTCATCTCATGAAAGTTGCAAAAATCCTTTTAATAACAACTCAATCCCTTGTCTAAGGATTATAAGAAAGAGCAGTAGTAACTATAAAACGCACACGGAAAAATAGTATAGCAACATGTACATCGATTTTACTTGATTTTATCACTGTTGTTTTGGATTGTCAGTGATGTGACAAAGCAGTCTGAAGAGCTTATTACACATTCCCGCTGAAGCAGGGTAGTAAGTCTGTATTATCTTAGCATGTGTTAAATAGTTATTTTTAAGCAAAAACATTTTGAATTTTGTTTTTTTCTCTCAAAACTTACCTTAAGGAAACCTTTCATAGTACATGATATACAATGCAATAAGTCAATTTAGAAGTACTGGAAGAAAGTCTTTACTGACAAAGCTTTATTAATATATTTTAGTCAATCATGAGAAAGTATTACTTGTATAGTTCAAAAACCAGTTAAAAATATTAGTCTTCTGCCTAATATATTCATGAAACTGTTGGCTATTTGTAGTAAGTGCTAAAAAGCGTATGTCCATTTACTGTATATCTATTTAATAAAGAAAAACAAATTTTTGTGGGTCTTTTTGTGTATCCCCTATGCAACTTAAAATATTATAATACCTGAATATTCTGACATTTTTTTAAAAGAAGAATTTAACATTTGGAATTTATAGAATTTGTTTGCTTTTTAACATTACAGTCTGGATGTTTATTCATGGGCTATTAAATTACAAAATCATATATCCCTGGACATGTTAAAGCAGATTTACAAAATGCATTTTGACTCTTGTGAATTACCACATCAAATCTAAACCTCTATTACCAACAGTTGAAAACCTGCAAAACTAAGATTGTTCACTTAACTGTTCACTAATCACCTGTAGCAAGGAAAGCATTTCACTTTTTATGTTAAAAAGAAAAGTTATTCAGCAGTCAGAGTACTGAGAATTTCCAAAACATGAAGCTGTTTGAAATTTCTGCATAATTTTCAAAAGGAAGATCCTCATACTAATCAGCAATAAAAATATCAAAGAAGTGCTAAGCTGGAGTGATTATCTGATACAGGTACTGCTCAGTTCCTCCATCTAAAAGAAAGAGCACATTACTTATTTTGATAGTGGTGACTTGCAGAAATGTTAATAACCCAAAAGAAGAAGGTTAGTTAGAGGAGGCAGAAGCTACACCAAATGATTCTGCATTCGGGGAAAGAAAAAATTCTTACTCACTTAAGTAATGTTTGGGGGAATAATTAGGGGAATCATAATAAATGTGCTGAAGAGCAGCACCCTGTTCTGAAGACAAAGTGCTCTAGTAGCAACTTTTTCATATAACAAAGATACGGTAGCTTGATGGGCATTCCATCATCATAGCACATATATCTATCATAAAACTACAATGACAAATACTTGTTATTCAGGCATATCTTCAGTTTGTATCTGCTTGCTGCTATCAACCTTTTTTTATTTTTATTTTTGAGACAGGGTCTCGCTCTGTCACCCAGGCTGGAGTGCAGTGGCATGATCTTGGTTCACTGCACCCTTCATTTCCCAGGTTCTAGTGATTCTCCTGCCTCAGCCTGCAGAGGCACGCACCACCACATCCAGATAACTTTTGTACTTTTAGTAGAGACAGGGTTTCACCATGTTGGCCAGACTAGTCTTGAACTCCTGACCTCAGATGGTCCACCTGCCTCGGCCTTCCACATTGCTGGGATTACAGGTGTGAGGCACTGTGCCCCCTCTCCCATCCACCTCTTATGGAAAGAAGAAATAGTATTTATATAGAACCACCTGATGTAGTGTATATTCACTCCTTTATGCTAGTCTCCAACACAGGACAATCACCCGAGATAGTACAGGAAGAAAATATTAGAATTTCTATTTCCATTTTTCCACTTCATCCTATTTATGTTTTCGTGTATGAATTATAATGTACAGAATAATTAGTAGAGTGTTGTTTGCATAAAAATATCTCAAGTTCAATATACATAAAGTTGAGATGAGGACCAAGCCTATACATGGCGTTGTTACTTAACACCAAAACAGCTTGAAATCATCTACCCTGATACTCTAAAATCTAACCACAGTTTAAAGCAGTCCATTGGTTACATAAGTAGCTGAACACCCCATATTGCTTTTAATAATTTTGGTTTAAAATAATGGCATTTGCTGCAGTGAAGGACACTATGTGTAAATGGCATTATGTTCTCTCCCCGTCTGTGCTAAATGTGCCTTAATTTTCTTTCAGTGAGCTAACTCTCCCGTAATAGATGTAGAATTAGTGGTGCTATCTTCCAATTTTGTTGTCCTCTCCTGGCTAAAGAATGGGCACATAAGCAATATTGAACAGTTAGACTTCGTCTCCCTTGCGACTGTTAAGTCTTGAGTAGAAGAAACAAAGCCTGGAGACGGCTGTAGCTGATCCATCCAGATGGTAACGGCCCGAAGAGTTTACCCAGTAGCTCATTCATTTGATGGATTTGCTCTGACGCGTCTTGACGCTAGTGTCTTCGGCCATCCTGCCAGCTACAGCGGGGAAGCACGGCTGGGGCTGCACACTCCATGGAGCCAATGGGAGCCCTGCCCCTTCTGAAGAGAGCTCCGCAAGTCACTTCAGCGGCCCAAACAGCAGCTGCAGATCCAGGCCTCCAGCTCCAAGAAGCAAGCAGACGCCCCGCCCTCCTGAGAGGGGCTACAGTTGTCCAAACTTCGGCGAAGGATCCAAGCCTCCCTGTGCTCTAGGGGGAGCCAGGGACACGCGCAGGATCAGCCCTCCAGGCTGCAGCTGCAGCCTCCCACCTGCGGCTGCTGACCTGGACCTCCCACTCCAGGAAGCAGGCAGGAGCTAGAGACAAGAGGGAGCCTTGACCCTCCCAAGTTGCTGGGTGCAGCTGCGGCTGCCCTCCCAGGAGCAGGATGCGGGCGTCTCTGCAGCCTGCACCCTGGGGGCCCCAGGAAAGACCAACCACCCGACCCCTAGTCCCTGTAGGCTTAGGGGCGTCTGCTTCCACTGCCTGGCCACTCTCGGCTCGGGGCGCCTGCTCCAATGAGATGGCAGCAGGAGGCAGGGAGGGCCTGAAGACTGAGGGCCGAGCTGCCAGTCCTGGACCAGAGTGGGGACTCCTTATGCCTCTTCTGGACCTGCCCATTCCTGCCCATTTGCCAATCCACAGAAACTTTTCCCTTCCGAGGTCTGTAAAAGCCCTGGATTCAGCCAGACAAAGGCAGAGGAACTCCAGAGGATGAAGCAGGCAGAGAGGGACGTCTTCGGCAGGGATGACCAGCCGCAGAGAGCAGTACCTTCTCTGCTGATAGCTGGGATGACCAGCTGCAAAAGAGGAGTGCCCGAGGAGTACCCTCTCCACTGAGAACTGTAGAGATGACCTGCTCTCATAGAGGAGCTACCCGCTCTGCTGAGAGCTTCAGAGACCTTCAGAGATGTAGGAATGACTTGCCTGCAGACAGGAGCCACCGTCTCCAGGGTCTCCTCTGCTAAGAACTGAACACTCAACTGGATGACCTGCTTACAGAGAGGAGCTACCCAGTCCTCTCAGCTATTCTAACACTAAATAAAACTATTTTGTGGTCAGGCACGGTGGCTCATGCCTGTAATCCCAGCACTTTGGGAGGCTGAGGTGGGCAGATCACCTGAGGTCAGGAGTTCGAGACCAGCCTAGCCAATATGGTGAAACTCCATCTCTACTAAAAATACAAAATTAGCCAGACATGGTGTCACATGCCTGTAATCCCAGCTACTTGGGAGGCTGAGGCAAGAGAATTGCTTGAACCCTGGAGGTGGAGGTTGTGATGTGCCAAGATGGTGCCATTGCACTCCAGTTTGGGCAATGAGCAAAACCCCATCCAAAAGAAAAGGAAGAGAGAGAGAGAGAGAGAGAGAGAGAGAGAGAGAGAGAGAGAGAGAGAGAGAGAATTATTATCTGGATGTGATCTTGGGCAAAGGTGCTGCAGCTACAGCTACAGAGGTTTCTGGCCAGAAAAATCTATACCCTCCAGAGATCCCATAACAATATGATAACTCTTTTTAATCTATATTTGATAATAAAATTATGTCTATATGATATAAAATGGAAAATCAGAACTTAAATGGATGCCAGTAGTGTATAAATATGTATAAATTCTTTTCATTGAGCTAGAATGGTGGTGATTTCTCCAAATACTTTTCTGTTAGTATCTGATTTTCTTAGAGATTAAAAATTTGTCAGAATTATATAAATCCCTATATTCATCTTTACAATATTCTCTGTCAACCAAATAAGATAACAAATAAAAAACAACATAGGCTGGGTGTGGTGGCTCACACCTGTAATCCCGGAACTTTGGGAGGCTGAGATGGGTGGATTGCTTGAGGTCAGGAGTTTGAGAACAGCCTGGCCAACGTGATGAAACTCCATCCCTACTAAAAATACAGAAAAAAAAATTAGCTGGGCATTGTGGCACATGCCTGTAATCTCAGCTACTCAGCAGGCTGGGGCAGGAGAATTGCTTGAACCCAGGAAGCAGAGAAGCAGAGGCTGCAGTGAACTGAGATAGAGGTACTGCATTCCAGCCTGAGCAGCAGAGCAAGACTCCAACTCAAAACAAAGTATATGTGTATATATATATATATATATATATATATATATATATATATATACACACACACATATTTATATATGTGTGTGTTATATATTTATGTATAAATATATAAACACATATATTTATATATGTGTCTATGTGTATAACTGGCATATATATATGTGTGTATATATACACACACACACACACACATATAAAGTACCTATATGTATTATATATAGCAGTGCATTTATATATGTGTGTGTGTGTATATATATATATACATATATATACACATATATATATGCCAGTTATACACCAGTGCATGCACATACACACACACACACACACACACACACACACACACACACATCAATGATACTAGGTATGAGGCTTTTTCAAATGACATAAGTATGTATCAGTATAAGTATATATTATTGGTCTATGGCCAATGACCAATAGTAAATCTAGACACTAAAGTTCCAGGTTATCAGATTGAGCTTCCCTGGTTGGCAATATTGTGTGCATGTTGTCACACATCTACCGAATTAATTAAGCATTGTCCCTATGGCTCTGCTGGAGAGAACAATTGGAAGCCTGCACCTATCTCTCCTGGACTCTGTGTGTTTAATCTGTACCCTTTCACTGAAATAAACCTGAGTTCGATGAGTCCTTCTAATAAGTCATTGAACCTGAGAGTGGTTTTGGGGACTACTGAACATATTACAATGTTTAGTGATTTTGGGGACTACTGAACATATTACAATGTCTATTTGACTTTTAAAAAATGATATTCAAACATACAAAGCAAAACCAACTAAATTTTAAAAGGGATTATAATGCATTGATAAAAACTTACTTGCAAACATGAAATTCTATGAATCTTTGAGATGATGAAATTAAATCTTATTTTTAAAAAATGTTATCTTTCTTATTCTAATAATACAAATTAAAAAGCACTATTGGGCTTTTGGCCAAAAACTTAGAAAATTATAATAAAAACAAAAATTACCCATAATACAACACTCAGATAAAAGCACTGTTTCAATACAGTGTCAATGCTCTTTTTTCCATTTCCCACATTATGAACTTCATTTTAGCCTGTAAGCTCATTTTCTGTCTGGAGTATCAGCTATTATATTTGATAATATGCAAGAGAAATGCCACCCAATGTGAGGACTGAAGTGGTAATGAGTTCTAGGAAGAACCCTAAGGAGGCAAAAATCACCGTTCATGTTTCCTTTCTGGAACAACTCCGTAAGGCGAATACACTGATTCGTGTTTTATGGTCTTCAAATCTTCAAAAACAGCTCCATCAGAGAAAACAGCTTTCCTAGATTGCAGTCGGCCAATCTAAGGTTTTGAACATAGATTGGTTCAAAACCAATTGACAGGAGTTCAAGAAGGGCTGAGGTGAATGACAGAAGAGTAACCAATCATTCTGCTACGTTTTTATTGCAACAGGTGCCTATGCTGGGCTAATTTCCTGGGAGGCGGAGGTGGGAATATCCTTGGGAAGAAGCAGGCAGTCATCGTCACCGAGAAATGTAGGACCTGAAATCCATTCTTTTGACAAGAACCTCTGGCCACCCTCCCCTATCGGGCTTTAGATACCACCCAATTCAATACATACATGCATGTATAGGAGTTCAAGACAGTATTCAGATTTGCTAGAGTTTTCTCACATTCTGGTTTGGGTTAGTGCTTCACATCAATGCTTTTTAGTACTAGTTTCTCCAGAGATGATTGTGGGGAAGGCAGTGAAGGGTAAAATTAGCACTAGTTCTCAGTATTTCCAGGAACTAGAAACAGTCATATAATTTATCAGCATCTTTATGTGTACATATTTTTATGAGCAGAATTGTGATTATTTATAATTTACTTTCCACCCAATTAACAATAAGTTAAAATTCCCTATATCTTTAAATAGTCTTATGTAAAGAAGTTTCTCAGTGACCTCATAATGGTATTAATATAATGAACAATTCCTTATATTGGACATACTGATATCTCCCCTTTTTAAGTAATTATAAAAGTGTTCCTGTGTGCATTCTTTTAAATAATTATCGGTAAACTTCTTGGGTTAAATATTTGGAGCAAATACCTAAGTTTAGAACTAAAATTCAGCAAAGTTGAATATTTCGTTTGTTCTTTCATTAATCTCGCTAAGACATTTTTAGTAGTTTCAACATAGCACATTCCGAAGATTAATTACCTTTTACAAACTATGTTTTCAGGATGGCATGTTACATTTTTTGAGTGCACCTATTCAATTGAACATAAATAAACTTAAACTTGGCAAATTACAAGAAATCAACTGTTATAAAAGTATATAACAGTTGAAGCATTTGATATGTTTTTCAAATTATACACCAAAAATTTTGAATTCACATGGAAACAACCAATTCATTGTAAAAGTCTAGTTGAAATAATGAGTATTTATGCATTTAAATTAATAATGACAACAATAATATGTAATATATATTGAGAACTTACATTTTTATACCCAGCCACGTTCGATCTTCACAATTCTAAGAGGTGGATTGCATATAATTCCCACTTTAGAAATGAGAAGACTGAGGTTTAGTGGAATTATTTAACTTGATCAAGGTCCCACAGCAAGAAATAATTCTAAAGAGTTTGACTCTTGGGTCAAACTTGACCCAAGTTTTATCTTGAGTCTTCTGAACCACCAAGGGCAATCAAAAAATATTTGACAAACTCAGATGCAGTAAGAAACTCAAGTTAACCTTAATGTTATGGAAAAAATTAAATTCAAGTCTAGAATTATCTTTACAATTGTGTGTGTGCATATACATTAACATCACTAAGAAATAAAAGTATATACCTGTTTTTAAAGTCATATTTGTATGCAAAGTTACCACAAATAATCCTTGAAATCACTAAGAAATAAAAGTATATACTTATTTTTAAAGTCATATTTGTATGCAAAGTTACCACAAATAAATAATCAAATTATAAAATAACCACAAATAAATGTATCTTCTCCAACAAAATATATGAATTTGACATTTTCCATCCTAGTACTGTCTTAGGCTATTTATGTTAGTTTAGCATTTTTAAAATTTACATATTTTCCATTTTATTCACAAAGAATTGGTATTTTGATATTAATGCAGTGTTTTATCAGTTATAAATTATTTTTGTCTTTCGATTGATAATAGCAGACTGAGACATAAAGCATGGAGACCAAATGTAAAGTGCTTTCATGTGAAGCATTGCTTCTGGGTTCCAGCGTGCTGAAGTATATTTATATGCAAAGGTGCATGCTATCATAAGAGCTACAATAAAGAACTGTCCAAAATAGCAGGTAATAACACTTATTTTATTCTTGTAATGCCACATTGTCTTCCTGTTCATATGGAACAGTCAATTTTATAAAAATAATACACTGTAAGTTTTACTATGGAAAGTGTGGAAAACTAGCTTTGAAAACTTGGGTTAAAGCTATTCCTGCTATGTATTTCCTTTGTCATATTAGGTAAATAAATTAGCTTCTTAAGTTTTTACTCCCCGTTCTATAAAGTGGTGGTTGTATTACATTATCTAATTCTATATTTTCCTTCTAGGTTTGAAATATCTATGAATAAATTAGTCAGCAAGTGATTTGTTTCTTTTAATTCTCACTTGATGTTTTCTCACTGAGAGTTGTGACAAGTCGTTACAAGAATCAGCTGCTTTCAGTACTTAGTTTAAAGACAGCCAGGAATTGGGGAATTTGTGACCTGTGGAAAACCATAGGGTTTTGAATCCTCTACAACTTTCAATCCTACTCAGTAGTTTATAGCTCATCATATTTTTGCTTACCAAAATGAGCTAATTTAAGACATATTTAAAGTTTTAAGCATGATTACCACAGGTTAAAATATAGAAGAGAGGTTAGAACTTTGTTTCAGAATGCAATAACAAAAATATCTACTTTAGAAAAAACGTTTTAGAGGTTATCCAACACTACAATTCTATTCATTCTGGATACATTAAAATTATCTTTTTCTTAGTTCTCCCATCCTGTTTTGATTCTAGATCACATTTATTTATCATGATGGTAGCTAATATTCATTAAATGTATTTATAAACTTGGCTGTGCTCTAAATTCTCTTCATGCAATATATTATAGCTTTTATGTAAAACCTACAAGGCACAAAATTTTGCTTTTATCCCTATTTTTCTCTGTGGAAGAAGCAGAAATTCAGAAAACCAAAAGTACTTGCCGAAAGTCACATGGCTAGTAAAATGTAAGCATCTAAATCCAAGTTAGTTTGCCTCTGAAGCCCATCCTCTGAACCACATTTATTTCCTTTAAAAGACCCAAAAAAAAAAAGAGAGAGACAGAGAGAGAGAGGGAGGGGAAAGGAGGGGAAGGGAGTGGGGGAGGGATGGTGGGATAAGGAGAAAGAGAAAAGTGGAGAAGGAAGGAAAGGAAGGGAAGGGAAGGAAAGAGAAGGGAAGAAAGAAGGAAAAAAGGGAGGAAGGGAGGGAGGGAATGTATAGCTTAAAAGGCAGGACCAGGCTTTTTAACTCATGATTTTACGGTTAGATTCATCATCACAATCCCATATAGATAATAAAAAGTGATGCTGGGGATAAAGAGGTAGTAAGTGGGTTATTGTTCTTAACAAAAGACATTAAACTTGAATTACATTGAAATTTTCCCAAGTGGAATTCTTGGTGCAAGTGTGTCAGAATGTAGATTCATTGTATTTCCAGAAACGTGGTAAGCTGTGAACACTATCTATCTCATAATACCTTAATGTTTCACCAGTAAAACTTGTGAATATTTACATTAAGGGGAATTTTAAAAAAGACTCTAAATAGCCTTGTGTTAGTTTTGTCAGATTTTATAATAAAATAAATTATGAGAGAGGTTTCCTTTATATAGCTTTATCAATTTTGGAGTTATGAATACAAAATCATAAACCTAATCTTCTTCCTTTTACATTAAAAACAAAAAAGACAAGCAATATAATCTCCAATTGCTACTGCTTATTCTGTTTTCACTTGATTATTTATTTAGTTTTGCTTCATTTTGTGTATGAAATTGCGTGGGCTCTCCTCTTGATTACATTCTTTGTAAGCAGGAAAAAAGATAAGTAAAAGTCAAGAATTTCATTTGAAAAAGTATATACCAATAAATCTATAGTTTGGAGTTTGTCTAAACATTCCAATTTTATATGATTCGGTCTATGGAACTTGTGTCAATCTTTTTACAACCTTATTAATGTTGCCCCCATTAAGGATTCCAGAAAGCCTTGTACTAATTTACATTTGTCCAGTTATGGGATTTTATTATTAAAAAACTCCTGAAAATCATAAATGTCTTAAGAAAAGGGATTATGTTCATTCTTTTTAAAATCACAAATAACTCATAACAATGTTGGGTATGTTGTGATCACTTTGTAGAATAAACTCATTGGCAATTTGAAAGTCTTTAGCCTTTTTAATTGCTTCAGAAAATTTTGAAACTATATATACAACTATCTTTGTTTTGAATAATTTATTTTACAATATTATCAGAGTCAATTTTGTAAACTTATGTTGTTCCATTAATTTGAGAAGCTAGAATAAAAAGCAAAATCAAATTTGAAAATATATACTTGTCTTGCCTGAAATTACCAGAATTATATCCCATTTATTTGAATCGTGGCCGAAGATCAGCTCTCTCTCTTTTCTAATTGCCTTTCTAAATATGAATAAAAACCTTGCAATTAAACTTTGCCAGAAATTACTATGACTTCACTTATATAAAATAGTTAAGGACATTTTCCTTAGCTGATAGAAGAGAGATTTTCATAAAATCTCTGTTTCTGATTAATCATAAACTCTCCAACATAAGTCATATTCACATGCTGCCAAATAATGCAAGGACAAATTCTGTTTCAAGAAGGAAACAGAACAATAGAAAGAGAAAATATACCATTGCAGTGGTCTAAAACACATCATGTTGGTATTTTTATGTCACTGGATCACAACAATGCCTTATTATGAAATATCATACACCAACATTACCAGCTGGAAAAAAAGAGAATATTAGTTACAAAGCCATTTATGCCAGTTTGAGCAATCGAATGTTTTGAGACCTCATTTTTGATGTCTTAAAACTAAAGACATATTATTACTTCCCTTTCCCCTATTTCATTTATTTCAACGGATTAATAATTCAAAATAACCTACTGAAGTCTCAAAGAAGTTCTGACATTTCTAAGAACATCAAAGCTCTAAAGTGAACCTTAAGAAATTATTTTAATATCTGAGATAGGTAATTAAGATAGTTTTGTTAAAGATAAACAAAGAGCGGATGAATCTCAAACAACCATCTATTTTAAGGACCCTGAAAGATGACGTCACATGTACAGGAGTTGTCATATAAATATACTTAAGATCTGTAACTAAGTTCTGTCCATAAAATGTGAAATCTTTAAATATGTGCAAAGGAAATACTGTCATAAGTGGACACAAATGAATTTTGTGGGGTTCAGTTTGTTATTTAAAGAAGATTCTCTAGGTAGGTAGTAATATTTATCTGAAATATTTACTGGATACAATAGGAAATACAAATGTGGTTTCTCTAAAGAATAAATCTTTGTATTCCTCAAGGATCAGTGTAAGTATTTTTAAATGGTTTACTGTCAGAGCATAGTTTAATTATTATGAAAAATATACTTATATATCATCTAAATGTCTTTAAAATGCTGTGGGATGGTTTTCATAATTGATATTAAATTTCTTGTAAATAAGAAAGCAAGGGTATAAAAATTACAAAAAGAGTCATCAAGTTACGTGTTCATAAATAATGCTGTTCCACTTGAGGAATAAGCTTCCCACAGCATTGATTCTATCTCAGCACAAATAACTCATCGCAAAATACTATACACTTGCCAGGGCTGTTTCCATAGCCTTTGGAAATACAGTGCTTAATAACTAGACTCATTAATGCTAATGGTAAATCAGTGAGATTAAATATTTCTATAAATCATTTCATTAATAAAACAGAGGGCCCATTAAAGAACTATTGAACTGTTAAGCTGCAATATTTCAGAATCAGCATTTTATAAACATTTCAATTAGCATAGGCTGACAACATCCATAAAAGGCAGAGCACTCCAATGCCAAAGGATAGAAAAGCATTCTCTGGTCAAGTGAATAAAATCATGAAGAATGCAGTTTTCTTCATGATATTGTAATGTACAGCAGCATTATATATGAAAACAATGGTTATTATATATTATTGTATATATTCGTAACCACATGCTGTCTCTTGTGGCTTTCAAGAACCAACTGAGGGATGATATGCCATGATATTCATTTGTCCACTCTGTCATTTTACTATTAATCTTAGGTAGATCATAAACCTTGAATAAAAACCCATTGAATCTAAAGGAGGGAATACTTCAACAACAAAAAAAGAACATCATAGTAAGTATTTCCAACATATATGAACTAAAAAACAAGAGAGGGCACATTTCAAATAGTACAACAAAAGAACAAAGCAGGAAATGACCTCGCACAAAGTGATGCATAAAAATGTCGCATGTTTCAGGTCTCTCATATGGGAAAGCTTTTCTTTTTATCTAGCATTTATTTCTGCTTTCAACTGATAACCAAGTTTATGCACATATACATTTTTAAAAGCCTCCAAGTGCACATTTTGATGAACAGGGGAAACTACTCAGTTGGTAGCGTTAATTTTACCCTCAAGCCACAGTCTCTGCTCCAGTTCCGAGTGCTTATAATTTGCCAGGGAGTGCATATTAGCTTAGGGGAGGTGAGGAGCCAAAGTGTAAGAAAAACAGCCGGATCTCCTGGCAGAGGATTGAGGCAAAAAAAAAGGAGCCCAGGATGCAGAGAAGCTGGGTAAATATCTAAACTCAAATCCCTTGTTTACTATAATGTTTTCTGTGTTGGGAAAACAAGTCCATGCAGCTTGGGTTCTGTATATTAGAGGGAGGAATTCAGGTGACTTTTTGCCAGTCTAGTGTTTGTACTGGCATTTGGGGATTGAGCTTTTTGACGCTTTCTCATTAGAAAGTGTATGGTGAGCCATATGTTAACTAATACAGCACAGGTTTGAAATACAGCAAGCAAAACTAGGAAGTAAAAGACTATTTCAAGAGTATCTTTTTAACAAATATATATCCAAATTAAAGATTGGCACAAATCACTTAATTTTATTGTCATAAAGAGGTAGGGTTTTTTTTTTCTCCTCCCCTTGAATCTATGCTGAATCGGGACTGCTTTGAGCTATAGAATGTGACAGAGGGGACATGATGACATCTCTGAATTTAGGAATTCAAAGGATTGGCAGATTTAATCTGGATGTCTAAGGGCCATGATCCACCTTGTAAGACGTCCAAATATCCTGAGGTTGCCAAACTCTGAGAAGCCTAAACCACAGAGGAAACTAAGCGGATGATTTGCCTTGTGGAAAATGAGATAAAACGACCAAGACCATGGAAGAGTTAGACTGGCCAGTAGATTCTCTCTTAGACCCCTAACTGAAGCTACTTCCATCAGAGACTAAGCATCCAGCCTAAGAACAAAGTCCATCTCAAGTTTATGACACATAAAGTTATTAGCAAAAACGAATGGTTAAGCCAGGTGCTTTCAGGGTAGTGTTACAAAGCAATAGATAACCAAGACGATGTCAGCATAAGAATCCCCAGATTTCAACAAATCTGAATTTATGAAGAAAACCAATGTTTCAAAGTTATGTTTCCTTTCTTTATATCTCTTGATTGATGCATTATTTTGTTGTTTTTAATAAGAATCATTAACTGTAATAACTCATCCAAACTCACTTAAATAGTTTGGCTTTCAATAAATGAACCATGCAATATTGACATTTATGCTAGTAAATATTCCTAGGGGAAGAATTTTACAAGCTAGGAAAATTACTTTGTATTTACCTGCTGAAGTCTTAAAAAGAAATAACTGAAAAAATATTGTTTCCATCTCAGGAAAGATTTTAATACAATTTCTCCTTTTTAGATAATTTTTTCTTAATCTTTTATAATAAATCATGATTTTAGATAAAATTGAACACCAAAAAATATATTTCATAAAGGATTAACTGTATTTCAATATAGGTATGTATTTTTAAGAACATTTTGGGGATAGGGGATACTATTAGCTTTATTAATCTAGAATGTTTGTACCCAATGAAGCGTTTCTTTCAAAGAATTTCCCAGTGATTAACCTTCACTTTGCCACCACAGTGACTGGTTATGCATACAGTGTATTTCTGGATAGAATATTAGAGTGAAAAAATAAACTGTGGCATAAATTCAAAGTATTTTTGTGGTAAGGATTTGTCATCTGAAAATAATTATTGAGTGGAAAGAAAAATTAAATTGTATTACCAGGGTAGAGGACCAACCTTAGTAGCAGAGTTAAATAAAAATAGATTCAAAATATCAAAAGAGAATGAAATCTGCAAACTTAGTTTTATGTTTTAAAATATTCATACTGAAATTAATATTTTCAATAAACATTATTGAAGTTTGCCTAAAATGCTGCAATATTTTATCAACCATCTTTCATTAATAAGATTTAATTTTGTGAGGTCATGATATATACAGTTTTAAAGAAAACTAACAAATGTTATCTAAATGTTTTAGCCAAAATAAATACATGGAAAACATGTACTTTTATCAATAATTAATACTATTTGTTATTTCATTTAGAAGTGAACATACTAGTCAATATAAATTGTCATTATTTAATTATATTTTATTTAGTAAGAGGAATTAGCTAATATGGAAGGCTTTGAAACAAAAGTTCGTAGATTCAAAGACTCATTCTACTGCTTCTCATTTGTGATATTTTAAGGAAATTATTTAACTTTTCTGTGTTTCAGTTTCTTCAACTGTAAAATAAGCTAAATAGAACATTCTTACAGAGTAACTGTGGGGATTAAAGGTGTTAGCAGCTTCAAAGCTCTTAAAATTGTGACTGGAAAATAATGAGACCTGTAAATGTGAGGTATCATCATCGTCTTCTTTATTGTTAGTAGTATTGTAATTATTTGCATATATAAGTCACAGTTAGCTTAGGGTCACCCTCACCCATTAGCAGAGTTTTCACTTGTCCCAAAAGACTTCATGAGGAATTATCACACATTTCTCTATTCTAATGTATGTTCTTACCTGAAATTCCTTCAGAAATTGCAACAAAATATAAGGATGGACATTTTCTGATATCTCAGAAATTCAGCTATGATCTTCTAAGTTGTAAACAATAGCTGCTAAGTATATTCGCACATTTGAGAGAGGAAGGAAAGACACATCTTGCAGGGTTTGTTAAAAGGTGAACAAATTCACTGTCCAGACATCAACACAGTCACCCCCAAAGCCTGTGTGAGTAGTCACCTAAGAAAAATGAAGGAATTTTAGGATATTCATGGACAGTGAGTCCTGACTAAGGACTTTGCTTTCTTTCTTTTGAGGTCTTGGAAATATCAACATAATGGAGAAGACACAGCAAACTGAGCAGAGCTTAACACCAGATGGTGGGAACCCTGAAGGAATGAGAATCCAGAGGAAGATCTTGTAGAAATTGGGACTACCTGCTGTAAGGGGAGGCTGGCATTGTTTGTCTCATTTTATAGTTAGACATTGCTGTTTTACCCACTGTTCTATTTAAGTAGGAAGAAATGGAATAGAAGAGAAGTAAAAGAGGTATTTAGACTGAGAGAACAGTCTCTGGTGAGGCAGCCTGTTTTCCCCTTCTTTGGTTAAGCAATGCTGTGTGATTTCCTGTTAGCCAATCAGATATTGTAGAAGATAGCTAAGGCCAGCCTGACAGTATGTGGCCAAGAGGACTACTGAGCTGGCAACAAGACCCCAGGCAAACAGAGTTGGGACTCCTGCAGAATGTGCCTGAGGACTTTCAAACTCCTGAAACATGTCCTCCAAAGTAGAGATTACCTCTAGATGCCTGAACCCAGGGAATTTCCTTTAGGGAGGACACAGCAGGACAAATTAAGGAAGGGATTAATATTTATCATTCATTCTTTTATCAAGTTCAAGCTGAAGTAAAGTAACTAAATTTTATTCTTATAAACATACTCTATATGAGGCACTTTTACAGAAGAGGTTCATAAAATCCTCAGAACAATCTAGAAAACTTGTACTCTTTTTCAGAACAGAGAAGAGAGGCACTATATTTTTTTGAGGAATAAAGATAAACTGACTTTCCAAATCTTTCTCGTTTTATGTTTAAGTCATGTTCAGCCACTGATATCTTCTAGTTTAGCTAGTAGAGTAGGCCACGGGGGATTTAGACTCATGTCAAGTAAGTATTGACAAGAACTACAACATTGTCAAGTGGCAAGAGGACTCTTCTCTGAGACACGGGAAAGCAAGAGGTAAAAGAAAAGCAATCATCTCCTGAAACATTTATATTATGAAGCACTATAAATACATGTGATTGGGTAACAAATATACAATTAATTTTCCTCTATTTTAATTTTCCTGGACTCTGAGGTTGCACTTACATGTTCCAATATGTAGAACACCTTCTTTTTTAACTCAGCTTTCCAAATGCATGAATTAGGAATGCTAAAAATAATGGTAGTAAGGACTTGAGCAGCTAAGGAATCATATGTGATGGAACTAGGCCTCCAGTCCATTGCTCTTCTTTAATGGTGAAGAAGTGAACTTGCATGTGTTTTTCGAGATCTCTTCAGAAGAATGGGCAACTAACTGCTCCAAGGTTTTAGTTGTCAGTTGTGCAGCATAGACTATCTTTGTAAAAATAACCTGATGTTTTGATTCTACCTATTGCCCTTTTCCATATTAATTTTTAAAGAATAAATATAAAGAGGGTATAAGAAACACAGCAGGGAAATATACAAGGGCAAACAGAAAATTGATAATAGAATTGATATTCTTTGCTGCAAAGAAAATCTAAAAATAATCATGAGAAAATATGGTTTTCTTTAACTTATGTTTCATTACATTTTATTTTGAAATAAAGCAATTAAAAAACATAAAATATAGTAGAAATTTATAGTGATCAAAAGAGAATTGGTAAGAAGGCTTTCAAATTTTGGGTCTGGAAATAGTAAAATATCAAAACTAATATGATATCCAGTTTCTGAAATCATAGGGGTGGAACTTGTTAATAGGAAGGCAAAAAAAAAAAAACTATTCCTTTTGATTTTAATATATATATTCATGTGAACAGATAAAAACAAGTATTTCCAATGAAGCTGCTTTCTCAGGAGAATTGTATGAAAGGAAGTTTTGGGCTTCTGGCATCCAAATGATAAATGAAATTGAGAAGATGGCAGTTTCAACTTATAAAATGTGCCATCAAACATTCAGTATAAAACCATTAAAATGCATGATGTTATTTAAGAGGAAGAGACTAGTCAACTGCAACTGAGTTCTGCTATCATATTCCAAACGCCACATCAGCTGCCACCTGGCTTTGATTTCCTCCCAGATCTGGGTAGTTGTGTGTAAGACAGTTTTTGTCCTGCAGATCCAACTCTTCAGCTGACCCACATTTTTATCCTTGGGCTCACTGTCCTCATCCTTTCTTTCCAATGACTTCAATAGTCATTAAAATTCTCTCTTTAGTGCCAAGGACACATTTTAACCAACACAGAAAATGCAGGGAAACAACTCTGTATGGTTAAATATTCACAAACTCAAATGCTCAGAAAACGGGTTACCACAATTTATTGAATGGTCTTATTGGTATCCTATGAAAAATACTTGAACAGCGCTTACTATATGTCAGGCATAAAACTCTCAGGGCTTTTCCTTGATTAACTCATTTGATCCTAGCCACAACTCTATGAGTTAAGGACAATTATCTCTAACAAGACACAGAGAAGTTAGTAACCTGCCCAAAGTCAGTGAAAGTCAGGGGCAGAAAGTGAATAAAAACAATCTGATTCTAAAGATTGACCTCCTAAACACATGAATTGCACTGCCTCTAAGTCTCACCAATCATCTTTCTCAAGTATTTATTTATTGCTATACTAAGTCAACAAATTGTTTAATTCTATTTAGATACCTTGATTAACATGAAGTATTTTGAGATCATTATGTCAACAATGAATTATCATTATATAAATCAATAAATGTGGCAAATAAAATATAGGATATTAAACACACACTTATGTTATTGATAAACTTTCATATTTACCATGTAGGATGGTAGAACATGAAATAATAAAAATGTAGCCTCTTATTTTAAAAATACACATTTTGAAAAGACAGACATAAATATGTCAGTACAATATTGTGTCACAAATCCTAATAAAAATAAGACAAAAATATTCTGGAAAATACTAAGAATAAAGCAATATATTAATTGATAGCAAGTGAGGAAAGGCTCCAGAGAAGTCACAGTCAAGCTGTCTATAGAAATAAGCATTCTCCAAAGGCTGCAGAACATTTAGAATAACTTAAAATAAAATATTCATAAATTGATCAATCAACAGATATCTAAAAATTTGAAAAGAAGGCAAAAATTACAAATAAATAACATCAGCAATTGCCTTTGTTCCTAAAACATCATTTCTTATATTACATATCAAACTACTGATTCTGGGTAAAAAAAATTGACAAGCTAAACAATACTGTAGCTATTACATTTTATCCCTTTATACTAAAATCTTCAATATAATTAAACAACTACATTAAATAACTACTATGAATGTAAGACATTACCAGTAAATTATAGATGAAGAAGGCATAATAAAGGCTACTCTGTAAGAGCTTACAAGCTCATCAAGACAACAGATACATACACAGCCACCCTAATAAAAAGTACACTCTAAGTAACAAAGCTTTGTCAAAGCATTATGTGAGACAAGGGAGGAAAGGAATTAAAACTAAATGGAGAGATATATATCTAGTCAGTCAATTAGGGCAAGATAATTCTAGATAAAGGGCAAAATAGCTAAGATTTATCAAGTGTTTCTGTTCTAACAACTTATTTAAGCTTCATAACAACACTATGATGTAACTACTAATAAGCTCTCTGTTTTACGGGTGAAGAAACCACAACACCAGAAGGTTTTGGTAACTCACCTAAAGTCCTCAGAGTATAAAGGAATGTAGGAACTCTTGCTATGTTGCCTTTCTTAACTACTAGCTTTACTACCTCACTAGTGCAATGAAAATAAGAAAAAATACAGAACCTATCTGGATTGAGCAGGAACAAAATGACTGTACTCCAATTGGTAAGAATGATCAGAAGGGAAATGTGTAATGATAGATTACATTATTATAGTACATTAGTAGCAATGAGTACATAAAATACATTTTTTACAAAGTTTACTAATGTGTAACAATATAATGGGTTTATATGCTATTTGTTACGGTTGGTAGGAACACAGTGTGCCAAAACAGAGCATTGGACAGCACTCAAAAGGATAACGGAAAATCCGAACACAGTAAGGAGAAATAGGTTGCCAACTGCTTTTATTCTTGTAATCCAAAGAGTGAGGTAAGATCTCAGTTGGAATTCAAGAGCCTCATTTCATGTTAATAAAAGCCACATGAAAATGAAGAAACTACTAATTAAGAAGGGACTAGAGCAATATTCATTTCAGCTAACTCCACCTGGGTGAGAGGTCTCAGGTGGGGTTTCTGAGAGACTGAAGTGGAGAACATCAATGAAGTCATGTGGGGAATCATTGCGGAAAGAGCCTGGACAAATACTGAGCTCTTGAGAACATTCTAGGTACTGCAGAAATATTCTATTTCCTGCAGATATGCTTGAAAACAGTGAAATTTAACCAAGTGTTTTCAGAAATCGCTTGGTCTTATCTATCCTACCAGGCAATTTTGATAGTGGAAAGGAACTCTGGACCAGGAGAAAATTCGTTTTTAAAAATATCTTTGGATTACAGCAAGATTGGTAACTTGGTGCTGTCATACTTGGCATTAGCTGCCCTCCAGGAAAACTGTCTATACGAAAGGAATTAAGATATGTAGACATGGAATCAAGAGAACATAGTAGACATGATATAGTGGAGGAGTTTTGTGTTTCTCGCCACAATATCATTCTTTCTTTAGCAGTCATTGCATTTAGCTTGGCCCATGTACACTTGGATAAACACTGAATTCTTAAATTCCATTCAAATTAGGTGTGTTCTTATGCCTGAGACCTAGCTAAAGAAAAGGAGCAGAAATGCTGTGTGGCAGCATATTTTCTTTTCTTCTTCTTTCCTTCTTCCCCCGTAAACTTAACTTGGAACATAGCTGTCAACACCTGAGCTTCATTTTGCCCTGTGACAATTTGAGGCCATGTATAGTGATGGCAACACATAGAAGTGGACAGGGGTTAGGTCTCTATAGACTTCATGGAGCAAAGTTCTACGCCAGCACCTGATTACTTGCCTTAGGAACTGTACATGAAAGATAGATGCCTTTGTCTTCTTTCAGCCACTGCTATTTTGGGTCTCTTTTCTTCTTTGATAAAACCTAGCCCTAACTGATACATGGTATATTATGGAAATGTTAAAAGTGTTAATTGCTAGCATATCAGAAAGAGTTTTTATTACTAAACTTATGTTTCTAGTATTTATTCCCTGAGAAACCATTGTTAGACAGACAGTCAAATATTTTAGAGTTAATGGGGAAAATCAAACACTGGGTTGAAGTAGTTGTTGGTCAAGAGACTATTATAATAGATCAGGAATAATAAATGAGCATTTGAAAGAAGGAAATTGTGATATTTTCAAAGTTTCTACTTCATATTTGCCTCTCTCCTAAAGTCTTGATTTTAGTATATTTTCATTTATCAGTGATTTTCTTAATCACTAAAAATATTTTAAAATTTCATCTTAAAAGTAACAGGTTTACACTTTTTGTTGAATTAGTAAAATTTTCTTCAGCCTTTTCTTACAGTATGAATGGCATCTATCCATTTTTTAATTTTTGTTTTCAAAAACATTCCTCTTAAATTTGTCCAGAATGCTAGCTCTGTGGAAGAGTGGCAAAGATATTTGTGCATTTGTGTACAGGATTAGTAGATCTCGGGTAAGCTGAAATGCTTAATACCCTATTTAAAATTCTAGGTTGGTTTATGTGAGGCTAGTTCACAAAAAGTGAAAAACTAGGGGCTTGTTTTCAGTCCAATAACATTTTCCCATACAATATTTTTGTTAGTTTATGTTATTCTGAGTTCTTTATAAGAGATGCTATTATTTAAGAATTAATATTCTGTATTTTTCCTTTGAATAAAATTTCCCTATGAAAGGCATATTGTTTTCATTTCCCATGTAATTAACACATTTCAGATTTCTTTTTAATTGTACTTTAAGTTCTGAGGTACATGTGCAGATCATGCAGGATTGTTGCAGAAATACATTCACGGCAAGGTGGTTTGCTGCCTCCATCCCCCGTCACCTATGTCTGGAATTTCTCCCCATGGTATCCCCCCACTACCTCCCCACCCACTACTGTCCCTCCTCTAGCCCCCAACAACAGACCCCAGTGTGGGATGCTCCCCTCCCTGTGTCCATGTGTTCTCATGTTCAACACCCACCTATTAGTGAGAACATGCAGTGTTTGATTTTCTGTTCTTGTGTCAGTTTGCCGAGAATGACCGTTTCCAGGTTCATCCAAGTCCCTATAAAGGACACAAACTCATCATTTTTTTTATGGCTGCATCGTATTCCATGGTGTATATGTGCCATATTTTCCTTGTCTAGTCTATCATCGATGGGCATTTCGGTTGGTTCCAGATCTTTACTATTGTAAACAGTGCTGCAATGAACATATGTGTGCATATGTCTTTATAATGGAAGGATTTATAATCCTTTGGGTATATACCCAGTAATGGGATTGCTGGGTCAAGGGGAATTTCTATTTCTAGGTCTTTGAGGAAGCGCCACACTGTCTTCCACAATGGTTGAACTAATTTACACTCCCACCAACAGTGTAAAAGTGTTCCTATTTCTCCACATCCTCTCCAGCATCTATTGTCTCCTGATTTTTTAATAATCGCCATTGTAACTGATGTGAGATGGTATCTCAATGTGGTTTTGATTTGCGTTTCTCTAATGACCAGTGATGATGAACATTTTTTCATGGTTGTTGGCCTCATAAATGAAGGATATGAACAGACACTTTTCAAAAGAAGACATTGTAACTGGAAAGATCTAAAATTGACACCCTATCATCAAAATTGAAAGAGCTAGAGGAGCAAGATTTAAAAAAACTCAAAAGCTAGCAGAAGACAAGAAATAACTAAGATCTGAGCAGAACTGAAGGAGATAGAGACACATTTCAGATTTTTTTAAAAATGTAGGTGACTCTATAAAATATATGCCAAGAATTTTAAGTAGAGTAAAACGTGTTTTTTTTTTTTCATTTAGTAAGTATGTACTTTTGGTGATGTCTATTTTACCCTAATGATTTTTACATTAATATTATTCCTTCCCAATTTGAAACAAGAAAATGTCAGTTTTGAACCTCAAACATGGTAAATCTACTTACGTATTCATTCAACAAATGTGAACTACATAAGCCCTGTGTTAAGAACCATAACATTTTCTTTACGTATCTTATAAGTTACCTTTCTGGGAGAATCATTTCCTTTTTAGTGTCCTCCATTATCCATACACTATTTTCTACCAGAGGCTATCATAAATATTTTGTAGACTTCATTTTTATACATGTTTTTTGCTTATCCAGAATTAGGAAGGAACTACATCTGACTTCTGTCAATACCCTTGATACCTAACTTAGTGCCTGGCACATAGCTTCTGAATAAATCTTTGCTGATGGATGGATAGATGTTAATAATAGTGGATAGACAAATCTACAGATGATGGATAGATTTTAAAAAACAAGTGAAGGAAGGTAAATAGTTATGAGAACAAGTTACCTGGGAAAGAAACAAATACAGATCTATATTTATATTTATTTGTAGGAAAGGAAATGGGGAAAATAATTAAAAGAATTTGTAAGACTAAACTGAGAAAAAGCACACAAGAGTAGTGTTTCACAGATAAAGGAAGAAAGTTTTCCAAGGAAAACAAAATCATCAATTTAGATTGATGCACAGAGGCAACGTAGTACGTAAAGAAAAAAAAACTTTTCCAAATGTAGTCACTACAAATTCACACAGTGAGTTACACATTTATACTTAATCTATTATGAGTCTGTGAATATTTTTAAAAATTGGTAACATGAAAAGGCTGTTATAGACATTGCCTCATTTTGGGGAACAGAAGGCAATGGAATTCTGACTGGTATGTATATATTTTGTAAATGCTGTTTTAGAAATATATTGCCATATATGCACAGTATTTTAGGGTCTATTATTTTGAAGTAAGATAATTATTTCATTTCAACTATAAAGAACCTTTCTAGAATGATCAACAACAAACTGGAAGGAGGCTATGCATATGTGGAGACAGAGATATATGAGAAGTCTTCATAACATCTGTTCAATTTGCCATAGACTTAAATTTCTCATAAAAACTATTTTAAAAACAATGTATTTTATGAATTTATCCTGTTTTTAGTTTCCCTCTTCCAGATGCCCCTTTAGGGTAGGGGAATTTGTTTATTTTGTTTATAACTGAAATCCCAGTGTGTGTTGGTAGCCTGTGATACATCTATGTTGAATGAATGAATAAATGTCTTGGATTTTTGTGTTTCTATCTTATGAAAATAATATTCCCTGGTAACTGTAGATTATTTTGTAAGTATATTACTTATACGATCAAATTTTCTGGTTAAAAGAGATCTGATGGGACAGATGACTTTGTTGTGTCTGATGTTTAATGGCTTGCTATAATGAACAGTGAATCCCTACAATCCATATACATGCACTAAACAGGGGCTGTGATGCCCACTGCTGAGTGAATTATAGGTATTGAGATTCTGGCTGTTTGTGGCACAGAGTATTACCACTGTCTGCTGGGAATGCCTCTCACAGCAAAAAATGGTGTCATAACATTGGGACTTACAAATTTCTGCCTGCCACTTAAACTACCCAAACACTGGATTATTTAACAAAAGCAGTACTGCATATTAAATTAAGAAAATGAATTACTTTGTTAATTCAGAACTTGCTACATATAGAAATGTTACAAGCCACTCTGTCACCATGTAACAGCTGAGTTTACTTGGTCAAAACGATCTCTGAGCATAGAGTCTGACAATGGACTACCACATTGTGAATGCTAAGGTTCCACCCCTGGCCTCTGAGGTGCCAGATATTTTCACCTTCACTGAGACATTTGTAACCCATAGCAGAGATTGGTATGTTCTTAGTGACTTTGCTAGTGCCTTATTCTTAATCCCCTTGGAGAATGACGATCAAGACCAATGTGTTCACATGTAACAGCTTATAGTATACTTTCACTGCGTTTCCTCCAGGACACTTCAATTCCCCCGAATATGCCACCAGGCATATTCGACAAGCCCAAATCCTCACAAAATTTTAGTGATTGATTATATTGATGACATCTTGGAAAACAGGTGGGGCCCAGTCCATACTGGGCTTAGTTATTGAAATGCTGATTAGGGCTGGTTGGGTTATTGATTTGAATTAAAGCCCAAGAAGTATCCTAGACACAGTCAAGCAAAAACTGTTAGCTAGAGAGGCGCTCACTAATAAAAAGAAGGTCCAACAATTGATAGGCCTCTTTGGGTACTGGAAACAGCAACTACACCACCAGAATGTGTTTTTGCCCTCCTTAGTCAAAATGACCCATAATGAGGCCCTTTGCAGTTTCAAGCCTTGGAAGCTGTTCAACAAGCAGTGTCCCAGGCATTACCTTTGGAATATTTTAGACCCTGCTTGCCTGTTGGAATTTCCAAGTATCTGTAACATCCCTGCATGCTGCTTGGAGTCTCTAGCAATAGGAAACTGCCACTGGGTTGTACTAGATTCTCAGATTTTAGACAAATAAGTTTCCTGAGGCAGCTGCTAGATATACCCCTTTTGAATGACAACTTGCTTGCAATTGGACACTGGTAGAGGCTGACCACCTTATACCTAAAGTGCCATGTGTGATGCTAAAACCTAAACTGTTCTGTCTTATTTGGGTGCTTACAAATCCTACCAGTAAAACTGGGTATGTTCACCAGAGCTCAATTATAAAACGAAAATAATCCCTAGCTGGGACCCCAAGGGACCAGCAGGTTCCATGAACAAATGGCTAGTTTACCAGAAGTGACTGAGTGGCCCTTGGAGGATACTTTGGCTCCTCCTTGTGACTGTCTGGGATTCATGGTCCAGAGAAATGCCTACTGACACCTAGGCATGGTTACTATTGCTCCACAAAACTAAAAGAAGAACTCCACCGGATGACAGTCACCATCTAGCCAGTGGATGCCTATCTTTTGACTGAGACTGGATATAGACATTCTATCCAATGGACCAAACTACATGCAAGTGATGGCTGTTTCTCCTTTCTGTGAAATTCCTTAGAGGCTGGAGGTGGGACCAAGGAGTATAAAACTGCTAGAGTCCTTCTAGTAGCACCAGGGACATCTGATCCTTCTAGTGGATGGGAAATGTTATCAGAAGTGGCAGGTTTTTGTAGAATATGACTTCACTTCCTAGACTGCACATCAAGGCTAAAAGGCCTGGGCCAAGCAACAAGGGCAATGGTTACCTATAGGGGTAGTAGCCTCAGGACTAGGACAGACAGTCTGGGTTGCAATACATGGACAGTTGGCACCCCAACTAATAAGGAGGAACACCTCTGACCACAGTAAATATGGGAATTGGGCAGTGTTTGGGAAACTAATCTTCACCCTGTGCCTTCAGAATACTTATCTGTACCTGGATTGACAACACACTGGTGAAGATAAGCAAGTCAGTAGTAGCAGGTGGTAATGTGAAGTATTGCTCCATCTGCGGCCCACGTACACAGAGCATTTCTCTCAGGAGCAAATAGTCCATGGCCTACGCTAATCAAACAGGAGCCCCAGAGGCCATCAGCAGTTCTAACTAAACTAATACTCTCAGTGCAGGTTCAGCTCAACAGAGTATCTAATAACCCATGCATGAAGAACAGGGACATAAGATCAGAGACAAACTTTAAATGTCATTGAGGAAATGAGAAGGTACATACATCTGCATCTTTACCCTGCCATCTAACTCATGGATATAACACACATAGGCTTTGTACAACTAAACTAGTAACTCCTATAGTGGCTTCCCTCTGATTAGAATAACATGTATTCCCCCAGATCATATGTCATTCTGTTGTGGGGCATACTGAGCTATGGAGTACCTCTCACTCTCAGATGGAGCATGCTGTTTGGGAATTGTGGGTGCTCAGTTGCTTGTGAAAAAATGACACTCTGAACTGAAAGGGTTTCACATTTATAATACACCAGAGGGTTGCCCAAAACACCTTGTCAGCAAGACAAACTGACAGCTGGTTCCACCCTGTTGTCAGTGTCCGCATACCTGGCATAGCTGTGCATGACCTGGAAAAATTGGTATGCAAATTATCCTTGACCATAATGATGATAGCTTATGCTACAACTAGCTAATCAGCACCAACAAGATTTACTGAACTCACTAGCCGAGATGGTCCTTGGTAGCCAAAAGGAGTTGTTATTGCCAACAACTCCTGATGTACCTAAATATCTCAAGTTTTACAGAGAAGCAAGAAGCAAGCCCCTTTGTTGCACTCAGTGAACGTGAACAATCCTTCTTTGATCTCTTTAGCAAATTTCTACTTAGATCACCAGAATCCTAAGCTAGGTCAATGCTCCAGGCAAGCCCGGTCATACTGCTTGTGGCAGTAGTCCTGGGTCTCATGAAATTAATTTAGCTATGGATCAAGGATGCTCCACCGAAATCATGTCAGGCAAGATGTGACATTACTGTGAGGAGACAAACCTCTGACTCCAGATCTGGGGAGACCAAGCCTCAGTGGATATATGAAATGGTATAGCTCTGCTAAGGAGGAGATAGTTGGATTGTGTGATGGACTGTAGGACAGGTCTACAGGTCAATTTGGCTGACCCAGCCCTCCCTTTTTCCATCTGTAGTTCTCAGAATAACTGTACAAGGTTCTAAGAATGCAGTGTCCCGAGGTAAGGAAGAACCATCCAGAACAGCTCAGGCTTTAGCCTGTTTTCTCCTGTAACAAGAAGTTCTGCAATGCTTGAATTCAGCAGCGTTAAGTGACAACCAGATTATAAAACCCAGGGAAGAATGCTTTCAGGATTCCTCAGCTGGGATGTGACATAGGGCACAGTGATGAAACTCCATCCACTCAGGGTAACTTTTCTGAGCCTTGGAGCCTGTCTTAACATGTTCCCTCTGATTCTGTTTATTCCTACTGCCTTTCTATCTGTAAGTAATTAATCTGCTTTACCTGACTTGTTCTGTTTCACTGACCAGACCCGCGTATCTTTGCAACAGTAATTTAGTATTGTAAGATATGTAGTACTTTAAGAATAGTTATGACCCATATATATGTATATAACTTTATATTTATCTTTCTATCATATATCCATTTAATCCTCCTTTATTGTATCTATCTTTACTTTGAAAAAGATTATTCTCTCCATGCATATTACACTAAAGCTTCCATCTAGTAGAAGAGATCACCCTTCTACCACAGAACCTTATATTATTAAATATTCTACAGATACCTAAAACCATTACCTTAAATAAGTGCTTCAGCAAACCTGGTTTTTATATAACAGACATTCCATAAGCACTAATCCTCTCTTGATTCCCAACTCTGTACCAAAGAAAATTTAAAATTTTCAAGTGATATATTTAAATAATTTATTTTGAATGTTTATCAATATATTTAAGTATTTTACTAAGTAATTTAAAACTAAATTGAAGTGGAAACATTACTTTTAATTGGAAATGAATTTTTTCATCTGATAATTAAATATATCTAATATTTAAAATATTTACATATATAATTCTTGAGCACTTAACCAAAATTCTCAGAGTAGTATCTATAGAACACTATCCTCTGCAAAATTTACAGAAGAACACATTTTCTGGAAGAGCTGATGAATTGCTTACTTTAGAGATTGTCATAGATATATGAAAATTCATATTGTGCATTTTATTTTTTAACCAAACTAAAAACGTATATATAAATATATGTGTGTATATATATATATATATATATATATATATATATGAAGAATTTATATCTATACTTTGCATTAAAAAGTTTGGTTGATAATGGTCATAGAAAATTGAGAATTATTTTTCTGCTCTAGGTCACTGATTTTCAAATATTTAAACTTCTGTATTAAACTTAATTTTAGATATATATGAACTATATCTCCTTTCCTAGAATAGCTTTACTCATAAAAAGAGTATTGAAAAGCAAATTAAAAAGAAAACACACATTTTCCATCATTTTCATTTTTTATCATTTCCCTCGGCAATAGATACAATTTTCACCTCAAAATTTCTTAACAGCTTCAATTTGGCAATATGGCCAGGCTGAGGGGATGAAGGGATTTCTTGTCCACTGCTCTTATTTCTGTTTACCCCTACACTTAAACATCAGTGTCATTCTGATTATAAGATCACAGAGAATTTACCTCTGCTGTTTCTTATTTTACATTACCCTCTTTCTCTTTCCTGACTTGCAAACAAATTGATATTAGAAAAATAGAAGACCACTGATAAGAAAAGGATTGATGAGGGAAGGAATAACAGCATATTCTCATATGTTTTTGCTACCTCTTGAATGAGTAGCTTTGTAAATATATATAGTCATGTACCATGTAATGACATTTCAGTCAAATATAGATCCCATATATGATGATAATCCCATAAAATTATAATGCAGCTGACAATTCCTATTGCCTAGTGACATTATCATAGCTCAACACATTACTCATGTGTTTGTAGTGATGCCGCTATAAACAATCATACTGTGCTGACAGTCATATAAAAGTATCGCATGTACAATCGTATACAGTACATAATACTTGATAATGAGAATAAATGACTGTGTTACTGGTTTGTGTATTATATTATACTTGCTATCATTACTTTAGAATGTATTCCTTCTACTGATTTAAAAAATACTAGCTGTAAAATGCACTTTATTACACTGGCAACAGACTCATGCATCTCAAGTCTAACTTGTCTCCTGAATGCACTATTTTCTCTTGTGCTTGATAATCTTCTGTAATTTTGTTCATCATGGCCAATAAGTATACAAAATCCACTGCTAATGTTGCCTGTAAGAGGCTGCATTAAGTGCTGAACCTGAAAATAAAATTGGAGGTGATTAGAAAGTACAGAGGTAGAAAACTAGTGATGGTTATTGCTCACCAAACGTGTCAGAGCTACCATCTTGAAGAATAAAAAGTGACTGAAGCTGTCAAAGTAGATGCTTCATTGAAGGGAATGTGACTAACAAAAATTCAAGAAGGGCCTATCAGATGTGGACAAACTTCTAATGGCCTGGATTGAAGGCCAGAGAGAGAAGCATATCTCTCTCAGTGCCATGATAATCACATCCAAAGAAAAACGTTTGTTTGCAATGTTGAAAGGAAAAACCTGACCCAACTACAGTAATAAATTTCCTACTAGCTCTGGGTGATTAAATGATTCAAGAATCATTATCTATTATATAAAGTAAAAAAAGAGTGGTGAGTCTGCGAGAGCTGATATGAGGGGAGCAGATGCATTTTAGACTCTAGATAAGCTGACTGTGGAGAAAAATTACTAGCCAGAGCAAATCTTCAATATGGATGAAACCTCCCTATTCTGGGAACAGATGCCCAGTATACTTTCATGCATGAGAAGGCCAAGTCAAAGCCCAGTTCATGACCATTAAGGGCAGGGTAATAGTCTTGCTTAGGGGCAATATTGCAGGCTAAGAATTGAAACCCTTGAGAATCCAGAGCCTTCAAGTATCAGTAAGCACACTTGTCCTGTGTACTAAAGGAGCAATAAGGAGACATGAATGACTCAACCATTCTTCCAATATTATTAAATATTCTACTGATATTGCTGAACTGCTGTGTCAGTGAAGTGGAGAAGTTCTGTTAAGGGAATAATTTTCCTTTGAAGAATTTGCTTATTAGTAATATTCCTGCATATTCTTCTTTTACTGATGATCTTCATCTCAAAATCAATGTGTTGTCTCTCCTTCCTAACACCACCTCTTTGTTTTTGTTGTTGTTTTCTTTTCTTTTCTTTTGAGACAGAGTTTTGCTCTTCTCACCCAGGCTGGAGTGCAATGGCACTGTCTTGGCTCACTGCAACTTCCACCTCCCGGGTTCAAGTGAATCTTCAGCCTCAGTCTCCCGAGTAGCTGGGATCACAGGCGCCCTCCACCATGCCTGGCTATTTTTTATTTATTTATTTATTTTTAGTAGAGATGGGGTTTCACCATGTTGTTTAGGTTGGTCTCATACTTCTGACCTCAAGTGATCCACACACCTTGGCTGGGATTACAGGAGTGAGCCACCACGCCCAGCCCAGCCCCTAACACCACTTCTTTGACCCAACCAATAGTAAAGGAGTTAAAGCAGCATTCATGGGCTACAACTTGAGAAGAAATTTTGCTCAGTTTATTACTGCAGCTGAGGGAAATGATAAAAATAAACTGACACACAATTTTGGAAGGAATATATCATCTATGATTGCATCGAGAACCTTGCTTGGACTTGGAGTGGTGTCACCAAGGAGTGAATGAGTGGCATCCGGAAGAGGATACTTAAGAGGTTCTCCTGTGAATTCAAAGGTTTGTCAAAGATCAGGAGGTTGCAAAAATCAACACAACTGTGTTTGAGTGGCAAACAACTTTAACCTGGATGTCGATGAGAATAACATTGAGGATCTCCTAGAGGTTGTTCCTTAGGAACTGACAGGTGGATAGTTGAAAATGGAACAGTAATATACAGCTGAAGAAGAGAGAAGAGAAAAGGAAACTGCAAGAGGAGAAAACCCCTAAGAAAATTCACAGTGAACGGCTTAGCAGAAACTTTTGCATACATCAGTGCACTCCTTAAACAGTTTGAAAATATGGACCCCCAACACTGAAAGGTTTTATTAATGGAGTAAAATGTTAATGGTGTACTATCTGATTACAAGAAATCTGTAGTGGAAAAATAATGACAAAAATGCAAGCCAAGCAAATCTCCATTGACGCATTTCTGAAAACAGTGACGCCTCCTCAAGAGGAGCCTCAGGCAGGACCTTGATGAGGTATGCCAGAAGGAAGACCTGCTACCAGAGGAGATTACAGCTCCATGCCTGTTATTGTCCTTTGTTCCTTTGGGACAAGATGTGGAGGTGGAAGACAGTTATATTGATGATCCCAACCCTGTGTAGGCCTAGGCTAAGGCCTGTGTATGTTTGTGTCTTGGAGTTTAACAAAGAAGAGTAATAAGTAAAAATAATAAATAAAAATTTTTAAATAGAAAAAAACATAGAATAAGAAACAAAGAAAAAATATTGTTGTACAGCTGTACAATGTGTTCGTATTTTAGGCTAAATGTTTTTACAAAAAACGTCAAAAAGTTAAGACAAATTAAAAGGTTATAAAGTAAAATAGTTACATAGTAAGTTATAGTAAGCTAAGGTTGATTTATTATTGAAGAAAGAAAAATATTTTTTATAAACTTAGTGCAGTCTAATTGTGCAGTTTATAATAGTGTACAGTAATGTCCTAGGCCTTCACATTCACTCACCACTCACTGTGTCACCCAGAGCAACTTTCGGTCCTGCAAGTTCCACTCACAGTAAGTGCCCTATACAGGTATATCATCTCTCAAAGACTTTCTACTAATTACAGTTTCTTGTCTTTGGATACCAGGTTCAATAATCCTGACCTGTGTGATCTTCTGGATTAATATTCAGACTTCCAAAGATCTGGTGACAATAACAATGAGCAGAAACCAGTTTAGTTTTTTTTTTTTTTTTTAATTCTCTCAGTGCAAACTCCTTATCTTTGTCTGAAACTATAATTTTTTAAAAGAATGTTTCAAAGTGCAAGTTTCACAAAGTTCTGATTGTTTACAAACTGTTTTGTAAACCTGTGAACCAGTTAATCATCTCTAAAATGCTGTTAGGAGTTCTTAAATCCTCTGAAAACCGTAATTGACTCAGACCCAAAGGTTGGAGAAGGCCACTCTCGCATAAGGGGATGATTCCTTAGGGTTGCCATCCACATATATGTCTGTATTTTAGTACAGTTTAAATACAGAGTAAGAACTTTCCATTCCATTATAAAACTCTTCCAGGTGGGCTTTACTTCATTATCTAGATATCTCAGGTCTAGTAGTCACTGACTGGCCACCAAAATGATGTACAGGAATAGAAGAAAGGAGGAATGAAGGAGAGATAGAAGAAAGAAAATTAATTTGCATCGTGTCCCTATTTTCTGGTAATACTTGTGAGGCATATAACCTTCGTATTTGTAGATAAGAAGATTAAAGCTCCTAAAATCTCAGAATGGCAGTTGGTTAGCTCATCAAATTTCACGTGTCAGGAGACCAGGAACAATCAGATGTCAAACCTGGGTGATTATGAGCTTGGTCTTTTAAGTAAAATGAAGAGCTCTTTTTTATATAGGACGTTGCAATAATTCTGCAATAAACTTTAACACCTGCAATCCCTCCATTTATCACATAGTATAACCCTATCATTAACCTTGATTTCTAGTTTCTAAAAAAGAGCAAAGTCTAAAACCAGCACAAAACAATGACATTAAAACTCTTATTTTAAAAACGATCACCTTCCCTACCCTGCCCCTGTGTTTCTCCTCTCACGTTTAGCCTAATAACTTAAAATGGAAAAAGCAAAATCCTCACCTTCAGTCTTGAACCATATGCTAAAGAATACAGTTCATGTCATAAGATTTATTCTTGTCTGAAAATTTTCAATTATGTTGTTCCATGGAGTAAATAAGCCCATTAGTTTCTCAGAAAGAATAAAATAAGGCATATCAGTTATAATAAAAATTGTGGCAGCTTTTCTTTTCTTAATTTATTTTGTAAACATTGTTGATTATGATTGTTTATGGGCATGTGACATCGCCTTGCCCAACCATACTTCAACAGAGAGAATTAGGAAGTCCTTCAAGTACTCTTGTCCTTTTGCTTTGTTATGTGGAGAATAAATCTTTCAACAATAGTTTTCTAAAGCAGCAGAGTAAAAAATATCCTTTGCCTATTGTATGCTGGGGAAATGACAGAAACTTTCTATTAGACCTAATTAAACTATGCCCTAATATGCTACTCACATTCAAGAGAAAGTTATATATTCCCCTTGATTGGTTTGATTTTTCATTTTATTATATAAATAGTTTGGGGAAATTTCTTTATAAGTAGACTTTTAAAAATTGGGTGGCAATTTCTTTTTAGCTTTTAGCTTAATGTTAAATTAATCTGTAAATTCTAGGTATAATAAAAGTCACAGTTGTTTATTTTGAATCACATATTCCTATATATTAGGAAAATTAAGATACTGTTTTACTGTTTTGCTAGTATTTAGAAGTAGTAGCACTCTGAGAAAGCAGAGTATATAAAACCAAGCAGGAAACAGTATCAAGAAAGGGCATATATTTCCAAAGGCAACATAAAGCACCCCGTGGAGAGAAATATTTATATTAATGCACAAAATATTCTTTATCAAACCAATGGACAGAGACATAGAAAAAACTTGACATTGAATTCACAATAGATTACATTAAAATATGACATTCACCTTACATTTTATGTTTATCAAACATAAAATTATGTACATGAAATTATGAAAATATATAATATTTATAGAGCTATGAAAGATACATAGGATGTAAAATCACATAATAAATTTAAATGACCACCAATAATTTATGTCTTTTTCTGTTGTTTATTTCTGTGCTCATATATTTGTTAAAAATGTGGGCAAATTGCATTTTTATTATGCATATTAAGTTTCTAACTATGTCATTCCCACTTAGTCTCCAAAATTATCATTTTAATGATTGCATAAGATTCTGTCATTTAGATGTGGCATGATGTATTTATTCATTCTCTTTGTCTTTAAGCATAAAAAGTTTTTATGTTCAAGGCCAACCAACCTCAGCAACCTTACAAGCTCTCATTGATTGGCAAAAAAAAAAAAAAAAAAAAAAAATTTTTATGATATTTCATAATTATAACTCATATGAAAGAAACTTATTTATATATGTCTTTACCTCTGTTTCTTCTTTATAAAGTAATTGATCACTCTAATATAGTTTTGCATATATGATATATAATATATATCCTTATATAGATATTTTAAAGCTTAATAAATATAGCCAAACTATTTTCCTGAATTTAAAGTTCCACTTTTAACATCAGGATGCCTATGTACAATACATTATTTTTAGGACAGGCGTGATGATTCATGACTGTAATCCCAGCACTCTGGGAGGCGAAGGTGGCAGGATTGCTTGAAGCCAGAATTTTGAGATAAGGCTGAGAAACATAGTGAGAACCCATCTCTATAAAGGAAAAAAAATTGCATTAGCTTGGAACAGTGGCATGAACCTGTAGTCCTAGCTAATCTGGAATTGGTGGGGTGTGGGGCTGAGGTAAGAGGTTCCCTTGAGCCCTGACATTCAAAGCTGCTACAATGAGCCAAGATTTCATCACTGCACTCCAGCCTGAGCAACAGAGCAAGACCTGTCTCAAGAATATATATATATATATATCTTTTTATAACATTTTAATATGCAGAAAATGATTTGATGTTCTTACTTTAACTTCACATATCTTCAAACACAACAAGAGTATGAATAATGTTTCATAAGTATTATCTAAAACTTAAAAATTTTGATAAATTGTGAGTTCTTGATTTTTGCCTATTTTCTTTAAGGGTTTTAGAGGTTTTGTATTTGATTCAAGTAAGCCTATTACATTCAGTAAGCTTTCCGTTTTCCATAGGCCTAATAAATTAGTAAATATGCACATATATAAATTAAGTAAATATGCATGTGTGTGTTTGTGTGTGTTCTCCTTTGTGATTTTTTCTTGTTTATAGAAAATGCAACCAATTGTAATATTTATTGTTGTTTTTGTAATTAATTTCTAAATAATTTATTTTTTTACTTAACACAATACTAATTGCATTTCTTGACTTTGCTTTTTTATTTTTATACAACTTTAAGTGCTTGGTTTTCATATCCAAACTTGTAAACTCCTGGTGTTATTGTACTTTGATGAGAAAATGTACGTTATAATTTTTGCTTTGTATCATAATACTTCTGACTTTAATATCTTAAATCAATTTTGAAAACAGGCTTTATTAATTTAGCATGCACACAAAGACACATGTATACACGTGTATGTAATTTTCCAATGAGCAATATTGTTGTTTTTTATATTATTTTCAGACAGTACTTTAAGGCCATTTCCCCTTTTATTTTGCTATATTTATTTGACATATTTTGGTATATTCTGGAACATTTTTATTTTTACATTTCCGTGTCACTCATATTTTATTTGTGCATGTTGTAAATAGCATGTAATTTGATAATCTTCAATTATTTTAAAAATGGTTTTCTTAATTGGGAAGCTTCCTTCATTTTCATCAGTTATTATAAGCAATGTCAATTTTACCTTAGATCTATTGTTCATGTTTTTCTTAGTGAATCCTTATAGATTCTGTATTTTCTGGCTCAAGTGTATAATTAAAATTTGCAGTGGCTTTATTGGGAAAGTGCATGACTTACATTTAGTTCTAAAAAGATTCTGTATAAAGTTATCTTATTAGATTTTACTAAAAATATTCTTAATAAATTTCAAAACTGACTAATATTATATGTCCTTTTATATAAGATGAAATTTCTCATGCTTTCACTCACCCTCTGGAATACATATTTAGGAATTTTGCACTTATTGTTTTCATAATAAAAATATTAATGTTAACTTGTTTTTCTTTACAAGTTATTTAAATTTTATTTTATAACCATATGTTTAACCATTTCTCTATGATAATGTTCAATTATAGACTGCTACCTGTACTTGCATTGTAAAAATCACTAAATTGCTTCTAGTGACTGAAAGATTGTCAAATATCATTCCTAATTTCCAGTAGAGTTTGAAAATATCTCCTTAATAAATTCATGAATATTTCAATAGGAACACAAGAAAGTGCAAATTGGAGCAGCTAACCAACATCTTTATTTCAAATGAATCTTTGTAATGTCAGACAACCTGTATTTGTTAAATTGGTTCTAGTCAAAATACTTCAACTACAAATTTCTACACAGAGGAACACATTTTCATGTGCTTACAAAAACACTCCCTTGTACTTTCTAATAGTTGGCTGTCTTTTGATCATAGTAACTTAGACAAATGTCACACTGCCAACATTAATGCATTAATGTCACCCATATCAATCATACCTAGCTTGAAGGTCATTTTCAAATTAACAGTCTAAAATCAAGTCACCAACTGTTAATGATCCTACACAATAACTCTTCAGATAACTGTGGACCTATGCCACATTTAATCATATTTCAAATAGTTTGTGATAATTATTCACAAGATTATTCTGAAATATTTCCAAAATGTGTAAATATATTTGCATATGTACCTTATTACTCTTAATTGTACTTATTCTAAATCTGAATGCTAAATTTATTTTGTTTTTTATTATCATTTCCAAAGCTCCCCTAAATATCAATCTTATATGTAATATCCTTTGGTTTTTAAATAACAGTCAATTTTCAACTAGTAAAGACCTGGTTATTGAAACAACCATTTGATGTAACATATAACCTGGCTGTGAACTGAAAAGCAAAGTTACAGGAAAGATACATTTTGAAAGAATGTGAGACATCCAAAAAGTACCTTGCATGAGCCATTTTTTACAGTTAGGATTATGAAATTAGACTAAATCAGTTTTGAATAATATTAATAGAGTTTTACAAATTAGGTTTTACTAAAATATTTTGGGGGATAATGTAAATGTTAGAAACGTGAAGGGCAGTTTAAGAAGAAAAGTATAACAATGTAGAAACCCAGCTAAATCTACTTGGAAAAGTTTTGAAACCCAAGTAATTTGAATACTGAAAACCATCCATGGCTCATATCCTGTCCCGAATGTACAGCATTCCTTTATGCCAGTTGTTCCTGTAATGTTCAGTTGAGCTCAGTTTCATACCAGCACAGTGTATTTTTGCTACAACCCAAACAGGTTTAGCCTGAAATCATAGTTCAAAGTTTCAAAGAAAAGTTATGTGGGGGAAAAAACATAAACAACTTCAAAGGACTACAACACTTGCTTTGTAGCACAATGACAAAGCTTGTTTAGGATGAAACCTCGTACTGCCCTTGACTAGCTCTGTGACCTTATGAAAATTAATTAAGTCCTCTGTGCCTCAGATTTCTCATCTGTAAAACAGTGATAACAATAATCAGTCAGTGTTGTTGAGATAATTCAATGTCATAATTGACAGCAATCATTTAGAACTGTTTCAGGTACAGAGTAACTGCAGTATTTATTTTAAATATGACTATTGTATGAATGACTTTCCATTCTGCTCCATCTGCCATCTACTGCCATATAACAATGACATCCAATAGGGTAGAAAAAGGAATATGGATGTCCAAAGCTTATATTTATTCTTTACAATGTATGTAATTGATGCCAGTGGGAGATTAAACAGTTGTGAAAAATTCAAAAACTCCCTAGCATGGGAGAAAACTTTAACATTCTTTATTCATAATCCCTATGTTACTCTTTGTCAGGTTCTAACTGAGGACCAAGGGCAGTTGGTACGCAAGTGGCAGATAGCTGGAAAAACACTCAAGGAATCGTAGACAGTTTCAACATGGCTTTACTCTCTCTGGGCATGAGTGAGCCTATGTACAAGCCATAGGTACAGCATCAGCAGGATAGTTGTACCTTTTACAGATAATAGTGGCTCTGAGCCAAGCACAAGCTTACATGGTGCAGCTACATAATGTGTGGAGTTGTGCACATGCACTTCAAACCCGCTGAGTCACGCTGTGCCAGTGTCTGTTCTGGCCTATTCTTGACTGCAGCACATCAATTTTCCTTTCCCTCTACCCTCTAGGCAGAGGGAGACATAGACCTTAGACACACAGGTCTGACATATAGGCCTTATACATCAGTTTTGTGCACACAGATTTGACACATAAGCCTTACACATATGCTTTGGGCACACAGGCCCGACAGACAGGCTTGATACATAAGTCTGACACATAAGCTCTGGACACACAGGCCCAATACACAGGCTTGATACATAAGCTCTGGGCACACAGGCCCAATATACAGGCTTTACATTCCATTCCCTTGAATGAGGGAGTTCTTCTAGTGGGGAGATGTGCCCACAGGGCAGAACTGTAGATCCAGAGGCCACAGCAATAATACAGGGAGCAACAGCTTCAAGTTATGGCAGGCAACCACCCCATAGTGATGTTTCCCCAATGTTGCTTTATACATTAAGCCAGGTTTTTATTTCCCTACCTTTAGAGATATTGGAGCAGGCAGCAACAGGTTACTGTTTGTCCCCATACCTAGTGGGAAAAGGTTATCCTTCCTCCTATAGGTCTTGCCACATGAACTAGCCCCACATGGGCTGGTGACTAGCCACTTCTGCAACTTCCGGGTAGTTAACCACAAGATTAAGCCTCAATAAATTGTCCAGTTATTGGTGAATATTAATGGTGACACCATAGCTGTCACCTCTTTGGTCATCAACATTCACATTGCTCTGGGTTCAACACCAGTTTCAAACCATATGGTGTCAGTACTAGGTTGGACTGTAACAGCAGTCCAAGCAGGAATAGCACCTTGACCAGATCCATCTATGTACCATGCCTCCTTGAGAATGAGGGGATGCCTTTCCTTAAATGGTGATGGCTCAAGGTCTAGGGATATCTCAGGCCCCATTGTCTTATCTTGAATTAGGACTACAGGCCCCAAGACCTCTTGCAACTCTGCTGCTAAAAGGCCTGTACTCAGCATATTCCACTATTCTCAATAGGCCTCCCACCTTGCTAAAGTGAATGTCTGTGCTGTCCTAGTCCAGGGGCTATTACTAGCCATGAATGTATCCATCCCACTATCAGGTAAGTCATCTGCACAATGACTGTACCCCAGCCTGTCACTCTTCCATAAGCCTGAAGGGTGGCATATACAGCTGCTAGCTGTTTCTCTATCAAGGAATACTGGAGCTCAGCTCCCTTCCATAGTTGGGACCAAAAGCCTGCTGGCATTCTCAGTGCTCTGTGTGCTAGCACAGGCCCCACCTGGAACCATCTGTGGTCACATGCACAACCAGCTCAAACAGGTGCCCCTGGTTTACTACCTGGCTTGTGCCTACTGAATAGCCTGCTTGGCTGCCAGGAAGTAGTATCAGCTGCACCATCCCAATCTCAGGTAAGAGGAGTATTGCTGCTTCTAAATCTTCGAGAGAACTGCTCTAGAGCAATGTTAACTGAGAATGCATTAGTCAAGTCCACCACCTTGTAGTACCATCCCAATTCTGTCATGAAATGGTCCATCAAGTCCGTGACAGATGACATAACTGCCAAGCTGTGTAAAACATCCACCATCAGAATGTATTAAGGTATGAGAGAGACACACACAGTGCAAAAGCAAGGAGCCAAATGGCCAATGCCAAGGTGCATAGATACAGGTTTTACTTTCACTAAGCAGTCTTCATAACTGTTTATGAAGCTATGCCCAGAAATCACCTGGGTGAAGGGACCAGTGGATTGCCAAGTTTACATTGGTCTCCAGTCATCTGGTGTCTCCCCAAGGTAAGCACTTAGGCCAGTTTCCTAATTAAACAGAAAAAGCTTTACACCCCCACTTGGCTACAGCACATAGTCTTTGAGTTGGAGCACCTGGGTGGGACCGGGTCACTCAGCAACATCCTTCCTCCCCTTGGGCATTTTCTGGAATTACTGCTCAAGAGACGATTGTTTCAACAAAGTTAAGAGTACTTCATTGGGCTGTTTATCAATTTTCTCTTAGTCAATCCCGGCCAAAATCAAATCTATCCACATCTGTGAGCATGTCACTCCTTGGGACCCCATTTTCTCCTTTGGGGGGACCCTTGTGGGTGGGGAATCTTCCCCTTCTGCAGGCCACCTGCAGGACTGAGCCACAACAGCAGTGGTTCCAAGCTCTGTAGTCAGGCATCCAGGTGCCCCACATGCACCTGAAGCTCCCCATTCATGGCAGCTTCTCTTTTTCTGAGCTGTGTAGCCAGGCATCCAGGTGCCCTGCCTGCACCTCGAGGGCCCTTACCTGTGCTGCATCCCTCAGAAACTGGGTGTGCACTTCTCATAGCACAATCAAAAATGCCCATCCAACTCTGTTGGCAAAAGCTAGCTCCTTCTTGGTGCTCTGCACTTCCAGCTGCTTTAACGCCTTCTCATGCTTGTGTAGGACCCACCTACCACTGCACAGGTTTTGCCTGATGCCCATCCAAGCATCACAGCTCTGGACCCTGTTTGTAATGCTAATTGTTAGGTTCTAATTGAGGTCTGAGGGGAGTCAGTGGGCAAGTCGTAGGTAGCTGGATAAACACTTGAGGAATAGTAGACTGTTTCGACATGGCTTTAGTCTCTCTCACTGGTCACAAGTGAGCCTGGGCACAAGCCATAGAGACAGTGTCAGCAGGGTAGTTATAACTTTTACAGACAATAGTGGCTCTGAGGCAAGCATGAGCTCACATGGGTGATTACCTAATGCACCTCATGTGGCATGGTTACATAGTGTGCATAGTTTTGCACCTGCACTCCAAACCTGTTGTCATCTTCCACTGGATGTCCTCAGCCTACTCTTGACTACAGCACATCCTCCTTACACTCCTCATTTACTACTGTTAGTGCTGGCAAATTTTCATCCATAGAGGACTGCAGGAACCTAAATTCTTGCCTCCTCAGAAGAAAGAACATGACTGAGGGGCAAAAGGCAAAAGTATAGACTGAGGGAAGTATTAAAGCAGGAGTGAAAATGTATTAAAAAGCTTTAGAACAGAAATGAATGGAAGAGGGCCAAGTATGTGACTTGAAAGACAAATGTACAGCTTGAACTTTTGACCTGGGGTTTTGTATGTTGGCATACTTCCAGGGTCTTGTGTTATTTTTTGCCACTCTCACAATTCCTGAGATCTTACTGGGAAGTTGCTGATTGCCAGTTATAGTTGTTTTTTTTTGTTTGTTTTGTTTGTTTGTTTTTAAATTAGGAGACTGCCTTTCCCTGGTGCCGGCTGTGAGCAATTATTACTTTGGAGAGACAGTTAACAATAGCTTGACCATTATTTCTGGTGTGTGGTGGGGTGGAAAACCCTCTCCTGCACTGCTCATACTAAACTAGCTACCCACTTAATGCCACTCAGTGTTCTGCAACAAGTTTCATCCAAATCATTGCTTAAGATGATTCTTTGAGTAACCTAAATTCTGTGCTGCTTTCTTTCTACATGACTGATTTTGGGAAACCACTCTCCATGGATTTCTCATGTTCTGACAAGTCTTGTGGCAGACTAGTTCTTTATCTTCTTTTCAATAATACTTGTTTCATGAGCCACCTTGAATGATGCTCCTCCCACTAGGGCAGAAGGTAGAATTGCTTGCTTTCCAGGATAATAAAATAATGTCTTCCTCTGGGACAAAGGTTGGGCAAGTTTTCTTATATTTCCTTAATAAATCAGAAATTATTTAAATCTGGGATTCCTCATCTGTGATATAAGCTCATTGCAGTCATGGCATCACCTGGACTCATCATCCCGTGGAAATGATATGATTTTGAAGATTATACTATCTAATGTGTTATGAGTAATGAAGGCCTTCATCTCAGACTCAGAAGTATAAGTCTTCTGCCAACATCTACAGAACTTCTTTGGGCTAACTTGTAAACCTGCATATAGGGTAAATGTCAGAACTTCACAATTACTGACACTTATTATTATGATTCCATGTGCACAAGGTAAGACAGAACTATTTCTTGGAAATAAAAAGTAACATTTGCTCAGGTTTATTCTTTCTCAACACCTTGACTGTAATTATTTGGGTTCACTGTAGTATTGACTCCATTTATTGACAAAGGTTCTGTACTATTCTCCCTTTCCTTTGTTTCTTTTCTACTGGCCTACAGTTTTCTTTAATTTAATATATTTATTTAGTTAGTTCTTATATTAATACATTGCTTTCTCAGGTGCAAAATGTTCATCTTCTGATTCATATTGTCCATATAAAGATTATTATGTTCATTCTTCAGCATCTTGAATGAAATTCTAACATTTCTACTGGTTGGATAGCGATATGGAGTATGACAGAAAGTTAGAATCCATGACTTAAACTTTATATATTAAAGTGTCTGCTACCATATTCTGTATCTTAATGTCTCATTCTATAAAATAGAGAGAAATATAATAAAAAGAAAACACATATCCCCAGAGGACATATATTTTGATAAATTTTACTCTCCTTTTCTCTAAACTTTATTATAGGCATTTTGTAGTCATGCTGATTACTATGTCTAATGAGTATTGGAGTCATATAGATGGTATTTTACTTAGTAAACATGCAAAAAAAATGTATGCCTCGAGATTTCCAGTGCATTCCAGTGTTTGAGAGGACTTGAGGTAAATTAACTAAAAATCAAGAGTGATGCAAACATGTACAGCAGTTGAGAAAATGTGGGTTCAGAAACACTCATGTACAGCAGTTGAGAAAATGTGGGTTCAGAAACACTCGGATTGTATATAGAAGTACTAATTCCTCCAATGGTGGAAGCGATTAACAGAATGGTGTGAAAACCCTTTTTAGTAGTGTGTCAATGTAGCCTCTTACTATGTTCTTTTTTTACATTACATAATTCACCTATTATTACTTGTTTTACTCTCACAAACTTTCTTTAAATTTCATGTGAATTTCCCCAGTGGAGAAAAAAAAGTCTTTTCAACAAATGGCACTGGAAAGCCAGATATCTATACACAAACACGGCGGTTGTACCCCTGCTTCATATCATATCCAAAAATGAAATAAAATTGAATTAAACACCTAAATGTATGTACTAAAACAATAAAACACTTAAAGAAAACATAGAGGTAAACCTAATGAGCTTGAAAGAGGGGATGATTTCTTAGAGATCTAAAACGAATAGCATAAGCAACAATACATAAAACAGATTTTGTCAAAATTAAGTTTTGGTACTTCTAAGGACATTGTTAGGAAAGAAAAAGACAAAACACAGAAGGAAAGAAAATATTTTCCCAGAATATATTTTCATAGTGTTGTATCCAGAAAATGTAAATAAATAACTTGTGCAACTACATGATGAAAAGACAAAAATTCAATTGAAAATGGGCAAAACATCTGAATATACATATCTCCAAAAAGATAAAATAGCCAATAATACATAAAAAGAAGCTTAATATAATTAGTCATTAGGAACATGCAAATCAAAATCACAGTAAAATACCACCTCATACCCATTAAGATGTTCATTACCAAAAAGACAATAAAAATGTGAATAAGTGTAATAGATTGAATTGTCTCTCCCCCCAAAAATATATTAAAGTTCTACACCTCAGTACCTCAGAATGTTACCTTATCTGGAAACCAGGCTTTTGCAGATGTAGTCAAGTTAAGATGAGGTCACTATTATGGGCCTTAATCCAGCATAACTCTTTTCTTTATTGAGAAGGGAAATTTGAACACAGAAATAGACATGAACACAACAAGAATGTCAAGTAATGATGAGAACAGAGATATAAATGATGTTATTTACAAGGCAAAAAAAAAAAAACCAATATTGCCAGCAAACCACCAGAAGTTATGATAGTGGCATAACATAGATTATCTCTTATAGCCCTTAGAAGGAACAAACCTTGCAAACATCTTGATTTTGGACTTCTAGTCTGCGTAACTGTGAGAAAATAAATATTTTAAGTCACCCAATTTGTGATTCTTTGTTATGACAGCCCTAGCAAGCTAATAAGACCAGAATGTGGAGAGGCTGTAACCCTCATATACTGCTGGTAAAAATGTAAAGTAATACAGTCACTGTGGAAAAGGGTTTTGCAGTTCTTGCAGTGTTGAACATAGTGTTACTATCTCACCCAGCAATTACATTCCTAGGTATATGCCCAAGAGAAATGAAAATACACATCTACATAAAATTTATACAAGAGTATTCATAGTAATGTTATTCACAATTACTAAAAAGTGGAAATAATACCAATGTGTATTAATTGATGAATGGATTAAATGATGTGATACATCTATACATATAATATTATTTGGTCATAAATAGTAATGAACTACAGAAAATGTTTCAATATAAATGAACCTAGAAATGGTTAGACTAAGTAAAACAAAACAAAAAAAGACATAAAAGCACAGGTACTGAAGCAACTACATTGTCTTGGGTATAGACCTCATATTCATCATCTCATGCCAGGAGAATCTAGGACATGGACACACATAAGTTTAGGAGTGGAGGTTTAATAGGCAGAAGAAAAGAGAAAGAAAAACTGCTCTCATAATTAAGAGAGGAGACTCCCTCCTGAGCAGAAAAAAAAAAAAAAAATGGCTGGCAGCCAATGCATTGGGTTTTATTGTCCAGCTTATGGAGGTAGTGATTTAGCAGGGCTCACAGATTGGATCAATCAGGTATGATGTTTACATAGCATTCAGGGAAGGCAGGTTGCTCCACCCTTATCTACTTATGCAAATGAATTCTCCCCTTGGCCAGTGCCATCTCATCTGATCCTTACTGTACATGTGGCTAGCAGATAAGGGAAGATGGAGTAGCCATCTTGAACATGTCTAGTTTCTAATTCCTGCCAGCATTCACCCATGCAAACTCCTGGCTTTCTTTTTCTTTTTTCTTTTTATTTTGAGATGATGAAGTCTCATTCTGTCACTCAGGCTGGAGGGAGTGCAGTGACATGATCTCAGCTCACTGTAACCTCTGCCTCCCTAGTTCAAGCAATTCTCCTGCCTCAGCCTCCAAAGTAACTGGGATTACAGGTGTCCGCAACCACACCCAGTTAATTTTTGTATTTTTAGTAGAGATGGGTTTCACCATGTTGGCCAGGTTGGTCTCAAACACCTGGCCTCAGGTGATCTGCCTGCTTCAGCCTCCCAAAGTGCTGGGATTATAAGCATGAGCCACTGCACTCAGCCCCAGCTTTCTTTTCTGTCTGCAGCTTGACTTTGTAGGCTGCTCTTTATTAGAAAATGATTTGTAGCTGCTTTTTTTAAAAAAAAAGAAAAGCCTTACTGAGGATGCCCCTATCCTTACTATCTGCCGAAGTGATTTCTTCTTAACTCCTCTATCCTTCACCACTCAGGAGTGGTAACAGTAACTGCTGTTCAAGGGTGTTGGTTGATGACTCCTTCTGGCTAATTCCTGCTGAAAAGGGGTGTCTTGCGGGGAATAGCAGGTAGGGATGCTCTTGGGGTTGGTCTAGGGGCCCTCAGAAGAAAGGCGTGTCCATGTGTGGTTCATTCTGCAGCACCATTTGGAGTTTGATTGTGTCTAGGTGAGAGGAAACAATTTGAATTACAGTATTGAACGACAAGGTCCAAATATTATTACAAAACATGTGAGCAAGAAGGGGCTTAACAATGGCACTAGCTAGCTTCACAAAGGAGACTAGAATTCATTAAAGAGGGATTGTAACCACCAGGGCTGGAGCCTGCATTTTCTCTTAATCTGTAAATAATTTAACTTGATCTTTAAGCAACTGTAGGTTTTCTTCTACTTGACTAGAGGTGCTACCCAGAAGCAGCATGTTTCATTTAAGACCACATAGGTAACCCCACCATGGCTGTAAGGACATCTAGGACTATCTTTTCTGTATTACTACTGAGGCTAATGAGTCTATGGATTATGTCTTTTTGTGCTTTATTAGCGCCTCTCCATCTTTCTATAAAGGTTGTGGGATTCTCAACCAGCTTTTGTTCTATCATAGACAGTTTAGAGTAATTAAGAGGCTTGGTCCTAGTTCTTCTTGGCCTTCCAATATACACATTAAAAATGTTTCATTTTCCATTCACTGTAGCATTATTGGGGTTCCATTAGAGTTGTCAAGAGGAACTGCTTTCCTTCCAATTGGGAATGGTGTTTCCATTATTTCTTCACCTTCCCTATTTTTTTCTCTTCTTTTAGGTCTACTACAGGAGACATATTGCTCATCTTCTAATTTCTCTGCTGGCTGCAGAGCTACCTGCTTCTCAGCTGTGGTTACAGTTTGGCTTAGGAGCAGCATAACATCCATCCATGAGAGGTCAAATACCTGAGTTAAATTTTGGAAGGCTTTTATATAGCTATCAGGGTTATCAGAAAATTGGTTTAGGTCTCCACTTACTGGCCTAAGGGCTTGCAATGAGAAGGGAACTCAAACCCTAATGGCATAACCTCCATTGGGTATTTCCTGGAGAGGGAAGAGTGAAAGTGTCAAAGTGGGAAATTTTGGATATGGTGAAGGTGGAAGATCTGGTGGCATGGTTGGAAGTGACCCCAGAAAAGAGACTGGAAGGGCTGGGACACCCAATAGCTGCCTCAGATGGTTCCCCCAGAATTTTCTTTCCTAGACTTGGGGAGTCATTCCCTTTGGGACTGTCTGATATGATTGCTAAAAGGGCTGAGTCAATTATGCAATGTTTGCAAAGATATAGGTTGTCTCTCAGGGAAAAAAAAATGCAAAAACTGCGTATATGGTACCTTCTTGGACCATTTGCCCTCCTTTCTGCAGAAAAGATCTTATTGTCAGATAATATTAAAATTATGCTCCCTTTCACAGGCCAGGCTGGTTCAAGAGGGTAAGAAGGCCATGTCTGTATGAAAAAGAAAATGGGCCACTTTTTCTTCAAAGTCTCAGGGTCAAAGGAGTCCCAGTGCTTCAGAATGCACTCCAGAGGAGTATAGGCCAAAGATAATCTGTTACTCATCTAGAAAGAGAAGTGGGAAAAAGGCATCCCTTTTATCTTCTTCCTTTTGGTGTGACCCAAGGTGGAGAGGAAGACAGTGGGAGTGTCCCCTCCACCCCAGGCCATACTGTTTTCCCTCCATGATTCCTGGGTCCTGGCACCTTATTGATCATGCTGCCCATGGTTGCAGTTGTGACCCCCAGCTATGGAACAAGAAGAACTAAGAGACTGGTATTCATCATGCTCACCTTGGGGCTGTAGTTCTCTGCCAGTGATTTCCCTTTGACTTCCTAGACTTGTGTGACCTGCCTGGCTCCCTGAAAAAAAATGGTCTCTGAAGAGACTGTGAAAGTTGCATTTGGGCAACTGTTGCACTTTCCTCTTTAATGGAGTAAGTTTGCTGATTTGAGCTCTATTTCCTGCTATTATAGACCATGCTAAAGCATTTACCCTTAGAAAATGGTTCAGGTTAACTTCTGAACTTAAAAATCCCCTTACCGATTAAGTACCATTCTAATTAGAGGGAGAATCAGTGACTTAAAAGCATTAAGAACCAAATGGCTGTTTTCCTGTTGATGGGACAGTATTGGCCTCAGATGATGTCTTACTCCTAGCTGCTGAAGGCAGAATTTTCCCCTTACAGAAGCAGCATGAAGCCTGGTTTCTAGTAGAGAAGCACAAAAAGGAAAGAGAATTGGTAAGCTAGAGTGTTTTGGTAAAGAAGTGACATGGTGCCTCATGGACATGATCCTTATTCCACTAGATGGTGGTGTTGACCTTGAAATGCCATGTGTTCTCCATACCAAGGGGAGAGTGACCCTGACATGACAGGGGATAGCCACAGCCAGAAATCCTCAGTTGCTCTGAGACTTCTTCCAGCCCAATGTGATGGCTAAGTCCTCCATGAAAGAAAGCTGGTTCAAACATGGGCAACATACCCAGCAACCCATGGGTACAGGGGATTCTCCATGTTCTCCTCAGTAAGCTTCACATCTAAGTCTTTAAGAACAGCAGCCACACTGCATTTTTACCTGGCTGACAAATGCCTGTTATTGATTTGATTTGGTTCTGAAATGGAGGCCAATTGTCCCTAAATGAAAGCACAGAGTTGGAGTTTGCTCCTCTACTCACCGTTTTGATAAATCTTGTATCTTGGTATCCTGGAAGAGATCCCCAATATGAAGCAGCTACATTTCTGGTGTATATAACCAGAGTTCATCATTTCAGGCCCTGAAAATTTAGGACACAGTCACACACAAAAAGCTTAGGAGCAGAAGTTTAATAGGCAGAAAGAAAGAGAAAGAAAAACAGCTCTTTCTATAGAAAGGAGACTTCCAAGCAGAAAAATTGCACCAGTTTTTATAGTCTGGTTTAAAGAGGCAGTGTCTGATTTACAATGGGTTCACAGATGGACTCAATCAGGTATAATCTTTACATACCACACAGGGAAGGCTTGTTGCTTACCCTAATCTTAATATGCAAATAAATTCTCCCCTTGGCTGGTGCCATCTTGTTTGAGCCTTATTGTACACGTGGCCGGCAGAGAAGGAAAAATGGAGTCACCACCTTGAACATGTCTGGCCCCTTGTTCCTGCTGGCATTCATCCATGCAAACTCCCAGCTTTCTTATATACATTTGCAGCTTGTCTTTACAGGCAACCTGTTAGAAAATGATGTGTGGCTGCTTATCATTAAAAAGAAAAGCCTTACTGAAGACTCCCATACCATACGATCTGCTTAAGTCATTTCTTCTAAACTCCTGTATCAGTACTGTATACTTTCACTTATATGAAAAACAGGCAAATCCATACAGGCAGAAAGTAGATTAGTGGTTGCCAGGGTCATATGTTCAGAAACACATTGAGCCATATGGAGTGATGAAAGTGTTCTGAAATTAGATTCTGGTAGTGGTTAAACAACCTTGAGATATACAAAAACAAACAAGCAAACAAACTCTAAATTGTATACTTTCCATGTATCAATTTGATAGTATATAAATATCTCTCAAAACCATATTTTGAAAAATAAAAGTAACAAAATTTAAAATTATAAGTGCATAAATGAAACTAGAATGTAGCATACTAACCCTAAACATTCAGCAAACTAACCCATACATCTATATTAAATTTGGCTTTTCCTCAGAAGACATTCCATAATACAAAAGTGATGTCAAACAAATAGAAATCGAGCAGAAAGCCATAATATGATAGGTTTGAGGTGTCAAAGAATCTAACAGAACTTTCAAAAGAGAGGGATCATAGTGAATAGAATCCTAAAATCTCCACATAAATTGCCTCTTAACCCCTTTACAGACAGGTAGATTATACATGAAGGGAGAAGAATAGGCCACAGAAAACAGCAAGTTAAAAGCTGAAAATAGTGAGCAAAGAATTAAGATACTGTCCACTTCAGAAAGACAGAGTTTGCAGTTTAAACACTTCTAGATAAGAGGGCTTTGGTAAACATCTCAGGCTTCCCATATGCTTTGTTGAGGTATGCTAACAAAGCATACCTCAAGAATTACAACTTCAAAGTTATCAATCAGTAGATTAGCGGACTGCAGGAACAAAATCCACATTTCAGAGCAAGATGAGAGAATTTAAAATTTATACAATGTATTATTCACAATGTTAAGGATATGACAAAATATTAAGACATGAGAAAAAAGGAAGTAAATGTGATCCACTGTGAAGAAAATAAATACTCCTAGAAAACAAACTCCTCAAATACCCAGTTAATAGAATTGATAGTCAAGAAGATATCTATTATAAATATGTTCAATTACTTAAAGTGAAAATAATTGAATAGTTTTAAAATGACAGTAGTGAAGTAGAAACTATAACAATGTCAAATGAAAATGTTAGCACTGAAGTATACAATATCTGAAATAAAAAATCACTAATGGGTTTAAAAACAGATTGTAGATAGCAGAAGAAAAGGTCAATCAACATAAAATAAATCAATGGAAATTACAAAACCAGAAGAATGGAGTGAAGAAAGTTATAGAAGATAGTTAGCTGTGGCCTGATATTAAATAATAATTTAAGCACCAGAAAAAAAACACAGTAGGACAGAAAAAAATACTAACGAATGCTGGCTCTGAATTTTCTAAATAGGGTGAAAAACATTAAGATGAAATTTAAGAAGATTAGCAGACCTCAAGCAAGATAAGTACAAAAATAACTATATCTAGGCTCTTTATTGTTAAATTACTGCAAACTAAGGATAAATAGATAATCTTGAAAGAAAATGTCATCACATATGCAGGAAAACAATAATACAGGTAATAGCTGACTTATCAGACAAAAATGGAGACCGGAAGACAAAGAAAATTATCCTCAATGAGTTGAATTAAAAACAAAAACTGAAGGCTGGGCGCAGTGGCTCATGCCTGTAATCCCAGCACTTTGGGAGGCCAAGGCGGGTGGATCACGAGGTCAACAGATCAAGACCATCCTGGTCAACCTGGTGAAACCCCATCTCTACTAAAAATACAAAAAATTAGCTGGGCATGGTGGCACGTGCCTGTAATCCCAGCTACTCAGGAGGCTGAGGCAGGAGAATTGCCTGAACCCAGGAGGCAGAGGTTGCAGTGAGCCGAGATTGCGCCATTGCACTCCAGCCTGAGTAACAAGAGTGAAACTCCGTCTCAAAAAAAAAAAAAAAAAAAAAACTGCAAAATATAAATGCACATTTCAATTTCATATCCATGAATATATTATTTTAATGAGAATAAAAACACATTTTTGGATGAAATTATACTGAGAAAAATCTTGAGGACATGCTCTGTAGGAAATTCTAAAGGCAATTCATAAGGCTAGAAGAAAATGATGACAAATAGACTTACCTATGCAACTATCTTGCATGTTCTGCACATGTACCCCAAAATCTAAAATGCAATAAATAAAAATAAAAATAAAAAAGTACAGGGACCAATAAAACAATAAATATAATGTTAAACATAACAAAATTCTTTCTTTCTCTTAATTTTCTTAACACACTACTGATTGTCTAAAGGAAAAATATGGAAAATATATAATGCATAAAATTTGAATGTATGTGGCAATATTAGCACAAATAGACTAGCAGTGGATAGAATTATATAGTTGCCATATGGAAAATTTCTTACATTTTAAGGGGAAAAGTATAATTTTAACTCTAAGTATACTGTGATAAGCTATGGATGCATTGTACAATCCTTTTTAAAAATATAAAGAAAATAATTCTAAAGAGGTATAGTTGTAAAATCATTATAGAAATTGATATGAAATATTAAAATATACTTTGTTAGCTCAAATAATGCAAGAGAAGGAACAGAAGGACAACAGCAACAAGAAAATGAATGGGCCAAATAGAAAATAAAAAGCAGAATAGTGAAGATAAAATCATTAGAATAACAACAATTATATTAACTGAAAGCAAACTAAACATTTAAAAGGCAGATTGTAAGCATGAATAAAAAAATCTAAATTATGTTGTGTACAAGAAATATTTTAAATGTAAAGACACATATGTTGGACATAAAAGGATAGGTAAACACTTATTCAAACTGCTGACACAGTGGGTTTCTCCTCTATCAAGTTCAATAGAGAAGATATTAACAGAGATAAACAGAAATAATTCATTATCATTAAGGGTTAATTCACTAGGAAATAAGTAAGAAAGGTTTAAAACATTTAAAACAAAAACTGACATAAATAAAGTGAGAAATTAAAATTCATAGTCAAAGGTGTAAGTTTTAAACATTCTCAAAAATTGATAGAAGAACTAGACAAAATTTCAGTTAGACTATAGTATGGATCTACATATTTGTAACCAACAATGTAATCCACTTAGAAAATCCCAATAAATCTAAATAATAATATTATAATTAATAAGTAAATTTAATAGGATCAGAGAATATAATATTAATTTTATTTAAAAATATAATTTACATAGCAAGTATAATTGTAAAATTAAATTTTAAAATTCACTGTAATAGGAGCAAACACATAAAATATTTAAGAAGACAACTAATAAAAAGTATGCAAAATCTCTACACTAACAACAAAAAAATAATCTGGGGAACATTAAAGAATATCTAAATGTAGGAATATAATCACTTTTTCATCCATTACTTCTAAATGATTTTTGTATCTGAACCAAAAATCTCTCCAGTATAGACAACATAGAGTTGTTTTATTATCTAGTCTGAAAATCTCTGCTCTTTACATGGATTTTTTAAACCATGAACATTTAATGTTATTGACATAGTTGGATTTACATCTGCCATTTTATTTTTTGTTTTCTTTGTTTCTCATATCTATTTTATTCATCCTTTTTCTCTTTTACTGTTTTCTTTTTCATTAGGATAATATTCACAATGTAATATTCAAATGTATTCATTTATGATTAAATTTTTGTTGTTTTAGTGGTTCCTGCTGAGGTTCACCATATACATTTTGTCAGAGTCATATGTACTTAATTCAAGTGGGTTATAGAAATGTTACTCCTGTATAGCTCTATTTCTCTTCCACTTTTCATTCTACTTTGTTATATATAGTAAACATATATGTATTAAAAATACCATAATGCATAGTTGCAATTATTCTTCATATAATTTTATGCCTTTTAAGTATTCTGATAGTAAAAGAAGAGTGAATACATATTTATAGTGTCCACTAATTTAACTGTCCTCTATACCTTTTCTGGTTCTCTTAAATTTGAGTATCCTGATGTCATTTTTTTTGGACCCATACTACTTCGCTACCATCTACTTCTTTTGCTATTATTGGCAAATATATTATATTTTTATATTTTCTACACAGAGAAATACAATTATGCACATAGTTTCACATAACTGATTTTTAAAATAACTTAAAAGAATGAAGATGAAATATGTATTTATACTCTGCCTTTGTCGCTATAGAACTGTCTTTACTCATACTATTTATTTATTTATTTAGACTGAATCTTGTTCTGTTGCCAGACTGGAGTGCAGTGGTATGATCTCCACTCATTGCAACATCCGCCTCTTGGGTTCAAGTGATTCTCCTGCCTCATCCCCCCGAGTAACTGGGACTACAGGTGTGCGCCACCAAACCCAGCTAATTTTTGTATTTTTAGTGGAGATAGGATTTCACCATGTTGGCCAGGATGGTCCTGATCTCCTGACCTTGTGATCTGCCTGCCTTGGCCTCTCAAAGTGCTGGGATTACAGGCTACAGGCATGAACCATTGCACTTGGCCTATTTTTTTTTCATAGATTAAAATTCTGTCCAGAGTCACTTGCTTTCATCTTGAAGAAATTCGTTTAGTATAATAGTTCTTGTAAGAAAAGTCTACTGGAAATGAATTATCCCTCTCTTAAATTTTTGAGATACATTTCATTTACCTTAATTCTTGACATTTAGTTTTGCTGCCTATCAGATTCTTCATTGACAAGTTTTAAAATTTCTTTTAACACTTTAAACATTTCATTCTATTAAATTTGATTCTTCTTGGTTTATGATGGGAAGTTATCCATTCCCATGTTATTAGAAGTTCCCTTACATGAGACAAGTCATTTTTCTCTTGCTGCTTTCAAGATTTTCATTTTGAAATATTTGATTCTTTTTACTATGATGTGTTTTCTGTGTTTATCTTTTTACATTAATTCTATTTTAACTTTATTTAGCTTCTCAAATGCATACATTAATTTTTAATTAAAATTAGGTCATCTTTAAATGATCAAATGATCAAGTTCAAATGATCAAACTATTCCTTTAAACATATTTGCTGCTCTGTCATTTCTCTCCTCTGCTTTTGGTATTCCCTTACATATATTGTTGTGTTGATAATAATGCTCCACATTTTTTCAGAGTGTCTGTTTACTCAAAAGTTCCTTATATAATCTGAAATCAACTTTTTTTGTCAGAAATACGATTGGAAAATGTATCTTCTTAATGTGTAGCTTGCCTTTATATGCTTTTAAAGTGTCTATATCAAAGCAACTATTTTAAATTTTGATAAAAAATAATTTATTTTTGTTTTATGTTCCAGACTGTGCTTTTGTGGTCATATTTAGAATTTGTTTGCCTAACCCAAGTTCATGTAGATTCTCCATGGATTATATTCTAGAAACTTTATGGTATTTTGTTTTATTTTTAGTTCTATAATCCATTTTGAGGTAGTTTTTCTATGTGCGAAATATAGTCTAATGTTTTCTTCCTTCCTTCCTTCTTTCCTTCCTTCCTTCCTTTCTCTTCTTTCCCTCACTCCTTCCCTCTTTCTTTCTTTTCTTTCTTTCTTTCTTTTCTTTCTTTCTTTCTTTCTTTCTTTCTTTCTTTCTTTCTTTCTTTCTTTCTTTCCTTTCTTTCTTTCTTTCTTTCTTTCTTTCTTTCTTTCTTTCTTTCTTTCTTTCTTTCTTTCTTTCTTTCTTTGTTTTTTCTTTCTTTTTCTTTCCTCTTTCTTTCCTTCCACCCTCTCTCTTTTTCTTTCTTTCATTTCTTTCTCTTTTTCTTTCATCCTTTCTCTTCTGCTTTCTTTCTTACTTTGTTTCTCTCTTTTTTTCACTTGTAGATGGACAATCAATTCTTTTAACACTATTCATTGAAAAGTTATCCTGGGCAGGTGCAGTGGCTTATGTCTGTAACCCCAGCACTTTGGGAGGCCAAGGCAGGCAGATCACTTACGACTAGTCCGGCCAAATTAATGAAACCCTATCTCAACTAAAAAATACGAAAGAAATTAGCTAGGCATGGTGGCACTCTCCTGTAATTCCAGATACTTGAAAGTCTGAGGCAGGAAAACTGCTTGCACCTACGAGCTGGAGGGTACATTGAGCTGAGATTGCACCACTGCACTCCAGCCTGGGTGACAGAGTAAAACTCCATCTAAATAAATAAGTAAATTAAAAAAAGTATGCATTACATAAAAATATAACATAATGAACATCTATATAAAAAGATGTTTTAAAAAATTTGTGGTTATGATCATTTATTTAATAAAAAACAAGAAGCCAGTTGAGACGTTAATGAGATTTCAGGGAATCTGTATCAACTTGGGGATAACTGACCAATTAAAATATTGTGTCTTCCAATCAATTAGAATAATTTACCTATTTCTATTATCAGTGTTCCGTAGTTTTCACCATACTGATTTTTAAAAATACATTCTATATTTTTACCTAAACAGTCCATTTTTTCATACTTTTATAAGTGGTATTGGTCTTCATGTTGTATTCCAAGTGTTATTTACTGATATATTGAAAAGACAACATTTTTTGTGTATTTACATGGAATCCTCTATCTCAGCCCGGTTTACTTGTTAATTCTGTGAGTATCCCCCGTTAGATTTTTGAAATCTAAGAGATGCAGTATTATTCCTTCCTTTCTAATCTATTTATTATTTATTTTTGTTGCCTTATTACACAAAATAAATCTTCCAACAGGATGGAATCATATAAGAGGAAGTGCTTGCTTTGTTTCCTATCTCAGTGAGAGTATTCAGTCTTTTACAATTAAGTATAAGGTTATCTGTGAATTTATTGCAGGTGTGTTTTATAAAGTTAAGAAAGTTTTCTTCTCATTTTTCTTGAGTTGCTCAGATTTTCATCATGAAAACATTAAATTTTATCAAATACTACTTCATACATCTAACTTTATAATTATTTTTTCTTCTTTAGTCTACTAACAAATTAATCATTGATTTTCAAATTCTGAACCAACCTTACATCCCTAGGAAAAATAAAAATTGACCACAATGTATTTACATACTTTATACATTGTAGAATATAGTTTGAAAATATTTCCTTAAAGATTGTTGCATCTATGTTCATGAGAGATGGTGATTTATAGGTTTTTTAGGTTATTTTATTTATTTATGTATTGCTTTTGGTATACACTAAGGCTGTCTTCATACAATAAATTGTGAAGTATTCTTTCCTCTCTTATTTTCTGAAAATGTGGTATAGAATTGGTATTGTTTCTTTATTGTTTGGTAGAATAGGGCAGTGAAATAATTTTGGTATGTAGTTTGGATGATTTTAACCAACAAATTTTATATATTTTATGTAATTAAGTCTAATGAGATTGCCTGCTTTCCTTTGAGTGTTTTGTTAGCTTTTCTCTTTCAAAAATTAGTCAATATTATCTAACTTTTGAAAATTGTGAGCCTAGGGTTTATTATGATATTGCTGTATTGTTATTTATACATCTATGAGATTTAGTAGTGGTATCTCCTTTTCATTCTGACATTTACAAATGTGTTATCTGTCTTTTTTTGTGGTCAATCTGAACAGACTTTTATCAGTTTTCTTGATGTGTTTGAAGAGGCAGTATTTCATGTTATTGATGTTTTTCATTGTTTTGGTGTATCTGACTTCAATAATATCTGCTATTATCTTTATTATTTTTATTTATTTTATTTTTCTTCTGGCTTTAGTTTTTATTTGCTCTTCTTTTTCTAATTTCTTGAGGTGGAGGCTTATATTACCAATTTGAGAACTTTCTTCTCTTTTTAAGTAATCATTTAATGCTGTAAATTTTAACCTCAGAAGCTTAAATAGCTTCCCACAACTTTTGAAATAATTTCTTCCTTTTAAATGCAATTCAAATACTATAAAAGCTTTTTTGAGACTTATAAATTGAACTATGAGGTGCTTACAATTAAGTTGTTTAATTTCCCAATAATTAGGAATTTTCCAGATATCTTTCTGTTATTGACTTCTAGTTCAATTTTGTTGTAACCTGTAAGAAATATTTTGAATGATTTTTTCATTATTTTAGTTTTATTGAGTCTGTTTTGTGGCCCTATGTATATGTAGATTAATGTTTTGTGTTCATTTCAAAAGATTATGTGTTTGATTGTTGTTGGCTGGCCTTTTCTATAAAAATTCATTTGATTAAGTGGGCAGATAATATTGGCTAATTCCTCATTTTAGTTTTCCTGTTTCCTTTCAGTTTTGTCAGATTTTTCCTTATGTATTTTGAAACTCTGTTGCTAGGTGCATATACATTTAGAATTGGTATGTCTTCTTGATAAATTGACTCCTTTATAATTATGAAATGATCTTTATTAACACTAGTATGAATTTATAATCTGAAATCTAGCTTTTATGATATTAGTATGGATACTCTAGCTATGAATTTTGTAGATGACCGAAATTTCATTATTAAGGTTGAAATAACATATTTTTGTGGCTTCCTACATAACTGGTGGTAGCAGAACATCTGACACTAATTGTTTTTATCAAACCAAAGAGTCTGAAATTTCATTTTCTCCAAGATTCTAAAAATTGCTTGTCTCTCACACTTAGTTTCTTTTGATGCTGTGAACATTTATCTTTTTGTCTGAGTATTCACAGTTCTATTAGCGAATAATGAGAATTTCATTTAGGTGCTAGTCTATTTTAAACCAGAAGTCTCATAATTGAGTTTCAACTTATCTCATTAGAGCCTGATTTTGATGACATGTCTTTATTTTATAAAGCATATTGTCATTTAACATAAGGAATAAATGTTGGAAGCCACAAAAAACTGAACATAATAGAGTGACCTTATACATTCAGTTGCACATGAGTACAGCCTTAAGAAATATAAAGGTTATCAAATGTGTCTGGCTTTAGACACTTATAGACAATCAAATTTAAGAGTCTATTCAGGTTGCAGGATAATATAAAGAAAAGAGTATTGAACTAGAGTTGGAAAAACTTGTATTTGATACCTATTTTCACAACTTACTAATAACCTTAGGGAAGACATTTGGTATTCACAAGCTTCAGCTTCTAAGTAACAAGAAATAGAGACAACCTGACAACTATCAATAGACTTATTATGAGGTACAAGTTAATTATCTATAATGAGAGCACAAAGTGTTACAAAATAATTTGTTTTTATTAAGTTGATTTAGTTTTAGGTTCTTTAACACATGTTGCAAGGCACTGCAGTATTAGGGTTCTCTAGAGGGACAGAACTAATAGGATATATGTATATTTGAAAGGGAGTTTATTAGTGAGAATTGACTCACACAATCACAAGGTAGTTTCACAATAGGCGGTCTGCAAGTTGAGGAGCAAGGAAGCCAGTGGTGAATCAGTCCAAGTCCCAAAACCTCAACAGTTGGGAAGCTGACAGTGCAGCCTTCAATCTGTGGCCAAAGGCCTGAGAACCCCAGTAAACCACTGGGGTAAGTCCAAGAGTCCAAAAGCTGAAGAACTGAAGAGTCTGATGTTAGAGAGCAGGAAGTATCCAGCACAGGAGAAAGATGTATACTGAAAAACTCAGCAAGTCTGCTCTTCCACTTTCTCATGCCTGCTTTATTCTAGCCACACTGGCAGCCGATTAGATGGAGCCTAATATGGTTTGGCTGTGTCCCAACCCAAATCTCATCTTGAATTGTAGCTCCCATAATTCCCACATGTCATGGGAGGCACTCAGTGGGAGGAAATTGTATCCAGTGGTAGGCTTTTCCCCTGCTGTATCATGATAGTGAATAAGTCTCACGAGATTTGATGGTTTTAAGAGTTCTCCTGTACATGCCCTCTTTCCTGTCACCACGTAAGACTTCCCTTTATTCTTCTTTCATCTTCTGCCATGATTGTGAGGCCTCCCCAACCATGCGGAACTGTTGAGTCCATTAAACCTCTTTCCTTTATAAGTTACACAGTCTCAGGTATGTCTTTATTAGCATCATGAGAATGGACTAATAAAATGCCCACCTAGATTGAGGGTGGTTCTGCCTCTCCCAGTCCACTGACTCAAATATTAATCTCCTTTGGCAATAGCCTCACAGGCATACCCAGAAACTATATAAATATTGCATCTTTCAATCCACTCAAGTTGACACTCAATATTAAACATCACATTCTTCTACCCAGTTGAGCACTAATGTTTTAAAATTGCAATCACTTAATGAGGTATGTAATAATATTATAGTTACAATAATAAAAAGGCTATTTCTGTATGAGTTTAGAAAGATATTGCTTTCTTTTCTCATAGAGATAGGATCAAAATCAAGTGTTAATTGAGAATTTTTTCCCAATATTTTCATTTTCATATTTTGTAGTCCCCTTGTCTCACTTAGGATGTTATAATTTATAATTTGACATTGATGAGTAGTACTAGGATCAGGAAATAGCATGGTTAGTTTCCTGGCAGCTCCATGCTGTCAGTCTCATCAGTTAATCTCTTTTCTCACATGCCAGCTTAACACTGCACAGTTATTTGAAAGCTCTATGTAAGAGTTTCCCACCTTCTTTTCTTGTAATAAGGAAGTTCCCTGAGCTTCTCTGACATTACACATTCTTTAATCTCTTTGCAAGTAATGTGACCCACTGTATGGTTTCCCTTTTATTAATGCAAATGTCCCTTAAATGTCTAGAATTAAACATTTTTTGTCAATTTCAGGAGATGGAGTTCTGCTCAGATAATGAGAATGCCACTACAAACCTTGCTTTAATTGCAGCATTATAATCTCTAGACCTGAAATCCCCTGGAGACTCTGATATTATAAAATGCCTTTCAGCTATGCAGGTGGAATTCATTACAAGTATTTTTTATGTGAGAATATATCTTAAACTTACTGAAAATATCATTGTCTTGGGGAATTTGATAACTTGAACTATTATTTAAAGTATAGATACAGTGACATACTGAAAGTGAGTAAAAGGAATAATGCATGTAGTTATAATTTTGAAGACACACATATATAAGCACATACCTTTAAGGCATATATAGGCACATACCTTTAAGGGAAATAAGTAATAGCAGGATTTTGTTTTTGTTTTTGCTGAAAGCAGGGAAAAATAACATATCTCTGTATAATAATAAAAATTGTTATCAATAAAATTACATTTTTAACATGGTTGATTAATGGTAAGTTTAAAAGTGGTTTCTGTCTAGTATAACATTGGTGGCCTCTTAATTATATTTGTTATACACATATTTTAAATGAAATTTTTAGAAAAAATAAAAAATATCAAAAATATAAGCTTATAATATGTGACACATTTATATATTTATCTTAAGAAATTTGTTCTCTCCTCTAAGTGTATTTTCAAAATGCATTTATCAAGAATCTAAACATGTAATCTATTTTGTGTTTCCCATGTGTTTCATTCATGGCTAAATCTGTGGCAAATGCACATCTTGCACCAATCAACAGATTACAAAATAGTGTTCACACATTTCAGCAATAGTAACAATATAACACGTGATACAATTTTTCTCATTCCATCAAATCATGCTGAAGATAATTTCTGAGGTCAATGCAAGGGCTGTCTGAGATTAGTGCATTTCTGTCTCTCTTTCTCTTTCTCTCTCTCTCCCTTTCCTTAGTCATGTAAGAAATCTATGCCCTCTAAATTAATTGCATGGGTCAGGTTGAAAGAAAAAAGAGAGTGCAGAAGCCCTGTCAGTGAGTGTATTAATTGGCCGCTGTGCATTATTTTTTCTTTGATGACTTAATTTAAAACCATTTTTACAGAGAAAGCTTTTGAAAGGGAACACAGAATTTTCGAGAAAAAGTTGTGAGACAAGCTGATCAAAGTGACCATAGGTTGGAATAACATTTAATTGCGTATGACCTAAAAAATCCTCATAATGGATCTTAATCATATAAAATGGAAAAACAAAATGAACAGCAAGCATGAACATGGTGAGACAGCTCTCCTTTGCCAATCAAGCAAACAATTTCTTAATGCTTCAGAGAAAGGACCCCAATCAGTGTGCTGATGTGAGGTCTAACGAGGTCTAACTTGGTACTTGTGTTGACCTCTTCATCTCCTCTAGAGAAGAGTTTTGAGAATAAAGCGTGGCTTTGAAAAATACACAATAGCAGATATAGTATCACCAGGATTCTCTTAAGGCTTATATTTACGTTGACATACTGAGGCATAAGAAATAAAAATATCATATTAAGTATAATTCATAAGAAGAAAGTAGCAAAACATATATCATAATTTGTAATAAACAGTATTTATGAGTCCAATAATCACATAATTTTCTTCCATGTTTTTCTCTGTTGTATTGTTTTTTTCTAGAGGAAGATTCAAAATTAAAGTTATTCTTTATAGAAAATTATGTTTTCTCTCCTAAATAATACACTCAAGTGGAAATTTCTATTAAAACTATAAAAAAAAACTGCTATCCAAAGCCTCTAAACTCAGCCATAGAAGGAGTTTTCTAGTATTTCCTACATGTACTTGGATGAAATTAGATAACTGGTATGAGAAAATACCTTAGCATTAATATTTCTCTGTCTCATGCAGAATATTGATGTAAAATACAGACACAATGCATCTGACTGACTCAATATGGTATATACATAATGGATGTCCCTATATGTCCTCTTCATTCCCTCAATCAGAATATCTCAAGGTTTGTTTCTATGAAGTAAATATATCTTACTATACTATTTGATGACTATGCAAGTAATATTATGTGGGCAAGTTGGTCTCTGTGTAAACTTTAAATGCTTCCTTAAAATAAAAAGAAAGTTGTAACATTTTCCATAGACTTTGATACATAACAAATGCTTGCTCAGTCTTCTGTACATTTGTAGATTTCCTGCAAGTTCATTTTTATTTCTTAATCAAGAGGCCATGTTAACATACTGACAAATTTGGCATAGTCTATCAGAAAAACAACACCATCAGAACATGGTAATTTAGTGGGTATAGATTCTGACTAAATTTTATACTGTATAAGAAAACTATAGCATAATGAAGTTAAAAGGAGAAATACTATTATTAATACATCCCATGGGGATTGATGGGTTACAAATTTAATTGGATTGAGAATGTTGAGTTATGAAATAGGCAAAATAATTCAATATTTATTAGGAAATCTTACTTATTCAAAGAAATTATATAAAATGAGACATATTAAATAAAGCTTAATAATTTTGAAGCTTCATTCATTTTCAGAATGAATTCCGTTTATAATATAATCCAAGAAAATACGATTAATAGAAATAATGTTTAAGTGTGCATTTCATCACAGATAAATTTCGGGACAAAAAGGGTGAAGTTTCCAAGCCACAGTGTCTTTTTTTTTTAAGCTAGATTTCCTCCTTCATGAAAAGAGCTTGTTTTATATTTTATGCCCACAGACTAGAGAAAGCATGCTTGTGGTAAAGCCATAGCAGTGGGAAGTAGTTTATGTTCTGCACTTATGTGGGAATAACAAATCAAAACCAGACATATGTTTGCTTTCAAAAGTAGGGTTTTGTTATAGATTTACTTAATGTTTGAAATACTGCAGTGCTATTAGCCTGGGGTTTGGATAGGAATAGAGAAAAGTTAACAGGTTACATTTTTGCCAAAGTATTGATTTACATTCCACTGAAAGCCTCTTGTTGTTTTATATTTTTTCTATCTTCATGGAAACAGAAATCTGTGTTCAGTATAAATATCAAGTTATGAGACAAATGATGAATATATGGTATTGAGAGGCTGAACTTCCAAGAAAATTTGAATTTAGTTCAGATGTAAAACCAAGATACTTCTAAAATATGTTCCATAGGTTCATTATAGACATAATTCACATTTTCAGAAACTAGCTTAAAAGTTGATTTGGTTTAGCATAGTTTCGAAATCTATGTTTTTTAATTGCAAAATAAGGCAAAACCCCAGATTAACCTGAGTTACTTTCCTTTATAAATGGCAAATACGGCACAGTCCTTACAAAACTTCTTATTCTGTCCTCCTGTTTACTCTTTTATTATAAATTAGATTACACTTTTTTTGAGGAGGGGGACAGAATTTCACTCTGCCACCCACACTGGAGTGCAGTGGCGTGATCATCGCTCACTGCAGCCTCAAACTCCCGGGCTTAGATGACTCTCCCACTCCTGAGTAGCTGGGACTATAGGCATGCACCACCACATCTGGTAAATTTATTTTTTTGTAGAGATGAGGTTTTGTCATGGTGCCCAGGAAGCAGCTTTTCTGTTTTTAATCATTTATTTTTAAAATTAAGAATAGCAGCACTTTTGCAATGGTTGAAAACAATCAGTTTTGTTTTCCTTTTGATGTAAATCCTGCACTTTAAAATCTATTTTTCATGTAATAAATACATGTGAGAATTACTTCTCCCAGTGCAAGTCACTTGATTGTAGAAAGGTGAAATGATGTGAATATAATATTTGTGTTATTTTGATTCAATGAGAAATGTTATAATCACATTTTTCCCCTTGTGTGAACCACTTCCTGATACGGCACCAGCTTGGACTCATAAGATTGAATTGAAAAACCAAATTTGTAAATGGACCTTGTTGATCTTCCATTTGGTGTACTTTTCCAATGAATTCATCCATCAGTGCTGACTCTTTGTGGGAAAACCAGTTCCCGTTTTATAATTTTTAATGTAGGAGTCAGTAGGCCTGTTATGTAAATGTTTTATCTTCTATACTTTGCATTCTGCTGTGACTCCAAAAATCATCTACTTTCCAACGCATCTTCTAATATCATTAGGCAATACTAGAAAACCTGACCTAAAGATAGTTTAAACATACTGAATTTTTATTCAATAAATCTTAAACAGACAAACAAACTTATTTAATAATTTAAAAATAATGAGTGAAATATGAAAACTGTATATAGAAAATATGGGATACTAAAACTGGTAATAATAAAAATACTTGAAAATATCAAGTTCTTCCTGTATAGGTAGTATAGTGTAGATAATGGCAATTCTTACAGGCTTTTCTTATACAAAACTATACAAGTTCTGTATTATAAAACCAAATAAAAATTATGTTAAGTTTTACCTGGCCGTTCAAAAGAATGCTCTAATTTTGAATGTTTTTAAGATAATCATTGGTAGGCAAAAGGGCTTAACAATTAATAGATTCCAGTAATCTTCATTTAGTTATTTTAACAGAATACGTTATGCATATAAATATATAAATTGTATCTACCGATTTAAATCCAAAGATGTCCCAAAATGATTTACTATAAGCAAACTTTTATAACATTTTAGCATTTATCATTCTTTATATTTACTTGCTTTCTTGGTAGGATTTATAATCTGGGTAAACTCTAACTGAACTGAAAAATAAAATAAAACTACCTCTTGCTGATCTAGAGGTACAGCAAAAGTTTGAAAATTCTGGTATAGGGTGGAGTTTTATATTTTTCACATATATTTTCATGTGTTGCTTGATAGAGCTGCTGCTCTTAACTTTCATTAGAATTGCTACCCAGCTATACATAAAATATGATTTATTTGAGTACAGAGTTGCTTTAGAACACATAACTATAATTTTTTAAAAAACATGTTCTAGGCTGGGCACAGTGGCTCAGGCCTGTAATACCAGCACTTTGGAAGGCAGAGTCAGGCCGATCACTTGAGGTCAGGAGTTGGAGACCAGCTTAGCTAACTTGGTGAAGCCCCCTCTCTACTAAAAATATAAAAATTAGCTGGACGTGGTGGTGAGTGCCTGTAATACCAGCTACTTGGGAGGCTGAGGCAGGAGAATAGCTTGAGCCTAGGAGGCAGAGGTTGCAGTGCGCTGAGATGGCACCACTGAACTCCAGCCTGGGCAACAGAATGAGACTCCATCGCAAAAATAAATAAATAAAATGAATAATATGTTCTAGACATACATCATTTCAAAAATGTAATTTTTAAGATTGACACTGACTTAGGCCAAATGTATTTCAACTTCATAAAATATTTAAATTATTTTTTATTATACACATCTCAATTAGTAATAAATATAGGTCTTTTTTCCTAAATAGTTTAAACCTATTAATGTGTGACTTAAATTAATTCACTACTTTTTAAACATTTAACAAAATATATAATATTAATATTCATACACCTACAGAGTTACTCTAGTCTGAACATATATCTTAAGACAAATTATTATTTCAGATTTCTGGAGAGCTATGATGATCTCTTAAACAGGTCAGCTTATGACATAGATTGTCTAGATTTCTGGGAAAGCATGAATTTATATTATACATTTTCAGATTTCACAGGGCTTTGCATATATGACTATATGAAAAAAGTGGGCCTACTATCCTGAAAATACTGTACTTTATTTTCCATTGGATCCTTTCTAGTATCCTGAATAATTTTAAGATCACGTTGCCTTCCACACATCTACATTGCACATATTATTTATTTGTATTTTTGAATGAGTAAATAGAATTTTGTTTTATAAGAAACACAAATCATAAAAAAGCAGTGGTAGCTTATTTTGGATACAAAATTAAGAAGCAAGACAATATAAATGGGTGTATTACAGTAATGGATATTGTACATATACAAATAAGGTAACTTTTGACTATATGGAAAGGATTATTTAGATTTTAATGTTTATATTTGTTTGTTGTAAAAGTGAATACTAAGCAGTACAGAAAAACATAAAATTAAAATATACAATAAGTATTATTATTTGTTATATTTTAAAATAAAAAAGACAAGGGTAAATATATTTAAGAAATTAACAGCAGAGGAGAAAGTTTACTTAGCTATAATCTAAGTTTTAATTACAGCCATGATTGATGACAAATGCCATCTTGCAATGTGACCTCTAGAAAGATCTACAGCTGTTGGATCAATTGAGAAGATGATCTCTACTGTTTTCAAAGTAATGCACAAAGAAGATAAATTATATTTAGAATTATTAATCATATGAACATTATATTAATGATTTGGAAATTTGAAGACAGGCAAAGAGCAGTCCTAAAAAATGAAGTAAATATTCAGATAGGAGCTTTGGGAATGCCTTGTTTGGGAAGCCATAGTTTCCAAATTATTAACCTAATCATTTAAAAAGAACTTTTCACTGCATTAATCCCATTTAAATTTAAGATGGAAACACTGAATAAAGATGAAACTCTATTAGCTGCACAATATTAATTAAATGGAACTACAGATAGGCTGGAAATAAAAAAGGGAAAGTAAGCAGGCTTTTGAAATACATCATGAGTGAATCAATATTCAGTCAGGAGGACATTTGCATTGGCGGAATTTTTACTCACCAAGTGTTACTATATCCATACCCTTTTGATTAAGTCATTAAAATAATGCAAGTGATTGGAAGAGAATACATTTTAAAAATACAAGAAGTTGCTCACAGTGTTTTGACATCATTGATGAAGATCACAGGGCAGCCATAAAAAAATTTTTAAAAGAGATTTAAACAAAGGTCTACTAGAAAAGCCAGTGAACTCAAGGTCAAACCTTCTTAGGACACCCTAATCTGAGTTAAAAAAATGAAAACAAGAAAATAACTCTAATGTTGAAAAGAAAACTAAAAGACAACTATGTTGTTTAAAAATCAATGTTTTAGTAAAAGTTAAAGGCAAATGAATTATATCATTGTAAGAAAAGACATTCTTAGTATCTGCCTTGAATTCTAGGAAATTTTGTTATTTAGACATCACTACATTTTCTCAAGAAGCTAAGCAAAAGGCAAAAAGCTTAAATAGCATTGAGTGGGATTTATGCTTTTAAAAAATGAGATTTCCTGCACTAGGGTTTGTTAAATCCACAATTAAGGGACAGAAGGAAGCTATACTTTCCTTTGAAGGGGTAGAGAATTAAGGTAGCTACTCATCTGTCAGGAAAGTTTAAGGCAAAGTAAATAGATGTGACCTTTCAAAATTACTTCCATCCAGGAATTTTTGATGTCAGTATAAACCAGCGGTCCAAATGGAAACCTGAGCAGGAACCACTGACTCTTGTACTTGTTTGTGCTCTTCCTTGAACCCAAGCATAGTCAGGTATCTTGTTAAAAGCACAAGTAGTGAACCATGCAAACTTTGGAGTCAGATAGCCTGGGTTCCAAGACTCTGTGAGTTTCAGCTTCTTCAACCACCAAAGGTGCGTAACTAGTATTTGGATCATTGGATTGCTGAGAAAATTAGAGATGATCTATGTAAAATACTCAGCGTTAAGTAGATATACAACTATAACAGTATTCTCATTAAACTCTATTCTGCCACTACATCAACCACTGTGATATAACATGATGCTACTCCAGTGACAGCTTCATCTTTCTTATGTCTCTAATTTCTGTTTTTTAAGACTATTTTTTGGATTAGTGTTAGGTTTGCAGAAAAGTTGAGAGCAAGGTAGAGCAACATTCCATAGACCCCTGGCATTCGCCCATTATCAACATCCCACACCAGAATGGCACATTTGTTACAATTGATGAACCTACATTCATACAGCATAACTAGTCAAAGTACATAGTTTACACTAGGGTTCACTACTGATATTATACATTCTATGTGTTTGAACAAAGTATAATGACACCTATCTGCTATTGTATCACATAGAATATTTTCACTGCCTTAAAAATCCTCTGTGCCTCACCTATTCATCCTTTGCTGCCTCACTTGCATTTTTTCTTCCTCTCCACTTCTACTCTCTGTAGAAAAGCCCTGATTTCTATTAACAGAAACTGTTATGTACTACATTTTAGATATACCATATAAATATCACAATATAGATACAGATGATATGGATGCAGCGGATTTATGCAGGGTAGATGATATGAACTACTAACCAAATTATTAAAACACTGGAAAATGAACCAAATATCAGTAAACTATGGTTTATTTGGGATGTAATTTTATGCATCTATTAAAATATTTTCCAAAAATATTTAGTGACATGGGAAACTGCTGTAATGTTAGCAGACAAAATGAGGTAAAGAAAACTGTGTAAATAAAGATAAAGTAAAAACACATACACAAAATAATAGATTTTGGAAGATAAAATACTCCACAATATTTTAGTATTTACCTGTTGCTATAGTAAGGATTTGAGTTTCATTCTCCAGTTTATTTTTCATATGTTGCAGGTTTTATTATTAGAAAAAATTAGTTGTTTTGCTTTATAAAATATGACTTGTTGTTCCTATTCTCGTTTTATAATATTTTCAAAAAGCTATCAGCTATTAGTTCTTCTAGTTGTTGTTTTAGGGAGAAACTGGCACTTGTATTTGATTTTTGACATGTTATTTAGAGATGATTTGTAAGCATAAAGATTTAATAATTTACAAAAACTTTTACAAAGACATTTATGCATTCATATGCAAGTATCATCTGCAGATGCTATGTCAAGATGTTAGTGGTGAAATGACTATAAATTTGGCATTTATTCTCTTTTATCAGAATATTACTGTAGCTCAGTAAAAAAGCAAATCTATATTTTCTTTATATTTCTTTTGGATAAAATATACATTAGAATTTATTCAGGATTTTGCAATTCAGTGCCATATTATCAAATAAGTCAGCAATTACATGGATGTGAATTCAAATATCATGTTTAGAAATTCTATAAATTACATTTAAACTATTTTTAAAGTATACATTGATTTGCAGTAATTTTTAAAAATAAATTGTTCATTTCTTGTTTACATGAATATTTCTCTCCAAAAGCCAACATTCACCTTTAAATTTTGACTGTTCAGTACATAACCTCATCAACAACATTTTGTTTTCTCCATTCACTATGTTTAGTCATAGAAGCATCTGTACCATCATTTTCTACTGATAATGCCCCTCATCCAGATATTTCAGAAAATACTGTATAAACAATATTGGTAAAATGAGTGTTGGTAAGAAAAAGAAAGTAGTTAGTAATAGCGAGGGCCTCTTTTTCTTTCACCTTTAATACAATACAAACAATGCGTATTCACTGCTTTCTTCCTTCCAGGAGTCATAATGAGAAAACAACGCCAAACGCAGCATCTAGATTTCCATGGCACATTGTATTTTAAAAAAATATTTTTACATTTTATTACAAACAAATATATATTTCCTGATTAGACTGTCAGCTACTAGAGGAAAAAGGCTACATTTATTAATTATCACTGTATTTCTAGTTCCTGACAAACATCCCACTTTTTTGAGTGACTGAGTGAATGAATGATCGCTATACTAAAGAAGTTTGCCTTTAATAGAATTGCTCTCTACTATCATAATAGAAGCCAAAAGCCTTGGATAAGAATGCTTAATTTCTTATTTTTGACAGAAGCATCAGACCTTATTTTCCTTTAATCATTCTCTATAATTTAAAAATGTAAATAAACATAAAAAAGAGGAACACAATTACTATTCATGTAACTTTCATTTATAAGTTAATTGCATCTCAAATAACTTTGAAAGAATCATCACATCATTGAAGTTATCCTCAAATGACTCAGTCATTTGTAGGTTTTTGTTTGTGTGTTTGTTTTAAATAAATTCCAAATAAATACTGGTCAACTATGTGCCAATATCTCTATTTGATGTTAATTTGCAAAACATTTCAATCTGAATCAATCTTTATGCAGGATAGGGACAATGTATCAAGTAATCCTTGAAATGTCCTCCTCTTTTTATTCCTCAGATAATCATATCATTGTTGCTATTTCCATAATGAGTCCTAAACATACTGGGGAAGTCATGAATATAACTAACTAATAATAAAAGAACTGATGAAAACAACAAAACAATCCTGTCAGTCACCTTAAGAAATATCACCCCCAGGAAAATAAGATTGAGCATGTAGTGCATGTACTGCATCCATCTGCCTACATCCCTTGGGCCAAAAAATAAAAATAAAAATAAAAGTTTTATTTATGTCTTTCACAGCTCTGGCTTACTGATCTTCTCTGGACCTCTTGACTGTCAATATTTTTGTTTAGGGGGAATACTTTTTCTCTTTCCAAGCTGAAAGAAAAATACAAGCTTGTTTTCTATTTTCCTTCAGGATATAAAAGAAGAAAAACAGGAGTTAGAAAGAAACTCTTTTAAAAAGCAACTGCTATAAAAAGAGAAAGCAGACACATGACATGGAATGAATTCAAATGTTTGCTTATTTCAGGAGAAAGTTAATGCCCTAGAATGGTGATTGCCTTCACCAAAGTACTCTTTCTGTATTTCTCCTAAAGGTGAATCCTCTTCAGTTAAAGAGATAGAGGAAATGCCAAGATCTTAACAGTTTGTATTAAATGTAATGGTTTCCTATATATTCATAAAGACTTGATTGTAATTTTCAGAAAGAGATGACAGTAACTTTGATTGTGATTATCCTAAAGACACCTGTTGTTCATCTCAGTATTATCTTTTGTATTTTTTTTTTTCTATCCAAACCAGTTAAGGGTGAGAAATTGCCAGTGTGACATCTGGAGCACTGTATTGCAGATACACAGATTCCACATACCACACAATAATTTATTTCTGGCTCAAAAAAAATTTTAATTATATTTCAAAATCTCTATCCATTCTATATTAATATCTTGTTTGCCTACTGATTATATATATATATATATATGTGTGTGTGTGTGTGTGTGTGTACATATATGTGTGTGTATATATATGATATAATATATGTGTATATATGATATCTATATCATATATATGTGTATATATATGATATATCTATATATTTTTTGAGACGGAGTTTCACTCTTGTTGCCCAGGCTGGAGTGCAACGGCATGATTGTGGCTCATTGCAACCTCCACCTCCCAAGTTCAAGTGATTCTCCTGCCTCAGCCTCCCTAATAGCTGGGATTACAGTCACGCACCACCATGCCTGGCTAAGTTTTTTGTAATTTTTGGGTTTCTCCATGTTGGTCACGCTGGTCTTGAACTCCTGATCTCAGGTGATCCACCCACCACGGCCTCCCAAAGTGCTGGGATTACAGGTGTGAGCCACCACGCCCGGCCCTGATTATATTTTTATGGGGTTGACAGATCCTTTCCAATAAAGAGAATTGAACCTGTGTATTCTGCTGCCTAAATTCAAACTAGCCACCTCATAAAATGTAGTTTCTGACCATGTTTTTACTTGAGTCCAAAGACCTGAAAATTAAAAAAAAATCCAAATAAATACACATGAACCTGTCATGCAAAATAAAAGGTGCACCCATCCTTCTGTTGTTTGGAACTGGCATGCTCTGCTAATCAACCAGAATTCCCAGTGTTATGCATCCATATATAATATACTTTAGACACCACTGAATTCACAATGTCTTTTTTCTTACTAGTCTCAAAATGCTGTAAAGCTAGTGAGATCCGTGATTTAAAACAGAAAAGCTTTTTCGTGTCCCTCCTTCTCTCAGTCTATCATATCATATAAATAGTTTTGCATTCCTTATAATTACCTAAAACACACAGGTTAAGCTGGTACATTTGAGTATGTTTCCATCTTATGCATATATGTATTACTCTGAATCAAAAACAAATGACATATTTTAAATTTAAGCATTTGCTGTACCAGGAAAGAGTTTTGAAAATCTCCATGGTTTTTGAATCCCATAATATACTTTCTAACTAAAGCTGGAGTCCAGATTATCCTGATTGCACATGTGAAGAAGAAAAATAACAAAAGTACAGTAACATTTCAATTGAATACTTTGGTTTTAATGAAGCGAATGCAAATATCCTACATTGAGCTGCCCAAGTCTATTCAAATATCGATTAAGAAATTTCAGGAATAAGTTCAAGTCACAGAGGAGCAATTACAGCTGAATAAAGTGAGCTATAACTAGAACTCTGTACCTGTTGAAATTATTGTTGAGATTTAATGGCCTGGCAAGATGAATAGCATTCATGGTAGAAAATGAGCATTTTGGCCAGGAGTTTAATGAGCTCAATGAGGTTCTTACATGCCCAAAAAAGCACATAGAACATCTGGCACTGGTTGTTACAATGATAATTCAAGGATTGTTTCGAATGTTATATAAAATGCCAGCCACCAAATTGCATCTATTTGAATAGATAATTGGAGGTATAGTAAGAAGTCTAAGAGATGTGTGGTAAAAATTGTCCTCAATTTTAAGTCCAGATAATACCCATCCTTTCATTTTCTGAAAAGCATATGTAGATTATTTTCCCCTAAATTCTCCAGGTGAGCTCTTTTACAATAATGACAATAAAAAGGAAACAAAGCAGTCTGACATTTCTGACATTTCTTAGCCTCTAGTAGCTTATATTTAAATAGAGTAGCCACTGAAACAACCATTTGTTTTAAAATACCATTCAGCATGGAATTATGAAGCAAGACAATAATGGTGAAAACTTACAACATTAGTAAAATTAGTAACTATTTACTGGAAATTAGAAGACCTATTTCTAGCTCAATTGTAAAACACCTTTGGAGAAATAGTCTGTATTTCGAACACTTAGTTGGAAAGCTGAATAAGATAAGGAAAAATAATGTTTCCTCTTGCCATCTGCACTATCATTTTTGCTTCTCTGAACTGGTTGCTAGGTTTACATCTCATTAACTGATCCACATAGAACCGTTAGGGCTGAAGGGCTAATAGATGCTTCTCTGTTTCACAATACCTATTAAAACAATCGACACATCTTTAATGTGGTGTAACTTCTAATTAATTTTTTAAGGTCAGCCTGTCACATTGCAGTCAGTGGTGGTATTGTCAAGTCTACCAACTTGCGAATAAATGTCTAACAAATCTGTATTCTGAGCCACTCTCAAGCTTGGTAATGGGCTACAGAAACCATGACTATAGTTGACTTCATTCTCTGAGAAAATATATTGAAAACTATTTTATAATAATAATATATCTTATGCTATAGTAATATAAATATACATCAATATACCTTATGATCCAATTCCTCCATTTTTATAGCCTAGAAGATTTAATAACAATTTAGTCATATTGATTTTATATAGTGTAATTTTAATTTTTAAAAAGAAAGTACAACAAAATTTACTACTGTATTGGGCAACTTTCATAGATTAATATATTTTAATTAATAAGGTGTATTAAAGTGTCTTTCTATAAAAATAGGCAATCATGAGAGACAAAATGATGACACTGATATCTCATATATACATGTTTGTCTATTCAAGTTGAGTAACTTGATACAACCTTTTTAAATGCTAATCTCTGCAAATACGGTGCCAAAATAATTATATATTTTTGGAAAATAATTACTACAAAATAGTATTTAGAAATCAAACACAAAACTGGGTAGACACAGTGGCTCGCACCTGTAATCAAGCATTTGGGGAGGCTGAGGCAGATGGATCACTTGAAGTTAGGAGTTCAAGACCAGCCTGGGAAACATGGTTAAAATCCATCTCTGCTAAAAATACAAAAAAATTAGCTGGACTAGGTAGCGGGGCCCTGTATGTAATCCAAGCTACTTTAGAGGCTGATACAGGAGAATTGCTTCAACCCAGGAGGTGAAGGCTGCAGTGAGCTGAGATTTAGCCACTGCACACCAGCCTGGGCAATAGAGTGAGGAAGGAAGGAAGGGAGGGAGGGAGGGAGGAGGAAGGAAGGAGAGAGAAAGAGAAGGAAGGAAGGAAGAAAAGAAAGAAAGAAAAAGAGAGAGAAAGGAAGAAAGAAAGGAAGGAAGGAAAGGTTGGAAAGAAGGAAGGAAAGAAAATCAAACAAAATATGCATTACATATATAATATAATAACATCTATATGAGATAATCTTTTAAAAAATTTGTGGTTGTGATCATTTATTTAAAAAAAACACAGACTCAAAGGGATGGAGAACGATTTACCAACCAAATGGAGAGCAAAAATAAATAAATAAATAAATAAATAAATAAATAAATAAATAAATAAATAAAGCAGGAGTTGCAATTCTTGCCTCTGATAAAACAGATTTTAAAGCAACAAAGATATAGTGGTAAAAGGATCAATGCAACAAGAAGAGCTAACGATCCTAACACCCAGATACATAAGACCTATGAAGAGACTTAGACTCCCACACAATAACAGTGGGAGACTTCAACATCAATATTAGATAGATCAACGGGACAGAAAACTAATAAGGATATCCAGGAGATGAACTCAGATCCAGAACAAGTAAACTTAATAAACATTTATAGACCTCCCCACTTTAAATACATAAAATATATATTCTTGTCAGTACCACATCACACCTACTCATAGGTTTAAAAAAAAAAGAGAGAAAAGAAGTCTCAGGCTTTCAATGTTGAGTTAAATTATTTTGAGTATAACATTGCCTGAATATGTACAAATATAAACAAAAGTATAAACTCCTGGTGTTATAACTTAAATAAGACCACCAAACTGAAATAAATGTCTACATTAAAAAAAAAAAACATTATACAACAAGGCATTTGAATTTGAAACTACTGGCAACCTTAGTATTACAATCTTATTTATTGCATGTAGGCCTTGAAGAAATCTCCAACCTTGTCCATTAGGATTTTACGTCATTGGGTCTATTTAAAGTGGTAGATTGGGGTGTCACAAGGGCCAGTGCAAAAAATTAGAAGTCTTTGTATAACTAATTCCGGTACAATTGGTGACAGCCCCTGAAGACATCTGGTTTTAGCGGATATTGAGGTTATTTAGGTAGCAGCTTAGAATGATCTATTGGGATTTTTTTTCTGTTTTGATTTTTGCGGGTTAGAAAAAAACAATATCAAAGACTAAAATGTGTAACCAGCTTCAGGAATTCAGTCACTACTTTTAAGATAAGCAGTTAAGTGTGTTATCTCCTGAAAAATAACTAAAACCATCTTATTAAATGTCTTCTATAAAATGACAAATTTGTAATAATAAATCAAAGCCAATGCATTATATAATATAAATGTATTTTCTTTTCTGTAGCAACACTCTAATTGAGTAACCAAATTGCTTTATATATTTTTATACATCAAGAATACACTATATTGTCCCAGTAAATTTGGGACTCTATTTGAACGTCTTACTTTTAATTTTTTTGGGGACTCTCACTGTGTTAATATTAAGTTATGAGATAACTCACATTGTGTTTAGTAGATGTCAAAACAAAAATGATCAAAATTTTATAGAAAACATAAGATTTTCTTTTTGCACTAAATGTGCAAAAAATAAAAGTCATACTTTATAACATCAATATTTCTACACATTTTTCCAGTAGCATTCGTAAATCTCAGTATTCCTCATTAGAACTTAGACAGTTATAAAGAGTACTTAAAGCATTTATCAGATCTTGCATACTAAATAATATTTGTGTAGAAATAGCACTTTTGTATACATAGCTTGAGTGAGTGGGAAAGTTGAGGTCTGTTATTATGGTAAATGGAAAGCAAAATGTTCCAGATGGACATATTTAATCAATGTAGACAATTCAAATTCATATTTCACAAGAACAGAATAATTCATTCTTCTATTCAATGTGTGAAAATTACTCTATGTTTAAATGCAGTCCTATGGTTGGTCAAAAATATATTTTATATGCAAAGCAGTGATTGAATCAGTTTGAATGTTCCAGCTTCTTTCATTTCTGAGCAAATGTTGAGAAAAAAATATTTAAGCACTCAGAATGTTCTGGTTCATGATAAGTGTAAGTTTTAGTCACCCTTCAGATTCAGAAAAATAATTACTATGGTTTAAAATTCCATGGTTTCTCTGCAAAGCAACAAGAGGTATTCTCAGTGAGCCAAATAATACGACAAACCCTGAAAAATCAGGAGAATATAGAATCTGATTACAGAAGTTATCATTAGTCCAAACACCTGCAAAAGAGCATTTCTGAAAAGTGTGGCAGAAATGATAAAGTGGGATCTCATTTCTTTCTATCCAAATACCCCAAATCCATCAAATTATGGTCAGACTAAAAAAGTATTCATTTTAGAATATATCATTTAAATAATCCTGACCAAACATCCTAGATAGATAGTAGCAACAGGAAAGGGAGGAGAAATTGGAAGTAAGTTAACTTATACTATATTAGTCCATTTGGGTACTGCGATAAAGAACTGCTTAAGACTTGGTAAATTATAAAGGAAAAAGGTTTAATTGACTCACAGTTCAGCATCACTGGGGAGGCCTCAGGAAACTTACAATCTTTTTAGAAGGTGAAGGGAAAGCAATGTATATTCTTCACAAGGAAGCAGGAAGGAGAAGCATCCAGGAAATGGGGAGGAGCCCTCTATAAAACTATCAGATATCATGAGAACTCACTCACTGTCAGGAGAACAGCATGGGAGAACTATCCCCATGATTCGATTACCTGTATTTCATCTCTTCTTGACATATGGGGATTATGATGATTAAGATTCAAGATGAGATTTGGGTGTGTACACAAAGCCTAACCAAATATACTTTTTGTAGAAGGGAGAACTTAATATATGCTAGCCATTGATAGAAAAATGCAATATTCAATATTTTCTTAAATATAATGATGAGGTTTCATGTTCTTCAAAGTAGAAGTAATGGAATAATGGTTTGGAATAATCATCGCTTAAAAATAAATCAAATATTTTTTACATCCTAAATATATTGAGTGTGTGTGTGTGTGTGTGCACGCGTGTGTGTGTGTGTGTGTCAAGGCTAAGGATATCTTCCAAGGAAGTAAGGAATTGTGAGGTAATGCCAGTAGGAATGCACGTGCATACCCAGGATTTAGTACTGCTTTTCCTCAACGGGTGTTTGACTCTACACAGCAGATGATATATTAATGGGCTGAAAATAATTTTAAACAGAGCACATGAAAGTGAATAGAGGGGAAGAACAACTGGACAAAGCCATGTTAGTGCCATAGGATTTGACTAGGACACTGATGTGCTAAATCCTAAAAGGTAAGGTTAAACGAAAACATAGAGCATTCTTCCTAAAGATGAAAAACGTAGCTTCAATTTTCCTCAATCTTTTATTGGATTAAGATGACCTGGGATTTCCTGTGGCTAGTTTCAATCATGTTCAGAGGAAGATAATATCACTGAGAATCTCAAGAAGCCTCTAAAATTTTTACTCCAGAACCTAAAGTAAAAAAGAAAATACAAACAAATAAAATGAAAGCTAAATAGAAAACAGGAAAAAAAATAAAGGTTTTATTTGTAATTTCCAGTGCATACGGAAATTAAAATATGTAGCTATACACAATGAGAAAAATCAACGTAGGAAAAGAAACTACACAGGTATGAATAATGATGATTTCAGTCATGTTCCTTACAATAAGTATAATACATGCATTGAAGAAATTAAAAGATTACATTAATATTTTTATCAAAGTACTTTAAGGTAAGAGGAAAGAAAGAGAACTGAAAATATCAGAAACTATGTATCATAAATAATTGTATACAGAAAATTAGGCGTGGCTGAAAAAACAAGATTCAAAGACAGATCAGAATCTAGGTTTAGTGGCTCACACCTGTAATCCCAGGCTTTAGGAGGCTGAGATGGAAGGATTACTTGAGCCTAGGAATTCAAGACCAGGCTGAACAACATAGTGAGCTCCCATTGCTAAAAGCTATACAAAAATTAAGCCAGGCATTGTAGCACATTATTCTGGCCCCATCTACTGAGGAGACTGAGGTGGGAGGATCATTTGAAACCCTGAGGCTGAGGCTGCAGTGAGCCATGTTCACACCACCACCCTCCAGCCTGGGTGACAGATCAATATCCGGTCTCAAAATAATAATAATAAATAATAATAATAATATCCAGAATAAAATACAAAAAGACAATAAGATGGAAAATACAGAGAATAACATGACAGAATCCTGAGATAAAAATGTAACAAGTATATAATCAACATCCAGGATATTAAAAAATATAAAATGAGGTAGAAGCAGTATTTGAGATAAAGAAAGGAAAATATAAAAATTGAAGGAGAACATCAACCCAAACATTTAAGAAGCTCTAAAAATCATCAAAAGAAAACTTATCCATGCACTTCAGGTAGTGCAATTAGAAACATAAGACTAAGAAAATATTATAAAAATAGTCTAGCATGTTTTTAAAGAAATAAATAACTAGACAGGAAAAAATGCACATCTCTTTCAAGTGCATAAAAAAATCACTAAAATTGCCCATATCATGAAACATAAAGAATACATTAACAAATTCGAAACGCTTGCATTACATAAAGTACCACAAAAAATTAAGCTATAAATAAAGAAAAAAAGGTTATGAGCAAATAATTTTATGGTTAGAAATTAAGAAAATTACACATGGCTCAATATGTAACTTCAAATGGAAATGGAAAATACTTGACCAAGTAACAATAACAATAATTGAAAACTTATGAAATGCAGCTAGAGGTCTATCAAAACAAAATTTGATTCTAAAATGTGTTTACCTAGACAAAATTTTTAATATATAATCATCTATCCCAAGGAGAGAGGAAAATGACAGAAAATATAACTTAAAGAGATTAGAACACCTAATATACAATATGATGTTATGTTTAGAGAGATATATATATATAAAGGGGAATATAAAGGGGAAGTAAAAACAAATAAAATATATCTCATAAATCTATCAAAAAAAGAGGCTCAACAAAAATTACTTTTTTGTCTTTGGAAAAAAAGGTAAAATTGCTAAACATCAAAATTGAAAGAAGACATCAACCTGTACACTCAAGAAGCTCCAAAAATGATCAAAAGACAACCTACTCATGCACTTCATAGTAAAATAATTAAAAACTCAAGAGTAAGAAAATACTATGAAAACAGTCAAGGGGAAGAAAGTTATGTCAAAAGAGCAACGAAGTTCTTAGCAAAGCTCTATTTTTTTTTTTTTTTTTTTTTTTTTTTAAGACGGAGTTTCGCTCTTGTTACCCAGGCTGGAGTGCAATGGTGTGATCTCGGCTCACCGCAACCTCCACCTCCTGGGTTCAGGCAATTCTCCTGCCTCAGCCTCCTGAGTAGCTGGGATTACAGGCATGTGCCACCATGCTCAGCTAATTTTTGTATTTTTAGTAGAGACAGGGTTTCACCATGTTGACCAGGATGGTCTCGATTTGTTGACCTTCGTGATCCACCTGCCTTGGCCTCCCAAAGTAGCAGAGCTCGTTTTTTTAGCAATAAGACTGACAGTTGAATTATCAAAGGAAAACATAAAAGGCAGAGGAAAAGGGAATGAATATTCAATGTGCTGATGAAAAATAATACTTAAAACCTCGGTGAGGCTACTTTTTAAAAACAACACCAATTTTAAAACAAAATGGTAAAAGAGAACACCATTACAAAATTTTTAGATACTAGAAGAATCTAACAAGATATTATTAACTACTTTATGTCAATAAATCAAAAAATATTAAAGAAAATGAAAAAATAGCAGAATGGTTTAATTTCCAAAACTGACACACGAAGAAATCGAAAATCTGAAAAATGCTTTAAAGAATTAGAGTTTATAGTTAAAATCTTTTCCATATCAAAAAATCAAACCCAAAATATTAAGATATACCATTTTGAAATTGGATTGATTCTAGAAATCAGTTACTCTAGTTTTAGAAATTGAGTGCAATTCACAAGTGTGTATATATAACTTTTTAAAATTAATAAGTGTATTCATAAGATTCTTAAGTATAAAAAGTAATTTATAAAATTAACTGTATACCACATCTTAACAGCAGAACTATATATGCACACATAGTGTACACACACACACACACACACACACATATATACACATAAAGTTGTGTGTAAATAAACCATGCATGGTATGCTCAATTTATATTCTGTTCCCAGCAGTTTCTCTGCAGCATGCAGATTGCTCTAAAAGATGGCTTTTGTTTGCTAGTTTTGGGGATTTGTAGCGCCTTACTTCTCCATTCAATTTAGACATCATTTTCGACACCATACATTCTCCTTCTATTCCTGTGGGCAAAATTCTTTGTGGTTTTAGCAGTTCTTAGAAAACTTCCCTTCAGGTTTTTCTTTAAGTAACAGTTGATTATTTTAGAGTTCTTGGGTCTATCTAGCAACTCATTTATTTTCTGTGTGTTTCCCTGTTGTATTTTTGATACTACACAAGTCTTGTAGTACTGTCAGTGGTTCGTTCCTACTTGATCATATATTGGCACCCTTGAATATACTCTGTCACCTAATTGCGTTTTGTCTTCTTAATGTTGTCTATGAGATTGTTTGTTTCCTATTCTACTTGCTTTCATTCCATCTGAATAGGTGTTCAGAAATATTCAAAGTTCTTGCTACTGGATCCTTCTACCCAGAATCTCCCCACAATGAGGAATGTATATATTTTAAATAGATTTGCACTGTCTAATCATGTAATCGAGCCACATATAACTATTTAGATTTAACTTTTAAATAAATAAAATTAAAACATCTGTTCATCAGTCACACTAGTCATGTTTCAAGAACTTGATAGCCACATAGAAATTATTATCATAGAGAAACAGATATAAAACATGTTCTATTGGATAGCGATGAGTTAGAGCAAAGCAATTTTAAATTATTTTTCTACACTTATCGTTCTAGACATTCAGGATATTTTACATCACTCATTTAAAATAACTAACAAATTTTATATTCTTCGCACTTTCTAAGAGAGTTTAACTTACACCTTTCTCAGTATGCTTTGAGGTAGAGATAAACAATCTTACTCTTATTATTTTAATATTACAGATGAAGATATTGAGGATAAGTCCACAGAATTAGCTACAGATTTTGGCTAGCCTGCATCCTAAACTTAAAATGCATATTTAAAATGACTCTATCTTTTATTCTACTCTGTAGTCTTTTATATAGTAAGGAATTTAAATTCAGCTAGTACAACTTAATGCATTTCAAAACAAAATCCAACTCTTTGGGGTTAATTATGTTGCTTCTTAAACAATATTCTGATGTGTCCCTTGGACAAAGAACCATTCTATAGAGATATGCAGTTGCTTTATTCAGGATAAGTATTTCTTTCATCTCCCTCCTTTCACCTATACCCACCACTAGCCTAAAATTTATAACTTAATTTTGTTAATTTAAATATCTTTATAGCAACGAGTTCCCCTAGAGTCTGATAGTCCTAGGTAAATGGAAAAAAATTGAGTTTAGAAACATGCAAATCTAAGAACTTGATCCTGGGTATTGCCACCCCACTTAAAATGCATCAGGACCCTAAGGCCATTCTTGAAAGAATTGATGATGTGTTCAAAGTCAATGTTATCAATCCCGAGGTCACATTTTCATAAGGTATTCAATTATATATTCCAAGGTGTTCTTTTTAAAGTTCTTTGAGAGTTCTTTTTAAACTGTTCAAATATTGTAAGTATTTTTATCTTTTCCAACTAAGGGAATTCAAGAAAATCATCTATATTTGTCAATTTTATTTTATATTTTACTTTATGAAGCCAATACATTTTCTTTTAGTATTCACTTAGAATATAATACGCACAGATTGCATAGTATATCTTATGTATATAATCCCTAGACCTACAAGTATGGTGGTAAAAAAATTGTAGCATTATAGATGCAATGTATGTCCAATAATGTATTAGAAATTAAAGAGTTTCCTGTGAAAATTAGTAAAATAACTTACTTTAGGGCCAAAGTATATTTTTCAAAAATGACATTTATTTTCAAAAGTAACATATTAGTTACTTTATGGCAAATAGTAAGGAAAAGTCAGAATTTTGTACCTTCAAAAAGTAAAATGTAATAGATTGTGTTTTCTTTCCTTTCAAATTATTATAGAAATAAATTTTTAAACTACTTTTCATGAGAAAAATAATTCAAAGCATAATTTTTTAAAAAATATTTTCCATGGATAATTACAAGGAAGAATATTTACTTTCTTTTGCCACTTACTATAAAAATATCTCAGCATAAATATAATAAGAACCAAAATAATTTTTAGATTATAATTAGTCATTTCAGATGATAAATTTCCACCAACCATATTTAACAAATGGATATATAAAGATTGAAACAATATTACTTTTTAAAATTTTAAATTCAGTTGTACATGTGCAGGTTTGTTACATAAGCGAACATGTGTCATGGGGATTTGTTGTGCTGATTATTTCATCAACAAGGTATTAAACCTAGTGCCCATTAGTTATTTATCCTGATTCTCTCCCTCCTCCCACACTCCACCCTCTGATAGACCCCAATGTGTGTTGCTCTCCTCTATGTGTTCATAGAGGAGAACACATCTATGTGTTTCTCCCACATAAGAGGAAGCTCATCATTTAGCTTCCACTTATAAGTGAGAACATGTGGTATTTGGTTTTCTGTTTTGGAATAAGTTACTAAGTATAATGGCCTCCAGCTCTATGTATGTCTCTACAAAGAAAATAATCTCATTTTTTATGGCTGCATAGTATTCCATTGTGCATATGTACCCCATTTTCTTTATCCAGTCTATCATTGATGGGCATTTAGGTAGATTCCACATATGTGCTATTGTGAATAGTGCTGCAATGAACATTTACATTTGCAAAAATGTGTCCTTAAGGTAGAATGATTTATATTCCTTTGGGTATATACCACAAATAGGATTGCTTGGTCAAATGGTATTTCTGTCTTTAAGGCTTTGAGGAATTGATACTCTGTCTTCAACAATGGTTGAACTGATTTGTACTCCCACCAACAGTGTATAAGCATTTGTTTTTCTCTACAACCTTGTCAGCACCTGTTATATTTGACTTTTGATAATGGCCATTTTTACTGGTGTGAGATGAGATGGTATCTCATTGTGGTTTTGATTTGCATTTCTCTAATGATCAGTGATGTTGAGCTATTTCTTCATGAATTTTGGCCACATATATGTCTTCTTTTAACAAGTGTCTGTTCATGTCCTTTGTCCACTTTTTAATAGGGGTATTTGTTTGTTTGTTTTCCATGTAAATTTAAGTTCCTTACAGATGGTGGATATTAGACCTTTGTCAGATGCATAGTTGGCAGATTTTTTTCTCCCATTCTGTAGGTTGTTGTTTCCTCTGTTGACAGTTTTTTTTGCTGTGCAGAAGTTTTTTTGTTGAATTAGACCCTATTTGTCAATTTTTGCTTTTTTTGCAGTTGCTTTTGGTGTCTTTGTCATGAAATCTTTGTCCGTGCTTATTTCCTGAGTGGTATTGCCTAGGTTGTCTTCCAGGGTTTTTATAGTTTTGGGTTTTTCATTTAAGCCTTTAATCCGTGTTGAGTTAATTTTTGTACACAGTGTAAGAAAGGGATCCAAACTCAATTTCTTGCATATGGCTAGCCAGTTATCACATCATCATTCATAAAATAGGAAATAATTTCTCCATTGCTTGTTTTTCTCAGGATTGTCAATGATCAAGTAGTTGTAGTTGTGCAGTATTATTTCTGAGTTCTCTATTCTTTTTCATTGGTTTATGTCTGTTCTTTAACCAGTACTGTGCTGTTTTGGTTACTGTAGGCCTGTAGTATAGTTGAATGGCAAATATAGTTGAAGTTGGATAGTATGAGGCCTCCTGCTTTGTCTTTCTGCTTAGGATTGCCCTGGATATCTGGACTCTTTTTTTGGTTCCATATAAATTTAAAAATAGTTTTCTCTAATTCTGTAAAGTATGTCAATGTTAGTTTAATGGGAGTAGCATTGAATCTACAAATTTATTTGGGCCGTATGGCCATTTTCATGATATTGATTCTTCCTAACCATGAGCATGGAATGATTTTCCATATGTTTGTGCCATCTCTGATTTCTTTAAACAATGGTTTTTAGTTCCTCTTGTGGAGATAATTCACCTCCTTTGTTAGATGTATTCCTAGTTATTTTATTCTTTTTGTGGCAATTGTGAATGGGAGTTCATTTGTGATTTAGCTCTTAGTTTGACTGTTCTTGGTGTATAGGAATGTTAGAGACTTTTTTTTTTCATATTGAAATGGGTTTTATTAAAACCACCCCAAATATGTGAATATACATTAAGATATTATATGTAAAAACATTTATGTGCATATATTTGTATAAATATATACACCATATTATTATTATTATTATTTGAGATGGAGTTGCGCTCTAGTTACCCAGGCTGGAGTGCAATGGCGTGATCCCGGCTCACCACAACCTCCACCTCCTGGGTTCAGGCAATTCTCCTGCCTCAGCCTCCCGAGTATCTGGGATTACAGGCACGCGCCACCATGCCCAGCTAATTTTTTGCATTCTTAGTAGAGACGGGGTTTCACCATGTTGACCAGGATGGTCTCAATCTCTTGACCTCGTGATCCACCCGCCTCGGCCTCCCAAAGTGCTGGGACTACAGGCTCGAGCCACCGCACCCGGCCATACACCATATTTTTAAAAAATATCATTTTTTAAAATTCTTTAGAACTCTAGTAAAATTAATTAAAATTTAAGCTTATTCCATTGGAAATTCTTTTTTTTTTTTTTTTTGTATCCTGAGAATTTGCTGAAGTTGCTTATCAGCTTAAGAATTCTTTGGGCTGAGATAATAGGGTCTTGTTGATACAGGATTATGTCATTTGCTAGCTGGGATAGTTTGACTTCCTCTCTTCCTATTTAAATGCCCTTTATTTCTTCCTCTGGCCTGATTGTCCTGGCCAGAACTTCTAACACTCTATTAAATAGGAGTGGTGAGAGAGGACATCTTTATCTTTGTCCAGTTTTCAAGGGGAATGCTTCCAGGTTTTACCCATTCAGTGTGATGTTGACTGTGGGTTTGTCATAGATGACTCATTATTTTCAAGTATGTTCCTTCAATACCTAGTTTATTGAGAATTTTCAACACAAAGAAACGTTGAATTTTATTTGAAGTCATTTCTGCATATATTGAAATATGATGTAGTTTTTGTCTTTAGTTCTGTTTACCTAATTAATTACATTTATTGATTTATGTATCTTGAATTAACCTTGCACCCCAGGGATGAAGTCCACTTGATCGTGGTGGATAAGCTTTTAGATATGCTGCTGAATTTGGTTTGCCAGTGTTATGTTGTGGATTTTTGCAATGATGTTCATCAGAGATGTTAGCCTGAAATAATACTTTGGGTCTAAAATGAAAAGTTGTTTCTCAAGTACACAAGAAATTCTTATTTAGTGAATGAATGCATGATAGAAGGAGCAATTATTTTGATAAACAAAAAATTCCTATAAACATCTTCTATTTTGAGAATCTACAGATAAGGTTTTGGTTTATCATTATTATTTTTTAGGATATAAGTAAAGTTTATAAAAAGTAATAAAAAAACTCAAAAACAGAGTTAATAGAGTTTAAATTAAATTGCTTTTATATTAAGAAATTTAAAAAACACTAGACAGTATACTTTGAGGAAATAAATTATATGACAAATTGAATGTTTTTTTTTTTTTTTGAAAGTTACATTAAGGAAAGTTCAGTATGATATGGACATTTCTGAAAATAAAGTAAAATAACTAATGTTTCCTAATTACTAAAGCTGGGATATCCTGTCTTCTGATATCTATTTTCCAGTCACAAGTAGAGTATTAATGTAATTGTCATGAAATAAGCAATAATTATTTAGTATTTATCCTTTGGATCTTTTTATTTAGAAAGCTAAGACAAAATAATTCAATTTTCTAAAACAAGGCAGGGCTGAATAAATTTTAGCTGTGCTATTCAAAATGTATAGATGTGAATTAAAATATTTTCTTCATTTTTCTTCTCCACACATTATTTCACTCAATGTAGGATTCACTAACTTAAAAAAAAAAGAGAACTACAAAAACAAATAATAATTATTAGTTAATTTTACTTTCTCTAATTTTTAAATTTACTTTTCATTATTAAAGACCCATTAGCTTTTTAAATTTTACAATTTATCAACTAATTCTTATTGTATTATATATTAAAATCTTTGTAATAAGTTCAGGCTTATTAATAACAAAGGCTAGAAAATATGTAATATTTACACTATAGAAAATCTTTTTAATAGAGTTTTAAGTTATCTTCAAACGAACAACCCTGAAACACTGTTTTGTTTTTTTTCTTCTGAGGGTTGTATAAGGGCATTCTAGACATCTAGGGATCAGGGAAGGAAAGGTGCTCTTCTACCTCCATATCAAAACTCTGTTCCCTCCTCCCTGAAGCTGAGTAAGACCAGAAGCACTCTGTAGCTACCTGTGAGTTAGTCCACTGTGCTTGCGATTTTTCATTTTTTTTCCAACCTAACTGAATTGATGTTTACTTACAAGCTGGTTTTGTTCCCCTAATATTTCTGACTTTTGACTGACAGCAAGTTTATTCAGTATGTGAACTTGAATGGCATTGAATGCTTCAGATACCTTTTTCTCTTGCCGGGTCTCTTCTAGAAGGAAAACAAGAATCTTTGACTACTGATTCCTAGAAAAATATTTTCTATGGACATGTGATTTTTAGTCATTGAAATGCATGACAAATGCTGAATAAATAATATCTACAGATAAAATGTGTGCATTTGTGCAATGTATACAACACTCTGAAACCCCTGATATCGTTATGATTCTTGAACATGCTTATGTACAAACGAAGTATAGTCGGTCGGTCTCAGAAAACTGTTTATTTAACATCAAAAGCTTGACTGCAGCCAATAAAAGCAAGATAATTTATAATAAATAGTGAATCTCCATTCTGACACCTCTATTCATTCTACAGTATTAAACTTTCCTTTTTCATTTTACTTTTTAAAGTAGAGTAATAGAAACGCTTGCAGTTTAAAATTCTCAACAGACAATATCTCTAAAATAACCACAATACAATAAACAGTCTGAAAGTTTAAATGCATTTCGCTTTAGTGTGGGTAAGTCAGCAAGTAGAAGATTAGCATTTGATGTGACAGATTCATATCTATTCACTGTGCTTTAGAGCAAGGATGCTTCAAATAAGGAAATTTTTTCTGTGCATTTTATGCAGAAATATCTTTGGAATTCCCAATATTTTAACAAGAAGTGAAAACAGTAACCTACGTTAATATGAGGCTTTCTACCAACTGTGCATTTCTTAGAGCACACAGCATCGTGAGTATTCACAAAGAGCATTTCATATACAGCTTTCACCAAAGTTATCTGAAGATGGAACACTTTTTTCAAGCAGAATCAGTGGAGATTTATTCATCTGAACACATTTTGTGAACAGATGAAAGAGTGGTATAAAAGGTTTTCACACTAGTTTTTATTTTTTTAAGCCTGACTTCTGGATTTTATTGCCACTTATCTAAGTTTCAGTAACTTGGCTAGCACCGTGGGAACTTTAGGGGGAAATTATCTCTGAATGGCCTGCATATATTTTTAGCTTCTGCTTTTTAAGTAGCATCTCATATTTCTGAATGGATTGTTGGAAAAATATAATGTGTGAACACTCAAACTGGAAGTAGAGTGTATGTAAACATTTTTGATTCTCTGAGTATTTTTTATTTTCCATAACGTTACTTAATATCCTTTTCCCTTTATGAAATGTAAAGCTAATATGGTAAGACTAAAGGATAATCAGGTGTGTCCAAACAGTGCAGAAATTTAAGATGGTCTTGCAAGTGAGGGAGACAGAGACCCTATGGAATTATTTTCTTTAGGTTGCAATAATGCCCATCCCCCAAATCTCAGCGTTGGAAAAATAATTTTTCTCCTGCTTATAAAACAGCAGTTATATACCCATTTGAGTGTTTTAAAAATATGTTGAGAAGAAAATATTCTCTAAATAATAGATTTTTCCATCTCAGTAAGATCTTTTAACCAATTCCATTAACATAAACTTTAAATAATTATTTCTTGCAATTCCTAGTATATATGGAGAACAATGATGGATCACTGCATTACATTAAATATATTAGCTCTCCCCAGGTGAAATATTTCTACAAGTGCTAATTCTGATGTGTCTGTTGTATCTGTTAATTCATAAGAACTTGAAGGGTAGAGATTCTAATTCAATTTAAATTATTTCCATATTAGATGTAGTAGTTTTTAATATTAATAATTAAGTATTGACTGCATATGACATTTTTTGAATAGTGTGTTCAAATAGTTTTCTTCTTTATTTTAGTGATTTATAATTAATATATATTTACTGAATTTCAGGTACACATAAATATATATATATATGTAAATAAAGTTAACATAGTCCCTGCCATTCTCGATTTTTAATATTTTGAGGAAGACAAACAATAATTTAACAGAATGTAAATATATGACTAGAAATTGACAAAAATCAAAGAAACACATTTCAATATCAGGATGGAAGTGGGGTGAGGATGTGGCCTCCCTGATATTTAAAGTGCCTTCAAAAGGCAAGAAGGACTTGAGCCCTGGAGGTCAAGGCTTCCGTGAGCTGAGATTGTGTCGCTGCACTCTAGTCTGGTTGACAAAGTGAGATCTTGCCTCAAAAAAAAAATTAAATTAAATAAGAATTATAAACCTGAGTAGAAGAGGAAGCTAGAAGGCTGAGGGAAATGGCATACTTAAAAGCCCTAACGTGAGGAAGAGCTGGCTCTTTTTGAAGACCAGCAGAGCCAGCAATACTGGACAAGAGGACGAGTGTTTAAGCTTAAGCTTAAGCTAGAATGATAAGAAAGGTTTCAGCATGTAGGACTTCAAAGTCCACAAAAAGAGCTTGCATATTAACGAGAGTACAGAAAGAGGTAAACAATGCAGGATTCCATATATTTGAACACAAACATTTCAGGCAAATAGTAAGAGCCACATCGTTAATGGGGGATGGAAAATCTTTTCTCTCAGATTATAATAGAATGTCAAAGAAAGAGAGGCTAACAAGAACGTCTATAACTTAAAGATCATCTAAGATTTTTATTAACAATTGATAGACAATTAGATTTATTATAATTAAGCTTCAGTTGCCCTTCAGTTGTCTATGCAATTGTCCAATTATAAGAAGAATAGAAATGAAGAGAAGGAGGAGGAGGAAGAGGAAAAGGAGAAGGAAGAAAATAAAGGTAGCCTTATTTATTACAGTCACCTAGCACATCGCATTAAAACAAGAGATGATAACATACTTCTTTTTGGATGCCAGTTTAGTATTAAACAGTTTCTTCCTCTACAGCTTCCATAGTGCAAAGAATCTCTCTGAAACAAATTGCAATTTTCCTGGGAGAGAAAAAAAAGTCCTAATGCATGTGCACTGTAGCTTAACATAAAGCACACCATCTGGTGCTTGCTCTTTATTTGGCAATGATCTATAATGACATATTATAACAGATTTTATCTGTTAATTACTAAGTAGCAAATGTGATTCTGCTCTCAAATTCAACAGAGCAAAATAAAACAGTTGCAATAACAGAAAAAGTGTTTCTCAAGAATTGAAAAATTCTTCAGAATTCCTACTCTGTTTCATATAATATTACTCTTACTCACTAGTGTACAGATTTTATAACAGAGATTTAGAACATTTCTTATTGCATGTATTTCCATATTTAGTTTTTAAATGTTTTCATAATGGTAAAGTCTCTACCATGTGTTAAAGAGACATAGAAAATATTAAATTATGTATCTGACAAAATACTAAAATTTATTTTATTTTTAGAATTCATGTAAATGTAGTTTTAAAAGAGTTTGTTTCTATTCTTAGGACACAGAAAAAATTATAACTTTCCTTGAAATGTGAATTTTTCTCCAGAGATCTAGCAAAATGTAAGGAAATGTAAAGAGCCAAATTAGAAATGGTTAAGACATGATATCAAGACAGATGACCTGAACAGTTCCTCCTCAGGAACATTTTTAAAGAAATGTTTTGATAAACTAAACCTCCAAGTGCCCTTGAGGTTTGCTTTTTTACCAGAAGTAGCAGACAGTTTGGAAATATATTTTCTTCACATGAAGCTGGATAGCTGGAGAACATTCATGGGAACACAGGTCAACATTTTCACTATTTTAAAAGACATCAATGACACTGATGGGTACCCTATCTGCTAGAAGTTGTCACTCGCAGGTTCAAGCCAAAGTAATTTTGTCGCCTTAAACCTTTAAGTTTAAAGAGTTGAACCAGAAATCATGAAGTTATATAGACAAATGGAAGGGGGTTTCAAAGGTTATATGTCCAATCGAGCTGAATTTGATGCTGGCTCTACAAGGTACTGCAATAGTGAACTGTAGAATACAATTAAAAACATTTCAAATATTTTTACAATGGAGCTGAAAGAGGTAAGCACTTTCACAGGACTGGAAATCAAATAGCAAATTAGGCAAATTAACATGTTTCGTTGGGATTATGTGGATAGACTTTAAGTATATTTTAGCTATAGGCTAGTTTATGCTACTTCTTTTTCACTTATTTTTATCTATTTGCAATTTTTTTTCTTGATCATTGAATCCCCAATGCTCAGCTTAGTAAACAAAGGCTTGTAATATAAACGATATTTTCTATTAACTTGTGGAGCTAGGAGTAGCTATGAGGTTAATTGAAAATAAGCAAGTTACTTTAGTTACCGAATAACAAGTCATTTTACTCACATTTAGAATCTAATTCTTTTTTTTTTTTTTCTTGCCGATCAATGAGAGCTTGTAAGGTTGCTGAGGTTGGTTGACCTTGAACTCTTGGCCTCACCTTCGCAAGCGCCACGACATCCGGCCAGAGCCACTTTGGGCCCCTAGAATCTAATTCTTAAAGAATGACCTAATAAAACACTGTAAAGAATTTTTCTGTATTGTAAAATTAGTTGATCAAAATCAAGATGAAAAAGAAACTACCATTGCTTTGACATAAACAATATTATCAACATATAAAAATATGTTGAAATCCCCTAAGCATAAATGAAAGTCATCTGTATCTGTAATTACTGTACTGGTTCAGTGTCATTTCACAATAAGCAGTCAATCACCAAATATTCTATTCACAGAAAAATAGATATTCTATCCTGTGGAAAAGCCATCGAATGGAACCCCTAAAATATATTCTCCACGTTTTGTGTCAGTAATACAACTGCTCTTACAACTAGCTATGAACATAAGACTAGACTCTGAAATGTATGTTGAAGTAATGGGTTCAACTTGCCTAAAAAGAAACTCCGTTTTCATTTATGCCCACTTGCCCTTTCCTGCTGTTTAAAAATGGTAGTAATAAGAGCAGCCACTTTGGGACCAGAGATGGAAATCACTTGCTAAACCTGTCATAGCCACCTTATCACAGGGTGATCACATAGCCAGTATCCAGATAAATAAACTATGTTTTCTTCAATCTATGGAATTTGTTATTAGCACCTGTCATGAATTCTGTTAAAAGGAACAAAAGTTAAAAACAACTATTTAAAAACCCAAGAATTGGCCAGCACGGTGGCTCACACATGTAATCCCAGCACTTTGGGACGCCAATGTGGGCAGATCACCTGAGATCAGGAGTTCAAGACCAACTTAGCTAACATGGAAAAACCTTGTCTCTACTAAAATAAATACCAAAAAATTAGCAGGGTATGATGTGGGTGCTGTAATCCCAGCTGCTCATTAGGCTGAGGCAAGAGAATGGCAAGGACCCAGAGGTGGAGGTTGCAGTGAGTCCAGCCTGGGCAACAGAGAGGGACTCCATCTCAAAAAATAATAATAATGAAAGCCCAAGAATCTTGGTCTTATAATTTACAATGACAGTTCAAATTTCATTTAGGAATTTCAGTTTTTTTAGTAACTGTAGGGAAATTCACTCAAGGAGATTTAAAAATTAATGCCAATGACTTCAAACACTCATAGTCCATTTGCTATGTTCTCCTTTGCAAAATAAAGCCACTCAAATGTGACTATCTGCTAATCTTTAAAAATTAATATCAAAATATCTTCAAATTACAGAATAATTTGCTAATCATTTATGAAAGTGACAACTTATTAAACTATATTTCATATTAAATAATAAAATCTACTTGGATGAGATAAACCATTTAAGACATCATTTCTATATAATAAATAGCAATTTTAGTAACGTGCTCATTAAGAGAAGAATTTTGTTATCTGAAAGTACATATACAATTAATATTTTCAGTGTGGTTACAGACACTGGCAGACTATTTTAATATCATTATTTCTGGGCCAGGTATGGTGGCATAGGACCGTAATCCCAGCCCTTGAGGTTAGGAGTTCATGACCAGCCTGGCCAACATGGTGAAACCTTGTCTCTACTAAAAATACAAAAATTAACTGGTCATGGTGGCGGGTGCCTGTAATCCCAGCTACTTGGGAGGCTGAGGCAGGAGAGTTGCTTGAACTCGGGAGGCAGAGGTTGCAATGAGCCAGGATCATGCTGCTACAATCCAGCCTGGGCAACAGAGCAAGACTCTGGCTCAAAAAAAAATTTGTTATTTCTTTTTTAAAGGTTATTTTCTCCTTATTATTTTCTGTACTTGTGTTTTCTCTTTCTTCCTATGTTATGCTTTATTGTTACCTCTCGGTTTGTCTTTTTAAATTTTATTCAAATAAATAATAATTTGATATATGAATTAAACAATTTCATTTATCTATCTCAATTTCGTTTATACATTCATTATTTCTTAATACTCCTTTTTCATTTAATTATTTTTTAGCTTTTGAATTGGAAGTCAAATTTATTTATTTTTGATTTTTTTAATAAAACTATTACTGTGAATTTTCTCGTGATCACTGATTTAAATGTATTCCACAGATTTTCATATTCAGTGTTTTTATTACTTTTTTTTTTTTTTAGAAATATATTAGTTTGTTCTTGTACTTCTTTTACCCAACAGTTACTTAAAAGGAGATATTTAACATCTAGGTGCAAAGTTTTTTTTATTATGTTTTATATTGTTAAGAATTATTATTTTTATTGTTTTGATCTAATATTTCCACTCTATTTTTAAGAAAATATTGTTGCTTTATGATATTTTTATTATACATTACTTTATGATTTTTTTAATGTATGTCTCACGTGCACCTGAGAAAAAGTTGTGTTTTTTATCATTTGGGTATGGGGGTTTTTGTGTGTGTGTGTTTGTATGTATATGGTCTACCTTATAGATTATGCTGCTTACAACTTTTACGTGTTTTCTTATTTTTGGTATACTTTATCATGTACTGAGTTTAGTATGCTAAAGTAATTTATTTTTCATCTATCAATGCATTCTTTCATATCTCACAAATTTTGCTTTATAAAAGAAATTGAATTATTTGGTGTATAGATATTTGTAACTATAACATCTTCATTGTGTTTTATGTTTCTTAACAGTATGAATGCGTACATCTTTCCCACAATGTTTTTCACTTCGAATTCTACCTTATGTCAGGATTGATACTTGACTATAGTTTTCATTTTAGCCTTTTAAAATCATTTGTTTTAGATGGATCTCTTTTATTTATCATATAGATGGGTCCTGCTTTGTAAGATAAATTAAAAATTTAGCATTATTTCTTTTAGAGGTGAGTGAAGCCCACTCTCACTTTTTACATGACTGATGTGTTTGGGCTCAACTTGATATTATGTCTTATACTTAGTGTGTGCGTTATGTCATATTTCCTATGTTTTTAATCTCCCTGATGTTTTATTGTGTATTAATCTAAGAGTTCTGTTTGTAATATTTCTACTCTATTTTTCAGAAAATATTCTTGCTTAGCAATATTTTTATTATACCTTACTACATGATCTTTTTTAAAATATATGTCCCATGTGCACTTGAGAGAAAGTTACGTTTTATATCACTTGGGTATGAGGGGGTTTGTATGTATGTCTACATGTGTATGGCCCACCTTATAGATTATGCTGCTTACATATCTTTACAATCTTTTTTTTCTTAAATGTGCTACGTATTTAGGATGGCTTGGATTTTTTTTCCTCTAGAGGTTACCTGTATACTGATACTCTTTTAATGTCTTATTTACGATTTTCTAATCTAAATCTTTACTGTGTTTTTAGTTTCTAGTGGCAATCTTTAATTACTCACTGTTTTATTTACTCTAATTTTTATTTCCTCAACCTTCGCCTCTCATTTTATGTGTTATTTCTGCTTTGCCAAAATATCCAACACATGGCATATGGTCTATAACAAATTATTCTTTCATTTATGCCCTAATTTTCCTTATTTCTTAGATCTACAAGTAGGTATAGTAAATGTTTGGCCCCAAGTGGCTCCGGCCGGATGTCGTGGCGCTTGCGAAGGCGAGGCCATGAGTTCAAGGCCAATCTGAGCAGCCTTACAAGCTCTTATTGATAGGGGAAAAAAAAAAAAAAGTAAATGTTCACCATTAGTACTGCTGCTAAAATTTCCATACACAACCCTCTCCCCATGCTCTCTTTTACTGAATGAATTTCATGTTCTCATAGACTATGTAAGAAAGGTCCTGGCCTGGCCAGGTGGCTCACACCTGAAATCCCAGGCAGGTGGATCACAAGGTCAGGAGATCAATACCATCCTGGCCAACATGGTGAAACTCCATCTCTACTAAAAATAAAATCATTAGCTGGATGTGGTGGCACACTCCTATAGTTCCAGCTACTCAGGAGGCTGAGGCAGGAGAATTTTGCTTGAACCCAGGAGGTGGAGGTTGCAGTGAGCCAAGATTGCACCACTGCACTCCAGCCTGGAAAAGAGAGAAACTCCATCTCAAATAAATAAATAAATAAATAAATAAAACAAAATAAAGGGAATAAAAGGAAAAGAAAAGGTCTGTGGATATTGAAATCCTTGACCTCTTAAAACTATTTTTCTATGTCCTTGATACTTGAAATAAATCATACCTGGATATATATCAACCATTATGTCTGTGTTCTTTCCTTAAGTTTATTGAAAATTCTTCATCATTTTTACATTGCGTTGTGTATTGTTTTTAAAAATCTGAAGCCATTATAATTCTCTTTCACTGGTCATTTGATCTTATTTGCCTTGAGATTCTGAGGATTTTGTTGTTGTTTTTATCTGCAAAGTCTAAAAGTTTTACTAGAATATGTCTTGGATTGATTGTGTGGATTAGTTTTCCCTGGGGCATGATAATTTATTTCAGTATAGATTTGGGTCTCTTTTTGTTGCTGGAAAATATGATTATAGTCACAAACTAATTTTGTTCCATTTTTTGTTTTCTTGTTTATTATCTTCTATTAAGCATATATTATTTCTTCTTTTCTTTTCTTGCATTCTAATATATTTATCTCTGACCTTTCATTTGTGATTATTTTTATTATCCTGCTTTTATTTCATGACTCTCATTATGTTGTTTTCTTTTTAAAGCAAATTTTAATATACAAAAAATATTTAAACATCACCAAGAAAAAATGAAATTTAACTAAGCAAGCAAATGGACAAAATATATGAATATACAATTTACAAAAAATAATGATGAATATATTAAACAAGAATATCAGTGACTATGTACTCTTGAGGTATGCCCTCTGAAAGACTATTTTACAACTGTATGAAAAAATATTAATTGCTAACAGAAGAGAACTTGTGAGTAAAGATCAATAAGAAGGATGATGCAAGTATTAAAAATGTTATGTTTGAAATCATTTTTAGTTCTTATCCTCCCTTGATTGTAAATTCTAAAGAAAAAATCTCAGTCTTTACTCTAACTCTGCAGTATGATGTGTGCACTGTAGATGTCTGTACGTGTATATTAAACTTTGTATTTTGTAATAAGTAAGTTGATGAAACAAAAATAGCATAGAGAATATCTCATCTATGCACTCTTTATGTAGATTCACCTGTTGTTTACATCTTACCTCATTTATTAATTTTTCTTCTCTTCCTCTTTCCTTCTGTTTTTTCCTTCTTTCCTTTCTTCCTCTTTCTCTCTCTGCCTATCTATCTATATGAAGCATTAGATTTACATTTCTCATTCAAATTTATTCTTTCTAGATTACTTTGTAACTTCATAATTATTTCTAATATGATTTTATCATTCCTTCTATTTATTTTCTTGATTCGATTAATTTTGTTTTATTTCTTCCTGTTAGTATCATTATATTTTAGATTTTTCAGATCTATAAACACATTATAAGATTTGCAATTCTATTTATAGTACTATATTTCAGTTTTCTTCTGCTTGACCATGTGTTATGTTTTTTTGGCGGGGGGACTGGGAAGGCTTTTTGCCAGCTTAATTGTATAACTTTATATTTTTCATTTTAGCTTTGTCACCATTTTCAGGGAAGAGTGTTTGATATTCTGAATCTTTATTGGCAAGACTGGTAATCTGTTGTTTTATAAGGATCTTGGTTCAAAAATCACCCACTTCTTTCTCTGTAACAAAGTATAAGTCTGTATTAGACTTTTCTTAGAAGGAGTGAAGAAGTGAGGAACATGTTGTATGTTTTTAATTTTTTTTAATTTTCTATTGCCCTGAAAATAATGTTTCTTTCCACTTGCTCTTCTGTAATTCATTCTTCTGCTCCGAAAGAATGCTTTTCCATTTTTATCAACTCCTTTCACTTTGTCCCTCCACTCCTAGTAGACTGCCTTTTCATCCAACATGCCCTTATACCTTATCAGTTCTACACCTGCAATCTCTATTTTCACATGTTGAATAATCTTCCATTCTCTGCTGATGGTTCAGGATTAATTTTAGACCCTGCTAGTTGCCCTCTTCCCTGTTCCATGGAGGTAACTTGCTCTCGTTTGTTGGTGTTCCCAATTATTTCTGTTTGCTTGATGATTTTTTACCCATACATAATTTAAGATTTAGATTTTTTGTAGTTATAATGACTGTGTGATTTTTATGTAATTGCATTTGTTCCTTTCTTATTTATGTAGTTTGTTTGAGATTTTAAATTATTGGATTTAAAGGCTGCTATTACCTCAGCTACCAAAAGGTCTTGCCAATTTACTAGATGCAGCTGTGTGGGAAGAAAACTAGGGAGTGAAATTTGAAAGGCATGAAAGGCAGAGATAAGTTTAATTTCTCTGCTATGTTTCATTTTTTTCTCAGATAATGTGTTGCTTTTTACCTCAAGCTTTCAGAGTAAAATGATGGATTATTCTCAGGTTGACAGAGAAATAACTATACTTTGGGTTTCACATAGGGTTTCTCTAGTTTTTAAAAATGCAAGGGTAAAATAGAAATACCTTAATTGCTATTAGGTTACAGAATTAAAGTTTCAGAGACATATATGTGTATGGCTAGGTGTGTGTGTGCACACGTGTGAAATATATGTTAACACAGCTCTCTAGTATTTCCCTATAGGGTTGATTTGTTTTAATCAACTCAAAAGGATGAAAGAAATGCATTTTGCAATTTGTTTCTAATATTAAGTATTAACTTACAGAATGATTGTAACTAGTCTACTAATTCTTCAAATTTATAAATACTTCTTTTTCAGAAGCAGCATAAATATTGTTCTCTCTCACTGTATAAATTAGGTTCTGGGCAAGAAACAGCCTGCTTGAAACTGCGGGCTTTGAGGAGTTCAGTGAAAAACTATTGTGGGAGGAATTAAGGAGACCTTAAAAAGATAGTAGGACTACAGAGGATGGTAAGAACAGGAAGACTTCACAACATCCAGGCAAATAAAGTAACTGTATGGAAAAATTTGCCTGACACAAGCTATGGCTGATAACAGAGAAAACAGCAAAAACAAATTCGACCTATAAGGAAGACAGCCAGAAAAATAATTACCCTAAATTCAGTTTTCACCTTCCCTTCCCTGTCTCGCACCTCCTGCTTATTCCTCTTATTAGTCAACCCAAACCAAAAACAGAACGTTAAAACAGTCCATTGATGTAGTTCATATAGTTAATGTGCTGAGAAGTCAATCCTAGGGACAAATAAAAGAGACACATTATACTCACACAAGTTTGTGTTATGATGGCAAAACTTACTGTGAGTATTGTAACAATATCAAACAAAGTACAATCTCAGTCAGAATAAAACCTTGCAATAAATCCAACATTATATTTCTCCATGCTTATCAAAGAATATTGCTATCATATTTACTTTGCATCTTCATTCTTCTCTGTTTTAGACAACCTCCATCCAGCAATCCTTCACATTTATGACTGAAGAGGCATACTTATTTGCAAGCTAATAGGGGTAGTGATGGGTAATAGATGGTTAGAATTGGAAAATGAAATTTTATGCAATAACAGTATACCAAAACCAGATAAAAATTTACCATTGTACTTTAAAGAAACTAACTTCAAAGGCATAAATATACTTTCAATTTTATTTTTGTATTCAATACACAATTTAAAAAGCTCTACATTATAATCTTTTTACACTGAAAAAAGTGAGAACAAGGTATTCTATGGCATATGAACCTATATAAATTATATGTGACTTGTATCATATGAATATCAATCTAGAGTGATTTTCCAACTATGAAATATTAAGATAAGAGATAGAAAACTTCTAGTAAAACTTAAAAAGTTAATGACAAAAAATTGTTATAATTTAAATATAAGATACTATATTTTTCTAGTGCATTATAAACCCCTAACAATTAATGAATCTGTTATCATTATACCCTTTTCTAATCCTGCTTATTTTCATTTATTTGTTTTATTTTGTTGGATTTTTATTTCTCTAATATCTGAATGTATGAAATTGAGTTGGGACATAAACATATGGACAATTTGTGCTCTGGTAAACATTTAGACTTAACAGATTGATGTTTGACATAGCAAAAGTAACTCAACTAATTATGATGAAAAATATGCTAATTCAGGAGTTGAGAATTGCAAAAGAGGTGATAATTTCCACAAAGATAGTACATAAAAATGTCTAACAAATGCTTATGGAAATAAAGAAAGGAAAATGGAAAGACATGAAAAAAAAGCATTGCCCTGTCTACGATATTTACTTTCTTGATACAAAAATCTCTATAACTTTCTCCTGTAACTTGAATACATAACCAAAAAATTAGAAAATATATTTTCCCATATAGAGAAAAATTTTAAATAATATGTTTTTAAAGTTAGATAGAGATAGAGATGAGAAAGAAAGAAAGAAATAGAAACAAATGGGTCCAAGCTTTTATTTAAAAATGGAAATCAGACTGAGGTGTGGTAGACTTAACCCAAGTAGGACATTTCAATCAGACAGAATGGTATAACTGCCAAGTGGGTTCTTTTTTTTTTTCCCCCACTGCTCAGATGAAGCCAACTTATCAAGACAAGGGAATTGCAATAGAGAGAGTTTAATACACATAGAGTCACCTCAGTGGGGGACCAGAGTTTTCCTTTTACTCAAACCAGCATCTCCCAAAATTTAGAGGCTAGGATTTTTCAAGGATAGTTTGATGGGCAGAGGGCTAAGGAATGGGTACTGCTGATTGGTTGGGGATGCAATCACAGGGGTGTGGAAAATAATTCTCATGCACTGAGTCTGCTTCTGGGTGGGGGCCATGGGGCCAGGTGAATCATGAGTCTCAGGTCCAGATGAAGTCATCCAGTGAACAGAAATTCAGAAGTCTGAAAAGACATCTCAAAAGGCCAATTTTAGGTTCTACAATAGAGAAGTTATTTTCAAGAGTAATTGGGGAAGTTACAAATATTGTGACATCTGGAACAATGTCTGATAATCATCTGGTAATCATTTAACTATGCCTATAACTTACCAGAATTCAGGCTCCTTTTGTAATCCTAAACTTAGGGCTTTTTATTAATTTTTAAAGGCAGTTAATTTTTGAGAATGGCTATTGTCATTTAAACTATAAACCAAATTTCTCTCAAAATCAGCTTGGCCCACTCCCAGGAATGACAAAGGACAATTTGGAGGTTATAGCAAGGTGGGGTTGGTTAGGTCAGATCTCTTTCACTGTCATAATTTTCTCATTGCTATACTTTTTGCAAAGATTGTTTCAATAATAATTTCAATGGTAAAGATGTGTAAAAGAAATCAGGAGCCATTGGTTAATAGAGACTACAGCATTTAAGAGAAAATCATGTATCTATGTGTATCTAAATTACCAGAAAATACAAAGTGGTATGACTAAGTTAAAATATTTAACAGGGATCTTAGGTATCATTCTAATGGTTTTGGACTTACTAGCATGATATTAGCATAAGTAAAGATGTGGAAAAGGTAAAGGGTTGTGTGAGGTTATGTGTGTGTGAGAGAGAGTGGGGGAGAGAGACAGAAAGATTAACAGATGATTACACAAATAACATTTGAGTTTTAGAAAGAGGAGTTTGTATTAATAACAGATACCAGATTATGCAAAAAGAGAATCATGGTGGGAATGATGTGGTGAAATTTCCAAAGGCAACTTGGGAGGTCTAATCACATGTATTAGTGTCGGGGTCCGGCACGTCTGCCAGGGGGCTACCGGCCTGCGGGAGTCCCCGGGACCGCCAAAATAGATGTCTTGTTCAGCCTGAGGGAGAGAGCGCACAGAAAAAAGAAAGAGAGAGAAAAGCGGAGTCTGGAGGGCTACGTAATCTGGGGTGGAAAACGTAGCAAATTTATTCTTGTGGGTTACAGCTTTTATACCTTTTTTCTTGTCTACAGTTACTTTATCTCACAAAGAAAGGGTAAATAGAGGCACCAGGAAATGGCTCACAAATGTTATGTAAAAGAAGGGTAAACAGAATAGTTAGCAGAGACTTGTAAGAGTAGCTCACAAAGTTTATGCAAATAAGGGGTAAACAGAATATTTATCAGAGGCCTGTGAAAAAACTCAAAAGGAAGTTTTTTGTCTTTCAAAGATGCCTTTAAGATGGCTAGTCAAACCTGTTTTCCATCATGGGGTGGAACAAAGACTTGGCTCCAGGGAAATTATGGGCAGGGGTCTTTGCTCCTCTTAGGCATCTCAATTGCAGCAAGTTTTATTGCTTACACAGAGACTGATGGGGACATGAAGACAGACAGCACAATGTCCTCACAAACCGCACACCTTTGCTTTGCATTCTGTTTTTGCCTCAGTGACTCAGCCCGCGGCCTTTGCCTCAGCTCAACAGCCCTCAGGTGGGAGAGTACAGATAGGTCCAGCAACCGAGTCTAGGCGAGTCACGCTACTGTCTCAAGCCCTCGGGCGAACGCTGTACATCTCCCTCTTTTTTACTTTGCAAATGAAGTGCAAGCACCTTCAGTTGCATCTCTCTGAGGGTGGAGAATAGGAGACGGAAGACACATGGCAGGCACATTAGCAATATAAGAACGCAAGCAGCAATGGCAAGCAGAGATGAAAAGGAAGGGAGATGAAACTGATTTATCCAAGAGGACATGGCATCAACAAAACTGTGAGCAATAAAATCATCATCAGGTAGTTGTGACCGAGAAAGGTCAATGGCCGAAATTTCTCGCTGCAAACGTGAGATGTCAAGAGAGAGATTGTTATGAGACCAGATGCCCTGTAAATGGGCCTTAATAAGAGGCCACTGCCACTGGGAATCATTGTAAGGAGCACTGGTAACACATATATACTTATAGTGAGCATGACAGCGGAGTGAAAGTCTATTTTGTAAGTTATACACTTTGTCCCCCAAGATGGTTACGGTTTGTTCTAAGGCATTCAGTTTAGCTTCTAATTTATCATCAATAGACATTTGAGATCCCATAGCAATAGAGACATTTTTGGCTAAATGATTCACATATACAGCAGTATTAACGGATTTTGAAAATGGCTAGTATGGCTAAAAATAGAGTAACCGGATTAAGAGAATGTCCTTGCTGATGAACAATGTGTGACGCGTCAGTCACTAGGTGTTGCATCTGGGTCCAGGTCGGGACTGGAACTTCTTGAGGAGGCATCGGCTGGTGCCGTGGGCGATGGGCACGGCGGGATGTCATCCTCTGTAGACGTAGATGTCGGATTCTCAGGAGAATGGAGTTCGGTGAAGTCATCTGAGGGCTTGGCTGATGGGGAGATGTCAGTTGAGGAGGAGGTATGGTCACTGGTCTTGAAGAGGACTGTCCTTTTTGGGGCATGCTTGACATGTCGCTCAGGCACCCAGATAGGTGAGGTGGCAGACCTAGGGAAAACACAAACGTGACCTCTGCCCCATACTAACACTGGGTCAGGGCCATTCCATTGATTAGAAAATAAATCTTTCCATAACACCATAGGCATGGCTGAGTCTTTTGGGTGCCAGAAACGATCAGCTGCTGAGTGACCTTGAGCATCAAGGGTCAAAAAATTTAGAACATAAAGAGCATGCCAAAGTACATCATGTGGAGACTTGTAAAAGGAAGGAGGTGAATTATTTAGTTTAAGTATTAGAGTTTTAAGGGTGGCATGAGCACGTTCAACAATTCCCTGTCCCTGAGGATTATAGGGAATTCCTGTCTTATGAATCACCTGAAATTGAGAACAAAAGGTTTGGAATGAAGAACTGGTGTAAGCTGGAGCATTATCAGTCTTTAAAATTTTTGGTGCACCTAGGTTGGAAAACACTAATAGACAGTGAGCAGTCACGTCCTTGACTGCCTCTCCTGTATGGGCTGAAGCTATTATGAAATGAGAAAAAGTGTCAATAGTTACATGCACATATTTTAAACGACCAAAGGAAGCAATATGGGTGACATCCATCTGAAAGATGTGGCCAGGCTGTAGGCCACGAGGGTTTACTCCAGTATGTGCAGTTTGAGGCAAGTGAATCACACAAGCAGGGCATTGCTTAACAATGGCACGAGCCTGTTCTCTGGTGATGTGAAACTGCAGTCGCAGGCTATGGGAGCCCTGGTGGTGCAGGGCATGGGATGTCTCTGCCTGTTGTAAAGGAGAAAGGGCAGGAGCTATGACTGGGCGAGTGAGAGCATCAGCATGTCTATTGCCTGCAGAGAGAGGACCGGGTAAATCAGTATGTGCACGAATGTGACCAATAAAAAATTGATGAGTCCGCTTGCGGATAGTCTGCTGCAAAGGAAGAAGTAGGTGTATTATAGCAGAACTGTCAGAAAATGACAAGGGTGCTGTCTCCAGCAGGTTGATCAGGTTAACTACATATTGACTGTCAGAGTATATATTAACTGATTGACCACAAGTGGAGAGCACATGTTGAACAGCAAGCAATTCCACCCTTTGGGCAGAAGTTTCAGGCGTCTGGAAAGAAAAGGGAACATCATCAATTTGTCCAGCAGCAAGTCCGTTTGAGGAACCGTCTGTAAATGCCAAAGCGGCCTGAGAAATTGGCTGCAAAGAACATGTTTTGGGGAAAATAAGATTACATTTGGAATAAAAATGCAGTATTTTGTCTTTGGGATAGTGGCAGGAAAGTTGTCCGGTGAAACCTGAAAGAGCTATTTGCCATGACTCAGAAAATGACCATAACCAAGATCGTTCCTGGGCTGTGAAAGGAACAATCACAGTAGGGGGGTCGGAACTAAAGAGAGTAAGTGCCCTTAGCCGGCCTTTGGCAATTAGCATAGATACTAAGTCATGATGAGGAGTAACAACACGAGGCCAACTGGCCGACAGATGGAGCCACTCTAAGATTCCCTTTTGCCAGAAAAGACCTGTGGGAGTGTAAGAGGTGGGTAAAATGCATAAACACCAAGACACTCCAATAGTGACACGGTTTAGTTTTTGTTCTGAGAGAGCATCTTGCACTAATTGCAAGGCATGTCTAGCTTCATCAGTAAGTATCTGGGGAGACTTCGGGTCTTTGGGGCCTCTGAGCATATCAAAAAGAGGCTTAAGCTGACCAGTAGTTAATTTAAGACTAGGCCTGATCCAGTTAATATCTCCCAAAAACGTTTGGAAATCATTCAATGTACTGAGATGGGCAGTAGATAAGACAGGAGTCTTATAGGACACCTGATTGCAGTCAATGAGGCGACCTAAGTAATGGAAAGGAGTTACTTTCTGGACTTTATCAGGAGATATAACTAAGTTTGAATTTGTAAGGAGGTCGCTTAAATCTTGAAAGGCTTCCTGTAGGAGGTCAGGGGAAGGAGCAGCTTTTAGCAACGTGACCAGACTGTCCACATTGAAAACACTTCACAGGTGGCCTACGATTTTCCTGTTGTTGCTGCCTTAAAAAGGCTGACACAGAAAGTCCCTTCTGCACTGCGACCATGGCTAAACCTTGCTGGTAGGCTGGACCAACATCAGCACAGTGCTGAATGTATTCCATAAGGGAAGCTTTTCTCCATGGGCGGAGAATGGACTGGCAGGTAGTATTCGCATTTTCATAGGCCAATTGTTTTGTAAATAATTGAGCTGACTCGCTGTCTCCAAATTGCCATTTGACTGCCTCCATTAATCTAGAGACAAAGTCTTGGTAAGGTTCCTCATTTCCCTGTTTAATTTTGGTAATTTCATCAGTAAATTCTCCACGAGTGGGAAGCCTTCTCCAGGCACGCAAAGCTAAAGTATTAATTTGCCCAAATGCCACTTCTGGGAGGGCAACTTGTGCCTGAATACCTTCATAATCACCTGTACCTTTCAACATTTGTAAATTAACTCCCACTCTTTGTCTTTCATTCTTTTCTGCCAAATCAAAAGCGGCATCATCATAATAAGCTTTCCACAGTAAGTAGTCGCCCCCTGAAAGGCAGGCATTGGCGACGCGATGCCAGTCTGCAGGGGTCATGCCCTGAGTACCAAAATTTTCAAGCAAAGAGAGAGTATAAGGTGCAGTAGGCCCGTAATTATTCACTGCCTCCTTAAAATCTTTCATGAATTTTGGCGGAATAGGTTCATAATGGCGAACAATCTCACCGTTTTGATTGGTCACTTGCACAAGGGGACAGACAAGGTGGAGGTCTGAATCGGGAAATCCCTGTTTCATAGATTCAAAAGCAAAAGCAGTTGCAAGAATAGGTTCTTGTGGCGTGGAGCACACCACAGGTTTAGAAGAAAGCGTTTTAACCACAGGAAAAGTTTGAGCAGGTTTAGAGACTGAGGCTAGGAGCCTGGAAAATTGCTCCGGGGTAAAGGTTAAGGGCGCAGCTGAAGAAATTTCCTGTGCACTCTCCGGAGTGTCATCTCTTACCCAGGTTTTGATCCCTTTGTCCTGAGCTCCTCCATTTTCGGCTCTAGGTCCGACTCCGAGGGCGGAATCAGGCTCTTTTAGAGGATTACAAGGTGGTAAATTACAGCCGCCCCCTTCATCATCGGGGTTAGATTTGTAAGAGGAGGAGGGATTAGAAGCGAGAGAGGTAGCAGAAGAGCAGTAAGTGCTAGTGTTTGGGGGATCACAGGAAGGCAGGCAGACAACCTGGCGCAGCTCCAGCCAAATTGAAAGTAGCATCTCTGCCTGCGGGGAAGATTGATGAGTGGTGGCATATTCCTCAATCTTAGTTCCTATTTTACTCCACGTAGAATCATCTAACGATCCCTCTTCAGGGACCCACGGACATAGTTCGTAAACAATCTTTAAAAATTTAGAAACATGTTTCATTTTTACCTTAGCACCTCTATTTCTTAGCATTTGATGCAACAACTTCGCAAACATAGACTTATTTCTGGACTCACATTGCCCCATTCTTTACTCCAGATTAATTTTGAGTCCAGAACTACAAGAACCGTGGCTTTACCTTGTCTCCTTTGATTTGGGGTGCGTCACTGTACCTCTCGTACTCAGGTCCCTGTTCGGGCGCCAGATGTCGGGGTCCGGCACGTCTGCCAGGGGGCTACCGGCCTGCGGGAGTCCCCGGGACCGCCAACGTAGATGTCTTGTTCAGCCTGAGGGAGAGAGCGCGCAGAAAAAAGAAAGAGAGAGAAAAGCGGAGTCTGGAGGGCTACGTAATCTGGGGTGGAAAACGTAGCAAATTTATTCTTGTGGGTTACAGCTTTTATACCTTTTTTCTTGTCTACAGTTACTTTATCTCACAAAGAAAGGGTAAATAGAGGCACCAGGAAATGGCTCACAAATGTTATGTAAAAGAAGGGTAAACAGAATAGTTAGCAGAGACTTGTAAGAGTAGCTCACAAAGTTTATGCAAATAAGGGGTAAACAGAATATTTATCAGAGGCCTGTGAAAAAACTCAAAAGGAAGTTTTTTGTCTTTCAAAGATGCCTTTAAGATGGCTAGTCAAACCTGTTTTCCATCATGGGGTGGAACAAAGACTTGGCTCCAGGGAAATTATGGGCAGGGGTCTTTGCTCCTCTTAGGCATCTCAATTGCAGCAAGTTTTATTGCTTACACAGAGACTGATGGGGACATGAAGACAGACAGCACAATGTCCTCACAAACCGCACACCTTTGCTTTGCATTCTGTTTTTGCCTCAGTGACTCAGCCCGCGGCCTTTGCCTCAGCTCAACAGCCCTCAGGTGGGAGAGTACAGATAGGTCCAGCAACCGAGTCTAGGCGAATCACGCTACTGTCTCAAGCCCTCGGGCGAACGCTGTACATATTAGTGTTTAACTAAAGAAGTAAGTGATATGAACTAAAGATGCTTTGGGGATGTTTTCAGTTTGGGAAATGGGTAGATATAAATATCATTAACTGAGAGAAGAAATCATGTAAAATATGTCAATCTTCAAAATGTTGAATTGTTCACTTAAAATTATTCTTTTTCTCACCATGAATGCATATGTGAAATTAAGTTGTTTGTCATAAGGTTCAGACATGTTGACATTGTAATTAATGCAAAGAAGATGAAAAAGGGTGAATGCAAAAGATTGTGTTACTGAAAAAAAAAACAGCATATTGCTCTAATTAGAAATCTACACACACAATTCCATAGAAGACAATTTCACAGAAAAGGTTTGAGAGGCCCATAGAATCTCTTGCCAGGTTGATTAATAAAGCTATTTCCATGTAGGAAGGCAGTCCATAAATACATGGAGAGATGGCTGGGTTTTACTCCAAGATAGTTGACTAGATGGAACCAGGAAGAATATCTCCCACTGAGGGACCAGGAGAACTAGAAGATTGGTGCATTCCTAGCCAATCTTCAGAGGGAAGGCATTGAGAGCAGAGGGAGGGAGATGACACACATGCTGAAGAGGAGGACGTTGGGAACTCTGAAAGCCAAAGATATCATAAGAAAACTACAGGTCAAATCCTCAATTAATATAGATGCAAAGTTCTCAAGAAAATATAGTTACATACTGCATAATGACTTTGCAGTAAACAACAGACTACTAATATATAATGATGGTCCGTAAGAGTGTAATGGAGCTGAAAATTCCTATCTCCTCATGATGTCATAGCCATCATAACATTGTAGTGTAATATGTGTTTGTTTTGATGTTGATTTAAACAATTCTACTGTGCTGCCAGTCATATAAAACAATAGTACTTTCAACTATGTATATTATATAATACTTGGTCATGATAATAAATGACTGTTATTGGTTTATATATTTATATACTATACTATAATTTTTATTTTCATTTTAAAGTGTACGCCTTCTGCTCATACTATTTATTAAGTTAACTGTAAAACAGCCTCAGATAGGTACTTCGGTAGGTATTCAGAAGAAGGAATTGATATCATAGGAGATGACAACTCCATGCTTTTATTGCCCCGTAAGACTTTTAAGTGAGACAAAATGTGAAGATGGAAGACAACAATGTCAATGACCTTGACCCTGTGTAGTGTAGGCTTTGGCTAATGTGTGTGTTTGTGTCTTAATATTTGACCAAAAGTTGGAAAAGTGAAACAATACAAATTTAAATAGGAATAAGCTCATGGAATATTAAAAACAAAATATTTTTGTACAATTGTGCAATGTGTTAGTGTTTTAAGCTAAGTGTTATTACCAGAGTCAAAGTGTAAAATTTTAAGGTTAATTAAGTGAAAATGTTATGGTATGCCAAGGTCAATTTATTATTAAAGAAAAAATATTTTTTCATATGTTCAATTTGTCCTAAGTTTACAGCATTTATGAAGTCCATAGTAGTGTACCGTAATGCCTTAGGCCTTCACAATCACCCACCACTTATTCGCTGACTCACCCAGAGCACCTCTAGTCCTGCAAGTTCCATTTGTGGTAAGTGCGCTACATAAGTGTATCATTGTTTTGAAAACTATATTTTACTATACCTTTTCTATGTTTAGAAATATTTAGAAAACAAAACGTCCTTAGCATTGTGTTATGATTGCCTATAATATTCATTACAGTAGCGAAGTGGATAGGTTTGTAGCCTAGAAGTAAAAGGTCTAATATGGTCCATGAAAACGTTTTGTTTTAGGAATATTACATTGGAAATATTCAGGAATTTAAATATAATTAGACTGGGTATAACCTCTCAAGTGATTTATAGGCCCCAACACTTTATTTTGTCTCAGACTCTACCCAATTCAACTCTCCACGTCACTAGGTCCTTGCAGATGGTCGATATAGTAGTATTTAACAAGAAAAATATATTGTGTTTAAATAAAATAAAATAAAACGTTGGAAATTAAATGAATTCAATCATTAATTAAGCAACAAATAAGAAAGATCTCATATCAATTAGATAAATATTTGATTCAACAAATTTTAAAAGAAATATTAAGATGTGAGTAAATAAAAAGCAAAGGAAGTTAAAACTTTCATAAAGTATAAAATTGCACTTTTCTTTTCAGTATGAACTAGTTAATATTAATAGTAGACCATGAAATAAAACAATAAAAAACAGTTTGTTTTTAGTAAGTACAATACATTCTATTTTACATCAACAAATTCTGTTATAAGTATATTGCCTTTCAAAGGTAGAATAGAAATGGGATTCAATGAATTTGGCTATTGGGAATGACATATGTAGCCTTCAAGCTATGTCTCCATATCAGTTCTAGTTCTATTCAAATCACTGTAGTAGCTGAATGTTGTAGGTATCTGACAGCTCTTCTAGAATTAATATGACATATTTTGTCGGTCTCACTTTACCAGTTCCTTTCAGACAGGTGTTAACTTCATGAAAACAATATCCAAAATGCCATGCCAGTATCATTTACATATTGTACATTCCCTTTTCACCAGCAATATTGTGTATCAAAGAGAATAAAACCAATGATAGTTTTTGATTGAGGGGTTTGTATTGCCTTTTGAAATTAGGAAAAACTATGTTCTTAATATATAACAAACTAAACCCAAGGTCAAACTGTGACTGTTGCTTACAGAGATGTCTGATTGTATGTTTGGTGTCAGAGTTCATGGAGACTTTGACAAGAATATATGAGATTTTTCTTTATTTTATTGCCAATCCTAGTGGAAAAAAATAAGTGAAATAAAATAAATTTATCAAAAGAGTTAACTCAAAAATTGTTAAAGCAGAATTTCTTTGTGGTGATGGCAGATCAGTGTGATTCTGTAATGATATCAAGAAATAAAACAACTTTTCATGTCCTATCTAAGAAGGCACTACCACTAAACATGTTCTACATGTTTCTTTTTTGCTAATTTTATTCATTGCTAGTAAGGTCATATTTATCTGACCTATTCTTAGAATAAATATGACTGGAGATTTTCAAATGGATAAAAAATGAATTGACCTGCTGTTTGTTGCCACCATTATGCTACTTGCAGAACAAACAATTCACACAGCTATACATTCTAATATTGTGAATGTGAACTTGAAATTATGAATCCAAAGGGAGAATCTGAAATTCAATAATCTTCTAACCCAGCTGCTGTTTCCTAGCAGTTTTGTTTAAAAAAAAATTCATAACTTAAGTTAGGTTCAAAGCTACTCTTCTCTGTATTAATGGTAGTGAGATAACAGAAAGTTGTAAGCATATTATCATCAGTAAATTCCAAAATATGAAATCAAATATAGGTATATGCTTGCCCTACAGAGACATTCTTTAAATGATAGATTCTTCTGCTTCAATACAACACTGCCATGCAAACCTTCTAAACCTCTCTCAGCCTATGCAATATTCCCATTCCTGAAATTATACCATTTCACTTGTGCTTATTCTAAGCTCCAGATAGCCTCTTATCATAGACTAATGATATGATAGAGGGGTTCCTAAAACTCACTCTTTAACCCTGAACCTGCTGAAGTGCTGCAAGTTAAGTAAAATCTGGTTAGTGCAATGAATCAATTATCAGCATGCAAAATGCTCTAGTTAAAAATAAAACCTTCTGTATTATTTTGTTGATTTTTACACAGTAGATGGAAATCAAAAGTATTTTTTGAAAAGAAATATACACACATATAAACACATTCACTATAAAACTAGAAAAAGAAAACCAATTTTCACCTCAATATTGTGCACTAAAACAGAAATCCCAAAGAACCCAAGGAAGCAGTAAAAATCAGTCTGGTAGTGGGTTTGCTTTGTCTTCTGCAGTATGTTAGCAAGATATTAGTGGGATTTATAGTCTACAGTCTTGGAGATTGTTAAGGTTCTATAAAATTTTTATGAAAGGGTTTACATGAACTTAGATATCTTACTAAATATTCAAAGAACAAAATTTAGTACACAAAACACAAAATGAAATTTGAATATCCTAATGGAATTATGAAGCATTTAGAGGGTATTATGATGCTTCATAAGACAACAGTTTATGTCTCAACATGTGTAATAATTTTCAAATATAATTTCCACCAAAAAATAGCATTGAAGCCCTACATTTTTGACAATCAGGAAAGAAATAAACTCAGAAGTGCATTGCTCTGGGAAGTGGAGGTGGAGATGTAGCTTTCCTGTTTTTGCTGAAACTTGTTTAACACTAGCATTAAAGGAACAAGTAGTAAAAAACTGAATTATCTTTAGAGACATCTGACTCTAACTTATTTAGGAAGGCCAGATTAGAGCACTCCTTTATTGTGTTTCTCCACCCTTGTTAAAAATTCCACCAACGAGAAAATTCCTACTAGTTGTAGGACAAATAAATTCAACTTTATTAGTCTTTAACAATTTAAAGCTATATATTGCTCATCTCAAATACCTGAAAATATTTAAATCAGCTTCGTGAAGCAAATATAAGCATTTCCTAAAGGACACAAAGACACTTGGCAGCATATACATACTGTTTATTCAACCATAAACACTTACTGAAAACCTGTTGTTTGCCAAACACTTTAAGAATTTTCAACAAACGATGAGTAAATTGACAGACTCTCATCTTAACTAGATGAGTGAAAATATAGACACAAGAAAGAATAATTATGATAAAGTAAAATCCCAAATGACAGTCCACCCTTAAATTTTCCAGATTTGTAGAGATACAGACAAAAGAAAATAGTAATTGCAATTCATGATATAATAGGAGTATGAGAAGAATGATATTACTTAGGCTGGCAGTTCTCTCCAATACAAGTGCAATTGAAATTTTGGGAGAAATGGTTCTTTCTATTTCTTGGACATTAAACCTTGGATATTATGGAATATAGCCTCCCAGTAGCATTCTTCAATCATTATGAGAATCATCTTGATACCTGTAAAAGCACCCTCCCATATGTCCAAATGCCTACTGAGAGAGTGAGACAATCTCCTTTGAAAGCCACTATTAGTAGATAGTATACTGCTATAGTATATATACTGATGCTATCAAACCCTCTCAGTACCAATTCTACAAAAAGAAAGTACCTAGGAATCCATTTAGGTTTATCTATAATTTCTTGTATTCATGTGAGGCTATACTGTCTATGAAAATCTTACTTAAAAGCCAAAGATTATTAAGATACCTATAATTCACTTTGAATATCTCAGCATAAGTAGTATGATGTTATATATATATATATTTACATTGAATTCTAGGTTCAGTAAGTTGCGTTAATCAGGAATTCACACAACAAAGACTGTCAGTTATTCTTAGAAAATCTTTAGGTAGCTACAAGAAGAGCTTTAGTTTAGCTTTTATCAGCACCAGAAGCTTTACTGATCAGCAGAGTGGCCTAAAAAAATGGGTTTTCACTAGGCTATACAGTGGTGGTCAACATAGCGGATTAGAAACACTTCCCATCTTTGCGAAAGAAGAATGATCTCCATAGCAAACTGACATAGGCTAACCTGAACATGCCTTGTATATACACTAGAGAACTTTGAAGAGGGCAGAGATTTAGCTATTTCATTACAACTTTTCAACTATGCTACAATAAAAGCATGCCTTAAACCAAATTTTGCCACGCATATAAACATTTATTAAGCAATCATTCATCAGAAAGCAGGCACAAACAATTTATAGAACCCATTCTATTAGGTACATTATTTTCCAGCTCTCTATCATTTTATGTTCTCTGATCAACTCTTTGCATGAAAGGTTCCCTAGAGTCAGATACGACAACATTCCAAAGGCAGAACTCTATTACACTTTTTAATAGGCATCAGGGAGTCAGAAATCCTCCTAAATAGTGGCACAGGCATATTTAGGAATCAAGCTTAAGGTCCTAGATCCACAGAGTTCTTAACATCCCGGTCATAGGAAGTTAGGGAATATCTAATTTGCATATCTTGAATACCTCTATCTATTCCAATTGACTATGCTAGTTAACAGTCTGATAGTTAAGATAATTGTTAATAGACCATTGTTTGCAACAATAAAATCAATTTTTGACATTCACTGTTCTAATGTAAAAAGAACAAAGTATTGTTATAGAGAACAGTATCTCTTGAAGCTACCTCCGAAGGAACACATTAAGCTGATCACCCACAGAATATGGGTTAGGACAACTGACTGCATCTCAATATGAAAATGAAGTGTAATGTATCATATTTGCCTAAGTTGAATTATTTTAAAGTGAACTATTGAAATCATAAAAACACTCTAGGTTTAATTCCTGTACCCATTCATGCAGTTGAAGGATGTAATTGTTGGACATGAACTTAAAAGAATGCTGACTTTAGAATATTTTTATATATGCTTTGAATGAACCTTTTATGTAAATTGTGATTCAACATCTCTAACAACAGAAAGCTGAAAACTTCACTAAAATTACTCAATAAAATAGTTTGTATGAATCTTTTCTGCCTGCTCAGTAATGGAGATTTATATATGTGGAAGAATTTGGTCTCAGTGTTAACTACTACTTGAAAGTAAGGCTCAAACTATCTGAAAGTAGAGAAACAGCCCGCACTCATCTAATTATTGCCAATAACTGTTACCAGACTGGGAAAACCTAGTAGATACTCATGACAAACTGGTCTAAGTCTGATTGCAAAGTGTTACATAAAATATCATGAAATAACAATATGTTTATAGCAAATGGATAAATGAAAAAAGTCAATGGCAAAAATTAATGACTTCAAGTTAAAACTTCATGTAAAAGTTATTTTAGGAATCTTTGCAGCCCATTTCTACACTGCCCAAATAATCTGTTTTGGAATTAAAGTAAGATAAAAGAGCATCAACATTCTTCCCAATATGTACAGTCCCCCATCTTGTGATTATCTGTTCACTTATTGTTCCAATCTCAAATAGATAAAACTTATGCCAGACTCTGAGATATGCCATGTCTTAAGTAAAAAGACAATACACAGCCCTGAGAAAGTAAGTAGTGTAGTAAGAAAGAAATCATTTTAAAAGGAGGTAATGGAATTTCTGTACCTATAAGAATTTTACATTTAATAGAAAATATGTTAATAAGCTTTTTGGAAACAGTTCTCAAGTGATCTTGAGAACATGGATAACAAGATAAATTAAATGTAGAAGCAGAAAAGCAAAAAGCAATTAAGTAATACATTGGAATAACCCACAAATGATGTTCAACATGGCTTTTTAACTTGTTTATGCTTTGGTGATAAACCCCAAGGAACTTTGGCTCAATGTGTTGCTGTTTTTTTATTGATTGTGGCCATTTGTGTGTTTTGTGAGTATGCAGATGGATAGTTCATAACTAGAGAATCTCATACACTTAGGCATATCTGTATCTGGAAGTTGGAGCCAGTTGTTTTAGTCCAAAGACTGCTTATGAAATTTTAATTTGTTACTGTAAAACCCAATTTTACATAAATATTGGATCACTTAATCGAATACGAGTATGAAATGAATCATATTAACATGAAAGTGTGAGTTGAGTGCTTTAAGAGTCTTAGGGAAAGAATCTATTGCTAAAAATGTCTGAAGTAATAATTTATCAAAATCCCATGCTTTATATGACTTCTGTGTTAACCAATAAACAGGATGTCCCAAAAACTTAGAACTTTTATCTTAGTACTGAGATAAAAAAAATACTTCTTGATTTGTATTCAACTGATTTTTCTGCAAAGCAGAGCAAACAAACACACAATCTATACCAATGTACTTACCCTAGTATAATTCAATTTTCTATTATTTAAAACCATCCTGGCCATATAAGTCAATTTCCTCAGAGAAACATGTTAAGCAGTGATAATTTTTGATACAACAACAAAAATTCCTGAAACCAATACTGTTAAAACCTAGTGTCTAGTCTGTTGTGCTCCTATAATAAAATATCTGAGATTATATAATCCATGAACAATATAAATTTATTCTTACAGTTCTGGAGGGTGAGAAGCCCAAGATGAAGGTTCCAGCAAGTTTGGTGTCTGGTGATGACAGTCTTCTCCTTCCAAGATGGTGCCTTGTTGCCACATCTTCCAGAGGGGACAAATGCTGTGTCTTCACATGGGAGAAGCGACACAGAAAGGCTAACACTTTTCCTGAAGCCCTTTTATAAACACCCTAGTCCCTTTCCTGAGGGCTCCACCTTCATGACTTAATCACCACCTAAAGACCTCATGTCGTATTATTATTACATTGGTTACTAAGTTTCAATATATGAATTTCGGGAAATACATTCAGATCCTAGCACTTAGGATATCAATTTCTCATCTAAGCTACCATATGTGATATTCTTATCATCAATACTAATGAGAATTTAATTAATTCATTCCTACTTAGGTAACTTTTTTTTTTTTTTTTTTTTGAGACGGAGTTTCACTGTTACACTCCACCCAGACTGGAGTGCAATGGCACAATCTCGGCTCACCGCAACCTCCGCCTCCTGGGTTCAAGCAATTCTCCTGCCTCAGCCTCCCGAGTAGCTGGGACTACAGGCGTGTGCCACCATGCCCAGCTAATTTCTGTATTTTTAGCAGAGACGGGATTTTACCTTGTTGACCAGGATGGTCTCAATCTCTTGACCTCATGATCCATGCGCCTCAGCCTCCCAAAGTGCTGGGATTACAGGTGTGAGCTACCACGCCCGGCCTATTTTCTTTTTTTTCTTCTTTTTTTGACCCGCAGTAGTAGCTACAAATTTTGCCACAATCAGTTCAATTTGTTAATGTCCGCCTCACCTGCTTTAATGTTAGTCTTGCTGTTTTCTTGATGCTGGACTTTCCTTTTTTTCCCCTTTTTCCTGTATTCTTGGTCTCTACCTCCCTAATCCCATAAACAGTTCTATTGCCTCTCTGGGAACTTTAGTCCTTTAATGCTTCTATAACTTTCTTATAACTTTAATCAATTGCTCCTTCTCTTTTGATTCCTTCTTCTGATTTTATAACTATACCTACTATCAAATTACATTATTGAACTAAACACTGTAATTTCTGTCTCACAGAAAAAAATCTACATTTTTTGTTTTAAGATGGGGTTTCACTATGTTGGTCAGGCTGGTCTTGAACTCCCTACCTCAGAGGATCCGCCCGCCTTGGCCTCCAAAGAAAATTTACATTTTTTATTCCTTCCCAAACTTTGAAACAGAAGTCTCCACCAATTGATCTCTGTTGATTGCCTCTCTTCAATTCTTCCAGTATGTCTTAAATAAACATTTCTATTACAATTTCTCACCAAAGACTTTCCAAGTATTAGATTGTTGGCATCTTCCTTGTCTTCATCTAAATATTTATTTTCACTTTCCCACACTGTTCACCATCATCTTCTTGAAAATCCATCTTTTCCTGTCATTCCCTACACAATGTTTCTAATCTCTTCTATAATTCTGTTTTTTTTTTTTTCTGTTTCATTCCCCAATTGCTGTTCCTTATTCCATCTTTAAATCTTGGCATTCCCAAGTGCTCAAATGTTTTTAATCTCATGATTCTCTATATTTTTCTTTCCTTACCAAGAACACATCAATTAACATGGTTTTAACTATCAATATTTTAACTTTTAAAGTGGTATATCCTGCAGTAGGCTCTTTTACATTCCAGACTTACATTGTCCCCACCACCAAGCCCTTAAATACAAATAAGCCAAACAAAATATATTATTTCTTAACTAAATCTCTTTTAAATGTCAAGGGTGCTCAGCAGCTGTCAGGAAGCCAATTTCCAATCTATAAGGGAAGTCAGAATATCACTGTAAATACAAGATAGATAATATTGAATTTCCAGAACTCCACATGATTGAAAGTAGTATTTCATAAGACAATAGAGGGTTGAGACAAGATTGCCCTCAAAGATCTGTGTTTCAATAAATGCTGATATTTGTTAAGCTGTTTCTTGTAATGAATGGGTTCATCTAGCTACCAAGCTCATTTTACTGACTAGGATGTATAAGCTAAGGCAGTACAAGAAATTTTCCTTTTTTACTTCATCCCAAACCAGCATTCAAAGTCTTCTCTAATTAAAAGGTGGAAAAAAGCATTTAAAGAATATATATATCAAAAGATACCAAATCCATTAAATTTTTTAGGACTCACAGCTCTTTTCTGCCATAACCTTCTCTTGTTGAATTCTTTTTGTTAGATAATGTCATCACCATCCATCAAATCTAAGAGAGAAAATTGCCTAGGCCTAAGTTCTCATTTTCACCATTCCAAATAAAATTATAACTGCTCACAAGTTTTGTTCATTCTACTTTTTAAAAATCCCAATTCCTATCCATTGTAATGAATAAGTCCTTAACATATATACTCATCATTGTAATAGCTTATTGATTCCATTGCTCTTTCTTCATACCATGCTGACATGGCTACTTGTCACACTTTCAGAAATGCTATTGTGTTAAAAAAAAAAAAAACCATGTGGAGGGCTTCCACCTAAAATATACCAGTAATAAAAATTATGTAAATATTAAGTTTAAATTTATTAGCTATTCTCTATACCTCCTTTGTATGCAAATAACCCCAGAAATCATGTCCAAGCTCAAGAAGTACCTCCCCCAGATTCACACCTTCTTCCATGCACTAGAAAATAATCTCACTCTTCTAAACTTCTTGAAATTTATTTTTACCTTTTTCATTATGCCCTTTACTTACAATTTGTTTTGTAATTATTTAAATGTATTTTCTATGTACGTAAGTCATAATGTTGAGCACCTTTAAGGACTGTGCCTTTATTCATTTTATGCACTCAGAAATTAATAAATCAATGTTTAATTTTACATTTGGGATATAAGTGTGTAGGCTTAAAACATTACTCTGAGAGTAGAGTGATTGATATACATGATAAGTAGAAAATTATGAACACAAAGACTAGTTGGGAGGTTTCGGAGACACTCTGGCAAAAGGTCCTGAACAAATATATTTAAAAAGTATGAATCTCATTATATCATCCATATTTTACTGTTCAGTTGTTTTAAAAGAAATACTATTGTCATAAATTGTCTCATAAATTTAAAGGACTGATATCATTATGCTTGGAAAGTTGACTCTAGTAAATTACATAAGTCCTGGTTATCATTCTAAAGTACATTTAACTTCTAAGAAAATATCATATTTTCTCCTGTTATATATCTTAGCAACCAAATGAGAACTGCAGTAATCATCACCCCTGTCTCAAACTCTGTAACTCTGTGACATCTGACTCATCTTTTCTTCATTGCACAGCAGGTCAGAAAACTGGAAGGTTGGGTTGATGACAGTTGTATCACAACCATTAAGATGAAATAAGACAAACTATTCATCCAAAGAATAGCAACAACAAAAAGAAAATTGTTGGGTTTCAAAATGCTCAATACTGATAGCCCAAGTCACACAGTAGTCTCCTCTTGAAGACTACTATTTTTTTGTAGTCTTCTCTTGAAATTTCATTGTACAATAAGTAGAAAAAGCCAAGCAGATGGCCCCAGGATTGTCAGGAAATTATTCTGTGTGTTTCACGAGAGTAGTGATTCAAGGTTGTATACATTATGTATTCACCTTTCTCAGAAAGATTCCATGTGCATGAAACAGTCCTATTCTAATACTGAAGAAAGCTGGCTCTATTGGATAGAGATATCCAATTTATAATGTTATACAAAAAATATTGATGCAAATAAAAGCTGAATGAGTTCACAAATAAAGCAGTAAACTAGAATTGTATCTTTGCATGGAAATAACTCCTACCATGCATGTAATGTATTACAAGCCCAGAGCTAGATTTAGAATTTCTCAATTAACAATTTTGTAATTATTCTATATTATACAGAAGTTATTTCTAAAAATGTATGTCAAATACCTATACCTACTCTTTATGTCTACCATTTCACTGGAAGCTGGTAAAGTACAGAAGAATTATGATCAGAACAGCATGGTTTCTCTTTCTTTTCTAATTTCTTCCACACACACAAAAACTTAGAACAACTCTGGTCTTCTGGTTTCAAAGATAGTGTCTGGCTTCCATTAACAGTAAAATTAAAACAGCGTTATTATCATACATCATTTTGGAATCTTTTTTTCCCTTTGCCCTAATCCTCATGTGTATTGAAATTCTGCTCCAACTATGACCCCCACCAAGAGATATTCTGCCTTTTGAAATATTTTCTAATTTCGCCTATCAAATGTAGCTGCTTATATTCTGCTTCCTTACATCAGGTTGAAACTCTTTTTAATAGTTGTGCAAAGCTGAATAATGGTTTCTCAAAGGTATCAGGACCTAATCCCTGGAAACTGTAAATCTTATTTGATAAGAAAAAAGATCTTTGTAGATGAGATTAAATTAAAGATCTTGGCATGGAGAAATTATCCTGGATTACTTGTGTGGACATTTGCCATGGCAAGTGTCTTATAAGAGAAAAGAAGAGAGATTCAACACTATCCACAAATGGAGGCAGAGATCAAAAGTAATTCAGTCACAAACCAAAGAATGACAGCAGCGACCAGAAGCTAGAAGAGGCACGAAATGGATTCTCTTGTAAAGCCTTCCTAGAAAACATGGGCTCTGCTGACATCTAATTTCATACTTCTGGCCTCCAGAACTACAAATAATAAATTTCTGTGGTTTTGGTCAATCAGGTGTGTCAATTTGTTACAGCAGCCACAGGAAACTAATACAATATTCTAACAAATTCCTGCTAAACTGCTAGTGACCAAACATGACTTAATATTTTACGGTGAAAGAAATGTATCAAAATAATCCCTAGAGAAAAAATTTAACTTAATTGTATGTATTTATTATTATTAGGAGTTTGGCTGTGTTACTCAAGAATGTAGAAGTGTTTCTAAGTAAGAAGAATGTTTAGTTGGAAGCAGGTATCACTTAAATATGTCCACAGAATCAAGCCTGGTGAAAGTTTTAATCATGGAATGGCTGCATCCCAGGAGTATCTCCATTGCTTTGAACAGTTTATTTTTAATCTGTTTCTTCTTCTTCCCAAACTTAGCACAACTAGAAAACTAAGTTAAAAGACTGCAATTGATACAAAATCTTGAAAAGTTTAACTTGGTAGGTCACAGCCAGCAATATTTAAATATTCAACTATCGGCTACATCTATCATGACACTTATCTTTTTATGCTTTTAATTTTTATTCTCATGAAAAGAATTAAGGAACTTCTCCTTTATTTATTAGCCATCTTTGCTTATGAAGGTCCAGTTTAAGTTGAAAGGCAATATTTCTTTTGGGTTGTTTATACAATCTTGTAGAAATTCCTTATATATTCTTAATATAGACCTTCCTTCATGACATGTATTGCAAATAACCTCATTGGTTACCTATTCACACTCTTAGTAGCTAATCAAACTCTTTCGATAAAGAGTTTTTACATCTAATGTGAAACAATTTACCAAGGTTTTGCTTTACACTCAGTACTTTTCTGTTACATTTAAGAAAACTGCCTACCAAAAGATCATAAAAACAGTGTCCTTTATGATTTTCTGGAAACAGTCTATTTTTACATTTCAGAACTGCACTCTAAAACTGCAATCTGCTTGGCATTTGTGTGGGAAATGGGGTAAGGAAGGCTTTGTTGTTGTTGTTCACATGGCCGTCCAGTTGTATTAGTGTATTTGATTGAATAGAATGCATCAATGTTCTGCAATGTCACCTTTTCAAAAATCAAGGAGATAGAGTCTGCACTCTCAGTTATGTTCCATTTTTACATGTTTATATTTGTCTATGTTCAATCTACACTATACTGTCTTAATTATTGTAGCTTTTAACAAATTATGATATATGGTAATATATGTCCTCCAATTATTTTCGTTAAAAAGTACTCATATTCTTGGCCCTTTGAATTTCCTCTAATTTAGAGCTAGCTTGCCAATTCACACACAGATGTACAATTTGGGGATTTTAAATAAAATAAATTTAATCTATAGATCAATTCAAGAAAAACCGACAATCTAACCTGTGGATATATCACCTCTTTGCATTTATTAACATTGCCTTTTATTAGACATATTTCTAAGTACTTTATATTTCCAATGCATTTGTAATTCATAAAATTTTGATAATTATATTATCTCACTATTAACTCTGATCATAGATATACAACTGGTTTTATGTAATGACTCTGACAAATAACAGCTTCATTTACATATTCTAATAATTTATATATTCTTTTTATCTGTAATTTATACAATCATATTTACTGTAAAAATTAGTTGTTTTTTTAATTTTTATTTCATTTTAGGTTTTGGGGTACATGTGCAGAACGTGCAAGATAGTTGCATAGGTACACACATGGCAGTGTGTTTAGCTGCCTTCCTCCCCTTCACCCACATTTGGCATTTCTCCCGAGGCTATCCCCCCCAGTTCCCCCCTGGCTGTCCCTCCCCTATTCCCCTAATAGACCCCAGTGTGTAGTACTCCCCTCCCTGTGTCCATGTGTTCTCATTTTTCTCATCAGCCTATGAGTGAGAATATATGGTATTTCGTTTTCTGTTCTTGTGTCAGTTTGCTGAGAATGATGTTCTACAGATTCATACATATCCTTACAAAGGACAAAAACTCATCATGTTTGATTGCTGCATAATATTCCATGGTGTATATGTGCCACATTTTCCCAGTCCAGTCTATCATCAATGGGCATTTGGGTTGGTTCCAGGTCTTTACTATTGTAAACAGTGCTGCAATGAACATTCCTGTGCATGTGTCCTTATAGTAGAATGATTTATAGTCCTTTGGATATATACCCAGAAATGGGATTGCTGGGTCAAATGGAATTTCTATTTCTAGGTCCTTGAGGAATCGCCACACTGTCTTCCACAATGGTTGAACTAATTTACATTCCCACCAACAGTGTAGGAGTGTTCCTATTTCTCCACATCCTCTCCAGCATCTGTTGTCTCCAGATTTTTTAATGATCACCATTCTAACTGGCGTGAGATGGTATCTCAATGTGGTTTTGATTTGCATCTCTCTAATGACCAGTGATGATGAGCATTTTTTCATGTGTTTGTTGGCCTCATGTATGTCTTCTTTTGTAAAGTGTCTGTTCATATCCTTTGCCCATTTTTGAATGGGCTTGTTTGTTCTTTTCCTGTAAATCTGTTTGAGTTCTTTGTAAATTCTGGATTGTGTGCAGGAATTTATCCATTTCTTCCTGGTTTACTAGTTTATGTGCATAGAGTTGTTTGTAGTATTCTCTGATGACGGTTTGAATTTCTGTGGAATCTGTGGTGATTTCCCCTTTATCGTTTTTTATTGCATCTATTTGGTTGTTCTCTCTTTTCTTTTTTATCAGTCTGGCTAGTGGTCTGTCTATTTTGTTGATCTTTTTGAAAAACCAGCTCTTGAGTTTATTGATTTTTTGAAGGGTTTTTCTTGTCTCTATCTCCTTCAGTTCTGCTCTGATCTTAGTTATTTCTTGTCTTCTGCTAGGTTTTGAGATTTTTTGATCTTGCTCCTCTAGCTCTTTCAATTTTGATGATAGGGTGTCAATTTTGGATCTCTCCACTCTTCTCATGTGGGCACTTATTGCTATATATTTTCCTCTACAGACTGCTTTCAGTTTTTCCCAGAGATTCTGGCATGTTGTGTCTTCATTCTCGTTGGTTTCAAAGAACTTCTTTATTTCTGACTTCATTTCATTGTTTATCCAATCAACATTCAAGAGCCAGTTGTTCAGTTTCCATGAAGCTGTGAGGTTCTGAGTTAGTTTCTGAATTCTGAGTTCTAACTTGATTGCACTATGGTCAGAGAGACTGTTTGTTATGATTTCAGTTGTTTTGCATTTGCTGAGGAGTGCTTTACTTCCAATTATGTGGTCAGTTTTGGAGTAGGTGTGATGTGGTGCTGAGAAGAATGTATAATCTGTGGATTTGGGGTGGAAAGTTCTGTAAATGTCTGTCAGGTTTGCTTGTTCCAGGTCTGAGTTCAAGCCCTGGATATCCTTGTTAATGTTCTGTCTGGTTGATCTGTCTGATATTGACAATAGAGTGTTAAAGTCTCCCACTATTATTGTGTGGGAGTCTAAGTCTCTTTGTAAGTCGTTAAGAACTTGCCTTATATATCTTGGTGCTCCTGTGTTGGGTCCATATATATTTAGGATCGTTAGCTCTTCGTGTCGTATTGATCCTTTTACCATTATGTAATGACCTTCTTTGTCTCTTGATCTTTGTTGCTTTAAAGTCTATTTTATCAGAGATGAGAATTGCAACTCCTGCTTTCTTTTTGCGCTCCATTTGCTTGGTAAATCTTCCTCCATCCCTTTATTTTGAGCCTTTGTGTATCCTTGCATGTGAGGTGGGTTTCCTGGATACAGCACACCGATGGGTTTTGGTTTTTTATCCAATTTGCCAGTCTGTGTCTTTTGATTGGTGCATTAAGCCCATTTACATTTATGGTTAATATTGTTATGTGTGAATTTGATACTGCCATTTTGATGGTAGCTGGCTGTTTCGCCCATTGGTTGATGCAGATCCTTCATTTTGTTGATGCTCTTTAGCGTTTGGTATGTTTTTAGAATGGCTGGTACTGCTTGTTCCTTTCTATGTGTAGTGCCTCTTTCAGGAGCTCTTATAAAGCAGGCCTGGTGGTGACAAAATCTCTGAGTACTTGCTTGTTCGTGAAGGATTTTATTCTTCCTTCACTTATGAAGCTCAGCTTGGCTGGATATGAAATTCTGGGTTGAAAGTTCTTTTCTTTAAGGATGTTGAATATTGGCCTTACTCTCTTTTGGCTTGTAGAGTTTCTGCAGAGAGATCTGCTGTGAGTCTGATGGGCTTCCCTTTGTGGATGACCAGACCTTTCTCTCTGGCTGCCCTTAGTATTTTCTCCTTCATTTGAACCCTGGTGAATCTGATGTTTATGTGCCTTGGTGTTGCTCTTCTTGCAGAATATCTTTGTGGTGTTCTCTGTATTTCCTGGAGTTGAGTATTGGCCTGCCTTGCTAGGTTGGGGAAATTTCCCTGGATAATATCCTGAAGAGTATTTTCCAGCTTGGATTCATTCTCTTCTTCACATTCTGGTACACCTATCAAACGTAGGTTAGGTCTCTTCACATAGTCCCACATTTATTGGAGATTTTGTTCATTCCTTTTTGCACTTTTTTCTCTAATCTTGGTTTCTCATTTTATTTCATTGAGTTGATCTTCGACTTCTGATATTCTTTCTTCTGCTTGGTCAATTCGGCTGTTGAAACTTGTGCATGCTTCGTGAAGTTCTCGTGTTGTGTTTTTCAGCTCCTTCAATTCATTCATATTCCTCTCTAAGTTGTCCATTCTTGTTATCATTTCCTCGAATCTTTCTTCAAATCTTTTTTCAAGGTTCTTAGTTTCTTTGCATTGATTTAGAACATGTTCTTTTAGCTCACTGAAGTTTCTCATTATCCACCTTCTGAAGTCTGATTCCGTCATTTCGTCACACTCATTCTCCATCCAGCTTTGTTCCCTTGCTGGTGAGGAGTTTTTGTCCTTTGTAGGAGGTGAGGTGTTTTGGTTTTGGGTGTTTTCCTCCTTTTTACGCTGGTTTCTTCCCATCTTTGTGGATTTATCCACCTGTCATCTTAGTAGTTGCTGACTTTTCAATTGGGTCTCTGAGTGGACACCCAGATTGTTGATGATGAAGTATTTTGGTTACTTAGTTTTCCTTCTAACAGTCTAGTCCCTCTGCTGTATGACTGCTGAGGTCCACTCCAGGCCCTGCTTGTCTGGGGTACACCTGTAGCAGCTGCAGAACAGTGAGGGATGCTACCAGTTTCTCCTTCTGCTATCTTTGTCCCAGAATGATGCCTGCTAAATGTCAGTCTGATTAGTCCTTTTTTGAGGTGACTCTTTGGATATACAGGGGTCAGGGAGCTGCTTGAGGTGATGGTCTGTACTTTATAGGAGCTCCAGTGCTGAGCTATGAGCTCCGTTGTTCATTCAGGGTTGTTGGGCGGGTGTGATTAGGTCTGCTGCAGCAGAACTTATAAAACCCCTTTTTTTTCCCCTCAGATGCTCTGTCTCAGGGAGTTGGGGCTTTCTTTATGAGTATCTGTTGTACTGTGCTGCCCAGCTAGGAGTCAGTCTAGTCACTATTTGCCTGCCAAGGCTCCGCCCTGCTGCCGCAGGGCTTTGCCCTGCTGCCACAGGGCTCCAACCTACTGTGTTGGGCTCCGCCCTATTGGTGGAGTCTCTCTGTTATGGCAGGTTGCCTTGGCAATGGCAGGCTGCTTCCGCAATGGGCGTGTACCTCAGTAGGGGTGATATGTGTCCGTAGTGGGGGAGGCCCCTCCCCCACCAAGCTGCACCATCCTGGATTCTGCTGAGCTCGCAGTAAAACTCTCAACCCTGAGCGTTTCAAATCGCAGTTGTTTCTCCCTGTGGGGGTGGGACCCACCGAGCCTGATCACCTGGCTCCCTGCCTCAGAGTCCTTTCTCTCTCTCTCTCTCTCTCTTTTTATGGTTGACTCTCTCTCAGGTGTTTCAGTTGCCCACCGATAGGGCACCAGGATCTGTGTGATTTCCCATGCTGCGGCCCACTGCACTGGCTCAAATCATGCTTCCCAGGAATCTCCTGGTCTGGCTCACTGTCCAAGTCCCATTTAATCCGATGGATATGTTAATCTGCCCTCCCAAATCTCAGATTGCCGGTTTAACAGGGCACTCAGACCAGTGAGTTTTGTGCAGGGTGCCGCTGCGGTGTGGTGCTGGCTGAATCAGCCGCGCAAGCCTAAAGGGCTGCGCTGGTGTCCTGTGTCTCTCCTACACCTGGGAATTTCCCCATTCTGTGGGCAACAAAAGTCCATCTGAAAATGTGGCTAGGACTCACCCTCTGTGCCTTCACTGAGAGCTGCAATCCTGAGTTGTTCCTACTGCACCATCTTGGAAATCCCCATCAAAAATTACAGTTTTATTTGTTCCTTTTTAATTGTTATACCATTTTCTCCTGCCTCATTATACTACCTAAATTATTTAATGTAAAGAGTGAAAATGGGAATTATCTTATCTCATGTAGCATATAACAGGAAGCTTTCAAACTTCTATAAACAAGTGTAATGTTTATAAGCCTGTTGTTTATGAATAAGTTATGTTTTTTGTAGTACTTTCTGTCACATTGATTTTTATTTCTAGTTTGGTAATTGTCTCTAAAAATAGACATTGATTTCATCAAATGATTTTTATGACACTATTGAGTTGATTTAATAAGTTTACTCTTGTTCTGCTAATGTGATAAAACACCTTGATTAATTTTCAAATGTTAAATTAGTATTTTATTCCTGAGAAAATACAAATCTGTGCCATCACAGTTTTCTTTTCATAAATATTTACATTTGATGTGTTAATATTCTGTGTAGAGATTTGCGTGGTCATTAATGAAGTTGGCTTGAAATTTTCCTGAATGGTAACATCACCATGAAGTTGATTCCAAAGTTATACTTGTCTTATAAAATTTCCTACCTTTTTAGTGTAGCACTGTCTTCAACTGCCTTGGCAATGGCAGGCTGCTTCCACAATGGGCATGTACCTCAGTAGGGGCGGTATGTGTCCGTAGTGGGGGATATATTACTGAATCCACATTTATCTCACATTTTCTCCCTTTGAATAATTCTTTGATAGATCTAAACTGTTCGCATTGTGTCCCTCTTCTTGTTTCACTTTTGGTGGTAAATTATATTTTCAAAGAAACTTGTCTACTTCATATAAATCTTAATGTTTGAAATGCTTTCACCATAACAAGATAAAATTGACAATTTTTCATTCAACCTATTCTTTAGTTTTGAAAATAAATTTCTGTTCCAAACTGTAATAAATTCTTTAACATTGCATACTGAATATTTAAATAATATTTCTACATTTGTTTTAAGTTTAACTCATGTTTGTATCAATTATTTGGACTGTGTTTTTGCTGTTGGCCATGATTTTGTCATTGTATGCTTTTAAAACACATAGCAGCTTTTCTATTCTTTATTTATTATCATCAATCTCTGAGGGCTCATTAATAAATTTTCAGTGTTTAGTTTTTTAATAAATACATAAACATTCTACATTCTGATTTTATATACACATGGCTATATCCCTCTCATGCTTCCCAAATGATATCCTGATTATATAGACATCTTTAGTGATGGGTTTTAACTCTCCAAGATATCTGTAAAAGTTGCTTAGTCATCTCTAATGTATAATAATTGAGAGAAAAAATCTGATGCCATTCATATTTGTATTTCTAAATTTAGAAAAAATCTTTTATTTTAAAAGTGCTGTTACATTTTGTTTCATTTTATCTGTATTGTTTGGGGGATTTGAATAACATATTATTCTTATAATTGATTTGTGCATGGAAAATGACAAAACTAATGCTGCCTAGGTTTTTCTCTTTCTTCAGCATTTCTTCCTATTATATTATCTCCAATACAGTTACATTAATCTTCAATACATTTATTCAGAGATATAAGAAATACTAAGGTTAGACGGAGAACGACTTTAAAAAGTGTGATAAAATATCCTGAGCTATTTCTAATAGTAGGAATCACCCAGAACTCTGACATAGAGACATGCATAAAAGATTTAAATAAGTTATCTTTTAACTATTCTTCCTATCATGACTAGTTTTTCATCACCCAAGACCTGCAAATTGTATGTGAAACTTGTGTTTCATTATGAATGGTAGGAAATGGGGGATTTTAAGAATGGACTTAGGTTAAAATACAATGCCATTTTCTAGGAGCATGAGCACACAATGTTACTAACTTCTCTGGGAGTGAATTTCCTTTCCTATCATCTGAGGAAATTCACATTATCCTCTTAATTTCTATCATATCATTAGGAATAAATACATATTGGCTTTTTATTATTACTTTTACATTATAATTGGTGGTGTTATTGCTATCAGCATCAGCATAACTGTTTTAAAATTTATGCCTACTGTTATATAACCAGATATGAAGACTTGATTAATAGTTATCAATCCCAGATGTTGCGATGAACTACTATGGTTGGTTATATTGGTGCCTAAGTAAGTCATAGTTTTTGAAAGAAAAGCCAGTTAACATAAGGCTTTGCATCTTTAAAATATTTACTTTTTTATTGCACACTGGTTATTTAAACAAATATTCCTGAGTTCTTTCATGATGTAAAAAAGATGCATATCCTTTTTGTCTTTTGTTGTTCTTCCACTTAGGTTGTTTGGAAGCCACATTTTAACTTCAAAAACTTTTATGTTGTTTCCAGAAGTGCCCTTCAATACCAGGAAAATATCACTCCTAACTCTCCTATGTAATTATTTAATGGGGTAAAGGATACTTTTTTACCTTTCTACAAACCTTCTTCTGAATGATTAATGAAAAGCTCCTCAACTCATGCTTCCAGATTCAAGATTTTCCTCTGATTTACAATGCTTTTTTCATCCCTATCAGTTGCACTATTCACATAATCACATTTACCTAATTCAGGAGTATTGCTTTAATATTCCATCTGGTCTCTCTACTTCTAATGTCCATTTATCTAAACCACTTTTCACAACGATACCCTCATAGTTTTCTATAGTAATCCTAGGTAATCACTCCTTATATTTTGCAGAGCAAGCAATACCTATCCAGTGCAGAGACTGCAGTAGATGCCTTACATGTAGAGTTTTCAGGCTTGCTGCTAATACAAGAGTGTTATCACAATCCAGTAGATGAGCAAATGTAAACACAAAGTACTTAGGTTGCTTACACAGCTCATCAGGTACAAATCTAAGGTAAAATCATTTCGCACTTCAAAGGCAGCTCTTTTTTCCAGGTTATCAAGTTATCTGCCATCAAAGTCCAGTACATTACAAGTCCTGAATGAATTAGCTTCAACTCTAGTTTTTTCTTCCAACTTTAAATTCATTCATTGACTTCATATTTTCTGTAGTTTATTGAAACTTATGACAATCCTTAATCAAGACTTCAGAATTTCTTTCTTGATTACTCTATTATCATTACTTGGTTTACCTTTTACTGTTCCTCTTCATGATCCCTAAATTTTGAAATCCTTCCCATTAGGATCATTTTTAATACTACATCCTCCAGGAAGGAATGACTGTTTTCCTTCTGAGAAGTAATTAGTAATTCTTATAGTTCCTTAGTATATTGCTTCATAGTAACTTGTATTAGAATTATTTATAAACAAGTCTTTTCCCCCTACAACAAATTACACATTTATCTTGAAATGTAACTTATTTGTGCCTTTGTTTGGTAATTATCAGCAGGAATTACACAGAATGAAGGTTCAATAGGGTAAGTTTACTTGAAGTGCCTAAAGTAAAATATCACATTAGTGTTCATTGGAACTTAAAGGCAGGATATCCAATGTCAAACTTCTTTTCTTATATTGCTCTTCCTCGAAAAAAAAGTTATTGAATTTTTATATGTTTAATGTAATTAACTTCAAAGACAACTAACAAAATCAACAATCGTCGTGAAATAAATATCCTCTAAAATGTACTTTCTAATTCTATTACTTAACATTGATACATTTTCCTCTTATATTACTTTCCAGAAGGGAGTCAGTGAATCCATGATTATTTGAGAGCTGATTATAAGTTTGTAAATTATCCAGTCCATTGACTTCTTCTCCTGCCTTCTGCTAAATGACTTTTGCCCATTTTTTCCCTTCATTAGCACAGTGAAACTCAGAGAAATCTAAAAAACATGTTATTCAACTCATTCAATTTCACTTTCTGTTATGGAATAAATAATAGGGGATATATTTCAATTATTTATCAAAAATAATGCTTATAAATTACCTGGGAATTTTTGGTGTTCCATCTCTGTAATTAATACAGTTAATTGGCAGTTAACTCTACATATTGTACTTAAGAATAAATCAACATGCTTTATTGCCTCTCCAGCAGGAATATTATTTATTTGGATATTGGTTATTTGCAAGATTAATCAACATGCATGTGCCAAAACTCTATAAATTATTGTAATATTCTTAACTAAGTAAAAACCAGAAATATGAGTAGCCGTAGACAACCACAATATCCCTCCTTAGTTATGGGGTTTTACCTTAACAACTGTAGCTGCTGTCTTCCTAGCCACACCTCATAGTAAAATAAATATTACTATGGCAAAATCTCATTGTGAATACAAGTTTCATTAAGAATGCTGAAGCTGAGGAAGCAATTAAGAGCCTACCACACAAAAAAAGCCCAGGTCCAGATGGGTTCACAGCCAAATTCTACCAGACACACAAAGAGGAACTGTTACCATTCCTTCTGAAACTATTCCAAATAATCCAAAAAGAGGGAATCCTTCCCAGATCATTTTATGAGACCAACATCAACATGATACAAAACCTGGCAGAGACTCAACAAGAAAAAAAAAACTTCAGGCTAATATCCATGATGAACATAGATGCAAAAATCTTCAATAAAATACTGTCAAGCCAATTGCAACAGCATAACAAAAAGCTTATCCACCATGATCAAGTAGGATTCATCCCAGGGATGCAAGGCTAGTTCAACATACACAAGTCTATAAACGTAATTCACCACATAAACAGAACCAAAAACAAAAACCACATGATTATCCCAATTGACACAGAGAAGGCCGTTGTCAAAATTCAAAAGCCCTTTATGCTAAAAACCCTCAATAAACTTGGTATTGATGGAACGTATCACAAAATAATAGAAGCTATTTATGACAAACTGACAGCCAATATCATACTGAAAGGGCAAAAACTGGAAGCATACCCTTTGAAATCTGGCACTAGAAAAGGATGCCCTCTCTCACCACTCCTATTCAATATAGTACTGGAAGTTCTAGCCAGAGCAATCAGGCAAGAAAAAGAAATAAAGGATATTCAAATAGGAAAGGAGGAAGTCAAATTGTCTCTATTTGCAGATGACATGATAGTATATCTAGAAGACCCCATCATTTCAGCCCAAAACTCCTGAAACTAGTAAGCAACTTCAGCAAAGTCTCAGAATACAAAATCAATGTGCAAAAATCACAAGCATTCCTATACACAAGTAACAGACTTAAAGAGAACAGAATCAAGAACAAACTGCCATTCACAATTGCTACAAAGAGAATAAAATACCTAGGAATACAACTCACAAGGAACATAAAGGACCTCTTCAAGGAGAACTACAAACCACTGCTCAATGAAATAAGAGAGGACACAAACAGATGGAGAAACATTCCATGTACATGGTTAGGAAGAATCAATATTGTGAAAATGGCCAAACTGCCCAAAGTAATTTACAGACTCAATGCTACCAATGACCTTCTTCACAGAACTGGAAAAAACTACCTTAAACTTCATATGGAACCAAAGGAGAGCCCGCATAGCCAAGTCAATTCTAAGCAAAAAGAACACAGTGGGAGGCATCACACTACTGGACTTCAAACTATATTACAAGGCTACAGTAATCAAAACAGCATGGTACTGGTATCAAAACAGAGATATAGACCAATGGAACACAACAGAGGCATTGGGGGCAACACAACATATCTACTATTATACAATTTTTGATAAACCTGACAAAAACAAGCAATGAGGAAAGGATTCCCTGTTTAATAAATGGTGTTAGGAAAACTGGCTAGCCATGTGCAGAAAGCAGAAACTGGACCCCTTCCTGACACCTTACACTAAAATTAACTCCAGTTGGATTAAAGACTTAAACATAATACCTGGCACCATAAAAACCCTAGAAGAAAATCTAGGCAAAACCATTCAGGACATAGGAGTAGGCAAGGACTTCATGACCAAAACACCAAAAGCATTGGCAACAAAAGCCAAAATAGACAAATGGGACCTAATTAAACTCCACAGCTTCTGCATGGCAAAAAAAAAAAAAAATTCATTAGAGTGAATTGGCAACCAAGACAATGGGAAAAAATTTTTGCAGTTTACTCATCTTACAAAGGGCTGATATCCAGGATTTACAAAGAACTCAAACAGATTTACAGGAAAAAAACAAGCAAGCCCATTCAAAAATGGGCAAAGGATATGAACAGACACTTTACAAAAGAAGACATACATGAGGCCAACAAACACATGAAAAAATGCTCATTATCACTGGTCTTTGGAGAAATGCAAATCAAAACCACATTGAGATACCATCTCATGCCAGTTAGAATGGCAATCATTAATGAATCTGGAGACAACAGATGCTGGAGAGGATGTGGAGAAACAGGAACAATTTTTCACTGCTGGTGAGAGTGTAAATTAGTTCAACCATTGTGAAAGACAGTGTGGCAATTACTCAAGGACCTAGAAGTAGAAATTCCATTTGACCCAGCAATCCCATTACTGGGTATATATCCAAAGGACTATAAATCGTTCTACTATAAGGACACATGCACATGAATGTTCATTGCACCACTGTTTACAATAGCAAAGACCTGGAACCAACCCAAATGCCCATCGATAATAGACTGGACTGGGAAAATGTGGCATATATACACCATGGAATATTATGCAGCAATCAAAAATGATGAGTTCGTGTCCTTTGTAGGGATGTGGATGAATCTGTAGAACATCATTCTCAGCAAACTGACACAAGAACAGAAAAGGAAATACTGCATATCCTCACTCATAGGCGGGTGAGAAAAATGAGAACACACGGACACAGGGAGGGGGGTACTACACACTGCGGTCTATTGGGGGGAATAGGGGAGGGACAGCAGTGGGGGGAGCTGGGAAGGAATAGCATGGGGAGAAATGCCAGATGTGGGTGAAGGGGAGGAAGGCAGCAAATCACACTGCCACGTGTATACCTATGCAACTATCTTGCATGTTCTGCACCTGTACCCCAAAACCTAAAATGCAATAAAAAAATAAAATTAAAAAAATAAAAAAGAATGTGGTATGAGTTATACCCTATGTATTCCAAAGAGTATGTAGTGAACACTGTCAAGAATTGCAAGGTTAACAATTCAAAATGAACATGGGAAGGGAAGAGAAAGGGACGATCCAAACCATTGCCTAAGTAAGTCTTTTAATGGTCAACTTACAATATTTTCTATAACGTCATTCATAAAGCAAATAAAAATAATATTTTAAATTTATATATTTAAAATATTATTTTTATTTATGAATTAAATATTAATTTTTAAAATTAATAAAACATAACTTATTTAAATTAAGACAAATAAACAAAAGTATATGAGGCCTAGTATATACAGGGAAACAACCTCAAAGAAGTACTGTCATTGGCACTAAGGATAAGTCAGTAGCATTAAAGAAAGAATGGAATGATGGACACTTGTTCCCTCTATTTCCGGGATCTATGTGATTCTGTGGTTCTACTTTTTAAATAGACGTAGTTCCCCACAAAAAAGGCAACATTTCTGACCAGTGTTAATATCAGACATGGTTAGTGATTTTACTGCAATGTAGTTACTTAATCACTATGCAGAGACTTATACAAAATGTGAAGAAATGAGCCATTTCTCAAAATACATAAAAATGCAGCAAGAAAGAGCCCATCAGAATATGTGATCAAATATGATTTAAAACATCTGTAAAAATTATGGTATCAATTAGACATAAGAAAGCAAAAAAAGAGATTCAGGTAAGAAATCAATGTGGGGAAAGAATTAGAAGAATGTTTGTGTACTGTACTTGAAAACCGTATTTTTGCCTGAACTGCTAACAATAAATTCATGTTATAACTGGGACCTCCTCCTCCCTCTAGCAGGGTTGTCAATTAAGGAGCTCTTCCTCTTCTGCCAGAGAGAGATCAATAGAGCCATGCTAATAAATCAGACTTCTAAATGTATATGACTTAACAGAACCAATCAGAATTCTTAATCTAGAATTTAAACTGCTCACAATTTAAGAAAATATTTTATTTTCTTAAAAATATTAAGATTCATGGAAGCCTGAACTCTTTAGTGCCTTCGTTGCTAGCAAATAGAAGAAGACTGCCCAGAAATCAAGAAGATTAGTTTTCAATGGTATGAGTCTAATCTTTTTTTTTTTTTGAATTTTTATTGCATCATAGGTTTTGGGGTACATGTGCAGAACGTGCAAGATAGTTGCATAGGTACACACATGGCAGTGTGTTTTGCTGCCTTCCTCCCCTTCACCCACACTTGGCATTCATCCCCAGGCTATCCCTCCCCAGCCCCCCCCACTGTCCCGCCCCCCATTCCCCCCAATAGACCCCAGTGTGTAGTAGACCCACTCTCTGTGTCCATGTGTTCTCATTTTTCTCACCCACCTATGAGTGAGTATATGCAGTATTTCTTTTTCTGTTCTTGTGTCAGTTTGCTGAGAATGATGTTCTCCAGATTCATCCACGTCCTTACAAAGGACACAAACTCATCATTTTTGAATGCTGCATAATATTCCATGGTGTATATGTGCCACATTTTCCCAGTCCAGTCTATCATTGTTGGGCATTTGGGTTGGTTCCAGTTCTTTGCTATTGTAAACAGTGCTGCAATGAACATTCGTGTGCATGTGTCCTTATAGTAGAATGATTTATAGTTCTTTGGATATATACCCAGTAATGGGATAGCTGGGTCAAATGGAATTTCCATTTCTAGGTCCTTGAGGACTCGTCACATTGTCTTCCACAATGGTTGAACTAATTTACACTCCCACCAACAGTGTAAGAGTGTTCCTATTTCTCCACATCCTCTCCAGCATCTGTTGTCTCCAGATTTTTTAATGATCGCCATTCTAACTGGCATGAGATGGTATCTCAATGTGGTTTTGATTTGCATCTCTCTAATGACCAGTGATGATGAGCATTTTTTCATGTGTTTGTTGGCCTCATATATGTCTTCTTTTGTAAAGTGTCTGTTCATATCCTTTGCCCATTTTTGAATGGGCTTGCTTGTTTTTTTCCTGTAAATATGTTTGAGTTCTTTGTAAAGTCTGGATATCAGCCCTTTGTCAGATGTGTAAACTGCAAAGATTTTTTCCCATTCTGATGGTTGCTGATTCACTCTAGTGACTGTTTCTTTTGCCGTGCAGAAGCTGTGGAGTTTAATTAGGTCCCATTTGTCTATTTTGGCTTTTGTTGCCAATGCTTTTGGTGTTTTGGTCATGAAGTCCTTGCCTACTCCTATGTCCTGAATGGTTTTGCCTAGATTTTCTTCTAGGGTTTTTATGGTGCCAGGTATTATGTTTAAGTCTTTAATCCATCTGGAGTTAATTTTAGTGTAAGGTGTCAGGAAGGGGTCCAGCTTCTGCTTTCTGCACATGGTCCAGTTTTCCCAACACCATTTATTAAACAGGGAATCCTTTTCCCATTGCTTGTTTTTGTCTGGTTTATCAACGATTATATGGTTGTAGATATGTTGTGTTGCCTCCAATGCTTCTGTTCTGTTCCATTGGTCTATATCTCTGTTTTGGTACCAGTACCATGCTGTTTTGATTACTGTAGACTTGTAGTATAGTTTGAAGTCTGGTAGTGTCATGCCTCCTGCTGTGTTCTTTTTGCTTAGAATTGACTTGGCTATGTGGGCTCTTTTTTGGTTCCATATGAAATTCATGGTGTTTTTTTCCAGTTCTGTGAAGAAATTCAATGGTAGTTTGATGGGGATAGCATTGATTGTGTAAATTACTTTGGGCAGTATAGCCATTTTCACGATATTGATTCTTCCTAACCATGAACATGGAATGTTTCTCCATCTGTTTGTGTCCTCTCTTATTTCATTGAGCAGTGGTTTGTAGTTTTCCTTAAAGAGGTCCCTTACGTTCCTTGTGAGTTGTATTCCTAGGTATTTTATTTTCTTTGTAGCAATTGTGAATGGTTCTTGATTCTGTTCTCTTTAAGTCTGTTATTGGTGTATAGGAATGCGTGTGATTTTTGCACATTGATTTTATATCCTGAGACTTTGCTGAAGTTGCTTATCAGTTTCAGGAGCTTTTGGGCTGAGGTGATGGGGTCTTCTAGGTATACTATCATATCGTCTGCAAATAGAGACAATTTGGCTTCCACCTTTCCTATTTGAATACCCTTTATTTCTTTTTCTTGCCTGATTGCTCTGGCTAGAACTTCCAGTACTATGTTGAATAGGAGTGATGAGAGAGGGCATCCTTGTCTAGTGCCAGATTTCAAAGGGAATGCTTCCAGTTTTTGCCCATTAAGTATGATATTGGCTGTTGGTTTGTCATAAATAGCTTTTATTACTTTGAGATATGTTCCATCAATACCAAGTTTATTGAGGGTTTTTAGCATAAAGGGCTGTTAAGTTTTGTCAAATGCCTTCTCTGCATCAATTGAGATAATCATGTGGTTTTTGTTTTTGCTTCTGTTTATGTGGTGAATTACATTTATAGACTTGAATATGTTGAACCAGCCTTGCATCCCCAGGATGAATCCTACTTGATCATGATGGATAAGTTTTTTAATGTGCTGTTGCAATTGTTTGCCAGTATTTTATTGAAGATTTTTGCATCTATGTTCATCATGGATATTGGCCTGAAGTTTTCTTTTCTTGTTGAGTCTCTGCCGGGTTTTGGTATCAGGATGATGTTGGTCTCATAAAATGATTTGGGAAGGGTTCCCTCTTTTTGAATTATTTGGAATAGTTTCAGAAGGAATGGTACCAGATCCTCTTTGTGTGTCTGGTACAATTCAGCTGTGAACCCATCTGGACCTGGGCTTTTATTGTGTGGTAGGCTCTTAATTGCTGCCTCAACTTCAGACCTTGTTATTGGTCTATTCATAGTTTTGGCTTCCTCCTGCTTTAGGCTTGGGAGGACACAGGTGTGCAGGAATTTATCCATTTCTTCCTGGTTTACTAGTTTATGTGCATAGAGTTGTTTGTAGTATTCTCTGATGATGGTTTGAATTTCTGTGGAATCTGTGGTAACTTCCCCATTATTGTTTTTTATTGCATCTATTTGGTTGTTCTCTCTTTTCCTTTTTATCAGTCTGGCTAGTGGTCTATTTTGTTGATCTTTTTGAAAAACCAGCTCTTGGATTTATTGATTTTTTGAAGGGTTTTTCATTTCTCTATCTCCTTCAGTTCTGCTCTGATCTTAGTTATTTATTGTCTTCTACTAGGTTTTGAGCTTTTTTGATCTTGCTCCTCTAGCTCTTTCAATTTTGATGATAGGGTGTCAATTTTGGATCTCTCCACTCTTCTCATGTGGGCACTTATTGCTATATATTTCCCTCTACAGACTGCTTTAAATGTATCCCAGAGATTCTGGTACATTGTGTCTTCATTCTCATTGGTTTCGTAGAACTTCTTTATTTCTGTCTTCATTTCATTGTTTATCCAATCAACATTCAAGAGCCAGTTGTCCAGTTTCCATGAAGCTGTGTGGTTCTGAGTTAATTTCTGAATTCTGAGTTCCAACTTGATTGCACTATGGTCTGAGAGACTGTTTGTTATGATTTCAGTTGTTTTGCATTTGCTGAGGAGTGCTTTACTTCCAATTATGTGGTCAGTTTTGGAGTAGGTGTGAGGTGGTGCTGAGAAGAATGTATATTCTGTGGATTTGGGGTGGAGAGTTCAGTAAATGTCTATCAGGTTTGCTTGTTCCAGGTCTGAGTTCAAGTCCTGGATATCATTGTTAATTTTCTGTCTGGTTGATATGTCTGATATTGACAGTGGAGTGTTAAAGTCTCCCACTATTATTGTGTAGGAGTCTAAGTCTCTTTGTAAGTCATTAAGAACCCGCCTTATATATCTGGGTGCTCCTGCATTGGGTCCATATATATTTAGAATCATTAGCTCTTCTTGTTGTATTGATCCTTTTACCATTATGTAATGACCTTCTATGTACCTTTTGATCTTTGTTGCTTTAAAGTCTATTTTATCAGAGATGAGAATTGCAACTCCTGCTTTTTTCTGCTCTCCATTTGCTTGGTAAATCTTCCTCCATCCCTTTATTTTGAGCCTTTGTGTATCCTTGCATGTGAGGTGGGTTTCCTGGATACAGCACACCGATGGGTTTTGGTTTTTTATGCAATTTGCCAGTCTGTGTCTTTTGATTGGTGCATTTAGCCCATTTACATTTAGGGTTAATATTGTTATGTGTGAATTTGATACTGCCATTTTGATTCTAGCTGGCTGTTTTGCCCATTGGTTCATGTAGATTCTTCATTTGTTGATGCTCTTTAGCATTTGTTATGCTTTTAGGATGGCTGGTACTGGTTGTTCCTTTCTATGTGTAGTGCCTCTTTCAGGAGCTCTTGTAAAGCAGGCCTAGTGGTGACAAAATCTCTGAGTACTTGCTTGTTTGGGAAGGATTTTATTCTTCCTTTACTTATGAAGCTCAGCTTGGCTGGATATGAAATTCTGGGTTGAAAGTTCTTTTCTTTAAGGATGTTGAATATTGGCCCCCACTCTCTTCTGGCTTGTAGAGTCTCTGCCGAGAGATCTGCTGTGAGTCTGATGGGCTTCTCTTTGTGGGTGACCCGACCTTTCTCTCTGGCTGCCCTTAGTATTTTCTCCTTCATTTCAACCCTGGTGAATCTGACGATTATGTGCCTTGGGGTTGCTCTTCTTGTGGAGCATCTTTGTGGTGTTCTCTGTATCTCCTGCAGTTGAGTATTGACCTGTCTTGCTCAGTTGGGGAAATTTTCCTGGATAATATCCTGAAGAGTATTTTCCAGCTTCATCACATTCTCTTCATCACATTCTGGTACACCTGTCAAACATAGGTTGGGTCTCTTCACATAGTCCCACATTTCTTGGAGATTTTGTTCATTCCTTTTTGCACTTTTTTCTTTAATCTTGGTTTCTCATTTTATTTCATTGAGTTGATCTTCAACTTCTGATATTCTTTCTTTTGCTTGGTCAATTCAGCTGTTGAAACTTGTGCATGCTTTGCGAAGTTCTCGTGTTGTGTTTTTCAGCTACTTCAATTCATTCATATTCCTCTCTAAGTTGTCCATTCTTGTTATCAATTCCTCAAGTCTTTTTTCAAATCTTTTTTCAAGGTTCTTAGTTTCTTTGCACTGATTTAGAACATGTTCTTTTAGCTCACTGAAGTTTCTCATTATCCACCTTCTGAAGTCTGATTCCATCATTTCATCACACTCATTCTCCGTCGAGCTTTGTTCCCTTGCTGGTGAGGAGTTTTGGTCCTTTGTAGGAGGTGAGGTGTCTTGGTTTCGGGTGTTTTCCTCCTTTTTGTGCTGGTTTCTTCCCATCTTTATGGATTTATCCACCTGTCATCTTAGTAGTTGCTAATTTTACAATTGGGTCTCTGTGTGGATGCCCAGATTGTTGTTGATGAAGTATTTCTGTTACTTAGTTTTCCTTCTAATGGTCTAGCCCCTCTGCTGTATGAGTGCTGAGGTCCACTCCAGGTCCTGCTTTTCTGGGGTACACCTGTAGCAGCCTCTGCGCCTTCACCGAGAGCTGCAACCCTGAGTCGCCTCTACGACACCGTCTTGGAGCCCCCCCCAAGTCTAATCTTATAAAGAGTACTAGGCTCACCTTTGAACTTACCAGTCACATGAAAGCCATATATTTCCTTATTGATGAACTTGCTTTGAGGGAGTTTCCCATTATGTAACCAAAATGCAGGTGTATTTGCATGTTTGAAGAGGAATGGCGAAAGTATCTAAAGTTGGTATAATTGCTTAAAAATATTAATGGGTAAAAAATGCACAGTGGAAAACCTTGAAGAATAAATATTGCAATTTAGAAAACTATGTAGTAGTTGGCAAATATATTGAGTATAAGTACAGTGGACATTATATACAATGTTAAGGTATGAAAACATGAAAAATAATATGACTCATCAATAATTTTGCTATCTAAAACATTGTTGACATACATTAATGTATATCTGCATATTTCCATTTATATAATTAACCACATTTCTCTTGGGAGATTTAAAAAGTCTTCAGGTTTACATCATTAAAATTATGATTATAATAAACAATCATACTTTATATTCTTCTCTCCTAATTTCCTTAAAGTTGATTCCTAAAAGAGAAGTTGCTAATTGAGTGTAAATATTTCGTCAATTTACAGTTTAATAGATGACAGTGATAAAGCATTATGATAGTGTTAATTTTTCCCAGGTGGCTCACATCTCTAATGCCACTACTTTCAAAGGCTGTGGTGGGCAGATCACTTTGAGGTCAGGAGTTTGAGAACAGCCTTTCCAACATGGTGAAATCCTGTCACTACTAAAAATACAAAAATTAGCTGGGCATGATAATGAGTACCTATAATCCCAGCTACTTGGGAGGCTGAGGCAGCAGAATCATTTGAACTTGGGAGGCAAAGGTTGCATTGAGTCGAGATCACACCACTGCACTTCAGCCTGGATAAGAGAGAGAGAGACCCCGTCTCACCACCACCAACAACATTATTACTATAGAAGTTAAATATTTTGGTATATTTACTGGATATTTATTTCTTCCACCATTGGATTATGTTTTTTCTTCTAGATTGTATTTTTGCTTGTTTTGTAGATTGTATTTTTTTCTCTATTTGTCAGAATAATCCCTTAATGTATTAAAAATATTGACCTTTGGTCTATTGTAGGAAAAGTAAATATTTTCTGCAAGGTTTCCTTTGGCATTTAATTTTTTTGCAATTATTTATATAAATAATTTTATTTTAACTTGTTATATTACAGTGTATGAGCAAAATAAATGAAAACATTAAAAAGACCAAGAAAAGTTAATTCTATGATGCTTAGAGAAGAAAAAGAAGAAAATGATTTGAAGCAACATCAAGATATCTTGGGGTATTAGGTAACAGAGAGATGACAAGATGATTAAAGAGGAAGGAAGTTGAGGCAGTACATGACAGTCATGACTATACTGAAGTAAATATAACGTTTTTAAAAAATTTGGACAGATAAGTAAAAGAATATAATTGAATTACTTTTGCAAGAGAATATATTTTCCTTTCCTGTCACTTTTCCCTGTCATCATAAATTCTTATAATCTTATGTTGCCTCAATATCCATTTTGAACACCAATTTAACTTTCTTATACTAGAAGCAAGGCTCAGTCACCCTGGCACAGTTTCCAATTCTATACCACACCCAAGTGGCTCAAACCAGTGACCAGAGATAACTCAGATGCATCTCTTCTGCCTCACCTAGAAGACTGGGCTCTCCATTCTGGCTCCTTTCTTTAGAGGAAGGATTGAGGCATTTGCCCAGAAACTTAAAGTGACCCACATTCTAATCTCTCATATGTACTGCTAGTTGCTGCTTCTCTTCTGCTTGACCCTTAATTTCTGCCTTATGAGACTCAGGAAGAAAGTCTGCCCTCCTGACTCATGCTCACCTTGCCCAGGATTTGTAAGTAAAAATCTTTTGAGTTGTTTTCTATTGTGGCAGTGTATTGAATTTGTATCTTCCATCTGCCCCAGGCTGGGCTTTCTCCAGAACACAAGGGAGAATATAAGGTTGGACTCACAGGGTGAGAGCAATGGTCAGTCTGGCATAAACTAGACACAGCTCAAAGGAGCCACGAGGGCATCTCCCAGTATAATCAAGTATCCCATGTGAGAGATCCTCTGGTTACTGGTTGGACAACTGGTCATTAGGTCATCAACCAGGTCAAAATAATACCCTGTAAAAATACCATGTCCAGCTCCCCTTTATTTTCCATTGGGACTGGGTTGCCAGCCACTTTTGGCCTGGAGTCCTTATTTAGCTTGGTGCTCTCAAAATACCTCTCCCTACTTTCTTTCTCCTTCCCTTCTTCTACCTCTTCTCATTCTTCTGGTTAATCCCTTCCTAATTTCTCCCCATTTTCCTTTTGTTCCCCCTTTTTATTCATTCCTTCTTCATCTTTGCACTAAAGACCTTTGTATCCTGTGTTGCCACAACTCTAAAAACAGACCCTCTTTTTTGGATTTAACGGATACCTCTGATCGCTTTCTCTAAATTCTAGATTACATGAAGAAGAGAATTTAAAAATCGTGCTTTCTTATGCAGGCAGATCTAGACCCTTGACAGTATTTTTCTTAATTTATTACTCCAATTAAAGCCTTGGCCATTTTTACACAAATCTTCTTGCCTTTTTCTATGCCAACACACATTCTTATTTTTTAATTGTCCCTAATGTAAATTTTGGCACACGCCACTCTATTAGATACTTTAGAAGTATATTCATAGAAGTTTATTCTTCCAGAGCCTTTCAGTACAGAATAACCCAATTAAAGACAATATATCTAATGTCATTCAATTTGACATGATTTTAGATGTTGTTCACAGAAGATAAAAGCTTTGGTGTAGTTCCAAAGTAAATTTATTACATTTGTCCCAGAAAATTTACATTCCTCTGCTTTTGCACATTTCAGCTTATGTCATTTAGAGTTGCTGTATATATTTCATTAGGGATGCTAATTGATCTCAGCACATTATTTATGGAAAACATGTTTAGCCTACAATGTTCCATTGTTCATACTTAAGATGTTACTTGCATTGTTTATAGCATCTTCACTGGTACAAACCAAAAAAGAAATCTAATTTATGTTTCCCTAAATCTTTTCTTAGGCTCACTTAATTCTTAATTTCTACAAGGGTATTGTAATATTTCACAGCAGATGTAACTTCCTATAATATTACATATAAGGAGTACCCTTTTTCTGATGTTATAAATGTTGTCTTGATAGCACTTCTGCTACTACCGTTTTAAACATTTTCAAAGCATAATTGATTTTACTGTCAAAAATGTTTTCATGGCAATTGACATATCTCAGACTCAAAAGAATGATATATGCTTTCAAAAATCAGCAGGATTTGGCTCCAATCATAAAGGCATTTAGATATAAGTTTTCTGATTCATGATGGGATTTTAGGAATTATTTAGTTCTCAGTTTTCATGCCAGTAAAAGTGAAAGGGATGAGGAAAAGGTGATATTCATTAAGACACATGAGCACTATTAATCCTAAGAATCCATTGGTACTGGAATTAGGCTTTTATACAATCCTGCCATTTTAATGCCTACAAACTGCATTCCAGTTAAATTAGAAACGTAAAATTTTGGTAAACTCTTTTCATGATCCAGGCTTAAATTTCATTGTTTAAAAATATTAATAATGTCCTCCATCTCTTACAGAGATATGTTAAATATTAAATGAATAATATCCGTAAAGAACTTAACACACCCAGAAAGTTCCTAATGCCCAGCACATAGTGAGTGCTCAATAAATGCTATTCTACTAAGCTGAAATAGTTCTACTAAACTAAAATGAAATAGTTTAGATTGACCAGTAAATCCCAAATTAGTCCAAAAGATCAAAACTCCTTTGGAAGCAGGTACAAATCTGAAAAGTATCCACGATCACTTTGTCCAGTAGGATCTAATAGCCATGGTGACCCAGAGCTGGATTACCAGATGTGAGCTCCACTTCACTCTGTGGGAAGCCCAGCTGTCAGCATCGAAGGTTTGTTAACCCCTGGAGGAGACAGGACAACGTGTACATTTGCTGGCACATGGTGGGTGCCCAGACCATAGAGTGGAACTCCCAGAAACATGTCCCAGAGAATAGCAAGCACCCATGGGAGCTGTTTTCTCAGTGAGGATGAGAGAGAAGTCAACCTATCCATCCATGTAAATATGAAGATGGAATTTGGCCTTATTAAGTCTGTTATCATTCATGCAAAGTTGTGAAACCTATAAAAGTCACTCTTGCCCAGTCAAAAAAAAAAAAGAACTTAACACAATGCTTGACCAATAGTAAATTTATAAGTGAGAGCTGTTGTCATTATTTTTATTCTATATCATTTAACCTATAAAATAAATGAAAAATACAATCATATTATTGATTTCCCTTATCTATCTTGGATCCTTTATACAGGAGTTCATTAATGTATAATTGTTAGATAATCCCAGCTACGTAAAGAATCTTCAAGAGCTGTTTAACATTACTGCAAATTCTAAACTGTGTAAAACTGGACTATGTTCTAGCATCTTTCTTTTCAAGTTTTACATCGACAACCTAATAGACAATTAGTTTAAGTGGCATTGTATAGAAAATAAAAACATAAACGTTCTTTATATTAATGAGGTTTGAATATCTTGACGTAGAGGCAGAGTTATGCATGAGATCAACCTGCTGATTACAAGAACAGTTTGGTGATGCTCTCCAATATTTAAAATTTAAAAATGTAAAGATTATGTTCTACAGGTACATTTCTTCACAATAGTCATGAGAACATTTCATTCATTTTAATGGGGACTGAAGTTCTCTAAAAACTAAATTAGGTGACAATGCGTGTCTTTTTCGATAAAATTGTCTCTTTTTATTAAACAATGCAACTTGGCATCTCAACTTTCTACGTTCACAAGCTATTATGAAGTCACTATTAGAATAAAAAATACAACCTACCTTTGAGTGATCTTAAGGTCACATCTCTCTATATATATGTATAAAAAGATTTGTCATGAGGAAAAGGTAAAAATCGAATTTCTAAACTTGCATAACAAATGCCACATAGACCTTTTATGCACATATAAATTTCTTAATCAACAGTGGATTACTATCAACACATTGATACCATTAATTTTAAGTAGTCTCACAGTTATGAGCCACCTGCTTAAACCATTTGGCTCAGAGAGATAGCCACAGATGTATGAATATTTTTTCTTCCATTTTACTAAGTTCTTTCCCTCTGTATATAACAGCATCAGAAGCAATATTCTTAAAAATGTGTTCAACTAAAATACTTAATGTTTATAATGTGACATTATTAATAACAGGGCAGGGAAAGGGCACAAAAGTTTATTCAAGAGTTTCCTATTGGCTATTTTTCTGATGGGCACCTTTTGAATAATCTCTCCCACTTAATATTCACAACTGCTCTTTGAGATAGACAACAGTATGCCAAGGTTATTATTGAAATCCTTGAGGTGTAGATTAATAACCAGTTTAGGATCTCAATTCTTCTTACTCCAATCATGTGATTATTATAATATATAATAATATTTTTAAGAATCCATCAAAATAATATGTGCATTTAATACATATGCATATATATGGTGTGAACATTTAAGACATATTTTGGTTGGGCGTGGTGGCTCACACCTGTAATCCCACCACTTTGGGAGGCCTAGACAGGTGGATCACCTGAGATCAGGAGTTCAAGCACAGCCTGGCCAACATGGTGAAACCCTGTCTCTACTAAAGATGCAAAAATTATCTGCGAGTTGTGGCATGTGCCTATAGTCCCAGCTACTCGGGAGGCTCAGCCAGGTGAGTCACTTGAACCCAAGAGGCGGAGGTTGCAGTGAGCCAAGGTCACATCACTGTATTCCAGCCTCGGGGACAGAGGGAGACTCCATCTCAAAAAAAAAAGCCACATTTTGATCTGGGGAAATATTTCAAATATATTTATGATCTAAACTATTATACTCAGACTACATTGTTTGATTAGCAACTTTTTTTTCAGTCCTTAAAATCTTCTGTTTTCTAGGACCATTGTTCTTACAGTCCTCTGCCTTCTGCTAGATTCCCACCATTCATGGTGATTTTTTTCAATGTTTGGCTTAGACTCTGAGGAATAAAATATTTCCCTTGGCTGGTTACTTTCTCTAGGAGGGAAATATATTATGGACAATAGGCTATTCATCATTCAACAACTAGAAAACATGTATTTCATCTAGATATGATATGATATGTTGCTGCTATTCATTAAGATGGATATACAAAAATAGCAAAAGTAGTGTGATTTTATCTATAAGGGAAAAGGCCTTGTTCAACATTCAGACATACATGTTTGCAATATGTTTGTAAAAACTTTGCCTTATAATCTCTATTATTTTGGATACAAAGAATTTTTCTACTACCTATGATGGCCTGGAATAGAATGTGGGGAACAATTTTTTCTGATCCATTAGAGAAATACTTTTTCTGAAAATGAACTAGTTAGGAATATTGTACTAGTCAAGAGAACTTGTAGGTAGTTAATCCTAAATCATCAGAGTTTTTGAAAGCTATTTATATCATCAAGTATCAAAAAGTGTTTGACAATATAATTTATCACATTGATATTGAAACTGGAAAAACTTTATATAGCTTAGGGAGTTGGCTTAAAATTTCACAGAATTTTTTATGACAGGCTTTGGTAATATGATTTGTGACCAAGTATGAAGCAGCAGAAAAATATTAAAATTAAGAAGTACCATCAGTGTAACTGCTGAGAAAATGGGGAAGAATGAATGATACATCACATGATTTTCCTGCCTTCTTACCCCCAACACTTTCATACAAAATCAAGTGATAGTTCCACTAAAGAGGGATGGGTAAATTATAAAAAGGCTGAATTGCCTTTTTTTCCTTCTAAACAATGAATATATATACCTTGTTTTCTGCTAAAAGCACTTACAAAAAAGGGAATCTTTTTTATATGGAAGAATAACTATTACAGACTTTTATACTGTCTACCCAATAGGGCTGCCTTTCTAGAATAGAACGAGATGGTGAATTGGACTTTTTGGGGAAGCAATACTTGGTGAAGCAAAAAGTTCTGAAACTCCTATTTCAGAACTGGCACTAAATTGTGTTTTTACCACCTAGAGCAGAGGAGTTATAAGTTCTCTCCTATTGCAATACTTTGCAAATGTCAAAATAGTCCATTATGCAAGCCTGCCAATCCTCCTCAAAGCTCTCCATTCAGTTTAAGGGGAGAACATAGATGGTAATCAAATGTCTTTGATTCAAACAGCATTACAGCTGACACATGAAAAGATTCAAAGAAAAGAGAAAATAAACAGATTTCACAACTTTCATATTCTTAACAAGAAAGACTTATTGCTCAATTGAATGAGAATTTCCTATAGCCTTCACAGCCAGACTTTGAAGTAGTCACTAAGCACTTTTGTACAGTCTTTTAAAATACAAGTGTGCAATTAAAAAGTATACAATTAAATATAAAAATGTAACTTCAGTTTTTTAGTACTAATTAATAAAGTACAAAGTATATTATCATAGAGGGCCACAGAGGACATGAAGAGTCACAGAGAGAGGTTGTATAGCACGGTGGTTAAGAGTGTGGGTTCAGGAGTCAGAACTGCTGGATTTAAATCCCAGCTGTGCAACCAAATATGAAACCTTGGTCAGTCTACCGAGCATTTCTTTGCCTCATTCTCCACATCTCTCTTTCATGTAACTGTTTTTCAAACTAAATATATATATGGGACTGGGAAGATGGCACAGTGGGAAGCACCAAGAATCTGTCTTCATATCTGAACAATAATTACACTGGAAGAATCTGTCTCATATAATTTTTTGTAACTCTGGATTCTATTGAAGGCTTGTAACTTCCAGGGAAAGACTTGGACAGAAAATTGCGATTAATTTTATGACAGGCAGCTGTGTATGAGTGCTGAGAGCAGCTCACAAAAAGCTTGTAGGAGCCAGGGTAAGCAAAAAAATATTAAGGTGTTCTCCAAATATCAAGGATCTGTGCTGTGATTGCTTATTGCTGCATTTGATCACAGAGGTCCCAACAACAATGTGGGTGGTTACTGCTTTTGCACATCCCTCCATTACTAAAGCCCCTCCCTTCTGCTAACATTACTTCCAGGAGATTTAAAGGAATAGCACTCTTCCCTACTTTCATTATTCTCTTTTTTTCCATTTAGAGCTCCAGACATTAAAGACTGGGCCATTCAGAATGCAACGGCATATATGGGGGAAAAAAATTAAAGGTGATTATGCATGTCCAGGGAAAGATTCAGCCTCAGAAAAGAACTTGAGAATATTGTAAGTTTAGACATCAGTCTAATTCTGAGCACAAAGAAGACTGCAACAATTAAGAACTAAAAAGCATAAACAAAAAAATTTTTTAAAAAACAGCAAGCCTAAGAAAAGGGGAAAATATGATTTCCAGAATTATCAGATTATTCGATTCAAATGTTCCATTTTCAACAAAAAATTAAAAAGCATGCCAAGAAAGAGGAAAATATGGCTCATTCAAAGGAAAAAAATAAGTCAGCAGATACCAGCTGTGAAAAGAACCTGACTGTAGATCTACTAGATAATGACTTTAAAATGTCTCAAAGGTTCTTGCTTCAAGAACCAAAGGAATACGTGCAGAAAGTTAAGAGAAAAGTGTATTAACAACATAGAAATATCAACAAAGAGATTTTTTAAAAACATAAAAAGGGACCAAAAAAAATTCAAGAGCTGAAAAACACAATAACTGATATAAAAATTGACAAGGAGATTCTAAGACAGATTTGAGTAGGCAGAATAAAGTATCAATGAACCTGAGTTTAGGACAATTGAAATTATCATGTCTGACAAACAGAAAGAAAAGATTAAAGAAAAGTGAACAGAGCCTAAGAAATGCATTGGGCACCATTAAGCAAATCAACATGAGCCTTATAATAGTTCTGGAAGGAAAGAGAGATAAAAGAAAAGAGAATATTTGGAAAAATAGTGGCTGAAAATGTCTAAAATTTGATTAGAAAAACATGAATATAAACACCCAAGAAGCTCAATGAACTCGGAGATCCACAAGACACATTGCAATCAAACTCTCTAAAGCCAAACACAAAGAGAGAATTTGAAAGCTTCATGAGAGCAATGACTCATAACAAAAAAGAGCCATATTTTCTCTTTCTTAATATGCTTTGTAATTTTTTTTTGAAAACTGGACATTCAAATCAATTAATCTGATAATTCTGGAAATCCCCCTTCCTCAGGTTTGCTGTTTTTTGTTTGTTTGTTTGTCTATTGTTTTCTTTTTTTCTTAATTGTTGCAGTCTTCTCTGTGCTCAGGATCTGACTGACATCTAATCTTAAGGTATTCTCAGGTCTTTTCTGAGCCGGAACTTTTTCCTTTTAATTGTTTTTCCTATATATGTAGTTACTTTCTGAATGGCCTGATCTTTAATGCTTGTGTGCAAAAAAGAAAAAAGAGAATAGAGAACGTAGGGAAGAGTACTGGCTCTCTAAATCTGGAAGTAACCTCAGCAGAAGGGAGGGGTTTTAACAAAGGAGGGAGGTGCGAAAGCAATAACCACCCATATCTGTGTTGGCACCTCTGTGATCAAATGCAGAAATAAGTCTTTCAGAAGATTTCTCATCAGAAACTTCAGGTACAAGAAGCCTATATATTAAAAGGGCCAAAACAAAACCAAAACAAAAACTGTCAACTAAGAATTTGATGCTTGGCAAAGCTGTCCTTCAAAACTGAGAGAGCACTTAGACATTTCCAGATAAAGAAAATCTGAGGAAGTCTATTACCCTGACACCTATAATGCCAGGAATTCTCAAGGGAGTCTTTCAGGGTAAAATGAAAGAAGATTAGGCAATAACTCTAAGTCATATAAAGAAATAAATGTCTCAGTAAAGGAAAATATATGGCAATTATAAAAACGAGCATTATTCTAACAAAAGCTTATAACTCTACTTTTTTAATGTATATGACTTAAGAAACAAATATATTTGATTTTTTTGTGTCTAAAAGCTAGTATTAATATAACTTTAACTAGAACTCCACATGTTTTTCTACATACTTTAAAAGACTAATGCATTTAAAATACTTATTACTCTCTTTTGAGCACAGGATCTATAAAAGCCTAATTTTATGATATCAACAACTGAAAAAGATGGGACAGAGCTGTAAAGAAACAATATTTACATGTTATTGGAATTAATCTGACATAAATTTATGCAGGTAAATATAATCTTTATGGTAACCACAAATAAAATAACTATAGAATATACAGAAAGGAAAATGAGAAAGAAATGCAACAGTCCACTACAAAAATTTCAGACAAATTTTCCAAAAAAAATGTAATGTAGGAAATGAAGGACAAAACCTACAAGGTATTTAGAAACAGAGAGCTATGACAGAAGTCTCTTTTTATTGGTAATTGCTTTAAATGTAATTGTATTAAATTATCCAATCAAAAGACAGAGGTTGCATAATGGACTTAAAAAACACATAATCCAACTATATGCTGTTTACCAGAGACTCATTTAAGAGCCAGAGACACAAATAGATTGAAAGTAAAAGGATGGAAAACGATCTCTCAGGCAAATAGTAACTAAAAGATATCAGGAGCAGCTATACTAATATCAAACAAAATAAACTTTAAATCAAAAAAATTTACAACTTATATATTAGATATCACATATTAATAAAATATTTTAATACAGCAACAAGAACTAACAATTATAATAATCACATTTACATGCCTAATCACAGATTATCAAAATACATGAAGCAAAAACTGACAAAACTAAAGAGAAAAATAGACATAGTATTTGGAGACTTCAATACCCCACTCTCACTAAAGTATAAAACAATCAGACAAAAATAAGAAAATAGAAGACTTAAGTAATGTAACAGACCAACTAAATCTGACATTTATAGAACATTCTACCCAGAACAATGACACACACATTTTTCTCAAGTGAACATGGAAAATTTTCCAGAATACACCATATGTTAGGCCTGAAATTACATCTCAATAGATTTAAAATATTTAAAATATAGATATGATACAAGATATCTTCTCTGACACAATGAGATGGTTAGAAATCAATAACAGAAAAAAATGGAAAATTCACAAATTGTGAAACAACATACTTTCAGCAATTAATGAAAGAAAGAACAAATTACAAGGGAAATTAGAAAATTCTTAGAGAAAAATGAAAACAAAAACAGAATTTATCAAAATTTATGGAAGCAATAAAACAAGTGCTAAGGGGAAATTTTATGGATGTAAATGGTAACATTGAAAAGACAACATAAGAAAGATCTCAAGTCAACAACCAAACTTAACATATTAAAGATTAGAAAAAGAAAAGCAAACTAAATCCAAAGCAAGCTGAAAAAAGAAAAAATCAGAAATTAGAGCAAATATTTAAAAATAGAGACTAGAAAAACAATTTAAAAATTAATAAAACAAAAAGGTAATTTTTTAAAAACAACAAAATAGATAAAATTTTAGCTAGCTGTACTAAGAAAAAGTCAAAATCCTATTAATAAAATCAGAAATGAAAGTGGAGATATTTCTACAGATTCTACAGTAATAAAAAGTATTATTAAAAAGTACTATGAACAATTGTGCACCAACAAATCAGATAACCTAAATGAACCAAAAAATTTCTAGATGTCTAATACCTACCAAGACTAAATTATAGGGAGATTGAAAATCTCAATACACCTACAATTAGTAAGTAGATCAAATCAGCAACCAAATATTTTCAGACAAAGAAAAACCCTGTATGTGGCAGTGTCACTTGTGATTCTACCAAACATTTAAGGAAATAAACCAGTTCTTCTCAAACTTTTCCAAAAATTGAATAGGAGGGAACACCTCCAAACTCATTCTGTAAGGCCATCATTACCTTAATACCAGTCAGATGAAATTTATAAAGATGAGAAGTTTATTTCACTCACAGTTTTGCAGGCTGTACAAGAAGCATGGCACCAGCAGTTGCTTCTGGTGAGGCCTCAGGAAGCTTTCAATCATGGCAGAAGGCAAATGGGAAGCAGGCACATCACATGGCAAGAGAGAGGGAGCACAAGGGAGGTGCCAGTCTCTTTTAAACAGCCAGCTCTCACATGAACTTATAGAGTGAAAACTCACTCATTACTGTGGGGAGGGCACTAAATCATTCATGAGGGATACATCCCCATGGCCCAACCACCTCCAATTTAGCCTCATTGCCAACATTAGAGGTTATATTTCAACATGAGATTTTTGGGGAACAAACTTCCAAAGTATAACAGCATCCAAAGATACTACCAACAGAGAGAATAAGCAACCTATGGAATGAAAGGGAATAATAGCTAGGTCTGATAAAGGAATAATACCTAGGTTATGTAGAAAGTTTTTGAAACTCAACAAAAACAACAAAAAAAGCATGATTCAAAAATGGGCAAAAAATTGAGTATATACATATTTTCAAAGAGAATATCAAAATGGAATAAGCACATGAAGAGATTCTTAACATCACTAATCATTAGGGAAATGCAAGTCAAAACTGCAATGAAATATCACCTTACACCTATTAGAATGACTCCCGTCAAAAAACAAACAAACAAACAAAAAACTGAAAATAACAAGTATCAGTGAGTATGTGTAGAAATGAGAAAGCTTATGCCTTATGCCCTGTTGGTAGGAATGTCAGTTGTCAATTGGTATAGCTCTTATAGAATAAAGGAGTATGATAGTTCCTCAAAAAGTAAAAATAAAGTTACCATATAATCCAGCTAAAATACTACTGAATATATATATTAAAAAAAAAAAAAACTGATAAAAAGGTCTTGAGCTATTTATACAGCCGTGCTCATTGCAGCAGAATTCACAATAGATAAAATGTAGAAGCAACTCAAGCGTCCACTGAGAAAGGAATGGATAAGCAAAATGTGATATACATACGATGGAATATTACTCAGGCTCAAAAGTGAAGTAAGTTAGGACATATGCTATAACATGAATAAAACTTGAGGACATTATGCTAAGTGAAATAAGGCAGTTGCAAAAAGGTAAATACAAATTCCATTTATGTGAGGTACTTAGAGTGCTCAAAACTATGGAGGCAGAAAGTTGAATGGTAGTTTCCAGGGGTTGAGGAGGGGGGAAATTTGGAGTCATTTTCTTCTTTTCTTTTTCTTTTTTTTTTTTTTTTTTTTTTTGAGACAGAGTCTCGCTTTGTCACCAGGCGCTGGAGTGCATAGGCACGATCTCGGCTCGCTGCAACCTCTGCCTCCCAGGTTCAAGCAATTCTCCTGCCTCAGCCTCCCGGGTAGCTGGGACTACAGGCGCACGCCACCACATTCAGGTAATCTTTTTTAAATATTGGAGTAGAGACGGGGTTTCACTATGTTGGTCAGGATGATGTCGATCTCTTGACCTCTTGATCAGCCCACCTCGGCCTCCCAAAGTGCTGGGATTACAGGCGTGAGCCACCGCGCCCGACCTTGGAGTCATTTTCAAATGAGCATAAAGAAAATATCAATAATTTTTTGGACATTATTGAAAGAAGAGATTTAGAAGAGATATTCTACTCATGATTCTAAATGATCTTGCTTGGGAAGATGGGTATTGTCATATACACTTGGATATGAAATAAGTAAAGGAATATCTTTACTGCAGTTTAATTTCTGAGATATAGATCCTTTGAGACCCTTAAATACATTGTTTGGGGATTCTTTAAATTTTGGCTATTATTTGTTGATTTTAGATAGAAAAGTAAAAAAGGTGACTCATTATCTCATTATTGCAGCATAAGATATATTTGCTTCCACCAATCTATCAGTTTATGTTATAAAACTATCCTTTCTTGTAAAAAAAAAAAAAAAAAAAGTCATCTGTGTGAAACTAATTCTTTTTAATCCATGATCAAATTAATTCATAAATATTTATCTTTATTTTGTGAAGTCTTCAACTTGGCTACAGAAAGATGTTTTTTCTAAATGTTGCTTGAGCAATCCCATTTTACTTGAACTAATTTAAAATGAGGCATTAATTTCTATCAGCAGAGGCTGAATTGTGCTGACAATCTATTGATCTACGTGAAAATTACACTGTGAGGTTCTCCTTAATTGTGTGTCAAAATGCAGTTGGCTACAGAGGATATTTATTGTCAACTTCTAGCACAATATCATGTTTTATTGTCAACATTAAATTTAAGGTAAATGCAGAAATATATACCTGTTCCAATAAAATATAGCACATATAAATTCATACTTGAATGAATAAAAATTTGAAAATTATTTTGATGAAATATTCATTTTGATGCACTCAGAAAACATTATAATATATCAAATTTGTCAAGAAATAATGCATTTTACTCTGTTAGCTACACTAATATCTGAGAAGTTAACATTCTTTTATGTTAACAACAAACATAATTGGCTGCTGTACCTAGGAATTCTGTAGTGCATCCTTAAATAAATCCTGTATCTCTAAATTGTAAATAAAGTTTAAATATAAATTTATTTAATATTATGACATATGCAATTAATTTAAATATAAATTTAGAAAGAATTACAATAAAAAGGATTACCTAATCATTCTTATTTTGAATTTTTCTGTTATTTATTACTGTCTTCTGGGAGGGCAAGATTTCCATTTTTGTAAAAACACATTGAGGTTTTATCATGACACCACTAAATTACATGTGTTATCTCTCTCCATCTGGTACAATGGCAAGGCTGTTTGAAGAAATACGATTCAGGGGAGCTGAATTTCTAAAGCAATACCATTCTGAAAGAAATTTTCAGTAATTCTTTGGACATATATTGTTTGGGGATTCTTTATTTGGCTATTATTTGCTGATTTTAGATAAAAAAGTTAAAAAGGTGACTCATCTCATTTTTGCAGCAAAAACCGTAGAAATATATACTCAGTGTTCAAAGTATGATACCAAAACATCAAGAAGACAAGTTCTGATTCAGTAACTCTCCAAGCTTATTTACTTTTGCTGTAATTTATCATGCATTGGAAAACATTCAGATATATCCTTAAAACCAAGAATATGTTAGACATGCATCTCTTTTTCAGTTACCTTTTATGTTCATGAAATACCATATAATTTTTTCAACATTTTTCGTGTATTTTAGAGAACATAAATCAAATTAGCATTGCACAGTTATTCACATTTCAGTTGTATTGACATTATTTGTTTTAGTGTTAACACTACATTGTTTCTGGCTTTCTGAAGCACAATATCATTGATATGTGAGCAAAAGTGTGATTGGAGATAAGTTAATTCTACTGTTTTTGATTGACTTAAGCATTTTAAGTGGGCAGTAGCACATTGCTATGTGACTCTTGTGAATTTTCAATTCATTTTATGAAGATATTTTTCAGTTATCTAATATGTAACTTTATTTCCTAGACTTTTATTTTAAAAACATAGGGTTGAAAGTAGAAAGATAAATATAATTTTAGATATAATTATATAATTATAAACATGGGAAAGCAGGCTTAATGGCTTAATTAAGAGGCTTTTTTATCCTCTTCTACTTCCTCACAAATTAACCAGGAAGATACAAAAAAGGATTTAAAACATCAGTAACTTGAAATTCAGTGCTAAAAGACAAGTCAAAATCTTGCAGGAACTTAAAAAAAAAATTACAGGACTGATGGAATTTGATTGAAGGAAAAAAAAAATACTATTGAGACCTAAGTCCATTAGGCAACAATATATTCAGCTTTGCAGAACTACACCAGATAATCTAGAAAGCAATGTTGATAGACATGCATTCAACCCTCATCTGTTGCCTGATTCAAAGAATATACAAATCTGAACTGTGCCATAAATTCCTCTGCTTTTTGGGGGCTGTTCTGTTCTGTATTTCAATTCAGGCTACTATCCCAACACACACATGTGTACACCTTCCACTAACACAAACACACACACACAGTCTCTCATGATTTTCCTCTATTAGATATAAATTCTAAATATCAGGGTGTTTACTTATCACACTTTACTCACTGGAGACTATCCCTTTCATAAAAATTTACAGTAGTACAGAAATTCTAATTTTTTACATAATTCTATAAAATTATATAACTCTAAGCAAGATTTGGAGGGTAGAAGAGGTAAGCAATCATTTAAAGCCTGCCGAAAACCTAAAATTGGCCTTGGAGTTGAACATATCAAATTTCTTTTCAATTATTTATTGAAGCATAAACAGTGGGTCCGTAAACAAACTTTTTCGTCTTTTAAAAACTTGTATCAGAGGAGATTATGAATGCAGGCCTCCACCACCACAAATTATGGAGTCAAGTTTCCCACAATTGGGGAAATCACTGGGTTCAGCAGATCTGGAATAAAATGGGTAAGCCTCACCCCGGGAAACCCACTTTCATGATCATGGTGTCTCCTCTGCCAGATACATATAAAGGCAATCTTTTGACTCTTATCTATGAAAAATATTTACCCTGGTATCATTATCTCACATTATTCAAATATGAGTATTGAGGAAAAAAATGGAGCCAAGCAAGTACTGGAGAACAAAAATACAAAAACCAATATGAAGATTAGAGGAACAGCATACTTCAAGAAATGATCTATTGTGACATGCAGAAGAAAGTATCTGGAATACAGTACTCTCTAATAATTGCTGTAATATATGGCTTTCATGTATCGAGAGTTACAAGTTAGTAGAGCAGAAAACAAGGGATGAGGATGGAGATCAAAAGCATCCACATGAAATAAAAAGAATAAGATAAAACAAGACAGGATACTAAAAATGGCTTTCGGTAGAGAGAGTGAAATTACAGGAAAAGCAAGCTTAAAATGTTTTTGAGAAACTAAAAGATAACAAACAGGAGAATAGAAAATGGAATATATAGTTCCAAAAACACTAGAGAATTTAAAGACATAAAAAATCTATGAAACAAAACACAGAAAGCAAAGAGATAAGGGAAACATAAATGAGAGAAGGCACACATAAGGAGACAATGTTTCAAATGTATCTGTTTTATTTTTCAGTACTAGTAACTCTTTTATCTTCTTGTTTCTCTCTTCAAACTATCTTAGCAGCTTAGGCAGGTTGAACTTTTCCGGCAAAACATCCCAACACAGAATAAAACTGGAGTCCTCAGTTTTCAGAATCAAAACACTTTTATGAATAAAATGATACGAGAAGAGAAGGGGTTTTTAAAACTCAAGTGCAAATGTTAAGGCCAAAATCTATTTTGGAATGAGAAAAAGAGATGTGATACCCAGTTTTCTAGGTCAAGATTTCCTGCCTCTGAATGAATTATAGAATCAAAAAGAAATATCCTCGTGTGGGGCAAAGAGGGGATTCCTCTGACACTTGTACCTTTACAGTTGGCTTCAAAAGATGATGGTGGAATATACTGTGCAGAGAAGTGTCACAAATCTGAGATTTTATGGAATTTACCTCTTAATGACTGTCTGGAGTACTGGAGAAATGTCCTTTTTTTGTGTGGGAATAGTGGAGGAGATGGCTACATTTGGAGCCATGAGCAAAGATGGCTGATGCCACTCCACCTACTCTCTCTTGGCTCTGAACATTTATAGGACAGCAGCCTTAGGGAGGAGACTGGAAAACAGATCATTAGGAGTGTGGGTTGGATGCAGTTGACTGAAGTGGCAAGATACTGCACAGTAATTAGCCAGTTAGAAAGTGATAGTGAAAGAGAATGATTGAGACTCAAAAGCCAGGAATTTACCATTTTAAAGAGGTGATTTCTTTTCAACCCTAACTGGTAAAGGATTAAATTGAGAAGTCCTAAGAGAAACAGAGGACAAAGTACAAATTAAATCTCATGCGCTCACAAAGATCAAATCAAACCTATGGGTATCTGTCACATCCATGGCAACCAGCCGTGAAAGACAGGCACAATTTCTGCTTCGTTGTATCCCCACCCTGTAGGAATTCTCTTCTCTTGGCCTTGGACAGGACTTTGAACAGGACCTGTGTCTTACATCTAATAATTTTCTTACATCTAATAATTTGTATCTTACATCTAATAATATGTATCCACACCCTGTAGGAATTTTCTTCCCTTGTCCTTGAACAGGACCTTGGACAGGACTGTGTCTTACATCTACTAGTAGTATGTTACTACCCTCATTAGGTTACATAAGATGATGGCGTCTACTGTGTTTGCAAAGTCTGTCTTTCTCACCGGCCTTTATGGGGTAAACTGCTGTATTTGCCAAGAAGCTGAGGGTGGTCCCCTCTTTGTAGTGAGTCACGGAGTTAATAGGACCCTCCCTCTAACAACGCTGGAGAAATTGAATCTTTCCATCACCATGTAAATAAGCTTAGAAGTGGATCCTTCCCAGGTCAAATAAGATCTCAGCACCAGCTGACAACTTCATTGCAGCCTCATAAGAAATCCTCACACAGAGGACCCAGCTAAGCTATATCCAGAGTCCTGACCCACAGAAACTGTGAGATGATAAATGTATGTTATTTTAAGCCACTAAGTTTTGAAGTAATGTGTTATGCAATAATAGATAACAATAACAGCACCCACTGTTAAAACCTCAGAATGAATTAAGGTATCTTGGAACACTGCCATGTTTGTGCTACCTAGTAAATCATTTCAGTTAGACAAAATAACTTAGGGAAAAGAGGCCAAAGACTTTCCAAGAAAGACTGGTGATAGGGTTTGGCTCTGTGTCCCCACTCAAATCTCACCTTGAATTGTAATAATCCCCATATGTCAAGGGAGGGACCAGGTGGACCAGGTGGAGGTAATTGAATCATGGGGGTGTTTTTCCCCATTCTTTTCCTGTGATAGTGAGGGAGTTCTCATGAGATTTAATGGTTCTTATAAGTGTCTGGCATTTCCTCTGCTGGCACTCATTCTTACTCTTGCTGCCCTGTGAAGTGGTGCCTTTCACCAAATTTTAAGTTTCCTGAGGACTCCCTAGCTATGAGAAACTCTGAGTCAATTAAACCTCTTTTCTTTATAAATTACTTAGTCTTGGGTATTTCTTCAGAGCAGTATGGGAACAAACTAATCAGGAAATTGGTATTGGGAGTGGGGTGCTGCTGTAAAGATACCCAAAAATGTGGAAGTAACTTTGGAAGTCGGTAACAGGCAGAAGTTAGAAAAGTTTGCAGGGCTTAGAAGAAGATAGATGTAGGAAAGTATGGAAGTTCTAGAGACTTGTGGAATGTCTTTGACCAATTTGCTCATACTGATTGACAATGAAATCCATACAGAGGTGATCTCAGATGGAGATGAGGAACTTTTAGGAAACTGGAATAAAGGTGACTCTTGCTATGCTTTCTCAAAGAGACTGGTAGCATTTTGCCACTTCCTGAGAGATCTGTGGAACTCTGAACTTGAGAGAGATGATTTAGGGTTTCTGGTGGAAGAGATTTCTAAGACACAAAGTTTTCAAGAAGAAGCAGAGCATAAAAGTTTGAAAAATTTGCAGCTGATGATATGATAGAAAAGAGAAACCCATTTTCTGGAGAGAAATTCAAGCCGACTGCAGAAATGTGTAGAAGTAGCAAGGAGCTGAATGTTAATCACCAAGACAATGGGGAAAACATCTCCCCTCTCATCACAGGCCAAGAGGACTGGGGGGAAAATGGTTTAATGGGCAGGTCCCAGGGTCCCCCAGATCTACAACATGGTGGCCTGCGCCAGTTCAACATGGTGGCCTGCGCCAGTTACTTTAGCTCCAGCCAAGGCTAAAAGGGGCCAAGGTACAATTCAGACTGTTGCTTCAGAGGACAAACTCCAAACCTTGGCAGCTTACACGTGGTGTTGGGCCTATGGGTGCACAGATATCAAGAATTCAGGTTTGGAAACCTCCACCTAGATTTCACAGGATGTATAAAAACACCTGGATATTTAGGCAGAAGTTTGATGCAGGCACAGAGCCCTCATGGAGAACCTCTGCTAGGGCAGTGCAGAAGGGAAATGTAGGGTTAGAACCCTGACACAGAGTCCCTACTGGGGTACTGCTTCATGGAGCTGTGAGAAGAAGATCACTGACCTCCAGACCGCAGATTTATAGATCCACCAACAGCTTGCACCATGCGCCTGAAGAAGCCACAGGCACTCAATGCTAGTCTGTGAAAGCAGCTGGGAGGGGGCTGTACCTTGTAAAGCCACAGGGGTGGAGCTGCCTAAGGCCTTGGGAGCCCACCTCTTGCATCAGTGTGACCTGAATGTGAGACACCAAGTTAAAAGAGATAATTTTGGAACTTTAATGTTTGATAATCGCCCTACTGGATTTCAGACTTGGATGGGTCCTCTGACCCCTTTGTTTTGGCCGGTTTCTTCTATTTGGAATGGGTGTATTTAGCCAATGCCTGTACTCCCATTGTATCTAGGATAACTTGCTTTCAATTTTACAAGCTCATAGGCAAAAGGGACCTGCCTTGTATCAGATGATACTTGGACTTGGATTTGGTTGATGTTGAAATGAGTTAAAACTCTGGGGGACTGTTGGAAGGGCATGACTGTGTTTGAAATTTGAGGACATGAAAATTGGTAGGAGTCAGGGATAGAAAAATCTGGTTTGACTCTGTGTCCCCACCCAAATCTCACCTTGAATTGTAATATTCCCCACGTGTCAAGGACAGGACCAGGTGGAGGTAATTGAATCATGGTGACAGTTTCCCCTATGTTATTCTCATGATAATGAGTGAGTTCTCACAAGATCTGATAGTTTTATAAGTGTCTGACATTTTCCCTGCTGGTACTCATTCTCTCTCCTGCCACCCTGTGAAGAGGTGCCTTCCACTATAATTGTCAAATTTTCTGAGTCCTCCCCAGCCATGCAGAATTGTGAGTCAATTAAACCTCTTCATTTTGTAAATTACCCAGTCTCAAGTATTTCTTCAGTGTGAGAACAGACTAATAGAATTGGATTAACTCAAAGTAACTGAAACCAAGTGAGAAAAGTGAAACATGAAAGCCAAGAAAAGAGGAAAACAGAAAATAAACATAAGAACTCTTGTATTACTATTATTGAACCAACTATAATTAAATGGAAAAAAGACCTCAAGAATTATACTGCTAGATTATGAGCTTACACTCAAAAAGCCTGTGATTCCGTAAGCCTTAAAATGACCTATAGATCTCCAATCTTGTACAGACAGAGATCTAGCTGAGAAAACTGCTCAGACCTCAAGGAGGATATATATTCTGATGCCAACTTCAGATGTGATGGGGCCCAGAAAGATAACAAAGAAGGGGAAAAAATTACAGAGGTCACAGCCAAAAGACCAAAGACTGCTACAGGGGAGCAGAATTCAGACCCAATTAAGAAACTTCGCCTTACTCAATCAAGGAGTCCTCGTGACCTCTGATAAGCAGGATTTCAGAATTTCAGGAGCAGTAACTTCTGGTGTTCCCCATCCTCTTCTATCAAAATGAAACAGTTTCTTATGGTTTATCCCCATTGAACCACTAAAAATTAGATAGGCAAGGGGCACAGAACTTGCCTTCTAAGTTCAGAAAACTTGCTATCAAGAGCCTCTCTGTTGAAACAGGTATTGATACTAGTGCATATCACGTAGAAATCTTGAATTTTGAGATTGAAACTGTGACTAGATGAGATATTTTGGCTTTGCCTCACTTGAGTAAGGATGAGTATGTTTTGTCTATGGAAAGATGAACTAAATATTTATGATTAGAAGATGAACAAAAGTAGTAATTCACGCTTATATAAAATAGTTGTTTTTTTCCTCTCTCTGTTCCAGGCACCTGGTAGAATTGGACTTCTCTGCCACCTGTGAAATCATACCTGTGGCTCTGTGGCTTTCTTTAGCTAAGAAAATGTAAGAATAAATGGTATGTGTTATTTTCTAGCTGAAGTTCTAAGAACTGATGCACTGTTTTCCATGTCTCTTCCCACCGCTGAGGTGATCAAGGAAGATTGGGAAAATTAAAACTTCTATTAGCCTGGATTTCTTTGTAACCAGAGAACCAAGCCTTCAGGCAACCTGTGTTGGAGTATCATGAGTTACTGTGTTAAATCAGTAAGATTATCAGAATATTTGTTACTACAGTGTAACCTAGCCTATCCAGTAATCAGATACCCTATATTTCTGCATAATAATTTGAAGAATGTGATTCCAGTTTCTAAAGTGTAATAGAAATAGTTTAGAAGAAAAGTTGTGAGCTTTATAACTGAATATATCTAAACTTTGCTTCTGGCTCAGTCATACTGTCTAATTTTCAGAAAACTGCTAAAGCTCTCTGAAGCTTTTTATTCTTCTTCAAAATGGTATAATGGTTAAACACCTCATAATGATATTTTAAGGAATAAATGAGAGAGCTGGTGAAAAAGTATGACCATGAATAATATGTGACCATAGTAAATGCCCTGTAACTTTTATTTCTTATTCCTATTAAAAGCATTATACGCTATTAAATTTAAGACTAAATTGAGTAAAGAAACAACGTTTCATAGGTATATAATATGTTGGGAAGTTAACTTCAAACTTTAATGCATGAGCTATACAAAAGAAATAGAAACTAAAATGTTTAATTCAATCAATTTCATAAACCATGATTGAACCAATTTTGACCGACTGTGGCAGAACTTGATTGATAATAACCCATTAGAAAGGCTTCCATTTATACATTTATAATTAACTTTGAGATTATAAATACCAACTTATATATACATCCGGTTCATAAAAGTTTGTATTTCTGCCGAAATTTTTAAATTTCTAAAAGAATCTGCACCTTTAATTTGGATTCTTAAAATAAAAAGATGCTGATATTAACTTGAACCCATAAAATGTAAATTTTAAATAATTTTACTTTGTATGTTTGTTGTCTGTTATACTACCTGTGGGTTTTTGTTTTTGGAGAGGTCACAGGATTTTACTACTGTGTATATATTTTTTAAAATCAAGGTCTAAATTGTCTATCAGACACAATGTCCAAAGAATAAACTGGTGAGTTTGATGTTATTGTCTTATAGATAGATGGATAGATAGATAGACACACACACACACATATATACACATGTATGTATACATTATACACACAAATGTATATGTTCATGTATATATGTATACACGTATAATGTGTTTATATACATGTGTATGTATATAATGTGTATATATAGCATGTGTCTATATATAATGTGTATAGAGGGAGAGACCACTTAGTAATATGTAATATATAAAATATTATAGAGTGGATTAACCCAAATCTTTATAGGGCATTTCTAGTAGTTACATAAAAGTTCATTATCAAATCTTTTCATTTGGCAACTATTCTTTGGTAATATTGCACAATTCCTGCCAACTACGCAATGAAAAGTATTTGTTGTTAGATATATTCTAAATAATCATTTGTAGTATAGACAGCAGCTGCTTTACTTGATTTATCAGGTAAGTGATTTTATAAAAATCACAAGGAAAAGGAATATAGCCAATGCAAAACAATTCTAAAGTCCCCATTGTGATTTTGTGTGCGTATCTTTGTGCTCTGCACATGATGCAGTCAATTCTGAGGGCTAAAACAGTACTTTAATTTTGATCCTATTTTATTAGTTTCATTTTTTCCCCAATCTTATAATATTTTCCCCTAAAGCTTCCTGCCAAGATAAAGCATTATAATATGTTACTTTAAAAAAAAGCCACTTGTCAAAGCATGTACTTCAAATTAAAATACTATTAGCTAAATTTGGAAACAAAAATATATATGTACCCACAACTGGAAGAGAATAGGCCTAGCTGTATTTTTGCTTTTAGTGCTAGAGTAGTCTACTTGTCAAAATGTTTGAATTATTCAATACTTCACACAGATAACTTTCTTACTTCATATTTAAACCCATTTATTTAAAGGAATGAAAATAGATGTATTACTGATTCATTATCTCTCAGTATATATTCCTGAACAGTTAAGGGATTGTATGAATGAATATTCTATAACTCCCTAGTGAAAAGATGTATGGCTTGAGTCTTATCATGAGAGTTTTCAGAAACACATTTAAAGATTTCCTTTAGGAATAAAGATAATTCTAAACATTGATGGAAAAATAAACTGAGATAATGTAAATTTTAAAGTGCTAAAACTTTCAAGATGTAGAAATTCACTAATTTTATAAAAATTAGGGTGTGGATCTACTTTTTTCTTAAAAGATATGTTACACATATACTTTGCATATCTTAAATATGATATATAATGAGATGTTATATATGAAATATGTCATATGCAAGATAAATATGTATGCAATTACACATACATATATAGGCATGTGTATACACATATGAACTATTAGTAGGTTCTAAAATAATAAAAATACTTAGTATAGATATCTCCTTATGAGATCTCCTATTTTTCCATCTTTTATTTACATACCCATAACATAACATAACATTATGACAATATCCATCTTTATTAGCTGTCTACTATGTACTAAACACAGGCATTATCTTTGATTTTATAACCCTCACAAAGTAGGGTTTTGACCACTCTGTAATTAAAAAAAATGAAATGATATGTATATATGAAATTGGCCCAATGTTCCCATAGAACTGAAGTTTGAGAAATTTATATTTTTCTTATATGAATTCCTTTCTCAAGAGACTGACCATCAGGCCTCCCAGATGGTAACAAGTATCATTATGGGTCACCACGTCTGGACAATGAGACATACTAGCTGCCTGTTGACCAGTTCCTCTTCCTTATCCCTCCTTGCTATATAAACCCCTAACTTTAGTGGGTTGGGGAGAGGAATTTGATGGTTAGACTGAAGTCACTCATAAAAAATCTTTCTTCCTGGCTAATATTTGTTATCTCAGTGATTGGCTTCCTATGCTTCTAGCAAAGGGACCCTGGTGGAACCAACAAATAATCCTAAATAATGGGTATGAGGGTCAAGATTTAAACCTGGGCCTATCTAATCTAAAAATGGTGTTTTCTTCCAGTGCACAACGAAAACGTTCTTGAAAGATATTTGTAGACTGACACAGCATCAGGCCTATGATACAAAGTTCAACCCAAAGAGGCGTAAGTGTTTCTAGTGTCAGGGTTTACTCAGCCTAATTGTACTAACTCCAACAGGGAGGGCAGAAGGTTTCACAGTGACTCAGTGGCTAATTAAAGTCTTTTGAATTCATGGTTTGTTGAGAGGCTTTCACAGACCAACCATCATGCAAATACATTCAACACACACAGACAGTAATAAGAGAGTAGGGGACAAGAATCATAGGAAGTAGCTATGATTTTCTCTCAGAACTCCAACCAACGTGGATGAAGAGTTGTCAGTTGTTGAAGTGTCCGTAGCCATTTTTTGTATTTTGGTTTCACTTTCTTGTCCACCCTTGGGGGTGCCTGGCAAGTGTTATCTTGTCACATCGGTCCACCATACATATGCTTATCACTCTAAAGGGTCAGCAATTTCACTCTAGACTGAGTCATTTGTTATAAATGGCTCTATTTTGAGACATTTGGGATCAAGAAACATTATTGTATGAGTATTTTATAGAAATCTTTAAAATGGTCTACTTTAAAACATCTCTGACTGGGTGCAGTGGGTCATCTCTGTAATCTCAGCACTATGGGAGGCCCAGGTGAGTGGACTGCTTGAGCCCAGGCATTTGAGACTAGCCTGGGCAACATGGCAAAGTCTCATCTCTACAAAAGATAAAAAAATTAGCGGGGGCTTGTGGCACACACTTGTAGTCCTAGCTACTCAAGACGCTAAGGTCGGAGGATCACCCGAGCCATGGGGCTGAGGCTGTAGGAAGCTGTGATTGTGTCACTGCTGGGCAACAGAGTAAGATTCTCTAAAAAAATAAATCTCTAACCACATATGTTTATCTTTTTATTCCTTGCATATAGATTAGTTGAGCCTTTCTATCAATAGATAATGTAATTTTTAAACTTGTGCATTTAAGGGTTTTGGATCAGAGACAAATGTTCTATTATGCTCACAGTAAAATCAACATCCACCTTAACTTTTCAGTGCTAAAGTACCCAGCAGTGTAATGGGATGAGAGCTAGGAAGAAAACACGTCCTACATGCATTGTGGGTTGAATCTGTAAGTGAAGGATGGAGAAATACATGTTTCTTCTGTTTCTGTACAGCAAAGAGACCATCTAGCTGCTCATTTTGAGAGTCTTCTTGGAGTTGGGATGGAAGGATACTTAATACAGTAAACCCCTTCAAAAGATATCTAGGACCTAATCTCCGAAACCTATGAACATTATACAGGTTGACTTTGAAGATGTGAGTAAGTTAAGGTTTTTAGATGAGAACATTATCCGAATTATCTAGGTGGGCCTTAAATACACCCACAAGTTTCTGATAAGAGTAAAATAGATTTAACACAGAGAGAATATCACATGAAGGAAGTAGAGTTGAAAGAGAAAGGATTCTACAACATTCAATTTATAGATGGAAGAAAGAACTATGAGCCAAAAGATGCTGCTCTAGAAGCTGAAAGGGACAAGGAAACATGTTATCCTCTAGGGCCTCCAGAAACAGTACAGTCCTGTTTTTGACCCAGTGAAATTATTTTGAACTTCTAGCCTCAAAAACTACCAGACAGTGAATTTGTGTTGTCATTTGCAGGACAGCATGGAGAAAGTCAAGTCTACGGGTACTCTCAGAAACACTGGAGGTTTCAATGAAAAGCAATTAAGAGAAGATTCCGATTACAAGCTTATTGGTAGGCTAGTTGGTCTGTCAGGGAGAATATAAATAAATCAACAGAGAGGAACCCTCTTGAAATATATATCTTGTTATATGTTCTATATATAACATTGTTATATATACATATAACAATGACCTCAGGCATTATTTCTTCAAAGGACCCACAATATAATTAGAGTAGGTTGAAGAGCAGTGTATATCCCAGAGCATTGTTGAAATCAACTGAACAATAGGCAGCAGTTGGTGTGGCTAGCCATCCGCCTGTGGTTAAAGAAGAGAGTATTATGAAAACCACTATTGTGCTAGAGTGACTGTGGGCATATTCTCTATTCTGGCCACTGTGTTAAGCACCTGATGTTGCTCCTTAGGAAGCAAAGGCATCCCTACGGAGCAACATCAGGTGCTTAACACAGTGGCCAGAACAGAGACCTCACTATGACAATCCAGCCCGTCACCAGACAAATGAAAAAGTAAATAGCAATAAGCACTTTTGTGCTTCAGGGGAACCACGAAGAAAATGTAAAGACAACCTATAGAACAGAATATATTTGAAAATCATGAATCAAATAAAGAAGTTGTATTCATAATGAATACAAATTCTTGCAACTGAATCTATTAAAAGTCAACTAACTCAGTTTAAAGACGTGCAAGGAAGGTGAAGAGAAGTTTCTCCCAAGAAGATATGTAAATGGCTGATGAAGACAAGAAAGATGTTCAATGTCATTATTCAACAAGGAAATGCAAACCAAAACCACAATGAGATACCACTTCACACACTAGAATGGCTAGAATCCAAAAGTCAGAGAATGTCAAGTATTGCTGAGAATGTAGGGAAATTAAAATCCTCTTACAATACTTTGGGGAATATAAAATGGCGCAGCCACTATGGAAACTAAGCTAGGAGTTCCTCAAATGATTAAATAGGGAGTTACCAATTGTCCTAGCTAATTTAACTCCTAGGTATGTACCTTCAAAAAATAAAAGCATATGCCCATGAAGAAACTTGTATACAAATATTTTTAGCACAGTAATGATAGAGAAAAGATAGAAAGAATCTAAATATTTATCAACAGATAAATAGATAAAGAAAATGTGGTAACCCCATACAATCTAATATTATTTGGCCACAAAAATAAATGAAGTAATGATATATTCTTCAACATAGATGAAACCTTGAAAACATTTATGCTTACTCACAAAAATATCACATAGTCTATGGTTCTATTTATTTGACATATAGAGAATAAGCAAATATATAGACACCAAAAGTAGATTGGTGAGTCGGTTGTAGTGACGCACGCCTGTAATCCTAGCATTTTGGGAAGCCCAGGTAGGCAGATCACCTGAGGTCAGGAGTTTGAGACCAGCCTGGCCAACATGGTGAAACCCTGTCTCTCACAAAAATACTACAAAAATTAGCCAGACGTGGTCGCACATGTCTGTAATCCCAGCTACTTGGGAGACTGAGGCACAGGAATAGCTTGAGCCTGGTAGGTAGAGGTTGCAGCAAGCCGAGATATCACCATTGCACTCCAGCCTAGGCTACAGAGAGAGACTCCATTTAAAAAAGAAAAAGAAAAAAAAAAAAAAGTAGATTGGTGGCTATCTGGACTGGCAACTAGGGGGACAGAATGGGGAATATTGCTAGTCGCTATGAGGTTTCTTTTCAGGGTGATAAAAAAATGTTCTAAATTTGACTGGCGATAGTAGGATATATCAGTGAATATACTACAAACCATTGAGCTATAGACTTTAAGTGGGTGAGTTGCATGCTGTGTAAATATCTCAAATATAGCTGTTAAAATAGTATGGAAATTCAAAAACCCAATTGTGTCTAGGCAGGATAAGGATGAGAGATGGAGAAGACATTCAGGTACTTGGGAAAGTTGAGAAGGTTATATTTCCAATCTTAGTGGCAGACATAAATATCTTTTAAAATTTTCTTTGTTTACACTTTACATCCATATTTTATATGCACATATGATTATAGGTAGATAAAATATCAAGGAACTTAAAATTAATAAAACAACAAATAGATTGAGTATGATTACTTCAATATAATTCTTACCAATATTTCCATCATAGTTTCCGCTGCACTGAAAACTAATGTATATGCCCAATTCTGGTTTAAAGTTATACTTAATAATTCACTAAAGGAAATCTGACATTGGCTTGTGGTGCAAGCAATGTTTGCTCTAATTCAAAATGAAACAATTATTGATTTTTAAAGAGGTTTGGTTATTTAAGTACCATGGTTGGCCTATTATAAGTAATTTAAATTGAGCAAAAAAAGTTGTGCCTTAAAATCATTCTCATAACAGTTTCTATTCAACTATGAAAAGTTTTAAATGCAGATACTTTTAAAAGCAATTATTTGTCCAGGCTGATCAACACTTCTTAGTAGTTTTTGTAGAACTACTTAAAATCACAAGATATTAAATAGTGAGTTAAACCTTCTTAGTCATTATTGGCCTGTTATATTTCAATATTACTATGCAATCTATTTAATAATAGATTATATAATTGTCCATTCTTTTGCCTCAGAAGTAAGATAAAATTGGATGGAAAACAATTAAAAATGGAAGAAACCAAATGACTGATTCCCCAATGTGAGTCTATCTGCTATTCCAACATGGTTAATGATTCACTTTGTAGAATGACGTGAGAGCAAGACACAGGTGCATTTGCACATCTCTTTTAGCCCTATCAAGAGCACCTTTCAGCAAGCAAAATGTGTCTGTCGTCTCTCGGGGACAGAGAGTAAGTAGATTTGGGAACTAGTGCCCATGGGTAGTGTAGAGGAGCATGGTTCACATTGTCTGAAATTGCTCATGCCCTGGTTCATCCAGTTGGTAATGAAGCAGTCAGCATCCCATCTCTGGAGTGGAATAGGCAATTATTCTAGCTTGAAACTCTGCCCTTGCAAATTGAGTGTGGCAACAATTCACATTGGCTGTCATTATAAAGTCCCTGGAAAAAGGGTTGCTATCCATATCAGTTCAAAAGAAAAAAATCAGAGATGCCTAAAAAGTTTACCTTAACTCTCAGTAGATTATTGTATATTGATGATGTGGATATTTATTGTGCTTTCTGGGAGATCTTTTTTGTACAATTGTATGCTTCCATTTTATTTCAAACTGATTCAAATACACCTAAAATTTCAGTCACATTAAATATCTCTGTGGATTCTTTCTGTGGATTCTCATTAACTACCCTTCTGTCTTGCAATACATTTAGAGAAAGAAACATTTCTCATTCTCCTTCTAGTTACATATTAATGCAGTTATAAACAATCAAAGAGAAAGGAAACTGCCCAGAGAGTCTTACTCTTGGCTGTATAGCTAACACCATTCTCTACCTGCAGCTCTCAGACCTGGCTCATATTTGTATTTTCTGGGAGTGGCTTAAAAGAATACCAGTGCTTTGGCCCCACCCTATGCTAATTAAATCAGCATTTCTTTGGGTGGGGCCTACAGGTAGTTGTTTTCTTTTCTTTTTTTTTTTCAGTGAAGAATTCATTATCTTTATTTAATGTCCTTTTTAAAGCTTAACAGAAAGAAAACTGTGACTCCTTAATAAGAAAATGAAGGCTGGTGAAGCATTCTGACAAAATTAGTTATGTGTCACTACAAGATTTTTTTTTTTTTTTTTGGTAAAATACTTATTTTACCATATCATGTATATTTTGTCCAAACATAAGTAAACTCTTTCTTCATAGATATATACAGTCATTCTCTTAAAATTAAAAAAATCACATTAGAAATTTCTGTTAAAATAAATAGCTTTGTTTATCATCATTAGATAATTACTCTGGACAGATTATAATTTTCTTAGCAACAATGACATCTTCTCTATATTTTATTCCCATATTTACTTTTTTTCAGATGTAAAAATATGTCTTTCGGATTTGCTTATTTTGTTGGTGTTAAACATTTCTTCTATTTATTGGCAATGCATATTTGTTTGTGCTAATTAATTGCCTAATGCCCTTTGTTGATCTTTCCTTTTTTAATTTAAAAAAATTGTTTTAAATGTATTTTACTTTAAGTTCCAGGATACAAGTGCAGAATGTGCAAGTTTGTTACATAGGTATGTATGTGCTATGCTGGTTTGCTGGACCTATCAACCCATCATCTGGGTGTTAAGCCCAACATGCATTAGGTATTCATCCTAATGTTGTCCCTCCCCATGCGCCCCACCCCCGTACAGGCCCTGGTGTGTGTTGTTCCCCTCCCTGTCTCCATATGTTCTCATTGTTCAACTCCCACTTATAAGTGAGAATATGCAGTGTTTCCTTTTCTGTTTCTGTGTTACAGGAACTAGTTAGTTGATTCCTAAAAGCACCACAGATAATTCTAGTGTGTTCCAGGTAAGCAGTACTAAAAAGTTAAATCACCGGAGGAAACATTTAAACTGCAGATTCTAATTCAGGCATTCTGCAGTGGAAACTAAAAATTTGGATTTCTGTCAAGTTACCAGATAATGTGGATGTTACTGGCTTGTTAATTTCTTTGATAAGTGGACAGAATCTAGATCACAACTTTCCTAGCTTAATAATACAATTTCCTAGGGAGTTTTTTTTTCAGGTCTGTAAAGGGGAGTTTTTTTAAAAAAAAAAAAAACCTATGCTCATGACACACCGTAGGTGCATTACATGAAAAATTCATTGGGTGCAATTTAGTTACTAGTGGCTTTAAAAATGTCACAGGTAGCAGAAACTGGACCCCTTCCTGACACCTTACACTAAAATTAACTCCAGATGGATTAAAGACTTAAACATAAGACCTAACACCATAAAAACTCTAGAAGAAAACCTAGGCAAAACCATTCAGGACATAGGCATAGGCAAGGACTTCATGACTAAAACACCAAAAGCGTTGGCAACAAAACCAAAACAGACAAATGGGATCTAATTAAACTTCAGATCTGCACAGCAAAAGAAACAGTTATTAGAGTGAACCAGCAACCAACAGAATGGGAAAAACTTTTGCAATCTACCCATCTGACAAAGGGCTAATACCCAGAGTCTACAAGAAACTAAAACAGATTCACAAAACAAACAAACCCGTTCCAAAGTGGGCAAAGGATATGAACAGACACTTTTCAAATGAAGACATGAAACAATGGTCATGATCACTGGTCATTAGAGAAATGCAAATCAAAACCACATTGAGATACCATGTCACACCAGTTAGAATGGCCATCATTAAAAAATCTGGAGACAACAGATGCTGGAGAGGATGTGGAGAAATAGGAATGCTTTTACACTCTTGGTGGGAGTGTAAATTAGTTCCACCACTGTGGAAGACAGTGTGGTGATTCCTCAAGGACCTAGAAATAGAAATTCAATTTGACCCAGCAATCCCATTTGGGTATATATCCAAAGGACTATAAATCGTTCTATTATAAAGACACTTGCACACGAATGTTCATTGCAGCACTGTTTACAATAGCAAAGACCTGGAACCAACCCAAATGCCCATCAATGAAAGACTGGACAAGGAAAATATGGCACATATACACCATGGAATACCTTGCAGCCACAAAAAACGATGATCCCTTTATAGGGACATGGATGAATCTGGAAACCATCATTCGTAGCAAACTGACACAAGAACAGAGAATCAAACACTGAGTGTTCTCACTCATAGGCAGGTGTTGAGCAATGAGAACACATGTACACAGGGAGGGAAGCATTACACACTGGAGTCTGTTGGGGGTGACTATGGGAGGGACAGTGGGGGTAGGGAGTTAGGGAGGGATAACATGGGGAGAAATGCCAGATGTAGGTGACAGGGGAATGGAGGCAGCAAACCGCATTGCCATGTATGTACATATGCAGCAATCCTTCATGTTCTGCACATGTACCCCAGAAAATAAAGTGCAATAAAAAAAAGTCACAGGTGATGTGCAGACAACTTTGAGAACCCTGCTGATTTAGATGTTCTCCTCATCCACTATTATCTGCCCATTTCCCCCTGACTATTCTCCTTAATCACACCAAAAAATCTTTCATTCCACAAATCTTGAAAATGTTGATTTCTCTCTCTGAACTACATGCATATAATTTGCCATGTCTTGTTCATTCAATATTTGAAATATATGCTGGCACTCATCTTGCCATTTTTGTAATAGTTGCCACATTTAACATCTTTATTACCCCTTGTCTGTAATAGTCTACGAAGTTTGTTTGAATAATTTCTGTCTAACTCAAATAATTTGCAAAATCATTCAATATATTTTACTTTCTTGTATATGACTATTTTTCTGCTGTCTCTTTATCCCCTTAACCACATCTTTATAGTTTAAAGAATCTATTCACATTAAAAGCTACCTTTAAATTTCATAATACATCAAACCAAATAAGAGTCTCCTCTTCAAACTCCTATATTTTGTATTTTTATGTCACTTGCATAACAAATTATGTCATAATTGTATTTGAAACTTGCTTTATCTTTCACCCACATTTCTCTCTAGACTTTAAAATAATCTATCAGAAAATCCTGTTCAAAATTGATGATAGTTATTAAATTAAAATGTATAAATGCTTTCTTTTTTGAGTAACTATTATACTCATATTAGTTTGAGAAATGATTCCTTCCCATAAGAAGTTTACTATATACAGAGTTTGAATCTGTAAAACAAATACCACACAAAAGGATACAGCTACTTTTCCAATTAATCAATGAATTTAATAGCAAAACTGAATATTCTGGAATTGAAGCAACTGTAATTGTACATAGCATTTGAAACACAATAGGTTCCAAAAAGTAGCCTCTCAGAATTCAAAAAGAGGGATTCTTGTGTCAACATAGGCTTTCAAGTGACACATTAGGATTTGTAAAGCTTGTAAGTAGAGATTTAAAAAGGTATGTTAGATGAGAAACACTGTAATTATAGAGGCTGAAGGAGAAGAAGTGCAAATGGCAGGTTGAATCGAGTGTGAAGAGCCTGGTTTGACCATCCTGGTGTGTCGTGATTATTGCATGTTTTGAGACTGAAATTGTCTGATAAACAGAGACTTAAAATTTTGTCATTAATTAGTTACATGTTGCAAAAAAGATACAAAGAATCATAAATATTTCAAACAGCATTTAACCAGTGGAAGAACATGATTTAAAACAAGTAAATTTTTATTATTATCTTGTATAATTTAAGACTTGTCCAATGTGCACCATAATTTGCAACTGGTTGCATGATTTCTTGGATGGCTGTTTAAGAGTGAAACAACAGTAAAAACTTTGGATGAAAATGATTGGCAGCATTTATATGCTTAGAGAAAGGCTATTCCTATCATTATAGAAGAAAAAAAGGCATTTATTATAAAATTGCTAATAAATCTTTTATTGTAATAATGCACATAATTAGTTCACATATAATTTTATTATTTGATAATGAATATTATGTTATAAATATAATTATTATTACCTCAAAATAAAAGTTGTAGTGGTATATAAATTTCTTAAGCTGCTATCAAAGTATAATAGTTCAGTTTTATAGCTACACAATTTTATTAAATGTTTCAATTTTTCAAGATATAATCTGCCATTAATTTAATATTCTTGAATTTTTTCATATACTTTTATATTTACACTGAAATTTGTAAATGAAGATTTTTTTCAGTGTCTCACATACCAAGTATATTTTTAAAAATACTTTTGCTGTTAATTAGATTCCTTAATGTCAAATTTTTTCCCTTTCTGTGGCACTTCCCTTAATCCAATTATTTTCATACGTTTTCTTTCTAACATATCCTATTGAGAGGATAGCAGGAAGACTTAGACACTGACAAATAAAGCTGATAGCAGTTTATATAGTTTTGAGTTCCTTTGTTTTATCTTTAGACTTCATGCAGAATTTGTACATATACTGTAACATATTAATTTTAATATAAAATGCTGCTCTAAATTATTTATCTTTAGAAAAATACGAAATTCAGTAAAACATGCCACACTTAAGCCTGATTTAAAAAAAAAAAAAACACACATATCTATATAGGAAATATTTATTCAACTAAGTTTCAAGAAAACAATCTCAATCTCATCATACCTACCTATGTATGTGTATCATCCTTTGTTTTCTAATAAGTACACCATATTTGTCTCTGAAGAAAAGCTTGTACCATTCAGAAACTACCTTCTAAATAGCATGCAAATAAACACATATTTCTGCCTTGAAGATGTTTGAAATTGAGAAAAAGATGTAAGACACAAATATACATGATAGAAATTACATAACATAAGTATGTTGTACAATGATTAATATATCCTTTAAAGATGAGATAAGATCAAACTCTCTAATGAGTATACTTGAGAAAATATTCACAGAGAGGTAGCATTCAAGTTAGTCATTTTTATGTATAAGGTTCTGGCAGATAGACTTAGAAATAGAAGGTCCTGGAAGAAGGAACTATCTTTGCAAAGACAGAAAATAGAAATGTACAAAGCCCTCTTCAGGAATAAAATCATAAACTGGTTTTTTGTTTGTTTGTTTGTTTTTTGAGACGGAGTTTCACTCTTGTTACCCAGACTGGAGTGCAATGGCACGATCTCGGCTCACCGCAACCTCCGCCTCCTGGGTTCAGGCAATTCTCCTGTCTCAGCCTCCTGAGTAGCTGGGATTACAGGTATGCGCCACCACGCCCAGCTAATTTTTTGTATCTTTAGTAAAGATGGGGTTTCCATGTTGACCAGGATGGTCTCGATCTCTTGACCTCGTGTTCCACCCGCCTCAGCCTCCCAAAGTGCTGAGATTACAGGCTTGAGCCACTGCGCCCGGCCTATAAACTGTTTTTAATTGCAAGAGAGAATACATATAATAAATGTAGCTAAGATTGAAGGCTTTTAAATTGAGAGTGGCAAGATAAAAATTGTTTTTTAGAAAGTTATTCTGATGACTGGGCACCCTGGCTGAGAATTCCCAGCACTTTGTGAGGCTGAGGTGGACAGATCATGAGGTCAGGAGAGCTAGACCATCCTGGCTAACAGGGTGAAAACCCATCTCTACTAAAAATACAAAAAATTAGCCAGGTTTGGTGGCACACGCCTGTAATCCCAGCTACTCAGGAGGCTGAGGCAGGAGGTTTGCTTGAACCCAGGAAGTGGAGGTTGCTGTCAGTCAACATCACACCATTGCACTTCAGCCTGGGTGACAGAGCAAGACTCCATCTCAAAAAAAAAAAAAAAAAAAAAAAGAAAGAAAGTTATTCTGATTACAAAATATAGGATGGTGGAAAAACTACTCTGGAATTTAATAGCTATCATCTGTATATGATGCTTTTGTCAATATAATATGATTTTAAAAATTATTGCCCCCCCAAAATTGAAAGAACCTATTTTTTAAAAATATCTTCATTACCTTTTTAACTGTAAATTCAGTTTTATCAAAATTTTCTGGGAGGTGTCAGAACACAAATAAACTGAAAATTAAGAAAGTACAAAGAAGAATCAGCATTTCTCCTCTGGTAATGACTAATTAATTCAGGTTAACCTGTCAGCTGAGAGCCACTGAAAAAGATGGAAAACTTTTTATGTTTAAATATATTGAATAGCAAAGCAGTGAGGAATTATAGAATCCATTTCTGGAACAGGAAAAGAAAATGATATGAGCTCTGATATTGAAGATTGTTTTTAACTAAAAGATGTATATGGCATTCATATCATGGCAAGATGACTAAGGGGCTGATAAGCTGAGCAGGGCTTTCAAAAGACTCACAGGACTGGGAAAAAGACAAATGTAGTTTGAACACCAGGCATTTAGACCTTGGCAAACCTGCCATGATTTGTGCAGGCTTATATCCGAGGATTAAGGGAAAAGTGGAAACAGTCCTTGAAAGGACTGTGACTGAACTTTGAATCATTTCAGTTCCTGGTTGAATAAGGTGATCTGGGATATCTGAGTGCCTTAGCCCTCTAGGAAATATCTGTAATTCTCCGTGGAAAAGATAACATGATCTTATGGCTCAAGTTACTTCCGTAATGTTTCATGCTGTAAAATGTATGTAATTTGTGAATTCATATGTGTAAGTAAAAAAAGAATAATAATCAGGCACAGGTGGTAACAACACATGACTCACAACCATTTTTTAAAAAAGTAAAGAATAGAAACAGCCCATTTGGTATTTAGATATGAAGATATCAGATATGGATTTAACTGTTAATATAACAATGAGTTCCAGAAAATAAAAGAAGAGATTGAAATCATAGTAAGTATTCAAATAAAACGTCTGGAATGGAAATCATAAAAACTGAAATAAATAATTCAACAGGTAGTTTTAATAGCAAATTAGATTTATCTGAAGAAAGAATTAGTGACTCGGAAAATATGTTTTTAAAAAATCCAGAATGAAGTACAGAAAGAAAAAGAAAAGAAAATTTGTAAGGTTATAGCTCTATAGATGATAAAGTGAAAAATTCTAATATGCATGCAATTTCAATTTTAGAAATAGAAAATATACAGACCCCATATTTGAAGAGAAAATACTCTTTTCTTCATTTGAGTGACATTGAAGCACAGATTCAAAAAAACACTACAAATCACAAAGCAGAATGCACACTTATACAAGTTTTAGTAAAACTGTTGAAAACTAAAGACAATAAAAAATCTTAAAAACAACAAGATGGTAAAAAGAGAGAAAACGCTGGTAAAATAATGAGACTAATAGCTAAAAGAAGCAATATAAGCCAAGAAATGTGTTAAGTTACATTTCTGTGGACATTTCTGTAGTAAAGAATGAATGTATCTATGAAAGTATAACTCTATGTCTCAGAAAAAAATCTTTAAAAACAAAATTCAATGACTGTCTTGTTTTAAACAACCAACAGTAACAAATGAATGAATAAATAGAGAAACTTGAAACAGATATTTTACATTATTAAGCAGTTATCCTTAACTATATTAAATATTATAAGAATAGTGTTTATCATTTTTAAAAGAATTCTTAAAAGCAAAGAAATACATACTGAATCTCATTGACAATTTATAAATTGATTTAATGTATCTTTGATGAAAACTGATTAATGTAGTTTCTTGAATGGAAAATTATTACAAGATTCTCTTCTTGTTTCTAAGCTTTTGTCTGTTTACTCATTTGTTCAACAACAATTATTTACATGCCTGATATTTACCAAGAATTGTGTTAAACACTAGAGAATAAAATATAAATGTAATAGCTTATTTATTTCTAGGAATCATACTGTATTTGGAGATACAAAATGATAAGCAAAAGCTTATGTTACAATATGCATAGTATGAAGAAAATTAACGAGTATCTTGTCAGTAAGTATTGAATAGACAATTGTAATAAATGTATAGCAATTTATCATAACCTTTCATAACAATAATGATGAGAATCACCAAGACTGAAAAGGCCAAAATCTATGTAATATCTGCATTATTTCAGAAATCATTTGCATCATATCATATATATTATGTTGGAGTCACAAAAAAATTCCCCTGGACATTTCTATCCCACCCTCTTCTTCGATTCTGGCCAAACGAGCATACAAATGGAGAAAGAAATTTTATATTTGGTAAAATCAGAAAGTAGAGAAATCTGTGAACCACAAACTATAAAAACAGCTGTCAACCACAATGAGTGTTAGATAAAATTGAGCAGAAAACACACAAAAACTTTCCAATGAGTTCTCAGAACCCTTAACCAGTGGTCCATAGAATTTGGCATAGGAAATTTTGGTAGCATGAGGGCTGTAGGAGGACATGTGACTCTGTGTTACATGATATTATAGCAAGTAAATCAAACTGAATAAAAAAACTTGAGGACAACCTGCATGTATTTGATGCACATTGCTAGCATGTAAGCTTGAAGGAGTGTTGGCAGGTGAGGATTAGAATCCTGTCTGGTAAAAATACTGTTAACGTGAGCTATCTGAATCTTAAAGGATTACATACAATAAAAAAAAAATGTTTAAAATATTGGAGTGACTGTGAACCATAAATAATTCTTATTCTTGATAAAAAGGGAAAGGTGGATCACACACTTCTGTGATCAGTAATCGGTGATAAATTACCAGGGTGGAAAGGACACTTGAGTGGTGATGCTGATGAGAGTTGGCTCTCTATTAATATCACTGTAGATTGCATCTGAATTGAACCACAGAGTTTAGAGGATCAAATAATCACATCAAGATATTCTTTGTTTTTCCTCTATGTACAAACATTGCCTTCCTCTGCATTGTCTTTACTCTAAGAATACTTCTAATGGCAATGATGGTATAGATATATTACTGAAAATGTCTCCAAAGACAGCACTTTGTTCCCCAAGATTTCAGTAAATATTCAAACACTAAATCTCATTACTCTATCTTGACAAAGATTGAGTCAATTGCTGTGGTCAATTAGATAGGATCATCTATTTGGTTATATTTGGGTTATTCCTGCTGCTACATGTTAAAGTCAGCCTCATCTAAGCCATAAGTACTAAGACTAAGACAGGTTAATTTGCTATAAGAAGGAATATTACTAAAATTTTAAAACATGATACACTATGCAAGCAAAAAGTAACAATGTACCTTAAGACTTCTTAGAGAAACTTAAGATGATGAAGTTGATTTCATCAGGAAATGAATGAAGAAGCTGTGCTGAAGTACCTGGTAATCAGTGTCAAAAGCTAAAAACAAAAAACCATATTAAATTAAGAAATTATGGAAAATATTATTATTGAGAGAATATTTATGTTTTAGATTGTGGTGATGTAGAAATGAAACTATACCAAAATTGCAACATAAAATTTAGGAGAGGTGTTAAGGGGAAAATTAGACAAAAATAAAGAAACATAAATTGATTTTAGCATTTTTGATAGGAGAGTGGTTAAAGCTTAAAAATGGGAAGTCAGGTTCACTGTAGATGAAATATACAGTCTTGAAAAATTAATTAAACATTCATCTAAAGAAGTTAGAAAATGCAAAGAAGTATAAGGAAAGCAGAGATAATTTAATTTTAAAAAGTTGAGATTAATAAATTTAAAACATTAAAGAATATTTGAAAATAAAAAGGTATTTTTTTGAAAAGAAACTAGATAATTTACTAGTTAAACAAGAAAGAATGGAAAGATAAAAAATATGCTAGTTTAAAAGTAAAAATTGAAGAAGCGTTACATTGGGAAATAAAAGAATTAAAAGAAAATCCTTTGCTAAAACCTATTCATATTAGCCTTAAAATCTGGATAGAGGGGCCCAAAGTGGCTCCGGCTGGATGTCGTGGCGCTTGCGAAGGCGAGGCCAAGAGTTCAAGGCCAACCAACCTCAGCAACCTTACAAGCTCTCATTGATTGGCAAAAAAAAAAAAAAAATCTGGATAGAACAGAATTGGCAAGCCACATGTAGAAGAAGAAACTAGATCTTCATCTATCACCTTACACAAAAATCAACTCAAGATGAATTAAAGAGTTAAATCTAAGAACTGAAACCATTAACATTCTATACATTTGCTTAGGCAAAGATTTCATGACCAATAACCCAAAAGCAAATCCAACAAAAACAGAGACAAATAGATTATACTTATATAAGCTAAAAAGCTTCCGCACAGCAAAAAATAAATAATCAGGGGAATAAACAACCCACAGAATGGGAGAAAGCCTTCACAACCTATGCATTCAACAAGGGACTAGTATCCAGAATCTACAAGTAACTTAAACAAATCAGCGAGAAAATAATAATAATAATCACATCGAAAAGTGGACTAAGGACATGAGTAGATTCTCAAAAGAAGATATACAGATTGCCAATAAACATGTAAAATAAATGCTCAATATAACTAATTATCAGGGAAATGCAAATCAAAACCACAATGCAATAGCCGTTTACTCCTGCAAGAATTGCCATAATTAAAAACTTTTTCTTTTTAAATTAAAAAGAAAATAGATGTTGTCATGGAAGTGATGAAAAGGATACACTTTCACACTGCTGGTGAGACATTTGAACATTCATGTTTATAGCAACACAATTTGCAATTGCAAATATATGGAACCAGCCCAATTGCCCATCAAAGAATGAGTGGATAAAGAAAATGTGACAATATATATTATACACACAGGCACACACACCATGAATACTACTCATCCATAAAAAGAAATGAAACAGTGGCATTCACAGCAACCTGGATAGAACTGGAGACCATTATTCTAAATGAAATAACTCAGGAATAGAAAACCAAACATCATATGTTCTCACTTATAAATGGGAGCTAAGCTACGAGGATGAAAAGGCATGAGAAGGAAACAATGGACTTTAGGGACTTAGGGGAAAGGATGGGAGGGAGGTGAGGGATATAAGACTGTACTTTGGGTGCAGTGTACACTGGTTGAGTGATAGGTGCACCAAAATCTCAACCAACAACCAACTGTGGAAAACAGTATGGAGATTCCTTAAAAAACTAAGATTAGATGCACCATTTGATCCAGCAATCTCACTACTGGGTATTTACTCAAAGGATTATTTCTATGATCATATCATAGAATCATTTAGATAGACATACATTTCACTTTACTCAAAGGTGTGCCTATAAGAATGTACACTAAAACATTGTCTGTAATAGCTGAGATCCAGAATCAAGGTACATATTTATCTATAGGGACTTGGTATGTTAAATTATAATTTTGTATGACAGAATCCTGATCAGTGATTAATATATTCATATATGTTGATAAGAACAGATCTCTAAGATTTGGTATTAGCTAAGAAACTTCTAATATAAAAGTAGTTTTCAAGGGACATATACATCCCCTTTATATCACACCTATTTGGGTCAACTTGGGTTGCCATAGTAACATAGACTGGGTGGCTTAAACAAAATAAGTTTATTTTTTGCAATTCTGGAGGCTGAAAGTCTGAGATCAAGGTGCCAGCATAATCAGTTCCTAGTGTGGGCTGCCTTCCTGACTTGCAGACAGAAGACTTCCCTCTTGATATGTTCTCAAATGGCAGGAAAAAAAGCAAGCAAGCTCTCCGGTGTGTTTTATAAAGTCTTTAATCCCAGGGCCCCACCTTCAGGGCCTCATTCAAACATAATTACCTCCCAGAGGTCCAGTATCTAATAATCACATTGGGGGATAAGGCTTCAACATACAAATTTGTAGAGTAATCCAATTCAGTCCATAACAGTACCTTATGCATATTACATGTGTATGTATTTTCCTTTATATGTCTACAATAATTACAGCTACCTGTGCATAATTTTGAACTTTCTGAAAAAACACAAGGTATCATTTATGGCTATTACTACTAATCAGTATAGTGGGATGTGGTGTTTATTAAGTATAACTTTCACTTTTACTGCATCTTTCTGAAACATTTTAATTTATATTACTTGTGTTTTATTTTTATAACAACCGTAAGGAACAAAAAAATAATAAAAAGAGTTATAGTCTCTGTTTGAAATATCATTTAACCTGAGGTGACTGAGACTTAGGAAGAAAATTCATCTTGTACATTCATATTATATTTTATTCAGATAAACAGTCTCTGAGAAGACAAAAAGAGACAACACACTATGAGGATTTCTCTAAATATTTAGGATGATATTTTAAATTATATAGAATATTAATACCACTAATAAGCATTTTTATCTAGTTCATTGTATGTGCTAAGTTATTCACTAGATATAAAAAGAGAAGCACTTCAAGATGTCTATTCTCGCATAGTTTAGAATACAAAATAATGTTTTGCAAACCAACAGTGGTACAAACCAGAAGTGACAAATCAGTAGATGACGACTTACACAAAATACTGTACAATTTAACTTTAAACTCTAATACTTCAAATTTTTCAACTTTGTGCTGCTTTCTTCACCACAGGCTTGATTTTGCTAACCAGCCCATTTTATTAATTAAATTAAATGTCAATTAATTAGTATTAAAATATAAAGTTATTTTCCTTCTTTTTCAGAAACAAAATTACCCATTATGCTCTCATGTGAACATAGTACAAAAAGAAAATGTTTCTTTTCTCTGTCTTTTATTATGAAAGTTAAAAACTGGTTTAGCCAAATTTGTAAATAGTTAACGATGAAATGCAAATATTATCAAATAAATTCTGGCACTCCCAAATGCAGTGATTCTGAAACATCCAGAATTAGATCAACTTAAGGTAGGTTGATAAGTTTGTTTCTCAAAAAATGCAAAACTTCCTCATGAAAATATTTAACCACAAAACAGAGTACCATTATTGCATGTTTTACCTTGAGATTTTCTGGGATAGACAAGAGATGGGAAGTTTCACATGTCTAAGAGAGATGCCATAAGGAATTCTGAAGCCAGGAATGAAGCAACAAACTCTTCACTACAATGAGACGCTTGCTTCATGATAGCCTTCAGTGTTTTACAGTTTAAAAGCTAATTAGAAGCAGATTTAAATATACATTTCTTTATCTTAGCCTTAAAAATGAGAACAGAGTCAACTTTTTGAGCTCCAGCCAGATGCTGATTTTGTAACCTTCACTTTGTAGGCTAACTGCTAACAGCTCAGGATCTGAGACTTTCAAAGTTATTTTTAGGACAAATCAGTTAATGAGAAGGTACAAACTTAAGCGTAAGTGAGCAGCAGGGCAGAGGCATCCAAATGTCAGAGAGAGTCTCAGATGGTAAGACAAATTCTAATTGTTTAATCCAGTTATAGACAACAGTGAATAAAAATGAATCATTGCCAATTGCTTACCAGTCAAAACGTTTTATTTTTTATGCATAGACAGAGAAATGCATAGAAAACATGCACACACAATACATGTTGAAGTCGCATTTTCCTGTGTCTTTCATGCAGACAGAAAACAGTTTTCTTTTCTTTCTAAAGCTTTTCCCATTCTACTGTGTTAGCTCAATACTTGCATTATTTATCGAATGAATACTGCATCTTTGTTTTGTACTAGCTTATTTGTAATGGCAAGGCCTTGAATAATCCTTCAACATTTTACAGAAGGCTCCAAGAAATCAGCACCATCATAATTCACTCTCTCCACTACCATCACATTACCAACCTCGGGGCCTCGCCTCCACCAAGAATTAATAGTCAGTGTCAGGGAAAGCCTCAAATAAATCAGTTAATTTGCATTGAGGAAATTACATTAGGTTACAAGCATCTAGGGAATGACTACATCTGGGGACGGAGCAGGAGATTTTGCCAAAGACATGTCATCGTAAAGCCTGAAACTTTTAGTTGTTCCTCTGCTTGGTTTTCAAAGTAGAGTACAATAGCAGGAAAGAGGGGATGAAGAATCAAGTAGCTTAAATGAGCTGACTTTATCATTTTTTTCAAACATGTATTTTTGTACCTTATTGTTGATAATTTACCTAGGAAGCATGTTATTGACCCAAAACTTCTTCCCTGACTATTTTTCTGAAAATGTTGTTTTTTACATTAAGGAAAAAATTATTAAAGTTATATTCTTCAAACATTTTACATTCATACAACAAGATGAACTGATTACAGGCATTTTTGTTTTGTTTTGTTTTATGGCTACCACACAACCACTATCACTGTTGCTAAGAATGGTCACATAAGGTGCTGTGCTCTGCCACCAAGAGAAGAGAAAATTTGAAACCCTGGAAGCTTCTTCCATCAAAACTAGTAATTCTTCTCACTGCAAAGATGCAGTAAAGAATGAGTGGGCAAGTAATCAAACTGAGTTTAACCAATCAACCATCTCTCTCAGAAACCGAATCATTAGGGGAGTGACTAAGACAAGCGAAAAATTAGAATTTGTTCATCCATCCTAACAATGTAGAAACAACCTAACAATCAGTACCATTGAGTCTCTACAGCTTTCTTTTCGTATCTGTTTTGAGTTTAGCTTGCCAGCCTTCATTTAAACCCTGTGAGCTACCTCATGTCCACCCATTAAATACATTTTAGTTTGATTTTGCCAAAGTCACCAGGTAGTACTTGCAACCTGAGACAGAGTGCTTTGGGGACTTAAAAAAAAACTTAAAAATAAATCATCATATGGTACTTCCAATCAAAGAGCCAGGCATGGGTTTTGATTCTGGAGGAGATTTTTCCTTCTCCTTTATGAATTATTAACTGATGACAGCTAGGTGAGTTTGACCTGATGTGCTCACCAATCCGAGACTTTCATAAATTGAAGTGCAACTGATGATGATGATGGAGGTCTTCATTTAATGGTGATTTAAATGGTCATTTAATGGTCAAACAGGTATAACTCTTGTCATCAAAAGGAAAATTTTTTTGTGTCTCATATTTTTCACCTTAAAATTTATCCAGTAGGGCCATTGGATGAAAACTTGGATAGATCCATAAGTTTCTTCTTGTTGTTAGATAATAAACAGTCCAATGTCACCTAGAGTCATAAAACACAATTGACTTAGGGTGATCAACATAGTGCAGTAATCAAAACTCTAAACATTATTTACAATGAAATGTTATTTCCTCCCCTGGCAGAGGTCAACATTGAGCAGGCTACCTGTTGCTTGGGAGGTTAGTTTCATGATGTTTTTCCTTCCTAATTTTGGTAACAACCATGTTACCTCAGCCGTTTGTGATGTTTTCCACCTAAATGGACATGGGAGAATTGCATTTCTTGGCCCCTTTCTGACTGGTGCAACTGTGTTAATAATTCTAACCAATGAGCTGCCAGTAGGAAGTGGCATAAATCACCTACAGAACAGAATACATAGTGGTTGATACAGAATCCTCCAAAATCTCTCCTTTGAACTGGGTGAACAGCTACATTCAAGAGAGTTATTCACCTAGGTGTCTTCTGAGAAGGCACTCCTTTCCTATCCTCACTTCCCATTCCACTAACCACAAGGGAAATGTAACGGAAACAAAAAAAAAACTGTTCCACTAAATTACTGATATTTTGGACTTTGTCATTACACAAGGACAATGTAACCTCTCCTGACTAGAAACGTCACACTGGTTTAGGGGCCAGGTAGAAAGCAATAGATAAATTAATATTAGACCCTGGAAAATGTCAGTTGAGTTAATAACTTGAAAGACATTTACTTAATGAATTTGTAGCTTGAAGGGAAAAGGGAAAAAACAAAATATTATCAGTGTGTTTTGGTTGCTGTTGGCTGAGTTTGTCAGGTTACTGCAGGGAAGGTGTTGTCAGAAAATAATTTCCTGGTTTTAGAACAGGAATAAGAAATCAGGAGAGTCCTAAAATTTGGGAACTTCCAGGGCTGAAAAATGCAACCACTTTTCATCACCTACTAGAAAAAATTAAACTGAGAAAGTCTTTGAGGAAACAATAGCAATTAAAATTTAATTTTGTAGCAAGGATCAAATCAACAGCATAGTCCTCACGTGCATTGCTAAAACCATAAAATAAATTTAGCTAGATTTAGGACGAAGACCCAGTTGAAAATGTGGTGCCCAATTGCTTTGAATTGGACAACATGGCTGAGAGATATAAGATCAATATGCGACCTTCCCAAAAGACAGAGGAATTTTTTCCCGGCCTCTATACAGGACGTGTAGCAGGAGTGCCCCATCTACTCTGCCTGCCTTGCTCAGCCCCTTGTAGGAGGGAGTGCCTTGTAGGAGGGAGTGCCTAAGTGACGGAGCGCCTGAGTGAGTCAGTGCAGGATCCAGCCAGCCACTCCAAGCACCAACAAAGGAGCAAGCTCCGTGCAGAGCTCACAGCCAGACCAGACCAGGCATGTCACCGCACGGGGAATGCGGCAGCACCCAGGCAAGGGTACCAGTAATCCTGAAGTCCCGGGGGGCGGGGGTGTTAGTGTGCTAATTAGTTCTTTTCATTCTGCTGTCCACTGCCCTATGGACACCGGTGTGTTCACAGCTCAGTTGGCCCCTGGCGCCATTGAATAGAGCAACTGCCCTCTGCTGGCAAGGGCAATGTGACAGCATGTTGAGGTACCCACACTCAGTGGGTCCCGAGCTCTAGTCTAGCATCCAAGAATGAGAATACGCTGACAATTGAAGAGTTAGCAAGGCAGGGCGTTTTATTGAGTGATGAAACAGCTTTCTATAGAGAGGGAGATGCAGGGGTGGTCCCCCTCCCCAAAGACAGGAAAGTTCTCCCAATTTGAGTCCTGGGCAGTCTCGGGCTCCTATGGGCTCAGACTAGGGGAGGGGCAGGCCATAGGTAGTATTGGAAAAGGCAACATTTGATTGGTTAAGAGGCCTTATTCGGAAAGAATCAGTAGGGGAAGGGCAGGCAAACAGGAACAGAAGTTCTCACTCTGGGTAGCGGGTTTCATCTGGGACCAGAAGTCCAGTCTTTCAGCTTTCAGGCTGTTTTTTGGGCTTGAAGGTGGAATTTCACCAGAGACCCACCCCTATCTGCCTGGGCATTTGTCTGCCTCCTGCCGCTATCACATAGATGTGTGAAAAGCTCATGATGCCTAAAGCTAATTCTTGAGAAAAAATAATCAAGAACAGGAAAAAGCATAGAAATACAAAAAATCTTAGAGACATATCTCGAAAAGAACTGAGGATATGGCTATTACAACATGGAAATGACTGATGCCAAATTTATTATATTCTCATCACCAGAAATTTCCTGAGCCGTTTGGAAAATACTACTACAAAAAAAAACATCAGCCTTGTTTAAAAGAAATTGTGAGTGCTCAAGACTGAAAATGACCTTTGGGTCTCCCACCACACACTAGCAAGATACATGCTGCAAACTCTGCTTAACCCCAAGAAGAACATATTTGCCAATGCCAATTTCAGATGTTATCAAAGAATACTGTTAAAAAAAAAAAAAAGACAGGTAAGATACCACACAGCTGCCTACTATAGAGAACATGAAGGGTTTCTTAGCTGGGAGTCGGGGTACAAAATTAGGGCCTAAACTATTCCCCATCATCAGGAAAGGGCACCTTTAAAACATCTATTTGTAAGTATGCTATAGGCCAGTTATTTTACAAATAGGATTGTTTCCTGTGTTTATTCTGTTTCTATTTCATTGTTGTATTTTGGCTGTGTGGGTAGCAGAGAACTTGTCGTTTTTTCATTGGCCTCCAAGTCAAGAGCAAATACAGCAGAACTAATACTGAGACTATTAGTCATTCCCCACCAGTTTTAGAATTAGGTAAGACTTTGAGGTTGTATCTGTTGGGAAGAAGGTAGTGTATTTTGACTGTGAAAGAGAGACTGTATCAATTTACAATTTTGGCAAAAGGGCAAAGTATGGCAGTTGTTCGTGATGTTTATCAATCGTTTCTTACTCACAATCTTGTACATAAACAGCGGCGTTGCTCCTCCTGGAATAATGTGACTGGGTGGACCATGGGGCTAGCTCTGACAGATTGTGAGTGATTAAGGATTGGCACTTAATCTGAAATGTTTATGTAGGCACAGCTTCATTGATCTGTGTTCCTGAGTACTGTAATAAGCAGAGACTTCCTGGTGACTTGCAAAGGGCATGTAACATAAATGAAAAATGAAAATTTTTGTTTTAATCCAAGAAGATTTAAGATTTGTTTGTTATTGCAACTCACCTAATCTAATTAATACATGTTTCTTTTGGCTTCTTGGAATTGAAACAGAGAAAAGGAAGAGGTAAATAGTATGCAAACCTATAGCTGACCATTGTAATCACAAAATTGTACAGCCTTGAGCATGGCTAGTGTTTAATTCTGATTTTTTTCCTTTGGGGCATTTTAGGAGATTCTTTAGATAGCCTGATGGACTCCTCTTACGCTAGCACTTTTGCCTTGGGTGGCTGCTTCTGCACCCACATCAGCTTCAGGTTTCCTCTGGGGCCTGCCTACACAGACACTTCCTGTTGGCACCCAACATTCTGGCAGAAAGCATTTGGAAAGATCCTATATAATAAATACCTGCATTCCCACTGGGTTTGCACAGCTCATCTCTGAAGGTTTTGCACTTTTATCCACCATTACCAGGTTGATCTCTTGTTCCCTAATGCATCAGTAGCTCCCTCTACACTGTGGCTTTGGACTGTTCCATCCCTTAGCTGCTTCATAATATACAGATAACCCTACCAACATTTTCCTGCAATTCCAAGGGCACCTGTGAAATCTTCAGAATTGTCTTCTTGAAGTGAGTAACTTAGAAGTGAACACTTCAGCCTGTCCCTTAAAGAGGAATTAGTGAGTGTCAAATTATTTCAGCCACTATACCACAATAAATCTGCTCTAAAATCTCTCTTCTCTTAGCCCTTTTATTGTCTCCTTTGAATATTAGAGCTGCCCAAGGAGTATTTTTTTAATATACTTTGAAACCATTCATACTTTTCTTTGGGAATTCTTTATCTACTCTATCTATCTCTCTTTCTATTATAATTGAAATCTACCTTGGAATTTTAACTTACTATTTCCTCAAATTATAGGAGTATCTATCATTTATTGATCATTTAGAGTGTGCTAAAAATTACACCAAACATTTTACTTTATATCTGTTATCTCTTTTAAGCTTCATAGGATCTTTCAGAAATTGAATTATTATTTCAATTTTAGATGACAGCCCTGAGGCTTGAAGAGGTTTCGTATTCAATTGCTAAGTGGTTTCCTTGCCATTGTTGTTGTTAAGCCCTAAGCTACATTAATTACTATTACATGGCATGTATATGACTTCATGGAAAGAAATATACGGACACAATTTCCCACATTCCTGTATGGGTTTCTATATACTTTGGATATGATTTTAAAAGAAAACAGTAAACTTAAAAGTGCGTATGGTTAACTATTTTACAGAAGATGAAAACTGGGATCGCTATAGTGATGAAGATTTATCACATATTTTACTTCTCTTTTTTCTTGTATTGCTGCAAAATGGAGGACACAATATATCCATATTGAGAAACAGCTATTGCAAAACTCAATGTGTTATCTCACTTTTAATTTTCTGGCAGATTTTTAAAAGTGTATATACAAATATTCTCTATGTTTTCTCTATTTTGAGAACAGCTTGAAACTTTCACTTTTCAAGAGATACTTCCCCTCGGAATTCTCCCTGCCACCACCCACACTTCTTTATTTCTCTTGTTCTTTTCAAGCTTGTTCTGTTCATTATCTTGTTACAATTCTTTATTCTTAGTCAAGAGGCTCACTTACGGCACCTGTCATCCCCAATCAAACTAGAGAGCAGCACAGTAAGGGATTTCACAGGATTAAACTTCTCTTTTGAATATGTGAACACTTTGGTATTAATGGTTGATCTTGCAGTTAGTATGACTGCAGGCCAGCTGGCTTCCTCTGAGCTACTTCATCAAGTACATGCCAACTGACACTTGAGAAAGCTCTGAACTTTATAAATGTGTGCCTTTAAGTCTTAAGCTGCCACTTAGCCCTGCGATGAGCAATCATGCCCATTTCTCTATCCACAACTTCAGCAGAGCCATCCTGAAGCAGCAAGCAGTATCCTTGAAGTTAAAGGGTAATTGGCAAATACTTAGGGGAATAAATGTCTTCCATAATCATTGCTCTGAAAACTGCTTTAAAATAGTTTGGTTGGATCTATTGCTTACTAAGTAGAGCTCCTTCTTGTCTGTCTAGTTTTTTATTAATTTTTTAAAAATACTGTATTTTAAAAAGTAAAGACTTCTTTTTTTTCCTATTTTATTCTTAAGACTTGAACACTGCAAAAATTCACTTTAAAATATATGTAACTTGATGTATTCCAAAGTATGCCAATATTTACTTTGGTTTAAGTAATTTTTATTATAAAAATTTGAGTTCAGTTAAAAGACAATTTTTTCAGAAAGGTACATTAATAGATGGCACAAACTAAACATGTAATATTTGCATTTTATTTTTAAATTAGTTGTTTCATCTTTTGAAGAGGCATTCAAGGTCATAGCCCTAAGAAAGTTTTCAATATGTGATTGTGTTTCCATCTGTGCCTTGGAGACCACAGAAAAGAATCTTATCTCAGATTTCAATTTAAATAGCATTCTGAGCACCCCACCCTAACTTCCCTAAACCAAATAAACCCAGTCAAAGATGTTGAGATAAGCATCTGCCTTTTAATTTTATGTAGACTGCTTTTAAGTTTAAAGATGAACTGATGAAAATTTTATTTCAAATTTTACACATACATACACACACACACACACACACGAGCAATGCACAGAAGAAGCAATAAGCGAAACACATCCTTGGCATTTATGGTTACCCAGAATTACAGAGAGAAAAACGATTTTATAGAGCATATAGAGGAAAACAACTTGGAATTGAAGGCAACTGGTGGAAGGCTAGAATCAGGGAAAGAAGGGAAGCTTAGAAAAAAAAAAATCAGAACTTCTTTCTCATCCTCAGAGAAAGGTGTCTTGTTTAAAACACTGTTAGGAACACTGTTATGTTATCAAAAACAAGTTGGCTTAGTATAAGAACATGGACATTTCGTGACCTACTAACCTTAATTTGTTATTAAAATAAACAACCTTTGTCCCATAAAAAGAGCTAATTTTTATTTTCTGTATGACTATCAGATTTTCTGGATTTCATTGAAGATTTCAAATCTTGTAAAATGTAAGCCATCAGAAATTTATTTAAAAGTTATAAAATTTACTTGACAGCTGTTTTCTTTGTGTTTTCTAATTCGCATTCTCTTGCTGTTATGAAGAACACATAATGTCACCTTTAAAAAGGCTGAATGTTTGGACAGACACACCATGAGAGACTTATAAGGATCTACACTTTAGAGACACTGAGTCTAAAACATGGCAGTGATTTGTATTAGAATAAGAAATACAAAAGGTTAATGAGAGCACTGAGAAGAAGGAAAACATAGCAAGGATTACTGGCCACAGAAATCAGTGTAATAATCTATACTGATATCCAAAACCTGGAAAAGAATAGGGATATTTCAGTCAACTCCAGCAGGCTTTTAGTAAAAACATATTTACCCAGCAGCCATAATATCAAATCCATAAAAAGAAAAGCAATAAAAATAGCATTATTTTTTCCTCATAGTTATACATAGAGTTGACGGTGCAATTTGGTGGTACTTGCTGTTTATAGTTTTCTTCCAAAAGAAATGTTTGCTAAAATGCAATGTGTGTCCCTCACTAAATATTTCAAAATAGTTCTAGACAAAACAATAAATGTGGTCTGCCATCATTGCTTACATTAAGGAATACGTTGTATTACCTTGAATAGGGTGGCTTGGGAAAGAAAGGGAAACTGAAAACAAAATGGCTCTCCAAAACACAGAATTTCCTTGAAATTGCATTGCTTTTTATTAAGAAATGTTACAGGCTTATCAGAAAGATAGAATATACAGGATTTGTGCATGCCTTTGGGTTTTAGGGATTCACCATTCTTTACAGCAAACCATTAAAATCAACTACAACGAAATCATCTGTCTCATTTTATCTCTTTAAACCAGAAAATGTGATGGTAGCAATAATAGACTTAAAAACAACTGCAGTAACTAAAAAAGGTTAAGCTCATAAGATTGAAAAACAGAAAGGTAGGGCATTTATTCATGCATTCAACATATGTGTATTACAGCCTACAAACCGGAACTATTCTAGGCACTGGAAATTCAACAGTAAACAAAATAGACAAATACCCCTATTTTGAAGGGGCTTAATGTGGAGGAGGGAGCTAAGAAACAGGATAAATAAGTAAAATATATAGTTTTTTAAAAAAAAATAGACGTCACTTTAGAGCTCCTTTGTCAAAGGTCTGTTGACTATATTTCTGTGGGTCTATTTCTGGACTCTGTTTCATCCCATTTATTTATTTATTTGTCTATTCTTTTGCCAATACCACACTGTCTTGATTACTAGCTTTATAGTTAAGACTTGAAGTTGTATAGTGTCAGTCTTCCAACTTTGTTCTTTTTCACTGTTGTACTAGATCTCCTGGATTTTTTTTTTTTTTTTTCATAGAGAGAGAGTGTCACTCTGTCACCCAGGCTGGAGTGCAGTGGTGTGATCTCAGCTCACGACAATCTCAGCCTTACAGGTTCAAGCAAGTCTCCTGTCTCAGCCTCCTGAGTAGCTGGGACTACAGGTGCCTGCCACCATGCCTAGCTATTTTTTTGTATATTTAATAGAGATGGGGTTTCACCAGGTTAGCCAGGATGGGCTCGATCTCATGACCTCATGATCCACCTGCCTTGGCCTCCCAAAGTTCTGGGATTCAAGGCATTAGCTACCACGCCCAGCCAATCTTCTGGATCTTTTAACCTCTCCATGTGAAATATATAATTAGTTTGTCAATATTTACAAAAATTGTGATGCTCTATATTTGCTTTTCTGTCTCTCCAATTTTGGGGATATTTGTTTGTCTTATAACCTCACTTCCCTTACAGACCTAACAAGAGTTATTGATTTTTTAAGTTGTTCAGCATTTTATGGTTAGGATGGAATGGCAACCTCTGAACTTTTTATATGCCAGACCAAATTTGGCAGTCCTTCAGTTTACACACAGCTTTTTAGATAATGATAAATGTTAAGAAGAAGGAGAATAGGCCATGTGTTTGGAGAATACAGGGTAATTAATATATTAGACAGAGTGGTCTGAGGACACCTTATTGAGTAAAGACCTGAATAAAAGGAGAATGGAAGTCATGTAGACATTTGATAAAGGATCATTTCAAACAGAGCAAGTGTAAAGTGAGGAGGCCAGGTCAACTGGAACAGAGTGAGCAAGGGAGAGGATACTAGGAGGTAAGGTAAGAGGCAATGGCCAGCCACACATGAATCACTATACAGGTCTTTCTGAGGACTTTTGGATAAGATTTGTGTTGGGAGGATTTTAAGCAGAGGAGTGATTATGTCTTTTGTTTGTCTTTTATTTTTTTATCTTTCAGCCACATCACTCTGGATCCTGTGTTGAGAGTAAGCAATAGGAGGAAAAGAGAAGATAAAGGGAACTAGTTAGAAAGTGTCTCAGAAAACTGCCTTTTAGATTTCCAGAAGCACCTTCCACCCTTTTCACCCTTTCTCTGCCCTAGGAAGCAAACTTGTATGCACTACATCAGCAGCTTTCAGGAGAACCTGGGAGATCAGAGGGAGGCAGCAGAGTGAGGTCAGAGTTTATTTTCTTTACTTTACCCCATGAGTTTGCCTACGGCAGATTATACTATTGAATATAAGTTCAGGGACACTTTCAAATCTTCTAAATTTATTCAACTCTCCAACCTGGGTTTGTCACATTCTTCTCATTGGTATTAATTTCCTGGGGCTGTCATAACACAGTGCCACAAACTGAATGACTTAAATAACAGAAATTTATTGTCTCACAGTTTCAGATTGTGAGACAGACCAGGAGTCTGAAATCAAGGTATCAACAGCGATAGTTCCTTCTAAATGCTTTGGAGGAAAATCTTTTCCATGCTTCTCTAGATTCCTTGTAGCCTCAGCTGTTTCTTGGCTTGCAGTTTCCTTGGTTCTTTGTGTTTTCAATTTTCTTTCTTCTGTACATAACTATCTGTCCAAATTTCTGCTTTTCATAAGGGCATCAGTCATATTAGAGTAGAGCTCACCCTAAAAGAAATCTTAACTTAGTCATCTTCAAAAACCCTACTTTCAAATAAGGTCACATTCACAGGTACCCAGGCCCAGAAATGAAAATAATGTCGCTGTCACTACTTCCAGTTTCAGTCTCTTTATACTCATACTGAAACAGTTTGTCTGTGTCCCCACCCAAATCTCATCATTAATTGTAGCTCCCATAATCCCCAAATGTTGTGGGAAGGACGTGGTGGGAGCTAATTGAATTACGGGGCAGTTACCCCCATGCTGTTCTCATGATAGTGAGTTCTCACAAGATCTGATGGTTTTATACGTGGTTTTTCCCCCTTTCCGAGGCACTTCTCCTTCCTGCTGCCTTGTGAAGAAGGTGCCTTGCTTCTCCTTTGCCTTCTACCATGATTGTAACTTTCCTGAGGCCTGCCCAGTTATGCTGAACTATGAATCAATTAAACTTCTTCCCTTTATAAATTACCGAGTCTTGAGTATGTCTATATTAGCAGCGTGAGAATAGACTAATAAACATACCTTTATAAAATGCCTTCATAAATAAACTATCTAATTAACACATGTTAGTATGTTATTTGTTTAATTTTGAGAGCCTAGTTAATTAAAATTCTAGTACAATAATCTAAAAGAGAAACAATGGCAGCATGCTCCAGAATGCCAGCAATAGCAGTGATGAGGTGTGGTCACCATTCTGGATGTAATTTTAAAGATGAGTGTATTGTATTAGGTTTTCCAGAGAAATCGAACCAATAGAATAGATATATATATAAATAGATTGATAGAAGCATAAATATAGATATTTTTATCTATAACATAAATATAGAAATTTTTATCATATACATATGTTCACATATGTATGCGTGCTTTATATATACATATATTCACAGATATAGTGATCACCTGATAGATACATATATAAATGTGTATACATACATATATGAAGAGGACATTTATATATACAAATACAGATATATTTGATACTGTGTATGGATACAAATATAGATTTATGTATCTATATATATAGTTAATATATGGATGCAAATATTTGTATCTAGATAGAGAGACAGAAAGAATAAAAAAGAAACAGAAAAAGAGATTTATTATGAGAATTGACTCACATGATCATTCAGGCCAAGAAGCTCCACGATCTTCCTTCTGCAAGCTGGTGAACAAATAAAGACAATGGAAACTCAGTTCAAGTCTGAGGGCCTGTGAACCTTGAGACCAGAGTGTATAGCTCCCAATCTGAGTCTGAAAGTCTGAACACAGAGGTGCAGAGTCCCTGGATACAGGCCAGGGAGTCTAGAGCCATGATGTCTAAACTCAGGAGATAATGGAAGCTCCAGCTCAAGTAAAGAGAAAGAATTCATCCTTCTTCTGCCTTTTGTGTCCTATTCTGGCTGTTCACAGATTGGATGATGTCCACCCTCATTGTTGAGGTGAATCTTCTTTACTCAGTCTACCCATTCAAATGCCAATCTTTTCTAAAAACAAAAACCCACACAAAGACACCAGAAATAGTTTTGCCAGCAACTGGGCATGCCTTCATTCTAATTTATTTTGACACATAAATTAGACCATCACAATGAGGTAACAAAATTTTCCAAATAATTGAATATAGGGTTTGTCAGAAGAAGCTAAGTCCATGATTGTTGACCTGAGTATTTGGAAGAATAATGTTGTTGATTTCTGAGCTGGAGAAGGCTGTGAGAGAAACAGAATGGGGGAAGTATAATATCAGGTTCTCATCTTTGACTTTGTGAATTTAGAGACTCTCAATTAGTAACTAAGAGCATACATCATGGATACATGTGTTTGGAGTTTAAGGAGAGGTCTGTTGTTAAACATTTGGGAATCATCAATGTATAGATAATATTTAAAGTTATCAGTCTGGTTGATAATCTGAAAAGATTATTCAGAGATCTAACTCAGGACTGCAAAGTTCTTAGGTCAGAAAAAAGAGTAGCAACCCAACACAGAGAGGAGCCATAGAAGTATAAGGAGAACCAGGAGCTTTAGGAGTCAGAAAGGAAGTGGAAAGTTGTTTCACGAAAGAGAGTGTTCAACTCTGTCAAATGCCTGCAGTGATTCAGATACAATGAGTTCTGAGAATTGAACACTGAATTTAATTAAAGTTTATGGAAATGTGAACCCCGAATATTGGAGACAGGTCTCAGTTAATTTAGAAAGTTTATTTTGCCAAGGTTGAGGACGTGTGCCTGTGACACAGCCTCAGGAGGTCCTGATGACATGTGCCCAAAGCTGTAGGGGAAGAGTTTGGTTTTATACATTTTAGGGAGAGATGAGACATCAATCAATACAGGTAAAACGTACATTGATTCTGTGCAGAGAGTTGGGACCCCTCAAAGCCGAGGCAGAACAACATGAAGCAGGAAGGGGGCTTTGAGGTCACAGGTAGGTGAGAGACAAACAGTTGCATTATTTCGAGTTTCTGATTAGCCTTTCCAAAGGAGGCAAGCAGATATGCATTTATCTCGGTAAGCAGAGGGATGACTTTGAGTAGAATGGGAGGCAGGTTTGCCCTAAGCAGTTCCCAGATTGACTTTTCCCTTTAGCTTAGTGACTTGAGGGCCCTCAAATTTATTTTCCTTTCACAGAAATAAGCCACAGCTAGAAACAGGCAACACAGATTAAGTGTTGTGCATAGACTGGCTTATAAGTTACGTTACTTGAAAACTGTGGAAGTGATGTGAGAAGGATAGAAATAGCTGTGTCGTGTGCAGTTTACAAGAGATATCTGTCACTGTAGAGTTCAAGATATGTCATTTAAAAGTTATTTATTTACTTAATAGTGGTTTATCCTATGGAGTGAAATTGGCTGGAGGGTGGGAGGAGTTTAATTACATTATTTTTACAAAGGTCTACATTGTTGAGAAGCTTTGTAAGAAAATTGTGTGATTTAAAAAAGATTTTTGTAATTAAAAATAAAAAGAGCACATTTAAAAGTTTACATGGGAGAAGAGGGAATCAACTTCCAGACTGACAGTATGAGGAGGTCTGTCAACCCACTCCTTTGTGAAACTGGGGAAAATTATTTTTAAAACAACCATTTAGTTCTACTTCTGATTAAATCCTACAGAGGTAATTCTTAGGGCAAACAGAAAATGAGAAACAATGGTAGCATGCTCCAGAATGCTGGCAATAACTGTAATGAGATTTGATCACCATTCTGGATATAATTTTGAAGTTCAACGTATTATATTAGTCAGGTTCTTCCAAGAAGTAGAATCAATAGCGTAGATAGATTAGATAGATTGATAGAAACATAGACAGATATATAGATAAAAATATCTCTAGCTATATATATATATATATATATATATATATACACACACACACACACACACACATACACAGATATACTGATAGTTACGTACATATGTATATATAGGTAGAAATAATATCCATAATTAGACATTATCTATAATTAGGGGACGACCCTTTCCTTTCTACCTGGAATTTCTCTGCCTCCTGTCCCTATCATTCCCTCTCTGAAGAGGCACATCTAACTACTATTAGAATATGGACAATGACCATTCTTAGCTACTTCCTGGTGACAGCAGGCATTGGTTTTGGGAAAATCATATTTGGATTCCTTCCAGAGGTCTATCTAAGGGTCCCTGGCAAAAGGGAGCCATCGTCCAAGGCTCTGGTGCCTGACCATTTGGAGTTTCATGGTCTCTAGGCAAGAAGAAACAAGTTTTACAAGATTCAGTGTGCATAGATCAAATATGCATATTTTACAAAAAGTGGTTATAAAGGAGAAAACCTAATGCAAAGGGTTACAGAAATAGTCATTCTGAAAACAACATTGTATCCCATTGTGTAGAACTGAACAAAGGTAAGAACAGCACGCGTAGGCAAGACTATAAAGGAGATATCCATGGGAAGTGAATTATTAACAGGTATCTTCCGTAAATTTTAGCTTGAAGTCCCTGATCTCTTTACATAGTACTTTGGGTGCTCTTCTGGGTTGACAGAGGTGACTCCATCAGCTTTCCCTGCCTTCACTTGGGTGTAATGAATTCAAGAATCTATTCCAGTGACCTCCACTACCAAAGGAGTAGAAAGCAGAACAGGGCAAGGTCCCTCCAAGCTGGGCCTATAGAGGGAGAGGGAAGGAAGTAACTTTACCAGCACCAGGTCATTTGTGTTGAACAGAAGTGGTGCTGGCTCACAGGACAGGGCTCTGACAGTTGTTTCTGTTTCTGTTGGAAATGGGCTAAAGAAGTTATATGCTTAATTAAATTAGAGGTTTCCCGGTCTAGCAAGAAATCATTGGTGAGAAAAGGCTATCCATATCCATACATCATTTCAAAGGATCTCAAGCCTAGCTTTAAAGGTGTGTTTCTAACACATCGTAGGGCAATGCAGGGGAGGGTTTCCAGGGGGGATAAATCTCCTGAGGTCCCATTTGCTAACATTATTCGTCCTTTCTACCTTTCCCAAGGATTGTGGTCTCCAAGCACAATGAAGATGGTACTGTATACTTAGTGACTCTCAAACCCCTGGGTGATAGCTGCTTTGAACGGAAGCTGCCAAGGGGTCATTATGATTCTGGAGGCACTTAGGGAGTCCAAAGAGAGGAATTATCTCATTAATTAGTACTTTTCTCACCTCAGAGGCTTTCTCTGTCTGACATGGAAATGCTTCTACCCAGTTAGTGGAAGTGTCTATCCATAGTAGAAGTACTAGATGACCCTTGTCTTTGGCATACGGATGAAATCCATTTGACAGTCTTTTCCCAGATAGCCTAATATCCTTTAGGTTCCTGGGGGAAAGAAGCTATATATTAAAGGGATTATTTTTTAGGCACGTATTGCAAGCATTAACCACCTGTTTAATCATTTGTATCAAGTTTTTACCTGAGACAATCTCTGTGTTGATTGGTAGGTTTTATCCTTACCTAGGTGGAAGGTCTGGCGAAGGTTTTTAAGAACTTTCCACTGGTTGGCAGCTGGTAGATGAATTTTGACATCCTTTGATTGCAGCCAATCTAAGGACTAAAAAAGATATGCCCAAGAGGTGGCCCATTCTATTTCCGTGGGAGGGTGTTGAGGTTTTATTTCTCTGATGGGGCTCTCCCAGATCAGGGGGCCTTCAAGTGAATCAAAATCTGGCGCCCTCTCGCTGCCGATTTAGTTGCTTGGTCTGCCAACAGATTTCCCTCAGTTACTTTATCTATCCCTGTTTGGTGACATTTACAATGTATTACTGCCACTTCAAACTGAGGATAACAGTCTATTAATTTCCTGATGATGTGGCAGACCCATTAGCTGTAAGGAAGTTCCTCTCTTTCCAGATAATGGGATCAGCATGGAGGACTAATAAAGCATACTTAGAATCAACATAATTGTTAACTGTTTTTTCTTTGTTTAATTTGAGTGACCTTGTGAGGGCAATTAGTTCAGCTAATTGAGAACTTGTACCTGAGGGGAGAGGTATATCATTAAGAGTTAACTATTGAATACCCTGCTTTATGAGTCCCTTGTTCTACAAAAGAACCTCCATCCATAAAGCAAATCCAGTCTGGATTCTCAAAGGGATTTCTTTGAGGTCCTCTTTGGCTGCGTAGGTTTGTACTACTATCTGTTCACAGACATATTCAAGCTCCCCACCTGACTCTGGGAGGAAAGTGGCTGGAATTAGAGACATATTGGTTCTTCATTGGACTGCAGATCACTCTAATAGTAGAGCTTGGTACTTGAGGAGGTAATTGTCTGTTATCCAGACATTCCATTGACAATACTCCTGCTACATTATGCAAAGCGTAAATGGTTACATTCTTCCTTATGGCTAACTTAGTAGCTTCTGGTTCCAGCAAGGCTACTGTTAGAACTGCTCAGAAGCAGGCTAGCCATCCTTTGGCTACCAAATCAAGCTCCTTACTTAAGTAGACTACAGGCTGCTGGGCTGGACCTCAGGCTGCTGGGCTGGATCTGTATTAGAAAACCCTCAAGGCCATTTCCTTCCTTTCTGACAAATGAAGATTAAACATCTTCCCTATAGGAAGACTAAGGGCTGGTGCCTTAAGCAAGGCTTGTTGTAGTTGGTCAAAGGCCTTTCTAACCTCTGGTTCCCAACTTAGACACTGAGTTTTAGCTGCCTGAGTCTCCTTTATTAGGTGATATAAGGGACAAGGTATTTCACCATACTCATGTGTCCACAGTCTGCAGAGTCTTGTAATGCCTAAGAATTCCCTCAGTTGCTTGAGGGGTGGAGAAGGGGAAAGGAAGAAATGGGCCTAATCCTTTCTTCACCCAACGCCCCGGTCCCCTCGGACAAGCACAGGCCTGCGTACTTCACTGACATCTGACAGAGCTGAGCTTTAAATTTTGAAGCCTCATATCCTGTTAGACAGAAAATTAAGAAGAGCCTTACTTCCCATGTAAGAGATTTCCTCAGTTGGAGCACAGAGAAGAATGTTATCCATGTATTGTAAAACTTTATCCTGAGGATAAAGGAACTTGGAGAGGTCTCTTGATAATGCCTGCCCAAACAAGTGGGGGCTATCTTGGAATCCCTGAAGTAACAGTGGTCCAGGTTAACTGGGTGGTTTGGTTAAAGGGATCCTCAAATGCAGATAATTACTGGGAGTCAGGATGTAACAGTATACAGAAGAAGACATCCTTTATGTCCAGAATTCTGAACCATTTAGTTCCCTCAGGTATTTGAGCTAGCAGCTTATACAGATTGAAACCAATGGGTAAATTGGAACCACAGCCTCATTAATGGGTTAGAGGTCCTGAACTAGTCTCCTTTTCCTGTTGGCTTTTTTTACCTCCAATATCATGGTATTACAAGGGTTGTTGCAGGGTTTAAGGAGGCCCTACAGCATTAAGTTATCAATGATGGCTTCTAGTCCTTTCCTAACCTCTGGTTTCAGGGGATATTGTTTCTGGATAGAAAAGGAGCTGGAATCTTCAAGGTAGATCAGACCAGTATGGCAGTTGTGGCTTGGCCAATTTTCTCCTGTATTGCCCAGACTTCTCAGTTAATACTGGTTTCCACTAGAGGGAGACAAAGAGTTTGTCCTGGGGCCATCAGTTTGGTGGTCCCCATGTGGGCCAGAATATCCCTGCCCAACAGAGGAGTCGGGCTTTCAGGTGTAATTAGAAAGCCATAGGTGAACAAGAGGTCTCCCAACTACAAATAAAAGGGTTAGGAAAAATATCAGGTTAAAGGCCTTCCTGAGATTCCCCTCATGGTCATGCTGAGATGAAAGGGGACCCCCTTTCCTTTACTGGAAAGGAAAAATGAAATACCAGCCCTGGTGCTCTGAAGGAGGTTCACTTTCCTCCCTTTGATTTCCAGAATTACCTGGGGCTCCTGGATTGTAATGGTAATCTGGACTACCAGAGCCAGGGAGATAAACCCTATGATCCAACAGTCCTGCTGTGGAACCATTTGGGGGCATTCCTTCTTAAAGTACCCTGGCCTGTCACATCTGTAGTAGTAACAGGCACATCTCAGGGATTCTGGAGTGTTTGGGCTTGCATGGTGGCCGTTAAAGCCTCTGTCTTTTTCCTGTGTCTCCTCTCTCTCCTGGGCCTCCCTATCTCTATTATAAAAGACAGAGGTGGCCCTTTCAGAAGGTTGTCTAAAGTACTATCAGGTCCCAGGACCTGTTTATGCAGCTTCCTCCTGACATCAGGGGCTACCTGAGTAATAAATTTATCCTTTAGGATTAGTTGCCCCTCAACTAAATCAGGAGATAGAGAGATGTGCTTTACCAAGGCCCCTCTTAGCCGTTCCAGAAAATCAATGGGATTCTCATCCATTCCCTGGTCTATCACGGATACATTGGTATAATTGAGAGGCTTAGTTCTAGTTCTGCATAAGGCCTCCACTATGCACACCTGAAAGTGTCTCCCTTCTTGTCATTGGGATGTCATTTAAGGTCATGCAATGATACGTTCTTGCTTCCAGTTGGATAAAGTTTGACCCCTTTCCTGACACTATATGTGATACAAAGCTCATCCCCAAATCCCTCTGCCACTTGCAGAGTGACCTGCTTTTCAGTGTTAGTCAGGGTTTGATTCAAAAGTGACAAAATGTCTTTCCAGGAGAGTTCAAATATTTGGGTTAAATACTAGAAAGCCTCTCTATATATGTCAGGGTCATTTGAAAAATTGCCAAGATTTTCTTAATTTTCCTTAAGTGCTGTAAAGAGAAGGGGACTTGGACCTCACTGTGGCCAAATTCACCAGGCATGACTTTGAGGGGCAAGAGTGAGACTTGGGATAATCTAGGGTGAAGATTTCTAAGAGGGGTCAAGCAAGAGAGAGAAGATGGATAGAAAGGATGAGGTAGACCCAGATGAGAGCTGGAGGGAGCTGGCTCACCTGCTGGAGGGGCCTCTGGGGTTTATTTCTTCAGTTCTCTGGAATTTCCCCTTGCAGCCTGTCCCGAAATGGCAAACAGGAGGCTGGATCCATCCTACACTGTCAGGAAAGTTATGGATTACCTGCAAGATTAAAAAAAAAAAAAAAGCCCTCAGACCATTTGCCTTCATATTTACATAAAAGGTCCAACTGCAGGATATCGAAATGAATAGTTTCTTACTGAGGCCAACCCAGTCCTCCCCGCAGATCATAATTTGCCAAACCTTTGTGCAGACGACTATAAGCCATCTTTCCTCCATCCAGAGTCTCAGGGTCAAAACAGTTGCAGTGATTCAGGATACCCTCCAGAGGAGTATAGACTGGGGAGGTGAAGACAGCTGGTTGCCCATTCTGAAAGAAAGAAAAATAGGCACCCCTCATTTCCCTTCCTTCTTTCAGCAGAAACTTGGTGTGTGAAGGAGACAGAAAGCAGGCATCCCACTTTCTCTTCCATCTTTATATCTCTGTGACCTGATGACCTTAGATGGATGCCAACCACGGGTGCCATTGAGGCCTGCACTCATGAAACAAGGAAGGCCTAGAGAATAGGAATTGTGCCTGGGTCCATTCAGATTAAGCCCCCAATGGGCCCTGCCAAATTTGCAGTTATTAGCCAGTGGAGGCTCTCTCCTCTGTTGCCTCCGTATCATAAGCATAGTGCCAAGGTAGGAAAAGAACCCACTTACATAAAAAGAGGAAAAGGGAAATAAAACAGCTTAAGGGGTAAAAGAAGGAGGTTTGCAAATGGGTTACTTTAATCACTGTATCTGTCCCCCAGTTTGGACCAAGTTGAACTACTTGGTCAGGGGAGGAAAGACTCTATGGGTACCTAGCTGAAGGTGATGGCAAATGGGGTGTGCTGGCCAGCCAGGTGCCTGGGGTCCCTGGCCACTGAGGCTGCCCTGGGGCTGGTGCGCAGCTCACCCGCCACCCCGTTGGGCACCAAAAACACACTCAGCAAACATGCTCAGGTGCTCCAATCTGGAGGGGAGGGGATGAGGAGGGGAGCCACTGTGGGCAGCCTGCACCTGCTGCTGTTTGTGTTGGGGTGGGTGGGGATGGCCCCTCTAAGAACAAATCGAAATCGCATTGTTTTGAATGGCATATCTGATTGCTGAGGCAAGCGCTCTTTCTACTTAATAACATTTTACAGTCTATATCAAAGCCGTAACATTATAAAAGTAGATATAGGAGCCATTTTAAACCATGAAAGAAGACAGGAAAGATAACTAGAGAAATGTCTCAGGGTCTTAACTGATGCTTTGACAGGCAGGTGGTCAGGAACTGGGTTCAGTCTGGGGCCTCCCAGCAACACCAAGGAGTGGCCCTGCCCAGATGCCTTCAGTTGCCCCAGGACTCTTCCATTATCCCAGCTCAGCAAGGCAGAGACTCCACTCCAGATAGCTGCATCCAAGAACACTGGGCTTCTGTTCTCCCCAGCTCCTAGCCAAGAGCTTTGTTCCCTGGAGAAGCAAGACTTTAACATTTCTTATACTGCCTCCAGCTCTCTGCTGCTGAGGCTAAGTCCAGTGCATCTGGGAATATTATGTCTAAGCACATCTTTTTAATGATAAACCCATTTCACGTTAAGCCTGCAAAAAAATTATCATTTATTTTCTCTGTTCATTTTTCAAAACACAGAACGTTGTATCCTTATAACAGCATTCACAAGTATAAAAGGCTCAGTTAGGCAGTTGACTTAAACAAGAACATGTTCTCATGTATAAATAATGTGTGGTTAATGTGATTCAGTAGCTTATATTTTTTATATAAAAATGTTACTATGGCTACATTGGGAACAGTGTAAATGTGAAATTCATTTTTAAAAACATAAAGTATCTGTTTCAGAAAATCAATCAGGATAACACATTAAAGCAAAATTTTAAATCATGTTTTTCAAACTACATTTCTAAGCCTTTTTCACCCTCTCACAAATATTACCCAGTCTATCTCCACTATAGCCCCCATCAGTTGCTGTTTACTTTGGTCAACACTGCAGTATATACAAACGTCTTTCTCCTGAGAAATCTCATCTTGCATTCTTTGCTATTCCCTAATTCTTTTTACCTACCTACTTTTCAACTTCACTAGAAAATGTTTGCTTTTTATTTTCATGTGATTCTTCAAATACTTACAAACTTAGTCCATCATTCAAACTCTGTTATTTATGAAAATAGAGTTGGGTAACTATATCTAATTGCCAGATGTCCTAAGAAAGAGCATTTCGATGTGAAATGAAGATGCTAGTATGTATAGACAAGAAGACTTGTCATTTCAGATTATTAAGAAATATGCTATGCCATGTTCTATGAAGTAGATAGAATATATTAATTCAACAAATACTTACTGAGCATCTGTGCTGTGCAGTGCATGCTTACTAAACCAAGCAGTGGAATTATATTAGTGAGTAAGATAAGAGTGGTCACTGCTCTCTTAGAGGCCAGAAAATTAAATATATATATATTCTTCATCATTGGCATGTACTGAAATGGAGGCTCAGAGAGGATATGTGGGTTAATTTATTTAAAGCTAGTCTATCACTGGTGGTAAAATTTTGTTTCACTCACCTCAAAGTTTGTTTTCAAAAAATTCTTATTTGTTACCCTATTTTAGTGAAAGCTCTTCATCTGTATCAATAGATAACCAGAACGGTTTGAAATTAAGAACTATTATTTTTAGGCAATGTTTACAAAATCAGCTAAGGTTAACTACTAACATGGAAAAGCGGGGTCTGTCATTTGAATGTGTTTTCCTGCTTATGAGCTTTTAGGTATTGATCAAGCTATTTAACTCTTCTCGAATCTGTTTCCTCATCTATATAAAATGAAAGTAGTAATATGCACTTCATAGGTTAGTATGATCAGCATTATAATATACTGAAAGAACTTAGCAGAGTCAATGATTAAAAGATACTAGTAAATATTCTGTTCCATTTTAATATATATATATTTATTTATAGGTATATATAAATATATATGATTTTCCATTTTATATAATTTACATATATGTGTGTATATATGTATATGTGTGTGTATATATATGTATATATATATATATACGTGTGTGTGTGTGTGTGTGAAAGCCTTCATTCACTTTTTTTCCTCATCAGCTGTAATAAAACTGTGAGAGAAAGATAAATGGGCCACAAATACATCTGCATTCCAGTCCCCAGAGCCTGTGAATATGTTACCTCAGATAGCAAAAGGAACTTTGTGTGATTAACCTACAGATCTTGAGATGGGGAGATTATACTGGATTACCTGGCATGTCTGCCCAATTTAATCACAAGAGTCCTTATAAGAGGGTGTCAAGAAGGTCCAAGTCAGAATAAGGAGATATGATGCCAGAGGGTTATGTCAGGGTGATGCCATTGCTGGAAGATGGTTATGAGCCAAGGAGTTTGGATAGCCTCTAGAAGCAAAGAAGCTTTTCCTCCAGAGCCTCCAGAAAGAACACAGCTCTATTGGCAATTTGATTTTAGTCTCACAGACCTGTTGTTAGGCTTCTGACCAATAGCACTTTAAGATAATAAATTTGAGTTGTTTTAAGCTACAAAATTTGTGATAATTTATTTGAGCTGCTATGGAAAACTCCTAAAAAAATAAGCAAGCAAATCAAATGAGGCTTTAAAGAGAGCCAAAGTCTGGTTAATTGTTGAAGAAAGCAAACAGGCAAGGACAAGCTGCGAGAAGCCCCTCCTAGGCAAAGATAATTTGAATTTTTCATCTTCTTATCAAAAATGACCTCTAGCCATACTCTTACATTCATTCAATTTACTTGGTTACAATGGGATTTCACAAATTTAAGATTGTCTTAATGAAAGAAAAAATTGGAGGGTGGAGCAAGATGGCTGTATAGGAACAGCTTAGGATTGCAGCTCCCAGTGAAAGTGCAGAGGGTGAGTGGACGCTGCATTTCCAGATGGATCTTTATTGCCCACAGACCAGGAGATTCCCAGGCAGAGGAGCCCCACGGGTCACCAGAGGGGCTGTTTTGGCCGGCACAGCAGTTTTGCCAGTGCCCCGGCATGGCAGCTCTCTGTACAAAATACACTGGTCTGGTTGCCCTTTTAAGCTGACAATTGGAGCTCCAGGAAGGCAAATTAGCCCATTCATCTGATTAAATGGTACTGAAACAGAGAGCCAGGCCAGGAGATTCCCGAGCAAAAAAAAAGCACCACGAATTTCAGTGCCATTGTTTCAGCCAGCGCAGTGGGTCGCTGCACAGGAAATCACACAGATCCCAGCACCCTTTCAGCACCCAACTGGAACACTTGGGAGAGAGTCAACCATTCAACTTTAAAAAAAAAAAGGGCTCTGAGGCAGGGAGCAAGGTGATCAGGCTAGGCGGGTCCCACCACCACATAAACAAACAAACAAACAGTAATTGGAAATGCTCAGTATTGAGAGTTTCACAGAAAGCACAGCTGAACCCTGGATGGTCCAGCTCGGTGGAGGAGGGGAGTCTGCCATTACTGAAGCACTCCACCCCTACGGAGGTAGTCCGCCATTGCTGAAGCAGCCAGCCATTGCCGAGGCAACCGGCCATAAAACAGAGAGTCTGCTATTAAGGAGGCAGGCCACCACAGCCAAGGCAGTTCTAACCACACCCATATAAACAGGACTACAGGGAAGTTCACACGGCAGCAGGGTGGAACCCACAGCAGCTCAGCAAAGCCTCTGCAGGCAGACAGTGACTAGACTGCCTCCTTGCTGGTCAGGGCAGCCCTGAAAAAAAAGGAAGCAGCACAAGGGAAACTCATAAATAAAGCCCTAACTCCCTGGGACAGAGCACCCAGAAAAAAAAAGGGGGGGCATTTATGAGTTCTGCTGCAGCAGACTTAAACGTACCTGCCTAGCACCTCTGAATGAACAGTGGAGCTCTCAGCTCAGCACTTGAGCTCCTAAAAAGGACAGACTGTCTCCTCAAGCAGCTCCCTGACCCCTGTATATCCAAAGAGTAAACTCTCAAAGGACTGATCAGACTGACGTTTGGCAGGCATCATTCTGGGACAAAGATAGCAGAAAATGAAGCTGGTAGCAACCCTTACTGTTCTGCAGCTGCTGCAGGTAATCTCCAGGCAAGCAGGGCCTGGAGTAGACCTCAGCAGTCCTACAGCAGAGGGGCCACACAGAAGGAAAACTAAGAAACAGAAATAACTTCATCATCAACAATCTGGACATCCACGCAGGGACCCAACCTGAAAGTCAGCAACTACACAGATGACAGGTGGATAAGTCCACAAAGATGGGAAGAAAGCAGCGCAAAAAGGAGGAAAACACCAGAAACCAGAACACCTCTCCTCCTGCAAGGGAACACAACTCCTCACCAGCAAGGGAACAAAGCTGGATGGAGAATGAGTGTGATGAAATGACAGAATCAGACTTCAGAAGGTGGGTAATGAGAAACTCCTGCAAGCTAAAAGAACATGTTCTAACTCAAAGCAAAGAAACTAAGAACCTTGAAAAAAGATTTGATGAAATGATAACAAGAATGGACAACTTAGAGAAGAATATGAGTGAATTGATGGAGCTGAAAAACACAACACAAGAACTTCATGAAGCATGCACAAGTTTCAACAGCCAAATTGACCAAGCAGAAGAAAGGATATCAGAGGTCGAAGATCAACTCAATAAAATAAAATGAGAAGGCAAGATTAGAGAAAAAAAAAGTGCAAAAAGGAATGAACAAAGTCTCCAAGAAATATGGAAGTATGCAAAAAGACCTAATCTACGTTTGATAGGTGTACCTTAATGTGACAAACAGAATGAATCCAAGCCGGAAAACACTTTTCAGGATATTATCCAGGAAAACTTCCCCAACCTAGCAAGGCAGGCCAGTATTCAAGTCCAGGAAATACAGAGAACACCACAACGATATTCCTCAAGAAGAGCTACCCCAAGGCAAATAATCCTCAGATTCACCAGGGTTGAAATGAAGGAGAAAATGCTAAGGGCAGCCAGAGAGAAAGGTCAGGTTATCCACAAAGGGAAGCCCATCAGACTCACAGCAGATCTCTCGGCAGAAACTCTACAATCCAGAAGAGAGTGGGGGCCAATACTCAACATCCTCAAAGAAAAGAACTTTCAACACAGAATTTCATATCCAGCCAAACTGAGCTTCATAAGTGAAGGAAAAATAAATTTTTTTGCAAACAAGCAAGTACTCAGAGATTTTGTCACCACCAGGCCTACTTTAAAAGAGCTCCTGAAAGAGGCACTACACATAGAAAGGAAAACCAGTACCAGCCATTCTAAAAACATACCAAATGCTAAAGAGCATCAATAAAATGGAGAAACTCCATCAACTAATGGGCAAAAACAGCCAGCTAGCATCAAAATGGCAGTATCAAATTCACACGTCACAATATTAACCCTAAATGTAAATGGACTAAATGCACCAATCAAAAGACGCAGAATGGCAAATTGGAGAAAAAGCCAAAACCCATAGGTGTGCTGTATCCAGGAAACCCATCTCACATGCAGGGATACACAAAATCTCAAAATAAAGGGATGGAGGAAGATTTACAAAGCAAATGGAGAACAATAAAAAGCAGGAGTTGCAATTCTCGTCTCCCATAAAATAGACTTTAAAGCAACAAAGATCAAAAGAGACAAAGAAGGACATTACATAGTGGTAAAAGGATTGATACAACAAGAAGAGCTAATGATCCTAAATATATATGGACCCAATACAGGAGCACCCACATACATAAGGCAAGTTCTTAATGACTTACAAAGAGACTTAGACTCCCACACAATAATAGTAGGAGAGTTTAACACTCCATTGCCAATATTAGACAGATCAACCAGACAGAAAATCAACAGGGATATCCAGGACTTGAACTCACACCTGGAACAAGCAAACCTGATAGACATTTACAGAACTCTCCACCCCAAATCCACAGAATATACATTCTTCTCAGCACCACATCACACCTACTCTAAAACTGACCACATGATTGGAAGTAAATCACTCCTCAGCAAATGCAAAAGAATGGAAATCATAACAGTCTCTCAGACCACAGTGCAATCAAGTTAGAACTCAGAATTCAGAAACTAACTCAGAACCACATAGCTTCATGGAAACTGAACAACTGGCTCTTGAGTGTTGACTGGATAAACAATGAAATGAAGGCAGAAATAAAGAAGTTCTTCAAAACCAATGAGAATGAAGACACATCATACCAGAATCTCTGGGACACATTTAAAGCAGTCTCTAGAGGAAAATATATAGCTATAAGTGCCCACATGAGAAGAGTGGAGAGATCCAAAATTGACGCCCTATCGTCAAAATTCAAAGAGCTACAGGAGCAAGATCAAAAAAACTCAAAACCTACCAGAAGACAAGAAATAACCAAGATCAGAGCAGAACTGAAGGAGACAGAGAGACATAAAACCCTTCAAAAAAATCAACAAATCCAGGAGCTGGTTTTTTGAAAAGATCAACAAAATAGACAGACCACTAGCCAGACTGATAAAAAAGAAAAGAGAGAACAACCAAATAGATGCAATAAAAAACGATAAAGGGGAAACCACCAAAAATTCCACAGAAATTCAAACCATCATCAGAAAATATTACAAACAACTCTATGCACATAAACTAGTAAACCTAAAAGAAATGGGTAAATTTCTGGACACTTGCCTCCTCCCAAGCCTAAACCAGGAAGAAGTCGAAACCCTGAATAGACCAATAACAAGATCTGAAGTTGAGGCAGCAATTAAGAGTCTACCACACAAAAAAGCCCAGGTCCAGATGGGTTCACAGCCAAATTCTACCAGACACAAAAAGAGGAACTGTTACCATTCCTTCTGAAACTATTCCAAACAACCCAAAGAGACGGAATCCTTCCCAAATTATTTTATGACACCAACATCATCATGATACCAAAACCCAGCAGAGACTGAACAAGAAAAGAAAACTTCAGGCCCATATCCATGATGAACATAGATGCAAAAATCTTCAATAAAATACTGGCAAGCCGATTGCAACAGCACATCAAAAAGCTAATCCACCATGATCAAGTAGGATTCATCCTGGGGATGCAAGGCTGGTTCAACATACACAAGTCTATAAATGTAATTCACCACATAAACAGAACCAAAGACAAAAACCACATGAAATATCTCCATTGAGTCAGAGAAGGCCTTTGACAAAATTCAACAGCCCTTTATGCTGAAAACCCTCAATAAACTTCGTATTGACAGAACGTATCTCAAAATAATAAAAGCTATTTATGACAAACCAACAGCCAATATCATACTGAATGGGCAAAAACTGGAAGCATTGCCTTTGAAATCTGGCACTAGACAAGAATGCCCTCTCTCACCACTCCTATTCAATATAGTACTGGAAGTTCTAGCCAGAGCAAGCAGGCAAGAAAAAGAAATAAAGTGTATTCAAATAGGAAAGGAGGAAGCCAAATTGTCTCTATTTGCAGACGACATGATACTATATCTAGAAGACCCCATCATCTCAGCCCAAAATCTCCTAAAGCTGATAAGCAACTTTAGCAAAGTCTCAGTATACAAAATCAATGTTCAAAAATCACAAGCATTCCTATACACCAGTAATAGACTTAAAGGGAGCCAAATCAAGAATGAACTGCCATTCACAATTGCTACAAAGAGAATAAAATACCTAGGAATACAACTAACACGGAACATAAAGGACCTCTTCAAGGAGAACTACAAACCACTGCTCAACAAAATAAGAGAGGACACAAACAGATGGAGAAACATCCCATGTTCATGGTTAGGAAGAATCAATATCGTGAAAATGGCCATACTGCCCAAAATAATTTACAGATTCAATGCTATCTTCATCAAGCTACCAATGACCTTTTTCACAGAACTGGGAAAAAACACCTCAAACTTTATATGGAATCAAAAGAGAGCTCGCATAGCCAAGTCAATTCTAAGCAAAAAGAACACAGCAGGAGACATCACACTACCAGACTTCAAACTATACTACAAGGCTACAGTAATCAAAACAGCATGGTACTGGTACCAAAACAGAGATATAGACCAATGGAACACAACAGAGGCATTGGAGGCAACACAGCATATCTACAACCATACAATCTTTGATGAACCTGACAAAAACAAGCAATGGAGAAACGATTCCCTGTTTAATAAATGGTGTTGGGGAAACTGGCTAGCTATGTGCAGAAAGCAGAAACTGGACCCCTTCCTGACACCTTATGCTAAAATTAACTCCAGATGGATTAAAGACTTAAACATAATACCTCACACCATAAAAACCCTAGAAGAAAATCTAGGCAAAACCATTCAGGACATAGGAGTAGGCAAGGACTTCATGACCAAAACACCAGAAGCATTGTCAACAAAAGCCAAAATAGACAAATGGGACCTAATCAAACACCACAGTTTCTGCACAGCAAAAGTAACAGTCATTAGAGTGAATTGACAACCAACAGAATGGGAAAAATTTTTTGCAGTTTACCCATCTGACAAAGAGCTGATATCCAGAATTTACAAAGAACTAAAACAGATTTATAAGAAAAAAACAAACAAGCCCATTCAAAAATGGCAAAGGATATGAACAGACACTTTACAAAAGAAGACATACATGAGGCCAACAAACATATGAAAAAATGCTCATCATCACTGGTCATTAGAGAGATGCAAATCAAAACCACATTGAGATATCATCTCACACCAGTTAGAATGGCGATCATTAAAAAATCTGGAGACAACAGATGCTAGAGAGGATGTGGAGAAATAGGAACACTTTTACACTGCTGGTGGGAGTGTAAATTAATTCAACCATTGTGGAAGACAGTGTGGTGAGTCCTCAAGGACCTAGAAATAGAAGTTCCATTTGACCCAGCAATCCCATGACTGGGTATATATCCAAAGGATTATAAATCATTTTACTATAAGGACACATGCACACGAATGTTCACTGCAGCATGTTTACAATAGCAAAGACCTGGAACCAACCCAAATGCCCATTGATGATAGACTGGACAGGGAAAATGTGGCACATATATACCATGGAATATTATGCAGCAATCAAAAATGATGAGTTCGTGTCTTTTGTAGGGACATGGATGAACCTGGAGAACATCATTCTCAGCAAACTGACACAAGAACAGAAAATGAAACATCACATGTTCTCACTCATAAGTGGGTATTGAACAATGAGAACACATGGACACAGGGAGGGGAGTACTACACACAGGGGTCAGTTGGGGGTAATACGGGAGGGACAGCAGGGGATGGGGAGTTGGGGAGAGATAGTATGGGGAGAAATGCCAGGTATAAATGAAGGGGAGGAAGGCAGCAAATCACACTGCCATGTGTGTACCTATGCAACAATCTTGCATGTTCTTCACAGGTACCCCAAAACCTAAAATGCAATTTTAAAAAAGACAAACAAAAAGGAGGAAGATGTGCAAAATCCTGGGAGGAGCATGTTGGGGTGTTCAGGCACCAGGCAAGGAGCCATTCCTGGTGCCAGTGTGGGCTGAATCATCAGGGACAGGCATGGGGGGTGGCCCCTTCAGTGGCCACCTCCCTCCAGACCAGCCTCCCCAGCACTGCCGCCATGAGCAGCCTCTTCCAAAGCTTGCTCCCCAGGAGGCAATAGAAATGCCTCATCCTGGCATTTAGGGATCCTGGGTATTCAGGGACCCACCTTCTCCTTTGAGCCTGTACCTGCTGCCTCCACCTTATTCAAGACCTATGTTTCATGGTGGTCATGCCCTCTATGGGGTGACTCATCTATGCAGGGTTATTCCTGGGGAGTCCTTCCCTTCCCCACCTCCAGTGCACTATTAATAGCAGCACCTCTGCCTGGGGCCTCCGAGAGGCTGGGCTGGGAGAGAGGCAGTCCAGCAGGCAGAAATCCATGTCCCCAGATGGTGGCAAGTGTGTTCTAGGTGTGAGTGTGTGCGTGCTGGGGTGGGGCTGCGTGTGTGTTGGGGGGGTAGAGGTTTCTGCACCGTAGCAGAAGGAAAGCAGAAGCAGTTCTGGGATCCAGGGCAGAAGAGGCTCCTCTGTGTCTGGGGCTCAGGGATGCTCCCCAGAGTGCCAAATATCTCATCTGGGACTGAAGGGACAGGAGGGCACCCAGTGCAGGAGAGTAAGGGGGGTGACTCCAGGCAGTGGGTACTGGGCGTAGGAAACATGATGGCCTGACTCACTTGGGCACACAGGATGGTCTGTAAGGCAGGGCCGTGGGGAGAACAGGCTGCCCAGGTGAGCCCTGGTGGACAAGGAGGAAGGCTTCTCCTTGAAGGTCTCAGGGCCAGCAGGTGGGTGGTGGAGGCCAGAGGTGGCTTTTCCTTGGATCCCTCTAGGAGGAAGGTGGGGAAGGCTGGAGGCAGCGAGGCTGGCAAGGAGGCGAAGTTCAGTTGAGCCCACTCCCAGGTAAGGAGCAGAGTCAGGGTCTGAGGGCTGTGGCCCAGTGAGGGGCTCAGAACTATTCCACAGCCCTGGTCCTAGAATACAGGCTCAGTTTCTGTCCTGGGACTCAAGTGCTCCCAACCTGGCCCCAGTCACTTGTTCAGACTAGCACATCCCTCCAGCGAGCCACCCTCGGTCATCCTAGGCCTTCGCAGAGGCTGCCCTCCTGCCTTTGTCCCTACTCGCTTAGGCGACCCCTCCTCACATGGCAGGGCTCAGCACACTGGCCTCCAGAAAGCCCCACTTCCTCCCTCACCAGCGCCAACCTGCAGCCCAGGCCACTCTTCTCTGGCTCTCACTTCACCTGTGCTCCTCACGCTGAAGAAGCTTCATGGCTGGGGGCCTTCCTGATGAGGCTATGGGCTAGTGGAGGGTAGGGTATGTCTGTTTCCTCTGTGTCCATTACATAATCTCAAGCACATGAGGAAGGAAAATCCCTAAAGGAAAGGAAAATATTGTCTCCCTTCTCAATGGTTGAGACCAACCTTTCAGAGACAGCAAAAAAAGGAATTGAATATTTTGCATGTAGACATTAGGAGATCTTCAAAATCTAAAAGCTATTTCAGATTTTGAAATTACAAATGATTGAAAACCACCACGGCACATGTAAACCTATGTAACAAACCTGCACAATCTACACATGTACCCCAGAACTTAAGAGTATAATAAAAAAATTATAGAAAAAGAAACTACAAATGAAAATGCTGTTGAAGTGTTGTACCAGTTTAAATAGCTGGGAAACTAAATATCAATCTCTATAACCCATCTAGACAAAAGCCAAAAGCACTTTTCTTTTTAAAAGAGGAAGATGTTTTGGGGACTGAAAGTGAGAAAACATCTGTGAATTATCCCCAGCCATGACTGGCCCCTGTTTTGCTCTGAACTCATCAAAAGCCTTTGTGACATCATCACAGACACGGCCTATATAAGGCCCTGGCTGGGTCATGGTTTTTGGTCTGATAGATCCCTGGAAGCCTCTTTGGTGACCTGTGGACTCAGACCAGTTTAGTGATTGCAAGTTGTGTGTGTGTGTGTGTGTGTGTGTGTGTGTGTGTGTATCTGTGTGTGGAGGGGGTTAGGTGTGGGGGCGTTCGGGGTGGGGGAGGGTTTCTGTGTGAGGGGCATTGGTGTGTTATTCTAGTTAGCATTGTTACTGTAGTTAGTATAGTCAGTATCATTGCTTAGTGTTTTAGCTTACTTTGATATAGTCAGTATTGTTGCTTAGGATTTTAGTGTAGTTAGAATTGTATTGTTAGCATAGTCAGTATAGTTAGAGTAGTTGTGTAGTTAGTGTAGAGAAGTATCAGGCACCATGGGGCAGAGATCGCGCTCCACCCCACCTGACCAGCGGCTACAGAATTATGAAATGCAGGGCTTCATTGACTGTGGCGACTTCAGTGAGGTCAAGCTGGCCTGGCACTTGCTGACTAGGATCCCGGTGGGCATGAAAATCACCCGCAAAATTGGCTTCTGCATCATCACTAGCTAGAGAGAGATGAATATTTTAAAGTCTTTGCACCACCCCAATATAATTAAGCTATATCAAGTTATTGACACCACAGACGTGTGTCACTTGATAATGGAGTACGCATCAGGAGGAAACCTGTGCCAGTGGATGTACCGCAACCTCGTGACAGAGGAGGAGGCCCGGGCCATGTTCCAGCAGTTGCTGTCAGCCATGCAGTACTGCCACAGAAAATGAATAGCACACAGAGACCTGAATCCGGGAAATATCCTGTTGGACAGGGAAGGAAATGTAAAAATTGCAGGTTTTGGCTCAGCAATAACTTACCTTGAGGGGCAGAAGCTGACAACACGTTGTGGCACCTATGTCTACATGGCCCCAGAAGTCTTCCAGAACCAGGGCTACCAATGCCCCACCATGGATGTTTGGAGCCTAGGCATCATTTTGTACCAGATGATGTCCAGGGATCTGCCCTTCTCCTCATGGAGTACTATGATCCTCAAACAAAAAATTAAATCTGGAAATTACATTTGCCTGGCTTCCTTTTCAGAAGGCCTTAAAAATCTAATGAAAAAACTGTTAATGCCAGACCCAGGGAGAGGCCCACAGTAGAAGTTATGAGGGACCCGTGGGTGAACAATGGCCAGGAGTTGCCTCTGACAACTTATGAAGAGCAAATCATGGATCACCCGAACCCTAAAACAACCCAGCTCTTGGTGGCCATGGGATTCCAGGCTGAGAACATCTTCAAGGCAATTAAAGAAAACTTATTCAATTATCCCATGGCCATCTACCTTATTTTAGATAGAAAAGAAAAAAGCAATCCACTAACACACTGCAGTCCCTTACTCCAGGGGATCCCACCTGTTCTCTATCCACTCAAGTTTCCAGTTCATCTGCCGGCCTGCAGAGGAAGCTGGAGAGTTTTAATCCAGACCCCCAGCATGCCCCCATGGCCTCCCCAACCATCGAGAGCTCCATTGGCAATTGTGGAGATTTAGAAACCTTGGCTCAGCAAGCCCTCCAGCGTGACCTCGTGGCCGCCTCCTCTACCCAGAGCACCACCCAGAGCACCCTGGCTCAACAATCATCACAGGAAGCCAGCGTCCTCCAAGCTAGGCAGCCCGAGGCTGTGTTGGCCCAGCCAACAAGAAGCTGGGGCTGCCGCAGGGCTGTCAGGAGATGCATTTCAATACTAATGAGATGCTTCTGCCTGTGTCCACCAAGAGAAAGAGCAAGATCGCCTCAACATAGTTGGACAACTGATAAAATCAATTTGGAGAGGATGAAGGCCCTGAGGTCCAGGAACATGGAAACCTGACAGTGGATGCCAATGGCTGTGGCAGCACTTCTCCCTCTTTTTAAATAAAGATGGTTTCTGATAAAAAAAAAAAATAAGGAAGTAAAAATTGATCTTAATTGATAATTACTGTATTTTAGGCATAGTCCTAAATGCAGTGATATAGTAGTGTATCAGTGTTTACTCCCAATGATATGAGTCCGTATGACATAGGACTATTACTATTTGAGATTTATAGATGGAGAAATTCAGGTATGAAAGGAGACTTGCCTAACATTATGCAACTAGTAAGTGACACAGCACAGATTAAAGTTAATAGACAATCAAACAAGATAGCCATCCTTCTCCTCACATTTAACCATTGCAAAACTATAAATATCAATAACATTGTGAGAGTTAGATCTGTCTGACTGCTTTCTAGATAATTGCTGGTAGCATGGAATTTTAGTACAGGGAAAGTGAAAACATTTGATGTATACAGAATAGATTATCTTTGGCTTATCTATAAATAATATGACTGGGGATGTTGAGTATGTATAAAAAAGACATCAAGAGGCAGTTAAAAGGGAGGCCTAAAATGAAGGTAGGGTATACATTAAAAACAAACTTGTATTTTCCCTTTAAAGTTTCTTAAGATTGGCCAGTCTTCCATAAATAGAAAAAAAAAAAAATTTGTCCTCTTTTAAATCAATTCACCCATTCTTAGGTCTATAATCCTGGGCCTTTATCACCATTACTATATATGCTTCACACATTTTATTTTTAGAAATCTGTGATCTGATCTAAAATCAAACTATCATTTACGAGTTTATTTTTATGGAAAAGTCTGTTTGGGGTTCCAAAAACCCAATTGACAAATGAGTTTTTGAATGACAACGAGCTTGGGGACTTTAGCCATTTCATGTAGGGCAGTTTGGCAAATGGTATGGAAGATAAAATTAAATGGATAAAAATGGTTGTGAGTTGGTGTGTCTTGAGTTATTTAAAAAACTGTTGTTATTCAAGCCACAATTTTTAAATGAAATAGTAATTCTGTCTACATGCATTTCTAACATTTGGGATATCACATTTAAATGCACAACAATTGAAATTTTTATACAGTGTGGCTTTTCTCTAACCATTCTATCATGAATTACCCAGTGGAAATTTTTAATTGAGCTGTTTAAACTTAAGTTTTCTTTGTAGCACAACAAACATGTTTATTAGGTCTACTCCAATAAACACGTAATAAAAGCCACTTTAACTTTTGAATTAAATTGGCCCTACCTCTAAATTTTCCAGCCTGGTACTCCATGTTTATAAAAAATATCTTTTGTATTCCACTGATTTTGATTTTCTCAAAACTGTATATGTGAGACAGCAGTCTTCTATTTTCCAAGTGAGAAATTTTAATTGGTAAATTTAAAGCAACCCCTTATCTTCAAAAGGATGCTTTTACATTTGAACTACTTCCAGAATACATACGTTGCAAAGATGTCTGTCACTATTTAAAATAGCATGATTTGTGCTTTCCTATCATATTTCAGAATATGTACATCAGTGTACAATTTGGTTTCTACCAATATCTTAGAGTTCATACTTTCCTAATTAATTTGATTTTTGAGATTATTTGTATGTGATATTTAATTATATGAACAATTATGAAACTGTTCTCATGTAACTTAGACATTTATTTTGATTCTTTTTAATCTCATAATGCTGATGGAAACCTGTTGGAAGGATTGTTAAACCAATTATATTGCCATGAATGATGATAGTTAACAATGATCTGCATCTTGTTTGTGCATGGCCCCTTCTGCTGAAAAAACAGGTTGATTCAAAATACCATTACAATCTGTTACTGAGTCATAAAGGGGAAAATAGAGTTACCTTCCAAGTAAATAAGTTCTCAGGAGAAACAGATGACTTTAGTGAAAACAGCAGAGTAGAAACTTCCAAAAATTTTCTTCTGCATGTAAGCAATTAGGAATCTTGCAACAATTGTCAGAATCAACTTTTTCAGAACTCTGGAAATCAGCCAAAGGGTTGCAGCAATTCTGGGAGTATCTACCCAATAAAAACAGCTGAATCTCAGTAAGAATAGTGACCTCTGTGGCATTTTAACTTGTCCTCATAACTATCCCAGCTCCCTATGTTAGTGACAACCTTGAAAACCACCAGTCTGTAATCATAGTGAAAACAAAACCAATCATCTGAAAGCCAACATAGGGCAGAAAAAGAGTTGCAACTCTTTCAAAACCCAACCTACTTTTCATTATTTGACCTGCCAGGTGATTCTCTTGAAGATCACATTCACAAAACTCTTTTTTTTTTTTTTTTTTTTTTTTTTGCTTAACATTACTTTGAGCTCACCCCATATGAAAAACCTTTTCCTTGGGGTGTATGTTGAAAAAAAAAATTACAGGTAATTGTTTAACTTTGCAGCTGCCTGGGTAGTAGACAAGAATTAAAATAAGCAAAACAACTAACGAAAAAGCTTATAAGAAAAAAGACAGAGAATGTTATATCCATAGGGTCTTTGAAAAGTTTAAACATATTTATGGCAAATAATTTAAATCAGCTACTTCAATATGTTTAATTTTAAGAGCCATGTCTAAAAAGGTAAAATAATTTATTACAATATTGTCAACAAGGGAATAGCAATAAGAAAGATAGAAATTATAAAAAGAAAACAAATAGAGGCTGGGCGCAGTGGCTCACACCTGTAATCCCAGCACTTTGGGAGGCCAAGGCGGGCAGATCACGAGGTCAAGAGATCAAGACCATCCTGGCCAACACAATGAAACCCCGCCTGTAATAAAAATAGAAAAGAAATAGCCAGGGGTGGTGGCACGCACCTGTGGTCCCAGCTACTCAGGAGGCTGAGGAGGAAGAATCACTTGAACCCAGGAGGCAGAGGTTGCAGTGAGCTGAGATAGTGCCACTGCACTCCAGCCTGGTGACAGAGCAAGACTCCTTCTCAAAAAAAAAAAAAAAAAGAAATTATGTAATTTAAAAATAAAAAGTTAAAAGGAAATCCTCATAATGGAAGTTAAACAGCAAATTTAATGATACAGAAAAAATAATCAGCAAACTTGAAGTTAGATCAATTTATATCAATCAGTATGAGAAAGGAAAAAAGCAGTAAAGAAAAATGAACTGAGTCTCAAAGACCTATGAGACATAACCAAGCATGCCAATACATACATAGTGGAAATCCAGTAGGAGAAAAACAGAAAGGACAGGAGAAAAAATATTTGAAAAAATAAAAACCATGAAGTTCCCAAACATTGAGAAAACATGATTCCAGAAATCCAAGAAATGTAACAATCTTTGAGTATGAAAAACTCAAGTAGTTCCACACCTAGACTTATTTTAATCAAACTATTAAAAGACAAAAAGAGAATCTTTAGAGTTGTAAGAGCAAAGTGACTTATCATGTATAATAGATTCTCCAAAAGATTAACAGCTGATTTTTCATTGGAACCCATGGAGGACAGCAGGCTATGGGAAACATATTGAAAAGTGCTGAAAGTACAAGAAAAAAGTGTTACATTAAAATTCTGTATCCAAGAAAATGAAACTGGAGAAAAAATTAAAAATTACCACATATTTAAAAATGGAGAAAAATTTTTGCTATCAGGTTTTCAATACAACAAATATTTTACTAAAATGAAAGACTCTAGAAAAAAACTCAAATGAAATTACCCCTACTTCACACAACATAGAAAAATTACTCAAAATGAATCAAATATTTAAATGAGAACTAAATGATCAAACTTTTAGAAGAAAATAAGTGTAAATTTTTATGACCTTAGATTAGTCAACGGTTTCCTAGATATGACACCTAACTCACGTGCAATGGGAAAAGAAAAGGAAATACATTGAACCTTATAAAAATTTAAAACATTTGTGCATCAAAGGACACTGTTACAAAAGTGAAAATAATACCAACAGAAATAAAGAAAACATCTATAATTAATGTATATCAATAAATATATCTAATATATCTCAGTATCATTTTTAACTAACATATCACATATCTAGTATTCTGAATATTTAAAAATCACTTACAAATCAAGAGGAAAAAGACAATCAATGTTTTTAAATACAGGTAAAGGATTTGAATAAAAATTCCTTCAGAGAAGATATAAAAATACCCAATGCATCTGGAAAGACATTCAACATCATTATTCATTAGAGCTAGAGTTTAAATGCTTGTGTTTCCTCTAAAATTTTTGTTTGAGCTAAATCCCCAATGCAACAATATTAAGCGTTGTGGCTTTGGGGGAAGTATTAAGAGCTGGGCTTTTCCCTCCTGACTGGATCAGTGCTTTTACAAAAGGGCTGAAAGGGACTACTGATGTCTCTGTTTTGTCCTTCTATTCCTACCTCAAAGTGATGACAATGTTCAAGGTGCCACCTTATTAGCAGACCAGGGCAAGTCCAGATACAAAACCTGCTAGCACCTAGATCTTGAACTTCTCAGCCTCCAGAAATATGAGAAATAAGATTCTACTATATATAAATAACAGAGTCTTAGCTGTTTTATTGCAGCAGCAGGAATAGACTAAGGCAATTAGGTAAATGCAAATAAAAGCAATAGTTGCTAAAATGGTTGTAATCAAATAGGCAAACAATAATGAGTATTGGCAATGATGTGGAGAAATTGAAACCCTTATACATTGCTCATGGAAATACAAAATGGTAGATCTGTTTTGGAAAACAGCAGATCATCAAAAAGTTAAACACAGAGTTACCATATGACCCAGAAATTTCACTCCTAGGTATATGTATACAAATGTTCACAAGCAGCATTACTTATAATAGCTCAAAAGTGAATACAATCCAGATGTCCATCACCTAATAAATAGATAAAATGTGGTATATCCATAAAATAGAATATTATTCACCCCCCAAAAAAGATGAACAAGTAACACATGCTATAATATGGAAACATCTTGAAAACATTATGCAGGAGAGACCGAGAGAAGATGGCGCTGTAGGACCAACTCAGGATTGCAGCTCTCAGTGAATCTGCAGATGGTGAGTGGACGCTGCATTTCCAGACAGATCTTTATCACAAACAGACCAGGAGATTCCCAGGTGTAGGAGCTGCATGGGCTGCCAGCACGGCTGTTTGGGCCGGCACAGCTGTTTGGGCCAGTGCAGCTCTTTGGGCCAGGGCCACAGCGCAGCGGCACTCCATAAAAAAAATACAGTTGTTTGGTTGCCCTGTTAAACCGGCAATTGGAGATTTTGGAAGGCAGATTAGCACATTCATCTGATTAAACGGGACTTAAACAGAAAGCCAGGCCAGGAGATTCCCGGGCAGCAACATGATTCCAGCTGGCGCAGTGAGTCGCTGCATGGGAAATCACACAGATCCTGGTGCCCTTTCAGCAGGTGACTGGAACAGCTGGGAGAGAGTCAACTGTTCAACTTTAAAAAAAAAAAAGGGCTCTGAGGCAGGGAAGCAGGTGATCAGGCTTGGGGGTCCCACCCCCACAAAAACAAACAAAACAGCAATTGCAAATGCTTGGGGTAGAGAGTTTTACAGCAAGCACAGCTGAACCCAGGATGGTGCAGCTCCGAGGGGGAGGGGCGACCTCCATTACTAAGGCACTCGACACCTATGGAGGTACACTCCCATTGCTGATGCAGCCTGCCATTGCTGAGGCAACCTGCAATAACAGAGAGAGTCCGCCACTACAGAGGCAGGCCATCATCAACACGGCAGCTCTAACCACACCCATATAAACAGGACTACAGGGAATTACACACAGCAATACGGTAGAGCCCACAGCAACAGGGCGGAGCCCACGGCAGCAGGGCAGAGCCCACGGCAACAGGGAAGAGCCCACGGCAGCTCAACATAGCCACTGCAGGCAAGCAGTGATTAAACCGCCTCCTTGCTGGGCAGGACAGTGCAATGGATACTCATAAATAAAGGCCTAACTCCCAGGGACAGAGCACCTGAGGAAAAAAAGGGGCTTTATGAGTTCTGCTGCAGCAGACAAACATACTTGCCTAGCAGCCCTGAATGAACAATGGAGCTCACGGCTCAGCACTAGAGCTCCTATAAAGTACAGACTGTCTCCTTAAGCAGCTCCCTGACCCCCATATATCCAAAGAGTCACCTCACAAAGGACTGATCAGGCTGACATTTGGCGGGCATCATTCAGGGACAAAGATAGCAGAAGAAGAATCTGGTAGCAACCCTCATGGTTCCGCAGCTGCTACAGGAGTTCCCCAGGCAAGCAGGGCCTAGAGTGGACCTCAGCAGTCCTACAGCAGTGGGGCCAGACTGTTAGAAGAAAAACTAAGAAACAGAAATACTTCACCATCAACAACCTGGACATCCACTCAGAGACCCAATCGGAAAATCAGCAACTACACAGATGACAAGTGGACAAATCCACAAAGATGGGAAGAAACCAGTGCAAAAAGGAGAAAAACACCTGAAACCAGAACACCTTGCCTCCTACAAAAGACCAAAACTTCTCACCAGCAAGGGAACAAAGCTGGACAGAGAATGAGTGTGATGAAATGATGGAATCAGACTTCAGAAGGTGGGTAATGAGAAACTTCCATGAGCTAAAAGAACATGTTCTAACTCAATGCAAAGAAACTAAGAACATTAAAAAAAGATTTGAGGAAATGATAACAAGAATAGACAACTTAGAGAGGAATATGAGTGAATTGAAGGAGCTGAAAAACACAACACAAGAACTTTGTGAAGCATGCACAAGTATCAACAGCCAAATTGACCAAGTAGAATAAAGGATATCAGAAGCCAAAGATCAACTCAATGAAATAAAATGAGAAGCCAAGATTAGAGAAAAAAAGCGTAAAAACAAATGAACAAAGTTTCCAAGAAATGTGGAACTATGTGAAGAGACCTAATCTACGTCCGATAGGTGTACCTGAATGTGACAAAGAGAATGAATCCAAGCTGGAAAATACTCTTCAGGATATGATCCAAGAAAATTTCCTCAACCTAGCAAGGCATGCCAATATTCAAGTCCAGGAAATACAGAGAACACCACAAAGATATTCCGCAAGAAGAGCAACCCCAAGGCACATAATGCTCAGATTCACCAGGGTTGAAATAAAGAAGAAAATACTAAGGGCAGCCAGAGAGAAAGGTCGGGTCACCAACAAAGGGAAGCCCATCAGACTCACAGCAGATCTCTTAGCAAAAACCTACAAGCCAGAAGAAAGTGGGGACCAATATTCAACATCCTTAAAGAAAATAACTTTCAACCCAGAATTTCATATCCAGCCAAACTGAGCTTCATAAGTGAAGGAAAAATAAAATCCTTCACGAACAAGCAAGTACTCAGAGATTTTGTCACCACCAGGCCTGCTTTACAAGAGCTCCTGAAAGAGGCACTACACATAGAAAGGAACAACCAGTACCAGCCATTCCAAAAACATACCAAATGCTAAAGAGCATCAACAAAATGAAGAATCTCCATCAACTAATGGGCAAAACAGCCAGCTAGCATCAAAATGGCAGTATCAAATTCACACATAACAATATTAACCCTAAATGTAAATGGGCTAAATGCACCAATCAAAAGACACAGACTGGCAAATTGGATAAAAAGCCAAAACCCATCAGTGTGCTGTATCCAGGAAATCCATCTCACATGCAAGGATACACAAAGGCTCAAAATAAAGGGATGGAGGAAGATTTACAAAGCAAATGGAGAGCAAAAAAAAAAGCAGGAGTTATAATTTTTGTCTCTGATAAAATAGATTTTAAAGCAACAAAGATCAAAAGAGACAAAGAAGGACATTACATCATGGTAAAAGGATCGATACAACAAGAAGAGCTAACAATCCTAAATATATATGGACCCAATGCAGGAGCACCCAGATATATAAGGCAGGTTCTTAATGACTTACAAAGAGACTTAGACTCCCACACAATAATAGTGGGAGACTTTAACACTCCACTGTCAATAGCAGACAGATCAACCAGACAGAAAATTAACAAGGATATCCAGGGCATGAACTCAGACCTAGAACAAGCAAAGCTGATAGACATTTACAGAACTCTCCACCCCAAATCCACAGAATATACACTCTTCTCAGCACCACATCACACCTACTCCAAAATTGACCACATAATTGGAAGTAAAGCACTCCTTAGCAAATGCAAAACAACTGAAATCAAAACAAACAGTCTCTCAGACCATAGTGCAATCAAGTTAGAACTCAGAATTCAGAAACTAACTCAGAACCACACAGCTTCATAGAAACTGAACAACTGGCTCTTGAATGTTGATTGGATAAACAATGAAATGAAGGCAGAAATAAAAGAAGTTCTTTGAAACCAATGAGAATGAAGAAACAACATTCCGGAATCTCTGGGACATATTTAAAGCAGTCTCTAGAGGAAAATATATAGCTATAAGTGCCCACATGAGAAGAGTGGAGAGATCCAAAACTGACACCCTATTGTCAAAATTGAAAGAGCTAGAGGAGCAAGATAAAAAAACTCAAAACCTAGTAGAAGACATGAAATAACTAAGATCAGAGCAGAACTGAAGGAGATAGTGACACGAAAAACCCTTCAAAAAGTCAATAAATCCAAGAGCTGGTTTTTTGAAAATATCAACAAAATAGACAGACCACTAGCCAGATTGATAAAAAAAGAAAATAGTGAATAATCAAATAGATGCAATAAAAAATGATAAAGGGGAAATCATCACAGATTCCACAGAAATTCAAACCATCATCAGAGAATACTACAAACAACTCTATGCACATAAACTAGTAAACCAGGAAAAAATGGATAAATTCCTGGACACTTGTGTCCTCCCAAGCCTAAATCAGGAGGAAGTCAAAACTATGAATAGACCAATAACAAGGTCTGAAGTTAAGGCAGCAATTAAGAGCCTACCTCACAAAAAAAAAGCCCAGGTCCAGACGGGTTCACAGCCGAATTCTACCAGACACAAAAAGAGGAACTGTTACCATTCCTTCTGAAACTATTCCAAATAATCCAAAAAGAGGGAATCCTTCCCAAATCATTTTATGAGACCAACATCATCCTGATACCAAAACCCAGCAGAGACTCAACAAGAAAAGAAAACTTCAGGCCAATATCCATGATGAACATAGAAGCAAAAATCTTCAATAAAATCCTGGCAAGCCGATTGCAACAGCACATCAAAAAGCTTATCCACCATGATCGAGTAGAATTCATCCCAGGGATGCAAGGCTGGTTCAACATATGCAAGTCCATAAACGTAATTCACCACATAAACAGAACCAAAAACAAAAACCACCTGATTATCTCAACTGAGTCAGAGAGAGCCTTTGACAAAATTCAACAGCCCTTTATGCTAAAAACCCTCAATAAACTCGGTATTGATGGAACGTATCTCAAAATAATAAAAGTTGTTTATGACAAACCAATAGCCAATATCATACTGAATGGGCAAGAACTGGAAGCATTCCCTTTGAAATCTGGCACTAGACAAGGATGCCCTCTCTCACCACTCCTATTCAATATAGTACTGGAAGTTCTAGCCAGAGCAATCAGGCAAGAAAAAGAAATAAAGCGTATTCTAATAGAAAAGGAGGAAGCCAAATTGTCTCTATTTGCAGACGACATGATAGTATATCTAGAAGACCCCATCGTCTCAGTTCAAAAACTCCTGAAACTGATAAGCAACTTCAGCAAAGTCTCAGTATACAAAATCAATGTTCAAAAATCACAAGCATTCCTATACACCAATAACAGAGTTAAAGAGAGAAAAATGAAGAACTAACGGCCATTCACAATTGCTACAAAGAGAATAAAATACCTAGGAATACAACTAAAAAGGAACATTAAGGACCTCTTCAAGGAGAACTACAAGCCACTGCTCAACAAAATAAGAGAGGACACAAACGGAGAAACTTTCCATGTTCATGGTTAGGAAGAATCAATATCGTGAAAATGGCCATACTTCCCAAAGTAATATACAGATTCAATGCTATCCCCATCAAGCTACCAATAACCTTCTTCACAGAACTGGAAATAAAACACCTTAAACTTCATATGGAATCAAAAGTGAGCCTGCATAGCCAAGTCAATTCTAAGCAAAAAGAACACAGCAGGAGGCATCACACTACTGGACTTCAAACTATACTACAAGGCTACAGTAATCAAAACAGCATGGTACTGGTACCAAAACAGAGATATAGACCCATGGAACACAACAGAAGCATCAGAGGCAACACAACATATCTACAACCATAAAATCTTGGATAAACCTGATAAAAGCAAGCAATGAGGAAAGGATTCCCTGTTTATAAATGGTGTTGGGAAAACTGGCTAGCCATGTGCAGAAAGTAGAAACTGGATCCCTTCCTGACACCTTACACTAAAATTAACTCCAGATGGATTAAAGACTTAAAAATAAGACCTGGCACCATAAAAACCCTAGAAGAAAATCTAGGCAAAACCATTCAGGACATAGGATTAGGCAAGGACTTCATGACCAAAACACCAAAAGCATTGGCAACAAAAGCCAAAATAGACAAATGGGACCTAATCAAACTACACAGCTTCTGCACATTAAAAGAAACAGTCATTAGAGTGAATCAGCAACCAACAGAATGGAAAAACTTTTTTTGCAGTATACCCATCTGACAAAGGGCTGATATCCAGAATTTTACAAAGAACTTAAACAGATTTATAAGAAAAAAACAAACAAGCCCACTCAAAAATGGGCAAAGGATATGAACAGACACTTTACAAAAGAAGACATACATGAGGCCAACAAATGTGAAAAAATGCTCATCATCACTGGTCATCAGAGAAATGCAAATCAAAACTACATTGAGATACCATCTCACACCAGTTAGAATGGTGATCATTAAAAAATCTGGAGACAACAGATGCTGGAGAGGATGTGGAGAAATAGGAACACTTTTACACTGCTGGTGGGAGTGTGAATTAGTTCAACCATTGTGCAAGACAGTGAGGCAATTCCTCAAGGACCTAGAAATAGAAATTCCATTTGACCTAGCAATCCCATTACTGGATATATATCCAAAGGATTATAAATCATTCTACTATAAGGACACATGCACCTGAATGTTCATTGCAGCACTGTTTACAATAGCAAAGACCTGGAACCAACCCAAATGCCCATCAATGATAGACTGGACTGGAAAAACGTGGCACATATACACCATGGAATATTATGCAGCCATCAAAAACGATGAGTTCTTGTCCTTTGTAGGGACATGGATGAATCTGGAGAATATCATTCTCAGCAAACTGACACAAGAACAGCAAATGAAATACTGCATATTCTCACTCAAAGGTGGGTGATGAACAATGAGAACACATGGACACAGGGAGGAGAGCACTACACACTGGGGTCTGTTGGGGGGAATAGGGGAGGGACAGTGTGGGGGAGGTGGGGAGGGATAGCATGGGGAGAAATGCCAGATGTGGGTGAAGGGGAGGAAGACAGCAAATCACACTGCCATGTGTGTACCTGTGCAACTATCTTGCATGTTCTACACAGTACCCCAAAACCTAAAATGCAATAATATATATATATATAATAAAATAAAAAAGAAAGCATTATGCAAAGTGAACAAAGCCACACACACTAGGGCACATATTTAATATGGTTCAATGTGACTCAAAGGTATTATGATTCAACTTATGAAATGTCCAGAACAGAAATCTCCATAGATACCAGAAGCAGATTTTTGGTATCCAGGGTCTGTGGGGAGTTGGAAATGGGGAATGACTGATAATGGCTATAGAATTTCTTTCTGAAGTGGAAAATAACCTGGAATTAAATAGTGGTAATGGTAAGCAACTTTCTGAATACAGTACAAATGACTGAATTGCATACTGTAAGTTTTAAATTTAATTGTATGTGTATTATATCTCAACAAGAAGAGAAAAACAAAAAAAATTATAAATAGGTATTAATGACCACAATTGGTTTAAAATTAAAAAGAAAGTGAACCTGTGGGATACATAGCAAGCAGTACTTTGGATTTGGTTTGAGTAATTCAAGAAAGTCCCTAGAACATCTATGGATTTTAATGAGAAGAATGAATGCCATAAGCATGCTCTTTTAATCATTGTAGAGGTCTCAATGTCTCATAAGTTTTTCATGTAGAAGCTACCAAAATAGTTTCTGAGAAACTAGACCTAAAAAGAATATAAATCATTTTATTGTGTCACGTGTGCATGATATGTCTACTCAATACTAAAAAGCAAAACAAAACAAACAAACAAAAAAAAAAACATGGCCTTTAAAATGCTTTAACAGTGGGTTTTTATCCATGCATATAAACCAGTAGGAAATTATACAAATTTTTGTTTCTGCTCCTTGGCTTGGAGGCAAATGGTTCTTTTTAAAGTGCTGAGTTTATATAAACACACAATGTGACTGACAGCATTTGAGCTGATCCAGATATATCAATTACTACACATTAATATATAGTTTAAGAGGCTTTCTTCATCTCTAAACACAGAGAGGACCAACACAGTTGACACTCATTTCTTTCCACCCAAAGTGATTTGTGTCCTGTCATTCTTAAAGCTGGTGGGAAGAGAAGACTGACATCCTGACAGTTTCCTTATCTCTTCTTGAGAAGACATGACTGGCTGGGGTTTTCTGAACTTATATCATAGAAGATGGAAGATTACTGAAAAGCAGGTGTTTAAAATGTATGTAATTATGAACAATATAGAAATAATCTTTTCTGGTCAATTATTCCTTTAGAAAAGAGATTCTCCAAAATACTTCAAAAATTTTTAGACATTTCCATAGTTAGAACCCAACTAGAATTGAACCCTCTTTCCTTGGACTTAACATTTTCTACATACCTCTGGAAATTGAGTCCTGAAAATGCAAACAAACTAAAATAAGAGGGGCATTTGTGTTATATTTTATCTTGTGTAGAAGTTGTCTTCATTAGTGCTATATTTATGTATTTCTTATTAAATTTTAATTTCTTTGCATGTCGGTAACATGTCATTTTTAACATTCACTGTGCATAGAACTGAAGATAATTATTGAGTAATTATTTATTAAAAGAATAAATGAGCAAATGGAATCCCATTCATCAGTCACAATAGAAAGACATTCTAAGCCCTTGAGGACCCCAAAGAGCTTCCATTTCTTTCTGATTAATATATTCATACTCAGAAATTTTTAAGTCTGTCATGCAGAACTTATGATTGGCGTAAGTTAGTTGTCTTGTAAAAATATGTCATTAAAACATTACATTTTCTGAAATATACATTTTACTTTATGTAGGTCACTAATTTCTACTGTAGAATTTTATATTATGTAAACTGCTTAAATTAAAACATTGTTTAAAGGTACATGCAATTACTCAGCAGCTTTAGACACCTTTAGTAAGTTTGGGGGATTATCTAAGATATGAATTTATGATTCCGTATCAGAGATGAGCAACCTTTTCCTCTTCCATAATAGAGTTCTAGCACAGCACATAGCTGTCCAGCTAAAGATGACATTTCCCATCGACTATGGCCTGACTATGTTCCCCAAATTCATTCATACTGAAACTTAATCATCAATGTAATCATATTAATAGGTTAGATTTTTAGGAAGTAACTATGTTCTGAGCACAGAATGGACAGGATTAGGTCACTTATAAAAGGCCTTGAAGTAATGAGTTTGCCTGCTCTGGAGGATGGAAGTACAAAGCGCCTCTCACTAGACTTCACATCTTCGGGACCCTTGACCTTTGTTGTTCCAGCCTCCAGAACTATGAGAAATACATCGGTTGTTTATAAATGACCACATCACAGGTATTTTGTTATAGCGGGACAAATGGACAAGACACAAGCCTTTTTTGAAAAAGTATTTGAGTTGTGAGGAGAGTGATTACTATAAGTTTTGAATCATCTCTTATGTAAAAGGTAGACCACTTCTATACTATTGTTCTCTTTTCCTCTCTCTCCGAATTGAAAGAGTGATATGTCTGAAATCTAGCTGACTATGCAGATGTAAATAGTGGCCTTGCAGGTCGCAGAGCAAGAGAATGGAAAGAACTCGGCCCAGAATGCACATGCAGAGCATAGGCACCCTGCAGCCTGGACATTCAGCTTGGGACTGACAGCTGAGAAAAAAAGTATTACTCTTTTTTTTTTTTTTGCAACTTTTACTTTTTTTTTTTTTTTTTTTTGCAACTGCACTTAGGTACACCTTTGCTTCAGTGACTTAGCCCTTACAATGATTTAAAAATCTTTAAGATAGAAATGAGAAACACAATTTTTTGTACTCTTTTAAAGCTAGATTTCAGGCAATGCAGTTAACTCTGCCAATCAGACATACTTAGGCAAAACTTTGATTCAGAAACTAGTGATACAAAAGAATAGGCATAATAGGGATCTCCAGCCTCTTCTTTGAGAATCATGCATGTATATTTCTCTGGGTGTGTGTGTCTTTATTTTTTTCTTTTCTGTAGCTTAGATCTTGGTTACAAAATAACTGTAATACAACCTATTAACCATCCTTTATTATAGAGTTGCATTTTTTAATAGTACTTAAATTCTGGGGTACATGTACAGAACATGCAGATTTGTTACATAGATACATACGTGCCATGGTGGTTGGCTGCATCCATCACCCGTCATCTACATTAGTATTTCTCCTAATGCTATCCCTCCCCAACCCCCCATCACCTGACGGTCCCAGGTATGTGATGTACCCCTCCCTGTGTCCATGTGTTCTCATTGTTCAATTCCCACTTATGAGTAAGAACATGTCGGGTTTGCTTTTTGTTCTTGTGTTAGTTTGCTGAGAATGGTGGTTTCCAGCTTCATCCATGTCCCTACAAAGAACATGAACTCATCTTTTTATGGCTGCATAGTTTTCTGTGGTGTATATATGCCACATTTTCTTTATTCAGTCTATCATTGATGGGCATTTGGGTCTGTTCCAAGTCTTTGCTATTGTGAACAGTGCCACAATAAGCAAACATGTGCAAATGTGTCTTTATAATAGAGTAATTTATAGTTCTTTGGGTATTACCCAGTAATGGGATTGCCAGGTCAAATGGTACTTCTAGTTCCAGATCTCTGAGGCATCACCGCACTGTCTTCCACAATGGTTGAACTAATTTACACGCCCACAAACAATGTAAAAGTGTTCCTATTTCTCCACGTCTCCTCCAGCATCTGTTGTCTCCTGACTTTTTAATGATCATCATTTTAACTGGCATGAAATGGTATCTCAGCATGGTTTTAATTTGCATTTCTCTAATGACCAGTGATGATGAGCTATTTTTCATATGTTTGTTGGCTGCATAAATGTCTCCTTTTGAGAAGTGTCTGTTCATATCTATCGACTACTTTTTGATGGTGGTGTTTTTTTTCCTATAAATTTGTTTAAGTTCTTTGTAGATTCTGGATGTTAGTCCTTTGTCAGATGGCTAGACTGCAAAAATTTTCTCCCATTCTGTAGGTTGCCTGTTCATTCTGATAATAATTTCTTTAGCAGTGTAGAAGCTCTTGAGTTTAATTAGATCTCATTTGTCTATTTAGGCTTTTGTTGCCATTGCTTTTTGTGTTTTAGTTATGAAGTCTTTGCCCATGCCTATGTCCTGAATGTTACTGCCTAGGATTTCTTCTAGGGTTTTTATGATTTCAGGTCTTACATTTAAATCTTTAATCCATGTGGAGTTAATTTTTTTATAAGGTGTAAGGAAGGGGTCAGTTTCAGCTTTCTGCACATGGCTAGCCAGTTTTCCCAACACCATTTATTAAATAGGGAATCCTTTCCCCATTGCTTGTTTTTGTCAGGTTTGTCAGAGATCAGATGGTTGTAGGTATGTGGCATTATTTCTGAGACCTCTGTTCTGTTCCATTGGTCTATATCTCTGTTTTGGTACCATTACCATGCTGTTTGATTACTGTAGCCCTATAGAATAGTTTGAAGTCAGGTAGTGTGATGCCTCCAGCTTTGTTTTTGTTTTTGTTTTTTTTGCTTAGGATTGTCTTGGCTATGTGGGCTCTTTTTTGGTTCCATATGAAATTTAAGGTGGCTTTTTTCCAATTCTGTGAAGAATGTCAATGGTGACTTGATGGGGTTAGCATTGAATCTATGGATTACTTTGGGCAGTATGGTCATTTTCATGATATTTATTGATTCTTCCTAACCATGAGCCTGGAATGTTTTTCCATTTGTTTGTGTCCTCTCTTACTTCCTTAGCAGAGGTTTGTAGTTCTCCTTGAAGAGGTCCTTCACATCCCTTGTGAATTGTATTCCTAGGTATTTTATTCTCTTTGTAGCAATTGTGAATGGGAGTTCACTCATGATTTGGCTCTCTGTTAGTCTGTTATTGGTGTATTGGAATGCTTGTGATTTTTGCACATTGATTTTGTATCCTGAGACTTTGCTGAAGTTGCTTATCAGCTTGAGGAGATTTTGGGCTGAGATGATGCAGTCTTCTAAATATATAATCATGTCATTTGCAAATAGAGACAATTTGATTTCCTCTTTACATATTTGAATACCTTTATTTCTTTCTTTGGGATTCTTTTTAATAAAAAGAGCTATTAATAATTATTTAAAAATTAGAGAGATGCAGCTACATTTACACCAGAAGCTAGTGAAAATATATTGTTTGCCAGTACCAATGAAATTTATCAAAAAGCAATATGTAACATTTCTCCTTTTAATAAAAGTGCTAGTCTTCTCTTTGTTTTTCAAACATACCAAAAAGGAGCCAATCTGCATGTATGTCCCAAATTGTAATTTTTTCTTCTCAAATACAATGTCTTCATTTCAAATATTCCTCTCATTTTTTTTTAAATTGGACAGAAGTTATTAAAGATACCACTGGATATCTCTTATTTAAAATTAGCTATGAGTGGAATATCACAGGTTCCAGGGATCCATTATTTAAGAATCATTACTTTACAATAAGCAGGGTATCCCATTTAATATTAACAATACGAATGATATAGTAATCATTTTATTACTATCTTCACTCTAACAGAGAACTTCATTGATTTAACCTAAAGTAAAAAATAACATGAGAAGTTGAAGAACTATGGCAGGGCTAAGAAGTGAAGGATTTTCAGCACTCAAAACTCACATCAAATAAAGATGTGTCTATTTTCTTCATTTATGGAGGAAACTTATCTTTCTGATTATTCAGCCTATGAAATTCCAACTTTTGTTCTAATCTTTGATTGTAATTTCTCCTACTTTCTAGTTCATCATCTGTAAATGTGAGTCCAACCTCTCTGATCTTTTGTCAATCTCAAACCTCTTCTCAATTTTTACTTGTAATCATCTTCATTAAACCTACTAAAATAATTCCATGTGTGTTTACATATTTATCTTCATCCTTAGTTGAATTCTTTTCTAATTTTGTTGGCTCCTCTTTTCCTGTGATATCAAAGTGACAGGCAGACTTCTCTCTAAAATTAACCTCTCTGCTAGTCTTAGTGGCTCCTCTTCTAATTCTTGAGGAATATTATTTTTAAATGTCTCATCTCTAGTATTGCAGTGGCAATTCATTCTCATTTTCTTCTAATTCATATTGGAAGAAACTTTAAAACAATATTATAAAACACCAGATATGTCAAAACATACACATACACAAACACACTCTTCTGCTATGGGTATTTCTTCTGATTGTTATCCTAATACTCATTCTTCCCTTCGTCAGTAAAAATTCTTGCATAATGATATCTAGTTATCACATCTGATTTTTCATTTATTTCTTTAAACTTTCATTAAGTACTTCACTGAAATTGCTGTCAAGTCAACCAAAATCTTGTTACAAAGTCTATTGTTTTTTCTTCTATCCTTGTTTTTCTTTCAGCCACTTATCACTCTCCTTGAACTTTGCACTAAAGGTTGTAACTGTTTCTGACATCCTCCTTCCGAATGTTGTCTCCTCCTTTGCAAAGACTCAGTATTCTTGTTTTTCTTGCTTTTCTCCTTCTCCTAGCCTCTTTCAATTTCCACTTTTACCATATTTATTTTAAATATGTTCATACTCCTTAACTTAGATTAAGGATTTCTAGGGCTTTTTGTTTACACTGACTTTCTAGAAATGTGCATTACTTTATCCTAAAGAGTTGGAGAGTTAAGATCTTTCCTCTACCGTAGTTAAGATATGGCCTCTACTATAAACTGTACCTCTCTATTTTTTTCCAAATCTTACTGCAGGAGCATTTGATTCTCGTACCTTCTCTAACTTGTAAGTTCCTTCTATAAATTGTTTTGCGCTGACTCAACACCACTTATTACTCTTGTCTGCTTGTTGTTTTGGTGCATCTTTTCTAATTTTACTGTGGTTTTTTTTTTGTGAATACCAACTTCTCTATTTAAATATTCTTCATAAATACCTAAGAAAGCGTCTTGATTTGATTTCACTTAAAGCCTCATCAAGATGTTACAGTATTTTATTCTCTTTTATGATGATAACTCATGAATAGCCTATAGTAGTCCAACAATTCCATTTGTTTTAGTAACTGCCCTTAAAAAAAAAAACAGGGAAAATCTGAAAAGTTTAAGAAAATAAACTACTAGTCTTTTTTTCAAGTTCAATTGGCATATATTATTTTTGATTTCAGGATTTCTTATTTGCCCTTCAGAAGAAAAACAAAAATCTCTTGACCAAAGCTTAAAATTTCATCCAAAAAGAGAAAAGAGAGAAAATAATTGATTTTAATTCCTTGTGTGAAACTAATAGCATTACTTTCATGAGGAGACTGCCATGTTTTCCAGCGTGTAACGGTGTCTTGTACCACTAAGGGTTGCCATTTGAAGAACAACCAGGAAGCAATTCAGTGAAGGGGAATTGTTAAGGATAGATTTCTTGCTGCATTCCAATCATATTCTTTTCAACACCTGGCTTTATGGATTTTAAAGACATCCTGAGGGGGCACTCTTTTCCTTTTGTCCCACTGAAATATCATCATTAAACTCCTCTAAAAATGGTTTCTGATATGATTCTACTTTCCAGCCAAGGCAACACTTTCTATAAGTAATAACAAAACAGCCAAACTGAGTAAAAGCAAACTGGGCGGACAGGAATGTCAATCCTGATGGGACCAAAGGAAGCCCTGTGTTAACTTCTGAAGTAACTGAACTTTTCTGAACCAGTTGGTTTTTGCTGAAATTGGAAATGTTCTTTTACTTCCAAATCCCTGCCAGAAGGGGCTGCTATGGTAGACTTCTCTAGCTATTTTTCTTCTTTTTCAGAAGAATTCAAGACAGGAGATGTCAATGTGTGTGCTTAAGCATAAAAGTGACCATTTTTTAACCACTGGTGGGAAAGTAGTTCGCCGGGGGGGAGCTAAGTGTTGAAATCTGGCATCAATCCAGCAGAGTTGGACCAATAGATCACAGATAACTATACAGTGTATGACAGTGAGTTGCTCTTGCTTAAGATGAAAAAAAAATGGAAAGTATTGAGAAGTGAGGCAGGAGATTTTTCAAAAGGTACACTACACTGCTCTATTGACTTAAGCCAGCCACAAGGAAATTTAAAAACAATTTAGAGAATAGAGTGCAACTACCTCTGTGAAGATCAGTCTTCATAACATAGGTGGATGGGGAATATTCCAATATGAAATATTGTCTTGCATGTGTGTTTGTTTACCTTAAGGCTTTAGCAGGCTAAATTGCATTCTAAAAGTTTGGTGAATTTAAGCTGAGCAGGCTGTTTATGTCATGCAGAAGCAGCAGCAATGACACCGCAGAACAGGAAGTAGAAGTAAATAGCCAAGTGTTTTTCTCTCGAGGGAAAGTTAATAGAAACAGAAATCCAGTCCTTCCACAAGGATCATGGTGAGCTGTGCTTCTGTGTAACTGTGGCTAAAAGCTCCAGCCGATATGCTTTTCATATCAGGTAACAAATGTAAGCTCTTTGATATTCAAAAATGATTATCACAATATTTGACTTAGGAATCATTTTCAGATAATGAATCAGAATGGGACTCTGAAAACAATTTCCTTCCTCTTTTAAAACATAACAATTATAACGGGAAGAGGAATTTAAAGCCCTATCTGTTTGAATTTAGGAAAAACATTCCCCAAAAATATCTCTCTTAGAAGTTAATCTTTAACTAAAATAGGAAGAAAACCAAAAAGCAACACTAAAACTACTATACATAAGTATTATATATAGTATATATAAAACACATAAAAATACATTTTTATATGTCTCCTCAAGTAGATAGAATCGAGAGAGTCAAAAGTTGAATTTTTAATTCTCATATGGTAGGTGACAGATATTTTCTCTTTCTCATCTTCCTTAAGATGAAATCAGAGTACATTTAATTGTATACATTGTTTCTCTTTACTTTGCTCCATATTGATTGTTCTGAACCATGTCTTCTCAAGTATTCATTTATTCACTCAGCATGTGTTTGGTAACCATTGTGCATGATATTGAGCTTGGTCCTGAGGTAACAACAACTGGAATTTTGGTCCTAACTCTTGAGAAAGTAAAAATCAAATGTGTGATCAAACCTAAATACAACTAAGTAAGAAGAAATTGGGTTTCCATGCAACTACAGGAAATAAAGGTAGTGCTTAGTGCAGTTATGGGCATTTTTTCCATTGCTAACTTGGACCTTGAGTAGAGAATTTTTTTTCTAATTTTCCAATGCATTTAGAAGCAACCAATCATCTCCATTGTATTTCTTATGTGCCCTTACATTTTTATGGGAATTACTCCCTGCTTACCTAAAAATTTCCTTCTATAGGCATTTAGTTACAGTGACTACATGTGATAATTCACATAACTTTTTGTCACTGCATGCCATGAGCTACTCATGCTGCCAGGCCCATGGAAATCTACTTAGATCAGAGACTTCCTTACAGATTACCATATTAAGACTGTTTTTCTGGAGCCATTTCTAGTGTCAAGCTACCCTAAAACTTAATAGCTTAAAATAACAGCTGTTTTATCATATCTTAGCGTTTGGCAGGTTGACTAGGCTCATTTAGGTATTTGTGCTGATCTCACTTGGGCTCCCCCCAGCCCATGTAGTTGCAAATATATGGTAGTGAAGAGGGAATTCATCTGTATGTGAGACTGAAATGCTGGCATACCTGGGTTTTTTTTCTGTTCGTGCAGTCTCAGGGCTTCTGTTGACATGGGCTCTCCACATGGTATCTACAGAACGGGAGCCAGATTTCCTCTATCATGGCTTATGAAAGTGGGTCTCCCAAGAGCAAAGAAAACGATGCTGACAGTTCTCTCAAAGTCACAGCCCAGAACCGGCAATCACCTCTTCCACATTCAATGAGAGAGGTTACTACGAGAGGTTATACAGGGAGATGTAGTTCAATGGAGATCATTTCTGAAAAACAGGTACCAAAGGCAGTTTGGAATTTCTATTTGTGGTTGTTTGGTTAAAGAATTATTATTATCTGTATCTGTAATGCCAAAGGCCATCTTTTAGTAATTATGATTTAATAACATCTAATTGTAAGCTAAGTTAATGCATCAGTCTTGATAGCTTTGCCTATTATGTATACTTCATTATTTATTCTGGAAATCAGAGTGGATTGAAAATGAGACGATACCGGAATGTGGCATTTTAGTCTGAGCAAGTAAGATATCAAATCCTCGTAAAAAACAGCTCTTATGTTGTGAGAAAAAAGATGATATTTGCTATGAGTGAGATAAAGCTTGAAAATGTGATGTTTGTTAGCTACTGTAAGGTCTAAAATTTATTTTCAATAATAGTGACTGTCATCATAAATATTTGTGTATGACTCCACAATATCAGAACATATGCAGTTAAGAAATGCTAGAGAAATATATCCTTTTTCTTAATGTATTTGTCTGTTCCTGCCTGAATTTTGATAGTTAAGAACATGATAGGAATTTGGCCGGGTTGCTCATGGCTGTAATCTCAGCACTTTGGGAGGCAGAAGAAGGAGGATCATGAGGTCAAGAGATTGAGACCATCCTGGCTAACAAGGTGAAACCCTGTCTCTACTAAAAATACAAAAAATTAGCTGGGAGTGGTTGGATGCACCTGTAGTCCCAGCTACTCAGGAGGCTGAGGCAGGAGAATTGCTTGAACCTAGGAAGCGGAGGTTGCAGTGAGCTGAGATTATACCACTGCACTTAAGCCTGGACAGCTGAACAAGACTCTGTCTCAAAAAAAAAAAAAGAATATGATAGGAATTTAAGATTATATATTCATTTTTTATGTTACACTCTTACAAATATCCTGTTCTGTGTCCTTTGTAGCCATATTGGTATCTTTAATTGCCATAATTTTGAAATATCAAATAAAACAGATTAAAAATTTTACATTTACTATGGCCTTCCATTCCCATGTTATGCATGTTATGGGCTATAGCAATATTTTTTGACTTACTAGAATTTGTTTTCTGAAATGCAAACTACCCATCTATGTTCACAATTCTGTCTCTTCACGTTTCTTCTATGTTTCCTGGCCTATTCATAATTTGGTCTTTCACAGAGGTAAAAGTTAAATCCAGACTTTTTAATTACCTTCTTTCCTCCTTCAAAGAAAAGTATACTAAACTGAGTAATCAAAGTAACTTTTATGAAATAAATGTTGTCTTCAGCAAAATAACAAATATAGCTGGTGGTCAAATAGCTTACACACCAATCTCTACATCTTCCAATATGAAAAATACTTTTTCATTCTCAGAATGGCTAGAAAAAAAATTGTGTATATCCTTCAATAATGCACTGCTTTTATTTATTTATTTACTTAGAGAAGAGGTAATGCTTATTTATTTTGTATCCTTAATGTCCCAGTCTCATTTAGATCCTGAGGCAAAATAAAACATAAATTACTGTATAACAAATACAATTAAACACTTAAGCTTTACATTGCATTAAGTACCAACAAGTGTTAATTCATATTCAGAAAAAATATCTTTATGTCAAGAGCTTATGTGGGGAATATTTCAGACACAAGGATTTTATTGGAAAGAGAAATTCAATATGAATCAAAAAATGGCAAAGTATTAAAATGGCCATTCAAACTAACCAAATGGAGATCTTATACATAAGAAAACATTGTTTTTACTTAATTTTTTTTTTATTCTTAATGAAAGGAGAGAAACTGTCAAGCAAATCCACTGTAACTCATTCTTATTCTCATTCACACTGACTTTTATTTTGCTTAATTCATATTGCCAGTTAGGTGTATCAGCTATCCTAGATATGTGAAACAAACTATTTTCCAATAAACTCAATGGTACCCCCCAAAAAATAAGTTTACTTTACAAGCGTGAGATTTACATAAAACCACCATTGTGGTTTAAGGTTATATATTCATTAACCACCATTGTGGTTTTATGTAAATCTCACGCTTGTAAAGTATCCTTCTTATTAGCAAATGACTTTTCAAAATCATCTTTTCTTAGCTTTTTCCTTTACCACAAAATTCTCCAGTGTAAAGCTGATTTTCCTTTTCCACATAAATTTTAGTTCGCTCTACCTTAGCAAATTCCATTTCTAAATTGATGGCATTTATGTATACATTAATATTTAGGACCATAATAGCGCTTTGGTTTTTTATCAGTTTTTTTGAAAGTAGAAACTGAATATTCAAATTACATAAGATCGTCACAAAAACCATGGGCTTATAATTCCTGTAGTCAAGACAAGGAGGAGGGATGAGAAAAATAAATTGAGCAACTTTCTGAAAAAGATAATTTAGAGGTCTGATAATATGAAATAGTTGCAATCATTTTCAAAACATGCATAGGCAGACACCGCAGCCAAGGATTATAGTCAGGATTGCATTCTTCTAGAATCCACAGGGAGGTAATACAAGGGTGATAATGAATTCTTGTATTAAAAAAAATCTACTTCCTGCTGTCTCTCTACATGAGGAGAGCAAGATAAACAAAGGCAAGTTTTGAAAGGATAAATAAAAAGAAAATATTTTCAATCTAGTAAAACAATAGATTTTCGTTCCTTTTTGGTAAACAATTAAAATTATTTTTCAAAGTAGCTCACATATTTAACTATTTTATAAGCATTAATTTTCCTTCACTGTAGTCTATAAACAATCCCAACAGAAGGCAAGGAAACAACAGGATAAGGAAATAAAGTTTTCAAAAAGGAGAGAGCATTTATAATAAAATCTATTGACTACAAACAGTTCCCCTTTGTGCAGAGGAACCTTTCTGTATGTGGGATCCAAAAAGCAGCCAAAATGTTTTATTTTATTTAGAAAATGTTTTATTTGTTCGTTAATTTGTTGTTTTATTTGTACCAGCTTTATGTTCAGCCTAACTCCTCCCCACGTTTCAGACCTTTCACATTCCCCCCAGATAGTCAATGCTTTAACTTTAACATGTCACAAACTGTCCTTTTAATAAACCATCTCTCCTGACCTTCTGTCTCCTTTTCCTTCTATAGAACTATCGAACTTGGCAATAACCCTCTCTATGGACGTGGGAAAACCTGATCAGCCCCTGTCTCTAACAGCACCCTAACTAATTCCTGTCTCCAAGTAATGCCTCTCCTTAAAATCTCTTTGAAGTTTGCTGATCTTTCTATCCCTTGTACCCCTTCTATTGCTCTAAGCTATTATTACAACTTCCATAGACTTAAGAAAGTCCATATAGCCCAAATTTCATTACTCACAGATAAATAAGCTTGGTATGTTGCTGTGTATTTTTAAACAAGATACGTTCATAAAAACTCTGTAACGTAATGGAATCTAGAGGCTTCATCAGATTCAAGTTTGTTGTTTTAAAATTGGTTTGTTTGACAAGAATGCGTTATAAGTATTTGTTTGTTTTCTTTTTTTGAGAGGGAGTCTTGCTCTGTTGCCCAGCCAGATTGACTCACTGCAACCTCCACCGCGCAGGTTCAAGCAATTCTCCTGCCTCCGCCCCTGTAGTAGCTGAGACTACAGGCATGTGCCACCACTCTGGCTAATTTTTTTGTGTGTTTTTAAGAGAGATGGCATTTAACCATGTTGGTCAGGCTGGTCTCCAACTCGTGACCTCAAGTGATCCACCCACCACAGCCTACCAAATTGCTGGGATTACAGGCGCGAGCCACCATGCTAGCCAGTGTGACTGTATTATCTTAAATTTTGAAATAAGCTGATTAACAGAAAAGTCACTGTTCTCTCCTCCAACCAAACTCCAGTGTGCCAGTATCTTATAGACTGAAGGAGAAGTCACTATCTATCAAAAATGCAGATGGCACAATTAGTGTTTAATACCAACTGAACTATTGAGTAGATTGATTTTCATCCTATTGTGAATATGTTTATGTGGGAATATGTATATTATGGTTATCATCATATTGTCATAATAAAAGCAAAACGTATTTATTAAGAACTTGTAATGTGCCAGTGACTATACTATGCTTTCAAGCTTTATCTCATTTAATTCTCAAGATAACTTTATAAAATAGTTACTATTAAATTGGGAGACCTGCAAGACTTGCTTTTTTGTCACAACCCTGCTGACCAAAGTAGGATCTGGTAGAGACAGGATAACATGAAGAAATATGCTGAACCTGCTGATGGCAAGGAAAATGATTCCCAGCTGCCCTCCTTGCTTATTACCATAAGACACTTCCACCAATGCCACAACAGTTTACAAATGACATGGCAACAACCTGGAAGCTACTGGCCATTTCCATGGCAATGACTGGAAGTTACTGTCCCTTTGCTAGAATGTTCTAAACAATTCACCTCTGAATTTGCATTAACATGTGCTTTATTTTGCATTGAATTGAAAGCCAGTATAGATTTAAATACAGTTGCCAACAGCCCACAAATAAGGCTCTGACACTCTGTCTTTGTGTTCAACTTGCTCCACAAACAAGACAATTCAGTTCAAGAAGGGATTACTGTTTTAACTCCACTAGTTTGCCCTTGAATTCTTTCCTAGATAAAGCCAAGACTCCTCCCAGACTAAGCCCCAATTGTAAGGCTAGCCTGCCTGCCTGCGTCTTGACTGTCATTTTCTGTTTTATGGTTGAGGAACCTAAGACTGAAAGTAGTTCGAACACTTTCCCAAGGTGAATTGGTGAATGATACCATAGCTAGAACTTAAGGTTTTGCTTTTTTCTGTAGCTATAGCTTTGTTATTAGTGGCACTGCATCCTCCTCATCAATATTTGATTCTTGTTTATTGCTTATTAAAGCTCACTATTATCTTTGGATTTTAATAAAATTGGGTCCTTTTAGAATATCAAATCACAGGTCTTGAAAAAATGGAGACAAAATTGTTAATTGCTCACATTGGGTTAATCAGAAAATAAAATAACACTTAAAGCTCACTAGTAAACAAAACAAAAATCAAACAAAGAGATTATAATTTTTGTGTTCCTAAGACTACTTGTTTTTCTTCTACCATGAAAAACTTATCTGCTCCTTTAGGAACTGTGGACAAGTTTGTCACACTGTGGGTGAGCACATATGCTATCCTGTGATGCTGTAAAATTAAACTGTGAGCTGGAATTCTCTTGTCTGCAGCTGTTGACTTTTTAAGCAGCATTAGAAAATTGTGTCAAATCAATACTACATGTATTTGTAATACATATCATAATAAACAATTTCTTCTCTCTAGAAGTAAGCATATAGTAAAAGAAGAAGTAGAACACAAAACTGTTATCCTTGGAATTGTATTAAATTTTGATAGAACACTTCACTTTCAATTAGATGAATAGAATTAAAAGAAAAAGAGATGGAGTAAATTTCTCTTACACCCATGTAACAGTAAAAAGAAATGTACAATAAATATAATAGGTATCTAACATCAGTTGTGTCTCATTTCCTGTGTAAGAAGAGAATTGAACACTCAGAAGACAATTTTCATTTGTTGGGCAATGGTCCAGAAAATTCAGAAATTGTTTTATTTAATTCATGCTCTTCTAGGAAGCACTTAACTTTATTGTTGCCATCTTACAGACAAAGAAACTAACATTCTGATTCTGTAATCTTCAAAAAATCCAGTATCTTTTCAGTGCTAGAGCAAAGTTTCCAAGTCTGGTTTTATGAGTTCAAATTTATTGCTCTTTCCATCTTACTAGATTGTGTGGCAGGCTATAAAATAAACCAAATACATAAAAATCCAATAATAAAATTAAAAAGAAGGCATTTTATTCAATATTATAGATGTAGTTGTTCCTTAGCACTGAAAGTTTAATTGTTTTAAGTAGTAAATAGGTAAATAAATCTGGCTAGAAGTTCTGGGCATCTAATTAGAGGAAACAACATTGGCCACTTTGAAGAATTTTTAAAACTAGTGAGCCATTTTAAGTGTCATTTTCCAGTCTTATGTTCGAAAGAGAAACATCTTCAAGCTTATATTTGAAAGGGAACAAGTGATATCCGACCTGCGGCCAATTAATATTCAGCTGACCACCTTTACCACACCTGCCACCTGCACCCTCTAACCAACTGTCTGAAAAAGTATTCCTTCATGTTATCAAATCACCCCTACTCAGGCATTGCAACCTCATGTTCAGGAACTTCCCTGTCAAACCAGAATTTTGTTTTGTTATTGTTGTTAATTTTTATCAAAATTCCTCTTTTCTGATAAAAGCACAATCTCCCAAATCCAAAATAAATGTGACCTTTTCTGATCTTTCTTTTTCTTTTTATTCATTGTCTAAAAACCCATTGACATATCTTAAAAGGAAAGTTCAGGGTAGATGTTTTCACAGGAACTCACTCCTTTAGTATTTCCCAAACAAGATTCATAAATCAAACATCAGTTGACCCTTTGACCGACATCCTGATAAGGTTTATTTTTTAATCTGTGAAATTTCTTTCCCTTACCTATGACATTTTGTCTTCAGTTGCTTTGCAAATTCTTTTTGGGGGACACATAGGCAGATGCAGCAGCTCCTTTTGCTTCATTCAAAACTATCAAAAAGTGTCCCAAAACTACATCCCAATCTTCAGAATATATGGACATTATTCTCTAAAGATAAAGGTAATGAAATTCCAAATTAGTGACATCAATTTTAAGAACAAACCAAAGTGTCTGTAGGAATAATCATTTCATATAATATGGAAAATATGAATTGGCTCAGACCTTACAAAGCTTGTTACCTCTAAAACTATAAGAATTCAGTTTTTCGTAAATGTTAATTCTTCCATTGATCTGCCAAGCAACTCATATATCTATATAAAACTTAGAAACATATAACTTTAAAACATATATATATATATATATATATATATATATATATATATATATTAGGTAATATAAATATTTTTCTTAAAATAGCTACAGTGATAATTGAATTAAATCAAATGATTAAAATATACTCTTGATCAGTTTCCGTGACTCACACCTATAATTCCAGCACTTTGGGAGCTCAAGGCAGGCAGATCATGAGGTCAGGAGACCAAGACCATCCTGGCTAACATGGTGAAACTCTGCCTCAACTAAAAATACAAAAAAATTAGCCAGGCATGATGGGGGCAGAAAAATCACTTGAACCCAGAGGCAGAGGTTGCAGTGAGCCTAGATCATGCCACTGTACTACAGCTTGGGCAACAGAGCAGGAAAACAAAATATCTGTATATCTATATAGATATGTGCTCTTTAGCTGTGGCTTCCTGTCAAATCCATGAGGGCACCAATAATGCTTTGGCACTGAGGCAACTTTGAAAGACCGTTCTATTTGCAGGGTTTACTTCTTTGCTGGATGTATTACTTTGTTCACCAGATTCTAGAATGACTAGTCATGCTAATAGAGAACTTCAAAATATCAGCTCTTGAAACTCATAAAAAATCTTCAGAGTGTTATTCAGAGCATTAACATAGCATATCCAAAGAGGGCTTTAATGAGAGTATAAGCCTTTGTTATGAAAAGAAAAAGAAACAAAAAAACCCAGAAAATTGGTTTTTGAACATGGATAAGTGAAAATATCACTTTAACTACTATCTCTATTAAAGTTAATAACTTCATCTGGTGTCCCCCTCTTTTTGTAAGAAGGGTCTTGTTTTATCACCGAGTCTGGAATGCAGTGGCATAATTATAGTTCACTGCACCCTGAAATTCCTGGGCTCAAGTGATCCCCCGGTCTCAGCCTCCTCAAAAGCTGGAACTACAGGTGTGCACCATCATACCCAGCTAATTAAAATAAAGTTGTAGAAGTGGGGTTCTCACTATATTGCCCAGGCTTGTCTCAAACTCCTGGCTTCAGTTGATCCTCCTACCTCAAAGTCCCAAGGCCACTTAGATTACAGGTATGAGCCACTGCACCTGGCAGTGCCCATTTTTTGACCATTCAGAATGTTTGGCATTTCTTAATATGAGAAACCTTTAATGTCTGCAAGCTATTTTGTATTAAATATCTATTAATTACAAAACTGAAAATATTCAATTATTTCTGTATGCATATTATTTCATTTAATCAGCATTTTGACCTTGTAAGTTGGAAAGGAAAGGTATTACAGGTCATTTTACAGGTGAATTGGTTAAGGTACCACAAATTTAAATAACTTTTCTAAAGTCACACAACTGTACCAAATTACAAAAATGGGAGGCTTTGGGGCCAGATTTAGGGCACAATCTTCTAATTCAATTCTTCTATTCAATAAAAAGCCAGAGATCTGTATTTCTTCTCCCACACCTGCTAATTTTAAATGGCCTCTGGAAAGGCTGAATAAATTACCTAATTTTCATTGCTTCTGTTTCTCTACTGGAAATTTTTAAGTAATTTTATTTTTACAGTGAGAATTAGAGTAAAAAGAGAGTAGGAAAAAGAAAAGAAAATATTTTTGTTGAAACGCAATGATTTTATGTTTGGGACAAGTTTTGAATATTTTTGTTTTGATTAATTTGTTTTGATTTTGGTTGTAATTGTTCTTAGTTGGAAAGTCCATAAGAGTTGAACATACAATAACTTTATGCAGATAAATACATAAAGTCTTTGTTTTATTCATTATGCATCTCAATGTCCGATACAGTGACTGCAACAGAGTAAGTGCTCATTAAATGTATGTTGAATTTAATTGAACATTTTCTTCCTCATCTGAACAAAGACTCAAAAGACTAAAAGTATGTATTTTCAAATATTTCACTCAGTTCACTGATTCTGTCATGATAGGGAGACTATAATCAATGAGGTCAATTTACTAAAATAAAATTTTATGCAAAATCCATGTAACTTGTAAGATTATCTTATGATGATGCAAAGAAACTATATTCATTTTCTGTCTTTTATCACATGAATCCATGGTATTTCCATAGGTAATTAAAATTTGTCTATTTTTCATAATTGGATTTTAGGGCAAAGTATTAACATCTAGCATTTTTTCTTAGCTCTGAGACATATAATTCTCCACATTTTTACAGCAGTTCAGCATAAACAACACTTGGCAACATGATAATAAGTGGTAAACAACTATTCCGAAAGCCACATTTTAAAAATAAGAGCAGATTTGATACTGAACATTTACCTCTAAGCAGTCTGCCTTCTGACAGGGCCAGTTTCTCATATTTTCAAACCCTAAGGGATTGTCTCAGTTAAATGCATAGGCTAGAGGGTCTGTATTCTGGAATCAGCACCACAGAAAAATATTGCAGTTTATCTATAACATGACTGAGGCACCACTGAAATCTTAATTTTTTAGTGTCTCGAGCTTTCAAATTCAGTTTTCTTTTCCTCTCATATTCTGAGTATTGATTTTACTAAGGATAATGAAGTCCTCTGAAACTAGAAATTAAATTTAACTTGGGAGTATTTTTACTTATCACTTATTAAGAGTGGTTACATAATTCCGAAAATATTTGGCTTTGCCTGTCAAACATGAAAAACAGAGAGCTGTGGTTAATGACATCTGGTTCACAGGTATCATAATCTTAAGGGAGAAGTAGTTTATGCTTCTGGACATTGTTCTCAGAGTGCCTCTCAATCCTAAATTACAAGCACTGTGGACTTTCAGATGAATAAGAAGGCAATTTATTCTCTTTTACATGCAGCCTAGACCAGTGTTTCAAATCAAGGCTGCCAACATAGCAATTGTGTGGTGTTTCTTTAATGAGGGTGTTGCTGGACCAGAAACACAGCTGAGACATTTAGATTTATTTTATGGCAGTCCTGAGAAACCATCTAGTCCTAATCAGAATAATTTGCCCATAAATGACTTCTGACAAAGCTCTGTAAGAAAAGCAAATCTAAAATTCTTAATCTCCCAAAGTTGCAAATCCCAAGAAGAGACACATGTACCTTTGTTCAATATGTTTGTAAATTAACACATCAGTTAAATAGCTATAAACAGAATAAGTTATATTAAACTTCCTCCATAATATAATAAATAAAACTTTAGTTGGCTTTTCATTTTGATCTTCTAGTTTTAGGGATCTTACTCTTAATCAGTATCCAGATATCCAAAATATACACATTTTTTCAGTCTCTCCCACTAAATTTAAACCATATTTAAACTATATTATCTCAGTGCAGAACATAGTTTACAAATTGCCCAACTGCCATCCAATTTTTAAATAACAAATTTGATAAAAAATATTTACTCTGAAAAATTCTGTGGTCTTTTTTGTTCTTTTTATTAAAAATTGAAATTAAATTATTAACTTGTATATGTCAGACACTCTGGGTTCACATGATTTTAACAATCAACCAAAACAGCAGGATGAGCAGAAAGATCCTTGATTCCAAAATAGACAAGAAAAGGAGAACATTTTTTCCAAAAGGTATGACTTGGATGTAAAGTGATGATGATTAATTTTACCTGGTCATTTTAATGGTGATGCTGTGATAATAATTCTTTACTAGAGTTTTCAAATAAGGGGCTATAAAATTTTTATGATAATTTTGTGTAAGTTAATAAATTGTGCATATTCTTTTAAAATATTATTGCCAAATATTCTACATATGGTATAATTGTTAAATTAGAAAGTAAGTCATTAATCTTTTTCTATCTTGTTTTTTGATAAGAGACGACTTATCAACAATTTAGCTTATGATTGGACCATGCGATTTTCAACAGACATAATGAACAATACCTCATCTTTTTTTAAAACCAAGAGGTTTTCCAATGCAACACTTCACAATGAACTGACATTTGGCAGTGAACAACCTTTCTAAAGTTCAGGAACTGCATTAAAAAGAGAATTATAAAGGGCATCATTAGAATTTAGGTAGAAAACTGTTACTGAGCAATTCAATTACAAAGCTACATGACTGGCAGTAAGAAATAATAGACACAAATTAGGACTATTGATTGTTTCTGAACATCTTCTCAGCTGGTCCGAGGAGTTACTGCTTTGGATAGTGTCATAAAGTGTGTAATGTTCAGACGTTTTACTTGTCTGATTATCATCACTTTCTCACTGTGACTCTTCTAAAGAACTTTTGTTGGTATAAAAATTATAGACCCAAAACATTCACCTTATTAACCTAACTACAGTTCTACTTAGCATTTTCTCCACCTTTCTCTCTGCTGTAGACATACCTCATTTATTTAAATTTTACACATTAGTTAGAGACCAAGAAAATAAGGAGGAATGCTCATTCCATAAAATGTGATACTTCTAATTAGTCTGCAGAGACATTTGGAATATTCATAAAGCTGTGAGTTCAGTATTAAATCACATTTTTATTACCCAGATATTAATGTTTACCATGTGTATGCAAAGGCGTTAAGGATCTAAAGAGTAAATTTCAAAGATACTAATAGGTATTTGTTTCTACAGTATAATTCACATGCATAGGTTTTCTTCTTTTAAAAAAATTGAATAAAGCTTTTTGCTTTTCTTACTTTAACTTGATTTTCAATTTAATTTTATTTTGTGCTAGACTGTCCAAAAAAACACACACTTTTGAGTTAACCTTTGTTGTTGTTGTTGCCCTCAGTAGAATATTTCCTGTTGCTTCAGATAGTTTAAATGAGCTAGAAATAAATAAACTCTAAATAACAAAGAGGGCATCTTTGATGTCGACACTGTATTTAGCTCCCTCACAGATATATAGCTTTATAGATTTAAATAGCATTTGGCTGTCGCATTTACTCATAAGAACTGATAAATTTGTAATGGCTGACAGAGAGAAATTGATTTATGAGTTTGCTGGAATGTAAGGAAACCAATGGAAATGGTCTTATTAGAATTCTGCAATTTTTCACTCAGACCAGGTTGCCATAATAAATGTAAGAATAGGTTTGATTTCATTCAGAATTAATGTAGTTTGAAATTGAAATGAGACTTACTTCCTTCCTCCAGGAGGTCTGCTGACATTTCTAGGGTTGCTTTAGAGAGTCTGCATTACAAATAGAATGCATGTGCATATATGTGTACCCATGTATACATTATGTATGGCAAAAGAAGAATTAATAAGGTAATGATGTGTCCAAAGCAAAGAATATTGTGGAGGTAAAACATGTGAAATCTATATAATGTCCATTTAGTAACATTATCAATAAGTTTAGAATATCAATAGCTATTAATTCTATTTAGTTGGTGAACTTAATAAATATTTGTTAATTAAATTATCTTAAACCTTTCTCACTCTTGCACTCATCTGAACTATTCCTTACCTCAGAAAGTGCCAATACCCCATTTATGTTGCAGCAAAAATCAACCTTATTCCAAAATAAGGATTACAAAATGAAATGGAATTAAGCCTAGCATTATCAACATGTAGTGAAGTTTAAATAACTTCAATTTCACAGAGAAAATTCAAAGCAAAGGAAGCAGCATCATTCAACCTGAAATAATAAACCATTTTAGGTAAGTACTGTTTGGAAAATTAATATCACCTTGTAATTTTGAGGACTACATACCTTTGCTAAAGTGAAGTTCTCAGCCATATATTCAAAGGAGTCTACAACAATCTGGAATTTGGTAATTAGAATAAAGCAGTTGAAATCATTATTGTATATAATGTGGCAGTTGAAGTTCTATAGTACTCTCTCATTTCCCTCCCCAATAGTGCCCATGAGGCTTTTATAAAGGTCATCTGGTTTGAATTCAGTCAAATTTAAATTGATAGTTCAATTCACTGATGGATCTTTCAGCAGAACAAATCCGGTCACCAATTCATGTGTGACAGACTTTATGGTTCCATTTAGAAAAATTAACTCTTATTCTTTGGCTGGCACTAGGTTTATATATGATATGGGGCTGGACCGTATCTTTGTGATACCTAGAAAAGTCAAATTTTAATTACATGAGAGCCCTTTTGTTAGCACTGACTACCACAAAAGCCGAGAGAAACTGAATACATATCTATTCTAATGAAAGCCCAAAAGTTCTGAGACACCAAAGATAGTCCAAAATAAAATGTCTACATTGTTTACATAAGTAAACCAATAAATAAATACCATAAAATTATTTAAAATAGAATCTAGGAAAATGTAACATTATTTTCAAAAACTACAGATTAAGTTAAAATAACTCTGGGCTCAGAGTAAATTTTAAGGACAACAAAAAGGAACAGAAAAAAGAAAAAAAATAGACAAAACAAGATATCTGACATTAATAGCCGTGACCTATAAATGAATGGAAGGTACATCAGACTATTCAGACAAAGAATAATCAGAGGCAATGATTATGTTATCATTTGACAAATTGAGGAATTCTTTCAAAGTGTAGTAATTTACATGATAATTCTAGGACTACATAAAAGAAAGCAAATAATATTTAATTTAGGAGAACAGTGGTCACTTTATATCAATTGTTTCACCTGATTATTCAAAACAACTTTAATTCAACAAATAATCTACTTAAAAATATGCTTTTTTCTTTGCCATGTAGTTTAGAAAAAAACTAAACTATTTAGGTTCTTAATTATGTATGAAAAGTCCCTTCACAGCAGTAGCTAGATGAATATTTGATTGAATAACGGGAGAAGGCAAGTGTACACCAGAGTTCAGAAATCTCTGAAGTCACTTAAAATTCTGCCTGACAGTCTGTCCTCTATTCCCGAAAAGATTCATGTCTCACCCAAATGCAAAACACACTCATCCTTTCCTAAGCTTTACAAGAATCTCATTCCATTATAGTGTTAGCTCAAGTCTAACAGTTCCTCATTTATTAAATCTAAATTTCACCATTTAACATTTAAATGCTGAGGACTGATCAGGTCCCCAGTTATAATCCATCCTAGGTCACAGTTCCTTTGTATCTGTGGACCTGTGAAACTGAAGATAAAATCATGTGCCTAAATTATGTGCCCTTGCAACAGCAGTGGAATTGGCAGAGGTTAAGGTTATAGACATCCTATTTCAAAAAAGATAAAAGATTATTCCCAAAAGGAAAAAAAAAGATAAAAGTGCAAAGTAAAAGGAGTCACTAGGCCAAGGCAATTTTGAAATCCAGTTAGGCAAAATTCAGCCAGATTTCCTTGATCAGGCTTCAAGGCCTGGGACCAATCTTTTACGGCTCTCAGCATCATAATCTGGGCTCTTGGTTTCACATTCTGAGTTATTTTTCTGTAGTCATTAAACGTAGTAAGCATTTGCAAGTAAGTATTTTCATCAGCCTGCTTCTGCACAGTGGAATTTCTGATATATAATAGCTTCTTTTTATTTCCTACTTTCTCTGTTCTTTTCAGTCCAACCTGGATGTATTTTTGTTGATAGAATTTTCTCAAGAAATATATCAATGTGTGAATTGTGCCAGATTTCCTGACTTCCCTCTATTAAACAAAAAGCTGTGGCTTTTGTTTAATAGAGGGAAGTAAGCTTTTGGAGATTACCCCTCTTTTTTTTTTTTTTTTTTTTGCTCTTGCTGCAGTGGTAAAGGACCGACTCTCTTAAGCTTCTTACAGGTGATTTAGTTTGAGAAGATTGGTAAGCCAGCCTCTTAATCTATTAAAAGATCCTTTCCTGTGACTGTTTTTTTCTCTTTCTAAGGTTTCAACAAAGAATTATATGGCCACACACTTGTCTTTTACTCTATGCCATGTTTTGGAAGCAGTATCTTAATTTTAGAATCTTCCACCATAGGGATAGGCTACACATTTTCCAAATCACCAAATCCTTGTTTAATTTGGGAAGGCAGTCTGATAAGTTTCAGTCTTTGGATCCTCTTTTGGCCATATAAGAATAGGAGTTGAGCTTGGAATACAACTAGGAGATAGAGTCCTCACATCCTGCACTGGACTTACCACCTTGTGTGGGAATATCTTTCCCTCTTTCAGACTTAGCATGTGCTCCGGTGTTCTGCCATAGCATCTGGCCAACCCCTCTACTATATCTGTTCCTGCAGGGACACTTGCTTAACAGTTGATTTTGTTTAACGTGTTTTTTCCATAATTTTTGTCTCTCCTCTCATATTTTACCGTAAGTAACAAGAAAAAATGAGGAAAACACTTTGCACCTTGCTTGAAGCTTCCTTAGCTGTACAGCTGCATTTATGACTTAAAAGTTCTGCTTTCCAGATAGCGGCAGAATATAGTTTTGTTATATACATTCTGTCCCTACCTAACAAGAATCTCTCTTCTTTCACTTTCCAGTAACACACTCATAACTTCCTTGTGTGAGACTCACCATCAGAATTCTTAAATTCAAGATTTCCACTTGCAATTTGTTCAAAACTAGTTGGGCTTTTTCTATTGTGCTCCTCATTTCCTTCTAAGCTTTCACCATTAGTGTCTTTCATGTTCACATTTCTTCTAATTGCTCAAGGGAATATAGGCTTCCTCTACCATATGCCTCAAAATTCTTCCATTCTCTTCCCACTATCCAGTTGTAAGTATGTTCTCCACATATTTTTAATTATTTATTATAGCAGCACATGCCACTTTTGATACCAAAATCTGTATTTGTTTTCTATTACTACATAACAAATGACCACAAGCTCCGTGGCCTAAAACATCAAAAACTTATTACCTCATTCTTTTTGAGGGTCAGGAGTCCAGTTAAAGTAGCTGACCCCTTTGCTCAGGTTCTTGTCAGGCTTATATCATGATTTCAGCTGGAGCTATAATTTCCATCTGAGGATCAGGGTATTCTCCCAAGTTAACCAGTTGCAGACAGAATTTATTTTTTTGTGTGTGACTATATGAATGAATTTCCCATTTCTTGTTGGCTATCAACAGTGGACCACTCTCAGCTACTAGAGATCACCTCCATTTTTTGCCAAATAATCTTCTTTATCTTCAAACCAGCAATACTGAATTGAGTCCTCATGCTTCCAATTTCTGATTTCATTTTTTTCTGACTTCTTAACCCAGATGTAAAGATCTGGTGGGATTAGGTCGGCGTGCCCAGATAATATCCCTATGTTAATGTAAACTGATATAGGCCTAGTTACATCTCTAAAATCCCTGTATAGCAGTGCCTAGATATTGTTTGAACCATTGGGAGAAGATTTGTGTATTAGAAGAGGCTGGGAATCCTGAGGTCCTTTTTAGAATTATAAATACCACAGTCCCTATGAGGTTGATGGAACTATATTTGAGTGAACACATCCTTCTTGTATCTCTTGTATCTATTCTCACTGAGTTTTGAATAGACATGGTTTCAGCTCCTTTCTTGATCAAGAGTTAGGTGTGTGACTTTGGGCAATTTGATTAAAATCTGTGATAGTTTTCCCTTTCGTAAATTGAAAATAACTTCATAGATTGCTATAACACTATAACAAATGCTCTGGCACAGAGGAAGCATTCCATAGATATTCATTCCTTTCTTACTTTCCCTTGAAAGTCTTGATATGGTTTGGCTCCCTGTCCCCACCCAAATCTCATCTTCAATTGTAATTCCCATGTATTGAAGGTAGGGTCTCGTGGAAGTAATTGATCATGAGGGTGCTTTCTAATGATTTAGCACCATTGCCCTAGTGCTGTCTCATGAGTGGGTTCTCATAAGATCTGATGGTTTAAAACTGTGTGTCAGGGCCAGGTAAAGTGACTCATGCCTGCAACCCCAGAACTTTGGGAGGCCAAGGCAGGTGGATTGTATCAGATCAGGAGTTCAAGACCAGCCTGGCCAACATGGCAAAACTGTCACTAAAAAAATAAAAAATAAAAAATTAGCTCGGTATGGTGCCATGCACCTGTAATCCCAGCTATTTGGGAGGTTGAGACAGAAGAATCACTTGAACCCAGGAGGCAGAGGTTGCAGTAAGCCAAGATCTTGCCACTGCACTCCAGCCTACGTGACAGAATGATACCTCATCTCAAAAAAAAAAAAAAAAGTGTGTATGGTTCCAATCTCTCTCTCTCTCACCTGCCACCACATAAGACATTTCCTTGCTTCCCCTTTGCCTTCCACCACAATTCTAAGTTTCCAGAGGCCTCTGCAGCTATGCAGGATAGTGAGTCAAGTGAGTCAATTAAACTTTCTTTATAAATTACCCAATCTCAGGTAGTTCTTTTTTTTTTTGAGACGAAGTTTTTCTCTTGTTACCCAGGCTGGAGTGCAATGGCGCGATCTCGGCTCACCGCAACCTCCGCCTCCTGGGTTCAGGCAATTCTCCTGCCTCAGCCTCCTGAGTAGCTGGGATTACAGGCACGTGCCACCATGCCCAGCTAATTTTTTGTATTTTTAGTAGAGATGGGGTTTCACCATGTTGACCAGGATGGTCTCGATCTCTTGACCTCATGATCCACCTGCCTTGGCCTCCCAAAGTGCTGGGATTACAGGCGTGAGCCACCATGCCCGGCCCTCTCAGGTAGTTCTTTAGAGCAGTGTGAAAATGGACTAACCTCCCCTTCAATAAAAAGAAAACAAAAGTAACACAGAAGTAACTCTGTGCTACTTCTTGAACACCTTGTTTATAATTTCATTGCACAGTGATTCTCAAACTAGTTCATGCATCAGAGTCATGTGAGGTCTTGTTACAACACAGATTTCTGGGCCCCATCTTCTCCTTTCTGAATCAGTAGGTTTGAGATGCAACCTGAGAATATGCATATTTAATAAGCTCCCAGGTAATGCTGATGCTGCAACTTGAGAAACAAACTTTGAGAAACTTTGGATCATAGCCTCTACATTATTTGTCTTCAAATTCACAAATGAATATGCATATTTTATTTTTCCTGATCACATTGTATTATAAATATCTAGAAGGTGAGTTTGACTCTTATCCTTCATCTTAAATCTTACTGTGCCTAGAAAAGGGTTTTACATAGTAGGTGCCCACTCAAAAATTGAACAATTATCACTGCATGTTAAGTGGTTCAATAAAAAGGATAAAAGCCTATTCTGGCAAAAAAATACTTATTTTCTGTACATTTTTAAATGAGTATTTTTTGCCAACTGGCTCATATAATTTTCTCATTTTATGAACTGTGTGACTTTCATAAAATCAACTTTGTAAAACATATTACTACTTATTTTTTAAAATCTTGATATACATGTAATTTGTGTAGCTAAAAATGTGTCATTAAACTTGTGAAATGATGGGTAAGAGGAAAATAATAATAAAATAAACACAGCCATAATCATTCCAACCAGTATCCAAAGTTGTAATCCAAAGTCTTACAAATCCCAGATATGGCATAAGCGTTTTGACATTAGGTATCAAAAGGCAATAGTGCCCTTTGAAGAAAGCAGTCTAATAACGATGTCTCAGGTGCTGTGCTATGCTCTGCAGACAGCCAAGGGAAAGCTAAAGTTTTTCCTCCCAGGCAGGCATGATTTATTCCATGTTGATTTTATTTGACAGCAGGTGCCTGGTCTGCATTACACTATTTTTTTCCATCTTGCTTCTGAAAATCTGCCCTGAACAAAGCTGGATAGCCAAAAGTTGGGCCTAGCACCTGCTAAAGTAATGAAATCGACAGAATAATGGTCTCAAATTTAGGAAGCCTATAAAATAAAAGGAAAAATCCATTTAGAATACAGCCAAAATAGCCACATAGGTATGATGTCAGTTTTTATAGAGCTGAAGAATGAGACACTTAGGATATAGTGAAGGTTAACTAGTGACTAATTAAGGAAAGTGTTTTAATAAACCATATAGATTATATATTTTAATTACTGAAACCAGAATGATTTTTAGGTTCATTATGAAGGTTTTTACTTCGTACTTAATTCATACTCTAAATAGCTATTTTATATTCTTTTGTAAAAATACAAACACATAAAAATGCTATTTTCTGAAATTTTTTCCAAACTACATTCTCCAGTTTAGAGCTTCAGACTCTCACACTTCCATTCAAGAATGGTTCAGTTTGTTCCTTTACTATTACACCTAAACATTGATTTAGTAAGTGTAATCATTTCAGGACACCTGTAGTTAAAATCATGTTTTCTTTTCTAGTTTGTACAATTTTCTCTGGGAAGTAAAACTCTAAGGACTTTCTTACAATTTGAAAGACAGACTTGAGATTCAAATGAAGATTTGCCCCCATTTTAAATCCCACCCAAGACCATTCTAATGGCTCCAGCTGTGATAAGATAGTCTTGATTCTAATCACGGACAGCTCACGGTCATGGCCTTGGACAACGGAATCCATTTGTACTGCACATGGAGTGTTGCTTCTCTATTTCTCTATGCTGATTTTCTGGCTCTATGAAAGCTATAACCCTTTATGGCCTACAGCTTTTCCGTCTACTCTTTGACCAGTCAATACCTTTAATAACTTCAAATGTTTTTACTCTTTTACCCCAGATATTGAAAACAGATGTGATTTCTATTGTTTTAATTATATCATCTATTCTTTTATATAATCCAGATTCTAATACCTATCAACACCCCAGGTGTTAACACTACCTTGCTATTAACCTTCTGAAAGAAAACCCCAACTTACTCTATTTCATCCCATACCTTGACCTTGGATGTTACATTGATTGGATTTTCTTATTCTTTATTAAACCGACTTGTTGATCCCTGATAGTCTATGAAGTTTAGCTCTAATAGAGGTGTCGGATCCATGTCTCCCTCTGTGAAGATTTTTTTCAAATTGATAGCTGTAAATTGATTTTGGATGAAGTCCAATCTTCCCCGACTATTTTTGTTAATACCGAAATAGCTAAAGCTTGAACCTCAGATGAGTGTGATGACTTGTAATTTCCTATTATATAATTTCCAGCCACATTATATATGTTAGGTTTCTCTTCTCTGTTCTACCCCATCCACCCCTGCAACCAGACTCATCTACTTTAGAGTTCATATGCTGCTACCAAATAAATGGTGTGCAGTCGAGTGAACAGTGCTGAGAATCGAAATGAACAAGATGTCCCAAGTTATGTGGATTGTTTCAACATATGTCTCTAGGCAAGACAATTGCCATTTTGCAAAGCAGATAGAGATGCCCTTTAGAATCACATAAACCTAATTCCCATTCCATTAGGCAAGAGATATTTTTAACATTCAACTCAAAGTAAACTTGACTTGTTGTTCAATTGATTTTTTTTCTAGTGTGATTTTGCATACCAAAAATTAATAAGTGATTTTTTAAAAGCTTTTTAAAAAATTAAGACTCAAAAACAAGATGTCAAACTGTATCTAACTTCATCATATTTATAATCCTCTGCAAACCTCACTCACATTGCAAAGTGTGGATTTGCTTAAGATTAGATTAATCCCTGTTTACACATATCACATAATTCTATCTCTTTCACCCTAAGGGACACCACAAAGAATTTCTGAGACATGACTGAGCATGCTAATTTTATTGCAAGTAAAGTGTAATCATCTAACAAATGTTCATTATGATAACAGTAGAATACAGAAAATAAATGAAATACCACTCACCAGTCAGCTATTACTCTCAGTCAGACATGTAATTTTATTGACAATCTTGGTCTCAGATGTACAGTCTACCTCATGACTTTTCAATTTTAAGAAAATGTGCTTAAGTTTATCAGGATTTACAATATGCTTTTAATTAAGTAAGGTCATTAATTTATGGTACATGATAACATACTACCCTTTCAGATAAAGACTACATAAAAACACTTACATTTTTCTCTAAATTTAAAATAATAATTGGTAAATTATTTGGGAAAAAATCAGCAAAAGATCATTGAGCCCTCTAAGAGATGATGAGAAGGGAAAAAAAGTTAGCATTCCAGAAATGTATTGAATTCTTAACACAATATTGTGATATTATTATGTTGTCCTTATCATGCAGATTATTTAAGTGTACCTTCATAAGAAGGATAAATTTTCATAAATGAAAGAACTAGATAAATTCATAATTCAAAACCAGTTTCCTGTGAATTTAGTGGCTGGGTTTTCTTTTGTTATATTTTATTTTTTATATCAACTGCTCCTGGGAAAATGAGAATGACTGTAAAATTCTTACATAAACTATAAGGTTACATATTTAATTATTAATCAATTACATCTTTTATTGTCATTAAATTAATTGTTAGTGTGAAATAAATAGCAGGTTAAGAAGTCATTATGTCAGTACATTTATCTAAATGTAGATAAACCTCTCTTTAGATTTTGTTATTTGAGGACAAAATTACTGTATTGTATCACAGCATGAAAGAAAGAAAAAAGGCTTGAAAATATAACAAATTACAGAAGTTGGATTGTCATTGTGGTTGCTTTATGAATAAATTGAGTCTTTTTGTGATGTTTATTGAAGAGCTTATCTACCCCTTCCATCTCTTTATTGAATATTTCAAACATACCTGGATGTTTTGGAAGTTATGATGTCTTTTTTTTCTCCTTATTGTTACTATTATTATTTTAATTTGTGTTGATACATATTAGGTCTTATTTAGGGGATACATTAGGTATTTGGAAATGGGCATGCAATATGAAACAAGCACATAATGGGGAACAGGGTATCCATCCCCTCAAGCATTTATCCTTTGAGTTACAAACAGTCCAATTACACTCTTTAAGTTACTTTAAAATGTACAATTATTATTCACTAAAGTCACTCTATTATGTTATCAAATAGCAGGTCTCAAAATTCTGTTTTTTGTAGCCATTAGCTATCCCCAGCTCTTTGCCCCATCCAGCGCTCCCCTTTCCCAGCCTCTGGTAATTATCTTTCTGCTTTCTATGTCCATGGGTTCATGATTTTTAGATTTCACATGTAACTGAGAACATGTGATGTTTGCCTTTCTGTGCCTGGCTTATTTCACTTGACATAATGATCTCCAGTTCTATCCAACATTGTTTGCAAATGACTGGATCTTCTTCTTTTTTATGACTAAATAGTACTCTATTGTATACATGTACCACATTTTCTTTATCCATTCATCTGTTGATGGACACTCAGGTTACTTCTAAACTTAGCTATTATAAAGGGTGCTGCAACAAACATAGGAATGCAAGTATCTTTTCAGTATACTGATTTCCTTTCTTTTGGATATACACCCAGCAGTGGGATTGCTTGATCATATGGTAGCTCAATTTTTAGTTTTCTGAGGAACCTCCAAACTGTTCTCCAAAGTGATTGTATTAATATACATTAAGTTGGAAGAACTTTGGCTTTGGACTCTGTCCATCATATTCTATATCATTAGGGCTCTAATCCTCTTGATATTTCTAGATCTGCACTCCTAGGTCTTTGCATAAGCTGTTAGCATTCAAGTAAATTGTCCTAATGGCTGTCACTCAATCATAAAGAAACAGTTGGCTGGGTGTGGTGGCTCACACTTCTAATACCAGCACTTTGGGAGACCAAGGTGGGTGGATCACCTGAGGTCAGGAGTTCGTGGCAAACCTGACCAACATGGCTAAATGCCATCTCTACTAAAAATACAAAAATTAGCTGGGTGTGGTGGCAGGTGCCTGTAATCCCAGCTACTCAGGAGGCAGAGGCTGGAGAATTTCTTTACCCCAGGAGGCTAAGGTTGCAGTGAACCAATATGGCACCATTGCATTCCAGCCTGGGTGACAAGAGGGAAATTCCATCTAAAAAGAAAAAAAAAAAAGAAAGAGCAAGCAGAGTGCTTGACAAGATAAAATTTTAGTGACAGGAACTGAGAAGCATGCCAAACATCCCTTTTCCTTCTTCCTGCCATATATACAAATCAATACTAAGGTAAATGGAAGTAAAGCCCACTCAAACTTTCTAACATGGTTCTCTATGTTTACCATATTTGGAAATAAAAGGTTACACATTAGAAGGCAAGTAAGGTTAGTGCTACTTTATTAAGGGTAATTCATGATTCAGAGCAATCTCGTAAAGAGTCTGAGAGGAATCAGCATTTTGTTCAAAACTGTATATAGTAGCCCAATTTGAAAATCAGCATAGTGAAAATGTGCATTGCTAGCTTGTGTCAAGACCATTATAGTCAAAGCAAATGGTAAAATTACATATTGCCTAAGGAAATTTACATAATTAAACTAGGTTTTTAGGCATCATCTGTATCTATACTCATATATTTATATCTGTGTGTATATATAGAGAGGGAGACATTAAGGACATATATATTTATACACACACCCACACACACATAAAATATATACATGTGTACATATAATTATATATGTATGTATATATATATAATGTCCAATAACCTCTGTCCTGCCTCAATGTCATTGAATAGTTACAAAGACAATAATCATATTATTGTTGTTTTAATATTGTATTCAACTTTATTAGAACAGTTAGATTCATAGCAAAATTTAACAGAACGAAAAGACATTTCCCCTGTACTACCTCCCTGCACCACCTCCCTGCCACCATATTCATAGCCTTTCACATTACCAACATCTCCCACAGAGTGGTACTTTTGTTAGAGTTACTGAATCTATATTTCTCCATCCTTTTCGTCTCTTCAGGCTGCTATAACAAAATATCATAAACTGGCTAGCTTATTAAAAAAGAAATTTATTTCTTATAGTTCTGGAAACTGAGAGGTCTAAAATCAAGGTGCCAGCAGACTCGGTGTCTGCTGAGGGCCCACTTCTTGGTTCATAGGCAATCATGTCTTCACTGTAACCATGCACAGCAGGATAGAAGGACTAGCCGGGTGTCAAGGGCTCCACTTCCAAAAGGCCTCATCTTCTAACACTATCACCATGGGGGTTAGGATTTTAACATACAAATTTAGTGGTGTTGGGAATGAACATTTAGACCATAGCACGCAACAATATAACCCAATGTTTATTAGAGTTCTCTCTCGGTGTTTTACATTCTATTGGTTTGGATAAATGTAAAGACATATGGCCACCATTATAGTATCACACAGGCATGGTTTTTCTACCTTGAAACCCTCTGTATTCCATATATTCATTTTTTCCTCTCCCCAACTCCCAGATGTCACTGATCTTTTTGCCATCTCCATAATTTTGCCTTTCCAGGATGCCACATAGTTGGAATCATACAGTATGTAGCTTGTTTTAGATTAGCTCTTAAAAGTCTAAAAGACATCTCCAATCCCATGCTTATCTAGATATTGTCCTGTGTTTTCTTCCAGCCATTTGAGTAAATTTTTGGAAAGGGTTTAAGGTCTGACTAGATTCATCCTTCTACATGTGGATGTCCAGTTGTTCCAGCACTATCTCTTAAAAAGACTATCTTACCCAATGTTGACAAGCTGAAAGCTTTTATCCTAAGATCAAAAAAACAAGGATACCTGTTTTTACTAATTCTATTTAGTATATTAGTGCAAGTCCAAGAAACAAAAAATTAAGAAGACAATCATTTTTATGATAAAATCAAAATAAATTGAACACATAGAAGTAAATTTAACCAAGAAAGTGAAACATCTTTATACTGAAAACTAGTAAACATTGATGAAAATAAGTTGAAGAAGACACAAATAAATGGAAAAATATTCCGTGTTCATGGAGCAGAAGAATTAATACTGTTAAAATGTCCGTATTATCCAAAGATACAAGATACTTACACTGAAATTCCTATCAAAATTCCAATCACATTTCTTACAAAAACAGAAAAAGAAAATCTAAAGTTCATATGGAATCACAAAAGACCCCTAACAACCAAAGCAATCTTGAGCAAGAAGAACACAACTAGAGGTATCACACTACCTGATTTCAAAATATACTACAAAGCTATAGTAATGTGAACAATATGGTCCTAGCATCAAAACAGAGATATATACCTGTGGAACAGAATGAAGAGTCAAGAAATAAATGAAATGTGTATGGTCATTTGATCTTTAACAAGTCACCGAGAATATACAATGGGAAAAAGATAGTCTTTTCAATAAATTATGTCAGAAAAACTGAATATTTACATCCAAAAGAACGAAATTAGACCTTCATCTCACATCATATATAAAAATCAACTTAAAATGAATTAAAAGCCTAAATGTAAAACCAGAAATTGTAAAACGACTACAAGAAAATAAAAGGCAAAAGCTTTTCTATTTGTACAAATCTATGAAGTGCTTTTAAACTTTCTTACATTTATATAACCTAAAATGATTACATGTATATAATCAAATCAGGGTATTTAGGTTCTCTATCACCTGAGTACAATACATTTTTGTTAAGAATAGTCATCCTACTCTGCTATCAAACATTGAATTTATTACTTCTATCTTACTGTGTGTCAGTGCACTTTAACCCATTTCTTTTTATTCTCTCCCTCCCCCTACTTATACTTTCCAGTCTCTGTTGTCTTTCCAATATCTACCTCCATGTGATCAAAACTTTTAGTTCCCACATATGAGTAAGAACGTGAAATATATTTCTGTGCCTGGCTTATTTAACTTAAGATAATGATATGGTTTGGTACTATATCCCCATCAAATCTCGTTTCATTGTGATCTGCATGTCAAGGCAATGGAGGTGATTGGATCATGGAGGCAGTTTCCCCCATGCTGTTCTGATAGTGAGTTATCAGAAGATACGATGGTTTTCTAAGTGTTTGGAAGATCCCCCTTCACACTTCTCTCACCAGCTACCAGGTAAGAAATGCCTGCCTGCTTCCCCTTCCACCATGATTGTAAGTTTCCTGAGGCCTCCCCAACCTTGCAAAACTGTGGGTCAATTAAATCTTTTTTTAAAATAAATAACAAAATTAAAAGAGCAAGTTTTTCAGGCTTCTCAAGCACGTCTGACTTTAATTCCAGAATCTGAGGTGCTTGAGGGAGCTGCTAATGGTTTGGCAGCCCTAAATCCAGTGACTTGGGTGAAAACACTTGGAGGATCTGTGATTGCTGTCGTGACTGTGCTATTAATTTGGTCATTATCATAATTAGTCTATTTTCACAGTGCTATTTTCACAAGTGGGCAGTTCTTTATAGCAGTGTGAAAACGGACTAATACAGACAATGACCACTATTTCCATCTATGTTGCTGCAAATGACATGATTTCATTATTTTTGTGGTTAAATAGTATTCCATTTTGTGTGTGTGTGTGTATATGTATATATATATATATATACTATATATATTCATTCATTAATGGACACGTAGGTTGATGTTATATCTTTGCTCTTATGAAGAGTGCTACAATAAACATGGAAGTGCAGGTATGCCTTGATTTCTTTTCCTTTGAGTAGATTCAAAGTAGTGGGGTTGCTAGATCAAATGGTAATTCTACTTTTAGTTTTCTGAGAAGTCTTTATACTACTGAGACCAGCTCAACTGTAGAGACCCCCACCCAGGTGGTGCTGAAGGAATTAAGAAGCAGACACAGAGATAGAGTGCAAAGTGGGACTATCAGGGGACTGACATCATTCAGGCTTAGAGCCTCGAACAGACTCTGGCCCACGTATTTATTCTTTCCAAACAGGTAGTTATTATTAGCAAACAGGTGTTTTATGTGTTCTCATAGAACAAAAATAAATGAGGCAGGTAGCTGGTGCCTGCTTACTGATCAAAGACAAACTAGAAAGTATTCTCCAAGGAAGCCACGGGGGCAGGGTCACATATCCTGTGCTTAAAGAATTGTTTAACTGGTATATGATATACACATACTGTTTACTACTTTAGAACACCCTGAGAAGTTTTCCCCTTGAGGGGGCTGGCTCGGTTTTCCTTGCCATCATTCTCAGCAAACTATGTAGTTCATCATACACTCAGCATTACACTATTTTTCATTGTGGCTGTATTAGTTTACATTTCCCCAAACAGTGGGTAAGTTACCTTTAATTTGTATTCAATCCATGAGTTCTTTTTTTTGTCTTTTTTATAATAGCCACCCTGACTGTGGTAGAATATTTCATTGTGGTTTTGATTTGCATTTCTTTCATGTTTAGTGATGTTGAGCATTTTTTATGTAACTGTAGGCCACTTGTATGTCTTCTTTTGAGAAGTATCTATTTGTATTCTCTGTCCACATTTCAATGGTATTATGTGATATTTTTTCTGTTGGATTGAGTTCCTTGTGTATTCTAGATAACAGTCCACTGTTGGATAAGAACTTTGCAAATATTTTCTGCCATTCAACAGGTTATCTCTTAATTCCATTGACTATTTCCTTTGTTGTACAGGTGCTTAGTTTAATTGTCCTATTTGTTTATTTTTGTTAACCATACTTTTGAGGTGTGTGAGTACAGAGTTTGTGCAACTGCTGGGGGCAGAGTAACTTCTCATAGTCCCAGACAGGGAGCTCTCAGGCTCTGGGAAGCATATAATTTGGTTTCCTTTGTCCCAGGGATTACTTTTTTGTTGTGTTGCACTGTCCTTTCCACAGTGGGTCATAATCCCTGTGAGCTAGAGTCCTGGGGACCTGCAACATCTATGTTGCTGGCATAGTCCAGCCAGTGCTATGCCTCTATGGTCCTCCACGTGTATACTGGTGGATGTCAGCAGGATCTCCTAGGATGTGGAAATATAGGGGCTGTGGTTCCCATGGTTGCATGCAGTCCTATGATGGCTGCACTCCCAAAGTGTTTCCTTGCCACAACACTGAGGTCTTGGCAAGGGGGGTTGAGTAACTCTGTATGAGTTCTCTGATGCTATGCCCTTCTTTGTGTGATCTCCAAATCACCATCCATGCTAATGTCACAGTTCACAAGGTTAGAGGAGTTTTCCCACGATTCAGATTGTAGAAGTCCATACTATGTGAACCACTGAAACTCTGTCACTGATGCTTTTCATACAATACCAAGCCTCTTCAGAAGGTTCCCAACCAATCTCAGCCAAGCTAGCCCCTTGCTTTTTTCTCTTTCCATGTCTGATTTTGTCATTGGTCTCTAGTGTTCCATCCTAAATGTTCTATTAGAGATATGGTTGTGCATTTATAATTTTGCTTCTTTTACCTGAGAAGGTAAAAGAAGTGGGTGTCTGATGTCTCTAGTCAGCCATCTTGAAATAGAATGAGAAAAAAAACTTTTTAAAGGAGTCTGAATGTATCTTTGTCTCTGTTAGCATAATCTCAGAAGGTGGGGAGACTGGCCCACTACCTTCATGTCCACCATGACTGCCTTCCCCATACTACCCTGTGTTTCTTCCTTGATCATCTTTCCTGTTCCAGAGAGGCGGGGCTGGGATGTCACCATCTCTTTCTCAGCTTCATGGTGCATTGAGCTGCAACCTCTTGCTTCTTTGTTAAAATTAAAGTCTGAGTATATATTTACTTTTTTGAGTTCTTGCCACTAGAGTTTGATGGGTTAATTAAAGGAGGATTTGTAAAATTTGAGAGACAAAATAAATAGGAGGCCTGAGAACCTTCTAGAATAAAGAATAAAAAGGCTTTTTAACATTGGCCTAGGCAAAAAAATTTATGACCCCAGAAAACACAAATAACAAAAGCAAAAATAAATGGAATTACATTTATCTAATAAGATCCTTATGAAAAGCAAAGAAAAGAATGAACAGAGTGAAGAGACAACCTACAGAAGGGTAGAAAATATTTTCAAGCTGTACACCTGATATGGGATTAATATGCAAACACAAACTGTGTAGTTTGCATACAATATAACTAAGTGTCATGTTGTGTTTTCTACTTGATGTTCTTTTAGCTTCCAGCATGCTCTGGTGTCTAACATTAACTTTGGGAAAGTCCCAATCATTATTGTTCCAAGTATTTCTTCTGTTGCTTTCTTTTTTTATTCCCCTTTTGGTATTCCCATCACACAATCATTACACCTTTTGTAATTGCCCCATAATTCTTGGATATTCTGTTCTGGTTTGTTGTTTGTTTTCATTCTTTCTTTTTCTCATTACTTTTCAGTTTTAAAGGTTTCTATAGAGATAGCTTTAAGCTAGAGATTTTTCCTTATTTGTATCCATCTATTTGCAAGCCTCTTAAAAGCATTCTTCATTTCTATTACACTGTTCGTGCTCTCTAACATTTCTTTTTGGTTCCTTCTTGGAATTTCCATCTCTCTGCTTACATTGCCTGTCTGTGTTTGAACGTTGTCTACTTTATCCATTAGAGTCTTTAGCATATTAATTATAGCTGTTTTAAATTATTTGTGTGTTAATTCCAACATACCAGCCATATCTGAGTCTGATTCTGATGCTGGCTTTCTCTCTTCAAACTGTTTCATTTTGTTTTGCCTTTTACTATGCCTTATAATTTTATTTTGATTGCCACACATAATCCACTGGCAAAAGGAATGGCTATAAATTGGAATTTAGTAATGTCACGGTAAGGTGTGCGGGGAAGGGGAAGCATTTTATAGTTCCATGACTAATTCTCATTCTTTTTGGGCCTGTGACTCTGGACTATGAATGTCATCATTGCCTCTCAGTCACCACCCTCCTTTAGGTAGAAAGGGATGGCTAGAGTGCAGTGAAATTGGGTTTTCCATTCTCCCCTGTGGAAGGGTAGTGGAACCTAAAATTTGGTATTTCCCTTCCTACACAAGAAAGACTAGAGCAGTATAGACTTGGATAATTCTCTTCCTCCAGGTCAGTTAGGCTCTAATAAAACCTAAGTAGGTCAGGCCCTAGTTAAATGGTTTCTCCTCGGGACAATCTTGTTAAGAACAGAATGCTATGTTATATTTCAAGATGGGTCCTTTTCCCTCGCCCACCAGAAACATGAGGGAATTTTCCCTGCTCTTCACTGTGAGAACCTGGCAAGTTAAAACTCACAAAATTGTCAGGGTCCCTGATGACTGGTCATCCTAGAGTTTTTATCGTTTCGTATTTTTACACCAAGCCTCCAGCACTTGTCAGTTACCATTTAGGTTTTTCTACTAGCAGTGATTCCCACAGAAGTTTCTGCTCTAGTCAATTATGATTCTCTGTTTTTGCCTGTTTCTCTAATTTTGGGGGCAGCCATTTGCCTAGTGACCTCATTTCTTTTAGAAATGTTGATTTTTAAATGTTTTTTTACATATTTGTATAATGAATTGGCAACTTCTATGCTCCATACATGACATACCAGAACAGAAAATCCAATAGCAATCATTTTAAATGCTATTACATGCATAAATATCAGATAGATACACAGATGATAGATAGATGGATAGATAGATAGATAGATGATAGATAGATAGATAGATAGATAGATAGATAGATAGATAGATAGATAAAATGTTTTACGCTATACACATTATACCCTTTTTATCTTATTTAGTCTTTGCTGTACTGTATATATTATTTTACAAGGTTCACTGTAAGATATTTTGTAAGATAGATATTTGTATCCTTGCAGTGAATCATGTAAGGCCAACAAAAGTAAATTTCATTGGAGATAAAGGTCTACATTTGTATCAAATATAGTTGCAACTAACTTAAGCATAATTTTAGGTATAATAAAGTAATCATTTATGTGAAAAAAAAGGAAGTTCAAAATAGATACATGTTTGTCAAGACAGCAAAGGGAAGAGAATAAAATAATTTTAACTTCTGTTAGTAGAAGTACATGAAGACAATTATTTGTATTTTTTGGTTTACACTAGAAATTCTTTAATTCTGTACATTACCAACCCACAGGACTATAGAAGAGGCTGGCCACTCTATGTTGCAATCAAATTAGGAAAAAATAATAATTTATTTTTAACTTTATAGAAGGTGAATGAATTTTTTAATGCAGAGAATTTAACATTCGATGTGTTATGAACACTGACTACAAACATTCTGTGAAAGCACATATAAAATTGTTTACACTATTTCTTTTTGCTAGTATTTTCATTACTGTTTAACACTTGTAAAATCTCAAGGTCACACAACATTAGTTTTATTCTTTTCTTTTTGTAACAAATTTAACAAGAGGAATATTATTCTCTGTTCCTTAAGAGCTAAATATACATCTACATGTATCTCTCCATACCATATGCCTAGTGACAATGTTTTCTAATGATATGCCTAAAATCTATGAATATTATTCAATGAAGTTTTCAGGTAACATAAAGGCATGTTTTTAACTACTCCATTTGCTTTAACTTACTTCTGTTAGATCAAAATTTGTGTTTAAAATGAATTGAAGAAGGTCTTAACATTTTTTAGTAACATAAACAGAAACATGCTTTCCAAAAGTTGGGAAAATAATGATATGCCACTAAAATGATAGCTATTAAATTTGCGATGTATTGAAAACTGTATAAAGTGTGTTTTTATTGATGTTTATAAATTGATTCTGCCATGTGTACCTGTAAAGTAATTAAAATTTTAAATCACATTCATGTTGTTATAAATGCCCTCAATTTAAAGGTTGGAAGAAACAGGTCTATAATAAATGAAAAATGACTAAAAGCAAAGTCGAGAGTTACTGTTAAACAAATTTTTGAAGAATTGGGTTGGTACAACAATGGAGTTTGCTATCCTAAAGTATATTGAGTTTCCCATCCTTAAATGCACTCAAAAATATGACAGCTGATTTTTGATTCATATTATTTCATATGGGACTTAAGGGTAAGTTAGGAAGATGTAATACATAATCTTGAATTTCTTTTCTGTTGTCCCAATATTAATATGTGATGTCTTTATTAAGAAAAAAATGTTATGGAATAATAAAGAAATAATGCAGAAACATCAATGGCTTCCATAAAGAGCAGGGTTTTGAGTAATAGTGACTTCATACTTCAATCAAGAAAGTAGTAGCATTATCAGAGATTTTATAAACCTGTGTTTTATGAAGCCCAGGATATTTATACACTCCTTCTTTGTCCTTTCTTGGCAGATATCACATTGTACTGAAGCTCATTGTTTATGTATTAATCTCTTTTACTAGTCTGTGAGATTCTTTAATTCCATTTCAGTAAGTGAATACATTCATATTACTTATTTTTGAATGCCCAGCATAGCCACTAGAGTTTGAGATATGTTATTAGTAATTGTTAATGCATGAAAAGGTGAAAGCCAGTACAAAATGTCTATCTCACCTCACCTGTTCTATAGTCCTAAAGTCAATCAATATGTTTTCAAATAAAATTTTAGTAAGCTGAGTATAATAAAAGCTTAAAATAAACAAATTTAGGGAATTTAAATTTTTCTAGATTTTAGTCATTAAATATTTGTTCTTATTTACTCCCTTGTATATTATGTTTAGTCTTCTCTGATATATTCAAGTATATTATTTATGTTTTGTTTTACTTTCTTTATAAACTTTTTATTTTTTATTTTGAAACATTTAGAGTTACAGAAAAGTTGCAAAGATGATATAGGGAATTCCCACATAGTCCACTCACAGTTTGTTATTATGAATATTTTATATTCATATAATAGTTTTTCACAATTAATAAACCATTATTAAATATTATCAAATATTTAAATAAAGTCTCTATTTTATTCCTTAGTTCTTACCTAATATCTTTTTAATTTTTTTTCCTAATGTCTGTTTTAGAATACTATGTTACATTTCATCCTGTGTCTCATTGGGCTCTTCTTGGTTATAACATTTTCTAAGATTTTGTTTTTTTTATGATGACCTGGACAGTCCTGAGGCATACTGACCAGATGTTTTGTAGAATGTCCCTCAATTTGGGTTTTTCTGACATTTTTTTTTCTCATGATTAAACTGAAACTGTAGCTTTTAGGGAGGATGAATACAGAGGTAAAGTGCCATTCTATCACATAATTTCAAGAGTACACACTATCAACATCACTGTTAATTGTTAACCTTGGTCACTTTGGTGAGGTAGTGTTTGTTTGTCAGGTTTCTTTACAGACAAAAGATCTGAATCTGTGGAATCAAGGAAAAGCGCACACTTGAGCATTTTGGGGTACTTCCCTAATGAAAACAGATAGGAGGCAGTCAACTGTCCTGGCTATGCAGTAGAACACATATAACCTTAAGAAATCCACAGCCCAAAGAGGGAACAAAAAGCTTAAAGTAAGTGAAACAATAGAATAAGTCTAAGAAGACTCAGAATCTCTAGCTGAGTTGTTTTGCAAGATTGCTTTTCTACTGAAGACAATCAGTAAAGATTGGAGGTGATGACTCCTACTTCAAATGCAAAACCAGCAGTGTTAGACTTCAGGGTGCTCAAAATCTTGAGGAAACCTGACACCACCAAAGGAACACAGTAAAATCTTGTAAGCAACCCCAAGGAAATGGAAATCTATGAATTACCTATGAAATATTCAAAGTAATTGTTTTAAGGATGCTCAATGAGCTGGGACAGAACAGAGACAGACAACATGACAAAATATAAAAACTAATACAAAACAAAATAAGTTTAATAATAAAATAGAAATGAAAAAGGACCAAAAAGATATTTTAGAGTTGAAGAATACAATGAATGAAATGAAAATGCAATAGATTCTGTAAATAGCAGACTTAAGTAGAAAAAAGAACGTATGAGCTCAAAGACAAGTCATTTGAAAATACCCTTTCAGGGGAAAAATAAAAGAACAAAAAGGAAAGGAGAAAGCTTATGGGATTTATGCACACCACCAAGAAAGCTCTATTTCAAATATTAAAAGACACAGAAGAAGAAGCAAGAGACAAAGGGGCAGAAAGTTTATTTAAATAAATACTGGCTAAAAACTTGCCAAATCAGGGACAAATGTGGACATTGAGATACATGAAGCTCAAAGGTCAAAACTCAAGTTCAATTAAAAAAAAACTTCACCAAAACACATAAACTGTTAAAAATTGAAGACAAAGGGGGAATCTTGAAAGCATCAAGAGAAAAGGGGTTTCTTACAATAAGGGCAACTCCATAAGTCTATCAGTAGACTTCTCAGCAGTAAATTTATAAGCCAGAAAAAAGAGAGATGAAATATTTACAGGGCTGACAGGCAAACTTGCCAACCAAGAATACTTTACCCTGCAAAACTATCTTTCAGAAATAAAGGAGAAATAATGACTTTTACAGACAAACAAAATCTGAGAAGTTCATCGCTAGACCTTCATTTTGTGAAATGCTAAGTAGGGTTCTTCTAGTTGAAATAAAATGACACTAATTAATAACATGATAACATATAAAACTCACTGGCATAAGTATATAATCAAATTCAGAACACTCTAATCTGTCATGATGGTGCATAAATAATTCATATCCCTATATAAAGGTTAAATGACAAAAATGATAATAACTATAGCTGCACTATCTTTAAATGGATTTGAAATATAAAGAGATGTAAATTGTGACACCAAACACATAAAATATGTAGAGAGGTACAGTAAAAGTGTACAGTTTTTATGTATGATTGAAGTTAGGTTGTTATCAGATTAAAATAGGCTAACTATAAAATGTTTTATATAAACCTTGTGGTAACCACAAAGCAAAAACCTATAGTAGATGAACAAAAAATCAAGAGAAGGAAAGCACACCACTACAGAAAATTATCAATTCACAAAGGAGTATAGTAAAAGAAAAAAGAAACAGAGGATCTACAAAGAAAATCAGAGAACAATTAGCAAAACCTGTTATGTATCAATAATTACCTTGAAAGTAAATGGATTAGATTGTCCAGTCAAAAGACATAAAATAGATATAAAAGAAGACCCATCTATATACTGCCTGCAATAGACTCATTTCAGTCTGAAGACACAAATACATAGAAAAAGTACAAAAAGCTGTTCCATGAAAATAGAAGCTAAAAGAAAGCAGAGGTAGCAATACTTATGTGACAAAATAGAATTTAAGTCAAAAACTGTGAAAAGAAACAAAGGTCATTATTTAATAACAAAAGGATAAATTAATCAAGAAAATATAAGAATATATAAATATATATGTACTCCGAGTATCATAGCACCTAAATATATGACGTAAGCATTGACAGAACTGTAGAGGATAACATGGAACACCACAATAATAGCAGGAGATTATCAGAGTGAAAAGGAAACCTGTAGAATGAGAGCATATATTTGCAAACTATATATCTAAGAAGTGGTTAATCTCCAAAATATATGTGTAATTCCTTCAACTCAATAGTAAAAAAAAAAACACCTAATTACCCAATAAAAATTTGTCTAGTCAGACATAGTATAGCATACCTGTAACTCAGCTACTCAGAAGGCTGAGGCAAAAAGATCCCTTGAAGCTAGGAGGTTAAGGCTGCAATGTGCTATAATCACATCTGTGACTAACCATTGTACTCCATCCTGGGAAACACAGTGAAACCGTGTCTCTATAAAAAACAAATGTAGCTAAAATCTTGGATAGACATGTTTACAAAGAAGAAATACAAACAGCCAATAGGAACATGGAAAAATGCTCAACATCACTAATCATCAGAGAAATGCAAATCAAAACCACAGTGAGATACCACCTCACACCTCCAAGAATAACTATTAACTAAAAGACAAAAGATTACAAGTGTTGGTGAGGGTGTGGAGAAAGAGAACCTTCATACACTAATGGTGGGAAGAAAAATGGTGCAACTTCCATAGAAGATACAATGAAAAGTGCTTCAAAAATTAAAAAAATTGAACTACCGTATGATCGGATAATACCACTTCTGGTATTTACTCAAATAGTTTGAAATCAAGGTTTTGAGATACTAGTGCTCTCAGATTTATTGCAACCATGTTCACAGTAGTCAAGATGTGAAAATGATGTATGTTTATCAACAGATGAATGAATAAAGAAAATGTGGAATATACATGCAATGGAACATTATTCAGCCTTATAAAATAAGAAAATTCTTCAATATACAACAACATGAAACATGAATAAAACAAAGACATTATGCCAAATGAAATAAACCAGTCACACAAAGCAAATACTACATGATTCCCCTTATATGTGGTATCTAAAATTGTCAAATGTATGTAATCAAAGGGTGAAATGGTTATTTCCAGCGGGTAGGGGGAGGGGACAGGATGAATTACAATCAATGGACAAAAGATTTTGATTTCGGCAAGATAAATAATTTCAACACACCTATACCTGTTGTCAAAAATACTCTATTGTATACTTAAAAGTTTAAAAGGCTAAGCCTCATATTAATTATTCCTGCCAATTAAAAAAAAATTTATAGCATCTTTAAAGTGAACTTTTATTCTTCAAGTTTGTCCAAGAAATAGATGAACTTGGTATAACATTCATAGCAATTATACCAACTGCTAACTTGAAAAATTTTAGCATGTTAAAATATATAATGACCATTTTTTATAGCTTACTTCTTTTATCACATCAACATCACTTCTTGTGTAACTACATGCTGAGTTTGCAAAATACCATTTCAATTAAAAATAATGGCTAGTTGCCAGATTCAAACAGTAGTAATTTATTGTCTTGTTAATTGAATACACAAACCAAGAATAAATTGAAAGGCTGAAATTTAACCTTCCTTAATCTTTACTTTATAGGAATAACTTAACCCACAACAGTGGGTTAGCGGCTTTCATGGTAAAAAAATAAATACCTTGGGAATTAATTAAATTGTATGTCACATTATTTAATAATCAAATAAATAAGTTTTTCTTCATTCAATGCCTGGTTTTACTATTCAATGTATGTGTTCCAGATAAATATATAAACACTTTTTTACATTTGGCATAATTTTTTCACTTGTTTGCTTTTGTTTGTTTTTTGTTTGTTTGTTTGTTTGTTTGAGACAGGGTCTCACTCTGTCATCTAGGCTGGAGTACAGTGGTACCATCTCAGCTAACAGCAACCTCCACCTCCAAAGAGTTCAAATGATTCTTCTGTCTCAGCCTCTCCAGTAGCTGGGATTACAGGCATGCACCATGACACCCACATAATATTTGTATTTTTAGTAGAGACAGTGTTTTGCCATATTGGCCAGGCTGGTCTAGAACTCTTGACCTCATGTGATCCACCTGCCTCAGCCTCCCAAAGTGCTGGGAATACAGGTATGAGCCATTGGACCTTGCCCATTTGGTATAATTTTTAAATTTTGTTATTTCATGTTACATCAAGTCAGTATTTAATTCTGTATATTCTTAGAGATACATATATTGAGAACAGAATTTGTACTGGTCATTCAAACCTTTGAGATCTATTCCTCTATCAGTGCCAAGAAAAACAAACAAATAAAAAACAACATCAACAACAACGAACAGCACATGTAGTCCCAAACACTTCTTTTCCTATGTCCCTAAGAAGGCAATAGGGTTTTCCTTGTCACAATCTTTTTTAACAATTTCCACACTGTAATTATCTAGACAGCAGTTTATATAATATTAGCTACAATTTCAGTTAAGATTTTGGAAACAAGAGGCATATTTACAGGCCCTCTCTCAGAATGAAGTATTCCAGCCAGTCAGTCATTATTTCAAGAAACATATTGTGGTGCACATTTGTGATTTCTCCTGTAAGATCAAGTACTACTTCCTAACAATCCTTAGTTTTCTTGTTGGGCACCAGGAAAACTGCTTGTACTGGTGAAGCATACAAGCTTGACTAAGCCCATCACATAGCCTAACTCTTAAGTAAACAATGATGTAACTCAAACCTGAGTAACTGATGAAAATCTCACGACACTTGAGAATTATAGAAAAAAACTCTTTTTTTCTGTACTGTGTAATATGTAGGCAAGAGACCTAGAAGACCTACAGCCACTTTTGCAACCATGCAGGAAGCTAGTCAAAGGATAGAACCAATACATGAAAGAAGTTGCATTTAGAAGACAGAAAATTAAAAAAATTAAATGGCAGCCTGATAAGAAACTTCTGCATCAAATAGCACCTAAACCTAAACAACCTCTGTAAATATAATTGACCACTTTAGGGGCATGTGATCAGGGCAGTCCCACAAGGTTCATTTTCAAAAGGGACCCCCATCCTTAGTGTAATGCTAAACTCTTGCTATCTTGAAATTCATAATTATCATCTTTGAATCTGTGTTTGTAAATCAAGTCCTATGGGGCAATGGCACGTATCCCTGGGTATGGAAGATAACACTCAGCAGCATCTAGCACACGTGTGATTTGGCTTATCATATCACTAGGGCAGTCCAAGACTCAAGAAGCTCTGAAGGGGAATCCCAGCCAGGACTTTGATACAAATCTGTCTGCAACAGCATCAGTAGAAATAGCAGTAAGACCACCATGTCAATGGCCCAGCAAGAGAAGAAAGTCTCCTACTGGCTGCAGTGCATGGAGGGTGGCTTGCCCTTTTCTCTAGCCTAGCCCACTGGCCTCTGTAAAAATATTAACTCCAGGCACTGAGATTTAAAACTGTTGACACTCAGACAATACAGTTTTGTCAGCAAATTACAACTAACTAAAAAAATACAATTGGACATTACAATAAAATATATTAAGAAGTTATTAGAATCCTTCAAAGATTATGGAATTTCTGCTTTTAAAAACTGCTGCAACATTGCAAAGCAAATATTGACAGACTTAGATAAATAAAAATTAAATTTAAAGATAATCTTATTTGATGGTAAAGAACATTATATTCATATAAAGCTTCAAATTAAGCAATTATTAACAAAATAATTTTAAAATTAATATTTAATTGCAATTGAAGATACAACCACAGAATGCATAAACAGGCATTTGAATTATATACAAATTAGAATATCACTTTTGGTTTAATGAACAAACTTTACAAGTTAAGAAAATGTCAAAGAAGAAGATAAAACGTCATTGTATAAATTTGCATTTGAAGATGAATTCAGAGTTACTAGCAATTAATTTCTGTGTAGAATTATATACTTTTAGAAAAAAATGTTCCTCAAGAATCATCAGCTCTATATATATCAAAATCTATATTTTAAAACAATTTATCAGAATTTTTTTCTAAGCAGTCACAGGCTATAAAGACTCTTTTAACAGCTCCAGAAGCAGTTGAATCAGTAGGAGCTTTCTCTAAATTACAGTTATCAAAAATTATTTGCAATCTTGATTTGCCAAGGGCTATTGACATCACCTTCAATTATATCAATTGAAAATCAAGCCACTAAGAATACAAATGTTGATAACCTAACAAATGAATTTGCAGAAATACAAGCCAAGAAAATATTATACTCAAAAAATATATACACTAAAAGCATTATTTATTGCACTATATAAAATTATGAAACTTAAATGTTAGTTTTATGATTTGTAAGTTTGTATTTTTATTGATCTATCACCATTGCCCTATTATGTATGTATGTAAAAAATATTTTTAATGTAAAGGAGTATTTGATAGCTTTACATGTACATAGTTTTTATTTCTAAAAGTTCCACTTGGGTTATCTTTAGATTTTTCGTTTTCCTACTCAACATGTTCAGTATTTCTCCTACCTTTTATAACAAATTTAATACATTTAAAATAAGAACTGTAATGTCCCTGGCTCCTAATACTTACATCTATGTCAATTCTGAGTTGGTTTTGACCAAATAGTGTTTTTCCTTTTTGTAGGTCATATTTTTCTGCTCTTTTGCATATCTTACAGTTTTTTGAAATGATATGACAGATTATTATAAATTTCACCTTGAGTAATGAACGCTTTTGTATTCCTGTAAATTTTCTTGAGCTTTTTTCTAGAATACAATTAACTTATTTGTTAAAAGATTCTTTCAGGTCTCAAGCAGAATATACTTTTGGTAGAATTATTTCCCACTACTTAGACCTTTCTGAGTATTCTCTTTAATGGCACAACCACTGTAAAACTGTTCAGTCTGGCTGAGGGGCAGGTGCTCACTCTTCTTATTCTTGTGAGAGCTCTAACTATTGTTTCTTCTAATCCATTTGGGTGTTTCTTTTTACTATCTCAAGTAGTTTCCTTGAAAACACCTGCTAATCGTGACTCTGCTGAAGACTAGAGGAGAACTTGCACATCTCCTCTGTTCTCTATCTGTGAACCTCCCCTATCTAGTATCAGTTGGGTGAACTCAACCTGTCTTGGTGTCTTCAGATTCTCAGCCCCATTTCCTCAACTCAATGAGTGTGCTAGCATCTACCTGGGTGTCATCTTCCTGAACTGTAACCTGGAAATGGCTTGGAGTCAGTAAGCTGGGGCAATCAGTCTCTACCTCATTTGCTTCCTGTCTCTCAAGACTCAGTGCCATTCAGTGTCAAATGCTGATGTTTTGAAAATCATTGTTTCATAGTTTGCATCTATATTTTTAGTTGTTTAGGCATAAGGGTATATCCTGTCGTTGTTACTCCATCTTGGTCATTTGTAGGAGTGCAAATTCATGTGTACAGATAATTTCACCTAGAAATTGAAGAAAGAGAAATGAGATAAAGATGAAAACCTGGGGCAGGGCGTGGTGGCTCAAGCTTGTAATCCCAGCACTTTGGGAGGCCGAGGTGGGTGGATCATGAGGTCAAGAGATCGAGACCATCCTGGTCAACATGGTAAAACCCAGTCTCTACTAAAAAAAATACAAAAAATTAGCTGGGCATGGTGGCGCATGCCTGTAATCCCAGCTACTCAGGAGGCTGAGGCAGGAGAATTATCTGAACCCAGGAGGCGGAGGTTGCGGTGAGCCGAGATCACGCCATTGCACTCCAGCCTGGGTAACAAGAGCGAAACTCCGTCTCAAAAAATAAAAGATGAAAACCTGGGTTCTTTCATATTAAAACCAAAATAAAAACAATGAAAATCCTATAAAAGAAACAAAGCAGTAGTGGTCATGGAAGGAAGACGAAAAATGAAAGGGCAAATACCAAAGGCTTACGGTAGAATCAAGAAGACAGAGTAATCAATGATATCAAATATCTCAGAAAAGTTAGAGCTGTTGACAAGAAAAGAAAGTGAGACAGTGTCCTCAGAACATCTTTGGGGTCTTGAGTTACAGTATGTTTGGTAATCAAGTGGAAGTGAATGTTTGCTTATAATTTGTATGGGACTACCTGCAATAGCCATATAGAATATTATTTCAAAAACTTTAACTGTAAACTAGAGATAGAGAGGTTAGTAGAGAGCATAATGATGTAGGGGGTTAAGTTTTTGTTTCCCATATGGATAAGGTGAGGGAAACTAGCAATTTCTCATCTGCTGGAAGAAAAGGGCCAAACTATAAGATAGTGTTGAAGATAAAAACAGAAAAGTACATTTCCCAAAAAGAAACCAGGCATCACTTCTGTTCATGAACAAGGAGTATGAAAGGGGAAAGACCAGAATTGGTGCAGACACATACACCTTCACTGTTTCAAGAGGAGCGGGGGATGAGTATATGAGATGTGGGCAAATCATTTCTAGCTTTCTAATATCTAATATCTGCAGTATCTACTATCTCTTTCATCTCTGTTATTTTTTTCACACATTATAGTTTTTATTTCTAACTACATTTCTATTTTCTATGATTGTAATGACCTAACCTGGGTTAGCCTAACTGATGCCATCTTAGCTGCAAACCTGACAAAGCTCTCTGGAGCCTCTCCCTCCCTGCTGCAGCCCCTCAGGTGCATTACTGGGTCACGCTGCACTCAAAACGTTGAATCCTTAAGAGTAGTTCACTGTTCACAGCACCTGTAACCATTGTAACCGCATCCTGCTTGACAAGTCTATCTGCTATTGTGAATACCTTCCTTGCTGATTGATGGTATGGAAAGTTCCCCCTGCTACCCCCCTTAGTGATTGTATGGAAATATCCTTAGCAACCAACAATCCTGGGAACCTCCTACCCTCTGGTTACCAGCCTCCTTCTACTAACTCGCTTGTTCTGCTTTGGGAAAATTCTGCTTCAACTAAGCTGCCCCCACCCCTACCTAAAGCAAGGTATAAAGAGAAATCAAGCCCCTTCCTCTGGGCTGAGAGATTTTGAGAGTTAGCTGACTCTCGGTCGCTGGCCGAATAAAGGACTCATAATGTGAACTCTGAGCATGGCGTTTCCTTCTAACTTCCTTGGTTATTACAGATGTAGAGACGTTATTTGCTGAAGAAATGCTAAAATAAAATCAAGTCCACGTGGAAAGTGACAAAAATGTGAGAACATACATCCAGGGAAGGGGCAAAACACCTGTTAATGGCCAAACAATATATCCTGAGAACAACGAAGGTCTTGCTTGGTTGAAGATTTGAACTGTAAATCTGAAGTAAAATTCAATGACAGGTAGTTTTTTTTTCTTTTTTTTTTTTTTAACTGTGATACTTGTAAGGCACCGAAACAGAGAAGGATGTTGTGAATGGAATCAAAGTTAAAATCTTGCAAATGTATCTACTGGAGGAGAAAACAGGCAAGATTATGGTGACAGTCCAAGGAGCTGAGGATGGAAAATGGAAGAAAGAGAAGAATGAAGGCTTAGCTGTGTCAGGAAGAAAAGGCACTGGACTGGAAATTGGGATGAGTGTAGGATGAACAAATGCAGTAAGAGTCAGCTGGTGAGAAACAGGCACTCAGAGACACAGGAAGTTTTGGGTAAGAGTCAAGTGATGGACTGACTCTAAGATTTCACAACTGAAAGAGCTGACAGTGATGACTAGCTCTACTAAGTAACTTTAGGTGTGGGCTGATGCTAATGTAGTATGAACATCATGCTTTCCTCATGAAAATCAAATTGCTAAGGTGCTGGGTTCATCTTGCCAACAGATCCTTGAGGCTCCCACTGTAACAAAAGAGACCTGAAAGAGGGAGGCCAATCCTAAGTCAGTTGCCAAATTCTCAGAAGCATGTAAGGAAGTGTTGGCTAAGAGTAGTGAGGAATATGAGAAAACAACATGGACTATTCAAAGAAGCAGCTTTTGGTCAAGAGCAAAAGACACATTCCTATTCTCACTCCCAGAATTAAGCATGTGGGGAATGAGAGAATGAGTGGATTTCTTTAAATAAGAAAGTAATAGAAACAGCGTCCTTGAGATCTTTCTACTTAATTTCATGTATTTTATGTGTATACCTAATTGTCTCAATTTCAAAAAGCATTTTCTGACTTTGTCTCTGAACTCTGGGGAGAAACTTATTTAATTAAATCACACAGAGAACCCTAATAGGCTATCTACAGAAACAGGAGGAAAAGCATTTAGTCACATTAGTCAATGAGGGCAGTGGGGATGGCAGTTAGGAAAATCGGTTGGATAATAAGCACACAAATCTCCCTGTGGGTCTATCTGAAAAGCAGTGTTAGAATGCTGGGAAGGCAGGTTGCTGTCAGGGATGCACCCAACTCCAAAGACTGTCTAGCAAGGAATACTTACTCAGAGGTTATTATGATTTATTTGTATTCATAAATATGAAATTAAAAATAAGGAGATATTATTTAGGTTGAAATTAATACCGACATCTCAACACTACTTGATGTTCCCGTGAGGCACATCCTAAACGCTAAGAATATCTTTCTTTCCCCTTCCCTGTCCCTGGTTCCTTCCTTTCCTCCCTCCTCTCTCCCCATCTCTCTCTCAATCTGTCACCTACACACACACACCTTCAACTGCTTCAGAACGAGTGCTGGCTTCATGGGCTTGCAACAAGTGTAGTGGCAGAGGTCAAGAGAAGGGCTAGCACTTGTGGTTTAGTGCTTGGCATCTCTATCTTGAAAATCTTAATACTTTCTGATCTTTGGATTTGTGTTTCACGGTGAAGCTCTTTAGAAAACAGCATACCCACAGGGACTTGGAACCGCTGCTCACCAGCAGTCCCATCTCCCTCCACTTCCTCTGGACATATTCTTGGTCTCTCCTTCCCCTCTCCTTCCCAGAGACTGCTGGTGTCCTGGGTCACCAGCTGGAGCCTAAGCAGGAGTGTCTGGAGGGTGGGTAAGGTGTGCCCACCCTGTGGAGTCTTGGGGAAGGGCACAATGGGATTTCGTGGAGGTCATTCTTTTTTTTTTATATATGGGCAGCAATGAAAATAGAATGTGGCTAGAAATGTTTAGCAATTTCATAGAAAATATTTAGATTAAAAAATCTGTGTAAATGGATGAATAGGTTGAATTTTAGGGAAAAAATAGGTTCAATTCAATTAAAGACTAAAATGTAACATGATAAAACAGAATCAATGGTGGCAAGTATTTATATACTATTTTAATAGTGTAGAAAAAAAAATCTGTTAACTATTGGTGAAACAATCGACAGAACATCTAATAACTCTTAAAGTAAATTTAGCCTTTAAAGCTGCCTCCTTACAAAATTTAGGTTTGGCTTAAAGGTTTCTCAACACACGGTGAACTGTAACCTAAGCGATGTGTAAACAGGCTGTAATCTACTCTTTTTTTTTTTTTTGAGAGGAAAAGAGAGGAAGAAAAAGAGGGAGAGAGAACAGGAATATTGCTTTATTCTATAAATAGGTATTAATAATGGCCGATCATTATTTTGTGTATTTAAAGTGGAGAATATATATTTTATGTATCTAAAGTGGAGAACTCTGCAAGTACTTATTAAGTTTACTTGTTCCAGATCTGAGTTCAAATTCTGGATATCCTTATTAATTTTCTGTCTCCTTGAGTCTAAATCTCTTTATGGGTCTTATGTATCTGGGTGTTAGGATGCATTGATTTTTATACCACTATATCTTTGTTGCTTTGAAATCTGTTTTATCAGATGCATGAATTGCAACTCCTTTTTGTTTATTTATTTATTTTTGTTCTCCATTTGGTTGGTAAATCTTTCTCCAACCCTTTGTTTTTGGTCTTTGTGTATCTTTGGATATAAAATGGGTCTGGATGTAGTATACCATTAGGTTTTGGCTGTATCTTTTGATTGGGGGATTTAGTGGATTTAAATTTAGGATTACTGCCATTTGATGTTAACTGGCTATTTTATCCATTCATTGATGTAAATTCTTCTTTATGTTGATGCTTTTTACTTTTTGGTATATTTTTAGAAAGGCTAATACTGGTTGTTCCTTTCTGTGTGTAATGCTTCTTTCAGAAGTTTTTGTAAAGCAGGCCTGGTGGTAATAAAATCTCTGAGTACTTGCTTGTTCATAAAAGATTTTATTTTTCCTTCAATTGTGAAGCTTAGTTTGGCAGGATATGAAATTCTGGGCTGAAAGTTCTGTTCTTTAAGGATGTTAAATATCAGCCCCCATTCTCTTCTGGCTTGTAGGGTTTCTGCTGAGAGATCTGCTGTAAGTCTGATAGGCTTCCCTTTGTGGGTAACCTGGCCTTTCTCTCTGGCTGCCCTGAGTATTTTCTCCTTCACTTCAACCCTGGTGAATCTAACGATTATGTGCCTTGGGGTTGCTCTTCTTAAGGAATATCTTTGTGGTGTTCTCTGTATTACCTGAGGTTGAATAGTGTCCTGCTTTGCTAGATTGGGAAAATTCTCCTGGATAATATCCTGAAGAGTATTTTCCAGCTGGGATTCATTCTCTCCATCGCATTCAGGTACACCTATCAAACGTAGATTAGGTCTTTTCGCATAGTCCCATAATTCTTGGAGACTTTGCTCATTCCTTTTTATCCTTTTTCTCTATTCTTGTCTTCTCGTTCCATTTCATTAAGTTGGTCTTCAACCTCTGATATCCTTTCTTCTGCTTGATCAATTCAACTATTCAAACTTGTGCATATTTCACTAAGTTCTCGTGTTGTATTTTTCAACTCCATTAGTTCATTTATATTCCTCTCTATATTGTCCATTCTTTTTAACATTTCGTCAAACCTTATTTCAAAGTTCTTAGTTTCTTTACATTGGGTTAGAACAAGTTCTTTCAACTCCCCAAAATTTTTTATCATCCACCTTCTGAAGCCTACTTCAGATATTGGAACACAGTCCTTTTCCATTAGGGCTTGTTCCGTTGCTGATGAGGAATTGCTATCCCCTGTAGAGGAAGAGGGGTTCTGATTTTCGGTATTCTCAGCCTTTTCAGGCTGTTTTTTTTCCCCCTTTATTGTGATTTTATCCATCTGTTGTCTTTAAAATTAGCACCTTTCTGATTAGGTTCCTGAGAGGACGTCCAATTCATTGATTCCCAGTGCTGGAATCCGAGCAACCCTCTGCGCAGGCCAAAACAGCAGCGATAAGACTGATGGTGCTCTTCTGCCTGGGAATCTCCGGTCTGGCTTCCTGCTTGAGTCAGTAACAAGCGGCTCTGCCTTCCTGGAGCTCCAAACACCAGTCAGTAGGGGAACCAGTCCCGTTTACTGTGCACGAAAAGCTGCCGCTCCAAGGTGACAACAAAACCGCTGCGCCAGCCACAGAAGTCGTGCTGGCGACCCGCGGGGCTCCTCCACTGGAAATCTTCTGGTCCGTGGGAGACAAAAATTCCTCTGAAAATGTGGCATCCTCACGTTTTCTGAGCTTTCACTGGGAGCTACAATCCCAAGCTGTTAGCGATCAGCCATCTTGGATTCGATCTCTACTCTTACCCATGGAGGTCATTCTTTACCCACTCTTGATCTGTTTAGCTAGTACTCACCTGCCAGAGCAGAAGTTGAACATGCTTTGGAGTTGTTAGCCCACCTGAGTTGTTAGTCCATTTAGATTGTGGCCTGGGCTTGATGTCCCTGTCCTCTATAAAACTGTTTGTTGGTCTGGCAGCTTGGGGGAGAGGGACTCAGAAACTGGAGGCCCATGCAAGACTGCTTAGTTATGGGACAGGGCTCTTAGGTGCCTGGGAGTATCTGCAATGGCCCCATAGTTATCCCCAAGCCTGAGGAGGAATGAGATTAAATAGTAAATTAAACATATATATATATATACACACACACACACACACACATAATGTATAACTATAATTTTTATATTTCAGGTTAAGAGAGACTGCAGAAGAAAGAAAAAGATTTTATATTTGAGTACATTTCCTAGCACTTGTTTTCTACTACTTAAAGAGGAGCCTGGCATTGTCCTTGTGCACTGAGCCCTGCAAAGTATTTAGTTGCTCTTGCACAGAGCTATCAGCACAGAAGATTTGAATAGGCAAATGCATTCACATGCATTTGGCAGATTTTGTGGAAGGCTCATAAGAAATTTCTATCATCTTCTATAGGTAAATGCCCTCTCCCTTTACATGGATATAGTTCTCTGTCTATTCCTGTCTATGACATAATGAGAAGCAGAGATCAGAAATCACATCAGGTGCAACACTTAGGAATTGAATGACATATGTTAAGTATTGCAAATTTACAGTTTGTTTTAAAATCTGATAGAACTAGTCCAAGGAAAGTTAATTTGAATGGGCACATAAAATCTGCCTTCCCTTATTCTGAGTTTCATTCCACCAGCACAACCCAACAAGCACCATTGTAACTGGGGAGTTCTCTCTCATTAAATGTTGCATCTAGTCCAGATTCTGTGCTTCGATTTGCAATCTCCTTTAATAATGCAAATCCATATATGGTAGAAATTATCCTTATTTCCATTTCACTTATGAAGAAATTACCTCAAATGGTTTATGTAACATCACTAGCAATGAAGTGTAATGGAGTTAAGATTTACATATGGCCCATATTTAGCAATGCAATAATTGGCAGGTTGGTCACAAGCTACTACACAGAAAATTCTTAGTTTGACAATAATGTTGGAATTTAAAATTCCCATCTAATTTTTAGATCATATATATGATTTCATAAATTAAAAAAAAACTATCAATCTTTTAAAATAATGTTTTAACTGATTTAAATCAGAAGATCCCACCCAAGTCTTTTTTCCAGCTTTACAATTGACAAATAAAGATTGTATATATTCAAAGTGTAAAATGTGAGACTTCATATATGTAGACATTGTGTAATGACCACCATAAAATTAATTTACACATCTGTCATCACCCATAACCACCCATAGTTACCATTTTGCATGTGGGGGATGGAGGTAAAGAAAATTTGCTCTTATGAAATTTCATGTGAACAATACAATACTATTAACTACAAATACTATGCTGTACATTAGATTCTCTATAACTTATTCATTTTATAATTAAATTTTTTTCCCCAGTATTACTTGATATAACTTGTTTTAATATTCTGAATAAAGCTTTTCTCGCCCCTTTATAAGAATTAACAACAGCTTTAAGCAAATTTACAAAGAATGCAGTTTTTTTTTTAGATGGCTGGAGTGCAGTGGCACGATCTCAGCTCACTGAAACCTCTGCCTCCCAGATTCAAGTGATTCCTCTGACTCAGCCTCCCAAGTAGCTGGGACTACAGGCACATGCCACCACACCTGGCTAGTTTTTTATGTTTTAGTAGAGACATAGCTTCACTTTGTTGGCCAGGATGGTCTTGATCTCCTGACCTCGTAATCCGCCCGCCTCAACATCCCAAAGTGCTGGCATTATAGACGTGAGCCACCGCACCCTGCCCAAGAATGCAGTTTTTATACATGATATTTTAAGGTATTAAAACATAAATTGTGTTTTAAAGGGATTTTTTCTTCACAGAGTAGATGAAATTTTTCATTTTAGACATTCTTTTCTTTTATACAGTATTCTGTTATAACACATATTCAGAATTTACCCAATTAAAATTATATTTTACATTGTAAACACCTTTTTTAAAGATTCTATTTCCAATTTGTTTATTAAATCTAACTAAAATAAGAAATCAGCTCATTCGGAACTGACAAATAAACATTGTATATATTCAAAGTGTAAAATGTGAGGACTTCATATATGTATACATTGTGTAATGACCATGATAAAATTAATTTACACATTATTTAATAAAAAACTGGTTATTTTATTCACAGATTATCAAAAAATCTTACTATTTTCTTCAATAAACTTTAAAAAAATTGTTGTCATTTTAGTTTGAGGGGATTATGATTGTCTTCTCTCTGTTTTTATTAAGGGATCTAAAGGTTTCATGCAGATTACAGAAAGAATCCAAATATGTTATAAATAAATGTGGTTAAACAGAAAAAAAAATCTTCCACAGATACAGAGAAAAAAAGTTCATCTATTTTTGAAAAAGTGTTTTGTTTCTAGAATTTTACTATTGGTTCAGACTAGGATATATGTGCTCCCAAGTGAAGAAATGAGAAAAGTTTAAGTGGTAATTGCTGAAGCGGAGAGACCATTTAGATCAAAGAGATATTGTTTAAAGGTCTAAAGATAAAGTATGTTTTTATTGTAGCTTTTAGCTTGCTTCAAGATCTATTGCCTTTAAGGTTGAAAAAAACACTCCAAAGGGGGCAATAATGATTCTGAATACAGACATTATACTCTGCTGATGATGTCCTTTCCCATCATTCTGTAAGTGTTTTTCTATTATTGATATACACCAGACTACATTGTGTACCTTTCTCTATGAATAATGAAAGCAGGCATAGCACAAGAACTATAACAGAACTGCTGTAAACAGATACTTCTGTTTCTTTACCACTGTTTTATTAACAAATTACTTCCATTAAACAGATTACGAGGTTGCAAAAAGCAATCCAGAATGAAATAGTCCAGTCCTAAATTTCATTTTGTAATGAATTGAACTCATTTGCCTGCAGTAGGTTCAGTCCCTCATTGTTTTGTGACTGCATGAGTCTATTTTATATCTTGAATTGTGAGTGTGCCCTCTCCAATAGGACTTTATGAATCACCTTTTCTAGGGGGAACGGATGTTTCCAATTAAGTGAAATATACACATCTCACCTCCTGATGTGAAAAAGGGTATGCTATATATAATAGACCTCACATTAGAACAAAGCACTCCACAGCCCTGTGTTTTCTACTATGGTTATTCTATCATCCAATAGTTTGAGATAAAATTATTGGTTTTTCAGTAGTCACAAATCCAAAACTTACAATTAGCATCATTTTAATCTTAAACCAGTACTTCACTATTGAACATTGAAACTTTAACCCTCTAAATTTCTTAGAAGATCTCTAATGTGTTCTGTTTTAAACAATTTTAATAGAAGGGAACAAACTGTGGAAATTGGCTCTTTTATCTCAGAGCCTATAGATATTTGAGGGGAGTTGATTGCTATACAATCTTTTTTTCTTTAGGATCTAATGAGAAGAGGCTACAGTTATATTTGTTTTATTGTTTGAACTTTGACAAACGTTGGTAATACTGTATCAGTCCTGAAGCTGATTTCAAAGTAGGTTTGGTCTGTGAAAACCAGAAATCTGATCATTACAGTTGCTGAAGGAGTCATCACAGTTGCTGCAGTAAAAGGACTCTCACCAAAATCCTCAGGTGCCCAGGCTCAGGAAATAAGGGAGATTTCCTAGAATTGGTTTCCATTGGAAAGTGCTAGATATAGAGTTGAACACATTTTTATTTTAAAATACCAATTTGCCAAGTCAATCCTAAGCAAAAAGAACACAGCAGGAGGCATCACACTACCGGACTTCAAACTATACTACAAGGCTACAGTAATCAAAACAGCATGGTACTGGAACCAAAACAGAGATATAGACCAATGGAACACAACAGAGGCATCGGAGGCAACACAGCATATCTACAACCATACAATCTTTGATAAACCTGACAAAAACAAGCAATGGGGAAAGGACTCCCTGTTTAATAAATGGTGTTGGGAAACTGGCTAGCCATGTGCAGAAAGTAGAACTGGACCCCTTCCTGACACCTTACACTAAAATTAACTCCAGATGGATTAAAGACTTAAACATAAGACCTGGCACCATAAAAACCCTAGAAGAAAATCTAGGCAAAACCATTCAGGACATAGGCGTAGGCAAGGACTTCATGACCAAAACACCAAAAGCATTGGCAACAAAAGCCAAAATAGACAAATGGGACCTAATCAAACTCCACAGCTTCTGCATGGCAAAGAAACAGTCATTAGAGTGAATCAGCAACCAACAGAATGGGAAAAAATTTTTTCAGTTTACCCATCTGACAAAGGGCTGATATCCAGAATTTATAAAGAACTCAAACAGATTTACAAGAAAAAAAACAAACAAGCCCATCCAAAAATGGGTAAAGGATATGAACAGACACTTTACAAAAGAAGACATACATGAGGCCAACAAACATATGAAAAAATCCTCATCATCACTGGTCATTAGAGAGATGCAAATCAAAACCACATTGAGATAACATCTCACGCCAGTTAGAATGGCGATCATTAAAAAATCTGGAGACAACAGATGCTGGAGAGGATGTGGAGAAATAGGAACACTTTTACACTGTTGGTGGGAGTGTAAATTAGTTCAACCATTGTGGAAGACAGTGTGGCGAGTTCTTAAGGACCTAGAAATAGAAGTTCCATTTGACCCAGCAATCCCATTACTGAGTATATATCCAAAGGACTATAAATCGTTTTACTATAAGGACACATGCACCTGAATGTTCATTGCAGCACTGTTAACAATAGCAAAGACCTGAAACCAACCCAAATGCCCATCGATGATAGACTGGTCTGGGAAAATGTGGCACATATACACCATGTAATATTATGCAGCAGTCACAAACGATGAGTTCATGTCCTTTGTAGGGACATGGATGAATCTGGAGAACATCATTCTCAGCAAACTGACACAAGAACAGAAAATGAAACACCGCATATTCTGATTCATAGGCGGGTAATGAACAGTGAGAATGCATGGACGCAGGGAGGGGAGCACTACACACTGGGGTCTATTGGGGGTAATAGGGGAGGGACAGTGGGGGGGGGTGGGGAGGGATAGCATGGGGAAAAAATGCCAAATGTGGGTGAAGTGGTGGAAGGCAGCAAAACACACTGCCATATGTGTACCTATGCAACTATCTTGCATGTTCTGCACATGTACCCCAAAACCTAAAACGCAATAAAAAAATAAAAATAAATAATACCAATTTGAAGTTAAACCTCTGTCTGTTCCTCAAAAGTTCCCACATTTGCATATTATTGTGTTCAAACTTCCTTTACATTATATATTTAAAAGACTTCATACAAGGTTCTGCCAATTGGACATTTTACACGCTAACCTAAAAAATGCAATTAAATACTGTAAAATACCAATATTATATTTTAAATTTCATTCTTTCATGATTGAGAATTTTTTGCATATTTCCAAAATAATGCAGTTTTTTTCTTAGACCCTCCAAATATTCATAAGAATTACTTCAAAAGCAGGGGAAATTAAAAAACAATAGTTAAAAGAAATTACTCATTCTTTTACATTTCTTTCTTAAAACATTTATTTGTTTAGAAATAGGTATTTCATGTTTATATGGTTGTCTCTTTTTTTCCAAAAAATATATCATATTTAAAAGGAGATTTCTCGGTAATAAAGCAGAATTACAAAATCTACTTCCCTCAGTATTAGATAAAATTTAAAAAAGTAACAACCAAGCAAAAATCTCCAACAGCTTTAAGCAAATTTAGAAGCAAAATTTCATGTCATAATCTTTAAAAAAAGTTTGACCAAGCTAAGAAATAAATTCTACTGCATCAATGTTTATGTTATAACACCTTGATGTCATTTTGAGCAAGAACATGAGTCAAGAAAATCTCCAAACTTCTCAATAGTATCAAATTTGAAAATAAATAGGTAAACATAGTTACTAGGAAGTCTAGGAAAAGCAGAGGTTCCAACCTTACAGAATAAAAGCTCCTAGCCATTTTCAAGTGGTGCAAGTGGAGGTGTAGGGAATGATTCAAGGCCCCAAGTCTTCTGCCCAGGGATCCTGATATACTACTGCCTAAGTAGAGAGAACCCTGGTTCATAACATCAAATAAACGAAAGTTAAGCAGTGCTCCCCATATCAAGTAAAGATAGTAGTTGCCACAAAACTCTTTCTTTAAAGTGAAACAAAAAGTCACATCTCAAATCACAATGGTAGTTGGATATGGAGGAAAATAGCTTTCAGATAGAGCACTCACGGAGTCAAGGAGAATGGATCCACAGAATGCAACAACAAACAAGGGTTTTGGCACAGCTCACCATTTTCATGAACAAGATGAATAGAAAATGCATTGCAAATTAGCAAGCATACCACAGAAAGAGATAAAGGAAATGTACATCACTTTTTTTTTTTAAATGTTAAAGACTCCAATCTGAAACTCAATGCAGGAAACAAAGGGAAAAAAAAGGTATCTACTTCACAATCAAGAAAAAACAGTGAGCTTATAGTTAAAAGGATCAATACAAAACTTATAGAAATAAAAACTAAATTAAAAAAAAATGTGTTCAGTTAGCCATGCCTGAAAAAAATCATAGCATTTATGTAAATAAGGCTTCCACTGGGTAAAAGCAGATAATCGAACAAATGAAACAAACATTGAAATAAAAGTATATATGAATATTAAAATGGTACACTGCATTTTAAAAAATATGATGTACGGGCAAGGCTCAGTGGCTCATGCCTGTAATCCCAGCCCTTTGGGAGGCTGAGGTGGGAGGATCAGGAGGTAAAGAGATTGAGACCATCCTGGCCAACGTGGTGAAAACCCATCTCTACTAAAAGTACAAAAATTATCTGGGGATGATGGCACACACCTGTAGTCCCAGCTACTCGGGTAGCTAAGGCAGGAGAATCACTTGAATCCAGGAGGCAAAGGTTGCAGTAAGCCGAGATCACACCACTGCACTCCAGCCTGGTGACAAAGTGAGATTCTGTCTCAAAAAAAAAAAAAGAAAAACCGACATAGAATAAGAGACAGGGAATTATATTGCAATTATACTATTGAAGCCGAAAAATGATAAGTTCTTCAGGGTCCATGAAGAAAATATCAAGTCATTCACAGAGATGAGAGGTAGGCTTGGTCATATTGGCAAGAGATTTTTTTCATAACAAATTGCAGACACAAGTGACCAAATTATCTATAGATCTGAGGAGAATATATTATAACACAAGAATACTATAAAGAACTTTTTTTTGGCTTACATATAACAGCAAGACAAAAATATTCTCAGAAAGTAATGAACTCGAAGAATTTGTATAAATCTACGTTCTAAGAGACCAATAATGATATGCTCCGACTGTGTTATTTCTGGATGGAGACATATTTTGGTTATTTTATTTGACTCTTTTCCTTACTTCTTAAAATAATGTTTACATGTTAATTTGTATAAAATAATTAAATGATTCCTCTGAAATGTTTAAAATGTGATTTTAGTGATTAATATCCATTTTAGGGCTATAATTCAATTATCATAGTTTACATTTCATTTGTTTCTAAGTTTTTCTTGCTGTCAATCATATTTTAATAAATATATTTATCCTATATATAAAAATTTGTGTCACTGATTGTTTCTAGGAACTGATTCTAAAAATTACTATTTCAAAGAATAACATTTTAAGATAATAATTAATTGCTTTACAGAGAGATTGTCTTCATTTACCCTTCCATTAAAAGTGAAATTCACTGTTTAGCTTACTATTATTTTTTCTCCTAATCTTTCCTTAGTTTGTGATATCATTCATCATGTATGAATTTTCTTTCTTTGTTTTTTTAATTAGTATTATTCTATTTTTTAAAAGTTTATTTATTATACTTTAAGTTCTGGGATACATGTGCAGATCGTGCAGGTTTGTTACATAGGTATACATGTGCCATGGTGGTGGTTTGCTGGATCCATTGCCCCATCATCTACATTAGATATTTCTCCTAATGCTATCCATCCCCAATCCCCCCACCCCTTGCTATTCCTGACCTCCCACCCCCCGGCCCCAGTGTGTGATGTTCCCCTCCCTATGTCCATGTGTTCTCATTGTTCAACATCCACTTATGAGTGAGAACATCCAGTGTTTGGTTTTCTGTTCTTGTGTCAGCTTGCTGAGAATGATGGTTTCCAGTTTCATCCGTATCCTAATTATTTTTAACTTTCCTGCATTTTCCTGCTTTATTATTAATAAATCAATTTGATGTAAATAGCATTTATAATTAAAATTAAATATTTTAAATTTTAATTTTCTAGTCATAGTCCTTATGTTGACTTTTCACATCCACTGTCTGTTATTACAATGCTTTTTGATAGATTGAAGATACCAGTTTTTAGTTGCATTCCTTATAATGTTCCTAGTTCTTCATTTACATTTAATTTTAGTAATATTCTTTAGTACCATTTATTTTTATTTAGCAATATATTAAATTTGTGTTGTATTTTTAATCATTTCATTTTATTTCTTATCCATAAATCAGTTCAATATTTACCTGCATTTTATTCAGTTTTCTATTTTTATTTTCATTTTATAACTTTGATACTTTATCAACCTAAAATTTATTTTGAGATATAAGAAGAAAATCCAATATGACTGTTTATAAGAAATAATCTTTTCCTCAGCACAATATTTTAGACAATGAGCTTTATTTTTTCATAATTATTCCTAGAAATTAATTTTTCCAGATAACTTGGCAAAAATTTGGCAAGAGACAAAATCAGTACTATGGAGTTCTAATGTGTTTTGTGTAAATTATTAAAATATTTAGAAAAAAATCATTTTCTAAAATCTAGGGTTAAATTGTGATTATCCATATGTTTAAATTTAATTGATAACTAAAATCTTTTATAATTTTTTATCATTATATAATTAGTTTTTTAAATAATTATTTTCATGTCATTTTTTTTTTTTACTTTTTGGAGGAGAGATTGTAAATGAAATCAGTTTTCTATTTTTGATTGATGACATCAAAAATAGTACTTACTTCATAGTAAAAAAAATACTGAACTTATATAAAACACAAGTATTGACTGACTCTTTAAGGCTTTATGTAATGTCTATATATCTATTAGATATAATAGATAGCTATATATTACCTATATATTTATTATATATATTACATAAAGTTTTTAGATAGGATGTCTTCAAACTCATCTTTTTTCTTGAAATAATTAGAAAGAGAACTCTAATTCTGTTTCAACATTCACTAATCAGAATTGCCAGAACAATTATGTATACTTCTGATAAAAGAAAGTAAAATCATTTTATTATTAATTTGAATTAAAATGAACAAGGATATAGCTTATTTATTATTCATTATATTCATGGAATCTCTCTTAACTTTAAATAACTAAATTTTTAGTTACATAAGAATTGAAATCTTCTAAAATGCCATTACAAAAATATAAATATGTTTACAAAGTTTTATTTGGAATGACCCGCTTTGTATTACCTGTTCTCAAATATTAAATCACCTGTGTCATATTAGAACTAATTTTAGTTATTTCTATAATGTATTGCTGAACTATATTGTTAATATTTTTTATAAATTTCGAATATGTATTAGGATTGATCTGTCATTTTCTTTTTATGTATTTTAGAAATGGTTGAGAGAATTTTGCTAGTTTGAAAAAAAATGAGAATTTATATTTTGTGTTTTCCGCAGTTGTTTACACAGTATGAGGATTTTTCTGATAGCTGAAATGCTTTGAGAATTTATCAATTAGCCTTTTAAAAAAATGTGAATAATTTGTATCTACTCAGATATTGATCCATTTATGTGAGATTTTAAAATAATAATCCAAATAGCAGTTAAATTTTTATTAAATTGCGGATATATACCTTCTTCTCATACCCAATATATTTTAATATATTTTGTGTTTTCTCTCTCTTTGATGTGTGTGTGTGTGTGTGTGTGTGTGTGTGTGTGTGTGTGTGTGTAGCCAATGATACAGGGATTAAGTTGAATTAATTCTATGCTTCTATTTTTTTCAGTTTGTCAGTCTTTGCTTTTATTTTTTTTCCTCAAGATTGTTTTCATATGCTGCTTCAAATAGTGTAATAGAATTTGTAGTTTTCTCTTTCTGGACTTTTTGTTCTAAGTAATAATATGAATTATTTGGTATATTTGAACAGTTTCAAAATGCAATGCTCATATTGTTTAATATTTATTAAATAGGTTGGATTAATATTTTTTCTTTTCCTCCTTAAACTATACATTACTTTTAAAAGTTCCAAGGCATAGATGATTGAATTAATCAAATCTTTCAGTCACAATATATTAGTATCATTAGCCTTCTTTTCTTTTATTTACTTTTAAGAATATAATGAACATATGAGAACTCAACATGTGACGCAAGAATTAAATGATCACCATTAACTTTTGTGGGATTTTCTTGTATGTGCACCTTTTCTATTCAACTCCCCTTCTTCTCAATATGTGTGTGTGCATTTCTGTATTTATTTACATTATTTATTACTGAACAACATAGTTTTATATATTACCTATTTTCAAACTTTCTATGAAGGTGATGGTACTGCATGTGACCTTCCATCCAATACTATTATAAGATTGTCAATGTTATTACACATAACTGTAAGTCAATCATTACGTTTCCTGATGCATATTCTATTGCATGATTGTAATGCAATGTATTTATGTATTTATCGTATTCATGGGACTCATGATGTTTTAAGTTTTCTCCCTTCAAAAAATTACTTTTCTGAACCTTAATTGTACATGCTCCTTGTAGACTTCTGAAAGAGTTTCTCTTGGATAAATACTTAGGAGTTAAACTATCAGGGCTATAGGGGAAGCAAAAGCTCATTTTTACAAGACAATGCCAAATTGTTTTCCATGCTGATTGTTCCAATTTATGCTTCTGCCAGTATAATTGACCTCTGTGATCCATATCATCTGTAAAATTCAGTACAGTCAGATTTAATTTTTGCCTATTGAATGGGACTGAAATAGTATTGCATAGCTATCTTGCATTATACTTTTATTCTTATTAATGAGTTCAGGGGGGGCCGGGCACGGTGGCTCAAGCCTGTAATCCCAGCACTTTGGGAGGCCAAGGCGGGTGGATCACAAGGTCAAGAGATCGAGACCATCCTGGTCAACATGGTGAAACCCCGTCTCTACTAAAAAAAAAAAATGCAAAAAATTAGCTGGGCACGGTGGCGCGTTCCTGTAGTCCCAGCTACTCGGGAGGCTGAGGCAGGAGAATTGCCTGAACCCAGGAGGCGGAGGTTGCGGTGAGCCAAGATCGCGCCATTGCACTCCAGCCTGGGTAACAAGAGCAAAACTCCGTCTCAAAAAAAAAAAAAATGAGTTCAGGGCATCTTCATATCTTTATTGACCATTTGTATTACTTTTCTTACAAAATACCTGATTATGTTAGAATATTATTTCTATTCTTTTTACTTGTTTTCTGATTGTTCAATGAGAATTCTCATATATTTTGAAATGAATGCTTTGTGGTCTACATTTGTTGCAACTATTTTATGTCCGTTTGTGTTTTCTCTTTTCACTGTCTCCGAAATGCATTTTCATGACCTAAAGTTCTTAATTTTTATATAGTCAAATTTGTATGGTTTTTGCCTTGTGTCTAGTTAATGAAATCTACATTTTCCAACTCTTTTTATGAAATAGTCACTTCTTTGGCCCAAAACCTGCCATGCCATATCTGTCACAAAGCAAAGCTCCTTGTAAGTATGAGGTCTATTTTGTAACTCCCTATTCTCTTCTATTGGTGATTGCCTATCTTTGAATGACCCCAACACAGTCTTAACATCTTGGTTTTATAAAATGCTTATCTGCTTTTCTTCCCTCTTTTCTTTTTCTTGAGAGGTTTTGTGTTTTTGATCCTTTGTACTTAAATATATGTTTTAGAAACAGTTTATTGTTTCAAGACGCTTGTTTGAGGTAGTTTGAGTCTAGATTTAGGTAGTTTGACACATTTAAAATATTAAGCATGGCTATGCATGAATATTATATATCTCTCCAGTTACATAAATCTTCATGTAAGGGTTATTCTGCATGGTAATTTTTGTGAATACTAAGGATTAGCATTATGTAAAGCTTTTATTAATTTACAGTTATTTTTTAATATTGTTGAAACAAAGACATCTACATTTTGGGATTTATTGATTATTTTCTCTACCATTATATGGTGATAGATAAATTTTTTTCTCTAAATATAGATATATTTGATGGCTTTTTATAGACATATATAAACATACATTAAAAATTATTTATATGATAAAAATAATCAATATACCTCATTTAAATTCCTTTAGTTTTTAAAATATTGACGATGCTTTAAAGAATCCCACCAAACTCTTTATTTATGTTTCATTGTTTGCAGCATTTTTATGTCATAAAGCTATCTTGTTTCAAGGAAAAATATTAATAATTTTTCATCTTCATTGAAGATTGTATTCACTTCTATTGATATCAGATAAACATTCCTTTTTTGGTTTAATATTTTATGCTTTGAATTATTTTTTAAGAAGAATTCACTATGTTTACTTATTTTTCTAGTGATAACCTCGCATCCTTCACCAGCCTTTTATTTTAACTCTTTCTGATATATTAGGGCAAACCGATATAGTTGGATTGTTGCTGAAGTTATATTTGTAGGTTTATATCTAGATTGTTAGCTTTTTGGAAGAAATAACTGTCCTTTAGATGTTTTTATATCCCCTGAGCAATCTCTACATTGCTCTGAAGATTAGAGAAAGCTTTTAGGACTTTGATCTATTAATTCTAAAATAATGTATTTTATAAATTGTCAGTGTAAAAGGTTATAGTGTAAAAATCATGAGACCTTTTACCTTCGATATTAGTTTGCTATCACAATGCCATTTGACCTCTCTGTCTCACACTTTCTCTAGGTGAAAAAGAATGAAAATTGTGTTTCCTTATCAGGAAAACAGAGGTTCCCAGAGTAAAGGCACTTAGTGAAATGCTCGCTAACATTATTATGTCTTCCATAAAACTTTGCACAGGTGCTACCAGTTTTTCACAAAATAAATTTCCAGAGCCTGAACAATACTTATTTAACATAAAAGTCACAGTTTAAATTTTTGCTGAGATGTTGTTAAAGCTTCACCTGATTCAAATCTAGCCAAGAACCAGTGAAGTCAACTAATTGGTTAAGTCTGCTCAAGGTGACGAGCTGCCGGCTGGTAGACAAAACATTTAGAAACCAGCCTGAAAATGCTACATCTAATTTTACTTAGGATGTAAGAAGAGATCCAGAAGACTGGTCTGTTTACCGGCAAGGAAACATGTATTCCCACGCTTATTCTCAGATCATCTGGGAGGAGGAGGGCTTGTAGAGGAAGGAGGCAGCTCATTTCCATGGATGTTTACCAAATTATTATAAAAATTGTGTGTGATATCATGTAAAATTTGACCCAGGAAATGTCATATTTTGGTTACAAAAGTAAACATTGTTATTTAAAAATTCTCTCTAAGAGGAAAGAAAGCAAACGTTTAACAGTCTAAATTATAAGACTGTATATCTTTTTCTAACAACTTTCTGTTAGAGAATTCAGAAAGTTCAGAGGTATATTTTGTTCAAGTGTTCGTGTGCTGTGCACGAAAACACATCTCATATATTCTGGTGGTAGAGTAAGAATATGCTGCAGATAAAGAGGGCAGTAAAAAGTCTACAAGTTCTAGTGGTGTCACAAGGACAAACTAAACTCTTCCAGGGAAAGGCCCATGATATAAAGTCTTGCTATACAGACAATGATAAATCTTTCCACTTAGCTATCTTCTTTCAGGCTTTGATTACCAGGCCATGTAATCATTCATTCATTTTTGGAGTTGTGTGGCCTCTAGTGGTATGTAGAAATATCATACAATCAATATTACAAACCTGAACATGTTTATCGCCCAAGATTGAGAATTCTAAAAGATGTTGAGTATTATTTTAACTTAAAACAATTAGGTATACATTACTTTGACTTCATATTCATAGGATGCTCTTATCCTGTTTGGTCTAAAGTTGCTGCTATCCCTCTCTTTATATTTATTAGAAAAGTATGTGAAAATAATTATTTTGGTTTTCTTCATGTTGTTTCTTACATTTTTCCCAGAGATCAATGCCAATATTTAGAATTTATAAGATATTTTCCTTGAATTAATAGAAATTATTTTCTAAGAGTATAATCAAATTTTTAAATTTTACTAAAGAGTTTTCTAGGCATTTTGCCTCTAACGCAAAAGTTGGATGTAATTTATAATGTATTTTTTAGATTACATATTTTTTACCCAAAATTTTGAGGCTTCTATTTATAAATCTTAATACCAGATCTGACAGAATTAATGTGCTGATGGAGAGATGGCAAAATTAATGTCACTATATTGTGTTCAATATGAAAAATGGTCACTCGCTTCTTGGTCTAGAATCACTGTAAGTTGAAAGATCTTAAATGGCAGGGTAATTAGGCTTGTGAATCAATTTACTAATATGTTCATCAAGAAATATTGAACTAGCTATTTCATATCTTCAAAATATATTACTGTTTCAACTTCATTATATATTTTAGTAAATAGGATCTGTTCCCTATTCTGATAAAGAAAGAATAGTATTGATTCTAAGGGGGACTCCAACAAATAGGAAAAATGTACATCTTGTCACAATAGACAGTTTGGCATTAGTGTCTTTCAACATGTGGCACTAAACACAGTACAAGGATTACCACTGGGACTGCCAAATATTTTTTTCTCTGACATTCTTCTTTTCTATTTTAAAACCTTATAGATTCCAAGCCTTAAAAAAACACACACACACACTGAAAGCAGATGGTAATATCTTCCACAGTTAAAGTATTTTCAAATTTATTACAGAGTGTTTGTCTGCTGCTGGAGTTATTCACTAAACTACAAATTTCAAAGACATTTCTCAATTCATCATGTTTACTAGTACAATTCCCCTCATGTTTTAATGAAGGAGTTTATAACTAGAGATAAGAAGATAAAGACAATGTTGTATTTAGTGAGAAACATGGGGTGATAAGAAAATACAAACTAGGTGTCTACTGATGCCCTTTGCAAGGGAAGATCGTTCTGCAGCTTTATCACACTTAAACTTTATAGGCTATCTGAAGAAAATGAAGCGTAGAAATATGTGAGCTATTTACTGGCAGTTATTGAAAATGGGTTTTTTATTTAGTTGCCAACTGAAAATTCAGAAACAAAATAAAAACCTTTCATGGCCATCAGCAATATGACTTTCTAAATAAGAATAATGAATATTGTCTACATAAATGATCCCCATGTTAATTCATCCAAGATCTTTCAGAGTCAGAATAGAACCATTTTAACAGAAATTCTGATAGCTGAACATCTAACATTAAAAAGTCACTTGTATACACACATAAAACCATATTATATAAATGTCTGAGAAAAACAGCATTCCCATGCTGAAATTGACAAGGCAAGGGTGAATACTCTTTGAAAGCCCAAAATTCTTCACAGTTGCCAAAATCTCTCAATTCTGATATTACCAAAGTATTTAGTGGTGGGAGAAATTGAACTCCATTTGTTTGGAAAAAGTTTCTGGGTTGAAAGGAAATGATAATGATACACTCTGAGGAAAGGGTTTACATATTAGGATATATTTTTATGTCAACAGAACGAGATGTCACGTTTGAGTTTCAGTTTCATTTTATCCTTATGTCCATCAATATTCCTGGGCCATGTTGCTTTTGTTAATATTGCATTACCGATATTTTCAAATATGGATACAAATATAGAAATTACTATAATGAATTCTCACATATACAACATCCATCTTCAACCATATTAATACCTTGTATTCCTTATTTGATAAGAACAAGACACCAAAGTTTGGTTAGACATAAACTAGCATCAGAAATTCCTAAGACTTTTAGGGTAATCCTTTGCAGTCATACCTCTCTACCCCAGCCAAATACAACTAGGTCAAACACTCAAATATAAATTTTAGCTTTGTTTACAGGAGTTAAAGCTGAAAGGCAGGTTAGTTATTAATTTAACTAAAACCTAAATAATGAGAATACCAAGAATTTTAACCCTGATTTACCTGCTACTATATACTTTTCCTTATCTTCTCTTTCCACATTTGAAAAATGTATAAAGACAAGTAGATAGTTAGATACATTGCTATGATAAACCAATATTTATACACATGTAAATACTAATATATAGTAAATTGATATATATAGGTTTATAGTTTTTATATATGTATTAACTATAGAGAGTAAACTGTTGTGTGTAAATAAACATATGTTTATTTATATTTATATAACAATAAAATTGTAATATTTACAAACCAATAGAATTGTTTATGAATATTTATATGCTTAAATATGTTTATTTACATGGATACAAATATCAGTTTACTATAGCAGTTGGTAAAAGTTTTAAAAATAAAGTATTCTTAATACCAGAAAATTTGTATTTAGGTTCTAAGCACCAAAGCTTGGTTTTCCACCAACCACTATACTACGGAAAAGTCCTCAAACTCACAGCCCTCATCTACAGACCTTTAGAAAGAAAAGAGGAGGCCAGGCGTGGTGGCTTATGCCTGTAATCCCAGCACTTTGGGAGGTCGAGGAGGGTGGTCAGGAGATCAAGTCCAGCCTAGCCAAGATAGAGAAACCCAGTCTCTACTAAAAAAAAAAAACAAATTAGCCGCACATGGTGGCCTGTGCCTGTAGTCCCAGCTACTCAGAAGGCTGAGGCAGGAGAAAATCACTTGAACCCGGAAAGCTGAGGATGCAGTAAGCCGAATCACTGCACTCCAGGCTGGGCAACAGAGCAAGACTTCCTCTCAAAAGAAAATGAAAAAGAAAAAGAAGAAAAGAGGAGCCCATAGGGGTTAAAAGATTCAATTTGAACATGAGATAAACTGCGGTTCTTCTATAATGAGTAGTTTAGGTCAATATCTCCTTAGAGTTATTTCTGATTTAGTAATTCAGTGAAATTCAATTAAAATTTAAAGTGACTTGAAGTGCTTACAAAGTCGGAGGTAATATCCCTAAATTACCTCTGAATATCTCTCTAAATATTTAGAGATTTTTATTTATAAATAGTACTTTCAACTTACTATTTTATATAATTAAAAAAGTCATTTCCAATCAGGGTAGCAAGAGTAGATTTCCCAATTTTCCCGTGAAGAGCTCACCTGTCACGTTTCTCTCAATGTAGAATAATATCAGAAAGAATGAAAAACAAGGTCATTGTTATGAATGGCCATATCTGCTGCCTCCTCAGTGGGAGAAATTCTAAGATGAACCTCTGTGTTGTGATACTTCTGTATAGCCTTGAAGTAAACTTTTTTCCCTAAACCTTTCTTCTTTGACAAAGTTCAGCTTGACTTTCTAAATAAGATTAATGCTTATGGTCGACACAGATTATTCTGATGTCAGTCAGTGCTCTGTTCTTCCCTTCATTGTTAAAACAATATTGGTACCGGCAGGTATAAAACACACTTTCCAACACAGGCAGACAGCGAGTTCTGTTCAGAATCTGAATTCAAATTAGGTCCGATATTAATTGCAAATGGTAAAAAACGTTTGCTTTAGTTTTTTAATTAAGATTAATGATGGTGGTTTGAAGAGCTGATACTAAGACCCTGGCATTAACAGCAATCATTTTTCAACTGTGGCAAACATGCTTTTCTTTTGAAGTCCTTTTTAGTTCAGAATAAGAGTTGGCAAGAAGGTGGTGTTGAGAGGTGCAGAAGATGCTATAGCAGCACTTCTTAAGACAACCACAAATATAAGGAACACACAAATTCTCAGAAAACAACATTGATCAGGCAGCACATATCTCTCCAAAACCTGCTCTCCTGAAAACGAGCTCAGTATTATGAATAACAAGGGCCTCCATGTTCTTAAATCAGATTGTATTAAAAGTAACAAATAACTGGTAAAAATAAGTGTTTCCAATTAAAGTGCTTCCGGATATCTGTTGATTGTGAGCGAGATGATTTACCTAGAGTGCACAGCCGGAGCACAGACACGCCATCTGGAATTACTAACAGAGAAACCCATAAAATCATCGATGTATTACATGACTTACTGTCAGGCCTCCATGGAGTAGGTATCTCATATTCTAAAGCTTCACATTTGGATCACTTTAGAACTTGCTTAAGACAGAACATGTTTCATTCAAAAAAGTCCCTCTTTTTGGATTGTGTTGTGTATACTCGGAAAAATAATTCCTCAGAGCTAGATGAAAGAAAATATGGGGAAACTGCAACCAGTACGATTTTCTTGCAGCTGCTTTGTCAGTTTTAGACAACTGCAGAAATTATACAGTGGATTTTGTTCCACAATCAGTAACACACGTCATGTCTGAAAATATAGACCTCTTTGGAAAGATGATTGCTTGGTGCCCTTAGGATTTTGAGGTGGTGTTTAACTTTTTTTTTTTTACAATTATATATGAACACAAGAGAGCTTTTGTGTGCCAAGACATACATGTTCTTTAGGCAAACAAAAGTGGAAAAGTTTAACACATTTTACATTAATAGAAACAGAATTGAATTTGCTTGAGTTCTATTTATGAATGGCATTATTTATACAGCTGTGAATTATACTGAAATATGACAATGTGGGAAAAATCTACATTCATTGAATTATCCAGCAGACTTCTGTTTTTTTTAATGCATATTCATCATAAAATCTAAAACATCAATTTTTGAAAATATTGAAGGCTTTTAGAAAATGTTTCAAACTTGTTTTTTATGATAAAACTGCTTTTGAAATGAATTGTATACCTCAACTAATTGTATATCTTGACTTTCAGACTTGAAAGGAAAGATACAATTCATTGTATGCCTTAACATATCTTTCCTTTCAAATGTGAAGACCTTTTCTTCCCTAGCCCTAAATAACGGAAGAATCATACTCTCCAACTCTAAAGTATCTCCTTAAATTTATTGACTAGGAAGGACTTATGGGTCATTATCTAAAAATCATTCCCACAGCATATCCAGATTTATCATTACTATAGCATATCCAGCTTTATTTATCCTTCCGAAATGGAGTAAACATCATTTCAGAATATTTAAATTATTTTAATTCTGGGAAAGTCAATATTGAAATGTTGTGATCCAAATCTAGTATCTCTATAATCATTATTAGTGTTGCCCTCAGGTCCTTGGTATACTGAATGGGCTTCTTCAGCTTCTGGCAATGGCAAAAAATGTAAACAAGTGTACCATGCAACAGTTAAAACTACATAGAAGTGAGCAAGAGAGAGGATACTTCACATAACTACAGGTGCACCAGTGAATGTTGCTTAGTTATAAAATTCCTTTTCTCCCTATCTCCATCACTGTCAACTCTCATCTGTTAAAAAATGTGGATAAGCCAGGCGCAGTGGCTCACACCTGTAATCCCAGTACTTTAGGAGGCTGAGGTGGGTGGATCATGAGGTTAAGATGGAGACCATCCTGGCCAAAATGATGAACCCATCTCTACTAAAAATACAAAAATTAGCTGGGTGTTGTGGCGTGTGCCTATAGTCCCAGCTACTCAGAGGGCTGAGGCAGGAGAATTGTTTGAACCCAGGAAGGTGCAGGTTGCAGTGAGCCGACATGGCACCACTGCACTCCAGCCTGGACAACAGAGTGAAACTCCATCTCAAAAAAAAAAGTGAGTACTCTTGAATTTCTGAATAATACCAAATTTTCTACTCATAAATTGTTGACCTTTTACATAGTTCACTGACCAAACTCACTGTTGATCTACTTATTTGCTTTTTCTTATCTTTTTTTTTTCTTTTACCCTTATAGGGTCTTTCCTGATAGGTATTTGACCTTATCAAGTCTTTTCCAAGGCAGCTGGGATTTTCTGTTATATTTTATTTCCTTATCCAAAGCATTGCAAGTTTCGTACTCTATACTAATTTTGGTATTAGTTTTCTATTAATGCTGTAACAAATTTCCACAAACTTATTAGCTCAAAGCAACACACATTTATGATCTTATAAACATATAAATCACAAGTCAAGCATGGGGTCTCACCATGCTAAAATATGGGTTTCGGCAGGATTGAAATTTCTTTTGTTGTTGGCTTTAGGGAAAAAATTGTTTTCTAGCCTTATCTGGCATTTAGATACCACCTACATTCCTCCATTGTCAAAGCCAAGAAAGTCACATCTCTCTGACCCTTTCCTTCTCCCTTCATATCTCCTCTGACCATAGTCAGGAAAGATTCTCTGCTCTTAAAGACTCATGTGAGTTGATTGGCCCTAAGAGGTAACATAAGATAATGTTCAAGTCTCAAGGTCATAACTTAAAATTACATCTGCAAAACTCTTTTGCCATGTAAGTAACATATTGACAGGCTCTGGGCATAAGGGCGTGGACAACTTTTGGGGTAATCATTCTGCCTATCACACCACTTGAATAATTCTGAATCTAAGGCCGGGTGCGGTGGCTCAAGCCTGTAATCCCAGCACTTTGGGAGGCTGAGGCGGGTGGATCACGAGATCAAGAGATCGAGACCATCCTGGTCAAAATGGTGAAACCCCGTCTCTACCAAAAAAAAAAAAAAAATACAAAAAAAAAAAATTCGGAATCTAATTTGCCATGACTTGGCTATATTATCCTCAGGTCACTGCAAAATAGTAGGGGTTCAAATTTGGTAGAAGAACTGGAAGATATTCGAGGAGGATCAGTATATACATATACGGCCCTAAAAGGCATATTTTTCGAAGGATAAATAAACTAATTGCTCTAACATGTTAATAAAGGAAAATTATTGCTGTACCCCATTATTTTAATTGTGTGCTTCCAACCAGCAGCTCAACCAGTTACAGATACACATCTTTTCCCTATCTCTACAGTGCCTAGGATAAATGGAAAAGAATGTAATCACCTTTAACACCAAGGCTCTATTTCTCACTTGTGTCTCATGTCTGTTTTGCTGCATGCTTTGACATAATCTTTTCATTCTTATATTCTGGTGCCTTCATAGAATTTTAGACCTGCTATTTTTTCTAGTCTCTAATGTCTGTTCTCCACAGGTTTGTTCCTCAGTCTAGCCCAGTGATCTTAAACTTAGTGTTTATACTTGTCCTCTAGGTAGTATCTGTATGTTGTTTCCACTTAAGACTACACATATAGTTGCAACCTTCACTTCTATTTTTGTCCTCTTATCATGCAGTTTCTCCTCCAGAAAACAAATGTCTGTCTTACATTATGATAATTAGAAGAGGGTTTAAGAGAGAGATCATTTATAAAAGTTACCGCACGCGGGCCGGGCGCGGTGGCTCAAGCCTGTAATCCCAGCACTTTGGGAGGCCGAGGCGGGTGGATCACAAGGTCAAGAGATCGAGACCATCCTGGTCAACATGGTGAAACCCCGTCTCTACTAAAGATACAAAAAATTAGCTGGGCATGGTGGTGCGTGCCTGTAATCCCAGCTACTCAGGAGGCTGAGACAGGAGAATTGCCTGAACCCAGGAGGCGGAGGTTGCGGTGAGCCGAGATCGCGCCATTGCACTCCAGCCTGGGTAACAAGAGCGAAACTCCGTCTCAAAAAAAAAAAATGAATAAAAAAAAAAAAATAAAAAAATAAAAATAAAAAAATAAAAATAAATAAATAAATAAATAAATAAAAAGAAAAAAAAAAAGTTACCGCACGCAACGAAGAGACAGAGATAACCCAGTCCTAATCAAAGCAGAATTGTCATCACCCTTGGTAGGCCCAAAGGAAAAAAAAGAAGAAATGGTTACCAGAATACAGTCAACTCTCTGTATCTGCATGTTCCTCATCTGCAGTTTCAACCAACTGTGGATAGATAATGTTTATAAACCCCAATAAAAATAACAATGCCACAATAAAAAAGTATATAAAAAGTAGAGCATAACTACTTATGTAGCATTTACATCATAATGGGTTTTTAAATAATCTAGAGAAGACTTAAAGTATATGGGAGGATTGTGTAGATTATATGCAAATCCCATTTTTTATAAGGAACTGAAAGTTTTGGTATCTGCAGTGAGACAGATGGGGAGTAGTGGTTCTAGAACCAATTTCTTGTGAACACTAAGGGCCACCTGTATAGAAGGAGCATTAAAATGAGCTAAAACAATCAACTCCATGCTAAGATAGATAAAATTAAATTAATACTGCACCAAGGGATTTGTCAAGATAAATAGAAAGAAAAAGTGGAAGATATTGATAGCAGTATCTATAGAGGTCAGGTGTTTATGAGGAATTTAGCAGAATAAGAAAGCTATTATGCGTACATTATAATATCATTAGATGAAGAGCTGCCAAAAAACAAGAAGAAAGAAGAAAAAGGAAAAGACATGTAATTCTACCATCTTTTTTCCAGCTGTGCAAGTGCCACATGTCTCAAAGATGCCACTAAATAGTGGTTGAGAACTCTAGCAAAAGGATAAAATCCTTAAGTAACTTGAAGTATAACTGAATGGAAAAGTCACTCAGCTTTGCTGACATAAAATACACAGACTGAGTTAGAGTCATAATGTGACAGTTAAAGTTACAGGGAAGGTAATACATAATTCAATTAAGTTCAATTCATATTCTCAAGCTACAGGGCTAGGCACTGTTTCAGATAACAAGATTTTTAAGTCTATGCCATTAAATTGAATGGCAAAGAAAATATATGTTTGCCAAAACATTTCCAGAAAAAGTAGAAAATGCAAATTTCCAAAGGAAAGTACATATAAAATATTATATGTATTGGGAAATGGGGTGGTTAGGGAAAGGAATTATCATATTGAGTTGTGGGGATGAGAAGTGATGTCATGAATAAGAAATCTGCATTCTCTGTGCATCCCCAACTCTGGGCATAAGGCCTGCCACATAGATAAACATACAACATAGGTTGAGTGCCTAACCGAATGAGGTAGAGCTTGAGGAAAAATATAAGAAAGCATGCAAATGCATAAATGAGGAGCAGTAACATGAATCAAGGCACCCAAGTAGGGATTTGTGAGTGTGCTTGGAGAGATACAAATTGTACCTTAACAGAAACATACATCGTGTAGGGACAAGGATGCCAGGTGTGTGGTTCTGCACTTTATAATGTGCAGCTATGCTCTCCTAGACAAACTTTGTGCCCTGGTGTGCAGGGTGTGTTCATTCAGAGGAAGGGCCATTTTCTTCTCACAAGGGCAACTATGTGCTCCAGCCCAGACTCGTGTCTTCAGGTTTATACCCTCCTAGAATTGGCAGATACATCTTTTGGCCTTTTTAAAATTTGTACAGCTGTGCTCTATATGCTAGTGGTGGCTTTGTGTAAGAAGGTAATGAGGAATTAATCTTAAAAGATAACTTGAATCCCTGTAGCAGATTCTCGAGTATTCCTAGAAGATGTCTTCATAGTTCAGGAAGCAGGAAATTACTAACTAATCAGAGAGCATTTTTAGCAGAGAAGGCCATTCTTAAAGCTCTAAATAGGAAGAAATGAGAATGGTGAGGATAGGTAGAGGAGCAGGTCATAGAGTCTTGACTTAATACAAGAAAACAACATATTTCTTAGATTAGACCCAGAGACTGTGATAACTCTGTAATGAACAAGTTTGGTCAAATGTAGGTCCACATCTGCATTTCACATCAACAACATATGAAATGAATACTTATGACTAATAGAAAAAAATCACTTCTCAATATATACAGTTTATATAAGCAATACAAAAATTGTACAATGAAAAAAACATATTTATAAGACATTTTTTATACACCTTGTACTGGCCAGCTTGGCTTTCAGGAGTACGAGGATGAATAAAACATAGTTCCTGCTATGGAGAATGACAATAAGTAACACACTAATGTATACCTTATCTTGATGTTTCTGGAAACTGACTATTTTAAATTAAGTGTTTCCATATTGATGGCAGGTGAGAGTATCTTTTACTACATTCAGTTTTGCCTAGGTTCACTCTTTCATTTTCACACAAGAAAACATTCAGTTCCAAATTATGTAACAATAATTTTTATGAGATTTAAGGTTATAACTGATAAGTAAATAACCTTTAAATCTATGTGCAAATAAAAGAAAAAGTCATGCATATGTTACTCCTGATTCATAGTCTAGACTACCTGAAGTCTTTAGCTTACCACATTATTAACAGGAAGACCAAATTCAGGGAGACACATATTTAAGATACATGTCAATCACTAAATTTTTCCACAGGTATCACAGGTTATTTTTTATTTGAATATCATTTGTAATTAATTTATTTCCATTTCATTTGGATAATCTCTGTTGCTATCTGAAACAAAGTCAGAATTTGATTGAAGACAATTTGAATCAAGAGAGCTCAGGTCAGGATGAGAATAGATAGGGACATAATTCAAATTTGTGTTAGGAAGGAAAAGTTAGATATGTTTTATTTGTCCCTCCCAGTTTGCTGTTCACACTTTTCCCCTCTCTTTCCAAGCCAGGAGTCTCATCTGTGTGATCACAGCAGTTGACTTTCTGGCTTCCACAGGATTTAGTCATGGAAAGGTTTTTATTCACCAGACTTCCTCTTTACAGGGTCACCTGGAGTTGGCTATATTCCCATAGTGGCCTTCTCCATTGACTTTCACCTTAAGTATAGTCACCTCTCACATACACCAGCGACTGGTTGCAGAACTTTCCATAGATACCAAAATCTGCAAATGTCAGGTCTCCCACTCAACCCTCTGTATTCAAGAATTCTGCATCTATGGATATAGAACCCATGGGTATGGACAGCCTACTGTATATAATATATTGTACAATGTATATATGTATAAAATATATAGAGAGACACATTAGAACATATATAATATGTGTATATGAAATGCATTATTTCTCTCTCTATATATATTGTTTGGTGAGTGATGAAGTGATCAGCTATGAGCAGATGTTGATAAAACTTAAGGGAGAGAAAAAAAATTAAGAAGATAATTCTAGTGGTAAATATATCAAAAAATATGAATTCCCAGACAACATGTTTTTAGTCCATCTACAAACTCATTACCAGAGAGTATAATCAGTCCAACTGAGCAACAATCCTTCATTAGGAATCTACATATTTTATTACTAGAATCTGTCCTCATTCTTTTTTTCTAGCAGGAATACTGAAGGGGATGACAGATATACTAAATGATCCAATTTCAAATCATTTTTGGCAGTTAGTAGGGAAGAAGGTACAAATAAATCACAGTAACTTAATCTCCCCACCTTTTTTTCAATCGCCTTCCAGCTTAACTACTCCCACAGTGGCTTTTCCATATTCAATTGACTCAAATGTGCCCCACTCCCCTTCACCCATTTCTACTTCTCTATACATTTGTTTTATCCTTGATATTATTTAAATGGCTTATGGAAAAGTCCTACATAGTGACTGGAAATTGAAGTAAATTATTGAACATCTGTGCTTCATTTTCTACTTCCCCATCTGTAAAACTCGATGTCATAATATTTATCCAATACCGCACAGAAGTGATATAAGAATTTATTCATGTTGGTAAGAAACACTGAGAAGTAGGGCACAGCAGAAGTATAAAATGCTGTCATTATTTCCTGACAGTCAGGTCAAGCTCTATAAATAATCTGGTCAGGCTCTGAGAACCATATTATGGTCTATAATGAATTCCAGGTGGGCCTCAGTAGAAACTTAGAGCTCTTATTCTAAAGTGTCATGTCATTGAGGCTATGTAAATGTCATCATGCACATTTTATGGTGGTAGCCTTTCAACTCCATAACTCTGAAAATTAAGATTTTACTATTCTAACACCAATGAGAATGTTCTGTGGTGAGGATACAAACTCCATTTTATTTTATTATTATCTTTTTGAGATGGAGTCTCACTCAGTCACCCAGGCTGGAGAACGGTGGTGCCATCTGGGCTCACTGCAGCCTCTACCTCCTGGGTTCAAGCGATTCTCCTGCCTCGGCCTCCTGAGTAGCTGGGATTATAGGTGAGCACCACCACACCTCACTAATTTTTGTATTTTTAGCAGACACAGGATTTGACCACGTTGGTCAGCCTGCTCTTGGAACTCCTGACCTCATGATCCACCTACTTTGGCTTCCCAAAGTGCTGGGATTACAGGTGTGAGCCACCATGCCCAGCCACAAACTCCATTTTATAGCTAAGATATGATTAACTGGTTTTAGAGGTTGCAGTTTAAATGATTTTCTTGTATGCTGTCATTTAAAAGGAAGAGAAAAATCACATAAGAAAGTAACTTTTAAAAAGGTCAAAGTGGGATCACAACTGGTAAAAATACTATAGTTAAAATGCATAGGTCAGTGGAGAAAATGGAGAATTAAGCTAATCTTAAATATTTTTAAAGTAAAAGAATGATGTTCAATGGATTTGGTGGTCCTTAAGGAATCTACTCCTGACACCCTCTATTTTCATTTATCTTTATCTTTCTATCATCTTATGTGATCAAATAAGTTTAACTATTTTCCAAGTTTCACTTCCTCTAAACATACGTTAACCACATGTCCAATCTTATCAAACTAAGAATGGCTAAAACTGATTGACTATTACAGCAATGCAAATGTTATGCAAACCCAATACCTTTATAAACATTAAGAATGACTGTGCAAATGTGTAACTGATATTAACTACTAAATTCTTAGGTTTAGTCAACTGTACTTAAATTGAAGAAAATCTAAGTCTCCAAATTTGCAGAGTCTGGAGATTATTAAACTACATAATAGTTAAGTGAATTTTTAAGTGAATTGATGAATCTACCTACAAAAATGTTTTTGCCCTAATAAAATTAGACTATGCAGAGTGAAGACTGGCTTTGTAGGCAGTAGCAAGAGTTTAAAATAGAACCCAAAGTACATGAAAATGAATGCAGAAATCTGGAAGTACAAAGATAAATAAAAACAGTTATAGTGATTACTTACATATTTATATCTTGTCTTTGAATGATACATTATCTTAGGCTGTATCTGCTTTTTTAAAATGCACTTAAAACAAAAGAAAAATTAGAAAATAAAAAGTTATAAATGCCATCTGAAAATAGCTTTTTGGCATTAAATTGAATGACATGAAAAGTAGACTGGTCAATGTAGCTATATTACTGAGACATGCATTATATATTGGCATCATTGACCAGGGAAGAAATAGACCTCCTGCATTCTTCATTAGTTCCAAATTTTAATGTAGGCAAATGTCTTCTTCTTCAGTAAAAGTTCATGATAAAATTTCCAAAAGAGGAAGTTTTGAAAGAATCCTTCCAATGAAATTCACATCTTGGGATTTCTCTAATATAAAAATAGACAAATTTATAGTGTCTAAATATAAAGATAATTTTTAATCAGAACAGCTAAAAGAGAAAAATGAGCAAAACAATTTTCTGAAAAATTTATAACCATCCACTATTTGGGTAATAACATATAAGAAGAAAAATGAGTAACATTTACAAAAGATGGCCAAGGATATTTATCCTTGAATTGTAAAGAAAATTATAATATATTAAACTTTATGAAAGAAGTAAATAAGAAAAGTAAATTAAAGAAGAATATCTATTTACCACAATGAGTGAAATGCTCTAAAGAAATATGAGAGTATCAAAGTTAAACGTGACTATAATGGCATAAGCTCTCTGCCAAGTAGGAATATTGTTTTCACAAACATCTTCGCTCATTTCACCTTTCTCTGAAAATAAACTCTAATATAGTCTCATATTTTCTTTCCACCTTTCTTCTCTCTAGTAAAGAACGCCTTACTTTACTCGTCTTTATCCTTGCCTTTACCTTTATCTCCACTGTGTCAGGACCAACTCTGAGGAAGCCATCTAAAAATGCAGAGTATTAGGATTAAGTGAGCCAATGGGAATAATTAGTCTCAGAGAGATCTATTACACATTGAGAGAACTTAGGAGAAATCCTGGAATCTCTTCTCTGGAAATCTCTTCTCTTACAGATGATGTAAAATGTATATCTTTCAATCAGATGAACATCTTCCTGTTGTCTGTAATAAATGGACGCCCTTTTTCTCCAAAACTTTTTTTCATTCACTAGAATTTGATCCTGAGTAGGGACTTTGTTTTGCCCACTGGTACGTTCTCAGAATTTTAAAAAATGCATATAGAAAGTGCTCAATAAATATGTGTTGAATGAAGTAATTAATATTTAGGATAATTGCTTTCCTTTAAGTCTATGCTGCATCTCTTTCTCCTGTGATGTATTCAGCTTCCACTGCCCATGCCCTCTCTCTGGCTGACACTCCTCCTTCCCCCACAAACACAGATATATATACACCAGAACACAAGAACTAATGTACCAGTTCTTCTAATTCAATAATCATGTCAGGAACCCTCTTTGCTGGCATATTTGTGTTTGCCTTACCTATGTGAATTTGGGTCTTCAAGTGGTCAATTTTCTCTCTGGTGAGTTTATTTATTATGATCATATCATATAGTAGATATCTTACTAATTCAGCAAGCCATTATCAAATGCTGGCCATGGACAAGAAAATGTGCTGGTTCAGTAGATGCAAATTTAAATAAATCACAACGTTTTTCCAATAAATAGTCCTACACATTTTAGGAGAGACACTGAAAGAAATAAAGACAATTCAGTGTGTCACATTCAATAATAAAGGAATGTTAAAATGTGTATTTAATAAACATTGAATGAGTGTTAAAAATGTATAGTTTTAAGTTCTCAACATTGCCCATGTTTAATCAACATTTATCAAGCAAATGTTAATAAAGGGCCAGGCAAGGGGGCTCACACTTGTAATCCCAGCACTTTGGGAGTCTGAGGTGGGCAGATCACCTGAGGTCAGGAGTTAAAGACGAGCCTGGCCAACATGGCAAAACCCCATCTCTACTAAAAATACAAAACTTAGACGGGCATGGTGACAGGCGCCTGTAGTCGCAGCTACTCTGGAGGCTGAGGCAAGAGAATCGCTTGAACCCAGAAGGTGAAGGTTGCAGTGAGCCAAGATCGCGCCACTGCACTCCAGCCTGAGTGACAAGAGCGAGACTCCATCTCGAAAAAATAAAAATGTTAATACAGCATTTATTTTAAAGCATATGAGGCAAAATGTATAAATGAATTTAAACTTCAAGATGAGAATCACTCACTGTGGAAAATGTTCTTAGGTGGCATTTAATTTATATTGTGAATAAAGAAATATTACATTTATAAAATTTGACTAGAAAATTTCAAAACAATCAAGTTTTGAGTTTTTATGTTTACAACATTATTTTATGTATTTATGGTCTGTCATCTTAATGAAAGATTTCCTTTGAAAACTTTGGTTATGAAACAAAAGCTATAAAGTAAAGCAAAGTTTAAAATTTTTCTCAAAGTACACAGTAAGTTAGTGAATTTATGATAAAATCTGTTAATTGAAATTGATTTATTTAAGTGGGTTTGTAGATTTGAAGGAATAATCCTCATTGCTACACTTAATAACAGTGAGACTACAGAAATGAAAGTTTTCCTTCTCTAGATATTGACACTAATGACTAAATTAAATGTGCACTGTTTTAGTAAAAATAATCACAAAAGTAAAGTTGAGGAAAAACCATGAGGAAATAAAATGTTGGTAGCTAATGAAAACAAGTTTTATTTTTTATTTTATAAAATAGTCTAACATTGTCAGTTATTGTGTTAATGACTGAATATTAGTCATTGGAAAGATTTTTCAAACTGCAAAACAAAATTACTATTAAATCACAGAAAATGCACAGCACAAAACTGTGTTTCAAATGTGTCTGGTATCTTTCAAGGGAATAGATTATAAGTCTTGTCTTGGGACTGAATAAACTAAATACCATAGGCCTTCAATATATTCTCAGATGCTTTGACATGTGGTTATTACATCATCTGCCTTCAAGGTGAAAGCAGAGGCTGAGGAGGAGCTTTGAATCATGTAATTACAGTAGTCGTTTGCCACTTCCTGGGTCAGCAAAGTAATGTGAAGTGTCTCCCGCTCTCTAAGTAGATCAGAGATCACTTGGCATTTTCATAATTTTAGCTAAAAAACGTCCCTGCTACTAGAACCAGAGTTTATATTTTCAGATCCCCTGACAAACAATGGGCTAAAATATGTGAGAACATTTATCAAATTGAGCATCATCCTACAGTGACCCCTTTTAAGGAAGCTTTCTTCAAGGCATTTATAGCAGAGGTCACTGTTAGATTACCTATGACGCAGGGCATTATATCAATGTGGAACTTCTGGAAAATCCTGGAGATTTAGAGGCAGAGGCTGTATCCCCTACGTGCTCATTAAACAAATCTACAGTGACCTCTCACTACCTCTATACCTGCCATATCTGGCACTATTCTCCCTTGCGTCTTCTTCAGAGAGTGATGGTAATTGTTGTAGATGCTGGAGAAGCTGGTGAGCCAACAATAAAACTCCTCACCAGGGAAACAAGTCCCAATGGCTTGCCTATATCAAAATATTTTTCTCCAGTACAGGTGTCTGCATTTTACTTGACACTTTAGCCCACAAAACTACAAGGCAGGAGTCAAAGAGAAAAAGAAAATCTCCTCCCTTCTGACACACACACACACTTTAACTTTCACCACTACCCTAGTCCAGTTTTATCCCTGGTCACTTTCTATAGAGGGAAGAAATTATCTGATGAACCACCTCGGAAAAAGGAGATCTTAACATTGCTTAAGTCTATTTACATTTGCACTTTAAAAGAATGTTCAAAATAATTAAAAATTAACTTTTCCACAAAGGTTGGAAAAAATACGAATTACTAACACTGTTTCAAGCATTGTGAATTTATTCCTTCAAAAAAAAAATACTGAATACATTGTGAATTTATTCCTTCAAAAAAAAAAATATTTGGACTCACTCTGTCCAAATATTGAAAGACACTGGAGGATACAAAGGTGAACTAAAAAGACACACTCATTGCCTCAAGAAAGCTTCTAGTCTAAGACGGGATGTGGAAATTTATCCCAATCCCCCCGCTACAAATGAGATAAGAGCTATAAAAGAGAGAGTGTATGAAGCTATGGGACTGAAACAGGGAGAATGTGGAAGCCCATCTTAAAATGGGAAGACTGAGCTGAAATCTGAAAATTTAAGAGGTAAATAAATAAAAATGTATATAACTAATGGACTTGAAAAAAGTACTTATGGTGAAGTGAAGAGTAGGGAGACTTTTGTACATGATGACATCAGAGATCAGATTATTCGCATAGTGTGGCCATGTAGGTTCATCATCCAAACCAAGGCACATTTGAAAAATGAAACAGGTTCTTACTAATAACAACAGGCACAGCTGGGGAACATACCAAGTAACTGGGGACCTATTTGTCGCCCTCTTTATAGACCATCTCGAAGTTTCAGGGTTTATCCTAAAGGCAAAGGAGAGTCCCTAAAAGATTTTAGCAGAAATAAAGCAGGTTTGAACTTGCATGATACTCTGGCTGCACTGTGGAGGAAGATTGTTGTAAGCGTACTGAAAACAATGACAGCGGTTTGTTCTAGGGTGAGAGCATTAAAGGCAGTGAGGAATGGTGTTGAGAGAGAAAAAAGTAACAAGAGTAACTCCTGATATTCTGTCTTATAACTGAGTAGATAGTAATCACATTTATTAAATTAGAAACAGAAAAGAACCAGCTGTAGGCTAGGGTTAGGCATAAAAAGAGGATGCCCAATTCCAAGTATAGAGTTTAGGATGCCTTTGAGAGAAGAAATCATGTAAAACGAGTTAAAAATAAAGTATTTGGCAGACGAGAAATCAGAGCAAGAGATAGAAATCTGTGAGTCATTTGCATATCAATGGTAACTAAAGCCATGCTCATGGATACCGCCTAGAGAGAGATTAAACAGAAGAAGAGAGGAGAAGAAATAATGAAGCCTTAAGGCATTCCAGCTTTCGGAATGGATGGGTGCAGGAGAATGCTACCGTAGGAGACTGGAAAAGAGTTGCTTATGAGGTACAGGAAAACTAGCAGAGGATATGCTTTGTAAGCAAAGGTAAGAGAGTAGCTGAGAGAGAAAATAGCATTGATGAGAGCTGACATAGGTCAAGTAAGGTGAGGAGTGAAAAAATGTTATTTATTTATCAAAATGGGGGTTAAGGGCATGGATTTGGTAAATGAATCCCACTTCCTTCATTTACTAGGTGATACCCTGGAGAAAGCCACATAAACTTTGTCAGTTTGCTGATTTATAAAATGAGGATAATGATGCCGCCCTACTCAAAGGACTATTCTGAGCCTTGCTTATCAAAGTGTGCCCCATGGATATGCGGGGATCCCAGAGGTACTTTCAGTAGCTTTGTGATGTGAAAACTACTTCCATAATAATGTTAAGACATTATTTGCCCTTTTCCCTGTGTTAATTCTCACAAACCAAGGTAGTAACTCTAAAATTATCATTGTATCCCTCTCATAACACATTTGCATTTTTTTAAAAGCCGGTTTTCTTTAAGGATATTATTGGTGAATCATTAAATAGTAAAAAATATGAATTTTATGATATCTTGATCTTTTATATTGTATAATGACATGTGTAAACCCTGCCAAGACATAGAGTCAACCAACATTTTCCAAATAATGCATGATGTTCCAAAATTCTACATGGGTAAAAATATCTATTCGATGTGAAAAACGTTCCAATGGATACAAATGTAACAGACTATGAAAAATTTATTGACATGATTTTAGACTCAACATTGGAAATAAACTTTAGGTTATTAAAATTGTCCTACATTTTCCAACTAGTCTAAATGAAGCTGTAATGTCTTCATTTGCTTTCGGAAAACTTCAAAATTACAACAGATTGAATACAAACGAAGATGTGGAAGTCTAGTTTTTTTCTTCTAAACCAAGCATTACAAAGATTTGAAAAATATTAAATAGTGTAACTCTTTTCATGACACTGTTTTTATGTTAGAAATATTTTACTTTTTATTAAAAATGTTATTTCGGTTAGCGTGTAATGGATTCATCATTACAGTTGTTAAAATAATTAGTAAATATTTTAAATTGTCTTCATTTTATCTTCTAATGTGAAATATACCTAATAAAAAAGGCTACATAAATGGAAGCTGTTTGTTTCTTCAATAGTTTTACGGGTATAAAAGACCTCTGAGACTGAAAAATTCGAGAATCACTGGTTTTGAGGATTTCACAAAGTATGAGTTAATTCTTGTGAAGTACTTAAAACTGTTTCAAAATTTTACATATGTATGTTGATAAATAGATAGATAATGAACAGGTAGATGGAATAAAGAAAGGTAGGTAGATAGGTAGGCAGGTAGAGAGACAGAAACACAATCATTAATTAAACTACTATTCTATTTTTGCAGGAATATTCAGGATAGTAACATATATAGAAGAAAGAGGAATATTTTGGAAATACAAACATCACCCATAGGCAAAGTAATTTTCTACCTCCTCTAGAATTTGAGCCTGTATAAAAATACTGTTGTGTTATTTTATTTGCTATCATGTAGATGTGTCCTGATGCCTCTTGTAAGGAGAAAACAGGAGAAAAAAAAATCAATGAGAGAAAAACCAAAGACTTGATAGGGCGGTGTGATAAAGACAGAGGCTTCAATGAGAATTCCATAAGATAAGTCAGCGTTTCCGAGAACGAAAAGTGCTCTGAGAAACAGAACTCAGACACTTCATTTTAAAATAAAGTCTCCTAATCTGATTTTCTCTGTGAGAGAAATCAGTTTCTTCTCTTTATCCTAACAGAGTCCTTGAATGTACCTGCTGTTTATAGCTATAAAATAAGTAACATAGACAAAAAGCCTCTTTCTCATTTCTAAGATTCAAGGGTTGATCTTTTCATCTGAAAATCTATCAGTAGCTACTAAAGAAATTTGAAAACCTGTGAAAAGAAAATGGCTTATGGTTCATGATAAATGCATTTGTGGAAGCATTTAAATATACTCAAATTATGTATCTGTTGGTCTGGAACTCTAAAACTCCCATGTCTTCTGTGAGTAGGGGTCAGGAAAAGGCAAAAGAGAGTGGTCCTTAATTTTTTGTGATAAAGAGAGTCATTAGTCCTTTGAGAATCTGGAAGGTTGTGGGCAGCTGCCCCAGAAGAAGATGCAGGGCGTAACTTTCTGACATACAGTTTTAAAGGAGTTCACACCCTACCTAAGGACCATCATCTGTAAGTCTTCCAAAGGATAACTAGAATAAAGGAAAATAATTTAGGAACAAAACTGACACTTCTAGCATCATTCCCCACTAAGTTACTCTAGATTAACACACTATAAACAGTCTCTGAGTGCCTGGCATATAGACGAGGGTTAATAAAAGAATAAATTGTAGTCATGGGACAAAACACTTATTTGGTCCAGTTCCCTCACTTCACATAAGGAGAAATTAAAATCTACAGATGTTAAAAGTCTCTCGGAGTTGCAAAACCTATCATAGAGCTAACTCACTTTTCTCACACTCTTGTTTGTTCTCAACTCTCCTAAAAATAAATCGTTACATATGCTCAATGCATAAAAAAGATTTCTGTCTATATACCATTGCATTCCAATCTAGGAATATACATTATTAAAACTGGAGAACTATTTAGGTAGGGAAGGAAGATGTTTTAATTCAGAAAATGAACAGCACATTTACATTTCATTCATGTAAAATAAAAGTTGGTGAGTTACAATTAAAGAGCAGCAATTTCACCCACATGTTGTAGAAAACAACATCACAAGAATGAGCCATATACAGTGGAGATGCATAATTGCTTGGATCAGTCACTCAAAATTGTAACCATTTGCTAAATTCAAACTTTTCTCATATCAGTCAAATTCATAGGAGAGAAAAAAAAAGATATTACATTGAAAGTGGTAACTGATGAGAGGTATCTAAGGGACTATTTATAAGCATGGGTAGTGTCAAGGTAAACCCAGAAGAGATGGTACAGAATATCAACACTTGTGACATGGAGATCCATTACACTCTCAGCACTGAAGGAGCAGCTGCTGTAAAGGAATGCAGTAGGCGGGAGCTGTGGGAGTAAACGTCCCTACCTCACTCTCCTTTCAGCCTCTAATCTCCTGCCAGTGCCTAACTTGATCAAACCAGAAGCCAGAAGGCAAGTGTAGCTATTGATGCATTGCACAATGGCAACACCTCTATGACTGAACAAAGTGGAGAATTATGGATCTGGAGGGATAGATACCTGGAAAATCCCTGAAGCACAGTGTTAGATCCTCTCAAGCTGTAGGAACCTCAGAGTCATTCCTTGGAACCCACCAAGTTCTGTGCACAAAACCTTATACTTCCAGACAAGGTATCTTTAAGGAAAGGCACTGAACAGAGGGAACAATTTGACTCTATGTTCCACGTACAGTAATGCAGTGTTAGAAATCACCTTAAGCTAATAGGCTGTGGAATGAATACAAGGATCTCATGCTGTGTTTCAAAATCTAACATTGCCAAGCAATCGTAGGAGATCAAATAGTACTTCCTAAAGGAGCTGCTGCATGAAAGAATAATGCTCAGCATTGTAGTGTCCTAAGAGACACTCTAGATTGTAGAACGTATGAATAAAGTAAGTGATTGAGGATGGAGGGTAAGAGTCCACCCCCATGATTATTGTTTGCTACTTTTCAAAAGGAATAACATGGATATTGATCAGTCATCTCTTAGAATTTTCTTCTCCTAAGACTGTTGGGAGTTCAGGGAGAGTCAGTGGAAGCAGCTGACTGAACTGTAATACCCAACTCTCACATTAGCAAAAAGTGTTTGTTCTTAAAGTTATCTGAAAGCCTGAGGCAACTGATAACGTGCAGGATGAAAGATGCAATGCAAGGGGCCATCTGCCTCTGCTGGGAATAAGAAAGCCCTTAAGCTAATAGGGCTTTGCTCACATACCTATCTTTCCACCCCTCGCTCATTCTTGAAGACCAAAAAAAGGAGAAACAGGGCTGTAATCCTTACTGTTTTAGTATCTCCAGTTAGAGGACAAAAGCTGTCCAAATGTGTTACGGAACAAAGAGGAACACTACTAGCCTGTTGGTAATTTGGAATCTCAAATGAATAATGAAGTCAACCATGAGATTACCAGTAGAGAGAGGTGCATGAAAGAGTTTTAGATGTCATTTTACTTTGTTGTTCTGACTTTTGGTCAAAAGAGATTTTGATATTCAAACTGAGGCATAATCCCTCACGGCTATTCTTACTTGAAACTTGAATAACTTGAGCAAATTGTGCAGAGAGGTGCCTAATGAAGCTGATATTTATAGATCAGTATTTTTCTTCACGGGACTATGGACCCCAATACATCTCTTCTAACTGGAATCAATTTTCCTGATCTGGACTCCTGTGGCCTTTTCTAAGCTATATGTTCAGAGTACATGGAATCAATCCACTATGCCAGCTGTGTTCTCATTACATGAAATGCACTACAGTTTGGAAAGCATACTTGATACAGATTTTTCCAGGTTAGCAGGGGTAGGCCAACAAACGTGGACGTGTAAACATGCGAGAGGAACTTAAAAAGTGGGAGAGCATGTGGTATTCAAACAAGTGAATTTTCAGAACAAACACTATTTCTAATTTTAAATAGAGTTACCTTCAAGAAAATATAGAAGAAAATGCTGTATTTTATATAAGATGAAGTCAATGGAAATCATTGGTGAGCTTAGAGAGTTATATAAGCACAACATAATCTACCCAGCTGTATTTAAGATGTAGCAAAAATGGAGGGAAAATACTCTCATGTTACTGTGAGATAAAAAAAAAAAAAAATTTAAACTCTGTAAGTCAAATTCAAAAAGATAATGTAAGTCAATCTTATTAATATGTAAAATTATTCACTTCATCTCCCTGGAAAAATATGCACCCCCCTCCTCATTGTCACCTGGTTGTGGCATGTGGCCCACGGTGCCCTTCCTTGCCTTGTTAAACTCAGGCATAGACAAGTGATTTGTTTAGGCCAATGAAATGTCACTGCTGAGCAGAAGTTGTAAGAGTTTGCATTTGAGTTGCTACATCTCTTTCTTCTCTTTGGAGCAATTGGTAATGTCCTAGATAGAGGCACATCTCAGCCTAAGTCCTGGAGTGAATATGCTAAACAGCAGCACACCAGCGATGGATGCATACCACAAAGAAGAAATTCATCTTGTTATTGTAAACCACTTAGATTTTTCAGCTTGTTTCTTACCCTAGTATAATCTAACCTATCCTGTCAAATGTAATGATGTCTTGGAAAATTCATGTTAAGAAAATTGACTATTTAATCTTTTTTCCCACACTATTGATGAAATTTTAAATAGCTTGTATTGTTTATTGTGCTTCTAAACAAGGGATGCATCCAATCAAAAAGTCTAAAAGAAATTATATTGTCACTCTAAAGGCACTTGAAACAATTCACCCAGGTAAAATTACATTAAATTGGTTATGATTATTGTGTATGCTCCTTATACTTTCAAGCAACTTCTTATGAAGCAGCTACAAAATATTTACCAAATAGCTAAGTATGAAAATAAGATGCCAGGCTGGGTGCAGTGGCTCATGCCTGTAATCCCAGCACTTTGGGAGGCTGAGGCAGGTGGATCATCTGAGCTCAGGAGTTTGAGACCAGCCTGGCCAACATGGTGAAATCCTGTCTCTAAGAAAAATACAAAAATTAGCCGGGTGTGGTGATGGGCACCTGTAATTCCATCTACTCAGGAGGCTGAGGCGAGAGAATCACTTGAACCCAGGAGGTGAAGGTTGCAGTGAGCTGAGATTGTGCCATTGCACTCTAGCCTGGGTGACAAGAGCAAAACTCTGTCAAAAAAAAAGAAGGAAAGAAGGAAGGAAGGAAGGAAAGAAGGAAGGAAGGAAGGAAGGAAGGAAGGAAGGAAGGAAGGAAGGAAGGAAGGAAGGAAGGAAGGAAGGAAAGAAGGAAGGAAGGAAGGAAGGAAGGAAGGAAGGAAAGAGAGAGAGAAAGAGAAAGGGAACAAGGGAGGAAGAAAGAAAGAAAGAGAAAAGCAAAATAAGACTCCAGTCATCTTTAGCGTCTCTTATTACCAGAAGTCTAAGGATTATATACAAGTTGGTCAAATAAATGCAAAGAAGCCAGAAGATGTATATTTAGCCTGAATTCCGGCCAACGACTAGACACCACTTTTTTTTTTTAAGAGAACTGACCTGTTCAAAATTGGAGATTATTTACTATAGATGAATTCAAATACCCAAAGAAAATTCAGCTTTAAAAAAGCAAATTTCTAATCAACAATAATCCATTTGGAATTCAATGTTTCACCACATTAATATGATTACATGTGTTTTTCAAGGCCTTCTCCTAGACCTTTCAGAGATAAATAAAGCACTGTGAACAGTATAAAGAATACGCTCATGGGAGTCAGATAAGAATGGACATAAATTCCCTCTTGAGGCTAGGCATGACAGCTCACGCCTGTAATCCCAGCAGTTTGGTAGGCCAAGGTGGGTGGATCACCTGAGGTCAGGAGTTTGAGACCAGCCTGACCAATATGATGAAAACCCATCTCTACTAAAAGTACAAAAATTAGCTAGGTGTGGAGGCACATGCCTAAAATTCCAGCTACCGGGAAGGCTGAGGCAGGAGAATTGCTTGAACTGGGGAGTTAGAAGTTGCAGTGGGCTGAGATTGCGCAGTTGCACTCCAACCTGGATGACAAGAGCAAAATTCCTTCTCAATCAATCAATCCCTCTTGACGTCTTACAAGCTGCATGACCTTGAACAAATTCTGTTTCCTCATCAGTAAAATGGGAATAATAGCCATTGTACCTCTCCATTTTTGCATTGTTATAAATACCTGAGACTGAATATTTGTAAAGAAAAGAGGTTTAATTGGCTCATGGTTCTGCAGGCTGTACACAAAGCATAGTACCAGCATCTGTTTCTAGTGAGGTTCAGGAAGCTTCCAATCATAGCAGAAGGGGGAGTAACTTGGGGGAGATGTGGGTCCCAGACTTTTAAACAACCAAATCTCATGAGAACTAACTGGGTGAGAACTTATTTATCACCAAGGGGATGGTGTTAAACCAATCATGAAGGGTTCACCCCCATGATCCAATCATCTTCCTCCAGACCCCACCTCCAACACTGGGGATTACCTGTCAACATGGGTTTAGAGGGAACAAGCATCCAAATCATATCTGCTATTCATAGGGTTGGTGTAAATATTAAATACAGTATAAAATTCAGCTATACAAATGAATGCAATATTATGAGTTCACTGTATATTAATGCATGTGTCCAAAACTATATTTTTATTAATAATAATAATTAAATAAACTTACAAAATGTAACATTTGTTTGACAGCCTTTCTGTGCCAGTCCAGACTGTGTTCTAGGTACTTGGGATGTATAAGTAAACGAAACAAACAACTTTCTGCCCAAGTACAGCATGCATTACAATGGGAAAGTATGCAATATACTTTCAATAAGAAAAGTATATATTGTGTTAGGTGGTAGGAAATGCCATGAGAAAACAACTGAGCAAGGATGTAAAATAATGGGGTGTGATACTTTTCAATAGGGTTATCATGCAGATCTCTTTGAGAAGATGAGCTTTAAGTAATGATTTGGAAAGATTAACAGGTAAAAAAAATAAAATATCTTCTAGAATAAAAACTCAATACTGTACATTATCATGAATCAAAGGCTAAATATTTATTTATAGATAGAATGAAGGACATACACTCATCCGGCCTCAAAACTTTTCTTTCACAGGGACACAGTGCAAAAATACTGAGCAGCAGTCTGCAGGCTTACTTCACGGCAGCTTAGAGAGAGGAAATGATATGCTCAGTTAATCTTTAATATATAATTTCCTTACTGCTGGGACCTAGCAGAATGTAGTAAATAGTGCTAGAGAAGTACACTCTGGAGCATAATGCCCTTTTAGTAGGATGCCTGGTGTCAGTTTATTTGAGGAAATACGTGGAGAAGAAGCAACTGTGCAACCTGTAAGGGAGGAATCCTACATTTCCAAGCTTATAAGAGTCTAAAAATCCCTTAAACAGCACATATATGAGAGAAAATTAAAAGTAAACATGGGCTCCGGACTTCACTGGATGTCACTGGGGAGCTTTCATCTTTCGGTTGTCACATTAAGCCACAGTGGGTCCCAGGCTGAATCCTAAACTTACTGTATACCAGAAACTGACCTAGGCCCAAGGGAGGAAAAAAAATTTACTAAGCGTATCCCAGGCTTCCAAAGCCTTCCATAGCCCGCTTTAAACCTCACACCTCTCTTAGTACTGAAATAGCCAACTACTTTGTTCTACCCATTCCATCCCTCTCACCACTTGAAAAAATAAAATGGCTGAAAGATTTGGTGACCCCTGGGTGAGGGAGAAATTCACAGGCTATGTATTTGCATTCTTTCATCCTGAATATCTGGCTCAACATAACCACTGAAAAGTCAGCTAAGGTGGTACTTCAGAGGCTAAAAGGAACAGGCAGTGCAACACTCAAAATTGATTTGCCCCCTGAGGATCTAACTCTTCTGCAATGCTCATTAAAACTTAACTTAAATTTTTAAAGGGTTTAGAAAACCCTTTTAAAAACATTTTCCAGTGTGACCTCACTCCAACTGACTGTCCTGCTTGGTTAAGCTTACCGTGGAGGGAATGGAATTTTTCTGCTGGGTTGCAAACGATTGCATAGACAAAGGGAATAGTTAAAATGCTTTTACTTGTGATAAAATTGATTGAACAAGCATAGAGGTTCCAATTTTCCCTAATTAAGCTCTGAAATGGCTTCTGCATTCTTTTTTGAAACCAGGGGGAATTCCCTTGAAATGAACAAATATTTCATATGGCTAAGTATTCATTATAATGAGCAATAGGGAATGAGCACAGTATCTAATATCAAGAGAAAAACTGTAAAATAAAAAAGGATAGATAAATAAGAAATTAATAATCTAGGATTTTGGCAGCTGGACCAAATCATCACCTGTTGTTCTGTTTTTCTAATTAGTCTCCCTGTAATTTACTCAGCTGTGCCTATAATTCTCAAGTATGTACAAAGTTAATACAGGAGCTAAAGTTGTTAAGATCAAGCTAACTGTTTATTTTACTTACAATCATTGAATAGAAGATAATACTAATTTTTGTAAGAAATTTCGAAGAATAAGAGATTTAGTACTTGTAAAATAAAAAAGTAAATACTCTTGCAACAGATTTGTATATGATGTAAGGGACAATTGTCTTTTGTTCTTGATCCCAAAGTGTTGAATTCAGAATAGTAATTCAATTCAAATTCTGAAAATTTATTTGCTAATATTAATTAATAGTTTTAAAAAGTGATGCTTAAAGCAAATTAAAACGAAGTTTTGTCTAAAAGAAAGTTTCACAGACAATTTGCTCTAAATGGAAATTTACTTGTCCTTCACCTTATTTGTATTTATCATAAAATTATTTTCCAATGTCAAATTCAAATATGGACATTGAATATTGAAAAATCCATAAATATCTCCCCAAAATATCACTGAATTATCCAATTTAATTCAAAGAGCGAAACAGTCACTTCTCCCACATCAAACACACACACTCACATACACACACATTCACACACAAATACATTCTATGTGTGTGTGTGATCATTCAAACAATAAACCTATGACATTCCGGCATTGAATAACGTGAAATTTAATTCTTTAACTGTCCAACAGCTATAGAATATCTCAAGTTGAGCAGTAGTTGTTTAACCCAGATGCCTATACTTTGATTTTATTTTAAAAATGTATAATGATAAGACAAAAAATTGTGTAGTGAGGCCCTATTTTTGGTAAGATAGACCTGAAAGTTTTCCCAATTTCTGTCAGGACAAAAAATATTTTAGCAGACTAAAACTTATGCTGAAATAAGATGATATATTACAGTTATCTGTCTCTGAAATAAGGAAGTTAAAGACACATGTTTATGCAAAAGACATATCATATTTAATAAGTATTTTAAAAACAATAAAAATGGAGGTATTGTAATTATATCTGATCAAGTTTTGCGGGATGAAAATTACCTAAAACTGCAAATTAGAACGGTAACTTTGTGGTGAACAGTTCTGATTTACTATACACAATTTTCTAGAATTTTCTTTACTTTATATTTCAGAATTTTCTACTTTCTATTTCACCAAGTTTGTTCCCTGCAGTTTTGGTGATGCCTGACAGCTGTCATTAACTAAGCACTAATCATTTAAAAGTCAGAAGATTAAAGGTAGAATAGTTTGTCTTTGGGGGTGAGGATACAGTTTTGAGTAAGAGGGCAAACAGAAACAAATTCTGGAAGCTGTGTTTCTCAAAGAACACACAGCTTTTCAAAATTTCTGTCATAGCACCTGTTGGAAGCAAAACTATGCGTAGTTTCAGTTTTCTCAATCCAAGTATACAGAAGACAGAGACCTATGTGAAATAAAGCAGCAGGAAGTGTTTGAGCTATAACAGAACTATATTCTTAGCAATTTTCTCTTATTTACATATTTTAAGGACACATAAAGTGTCAACTGTAGCAAGAAAAGACCACATTTCAATTCCTCATATAATTTAGCTAACACATCGGTAAGCACTAGCTTCGAAAACATGGTAATTGTTTCTCTAGCTTTTGTCCCTTTGCAGGTACACAGGAATAAGGAACAATTCAATTCCAATGTATTTGAACTTCTTGACAAATATAGAATATTTGAACATGAGCTGTATTTGTTTAACCCATATGTATGACACTGAAATATGCAACATTAGAAGATGAATGTAGAAACTGGCAGCACAGGGAAATTTGGCCATTAGGTAGCCTTGTAACAATACAAAAGTTCACCGTTTGTTCCATGAATGAGGCACTAATTTTATATGCAGGATTTGTGGGAGAGACTGTCTTTCTGGATTATGACTAAAGACAAGTAACACTTGCTGGGTCAGTGAGAAAATTGTTAGCACTATTGGTGCCACTTCAGAGAATATTAATGTATGGAAATTAAAGAAGTTGGTCTGTCTGAGTCACTTGAGTATTAGATTAGAATGCCAATGGATAGAAAAAAAATGACCTTCAAACTAAGGAGATAGCTTTAAAAACTGAGAGCACGACAGTGGGAGCAGGGAAATAATTATTTACAAGTATTTACTATCACAACAAGAAAACACTGAAGATAATCATCCTAAGAAATCATCTTTAGATAGAAATAGAAAAGTTTTATATCCAATTTTAGTTTCCATTTGTTGCAAGAAAAAAACAAATTCTGTGTTTTTCATTGTATAGTTTGAAAAAGCCCACAGTAAATTATATCTTTAAAAAATTATTAAAATGCCTTTGACCCTATATCCTATTGTTGCATATATTACCTATCCAGTTCTAATTATTTTTAATTAAAATTAATGGTTCTTTATTAATAATTATACTTTTTTGTTTATGAAATGACTCACAAGTAAGATGTAAGTGTAATTCTTACAAGAAAAATATTAATGGCATAACACAATAATTGCCTATAATTTATCAGAGAAATGTAAACACCACACAAGTAATTCACTCTCTGCCATGCATTTTATGTGGTATTCATCCCCAGTAAAGAAAATACCTGCCTCCACGTTAATAATATAAAAGACATGCCAACAAAGGCCCCATATAAAAGAGTAGAAGTGCACCATGACAATGCACTATTCAACATAAGGCTGTGTATAATTTGGTGCTAATGTGTGTATGAAATCAAATGCATGTAGGCAATTCTCTCTCTTATGCACTTAGTCAAACGTTAGCTTCGATTGTTCTAATAGTTCTACTTTGGAAGAAGTGACTGGAAGTTGTAAAATGACTTGCTTCAACCTGCATTTCGAACAAACTAAGCCACAGATCTTAGCAGAAAAATAATGATAAATAAATTAAAATTTACTAAGCTTGTGCATTTTATACATTACTTAAGAATGAAAGGGATTTCAGGGTGAGCAGGGAGTGGGAATGAAGTGATAGATTGTTTAATATTAGATTTGAAAAGAAGAAAATAAGTGTACTCAGGCTTAATTTTTCATAAGATTAAAAAATAAATGTCACATTATAAAATACATATATCTCTACTAACCTTTGTGAGTATTCTTTCTGTCCAATTCAGCGCTATCCTTACCAGGCACAATATCCTCTGGGTGCCAGGGCAGTCTGCTACCTTGGAATTCTTCAATTAAGCTTCTTAATTGGACCTACAAGGGCATTGGAATTTAGAATATGAAAGGAATGGACCATTTGGGAATAAAATCTTAAAATAACATTTTACCTAATTATTATTCCTATTTCATTCTGAAAGTTACATTTGGGACACTATTACATCAATCTGCATGGTTTACTAAAACACACTTTAGAGGTGCCTGAAAGGCTCTTTATCCTTTAAAGCATCAGTTCAGGGTTTCCATTTCCCTGGAGATAATTGATGCCAATCCAATGTCACAGAGGAAACAATTTCTTTTTTTACATCAGGTCATGGGTGAATCTAAATGTCATAAGCTGATTTCCCCATTGATCAATTAAGGTTCTGTACTTGACCCACTTTAAAATATATATATGCATAATGCTAACTTTCCAATATAATTTACATAATGAATATATTGTAATACTTTAAATTCTCTATACTTTTAGTATTTTACCTCAATGCATTGTTGAAAACACTACTTCAGAGAAAATATTTTGTAAAAATATTTATCAGACTAATATACTTTAATTCTTGAGAAACTCCTGTCTTTATGCTTCTGTATCAATGCATAATTGCTAAAGTATATTTTTATTTCATTATAATCTACCTTTTCTCCAAAATTAATAAAATACAAATGTTTAATAGTTTCTAAATCATATTTTCTACTGTTATGAAAAACCTTTTACATTTTCAGCATTTCTCATTTTATTTTTGACATTCATAGAAAAGGCAGTGCAAATTACAACTTAGATCATAATTGAATAAGATCAATTTCATAAAAAGCAGGATTCTAAAGTCAGCTAGAATTTCTGGAATTAATTAGGCACACAGATATGGGCTATGTTGATCACATAATTTATAGTCTAACTCAGGATATTTTAGGGTGAAAAGGGGTGCTAATAATAGGTACACAGTCATGAAAGTTGTAAACCAGGAGAGAAATATGGTCACTTTGGGAAAAACAAATGGTTGTGAAGCAAAATATATCTTTGGTATGCGCACAAACATTTAGAGTGAAATCAGCATTTTGAGAAAACATGAACTGAGAAAAATGAAAAAGTGAAAGACTTTGGCTTTTTCCAGCTTTTAGGGTTTATGACAGAAACACAAAATCAGGACTTTGTATAACAGATACTGGCGGTGATATTATCTCTTTCCACTCAGTCAGTTCATAATATATTCTCATTTTGAAACTATTTTAAAGTAGGGAGGAAATCTTTAGCCAATTGTTTCATCTTTTAATTTTTATAATTTTATGGGTGACACTGACAGGTAAATGAAATGTTCATCAACATTTTAATCAAGGTAATCACTATTAGGTATAGATAATAGAAAATTATTTTCATGGGAATTACAATTGTCAAAGCATAAATTAATTGTCTATTTAACCCATCCTTCTCCTGAGAAAATGATGGGTCACAATTAATAGAAAAATAATTTTGCATTCAAAGCAAACAACCGTAGTTCATAATAATTCACATTGTCTCTTTAAGATGGACTACATAAAATGTTCCCAAAACATTGTAAATAAAATACATTGTTTTAAAGAGCATACTTAAAAAAATATTTTACACATCTAATATGTGACGTTTCCTAGAAATTCATGTGTCTTTTGGCAAAAAACTTTGGTCTCTATCTCATCATGAACATCTAAAAAGCAAGTAGAATATTTAATATAAACTGTTAACAGGCACTGAGGGGACTTCTGTAATTTCCTGAAACAGAATTTCACTAAAATTTTTTGTCAGAACAAAATGGGATTTTGTGGTAATGCGTAAAATCTAATGAAATAACTGATATAAAGTAATTCAGTGCTATAGACCTGCAACTTACCCCACTGTGGTTGGCTGCAGCAAGGCTGCTTCATGTAACGCAGCAGACACACTGTCGGGCGCGTGCTTTAGTCTGAATCTGATTTCTCTTTCCTACAGGCTGTTGAGTAAAAATGAAAACTCATAATTTCTATCAGAGAAACCAGAGATCAATAAGGAGATCAAGAGTTGCACACCTCTCAAATTGTTCACTCTGTTGAGTGCTGATAACTTACAGTGGAGAAGTGAAACTGAAGTCAAATGCAGCTTTGAAGTACTCAGCTTAACTACACTCAAATGTGATAAATGAGTAGTTCTCATAAGCATAGTACACTGTAGATGCTATATATATATATATATATATATATACGTGTGTGTGTGTATGTGTGTGTGTGTGTGTATATATCTATATCTATATCTATATCTATATATATATATATATAGATATATATATATTTTTATGGCTCTGGCCCCATAAATTTATAATGATTTCCTTTTGGATATCCAAAGGCCAGAATACAATTTTTGACAGATTATATATTTAGGAACTCTTACATTGAATAGTTAATTTTAAGAACAGATATGTCTGTCATTTATGGAGGAAAGTGCATCTAATAACTACTAGGGTACGGTTTTTCCAAAGCATATAGTTATGCTTGCTTAAAAGAAGCCAGACATGCATTACCAACAAAAATTAACACCCTTGTTATGGCTGATCCTATTCCCATTTGTGGCATTTCTAAGTCTTATTATTATACCACCCTTTTTTTTGAGTCAAGGATTGTTTTTCATAGGCAACTTGTCTTCCAATATCTGTAGGAAACAATTAAGAAAAATATGGTCTTTGCAACATATTTCATGTCCTAGGCACCAGTGAAATATGTGATGAAAGCAGAGTTAGCACATGCCACTATAATGGAAACATAAGATTCGTTTGTGAAAGATAAAGCACCCATGTAGTGCAGTGTTCCATGTTTCTTAAATATATACTAGTCTGTCTACTGAAGTGGGTACTTCAGAGTACATCCTGACTATAATTTAATCATTTTGGTAAATGAGTACCACTTTTAGTAAATCTGATCATACTCTGCTCTGAATGATTTTTGCAATGTTTTTATTTGCTGTCAGATCCCTTTTGAAAATAAATTTTCCCACTTTAGACTAACCCTTAAAGTCCCCATGATGCTCTACAGGGTTCTCAGTGAAAGAAATATAAACTAATTCACAGAGTAGAACTGGTAGTTTATAACATAAAACCATTAGCATTTGAAACCTTTTGGCTCACTTCTATATAGTAACAAATTTTCTAAGTTGTTATAAATCACACTTTTTTCAAATGATTGCAGGAACTGCCATTAATTATTATTTTTGTTTTAGATTAATTTTCTTTGCCTTTAATTTTGGAAAATTTCAAACATACAAAAAGATAAAAAATGGGACAAACCCACATATCCCTATTACATAATATCAATTATTTTCAATGTATGACCAATTTATATTTTTGATATGCTTATCTACTTGTCACATCCCTGATTATATTTCTGAATATATTATAATTCTAAGAAAATCATGAACAACATATAATATTATTCATATCTATCTATCTAGATATGTAGATAGATATGTATATATGTATGGGTAAATACATGTATATAGTTTATATATATATATATAATATGAACTGAATATATATACAGACTAAAAGGTTCATATATATGGGTCTCTTTTTTTAAAACATTACCACAACATGATTACTTTTTAAAAATATTACAATGATTTCTTAATACCAACAAATCTCTAGTGTTTGTTTTTAAATTTTTTACTACATATTGACAAATTACAGTTGTATTTACTTACAGGATACAAATAGTGTTGATTTTTTAATACAATGTAAACAAATTAAATCAAGTTAATTAACATATACATAACCCCAAATATTTAACATTTTTGCAGTGAGAACATTAGACATGTACTCTCTCAGTGATATTATTTATAAAATGTATAGAACTTAAATTCATTCTCATAAATGTCTTAATTTTCATTTTTTTCTTAAATAAAAGTCCAGATAAGTTGCATGCATTATTACTAGTTGATATGGTTGATATGCGCTTCTTAAGTCTCTTTTATTCTATAGGATTTCACTCCTCTCTCTCTCGCTCTCTTGCTCTCCCCCTCTCTCTCTCTTTCTCTCCTTTGCATTTATTTGTTGAAGAAACCAGATTCCTTGTGTATCCAGTTTCCTATAGTATGGATTTTGCTGACAGCATCCCTGTGGTTCCTTAACACATTTCTCTATCCTCTGTATTTCCTGTAAATTTGAAATTAGATCTAGAGGCTTGATCAAATTCATGTTTAATATTTTTGGCAAGAATACTCCATACATGCTGTTATAAAATGTTCTTTAGTAGTAAAAATATCACATTTTGACCATCATAAAATTGTGGTTAAACGCATGGCCTCTGGAGACTGAGAATAAGGAGTCTAATCCTGGTTTTGCCTCACTCTAGAAGTGAAAACTTAGGCAAATGAATCAATCAGTGCTTTACTTTCTTCACCTGTAAAATGGGCCAATAAGTACACCTAACAAAGAAGATTTCTGTGAAAACTAAATTATTGCAGATAAAACACTTTAAATAGTGCTTGGTGGATAGCGAGTACTCAGTTGATACTAGCTGATATTACCAAATAGCTGAAATTAATTATCAGGAGGAATATGCTGAAACTATTTGCAACAATTTTAATCCATATAGCAGCTAAATTGGCAAGTCTAGTAAGGATGGCTTTTCAATACCTAATATAACAGTGAAGTGTGAGTGGACCAAAGGTTCAAATATATCAAAGAACTGGTAATGAAAGACACAACTTTTGCTGGTAGGTCAACGATTGAACACCCCACAGGTTACTAGTGATTGAAAGAAATTGCTGCTCACCAGTTCTGTAAAACGCATTGTTTCTTTCCATATATACTATTCTTGGCTCAATCTCAGAGAATAACCACAAGCTTGCTCACTTTACATTTTATTCTTTCTTAAAGACCCTGACAGCATCAAGTGACGCAAAACAATTCTCTTAGCTAGGCAAAATAAACGGGTTCATCTCTTGCTTTCCACAGCATTTGTTTACAAAGAAAGTTTTCACTCTAGAGATAGGGCATAAATGATTCAGACATTCAATCAGTAGTTTACAGAATTTCTAAGGGAACAAAATCACTTAATATGCATTGTTTTAAAATTACAATCTTGAGAGTGTCTATTAACTAAGGATTTGGCAAACATTAAGTTATAAAATCCATATGATTGGAAAATGGTGAAGATTTGAAGTCAGATGAGCAATGGAAAATTTAGGCTGGGTATTTAAGGAAATTGCCTATTAGCAAGAACTGTTAGATAATGGAATGGTACTTTTCTTAAGCTCCATAAATTTCAAAAGTAAATTGGAAAACATATTGTAAGAAAATGTTCCATCCCACCAGGGGAATAAATGAAATGGTCTTTTCATCTTCTTTTTCAAGAAGCTGGCTTGCAAATCAGATGTTTAAATTTTACCTACCCAAACTATGAACAGGGTAAGTTTAATATTAAGCATAGTCTGAGTTTCATTGGGAAAAGTTCCATTTCCAGATCCTGGGCCAAAAGCTGAATAATACCAATATGGAAATTTGGAGCAAAATCAATTGTTAAAGTCAGATTATGAGATTTTAACTGCTATTCCAAAACTACTTATACAGCCCTTCTATGTTATTTCCATTTGCCAGATCAACACCCAAGAGTCATTTTGATATTTAAAAAAATAAATAAAAGTTCCAGTTACACATCCAACTGCTGATTTACAAAGCAAGAGGCAACGTGCTTTAAAACCCAGTTTGCCTGAGGGATATACAGATGAAAGAATTTTAGCCTACTGTTTAAGGGCTAATATTCCCACATTTCCATATCCCATTTAGGGCGGGTAGACTTTAGCACTTCAGCTTAAGTGGTATCACTTTATATAAGGTGCTTGAGTGGAGTAGGCAGCAAGCTGGAATGGGATAATAAATGGCAGAGAGACAAAGAAGCTGCTGCTGCAGGTAGCCCCCTATGCCAGTTGCCAAAGGAAAATGGCTGTGAAAAGCGGGCACATTTATTTCCATGAACAAAAGATGAGAATTTAATAGTAAAACAGTAAATTGAGTGTCTGTCCTTTTACCTCTTACTAGAATTTCTTTGTTGTCCTTTGCATGGGGAAGGTTAACAGCTCAACCTAATTCTTCGCGCCAAGGAACTTTACAGGCTGTCATTTGGTTAAAGTCTAATGGGTCTTCAGGGATTTGATAACTGAATACTGTGCTCACTGGAGCAGACTGCTCCACAGAGGGCCTGGAAAAGAATGTTTGAGTTGGAGAGAAGGTGCTGCTGCTCCGACTGCTTTTCCACCTGCAAAAACAGAACCTTTGGGGACAGTAGCACTGTAGTTAACAGGAGGCGAGATTCAATCACCCGGGATCCTAGGAATGAGAAAGGTGTTAAAGTAGCCAGCTCTTCTGTTTTGCCAAGGATTTTCCGGCCTTGATGTTTTTGGCAAAATTTTGAAATATCCCACTTCTCTCACTCTGAGCTTTTCCCTTTCCATTTCTCAGAGATGGTTTTGTATATTGGGATGACTAGTCCAAACAGAAAGACAGAATTTTAAGAGGATGTGAGATTCACACTCTTTGGTTCCCCACATGCCTCTGAACAGCATTTGGCTGCTGTAGAGAGTCGAGGGAGGGACCCAGAAGCAATAAAAGGATCAAGTTACCAACCACCTCAACCTCAATATTGGAAAGGGAACTCCTAAAACCCCTAGCTGACTAAATCAGATGGAAAATTTCAAGACATTACCAACTGAAAATGCTGCAGCTTTCACTCAGCAGAATTTGAAAGCCCAGTTCATATTTAACCAGGGAGAATTGGTACAAAGCTCCTGATGAGAACACCTTATAACTATTTATTTGCCAAAATTTCCAGCAAAAATCTATCATCTGCACTAACTTGTTGTGATACAGTGATATAAATCCTTTGACCCCCAAATCTAATGTTTCAAAAACGTGAGCTGTGATTATAAAGCAAACATACAATTTAATTTCTTTTTTCTTGTTTCATTTTAAAAGTTTTTATTTTAATAAAATATGTATAGTATAAATATGAAATTTTAACAGTTTTAAGTATCCAACTCAGTGGCATTAGTTACATTTATAAGGTTATACGGCCATTACTACTATTCCTAAAAGTTTTTCTGAAAGTCATCCTAAACCTAAACTCTGTAAAAAAAATTGTTTTTGAAGGATGATATTTTGCTCATAGCTGCCGTAGTCATGGTGCACATACCTTAAATTAATCATGATTAGTACACATGTATGTATTTTTAGAAAGGAAATGAATTGGCTTAAAATAATTATTGGAAAACTATATGACAACTAATCACTAAACCTTCTCAGTCTATATAGTAGTTTGAATTAATTTATTTAATTAATCAGGCATTTTGTATAATATAAAACATCAGTGACAAAGTAAGATTTATGACAAGGATAATCATCCTAATGCTTGAAAAAATAGCTGAAGCAATGCAAAATAAACAAAGGCTAAAAATGTAAAACACATGAATTCATAAGACCAGATAAATCAAGGCATAATTACAATGTAGAATTCTAAACATTATTTTAATAAGACATTTCTGACATTATAAAACAAATTTAGGTGTGATTTTGAAATAGCCTTAAGTAAAAACCCAGAATAAAAGTTTAAGGTTCATATATAATGCTGTCTCAGCCACGGATCAAAATTGCGCTGTCTTTCAACAAGCAAAAGTAAAATATGAATTATAGATTTACTAGTTTTAGGCACAGCTTCTCATTTCAGTCAATTTTTACTCATTGATTAGTAAATCCAGTCAATGGCAATGACAATTTGAGAAGTAAATCCCGCCATCAAATCTGAAATCTTGCACATTTTGTCTTTGAAGTTCACCCTTTCTTTCCATCACCATGCATTTCAATGCTGTGAAGGTAAGTGCACCATTTATTTTAATCCTGTTGAAATGAATGGATGAACTTAAATAACAATGCAAGCCTTTTTTCACATAGTGCTGTAATTCACTTTGAAGTGATAGCACTTTTAGGATTAAGATATATACATTTTGGTTCTTTGACTAGTTGTCCTTTCTTTGTGTACTATATTAATAAGAATTTAAAGCAAGACAAAGACACAGCTGCCTTTTAATATGAGTCTTAGAGTCTTAAACAAAATTCCACTAGAGCAGCAAACCAAGATGAATAACTATTTTGCAGGGAATAAAACTATCATTTAGAAACTACAGGCTATGGTATTCTCTTTAATCACCTGAGTTGGAGTGACTATCGATAAAATCAGTCTTGAAAATATTTTCATTTATTATCACATTGCCAGCATTCAAATAAAAGAAGTTTGAAGTACTATTGCAAAATAAATGAATAAACATTACATTATTAACTTAATGCTTATTGCATTAGGCAATTAATTATTCTAACATTTTAAAAAATTTTCTGAGGGATTTTTAAAAATAGGCAATGTAAAAAAGACATGCATAAAAGGAAATATAATAGTTATTTAGAACATATGGTATTAATGTAATACAGCTTTCTAAAAAAAATTTGTTCTAGAAAGTTATATACCATACTAATGGTATATAAGTAATTATGGTATATATGGTATAGAACTTTTTAGTTCTATATCATGCTAATTATGATATGTAACTTTAAATATATAAATATTGCATACAAATTATGCAATAATACAAATTATGCAATATTCAGATATTAATTTGTTGAGCTATTTTAAATACGGTTTAACTTTGAATCGTTTCCATTAGAGCAACCTTCAACAGAAAGTGCCTAAGAGAAGAAAATCTCCTAAAATATCACCACCTCAAGATAACTATTCTTAATATTTCAGAATATTTCTTCCCATATTTTTTGATCTATAGTGATTTTATATTTTTCTAATTAAAAATAATATATGCCAGGAGATAAAAAGTTAGATAATAGATACAAAGTAAAACAATAAATAAGTAAATAAAAATTTTAAATGCATATATTTCAATTATCCAAAGATAGACTTTGTAAATAAAGTAGCATAAGTCTTTGAGTGTATTTTTTCTTTATATTTGTATTCTTTTTAATATTAACAGTTTGCTTTTCTGTAAAAGACAGAAAAATGCTTAATGCAGAAAAATTCAGTCAAGTGACAGAACCAAAGATGTAGTAAAATCAGCCACAGCCTCACTAACAGAAATGTACTAATCATGTTATCTAAGTATTAGCAATATAACTTCAAATCCTACATGTTCTCATTATCCATCAATAGCTACAAACCTTTTTAATGTGATTCAGAATATTTCAAAGCAATATGTAAAGGTCCACTTAAGGGAGAACAATTAGAACTATTTGCCAATGCTGTCAGTGTAAGCTATGATAAATTTAAGTTTTTTTTCTTAGCTTTTGGCCCCTGCAGCATCCTCCCACACCTTTCTAACAAATTATTTCCTACCCTTTCCTTTCATGCATCTCGTTTTTTTCTTCTTTCCAACTTTCATTTAAGATTCAAGAGGTACATTGCATGTTAGTTACATGGATAAATTTGAAGTCATGGAAGTTTGGCACAGATTATTTTGTCACCCTAGTAACAAATATAGTACTTAATAGATAGTTTTTTGATCATCACCATCTTTCTACCCTCCACCCTCAAGTAAGCCCTGATGTCTATCTATTGCTACCTTCATTGTGTCCATATGTACTCAGTGTTTTGCTCCTACTTATCAGTGAGAATATGCGGTATTTGGTTTTCTGTTCCTGTGTAATTTGCTGAGGATAATGGCCTCCAGCAGCATCCATGTTGCTGCAAAGGACATGATTTTCTTCTTTGTATGGCTGCATTTATTTATTTATTTATTTATTTATTTATACACACCAGGGAATATAGTCCATTGATTCCATCTTTGCTATCATGAATAGTGATTCAATGAACATGCTTGTGCATGTGTCTTTGTAGTAGAATAATTTATATTACTTGGGTATACACCCAATAATGGGACTGCTGCATCAAATGGTACGTCTGTTTTAAGTTCTTTGAGAAATCTCCAAACTGCTTTCTACAATGACTGAACTAATTTACATTCCCACCAGCTACATATAAGTGTTCCCTTTAACTTGTACCCTCATCAGCATCTGGTTTTTTTTTTTTTTTTTTTTTTTTGACTTTTTACTAATAGCCATTCTGACTGGTGTGAGATGGTATCTCATTGTGGTTTTCATTTGCATTTCTGTAATGCAAATTAGAGAAACTAAATACAGTGATGTTGAGAATTTTTTCATATGTCTATTGGCCTCATGTATGTTTTCTTTTGAGAAGTGTCTGTTCATGTTCTTTGCCCATTTTTTAATAGAGTTGTTTGTTTTTTGCTTGTTGACTTGTTTAAGTTCCGTATAGATTCTGAATATTAGGCCTTCGTTGAATACATAGTTTGTGAATGTTTGCTTCCATTCTCTAGGCTGTCTCTTTACTCTGTTGATAGTTTTTGTTGCAGACAGAAGCTTTTTAGTTTAATTAGGTCCTGCTTGTCAATTTTTGCTCTTGTTGCAATTGCTTTTGGTGTCTTCATCATGAAATATTTGCCAGGGCCAATGTCCTGAATGGTATTTCCTAGGTTTCCTTCTAGCATTTTTATACTTTAAGTGTTTAATCAATTGATATGGTTTGGCTCTGTGTTCCCACACAAATATATCTTGAATTGTACTCCCTTAATTCCCATGTGTTGTGGGAGGGATCCAGCGGGAGATAATTTGAATCATGGAAGCAGTTTCCCCTACACTGTTCTTGTGGTAGTGAATAAGTCTCTGAAGATCTGATGGTTTTATCAGGAGTTTCAGCTTTTGCATCTTCCTCATTTTCTCTTGTTGCTGCCATGTAAGAAGTGCCTTTCACCTCCCACCATGATTCTGAGGCGTTCACAGCCATGTGGAGCTATACATCTAATTAAACCACTTTTTCCTCCCAGTCTCAGGTATGTCTTTATCAGCAGCATGAAAACAGACTAATGTAGTAAATTGGTACTAGTAGAGTGGGGTATTGCTGAAAAGATAACCAAAAATGTGGAAGTGACTTTGGAACTTAGAAACACACAGAGGTTGAAACAGTTTGGAAGGCTCAGAAGAAGATAGAAAAATGTGGGAAAGTTTGGATCCTCCTAGAGATTTGTTGAATGGCTTTGACAAAAATGCTGAGAGTGATATTAACAATAAGGTCTCAGATAGAGACGAGGAACTTGTTGGGAACTGGAGTAAAGGTGATTCTTGTTATGTTTTAGCAAAGAAACTGGCTGAATTTTGCCCCTGCCCTAGAGATTTGTCTAACTTTCAACTTGAGAGAGATGATTTAGGGTATCTGGCAGAAGAAATTTCTAAGCAGAAAAGCATTGAAAAGGTGACTTGGGTGCTGTTAAAAGCATTCCATTTTAAAAGGGAAACAGAGCATAAAAGTTTGGAAAATTTGTGGCCTGATGATGCAGTAGAAAAGAAATGCCCATGGCTGGGCATGGTGGCTCAAGCCTGTAATCCCAACACTTTGGCAGGCCCAGGAGGGCGGATAATTTGAGGCCAGGAGTTCAAGACCAACTTGGCCAACATGGTGAAACCCTAACTCTAAAAAAATAAAATAAAAAATACATTAAAAAAAAGAAAAGAAATGCCCATTTTTGAGTCGAAATTCAAGCTGGCTACAGAAATTTGCAAAAGTAACAAGGAGCTGAATGTTAATCCCCAAGACAATGGGAAAAATGTCTCCAGGGCATGACAGAGGTCTTCATGATAGTCCATCCCATCACAGATCCAGAAGCTTAGGAGGAAAAAATGGTTTTGTGGGCTGGGCCCAGGGTCCCCACGCTGTGTGCAGCCTGGGGACTTGGTGCACTGCATCCCAGCCATGTGGAATTTTAAGTACAATTAAATCTCTTTTCTTCCTAGTCTCAGGTGTGTCTTTATCAGCAACATGAAAATAGACTCGTGGCCAGGCACAGTGGTTCACACCTGTAATCCCAGCACTTCAGGAGGCCAAAGCAGGCAGATTACAAGATCAGGAGATTGAGATTAGGCTGGCCAACATGGTAAAACCCCATCTCTACTAAAAATACCCAAAAAATTAGCGGGGTGTAGTGGTGTGTGCCGGTAGTCTCAGCTAATCAGGAAGCTGAGGCAGGAGAATCACTTGAAACAGGGAGGTGGAGGTTGCAGTGAGCCAAGATCACACCATTACACTCCAGCCTGGGTGACAGAGAGAGACTGTCAAAAAAAAAAAAAAAAGGACTCATACATTCATCTTGAGTTTATTTTTGTATATGGTGAAATAAAGGGATCCAGTTTCCATCTTCCGCATATGGCTAGCCAGTTATCTCAGCATCACTTGTTGAATAGGGAGTTCTTTCTCCATTGCCTGTTACTGTCAGCTTTGTTGAAGATCAGATGGTTTTAGATGTGTGGCTCTGTTTCTATATTATCTAACCTCTTCCACTGGCCTATGTGTCCGTTTTTGTACCAGTACCATGCTATTTTGGTACTATACCCTTGTAGTATAGTTTGAAGTCCAGTAGTTTGATGCCTCCAGCTTTGCTCTTTTTGTTTAGAGTTGCCTTGGCTATTTGGGCTCTTTCTTGGTTCCATACGAATTTTAGAATAGTTGTTTATAAGTCTGTAAAAAATATCATTGTTAGTTTGCTGGGAATAGCATTGACTATGTAAATTACTTTCAGTAGTATGGCCATTTTAACAATATTGATTCTTCCTATCCATGAGCATAAAATATTTTTCCATTTGTTTGTCTCATTTCTGATTTCTTTCAGCAGTGATTTATATTTCTCTGTAGAGATATTTTGCTTCCCTGGTTAACTGTATTCCTAGGTATTTTATTCTTTTTGCCTTTCATTCATCTCTTAGCAAGGCAGCTCCCTTATTATTCTTCATTTTCAGTTTGTCATTTGCACTCATGGTGTTCCTCAATCTTACAATACTGCCTTTTGCTGCTATTGTTTTGCTCTTGCCTTCTCTGTGAACATGCATATATGTGTATTTAAACAATCCAATATCTAGTCTTCCTAGAGGTGTGGGACAAATGTTTTCCTAAACCATATGTCCTTTTTTACACTTCTGACACCATAGTCCCTGTAGGATAAATTGAGGCATGGACCTAAACATAGAGAAACAAAACACAGCCTCAGTTATTAGAACAGGCCAGATACTTATCAGAAACAGAGGAAGTACCCAATTCCTGGAACTTGACTACAAGATCAGAAAATGATTTGTAACATTGCTGATCTTTGCAGAGAGATGGAGTTATTACTTTCAAGTTTTGGCTTGTATAAAAAATACACTCTCGGGAACTAATCCATTAATGAGGGCAGAGGCCTCATGGCCCAATCATCTCATTAGGCTATACCTCCCAACACTGTTGCACTGAGGACTAAGTTGGCAACATATGCTTTTTGTTGAAAGCGATCAAGCCATAGCATGCACCAAGTACAATGCTCATTGAGTGCTATAAAGGTATAAACACAGAACAATGCTTCAGAAATACAGTGGTTTAGCAGAGGAGGGAAACTAAATTGAGTCTGAAGGTTAGGTGTGAGGGGTGGGTGAAGATTCCCAAATCTAGGCCTTGAATACTGCTTTGCATTTTAACAGAGAAGGAGATAGCTTTCAAAACAGGAACAAAATTAAGTATGACAGAATCAGGTATGTTCAAAGAAAAACAAGTTTCAGGTGGTTTGACTTCTGATCTGTGGACATGTGGAGTGAGAAAAACGAGTGTAGTCACAGACTGCATCAGGAATTCAGAGGGTTTGGAGTGTTATGTTAAGGAGTGTGTCCTGAATTTAGATGACAATTACAGCAACACAGAATAAAAATGAGGTTTGTTTTGTTGTGTTTATTGGTTTGTTACAAAGAAAATAAAGCCCAGCAAGTTTTAATGATATACTAAGTTCATCTAGGAAATTAGTAGCAGAAAAGTCAAAAAGTTGCCAGTAAGTTTTAGTATTATGATACATGTATTAATCTATTCTTACTCTGCTAATAAAGACATACCCAAGACTGGATAATTTATAAAGAAATAGAGGTTTTATGGACTCACAGTTCCACATGGCTGGGCAGGCCTCACAATCATGGCAGAAAAAGAGGGAGGAGCAAAGGCATGTCTTACATGGTGGCAGTCAAGAGACAAGTGACAAGCAAAAGGGAGAAAAGTCCCTTATAAAACCATCAGATCTTACAAGAATTCACTCACTGTCAAGCAACAGCAGCATGGGGGTAATCATCCCCATGATTCAATTATGTACCACTGGATTCCTCCCAGGACACATGGGGATTATAGGAGCTACCATTCAAGATGAGAATTGGGTGGGGACACAGCCAAGCCATATTATTCCACACATGTCCCCTCCCAAATGTCATGTCCTTACATTTCAAAACACAATCATGCCTTCCCAAAACTCACCCAAAGTTTTAACTCATTCCAGCATTAACTCAAAAGTTCAAGTGCAAGTTCCCATCTGAGACAAGTCAAGTCCCTTCCACGTATGAGCCTGTATAATCAAAAGCAAGTTAGTTACTTCCTAAAAACAATGGAGGCACAGACATTAGGCAAATACACCCATTCTAAATGGAAGAAACTGGCCAAAACAAAGGGGCTACAGGGCCCATGCAAGTCCAAAATCCAATAGGGCAGTCATTAAACCTTAAAGTTCCAAAATGATCTCCTTTGACTCCATATCTCAAATCCAGGTCATGCTGATGCAAGAAGGGGGCTCTCACTGTTTTTATCAGCTCTGCCCCTGTGGCTTTGTGGAGTTAAGGTCCCCTCCTGGCTGCTTTCATGGGCTGGCATTGAGTATTTGAGGCTTTTCTAGGTGCATGGTGCGAGCTGTCGGTTGATCTACAATTCTGCAGTCTGGAGGACAGTAGCCCTCTTCTCACAGCTCCACTAGACAATGCCCTAGTGGGGACTCTGTGTGGGGGCTCCAACTCCACATTTCTCTTCCACATTGCCCTAGCAGAGGTTCTCCATGAGGACACCATCCCTGCAGCAAACCTCTGCCTGAACATTCTATACATCGTCTGAAATCTAGGCAGAGGTTCCCAAGCCTCAATTCTTGGCTTCTGCACACCTACAGGCTCAACACCATGTGGAAGCTGACAAGGGTTGGGGCTTGCACCCTCTGAAGCCAAGGCCTGACCTATATATTGGTCCCTTTCAGTCAGTGCTAGAGCAGCTGGGATGCAGGGAACAAAGTCCCTAGGCTAAATACAGCAGAGGAACTCTTGACTTGGCCCAGAAAAATATTTTTCCTCTTAGGCTTCCAGGCTTTAATGGAAGGGGCAGCCATGAAGGTCTCTGACATTCCCTGTAGACAGTTCCACATGGTCTTGGTGATTAACATTCAGGTCCTTGTTACTTCTGCAAATTTCTGCCACAGGCTTGAATTTATCCCCAGAAAATGTTTTTTTTTTTTCTGTCACATCATCAGCCTGCCAATTTTCCAAATTTTATGCCCTGCTTCCTCTTGAATGCTTTGCCACTTAGAAATTTCTTCCACCAGATACCCTAAATTGTCTCTCTCAAGTTCAAAGTGCCACAGATTTCTAGGGCAGGAACAAAATGCCACCAGTCCCTTTGCATAGCAAGAGAGACCTTTGCTCCAGTTCCCAGCAAGTTTCTCATCCCCATCTAAGACAACCTCAGCCTGGACTTCATTGTTCATATGACTATCAGCATTTGGTCAAAGCCATTCAACAAGTCTCTAGAAAGTTCCAAACTTTCCCACATCTTCCTGTCTTCTGAGTCCCCCAAGTCACTAGGAAGTTCCAAACATTTCCACAATTCCCTATCTTCTTCTGAGCCCTCCAAACTGTTTCAACTTCTGCCTGTTACCCAGTTCCAAAGTCATTTTCACATTTTCGTGTATCTTTACAGCAACACCCAACTCTACCAGTACCAATTTACTGTATTAGTCTGTTCTCATGCTGCTAATACCTGAGACTGAGTAATTTATAAAGAAGTAAATGTTTAATAGACCTGCAGTTCCACATGGCTGGGGAGCCCTCACAATCGTGGCAGGAGGCAAAGGAAGAGAAAAGGTACATCTTATGTGGCAGCAGGAGAGGGACAAGTGCTGAGCAAAAAGGGGAAAAGTCCTTTATAAAACCACCAGCTCTCATGAGAATTCACTTGCTATCATGAGAACAGCAACATGGGGGTAACCATCCCCATGTTTAAATTACAACCCATCAGCTCCCTCCCAAGACACATGGGAATTATGGGAACCACAATTCAAGATGAGAGTTAGGTGGGGACACAGCCAAACCATGTTAATACCTTATATCAAAATTGAGAAATTTTTATATATTTGGAAGAACAAGTGAAGATGGGAATGCAGATTAAATAAGAGAAAAATTGAGAACTTCTTCCCTTAGAGAAAAGTTCTATAAGTTTATAATTCATGTAAACTTAAGCATTTGTTAATAATGAATTAAATGTGTTAATAAGAATTTTACTCAGAGTACTTAAGAAGGCAAACCTTAGAGTTAGACTTTTTGAGTTTGAATCTTGGTGGCATCAATTATTGTGTGATTTTTAAGCATGCTGCTCAATTTTATGTGTCAGTTTCATCACCGGTAAAATTGAGCTAATAAAATCTATTCATGTTGCTGTGGTGAGGTGCCACAGGAGATGTTATTTAAGTACTTAGTAGTATCTGGCTTGATTAATGTTGGCTATATTTCTTGTTATTTTGTCTCTGGTTCTATTGTAGGTTAGAATCCTGAGACTATCACCTTCCTTCTCCCTAAGTTCAACCTTGCTCTTCTCAATTCATTGTCTAAACTACAGCCAGTGAACTTTCTGAAGCTTATATTTGACCATGTCACATTTGCTACAACCTCAGGATGAAGTCCATATTTCTTGCATGACCTGATCTCTGATGATCTTTCCTGATTATTTTCTATCATTCTCCGCCTAACATTTTAAGGTACAGTCATCTGGAACTCCAGTCCATTTGATTTCTGGCCTCTAGGGTTCTACCGATGTGGTTCTTCCATAGTTTGTCTACCTGGCTGCTCCTTCCCATCTTTTACCTCTTAGTTTAATCACTGCTTTCAGTGACTTACCTGATGTTTTAAGAGGGACCTAGTGGGCCAGACACAGTGGATCACACCTGTAATTCCGGCACTTTGGGAGGCTGAGGAGGGCGGATCATCTGAGGTCAAGAGTTCAAGACCAGCCTGACCAACATGGAGAAACCCCGTCTACTAAAAATACAAAAGTTAGCTGGGTATGGTGGCGCATGCTTGTAATCCCAGCTCCGTGGGAGGTGAAGGCAGGAGAAGCCCTTGAACCCAGGAAACAGAGGTTGCAGTAAGCCAAGATCACACCATTGCACTGCAGCCTGGGCAACAAGAGCGAAATTCCATCTCAAAAAAAAAAAAAAAAGAAGAAGAAGAAGGACCTAGTTGCCCTTCCTAGAGGCCCTAGGGCATTCCTTTCTTATCTCCATCATAACCCTTAGCAAACAATATTGAAATTTCCTGCTTATGGATCTGAATCATCTACTATACATTCCTTGGGGACAAGGACTACATTTCATCCGCTTCTAGCCTCTGCAGCCAGCACAGCAGCTAACAGAGCCTCTCTCTGGAAACGGAATGACTATTGGCTAGAGTGGAACATGAGGAAAATCTTGGCATGGGAGACATCTGTATCTTGATCTGAATTATGGTTATACAAATGTATAAATGTGTAAAAATGTATTGAGCTGAACTCTTAAAATTGTTTTGCATTCTTCACTTAGCTGAAAATATTTGAGTTCTCAACTTTCAAAATGAAAAAAGTGTCAAAAATCAAAATTCTTTATGCTACTAGAAGTTAGGATAGTGGTTACCATTGTGGTGAGCTTGAGACTTGAAGGGAACAAAAGTGGGTATCTGGAAAGTCAGTAATTTTTTTTTAACTTAAGTCCTAGTTATCTGAGTATTTTCAGTTTGCAAAAATCCATTGAGTTGTATACTTACAACATATGCACATTTATATAGGTATATTACATTTGAAAACTTAAGAGTGAAGTGAGTGAATCACATATACATAGATATTTACATATACTATCTATATCTATATCTACACCTATGGCATTGACCTCTTATTTATGATTAGAAAAATAAATTTATTTCTTCAAACTGTGCACCTAGTCCCATATTAGAATCAGCTAAAATAAAATTGAAAAACCTACTTTTCTTCTCTGCTATATGATTCATTTATATTGATGAATGTTCGTAAGAACAGACTTCTATTTTGCATACATGATAATCACACATGGATTAATAACTTTTGCACAATAGTGCATTGCAAATCTTTTCTACAACATAACATTTTCAGATGTTATTTTTAACAGATGACTTTTGAGAACAATTATCTAGAATCACTTTTGTTATAAAGCATTTTCTCATTTATTTTCTTTCATGGATATTCTTAGAATCACAAAAATCTTTACACGTTTCTCTTGTCTCAGATGAACTATTGTTTAAAACAAGACTTAGAAAAGTAATTTGGATGCTTCTACTAAAGATGTTCTTAAAACACTCCTTATGCTTTTTGAAAAAATAGTTTCACAGACTTTGCCCAATTTCCCTATGGAGCATTTACGCATGATTTGAGTTTTATTTTGTACACCTACTCTAACAGCAGGAATTCTTAATATAGGTATACATTTAACAGCCACATTGTGAACACCGTGAATAAAGGAATAACATGACCTCAAATCAAAATATTGGCACAATGCCCTGAGCACCCGAAGGCAAGGAAGGAGCTTCTGACTCCAGGTTGCATAAACGGTACCCAGCAAAATTCGAGTTGACTTATTGCAGTCAAGTCTATGTTAAAAAGCAAACTCATGGGATAAAAAGATATTTGACCATAAAGCAAAAACAAGGAGCTAGGTCTCAATACAAGTACTCTACCTACACATCATGTGAATGAATAGCCAAAACTGTAGTGTCACTAAAATAAAACAATATTTATCACAATATTTTTATATTATTACAGACTTCAAATGACAATATGGCAATTTATCTAAACTTTAAAAAGTTATTTAAAAAATTCCCTCTATTAGATACGATTCACTTTCCAAACATGTATTTCAACAACTTAGAGAGTACTAGGTTTGGAGAAAGATTTTGAGATAGCTTTCCTGTTTTCCAGCAGGTAAAATTTAGAAACACATCAGTCATTGATGTCAATTTGTGATGGTTCAAATGGCCAAAAGTATTTGGTAAACTTTCAACACTGTCAGAGCTGTAAAGTTTCCAGAGCAGCTCCAATACAAATCAATTACAACCGTGTTACACAAATGTGAGAGTATCTGGCTGTGTTTATTCATGACACTTGAATCTTCTGATGTATTAGCATTCAGTTACGTATGACATTAACAATACCAATCACAATAACAACACAAGTATAAGATCCCAAGTAAGATGAACATTTATTAACTTTCAGGATTAGATATCCAAATTTAACAACTCAGAACTGTTTTGTAGCTTTCTGATACTCCACCATCCTCAGTGTGCTGCCTAATTGCACAAGATGGCTGTTTGTGCCCTAGTCATCCTATCCACATCCCAGGAAAAAAAAGGAATGAGATTGGGAATCTCATTCCCTTTAAGCATATTTCCTAAAAGTTGCGTATAATACTTAGTTTTCATTGATCAATATATTTTCATTTGGACATAGTCATTGGTAGGAAGAATCTAGTCTTTGAAGGGGGCAGCAAGGTAGTCAACTACATTTGGGGGTTCTTATTTGGAAGAGGAGAAAAATTGATATTTGAAGTAGAGAGGAGTTTTTTCAACTTTAGAAAACATTAAAACAGATATGTTAGGCTCCTAAAAACTAAAATTATAGATCATTAATTAAATAATTAACATAAAAACAATTAGACTATTATTTACTATAATGCCAATAAAAAAGTTAAAAGGGTTACTTAAATTTTCACTTTTAAACTATTTTGCTGACATTCATAAATATAAGAAATGTTTCTATGTATCAAAGAATATCCAAAACTTTTAACAACTGTATAATTATATTTTATCGGCATAAGAAGAGAGGAGAGGGCTGTTTTTTTTCTTTTTTAAGAGAAAAGTTAACTTAGAAATAATTTCATCTCACTCCTAAATCAGAATTAATACTCTCAGTTGGGAGTTATACTGCCATATTTGAGAGCCACTGATTTGAACATACTATTTCTGGAAATGATTTCTTTTTAGTAATTACTAACAGTTTATGAAAAGATCTGCAATTTTATTTTTCCAAGTGTTCAAGTAATCTTAACTCATCAAAATGCTAAAATCTTTTATATCAAAGGCATCTAAGACTTACTCATGTAAATGGCCTACCTGTTCTCTAACAGCTGGAACCTCTTAGTGCAGCTCTGCAGCCTCAGCCCCACCCCCAGCACTGGCACCGATCTACTCTCTAAGCGGGAATCCTTAGCTCATTGTCCGACTTTAACCTCCACTCTGACCTGGCAGCCAGGTTTTCCTAGCTGAGCATCTGTACTTTGCCTGCTCCCAGGCTTTTCTCATACTATGCTCTTCAGTAATCCTTCCACAGAATACGGCTGATTCCCCTTCAAACTGAGAATTAATCTTCCATTAACAGGAACCCACTACCTTACCAAGTAGCCCTCTATGCTGTTTGTTTGAAAAATCTATTCATTTACTTAGTAAATCAACATTGAAAGGTGACTACAAGTAAGACATGATGCCAGGCCCTTGTAATAAAGATCAAAGACACAGTCACCTGCTCTCTCGTGGGACAGCAGCCATAATTGTTAAAATGATACTCCTTTAAAGACTTAAATTCAGTCCCCTAAGAATTTCCATTCATTGTTCTTGAGTCTGAACTCTAGTCACATGGAACAAATTTCATTTAGATTTTCACATATGCATCCTCCAATCTGGAATGTTTTGATTAGGGTATTTGAGCTTGTAAAACCCTGTTACTTTAACCTTAAAAGAAATTGTTTTTAATTTGTTCACTGTATTTTGGGATAAGTCCCACTTTGAAAATATCCTTCTTCACATGCAGAATTGAGAAATGAATACAGTACATGAAAACTTTCCAGCATGTTTTACCCCTACTTAACACAACTGAGTTGTTTCATCTAGAGTAGCATATCACAATTTTTGGTCCCTCCTCTGAAAAAAAAGTGTTGCAAATAAATTTAAGGACTTTTACAGATTGCTTTTAAGCTAGTGATGATTTTAAGTTCTGAAAGTTCCAGTTGTCTGAACTTTGGTGCTTTCCTTTAAGGTATCATCTGTGAAACAGTCTGCTATAGTAAGTGTTAAATTGGATTCACACACTGTTCTCCCCTTGCTATAAGAACTTGAGAAAATTAATATTCTAAATCTCAGTTATTATAAAATCATAAAAACAAGGGTCTTTACCCCTTAGAGTTTGTGAAGGTTATAGCCAATGTATTTAAAACACTTTGGCTATCACAGTGTAAGAACTTGACATATGTGAAAGACCAAAGTTAGTTGTGTCTTTAGTGATGAGTGACTGACATATAGCTTAAGAATTATTCATCAAAATTAGACTTTAAGTTGAATTAAAGTTATCCAATATAGTCCTGTTGTTTAATTCAGTTCATTAACCACTCAATATGTGTTATATTTTGTGTTAGGTGCTAATGATTCAAAAATGAATTATGTATTCTGAAGTCAAGGAGCCCAGCGACTAGTGAAGAGCAAGACATGTATAGAAACAATTACTCGATGATCACACAAATAATGCTCGATGGGGCAGTACTCCTGCCAGCCCATCACATCCCATCGCATTGCAAAATACTGTGCTCCTCCCAGTGTTTCGCACAGCATTTAATGAGCATTCAACAAACATTGATTGATGAATGTATGCAGGTTTCATACTCAACTATTTTAGGCAAATAGTAATGTTGACATTGTTCAAATATGTTATTTTTAGTTTTGAGCTTTGTAAATTAACTTCTTTTTATCTTGGAGATTTAGATGCGTTTGGTATTTCTCATTTCTCGAAATTTAAATAATGGTGAAAAGGCACCAGCAACACCTTCCAGAAGAAATCCTTAGAAGGTTGATAAAATGAGATTAAGTAAGCATGTATTAATATAATATTACAACAACTTTTTAAAGAAGTCGGGTTGAAAAAAGAATGGTTTGAAGGATACGTACCAAAATCATTTTAAAAATAATTATCCTGGGTAGTGAGATCATGAGCGATTTTGTTAACATCCGTATACTTTAAATGCTTTTTATTCAATGTGCATGTTAAAAGGCAGTTATGATGAACTCTAGCAGCAGGAAAGAAACTGGTGACTGATAAGTTCCCAGGAATATGGACGAAGGGAGATTAAGAAGAAATGTGAGGAACCTGGGTGTGAGAGGGCCACAAGGTACAGAATAAGAATGTCAGTAGAAGGTAATATTACAATGGTAATAAAGCATAGTTTTTCTACTTCTATAGATCTAGTTCTCTTTACATTTTGGGGCAGATCATATCTCGTTTTGTTATTGAGAAGGATCATTGGCCAATGGGATGACTAAAGCATACTGACACTAACCTATCTGCCCAGAATTTAGATAAAAATATGGAAATGAATCTTGTTGCAACTTTTTAAAAAAATGAGTGGACTGTCCTCAAGCATAGTAATCTAAGTAATGTATCATACACATACACAAATAATTAATCTATGGACCAGAACTTTGTTTTTTTAAATACTGTAAGAGTCAGGATAGGACCAGGCTTGTTGGCTAACACGTGCAATCCCAGCACTTTGGGAGGCTGAGGTGGGAGGATCTCTTGAGGCTAGGAATTTAAGAACAGCCTAAGCAACATAGTGAGACCTTGTCTATACAAAAATAAAAATTAAAAATTAGCCAGGCATGGTGGTGTTCACATGTAGTCCCAGCAACTCCAGTGACTGAGATGGGAGAATCACTTGAGTCAGGATGGAAGCTACAGTGATGTATGATCATTCCACTGCACCCCAGCCTGAGTGACAGAGCAAGTGACACTCCAGCCTGAGTGACAGATCCTTTCTCAAAACAACAACAAAAGAAAAATAAAAAATATAAATACAACAGTCAGGATAAATACTTATAGATTTAATGAACAAACGAATATTTTTATTACTGTTGTTATTTTAAATCTTTTTATCTGAAATAATTCAAAGATGATAGACAGGTATATAGATAACTTGGCAGAACTATATGATTTCAATTAAAAGCATTATTTGATTTTCCCAATGAAGGCAAAATGTCTTCCTCTAAATTCTCAAAATATCGAATTAATATCTTAATTATCAAATTTCCACATTCTCCTTTGTAATATAGGTGTCCACTTATGCATTTTATTATAATTTCCCTACTGCTAGTTCTGTGAGTCTGTCATCTGTGCCTTAGTCATCTGGATATTCCCTACAAGCAGAGTTAAATTATTTTTTATAACTGGTTTTATAAAAATACGGTAAGTAAAAGCATTCCCTCAAAGTCCTGAGAATATTGTGTGGATTCAATCAACATTTATTACAGTAATATAAAATATTTTTCATTTTGAGAAACTAGGATTGTGGAAACATGCATTCCAAAGCTCCACCTTACATGAATGGTCTGTGATCAACAAGTATCAACCTTTTATCTGTTATCAATATTTTCTTATGAATACAATGCTTTCTTCTGTGCAAGTGAATTCTGTCATCATCCCTCTGCACATTCATGATGGGTGGAGCTAGGGAAAGGCTTCATGGAAAGGGTTTCATCTTTCTGAACATTCACCACACTGGTAAGTTCTATAGCAAAGACTTTCTTGGGTTGTGTTGAATTGTAGTTTTCTTTTTAATAATGACATAGTTAATCCATTAAAATAAATGTTACACCAAATCTGATTTCATGTTTCTTTTCCTAAAGTAGAAAACTCTCAAGTTGCTTAGTGAAGTGCTAAATGCTTTGTATTGACAGACTACTGCTGTTCAGCAATCTATATTTGCAGCCTGCCAAATGAAAGACATAGTTGGATCTTCTTTGTTGTTCACGGTATTTTAAATTACAAATGATGTTGATTTTAATCATCTTTGCTCTATTCACTCACAAAGTCGGATGCTATACAAGTCAGCTCTCAGATCTTGTATAAAATACTTTTTCTTGGGCTTAGCACTTTCACAGCACTTTACACCTTCAAAATACTTTGTAAACATTAACAAGTCGATCCTTACAGAAAAAAAAAAGGAAAAAGAAAACAAATCCTGATGGTACGTGTAAATCAGGTCTAGAGAAAAGAGTTTATAGCTTTAATTTGAAGGCAAGGTATTTATTTGGTTGTTTATTTTTAAGCCAGTAGAGTATATTTCTGGAAATGATGATCAGTTCCTCACTTTCCATTATAACAAAGCACATAATTTCAATTTTATTAATCATATAAAATATAGAAGTATTAATGTTATTAATGACCAGTAGAACATATGTCACAAGACAAAGCACCTAAATATATTGAATGCTGCTTTGGATCCTCCACAAAGAAAATGTTTTGTGTCCTCAGAGTACTGAGATGTATGAGTTACTGCTTTTCTGTCCTGTAAGTAGCAACAACTTCACTGGTATAGTGAAGGTGTACAGGTAAGAATAGCTTGGTCCAAACCTAAATGAGTCCCCAAGTTCACATTAAATATATAAAAATATATAGCACAGCAGGGTCAAACTAATATATTATTTAAAGAGGGCACTATAAATTTTGTGTCTGCTTTTCTAAGTAAAATATATCTTCTGCCTTCATTGGCTCTACTTTTCTTCCATTCACTCTTACAAATGTTTCCTCAATTTAACCTATGCTTTTAAAAGGAAAACTTTGCCTATTCCTCTTGGAAAATAACATGCTTACTCTGATCATAAAATGTTATTAATACTATATGTTGTATTGAGTACTGATTAGGGATTTTTCAATCATGTCATAATAAAGAGGAAAAATATAATTTTGCCATTTAAAAATTTGGAAATTGTAAACAGAAAGACAAAGTTCATATCAAAAAGAAATTTCAAGGCTGAGGAAAAGGAGGGAAATCGTCTCATTTTGATAGCCAATTGTGCTGTGACCATAACTCAGAAAGCTGTCTGTAATATATGTTAAGGAAAGCCTGTACTATATTATCAACAATTAAACAATTAAAATGCAATAAAATATTTTGTTAAAAAATTTAGACAAATTAAATTTAGCAGAGTTTCAGCAAATAATTATTCAAAGATCAGGAAGCACTGAGAACCAGGAGAGGTTCACAGAGCTTGACCTGCATTGTGGGCAGGCAATAGTTATAGACAGAAAAAGAAAGTGACATACAGAAATACATTAGTTTTGGCTAGATGTTTGCCCTATGTGAGCCTGGTCTGAATAGTTGGCAGCCTGTGATTGGCTGAAACATGGCTTCTGTGATTGGCTGTGACTCAGCTATTTGTTATAAGAATATTCTCTTAATTTAGGTTGCAGTTTGTTTACATCCATAAGTTAGGTTGCATGTTGCTTATGTAATAAGTTAGATCGTGGTTTGCTATAGACAGAGGCAGCTTTAGGCCAAATTTAATTTTATTTCACAATAGTCACAATTAAAAACTAGATGCCTAAAGGTTTAGATTTTAATTAGAAAACACTGCAATTTTACTTGAAAGTAATGATTCTAAATTCTTTAAAAAATTATTTATCAAGGGAGGACAAGTTAGATACTGAAACTTGAGATAAATTACTGAAATTGTAAAATAAAAGCTATGAGTAAACCAAAATGATCTCACAATCTTCAGACTCCTTTCTTCTTTGTAAGCATCACGAGATTTACTTATGATAAATTAATGGAAATATTATGCACATTCATCAGAGTTTATGACATATTTAGGATAATCTTAAAAAATGCAAAAAAGAAAAAACACATTTAACTATATACTAATGCAGTAGAATTTTTACATTGGATTTTATATTTTGTTAATATCATCAATATTATTACCTTAATCATGTGTGGGTATCACAGCAAAAACATTATTTGATTTTTAAGGTAGGTTATTTGTTTTTGCCTACATATAGAAGACCAATGTTCCAAATAGAAAAAAGAAGCTGCAATAAATTTTAATATTAAAGTTCAAGAGAACAATATTAACATTCTGGAAACCAATGTGCTCCTATGAATTCATAATATGACATCTAAAAGTGAATTTTAAAAATTCCTTTAGACAATATTTTTTGTACACATTTTAATTCCTGTCACTATTTTAAACTTACCTTCCAGAAGTGTATCTCTTCTTAGATGCCAACACTTTACCATATACTCAAGAAAGAGTTTAAATAGATCAGATAATAAATTTGGAATTAAGCTGAAAACAAGTGATCACTTAGAATGTGATTTCTGCAGCCCCAAGAAGGACCTCTGACTAAAAGTAAATAAATAAAAGGACCCTTTCCCTGGTCTCAAATGCCTCAATTTCTACAACTTTGGATTTCTAGGTTGACTACTCTATTAAGTACTAAATATTCTTAGGAAGATCAATACTTTAAGCTGCGAAATTCTGGAGTCGCCAAACAATGCTATTTACTTGACAGATTCTGCCTAATATCTTATCTAAGATACAGATGGAAACTGACCACTAATGAAGACCATTAACTCAAAGCCATATCTCATATAACAAGTTATGGCACAGTTTCTATTTTATAGTTTCCACATATACCTTGCCGGAAGATTCTCATTGACATAATAAAATGTGAAACAGCAGGAAAATATAAGACAAAGAGATAGCCTATTTTAACAACGCAATGTCGGGAAAATTTTCCTCACATAAAACCTAAATCTCTCCATCGACAGCAAAGTACATTTAAGGCCATTCCCAGTTGTTCTTTTGGCTGATTTCCTCTTTTTCGTATGGTTAGGACTTTATATTTTCAAAGTGCTTTTCAACCACATTTACTAGTGTTTCTTCACAGATATGCCTGCAGTTTAATACTTTTTTCCACTATTTTACAAATCCTGATATTGAAGCACAGAGATATTAAGAAGTATGTTCAAGGTTACACAGCAAATTAAAAGCCCAGCAGGGAATAGGCTACACAGCACCTGAGTTTCCAGACTGCTGTTGAGCCAACTGGGCCATTCTCACAGGACTCTCACAGCACAGTGAATTAAGAAAAAAAAAAAAAAAAAAAAAAACTTGAACTAGAAAATAAAATTATGAAAAAAAAAGGTATTGTTAAAGTCACAATTTCTTTTTCCACAGATATAAATAAGCCATGATGTAATGCTTATCATCCAGCTTCTGGGTACACTTGCAGACTGATTAATCTGCCCTTGTCTATCTTCGTACGCTTTTAACCATTTTTATCAGGGCATAAAACAAGTTAGGAATTAGACTGAATATCTGATGGCCAAAATGAGGCATGTTCTATTGTCTCATCTTTGGGTCTCATAAATGTGGAATTTGTTCAGGGCTACATCTGAGCTCTTGTGCTCAACTTCTTCCTAGCTCTGTATTTCCCAATCAGTTCTTAAGATGTGTATCAAGAAAGAGGGAAAATACGAAAGAACTGGCATTTGAGTTTTGAAGGTTAGAGCTACATATTTGATGATCAAGAGCTCTCAAACTGTGCCTAGATACTAATTCTGAATGGAAGCTTACAATTGTAAGGTAAGAAATACGAGGAAGTGGTGAAACAGCAGAGACCTTAGTAAGTCTCACATAAAGATGTTTCTATACTTAAATCTAATCTGAGAGGCTTCATAATTCCTAAGACTTCTCAGTCAAGAGGCATTCTTGAATGCCCTTAATGTGTCAAGATCTGAGGTAGATGGTAGGGAACAGCCACAAAAAAGTTCTATTCAGGAGCAATAACCTAATTCTGTTTGAAGTGTCAGAAGAGTCTTCACAGAAGAAACAATATTTGAAGCTGAGACTTGAAGGACACATAAGAGTTAGTCAGATTGTAGAGGATAGGGAGAAGAGTTTTCAGGCATTGGGAATCAGTACATACAAAGGAACAAAGGCTAAAAAGGGCATAGGATACTGAAGTTGTCATAAAAGGCCAATAAAGCTACAGGAAGATACAAAAAGATACCAAGTGAACTTTGAGGGGTAAGCAGGGAACAGGACATGACAGGTCTTATAGGTAATTATGAGTATTTTTTTTCCACTTGACTCTTATGCCACAGAAAACCCTAATTTGTTTTAAGAGGGAAAAATATTATTATATTTAAAATTTTTAAAAATTACTCAGTCTTCTCTATGTATTATCTGTGTTTAATGTTCTTTTTGTGTCCATTTGCAGGTGTTTAGCTCTTACTATATACACAGATCCTTTCTGTGTGGAAGATACGGCTGTTGGGATATGGGAAGATGTGGCTGTTGGGAGAGTCAAGTAATTGAATGATGGGAATTTCCTTGAGTTTCCATAAGTTTCTGTAAATTTTGCCTCCAGCTGAAATAAAACAACTGGTACTCTTGTGAAATTTACAATTATGCTATCATCAGCTAAGCTGAATGAAAAGAAATTAGACATGAAAGTCATAGGCAGCCCTTTTTAAAACTGTATCTATTATAGAAATGTCATTATATGGAACAATTAAAAGAAGCAAATTTATTTGAATGTGCATTTTTAAGGCAGTTCAACAAAAGCATAACTAGCAGAAGTACAAAAAATTCTGAATCAGTTCAAAGACTATATCCAGAATGTGAGAATAAAATCCACATACAAGCCAGGAAATAAAATTCAGAAGTATTAACTATATAGTATAGCATATGATTGATATTAAACTCATTAAAATAATATCTAAGACTAATAAAATACTACTTTAAACAACTTATCAAAACTATCCATTCTTTGGTAGCATGGCTTTATAGTTACATCTAGTCATCACATATAAGTAACATTAAACATTTAATTACAAGTAACTCATAACCTTTTGGCCTGGTACATATGCCCAGCTTTTTATTTGAATTTGTATTTAGTTTCACTTAACCTTTTAACTTTTTGAATTAATAGCAAATATGTCAAGACCTTAATAATATTTTATGTAGATTGTATTTTAACATTTACCAGACCTAAATAAAATGTCCCTGCTTTGGAAGATTTTTTAAGCATAAAATGATGAATTAGCAATTCCCTGTAATAAAGTAATTCATGTTTATTACTTAAAATTTTTTCATAGCAATAGAAATTCAAGCAAAATGATAACAATAATCTATTTTAATAGTCACTTAATGACAATATAAGGATCAGAACTAACTTTTGATGCCTAGCTCCTAAATTCAGACCTAAATTGTTTCATTATTGTACTGATTTTCTAAATTATTCTGATCAAGAATAGCCATTAATCAGAAAAGTCTGAAGAACACTGAAATCTAGATAATTTTCAGACTACTAGAATATTCTAAAATTCTGAAAAAGAAAGAACAAAGATCCTAATTTCAGAGGCTCTTGAAATGCCTAATTTCAGGAGGTCTCAGTTGTAAAGACTCCACTTTAACAGTATGGGTAACATAAAATATGTTTCGCTAGTACCTGTAGCTGCAGATGTGCAACTGAAGTAAAAGAATATACTTTGAAAAGTGTACAATGGCATGTAAATTAAAAGTATTATAAATCACAATTCATAAAACTATGTAAACATAGTTTTCTATAAAATAATTTCATTTGGAGACCAGATTCCTCCATATGATAGAAGTTAATCTTAGGCAATTCACCACCATCTCCCCATTCTCCCATTTCCTACCTCTGGGACATGTTCACAGATCAAAAGAATGATGTGCCCAAGTGTAAAGGTGCACTTTGCCAGGGTCATTAGCTATGCCAGCATCCACCCAAGGTACCTCTGTTCACATCTTGCCTTGAATCTTAATTCACTCACAGTATTCTGAATCATCTATCTTTACAAATCATCAAGTCAAGCCCAGCTTTTTCTAATGTATTAGTATCCTTCTGGGGTCCCCAGGACTATTCTTTGACTAGGTTTTGTTAAAGTCTATGGAGCCAAGTTTCTGTCTATTCCTCTGCCACTTGTGTGCATCTTCTACTCCTCCCAGGCTACCACAGGTGCCCAGAAACTCTGCCAAGTTTTCCTAAGACTGTCTCTACTCAGGGCTTGTTTCATGATGCCCTATTGCTACTTCCCTGAGCATTACCCTGAGATGAGGAAAAAATGAAGTCCTGGGACCACTTGTGTATGCACCCTACTTAGGATTTCTGTCTCAGTTTCTCTGACTCAGGCTGGGAGATGGAGTGTGAGGCCCTTCTTCTTCTCAGATCCCCAGCACTGTCTAAACTCTACTAGATTTGTCTTGATACCCTCTTACCATGTTGTTAAGGAATCTTGTTTAGCCTCAGGAAAGAAAACCTTGTTCCTATAATAGGTAAGAACTTTACCAAATCTGTATTAACAAATAAAAACCACCTCTACTTATTAACCTAATTCAACTCAGCAATCCAGGCATAACTGCAATAATTTTAGACTTCTCTACCCAGGATTGCATTAGATTTTAAGAGGCTGTGCCAGGGCGGGAGGAAGACCATCTACACAAAGATTTCAGCTGTATTTAACTCCGTCAGGTCCACAAACATCAGTCCATGTAGGTACAATTAAACCACCATTCTTCCAACTGCAGGGCTTCTTCAGAAACTCCTGTCCATTCATTTACTAATATGACTTGGACAGAGGCACAGGGGTTCATTCTATTATTTGGGAGCCATACTGAAGCATGAAACTTCTGCACTCCATCTGTTTATCTCTGAACAGACATATCTTATAGCCTTCATCTCTGGATCCTGACATTGTCTGTGCTTTATTTAGAAAGGGAAGGACAAGTCATCTGTGTTTTCAAATTGCCCTAAAACATTATTGCTTTACCCAGGCCTGTTCCTGGCAAGCAATGCCCCCAACAGCCTTTCCTTAGGAATCCATCCTGTCTACATATTTATTATTTTGTGGCACAATCATTCTTCTTGGAGTACGGGAGGCAAAAAGGAGCAATAACTATTGGCTACCAATTTGAATTGGCTACTTGAATGTGAAAATTCAGAATCAATGTGTTTTTTTTTTTCTTTTTGTGGTCTTAGGCCTTTTCTGAAATAAGGAAGGTGAATGCTGAGCTTCTGAATGAAGAAAGTTTCAATAGGAGAAGGAAACTGTTAAAAATAGATAACAATTCTAAAATATCATGCTATTCCGTCATTATTCTCCTCATTCCTCTGTGTGGGTTTTAATTATCTCACTCAGAAACATAAAAAGTATTTTGTATTCAAATTGATTAGTCCTTTTATTTTCTTTATGATTTTTACCTTTGGATTTTTTCATGGGATCAGTAACCTAGTATTAGATTTTTGTTCTTCAAGAACATGCATGTAATACAGAAAACAGTATTAAACAGGTTGAGGAAAACTAGACTACATTGAGTAAATTGTCTTCCTTTTAGTTCTTCAATATTAAGGAATAAAAATGCTTGGCACACACAATGAAAACTACACTAAGTAGATGATAGATATGAAGATTTGTTTAAATTGTAAGGTTTTATATAAATATTATATTATTATAATCTGAGCTCCTAGGAAAAATATATCCTCAGTGATCTAAATGGTATTATCATTGTCAGTAGAAAAGGGAGAGGAAATATCTACCAGTTTGGATAAAATGAAATATATGTGTGTGTCTGTGTATTTCATTATATATATAAATATATCTAAATCATAAATATATATAAATCACATATATAAATATATAAAAAGTGAAATATATATACATACATATATAAATATATGTAAAACTGCAGCTTGTTTCATGTCACCAGCCACAAACACATCACAAGTGTTCTGAATCTCTACCTGTGCAATAGAATATATAAGAAAATGTAATGTTCTCAGTACTTGATTATGTAACAAAAGCTATGTTATTTATCTTTAGCTGTCATTGTTCTTTCAACTTTGTCATAAAATCAGTAGATCCAGCCATTAGTATACTGTGATTTCTTTGTATTGACATTGCTATCTTGTGTTATTGTCATCTTGAATGTTATTTCAATTGTATGCTTTTAACATGTGAAAAAGTACAGGACAATGACAGGAGAGCTGGAGCCAAAGTCCCCAAGCAAACAAGAATGTTCACCTACATCTCCAACGCTGAATTGGAATTGCTGACTTGACTAATCATTTGCTATTCCAGTCTTGAGCCTTCCTAATTATAATGATAAAGGTAAAGTAAAAAGCACCTGAAGCAGACACAGCAGGACTTTAATTCCAAGCCTTCCCTGTTTTTTTCTTCAATAGCTTCATACCATTCAATGTGTACTTAGCTTTCCATAAGGATCACTTATCTACTAGTTAATTTCTAATCCTCAAAAAATCCAGAGAGATTGGGATGGCCTTAGCATAAATTCTCCTCTTTCACAAGATATAACTAGCAAAAATTCATGTGGTTTTTGAAATAAAAGTAGTCAAATTACATTGATATATAAAGAAATGGCAATTTATGTTTGATTTGGTAAGGTATACATCTATATAGAATGGATTGAAAGAGGTCAATATTAATGTAATCTAGACTACATAAAACTCTAAACTTATTGTGTAATTATATACTTAAATATGATACCAACACTTTGTTTTGTTCATTTTTAAGGTTACCATATTTTTATAGAAAAAAAAATTCAAATTTCCTTTTTTTTTTTCAGAATGTAAGACATCAGATCCTAAAGAACCAAAGTTAACAACTTTTTAATAGCATTTCTGTGGAAGACCAGCCAACCTATTCTTAGAGCTGAAACAAGGGATCTGGCCTGCAAACAGGTGTTAAGGCATTCTCCAAGTTTCAAAACAAGAGTACACCATTTTTAAGGCCTATGAATACAAAGAATTTTTCAAAGATTAATTCAGTAATGACCTCTGTCTTTGGAAAAGATAATGTATTATTGTGAACCAATTTAAACCTGGATTTCTCATTGCATTTAATACTCAATTTTATTTTTTATCATTATATAACAACAGTTCTTTCTGGAGCAAAACAATCCTATTTGACTTTTTTTTAAACCTCGTAAGTGCACACATACATGTACGTGTGGAGTTATTTAACCAAAAAAAATTACATCAAAATGTGCCAAGAGTTATTCTGGAATAGAAATGCTGAAAATATATTTTCAAGAAGGTTTAAAATTCTAGGCTGGCCTCAATGTATTTAGTAGCATGTCAGAAACAGAAAAAATTTTAATCTCTACATTTACTTATTCCTATTAACATATATAGAAAAAAAATTGCTCTAAACCTAATGCCTATGCAATATGTTTGTTTCCTGATGCTGACGGTAAATCATAACTAGGCATTTGGTTATATTATTTAATGTTCTACATTTCTGGGAATGCTACTGTGTTCACAGTGAGCTTTACATCTGACAGTAATTTTATTTTCAGGTTCAGTCATATGATGCTTTTCTATAGGAATAGGTTCTATCACAGGAACAAATTATTCAAATCTACTTCAACAGACTCAGCAATTCTCTTCGGTTTTATCTTCGGCATTTTGTATTCCTTTCCCTACACCTAGTGGCTATGAAACAATTCAATTACCAAAGTCCTTCATCCAGAAAGTACCGTTGATTTCCGGTAATTTTTATTCTGTTTGATTTCCTTTTTTTTCTCCTAGTTTAACACATGCCAGTTGGTGTTGAGTGAGTTAAAAATCTTGAAATAAGTCTGACACTGTGTCAGTACATAGGTTAAAAAAGGAAACAAAAAATTGAATAAAATACATATTAGAAATATAAAATAAGATTAGTAGTGGCATTTCTTGTCATAAGGGCATTTTCTGTCTATGCACACAAAATAAAACAAGCTGAGTGCAGCGGAAGAAGAGAGGAAAGAGAGAGATGGCATAATGGAAAGATGAAAAGGCAGAGAATGACTGTACAGAAGCACGTTGAGAGCATGTAGAGTCAGCTGGCAAGAAAAGGCAGGTCCAGGAGCCTCAGAAGGTAAAACCTCAGTTAGCAGACAGTGGATAAGAAGCAAGTTTTGAAATAAAATAGCAATAGCATAAGCAACTTGAAGACAGACAAAAAGAGCAAGGTGATAAAAGTATGCAAGAGTCTTTGGAGATTATTAGTAATTTTAGGGAATTACAATGATAAAAAGTTATAAGGGAAAAAGACTTTACATATGCTTTAATAAAAAAAAATTCCCTGCCAAAATCTGTCTGCATAGACACTAGTATTAGATTCTTGTTCTTCAAGAACAAGGCATGTCTGCTGGTCAGATTAATGTTCATCTGTCCTCTATTTCTCTAAATAATGTTTTTCTGATATAATGTACAAATACAAACATATACATATATATTTTGTGTGTATATCATATGCATATATATGAGTTTGTGTATACACATATGCATACATAAAATATAAATTCTGGAACTAAAATTTCAAAGAAAGTCAAAGAAAATAGACAATAGTAGCACTCCACAAAACTTACCAATAACCTGAAATAGTGTAACAAATGTAAAATTAATTCCCATATAAATCTACATACATTAGTTATATCTACAAATAATAAATTATTAAAGATCAGCAATTATCTTATTAATTTATACCATACAATAGGTACATTTAGATAAATCAGATAGAAATATGTTTGGAGAGGAGATCTGAGAAAACTTCCCTTTCTCAATGTTGATCAAATGCATCAAATAATGAGTTTCTACTTAAAATGTGGCAAGTGCCCACACACCATCTTAATGATCCCTTTAGATATATGCACATCAAGTAATAGAAATACATGTAAGTTACATTTTTGGAACATGTCAATTCTATTTTGTACTTTCCATAAAGAATTTTAATAAGAGATTTCTTTAGAAAGAGCACCGTGGATTTCAATACATATCATAGAAGGTTAATAAAAACAGCTAAAAGTTATTCAGCCCTTACTATGAAGTAGATGCCTTTACTGCAGTTGAGAAAACATAAGACTGGTAAGTTATCTCACTCTTCTGCTTCCTTTATGTCTATATTTTAGCTATATTATAGAAAGTATTTCTATATGCCAATATGAAAAAAAACTTATAGAAAATCATTGAAATAAGGATAGGTACTTCTAAGAGAAAATAAATATTTGAAAAGCTAATCAGCATAACCAATAATCATCAAGAAAAATAAATAAAATAAGATGTAATAATTAGTATTGGTTATATCTGGTTTGGCACTGGTAGAGACAAATGGTCTTCTGTTCATTGTTGATAGGAGAGAGTACTATGACAGGATGTATCAAACACAAATGTGAGTATGATGGCAAACCAACAGTCCTGTCTCTAGAAATATATCCATTAGAAATATTCATTTGGGGCTGGGCATAGTGGCTCATGTCTGTAATAACAACACTTTGGGAGGCAGAGGGGGTCAGATCACCTGAGGTGAGGAGTTTGAGACCAGCCTAGCCAACTGACATATAGTGAAACCTCATCTCTACTAAAAAAATGCAAAAATTAGCCAGGCATGGTGGTGTGTGCCTACAGTCCCAGCTACTCAGGAGGCTGAGGCAGAAGAATCACTTGTACCTGCAAGGTGGAGGTTGCAGTGAGCCAAGATGATGCCACTCTACTCCAGCCTGGGCCACAAAGTGAGACTCCATCTCTCAAAAAAAGAAAAAAAACAAACCTCGTTTGTCCACTCAGAAATATGAAAAAGAAGTTCATTCAAACATCATTTATTAATAGCAGAAATGTAGACAAAATTCTCAACAATGAAGAAATTATAAATAAAGTTGATATAGAGAGGAGACAAGGAAATACTGGGTAGAAGAGGGTGATTCCCCTGCATAGGCCCCACCCTCAAGCCTGGAAACTATGGCCTTAAGTGAGAACAGGCATTCCTGTTTTCATGCTCAAAAAGTTACCTTTTGGCCCACCATGCTCCCTATACTGTACCTATATAAACCCCAAACCCCAAGCTCCAGGAGAAGGCAAGCAGGCAAATGGCAGAACAGCATGGCAGAGAAGGAGGAAAAGGAAGAAGCATCTGTACACCAGGAAGGGTTCAGCTGGGGATGACTGGAGAGGAGATCAGCCTTTGGGCAGCCAAACCTCAGGGAAGATCATCTTCCCACTCCATCCCCTTTCCAGCTTCCCATCCATCCTGCTGAGAGCCACCTCCACCACTCAATACAAACCCCGCATTCATCCCTCAAGCCTGTGTGTGACCCAATTCTTCCTGGATGCTGGACAAGAACCTGGGTACGGAGAGGACACTGAGCTGGTTAACATAAGCTGTCTGCAAATGGCAAAGCTGAAAGAGTGCATTGTAACATACTCCCACTTGGGTGTAAGGAGTCAGAGACCCACCCCTAGACACTGCCTTAGGGCTAGAGCCCAGAACACTCATCCTGGCTCCTGCACTTGCCGGTCTGCATGCTTCCCCTCCCATAAGGGGCTGAATATTGAGTGGCTATATTGCAGTGGCTGAATATAGAGCCACCCCTGTTGCACATCCTGCAATGAAGGCCAGGGAACTCTCCCATCTGAATTTTTTTTTTTTTTTTTTTTTTTTTTTTGCCAATCATTGAGAGCTTGTAAGGTTGCTGAGGTTGGTTGGCCTTGAACTCTTGGCCTCGCCTTTGCAAGCGCCACGACATCCGGCCGGAGCCACTTTGGGCCCCTCCCATCTGAAAATTATATCTCTACTATGGAAAACTATGAAATAATTAAAAAGAACAAAATAAATAGTACAAAAAGAACTCCAAGATATATTTGGAGTTCTTAGTTCTTATTTGGAGTTGTAAGTGAAAAAAGAAAATTAAGTAAAAGAAATAGAATACTTAAATAGAATACTTAATAGAAATTAAGTAACAGTAATAGAAAATTAAGTAATAGTAATAGTAATAGAAAATTAAGTAATAACTTTTAAAAAATTAAAAATGCAGTAAATAGATAAGAAACTGCAGTTATAATGGCAGAAAGAAATAGAATTTGCTGCTTAGAGCCTAAAAGTGGGCTTTCATGTTTTAATTCTAATACCCCTGGGTTTTGGAATACTTATAAAGTGTTCCTATATTACACATACAATTAAAAAGCAATACAAAAGTGAAATTCTTTATGGATCTTCCATTTTTCCCCAAGAAGTTATGAGGCTCAATTATACATATTAAAATTGTTTTAATTTTTATACTCTACTCCATATGTGTATTTTAAAATACCTCAATAAAATTTAAAAATATTTTTAAAAATAAAACTTACTGTTTTGGAAAGAGTAGCATATTTAGAATCATAGAACTTTGCACTTACTCTTCATACAACCTCTTATAAAAATCCTTGAAATCTGAACCTCAATCTTCTATTTTCAAAATGCTGTTTTTCCTGCTTGATTTCTCATTTCCATAATCATATCAATCCAGATTCAATTTCTAAAGTTACTGCTAAATTCAAAGGGGTTCTATAAAATTCATTCTGCAAACAGCATAACATTTTATACATTGATCAGTATAGATGTAGATATTTAGTTAAGCTGAGACTATTGGAGAAAAATATAAATAAGCCTTTTTTGTATTTTTTAATGTAACTCACTATGTATCATTAGAATCCACACACAAAACACAAAATTCAGCTACTTATACTTAACCTCCTATATCTCAAAATTAATAATATAATTAAAAGTGTTTTATAAACTAAAAGCTAGCTATTATAATTGTTCAGAAAACAATATTGAAGTTTTTCTGCATTTCATTAAACAAAAAGCTAAAAGAAGGAGAAAATATCTATGTTTTTGCTCATAAAAGATTGAGGATTAGGTAGCAGCTTGCCATAAGTACTGTATCACTGTCCAGGGGCAAGGCAGTTGTAATAAGTAGAAACTATACTTGTGCATTGCTATAGGGGGAAAAAACTTAGTAGATTTATTCATAAAATTGAGTACATTTTAAACTTACGACTGCTTTGTTTAAAGCTCATGAGATAATTTGGCTGTGTCCCCATCCAAATCTCATCTTGAACTGTAGCTCCCAGAATTCCCACATGTCATGGGAGGGACTCAGTGGGAGATAATTGAATTGTGGGAGTGGATCTTTCCCATGCTCCTCTCATGATAGTAAATAAGTCTCATGAGATCTGATGGTTTTATAAAGAGGAGTTCCCCTGCATACACTCTCTTGCCTGCTGCCATGTAAGGTATCCCTTTGCTCTTCCTTTGTCTTCCAGTGTGATTGTGAGGCCTCTCCAACCATATGGAACTGTGAGTCCATAAAACTGCTAACCTTTTTAAATTACCAAGCCTCAAGTATGTCTTTATTAGCAGCCTGAGAACAGACAAATACACCTCATATGTTAAATAAGAAAGATAAATGAGATTAGATAGACATATAGCAGACAGATGCATACATATAATCAAGGAAATATAAAGATGCAAGTTAATAAATTACATTATAGTCAGCAAAAAAATAAATAACTTTTATTTGTTTAACATTTACTCAGCACTTTTCACAGAAAAAAACCTGACTAATAAGCAACTGCAATGGCATAAAGGTAATGTGCAAGAATAGTTCTGGTGGTGGAATACACATGTTTACTTAAGAAAGTGACAATTAGCTCACAAAAGAAAAAAATAAGAGGAAGAAAAGAGAGAGAGTAAGAAAATAATTTATACTGAAGGTTATAGCAGCTGTGCAAATAAAGAAAGTGGTGCAATCAACAGTTCACATTCTTCTGATGGATCGTTGAAAAAGCTCTATGTAAATAATCTTGACGTTCAAGCTCCTGTTGAAAACAATGCAGTGACAAAATGCAAGTAAGAAGCTACAAAGTATAAAGAATCTTGTAGTCGCTTTTCTTCAAGCAGATATGGGTCACCAATCAGCTGATTTATATATTTAAAAAAGAACTCCGAATTAATGACTTTAAAAAATGACAAATAACCGCAACCTTTGATGGAAAACAGTAACAGCTGTAAGTGTGATATGCCCTAACGGATCATGGGTACTATGCAAATGACAACACAATGGCCTGGACTTGTAGCCTTAATGCTGAATCAAGTCTCCAAACAGAGAAATTTTTCTCACCTTAAGATTTTTTTAATAAAATAAAGTAACAAAAGTTAATGGCCTGCCAGATGTTCACCACAGGGAGTTTGTTTCACGGAAATTGAAGAAGGAACTTAATTTTGAATTTATGGGAACATTTCACCTCCATTTTTCCTTGTTTGTCCCAGGTCGCTTTTCAGCTTTGTTGACCAAAGCCAGAAATGCCACTCTGGGACTCCTTCAGTGCTATTCATCTCTGCATTAGAACGAGATGTGTTTACATTTTTCTTTCTTTTGTTTTCCCTTGCCAGGGTACAGCTAGAAGTAGCAATAAAATTATCCTAAAACTGACAATTGTTCTGACAATTTTTGATCAGCTCAACAGAAAATGTATCAGATGAATCAATGAAAATATCTTGAAGCATAGTCAGGTATTCAATCTGTAGTATTCTGTGAAGACACTTTGTTTTTCAGCGTTCCTATCTAAGAGAGAGAGAGTGTGTGTTGTTTATTTAATTAAGCATCTTGAAAATGAAGTGAAATTAAAACATTGCATTTGGGTGGTCTTCAACTTAATATAAGGACATAATAGAAGAGTCCGTTTTTTTCAAAGCAGTTTTAGGTTAAAGTGTTAGGGATCTATGTGTTTATGCCTTGGGCAGGGGCTGAAGGGGTTGAGAATGAAAGAATAAAAGCAATCCGCTAATCCTCAAATTGTAGAATCATACTTCATAATTATTTAAGGAGAATGTATAATATTCATTTATATGTGAAAATCTGCACAAAGAGTTGATTCATTACCTACTCTGTTTCTCAGTGGCTCCTAAACTTTGAAATACAAATAAAAATCACCTAAAAATTGGTTAAAATTGTAGGCTTCCAGACCCCGCCAATAGAACTTGAATATTGGGAAGTACTTCAGATAGTGCATGACCCACAACTTGCAAAACACTGTTTTCTATTCTTATGACAAAAAAGCACAAAAATCTGCGAAGATAATTTTACCTAACAAACAATTGTGGGCATCTCTCTTTTCTTTGTATCAACAAAAGTGAGGTCTATAATTTTTTTAAAACATGTATGTCACAATAAGTGTTCTATAGTCAATTGAAAGAAAAAGGTAGAAACCTAATAAATATTTATTGAATATACAATTGAAAGAATAAATATGCAAACAGATTTACCCAACATGTAATCCCTTGAATACTCAAATTTTGTAACCAGAAATAAAAAAAAAAATCCCTCCTTCAAACTGATTAATTTTCTGCACAATTTACAATTTAAAAACAATTCTTGTGTTACCTTAGACCAAAATAAGCAAAATAATACATTAGTAGGCAGTACATAGAGCTTATGCTTTTTCATTGGAAAATGTTATCCTAATGCATTCTCTCTTGTTCATTGGTGGTGATAGCAACAAAATGCTCAGCCTCCCTGACTGAGGGAAGACATAGGAACTGAACAAAGAATGTATCATTTATCTAAGCAATCTTTCACTTTAAGAGCAGCATTTCTCAAAGTTTAGCCATGAGTATAATCTCTTCATAATTTTGGCTGCCATATCCTTGTAAGACATATTAATATATCATGAAAAAGAATACAGGTATTTGCTGTAGTCACTACCTACTACATGATATTATAATATTAGCATATGGTACCTATGAAAGAAGGACTCTTCCAAATCTTTCCATGTATAGAAAATTCTTAAAATGTTCAAAACACCTTACCTTTAAAGAGCCAAGGACTCACTGTCTTCTCCAATGAGAGTATAGGGAAGTGATGATGTTGCTATGGGTGGCAGGGAGGTGGGAGTGTATTAATACATAAAATAAGAGATAGATCTATATATTCACTAATTTCAGTTATCTCATTAAATATCCAGTATGTTTAATTAGCTGTTTTTTCTACCTCATATTCAAAATTATAAAAATCTCAGCTGTTAAAGTTTAAGGGTGTTTGTTCATCTACCTCCTAAAATAACCTTATGTCCCAGCAACAATTCACCTACTACATTTTGAGAAACTATGTTTCAACACTCCAAGTCCTTGAAATTAGCATTCCTTCAGATAATCTCACATTCATCTATGAATGAAGGACTCTTCCATATCTCTCCATATATAGGAAACATAAAATGTTCCAAATACCTTATACTTAAAGAGTCAAGCATTCACTCTCTCTTCTCCAATGACCTTTTGAAAAGAAAACAGAGAAGTAGTGATGCTAAATGTCTTCATCCACATATTTCAAAATGTAAGCTATGTTAAAAAGAAGTCACCAGTCAGATGACATCAGACGATGTGGGTCACTATGTTATTTACAGAAAAAGGTAAAATCTACATGATTCAACTTGCCAAGCTAACTCAGGTTAAAATGAGGTGAACATTATCCTCAGATTACTGAAGTAATCATCTCTATCTATATCTTTTTCTAAGAAGAACTGGCATCAATGTGACGGGTCATGTTTTTCTAATTTGATTAAGTCTACCTTGTGCTATATTGACTTTTTTGTGTTTAGTTTTACCTAAGTTATTTCTTCTTTCTGCTTGGTTTGAGGACTTAAAAGAAAATAGTTTTTGGGCAAAGTGTTAAAAGTATATAAGAAGGACATGTATGTTGCTATTGATGTATCACAGAATAAAAAACCCAGGGATAAAGATGAATAGATTGCCCTCAAACTTTGAAACTATTTCAGGTTATTTATTGCATTGCAAATAAGATCTGCATCTATAGGCATTTGAGGAGGAAATTTCTAATGAGACATTATATTTGTTCATATACATTTGTATCCAATCTCAAAACAATAAATCAGTTCCATCAAGGAATATAAAAATATATGAATATTATAAGTACTTTGCCCATGAAATAATACAGTGAATTGAAAAATAAATGTTTAATTAAATCATGATGTTTGAAATGCTTGCATTTTTTAACACACTTAAAATGGGAATTTAATCTCATAAGTGATCCAGCATTTCCATTTCCTTTCAAATTTGCCAACTGTTTAGCTCTGTCCATAGTGTACCATGAATTAGAGTCATTTCTGTAATTTAGCTTTATATCTTCATTAAAAAGTATTCATTACCTAAATATGACTAAAACTCAACACAAATAACTTTATCATGTTATTAGAGTATTTCCATGTCCTATTACTATTTAAAATATTTAACATTAGAGTTAGCTATGATTTTACACAAATCATTTAGTGTACACTGAGAGATCCATGTCCTTTCTCAGAGCAAGTATTCAGGAAGCCCACAGTTTCCTTGGAGGAACAAAAGGAACCAAATAATTAAACCACAATGATAATGCAGAAATGTATATGGTAATAAAGGAAAGTGCATAATGTTTCCACAGCAGTGAAGAGGAAAAAAGCTATTCAACTCCTGAAGTTTCCTAGGAAGGTGTTTTAAAATCAACAAGATCAAATCAGTACCTTCTGTTATAACTACTATAAAATGTAAAAGCAGCTATGAATTAACACAGGAAACCATACATGCACCACTAACTATGTGACAGGCCCTTGCTAAGTATTGTACACATAATAGTATTTTATTTCAACTTTGCAACAGTGCTGTGAAGTAAATATTATTATTCTCCCATTTTATGGACACTGAAGCTTAGGTTTAAAGAAATTAAGTCTATTGCCACAGCTAGTTAATAATGCAATCAGATCTCAAACTAAATGTGTCTGATTCTGACAACTGATATCTTGACCAATAAGTTGCACATCATTTTGTGAACAAGTTCTTCGAAGTTATAGGTAGAGTCTAAAGCTGCCTGCTTCAATCATGGCATCTCTTTGAAATTTTTATTACTTCAATTCCTATGAACACTGCCTTTACTCAACAACAATAGCATCGACAACAAATGTTTATATTGAAACTAAAGCTTTGAAACCTCTTCAAAAATAATTGGAGAAATACTTTTATACTTTATATGAAGATAGTGACATTTATCCTCCGGCTTTACATGAGTCTATGAGACCACTACAGTTTGAGAATCTCAGCTAAATGATATATGAGAATTACAAAAAGAAACACCCACAATTAAAGAAAATAAAATTTTTAATAAGAAGAAAAAACAGAGGAAAATGAAGGTGGAAAACATTTGAGGTCATAAATGAAGTTAGTACTGTAATACCTTATCCACTGGGACTTTGACAAACATGTTTTTATTTTTTATAAAACAGTTATATATATCGGCATAAAATGTTCTAACTGCATGGATACAGTTTTACACAGAATAGTTTCAATCTCCTTAAGCAAAAGACTACTGAAATTTCACTTCTCTACTTCTGTGGAAAACTTGAAAAAGTCTAGGGGATTCTGCAGGTATAAGGAATCAAGTTAAATCCCATGATCTCAATGTGCAGATGAAAGAGTAAAAACACATGTCCTTCAGAATCTTAGCAATTTGTGAACATGCCAAGCAGGTACACAAACATTTGTCTAAGACTTACTAAAAAGGCAATGGAGAATGCAAGTGTCAGATACATTAAATTTCAAGACAGTAAAAGGTAGTTTGAAAACTTTACAAAGAAATACAGCCTACATAATACAAAACTTCTAGGATAATCTGCCTCAGCAGAATACGCCACTTCTATCATATCACCTGAACAAACAAAATTAATTCCAGAGAAGTGTTTCCTCTCTCTCTCTCTCTCTCTCTCTGTGTGTGTGTGTGTGTGTGTGTGTGTGTGTTTAACTAGTGCTTTTGTTTTGATGAGATGGATAAAACTAAAGCAGGTATTTAACTCAGATTGATCTATTTTATTTTGGAAGCAGACTTTTACTAGAATTTTTATTTACTGAGGTTTAATTTTTAGTATTTTAAATGTGATGTTTTTGCAGTCTCTTAGTTTTGTCAACTGTAGTTTTGCCACACACAATACTTTTATGTAATGTATTACCTGTGCTTGGCAATTAATTACTGTCCAAAAAACAGATGCCAGGATTACACAGTATGCTTAGTAGGTGTGGAACATGGATTTGGACCCAAGATTTTAAAAATGCAATCGATTACATGATTCACAGCATCTAGGAGATAGTAATAAACCACTGACAGTCAGGACATTCTTTCTCTTCCATACTGGATTTCTCATCCAGGCTCAAAGCATCTGGAGTCATCTCTGACATCTCTCTACTTCAGGTCCCATATTTAATAATCAAGTCCCGTAGTCCCACTGTCATGGATCTCTCAAATCAATTTCTTCCTTTCTATTCTCATTGCCACCACCATATTTCAGACTTGCATTACCACAATCTGCTCTGTCACAATACAGGCTTCACGCTAATCAATCCTGAAAATGCCATCAGGTTAATCTTCATAAAATGCAATTCTGGACGTGTCACTCACCTGCTCAAAAATTTTCAACAGCTCCCCAATGCTAAAGAACAAAGTCTATGTGTTTTAGCTTAGAATTCAATGTCCCCTGTGTTCTTATTATTGGTGGATGTTTAGTTTCTTCTTAGGAGGTGGGAGCATTTTCTTCCTTAGTGTGTAGAGAGTAAGTGACAGAGATTCATACATAGAAGTATGTATTTATTTCTACAGATTCTAACATGACTCACACACATCTCCCTTTCTCAATTCCATCTTAAATTGAATTACCATAGGAATGCGCTCCTATTTATAATTTCCTTTGTACTATGGTATTGATTACTTTAGTATTTTTTTCTATTGTAGTTTTCAGAGACAGTATCTCAAAAGTAGCCATCCTTGTTTTACATTGTTGACAAGAAAGAGACTGTATTGCTTATCTGTGGGGTATAAAGCCCTTGAGTCAGAGATTAAACCTAATCATAGTCCTCCTAAACCTTTACTCCTTTCTCCAATTTTTCATTGATGTGATATGAGTCCAACAAGTGTGTTCACAGACTACTGAACGTCCAGCCACAGAAAAAATCAAGTGAGAGAAAAAAAAGTGCCAGTAATATTTGCAAAGGTCCTATTTGTCTGAACACATTCTTTCACTTGGCTATGAGTTAGATTATACTGCTGCATTCACAGTCCCCTACTCGGGTTGTTTGTCAGTGCTGCCTTTCTCTGCACAAAGAATACTTAAGATGAATCTCCACATGGATAATTTAGATGGGAGATCACTTATCAGACCACTTGTGTTCAATTCAGAACTAAATATACTATTGGGGCCCCATAAATGTTAAATAGCACTAAGAATAATAACTAACCTCTTAGTACATGTGCTCCCGAGTACACACACTTGAATTTTTTCCAATTACCATTCAAGAACATTTCAGGTCCCTTTATTCAGGACCGTTATTCAGGCTCTTCTGGAAATGTTTTATTCAGGTTGCACATCTCTTCTCCACAATCTTTGATTTAGAATTCAGCTCTCTAATAATGAGTGGAAATTGGGATCTGAAAGAGAAAAACACTATTTTCTTAAATGATGAATGCTACACGCATTGTTTTAATCTGCAAAAAAAAAGTGTGAAACACTTTCCTAGACTGCCAAAATGCTGGAACTTTGAAAATAAAGAGCAAAGACAAATTAAAATAAAATTCAACTCTGTTTTTTAAATGAGAGATCACATCTGTAACATTACAGCATAATAGCATGACTAACATCAAAAAATGAGCTGAGAACATTCTAGCAACAGTGTCTAGGCAAATGCACACCCTGAGTAGACATGCATTGTGGTATAAGTAAAAGTAGAAAAAATACCAGTTTGGGTGGTGGTGTTTGTGATTATCGTTGTTTCTGGTGATACTGTAGGTAAGGCCTGATCTCTATAGGACAGCTTTGCTCAACTCTTTCCCTGGGCTGTACTTTACGCTCTTGCACATACCTGAGGGCAGTCGGGGCAGCCTCCTAAGCACTGTAATGAGATCCATGCAAGAAAACTTTCAAAATAAATCAGCCTTGTTTCTCCCCACCTCAGAGACTTGAGCAACTCATTGTGAGACTTCCCTGTTTTTAACTGTGGAGTAGGCTGTTTTGCTTTGACTCCATCAACCCAAGTCTAACACATATCTACTTGGCCATTCCTGGAAAATCGAAAATAAAATCAGCCAGTCCTGGAGCATCTGGGTATTGTTAAGTTCAGAGTGCTTTGAGAGTCCAGCAGAAGCAATGGGGAACTCACAGATGAATGACTGCTTTTTAATGGAGAAGTGCAGGACACGATGGCGACAGAAGCCATGTTAGACAAGCCTCTCAGTGGAGAAATCTGCCAGCCGGACAATGACTTGCCCAGAAAATAGGGACATATTTAGTACCACCTTGTGTTTAAATGACCACTATGACAAGAGCTGTTAAGCATTAAGCAGGTGTGTGCTCTCCGTGATTGCATTTGGATCTCCCAACTTAGTAGTGTCAGTAGAACTAATGACTGAGACAGATAAAGTGGCATACTTCCTGCATGGATTAAGATTCTGTAAGCAAGCCAAAATAAAGTTCTGCACACCTGCCACATTTGAGAAAACAGAGTCATAATTCCTAAGATGCTTATCTAAACTTGCTGGTCTTAAATTCTCAAACAGATCAGCTCAGAAAGAGTTCAGATATTTGTAGGTTAGAGAAAAATCACAAAAACTTCTGTAAGCATTTATCTGTTCTGAATCTCTTACTCATGCTAGCTTCAAAATTACTTTTGCTGTGACTCCTGCATGTGTGATCTGATAAGATCACTGACATAAATTAATTACTGTGAAATGGAACAAAACAATGACTTAGAATGAATAAAACATTGGTTAAAAAAACCTCCTAATTCCAATGCTTTATACTTGAATTAGTTACATTTAAAAAATATATACATAAGCTGTATTTGGCAGGTGAAATAAAAGCTTAACTTGAGAATAATTTTGACATTTCCCCTCAGATTTTTAAGCTACTTTGTAAACATTATCTTTTCTTTGTTTTTTTTTAGATTCTATATAAGAATGTAATTGCACCATTTCTGAAAAATTCTTCTCAGCTCAATAATTCAAAAAATCTTTTGCTCTATTGAAAGTGTTTGCTATCCACTATATAACATAAAATGATACATAAGGCATTGATCTATATCATCAAAGAACATGTTTTTGAGTGGAAATTACATGTTCAGGAGAACAAAGATTTTATACACACACACACACACACACACACACACACACGGAATTAAACGTTATATGAGGAATACAAAATAAATGGTGGAATGGAAAAAATTTAAATTAAAAATTATTTTTCAAAAATTAAGACACATCTGGGACAAATGAAAAAATTTGGACAGAGACAAAGGGAAAGGCTTTTTCAGAAGAAAGAATACTTTAAGTACTATTAAAATAGATACCATAAAATGAAGTTACCCCTATGTGTTGGTTAGGGGCTCAGTTAGACATGAACAAGGGTTCATGAAGAGGCAGTAGTCAATTACCTCATGTACTTGACACTGTTCTACATACTTTGCATAAAACTGAATAAAATGCACTAATTCCCTGCTTCCAAAGAAATTAACATTTTAGAGTTATGATAACATCGTTGTACATGTATCCTTAGCATAGAATAAATTTTGGATGAAAAATTTCAAAATCATAAGAACTAGAGGTTTTTAATTGATGCATCACACGCAATATGTGTATAAGAGTATATTTCTCCCCCTACCTCTGATAGCATTGCTAAGATAACATTTTCAAATTTCTTAGGGTTTATCACAAATGATATATATTACATATTATTTTTTATCATGTAGTTTTTTGGGTTTTTTTTGCTGGAGAGGTTTACAATAATTTTGGCTTTTGGTATTATGTTTTAAAATATCTTACTAATGTTCAATTCTTCTACAATTTACCCATATTTCCTTTAGTTCTATAAAAATATTTTCACATTTAAATCATCAAGCAATTTATTCTGTGATGTAGGAGTCAAATTTGTTTTTCCAAGAGGTGAGGCCCCTACCTTCACACCATTAATTGATTAATCCATCAATTTTCCTCAGTGATTCATTCTCAAATAGCAAGTTTTTCTGTATAACAACATTCTTTCTCTAAGACATAAGGTATAATATTTTTAAATAGTTCATTAAAACCATTTTTGCTGGCTTTAATACCATATGCCTTCCCAAATATTTCAGTAATTCCTGCTAGTATAATGACTGCTATGACTCAGTCTTACTAATCTAAAAGAATTTTGAAACTTTCTTCTATTTTTTGTAAAAGCTGATGATTTCAAAATCCACTGTTTTTTCTTTTAAAATATTTTACTCTTTAATATTCATAATTTATTTCATTTTCTCATCTGATTATATTGGCAAAATCTTTTCTTGGATATAGCTAGGAAAAGGTATAGTAGCTGTTGACAGAATTCTTCCTATAATTTAAAATTTATGCTATTTGGATATACACTGGGAGCTAACAAGCACCTCCATATTCCCATTAAACAGAAATCTTAGCAGGTGTTTCTTATGGCTAAGTCATATTCTTGGATAAACCATTAACAGTAGCACCTCTATTCTACACAGATGGCAAGTAAAGAATTGCCAAGTGATAAATAATACTATTAGGAACAGAATGGGAAAATGAAGGGTAGGTAGGTGATCGGTTAGCCATTGTCTCCAAATAATTAGATCTTTTCTTTTTTCCCCAAGTTTTTAGTTGAAAGGTTTTCAAATTTGTATTAAAACAGGTAGCTAATTTTGGAAGAATTCAAATGACTGTCCTTAAATTACTAAATCTAGTCCAGAAGCCATATTACATCAGGGAAACCTTATCAGAGCATCTGGGGACTTTTCAAACTGAACACACACACACGTGCGTGCACACACATACACGTGTGCACACACACACACCCTCATCCACCTCATACTCATAGAGACCTTACTATGACTCTCACTTTCCATTAGCACACTACAAAATAAACCATGGCTTCTGACAGAAGTGGATCAAATTTTGGGGGTATGTTAAGAATTGCTTCTGTATTAACTAAGAAATTGAAAAACAATTCTGTATTAACTAATATTTTAATCACTTAATTACTTAATAAACACATCTTAAGTAACTACCATCTGCTTAGCACCTAGTCTCCAGGAACACAACAGGCACACAGAAGTATTAGACACGGTATTAAATAAAGCAGCAACTTCAGGATGGAAAGACATATGATAGGAAAAAAACAGAGCATTATGGGACTTTTGAGAAAGAATACTAATCTTGTTTTGGCAAGTGAGAAAAGGATGTCCAGTGGTATTGGTTACCATGTTGAATTCTAAACATTGAAATAAATGAGTAAGGTGAAAACGAAAGAAATTTATTTAGGCAACAGCCTAAATAAACACTCAGAAGTGAGAGACTGAACTCTGTTTGAAGAAATTTTTTTTTTTAAATTTAGAATGACAAAACTGTAGAATTAAAGGGAATAAATGGAGGAAAAAAACAGGAGAGTTACTGAGATAAAACCTGAGGCTAGGAAAGTAAACAGGAGTCAGATAATGAAAACCCTACTAAGCCAGCCCTGTAAAGGCCTTTGGATTCTGCCAGAGAACATGGAAGAGCAGGTGGACATTTTAAGCAGGAAAGTAACCTCAGTTCCTTCTTTGGAAACAAAGAAACAAATAAATAAACACCTTTGACTAAATGAGCAGAACATATGAGAGAGAGAGAGAGAGAGAGAGAGAGAGAGAGAAAGTCTAGACTCATAGAAATAAGTTAATAAATAAGAGAGAAAATCTAGACTCATAGAAATAAGTTAATAAATAAAATTGTTTTATGTTGACTTCTGATCAAAAGTTTAAGTAAATATTAAACAACCAGAACTCTTGCTAGCCATTGATTACTACATGAATTATCTAGTTAAAACAGTGTCTTGTTATACTTAATAATTGCACTATTTATAATCTAAATTGTTTACTATCCAAGGTTTAACACTCAGAGAATTGATTAAATGGGGTAACTCCTGTCTTGGATAAAAGCAATAACCTTCAATGGAATGCTAACTACCTCTGAGAATTATGTTTAACTCAGACCTTCATTGCCATAGGCAGAAGTAATTGATTTTAGGCTGGGTAAACTGGTTCTTAATACATATGTCCACAGGGAAAATGTTATTTTAATAAGATGCTTCTATAAGCCACATGCTACTTAAAACAGAAGGTTTTCTCTTTGTCTTCATAAGCAAAAATTCAAAGAAACTTGTTTGTCCTTAAGTACATAGTAAACGTAATACTGAGTTGGCAGTCCACAAAGTATCTCTTTGCCAATTCAGCTATTTACTTCAAAAAAAAAAAAACTGTAATTTTCCTAGAAAAATAAATCTATGTTTAACATTCTTGAACACCACTAATTAGGATACCTAAATCTATTGGTATACCAATAAATATACCTAAATAAATTGGTCCTTCCACAGTTGTTCTTTTATTTTGTTATCCATTGTTTTGCTCTGCTAACTCTACCCACAACTAAAATTAAAGTATACAAATAACTGGAAGCTGTGAAGAGGAAGGTAATAAAGCAAGAGATTAAGGCAAATAGATAGAGGGTCTTTAAGAATTGTGAAATGACTGATTCATATGAGCAGCCAAATTCTGATGCTGATTCACAGATTTCATCTGATGGAGTATAAGCACTAAAGATTGCTCAAGACTATCAACTGAATAGTGAAGAAAAACGTTTCATATGTATTTCTTTTTATGTTTATATACCATCCATTCACATTTTTAATTTTGGTCTATGTTTTGCATCTCATAATATATTAATATCATATATCAGATTTATTTATAAATACACAAATATTCATATGTTTAGGCCTAAACCACCAATATAGCAAAGTGAATATTATATAATGAAATTTACCATCTATTTTTATTACTGTATAGCCCCTGGTTTACAAAAGCCCACTTTACTCTTTTAGACATACTTATAGGATTAAACATTTATTTTAAAAAATAGTTAAACTTTTCAAGTAGTGGCTGGTATTATGATCCTTTAAAATAATTTTTACAAACTTTTTTTCAAACCATTGGTGGTAATCAGGTTATGTTATGTGGCACACAGATTGTTTTTTTAATTGTATTAATTATGCATTTATTTTACTGTCTGTTGGGAAAATAGAGCTGGTGCACAAACTGCATGGTTTCATAAATGTAGTATTAACATTCTTTTCTTGACAATATTTAAATAAATGTAAAATAAAACAGTAAAAAAAGAATAAATTTGAAATGTGTGTCTCTGTGTGTAGACAGATGAAAGAAAGCAATCGAAGTACAAATGGCACTTTGATAATGCAAGAATTACGAGGTAGTTATGCTTATCTATGCTAGGAATGAACAAACATGCTAATCGTCTTCATAGCACTTACTGAGTTGGAAATGTGCAAGGTCAGAAAAACTCATGACTGTGGACCCCTAGACTTTTTTTTTTGAGACGGAGTCTTGATCTGCCTGCCTCAGCCTTCCAAAGTGCTGGGATTACAGGCGTGAGCCACTGCACCCGGCCAACTTTTATGAGAGTGGCTGGCAGAAAGACCACATCAATACTTGAGGTTTTATACTTCTACCAAAGAAGAAATCACTTCCTGCTTCAGTTATGTACCTCTGTGTTCTATGCTAAGGGTTAAAGTTTGGAAATACTCTTCTAGCAAGAGAGTCTTGGTGGAATATTTGTAGCTATTATTTAAATATGGAAATGAGTTAAGATATTTCAAACCATGTTTTCTGAATCCCAATTAATGACATTTAATTGCATATATCAGGAGTATGTGCCCTTGCTGTTTGTAATGGTTAATTTTATATGTTAGCTTAACTGGCCCACGGGGTGCTCTGATATTTGATCAAACATTATTTTAGGTGTGTCTATAAGGGTTTTTTCAGATGAGACTAACATTTTACTTGATAGAATGAGTAAAGCAAATTGCTCCCATAATGTGAGTGGGCCTCATCTAATCAATTGAAGGCCCAAATAGAACAAAAGACTGACTTTCCTTCCAAGTAAGAGAGAATTATTTCTGCTTGTTGGCCTTTTAACTGGGGCCTCAGCTTTTTCCTGTCTTTATATTTTAACCTAATCATCAGCTCTTCCTGGGCCTTAAGCCTAATGATTCACCCTGCAGATCATGGAACTAGCCAACCTCCATAACAGTGTGAATGAGTGCCAGTTCCTTAGAATAAATATTTTTCTATGTGTATACATCCTATTGATTCTAGTTCTCTGGTGTATTAGTCAGGGTCCTCTAGAGGGACAGAACTAATAGGATAGATGCATATATGAAGGGGAGTTTATTAAAAGTATTGACTCACACAATTACAAGGTGAAGTCTCACAATAGGCCATCTGCAAGCTGAGGAGCAAGGAAGCCAATCCAAGTCCTTAAACCTCAAAAGCAGGGAAGCCAACAGTGCAGCCTTCAGTCTATGGCCGAAGGCCTGAGAGCCCCTGGCAAATCACTGGTGTAAGTCCAACAGTCCAAAAGCTGAAGAACTTGGAGTCTGATGTTAGAGGGCAGGAAGCATCCAGCATGGGAGAAAGATGATGGCCGGAAGACTCCACAAGTCTGCTTTATCCTAGCTGCTCTGGCAGCTGATTAGATGGTGCCCACTCACATTGAGGGTGTGTCTGCCTCTCCCAGCCCACTGACTCAAATGGTAAACTCCTTTGGCAACACCCTCACATACACACCCAGGAACAATACTTTGCACTCTTCAATGCAATCAAGTTGACAATATTAACCATCACAACTGGAGAACCCTGACTAATATACCCTTATAAAGGGGAACAGCAGACAACTGTAGACTGTAGACAACTGCAGACTGTTGTCTACAGCCCCCCTTTATAAGGGTATATTAATCAGGATTGTATTTTATTCTAACATGAGGACTAGATCAGTTTCAGCTTCATAGGTTATCCAATGAGAAAAACAACATAAAAAAAGAGCAAATATCTCTCAGTATAACAAAATAACTTTGATAACACCTGCACATTTGTATAAAATGCTCAATTTAAAAATTAAATAATTATTGAGCCAGCCAAAAGTTGTCCATCTCATTAATAATTGTAGTTTTAATTTTCTCTTCATTTAATGATCGACTTTCATGCACTTCTAATCTTGAAAGTGCACTTTAATAGAGCCATAGAAAGTGGTGTTAAAGAGATGGCACATTTACCATTGTGCAGTAACATAAAATCAATGGCAGCTAGTCATACAGGCTTTTTCAATTTCCATCACACATGGTACACAGACCTTGGATCAGTGGATAATCCAATTGTAAAAAGGGACTCACTGTTAACAGCTTTAGGAAATAGGATTAGCAATTTCTAATTTCAAAGCAAGCCTATTTCATTTTTGTCCTCTAAATAAAAACAATGTGTTCAGAGATTTAGGTTTTCAACTTTCAGAGTTCCCCAGAAACAAAAATGTTGGAAAAACACTATTGACTGTACAGATGTCACTAAAAGAAACCATTCAGTGTATGTTACCAAGAGTGTTTTAACAGTATGGTACTAAAAAAAAAAAAATCACAGATTGAAGTTTAATTGGATAAAACTTAAAATTTGAATTGAAAAGTAAAATTTAACCACACATCCAAAACCTAAAAAGCTTGAAAGCATCCTCTACTAGAGGTAATCTGGAGAAGAACAAAAGGCTTATAAATTATTAGAAAGCTTTGTTTCCAAAACAGAGATTTCCAATGAGGGTAATATTTTAGGAATCTGGTTTGTCTCAGCACACAGGTAAATTGAATCAATTATTTTTCAAAGTTTTGTGAATTATTTATCATATCATTCTAAACCTATTTTCCTCTATTTTACTGTGAATTCCTTTACTGGAACATTGCTTCAATCAAAATCTCTACCTTTACAATAAATTCTAGATTCTACCCAGCTCCCTGTTAAAAAGAAAGAGGACATTGGCATTTATCTGCTTTTAGAACACAAAAGTGTCACCACATTGGGCGAGAGAGCTTCTGTCAACAATAATAATCTCTGGCTTTTAAAATACCCATGCTTGAACCTAGTCCCCAGAACTTTCTTTAGTTGGTCTGGGCTGGACACTGCTAATCTGTACTTTGTAAGCGCTACAGATATTTAGTTACAGTTATAGTTGGGAAGCACTGACCTAGATTACCCAAGGAAGGATTATGCCAAAAGAAAGGCTGAAGTTACATACCCGAGATTTAGGACCATAATATCTATTTTCCATGTCTGTAGCAAGAAAATTATACTGAACCTGAAGAGCAAATCAGATCAATCAAGAGTAAAGTTAGTAGACAGGAAATTCAATATTGCAGACGGGAGGAGTTTTATGGAACAGATTTTATTACTTGTGATGATTAGCAGAAAGTAGATTCTGTAGGTAAGTTGAGTGAGCAATTCCAGGCTGAAAAAACACAGTATAAATATCTTCCTAGCTCCTTCAAAAAGAAGAGGTTCTGTGGGAAACTTGATTACCTGTCAAGACAAAAGAGTTATACTACCCTAACATTGTTGTTACATGTTTTTATTGAAATTGTTAACCATTAACAAATATATTCAAACCATTTTTGATATTGGTTCATACTACCTAACTTGGGAGTAAAGGTTTGGGTCATATATGACTTATTGGTAGAGAGTAGCTAAAAATCGGAGCTCCATATCCATGAACACATGAATTCCATTTGCCTTTAAAATCTCAGTCACCTTATAAATTGACAAAGTATTTTTATAAATCTATACTCTCATTGGACTTTGCTAGTCACCGGAATTAATTCATTTATTAGTCTTCTGTTCTGTATTATCTATATCCAGTAGGCACTAGCAAGGCACTACACACTCAGAAAAAGATACAGCTCTTATCCTCATGGATCTTACATTCTCATAAACTAGATAGAAACTTACCCAATAACTATAATATGCATATGTATGGCATAAGTAGTTGTATGTTAAAAGTGAAGAACAGGATGTTAAAAGGACACAAGACAATTCAACAATTGCTTCCTGTGGTTGGGGATAGACTGCTGAGAGGCATTAAATGTTTTTGAGAGATTATATTTATAGTAATTTTTGAAGCAATCCCATTAATGTGTACATACCCAAAGGAATATAAATCATTCTACTATAAAGATACATGCACACATATGTTTATTGCAGCACTATTCACAATGGCAAAGATTAGGAACCAATCCAAATGCCCATCAATGATAGACTGAATAAAGAAAATATGGCACATATACATTGTGGAATACTATGTAGCCATGAAAAAGAATAAGTTCATGTCCTGTGCAGGGACATGAATGAAGCTGGAAACCATCATTCTCAGCAAACTAACAGGAACAGAAAACCAAACACTGCATGTTCTCACTCATAAGTGAAAGTTGAAGAATGAAAACACATGGACACGGGGAGGGGAAGAGTACACACTGGGAAATGTTTGGGGTTGGGGAAGTAGGGGAGGAATAGCATTAGGAGAAATATCTAATGTAGATGGTGAGTTGATGGGTACAGAAACCACCATGGCACATGTATACCTATGTAACAAACCTGCACATGCTGTACATGTGTCCCAGAACTTAAAATATAGTAAAAAAAAAAAAAGAAAAAGAAAGAGGACATTATTTTTAAAGCCAAAGATTATTCAAAGAATATGTATTAGCAGGAGCATCCAATCTTTTGGCTTCTCTGGGCTGCATTGGAAGAAGAAGAATTATCTTGGGCCACACATAAAATACACTAGCACTAACAATAACTAATGAGTTTAAAACAAGAGAGAGAGAAAAAAAAATTCACAAAAAATTTTATAATGTTTTAAGAAAGTTTGTGAATTTGCGTTGGTTCACATTCAAAGCCATCCTGGGATATATGCAGCCTGCGGACCCTAGGTTGAACAAGGTGTGGTCCAAACAAAAGCTGCAAGGTGGGAATGACATGAAAAAGACTGAATAAGACCTATGTATGACCTTTCATACCCAAGATAGTTTACATTCTGTTTGAAGATAATAAAGAACAATTTAAAGATTTTACAGAAGTCAAATCATTAAAATATTAAATATAGAGAATTATAGGAAGTTAAATGGGAGACAGAAACATCAGTTAAAACACAATTAAAATAATACAGTGGACAATTATGAGAAACAGAGATAAGACAGAGTCTACGAATATTTAGATAACAGCATTCATTGATGAGGTATTTAGAAATTGACAGTATTTAGTAAACAGTAGGAATGAAGAGGACTAGAATAATCCAGGATGATTTCCAGTATGTGGCTTATAAAACCAGAAAGGGAAACAGAAGTGCCTTTTGATAAGAGGATAAAATGAAAGGAGATTTAGGACATCAAAATTATAAGCACGGTTTTATACCAGTTGAATTACAGGTACCACTGGGAAGCCAACAGGAGGTTTCTTAGATTTCTTAGAGATATGATATGTGAGAGAAAATTTGTGTTTGAGATATGAATTGTGGAGTCATCAATTTATATATGCTTCTCATAGCCACAGGCCTTATCAGAAACATTTTTACTTTTTTTTTGTTTTTGTTTTTGCGATGGAGTTTCATTCAATTGCCCAGGATGGAGTGCAGTGGCACAATATTGGCTCACTTCAACTTCCACCTTCTGGGTTCAAGTGATTCTCCTTCCTCAGCCTCCCGACTAGCTGGGACTACAGGCACACTCCACCAAACCTAGCCAGTATTTTTGTATTTTTTAGTAAAGACAGGGTTTCACCATATTGGCCAGGCTGGTCTCCAACTCCTGACATCATGATTCACCCACCTTGGCCTCCCAAAGTGCTGGGATTATAGGCATAAGCCACTGTGCCCAGCCACATTTTTACTTCTAATGCAGAGAAAAACAGAAGTAGTTGATAGTAATATCCAAGTGACAGAAAATCTGGCAGAGTTCCCAACTTTTTTATCCAATATACTTTGAGAAGATAATAGAACTTATGATGAAACTATGGAAAACACAGAAACATAGGGTATGGTAGAGGATATAGGTCTAAAACAGGAGCTAAAAGAAAGATAGCTCAAAAAAATAGAAGAAAAAGACACCAAGAGATGAAAGCATTTTAATGTAAAAAATGAAATGGTCAATGCTATTAGCAAATGCTCCTCAGAAATTAATTATATAAAAACCACAAAGTATCCATTAAATAATGCAATGAGATACTTTTGGTAATTTTGGCAAAAGTAGTTCCATAGATTTTGAGCGGCAGGATCCTAATTACAGTGACCAATGTATCAATACCATTGAGTAAGAAATGAAGGATATTCTTTCGATAAAGTTTGTTATCAATGAATTAAATTATACAATATGATGCCTGGAAGAACAAATCAAATGAAAGTGAGTTCTGGGTTTATTCATTATTTTAGGTTGGAAAAACAGAAATTTGTTGAAAAGAGTCAGTGTAGACAGAAACGTTGACGTTATGAGTCCGCCATGATACTGGATGGGTTGAAGCCCCTGAGGAACTAGGGATGATGAGGTCCATTTCAAAGTAGGCAGGATTTTTTAAGTTATTATTAACAGAAAGAGTCGCTGCTTTATTTGAAAAGGTAGACAAAAAAATCCGGAGTGGACACAGGTATTTTGCAGATGAAAGGTTAAAACCAAGAGAGTCCTTATAGTCTAGCCTGTTTTTTCTCTATGAATTCCAAGGCATAGTCAAGTTCTAGGACTCAAGGGATAAGGATGGGCAAGTGAATTTGGGAAGAGTTCTAGGAACCTAAACAATAGTATATGGAAGAGACACTCTGAGTAAAAGCTTATAAGATCTGCAGGGAGATTTAAGTGCCCAGCTGAAATTAGAAACTGTAAAACCTCTCTCTGGTTCCCCTACAGGTACGTGGCATCTACTTTAGCAGTGCTGAGCAGCCTGGATATAGTCAACAGGGACAACAAACAATCTAGGTTGACAATTGGGCCTTAAAGTGCAGGTAAAGAAGACAGAGAGACAAAGCTGTTGAGGATATTGAAGAAAAGGGGACTAAAATGAGTTTTCATGACTTTAAGATACAGGAGAAACGAAAGCCTAGATAGAAAAATAGAATATTGAAGAATTAAGGAACTTAAAAGTCATCATGAATTCAAAGCATAGATATAGTGAGGGGGAAAAAGTTGAATGTTGAAAAAGTTATATTCAGGCAGCAGAGTGGTGTAGTTAACTATTGCATAATACAGCAATTATTTTCTTCTGTACACCCATCTTTCTCCACTATGCCTAGAATGCAATAAATCTCTGTCAAATTAAATTTATTCTGAGATAGGGATTTTTAAAATATACTTTTAGAATAGAGAGATTAAATCATATAGTGATTTAAGTTGTAAAATACTTTCCTCCTATAGGCAAAGCATAAAGGTTTTATATCCAAAGTAGTAAGCCACTCAAAAGCAATAGCCAGCACTAAGCCTTCAATTTCAAGATAAAACTCAGAGGATGTGATTCGAATACCGTGTTTTGGTTGGTAAGATCTAATTTTAATTTTAGATGTGTCATCCTATTCACGGGATATTTTAAGTAAAGATTTCACTCCATGAGGAGACTCCCTATCAGAGCCTAAAACTAATGCAGGGACACCCAGCAAAGTATACTTGATCTTTCTTTATCTTTATTTATAGATATTGTTACAAGTGATTGTCAACATATGCATCCATAGGATTAGTTTCTTTAGCAAAGTAAAGTGACATTCTGGAAAGTAATCTACTGCCCTGTGTAATAAATAAAAAATGATCACTTGTAACAATATCTACTGTTTTCATTTTAGAGAGAAAGACAAGGTCCTTAGCGATCACTTGATCCAAGTATTTTATTACACTACATAAAGAGCAAGTCCTGAAAAAGGTTAAATAACTTATTCCTAAGATTATATACATAGAAAGTAAGCAGGTACACCATAACCAGGACCAACATCCTGTAACCAGGATCTCTCTTCCAATACAGTGAAAATCACTGAAAGAGTAACAGTGCAGTGCCAGGCGCAGTGGCTTACACCTGTAATCCCAGCACTTTGGAAAATCGAGAAGTACAAAAATTAGATCGGCTTGGTGGCGTGTGCCTGTAATATCAGTTACTCAGGAGGCCGAGGCAGGAGAATCACTTGAACCCAGGAGGCAGAGGTTGCAGTGTGCTGATATCACGCTACTGTGCTCCAGCCTGGTGACAGAGCAAGTTTAGTGATTTTTGATGTTTCTATTGCAATTGGTTTGGGGTGTCATGAACCTTGCCCATATAAGACAGCAAACTTAATTTATGAATGTTTTGTGCGTTCTGACTGCTTCACTGATGAGCCATTCCCAGTCTTTCTCCCTCTCCTTGGGCCTCCCTATTCCCAAGGATATTAAACTATTGAAATTAGGCACAGTAATAACCCTACAATGGACTATAAGTGTTCAAGTGAAAGGAAGAGTCATATATCTCTAACTTTAAATCCAAAGCTAGAAATGATTAATCTTCCTGAGGAAGATATGTCAAAAGCTGAAATAAGCCAAAAGCTAGACTTCTTGCACCAGCCAGCCAAGTTATAAATGCAAAGAAAGAATTCTTTAAGGATATAAAAAGTGCTATTCCAGTGAAACAAGCTTATCACTGATATGAAGAAACTGTGAGTGGTCTGTGTAGAAAATCAAACTGGCTACATTTCCTTTGGCTAAAGCCTAATCGGAAGCAAGGCTCTAACTCTCTTTAATTCTCTGAAGACAGAGAGGTGAGGAAGCTGCAGGGGAAAAGTTTGAATGTAGCAGAGGTTAGTTTACGAGGTTTAAAGAAAGAAGCTATCAACATAACATAAAAGCGCAAGGTAAAGCAGCAGGTGCTGATGTAGAAGCTGCAGAAAGTTATCCAGAAGATCTAGCTAACATCACTGATGAAGGTAGCTACACGAAACAACAGATTTTCAATGGAGATGAAACAGCCATAAGGCTGTTTATTGAAAAAAAAACAGCCTAATTTTCATTATATTGATAAAAGGTGCCATCTAGGACTTTCATAGCTGAGAGAAGTCAATGCCTGGCTTCAAAACTTGAAAGGACAGGCTGAGTCTCTTGTTAGGGGCTAATGCAGCTGATGGCTTTAAGTTGAAGATATTGCTCATCTACCATTGTGAAAATCCTAGGGCTTTTGGGAATGATGCTAAATCTACTTGGTCTATGCTGTTAAATGGAAGAACAAAGTCTGGATGCCAGCACATCTGTTTGTAGCATGACTTACTGACTTTTTAAGTCCACTGCAGAGATCTAGTATGCAGATAACTAGATTCCTTTCAAAATATTACTGTTCATTGACAATGCAACTGACCCAAGAACTGTGATGAGATGTACAACGAGATTAATGTTTTCATTACTGCTAGAAAATCCACCATTCTACAACCCATGGATCAAGAAGTAATTTTGACTTTCAACTTTTATTATTTCAGAAATATATATTATAAGGATGTAAGTACCACAGATAGTGATTCCTTTGTTGGATCTGAACAAAGTAGATTGAAAACATTCTAGAAAGGATTTACCATTCTAAATGCCATTAAGAATATTTGCAATTCATTTGAGGAGATGAAAATATCAACATTAACAGGAGTTTGAAAGAAGTAGATTCCAAACCTCATGGATGACATTGATGGGTTCAAGACTTCATTAAAGAAAGAACTGCAGGTGGGGTGGAAGTAGCAAGAGAACTAGAATTAGAAGTGGAGCCCGAAGATGTGGCTGAATTGCGGAAATCTCACGATAAAAATCGAATGGATAAGAAGTTGTTTCTTACGGATGAGCAAACAAAGTGGTTTCTTGAGATGGAATCTATTCATGGAGAAGATGCTGTGAACATTGTCAAAATGACAACTAAGAATTTAGAATGTTACATAAACTTAGTTGATAAAGCAGTGGCAGGTTTTGAGAGAATTGATTCCAATTTTGAAAGAAGAAACTCACATTCTAGAGAAATCTTACATAAAAGGAAGAGTTCATCGGTGCAGCAAATTTTATTGTTGTGTTATTCTAAGAAGCTGACACAGGTACTCCAAACTTCAGCAACCAACACTCTGAACAGTCAGCAGCCATGAACATCGAGGTGAGACCCCACACTTACAGAAAGATGAGTAGTCACTGAAGGCTCATGTGAGTACTAGCATTTTTATTAATAAAATGTTTTTAATTAAGGTTTATACATTGCTTTTAGACAAAATGTTATTTCGTGCAAAAAAAAACTACAGTATACTATAAACGTAACTCTTATATGTACTGGGAAACCAAAAAATTCACGTGGCTTGCTTTATCATAATACTCTCTTTACCGCTGTGTTTTGGATCCAAACTCACAATGTCTCCAAGGTATGCCTGCAATAAAGAAGCACTAGCTTATTTATGTACATATGCGTATCAGTGAAATGGCCATGATTTCAATAGAAGCAATTGCTTTCCATCTATGCTTTATAAGAGTACTGTGGCCTGTAAATCTTTCTCATGCATTCTTTTTTGTTGTTATTGCAAATGAGCAACACAAAGATTGAAATAGGTGACTGTACACATACACGAAGAGAGAGAGAGGAGAGAGACAAAGATAGGAAGAAGGTATATGAGATGTGTAATTCAAAAACGGAACTTTCTCTCCCTGAACAGTTAGAAACAGACTATATTTGCTTATGTTTTTTTCTTAAATCTCTGAAGTGTTTGACTAAAATGATAATTAGTTACATTTTCCATTTTGGTTGAGACATATTGTATATCATGTGTAGTGTAGCCCTGGTCTCAAGAGAAAAATGGATAATCAGGAGAATATTTTTCAATGTCTCTTCTCTGTAAAGATTTACTGAGTTGTCTCTAATGTATACTGACAGCTTCTGCATTAAAATTAGAGGAAAGTAGACATCGATATTGTCAAGCTAAAAAAAAAACCCTTTCCTTTCATTTTCATTCCACTAAAATAAATCAGGTCCATATCTTTTAATATTTTATGAGAATTGTTCATTTCTGAAGGTCAAGAGCAAAAGGACTTTTCAAAGTTTAAAAACGATTCAAAAAAGGTGGCAGCTAATTGATAGCCTCCAGACACCAGCAAAGGTCTGGACTAGAAGCTTAAAAGCTATATTAATTTCCTTGCTCAAGTTGCTTGCGTTAACAATGTTACTGAACTTCAATGTATCCTGTGTTACAGTTATTTGTTTGCAAACAAAAGAAACCCATTCTAGCTAACTTAAGTAAAAACAAATTTATTTGAAGGCTATCAGAGAGTTATCAAATGGATGGAGTTCAGGTGAACCAGGATTAGAATCAGAGTAAGATCCAAGACTAGAACTGCTTTTCTGAAAGAGAAAACTGCTGGAATAAATGAGCTTCCACTATTGCTTCCATTCTGTTTCATTCCACTCAAGATTTATGGTCCTAAAAGAAGAAACTGTTTGGCTAAGCCTAGGTTTTACATGTATTCCACAATAATATGTGTGTATAGAAATGTGGGGATCCTTTCAGTTTCCCTAAGTCAAAAAAAAGTGATTTATTTCACCATCCAGACCATGCAGAATCGGAGAGAGATCATTTAAAAAAAAAAAATCAAGGTACTGATAAGAAATGGAAATTGATGCTGGGCAGTTAAAATATAGAAATTGTCTACTTCAGATTTTAAGGCAACCAAGACAAGTAATTCTAAGTGCCATGTTTTCATGCAAGTATTCCTGTTAACATATAAAAAGCTATATTCATTTTTAAAATGTTCCAAAATCTATATAATAGAATGTATACTGAAAATCTAGGACAAGTTTTCCCCTCAAATGATAGTGTTCATGAATAGAGTTTGAACACTATCTTAAACCTAAGTACCTATGGTGACCAACTATTTGTTTTTTATTTCTAGATCAAGCTCTGTATTTTATAAAGGTCTGTTGACTCACCACCAGTTTGATGTTGAGGTTGTCAGTCATGCCTCACAAAAGGAAAAAAGCCCACTTCAGAAAAGACTGAGCACATACTTTCAACTAGCATTTGTGTCCTGAAAATCATTCCTGGCGGTATGAACACCTGAGAGACATTTGCATTCAGTAGTTTCAATCTGACAACAATAAACATTAAACACAAATAACATGCAACGTTGCAAAGCTTTTCACATATCTGCATTCATAAAGCCTTATCTATCATGAACAACTACAAACCGTAAGAAGCAGATTCAAATAGTTTCAATTTAATGTGATGACTAATAAAATAGTGCTTACACTGAGCAAAACTCTAAATTCCACCTCAGTGGTTCTGAAAATTTCCTATTTCCCAAAATAATAATCTTAATACAAATAAATCTTATTTAATGTGGTATTTTTTTTCTTATGTGCATTGCATATTGTTTAAGAAATATATTCTTGGATTATACAATGAAAATCAATAAACAAATCTGAATAATTTTAAAAAATTAAATAACCATATTTATGGACAGAAGTGATATTTTAGTACAATTTCTAAAGGATGTTACATAAAATTTTGAGACATACATCTTCAAAAGGTAACTGAGAAACTTTTTAGTCCAAACTTTTTCATGAGATTATCCATGCTCTAAAAGTGCATATTGTATAATTAAAATCAAAGACAAGTCAATACAGAACATAGGACTGGGTTAGGTCAAGTTCCAGCATGCTTTTTAATATGTGTGATATCTGCTTCCAAAAACATTTTATGCAAGTTGATATGCTATCTATGTTTGCATTCATCTTCAGGTCAAAGAAATGTCATCTTGAACATTGACTCTTGCCCTTTTTTCAGCCAGAGCCGCCAATTTTCAAGCTGCTCATGGAAAATGTACTGCTGTATATTGGATCTCAAATGCCTTTATTGACTGTTCCTTTCTTTCTTCCTCAGTATTACCATAGCTCTTTACTGAGAGCAAAGGAGCAGCTCAGGACTGCAATATATCTAATAATTTCCTTTAAAAAATTTCTGATGAATTTTTACAAATTGAGATGTCGCTGGAGAAGAGAGGTTTTCATACAGTATTATCTTTAAAATGGACATGTTTTTATAGAGCAAATCATAGGGTTGTTCTATTTGTTTAACAAGACAGACAGACACACATACACACACACACACACACACACACACACACACACACACAAACATTAACTTTTAGCAATAGATGGAATTGTACAGATCAAAGAGTCTATTCTTTTTCCTAAATGCAGTGGAATTATTTTAGGTAGAAGAACATTAACTTTTTAATAGGTGTATAGTATTTATGTGTCAGAAAAAAATATATACAACTTGAATATCAAAATCCTGAGTTTCCAGATCTTTTCATTAAAAAGAAGCTAAAAGATCGTTTATGCTATCATTGTTGTTTGATTTGGTTTTGGTTTTTCAAAGTGTTCTTTTAGGATGTTAACAATTGTTAAATACAGGTGAATGTCATATATGTATTCATTACATGACTCTTGAAACTTTTCTATACACTTGAAAACTGTTAAAATAGTACTTATTCCATGCCCGTGTATTTTTACACACATTGAACTTCCCTAGCTGCTTTGCCCATCTAATTCCAGTTACATTTAAGCAAACTATCACTTCCTCAGCCTGATGATTCACCAACATAGAACCAGGTGCTCTCCTATTCATAATCACACTACATATTGCACCCTGCAATAATATTTGTTGCATCTCTTTAGAATCATTTGTTATGAAGTCCCATTACACTACCGGGGTACTCAGCTGCAGGTGTGCAACAGACATAGTGAAACGTTTTGAAATACCGACTTAATTCTTCACTCAGACTTGGTGAGGGATAAGTATCTGTATTTTTTACAGTCCCCAGGTTGAGTCCAATGCTTGTTTGCAGTGAAGAAAAACTGCATTAAACTATGAACTTCTCAATATCAAGGAGTTTTTACTTGTTTACTTACAACTTGTTACTGGTCCAAATATAGCACATGGTAGGTACAGAGCAATGCTTAAGAAGCATATAATATGTAGTAAACATCAATCAATATGATGAAGAAGACAGAAGTATGTGAAGAAACACAGATTGAGTTGGAAGCAGTAGACAGATTTTCATTAACAGTGCATGAAGGCTTGCATTGACCTAATCTTTAAGTGAGGCATGGCTGAAGTGACAGGAGTATTGTGGAAAATCATGAGTTCTAGAAGCACAAGTTGCTTTATGCAGTCAGGTATAGATAATAATAAGGAGTAAACATGCTGGGCACTGTGGCTCACGCCTGTAATCCCAGCACTTTGGGAGGCTGAGTCAGGTGGATCATGAGGTCAGGAGGTCAAGACTGTTGTGGCCAACATGGTGAAACCCTGTCTCTTTAAAAAAAAAATAGCCGAGCATAATGGTACACGCCTGTAATCCCAGCTACTCAGGAGGCTGAGGCAGGAGAATTGCTTGAACCAGAGGCAGAGTCTGCAGTGAGTCAAGATCACACCACTGCACTCCAGCCTGGGTGTCAGAGCAAGACTCTGTTTCAAAAAAAAAAAAAAAAAAAGAGTAAATACTTCCTGCTGTAGAGATTAGAGCTCCTAGTAAGTCGTTTCTCTAAGAGCAAAAGATCATGATGCTCAAAAGTAACTAAACTTTCTATTAATAAAGAACAGAGTTACATTTAAAGATTTTCAGGTGGTTGTGAAAATATTTCTATGAGATTCTTTAAATGGACATTTTTATTTTGTCATCTCTTTGTTTATGGAGTCCTATATCTCTTTCCTCTGTAAAACTACGTTAATTATTCTTTGGCATAGTGTCTTCAGATTGAGTGTTCTCATTACTATTAAAGAGACTCTTCCACATAATTTAGATAAATACAATGGACATGCAGGAAGTATTCAGTTTATTAATTACTCACTATTTGAACTAAAATTTAAGAAAAGTATCCTTGCCCCAAGGAGAGCCATTGAGAATGAGTGAAGCATGAGTAAATGCCTCAGCATCATTGCTTTCTATGAACCTTCTCCCTTCCTTTTATCATTCATTATTCTTACACAGGCATTCCTTCTCTCCTAATAGTCCCTTAATTTTGTGAAAATGAAATCATCAGTTTCAGACAGTAATAAAAACTAAAATGTTCAGTGTTCAGAGACAATCTCAGTATGTAACACTAATATCAATTCCGTAGTAAAAAGGGAGAGACTGTAAAAACATGGACATTGTCATAATTATTTCTGTATCCCCAATTCCTAGAACAACACCTGGTAGATAATAGGAACATGCCAGATATTTGTTGAAAACAAGATCAATGAATTAATGTTATTAGATCCACTCTTCCATAGAGTAAAGTAATGCAGAAGTAAGTTGGTCTTCTTGTGTTATAAAACATATTGCTTCTCAAAAACACTCAAGAGAATCCAAAGTAGCCTATCTTCAAGTTCAAAAAGCTGCAGTCGACTACAGAAGTAAAACTTGCGACCATTAGTCAATTCTCCAGCTTGCCCTCTAAAGGCTAGATGAGTTACAATGCCCTTGAAAATAATCCAAAGTAAAGTGAAAGAGGATTCAGAGAGATGTGAAGTTTCTATTCAGTAGGGCAACAATGGTTACAGAAGCAAAGAAAATTATAGGACCTTCCAGAAATGAAAATAGTATATTTTTTAAGGTAAAAGAGCATTATTTTCTACCATTGATGTGTTTATAAATGTGAGATAAAGTTTCCTATTATCAAAGACCCAGAAACCTGAAAATTTATTTCCAAACTGTCCATAACTTAGGGAAAAAAATCTCGTGACAGATATCATAGGACCTCTGATCCAGTGCCTTTTTTCTATTTTTGCTAGGTACAAGATCATTTACAGAAAAATACACCTTGACTAGCACATCATACAGAGGTCTTGATGCCTTTAATGTTGCTATTAATAGCTAGGAAAATTCAGAGCCTCCTACTTATTCTCTCTCATTGTTTGCACCTGATGTCAACTTAGTCAGAATGATTTGTTTAAAATATGTAATTCAGTAGGCACCTCAAGAAGTAATGCAGAATAAATGTGGCCTGCCTAATTTCAAGTGAAATACAGGAGAGAAATGCATATTAATGTAAAATGACTATAAATCAAAAGCGATTTCATTGTCTAAGGTAGTGTAAAAGCCAAACTTGTTTGAAACCATAATTCAGCTGTCATAATCTCTTAGATATACCACTGACCTTCCTTGGAAGTTTCTGCCACATAGAAGTGAATGGAGCAGGAGGAGCAACATTAAATCACATGGCAGTATGGCAAGCCAGGTACTCCAAGGTAATTTAGCTCACATGAGCAAATCTTTAACCACAAGGCACACTTTCCTAAATACAGATTCCCTGTGTTATACATGTACACATATTGACCTTAAAAGCATGCACTGTGTACACTATACAAAGAGACCCATTGTGTATTCCATGCCTGTGCTTAGAGATTTTTTTTTAATCAATATTGAACTTGATGCTCCAATGGTTTCAAGGAACAGCTGAAAGATTTTGTTGTAATTCCTGAAGCCACATTGTCTGATTAACTTAAGAATGTATATTTTATCTTGGTGTTTTACATTTATTATTAATAAATAGCAGTGGCTGACATGATTGCTTGGCTGCTTAACTCTCAAAAATGAATTATTCTATTAAAATTGTGACTTTCAGTGTTAAGCCTGAGGTAAGAAATGGGTTTGAATCTAAAATTGTGTTAGCCACAGAGCTGATGGTGCTGGGGATCAAAACAATTCTTTTAGAAGGAAGGTCAGAGGAAAGTCTGCCTTTGCAATTTGGGGAAGTTTTAAACTAGAAGGAAATAGTGATGCTCATTCAACTCTATCTGCAATTGTTACTGAATTTTCAATGAAGAGCTCGTGTGGTTTCCATAGATAGTAATTATGTTATCATTACCCCCAAAGGAATAAGAAGATGCAATTGTTACTTTAAAAACTTTATAAGTACGTCAGAAGGTCTTACACGTGTGCATGAAGGAAGAGGTTAAGGTGTGAGATGCAGAGACCCCTGCTCAGAGCTTCAAACAATTCTCTGGGAACTGTATTATAAATGGGTGGGTCTATATTCTACCTTCAAGCCTTTCTCTTAATGAGTATCTGCTCATCTCTAACAGTTTGTATAGTGATAGGGAGAAAAAAGCCATTTTACAATTGAGGAATACAGCACAGTAGTTGATTGCTTAAAGAGCTTACTCTATCCACAAGGAAGAAAAATTTTAAGAATCGTTTCTATTTTCTGCCACAAAGATAAGAATATGAAGTTGCTGTCTCCATTTCAAACTTTACCAGTAATTTTCTGGGTGAATTACTCTGTACCTCAATTTTTTACTTAAAAGACTTCTAAGTTAGGTAATGAAAAGCTAAAAGTGAACACCCTGCATACAGCAAACTCTGAGTTTCTTTTTAAAAATGTATTAAAAATTCAGGATTTTGAATTATTTTTGTAAATAATAAATGGATGATCAATATTTCTTGTTTTATTTACACAGACAACACATTGGGATATATGACAAATACTATATTTTAAAATAACATGTAGTTTCTCACTTCACAAATGTTGTAATTTATATGGAAAAGCCAAGTTTTCAATGGTTTCCTTCATATTTTCAGTCATTTTTAGATTGATCATGAACAATTTTATAATAACCTTATAGCCACCCCTCATACTGGATGAACAGAAGCCTACACGTGTCATGGGAGAGACCAGATGGGAGGTAATTGAATGATAAGGGCGGGTTTTTCCCATGCTCTTCTCATGATAGTCCATAAGTCTCATAAGATGTGAGGGTTTTATAAAGGGCCATTTCCCAGCACACCCTCTTGCCTGCCACCATGTAAGACTGTGAGACATGCCTGTGCTCCTCCTCTGCCTTATGCCATAATTGTGAAGCCTTCCTAGCCATGTGGAACTGTGAATCCACTAAACCTCTTTTTCCTTATAAATTACCCAGTCTCAGGCATTTCTTCATAGTACTATGAAAGCGGACTAATACAACAGATAGTTCCCTTTTTCACATCCCCAATCCCCTAGCTTTTTTAAGTTCTTACATAGAATTAAGATTAACCAAGGGCTATAAGAAAATTATTGCTTTAGTTGTCATCTAAAATCTGGAATTATTTTTTCCCATCACTGAAGTTAGTCAATTCAGCATCTCCCACTTCATGACTCTGTCCAGAATCTCCTAAAATTGCTGTGGCACACCCTGCTGCCTGGAATAAAAATAATGCACTCATGATTCCTGGCCTTCACCAGTTCCTCAGGCACATGTCTTGTTTCCAGTCACATTTCTAAGCATCCTGCTCAGTTCTTCCACAAGTGAGGACTCCTCTCAAACCTACTCTAAAGAAAAAAAAAAGCCATCCCCAAAACAGCTACTCCAGGAAGCTGCCACTGAACACTACCTTACAGGACTCATTTACAAAATTTGGTTCTGCCTCTGTCTGGTGAGTAGATGTATTGAATTCTCTGTTAATACAATCAATGACAAATTAGAGGCCAGCTCTAAAAAAGGAACTTTAAAATTCCAAACTCTTTATCCTCAGAAAATATCATTTAGATTTGGGTCATTTACAAAATATAAAGAAGAATAGTGAGAAAGAAGGAAAATAGGAGATGCTTGACAAAGCCTTTGGTGAGTATACATTTTTTTCAGGGGTAGAAAAGAATATAAGATAAGGATCCTTTGCTTCTAGCAGGTTTTTAATTATCAGTCACCAAAATCTTTGAAGTACCTAAATAACCAAACCATGATATATAAGATGATATGTGTCAGATGAAATAAAGAAGAAACTACTTAAAGAAGAAACTACATGCCTTAAAGAAGGGACAACATTCCTGATGAGAAAGATATTCAGAGAGTGAAATGTGGGAAAACTGACTACAAAGATAAGTTTTTCATAGTCTCACTAGTGAACAAGGGAAATTTCTATCAGAAACAGAATTAGCTACAAAGAACACTGGTAGGCTATTTTATTTAACAAAGAGCTGAATTACAGAATGAACATCTCATTCACTCGCATTGTTTCAAAGTTAACCTATCTTTTGAGGGCACCCTCCAAAAAAACTCTATTTCTACTCCAGAGATAACATCTGAACTTCATATCCACGTCTCTAGTATATATGGACACCTCCCATTTAATGTCTGAAGGCAACTCACATTCAGCAAATCTAAGCTCTGAATTGCTGTATTTTACTATTTTACTATGAACTCATTATAACTTATTTAGTGAATTTATCACTCACCCTATCATTTGTCAAATATTTATTCAGTAGCTCACTATGTGCTTGGCATTATTCTAGGAGTTGGGGATGCAACAGAAAACAAAATTTGCACAAATATCTTCCCACTGGAGTTTATATTCTAGTGAGGTTACGCAAATGAGAAAAAGATATAAAAGATATGGTTAAGTTCTAAAAATGAATAGCTGGGTGCAGTGGCTCATGCCTGTAATTTCAGCATTTTGGGACCCTGAGTTGGGCAGATAGCTTGAGCAAAGGAGTTTGAGACCAGCCTGGGCAACATGGTGAAATCCCATCTCTACAAAAACGGCAAAAATTATCCCTATGCACCTGTAGTCCCAGCTACTCAGGAGGCTGAGGTAAGAGGAACACCTGAGCCTGGGAAGTTGAGGCTGCAGTGAGCCAAGATTGCATCACCGCACTCCACCCTGGGAGCAGAGTGAAATCCTGTCCCCGCCACCAAAAAAAAAAAAAAAAAAGAAATTGAAAAATAGAGACCCTGTCTCAAATATAAAATAGAAACAGAGCAGAAAATGGGAAGTGGGTGAAACTTTAGATGGGAGAGCTACTGCACAGAATTTGGTTCTCCTCTTGTATTTTTGTTTTTGGTTTTGTTTTGATTTGTTTTTTGTGTCAGAGATTATACCGGCACACGCTGAACTGTCAATCCAAAGACGAAGATTGAGTTTTCATGTTCCAATTGTTCTATATTCAAAATAACTCTTCAGTTCCTTCAGTTATTTCCTTCCCACTGATATGACATTAGGTCAACCTCACATAATCTCATGCTAAAATAATTACAACAGACCTCCGACAGGTTTCCCTAGTTCCAATCTTGCACAGCTTGAATCTGTTTTTCATGTGGTAGCCAAAGAGATCTTACTAAAGCATAATCATTAGGGCTGCTCAGTTTTCCATGAGTAAAATCCAAATGAACTTATACTTCTCTCTAGCCCCTTCTCCATCACCACCCTCCCTACTTCACCCTGTACTCTCAAGACTCGTATTTAACTACTGACAATCCCCTACCTCATCATCTTTTTCTTATCTTTACATGTGCTGTTTCCTTTCTATGGAATGCTTTTTATTCTCTGTCCCTCTTTTCTCTTTTACCTTTCTCCCCTATTTTATATTCAACTGCATAGATTCTACCAATATTTCAGTTTAGACATTACCTTCTGCAGAAAATCATCCCTGAGACCCCCTGGAACAGAATCCTGGGGCATAATACAGCACACTGTGCATACTCATATCAGAAATCTTACAACATTGTATTGAAAACACAATGGCTTATGTGATAGGATAACACTTTATAATGGTAAATATATTTTTTCTGCATCTTTTTTATTCAAGCAGGTTGTTGGTCTTGTAAATGTTGCTTTACGGAGAGATCCATAAGGGTAGAAAGGAAACATTGTCCATGAATCCCCAGCTTCCAGAGGGTGGAGAGAGAGGAGTTTTACATGTAAGCGAATGAATAGGTTGAAACATGAAGGCAAACGGAATTCCCTACAATTAGAAATAAACCAACAGTTAGTGGAACAAGGAAGGAGTTGAGAACAGAGGTCTGTGGGATCAAGACGAAAAGGAAACTGGGCTTGACTCCCAGAGCAGTGTATGAGGAACGACTGTCATGCATCTCTGCACATGTTGCAAATTGGAAAATCCAAAGATTTTATTCTCCTCATATGGCCTCAATTTTCCAATCTGCAACATGGCCATATAAGGAGAATGCCCCTGGAGAATGCCACATGCTGAAGCAGCTATGTGGATCATGGTGGTGGGTGACCCCATGGTATTCTGGAACACTGGGGACTGAGGACATTATTCCTTGGCACTGCATGAGATTCTAGATTTTTTTAATGCAACTGAGATAGAAAGAGCCACAATTACCAAAGGTAATTACCAAAGGTAATTGTGCAATACATGCCTAGCTGTCTACTCATTGTCTACCTACTCCTCCACCTTATTAACAAGAATGAATTTTCTTCATGGTGGCAATCTGCCTACAAACAGCCTATGATTTACAGCCTTCCTCATAGCTGGACAATGAGATGTAAGCACATGTCCTTGGGGAGACTTTCTGGAAAGCTTTTGAAAATGCAGCCAACTCAGCTGACATGCAGATTTTGCCCTTTGCCTTTCCTCAATTTCCTGTCTGTACGTTAATTGGTGACATTGAAGATTGTCTTTGAAACAGTGTTATCCCCAGCAAAGTGCATGCTGCATAGGGTTCATTTAATAACTATTATTCAATAAATGCATGAGACCATTTCTCTCCATATATGTAAATTATTACTATTTTTGAGTATCAAGTTTCCCACAGCACCTAAAAATAAAAGAACAGCATTAAGTCACATGTTCCTTAAGCTTAAGGACCTACCTATTACCTATATTAAGTACCTTTTTATAAAGCCTAATATCATTTTTATAATTAACTCTAAAACATCAAAAATAATAAGTGACAAGTTTGAAAAACTACTTTGAACATCCTTTCTTTTTGGCAGAGTCTTACTGTTGCTCAGGCTGGAGTGCAGTGGTGCGATCTTGCCTCACTGCAACCTCCACCTCCCAGGTTCAACCAATTCTCCAGCCTCAGCCCCAAGTAGCTGGGACTACAGTTGTGTGCCACCATGCCCAAATAATTTTTGTATTTTTAGTAGACACAGGGTTTCACCACGTTAGCCAGGATGGTCTCAATTCCCTGAACTCATGATCCGCCCACTTTGGCCTCCGAAAGTGCTGGGATTACAGGTGTGAGCCAATGCAGCCAGCCTAAACCACTCTTTATTTTATTAGTATAAAGACTTTCCCTTTACTATCAGTGTAATGAACCCCTAAAATTTTCTGATCATGCTGACTTTTCTATGAATAATAAGGTATAAGCCAAGACAGGATAGTTAATGCAAAGATAATACACAAGCTTCAAATCTCAGGGATTTGCCTCTATGAACATTGTATTTTTCTTGCTCACACTGGGTCTATTGCCAATGCATGTGGTTCTCAAGAGCAGCTCTCCTTCCAGGGTTTGCTCAGCATTTTACTGTTTCTATCTTTGGCACCTTTATGTCAACAACATGCCTCCAGGGTCACAACTGGGGGAAAAGAGAGTGCTTACCAATCTCACATCAGCCATCAGATGTTCTGAGAGGACAGTGAAGCACGTCACTGCCAACCTTAATACACTGCTAGAACTAGTCCCACAGGGCTGCTTAATTACAGGAATATGAGGAAATATATTCCTTCCATTCTCCCAGAAGAAGAGAAATGGACATGATGATCATAAGCAGTTTTTAGAAGAATGTGTTCATATTCTTTAAGACAGAGGTTTTGAAACTTTTTGGTTTCAGGGTCTCTTTATACCATTAAAATTTATTAATGGTGTTAAGAAGTATTGTTGATGCTGTCTATTAATATGTGTTATATTTAAAGTTAAAAACTGAGAATCAAAAACATATACTTATTAACTCATCATACAAGAATAATAAGCCTATCATGCGTTAACATAAATAATGTATCTTTTTAAATATAAAATAATTAACTTTTGAAAATGAACAATGACAAATAGAGAAACAGTATTATTTAAACTTTTGGAAGTCTCTTGAGTACGTTTAGTAAATAGAAGATAGTTACACTCACATATCTACTTCTGAATTCAATCTGTTATGATATCAACTTTATGTAGCCTCTAGGAAAAAAGTCTCTGTGTATTTTTGAAAAATGACATGATAAATGCAAATAACATCTTTGTAATATTATGAAGATAATGTTGACCTCATAGAACTCTGAAAGAGTCTATGGAAACTCAAGTGATCCCACACCATGCTTTGAGAGACGCTGCCTGAAGGAAGTTAACGTAATTGCTCAATGGCACTGCCAAATGAACAAAGGTAAAATGCTTGCCACCTGTAATGTCTTCTATTTTTCTTTACTTTTGCTCTGAAAAGTTTTATTAGGTGAACTCATTGTACTTTGATTGAAAGTATTCAGTTCCTCAATCAGGGAATAAACTTGCCTGCTGGTTTTTCCAGAAAGGATCTGTGAAGAATGTCTCCATTATCTTAAATAATAGTACTGTTTTCTTCTTCTGGTGTGCCTTTTCAACTTTCTTAGTGAATCCATCTGTCATTTTCTGATCAGCAGCTGAATAGGCGCATTTGCTTTCATGTCCTCTTTAATCCACTTTCTCTATCTGTCAGGGCCCTAAATCTCATAGTATAAGGATTGTTATCCCTAGCACACCCTTTCCTCCTACCTGTGGAGTTTAATATCTTACCCTTTTTTGGATAGCCTTCTGGCTTAAATCCTTTTGTCAATAGGACTCATGGATTATCTAAAATGGCATGATGACACTGCTTCCCATCTTCTTTCTAATTAAAATATTCAAATCAGCAAATAGTTACTGAATGACTACCATGCACAAAAAAAGTCCCAGTACATACAAAAGATTCTGCATTTATTTAAATAAATCCAGTTTAAATTATGCACTCTCAGCAGTGATTTAAAAGTTACCAAAACAAAAAATATATTGGAATAAAAAATAAGATATGAAAAGTCAGAGGACAAAAATAAAAATGTTTTGAGATTTCTTTCACACTTTGCATAAAAACAAATCTACTATAGTTATCGTCTGTCAATCCAAAATGTTAATATATTATGGATCATTGAAAGGACAGAGACGAACACCATGGATTGTAGTGGCATCCGTCTCTCAGAACCTACTCTCTCTAAGAATCCAAGAATTGGGCTATGCATTTTCTTTCTTCCAAAACTAATTTCTAAAAAAGGCATTTTCATAGTCTGTTTTTCAGTAAGTTCAGAATTAGAACATATTGTTTATTTCTAAGAATAGTACAAGTGCACGTGCCTAACAGAAATGATAAAGGCCCCAATACCTGGCAAGTAATACCCTCATGGGGATTCAATTGAACTATTTGCCTTCCTCATACTATATATAACCTCCTTGCCTTGAATAATTTTTAAAAATTTAAGTGAATAGAACTATTGAATGAGAGTTGTCTGTTTGTTTATTTAAGATGTGGAAATGAGCAGCATTTACTGAGTGCCTGTCATGTGCTAGACCTCATGTTAAGGTCTTGACCTTCATTGATCTCCATAACCACCCTGTGAAGTGCTGACCTCATGAGACAGACTAGGAAATGGGAGACACAAATAGGTGAAGACACCAGAGAGACAGAAAGCCCACCTAAGTCTGTCTGGATCCAAATATGATAGCCCCTAATGCGATTTGGTTCTGTGACTCCACCCAAATCTCATCCTGAATTCTCATCCCCAAGTGTCAAGGGAGGGACCTGGTGGGAGGTGATTGGACAATTGGGGCCATTTCCCTCTTGTTGTTCTCATGATAGTGAGTGGGTTCTTATGAGTTCAGATGGTTTAAAAGTGTGTGGCAGCATATAGAGACAATTTGACTTCCTCTTTTCCTAATTGAAAATTTTTATTTCTTTTTCTTGCCTAACTGCTCTTGCTAGAACTTCCAATACTATATTGAATAGGAGTGGTGACAGAGGGCATCCTTATCTAGTGCCAGTTTACAAAGGGAATGCTTCCAGTTTTTGCCCATTCAGTATGATATTGGCTGTGGGTTTGTCATAAATAGCTTTTATTATTTTGAGGTATGTTCCATCAATACTGAGTTTATTGAGGGTTTTTAGCATGATGGGCTACTGAATTTTGTTGAAGGCCCTCTCTGCATCTATTGAGATAATCATGTGGTTTTTGTCTTTGGTTCTATTTATGTGACAGATTACGTTTATAGATTTGCGTATGTTGAACCAGCCTTGCATCCCTGGAATGAAGCCTACTTGATCATGATGGATAAGCTTTTTATGTGCTGTTTGCCACTACTTTATTGAAGATTTTTGCATCAATGTTAATCATGGATATTGGTCTGAAGTTTTCTTTTTTAGTTGTGTCTCTGCCAGGTTTTGGTATCAGGATGATGGTCTCATAAAATGAGTTAGGAGGGACTCCCTCTTTTTGTACTTTCTGGAATCGTTTCAAAAGGAATGGCACCAGATCCTCTTCGTATGTCTGGTAGAATTTGGCTGTGAACACGTTTGGACCTGGACGTTTTTTGATTGGTAGGCTATTAATTGCTGCCTCAACTTCAGACCTTGTTATTGGCCTATTCAGGGTTTCAAACTCTTCCTGGTTTAGTCTTGGGAGGGTGCAAGTGTCCGGGAATTTATCCATTTCTTCTGGATTAACTGGTTTATGTGCATAGAGCTGTTTGTAGTAATCTCTGATGGTAGCTTGTATTTCTGTGGAATCAGTGGTGATCTCCCCTTTATTGTTTTTCATTGCATCTATTTGATTCTTCTCTCTTTTCGTTTTTATTAATCTGGCTAGTGGTCTGTCTATTTTGTTGATGTTTTCAAAAAACCAGCTCCTGGATTTGTTGATTTTTTGAAGGGATTCTTGTGTTTCCATCTCCTTCAGTTCTGCTCTGACCTTAGTTATTTTTTGTCCTCTTCTCCCTTTTGAGTTTTTTTGATCTTGCTTCTCTAGCTCTTTCAATTTTGAAGGCAGGGTGTCAATTTTCCATCTTTCCTCACTTCTCATGTGGGCATTTATTACTATAAATTTCCCTCCAGACACTGTTTTAAATGTGTCCCATAGATTCTGGTACATTGTGTCTTCATTCTCATTGGTTTCAAAGAACATTTTTATTTCTGCCTTCATTCCATTGTTTATCCATTCGTCATTCAGGAGCAAGCTGTTCAGTTTCCATGTAGTTACACAGTTTTGAGTGTTTCTTAATCATGAGTTCTAATTTGATTGCTATGTGGTCTGAGAGGCTGTTATGATTTCCATTCTTTTGCATTTGCTGAGGAGTGACTTACTTTCAATTATATGATCAATTTTAGAGTCAGTGGGATGTGGTGCTGAGAAGAATGTATATTCTGTGGATTTGGGGTGGAGAGTTCTGTATATGTCTATTAGGTCCACTTGGTTCAGATCTGCATTAAAGTCCTGGATATCCTTGTTGATTTTCCATCTAATTAATCTGTCTAATATTGAAAATGGAGGGTTAAAGTCTCCCCACTATTATTGTGTGGGTGTCTAAGTCTTTTTGTAGGTCATTCAGAACTTGCTTTATGTATCTGTGTGCTCCTGTATTGGGTGCATATATATTTAGGATTGTTAGCTCTTCTTATTGCATTGATCCTTTTACCATTATGTAATGCTCTTCTTTGTCCCTCTTGATCTTTGTTGGTTTAAAGTCCATTTTGCCAGAGACTAGAATTGTGACCCCTGCTTTTTTTGGCTCTCCATTTGCTTAGTAAATCTTCTTCCATCCCTTTATTTTGAGTCTATGTGCATCTTTGCATGTGAGATAGATCTCCTGAATACAGCACACTGATGGGTCTTGACTTTTTATCCAGTTTGCCAGTCTGTGTCTTTTGATTGGGGCATTTAGTAAAATTGTCTCTATTTGCAGATGACATGATCATATATTTAGAAGAACCCATCATCTTAGCCCCAAACCTTCTTAAGCCGATAAGCATCTTCAGCGAAGTCTCAGGATACAAAATGAATGTGAAGAAATCACAAGCATTCCTATACACTAATAATAGACAAACAGAGAGACAAATCATGAGTGAACTCCCATTCACGATTGCTTCAAAAAGAATAAAATACTTAGGAATACAACTAACAAGGGATGTAAAAAACCTCTTCAAAGAGAACTACAAACCACTGCTCAAGGAAATAAGAGAACACAAACAGATGGAAAGATATTCCATGCTCATGGTCAGGAAGAATCAATATTGTGAAAATGGCCATACTGCCCAAAGTAATTTATAGATTTAATGCTATACCCATCATGCTACCATCGACCTTCTTCACATAAATGGAAAAAAAAAACACTTTAAACTTCATATGGAACCAAAAGAGAGCCTGCATAGCCAAGACAATCCTAAGCAAAAAGAACAAAGCTGGAGGCATCACACTACCTGACTTCAAACTATACTACAGGCTACAATAATCAAAACAGCATAGTACTGGCACCAAAATAGATATATAGACCAGTAAAACAGAACAGAAGCCTCAGAAGAAATGCCACACATCTACAACCATCTGATCTTTGACAAACCTGACTAAAACAGACTATGGAGAAAAGATTCCCTGTTTAATAAATGGTGTTGGGAAAACTGGCTAGCCATATGCAGAAAGCTGAAACTGGACCCCTTCCTTTCACCTTACAGTAAAATTAACTCCAAATGGATTAAATATTTAAACACAAGACCTAACACTGAGGGAATATGTTCTCTTTCTGGGTCCACAAGGGGACATAGGTTTAAGGGCAACGAATTCCCAATGCCATGACTCCTCCCATGCCTCTCCATCCAGGAGACTTAACAGTTTCTGTTTTAATTTTCACAGGCATGGCAAAGGGTCAAAAGTCAATCACTCTAGCAGAAGTTTAAAGGAACTCTTTTCATTGGCCAGGGGACTTGAAGAAGGAAGGAATTTCTTCCAGGTTAAAAGTCCTTGTCCCTATACCTGGCCAGAGTTCCCCTTTGGGGTCACCTTCCACACTCTCTGTCTCATGGAAGCCTTCTCTCTTCTTCTCCTTTTTCTCTTTCTCTACCTAAATAAATCACTTTCTGCAAAAGCTTTCTGGGTCCAGTTTTTTACTTTACAATAGTGCCTGCTGTGGTCCCCACACTCATTCTTGAGAGAGCAGGAAACCAAGAGCCTGGAGCCCACCAGGGAGTGAGCTGAACATTCCCCTGAACCCCAAAACCCCAACACCACCATAAAAACACTAGAAGAAAACATAGGCAGTATACCATTCAGGATATAGGCATAGGTAAGGACTTCATGACTAAAACACCAAAAGCAATGGCAACAAAAGCCAAAATAGACAAATGGGATCTAATCAAACTTAAGAGTTTCTACACAGCAAAAGAAAAAATTATTAAACTGGCAACCAAAAGAATGCAAAAAAATTTTTTGCAATCTACAAAAGGGCTAATATCGAGAATCTACAAATAACTAAAGCAGATTTACAAGAAAAAAACAAACAACCCCATAAAAAAATGGGCAAAATATATGAACAGACACTTTACAAAAGAAGACATTTATGTGGTCAATATGTGAAAAAATGTTCATCATCACTGGTCATTAGAGAAATGCAAATCAAAACCACATTGAGATACCATCTCATGCCAGTTAGAATGGTGATCATTAAAAAATCTGGAGACAACAGATGCTGGAGAGGATGCGGAGAAATAGGAACACTTTAACACTGTTGATGGGAGTGTAAATTAGTTCAACCATTGTGGAAGAGTGTGGTGATCCCTCCAGGATATAGAAATAGAAATTCCATTTGATCCAGCAATCCCATTACTGAGTATATATCAAAGAATTATAAATTATAATTCTATTATAAAATTATATGTCTATTATGAAGACATATTCACACATATGCTCACAATGGTGCTGTTTACAATAGCAAAGACCTGAAACCAACCCAAATGCTCATCAGTGATAGACTGGACAAAGAAAATGTAGCACATATCCACCGTGGAATACTATGAGCCATAAAAAACGACAAGTTTGTGTCCTTTGCAGGGACATGGATGAATCTGGAAACCATCATTCTCAGCAAACTGACACAAGAACAGAAAACCAAACCCCAGATGTTCTTGCTTATAGGTGGGTGTTGAACAATGAGAACATGTGGGCATAGGGAGGGAAACATCACACACTGGGGTAGCTAGAGGGGAGGTGGGCTAGGGAAAGGGCAGTGGCAGGAGGGGAGGATGAGGAGGGACAACACAGGGAGAAATGTCTGATGTAGGCAACGGGGGGAGGGAAAGAGCAAACCACCATGGCATGTGTGTACCTATGCAACAACCCTGCAGGATGGGCACGTAGCCCAGAGCTTAAAGTACAATTAAAAAAAAGTATGTGGCAGCTCCCCCTCTCTCTCCTTCTGCCCACCTAAACATACTTTGTTTCCCCTTCTCCTGATTGTAGTTTCCTAGGCCTCTCCAGCCATGCAGAACTGTGAATCAAACCTCTTTTGTTTATAAATTACCCAGTCTCAGGTAGTATCTTTATAGCTGTGTGAGAACAGACTAATACAACCTCCAAGACGAAACAACTTGTAGGGAGTCTCAGCTGCAAAACTGGGACCCAGTACACCCACTTGTGAGTCAACTTGCAGTGGAGGAAAACTCCTACTCCACACTAATGTCCCAGTGAAAACCCCACCTTGGAGCATTCTGCTATCAAGGGAGGGGAGACTCTGCTACTTAGAGCCTTAACAAACAAACAATCAAAAGTCTTCTATTTTATTTAGTATGATCAGTTTGAGGGCTATATAAAGGGTGTCAGCAAATTTCCTCAAGTTCCTTCCTCTCTTTTTAACCTCAGCTTCCTAATCTATAAAATAGAACAGAGTTCTCTGGTACCTGGAAATTATTTCCTCAGTTGGCCAGGGAATAAATCAGCTCCTCATGTCTTCCCTCCTTCCCAAGAAAGAACCTCACAGGTGCCTTGGGGCTAAGCCCAGGGAACATAATAGGATTCCTCCCTATCCAAGGCTAGCACAGGGCCTGCTGAGCCCCATGACCCTGATGAGACATCAGAGTACTGCTTCTCTCCCAAAGGGAACAAACAGAGACCCCCTCCAGAGTGGAGACACCAGGTGGGGACAAAAACAGGGGCCCTGGAGATGAGGTCCCACTGGCAAGAGTAAACGAGACTCAAAGATCTGGGCTGCCCAGTGATGACCTCTTTCATGTCCTCTATATGGTCATTGTTTTGGGCAGCTTCATTCCCATCTTGGGATCCCTCAGCCTGGTTTTCTTCTACTCCATGGTAATTGGGGGCCAGAGCCTGCATGTCTTGGTCATGTCAGCCTGCAGCAGGGGGAAGGCATGCTGGCTTGATGTCACTGAAGCTGTAGGTGAGAATGCCACATTGTGGATGCCCATGCCCTGCAGATGCCCACTCCAAGTAGGAAGACCTCGAAGAATCCTCGTCTTGGTCCAGGATGAAGGGCCTCAGCATTCAGCAACTTCCCCTCCCAACAAAAGCATCACTCTCTCAAGGGATCTGAGTTCCAGTGCTGGCTCTGCCACTCACTGGCTATGTGGCCTTGTGCAGTTCCTTGACTCTGTGACATGACATAATATTGAAATAATTATGAATATAAAATTCATAACAAAATTTGTGACACAGTAATTGCTTAATATATGTTAGTTTATTATTATCGCCATTTCATATTTATTAGCTATGTAACTTTATTAGTCAGCTAGGGCTATTATAACAAAGTACCACAGACTGTGTGGCTTAAAAACAGAAATTAATTTTCTCACTGTTCTGGAAACTGCAAGTCTGAGACCAAGGTGCCAGCATGGTTCAGTTCTTGGGAGGGCCTCTCTCCCTGGTTTGCATATAGCTACTGTCTCGGTTGTATCCTCCCATTGTGGAGAGAGAGAGATGTTTCTGTTTCTCTCTTAGTCTATTTGTACTGCTACAACAAAAATCAAAGACCAGGTAATTAATAAACAATAGAAATGTATTCCTCTTGGTTCTGGAGGCTGAGAAGTCCAAGCTCAAGGGTCTGGCAGCCTCAGTGTCTAGTTAAGGGCTACTGAGTGCTTCCAAGATAGTGCCTTGTAGCTGTATCCTCCAGACGGCAGGAACGCTGAGTTCTCACATGGCAGAAGGAATGGAAGATGCAAACTCACCCCCTTAAGCCCCTTTAAAAGGTTATTAATTCCATTCATAAAGGCTCCACCCTCACGACTTCATCACCTCTTAAAAGGCTACGCTTCTTAATACTATCACATTGGCTATTAGGTTTCAACAAATGAATTTTTTTCTTTTTTTGTTTTAAACAGAGTCTCGCTGTTGTTGCCTGGGCTGGAGTACAATGGTGCAATCTAGGCTGACTGCAACCTGTGCCTCCCTGGTTCCAGCAATTCTCCTGCCTCAGCCTCCTGAGTAGCTGAGATTACAGGCGCCTGCTACCATGCCCGACTAATTTTTGTATTTTTAGAATGCCACAATCCTATTGGATTAGGGCCCCACCCTTATGATCTCATTTAATTGAAATTATTTCCTGAAGACCCTGTCTCCAGGTACAATCACATTGGAGGTTGAGGCTTTCACATATGAATTTTTGGGGAATACAATCAGTCTACAGCAGCAACCTTCATCAAATAACTACTTAAATAAACTGCTCTAAGTCTACTTTCATCATTTATAAAATTGAAACAATTATACCTTTTCTCTCTACAGTGATGTGAGAATTATTAATACCTAGCAAGGTACTTGGAATGCACTGAGTGCTCCATAAATATTAGCTCATGTACCTTAATATCTACTTACTAGCTATTTGACTTTTTTCTTTTTTTTTTTTTTATCTTGGAGATGGAGTTTCACTCTTGTTGCCCAGGCTAGAGTGCAATTGCATGATCTTGGCTCACTGCAACCTCTGCCTCCTGGGTTCAAGCGATTCTCCTGCCTCAGCCTCCCGAGTAGCTGGGACTACAGGTATGCACCACCACGCCCGGTTAATTTTTGTATTTTTAGTAGAGACAAAGTTTCACCATGTTAACCAGGATGGTCTCGATCTCTTGACCTCATGATCTGACTGCCTCAGCCTCCCAAAGTGCATGAGTGACTGCGCTCAGCTGCTATTTTACTTTCACCTGTTACTTCACTTCTCTGATCTTCAGTTTCCTAGGACTGTGAGTTCTCAATGAGATGATGCTTAGTGCACAGTAATGCTAAATACATGTTTGCTTATTAACATTATTAATGTTCCTGTTATTATTAGCTGTTCTTACTAGCTGTATAACCATTGACAAGTTGCTTAACCTCTCTGTGATTCGGCCTTCTCATAGTGAATAATTGCCCCCTCTCCCAGCTTTGCTGTGAAAATAGCACCAGTGCTCTGTTCTCAGCTTTGCTTCTTGACTCTGTGACTTCAGGCAAGCTCCTTTCCTCTTTGGACCTAGGGCTCTTCAACAGCCGCATGGAACTCAGGATCTTGGACTTATCAGCAGCTGTGGGAATTATGAAGAATAAGGAGAAAACATTTTTCGGCCTGATGCCTGACTAGAAATAGTACTGACCTGTGAGGGCCTGAACCTATACCTGAGTGCAGGAGATGGACTCACTGCAGAGGAAGAATGTGCCTTGGTCTTCTTAGGGTTTCAGCAGGCCTGCATAATTGTCTTAGACCACCAAGCCCAGCAGTTACTTTCTCAGAAGCATCACAAACTCCTGAACCAGAGTGGGAATGGGTGGAGGGGTGACTTACTCCCCAACTATGAAAGGTACCATTTGAGGTCAACTCCAGGAAGCAACCGCCACCCAACCTGTGCCTAAGAGATCCAAAACCCTTTTTAAGGAACTGTATGACCTTTCCCTAGTCTAAAAAACTTTCCATGCCCTACTGGAAGATATCCAGAACACTAGGGCTGCTGTGAAGGATGGGATATGGACTGCAGTAACCTGAAGTCAAATTCTGACCCTTCATTGATTATGTCTGCACAGATACAGTTTTTTGCCTTCGCTCTGCTGTCAATTAATTATTTTTTTATTTTATTTCCCCCAACCAAAAGAAAAATAATTTATCTTTCACATATACTGATCTCATTGTATAATTGTAGTCAGGGTCTGATTAACATACTCATCTATTATCATATCTCTTGATATATGTTCCTTTTTAAACCATATTTTCCACATAGCTGTGGAAACAATACAAATATTAATGATTATATGATTGTTGTCATCATCTGAAATCAGAACAAACTCTAGACCAATCTCACAACATAACTAAGATAAAGAGTGAAAGTGAACACGTATTTGGTGAGATTCACTTTTATGCCTTACCAAGTAGTAGAAGAAACTATTCAATAGTTCCTAAAATATTTTAAATATTAATAATCATATAAAATATGCTTGAAACTTGAGAACATAACGTTCTCTGATTGCTCTCCCCAAATACCTTTGCTTATTGAATATGATAAGGGAAAATAGTCACATATGATAAGGGAAATCTTGAATTAGTTTTCACCCAAACTATTTCTTTTATTGAATCATTTAAAAATGCAGGGAAAGAAGACAGTGCCAACAATGGAAAAACCTTAAATTCTACATCTGAGATTCAATGCAACCCTGAATCTTAGAATTTAAGGTTTTTCATCATTGACATTGCTTCAACAGTTCAGGCTGCCGGACAGTTCTCCATGTAGTCTTGATGGACACAGTTCTCTCCTCTTTCTCACTTGTAGTTCTCAACAATAACCACAGAATGTGCTGGAAATGCAGCATCCTGAAATAGGAAGAGACTGCTCAGAAGAGCCCAGACTCTATTTCAATCTCCCCTAAAAACGGGATACCCTTCAACTCAGTAGTCCCTCAGCTTGTGTAGTCCCTCAAGTGGGGCACCTACAGAAGAAATCCATCTGCCCTAAGCAGCTTTCCTGAGCCTCGGTGGACTGGCTGACGATGAAACTTAGGCTTCTGTTGTTCCTGGCTACCCATCGGTAAGTAATAAATTCAAGTCATGTAACTTGCTGTGTGTGAGGGTGTTCTGTCTTCCTGGACTCAGACAAATTGGTAACCAGGGCACAGCAAACCTGCTTTTCAGAGTTCATTACCAAAGAGTGTAAAAGAATGTTTGAAATTATTATAGGCAAGACAAGCAAACATGCAAGAAACTAACCCTATAATTCAGTAGATCACCATCTTTGGAGCCAGAGAAACTTAAGTCTGTCTCCCACTTCTTTCATTTTTGGAGGTACAATACCAGGTAACTTATTCAACCTCTGTGATCATCAGTGTTCTTATCTGTATGGGGTCATCATCTGAATGGTTAAAATGACATAGTGCTTGTAATGTACCTGGCATATTTTAGGAATTCAAAATAATTGTCTGACACCTTTCTTTTGACTACGTTATAAGATTGATATGGATTTGAGTTCTAATTTATATGAATTGGCAATTTAAAAAATATCCAAACTCTCTATAGTATTCCCTTTGGCCTATTCACTTTCATGTAATTCACTTTGATCACTATAGAGAAACCTGCAACATTCAAATGAAGAGTAGTCTAAGAAGAGAATCAAAGTTCTTATCTTCACTTTGCTGACTGAAGGGTCTTGAAACATCCTTTTACCAAAATGTTTTACGCAAGATTTAAAAACATGATTTTTAAAGGATTATGCTAATACAAACTAAATATAATATTTAAGCAGATTTATAAATTAAGTTCTTGAGAAAGCTCTCAATTAAGTGTCTGTAATATTAAAATTAATATTAATAATAATACTTATGCCTATAATGTCACTTACTGCAGTTTCAATGAAATAGCTCTGTTTTATCAGCCTTAATTTCATGTTACAGAAGCAAAATGTACTACTAAAAATAATGCAAGACTGAAAGAAAGGATTAGCATGCAAATGAGAATTTAGTGCCTTTTGAGTCCTTTTGAGAGGTAAAATGAATAAGGACTGACAGCTTTCATCCAAATGATTAAAAATGATTTCAGAAGAATTAGAAAAAAAGATACAATTGACAGTCTACTAAAAGAGCTCAGATGGGCAAGGGTAGGTGTGTATAAGAAAGGTGTGACCAGAAGGAATATCTTTAAGTAGGTTGTTAAAATGTTAAAGGTGGGTCTTTACACTGGAAACAATCTCATATTTGAACTTAAAAGTGGAAAATAAATCCAAAGAAATGAACCTGTTAAATAAATGATTCCAGAAACAAACCTAACTTCTTCAAATCTGTGAAGAGGGCTGCACATGAAGCATAACAAGAAATTTTCATTTAGAAAAATGAAATAGATTTGAATGTTCCTTCATATACAATATACATAGTAAATGCAACAATCAATAAGACATTTTACTCCACACACGCACCCACACTTACAATAAAATCCTGTGATAAATTTCCCACAGGATTCATTTCTTTAATCATTACTCTAACATATCTCTAAGTCTACAGTTATAGATACAGAAATTATTCTGATAACATCTCTACTGGCAATATTTGTATGCCATTTTCAAGCTATCCTATACATGTCCCTGCACTTCCATATCCACTTATCTGGAAGTAGAAATTATTTTGTTAATATCTGTAGCTGGTAAATATTCCTATGTCATTTTCGAGTCTTAAATCTACTTTACAAATGAGTCAATCCCATGAAAGCTTTTCTGAACTTACTGCATTTTGTCCATGAAGGTGGCACCTCCCGAGAAGAAGTCATTTGGGGACTGTTGACAAAGTGTGATTGTGCTCATTTTTTGACTTAAATCAAATCATTTCTGACACAGTTCAAATCCTTAGGAACCTATCTATGGCCAATTCAAACAAATAAACACTCAAATAAGAAAACTAGAATGAAGTCCTGCTGTCACACATTTCACATAATAGTTGCTTTCCTGATGTATCCTAGAGGAGCATTTGAAAGGACAGTATGTATTATTCTGTGATGTCGAAATGTCAATTCAAAATCTATCTGTTTTAGCAGAAAAATAATACTTTGTGATAAAGCTGAGCTAACAGCCAGTGTTCTACCTGGCACCCAGAGGAGATTGAGAAAATCCTCTATTGTCCTAGCACAATATTAGTTATTATTTATAAGGCCTTATGGGAAAAAAATAGCTGTCTGACATGCATATAGCTTTCTTAGGGTAGATATTCTCTTTTTCCAACAGTGTTTAAAGCATATTCAGGCAGCTAGAGGTATGGTTATTTACCTTGATATTGAATTATTTTTCTAAAGTTTGTCATTTTAGAGAAAAGATGCTAAATATTGATAAGGTTATTTCCACAGCTTCCACACTAAGAAGCAACAGAAAACCAGGAATAAAATAAAAATTTTCTCCTGCTGTGCTTCAAAATGCATTTCATTCAAACCTAGTGTGAATGCCCCCTCGAGGCTGCAGTGCATAGAATTTTGAGACTGGAAGCATATCAAAGCTAAGATGACCAAATTAGTACCAATTTAGTGCAATTTATAGTTATATAATCTTGCATAAGAGAATACAAGCTGAAACTCTCTTCCTTAGTAATATTTGTAGCTGTCTTATTGGTCTCTCTTGCTTCATTTTGCAGGTATGGCAAACATCTTTTCAAAATATATGGTTTTCTGGCCAAGAAAACATTTGGAGGCCAACTAGTCATCTGGTTCATATTCAACTTTCAAAAACCACAAAACTTATTGAGCTAGTCAAAGAGACTAATTTGCTTTTAATAAATAAAAATTGCAAAAGGTCAAACCATAACATTTTAATTGAAATGTGATAAAAGTGTAACTGATAATTCTTTTTTGTCAAAAAAAAAAAAAATGGGATACGTGCGCAGAACGTGCAGGTTTGTTACACAGGTATACGTGTGCCAGGATGGTTTGCTGCACCTACAGACCCATTCTCTAAGGTTCCTCCCCTCACCCCTCTATGGGCTGTGGTATGTGTTGTTCCCCTCTCTGTGTCCATGTGTTCTCATTGTTCAGCTCCCACTTATGAGTAAGAAAATGCAGTGCTTTGTTCTCTGTTCCTGTGTTAGTTTTCTGAGGGTGATGGCTTCCAGCTTCATACATGTCCCTGCAAAAGACATGATCTCACTCCTTTTTATGGCTACATAGTATTCCATGGTATATACGTACCATATTTTCTTTAACCAGTCTATCGTTGACGGACATTTGGGTTGGTTCCATGACTTTGTTATTGTAAATAGTGCTGCAATAAACATATGCATGCATGTGTCTTTACAGTAGAATGATTTATATTACTTTGGATATATACCCAGTAATGGGATTGCTGGGTCTAATGGTATTTCTGGTTCTAGATCCTTGAGGAATCTCCATATTGTCTTCCAAAAGGTTGAACTAATTTACATTCCCACCAACAGTGCTAAAGCATTCCTATTTCTCCACAGCTTCACCAGCACCTATTGTTTACTGACTTTTTAATAATTTCCCTTCTGACTGGCATGAGACGATTCTGTTAAAAGCAAATTTCACAAAGAAAAAAGACATAATGTATACAGAAAAGGGCCAGAGAAGTAGGGAATGGCATAATGATTTATTAAACTGGACAATATTCCTGAATGTATTTTGAGTATCTCTGAACATTGGAGAAAATTTCTTCCCAACCTCACACCAGTTATAATAAAACACCTTTTTGTTTACAGTTAAGGATCTCTGGAAATATTTATCATATCAAACCCCACACTCTCATGTGTAAAATGACAGTGTTAGATTGTATCAATCATCCATTCCCTTGCTCTCTCCCTCCCCAAGTATTAATGAGCATGTCAGGCTTGTGCTGTACACTGGAGCTATGTGCTACGTCAGTGAATACAGCAGACCTAGTGTCTGGACCACTGAGGACCTACAGCCTATGAGAGAAGGCTGACATTATCCACACACGTTTCAATTTCAATTGTGATAGGTAGTATAAAGAAGCAGTGCAGGGTGAAACACGCACTTATTTAATAAGAAAGCATGACTTGGTTTGTGGTTGGAAGAGAAAGTCTTCCAGGCAAAGATAACAGTATCTGAAAAGGTCCTGAGGTGAGACAGAAGTGGTCAAGTCTCAGAGACACTGAGAAGAACATGTGGGTGAAACAAAGAGAGCCATGGGGCAAGATCAAGTGGTGGAGCTGACAAAGCATCAGATCCAGGTCTCTGAGGCTGCATTAAGGATCTGGGGACTTATTCTGAGAACAAGGAAAAATATCCAAAGATTGTAAGGAGGAGAGTGGTATGAATCAATTATCCCTGAGGTTGATTCCTACTCTAAAATCCTATATAAATCTATTTTTCTCTTATTATTTAGAATTGAAGTAAGCAGGATTAGCATTATGATTATTATTATCATTTTGCTATAGAGATTATAAATTGACATAGGCACAGACCCAGGTTAATAAATTGCAACTTTATTATTATACTGTTAAACTTCATTTAGCTTATTAGCCTCCATCTCTCAATTTCTAATGATAACAAGATAATTCAATGTCTACAATTCGAGGTAAACAGAGTCCTTAAACTTTTCCTTAAACTTGATCTCTGTTTAGATCAACTCAGTCAGTTCAGGTTGTTCCTGAGGATTCTTTTACAACTCCCATTTCCATCTGGTTTCCCTCTCCCTGTTTTATTGGACATCATCTATGCTTTCAAAGGTTCTTTCTATTGTCAGGTATCTGAACCAAGAATTTTTGTTCTTCACATTGTGTGGAAATTGTCCAGTCTCCTTTATAAGATGCTGACATTTTCTGCTGATATCCTTCATCCTGCCATAACCCAGATCAAGTATGGATCGACTTCTTATCCTGACCCAGGCTATTTTTTTTGGTACAATCAATCCCCTTCATTCTTATGAGGACAGGACTCTGATACCACCAGACCTACTGTCAGAGCTGTTTCTCTCAGCTTCTGCTGTTTGGCTTCTAGATACAAGTCTTCCAAAGAGATTTGTAGTGTAAGATCAGCTCCTTCCACTCTCTGATTCCCCTAAACATATGTGTGTTTTTATTTATTCTCCAGCCCCACTCCCTATTCCATACTACCCAGACCGTGATTTCAGGCAGCCTTCGAGTTCTAGCCTCATTCCTTCTTATCTTCCAACCACTGATCAAACCTGGATTCATTTGAGTGGGCACACTGCTTTCATGTCATTCATCCAGTCTTCTGTAGTCTGCAGCTTATTGTATAAACTCTGTTCTATGAATCCTCTAGGTCTTACTCTTGATAGTCAGAGACCATCTTTTGGAATACAAACAAAACAAATCTATTATCTCTGAATACATTCCATCTTTTCCAACTCAGAAGAGCTCTGACTTTCAGACTATCGACTTTGCAATAGATTTATAAAAGTCTACCTGGGAACTCCACCCTAAGAATTTCACTTTTAGATTATTTCCTTTTAGATTATTTCTTGTGTTCCCTTCTAGGGTAATATGACTTGGCCTCTCAAACTAGTTATATGGATAGGAAGGTTCCAGGATACAAGGAATAAAGAACTATGGAAAGTTAAACTACATCTGATATTCTTTCAAAATTATAACAAAATACATAAACAATTAGGCACTAAGGTAAGATAACAAATGGCAAGATTCAAGATTAGAAATATAGCCTCCGGGCTGGGCGCGGTGGCTCACGCCTACAATCCCAGCACTTTGGGAGGCTGAGGCGGGTGGATCACGAGGTCAAAAGATCAAGACCATCCTGGTCAGCATGGTGAAACCCCGTCTCTACTAAAAGTACAAAAATTAGCTGGGCATGGTGGCGTGCACCTGTAGTCCCAGCTACTTGGGAGGCTGAGGCAGGAGAATTGCTTGAACCCAGGAGGCGGAGGTTGCAGTGAGCCGAGATCATGCCATTGCACTCCAGCCTGGGTAACAAGAGCGAAACTCCGTCTCAAAAAAAGAAAAAAAAAGAAATATAGCCTCTTGTGCTAATTTGCACAAGGAATAGAAATGAAACATTTCAACTTTTTTTTCAGAATGAGGCTTCCTTTTTAATATGCTTACTCTTATACATTTACAACAAAAATGCCACTTCATTATTGATTTAGGTTAGGAAACATGGAATTTGTACCTAGAAAAATGAGTATTCTTGAATGTAGAATTTCTTCTCAGGGTTTCATAGAAAGTAATTAGAGTGACTTTTCTCATAGTTCTGGCACTCGTAGAAACCAGATTCCAATAACAATCAAGGCTTCTCTTTCCCTAGACACAAGGTATTTCCATTTAAAATAAACTTATGTCAGTGTGTTGTCTAAGACTTTGCTACTCAAAATATGGTGCAGAAACTACATGCAGAGTCATCAACTGAGAGCTTCTTGGAGATGGAAGTTTTTGAGTTTCTCCTCAGATCTAATAAATTAGCATCTACATTTTAATGGAATGGATCCCCAAGTGAAGTGTCTGCACAAACTTTGAGAAGCACTAGCCTAAGAAATTACATGCTTGGTTTCTCTTCTACAAAAAAACACAGGGGACATTTTATTAAAGCTAGATGTAACCAAGTAGTAATTAAAAGCTTTTATCTGAAAATAAAAGGTAATGTTACTGCCATTGTGACAACTTGCAATGCTGAACTATGTACTTACCTAACAAGATACAGCACTTAGTCACTGATGACCCAAAAATCCAGAGTATGAGTGAGACTAAACTATCTGTTCTCAATCTATTATTTTCATGCTAACATACATGATACCGAGTGCAGTGGCATGACAGCATCTGACTTGGTGAAACTGACTTGGTGGATTACTCATTAGCACTCACTGTGTTTGCTAACTAAATTGACTGTTGTGGCCTAAATATTTTGCTGTCTTTAAATATTTTCCTGAGAAATTTCTTCATGATTTCTCTTGTATGTTGTGTGTGTGCGTGCACATGCATGGTTTTCAAGCTGTCACAAAACTGAATAGTATAAATAAAAGGCATTAAAAAAAGAATTATTTTCAAGACTTTAAAAATGTTCATTGCAATAACTCATACATTGATTGAAGTTGTGTTCATGAATATTACATACTTGAACGCAATCATATTGACAATCATACCATCAAGCTCCTGAACCATTCGTGGCATGTCTTTTCAGTAGTCACAATAAAATCTTACTGTGATCATTTCCCATCTCACTCCCTTATGCAACAATGCATGGCTATGTCTTCAGAGCCAAAGTAAAATTGAGAGCTCAGCAATCATTCTGTAATTTCCAGTGCCAGGTATGGTCTTGGCCCTAGTGGATGCTTATAAACATTTACTGATAATGATGTCTTAAAAAGCTACCACTATTTGCTATGAACTACCCATATTGCCTTTTGGAATTGTGCATGTTTTCTCAATAACTCGAAACTTCATTTTGATTCCTCAACCATGGCAGGTCTGTCTATCTTGAATTAGTACTTCTAAACTGCTGTGGAATACCAAATTTTGAAGGCTTAATGTGCTATTCTACATACAGTCATCTAATTCTATCTATAAAAATAATACTGATGAACTGTGAAGCCCAAACCTCAAAATTCATTCTAAATTATTTCTCAGGCAGAGGAAGTGGTTTGTTCCAAGCCATCTATAATTTCTTTGCTCTTGTAGTTGATGGCACGTAATGGTGAAGCAGCTGGTTAGGTTGGAAATATAATAGAAGGTAATTCCACCACTGTCGCCATCCCTTTCATGAAACTCACTGATCTAGAAAGAATGACAACAATATCTGCTGCCTATTAATGGTTTAGTGCCTATGATATGGTTTATCATATACCATGCTAGGTCTTCATTTGTTATCTCAGTTAATCTTAAAAACACCTTATGAGGTAGGGGTTATTAACATCATTATTCATATTTTACAGATGAAGAAACCAAAGTCAAATAGCTCATAAGTATTGCAACCAGGATTCAAAGCCAAGCTGTTCTGCTCCAAAGCCCACCTCTAAGTCTTTCATTACTATGAAAGACTGATATAGTTCCCTGACTGAAAATATCCCATCCAAATTAAATAACACTGTGTAGGTGAATATAATCAGCCTTTATATATCTAAAATAGAAACCTACACTGTTTCTGAGTCACAATTGATATACATGAAGTGAAAACACCTGGTACAAAATATAAAATGCAAATGAAATAAGAATGACAATGCCAGCCAGGCATGGTGGCTCATGCCTGTAACCCCAGCACCTTGGGAGGCCGAGGCTAGCAGATTATGAGATCAAGAGATTGAGATCATCCTGGCCAACATTGAGAAACCATCCTCTTTACTAAAAGTACAAAAATTAGCTGGGCATGTGGCATGTGCCTGTAGTCCCAGCTACTCGGGAGGCTGAAGCAGAAGAATTGCTTGAGCCCGGGAGGTGAAGGTTGCAGTGAGCCGAGATCATGCCACCACACTCCAGCTTGGCAACACAGTGAGACTCTGTCTCAAAAAAAAAAAAGAAAAAAGAATGACTATGCTGTTCCCATTGGATAATACCTAATCTCACAGACATCAATGCAAATGACCAAATACGCATAAAAGTAAGAATTTGTATTCTCTAAATAGGGCATACATGTATTGTACATTCCAGGTTTCACCTACATAGATGGATGTCTACTCTTTAGACACACAAAGAAATATTTTTGCCTAAGAAAATCTTTGAAACCCACTGAATTCAGAAGTCCACTTCAGGAATTCATTCATTCCATGCACATCGATATCATTATGGACTGAAAAGCTTATTAACTATAATAAAGAAGGTCCTTTTGGAATTATCTTTCTTAGCCTACTTCCAAGGGAAATCATTTGTGGGTTTCTTCAGGGCAATGGTTATCAGCCAAGTGCAGAGACTCATCTTCAAATGTTCTGGACCAAATTTACTATAATAATGATAACTGCTCTTTCAGTATCCTGATCTTTTTAACTGCTGTACATCTTTTCATCTATTTCCATTTCCCTTAGGTAGAGTGCAGACTAAGAAATCATCAGACCCATTTTTCAATACTATATATCATCAGAAACAATTTTGATAATCATATTATTAGTGTGCATAACCCTTACCTTCAGAACTCTGCTAAAAGAGTCACCTAAATGTCCTGCTCTTGTTCATATGCTCTATTTATATCTGCAAATGTCAAAAATTCTAAATGAAGTGTATGAGCCTTGCTTGATAAAGAGAAATGGCTCTCTTTTGTAGAAAACAAACAAAAAAAATAGTTAATGATGTCTTAGGATCTACTTAAAACCGATCTCCAAGATTCTGTAAAAAATGTTCTTTAGTTAATTCAGACAATGCACATTTGTATCCTGGTTCAGGAATAGTTTTTTAATGTATGATTATTTGGGAGAGAATATTAGCTTTATTACCTTTGCTAATGAACACTTAGATAAAAGTGGTATTCTCAAGGTAAGTATTCTCATGAGATGAACTCATATTACCATATATTAATTTTCATTTTAGTTCAGAATTACATAAAGAATGAACCGAGTGGCTTTTACATATAGAAAATGGGACCCCTCCAAAGTACACTCTGCCATAATTTTCAAGTGTACCTGTCACTTTTATAATGTCACATATCAGTAGAAACAGAATTCATCATCATGAAAGAAATTTCAGGGCTTTCAAGAAGCAATGGATGAAACTAAAAGACCCAGTAATTAAACCTCAGTTATTTCAAATATGTGTTAGCCCTGTTTCAGTGGGACTAGGGGAACTGACTTTGATGGTCAGTGAATGGGTTGATTTTTCCCTTTCCTGTATATTCTATATTCAAGAGAGTCCTTTACTGGAAGAGACTTTTTTAAAAAGAGAATATCAAATACTCAGAGACAATATGAATAAGTGGTCAACACTGATAGTTATCAGGAAGGAAATGCAAATTAAATTTACAATGACATACTTACTAGTACACACCACCAGCTAAGACAAAATTCAAAAGACTGATAAAACCAAATTTTTACAAGAATATGAAACAAATGGAACTCTTACATTTTGCTGGTGAGTGTAAGGTGGTACAATTTTGTAAAACTGTTTATCAATTTAATTTATAGTTAAACATATACTTACCCTAGGTATTCTACTTAGACATATACATATTTACAGTAGAGAAATAAAAATGTATGTCCATTTTTCAATTGCAGCTTTACTTACAATTGTCCAAAACTAGAAAACAAATTCAAATATCTATCACAAGACAATGGACAGATAAATTGTGATTTATTCATGCAGTAGAATACTACTCAACTATAAAAATGGCCAGTTCACGCTAGGTAATGGGGACTTCAAGAGACAGGGCAGACATCCCCAGAAAAATCCAACAAGGAGGTTCAGGACTCTTACCTCTTGCCTTGTTCCAATTCGTTCAAATCTTTTGAGTTTCCTCTCACTCAGAGATACTAGCCCCTGTCTCCCTCTCCTGCCTCAATTTCCTACACACATGCAGCATTTCCCACAGGTGTCCTGACTCCTGCACTTTAAGACACCCACAATTCCCTAAATCTGCCATATATCCTTGTATCTCCCTACCTTCCCTGGTATTGTCCACTCCATGGACCACTAATTCTTTTTACTTCTCTCTAGATCTTGGTTCTTCAAGATCTACAGGGAAAACAGCCATTTTACTGATATGCATAACAACATGATGAATCTTAACACATATTGAGTGAAAGAAGCCAAACACAAATGAGTATGATTTTATTTATGTAATTTTAAAGAACAGACAAAATTAATCAATGGTAATTGTAGTTTGCTAGGTCTGCCACACACCACAGGCTGGATAGATTAAATAACAGAAATTTATTTTCTCACATTTCTGGAGGTTAGAAATTCAAGATCAAGGTGTCAGCTGGCTTTCTTTCTGAGGTTTCTTTCCATGGCTTGCAGACAGCCCCTGGCTTCTTGCTATGTCCTCACATGGTCATTCTTCCATCTATGCTAGCTGTGTCCTACTCTTCTCTTCTAGTATTGTATTTGAGCCCACCCCAGGACTTCATTTTATCTTAATTACTTCTCAAGAGGTTTTATCTCCAAATACAGCCACATTCTGAGGTCCTAGGGATTACAAGTTCAATATATGAATTTGGTGGAGGTGAGGATTCAGCCCATACAGAAGTCAGAATAGTGGTAATCTCATTGCTGTGAGTGGGGACACAAGAGAAGAGGCATTAGGGAATGAAACTTTCATGGTGCAGGAAATATTCTATATCATGATTTGTATGGTAAATATATGTGTATACGTATGTAAAAATTAATAGAATTTTACTTGTTTTTATTTTTTGAGATGGAATCTACCACTGTTGCTCAGGCTAGAGGGCAGTGGAGTAATCTCGGCTCATTGCAACCTCCGCCTCCGGTTACAGCGATTCTCCTGCCTCAGCCTCCTGGATAGCTGGGACTACAGGCACGTGCCACCACGTCCCCGTTAATTTTGTATTTTTAGTAGAGATGAGGTTTTACCATGTTGGCCAGGCTGGTCTCCATCTCCTGACCTTGAGATCCACCCTCCTCAGCCTCCCAAAGTACTGGGAGTACAGGTGTGAGCCACTGCACCTGGCCTATTTTATGTTTTTCAGACAGGGTCTCGTTCTGTCACCCAGGCTGGAGTGCAGTGGCATAATCATGGCTCACTGCAACCTCTGCCTCCCAGGTTCAAGGGATTCTTGCACCTCAGCCTCCTAAGTAGCTGTGATTACAGATGTGTACCATCACACCTGGCTGATATTTGTATTTTTAGTAGAGACAGTGTTTTCACCATATTAGCCAGGCTGGTCTTGAACTCCTGACATCAGGTGACCCACCCACCTCAGCCTCCCAAAGTATTGGGATTACAGGCGTAAGCTATGACACTCAGCCAATAGAATTGTATGGGTTTTTTTTGTTTTGTTGTTGTTGTTTTGAGATGGAGTCTTGCTCTCTCACCCAGGCTGGAGTGCAGTGGTGAGATCTCGGCTCACTGCAACTTCCTACTCTTGGGTTCAAGAGATTCTTCTGCCTCAGCCTCCTGCATAGCTGGGGTTACAAGCGCCTGGGATCACAGCCAGCTAATTTTTGTATTTTTAGTAGAGACGGGGTTTCACCATGTTTGTTAGATTGGTCTCAAACTCCTGACCTCGTGATCTGCCCACCTTGGCCTCCCAAAGTGCTGGTATTACATGAGCCACTGCGCCCGGCCAGAACTGTAGGTTTTAGAATAGTATATCACTTTACATATGTAGGAATTACTCAACAAAACAAAATTAAAGATACCTTCAGTATCTTGATGGATAACATTCCTGAGATTATAGTTGTGGTGCCTTGATATTCCATATTCAATGAAACATCAATACCTCTTTATTAACTTTAACACTACCAGATGTTCATTCATAAAACAAATATTTATTGAGAATCTACTAGGTGATGAGACTTGGGATGTATACATAAAGGCAGCTTCCACAAGTCTTGCAACATTTAACTGGAAGAATTTGGAAGAACTTGGGAAAAATCTTACTTTCATTTCTGCATCCAAATTTGCAGTAGTCTTACCTCTTACAAGTTGGGGGCAAGACCAGGTGTGGTGGCTCACATCTGTAATCCCAGCACTTTGGGAGGCTGAGCTAGGTAGATCACGAGGTCAGGAAATTGAGACTATCCTGGCCAACATGGTGAAACCCCGTTTCCACTAAAATACAAAAAATTAGCCAGGTGTGGTGGCATGCGCCTGTAGTCCCAGCTACTTGGGAGGCTGATGCAGGGGAATCGCTTGAACCCAGGAGGCAGATGTTGCAGTTACCTGAGATTGTGCCATTGAACATCCAGCCTGGTGACAGCGCAAGACTCAGTCTCCAAAAATAAAAAAAAAGAAGTGGGGGAAAAATTCATCAAACAGAAAACATCAGTTTTTTTTTAATATAAATGTGTAATTATTTTAAAATATTAAATATTCCTAAGATAAGAAGAAGGGGAAATAAACTTTTTTCCTAAATCATATATTTGTTTAATAATATGATAATAAGATCAGACTTAAAAGAGATAATGTTTCATGTTGAAATAAATGGTTTACAGTCTATATAATTAATAGTGTCAATGCAAGTTCTTATTCTAACGGTAAATGAAAAAACCCCACATCTGTATTTTGCCTGAAGTTGAACATTCTTAAGTTTAAAAAAATGGAGCTCAATAAGGTACTGGTAAATTATAACATAGCAGATAAGTCATTTATAATAATACCTTCTTAAAATTCTTTCCCACACATGTAGTATTGTTTCAAAGGCAGGCAATATGTCCCACAGACTCTTAGTTATGTTTAACATATGACAAATAGGAAAAGGAAAACAGCTGATTTAAAAATATATTAGCCCACTACTTCTTATATAGAAACATAGATATCCAGGAAATGTAACATGTTAACATAACTGTGAACTCTAGGACTTCAACATATACTACTTAGGCAGACTATTTCTACTCAGTAAATATTGCTTCACCAAAGGAAGAAAGAAGATCCGTCTTTAATTTTAAAAAGACAGATAATAATTATAAATAATCTCCCAAATGCATAATTTCTTATTTTCTTCTACTCATTGACATTTTTATGTATCCAATGAAGCAAAACAGCTAAAGGCAATCCCCGCCCCCCCCACACACACGCACACACACAAACGCACGAAAAGAAGAAAAGGGGAAGAAATGAATAGCAGTATCAAAAAATGAGTAACCATTCTTTTAGTTAAAATACTGATGTCAGCAAAATAGATAATAGGAAATAATTTACCATTACTACTGTTTCATATTTCAGTCCTTTCTGCAATTTAGGTAAAACCTCCCATTACAGGTTTCATGCAACATATATTTGTTGAACACTCGTGTTTCAACCAATACTCTAGGTACAGTCTATACAGCAGTGAAAATAAATTTACTGTCTTCATAGAGGTTACAAGCAAGTGTGATTAAAAATATATTATATATGAAATGATATGGAATATATATACACATATATATAAATTGTTCACTAGTCCTATGGAAAAACGTTGATGAAATAGTTTAAATAATAAATAAGAGTAAAGGGATAGAGAAAAACGAATGGGATGGGAGGCAGTTTTACATGGGAGTGTAGGGGTCTGAAAAGTTATCTTTGAGAAGGTGAAATTTTGAGTTGAGACATGGGTGAGAATGAGGAATTAAGCCAAATTATGACGAAATCTTAGAGAATAGCATTTCAAGCAAAGGAAACAGCAAGTGAAGATGCTCAGAAAAAGAAATGTGTGTATTATTTCTGAGGACCTGCCAGAAAGGCAGTATGATTGGAACAGAGATTTTAACTTGAAAAACAACAATGAAGGCATTGAGATATCTGAAGGCTAGATGATGAAGGGCTTCTGTGTCATATTAAGGACTCTGGAATTTGTATCTCAGTGTGATGGGAGAACACAGTGTTTCTGACAAAAACTCAACAAAGTTTTAAAAACTTCACTGTGTTTATAGTGAGTAGAGTCAACTAAGGGGAATGAAAGTTGAATCCTCAAGAACGGTCAGAAGGTTATTACAGAAATAAGGTGCTGGTAGCTTTATTAGATCAGTAGTGGCGGAAGGTGGGGGACAGGATACATAACAAATACGACACTGAACAGACTGGAAGTATGAAAAAAAGACAGGACTCAGACTCAAGGATGATTCCAAGACAGTTGAGCTTAGAAACTGGATGAATTTTTACCGAGGTGGGAAAAAGCAGAGGGGGACGATAGCAAACAGATGATGGAAATCGAGAGGTGGTTAGGGACATCCTAACTTGTAAAGGCCTATTAGACATCAAAGTAGAAGTACTGAGTGGAAAATGTGATGCACAAAACAATGAAGCTTAACAGGAATGTAGAAAACTGGAAATTATGTATAGAGGAGTCGTGATGTCTGATTAGATTCAAAGTCTCAGGACCAGGTGAGATCGCCCAGCAAGTGAGTATAGTATTCAGACTCCTTTCAGTGAATTACATCTTCTCCCTTCTATATCATGCAGTTGGAATGATATTGAACCCAAACTGAAATTCCTTGGCTTGAGCAATTCAGAAATCCCATCTGTTTAGCTAACCAATGAATTCAGGGATGGATCAAGATCTGATTTTTGGCTATGAGAAAAGATAAAATTCAGAGAAAAACTTGCTTTATTTTCTGTAAAAGCTACCAGAAAGAGGTATTCTTTAGAAGGAAGCCCGTATTAAAAAGTGAAAAAAACTAGCTACTCAGGGTAATCAGTGATCAACTATCAGCTGAAGCCAGCGTTCTCTGAACTTTGAGTATGAGAAAACCAATAAGCATCTTATCTCAAGCAGATGTTTTGGTTGTTTTTATTAAGTTTTAAAAGAACCTGAGACCAGAAATAGAAAAAAAGGTAAAATGGAAAGGAGAGAGACAGGAAGGAAGGAAGGAAGGAAAGAAAGAAGTTCTTCAGTCTGAGACGTACAAAATAAAAATAAACAGAGAAACGTATTTGTTCACTCCCTAAAGGAGCTGTTCCAGGTATTTTTTGCATAACCTACTAATGTCACAAGGAAGGACTGAATGTTTAGAAATTTGATCCCTCTGGTGCTTAAGGTACCTACCAGAAAAGATCTTACACATCTCCATTTTACACATTAAAATTGACACCAGTGAAACTTGGTTGCTTGATCAATATTGCATTTCTTACTGCTATCAGGCACCTCTTGTCAGAACCATATCTCTACTGTTGAAACTCACTTCCTCAAGTCACTTTGAAAAGAGCGATCAAGGCATTGTAAGCCTTCTGAGAATCCAGTTAGTCTATGTCAGAGAAAATTCGTTATTGTTGTGTTCTGAAATCCCAAGGAATAAGACCATGAACTTTGTTGTGCTTGTTTATTAGGGTAGTGTACTCAGCTGTTATTTTCAGAAGATCAATAACAATATCATTTAAAATATTTTTTCAATCCATTTTCAAGTAAAACAACAGTAGGCATTTCCAAGCACCAGAATTTTCAAGAAATTCTCTGAACAAAAAGAAACATTCCAATTAACGTGGCATTAATTCTGCTTTGAAGGACTGGGAAGAGGATTGTAGGGTTTCTTTTTCCCTAGACTGCCTTTGCTATTCACCTGGACTTTGCCTCAGTGCTTGGCAAATGCAGGGAGAATAATGGAGGATTATGTTTATCCTTTCTGTTGACATGTGGAAAAAACCCCAGGCAAAAGTCAGCAGCCGTTAATTCAAATAAGTATAGTTCCTTTGACAATGCAGTTGAACATCTTTCTTTTTCTAAGATGTAAAGTCTCTTTCTAATCCATCATGTTTTTACCGCATCTAAGCTTTGCCTCATAACTTACAAGCTGGAAAGGTGTTCAAATAACACTGTAAGTACTTCCTGCAATTCTAATAAAGGTGTAGTTATTAAAAAATAATATTTTTCAACAGTCCAATTTGGGGTAGCTTCACACATATCAGAAACACCTGCTAGCAACCTCTACAAATGCCTTGCTTCCTAACATTGTATATTTTAAATATTCATATGTATTACTCATTAAATATTCCTAATTGGTATTTGTTATTCAAATGAACTTCAAAGCTCTTGATCTTCCCATTCTTAAAGAGCAGTCTGGTATACGAGAAATTTGAATCAAATTCAAATATTTTTATTATTCATTTGTTAGTTTTGGCAAGCAATGTTCATTTGTATTTGTCACTGGCAACTTCTGGCTCACTCCTAAAAAGGCAAAATGGTCTGACCACCAAGACTGTCAGAAACAACTTTGAAGCGCTTTTGACAAATTTCTTGTATCTCAGCTGCCTGCTGTGCGAAAGAGCACAGTATCAAAGCATACCAAAAAAAAAAAAAAAAAAAAAGGGAGAGAGAATTTTAAAAGATGCAAAATAATTACCACTGCAGCAACTTAATTAATTGCATTTGGGTAGTCACATTTTGCTAGAGCTATTCAAACAGGTTTTTTTTTTGCAACATCAGAAATACAGTTTAACTGTACAATATTAAAGATAATCCATGGTAAGTATAACCTCCTTTTTCTGCAACATGAACAACTTACATGTAAGTATCAGCCTTATGAATGTGACAATAAAGAAAAAGTCCTTACAGGAGTGAAATACAGCACCCTGAAAAATAGTGGTTTCTACCCTACAAGGCAGTTAAAAAATGTTCACATTTTAACAAATCTGTACAAATCACAGAAATTTGTTTATGTATTTTAAGTCATAATTCCTTTGTCCTAGGAAGACCTTGCATTTTAGTCATTTTTAATAAGTATGTCATGCTTTGATCTTTTTTCTTCTAAAAAAATTTGGTCCAATGCACATTGCTTATATGGTACGGATATTGCTGAGAAAGTTGATTATTTGTCTTCAATGCAATGTTTTAATGTACAGCTTGTGATGGCACACTCTCGGCACACTAGTGAGGTCTCTGATAGCATAATTTAACATGTCTTTTCCAAGATTTCTTGAGAAACTTCAGATTGGTAAGCCCCAGTCCCATGGAAAAATCTTTCCTGCCATACTATCAATAAATCCCACATCACAATTGAGGAAACCATCCGCAGGTCGCTAGGAGCACTTCATTTGCTGCTGCTCTAGTGCAAATATTCATTCATCACATATTATGTGTGTGTGATTTATTTTGATCTATTCCTAGCTACTGAATTTTTTAAAGTCATCTTGAAATATCCCTAAATAGATACACAGACAAGTGACTTAACCTGTTTCCTCATGTTTTCTTCATTGTTGCTTTTGTCTTACCTGGATGCCCTTTTTTTTTAAAGTAAATGTTTGGAGACAGAGTTTTGCTCTGTTGCCCAGACTGGTGTGCAATGGTGCAATCTTAGCTCACTGCAACCTCAGAGTAGATGTTTTTCAAAAGGCATCAATACCCTGTAGTCTATCCAATCATGCCAGAAGTCATTTTCTGTAAACAGAGAGTAAAATGCCTTGAAAGGTTAAAAAAAAAATCACCATTTTATAATCATGGTTTGACACGGATCCTGTTAAATTGCTGAACATTATTGTTAGGAGTCCTCTGATAACCTAAGGGGTCCTCATTAACCTGAGTGATCAGACAGACACACAAAAAAGTAGTAGACAATGGAATTTAGCCCTTTGCCATGTTTTTCTTGTCATTGTTGAAGGCACGGCATTCTGATATGGGATAAAAGAAAAAAAATGGAATGTGAATTTCAAATGAAGAAAAATAAAGCACTGTGGTATTAAAGATTCATTTATGGTGTTTAAATCAACAAAACTAATGTTGTGGGTTAGTTTGAAAGGAAATTCATATTAGCAAGTGTGGTATTTGATTTTAGGCTCATAATTGCACACTGGAACAGTGAAAGACATTTTTTGCTATGAAAAATTGTACCTGAAAGACTGATACTGAAGCACTATGAAGAATTTAGCTAATTAGCTTGACTTATTTTTGTTATATTCCTTCAAAATGTCGACATTATAGCTTGTGCTATATTTAAAATAGTGTAATGTCTATTTTTAAAACAAAATGTTACATCCTTGTTTTCTCTATCCCATGAACATTATTTTTCTAGAGAATTTGAGCAACACAGCTATAGATTTATATTTAGATTTGACAGATTAGAGTATGTTGCATATAATTTCTAGAGGGTTATGCCATGTGATGAATAGCACTGGGAACCTTAAATATGTTCCCAAATCCAACTTCAATGTTGGCAAGGCCTGGATTAAAAATGTATCTTCCTTTAGAGTTTTCCATTTTCTCAGGTAAAATCATAATAGTTCTCCAGTTGACACATGACTTTAATGCTTTTATTTATTTGTTTATTTATTTATTTATTTTTGAGACAGGGTCCAGGCTGGAGTGCAGTGGGGGCAATCATATAGCTCATTGCAGTTTTGAACTCCTGGGCTCAAGCAATCCCCCTGCCTCAGCCTCCTGAATAGCTGGGACTACAGGTGTATGCCACCACACCTGGCTAATGCTTTCAAAGTTTTTAAGTGGGTAAACACTCTTAAATGAAAAATATATATCATATGCATGCACACATATACACACAAAATGTGGCAAAGAGGTGAATCTGTACCTACGGCTATACACAAAACCAGATGCAGCATGTTTAAAAATTGAACTCTGAAGTCATACCGCTTAAGTTCCAATCACATTTCTAACCATTACTTTATGGTGACTATAGGCAAGTTACGTAACTTTTCTGCAACCTCATTTCCTTATATGAAATAAATTCCATCTTCCATGTAAGTTGTTTTGAAGGTGAGAATTTTTAATATATGTGAAAGCACTTAAAACAGTGCCCTTGTAGTCAACATTATATGCAAATTTTAGCCATGACTGTGATTGTACTAATGCACAATGAGAAGTTAGTTACCTCACCAGAATATAAACTTAAGCTATCAGACAATCTAGATGAAAAATATAAACAAAAAATAAAAGCAATAAGATTTTATGCTTGTCTTCACCCAATGAAAAGAAATCATTATTAAAACTTTAATGTGTTACATCTGTTACACTTATATCTTCTATAAATGTTCTAAAATTATCAAATTCTATTACTTCATGTTTTCCTTACTGTTTTGTTTCCAACAAACTACCCTCCCCTGAAAAAAGAAAAGAAAATGAATTGCTAAGAAGCTTAATCATTGTTATCTAAATGATTTCTATATCTGAGCAGAGTTAATAAAATAAGACCAATGTCATCTCATGCTCAGAACTACAGAAGCTAGAGTAAATTCATCTGTTTTATTTTTGAAGAAGTATTTTTAAATGTGTACAAAGGCTTATGGAGAAGGAGCCTTGTTGGGAGTGCAAACTTGAGCTATATGATTTGGAGGATAAATATATAGGTAAATTCTGATATTCAGGTGGAAACATGGGTATCAGGATGTCATTTACCCTTAGATATTATTATCTTAGATACTAAATAAGTATCAATTTTTAAAGTTAAAAGCCTAAACCCATAAAAGCATAAACATTTCAAATTTTTCCAGCAGCAGAGTATCTTCCAGAGTTTTGCTTTATATACTAGTAATGGTGGTATACATATATTTACTGGTTTTTTAGGACATCTTCAGTCAGCTCTTCCTAATATGCTTACACTGGGAATTTTATATTTTTTTTTTACTTGCAACTAGTCCCTACATCTGCAAGAAGCATGGAGAGGTAAGACCAATATTTTTTCCTGAACAAGTTAAAAAATATAAAACTTATTTCAGGACTTGGCAAGCATCTTGGCATTTAGTTTTAAATTCAAATGTGATTTTTATGTTAACATATATATTGGAATTAAAATATTCAGTATTTAGTTGATTTGAAAAGTCAGATATTTACTAACCCATTTACTAATTATCCAATTATATAAACCATGCCTTTTTTATTTTCTAAATGATCTGTTTAACACATCTAAATAGAGGATAGCTGTTCATTTTTCTCAACTATTTTTTGTTTATATTCATCAACACCATGTATCTTTTCACCAATCAGTCAGTATCAAGTAAACATATTCTTCTTCCTCCAGTTAATTTGTTCCTAACGGATGTACACATGGTGAAAATCCACTTGGTGTTATGAGGCCCAGGTGGATTTTCATTACCCTAAAACACACAATGACAGATGTATAACAATGCAACCCCTACAATATTAACTAAAAAGTGATGTCAAACTCAAAAGTTCTAAAGCACTAATAGAAGCATGACTTTATTGGAAAAGCATGTTTTAGTTACACTGGGCTGGCTACCTCCTCCTTCATTATTGGATTCAGTTTCAAGATCATCTTCCAGTCCAGAGTAGCACAATAATAAATAGTAAAATACTTAGATTACTATACTTTTATTGAGTCATTCAAAAAACACTTACATTTGTAAGTACCTCAAGTCTTTATAAGTCTCATTTCAACAAACTATTCATATATATGTGGTAGTTAGATATTGCACATTCAAAATCTGACCATATTTAAAATTTGAATAACTTCAAAAATTTTTTGATTGAGGACTAAATTTTAAGATTAAAGGCTGCCTAGAAATGATTAATTTTTCTTTTCTTGCTTAGGAACAGTCCTTCAGATGACTTTTGCTTTAAAATTTTTTTCCAGATATCAATTTGAAAGTCATCATTTATGCCAATTTGACTAGAGCTACAATTTCTCATATTTGACATTTGAATAACTGAAAACAGTTCCTTTAGGATGATCATCATGACATTATAATCAAGATTCTAAAACATGATACCTATGTGGGAATTTCCAGTCTTTCACTGGTCACATCTTGATGGATTGTCCACGGAAGGAAGGGATCCATCCTCCACCCCTAAGAAGTTCAACTTAGATTTTCGCTTCCTACTTTAATTCCTCTGGGAACACTTTTCTTCTACTCCTCTGTCCATTCTCTTCTTTGGTTTTGATCATCTTACTTCTCTTATTTCCCTCTACCCTTTCATGAACAATCTTCCTTAGTACACTTTTCTCCTGTATGAATAATTCATCTCAGCTTTTACCTAGAGAGACAGTCTTCTCTCTGAGATATTGAGGAATACATGAATCTAACATAGAGAAATAAAAGAAATGAGACACAAATGCCATTAACAAAGTTGTCACAATTAGTTAATGCTAAGTCTAAGCTTAGAGTCCACCTCTCACTTGAGATCTACTGTGAATGTCCAAGTTAAATGGATTAATACACACTTAATATATCATGCTCAGATGTTACTAAATCAGACAAAACCACTGAAAAGTAACTGAACAGATCACCATCGATGGCTAATATAAAAATCTATTACAATACTGACATGCTATGTACAATATTTTTTTCTATGTGAAACCTACTCTCAATTAGGATAAATGCACTTCAAATGTTTATTAAAGGCTTGTTCACTAAACATTTTGCAACATTATCTTAGGTGAAAACCCTATCTTCTTTTGACACCCATATTATGATATCTATCATGTCACCTAGCATTTTTCTGTTTTATATTCTCTGTAAGTTTTGTCTCTTCTATTCTAAAACAATTTTCATGATGGCAGAATCCACATCTGAATCCTCTTTCTCCAACCAATAATACTAGGCAAATTGTTTGTACCCAATAAAACTCAGTATTTATTGGACGAGAATATGTTCCTATCTTCATAGCTATGCACTCGTTGAGAGAGCTGTGAAGTAGGTCACAAAATTGTTATTATTTTTTAAGCTGTGAGCATCTGAATTATTTTTCCTCTTAACTGAATTAAATTATAATCATTGTTATTGGTAGAATTAGGAAGGAAATCTTCTCTTTGCAGTCTTTTAATAAAACAGTGGTACAAAGGGTATGTTTTAAAAATCCATATATATTACCATATGCAATGATTTTTCAATGCTTTTTATATCAAACTGTTCCTTTTTTATTATACTTTAGGTTCTGGGGTACATGTGCATATCGTGTAGGTTTGTTACATAGGTATACACATGCCATGGTGGTTTGCTGCATCCATCCCCACATCATCTACATTAGGTATTTCTCCTAATGTTATCCCTCCCCAATCCCCCCACCCTCTGCTAGAGCACATTGAACAAATGGCCCACGTATTTCTCCCAAATGACAGGCAGCCAGTATCAAAAGTGAAAGGTGGACAATTTGTCTGATTGGAGACCTAGCTGTCATTGAAAAGAAATTGGAGTCAGGTATAGTGGCTCATGCCTGTAATCCCAATTCTTTGTGAGGCTGAAGCAGGCGGATCACAGGGTCAGGAGATGGAGACCATCCTGGCCAACATGGTGAAACACTGTTTCTACTAAAAATACAAAAATTAGCTGGGCATGGTAGAGCATGCCTGTAATCTCAGCTACTCAGGAGGCTGAGGCAGGTGAATCGCTTTACCCAGGGAGCTGGACGTTGCAGGGAGCCAAGATCCAGCCTGCACTCCAGCCTGGCAACAGAGGGAGACTCTGTCTCAAAGAAATTGGTTCCCTGAAGAACTCAGAAACTTTATGAGAAAAAAAATAACTTTGCCACGTTAATATCAAAATTTTCTTCAGAGATATGTTTTTGTATAAGCAACTTCCTAGACATTTCATACCAAGTAGCTCTTACTATGTAAGCGCCCAACTCCCAGTTTAGAAATACCAGAAGTATATTTAAAGGAAATAATTCAACAAAGCTCACTTTTCACAATTTATATTTTTCATAGGAATATATTTAAATGAAAGAGCATTTATTCTAACTTTTTCAAGCAAATTTAATTAGATGAAACAAAGTAGGCTAAGGTGGGATATTATATTAATTTATAGACTAAACTTATATTTGAGTTCATGACGCACAGCTTGTCAACTGTGAGACACTGGGCAAATTATGTAACGTCTCTCTGCTTTGTTTTCTCATCTGAAAAATAGAGTGAATAATTATACCTACTTCATGAGTTTAGGTGGCTTAAAAGAGACAACGTACACAGTTTTGTAGAGTACTGGTTCATAACGTTCTAATTATTCTTATAACAGAAATATCATACAATAACATGAAAAATTAACATTTTGAAGTTTTGTGGGGTTTTTTTGATGCAGAGTCTCGCTCTGTTGCCAGGCACCAGGCTGGAGTGCAGTGGCACAATCTCGGCTCACTGCACCCTCCGCCTCCCAGGTTCAAGCAATTCTCCTGCCTCAGCCTCCTGAGTAGCTGGGACTACAGGCATGCGCCACCATGCCCAGCTAATTTTTGTATTTTTTTAATAGAGATGGGGTTTCACCATGTTGGCTGGGATGGTCTTGATCTCTTGACCTCGTGATTCGCCCGCCTTGGCCTCCCAAAGTGCTGGGATTACATGCATGAGCCACCGCACCAGCCACATTTTGAAATTTTATGTCAGTATCTTTCTGAGGTTTGAAATAAAAACCAAGTAATCTCAAATAATGTTACTATTTTAGAAAATATCTAATTGTAAGTATCTGTCAAAGTTGTAATTTTTTTGGCAACAAAATTCATTCAAATAAGACTCAAAGTTTTAATATTATTATAGGAAAGAGAGACTGTTTCCAAAATTTTGGACAAAGAACAGTTCTCCATATCAAATAACATCATCTTCATTGATTTTACTCTACTAAATCGCTTGGTAGAAGGAGATGAGGGTGGTCATAGAAAAGAAAGAGTTACTCTTTCAGCCAGCTAGTAAATTAAAATTGTGTATTTATTTGAGCACCAAAGTGAAACCATCTTGCCCTGCTATCTGAACTAACTTTGAATATATACATAGAACATGTATTTTAACTAACAGAAAATCCAGATGGGTCAGCAGTTAGAAGGCTGGGCAAACACTCAAGAGGTAGCAGGGACCTAGTTGTCCAAATCAAGTTGATAAGTAACACTCTAGTTATTTGAAGGTAAAAGGAGAAGGGAGATTGCCAAGCATCCAACCTTCATGGGCACTGCATGAGGTCTTAGAAACGCTGGCATGGAGGAATATAAAATTCATATAAGGACTGGGATAATATCTTGCAAAGTGATTTAATAGTAAGTCTCAAAACTTAGACCTCCTTAAATTCCTTCTACCCAAGGTTAGGAATAGACTGTAGATGGCAAAAAAGCTACAGCTATGGGTGAAGGTCAAATGGCACCAATTTCAGAAGACAAACCTAAATGTCTATTGACATCCTGGAATGGAAAGCTTACTTGGCAGAATACTGCTCAATGGAAAGAATACTAGCAGCATCTAGTGGCTGGACTCTGTAAGTGCCCCTGGACCTAGGTCCTAAGACAGAAAAAGTAAAACCTAAACATGGTGAGCTATTGACAGACTTTAATGTATTTCTTATTTCTGGGAGAATGATAGTGGATGTAAGGGCAGTTGTCTAGACTACCACGTTCAAATTATCATGGGAAACATAAAGAAGCATAAGGTATTCAAATGGTTTCATACAACTCTGTTCCTACTATAATTTACCCCCTTAGACCAAATCAGCAAAGTATAGCTGAACATGCTTACCTTTTCATATTTTTCATCAATCTATATATAGCATTAAAATAATAAATAGTTAATTTAGAAAGAGTAACATATGACATATTTCCTGCGCTCAAACTACATATGGTTATAGAGCCTGCTTGGATTCTACTTCTTTGTCTACAACTGGCATTTTTAACTTCCTTATTGCAGAAGTAGTCTCCATATTGTAATATTATATGGGAAATTGATTTTTTTTTTACTGTTTGGTATTTACCTTTTAAAATCATTTACCCTTGGTGATCCACATGTGATTTTGATGAAAATCACATGATGATCAACACGATGTATCCTAAATGTTCTGAGAATCGTTAAGAAAAATTATTTGGAAGAAGTATTCTATTGAAGAAACAACTCTATGAAAATTTTGCCAAATATCTAGGCCCAACAAGTCATCAGTGTAGTTTTTCAAAGAAATGCAGATTTAACAAATATTGAAAGGATCTTAAATGGATGAAAGAATCTTCTAGAAAAAGAAGTGCTTGATAACTGAAAAAAATCAATTAATTAAGCTCCCCTTTAAAAATAGAAAAAAAAATAGAAATCACCTGAATTTACATTCACTTGGCTGTTTTTAAAATATTAATGAGTCAGTTAAATCTCGCCTATAACTGCTATATGAATTTAGCTTTGATAAATAAGGATCCTTCTTTTTCTAGATGCAGCAGAGTTGCAAGTTTCTTGTTAAAGGCTTTTAGAAGGCAAATTTTTTTTTTTAATTCACAGCTCACTTCTCTTCTTTTCTTAATTAGTAGCTTGAATGTGATTTTCCCTTTTTAAAACTGAGCAGGCTGTGCAGCTAAATGGTGTTTTTGACATTCCTGCACTGGGGACAGATTCAAAACGGAGGAAGAAGACAACAGAGATTGACTACATACTTCATGGACCCAAATCGAGGCAAATGCTGGTAATTACAGGAATTCAGCAACACTTTGTTTGCTGGCATCTGTACTTGAAAAAACAATGAAATAATCATGGACAAATATGATGTGAAATGTGTTTATGGAGCAGCATGTTTTATTAACACTGAGCACTGTGGAGAGATAAGCACCACTTGCTAATTTTAAAATTTCTATGAACTGTGGCAATTAAGCCTAATAATTATTTAAAGACTATAATAAAGATGAGACTATTTTGTACTGAGTTGAGAGAAAAGAATAAAGTGCCGAATTTCAGTTTGTAAGATATACTACCTATGCATTTTTTCCCACCTAGTATCATTTAAATTGAAAACATTTCCTGACAAATTCCTTTCAAACTTAAGAACTTATCACTTCTCATTTTGCTTCTTTGTTAATTTTTTCTTGTTTTTGTTGTTGTCACAACTATTTATTGAGAGTCTTTTGTAACTAGATGTTAATTTTATAGAGTGTTTCCAAACATTCTGGGTGGCTATCAGAAAACAATAGTTCTAATTGAATAAACCATTAAATATATTAACTTTTTCTTTTAGAATAGCAATTTTTCCCTTTATAGATTATAATAAATAACAGGAAAGATAGTTATTGTTCTGAGTCGTTTAATGGAAAACTATTTCCAAATGGAGACTTGTTAGAGCCCTGGGCAGAGTACAGTACAGCACTGTCTTCCACTGTGTTAGTCCAATGATAACAAAAACAGACTGGATATCAAAGCAATCGGAACCAACACTGCAGGATTTAAAACACGGACAGACAAGAAACTGAATTATTGATCATTAATATTTATGTTAAAGAAAGGTGTAACTTAATTTCCTACAGAGAAAATAAAACATTTTGTTCTTTGTTTTTTTCCCTCCATATCCTTATACTCTCCTTTGCAATACATTGTCATTTCTTGAGTTACTTTAAAAGATAAACTTGCATATTTTACTTTGCGGCATAATAAAATTAACGAATAGCTATGTTCTGAGTATAAACCAAGGATGTTCATCTCTCTTCTTCCCTCACAGAATAAGTTTACTATGACGTATACATTGAAAAAAAATCATTTCTGTGGCACAGAAAAGGGATGTTGTCAATAATTACTTCTGAACCAGGTTTCTGTAAACAGAAATGGAATATGATCGCCCCACCACCACCCCTATAACAACAACAATAACAACAACAATAACTGGACGAGTTGATTAGCAACACAGTGTCTATTGATTACATTCTTCTTGAACTGTTAGCAAGATCATTCCAAAATGTTAGTATGCATTTCATAGTTGGGAAGGCAAATTCTATGAAAAGGAATATGGAAAAATGGATCATACTTTCAATGCCTCTCTTTTTTATTTGCACTCACATAGTTGAAGAGGAAAAGGGCTGGCCTTGGGCAGAAAGATGAAGTAGGAAATTTAAACCCAGCTTTTTCTGTGGTGTCTAATCTTCCTGAGTTGTGAATTCATCCCACTTCCAAAACTCCTATCCCTCACCGTCCCCACCCTCAACACATATACTTCAAATTCTCCTTTGTTTTGAAGTCAAAGGCTTAAAACAATTTTTGACTCCCAATACAAATGATTCTAAGTCAAAAACTGATTTTTCCTGAGACACGTGCATTTTAATTCAAATTTCTGTTTGTGGACTATAAAAATCATGTCCAGTTAGAGACAGGGACAAGAGAAATTATTGTTCAACAAAAGGTAAAGCTGAGAGTAGGAATAGGTCAGATTTCTAGAATCAAGTTCAGCCAAGTCTTTTTGTTTTGCCAAAAAATTTTACCAGCCACCTCTCAGACTGATTCCGAAGGTAAGCTTGATTCAGCTATATCAGAGAAATGAAAACACACACACACACACACAAAAAAAGTGTGCAGTACATGTGGAAGACTCACACACTTAATCTCATGTTTTCACAAATTCCATGGGGCTGGTCCCATTAGAAAAGAAAAAAAAAAGAATAAAGGAAGGTGGGGAAAGAAAGCAAAGAAGAAAGAAAGGCAGGGGGAAATTACTCCTCACTAGGAGCTATGAGGCTGCAAAAGAAACAGGAAGCCTAATGTTTCTTCCAACTCTAATAAACCCTAATTCCTGGATCTTATTCAGAAATTAGTTCTGAAGTCTATTAACATTCAGAAAATCATGTGGAATCCACATTACATTGAATAATATGTCAAACCATCGATAATTTTGCCCAATTACGTATGTTTTCAGTAAACTCAACACTGACCCTTCTTTGTTGTTATTTTTCCCCTCCAGTCTTCAAGTCACGTTGCTGTCTGTTAGTTGAGTACTGATGAAGTTTAAGAGTTATGTTGTATGGAAAATATTTGTTTTGATCCTTCTCAGTGTTGTGATGTGTAAGAGGAATGAGGCAATGGAACTAGAGAGAAAGTAGAGTCATATCTCACATTATGCTGTCCACAATATTACTGAGTGAAGTAGCTGGCAAAATTGCTTACATTAAAACCATACAATCTGGAAGCTGCCCTCCTGGAAAACTGGCCTATCAGCCCTGATCTAGCATGATGATTTAACTATTCCTCCAACAAAAGCCACCCACAACTTCTTGACCCAGAACTCATTCCTTAAGTCAGTTTTAAACGTCTGTCATCCAAGTCTTTTAAAGACCAAGACTTCATTTTTTATTTTTGGAGACAGAATTTCATTCTTGCCATGTTGGCCAGGCTGGTCTTGAACTCATGACCTCAAGTGATTCACCCATCTCGGCCTTCCAAAGTGCTGAGATTACAGGCATGAGCCACGGTGCCCGGCCCCAAGACTTCAATATAAGCTTAGAAATGACTGAAAACTGAATTCAGTCCTCAAGTTGAATAGGCTCAAAGTATTAGGCAACTCAGTAATTCATAAAGAATAATAGTTCTAAAAACAGTATTAGTATGGGTTTGTATAAATTATAAATATTATTAGGTATAATAAATAAGTATTTAAAAATAACTATTCAGTCTTGTAAAAACTGAGGAGTCTTAGGAATTCCATATGCCTTAAAGTTGCCCAAAATTTTATTCTGAATTTTTTATTAAACTTCACTTTCCCTCACGAGCATTAAAACCTGATTTTCAAAGTAAAGATTTAATGTAGCCAGCATTTCAATATTTGTTCTAAAAGCTGCCAGGTAGAAATATGACATTAAATGTCAGGTCCAACTTTTATTTAAAAAAATATATCTGTGTTAAAGTGAATATTGTACTGGGAATTGTGATCATGGATCATTTAAAAATTCTTGTTTATTCTCACTTGTGTTCTAGTGGTTCTATAATGTTTAAAATTTTTATAATCAGATAAAAATAAGTTAATAAGGAAAATATTCACTGCTAAACCAAAAAAAAAAAAAGATTCTCTGAGATGAAAGGCTGTACAGCAGGGAATCAATAAAGACTGGCAGAAAGTGAGGGACATGAAGAAAGGTCTGGCATTAGGACTTAGATAAAACATTGAAGGAAAAACTGTACAAGGAACTGGGGTGCTGGTGGTGGTTAGATGCAAGACTTTATCTTTTAAAATGTGTGTACGTGTCTGGGTGTGAATATATGATTATTAAACAGTGAAGTAAAAGTAAGAACTGTCAACTCTAGCATAGTTTTGAGACACTATTGAAATGATAAACAGAGAAAAAAGTCTACAAATTGATTTCACTATAAAAATAAATCTTAGTTCTAGAAATTCACATGAATTACTATAAATTGTATAGCATCAATGGCCAAGTCATATTACATTTATTAAAAAGTATGTATTAGATTACTGTTGCTTTCCTTGACTTCATGCTTTCTTACATACATAGTATGTGCTCTTTAGGATGCTCTACTCATGATTGTTTTTAATTGAAATAACTTGACACACAAGTAATTTTGTTTGCCATCACTAACATTATTTGAAAGGAATGCTGTAAATGGATATATTTAACATTACTGAAAGTATTTGAACACTTTGCCAAATAACTACAAGAAGTCTTTTCAAAATAAAGAGAAAAAACTCATTCCACACTGAATTTTCTTTCTAAAGAGAATAAAATACCTAGAAATACAACTAACAAAGAATGTAAAGGACCTCTTCAAGGAAAACTATAAAACAATGCTCAAGGAAATAAGAGAGGACAAAAACAGATGGAGAAACACTGCATGCTCATGTTTAGAAAGAATCAATATCATGAAAACAGCCAAACTGCCCAAAGTAATTTACAGATTCAACACTATCCTCATCAAGCTACGAATGACCTTCTTCACAGAAATGGAAAAAAACAGCTTAAACTTCATATGGAACCAAAAGAGAGCCCACATAGCCAAGTCAATTCTAAGCAAAAAGGACAAAGCTGGAAGCACCATGCTACCTGACTTCAAACTATACTAAAAGGCTACAGTAATCAAAACAGCATGGTACTGGTACCAAAACAGAGATATAGACCAATGGAACAGAACAGAGGCCTGGAAGGCAACACCACACATCTACAACCATCTGATCTTTGACAAACCTCACAAAAACAAGCAACAGGGAAAGGATTCCCTGTTTAATAAATGGTGTTGGGAAAACTGGCTAGCCATGTGCAGAAAGCAGAAACTGGACCCCTTCTTGACACCTTACACTAAAATTAACTCCAGATGGATTAAAGACTTAAACATAAGACCTAACACCATAAAAACCCTAGAAGAAAACCTAGGCAAAACCATTCAGGATGTAGGAGTAGGCAAGGACTTCATGACTAAAACACCAAAAGCATTGGCAACAAAAGCCAAAATAGACAAATGGGACCTAATTAAACTCCAGAGCTTCTGTACAGCAAAAGAAACAATCATTAGAGTGAATCAGCAGCCAACAGAATGGGAAAAAATTTTTGCAATCTACCCATCTGACAAAGGGCTAATATCCAGAATCTACAAAGAACTAAAACAGAGTTACAAGAGAAAAACAAACAAGCCCATTCAAAAATGGGTGAAGGATATGAACAGACACTTTTCAAAAGAAGACATATATGAGGCCAACAAACATATAAAAAAGTGTTCATCATCACTGGTTATTAGAGAAATGCAAATTAAAACTACATTGAGATATCATCTCATGCCAGTTAGAATGGCGATCATTAAAAAATCTGGAGACAACAGATGCTGGAGAGGATATGGAGAAATAGGAACACTTTTACACTGTTGGTGGGAATGTAAATTAGTTCAACCATTGTGGAAGACAGTGTGGCAATTCCTCAAGGACCTAGAAATAGAAATTCCATTTGACCCAGCAATCCCATTACTGGGTACATATCCAAAGGATTATAAATCATTCTATTATAAGGACACATGCACACAAATGTTCAGTGCAGCACTGTTTACAATAGCAAAGACTTGGAACCAACCCAAATGCCCATCGATGATAGATTGGACAGGGAAAATGTGGCACATATACACCATGGAATACTATGCAGCCATAAAAAATGATGAGTTCATGTCCTTTGCAGGGACATGGATGAAACTGGAAACCATCATTCTCAGCAGACTGACACAAGAACAGAAAATCAAACACCGCATGTTCTCACTCATAGGCAGATGTTAAACAATGAGAACACATGGACATAGGGAGGGGAGCATCACACACTAGGGTCTGTGGGGGGGGATCTAGGAGAGGGGATGGGGAGTTGGGGAGGGATAACATGGTGAGAAATGCCAGATATAGGTGATGGGGAGGAAGGCAGCAAACCACATTGCCATGTATGTACCTATGCAACAATCTTGCATGTTCTTCACATGTTCTTCTCAAAACCTAAAACTATATATATATATATATATATATATATGCATATATATTTTTATTTAGATATTGTAGTTTATCATATTTAGTGTGAAAAAATAGTACAGATATTATTTGGATTAGCATTAGCATGCCTCCCTCAAATGTCATTAGTTTGAATGACAGAAGTTTATTTCACTTAGAAGTTCAATGTAAATATTCCTATCAGAAGTGATGCTTTCTTCCATGTGGTGATTCAAGGACCCAGGAGTCATGTATCTTATAGCTCCTCTATACTCTAGGGTGTTGTAGTTCTCTGCATCAGCTAGTGAATGAAGAAAGACTATGGAAATGGTATGTCTATTTTCTAAGACTTGCCTTAGAAACGACACATAATTACTTCCACTGTTATTCTATTTGTATAAAGTAGCTCACATAGCCACATCTAAATCAAACAGGGTTGTAAAATGTAATTCCTGGCTAGACAACCAAATCCCAAAGATGTCTCTGCTCACTCCTCAGAGATATCTCCATGTTATTAAGGGGGAACAGAAAATTTGGTGGATACTCGACTATCTCTGCAGCAGCAGAGCATTTAATCCAGCCTGTAATTTTAGCCTTTGGATTTCTCTTGACCATAAAGTTTTGCTGTCATCATCATTTCTTTATTTTCTCTTGGTTCATAAAAATTATTTGTTTGTCCCATTTCCAATCAAGAAATTAAGAACACAGGCAGTGAAGACTATTCAGAATAGTGAGAAGATACGTATAAGTCACTTACTAGTTGTAGGAGTTAACATCGTTGATGACTTAACACCAGTGTAACTGTGGGAAAAAAAATCACTTAAGATTCACTAGTCCATCATTTCTTGTTCTATTGGCATCTGCCCTTTTCCTGTTGGGTGACCTTGAGAAAATACTTGTGTTCTTCAGACCTGTGTTTTTGTAGTTACAAAATAAGGGAATTACATTGGATCATTGATTCCCAACCTTTCTACTATGAAAGACAAACTCATAAAACCAAACTTTGAGATTACAATACTATATAAGCGCACATTAATTAAGTCATAGCCTACATGGTCTTGCCATCAGTATGATTTCATTTATTCTTTTTGAAATATTAAAAATAAACTCAGGGAACTTCATGACTATTAGTACTGCTCCACCATAACTATTATTACTACAATTTGAATTAAACTGACTCTTTTTTGAGTGTTTACTATATCCCATACATTTTTCTAGCTGAAGTATATTCATCTGGAAGAAATAGCACAACTGAGACACAAACCCCGAGCCAAGTCTGAAATCACAAGTCTGCATGGCTATAGTGGTGATTCAGACACTACTGTGAGGAACCATTGGACAAGATGAATTACTGTTAGATGTTACTATCAGATCCATGTATCTGTAAACTCATATCAAAGAGTGAAAGTCAGTTACCCATGATTCCTCCAAGTGCCCTTCTTCAGTTTCAAGACTATGTGTCTCAGTTTCCTTACTTGAAAACTGAAGTCTATAGAGCTTATCCCCATAGCTCCCTCAAATGCCTGAAGTGCCAATTAAGTGACTGCTCCAAAGCAGTAAAAAGCCCAACTTCTGAGAATTAACTATATAAACATAGGGTAATGAAGCCAACTCAATTATCCATGGTAAGAGATGACAAGAAAAAATAAGACTAAATTAAATCTACAGGTGTTCCTACACCACATTTTTGCCATTCACCTAGGCTCTTAACTAGCACTACTAATAAGCTGCAAATAGAAAGATTTGAATTTTATCACTTTCTCTCTCCACCCCCTACTCTTGTGTGGTTTAACTGCTAATGGGCAGTCAACCACCCTTTTAAAGACAGGAAGAGCAGAGGATGGACCAAGCAATCAATAGACTGGATAATTAGCCTCTGAGTAATTGAGAGTTAAATGTCTTATATTAACTTCACCCCATTACTCCCAGAATATGAACAAGCCAGAGCAAGATGGACAAGAATATGAGAGAGCAGAAGCAAAAAGAAATACAGTAAAGGAACAGAGCTTGGGGTTATCATATGACACAAACTCCAGTGACATGAAACCAGATGACAACAGCAGGTTAGCAGGACAATTTAAAACATGACAGGATGGGCCACAAGAGCTGTAAGAGAGTTGTTTCCCCTCAGCACCAAATTATTTTTCTCTCTCTTTTCTTTTTTTATCAGCAACAAAAGACTCACTCCAGGCTTTGGCTGTGTTCCCAAAAGATTGGGTAATTAAGCAGGTATGATTTCCAAGGAGAAATAAATATTTTTCAGTTACTAGACACTGTCATTGGGCTTTGATTCAAATGTGCATAATTTTTGAACAGGAAACATAATGAAAGGAATGTTTCACAAATTAATATAAAGCCCAAAGGCATACCTGGCACTTTCTTACATGAAATCATTGTCTTTCATACGCCAGGAATGTGAACTGAGTACCCATCTTGGAAAATGCTTTTCTCCTTGTGTTATTAGCCCTAATTTTAAAGAAAAAAAACTCCATTTTAATAAAAGTGCTCATAAAATATAACTTAAGCCCTTTTAATAGGTTGTATAGATTTGAAGCCATTTTAAATATAATATTATTGATTTCAGTATAACAATAAAAAAGTGACTCTTCTTCAGAGGTTGAGAAGCTAAAAAGCAGGGTTAAATGACATGAATAATTTCACAGAATGACTAATTCAAATTAGAGATTAGGATATAGAGTACTGGGCTCTAGGCCCAGAACCCCCAACTATTATTCTCTAAAATTAATGTGGAGCTTTAAAAGGTAAAATGGCTTGAAGAGCTAAGAAAATTCTCCCCTACACATACACAAATGTAATTTTAACTATGCAAGTGACTGAGTAATCACCTAGAAGATTAAACAGAATTTGTCCCTTTTAGCAATAATAGGTTTTTCGTGATCATTCTATATTCTCTCTTCTGTTCTACTAACAGTAAAGAGTATAATAGTAGCTTAGCCACAGGATGGAAGTTGTACTTAATAAGATCATATTTTGTATGAAATCAACAATAAATTAAACATATTTATGCATCTCATTTTATGCATAATATAACAAGAATGTCAAAAAATTACATACATCAAGAATTGCTTAACTTCTAAAATGATGGTGAGCTGACTGAATTATAAATTTATTTAAACTGGTACCTATAATCCCAGGACTTTGGGAGGCCAAGGCAGGTGGATTGCCTGAGATCAGAAGTTCCAGACCAGTCTGGCCAACATGGTGAAACCCCATCTCTACTAAAAGTACAAAATTAGCCAGGCTTTGTGGTGGGTGCCTATAATCTCAGCTACTCAGGAGGCTAAGGCAGGAGAATCGCTGGAACGCAGGAGACTCGCTGGAACACAGGAGAATCGCTGGAACCCAGGAGATGGACGTTGCAGTGAGATGAGATCACACCACTGCACTCTAACCCTGGTGACAACAGTAAGACTCTGCCATAAAAAAAATATAGTTAAACTGGTAAATACTTCTATCATCTGAGCAACATATTTTTTATATGTTAAAATATTTTATAAATGATTTGTGATGCATATACCATTGTTTTAATATGTGTCCTTTAGAATCTTTTTACAGTCTTTATTTTTCAAGTGATCATTAAACAGCTATCTGGGTGGAAAGGGGGATCTCTTTCATCCCCATCATAAAGGTCACAGCAGACACCCTTGTAACACTGACAAGTTAAGAAGAGAAAAGTATAACAAATGTATTTGATTATACTTTATGTGATATAGGAGCCTTCAGAATGAAGACATAAAGATGCAGGGTAAACTATTTTTACACTTAAGTTCAATCAAGAATGGAAAGCACCATAGAAATAAGACTGGGAAAAAAGGGTATGATCTAATGGTATGACTAAGTGGAGAAACTCAGCAAGGTCTGTCTATTCAGATTTTTCTCAAGCTCTCTGTGCAGCATTCCTCCTTCCAGGTACAGAGTACAGCTCCTCTAGAAGGAAAGTCTTAATTTCTTTTTAAGGAGATAGACTCATTCTGTTATCCAGGCTGGAGTGCAGGGGCATGATCTCAGCTCACTGCAACCTCCACCTCCCGGGTTCAAGCAATTCTCCTGCCAAAGTCTCCCCAGTAGCTGGGACTACAGGAACACGCCTCCCAGCCTGGCTAATTTTTTTATTTAGTAGAGATGGCATTTCACTGTGTTGCCCAGGCTGGTCTCAAACTCCTTAGCTCAGGCAATCAGCCCGCCTTGGTCTGCCTAAGTGCTGGGATTACAGGCATGAACCACTGCAGCTGGCCAAGAGTCTTAATTTCTTTATGGCCAGATGTTACACAGAAAGAATGGAGAAGTGACAGAGTAAAATGTTTAAAATGTTAAAAAACGTTTAAGCATTATGGCTGACTTTGAGAAAAATGGGTTCTGGTTTCTGCAACTTTCCTTGGTTGGGAAAGAGGAATTCTAGCTTCTACAGCTTTCCTAGGGAGAAAATGAAGGACAAAAAACAGGAGGGCAAGAGAACATTAGAGGGAGACTTTGCTTCTGAGACTGCTCCTAGGCCTTTATTTTGGGTATCATTGTCTGAGCCCCAATATTCCCCAGTCTGAAACTTCCCCCAAGAAGTTTTGCAGCTCAAAAATTGGGTTGGTGGATGTCTCATAAGGAATTGATCAGTCTCTCAGTCCTGAGACTGGGACAGTCCAGTTCAACAGTGAATGGCTGTGTTTCATTTCAGGAAGTGCTGTGGCAGCTGGGCGTTCACCATCTATGTATCATATATATCCATATCAGGGCTCTATAGAGTGTGAGCAATCACATATCTAATAATAGGCATTGTTATAAAAACACAAGAAAAAGGTTAATGGTTACATGAAACTATAAAATTCAGTCGTTTTTATTTTTTGAGTCCAGAAGGCAGCAGTCAAGAACATTTTTAGATGTTAGATTTGAAACATGTTTAGATGGAGTAGGAGCAGAGAGTGGCAATCTGGCTATAGCTTTTCTTTTGAAACACAATTTTCTCTCTCCAGTTTCCCAAATTTTTACCAAAAATAATCATGATAAGACTAATTTATCTGCAAATTAAGTTTAGTCTCATTAACATGGCCTGATTATTTGCAAAAAGTACAAGAAGAGTCGTGATTTATCACATAGGTTCTTTTTAAGTTCACTTTGCTGGAACTGTTTAAAAAGAATATTAGATTAGATTTTTTAAAGCCTCTGGATGCTTATGAAGCCAGGCAAGGATTCGTCTCACCCTCAGATTGTATCTGTAATACCTATACAAATTGGTTCATCTTCTCTATTTATGAGGTCCCCAAAATACCTTTCCTTGACCTGTCAGAGAAGTGACATTCTTTTTTTTACCACAATTCTAAAAACCCTGAAAGGAAAGGCTGTGGACAAGGTATCAGGCCAGCTTTTCAAATTTTGTTTTATTTATCGGCTGTATAAAAGTGAACTTCAAACCCTGAAAGCATTCTGGTGGTATCTGAAAATATGACATTCTAATCAAAGCTTTGGTAAAATAGTCAGTGTTTTTAATTGCCCTATTATCAGAAGAACAAATTTTTGTGATTTTTTTTTGTTTGTTTGAGACAGAGTCTCAATCTGTCACCCAGGCTGGAATGCAGTGGCACCATCTTGGCTCACGGCAACCTCCACCTCCCAGGTTCAAGCAACTCCTCTGCCTCAGCCTCCCAAGTAGCTGAGATTACAGGTGTGCACTACCATGCCCAGCTAATTTTTATATTTTTAGTAGAGGCAAGGTTTCACCATATTGGCCAGGCTGGTCTCAAACTCCTGGCCTCAAGTGATCCACCCAATTTGTCCTCCCAAAATGCTGGGATTACAGGCATGAAGCACTGCGCCAAGAATGAACAGATTTTTATTAACTTATGCAAATATCTATATTGCTAAAATATGAGGATACTCACAAGTAGTTTCCAAATTTTAAATAAATCAAGTAAAAAGAAAGGCAAAGGTTTTTATTCTTATCACAAGAGTATACTTTACTAAATTGCTGTAAAGCTATGGAAGTCCACAAGAATCAGCAATGTCTCAAATAAAAAGCCATTTAAAAATAATAATCCTTTATCAGTTTAGCCCCATGTAACAAATTCTTGTTCTGCTTGATGTTAACAATTTTTAGTCTTTTTAAATTAGAGTTCTGAAATTTTTACCCAGTCCAATTATATTATCTTAAAAGTTATCAGAACTTTGTGTTTAAGAGTACTTGTCAGAGTTCTTTTCATGAATTTTCTTGAAGAAGCAGCAAATTCCAATTGTAGCTGATTATAAAATGCTTATTTTAAAAGAGTTATTGGAGTAAAGCAATTAACTGTTATCAAAAGATTAAAAGAGTACCTTAAAAATGCAATTGACAAATGAAATTTTATTATTTTCTTTGGCCTATAACAATTTAACTTAATAGTCATAATTATCACTAACATACCAGGACATGTCAGAATTTTAGGACTTTTGTACAATTTTAGAACTCATATAAATAACACATCCATGCAAATATAATAGAGTGGTAATCATTATTTTTTATTTAACAATACTTCTCATATGAAATAAGCCTGATTTGTTTCATTATTTCTTTTTTTCAGAAGCTTCAGGAGCCCTCTGGAACATCACAAAGTTAGTTTGAGGTCAAAAAGATAACTTAGAATTTGGAAATTTAATTTTGGTAAACCTGTCAAATATGTCAAAAGTTTAAAACACTTGATCATAATAGGATCATAGATCATTATAAAATAATTATCATTTATTTAACTACACTGTTTCATAACTAAAAGATTTCTTAAGCAAAAACCTTTCACTCTTTAACAGAAAAAAGACTCAGTTTCCCAAATAGTGAAAAGATCTCATAAAGACACTCTGAAGCACATAGAATCTGGTTCTCCATCTCACCCCTTTTATTTATTTATTTATTTTTTTGCAGTTTAAAGTGAAAAAAGTCTTTTACTATCCCTTATTAATGCTACATTAAAATCTTGTTCAAAAGAGAAAACAAAATTTTATTCTTGTACCAGTGTCTTATGAATACTAAGCCAATTTTATAAAACCTTATAAAGAAATCCAACCAATCTTAGCTTTGACCACACAGATAAGATTTTTATTAACCATTTATACCTTCTTACATTTTATTTTATTTCTAAATAATTTACAGACATTTAGTTTTGCCTGTATTATTTTTTGTTTCTTCACTTCTAAAGCACCTTTAAATAACATTTAAGCTAGACAAAATTATTTTTTCTCAACAAAAAATCACATTCTTATAACATTTTACTTTCCTTGTAAACTCTGTATACAGAAATATTTCTCTTGTATATAGTTTTAATTATATATATATTAATTAGAATTTTAATCCATAGCAATTATAAACCAGTATTTAGTAAACTAATACCATATATTTTAGAGAGACATTTTTCTCACTTTTTGTTTATTAATAGATCTAGATATATTTAGCTTTCTATATCATATAAAAGCAATATGCCAAAATGTATAGACTTAAATTTATGTGTAATAATTAATGTTTTAGTATTTTAACTTATTTAGAAGTGACTCAAACATTTCATTATGAGCCATTATTTAATTTAACATAACTTTAAGATTTTAAATTACTGCAAAGATTTTTTTAAATTATGAAAAGTTTATTTATAACTGTTTATCTCATTTATATTTACCTATTTGTTTTTGAACAGTTACATTTGAAATGCTCATGGAAAACAAAGCCGTGTATTTCAGTTAGTTTTGAAAAAGCAAAATCAAGCTAACCCTGAATCAGTTAGCCTTGTTCTTTTTTTTTTTTTTTGAGATGGAGTTTCGCTCTTGTTAGCCAGCCTGGAGTGCAATGGCACCATCTTGGCTCACTGCAACCTCCACCTCCATTCTCCTGCCTCAGCCTCCCAAGTAGCTGGGATTACAGGCGTGCACCACCATGCCCAGCTAATTTTTTGTATTTTTTTACAAAAAATTTTTTAGTAGAGACGGGGTTTCACCATGTTGACCAGGATGGTCTCGATCTCTTGACCTCGTGATCCACCCACCTCGGCCTCCCAAAGTGCTGGGATTACAGGCGTGAGCCACTGCGCCCGGCAGTCAGCCTTGTTCTTACCAAGGCCTTTAAGATACCAGACACATGGGGCCCTACTGGGCATGGCCTACCCTGCAGCTGGCAGTTGAGATGCTGTGGGCACACACGTCACCATAGCCATCTCTTCAGATGCCAGAATCCAGAAACTTAAAACGAAAGATATATGCCAATTGCAAGATCTGTGCAAGACTTCAGGAGAACCCAGCAGTTGGTTGCCAAAGCTTCAGGTCACCAATAAATTAGGAAAGTATCAAAGCAATCATTGAATAAAAAAAAAAAAAAAAAAGACAGACTGATATGTGCTAAGTAATTAAGTGATTCATCTTAACTGTGTATTCTGCTCTTTGGTTATATTTATAGTTTTATGATTTTAAAGCACTAGCAGAGACAACACAAACCTGTCTGACCAGAAATCCCAGGCAAAAATATATGCTGACAATTCTGAAGACATTTGTTTTTATTTTACCAACTTTATTTTTCATTAAATAAAGGTAGTTTACAGTTTTTAAACTACCTTTATTTAACAAAGATTGTCTTATATAAACTGAAGGTCATTTCAGTTAGTTTGTATTTTATTTTATCTCCAGGAAAGTCCTTAGAGCATAGTGCTTATTGTCAGTTTTATGGAAGCTGTGGACTAGATTTTAGGTCTGAATGTTTCCAACACTCATCTGGGTGGAGGAAATATTCATTTCTTCTGAAACTAGATTTGTTGCATTTTTTCCTAATTAGATCTCGAAGATTTATTCTGGAAAGTGACTCTAAACTCTAGCTTTGGTCTGACAGGTTTCTTAAGATAGTCACTCTATAGGAGAACTGTGATGAGTGAAAGTAGTGGTCTCAGGTGTGTCCGTTAGATGAGACAAAGAGGATTCAAAAATGGATGCCCAGGTAGCCTTGAAATCACAGAAATTTATTGCAAGGTTTTACAGTAACATACAGATGAGCCAAGGAGAAGATTCACAAGTCTTTTCAAATTAACCAGCTGAATATCTGACAGTCATATTTTGGAGTCCATTCTAATTAGATAAGTGGCATTTTAATTTATTTTTGTTTCTTAAAAAATAAATGCGGTAGAATCCATTAATGAATAGGGCTGACAAAGCATTTGTAGTGCCCAGTACCTAATACTCATACATATAAAAGGCAGGTACAGCTGGAAGGCAGAGCATTCAGATATCCAGAAATTAAGAGTCATATATTTATGTTGAATTTCAGATTTCCCAGAGCCCAGAAAAAATGTCCAAAATGGAAAGACCACAGGGGCGGGCTGTGCTGTGCTTTCACAGTACACCTCACCACAAGGATACTCCCTCTGAGGCTGTCTGGGCTATCCAACATCAATTAATTTACTTTGTAACTAGTTTGGCAACCATAGGAGCCCCACCCTTTGATGGCAAGTTCTGCAAGAGCCTGCAAGTACCCAAACTGTGTCCATTGCCAAGTTGTGGCTTTGGCTCTATGATCCTTTTAACCAACTTAGCCAATACTTTTCTGGTACCAAACTGCCGTTTACTGTCAGTTTCTGTTTAACTCAGTCAGAAATATGAGGCTACTCTTATCTAGATTTGCAAAGAAATGGGACAAAATGCCAGAGTTCATCCTCTGTGGTAATAAGCATTCCTTGTATCTGCTGTCAGTTACCTTAAAAATTGCAGCTTTTGCCAGTAAATCATTAGTTATCACACACTCAAAGGTTGAGTGTCCTCTCACAGTATAAAGTAACCCTTAGTACCTCCAAAATCCAAAAAGATCAGGGAACTCAATGTAAAAGCAGAGCTTTAGACGAGAGGCACCCATCCACAATGCTTGGGGCTCTATTAGGAAGACAGGAGACCCAGAAAGAAGGGTCAGTGGCACATTTTCTGTGTTACTCAAGGAGTATCAGAGTTGCAAGAGTCTCATTTAGGTCCCACCGTATGGTAGCCAGAACTCTGATGTTCTCAATCCAACAGAGAGCACAGAGGCCTTGGAAAATGTATAGCTTATGAGCTTTTAATTAAGCCAATGCTTAACTTTTGTTTAAATTGTGTCCCCAAAATTTCATGTATAAATTTTATCCCCAAAGTTGGAAGTGGAACCTAATAGGTATTTGGGTCATGGGGAAGGATTCCCCCCAAATTGCTTGGTGCCAGCCTAGCAGTGATGCATTAATTCTTACTCATTTCATTCCCATGTGATAAAGTTTGGCTGTGCCCCACCCAAATTTTATCTTGAATTCCCATGTGTTGTGGGAAGAACCTGGCGGGAGGTAATTGAATAATGGGGACAAGTCTTTCCTGTGCTGTTCTTGTGATAGTAAGTCTCACGAGATCTAATGGTTTTAAAAAGAGGCTTCCCCTGCATAAGCTCTCTCTCACTTTTGCCTGCTGCCATCTATGTAAGATGTGATTTGTTCCTCTTTGCCCTCCACCATGATTGTAAGGTTTCCTTAGCCACATCGAGCTACAAGTTCAATTTAAACCTCGTTCTTTTGTAAATTGCTCAGTCTTGGGTATGTCTTTATCAGCAGCATAAACCAGATGAATACGGTAAATTGTTACCAATAGAGTGGGGCACTGCTGAATAGATACCCCAAAATGTGAAAGCAACTTTGGAACTGGGTAACAGGCAGAGATTGGAACAGTTTTGAGGGCTCAGAGGAAAACAGGAAAATATGGGAAAGTTTGGAACTTCCTAGAGACTTGTTGAATGGCTTTGACTGAAATGCTGATAATGATATGGACAATGAAACCCAGACTGCGGTGGTCTCACATGGAGATGAGAAACTTGTTGGGACCTGGTGCAAAGGAAACTCTTGTTATGTTTTATCAAAGAGACTGGTGGCATTTTACCCCTACCCTCGAGATTCCTGGAACTTTGAACTTGAGAGAGATGATTTAGGGTATCTAGTGAAAGAAATTTCTAAGCAGCAAAGCATTCAAGAAGTGACTTGGGTGCTGTTAAATGTGTTCAGTTTTATAAGGGAAACATAACATAAAAGTTCAGAAAATTTGCAGCCTGACGATATGATAAGAAAAACAATTTTCTAAGGAAAAATTCAAGCTGGCTACAAAAATTTGTGTAACAAGGAGCTGAATGTTAATCACTAAGACAATGGAAAAAATGTCACCAGGGCATGTCAGAGGTCTTCATGGCAGCCCCTCGCATCACAGGCCTAGAAGCCCAGAAGGAAAAAGTGGTTTCATGGGCTGGGCCCAGGGGCCCCATGCTGTGTGCAGCCTAGGGACTTGTGTCCCAGCTACTCCAGCTGTGGCTAAAAGGGGCCAACATAGAGCTTGGGCTTTGGCTTCAGTGAGTGCAAGCCCCAAGTCTTGGCAGCTTTCACATGGTGTTGAGCCTGTGAGTGTACAGAAGTCAAGAATTGGGGTTTGGGAACCTCTTCCTAGATTTCAGAAAATATATGGAAATGCCTGGATGACCAGGCAGAAGTCTGCTGCAGGGATGGGGCCCTCATGGAGAACCTCTGCTAGGGCAGTGTGGAAGAGAATGTGGGGTCAGAGACCAAACAGCATCCCTACTAAGGTACCGCCTAGTGGAGCTGTGAGAAGAGAGCCACTATCCTCCAGATCCCATGATGGTAGATCCACTGACAGCTTGCCTTATGCAACTGGAAAAGCTGCAGATACTCAATGCCAGCCTGTGAAGACAGCCAGGAAAAAGACTGTACCCTCCAAAGCCACATGTCTAGAGCTGCTGAAGACCATAGGAACCCATCTCTTGCATCAGTGTGACCTGGATGTGAGACATGGAGTTGAAGGAGATCATTTTGGAACTTTAAGATTTGACTGCCCTGCTAGATTTCAGACTTGCATGAGGCCTATAGCCCTTTGTTTTGGCCAATTTATCCCATTTGGAATGGTTGTGTTTTCCCAATGCCTGTTACCCCCCATTGTGTCTAGGAAGCAACTAACTTGCTTTCGATTTTACAGGCTCATAGGTGGAAGGGACTTGCCTTGGACTTGCTTTTGGACTGTAGACTTTTGAGTTAATGCTGAAAGGAGTTAAGACTTTGGGGGACTGTTGGAAAGGCATGACTGGTTTTGAAATGTGAGGACATGAGATTTGGGAGGTGCCAGGGGTAGAATGATATAATTTGGCTATGTCTCCACCCAAATCTCACCTTGAATTCCCATGTGGTGTGGGAGGAACCTGGTAGGAGGTAATTGAACCATGAAGGCAAGTCTTCCCCAAGCTGTTCTCATGACAGTGAATAAGTCTCATGAGATCTCATGTTTTTAAAAAGAGGCAGTCTCAGCCAGGTGTGATGAGTATGCACTTAGGGAGGCCGAGGCAGATGGATCATTTGAGGTCCTAGCACTTTGGGAGGCCAAGACGGGAGTGGATCATTTGAGGTAAGGAGTTCAAGACCAGCCTGCCCAACATGATAAAACCCCTTCTCTACTAAAAATCCAAAAATGAGCCAGGTAGTACTGGCACACACCTGTAATCCCAACTACTCAGAAGACTGAGGCAAGAGAATCACTTGAAACTGGGAGGCCGAGATTGTGATGAGCCAAGATTATGCCACTGCACACCTGTCTGGGTGACAGGGTAAGACCTTGTCTCAAAAAAAGAAAAAAATAAATAATAATAAAGAAAAAGGCGGTACGCTGCACAAACTATCTCCCATTTTTTTTGCCTGCCACTACCCACATAAGATGTGACTTGTTTCTCCTTGCCTTCTGTGATGATTGTGAGACTTCCCTAGCCACATGAAACTATAAGTTCAATTAAACCTTTCTTTTGTAAATTGTTCAGTCTCACATGTCTTTATCAGCAGTGTGAAAACGAACTAACACACTGTGAGGGCTGATTATTTAAAAAAAGCTTGGCACCTCCTCTCCTTTCACTTGCTTCCTCTCTTGCTATGTGATCTCTGCATTAACTAGGTTATGTTTGCCTTCCACCATGAGTAAAAGCAGCCTGAGGTTCTCATCAGAAGCCAACCAGTTGCTGGTGCTATGCTTCTTAGCCTGTTGACCCATGAGGAGAATAAATTTATTTTCTTTATAAATTACCCAGACTCTGCTGGACATGGTGGCTCACGCCTGTAATCCCAGCACTTTGGGAAGCCAAGGCAGGTGGATTACTTGAGGCAAGGAGTTTGAGACCAGCCTGGCCAACGTGGCGAAACCCTGTCTCTACCAAAAATACAAAAAACTATCCAGGCATGGCAGTAGGCACTTGTAATTCAGCTACTGGGGAGGCTGAAGCAGGAGAATTCCTTGAACCCAGAAGTCAGAGACTGAAGTAAGCTGAGATTGCACCATTGCGCTCCAGCCTGGGCAACAAGAGTGAAACTTCACCTAAAAAAAAAAATTACCCAGACTCAAGTATTCCTTTATAGCAAAATGAAAAGGACTAAGATGGTTGATTTCAGACAATATAGCACTGGAAAAAAAGTCCCTTAATATCTCTTACCACATTTCAGCTGGATAAACCAGAAAATATTTCTGAATTTTGTGTTTTTTCTTTTAATCAAAGGTATCTGCAGAACCAAAGCCAATTAGCCTTTTATGACTTACCCAAGCATGTATAAGGCACACCCAAACAAGTGCAAAATAAGCCATCCTCATAAGATCCAGAGCTACCACCAAAGACAATTAAAAGAAACTCTTTGAGGGCTAGCAATAGTTAGTATGCTAGCTGCAGACAGAGTTCAACAGATATTTCTGTCAACCATATTCTTTTTATGGGCCCCCAACTTTTCAGTCCACTGCTTGCCCAATCAAATTCAGTAATCTGCATGCCCCCTACAGGAAGCAAGCTAAGCCAAGTCTCAGAATAGCAAAAGAGACAAAGAGGAAAATGATAAGTGTCCATAAGAGCAAAAGGATAAATAACTAATGGGTAGACTAAAACCAAATTTACCCAAGAGTCACAATCCAGACAAATGGATTTCTTCTGTCAACCTGAATTTGGAAAAACAAAAGTGAGGGTGGGAATAAAGAAAAACCTTTACCTTCCATTCTTGATGGGACACTACAGAGATTTTGGAGAACTGATTTTGATACAAATGCTTACCTTTTTTGCTATATTTTGGTAAGTTGTCTTAAAATTTTATCTGCATGCTTTGGAATGAATCAGGTGTGCCCACCATCCCACCTTTGTTGCCAGAATTGCAAGGGTTGAAATGGAATAATCCCTTTCCTTTCTATCCTAAGGGTCACAGCCAACACCCCTATAACAAAGACAGGTTAATAAAGGCAAAGTATAACAAATTTATTTGATCATGGTTTCATGTAACACAGGAGCCTTCAGAATGAAGACATAAAGATACAAGGAAAACTATTTTATGCTTAGGTTTGTAGCAGGAGCAGTGGGGAACAAATCCCCTCTTGAACACAGAACTGAGGAAGGTGGTGGCTTTTTATTTGGCTGGGAGCTGCGGCAGGCAACAGCCTCACTCACCAAGCTCCCTGAGCTGCCTCTTCTCTCCCCTTTTATATGCCTACAACACTAAAGGGGAAATTGAGGCAGAACTATGTCATTGTCCATTTGCTGGACGTCCAACCCTACAATCTTCTGGCTTCATTGATTTGCTAATTCATATGCAGCCTGAGTGGGGGCCAGCAAGGGAGGGGGGCTTACAGAGACAAGACAAAAGCAACAAGCTGTTTGTTGGCAGAGGTGTTTCCAGGAGGGAGCCTGGCCCAAGAAGACATGGTGGCATGAACCAGTGCCAGGCTCCAGCCCGCAGGGATAACATTCATTTGCAGCTCTTTCAAGGTTAACAGATAGTAGACATGCTGGGAACTAAAGAGGGAGTCATTTCCCCAGCTCTTTAGTATTTTATTTTTCCTTCTTTACTCTCCTTTCCATCTGGAAGGGGTGGAAGAGGTGAAACTGAAGGAGGCAAGGCGGTCTCCCCTCTCAGGTTCAATGAAGAATGGCAGCTCTTTAGAAATATGATTGGAAACAAAGAGTATGATCTAATGCCGATAGCCTGAGTGAGGAGACTCAGCAAAGCCTGTCTTTCAGATTATTGTTGGCCTCTCTGTGAAGCATTTCTTCCCTCTAGGTACAAGGTAGGACCCCTCTAGAAGAAGGGCCTTAACTTCTTTATGGCCAGCTGTTACAAAGAAAGCTGGGGGAAGAGACCCTTAGAGTAACATTTTAGACTTTATGGCTGACTTTGAAAAAAATCGGTTCAGGTTTCTATGACCTGCCTAGGAGAAAAGGAATTCTAGTTTCTATGGGTCATGGAGCAGGGTCAGCAGGATTGGGAAAAAGAAAACGAAGGGTGAAAGACAGGACAGAGGAGAAGGTCAGAGAGAAACTTTACTTCTAAGGCTGCTTCTTAGACCTTTACTTTGAAGTACAATTTTCTGAGTTCCAAAATGGCCATACTGGTGCTTGGTGCTACAAAGAAGAGAAAAAAAAAACTGGAAATCAAAAATTTGGTAGTAACAATTTAGAAGTAAAAATATATATATATAAATAAAGGCTGTGCCAGATATCAATTTATTGTCCCCTCAGCTCCAAATACATCCTTCATTTCCTGCTCTATGTAAAAGGAGAAGGGTCTTTTAAATAATTTTTTCCTTTGCTAGTTGGTTGATGTTAAGGTTTGCCAAGAGGGCTCTGGAAGGGCCCTACATAAGAAAGAGGTTTTCTTTCCAGGTTCTGGTGTGTTCCCTGGCAGCCTCCTGCAGCACTAATACCAAGCACCTACCTCACAGGAAGATTCCACCACACCTGAGTCCTGCTGTATATGGGATTCAGCTACACCCAGGGGCCAGTCAGCGGCTTCCTTAGTCACCTGTCCCAGGAATTTTGTTTTGACAGCCTTTTGGAGAGGCACTTCATAGTGAACATCCTTCTCTAGCACCTTCATAAATAGATTTCTAATAAGTTCTAGAAAACAGATTCTAGCAAGTTCTGCCAGCTTAGCAGTGAAATGACTTTTTCTGCCATTCAGTAAACCACAGCTGTGCCCTCTCCAACAAGGTGTACATCTCAGCCATGGAGTGGCAACCCTGCAGCATCCAGTCCGCTGTCTCATCCCTAGCGCAAGGCACTGCTCTATCTACTAATACTATATTCTTCAGAATCCTTTTCTAGTAACTTCAATCTTCTCTTATAGTTAATAATTCTTTATAATTACATTCCTGTTCTAATTAATCTATGGACGATGTCTTCTGAAAGGACCCTGACGGATACAAACTGTGACTCACCTGCTACAATTCTCCATGATGTTAATATCAGAGAGATCACTGAGTATTTTTGAGAAAAATGCTGAAAAAATAAAAAGAATTTTTAAGATATGCTAGAAAGCTGACTATGCATTTGAAGGAGGCATCTACTGTTTACATTTATTCTTCTAAGAAATTTTTCATGATTTATCCTCATTTTGAATTATACCTGGCTTCTAGGAACTCAGCCCTGCTACGTGATGCTCCTATATCCATCCATCCATACAAGCTTTCTAAAATTTTCTGAATGTTTTATGCCAGCCAGAAAGATCACCAAGTCTTGTGTCTGCAATTTATATGTAAATATAACACTTTATAACTGCAAATATGGAACCATACGCTGACCAAAATTACAGAATGTTTAAAAATATTATGAAACTGAAATGAGGTACGACTTTATTCTCAAAGCAGTGACGTTCTTTTATGGATCTCCTACCAGTACTTACATCATGCTGATCCTGTCTGTTCAGTCAAGTATCATTTTTTTGCACTGAAAGGAGTCACAGGGGGAATAAACTACTAGGCAGAATGAATCAGCATCCAGCTTGCAGACCATTGTGAATATTTGTAGAACATTTGAGTATTATTACCTGAGTCTTTTTCTCAAAGTACTGTTTTGATTAATATGTGAGCAGAATAATATTTGGCTGTGTTGTATCATTTGAGAAAAACTGTGTGTGAGTGTGTGCTCATATTTATGTAACCTGCCTACTGACATATTTCCTGTGATACTTTTAATCTCCTTCTCAGGCCCAATTCTGTCTTTCATCTCTCATTTGAGGCATCTTGCAAAGTCTAGGACTAGACCTTCTTTCTCTGCACACTCACTCCCTTGAAACATGACGAATGGGAGCAGGGTTAAGTTACTTTACAAAAGCAATGTGGGCTCATTCAAGAAAAATCAAGTCATACAGACAAGCAAAAGTATATAACCCATACGCATAACTTCTCTAATATATCCAGAGTCAATTTCTTCTATCACTTTCTATAGGCATATATATATTTTCTCATTCACATTCAGATACACAACTCCTGCTCTTCAGGATATTTTTCTAAATGTGCATAATGTATTTACTGTTTTCCAGTAGATTTTCCCAACTATTACACTAGTATTATATGTTACATTTCAGTACTACATTTCAATATTGTAAAGAGTAGGAGGTAAAATTAAATGACTAAAAGTATAATATAAAATAAAGAATAAAAAAAACATCTGAAACAATCCTGAAAATAAAAATATTAATTTTCTAACAATGCTTTTTGCTGATCAAACTAATTGCTTCTAAGTCTCTTTCTATTGCAGGAAAACAGCATTGTTTTTAATGATTAGAATTATTGAAGTGGAACCAAGAATTCATGAAGTATGTCCAAACATATCAGAAATCATGGTCAGGTCAAAAGTTTAAGATTCAAAAGACTGAGATTTAGGGTAGGAAGCATGAAAGCAGATCAGGCCAGTTGGCCCTCTTTGAATTTTATATCTTATTTCAGTGCCAAAAAAGAAAGAGTTGATATAGCTGTCTCAAAGTCAGTTATGAAAAGTCACTCTCTCTTTCATAGATTGGTCATAATGAACTTCACAAAGCAAGTAACTTGGCGATTTCAAAGTTTGCCATAGGATCAACATGTACTCTCTAAAGCAATGTGTGTATGTAACTTGTAACAAGACAAAAACTAAAATATATTAGGCAAAGGTTGTTCTTTGTTATACAATCTTATCTCAGAAAGTGACTTTACTAATGTGTAAATTCTAGCATAGATTTTTCCTTCTGCCAGGAGAACTATAAAAGATCAGATTGTGTCACTATTATCTAAGAACAAGATGACATTCTACATTATTCCAGCTCAAGAGGATAAATAATTTCCTAGTATTCAACAATTTGTTTTTTATGTTAAACAAGTCACTTCTGAATATATGTAACCTGATTTAATAAATGTTTTCAAAACATTGTGTGTTATCAGTAAGTAGAATCCTTCATTAAAATTAAATTATGGTCTTAACAGCAGTAATAGATGTACTTTACTAAAACTTTAGCCAGAAAACAGAAAACACAATGTTTTGAATAATTTCCACTCACAAGAAATTTTCAATATGATTCCTAAAGGATTTCAATCTAAAAAAAATTTCCATTCTATCTTTTTGTATTAATGTAGTCTACTGCTGCTAGTCTTATTTTCAATGTAGGAAGCTGCCCTAAAGAATCATATATTAGGGAGTCCAATTCTTTAAGGATGAATCTAGAAAACTTCCCAGATAATATATCTTCACAATAAATTATATATAACTCAAGTTTAGACTGAACAAAGAGGCAAGGAAGACTCAGTAATTAAACTTATCCTCCATGGATGAATTGCTCACCAGGGAAATTTCTACATAGGATTACTATGGCCTGGCTACTTGAGAAAACATGAGGTTATTATAATTAATCTTACCATGTCCTAATATGTAAGCTCAGTGACTCCCAATATCCAACCAAAACACACACAGTATGACTTAGTAAATTTTCAGAATCACAAGGTGAATTTTATTTCTTTGACAATCAAATGCCTACTACATATAAAATCCTGTTTTAACAGGGATTCAAGCGTGCACAAAATCACAGCTCTACCCTCTAACAATTTAAAATGTGATTAGAAGGAGACACAAATATGCAAATTACAAATAGTAGCTTATTTAAGAGATAGTATTCAAACAGTAAACTTGTACATATGTATATTAAGCAAACTATGGCTTCAAATCTAGCCATAAATATATTTGGATAATTGCCACATTCAACTGTTTTCATATTTATTCTTATCAATATACAAGTAAAACATTTTGCTGGTTTAAGTAGAAAAAGACCATCAGTAATTGCAGACTGTTTTTCTTTTTATAATACAAAATGTTGACTGTGGGAACACCAGAACCTCACAAATAATCACTCTTAATCTACATTAAAAACTATTTTGGGTTTGAAATCAAACAAGATAAACACTACACATCATCACACAAGCAACTATGAAAATTGAAATCTTGACTCCTTTAAACAAGGCAATGATGTTAAATCTCTGATACATACACTCAAGGTAATAGCCTCAGTAAATAATTACAGACTATATTCAGAATTACCAAGCGTGTAACAAACAGTATGTACAAGTCTTCCAAGAGATGTGTTGGATAGTTTGGAGAAGGATAATCTCATTTTTAAATCTCACAAACATACATACACACACATACACACCATAACCATATGAATCACAATGATCTCAAAAGGCCCATTGATAGTAAAAAGTACAGTGATTTAAGGTCAAATATTAGTAGGTAGTCCTCCATTTATGCAATATGCAGTAATTTGATATTTTTTTAAGAGTAGACAAGAGCTGAGGAAAAGAAGTTGCACTCCAATGTTAGTTCTAAAAGGTGGAGATAATAGTTTTAAAAAATACTTAAAATTTGGTTTATAATTATGAAAAGTTACATTTCAAACTGCAGTGAGTACAGGGAAAATACTAATTGATTCTTTGTGTCCTGTGAGTCTACTTTCATTGCTTCTCACAAAAAGTACCAGATTTTTCCCAGTTCAGAAGTGTGAATTCCCCATGATACGTTTTGAATTGAACCATGGTTGACAGTTTTATTACAAATATGTTGCATTTGTAATTGTTACACCGAATAAAGTGATTGAAAATTTTGCAAAGTTATAAAATTGAACTTTTAGTTCTACAGAGAATGAAGAAATAAATGTTAGCTTTAAAAATAAAATCCTCAGAGATGTATATATCAAGATGAAAAATTGAAATTTGATTTATTATTCACTTTGAGTATAGCATTTTCTGATCTGGAAAAAAAAAGTCTGAAATTATTTCACTTTACGTAAGTGGTGACAAATCATTGCTTATGGATTTCTTTCCAGAAGGCTTACTGTCCGTGGCATAAAAATTGCTTGAAAAGATTCTGGGTGTTGTTATTTTAACATCTCCCACCACACTATACAAATGCCAGTCTGACCACTCTGCCTTTAGGGATTTTCACAAAGCAGCTTTCTTTAAAGGTTACAGGTGATGTTATGTCTTCTAAGAATGTCAGCTCTCTTGACAGTTCTCCATGATGTCAATATGGTTGATACTAAAATTTAGGTAAACGAATTTAATCTAAGAGTTGATTCTGTTCATGGGTTTACTTTAATGCTTGATAATTGTTTAATGTATTAATTATGTTTTTAACAAAAGGTAGAATATATCTCAGTTACATAACTTTTAGCTCTAATTATTTTATTTTTACTTTTCATTAGGAGGAATGACACCTTTAGACCCTTAAGACACTGGAGAGAAGATGTTTTGTTTAGAAATAGTCTCTGTCCCAACTGGGTAAAAGACTGGCAGATTTTTCATTAGAAATCCCCATTACGAAAGCACAAAACTACAAAATTTCCCTAATTCATTTATGGTTTGAAAGTATTTGACTTTGGAACATTTTAAAAATATTATTTTTGTGTTATTTCAATTTCAAAAGCTGAAAAATACGTGCTTTAGTGTACTTAGTGTATTCTTGCACAACTCAAAAACTAATTCACACAAGAAAAATAAGTGTTATAAGCCTTTACTTCATCAGCTGAGTTAATCACTGTGCTTTTTAGAATTAAAAGCTGCATAGAAATTCAGCTTATAATAAAACAAAATTTTGATGCAAACATGCAACATCTTATTTTATCCTGGTTTTTGAAAAGGTTTACATCTAATGCCATAGCAAAAACCCACAGATAAAGCTAATTAGTGTTCTAAATTGCATTAAATATGAATTAATATGTTCTCCTTCCTGATCTCCCCAATTTGGAGATCATTCGATTATAAATTAAATTTTTACAATTTGTTCTATTAAAAAACAAACTAAATTGTTCCTACATTGTGTTTTTAGTAACAGTTGAGATGGCAATTTTCTAATGTTTTTCACAATGATTTAATGCCAACCAAAAACACACCTTAATATTAACACATTTTTTAAAAAAATCACATCATCCTCTGTGAAGGTTTACCTTGGAAAAACTGCTGGAAAATTAATAATATATGAAGTTTTTGAAGATTTAAATGACCACAACTGATATAAAAGCATCATTTAAGCTTATGACCCTATGACATTAATTCTGTCCAATTATCCATCTAGTTCTTAAGAATCAGGAAGTAATGTTGGTTGCTCTTGCCCAGCACTACTAGTACAGCAGTCATTTAAATGCCCACCAGACTCTTCTTGGCTTAACGCTATCTCTCATCCTGGAGAATTCTTTAAGCATTTTGAAACATTCCAGAAATAGACTCTAGAGAGCTATCAAGTAATTCATCTCTGCTATTGATCATCTTTTAAGGGTCAACATGAGTTCTCAGAGCTGCTTTTTATATTACAGCTTATGTTAGTATAAGATTGCTGTAGGATCACATCCACAATCGCTATGACCTTCCATCCTTAAATTTGTACAGACAACTCTGCTAACCCCCCTCAGCTGTAAGATGTGATAACCATGTTGCACTGCCATCTTACATGCCACCACCTCCTCTAAGTTTACCATCAACATATAACATTCTCTACATTGCACACTTCTAATAGATGTTTGTTTTCTCTTTCACTCCTGAGTACCAGGATGCCATCTTGGTTCCTTTGGCCCCCACCCTTATGGCAGGTGTACAATCATCTACTTTGCAGCCATATAGTGATTTTTTTCCACTTCAGATCCCCACCTCCAGCTATCTGTGACCCAACTCCAAATCATGTTCCAGTTGTTATTGGTTCACCAAATTTGCAGGAGCTTCAACAGGAATTCATAAACTCAGATGTTCAGACTTTAATAATGCTACATGTAGCATATATCCCCATCACAAATATATGCCATTCCAACATAGCCTACATGTGAAAAGAAGTATTAAAAAACACACACACACACAGGAGGGAGGGAGAGAAGTACATAGGGAAGAAAGGCAAAAGAAAGGGAGAGAAGGAGAAAAAAGGAGAGAGGGAGTGAGGTACGGAAGGAAAAAGGAAAATTCTATTTTAACTAGCTGGTTTATTATGAGGAGTAAACCTGATTCCATGTCTTTTTTTTTTTTTTTTTTTTTTGCAATTTTAATATATAAATTATTGTTTTGTACAATTTTTGGAAACCAAATATTTAATTCAATCTGAGGTCAAAGTTCAATATATTAAACAAAAGCTTCCTGTTCACTCTGCTGCCCAGGCTGGAGTGCAGTGGCACGACACTGCCACCTCCACCTCCTGAGTTCAAGCAATTCTCCTGCCTCAGCCTCCCAAGTAGCTGGTACTACAGGCACCCCTCAACATGCCTAGCTAATTTTTTTTGTATTTTTAATAGAGACAGTGTTTCACCATGTTGGCTAGGCTGGTTTTGAACTCCTGACCTCAAGTGATCTGCTGGCCTCGGTCTCCCAAAGTGCTAATTCTAGAATCACAGGCATGAGCCACTATGCCCGGCCCAATACTTACTTCTCTGGCCTCCTTATTAGTCTCTGGAATAAGAAAACAATATATTCTGCTATTGTAGTCACATATACTGCCCTTTTTTTTTGCACCACAGACTGTTAGGGTGGTGATGTGGTTTGGCTCTGTGACCCGACCTCACCCAAATCTCATGTTGCATTGTAATTCCCAGTGTTTGGGGAGGGACCTGGTGGGAGGTAACCCGGATCATGGGAGCAGATTTCCCTCTTGCTGTTCTCATGATAATGAGTGAGTTTTTATGAGCTCCGATGGTTTAAAAGTGTGTGGCCAGCCTGGCCAACATGGTAAAACCCTTTCTCTACTAAAAATACAAAATTTAGCTGGGTGTGGTGCCGTGCACCTGTAATCCCAGCTACTCCGGAGGCTGAGGCAGGAGAATCGTTTGAACTGGAAGGGCGGGAGTTGCAGTGAGCCAAGATTATGCCATTGCACTCCAGCCTGATTCCTAATCATTTCCTATATTCTGTAGTGAAATAGAAGGAATTACACTTTATAGTCAATGAAGGTCAATAGAAAGCTAAAAGGACAGAAAACAAGAGATACACTTCACTTTCATAAGGGGCTAATGCAAAGAATTCCCTAATCTTTCAAAGAAATTGTTTTCAGGCTTCTCAGACCTCCAAGTTTCCATTCCAGAGTTAAGAAATGAAAGTTGAGTATGATTTCCTGAAAGTCAGTGATAAGGCGAGACAACCTGGGTATTTATGAGTCTCTTATACTGTCATGCTTGAAACTGTAGAATGTTAAGCAGTCTACTGATTCACTAGAGAAATACTCCCAGTCATCCCAGGTTTGTTTACAACAACAAAGGAGAGACGTAGCTCATAGATCAGCATGTCATAAAATGGAGATAGCTTTCTGCCAAGGGCAAATTTAGAACTCTGAATGAAGAAAAGATACTGCACCCACACAGCATCCAGACACAGAAATCCAAGTGACACAATGTGGATGTCAACATTAGAACTGCCACATATAATACAGGGAAGCTCATAAAAAGAAACGTAATTTTCCTGTTGTAATTATACTTAGTGAAAATATCTCAGTAAAACCTTCAGAGTGAAAACACAGCTCAGGGGGATTGACCTGAAATAATTTACCAAATTAATGATTAATTGTCAAAGGACCTACACAAGCAACAACAAAGATGATTTTTTAATTACGTATGCACAACTCTGTGATAATAAATTTGAAAACATCAGTGAGTTGGATTTCTTTCAGGGAAAATACAAAATCTAGTTCAAGTAGAAGTAAAAAAGCTGAAACAAATCAAGAGCCATAGAAGAAGGAAGTTAGGAAACAAATTACAAAATGTTTCAAAAGAAAGCTTTGCCAGCCAATTCTTTCACACTCCCAAGGAACAGAGAATTAACATGATATATACATCACTAAAGAATATAAGAAAGAACAACTTTGGATAGAAGGATCTTTAGAAAGTTTGATGGTCTACTCTGCCATTAGAATCAGACAATGTCCTCAACCAGATCTTTCCTGAAAGAAAACCTTTCCCTAAGACTTTTTTTTCTTTTAGCAACAATGTTGCCTTTTCTCCTGGTTCCTTCTTAGTTTCTTCTTAACCAAAGGAGTCTAGGAGAAATGTTTGATGTTATGTTTCTCAGGAGTCTCTGGTCTTGCTCTTTGATGTTTTAGGATACACACAAGGATGTAGTCAGTCTCCCAGGCTAACTTTAAAGATCCTTATTTACCTAAATGTGACTTGTGGGAGGAATTCGGGAAATAACTTTCTAAAGCAATTAGTTGGTAAACCAAAGAAAAGAAAGGAACAACAGGAAAGACGCAAATGGGTGGCTTTTAAAAAGCATACTGCAGTGAGAAAAGTGTGGTCAGAGACCAAATGGTACAATGGGGAGTTTGAAAATGTTCTGTTGTTCTATATTTGCTTACAATTCTGTTCTGACATTAAGCCTCAATTTTATTAATACTACACATTTAAAACATAAAAATAACCTTAGAGGAAATTCATTTATGAATATAGATTAAAATGTTTCTAAATAAGATATATGCAAATTGAATTCAATAGGGCATCTAACATGATCAGGTTGGTTTTAATTCAGGAAGACAAAGATATAACTATAACAAATCTCTTTAATGGTAGAATGGTCAAATAAGACAATACTCCTGATAATTTCAATATATTCCAGAAAGACACATTATAATATGCAATACTTATTCCTGATACATATTTTGCAAACTGAACAATTCACCATTCAATATTTTTAAATAAGATCAAAATTATTTTTGGTGATTAATTTTTAGACGTTTTAGGAATGAGATTAGCATGCTGGCTTTCCCAACAGTATTTAACATTTTTCTAATTGTTCTGATAAATACCCAAAATGTAAAACAGTCATAACACTATAGCAATCAGAAAGTGTTAGCAGTGGAATGTATCCGAGACCTGGCACCAAAAGTTTGTTACTGGCAGGAATCAATATGGGTCTGCAGCAACCTCAATTCTTGTCTCCTCAGAAGAAAGAATTTGACTGAGGGGCATAAGGCAGAAGGAGAGGCCAAGGCAAGTTCTGGACCAGGAGTGAACGTTTATTAAAAAGTTTAGAGCAGGAACAAAAAGAAGAAAAATACACTTAAAAGAAGGCCAAGCGGCAACTTGAGAGAGTCAAGTTCGCAGTTTTATCTTAGTTCCTCAAGAAAGGACCTGCAGGTTCTCAAAAAAAGTATCAAAGAACTGAGACTCACTAGATCACCACATGGAGAAAATGAGATGCATGACCTCTCCATCGTGATTGTTTCCTCATCTCTCACTAGTTCCTGGTTTCTTATACATTATTACATTTCTTCCCTGGTAGATAAACTCCTAGTTTTAGTCCAACAGGGAAATGGATTTGAAACTGATCTCTCAGCTTCTTGTGCAGCACCCGATTAAGGTCTTCTTCCTTTGCAGTAATTGTCCGCTCTGTGATTGGCTTTTTATGCACAGCAAGCAGCAGGTCCTACACAGAATCCCTGGAGTTTTGTTAACATTTTCAAAGGTGTCACAGTGATTCTCAAATTTGTAGATAGGAATTAACATGCCTATTATATTTTTAAAAACGAAAAATAGTGAAAATAAATTTCACAATTTTAACGTTTGTCAAAAAAATGAACAGGAAATGAAAAAGCAAACTAAAATTTGGAAACATCGATTGAACTAAGAAACCTTTATATGTGATTTAGACACACCAAATCAATATTACTGGTTTGATTGCTTCATGCACAAGAAACGGAACAAAAATACATGTAAGTTGGTTCTGTTTGTTTTCTTTTTTGCCAGTATGCTTAGAAACTGGAAAGGAAAGTAGCTCAAAATGTCTGAAGAATGTGAGGTTTGCAAAATTTATCAGGCCCAGAGACACCAGTCATGCCTCCTGCACCTATCCCTGGGTTAGTGGGGTTAATTTCCTAAATTCATTTTGAATTTTTCTTTCTGGTAGTTTCCAGACTAGCTGATAAATTACCTAAAATGTTACCACACATTGCATAATGTGACCCTTACTTATTACCTTCACTTTGCCAGAATTTGTGATACAAAGAACAACCTATACCAATACCTTATGCCAATTTAAGAACTGCTCTTCCTTTTTCCCTTTGAAAAATCCACTTGTAACTGTAGCTAGTTAGCGTATATATTTGGTACAACTTGGGGATCTATGTATCCCAGGTTGCAATCTTCAAACTTGACCCAAATAAACTTTCTACTTATTATAATGTTGCCTCAGTTTCTTCCTTTAAGTCAACACAAACAAAAAATGGACCAGAAATCAGAAACTTGTGATGGTTAGGCTCAGCTGTGTCACTCATGATGTGGCTATTTATGCATTTATATGCTTTCTGTGTAAACCTTTTTCAGAAGAATGCTTAAAGAAGCACTTTAGAAGTCTGAGGCCGGGCGCGGTGGCTCAAGCCTGTAATCCCAGCACTTTGGGAGGCCGAGGCGGGTGGATCACGAGGTCAAAAGATCGAGACCATCCTGGTCAACATGGTGAAACCCCGTCTCTATTAAAAATACAAAAAAATTAGCTGGGCATGGTAGCGCGTGCCTGTAATCCCAGCTACTCAGGAGGCTGAGGCGGGAGAATTGCCTGAACCCAGGAGGCGGAGGTTGCGGTGAGCCGAGATCGCGCCATTGCACTCCAGCCTGGGTAACAAGAGCGAAACTCCGTCTCAAAAAAAAAAAAAAAAAAAAAGTCTGAAGCAGATGGATCACTGAGGTCGGGAGTTTGAAACCAGCCTGACCAACATGGTGAAACCCCACCTCTACTAAAAATACAAAAATTAGCCAGTCATGGTGGTATGTGCCTGTAGTCCCAGCTACTTAGGAGGCTGAGGCAGAAGGATCACTTGAAGCCAGGAGGCAGAGTTTGCAGTGAGCTAAGATCATGCCGCTGCACTCTAGAAAAAAAAAAGAGAGAAGCAAAAAATACAAGAATAGTTATTTTTGTTTTGGTTATTATTACTAAGTAACAAAAGAAAGGCCAAAAAAAAATTGAGAAGTGATAGACTTCAAATTTCCAACATACTGAATTTAAAAAATGTATCTCTATTAAGGATAGATAACTAACAGCAAATGAGATCATATAAGTCTTAATAATTTTTTTTAATCAGTTTGGTTTCCTGAATTCCATTTTCACCTCCCATAAAGTCATTTGTTTGGTCATATAAGCACTACCTCACACCAATCTGCATTTTATTACCCTCTATCTTCTCTTCTTTCTCTCATCAGTGCATTGTCTCCTGCCTCTTATTCAAGTCCTTGGTCATAATTGGCTGTCTCATGTAATAAACTAATTGCCACCAAAGTACAATTATGCACAATAAGATTACCTATGTCACTTCAGAGGACAGAACATGACTGGTTTTGACACTTATGTACTCCAAAAATGTGGTCACCAAAAATATCTTCAATAAATAAATATCTCTTAAACATACGTGTGTGTGTGTTTGTGTGTGCATTTTAGTTGTTCACAGAGACATAACATGCAAAATAATTCACTTTGGGATAATGCATGCCACAATCATAGGCAACTTTAAATTTCTGTGGTTGAATGAAGTTTCAAAAACTCTGTCCAAGTCTGATCTAAAGGGACTACTGATCTAGGCCCTTTGAGAAGTGAAACTTTTCAAAAATACAAAGTAGGAAATTGTGATCACTAAGCCAGAGTTACCACTGTGATGTTCCCTGTGTATGGCTTATTCAGAGCTCGACAAAAAAGAACACAGGTAAGCTGGTGGCCTCTGAAGCTCTAGCCCCATGCTTCTTCAAGGCTGAATCCTGTGAGCTATTCTTGCAGTGGCCTTTGATGTAAAATAGTGAAAACATTGGATTATCCTAAGAATACCATTTTAAAAGGAGGAATTTCTGGGATTGCTTTTTTTCTATTGCTGACCCAGAAAGACTCACCAATCCATGGGCTAGCAGATTGAAAAAGAGTGTGACAAGACCATCAGAGATTGCTTAGTTACAGTGAAAGACATGGAGCCACCATCATTTTCCACAGCAGGGATAAAACACAATTCTAGTATTCATAAGTCAGGAATCAGTGAGGGGAGGGGAGTTGCACATGGGGAAAATTCTAGAGCCAATTCACTGTTTCAGTACTGCTGGGCTACTTTTTCACTAATGAACAGAATTTTTTTCTACAACCGTTTACTGATAAGCACACATAAAAGACATAATTGTGTGTGAATATCATTTTTGAAGTACAGATGTTCTGATCAAAGACTGACCTACATTAGCTCAATTAACTTACATATGTATTCTCTTTAGTACTGTGGGCCATGTGATGTCTTAGTCACCGCCTCTGAAAGTTTTCCAATTTGATCTTAGTTGCAATCACTGCCTTGAGTTATTCATTCTAATGCACTTTGCATTCAACTCACCTGTCCTGGGTCACCTGGTCCCTGTTCACCCATAATATGCCTGTTTCATTACTCCAACAATCATCTCCTGGGCTTTGCTTTCATAATCACTGAAAGCAAAGTGAGGCTAAGTATTGCTTTCTGTCCACCCTGGGGATATGACCTGAAGACTGCTCCTTCTCATCTCTGGGAGACAACCAATTTTTCAAGTCAGCCCTTTGTCCTACATGGTCCATTTTCATTCCATCAGCTTATACTGAGAATACAGGATACGTGCCCTTGAGTCCAATGTCAGTTTGAGTCCCTTTTCTTCTGTTTTAGCCAAGCGTGGCTCCTGCCTCTAAACTTGCATTGCCTTTCCTTCAGCCATCCCAGCGGGTTGCTGGCCTAGAGTTTTATCTCCCCCAATGACTAAAGTACAGGATTGATTTCTGCATTGGGAGGAAATAATTTAATTGGTGAATAGCAGTCACTTTTGTTCTCTTGTATTCAGAGAATTTACAAGCTATATCAGTATTTCAAAAAATAGAGCCTTCAGGCAGGAGTAACATTTGAATCTGAACATCAGCCATCTATCTACCCGAAGCACTTAGTGCCCAGTGAAATTCAGTTGTTACTTGGAAAGCCTTAATAGGCACCATGGGACCCTAAGGGCCCTAACAAACTCACTCTTTCACACACATAAGCAGTCTGTCAACTATTAGTATCTAAATAACAAAGACACAATCCCGCAGCTCTCCCCACTTTCCTATCAAGCTCAATTCCTGCTCACTTAATTTTTGTATATTCCAAATTAAACTATTTAAGGTATTTTCTCTACTAAAACTACAACTAAACTATTATATACAATGAAAATATTTGTTAGTGTTTCCCAGAAATATAAGAATTGAATTAAATATCAACACTTTTAAAAGAATAAAGGTATTGTGGACTACTATGCCCCAAAATTCAAACAGCAAACATAGCTCTTATGCAAAGATGAACAGAGGGAGCCCCAAAAGGCTTGCCTTTGTGTTATAATATCCTCAGGAGGAGATAAACTGATACAAGCTATGTCCCAGGTCACTTTATACATCTGCCACAGTCACAGGGCCCACTTCAGCTCTACACTACAGAACCAAACAATATCAAATATCCTACATGCTGAAACTGATCAAAGCCAGCTATGCATACTAACATATTGAAATAAACAAAATGTCATAGGATATAGTTTCAATGAATACAGTAATAGAAGGATTTTGCTCATGGGGTAAAAGAAGAAGAAAACTCACTCTGAAATTCTAATGGGAGAAAAGGTGAATCATATGACTGGAGGATAAACTGGGTGGAAATCTGAGAAGCCACAAGTAGAATTCAGAGAAAACTGAGATTCTTAGAAACCTAAACGTCTCTTTCCAAGCCCTCACTCCCACCCTCACCCCATCCATATGTAATTTACGAATACTAAATTATATATTTGGTATAAAAATTATCCAGAGATGAATTTTCTTTCATACAATTTTTTGACATTCCAATTAAAATTTCTCCCTAAAATATCTTTATGCTGCTGTCAAAAGCACATGATAAAAATGCCTACAGGCTATTTGCTGTTTCAACACCAATAGAAACATAGTTAATCATAGGTGAGAATAATAAGGAAGTCACACAGAGGTGATAATGTTCATTTTGATTGACCCAGAATTTTTCTTTTTCAGATGATCATAAGTATGAGGAAGTACTAAACTAATTTTATTTTTTGGAGGACACTAGGGCTATTTGTTTTTATTTTTAGACTGAGTCTCGGTCTGTCACCCAGGCAGGAGTGCGGTGGTGTGATCTAAGCTCACTACAACTTCTGCCTCCCAGATTCAAGTAATTATCCTGCCTTAGCCTCCCAAGTAGCTGGGATTACAGGTGCGAGCCACCAAGCCCAGCTAATTTTTTGTATTATTAGTAGAGACGGAGTTTCATCATGTTTGCCAGGCTGCTCTCCAACTCCTGACCTCATGATCTACCTGCTTGGCCTCCCAAAGTGCTGGCATTACAGGCATGAGCCACTACGCCCGGCCAGGGCTATATCTTTTCTTTAGAAAACATGAATGACTTCTGTAAATAACTTTAATAATTAATATTCTATAGACTGTGCTATCAGAGATGAGCAACATTACAGAAAAATTGAGAAGAGATTTAGTAAGCAACGTCAAATGCCCTGACACAAGCTCATCGCTTTTTCTGCTGACAATGGACCTTCCTAAAACTGAATCAGCCTTACAGATAATTTTATCTCTTACTAGGCAGAAGCAACAAGAAGAACGATTATTCTAAATTATATTACTTAATTCTGACCAACAGAACTGACAGAATACTAGGGAAAGCACAGATACTTTTTGAAGAAGAGGTAGTTTTGGGTTTGCCAATTTAAAACTATGTAACTTTGGGCAAATTTTATGAACATAAATTTTAATGTATGTATAATAAAAGAAAAACAACCTATTTCACACATATATGTGTGTGTGCACATACATACATACATATGTGTGTGTGTGTGTGTGTATATATATATAAATATATATATATAGAGAGAGAGAGAGAGACACACACACAGAGAGAGAACAGCATTACAGCATTTCTGGTTCAGAGAAGACATCCAGTATATTGTAGGCATTATTACTGAATATAGAAGCATGAGAAATATTGGGGGAAAGTTACTACATAACCTAAAGGTCACAATAAACAACTAAGCATTTGGTGTAGCCTAGATACCAGAAAAACATTTTTTAAAATATATATACTATCGCATTTTAGGTTCTGGGGTACATATAAAGAACATGCAAGATTATTGCATAGGTACATACGTGGCAATGTGGTTTGTTGACTTCCACCCTATCACCTATATCTGGCATTTCTCCCCATGTTATCCCTCCACAACTCCCTACCCCCCATTGTCCCTCCCCTAGTCCCCTGCCCAAGAGACCTCAGTGTGTGATGCTCCCCTCCCTGTGTCCATGTGTTTTCACTGTTCAACACCCGCCTATGAGTGAGAACATGTGCTGTTTGATTTTCTGTTCTTGTGTCAGTCTGCTGAGAATGATGGTTTCCAGGTTCATCAATGTCCCTACAAAGGACATGAACTCATCATTTTGATGGCTGCATAGTATTCCATGGTGCATATGTGACACATTTTCCCTGTCTAGGGCATTATAGATGGATATTTGCATTGGTTCCAAGTCTTTGCTATTGTAAACAGTGCTGCAACGAACATATATATGCATGTGCATGTGCCCTTATAACAGAACAATTTATAATCCTTTGGTTATATACCCAGTAATGGAACTGCTTGGTCAAATGGAATTTTTATTGTTAGGTCCTTGAGGAATTGCCACACTGTCTTCCACATGGTTGAACTAATTTACACTCCCACCAGCAGTGTAAAAGTGTTCCTATTTCTCCACATCCTCTCCAGCATTGGTTGTCTCCAGATTTTTTAATGATCGCCATTCTAACTGTTGTGACAGAAAAACATTTTAAAACATTTATACAAAAGAGGCATATGCACATATCTTCATCACTGGGGACTCTGAAAGGAAATAAGTATTAAGGGAAATAGAAAACTGATTTAAAAAATAAATTCTAACTCTACAATCTTGACTCAATTTTGTCCGTATGTCCATGCTATTTCCTTTGGCTGAACTTTCATTTTCAAATTGTATTATTTCACAAATTAGAGAGCAATTGTCTCTGCATGTCTAATCCAATTTTTCACCTGCCTGCCTTATATGTAGTCATGTTTTCCTTTCATTATTGCATGGTCCTTCTTTCTTCCTTTTCTATTTTCTCCTTTTTATTATTAGTAACACTAGTAGTTAGCAAAGCACAGAATGCTGGTAACTAACATTGCACCCTGTCCCCAACATATCTCATTACAGGTGTAATTGGGCCACAGAAAGATGGTGAGGGTAGGAACAGTCCATTGAAAGTGACTTCATTTGAGTTTCTCCATTCCAATGGGTCCTAACACTAAGACCTGCAATTCATGAAGCTACACAATCAGCACTCTTATCTTCTTCAGAGCAAAGAACAGAACACCCATTATTGAAGCAAGAAATTTACTTATATTTTTGTACTTCAGCTCTCCTAATGCATATAAAAAGGAAATATGTAAACAACTAAGAAGTATGTGTTCTGTTTTATTGAATAGCACTTTTGCATGAATCATCTCAGGGCAAAAATACAATAAGCTACATCAAATTAAAATGCACAAAACAACCACAGCAGAAAATAAAATGGCACTTGAAGCATAGACTTAATCTGTCAACTATCAGTTGTATGCAAAACAGCAATAACAAAAGCATGGTCTATCACTGTGCCCTAACAGTTAGATCATGACATATTCTGGAAGCATGATGTTACACACTAAAGTATGTATTTTCTGTCTTCAGTTTCATAGAGTATAAATTTAGAGGGGATTTGCAAAAATATACTAACTGATAGCAATAATCATAAGGATGTAAAAGATCATTTTCTAAAAGAGTTAGGGTCCATATTGATGGCAGCAGCAGCCCATCTGAAGCAGTTGTTGATGGCTGCACTGGGGGAGGCATGGATAGGCTGCATGCCTTATGGAGCCCTGACTCATTCTGAGTTGGTGGGCAGGAGCCCAAACTTCCAGGCTGCAGCCGCCCACCGTGTCTGGGGACCCAAGCATCCCTGCCCTCTCAGGGGCCTGGGAAGCAACCAATCCCCACCCCCACAGGCCTCTTCCTACTGCCTAGCCTCTTCCCACTGCCTGGCCTCTTCCTACTCCTAGTGCCCACTTGGATTTTGGAGCAAAGTTGTGGCTGAGCCCAGGTATTGTCACAACCTGGCAGGGTGTGTGTGCAATCAGGGCAGTGCTGACACACCAGCCCCTTGCCACCTTGGCCCCCTCTGGACTTTGGGTCCCCATGAGCATAAGAGGGAGGCTGAGAGAGGACTAAGGGAGCCTTGGTGCAGGCCTGCAGTTCCCCTCAGCATGGACAGCAGGCACTGTGGACAACATATTGATGGCATCAGGAGGCAGACAGGTTCCTGAGAAGAAAGGGGAAGGTAACTGGTGATACCCCACCTTCAAGCCAGGTACTGCCAGGAACCAGGGGGCTGAGCTGCCAATTCCAGAGACTAGAGTGAGAACTTCCAGTGCTTTTTCTGGGCCTGTCCATGGCCACCCATGGACCAGTTAGCGCATACTTCCTCCCCTCTGAAGCCCATAAAAACCTCAGACTCAGCCAGACTTGGGCAGATGACTGGGAATCTGCCTGAGGATGGGAGCTACCGATTGTGGGTTTCCTCTCCGCTGAGAGCTGTATATTCATCAGGACAACCTGTCTGTAGATAAGAGTGACCTACTCCAGGTCTCCTCCCCACTAAGAGCTAGAGACATCAGGATGACCTGCCTGTGGGAAGGAGCGATCCACTTTGGGTCTTCTGAGATCGGTACTGTTGCTCAATAAAAGGTACCTTCTCACATTGCTCACCCTCCAGTTGTCTGCATACCTCATTTTTCCTGGACATATAACAAGAACTCTGGACCCACAGATGATGGGACTGAAGGAACTGTAACACAAAAAGGGCTGAAACTTGCCCCTCTGCTCTCCATGTTGCCTGTGATAAAGAGAGAAGAGCAGTGACTCTTCGGGGACCCCAAACTTAGGAGCTCTCAGAGTCAGGGCTGTGACACCCTCTTTAGGGCTCTTTGTGTTCCTGGCATCTCCAAGATTCCAGGCACCCCCATGTTTCCTGGTTCCAGAGTTGAATCTGCTCATGGTATGTCTGGTCCAGCCACAGCAGGGAGCCAGTGCCATGTCAGCACCTGGAGCTGCTCACCCTGCCACAGCGAGCATGCCTGGCTGTGCACAGTGGCCGGACCCCATGCTCACTCTCATACACCCCTCTGCTCCACTGCTGACTTGCCCTTGGCAGGCATGGGATCTGGGCAAGTAGCAAAAGCCAAATACAGCCTGCCAGGCTAAGTGGTGAGAATGCGCCCAGCAGGCCCAAGCAAAACTTGGGCAAAGGCACCACCAGCCACAGGTTTCCAGCTGGCAAAGTGACACCCTAAGGATCTTGTGACAATATCATAAAAATATTGATCTTATTCTTTCTTAAAACTAATGTGTGTATTTCAAAAGGGTATCCCTTGAAAGATAAAATGGATATACAATGGGGAATAAAACAAAACAAGAATAAGCAACTATTAAGATGTATAGACTATGCCCGTATTTAAAAACAGAAAAAGGAAAAGAGAAAAGACTTTGTTCTTCTTAGAAAATCACTGACCCCCTTCCCTTCCCTACATATGCTCTGATTAGCTCAATAGCAGTCTTTTTCTCATCCAAAGCCTTCAACCTTGAAAAAGTACTCATCTCTATGCAAAGCAATTAGGAAAAGAAGTGTGCCCTGCACAAGATAGCTTCTCAATAATGATGCTTTGACCATCCAGAGCAACATGGAGAGGAGACAGGCATTAATGAGTCAGGTCTGCTGGAAGCAGCACACATCTTAGAAATAAAAGGCTTTGAGATAAGGGGCAAAGTTCCATCTCTGAAGGCCATGGAGTCCTTCACATTTCTTTATTTCTGGATATTGTGTGCTGAAATTAGAATAGTCCTTCTAAGTTTGGTTAGTGTCTGCTGACTCAGGTTAGCAAAAAGAAATTGACTTTAACATAATTTGAAATGCTAATTATTTCTACATGGTCATTACTTTCAGAGAAATTATTGCAGGAGCATACACTTCTTTAACTATGCCCACTTAATTTTGTTTGTTGCTCTTAAGCATATGAGTAATGCTTGGGCAATTTACCAGAAAAACTAAAAATTCCAAATTCCTCCCAAAATATGACAATAAAGCTAGAGGAGTAGTTTTGGGAATAGACTCACAAAGCAAGGCTTAATATGATTATTTATGTGTAAAGTGTATAATCCTAAGCCATAATTTAATTGAAATTTCAAGATATCTACTACGGTTGATTGTATTTTCCTCAAATGACCATGATAAGATTTCTAGTCCCATATTTTCTTCCAGATCCTTGCCACTAACCTTCATCTAACACCCTTCCTTGAAATTGGATGGGACTTCATGACTGTCTTGACAAACAGAATATAAGAAGTGATGCTGTATAACTTCTGAGACTACATTCAGAAACAATTCAGCTTTTGCTGGCTTTCCATACATACTGTTTCTTCTAAGGACAAGACAATTGGGAGCCAATGAGTAAAAAATCTGGCTACCATAAAGCTGCCAATTTGTCAAGATCACAGAGAGAGACTACAGAGGCATAGAGAGACATACTCAGAGAAGCCATCAGATAATTCTAGCCTCTGGTCCCCAAGCCTTCCAGCAGAGGATCTAGACATTATAAAGCAGAGACAAGCTGACACACTTTGCCTTAACAATGTCCTCACCCCACAGAATCTGTGAACACAATCAAGGGCTGTCTTGTGCTACCAGGTTTGGGGACATTTTATCATATATCTGTAATAAGCGTAACACCCACATACAAGACATTCAGAGGGAACTTGTAGATAAATTTCCACTAGTGACTCTGACTCTTCCCTTTATCTTCACTGTCTTTTAGATATGGTATCAACATTTCCATGTCAGTGTTAGATTTTTTTTTAATGAAATAATAAGAGAACTTAATGACCAATCAAAAACATTAATACAAATGGTAGGAAGGACACTAAATACTTTGACCTGTCAATAAAATTAAGTAAGGTGAAAAGTCTTCCCAAATGAGTCTGATAGGGCTGTCCTCAGAACACACACACACACACACACACACACACACACACACTCATACACAATGTCTAATACGGCCAAGTGGTAAAGCAAACAAGATAGATATACCTCTCTCTTATTCTTTATATCTCACTTGCAATATTCCAGTATCTTGTCCTTGAGTGTCAAAGTCCAAGCAAGAGAAATTAACTTGGGGAGATTGTCAGAAGAAATCAATAATACTTAGTGACAAATCTGCACAAAGAAAAAGAGTAATTTTTCATGAAAGATTTTCTCATTACTTAATTTTCAATAAAAAATGAAGGCTGACATGTAATTAAATGTGCAGGTTTTTGCTGTTTGTACATACTAGCCACCGTCATCACAATAACAGGTCATTTTTTTTTTGAAGGATCTTTAGAAGCACAATAACTTTTCTTAAAAGACCTCAGGGAATAAGGAAAATGGTATTATGCTCTTTTCTATTCATTTAGCAAATATTTATAGAGTAGCTAGAATGTACAATGGAAGTTCTAGGCATTTGGGTTATAATGAATCGCTCAGGACAGGAGATAAGGCCATTCCATAAATAAAATAGAAAGTAATGAAACAAAGAAAAACAAGTATGATTTTTCAGAGATATGAGGAATTTCTTCTATATGTAGCAGGATAGGGTCATGAAAGACTATATGAATGGAAGAGAATAAATTGAATATTAGGAAAAGAAATTTTTATACAAAGAAGTAATGTATTAAAAGGGAAAAACTTGGAAAACTGTGGAATCAAGAGTGTATAAAAGAGAGGAAGGAAACAGGACTGGAATAGTAGGTGAGTAGAGGGTGTGTGTGTGTGTGTGTGTGTGTGTGTGTGTGTGTGTACATGTCTGTATTTCCAATTTCGGGATCTCTAATCTTCCACCTACATAGATATGTAGGCTCTCTTGAGCTACTAGGTTTTGGGACATTTTATTATACAACTGTAATAACTGGAAGACCAACATATGCATTCATTCGTATATACGTGAGAGATTAGAGACCTTCAGTGATTTTTTAAAAGGTTGGAATTTAGGCAAGAGCAATGATTTAAGATTTTTGAGAAGGGAATGGCATAATATGGGCTGTGCCTCAGGAATAATAGTATCTTTTATTTACATGGCACTACCATTAAAAAGCACCTCTACGTATCTTATGTTCCTATCACAAAACTCTTTGAAACATGTAGAGAAGAAATTATGAGGCCGGGTGTGGTGGCTCAAGCCTGTAATCCCAGCACTTTGGGAAGTTGAGGCAGGCTGATCACGAGGTCAAGAGATCGAAACCATCCTGGCCAATATGGTGAAACCCTGTCTTTATTAAAACTATAAAAATTAGCTGGGCGTGATGGCGTGCACCTGTAATCCCAGCTACTTGGGAGGCTGAGACAGGAGAATTGCTTGAGCCTGGAGGTGGAGGTTGCAATGAGCTGAGATGGCTCCACTGCACTCCAGCCTGGTAACAGAGTGAGACCCTGTCTCAAAAAAAAAAAAAAAAGAAAGAAATTGTGATCAAAATAATTCACCTACAATCTAATCTAACTGTTATTGGGTGGCATAAACCAAACTAAGCACCAAGCCTTGTACCAAATTTCTGTGGGCTCTCCACTAAAACACAGTGAGCTCATTGGTGGTGTGTGAGAATGAAGGTGAAGAGACAAGGGGATCAGGGAAGAATCAGAATTAATCCCATTGAAAGATGATGATAGTGGGTGCGAGATGAGTTATTTCCTATTCATATAGGAGGCAAAATTATCTAGTTGGAAGATGTTAGACCACATTTCTCACTGCAAAAAAAAAGAATATAAAACTTTTACATTTTGTATGACATATGTATTGCCCTCAGCAAATCATTCTGTAATTCTTCAGTTTATAGAAGAATTCATGGTTCTCTTAGTAACTCGATTAGCATTATAGAAAATTAAATGGAAAAAGCATATGTTCTTTCTAAAACAAAATAAAATTTTAACATTTTTCTTATTTTATAAAATGTATTATAACACTGGGTAATGAAAATATCATGCTTTAACACTTATAATGGGAATGACATTAAAGCCAAATATTTTAAGAAGATTTAGAATACTCAACATATTCTAATGAAAGTAAAATTATCCTTTATTTTCATCACAATCTTCATAACAAAAGTGAGTACTAAACAAAAGATAAAGTTCTTCTCTTTTTTTCCCCATTTTTCCCAGCTCTTAAAACAATTCATAAAAGTTCCATCAACACTTTGGACTTTTATATACAGATCTAATTAAAAAGCCTAGAGGTGCATGCTACGCTAAGCTTTAAGAATTTAAAATTGCTAAAAAATCAATAAGAAATTAACATGGTAAACAATAGTCAGTCTTGAAGATCGTTGCAAATTCACAAAATGTTTCTAAGTCACGGCAGTTTATCCCTAGTGCTCCAAGGAAACAAGATAGTTTTTTCATAATTATGCTTCCTTATGAATGGTAATGGTGATTATTCTTTCCCCCTCTTCACTATCTTGTCCTGTGCCTTATTAGAGTAGAGGAAAAATGATAATTAATCAACATGAAATCACACCAAAGAGAAGCAGGGCCAAATGGATACAACACAGCACCAAGAACTCCTACGGCAGAATAATTGCCCAGGATTTCCACACAGAAGATGTGTGGGCAAAGTTTCAGAAGCTATTTTATCAAAAATTGAACAAAAACAATTAAAACGTTGATGCATTTTAACTGACACAGAATTACCTTTTCTCCTTCTTAACAACTCTGCCAAAGCTACCCTCACAAGCAAATGTCAGGAGACACATTTCATAGTTAAGTCGATAATCAAACAAGAACAGCTGTCTGTGTCTGGCACATTGGAGATTCTGAGAGCATTTACCAACTAGACAATCTGGAAGCCAGATTTGTTAAGTAAAGACAATATCCACCTAGATATTCATGGAAGGATATTCTACCAGGAAGGAAGGGAAAGAAACGTTTACTTCCCGGTATAAATATGTTCACATTTGCACTCACATGAGCTTCATCCTGTGGCACTGAGAGCTCTCAATGCATTCATCTTCAGTCTTTCCCAGATGAAACTTTATAAGTAGGAAATACCTAATACTGGATATGTTGAGTGGGCCCTTCTGCCTGTAACAAGACCACCAACTGTACTCAAGGAAGTGCTGCAAATAATGAGGGAGAGAAGTGCCATCAACTTTTCTCCCCATATTGTAACAGTATCCTAGTCACTTCACCATCCAAATATCATTTTAAAAACTCATTGAACATTGCTGAAAATACTCTCTTGCCTACAGGAAAGTATACTGATTGGAACTAAATTGGCTTAATCTTTTTAGTGTTTTAATCTTCAGGGTCTTTAGGTTTTCCCTGCCTTTTCCATTAGGAAAGATATTTTTCTATGATCTCCCTTCATCAAGTGATTTGCTTGACTTAAAAGTCACTAAATCTTTGTGCAAGTGTTTCTATTTTTAAGATGTTAAAACTATTGTTAAGATCTATAATGCAAACTGCTACAAAAATTTAGACATTTTTAAGACAGTGGGTCATATACATTTTGTTTAATTTTTGAGTTCCCGTTAACTTCCAGTACACCAATCACATTCTTTCCCAAGTACCTATCAAATATCCCTTACAGTTGAGAAAGGATTGCAACTTTCCTCCTGACTCTCCTTTGGAGGATGTTGGTTATTTATATTTATATTTTGATCCAGAATACTATCCCGACACACAAATAGTAAACATGATCTCTTCAAAGAGACATAAATCTTTAGAGTAACATGCCAACAACAGAGTAACAAGCCATAAATGTGGTTGCTGAAAAAAAAATCTCTATAACTGCACCACCAGTGATAAGGAGTTAGATGGAGTGTGAAATAGAATGGTCACTTACAGTGTTTGTATCTCCTACAGCTCTCCTGTGTTAACATCACACAGATATTTCTCAGTATCAATATTGTATCCTTGAGTTTTTTACTGGAGTATTTCCTTACAGTACTCTATGATGCAGATTCAGCCCCAGCTTTTCCCAAACACACCCTTTTCCTCCCTACCCTCACATCTTATCACATGTGGAGGGCTAATGGTAGCTGGCTCAGGAGAAGTTAGCTCCTAAATATGAATACTAAGCATTGAGGAGATAGAAACCAAGTGTTGCAGGTGAATTGGATGGCGTGAGATTTCCCTGCAGCACTTTGTTTCTCATGATTCCATGAGATTTTCCTGCTTCTCTCCCAGCTGAAAACGCTCTGGTGGATTTCCATAGTTTATAGGAAAATATAAACTATGGCTCACAAGCCCTGCATGATCTGATTTTCATGCCCCCTTTTTAACTCAAGCTTTGTCTAGACTCCTACTTTCTCATCATGCTTCTGCCACACTGGCCTTCCTGCTGCCCTTTCAGCACCAGCATGGCGTATTGCATTAAGAACGTAGACTGCATACATGCAAATCGCAGCCCTGGCTCTGGCACTTGCCAGCTATGCAATGTTGGTCAATTTACTTAACTACTCTATGCAAGACGAGACAATTCTCCTACTTGTAATTTAGGAATAATAATAGTAGCTACCTCAAAAGGATGCCATGAGGATTAAGTGATTCAAATTCACAACGGACTTGGAACTGTGTCTTACTCATACTAGATATTTTGCTGATTATTCTTCCTTTCTAAACTAACATAATTTCTGTCCCCTCTATTAGGAATGTTATTACACTAGTTCTCAGCTCAGATGTTTGCTCCTCTGAGCAGCCTTCCTCATCTAAACACGTAAACACCATCCACCCTCGTCTATCTCATCCAAATACATAAACACCACCCACCCTGACAGGTTATGCTTTTTCACGTTACCTTTGTAGTTTTCCCTCATTACCTTGTTCTCACATTTCTTTCCTTTCATTCTACCAATTCTCATCAGGATGCAAGCTCCATGAGGGCAGAGACCCTGCTTTCTTTCAAATCCCTAGCTCTTGACATAGAACTTGATGCATATTGAGTATTTGTCTAAATATGTGTTTAATTCATTAGTTAATGGCATTTGGAGACTTGGATTCCAGTCTCATTATTTGAAACGTCATTTAATTTCCCAGCACTTTAATTACTTTATTTATAATTGAAGATAATTACAGGCTCTCTGTCTCTGCCTCAGTGTGAAGCACAAATTGGATAATCTACATGAAAGTGCTTATAGAAACTGTAAATATTATCACAATGTTCATTGTTATCTTAAAGAAACCAGTTAATATAGTAGGATTGGCACTAGGCTTAGAGTCAGAAACCTAAATGCAGCTCCCTTCAAGTCCTTATTTTGAGACTAACTTTTTGAGCTTCTGATTCTTCATTGCACAAATGGTGGCAATATCATTTTACAAGGATTATATGACTCATTAGACAAGAACAAAATTTATGTGTGAAAATAAATGAAATGTTACTTATAAAGCAATAAAATTAAACTAAGACAGCCTTAATATTTCTCTCAGATTGACAGGCTTCTTCCTGACTATAGGCCCCTGACCTACCAGTTCTTAGAGCATTTGCTTTAGAAAACATGCTGTAAATTCTTGCTCTGCCCTTTTGAGATATTAATATTCTTCTAGCCTCTTGCCAATATTACAACCCAACTCCTGGGAACTAGGAGCCATTTATTTGAAAAGTAATTATTAAGAATAATAAGGCTGGGTGAGGTAGCTGTAGTCCTAGCTGCTCAGAAGGCTGAGGTGTAAGGATCACTTGAGCCCAGGAGTTCAAGGCCAGCCTGGACAAAATACAAAATAGTGAGACCTTGACAAGAAAGAGAAAGCAAGAAAGAAAGAAAGAAAGAGAGGGGGAGAGAGGGAGGGAGGGAGGGAGGAAGGAAGGAAGGAAGGAAGGAAGGAAGGAAGGAAGGAAGGAAGGAAGGAAGGAAGGAAAGAAGGAAATAAATGAAACAAAACAATTACAAAGCCCATATCTCCAGGCTCCCAGCAGGGGGGAAAAGTAGGAGTGTAACATTGTTAAGTGCGAATTAGACATAGATGGCCTAATTACATTGACCAATGTCCTCCAGTACTTTTGCACTAGCTCAAGGCTGCTTAAAAATACTGCCTTTTGTCGAAACAGAGTTGAATTCAATCTGTCTCTTCCATTATAATTATCTCTATCTCTGTTGCAATAATCTTGAATAAAGTCTTTCTTGTCATTTAACCTTTCTCATGATTTTTTTTTGGCCAATTACAAAGATAAAAACCAAGACACTAATGGCTTGGGCTGAGCTAATTGCAAATCCCTCCAAGGTAATCTCAATCAGGCTAACCCCTGTCTATCTCTCTAAATACTTTTCTCTTCTCTTTTCACCTTCTCATATCTTATCTTTTCTGGTCTGAAAGAACTATACCTTCAGGTTTCTCCCTATAATTGATGTTCACATGTAAATAGTTTGATGACAGTGACTGCTTGTCTAATTTGATTGTATGATTTTTATAACAATTGGCATTGGTGTTGTTCAACACAGGTCACTTCTGGGTCTAAGTCTCTTATTCCGTTGAGATGAGCAGGTTAGATCAGACCATGCTTTTTCAATCCTGTTACTTAACGAATCTAAAATACTTTTCAGAGTTTTTCTTTATATCTTGATAGTGCATCTACAATCCCTTGGGATGTTGAAGAGAAGATATAAACCCTCTACCAAAAAGCTACAATGGTAACTCTGCCATGTAACTTGTTAAAGTTTGAATGTACAGATTGTTATCACTCTCTTTACATCATCACTCCTGTACTAACACTACATTTACCTGCAATTTACATAAACCTCCCTAAGATAAATTCAGCTCTGAATGACACTTGGTGAAATCAATTTTAGATACCTAAATTCAAAATTAAATTAACATTTATTTAGCAAAGAATTATCACACTGCTTTAGATGTTTATTTTATTTATTTATTTTTATATTTTGAGATGGAGTTTCACTTTTGTGGCCCAGGCTGGAGTGCTATGGTGCAATCTTGGCTCACTACAACGTCCATCTCCTGGATTCAAGTGATTTTTCTGCCTCAGCCTCTCAAGTAGCTGGAATTACAGGCATCCACCACCAGGCCTGGCTAATTTTATATTTTTTTAGATTCATAGCTTCACTATGTTGGCCAGGCTGGTCTTGAACTCCTGACCTCAGGTGATCTGCCAACCTCGGCCTCCCAAAGCGCTGGAATTACAGGTGTGAACCACAGTGCCCAGCCACTGCTTTAGATTTCTGAAGATTATTTTAGTTTTAAATTTGTTGCTCTTTTTAGAAGTCATCATTCCTTTGAAAATATCACATGATTCAGAATATTTCTCCTGGCTACATTTATGTTTATTGATCCCATGCCTTCAACATAATGGTCTCCCCATTTACTGAACTTCTGTATTCAGAACATCTTTCAGTTTAGAACTACTGAAGAATCTGCTTTCAGTAGATAAAGGTGGAATTTCTAGACAAATAGATATCCATGAAAATTAAAAAGGAATATCAAGGTAAATCAGATTTATATTTGATTCAGCAGCTGATTTTCATTTGATCATTTGTCTGATTTCTTTTTCAACCCCTTGCAGGTGGGTCCTGTTTAATCTAATAGTTGCTTTTTGTCAAAAAAAAGAAAAAAGAAAAGTAAATATGTGATACTGTTCATCTGTGGACATAATTTAAATTCAGTTAAAATTTTCTTGAGACTCTATGAGGAAAATCTTCCTTGATTTGCAAAGGACTAATCAGTATAAATAGAATAAAATTAATGCCCTCAATGCTTTATTTGGCTTTCCATTTTGATACTATTTGATAAGGACTGTTTGGTTGATACTGTAAACATGTAGTCAGTGAGCATGCCAAAACACTCATTTTATAGAAATCAAAATGGTTTAACCTGTCAACAAATCAGTGTAACATAAGAATCTTAAAGAAATATACTACAAAGAGCCCCAAAGAAGAAACGAAAGCTTCATATTGAGCTATACCAACACATATAAACTCTCTCAAGATGATTCTCCATTCCTTTTTCCTTAATAATCCTAAGTACTCCTTTAAACAATCAAGATATTTTCCAAAATACCCTAATACTAACCTCCTCTTATTCGGTGAGAGTTAGAAGAAAAGAAGTACAATGTTTTTGGAACATACAGATTGTCTCATTTACTCCTCCTAGCAGCCCTACAAAAGAGGAATTGTTATTTCCATTTTGTAGATAAGAAAACTCAGCCTTAAAGTGCTTAAGTAGAACTTATCCAAGGACAAACATAGAAATGTCAGAGCCAGAATCTAACACTAGTTCCATTTAAATAAAAAACCATATGTTTTTTCTTATACCACACTATCTCTGGCATTGAGAGAATGATTTTGTATCAGGAGGCTGGGGACAATATTAAAAAGAAAACAGCTGTAAGATTTATTGCCGAGGTAAAATAAGGAAACTGAGGCATGTATTAAAAAAAAAAGTGAGAAGCTAATTTATTCAGCACCAGGGCAACCTCAATGGTCCAAGAGGGGCCAGAGAAGTCACACCTGGTTGTTCAGGGTGTGGGGTTTTATGGGGTGTGCAGGCAATTGATTGGTTACTGGAAAACAAAGAGAAGGCATTTCTATTGGCTGTTGAGGAGTAGGAAGTACATGAAACTAGCTGCCATTGGTAGGTGGGTGGGACTTTGGGTAAGTGGGCCTTGACTGACTACTGGGGAAATAAAGAGAAGGCATTTCTATTGGCTGTTGAGGAGCAGAAAGTACATGGAGTTAAAGTAGAAAGTAGCTGCCATTGATAGGCGGGACCTTGGGTAAATGGGCCTTGATTGACTACAGGGGAAACAAAGAGAAGGCATTTCTATTGGCTGTTGAGGAGCAGGAAGTACATGGAGTTAAAGTAGGAAGTAGCTGCCATTGATAGGCGGGACCTTGGGTAAATGGGCCTTGATTGACTACAGGGGAAACAAAGAGAAGGCATTTCTACTGGCTGTTGAGGAGCAGGAAGTACATGGAGTTAAAGTAGGAAGTACATTAGAATAGCTGCCATTGGTAGGTGGGCAGGACTTTGGGTAGGCGGGTTTGCCAGGGGCATACGGGGCAGGGAACGGTGGGGCTGCTTTTAAAAAAAAATTCTCTACAGGGTTTTTAACAGTGGGTTGGAGGTTGGATGGATAATTTAGTGCTGAGTGTGGGCTTGGGCATGGTATGCAGAGGCGGGTGCAGGGAAGCTTTGTGGGGAAGCCAGATAATGAGCTCGGGTGATGACGCAGTTATCAGGCACGGAGAGTGATGAATGTGTCCGTTTGACTCCCGGCAAGTCAACTGGCATTACAACAGCCAGTCTTGGTGATATGTGTGCTTTGTCCTTTCATTCCCCACAAATTGGAAGGACTGGAGTGAAACATAGGTTTGATTTGGAGTCTTATTTGACAATGGAAATGATTTTCCTCTAAAATATCTTTCAATAAAATAAAGATAATGTAAAAAACATCTCCGTGCAAATATAATGGGAAGCACATCTTTCTGGTGTCGATTTTTGTGAGGAGCTTTCAAAGATATAATTCAAGGCCAGAAATAACTATTTGATTACAAATGCCATTCAAGTTTGTACATAGCCACTTTTATGAAATGCATTTGCTGCTTTGTCCATATCTCTGAGAGAAAGGCCTTTCCATTACCTGACTGCTTTCCCTAAGGTACTCTAGCTACTTTCTCAACGAGGTTTGTGATAAGACTTGTGCAACCCCAAAGCCAGACTGTGTGTCTCTCTGGTCATTGGTCAACTGTCTCGAACTATGATTACTAAGATCCCTATTCTGTGGCCTGCATAGTTTGTTTCTTAAGTGATGTTGTACCTAGAATTCAACTTTCTTAGGTAGAATGATTAATTTTATGTGGCAACTTGGTTAGGCCATAGTACCCAGATACATGGTTAAACGTATTTAGATGTTGCCATGAAAGTATTTTTTAAATGACATTAACATCTAAATCAGTAGACTCTGAGTAAAGCAGACTTACTCAGTTATCCTTCACAATACAGGTAGGCCTTATCCAGTCAGTTGAAGACCTTAAGAAAGTTAATGATCTCCCCTGAAGATAAAGGAAATCTAGCAGTATGCCTTTGAACTAACACTACAATATTAACTTTTCCCTGGGTATCTAGCCTGCCAGCCTGCTTACCCTACAAAATTTGGACTTGGCAGACTCCTTAATAGAGTGAGCCAACTCCTTAAACTCTCTCTTTCTCTCTCTCTCCATGTATACAGATACAGATTAGATATAGATACACCCATACTTGCATGTGTGCTTGTACACACACACACACACACACACACACACACACACACACACATACATCATATTGGTTCTGTTTCTCTGGAGAACCCTGATTACTGTATACTAGGTGGACCATACTACTCTGGAGGTAATCTTTAATATCAGTTGATATCATGAACCTCCCTCTCCTTTTGATTTCCTAAGATTCTCAGCCCTCAGGTTATCAAATGACCAAGGTACTTAGATTGTTCTCATGTTCTTGGTTCCATGTACAGCTTTTGAAATAATTACCTGTTTCTAATGCTGACTCTTATTATTCCACTCTTTCCTTCCTTTATTAACATGCATTCTTAATGAAACCAATTTTAAAAAAATAAACAGACAATATTGTCTATTGCCCAAACTATTAATACTATAAGAGTGACCTCACAACTTTTCTATTACCCATAAAGCAGTCAACATGATCCTTTAAAAAGATAAATTAGTTCATGTTATTCCTCTGCTTCAAATCTTCAAATGGATTTCCTGCATGTATGACAAAACCTGAACTCATCACTGCCATGTCTTATAGAGCCCCAGCTGATCTGTTTGCTGTCACCTCTTTAAATTCATGTCATACACCACCTACTGCATGCTGGTCACATTTCTTACCTTACTCAAACAAGGTAAGTTTTAAAGGTAGTTGGCATCTCGGGCTTTTGATCATTGCTATCAGCAAGACTTGAATGCTCTTCCTGAGTTTTTCTTGTTGGGTTCATATTTCCACAGGGAGCACAGTGAAACAGTTCCCTTCTTGGACTGAACATCTTTGCCTACTTCTTTCATGGGAATTTAAGTAATATGAGAGGACAAAACTATCTGTCCTGTTGAGCCTGAATTTCTAGGGCCATATAAATACACTAAATACTTATGTCTCATAAATATTCATGGAATGAAGAAATTCAGAACAAGATACTTTCCATGTTTCAAAAGCAAAATTAAACAAACCTACAAAAAAAGTTCTCAAGATAGACACCCAGGAATCACCTATTTAACATGGCATACAACCAAAAGGCTGTCCTCAGGAATAAAGCAAAGAGTAAGTTTTCAGACCTAAAATATAAGATGAGCTCTGGACTGGACCAGAACTAAAGCTAATAGCAGAGCACTGACCAAAAGCTCATTGTCTCCCTGAAGACATGATCAGTGGCAGGAAAGAGTCAGAACTAAGCCATCAAGGAAATGTTAAGAAATCTTGGCAAAAACAGCAGCTGCTGAAGCAAAAATGAATACAGAAACTTTATCACATAGGTCAATTTCTCTCAAAACCCAGACGGTAACTATTTAGATTTTGCAGGCAATAAGGTCTCTGTAACAACTATTCAACTCTGATATTGTAACACAAAAACATATATGGATGATACATAAACAAATTGCTATGACCAATAAATAAATCATTTTTAAAAATAATAAACATTATTTACAAATAATAAATGATGAGTATGTACCAATAAATCATTATTTATGGACATCCACATTTGAATTTTCTATCATTTTGAATGTTTTTATTTTGAGATAATTATAGATACACTGAAGCTGTAAGCAATAACACAAAGAGATTCCCACACAACCATTACTTTTATTTCCCCAATGATAACATCTTGTAAGTAACAGTACACATGACATGCAGGATACTGATTAATGCACTTGACATACAGAATATCTCCTTCACCACAATAAACCCTACTTTTGCCCTATTATAACTACAATTACTTTCCCCTCCCTAAATGTAACCCCTACCAATCATTAATCTTTTCTATAATTTTGTCATCTCAAGAACATTATAAAAATGAAATCATACAGTCTTTTTGAGATTGGCTCTTTTCAGTCAGCATAATTTTTTGGAAATGTATCCAAATTGGTGCATGTATCAATAGTTTGTTTCTCTTTGTTATTCAGTAGTATTCCACAATATGGATGTAACACATTTTCTTTAATCATTTATTTATTTATTATTTTTTTGAGACAGAGTTTCCCTCTTGCTGCCCAGGCTGGAGTGCAGTGGCATGATCTCAACTCACTGCAACCTCCATTTCCCATGTTCAAGAAACTCTCCTGCCTTAGCCTCCCAAGTAGCTGGGACTACAGGCACCTGACACCATGCCTGGCTAATTTTTATATTTTTAGTAGAGACAGGGGTTCACCATATTGACCAGGATAGTCTTGAACTCCTAACCTTGTGATCCGCCTGCCTTGGCCTCCCAAAGTGCTGGGATTACAGGTGTGAGCCACTGCACCTCACCCTACTTTTTAAAAATTCCTTTTTTTTTTTTTGAGATGGAATCTTGCTCTGTTGCCCAGGCTAGAGTGCAGTATTGTGATCTCAGCTCACTGCAACCTCTGCCTCACAGGTTCAAGCGATTCTCCTGCCTCAGCCTCCCAAGTAGCTGGGATTACAGGTACTCACCACCAAGCCCAGCTAATTTTTGTATCTTGGCTCACTGCAAGTTCTGCCTCCTGGGTTTAAGCAATTCTCTGCCTTACCCTCCTCCCAAGTAACTGGGATTATGGGCACATGCCACCACGCCCAACTAATTTTTGTATTTTGTGTGTGTGTGTGTGTTTGTGCTTTTTTAAATTGCATTTTAGGTTTGGGGGTACATGTGCAGAACATGCAGGATAGTTGCATAGATACACACGTGGCAGTGTGATTTGCTGCCTTCCTCCTCTTCACCCACATCTGGCATTTCTCCCCATGCTGTCCCTCCCCAGCTCCCTCCCCAGTAGAGCTGGTTTCACTATCTTGGCCAGCCTGGTCTTGACCTCCTTACCTCCTGATTCACTCGACTTGGCCTCCCAAAGTGCTCAGATTACAGGTGTGAGCCATCACGCCTGGCCAACAAAGTTTTATTTTAGTCCCTCTGATAGGTCTGTAGTAATATTTCATTATTGTTTTTATTTGTATTTTCCTAATGTTGAACACTTTCCATGTGCTTAGGGTTACATAAGATAATATATCCTCTTCAATGAAATTTTTATTCATTTATTTTGCCTGTTTTTAATTCGATTTTTGTTGTCTTTTATTGATGAATTCTGAAAGTTCTCTGGATATTTTAACTGCTGATCCTTTGTCAGATACATGGTTTTTAAATATTTTCTCCTCATCTGTAGATTATCTTTTTATTCTTTTTAACATGGTCTTCTGTAGAGCAAAAGTTTTCAATTTTGATGAAGTCCAATTTATTAATTTTTTTTCCTTTATGCATAGTGATGTTAGTGTCACACCTAAGAATTATTGTCCTACCCATAAATCTACATTACTTTTTCCTAAGTTTTTTTCTAAAAATATTTTATAGTCTTACAAAACATAGTAGTGTTTACTCTTTAGTAGTTTCAGCTTTATATTCAAGTCTATTATCAATTTTGAGTTAAGTTTTGTATAACTTAAAAAGATATTCCTCAAGGTGGGAGGTTAAAGTTGATTTTCTATTTTTTTTTTTTTTTTTTTTTTTTTTTTTTTTTTTTTTTTGCCAATGATGTCTAATTACTCCAGCACCATTTGTTTAAAAGGCAACCCTTCTTCCATTTAATTGCATATACACAACTGTAAAAAATCAGTTGAGAGGAGAGAGATCCAAGATGGCTGATTACTAGCAGCTCAGGATTGCAGCTCCCAGTGAAAGCGCAGAGAATGAGAGGATGCCACACTTTCAGACAAATTTTTGTTGCTTACAGACCAGGAGATTCCTAGCGGAGGAGCCCCACAGGTCACCAGAGTGACTCTTGTGGCCAGCGTGGTGGTTTTGCCGGCGCCCCGGCACGGCAGTTCTTGGTACAGAGTAAATGGGACTGGGTCCCCTTTTGGTTGATGTTTGGAGTTCCAGGAAGGCAGAGTCACCTATTCAGCTGATTGAAAAAGGAACTCAAGAAGGAAGCCAGACCAGAGATTCCCAGGCAGAAAAGCATCATCAATCTTAACCCTGTTTTAGCCAGGGCACTGGGAATCAACAAGTTGGATATCCACTCAGAGACCTAATTTGAAAGTCGGTAATTACAAAGACGACAGGTGGATAAATTTACAATGATGGGAAGAAACCAGCGTAAAAAGGCTGAGAATACCCAAAATCAGAATGCTTCTCCCTCTACAGGGGATCACAGGAAACAAGGAAACAAGGCCTGATGGAGAACAAGTGTGTTACATTAACAGAATTAGGCTTCAGAAGGTGGATAATAAGAAACTTCTGTGACTTAAAAGAACATGTTCTAGCCCAATGAAAAGAAACTAAGAACCTTGAAAAAGGTTTGACAAAATCCTAACAAGAATAGACAATTTAGAGAGGAATATAAGTGAATTAATGGAACTGAAGAATACAGTATGAGAACTCCGCAAAATATGCACAGGTTTTAACAGTCGAATTGATCAAGCAGAAGAAAGGATATCAGAGGTCGAAGACCAACTTAATGAAATGAAACGAGAAGACAAGATTAGAGAAGAAAGAGTAAAAAGGAATGAGCAAATTCTCCAAGAAATATGGGACTACATTAACCTAATTTACATTTGATAGATGTACCTGAATGTCATGAAGAGAATGAATCCAAGTTGGAAAATATTCTTCAGGATATTATTCAGGAAAACTTTCCTAACTTAGTAATGCAGGACAATACTCAACTCCAGGTAATACACAGAACACCACAAAGATATTCCTCAAGTAGAGCAACCCCAAGACACATAATCGTTAGATTCACCAGGGTTGAAATAAAGGAGAAAATTCTAAGGGCAGCTAGAGAGAAAGGTCAGGTTACTCATAAAGGGAAGCCTATGAGACTCACAGCAGATCTCTCAGCCGAAACCCTACAAACTAGAAGAGAGTGGGGGTCAATATTCAATATCCTCAAAGAAAAGAATTTTCAACCCAGAATCTCATATCCAGCCAAACTAAGCTTCCTAAATGAAGGAAAAATAAAATTTTTTGTGAATAAGCAAGCACTCAGAGATTTCATCACCACCAGGCCTGCTTTACAAGAGCTTCTGAAAGAAGCACCATACACAGAAAGGAACAACCAGTATCAGTCATCCCAAAAATTTACCAAAAGGTAAAGAGTATCTCCATAATGAAGAATCTATATCAACTAATGGGCAAAATAGCCAGCTAGCATTAAACGAAAATATTAAACTCACAAATATCAATATTAATTCTAAATTTAAATGGATTAAATGCCTCAATCAAAGACACAGACAGGCAAATTGAATAAAAAGTCAAAACCCATCATAAGCTGTATCCAGATCCATCTCATAAGCAAGGACACACAAAGACTCAAAACAAAGGATTGGTGGAAGACTTATCAATCAAATGGAAAGAAAAAAAAAAAAACAGGAGTTATAACTTTTGTCTCTGACAAAACAGACTTTAATAGTCACAAAGACTAAAAGAAACAAAGAAGGACATTACATAATGGTAAAAGGATCAATGCAACAACAGGAGTCAATGATCATAAATATATATACACCCAATACAGGAACATCCAGATACATAAGACAAGTTCTTAATGACTTATAAAGAGACTTGGACTCCTGCATAATAATAGCTGGAGACTTTGACACCACATTGTTAATATTCAATGGATCAACAAGATAGAAAATTAACAGCAACATCTGTGATTTGAACTCAGACCTGGAACAAGTAAACTCAGTGAATATTTACAGAATTCTTCACTCCAGGTCCACAGAACATACATTTTTCTCAGTATCACATTACAACTATTTTGAAAGTGACCACATAATTGGAAGTAAATCACTCTTCAGCATTTGCATAGCATTTCACAGATTTAAATGAAATATTGCTTGGCTATTTGTTATTTTCTTCCCTTATTCCTTCCTGTCTCTGCTGTTAAGCACAATTATTGGCATAAAAGAGGTTTTTAATAGCTATTTTTAGATTGCATTCCAGCCTGGGCAATAGAGCAAGACTCATGTTCTCTCTCCCCCTTTCTCTTTCTCTTTCTTTCTTTCTAAAAAAAAAAAACCAGTTGAGCAAAATTGTGTGTTCTATTTCTGGGTTTTCTGCTTTATTCTGTTGATCTATTTGTCCATCTTTCTGCCAATATTACACAGTTTTGATTACAACTATATAAAAATCTTGAACTCTTTTATACCAACTACTCCTTTTTTATTCTTCTTTTAAAAATTTGTTTTATTAAAGTTCTTTTGCTTTCTGCATAAACTTTAGTGTAATTTCATTTAAATCTACAAAACACTTGCTGAGATTTCAGTAGGGATTACATTAAACCTTTACACCAATATAAGATGAATTGACATATCTACTCTGTTTAGTCTTCTAATCCTTGAACATGGTATATCTCTCCATTTATTTGGTTTCTTTTATTAGTATTTTGTAGTATCTAGCACACAAGTCTTGTACATGTTTTGTTAAATTTACACCTAAGCATTTATATATTGAATTACTGTAAATGGTACTGTAAATGATATTTTAAATTTTGGTGTCCACACATTTATTTCTAGTATGTAGAAATACAATTGATTTTTGTATACTTTCCTCGTATCCTGAAATTTTGATGAACTCAGTTACTAGTTCCAAGAGGTTTTCTGATAATTTATTGGGATTTCTATAGGGAGATGTGGCATCTGAAAATAAGGCAGTTTTATTTCTTTCCTTCTGATCTGTATGCCTTTTATTTCTTTTTCACGTTTTATTGCATTGGCTAAAATTTCCAGTACGATGTTCAACTACGAGTGGTAAAAGTGGATATTTCTGCCTTGTTTCTGACCTAAGAAAGGAAGCGTTCAGTCTTTCACTTTAAGTATTGTGTTAGCTTTATGGTTTTTGTAAATTACCAAGCAGAAGTTCCTTTCTATTCCTAGATTTCTGAGATATTTTTATAATGAAATAATTTTTCTTCATATTCTCTTCCTGCATCAATTGATATGATCATGTGATTTTTCACAATGAAAGCTATGTGAAGATAAGGGCAGATATTATTAGGGTGGTGTGGCTATAAGCCAAGGAAAGCCAAGAACTGCTGGCAGCCACCAGAAACTAGAAGAGAGGCAGCAAAGAGATTCCCCCTTAGAGCCTCAAAAAGAAATTCTCACAACACCTTGACTTTAGGCTTCTGGTGACCACTTCCAATTATGTGGTCACTTTCAAAATAGGGCTTGAGAACTGGGAGAAGATAAATTTCTGTTGCTTTAGTTCATCAAGTTTGCGATAATTTGTTATGGCAAGCTTAGGAAACTAATGCAAGGGTGTTAAAGTAATTGTATATTTATTTCTTCTTTAAATTCTATCAGTTTTTGCTTCATATATTTTACAGCTTGTTTTTTGGTGAATACACACAAAGATTATAATGTAGCTGATATTAGTATACCAGTCCTGCTTTCTCCTTGTTCATATCTGCATAATATATAACAACTCAACAATATGATTATATTTTAAGGGATTTTTTTGTAGACAAGTTTTTTAATACACTGAGTAAATCTCTTCACCTTTTAACAGTGCATTTAAACCATTTACATTTAATGTAATTGTTGATACATTGGGACCTAGGTATGCCATTTTATTTGCCTCTTTTCTTTTGTTTCCTGTTTGTACTTCATGTCTCTGTTTTATTTTTCATGTCTTTTTTGGCAATGTTAGAAGTTAGGCTACTGTTTTCTCTATGGTATTTGGGTTGAGTACAGCAGTTATCTAAAAGTTTGCATTTTGCTAGTGTGTCCCTTTCCTGTGTTTTGCCTAGAAAGAGTAGGCTTTTGTGTTGGTGGTTGTTTTGTCTGTGGCATTAACATTTCTAGGTTCCCAGCTTCTTCTACTCTAATTATAGAATATGCAAAGTAAAAAGAAAACCCAAAGAACCTACCATGGTGTTATTTTGGGTCTTGAGGTCCTTTCTCTGCCGTTTCCTCTCCAACTTTCAAGGTCTTCTTATATTTGTCTTTTTATGTAATATTTTTTAATGTACTTAATGAAAAGAATATTTAAAAGTTGACTTATGCCATCTTCCTGGAAGTAGAAGACTCTCAGTTCCATATAATTTTTATTTGTCATAAAATATTATTATTATTCTTTTCATTATTTCTATCATTTAAGTCTGTAAAACCCTTCTTAGCAGTAAGGCGATATAAAATTAGGCAGTGGGTTAAATTTGGCTTATGATCTATAGTTTCTCTTAACACAGATTAAGATTTCTGAACTGCAATTCTCTTTGCTGGTCACAACAGTCTGCCTTAAAAAAGGGAGGTGAGGTAAGGTAGACAGTGGGGAGAAAAAAATAGTTTTTTTTTTCTCTAAAATTTGAGCACTTGGAAAGAGCAGCAAATACTGGTTAGGGAATGCATGAGAATAATCACATTAAAATTATTAAAAGTATTAAGCATTATTGGAGATTTCATGGGACCCTTCAGCAAATCATTAAATGAACAGAAAAATTTCAACAAAAGTTTCCATTTTTCTCATTATGACTACTTTTATGTTTATATATAAAATATCCATGACTTCATATAAAATCTTGAGTGATTTCCCTATTTTGCTTATGACTTAATCATATATCTAAACTGCTTGTTGAGTAATCCAAATATTTAAAATAAGTACTTAAATGTGGTAATTTCCCCTTAAATAAAAACTTTGTTGTATTAAAGAAGGTGAAGAATGCATTCAAATAAATTGCATTCCAAATAGCAAACATGTAAAACTAAGTCTTAGAAAGGAAAGGTAGCATGAAAGCTTAAAACTGTTAAAAGAAAAAATGAAGAATCTAAGAAGTTGAAGAATATCCAACAAAATAACATCTCCCAAAACCTAAGATAAAATTGACTATAGAGAAGAAATTCAGACAAAATCCTACAATGAAAAAGTCTTACAGCTGCAGAACGTTTCCCATGAAGCCGGGGCAGGGGTGAGGGAGGGGAAGATAATGCTGAACTCATATGGCAAATAAGCACACTGCCACATCCTATTGTTCAGCTGAGCTAGCCTGAAAATTCATGCAAAGTTCATAGTTAGTATACATAATTTTATTCTAAAGCTTTCTTCCTTGAATTGTTATTAAATTTTAAATAAACTGAGACACGAGCATTTATTAAAGTCATTATTATTCCGTCACCCATGGCATACAGATATGTACCCTTCATGCCAGATGATCTCTGGCACTGAATTCTGTTCAAAGATTTTTCCTGTCTTTTTATTTATTTAGTTTGCAGATCTCCAGTAAGAAACATTCAGTGTCATCTGAAAGGACATATATTGCAAGAAACTAATTTCCTCCCTTACTGGAGCTACGTGATGTGTGACTTCCCATCGAGTACAATTGCCAACAAGGCACAGGTGTGCATCGCATGAGGAGGTGAAAATGTAATTATAGAAAGAGAGATTTTGGGATTTTGTCCCTGCATCCATAATTCCATAATGTAATAAGCCCCAAATGAATGTCTGTTGTTTTTTTTTTCCTATCATCAACATCAAGTGTGGGAAACCCAAAATCTTTGTTGTGTGCAGATTAATAACTACCATAATTGGATGTACAACTAAGAAGGAAAGCTCCTCCTTTCATTCATTGATACTTTAATTTCATATAGAAAGTTATCCTTCAAATTTGTTTTCTTCCAATATTCTCATGCTACTCTAGTTGAATAGGTAAAACCTAACATCAGATCATTTTATTTTTTTAACTTATAATGAGCCAGCCATTCAACATCATATTCTTTAAAAGGTAATTCAGAAAAAATAATGGCTCCCTTGTTTTCAGTGATAAAAATGTTGTAATTGAAAATGCTTATAAATTTGACTTAAAGAAAGGAAAACTTCCATAAATTGAATTACGAGACAAAGCACCAAATTATTACAAAAGAGTCAAATATTACATGTTGAACAGTTATTGATTTCAACTCTGATGAGTAAAGAAAAACATGTTCAGAGTTATTCAATGTAGCATTGTTGACACTAGCATGAGTTTGGAAATAATCTACAAATCAATTAATAGGGAACTAGTTTAATAAATTGTGGTATATCTATATGTTGCATTTATAGTAAAAGAAAAAAGCAAGATTATAATGTACTAATATTAAATAATGACATGTCATATGTACAACTATAATATTTTACCATTTGTTTTAAAAATGTTTAAAAAGGACAATTATGTACTTGCTTATATATGCATATAATATTTCTCAAAGGATATAAATAAAGGAATAATTTTGGATTCTTTATGAAGAACAATCATGTGGCTGAGAAACATTGGTTTGGGGTAAACTATTATTCTCTACCATTTTAAGAGTTTTTGAATTGTTGATCCATGTAAATGATTATCCATACAAAGTATATTAAATTTTAAATTTTAAAATTTTAGAAATAGCTATTGAATTGCCAGCATGTTAAAATATGATGCCATCAATAACTCTATTGTACTCTGTAGATAGATTATCATTAATTTGGGGCTGAATGCATAATGCATTATACCAATTAAAATCTCATGAGATAAACATGATCAGATTCAGTTAACCCAGATGAGCCCCTAACACTGAAGTCTACTCAACAGAAATGATTTTACTATGGAAAGACTAGGCAGAGAGAGATGCATTATGATTTGGGGAACATGATATATAATCACATGACCAAATTTTCACAACTCTTAAGTCATACTTTTTAATTTTTCTCCATTTATAAGACACAAGAGGCTGGGTGCAGTGGCTCACGCCTGTAATCCCAGCACTTTGGGAGGACAAGGTGGGAGGATCACTTGAGGTCAGGAGTTTGAGACCAGCCTGACCAACATGGTGAAACCCCATCTCTACTAAAAATACAAAATTAGCAGGACGTAGCACATTCCTGTAATCTCAGCTACTCTAGAGGCTGAGACAAGAGAATTGCTTGAACCGGAGAAGGCAGAGATTGCAGTGAGCTGAGATCGTGCCATTGTACTCCAGCCTGGGCAACAAGTGCAAAACTCTGTCTCAAAAAAAAAAAAAATCACGAGAAGGATTATCTTAGGAGAGGCTCATATTGGCTAGTTTATACAGTAATACAAGTAAATTCACATGCAGCCTATTCTATCTAGGTTGAGCAAACTAAAGGAAGATAACATAGGAATGTTTCATTTTAGCAGAAAGAAAAATTTTGAACCATCTTTTGTCATCCCTGTACCAACTTAATGAAAGAAATGAATACTCCAACTGCCTGGTTACTAAATTATCAAATATCTCAGAAGGAATGATTTAAACAGAGGTTAAGAGATTAGGAGTCATTTTTTGTATTTTTTTTTTTTTTTTTTGAGACAGAGTCACAGAGTCTCACTCTGTTGCCCTGGCTGGAGTGCAGTGATGTGATCTGGGCTCAATGAAACCTTTGCCTCCTGGATTCAAGCGATTCTCCTCCTCAGCCTCACAAGTAGCTGGAATTACAGCCACCACACCCAGCTAATTTTTAGTTTTTCAGTAGAGATGGGGTCTCACCATGTTGGCCAAGCTGGTCTCAAACTCCTGATCTCAAATATCTACCCACCTCAGCCTCCCAAAGTGCTGGGATTACAGATGTGAGCCACCGCACCTGGCCAGAGGTTAGGAGCCTTAAAGAAAACTTTGTTTAATTTTAAAATTTGAGTAAGATGAACTCTGAGCAAAAGAAGTAGAAAGAGATTTTTTAAAATATAGGCAAGTACCCATTTACACCACAAAAATCAAGAAATTCAAAGGAATCTCTAATTACAAATCTCTGTTGGATATTGCTTGTATTGTTATAGACTACAATGATCTAGAGGTATTTTGCTTCTTAGAAAATATTTCATTTGATTCATACCAAATAAAAGCCAAATGAAAGGAAATCAGTAATGACAAAGAGAAATAGAAGTCCAGCATACAGTAATTAAAATAATAAATATGCCCATAGAGTGAGACTAAAGTTAACTGCCCTTTTTATATTTAAGTCATTCTTGTGGATACCCCTCTCCTAGGTATTTCCTTTTTCATTAGAGCTTGTTGGGGTAGGAGGCAGACCTCCAAGTACTTGAAGTTGAGATTTTACGATGACTCATAAGCATATTCATTAATTCTAAGGGAAAGAATGCCAGTTTCACATGGCAATTGTTTTTAAGTACTGGCAAGTAAGCAATAAAAAAAGCTTGATTTAGGCAAAATTATTCTAAATGGCCGAAAAGAAGAGAGAGAGGTAAGGGTGACTATAGGGCAACTAAAATTTTAATGCTAAAAATACATCTTTTAATTTAATGTGGTCCTGAGATATTTTGAAAATGCATCTTCTTTCTCAGTAAAACAAATGGCCCAATAACAAAAATTAGATCATGGAATCAATAGTAAACAAAAGTTTATATGGGTATGAGTAGATATGAGAATAACTTAGAAACAAGTATTATTGCCAGAGATTTTAAAAGTTCAGTAATTAGAAACACTATTTCTAAATTACCCAAGGTTATTTTAGATACGTCTCCCTTACACTAGTATATTATAAAGATAAAATAATTTTTTCTCAAGGAAGATGTTGTTGAACATTTTTATAAAATTGCTAAACATTGAATAAAAGCAAATAGCCATACTAATCCTATCTATAGTCGCCTAGTGCACAAAATATTTAAATTCTGGAATAATCAAATGAAAAGTAAGAGAAATATTGAAAGTCTACAGAAAATAATATAAAAAGCCTGGCAACTTTGATCCGTTATAAGCAAAAACTGCTATTTCTTCAAATTTTAATTTTGATAAAACCAAAAAAATAGTAAAGGAAATACTGTAGACACAATACATTCCGATTCTGAAAATACTTTATTTTTATCTCATACTCAAAAATTAATTTAAATTGGCTTCTATAAAAATACAGTTCTATAGAATAAAATCTATTTTCAAGGCTGCAAACAAAATAATAATAATAGGGTCCAACGGGGGAAGTGATCATATAACTGAAAATAAATCTGTCTTATTTCCCACCATCAGTAATTCTTTAGAATCAAAATCGTGAAATTTTTAGTTTATGTAAAATTGGGTGATATTGCAACTTGAACAAGAATGCAGAACCTAGACAAATGGATCTGAGTGAAAGGAAATATGAGCAAGAAACAAAGTTAGATTCAGTTTAGGGAACATGGGGGTTAATACTGTACATTTTTGGAAATGTGAATCATCAATGGGAAATATAGCAAAAAAATGTCAAGTTGAATGGCTGAAATTAGATAAAATTTTGAAATGATAGCAAGATGTGCCTAATCAGACCTAGCTGTCATTTCAAAATCAAAGTCCTGAGTGTTTGGAGAATGCACCTTTTCAATCAAAAGTATTTGTGCATACTGACTCTTGTTTGTCAAACTAAAGGAACATGTAAAATCATGACTTACCATTTTTTGTGTGTCTGAGATGTCATAAAATTGAATGGCTCTTGTATACATATGCCTACTTTATAAGCCACTGTGTTAAAGATATTTAATTGAATTTTACCTCTGAACATAATAGTTATAATTTGAAAAGGAAAAGAGGTAGAAATAAAGGAAAGAAGGGAGAGAGTAAGGGAGGGGAAGAAAAGGCAGGAAAAAATACCTTTTTCAAAACAACCATTTCAATGATGAAATGACCTAAAAATGACCAATTACTTGAATGTTTTCCTTTATCTTCTACTTTCCCCAACACCTTAAAGTAATATCACACAGATCAGCCAGGAAAGTTTCATTTAAAATCTCTCACACAAGTTTTCATGACCCACACAAATAATTATGTTCTTCACAATGTCTAATGAGTAAAATCAAGATGAAAAGAAGAGATAGGACATGGTTGAGTATATCCTATATTGCAGACAGGTTACACATGTTATCAAAGTTAATTGTCACCACAACACTAAAAGTATATCATTTTAAGAAGGTTGCTGAAAAAGAAAGAGAATAAATTAGCCCAAGTTCAGAGAACTAGCAGGTCACAGAAAATTAATTAAGAGCCAAATGTGTCTGACTCTAAACCTTTCAACTTTTCCACCTGTTCCACAAACTGTATTAAGCACCATAAAATGGAAAACGTATCCAGCTCTATCACTGACCCAGCAGTTAAATGAAATACAGGAAGAAGAATACAGGGATGAAGAAGAAGAGGAGAAAAAGGAGAAGGAAGAGGAGAAACAGAAGCCACCATGGACCTTGCCCAATGTTATTTAAAATCCTGTTAAGGAATGAGAAAACTAGCGTTTAAAGTGATTTGTAAATAAAAAGTCTCCAAGATTTCATAGAATAAATTTCAGTATAAATTCTGACAGGGAAGCTTTTCTGAAGAAGGAAATCCTCAGTGTGGGTAAGACTTGGGAAGGAAAATCAGAAAGGGAAGAAATCCAAGAAAGAAAGCAGCACAAGCTTTAGAAGGAAATGATGGTCAGCACAGAGGAAAGACCATCAGTTCCAGGTATTTTCTGGAAACTCACATCCTCTCACATCTCTAATGATGTTCATGTTTTATACTTTAGCCAGCTTAATTTTCCTCATTTTTTTTCTGTTTATTGATTAGACTTTAAAATTCACAGGTGTATGCAATACTTAACTTTTTAAATTAAATCATGGCTAATAATCTAAAATCATTCGAGTGAGGCTGAATCTTCCATTTGACCAGTTATTCCTAAAGAGCTGATATTATTTGTCGAATTGTAAATTCCCATTCTTAAATTCATCCTGATTTAGTGACGATCTCTCTTTTGTGATGATATTTCTTTCTATTAAATGGCCTTATTATTTATTACCTCAACCAAAATCCACATGGGACCTATCACCAGGAGCCAGTTTCTCCTAGGATTTATGCTAAAAGAACTGTTAAGTTTTCTGAACATTCCATTAGCAAGGTCACAACCCATTAATAATTTATGCCCAAACAATGGGTACACTGTTGAGCCTTAGAAGTGAATAACTTAGTTCACCACCAGTAATAAGGCAAGGTTGTTACACAGGCTCCTATCCATCAATATTAGTTATCATTGCTCTCCAATAGACCACATTCTACTTTTTGGAAAATCATTTTCACCTTCCACTGTTTTGCCTTTCTCTGGGAAACAGACAACATCCATTATTCAGATATAAACTGTCAGAATGGGCCAATGAATACAAGTGTGAAACTGTGCAAACTAAAGTAATTGTCAGCATTTTTGTAAATCCCAGGGACGCAGTTTGGTCTCTCATTTTTATATCTTCCTTGAAGACCCATGAATTACAGTTGAGGCAATCTCACTGTCAGTGAATGTTCCTAATCTCAGCACACACGAGATTGTGATGAGACTGAGATTCTTAGTCCTCAAAACTCTGTCCTTTATTCATTTAGTCAGTCACTCAACTAATATTTACTTAGCACTCATATCAGGTGATGTTCTGGGCACAGGAGAAACATCAGTCCACAAAGTCCCTGCCCTAGAGAAGCTTACATTCAAGTAGAAGGAAACGAACAATAAATATACAATTAAATGTATAGTATGTCAAATAAGCCCTGGGGAGGAAATCTAAGCAAAGAGACTTGACAGGGAATACCTGAAGCACTGGAGGAAGAAGTTGTCGCTTTACATAGGATGATCAGGGGGTTGCAAAAGGTTCTATATAACACTCCAGAGGAAAATGACGTTCCTTCTGAGTGTGGAAAAATAGTATGGATACAGAGACAACACGCAGAAAGGTTTCTAATACAGTATTAAGGACTCTAAGCTGGTACCTATTCAATCCCTGACTTCCAAGGGCTAAACTGAAGTGTTAAGAAGTCTCAGTTTCTATCAGTTGCAATAGTTCAGTTAGACATATGGAAGTCAGAATCATACCAGAATGAAGACATTTAGCAATAATTGGAATGTCTGAGAGACAGAAGACCTGGAACTAAACATGTTTCTGGAAGTGAAAACAGAAGCTAGATTACATGATTCTCAAAGGAAAGCAAATTTAGACCTTGTGATTAACCTTGTGATCCTGACACTATATCACAGGAGCTTTTGTGACTTGGCTCCAAGTTGTCAGAAGTAATGAGATTATATGATCTTTCTACTAATAACAAATCCACAATGAGTGAAAGTGTATGAGGGGGAGGCTGGTAGATGTGGAGTTACAGGACATCTGAATAGGGACATGGGCCCTCCAAAATCTTTATCATGACTCTGGGCCTGAATTTCTCAGATAAATATCTGATACACACATCAAGTGTCTGTGCATCAGTAAATAAATTGGGAAGGGAGAACTTATAAGATACACTGTGAAATGGAAATGTAAGTTAAATCACGGCATAATAATGTACAGCCAGGAAGAGAATAACAAGTCTTTATATAGTCTTTCTTTCCAGGTGTCAAGAATGATGACATGAATAATATGTAACTTTTGGGAAAATGTTAGTATGGTCACATCATACTTCTTCCTACCTTCCTACAATTATTTAATTCATATACATTTTATATACTCTGAGAATTCTTAAGGTGATTGCTGATACTCTCTCTCTCTGCCTTAAACAAACAAAAAGAAAAAAGATAAACGTCTCCTTAGCTAATAAAATCAAGGGAGATGGTTACTTTGTCCCTGCTGATTGACTGATTTATTTTTTGAGACAGGATCTTGCTTTGTCACCCAGGCTGGAGTGCAGTGGCAAGATCATAGCTCACTGCAGCCTCCACCTCCTGAGCTCAAGTGACCCTCAGCCTTCTGAATAGCTAGGTCTACAGGCATGCACCAACACACCTGGCTAATTTTTTAATGTTTTTTGGAAAGACGATGTCTTGCTATATGGCTCAGGTTAGTCTCAAACTCCTGGACTTAAGTGATCCTCTCACCTCAGCCACACAGGTATTCACACTGATTTATAAAAGATTGCTTTATATAGTATAAATACAAAACATGGTCTGTTATCATAGAAAAAAATATAGGTTTGTGTACACATCAGCACTGCAACATTTAATTAAGCTAAAGTGTAATTTCTTGGATGAGAGGCTCACAGACTGTTACACAAAATATAAGCTATTTTGACTAAAAATATTTCTTGTTTAATAATGATTCATTAAAAATGTAATTATGATATAAAACTTTGTCCATGTTTAAGTTTCAGGCAATCTTAGGGACAAAATTTGGGGGTTTCCTTGACCAAATTTTAGTCATTGAAGCAGTCATCCATGTATATCCTTCAGATCAACTTCCACTAGGGAAGGGAAGTCACTGAGTGTCCATGGCAATGCTTCAAACCACCATGAGTCAAGGCAATTTTTTATTTTATTTGACCAGTGCTCCAGGCCATTGTAATTTAACGAGTAGTAATCCTATTTAAAAATATGTTGCAGGCAGGAAGGTGCCTGCTGGGAGAGAGCGGCTATGCATGAACAGATCAATATGCATTGTGTGCTTTCAACCATTCAATAATCGATTCACCCTTGTTATGAGAAAATAAATGCCAAAGTCCCCAAAGTTAATTTCTGAAGAAAGCATTTACAAGACTACCAGATTATTAAAAGTTTCCATGGGTTATCTTCTGTCTATTTGTTCCTGAAATCTCTGTGCTGCATCTTCACAATATCCCATTCAAAAACTGTAAAAGATCCTAACAGTAAATTCCAGCAGGAAGATTGGCTACATTTCCTTACTATCACCAAAGTGCTGAAGGCTTATTTGGACTAAAGCATTTTACAGATTCAACTCTTTTTTTCACTCTCTAGTCTTACTTTTAAATATACCAGATGCATTTAATAAGCTATCAAATAAGGCTTTCAGGAGGCTTAACTGTAAAATGTCAGATCTTCTACTTCATGTGTTATTCAGTAATTTTCAATTTCTCAAATTTGTGCATTAAAAGAAGATAACATATTCTTTAGCCTACTCAGAATTTTAGAAAGTCTTAGTTATGTGTTACGAGCTTTCAACATTTCCCTGTTACCATAGAAATGGTTTTATGAAGGACTGAATCTGTGCAGCATAATCGCAAACATTAAATTGGCATATAAAAGCATTCCAGCCTAGCATCTCTACTGTCTATGTTAATGGTTTTGCTGCTTTTATAGCAGTATCTTACCAGGCTGTAATTCATTCAGGGAGCCTTAAACACTACCTTTCACTGAACTGGATTTCAGAGGAGCGTCTTATGCATTGTGCTTCCTTTTTCTGTTAGCTAGCTAAGCTCTCAGTGCATCATATTGCCACATCAATGAGTTTTGGGGATTAGAAATCAAACCACAGAACTATACACATCAGAGCACCAAATGTAATGCATGACTCTTATTCATTTGACTTCAATTAGTAAGATAATGTGAGTGGTAAACGAGATTCATTTTCTTGGATCCCAATCACATTGCCATTTAACAGAAATTGATTAAAAGTTCACCTCAGTGAGTAAATGTACTTGTTCACCTAAGTTACTAAACTTAACTTTCTCAAATCTTCTCTCTCTTACAAGGTTACTGCATAAATTTAAATAGCGTAGAACTTTTAAATACAGAGGTTTAGGGTTTCACCTGATTAATAACAAACCCACTCTGCTGTTAAAACAGTCTAAAACAACTGGAGCTAGTAATCTAGGCAGCTTTAGGAAAGTAATATTTTGGCACTTGTTCATCTGCCATAAAGTTCAATCGGGATTCCCAACCCTTCTATTTTAATGGCTCAAAACTTTGATTTTAACTCCCTCTAGATTAAGAAAGCAGATGTTCTATTCTGCTGTCTACCCAAACTGAAGTTAATTAAATTCTTTCTTGTAACTAAAACTAGCAAGAATCTAAAATTAACAGCTACTTTAATTCTTCTGTGTGTCATCTTTCATTGTAATCTGCTTGTAGAATAGGCACTATTCAGCAAATTTTTACCTGATTATGGAGAACTAGTTTCATTTGAGCTGATGTCAGTTGTGTTACTTTTACACTTTCAAAGATCAAGTCACTTCCACAATTCAAAGGAGAAACTAAATTCATCTCTTTCTAACTAGGCAAAGAGAGTGTCCAGTGCCATTTGTCAAAATAATCAAATGTTGACTGTTTTCCTTACACTTTGGGTATAAAGCAAGGTCAACAAAAATTAGACCTAGTGATTATTTGTTAATTTTGCAGCCTAGCATCTACCCCGCTTCCTGTGATAATGATGATTCCACTCCTTCTATTTTTCTAGTAAACTGAAATTTTGATCTAGTAAAACTGAATCCATCTCCAGATAATGCGATACAAAATTTATGCTTAGCTAATCAGAATTTCACCACTGCTCAGCCACAGAATTGGTTCAGGAAGGTCACAAAATCCACATTAGATCAATTATGGCAAAAAGTCTCAAATCTAAAAAGCAGGTTTCCCTTCCCCCTAAAATTGGTTTTGTGTTGCTAGTAATTTGGTCCTCCTGGAGAAATGAGGCCAACACAGTAGAACACAGAGCTAAGAGATGAGAGAAAGTTGAATTTTGATGACAGTTTTTCAGCCCATGAATGCAGTTTGCACTCTAGGACATTTTAGTAAGATCAGCCAAATTGGCCCACATTTTCTCTCATGTGCAATGGACAAAACTCTTGGCTTCACAATTATAAAACAAACATTTCTTGAAATTCAGTCTGGTAAAGATAGGGACATTACCCACCAGATGTAAAACACTACATCATGGTGCAAGAAACAGAAATAAAATACTATTGTATTCACTTTTTAGAAAGAGAAAAAAGATGTCTATCGGAGGAAATCAACTGCTTTTCTTACTTTACAGTCAATTCCTATTTTTCCTCCAAATCATAACACTTTGGGAAATATCAGTTATAAGTAACACACAATTTACCTGATAATGACAATACACTTATTTATCATTTACTGTGAGCCCAGCATGTTGTTTGGGAATAAAGAAAGGATGAGTCATACCCCAGTTCTCAAGGAGATTACATTCAAGTAGGAGATACAGCAAGTATCTCTTTATATTATGCATATTTCTTGAATAGAAGGTATTTGATTCATGGTACCTATTTGTTTCAAAATAAATTTTAACAAAACAAAGTAAAAAGAATGGCATTAGACAATTCTAAAATTAAGTAGTAAAGCAAATTCCTCATCTTTTGTTTCATCAACAAGCCATGACCATATAGTGAAGTCTGAGCAAAATTAAGTTTTGCTTTATTCAGGCCACTATGATAGCTATTGCTGTGAATTACTTAGATCATTCATCGATTTCTCTTTTAACAATATTACATCCAGGGTCATGTTCATGACTCATGTTTTTATCAGGACCGAAAGTACAACCAACACAAATTAAGGTCATAACTTGAATTAATATCAAAATCTTCTTTTAAATGTATAACAAAATGCCAACATTAGCATGAAACTAGAAAGGGTACAACTTTCAATTCATTTAAGAAATCTCTCTCATTACTAGCACACCAGGAAACCAGTAAACTGTCTTTTTAGAAATCTACCCAGATTACAAAATTATAAATGATTCAGGCAAACTTTTCTTAACACAAAATTCTCTTATTACCTTCTTTAATCTTCATACTCTTAAGAACATTTTACCCTCTTCCGCTAAAAAAAATTACTTAAGTGTGTGCACATCACATATCAGCTGTTTGCGCTAATGAAGATGACATATAATTTAACACTTAAGATCTTTTAGACTCAGATAGCTCTATTTCAATTTTCAAAGATAGACAAATTAACTCACCTCTTCTAGGGTCAGTCTCTTTATCTATAAATGGAACATAATAATAACTGACCTGATTGGTTGGGAAAAAAAATGAAATGAAATGAAATGAAATATGTTAAGCACTTAGAAAGGTACTTACATATAGCAGCCCAAATAAATGTTGGCTAAAAATTGAATGTACCAATACAGAATATTATCTTTGAAGAGAGAAACTTTAGACTAAGCATTGAAAATCCTTTGTGTTATATGGACTATATCACATTTGCTGCTGTAAAAATTACCAGAAACTTTTTTAGTGGCTTAAAACACCACAAATGTATTATCTTATATTTCTGCAGATCAGACTTCCAAAAAGGGTTTCACTGGGCTAAAGCAAATACCTCAACAGAGTTGCATTCCTTTTGGAGGCACTAGGAAAAACTTTCTTTTTTCAAGTCCTTTAGGCCATCTGCATTCCTAAACTTACGGTATCCATCTTGAAAACCAGCAACAAAGGATCTTTAAACACCTCTTCTCTTTCCCTCTTACAATAGTGTCCTTCTGATTACATGGAGCTCACTGAATATTACAGGAGAATCTCTTGAATGGAAGGTTCCAATAGTAACACTTTGGGGAGTTATTATTTTGCCTACCACAACATCCATCCTTAAATTTTTTCTTTGAATTACAAAATAGAAGTTACTAGAATTAAGACTTTATATTATGCATATTTCTCAATGGCCCAGAAAACACACCCTCTCTGGACTGCTATAGCAATTAAGTTCAAAAGAGCCAGATTATTTATTATTTGTTATGTTTAACTTCACAGATGATTCTAAAACACAAAATTATGCTACAGAGCTTCAAGATTGCCAAAAATAATTTATTCACATATCAAGCATAATTCAATTAATGTTCTAAAATGCCATGGATCACAGAAACATAGATTTGGAAAACACTTTCAATTTATTGTACTCAAAATGTATTGTTTCGTTAAAATTTTAATTTTGACCACATTTTTGTAAGCTTCATTTTCACATATTAATCCTCTGATTTTCTCCATAATGCACACCTATGATGTATTTGGAATATGAAACTTAAAATCAAACAACAGACTTGCTAGTAATAATAGTGTGCATGTGTACATGGGTTATGTGGGTATATGGGGTTGGGCGTATGTTCCTCCGTGAGCAGGTATATGTAAATCTACTCCCAAAGGCAGTGGAGCTGAGAGGTGGAAGAGGCTGACAAACCAAGTTTTTCAGAAAGAAACACTTAATAAGGAATTACAAACAGAAGTGACAGGCCTTCCTAGAGACAGTGGATGCCCATACTTGCTCTCCAGAAAGTATCCTTTATACAGCAAACTCTTATAGTAAAGATATGTGCAAACTGCTCATGTCTCAGACTTATTAGCAAAATTTGTAACCACTGGGCAGGCTAGAGAAACATCTTTATGAGGAGTTATCTACACCATAAACACTGTTTCTTTAAGGAGGGTTGTCAATGCTACAGGAACATTTTAGTATGCAGGAGCCAAACGTTGGTCATCATGGTGGTTTTGCTTCAAGACGGTGTCACCTTCACCATGCAGTAGGCTGTTTTCCCACAAGGGGTAAAGATGGGAGAAGAGCATTCTCAAAGACTGTATGTGACTGTATGGTTCTTGGTATTTTAGAAACTTGACTTAAATTTTTAGAGTTTTAAATGATTTGAATACTTTTGGTAATCTTGGTGAACTAAAGTATGACTATTTTTCTGAATCTTAATGAATGATGAAGAGTTTTGCTCTCCTGCAATAAATTTAATCTAAGAGTCCAGAGTTGAGGCATTTTCTGGGTCAGTGAGAAATTTTAATAAAATCCCATTTATGGTTTATAGAATGGATACCTCTTTCCTACTCAAGTCACTTAGATGTGGGCCAAAGTTAGAACCTTCACACCAAACAGCACTAGCATTGCCAGATACACTATGGCACTTTAGTTAAATTCGAATTTCAGATAAACAAATTTTTAATATAAGCATGTCAAAAATAGTGCATAAAATATACTAAAAAGTAGTCATTTATGGAGTTTCATAAAAAATTCAAATTAAATTGGACCTCCTATATTTTTATTTGCGAAATCTGAAAGTCTGGAAGAATAAAGCTTATTCCAGACAATCCTGAGAACCATTCCTTCTTCCCAAGGACCCTCAACAGAGGTAGCGATAGTACTCAAGCTATCAGGTTTAGCTAATCCTAATTTTTAATTCTCAGAGAGAACAAGTCCAGCATAGAACTTGTGCAAAAGCCAGGAAAATCCATCTTCCTTCTGGACTGTCATAACAGATAAACCTTTAGAAAGCCAATCATATACTGCAGGAGGAGAGTGCTATAAATGTATTCTGCCTGAAAGTCAAGAGGCAATGGAAGAGCCAAGTGTCAGGTATGTTGGAATTAGAACAGATCAATTAAGCACCTCTCTCCTGCTGTGTTGAGGGTGTGCATATGTATGTGTGTGTATGTGTATGTAGTTTAGCAACAATTTAGCTAGAATAGTGGTTCTTGTCATTAATTTTGAGGATCATGTATTCACTTCAAAGACTGATAAAACACTATAAAAATGCATGTGCACACAATTTTGCTATTCTGCATAATTTTCAAATAATTCAGGGGCCTACTAAAGCTCATAAAATTTTGGTTGTAATTCTTTATCATATATGTGAAAATATATTCTCAGAATACTAAATTTTGAAAAGGACATACTGATAAAATTTGCCCTTTATGTTTTAGTGTCTCACTTAAGGAATATTTTTTACAATAAAGTATAACAATATCTGCCCATAATCTCTTCTAATTGATGCTTTGAAATTTTGTTGCACATAGGTCTATAACTTACATGGTTTAATTTGTATATGGTATACTGAATTTTCTTTTCCACATTTAAGCCAATTGCATAAACATCATTTATTTAGTAATCTTTCTTTCCTCTCTTATTGAACATTAAGTACATCAAGTTTCCATTTAAGCATCAGTCTGCTTCTGAGTTCTTCTTTTGTCAAGCATTCTTCATATTATATTTTCTTATTGCACTATTAATGGAACTTCATATGAATTTTAAAATCAGTTTGTAAATTTCCACAGGAAAAAATACTTTTGGAATTATAATTGGAACTGCATTGAATGTACAGTGTGATTTGAAGTAAGTTTTCATCATTTTGAAATTCATATTCTCATCAATAAAATTAGTACATTTTTCCTTTGTTCAAATTTTATTTTATGCCTTTTTATAATTATTCCCATTTTTTCCAAATGCCAATATTATATCCAACAACTTTGTGGAACTCTCTTGATGCTTCTAACACTTTACTTTTTTCCAGTTTGCATGTAGGTGATTATATTATCTGCAAATAAAAACTACCTTTTTCTCTTTCTTTCAGTTCCCCAAACTGTATTTATTTCTGATGACTTAGTATATTGTCCAGGTAATAAAACTTAATAGCAAATAGTGGGTATAATGTGGGAATCACTATGTTGTTTCAGGCTTCAAGAAGAAGTTATGAAAGGATAATCTTATCCCTCACTCCTCACATTCCTGTATACGTTCTACTTTACAACACTGTGAAGCTATTTGCACCACTTTAATAAACTGATGGGTTTAGAAGGAACCAAGCATCCTCTAATCCTTCTTTCTGGGCTACTCTTTCTCAGAAATACTTTTCCTTGGACATCCTAAATAATATGGGTATCCATGTGGCATTCATGCTGAGACAGGTCAAGGAAGGCCTCCATATAGACAGCAAGTTCAATACAAGAGGAAGAATTAGAAAATCAATATAGCTATATATATGAGTCATATTATTTAAGAATCTTTGTCAGTAATAAAGCTGCTGTATTTTATCCTTGTCTTTGTGCTTTCTGTGTCAATTTATCAATTGTTTTCAAAACTAAGAAGAAATAAATGGGTTTCTTTCGCATCCCAAAAGTAACGTTGTGCTATTCATCATTCGTTATAATTTTAAATGTTTTAAATGCATGCTGTTTATCAGATTGTTTTCTTCTATTTCTAACTTGTTAAGTGTTTTTCATGAACAAATGTTGGAGTTTATCAAATGGTTTTCTACATCTACTGAAGTGCTCATTTGCTTGTTCTATCCTACTCTACTAGTATAAGAAATTACATTGATATATTGAATGACTCACATCCCTGAGATTGAACTCTACATAAAAGGAGACGGTGACTCTCCTCATTTTCCTATTGTCAAGAACAATTTATCTAGGTTAAAGATTTACTGGTTTTTTGAACTTTTGAACAAAATTATTTATAAAGATAGGTTGGGTCTGGTGCCGTTTTCATAAGGTTGTTTATTACTCCTAATTTAACATAGAAGTGTGGCCATTGGTGATACATTCATGTGTCGAAAAATTATTGGATTTCATGTTAATTTATCATATACAAAGCTATATCTTATTAAAATTGCTATCTTTATTTACATCTATGTTTTATTAAAAACACACTATATAAAATTTCTCTTCTTTTTTCTATGTCTGTGTTGCCACAATTGCTGCTGTTTTATTAGTCTTTCAAAGAACATACTTGAGTTTTATTGGCTGATTTATTAATTTCATTCATTTTTTTTCTAACTTCGTAAATCCTGAAAACTCACAATTCTTTAGCCAGAGAAAGACTTTAGATCTGTATTAGACATACAAAACCCAAGGAATAATTCTTTTTAAATCTTTCTTTACATCTAAAGCAACTTAAATTCAAATTCCAAAGGAATTTTTCTGTAGAATAAAATCTAAGTATGAGCCTTAAAGTAATAAAATGACATGAATACCAAGAAGTTTCATGTTAGAAGAAATTTAGACTAAGTCAGGGATATCTAGTTAATACTTTGTCCCAGGACTAAGACAAGTGGCTAACAAGCAGAGAAATGAAAATGAACATTCCACATTCAATGTGAATCAATAAAACAGGAAGTAATCAACCAGTTCTTCAGAATAGCAAACATATAAGGCTTGATCAGAAGCTAATCCTTTTCTATCTGTGTCTCTATCAGAGATATGTGCCGTCTCCCGATATGATTGAAGCATTCATCGTACATCATCATCGTGTTCATAGAGTGATATTTTTCTTTGAAATACAAGGATTTGAAAATACAAGCATCAAATTTTAATATTGATTATCAATGGGCTTTGAAATTTTCAATAAGTTTTTGCTCCCTCCTATATACATATTTTTTTCTTTACAAATTGAATTAACCACATGAACATGGGATTCTTTTATGATAAAAAAGTAACAAAATATTTCAGAATGACTTATCTTGTTTATTTGTTTATTTTTGGCACTCTCCTCCTAGAGTTAAAATTATGTTCTGACCCAAATGACATTTATGTGCAATATTCTCAGTTCATGTGGTAACTAGATTAGTGCCCTGCCTTGCCAAAGATATCCACGTAGTAACTGAAATCTATGAATATGTTGCCTTACATTATGACAGGTACTTTGAAGATGTGTGTTAAGGATTTTAAGAGGAAGGAGGCCATTCTGTATTATCCAGGTGGATCCAATGTAATCACAAAAGTTCTTTAAAGGGAAAGAGGGAGAGAGCAGAGTCAGAGAAAGGGAGAAGTGATGACAGAAAGGAGGAGAGGAGAGGAGAGGGGAGAGGAGTGGGGAGGAGAGAGAGAAATTTAATGATATTGCCCTGTTGTTTTGAAGACGAAGGAAGGGTCTAATAGCCATGAAATTCAGGGAACTTCTAGAAGCCAGAAAAGGCAGGAAAGCAGAGTCTACCCTAGAGCCTCCAGCAGGAATGCAGCCCCGCCAACACCTTGATTTAAGACTGACCTCCAGCACTGTAAATAATGGATTTGTGTTGTTTAAAGCTACTAAGTTTCTCACAATTGGTTATAGCAATATATGAATATTAATACAGCCCAAAATATCAGATGTATAAATGTTATCAAATTTTTTCATGCTCTTTCCATCAAATTAATTGTGACTATAAATTTGTCTCTCAGAGAGGTGGGCATGAAATTCAACATGCATCACTATTCTACCGCTGATATCCCTTCCACCACAGTACGTTTCACGGGTGCCTGAGTCTTACAGTGTGTCAAGACAGTAGTTCTCAGTTCACACTTGTTTTGACCGAAGTACCATCCATTTTGTCCATTCAGCTACAGTGGTTCTAATGCTTTGACACTATGCTTGGAGTATAAGGCTTTTTGTCAAACTGAGAAACAGCTATTTTCTTTTGAGGTATTGACATCTACTCAAGAGGAGATAGAGAGAAGGGCATTAGTGGCCCATGGCTGAAGAGCTCACACATTTCTACTCCTTTCCATATTCTAAGAATCTACTTTTAATCTGGGAGAAAGCATGCACTCTGCCAATTCATATTTCTCTCCAAGGCAGCCTCTTCCTCTCCTTTCAGAAAGCCTAGCATAATCTGATTAATGGGCTTCAGTTTTTCGAAAAGGAAGCATCTGGCAGGCAACCTTGAATTTCTGCCTTCCCTGAGGCAGAAAATACAGAACTAGCTACTTTCTCCAATGAAGGAAAGAATACAGAAAAAAAAATCAGGGAAATATAAATTATGTCTTTTGTCTATCAGGCCATACCTGTAAAAGAGTTACTCAGTGTTAAAGTCACTTTGTTACACTTTCTTTGTGAATGTCCCCCTTTAAGAAAGGACTTACTGCCCACCTATATAAAGTGTGGTCAACCAACAGCCTTCCCCTAGGTCATACCCTTTCCAGGATAGACTGTATGCATTGAAGGGCTGGGGAGGCATGGCAGGTACCTTCCAACAGTGTCAGCCTTCTGTAGAACTCTAATGGGCAATATACACACTAGAGCTCCCTATGGAGGGTTTGGCCAATATTCTGTCAGCCCTGCATCACATTTGGACGTTTTCCTCTGCCAAATCTGCTTCTCCTTCTCTATTCAGCTTGGTAAACAAGGAACTTGTAGCTCAAGGAACTCACCTGTGACATCTAAATGTAACAGAGTTTTTGGAGAGTTTCGAAGCAGGGATGTAATGTGATCTGACTTACATTTTTAAAAGATCATTCTGACTGACGTTCAGAGAATGGATTAGTGGGAGATAAATGTAAATGCCAGGAAAAGGGAAAATGGCCATTACAGTGGTCCAGGAGTGAGAAGATGGTAGCTTGAGTCAGGTAATGGTCAAGAGAAATAGAGTTATCTGGATATATTTTTGGTAAAACCATCAGCTACTGCTGGTGGATTGGATAGGAGGAAAGAGGCAGTAAAATGAAATAGAGAATGACTCCTATGTATTTGACATGAGCAACGTGGATAACACGGTAATATTTATTAAGAAGGGAAAATAATAGTCTAATAAAATATCTACTTCAAAATGCTTTTTCCTATTTGATCTACCATGGTTCTTTATGCCAGAGGGGAATTTCTCATAATTTCATAATTAATTTATTCAAATACTAATAATTAAGGCTGGTCCTGGTTAGCTCATTAGTCAAGTGAGTCTACTCAACAACAAAGAGATTTCCTAAACTTCATTATTGAACATTATTGAAAGGAAGACTAAATGCCAGGTAGCACTAGACTATATTTAGTTATGGGTTTGTTTGTGTATTTTAATTTTTCATTTTAGATATCATTAGGTCATATAAGCACTTAATTTAAAAGTCTAATTAGAATGAAAAGGCTTATAGAAAAAAAATAGTAATTCTTTTGTTTACCTCTCTATACCTATATGCTGTAATACTAAAACTAAACTAGAGGCAAACACGTTCATATCTTTTAAGATATTTTTTCTTAACCTATATTTTTGGGAAAAAGGGTTTCCTCCTCTCTATAAAGACCCAGAAATAGCCTAGAGAAATAGAATTCACAAATAGGGCAATTTGATATGTAAAATTCTATTACAGAATTTCACATTAAACATGGCAGATTTTACACATGTATTTATGTCTACTCCCTTCTGAATCCCTATGGAAATGACAGTAACAAGAGAACAGAGTTTTAAACCACAAGGAAAATAAAACAAAACAATGGAGAGCAAAAGGCATCCACAAATGTTAGGAGATGGAAAAGAAATCCATGAGTTGTAATGTACTTAATTGTGTGGAGACTACTAAACTGGTAGCACATACAGTGGGGCACACCAGTGAGAAGAAGCCAGTTTATGCTGCAGAATTCTCAACAACCTCAAGAAAGCCTTTGAAAGTGAAGAATTTGTTGAGTAGAGTGCTGACAGCAGATGTATGTATTAAGAGTAGTTAGACAATCCCTCTTCTCAGGCCAAGACCTCTACCTCAGACAACCAAACTAACCCCTCTAGAAAGAGCGGAAGAGCCTTAGTCATTATATGAATTGACCAGAGATGCTGAGAACATGAGGATGGCAGGAAGGAACTACAGGAGAATAAAGTTAAATCCTATGTATTGAACAATGAGTTTCCAATTTTCTCTCCCATCTAAGTTTTTATTATGCTAGCTGCCAGACACTCTAACAGTATAGTGAATTAATATCTGGAGGAAATGACCAGAGAAAAGGTCAATAAGACATTCAGGGGAGTCCCACAATGAATCTGGTTCTCTCTCATACCCATACTACCCATACTTTACAAATAACACCTCACCTGATGCATACACCATAAAGTTTCCAATCAGTTTTTTCATCCTCACTTTTAAATTTGAATGATATCCAAGAACCAAAAGAGATTTGAGAAAACCCTCCACCATGAAAGGATACAATAGATCAAAGAAACTTGGCACAAAAAGAGACAATGTAATGGAGCAAAAAAAAACATTATTTGAGAGAGAAAAGAAGCTATTTTATTCAAAAAACAAGAAAAGGTTGTCTTTTTTTTTTTTTAGTGGGGTCCTAAGAACAGAGAGTGTACATAAAAATGTTAAAACAGTATTACTGAAATACAAATTTCAATAGAAAGTTTGAAAGATATGAATCAATCTTATATTAAAGAAGATTTTAAAAGGCTGCATGCAGTGGTTCATGCCTGTAATCTCAACACTTTGGGAGGCTGAGGCGGGTGGATCATGAGGACAGGAGTTTGAGACCAGCCTGCCCAACATGATGAAATCCCATCTCTACTAAAAATACAAAAAATTAGCCAGGTGTGGTGGTGGGCACCTGTAATCTTAGCTACTTGGGAGGCTGAGGCAAGAGAATTGCTTGAACCTGGGAGGTGGAGTTTGCAGTGAGCTGAGATCGTGCCACTGCACTCCAGCCTGGGTGACAAGAGAAAAACTCCATCTCAAAAAAAAAAAAAACAAAAAAAACATGATTAAAAACAGAAAAAGAAAAGCAGATCAAGAGAAGAGAGGAAGAGAGTTGAAAAACTCTCCAGGGAAAAGGGATAAAAAAATTAAAAGCTAATACAAGAAGCCAAACATCTACCTAATAAGTATTCCTGGTAAAATGGAAAAATAATGAAAGCAAAAATTATGTAAGAAACAATATTTCCCACAACTGAAGGTTAGTTACCGTAATTAAAAAAACGATTTAAGCACCAAGCACAGTGAATTGAAAAAGACCTACACTAAGGCACATTAACATAAAATTTCAACGTATTTTGTATAAAGAGCTTCTACAAATAAAAATAAATTATTAGACATAAAGGACCATGATACAATATGGCATAACAATTCTCAACAGTAATAGTGAGAAATGCCCTAAAAAGTCTAAGGAAAAATATTTTGAACTATAATTTTATAACCAACCAATCAAGCAAGTATGAGAGTAAAGACACCATCAAACCTGAAAGCTTTTCATTCCTTGCATGTTTTCCTGGTACCTACTGAGAAAGAGCTCCACTGGAATGAAGCAGAGAACCAAGAAAGAGGAAAGCATGAAATCTGGGAAATGGGAAATAGAACACAGAGAGAAATGAAGGGAAAAGGGAAGACCCGGGACAACAGTCATGTATCAGGCTGAGAGAGCAACTAGTGTGGTTTGGAACAAGTAGGTACAATGCACAAGGGAGCACAGGTCTTCTGCATTGCACGGCCTGGTCATAGTGGCTGTCACTCACATCATAGTCTGTGTGAATGCACACTCAGGGATCATGTGCAAGATCTCTTTTACATACAGTTAGTCTGGGAGGACTCCACATCAGATGTCTCCTGATTTAAAAAAAAAAAAAATTAAGTTAATTATCTAATACAGTTTACCATGTGGAAAAAGTACTAAAAGGTGTTTCACAGTTCTATGGAAGCGTATGAAAGAAATTAGTGATAATTAGAGAGAAAAATAACTTCCTTATTACGAAATGTGAGGCAATTTTCAACTCTAATAAAAACAAAATAGGCTGGGCAGGATGGCTCATGCCCATAATCCCAGCACTTTGGGAGTCCGAGGCAGGCGGAACATGAGGTCAAGAGATGGAGATCAGCCTGAACAACATGGTGAAACCCCATCTCTACTAAAAATATACAAAAACTAGCTGGGTGTGGTGGCATGTGCCGGTAGTCCTAGCTACTTGTGAGGCTGAGGCAGGAGAAGTGCTGGAACCCAGGGGGTAGAGGTTGCAGTGAGGTGGGATCCCGCCACTGCACTCCAGCCTGGTGACAAGCGAGACTCTGTCTCAAAAAAAAAAAAAAAAAAAGTGCAATAATGGAAAGGTGAGTAAACATGAATTTAATCAAATAGTATGATATAACTATGGTGGGACAATATAAAAGGAAAGTAACATAAGGTATAAATCCATTTAATTTAGAAATAAGAGGTTAACATAGAACAAAAGAGCCAAAGACTGGAATGTAGTTCTTCAAGGAAGCAGGATCTGGGTGTGGTACAGGAGAAGATGCTTTTATTCAAAATCTTATTTTATAGACCCATTAATTTTTTAAATAAATATTACTATTATTTTGATAAGAAATACATTTAACAATATGAGAGTCATACACCAAATGCCAACTCTTTCTGTTTTGATTGCACATTGTAAGAGTATTATTTTGTTAATCATGCTTTCATGATGTAATCTGTGACACAATATGAATTTGATCTCATAGAGATTCATAATGAGGAAACTATTTTTCTCAAATCCTAAATGCATTTTTTATTTTGTCATTGTCAATTTCTTTTAGGAAAAAAATCACAAATAAATAGGGCTGATTACAGTCTATTAAGAACAGATGGATAATGTTTCCATCAGGAAGTGGATCAATGGACCTAATTTTTCTCTCCCTTTTTATGTTCATCATCTGCCTTGGATTCTAAAACCAGTAAATATGCATATTCATAGTATATAGATTGAAAAAAAACAAACATTACTAGACTACAAGTTCAAAATCAAAAAGAAAGAATTTTATTTTCCTTCCAGGGACAATAGACAAATGACAAAGCAATGTTCACAGTTAATGAGATCCCAAGGTAGTCATGATAGTCTAAAAAGTGAAAGAGTTGAATAGCTGAATTTAAACTAAATGCTTTCCCTAGAACTTTCTAGTTGTTTATAACAAAGAGTGTGGCACACAGAATACTGGACAACAGGGGAATAATGCATTTTCACATTCTTGGGAGCATCAAGATTTATTATCAGGAGTTCAGCACTGATTAATGATATCACAATGAATACCAAAAGGGAGCAAGAGAGATTTGTCACTTATTATAAAGTGTAGTCACATTTATTGTAGTTTCTTTCTGAGGGTCCAAGGAACCAAAGTCATTACTTTCTGAATGAAATAGTGGAGGCCAGATATTAATAATAGGGCATCTGGAGCTCCCCAGTTCCCCTGGATTATCATCTATGCATACAATTTTGGTAGAGAATTGAGTGAATTGTTTAGGGTTTTGGAATACTTGAGAGTGATAGCATTGCCTAGGGCAAGACACTGGCCCCTTCAGGCCACAAGGTAATTGTATAACTGGCAAAAATCTCTCAACTCTAACCTGAATTTCTCTCCATCCCAGAATTATTTTGCTCCTTGATGTCAATGAACCAAAGGGTAATTTTGTTATGAATATAAATTAATTTCTGTCTTCTATGTGATTCATTTTTGGTGCATTCAATCATATACCTAAATCTTACCAATTAATTTTGTCTACCAGAATGCTTTGCTCTCTAATCCAAGGACGTACACTTGAATCAGTGACAGATAAATGTAGGTTACAGATACTGCTAACTGGTAACCTTAAAGGGTTGATTGTCTTCATCTAATAGCTGTTACTCATGGCAGTTTTTATTTTAAGTGCCTGATATATATAGCTTTGTTTGACAAGAACTTGAATTGAAGTGCAATTTTGTGTGGTTAAAGGATATACCTAACTGTGCTTCAAGCCCACATACCCTCAATTGAATATTTTGTACATTTTTCAAAGTGCTCATGTGTTTATTGTCTTTGTCTTGTTTGATTTGCTAGATGTTTGATGAAGTATATTTTTGTTTCTTATTGTTTGTAGGTCTCTCTCTCTCACTCTCTCACCTCCTACTATCCACCCTCACCTCTCTCTCTCTCTCTCTCTCTCTCTCTCTCTCACACACACACACACACACACACACACGCACAAAATTTTCGATGCTAGCATTAATGAGATTTCTAGAAACGCTGTTCCAAAATATTTTCTTGTGCTGCTCAAAGTAAATTTTCACAGCCCTGCATAAACTTATTTAGTGCCTTTGCTTCTGTAAATACAATAGAAAGTCATATGGCTAAATTTCTACTTTTTGTGCTGACTCTTAAACCAAATTGCTTTCAACAACATTAACTCTAGAGAAATAAGCTTTTCAGCCACATATAATCACAAAGAAACAAGACTTCAAAGTTTTTAACCACTTGTGGGAGAGTGTATTTATATAATGTCTCTTTAGGAAATAACCAATAAAGAAATGAAATGATCACCCATTGACCAGAATGGGCAGAATTATCTATAGGGCATCAGGACAGTAAATATTCGTTGTTACAAATACTGGGACTAATGTAATATCTAAACTTTTAGTAGCCCTATTAAATGCCCCACGAGTAACAAAGTTATTACTCTTTTGACTGTAATTAACTCAAAGTTAATACTCTTTGAGTATGTGACAGACTTGTGATAGAAATTGGCATTCAACTTCAGTTCTCACGACCCCGCTGCTCCCATATCCTTTTAGCCTTACAGAACTGCTCATCCCGAGTCAAATCTACTGCTGCCAGCTTTCATGCCCAGTTATAACCAGAAGATGTGCACTGAACCATCTTCACCCCAGACCTTCTGAATACATTTAACAATGGGACGTGACACAGTGTTCGCATCTATCTCAATCTTATTATTATTTTTTGCTACTTTCTTTACACATAGTATACATAGAGAAGTACACTGTTCTCTCATGTACAGATTATGGTTACAGAGTAAGAAACACACACACATACACACACACATTTTATCTATTATATCATTTTGTTAACCTCTGACAATAAAGAATAGTATGTGGACATATATAATCAAGCCTACCTATCTCCCAGGACAAACTTTCAATTGTACAGACCACATCTCCTTGGCTGTGGATTTGTTAGAAAACTGGTAAGATGGTAAATGAGTACTTCACCCACTCTCTTGTGTATCACTAATTAGGTGATAATAGAGAGGCTCCACAAGAGAGTCATGGCTACAAAGTAGAATAGATGACAGCCCATATGGTGGGATGTGAAGGGCACCATAAATTTGTGAGTTACTGAAAGGTAATTCATGGAATATCAAGGCAAGAAAGGGCTTTAAATTTAATCTGCTCCAACCGAGCATCTGATAGTTTAATTCCTACTAGAATTCTTTGTCAGTGGTTGTTTACCACCTTCTTAAAAAATCTTCCATAAATTTTCAGGGGCTGAAATTGAAATATAGTGGGCTTAGGATTAACAAGAGTTATGAAAGTTGAGACAATAAATTCAGGAATATCTGTGGAAAAAAAGAGAAGAAAGGTAACTTAAGGTAGAATGATGAGGGAATTCACCGGCATCTGAGGGAGTTCTTACTCTCTAAAGATTCTAGTTGTTAGTTCAACTTTCAATGTAAAACAAATTTGATCTTTTGTTACTTCATTCTATACACATTACTGAATACCTAGCATTTGCTAGGATTTAAGGATACATAAAAAATCAATACATACTCTTTCCCCATAAAGAAGCTTAGACTCTGGCTAAGAGTGACAAATGCTGCTCTGTGAGGAATAGTGATTACTCCTATAAGGAGTTCCCTGCTTGGATGATTACACAAAGGAGGTGAATAGTTGAGTGAGAATATTTGAAGAGGACTTTGTTAGGGGACAAAGCAGACGGATCAGGTGAGTGGGAGGCTGATGGAATCCCAAGTAGTGCAATCAGAGGCGTAAAATCTATGACATGATTAGTGTAGTTGAAAGTCAGATATGTTTTACCATCAGATATATGTGAAAAAGATGAGAAAGAATTTGGGGAAGATAATAGAAACTTCATTCAGAATAATATAGCATGCTAGGAAAACTCAGCTTGACCAAGCAAAGAATCTACTTTCTACTGTGCGGATTTGGTGGCTCCAAGTTAAAATAAGCAGCAAAAGACAATTACTAGGACTAAAGCATTTACAGTATATAGGGTCTTCTGTTATCCACAACAGTGATTGGTCAGATAGTTAAAAAAGCAGGAAATAAAATATTTAAAATTATATATATATATATATACACACACACACACACACACACACACACATATATAAATAAATATATAATTTTAAAATATTTAAAATATTATATATATAACATGTAAAATGTTATTTTTTTAATATTTTATTTCATGTGAAAAATAAGTCACACCCATTATCCAATATTTTTTATCAAGACAAGTTCTTTTCTTTAAAAATGTGTGAATTTGCTTGTTGCAATTCTCCATTTTCTTTCTTTAACCATATATATAAGCCACTATATACAATTCCTACATAGTATCTTTTAAGTAGGGCATGAATTTTTTAAATGTTACTCAAAAGCCAATATCTAAATTCTAATAATGTTCCCGTCAATGGTTTATATTTGACTTGCTCACACTTAATTTGACGGCAAACAGTATTTTTAGTAATTCACCTTTATCAAGCCTTTCCAGAGCATTCTAATTAGTTATCATGAAAACAACTCTCTTTTCACACTCATACTACATTAACTCACAGATTATCAATTAAATTATGTAATTATAATAATAATTGACACAAATGGTTTGGGAATACACTGTGCTAAGTATACAAGCCAACTGGTAATAGAACTGCACAAACATATCAGACAGCAGAATAGGATAGTAGCCGGCTAGCTCTGCTTGTTCAGCAAGTCCTGGGCAGAGAATAGCAAGTTCTGTGAACAGAATGGATAGTGTTAGCTGTTCTGAGTCAGTTAAGTACACAAGGGAGAAAGGAGAATACGACTTTAAAATCATTTTTTAAATCTCTTCTCTGTGTATATAATAGAGAGTTTACAGACTAGATCAGCTTTTTAAGTCATGTATTTGCATTATATTTCTATCAGGAGAAATAGTGATTTCAAACATTTCTGCTCTAGGTATTTTTTTTGGACATACTAGAAATGCTTCATTAGATCCCTAATATTCAAGAAATGACCCTTGGGTTTATGTCAGAGGACTTGCTTTCCAAAGGAGTTCTATATCAAGAAAAACTGAACCTCAATTGTTTTTTTTTTTTTAAAAAAAGAATTTACGTAGGATGCAAGGAAGTCAGCCAGACCTCTAGTGAGACAGAGACACCAAGCTAATAGTCACTATTGGAGTACCTAAAGGCTTTGCCTCACTCCTACACCAAAATATATTTGAATTTAAATTTATACCCCAGAGGACAATAGGCTGACAAGGAAGGGATAAGTATTAAGACTTTAAGCTTTATAAAGTCCACATGGCAAGGGTGGGACCAAGTGGAGGTAACTGAATACTTTGGGGTGGTTTTCCCCATGCTGTTCTCGTGATGGTGAGTTCTCATGAGATCTAATGATTTTATAAGTGTCTGGCATTTTCCTACTGTCACTCATTCTGTCTCCTTCCACCATTATTGTGAGTTTCCTGAGACATTCCCAGCCATGTGGAACTGTAAGCCAATTAAACCTCTTTCCTTTCTAAATTACTTAGTCTTGGGTATTTCTTCACAGCAACATGAGAATGGACTAATACAGTAAATTGGTACTGGGAGTAGTGGAGTATTGCTGTAAAGATACCTGAAAATGTGGAAGCAACTTTGGAAGTAGGTAACAGACAGAGGTTGGAATAGTTTATAGGGCTCAGAAGAAGACAAGAAAATGTGAGAAAGTTTAGAACTTCCTTGAGAATTATTGAATGGCTTTGACCAAAATGCTAACAGTGATACGGACAATGATATCCAGGCTGAGGTGGTCTCAGATGTAGATGAGAAATGTATTGGGAATGGGAATAAAGGTTATTCTTGATAAGCTTTAGCAAAGAGACTGGTGGTATTTTGCCCCTGCCCTAGAGATTTATGGAACTTCGGACTTGAGAGCAATGATTTAGGGTATCTAACAGAAGAAATTTCTAAGCAGCAAAGCATTCAAGAGGAAACAGAGCATAAAAGTTTGAAAAATTTGCAGCCTGATGATGTGATAGAAAAGAAAACCAATCTTATAAGTTTCTGGCATTTTCCTGCTGACACTAATTCTCTCTTCTGCCACCCTGTGAAGAGGTGCCTTCTACCATGATTACAAGTTTCCTGAGGCTTTCCCAGCCATGCGGAACTGTGAGTCAATTAAACCATTTTTTTTTTTGTAAATTACACAGTTTCGAGTATTTCTTCTTAGTAGCATGAGAATGGACTAATACAGTAATTTCTGGGGAGAAATTCAAGCCAGCTGCAGAAATTTTCATAATTAATGAGGAACTAAATGTTAATCATCAAGACAATGGGGAAAATGTCTCCGGGGCAAGTAAAACGCCTTCCCAGCAGCCCTTTTCATCACAGGCCTGGAGGCCCAGAAGGGAAAAATTGTTTAATGGCCTGGGCCCTGAGCCCCTCTGCTCTGTGCTGCCTCAGGACATGGTGCCCTGTGTCTCAGCTGCTTTAGCTATAGCTATGGCTAAACGGGGGCAAGGTACAGCTTGGGCCACTTCTTGAGATGGTGCAGTCCCCAATCCTTGGCAGATTCCATGTGGTGTTGAGACTGTTGGCTCACAGAAGTCAAGAATTGAGGTTTGGGAATCTCTGCCTAGATTTCAAATGATTTATGGAAATGCCTGGATGTCCAAGCAGAATTCTGTGGCAGGGATGGAGCCCTTGTGGAGAACTTCTGTTGTGGCAGTGCTGAAGGGAGATATGGGGTTGGAGCCCTGACACAGAGTCCCTACTGGGGCAGTGGCTAGTGGAGCTGTGAGAAGAGGGCCACTGTCCTCCACCCCCCAGAATGGTACATCCACCAACATCTTGCACCATGTGCCTGGACAAGCCACAGGCACTCAACACCAGATCATGAAAGAAGCCAGTAGCAGGGCTGTACCCTGCAAAGCCACAGGGGCAGAGCTGCCCAAGGCTGTGAGAACCCACCTCTTGAATCAGTGTGATCTAGATGTGAGACATGGAGTCAAAGGAGATCATTTTGAAATTTTAAGGTTTAATGACTGCTCTACTGGATTTTGGACTTACCTGGGGCCTATACCCCTTTTTCTTGGCCAACTTCTCCATTTGTAATGGGTGTATTTGCTCAGTATCTGCAACCTCATTATGTCTAGGAAGTAACTAACTTGCTTTTGATTTTATAGGCTCATAGGCTGTAGGGACTTGCCTTGTCTCAGATGAGACTTTGAACTTGGAGTCTTGGGTTAATGGTGGAATGAGTTAAAATTCTGGGGGACTTTTGGGAAAACATGATTTTGTTTTGAAATGTGAAGACATGAGAATTGGGAGGGACCAGGGAGAAGAATGATATGGTTTGGCTCTGTGTACCCACCCACATCTCACTTTGAATTGTAATCGTCCCCATGTGTCAAGAGTGGGACCAAGTAGAGGTAATTAAGTTATGGGGGCAGTTCCACCCATACTGTTCTCACGATAGTAAGTTCTCTTGAGATCTGATAGTTTTACAAGAATCTATCACTCCCCCTGCTGGCACTGATTCTCTCTCTTCCTTCCGTGTGAATAGGTGCCTTTCACCATGATTGTAAGTTTCAGGAGGCCTTCCCAGCCATGTGGAACTGTCAATTAAATCCCCTTTCTTTATAAATTACCCAGTCTTGGATATTTCTTCTTACCAATGTGAGAACAAACTAATACAATTATTCTCTTTTGAAAACCTTTAAATAGGAATGGATAGGATTTTTGTTTAGTAATTTAGTAAGTCAAAAAGTAATTATAAACTCACCTAATGTGAACTTTTCCATAGTCTATAATTGAGTAAGAAATACTACATCAAGAAAAATAGTTCAATGTCACATTGGGTAAAAAAATACTACATCAAGAAAAATAGTTGAATTTCACATTCTAACCTAAAAGTGTCACTGATCTTGGTAACACAATAAAAGTGAACTTGCCATGCTTTTAAGAACTGGTAAAACATCTTGTTAGCTCCCACAATCAGGAGTGTTTTAATTAAAAAAAAACAAATTTTGCCATACTCATACTAGTTAATACTTTCAGATAAGAGCTAAAGCTAGGCTTAATGTCCTAAGGGACAAGATAGCTGTGAGATCCTTTTGAGCATAGAATATGTTTTTTTTTCATTTACACAATCTCTAAGTCTAGCCAAGTTCTGGCACTTTATAGATATTCATTAGCACATACCAATATGCTGTGGATATCTCATCTGGCAGTTAATGAAGATTAACTTTCCCCACATAGGAAGCAGATATTTCAAAGCAAGCAGGAGTGACTTAATTTTTCTGTTCATCACAGCTGCTTGGAAATTCTAGCAAAAGCTTTGTGGTAGCTGCTAAAAGTAACTCTTCTCAATCATGGAAATTTTAGGTGGTAAAATGGAAGGAAAGTATCATAACCATCAGAACAATTTTAGCAAAGTAAGAAAATGAGCTGGGATGGAACATAAGATCCCTGTTGGGATGGCATAGAAGCTGACAGGGAAGGTAGGTTAGGCCAAGGCTGCTGTCCTTGGATGTCATACTGTGATGTTTAGAACCTGTCCTGGTTTTCAAGCATCATAGTTGCAATGATAAAGCAGTATTATAAAAAATTATTCTAATAGTAGTATATGAGGTCTCCAATCAGATATAAAGTACAAATAGAGTAGAAATAGGAGTGGAGAGTTTCAGGAAGAGTCCACTGTTAAGAAAAACACAGTCTTCAGGATGTGCAAAGGGAGAAATGGTTTTAATGACAAGGCAGCAGACAGAGCCAAATGTTCAGAGAGTATAAACAGAAAAAAAATTGTTGAGAGACCGCCAAGATGGCATCGTAGAGGCGACTCTGGATTGCAGCTCTCAGTGAAGGCGCAGAGGGTGAGTCCTAGCCGCATTCTCGGATGGACCTTTTTTGCCCACAGAGCGTTGAAAGTGCCAGGTGTGGGAGAGACACAGGACACTAAGCCAGCTTGCGCGGCCGGTTCAGCCAGTGCCGTAATGCAGCAGGACCTGGCACGGAACTCACTGGTCTGGGTGCCCTGTTAAACCGGCAATCTGAGATTTGGAAGGGCAGATTGGCATGTCCATCTGATTGAACAGGACTTGGACAATGAGCCAGACCAGGAGATTCCTGGGAAACGTGATCTGAGCCGGTGCAGTGGGCAGCGACACGGGAGAACGCAAGGATCCCAGTGCCCTATTGGCAGGCTACTGGGGCGCCAGTGAGAGAGTCAACAGTTCAGCTTGGGGAGAGGAAGAGAAAGAGAGAGAGGACGGACTCTGAGGCAGGGAGCTGGGTGATCGGGCTCGGCGGGTCCCACCCTCACGGGGACAAGCAGGGCGGCGATTGGAGGCGCTCGGAGCTGAGAGTTTTGCTACCGGCATCTAGGATGGTGCAGCCCCATGGGGGAGGGGCATCCGCCACTATGGACACAATCCGCCCCTACTGAAGTGCCGCCCAGGGCTGATGCAGCCTGCCGTTGCCAAGTCAACCTGCCATAACAGAGAGACTCCACCAGAAGGGTGGAGCGCCCCACAGCAGAACGGAGCCTTGCCGCAGCAGGGCGGACCCGCGCTAGCAGGGCGGAGCCCCGACAGGCAAATAGTGAATAGACTGCCTCCTAGTGGGGCAGGACAGTGCAACAGATACTCATAAAGAAAGCCCCAACTCCCTGAGACAGAGCATCTAAGGGGAAAAAAAAGGGGGGGGGTGTTTATGAGTTCTGTTGCAGCAGACATAAATACATCCTCCCAACAACCCAAAATGAACAACGGAGCTCACAGCTCAGCACTGGAGCTCCTATAAAGCACAGGCCATCTCCTCAAGCAGCTCCCTGACCCCTGTATATCCAAAGAGTCACCCCAAAAAAGGACTAATCAGACTGACATTTGGCGGACATCATTCTGGAACAAAGATAGCAGAAGAAGAAACTGGTAGCATCCCTCACTGTTCCACAGCTGCTACAGGTGTACCCCAGAAAAGCAGGGCCTAGAGTGGACCTCAGCACTCGTACAGCAGAGGGGCTAGACCATTAGAAGGAAAACTAAGTAACAGAAATACTTCATCATCAACAATCTGGGTGTCCACACAGAGACCCAATTGAAAAATCAGAAACTACTAAGACGACAGGTGGATAAATCCATAAAGATGGGAAGAAACCAGCACAAAAAGGAGGGAAACACCGGAAACCAAAACACCTCACCTCCTACAAAGGAACAAAACTCCTCACCAGCAAGGGAACAAAGCTGGACAGAGAATGAGTGTGACGAAATGACGGAATCAGACTTCAGAAAGTGGATAATGAGAAACTTCAGTGAGCTAAAAGAACATGTTCTAAATCAGTGCAAAGAAACTAAGAACCTTGAAAAAAGATTTCAAAAAAGATTTGAGGAATTCATAACAAGAATGGACAACTTAGAGAGGAATATGAATGAATTGAAGGAGCTGAAAAACACAACAGGAGAACTTTGCGAAGCATGCACAAGTTTCAACAGCTGAATTGACCAAGCAGAAGAAAGAATATCAGAAGTTGAAGATCAACTCAATGAAATAAAATGAGAAACCAAGATTAAAGAAAAAAGCACAAAAAGGAATGAACAAAATCTCCAAGAAATGTGGGACTATGTGAAGAGACCCAACCTACGTTTGATAGGTGTACCACAATGTGATGAAGAGAATGAATCCAAGCTGGAAAATACTCTTCAGGATATTATCCAGGAAAATTTCCCCAACCTAGCAAGACAGGTCAATACTCAACTCCAGGAAATACAGAGAACACCACAAAGATACTCCACAAGAAGAGTAACCCCAAGGCACATAATCATCAGATTCACCAGGGTTGAAATAAGGAGAAAATACTAAGGGCTGCCAGAGAAAAAGGTCGGGTCACCCACAAAGGGAAGCCCATCAGACTCACAGCAGATGTCTCAGCAGAGACTCTACAAGCCAGAGGAGAGTGGGGGCCAATATTCAACATCCTTAAAGAAAAGAACTTTCAACCCAGAATTTCATATCCAGCCAAACTGAGCTTCATAAGTAAAGGAAAAATAAAATACTTCATGAACAAGCAAGTACTCAGAGATTTTGTCACCACTAGGCCTGCTTTACAAGAGCTCCTGAAAGAGGCACTACACATAGAAAGGAACAATGAGTACCAGCCATCCTAAAAGCATACCAAATACTAAAGAGCATCAACAAAATGAAGAATCTACATGAACCAATGGGCAAAACAGCCAGCTAGCATCAAAATGGCAGTATCAAATTCACACATAACAATATTAACCCTAAATGTAAATGGGCTAAATGCACCAATCAAAAGACACAGACTGGCAAATTGGATAAAAAACCAAAACCCATCGGTGTGCTGTATCCAGGAAACCCACCTCACATGCAAGGATACACAAAGGCTCAAAATAAAGGGATGGAGGAAGATTTACCAAGCAAATGGAGAGCAAAAAAAAGCAGGAGTTGCAATTCTCGTCTCTGATAAAATAGACTTTAAAGCAACAAAGATCAAAAGGGACAAAGAAGATCATTACATAATTGGAAAAGGATCGATACAACAAGAAGAGCTAATGATTCTAAATATATATGGACCCAATACATGAGCACCCAGATATATAAGGCAAGTTCTTAATGACTTACAAAGAGACTTAGACTCCCACACAATAACAATGGGAGACTTTAACACTCCACTGTCAATATCAGACATATCAACCAGACAGAAAATTAACAAGGATATCCAGGGCTTGAACTCAGACCTGGAACAAGCAAACCTGATAGACATTTACAGAACTCTCCACCCCAAATCCACAGAATATACATTCTTCTTAGCACCACATCATACCTACTCCAAAATTGACCACATAATTGGTAAAGCACTCCTCAGCAAATGCAAAACAACTGAAATCATAACAAACAGTCTCTCAGACCATAGTGTAATCAAGTTGGAACTCAGAATTCAGAAAATAACTCAGAACCACACAGCTTCATGGAAACTGAACAACTGGCTCTTGAATGTTGACTGGATAAACGATGAAATGAAGACAGAAATAAAGAAATTCTTTGAAACCAACGAGAATGAAGACACAACATACCAGAATCTCTGGGACACATTTAAAGCAATCTGTAGAGGAAAATATATAGCAATAAGTGCCCACATGAGAAGAGTGGAGAGATCCAAAACTGACACCCTATCATCAAAATTGAAAGAGCTAGAGGAGCAAGATCAAAAAAGCTCAAAACCTAGCTGAAGACAAGAAATAACTAAGATCAGAGCAGAACTGAAGGAGATAGAGACAAGAAAAACCCTTCAAAAAATCAATAAATCCAAGAGTTGGTTTTTCAAAAAGATCAACAAAATAGACCACTAGCCAGACTGATAAAAAAGAAGAGGGAGAACAACCAAATAGATGCAATAAAAAACGATAATGGGGAAATCACCACAGATTCCACAGAAATTCAAACTATCATCAGAGAATACTACAAACAACTCTATGCACATAAACTAGTAAACCAGGAAGAAATGGATAAATTCCTGGACACCTGTGTCCTCCCAAGCCTAAACCAGGAGGAAGCCGAAACTATGAATAGACCAATAACAAGGTCTGAAGTTGAGGCAGCAATTAAGAGCCTACCACACAAAAAAAGCCCAGGTCCAGATGGGTTTACAGCCGAATTCTACCAGACACACAAAGAGGATCTGGAACCATTCCTTCTGAAACTATTCCAAATAATTCAAAGAGAGGGAACCCTTCCCAAATCATTTTGTGAGACCAACATCATCCTGATACCAAGACCTGGCAGAGACTCAACAAGAAAAGAAAACTTCAGGCCAATATCCATGATGAACATAGATGCAAAAATCTTCAATAAAATACTGGCAAACCGATTGCAACAGCACATTAAAAAACTTATTCATCATGATCAAGTAGGATTCATCCTGGGGATGCAAGGCTGGTTCAACATACGCAAGTGTATAAATGTAATTCACCACATAAATAGAAGCAAAAACAAAAACCACATGATTATCTCAATTGACGCAGAGAAGGCATTTGACAAAATTCAACAGCCCTTTATGCTAAAAACCCTCAATAAACTTGGTATTGATGGAACATATCTCAAAGTAATAAAAGCTATTTATGACAAACCAACAGCCAATATCATACTTAATGGGCAAAAACTGGAAGCATTCCCTTTGAAATCTGGCACTAGACAGGATGCCCTCTCTCACCACTCCTATTCAACATAGTATTGGAAGTTCTAGCCAGAGCAATCACGCAAGAAAAAGAAATAAAGGGTATTCAAATAGGAAACGTGGAAGCCAAATTGTCTCTATTTGCAGATGACATGATAGTATACCTAGAAGACCCCATCACCTCAGCCCCAAAACTCCTGAAACTGATAAGCAACTTTAGTAAAGTCTCAGGATATAAAATCAACACGCAAAAATCACAAGCATTCCTATACACCAATAACAGACTTAAAGAGAACCAAATTAAGAATGAACTGCCATTCACAATTGCTACAAAGAAAATAAAATACCTAGGAATACAACTCACAAGGAAAGTAAGGGACCTCTTTAAGGAAAACTACAAATGACTGCTCAACAAAATAAGAGAGGACACAAACAGATGGAGAAACATTCCATGTTCGTGGTTAGGAAGAATCAATATCGTGAAAATGGCTATACTGCCCAAAGTAATTTACACAATCAATGATATCCCCATCAAACTACCATTGAATTTCTTCACAGAACTGGAAAAAAACCACCATGAACTTCATATGGAACCAAAAGAGAGCCCGCATAGCCAAGTCAATTCTAAGCAAAAAGAACACAGCGGGAGGCATCACACTACCAGACTTCAAACTATACTACAAGGCTACAGTAATCAAAACAGCATGGTACTGGTCCCAAAACAGAGATAGAGACCAATGGAACAGAACAGAAGCATCGGAGGCAACACAACATATCTACAACCATATAATCTTTGATAAACCAGAACAAGCAATGGGGAAAGGATTCCCTATTTAATAAATGGTGTTGGGAAAACTGGCTAGCCATGTGCAGAAAGCAGAAACTGGACCCCTTCCTGACACCTTACACTAAAATTAACTCCAGATGGATTAAAGACTTAAACAAAAGACCTGGCACCATAAAAACCCTAGAAGAAAATCTAGGCAAAACCATTCAGGACATAGAGGTAGGCAAGGACTTCATGACCAAAACACCAAAAGCATTGGCAACAAAAGCCAAAATAGACAAATGGGACCTAATCAAACTCCACAGCTTCTGCACGGCAAAATAAACAGTCACTAGAGTGAATCGGCAACCATCAGAATGGGAAAAAATCTTTGCCGTTTACGCATCTGACAAAGGGCTGATATCCAGAATTTACAAAGAACTCAAACAGATTTATAGGAAAAAAACAAACAAGCCCATTCAAAAATGGGCAAAGGATATGAACAGACACTTTACGAAAGAAGACATACATGAGACCAACAAACATATGAAAAAATGCTCATCATCACTGGTCATTAGAGAGATGCAAATCAAAACCACATTGAGATACCATCTCACGCCAGTTAGAATGGTGATCATTAAAAAATCTGGAGACAGCAGATGCTGGAGAGGCTGTGGAGAAATAGGAACACTCTTACACTATTGGTGGGAGTGTAAATTAGTTCAACCATTGTGGAAGACAGTGTGGCGAGTCCTCAAGGACCTAGAAATAGAAATTCCATTTGACCCAGCAATACCATTACTGGGTATATATCCAAAGGACTATAAATCATTCTACTATAAGGACACATGCACACGAATGTTCATTGCAGCACTGTTTACAATAGCAAAGAACTGGAACCAACCCAAATGCCCAACGATGATAGACTGGACTGGAAAAATGTGGCACATATACACCATGGAATATTATGCAGCAATCAAAAATGATGAGTTTGTGTCCTTTGTAAGGACATGGATGAATCTGGAGAACATCATTCTCAGCAAACTGACACAAGAACAGAAAAAGAAATACCGCATATACTCACTCATAGGCGGGTGAGAAAAATGAGAACACATGGACACAGAGAGGGGGTCTACTACACACTGGGGTCTATTGGGGGGAATGGGGGAGGGACAGTGGGGGGGGGGTGCTGGGGAGGGATAGCCTGGGGATGAATGCCAAGTGTGGGTGAAGGGGAGGAAGGCAGCAAAACACACTGCCAAGTGTGTACCTATGCAGCTATCTTGCACGTTCTGCACATGTACCCCAAAACCTATAATGCAATAAAAATTTAAATAAAAAAAATTGTTGAATTTGGCAAATAAAATTTTCTCAGTGAATTTAAAGAGAGGATTTCCGTAGACCCAAGGGTGGCACTGCTAAATAAATAGTCGCTGAAAATTAGAGTACATGGGCCAGGCATGGTGGCTCACACCTGTAATCGTAGCACTTTGGGAGGCTGGGGCAGGCAGACCACAAGGTCAAGATATTGAGACCATCCTGGTCAACATGGTGAAACCCCATGTCTCCTAAAATACAAAAAAAATTAGCTGGGCATGGTGGCGCACACCTGTAGTCCCAGCTACTCGGGAGGCTGAGGCAGGAGAATTGCTTGAACCTGGGAGTTGGAGGTGGCAGTGAGCCGAGATCGTGCCACTGCACTACAGCCTGGCACCTGGCAACAGAGCAATACCCTGTATCAAAAAAAAATTAGAGTACATAATTACCCATATACAATTGTTGTTAATTTTGAATTGAAAATGTTGGCAATAGTGAAAATTTTGGCAATCTGTTTACTTTACAGGTTGCAGGGAAGAAAAGTTTGGAGATAAAAAGATTAAAGACATTTTAAATTAAGAAAAAAATGAGAGGGCAGAGACTGTGAGGAGAAAATGGATTGAAATTAGCCCCCGAAAGAGAAACGGGCAGATCAATCTCAGATAAACAAATGAAACAAAGAAGAAAGATGAATATAAACAAAGGGTCCTTGTGAGTAGAAAAGGAAGATAGGTAAAGTAGTGACAAAAGAAAGAAATTCCGTCGTTAAGACAGGAAGTGAGATTATCTGAATAAATTGAGGCTAATGGAATGAGATTAAATGTTTGAGGTAATCTGAAATTAAGAAAAAATGGTCCTGGGATATTGATACATGAATTTAAAAATTTGCTTTTTGCAGTGAACTAAATGTTTGAGGCCACAATGAGTCAAACTGACACATTCCAGTAACTCTCAGTAGCTATTCCATAGCCTATGAGCATTAAAAATGATTAAATTGGTCAGGGGTTGATCCAGACGCCACAGATCTGGCTATAGGTTAAAAGTACAAGGCAATCTAGAGTGTTAGGACTGTGTAAAGGTGACTGATGAAAATTCTGACCAAGCAAGGAATCAAGTGCAGTCAGAGGGAATAATGACTGAAGAAAATGAGGAGCTGGGCCATTAGAGGTCTCCATGAGGGCAGATTCTGGTCAATGAGCATGGGAGAGCATCTGAAACACAGAGTGCAGCAATATTACAATGCCAAAGGTACAGCGGCCTTGTCTTCCTTATAGTCTCTCTGGAGTCCCACAAACTTTAAAAAAAATAGATGAAATAATATAGAAACTTTAACTGAAAGATAAACAATTGTTTACTATCATTTGAGGTTTTATTGTTTCACTCAGAGCATTTTCAGGAAGACACAACCTCACTAAGCAGAGCGACATGTCTACTATTACCTTCCAAATAGCAATAAGTGATTAACAGCCTTCATCAAAATTAACTCTACATTGAAGGTAAGATTAATAATTTCACTTCTCATTTTATCTAATTGTCTCTCTCAGCACAAATCAGGCAGCTTTGGAACAGCATTTATTTTCTCACAAATCTAGAATGGCATTTTCTTAAGGTATGTTTATATTAATTTAGTAAACATCTATTGAAGGCCTACTATGTGCTGAGACACTGTTACTAGGGAATCCAAGCATGCCTAGCTCACGAATCTCCTTTGATAAAAGTTTCTGCTAGAAGGTGCTTTAAGATTGGTCAAGGGAAAAAAAAATAAGGAGGCAATCAGCAATTGAGCAACTATGACAAAGTTATAGGCTAAGAGTTAGTAGTGTAGAATACCATATACATGAGAAAGCATAGGAAGCTATGAGTCAAATAACATTCAATACCTGAGACCCAGCTGGAAAAACAAAGACAGAGAGAGAGAGAAAATAGGTAACAAAATACATAAACCAAGCAAAGCCATGAATTAGGAAAGCCATAAACATAGCACAAAAAAAATGTCAGTTTCAATGATAAAAATGTTGCAGTTAAACAGTATAATAAGCCAGCCACACCTGGGTTAAGAGGACATGATTGTTAATATCCAATCAGAATAATGTGATTGTTTGTGCTCCAAGAATAATGTATACTCTGGTAATTAAATATATTATCAGTATTCACGATGCTGGAGAGATTGTAGATAAGAGAAATGACAAGCTAGAGGGGAATTATATTGTATTTTACATATATGTGACAAATAATTACTGAAATGCACATTTCTCCACTAGTCATTTTTGTAGCATATTTTTACATAAAATAGATAGAAAGCCAACTCGATTCATTTAGGCCAAGGGAGAAAAAGGTACTAATGTGCTATTTTATATGACTAAAATTTTCAGGGGGAATGTTAGCTTCAGGCATGGTTGGATCCAGAGACTCAAACAATATGATTAGTATCCATCACTTTCCATTTCTTGGTCCAACTTTGTTTTATGATGACTATATTTTAAGTATGGCCTCTCTATATTACAGGTACTGATATTTCCAGCCTTGCCTTTTCCTTACAAAAACCAATTTCTCACCCCAGAAAAATAAATGAATAAACCTTCATAATATTTCATGACAATTTTTTTATTGGAATTGAATCTTGTGCACCTACTTTCTTCATGTATCAGTCTCTGAACTACAACCAGGGATAGAGAATCTATATGAGCCATTGCCCACTCCCCAGGCTAGAACTGGAATAAGCTCAACCAAACCTTATGGACCTAGAGAGAGAAGGACTGTTCTCAGATCAAAAATGGAGTCACTGTTATCAGAATCATGTTTTAGATTAGCATTTCTCAAGCTAGGTTGGTAGGGAAGAACGTGTATCAGTATCTTAGAGATGGGAAGAATTCTATGATTTTAAGTAGGGGATATGGAGAGAAGGGGGAACATGTATTGAATAAAACTGAGAACTACTATATGAAATATATTACTGTCTATAAGGATATAATCTATGCTATTTCTATATCCAGATGTCCACACAACATACATATGTTGTTTTCTGATCCAACTTTATCAAAAATAATGGGAACCTTTCTATTTACCATCAACCTACTTGGTCCTAAAGAAAGAGAAACTGTCCGAGTTCATTCCCTACCCAGTCTAACTTTTATTAGAGCTGCACATGATAAGCATACCTAGTAGAAATAAATCATTCATCACAAAACAAGTAACATGAGACAGTGGAATCTGTGTACAAGTGTGGTTGTAAATATTATATGTTACTACTTACTCTGACATTTCCCCAAACTTTAATTATCTACTTTCAAACTTTGGATATGTTTAGGATATTATAATGCATGTCTAAGTTTCTCTTAAAAATAATATCCAAGTACATTTGCCATAGAAGGAACTCTGGGCTTAAGACATTTAAAGCCACACTACACTATACATTTTATTGAACCTCTATTGCATTCTTATATATAAAAGACTCTAGTGCACGTAAGAATCACATTGTTTATGCATTAAATTACTGAAGACACAATTACATAATGTCATATGTTGTTTAGAAAATGTATTGATTCACATATTTTAAGGCTTTAGTCTATTTATGAAGATAAATCACCACAATTCAATTTGAGAGCATTATAAAACGATAATCTGCTACAATACAGCAAATGATATGAAAATATGTTGCAATGCAGTGAATACAAGGTATGAAATATGAAAGAAAGTTTGTATAAATGCCATCCTGGCCAAGTGTGGTGGCTTACACCTAGCACTTCGGGAGGCCAAGGTAGGTGGATCACAAGGTCAGGAGTTCGAGATCAGCCTGAACAACATGGTGAAACTCCATCTCTACAAATACAGAAAAATCAGCCATCCATGTTGGCACATGCCGATAATCCCAGCAGCTCGGGAGGCTGAGGCAGGAGAATCACTTGCGCCCGGGAGGTGGAATTTGCAGTGACCTGAGATCAGCCACTGCACTCCAGCCTGGGTGACAGAGTGAGATGTCATCTCAAAAAAAAAAGTGATCATATAACATGTTCAAAAAGAAAAAAAAATGAACAAGCAATTATTTTCAAAAGCTGACTTTAATTTTCTATATTTCATTCTAGAATATTAAATGATTTTTTAATTATCATTTACATTAATGGCTATTAAACATATGTCTAGTAAATGTTTTTTGAAAATTCAGGAAATGTGAATATTTAGGAACTTTAAAATTGTTTTTTGTGTGTTCTATTTCAGCCACTATTGGTATTTATTTGGACATCCGACTAGGGACTTTTTAAATCTTAAGTTACCTATACCACTGCATCAATGATAATACCATCAGAAATATAACTAACAATTTTTAATAATCTTTGACGTTATAAACTCACACATGGATTTCACACTTTGCTTTGGGATTCTTATTTCTCTTTACAGTCTTCTTTGACAGGTAGTTTGCAGATACATTTTTTTCAGGTCAGGCATTTTTCAATTACAAAAATATTTTTAATTTTTGGTCATTTCTATATTTGCAAGCATTTATTCCTAGCTGACTTGGTTCTAGCTTTTACTGATTGTTTTTTCTAATATTTCATGATCTGTTCAATCTAACATGTCTGTCAATCAAATTGTTAGCAATCACATATATCCTGATATACATGTGTGAAATTTTATCTAATAGGTCACTGTTTATTTTTTAACTTGATAAAAATTAGTTAGGTCAAAGAAAACTAGCCCCACTTTTGAGTCTAAGAGAGCAAGACTTCTTTATGATGTGCTTTTCTAGACATATGCATACCCAGTCTATAGAGACTGACACCTGAGAGATTGGCTAATTTTTTCTTAATTATCAAGACAATACTCATTCACAGGAGGAAAAAAAGTAGTTTCATCATGTCGGTACCTAATGGTAAGGGTTGTCCTGGCTGTTTCAGTATCTTTCCCGCTTTTGTATTTTATTCTAATTTATCTATGGTTACAGGATTTTTTTTCTTTTAAAACAAATTTTCCCTTAGACAATTTTGAAAGGCTTTGCTATCATCAAATAAATTTTCAGTAACAGTCCTCAGTGTTTTTGCATCATCTACCCTCATCTCAGACATCCCAAATGTCCTTCATCAGACCCTGCTGATTTGACTAAAGCCTATAATAAATACACAATTGCCATTTCCTCCCTATCCTTGAGAAGTTTGTCACACGGCCTTGTTTAGTTGTCCTTCACACGCACTTGCATTTAGATAAAAGAAAATGAGTGATTCTGAGAATAAGTTGACATTTATTCCTCTAAGCATACTACAGTTTTCTCTATCTTCTTAACCAAAAAGGGTTGCATACAATTTAACATTTTCTGAATGACTCAGAGCCATCACATGAAATCTATTCAGCAGAGCATAACATAGCTATAGGAGTACATATCCTGCTTTGCCTCTTTTAACTGTGTGACCTCATGCAGATTACTTAACATCTCTATACATCTGTTACAAAAATTATAAAATAGGGGAATCAATATGGTTTTTACATATTTATCATAAGGATCACCATGAATATCCACACAAAGTAAATAAATCTCAGCACATAGAAACAATCAGGAAATTAAAACCACTACAATAACTACTATTATCATCATTACCATTATTACTGTTGCCATCATCACCACTTTCTCTTTAAGGTATCATTCTGAGTTGTGCAGTCTGACCTCGGGGAGCATGATTATCAGCCTGTATCCTACCTCACCTGCAGACTGCAGTGGCCCTTCAGTTTACCTGGGTCTATTCCTGTACCTCCCTCTTCCTTTCTTTGTTTTTGAAGTAGATGTGGGGTAATCAGAAAATAACCTTATTAAATTTTTATAATATAAACCCAAACAATGGCTATAAAACTCTAGGAGCACAATTCATAAAGTTTAGTACATAGGAATATATGCTGGCAAACTACAGGCCTTATTTATTTATTTATTTATTTATTTATTTATTTATTTCCTCTTTCTGTACTGTGATCCTAATAGAAGAGATACTAGACAAATGACTCTTTGATAAGCAAGGGAATAATGGCCTTTTTTTCTGTTTAGTCCCCACTGAGCTGAAAATATTGCATATTGAACCTTTTCTGGAGTCTCAACTGCAGCAAGAAAAAAACATTCCACCCATGCATAACAAAGCATTATCAAGTAGAAAACTTCTAAAAACAAAAAACGAAGCCAAGCTCTTCGCACACTGGGATTGTCTTGAGGAAAAAAAAAAGTGCTCTGGTTCACTCATACTAATCCATCTGGATCAACAAAAGAAGTATTTGTTCTCTTGAACCAAGTAGAATGAGGATCAGGCCATAGAGAGCCAAATTCAGAGACTGAATTAGGCTCAGAATTTTAAAATGCCAAAAGTAATTCTTGAGAAACATCAGTCTCATGAGTTTCCAGACTATTTTAACATCAATTCCTGAAAGTTTGTTTCTTTCATGTCTTTGAGTGGACTCTAATCTCTCAAGTATCAATAATTCACACACACACATACACACAACTAGACTAGCTATTTAATAACATCATCTACAATAGAAAAATAACTTACAAACAAAATAGGCAATTTTATTCGCACATTTCCCTTCAAAGTAACCAATTTCTTTTTTTCATTTTTAAATACTCAGTGCAATACTAATTTGTATATGTCATAATTTATAACATTTGGCAGCAGTTTCAGTATCTGCAAAATCTTTTTAGAGTCACAAATTAAAAAGGAGAAAAGCATCTTATGAATTCAAATGGATGAAACTTTTTTCAATGAAATACAGAGAGTTAATTCTTGTTAGCATTCATTAAATAAAATTTCATTTCAAAAATAATGTGTTATTACTAATTTGTGTATACTAGGGTCACTTTCTAATGCCAGAACATTGATGTTCTAAACTATTTTGTTGCAGTTATCACTCCCACATGCTGTGTCCATGTTAGAATTCTTAGCTTTGTCAGAATTGTCTTGAAACCATCTCATCTTGCCCTTTTTTTTTTGAGAGGGAGTTTTGCTCTTGTTGCCCAGGCTAGAGTGCAGAGGTGCGATCTCTGCTCACTGCAACCTCCACCTCTTGGGTTCAACTGGTTCTCCAGCCTCAGCCTCCTGAGTAGCTGGGATTACAGGCACCCACCACCACGCCAGGCTAATTTTTGTATTTTTAGTAGAGACAGCGTTTCACCATGTTGTCCAGGCTGCTCTTGAACTCCTGACCTCAGGTGATCTGCCTGCCTCAGCCTCCCAAAGTGCTTGGTCATCTTGCCTTTTAATGCTAGACCAAACAATGCAATGGATCAAAACATATAATGATCTATAACTAGAGAAAAACTTTGAGGTTAGGTGGGTATTATATAATCAAAGTTATATACAGGCTTAGCTGCATTTGCAGAGTTTTTGAAATTTTCTTACTTACTGTCAAATGTAGGAGGGAATATTTGCATTAATTTTCTAAGAACAATATAGCAAAAGTAGGCCCAATTGAAAGAATATAACCATTTCAAAGGAGAATAGTTCTATTAAAACAACAATGAGTTGGCCATAGAGAGAAGAAAAAAACCAATCACCTGCAGAACCCACAAAACTCAGGCATTAGAGTTATTAGTTAGTTATGTCTGGAAAAGAGATGAAAATAGAATTAAAGAAAGGAAGGAGGTTGAAAATCTTTCTTAGAAGCAGTTAGAACCCACAGATAACTTCCCTCTCCTGCGCTTTATGCAACCAAAGAACTGCTTCTCCACAATCCCTGCAGAAAATCAAAAGTTTATTTTCTTTAAGAAAAAGACTCTTTGGACCTAGAGTTTACCAGCACAGTTGACAGCAACTGGGAGAGCAAAAGTAGTAAGTGAACATCCTGCTCCTCATTCACAGCACTCCTTTCTCACCTGGATCCCAGAATACCAGGAGCCAGGCCTACACTCCCCAGGAGGACAATTAGAATGATACCTGTCATGGGAGTCTGGACATTTCATGAGGAAAGTCCTAAAGATACTGGTATCAGGGGTTTCCAAAGAAAATAGCCCATCGAAGTCAATCTAGATAGAGTAAGGTACCCAGATGTAAACCCCCATCTAAATGTTCAGAGTTTCCAATCAGCATTTAAGTGCTTTGGAAATATGAAAGGACATCTTAGAAAAGTTTCTAACAGGAGAGAAACCAAAATAATATTTTTTTAAAAAGCCAACTTGAAAGAAATCATACCTCATAAGGAAAATATCAAAAATACTATTATTAATATCCAAATAATAGAAGTTCTGGAAAGAAAGAAGGGAGAAAATCATTAAATAAATATCTCACATAATTTTCCCAGAAAAGAATATGAGTTTCCAATCAAATGGACCTCTGGGCCCAGCTCAATAAAACATGTCATTGAAATTCAGAAAACAGGAGATAAAGAAGATTCTATATGCTTCATGAGAGGAGGAAGAAGTCATAAACAAAAGATCTAATATTAACAGTGCTTTGGACATCTTTAAAGGAATTACGAAAAGCACATTTGGAGGGAACATACCTTCAAAGACATCATACCTTCAGAGAGAGAGAATTATTTTTAATTCTGAATTCAAAGTCCATTTGATGTAGTCAGGAGTTCTGTTCACTAAATATTTCCAGCTCTCTCCTTCCCTCTTCTGTGTAAAAATAAAAAAGTAGTAAGAGTATGATACATAGCCAAAGGAAATAAAATTACTTCTTGAAGAGACATCTACATCCTCATGTTTACTGGAGCATTATTCACAATAGCCAAGATATAGAAACAACCTAAGCATTATCAAGTAGAAAACTTCTAAAAACAAAAAACGAAGCCAAGCTCTTCGCACACTGGGATTGTCCTGAGGAAAAAAAAAGTGCTCTGGTTCACTCATACTAATCCATCTGGATCAACAAAAGAAGTATTTGTTCTCTTGAACCTAAGTGTTCATCAACAGAAAAATGGATAAAGAAAATGTATGTGTGTTCAAATACATACACAATGGAATATTATACTGCCATAAAAAAGAAGGAAATTCTGCCATTTGTGACAATATGGATGAGACTGGAGGACATTAGGCCAAGTGAAATAAGACAGATACAGGAAAACAAACACTAGAATAATCTCATTTATATGTGGAATCTAAAAATTCAAATTCATAGAAACAGAGTGGAATAGTGGTTAGTAGGGGCTGGATGTTGGGGGACATCAGGAGATGTTGGCCAAAAAATATAAAGTTTCAGTTCTAAGATAAGGTCAGGGTTATAAAATTGGTGGTGATGGATGTGTTAATTAATTCAGTTAATTGTAGCAACCACTACACAATATGTATGCAAATTAAATAATCATGTTACACACCTTTATATATGGTATTTGGCAATTGGATACATATTTTTAAAGCATACTACATTGCTCAGTTTTATGTAGCATTTATTCATCATACTTACATGGATCTACCCAAATGCATACCATGATATTTTAGGAAGAAGAAAAAAAGTACATGCTTGATAAGTGAAATAAAACTAAAGTGAAAATTCAGTAAATAATATCTTAAACTGAAGTAAAATATGCAGATACTTTTTAAACTCCTGGAGAAAGATACCAAAGGAATCTGCTTGAGACATTTCAAACTTAACAGGAGGAAATATATGAGAATGTAAATTCATGTGCAATGTTGGTCTGATAGAGAAAAGTCTGGATAGATTATCTAAGTTTCCTCTGCATGTATAACGTCAAAAAGAAAAAGGAGAAGAAGCCACTTTACAGTAAGTTAGCAATCCAAATAATCAATCTAAATAAGTTTTACTGCAGCCAAACTTGGCCTCCTTATTGGGTTTATAAAACTCATAGCTAGAAGCTCTTTATGAATGAAATATAGCATTTTTGTTTAACATGCCCAAATAAAAGTCCTTTTTGTCAAACTCAAAATAGCAACTCATATGACACAGTATTTTTGTCACATTTCACACCACGGGTATGTTTTTACAAAAGTTCAGGCTCTCATTTGTCATTTAGATACTCAACATGTGAGTCAGTGGTCATGTATGTACCATAAATGTATAATCACATGTGGGTCACAATAAGAAATAGTGTGTCTGCTGAGGCATGTGATAATCACCCTCAGTGCAGTGCAGACATAACTAATATAAGTACAAGATCGATAAGTACTAAACCTTCTTTTCCTTTTATCCCTCATTTTAAAAGCTTCATCAACATCCTCAAAGCATTTTTTCCTCCAATATTCATCAAACATATCCCTCATCTTCCATAAGAGTTATCCTCCACACGTTTTCTTCTCTTAGCTTTCTAGTCTCATTTAAGTGCTATCCTTCACTCCAATACTCCAATCCCATGCCTAACCTAGAATTGCATCCTTTACTGGACCTTCTCTCTACAGCTATAACCAGTTTATTTTTATTTCTCTGATTCCCTTTAGGCTTTTTAATTCTTGCATTCGCTTTTCTAAAAGCCAACTCACTTCCTTTGAGCTCTATAGCTTGCTGGAGATTTAGGCCTGTAGAAGATTGAGGCTACAGGGTATGGGAGTGCTGAGAGCCTTGTGATGGAGGAAATACATTCAAAAGTTAGGTGAAGTCTTTAGGAGACTAGGAGGCAAAGGAATAAAAGTAAAAGAGAGTAAAAGTCAAGTTGTAACTGTCAAACGAAAGGGAAAAAGTTAAAATATTTATTGATACCCTTTGTGTTGGTTTTACAATGGGCTTTTATATCTACCTAAGATGGCTACGTTCTCCTTTTTTTTTTTTTTTTTAACTTTTATTAAGAATGTTAAGTGGATGACCTCTATATTCATTGGTCATGTAATTTCTACTTGTAAGGAAAGTTTTTGACCTTGCAAGAATTAGAACTATACCATCTGAGTTTATTTTGTCCTCTAGAAGGGAAAAGAACACATTGTCACAACAGACCTCTCGAGTCTCATTTTCAAACTAATGCATTCCAAAATGCATTCAATTTCTAACAAAGAGCAAAGGATAAACAATTAAACATTACATGTAACAGAACTCTTACCCACCTGCCAACAATTAAACCCAGTAATTAAAAACTGTAGGAGAATTCACATAAGCATATCTTCAGCAACAGTCATACCACGGTCAAAGAAGGGAAAAAAATCTTTCCTAATAAGTTCCTTTTCCATTTCCCAGGCTGCTTTTCTTGACATTAAACAGACACAAGACTCTGTCAACTGTTTCACTTTCTTTAGAAAGAGGGAAATCCCATTCTGTGTCCCCTGGGAGGGCTATTATATACAGATGAATGTATTTTGTTATTTAGTTTAATAAACGTAGTGTTTAGAACAGATGTTAAGGCTTGAAATTGTCCAGAGAAAGGAACAGCTCAGGTGGCAATAATGCAGGCTTCCCGCCTGCTGTGCTTTCTTCTTTGTCTTTGGAAGAGCTACTTTCACAGGTGAGAAGGTATTACAGTATTTATAACCACTCACATCCCCACCACTGGACTGAAGCTGACAAACGGGGTGCTAATTAGTACCAGGAGTGGCGGTGGTGATGGTGGTTTTATGACACAGACATCTGGCCAGTAAATTGGACTAAGAAAAACAACACATTTACAGAAGCACAATTCCAGCCATGCATGGTGTAAAGGGTAAATGTGAGGCCTGTTTTTAAAAGGTAGATTTCTTGAACACCAGAATATTTGGCCTTTCCAAGGCTATGCTCTTCCGTGGATGTTCTCGTGCACTAGCTACTTATGTCACCATGATCCGGAATAATTTTTTTAAACTACACCTGTGAATAAGGGTATGCTTCCGAGAGAGGCAAGATCTTATTTTGAGTGAATGTAAGTTTTCTGTGAATGACAGTTTATAAAATAACAAATCTCAATTTAAATGACAGTCAGAATATTGTTCTGCAAGCTAGGAGGCAATAAAACAGTAAATCCAATCAAATAATAATTATTTTTGAGTATTTATCAATAATAAAATTCATTACATACACATTATTGTATAAATTGTATAATGCTTCATTTAGTTTAACTAAAATCTGCAATTCATAAATGTGGTCAGCACATTTATATTGTCTTCATTGATTTTGGTCTATAGTTGCGGTAATAAAAAGAAAGCATAATATAATGGGGAAAAAAGGTATTTGTTGTTAGGAAAATTGCAGTTAAGCCCCAGGAGCATAGTAGTAGTGTTAAGAACAGGATTTTCAATTCCAATGGATTGGGTGCTAAACCTAGCCACTTACCATGCCACCTATTGTCTGGTGTTCAGCAACGCAAATGCCCTGAACCTTTGTTTTCTCATTGACAATACCTACTTTATTGTGTTGCTGAGTGGATTAAATGAGATGATACATATACACCAAGTAGCAGAATTTCTGATATGTTACAATTACTCATTAAATGGTAGATATTATTAAAATTATTAACTATAGTAAGAAAGTCACAACTTTTTCTCCATTTCTTTAATCATTCAAGTACAAAGTTTCAAGTTTATCCCTAGATATTTGAGGATTAAATGTGCTATAAATATGATAAAATATGCAAAATCACTTAAAAATTAGTAAAAGCTTCATAAATACTGCTAGAAAACATGTGTCTTATTTTCTGTTGAAAAACTAGTTTTAATAAAGGCAGGCTTTCCAAAAATATTTTTTGTTGCCAGCATCATTCACTTTGCACACATTTAATTCTTCCAAACCATCTTTCACAAAATGTAAGATGTTTTTCCAGAGTAACATACATGTAGCCCGGAATCAGAAAATGTAAATGCAAAGTGGCTAATTTTATTGTGAGGAGCAGAATGGTGATGGTTTTAAAGAATTTGTCCAGTTTGTAAAAACAAACCAATTAACATTTCAAGTTCAAGGCTTAAAACCACATCTCAAAGAGGTGCTATAATGTGATATACCAAAGGAAACAGAGTGGAGAATTCAATTCTCAGTGCATACATTTTTTCATTCTCTTTTTAAAAAGTACTAGATGGTCACAACAAATACACACACCTACACACACAGACACAGACACAGACACACACAGATGCACATATCTGCTATAATAAAACATGCCCCACATCATTTCTATCAGGCCAAAAGAAATAAAGGGTGAAAATGAGGCAGATTTGGGGAATTTATTCATTCAGTAGATATTAACCTCGTAACTGCCCCAAGGAAGTTTCAGTATAGTGTAAGATTAATGTGACACATTATATTCTGAGATTTTAAAGTTTGAAATTAGCAAATGACCTGTGCAAGATTACAGAATCCAGTAAATTATAAACAAAAAGTTTATCACAAAAATCCAATCACACACAACTTTACGTTTGAATCATAAGTCAATGAATTCTACAAAATCATACATGGCGGGGGGAACTTGAAATGTTCATCAGTTTGTTGAAAGGTAAAAAGTAAAAGTAAAAATCAAATGCAGCTGAGAATTGGTTTATTAGATTTCCTCAAAGAACAGAACTTTTTCCAGAAAATTTTCTAACCCAAGTTATAAGAACAGAGAGGTTCCCTGTTATAGCTTTCTTATTTCCTTTAACGTGAGCTTTGAAGCTCTGTGAAAAATCTCTACCATGACAGAGCTTGTTTAGTGTGTACCAGATACTGCATTAATTTCTAATCTATACTTTTAGGAAAAAGAAAATTGCAAAGTGACTGCTGGTATTTTTCTCAATTAAAACTTCAGCATATGTGATGATTCTTAAACCTAAGAGTGCATTAAAATTAGCAATAGAGATCTTTAAACCTGTATATCTGTCACTAGATTCTCCAAATCAGTAAGTCTAAGATGAAGCCTTGGCATTTGAAACTTTTAAAGCCCCGTGGATAATTCTGATGCACATCCAGGGCTGAAAATCTTCACAAACCAACCAAAGGAAAATGTCTTATTTTTCTTACCCACCATATTCTCTGGAAAAAAAACAGCCTAGATGGAAAAATGTTACATAAAGTTGGACAATAATGCCCATTTATATGCTTGAGAGGTAAGTCATTTTAAGCATTGAACTGGCTGGTCAAGGTAAATTGAAGCCAAATTACCTGACAGAATCTTCTGTGGACTGTCACATCTGTCATACTCTGCCTTCATAGATAGCTGGATGATTCATTACTTTCCATAAAACAGAAAATTCCAGTGTTGTCATTAAATAATGATGATATTCATAATAACAGAAGACAAGCCCATGATGATTTGAATTCAAATAATTAAATTATTTACCTTCCCAGAGATTCAGTCTAAGAATCATAGTCATAAAAAGCCCAGGAACTAAGTGATTTGAATACTTCCTAAATTTATAAAAAAGAGTCAACTATACATCTTGGTACATTCCATTTACCAACTCAGGTATTCACGTATTGCTTTCCTTAGCAGGTGCAATAAAAACAGCAACAGAAGTTATCACTAAAGATTATACATTATTTTCTAAGTATATTATTAGACATATTAAGTGTTGCTAGTGTGATTGATAACACAATAATCAGAGATCTGACTTAATAGAGAACAAGACTGAAAAGAGAAAGCAAGAGGCAAATTCTCAGTAAAACTGGAGTAGCTGGGAAGCTTGACCTGCAACTCTACCACAATTAAGTGTCTTATCATTAACCAAGTGACCTTAAGGGGGAATGGTAAATCAATTAGGCCATTTGGTCTGATCCTAAGGGATATTTGAAAATAAGGTGCTTAAAAATCAGATGTTTGATAGCTAATTAGTTTAAAGCTTTGTTTGCTAAAAGAGGACATATTTAAATATCATAATATCCATGAGAAAGAAATTAGTGGTCTCACGTCACTTGTCAGTTACTTAAAAAAAAAAGTCAGTGTATATCAGTTTTGTTCTAATTTTTAAAAATGAGAACACTACAAATAACCTGTATTGAGCATTTATGTGTCAGGCACTGTGCTAAACAGTTGACATGCAGGTACATCATTTACTCATCATAATCACATGGCATATGCACTATTATCATATACATTTTACAGACAGGGAAATTGAGACTTAAACTATTTAAATATCCAAAAATTACAAAATTCTTAAGTGGTAAGACTAAGGTTTAAACCCATGCATGTAGAGCTGGAGGCTGTAAACTGCATTTTATCTATGAATGCAACTCAAGGATGATGAATGCACCACAGAGTCTGATTTCAATATATCAAGGGTAAAAATGGAAAATACATTAAAAGCAGCCACAAGGCTGGGCACAGTGGCTCATGCCTATAATCCTAGCACTTTGGGAGGCCCAGAATGGCAGGTCACGAGGTCAGAAGATGGAGACCATCCTGGCTAACACGGGGAAACCTCTTCTCTACTAAAAGTACAAAATATTAGCTGGACATCGGGGCATGTGCCTGTAGTCCCAGCTACTTGGGAGGCTGAGGAAGGAGAATCGCTTGAACCTGGGAGGCAGAGGTTGCAGTGAGCCAAGATTGTGCCACTAAACTCCAGCCTGGGCAACAGAGCCAGACTCCCTCAAAAAAGAAAAAAAAAAGAACAAAAGCGACAAAACAGCCACAAATAAGGCAGAGGAAATTGTTTCTTTATAAATTAAAAAATTGATTCCCAAGCACAATAAAGCAAACATCCAAGCTACTACTGTTTTTTATGCCATAACACAAGCCAACGTGTTAGTAGATTCAATTGTATACAATATATTTTTCATAACATAGCCACCTTGGATGTGTTTATTGTGACAATATTTTTCACACATACATTTAAAGAGTAAGAAGTTAAATTGGACTAAATTACAACATTCATGATAAATGTAGAATACCTATTGTGGTGGGTTTAAAACATGCCTCATATTCTTTCACATTTCTCCCTTCAAAAGATGAAGACTAATTGCTCTACCCTTGAATATATGCTTGACTTAGTGACTGACTTCCATCAAACTAAATGAAATCAACAAATTAACAAATAAAAATGGTAAAAGTGACAGTGTATTTCTCCTAGTCCACGTTACTGTCTTAGTTCAGGCTGCCAAAAACAATTACCATAGACTTGGTGGCTTAAACAACAAACACTTATTCCTCACAGTTCTGGAGGCTGGAAGTCCTAGATCAGGATGTTGCATGGTCAGGTTCTGGTGAGGACTCTACCAGGTTGCAGACAGCTGACATTTTGTATAATCACATGGCAAAGAGTGAGGGGTACTAGCACTTTTTATCTTCTTATAAGGACACTAAATCCTCATGACCTAATTACCGTACAAAGTCCCTACCTCCTAATACTATCCTATCAAAAGTTAGGGCACCAATATAAGAATTTGAAAGAGGTAAAACTTGAAGTTGGCCAGGCACTGTGGTACATGCCTGTAATCTCAGCAGTTTGGGAGGCTGAGGCGGGCGGATCACAAGGTCAGGAGGTTGAGACCATCCTGGCCAACACGGTGAAATTGGTCTCTAATAAAAATACAAAAATTAGCTGGGCATGATGGTGTGAGCCTGTAGTCCCAGGTACTCAGGATGCTGAGGCAGGAGAATCGCTTAAAACTGGAAGTAGGAGGTTGCAGTGAGCTGAGATCACGCCGTTGCACTCCAGCCTGGTGTTACTAGCCATCCTGAAAGGTATTAAAGGCTCTCTTCCTCGCTCTCTGTCTCTTACTCTTTCTCTTTCTTTCTTAATCATCATTCTTTTTGGAAGCCAACCACCATGTCACAAAAAAGCTCAAGCAATTCTATGGAGAGGGACAGTTGGCAAAGAACTGAGGCCTCCTGCTAATAGCTAGCACAAATTAACCAGGCATGTTAGCAACCAACCCAATCTGGAAGGGAATTCATCAGCACCAGTTATGAAGGTGAATGCGGACTCAGTTTACACCATACTGCAATTTGATGAAAAACTGTTAGCCAGTAACATCTAGTTAAGTTGTTCCCAAGTCCCTAACTGAAATTGTATAAAATGTTTATTGATTTTAACTGCTAAGTTTCAGATTAATTTGTTATGAAGCAACCTAAGCCACCAATACTAGTACAACCACCTAACCAGGGTAGCATAATATTACAGCTGGAGACAGCTATTGCTTCTCTTTGTGCATGTCAACATTCCTTTTTGTGTCTCAGTTCTCTCACCTGTAAAATGAAGAAACACATTTGCCCCCTGTAGCTGTAAGGATTCAATGCCATAATTCACAAGTATTCATTACAGAAGTACCCAGCAGACTAAGCCATAAATAAATGTTACCTGTTGTTATTATTATTATTACTATAACATTTCTCTTTTCCTTGGAGTTTTAGTGGTACTGTGGCATCATGGAAGAAGAAAAAGTTGAACCACCTACCTACGAGTCTTTGCTGTACTTCCTGATTTCACCTCCTTTTTAAATCTCCACAATTCTCATTTCCCTCATCTTCACAGAAGAGATGGTGAGACAACGTTAAATAATATGATTTATTTTATTTCTTGTTACTTCTTAAAACTTTTCTCATTTGATCTGCATAGCCTTGGCATCCATGAAAATTTCAGCACAGCAGAAAAATACAGAACAAGCTTAAGAGTGTCAATAACCTAAGCTCTAGGAAGTATCAAGGATATAACAAATTTAAGAAGTAAAAGTAAAGTTTTCTACTTCCATTAAGAGAAAAAGCAATAACAGATCCAGATTCTGGTGTGTCCCTATGAAAGATGCCTGCACATAGCCTAGCCACACTCCTCATCTTAGACCAAGGCTCCAGACTGAAGCAAAACAATAATTTCAAATAGCTGTGCAGAATTGCATATTATAGAGAAACTATGTCACTGCCCAGTAGATCCTGGAGAGGTAGGAAGACCCCAGAATATCCCTGCACACTAGACATGACACAGGAGCAATGGCTGCAAGGTGGGTTTAGGACAATGGGCCTCTGACAAGCTCACAATTTCCACTGCCTGCCAGAATAACTCAGGAAGAAAAGAAACCTAGAATTGGGATTCAGCAGACCCTATGAGGACTGTTAGTCAAATTTAAGACACTAAACAGCAATGGCCTGAAAAAACCCACAAAGACAAGGACCCAATGAGATATACAACTCAACAAATATTAAGCACCAAAGGGCGCTCCAGTCTCATTGCATTGAGCGAATTCAAAGTCCCTTTGTAATTATAATCAACTTCAAAGAAGGGATGACAATTTGCAGTGACAGATTATTTCCATTACTCAGTAAAAGGAGGCTTGGAGTAGATTGTAAAAAGTGAAGTCATAAAGGTAAAGTGAAGTTAAGTCACCCCTGCTTTGGCGACTGAGATTTATGCCATTACAGAGTATATGACATGAAAAAATATCCAATGTTCATTTAAATTATCCTATTGCCTACACATCTCAGTTTGTCAATACCCACAAAATGACTCACTGGAAATTTGACTGAGATTGCTTGGAATCTATGATCAACTTGAGAAGAAACGACATTCTGACAAGATTGAGTCTTCCTATCCATGAACATGGAATATGTCTCTATTTAGTTCTTCTTTGATATCTTTTGTTAGCTTTGTAGTTTTCCTTATATAGACTTCGTACATATTTCCTGAGAAATATGACTTCTAACATGCTGAAACAGAACTAGAAGTCCTCCAAAAGAAAGTCTTTTGTATGCACAGTATTAAATACCTTTTTCTCTTAATACTACTGCAACTTTATATTGTCTTTCTTCATAGTAAAGTCTGAGGTTACCTGGAGGGAGTGGGAACACCAGCTTTTTGAAAGATGGAGGATTATTGTAGAATTCCAGAAACCAGATTTTATATTTTATTTGTCCCCAAAAGGCCTAACATGGTAGCAGATTCTACCACTTACTGTATAACTGAAGCCAAGTTAGTAACCTCTCAGAGTTTCAGTTGTTTCTCTTTTAAAGTGAGGGCAATGACTTACTTCTTGTGAAAATTCAATGACATTTTATATATATATATACACACACACACACACATATATACATATATAATTATATATGTAACATATATACATATATGTATATGTACACATATATACATTATATATATACATTATATACACTATATATTTTTATATATAATTATATATATAAACAATATAACTAAATTTTAGTTATATTTATATATTTTTCATTATATATAAATAATTATATCTGTATATTTATTATGCATTATAATTATACATGTATATATGTGTGTATATATACATATATACATGCTGTCAAATTTAGTTATATTATTAATGGAAGTTATTTTTAAACCAACAAAGAGCGTTGGATTGTCAAATGAGACACACATGAATTAGAAGTTTTCCCCAGAATTGAGAGGCAAAGATGAAGTGGGGAAAGCTCTAGAATTTCCCTCCAGGCTCCACAAGATCTTCCATTGCTATTTGACAAACTTTCTGAACCAGAGTAATAGATGAGGTCCCAGAGAGTGAAGTTTCACCAATCCATAGATTCTATGTTTGCTTACCATAGGTAATCTAGAACAAAGACACCCCACTTTAAGCATTCTATAGATAAGGACATTCCTGCTAGCAATATCAGATGAGAGTTATCAGCCCAGTATTGAAGGGGGTCACCTGCCTTCTTCCACAGGGAGGCAGTAAATTATTCTCATGTTCTGGTAACAATTATTGGGAGAAAAGTAGATTGCAAGCCACTAATTTTAACCCTTCCTATTTTGTACTATCCTGTTCAATCATTATTAAATTGCAAATGATCTTCAAATAGAAACTCCCCTGGCCATTTGCTCTAAATTAATTCTTCTTTATATCTTGAGACCTTTTCTTTATTCTTTACAAATAGTTCCACATTTTTTCCCTTTAAAATATGTTTAGAAAAATATTTATAACAATGTCTCTCTCTCTCTCTCTCTCTCTCTCTCTGTCTCTCTCTTTCTCACATACACACTCTCACATACACACACACAATGATTGCTTTTAATCAGAGCTGCTGATATAAGCTAATGTGTTAGTCAATATTCATTCTTCTGTTGTGTTATACACAAAGCCGATTTTGGAGCATAAAAATGGAAAACTACTGATTTATGAAAGTATATACTTACTACTCACTCAGAGTGACAGAATGAAAGGGGAAGAACACTACAGAGGAACTGATGGGAGAGAGGAACTCTGAAACTTTGTTTTACAACCTTAGAAGTCTGATTTTTTAAAAATCTGCTAAAGTGGAGAGATTTGTTCACTTTACTCAGCTCAAGTCTCTGTTCCCCTTGGTGGTTGAGAGGCTCAAATGGTCCTTTAGTCTTGATGTAATGATACCAGAGAGGTGCCTGTATTGGAAATGAGTATATTTCCACCCGGTGCTTGTATTGGAAATGAGTATATTTCCACCCAAGGACTTTTTAAAGTACCTTTTAAAAAATACTTTTTAAAGTACTTTAAAAAATGTTTTAATGAATTTTCATTAAAGTCTTGGTTGCCCTTGGAACATTCTTTTTTAAATAAAGTGTGCTAATTTCTCCTCCCTAAATGAAGTCACCCAATTATGTAGTTAAGTATGTGTTTTTTAAAAATCCTGGGTACAGAACATTATTATGAATCATCTTTGCTTCTTTTCTGTCCTCGGGCACTGAAAAAAAAAATGAGATAATTCTCACTTGTTCACAGATATCTTTAGCAACATATTGTCAAATATGATGGCAAAGAAAGTGGTCAGATATCCATAGAGTTCACAAATAACAGGCATTTCCCAAACATAATGTAACACAAAACTACAAGCATCAAGAGTACTGGCTGGGTGCGATGGCTCACACCTGTAATCCTGGCACTTTGGGAGGCAAAGCAGGCAGATCACAAGGTCAGGAGTTCAAAACCAGCTTGATCAACATAGTGAAACCCTGTCTCTACTACGAATACAAAAATTAGCCACTTTGTGGTGGTGCACACCTGTAATCCTGGCTACTTAGGAGGCTGAGGCAAGAGAATTGCTTGAACCCAGGAGGCAGAGGTTGCAGTGAGCCGAGATAGCGCCACTGCACTCCAGCCTGGACAACTGAGTGAGACTCTGTATCAAAAAAAAAAAAAAAAAGGGTACTGTGCCACATCTGGAATATTTTCACACACACACACACAAAAAAAATGTGATTTGCCTTTGTGGTTGTGACTTTTACCCAGGATAAAAATTAGGGTCAAAATTATCAATCAACTCTGCTATTAAGACGACAAAATGTCCTAACAAAAATCAGTATTAACTCCAAGAAAAAAAAATGCTTACAGAATTCTTTTAATAATCTGGCATTTATTTTCATCTTCTGTCTCCAAATTTGGCATTTATTTTCATCTTCTGTTCTATTTCATCTCCTCTCTGCCTCCATTTTATATGATTTATTTCTAGGAACATGATGATACACTTTAGAATTTCCTTTCTTTGTTTTTTACAATTGATTCTTAAATACGAGAACCAGGTTTAAGCACATTCTTAACATCTGTACAAATTCTTGCACTCCAACATGGTTGTGCTTCTTTTGCCTTTAGCAAGGTGCACACTTCGGTATTTTTAGGTTCCAAGACTAGATAGACAGAAAGATTGGATACGTAACTAGTTACCTACAAATACATCCTAAGGGTTCTATATCAGTCTTAACTATAAGACATATGCTAAAGAAAACTGTTTAAGAAATCTTTGTTATGTTATCAAATTATCTTTCACTGCAAGACCAGATAAAAATTATATTTATTAAATATTTATTTAGTTGTATAATTTGAATGAAAGTTTAGAAGAATAGAGAATAAAAGCAAGCAATAGTATGGGGATAATAAATGAGAAAACAAAAAGTTTTGTAGAAAAACCTAAAGGAGAAAGGGTAGCAGTACAAACAAGTAAGAGAAAAATGATTTTCTAGGAGATACATAACAAATTTAAGAGACTATATATACTATCATTGTACAGAACTTTTAAAAACCTGTCTGTTGGTCGGGCACAGTGGCTCACGCCTAAATCCCAGCACTTTAGGAGGCCGAGGTGGGTGGATCACAAGGTCAGGAGTTTGAGACCAGCCCAGCCAAGATAGTGAAACCCCATCTCTAGTAAAAGTACAAAAATCAGCCGGGCACGGTGGTGGGTGCCTGTAATCCCAGCTACTCAGGAGGCTGAAGCAGGAGAATCACTTAAACCCAGGAGGCGGAGACTGAAGTTAACCGAACTGCACAACTGCACTCTAGCCTGGGAGACAGAGAAAGACGCTCCATCTCAAAACAAACAAGCAAACAAACCCTTCCCCAAAACAATAACAACAACAACAACAACAACAACAAAAAACCTGTCTGTTGACAGGAAACATTATCTTGCCCAACAGTTTTTACTGGACTGTTTTATTCTGTCTAGTATACCAGTAATGTGTCATAATGGAAGACAAAAAGGAAAATACAGCTTCAATATTGATAGACCAAGTTTTGATTTTCACTGATTTATTAGTTTACTTTTCCATGTTCTGTTTCATTCCAGATCAGGCAAATTTCTTCCTAAATCTAAATTGTGGGTCCTTTTAGCTAGTAAGTGTATATTAAATGAATGAATGCATTAAATGTAGTATATATTTAACATATAATGGATGGTTTAATTTAGAGAAAGGAAGCCTATTTCTATTGTATATGTTTGTGTGTATTTTTTCTTTTGAATACCTATTAGTATTTAGAAATGCAATTATTGTGGTAATGTACTGAAACTCTATTCCAGAAGTGAGTTTTGACAAGAAATCTGGAAAAGAACAGGTGGTTTTCTTGCTATATCACAGATGCAAGGAAGGAGAGGTGGCAAAGTTAAGTCAGAGTCAGGGGAACAAGCAAACAGATGTGAGAGACAAAACAGCAGCAAAACGTTCACTGGGAGGAAACGAATAGATGTGGGAACTAAGAAAGGAAACAGGCAATGAGAGAAAGTACACAGTAAGAGGGAGGCCCCACTGGGAGACATCTGCAGAAAACATCTGTAGATACTTCTCTGTAACCACCAGGAAGGAGGATCCCTGCCACAGAGGCACACAGAAAAAGACTTCACTATCTGTGGTATTTGGTTGAAGGGCACACATAATGCTCAGTGTACCATCCTCGAATTATTCTATGGCAACCCCAGTTCCACCCTCCCAGTGGAATACATGTCAATGCAGCATTTAGTATTGATTGAAACATAAGGACATTCTTTGATTCATAGCTTTCCCTATCACATGCTGCCTTATTCCATCCTCATTTGTCTAAAGAATAAGAAAATAAGTATTTTCTTCCAAGGAGAGATAAGAAAAGTATCTGACCCGATTATCATATAACTGTTTTGCTTTTCTTCTGTACCTGAGGTTAGAAAAATTCTGCCAACACTGCACTGTCAGACTGGCATTGAATGCAACAGTAAGTATGACAAAGGTACTAGCAGCTGGAAGGGTACCTGTCTGTAGAGCTAGTACTGATGACTGAGCTGCACACCCGGAAGACCGAACCAGCTATTAGAACAGCAGCTGTGAAAAGGATCACCCTCGCTGCTTTACCCCCTTGAACATCCTATCTTCCTATAATCCACATTATCCCATTTACAGCTCATTCAGGGCTAATGTAGCAGAGAGAAAACACGGAGAATTCAGAGACAGAGTGAGAAATCTTGCAAACAGGAAGAAAATTCTTTATTCTGACAAGTGGAGTTTATAGTTTTGCAAAAGAAAAATAGGGGGGAGATTTCTGCACACACATTACTACCCCTGGCCTGTTCAACTCATTCAGTCTGATTAATATTGGCCCTCATGGAATGAGAGCATTTTGTGAGTCAATCACAGGCATGTCTGTGTGGATGGGCTGCTGTCTAGAGCAGGGTTCCCAGGTCAGTGATGAACTAAATGCTACCAATGGTGCCACTCCCAGAGCTACTGCTTCTGAAAGCTAGTGTTTTTGAAGCATGGCTGGCTGAGAGAAACATGTGGCCACAGAAAACATAATGGAGCCTCTATGAGGACTGAGGAAAAAAATGCACATATACAAGTACCTGATTTTTAGGCTTTTCACTCAATTTCAGAAGCAGGCATTATTTTGACAATGACTTGCTGGGCAGTGCTAGGAAGTCACTAAACTTTCTATGCTACTCAGTTTTTCAATTGAAAAAGTTAATAAAAGCAATTTGATATAGAATAGTGTTCCATTATAAGCAGGCATCCTTGAAACCATTCACTTTATTTAAGAGATCAAATAGATTAGCTTCCTATTGACAGCTTCACAGAAAGTATCTGTGAAGGACGACAATCACATACCTAGGACATTCATAAAACCAAAGTTTAGAGTCAGTTGCATTTGAGAAGTCTTCTTCTCTTCCCTTGCTCTGGCCCTCAAATTAGGAAAGATCAAGGATGTCAACCCTCCAGACAAGCAAAATAATCTAATTCTTCTTTATATACCTAGTCAATAACAGTCACCAAGGGGAATTTACTGTGACCAAGACTCAAGTCAAGATTTGAGACCAATAGAAAAGAAAAACTAAAATACTGCCCCATAAGCAATCCAGCCACATACTTCCTCCACTCTAACCACCTTGGGCTCAGCACTTAAGTATCTGAGGAATATAAGAAAGGAGAAATATTTCTAAAAAGAGGAAGGAAAAGCAAGCTCAATATACAGTTTGTGGAACATGAACCTTCACCCTTGCTTCTTTTTTCCCCATCCATAATCACAAACCACTTCACTCATAAGAACAAAATCATTCATGGTATTTCTTATGAACATCTCCTCATCCAAACTATCATCTTCTGGCCGGACACAGTGGCTCATGCCTTTAATCCCAGCACTTTGGAAGGCCAAGGTGGCTGGATCATTTGAGGTCAGGAGTTCAAGACCAGCCTGGACAGCATGATAAAATCCCACCTCTACTAGAAATACAAAAATTAGCTGAGTGTGGTGGCAGGTGCCTGTATTCCCACCTACTTGAGAGGCTGAGGCAAGGGAATCACTTGAACCCATGAAGTGGTGGCTGTAGTGAGCCAGGATTGTGCCACTGCACCTGTACTCACTCCAGCCTGGGTGACAGAGCAAGACTTCATCTAAAAAAAAAAAAAAAGCTATCATTTTACCCTCACATAGCTTTTAATGAAATATCATGCAGACACAATAGATGCTTCATAAATATTCTGAGCATAAGACCAATGGTTTTAATGCAGTGATTACTCTTGGAAATGAATACAATTTTTCTATATTTTGGTGTTATACAGTTTGGCAGAAGAACAGATGGAGAGAAGTTTAACCCTTGCAATGTACTGAGACATAGCAACTTGAATTTGTATTTGTATTTATTCATGCATGAGACTTTTTTCTCTTTTCCAAAACTTATTACATATTCCTGTACAAATAATTTTATACAGAGATTTCACTTGTATGTAGATTTATGTAACTGATGTAAGTTCTATCACCTTCACGAGACGGTAAATTTCTTTCGAGCAATGAATTGTATTGTCTTGTACTTTCAACTCACAATAAATGCTGATTGACCAAGTCATACATATTTTAGGGCCAGTGTGTTAAAGTATTATAGTTCACCTCTTGCCATCACTAGTTTTATACTCTTGTTTTCAGTCTTTTGTTTGTTTGCTTTTGTTAATATGAACCATCTGTGCCTCTCATTCTGTGTTTTTAAATAAGCTGCCTAATTATAGGGTTTAAAATTTTTATATTTTACCCTCAAGCCTGCTGTTGAACATTTTTGTCAAAATTGAATGCCTGCCCTTTCAAAGGTCATTTCTGAGGTTTAAACCTATTGGTTTGTGTTATTACAACAAATCTCACCACAGAATGTTTGGTGTCGTACAATAACCACCCATTCACTGCTGTGTGCAATGAATACAAAAGTCAAAAGCCAGTACTTCCTCTTAGTGATGAAGATCAGCTTTCAAACATATATACCTTTTGTGGTTTGCCTTTTCACATTTTTCAAGCAGCTAGTAAGATAATACTCTAAAAAAAGTTGATGAAGGCAACCCTTTTTAAGTAACATTTTGAAAGGTAGTATCCTTATACAGGAAGTGTGATAAGACTGACAAATTTCATTAATATAGTCAATAAATTATTTCTCTAGCCACAATTTTCCTTGGTTTCATAGATTTAACAGCTAAATGATCTTTTATTTTTATTTGATACAATAGATTAGTGGTTATTCAGAGGAAAGATAATATATGTTCTTTCTAAAAATAATTGGAGACAGTATAAAATATAAACATATGACCCCAAAAATGAACATATGAGTACAGGACAAAAAAAAATTCAGGAGTAAAATTAGAAACTTGTAAAAATGACAAAGGATTTTTTAACCAGGAATAGGAATTAGTTACAATTGTGTTTTAAATTTGACCCTAGGCTGGGTGTGGTGGCTCATACCTGTAATCCCAGCAGTTTGGAAGGCTGAGGCGGGAAAACAAAAGCATGTACTCCTACAAGAATCACCTGAGGTGAGGAGTTCAAGATCAGCCTGGCCAACATGGTGAAACCCTATCTCTACCAAACATACAAAAATCAGCTGGGCATAGTGGCATGTGCCTGTAGCCCCAGCTACTCAGGAGGCTGAGGCAGGAGATTCACTTGAACCTGGGAGATGGAGGTTGCAGTGAGCTGAGATCGTACCACTGCACTCCAGCCTGGGCAACAGAGTAAAACTCCATCTCAAACAAATAAAAAATAAAATACAAATAAATAAATAAATTAGACCCTAGGCTTCTAGGAAGCCAGTGCTAGAAGGAAGTGGTTGCGGGGTTTTGGGAAACTATTGTGCTTGCAACCCCTCATTTAGTCTTTCTTTTTCTTTCTTTTCTTTTTTTTTTTTTTTAAGACAGCATCTCACTCTGTCACCCAGGCTGCAGTGCAGCGGCACAATCTCAGCTCACTGTAACCTCTGCCTCCCAGGTTCAAGTAATTCTCTGCCTCAGCCTCCCGAGTAGCTGGGATTACAGGCTCCCACCACCATGCCTGGCTATTTTTTGAATTTTTAGTAGAGACGGGATTTCACCATCTTGGCCAGGCTGGTCTTGAACCCCTGACCTCATGATCCACCCACCTAGGCCTCCCAAAGTGCTGGGATTACAGGTGTGAGCCACCACACCCGGCCATTATTTGGTCTTTCAAGAGACACATACCACCATCTTTTCCTTGATATCTGCAGAATTCACAGAGTTCCTAAAAATAAACACTAGAATTGTTTATGGCCAAATAGGATGTACTGCTTTATCACGCAGAAATGAAGGAAGAAACTCAGTAGTCCTGAAAATGATTTACGGCACCAGTAAAGTCTCTACTTTGGGGAACTGGTATTAAAAGTAATACTGATAATGTTAAACATAAAAGAGACTAGTATATTGGTCTACATATTGTAAGAATGTTAACTATATCATTATGGATACTGAAAGACAACCATCTCAAGATAAGAAACAGGTATTTCAGTCACTATTACTTTTTTTAGTATATACTCTAAAAAGTACAACTAAAAATAACTCTACTATTTGTTTTATTTTGGTGCCTTAGAAATTACAAACACAAACATATGCTTTTCTCTTTAAATTAGTTAACTTGGAGGGTTTAAAATGCGGACAATGCTCCAAATACTATTAGAGCATAAATATAGGCATTGTCATTAGAACAAGTTTACAAGAATATAGGTCTTAAGTTTTACCAAATGCCTGGCATCCCATGGTCATTTTTTTTGTTTTTATTAAGGGGATGTAATGGCCACAATATGAATTTAGAAGCCAGACAATCCTGGGTTTGAAACCTAAGTTTAGTGCACATTGTCTGACCCAGGGCACATGATTACTTAGCAGCTTGGTACCTCTGTTTCATAGCCTGTTAAACGGGTAACAACAAAGACCCTGCAGACATTTGTAAATGTAACATTATGTGTGAAGCACCTCTTACAGACTCTTACACACAGTTGCCTTTTAAGAAGCCTTATTTTTCTATAAACAATCCTTCTACAATTACATAAAATGTTACAGCAGAAGTACTACTACTGAGTTATTATGGAGATTATTTTACTAATCTTGCCAGTGATAAAGGCAATACTAGCAGCAAGGAGAGGTTTTCTTTTTTGTTATCACTATTAATGGAACTCTACTTTATTTTATAATTCCCTTGTTTACCCTCTATCTCACTTTTAGCTTCCTCCACTTAACCGTCATTTCTACCTTTCTGCCATAACACAATTATTAAAGAACAGGATGTGAAAAGAAAACAAAAGCAGGGACTCCTACAGAAAAATCCACCTGCAAATAAACCAAATATTTTCAGCAAGTCAACATATTTTGAAGCTGTTAAATTCTCAAAAAAATTCACCTTTTAGCTTATTCATTCATATTACCAAATGACCCTCTAGTAAACCTTTTAATCATAACCTTTGCCTTCAAAGACTTGGTAAGAGTTAGAAATAAAGGGGGTGGAAGGAATATTTGTATATACTTTGTTTAGTTTTAAAAATTGCTTTTCTACTTTGACATATCAAAGAGGTACCATGAATTTATGCTGCTTTATTCAACAAAAACATGTAGCTCCCATTCGAAAAATATCTTTAAAAAATTTCTGTTAAGATGCTTGCAGAGAAAAGGCTATTTGGTGAATAACATATAATGTTAACTTGTAATAATGGTGTCTGTCAAGGGCTCTCATGGACACATTTTATTTTAGAGATAAAGAAAGTATTGTTTATTACCAATAATAATTTAAACTGTTTATGGTCATTTAAATATTTAAAACATAAATTTATATAAAAACTCCTTATATTAATAAATATAAAGTCAACATGTGAATTAAATATGGCCAGAGCTATAAATCAATATATGAAAATTAACATTAATTAGTAAAGTCTATGATGCTTATTTTTAGCCAAATTACCAGATTCAACATATGTATTACCATCTGGTAGAACATTTTTCTCTTAAGTTCAGTATAGCTATACAACTGCTTTGTATAATGATTTGATTTTTTCCACTACTTTACAAGATGCCTATAAGACCTATGAAGGGATATCTGGTAGGTAAGTATAGTTTGGATATTTGTCCCTCCAAATCTCATGTTGAAATTTGACTGCCAGTATTGATGTAGGGCCTACTGGGAGGTGTTTTGATCATGGGGGCAGATTCCTCATGAAAGACTTGGTGCTATGGTAATGAGTGAGGTCTGCGGTGTTAGTATTCTAGAGAGTTGATTGTTGAAAAGAGTCTGGCACCTCCCTCTCTTCTCTTTCCATCCCTCTCTGACCATGTGATGCCTGTTCCCCATTGCCATGAGTGTATACGTTCTGCCATGAGTGTATGCTTCCTGAGGCCGTGAAAAGATGCAGATGTTGCTACCATCCTTCTTGTACAGCCTTCAGAACTGTAAGCCAAATAAACCTCTTTTCTTTATAAAATTTCCTGTCTCAAGTATTCCTTTATTGTAACACAAATGGACTAAGACACTAGGCAATTGGACAGAGGAGTTTGGGGCTCAGGGAAGTGGTTTAAGCTAGAGTTATCAAGATTATATTTCCATGAAATTTTGTGATATTGCATGTGATTATGGTAGAAATGAGTGTGGTTGGAGAAGAACAAGGACCCATAGCCGAAGAGTCATGATAGAACTGTGATAAAATAGTTCTCCAAATCCACTAAAAGAAAAAATATACTTCTGTGGGTCTGGATCCCACTTTTTTATTCATCACTTGTTTACAGGATTATCTGTATCTTTAGTTCAGATCAGTGGGGTTTAAACTCTCTGAAAAGGGAACAGGGTCTTCAGAGTTGTCTCAGTGGGTAACAATGGGGAATGAAGAGGACAAAGCAGCAACTGTGAAAGGCACTTTAGTTCCCACCATTTCTTAAAGTATACAGGATTCTATTTGCTTTCAAATATTAGGAAGATAAAAAATATTTCATGTAAATCTAGGTGTCTGATGCCTGTAATCCTAGTACTTTGGAATGCCAAGGCGGGAGGATTGTTTGAAGCCAAGAGTTAAAGACCAGCTTAGGCAGTATAGCGAGACTCTGCCTCTATAATAAATAAATAGCAGGGGGCGGTGGCATGCACCTGTATAGACCCAGCTACTCAGGAGGCTGAAGCAGGAGGATCACTTGAGCCCTGGAGGTAAAGGTTACAGTGAGCCACGACAGTGTCACTATATACTAGCCTAGGAAATACAGCGAGGCCTTGTCTCAAAAAAAAATGTATAGTACTCTGTGTTAAGAAATAGAAACATACTTCAATTTTCTTATGTAATAGGAAGTGTACCCTAAGGATATATGGCTACAGAAACCCAAGACACTCTGGTGTCCAGAAAGACAAAACCTTTGTAACATGGCAGAATCTTCACACCACTGTTCTGGTATTACTTTAATTTTGTTACTTGCCTATTACATGCTTCATTATTCCCATTCATACAGCTTGAGACAGATCTGCAATCCTTTCTCCTCTTTTTAACTTCTGCTTAGGCAGAGTTCTGCATCCTCAGAACTTTGGCTTCTAGTTATGACTAAGGGTTCTACCTCTATCCCATGAGATCATTCAGCCTTACCCTCCCACCCTTATTAATCACTAACTGTATCTCTATTTTCAAATTCAAATTCCCAAAGGGGAATACGATAGGCCTTGAATACCCTTCCACATCAGACATTGTTTATGCTACTGGTAACTTCCTAGAGTCAATCAGCTAAATCAAGGAGGCTAGAACTTCATCACCTACACAGGTTGGATTCTTCAACAATGTATGTGCATAGGGAAGATTGACCAGAGAAGGGTCATAATTTGTTAGGCACCAGAGTTGACATCTATAACATAACAATCTATACAATTTATTCAACATATACTTTCAATGAGAATAAAAATAAAAGTCTGTGTTTTAAATAATTTACCAAAGGACAAGGATTACTCATGGCATAGCTATGACAGTAACTACTTGCAAAATGTATTAATTTAGTGTAAATAATACCTGATCTTGGTGATGTTAATGTGCATCATGCTAAACTATAATTTAAGAAGCAATTTATAAAAAGCAATACAGTGTATGGGTAACTTCCTAATGAGTTCTGACATATTTTCTACTTCAACTGGAAGCGATTTAAGTACTTCATATTATAGCCATATGGGATCACTACATCATATTCAAATAACCAGAGAAATCACAGCTGCCAAAAAAATAAAATTGATGCACTATATGAATTTCACAAAAATATTTCATATTCATTCTTTTCAAAAGAGTGGTTGAGAACAAACAAAAATAAATCAACTTTTTAGCCATGGTAAAAATTTAATTTTTAACCAACATACATGCTCTGGTTTAAAATTGCCAGCTGAGGAATCAAATGTATAAGCTTTCAAATTAAATTTAATAAACACAAAAATTCCCATCCCTACCCTACTGCTTCCAGGACCTCTAAAAATTTCCTCATCCTGCATATGGCAAAAAGTAACTTCAGAAGAGGATTAAAATTTTTAAATATTTCAACCTCAAAATAAATTAATTTGGGGCCATGTTTCCTTTAAGATTCTGTTTTGCATGAATTAAACACCTAGAACATAAAGTGGAGAGCATCAAAATCCCTACAGAATAAAAAGTCTTCTCAAGCAGGTGTAAACCCCGCATTTAATGAAGACCAGATTATTTCAATTCATTGTGAACACCAAGGCTTAGTGTTTGAAGCATTTTTCTTTCTTTCTTCTTCCCTAAGGAGTTAAGTCATATTTGTTAGTCATTGAATTCTGTGTACACATTCAAAAAGAAACTTCTATCCTACTTAACATATATTTGTTCTATTCACATAGAAGACCAATATATAGAATTTGGCATAATTAGCCAAGAGCCTGAAAAGAGTTACAAGCAAATCAAAGGGAAAATTCAGAATGCTTTCGTCATGTGCATGCAGGACCCATGTCCTAGAGAAAGTGTTCTTTGATAAGTGATACCATGCTGGCATGAGTTGTTACTACAATTATTTTTTTAACACTGCATTGAATAATAGCAATATCACTATTGTCCATTTCATTATACTTTTACAGGCTGAAAGTATTTTTAACTGTGCAAAGAAATACAGTGTGATCACACAGTCCCATCTAGGAGGACAAGTTATGCACATATTTTTATGTTTGTCGTCCATTTTTAAATTCTATGTTTGGGGATAAATAAAAGGAAGCACTATATTATTTGCTTATTACAGGACATATGGAACTTATTCCAAAAATGTTATTTGAGTTGGAACTATGAAAAGTTTAAGGGCTTAGATGACTTCACAGATTGACCCTATTACAAGTTATTTAAAAGGTAATATTCCTAACCTTGAAGAATTACAAAGATAGTAACATCGGCTACCCCTAAAAATATATATATTTGTCATCTATTGCCATTAACCAAAAGGAATCATTGTATCTTAGTTGAAAAGAATGTTATGATTTTCATTCTCAAGTTTTATATGTTACTGATAGGAAAAATATATAACTTTCAGAAGGTTATATAATTTTACCAGTGTCAAAAAAATCACCAGAGCAGCATAGGAATTTTTGTATATTCACGTACACTGAACTTAAAATCTAGATGGACTGTGTCGCTAAATCAGCAAGCATGTTTCAAAACAAAATGAAAATAATATTCATAGATCTCTGCAGAGGAAATGGTCTCCTGAAAGGCAAATATCAAACTTAAATAGTGGTTCAAAAAAAATGTGCTCCACATTCTGTTTTAAACTTTATATCTTAGTTGCTTTACACTGCTTTAAATTAAAACAAATGGGAAGATAAATATTCTTCCATATTCAGGTAAAGTGGTCTCGTTATTGTTATCCAACAACAGCCTTAAGAATCATTAGTCCTACTATCTATGCAGTATAATGGAGAAGAGATAAACACTAATTACATAACATAAAATTAGACAACAAAGCATTCTATTTGTAAATTCTCCACAGAAAATACAAACTAGATACATGTAGATAGAGTCTAGTCTTCAGCCTTGATTCTTGGCCCACTTGTATTTTCTTTTCGTAAATTGAATTAATCATAAATGTTCAAAAATTTCGAGATTCCACAGAAAAATATGGATTTTCAGATTTGCTAAAAAATATAATACCAGCATTGACTTTTCAAATGGTAGCAATTTTTAGGAGTGCAGTATTTGGTCCTTTAGGTAGACTATACTCTCCTCAGGTACTCCATAAGCCCTACCACACCTTATTGTTCAAACACATTAACTGCCTAGACCTACATTCCTATGGGCTTGTAACTTTATTTGGTAATCAATACCTAATTACTACATAGCAAACCAGTTAGTTCAATAGCCGGCCAATTAATTTAACTCCCTAGAGACATATATTACAGTAAACAATATTTCCACAAAAAAATAACTAGGATTAATTTAAACAATATGGATATTTATTATTTTGTGTGTCAAGAAGTTATAAACTCAAATATATTTATTATTTTGCATGTCAAGAAGTTCTAAACTCAGTTGGGCATGGTGGCTCACACCTGTAATCCCAGCACTTTGGGAGGCCAAGGTGGGCAAACCATGAGGTCAAGAGATCGAGACCATCCTGGCTAACATGGTGAAACTCAATCTCTACTAAAAATACAAGAATGAGTTGGGCATGGTGGTATGCACCTGTAGTCCCAGTTACTCGGGAGGCTGAGGCAGGAGAATCACCTGAACCTGGGAGGTGAAAGTTGCAGTGAGCCAAGATCATGCACTACACTCCAGCCTGGCAACAGAGTGAGACTCCGTCCGAAAAAAAAAGTACTAAACTCTAGTTTCTTAGGTTGACTTATTCAGCAGCTAAATGATATCGCAGGAACCCAGAATCTCAGCTTCCTGCTCTGCCATCCTGAAAGTATTGCCTTGGTTCCCCTGGCTACCTTCTCCCATCATCACAAATGGAACAGCATGGCTCCTGGCATCACAACTGCCAACAAAGTCCACTGTGATAAAAGAAAAGATCTCCTCTTTTGTATCACCATTCGTCATTGAGTAAATATTTCCCAAAATGTCCCCAGCAGAAATTCCCTCACTTGTCACTTTTACCTTCTGTGGCTGAAATGGAAGACCAACCTCCCCTGAAGCAAATGGCTGTTGTGTTAGTCAGTGTTCTCCAAAGAAACAGAACTGATAAGATGTGTGTATAGATATGTAGAAAGACATTTATTATAATGAATTGGCTTATGAGGTTTTGGAGTCTGGCAAGTCCAAAATCTGCAGGGTGGACTCGCAGGCTGGAGACCCAACCAGGGCTGATGCTGTAGTTCAAGGTCTAAAGCTATCAGCTGGAAGAATTTCCTTCACTGAGAGGAAGTCAGTCTTTTGGTCTATTCATGCATTCAACAGATTCGATGAGACCCATACATATTATGGGTGGCAATCTGCTTTACTCAAATTCTAATGATTGAAATATTACTCTCATCCAAATCACTCTCACAACATCCAGAATAATACTTGGTCACATTTCTGTACACCACGGCCTAGCCATGTTGACACCTAAAATTAACTACTACACCACACAAGACTTCAACAATCATGGAAGAAATTATGGGGATAGAAAAGTGCTACAGGAGGCCCAAGGTGATTTATCCTAAAAGACACATCCATTGGTTACATTGCTTCAATTTGAAGGCTCAATGAGAATACTCAAGTAGAAAGAATATGTTACCTTCTTAATAAAGCTCAGATAAATCAAAGTTGACACTGACATAAGGCTCCTGATGAAGAGGTGATTTAGGCCATCTGCCCACCTTGGGAAGCTAAAGTGTTTTCAAAAACAAGTCTTTGAATCTTCTTTTAGTATATGGAGGTCGATTCACTGCCCATTTCATAAAATCATTCTTCAAACACAATGAAAATTAAATGATGGTGCATTTCATCATTTGCTAGCACCAGCAGGAAATTTAGATTCAGTTTATTCATTCAGTAATCATATTCACTCTCGTTGCTGTATTACCCTATAAAGAGCATTTGAGAGGCAGCATAGCATGGTAGTTAAAAGTACAGATTCTGTGGGTGAAGGGGAGGAAGGCAGCAGAACACACTGCCATGTGTGTACCTATGCAAATATCTTGCACGTTCTGCACATGTACCCCAAAACCTATATAATGCAATAAAAATTATAAAAAAAAAATAAATAAATAAATAAATAAATAAAAAGTACAGATTCTGAAACCAAATCACTGGGAATTTGATTCCAGTTTGCACTTAACAAATGTGTAAGCTTGAGAAAGCTTATTTGGCCTCTCTGTGCCTCAATTTTTCTCATAAAAATGTTGTGTATTAATGTAAAATAAGTAAACATGGAAGCATTTAGAACAGAGCCTGACACTTTTGTGTAAAATGTGTTTCATATTATCTCCCTTATAAAACTTTTACTTTGTAAATTGGGCTATGCTTATTATTTAAAGCAACATCACAATCTCTTAGAAGAGGAAGGGAAAACATTAACTCATCTCTCCAGAGACTGAACACTCATTTTTCCTTGGGTATAGAGAGAAGAGAGCTGTCTCAAGACAAAAAGGGGAGTATACACAGGAAAGTAAAGTAACTGCCTTTAGAGAGCAAAGGGAGCAAGTTTTTAAGAGGAGGAGAAGCTGCAGGCAATTGATGTGAGAGAGAAAACAATCCTTTGGTTCCAAAGATGAATTAAAAATAAAGAACGGTTTTTGGCACCCAAACAGCAAAGAAACTAAAAACGTTTCTTAAAATTATGCATTTGTTATTTACTGCTGCACAACATCATAACAAACTTAATGCTTATAACAAGACACTCTTTTTCTTTTTGAAACGGAGTTTCGCTCTTGTTACCGAGGCTGGAGTGCAATGGCACGATCTCGGCTCACCGCAACCTCTGCCTCCTGGGTTCAGGCAATTCTCCTGCCTCAGCCTCCTGAGCAGCTGGGATTATAGGCACGCGCCACCATGCCCAGCTAATTTTTTGTATTTTTAGTAGAGACGGGGTTTCACCATGTTGACCAGGATGGTCTCGATCTCTTGACCTCGTGATCCACCCTCCTCGGCCTCCCAGACTGCTGGGATTACAGGCGTGAGCCACCACACGGCACAAGACACTTTTATTATCTCACAATTTCTGCAGGCCAGGAGTATAGGAATGACTTGGCTGGGCCCTCTGCTGCAGCATCTCACAGGGCTTCAAGACAGGTTTCAACCAGGGCTGCAGTCTCATCTGAAGCTCAAGAGGGAAATTATTCCTTTCTCAACTAATGTGGCTGTTGGCAATATTTCTGTTCCTTGTGCTACCACAGTGAAGGCCTTAGTTTCTTGCTAGTTGTTGGCTAGAGGTTGCTGTCCCCTTGCCACGTGGCCTTCTCTGCAAGGCAGCTCACACTATGATACCTTGCTTCTTCAAAGCTAGTAAAGGAGAAAATTTGAAAGCCCTAGCAAGACGAGAGGTACAATCTTTTATATTTATTTCTTTTGCGACAGTGTTTCACTCTTGTTGCCCAGGCTGGAGTGCAATGGCACGATCACAGCTCTCCACAACCTCTGTCTCCCAGGTTCAAGCAATTCTCCTGCCTCAGCCTCCTGAGTAGCTGGGACTACAGGTGCAGGCCACCATGCCCAGCTAATTTTTAGTATTTTTTTAGTAGAGACGATGTTTCTCCATGTTAGCCAGGATGGTCTTGATCTTGCAATCTCGTGATCTGCCTGCCTTGGCCTCCCAAAGTGCTGGGATTACAGGTGTGAGCCACTGCACCCAGACGAGAGGTACAATCTTATGTAAGCACTTACCTATAATCACATATGTCTTGTCACTTTTGCCATGTTATGTTCGTTACAGTTCATGAGTCCTGATGATATTCAAGAGGAAATGTTTACATATAGCATGAATGCCAGGAGACAGAGATTTTGGGGCACCATAGAGTCTACTGTCTCAAATTTCTAAAACGTTTTTCTTTCCAACAATTCAATTACATAAGGGTCATGTTGCCATTTATTCTTGGCCACCAAGAAGCCCAAAGTAAAAATTTTGACTCAGCTTTAGTGAGGGATATAAGGCCAATTAGTCTGTATATCTGCAGTGAAGATATCCCCCTGATATTGACCTTTCTTATAAACAGATGTTTAATGTATTATTATCATTAACATATAACCTTTTTTTCCATTTATTTAAAAATATGTTTCTATAATGTTGTAAACATTCTGTAGCACAAGTTATGGAATAAACAAGTATACCATAGGGTACTGTTAAAAAGAGTAGCTCAGCTTTGGAAAGTTATGAAATCACAATGCTGCATCAGCTTTTTTGGTTTTCTCCATTGGTATTCCAGATACCCCCTACATGAAAACCAGCTTCTACCTCTCACCTTCACGCCACTATGATCACCCTAATTAAAGCACAAATCAAAATTTTCTTTTAATCAACAAAAATGTTCCTTTCTATTTGACTTATAAAAGTGCTCTCCTAACACCTAAACTAAGAAAATTAATGTCAAAAATATGATGCTATCATGATAGCATTAGTAAGAAAAGTGCTTCGGTTTGTAGTATCCATGCTATAAATATGTGCATAAAGCAGGAAAGGAAGGGAAATGACACCATTTTAGACAAATATTACTTTGAACTAACTTTCATGATATATGAAGAATTTTAGAAGAATTTCTTAATTTTTACCAATATTAGTATATCATCTTTTAAAGCACTTTTGTGTTAACTTCATCAAGCATATTTTTCCCTCTTGTTCTCCATGTGTTTTATTCAAATCATAAGACTAAAACACAAGAATAATTAACATCTTTCAAGTCACCTACAATTTTTCTGTCAACTCTTTTCAGCAGTTTTTCTTTCCTGGTGAATAATAATTTCATGCAAGAAGAAAATGAGAAAAATGCAAAGATATAGTTTCATCCTGTATTTTTCTCACCTTTCTAAAAAAATGAGTGCACTAATTCTTTTCTGCTGTTAACTTTACTCATAGAATTAAATTATACTCCTTGACGTTCAGTGTAAGTGAGAACTGTGTTTGATAATGGTGATTACAATCTTCTCTGGGGAGATTAAATTATTCAGTTGTATGGGTTGTTCAACCTCACTTTACACCAAGGGAGGTTAAGGAAGATTAAAATTCTCTCATTTTTCGTAAATGACAGTTTCCTTCTTTTTTTTTTTAGACGGAGTTTCACTCTTGTTACCCAGGCTGGAGTGCAATGGTGTGATCTCGGCTCACCGCAACCTCCACCTCCTGGGTTCAGGCAATTCTCCTGCCTCAGCCTCCTGAGTAGCTGGGATTACAGGCACGTGCCACCATGCCCAGCTAATTTTTTGTATTTTTAGTAGAGACGGGGTTTCACCATGTTGACCAGGATGGTCTCGATCTCTTGACCTCGTGATCCACCCGCCTCGGCCTCCCAAAGTGCTGGGATTACAGGCTTGAGCCACCGCGCCCAGCAATGACAGTTTCTTAATAGTCAACAACCCAGTTCCTAAGGCCACATCTTTGCCATGTGATGTAAGCACTCTAATTTATTATAGGGTAAGCTGGTCCAACACTCAGTAGTATGCAGGGAATGTTCTTTAGAGTGTCCCTGTAATTTTAAGAGGGAAGAGTTATGTGGATGATAAATCTAGATTTCTTTTAGAGGAAAAAGGATACCACAATGCTGCCTTAGAGGGCTAGGGACAGTGTAGGGGAGGGAGGGGTGGTCCACAATAAACCAGACCTGCCTGCCTGGGAAAGTTAATCTTGCTGCCTGTACTTCACATGGGAATATTTGTCAGCTGATTGCTTTCTGTACATTATAACTCTCATATTCAAGAAGAAGAGAATTGTCCAAACCAGTAATATAAATGCATTGTATGCTCTACCCTCCCTCTTTATGATTAATTCTACCAGTGGTACAAATTTGCATGAATGAATGTCAGTGTGTTTTCTGCCCTGAACATTTCCTGCTGGCTTCAGTTCAGCCCTGCTGACATTTATTACAAATAATAGCTAAATATTCCTGATTTAATAGCTGCAGTGGCTCCACATCTGAAGGTGATGTCTGTAATAAAAGCAGACAAGATGAGCTTATAACAAATACTAATCAGATTGTGTTTGCACACATAATGGATAAGCCTCACAGATATACCCACAAAATGTAATGGTTGTTTTTTAAATGCAGCTGCTTGAAGTCACAGTTCAAGAACACATTGGTTGCTTTATTTCCTTTTCATTTCTTTTTCCTCCATCTCCTTAAAGTACTCAAGGCCTCAGCGCACGATCAAGATTGAATATTATCCCCTTTTTTATCTGGAAAAATGGGACACTAAACACAGAAAACTGGCTGTGTCCTTTTATTCATCTTTTGTTGCTTCTTCTAAACAAAGGGCATTGTCCCCTGATAAATTCCATTTGCTGCCTCTTATTCAAAGGTAGTTTACACACCAGCTATGGTGATTCTCACACAATGCGGTTACTGGCAAAGATACAAATAACTTTCAAAGTTCTTTCAACCTGTTGACCCAGGTGTCCCTCTGAAAGATATAAACTAGGCTCCCACACCTCTTACAATTGACAAAGAGACTATAAAAACTGAGATTACAAAAAGAAGGCACACAGTGCCTACTAAAGGCAGGTTTTTAAAGCCTTTGGGAATAAAAGGTTCTTTTCTCTTTATCCTACCCAAACTTCACAGCCTCCATATAAAAATTGAAGAAGGTCAAATTAGCATTGTCTTTACCTTGACATTTAAAAACTTAGGAATTTGACTTACTTGGCATTAATTGTGAATAGCTTTATGAAAATGCAACTCTTTAAATATTTTTCAAGTTTTCTTTCCAGAGTAGACTGTGCAGAAAATCATAATTAGAGGTGATTACAGACACTGAATTTTTTTTTAATATTCCATTGAAACTATTTGATTGGCAGACATTCCCTGTGGTGCATAAACTATTTGACACTTGAGAGCAAAAGTCTTAATCACAAATTGTGTTAAAAATCTTTCACAGTATAAACCAAAAAAGAAAAAAATATATATATATAACTTGAAGTTTAAGCATCATGAACTCAGGCAGGGGATAGGACTAGACTATTTTTCTGGATGTCCAACATCATGTCCTACTCACAGACCCAGCTTAGGACGCCCCAAGTCATAGCTTCTAAGTTGTGCCCTCTTCTCGTCCTCCTCTGATCAGTCCAATGGGCCATAAAGGCAGTGAATAGTCTTAGGGCCACTGGGGCTTTTTCTGAAACTCTGATTACCTGAGTATCCAACAATAGCTTCATGTGAATCAAAATAACAGAAAGATTCAAGATAAAGTATATTATTTTGATATTGAGAAAGAAATATAAACTACCTATTTTATCACCTTGCTTGGCATAGTCTCTCAATCAGATTTTGTTTGTTCATAGTGACCTTCAAAAGAAGTAGAAAATTAGGTATAATGTGTTAACCTTGACCTGGAATTTCCACAGGAATCATAGATTTAGAAAATGTTAGACCTAGGAAAAAGTTACAGAGATTATTGTCCTTCTACAGATGATGACATGAAGCCCAGGAATTTGAAGTGACTTGCCAAAAGTGACTTGACATCATGAACTGGGTCATAGTCTTTGTACTCCCTGTCTCAAGCCCTGGAAAAGTACTTTCTCCATCACACTATTACCCATTCAGATTGTCTTACTTGTTCTCTTCTGGTTCATGACAACAAATCATTGTTACTTGCTTCCTCTGTCCTGAGCTGCAAAGTTTAATCAATAGGTTTCCTGGATTCTCAATCTACTAGGTGCATTTGGCAAAACATATGGCCGTGTATTATTTGGTCTATGTGTTAATATGGTTCAGGATAAACTCAAAGGTGCCATTGGTTTTTAGTATATCCTTTTCCCTATGAATAAGAAACATTACTCAGAATGAAAAAAGAATGACTTGAATGATCCAAGATGGCTGACTGCTAACATCTCGGGATTGCAGCTTCCAGTGAAAGCACAGAGAACGAGAGGACGCCACACTTTCAGACAAAGTTTGATCGCTCACAGAGCAGAAGATTCCCAGTGGAGGAGCTGCACAGGTCGCCAGCACGACTCTTGTGGCTGGCGCAGCGGTTTTACCGGCACCTTGGCGCGGCAGCTCTTGGTGCAGAGTAAACGGGACTGGTTCCCCTTCTGACCGAGGTTTGGAGCTCCAGGAAGGCAGAGTCACCTATTACAGACTCAAGAAGGAAGCCAGACTGGAGATTCCCGGGCAGAAAAGCACCATCAGTCTTAACGCCGCTGTTTTGGCCAGCTCAGCGGGTTGCTCATATTTCAGCCCTGGGAATTAACAACTTGGACGTCTACTCAAAGACCTAATTTGAAAGGTGGTAATTACAAAGATGACAGGTGGATAAATTTACAGTGATGGGAAGAAACCAGCGTAAAAAGGCTGAGAATACTCAAAATCAGAATGTTTCTCCCTCTAAAGAGGATCCCAGTTCCTCATCAACAAGGGAACAAGGCTTGATGGAGAACCAGCGCATCCCATTAACAGAATCAGGCTTCAGAACATGGATAATAAGAAACTTCTGTGAGTTAAAAGAACATATTGTAGCCCAATGTAAAGAAACTAAGAACTTTGAAAAAAGGTTTGACAAAATCCTAATGAGAATAGACAACTTAGAGAGGAATATAAGTGAATTAATGGAACTGAAGAATACAATATGGGAACTCCGAGAAGTATGCACAGGTTTAAACACTCGAATTGTTCAAGCAGAAGAAAGGATATCAGAGGTCGAAGTCCAACTTAATGAAATCAAATGAGAAGAGAATAGAGAAGAAAGGATAAAAAGGAATGAGCAAAATCTCCAAGAAATGTGGGACTATGTGAAAAGACCAAATTTACATTTGATAGGTGTACCTGAATGTGACGGAGAGAGTGAATCCAAGCTGGAAAACATTCTTCAGGATATTATTCAGGAAAATTTTCCTAAACTAGCAAAGCAGGACAACATTCAACCCCAGGTAATACAGAGAACACCACAAAGATATTCCTCAAGAAGAGCAACCCCAAGGCACATAATCGTTAGATTCACCAGGGTTGAAATGAAGGAGAAAATACTAAGGGCAGCCAGAGAGAAAGGTCAGGTTACCCACAAAGGGAAGCGTATCAGACTTACAGCAGATCTCCCAGCAGGAACTCTACAAGCCAGAAGAGAGTGGGGGCCAATATTCAACATCCTTAAAGAACAGAACTTTCAGCCCAGAATTTCATATCCTGCCAAACTAAGCTTCACAACTGATGGAAAAATAAAATCTTTTATGAACAAGCAAGTACTCAGATTTTATTACCACCAGGCCTGCTTTACAAGAGCTTCTGAAAGAAGCATTACACATAGAAAGAAACAACCAGTATTAGCCTTTCTAAAAATATACCAAAAAGTAAAGAGCATCAACATAAAGAAGAATTTACATCAACGAATGGATAAAACAGCCAGTTAACATCAAATGGCAGTAATCCTAAATTTAAATCGACTAAATCCCCCAATCAAAAGATACAGCCAAAACCCAACGGGTATGCTACATCCAGACCCATTTCACATGCAAGGATACACAAAGACTCAAAACAAAGGGATGGAGAAAGGTTTACCAACCAAATGGAAAGCAAAAATAAATAAATAAATAAATAAATAAATAAAAAGCAGGAGTTGCAATTCTCGTATCTGATAAAATAGATTTTAAAGCAACAAAGATATAGTGGTAAAAGGATCAATGCAACAATAAGAGTGAACAATCCTAACACCCAGATACTAGAGACTCAGACTCAATGAGACAGAAAATTAATAAGGATATCAAGGACTCAAACTCAGATCCGGAACAAGTAAACTTAATATTTATAGAGCTCTCCACTTTAAATACACAAAATATATATTCTTGTCAATACCACATCACACCTACTCATAGGTTTAAATGAAATATTGATTGGCCATTATTAATACCCATTTCTTTTAGAATAAAGCAACATTTCCGTTCTCTCTCACTCTTTTTCTTCCTCTTTCTTCCTCTCCTTCACTCCTTTTTTTTCTTTCCTTCTCTCAAAAAAGAAAAAAGAATGACTTTATATACATTTCTTCATTGCTGATTGTGACCCTTCCATAGCTAATCATTAGCAGTCAGGCATTTTGGTTGCTAAACTTTATATCCTTGTACTACTTTTCTCCCACTTTCATCTCTAACAGTTCTGCTCCTTCCAGAAATCTAGTTCATATGCTTAGTACATTGTGTTCAGATTTCCCTGTCTTCCACCACTGGCCTTCACATATATTCAGCTTCATCTAAATGTTCATTATGGTTCCAGATGCATCTTATATAAATCTGTTTTAGTATCTGTACCCTCCCTGTTCCCTGGGCTGGAAATACCATTTCCCTAGACTATTTCTGTTTTGTTCAGATATTGTCTCTTCTTTGAAACTTTTCCTAAATACTAACCCATGAGTGTTTTCTGTCTGTTCTAAACACTGAATGCTTTTCTTGTCACTTCCATTTTCATAGCATTTACATGGTGGCCTCCTTTTTTATGACAGTTACGTGCACCAGGTGCTCTAGACCATGTATTTTATACTTCATCTTTATACTGCACACCACACAGCACAGGGCCCTACTCTTAATTGGGAAAAAATAATTAAAAATAGATAGATAATGTTTATTACCTTGAAGCCATATATTTTAACCCTTCTCAAAAATCGTTCTTGTATCTTAAAAACAATACATATTTGTAGCTCCATGTTAACTAAAAAGAAGTATAAAGGACTTCAATGTCCTAAAAGCTGTATGAAACATGAAGAGAAAGAACAATTAATTTTATACTCCAGCGTACACTCGTATCTACGGAAGTGGGGTACCTAAAACCAGAAGGCTAAATGAGGGAAGCAGAAATCATAGGCAGGCAACGTAAGGACTGATCCAGCCAAGGAGCACATGCAGTTGTGGTTTATATCACCGAGAAGTGATGGTACGGTAGACAGTCATCTAGAGGTACTGCTTTTGTTGAATACACACATCAGGCTCAGCTAGAAGGCCAACACACTATCCATTGCACCATAGAGCTGTACGAACAATGAAGGGAAAGCATAGAAGTGCTTTCTGATCTGAGATACTCTCAGCTGAGAGTGGACCAAAAAGGGAACCAACCCCCTAACATTCCCTTCAAACATTGCTATCTGGGTGGCTCCAAAGAAGCCAGGAGAACAAGTAGTGAGGAAGGACAAGCCTTCACATCCTTCAAAATCTAGTATCTACAGGCAAGGTCAGAATTCTAGAAAAAAACATTTAAGAAGCTGAGATTATTCCAGCAAAAGAATCCAAAAAAATCACACTGTAACAATTTCTAAAGTCTGGGTTATAAAAACCCTGTACCCTGGCAGCAGATCAAATTTCTATAGGCAAATGACAAAGAATGAGAAAAGAATATTGCCATTAGACAAAATGAAAAGTTGTGCAATTAGGGCTCAAAAGCAAGCTGTGCTGGGCATGGAGTCTGTCTTCATTCTCAGTGTTTTCCTTATTTGCGCATGATAGAAAGGCAGGTACTATAGAAGACGCGTTAACTCTTATACCCTCTGTAGAATCAGTTATTACCCTCATATTTAGCCAAGAAACTACCGACTTGGGCTGTAAATAATGCACAGGACTTTTTAAGAGGCAACTCACCTTCCTATAAAGCAGTCATCCAGATGCTTGCTTCTCAAACTTTAGTTTGCTTGTGAATCCCCAAGAGATATAATTACATTCCTAATTCTGAGTAGTAGGGCTAAAAGGAACCTAAAATTCTGCACTTCTGGCAAGCACCCATGCTACATGCTGGTTCATAGGCCAAAATTTCAGTAAGGAGGCCCTAAACAACCTAAACTGGAGCCTAGCATATAGAACAGTCATATTTTAAAATCACAGCCTAACATTTAAATTAAGTAATATACATCTGTTTTATACATACTGTATAATGTAAATGTTATATTTTCTGTAACAGCATGTTATATTACTTCAGATCTCAGACTATATAGTTAATTTCCTTGCCACCACATAACACAAAATTTTGACTTGTTTTCCTTATTTATCTCTTGCCTCTGTCTGCTTATATTTTTCTTAATAGATTCCAAATTAGAAATGTTCACTTCACAGATTTTAATTACCTGAAGTCTTTTTTTCTTATTGATTACCAAAAACGACGTAGCATTTTGTGTTAACCTTTCAAAATGTCCAATTTAATTTATGAATACAGTATTTTTTCAGCTCAGTGTGTATAGATGATGCATATTGTTTCATACTGCCTTCAAGAAAAGACCATTTTAATTTTAAATACCCTAGAGAGATATGCCTGGGATGGTGGATTTTGAGAATTCATGAACAGAACTGCCCAAAAATTTGTTGGAAGAGCTCATGGCATCTACAAAGCAATTGTATCTGCAGTAGGTGAGGCATTCTCTCAACTGCTGGGGAAATTTGTTTTGACATAATATTAGGATTTGATTTAACTCCCTTTATTTTGTAATTTTTTTTCCTTTTGCTACAGAGTCTCACTCTGTCACACAGGCTGCTGTGCCATGGAACAATCTCACCTCACTGCAACCTCCACCTCCCAGGTTCAAGTGATTCTCTTGCCTCAGCCTCCCTAGTAGCTGCAACTACAGGCTCATGCCACCAGGTCTGGCTAATTCTTTGTATTTTTAGTAGAGATGGGTTTTCACCGTGTTAGCCACGATGGTCTCAATCTCCTGACCTCATGATCTCCCCACCTCAGCCTATTTTGTAGTTTTGAAAACAAAAGCCTGATATTTTAGATTCCTACAACTGGACTAAACATTGGCATTAGTCCTGGAAACATCTCAGTAGGAGAAAGAAGGCTGCCAGTAGTGAGGTCATCCTGAGGCATTTGAATTCAGGGCTTCCATTATTCCAAACGCGGTGGCTATTCTGGGAAGCATCAAGGTCACACAACCAACGCTGCTTGATTGCAGTCACTTCTCTGATGCCTTCAGCAAGTGTTTGCTCCTTTTGCATTTTCTGGGCTTTGAAATTCTCACAGCAACTCTATCCCCGCAACCCAATCAGAAGGCTTTCAAGCAAGCCATTCTGCAAAACACCAAATCAGGGGGAAAAGAAGCTAAATCAAACTCAAATAAAAAGCAGTGATAGAAGGCTTCAACAGAGTCCACACAGGGAATCAAGCCTGCTTTTAAACAAAAATATTGACATAGCAATTTAAAATAAATACCAGCTTCATATGCTGAACACTTTATTATTGGCTCACAGGACTGCAAATGTAAGGAACATATTCTTCTCTGAAACATTGCCAAAGGCAAACCTCTTAAAAGCCAAACATTGTGACATGTTCTTAAGTAGCTTGCCATCATGTCGATTGTTGCATTTGGTATAACATAACGCCTGCATGTTCATTAAGCCTACATTTTGCAATTAAGGTACATATGTTTTACTTCTCCAAATGTCTGAAAGCCAGGTGGAACAAGTCAATCGCTCTAGTGACATTGAGCATTTCTACAACAATGCTGAATTCTAGCTTAGTATTTTGCATAGTCTCCTTATTATATAGGAAAACAAAATTGCCAATATGTCCTTTTGTGTAAAGCTGTAAAAGCTCAGAAGATCTTAGCAATACTGGCTATGTCACTGCTAAGGTACATGAAGCAGATGCCTACAATTAGCCTGTTAAAAAGTTTCATTGTAAAAGACCCTACAAATAAAGCACTGCTGCCGGTAATTGTACATTAATTGGCTTCATTTCTCTCTGAAGGTCCAGCAGAGTACAGCCCTATGATTTGCTGCCTACCAAAGCATACTATGCTAAAAATATTGGAAAGGGAGGTCCTCATTCTTTTGTTCTTTCTTGTCTTTAAGCAAAATGCCTAGAAAGGTAACTCTGGTAGATTCTATGCTGATAATATTTCTTCAGATTTTTAAAAAGCAAAATAAAAATGATTGTATTATAACTTAGGATGGGTAATACCTCACAACAAAAACAAAGTAAAAGCCTGACCCACAGCTAAAATGGTAAGTTTCAGTTCATTGAAAATGATAACGTGAGCACTTGAGCAACTGAAATGTTAGATGTCAAGTATCTAAACAAAATATGGGTTTTACAAATAGATCCCAGCAAGGCTAGAGTTGTGTGACCTCTTCCAATCTATCTCTCTAGGTAGAGCACAGTATAACTCTCATAGTAATGTCAGAAAGAGCTAATAAGCTGAAAGCTACATCTCAGGTGAAAGGGCAATGGGAAGTCAAAACAAGGATTGCTTCAAAATCGCTTGCCCTGTGTCGACTGGACAGGAGTTTGGGAAGATTGCTTAAAGTGCAAAAGCTCTTTCTGATATTTCTGACAGTTAAAGTACCCTAAATTGGAATGCAATTCTGTATAACAGAATCAGGAAGAAAACAATTGCAGGGTAATGTTGATGGTTATGGGGGTGGTTAGACTTTGCTGTAAATGCCTAGGCAACTTAGGGAAGAATTTTTTTACGAAAGACTTTGAAAACATTAGATAAACATGATATATGAAGTCTTCTGTGTTTAACCACTCATTATACACCCTACCCAGTGTCTCATATTTAACTACACCAAGTTCAGCAGCCTTTCACTGTCTCTCTTTTGTTTTAGGAAAAGGCTTAGAAAAACAGTGATTATTTATGATTTATTCTAGATAGCAGAAGGGGTGGGAATAGAGATGAGAAAGAACTGAACAACTGAGGAGGTTACATTTACCTTCCAGGACAGTGAAGTTGAAAGAGCACTGGAATAGGAGTCTGGTAATCCTTCAGGTACTAACTAGCAGACATCTTGTACAACCCATTTAATCTTTATTTGATTTACTTTCTTCCTAAATAAACTGAAGAGGCTTATCTACATCTAGTTTGAATTCCTTATGGTTACTATGAGATTCTCACTTCTGCGTTTTTTAAGTGTTCTTAAATATCAGAATTCTTTTTCCTCTGTATTGGGTCATCACTGACAAAAAGATATTTGTAGTCAAATTCCCTAAATCTCCTGAATATACCATTTATTCAGAAATTTTCATCTATAAGCATGAAGAAGACTCAATAAAAAATAATTTTGGAGTTGCAATAAATCTATGAAACGCAAAAGAAAATAACAGCCTTGGAACACTAGGGTATTTTGCAACTGTCAAAACCATCCCAAATATTAAGACAAAGTTCCCATAACATGAGGTCTTCAAAAATGGTCAAAGCTTGGGAATACTTTGAAAGAGCCAAAAAGAATATCCAAAGTGATTCAACTAAGAGTAATTCATATTAGAACCACATAGTTGAGGGCCCAATTTGTGGCAAAACCTCTTAACCTATATCTCAGGTATGAGCTTACTGAGTAGAAAGCCCTGTCTGAGATGCTGTGCGAAAAGAAAAATGAACAAAATATGGATCCTTCCAGTAAGAGATGACTGTATTATAAAACAAAACCTCCAGTACAAGAGCATCTTGCACACCGTAGTCAGTCACCTTGAGGCAAGCAGTTAGAGATTACAGGGATGTGAGTAAAACAAACACAATGAATCAAAACAGCTTTCAATAAAGAATAACTCAGATAGCCTAAGTAGGAAAACCGTCAACCCATTTTAGTCTAAAATCAGACAATTTGGTCAGGGTGTAAAACCAAAAACCACTGGTTCAGTTAATTCGCAGACACCTCATTTCATGTGTTTGGCTCCTACCAAGTGTCATCTAGAAAGCAGGACTTGGTGTATTTGTTCTAAAATAATGAGTTAGATCAGACAGATAGGAAAACAACAAAAACAAAGAACCAAGTTGAATACAAAAATCATATAAAGTAAAATAAAGGAGAAGACAGAAACATGAGAATATTGAATTAGATGATTTTTCTCTTTTTCTTTTTTTTTTGAGACAGAATCTTGCTCTGTCACCAGGCTGGAGCACAGTAGCATGATCTCAGCTCACTGCAACCTCCGCCTCCCAGGTTCAAGCGATTCTCTTGCCTCAGCCTCCTGAGTAGCTGGGATTACAGGCACGAGCCACCACACCCAGCTAGTTTTTGCATTTTTAGTAGAGACAGGGTTTCACCATATTGGCCAGGATGGTCTCAATCTCCTGACCTCATGACCCATCGCCTTGGCCTCCCAAAGTGCTGGTATTACAGGCATGAGCCACCACGCCCTGCCTTGATTTTGATGATTTCTAAAGATCATTTTCCATTAAAAAAAATCCCTTAATTATATATTTAAAATCAAGAATTAGAGAAAAAGAGTTCAGACTATCTAAACACTACAGATAAATCCAGGATTGCACATGGAATCATGTATTTGGAAACACTTTTATTGAAAGTTTTACTTAAATTATTTTCATTCAAAAATTGTAAGTACTTACATACCAAATTCAGTAAGGTTTGAAGATGAGCAATTTGTAGTAGCATCCACTTGAATCTTTACATGAACAAAACATGCTTACTTCCACAAACTGACATGTCTTTCCTGGGATTACTTAGGTTACTGTTACAAAAAATTAATATTCAAAACATAATGCCATCTTTCAGCTAGTTACATTATTTTATCATGTTTGGTACTGTCCTTGAAAAACTATCTTAATCCACATATTGGACCCAAAATTTTCTTTTTTCACATGATACTTTGGGGGTAGGTGTCAGGAAAGAATTGCTCTAAAAAATACAAATGGAAGCAGACATTGTTTGTACCTTTTAATTAAGGTTACATATTGAAAGTTAAATTACCTCTAAATATCTCTAGACATAGCCCTTTATGTCAAACCCTACATTTCTGTTAACTTATCATTGTTCAGCTGTCTAACCAAGAAGTGAGATGAAGATCAACCTTTCTCTGTTATCCAATTCTAGAAGTTTCTATTGTAATTTTAGAAAACTGTAGCTGAAATGCTTCAATGCTTCAATGCTGGATGCTACTATTTTAGTTGGATGCTAAAATAGTATTTCTTATGGGTTTATTATGAGACAAAGCCAGTGGGGAAAACTGCAAGATTATTTTGAACTAAACTAAAACCTGATTTCTATGAATTATATTCATTGATGCTAACTTGGGTTTTTCATGGCAAAATATCACTATTGTTTCTATATTCTGCTTATATACAGTTACATTTTACTGAGCACACAATATAAAAATATTTTGAATAATATATAAATCCCAGTAGCTTTTGAAGAAATCATTATGAAACATATTTAAATTCTCCAAAAACATCCACTAAAAAGAACATTTAACATCTTACATGTAAAATCTTATGATTATCATTATTGTAAAGACTATACTTAACATACTAGACATTCTAAATCATAGAATTTTAGAACTGAAAAATACCCTAGAGATCATATAGTCCAGAATAGCAAAGACACAGCACACACTCTCTGCCATTCATCTTCCCTAAACCCAAGGCAGACAGCACCAATCAATTTCAACTCTCTTTTCTGCTGAGCCTAGCTGTGGCCTCAAATGCTTATCCATACAGCACTCTAGGCTGCCCCTACCAATTAGCTGCCATTGGCAAAGAAGATGAAATATATTTACTTACTTTACTCCAGTCTAGCATCCTCAATATACAAATAAAGAAATTTAAGTAATAAGAATATAAGTAATTCCCATTTTGCTATTCCATTACTTTTGCAGTAGACCCAAGATTAAAACAGATTTTAAGCTTCTATAGCTGTATCTTGTTGCCTTAAAGAACTTTTTTTTAATAGTAAGAGACAGGAGACTTTAAATTAGAATATTTTTAATTTAAAAAACTCATTGCCTTATTTTCATTGCACTGCAGCTGCTGATTCTCATATACATAATATGTTGTTATTTTTTCTCCTGCATCTTTTTGTAAGCCAAAAATACTTCCTAAGAAAAGAACATTGGTACTCCATCTTTTAAATACATATATATATTGAAGAAGTTACAGTTTCTGACAAATAAACTTTAAGAATTCATAAGATCAGTCCATCCTGGAAATAGCTTTTCTTATCTTACACATCTCAGGTTTTTCCTTCTACTGACCAAAAATTTCTGGGGCTATCTACCTCCACATGAGGATATCCTAATTTTTTATGCCTGAAAAGTCAATAACCCACCTTTATGCCACATGAGTCACTTTATCCTCACTCAGACAGAGCTGGAATTCTCTTCCAAAGACTTTGGTTTGGTGCCAACTAGGTGGCGCTTGGGCTCTGGCCACCATTTTCTTCCCAAATGTCCTTTTCCACCTTCCTATTCTGCTCCCCAAACATGATAGTACTCCAGCCTCTATAGTTTTTTAACAAGGTAAGAAATTGTTTGTTTCCTTTACCATGAGTCAGTCACCCATCCATTCAATAAATATTTACCCTGTACCTATTATGTGCCAGGTGCTGGTTTAGGTGCTAGGATTCAACAGTCAACAAACTAAAAACCCTGACATCAGCTCAGCAAGTTTACATTCTATGTAAATTTTAGCAAGTAAATATACAGCAAGTCAAATGTTGACTAGAGCTTGGGGAAGAATAAAAAGGTCGGGGATACAGGGACTGATTGGGGAGCCTCTTCTATGTAGGTTGATCAGGGAAGATCTTACAGAAAGCCCAATATTTGGTCGGAGACTGATCAAATAAAGTTTAAAAAAAGGAAAAGTAAAACAAAACAAAACCTCAAAACCAGGCTGTTTATATCTGGGTAAACAGCCTGCAGGCAAAGAAGTTCTTGGCTAGAATGAATACTATATTTAAAGCCATGAGAATAAAAAGAACAATAGGAAACTGCACTCTAAACTTTAAAGGTCAGGACAGCGGGGAGAGACTAAGGAGGAATCTCTAGTGATGGAGGCGACCAAGATAAAGTGGCATCCTAGAAATCAGTTAAACAAAGTCTTTGAAGAATGAGGAGATACTTAACTGTGTGAAAAGATACTGAGAGGTAAAGTAAGACAAGGACAGAGAAGGACAAGGACCATTTCATTTATTCACATGAAAGTCAGGCATCCTTTATGAGAGTTCTTTCAAGGTCAGCAAGTGGGTTCAAAGACGAAAGGGGACAAATGGTCTATAGCATGTATAGAACATCCCTTCCTGGGACTTTCATTCAAAAAAAGAGCAGATAAATATGGTAAAGAGAAATTTGCAGGGGTGGGGTGTGGTGGTTGTAACTTGTTTTTAAGATGAGACAAAGCTTGTATATTTGTTCAGAAAGCTTATATATTTCTTCATTGAAAAGAAAGATTTGGTTTAAAAAAGCAGGAAATGATGAAGTAAGAGAAAAGAGATAACTGGAGTAATGGCCTTGGTTAAGCCAGAGGGATAGAGACTTAAGAACAAATAGTGGGGGTTGGAGGGTGGGCAAGTGAAGGATGTTGCCATAGCTAGAAACATGCTTCCTCCACAGTGAAGGAGGAAGGCAGATTGTATATGCGCAGATGTGCAGGGTTGAAAGATGTGAAGACAGAAAGACAGGAAATTCTCTCCTTGTTATTTCTCTTCTGTGAAATAAACAAAATTATAGCTTAGAATGAAGAGAAGGAAGGAAGAAGTGTTGAAGATTTGATGAGAAGAGAGATCCTCTCCTCTCCTGTCTACTAAGCAACCTGAATCAATTCCCCCTTGCTCACATTAATAGAAAAGGGTAAGGAACTCTCCTCTGTTTGCTAATTATACACACCACTGCTCCCTTATATCATTGAAGGTTGACTGTATGTTTCAGAAAGATTGGCAAAGGGTTAGCTTATTAGTTTCACCTTGAAGATAGTTTTCCAAAATCACTCAGCAGACATATATAAGTTCCCTCTCCCTCCTCATCCCCAACTATTTCCTAATTATAACCACATTATTTTAGTGCCTTTTCTGACTTTTACTCAGGACATAAGCATCTCCCTAAAATAAATACGAAGTTCCTCACAAAGGCATTCACTTGGGAATCAAGAGAAAAGGAAAATTACTCACGGACCTTTAGTCCTTTCAATGCATATTCTTTAAACATCATCTTTATCTCTTTGTTCCCTCAATGGCTACTTATTTAAAGTTGTGGACTGATAATCATGCCATAGAACTTTAAAATCTGATATTGAGAAAATGTAAGTGATATTGTAATATAAAACCTGCAGCAATCAAATGAGCGATTGTGATTTTCATGGTATTACATTGAGAAGTTCACATCCATGGCTGTTTCCAGCACTCAAATGCAGCATTTCTCTGTTCATCTGGGGACAAGGAGTGGAAGAACAAGTAGGCTTGAAGACACTGTCTTGAGATTCTTCTGCAATGTTTAACTTACCTCTCCTACAGATGAAATATTTGACCTAGATATTATAGGAAGCCTTTCTGACCAGTGTACTCCAGGGGTAAAAGCCTATTGGAGCAGGAAGTCCCTCTTTGCTTAGGGCAAGACAGTTCCCTCATAGGAAGAATAAAAACATAATTCTGCTGATATTGGCTGCACACTGGACATTAGGGCTGGAAGATCTTAGAGAACCAGAGGGTCCATTTTTGCCAAACCTTTCTTAAGATGAGCCTTACATATCTGTGATTTATTTGGCATTCATGACTGGGAATGACTCATCAGCCTGATTGCCTAAAACGTAGCTGACAATTACTCAAGGAGTGGGAGTTTTGATAGTCTGAAAGCATCCAGATGAGGGCAGAGGGAAAAGCAAAGGGCACCGTAGGGAGGAGTTGGCAGAGCTTCTGACCTTTGGTGGCAGGATTCGAGGGAACATAGAGACAGGATTGCAGAGAGGAAAAATAAATGCAGATTAAAAAAGAAAAGAGATAAGGGGAGCCACAGGAAATAAAATTAAGAGTAAAGCAAAGAAGGTGGGATTGCAATAATAAGAAAAAAATTAGCCTAGATCTTCCCCTCACATTAAATAACAAAAGTAATATTTTATCAATTAGATAACTAAATATAGAAAGTTAGAAAAAATAATATATTTTTCAATATCTCTATATGACATCACATTTTAAACTCAAAGGTGATATAATAAATCACTCCAAAGATTGATCCATTTACTTAAAGTAAATGTAAAATTTGTAACATTCAGAAAAAAGCACAAAATAGGAAATGAAATAGTTCCTTTTCATTATGCTTCTCTTCTACCTTCCCTTTCCTGAATGATTCAGAACACAAACTAACAAATAGTGCCAGGCAAGGTAGATGCCAGCATGAGGGTGCATATGGTCTGCCCAGCAAGTGAGAAGTTGGGGCACTGATGGGTGAAAAGGGCTTCTTCTTCTCAGAAGCAGAAAGGGAGTGCAGGCAGTGGGAAGAGCCTACCTAGAAGTATCTGAGCGCCAGTGGAAGAGAAGCTCATGTTATGTGAGGGAGGAGCCTGGTAACAGATACTAAAGCAGTTAGGAAGACAAAGTCCAGAGGGTAGGAGGGGAAAGATGATGACACGGCAGATTGGCTACAGACAGTGACAGTGATCAAATAATACTATGTTGAGAATAAAGGGAACCAGGTTTCTCAGTCTAGAGAAAAGACTAACAATTATAGAAAAAACGAAAGGGAACCTATGGTGTTGGATTGGAATTAAATATGTGTGTGTGTGTGTGTGTGTGTGTGTGTACATGTGTGTATGTGTGTCTATGTATGTATATATACATGTATAGTATGAACTGATTGATTTAATAATATACAGATAGGTGTAGAAATACAGTTGCATTTTATGTTTGTGTGTGTGTGTGTCTATTACCTACTTCTGTCTACTGAAAACCCTGAGAGCAGTTATGTCCCCCAAACCAATGCTATACCTATACCTAGATAGTGTTTGATGAAGTGACTTTTGACTTGGGCATAACCCAAAGTGATTGAACTGAACATAATTTTACTCAATTCTTATATATTAGCTAAAAACATGTATATACATCAACACAGTCTGCAAGAAGATATTGGCAATACAGATATTTGGCAGAGAACTCATATCTATAACATATAATGAATTACTACAAATCATAAGAAAAACAAAAGCATAAAAACCCAATGAAAAGATGGACCCAAGATGAATAATAAACATAACCAAAGAGGATATCTAAATATTAAAAATGATATGGTTTGGCTCTGTGTCTCCACCCAAATTTCATCTCAAATTGTAATCCCCATTATGTCAAGGGAGGGACCAGGTGGGAGTTGATTGAATCATGGGGGCACTTCCCCCATGCTGCTTTCATGATAGTGAGTGAGATCCGATGGTTTTATAAGTGGTGGTTTCCCCTGCTCTGCTCTCTTTCTTGCTGCCTTGTGAAGAAGTTGCCTGCTTCCCCTTCCACCACAATTGTAAGTTTTCTGAGGCCTCCCCAGCCATGCAGAGCTGTGAGTCTATTAAACTTCTTTTCCTTCATAAATTACCCAGACTCAGGAAGTTCTTTTGTTTATTTTGTTTTGTTTTGAGACAGAGTCTTACTCTGTCACCCAGGCTGGAGTGCAATGGCGGGGTCTTGGCTCACTGCCACCTCTGCCTCCTGGGTTCAAGCAATTCTCCCACCTTAGCCTCCTGAGTAACTGGGACTACAGGTGCTTTCCACCACACCTGGTTAATTTTTGTATTTTTAGTAGAGACAGGGTTTCACTATGTTAGCCAGACTAGTCTCAAATTCCTGACCTGTGATCCACCTACCTTGGCCTTCTAAAGTGCTGGGATTGCAGGTGTGAGCCACCGTGCCTGGTCAGGGAAGTTCTTTATAGCAGTTTGAAAACAGACTAATACAGAAAAAAAATATTAAAATTATTTCCCAGGGAAATACAAATTAAAATCACCATCAGAATGAATAAAATCAAAAAGATGGAAACTTTTGTCAAGAATATAGAGCAACCAAACTTCTAATACTGTCCACTGCTAGTATATGTGCAAATCTCACAACCACTTTGAAAAAATACATATTTTAAAGGTAAATATATTCAAACCTACAGCAACTTTGCTGTTAGACATATGTTCATGAAAAGACAGAGTTTTATGTCAGATCACATCTATTTGTAACAGTGAAAAACTGCAAACTACCCAAATGCCAAGCTGTAGCAGAATGAATAAACAAAATGTGGTATTCTTGCACAATGTACACGATATCACAGTGAGAACGAACAGTTTACAATTATACACAAAAGTATTGTTAAATCTCCCACACATGTTGTATGACTGAAGCCAGCCACAAAAGAATACTCATGTCTGTAAAGTTCAGAATCAGGTGAAACTAACCTCTGCTGTCAGTAGTCAAGACAGGGCTTCCTCTAGGTGCAAGGAGGTGGAGAAAGACTGGAAAGGCACACTGGGGATTTTCAGGGTTGCTGTTGATAGTCTATTTCTTGATGGAGTACTGGTTGCCATCAGTTTAAATTCGCCATCTCTACACTGATTTTTTTCTCTCTGTATATTGCACTTCAATAAATAGATGTGGAAGTTAAAAATGCATGTGAATTTTGCATTCTTCTTTATAATTTATCCATGGCTGGTATTTTTAAATCAGGTATTCTTTTTTTTTCTTCAAGGTAATCAAGAAAAAGTTGGTATTACAGAGAGGCCAGGTTTATATATTGACCTCTGTACCACTTCGACAACCCCATATTCCCTGAAGTATCTGTTCTTAATTTGAGGAGCATGGAAAGGAGTTCACATTCCTCACCGTCAGATTAAAAGCCAGGTTCACATTCCTTACCCTCAGATCCAGCACAGCACACATTGTCTTCTCTTCAGCCTTACTTTCAGTTACCCTTACAGCCAATATTCTGTCAATGTCAAAATATTTAATATTTGTTTTAGATGTCCCCTTTTGTCATGTCACCAAATCTTTGCTTTGCATTTAACTTATTGAAAAGCCCTCACTCATCCACCCTCATCCTTTTCCTCAAAAACTACAAGGAAGCCTTTATCATCTAGCCCAAATATCACCTCTCACTATGAACGTTTCCTTTACCTCCCCAGATATGAAGAATCCTCACTCACAGCGGTTTATATATGTGCATACTAACATGGTAATATATGTGAACATATCTATGTATGTATATATATGTATCTATACATGTATTAGTATTTATCGGTAGAGTTATAATTATTTTATAGTAATTTCTCCCACTAAATCTTGACTATTTGAGGGTAAGACTCTTTTTCATCTTTTATATCTATTGTTTAGAGCCTGAGACATAGTGATTGCTCAATAAAAACATTCATTTGAGTAAATTAAAAGGTGGCATTCAAGTTGATTTTCAGTATTAAAACCTACCCTGTACAGTAACTGTTCATGACAGAAGTTTCTGTGACTAGTCCCTCTGGAAATCTGGCATACCACATACCCAGGCATTTTCCTGCAACAATCAAAAAGTGTGGAGCCCTCCCTAGTGTATCATGTTCTCAGATGTCATGTCAGCAGGCAGTATGACACTTCCATAAACTAAGGTGAACCTTAGTGTTACACTCCAGCTATCAACCATACACTCTATGGCCCCCTCAACTCCCACAACCACCACCAAGAGCAGGTTTTTGTTGAGTTAAAAAAAAAAAAGTGACTCAGCTGATATGAGCAGGCAGAATAGTTTAATGGTAAAGAGTGCACTCTGAGGTGAGACAGATCTGAGACTATGTTCTGATTTTGTCTTTCTATTCCCAGAATAGAAGCCCTTTGAGTTCAGAGATTTTCGTCTTTTGACTACACTGCTATATAGCTAGTGCCTAGACCAGGCTTTGGCATATGATGGACATTTAATAATTATTTTCTGAGTGAATCTATCAGATTGTGGCCTTCAGGAGTTGATAGTCACACCTTGCTTCCATGCAACAAACACCTGGCATTTCCAGACCAATGATGTTAAAAGTGCTATGCAATTTGGACCCCTTAAAAAGAGGGAATATGAACATGTGGAAAAATATATAGCTCTGTGTCACCAACAAAAATGAATAAAATAATGGCCACACACATGTATATATTGTATAATTTCCAAGTTAAAAATGGAGAAATATACAATAAATATGTTATTTGATTTTCAGAATAGCTTTTCCAAATTGACAAAAACTGAAACAAGGGTACCATTTTTCTTCACCAGAAACCTTATCACATGGAGAAAATAATGAACAAAATAATACTAATTAAAACATTTATCTAGTCATGCACGTGTGGAGAGGTGGAAAGAACATCAGGCTTGGAGTTAGATGGACTTAAATTTTCATCTAGTTCCAGCACTTACTAGTAAGAGCAACCTTGGAAAAGTTTCACCTGTAAAGAGAAGATAATTATATGCCTCATGCAATTTTCACAAGAAATAAAATAAAGAATACATTTAAAGTTTTAGTATAACGACAAGTATAGCCCACATTTTTAATAAATATTAGAACTTATCACCCATTGATATATACTACATTGGAGTTTTACTTTAATTTTTTGTATTTTTAGAGAAAATTCATGAGTATCCACATTTCCAGGATTTCCTTAATCTTTTGATATAACAACAACAAAAAAAACCCCCAGGAGCTTATTTCATTCACAGGATCAAACTTGCATATGAGATCATCATCTAATCTTCATCTATTATGTCGGAGCAAAATTATTTTTCCAAAGTGATCCACCTTTAATCCAGTCATAAAGAGTTAGCTGTTCCCAATTTTAATTGACAAATCTAATTACTATGATGAGTTTATTTATAGTCACCATTCAATATCTATTGATAGTTTCTTGACCTTGAAGAATATCATCCAATTAACATGGCAATATGTGTTAATGGATTTTTAAATTACTTCACACTGAATAAAAGGTAAAAGAAAAAGAGGAAATTCACTTTCAGGAAGAAGAATCACAACTTACGAAAATAAGTCCTATATTGCTGTTTCTGTATATGCAACACTAAGGGTTTCCTTTGTATTCCTTCAATATTATGTGGGACAGCGGTTATGTTGTTGATGTGGTGGTACATATTTTTGGAATTCTTTTAAGGAAACAGTTCCTAAATTCAGACAACATGACATCTGCCCAATTCCAAGAAGTGTTTTGTTTGGGGGTGGGTTTTTTGGGAGAATATGTTAAATTTTGGTTCATTCTTAGAATGCACAGTTGACAGGTGACTGATTGATAAAAATCACCAACTCCCTAAAACAGATGATGGACTGAAAAGCATTCTTAGAAAATTGAAGAGGATTGATGGAGGTCAAGTGGTGCCCCTTGGGGAAGCAACAGTCACCCTCCTGTTGCTGCTCTCCCTGCTGCCCAGTCAGCCCACCCTCCCATCCTCTGTATTTATTTCACTTTGAGCTTTAGCCCTAACTTCAGACACAGACGTCAAAAGCTGTAAGGAAGCCTGGATATTATCTACCCAATCTTCCATTAGCAGGGGAAACAAAAACAAAATCAAACAAACAAAAATGCTGAGAAATTGAGACGTAAAGTGACATTTTTTGATCAAGTGATTCATACTTTTGTTTACTTCTCTGTCCTCCTCATTATATCGTAAGCCTCTCTAAGATAGGTGCCTTACCTTAGGGTGTATTATAGAAATGAACTGTGTCCCCCATCCCTGAAAAAAATTAATATGTTGAAGTTCTAACTCCCAGTACCTTATAATGTGACTATTTGGCGATAGGACATTTAAAGAGGTAATTAAGCTTATATAAGGTCATATGAGTAGGCCCTGATCCAATATGACTTGTGTCCTTAAAAGAGATACCAGAGATGTCTGTATACAAATGAAAAGCCACATGAGCACACACTGAGGACGCAGCCACCTGTAGGTGAAGGAGAGAGGCCTCAGGAGCAACTAAATCTGCTGACATCTAGATCTTAACTTCTAGCCTCCAGAACTGTGAGAAATAAATTTATGTTTAAGCCCTATTCTATGGTATTCTGTGATAGCAGCCCTAACAAACCAATGTAAGGATGTTTGTATTCCCAGCAGCTAGCATAGTAACTGGCACACAGTAGCTACTAAATTTACAAAGGAATGACCGAGTAGACTAAAAGTTGAAAGGAGGGTGAGATGGAGGGAGAGAGAGAGGAAAGGAGGAGGGAATACCTTAAAGACTAAAATTAGCAGCTACAAGATAAAACCCCAAAATATCTAGACCCTTTCTACTGCATCAGATGCTAGGGAGACTTTTCTCAATTCTAAAGCTTGGTTAACACTTGGTTTCACATATGCCTTGCATATACTTTCCATGTTTTATGTTTGTTACTATGCACCTGCAGGACAGTAATTTCATTGTGCATGGATCCCAAATCTACATGTTTGAAATCAACAGTTTTAACAGAAGAGAGAAAAATATACACTTAACACTTGTGAAATTTCTATTTTGCCTCAAGCAGTTTATTAAGCAATATTTTGGTATTGAACAGAAGTCACTTAGCCAGGCTACATCTTCAGAATTTGCAGTTACCACAAATTACTTCACTCTGATATGTAGTCATTTAAATATAGGCGTATGGAAGAACAAGGGGGGTATTTAAAGGTTTGCTTTTTGTTTAAATGTGATACTTTTAAGACTGAATACATAAGAAGGGAAATTGTGCCTCTGGAGTTTACAAAATACTCATTTTACTGGAATAAGATAAATTGGAATGGACTATTATGTTGAGAACTACCTTGAAGTACAGTGAAGTGTAGCAAACTGGCACTCAGTGAGGCTCATTGTATATGAAGATGATGTGGTCAAATGCATTCAAGCACAGTTCTGAAATTGTTCTCTATTATTCTGAAAGATGCCAACTTAATAACCTATTTAAAACTACATTTTAATGCATTTCTTTTTCATCTGGAGAAAGGGTTAGAGGAGGTTGCACTCAGGACTGGTAGAGATAAAACCACGACAGAAGGCCTGGCCTGGGATTTGGAAAGTCAAACCATTAAATGGCTGGCGATCACATGGACATGGTCATCTGTCCATCCTATCTTTAAGGCATCACTGGGCCACCCATTAATCCTTATTGCATCTGTGACCCAGTAGATCTGTAAGTGCCTACTTGAAGGAAAATAAGCTCTCTAATGCTGTTACCCAAATCATCTGATGTAATTATGGTCTGGCAATTCAGTTACTGTCACAGTTATATCAATCACCGTGTCCCCTAAATCCATTAAATAATTCAAAGAAAAAAGGCAGTATGTGGCTGTTCATACATGTTTATGTGTATTTCCTAGTATGTTTTTGCGCATGTGTATGCATTTTTATGTCTGTCTTGCAGACAAGGGACAGAATAAAAAAGATGACATGATTGGCCCTTTCATTAAAATATTCTTAGACTTGTTTGAGCATTCTTTTCATTGCAACCCAGGAAGTCACCAAAACCATCACAAATTACTCTAGTTGAAAACTGATAATGCTTATTTTGCTACTGAATCTTTTATTTGTAAAAATTGCACTTTGATTTTTACCCATTTATTCCTACCTTCCCTAAGGTACCTTGCCGTGCCTCTCTCTGCCTACAAAATCCATCTACTCTCTGAGACCCAAGAAAATTCCTTTCATTTTTCAGCACAGGTTTCTTGTCCAAGTGTGCCTTGTGCTACAGCTTACATAGTATACAACCTCATGTTTACAAACCTGGCAGAAAACATGAATAAGTGTAAATGCCTAGTATCTACACATATTTCTCATTTTTCTCACACTTGATGCAGACATGAGTATAAGAGACATTTTTCTCCCTAACTCTACAACAAGAGAAAAAAACTATGGAAGCAGGATGATAAATGGCAGCTGACACTCAATGCTTCTGTGGGAAACAAGAGGGAGTGGTGGAACTGTGGCAAACTGAAGAGCAATGCCAATTCTAAAGTGAACAGAACCTACTTAGCTGTAGAAAGTATTTTCTCCTAAGAATGTGGGCAAAGATATCCAAATTTTCTGAATTGTCAAGAGAAGTCCACATCTGGATGTTAATGTAAACATTCCTCAGTTTTTAAGTCCTGCCAACTAATAAAAATTAAAACAAAAAATAGCAACTTTTCTAAACAACAGGAAGGCAAGCAGAAAGTGGTCTAACCCCCTAAGAAGCAGATTTATCCCAATCCATCATTTTTCTATCTCTGGAATACACATTCATTTAACACATACTGCCTTACATCTTCTCTTATTATTGTTTTAAAAGCAGAATTGTGTAGAATACATGCTCAGCAGTCAAACTGGCTGGGTACGAATTCTACTCCACTATTCACCAGCTGTGTGGTCTTAGGCAAGTTACCTAACCTCCCTATACCTCAGTTTCCTTATTTGTAAAATGTAGATAATAATAGGGTGGTTAGGAAGGTCAAAGGAGGTCTTATTGATAAAATAATCTTAATTATTTGAAGCACAGGGTAATTACTCAATATAAGATGATTATTATTAAATGTTATATTATATTATAATTTGGAATATTTCTTTGACAACTCCCCCAATAAACTGTAAATGCCTTTAAGGTAACTTTTTATACAATATAACCTTTAACATAGTTTCTTTTTCAAAAAGGAGCTCAGTATCTTTTTTTAAGCCTGAAATACAGAAATCTTAAAAGGATATTTAAAGAAATTGACTGGAAATCAAGGTCATGCTACTGCCTGTCCTTGCCTTTGTTCTATATATTTAAATCTACTGTAAGGCCAGCACATTGCAACAGTCCGTGTCAATTTGTTCTATGATCAGCTATAATGAATGTTTTCCAAATCCCAGACGTATAATTTCCTCTTTGATATATTCTATCCAGTCTGCAGTACAACAGACAGGAACTATTCATGTCCGTTTCTTTTCTCCTTTAAAAGACTAGGAGAGAGTTAGGGTTAGATAGAATAGTAGGTACATGTAGGGCAGCCTTGTGTGGCTGGAGCCCCTGGGTCTTTCTCACCTGCCTTTACTTAAATTTACAGAGGTTACATCACAAAAACCTGACAGGGTGCTTGTAAAAATGGAGCCATTATTATCCTCATTCTTTTCTTCCCCTACAACCCTTGTTCTCTTTGAAAATAAAGAGTAGGTTCTAGAAAGGGAGTGTTACAAAATGGAACCCCCATATTTCACAGCATGAAATTCAGAATTCTGAGACCGATAACACAAATAGTTTTACACTATAGACTAGGATAATGACTGTACCTCAGAACTTTGGAAGGTAGCCTGTAAGCATACAAAGTTAAAGGCATGTCTAAGTCCAATCTAAACTTCTCTCTTCCTCAAATTATATTTAAAACATTTAACATAACCAATACAAACCATCTGTCATGAAGCAACCAAAAGCTTTCTTCCAAGTCATAATGGGTTCAAAGTAGCTGCACGGAATGGGAACAGGAAACGCGAAAGTATGGAACAGCTTAAAACATGCTGATGTTAACATCATGGTTTTTCAGAGGGGATTTTTAAAGTTTAAAACAATAGTCATAGATCCTTTGCCACCTTGTTGTGTAGGGGACATGCCGTGTATGTTGATTTACATGAAAGGACTTGGGGGTGGGAGAAAATGTGTAAAGGATGGAATTTAGAAACTTGGGGTTTTGGAAGAAGCCAAGTCAATCACCAAAGCTTAATGAGGAATTATATAAATCACAAAGAGAAATCTGTCTTGAATATTTGACTTGAACAAAGGTGAAGTTTGGGAGAAATTAAACATATCACAAGCTAAAGTACTCATTATTTTCTTCAAATAAATATTCACTGATTGTCTACTTCATGCCAAAAACTGGGCTTGACTTTGGAGAGAAAAATACAAATGAGACCGGGTATCTGCCCTCAAGGAGCCATTGAATACAGCACCTGTATTTGGAGTAAGCTTAACAAAACAAAACAAAGCTAAAATAAATTAATAAGAATAGAAAGGTAAAGTCAAAGGAGAGATTGGTCAGTTACAAAGCAAAGGAGGAGTGAAAAGAGTAGGAGATGTTTCATGTGTGTTAACCCTTGAACTGAGCAGGTGTTGCTAGGCAGATGGCAACTGAAGAGCATCACTTCATAAAATTAATTACTTGAAATGCTTATTTTGCTTCTCTTTTCATAAATTCCAAAGCCTGTTCCTACTGTTACAGGGAAAATTGTTTATGCTCTTGCATATTTCCAGGTAAGTTGCAGCGATGTTATTCTTTACCTTCTAAAAGTCACACTAGTTTTTAAGGAAATAATAGACAATAGTTTGCAAAACATATTCAATAATGATACTAACAACCCAGCTCTCTGGTAAACTCTATGGGCCCTAAACCCAAAAAACATAAATAAAAGATGGAAGAAAATAGACTTAAAATGATTTAAATACTGTAGATTTAAATAAGAGATTTATTTTAAAAAATACATATATATATATGTATATATTAGATGGACCTCAGACTTCTTGAAATGGAGAAGTGGAAACATAGCCAAGAATAATATCGCAAATCAGGCTACTGACCTGGTAGATTTGGATGCCATGGCTGCTGTCCCAGGGTATTGCACTTTGTGGCCTTCGCTACCAGCGTTGCTATCCCTGAACACTGGATACAGGTGTCAAAAGTATTGCTCTTGTTACCCCAAAATTCAACCTTCCTGCAACTGCTACTGCTGACAGGGAGAACTCCCTCAAGTGTCCTCTATTTTTGGAGTGGGAGCATCTAACTTGGCAGAGCCTAGGTTTAAAGTCCATGTCTTACCTCCAAAAGAGGCTAGGGAGGCGTGTATCCAATATTTTCACTTTCTATAATGGAAGGTGAATATACCTTTTCCAAGACTTATAAGGTAAAGGCAATTCTCATACTTGGGAATGGGACTCAGACACTGGCCAACCAAGAGGAATGGCAGGATAAGGGGTGTAACAGAAAGAACATAGAATTTGAAGTAAGCCAAACCTGAACTTGAACGTCTCCTCTGCTTTTTATTAGGTATGTGATGACTTCTCTTAGATTTGGTTTCCACATCAGCTAAATAGGCAAAACAATGACTTTATTTCTGGGTTGTGGGATGGAATTAATATTTATATGTCACATATATTAAGCCTAATAGACATTCAAAAATTGGTAGCCATCATTTCTATTTGTTAGCCTAGATTTTTTTCTCTCCTGTCATCTTTCCTTGGCATCTTTTAATAGGATAGAGATTTCATTTATCATAAAATACATATGTGTTGTTTTGCCTAACTAAAGAGGACGGATGAAAATCATTCATTAAAGCACATTTCTAAATGATCCATATTCACTGAAGGATAATGTAGGGAGATAAAGTGGAAAACAAATCTCTCTGCTACTTATATGTCATTAGGAATTTCCACTGAAACCAAAATATCACCACCAAAAAATACATAAAGAGGCTACTAGAGAAGAGAAGGGGCATCCATGGAGAGAAAATCAAAGGAGAGAATTTGTAGAGCACTGGCATTTTCTCCATTCCCTTCTGCTCTCCTTTGTGAAAACAGGTAAACATCTTTCAGTCATCTCATTATAGAGCTGGCTGTTGGCTGAGCACCAGGACGTGCAAATAACTGAGAATAGGGAAAAGATTGTTCTCAACTTCTCTCTGAGCTAAATCTCCAGAGTAGGGCTCTGGGGTAAGCGTCTAGAGCAGGCTGCAGAAGACATTTCAGGCAGTGGTAGGTGGTCACTCCAGCAACCCACACAGATATCATCCATTAGATGTTGGAAAAGTAAGAGGTAGTTAGAATTTTTTAAGTTAGGAGGCTGCAGAGAGAATACCCTCTAGGCACCAAAGCCCATCTCAAGTTTCATACCAGGGAGCCATCATTTAGAGACTAGAGATCAGCTGCACCAAGTTTTACCAAGCAACCAGTGTTAGATGGAGAAGAGGCAATGACCAATCATAGAAGTGCCCTAAATTCCACACAAAGAACATGCAATCTCTCATATGACCAGCCAGTCCTTACCTATATACCCCAAACTTCAGCAAGCACAGGTGAAAAACAATGTATTTCTACTAAAAACAGACATTGATTATAATAAGCATTTATTGTGATGCAAATATCATGCATACAGAAACAAAAAATAATGCTGATAAGACACTGGAAAGAATTGAACACTAGGTGTGTATACGTTTCTGAGTCAAGACTGTTGAGTATGCAGCTTTACAATTGTTTCACAGTTGTATATGGAGGAGTCCAGAAGGAAGGCACATGTATGGAGGGAACAGAATCAAAAACTATAGACAGTCAGTTATCACTGAATTGAAGAAATCTCATCTAACAGAACAGGTTTTGTCTGATACTGGAGCATCTTTCAATTCCAAATTTTAAAAAAATTTTAGAAAATGGTTTTGAGCATCCTAAATCAACCTATTGTAGGCCCTTCCTGAAAAATAAAACTGTTTTATTATACCTAAGCCTTGTATCTACTCCAGTAGAAGCATCATAAGGTTTAAGCTGAACTCTGATGATTTTTAGCTAAAAGGTACTCAAATCCTGACTGACAGGATTGTTTATCCCAACGTACTGCTAATAATAATTATTAACTTTAATAATTGCAATGATTTTTAGTAGATAATGTGTTTTTCCTCTGAGAACTCAAAACAACTTCACATTTACTATGTTATTTATTCACAGGTGTTCCCTGTTAAGACCTAAAAAGAACAGGAAGTGTATTGATTGTGCCATAGAGAAAGACTCAGTGAGGTTAAGTATTAGTTCAAGGTCACTGGGCTAGTCTGTGGCATACCCATGATAGATATTGCTAAGGGTAATTACATAAACTAGAGTTGTGCTAACCCCAGTTACAACAGATTTGATTAAGACCCATGTCTGAAGCAGAGAGACTGCATCTATTTGCCAGAGTCATGCAGTGCTTGCCCTGGGTAATCTCTCTTTCTAAAAGAGCCTTAAATCAGCCCATCAGCCCTAGTGTCATTTTACTTTCTTCAAGTTGCTGCCTTCTGTGTCTGCATCAGATGTTTTGGCCAAGACAATGGGCAACTTCTCTTCCCAAGAATCCAGCTATTAGTAGTTATCTCACAATAAAGTATTTCTTCAACCAAAGGAAACTTTTAAAATCATAATATTGGAGACCACAAAGAATCCATGGTGTGTGATTATTGCAAAATCACGAACACTACTCTAATCTAAAATATACTATCAAGTTGGCATCTAATTGGCTAATACACATGGATTTTTTTTTTTTTACCTTTTTTATTTGACCCTACTTGTCCTCCTATCTCTAGGTACACTAAACATTTCACATATTTGCTTTTGGCTAATATTGCTGGTTTATGGGTGGTATTACCAAGATCTTATTCAATATGTCTTTGTTTCCAGTTCTTGCCAATCATTTACCAAAATCTATACTTTCAGTTCAATTATTTTGCCACTTGCTTCATTCTTATTTCTATAACTAAATCATGGGAAATTTTAGCCAAGAGTTGAATTTCCTAAAACAGCACAGATTCTTTAAATACAAATTTCAGCAAAAAAATACTATGGCAAGTTTGTGAAAGAGGGTTTTCTCCTAATTACAATGAGCTCTAAAAATAAAGTTACTATTGCTTTATTTGTTAAAAAGACAAATTCTTTTTAAACCCTAGCCATATAAGTGAATTGGTTTTCTCCATAAAAATTACAGGAACTTCCCAAGTTTTCCTGGGGGTTTATGATGCATCTTCTTATAAGTATCTTTCCTTCCCTCATGGTGGCTTTAGTATAAGGTAAAGAGGAAAACTGAAGTTCTGTGAAGTCTCATCTTCCACTGAACACAAATTATGGACCAGAAAAACACCATGCACCATTATGAGTTGTAATACTTGGGAATTTCACTGTCTTTGGTAATATTATCAGCCAAGTCATATTCAGTAATGTTAAGCAGGTCAAGGAATGGTGTCACACTCAATGGAGAGCTATCTCCTCATATATTATTCCCTATAAAATTTCTAAAATCTGTATTTCTTCTGAGTTGTACAAGAAGCATCATATAAGGGAAGACCGTTAGAGTTCCATTTTCTAATTCTGGTTCATCCTTCACTTACTGAGCATCAGTTTCTTTTTCAGCACAATGGGGACAATAATACCCATCCCATCTCTCTTGGAGAGCTGTAAGAATAAAATAATGCAAAAGTGCTTCATATGCCATAAAGAACCACTCAAACACTTAGCACATATAGTGTGGGTTTTTTTGTTGTTGTAGCACTCTAAAGTAGGAATACATTTACTCTCTTTTCTAAAGGAGTGAACAGCACTTTTCAAACCCTAATAAATGTCAAGGTTATAAAGGTACAATACCATTTGTAAAGTTCAGCTTAAAGGTAAACAGGGCAGCTTATTAGCATCCACAAGAACTGCAAGTTAATTTTAACCTAATACATATACCAAAAATACCCAAAAGAAGACAGTTCATCATACCAAAGAAACATTTTTAAAAATTAATGTTACACTCTATTGACATACTCTACTTGGATCCTTGGGCACGCTGCTAGTTTACTCTTGTTGTGATATTTTATGATGCCACTATCCCCAGCAATAGAGTCAAACTGGTACACAAATGAGCTTTGAACTCAGCTAGATTCAAATTTCTCCTACCCGTGTATGAACTCTGTGACTTTGTACAAACTACATAACCTTTCTACGCCTCAGTTTCTTTAAACTGTGTGGTAGAGAAAATAATAATGGTTACTTCATAAGGATCATATCAGATTAAATAAAATGCATAGAAACAGCACAGTGTTTGATATATAGTAACATGACTCAAATATTAGCTAGTAATATTGATAATGATTGAAAATTATAATAGAAAATATTTGTACATTAGAAATCTTCATAATCACTTTAATAAGGCCCAACTTAATATATAAATATCAGCTTTTGCATAAGAGAACAAGATGTTTCAATGTGGGAAAATAAAAACAGGAAAATTCTTTATCACCAGTTTGCTACAAACAGCCATTATTGGTTACAATAATTTCCTACATGTCTTTTTTCTTTTAGTTTCCCGTAGAATTGTCCAGTGTGAGAGAAGAAACTTCCAAGCCTTAAAATATGAGTTTGAGGTGCTGTACATAACCAAGAAAGGTATAAAATGTATAAAATAAAGTTTAAGACAGCTAGAAGTTGGAAACACATTGACAATTGTATATGACAAGTTGCACAAGGCTTTTGAGCACAATGCCTGCATTCTAAGTTACAAGTGATAACAGCCACAATTCAGCCACCAGAAGGTATCTATTTTTCATGATTCACAGGCTTTAAGTCATGTAAAAACATGGTATTTCCTCCTAGGAACAACATTACCATAGCCAGTCACATACTTCTACCTCCGGTGGAGATAATAAAGAACCAGTGTGTTTGGAGATTAGTATTCTGCTCCTTCTTTAGAAAATAAAAAGGAATAAAAATTGTTCCCTAAATGTCCAGGTCTAGATAAAGTACTCATTTGATAAACAATGCGTGCCCTGAGAAAAAATAAATTTGTGTGCTTACAATTGAAATAGCCACAGAAAAAAATTATAGGAGACATATTTCAGCAATCCTAAGTTTCTCTCAATTCCTAGAAAATTATTTCCTATTTTAATTTGGAAGCTGTCCACTTGCTGCTCCCTCTACCTGTAATACTTGTTCATCTCTAAACAACTTCTGTTCTCACTAGGTTAACTAATCTTCAACATTGTCTTTGTGGCTTAAATAGCACTCCTGAGAAAGCTGCTCCCACTTCCTTTGTCTGGATAAGGTAGCCTTACTAAATACTCACACAACACCTTGTACTTTCCCTACAACTGTACTTTTTCACAGTATATCTTACCCATTTACTTACCTACATCCTTCACTAGATAATAAGCCCAGTGAAGACAGGAGTCATGCCTATACTACTATCATTGCATACTAAGCACTTTCCATGGGGACTGACACTTTATAGGTTCCTGTTTATTGGGGTTAATATTTACTGGGGAGAAAAAAGAATGCTCTCGAATTTTTGCACACTTTCCAAATTACAGTTAAATAAATATAGTTATTATGTGCTTTATAAGTAATTTCTTCTTTAAAAATAATTATATAATAGTCCATGTTTTTTAGTATGGTCTTCATTGTGGTTTTAGATTTTTCAATGCCTAAAACCAAGAATTCATTTAGTAAATACCTAAAATAAGCCATTACAATTAGCTTCAGTTTTTCCCTTTGTCAGGGAAGTAAACTCTAAAAACTTCCAAGAGCACTTCAGCCATTTTTTCATTCTCAGATACCACAGGAGCCACACGCTGGATTTAAGTCATAAAATGCTTGATATGAAAATGGACTGAGAGGCAAACAAATATTCTGGCTCTGATCTGCTCAGTCAAAACCTGGCTTCTGGTTTTTGCAGCCTCCCTAAACAGAAAGCCAATTAACTTCTGCAATTTCTTCATGTGCAGAATTATAAGATTTTATCAGGCATTTTCTAAGAATTTTTCCTTTTCTTCAGCAAATGGGGGCTAAAGAATCAGAAGAGCTTTTGTCCGAATATCGAGAGACTGTGTTAAGAAAAATTGCCTGTGTTTCAAAGTCAGGAATTTCCCAGGGCCATACCTCCATCCACACCCCCGTGTGGAGACCAGAGGGGTTTCAAATGCAAAGTTCTTTGTCTAATTTTCCCAAGGCAGCTAGCTAGAAATTCCAGGTGAGCTTCTTTCTATTCAGAAAGCCCGCCAAAAGCCTGCCAAAAGCCCTGGGAGGAGGGGCTCTGCTGTGGGCCAAAGCAACCAATCAGGGATCAGAGTCAAAGATCAATCACTCCACAGGAAGTTTGCAAGAACTCCTCTCATTGGGCAAGAACAAGAATGAGGCGGGAATAACTCCGGGCTTAAAATCCGCGCCCCCCCCCCCTTTATTACCTATACAGACAATCCCTTTGGTTTCCCCTCCCAAGGCAGCTTGGGATCTCTCTCTCCCTCTTTCTCTCTCTCTCTCTCTCTCTCTCTCTCTCTCTCTCTGCCTAATAAATTCTTTTCTGCTCAACTCTTTGGGTCCAATATTGACTTGAACGGTAAGCTCAGTGGGTGCCAGGGCCCTTTCCCCATTTCTGGAGCAAGTAAGCCCAAGAACCTCGACACACCGAGTTACATCTTAGGCGAGCACGGGGAGGGAGCAGAGGCCCTGTCATCTGCCACCCAGTTACAATATGGCACTGCGACTTGCCTGGGACGCCCCATTTCTCTAACCAGGATCATCACTTGTAAATGGAAGAATAAAAAGATTGCATTTATAGTTACAAGCACTGGTGGAATTCAAAGTTAGTAAAAATAGAGTAATGCTGTGAAAGCTTTATAGTTTTATAGACACATGTTTGTATTTGCAGTTTCATTGAGCCACCAACTAATAAGCTTTTTAACTGTATTGTTATACCATCGGATCCCATAACTGCCTCAGGCTTCTAGAATTCTCCTGGACCTCTAACTTCTTTCAGTACACAAAGCTGAGTTCCACATGAGACCAGAAGATTTTAGCTTATAATGTTATCATGCAACGATTCTTTCCTCAGCTCAATTTTATTTGTGGGTTATCATAAAGTGAAACAAGAAAGAATGTGAAGACCAGACCTATCTTGATGATAGCATTGGACTGGCTTTGCTAGTAACTGTTACTACTGGTGATATTCCATGATAAATGTGAGGCTCTTCATATGTAGATGAGAGTAGTAAAGTCAGTTAGGAAACAAAAATGGAACATCTCACCCTCTCCTCAGTGAGCCTTCAGTTATCTTGGAGCACCCTTACAGCTCAGAGCAATTTCCTCATTTTGGAGGAAGTGTGGGATGACTAACATTATAGGAAGTCATAAAGTAAGAACACCTAAGAAATACCTCCTCATCAAAAATCTCATCTGCATACCTGCCACAGAGACCAAAATCTCACCATATTAGAGTTACTTGTTTCAGTTAAAGGGCTTCTTTCTAGTGAAATTTGATAGTTTTGTCATGTGTTCAGTTGCCCAATGCAGAGCAAGTCAATAAACTGAGACATCAGAAATTGGTGCAGAGAAAGAGTTTACTTCCTATAGGACAGCCAAATAAAAAGATGGGAGGAAACCTCAAATGTAGCTCCTTGAGGAACTTAGGTCTAGAGATTTTAAGGGATGATTTGGAGTTGGCTGAGGTGTGGGGGATTGCTGACTGGTTGAATAGGGCAGGATGAAGTCATGGGATGAGTTGATGAATAAAACATATTCTCAGGCTGATTCAGTTCCCCTGTGGTGTGAAGGGGCTCCATAGGGGGGCAGGAGGAATCCCTTTAAACTGGTCGGTACCAGCTGTTCTGCTGGAATTCAGGACCTGAAAAAGATCTTAAGTAATTCTTAAACCAAAGCTTTATGATTCTAATGTCAGTGGTCCTATCTATAGGAACAATGGAGATGCAAATCAGCTCTTAAACAAAAGCCTTATGAGTCTAAGTTCAGATATCCTATCTATAAGAACAATGGGAATGCAAGTAGCTACTATCTAATGCTAGCTGACATAAAATTACAAGGAAGGAGGCCAAAATGCAGCCTGGTCAATGCTTAATTATAACTATATTTCTGCCCAGAACCCGGCATTTGATTCTTATTAACCCTGTGAGGACACTTTCCATTTGGTAACATTTAAATAGTCATTAAAGGAACCCATTTTAGCCATTTCTAGCCATTAATATAGCAACATAAATGAGTAAATCAGAAAAGATGCATTCACTTAGCAAGTTTCTATTGACTAGAACACTGAATAATTAAGTTTGGAAAGAGGGAGAAGGAAGGAGGCAAAACAGCAAACAAACAAACTACCAGAATAGAGTTGCCTACTGTGAAGGGAAGATCAAGGTTTGGATATCTAAGGGAAATAAGAACTAAAGCATGATGGATACTGAAGGGGTATGGGGAAATGTCTCCTTTCTGATGGTAATATCTGAAGAAATCGTCTCAGCCTAAAAGTAGCATTCAGTGCATTCATTTATTTGACTATTTATTAAGTTCCTAATAGGTACCAGACACTGTGTTAGACACTTAGAAACCAGCAAGAATGAGAAACTCTTAACAGGGAGACAGTGTACATAAAATGTGCAACTGCAGGAAGAGAAGCATACACAGAGTGCAGAGGTAGCCCAAAGGAGATCATAGCCAAATCGCTGTGGCGCTTGAGTGACGTTGTTGGAAAAAGCTTTTTCTGAAAAAATGTGGCATTTGATATGGGTAAATTTAAATAATAAACTAAAACCCATGACCAGTTAAGAGCCCTTGAAGACTTGCTCTAAAAGAAGACTGGGTTGGAACTGATCTTCTACTGACCACAAGTGCTTCAGAAGCTTATTGTTTACATAGGTAAAAGAAAGTGTGTATGGGCAGGGAAGACACTGGAACTTTGAAGTGATCTGAGATTTCTGAAGCCTTTAAAAGATGTCAGAAATTAAAACCAGCAGTCCCAATTTTTTTATATCTTTTCTCTGTCAAGTATTGCAGAATGCCCAATCCTTAACAATTCCACCATCATCATTACCATCAGATATTTATGAGAACCCAGGTAGTATCTTATATGTTCTTAGGGGAAAAAGTATGTTCCCAAGAGCACCTCTTTGGTATGAATAGATTCATATTGTGTTGTATGATGAAACCCTATTAAGAGTTTCTCATTCTTGCTGCTTTCTAAGTGTCTAACACAGTGTCAGGCACAGCGGGTATTTTTCAGGTGTCCATGCACAATTCCCTGGGGACCACTAGTGTAGCCTTCACATAATCAAATCTCCAGGGAGTTGTATTTTATTCCATTGAGGGAGAACACTTACAAAGCAATGCCTCTGGAGTCCTAACGTTTTACATAGATTTTTAAGGAAACCGCGTAATGACTTGTTTTTACAGTCCTCTCTGACTTAGTCTCCACAGGATTCAGACGTGAGCCCAAGAAGAAGGTGAACAAATGATTGACAACATGTTGAGGTTGGTTCTGCCCTTCTCAGGTTGGTTCTGCCCTTCTCAGGTTGGTTCACTTATACACTCATTCTTCGTTTCTCCTCAGGACAAGTTCTCTAAAAGATGTCTCAATACACAGAAAAAAGGCCCACCCCACCAGTTTTGCAAATTACATCATGTTTGCATCTCATCTAGAACTCTTTCCATACTCCTAACATTGTGCAGAGATGTAGAATAGCATGGCTCAATAATTCAGTATAATTAGAATATAAAATGATTGAGGGCTGAGTAAGAGGATGGGTAGGGGAGGCAGTAACAGGGGATAGAATAATTTAACTCAAAAGGGCTTATTCATGAACGTTAAACACCTTACACTTAACTTGAAGACAATGAGAAGCAATTTATACTATTTATAAATAAAATTGGAGTCAGAGGATAGTTTGGGATGGGGAAAAGGGAAGACTAAAATAGGAGAACCTATTATCTTCCACTTGTCTTGCTAATGTACAGAGGCCATCAACCCTTAAGATCTAGACCAATATTGATAAAAATCCATTGTATTCCCTTTAGGAAAAAAAAAATTCCTCTAGTATAAAACAAGATAGAGAAAGCAGTCCTTCTTACTTAACCTGATTTTTAAAATATAACATTGACCATAATCTTTATTCTTACAAAGAACAGTAAGTCTGATTTTCCATGGTGATAACTCATAATTTCCTCAATTTTTACAAAAAATGACTGTATCTTCCAAAGATGATATATGAGAATTTAATACACAGAAACATCAAAGTAGGAAGCCATTGTTAAACATAAATCGTTGAATTACTTTGATGGATAAAATTAAAATAATATTTCTATATATGTTAGTTCAGCATATTTTCTAAAATATATTATGTAAGATTGAAATCCTATTTTCTAATAGTCACATCACTTTAATTCCTTTAATTAAGCATTGTTTCTGTGTAGTGAAGAAAACTTGTTAATCTATCATTACGTGATTTATCTTATATATTCACATTAAAACATTTGTACACTTAAGGAAAAAAATAAGTAGCTTTACTTAAGTGAATATTTTAAAAAATTATAAAAAACTTAAGATTTTTATATACTCAAGTAAACAAGTGCATTAATAGATTGAATCTAGGGTCCAGATGGGTTCACAGCCAAATTCTACCAGACATACAAAGAGGAGCTGGTACCATTCCTCTGAAACTATTCGAAACAATCCAAAATGAGGGAATCCTTCCCAAATCATTTTACGAGACCAACATCATCCTGATACCAAAACCTGGCAGAGACTCAGCAAGAAAAGAAAACTTCAGGCTAATATCCATGATAAACATAGATGCAAAAGTCTTCAATAAAATACTGGCAAACTGATTGCAACAACACATTAAAAAGCTTATCCACCATGATCAAGTAGGCTTCATCACGGAAATGCAAGGCTGGTTCAACATACGCAAGTCTATAAATGTAATTCACCACATAAACAGAACCAAAGACAAAAATCATATGATTATCTCAATTGATGCAGAGAAGGCATTTGACAAAATTCAACAACACTTTAAGCTAAAAATTCTCAATAAACTAGGTATTGATGGAACGTATCTCAAAATAATAAAAGCTATTTACACCAAACCAACAACCAATATCATAGCGAATGGGGAAAAACTGGAAGCATTCCCTTTGAAATCTGGCACTAGACAAGGATGCCCTCTCTCACCACTCCTATTCAATATAGTATTGCAAGTTCTAGCCAGAGCAATCAGGAAAGAAAAAGAAATAAAGGGGATTCAAATAGGAGGAAGTCAAATTGTCTCTATTTGCAGACAACATGATTGTATAACTACAAGACCCCATCATCTAAGCCCAAAATCTCCTGAAACTGATAAGCTACTTCAGCAAAGTCTCAGGATACAAAATCAATGTGCAAAAATCACAAGCATTCCTATACGCCAATAACAGACATAAAGAGAACCAAATTCAGAACGAACTGCCATTCACAATTGCTACAAAGACAATAAAATACCTAGGAATACAACTAACAAGGAACATAAAGGACCTCTTCAAGGAGAACTACAAACCACTGCTCAACGAAATAAGAGAGGACACAAACAGATGGAGAAACATTACATGTTCATGGTTAGGAAGAATCAATATCATTAAAATGGCCATACTGCCCCAAGTAATTTATACTTCAACGCTATCCCCATCAAGCTACCAATGACCTTTTTCACAGAACTGGAAAAAACCACCTTAAACTTCATACAGAACCAAAAGAGAGCCCGCATAGCTGAGTCAATTCTAAGCCAAAAGAACAAAGCAGGAGGCATCACGCTAATGGGCTTCAAACTATTCTACAAGGCTACAGTAATCAAAACAACATGGTACTGGTACCAAAACAGAGATATAGACAAATGGAACTGAATAGAGGCCTCGGAGGCAATGCCACACATCTACAGCCATGTGATCTTTGACAAACCTGACAAAAACAAGCAATGGGGAAAGGAGTCCCTGCTTTATAAATGGTGTTGGGAAAACTGGCTAGCCACATGCAGAAAGCAGAAACTGAACCCCTTCCTGACACCTTACTCTAAAATTAACTCCAGACGGGTTAAAGACTTAAATATTAGACCTAACACCATAAAAACCCTAGAAGAAAACCTAGGCAAAATCATTCAGGACACAGGCGTAGGCAAGGACTTCATGACCAAAACACCAAAAGCATTGGCAACAAAAGCCAAAATAGACAAATGGGACCTAATCAAACTCCACAACCTCTGCACAGCAAAAGAAACAGTCATTAGAGTGAATCAGCAACCAAAAGAATGGGAAAAAATTTTTGCAATCTACCCATCTGACAGAGGGCTAATATCCAGAATCTACAAGGAACTCAAACAGATTTTCAGGAAAAAAACAAGTAAGCCCATTCAAAAGTAGGTGAAGGATATGAACAGACACTTTACAAAAGAATACATACATGAGGCCAACAAACATGAAAAAATGCTCATCATCACTGGTCATTAGAGAAATGCAAATCAAAACTACATTGAGATACCATCTCACGCCAGTTAGAATGGCAATCACTAAAATATCTGGAGACAACAGATGCTGGAGAGGATGTAGAGAAATAGGAACACTTTTACACTGTTGGTGGGAGTGTAAATTAGTTCAACGATTGTGGAAGACAGTGTGGCAATTCTTCAAGGACCTAGAAATAGAAATTCCATTTGACCCAGCAATCCCATTACTGGGTATATATCCAAAGGATTATAAATCATTCTACTATAAGGACACATGCACACGAATGTTAATTGCAGCACTGTTTACAATAGCAAAGACCTGGAACCAACCCAAATGCCCATTGATGATAAACTGGACAGGGAAAATGTGGCACATATACACCATGGAATACTATGCAGCCATCAAAAACGATGAGTTTGTGTCCTTTGTAGGGACATGGATGAACCTGGAAACCATCATTCTCAGCAAACTGACATAAGAACAGAAAATCAAACACCGCATGTTCTCACTCATAGGCGGGTATTGAACAATTAGAACACATGGACACAGGGAGGGGAGCATCACACACTGGGGTCTGTTGGGGGAAATAGTAGAGGGACAGTGGGGGATGGGGAGTTGGGGAGAGATAGCATGGGGAGAAATGCCAGATATAGGTGAAGGGGAGGAAGGCAGCAAAGCACACTGCCATGTGTGTACCTATGTAACAATCTTGCATGTTCTTCACATGTACCCCAAAACCTAAAATGCAATAAAAAATAAATTCAAAATTTCCTGTTGTGATGATATACTTTTGACCTGTATATTTTTTTAAAAGATGCATTTTAGGTGGTTGTTCATATAGCTAAAATATAATTTGCCTCTTTGTAAAGTGAGTGTTTCAGAATGTTTGCGGCTTTCTCTTCTTTTCTCCTGTGACTCTGGTCCCAGAACTGCCTAATGATCCTTGTCTGTTTCCTAATTCACAACAAAAGTGTAAAGAAAGAGTTCATTCTTTAACCAAACCCTAGTCTCATACAAATAGAAAATTATAAACTGCAATATCAGAAAAACATTGAAAAATAAGAGGAAAAAACTTGTTTGAATTTTCCATTTTATGAATAGAAATTTGATTTTTCTCTGTCTTCCCAAATCTTCCATGTGTTTCTTCCTCTTTTTCCATACTGCCACCTCCTTTACTTAATTTCTAGTCATTTGTTTTTGCTACACTAAAACGTGCATCGGTGATAACATTAGAAAATGCTTCTGATAAAATTAGATGTGTATTACGTTCCTGTGGCTGCTATAACAAATTACCATAAATTGGATGACTTCAAGCAACAGAAATGTATTCTCTTACATTTCTGGAAGCCAGAAATAAGAAAATGATTGAAGTACATAAGGGCTGCATTCTCTCTGGGGGCTGCAAGGGGGACTGCATTATTTGCTTCTTAACTGCAGTGGTGGTTGTTGACATCCCTTGACTTGTGTACGCACCACTCCAGTGGTGCCTCCATGCTCACGTTGCCTCTTCCTCTTTTGTCTGTCTGCTTTGTCATCTCTCATCATTAGATTTAGGGCCTACCTGGGAAATCAAGGATGACTTTTTTATCTCAAGATCTTTAATAATTACAGATTCAAAAACTTCTAGATATTGTTAACTTTTCCCAAATAAGATAACATTTACAATTCTAGGTATTAGGACATAGACATATCTTCTGCAGCCATGATTTAATCTACTACAAATAACATGATATGTAAGTGAAAAATAATAGAAACTACATATTCATATATGATAATTTTTAGTAGATAGACTCATTATCACTTATGTAGTCAATGAAAATTTATGGATTGTGAGGAGAATGAAACAGTTACTATGCGCTTGGTGGAAGAGGAATACAGGTTTTGTGTAGCCCGGCCCCTATTTTTCAAATAATAATATAGAATTATGAATATGAAAGTAGGTCTGAAAAGGAGCTATATTTAGAACAAGGAAAGGAATCATAACAAATCATGAAGGCCAGGCGCAGTGGCTCACACCTGTAATCCTAGCACTTTGGGAAGCCAAGGCAGGCAGATCGCCTGAAGTCAGGAGTTCAAGACCAGCCTGACCAAAATGGTGAAACCCACTCTCTACTAAAAATATATATAAAATTAGCCAGGCCTGGTGGTGCACACCTGCAATCCCAGCTACATGAAAGTATGAGGCAGGAGAATAATTTGAACCCTGGAGGTGGAGGTTGCAGGGAGCTGAGATTGCTCCATTGCACTCCAGGCTGAGCAAAAAGAGTGAAACTCTATCTCAAAACAAAAGAAAACAAATCATGAAGTTTTTCAAAGCTGACAAATCCATGAACATAATAAAATCCACAAAAATTCTATTTCATTATTATTATTAATTTGCCATTTCTATAATTCCTCTATAATACTTTTTTCCTCTACATTTCTGGGCTTATTCTCTTTGGTTGCCTCTTTATGTAACCATTTGAATATCATTTTGAGTAAAAAGATAATTCAGTCTTTCCCCTGGGATGGTTGGTGGAAATTCACTTGGTGCTATTGATAGCTTAGAAAGATTTTTTCAGCTTTAGCACACAGAGTTTTACCTTTTTTTAAATGTTGTTTTATGTTCACTATAAAGCCATGGTTTTATGGTAGTATATACTCCCTGTGGGCAAGTTCTTGGAGTATCTCAGTACTCTGATCTCACAAGACATCCCTCACCCAATGGACTTGACTAGATCCTTCTTTCCTCATATGAGCTAGCCCTGGTGGCCACAAACCAGGGCCTTTAGAGCCCTCCATTCCAAGCAGGGAGATAATAGCATTTTTCAGATCCTTCACCCTGGGAGTCAAAGACAGGATCTGATAGGGACTGGAGGAACAATGAAATCAACCAGGGTCAGGTTTTCATCTGGGGCTGCAGTAAATGTGGAGATGCTGGTAGCCCAGAACCACCCACAGTCCCAGGACCACCATCTGCAGCATGATCTCCAAGCTTCTGCTCTGCATCCCTGGAAGAAAATACGCTGAGCTTTGTAAGGGGCCTGAGCAAGTCAGGGGCCCTGAAGCTTAAGCATGAGAAAGCTTCATCTCAAATACACTTCTGCAATCAGGTATTATACTTTCCACATATGATGGATGGATGGATGGACAGATAGACTGATAGATAGATTAGATAGATACAAAAACAAAGATTTATCTTTAAGAATTACTGTAAAAGCTTAAAATGGTATTTTAAATCAGTTTAAAATATAGAGTTAAAACTCCAATAAGATATTATTAATGTTACTTCCAAGTTAGAAACTCCAGTAAGATATTATTAATGTTACTTCTGAGCTCTGTAAAATTTGAATCACATGTTGTTGAATCTAAAACCATATAATTGGATTTTGCATTAACCTGTGAAATTTTCTAAAGAATTAATTAAGATCTCTTATTAATAAGTAGTCAGGAACAATATTCATACCTGAACATCTATGTGCATATATGCTTTAAATATAGCACTAGTTTTATTTAACACTGAATAAATGCCAATCAGAATGCCTTGAGTATAAGGTAGAGAAATGTTCATTTTCATGTAATAGTTGCCTATTTCAAAAAAAAAATGGATAGCATAAATCTGATCATACAATAAGAAAAAAATTACTGAAGATAGCAAAATAATCATTTAAAGTGCTATCTCACAATAGCTCACTTTGGTATGTAAGTTACACAATATAATTCCTAAGAATAAATCAGTAGAGTAATCTGTTCTATGTTTCTTTAAAAAAAAAAGGAAACAGCATTCTAAGATACAGCTGCATGGACTATCCAATGAATATTCAACATACGAGAAACTGACAAATTTATCTTTACTCCATCATTAAGCATTTTTGTGACAAGCTGGGTATTCATCCCTTTAGGGGTCTTTTCTGTGTGTGTTCTTTTTGTCTAATGCTTGCTCATGCCCTTTCCTGACATCCTGCAAGACTAGCCATTTCTTTTCTTTTCCAAATTTCTGATTACCCATATTGTTAAAACTCATACTCAGAAAACTTCTCAAGGAAAGAAGACAAAAACCTCAGTCAGAACTTTCTTCACCATCAAAAGCTTGATCTAACAGCTTTTCCCTCAGCCCTCCTAAAAAAAAGTATAAGAAATAAACATGTTTTTCATTGATTAATATATATTTTAATTACTTTTGCTCATGAAGATTCTCTTAATAGCTTCAGATTTCTCCTAATTCAGGAAAGGACTCCATAGTTGATAACAAAATCTGTAACTGTAAATATATCATTTTCTCAAAGTCAACCTTTCTTTTCATATATCTTTCATTGCTGTATACAAGGCAAAATATTTGACTGGGGTGGAGAGCATTCATACAGTTTTTGATAACTCACTGACATGATATTCACATAATAGTGTGTAGAAATTGGTTTCCAAAATGGATTCCTAGTGTTAAGCCAGAAAATAACTCAGGTAATAGGACCAAACTTTTATCTTTAGAATACCTAATACTCCACATTCTCTGAGAAGCTTACTATGAGATTTTTGTGTGTGTAAATTCTTGAAGTTTGGCAAACCTGTGCACTAGAAGAGTCCATACTACTCCTCTACAAAAATGTGACACCCAAGAATATTCTCCATGTGGGAAAAAAAAAAAAACGGAATAAAAGTACATCATCACTGTAACAGCAGAGTCTTGGCTTCTTCATTTATTATGTATTCAGTGTCTTCTTTATGTATCTCACTGCCCCAGAGTTCATGACCAAACATCAATACATGTTAACACATCTTCAATATTTATAAGCTAAGGGCTTAGATCCAAGAGTTATCAATAATAGCCCTGCTACTTCATTCATACTCACTAGCATCTCAATTATACTGCCTACCAAGAAGCATCCTCAGGAATTTATGCATACTAATAGTATGAAAAAATCTAATTCAAAACTGCTTTAGGGTTAAGCTTGACAAATGTCTTACTCATACTATCACCTCTCTGCTTTGAAATACACTAGAAATGGTTTTGTTTGTGACATAATAGATGTGTAAACAGGTGGCTAAGCTCAAAATTATACTTGTATAATAATCATACCAAAGTTAAATAGGAAACAGCATTGCCTACTAATATAAATAGCAGTGACTGGTAAAAAAGATAGATAAATGTCAGAAATGCATGTTCATCTAAACAAAGATGACTAATAAATGGCACATATTTACCAAAAGTATCCAGCAATAAAACAGCCTATCTACTCAACATGAAATAGACTCTTTGTTAAAATAAAGGTGATGATCTATGTGAAATGGTTTTCTAAATGACATTGATTTCTCATTAATAATGCATGCACATGTACAAAAAAGACTAATATAAAATGTTTATTTATATAGAAAATGCATATTAGATACAATTCTATAAGCATGTCTAATCAGAATTTGATTTGTAAGATAAATTAAAGGATTCATACAGGCCTACTGTGCTGAAAGAGGAGAGATGTCTCCCTTAAAATACCATTACAAAAAAACTCTATTTATCAATGTTACATCAGTAATAAAAGGATGAACCCTGGCTACCTGAGTTTCCTAGAAAACACAAAATTTTTTAACTTATTGAAGAATTTTTCAGAAATATTAAGTTGATTCATTTTATTTTTGAGTATAAATTATTTCACTATAAAGATTTCTGATGAATCAGCATTTTACTGCCAGAATCTGAAATAGGCACCTGAATCCTACTATGTGCTTATGCTTATGTTGGGAGGGTTATTGCTGTTTAAAAATGTTTTCATTATTCAAAATAAGATGCTGTCATGATGTTAGGTTATCATCAGCAAGCATATGCCAAATTAATACAACCGTTTTCAGTTTTCTCGAAATGCACTTTACTGCCAGAACCAGAATCACTGCTCCAAGTCAATGTTTTTATGCTCAATTTCACCTTACATTCATCCATATAACACACATCCTAGTCCATCTTCCAAACGAAATATATTCTCTAAATAAAATGTATGGAATGTGTACTAAACAAAACAAAGATGAAGGTCTGATTGCTGTAAGTTTGACAATGGTGTCAAAAATGGTGATTCAGTGGAAAATGCTAGAGATATCTACGAACTAAGTTCTAAGCCAGGTCTTTTCAGCCAACTCTTCACTAGGAGAACAATCTGTGGCTCTCCCTCTGTCTAGCTCTCTCTCTTCCTTTCCTGGATGACTTTAATATATGAAATACTTCCATACAGAATATATTTAATCCTCACAACATTTTGATAGTTTATCTACCTATTTATTATGAATATTGATTATAAATAGTGAAATATTTCAATATTATACTCGCCCAACAATTTTATGTTTCTGCTATCCTAATAAAAATCAAGAACTAGGCTGGGTACAGTGGCTGATGTCTGTAATCTCAGCACTTTGGAAGGTTGAGGTAGATGGATCACTTGAGGTCAGGCGTTTGAGACAAGCCTGGCCAACATGGTAAAACCCCATCTCTACTAAAAATACAAAATAAGTAGGGCCTGGTGGTGGCACATGTAGTGCCAGATACTCAGGAGGCTGAGGCACCAGAATTGCTTGAACCCAGGAGACAAAGATTGCAGTGAGCCCAGATTGTGTCAGCACTCCAGCCTGTGTGACAGAGTGAGACACTGTCTCAAAAAAAAAAAAAAAGAAAGAAAGAATCAGGGAATAACATATTAGAGACCACAATGAATTAAAAATAGAAATAAAACATGTGTACTAAAGCTCTCTTTACATTTAAAATTTTTTTGGTTTTTAGATATCATTCAGTGAATACTTCTACTGTGGACAAAATTCTGCTAAGTTTAGGTATGATTCTTCTAGGCTATAGTAGATTAAAAGCAGAAAATTAGAGAAGGTGGAAAGCACATACATTGAAGATAGAAAAACAAGCTGAATGTAGACAAAAAAGATAGATACACACACACACACACACACACACACACACACACACACACACACACACACACACATATAAAACAATAACCAAGAATCACAGTGGTCATTTAGACTGGAGAAACAATAACCCAGTGACTAAAAAAATCCCTAAGAGACCTGTTATACATATATACTGATAATGTTTCATCATCTACAAATGACTTAATTTGGTTTATTATACTTGGTGTAGGCAGAGAAATTCATAATTAAAAAAAAACTACTGTATAAAATGGTTAAAAACTATTGTATGTTAATAAAGCCAAAATTTCGCTATTATAAAATTTATGAATAATGTTGCATTCACTGATGATAGTTATACATTAATTGCTTTACCAACCTAATGTGTTTGTATACTTAAATACATGAGCATACACAATCTCAGGCATATGCTTTGCATCACAGGCCATTTGTCAAAACTATGAAAACAAAAAGATATATTAATAGCTTTGTGCTCACCTAGAATAATAGAATAAGGGTCTGCATCAGGTGAATTACCAGTCTGCTTAATGAACTTCAAACCAATGAAGTTGGGCTGTTTCTGAAGTAAAACATAGAGAATAAAGGGAAAAAAAAGAAGAAAAGAAAGGATGAAATAACTGGCCTCAAAGTATGGCAGAAAAATGCAATGACAAATTACAGAAAAATAATATCCAGGTAAGATGAAATTTATATTATGTAAGAGAAGTTAAGAGAAGAGAGAATGGGAGGAAGTGGGGAAGGTCTAATAATCTCAGGATGGAAAGAAGGAACTAGGAATCAGGCCCTTCTTAAATGGAAACTTGCAGAGCTCTGGGAAATCTGACTTATGATGAAAGGATTGTTATCACTGTGACCCAAAGATCAGCCTTCAGACATCCTCGAGAAACAGAAAATTACTACCAATAAATACTCTAGCCAACAAAGTAAAACTTTCTGCATTTCTGTTGAAAAGTACATAACCATAACTCTGACTACTTTGGCTTTAGGAACAATAGAAAAAAAATTCAACTGTGAAATGATGGGCTCATAAATAACCTTGTTCTAAGTGCTAGAAATTGGCCTGTAAAATCTGAAGATGATTAAAGTATTTTCCTTAATCTTTCTCTCAACTCTAATAATTTCTTTTCTTTCCTTTTGTCCTCTGTGTGGAGGACAAAGCCTATCAAGATTCATGCCTGCAACACAAACACAACCATCTTTCCTCCAGGTCCCAACCCAACTGTAGATCCATCATTTCAAGTGACAATTCCATGGGAAATCAATATTTTGAGAGGAAGATTACTTCGGCTACTGCAGTGTGGACTGTGGGTACAGCCAGTGAATTCAAGAAAGCAGACCCATTTGTATCTGCAGCACATTCTAGTAGGATTGATTGCAGATAGCATCCTCATAGAGGAAAGGATTGTAGGGGCTCTTCACTTCCTCTCTTTTCAACTTGTTCCTCTATTCTGAATCAAATAACAGTCCTAAATTATAAATAGCAACAGAAAACAAACAGCATGCCCCATTCAAAATGCTAAATAATAACTCCACCTGTTGTTTAAAGTTGATGTTCTTTCTGTTCAACATAGTTTTCAAAATTTGCATTATTAACAAGGGCTGTTACTCACTGAAATATCAAATAATGATATTTCATCTGAAAAACTGCACTTAAGCCTCAACTCACAAAGCTTTTGGGAACACTGTAATCAAACACAATGTAAATATTTTAAAAGCTTAAAGCCTGAATTTTTTTTCTCAATTTCAACTTTTAAAACTAATTCTACATATTTTAAATGCCTTTTCAAATTACTTTTTCTGAGTATGGGTAATGCATGATAATTGAAGAAAAAGTTAAGATTCAAAAGGAAAAAAGAAAAAGTATGACCATTATAAGTCCATCTCCCAAAGATAATCATTATTAAATCTTGATCAATTTCTTCTAATAGTTTTCTATATAATTGTTTTCACACAGTTAATCTCATTCTGAGGATGTCGTTTAATATGTCCATTATAAAACCTTTAAAACACAAACATTCCCCATAGTCATAGGCACGGATTATCAATATCACATTTCAGGGGTACATAATAATTTATTCTGGACAAGTGTCATAATCCACTTAATGATCTTACTACTGCTTATATTTAAGTTGTATGCAATATTTTGCTATTAATCACAACAGATAAATACTAATAGGTATTTCCAAAATCTTTGACATGTATTGATAAATCACTTTCTAAAAGGGCTAAGTGCTTTTTCTTAAATATCTATTTTTTTCAAATAAAGCTTTTTGTTCATCCCTGATGTAAATCATCACAACTGTCCAGATATTTTTACATCAGTGTATAAAATATGTTTTCTCTAAGAAGAGTTGAAATAGAGGATGGTTTTCTACTACTGAGTAAATCAGCCAAAGAGCTAGGTGATGACCAGTTTAATCCCCAAAAGTTTGTTTTGTGGAAGATGAGTTGTCAGACTCCTTAAGACTAAAGCTTAATAATGACTCCACAAAAGTATATAGTCAGTATACTCTGGGTAGATGAGCAGAAAACAGCATGCTCTTCTCTCAGCACCGTCAAACTCGAAGGAAGGAAGGAAAAAGGAGAGAATAGAAATATAGAAAATTAGGAACTGAATCTAACATAATGAATACTTCAACCACAGGTCCCTTAAGGTCAGGAAGGAAAAAGGGGTTAATAATTATTAAATACAGCATACATATCAGCCCCACCTCATGTTAGTACATTATATGTCATTTGCAGAATTTTCTCATTTTAAGAAGAGACTGCAATAGTGTCAAGTGGAAAGAATGCTGACATGACAGCCAAAGTGAAAAGTCTGAGTTTGGGATCTAACAAGCTCTGTGGCACTGGGCAAGTTAGATAACCACTCTGAATCTCATTGTCCTTTGTGAACTGCTCAGTTGGGAAAATTAATCTCTCCAGATTTCTGTAACATTTAAAAATTCTGTGGTACTCAGTCCTGATTTATATGTAGCAGGATAAAATTTGTAGATGCTTTCTCTCATTTTTCTTACTGTTCTATGCTCATATACCCAGAGATATTCATTATTGAATGTGTAGAGCGGAATTTAGAACCAAGAAATAATTCAAATGGATTTCTGAATGGATTTTTTTAGGCACACAGAATAGATTTTGTTCTGAAGGTCAAAGCTCTTTCCATCTGCCTGATCCAGCCACCCAAGTGTGGAAGATATCTATTGCGTTTATTAAAACCTGGTTCCGCTTCTCAGGTGCAAGTAGGAACTCAGCGTAAAGGTTTATAGCACTGTTTTTCAAACTGTTGGTCAAGGCCCACAAGCAGATCATGAAATCAATTTACTGAGACCAGATCAGCATTATTATTTTTTTTTGAAATGAAATACAATAGAATCCATTGCAATTAGTAACAGTAAATTCAGTATGTGATTTCTGGGCCTGATACAAAAACGTATTTCTCACAGAAGGTTTTTATTAAAACATTTTGAAAAACACTTATTTAGATTATAAGCTACAGTGAATAGAAGGAAGGAATATGCCTATGTAAGACAAGTTGTCTAGAACTTTGAATGTGCATATGTGCAGTGGGAGAAAGAGCTTGGGGAGGACTGGGAGAGGGAAGCTACACACAACTGCTGTGCATCAGTCCTTCATTCTTCCACTGAAGGCCTGAAACCAAGTGGATTGCATAGAAATAATGAAACATTTTGAGAATATGAAGGCAGAAAAGCTCCACTTCTTGTCTGGATTTCTGGAAAGAGGCAGCCTAAGAGCATGATACTTGCCAATTCAGAGCCACTGCTCTGGGGTATGAATCACAGCAGGGCAGATCTAGGCAGAGAAGTACCTTGAGATTGATGCTCATTTCACCATCCTTCCTGGAATCCTATGAGATATTGAGAGAATCCAAAAAGATTCTCCTGCCCATTGAAGCACAGAGGTTAGGCAAAAATAAAGATATGGCAACCCTGAAGGGTAAGAGGATGAGCAATGAGGGACCTACAGGGCAGAATGATCTTCCCAGAGCAATCACTGCACTTTGCTGACACAGAGAGGACAGATGGCATGTTACACCTGCAGTGAATGCCGCAGATAGAAACCTCAGACCCTTCCCACTCCATTCAATGTCAAAAAGATATGGAAGGACCAGGAGCCAACATCATCCCAGGGAAGAGGAACAGAAGAGCCTTGAAGTTGCCTGAGTTTATACAAAAGATACAGCTTTAAACTTGAAGATTCCTTGGCAAAATTGTTTTCTATTATAGTGGAAATGAGGGCTTTGGATATATGATAAATTCATTTAAGTAGAAATTAGAAACTTGAGTTTGTGACTTTTTATTCATTGCATATCTCTGTTACATTAGATTTTAAACACTTGTAAAAGCATAAAATATCTTGTTGTTTACTTGTTTCTAAACAATTTTTAATTCATAGGACAATATGTTCTACATAACCATTGCTCAATAAATGCTGCTTTCAGTGTTTCCCAACCTTTTATTGGCAAAGCATATTTAGAGATTGGCACTTATATCATGTGCTCGCTAAAATGGATGAAGCTGATGTGTCTGGAGTCTCAGACCACCCCACATCTCATTAATGTATTTGAAAACTGAGGGAATCAATCAACGATAGCACACAAACAATCATTTCAAAGCATGTGATCTGTTGCATTACTAAATACAATTCACATAGTGGATCAAACTCATTCATCTGATAGTCAGTGTGGTACCACATACATAACATCACATTTACCAAAGCATACACAAATATTGTTAGACAATGTCTGTGGTTTCTTGCCTATTAAAGCAATCTTGGAGATGGAAGAATATATTTCAAGTCTTATAGCATCTTGCAAACATTTAGAAAAGTTCTGCTCACAAGTTTCTACAATGGTTTCTAATCTATTGGGTCAGCAAATCAGGCTGATAATGCTACATATAATACAAGTCCTCAAGGGATTAATTTAGAATTTATGCCAAGTATGAGCCATGATTTCTTAAATGTTTCATAAATAATCAGTGACACTTTCCTGCTTAGCAATGGCTCCATGAACAAGCCCCTTAGTACACAGATATGTCAGAGGTCCTGTTTTAATCAATTACAAATAGGCTATATATTAGTTTTTCCACTGCTTCTAAATGTCATAATTTTTTCTTGTTTAAACTGTGTTCTTATTGCATTTGAGATTGTTTTATTACTTGAAAAATCCATTTGAGTCATTTTAAGTCTAAAAGCATATTTTACTAAATGACCACTCTGAATCTTTGATCTCTGATGAATAAATAATGTTTGCTTTTAATGACCTATTATTTTTCCAAGAGATCATGAAAATTGTAAAACATCTCTTACTGCAACTTATGACAGTCATCTACAAATAAAGGTACAATATAGAATCATGCTAAATACAATAAAAAATATTCCATTGCAAATTAGATAATAATATAATTTTATTCTAGAAGTTACCTTCACCAATTTCAAAAGCAGGAGGTAGGATCAAAGAGGGCATTATTTTTATTTTAATTAGCCAAGAATCCAGTCATATGGATTAGGGCATTATTTTTATTTTAATTAGTCAAGAATCCAGTCATATGGATTTGTTTATTTCAATGTAATGTTCAAATAACTATGAAAAAGAAATTTCTTTGAAGGTGATTCTTTTATCTGAACCCCAATTTAGCGTATTACATACCTATAAATTTTAAAAAGATATTCCTATTGTTGTCAATGGTCTCTGGACACCAACAATTTCCAAGGCCCTGTGCCAGTGCCCCCTTCTTTATGAGCTTTCCCTGAGTCTTCCTACCCAGAAACTATACTCTGCTTCTTTTCAACTGTAACAGCACATAGCATCTGGACCACTCATATAGCAATAATGATATGTGTCCTTATAAAATGATTCAAGAAAATGAATATTCTTCCAAAACAGAAGTGATATCAAAATATCTTATTCAATAAAGATTATAGCCATATTTAGGGACCTTTGATATTATTTGTATTTTGAAAATCTGTTCCCAAGTGAACCAGAAAGCAGAATATTGTTAGAACCAATAGAAATAGCAAGCTTTAGCCATCATGATATTAAATCTTTCATTTTAAAGGCTCAGTTCATGAATATGTTATTTATTAATAATATACACACCAAAGAATTAATCTACATGTAAATTTGCGAATTCAAAGCAATGTGGCTTATTCTTTTGTACAAAGTATACATGTACTTTATTTGTCAACAATAAAATGCCTGTACTAAACCATGAAGTCATTTGTAATGAAAAGTGTATTTCTTAGAAACAAGAAATGCATTGATAGTGCTTGACAGCATGTTTATAATATTTAAAAAACATACCAGTTCCATATATAGTTATTTACTTTTGATTTTTTTCTCCTCTCTCTCTTTTTTATAAAATGAGTTAAATTTTTATTGCAACCAATGGACAAGGCTGCTTAATCCTAGGACACAAGTTGTAAAATACATGTTAAGAGTTTAGCACAGCCAGAGAGGTTCCAAGATGGCGCCGTAGAAACAACTCAGGATTGCAGCTCTCAGTGAAGGTGCAGAGGGTGAGTCCTAGCTGCATTTTCAGACGGACCTTTGTTGCCCACAGAAAGGGGAAATTCCCAGGTGTAGGAGAGACACAGGACAGCAGCGCAGCCCTTTAGGCTTGCGTGGCCGTTTTGGCCGGTGCCACGACGCAGCGGCAGCCCGCACAAAGCTCACTGGTCTGGGTGCCCTGTTAAACTGGCAATCTGAGATTTGGGAGGGCAGATTGACATGTCCATTTGATTGAACAGGACTTGGATGGTGAGCCAGATCAGGAGATTCCTGGGAAGAGCGATTTGAGCTGGTGCAGTGGGCTGCCGCAGGGGAGATCGCATGGATCCCAGTGGCCAATCAGCAGGTGACTGGGGCGCCTGTGAGAGAGTCAGCCATTCAATTTGGAAAGAAAAAGAGAGAGAGAGAGAGGAGGGACTCTGAGGCAGGGAGCCAGATGATCGGGCTCGGCGGGTCCCACCCTCACGGGGACAAGCAGCGCGGCGATTCAAGGCGCTCGGGGTTAAGAGTTTTGCTGCGGGGTCAGCTGAATCCAGGATGGTGCAGCTCGGTGGGGGAGGGGCATCCGCCACTATGGACACAATCCACCCCTACTGAGGTACCGCCCACTGCTGACGCAGCCTGCCATTGCCGAGGCAACCAGCCATAACAGAGAGATGCCACCAACAGGGCGGAGCGCACCACAGTAGAACAAAACCCCGCGGCAGCAGGGCGGACCTGCGCTAGCAGGGCGGAGCCCCGGCAGGCAAATAGTGAATAGACTGCCTCCTAGCTGGGCAGGACAGTGTAACAGATACTCATAAAGAAAGCCCCAACTCCCTGAGACAGAGCATCTGAGGGAAAGAAAAAGGGGGTTTTATAAGTTCTGCTGTGGCAGACTGAAACACATCTGCCTAGCAACCCTGAATGAACAATGGAGCTCACAGCTCAGCACTGGAGCTCCTATAAAGTACAGATCATCTCCTCAAGCAGCTCCCTGACCCCTGTATATCCAAAGACCCACCTCAAAAAAGGACTAATCAGACTGACATTTGACGGGCATCATTCAGGGACAAAGACAGCAGAAGAAGAAACTGGTAGCATCCCTCACTGTCCCGCAGCTGCTACAGGTATACCCCAGACAAGCAGGGCCTGGAGTGGACCTCAGCACTCATACAGCAGAGGGGCTAAACCGTTAGAAGGAAAACGAAGTAACAGAAATACTTCATCATCAACAATATGGGCGTCTATTCAGAGACCCAATCGAAAAGTCAGCAACTACTAAGATGACAGGTGGATAAATCCACAAAGATGGGAAGAAACCAGTGCAAGAAGGAGGGAAACACCCGAAACCAAAACACCTCACCTCCTACAAAGGAACAAAACTCCTCACCAGCAAGGGAACAAAGCTGGACGGAGAATGAGAGTGATGAAATGACGGAATCAGACTTCAGAAGGTGGATAATGAGAAACTTCAGTGAGCTAAAAGAACATATTTTAAATCAATGCAAAGAAACTAAGAACCTTGAAAAAAGATTTGAAAAAACATTCGAGGAAATGATAACAAGAATGGACAACTTAGAGAAGAATATGAATGAATTGAAGGAGCTGAAACACACAACACGAGAACTTCACGAAGCATGCACAAGTTTCAACAGCCAAATTGACCAAGCAGAAGAAAGAATATCAGAAGTCGAAGATCAACTCAATGAAATAAAAAGAGAAACCAAGATTAGAGAAAAAAGCACAAAGAGGAATGAACAAAATCTCCAAGAAATGTGGGACTATGTGAAGAGACCTAACCTATGTTTGATAGGTGTACCAGAATGTGATGAAGAGAATGAATCCAAGCTGGAAAACACTCTTCAGGATATTATCCAGGAAAATTTCCCCAACCTAGCAAGGCAGGCCAATACTCAACTCCAGGAAATACAGAGAACACCACAAAGATATTCCGCAAGAAGAGCAACCCCAAGGCATATAATCGTCAGATTCACCAGGATTGAAATGAAGGAGAAAATACTAAGGGCAGCTAGAGAGAAAGGTCGGGTCACCCACAAAGGGAAGCCCATCAGACTCACAGCAGATCTCTCGGCAGAGATTCTACAAGCCAGAAGAGAGTGGGAGCCAATATTCAACATCCTTAAAGAAAAGAACTTTCAACCCAGAATTTCATATCCAGCCAAACTGAGCTTCATAAGTGAAGGAAAAATAAAATCCTTCATGAACAAGCAAGTACTCAGAGATTTTGTGACCACCAGGCCTGCTTTACAAGAGCTCCTGAAAGAGGCACTACACATAGAAAGGAACAACCAGTACCAACCATTCTAAAAACATACCAAATGCTAAAGAGCATCAACAAAATGAAGAATCTGCATCAACCAAGGGACAAAACAGCCAGCTAGCATCAAAATGCCACTATCAAACTCACACATAACAATATTAAACCTAAATGTAAATAGGCTAAATGCACCAATCCAAACACAGACTGGCAAACTGGATAAAAAACCAAAACCCATTGGTGTGCTGTATCCAGGAAACCCATCTCACATGCAAAGATTCACAAAGGCTCAAAATCAAGGAATGGAGGAAGATTTACCAAGCAAATGGAGAGCAAAAAAAAAAGCAGGAGTTGCAATTCTCATCTCTGATAAAATAGACTTTAAAGCAACAAAGATCAAAAGAGACAAAGAAGGTCATTACATAATGGTAAAAGGATCGATACAACAAGAAGAGTTAATGATCCTAAATATATATGGACCCAATACATGAGCACCCAGATATATAAGGCAAGTTCTTAACAACTTACAAAGAGACTTAGACTCTCACACAATAATAGTGGGAGATTTTAACACTCCACTGTCAATATCAGACAGATCAACCAGACAGATAATTAACAAGGATATCCAGGGCTTGAACTCAGAACTGGAACAAGCAAACCTGATAGACATTTACAGGACTCTCCATCCCAAATCCACAGAATATACATTCTTCTCAGCACCACATCACACCTACTCCAAAATTGACCACATAATTGGAAGTAAAGCACTCCTCAGCAAATGCAAAACAACTGAAATCATAACAAACAGTCTCTCAGACCATAGTGCAATCAAGTTATAACTCAGAATTCAGAAACTAACTCAGAACCGAACAGCTTCATGGAAACTGAACAACTGGCTCTTGAATGTTGATTGGATAAACAACGAAATGAAGGCAGAAATAAAGAAGTTCTTCAAAACCAACGAGAATGAAGACACAACATACCAGAATCTCTGGGACACATTTAAAGCAATCTGTAGAGGAAAATATATAGCAGTAAGTGCCCACATGAGAAGAGTGGAGAGATCCAAAATTGACACCTTATCATCAAAATTGAAAGAGCTAGAGGAGCAAGATCAAAAAAACTCAAAACCTAGCCGAAGACAAGAAATAACTAAGATCAGAATAGAACTGAAGGAGACAGAGGCACGAAAAACCCTTCAAAAAATCAATAAATCCAAGAGCTGGTTTTTTGAAAAGATCAACAAAATAGACAGACCACTAGCCAGACTGATAAAAAAGAAGAGAGAGAACAACCAAATAGATGCAATAAAAAACGATAACGGGGAAATCTCCACAGATTCCACAGAAATTCAAACCATCATCAGAGAATAATACAAACAACTCTATGCACATAAACTAGTAAACCAGGAAGAAATGGATAAATTCCTGGACACCTGTGTCCTCCCAAGCCTAAACCACGAGGAAGCCGAAACTATGAATAGACCAATAACAAGGTCTGAAGTCGAGGGAGCAATTAAGAGCCTACCACACAAAAAAAGCCCTGGTCCAGATGGGTTCACAGCCGAATTCTACCAGACACACAAAGAGGATCTGGTACCATTCCTTCTGAAACTATTCCAAATAATCCAAAAAGAGGGAACCCTTCCCAAATCATTTTATGAGACCAACATCATCCTGATACCAAAACCCGGCAGAGACTCCACAAGAAAAGAAAACTTCAGGCCAATATCCATGATGAACATAGATGCAAAAATCTTCAATAAAATACTGGCAAACCGATTGCAACAGCACATTAAAAAACTTATCCATCATGATCAAGTAGGATTCATCCCAGGCATGCAAGGCTGGTTCAACATACACAAGTCTATAAACATCATTCACCACATTAACAGAACCAAAATCAAAAACCACATGATTATCTCAATTGATGCAGAGAAGGCATTTGGCAAAATTCAACAGCCCGTTATGCTAAAAACTCTCAATAAACTCGGTATTGATGGAACATATCTCAAAGTAATAAAAGCTATTTATGACAAACCAACAGCCAATATCATACTGAATGGGCAAAAACTGGAAGCATTCCCTTTGAAATCCGGCACTAGACAAGAATGCCCTCTCTCACCACTCCTATTCAACATAGTACTGGAAGTTCTAGCCAGAGCAATCAGGCAAGAAAAAGAAATAAAGGGTATTTAAATAGGAAAGGAGGAACCAAATTGTCTCTATTCACAGATGACATGATAGTATACCTAGAAGACCCCATCACCTCAGCCCCAAAACTCCTGAAACTGATAAGCAACTTCAGCAAAGTCTCAGGATATAAAATCAATGTGCAAAAATCACAAGCATCCCTATACACCAATAACAGACTTAAAGAGAACCAAATCAAGAATGAACTGCCATTCACAACTGCTACAAAGAGAATAAAATACCTAGGAATACAACTTACAAGGAACGTAAGGGACCTCTTCAAGGAAAACTACAAACCACTGCTCAACGAAGTAAGAGAGGACACAAACAGATGGAGAAACATTCCATGTTCATGGTTAGGAAGAATCAATATCGTGAAAATGGCTATACTGCCCAAAGTAATTTATAGAATCAACGCTATCCCCATCAAGCTACCATTGAATTTCCTCACAGAACTGGAAAATAACACCATGAACTTCATATGGAACCAAAAGAGAGCCCGCATAGCCAAGTCAATTCTAAGCAAAAAGAACACAGCGGGAGGCATCACACTACCAGACTTCAAACTATACTACAAGGCTACAGTAATCAAAACAGCATGGTACTGGACCCAAAACAGAGATATAGACCAATGGAACAGAACAGAGGCATCGGAGGCAAATCAACATATCTACAACCATATAATCTTTGATAAGCCAGACAAAAACAAGCAATGGGGAAAGGATTCCCTGTTTAACAAATGGTGTTGGGAAAACTGGTTAGCCATGTGCAGAAAGCAGAAACTGGACCCCTTCCTGACACCTTACACTAAAATTAACTCCAGATGGATTAAAGACTTAAACAAAAGACCTGGCACCATAAACCCTAGAAGAAAATCTAGGCAAAACCATTCAGGACATAGGTGTAGGCAAGGACTTCATGACCAAAACACCAAAAGCATTGGCAACAAAAGCCAAAATAGACAAATGGGACCTAATCAAACTCCACAGCTTTTGCACAGCCAAAGAAACAGTCACTAGAGTGAATCGGCAACCAACAGATTGGGTAAAAATCTTTGCAGTTTACCCAACTGACAAAAGGCTGATATCCAGAATTTACAAAGAACTCAAACAGATTTACAGGAAAAAAACAAACAATCCCATTCAAAAATGGGCAAAGGATATGAACAGACACTTTACAAAAGAAGACATACATGAGGCCAACAAACACATGAAAAAATGCTCATCATCACTGGTCATTAGAGAGATGCAAATCAAAACCACATTGAGATACCATCTCATGCCAGTTAGAATGGCGATCATTAAAAAAGCTGGAGACAACAGATGCTGGCGAGGATGTGGAGAAATAGGAACACTTTTACACTATTGGTGGGAGTGTAAATTAGTTCAACCATTGTGGAAGACAGTGTGGCGATTCCTCAGGGACCTAGAAATAGAAATTCCATTTGACCCAGCAATCCCATTACTGGGTATATATCCAAAGGACTACAAATCGTTCTACTATAAGGACACATGCACACGAATGTTCATTGTAGCACTGTTTACAATAGCAAAGACCTGGAACCAACCCAAATGCCCATCGATGATAGACTGGACTGGGAAAATGTGGCACATATACACCATGGAATATTATGCAGCAATCAAAAATGATGAGTTTATGTCCTTTGTAAGGACATGGATGAATCTGGAGAACATCATTCTTAGCAAACTGACACAAGAACAGAAAAGGAAATACCACATATTCTCACTCATAGGCGGGTGAGAAAAATGAGAACACATGGACACAGGGAGGGAGGTACTACACACTGGGGTCTATTGGGGGGAATAGGGGAGGGACAGCGGGGGTGGGGAGCTGAGGAGGGATAGCCTGGGGAGAAATGCCAAATGTGGGTTAGGGGGAGGAAGGCAGCAAAACACACTGCCATGTGTATACCTATGCAACTATCTTACACATTCTGCACATGTACCCCAAAACCTAAAATGCAATAAAAATTAAAAAAAAAAAAAGAGTTTAGCACAATGGCTACTTACCTTAAAGGCCCAATCAAAGGTTCCTATGATACAAGTCTTACTTGTTTGCATGTGACAGAAATATATTTAGAACTGCCTGGAGGAACAAAAAAAAATTATCCAAGGGACATTAGTTGATTTCATGAAATCCAAGGAATAATTGGACAACCAAGTTAAGGGACAAAGAAGCAACTGGACCTTGAAAAATATTGAGACTGAGAACTTAACACCATTTCGTCACTTCCCTCGATGGTGAATTTTTCCTCTTTTCTCACATTAGCATCATTCTACCTAGTTGTAGAAAACCTTTGTCAACATGTACTTTATCAACCAGCAACTCAACTTCTACATATTTCCTCAAAGGAAATAAAAATTTAACTTATACAAACCATTTACACAAATTATAAGATCAGGCTTACTCATAATTTCTGCAAACTAGAAACAACCCAATGTCCCTCTGCTATGAAATGAAGACGCAAACTCTATTACACCTACATGATAGAATATTACTTAGTGATAAAATAATAAACTATCATAAATGCAACAATATGGATTTATCTTAGATGCATGTCACCAAGAGAAAGAACAGGGACTCAAAAATCTGCATACTGTATGATACTATTTATATGACATTCTTTTAATGCAAAACTGTAGAGACAAAAGATGCCAGGGATTTGGAGGAGGAAATTCTCAACTACAAAGAAGCACAGAGAAATTTTGAAAGTTGTCTTTGTTCCATGTCTTGATTTTGGTGGTGATTACAAGACTTTCTGAATTTATTGAAGTATTATATACTAAAACAGATGAATTACTTAATGTAAATTGTACTTCAAAAATTTTTGAAAACAAAAAGATGAAAATAAACTAGAAGGGAGTGACAAATATTGAAGAGATAAAATATTGAAGACATTGTCTTGGAAAAAGAATCCAAGATATAGATTACAGGACTCCCTGAAATAAAAATCAAAGCAAGGGCACAGAACAAATGCTAAAAACTATTATTCAAAAAAGCTCCCGTGAACTAAATTGCATAGTAAAAGAGCATACATACATATACCTGACAATTTGGTCTCAGAACTACTATCACTAAAGTAGACTATAGAAAAACTCCTGGGCTCTAAAAGAAAAAATTTCTTTGGGAATTTTTTAAAACAGCATTTGTTTTGTAAGGTAAAGAAAGAAAGATTATCATCAAACTTTGGCAGCATTGCTTTATGCCAGAAGAAAATAGAAAGTATATTTGGAAATCTCAGTGACAGAGTATGTGTATCAAGGACTTTATGTCTAGCAAAACTGGCTTTCAAATATAAAGAACGTAAAACAAATCATTAGCAACACTGAACAATTCAGAATGTTCTGTTAAACACTTGCTGATGAATTTATTAGATAAAGGATTCTAACAATCAATATGTCTAGAGAAATATCACCATAAGCACATATGGTGAGCATTTTAATTATAATTACATTTAGAACTAAAAATAAATGAGTTTTTAAAAAGGGAAAGAATATAGTATATAATTGTTGTATGCTCAGATCTTGTAGCTATAGTTCAACTATTAAAGTATGAGCAAGAAATGAGGATAGCATATGCAAAAATCACATAATTGTGTTCTATAATCATACTGAGAGTGGTATATTGGTATTGTTATTCTGAAATTGTTACATGTGTAATGCAGAATAAAGAAAATAAGAAATTATAAAATATTTATATCCTCTTCTACGTTTTTAAGGAAGTTTAAGTAAAAACCTTGTAGTACTGAGATTGAATTAAAACTATCAGCATAAACTTTTGAAGCATATTCTCTGAAGATATGTATATTTAAATGTATATTTTTGTGAGGATGTGTGTTTCCAAGCTCTTTCTATATATTTCATTTTATTAAAATTCTATGAACAATTACCATCCCCAAGTAGGTAAGTGTTCTAACATTCAGATTTTAATCTTATTTTCTACTAAAATAAACCTGAGTTTGATTTCTTGAAGAAAGCCTGATCCTAGAACTGAGATAGGAAATGTATAAAATAATCCTGAAGTACTTTGTCAAACCAGATAGAAAGTTAAGTGATCAAAAACCACTTAAGTCACATTAAAAACACTCATGAACTAATTGGAAGAGGATTCCACTGGCCAAAGATGTGACAGATTGAGCTTCAACAAGATAATAATGCCAATGGATTAAAACACATTTATGAGTTCATAATGATAGGGAAAAGACACCAGTGGGTTTCCAGAATTGACTGCAATCAATATCTTGAAAAGTGATAAATTAAGGGTAATAATTTTGCATCTATATTGCCTTCCTTTTATGAATTGTACCATTGGGTAACCACATAGTAGATGAAGAAAAGCACCTCTTCATAAAATTATCCTAGCTGACAAATGAAAATAGAATATTAGAATTACACTATCATCATTCTGCAACCTTTAATAAATTGAGTATTCAAGACATTAAGCATCAATAATTGCTAACATAACAATAAAAGAGAGAGACAGAAATTCAGAGAAACAAGCCATTCTGTGCCTTCTGATGAAAAAAGAAAAGCCCACCAATATGTTTGCTAAATGAATAAAACCTTATCCCATCAAGCCTCTGGATCCAACTGTCACTTGGCAGGAAATCAGAGGGCAGAGTAATGTGTTGAACTGGATAGCACTTAAGTATGAAATTGCCAAGATCCAGACTAGAGAATCAGTAGGTCAAATAATCTAGGTTCCTCAACAAATGAATTCCAAAGAAAAAATTTAAAAGAGCCTCTATATTAAAAGATATAAAAGGCATAGCAATATGCAACTAATCTGTAAGACTCTAGCTTAGGATGCACACTTAAGTGATAAACCTATAAAGAAACTCAAGAAAGTAATTAGTACAAAATCAAGATAGTGGTTACTATTAGGGAAATTCAGATTGGGATAGGGCACATGGATAGATTCTAGGATGGCAGGTAAAATTCCATTTCTTAACTCACGTCATGGCTACAAGAGTGTTCACATTATATTAATTGATTATTGTTACATATGTGTTGTATGTGTGTGACTTTATGTATATGTGTTTTATTTTAAAACTGAAAGGTGTAATTCATACAGAAACCTGAACACATAATTTCCGAAGGTTTTCTAGAGAACATAAACATGTAATAGCAGAGATCGGTTGAGAAGAGAACAATATGGAATCACATTCTCAATAAGTTACAACATTTTGGTAACTAAAATGACATGATACTAGAAATTAGTAAAGTAATCAATAAAACCAAAAAGAGAATGTGCATTTTTTATATTCTCTCACACACACACACACACACACACACACACACACACACACACACACTTATATGAGAAAAATTCAATATTTAATTCATATAAAACATACATTTAAAATTGATTTAAGATCTAAAATAGAAAAAGCTATAAAGGAGTGAAATAAAAAGTAGCTTAGACTGGAGAGTTAGAAGAAAGGGAATACTTAAGAGAGTCAACAGACCCAGAGAACACGAAAGAAAACATCAACATATTTGAATAATTTTTTTAAAAGTCTTATGGAAGACAAAACATTCATAGCTAATTTTTAAAATCATAAACTAAGATAGTATATTTATAGTTTATATGACTGGCAGAGGACTATTAGCCTTTACATACAAAGAAGATACACGTCAATACAATATATCAGAAGAGAAAAACAATAATTTAATAGAAAAAGTCGTCAAGGTAAGGCATAGACAGACTCACAAATATATATATGTGTATATATACATATGCACAGATGTATACACATATTACATACACATATCTATATATAAAAATGATGCTGAACAACACTAGTTGTTATATAAATGCAAATTAAACACCATTCACAATTTTTAACCTATTGAGTCTGTAAGAAATATTTTAATGATTAACCAGTATTTGAGAGTATATGAAAATACAGGTACTGTCATGCAATGTTCTCTCCTTATGGAAATCTTTGTAGACAAATACAGCTATTTTCGAAGCTACATCAATTATTCTTTAATACTTTTCATCTTTTTGTGCTGAATTCTAGGTGAACTGCTTTGTTCAACCTTAATCACTAATTAAATATATTCATCTTTCTTTTTTTTTTGAGGTAGGGTTTCACTCTTTTTCAGGCTGGAGTGCAGTGGTATGATGCAGCCTTGACCTCCTGGGCCCAGGTGATCCTCCCGCTTCAGCTTCCCAAGTAGCTGGGATGACAGGCATGGCCTACCACGCCTGGTTAATTTTCATACTTTTAGTAAAGACTAGGTTTAACCATACTTCCGGGGCTGGCCTTGAACACCTAGGCTCAAGCGATCTTCCCACCTTGGCCTCCTAAAGTGCTGGGATAACAGGTATGAGCCACCGCACCTAGCCCCTGTTGAGTTTATTTTCATGAACTCTTGTTAGGTTTTAACAACTTTTTATTGTTTAATTGTCACATCAACTTATTTTATCCCTTTAAGAATACTATTTATATTTCCTTAACATCCTATTTTTCTTTAATTTGTTTCTTCTGGTGTTATTCATTAATTTTCATGGATTTGGTTATCACCAAATTTTTGGAAGTATTTGGTTGCCTTGATCTAATTTTGCTTTAAAACATATTATTCAGATGTCTGTGGTGCTTTGAAAAAAAACCATCACTATCTCCAGTGATCGGGGAAGTGAAGTGGAGGCAAGGACTGCTTGCTGCTGAGTGTAGTGTCCAAGACCCTTCTATTGGATGTGGGCATATTCTCTCATCCAGGCACTGTAATTTCTGCCTATGCCACACCCGCTACAAAATTTGTGTTCAGCAGTGGATGAAGGCATCTGCTTCTAGTCAGGAGCAGGATCAAGGACACGTACTGAATGGGAACATGGGCCAAAAATGCACAGTAGCGCCTGAATGACTGGTGTTACTCTGTATAAAGAGAAAGTGCTGCGGCCAAAAAAATGAGCTCTTAACCTCTTAGCATCAAACACCACTGACCTATGAAGACCCCAGAGACCCTGCTGCTTCACATCTACATACTAGGAACATGGAGCCATCCCTAAAACCATTTTTAGCTATCTCAAGTGTCTTTTGATGTGTAATTTCCTATGGATATGACAGTATCAGAAATTCCTCCAATTTTCTCTTCTTCTTATAGTCTCACTTCTTGTATTCCAGAGCTACTGTGGATTTATTCCTTTTTAAACTATATTTTCTTTAGTCTAAACCTAGAAAGAGGAGACAAAGCATATGCATCTATGCATGCTTACTTCTGTTTTTAATCCTTTTTGTCATGATTAATTTTTGTGTCACAAAAGAAATATTCTATTTTAATATCAAGTAAAACAATTTAACAATGTATAAATTTCTTCTTTACCCCTTTCTCTTCCTAGCCCCCTGAGAGAAGCCTGGTGGCCATGGAAGTATGCCACACAGATTTTACTTCTAGAAAACCTGCTTAGATAGCATAATTGGCTGACAGCTTCCAGCTGCTGCCCTTCAGCTCCCCCACAGGAGGCCAAAGTCATGGCATGCTTCCCTCACGCTGATCCCAGCCAACAACTGACCCTCCAGTGAGAAGGTACTAGGTCCTGCCCATTTGTCTCTCATGGAGGACTCTTCTTCTTCCCTTTTTTTTTTTTTTTTTTTTGAGACAGAGTCTTGCTCTATCACCAGGCACCAGGATGGAGTGCAGTGGTACAATCTCAGCTCAAAGCAACTGGAGGACTCTTCTAATAGGCAATCTTTGCTTTAAGACTTCCCATCAGCCTGGACAGAACTCTCTCAGAACTTTAGTCTACAGCTTTTCCTCTCTCATCCTCCTTACTTATTTCTATTTTTTACAGGTGTCACAGCTGCATTATGGTCTAAGGTTTCTCCCTACCTCTCATACTTTCTCCCCCTCCTTCATCTCCCCTAAATCATTCATGGGCTTCTTCCCCAATAAATCTCTTGCACATATAATACTGTCTTGATGTCTGCCTCTTGGAGGACCTGAACTGAAATAGGTGGTACAACAGTCAGAAAGAAAGAGTGTGGAGAATGACTCACCCACCTCCCTGCTGGCAAAGAAGACTCCATCCTCAGTAGAACATGGCACATGGATAGCCGCTTCCACAAAATGGAGGCCAAATTTTTGAAGATTTTGCTGCTGATTATCTGGGAAAATGTCTCAGCAGAGGGCAAAGCCCTTTGCAGTGTAACACTTCATACATTTGAAAGATATGAGGGGAGGAAGTGATGAGAGGTGCCAATGCCTGCAAGAACAGCAAAGCTGGCTGGTAATAACTAAGTTGTAATGGTACTGTGCAAAAGGATAATGATAACAAAAGTTAAGGAACCTCAGATATCTAGTGAGTTCATAATGCATTGTTTTTCTATACTAAACACGTAAGAAGATCAGAAGCAGTATGGCATTCATGTGGGACAAACAATGATATTCATTTATAGTCTTGCCCCAGAGCTATATTAATTCTATCACCCTTTTTGTCATCATATAAATAGACCTTGAGAACTTTTACCCATATTTCAGGAATTTTTGAAGCACAAGTGTTTCTCAGATTGCTGCATTCTGTTCCTCAATGTACAGAGTGTGGAAAGGGTTGATTTTATAAGTTCATGCAGCTTTATAGTTGTTTGTTTTGTTCAAGGAGAGGATTTGGCAATCTTTGTTAGCCATAGTACTCTCCCCTTATCCATAGTTTCACTTTCCATGTGAAAGTTACTCATGGTTTCAGTTACTCATGGTCAACAGCAGTTTGGGAATCATAAACAGAAAATTCTAGAACTAAACAACTCACAAGTTTAAATTGCATCACGAAAACCCTCATTACCCTGCTTAGTCTCACCCAGGACATGAATCATCCCTTTGTCCAGCAGGTCTGTATTGTCTATGCTACCTTCCCATTAGTCATTTTGCAGCTTTCTTGGTTATTAGATTATACACAGTACCACAGTGCTTGTATTCAAGTAACCCTTATTTTACTGAATAATGGCCCCAAAGCACAAGGGAAGTCATCCTGGAATATTGTTATAATTCTTTTATTTTATTATTAGTTAGTGTTCCAAAATTCTTCCCACACCTAACATATACGTTAAACTTTATCAGAGGGGTGTGTGTGTGTGTGTGTATGTGTGTGTGTGTACGGATTTGTGTGTATGTGTACACACACACACACGAAAAAACATGGTATATATAGGGTTTAGTACTATCCACAGGTATTGACTGGGGCCCTGGAACTTATCCTTTGTGGATAAGGGGAAAGTAATATAATTAATAACACTCACTGAAAGCACCCACCACAGAAGAGGAACTAAACAAGTAAGTAGAGAAAACAACTCCGTCAGTTTATATTAACTAGGATTCATCATTGACCATCCTAGAGATAGCACTGTGTACACATGAAGGGAGTGGTCACTGCTTTTGAATATGCAATCTGCCAGCAACAAAAAAGCAAATACTGATTTTTATAATATGGCACTAGTCTTTGAGGAAACCCACCAGATAGACTTGGCCAGCTGGACATAATGGGTCTCTTCATCCTGAAAGCACCAATAGTTAATCCTCATAGAAATAAATATATATGCCAGATAAAGTTTTCATAACTTTACAGAGCAGAGGCCGGCCAGTCCCTCTCACAGTGCTTCAGCCAATACAACTATTTGAAGATTTACAGATTGTTCATTCTGCAAGCATGGAATTCCATACAATATATAGCACCTGACTAACATATGAGCTTTCAAGAGAAAGAAGTATACCATGCAGAAGCATCAGGCCTCACAGAACACTGGGACATCCTACTGAAGATAAAACCGAAGCACTACCTTAAAAGCAATAGCCTACAAGAAAATGATGCATACTTCAGGACACAGTGCATGCATTAAATCAGTGACCTGTATGGTCTTCCCATATGAAGAATACATAGGATTGGGAATCAATGGTGGAAACAGGAGGGACTCCACTTTGTCTCACTTCCTATTATCTACTGGAGGGCCACATTAAATATTCTCTTAATATTGCTAATTATGATTTTCACAGCATTTATTTTTCTGAAAAAAATAAAAACAATTGCAAAGTACTTATTATAAAGATATTCTGCTTCCTCTAACAAATATTACTAATTGGTACAATCATGTATACCTTCCAAGCTGGCTATACAACAACCTACTACAGATAGGAAATCAATATAACATGATTTCTTTTTGGAATTCATTCAGGAAGCATAAGCCATCAGCAGAAACAAAAGATCATGTGCTCATCTGTAACTAACTGGCTTTTGAGTGTGGGCCCTACAGACACTGTTTTAGAGGCAGGTTCCAATTCAGTCATAATCAATTTATCCAGTATATTAGTCATTCTGGAAGTAACAATAGCAAAATAACATTAACTTGGATAAATTAAATATTGTTTGTCATTTTAAGACACCAAACATCAAATAATATAATTTAAATGAAACTGATTTAATATCTACCAATAAGATGGCCTTCTATTTTTATGATTACCTTAAAAACAGTACCTCTTCCCTTTGTAGCTTTTATTGGAGCGTCACGACGGCCCTGGGAGCTGCGTAGAACAAACATTACTACTCTCATTTCAAAGATCAAGAAACTGAATCCAAGAAAATTGGTCTGACTGGTCATAGGGAAAGAAGCCAGCACCTGAATACATGTCTTTGAACTCATTTCTTTCTAAAGAAATGAGAAATTTAAAACCAAATATTTGGAATCAGGAGATTTCTATTCTGACTCTGTAATTACTAGCCATGGCAACAACCACTGAATTATCTACTGTACATTTCAATTCAACATCTTAATTGCCATTAGTCAGAAAAGAAAAGAGCCATGCATCGAATGAAGCCTATTATCCAATTATCTGTATGTTGAAAATATATCAAGTGTTGTTCTTTAAAGTGTTTATTCATGGTGTTTCTCTGAAACAAGATGTTTCTCTCTACTTTCCTTCTCTTGACAAGATGACTCTGGGTCTCCTGAGAATTTACTGTTGTGTGATTTTTTTTTTTTTTTTTTTTTTTTTTTTTTTTGGCGTCCCTGGGTGTTGTGTGATTGATCCTTCCTCCACCACCCAACAGGACAGCTAAAGCTAGGTCAGACAACTGGTGCTGTGTTGTGAAGCTGCTAAAAGAATAAAGCTCAGTTTTTCTACCTCTATTATCTTTTCTCTCTCAAAATATCCATAACCAATAGCAGAACTGCCCCACCAACCTTATTCCACCCCTACTCCCACCTCCAATATCCAAGTCCTCAAATTTTTGGAATTGTATGAAGATTAATCCTGATGACTTAGTCACAAAGTTCCTTTCTTACTGTTTCTCCTCTCTTCTTTACTCTTTGGCTAATAAGTCTCCTCCACATTCTGTCATTCTTTAAAGAATATTAACTCTGATCAGCTTAACACAGATTCCTAGAGTTCCTTCCATGCTGTGAATACTGAGGTACTAAGAATACAAAGATATGTACAGCGTAGTCTCTATCCTTAAGGAGATTACAGTTTATTAGAGAAGAGAGATAATTAAAGGAAACATATCATTATAATTCAATACATACAGTGGTTAAAGATAAGCTTAAGGTGTTATGGAAGCAGAGGAGGAACAAATAACCACTTGGTGGGTGGGAATTACGTTAATAAAAGGCTGTGAGAAGAAATGAAATCTGATCTTGTAGCATGAGTAAAAATTAGCAGGTGAGCAAGAGTGTTACAGGTGAAAAATTAATATGAGTAATTGGATAAAAGCATGAAGTCACAGATTTTGTCCAGGTTACAAACAGTTGGGTATTTCCGGCATTTCCAATGAGCTTCAGGTTTGGACATGTGCATTCGTGGTATCTATGGGACAATTCAGTGGAAATGTTTATCAAGAATCTTAGAAGGAAAATCAAGATTAAGTATTTGTCAGTCATTAATAGCATAATAAGATGAGAAAAATCAAATAAGGAAAGGAGGAAGTGGGTCGCATTATTTCATAGAGAGTGGCCTGGAAGTTCCACAATTTTAAGATTTTTTTTTGAGCAGAGATCTTAAGTGAGAAGGTGCATCACATGAATGTTTTAGGAAATAGTTTTCTGTTAAGAAACAGCAAATTCGAAAGCCCTGAGGTAAAGAGTCTAGGCAGTATGTTTGAGGAACAATAAGGAACTGATACAAATGAAGAATATTAATCAAGAAGAAGAGTGGAAGGAAGTGATATCAGGGAGATAACAAGGGGCCAAATCAAGTAGAGCCTTAATGGCCATTATGTGAACACTTCAGCTTTCACTCTGAATAATATTAGAAACCATTAGAAGTTTAGATTGGAAAAGTAATATGATTTAAGTTATAATAGACCTACTCCGGCTATCTGCAGAACCTACTTATGGGGTAAGGGGAAAAAAAAAAGAGAAATGATTTAGGAAGCTACACTATTATTAAGAAAAAAATTATCACAGTTTAGAGTGGTAAAAAATGTAGGACCCTGGGTACATTTTGAAAATAGAGCTCAAAGATTTTCTGCTTGAGTGCGTAAGAAAGGATGAAATTAAGGTACAAAAGATAATGAAAAGTCTCAAATAAGAATAAATCAGTGAGAAAGGAAAAGAACAAGGTAAGAATATTGACACAGAAGAAGTATGTTTACTGTTTTATAAGTTTAAAGAAGGAGAATGTAGCAATGTTGTCTAAAGCAGCAGAGTAAAAAAAGGGATAAAAGTATCTCGTTGGACTTAACAATTTTGAAGTCATCATCCTTTGCCAAAGCACTTTCAACGAAGTGGAGAGAAATCAGATTGCAATGGTTTGCACTGGATGGACAGAGGGACAGGAATGAGAGACAGCACTAAACGTTGCCTGTCAAACTCAACAGAGGGGAAAGAAAAGGGTTATACTTGCTAGGTATTTGAAGTAAAGAGAAGATTGAATCATTCATGTGTTGTGATGTGATTCACAACCAGGAAAAATCCATGGTAATCTCTTTTAATCCCAAGCTTTAAGAACAACCCAGTGGAATGGGTCAGTTCCACCTTCCAGTCACTAAGATTTAAATGTCAATTTTCCTTGAAACCTGGGTCAAGGACAGAACTTCAGAATAATAAATTAAGTATTCAGCAATCATCCATATAAAATAATTTTAAAGCATTATCTTATAGAAAGAAGTTACCAAAGCATTAGCTAAACTTTTTTCTAGAAATACGACTCATGCATTAAATTTTGAGGCATCTTATTCAGTTGTACTAATATTTGGTCTCATCAGATAAGCTCATCTGATAAATGATCTGTTCAGCTTCAACTTTTGCTAAATAGATACAAAATAAATTCTATATAATAAGTATGCATCTTACTTTTACTCATTTAACTGAGATTTGTACAGATTGAAAGATCATTTCATTACAGTGATTTCAGTAAGACCTTAATATTGAACTGTAAACCCAGTATATCATATGAAGAAAATATTAACACATTAATTTATATTTTAAAAATGTCCTTCCATTGACAGAAAATATCATAATAGTCATAGAAATTTTAAACTGGAAGTTCAAGAGACATCAAGTTCAAATAAGTACATTTTTAAATGAGGAAACTATAGCACAGGAAATCTTCTGGATCAGCTAAGTTTACACAAACATTGACAGAAACAAAATGAAAATCAAGAGTCCTGGATTTCAGAGTTTTGGTATTTTTTTTTTCTCATTATGGCAATCTATCATTCTTTTGTGTATTTCTTGAAAAAAGTACTGGGATACAAACACCAAAATTAAATATCTAAAGGTTTTTGATTCTTTCCTATACATGGCTCTAGGCATTGTTCTAAGTCTTTAGACAAATGATTTCACTCAATCTTCACAACCATTCTAAGATATAAGTAGTTATTACCCCATTTTATAGCTGGAGAAACAGAGACAAAAAGACTTAGTAACCTTTCCAAGGACACTCAGGCAGCAAATGACAAAACTGAATAACTTCAACTTTTGCTAAATAGATACGAAACCTATTTTTTAAAAAAAGACATGTGTGTACATTACTAATTGTAATACAAAAACAAACAGGTAAAGTTAAAAAAGAAAAATCATAAAGTGCAGAGAAGAGAAAGGAATTTCAGGGCCAGGGTGAGCAAGAACATGAAAATGGTTAATTCTGCCTTATAACCTGTGGAAATCTTCTTTGGAATAGTATTTTACCATAAAAGTCCAATAGATATAGAAATATTTCATTTTGGTAGTCTTATATACCTGTTACCCAGCTTAGCTTTTTGCCATACCCCATACTCAACACAGCTATTTTTAAATTTATTTAGGACTCAAGTAATTTTTTTAATGCCTATGGTGCAGAGGGTAAAACATACGCAATAAATAAATCGGCAGTGCAAAAGCTCTCTTAATATATCAAATAATCTTTACAGAAAGTTATTAAAGGGCTCAAAGACTCCATAAAATAATCCATTCACATTCACTGTCCACTTAAGCAGCAACTTCTAAATTTATGAGTTGCTGAAAAGTCATAAAACTTGCTGAGTATTAATTTCTTAGATGACCCTGGTCTGGTAAGAAAAGTGCAAACAAGAATCAGAGGAGGGAAGTTAATTCCTGCCAAATACATCCCAGACCATTCAAGAATCACTGCCTCCTCAGTGCAACATGTTTTACAGATGCTTATGTTATGATTTACTAACAATCAGGGAATGTGTCTATGGTTGGTGTTTAAGGTTTCACATTTTAGCTATTTTTTATGCAACTACGTTAATCAAATATAGTTTATTTTCAAATGCCCAAGCTGTATAATAAACTGTATATGTAAAAAAGTCAATGAAGAAACCATTGTTTTCTTCATTTTCACACTATAAATGTTACTATTGCAAACGAATTTGCACAGTCACTAAGTCTAAGTGTCTGGTGGTGAAGACAGTATTAAGTTTCTTTTTCATTTTAGGAGCGGTCCATTTGACTTCACAAATCCATACTCTATCTAAGCTACCATTTTTTTCAATTGTTTTTTCTAGCATTGTAAAAGGAGGGGTTTGCATCCCTTCCCAATGGATAGAGTTCTTATCATTAAAAAGGTAGAGGTACAACTAAAGGGTTCTTGGCAGGTAGTGCTTGACCAAACTCCTCTAGAATCTCTCATAAATAAAAGAGGGTTTGAAATATCTTTCCAAGATCAATGTTGATCAAACTCCCTTCATTGGCATACTGCTGTCATAACTGGTGTCTTTAAAGCCTAGATACTTATGTACTTAATATTTTAGTTTAAATGGAATCACTACTTTTACTTAAATAAATTTATTTTAAGATAAAAGCTTCCTATCACTATTGTAAGGAAAAAATCAATATCATGTGTCATAAAATATATCAAAACATCTAGCTAGATGCAGTTGCTTGCCAAGGCCTGCTCTCTAATTATTAAATAGAGAGATCAACACATGCTAGAGAGCTCTTAAGTACATATTAGCAACACATTGACTTGTTTTTTTCCGCACACTAATTAGAAGAAAAAATTGCAAATGGGCGCTTATCTTTCTGTGTGGCTCAGTTTTATTTAACGCTGTGCCCATTTACCTTCTAATTTCATATTAAGTACTCCAAGGAGCCAAATAGCACACTGAGAAAGACTGTTCTAAATTACCTGAAATTTCCTAAACCCAAACCCTGCCACTTCTAATTAATCCAGAGTAAGAGTTCATTCAGCTTCACTCTTATCATCTACAATCTTCACTGATCTTTCCCTTTCCCCACACCACCCATGCTAAATATATATTGTGTTTGTTCTCAGAGCAGGACTAGTCTGATTGTCTAGAAATTGTTTCCCAGCTTTACCACGGGATAGCAGTCACTATTACCCAACAACTTTCTGGCCTCATTCCCGTATTTTAAAAAATGGTCGGTCCCCATATACATTCACATCTCTTCTAGATTTGATTTTTTACCTTAATTAGGTAAAAGGGTTTAGTCATTTCTCACAAATAAAGAGATGACTAAAAAGGTCTGTCTTTCTTGAATGTGTACTATCCTGAATTTTAACAATCATTTTAACATGAATTATTTTCCTTTATCCTCCATGTTAATAACTCTACGTTCTATTTGGAAACAAGATTCATGTCTCAGCTCTGGAATAACTAAATTATTCATTCTGTTTTCTACAGACTCTAATTTGGGTTATAATATTTTTCTAATCCATGATATCATTAAACTATAAAATTCCCACATAGTAATTTTTCTATTAAAAATCAAATAATGCCAGCACAATTTATAACTTCTCTTTGAAACCACAGGAAGAGTTTTGTGACTTTTTAAAGTTTTATTAGTTAAATTAAGTTGTATTATAATCCCCTTCCCAATTTTAGTATCTTTTTTAAAAAAAAAAAACAAACTTAGCATTGTTGAAAACTAGAAATACTCAACACCAACATAAAATATGAGTCAGTGGCCAAGGCTTGATGTAGTATATGCACTTGTCATTTCTTACACAACTAAAATTTTACCAGGATATTTCCAAATATTACATGTGATCAAAAGTCTTTTCACTCATTTTATGGGCTTTAAGAGACTCACCATAATTTTGCTTATAGCTTTTTTTTCTAATACAGTTGGTCACTGCCTTGATAATCCACCAAATAATCTAGGATACAAAGCAAAGGACTGCTGGCTGGTAAGCTGCTGAGGGACCAAGCCACAAGACCCAAAAGCCATCAGAAACTGTATAAAATAACATGAAAAGAAAAAAATTTTAGCTAATGCCACAATAAAACTAGTAGTTCTATGTAGACATTAAACTTAAAACCCAGCCATATTGGCACAGAACTCTATACTAGGATGTTAGCCACTTTTAGACAACTTAAACATTCTTTCTAAAATTAATAAATGGCATCTACATTTGACAGAACCAAGGATTTGAATTAAAATTAAATAGGCATTGTATTGAGATGACCCAAATATTAATAATCCATTAAAATTGTCTCAAACTGAGGTTTTATTTTGTTTTACATAGGAGAAAAATTGCGAGAAAAAAGGAATTAGATGACAGATATGGTATTCCTGTGGTGAACTACAGCGGCAGCTCATCGTATTTACCCAGGTATCTCTTTAACGTCTTATTTGTGAAAGATTGTGATAAAACCGAAAAGAACTTTTAAATTCATTTGGCTTTTGAGATTATCACTCTATTTAACCTTGAAAGCTTTTTGCATTTTCTCATGTCTTTGTTTGCTTTCAGCAATTTATCTTCATTTTAACTTTAATCCATTTTATATCACCTGCCTCATCTTTGATCCACAAGGTTCAACCTTTTATTTTCTTTTTTTAATCTTCTGTGTCTACAGTATGGTAAGGTGGGAATAAGAAAGCCTTCTGTCTCCTGTTTTTAAAGGGGTATATAATATAATTAGCTTGAAAAGGTTATATATACGTAAGAGTATACGCGTGTGTGATTAACCAATGTGTGTGAATGCATGATTAACCAATGATCATTTTATCTATTAGATTGAAAGCTGGTATCAAAATGATATTTGTTCCATATTAAGTAGCAATTTCACATGGGAGTTACAACACTCATCCTGTCAGTTACATTATCCTCAAGGTGACAGCATTTTGTCTCAAGTGGCCTAAGCATTTCAACATTACTTCTTACAAAAGTGGAAGTAAACACTTATCAACTTTTCCATAAGGACCATGAAACTAGCATTGCAGAGGCTGTCTTATATGTTTGCATAGAATAGCAATAGTTTAGACTAGCTTCACACAATTAGGGTCATTTTTTATATTGGGTATTACAAACACAGACAAGAGACTCTTTGAGCTTTCCAAGGACCTGAAAATAATTATATATCATTGTCAACAAAATTTAAAATTAATGAGATATTCGAGTAATATCTGCAAAAATGTTATGTCACCTGTGACTCAATTCACATACAAACATAATAAAATTTAAATCTCCAGAGCAAAAGAAATAACTAATTCCATTAAAATAAAATTATCTTAAATTTTTTTTATCAAAAATATATGTAATGTGATGACTCAAATATCTGCATTAGAATTACACTCTGTTTGATAAGTGGGGTCTGCTAAAGCAAGCATGCCTGAGACAAATGTGATCACTACAGGTCTTTACTCACATATCAGTAAAACGGTAATTAGAGACTATGAAACACAGAATTTTGTAAGACAACAAAAATATTTATAAGAGAACTAGTTGTAGGCTGGAAATTACTTTCTCATAGACATCAAATCAGATAAATTAGGATTTTCCAGAAATCTTACCCAGTGAAAAGAAAATCCCAGGAGCCTAAGTTTTATTATAATTGGTCTTAAACATTTCTGAAAACAACATGAGTAGGACAGCTGTATTCTAAGGTAATTAAAGATGGTTTATACCATTCTGAAGTTATCATGGGTATCAGTATATCTATGATTTTTTTTCAGCAATTTAAGCTTGCCAAAGATATACCATAGCAGAGACACTCAGAAAATCTTCTCATAAAGTAATAATTGCTTAATATTTGTTGGACAACTTTGAGTGTCTAACACTGTCCCCCTTACACTTTTTACCTGATAAAAATCAGAGCAGAGAATTCTCAGTAGAATGTCATGAGCTTTTACGGATCAGACTTATAAACTGCCTTATATCAAAACACCACATCCTATTACCATTCCACACCTTGTTGAAGGCCCAATATAAACTTGGACTTGAAATCAAGCACTGCAGTGTTGCAAGGCAGCCTGTTTTTCACAGTAACAATTCCGCGGAGAGAAACTGCTCTCATTTCCTAACAGGTCTGAGACACTGAAATGTGACTGCTTCTCTTCAGTAATTTTCCATCAAATGTGCAAGATACATCTTGATGGTGAATCGTCGTTTCTCATTTACCTCTTCAACAAGATTGAAATATTCCTTCTCTATAACAGGACATTCATTTTACTTAAATAAAAGCAGGGTTGATCTCTGCGGCTTCATTTCTTTTCCTAAACACTTTCTCATTTAAAATATACAAATGAAAAACAAATATATATATAAAAAAACATTGTTTCTTTAGCTCATAAGAACTGATAAGAACAATGCTTTTTAATGTACTACACAGTATCTGAAAGTGATATGCAATTTGAATTGTTCTGAGTCAGCCATTTTGGTGGCTAGCTTTCTTGGTGACCACCTATCTGATTGCTGAGAATACAGGCTGCAGTAATGAATACAATTTAAAATCATGCACTGAGTATACGGATTACCAGAACAATGCGTATGAAGCCTGCTGGGAACTCAAAAGTTTTGTTTAAAGCAAAACATTTCTAGTACTAGAAATGGAAATGATTTTGAAAGCCGAAATCAGAGTAATGAACTATAGCACAATGCTTCAAAACTCACTACCATCATCCCTATCAGAGAGTTATTACACTGCAATATAAATAAAATGCCCATCCCACTTACGAATAAATTAGAAGTGAGAATCGGGATGAAGTTCATTCTGACCTACAAGTCCCTGTACAGGAATTAGTCTTCGTCAAACAGCCAGTGGCTCTATTTTCCGCAATTGCAAATACTTTGTTTCAGTATAATAGTACGTTGGATGATAAACAATAAGAAAGGAATTTAATCTTGAAAGTTTCCACATAATAAGCTTCAGTTAACTAAATGTTTCCAATGGCCCGAAATATTTCAAAATTTCCTGGGAAAGGATTTAAAAAATGATACATAACATTTATTAAAGTTTACAGCTATAAAAGAAGAATCTAGATTTTACCATATTCAGGATAAACCTCACTATTAGAACCAGGTAAGAAGTAGTCTCATCTGGAGAGAAATCCAAGATGGCTGATCGGTAACAGCTCGGGATTGTAGCTCCCACTGAAAGCTCAGAAAACGTGAGGACACCACACTTTCAGAGGAATTTTCGTCGCCCAGGGACCAGAATATTTCCAGTGGAGGAGCCCCGCGGGTCGCCAGCGTGACTTCTGTGGCTGGCGCAGCAGTTTTGTCATCGCCTCGGCGCGGCAGCTCTTCGTGCACAGTAAACGGGACTGGTTCCCCTACTGACTGGTGTTTGGAGCTCTGGGAAGGCAGAGCCGCTTGTTGCGAACTCAAGAAGGAAGCCAGACCGGAGATTCCCAGGCAGAAGAGTACCATCAGTTTTATCGCTGCTGTTTTGGCCGGTGCAGAGGGTTGCTCGGATTCCAGCACTGGGAATCAATAAATTGGACATCCTCTCGGGAACCTAATCAGAAAGGAGCTAATTGTAAAGACAACAGATGGATAAAATCACAATAAAGGGAAAAAACAGCCTAAAAAGGCTGAGAATACCGAAAGTCAGAACCCCTGTCCCTCTACAGGGGATAGCAATTCCTCATCAGCAACGGAACAAGCCCTAAAGGAAGAGGACTGTGTTCCATTATCTGAAGTAGGCTTCAAAAGGTGGATGATAAAAAAATTTTTGGGAGTTGAAAGAACTTGTTCTAACCCAATGTAAAGAAACTAAGAACTTTGAAAAAAGGTTTGACAAAATGTTAAAAAGAATGGACAATATAGAGAGGAATATAAATGAACTAATGGAGTTGAAAAATACAACACGAGAACTTAGTGAAATATGCATAAGTTTGAATAGCCTAATTGATGAAGCAGAAGAAAGGATATCAGAGTTCGAAGACCAATTTAATGAAATAGAACGAGAAGACAAGAATAGAGAAGAAAGGATAAAAAGGAATGAGCAAAGTCTCCAAGAATTATGGGACTATGTGAAAAGACCTAATCTACGGTTGATAGGTGTACCTGAATGTGATGGAGAGAATGAATCCCAGCTAGAAAATACTCTTCAGGATATTATCCAGGAGAATTTTCCCAATCTAGCAAAGCAGGACACTATTCAACCTCAGGTAATACAGAGAACACCACAAAGATATTCCTTAAGAAGAGCAACCCCAAGGCACATAATCGTTAGATTCACCAGGGTTAAAATGAAGGAGAAAATACTAAGGGCAGCCAGAGAGAAAGGTCTGGTTGCCCACAAGGGGAAGCCTATCAGACTTATCTCAGCAGAAACCCTACAAGCCAGAAGAGAGTAGGGGCCGATATTTAACATCCTTAAAGAACAGAACTTTCAGCCCAGAATTTCATATCCTGCCAAACTAAGCTTCACAATTGAAGGAAAAATAAAATCTTTTATGAACAAGCAAATACTCAGAGATTTTATTACCACCAGGCCTGCTTTACAAAAACTTCTGAAAGAAGCATTACACACAGAAAGGAACAACCAGTATTAGCCTTTCTAAAAATACACCAAAAAGTAAAGAGCATCAACATAAAGAAGAATTTACATCAATGAATGGATAAAATAGCCAGTTAACATCAAATGGCAGTAATCCTAAATTTAAATCGACTAAATCCCCCAATCAAAAGATACAGCCAAAACCTAATGGTATACTACATCCAGACCCATTTTATATCCAAAGATACACAAAGACTAAAAACAAAGGGTTGGAGAAAGATTTACCAACCAAATGGAGAACAAAAATAAATAAATAAACAAAAAGGAGTTGCAATTCATGCATTTGATAAAACAGATTTCAAAGCAACAAAGATAGAGTGGTATAAGGATCAATGCATCCTAACACCCAGATACATAAGACCCATAAAGAGATTTAGACTCAAGGAGACAGAAAATTAATAAGGATATCCAGAATTTGAACTCAGATCTGGAACAAGTAAACTTAATAAGTACTTGTAGAGCTCTCCACTTTAGATACATAAAATATACATTCTCCACTTTAAATACACAAAATAATGATCGGCCATTATTAATACCCATTCATAGAATAAAGCAATATTCCTGTTCTCTCTCCCTCTTTTTCTTCCTCTCTTTTCCTTTCCTTCTAAAAAAAAAAAAAAGAAGAAGAAGTAGTCTCATCTGAAAGAGTGAATGAATAATTACTCTGTTCATTTATCAAGAACGTGAATATTTTTTGACTGAAAAGGAGGTAGAGGTTAGAGCAGCACAGCTGGCTGACACTTCAGAGCCAGGTGAGCTGAGCTTTTCATTTGCAAAAATTAAATTTTTTGGACCTCAGCTTCTTTGTCTGTGAAATGGGACTGGAATAAATACTGTAAACTGCTATACAGTGTTTCTTGCAGCGCATCCTGAAACATCCTGGGCATTCACATTCATTAACTTTATATCCCACAATAATTATACAAGATTAACAAAACATTTCCAACAACTATTCAGAAATTCCGCTTCAATAATTTATATAAAATAAAATCGTTTATATAAAATAAAATCATTTTGCTTTCTAGGTGCCAGTTTTTTGTGACTAGACACTTCCAGAGTCTAAAAGTTGTTTGTTGTGTATATAGAATAAGTAAAATTTTCTCCCCTGAAAACATATACGTTTCATCTGATTACCAAAAGCAGGAAACAAAACAATAAAAGCCTTTATTTTTCATCAACATTTCCAAATTCAGCATGGCAGAGTGAATAACGATGGACTTTGGAATCAGAAATAGTGTGTTAAAGGCCTAGTTTTGTTGTAAACATGTTCAAGACACTTGAAAGGTTTGAGCTTTAGTTTCCTCATCTGCCAAACTGGGGTAATACTGCTTTGAAAACTGAAGGAACTAAGTAAAAATATGTTTAGTGTGTATGTGTGTGTATGTGAAATTATATGTATTTAAAATTATACACATATAAATTTGGCAAAGTGTTTCAAATCATAAACCAATAAATCTATATGATTTTAGATCAAGAATGTATAATTAAGAATGACTAGATTAATCAAACATTTCTATGCAGCAGTTAAGTACTTGGTTTGTGCTCAGTGCTTTCAATTTTATCTATATAAGCTATGATACCTAGGTCTAGATATTTGTAACTTAAGACCATCTTCTATAATGGAATGCTAAGAATCTACATGGGATAAGATATTTTTGTCCAAACCTAAACTCCAAATAGTGCAAAAAAAATCATAAATAAAACAACTGCTATTAGGATTCTTGATTTTCAGGTTGACTCTAACTCCTAGAAAGTACCAAATTATCAGTGGTCTGTATTCCTTCCTTGAGGTATTATGGAAATTAGAGATTTTAATGATTTTCTATGCAATGTCCTCACTTGCCGTTTAATTTCTTCCCTGCCCCCCCACCTCCCGAAAATAGAAAGGAACTAAATGTAAGAACAATATTAATCACTTGGCTTTTTTTTTTTTGGAGACAGAGTTTCACTCTTGTTACCCAGGCTGGAGTGCAATGGCACAATCTCGGCTCACCACCACCTCTGCCTCCTAGGTTCAGGCAATTCTCCTGCCTCAGCCTCCTGATTAGCTGGGATTACAGGCACATGCCACCATGCCCAGCTAATTTTTTTGTATTTTTAGTAGAGACGGGGTTTCACCATGTTGACCAGGATGGTCTCAATCGCTTGACCTTGTGATCTACCCGCCTCAGTCTCCCAAAGTGCTGGGATTACAGGCTTGAGCCAATGTGCCCAGCCAACTTAGCTTTTTACAGTTGAGAAATTGCCTTTGTTTTTAGAAAAGCAGTGATAGAACTGTCAAGTAATAATAATAATAATAATAATAATAATACTTGTTTAATGATTCATGGATTTTGTTTAAAGATGGCTTAAATGAACACTTCTGTAGAGTCAATATTTGGAAATGTCTAATAAGTCTCCCACCCATAACCTTGCTCTTTCTATCCAGCTGTTGATTTTCTGTGGTATAGTTCACACTGCTTAAAAAATTCAGACCCCTAGAGTTTCAGTAGATGTCACGTTACTTTCTGTCCCATCCCTTTGTTTTGATTTCTTTTAGCAATTGTTATGTTGTTCATGTACTTGTCTCCTTGTTTAATAAATACGTTTAGCTTGTGCACTAGTCCATTTTTGTATTACTATAAAAAATACCTGAGATTGGATAATTTATAAGAAAAGTGGTTTACAAGCACATCGGCATCTGCTTCTGGGGAGATCTTAGGGAGGTTTTACTCATGGTAGAAGGCAAAGCAGAAGCAGGCAACTGACATGGCAAGAGCAGGAGTAAGAGAGAAATAATGGGGAGGTACTACACACTTTTAACAACCAGATCTCCAGGACTCATGCACCATGGCAAGGACAGCTTCAAGAGGATGGTGCTGAACTATTCATGAGAGAGTCACCCCCATGATCCAGTCACTTTTTACCAGGGCCTATCTCCAACACTGGGGCTTACCATTCAACACGAGATTTGGGTGAGGACAAAAACCCAAACCATATCAGCTTGGGATTTTTGCCTGGCTTATTCACCATGTTCTGTTAACATCAAGAATAGTGTCTGGCCTATAATAAGCACTTAATAATTACTAATTGAAACAGTAAATCCAGATGCCCAACATATATAGTGGAAAGGCTAAGCACTTTCAAAAGCATACTGCCTTCCTAGACTTTCTTCATCAAGGTATGATTCTACCTTCCTTTACAAGTTGAATTTTCCTCAAAAAAAAAAATCTAATAATGTGGTGCTGTCTTTGGCTCATAGTTAAAATAGGGTGCCACTTATCTAAAAAGAGTAAAAAAAAAAAAACGGGTTCCTATTAGGAGCAAAACCGCAGGCAGTCTCATAAAGTGAAAGCCTGAAAAAAAATGTCAGACAATAAATCTATGTTTTAGCAAACCTGACAGAGATTTCCTCGATGGGAAAAAAAGCTGCATGACAAGCTTTTGTTAGATGGTAAAAGTAGACAACATCATCCTGACAGTCATCCAGTAAGATGCATAGTGGTAAAGTATCTACCCCTCCTGAATTAATTACTAGAGAGAGTGCAATTTTTGAGACTGATGGACAATTTTCACTTCAAGGATTTCTTTACCTATTTACAAAATAACTTTTATTTATCATTATCCAACTCACCATACATAATACCATTTTGGTACTTCTTTCTAAGTTGCCACCTGTCACAACCCTTTTAAATGCACCTAGGCTCCTGGCTACAAACATTTTCTGGGAGCATACATAAACCTGGGCAGAGTTAGTCACAAAGTTTGTCCCATTTTCAATCAACTTGTTCTTCTTGACTTTTAACTCTCATTTGTCTCCTAAACTTGCCTCAGACCCTCTTCATTTGTAATTTACACTTTCCTTACACACCATTGTATTTTTCAGTTTTTAGTGTGTCTGCTCCTCTCCCACTACAGGCAGACTCTCCTGATTTCCAACACATTAGAGGAGAGGGAGAGATCATACCTCTTCAACAGACTTCAGAAGAATGTTACCAATCATGCAATGGATTTTGGGTATCGAGTGCTGCATTCTGATTTCTTTGGTCATTGACAGCCTAATTATGCTAACTGTAATAATTCTCATTTAACTAGAGAATGTCTTCTTGTAACAATATTCTGCTTTGTTTTATCTCACCTCTTGCATGGAAAGCTCTTTGAAAGCAAGAATGATGTTTTACTCAGCTCGGAAGCCATTGCGTCAGCTAATACAATGCTGTCTACCTACTACTTTTAAAAGAGTTAAATTAACTGGAGCGAATTCAATTCTTGTCAAATGAGATTTTAAAAAATATTTTACTGCCAAGTTTTAATTTCTAAGTGATATGCTTCTGTATATGTAAAATAAAGAACTCTTATTTTATGAATCTGTTTTGTTTTGGATAACCTTATAATTCATTAAATAATTAAATATAAATCATTAAATAATTGCTGCCTAGCTCGAAAAATCAAACTTGAAATCAAATATAAGCAAGGCAGCATATTAAATTGTTATACAAGTTTTACTGATGTTATGTGTTAGAATCACCTAGGAAGGGGATTTTAAAAAGGTAGGGGAGCATAAATCCCAGACGTACTTCCTGAATTGGAATCCTATCTGACACGGACATACATCCTTGATAAAGCACCATTGAGAGAAACAGAGACAAATATAATTAAAGAAATTCAGAGAATCAAGATACCTTACAGAGCTACCACGAAAATCAAATCAGCTACATTTTGAGAACTGGCATCATAATCTGGAAAATGCTGTAAAATATTAATGGCCATTATCTTCACCATCACCGCTTTTAGTAGGAATTTTCAGGTAGCTCCCTAGGGGAAACATTTTTGAGCTTTGCTTCAGGGATACACTGTTTGGAGAAAGACCACATTTTTTAAACACCCTATGAATCTTCACTTTTTCATCGTGATTAATTTTTGTTTATTCAATACGTTTTCAAATCAGTCCAACCCTTAAAAATCACCACTCTTTTTCTGATTTACAAAATTATCCTCTTTAAAGCTTACTTCAATCCTCAATCTATTCAAGTGCTTCTAACTTGGTATATTTTTCTTGTTAATTTTTAAAAACTTCACAAAAGATATACATATTCATCTCTTAGACAATACAAATTATAGAATAATATGTGGTATTAGTGTGATTCACATCCTCAGACATTAAATAGTATCAATCACAACTTAATCTGTAAATATGAAATTGTCTACTATATTCAAAATAATTGAATAACTGATTGCTTTGCTTCAAATGAAACTTTACCAGATTCTATTTGGCCTACACCATAATTCTTAATTAACACTCTTAAGTTCCACAACATGGATCAAAAACAATGGTAAATCATTACACTAACAGATAGTAGCTTCTAAATTAATTTTTAAGCACTAACAGCAATTCTGCTATTTCAAGCTGCATTTAGATCATAAATTATTCTATGGGCTCTGTTGCCTGTACCAAATAAATGTGGAGTTACTGATCTATATGAAGATGGCAATTTGGCAAAATATTTAGAGCACAAGGAACAAAAGTATTACCTCTTCTTGGTCAGGACCCTCTTGTAGCTGAAAATAACGATGCGAACCTCACCAAAAAGTCCTGAAACAGTTGTTGAAAACCTGCTTCATCTTCAGCAGACACCTGAGAAGAAACTAGTTAACAGCTTGACAGATTCAAGACAGGAACAAGCAACTTTCCTTGGCACTATTTTAAATTGTTACAAAGGAGGGTGAATCAGTGAAACTGGGGTCGGGGTGTAGAGGGGGAAGTAATAATTGCTTGACAGAAAAGAAGAGGTGTGCAATAGACAATGCTAAAAGAAAAACAAAGTTACAGTTTCTAAAATATGCATTAAAAATAAACCATTATGAAGTACAAGTACTTAGAAAAATTAATTTTGTTTTACTTTCAGCAAATGAAAGATATATATCTAGAAATCAAAATAAAGTCTAATTTTTAAATGATATTAAACCACAAAAATCTGTTCAAGAATTAGCTGGCGAGGATGTGGAGAAATAGGAACACTTTTACACTGTTGGTGGGAGTGTAAATTAGTTCAACCATCGTGGAAGACAGTGTGGCAATTCTTCAAGGACCTAGAAATAGAAATTCCATTTTACCCAGCAATCCCATTACTGGGTATATAGCCAAAGGATTATAAATCGTTCTATTATAAGGACATATGCACACGAATGTTCATTGCAGCACTGTTTACAATAGCAAAGACCTGGAACCAACCCAAGTGCCCATCAATGATAAACTGGACAGGGAAAATGTGGCACATATACACCATGGAATACTATGCAGTCATCAAAAACAATGAGTTTGTGTCCATTGTAGGGACATGGATTAACCTGGAAATCATCATTCTCAGCAAACTGACACAAGAACAGAAAATCAAACACCGCATGTTCTCACTCATAGGTGGGTGTTGAACAATGAGAATACATGGACACAGGGAGGAGAATATCACACACTAGGGTCTGTGGGGGGGAACTAGGGGACTAGGGGAGGGACAGCAGGGTGTGGGGAGTTGGGGAGGAATAACATGGGGAGAAATGCCAGATATAGGTGATGGGGAGGAAGTCAACAAACTACATTGCCATATACTTACCTATGCAACAATCTTGCATGTTCTTCAAATGTATCTGAAAATCTAAAATACAATAAAATATATATATTTTTTAAAAATCCTCACACCTGTAATCCCAGCACTTTGGGAGGCTGAGGCAGGTGGATCACGAGGTCGAGATTGAGACCATCCTGGCCAATGTGGTGAAACCCCATCTCTACTAAAAATACCAAAAAATTAGCCAGGCGTGGTGGCACGTGACTGTAGTCCCAGCTACTCTCAGAAGAATCACTTTAGTACAGGAGGTGGAGGTTGCAGTGAGCCGAGACTGCGCCACTGCACTCCAGTCTGACAACAGAGCAAGACTCTGTCTCATTAAAAAAAAAAAATCCTCCATCTTGTTTTTCTCTTAGAGCCACTTCCATTCTTCTCTATTTCTAGGACATCAATTTTAATCTTCTCAAGGGACTTTGGCTTTGGAAACCTCACGATATGGTTTGGATATCTGTCTTCACTTAAATCTCATGTTGAACTATAATCCCTAATTGGAGGTGGGACCTGGTGGGAGGTGACTGGATCATGGGGGTGGAGTTCCCATGAATGGATTTCCCTTCCGAGGTGATTGTAAGTTCCCTGAGGCCTCCCCTGAAGCAGCTACTACCATGCTTCTTGTACAACCTGCAGAACTGTGAGCCAATTAAACCTCTTTTCTTTAAAAATTACCCAGTCTCAGGTATTTCTTTATAGCAATGCAAGAATGAACTAATACACCTTGCTAGAAAGGAAAGTGCTAGACAGCAATTTCTGCTTTGCAGAATCATACTGTAGCTGCTGTAGCTTTACACTCACATGAACAATGGGAATTACAATGGTACCTACCTCAGGGGATGCTGTGAGAATTAACTGTTCCCATCTGTAAATGCTTAGTAAAGCCCCTGGCGTGTAGACAGTGTTCCAATAAATTTTAGATTATTTTTATATTTATGATCTTCCATAAACTGTTTCTGAGGAAAGGAAACAGCTAATATTTTACCTGCATTAAAAATAGAGAAAATAACAGGGAGAGAGAAATCTTTTTTAAAAACAAAATTCTCAAAACATTATCCTTTCTCATAGTGTTACCAAATGTGGCTCTAACTAGGGTAGTAACTATAGTGTGATCTCCTTAAGATACTTACTTTGATTCCTTTTAAACGTAAAATCAAAAGTGAACAACCTCTGACCTAGTCATCAAAACACTCACATCCTGCCTATGGATCGTGAGGGTAATATGGACACAGTATGAAGAAACCTGATAAAAGGCCAGTAACATCAGCCATCATATCTTCAGCAAGCAGGCTGAGGGTCAACACTGCTTGCAGGCTACCACAAAAACACAACTAGATCCAACAGAGCAAAAATGAGTAAGTACAACTTTGCTCATCCCTCATTCTTACTAATAAAGTGCCATACACTTGGGCATTGAATCCTAATCACTGCGGTTTGGGGCAGTTTTTCTTGAAACAAATGTCTATTTCAAGACAAAATCAGCAGCTATATAATCCAGATATTTTCCTAACTGTTCAATTTAGAAACAAACGGTAATTTCCTGTCCTAGAAAGTCAAGCACATGGGATTACATATGAAAATTCAATTTTCTGCATTTTGAAGAAACATGCTCGGCCCATGGACTTTGAAAATATTGACACTCATGGTCAGTTACATGCACACTAAGTGTTGGTGTTCTGGGCACACAGGGATAATGCATATGTCTCTTAAAATAATGCTGTCTTTTTAAAAAAATTGATTTTTTTAACTTACTGTTAATTAAGTGGCTTTTGCACAAATAATATATTTACTTTGTATCCCAAGATGTCATTATATGTACTGTTCATTTTTAAAAATTGGCTCACATAAACAAGAGCAAGTTGATGTTATAAAAATAAAATTTACCTTCAGATTATTACCAAGGTATAGTCAAACATACTTTAACACATTAAATAACTGAAGATTGTTTATTAGCCATTTTTAAATCCATAAATTAAACTTGACTGCTTACTCAACCCTTTCATTTATTAATAAAGCATTTTGGTGGCGCTTACTGGGTAGTAATGGCGAAATGTCTGCTCTTTCTCTTCCACCATCACTCAAACCTTCAGTAGCACCTCAACTCTTCTTTTACCTGAAAATTTACTTAGTTTCTGGAACCATAAATACAATAATTGGCTCCCAATTTCTGACTCAGACATCTATAGTGGGGTCAGAGATCTTTCTCTCTTGTTCTATCTCATTATCTAAGATTTCTGCCTTGCCTGGAATTCAGCTTCATGTCTGTCCCTAAGATCTACTACTCCATCTGTTCAGGAATGTTGAGCCTTCTCTTCTTCTTTCTCTGCATTATCCTATCTGGCACAATCTGTTCCCAACTAAGATTCAGTTGTTACTCTGCAGGGTATAGATCACATGTTAGCATGCATGTCATGGCTAGGAAAACAAGGCACGTATTCAGTAGCATTTTGTTTAAACTTATATTGACAAGAATAACTGTTTAAGTTAAATGCTTGCTTATAAACTAGACCAAATTATAGTCAATTCTCATAACCTTGAAGACATACGATCTTTATTGAATTCATTTAAGGAAACTGTCAAAATTGTTTACCATGCCTAGAATATCCATGCTTTATTTATTGCCACTCCCCTCCATTAACAGCTATTACCTAGCCCACTGCTTCAAGAGAATACACTATCCATTTGCATGCCTATCAGTGATGAAGCGTTCTACATCAGCACAGGCATTAACCAATCAGAATAGAGGCTGAACATAACAATGGGACAGAATAAAGATTGCTTTCTTCCTCACATCATAGTCTAACTAGGTTCTCTATGGACATCCTTCTGCACTGTGATTCAGAAAGTTAGGCTCCTTCCTTTTAGCAGCTCCCACCAATCATCTGCATCTAGCCAAGAAATGAAGAAAAGAAATGAACATGGAAAAGGAACACCTGCTCTTAAAGATCTTGGCCTGCAGATGATATACATCACTTCCTCATACATTCCATTGGCAAAAATGAGTCACATGTCCCACCCAAATGCAAGAGGACTGAGACTATAGCCTAGCAATCTACTGAGCTGTGCAAACCATTATTTCTGCCATATATAAAAAATATTAAAAGGTAAAAAGAACTGCAGAAAAAAAAATTGACCAAGAGTAATATATATTTGGAGTACACAGGCAAAGAGTTTGCAAATTTAAATGTCTTATTTGGAATAGGCCTCATTGAAGAGGTGACACATGAGGAAAACTTAAAGAGCAATATAGGTACCATACATGTTACCTGGAGGAATTGCATTTCAGGAAAACTGAAAAGCCAGTTCAAAGGTCCTGATGTGGGATAGCACCTGGTAGGTTCAAGGAAAAGTAAGAAGCCCAATGTGATTGGAGTAAAGTTACAGAGGACGTCTGAGAAGTAAAGGGGCCTAGGAGAGCTGTAAAAGTCACTGTAAGGACTTGGTTCTGAAACACATAGAAAGCCCTTGCATTTTAAGTTGAAAAATGATCTGCTCTGGGTTACAGTTTAACGAGACCACTCACAATGCTGTTTGAGAATACACTGGAGAGGGACAGGTATAAAAATGAGAGACCAGTTAGGAAACTATTACAATAATCCCAACAAGGGATATCAATAGGTTAGATTCAGGGAGGAGCAGAGATTTTAAGAAGTGGCAAAACTCTGTATATATTTTGAAGGTCGAGTCAAGGTACATTCTGATAGAGTGAATATAACCTAAGAGAATGAAAGTAGGCAAAAATGATCCTAAGATTTTTGGCCTAAGCAAGTAGAAATTTGAAGTTGTCCTTAACTTATACATGGTATGTGAGTGAAGCAAATTTGTGGGGAGGACAAGAGTAAGAATCCATTTTTGGACATATTAATTTTGAAATATCTATTAGAGATCTGAATAGATTTTTCTTTTTTTTTTTTTTGAGACAGAGTCTCACTCTGTTGCCAGGCTGGAGTGCAGTGGCACAACTCCGCCTGCAGGGTTCAAGTGATTCTCCTGCCTCAGCCTCCTGAGCACCTAGAACTACAGGCATATGCCACCACGCCCAGCTAATTTTTGTATTTTTAGCAGAGACAGGGTTTCACCATGTTGGTCAGGATGGTCTCAATCTCTTGACCTCATGGTCTGCCCACCTCGGCCTCCCAAAGTCCTGAAATTACAGGTGTGAGCCACCATGCCCAGCCTATGAACAGATTTTTCAAATAGTCAGCTGGATATATGGTCCTGAAATCGTGGGAGAGCTCTGAGACAAAGATACAAATTTGGCAGTTGTTGACACTGGATAATATTTAAGCCATGAGGCACAGGAGATCAACAAAGTAGGAAGAATAGAGAGGGGGCTGTCTAAAGTCTGAGTTCCAGACCAAGCCAACATTAAGAGGACAGTATAATAAGTAAGATAAACCAAAAAAATAGAGAGAGAAAAGACACAGAGAAATACAGAAATAAACCCAGGGAAGTGTGGTGTCCTGGGAGCTAAGTGAAGAAAGAGATTTCAGGAAACAGGAATTATTGACTGTGTAAAATGCTGCTAATAAGTCAAGTAAGATGAGTCCTGAGTATCAAATTTAGCACCTGAGGGTTTTTGTTGACCTTGATGAGAGCAACTTTGGTGGGATGTGGAGTGGCAAAAACCTGAGAAGAGTACATATATGAGAGATACAAAGAGAGGAATTAGAGACTGGAAGTATCGGTAACTCTTTCGTCGACTTTTGCTATAAAAAGAAGCAGAGAAACCAGGCTGGAGTGGAAATTTTGTTAAGAGCTAGGTTTTTTGTTTGTTTGCTTTTTTAAGATGAGGTAATATCAGGTTGTTTCTAATATGCTTTAATAGTAAGATGCTTGAGACTCAAATATAATCACAGACTTACTTTATAACTTTCTTTAGATGCTGGTGATAGTGACACAATTTTCAGTTCTATTCTTGGTCAAAAAAATTATTATTTTGGTTTCCCTTCGATGATTAACATAGAAAAATGCTTATTCAACCCTGCTAAAAATTTATTACTCTAAAAATGTATTCTATCAACTAATGCCTTCTCCCAGTTTACCTTAAAGTTAGTACAATTCTCACCTTGGGAAAATGTGAAAGGTGCATTGATCTCTCTGTCCCTGCCTGCCAAAATATGACACACAGGAGTGTTTTTCCCATTTTAAATTTGAATCATCAAATTGTTTCTCTCCTCCCGTCCTTTTGCCTAAAAAACTGTACCTTCCACAATTAAAAGAAATGCATGTCTTCAGAAGATGAATCTGTATCTACACACATGACATCACTCTCACCATCAGCATCTCTACAGGTGCTTTTTAAAGAGAGATACTTCTCAAAAAAAGCCTAGTGGATCCACGCCTTCCACCCTAAAGTAGAGTTATGTGGCAACTTTGCAACGAACTGGTGACAAGTGAATCAAGCAGCATAGAGCTGAAGCTGTTAAGAATGGATATTAATATGTCTGGGGAAAAGGCAGGTCAATGAACATTCAACATTTTTTCCACGGTAAACACATAAAGTTTAACTTTCTGAGTCAACTGTTGGTTCTAGCAAAGCAAAGAAATTATAGACTGAAAATATATAATGTAAAATTCTAAATACTCCTTTAAATTAACATTAAGAACCTAAAATAACTGTTTTGGTAAGAAATGGCATGTAGGTGCTATTCGGACATATTTTTGATTATTTAAGTAAGTGGTTACCAAACAAAACTAATTGAAATAGAACAGGAAGTAATTCAGTGTGTTTAACTGAACCAACATTTCCTCAGAGTCTATAATGTGCCAGGCTCTGTGCTAGGAGTACAAACATTTTTTTTAAAAAGGCATTTTCTTAACCTTTGAACAGTTCACATTTTCATGAGAGAGACAGAAAGTTAAACAATGAAGATATAATGTGGCATAAAATATTAGAGATAAGTACAAAAAGATATGAAAGCACAGAGTCATCTATTCCACTGGTAAGGAGGGAAGAATTAAAGAGAAGAGTTAATATTTGAAGGATAAAAATGTCTTTCTAGAGGTGAGAAAGGGTTGGAGGTCAGAAAGAGAGGTCAAAACAATTTAAGACAGAAGTAATGCTAAGAACAAAGCTAAGTGGCTACAACATGATGTTATCAAGAACGAAACGTGCAGCTGTCAGAATTCCAGTAGTCCTGCTTCTCCAAAACAAGGCAGCCAGAGCAAACAATGAACTTAACTTCCCAGAGGCTGTCTCTGAAGAGAGCACCTGGGAGGGAGTCCATCACTAACGTGACATGCAGCAGACACAGAGGTGGTAAAGGAAGAATACCACCTTATGAGGAGACCGCTTGCAGGAAGAAATAAACAGGAAAGTTATCATCCTTGATTCCTCTCCTTTCCTCACTGCCACCTTCCCCACCATTATCTCAATCATTAGCCAGTCTTAAGATTTCCTCTCCAAAATATATCATAATTCTGCCTCTTCTCACTATCTTCTCTGACACTCCACAAACCCAAGCCATCACACCTCTCTCCCGGATTACTATAATAGCTGTCTCTCTGACAATTTTGTGTCCCCAAAATCTACAGTGGTCATTTTAAATCATGAATCAGAGTATATAGTTCTCTTAAATCTCTATTGGAGTCCTATTGCAATCAAAACAAAAATCAGCGACTTACTTATGTCTATAAGGCCATGTATGATTTGGCTCCTGCCTATGCCACCACCCTCATCTATTTATTTACTTTGCATGGAATTCTCCTCCCCATGACCTTTATATAGTCAACTCTCTCTCTGTACAGTTTTCAGCCAAAGTGTCACCCCATCAAGACCTTTTCTAATCATACTATCTAAAGTGGCCCCCCATTCCCCTATTACCCTGTTATATTTTCTATATAGTACCTATCACTATTTGAAATGATCTTGTTTATTTATTATGTTTACTTGTTTACTATCTCTTTTCTCTCACTGTGCTAGTAAACTTCAAATATTTAAAAAATTTTTCCATCATGGTTACTTCTGTTTCCTCAGCACCTGGAATAGTGTATATAACTGAATAACCACTCCATGAATAACCATTAGATCTCTGAGAAAGTTTTAGTAGAAGGATAAAGGTGCTCAGAGAATTTTTAGAAGTTTGCTCTGTGATGCATTATATAAAATTTCTGTGTATCCTTCTAAGAAACCTAATACAAAGGTCTATATTCTTCAAAGCATTCAGAGACAGATCGAAGTGCTGTGGCAGCTGACCATGCAGTCCTGGGCTTCAAAGAAAACAGGCCCCACTTTATACAGAATGTAAGAGCAAGTTCTAGTTGGCGATGCCCCCTCCACAAATAATATAGTTCCTATGTGATAAAAATATGTATGTGCCCATTTGTCTTTATGAAACAATATGTTTAGTGGTAATAGTCAAAGGCAAGAGGATTTACACAGGAGCTATAACTGGTAGAGGTTCTGATGAAAATTTTCGAGAACTAGAAAATAAGGAAAATTAAATTTTGTCATAAAAATATTGATGGTGAATAATGAAACTGTAAAATGAGGATTTTGGAGGTAGAATTGGCATTATGATTCTGTCCGACACATTCCATGGAAGAGAGATCTCACATCTAGAAGACATAAATAGTCACCAGACAGAAATCCCACACTGTGCAAGATTCCTGAGGTTCTACCATGAGGTGGAAAAAAGTCTCCAATTTCCTCATCTCATTCCATGTTTCTCATGCAAGCTTCTGATTATAATTCAGTATCGCCGGTCCCATGATGCTAGGAAAAGAGTTGAACTAGATCAAGCCGACATGTTGCAATCACCAGAAAGGGTGGGATTGTCTGTGGGCCTTGGTGATAGTGCATCACAGCCCAACTTCTTCCTCAGACCAACCAGCCTCTTACACTTCCCTTCCACAGGTGTCAGTCCCAAGAGCACTTCCTCATATACTCTCTATGAGCCCATTCTCCAGTTCACAGTTTACATTCCTGGGAATCCAATCTGCAATCTCTGTCTCCAATAGCAGGATCCAGGTGGTCAGATGAGACTGTCAGCAATCTGTCTCTATCTCTCAGCTCTGCATTGAAGACATAATTAGTAAGGCTCTCCTTTGTGATAGAAAGGATATTAGATCATTTTATCAAAATTCTTTTTTTTCCAAAGGCAAATTCATGAACATAAATTTGTCTACTGTCAACTCTTTTCAGAAATTTTGGTTAACAATGGCTAGATGTAAAGCAGGCTGATATGCCATTTAAGGAATTGACAAAATAAAATTAAACATGCCAAAAATTAGAGAAAATATATCATAAAAATCATCCACAAGAAATGAATGCTTATTCTAATTTCTCACAATAAATAATTGGGTATATGAACTTCAAAATAAGTCACTAAGAGGTTTGACGTAAAAAGGTAAAATTATTCAAAGCAGTGTTTAGGAAATTAGAATGTCCAGAAGCAATTACAATTATTACTATAATGTACTATATGATTACTATGTCAGATTTGACATGTGACACAAAAATACAAAAATTTGAATGATCAAAATTAATTGGCTAAAAATCCTTAAAATAAGATGTGTCAAAAGCATAAAATTATCTAGAAAGTGAGAGGAAAAGTCACCCCAAATATTACATTTTGCTATGACATTTTAGAAATAAACTAAGGTTTAAATGTCACATGGAAAATTAGCAGAGGGATCTTAAGAATGCTAAATGTTGATGATATAAAAAGACATAAAAAATATTTGAAGTAAACAGATATTGGAAAAAATTCACATGAAATGCTACTGATTACTTGTGATGAAATATTGCTTTCTAAATGTCAAATATATATATATTTATGAAAAATAAGTCACCCTATAATCTTTAGAATTCATCAACTAGAAGGTTATTTGAACTGCTTATATGAAGAAAAATAAAAACTAGTAATCTTCATAAGCTTTTAAAAGCATTTCACCCAGTATAAATTGTGGCAAGTTGTTAAAATAAATACGATTTTGGTAAATTGGTATGTTTTCCATACTACAAATTTTTATTAGAAAAATTTAATTTCAGATAATTAGTTTTTGGAGAATGGATTTTCGTGAGTTGGCCTGCCTCAAGCAACATAGCCACTGGCAGCCACAGTCTTTTTTATTATTTTTTAAAAATATTTTTTTATAATCTTATACCCTACTAAGCAGAACAACTCCATCTAAAATGCTTACTTCCTTTCCAAGAGCTCCAACAAAAGTCCTGGCATTCGCATTAATCAGGACAGCTTGGATCATGAGTCCATAGTAAATGTTCACCAGTAAATGTGGCCAGAGAAATGGAATATGATGACCACTCAAGCTTGATCCTCATGATGCCCTCTGGACCTAGGAGAGCAGTCAGGCCCATGTGAATCACATGGACTGCAAATGGGAGAAGGAAAACTCTCAGAAGGAAAACCTGGGTCTATTACCAGAAAAGAACAATAGATGTCTGTTGCATCTTTCAGTTTGACAATTGGAATTAACTTTTGTCTTGTCTAGCAGCATTTCTCTAACCATTGCTAAAGAAGCCAAATTTCGTTATGGCTTTCAAAAGAGGATCTCTTATTATATCTGTACTTTTTCAATCCAGTTGAACTCAGAGAGAGGGGAAAAAGAATTTATTTTTTCCAAACCAAAATTTGTTTGTTCATTTTTTTTTTGAGATGGAGTCTTACTCTGTCACTCAGGCTGGAGTGCAATGGTGCGGTCTTAGCTCACTGCAACCTCCGCCTCCAGGGTTCAGGTGATTCTCTTGCCTCAGCCTCCTGAGTAGCTTGCATTACAGGTGCCTGATACCACACTCAGCTAATTTTTGTATTTTTAGTAGAGACAGGGTTTCACCATATTGGCCAGGCTGGTCTTGAACTCCTGACCTCATGTGATTCACCTGTCTTGGCCTCCAAAAGTGCTGGGAGTACAGGCGTGAGTTGTGGTGCCCAGCCAATTTGTACTTTAGACCATGCTTTTAAGAGTAATCTTATCCTTTTTTTCCTAATTTTCAGAGGTTGTAAAAATATTAATCTCTCTGCTTTTTTGCTTGGATTCCAACATTTAAATTACTATTCTATACCTCTGATTGACAAAGAAAAGAATGTCCCCAGGTTAAAGCAAATACAATTTGATATGTTAGTTATTACAAACTTTCATGGAAAATTACTGTGAAGAATTTTTGGCTGATTTGTAGTTGTTTTAACTTTTAAAACATGAAATATTATTACATTTTACCATGCTTAATCTCCAAATCAATTACCTCTTCCTTAGAAAACTGAGAGTTGACATATTTGTAATAAAGCAAAATAAAATTACAAGAGTCAAAACTGAACCTTCAGATGATACTGAAAATGTTCTCACATTCTTTCCCTCAACAATCATTCCACAAATATACATTCAAAACCTGCTATGAGCCAAGAACTGTTCCAGGTTCTAGGAACAGACTAAAACAAACATCCTACCCTCATGTACCTTATATTTAGCAAAGGATACAGATAGCAAACAAATAAATACATAGGTCAAGCATTATGAAGAAGAATGATTCAGGACAAAGCAATTGAGAGTGGCTACTGTAGATAGAGTGCTATCCACAAAAAGAGGGCTACTGTAGATAGAGTGGTGAGAGTTTCAAGGGACTCAGAGTTTTCTCTCAACTGAGAAAAAAAGGTGAGAAAAATGCAAATAGGAAACCAGATATTACTTTTATTTTATTTTGATTTTGGAAAATGTGTCTGATATCTGTGAGCAAGTGAACTTCCTAATATTAAGGCCCCCAAATTAGGTAGGCTCACCAACACAGTTATTGTCAGTGCTGGAAAACTGAAAACTCTCCACAGGGTCAGAGCCCTCTCATAGCAGCACAGCACAGAGCTGAGGGGACCTCATACTTCCTGCAAGCAGCCAGATCCCAAGGATGAGGAGGGAGAGGCTCCAATTTGTCCTTTCAAATGCCCGAGTAAGTAAAGTCACAACTCCCCCATTCAGTGCAGAGTGAATGAGAGGCCAGAGACAGGACAGGTTGTTATTTAAGTCACTCGGCATCCAAGGAAACAGGAGGAAGGGGATAAGAAAGATTACTCCTGAACCTGTGAGTTTTTTCCTAGCCACATTCTGCTGCCAGGTGCAGGGACAGGGGCAAAGTAGGTAGGCAGAGAGTTGGTTGGACTGAACTAGGAACACAGCCTGATGAATATTACAGAAGGCAGGAGAGGGTTCAGGATGGGGGAGAGAGGTGTTGAAAGTATCTTCTAGTGAGTAATTGTGGTAAAGGACCATAGAATATAAATTGGATAAGGAGAAAAGTAAGTCCATTAAGACAACAATAGATGACGAATAAGTGGTACAGTAAATGGATTAGATCCAAATGTAATCAAATAATTGCTGAAGACAGGGAATCTGTAAGTGACCTAGAAATATAAGAGAGTTCATCTAGTTGAAAAATAATGGCCAACAAAAGATGTCCACATCTGAATCCCCCGAACCTGTAAATATGTTACCTTACATGGCAAAACGGAATTTGCAGATGTGATTAAGGATCTTGAAAATGGGAGATTTTCCTAAATTACCTGGATGAGCCCAATATAATCAAAATCGTCTTTATAACATGGGAATCAGAAAGAGACATGGAGATAGACAAAGAAAATGTGATGAAAGAAACAGAGGGTCAAAGTCAGAGAGAGTTGAAGACGCTATGCTGCTGGCTTTGAAGAAGGAGGACACAGTTGCAGGGCTAAGAAAGCAGGTGGCCTCTAGAAGCTGAAAAAGGCAATAAAATACATTCTTTCTAGAGCCTCTAGAAGGGAGGCAGCTGTGCTTACACTTTGATTTTAGCCTGTGATAGCCATTTTGGATCTCTTACCCCCAAATCATAAGATTAAAACACAGAGAGTAAATGATGATGTCCACTATGGATTTTGGTTAATAATAAGGCACTTGTATTGGCTCATTGGTGATAAAAATATAGCAACAGATTAGTAATAATGGAAACTGTGGGAGGTTGGAGAGATATATAAGAACTCTCTGCACTTTCTTCTCAATTGTTCTATAAACCTAACTGCTTTAAATTAGAAGTAGAGACAGAGTGGAAGTAGGGTTCCCATTAGGAGACAAGCAGGATGGGTCCATGGCAACAAGGGATTCTTTAAAATACCTAGAAGGCTCAATAATATATTTTATAAAAGAAAGTTAAAAAGTAACATTTTTACATTTTGGAATCATTTTACATTCCCATCCCCTATCCCTAAGCCAGAATTGCATTATTTTAGAACATAAACTTAAATCCATAAATCTTAAGCTCAAGGTTATGCATGCAGAACAATATTTTGAAACTTCAAGGAACAGTCATTGTAAATAGCTGAAATATTTAAAATTTTGAAATAAAGCTTTTTCAAAGGAAGTCCAATATTAATAGTGCTGTTTATATGCTTAGATGTTCTTCTTGTCCTTCCAAAAAGCTAGCAGTGTTTCCTAAGCAAAAATGCATGCAGGCAAAACAAGTTTTATTCTACAATTTTCATCAGTGTAATCTAAAAACTAGTAGCAAGAATGCCCCGAAATCTAATTTCATAACATATAACATGAGGAGGGAATAAAGTAACCATAATCCACATAATTTTGGACTTTATAGTAGGTAGTCAACACCTTAAATTTCATCTGGAATCAGAACAGAACACTGATGTAATATCCAATGGAAACATTATCACAGGTTGATTAGGTGATAATATGATGCATTTCTCATATTGGTTTCATTAAAATAGCATCATATCCACAAAACTCTTGAATAGACCTTCTCCAGAGAAATTATTCCAAAATTATTGTATCATTCAAATATAACTCCTGCTTTGGTTGCTTTTTATATCTTGTTTTCTTCAAATTTCCAACCTAGTATGTGTGGCCAGGGATACAGGTTATCCCTGAGATCTAACAGAATAGTGTATTAAGGTTCTATTGAGGTTCCATCTATTTTCCACATTTCTTCTTGGAAATATATTCCCCTCACCCATCATCCATTCACTCTACCCCTGGGGCATCAACTTCGAAGGTAGGACTGAGATGAACATTCCAGATTTGAGGCCTGCCTAGCCTCAGCCTCATTCACTTTAAGTCAGCTCCTCCACCTTCCTTTTCACCTCCTCCTCCTCTTCTTTAATTGCCTGCTTTCTGTGACAGAGCCTTAGAGAGTTGTGTACTTGAGTGCCATGATTTGTCATGACTCAAGCTTGCAGTCACTGACAAGAGTCTGGGAGAAAATGAGTTGGGAGAAATAGATGTGACCAGAGGAAAGTCAGAAAGCAAGCTATGAATTATGAAAAAAAAAAATGCTGAAGAAGAAGATATTCAGGGGTTTCCTCAACCTCTCATTTTCCCAAAATTATATATGTTGCCTGACAGCTGTTCTTGATTTTCTTTCATTTAACATTCACAGGATCACGATTATTTCAAGCAGAACACAAGGGGAAAGTTAAGGCTGTAAGAGGTCATTGATCTTCCCCATAAGGGAATAGAAGAAATGTGCAGTCGCCCCCTCATTCTCAGAGTGACTCATCATAAATGATGACTTTTATGTCAAACTAGAATTTTCTTCATTCTTTCTTGTATAAATGTATGAGGGTTCTTCCACACTTAGATGGGTCACCAAGGTAGCTTATAGATTTTTCCTTCTCTTGAGACATTTAAAGAAGATAAATATCAATCTGTCTTTGAAGGATGGCAGAGAGTCCTTAGGACAGGTTGAGGAATGAATTAAATAACCTTTGGCTGTCCCCACTGACTTATGAGGGAGAAAAAAATAAGCATACTCACAGTAGAAAACAGTAACTTTTTTTTTTTTCCAATGTGGAACTCTCTGCCCTCCCTGGCATTAAAAGTCAAAATAGTATCAAATCTGTGCAATCAAAGTACAAAATTAATTGACTACTCTGGTGAGTATCAATGTAGCATAATGAGCCACAGAAGGCTCATATCAACACTAAATTAGAAAATACAACTGCCTTTTATAACTCAGTTATACCCAATTCTGTAGCATCCAGAAATTACTGGAGTGACTGGAATATTTGTTAAAGGTACTAAGAGATCTTATATCTTCTGAGTAGTAGTAGAATCTAAAGGAACAATAAGTTCAGCTTCCTAAACCTCTAAGTACTAAGTACTAATCGATCTTAAAATACACCAGGTTGACCAATGCCTGGCATATAGTAACTCAATACTGAAAAAATTGATGACAGCTAAATTATTTGTTCTTCTGGACTTTTTGAGATGACCAGTTACTGTGCCTTACAGTAGATCCTCTTAATTCAGCTCCTCCATAAGGAGGATAGTCATCAAAATAAATAAAATAAGGATGATAATTTTTAGGTGCTTCCTGTGGTTCTAAGGTCCCAATGGTGTGAAAATGAGGAATGCTGGGAGCTTTGTCTCTTAGTAGATGACAACCCACAACAACAAAATAAAATGTTTTCATTGACTTAACACCTGTGAAATTCACTTTGAAAGTTGATTTTATTTTTAAAAGCTGATATAAAATCATCACAGAGATTATGTCTAAAGCAGTTCTTTGAGATATAGCCTTAAAATTAAATATTTAATATTCATTATTTTATTTCCCCTCGCTTATAAACAGCAGTAGATGCAGTTTCCAATTTCTTCTAAACTTATCGCAAAACAAACAAAAAATATTTTTTAAAAATTTAATCTCACCTTTCTGTCCAACTAAGACTATGCAAGGAAAACTTATTAAAACAAATGCTATATCAGAATCAAACTGCATGCTCTTTCTGTCAAATAATCTATTAATATTTACAGTTAATGTTAGATTTGTTGTTTTTAGGTTGGGTTGGTTTGTATCTCAAAATTTTCAAAAAACCAAAGAACCTATTAAGGCCAATCAATAGATATGTGCCACAAAATTATTTCATCTGACATAGAAAATAATCTTAATGGCCACATTAAAAAATAAATAGAAATTTTGCATTATGTATTGAATTAGAAGGTACAGCAATTTTGTCTTTCTTTCCCAAACTTTCCCAAAGCCTCTTTTTTTAAAGAATTGATTCTCCCCAATCAAAAGTTTGTCTTTACAGATGAAGAGTAAAACTTACAATCTAAATTTCTCTAAAACGATAATGTATGATCTAAAAAAAAATAAAATCCTGGATTCAGTTTTTCAATTGTAGCAACTCTAATGGCATCCCCCCTTTTGACATCGCTTTACTGATTTGATCTTATTTAAGCTTTTCAAGAACCAACATAGTGACAACTTGCTCATTCAGAAGAAATCAAATAAGAAAAGTAGGATTATACTCAGATGAGCATACACTTATCTCATGTTCGACGAAATGCTCTGGAAGCTTTGAATGTTTTCTGAAATGTTAAGCATTTCATGGTCACAAAGATATACTTCTCTCAGTTATTTCTCATTCTAGGAATAGTCTGTTCATTTCTGCAATACCTTTGCACCCTCTAATGGTCAATTTAGGATTTTCACTATTGGGAGCAAATTTGTTCAAGGCTATGCAAAGGTTTCATCTTATACATTTGAATTTTTATTAGAATAATGACATATACACACTTTACACCCTTAAATCTGTTATTTTATGATCCCAAATACTAATCAAAGCTCTTTATATTGTTTTAAAAAAACAAAAGTACATAGAGTTGGAGTTACCAGGGTAATAATTAGGAAACACTTCATACTTTCCAACTATATCTGACATATTAACAAGCTAATAAGAATTTAAGATTTTTGCCTCCTAGGTACTAAACAATTCAATAGTAAGGCTATCATTTGGTATCACAGTTATTTCATAATACTGCCATGGTGAAGTCAAAAATCTGTTTGGGGCCTATTTATATATACAAGGCATAAAAATGAGTTCTAACCAAGTACAGTATCCTACAAAGAACCCCAGAAATGAGGTTCTCTTTTATTAAGAAGTAGCAATAACAAGATTAAACACACACACATGTATATAGATACAGAAACTATAGCTCAACTGGCTCATATATTGTCTAAGGAATATTAAACACCTTTAACCCAGAGATCTTTTTTAAAAAAAAAAATCTAATGATCTTTGACATTCATAATAAAATGAAATATTGCTTATTTCTTTCCTGATGTCAAATCTCCTTCTTTCTATTACACTTTCATGTTTAGAAAACATTTAGGAAAAATGTGAAAAGTTTTAATGGCAAGCTTGATGTCTGATTTCATGCTTCTGACAGTAATAAGGAAACCTGCTTTGTGGTGAAAAAAAACAACCAATAAAATCGTACAGATGTGGGAGGAGCCAGTATCAGTGCTTATGGGGAGAACAGTTGCATTTCTAAGTAATTGTTTCTTTCCAGGGTGATGCTACACATTTTAAAATATTTTTTCTTGAAGAAAAGTGTAACTTGAGCCCTCTAAGAGTTTGAAGTTCCTAATATATGTTATATCCATATTTTTTATCAGAAAAGTATTTCAGAACTTATACATATACCCATAAATCAACAACTTTCGTTTCAAAATAAAACTACTGATATTAAGGCCACAAAAAAGCACTAACCAACAGTGCAATAAATCCCATATAACTGGATAACATTATAGGAGACATTATCCATTGAAGAGATGGAAAATACAATATCCCCAAGCTGAAATAAGATATTACATAGGATGACACTCCAAGTATTTAAAGTTTCTATCGATTTCCAAATTACGATTAAATTTAAATTTAAAATTTTGAGTTTCCACTTTAAAATATAATTATCTCCAATAGCTGACAATATAGGACTTACCAACATCTGCAAACCTTGCAAGGTATCCATTTATAGGGGTTGCTTATTTGTAATTCAATCAGTTGTCATATGTAACGACAGCAAATATATACTTGAGAACATGACAGTTATTGACAGCTCCAAAAATATTATGTCTACAATTATATTTTTTTAAAATCTAAACTCCTAAAAGTTATCTCTCTAATGCAGCCATATACATTGTCTGAAATCCCATTTATAATTTTATAAACCCTGAAAATTGTGATATGAAGTTGCCAAGTCAGTACTACCTGTATTTCATCCTGTATGCATTCTTTTACAATGATTATTAACAACTGAAATCTACTGTGTTAGTATGAGTATATTTAAAATATAAAACAATATTTTTGTTAATGAGAATTGCAAATAACTCCTGGTAAACTGTATCCTGTCCTACAAAAGTCTGGTGGAATCAAACTTAGAGAATTACTAATTTTCAATAATTTGGAGTTTCAAAGCATTCAAATATATATTCAAAGACATAAAACTATCAAATCCACTAGCACTAACAACCATTTAGGAAACCAATCATGAGGGTTGTTAGAAAGCAGAGTAACACAGGAGTCCTAAGCTATTGAGCATAAAATTCCAGGTCCTTCAAAATCAGCCATGCAACACTACTTTTAACTTTTTCAGCACTATACTTTTCACATCTCAATGATTACGCATTTAGCTCCCATTATCAGAAATAATTCCCTCCTTACCATAGTACATCATTATATATTGGGATTTATCATGATAATGTAAACTGTTTGGATGGCTTTCTCTCCCAATAGACCACCCATATGAATTTCTTGAAGACAAGAGCTGAGTTTATTCATTTTTTTATCTCTAGCACTTGACAACTGGTGTTGCTTTTGAAACCAAAAGATCATGATGAAGATGCATGTTTTAATCCTAGGTTCAATAACTTGACTTTCTAGTTTCTTATATGAAGATGTGGAATAAAACAACCTGCAGGGTTGTTGTGATGTTGGAAGATATTTATTTATGAAGTGACTAACGCAGTGTCTGCCACATATAAGGCACTATTACATTTGCTCAATAAATGTTAGTTGAATTGGTTTTTTACAATAGTTCTTTCCATTTATATATTAGCTCAAAATCTTTTCAGAATTTTCAGAATTCAAATCACCATCTTGATCTTGTTCACTCACTCTCATGTACCATAATTTAAACATTGCCATCTCTATAATAATAAAAAATGTTACTGTGTATTCAAGCAATTTAGGCATTTGAGGGAATTATGTTCAATGCTTCCCAGGATTAAAATAGTTTAAAATGTCCTCAGAAAGGAGAACTAAAGTTCAGGGCATTCAGCCTTATTTTCTCTTCCATTTCTCACTAAAAGGGAAAAATGCTTCAATATTTATAAGACTTAGAATAATGGATGTGCATAATTTTCCCTTAACTTACATTTCTGCTTTTTAAACCCAGTTTAAACTCAGTGAAAGGCCAAGAACATAGACTTAATTATGCAGAAAAAGGATGCTTTAACTGCAGTGCACATTCAATAGACAAAATCCAAAGAAAGCAGTCCTGCCTCAGACATTACAAATCAATTCATTATATTGATTTGGAATGAGTTGTGCTGTAATTTAAAACACAGATTACCACAGGCCAAACTAAAGTTCTATTTCTAAGGCACTTTCGCTTGGCTACACACATGACCTGAGAATTTTCAAAAACAGTGATTTGCCTAATCTTATAAAAAAGCTATTGTATATAAATAACAGGTTTTAATGGAGTAATAATTAAAATGTAATCAAAAGTAACTTTCAATAGTATGCCAAAAATTTTGTGTTTGTGTTAACTAATAACTTCAATAAATCATTGATATCTTATTGAGAACAGGCAATGTGCTTCTATTTCAAAATGATTTATTCCACATGCAATGCATAGAATGTTTCCATCTCATTTCCTAATTCGAATGTAATCCTTGAAGAAAATGTTAAGATTTTATTGTGTCTTGTTTGTTTTTCATGGAAAGATTGCTCCTTGGGGAATCTGTAATCACGTCTAAGAGTTCTATTGTTCTCCTCACATCTTTTGGTGACTTGCTATTTTATCTTAATGTAACTTAAACATTTTATCATTTTTTCACTTGTCAGTCTGAAAAGGTAGGAATAATAATAGTTGCCACTATATAGGGTATTTCTCAAAAGCACTGAACTATAGTTCAGAAAGACTCATTGAATTTTAATTACCCACCTAACAAATGGGCATATGAGGCTAACCAGTTAATTAGAGAAATGGCTAAAATGCATGCTTCTTTGTGAGGACAGAATATTTATCAGTAATTTTCTTCATATTAAAATACAGAACCTACTGAATGCAGTCGTTCTAAGAGTATAATAAAATAATAATTTGCAACTGAGTTCTTCCTCAGACAGCCTGAGAATCAAGATAGACTGCAACAAGATCCTTCTATACCAATAAGTATCTTCTTCACTGAAATCTCTCGTGGGCCTCAGTTCCATTGAAGCAATGATTTCATTAAACTATATGAACTTTCAATTCTATGCTAATTTTAAATGTTCTGAGTTCTTAATAAGTTAAATAATCAATTAGTAACAGAAATCAACTAATCTGCTATTATCTGATATCTAGATGATATATGAACCTATAAATATACAATATTTAAATAATCCGTAAGTTATTTAAACATGTGTATAGAACTATTAAAATCCAAGAACATGAAACAGTTGTTGATATGACTTCCTAAAAAGTCTTTATTGTTTCTAGTAAAATGACACAAAAGTTGTGAAAACCAAATACCTCAACTATAACAAAAATGTCTTGTTTGTCAGGTTCCTTTTCTTTAAAATGTAAGAGGCAAATTGAAACAAAATTATGGTCTTTGAAACAAATTATAACGAAAAAGGATTTTAAAGTTATTTCCATAAATGTCAAGAGCAATTTAAGCTTGTTACCCTGGTGAATCAGAGTAGCTATGCTTGATAAGAGCTTTCTTAAAGTTTGCCACAAAATTTCAAAATACATAACTACCTTTTCATCAATAAAAATAAATGTTGCTGTGACATTTTTCCAGAAAATTTTAACAGGATTCAAACTACCTAATCTTTCTAATTTTAAGTATTCACATTTTTTTCTGGTTATGGAATTAGCCGGAAACAAAGATAAAACAAACCTGTTTTTCTGTTATTTGATTCCACAATGATAACAAAATTCAGTCCCTAAACTAGTATTTCTAAATACACTTATCCATAATTTTCAACTGATTTCAAAAATAATTCTCGAAATAAAATTAATTGGAGAAAAGCACAGGTCTTCATTTAAGGACTCCTTACTAATTGTATTGCTCCTGTGGTATTGAAAGACATTCCTTTCCAAGCTGTTTATGTACCAAAAGCACAATGTTTGCTAGCACTGCCACCTGCTGTTGACTCTAAATCATTTTCTAGCATGTATAAACAGAAATAAAAAGAAATGGAATAGCTTGGGCATAGTGGTCAAGAAAGCAAGCATCAACACAAAATTTAAAGACATTTTGTGTGCAAACAAATGACAACAGGTAAAGTGATACCTATGCTGTAATAAATCTCTTGCCATAACAGAGAGGTTTAATAGGTGACTGAAAAGGCCCCTGAACCATTTTGGTTATTCACATCAGACTGAGTTACGTTTTTTACAGGAGCATGTTCGATGTGACAAAAAAGGCAGAGGATGCAGTACAAAATAAAGTGAAGGCAATAAAGTTCTTCCAGAGGGAATCAATTGATCTTTTTTTAATTGAGTAAACCATGTTCAATGAATGTAGGAAGATATAAGCAAATGTGGCAAAAATTAGTGAATCCAGTTGAAGGATATATGGGAAATCACTATTTTAGCCTCTCTACCTTTCTTAGGTTTACAAACTTGCTAAATCAAAAGATGGAGAAAAAAGTATAATGTACCGATATATTTAATCTGCTTTGCCAATGCAGCTAAACTTCATGGAATTTAAAAGAATATTGAAATTATATTAGACAAACAATGCACATTTTAATGACTGAGAAAAATTGAAATATCTTTTTAAAAGAATGCTGAGGATTTCTTTCTTTTTCTCCCTTATTCTAGAGAAACAGTAGCCGTGGGTCTTACAGGAGATGGCTACTTGTGTAGCCTTGACCTAACACTGCCTCTGGGGTAAGAAAAGAACAAAGTGTATACAAGAACATGAGTATATTCAATAGCTTTCCCTTTTACAATTTAACAGCTTCAGAACTACCCTGTTTGTTAACTTTAAAGCTTTTTCAGTATGCTTATCAGAATTCCCCAAACACCATAACTGAAAACTTCTTTAAAACATATTCATGAAAATTATTATTTAAAAAAAGAAATCTGAAGTTCCCAATTTTAGTAAGAAATTTAATCTTTAAATAATAGACAGCTTTTGGATTGTCTATCCAGTCTTCTTCCTACAAATTTCTCCTCTCACCTCCCCTAATCCATAGAGATTTAAATTCCATTATTTAAATTACTGGTGGGCCACTTACAGCCTACCAGTTGGTGCTTCTCTCTTTTGGGAATTCAGAATTGGGATTCAGAAAAGATAGTCGAGTCTTTGATGTTTTCTCAAGTTGAGACAGGTAGACTACGGGGCTATGGTGCTGCCACTGAGTACAAAATGAATAAAAAAGCAGGGAGAAATGTCCATATGCAAAGAGAAAAGAAGAAAACACACATATAGAAATAAGGAAAGAAGACAATACGGAAAGAAAGAGAGGGAATAATGCCTGACAACTTTCTAGTTCCACATGAACACAGCAGTACTTCTACCCATACTTTCTAGGACACTCCCCTGTATCCATACACACCCTTCTCCCTTGTGATACACTAGTTGGTTGTGGGATGTTATTTCTTGAAGCCAAAGTCTTGACTCCAATAACTGGCTGATTTTTTTAAATGCAAGGAAATTTTGATATAAAAAAATTAGAATGCCAGCCAACAATAAAAAAGCTGAAAAAGTAGATATTGTCCATGAGATACAATTTTTATAAGTGTGTGCATGTGCACACAAACACACACAAACTGCAATATTTATCTTAAGCAGAGTCCATGCCTAGGAATTATAATGATGTTTGTAGTAGATGGTAATATTAGTTCAAAATACTTACTGCTTCTCATGACTTGCTTTGTCCAGTCCAAAATAAGCCCAAGTGACTTGTGGCATTGCCAAGCAGGAACCTTAATGCCATCTTGCAGTTCCACCATAGTATTCCTTTCCCTTTGACCATACAAGAAAGAACAAGAATGTAAGGTTGTGTTACAATAATGTGCGACTGTGTTAATGTCAACCTGCAATAGACAGGTAACATGAACAAGAAATCAACTTATATTGTTGTCACTGAAATTTAGAGGCTGATTGTCACTGCAGTATAACCTGGCAAAAACTGGTAAATGTCTAAAATATTCTAATTAATCAGATACTAATGGATAAGAATGTAAATATTTCATTACAAAGTCCATTTATTATTGCTAATAAGTTTATATTTTAAATAAGCTCTTTTAGATTTCAAGTTATCATGCTGTTAATGATTTTAGGGGTCTTTACACAAATTACTTACTAAACGATAGATTTATCACTTAATTCACTTTTTTAAGAATTGCCAATACATTTATCATAAATACATATTTCATCTTAAAATATATTTGAAAAACATTCTCATTTTAGTATATAGACTATATATACTAATTTTGGTATGTAGACTATACTAAAAACTGAATGTTATAAAACTTATTAAAACATATCAATTGAGAAAAAGGTCTTGAAAAATTTTATATGCTTCTTGTTTATTATGAAAACAACCTGATACCAAGGATTCTGAATCTTTCAAATAGTATAAACCAAAGCAATTGTAAATACTTGTCCTACTTTCTTAGTTAATTTATAACACCAGTGACTTTAAGCACTTACACAATCTAGATATTAACTCTACTTTTGCATAAGTACCTTTTCTTAAGACAATGTCATCTTTAATACAGTTTGGGTAACTATAAATAGCTATAAAATAAATATAAATGAGACATGAGGCCAGTTCTATGCCTCCTGTCATCATGATTAACTGTGTGACCTCGGGTAAGCCATTTTACTTCTCTAAGCCAGTGAGCCTTCATCAGAAAAATGAAGATAATGATCTACACCTACTGCATAAGGAACCAAATAACACAATGTACACTGTAATCTCTTAAATATATTACAATTACATGTGTATTAACACTACAAGATACCTTGACATGATCAGAATTTATATACCAATGGTCAAAATCCAATGCTATATAATGTATTGCTATAACTCCTTATCTAAAAGAAGGGCCCCATGGTCACAACAGAAGCAGCAGTGATGGCTGCATACAGTTTCTACCAACTTTAGTAGGTAGTTTAAACTGTCGAAGTGCCAGGTCATTTTGGAGACTAGGAAAGTATCTCTGCTTCTTTACCAAACCCACCATTACAACCACAATATACTGTATTAATGAGAGAATTTATTCATGCAATTCACTTTTTACTTCTAGGTGCTCATTGAACGAACACTCTCCAACACTCTCCCATTTCTTTTTTCTTTGCTTTTTTTTTTTAAGTGATTCTTCTCCTGGCTCAGCCTCAGGAGTATCTGGAATTACAGGCACATGCCACCACACCCATCTAATTTTTTTTGTAACACTCTTCCATTTCAATGACAAAAATACATTAATGTCCATAGCAATAAAGAGATTAATAACTCCAGTGTTGTTTAAATTATATATGTCAATATTATTCTCAACTTTTTGCATGTGTTTACTCATCTAATCTTCATAACAATTCTACGAGAAAGTTACTATTAGTTATTCTATTATTCTCATTTAAAAACAGAAAGTGAGGCACAGATTAAGTGTTCCAAAAGCACAACTCATAAGTAGCAGAGCCAAGTTTTGAACCTAGGCAAGCAGTATTGAAATTCCACTTCAACCAAATATTACACCTATATGGTTGAAGCAAAAATAATTTGGGGAAGAAATAAAACACAGTGATGCCAAGAAAAAGAAGAAATTATTATTTCATTAGTACATATCAAGTATATCTTTTTAATAATTTCATTCACTTGAATTACGGGACTTTACTAGTAGAAATCATGTGAATGCATCAAGTAATACGAACATTGTTTATCTAAATCCATTACTTCCATTGCTATAGTTTATTTCTCTCATTGTTACTTCAACTTTGGAGAATTCATTTTTATCATACTTATGGGGGTGAGAAATTTTATCTGTGAACCAGATTTTGTCCTTGATAATGAAAATGCACTGTTGGAAAAGCTAAAATCAAGAACAAATAAATGTGTAGTAACTGTAACACTATAAATAACAGCTATAGCCTCAAGCATGCACCTGCAATGTATACATAAAGCATGTTTCTATTGTATCTCTTTGAGAATGAATATTTTAAAATGACAATGTTAAAAAAAAAAGTCTCATGGAATTACATGTATAAATATATAACAACTCTGTGCAAATATTTAATGAAATACGTCTTAGATTCAGATTTCAATGCCATTGACAATCTCTCGCAAGCTATTAATTTTATATATATGATATGCCATTTAAATAGAGAAATTTCAGCAATCATTTACTAGCTGGCAAAAATTTTTTTCCTAAATTTGAATAATATTTGAAAATGTCAAGAAAGAATCACAAGAGTCAGTTTCATTTAAATAAATTTGACATATTCAAAAAATTTGTAGCTTTTAAAGAAATAGAAAGTATCCTAGCCCTAATGTAAAACGAAAGTGATAAAAATCCATTATTTTCAAGAGAAAGGAGTCAATAATTTCTAAGGAAACTATTTGACTTCTTAGGAACACTAGTTTGACTAAAATAAGCCTAGATTTTATGATTGGCCAATTATAAAAAAAAATAGATCTCATATATTTAATTCTAATTTGTCAAATGAGGAAATTCACACACCAAATATAAAAGAAGAGCCTTTATATTTTTATATCAAAATTTGTACAAAACAAGTCATCAATGGAATGAAAATTTGATTATATCAACACACCACAAAATAATTACCACTGTGAGACAAATGGATAATATTAAATTTCCATAAATCCTCAAAACAACTTTTACTGGTTCCGTAAATTAAAAAACTAAAACAATGATCAGCAAATGTCTACATTTTAACGTTGAAAAGGCTTGATGAGGATCATATTTTTTTTTCCAGAATATTGCTTTTCTAACAGTATCAATAAGCCCAAAGGGGCATCTATACACATTTCCAAGTTTCAATAATAGCCAAAGTATTAAATAACTAATCCAGTATAAAGCACTATTCCAAAGTGGAGTGTTTGGCCAATATACCTCTTCAGAGAGATACTGTAATTGCTTCACTCCACTTTCAATAAACGATCTATAATGAAAGTTGCTTTTTAGGCTTAACCTAGAGCTGTGCCCTGTGGGAAAAGATTGAGTCTTTGTAAAATGTGTTACAGTTTACTAATAAGAATGCAGAAGCAGCACAACTGATGAACCAGCAAATCTGTTCTGACTTATTTGGTCTTTGCTGAATAAATTTGAATATCATCAAAATACATTATCCTTATCCATAACCTGCTTCCTATGATTTGCTCTATCCTATACTCATTTCAAAAGGAAATTTAAGCACATCAATATTTTATGTATTTGTTCTAGTCCTATGGCATTACATAAAACAAGAAAATTTTTTTGCTAGAAGACAAAAATAAAGCTTTGAATAGGAAAAGGTTACCACATAATTATTTAGAACCTAGAGAAAAACATAGAACATTAATATAACAATATTTATGTTTGATACTGATATATAATATACAGAATTTGTCACCAAAAAAATACAAAATTATCTTTCTTAAAAGACATGGATTAAAAATCCTCCTTTTACCATGATTGGCTATCTTATCTTGAACACATCCACCAACCCCTCCCTCCATCCTCGTCTCCCTCCCCTGCTCCCTCTCCCACTCCCCTCTCTTCCCTCACCAAGTCCCTTTTCTCCCCCACTCCCCTCCCTTCCCTCCCCTACTCCCTCCCCACTCCCTCCTCCTTCACTTTCCCCTTCCCCCTCCCCTTCCCTTCCTTCTTTCCTTTTCTTGGTTCCTGATTCACACATGATTCATTTAACTTATACTGAAGGTATAGCACTTGCTGGGCATTATGTCTGCCTATAATGATTTAAGGATGAACAAGACAAGTGTTCCTCAGAGAAGCTCCTAATCTTTGTGGTATTAAAAAAAATAACTGTACTATAAAATATTAAGAAGAAAAAATAACTATACTATAAAATATTATGAAAAAGCTTAATTTATAATGCTCTAGAAGCAGACAAGGGGTTATAATTTGTTTCCCTGAGATGGTGGCACATGAACTTAGTTTTGAAAATTATGTATAATTACTCAATAAGAAGGTATATGAGTGAGTGGGTGGAGTGAGGTAGGTATTTCTAACAAAAGAAATAGGAGGTGTTAACATGCCACAGCCTGTAGCTGTGGCTTTAGGGTAGGAAGCAAAGAGGGGAGTGATGGATCTCTCCAAAGTTACATACACACACCAAAAGCTGCACAATAGAAATACATGAGAAGAAAATATTGCAGCTTTTATTACTATTTTTTTTTTTTTTTTTTTACTTTTTTGAGATGGACTCTCGCACTGTTGCCCAGGCTGGGCTGCAGTGTCCTGATCTCGGCTCACTGCAATCTCCGCCTCCTGGATTCAAGTAATTCTCCTGCCTCAGCCTCCCAAGTAGCTGGGACTACAGGCATGCCCACCACACTCAGCTAATTTTATTTTGTATTTTTAGTAGAGAAGGGGTTTCACCATGTTGGCCAGGATGGTCTCAATCTCGGACCTCGTGATCCACCCGCCTCGGCCTTCCAAAGTGCTAGGATTACAGTGTGAGCCACTGCGCCCAGCCACAGCTTTTATTTTTAAAATTATTCTTACCACACCACATCCTTTCTAAAATTCTGCTTCTGTGCATAGCATATTATGTGTCTTATATTTTATACATATATACATGTACAAGACTTTATACACATGCATATACATAGTATACGTCCTCAAAAAAATTTTAATTTATAGTATTGCAATTGAAGAAAAGAAATGATCTCATAGTCTATATTCTCCTGTAGGTGATGCATAGTAATAAAGAATATTTTAAAATGAAGAACAATTAGATTTTAAAAGATCCACTTTGGCTGTATTCTGGGAGGTAATTTTAAAGATGAGATCTAAGACAAATCAAGCAGTTATGAAACCACTTCAGCAATCTTGGTAGGAACTTAAATGATGAAATGGGAACTTGGTATTCCCATTGTGGTGGCACAATGGGAATACCAAGCAGGAGGCAGAAGCTGCTGTAAGAGAAAAATATTTTAGACTATAAATCATGTTGACTTACATCATTCATTACATTTTGGGCCTATACAATTCCACAAAGATAATTTATATATCCTTCCAAAAGTAGGACTACAAATCAAGTTGTAATATACTATTATCCTATTTGAGGTCATTAAAACTCAATGATTTAATTATCTTCTGATTTCATGAGTAGGACCAATTTTTTAAAAGAAACATAATCACTATCCTGGCTACATCACTCTAGTTGTTCTCATGTAAGTAAGCAAAATTAAAATCTTGATAACAGAAAATGGGGTAAGAGACTGGGAGGGAGAGAGAGGGAAGGCAAAGGTGAGGGTGAAGGGTACTGGCTAATACAGTGCTATAGCCAGTATCCAGTTATCCCATGCCATCATATTGGTGATAGAACAAAGGTAATATTGTTTCTGCTTTCTATCTCTGTTTTACCAGATTAATAGGCCGGGGCCTTTTACAAAATTTTGTATCTAAATAAATCATCGATTTCCTTTGCTAGGAAAAAAAATAGAAGCAAAGCAAAACAGAGAATAGTGAGATATAATATAGGTAAATTATACTTTATTTACTGGAGCTTAAACAGTTGGATTTAGTGCACTTAGATAAATTTTGAGAAATTTTCTCAACTTTTGTTTAAATTCTGGAAAAGAGAAATATTTAACAATAGAATTTTAAGTTGTACCTTTGAGTTCTATTTACCAACACTTTAAGAAGCCCTTATCCATTTTGAAAGAATAAATGAATGAATGAATCACTGTTCAAATTTTATTCCAGACCAGAGGGCCTACTCCTACACAAATACCACACTGATGGTCCTATTACCAGAAAAACTCTGTGTGAATTAAATTGAAAATATTTTCACCCGTTGCAGATAACTTTCTAACTAGAACAGAATGGAATATTTTATAAGCTATCTGTAGTGACATTTTGCATCTGGTAATAGTTCCTTATCCTGGCTTTCCAAGTATTTCACATGGCCTTCAGTGACATAGCTACACTCTTAAATTACTCTGCCTTTCCCACAATTCTGTCAGTTAGATTTATATTAGAATTTGCTAAACAGGATAGTGGCAATAAGTGGATTCTCAAGGATTTTTCACGAGGACTTAAAATATATAAATCATTTTTAGTATCAATTTATTTTTAACATCAATGTTAAAAATCTTCATATAATGTTTAAAATCAGTTTTTGTCTTAAAAATATACATGTGCTTTTTGAAGGACTATATTCTTCAAAAAAAAGATGAATATTCTGATTTTTCAAAACTCTAGAAATTTACTAGATTCAGATTGACAGTTCTATTTAGAGAATAAAAACAAAATGCCATCCCACAAATTCCAAAAGTGTTTATTAATCATTCTAAATTTCATTCCTCCTTTTAATGTATTCTGAAAATATCGTAGCAATCAGCATTATATTATTGTTGTAATGATAGCTTAAGAAGCAACAGAAACCCTCTCTGGGATACTGAAATCAGACAAGTTGGAAACAGCTGAGAGAGCCCTGTCAGGGCACTTTGTTTAGAAATGACAGGTAAGATGTCCTTTAATCACAGTAAAGTCATCCTAATTTTTTATTCCAGATTTCTAAATTTACTTCTGAACTAATCCTTTATGGAGCTCGAAAACAGAATATATTCACCTCCAACAGTAAATTAACCAACATGTGAGCACATAACATGTGGCTTTAAATATACCGCTGAATTACCTGTCCTCCATAGAGAAGGAAAACTGATTCATAGAGCAGGTAACAAACCTAAGGCTCTCAATCCTGGCTGAAGAAATTTACGTGCACTGCAGACATTCACTCTCTGTAGAAGGTCATCACTTCACAGCCTAGGAAATAATCCCTGCCAGCAGACTTGCAAAGTGCCTGAGGCATCGCTCCTGAGAGGCATAACTCCTCTTCTTTCAAGGCTAGAGGTCAGAGTCATGATCACAGCTCAGTCAAATTTAAAGGAAAAAGTATCTGGGGTCAAAAATATCCTAAGGAAAAAATAGAAGACTAAAACTCAAAAAACATACTGCGCTCCTCTGGGCTTCGGCATGGTGATGGAAAAACCTGTTGCAGAATATTAAATTTAGGTGATTTTTTCATCTGAAAGCTTCAAAATAACTAAACTAAAACTGAATACAAAATCTGAGGGCTGTCATGCTGCAATCAGTTTTGAGGGCATTTTTAAATGCTACAAATTTATTTAAATGCTCATCAACCTAGACATTCAAAAAAAGCAAAAGAAAAAAAAATCAGGTGTAAGTGACTTACATATGAAATGTGAACAGAGGCTCAATGATTAAATTACTGCACCAATTAACTTGAGTACACAGAAAGAATGCTGCTCTTTCAAGCAATGTTAATTCTGCCTCTGATCAGACAGACTCCACCTCACATCATGGATGTTGCTTCATAAAACACAATTCATACAGCAAAGGGGGAGAAATGATTTGTAAATAAGAATAAACCACTGTTTGGGAATTCTTTATAAAATGCATAAACTAAATTGATGTTTGCATGGAAAATACAGTCATTTCTATATACTTCCAAGAGTAAAAATACTCTAAAAGTTGTTTTTTGAAAAAATAATAAGACAGTGAAATTACCATTAAACTCAAAAAAAGTGGCTTGTTACCAAAAAACATAAATGGGTGCATTTAAAGATTAAAGGCATTTCTGGATGTACACATCACAAAGGGTAAAGTGTTTTATTCTGGTCACCTCTGCCAACTGCCATTACATGCAGTCATTTTCAGTAAAGGGAAATGTATTTGTAAAAGCAGAGTGAACACAATAGGCCTTAAATCAGACAAGCTCGGGACAGCTGACAGAGCGCCATCAGCACTTGGCCTACCAGGGCCCTTGGATATCAGGATTTTATGGTGTGTTCTTCTGACGTATCTGACACTTAGACTCTGCTACCTCTTTAGCATCTGGAACATTAACCTACGTTTATCTTTAAACTTGCTTCTACTCTTTTAAGGGACCAGGTTCTATACTGGCAAGATTGAACAGAGTTTCTAACATGCAGATTTTGTCCAGTCTTTGTTCGTGGCCCTCCAAAACTCAGTTCAGAGGTCATCTCCTCCCTGTATTCTGAACTAGAACATACTATGCTATGGTCAGGTGGCAACTTAGCCCTGAAATCTCAGTGGCTTATACCACAAAGGTTGATGTCTCACTCAAAGTCCATGGCAGATGTGACAGCTCTCCATGGCAGCTCTCTCCCAAGAGAGTGAATGCCAGTCCTGTCTCCTTGTGACTTTGTCATTTTAACATGTGCTTCCAGCATTGCCAGAACAGAGTAAGAAAGATCTGAAGGGCTGTAATCCTTATTCTTACTCCCTCGACTCAGAAGACCACCACTTCTGTCCACAGTGCATTGGTTGGAGCTAGTAACAAGGCCATGCCTAGCTGCAAGGAACCTAGGCCATATCGTTTTCCCAGAAGATCCAGATGGAGAGAAGAAAAAAACATGGATAAGCACTTTAAGTCTCCACTACACCCTTTCCGATCCTGCCCTGCAAGTCTACTATGGGTGCCCCGGCTGTGCTGTCTGCTTTGTCTTTACTCTATCATGCTGCAAGTAATTGTTTACCATCTGCCATCTACTTTACTTCATTAGACAAGGAACTCCTTGAGAGAGGCAACAAGATATTATTTTCCTGCCTAAATTCCGTAAACATACAAGTAAACACAACCACACAGAAAGTCAGATATGTTCTTGCTTAATGTTATTTGAGAAGTTCTAATTACCAAGGTATTATAGCAACATCAAAAATATATTTACTTAATATGAAAGCAAACACTTGTTTAACATAAAAAAATATTCACTGAATGTTTCCTATAAGCCTAATCAAAATCCCAGATCCTGGAAAAATAGCCAGGTGAGATAAATGAGGACTTTCGCATGCAGTAGTTTACATTCTAATAAAGGAACACAATAAGTAAACATTAGAAAAAAGAAATTTCAAAAATAAGAATCCCAGAATAAGAAAATATCAGTAGGAGAAACACTGTAAACTGGGTGATCCTGAGAGCTCTCTAAAAAGATGACATTTGAGCTGACACATGAATGCAAGAAGGAGACTGTAATTAGCAAATCTAGGAAAAGGGTATTGCAAAATAAGAGGAAACAGCTAGCACAAAGGTCCTAAGTCCAGAGCAAACTTGATGTTTTTAAGAATGTAGAATAGAGGCCAGGCATGATGGCTCACACCCATAATCCTGGCACTTTGGAAGCCCAAGGCGGGCAGATCACTTGAGGCCAGGAGTTCAACGCCAGCCTGGTCAACATGGTGAAACCCTGTCTCCACTAAAAATACAAAAATTAGTTTGGCATGGTGTTGTACACCTATAGTCCCCGCTACTTGGGAGGCTGAGGCAGGACAATCACTTGAACCTGGGAAGCGAAGGTTACAGTGAGCTTACATAGTACACTATACTCCAGCTTGGGAGACAGAGCAAGATTCTATCTCAAAAAAGAAAAGAAAAAAAAAAGAATGCAGAATATGTATTAGAAACACTTCTATCTTTAGTCACATATGAAACTATCTAATATCCAGGCCCTATGTGGAGCTGAAGATATCATCTTTGGCTTTACATTAAATTCACCTCTAAATATAAAGCATAGTTCTCGATATATCTCATCATTACCATTCACCAACTTTTATTAAGTGCCTTAGCTAATAAAAGAAATGCAATATTACTGGAGAATACTTTTTTAAAAATCATACTCTTTATGTTTAAAGAAACTAAAACCTGTTAGGGTTAGAGTAAAAGGCAAAAATACATGAAATATTAATACAAAAAATAAAAAGCAATGTGTGGCAAGAATAAGACATATCTCCAGATAGCATAAGGTTAATTACCAAGTAAAATTACCTAAATTCATATTTACATATTGCCCATAAACTCCAGTTTGTACTGGTTGAGAGAAAAATGACTGGATTTTACTAAATTTGAAGAATACATTTAACATACTTCTGCCTTAAGAAAGAGTCTATGTGTTCATTTGTAGGGCACTCAAAAAAGAAACCAAGTAACTTTCCAAAGCAGCTAAAACTAAACAACAAGAGGTCCATGTGGTCTTAGAGGGCTAGTAAAAGTGAAGGACAAGACATTTTGTAAAATGATGCTATAGGCAAAAAAAAGAAAGTAGTTTAAAATTTGAACTCCAAACTATTCATCTCAAGGACAATCAAAAGTTCATGCACTGATTTGTAACAACACTTTTCTGATAAACACAAGAGAATGTGTGTTCTAGAATAACTGATAATAGGGATCTACTTAATCATTGGGTTAATGATTCTCCCCAAGCTATGCAGAGGAGGCAAATCACCACATAACTGAGGGTATGAATTGAAAGGAGGGAAAATATCCTTGCCTTAGTTTAGGTTTCCCAAGAAACAAGTCCTGGATCAAGGATTCACGTGAAATTGGGTATCTAGAAAAAAAAAAGTCGTAGAGAAGTGAAGATGTGAGAAATGGTAGGGAAACAGGGAAGGGAAGGCAGTCATAAAGAGAGTTGGTCCTTAATCACGTGTCCACTCTAGATATAGAGAACGTGATCCCCTTGGAGAAAGCTGGCAGCTGGTGTAGGACATGTGCCTCTAAGTTAAGGGTGAGAAAGGCTGAGGTATTCATATAGCAATTCCTGTCATGCCCCAAGAGGTATTAATTATTTGGCTTTGCTGATCTGCTGAGCTGGAGAGCAAGGTCCTTTTGTGAAAAGAAAGAAACCATCAGGCAAAGAAATATAGATGCTGGAATTTGGAAGCAGCAGCATACAATGAAGTGGTAAGAGCAAGGAGATACTGGTGGGAAAACAGTAAGTCCATGGACAGTAATGAAGATCCAATTAAGTGGTATTTGAGCTGGGCTTTGAGAAGTGGGTAGGATTTGGAAAAAGGAAAGCATTTAAGGTAGGAAAAGTGGCATGAGCACAAGCAGTGAGGTGGGAGAGAGCAAGAGATATCCCAGGTCAGTGCAATATGCAGGCCAATTTGTCTAGATCAGAAATATTTTATATAGGAAATTCTGGGGAAAATATAGCTAAAAATATTTTTAGGAGAATATCCAAAGTTAATTCTAGAATTTTTAGCTTTTTCTTGTATTCAGTAGCCTTAACTTTCTAAATGGAAATGTAATAAAAAGAAAACAGCATTTTATTTCATTAATATCTATGGATATTACACCATATTGTCCTTTAAATGTGAACTCTTATTGTAAAAGATCTGTACCTGTTCAATTTCCTTGGAAGAAAGTTACATGCATGGAGATACTCAGTAACCCTTCAGCAACGAGCACCACAACTACAAAGACTGTCATATCTAAATAGCATTTCTCATTAAAAGGAAACAAAGCTCCTTGGGGAAATGCCTGCCTCTGGGTCTGGAGCAAAATATTTACAAGCTTAGCCTAAAACATTTTGTCATACCAGAAAGGAAGTAAACTACCAAACACTGCAGGGTTCTGGTCCAAAAAACTCAGAAGCCCACTTGAGCGGGTTTCCACTGGTCAAGTAAGAAACAATTTGAGGATCGAGGTAATAAATATTATTAAAAAATTCAAAATAATAATGCCTTCAATGACCTGAAATAAATTAAAAATGTTAACATCCATGTGTTCATAAATACAGGCATATCTTAGAGATATTGTAGGTTTGGTTTCAGATCACCACGATAAAGCAAATATCTCAGTCAAGCGAGGCACGTAAGTTTTTTGGTTTCCCAGTGCATATAAAAGTTATGTTGATACTATTCTGTAGTCTATTAAGTGTAGGATAGCATTATGTGTAATAAAATGTACATATCAATTAAAAATACTTCATTGCTAAAAAATACAATGATCACTGGAGCCTTCAGCAAGTCATCATCTTTTTGTAGGAGGTGGGTCTTGCCTCAGTGTTGGTGGGGCTGCTGACTGATCAGAGTGGTGTTTGCTAAAGGCTGGGGTGTCTGTGGCAATTTCTTAAAATAAGACACAATAAAGTTTGCCACATCATTGACTCTTCCTTTTACAAAAATTTTCTCCGTAGTATGTGATGCTGCTTGATAGCATTTTACCTAATAATAGAATGTCTTTCAAAATTGGAGTCCATTTTCTCAAAGCCCCATTTTCTCAAACTTTATTACCTGAATTGATGTAATATTCCAAATCCTTTGTTGTTATTTCCATAATGTTCACAGCATCTTCACCAGGAATTAGAGTCTATCTCAAGAAACCACTTTATTTGCTAATTCATAAGAAGCAACTCCTTATTCATTCAATTTTTATCATAAGATTGCAACAATTCAGACACATCTTCGGGTTCCACTTCTAATCTGAATTACCTTGCTACTACCACCACATCTGCAGTTACTTCCTCCACTGAAGTCTTAAACCACTCAAAGTCATCTGTTAGGGTTGACTTCCAAACTCCTGTTCATGTTGACAGCTTGATCTCCTCCACAAATCACAAATGTTTTCTTTCTTCCTTCCTTTCTCTTTCTTTCTTTCCTTCTTTTCTTTCTTTCTTTATTTTCTTTCGTTTTCTTTCTTTCAGATGGAGTTTTGCTCTTGTTGCCCAGACTGGAGTGCAGTGTCGTGATCCTGGCTCACTGCAACCTCCACCTCCTGGATTCAAGCAATTCTCCTGCCTCAGGGCCTCCTAGTAGCTGGGATTACAGGCTTCTGCCACCATGCTCAGCTAATTTTTGTAATTTTAGTAGAGATGGGGTTTCACATGTTGGCCAGGCTGGTCTTGAACTCCTGACCTTAGGTGATCCTCCTGCCTCAGCCTCCCAAAGTGCTGAGATTATAGGCATGAGCCACTGCCCACAGCCCGAATCACAAATGTTCTTAATGACATCTGGAATGGTGAATCATTTCCACAAGGTTTTCAATTTGCTTTACCAAGATCCACCAGAGGAATCCCTACATATGGCAGCCATATCTTACAAAATATATTTCTTTAATAATAAGACTTGAAAATCAAATTTACTCCTTGATTTGTGGGCTGCAGAATGTTGTGCCAGAAAGTATGAAAACAACATTAATTTCCTTGTACATCTCCATGAGAGCTCTTGAGTTACCAGGTACATTGTCAAATAAGATTAATTGTTTGAAAGAACTCTTTTCTTCTGAGTAGCAGGTGTCCACGGTAGGATTAAAATTCAGTAAATCATGCTGTAAACAAATGTGCTGTCATTCAGGCTTTGTTGTTCCATTTAGAGAGCACAGGCAGGGTAGATTTAGCAAAATTCTTAAGGGCCCCAGGATTTTTAAAATTGTAAATAAGTATTGGCTTCAACTTAAAGTCACCAGTTGCATTATTCCCTAATTAGTGAGTCAGCCTGTCTTTTGCAGTTTGGAAGCCAGGCATTGATTTGTTGCCCTTTAATATGAAAGTCCTGCATGGCATCTTCTTCCAATAGAAGGCTATTTTTTCTGCATTCAAAGTCTGCTGTTTAGTTCAGCTGCCTTCATCAATTCTCTTAGCTAGATCTTCTGGATAACTTGCTGCAGCTTCTCCATCACCACTTGCTGCTTCAACTTGCACTTTTATGTTATGAAGAGGACTTTTTCCTTAAACTTCATAAACAAACCTCTGCTAGCTGCCAACTTTTCTTCTGAAGTTTCCTTACCTCTCTTGGCCTTCATAGAACTGAAGAGAGTTAGCACTTTGCTCTGGATTAATCTTCCATCCAGACCACTAAAAGCTTCTCAGTATCAGCAATAAAGCTGTTTCACTTTCTTACCATTCATGTGTTCACTGTAGTAGTACTTTTAATTTCCTTCAGTAACTTTTCCTTTGCCTTCACATCACAACTTGATGAACTCTTCAGTAGAAGGGGCTTTGCTTTGGGCCTGTCTTGTCTGTTGACATGTCTTTCTCACTAAGTTTAATAATTTCCAGCTTTTGATTTAAAATGTGTCAGAGATGTGTGAGTGTTCCCGTTTACTTGAACACTTAGGGACCACTGTTGGGTTATTAATTGGCCTAATTTCAATATTGTTGCATCTCAGGGAATAGGGAGACCTGAGGAGAGGTAGAGAGACAAGAATAGCCAGTGGATGAAGCAGGGAGAACACACACAACAAGTATTGATTAAGTTTGCCAACTTGTATGGGTGTAGTTTGTGGCAATCCAAAACAATTACAATAGTAACGTCAAAGATTACTGATCACAGATCACCATAGCAGATATAATAATGGAAAAGTGTGAAATGTTGCAAGAATTACAAAATGTGGTAGATATACAAAGTGAACGTGTTGTTGGGAAAGTGGCGCCTATAGACTAGCTTGCTATAAGGTTGTCATAAACCTTCAATTTGTAAAAAATGTACTCTCTGTGAAGTGCAGTAAAGCAAAGTACAATAAAACAAGGCATGTTTATATATTTAAAAACCTGAAGGATATTAGAGAACTAATTCAGAAAATTAGGAAATAATTATGAAATTCACATATTTTTCCTATCTTTCCACATAAGCTACAGATAATTAGATGAAGTTCTTCATTATAAAATAATTTGTTAGTAAATAATTAGAATATCACTATTTTGCAACTCATAAGGAAATAATGATGGTGGACATTAATGAATGGTTAATAAAACTCTTGCTAAAAAGTTGATGGAAAAATGTATGTTTATAACAAATATCATATTTATCTTAAAGTTAATATTTAAATATATTTGCACATTTATATTTATCATAATTATATATCAATGTCATATACTCATTATATTTGCTTTATTTTAATAATATTTATCATACATGTTATCAGGTTGATAACATGTATGTTATCAGTTTACTTTGTATTGAATACAGAGTAAATATAGATAGAGTTTTGTTCCTGTTGCCCAGGCTGGAGTGCAATGGTGTGATCTCGGCTCACTGCAACCTCCACCGCCTGGGTTTAAGCAATTCTCAGACCCCACAGGAGAATACAAAGTATTCAAAACAAAGTAAATTGTTTGAATAATACCTATAATAATACCAATAACACCTATAAAGTCTTTTGTGAAAAATAAAATCACACTTTAATCTGGGTAATTCTATAAAGCTAACCACCAGCTTACAAAAAATACAGGGGGAAAGGACACCACAGGAATGCAATCTGCAAAATTCAGAATGTGGAAAACTGCAGAACAAATGATCATCACTCTTCAGCAAATAAACTGCCAGAAAAAAAAAGGGAAGAGGAAGGATTCCATAGATTTTTAAAAATCAAATGTAATGTGGAGAGTTTTTTTAAGTCAATCAACTGGAAAATATATAAAATTTCTGAGGCAGGTGAGTAAATTTTATATTGAATGTTTCTGTTATTACAGAATTACTGTTACATATGTCATACTAGTTCTATTGAAGCTGCATTGTTTTTCTTTTCTTTTTTGGGGTGGGGACAGAATCCTGCTCTGTCACCTGGGCTGAAATGCAATGGCACAATCTCAGCTCACTACAAACTCCTGCAACCTCCATCTCCTGGGTTCAAGTGATTCTCCTGCCTCAGTTTCCTGAGTAGCTGGGACTATAGGTGTGTGCCACCACACCCAGCTAATTTTTATATTTTTGGTAAAGATGGGGATTCACCATGTTTGGGCAGGTTGATCTTGATCTCTTGACCTTGTGATCTACCCACCTCAGCCTCCCAAAGTGCTGGGATTACAGGTGTGAGCCACCATGCCCAGCCTATTTTTCAAAGCCCTTATATTTTAGACATAATTCATATTTCCAATATTTATCATCAAAACAATATAGGGACTGGAATTTACTTCAAAACAATCCTAAGAACTGGGAGAAATATATATGAATCATTATTGACTCTGGATCATTAATACATGAGGGTTCACTATCCTAATCTATCTAACATATATTTGGGTGCAACATTGGGTACTCCAAGTGAAGTAACTAATCATTTCTGACTGCCTGTCTGGTCACTGAAATCATTAAAGCCTGAAGATAACTAGTCACATAAAGAAGTACAGTGTAGCCGGGCTCAGTGGCACACGCCTGTAATCCCAGCACTTTTGGAGGCCAAGGCAGGAGGCTCACAAGAGGTCAAGAGTTCAAGACCAGCCTGGCCAACATGGTGAAACCCTGTCTCTACTAAAAATACAAAAATTAGCCAGTGTGGTGGTGCATACCTGTAATCCCAACTAGTCAGGAGGCAGAGGCAGGAAAATCACTGGAACCCCCGGAAGACAGAGGTTGTAGTTGGCCAAGATTGTACCACTGCACTTCAGCCTGGATGACACAGTGAAACTCCCCTCTCAAAAAAAAAAAAAAAAAAAAAAGCACAGGGTGTTAGAAGAAGCCGTCATGATCAATGCCAACTGGTGCATACAGCTTCACGGTGAGGAGTTTCCAAGGGTAAAATCTGGGTAGGAAACAATGATCAATCTTAAGAAACCCTGTAGCTGTTGCTGATTACCAAGAGAGACTTTAATAAAGGAAAAAGCTCTGGTCTGGAAGTTATAAGAGAGCCAACATCTAGTTTTGTAATCTTGGACTCTACTTCTATAGGTTTTGGAGAACAAAAGCAGAGGAACTGAAAAATAACAACAATAATTTTGATGTGGGTGCCAGCTCTGCACTTCACAGCGTCCTAAGAGCTTTGCATGCATTATCCTATTTAAATCTCACAACCCAAGGAGGTTTTGTGGGCGCTTCATACATAGTTTTGAAAGGACTACTGAATGAGTTAGGCCTCAATATATAATACCAGTTTTTACACGGGGTGATTGATTAAGGTGTTACAGAGGCCAGAAAACTTGTTTAAGAGTGACTTGGTCTAGCCAATATTCCAGGATTATTTAACAGGAAAGAATGAGTACTCAATTGCATTGGACTGTATTGGAGAAAGGGCTGGGGAATTGGGTGAGAGACATTGTTAAATTTAAAATCATTTCCTCAGACCTACAATTTTCCGATCGCCTGCACTGTGTTCCGTCTATACATCACAGTGTCAGAAGAAAAATTTTCAGCCCTTCATTCAGCACAAATCCTTTAGGACGAGATCTCCCGCTCCGGCTTCCAAACACCTCCACGTCCAATCTCCGCCCCTTCTCCCATCGTGCACAGCTTGTGAGCGTCAAACTACAACTCCCATAAAGCCTCGAGAGACCACAGAGCTGCACCGGAAGTCGGGAAGGCTGCCTTCGGCACGGGGAAAAGCAAGTAGGACATCCTAATCCTTCGGCTGTATCCTCCTTGCCTCTACTGTGGTCACCTTTGGGTTAGTAGGAGCAGCAGCAAGTTAGTCGTCTCAGTGTCCCCTCTAGGGGCGGTGACCAGTTCCCTGGGCTTTTTGGTCCCTGCGCTGCCCTGCCCGGCCCTGCTGGGTCCTGTGGCGCAGCCTCGCGCTGGGTAGGTGGGCGCAGGCGCGGGAGCCAAGGACGCGTTTGCTGGGGCTCCCGGGACAGGGCGGAGGCGCAGGCGGTCCTGAGGTTGGTAGAGTTCCCTGCCCAAGCTGAGTTGAGGAGAAAGAAGTGGTACTCAGGGTGTGATCTCACCTGCAAAAAAGGAATCTCACAGTAGTGTCAAGAAAGTTAAATATCTCAATGCATTTTACCGTTTTCAGAGGCCATGCACGGGTGGCGCTTAATTGGTTTTGAGAGCCCAGGGAGTGGATGGAATTCTTTAAATGATCGAATTCCAATACGTCAGTGACACAGCGATATTTGAGGTCCTGTCCTGCCCCACTTGATCTATCTGAGCATGCGCAAGTCATGGGCCCCGGGTTACCGTCAGTAAAAGTGGATGTTGGTTTGTTAAAAATCTATGTCCCTTTAAATTTAATATTCTTTTAAATGATTTCTCGGAATAGTCCAGGAGCTTCTTGGAAAACAAGGGCAGCACTTTATTCTGCCTTCAAATCCTTACCTTCTATAACCCGTCAATGAGACTTGAAATGGGAAATCAAACAGTACAATTGGGTGTTAGACTTTATGCGTGTCTCTGGAATGAATAATGGTACTATCTCTAGATGGCTTTTCTGCTGAGAAAGCTAGAGGGAAAAGTGTACATTTTCCACTTCCTATCTCCAGAGAATAACATGTGCATAAGCTTTGCCCTGGGGGTAGTGAATGATGCTGCAGTTTTGAAGGACCATTTTGCAGTCACCTGGTGTCTGTGAGAATGTGAGGGAGTGCTGGTGACCTCGGAACCTGAGACAGTGAAATATTATTCAAAGTACACCTAGCTGAAAAAAAACTGTATAATATGGGTTTATGGAAAATAAACGAGAGAAAGACAATTTGGAAGGGAGATCAATACAGGAATTGTACAGCAGTGCTTCAAAGTCAAGTCCTGAAAAGTTATAGCTTTTGTTATGCATAAAAACATAAATACTTTAATTACTCTAAATACTTTAATTTCTAAAAAGTATTCAGAAATTTCAATATGAAAGGAATAGCGAAGTAAATTCTAGAATAAAAAAATTATTCTCATGTAGATACTACTTCTACTACAGTTTCATTTCTAAACAGATTTTCACTATTAGGTTTTATCCAAGTGTTTTTATGACTGTGAGCAGTTTTAACCTATTTATAAGTAGCAGAAAGACACAAATAGAACAAGTGAACAGCTCCAAAATAAAAAAATTAATCTTTACTCCTTGTTTTCCCTAAATTTTGTTTATACTACTCCTATTATGCAATTCATCAGCCAGATTGCCCTTTCAGAACCCAGGAGACAGCAGCTATCAAAAGCTATGAGCTATAATCTTTGTCTTTTTAGCTAAAAAATCTTACTGCTTAGAATAATAGAAATGTAGTTAGAATCTCAAATCTTTTCTTAATGGCATTTAATAGAAAAAATATTGTACCTTAAAAAAATTCTTTGAGAAGTTCACAAACAGTTGAAATAAACCATTTTCAACCCTCCCCCTGAAAAAAAAAGAGCTCAGTTTATGCTCTGCCATCTGCAGTCCATGAATAGCAATATTTAAGAAGTACGGGACAATTTTCTCAGTTTTTTCCCCCCACTGAGTGACAAAGCAGACAAAATTAATGATTTTTAAAAACTGCTATGATTCAAGGACAACAAAGTGACCAACAGAACTCTCCAATAAAGAACCAAAAATACATGGTCATCTGATTTTTGACATATGTGTCAGTGCAGGACAAACATGTTAATTTCAGTAATAATGCTGAGTCAATGGATTATGCATTGGAGTAAAAAAGTATCTTGACACCCCGACCTCACACCATGAACAAAAACAGATCCTAGATGGATTACAGAATTAATTGTGCAAGGTCAAACAATAAACTGTTTTCATGTGAAACTTAGAAAATCTCTGCCTTTACTTCCATCTGTTTTAATGCTCTTCCCCTCATGTCTCTACCCCATTATTTTGTGTAACTCCCTTGGACATACAAATTTACATTGTATTTATAATTTTAAACTGATAACATTCTGAAATGTATGCTATATAATGATTGCCTTTTGAAGAGCATATTGCCTTGGAAGCCCTTGCTATTATTCTAGCAATATCATTCATTGATAAAGCAGTTATAAATAAGCTTTTTTCCCTTATTTTTCTTCTTTTAAGTAAGAAATGTCTTCTGTAAAAAGAAGTCCAAAGCAAGAAATAGTTACACAGTTTCACTGTTCAGCTGCTGAAGGAGATATTGCCAAGTTAACAGGAATACTGAGTCATTCTCCATCTCTTCTCAATGAAACTTCTGAAAATGGCTGGACAGCTTTAATGTATGCGGCAAGGAATGGGCACCCAGAGATTGTTCAATTTCTGCTTGAGAAAGGGTAAACATTTTAGGCTGTACCACCTGAAAGGGTTTGTGGTTTAATTTCTTTGTTACATATTTACTTTTAAATTTTGCTTGTTTCCATATTTATACTGTTGAACTAGTAGATAACTCATTGGCTAATTTATGTAAAAATGTAGCATAATTTTTCTAACTTAAAACATTGTAACCTTTTTAATTCAGAAATTATTACTTTATAGCAAAGCAATTTTATGAGGAGTCTAATATTTTTCTCCCAAATAGAAAATGCAAGTCTCACTATGACTACTAAGGACTTCTTGTAGAATTTTGGTATCTCTTTATAGTGCATAAAGCATAATGATTTTTTATTTTGTAAGTAATTATCCAGAAATTGTAAATCTCCACTATCTCTTTTTGCCATTTATGATTATAATTCTTTTAACCTTCCCAATAGTAAACTACGGACCAGAAGAAAAAAAAAATGTATGTAATCATTAAAAAGAACTATAATGTACAACTGGAAATATTTTATTGAAATAAAAGAAGAAAGTGTTTACTTCATATTTTACTTTTTCTCCCCAATTTTTTCTTTTATCTATAGGTGTGACAGATCACTTGTCAATAAATCAAGGCAGACTGCACTGGATATTGCTGCATTTTGGGGTTATAAGCATATAGCTGATTTACTAACTCCTGCCAAAGGTGGGAAGAAGCCTTGGTTCCTAACGAATGAAGTGGAAGAATGTGAAAATTATTTTAGCAAAACACTACTGGACCGGAAAAGTGAAAAGAGAAATAATTCTGAGTGGTTACTAGCTAAAGAAAGCCATCCAGCCACAGTTTTTATTCTTTTCTCAGATTTAAATCCCTTGGTCACTCTAGGTGGCAATAAAGAAAGTTTCCAACAACCCGAAGTCAGGCTTTGTCAGCTGAACTACACAGATATAAAGGATTATTTGGCCCAGCCTGAGAAGATCACCTTGATTTTTCTTGGAGTAGAACTTGAAATGAAAGAAAAGCTACTTAATTTTGCTGGTGAAGTCCCAAGAGAGGAGGAAGACGGGTTGGTTGCCTGGTTTGCTCTAGGTATAGATCCTATTGCTGCTGAAGAATTCAAACAAAGACATGAAAATTGTTATTTTCTTCATCCTCCAATGCCAGCTCTTCTGCAATTGAAAGAAAAAGAAGCTGGTAAGAAATGAGCACTGCTTATTTTCATTGTTAAAATCTGTTTTTTAGAATTGAGTTGGAGTTGTATTTGCTGTTTCCAGGGACACACTTTTTCCAGTAAGCAGTGAAATTAGACTGTCTTCATCAGAAACCTCCTACTAAAGTTCTTACCCTATGGGACTACTCTCCTGGGCAGTTAGTAGTTCTAATCATCCGAGGCTGATTTCCTGGAATTGACCCTGGTGCATAATGATCTCATCTGATTTTAAGTGAATAATTCTTGAACTCCTGCTACACAGCAAACATGATAGCAAAGACCTTCACTGTTTTGTTCTGTTTTCTGTTGCTGGGGCTTTTTATGCCATGGTAGGAAATTAGGGTTTGATTCTAAAGGCCATTTAAATGTAACCTAACCTTCATTTAAAATATTTTAAAAAACAAAACAAAAAAAACGCACACTGGCTGTGTCATAGAGCACAAAGTATACACATGTAGGTAATTAAGTGTGAACGTTGGGAGTCTTGTTAAGATGGAATTGAGTATTACAATAGCCCAAGTAAGAGACTGCAATGGCTTGAGTTAGAATGGAGGCAGGAGAGATGGACATGAAGGGAGAATTTGAGATATTCTTGAGGTAGTAGAATGGATAGGGCTTGATTTGTAGGTTAAGACCCTTTTAAGTGAGAGATTATGGTAATATGGCATGAATTAAGGTACTGATAGTAAAAATGGTGAAAAGAGGATATCTGCAAGATAAATATTGGAGATAAAATGAATGGTCTTTGCTGTTGGATTGGCTATGGGATATATACTAATATGAAGGAAAAGATTAGAAATGACTGCTAAGCTAGAGACTTTAATAATTTGACAGTGATACCATTTCTTGATAATATAGGATGATGGGTAGAGCAAGGAAAGCAGGACAGATTTGGAGTAAATAAGAGTTTACTTTTGGGCATACTAAGTTTTAGAAATGAATCAGGAGCTGTCTGAACTGGAGATAGCCATACAGGAGTCATCAACACAAAGATACTTAACTCCCAAAAATCTACTGAGATTACTTGGAGAGTTGAGCGCAAGCAAGAAATACTCTCAGAATCAGATCTGAATCCCCCTAAATGTAAAGGTAAGCTACAACCAGGAGAGCCATCAAAGGAGTTGGGAAACCGTGTGGCCATGAGGTAGGAAGAAACCAAGAGGCTGTCCTCAGGGAAACCAGGCGAGCACAGTATTTCCAGGAGGGAGTGGTCAAATATATTGAATACTGTTATGAACTTGAGTAAGATGAAAGCAAATTTTTTTTTTAAGAATCTTTGTCTTTTACAAAGTTGATAAGAGAAATGTCAGTGAAGTGAAAGGAACAGAAGCAGATTATGGTAGATTGATGAGTTAGTGGGAAGTTAGGAAGAGGTCACTTGTCAGTGACCACTTCCCCATCGGTGATGTAGGTCCTTCCGGAGACTGTTTGAATGTCTCCTCCTCAAAGTCTGATGTGGTATGTTTTATTCATACCTGTGGAAAATCATCATACTTTTTAAAGAAAATTTCTTTTCTTTAGACCTGTATATATCAAGAGCAAAAAGATCTGATAAATGAGGTAACTGCTTCCTTTTTTTCCCTTGTAGGAAAATTGAGACCCTTTAACTTACTTGCTTTACGAGCTTACACAGTTACTTAACTTTTCTGTGACTCAGTTTACTCCTCCAGAAAATAATAGTAGTACCTATCTTCTTTAGGATTGCTCTAAACATTAAATAATCTATATAAAATTCCTGGCATGATGCTTGGCACATTGTAAGTATTCAATAAATGTTAACTTTTCTTATTGTGATGATTCTGAAATAATGTAAATACCCTAGTATAAATTACATAAGGTCATATAGTAGGCAAAAATGTAATATCTGTTCATTAGAATTGTTTTATTTATGTTTTTCCCAGTTTAAATGATGTTAGAATTTTTCTTATTATATTGTTCATTTCAAAAATCTGTAGACCAAATAATGTATTTTGGGGGTGGGGAGGTAACTCTGTCAAGCATTTAAAATGTAGCATTTCTAGTCTTACTGCCTTAACTGTAATATATCTGGCCACGTCATATTCCTTTTTGAATGACCAGAGTAAAACCTGGTCTATAGCTAAAGTTTACATATTTTAAGATTTATTCTATTAGGCCTTTTTTTTTGTAAACAAAGTTAACCATGACTGTAGTAAATGCAGCATGTTTTATGCTGTGTACATGCACTCTCCAGTTGAAAATAGGATGTGCCCCACAACAGCGTGGATCATCAGTGGCATGGTCAGCAAGAGAGTGGTGATAGCTTCCTACAGTTTCCTAGTATTATTTCCTTTAGAGTACAAGTCTCACTTAAGAACTGCCTTCGTGGCATATTTTTGTAAGAATCACTATTCCAAAATCAGTTTGTAAACTCACTCTATTTTATAAATAGTGATTTATAAAAATCACTATTGTAAAATCAATTTATAAACTCGTGATTCATAGAATCATGAATACCCCACATTTTAAAATCACCTGCAGTAAAAGCCTGATCTAATATATTATATAAAATAGGTGTACTAACATCTATCTTATATATGTTATATATCATGTGAGAGTTATATTTTATTCATACTGAAGTTAAATCTAATTTTTGTCATCCAGGAAATTAAATATTTTACTTTAAAAGAAAAATACACATTATAAAAATAGAAATACGAAAACCCCTGATCACACACCTATTCTGATGGTAGCTTGAGAAAATTTACTTATACATTGATTTTAATTTGTCACAGAATTAAACTTTTTGTGCTTTTTTTTTTTTAAAGGGGTTGTAGCTCAAGCAAGATCTGTTCTTGCCTGGCACAGTCGATATAAGTTTTGCCCAACCTGTGGAAGTGGAACTAAAATTGAAGAAGGTGGCTATAAGAGAGTATGTTTAAAAGAAGACTGTCCTAGTCTGAATGGCGTTCATAATACATCCTACCCACGAGTTGGTAAGCCCCTTATTTTCTGTCTTGGCCACCTGGGTCTTGGGGAATAAGATATTCTAGAAAGAGAAATTTGTGAGGAGCTTAACAGTTTACCTTTTTCTGAAAAACATGTTTAACCATTAAGAATGTTAAGTGTTAAAAGTGTTATATACTTTCATGATTTTCAAGTAAAAATCATGGTACATCAATAGCCATTTCTTAACGTGGGGTTACTCACTAAGAATTTATGTGTTATGATACATGATTTCAGAAGCCAACCAGTTTGGTTCCACTTAGTGGAGAAAAAGCCCCAAGAATTTATTACCTGTTTGAGGCATTACCAAAGCAGTACAGCCTGTCCCTAGCTTTTCATTACAGGTAATATTTGCCTGTACCCTCTCTTCTAATTGCTGTTTTGAGTCTGCTGTAGATTTGGAAATCTGATAACCCAGACCTTTAAAACTGTATGAAACAAAAAATAGGCTCAACAACACCTGAGGAGGCCTCTGAGGAGAAAAATACATGGCTTAGTGACATCTGTTTTTGTTGCTCAAGATCCTTTTACATTTAATTCCTAGTTCTTAGTCATGATATAGTGAGAAGAATTTGCTGAATTAGTAACTTCTAGAGAGATGAACTGTTATTTAAATTTTATTTAATGACTTAAATCTAACCATAGGACCACATTTGGTTTTAAAAACATTTTGTTAAGGATTAGGATGGGAGAGGGAAATTAACTATTTAATGTGGTAAAATTTGAGTTTTCCTTATTTCCATGTATTACCTACTCAAATTTTTTTTCATTAAAAAGGAATGATACACCTAACATCCATAAGTACAGAATAAATGTTGCTATTAAGATTGGGGTAAGAATGACAAAAAATGGTCTTCCTCTAGCTTACTGACACTATTCTATACAATTTCTGAGATATTCTGTTGCCAGCTACATTAGGGCAGAAAGAAGCAATCTCTTACAATCAGACAAGAGTTCTGTCCCTATAGGAGATACATCTTTATATTATCCTATCAGACAGTGTTTGCACAATGAGTCTTAATTCTTTTTTCCTGCAGTTCATATGTCTGATTGTTTTTAACAGATCCAGTAGTAATCATGCAAGTTATTCATCCAGATGGGACCAAATGTCTTTTAGGCAGGCAGAAAAGATTTCCCCCAGGCATGTTTACTTGCCTTGCTGGATTTATTGAGCCTGGTAAGTCTTTTCTTAATTTTTATTTAACTTTAAATTTCAAAATACAAAGTTTAGGTAACATTTGGGAAATAATCTCTGATAAATTGTCATGTTATAAAACTGGATTAAAGTCTTTTAAACATGATACAATTTTAATATAATTTAAACATGTTATAATTCTCACGTGAGAATTATATAAATTACTTTACTTCGTCAAGTAATTTGGTCTGTTTTATTAAAAATTCAGTATTTACTCTTTGGTATGTTGCTCTTGACCCAGATATCTAGGTTCCACCTCCTTTCCTTCTGCATTAGACTCAACTGTCACCTTTTCAAAGAAGCCTTACTTGATTGCCCCAGATACATTAGTGAGCCCCAATGCCCTGCATTCACAGTCCCTATCATCCTGCCTGATTTTTCCCTATGGCACTCATCACCTAATATACTATGTACATATGTACTTATTAATTTATTATCTGCTGTTTCAAGAATATAAGTTTTATAAGGGCAGGGGCTTAATTTTATCCACTGCTGTATTCCAAACCTTCATAGCACATGCCTATAGCACATGTAAGGTCAGTAAGTATTTGTGGAGTGAATATATCTAATTAATAAATGTTTTATCTGAATTTCAATTTCCAATATTAATTTGCATTGCTAGATAATAATTGTAGACATATCAGGCCATGTTCTGGAGGAGGATCATATATATAAAATGGTATCAGGCTGTGTTTTATATATATAATATGTTCCTCCTACAGCCTTATAAAATACACAATTACAGTGATTTTGCTAATGGGCACAAAGGCATAGGGACTAAATAACTTGCTCAACATCAAACAACTAAGTGATAGGGAAGGGATTTAAACCTGGGCATGTTGGCTTCTGAGTCCTTGCTCCAAATCACTATGCTGTCTTTAGTAGTTCTAGGTCATTGTCTTAACTGCTGGGTGGTAATCCATTTATGAATATTCCACTATTTATGCATTCTGCTCATTGGACATTTAATTTTAAAGTTCTTATTATTACAAACAGCACTGCAATTAATATTTTTATACTTCTCCTTGTGCATACTTGGCAAGAGCTATCTAGGTTATGTACATAGAGTAGAACTACCAGCTCATGTGATATGAGCATCTTAACCTTTTCTAGATATTGCCAAGTTGTCTCTGAAGTGTTTCTGCCAGTTTACACTTTCTCCAGAGGAACATGAAATCTTCCATTATGCCACATCTTCATCAAGTTAGGATTTTCAGGCCTTCAAATTTGTCATTCTGAGGGGTGAATGAAATCGTATCTCGTTTCATTTTCATTTTCTTGCTGATGGAACATCTTTTTTCAAATGTGTATTAGGCATTCAATTTTATTTTCTCTGAATTTTAGATGCTTATCTTTTAACTAATTTTATTTTCATTGTTTATCCTTTTTTATTGATTTTAAGAGTTCTTAAATATGTAGTATATGCTACTCTTTTGTTATGCTTCTGCATATATTCTAATCTGTAATTCTCTTTTTACTATATGTGTTCTTTTGATTATTATAAGTTGTAAATTTTTGTGTAGGAAACAATCTATTTGAATTAGAAAGCTATATTTTATATTTTGCTAAATACAGCAATATTTAACAAAATGTTTCCAAACTTCCAGATAAATTTTACTCAGAAAAGATTTCCCCTATTCTAATTCTTAATTCCAACAAATTAGAAATATAAAGTACCTGTATAGGCATCACTTTATTTTATCATAGCAGAGTCAGCAGTCATCTAGAGGAAAATAATTCCCTAGAAAAAGTATGAGGTTTCATCTTATGTGGTTTTTAATCTTTTAATGACCTGAAGAGTTACCTGCAATAATTGTTTGACAACATAATAGGAGAGTTTCAAACGTTTAGTGTGAAAGAGCTATCTGTACAAATTATTTAATTTATAACTATGTAGTGGACAATATATAAATGAGATAAGATATAAAGTATTTGCATTGTGTTTAACCAATATTGGGTATTGGATATTTGTAGGTGCTGTAATTATTATTTTTAAAATGTAACTGACAAATTTGGACTTTTAAAAAATTAAAAGTTTATTGTTGGTATTTTCATGTTATGTATGAGGTCATGTACTTTAAAAAATTAGGTTTTCTTAAATTCCAGTCTAGTTTTAAGATTCTGCTTTCTGATTATTTGAATTGGGTTTCTGTCTAAAGTGATTTCCAGATGTTTGAACCATTCAGGACACAAAGTGTCCAGGGCATGTTCATCAGCAACTTGTTCTTTTGCTCCATTTCATTAGGAGAGACAATAGAAGATGCTGTTAGGAGAGAAGTAGAAGAAGAAAGTGGAGTCAAAGTTGGCCCCGTTCAGTATGTCTCTTGTCAGCCATGGCCAATGCCTTCCTCCTTAATGATTGGTTGCTTAGCTCTGGCAGTGTCTACAGAAATTAAAGTTGACAAGAATGAAATAGAGGATGCCCGCTGGTTCACGAGAGAACAGGTAAAGTTCAATTTAATTTCCTTCTTCTATTGATTTTTCCCTGACTGTACTGGTTTGGGCACAGAGCAAAGATGCATATTTTCAGCAAGTTGAATGAATGGCTTTGGCCCTCTCATTACATGTATTACACTGTAATTAGTAATTCCAAACAGGAGGGGTATGTTTCACTGATGTAATCTGTATTAGCGTATTCTGTGAGATTTTTGTAGTAGAGATGACTCTGTACCGTTTTGAATTTCAGATTCCATTCCTTCACATCAATAATAATACCTATCAGTGGGCTTAGATTAATTCATAGGTGAGAAACAGGAACATTATTCTCATTTTATATTTTAGATTATAACGTTAAAACAAGTAACTCTCAAAAAACATCAGTAAGAATGCTTAAAATTTTCAAAAAGTTTTTATTCATTTTAAAATGTACTTAAGGACAAGAATGATATAACTATATAATAAACATGCACTTAAATTAACTTCTTAAAACACCATTCCTAAATAATATGCTGAAAGATAAATTACTCATCTGAACTGAAATTCTGACTTTGCCTACATAAAATTAATTTTATTCCATGCTTAACCCTAAAAGATGGAAATTAGATTATTGCTTACAAATTTTATAAAAAAGAATCTGTTCCAAAAGTTGGCTTTGCTTGAAAATTAAGTGTGGAGCATACATTTTACTTTTTCATGACATCATTTTCATAAGGAAATTTGTCTTTCCAGAACATTTAAAAAATGGAATCACTAACTCAGTGAAACAATTAAAAATGCTGTTCTAAGTTTTGCATATCGAGGCTGGGCATGGTGGCTCATACCTGTAATCGCAGAACTTGGGGAGGCCAAGGCAGGAAGCTTGCTTGAGCCTAGGAGTTTGAGACTAGCTTGTGCAACATAGGGAGACCCTGTGTCTACAAATAGTTTTTAAAAAGTTAGCCAGGTGTGGTGGTGTACACCTATGGTACCAGTTACTTGGGAGGCTGAGGCAGGAGGATCACCTGAGCCCCAGAGGTCAAAGCTTCAGTGAGCCTTGACTGCACCACTGCACTCCATTCTGGGTGGCAGACTGTAAGACATTGTTCCCCACCCCACCCCCAAAAAAACTCTGCATGTAAATATGGATGTTGTCACTTTGTCCTGTTGTTACTCACTCTAAGACTCATCACATTTTAATTGAATTATGTAAGCATGAGAATAGTATTTAAATATGACAGCTTTGCAATCCTAACGTATTCTATTATGGTGCGTTGTAGGTGCTGGATGTTCTGACCAAAGGGAAGCAGCAGGCATTCTTTGTGCCACCAAGCCGAGCTATTGCACATCAGTTAATCAAACACTGGATTAGAATAAATCCCAATCTCTAAATCTAAGAACTCAACTTGGAGTATTATTTGCTTTCTAGTAACACTCATTCCTCAAGTGATATTAGAGATTATTCAGTACTGTTTCAAGTGTCACAACACAGAATATCATGTTGGGTTTCGGAAATATTTTCAAAGTATTCTTTCTGTCTTAATCACAGAATTTGTATTTTTACAAATTACAATATTGCCTCAGATTTTGTTAAATCTAGGTCAGCCTTCTCTGAACTTTTTTCTTGGTTGTCTTTCACAGCCCTCACAAAACTGTTTTTCTAATAAGAGACATCACATTGGAAAGAAGTATGTTCTGGAGATGTGCATAAATTTTAGTGCCTCTTTTAAGCATTAAACTGATGAGGAAGAAAGTTCCTGATTTGAGAAATGAAACAAAATAATTTTAATGAATTTTTAGCTTGTATTGATTTTTTAGTCCTTTTGTTACCTTTAAGTTGTCAATATCTGGTTTTTGCTCATCTCCCCATTGTAGTCCCACAAGCTCTTTCCTTGGGGTTCCATTTTCTAGCAGCGAAGGTGTTATAGTGTTGCCACTGGTCTAATTTGACCAGTCTTAAGAATTTTCTAATTTAATAATTAACTCTACTAGTGATTTCAATACCATACCCTCATGAAGGAGAAAAGCATACTATTGTATCTGGGATCTCTCTTTTAAACCTAAAATTAACTAATACATCTTATATGCTGCTTATACCTAAAGCTGTTATTAAGACAAATCAAGATTTTCTGCTTTTACACTGAAATTAAACTTGAAAGGAATTCTCCTCAAAGATCAGATATTAAATAAGTCAGTCCCAGGCAGATTTACATATTTAATTTAAAACATTGACTTTATTTCATTTTGTGATGAGCAATGTATCTGCGTTAGCAAAAACTGTATAATCATTACCAGTAATATTTATTATCCTCAAATATATCTGGGCTTTGACCTTATTTCAACACATTCTAAGAAGCCTTGATAAAATAATAAGTATATTTTAGAGCTGAATCAGTAAGATTCTAGATAAAGCAAAACATAATAGTTCACAATTTTGTAACATAGAAACTCATATTTTATAAGACTACTTTGAAATTCATTTAAAAGGTATTATAGTATATGAACATAAAAATTTGAATAATTTGGCTCTTTACTAATGTATGTTAAAACTGGAAGAGACCTTAAGGATAATACATGAAATTCACTTTCCTTCTTTTATAGATAAGGGAAAGGAAATTGTGAAAGGTGAATTTAACTAATTAGTGAAAGTTATATATCATTACAAGAGTCTGTACTATATAATGCAGAGGACAATTCTCCCTGTAATAGGAACTAAAAGCTATGACTAAAAATATATATAGACAAAATTAAAATAAGAATGAATTTAACTTTCCAAATATTGTTAATTAAAATTTTAGATACTTAACATTTATTTAACTTAAATAACTTTGTCAGATAAAACTTTATTTTACAAATGAACAGTGATTTTCTTAAGAGTTGATGAAGCTTATTGGTATCAAGAATTTAAACCAAATTAAAACTGACACAGAACATTTAGTTAGATACATAATAAATCCAAGCTACATAAGTATATGGAAATTAATGTACCTTGATTATTATGAAATAGAGTGTCTTGAGGTTGTTTTATTTCAAATGTACTTTTAATACTTACAGATTCTAAGATTCCATTGTAAAATTCCAGATTTTCATAATGTTAAGATAGGAGAGTAAAATATAAAGTGTCAACAATATGGTTATACAATTTGTTTTAGATATTTAATTTTTGGGGGAAAATCGGCATCTATGTAAATTATTGTTTTAATAAGGACTCTTAAATTGCCAACCTCTGAGAGGTGAAAAGCTATGTAAATAGAAGGAATGGCCATTTCAAAGAATACAGTAGACCTGCTAGTGCCATGAATGTATTCTACTGGAAATGAATGTAATAAACATTAAATTTTTTAAAATCTATTTTGTTTTGCCTGTGTGTTTAACATGTTTTGATAAATCTCTTTTGAAAAATGAGAGAAGCACATTTCAGTTGTTAACTCATTTAGAATGATGTGTATGAAAAATGCAAATGCCTTTTTAAAAGTGTCTGTTTGGGAGACTTAAAATTTTGATTTGAATCTTAAAATATAGTTTGAGGTCAAATGCAAACATACATACATACATATATAAAGTCAATACTTTTTGCTCTTCAGGTTTAAAGCAATATATCTAGTATTTTTATTACTTGCCTAATATTGCCATTTGTTGGATTTTGAAATTTTCCCATGTTGAAAATTTCACATATTTTATTTAGTTGGAAAATGAGAAATTCTTTTAAAGACTCAGGGATTTGGTTGAAGACAAAAAAGAAGACCAGGCGCTATAATCCCAGCACTTTGGGAGACCGAGGTGGGTGGATCACGAGGTCACAAGATCAAGACCATCCTGGTCAACAAGGTGAAACCCCGTCTCTACTAAAAATAGAAAAATTAACTGGACATGGTGGTGCACGCCTGTAGTCCCAGCTACTTGGGAGGCTGAGACAGGAGAATAGCTTGAACCCAGAAGGCGGAGGTTGCGGTGAGCTGAGATCGTGCCATTGCACTCCATTCTGGGTAACAACAGCGAAACTCCATCTCAAAAAAAAGAAAAAGAAAAGAACAGAACAAAGGGAGAGACCATGAGATGGAAGGAGGAAGTATAAGTTAGTTAATAAGCCAAATAAACTAAATTAAATCCCACATAACAATAGATAGCTGGTCCTGGAACTATATCTCTAACATAGGTACAGCAAAATATTAGGTGAAGATGTTCTATAAAGCAAATCTATTAATTAGAGTCAAATTTTCATAATGCAAATTTTATTAGGGCTGAGACCCAGTTATTAGGTTCTAAGAGAGAGAGAGTATGTGTGTGTGTGTGTGTGTGTGTGTGAGTGAGATGGCTGGTGGGTATTGAGTGAAATTTGTGTATTTGTTAAATTAAAAGGGGCTGTGTCTCTATTAGAAAAAAAAATGTGTAGGACAAAGTAAATCCAACATGCAAAATTAGGAGTTTCTGTCTTCAAATGTATAAGATCTAGATCCTGAGGCAAAGCAACAGTAACTGCCAAGAGATTGGAAAAGGTAAGAGTCTGATGTTCTGTGTAGATGGGGGAGGGTGCTCAGTAAGTAGGGATAAATGCTTGGGTGCTTTGACCCCACAGGAGCAGATGAGAGGCTGTATTTTGGGGCTAAGGTAATAAAGTTGCCAAGAACCTGCGTCTTCAAACTGAGTCCTTTGTTAGAGGAATTACTTGTGAAACTAAACTAAATACTAAGAAATATTTTTTCCTATTCTATACCCTACCATCCTTCCAGGACAATCAGGATAGAATTCAAAAGAATTTCTGAAAGAGGGAGCACATTTTACTATATATGATAGATTTTCAAATAATTCCATTGATTTGCCCAAAACTAGAAATGATCAAAAGGAAAGTCATTTAAATCATAAGGATGGCATAGGGAAAATGGATGATCAGCCGCCTGAATTCTTGTTTAAGAAAGAAAATGAATTTTCAACTATAAGACAAATATTTGGACATGTTAATTGGGCTAAGAGGCAAATTATTTATTCTATTTTTACTGAAGGATATCCATATGTAGTTATATTCATTCATGAAAGTGAGTGACACTTTTAACTTTTCTTTATTCCTTCAAGGTTACTCTTTTGTTTATTTTTTGCTAAGTAGTCAAAGCCAAAGCACCAGACAACAGATTTTTCTCCTTTTTCCAACTCCCAGTGTAGTGATACTCTCCAGAATGGTGGGTCTGCTGTGAGATTTTAAACAGATTTTAAGTTGAGGGGGATATGGAAACTTTCTCCTAATGGAAACATTTTTCTAACTAGAAGTCTGATAAGAGACAGACAAACTACAGCATAAAGAGTAAAAAACTACCCTGGCTTTCCATTCCTGGGCTCAGGGGAGCTATACCAGACAAACTCTTTGCCTCACCTGTAGAGGATTAAGAACATTGTTCTAACCACTTAACTTGTGAGGAGGTTTTATTTTTAGTAATGTGGAAGTCCCACCCAGCAGTAGAAATTGAGAATGATACTCTTTATTTTAGAACAGAGTAAGTGGACAAGTGATCTAGTCTGAAGTTTATTTTTGTTTACGTTTTATCCTGCCCATTTCGCTCTAGCCTGAAATTGTCTGTTGGAGCAGTGTGATGTTTCAGACATCTCAGTAGTGTACTTTATAAATATTTATTACTGCTCTCAGGTAGCAGTGAGCCGAAGACATCTCTATCAGTGGGGGTAAAAATGATTTAAAATGCCATTTATCCAACAGCTTTACTGCTAAGTGTTATTTTCCTTTTTTTGTTAAGATTTACTTGTGTTTATGGAACAAATCTGAATAGTACCAAGCAGTTTGAAGAATCTGGAACTCCAAAGAAAGGATGCTCACGGATGTGTGCAAATTCAAACCTCAGGTGCTTTGTTGGTCCCAACCGTCGTCTACCCTCTATCTCATACTGAGGGCTTCTATTGGAGTGTATCTACGAGTGGGAAGCCACTGGGAACTCTGTGTGTTCTGGGATAACAGGAGAAAATATTCATGTATCTGTGTGGACCTCAAAGTTTTCATGGCTGTAGAGATGTTCTAATAATTATTATTCCCAGAAACCACCATTTTTTTCCTAAAAATTATTAGGAAATTAGTATCACTAGGCATGTGATACCAATTTTTTTTAGTTCCCAGCCACTTCCTGCATCCTCATGAAAAATAAACACATTTTTTATTCTATTATAATGGCAAATTTATCATATAAATAACTTTGTTTTTACAGTAAAAACAATATATACATTCTCCTTATTCAGTATATCTAACATCAGTACTAATAAATTGTAATTTTTCTGCAAATTTAGACTTCTGGACTTTATAAAAGTTATTTTTTACCCGTTGTTTACATTTCTAAGACTTACAGATATCTATTTACAACAAGCTTTTAAGGAAGCATAACTGTTTAGTTTATTCTCATAATACTAGTAATTTTTACACATGACTTTATAGATAGAAAGTTGACAATTATTTTATTCTTAACTCCATAAAGTGAATATTAGTATTATCCCCATTTTACACTTGGCTAAAATGGGGTAACTTCTCACTCATGTTGTTAATGAATAGGAGAGCCAAAGCTTAAGCCCAAATATTTCATTCCGATCCTTTCCTTTCTTATCAGAGCTATCTTAAAGATGTTTCTTAATAACTCTGTATTCACAAAAGCACTTCCAGTCTCAGTTTTCTTCTTTAGTCTCCTAAATTTTGGTTATTTTTCAGGTTGAATCTTCTACTCTTGCTACTCCACACATTTCTGCAGGTCATTCACTACTTATTTGGATCTCAAATATCTCCCTCCAACTGTCTAACACACCTACTTGGATGACCCAGAGCATCCCAAAGACTACATGTCTAAAATTAAATTATCATTCTTCCTAAGCATGTTCCTGTTTCTGTATTCCTGTATTATTTTCCAACATGGAAGTTTGGGCACTGTTTTAATTTGTCTGCTTTATCCTCTACCCCACTCCACTCCTCAGCCAAACAATCTCTAAATCCTATCATTTTATTTCTTAATACTTCATGATCTCGATATCTTCCTCTCTTTCCCTTTACCTCTTCTCTCCCTCTATTGCCACCATCCTATTCAGATGATTCATCTGGTTTCTGCATCAGCATCCTACACCGGTCTCCGTACTTTGGCAGTTTCACTGCCAATCTGTTCTTGACACTGCAGCCAAGGAGATCTTTTTTTTAAATTGCATTTTAGGTTTTGGGGTTCATGTGAAGAACATGCAAGATTGTTGCATAGGTACACACATGGCAGTGTGATGTGCTGCCTTCCTCCCCTTCACCTATATCTGGCATTTCTCCCCATGCTATCTCTCCCCAACTCCCCACCCCTGCTGTCCCTCCCCTATTTCCCCCCAGCAGACCCCAGTGATGCTCCCTTCCCTGTGTCCATGTGTTCTCATTGTTCAATGCCTGGCTATGAGTGAGAACATGCGGTGTTTAATTTTCTGTTCTTGTGTCAGTTTGCTGAGAATGATGGTTTCCAGGTTCATCCATGTCCCTATACAGGACATGAACTCATCGTTTTTGATGGCTGCATAGTATTCCATGGTGTATATGTGCCAAATTTCCCCTGTCAAGTCTATCATTGATGGGCATTTGGATTGGTTCTAGATCTTTGCTATTGTAAACAGTGCTGCAATTAACATTCATGTGCATGTGTTCTTATAGAACAATTTATAATCCTTTGGATATATACCCAGTAATGGGATTGCTGGGTCAAATGGAATTTCTATTTCTAGGTCCTTGAGGAATCACCATACTGTCTTCCACAATGGTTGAACTAATTTACACTCCCACCAGCAGTGTAAAAGTGTTCCTATTTCTCCACATCCTCTCCAGCATCTGTTGTCTCCAGATTTTTTAATGATCACCATTCTAACTGGCGTGAGATGGTATCTCAACCACACTACCAGACTTCAAACTATACTACAAGGCCACAGTAATCAAAATAGCATGGTACTGCTACCAAAACAGAGATATAGACCAATGGAACAGAACAGAGGCCTCAGAGGCAACACAACATATCTACAATGATCCAATCTTTGACAAACCTAACAAAAACAAGCAATGAGGAAAGGATTCCGTTTCATAAATGGTGTTGGGAAAACTGGTTAGCCATGTGCAGAAAGCAGAAACTGGACCCCTTCCTGACACCTTACACCAAAATTAACTCCAGATGTATTAAAGACTTAAACATAAGACCTAACACCATAAAAACCCTAGAAGAAAATCTAGGCAAAACCATTTAGGACATTGGCATAGGCAAGGACTTCATGGCCAAAACACCAAAAGCATTGGCAACAAAAGCCAAAATAGACAAATGGGACCTAATCAAACTCCACAGCTTCTCCACAGCAAAAGAAACAGTCATTAGAGTGAATCAGCAATCAACAGAATGGGAAAAAATTTTTGCAGTCTACCCATCTGACAAAGGGCTGATATCCAAAATTTACAAAGAACTAAAACAGATTTACAAGAAAAAAACAAGGCCATTCAAAAGTGGGAGAATGATATGAACACATACTTTACAAAAGAAGACATACATGAGTCCAACAAACATGAAAAAATGCTCATCATCAATGGTCATTAGAGAAATGCAAAGCCAAGGAGATCCTGCTAAGGAACAATCTCATCTAGTCTTTGCCTTATTTAAAAACCTTCAGAACAATGCCCCTCACTGTCCTTGGACAAAGGGAAAGTCTAATTTCCTTAGCATAGCAATTTACCTCTTCAAACTTCAAGTCTCATCATTTTCCTTTCCTTCAACCCCCTATTTATACCATAATTTATGTTCATGCAGAGCCATAGACAAGCTTTCTAAATCTTTGTTATACATTAATAACATTCATTAAAGACCACCTGAATAATTATGGCCAATTCCATATGTTACTAGCATATGTAGAAATAATTTTTCATTTATTTATGATTCTAAACTGTACTTCTAAATTTTTATTTACACATTTCATGGGATGTTAAAAATTCTAAATCAGGAACTATAATACTTATCCCAGTTTTACAAATGAGCACACTGAATTTGAGAAGTCAAGTCACTTTCCCAAGGTCAAGGTCTGATACAGAAACTGACTAAAATGTAAGTCTTCTGAATCGAATTCTGTTACCTCTACCACACTATATACCATACTGCTTCTGCCCCTGTCTACTACACAAAGGTAAATGAATTACCTAATACTTAACCCAGCCCATGTAAATAGCTGAACTAGATCATTTGAGTTTTTGGTTTTGTTTGGCTTGCTTCCATTTCATCTGCACCATGTGAACATTGTATGTGTGTTTAATAAATATCCCTATCAAAATTCTGAAGCTACAAAAATATACAGTGCATCATTGTTTACTAAAAGTATATTTGAATATAAACAGACTGTTAGGGATGGTTAAGACAGATAATAATAGACTGATTAAAGGACGGGTGATTATTCCTGATGCTGTGTAAGATTAAATATGCTAATCAGATTTTGGATTTAGAGAACCCAGATAAATCCACAAGAGAACAAGGAAAGGTACTCAAATCTTCACTTTCTTGCTTTTTGAAAATACATATTGCATTTTATCCATGTCTCCTTCAGAGCTGAACTATTTATGACAGCTTTACCCAGGTGAGGTGATTATACATGCTTTTTTCTTCCTTTTTAAATGCCATATTCTCTATTTTAATCCTTGCAGTTCTAAATTAGTTCCTTGGCAAAGGATAATAGCAAAAGAAATATATTTGAATGTTATATGTGAATACAATTTAATAACATTTCTTTCCAGTCACAAAATATCCAACAGCTGTTTGTAACTTACTTTGTTACCCAATTGAGAGGATGGATACATCCAAAGAAAATTCTAAATAATCAATGTGTTTAGGCCTCTTTTATTTATTCTAAGAAAGACATCATGTGCACATTTGAATAAGCACTATCCATATCGTAATTTGGTTATTTCAAGTAAATTGTGCATTTGGGAAGCAAGGAAAATGCAACTGACAAGCTAGGCTTCTAAACATAATTGAAATTCATTCTGAATGCAGGAAGGGTCAGTTTCATTTCAAAGCAGTAGACCTTGCTTTGAATTCTTATATTCTGCTTTGTTTCCATTGCAGGATTAGACTTACTAATCATCAAAATGATTTTCTCATCTTATTAAGTTAGTAGAATTTTTTGATTAATTTTATACTTAATTTTACTTAAATGTTTATATTAAATTGTTTTGAAATATATTAATTACCTAAAACATTGTGATCTAATTTCATGAAAGAAGACATTAAGGACACTAAAATTTTTTCTATTACAATTGCAGTTACTCGGTGATTTAGAAAACTTTTCGTATGCAAAATATTCTGGCCAATATCTTTTTGTAAATAATCCCAAGTCAAACTGCAAAATAGCCTATTTACAATCTTGCTGTTGCTAATCATTACATTTGGTTATCTCAAATAAATTGTGCATTCGGAAAGCAAGATTTTTTTAAATTACAACTTGTTCTTACCATGGTTTTTACGGAAATTTAAACTTACTATGAAAGACTCCTTTCACCATTAAGAATTCAGCCAGCTTTTCTTACCTTCACCATGCTTGCTCAGAATTTGAATATTAGATTTTTTAAATTACCTTTTCCTCTCAAAGAATTTAAATTTTAGCTTGTTTATGTAATGTCAGATTGAAATAATTTTAAATAAGTATTCCTAAATTATATATTTGGAAAATAAATCGAAAAATAACCCTTTATTGTCTGTTTTAAGATAGTCCCTTAGTTGCTAGCAACTGACCTTTTAATTATATGTAAAGTCATTTAACTTGTTAAAGAAATCTGTACTAAACATGTGATGAAATTATAATTAGGATGCTCATAAGATAGTCTTGGTATCTTCTCTCCGGGGGGAAAAAGAATCATCCAATGAGCAAGTTTTCAAAAAGATCTTGAAAATGATACCAGGAATTTCACTGTGTTGTTTCAGATCTTCAACTCTTACCAGATGTCATGACCCTTTCGTAGACTGGTCCCTGATTATTATTACAAAAAATAGAATAGAAATTCTGAATGTTATCTAATTTGTGAAGATGTACACACACTAACCAAAATCCAGTGATAAATTATTCTTATCCCATGAGACTGTCCAGACCTCAGTGAATTTGAGATGGAATGGAATGTTAGCACTGATTATCTGCCCAATTTAAAACCAATCATAAAGTGATTAAATTAACCTGACAGATTAATTCTAAGCATAATTTCACATTCCCTCATCATTGGCCAGACTGCAGTTTACACACTTTTTTTTTTATGACAGTGGGCAAAAATACAGCACAGTCAGTAGCTTAAGCTATATAAAAGGAAGGTCACCATTAAATGGTAAGCAAAGAACATTTAAAGATAAATGTCCTTTTATTGCTCTAAAAAATGTGCATTTGTTTGGATTAATCTACAGAAATGTATTTACTTAAGCAAAAAACTAAGGGTAGAAAATGTTTTAAAATGGTTATTCTAAGATTGGAGATTTCTCCTCTAAATCTTTTGATTGAAACCTCTTTGAAGCCCTTGTATCTTGTTTGCATTAACATTCATATCAAATTATGTTTTCAGAAGTAACACAGTAATTTCAAAATAATTCAAGTTACCTTGAATTCTGAACAATTAATGAGATTTTGCATTGTCCGAAGTACCCTAAATATTGCTAACAATAATTGGCTCTTAATAGTAGATGATGATAACATTGCCACTAAAATGTTTTAAAGGTCATATTTATTATTTTCTTCTGAATGACTTGAAGTAGCATTAACCTATAGCCATTTCTTAGGCTACCATGAGCAATGCACAATTTTGCTTAGGAATAAGAAATATTTTGAGTGTTTATGTTCAATATTTACTCAAGATTTTTATTACTCTTTAGAATTTAGCAGGGTGGTTATACATCAGTTTTCCTTGATTCTAGACTGAAAAGGAATGAAGACGTTAAGGGGTTCTGCTTTTAGCAATCTGAAACTCTCTGGTGTTAGCAGAATTGAAGAGCTCTGCCCCTGGGGAACATCAACACAACTTCATTGAAAGAGTTACAGGGATTTCATGTTTTAGAGGAATTACACTCAGAGGCTTCTGTTTGAAGGTATATTCAAATGCTACTTCAGACTGAGGTTTAAGGTTGAATATTTCAAAATTAAGATGATGTCATTTAAACCCAGCAAGAGTTGACAATTCAGCAATTATTGTCTTCAGAGAAGCATAGCTCTTGTGTGACATGGTTATTGAAGTAGTGTGGCTCCACTTCAATAAGCAAAAAAAGAGACAGCATTCCTCTTTAGAAAACTCAAAGGCATTATTCATTTAATTAATAGGTATGGAAAGTCTTGAGCCAAAAAAAAAGTAGTTCCCTGAGATGTATTCAGTTAGCCTTTGTGCCTATTCTCTTGCTTTTACAAGGCATCCAATCATATATTTAAGTACATGTGTGCACTTTATTTTTTCTCTTTTCATCTTAATGAAAATACACCTTTATAGCAAACTTTTTATTATTTGAAATACATGTGTTAAAGCGAAGTTATCACTTCTTACTGTGGACTATAATTAGTCAAAGAGGAATAATGTAAAATGTCAGATAGGACTGAGTTAATTTTGGAAATGGGTTTCTCTAGATAGATTCTGAAACTCCCTGTGCTAGTCAAGGTCAGCGTAGGGGAAAACTGTAATTACAGATTTCTCAGAACTACCAATTCAAAAAATATATGGAGTAGCTAGCGTTCTAATTGTAATTGGATAGGGTGATTTCTCTTCATACAGTGATATTTAATTCATGCATCATTCTGCACGTGGGATTAACTAAACTTCCAGTCTAATAGTCATTCTAAAAAAGCCAGAGAGGAAATGAAGCAAAGCAAAATACAGTTCTTCAGGGATTTCTAGTCTAACAATGTCATTAGGATAGCACATAGAGTATGACTGTATCTTTAAAATCTTCTAAAGCAAGGGACACATACCATTGCTGGAATGCCCAATAGTTTGGAGTGGTACAAGATGAGATATTTCCTTTTTATTATTTGTTTTTGTTTTAATATGTGTTAGATATAACCCAGGATTTCTCATATATTATCTAACATGAAGCTAAAGTAAAAAAATTAATGAATAAAAAACTATTACAATAAAAGCACAGCTATTTTATGGATGTTGTAAAATTTGTGAAGGTAGTACGCAAATGACTGAAGTTGGGAAACAATAAAGTGGCAGTCATTCATCCAACAAATATTTATTGAATACTATGTTCCCTCCACACATATGGAATAGGAATATATCAAAGAGCAAGACAGACAAGCTCTTAGCCCTTGTGGATACTACATTTTGGCCCATACCTCTAGAGGTTCTGCAGAAGACTAGAAAAACCTAAGGCTGTATACACCAAGGTGTTTTGTGTATGTTTGCTGGACCCAGTGATACATTTTCTCTGAAGCACAATTGACTCAAGTTAACTGTGGAGCAGCTGGGGGTCTGATTCAATCCCAGGATAAAGAATATGCCCTACAGCTGCTGTAGCACTAAGGAAATGCACTGATGGATCCTCCATCATAAACAGGGAGATCAAACTCCAAATACCTCATTCATCCTGCCAAGTGCCCTCCTTCCAAACACTTCCACTACACTATAATTCTCCATGTCCTTGCCGATTGTTTCAGTTCTTACAGACAGTTAAACCCATACTATAGGAACCCTCTGCCTCTGAGAAGCTGAATGTGAACACAGGAGAGCAAGCAATCAAAAAGACATGATTTGTCTTCTTACTCCAGCAGCCCTGGCCTGGTAACTGACTTTCTAGATTTTTATCACAAGTCCCAGTTAGTACAAGATGAAAAAAGAATGTTGGTAAGCTAACACACTGAGAACACAATTTGGGTAGAGCCTCTTCACACTGGGCTGAGAAAAAAATGAAAAGCAATCTATCACTGATTTTTCTTCCTAGGAGCTTGTTGATACAGAAAGAGAATCTTAAGTCAAAACAATAAAACAAAAAATTCAAGCCTTAGTGTGGGCAATTGAGAGAGAAAAAAAATGAGGTAGAATAAAGTGAAACAATTCACAGAAAGTTTCCTCAGTGCCGCCCTAGTTTAAAGTCTTAAGGCTTTCAAAGATTTTTTTAATGAAGTTCCTTTCTACCTATTCAGTTGGATCTGCTTCAGTGGGGTTTCTAAACAAAATCACTTGGTATGTGTATAAGGGGATGGGAGAGTGGGTGCTCATTAAAATTACATACACCTGGATCACCAATCAGACTCCAAATCTCTAAAGTGAGAGTCAAAATCTACATTTTTAGCAATTTGCTCAGTGATTCTTAACCCACTTTCAAATTTGAGAATTCCTGTGCTAACCTATAAATGCCTTGAAATTTACATTATACTTACATTTTTATATCAAGTCCAGCTCAGAACTTTAAGTCCATAGGGCAGAGTGCCAAATTCAAAGGCCATCTCTAAGTACACTGGATTTTCCCAATTTAAATTTAACTTCATAATTTCAAAATAAAGTGAAAGAGGAAAGAGGCCATTCATGAAGCATGTCAGAAAGAGTCTCTAGGTTTAAGAGTAAAGCAATGAATATCTTTCAAAAATCTTAAATAGGAAAATTATTCACTTTCAGAATCTTATCATGGTGGAGAGAGAAAGTGAAGCAGCATCTCAGGACCATGTTTCTTGGGCAATTTGCTACATCTCTCCCACTTTTCTCCAGTAATAAATGAGGGAGTTGGATTAATGATCTCACACATATCCACAGTCAAATAAAGAACAGACACTTTGGAACTGTTAAGAGATTTTCTGGTATTACTGACTGTATCATACATAGATACTAAGCACATTTTTTTCATTTACTAACATGAATTTTTTTCTTTCCCAATTCTCTACAACTTTAGAAATGATAATAAATTCTATACCACACAATCCTCTTTTCTATCTGCATTTCATTTCCTCAGAGACTGACTTAATATTTGTAGGGTGGAGCCAAGTGTGGTGGCTCATACCTGTAATCCCAGCACTTTAGGAAGCCAAGGTGGGCAGACGACTTGAGGTCAGGAGTTCGAGACCAGCCTAGCCAATACGGTGAAACCCCATCTCTACCAAAAATACAGAAAGTAGCCAGACATGGTGGTGGTGCCTGTAGTCCCAGCTACTCAGGAGGCTGAGGCAGGAGAACTGTTTGAACCCAGGAGGCAGAGGTTGCAGTGAACTGAGATTGGGCCACTGCACTCCAGCCTGGGCAAGAGAATGAGACTCCATCTCAAATAAAAAAAAAAAACAAGTTTGTAGAGTGGGCTTCTTCTTTCTCCAAGTATTACAAGGATTATCTTTATCTATTAAGTTACATTTGATCAGTTGTGGGTCAAAGAGAGTGATGGCATTCCAACAAAGCTTTGATTAAAGTTAGTTATTTTAGTATTGAAGTTTTTTATACCTATTTTTCTAAACTCAAGACCTTAAAAGATCTATGCTCTAATGATCACCAAGGGCCTCTTCTGTAGATGGACTTGAATACTCCCTGTGTGCCTCAACAACCTGTCCGTCATATGCTTGGGGAAAGTAAAAAAAATGGTTTAATCACATATGAGCTTTGAATGTTTGTATTAAGAAATTTAAACTAATAAATTCAAACATTTATCCACACAAATGCAAACAGATACAGATATAATTATATTTAATCATCAGTATTTTTCAACAGAAGAAAGTGAAAGTATAAAGAACAACTTGCCATAGGCACTGAAACAGTCTTCAATAATCTTAACTAAGGCTTCTCACTTTCAAGACATGGCAAACTATTCACTAAGAATTACTGATGAGGTCCCAGGTTTGTAAACAAGAAACTGAGAGCAAGTCTGAAGTGATATATGGGCATTATTGAAAGTACTGTTTTCCCATATAACTCTTCTTATTCTCATACTTTTTTTTAATTTAAGGACTATAGCTTAAGTCTCATGCTATTTAAAATCAGAAATGACAATAATAGATAAGTTTATACACTTTAAACATACTTTTAAAAGTAAATGGAAATTTTAAGTTTTCTTCAAATATTTTTACACTTGAACTTTTCAGAACCTGTTTTACAAGTACGAATTTCCTTAAAAATGCAGTACAGAGAGAATAGGTATTATGTTACAATTGGGAAAATGAAGTCATAATAAAAAACACTAAGAATTCTTTCAGATTCTATAGAAAACTGAAGACAATGGGCATTACAAAGAATACTAGATGCTGTGCTATTCTGGAAGTTAAGCATTTAACCTTCTGAATTTATTTCATATTTAGTCTCCTTCTAGAATTTTAATAGTGTTCATTATCTACCCTTTTGTGAATCTTTCTCTTTTTATTGGTAATAGCACATTTCCTTGGACTGTTTCAAGGAAAATGTTTCAACTTAGCCACTGGAATTTTTAGGTAATTTGTCAGAAAAATGACACCAGTAAAATTTTATAACAATATCTTTACCCAAAAAAAACTTATTCAATAATTTTCTGAGAATAACAGTATCACCGTGCAATTCTGCAGTAAAAAGATATTGTTAGTATTTCCAGTTTACGTTTTTCCTCTTTCTTCTTGTAATTTATAGTAATGAGTCAAAGCCCAGTTAGAAAAAAGACCTATAAAATTCAATATAAAGACATCAGATGTGATAGGATTCAGCTGATATATAATAGCAATCATAGTAACTTTTCTGAGCTTTATTGCCAATTTTGTACAGAAAAATGAACATTTATTAAAAATATAAACCCAAGATATCTGTAGCGAAATGGATTCCTTAATGTATATCCAAAGGTCTAGTAGTGATATATTTTATTTGTGAATAAAATGTTTTTTTATAAATGTGTAAAAAAAAAGTGAGGTGCTTAAAACTTTTTCAAAGTGAAATGAGAGGCCATTAGAGAGTTTTGAGCAGGGGGTGGGATAACATGATTTACTTTGTATTTTTTAAAAAAATCAATCTGGCTGCTACATAAATAATCAAAGGATATAAATATAGAAGTAAGAGAAACAGCTAGAAAGTTACTGCACTAGTCCAGATTTTAAAAAATATATCTAGTGGCTTAGATTGGGGAGGTAACAATGGAGTAGAAAACAAATGGACATATTTGGGATAAGATATTTAGAAATCAAGTAGGGCAAACTTGCTGTTGGATTGGATGAGGAAGGTTCAAGAGAAGGGACAAGGACAATATCTAGGTGTTTGACTTAAGCTAGATGGATGGTGATGCTGTTGACTGAGATTGGAAAGATTTGGGGAAGAAAAGAATTGAAGGCAGATGATGCTAAGAGCTCAGTTGGGGACCTTATGAGTTTGGGATTCCAATTAGACCTGTGAGTAGACATATCAATTTGGCAGTCGAATATTTAAGCCTGGACTTCTGGGCTTCAGAAATTACAAATTTTAGGAGTAAAGTTACAAATTTCAGAATCACCTATGTATGTTATTTTGAAACTATCAAACAAGATTTCCTAAGGAAAGAGTTGATGAAGAAGTGAAAAGAACCCTGAAGATGTCAAAGATTACAGACTGAACAAGGGAAGATCCAGCAAAAGCATCCAAGAGCAGGATAAGGACCAGAAGAGTGTTACACCATGGAGTTAAAAGAAAAAAAGCGATGCAAGTGGAACAGAGTGATAAGTTGTCAAATTCTGAGAGTGCCTAAGATGACACAGAATTGACTCTTGCCTTTGACAATATGGATGTTACTGGTGATGTGGGTAAGAGTACCCTCAGTGGAGTGGTAGGGATATGTGATAGGGTAGTTCCTGGAATGGGCTTGGGAAAAGCTGTGAGGAGAGAAAGTGGACTCAGAAAATATAGACAAATCCATCAAGATGTGTTGCTGTAAAGGTTAAGAGTGACATGTGATGGTAGATGGAGTGATGTAGTGAAAAACAGAAATGGATATTTCAGGAGAGGAGAGGACAATTTCAGGACAATGGTTCAGGTACAATTTTTCCACAAAATAAAAGAGATTTCATAGAATATGATATAAATTCAATGACATTAATTTGCATTAACTAACAATTAATTAGTGTTAAAAAGCAGAAAGAGTTTCAATCAGTTTCTGTTTCCTATAAGGAATATGTCAAGTTCAGCATTGAGAGTGTGGGAAGAGGAAGACAGACACAAGGTTTGAGAAGAGAGACAGTATAAAATAGTTGTTTTAGAGATAGAAAATATGTAAATGTTATGAAACCATTGTAGGAAAACTTTAAAATGATTTTGCTGTCTTCATATGAAATTAAAACAACAAATTCTAAACCATGTATGAGGAAGTTCAACAATATTCCACTTTTTCTAACAGTGACTATTTTGAAATTTTCTGAAAAATCAAATGTCAAATTCTTTAATAGTCTAAAACTTTATTCAGTGTCCCTACATTGCTTATGTCCTAAGCATTTTATGGTATGTTTATTAGGCCTTTCTAAAATAGGGAGAGAGGCTGGAGAGAGCATAGAATGGCCAACCATATTGAAGGAAGAGGGTCATACAGGACAAAGAAGGTACAGAAACAAAAGCCTAGGATTTTGAAGAATATATTCTCCTACTCCTCATTTTGCTTAGGATCAATTTAGAAAATGCAGCTAAAGCTATGCCATGTTTAACAGACAGAAAAAGGAAGAAATATTTGCTGCCATTCAATTAGAATTGATAGTACCTCTATAGCCAATGATTCCAGACACTGCCATCATCTGATTTGGGTGCCTCTTACACAAGTACAGGGCAAGAGAGATAACCGTAGGAAGAAATACTAGCAATTTATTTATTAAAAAACAGAATTTTAACTACTGACAAATTAGATATATTATAAAAGGAAAGTATATTTGAAAATATAAGAAGGCATTTTATTAAAACCATAATTAGGTACAGATTGGTGTTATCTAATTTATTCATGTATATTTATTAAGCACCTATTATGTATCTGGCACTGTGCTAGATATTAGGTTCATATGAAACAGTACATTCAATTTTCTGGAACCAAGTTGTGCTTTCTCAATACTAAAGTGAAAACTGACTATAAAATTTTCTCTGTAGGATCAGAAGCAATCCAAGTGTATTAGTCTGTTTTCACACTGCTATAAAGACATTACCAATGATGGGGTAACTTATAAACAAAAGAGGTTTATTGATTCACAGTTCCTCATGGTTGGGGAGGCCTCAGAAAACTTACAATCATGGCACAAGGGGATGTCTTACGTGGCAGCAGGTGAGAGAGTGTGTATGAAAGAGGAACTTCCAAATACTTACAAAACCATCAGATCTCATGATAACTCACTCACTGTCATGAGAACGGCATGGGGAAAACTCTCACCACATTTTTTTCACATACAAAATGAGAGCTTTGGATGAGATAATCTTGAAAACCTCTAGACATTCTAGCTCAAAAAGAATATATGGTTTGGTGAGCTTTATTGAAGCCCTCACCAACAGCTATGAAATGATGGCTAGTTTCCCAAAGACAGCCACTGCTCAGCTTTAATTATGGGTATATTCTAATTGTTATGTATATATACTGTAATGGAGGTTAAGAATACCAAATACCATTTCACTGGAACCATTAATAATGTTTTCAGTTGTGTTTCTTCAAGACAACTTTGTAAGTTAAATGTTGTTATCATTTTTATGTTAGAGGTAAAGGAAACTCACCCTCACAGATATACAACCAGCTGAGTAAGCAGCTGAGCCACAGTATATACCTAGATCTTCTGAGTCAAAGTCCAGTTCTCTCAACTAAACACACTGCAGCAGGCTACATTTTTCTGTTCAAACTATGTGAAACCATAGAGAAATAATGACTAACATAGTCGAGTGCTTTAAAAAAAGTATTTGTATATTTGGCATTGTATTTGTACATATTTGTAAGGTACAATCTGATATTTCAGTACATAGCTATGTTGTATAATGATCCAATCAGAGTAATTAGTGTATCCATCACATCATGCATTTATCATTTCTTTGTGGTGAGAACATTCCAAAGGCTCCCTTCTAGCTGTTTTGTATTATGCAATGTTTTACTGGTAACCAGTCACCCTAGTGTGCAACAGAACATCAGAATTCATTGGTTCAATCTAATTGAGACTGTACCTGTTGACCAACCACTCCCCACCTCCCTACCCCCTTCCCCTCCCATCTCTGGTAACCATGGTTCTACTTTCTGCTTCTGTTATATCAACTTTTTTTTAGATTCCACATGAGATCACATGGTATTTCCTTTCCGTGTCTGGCTTATTTCATTTAACATGACATTTTCCAGGTTCATCCATGTTGTCACAAATAGCAAGATTTCATTTGCTATGGCTGAATAATATTCTATTGTTTATATATACAACATTTTCTTTCTCCATTTGTTGTTAGATACTTAGGTTGATTCTATATCTTGACTGCTGATACCTCTGCAATAAACATAGGAATGCAGATAGCTCTTTGAAATACTGACTTTATTTCCTTTGGATATACACTCAGTAATGGAATTACAGGATCCTATGGTAGTTTTTTTTTAATTTTTTGAAGAACCTCCATACTTTTTTCTATAGTAGCTATATGTAGTCAAGTGCTTTTCAAGCATTTTTAAACTAGAAAACCCAAAATGTGTAAGACACAGATTAAAAAAAGAAAGATATTAAATTGTCCATTTGTAATCCTCTACCCAACTCAATCCCTACACTGGCCTTCTAAGAAGAGTGAATTATTGCTCACCTTGTCAGCACAGAGATATATTTTTGCTTCTTGAGGGAGCGAGTAGACAGGATAATTGAAAGATGCCAAAAGAGAATATAATTGCTCTATGTAAGAAAAGCAGCCTAAGAAAAAAGAATTGGCAGAAAACTATGAGATTTGGAGAGGCTATGGAATGAAAAGGATTTTACATCAACAGATATTATGATTTAGAAGATTTTGAGGTGAGAGATGAGCTATGAAGAATTTTAATAAATTTTTGCCAAAACTGGCTGCAAAGCAGTCTCATTTTACATAAAACAAACGAGTCAAGATTTTTGACTGAAGTGTCCAAAGACACAGCCTGGCCAAATATACTTAAAACAAACTGCTTCCATGGGAAACTATTTCCTTTTCATCTTTACAGACAAATTAATTCTTTTAAAGTAAAGCAACTAGAATCAGGCTTAGCTCTGAGCACAGGCAGGTGCCTACTTGAGGTAATAATTGGGAAGTTAGGAGATGGTCTTCCTGCAGATGCCTTTTCCAACACTTTATATTAGTTAAGACATCATCAACAGAGAATATAACCCTTTATTTCACAGTTAAGGTAAGAATTAATTTGGTCTACAATCAATTACCAACTCTAACAATATATATACTCAATCACAAAATTTAAATATGGTTGCATATAACGGCAGTGCAATGAAGGCAAACCATCTCTCTACCCCACTGAATTTTAACAGGGCTACAAATGTCATAATACTGGATTTAGGCCAACTTTACAAAAAATGGGTGTTTCTATTAAGATAAGAAACAATGAGACATAAAAATAATTAAACAATATGATTTTACAACTTGCATCCTGAATGTCTACAAATACGTATATGTATATATAGTACATATCTATATGTTTGAATATTCGCTTATATACACATATGTACATATATGTCTAACAATACACTAAATAGTTGAGATGGAACTAAACAAAAAAGATAAATGTAATTACAACATTAAAATATATTCAAAGGAAAAGAATATGGAGATACCAGGGAAAGATACTCATGCTATCAAATTGGAAAGTGAGTTGAGTTTGTAATTTGATTAAACCTAAATTCTGAGGGGGAAATAATTTGAAATTTATTTGAAATGTGTTGATGTTTTCAAAGGGCAGGGAAAACTGAAGACCCACAACTCCCAAAATGAGGAGGAAAAGAAGAAAAACCTATAAGAAATGGGAAATCTTGAATACCACACTATGTAAGTCCCACTGAATGATTTTCTAAGTACCTATAAAATGAACTTCTTAGTTTATGTACTTTCTTCTTTATCACAGGACTGTCTATAAAAATAGGAAAATAAAAACATATAAAAATAACATGATTTTGAAGCTTAGCCTAAAGTTATTTATACACTTCTTCATTAATGATATTATAAATAATAAAAATCTAAATAAAAATAATTCTTTATTCCCACATGGACTAACTATTAAGACCCCTTACTCTTAGAGTCTGTTATCCATGCATTATTATGTAACTTTCTCTGGTCTATATCCCTTTTTGCAGAAATTAAAATGCTGTCATTTAAAAGAGGCTATAAAATATGAAATTATAAAATTGAAAAGGAGTATAAACAGAATGGTTTCTGCATGACATGAAGATGTTATTTGAAGAATAAATTGTAATGGTCAGTTCTGGAAGGTAGTCCATTGGTCTATAAACTGTTATTGTGTCCATGGTCTATTGTAAACGGCCTTTAAGAGATAGATCTCCATGTCTTTTCTCTTACAACCTCGTATTACGGATCTCAGATTGTGACCAGACCCACTGGAAACTGTTTCAGTACCTGCTAAGAGAGAAGATCATCCTTCAGGCTAGAAGAGAGGCAATGGGAATGGTCAGAATCCTCAAGGGACTTTAGTATGCTCAATGATTTTCTTTTTCCTGTTGAATTTATTCTCTATGTAAGTATTTACATAATTATAAGCATTTTATGTAAAAATATATAAGCATAATTAAAAGTCATGTTTAAGTTAAAAACATTTAAAATAAATGTATGAATAGACCATTCCAATTTTAAACTAAATCAACTTATTTAAAATATTCTTTTTGACACGTGGTTCATCAATTTTTATGATGTAATTATTCACTTTTCCCTATTCTTCTTTCTTAACAAATACTCTCTTTCAGATGTAGTTTAAAACAGAATTTGAGATCTTTTTTTCTTTGTTTTTTACACAAGCTCTGGTGCCTGATGCTCAGGTTCATAAGTGACTCATAGGAATATATTTTAATATTATAAAACAGAGGAGTACAGATTGCAAACTGGTAGCTCTTGGGCCAAAGCTGGTCTCTAAATATATTGGCCTCCACCTATAGAGGGTCATCTTACAAAAATTTTTTTGAACCAATTCTTAGAAATTAAGAGATTTTACAGTATAGAAAAAATCCAGACTCGAGTTCTCTTCTGAGAAACAAGAGGATCTGGTAACACTAGGACACCTTTCCATGTGGCAACTATTGGCTGGAGCTGAATAGCAGAGCATATGTATAACCAGCCTGCTTCACTTGTTTATGTTACCTGTCTAAATGCCACAGACATTTGAGGTTGTGAACCTTTCTATAAAAAGCCCAGGGCAAAGGATACTACTGGACAGGTTTGAAAGTCTGTCTAGAAGCCATACTTCTGTTTCTTCCATTCTTTTTACCCACATCTTCATTTGTGGTACCATCTCAAATTATATTGCACTTGACAGCCTGTAGTATAATGCCGTGTTCAAATACCTGATCACAGCAAGCTGTTCTTTACCAAGACTTGCGCTTAAAATTTAGTTGCATATATTTCTTGTGAAATTTTCATTTCACCCACTCTTGGAAGTTGCTGTTTTAGAGTAAAGCTTAATTAAATTCTTACTTCCTAAAACTACCAGGTGATATTTCTACACTCTAAGATAATTGGTTGATTTAAAATGATATATTTATTATAAATGAACTTTTGTGAAAAATACTTTGACATACCAGAAATGAACGAAAACTGATACCCAAAATACTTACAAAGGATTTGCATTGCACTTTATTCTAGTATTTGGAACATCTGTTCTCTAAATTGACATATAAACCTTTTTATTTATTATTATTTTGCTTCCTCTTTAGGTGTATCTCAGCCTGCTGGCCAAGCATGCCAAGAAAATATCAAAGCTCTTGAAAAGGAAGTCAAAGGAGACACCTTGGAGCCTGTGTTTCATCAGACTGGGGCATTAGGGAAATCTAAGGAAAATGGAGATGAGAATACATCTGCTTCTATGAATGAAAAGCAGAATTCTTCTTTTCTCCCTAAAGATAAGAAACAGCATCCATCTGACAGCAAAATACCTAGGAAGAAGGGAAATGATGATCCTCCTTTGGCTGCCTCTCATCAACTGGAGAAAGTCTTACCTATGATCATATTTAATGACTATGGAGAATTATTACGAGAAAACATTATATTACAGAATCTCCCAAGCACAACAGAAGCCTTTAACCCATCAAAAGGTAAATTCATTACAGAAGTGAAATGTAGGGATTTTAATGTGCAAATAGAAATCAAGAAAAGCTTTTTCTGTAAACCAGGGATACAGTTCCCAACAAAAAAGAGACGTCCAAAATGTGGCCAGCATTTCTCTATCAGACCCATTCAGAGATGCTACACTTCAAGGAGCTGCTTTCCTAAACATAAGGATATATTGGTGGAAGAAATAAAACCTAAGGTGCCCTCTAAATATGAGGGAGAAATCACCAGAGCCAAGAGCCCCTTGTTGAAAGTAAGCATTGAAATAAAAGAAATTAAAGTTAACTACATGAGTAAGACACAGAATATATTAATTAATATAACTCATTCTAAAAAAAAGGAAAATGTAACTAAATACAGAAATATTTCCTCCAATCACACCATCAAAGAAACTTTCAGGTTTTCATCACAGTCTGCTATTAGGCACCCTGAAATGTGGCAGCACGAAAACAAGCGTCAGAGTTCAGACTGTTTGTGTGTCTCTCCTCCTGGTGTGTGTGCTGTCCAGAAGGAGAAGAATGTTGATACAGCTGTGATTTCTCTAACCTCAACTCTGAAGAGAAAGAAAAATAAGCCTGACATACTGTCTACAGTCTTAGATGTTTGTGAGGTAGAATCTGCTATCTCTTGGTAGAAGGTCTTTAAAATTAGTTAGAACACCCCCAGAAAGAAACATTTCTCCAAGTCTAAGACTCTGCTCAAAAAATTCTTCCTACTTCATGTAATACCCAAAAGACCACAAGTTTAAGTAATGCAGATTTAAGTAAAATATCTTTTGAGGATTCTAAGGATATGGAAAAAGAGAAAAATCACCTTTGATATCCTAGGAAATATCACATCAGACTCACACATATAGCAAAGCACAGAAGGAATAAATTATTTGCCAAGTACCATTACTGATATCATTCCAGTTCAAGATGGCAAAGGCTTCAACTTCAGTTCTTCATCTTCTGTGAGCATGCAGCTCATAGGAACAAAGACAGCCAACATCTACCACAAAGGAAGCAAGACTCCACCTGCAGAATGCTGTGAAAAGTCAAATTCTGTATCTTTCCCTTCCAGTCAAACTACTCTGCAGTCTTGCACCTCATTCAGTCCACCTCACTGGGCCACCAGACATTCAAAACCTAAAGAAAACCCTGGGAGTACATTTTCTTTTCATCATTGTGCTGTGTGTGACAGATTATGAGAAGGGGCATGTCGATGTGACTGACACAGACTTTAACAAAGCCATTTTACATAATGACTCTCATGCAAAAGCACAGCAACTACTGGAAAGGAAGATTACACCGTGTCTAAATCTCAGGCCTGCCTCTGGCAGCAGCCTAGCAGCTAAGAGCACACTCAATGGTATTAGCCACAACACTATGGCATGGAATCAAACAGAGTCCCGGCAAGTCATCCAGAGATAGCAGCCGCTAGCAAAACAAAAGTGCTAGTTATCACCTTCATAACTGATGAGTTAGAACAAAAAGTATTACTCAAGATGATAAAGAAACACAGATTATTCTAATTGTACTGTGGGAATGAAAAACCCTAAGCAGTCACCCAGCTCTCTGGAAAATTTTCAGAAAGACAAATGCCAGATAATCCCAGTGGTAAAGAAAGCATGCCAGAGATTCTGAAGACCTGTTAAATAAGAATCATGACAAAGTCTGTTTTCAAATGCATTTTTCAGCAAACACTGCTGAGTCCAACTGTGCAGTGTGTGCTTCAGATAATCTATTTCTTATTGAGAAAACACTGACGAATGATGTGGACCTACATGGTAAGCAAGATAAAGAAAGCATTGGACTAACTAGTTTTAAACAGGAGCCAACACGATGCCAAAGGATTGCATCAACAAGGCCAAATTCTGAAGAAGAACAAAAATGACTCAAAGGAAAATTGCTATCACCAAATACACAGGTTGATGTCACCTCAGAAGCAAGCTTTGAAAGGTATGGTGGGCCATACAGAATAATTAACTTGCATTATTTTTATATATTTTAGCTTTGGAAAGTCTTAAGATGAGGGCTTTTTTAATTGCTTGGGATATTTTCTTTATTGCTAAAGATATATTGTATATTTTAGAGTTAGATGAACACAGGCAAGCATATATCAGCCTGTTTCTTCACATTATCACCCACTCCACCCATAAATAGTGCATCTCCAAGCATGCAGTTTAATGTAAAGTTAAAAAAAAAATCAATTTCTCTTCAAAAGATAGATATATTGCCAAATCAATTTTGTAGGAAATGTTAGCCTTTTGCCACTCTTAAATAATCCACCATTTCTTTCTTTCTTGCAGCTAAGCATGTTCAGAAGAACAGGAAGAATATGTTTGTAATAAAACATATTTTTAAACATTGCTGTGGTATTGCAGAAGCATTGTATGTATGTCTCTAGAGACCATGTGGAATAGTAATTAAAACAAAGGACAAAAAACAGAAACGACCATGCCTAATCCTCATTGAGCCACCATGGGGCCTCTAACCTCCAGCAGACCTCTGACCTCCCTTGTGCATTACTTGGACCAGATCAAACTGTTGATAGAACCCAGAAGCTCTCCAGACCTCAAGAAGGGCTAAGATGGAAGTTCTTCCCTAAGTACATAATTCTGCCTGTCTGCTTTCAATCTTGGATCAGCACTACATCATTTTGGTTACTTCATAGAAGGCCCTTGTTTTTTTCAATGAGTCCAAATTATTTTATATTTAATGTTAGCATTATTCCATATTGTAAATTAAATTACATTTTGAATGAGTAAAAACTGTCTTCCAAACTGCTGGCAATAATCCTAATGGCCTCAGAAATAATATTTGGAATGATGAAACTTAAAGGAGAAGCTATAGTTTCTTTGTAGTTCTGTCTCTAGATTTTTTAATCAAATTAGTAAAATTTAGAAGTAGAAATAAAATATGAAAAGAATAATCAATTACCTATTCAATCAATTAGAATAAAAGGTGAAATTTGCTTTGTAAAGAGTAAATGCCCCAGAACAGTATGAAAACTCTATGGTCATCTGCTTGATATGAACACCCTAAAGCAAGGACCGTCAGTCATGGGGACAGCTTCCTAGTGCCAATATCCATCCAGAAATCAGGATCAATGACATTAATCCCAACATTGGCTTCAGTCTACAGTTATTTGAAACTGCAAGGGAACCTGCAATAGGAACAATTGTGCCTCCCAAAGGAAACACATGCTCATCTGGACGGATATATCCCAAGTTGACTCTACTTGTAAAGCCATGTTCCTACCTGTACTTGCCGCTCCCAGTGAGGAACATTTCTTAAGAAAATCAATAATTCAAGTCAGAATTCTCTCAAAGCTGATCTTACACATCAGTAGACTTTGAAACTGTCCCATTTGGTAAACAATTTCAGCTACTGGTTCCCTCTGTTACTGATTCATCAAAAGGCTGTTCCTACAACTCTCTCCCTGGATCCTTTTCCTCGATCACTCTTCCAGCCACATTGACTTACTTTCTAGAACTTTCCAGCCCAGATCCACATCAGGCCCTTTGCATGGACTGCTCCCACTACCTGGACCAGTCTTCCCCTATGTCTACATGGTTCATTCTCATCTCCTTTAGATTTTTGCTCACACAGTGTGTTCTCAGGAAAGCCTTCTCAGACCACTCTACTTGAAATTGCAATCTGAACCATCTTCATTACAACCCAAGCAAACACTATCCTTTTGTTCCATTTATATATAGCACTTTTTTGCCTTCTAATCTGCTATATATTTTGCTGGTTTATTTTGGTTTTGTTCTGTCTTCTTTCACTAGAATGTAAGTTCCAGGAGAGCATGGATTTTTCCTGTTCTGATCATTGTATATTCATAAAATTAGATAGTACCTGTCCTGTAGTACAGTTGCCCAAATATTTATTGAATAAAAAAATCAATGCAGGGAAGTCACATCAGGTTTCTTTGTATAGTATTCTGTTTATATACCAAAATAAATAATAAGAACAGAAAAAAGGAAATAGTTCAGCAGTTATATTTATATAAAAATATTTAAATCTATAAATGTTTGCACAGATTTAACTCTCCTAGAACTACAAGTATTTTTATACTTTATTCAACATTATTGTATTTATGCTACTGATATCTTAGGCCAGAACTGTGTAATTTTTTCTGGAAGTAGATTGCTTTGAGAATCTGGGACACTTTTGGACTGTTTTACCAGAAAATTATAAATTTGATACAGGCACAAACCTATGCTTACATTTTGAAAAGGGGTCCTCTAACCCCTTAATATCTATGCATGTGTCTCAGATTCAGAGTCCCTGACCTGAGTGCTCTCTGTAATCTTTGTATAGTTTCTTCTACCATGTGTGTGCATTTAGGAATCAACTAGATTAGAGGTCACAATGTGAACTGTCTACAGGGCCAGGCAGGTGATGTAAATGAGTAAAGCAGGCTGTATGTGAGCAGGTCCGGAGTGTCGGTGAACTAGTGAGTGTGTCCTAAGGGAAGCAAAACACAGGTCCAGTACAGACAGGCCTTCTGACTTTTCCAGATGGCAGGAGACCTGGATCTTTTAATGTATGAGTCTGCACGTCATGAGATCTGGGAGACACAGAATAAAGTAAACAATCTGTGAACTCTGAAATAGACAAACAAGAGGAGGTGGGTGTGGTCTGGGGGTGTGGCAGGAATAACTGCCATCATGTTATAAAGGGATACCAGTCAAAGTTTCAATAACTAAACAGAGTTTCTCTGCCAGGTAAGGGCTGTACATTAATGGGTAAAAAGGTAGTTCCCCAAGGATTAATTTATTCAGCTGTTAATGGAGTGAATATACCTTTAAGAGTTCTGCCAAAGAACCAGAAATTCTATATCATAAAAAAATGTAATGAGGAAACCAAAAGTAGGCTAGCCTGAGAAAATTACAGACAATAAGAAGGATCAGACGATATTTTACATGGCATAGAGATGGTCATAAACAGCCCTTGTATGTAATATAACACAAAATTTACATACAATGTGTAAAATGTTTTATTTCTCCTAAAGCAGGAGTGATTCTAAGAGTTCACATCAAGACAGAAAGGTAAGGAGGACTGCAAATCTGAGAAAGTTTGTGATCGCAAGCTCTGCACCAAGCACTGGGAATAAAAAGATGAATAATAAATGATTTCTTTTCTCATAGCAGAATATGACTGTTGGGATAGTTTCCCGCAAGCTGACTTCTGGTGAAATTAGGAGCTTTCAACACCCGTGCTCCCTTCAACATTTCTCAGCACATGCACAGCCCAAGATCCCAGTTTCAGCGGCAATGCCTTGCTTTTCTCCATCCGGGCTCCTCCCAGATCTGCTTCCTTTTTCTGGTCTTCCCACTCACTTCCCAGGCTCTGCCCTGGCTTTCAAGGTGGTAGCTTTCCACTTTCACACTCATGTTTGCTATCTCAGATCATCTGTGCTGCTTTAGCAACATACCAGAGACTGGGTAATTTATAAACACCATAAATTTGTTTTTTTACAGTAGTGGAGGCTGAGAGGTCTAAGGTCAAAGTGCCAGTATCAAGTGTCTGGTGAGGTTTTATGCGTCTTGCCGCTACCTGTTGCTGCATCCTCACATGGCAGAAACAGAAGGGCAAAAAGGCCTAGTTAACTCTACCCTTCTACAGAGCACTAAGCCAGTTCATGAGAGCAGAACCCTGAAGACTTAGTCACCTCTAAAGGCCCCACCTCTTAATAATATCACATTGGATCTCAGGTTCCAACATATGAATTTTTGGTGGACACACACATTCAAACCAGTTGATAAAACATTTGTGTTTTTTAGTGGATTAATATATTGTTGCTACAAAGTGATAGTGTGCATTTTAACAGAGTCCCTCAAGAGAGCTGGATGTCTTCATTTCAGTACAAATTGCCTGACTCCTTGAAAAGCCTGATAAATATCTACTTATTCATGGAATAAGGGGGAGGCCCACATGTGAAGGAAGATTACTGAGACATAGATTCAAGGCATCATGCAAAAACTTTCTATCAAATTGTAATATACAAGGATTAGACTGACTCAGTAGGGAATAAATTTGAGTCTGGGAAGTGTTCAAGCTTATACTGAAGCATTACTTGGTAGAAATTTTGTAGAAATGTTTTGAGCACAGAGAGGTTGGTTGGAACAAATCACCTTCTATATTCTTTGCAAACCTAAGAGTCCACAAATACCAAGCAGGAAGTGATACTTGGTGCTTGGTGGGCATTTCAGTGGTTTTCAAATCACATTTTAAAACACACTGTAGAACATATACTTTCCCCTAATTGGAAAGATCAAAAGTATATGAAAGTATACTTTTATACAAAAGTATATGAAACAATCCTGGAGGAAAAGTCTTCCCACCATATCCCAGGGCCATATTATCACATATAATTTCCTAGGTTCATAAGACTTCTTTTATACTCCACACTTTCAAAAACGAATTGCTATTACATGTAAAATATTTGATACTAGAAAATTCTCTTCCTGATAGATGTCTTCATAGTTAACCTAGACTCTCAATCTCAAAAAATAGTGGAACTAGAACGAGCATTGGAGAAACAGCCAGAGATCAGTTCTATATTACTTTTAAAAGTTCTACCACTCCGTAAAATTCCAGTGAGCAAAAGCCATCTTGCTCACTGTGGCAGCTCCAGTAACTAACATATTAGAAATTAGTATGTAGAAAGTGAAAACTGACTATTAAAGAATTAATTTGTTTTTCTGTCACCCTCATAAGATGTAGGAGTCCACAGAAAAAGTAATGGAAAATAAAAGGAATTGGGTAATGATTCTTCTTCCTCCTCACCTGTTTGATCTTAACAAGTGAATTCTTTTTTTGAAACAGGGTCTCACCCTGTCACACAAGCTGGAGTACACTGGTAGGATTATGGCTCACTGCAGCCTCAAACTTCTGGGCTCAAGCCATTCTCCCATCTCAGCCTCTCAAGTAGCTCAGACAACAGGTACACGCCATCACACTCAGCTAATTTTAAAATTTATTGTAGAGATGGGGGTCTTTCTCTGTTGCCCAGGCTGTTCTCAAACCTCTGGCTTCAAGCAATCCTCCCTCCTCTGCCTCCCAAAGTGCTGGGATTACAGGTGTCAACCACCTTGCCAGACCTCTGACAAGTGAATTTTAAGTTGTTACATAAATGGACCATTAATAAGTATAAATGTAAATAAAGGCACTTACTTCTTCATAGATATATCCTAATTTTTATTTAAATAGTGGTGAGAATAAATTTTCATATTGATAAATTAGATTTTAATTTTCAAAGATCCAATTGTCAGTACTCATTTGCTGCTGGGAATAGAATAAAAGTAAAGACCAAGAGTTGACCTCTTTTAAAATTTATGTTGCCTGCCTTTCTTACAGTATCAAAAAGTAACATCAAATAAAATCTTAATTCTAACTCATCAAATTGCTTTCTAGGTATTATATGTTCTCCTATTTGGGTTTTCTTTTTACTTTTTTCAGATTTTTTTAAAAAGTTTGATTGTACGGCAGTAGTTTGGGGTTTTTTCCTTCTAGTTAATACACTGTTTCATGATTTCGTGGTTTGTGATGAGAGAAGGCAGCAGTTTGGAACTAAAGTATATCAAGTTGTTATTGATTCAAATATAAAATTAACAAAGCCTTCCTGCATTTTGGCTTTTTTTAAAATTTTCTACACTTTTAGCCAACATATGCAGCAAAAGTGTTCTGAAATTTGTATACTCCTGATTAATAAAAGTCAAACCCTAAGTACTTGAGTTTAATAGAAAACACAGCATCATAGATTATAATTCCACATGCTATTCAGGTAGTAATATTTTATTTCTTTACTGAGTGTTTAGGGGACATAGTTAAAAATTTACTTGTATTTCTCCACAATAACTAATAAAGTATCAAGCATACTGCTAATACCCTAGGAATACCCATTGAATTGAATCCACGGAAGCTATGCTCGGTGATCATTCTCCCCACCTTTTTCTCCCATATAAGACTTTTTTTTTTTTTTTTCAGATACATGGCTCTTTTTTGTTAAGTAATACAAGTTTGAAAGTGAACCGTGAAAAAGGTCAATGAAATTAATCTAGTCCTAGTCTACTGTAATTATATGTTTCATTGACTGGACTATATGATATTTCTATCTTGATTGATCTATCTTGAAAATGTTGTCTCACTTTCCTATGTAATGTGGTTTAATCTAGATTGATATTTGGAAATAAATAGTCTCCAAAAGTTATCCCGGGAATTGGTTCTAAAAGTTGGAAGAGCTAGTGATGATTCCCAGTAAGAAGCACCTGACCAGTGGGCCAGGAGGAGGCAGCCATACAAAGAAGGCAAAAGACCCAGTTCAGCAGTGGGGAACTCATTTGCAAGCAACAGCACAGAAGAATCCAGTGAGTAGATAACCAGCTTCTTTTCCAAAACCATAGTTAATGCAATGACTTACTGAAATGTAAACCAATCTCTCATCCCTTTATATCCAGAATGTAAACTCTTGCTTGAACATGGCAACACAGAGATTATAAGCTTTTATATAAAACATATTTTTGGAATCATCAACTATTATCCACTAAGGAATTTCAGCTTCGTAAATTACTTTCTTGAAAACACACAACTGCCTGGTAAGGGCTGCTTTTCTCTTGATACTAAAAAAAACCAACCATAGTGTCTTTTATTGAATTATATTTGTATCCTATTTCCAGAAATTTGAGCTGGATTATAAGAAATATGTATAAAAGAATAAGAGAAATGTGTTTAATTATAAGCAACATTTTTTCTTCTAATTTTAAAATTTCTGAAATGAGTGAGTCTGTTTAAATGGATGTATTCTTGATAATGTTTCTCTTTCTGTTGAGACTCTATTATTCTACCAGTATTAAACCTCAGTCCCACAGTCAGTGGCAACTGAGAATGAAAGATAGCTCATCATTAGGAAATCCAACTGAAGGGAAAACATGAGCTAAAAAAATAGAGGGGGGGATTTGTACACTTAGCACATACTACCACTAATTTGGCTCTAAGATTCTAACAGCTAAAGTTGTTAAACAATACTTACCCAACTAATAGACAATTTCTATTTACATATTATTTACAAAAACAACCCAGTTATTGAGGAAAACGCTGAATACTGAAGATATTGAAGAAGATACTGAAATGAGCAAATTTCATTAAAGAGAGAAAAGCAAAGGACAGTATCATGATGCTGAGAATAATGTTTTTATGAAAAGAAAATGGTGATTGTCCTAGGTTGTGCCAATGACACAAGTACAATTCATGAAGGCAGTGGTATAATTTATTCAGAGCAAGTTAGAAGTTGGCACAGGTTAGGGACGGAATGTAGCTGTAAATGTGTGGGCAAAGATTACAAGTAATTTAAATAATTAAACACTGTACTGTATTATCACCACCACAGCCTTCTTATATTTGTATGAACAGTGAAGAATCCAAGTTAAATGCTCCATTTTGTCCTGATAATTTTTATTCTTGTTTCTCAATCAGTCTCTTAGTCTTCCAGTGGCTTCTTCCTATTTGGCAGCAAAGACCCAAGATCTGGAATCCTACATTTGTATTTTGACAACATACTACTTTATAGGGTTGTTTTATTATCTCTTGATACGTCCTTGGAATATCTCCCTGAAGAATATACTTCTTATATTAGACTTCCAATAAAATAATCCCACTGCTAAACATTTGTTCTAATGTTCATTTTATTCTACTTCTATTTCTCTTTCCCCTTATCAACTGCTGTATTTATATATTCTAGAATTTAGTGTGTGTATCTATAGATACGTAATTTTTAGACAGAGTCTTCCCGTGTCACCCAGGCTGGAGTGCAGTGGCGCGATCTCGGCTCACTGCAACCTCCACCTCCCGGGTTCAATGATTCTCCTACCTCAGCCTCCTGAGTAGCTAGCATTACAGGCATGTACCACCACGCCCAGCTAATTTTTGTATTTTTAGTAGAGATGGGGTTTCACCATGTTGGTCAGGCTGGTCTTGAACTCCTGACCTCATGATCTCCCTGCCTCAGCCTCCCAAAGTGCTGGGATCACAAGCGTGAACCACTGCATCCAGCTTGTGTATGTTTTTTAATAATAGTTTGACAACATTTAATATATTTTAGTAATTTTTCCTCACCATTGCTTTTGTACCAGTTATTTCAAACAGGAATTATTTCATTTTCCTTTTTAAGCAATCTTCTAATTTTTTTTTCAAAGAGATTCTGTGAGAGGTAAACTGAATTCTTGTATATCTGACAATGTATTCATTTCTCTCTTAATACTGAATGATAGTTTGGTATAGAATTTTACGTTCAAATTACTGAAACTGATTCCTTGTCTTCCAGTAACTAGTGGTGTTGATCAGAAGTCTGAATCTGATCTGATTCTCACAAATTCTGTCCTTAATCCAATGTCTCTGGTATCGTTCAGGGTTTTCTCCATATCCTTGGTTCTCTAAAATTTTCTTTTACTGGGACTCTCAGTGTGTATATTTTGAATATTTTTTTCTTGCTTGGCTGCTTAAGGTTGATTCTTTCTTCAACTCTCATAAATTGTTAGGGGTTTTTTTCACCTATGGATGTCCCTTCTTCTTTTTTGCTTTCTTCTGGCATGTTTTTCAGAAAGACATTGAAACTTTTGGATCTGTCTGCCATATGCCTTCCCCTTTTTTGCATCTCTTCACCTCTTTGGCTATATTCTGAGAAAACTCCCTAGTGCCATCTTCCAGCTCAGCAATTCATCCCTCGTCTAAATCCTTTTAGCTCTTCAGCTTGTTTTTTTTTAGCTTTTTTATTTCGAAAACTCTATTTTTAATTTCAAAAATCTCTAAGTGGCTTTTTATCAAACTGTTCTTATTTTTTTATACGTCTGAGAACATTAAGCATATTATGTAAAGTTTTAGTCAAATTGCTCTATCAACTGTTTCCTCAAATATGCATTTCACATTTGCTGAGTTTGTTGTCTTTCTTTCACAGTGTTGGCTTTTCCCAAATACTCTGTGATTTTCACCTGGGTGTTCATTCTTTGGTTCCTTTTCTATCCACCTGATTGCTGTCTCCGACTGAGCAACACACATCAGCAGGCAGTGAAGCATCCACAATGGTTTTTGCTATATTTAATGGTGTGAATAAGAATGCTTTAGGCTGCAACAACTGAGTTCTGCCACAGGATAGTCCATATCCCATCCGTGTCTTTGGACCTCAATCTCTGACTTTTTCACACACTCATTTGTTCTGGGCTAGAGGCAGGTACAATCATTATTGCTACTTGATTGCTGGTAGAGCTCAAATTGGACAATATGTGAGCATTAAACTACCTTGCTGTTTCTGCCATAATACCTTAATTGATTACCCTCTTGTCTGCACCTGAGACTTCTCTGGGATCTGGCTTCTCACTTTGGGCATGGAGCTTTCTTGATACTCTCACTGTTCTGCATCAAAACATGCTCACGTATAATTTTTGCTGTGATTTCACTCCATGGTCTACAGGTTGATTCTGGATTTCAGGTATTTCCAAGTTTCTGACATAACGAGAATTACCTTCTTATTTTCAAATACATATCTGTGAATCCTAAAATACATACCACACTACATGCACATACACTATATATATATATAGATATTCTTCCTCATAGTTTTCTGGACTTTGAAATCCTCTTATTATGCATAAAAATTTAGCAACAACTCCTGCTTCTAAATATGTGTAATTGAACTTGACACAGTATATGTAAAATGACAGTCTGCAGGAATACGTCATAGGGAATATGTGTTTTCCAGAATTTTGATGAAAATGGGAGATTGGTTCATGCTTAATCCACTATCTCGAAGCCATCTCTGAGAACAGCTTCCATTTGTCCCTCTAGATTCTTCTTCCACCCTTCTCCACCTTTCTCTTTGCCTCAGGAGTCTCATTTATTTGGATTATATCAAGGGACTAATTTGCCTTTGGGCTTCCTGTTGGGGTTGACAAGTGGGGAGGATCAGGAGGAGCCTGAAAAGAGTGAGTGGAGTGAGGCCCTGTTATTATTGCCCGTGGTCTCCTCTTGTGGTGTGCCAGGGGCTGGCTTTGTCCCTAAAGCCACACTCCCATAAAGTGGCCCTCTCCATACTGCCTTCTATGCTGTGTGTTCTAGTAAATGGTACTTGCTATTTCCTGTTACCCTTTTAGTGTTAGATGGATTAGTCTTTACCCCACCCTATCACACCTGATTTAATTAAATCCTGCCCACACTTTGTAAATAGTGATTTCTACTGAATTCTCCTCAAACTATTCAAGGGTATCATATGTTTCATGTCACAGCTCTATGATACAGGAGTGCTCTGTTCTCACATTACAACAATGATGCTGCTGAATGCCAGGTCATCAAATATCACCAATATAGCCCATTGATAAGACATAACCTATTTATTGCTTACAGAGATAAAAGAGGATTTCCCCTCAACAGAGCTTTGATAGTATTTCAGAGCGGGGAAGGCAAAGTTGGATTTTATTAAGAATTAGAAATTTGGTTTAATGTAGATATTTCAGTGTAAGAGCTTCTTTAGAATTGAATAAGGATTATGATTTAATAGTTTAGGACTGATGGAAATGGCAAGCTAAAGATTTTGAGGGTTTCAAAGGAACTAAGAATAATCTGTTGGTGCTTCCTATTGAGGAATTGATGTTTTGGGGTGAAGCACTGAATAATAAGGTATTTACCTGGTAAAGGGCCTCTAAGAAGAATAAGACTGTGCTAACAACTGCAGAATAATGTCATGTCAATCTTGATAAAAAAAATAAAGCTGGTAGGTGGTTTTAGTCTTCAGTGTCCAAACTACAAATGGGGATAGAAGCATTTTTTTCTATGTGCCATAATTTTCTCTAGTCTGGAGGTGATAAAACCTGAAGTTTCATAAGATGGATTCCTCAGACTGTATTTCCTAGACAGCAATCTACTTGAACTGCCATTTATGTTTTTCTTGGCCTTCTGTTTCACAGACCTTGCAGTCCTGGACAATTTTATTGATTGTCATGTAAGAATACAACTCTTATGCATGTAAATTCAGTATCAGTTGTCGATAATAGGGTCTTTGCTTCCAGGTTCACCAAAGAATATACTCATACAAAAGCAATAGTGAAATATACAGAATTTACTGAAAACATCATAGGAGAGACAGGCGGAGTCTCCGTATTACACACCTCACAGCAAACAACTGAAATCCCCTTCAGATATTACTTTGATTCAAAGGCCCCTGAGCTGCCTTGTAACCAATTAAAAAGGCTGTGTTATAGGACTGCTTCCCTCATATAATACTGATAGTCATTGGTTTTTGTTTTATTTTTTCTGAGTTTTTTTATCCTTAAAATTCCTCTTTTATTATAAGCAGAGAAATTCAACTGCAGTTTATTTTTATTTTTTATTTTTTTTGAGACGGAGTTTCGCTCTTGTTACCCAGGCTGGAGTGCAATGGCGCAATCTCGGCTCACCACAACCTCCGCCTCCTGGGTTCAGGCAATTCTCCTGCCTCAGCCTCCTGAGTAGCTGGGATTACAGGCATGCACCACCATGCCCTGCTAATTTTTTGTATCTTTAGTAGAGACGGGGTTTCACCATGTTGACCAGGATGGTCTCGATATCTTGACCTTGTGATCCACCCGCCTCGGCCTCCCAAAGTGCTGGGATTACAGGCGTGAGCCACCGTGCCCGGCCCCTCAACTGCAGTTTATACCTCTAAAACTGCACAACCAAAATGATCAAAGTATTCAACAATTAACTCCAACACTACAATAATTAGCATCTACCCATCTTAAGAACAAGGGTTAAGGAAACCGAGGGATGAAAAATTTTGTTATAAGAAAAACAAACGAAATGTTATATGTAGTCATAAAAACTTATTACACATAGTAATAGCTGCCATATTACCTAGAATGATCTGTGATTGATCTAAACTGACCTAAAATAAATTAGATTGAAAGAAAACTTAGTATAGTTTGATTAACTATAGATAGACTATCTTCATGTGTCCTAGAGAATGGAATCTGCTCCTCTAGTTTTCATTGCCTTCTAGTTTCTTCTAGTTCACTGTATCCTTCAGCTACCTAGACTTTTTCAGTTTGTATCTGCTGTTTTATGGCCAAATTCTTCATTACTGGTACTCTTAGACATTCATGTCTGCTCTGCATTTCTTGAGCAAAAGAAGCTACCACAGGTGTGCGGCAGGCAGCTCCAGTGGCTCACAGAGGCCAACTATGCACATTTTTCTAACCCTGCAATTCAGGAACAGCAGGTTAGTAGCTGATGCTGGCCATGGTGGGAGTGTGTATACAATGGAAACTGACAAACACCACAAATCAGGGAATTATTTTCCTTTTAGAAAGTCATTTAAATAATTTCCTAGTACTCCAGTTGAAATAACACAGGAATCAGCTGTATAACTTATACAAATTCTAATTTCATGCCAAAATAACCCTTATTTTCCTTAACCCTTGTTCTTAAGATGGGTAGATGCCAAAATAATGATTATATTTTCTTTTGGGTCAATTCTGTTTTGAATAAAAACTATATGTACTAACAATTTGTTTCATCTTAGGCAGAAGAGAATTGAAATGTCTACCATTTCTATTTTTCAGTTTATGCAAGCTACAACACACTGAAGGCATATTGTATTTTTTCAGAAACTTTTCAGGAGAGACTGCAATTCACTAAGAGCTGCTGGGCCTAGCATTGTTTAATGTGTGATTTAAATTTTATCTCATTTATAGAGTCAGGATATGCTACTAACCCATGACTTAAAACCTGACAGCTTTATCGAGCATCATTACAGCTGGTGTTTTTCACTCTGTTAATCTCACTCATCTCTGACTTCCTACATAATAACTGGAAAAGACATTAGGAATGACATATTTATGTGTATGGACACAGTTGATCAATCCATCTAGGCTGTGGGGAATGCTGACTAAGGCACACCAGGTAAATAACTTGAAGGCTGTAAACTAAAGTCAGAAAGGCCTGCAAAATGCAGCTCTGATTTTTATAATCTCAAATGGTTCCTGTACCACAAACAGATGTGGAAAGAATTTGGGTCTAATCATGCAAGGATACTTGATAGCAATTCCCTTATTTCATTCAGCTATTAAAATTATTATGAAAATGTATTTTCCAAATACTACTTTGCATGGAAACAGGAAGAATGAAAGGGGGCAGAGAGGAGAGAGAGATACATAGAAACAGAGAAAGAAAGAAAGAAAGACAAGATAATTCTGGCTTCTAATTATAAGAGCTATCAATTATGATGTGCTTGCTAAATGTCAGGCACTATTCCAAGTGTTTTCAATGGATTGGATTGTAAATTCTCCCAACAACACAATGAGATAAATACTATATTTTTATTCTCATTTTACTAAATGAGAAATCTGAGTCACAGAGAGGATAAATGACTTGTCCAAGGTCACTCGGCTGTGGATAATGGTGGATCAGAGTTTCAAACCCAGACAGCCTGACCCAGAGTCTATGCATTTAAACCCTACAACACATTGCCTCCAGTTGGACCTTTAAATCTAGCCCTGATCTCTCTTTGGGAAAGTTCAATCAGGGTTTCACTTCATTATATACCACTTTTTCATTATCCTCAAATAATACAATGGAATGAAAGACGTACAAGAATGTCTAAAGACACCAGGAACTGGCATAAGTATTTTATCTTTTTTTTTCTGAGATGGAGTTTCGCTCTTGTTACCCAGGCTGGAGTGCAATGGCGCGATCTCGGCTCACCGCAACCTCCGCCTCCTGGGTTCAGGCAATTCTCCTGCCTCAGCCTCCTGAGTAGCTGGGATTACAGGCACGCGCCACCGTGCCCAGCTAATTTTTTGTATTTTTAGTAGAGACGGGGTTTCACTGTATTGACCAGGATGGTCTCGATCTCTTGACCTCGTGATCCCCTCGCCTCAGCCTCCCAAAGTGCTGGGATTACAGGCTTGAGCCACTGCGCCCGGCCTATCTTTTTTATCCTAAAGTCAAAAAGTAATCATTAAAAGGAAGCCCAGTATTTAAATTTTTCAAGGACAAAAATATTCAAACACAATTTCAGTAATAATAAGCATGTTTAAGAGCTCATTTTGTCTTAAAGTTTCATTTATTAAAAGTTCATCTAGCAAACCAAATTTTGGTGAGAAAGGTATCGTGACAAAGATGTATTTGAATTTGTTTTCTATTTGGCTCAAAGTTCTACAGGGACAGTTCTTGAAAAATCTAGCAGCTCTAAGTTAGCAGCAGGTGTGTAGCTTGCTGCTCCATTGGATTTTAACACAAATTTTATGTCTCAGTTTATGTAAGAATATGTTGATTAGCTCTGTCTTGGTAACTGAATGAACAGAGAACTGCTCATCCACATAATCAAATCTGTTCGTAAATAAGTGAGCTGTATTAACAGTCTCATGCATGCTGATAAAAATGAAGATCACTATAATTTAAAGACCCCCGCCTCAGACCTTTACATGATAGGAAGATGATTACACATCCCCCGTGGACAACTCTTGCCCATGGACAACTCTTGCCCAGGAAAAAAAATCATAAAGATAAATCAGTAGGCCCAGAAATATGTGTAAGTTATATTCATAAAAAATTTATGAATATTTTAATATAAAATATAGCTGAATTTTTAAGGCCAAGGATATAGGACATAAATCAAACAAGGAAAGATACTTTAATATTTTAAAACCCTTTAGGACTTCTGTAACTTTAGCAATACTATTCTAACACAAAGCTTTGATTTAGCTGTAAAGCTCAGAAAGATAGGTTAATAAATTACTTTTTTTTTTGGTTTATTCCTCCTATCTTTCAAAGTCAAATGTCACACTCAGACTTACTCAACAAATGAAAGCAAAAAATTCTTAAGGAGTTTTGAAATATGACATATGAAGAAAAGCATCCTATGTCCTGGTTTGAAGTATCCCATTATAAAGTTTCAATAATTTTTATTCCAATAAATAACATGTCTTATAAAATAATCATATAACTTACATTCCAACTTTATTGCTGCATGATATTCCCCTACGTCATCCCTCATTATTTTCACACACACACAAACTTGTTCACTCCATCACCATAGTCTATCTTGCCAGTACCTGCTTCCCCATGCTGGGCCACTTGTCTAGACCATATTTATCCACCTCTTTGCCACCCCATAGAAAGATTATCTACTTCTCAAGGTCCAGTCTTATAATATTTATATGGCTCTTCCCACACCATAATCACTTTCCTTTCTGTGAACTCTCTTACCACATTTTGAGTCCCTGGTCTCACTCATCAGTCTATCCCAACTGTGCCTATAATTTCAGCTTACTCATGAGACAGTAATTATTATTACTATTTATTATACTTTAAGGTCTGTAATACATGTGCAGAATGTGCAGGTTTGTTACATAGGTATCCATGTGCCATGCGGGTTTGCTGCACCCGTCAACCTGTCATCTACATTAGGTATTCCTTCTAATGTTCTCCTTCTTCCAGCGCCCCACCCCACTAAAAGCCCCAGTGCGTGATGTTTCCCCCCCTATGTCCATGTGTTCTCATTGCTCAACTCCAACTCATGAGTGAGAACATGAGGTATTTGGTTTTCTGTTCCTGTGTGAGTTTGCTGAGAATGATGGTTTCCAGCTTCATCCATGTCCCTGCAAAGGACATGAACTCATCCTTTTTTATGGCTGCATAGTATTCCATAGTATATAGGGGCCACATTTTCTTTATCCAGTCTATCATTGATGGGAATTTGGGTTAGTTCCAAGTCTTTGCTATTGTGAATAGTGCTGCAACAAACATACGTGTGCATGTGTCTTTATAACAGAATGATTTATAATCCTTTGGGTATATACCCAGATTGCTGGGTCAAATGGTATTTCTGATTCTAGATCCCTGAGGAATCACCACACTGTCTTCCACAATGGCTGAACTAATTTACACTCCCACCAACAGCATTCCTATTTCTCCACATCCTCTCCTGCATCTATTATTTCCTGACTTTTAAATGATCACCATTCTAACTGGTGTGAGATGGTATCTTATTGTGGTTTTGATTTGTATTTCTCTAATGCCCAGTGATGATGAGCTTTTTTTATATGTTTTTTGCCTGCATAAATGTTCTCTTTTAAAGTGTCTGTTCATATCCTTCACCTACTTTTTGATGAGTTTTTTTTTCTTGTAAATTTGTTTAAATTCTTTGTAGATTCCAGATATTAGCTGTTTGTCAGATGGATAGATTGTAAAAATTTTCTCCCATTAGATAGGTTGCCTATTCACCCTGATGATAGTTTCTTTTGCTCTGCAGAAGCTCTTTAATTAGATCCCATTCATCAATTTTGGCTTTTGTTGCCAGTGCTTTTGGTGCTTTAGTCATGAAATCTTTGCCCATGCCTATTTCCTGAATGGTATTACCTAGGCTTTCTTCTAGGGTTTTTATGGTGTTAGGTCTTACATTTAAGTCTTTAATCCATCTGGAGTTAATTTTTGTATAAGGTGTAAAGAAGGGGTGCAGATTCAGTTTTCTACATATGACTAGCCAGTTTTTTCAACACCACTTATTAAATAGGGAGTCATTTCTCCATTGCTTGTTTTTGTCAGGTTGAGACAAGAATTATTTTAAATCCATTCAGTAAATGAGTAATGAAGGTATCTGAAATTGCTCTAGCTTTCGATTGAATAGTGCAATCTCATTTGGTGTAAAAAAAAATAAAAAATATAAGAGTCAACATTACAGATATTTGAGGTTTGGAAAAAAAACTGTCTGCAAGAGACTATGCTCTTGGATGCTTTGTCAATATGCCACCTGGAACGTTTTGACTGAAGTTAAACAAATGTTTGAGTTAGAAACCTATTGTTGCACATTCATCTGTGTATTGGGACAATGACTAACACTTACTCTCTTCAGTTCAGTGCCAGGAAAGCAGAGGTGGAAATATAAAGGAAAAAGAAAAAACAAAACAAAACAAGAAACCCAGAACCATTAGGAATGACTGTGCAGAGAGAATCAGTTAGAGCAAGAGAACCATTTCTTCCATAGGCTTTACATAATTGACCTACAGCAGATAGGATGAGGGGAAGAAGAAAAAGTCTTTATCTAGAATTTTTGAGAAAAAAAGCAGCACTGGAGCAATTATGGTATAAGAGAAGAAATGGAAACAGAGGAGAATAAGGGCAGGATTTTTCTTGTTCTTTAAAAAGAGTTGCTGTGGTTTTCAAAGCCCACCCGCTTCATGGTATTTGAGAAATGCAAGTAAGTAACGTATGCTTTTCTCAAAAGTATATTTTGGTTATTCAATAGTGCTTCTTTATTCTTGCCTTCTTGAAAGACTGAAAGGCTTGGGGTATGACTTTATTCAGGTTTTAACCTCCACAACAGAGCCGCAAAGAAACACTGGGTAAGTAATACAGAAATTCAATCTCATTTCCATTACAGGAACAGCCTTCTGCACTATCCAAAAGACTCCTGAATACATAGAAGACTCCAAGTTTCATGAAAGAAACTGTTAAATACAGCTGTACATGCTTCCGTATGTGCTTTACTCTACATTGAAGACCACAATGAGTTTTTTAGTAATGAACATTTTTACAGTGTCTTTGAGGCACAGAGGATAAAAAGTGATTGTTTTCTGTATTTGATAATCTTTTTTCATGTACTTGGAACTTTGAAAGATACCCTAAAGCTAATTTTTTATGTGATTTCATCTTGCTCTGTAAACACTAATATATGGGTCTTGCCAATTATATTTTCTGTATTTTTCTTCACAAAAGGAAATAGTGCTTCCTCTAATGCACAGGCTTCCACACCTTAGGCCCTGAAGCAATATCTGTCTTGATTTACAATATTTTGGCACTATTATGTAAGTTCTTCCCAGGAGAACTATCTTACAAACGTAGCGACTTATTTTTGAAGAGAACACTCTTCATTAATCCAGACTTCACCCCCGCAAGCATTCAACTACTTTCCCACCTTAACCATCAGTGCGAGAATCCTCTTACCAGAATGTAATTGATGTTATCAACTTTTCTGCTTGCTCCTCAGTCACCTCAGACGAGGACTGTTCTGTGAACCTTGGCTTTCAAGTTGATATGAGGAAAAAGGATTCTACACAGAGAATTTTCATTCAGCAGCATGGGTTTTCTGAGGGGATGATGGAAATCCAGAGCATGGTCCCAAATGTCTTAGTAAAATACCTCACCCAGTAGCTGGTAAGGATGCTACAATTATGGTAAAATGAATATGTCTTAGAGAACATGTAGCCAGACTCCAGGCTCTCTGAAGTCAGCAAACATAAACACCGAAGGAGTGCTGGGAACTGAAATTAGGTATGTTCCCATATGGCAACATATGTACCGTGTATTTCTTAACATCATGAGAGAATCTGAAGCTATTAAAAGTTGTATTAACAGCTCATTCAAACATAGGAGAGTAATTCCAAAGCTGGAATAAAGATTAATGTAGGCAGAGTCAAGAGTCTGGGTTCATCCTATGAGTAAAAAATACTTACTAATTTGATGAAATGCACCAGACACTATAAAGAAGTAACAAATTATCGCTTAGTATTCCAGTTCTGCAGTGTAACTATTTTATTGTATCTGCATTGTTTGTTATTACACTTAGTTCTAATCCTGGTTTCTAAACGTATATGAAATATGCATTTGGTATTATATTTATTTTGATGTACTGTATATCATTTTACCTTTTTACATTTTGTGTAATCATTTAATAACTAATCTTCATTTAATAAGTATTTGTTATGTATTTTTACACACTTCATTAATATTCTAATAATTCCATGGTGTTTGTATAAGATATATTTAGTGAACTAAAAATTAATAGCTATGTATTTCTCTAAGGCAATAATGGTTTATGACTAAAAAGCAAACTTTTACTTCAATTACAAGCTTCAGCATGTGAAATTATTTCAGTCCAGTCTTTGCTATAAAATTTGAGCTTTTGTGAACTTCTGTTTTATTGGTGTAAATAGCCTTCATAAACAACTTTTGTATTTTATAAATAATATATATTTTATTGCACTAGCTTTTGGGGTACAAATAGTTTTTGGTTACATGAATGAATTGTGTAGTGCTGAAATCTGAGATTTCCATCACCTGAGTAGTGTACATTGTATCCAATACGTAGCTTTTTATCCCTCACTCCCTTCCCAATCTCCTGCTCTGAGTCTCTAAAGTCCACTATACCACTAGGTATGCCTTTGGGTACCCATAGTCTAGCTCTCACTTATAAGTGAGAATATACACACAGTAACATAAATAATAAACAATTTACCTCAAGCAAACGGAGATTCAGATTTTAAAAAATACTTTAAATTAATTATACAGTCATGAATTTCACAAACACTATGCCTAAAATGTTCCAGGCACTAAGGGGAGTTGCTAAACATGCACACAGAGAAGTGATACGTTTGAGAGTATGACAGGCTCTATGAAGAGGTGCATAATATTTTCAGCACACGCATCAATATGTGCTTAGTTTCATCTTAACCTCACTTGTATTCCTAAGATGTAATCATTGTTATATATATCATTTGTTTTAACTGTAGAGTAAAATATAACCTTTCTTAGTTTTCCTTATAAATATGAAATTCAACAGTGAAGGATTTTACTGAGGAAATGTTATAAATATGAATGAGTTTTCTACAGATACATAAGAGAATACAAGGTTTGCATTTTGCACATTTACAATACTTATGTATATTCACCTCATAATATGGATGAATTAACCTTAACCACTCCTTGAAAAATAAACATGGGATTTTGAATCTAAAACTTAAAGTATTCAGGATGGAATTTGCGAAAATCAAAATAGGTGATGAGGCATAAATTTTCAGTTAAGCAAGATGAATAAGCTCTAGAGATCTGCACAACATTGTAAGTATAGTCAACATTAATGTATTGTAGGCTTTAAAACTTGCTAAAAGGGTAAATCTCAGGTTAAGTGTTCTTACACACAAAAAAATAACATTTTAAAAAATAAAATAAATCAGAACAGCAACAACAAAAATAAATGATGAGGCTCTAGGAGTAGCCCTAAGAAAGCACAAAATTTTCTATACTTGACTTTCATTTGGGCAATAGGATGGTTTAGTGAAAGGACACCAAGCTAAAAGTAAGATTCTCAGGATCAAGATCTCTATTCATTCACTGATGTATTTCAAGCACCAAAAAAGTACCTGCTTCATCATAGGAAGCCGATACATATTTGAATGAATGAATAAAAATAACTGGATGTTAGTACTATTTAGCAATTTACCAGTTATATAAATTGAGAAAAATCTCTATACTATTATTCTTCTACCTATCTTACAGCAGTATAAAGGATGAAATAAAATTATATGCATGAAAATTACAGTGTCATATTTCTATCCATCTTAGCTTTTTGTTTTTGGATATGGAGTCTTGCTCTGTAGCCCAGGCTGGAGATCAGTGGCGCGATCTCGGCTCACTGCAACCTCCGCCTCCCTGGTCCTGGTTCAAGCAATTCTCCTACCTCAGCCTAACAAGTAGCTGGGATTATAAGCACGAGCCACCATGCTCAGCTAATTTTTGTATTTTTTAGTAGAAATGGTGTTTCACCATGTTGGCCAGTTTCGTTTTGAACTCCTGGCCTCGGAGTTATCCACCCACCTTGGCCTCCCAAAGTGCTGTGATTACAGGCATGAGCCACCAAGCCTGGCTTTTTTTTTTTTTTTTTTCTAGACAGGATCTCGCTCTGTTGCCAAACTGGAGTGAAGTGGCACGATCACAGCTCACTGCAACCTCCCCTTCCTGGGTTCAAGCAATTCTCCTGCCTCAGCCTCCCAAGTAGCTGGGATTTGAGCCACCACACCCAGAATCTTAGCCATTTCAATCTCCCACTCTTATTTTTCTTAATTTTTATTAGAATTTTGGCTGAACAACAAATATAAATGTATATTCACATACACATCTGTGTATATTCATATATAATTAAATGTAAATTATATACAATATATATTATATAATATACTTACTAAGTTGAGAAATAAATATTCATTGAATGTTTATGGCAGGAACCTGAGAACATAAGGATGAATAAAATATAATTTCTCCCCTCACTGTATTTTGGCTAAAACCTGATATAAACTGTAAGAAAGTATACTTATTGGAATCTACTGTTTTTTATGGTCAAAGAACCACCATTTTGTATAATTCACTGTTATTTATTTCGGGAAAAAAATAGAATGTTGTTATATTTATGTTTTTCTTTTGTGTCATATATACACATATGGTACCTATAGCTATGTACATAGGTGTGTCTATGTACATGCATACACCTGTTGAGACCCGTTGCTAAGAAAAAAATCTCTTTCCTTTCCAAATATTGTTGCTCATTGACAATGCACCTCATAACTCAACAGTTCTGATGAAGATGTACAAAAGGATTAGTGTTTTCATGCTAACTAACAGAACATTTATTCTGCAGTCTATGGATTAGGGAGTAATTTTGACTTTAAAATCTTATTATTTAATAAATACATTTTATAAGGCTATAACTACCATGGATAGTGATTCCTCTGATGGATCTGGGCAATGTAAATTGAAAACTTTCTGGAAAGGATTCACCATTTTAGATGTCATTAGAACATTTGTGATTCATGGGATGAGGTCAAAATATCAATATTTTGGAAGAAGTTGATTCCAACCCTAATGGATAACTTTCAGGGCTTCAAGATTTCATTGGCGAAAGTAAGTGTAAATGTGGTGGGAACAGCAAGAGAACCAAATCCTGAAGACATAACTGAATTGCTGCAATTTCTTTTTTCTTTTTTTTTTTTTTTTCTGAGACAGAGTTTCACTCTTGTTACCCAGGCTGGAGTGCAATGGTGCGATCTCAGCTTACTGCAACCTCCACCTCCTGGGTTCAGGCAATTCTCCTGCCTCAGCCTCCTGAGTAGCTGGGACTACAGGCACGTGCCACCATGCCTAGCTAATTTTTTGTATTTTTAGTAGAGACGGGGTTTCACCATGTTGACCAGGATGATCTCGATCTCTTGACCTCGTGATCCACCCTCCTCGGCCTCCTGAAGTGCTGGGATTACAGGCTTGAGCCACCACACCTGGCCCTGCAATTTCATGATAAAACTTGAAAGAATGAGTTGCTTCTTATGGATGAGCCAAGAAAATGTTTCTTGAGATGGAATCTACTCCTGGTGAAGATACTGTGAACATTGTTGAAATGGCCACAAAGGATTTAGAATATTTCATAAACTTCATTAATAAATCAGTGGCATAGTTAGGATTGACTGTAATTTTGAACCAAGTTCTTCTGTGGTTAAAATGCTATCAATCAGCATTGCATACTACAGAGAAATCTTTCATGAAAGGAAGAGGCAACTGATGACAAACTTCCTTGTCTCATTTTAAGGAATTGTCACAGCCGCCCCAACCCTTAGCAACCACCATCCTTATCAGTCAACAGCCAGCAACACTGGAGCAAGAACCTCCAGCAGCAAAAAGATGAGCACTGGCTGAAGGCTCAGATTGTTAGGTAAGCACTCCTTAGCAATAAAATATTTCTAAATTCAGATATGTACATTGTACTTTTTTAGACATAATGCTGTTACACACTTAATAGACTATATAGGTGTAAACTAACTTTTGGGAAACCAAGTAATTTGTGTCGCTTGATTTTTTTGTGATTTTCCCTTTATCATCGGTCACAGATCTAAATCTGAACCCACAGTATCTCTGAGGTGTGCCTGTATACACAGAAAACAGACTGTAAAGGTAGCAGAATAAAGGTATAGGAGGAAAAGGGAGAAGATCCATGAAAAAGGAGAGTGAGAGATAGCTGAGCCACATTAATTAAAGATCACTAGACTAGTGTAAAAAGCCATGAATTCTTCCTGTGAAGCTCTTGGAACTCTATCTTCCATCCAGAACAGCCTCACGGTTGCAACTTCCACAAGGCCCAATTGTTACTGTTTTATTCTGAGAAGCTCGGTTGTGCAGCTTTTTATTTCATTTTATGTTTTTGCATTCCAGTAATACCTAAATGTGTGGCTGAGGATTCTGTTTTCTCATTTCCAATGTATAGCCTTATCATGCAGGTCTCATTACTTCCAGATCTGAGTGACTCAGATCTGTAAGGCTCGAGTGCCTTACAGGAAGCCATGCACAGTAGTTAGAAGTTAAGGGCCAGGGAGTCATGCTGCCTAGGGGTAGCAAGCACTACCTCTTATCATTTGTTTAACCTCCCTATGCCTCAGTTCTCCAAATAGAGAAAAATAATAGGCTGTTGTGAACATTAAATTAGATAGTACGTATAAGCTGCTTAGAACATTTTTATTAGGCCTGGCGTGTAATAGGCAATAAATAGCAGCTACTTTGTAAATATATTTATAGTACCAAAAAATTAACTCAAATGAATGCTCCCTTTTGCTTTCGTTTTAGTTCTCGAGTGAATGGTGAGGCCACGTAAAGGAACTGGAGATTGTCCCTGGGGATTCTGAATTCAGTTATCCAAAAGATCATATTTACTGAAGTGGATACCAGTAAGTAGTCTCACTATAGAAGCTTTAATTCAGACCAGCACAATCATCTCGACTCTAGCAAAATATACTAAATAGCCTTTGATATTATAGTCCTATAAAGCACACATATGCAATAGAAGCAATTTCTAAATCTCAGTATGCCAAAAATCCATGATGATAGAGAAGTGGGCAATTCATGACCAGATTTTTTTTTAAAGACTGTGTTTTCCTTATGGAACATACTCATCTAGAATACATAGAACATTGGTCTTCCTACAAAAGAATCCTATGTGTACTAGGGAAATGAAGCTCAATTCTGGGAAAAAGAAGAGTCTTATGAGTAAATAGTGCCCAATTGTCATTATTTAATAATTTCTGGTAGCTTTATTTCCTAATTAGTGAATTAGAAATTAGTAGATGCCTAATGAAAGTTAGACCCTTTGTTTCCTGATTTCTAACATGAGAATAATCTGAGATCAACACTTTGAAAAAATTGGAGCCAGAACAGTGAGGTTGGTAGAAACATAAGATAAAGATATCCATACCCACCATGGTGCCAAAGGGGAGACCTAACAAGGTTATGACAGAAGGAGACTGAGGGCCACCAGCAGGTTTCTGAATTACATTATAGTCAGTTATCTGTTTATCTATCTCCTGATCTGAACTGTGAGTTCTGAGTCAGAAAGTGTATCTTTCTTACCCATGGTATCTTTCTCATGCAGTATCCCAAAGGCAACCGAGTAGATACCCTACAAATGCTTGTTGAGTGACTATGAGAGCCCTGTGTACCTGAAGGATGGGACAGCATGGGGTAGACGGAGGGAGGAGTACCACCTCAGGAGGATTACAAGCCTTCCTGCTTTGCTCTTATGCCCTAATGCCTTATTGGCCTCATTATTATTCAGAGTTACATTTCATTTTCCTTTGCTTGTCAGCCTCAGGGTTCCTCTATTGCATACCCTGTGATTCCATTGAGAATCTGCTCTCATATCCATAAAAAAGGGGATGACTACTCAGCTCTTATAAAGACCACAGGAGTGACAATTGTTGCCTCTTAGCCCAGTGTCTCACAGCTGTAGGTGACACCAACGGGCAAGAAACAGTGCTCAGATAACCTATTCTATTAACAGAATTGTCTAATCAAGTATCAGTGTGTGAGAATAAAGAAAAAAAATATCGAGTGTCTAGACAGAATGTGAGATCTTCCTAGAGCAGCAAGGAAGATTCAGTCTGGGGACTTGTCCTAAGGAAACTTCTTACAGGCTGTCACTTATGCCAGATAATCAGTGTCACAAACTGTGAAATGTAGAGGCTTAGTCTTCTGTAAGCATGGGGAAAATATCTAAGTACCAAGTAACTTGGTTACCTATTTCACATCTGTGTTTGTAAAGAAAGAAATGTACTTATTTTTAATATCTAAGTAGAAATTAATTTCGCTTTAAATTTAAAAGCTATATAATGTTATAAAGAGGAAAGGAACTCACATTCATTGGATACTTGTTTTGAATGGGGCATTTTATATATGTTCTCCTGTGTAATTTATCTTTAATATTTTATTATTTTTATTTTTTGTGGGTACATAGTAGGTGTATGTGTTTATGGGTTACATGAGATATTTTTGTTTAGGCATGCAATATGTAATAATCCCATCAGGGTAAATGGGATATTCATCACCTCAAGCATTTATCCTGTTTTATGCACAAATTCTACTCTTAGTAATTTTAAAATACACAATTATGTTATTTTTTACATAGTCACCACATTGTGCTGGAAATACTACATCTTATCTATTCTTTCTATTATTTTGTACTCATTAATCATCCTCCCCATTTCCCCCCACTTTCCACTACCCTTTGCAGCCTCTGGTAACCATCCTTCTATTCTTAATCTTCATGAGTTCAATTAATTTTTAGCTCCTACAAATAATTGAGAATATGTAAAGTTTATTGTTCTATGCCTGGCTCATTTAACATAATGACCTCCAGTTCCATCCATATTCTTGCAAGTTAACGAATCTCATCATTTTTATGGCAAAATAGTACTCCATTGTATATATGTACCGCATTTTCTTTATCTATTTTTCCTTTGATGGACACTTAGGTTGCTTCCAAATCTTGGCTATTGTGAATAGTGTTGCAATAAACATTGGAGTACAGATAACTCTTTGATATACTTATTTTCCTTCTTTGGTGTATATACCTAGCAGTGGGATCACTGGATCATATTGTGGCTCTATTTTTAATTGTTAGGTCTTTTTTTTTCAACTTTCAAACTGTTCTACATAGTAAATACTAATTTACATTTCCACCAATGGTATACGAGGGTTCTCTTTTCTCCACACCCTCACCAGCATTTGTTATTGCTTGATTTTTAGATAAAAGCCATTCTAACTTGGGTGAGATGGTATCTCAATGTAGTTTTGATTTGCATTTCTCTGATGATCAACGACATTGAGCATCTTTTCATATACCTGTTTGCCATTTGTATGTTTTCTTTTGAGAAATATCTATTCAAATCTTTTGCCAATTTTAAAATCAGATTGCTAGATTTTTTTTCCCATAGAGCTGTCTGGGCTCCTTATATATTCTGGTTATGAATCCCTCATCAGATGGGTATTTTGCAAATATTTTCTCTTATTCTGTAGGTTGTCTCTTCACTTTGTTGATTCTTTCCTTTGTGCGCAGAAGCTTTTCAACTTGGTATGATCCCATTTGTCCATTTTTGCTTTGGTTACCTGTACTTGTTGGATACTACTCAAGAAATCTTTGCCTAGTCCAATGTCCTGGAGAGTGTTTCCAGTGTTTTCTTGTAGTAATTTCATAGTTTGAGATCTTAAATTTGTCTTTAATCCATTTTTATTTGATTTTTGTATGGCCAGAGATAGGAGTCATTCCATTTTTTTGCATATGGATATCCATTTTTTCCATCACCATTTACTGAAGATACTGTCCTTTCTCCAATGTATGTTCTTGGCACCTTTGTCAAAAATGAGTTTGCTGTAAATGTATTGATTTATCTCTGGGCTTTCCATTCTGTTCCATTGATCTTTGCATCTGTTTTTACCCCAATACCATGCCATTTGGGATACTATAGTTCTTTAGTATAATTTAAAATCAGGTAATGTGATTCCTCCAGTTTTGTTCTTTTGTTTAGTATAGCTTTGGCTATTCTGTGTCTTTTGTGGTTCCATATAAATTTTAGGATTGTTTTTTCTATTTCTATGAAGAATGCCATTGGTATTTTGATAAGGGTCGTATAAATCTATAGATTGCTTTGGGAAATATGGGCATTTTAACTAAATGGATTCTTCCAATCCATGAATGTAAAGTACCTTTTCATTTTTTTGCATCCTCCTCAATTTCTTTCATCAGTATTTCATAGTTTTCATTTTAGAGATCTTTCATGTCTTTGGCTAATTTCTAGATATTTTATTTTATGTGTAGCTATTGAAAATGGGATTACTTTCTAGATTTCTTTAAGATTGTTTGCTGTTGGCATATTAGAAATGCTACTGATTTCTGTATGCTGATATTGTATCCTGCAACTTTACTGAATTTGTTCATTAGTTCTAATAGTTTTCTGGTTGAGTCTTTAGGTTTTTCCAAATATAAGACCATATCATCTGCAAACAAGGATAATTTGACTTCTTCCTTTCCAATTTGGATGCCCTTTATTTCTTTCTCTTCTCTGATTGCTCTAGCTAGGACTTCCAGTACTATGTTGAATAACATTGGTGAAAGTGGCCATCCTTGTCATGTTCCTGATGTTAGAGGAAAGACTTTCAGGTTTTCCCCATTTAGTGTGATATTAGCTATGTGTCTGGCATGTATGGATTTTAATATGTTGACATATGTTCTATGCCCAGTGTTTTGAGGATTTTTATCTTGAAGGGATGTTGAATTTTATCAAATGCTTTTTCAGCATCAATTGAAATGATCATATGGTTTTTGTCTTTCATTCTGTTGATACAATGTGTCATATTGATTGATTTTTGTATGTTGAACCATCCTTGCATTCCTAGGAGAAATCCCACTTGGTCATGATGAATGATCTTTTTAATGTGTTGTTGAATTTGGTTTGCTAGTACTTTGTTGAGGATTTTCACATTAATGTTCATCAGTGATATTGGCCTAAAGTTTTATTTTTTTGATGTGTCTTTGTCTGGTTTTGGTATCAGGGTAATACCGGTCTTTTAGAATGAGTTTGGAAGTATTCCCTCCTATTCTATTTTCTAGAATAGTTTGAGTAGGATTGGTCCATGTAATTTATACAACAGAACTTGAAACTTGATATTATCACTTCAATTTAACAGATGACTATATTAAGCCACTAAGTAGTTAAATTTGCCTACAGTTATATAGCTATAATCATGGGAATAGCAGGATTCAGATCTCAGAATTTTAATCTATAGAACTAGTTATTTTGCTATGATTTATGTCAGTTAGGATTTTCTGTTGCAACTAAAAGAAAATCTGACTCACAGTGTGTTAAGCAATGAAGGGGATGGATTGACTCACAAAAGTTGAAGGCTCTGAAACAGCACAGGTATTTGATTTGTTTTGGTGGCTCATTCCTTTCATCAAAAGCATAATTTCTTTCACCCCCTTCCTTGGTGTTGCAAGCTTTCCATCTGGATTTAAAACAATCTCAGCAGTTTCACCCATCATGTCACAAATCATAGAGTCAGAAGGAGAGTGGAAACAGGCTTCAAACATCAAATGTAATCATCTTGCCATGACCCTTGGGGACCACTGTGAGCTATTTCACTTAGGCTAAATGCAAGGGGAATGGAATTGTCCTGAGTTTCCAGAAACCAGGACCTACCCTGAACCTGAGGGTAGAGTGATGTTTCTTTACCTTCAATTAGTTAGTACACAATGGAGAAGAGAAGGGGGTGTTGGGAGAAGACCTCTGACCTCTCAGCCTCAAGCCATACTGACACAGTGACACTCTGCCATGAATGAGTAATAACACTCACACGAACAACTCACCACCTGGTGTCCACAAATGAAGTGTTTTGCCTCCTCTTGGTATAACAGTAATTGACGGCTAATCACTTTCTTTAAAATTCCTGTCATTCCTATCAAAGAACTGCCTTTGAATTTTTTATGACTTGATTCTGACAAAGATTATTCCCAACTATTAAGAAAAATATTAAATACTTTAAATAGCATATGAGCTCTTCTTAGCTACACACCTGAACTAACATTACCTCAAATATTTAACTGTTTATGGAATGAGCAGGGTTCAGTTGGTATATTACATAAAATAACTTATTTTCAAACCTCTTCATTAAACTTGCCTTGCTAATCCATTCCACCCTCTCTGTGTGAGTTATGGGATGAATCCTGAGTTTTGCAGTCTCTCTTAGACAATAAAGGCATCGCCCTTTGTTTTGTCTTTGTAAGTCCACTCTAGACTAATAATCATAGAACTACAGGTCAATCTAGTATAATAATCAAAATTTCTGAATTCTTACCCAATGTAATGCTTCTTTCCTTCTTCAGCTTGAGCCTGCCTCAGACTTGCAAGCATGTATTATCTTATTTCCTATCACTATTTTCTATTTATCAGAAATCCCACCTTTATACCTTCAAATGTACTTGAATTTATACTTGTGTCCCCCTTTCTCTTTCTCCTATTGAAAGCCAATCCTTCCCCATGTGTTATTAATCCCTTTTGCTCTTACCTTCCCATGACTTACAAAAATATTTAAAAATTAGAAAGAAATAGAAACTTCTTTAAATTAACAAAGGGAGTCACTTTTTCTCAATTTCTGTCATCTGAAAAACAGACATCCAGATGAAAATAGATGCACAAGAGATTGGAGGAAATCACTGTGCTCAGCAAAGGGAACAGAGTATTAGTGGGCAGAACAGCCTCCAGGCCTGAATGCAGGTCAGTTTGGCACCTTCAAAAGAGGAGGAGAAAGGAATCAGGGTTGGGTAAGAATCTTAAACTGCAGTGTGGCCCTGAGAAATTCTGAGACAGACCAATAGGGAGCCCCAGAGCAGAGGGTCCTTTAGAGACTGGCCAGAAAAAGCCCAACTCTAACAGCCCTTCCAAATTTAATTACTAGAAGATGGAAGCAGCACAAGAACATGGCCTCAGTGTGGGGCAAGATGGATAAGGGTGGCAGTTGAAGGCTTTCAGTCAGTTTCAACCCTCACAGCAGGTAGAGCTGGATGGTGGACATCTAAGATTGCCACAGAAAGTATGGAATAGAAAGCCCTGGGGATAGAGGGGAGTGAGAGAGAAGCAAATCGATAGGAATAATTCTAATTAATATGTGAATATTACTACTTTGAAAATAAAATACTACAGAAATAAATTTTAAAATAAAATACCTAAATTAACAGCAGGAAAATACACTCAGTTTTCTTAAATCTTAATATTTAAAGATATAAATTCTTCAAATTTCAATCCGTATTCTGGGAGACTAGTTGTTTTTCTTTAAGCTTTTGGGCTTTTTGTTTTTTAAAAATTATCCATTTGATTCTAAAATATTTATAGAAAAGCGAAGGGCCAAGTTACCAAGCTGATAATTATTTTATCCAGATAAACAGCCTTTTTATCTATAATTAGATAATAAAATGCAAGTGCATCAGTATATTTTTACTTTGATGTGAGTGAATTTCAATTAAAATTTTATCAGTTAATCAAATAAACAGATGACAATTTAGCAAATAATTTCTTAAATGGTTAGAGCAATCAGTGAAACTTCCCAAATGTTGACGAAATTTAGGGGTAGAAGTGTAGACCACAGACAAATGGGAAAAAAGGACTGAAGAGAAGCTTGGTAACAGGACTCAGATGACAGAAGATAAAGATTGCAAATTTTGTCCACGGTCAACCTTAGTTGGCCTCTTAATACCTTTTGAATGAGCAAGAACAAAAAAGAATTGTATGTGATATTATTCTCTTTTAAAGCCACAAAGACAGGCAGATGTTTTAAATCATAAAATGGTTTCTGAATTTTTAAAATAAATCTGGTCTTAACAAAATAAATGTTTATTCATGGAGGCTTTATTATTGTTTGTTTCACATGCCCCAACTCTCTTCTCCTCTTCCTGTTTTTTTCTCTTCTCCTTTCCCATTTCTCTACATTTACCTCTTCTTTTCCTCTCTCAACCTCTGATTTCCCAACATCAGTCTTAAAGAAACGAGAAAATTTAGAAGGAATATAAAAAATAATTACCCTTTAAAGTCATACAGGTCTGACTTAATAAGTTCACTGGATTTTTGCAAACTATCCAAAATCTTGACATACCTTTTTGTGCCAGCCTTTCTAGATAAAAGAAATGCAGTCTAATAAAATGTTATGACTTATTTAATTGCTGATACCTTGGCAACTGTTCAACTGATATAGTTAACTATATCTCAGACATTCAATGTGAAACAAATAAAAATACTTGCATTGCAGATGATTTTGTATTTAGGAGGCTCTGAGGTTTAGTAATAGGAAAAGCTGAGGCAACTTTACTACAGAAGAAATGGTACAATACATAGTTAACCTAGGATTTTATTCAAGATAGAAAATGCCGCCCTGACAGGGATTCATATAGATGCTGAGTCTACTTCTCTTTTTTAAAAATGTATTCCTCTGTGCTGAAGAGCACCCTCTGAAGTCCATTGTCTACTCAAATCTACTAAATGAGGGGTTGAGCGACTTTAAAATTACACATATATTCAGCACTTCTGAGAATCTTATTCACACCACAAAACATTGTTCTGGAGGCACTAGAGAGGCTTAATTACACACTGAAGATAAAAAGATAAAGCAAGGAGACCTGTAGTGGGATGGAAATGATTATCCATAAGTATACAGAGACTGAGCTTGCTAGTAGCTTACATAACTAATTGCCCACACCCGGATAGCATTTGCATGAACATTTTCTATGAAAGCCTAAATGCTTCTGAAATCTGTTGGCATAAACAAAAGAAACAGATGTTCTAACTTTGATGCTAAGTAAACTTGAAAAGAAAACTATACATTGAGAGAAGAGCAAACCATAGAGGAAATTATGGATAAACCCATTTTCCTAGGAGCTCTAGAATTTAAAATGCTGCTGTTATAATACAATTTTAAAAATGAAAACTACAAGCCCCCTTTGAAATTATAAGGGTTTCAGATTCTGCATTATATGTAAATATGCATAAAAGAACGAAGTAAGTCAGCATTTAGCTCTTTTTAATAAGACAGAACTGTATACTAAAGCATCCTATTGGAGGGAGACATCAATTTAGAAAATCACAGTCTCATTTTCCCACCACCTCATAGTATACCTTCCTGTGCAATGTAGGTTGAATACTGCCATCTGCTCCCAAGACCAGAATCAAATAGAGCAAATATGTGTGAAGCATATTATAGGGTCACCTTAAAACATCTCCCTCTTTGACGAAGTAATACCTCAAACTCCCACCATGATTAATACACACAGGAGAAATGCATAAGTTATACTATAAAATAAAGGAATATAGTCTGTACCATTTATAATTAAAGGTAAAAACAATAAAATATAATAAAATGAACTATTCAAAAGGATTGTACAGTAGAAATAAGTCCTCTACAAACAAGAATCATTTTCACTCTCATAGCTCAATAATGCAAAGATAAGTAACACAAATTTTAAAATGATTACAGGATTTGAATAGACATTTCTCCAAAGATATACAAATAGCCAATAAACATGTGAGAAAAACGTTCAACATCACTAGTCATCAGGGGAATTCAAACCAAAGCTACAATGACATACCACTTCATACTAACTAGAACAGCCATGCTTTTTTAAAGTCAGATAATAACAAATATTGGCAAGAACGCAGAGAAATCCAAAATACTCCTACAGTGCTAGTGGGAATGTAAACCTGTATAACCTCTTTGGAAAACAGTCTGGCAATTTCTCAGGAAGTTACACATAGAGTTACCTTTTGATCTAACAATTCAATTCCTAGGTATATACTCAAGACAAATGAAAACATATATCCATAGAAAAATTTGTACCTAAATTTCCATAGCAGCTTTATTTATAAAAAACATCATGCGGAAATAACCCAAGTGCCTATCAACTGATAAGTGAATGAACAAAAGGTGCTGTATCTGTACAACGGAATATTATTCACTAATTAAAAGGAATATAGTGCAGGCTGTGACATAGTTGAATCTTGAAAACATTATACTAAGTGAATAGAGCCAAACACAAAAGACCACATATTATATGATTCAATTTATATGAAATGTCCACAATGGGCAAGTCAATAGAGACAGAAAGCAGATTCGTGGTTGTCTGGGGCTGAGGAATAGTAAGGAGGAATACGAAATGACTGCTTTGGTTATGGAGTTTCTTTCTAGAGTGACAAAAAATGTTTTAAATTAGATGATGTTGATGGTTGTCCACCTCCATGAATATACTAAAAGCCATTTAACTGTACACTTCAAGTGTACAATTTAAGTGAAGTATACGCATATGCTTTATAACTAGGTAGTTTTAAAAATAAATTATTTTTGTGTTGTTAGATTCTTTACATAAGATTGCTTAAAAACAAATTTTACTTAGAGAGACAATTTGTTATGAGATACATACCTTTAATTATAGTAATTTATAACTTTATCTAGTCAATCGTTTAACATATATTCATCAGCACAAATGGCTCATACATTTTCTTCCACTTCCATAATCTTTCTTGAAGCTCTTTAGTTATCATTCACTTTCCCACCTCAGATTTAATCACCTTTCCTCAGTTCTCATTATTCTTGACTTCTTGAATGAACTACTAAAAATGCTATGTTATAATTACTTTGATGGCGTTGCTATAGAAATGTTGACTATTCCCTACATCTTGAAACACTTCTTGTGTCTTCCATTGATTTTCTACTTTTGCTTCTATGTTATATAAGGTCCATCTGCTCCTACTTTGTGTTGCTTTCTGTTTCCTCTTTTCCCCTCTCTCCCTAAAGGTAATTATTCTTCAACATTTTTTCTTCAATGCTCTGCATTTCTCTTTTTACATTTGACCCTTTGGTTATGAATCTTGAATCTATTCCTTTTGTTTTTTTTTCTTTTGAGATCAGGTCTCACTTCTGTCGCACAGGCTGAAGTGTGGTGGTACAGTCGTGACTCACTGCAGCCTCAGCCACTCTGGGCTAATATGATCCTCCCACCTCAGCCCCCTCATGCCACTACACCAGGGTAATTTTTATATTTTTTGTAGAGACTGGATTTCACCATGTTGCCCACATTGGTCTCAAACTCCTGGGCTCCGGTGATCTGCCAACCTTGGCCTCCCAAAGTGCTAGGATTCCAGACATGAGCCACCATGCCCTGACTTGAATCTATTTCTCAGGCACATCTCAGTCCCTAGTTTTCAAACATATTTTTCTATCAACCCAATGAAGATTTTCAATTTTCTCTCTCAAGGTTATTTCAGTGTATCTAAAAACAAACACATATATTCAACTAACTTTTAAAATAGCCTACCATATGTCAGAGATTATACTAAGCCAGGATAATAAATAGGAAAAAAATTTTATTTGTCTATGAGGTGCTTATGACCCATTAAGAGTAGATAGACAGGTACCAAATGAGTTCAAAAAGTGTTTCAGGTTCTATGACAGAATTGTATAACTTTCCTTCGTTTCATTTCTCATTTCTGGAGTCACACTGAAGACCTGTATTAATTCTAGTAATGATATCCATGCTGATGTGCTTAATCTCTCCCTATTCTAAATTAATTCTTCTTATAAATCACTGCATATCTATTTTCCTTTCACCATCTTTAATGGGTATCCACTTTTGAAGAATCAAGTACATTCTGCATCTTCACCTTTAAGACCCTTTAAATACTGGCGATTTTTCTTATCTTACCCTCAGCACCTACCCTGCCCACCCATAGCCTCTGCTCCAGTTTATCTGAGTCACCGACTCTTTGTCATGTCTTAAAACTGGTTTTGTACCTTTGCTCAGAAAACTTTTCTTTCTTGGCTTGCTGATCATTTGAGGTTATGCTACCTTTGACAGAAGAGCTTTTGTCTTAATGCTTTTAGACAAAAAAAGGTCTTTAGTCACGCACATTAGTAGTACAGTGTGGATATTCTCGACTGAAGGGTGGTTTTATACCACATTATGTTCCATGATCCAGTTTCCCTTTTTCTTATGAATCTGTCATCCCCCAGGGCCTTCAAGTCATCTGCATCTGGCAAGAAGATGAGAAGAGAATGAAGGGTAGCCCTTGAGATGTTTTTATGAGCCAGGCCTAGATGTGGCACACACCACTTTTATTCACATGCCATGGTTAAAACTCATTCACATTGCATACTCAACTACAAAAGAGTCTGAGAAAAATTGTCTGTGAGCTGAGATAGAAGAGGAATTAGATTTGTCAACATCCAGAAATCTCTGTTACCCTGTCCTTCCACTGCTCCCAACTGTGGAAAATCTATTTATCAAGGTCAGACCAAATTCCACTTCCTCCAAAAAGCATTTCTTAACCACTCCGTATAGGAGACACAATTCCCTTTTTTGAAGTTTCACAATATGTATTGTCTTTGTTACTTATTTTTACATTTGTCACATAAATACGTTTGTATTACAAAGTTATTTTTCTTTTTGATTGTGCATTTCTTTTCTTTTTCAATAGAATTCAAAGCTCCTTGAAGACAGAAACACGTAATATTTGGATCATTCATTCATTCGATATGTATTTATTGGAAGACTACTATATATAAGATATAATATTTAGTACCATGGGGAAAGCAAAAATTGATAAGAAATAATCTCTGGACTTGGGCCATTTTGGAATTCAATTCAGAGGGCATTTCTCTAAGTAAGTTCTTTGAGTACTTTAAGACTATGGAGGCCGGGTTTGGTGGCTCCTGCCTGTAATTCCAGCACTTTGGGAGGCCAAAGCAGGAGGATTGCTTGAGGCCAGGAGCTCAAAACCAGTCTGGTCAACATAGCAAGACTCTATTTCTACAAAATAACAATAATAATAATAATAAGACAGACACGGTGGTGCATGCCTGAAAGGATAACTTGAGAGGCTGAAGTGGGAGGATAACTTGAACCTGGGAGGTTGAGGCTGTAGTGAGCCATGATCATGCCACTGTACTCCAGCCTGGGTGACAGAGAGAGACACTGTCTCAAGGGGGAAAAAAAGGCCAAATGCTGTGGCTCATGCCTGTAATTTCAGCACTTTGGTAGGCCAAGTTTAGAGGGTCTCTTGAGTCCAGGAGTTTGAGACCAGCCTAGGCAACATAGTGAAACCTCATCCCTAGAAAACACCATGAAGGAATATATTCAAATGATCAACCATGCCATGAGACTTTAATTCATTATGATTACATTATGAATGGAAATATTATCCATAATATTCATTACTTTTTATCTGCCTTCCTATATTGATGGGCCATTGTTTATCCAAGCAGAGAAAACTTCTACTATGGACAGATTTAGATAAAATGTAGTCATTACTGTAAACATTCTAAGTCATTATCTGTTGAGTCATACTTTGAAAATAAAATTCTTTAATAAGGCTTATGACATTCTACATACTAAAAGCCTGATATTACTGCATATACCCAGTACACATATACCCAGCACTGAGTCCTAAGAAAGAGGAAATGGGTTTAAACTGAAGCAAAAAATAAAAACAGATTTAAACTGCATCAGGAAGAATTTTGGTCAAAGATATGGGAGACCTTATTAAAAATGTGTTAACCTTAAAATGGCTTATCATATCCTTTTTAGCTCTAAAGAATATTAGGTATTTTGTAGTAAGTGCAGATGCTAGAAAACTATGGGATAAAATAACCATCTTCTGCGAAGGCCCCTCCCATCTTCCAAAGCCTAAGTCCTTCGGCTTAGGCTATTTTTGGTTTCCTTTCTGAGATGGCTCAGAAAGGAGCCTATACAATGAAAGTAAAAGCAGCTCTTGATTTTTTTTTTCCCCTCATTACTCCAGGATCTGTTTTTGCCACAACTTCATAAGTATTTCAATTACTTGTTCTCTCAACAATCCTGCAGAGAAGCTCTGCCCCCACACCCCTTTTTATAGATGGAGATATTGAGGTTAAATGATTTTCTCAGGGTTACAAAGAAACCTAGCAGCAATGAGGGAATGAGAACTAGCAGTTCAACCTTCTGGTGGATGAATAGATTGAGTTTCTGAGCAGCTTTGCTATTATATTGCAAAGAGGCCATGCAGCAGCCTGGCTGAATTTGTGAGGAAACCACGTCCTGGAAATGAAAGGGAGGCAGCAAGGAGAGCATTTTCCTCCTTATTAATGACATTGGCAATTGTCTAAAGTTGGAAAGAAAGGCCCTTCAGAGAAAGAGCCTTTTAAAAAGAGGACAAATAGCAGGGTACTCCATTTGGGACCCTCCCTCAATGAAACTGTTGTCTGTCTACTCATAGACGGTGCCGCCAAGGAAGCCGGGCTGCGGATTGGAGATGTGGTGCTGGCTGTCAATGGCACTGAGGTCATCAGTGTTGAGCTTGCAGAAGCTGTGAACCTTGCAATGAAAGGTAGGTGGGCCAGTTACAGAATCCAGAGTTAATCTGAAGGAGCAAAAAGCTGCCACACAGAGTTCCAGTGTGGGAGGGGACACCTATAGGTGTAAGTGCACTTCTCTCCCACAGTGCCTTGAATGCCTTGTCATCTGCATAAGTTTTCATAGAAATTAAATCACAGTTCTGTCCCATTTTCCTTCTGTATTGAAGGCCAGCCACTAAACAGAAGCCAGAAAATGGCAGTAAGCAAAACATACTCTATTATTGTCAAAATATTTACTTAAATTCCTTGCACACACACAGAAAAATTCTCATTACAAGCATTCGTTTACTATTACCATCTTTTCCTCCCACCTTCCTTCCTTCCTCCCTCCCTTTCCCCTTTTTTTTCTTTCCATCATCAGCTTTTAGGTTAAAAGCCTCAGAATTTTAATGTAAAAAATAGAGAGAAAGAAACGAAGAAATTACAGATTTAAAGCTTTTACAGATTTTCCCAGGGCCACTTGAGCATGGTCTTAAATCAAGTGTGATACAGATGGAATCATCATAAGAACAGTGACGATATATGCCCCACACCCTTGCATCCCTCACATTTCACTTTGTGGAAAGGTAACACCATCTCCTCTCTGCAAAGCAACTTACTTTTTTGGCACTGTGTTAAAAAACCCTGTCTCCCTACAGATCTAAAAATATCCAGCTGGTAAATACTGTGTTCCATCATGGAGTTATTTGGTGTGGTTTTCTATTCCGGGCTTACTGAAGGCTGGATGAGTACTTCAGTGCCTCTGAAGGTTAATTAGCAGGCAATGAGATATTAAAAATGTGTGCATTTGGGACAGGTCACATGTGCCAATTAGTAAGTGTAACTGGCTGAGTAGTATCATTTGCCTCTCTCTCATGATGAAATCATGCTTGGGGATTAGCAAAAGCAAGACTTCTCTAGTGTAGACTAGCAGCAAAAAAAAAAAAAAAAAAAAATCACTAACAAATGCTGTGTCTCCGTAAGTGATTCTGAAACTTCTTGATGTAGGATTTGGCTTGGTATTTTGCTGCTCTGTGGGACTTGGACTAGCTGCACCAAGAATCCAAGGTCATTCTCAGTTAGCATGTGCAACAGCTATTTGTATGTCTTGCACAAATATCCTGTGTGGGGTACAGATGACAACTGAGATAATATAGTGATTATACTAATGAACTATTAGTACTCCATACCATAAGGTAATCTTACTCATCTGGATTTAGCTGTTTCTACGTTCTTCCTCATAATTATGTTTCCAAGTTTCTGAGTTAAATAAATCATACTTTTAGAAATATTGCTAGTTTTAGTACTTCTTTTATTTTTCCCCAAGAGGCTTAATGTTCTTTATAGCAATAAACCATTCAGCCTCACTACATAAGTTAATGGAAACAAATAGAAAGCATCTCTAAAACTTGAATGGAGAGGTTTCTGATTTCTGACAAGATAAGGAACTAACACTGATACTGAAAGAAAAGCTATATTCATCATCCTAGCTGCCCCTGGTAGTTACTTGGGAGGATAGACTTTTCTGCTGTTATAATCTGGGTTCAACCACTCCTTGGTTGACACCTTCACTCTTCTTCCCAAAGGAAACCTTAATTCTGTGTCTGTTCCATTTCTTCTCAAACCCAACATCAGAGATACCTCAAAAACATGAAAGTGAATTATAGATCTAAGATGCAAGATCATTTGGAAATGAATATTAGAAATGAATATTAGAATTGAATATGCATATTAGAAAGGGTGGGAATTACAGCCAGTAGCAGATGAGAGCTGAGCACCTCATGTAAAGAACAGGCCAAGCTGAGATACTGCTTCTTAATGTTTTCTCCATTCCATATGGACCTGGGAGACCAGTTCCCCACCACATCACCTGAAAGCCATAGAAACAGCAGGAACTATAATGGAGTCAGTGGGGTAGTATCAGGGTAGCCCATCATTCCTTACCAAGATAATCTCCTGCACATCCTAGGACTAAGTAATCATAGCATGGCTTTTTGTTGAGAAAGGGCAGTTTATGGCAAAGGAAAAGGGAGAGTCCCTAAGATTCAGGGTCATTTTGTAAGGAAGCAAATGAGGCAAACAGAGTGATTGAGCAAATATAGCAGCCCAAGAGGCTTACTGAGGTGAGGAGTACCCTACCTCCACCAGCACACTCACCAGGAGGGATGTCAGCTATGTTCTTGACTTTAAACTTTCTCCCCGAACATATTTTCAGCCAAAGTACTTAATAATCCCAGAGCACTAAGAAGTATCTAGTAAAAATAACAAGACATCTGAGAAACATAACTGCAATAAGAGAAAGATAATACATGGAACAAACTGTAACAGTCAAACCAAAATAAATTAATAGATCTGAGAGACCAAGCATTTAAAGTAAGATCAATAAATATAAAATTGGTGAAAAACGACATTTGTAGGATATCGAATATGAAGCAGAAAAAGCCGACATAAGGGAAAAACCAATGTTCCACACCAGGTATAAAAAAGATAATTGTTGAAAGAAAAAATGCAGTAGGTGAGGTGAATAACAGAAAAAATACAGTAGAAAAAAATTTTAATGATCCAAAATATTTAATATAAAAACTTTCATAGAAAGAATCAGGAAAGAAGTTTAAAAAATAAAAATAAAAAAATAAAATGGGACGGGCACAGTGGCTCAAGCCTGTAATCCCAGCACTTTGGGAGGCTGAGGCAGGTGGATCACGAGGTCAAGAGATCGAGACCATCCTGGTCAACATGGTGAAACCCCGTCTCTACTAAAAATATTTTAAAAATTAGCTGGGCATGGTGGCGTGTGCCTGTAATCCCAGCTACTCGGGCGGCTGAGGCGGGAGAATTGCCTGAACCCAGGGGGCGGAGGTTGTGGTGAGCCGAGTTTGCGCCATTGAAACTCCGTTTCAAAAAAAATAAATAAAATAAAATAAAATAAAATGTATAGGAAGAGTTAAGAAATACATAGCATACAATTAGAAGAGCCAATATGATATTTCAATCAAGAGTGCTTAAAGGAAAAAGTAAATAAGCAGATGGAAGGATAAATATTTTTGAAGAAAAAAATTAGACTTTTCTAGAGTTAAAGAAATAATAGAGAACTTGGGAAACACTTATAGATCACCAAATAGATAGGAATAAAACCCCCATATTGCCATATTGTAGTGAAATTTAAGAACATCAAAGATAAAAAAAAAACTTTTTAAGTTTCAAGACAGAAAACCACTAAAATCTGATTGATATCAGACTTTTTAACAGCATTGGATACTAGTATACAATGTGGGGACTTTCAATAAGTTCCTGGATTTCTTATAAAGATAATTTGTCTATGAATTCTTAATAAATTCATATGTTTATAAGGGGGAAAATGATCTTCCTACTCTGGCATCTTGCTGATATTATTTTCTAATGATGCTTAATTGTCATTTGTTTTTTGTCTTACCACTTTAAGAGATTGGTAAGTTCTGAGTTAGATAAAGTTGTCTGTCCTGAAGAGGGGTTGATATAAACAATAGCTATATTATACTATCCAGCTAAACTATTACTTAAAGGTAAGTGCACAGTAAAGACATATGTGAGTATTCATAGCTTTATAAAAGATTGTCTGAAATACTCTTAAACGAAACACTGTAACAAGAAGAAATATAAATCCAAAATTATTTTATAGTAATCATGGGAAATAAAGGTGATGAAAAATCTTAGTAAAGTTTTCTATTGTCTACAATAATATCTGACAAATTCTCTTTGTAAGAAATCCAGAAACATACTGAAAGGCCCCACATCCCAGGCAAACACTAGGCTAGACTCACCGAAGCCAGTAAGGAGATTTGGGACATACTCTTGACAGAATCTTTACGCTGAGCACAGCACTATACAATCAAGAAGGGAACCCCTAAGCTACAACCTTTTTAAGGACGGGAAAAGGGTGTAGTTTGTACATCCAGAATCCCAACTTTTCCAAGGGACCTCAGCAGTGACTAGCTTCTGTCTTGCTGGCCATGGAGCTCTGAGAGAACAGAGACAGCAGCTTGTGCTGGGAAGCACTATTGATCCTTCCCGTTGCTCCGCATAAAGCAAGGACAAAAAAAATCCCAACACTGCTATCCTTGGGGAGGAAGAAGATTGATCTGTGTATCCATTTCACTACCTTCTCCAGGGTGGCCCAAAATAGTGTCTGGCCAATGTTGGAGCTCTGGCAGGTTCAATATATTCATATCAGAAAGAAAGAAGTTAAATTATCCCTGTTTGCAGACAACACAATCTTATAAATAGAAAACCCTAAAAATGCCAAAAACAAACTGTTAGAACTAATAATTGAATTCAGTATAATTGCAGGATAGGAAATCAACAAACAAAATTCAGTTGTGTTTCTATACATTAAAACAGCAAACTAGTTGAAAAGGAAATTAGGGGGAAAATCCCCTTTACAGTAGCAAGAAAAAGAATTAAAATACTTAGACTTAAACCTAACTAAGAAGTGAAAGACTTATATACTAAAAACAAGAAAACATTGATGAAAGAGATTAAGACACAAATAGTTGAAAAACATCCTGTGTTTATAGACTGGAAAACATCATGCTATTTATATATTCATACTACCCAAAGCAAGCTATTGATTTAATGTCATCCCTATCAAAACCTCAATAGGAATTTTTAAATAAATAAATTCTAAACTTTACATGAAACCATAAAAAGCCACAAATAGCCAAATCAATCTTGAGAAAGAACAGCAAAGATGGAGGAGTCACATTTCCCAATTTCAAAATATATTACAAAACTATAGTAGTCAAAGCATATGCTATTGGCATAAAGAGAGAAAGATCAATGGAACAGAATAGACAGGCCAGAAATAAATCTATGCATATATGGTCAACTCATCTTTGACAAGGATGCCAAGAATACACAATGGGGAAAAGATAGTCTCTTCAACAGGTGGTGCTGAGAAAACTGGATATCCACATGCAAAATAATGAAACTAGATCCTTATCTTACTTTTACACAAAAATCAACTCAAAATGGATTAAGAACTTAAATGTAAGACCTGAAACCGTAAAATTCCTAGAAGAAAGCATAGGAGAAACGTTTCTTGATAATGGTCTTGGCAACAATGTTTTTGGATATGACACCAAAAGCAAAGGCAACAAAAACAAAAATAAATAACAGGGACTACATCCCCTGAAAAAGCTTCTGATGAGGGATTAATCTCCAAAATATAGAAGGAACTCATACAAATTAATAGCACTAATAGCCTGATTCAAATATAGGCTAGGGAATTTCTCCCAAGAAGACATACAAATGGCCAATAGGTATATGAAAAAAATACTCAATGTAACTAGTTATTATGTAAATGCAAATCAAAACCTCAGTGAGATATCACTACACACCTATGAGAATGGCTACTATCAAAAAAACTACAGACAACAAATATTGGTGAGACTCTGGGGAAATTGGAACATTTGCACCCTGATGGTGGGAATGCAAAACATTGTGGCCACTATGGAAAACAGCATAAAGCGTCCTCAAAAAACTGAAAAGAGAACTACCAAATGATGCAGGAATCTCACTTCTAGGTATTTATGCAAAAGAAATAAAATCACTATCTCAAAGAGATATCTGCATTCCCATGTTCATTGTAGTGCTATTTATGATAGCCAAGATGTGGAAACCACGTCGTCCATCAACATAGATTTTAAAAGTATGCATACATATAAATGAATACTATTCAGCCCTAAAAAGAAGGAAATTCTGCAGTGTGTGACAGCATGGATGAATCTTGAGGACATCATGCTAAATGAAATAAGCCAATCACAAAAGAATAGACACATGATTCCACTTACATATGGCATTTCAAACAGTCAAAATCATAGAGGTAAAAAATAGAATGGTGCTAGCCAGGGGCCAGGGGAAAGTGGAACAGGGGAGGTGCTAATTAACCAGTAAGAAATTTTAGTTATGTAAATGAATAAGCTGTTGAGATCAGTTCTGCAACATGGTATCTGTAGTCAACAATAGTGTATTGTACACTTAAACATTTGTTAACAGGGTAGATCTGTTAAATGCTCCTACCACGATAAAACTTTTTTTAAAAGTATCAGTATATAAAACTTGAAGAAAGCATTAACAAATTTGAACTTACATTCCACAAAGTATTTTTTTTTTCTAAGTACAATGAAACATTCGTAAAAGATGATAATCTAACAGGCTGTGAATGAAACCCCAATAAATTCCAAAAACTCAACATCAAACGGATTATATTATTTGTCCATAATGCAATTAAATTAAAATTAAATAATTAAAGAATAACTTTCTTTAAAGTTACATGGTTTAAAATTTTTTAAATGCTTCTGAGAATTATACCATTTAAAACTGAGTAACAATAAAAACAATACATGTTAAATTTATAGAACACAACTGATAGTATTTAGAGGGAATTTATACTTAAAATATCTTTATCAAAAGCAAGAAAAACTTAATTGAGTGAGTAAAGTTTCAACTCAATAAGTTAGGAGGAAAAAGCCATAAAATAAACCCAAAGAAATCAAAAGGAAATAAAAAATAAATTCAGGGTAGAAATTACTGAAATCAGGAATTAAAAGAAAACTACAGCATATTAATACAATTAAGAGCTGGTTCTTTCAAAAGATTCACAATACAGACAAATCTGTGGCATCACTGATAAACAGTAAAAAGAGAAAAAGTAAATAGACAAAATAGAGAACAAAGGAAAGTAAAAAGGGAAAAACATACATGGTTTTGAAATAATAAAATAGTACTTTGAACAACTATTGAAAAATGAACTTTAAAACTAGATAAATGAAAACATTTTCTAGAAGCATTTAGTGCTTAGAAAATTAGTGCAAGAATAGACAATTTGTAACTATCATAATTAAAGATACTGATAGAATAAACAAAGACACCACTTCATCTCTTTCCCATTTCAATCCCCACCCCATCTCCCATGCAAAAGCCCAGAATACTAGTCTTCTCATTTTTATAGAGGAGACCTATCCAACTTTGAAACAACAATTCATCCCTATTCTATACGGTTTTTCCAGAAAATAGTGAATGACTATTCAGCTCACTTTATGAAGCTACTGTAACCTAGATTCCAGAACCAGATAAACATATTATGAAAAATAATATGTCCATTTTATTAATGAATGTATAGATAAACAAATTCTAACAAAAATAGTGAATACCTAAATCAAACTTTTGAAAAAATACGTATACTACATCATAATCAAGTAAAGTTTATACCATTAGAGTTTATGAAAAAAAATTTTAATACAATTAATCACATTAATATAAAGAAAAAAAAATCACATGATTATCTCAATAGACAGCACAAAATAATGATTTGGTAAAGTACAATATGTGTGTGTGCGTGTCTTTGTATTTAAATCCCCTAAACAGTAGAAACAATAGTTTCCTTTCCTAACTTGATAAAGACTCTCTACTAAAAACCTAATCATAAATAGGAGACAAGTACACAAAAGGAACAAAAATATTTAATGGAGAAACTTGTTTTGAGATTCGGAAGAACAGTGCTGACTGTAACAACCTCTGTTTGTTCTAACATCAAATATTCTGCCTAATTCAACTTTATCCAGGTGCATAAAAGATGACCTAAATAACTGGAAATTTATGGTATATTTATGGGTAAAAAATATTTGTAAAGATTTTAATTCTCCAAAAATTAATCTAAAAATGTAAATTCCCATAACGATTTATAAATTTTTGAGTACCTTGTTATACTTATCCACAAACATATGTAGAAAATAAATGTCTTCAAATAGCTATGTCATTTGTGAATACAGCAAGCAATGACAAAGGAATTTTTCATACCAGATATTAAAGTATATTACAAAACCATAATAAAAAAAAGTATGGTACTCTCACAGAACAGACGAGAGGCCAGTGGAATAGAATGGACTCGAAAGCTCAGAAACATACTCAAATATTTATTAAAATGACATATGATAAAGGTAGCATCATAATACAATGGGGAAAGCACAAAATTTTTAGTCCATTTTTATAGAAAATAAGTTGAATTCATACCTTCATACACTTTACCATCCATTTTATACCATATACAAAGGCGTATTCAACTATATTAAGGACACAATTTTAAAGTTAAAAGCATACTGTCAGTAAAATAAATTGTTGGAGAATAACTTCGTTAGTAATCAGAGAAATGCGTATTAGCAACAGGATATTTTAGATCCGCTAGATTAGGAGAGAAAATACATTAGAAAATCAGATAACAGCCAGCTTTGACAAGAATATACAGATACAAAGACGTGAGAATACTCATATACTCTTGTCGGGATAGAGGCATTTCAGAGAACAATCTGGCAGAACCTAGTGAAGTACTTATAAATCATGTCCTAGCAGTTGCATTTTTGGGCAAATAAGCCCAAAGAAACCATTGAAGGGCCACATATGAGGGCATTCATTGCAGTGTTCTATGTGGTAGAAAGGAATCAGAAGCAATCTGGGTGCCCATCTCTAGGGGAATAGATAAGTAAGCCTTAATGGATGCCTACTCTGAACTTCTGTGCCTCATTTTGAAACAATGTACAAGATATGCATTTAGGTAGCACCATGGATAGGTTTTTAAAACATGGTTTTGAATTGAAAAAGAGAAAGAGAGAGAGAAGGCGGGTGGTGGGAAGGAAGGAGTGAGGAAGAGAGGGAAAGAGGAAGAATAAATAAGGAAAGGAAGAGGGGAGGGAAGGGGAGGGAAGGAGGGAGGGGGGAGGGAAAAGGAAGGAAGGGAAGGGAGAGAAGAGAGGGAGGAAGGGAGGGAGGGAGAGAAGGAGTTCTTAGGGTGATACTATGTACATAAATTAAAAGATACACAAAACAGTGTGCCTACATTCCTACATCAAACACATTTTGTGAGTGCCTATTATAGAAGACAAAACATGTAAGGAGAAAATAAAGAAAAAGCAAAAAGGGAGCCTTGTACCCTAAAGACTTTCTTGTGCCAAGCCGCCAGTGTTACGATTCACTCAGTGATCTGCATGAGTCCAAAGCAACAAATGAATGCCTCCAGGGATGGGGACTCGCCCTACATGATTTTAGCTTTCTCCGTCTTCTAAAATTTCTAGGCAGTAATGGTGAATAAAAGGAAAATCATAGCAGGATTACTGAGAAGCACATGAAACTAAGGAGGAAGAGAAAGGGAATAAAAAATAGGAAGAACTAAATTGTATGGAGTACTTTCTTTACATATTTAATTTTGTTAACAATTCTATAAATGGTCAGTGTATTTTCTGGAATATACAGAATTTGAAACAAGCTTTTGAGGGTTCTCTTTGGGAGGGAAAAATACCAACTTGTCTGAAGAAAGCAATAATCAAGACACAATGAATAGATACTTTGTTAAATTCATGTGTCATATGGAGGTCTTGGAATACATATTTATGAAGTACTTATTAAGAGCTCATTTAGAAATCTAAAGGTTTCCACCTGCATCTTATTTCTGTTTGTATAAGTTCTGAAAGTCCAGCTGATATCTTTTTGACTGCTATGTGTTTTTGCACAGACTCATTCCCATGCATTTAAAACTGTGGTAAAACCCATCCTACTACTGGTTGCTACTTCACTGATCTAGATTTATGAACAGCAAATCGCTTTTCCCAGAACACTGAATCCTAAATCCTGCTGTATGTCAGACTCGCCTGGAAACTCTTTTAAATGCAGAATTCCTGGTGGTGACTGCACATTTGTAATTTTAATCAACTCTCCCTGGCGATTCTTTCACACCCAACCCAGCATCAGTGCACAGCTCCACATCTTAGAGACATGCCCAAAAGGTTACAGCCTTAAGATTTGAAATCTGTTTTCTTAGACTTTGAGGCAAGTGTTATCTTATCTCCATAGCCTAATACTAAAAGGGGGATTTACTATATGTTGTAAAGTCTAATTTTATAATTAAAAATACTATTCAAAATTACTAGTCACACACACCTACACAAGTTACCTTTATTTTGCAGATAGGAATAGATGGGAAAAGCAAAACTGGAGACTTATAAAAGCACTTGGTGTTACATTGTGAATGACACATTCTCCATGAGAATTTTTATTTAAATTAGGTTCTTACTTTCTGGTTTTGGCTTTCCTTTTCTTTTCTGAGACAGAGTCTCGCTCTGTTGCCCAGGCTGGAGTGCAGTGGTGCAGTGGTGCAGTGGTGCAGTCTCTGCTCACTACAACCTCTGCCTCCCGAGTTCAAGTGATTCTCCTGCCTCAGCCTTCTGAGCAGCTGAAATTACAGGCATCTGCCATCACAAGTGTCTAATTTTTTGAGTATTTTTAGTAGAGACAAGGATTAATCATGTTGGCCTGGCTGGTCTCGAACTCCTGACCTCAAATGATCCAGGTTTTGGCTTTTATAAGGGCTGGTTATTTGCAGAATCAAATGGAAAATTTAATCACCAGTAAAAGAGTAATGGTAAACAGTGAGGTTTAATCAACCTGGAAGTTCTCTGCTTCCTTGTTTTATTAAGTGCAGGCTTTACTAAAAGCAAATACGGAAGCACCTCTGGAGTGCAGGTCCTCAGCTACTGAGCACAGTACAAGCTCTCAGGAAAGTACACGTCTTGCACATTTCTCGCCTGCACCTGTGAGACTGGTGGAATCTGCCTGACAGCCAAGGTGAGACTGTGACACAGTTTAAGACTGGTGACATAATAAGAAGACCATGATCCAAGGAGAAAGTGTGAATTAGAAAAAGAAACCAGTTTTCTCTTTCCTGTAGCTGTAAATAATCTCACCCACAATTCTTTACTTCCAAAACCCTAGACCAAAGTGCTAGGGAAGAAGAGTTTGCTGCATAGCTTTTATTTTTTAAGGACGCCATTACCAAATAACTGGATTCCCTAAAAATGTGGGTTTTCAAACTCTTTCATCTCATGAAACTAATAGTTCTCTTGACTGTTTCACCTCAGGCTGTAGACATTTACATAGCCACATCCTTCCTCCCACGGTCCCCCCAAAAGCAAGCAAGATTTTGGGGATCTCCAGAACAGAAAGGCAATGGTTATGTTTCCTTTCTCCAAAGTGGGGAGATACTTAGAGAAAGAAGTGGGGGTTGGGGAAAACCTAATAATTCTGTTGCTGAGAAATACTGCAACTGAAAATGAAAGCAGATGGGAAACTAAATCACAGTTAAGGAGAAGAAATCTGGTTGGTGACACAGACTGTGTTAATGAGCAGAGGCTCTCAGAAACAGAGATGCCTGGGGATTGGGACTGAAACTGCGGTATGACATCACCTGAGACATTGTTACAACACAGAGTCTCAGGCCTCATACCAGCCCTACAGAATGAGGATATGCAGTTCGACAGACCCATAAGCCAATTGACATCTACATTTAGTTTGGAAAACAGTAAGCTAAGACATTTCCATAATTTAGGGTCCCAGTAAATTAATAAACAAATAGTAACAAAACCAGGAGGCTTTAAATGTTTGCACTTGACAGTTTGGTTCTTTCAACACTCACACAGAAATTACAATGACTATACAAATAACCTCATTTGAAGATAATATCAGAAGTCTAAATTCTCAAATCAAACTTCTCTGTGAATGTCAGACCCAAGTCCCCTGAACCCCAGATAGGATCTTGTTATGAGCATAAAACCACTATTTCCAACAGCTGTTTGGAACCCAGCAAGTCCCCCTGCATCAGGATCATGTCCTAACTCTGAATGTGAAAAAACTCTCCTCTAACGTGATGATACCATGCGTCAGAAGGGCCATCTGTATCCCTGCCCCACAGAGAATTTTTTGTGGTGCACCAAGTTATGTTTATGGCTGGGCTGAAACACACACTTAGCCTGATCAGTATCAGAGAAACCCATATGCAGTCTGTGTAAGCAAAAGGAAAATGACCTCAAGGGGCAGCCCACTGCAGCAGTACATAAATAAATTGGCAGATGTGTCAACTATGTATATTAGTCCAGGAGTGCAGTTCTTTGGGGACGGAAGTCCAAAGACAAAGACATCTGTGGGTTGCCGGTCAATCTGGAGCATTTCTTCTCATTTTTCTGCATGTGTTTTTGACAGGAGCTTAAGGGCAGTTCAATAAATTAAAATGTATTTACATGGCAATGAAGAATTATCTTGACACACAGAGAGTTATTTAATTACCAAGGTGCTTTGCGTGCTGCTAAAGTTAAGATTGTGTCAGCCTTTCTGGGACAAATCTTTATTTTCAGGGCCATGTGGCTCAGCCAGGAATGATCCCTTGGGTTGGAGCTTGTCATTTATAGAAGAGGAGTCTCCTCGCTGACCCCCATTTCCATAGACAGCTCTAAACAGATCAGTAATCTCAATGTCAGACATCATGATGAAGTCAGTGCTGCCAAGGCCAACTGTCCTCCTTCAGGGATGTGGCCTTTCTCTCAGAGGAATTGTAAATGAAGTCATATCCCATTTTTTTGCAGTCTTCAAAGCATGTCAGGGTTGCTATCTGTCTGAGTGACATTCAGAGAATTTTCGAGAGGCATCAAGAAGTAGGTGTGCAATAAAAGCCTGTCTCCATGCTGGCACCATCAAAGCAGTGGGTAAACAGTGACCTCATATTAACAGGGACAGGGACAATTTTCCTCAAGCTATGCACCATACCAATCCTTTGGGAAAGGGATGCCACTAGTGTTCAGGCACCAAAGAAGGCATTCTATAAAAGAGAGGACAGGAATCCAGAAGCTCAGGGTTAAATCCTCAGCAGTATGTTAAATAGGCAAGAAAAAGGAGGAAAAGGGGAAAAAGAAACGTTTGTAGCTTGCCCTACCTAGAACTTCTGTCTATTTCCAAGTCCAAAAGTTTGTCATTGATTTTTAATAGAGACAATATTGGCAATAGTGATAAGTAGTGACTTAGATCCTGCCTTTGGCTAACCTGAGTCAAAAGGTAGAAAGGTAGCTAAGCACCACTCATCCTCCTCCTTAGGAAGTAAATCAAAGTCTGTTTAAAGATTCATCTTGATTATTATAAACAGTAGAAATGAACAGACTTGAAGAGCCCATGACCAGAACAAACATGGCTGGGTGGTTGAATTGAAAGAGGTCTGCACTAGAAGTCAGGAAACCTGGGTCCCACATTTCATTCATTGCCTCATGGGCTATGGGTCCTCAGTGAAGTTACTTTACCTCTCCAGTTTTCATTGTCCTCAAACATAAGTGTTTGAATTATGGGGTTCATTCCAATTATAGGATTCTATTTCATTGCATTTATTAAAAATATATAACTTTTTCCTCATTCATTCTTTCTAAATAGTAACAGTTCTTCCAGTTGATTGTAAAATTTTCAGCCACTGAATTATCTCAAATGCATGCTTCTAGGTACAGATATCTTGACCCTGATGGTGGGATCTGGTATCAGCCACTGTCCCAGTACCCCTTGGCCCACCTGCCGCGACTACCTACATAAGAGGACTCACTCCAGGATCCTGAAGGGTTGGAGGAAGAGGTGGTATGTGTTGAAATATGATGGCTGCTTCTACTATTACAAACACAAAAAGGTAAACTGAGGGGAGGGCTGAGGACTGACACAAGTAAGAACAAGAAATCTCAGAAAGTACTGGTCACATGGACCATTCCATGACCAAAGTATTGTCTTGTAAGGCAGTGCTCTCGCCTGTGACTTCTCAGGAACTTTTTCTTCTTCAGGAGCTCAGAGAATTGTAATCTATTTTCTCTGCTGCTGCATAAATCAAGGCTGGCACATAAGTTTCTATCTTGTTTATTCCTACTGTCAGATCCTCTGTGAAAACTTCCTTATCAAATCCAAAATCTAAGAACTGAACTGCACCCTAGAGAAATCAAGGCAGGGCACAATCAGTGCCTGGGCACTGTTGTCCAAGTGATGGGGCTTGGATGTCATTATGGCTTCTGAAGCAGAGTGCCAGAGAAGCAGCCTGGAATGCCTTTTTCACTTTCCAGATTTCATTAAAGCAGTGATTTCTAACTATTGGTAAATGTTGGAATTTCCTAGGGAACATCCTCAAGATACACACACTCAGTTTTCCTCCCAGGTGTTTCTAATTCAGTAAGTCTGGGATGGGGCTGAGGCCTCAGTATTTGGAGAAAGCGCTTCAAGTGATTCTAATGTGCAGTTCTAACTATCAAACTGCAAGCCACATCTCATCAGCACAGGTGTTTTCTCAGCTCTATGTAACACAGTGTCTAATTTTTTTTTTTTTCTAGAGGAAGTCTTGCTCTGTCGCCCAGGCTGGAGTACAATAGCGTGATACCAGCTCGTTGTAACCTCTGCCTCCCAGGTTCAAGCAATTCTCTTGCCTCAGCCTCCCAAGTAGCTGGGATTACAGGTGCCTGTCACTATACCCAGCTAATTTTTATATTTTTAGTAGAGATGTGGTTTCACAATATTGGCCAGGCTAATCTGGAACTCCTGACCACAGGCAATCTGCCCTGACCTCAGCCTCCAAAAGTGCTAGGATTAATTGGATGCAAAGATCATAACAAACAGAGATTTCATAGAAATCTCAATTTCTAAATTCTTTTGAAAAATTCTCTAGCAACAACTGATGGGAGCTGAGTGGACTCCCTCCTCTAGGATCTCCTCCTCTCTAACAACTCTGGGTCACATGACCCACCTCTAATGCGCATTCACAGCAGGAGTTTTGAGTGTTTACCTCATTCATGATGCAATCTTATTTTTTCTACCTTTATTTTGCATTGCCCTAGTTTCTTGACTTTAAGCTGCAGATATAATAAAGATATAGATATATAAACACATACACACACACATATATAAACAACCTTAATTCTTTCTGGCACAAAGGAAGGAATATATCAATAAGGCAACTGGTACTACTTTAAAATGAGGAATAATTTTGCATATTGAATTATTGTGAAGACTTTCTACTTCTAAATTATGAATTGCTTATTTGTGACATAGAACATGAAGTGATCTGCCTTTCATGGCAATGTGAGTCATGCAGCTACTTTGAAAAACTTTGTCTCCCTCCAGTGCGGGAGAATAGGATTCTCTCTAATCAGGATGAGAAAGGATAGTCTATCCCTGATCTGTGTTCAGAGTATTAAAGTGGAACAAACCAGTAGTTTTCAACCGGTAGGCTTTCAAAAGCCTCCTGAGAAGTTTTCCAAAGTACACACGCAAACTATTTGCTTCTCCCTTACTTCCTGAATCTCCAAGAGTGGGGTCGTGGAAATTATAGGCTCTTTTTCAAGCTTTCAAGGTAATTCTTATTTGTAACTTGGGTAAGTACCATAAACAAGTTTATTCCCATTTAGAGCCAAAAGATAAAAATAATTAACATAATCTTGCCAATTATTCTTTCTTGGAATGGTTTTTTCTTTATTCTGAGATTATGTCCTTCCTAACTTTGGGTGATAATTTGTGTTTCCTCTTGTGAAATGATAATAGTAGATGCTGGCCAGGCTTGGTGGCTCACACCTGTAACCCCAGCACTGTGGGAGGCTGAGGCAGGTGGATGGATCACAGGCCAGGAGTTTGAGACCATCCTGGCCAACATGGTAAAATACAAAGATTAGCCAGGTACAGTGGCAGATGCCTGAAATCCCAGCTACTGGGGAGGTTGAGGCACAAGAATTGCTTGAAACTGGGAGGTGGAAATTGCAGTGAGCCAAGATCATGCCACTGCGCTCCAGCCTGGGCAGCAGAGCGAGACTGTCTCAAAAAAAAAAAAAAGGTAGATGCTATCTTTTAATGTCCTTCCTCAGTTATAAATATATGGCAAGACTGTCAAGCACTCCATGTTTTAAGAATCCTGGTTCTTGAAACTCTGAAGGGTTCTTGGAGCCAGTTAGGTCTGGGTTTTCCAGGTGGCAGTCACAGGACTGGTGCTGTCTGCAAACGTTATGTTTGGCTAGCACAGTGTTTTTATATGTTTCTTAATTAAATGCACTCAGGTGAAGCATGGGCTCTCCAATTTGCCATAACCCCTTCTATTCTTCATTTCCTTACACTGAGTCCAGCAATTTAAATTACCCACCAGGCCCTGTAGGGATTTGAGGGTATGAATCCTGGGGTGGAATTTATGCCAAAAATTAGAACTGTAGCGGTATTAGTAGTTGGAGTTAAAATATAAATATACTTTTTAGTTGCTAGTCTTTTTGGGAAAAGAGATGTGAATCCTATGATTTGAACACAGCTAAGAAAAAAACTATCATGAGTAATTGCAGTTGAGACCATCACTACCACAATAGGATATTTTTGCTGTGGTGGTGGGGGTGGTGGTTAGTTTTATTTTATTGTGTGTGTTTTTTTTAAGACAGAGTCTCTGTCACTCAGGCTGGAGTGCAGTGATGCGATCTTGGCTCACTGCAACCTCCACCTCCAGGTTCAAGCAATTCTACTGTCTCAGCCTCCTGAGTAGCTGGGACTACAGATGCACACCACCATGCTCAGCTAATTTTTTTGTGTTTTTAGTACAGACAGGGTTTTGCCATACCGGTCAGGCTGGTCTCGAACTCCTGACCTCAGGTGTTCCATCCACCTCTGCCTCCCAAAGTGTTGGTATTACAGGCATGAGCCACTGTGCCTGGCCCTATATTGTTATTTAAAGTCCCCATTATGCCCCAGAAACACAAGAGGTTTTAGTGTGGAGATAGGAGAATATAAAATATAGCTTTATTTTGTTTATAAAGAGCCAAAATCAGACCCCCTGTGGTGCTACATGTTTCAGAATACATTACGTCTGATTTTCAGAATAGATAGCAATGACTGGGAGTAGTTAAGGGGGCATAAGAAGATGATAACAGAATAAATTAGCAGAAAATGAACTCAACCATATTCAGTCATGCAACAAAGATAGCCAGGCATTATGTTAAGTGCTGGGAAGACAACAAAATAGAAAACAGACTAAGTGCCTGCCCTGTTTGTGCTTATAGTTCCATGGAAGAGACTGATCTTAAGAAACAGATACACAAACCATGCAGTCTGATTAGTACTATAAGTAAAATTAAAGGGAGGGAAAAAGAATTGTAGCAATCTAGATCCAATCAAGAAACAGAATCAATCAGTGTTTTAAACAGGGAGAGTTTAATATAAGAGTTATTAAACTATAATAAAAGAATAACTATAGGATATAAAAGTAACTGTTTATGGTACCAAGGGAGCATACCCAAAGAAGGACAGACCTAGAAGGGAGACATTTCTCAGAGGCTGGGAATTCAGATCTTATTGGAGAGATGTCCTTGAATCCACTGGATGGCAGGGCAGCAGATTTTCCAGGCCAGGGTTAGTTTGCAGTCACAGGGCAAACAAGAAGCAATCTTTGGGGCACAGATGGGTCAGGCAAACCTCAGCTGGTGGCTGGCGCGTGGGTTCGCAGTGAAAATGAGGATGTCTATGTGGTAAGAGGCCTGGAGGATGAGGTGTTTCTGTTAAAAAGGCCCTGTTGGGAGGTGGTGGTGTAGGAAGGACTGCAGAAGAAAAACACAGGAGAGACAGGAAATGAGCAAAGAGAATCACTCCATCTGGGTTGGCAGGCAGGAGACCCAGAGTCTAGAATGCCTATATTGAGAGGAACACAGAAAGACGATTACCAGACCATGGGAGGGGTGCAAGGTCTCAAAAAGACAGTGCATTCTGGATGCATGGCTAGGACAAAGAACCCCCTAATGTCCACACTCCCATCCTGCCCACCTACCCTGCAGCAGATGGCAAGAACAGGAGCACCCCTCTCACTTGCAATGTTCCTCTAGGCTCCTCTGCTTAGCACCATGCTTTCTATAAAGAGGAACTAAGTAAAGGAATTCTGCCTATTGCAGAGTATACATTGAGGGGTGAACTTGGAGCTGAGAAGCAGTAAGTTGACAACTGGCAGAAAAGCAAAATGGAGGTCTGGGATAAATTAGGAGGAGGAAGAGATATAATGAATCCCTTTTTAAAGATATAACATTTTAGTTGAGGTCTGAGGGGAGGGTTGAGGAGAAGTTAGCCAGGGAGAAAATTGGGACGAGAACTCCCCAGGCAGAACAACAAATGTGAAATCCTCAGCTGGAAAGGCATGGTATGTTTGAGGAACTCAGAAAAAGTCAATGGGGGAGGGCAGAGAAGGAAGGAGATTAGGCTAAAGAGGTAGGTGGGAGGCCAACTACACAGAGCCTTGAGGCAATCATAGGGACATCTGGGTGTTCTTCTAACTATGATAGAAAGCCGTCAAAATGGATTAGGCAAGGGAATTTTCAAAAGATCATTCCATTATGTGGAGAATAAATTAAAAAGGGACAAGGGTGGAATAGAAATACTACTTGGAAGAGCCAGCGCCAGTCCGTGCAAGAGGTGACCCACGTGAGAGTAATAAACAAAGCTAGATAGATATCCTGATATATTTAAGAGCTAGAATCAATAGGGTTTGGTGTTGGATTAAATGTGGCAGCATGTCTTAGTTTACTCAGGCCTCTATAACAAAATGCCATTAACTAGATGGTCTATAAACAACAGAAATTTATTTCTCACAGTTCTGAAGGCTGAGAAGTCCAAGATCAAGGCACTGTCACATCCATTGTCTGGCCAGAGCCCACTTCCTGGTTCATAGATGGCCGCCTTTTCACTGTGTCTTCACATGGTGAAAAGGACAAGGGAGTATCTGGAATTTCTTTGTATAAAGTCCATAAACTCACTTATGAGGGCTGCACCCTCATGACTTAATCACCACAGGCTTCACTACTAAATGTACTCCCTTTGGCAATTAGGTCTCAACAAATGAAACTGGGGAGGTTGCGGGGGACAAACTTTTCATTTACAGCACAGAGAAAAGGTAAATAAGAATAAAGTTTCTGGCAAAAGTAACTGATTGGATAATGTATTATTTACTGAAATAGGAGGAAGTGATGAGGGTACAGAGTGAGAGGTAAGATCCACAGTTCAGTCTGAACTACTGTAATACTATGATTGACAATGTGTTTGGCATTCTTATGTAGGTACCTGGATATTCTATATTATATACATGATGTGCAAATCCTCTTAGAATTCCTGTATATAATCAACATTCTTTTATATGTACCTACATATTTGCTTCCTCCTATTGATATTTACCTGTTACCACATATTCATAATTTTAACCTGAGATTATGTGCTGCCTTCCAGTAGAAAAACTACTTAGTAAGAGGTTTGCTGGTAATGAATTTTGAGTTATCCTTGCACATATCTTTATACTTCCTTCATGCTTTGAGAATTGTTTTATTGAAAACAAAGGTCTAGATTTGGTAGTTGTTTTCATTCAGACTCTGAATGCATCTTTTCAGTTTTTGTGTGTGTGGGAGGGGCTCTCACTGTAATAATAACATCATTAGCTAATTTCTCAATAGAATGAAAGCCAAAATAACACTATTCTTTTCTCTCTGTGCTTTATTCTGTATATATTCTTCTGACATACTTCTAACTCTATAGTTTAATAGCGGATTAACTCCACAGTTGCTAATTGCAAGAATATTATCATTTATAGTTTCCATTTGATTTTACAGTTTTCTGTTTATGCTGAAATTTTTAAATTTGGCTTTTATTTCCTTGAACATGTTAATTATAGTCATGTTAAAGTTCATGTCTAATGGTTTATCTGGATCTTCTGTAGGTGTGTTTCTCTCTGCCATTTCTGCAATTTTGTTTCTTTTGGAAAAGTAAGAATATTAATAATCCAAGGTCATTTTCATGTAATTAGTGCTAAAATGATTGTGAGTCAACCTTCAGTCCCTATGAGAGTTAATCTTTTTCCCATTTTCCCTAATTTCCAGCATTATTTTTAAGGTTTTAACTCAGATCCCTGTATATCAGGACCACCTCCCTGATGGGGTCTCAACTCCATGAATCTCTTGAAAGCTCTACACAGCTTCTCAGCCTTTTTAAATGGAAGTGACCCCAATGTTGGACTCATCTTTTGCTGAATTTTAGACCCAGTGGTCTTCGCTGTCTTACCAGTTCTCTGATATATTTGAAGAAACATATACTTTAGCTTTTTAATTCTTTTTTAAGTAATAGAGTTTATACTCCAGTCTGTCATTAGCAAAAGGAGAACTCCAATGACAGCTGAAAAGGAAGGTAATATGAGGGAAGAGTTGTGTTTTCATAGTTTTTAAGATCTGAAATACCAATTTAAGTGTAAATGCCTGATGGAGGGGGTATCAAGTAGAGAGAAAATTTGAAGATACAAAAAAAAAAAAAATGAGAAATAATAGCATAAATGATGGAAACATGTACTGCATAGGCCATCTAGCCACAAAATCACATATATATCTAGCCCATAGTTTCCAGCAAGAGAATTTAACTTTATAAAGTATAAGACTGAATGTTCAGCCAGGTTAAAAACAAAAAGAGGTATTTCCTATATACTGTAGCAGAGCAAGCCAGTTTGTGTTCTGTTCTATAAATCTGTACATGCAAGAACCCAAATGTGGGAGTGTGGTGGGGACTGGGAGGCACTTCACACACTGGGCTCTACACATGCTCAAAGAAAAACACAGTGTTATGCTTGAAATACTTGTCTCTGTTTCAGGAATTCTGATCATCGCAGCATATTTGCTATGCTGGGTGAGGAGTCCAGGGGGTGGCATGGCACACAATAGTGAGAGGAGACTTCATTTTGAACAAAGAATAAAATTTGGAGCATGAAATAAGGTTAAATATTTTATTCATGTATCCTGAATGTCTTTTGTAGCTACGGCCTGTTAATCTTTATTTCCTTTTATCAAAGAAAGGTGAGCGATATTCTCTTCCAAAATTGCCAAGAGGCTAACAATTCATTTTTAAAAGCGATAAAGCTCTAAAACTAAATGGAGGTAAGGTAGAGAAGTGGAATCAAGTGTGAGCTTTGAAGGTCAGTTTGGGTCTGCAGCCCAAAATCTTAGAATGATGATTTTACACTACAACTTTTAGTTAACTAAGAATTACCAGAAAGTGGGTACCTCTAGGGGACTTACCCTGAAATTATACTAGGAAGCAGAAAAGAAACAGGCCCAAAGAATAGGTATGAATGGATGGTGAAAGGAAACAATATTGTTTATTTCTGATGGCACCTTATGGTCTCATTGTAACCCAAATGGCCCCATGCCCGTTAAATATTCAGGTGACTATATGGTAGAGACAGAATGCTGGAGCTCTGGGGAGAAACCTGGAAAGAGGTTCAACTGTGAATCATTTGCATTTAGAGATGGTATTATATGCCATGAGGTCACCTAGGAAGAATGGCAGTTACAAAAGAAGAGATCTGAAGACAAAGGCCTTGGGTAGAGGACAGAGCCTGTCAGAAGTCTGGAGCAGGAGGATGATTGCATAATAAAGCCTGAGCAGGAACTGGGCAAGAGGAAAACAAAGGGGTCTTTTGTTCCCAGAGCCCAAAGAGGAATGTGTTTCAAGAAGAAGGAAGTGGTCAGTAGAGTCAAATGCTGCTTTGAAGTACTTGTCTGCTAGACAAAAGCATCTTAGCAGGAGAGTGGACCTGTCTTCCTGTCTTGTCTGGACTTGCCTGCCTATGTATTTGATCTCACTTTTTCTCAACCTAAAAACATATTTGTCTCTACCAACCTGGGGAAGGGGATGGTGAGGGGAACTACTAAATGCACATTTCTCATAACTTTCCATATTTCTCTTCCTCTTCTAATGCAAAATCTTTGAAATAGCCATTGAATACTATCATTCTCCACTTTCTTTTCTAACCGGCAATAATCAAGTGTCTGCTGGAGCTGTACAGGTTGTTGTTGACATTACAAGCATGGCCAGATTGTCCAGGAAGAGTGGGTGGGATAAGAAAAGCAATGAATCACCAATATTTAATAGAAAATTATGTTTATGTAATACCTAATAAGGCTTTTATGAGGATTATATTAGGTAATGCATGTAAACCAATGATTTCAGGGCCTGGTACATAGTTTCAAATACTAGATTCCATCCCCTTGACACGTTTTTACCTCATTCTCAGTAAACTGCCTGTGGTCATGTAGCCAAGTAGTACAGATCCAAACTCAGGTCTGCTTGACTAAAAAGATCATGTTCTTTCTTTTCACTACATTGAGTTTCCTTCCTAATGCACTTGTCCCTAGTTTTGTGCCTACCTGCAAACCGCCTACTCCTGGAGACCACACCCCTATCCCAGCTTCTAGGTTTACATCTGGGATCTTGACCTCTTCCCAACAGTCTGCTTCTACTCTAGATCTCACCTGTTCCCGCATCCTAACGGTGTCAGACCCTAGAGAAAAGTGTATGACTCCAGAGAGGCAAATACGTGAACTATTAAGTAACATTTGTGAGCATCATTTGCTGAGCTCACAGAAGTAAAGCAGAGGAATTCCCAATAAATGGAAGAATGCTTGAAGCATTTAGAAAGAAGAGAAAAAGTCACTATATGTATATGGTTAATATAATCGAGATCTTAAGGTCATCTCCGAGTTCCCATACCTCACTGGAATCGTATTTGTAATTTGAGGGATGCCCAGTAGATGGAGTAGCTTACTCATGCATGATTATTTTCAGCGACCCTGAATAGTCTGAATCATAGAATTCCTGTTAATGCTGGGAGAGACACAAGAAATGATTTAGACCAATCCTCTCTTCCAAAACAGAAAAACAAGGACCAAAAATTATTCAATTTACAGTAGAAGATACAGCACTTAAGCCAGGTAGCTGATGTTCATCTGAAATCCCCCTGTGGATACTGGTTACCAGCCTCTGACTTTGGATAACTTCTCCTAATAAAGGAATGGCATTAAGCAGCCAGTTCTGGATTAGGAGGGTGTTAGGGTACGTGGGCAATGTTGTCTGTTAGAGGATGACCACATTTCTTAGGAGAATACTTTGTTGGAGCTATCTCTCCAGTATTAAGAAGCCTCTCCAACGTGCCCCAAAAAAGCACATTTTAGAATGGGGAGAGATCCACCCCTTTGCTTCTCTTTCTCCTGTCACCTTCTGCTTTTTCCCTACTACTAAATCCCTCTCGCCAAGGGTATGTTCAGGTTGTAAATTAGAAGGCCAGTATCCAAAAATAGCTTCCTTTCCAGGCTGCCCAGTACCTGAAATTCCCAGGGAGAAAAGCAAAGCCATCATTCCATGTCCACTTTAAAAATATATTCCTGGGAGAAATAACTAAAATATCTGTTTAGTTACTTATCAAATGCTTATTAAGAACTTATTATACGGCAGGGATAGAGCTGCAAAAATGGTAGACAAGGCCTACAGTTCTCACGAAGTTATGCTTTACTATGGGAAAAGACAGAAAAGAAAGAAGACAATTTTAGACAGTGGTAAGTATTGGAATTGAAAATGGCTGGAAGGGTGGGATGAGGTTGGGAGGCTATTTTCAAGGGATAGTCAGGGAAGCCTGTCTCAGAAGATGTGATGTAAGGTAAAATTAAGATCTGGGGGAAATGAGACAGCCAACACAAAGGACCTGAAGAGGGAGCATTAAGCTATTTTCCATCATTATATTCCTAATAAGCATTAAATAGTTTATCAGGCTGCTTCTTAAGTGCTGCTACCTGGTATAAAGAAAAATATCAAAAGAAATAAAGCTCAAGTGAGGAACGGGAGATGGGTCTTTCTGGACCACATCAGATGTGTTGCCTTTCCCTAGGGTGGAGGGGTGGAGGCAATTGAGTGTAGCAGTGTGACGCTTGTAGATGGGGGAGTGCTGGAAAGGGAGGCAGACATCACAAGACACAGAAAGACTCACTAAGGACAAACTAAGGATGCCAAATGCAAGCTGCAGGTACATAAAAGTAGCTCTTGAAAGAGCCCTTAAAATAACAGACCTATTCCTCTCTGTCTCAGTGTTTCTCAAATTGAACCACCTAGGCAGTTGTCAGATACTCCAGGCATCGTATCAGGTCTACCACATTGGTATTTATGCAGTGGGGCTCAGGAATATGGATTTTAATAAACACACATCATGAATATCATGCACACTCAAGTTGAGAACTGATGCTCTGTAAATTCATATTTTTGTCAGTGCATCAGCTCTTCAAATAGCATGGCCTTCTTTCTCTTTGCACAGGGTCGATCATTCAAAGTAGAAAGAGGCTAAAACATCTCTAAGAGAAAAGAGAAGATTAATGCATCATAAAAAACCTGCAGAAGAGTAGAGAGTTTTTATGAGATCTTTAATATTTCTCTTTATTAAAAAAAGACAAATTTCCTTTGGTAATTTGTGATTTTTAATCAGTAATATATAAATATAAAGGAGCATGTTTCCTTCTAAATTTGAATTTAAAAAGACATCGGCCATCCTTCAAAGATACAATATTGTTTTTCCTATGGATGGTGTAATTTTGTGGGCAGTAATGTGCTATGTCTAAATCTCAAAAGCATTGAACCTTCATCTCATCCTGTTGCTGGGACACAATGGAGTAGCAGTTCTGTTGGTAAAATTGTGGGCTGGGAGGATGCCATTTCAACTACTGCAGCAAACAATGATGACATGGCAAACGCATTTGGAGTGATGAAGAAAATCAGTATCTTCTTCAGATCCTCTAGTATCTGGTATCAGTTTAAAAAACTGCACCCAAAACAGTAAATCTAGACTCCTTACCTACCTACCATCCTTAATTAGGTATTGGGGTTTTTTAATAACCTTTCCAATGACCCAACTCCAATAATCAAACAGAACAGCAGGATTATCTAGCTGCCTGATATTTTATAGCCAGATAAATATAATGCTTGATTTTCTCTATTTTATGCTAAAAATTTGAAATAAAAGCATACAATGTCTTTCCTCCACAGACTCTTCCAGTAGGTCAGGATGCCTAACATTAGCAACAACAGCAGCAGGGCCTTTGGAAAAAGGTGTTCCAGAAACCTGGCAACGTTCGCACAAAGGCTGTTAAACCACTATTCATACTTCTTTAAGTGTTTTTACCAAAATGTCAGAGGCTTCATTAGGGTGGAAATTATCTTATGGTTCCCTAGTATATTATTTTTTTCCTGGAAGTACCTTATTTGAGTAAATTACCTGCTAAAGCAGCAAAGGGAGAATCAGTCAATGAAAATTGGTATCTTTGTTCTTAACAAGGAATTCGTGGGGTATGAGTCCAAGAATGGACAATTAAGACAAATTATTCACATGAAGTACATATGTCATTTGCATTTTTCCCTTTGGGATAAGTTTGTCATCATTGTTTACATAAAAGGCATTTGCTTGCAGAGCTGCCCTTTTACCTCAGAACTAAGATAAGGTTTCCATTTAAACTGACTCATCGTTGTCCTAAATATTGCATAATGGCACAGACGGCTATCTCGTGTCTCCTTGGGCCAAACACAATGACAAAGCAAGCTAGGCTGTGGTCACTGAATCTCATTGTCTTCAATGCCATTTTGTGTGGTGGTCAGGTGCATTAGAGTTATATAACAAGATTATAATATTGAATAAGTTGCATAAAATTCTACTCAAGAAATTTTAAAAAGCTTGCAAATGGAGTGCCTTCTCTCACTATGAAAAATGTGTTCTGAAAGCACAGGAGAAACATTTGCAACTTGAAACTTTTCATCAGAAATTGAGAGAGCTCAAGGTCAGTTTAATATTAATTCTCCCCGTTCTTTAATCTAACAGATATCAAGTTGCATTTGAATCTCGCAAAGAGATATGAATATAGGTCAGTTCAGCCTTCAAAGGACAAATTTCCTGAGAAATATTCTGTATCCATCTATTTACTCTTGATTATCATTAGGTTATTTTAAGGTGAAAATGACCAAAACTTGTCTTTTTCATAGAAAGGGAAATTCATTTCTGGTAAGCTGAAATTGCTTTTGAATAATTTATAGAGAACAGAGAATTCATCAGATCTGATATCATCAGCAGCCTTGAGATTGCATTGTTCTATAATGGGTACTGTGGGAACTGGAAAGCTGGAGTTGGTTAGCAAGAGAATTTCTATCCAGAATCTCATTTACGTTAAAGGCAGGCAACATTTAAGAAAGGGAAAGTCTGAGTTTATGTGGTAAGGAAGCTTTTTAAAAAATACTCTCACTGTAAAGGATATTCTGTAGACCTCCCATCCAACTGCTGATATTATTTTGCATGATTTATTGTATTGTATTGTATTGTATTGTATTGTATTGTATTGTATTGTATTGTATTGTATTGTATTTTACTTGAAGTTCAGGGATACATGTGCAGAACATTTAGGTTTGCTACATGGGTATATGTGAGGGGATGGGAGGGAACTTAGAGGATGGATCAGTAGGTGCAGCAACCCTCCATAGCACACGTAGGACTGCTGGTATTCATATCACCACGATGGAATCAGCTGGCACCACTATGCAGGGCCCCTTTCTTATGGTATCACCACCTTCTCCTTTTCATAGATGAGGAGATGTTGAGAATAAAAACAAGATAAACAAATAAAACCAAATAAAAACATATCCAAATACAGTGAGACAAGAGCTCCAATTCATTACTCATTAACTCCCTATTCTTCTAAATGGTAGGACTCCTTCTTCCAGTCTTTCACACATGATGCTGAAACATGCCACCTTGAATTCCATCTTAAATTCACCAATTTCTAATCTTGAGATTTCCCCAAAATCCCATGTTTAACCTTCATGTTCATTCATTTAAAATGCTCTTATTAACCATCTTTTATATGTCAGGGATATAGCTAATCGTTATTCCAGAAACTAAGTTGAATAAAACAAATTTCTATTCTCATAATGAGTGGCTGCTGAACTTAAACTTTTAACATGGGTAGGATTTCTGCACATGTAGTGTGGGGAAGAGAATTCTAGATGGAAGCAAAAGCCTGAGGAAAGGCTAGACAGGAGTATGTTGGGATCCCACCAGAGAGCAGTAAGTGAGCCCATTTGATTGCATCATGGGGTTTGTGGAGAAGACTAATGGAGACCTATTAGAAAGCTAGACCAAAGCCAAATAATAAAGAATCCTAAATTCAGACTTAAGAGCTGCCCTTTATTTGGGGGGCAAAAAAGACCCACTGAGTGACTTCTGAACGCAGAAGCATAACTGAAACATAAATAAAGCTACTCTTTAGGACTGCGAGGTGGTGCTGGGAGCTTGGGTTGTAAGATCAGTTGGGAGTAATTGTATTAATTCAGGCAAGAGATGAGAGGCTGAATTTGGGTGATGGTGCTAAGAATTAAGGGAAGAAATTTTATCTCAGAAATATCTCAGTTGTGAATCTCCTAAACTTCTTCCTGCTATCCTACACTCCTTTTACCCGTCTTGAATCCTCATACACTGGAGACACCCTCCTTTACAGTTCTTCACCAACCACTTCAGCCTGTAGATATGGAGGATCTTAACCTGGGGTCCAAATGCCCCTTAGGGTATAGTATTAAGTTTCTTTCAGTTGGACGAGGAGAAATACTATCTCTTTATCACTAATACTCAATTGAATGTTAAAATTTTCTTTAATTATAAAACAGGCAGCAAACCATCATAAAATTGGCTGTTCTGTCTGCCAAATGTTTAACAGAAATTGCAGATATTTTATATTACAGTTATTCATATACTGCAACATACTTTATATTCATCACTATTGCAAAAGTAAGGTAGCGCCCAGTCGCATTACTCAATCTTATTATTTAATATGCTTTAAAGAAGCAGATGCTACCATGTCACAAATTTTCCCTTAATATTTGGTATATAATAATAATGGTATTTTAATGTAATTGGTTTGCTTTATAATCCTGTGTATTTTGACTTACACATTTAAATATCTTTGTCTGAAATCTCTAGACTACCAATCGCCAAAAAGCCTTGTAGAAGTCCAGATCGTCATTTGAGATGGTGGCTGGGCTCCCAATATTCTAACCATCTCCAAGGTCTAGGTCTATATGAGGAGAGAAAATACCCCCATCACTTATTCCTTTTGAAGACAGCCTTGCCTTTGTTCATCACCTGAAGACCAGGGAAGGAAAAGTATCCCCTCACTTGCCACCTCATTGCTGATTTCACTTCTTCCCTTGTTTCTTATTTTTTTATTTCTATTCTATCAGCCCTCTTTGAAACACCTTCAGAATATCATTGCTTCTGCAATTCAGCACAGTCTCAGTCTCCATTTTGTTATAATTTTTTTTCCTGGGGAGTTCTACGACAAAGAAAACGCTGTATTCTTCCTGGACCTAAGTCCATTTGTTGTTGCTGTATACTAGAAAGCAGTAACTTTCTTTTTTTTTTTTTTTTTTTTTTTTTAAATTTTTATTGCATTATAGGTTTGGGGGTACATGTGCAGAACAAGCAAGATAGTTGCATAGGTACACACATGGCAGTGTGCTTTGCTGCTTTCCTCCCCTTCACCCACACTTGGTATTCATCCCCAGGCTATCCCCCCCAGCCCCCCCCTGCTGTCCCTCCCCCATTCCCCCCAACAGTCCCCAGTGTATAGTAGACCGCCTCTCTGTGTCCACGTGTTCTCATTTTTCTCACCCACCTATGAGTGAGTATATGCGGTATTTCTTTTTCTGTTCTTGTGTCAGTTTGCTGAGAATGATGTTCTCCAGATTCATCCATGTCCCTACAAAGGACACAAACTCATCATTTTTGATTGCTGCATAATATTCCATGGTGTATATGTGCCACATTTTCCCAGTCCAGTCTATCATCGTTGGGCATTTGGGTTGGTTCCAGGTCTTTGCTATTGTAAACAGTGCTGCAATGAACATTCGTGTGCATGTGTCCTTATAGTAGAACGATTTATAATCCTTTGGATAGATACCCAGTAATGGGATTGCTGGGTCAAATGGAATTTCTATTTCTAGGTCCCTGAGAAATCGCCACACTGTCTTCCACAATGGTTGAACTAATTTACACTCCCACCAACAGTGTAAGAGTGTTCCTATTTCTCCACATCCTCTCCAGCATCTGCTGTCTCCAGATTTTTTAATGATCGCCATTCTAACTGGTGTGAGATGGTATCTCAATGTGGTTTTGATTTGCATCTCTCTAATGACCAATGATGATGAGCACTTTTTCATATGTTTGCTGGCCTCATGTATGTCTGCTTTCGTAAAGTTTCTGTTCATATCCTTTGCCCATTTTTGAATGGGCTTGTTTGTTTTTTTCCTGTAAATCTGTTTGAGTTCTTTGTAAATTCTGGATATCAGCCCTTTGTCAGATGCGTAAACTGCAAAGATTTTTTCCCATTCTGATGGTTGCCGATTCACTCTAGTGACTGTTTGTTTTGCTGTGCAGAAGCTGTGGAGTTTGATTAGGTCCCATTTGTCTATTTTGGCTTTTGTTGCCAATGCTTTGGGAGTTTTGTTCATGAAGTCCTTGCCTACTCCTATGTCCTGAATGGTTTTGCCTAGATTTTCCTCTAGGGTTTTTATGGTGTCGGGTCTTACGTTTAAGTCTTTAATCCATCTGGAGTTAATTTTAGTGTAAGGTGTCAGGAAGGGGTCCAATTTCTGCTTTCTGCACATGGCTAGCCAGTTTTCCCAACACCATTTATTAAATAGGGAATCCTTTCCCCATTGCCTGTTTTTGTCTGGTTTATCAAAGATAATATGGTTGTAGATGTGTTGTGTTGCCTCCGATGCCTCTGTTCTGTTCCATTGGTCTATATCTCTGTTTTGGTACCAGTACCATGCTGTTTTGATTACTGTAGCCTTGTAGTATAGTTTGAAGTCTGGTAGTGTGATGCCTCCCGCTGTGTTCTTTTTGCTTAGAATTGACTTGGCTATGCGGGCTCTTTTTTGGTTCCATATGAAATTCATGGTGGTTTTTTCCAGTTCTGTGAAGAAATTCAATGGTAGTTTGATGGGGATAGCATTGATTGTGTAAATTACTTTGGGCAGTATAGCCATTTTCACGATATTGATTCTTCCTAACCACGAACATGGAATGTTTCTCCATCTGTTTGTGTCCTCTCTTATTTCATTGAGCAGTTGTTTGTAGTTTTCCTTAAAGAGGTCCCTTACATTCCTAGTGAGTTGTATTCCTAGGTATTTTATTTTCTTTGTAGCAATTGTGAATGGCAGTTCGTTCTTGATTTGGTTCTCTTTAAGTCTGTTATTGGTGTATAGGAATGCTTGTGATTTTTGCACATTGATTTTATATCCTGAGACTTTGCAGAAGTTGCTTATCAGTTGCAGGAGCTTTTGGGCTGAGGTGATGGGGTCTTCTAGGTATACTATCATGTCGTCTGCAAATAGAGACAATTTGGCTTCCACCTTTCCTATTTGAATACCCTTTATTTCTTTTTCTTGCCTGATTGCTCTGGCTAGAACTTCCAGTACTATGTTGAATAGAAGTGGTGAGAGAGGGCATCCTTGTCTAGTGCCAGATTTCAAAGGGAATGCTTCCAGTTTTTGCCCATTAAGTATGATATTGGCTGTTGGTTTGTCATAAATAGCTTTTATTACTTTGAGATATGTTCCATCAATACCAAGTTTATTGAGGGTTTTTAGCATAAAGGGCTGTTGAATTTTGTCAAATGCCTTCTCTGCATCAATTGAGATAATCATGTGGTTTTTGTTTTTGCTTCTGTTTATGTGGTGAATTACATTTATAGACTTGCGTATGTTGAACCAGCCTTGCATCCCCGGGATAAATCCTACTTGATCATGATGGATAAGTTTTTTAATGTGCTGTTGCAATCGGTTTGCCAGTATTTTATTGAAGATTTTTGCATCTATGTTCATCATGGATATTGGCCTGAAGTTTTCTTTTCTTGTTGAGTCTCTGCCAGGTTTTGGTATCAGGATGATGTTGGTCTCATAAAATGATTTGGGAAGGGTTCCCTCTTTTTGGATTATTTGGAATAGTTTCAGAAGGAATGGTACCAGATCCTCTTTGTGTGTCTGGTAGAATTCGGCTGTGAACCCATCTGGACCTGGGCTTTTTTTGTGTGGTAGGCTCTTAATTGCTGCCTCAACTTCAGACCTTGTTATTGGTCTATTCATAGTTTCGGCTTCCTCCTGGTTTAGGCTTGGGAGGACACAGGCATCCAGGAATTTATCCATTTCTTCCTGATTTACTGGTTTATGTGCATAGAGTTGTTTGTAGTATTCTCTGATGATGGTTTGAATTTCTGTGGAATCTGTGGTGATTTCCCCTTTATCGTTTTTTATTGCATCTCTTTGGTTGTTCTCTCTCTTCTTTTTTATCAGTCTGGCTAGTGGTCTGTCTATTTTGTTGATCTTTTCGAAAAACCAGCTCTTAGATTTATTGATTTTTTGAAGGGTTTTTCTTGTCTCTATCTCCTTCAGTTCTGCTCTGATCTTAGTTATTTCTTGTCTTCGGCTAGGTTTTGAGCTTTTTTGATCTTGCTCCTCTAGCTCTTTCAATTTTGACGATAGGGTGTCAATTTTGGATCTCTCCATTCTTCTCATGTGGGCACTTATTGCTATATATTTTCCTCTACAGACTGCTTTAAATGTGTCCCAGAGATTCTGGTATGTTGTGTCTTCATTCTCATTGGTTTCAAAGAACTTCTTTATTTCTGCCTTCATTTCATTGTTTATCCAATCAACATTCAAGAGCCAATTGTTCAGTTTCCATGAAGCTGTGCGGTTCTGAGTTATTTTCTGAATTCTGAGTTCCAACTTGATTGCACTATGGTCTGAGAGACTGTTTGTTATGATTTCAGTTGTTTTGCATTTGCTGAGGAGTGCTTTACTTCCAATTATGTGGTCAATTTTGGAGTAGGTGTGATGTGGTGCTGAGAAGAATGTATATTCTGTGGATTTGGGGTGGAGAGTTCTGTAAATGTCTATCAGGTTTGCTTGTTCCAGGTCTGAGTTCAAGTCCTGGATATCCTTGTTAATTTTCTGTCTGGTTGATCTGTCTGCTATTGACAGTGGAGTGTTAAAGTCTCCCACTATTATTGTGTGGGAGTCTAAGTCCCTTTGTAAGTCATTAAGAACTTGCCTTATATATTTGGGTGCTCCTACATTGGGTCCATATATATTTAGAATCGTTATCTCTTCTTGTTGTATCGATCCTTTTACCATTATGTAATGACCTTCTTTGTCCCTTTTGATCTTTGTTACTTTAAAGTCTATTTTATCAGAGATGAGAATTGCAACTCCTGCTTTTTTTTGCTCTCCATTTGCTTGGTAAATCTTCCTCCATCCCTTTATTTTGAGCCTTTGTGTATCTTTGCATGTGAGGTGGGTTTCCTGGATACAGCACACCGATGGGTTTTGGTTTTTTATCCAATTTGCCAGCCTGTGTCTTTTGATTGGTGCATTTAGCCCATTTACATTCAGGGTTAATATTGTTATGTGTGAATTTGATACTGCCATTTTGATGCTAGCTGGCTGTTTTGCTCGTTGGTTCATGTACATTCTTCATTTTGTTGATGGTCTTTAGCATTTGGTATGCTTTTAGGATGGCTGGAACTGGTTGTTTCTTTCTATGTGTAGTGCCTCTTTCAGGAGCTCTTGTAAAGCAGGCCTAGTGGTGACAAAATCTCTGAGTACTTGCTTGTTCGTGAAGGATTTTATTTTTCCTTCACTTATGAAGCTCAGTTTGGCTGGATATGAAATTCTGGGTTGAAAGCTCTTTTCTTTAAGGATGTTGAATATTGGCCCCCACTCTCTTCTGGCTTGTAGAGTCTCTGCTGAGAGATCTGCTGTGAGTCTGATGGGCTTCCCTTTGTGGGTGACCCGACCTTTCTCTCTGGCTGCCCTTAGTATTTTCTCCTTTGTTTCAACCCTGGTGAATCTGACGATTATGTGCCTTGGGGTTGCTCTTCTTGCAGAGTATCTTTGTGGTGTTCTCTGTATTTCCTGGAGTTGAGTATTGACCTGTCTTGCTAGGTTGGGGAAATTTTCCTGGATAATATCCTGAAGAGTGTTTTCCAGCTTGGATTCATTCTCTTCGTCACATTCTGGTACACCTATCAAACGTAGGTTGGGTCTCTTCACATAGTCCCACATTTCTTGGAGATTTTGTTCATTCCTTTTTGTGCTTTTTTCTTTAATCTTGGTTTCTCGTTTTATTTCATTGAGTTGATCTTCAACTTCTGATATTCTTTCTTCTGCTTGGTCAATTCGGCTGTTGAAACTTGTGCATGCTTCGCGAAGTTCTCGTGTTGAGTTTTTCAGCTCCTTCAATTCATTCATATTCCTCTCTAAGTTGTCCATTCTCGTTATCAATTCCTCGAATCTTTTTTCAAATCTTTTTTCAAGGTTCTTAGTTTCTTTGCACTGGTTTAGAACATGTTCCTTTAGCTCACTGAAGTTTCTCATTATCCACTTTCTGAAGTCTGATTCCGTCATTTCGTCACATTCATTCTCCGTCCAGCTTTGTTCCCTTGCTGGTGAGGAGTTTTGGTCCTTTTTTGGAGGTGAGGTGTTTTGGTTTCGGGTGCTTTCCTCCTTTTTGCGCTGGTTTCTTCCCATCTTTATGGATTTATCCGCCTGTTGTCTTAGTAGTGGCTGATTTTTCAATTGGGTCTCTGTGTGGACACTGTGATTGTTGATGATGAAGTATTTCTGTTACTTAGTTTTCCCTCTAATGATCTATCCTCTTTGCTGTATGAGTGCTGAGGTCCACTCCAGGCCCTGCTTGTCTGGGGTATACCTGCAGCAGCCTCTGCGCCTTCACCGAGAGCTGCAATCCTGAGTCACCTCTACGACGCCATCTTGCCTCCCTCCTCCAGGAGTCTCGAAAGCAGTAACTTTCAAAGGTGAATGCCAACTCTCCATCAGTTTACTTCCTTATAGGTGGGAGGAGGAGGTAAAAGAGGGATTTCCTGGTAAGACCTAATGCTGTGTGTGGCACCTTGGCCATCTGGTAATGTGGCAAGAGATACATGAAAGAAATGGTTGACTAAGGAATGGAAAGATAATATTTTGGGGAGCAGGGAGTACACCAAGCATGAATTTTGTCTAGGGTTGACCCTAACTGCACCACTGCTGAGAATCTTGGCACATGTGCATAAAACGATAACCTCTGTTTGATAACTTTTCAAAGGGCACAGACTTAGGCCGTACACTGAAAGTGAAAGCACATAAATATTCTCTTTGTTGACAGTGTGAAGAAAACTAGAATGATATTAACAGATCTTGTTTTCATGCAGGTTCCTTTCAAATTTACTTCATTTCCTATGACTAAAAGATGACTTTGGTGATTAAAAAAAAATACTATTCAACTATGAGTACTGCAGAACTTTGTGGAGATTTCAATACGGTTTTGGTTTCTTACATCTTTTTTTTTTCTTTTAATATAGACATCAAATGACTAATGAGTAATTAGCTAAGAAAATATACACAAATTTTTTATCAATATTCACATTATTGGAAGCAGAAACATCAGTGAGGTTTGAGGTGCTTTTTCTCAAAGTCTGTAACTTGACATTTTCAGTAATAACCAAGAAAATAGGAAGGTGAAGTTTGATTAAGATTAGAGCCACAGACTCAGGCATGTCTAGTATCACAAAAGGTAGGCTCAGAATTCAAATGACTTTCATAATTTGAAAAAGTAGTTGTGTCAGGGGACACATATATACTGAGGGAAGAAGAGCCAAATGGATATTTGTGTATGACCAAAAATGTCAAGGGTTAGAGTAGACCAGAAGCATCCAGGAAACAAAAGTAAATGAAAAAAGAGAAAATGTTCATTCTCTGGCAATGGTGAAGTCACTGTTTTAATAGCAATAGTACCAGTGGTGCTTTGGGATGGGATGTGCGGGGTCAGGATTGGGAGAGGAGAGGGAGGCTTATGGAGCCCTGTGCCCAGGGAGATGAAGAATAACTGCCACAGAATAGGTCAAAATGCTTACAGTGTTAGGGAACTAATGACAGAGTAAAAAGGAAAGAAAAGAAAAGAAAAGGAACATGAATAATTACATTTAGAAAAGAGAAAATAGAATTAGTGTTTGTAGATGAATACAGGCCCATAATATACAAAGAGTCCACAGGAAAAAAAAAAGTAAGGACATTGTATTAAGTTGTTCATAAGCACATTATTTTCAATTCAGTAGTGTATTCTTTCTTCAATAATTATAGCCTTCCTAATTTTGTGGGGTCAATTTGTCTTTCTTTTTAAAATACAGATAAATGCTAGTATTTTTTCTAAACATTCCTTTTATGGAAATTTTTTTTTTAAAAGAATTGAAAAGTGTGTCCCACCTCCCCAATTTATTTTACTTGTTTACTCCAAGAGTGGGGAGTCCAGTCCAGTGATCCCTGAGGGGATTACGTATACCTTAGAGAAAATTTTTAGCATGCATCCCCAATATATGGCTCTTTATTTATAAATTACCACATTCATATGCTAGTCTACACAAAAATATAAATTTTAAAAGATGAAATAAAGCATTTAAAACTTTACTAGAGGTTCAAAAAACCCTTTATATTGTCTCTCATCCTAAAAATATTGTAATTGAAACCAACTGATTAAATATTTAGTTATTTAACATTTTGTCAGACAGGAATTCAAAGGCCTGGTTCAGAATTTAGTTTATTTTCCTACATAGTTTTAGTAGCTATCATAACTAAAAAAAAAAAAAAGTTTCTAAAGATACAGACATCCAAATGGCAGAAGTACTTCATTGGCTATACTTCCTAAATTGTGGTGCTCATTTTCTAATACCATTCACCAATTAAACACATGTTTTTATTTAAATTTAGCTAGTAAATTTCCATCTTCTCTTATGCCATTCATTCAAGCAAACTAACCAAGCAGTGGTGCATTTTTCTATTTCTAAGAAATGATTCAAAGTATATTATTTGAAATATTTGAAAATTCCAAGTCCCTTAAGTGTGTAGATATAAGTTTTTATAGGTGCAACCCACTATTTATGCCAACTAAATTATTGATGATTGAAACATTCCCAAAATACATTTTTTTAATAACATGAATTTCTTTCTAAAGCAGTTCCTTTCTCATTCATTATTAAAATGTGACCTTTACCTGGAAGGGCCATATCAAGTCTCCTTATTTTTTCAGCTGTTTACTCTGTAGCACACTATGGATAGCTACTTGTCATCACAGAAAAAGGTCAGCAAATTTGGTGGGTGAGGTTTGGTTGTTTATTATTATTATTATTAAAGAAAGCAACATATGATTCATCTTCAAATTTGACATTCCTGTAACATAACCGTCAGAACTCTGTGTTATGCAAAAGATTTCTGTGATCACTGCCCCATGTCATTAGAAAGTATTGTAGGAATTTTCAAAACATAAGATAATTCTGTAACCCACTTAACAAGGCACTAACTTAACACTGCAATAGTGTTGAAAGTGAACATGTGGCTGTATAGACAATACCTTCATATTGTGGAACCCACACTCTGTCCCTCAGCAGATGGAGGCCTCAGGTACAGGTTCCTAACTTGTGACTCTCTGAAATACAAACTACATGGCAATGCCAGGGACATGCTATATACGAAATACTCACAAAGCTTAATTTATTATTCTATTTGAGACAAAGATCTAAAAATAGAAGTCCTGTAATTGCCTCCTTATGGGTCAGTCTCTGAGGTGTGCATACCATAGCTATCCAGGTTTTAATCAATTTAGATAAGTACTTTTTATTTCCAATTAATTGTCAAAGGCCAATAGTTTTAATGGCAATGTTTACTCAATAGCATTTTCACTTGTCTTTATGAACTATTTTGTATACTGTGTACACAAAGTCTTTAATTTTTCAAAGAACAAAAATAAAATGACATTAAGTCTAAAAAATAACTGAATTAAAATAAGGAATTCTTTTTTAAAAACGTTAAAAAGAAATTTATGAAAAAAATTTTCATTTAGAGATCTTTCTCTAAAGTATTAAGCTCCCTGAGATTAAAGGAAATCCATATTACAACATGGTTTGGAGCCAGAATTTCCCGCTGATTCATAGAACACACACCCCTTGGCATTGTGTATCTTGAGTTCTCACAAGAAGAACCTAGGCACAGCTTTTTCTGGTTCACTAAGAAGGTCCTAAATGGCATTCTCCCTGGAATTTAAAAAAAAAAATCCATTTGATTGCTGTTGATATCACTATTATTAAAATGTTATCATTACTCAAAACCTCAATTGAATTTAGAAAAAAACTAAAATTAATTAAGGATTACTAAGACAACTACCGAAACAAACATCTAAGGACTAAAATAATGAAACCACTAGCCTTTAACATTTAGGATATTAATTGATTTTTATGAAGCTGATAGTATAAGATTAAGGAACTATAACAAAGAGCTATAAGGGTAGCACTTTTGTAATACGGTATATGTAAATGAAATTAGTATAATTGGGCCATATAAAATTACTAAGAAATAACAAGGTGTCAGAAAATTTAAACAGTATTTTCATGTGTTCAAAGATACATACCCTATAGTGTGTGCACTTGGTGTCATATAACCTGTATTCAGAGTCCACTCTACTACTTACTGGCCCTGTAAATTTAAGAAGTTACTTAACACAAGCCCTAGTATCTTCCATTAAGTGGGAGCTGAAATGCTTGATTCACAAGGGTATTTGAGAATGAAGTAATAAAAGGTCCTAGCCTAATTACCAGCAGTCACACAATTAACATTGGGTTCCTTCTTTGCAAAAAAAACAGTGGATTCTATAACTGGAAACACCTGCCAATCTGACACAATTATGCTTCTTATAGCCAAGTTTGAATGGAGAAACTGATGACATGTAAAGCAGAGAGAGATGCTATATGTTGACCTCCTTAAGCTCCTCATGTTATCCTTTTCAATGAACAGATATTTGGTGGATGCCAAATATTTGCGAGGTATCATGGCTGGCATTGGGAATACTGTTGACAAACAGGACAAAATGATGCCTGCTCTCATCAGGTTTACATTTTAATAAGAGATATAACAAACACATAGAGAATCTACTACAGAGTATGATGACATGTGCTATGAAGTGATAAGATGTAAGTGGCCAAGTTAAGGGTTCCTTCAGACAGAGGTTGGAGCAATAAGGGTGATGAGCCTCGGCAATGGGGCATCCCCTAGAGCTGGGCAAGGTAAGGAAATGAATTCTCTCCTAGAGCCCCCAAAAGGCACACACCCCTGTTTCAGCCCAGTGAAACTGATTTCAGACTTCAGACCTCCAGAACTATAAGAGAATGCATTTCTGTTGTTTTAAGCCACTAAATTGGTGGCAACTTTAATGCAGCAGTGATAGAAAACAGACACAATGCCTTTGGCTGCCAAGCAGAGAATAGCTTGGCAGGAGGACCAAGGGTGAACCGGGAGGCCAGTAGAGGTGCGGTCACAGCAATCCAGACACAGTTGGCCTGTCCAAGCATAGCACTGACTGCATAGACCTGAAATAAGGAGACATACTGGAGGTGAATTTTGGAGGTAGGGCTGATGGGACTTGCCAGATTCCCTTTGCTCCTAAACTATTCCTTGTTTTGGCAGGAGCTGGAACCCCTGGGTACTATTTGGCACACTGCAGCTATGAGTCTTAGAAAGCAAGTGCTGCTTTACTAGGTGACTGATGTGACAAATAAATAATTTACTCACCAGCCAGAAACATCTAGCCAATGGAAAAACCCAGCTCAAATTCCCAACTGAACTAGTGTAAAGGCAGACTGCTCCATCCTGCCACAAAGAGTGGAGAGGCAAGGCCAAAGATGGCAGTAAGCACAAAAGTAGATGCCTTTTGTGGAAAGGAAAAAATATGCTTGAGAGGTAATTCTAGGCTACACAGAATTTCCCCTTTACAAGAAATAAGAATGATTTTCTTCACAGTGGAAAAGAAAGGAAAAGCAATAGCTTTCTTATCTAGCACTATTTGTCAGACTGGTTTGAGTACCATTGCTCCCCTCTTACATGCCCCCTACAGGTTAGGAGGCAGGATTGCAACTCCAGGTATTCCTGATTGCAAGATTTCAGGCAGTCACGTCTGCCCATGGTACTGTCACTGCGGCCCAAAGTTGCCCAATATATCATTTGGAAGACTGAAGAGAAACAAGGCCAGGAGGAGGAAGGAAAGTCTGTAAAAGCCCAGCAATGCTGCTCCTACCATATAATGGGAATTTCTTTCCCGGAGAAATTTCCCTGTGTACATCAGCCATCCAGGACCTTTCCTGCAAGAATGCCCTAAAATCACTTGCCCTGCCCATTCTCCATCACCCTGCATCACACATGTTTCTCTGTCAGCAGCTGCAGCCCACCTGGGCTTCCTGTGGAGGTATCTTACCCAGAAGATATGTCTTAGCATCTGTGGCATGACCCTTATTTCTGCCAGTTTGCAGAGTTGTGTTTCTCTGTGTGTGCCACACGCTGCCTTTCCCTCTCAAGAAGCCTTCTCTGAACCCACTAACTCCCCACGAGTGAAACCACTGTGGTCTCATCACCGAAGCTTCCCATCACAAATGTTCTGTGTGGTTGAGGGAAGAAAGGAGCCAACCATGTTTTCAGCACAGTAGGGTATGCCCATGGGAAGCCATGAAACTCAGGTTCTACCAGTAAAAAGCTCTCCTCTAGGGTAAGGGAAGAGGGAGTTGTGCAAATAAGTTTCAGACCATTCACTTCCCCTCTCTCTGTCTGCCAAATCTCCTGGCCTTGTGCATTGTTGCTTTCTGCCCCAGTGCCTGCGTGGGTCTTTTGTGACTCCAGACTCTATCAAAATGCTGAAGAAGTCTCATCTCAACCCAGCTGAGCTGGTCAGCAAGTCTCATGTTCTCCTTGTCCAGAATAACCAGAACAGATCACTCCTCTATTTTTTTTTTTTAATATATACCCTTTTGATTTAATGGGCTCATTTCTGTCTGAAAGAGAAATGAGCCACGCCTACATTAATGCCTCACTTTACCTTCTTCATACCTCTTAGATGCCCAAAATGATTTGTAGGTGAGTATCTCCATTTTATTAATAATGACAACCAAATTACTTTGCTAAAAAAAATAACAGATACTGAATGCTTATAAAGAAGGTGGCTTTTCTCTCTGAACTCCCCCATAAGAACTAAACCTCATTCCTGGTCTCTATTTTGGGAAACTTTTCATCTCACAGGCCATGAAGGCAACCAATTGCCTGAACAGAATGGCACTGTGATAAGCACAGAGGTCACTCTGAGTACTGCATGCCGTTAGTTAATTACACACTTTTCCAAGGCCGTCCTTGATACAGATGCAGTGAATGCTAATGGCATGTGCTTTTCGTTCCAGCAATTAGTTTTGATCTCCGTGGCCTAATGCTGTGTTCAGTTGTTCTGAAAGGGAAAAAAAAATGCTCTTCCTTGGCACCATTTATTTCCATATATTCATTCAGAAAGACTTATTTGAAGCCTACCTAGGCCTCTCCTAGCCATTGAGGAATAAAAACCATCCCCCACACCACTCAAGAAGTTAACAGTATACAAGAGGAGAGAAAACATGTATGCAAAATATGACATACACTGTGATCCTGTGTTTGGAGGAGGGAAAGGGCCTTTCCTTTATTCAATAAATATATGCACCATCTGAAGCACTCAGGAGACAGAAGTGCAAAAGGCAAAAAGGGACCCTGTACTGACAGGGAGAGATCATCATTATGTCAGTAAAAAATTAAATATATAAAGTTTATTTTAGAAGTGATAAATACAATTAATATGACATGAATGGATGGATGCAGTTTGGCTTAGAGTAGCTGATCAAGTAGACCTCTTTGTAGAGGTGATCTTCTCTCTGAATGACGATGACTGTAGCCAGTCAAGTCCTAGAAGAACGGCAATATGGGCAGAGAAAACCAGTGTGAATGCTGTAAGGTGGGCAGAGTCTGGGAACTTCAGGAGAGAAGTGATGGTTCATCCTTAAAGAATAAGTAAAAATGGCATTTAGGAAAAATAAAATGGCATAAACAAAAGCACAGAGCTGGGAAAGCAGAAACCGTATCTAGTTGGAAACAAGCAGGGTGTGAATCAAGGTCTGCTGAAACCTGAAATTTAGCAGATAAGATGAGGGTAGATTACTCATGGATAGTTCCTTACAGCCAGGTTCTGGCTATGGATTGTGTTCTGTAAGTGAAGAATACTGCAGGTTTAGAGCAGTCCATCACTTAATGTGTTTTAGGAGGATTTTTCTGGCATTAGTGGGAACTATTATAGAGTTTCACAAGCAGGTATTCCTCTGTGCTTCTATTGAGGCTTCCTATTTCCTGATAAATATTAATCTTTATGCCTAAGTTTCTTGCAAGAGGCTGGGCTATAAAATAGCCTTAAGTAGGGGTGACAGTAAAATCTGTGGGGTTCTGTGCAAAAAGAAACTGTTGGCCCCTTGTTCAAAATGCAGTTTGAAAGCTTTTCCCTTTCCTCTGCCCACCATCTCTGTCTTGATTTGTTATGGTGTTTTGTATGTGTTACTTAATATTGGACTTCCTAGGGCACAAAAAGGTTTGTTGGGCACGTGCAGACCATCACAAGTACCTGCTCATTGTCCCCACCCAAACCCTCCTGCACCCAAACCCAGCACCCTTCCTGAGGCAGAGGAGAGTGCTCGTCTCTAGGTGGAAGCCAAGGAGCCTGAGGCCAAGACTCTATCCCAGGAAGACAAGGATGTAACGGGGAGGTAGATGACTGGAGGCTTCACCATACTTCACTTATAAAACATAAATTTGAAGATACAATCACTAAAAATTTCAAGATGCTGATTGCATCCTTCTGCTTGTAGGACCTTGATGTCACTGGTAGCACACTCATGATACCTGCCACGGTTTTAGGCCAGAAGGAAAAGGCATTTCAATCTAGATTTTTCCTGGGCACTTAAACTCAGTTAGCTGTTACTACATTTAAACAACCTGTGCGATTATAGCTATTTAAGATGTTACCATCGTGGGGGACTGAGTGAAAGGCGCATGATACCTCTCTGTATTTTTTTTTTAAACTTCCTGTGAATCAACAATTATTTCAAAATGAAATGTTATGTACAAAAACCCTTGTGCATGTCCTATTTTGGGGAAGGAAGAAAGGCAGAAAGGCAGAGAAAGAAGGCAGGGAGGGAGGGACAGAGGGAGAGGAAGAAAGAAATTCATGAGCAAGATTAAGAAGATAAAATTAAAACCACTTAGTGAGACTCAGCTGGACATCACAAGTATATCATGCAACCTCAGCTGGAAATACAAACTTTGTTCATGAGCTAGAAAGGGATGAAAGGAGAGGGGTCAGGCTCACATTCCAAAGATTAAAAAATGAACTAGCTTCTCTCTGACCACACTTCCCTTTTATCCTGTCCAAGTCTGCCAAATGGTCATTTACTGATTGCTCACTATGCATAAGAAATGCACTGTCCTGTGTTCTATATGGTTACAATACAAAACAATTGCATTTTATGGAAGAAATGCATTCCCAAGTGCTGATAGAATTCAAGGATAAACTTGATGAAGAATGGCAGGTACTTTAATTTTAGTGAGCATATAGGTATATATATTTATGGGGTACATGAGATATTTTGACACAAGCGTGAAATGTATAATAATCACGTCATGTCAAATGGGGTGTCCATATCCTCAAGTTTTATTTTTTGTTTCAAGAAATCCAACTACACTCATATTTTTAAACATACAATTAAATTATTAGTAACTATACTCACCCTGTTGTGCTATCAAATACTAGGTTTTAGTCATTCTTTCTATTTTTTTTGTACCCATTAACCATCCTCACTACACTTTCCACCCTACTCCTCACTATCCTTCCCTGCCTCTGGTAACTATTCTTCTACTCTCTATGTTCATTAGTTTAATTGTTTTGATTTTTAGATCCTAAAAGCAAGTGAGAACAATGTGATGTTTGTCTTTTTGTGCCTGGCTTATTTCACTTAATGTAATGACCTCCAGTTCCATCCATGTTGTTGCAAATGACAGGACCACATTCCTTTTTATGGCTGAACAGTACTCCACTGCATGTAAGTACCACATTTTCTTCATGTATTTATCTGTTGATGAACACTTAGGTTGCTTCCAAATCTTAACTATTGTGAACAGTGCTGCAACAAACATTGGAGTCCTAGTGTCTCCTTGATGTATTGATTTCCTTTCTTTTAGCTATATATCCAGCAGTGGGATTGTGGGATCATATGATAGCACTTTTCTTAGTTTTTTGGGGAACTTCCAAACCATTCTCCATGGTGGTTATACTATTATAATTTGATTTCCACCAACAGTGTATGAGGGTCCCTTTTCTCCACATCCTCATGCATGTACTTTAATTATCAGCTGTATAAGTATCTGTAGAAATAAACAAAATTATCTTGGCCCATGTGTTTTAAAACTCTTGATTTTTTAATTTAATTTGGGGGTATCTGCCTATTTTGGATTTTGTGCCTGATGTTTATGTAATGCCTTCCAAATTTGCATAATTCAAATTGACATTAAAGGTGATTACACAGATCCTGAAGCAGTATTGTTGGGATTATATAAACTAACATGTATGAAGGGGCTAGCACAATCCTTGGAACAAAACAAGCAGAAAATTAAAGGTAGCTATTTTTATTGCTATTACAGTCAATAATATTTCCAATAAATCACAGACTTTAATTCCAAAGAATAGTGTCTCTGAGCTGCAAAGTCATGGAAAGATCCATTTTTTTAAATCCTATGAGTAGAATAAAAAGAATTCATAGAGTTAAAAGATTTTATAAGAAAATATCACTTAGCTTTGAGGTTTTACATGTTTTTTTTTTCCACTTAAGGGAAATTTAATACCCAGTCAATTATTCTGTTTCTATGTAAATGTGGAATAGAATAACAAATCAAACCTACACATCATTCCAAAGCACTTGTCTAGCCAGTGACTCGAATAACTCTTCCATATCTTCATGCAATCTGAAGTTAGGCCTCCTTTTGGCTCACTCCTTCCTCAGCATCTCTGTTCCGAATAGCTGATCTTGCAGGGCCAATCTACTTTAGTAGAGCCTTGAGGAATGAAAGAAGGCAAAAGCCACCAGAGAAGTGTCCTTCACCCAATTCAGGGAGAGGAAGAGATTACTAAAAACAGAACTAGAAGACCTCTCTGTACAGGTTCCATTATAGCTAGCTATGAAGAAACAAAGAAAGACACCAGAAATGTATTCCAAAAGACACCTTTATGCCAGATATCAGAATCACGAGCTCCTTCACAGCTGTTCACCATGGCCAGCATGTGTTGAACTAAGCCCTTCGCCTGGACCCAGCACTGTCCTAGCTACCATCCAGGGAAAGACATGTAATCCTTCCAAGATGAAACTTGTCTCTACCTGGGAGCATAAGACTTACACGAGAGAATCCATCTAAGAAGAGATTAGGGATGAGTTCTACAAGTGAGTCCAGGACTCACCCCTGCTCTGGCTACCTGAGTGGACTTGGGCAATTCCAGGAGCTTCTCGAAGCCTTTTCCCTCTTCTATAAAATAGAGATAATAACATGTCTGACCTCTGGAATTAATGTGAGTGTGGGATTTAGTAAATCTAGGCTTTATGAAGTAAGTCTCATTTCATGGAGACAGTCTACATTGTGGTTAGTAAAGCCTCAGTTCACATCCTGGGTTTTCCAACTATCAGCTGCATTTCCTTGGTCAAATTACTTAACTGCACTTGCTTACATTTCCTCATTTAGAGAATGTAAGTTATGTGGCCCTCACAGTGGATTTTTTAATAACCTTGCCAAAATCAGCAAGACAAACCCTTACGAACATGAAGAACCAGAGCCAAAGAGTTCATCTTCACTTGAGACAGTTCAAAACCATTTGGAAATCACCTAAACTATTTTTAGCACTAGGCTGGTAAAAATTTCCTTTTTTCAAATGACTGAGCCATTCAGATTTCTTGAGTTTAAAGATAAAGAAGATCACTAGAAACTCCCAGTCACTGCTTTGGGTATGACACAGCACCTACTGCAAAGAGGGAGAGATGTTCTGACTCCTTTTATGACCTCCCTGGGCTTCCACAGTGGATCATAAGATGGGATCTCTCAGTTGAAGTAGGCTCAGTGGGAAGGCTTCTGTTATTTACTAGAAATAATAAACCACCAGGCAACTATAATTTTCAGCTGCACAAAAAGATTTTGCACACATTACATGTTTTCTCCCCCTGCTCATATGCCTGTTGGTCACCTTCTGGAAAGGGAGTACACTGATCTTTAAGGGTCTTTCCTAAGAATAAAAGACCATACTCCCAATATCCTAATCTCATTTTGTTCATCAGAAATTTAAAAAAAAATCTTTAATTACATGATGACTATTAGGGAAGCACACAGGCCCATACATAGAGTATTTGATGAAAAATCTCCCAGAAGAGATAACTAAATCATTAAAGTTATTGAGAGATTTTGTGTTCTCAGCATGAAAATAAGTATGTGAAGTAATGCATGTATTAATAAGCTTGATTTAGTTATTCCACAATATATGTATATTTCAAAATAGCATGTTGTACATGATAAATATTATATATAATTTTTATTTATCTATTAATTTAAAAAACCCACCTGATTAAAGAATGGGACAGGCATTGAGTAAACATATATTCAAAGACGTATAAATCACCAGTAAACAAATGAAAAAAAGGCTAAACATCATTCATCATTAGGAAAATGCAAATCAGAACCACAGGGGGCTATGACTTCACACCCATGAGAATGGCTATTATGAAAAATAGGAAATAGCAAGTGTTGGCAAAGAGAAAGAGAAACTGGAGCCCTCATGTACCACTAGTGGGAATGTTAAATGGTACAATCACTATGGAATAAAGTATGGTGGTCAAAAACTTTAACACAGAATTACCATATGATCCAGCAATTCTACTCAGCATATACCCCCAAAAATGAAAGCAGGGACTCAGACAGATATTTATATACTCATGCTCATAAGAGCATTATTCACAGTAGCAAAAATGTGGAAGCAACCCAAGTGTCTATTGACAGATGACTAGGTAAACAAATTACGGAATACAGTGGAATATTATTCAACCTTAAAAAAGGAAGGAAATTCTGATACATGCTATAATATGGAGGAAACTTGAAGACACTGCACTAAGTGAAAAAAGTCAGTAACAAAAGTACAAACATAGTTTCACTTATATGAAGTATACAGAATAGTCAAATTCATAGACACAGAAAGTAGAATGGTGGTCTCCTGGGACTGGGGGCAGAGGGAATAGTGAGTTATTATTTATGGGTACAGAGTTTCAGTTGGGAAGACATAAGAAGTTCTGGAGATAAATGATGATGACGGCTGCATTTTAAAATCATTAAAATGGTAAATCTAATGTTATACATATTTCACCATATTTTTAAAATTTTAAATTAAAAATTTTCAGATTTACTCCCTCAAATGGTTGCTCTAAGTAAGCTTGCCATCTCAAGCATTTTTGTGAATGACAGCTATGATCTCGTAAAAACAGGTTTTCAGGATGACCTTCTTTAGTTCTGCTCTGCCAAGGGCTGTTTTACTTGCAAGCCCAATAAATAAGACAATCAAGCCTCAATTTTCTCATATGTAAAATATGAAGACCACTTTATCTTACAAATCATGAGAATTAAGTAAACTAACATCAAAAATGTCTGGATAGTAATTGACACTAAGGAAATAGAAAGTATCATCAACATCATCATTCATGTTTCCCACCCAAAAGTCATCTTGCGGGGGAAAGTGCATAGCACAGTGCATGGTACATAAGAATTTAATTTCAATAAATACTGGAAGAAAGAACCACACAAGGTATTACATAATTGTGTACTGAATTGTGTGATTAGTGCATGCTTTGTAGGAAGAGAGAGATTAGTGTTGACCACAAGAGGCAAAGACTTCAGGAAGGAAGAGGAGTTTGGGCTACACCTTGAAGGGTAGGTGAAAAGCAATGGGAGGGCATGAGTGAGGAGGGAAACTTGAGCACAGGCAAAGGAGAAAGGAGTGTGGGATTGCGGAATGTTCGGGGACACTGATGATTATTACTCAAAGGCAATAGTTATGGTGGAGCCAGTTTATAAAGGACATGGGGAATCAGCTTGATTGGATATTTTTGATGAGTTCAGTAGTCTGTCAGTGTGGGTCTATTCAGGAGTTAGAAATAATACAGGGTTCTCCAGAGAAAACAGAGTCGTGTGTGTGTGTGTGTGTGTGTGTGTATGTGTGTGTGTGTACAGTTGACCTGGGGGATGGAGATGCCAACCCACCTTCACAGTCAAACACCTGAATATAAATTTTGACTCCCCCAAAACTTAACTACAAGTTGACCCTTGAACAACATGGGTGTGAACTGCGTGAGTCCGCTTCTACCTGGATTTTTATTTTGCTATTGTGATAAGCTCAAGTGTTGCAAGTATGTGATTATTGGCAAGGTTTCAGTCAACAGTAGGTTATTAGTAGTTAAGTTTTGGGAGAATCAAAGTTATATAAAGACTTTTGACTGTGCAGGGGATTGATGCCCCCAAGTCCTGTGTTGTTCAAGGGTCAACTTGTACAATAACCTACCGTAAACCAAAAGCCTTATTGATAAGTATATATTCATGACACTTGAGCTCACCACAGTAGCAACATTAAAGTGGACTTGTGCAGTTCAAACCTGTGATGTTCAAGGGTCAACTGTCTATATATACACACACATATGTAAGTATGTATATATATATATATATATATGTATATACACACACACACACACACACACACACACACACACACACACACACACACAAAGGGAGAGGGAAAGATTAAGGGAATTCCTGGAGGCATAATTCTTTCTTCCTCTCAAAGACCTCGGTCTTTTTCTTTTAAGTACCTCAGCTGATTGAATGAGCTGATTAAATGACCTTCCCAAATCATGGAGTGTAATCTGCTTTATTCATAACCTATTGACTTAAGTGTGAATCACATCTAAAAATACGTTCACAGCATACAGTTAGAAGAAATAACTTCTAATGTTTTCTAGCAGAATAAGGTGTCTATACTTAGCAACACCATTTTGTATATTTCAAAATAACTAGACTTGAAATGATAACAACACATGGTAATGAGAAGAATGCAAGGTAATGCATATCCCAGATACTCTGCCTTGATTATTATACATCCTATGCAGGTAACAAACACTCACATATACCCCATAAATATGTAAAATATTATGTATCAACAAAAGGAAAAAAAATAACTTCTTACCTCACACAAATTAATGACAAACCCAGGAAGTAAAGAAAATCCTAATAAACCATAATCTCTCCTTTCAAGAACAAAACAAACAAACCTTTCACAGCAACATCTAGAATGCTGATTGACCAAGTATCTGTGCACCACAGTGTAGCTGAGTTAACATACACAGACTAATTTAAACAGAGGAAGGAAGTTTAATATAAAGAACTATTAACCAATAGGAGAGTAGTTATAAAAAGAGAACTCTAAAAGGTGTCTAAAAAAAGAGAGTATCCAAGGAAGGACAACCTCATAAGTGAAGGTTCAGATCTCATTAAAAAAGTTTAGTTACAGCCCACTAAATGATGAGTTTTGCTGGTGATGGAAAAAATATTTGAAGGATTCAGATGTATTTTTACAAATCAAGCAATGAAGAGTGAATTTGGAGCTGAGGAGTGGCGACCAGGACCATGGACAGTGCAATGGAAGTAGACTTTGGGTGGGCACTATCAGACTGTTTAAATTGCTGAAAGTCCGACACTGAGAAACTCAGCTTGGAGCCTGCTGTGTTGACACAGGCATGATGTTAAGGCTTTGCGCCAAAGTGGTATCAGTAGAATTAAAAAGAAGGGTGACATGTCAAAGGGAAACAGAAGTTTTCTTCCAGTTTATTACCTCGATTTTAAAATAAAAAAGTAGAGGGATCCAAAAACAGAGGAGAAAAAGAGAACCACTCTTCCTGTACTCAGAAGCACTGAGCAAGCCATCATGTGGATAGACAAACATCTGGGTCCACTGAGAACCAGAACACTTCCTCTCAGCAAAACCAGGTTACTCCTTTGAGAAGCAGAAGGGGCCAGGAGAGGGTCACAAGTAATAACAGACATACTGGATTTAAAAAAATCCAAGGATCTAAGAGCCTCCAAGGAAAGAGGACTGAGGAATTGTTGTCAAGAATGAGAGAGAACTAAATGTAGGAAATCAATCAAAGGCTTGAGGTCAGGTGGAACCTGAGTGCCTAGTACAGTGTCTGGCAAGAAGGTACAGACATATTCAGGAAGCCCTGGTGAAAGGAAAGGAGAGAAGGTTTAGAACCCAGGGTGCTATTTCAGGTGTGGGAAGGGCAGGGTTTCGCCAAGGCCCAGAGGCAGCCTCTCACAATGTGATCACAGAGGAAGGATGACCCAGTCTGCAGGAAAGTCAGACTTTATCTGAGGGTTATGGGATACTAAATCCCCAAATCTCTGAGTGTAGTGTAAGATTAGCATTAAGTGGGCTCTGCCACCTGAATTATAGAAATCCAGGCACAGTAGCCAACCAGAGCATTGTAACTCCTTTCCAAATATTAAAATGATGCCCAGTCTGCTTCCCCTCTCTGCGCTCTCTGTCCATCCCACCCCCACCTTAGCCTTCGCCCCACCTCCAGCCCACCTGCCCTCCCAGTAATAACCATCACTGATTCTGGGGGATCTTTTCTTCTACAGCTTTCCTGACTCCTAGGGATATTTTCATATGCTTCATTTTTGCTTAAACTGAAAGTGGACTCCAGATATGGGAAAGAAAACACCTTCATTGAACAGTCATTATAGACCAAACACGACGTAAATAATCTCATCTCATTCTCACAAAGGAAGGTGCAGTTTCCTCCATTATATATGATATCACTGAAATTCAGAGAGAGAGCCCTCACCCCGTTCATATAGTCTGAAATTCTTGGAGGAAAAAAAATACAGATGTAGGAATTTACTTTTAATAAATTTACCCTTAGCACCCCCATTAAAGCTGCTTTGTTAACATCTTCTCTAGGTTCTCACTCTTCACTTTCATCAAATTTCTACATAATAGAAGCTAGTATTTATATATCCTGGATGACGTGCCAGGCAGTGTTCTGAATGCCTTATGCATATATTAACTCAATCATATATTAACTCAATCCTTATAACAATTCTTCTTTACAAATAAGGAAAGTGGGGCACCAAGAAATTAAGTCACAGCCTAAGGTCACAAAGGTGACCTAATAAAAGTACAGTGAGAATTCCAACCCAGATCATCTAGCTCTAGTGTCCATCTACAAATGAACAACAAGATGAGTTCTGGGGTCAGAGGGGCGGGGAACAAACATCTCATTTCAGAACTTAGATTCAGAATATCTTGATTTTAAGTTTCACTTGGTAACTTTCTGACAATGTCTAACAAGGTCATTACTGTCACTCAGTTTTATTATTTCACAGTCTTTCTGTTACGACAAAAGTAGTGGGTGGTAGTTATTATACTCTAAGGGATCATTTAGGAGCCAAGGAAAAGGGTGACAATTGAGCCATGTGACTGAGGCCAGAAATGTCTCTTCAGAGCTTAAAGCCTAGGCAGCTCAGACTCTAATACCATCAGCATCCCTCTCCCTTGGCCAACTTTCCAGCAGGAAGCCTGTCTGGGTGCAGTATAATGTGCTGGTCTGATACCCATGAACTCCTTCAGCCCCAAGAGCTGCCTATGTTTCCTGGAAACTAGCGTTTCCACTCTAGGTTCCTGGTGCCAGGAAATGGCACGGTGCAGCCAGCATGAATTTATCACTGCTAAAAAATGATCCCTCATTCCAGACAAACTTAAAAGAAATGCAAAAAATTCTGAGTTTGCAGCCAGGCATTTTTATAAAAGCAAAGAAAGAGCCATAATAATATTTAAAGATGAAATATCTTATTCAGGTACTTCTATTTAGAGAGTCACTGCAAATTTGGGAATAATGAGATTGTCTTCATCTCAATTTCCTGTTAAAAGTAATATGAGAAATGTCAAGTTCTCAAAGCTTACACAAGGAACCCAGTACCACCCATGAACAAGTGTCTGACTTGCATGTTCATTTTACTTACTGTTCTTTGGTTTTTGTCCCTTCTTTCTTGCCTACCTGGAGGGAAAAAGGGAAAGCATGCATAAATAAGTAAACAAATACATACATATGGAAATGCATGCATACATAAATACTTTTGAGCAGTACAGAGAGGGGCTTATAGTCCCTAGGGAGTCAAGACTTCTATTTATTCACAGGACAGAGAACAAAGATCACTTCAGAGAAAGCACTCTTATCTCTTTCCTTCCTTCTTACTTTTGCAGGCTTTGATGCTGTCCTGATTCTATCAGCTATGACATGGACAGAGGCCATCATCTCATAGCTATTGAGGAGTGATAGTTTCCAGTCTCTGACAGGGAGGGGGGTGCTTCCAAACTGCCACCTAGAGATAAAGCTCTCAGCATCATTAATAAAGCTCTGACGGACAGCCATTCCTCAATTTTGCTTTAAACTCCCAGCTTTAAATAGAGCTTTCTAGATGTGTATTTCATGCACCTTTTCATGTGGTGTTTTGCTTTAGGACATGCTTTCTTTCCCTCTAAATTTTATTCTGGCTCTGTTTTTCCCACTGAGAATTAGTTCTTTCTCATGGCTAAAGATGACTTTTTGCCCCTCTTTAGTATATGAATTTTCATGGCTGTGCCTCCAGATAAAATGAAACATATTGGTAGTAGGTCTCAGACTTTTCCCTTTTTTAAATAAGGCAGCCTACCAATAACAATAAAAGCTTTATAGCAGGTTCAGACCAAAATCTTAACTACAGCAAATAATTTTAAAACATTTGCAGGTAGTTTTGTTTTAGCAGAGAGCCCAAGTTATGGAGAGTCACAAATGCCCTTCTATTTTTCTATATAGAAATAATTTAAAAGTATATTCACTCTGGGTTGAGTTTTTGTCATTATTATTGTTTACTATTTTCCTTTTCTAAGCAGTGTGACCTTTGGATGATTTCTGTAAAAATATTATTTCCGTAAGAGACAATGTCAACATTATCCAAGGCCACCCGGCACAAACAACCCAGGTTCCTTTATTCTTAGCCTATTGCTTCTGGACATCACTAAACAATTCCTCGGTAAATCCTTTCAGCATCTCTGTTATTTTAATCAATCCTGCACACAGCTGGATCTACAATTTGGCTCAGGAATAGAAAAATAGAGCTGGAGCTTTTCTGTGCCTTAGAAAGGATAATTTAAAGTTGTAGAGAAACCAGAGTCTTAAAAATCTTCACTGTTTCCAGCACCAACATAAGAGAGACTGTTTGGCAGAACTGGAGGGAAGGAATCAATCAGAAGCAATTTAGGAATTATTGCCAAACTGAGGGATTGAGTTTGCTTAAGAGAGGAGTTAAAAACCCCAAGGACATGGCAGTAAGATAGAAGGATTCTAATTGTCCTTTATAGTCAGAAAATATTTTATTGTGGAATATAGTACAATAATCCAAGCAGCATTAGGATTAGACTAAAGGGGGAATTTTTTCTGACCCCTGTATATCCACAGGAGTGGAGTTTAGAGGTGCTTGGGAAAGGGAAACTGAGAAGAGTAAGATGGGTAAGTACAGCTGTAAGAGCACCCACACACTACACAGGATCTGTCTCCATGGCTTCCAGGACCACAGCAGGCTCATAAGCAAGGGCAATGAGGCAGCAGCTGAAATTGGTAAAAATGGAATCTGGGCCATGATGGAGACCATGTAGGAGATCATAGGCCTGGTTTTTAAATTCAGTCCATTCAGTAATTATTCATTCATCTCACACAGTTGCAACTTTAGCAGAAGGGAAAGATCTCCTCATAAGTGACTCATAAGGGAAAGATCCTTGTACTATTCTTGGTTGTATGTCTGTGCCATATGACAGAATTCCTTTGAATTCCCTACAGCAAAGGATGTGGGAGAACACTAGTAGTCAGTCCCAGAGTAACCTAACAGCATCGCTACTAGCAGATCAACATATTATGTCATCTTATCTGAATAATGGGTCCACAGGAAAGCAGGCCCAGTGAGTATTTGCTTTTAGCAAATGAGTAGACCTGTCACTTACCAACAGAATAAAATATCCAGGCTTTGTTTATGTTTTCTCATTTCTTTTTATTGTTTCAGATGCTTCTGGGAAAATAACATATAATCGGCCACTCTGCGCAGACATACAAAGTCTTTAGCCTTATTAAAGCAAATGAAAATATATTATTCTGGTTTCTAATGTCATATTATTGGCTATATACTATTATTATAAGATGTGCTACCATCTGGATATTTACTTAAACAGATCAAAGTTCTAGATCTGTCTCTATTCCAGGAAAGTTGACGATGTCTGGAAATAGTCTGTCTACTAAAATGTTGAATATCACAGCCTTCAAATGCTGACTGTAACATCCAGCAGTTTGCCAAATTCCAGTGGCTTAAGAAGCCAGACATTCAAAAGAAACAGTGTGGGAAGACAGAGCTAGGAGACCAGGGTGTAAGTTCTATCTCTCGGTTTCTGTCCATTAAATCTTGGACCATCTTATCAAATCTGTTTGCTCCTCTAGAAAATGGAGATACTACCTTTCTGCTTCACAAAGTGGTCGTGAATAAAAAAGAGTCCATGAAAATGCCATACAACTATGAGATATTACTTTTAGTTGAATAATATTCTTCTATCCCTCTACCTGTTACTTGCAGGAAGTTTTTGCATTTGTGTCTATCTACAGGCTTACGTGTATTTTGGGGGCCGGTTCATAGCTTTCATCAGTGTCTTGAAGGAGTTTATTACCTAAAATTGGTTAAAGAACTTTTAAGCTAGGACACATCTCTTTGTGATACACATATGCACAGACGTGTACAATATGTATGTGATCTAAGCTATACAATCTAAGACACTTAGATTCAAAGGAACATATTTGATATTCAACAAGTATTTATTTAGTGCCCAATTATAGGAATAACACTAATAAGAAACCTAAAAAGGTTTTTCTGACTTATACCCTTTTCATATATCATTTGATTGCCCAGAAAATTATTTCTTATAAATATTTTAAAGACATTTAACCAAAGTAAAGATATGTCATTAGTGAAGATAGATCAGTGGTTAATAAGTACATTTCATGTACTCCACAACATGAGTGTTTTGAAAAATGCAAATAAAAACCATAATGAGATAACACCTACTAGGATGTCTGCTATCAAAAAAGACAAATATTACCAAGAATTAGTGAGGGTGTGGAGAACCTGAAAAACTCATATACTGCCCATGGGGCTTTAAAATGGCATGGCCAATTTGATAAATAGTTGGGCAGTTTTTTATAAAGTTAAAGTTAAATTTACCACTTGACCCAACAACTTCACCAAAGTAATCTACCAAAGAGAAATGAAAGCTTATGTCCACTCTGAGATCTGTACACAAATATTCATAGAGGCATTATTCAAGAAAGCCCAAACTGGAAAGTCAATGTCCATTGATTTGCAAATGGATAAACAAGATGTGGCATATTCATACAATAGAATATAACTCAGCAAAAAAAAAGAAATGAAGTGCTGATAATTGATACAACATGGACCAAAATTGAAAACATCATAACAAATAAAGGAAGCCACTCACAAAAGACCCCATATTATATGGTTCTACCTACATGATATGTCCAGAAATGGCAAATGTGTAAGGACAGAAAACATATTTTTGGTTGCCTGTGATTGGGGTGTAAGGCAGCAGCAACTGACTTACAAACAGGCTCAAAGGAAATTTGGGGGTTACTGGAAAAGTTCTGAAACTAGATTATGATGACAGTTTCCAAATTCTATAAATTTACTAAAAAGTCACTAGACTATACATGTAAAATGAGTGACTGTGGTAAGTCTCAGTGCAGATGTTCTGAAAAAGGACATGAAAAACGGACAGGATGTTGTGACATACAGTTGTAAAATAAATACAAATAGAATATTTACCTATAAAATGATTTAGTTTTCATACATATTATGATATCTGAAGGTACTGTTCTTTAAAGAAAAATATTCTTTATTCTCTCCATGTGGCAGTTTCTTAATCTGTAAATGGAGATGATAAGAGTAACTACTGCTCTAGATTTCTCCTCTCTGGGCAGGGCATCTCTGAAAAAAAGGCAGCATCAGTCAGAAACTTATAGATAAAACTTCCATCTTCCTGGGACAGAACACCTAGGGGAAGGGGCAGCTGTGCGGGCAGCTTCAGCAGACTTAAATGTGCAGTGAATCTCCCAGCACAGAATTCGAACTTTGCTAAGGGTCAGACTGCCTCCTCAAGTGGCTCCCTGACCCCCATGCCTCCTGACTAGGAGACACCTCCCAGCAGGGCCTGACAGCACCTCATATAGGAAAGCACCAGCTGGTGGGTGCCTCTGTGGGATAAAGTTTCCAGAGAAAGGAACAGGCAGTCATCTTTGCTGTTCGGCAGCCTCCGCTGGTGATGCCCAGGCTAACAGGGTCTGGAGTGGACCTCCAACAAACTCCAGCAGAGATGGGCCTGACTGTCACAAGAAAAACTAACAAATACAAAGGAATAGCATCATCATCAACAAAGAGGACATCCACTCAGAAACACCATCCAAAGTTCACCAACATCAAAGACCAAAAGTAGATAAATCCATGATGTGAGGAAAAACCAGCACAAAAAGCCTGGAAATTCCAAAAACCAAAATGCCTCTTCTCCTCCAAAGGATCACAACTCCTCATAAGAAAGAGAACAAAACTGGACGGAGATTGGGTCTGATAAATTGACAGAAGTAGGCTTCAGAAAGTGGGTAATAACAAACTCCTCTGAGCCAAAGGAGCATGTTCTACCCAATGCAGGGAAGCTAAGTACCTTGTAAAAATGTTAAGAGGAATTGCTAACTAGCAAAACCAGTTAAGAGAAGGACATAATGACCTGATGGAGCTGAAAAACACACTAAAAGAACTTTGTGAAGCATACACAAGTATGAACACTGAATTGATCAAGCAGAAGAAAGGATATCAGAGATTGAAGATCAAATTAATGAAATAAAATGTGAAGACAAGATTAGAGAAAAAAGAATGAGAAGAAACAAAGCCTCCAAGAAATATGGAACTATCTGAAAAGACCAAACCTATGTTTGATTGGTGTACCTGAAAGTGATGGGGATAATGGAACCAAGTTGGAAAACCTCTTCAGAATATTATCCAAGATAAATTCCCCAACCTATCAAGACAGGCTAACACTCAAATTCAGGAAATATGGAGAACACCACAAAGATATTCCTAGAGAATAGCAACCCCAAGACACATAATCATCAGATTCATCCAAGGTTGAATGAAGGAAAAAAATGTTAAGGGCAGCCAGAGAGAAAGTTTGGGTTACCCACAAAGCAAAGCCTATCAGACTAACAGCAGATCTCTGCAGAAACCCTACAAGCCAAAAAAGAGTGGGGACTAATATTCAACATTCTTAAAGAAAAGAATTTTCCACCCAGAATTTCACATCCAGCCAAACTAAGCTTCATTAGTGAAGGAAAAATAAGATCCTAAACAGACAAGCAAATGCTGAGAGATTTTGGTAATGCCACCAGGCCTGCCTTACAAGAGCTCCCAAAGGAAGCTCTAAACATGGAAAGGAACAACTGGTACCAGCCACCGCAAAAACATACCAAATTATAAAGACCCTTGATACTATGAAGAAACTGTATCAACCAACGGACAAAATAACAAGCTAGCATCATAATGACAGGATCAAATTCACACATAACAATATTAACCTTAAATGTAAATGGGCAAAATGCCCCAATTAAATGACACAGACTAGCAAATTGGATAAAGATTCAAGACCCTTCGGTGTGCTGTATTCAAGAGACCCATCTCACATGCAAAGACACACACAGGCTCAAAATAAAGGGATGGAGAAATATTTGCCAAGCAAATTGAAAGAAGAAAAAGCAGGGGTTGCTATTCCAGTCTCTAATAAGACAGACTTTAAACCAACAAAGACCAAAAGAGACAAAGAAGGCCATCACATAATGGTAAAGGGCTCAATGCAACAAGAAGAACTAACTATCCTAAATATATATGCACCCAACACAGAAGCAGCCAGATTCACAAAGCAAGTTCTTATAGACCTACAAAGAGACTCAGAGTCCCACACAATAATACTAAGTGACTTTAACACCCCACTGTCAATATTAGATCAAAAAATAGAAAATTAAGGGTATTCAGGACTTGAACTCAGCTCTGGACAAAGCAGACCTAACAGACATCTACAAAATGTTAACATCAACAGAATATACATTCTTCTCCACACCATAGCACATTTATTCTAAAATTGACCACATTATTGAAAGTAATGCATGCCTCAACAAATGCAAAAGAACAGAAATCATAACAAACTGTCTCTCAGACCACAACGTAATCAAATTAGAACTCAGGATTAAGAAACTCACTTAACACCACATAGCTACACGGAAGATGAACAACTGGCTCCTGAAGTACTGGGCAAATAACAAAATGAAGGCAGAAATATGTAGGTTCTTTGAAACCAATGAGAACAAAGACACAGTATACCAGAATCTCTTGGACACATTTAAAGCAATGTTTAGAGGGAAATTTATAGCACTAAATGCCCACGAGAGAAGGCAGAAAAGTGCTAAAATTGACATCCTAACATCATAATTAAAAGAACTAGAGAAACAAGAGCAAAGAAATTAAAAAGCTAGAAGAAGACAAAAAATAACTAAAATCAGAGCAGAACTGAAGGAGATAGAGACACAAAAAAACACTTCAAAAAAATCAATGAATCCAGGGGCTCATTTTTGAAAAGATCAACAAAATAGACTGCTAGCCAGACTAATAAAAAAGAAAAGAGAGAAGAATCAAATAGACACAATAAAAAATGATAAAGGGGATATCACCACTGATCCCACAGAAATACAAACTACTATCAGAGAATACTATAAAGAGAAACACAAAAACTAGAAAATCTAGAAGAAATGGATAAATTCCTAGACACATACACCCTCCCAAGTCTAAATGAGAAAGAAGTCAAATCCATGAATAGACCAATAATAAGATCTGAAATTGAGGCAGTAATTAATAGCCTACCATCCAAAAAAAAGCCCAGGACCAGATGGATTCACAGCCAAATTTGATAAGAGGTATAAAGAGGAGCTGGTACCATTCCTTCTGAAACTATCCCAAACAATAGAAAAAGAGGGATGCCTCCCTACTCATTTTATGAGGCCATCATCCTGATACCAAAACCCAGCAGAGACACAACAAAAAGAAAATTACAGGCCAAAATCCCTGATGAACATCAGTGCAAAAATCCTCAGTAAAATATTGGCAAATCAAATCCAGCAGCACATCAAAAAGCTTATCTACCATGATGAAGTAGGCTTCATCCCTGGGATGTAAGGCTAGTTCAACATATACAAATCAATAAACATAATCCATCACATAAAAAGAACAATGACAAAAAACACAGGATTATCTCAATAGATGCAGAAAAGGCCTTTGATAAAATTCAACACCCCTTCATGCTAAAAATCTCAATAAACTAGGTATTGATGGAATGTAACTCAAAATAATACGAGATATTTGTGACAAACCCACAGCCAATATCACACTGAATGGACAAAAACAGGAAGCATTCCCTTTGAAAACTGGCACAAGACAAGGATGCCCTCTCTCACCACTCCAATTCAACATATTATTCTGGCCAGGACAATCAGGCAAGAGAAAAAAATAAAGGGCAGGGAAGTCAAATTTTCTCTGTTTGCAGATAACATGATTGTATATTTAGAAAACCCCATTGTCTCAGCCCAAAATCTCCTTAAGTTGATTAGCGACTTCAGCAAAGTCTCAGGATACAAAATCAATGTGCAAAAATCACAAGCATTCCTATACACAAATAACAGACAGACAGAGTCAAATCATGAGTCAACTCCCATTCACAATTGTTCAAAAGACAATGAAATACCTAGGAATACAACTTAAAAGGGATGTGAAGGACCTCTTCAAGGAGAACTACAAACCACACTGCTCATGGAAATAAGAGAGGACACAAATCAAAAAACATTCCATGCGCTTAGATAGGAAAAATCAATATTGTGAAATGGCCATACTGCCCAAAGTAATTTATAGATTCAATGTATCTCCATCAAGCTACTGTTGACTTCCTTCACAGAATTAGAAAAACTCTTTAAATTTCATATGGAACCAAAAAAGAGCCCATATAGCCAAGAAAATACTAAGCAAAAATAATAAAGCTGGAGACCTCACGATCTGACTTCAAACTATACTCAAGGCTACCATAACCATAACAGCATGGTAGTGGTAACAAAACAGATATATAGACCAATAGAACAGAACAGAGGCCTCAGAAATAACACCACACATCTACAGCCATCTGATCTTTGACAAACCTGACAAAAACAAGCAACGGGAAAATGATTTCCTATTTAATAAATGGTTATGGGAAGACTGGCTAGCCCTATGCCAAAAACTGAAACTGGACCCCTTCCTTACACCTTATACAAAAATTAACTCAAGATGGATTAAATACTTAAATGTAATACCTAAAACCATAAAAACCCTAGAAGAAAACCTAGGCAACACCATTCAGGACACAGGCATGGGCAAAGACTTTATGACTAAAACACCAAAAGCAATGGCAACAAATGCCAAAGTAGACAAATGGGATCTAATTATACTAAAGAGCTTCTGTACAGCAAAAGAAACTATCATCAGAGTGAACAGGCAACCAAAAGTTTTGCAATATATCCATCTGACAAAGTGCTAATATCCAGAATCTAGAAAGAATTTAAATTTACAAGAAAAAAAAAAAACAACTACATCAAAAAATGTGTGAAATATATAAACAGACAGTTCTCAAAAGTAGGTATTTATGCAGCCAACAAACATATGAAAAAAAGCTCATCATTGCTGGTCATTAGAGGAATGCAAATCAAAACCATATTGAGATACCGTCTCACACCAGTTAAAATGGTGATCATTAGAGAGTCAGGAAATGACAGATGCTGGAGAAGATATGAAGAAACAGGAATGCTTTTACACTGTTGGTTGGAATGTAAATTAATGTAACTGTAGTGGAAGACAGTGTGGCAATTCCTAGAACCAGAAATACCATTTGACCCAGGAATTCCATTACTGGGGATATACCCAAAGGATTATAACTCATTCTACTATAAAGACACATGCACACGTATGTTTGTTGTAGCACTGTTCACAATAGCAAAGACTTGGAACCAATCCAAATGCCCATCAATGATAGACTGGATAAAGAAAATGGGGCACATATAAACCATGGAATACTATGCAGCCATAAAAAAGATGTGTTCATGGATGAAGCCAGAAACCATCATTCTCAGCAAACTAACACCAGAACAGAAAAACAAACACATGTTTTCACTCATAATTGGGAGCTGAACAATTGGAACACATGGACACAGGAATGGGAACATCACACACTGGGACCTGTCAGAGAATGGGTGGTAAGCAGAGGGATAGCATTAGGAGAAATATCTAATGTAGATGACAGGTTGGTGGGTGCAGCAAACCATCATGCCATGTGTATACCTATGTAACAAACCTGCACGTTCTGCACATGTACCCCAGAACTTAAACTATAATAAATAAAAAAAGAATAACTATCTTATGAGCATCAGTGAAGAAAAACCATTAATAGATGTAAAGAATTTGGAAGAGGGCCTGATTTACAATAAGCATGAAATACATGTTTATTATAGATACTAACTAGAGATGTATCTCACTATCAACCATATATATTTTGTGATATCAACTTTTGATTTTTTTTCTGGTGGGGAAAAAATGAACATTAATAATGAATAATACTCTCCAAAGTTGACATAAATAAAATCCACATAAACTATTTAAAAGGGATGTGGGAAAATATCATGGCTAGAAAATTTGGAGTTTCATGGAACATAACCCACAAAAAAAAAAAAAACTTGTTGGTTTTATTTTCATTTCAGAACCAAAAAAACAATTCAAAACTATCATTTCAGTCCTCCTTTCCTCTCTCTTTTTCTCCCTGGATTTGCTTACAGTGTCCATATTGATCATCTTTCTTATCAATTACAGGATGAAGGAAAACGACCACCTCTAGAAGTAATAAAATTAGAAGGTGCAGAAGTTAGCACTGATAACAACTTTGGAAAATCATTTGTGTTTAACTGTGCACCACAGTCTGGAAATAGGACTTTTTGCCGCTGTGCAACCTCAAACCAAGAATTGAAAAGGTAATTCACTAATTTTTTTATCTTGTTAGTTTCACTTTGAATGAGGGAAATGCCTCTTCCACAGCAAACTTACACATTCTTAAGATTGGAAGCAGGAAAGGAAACAACACATTCACAGCATGAGTCAATAAATGTCTTTTTTTCCCCTTAGGTATCATAAGTTTGATTATTCATTTTCCCTCCAGATTTTTTCTAACAATTTCCAAAGAACATAAGGATTGTATGCTAACTCTCCTTAGATCTCCATTTTATTCTTGAAAAACATAATTATTATTGAAGATCTCATCCAGCATCTCCAAAATTTGCCAAGTGTATATATTTTAAGCTGACTGGGTGAATAAATCATTGCAGGTATAAAAATAATTTGTCAGGATTACAACTTAATGAAAGATAGTGAGAAGAACAAAATATTATTAATAATAATGTAGCTTTGCAGAGGAATGAAACTAGTCAATATCTTGTGAGCATACAACCTAAATGGAGGGGGAGCTTACAACCTAAGAGGGTAGCCTACAAGCTCTGATCATTTAGCTACCATGATCATTACTTGAGCCCTGACAGAATGGAGATCATTGGTCAATCCAATGTGTTGACTGAAAACTAGTAAAAGTAATACTAGAGTGAGGGGTGGGATAGAGTGATGGAGAAAGAGTAAATGACAGAAAGGCCACAGGTCAATAGTGTTTAGTATCAATGACATATTTCCTTTAGAATATTTGGGCCCAGCTCCAATCGTAAAGGTAGTCCTAGGTCTGAAACCTGTTAGGCAAACAATAACCATCTCTATTTGTCGAGCATTGTATATTAAAATGTATGGCACTTTAAAAGACAACAAGAAAACACGATGATAACAACTTGACTACTTCAATTAATGCAAAAATATTTTGGCTATCTAGTATGTCCAAAGACACTGTTTTAAAATCTCTATAGATTATTAGTATGGTGAGGAGACAATCTTTGCCTTCAAAAAACTCTCTTATCTAAGAAGATAGGGCATTTATTTTAATCTATTGAATCCAAAATAAAAATTGAGGAGTGCAATAGGAGAAGACAAACTGGCATCAGAATTGAGAGTAAAAAGAGGGTTTCTAGATGTGGCTATAGGAAAGACTTGTTTATGAAGGGTATGGCATAGGATTGGATAAGCATATAACACAGAAATAGAACATAGCATGGCAAAGGGAATAAAAAGCTTTGGGACAGTGGCAAGCAGTATGGTTTTACTGCAAGTTAGGGGATTAAAAGAAAATTGAAACAGATTGGCAAGATAGGGTGGGCTGAATAGGCTGGTTCCTAGCTAAGGAGGTGAAACTGAGAAAATTCAGTCTTCAAGGAAGGGCATTAATGGCACATTAAAGATGGCCTCTATGTCCAAGGAACACTTAGGGAAAGACTCAGGACAATGACTATTTACCAGTCTTTTCATATTTTAATAGCCAGTACCTTATAGTTAATATACCAATTGTTATTAACCTTGCTGGTATTAATAAATTCATATACCTTCATAAATATTGACATTTATTCTCAGGCGTTAAGTAAATGATAGTAAATGAGAAGAATAAGAATAATTTATTTCAAATATGCCAAGTAGAAGTGCAATTTTGCTACCTAGTAACACCAATTTTACAAATGTGTCACCCTTCAACTATACACTTAGAGCAATGAAATGTTTCTGAGCTCCAAGACTGTTCTCTCTCAACAATGGGTTCAGTAAGAACAAGCTCCTCCAAGTGACACTTCTCCAGTTCCCCAAGGACAGCTCTTCGCACTTGACTGTCTTTCAGGTGGCTTGAGGCAATGGACAAAGCAGCCCATCTTGTCCGCCAGGTAGAATTTCCTTGATATTTATCTCTGCTTTCATTTTGCATTTCTTCTCAGAGGGGGAAAGAAACATGTTAGATGTCATGCAGTTTACCCCAGGACATCTCAGATGTGTTCTAAAAGCTGGGAAAGAGGATCTAAAGTCCACAGGGGTTTTTTTGGCTCGGATCCTATGGGGGAACTTGCATTCCTGCTGCTCCTTTCATTTTCAGGGGTTTGTATGCCATCCTTCTCAGGAAGACTCAGTGGGGAGTCATGAACTGGGGTGGAATTTCTGTTTCACACGAAGAAGTCCAGTAGTTCCCCATGATGACAAACCACTGATGCTGTTTTCTTTTTACTCCCCAAATGTAAGAACTCAGGGGTCTCTCAGGATGGTGCTATTGATTGAGCAGCTTACTAGAAAATGAGTGTGTTATAATTCAGAAATACAGTGCTTTATGTTTGCATCCTTGTTCGGTAGACATAATAGGCGAATTTTCACTATTCATGCCCATTCATAATTCCAAGCTTTGGAGCAATGTGGTTTTTAATTCAAATTTCACCTACAATCTGATAACCTCATAACATCAACAGATGAGTCATCACCTCGACCCCTAAGGCATCTGACATTTCTCTTTCTGAACTTGTTCTATAAACTGTTGCGGGAAAAATTGCTTTAATACCAATTGTTTCATTTTTATGATATAAATATGATTTCTAATAAGATTATAGATTTCCTTTAAATATGCTCATTTCCTCACAAAATGGCATACAGGCAAAAGTAATTATGAATTATCTTCTCTCCATATTTTGGCTCTTGTGCCTTTGGGAAGATTTCTATTGTTTGAGCTTAAATGTACTGCCAGGTGCCTTGTGACTGTCTTTTCAGAACAGTAACCAGCATCATTATTGACAAACAAGACTTGTGTTTCATTTTACCTGGAACACAATGCTGGACACACTCATCCATCTCTCCAAAACGTCATCCTAATGAGCCTCAATATTTTTAAGAGGTACCTATTCTGCTAATGCACTCAGAGTGTCTGAAGCAAAGTGAAAAAAATAGACACTCAAACTCCCAGCAGGCTGTCACTTCACAGCAAAGAATATAGCAAACTCTGCCTTCTGAAATCATTTGCCCTAACATGTTAAAACTAAAGAGCAAAAATGAAACCAAACAAAGAAGAGGAACTGACAAGCACAGGCAGGGCATTCTGATAAAGAGATAAAGCACAGTGTTCCCAGGCGCAGGTCACAGTTCCCAGAAAGAGCTTGTCTCCCAGGCCTGTGGAGGAAGGGCTGCCCTCCAGGGAAGAGAATTTTCATTTATCTTTGGCTTTCCATGTCACTGACCAGGAAAACCTAAGACCTGAGCTGGCCTGGGGCCTTTAACTTGTTCCATTGCACAAATGAGGGTTACAGATATGAAAAGCATGAACCAAGGACTGCAATTAGTCACAGTATACATACCAGGAACAGGGCTAGGAAGACAATCCTAATGGTGAATGAGGTAACATCTTCCCAGACATGTTACCTCACCTATCAGGCTCAGCACTTATGGACAGGAGCATTAAAAACAAACTTTGCTAAGGTGCTTGTTTCCATTTCCTTTCTATACATGATTCCCTGTTCTTTGGCTGATATACTTTTGATTTTTCTCAGAATAAAATAGAAGCCAAAGAGAAGGGATGTCTATGGACATGAGAAGGAAGAAGAGAAGTTCCCTGTAGACAATGGATAAGTTTGGGTTTTCTGATTAGTTGCTTGAGTATTCAGATTGTCTTAGCAAGAAACATTTAGGGCAATGGCTTCCCTATTGTCAGACAGACTTGGTCTGGGCTTTTGGCACAGGATGACCACTCAGCTAACCCTTTTGTGTTACACCTGCAGGACTCTGTCTGGGAAGATGTTACTCTGCACAACAGTAGCCTCCCACCTCTGGCTATCAAGAACCCAGAGGGTCTTGATAGCACCAGCTGGATATAAGCACAGACATGTAGGTCCAGTGCTATTGCATCCTGAAGGATGGCTGCTTGTATTTCTGTGCCAACATTCGCTCCACCCAAGCCTCAGATATGGACTCAAATTTCACTTGAGATAGTAGTAATTATAATAATAATAGTAGCAATATATTAGTTTTATTGATCTTCTACCTGGCCTTGTGCCATGTACTTTACCTACATTCTTTCATCAGTCCTCCAGAGAAGAGGTATTATTACTGTTCCCATCTTAAAAATTAGAATGGGAAAGTGGCTACAAAGTGTACAAAACTTGACAGGATCACATGTAGCAAGGAACTAAGGTGGGAGGTGAAGACAGCCAGGCTAACTCCAATGTACCCTTCTCCCCATATTCTATTGCCTGGAAAAGTGAAAAGTAAATTCCTTTATTCTTTTTGTCATTGATGCATTCAGAGGCAATGCCAATAGTTTTCTTAGGTAGTGACTTCACTCTCTTTTTATAAAGTCTTGGTCATTGCTACTGGGTAATTTATAAAGAGAAGAGATTTATTTGGCTCACAGTTCTTGCAAGCAATACAAGAAGCATGGTGCCAGCATCTGTTTCTGGTGAGGGCCTCAGACTGCTTCCACTCATAGTGGAAAGGGAAAGCAAGTCAGTGTGTGAAAGATCACACGGCAAGAGAGAAAGTGAGAACAGGGAGGTGCTAGGCTCTGGTAATAACCGACTCTTGCAGGAACTAACAGAGCAAAACTCACTCATTAACACGAAAACTGCACCAGGCCATTCATGAGGCATTTGCTCACATGACCCAAGCACTTTCCATTAGGCCCTTCCTCCAACATTGGGGATCAAATATTAACTTCGAAGTTTGGAAGGGTCAAATATCCAACCCTGGCATTTCACCCCTAACCTCCCAAAATTCATCATCATCTCACATTGCAAAATGACAATCATCCCTTGCCACCCCCATGACCCAAATACCTCCCATTAGCCCCCCCTCCTCCAACACTGGGAACTAATTTCAACATGAGGCTTGAAGTGGTCAAATATCCAAATTATAGCACATAGTATTCCTAATTTGGACAAGTAACAAAAAAAAATTAACTATTTTTTTGGGAAAAATTGCTTAACTTCCTAGAACTTGGTTTTCTCATTAATAAAATAGGAATAACTAACAGTTATCTATTAATATTCCACAAAACTGTAGAGAAGATCAAATGACTCATTGCTATTAAAGTGACTTAAGAAAGCTCTATACACAAAAAGCTCTCTTACATATATTATTAGTATTTTGTGTTTTACTGTATAATTATTCAAACTTATTCAATTATATATTTTAAAGCTATATGTACAAAATGGTCATACAAATATACTAAAATAATTGCACCTGATTTCCACAAAATAATTTAACTTTCTTATAATTTTTGACATAATAAATTATTGGTGTTTTATTAGCAGTTGAATTTTTCCCATGTGAGTAATCCTTTAATAATTAGCAGTCATTAGCAATTGTGAGCATCCTGGAATCTCAGTCACTTAATTTCTTCTTTTATTATAGATGTTTATGTTTAGATGGGTTGACACGTCAAATTGGAAGGAGGCATCCAGTGACCATTTTGACTTTGGAAGCATACAAGAGATACAAAGTGAACATCACACCATGGTCCATTTTTCATCACTTAAGATGAACAATGAAATGACTCTCCTCCACCCTCCCTCCCATTTTAAAACATGACCTGAATATCATTCAACTATGAAAAGATAGTCTCTCTAAGCCCTTACAAAACAGGCTGTTTCTATTTAACCCCAAATTCATGGCTTTAAGCAGCTGATAGCAGGATGGGAATTAGGTAAACAAAATAATTAAGCCTCCAAAGTAGTCACTGACTGGGACTTTTATTATAAAACATCACTACAAACATCTGAACTCCTTTAATTACCAAATCAATTAAGCTAATTTTCAAGAGACTGTTTCCATAGAAAGAAAGAAAATGGTTGGGATTGAATGCACAGATTACTCCAAATTCAGAAATGTTAACAAAGTGCTTTAAAACCCCTGGGGCCCAGAAACTGCCACTGATTAAGAGGTTAAAAATAGTAATGACAGACACTAGGTGGCTTTTCTTATCTGAAAAGGTCAGAGGCCCTACTTGAACAGAAAAGTCCTAATTAAAGAATTGCAAAGCTGTTCTATTAAATAGCTTAAATATAATAACAGCAAAAGCAGCAGCTATCATTTAGTAAGAGGAGCTCTTGTACTAGGCACTCTGTAAGTGATTTTATTTATTTTATACAACATCTACTTTCTACAACAACCCTATAAGGTAGGTTATTATCCCACCTAGGGTTTAGAAACTGAAGCTTAGCAACAAGGTTAAACAATTTGCCTAAGTTCTCCTGACTAGTAAATGGTGAAGACAAAATTTGAAGTCTGGTAGCCTAAGTTATATCAATAAAAAGAAAAAAATTGATGCAGAAGAAAATGAAATTCCTATTTATATTCAGCTTTTATCATTGCATAACTCTTTCTAGAGACTTCTATTGTTCTTTGTTGCCTCTGGAGCACTCCAGGGCCTTATATTTTGTTCAGAAAATCCTGTTTCTGGCTTCATCTTTCACTATTTCTGCTACAGAACCCAACATTCCACTCAAACGGGGCTGTATTCTATTTCCTTACCACACCCCACCTTGTTAAAATTTTTCTGACCCGATGATTTTATTTGTGCTTGTTCCATCTCCTGAACTATCTCCTACCTACTGATAACCCAATATAAACTGTCCAGATTCTAGCTGTCCTTCAAACATCTATTCAAGTGCTGCCCATCTGTACTAAAGAAGCAATCTCAGATGGTCCTAGATAAATAAACCTTCTCTCTTTTCTGAACTTATCTGTCTTTTGACAAATATCATCCTTTACCTTGTATTTTATTTTCTGATGATTATCTTTTCTAAGGTATTATATGCTCCAAAAATGACTATTTTATGTGTACTTAATGAATGTTCAAATTACCTTAACTGAACATCACTGCCATGAAGTGTGAGTAATTTGTCATCCCCTCATTTAATAATGGAGATAGATTAGAAAACTGAAAAGCCAGTTGGAAGGTAAAACTAGAGCTCGATTCACCACATGCTTGGCCTTTCTGTCATATGATACTCTTTCCAGATGTAAACAGTTATCTGATTTCTGCAAGCACCATCCAGAGCTCTAAGGATAGGGTCACCTCACCTGCTACCACTACTGGCACTCACCCACCCCGGTTTCAGAATTAATGCACAGCATCTGGAGACCTGGAGACAGATGTACCATCTGAAGGACTAAGAATTGGCATGCTGCCTGCTTCCAGAGCTCATGCATGCCACCTGCAGTCCCGAAAATATATCCTACCCCATTGCAATGGCCAGCACTAGCACATACCATCCAAGGGCCAAAGGACTATCCAACTTGGTGTTCCCATTCCCAGCAATGCTGCACCACAGCCTCTATCAACAACCTCAGGCTAAGTCACTAAAGAGTTCGTAGACTCCATTTATATTATTAGAGCTGAAGAAATTGTACAAAGACTATGCTATTGCACAAACTCAGAATTGAAGCCAAAGCATCTTATCCAATCAACACAATATGTAGACCCACATAAAACAGTATTTCCTTATGGCAGCCAATCCATAGAATTAGAAAGTAAGTGTTATACCAGATGCACAAAAAACATGCACAAGTAGAGAAACATGACATCCACATAATTCTCCACAAATAGATCACAAAGAAAAAGAAGCCTATGAAATGCATGAAAAATAAGGTAAAATAATGATCTTAAGGAAACTCAGTGAAACACATGAGAACACACATAAACAAAACAAAGAAATCAGAAAAACAATTCAGGACATGAATGAGACCTTCAACAAAGACATAGACATAAAAAAGGATCAAACGGAAATTCTAGAACTAAAGAATTCAATGAATAAAAAATACAATGGACTGCTTCAACAATAGATAGAATCAAGCAGAGGAAATAGTTTCTCAACTTCAAAACAGGCCATTTGAAATAACCCAGTCAGACAAATAATAAAAAAGAAAAAAAATTTTAAAAGATTGCAGAAATCCTACATTTGACTTCAGGGATACCAAAAAGTGAACAAATTTTTTAAATTTGGAAGTTCTAAAGAAAAAGAATGAACAACGGCATACAAAAATCTGTTTAGTTAAACAACAGCTGAAAACTTTTTAAGTCTACATCAAGAAATACAGAAATTTAGATACAGGAAGCTTAAAGATTCCAAAATATATTCAATCCAAAAAAGTCTCCTGCAAGGTATATAATAGTAAAAGTATCTAAAGTAAAAGACAAAGAAATAATTATAAAGCCAGAAAGAAAAAAAAAAATTAAGTCACATATGAGTGAATGTCCATCAAATTAACAGCAGCTTTCTCAGCAAAAACCTTACAGGCAAGCAGAAAATGGGATGACATATTCAATGTGCTCAAAGAAAGAAAACTGCTAGCCAAGAATACTATACTCAGCAAAGCTATTCTTCAGAAATAAAAGAGAAATAACATCTTTCCCAGATAAATGAAAGCTGAGAGAATTCATCACTGCTTGTCTGACCCTAAGTGAAAGGCTCAAGGTGTTAAGCATTAGGAAGCCCTAATCTGGAAGAGAAAGAATTGCTACCATCATAAAAAGATACAAAAGTATAAAAGTCAGTAGTAGAAAGGATAACAAATGAGAGAAAGATATCAAATTGTATCAATTTTTAAGACCACAAAATCATAAAGGTAAACCATAAAAGAAAGATAAAGAACAAAAGATACTCTAAAATAAAAAACAACACCCAACTATATGCTGTCTTCAAGAAACTCACTTCACGTGTAAAGACATATAAACTAAAAGTAAAGGGATGAAAAAAATATTCCACACAAATAGAAACCAAAAGCATGCAGGAGTAGCTCTATTTATATCAGACAAAATTGACTTTACAGCAAAAAACATGTGAAAAGAGACAACAAAGCTCATTATATAGTGATAAAGGGCTCAGTTCAGCAAGCAATGCTTAGTTCAGCATTATATAGTGATAAAGGGCTCAGTTCATATAAAATTTGCCATTTTATATGGCAAATAAAAATATACACCACCCAAAACTGAGTGCACAGAATATAAATATTGTTATAGCTAAAGAAAGAAATAGACCCCAATACAGTAATAGCTGAAAAATTCAACATCCTACTTTAAGCATTGGACAGAACATCTAGGCAACAAACAAAAAACTTTGGACTTAATCTGTACTTTAAACCAAATGAACTAAACAGATACTTACAGAACATTTCATGCAACAGCTACAGCACGTTCTTCTCATCAGAATATGAAATATTCTTTAAAATAAAGCATACATTAGGCCATAAAACAAATCCAGCAAATTTTAAGAAATTAAAATCAAATCAAGTCTCTTAGAATACAACAGAATACCAATACCAAATTAATACTAAAAATTTAATACCAAAAAGAACTTTGGAAGCTTCACAAATCCATGGAAATTATATAACATGCTCTGGAGCAACTATTAACTCTTTATTAAGTTAAGAAGGAAGTCAAAAAGTGTCTCAAATGAAAATGGGAACATAATATATCGAAATCTAGAGGACATAACAAATGCACTGCTAAGAGGACAGTTTATGGCAACAAACACCTACATCAAAAAAGTGGAACAAATAAACAATCTATTTATGCACCCCAAAAACTAGAAAAGCAAGAATAAACCAAGCCCTAAATCAGAAATAAATAGTGCTCTGGGCTGAGCAAGTTGCCTTGTTTCCCATTCCTTCCTTGCCTTAGGTGTTGCCTTTCACTTCCCTGCTGAATTCCAGTGTTTCTTCTTAGATTATCTGTTCAAACTGCAATTATCTACTCACTACTTTGGTTTCTCCTTGTGGAGAAGGTGAGTACCAGATGCCTGTAGTTGCCATGTAGAAGACATTACCTTTTTTAGCTCCTCTCTTGAAAATATATTATGTTTAATAAAAATATTTAATCCAAACGCATGCACTCTTTCCCAGCCCTACTATTTGAATATTTCTATCTCCACAGGTCCTCAATTTATAGCCCAAATTATCTCAAATAGGGATTAAAATAACATTTCCTTTACTAAAATTCCAACAGAAAATTTATATCTAGGCCATATTCTAAAATAGAAACCTGTGATTTTTGTTTTTACGTGATTCTACTCTTGAATAAAAAAATACCATTTGCCTGAGGATGTATCTTGTTCCAGAAGGTGAAATTTACCAACACCCCACTCACTCTGAACTGCTATTGGGTCCAAATGGAACCTCTTCCAAGGCTGATCAGCTGCTAACCCTTCTTCATGGTTAAGGTATCTGTGCAAGAGCTCTTCGGAAGCCCCTTAGCATTTTTTTGATTTGGATATTAGGTTGAGGTTTATATCCTTTTTCTAAGTGTTCTGAACAACTTTCCTGTACATCTTAACTTGAATTCTGACCTAAGGCTCAAAGCTAGTGAGCCAACATGGTGAAATTCATGATAGGATGGAGGCATATTCAAATCTCCTGTGGGAAATTCTCAAATATGTCCTCTCCATCCTCCACTAGGAATCATTCCTTAATAAGCTACATTTTTAGAGGGCTGTATCATCCTGCTTAGGCATATTGGAGTGGGAAAGTGAGCATGTGTTAAATGTTTCCTATGTGTCAAGGATTGGGACAATTACTTTGTGTTTGTTATCTAAGTCTAATCTAAACAAAACATCCATTGTTATTTTATTATTATAGGTGAGAAACTAAGGCTTACAAAAGTTAACATGCTGATAATAACCAGCAATTAAATGATTAGAGACAAAATGTAAACAAATGATGCCTAAATCCCATGCCCAAACTCTTAGCCACAATGGTAAATGTCATACCCCTGGGCAGAAATTAGTATTTTTAAAGTAGCACTTGGTCAGTAATACTGTTTGTCTGGTCTCTGCAGTCTGGATATCAGCACACTCACTGCAATATGCAGGGTCTACTCAGTCCAGCTACTTGTCATAAGAACCACAGGAGTCATGAGGATAGCAGAACAATTTGTTGAGAATGGCTGAACTCATGATATGCTATGAACACTATAGGCACTAAAATACTCAGTTTAACTTAATCATTTTGATATACAAGGAATATTATTATATTCACAAAGATTATGCAGTTCTAATGCTAATTTTCCATTTTCTAGTTGATGCTAAGTAAATGACCTTTATGCTGGTCTGATCTGTAATTCCTTTTTTACTTGTATTGCCCAATCTCTGCTTAGTTCTTGTACATTCCACCTTGGCCTGCTTCTTTGTTCTGACCCCCATTAGTAAGTCATGCAATGAACATAGTACATTGTGGCCAGTATTTTAATGACAACAGAATAGAGTTTGATTGAATTGAAAATGTCATGGCACAACAAAATGTTTCACAAAGCTTTTGCTCTAACAATATGAATATATGCCAAGGTCTGTATGAATTCAATTTTTGGATCACAGCCAAAAAAGTTGAAGACGTATACAGAAACACTTAGTCTCTGCATATGTATTTGTTCAAGTGGTCAGTTTTATGTTCAGAATCTTAGAGACAGTATTTAGATGATTACTTCCTTTCAATTATATTTGTAATATGCCTGCTATTAGTTGCTTTGTTCTTGAGATCCTGGCCTCTGTGGTCATTGCTACATAGAGACCTGCATCCTTGACTGCAGTATCTCAGATGCTTTATGGTTTTTGTTTTCAGTCTATACGTTCTTCATTAGAGATCTGGGAGACCTTATATGACATTTCCTGTTTGGGGAGGTATCTATAGTATTGTTGGCATGAATTATTTCTTGTAACAGTCACCTGAGATGCTGAAAGAATACTGAGGACAGCAAAGTAAGGCAAGGAAAAGATAAAAGTAATCTAAGGGGAAAAAGCAAGATGTGAGAAGCAACACAGCCTGGGTTTCCCGTAAAAACCATATTAGACACTAACCCTACATTTTACTTTCAGCTAGATAAATATAATTCTAATGCACAATGTGGGAGTTGGAGAAATAGCCTCATCAGTTCCCTAGAGGCTTTCCTTACTGTCAAGGAGAGTGTTAGTACTTTAACAACATGCATTGCTGGCTCGCCTGTGCGTGCTGATGAAAAAGCCACAGTGTGAGTATGCCAGAAGCCCCTTAGTCAAGTGTCTCTATTTCGGCCTGAAGCTCCTTTCCATTCACCATACACTTGATGAGATTTTATTCCTTTTCTCTCTCCAGAAAAATCTAGGAGTAACCAATTTTGACTGCTGACTATTGCTCTTGAATAAATTACAGCGAGGTCTGTGTGCATGTCTCAGAAAGATATATTTTACCTTATCACAACAAATGGAACATGTAATGCTTGCACAGTTCTCGTAAGAAATCTATCCAAATTAGCTTGCTAATTACTGCTGCTATCTCATAACAGAGAGAGATCAGCTCAATAAGGTCACTTCAAATGAGGTAATGGAGCTATAATTGGATATCTTTACTGCCAATCACTTCTTCCCTAGAACTGGTTAGAAAAATGGTCAGAAAATCTTTGTAACAGACACCTCTTGGACAAACCTTCTATCTGTTCTCAAAAAGGATAATGAGAGATGAGAATATTTATATCTCCTCAGACACATGAGAAAAAAATCTCGGAAGTAGGAAGAAGCCAGAAACTAGTGCAGCAGCATATAAACATTGCATACTAGTTTGGAGAAAAAAATTAAGATAGCAAAATCAGCCAGGCATGATGATGTGTGCCTGTAGTTGTACTCAGGAGGCTGAGATGGGAGGATCACATAAGCCCACGAGTATGACTCTAACCTGAGCAACATAGCAAGACCCTATTTCTAAAAAATAATAATAAAGTTTTAAAGACTATTAAAATAACCTTCTGATACATCTTGAGGTATCCTATAGTCCTAAAATATCTATCATATTGCTTACTCTATTTCTAGTATATACTAAAAGAAATAAAAAATACATCTAAAGACTTGCACACAAAAATTCATAATATTATTAATAGTCAAAAAAGGAGGAAACTAAAATGTCTATCAACTAATGAATAAATAAAATGTGGTATATTCATACAATGGAATATCACTTAGCAATAAAAAGAAATAGTTATTGATATATTATACAACACAAACAAACTTTGAAAACATCACAGTAAGTGAAAGAAGCCAGCCACAAAAGACCACATAGTATATGATTTCATTGATATGAAGTGCCTCAGAAAATAACTCAATAGAGACAGAAAGTAGGATTACCCAGGGCTGGATAGGTGTAACAGATGAGGAGTTACTGCTAGTGGTGTTATGGGATCTTTGGGGTGTTGATTTTCTGGCTGGAAACCTCAGTGCCTTTGCTTGAGTCCTTGTTCTGTGTCTAGAAGAATGAGGTCCAGGAAGAAAGAGGTACTCAGGCAAGTGAAGGGTGAAGAAGAAGAGTTTTGTTTAGTGTTAGAACAGCTCAGAGGAGTGGGTAGATCCTCTCTACTGGCAGGTCCTCCCTCAAGTGTTCTGCTCTCATTAGAGAGGAGGCCCTGTAAAGAGTGGTTCCTCTCTGCCAGTAAGTCACTCAGATGTCTCCACAGATCTCTAAAGCTCTCAGCAGAGAGGGTAGCAACTCTCTGCTAGCAGGTCATTTCTGCAGTTCATCCCCATCATTTCCTGGCCCTTTTCCTACTCAAGCCATTCTCTGATCTGCTCTGGTGAGCCCAGGGCTTTTATGGACCTCAGAAGGGGGAAAGTGCATGCCAATTGGTCCATGGCCAGCCATGGGTGGGCCCCAAAGTGGCACCACAAGTCCTCACTCCAGGACTGGAAGCCCAGCCCCCGGTCTTCAGGCCCTCCCTGACCTGAAGGTGGGGCTTTACTAAAGACCTGCTCCCTTCTGCCCAGGAATCAATCTTCCTCCTGCTGCCATTCATGGCCCCCAGGGCTGGCTCCAACCCCCGCTGGGAGATCAAAGCAGGTCCAGGAGCAGAGAAAGGCCAGGCAGGAGGAGCAGACTCCCCTGATCCTGCAGGGACAGGAAGTAGGGCTCTTTCCTGGAGACCCTGAGGGTGCAGGCTGCAGAGACAACCAGGTCCTGCAGCTGGTGGGACAGCCACAGCTGCATCCTAGAGCTCCCACCTTGCCATAGGAAGGAACAAGGCTCCCACTTGTCCCTGGTTCCTGCCTGCTTCCTGGAGCTGGGGCCCAGTTCTGCAGCCACCAATGCGGCAGCTGCAGATGCACCGAGGAAGGCAGATCCTGTCTGTTCCCAGCTTCCCCAAGAGCACAGGAAGGCTACATCCACAGCTGAGATTGGTGAGCTGTAGCCCCACCCAGGAGAGTGGGGCTCCTGCTTACTCTGTAGAACAGGAGGCCTGGGGGTATGCAGCTGTGGTACGGGTAGCTGCATAGGCACAGGGAGCTCCCATCCCAACTCAGAAGGGGCTGGGTTCCCATTGGCTCCTTGAAGTGTGCAGCCCCCTGCAGTGCTTCTCTGCTGCAGCTGGCATGAGGGCAGCAGCCATTTCCATTAGCGGGTATGGGGTTTCTTTTTGAGGTGATGAAAATGTCCTAAAATTAGATTATGGTGATAGCTTCACAACTCCATAAATAAACTAAAATCATTGAATAGTACACTCTAAATGGATGAATTTTATGGTATATAAATTATATTTAATAAAGCTATTATACAGATATAAATACAAATACAGATACAGATATAGACAGATACATACAACTAACTCAAAGAAAAAAATCGCCCTGTTTTGGTAAACACCATGTTACTGGAGCCTACTAAAGTTTAAAAAAAAAATCTGTCATTTCTAGAATAAATGTTTTTTTTTAGTTAGTTCTAAAATGAACTATTTTAAAATGAAAATAGTAAAGAATTAATATTGCATCTAACACCCCCCAACAATAAAGTAAGCAACTTTTTCTAATTTTTAGTCCAAAAGCCATTCATTCTGTTTAAAATGAAAAGACAGTGTACTTTGTTACCAAGCGTTCGTTAAAGAAAAACAAAAGCCAGCCACATTCAAAGGGGCTACGTTTTCCCTGCATAGTACCTTATTAATGCATTAGTATAGAGTAGTTATCAGGTAAAGTGGAAAAAATCCAAATGGTATTTTAATATTTTGTCCTTAGTGTAGTTCACTGAAGTGGCTCTTGGGAGGATGTGGGGGACGAGAACAGGAGTGAGCAACAGGGCTTTAAACATCCCATCATCACCATTACTCATATTGTCTAGAGCCAGTACATGAGATTCAGGCTGCCTCAGAGCCTCAAGACACTGTGAAAAGCAAACAAGGGTTTTAATTTTTCAGAATTTTCTCCTAGATTGAGATCTTTCTCCCTAACCTCAAATAATAGAAACAAGATTCAGGCCAAGCAATTTATAACCAGTAACATGGATTCAAAGGACCACGAGGGAGAACTTATCTTTTAAAACCAGTCATTTCTTTTCATTGTTATTTCAGCTGGCTCTCTCATATTACTCTATGGGTTCCTATTTTAAATGTGCTTTGCATATGCAAAAATCAGGTGAGAATCATGTAAGATGCAGAAACTGCTGGAAATCTTTATAATTCTTCAGGAAGGATGCTTTAGTGGTTCTGCCTAAGCAAATACTATTTAATTTTTCTCTTAATGTGATATTGCAGGTGTCACTCTTTGATACAGAAAATTGTATTTCAAAATGTGTCCTTCAGGTAAAGAAGCTAGTTTAGGCATACAGTAACCCAAAGCTAAATACTGAACATGAAATAAGAAGACTGTAAAAATAGAAACCAGGAAATCTAAATTCTATTACCAGTCTTGCCATTAATCTTTAGCCTTAAATTACATATTCTTCTGGAGTCTGAGATTCTTCATATGTAAAGTGAGACACCTGGACTAGCATTTCCTTCAGACACAAAATTTTCTTAACACCTTTTCAGACATCTTTTTACCTTCTTTCCCTCTTCTCACTTTTTTATCTCCTTTTTAGGTGGTCTATATGTGCAAGGCTATAGGGTGAGTAAACAGACCCTTAGTTCCAAACAATTAGTAATTGAACTGAAACCTCCATCTGAAGAGTTCAAGACTTTCTATTTCTGGGCAGAAAATGAAACAGAAAACCAACAGTAAGTCAGGATCTTTGTATTTCTCCTTTACTAGTCCTGAAAAGGCCACCTTAGCAAACTCTCATCCTTACTTTCCAACCCCAACCTCACATCTTCAGTTAAATTCTCCCCCTTCCTCTGTAGTCTTCATAGCTAATACTCTCCAGGACTTTTGTCAATGCATCCTTAGATAACTCTTCTAGAAGCATTTTTTTTTCAAATGGAAAAATAGTCCACAGTTCTTCCCAAGGCAGTGGCTGACTCAGGCTTCAACATAAAAAATGCACTATCACCATAATCCGTAAATGTTATAATTTATAAATTCACAGATTTGCTGTTTCACCTCTTTTCTCACAACTCTTTCTAATATGTCTATCTGAATTTGGTCAGATATTTGGTTTTGTTATAAGCCATTGAAGGATATAGGACTTACCTATCTAATTCATGATATGTTCAGTATCAAGCTCGGCACCCACAACTGGGCACTTAGTTCATAATGACACTGAAAAACAATAGCAGGAAAGTCAACAGAGAGAAAGCCATGAGGCCAAGTAAGTGTTCTCTGGTACCTAGAGGATCTCCATCCCTCAAGTCTCCCTGACCTAACTCTGATCCTCAAGACATCCAGCATCCTCCAGCTCCCATCCCCACCTGCAACTGCTTCATGACCATCTCTCACCCCACCCAGTAAAAAAGGATCTAATAAAGAAATTCACAGTAATTTATTGAAACACATGACATGGTAGAAGTTCCAGAGATGTTTGCAAGAACCAGATACTATTTTAACCCAAAGAAATAATATTCTAAAAGTGGAATTTCAGGAATTCCATCAGGTGATCATTTGGGAAATGGAGAAAAGGTCTCTCTAGGTCTTCTCCCACTCCACTGCATAAACCTGCTTGTTTCACTCATTTCTAAAGATGAGCTAAAGCAGGAGGATCATGAGAATAAAACTGTTAGAAATGTTGCCAGAATCTTCCTTCCAGGGCTTGTGCTATATACAATCTGGGTGACAGATTAAGATAGTTCCCTTGAAGGTGAAGCTTCATCCATCCAGCTATCAGATCAAGAGAAAAGGTCAATGAAACATAGTTAACTTCCATCTGATAAAATCCACTGGATTCTCTAAGAGATGAGGTTGAATAGTTGAATCTCATGGCCAAAATCCATAGATATTTTATCAATAAGAAACAATATTGAGTCATTACAGAAATATTTCTAAGCTTAAAAGCAGAGTGTCATACAGTATATGAAACTTTGGTTCCAAAAAATAGTCCACTTACCCCTAAAGTAAGTTTAAAGAATTGCACAAATCATATATCCTTTCAGAGAATCACAAAGCACATTCACCTATTAGTGTTTCTGAGACAGACTTCTGGAAAGAATACTAGTAAACTGTTTTAGTGCTTGTGTGTGTGTGCGTGTGTGTTTTTAACAATACCTATTAACTTCCTTTAGACTGAATGTTATATAGGCATGTTTCATAAAACATCATATCATGTTTGCTGAAGTGTCAAGAGTTTAACAAAGAAATATTTTGCCTTTATGGCAACATTTGTTTACTAAGTGTTTGACCAGTTAAGCTTTAAAGTTAAATAGAAACAATAAAATACTAATGACAATTTTTAAAACCCTATAACCTAATGACTATTTATAAACATTATACCCTCTTCTGATCCTATTACTTATATTAGCATATTTTATTGCTACCACAGCATATTCAACATTTGGTATTTTATAGTTTTTATTAAATCCAACAATCTAAGAAGCATGGTTTATCCTATTAATTTCAAAGTAAATAGCCAAGAGAAAAAATTATCAAATAAGATTTTGTAATATTTCTTCTCTCCAGAGTCCAACAATTTGTGTAATGACCCGCCCTTTGTCTGGGTTTTTTTCTGCAGCTGGATTACAGCTCTGAAAATATCTTTCAAAAAATGGCTTCATTTGCATTAGGCTACTGAAGACTTTCTGAATTGACCTCTAGAACAAACCACAATATGAAAGAGACTCTAGTCTTTAAAAGGATCCACAAAATCATCACCAACCTGTAGGAAGGAATACAATGTGTATCATTATATAACTTTTCAAATGAATGTTCCTCCAATGTATTAAAACTGTGTGATGAGATTATGATTTTGTTTTTGAACCAAAGCACTGCACCAATATCGAATGTGACACTGAGGTATACAACTTACATCAACATCACTAATACTCTCACATTTTCCCCCTCGGGCTGCATATGTGAGCAGTATAATATTGTATGCCCTATACTCTGTCTTTTGAAAGCGTAAGTACAGTAAAACTTACCATATTCTATCTTTTACATTCTTTCCTAAATGTGCTTAGGCTGTTTGCTTCCTAGAATGACTTCAGGCCATGATGCAGCTAGATGATATTTGAGAAAATTTAGATCATTAAAATAAAGAGGCTTAAAAGATGAATAAATAGGTGCGTGTTGAACAATAAGAACACATGGACACAGGGAGGGGAGCATCACACACTGGGGTATATGGGGAGAGACAGCGGGGAGTGGGGAGTTGGGGAGGGATAACATGGGGAGAAATGCCAGATATAGGTGATAGGAAGAAAGGCAGCAAACCACATTGCCATGTATGTACCTATGCAACAATCTTGCATGTTCTTCACATGTACCCCAAAACCTAAAATGCAATAAAATAGATATTTTTAAAAACAGATGAATAAATAATTCATCAAAAACAAGGTCCTCTCTCTGTTTTACAATCAACTGGCCCAAGTGCCTCCCAAAACTTCCAAGATGAAAGAAAATAATAGCTATTGGTATAAAAAGTAAAATAAGGAATTAGGCTGATTTAGAGGAGAAAACTAAAAGACATGGGCCTTACATACTATCTGAATTTGTCATACTGCAAACTAAAAATAAATGAAGAATGCTCTTCTCTTGATACTGAAAGTAAAATACAAAGAAATTCTAAAAAACCCTAATCATTGGTTTCATTTCTCAGTGGAACAATCTCTGTGTGTATCCATCATGTTGTGATGTATACAGAAGTCCCATTGCCTCACTAATGAAACATGAATCACAAATTTCAAGGAGTTCAGCTGTAAGATTCAAGTGTTCTGGAGAAACGCACACACTAAAATCTTGTATTTTTTATAAAATAATGGTACTCTGTTTCAAACCTCACAAAGACCTCACAGCTCAACCCCTCTTCTTCGCAGAAGAGGCTCAAGGAGGTAACTTCTTATTGAAAATCAAATAGGTTGTTAATGGCAGAAACAAAACTGAATTCAGGTCTTATCACTCCATCCAGTATTTACATACTCATCCTACTGCTTATGGCACCCAAAACAATGTGGTATAGTTTCACAGAGATCATGAGATCATGAAACCACTCACTACCCAAAGTTGTCAAATACTTCCAGTCTTTAGCTAAGAACCGACATACATTGATTCCCAAAGTTGTCAACACCCAAAGTTGTCAAATACTTCCAGTCTTTAGCTAAGAACTGACATACATCGATTCCAGCAATAAACCTTGCTTGCATTTCTACAATCACATGGAAGGACTTCATGTTAGTTTACATTATATCCTTTTCTAGGGAATCTTAAATGTGCAAAAGATATCGAAATGCATAGTATTTTCCCTATACTTGTCACCTCTGCCCCACCAAAAAGACTGAAGTCCTCAAAAAGATGGCAATAGCTTGCTGCTGTCATTCACTACAACTCAGATAAAAAAGGCTTGTGAGTGTGTAAGAATGTGCTGCTCAGTTCATGTATTAAGAGAAGCTGCCAAAATGAACTGATGCCAAAAAAGGAATGCTGTCATACTCTGACCAACTTAATATCATAATCAGAAAGTATTCAATTAACAATAACAGATAGCCCTCTGTTCTGAAAATGGTCCCTTTGTTCTCTCAGTATTTGCCATGATAATAATGAGGTCTTTCAGCAGGGGCAGCATCAGTAACGTTCACGTCAGAAACCTGGGGCTCACACATCCGCTACCCAGTGGTGCACTCTGCCTTTCTGGAGCCCAGCCATGGAATGCACAGACTATGCTGTTACTAGGCAGCCAGTTAGTGACCAAGGCTCACTGTAGCACTGGCAGAGCTTTCCCTTGAAGGAGAAAAACAAAAGCAACTACCTTCAGTAAAATGTGAATACAGTTTTCTCTGAATCAAGCATTTATATAAGTCATTTGAAAGTGAAAAGTATCAACATTCAAAGTTCAGAGTCACTCCCCCAAAACTACTGTTTCTGTTCCTAGAAGCTTCTAGAGATCAAAACAGTCTTGGACATCATGCAAAAATATTGTGAGTGAGCATTTATTTTTACGTTGAGAAAATTCTTAGCTTTTATGATTCTCAAAGAGACATGTGATCCCAAAAGAACTTTTTAGTTCTAATTTAAGAACATTTCCCAAGATCCCATCTCCTATAGATACAATAGAAAGGTAAAAATGCAAGACCGGCCTTCCACATATGCAGCATCTGACTGCATTTTTAGGGCTAGCCTTTTGGCAAATCAAGGAGATCTCTCAATAAGCCTAATAATCAGTTAGTTAGCTAATAAATATTCATTGAACACCTACTGTGGGCCACAGTCACTGGCTGCTACCAGCCTACTACCATTAAGGAGAGTCAGGAAAAAAAAAAAAAACTCCAATTATATACTCAGCAGCCAGGGCATGCAAGTTCAGATTTTAGTTCTGCCATTTCCTGGCTATGACCTTGGGCAGGTTACTTTAACTTTCTGTGCTTTCGTTTCCTCATCCATAGGTGAGGGTAATTATAGTACCTACCTCATATGCTTTTAAGAATGAAATGAAAGGTGTATGAAAAGCTCTGAAAGAGTGTGTGGCCACTGAATTCTATTCTCAATATCATTAGCAAGGATTTACCAGTTTATATACAGACTTCACATCTCTGTGTACAGCTCTGGAAGAAATACATCTCATCTCTTTCACCTCACTCTCTGCTGGTAGAAAGGATAGAGGAGCGATCCATCAGGGTTTCTATCTTAAGAGGACCTAACAGAGAGAGCCAAGTGTAGTTTCAGCTTTCTGGGTCAAATGCCACATGATATTGCCATTTCAAATCCACAGCCTATGGTTGTCAAAACTCTGCTATCCCAGCTCCTTGGTAAACTTGGAAGATTTTCCATCAGTATTCCTAGAAGCCCTATCCTAAACCCAGATGTTCTCAGAAGGTCCCTGCAGGGCCTAAGTGGTACTGGTGTAACTCCAATTCTTGTTCTGCCTCATCTATTGACTTAACATGCGGATTAGAAGGAAAATCGCTAGACCGTTTTGTGCTTGAATTTCCCAGTAGAATTATGTTCTATGAGGATAAATGAATAAATATCAAAGAACACAATTATTTCTGCCCTTACGAGGGGAACAGCAAAAGCAATCTATCTATTTTCTTATTTGTCTCACCTACTCAGCCTGAGAAAATTTTCTCAATGAATCCTTGTCTCCAAATCACTCCCAACTTATTACTGGGTTTGGAGCAATTTTTATTCCCTCAATTTTTGAGGAAAAAACCCCACTTTCTCCATAGAGATTTAGCTAATGTAGAATTGCATTTTCCAACTAAGTTTGCCCAAAAATCATGTAAAACCAAGTTCAACGACATATCAATTCTTTAATCATTCTTTTATACTAATAAACATGTCATAAATGTCACTTTATACATGTATATTTGGGTGAATAAATATCTTTTCATGTGTCTCCAAATCTGTCTTTTAAAAATGGAATCCATTCTTATGAGAATTTTCATTTCAGTGACTCTTCACAGGATATTACCCCAAAGCAGATGAATACCCAAGATGCACAAAATTTTGAATATACTAGTTTTAAACATACTAGTGGGTTATTTGATCAACCTTTGGAAGCAGACTAGGAAGGCTCTTGGCATTTGTAATTATTGGTTTGATACCTTCAGGGAGGTAGGAATGTGTCTATCCTGTTTACTCTATGCCCTGAAGCTAGCTCAATGTACAACATACACTAAGCTTTAAATATTTATCTAGTAAAAGCATAAATAAAGGAATTCCAGTTATAGTTACTGATATGATCACATATGGAATTTGAATCTGCTAATTTTTAGTTTATATTCTAGTCGTATTAGGACTTTAAGGATTAAATATTACAGAAAGCTTCTCTTCTCTCGGGAGAACTTGAGACTAAATATATTACAATTACGAAGAAATGGTGGCATACATATCAGGAGCAGCGTGAGCAGTAACTAAAGCATGAGAAGAAACTCAAAGTATTTTCTCTTTCCGCTCTATTACTTCTTGTGCATCTGCTTTGTTCTTTCTCCCTGCAAGTTGTCTTTAGTTGATATAGAGCAAGAGTGCATGAATCTGAGTCTTAACCCACTTATCCTGGAGGATGCAAATTCTTTTGTGTGAAAAATCAGACCTTGACGATGACTTTGAGCAAGATATAAATAACTCACAAGCGTAGTGTTCCAATAATGGAACACTTGGCATAAATGGGTTAAATCTGAGTGACAGTCACAGCCTCTTATCAACATCCACACATGAAGGCTGTTTAACATGCATATTCATAAAATCTATGGCTAGAGAATGGGGTGGCAAAACCTTTGCAGCAATCATATCTAGGATCAACATGATAGGGTCAGTCACTCTGCATAAGACCAGTACAGCAAGGGCCTACCCAGTAACACTTATAGGAGACCAGTCTCAAAAAAGGAGATTTCCCATTTCCAAAGATGAGAAATAGGAGCTTTCATAGTTCCAAGGACTTTCTCTCTCATAAAAGTAGATGCTGTCCCTTCACTCTTTCCAAATTCTCACAAGTTGAGTCTCTTGCTTTGGATGGTGAGACCCAGATTGTTACTTAAGCAAATGCTCTTCAAGTTGAACTACTATCATTTGCCACCAAAGAGTCTTGAGTGATTATGGATGGTGACCATATAATTTCGCTTCTAAATCAGAACACTTTGAGAGAAGACATTATTAATAATTATACTGGGACAACAGATGTAAGCAGAGAATGTCCCAGGCAAAGTAGGACATACGTCATTTTATGAATAATTCTCAAACTGATATTGTTTCCTAATCCACATGGAGGAACAGGATTTTAGCTGATAGCATCAAGTTTTTATGTTCTCAGGTGAAGGTCATGATGAGAGAACCATTTCTCTTTTTCAATCCCGATTCCAAAAAAACTGAAAGACCAATTACTTGTGACCAAGGAGATTAGGTCACATTATATATAAAATAAACTCTGGGAGCTCTGCAGCCCTAACACTGCGTGTTTGTTTTGTTGTTGTTGCTTTTGGAGTATAGTTTGGGGAAAGAAGGGTTGTATTTCAAACAAAATTAAGTTTTTAGGAAGCCAACTGTTGGGATTTTATCCTACTTACATAGGTTTAAATACATAGGTGTAGAGAAGCCCTAGAAGCCAAAAAAAATCCCATCAAAGTAACTATACAATTTAACGAGCTAGCTTGCTACAATTCTATCGATGCTTGCAGAAAACATAAAACCCCTATGTCAGAAACAAAAGATTTTATCATGTATAGCAAAGGTAGTCACTGCCCACCACTACTAAGTTGTAGACCATCATACTATTTCCAGCTCTGACATCAACTGATGTATTGTCTGCAACAAGTCATTTGGCTTTTCAGATAGTCAGTCCTCACCTTTATTTTTGCACTATGTAGACACAGCCCAAAATAGATTTCAGAACTACTTTAAGAAACAGTTCTTGAGAAATTATTAATTTTATTGAGCAATCAATTACCCCATATATTTAAAAGGTTACTATGTTACCCAATAAATTACAATTTAGTTTGAGATTATAAGGTATAGTAATCTGTAATTAAAATTATAAATAGAAAACAAGATAAAGCAGACATTGTTCAAATAACACTAGATTCAAAACTTGACCATTTGTAGTGCTGTTACTGTGTTGATTCAGCAGAAAAGCGATGAAGTATTACATTATGAATGTGAGTTTGAAACAGGAACCCTCTTGGATAAATGCCATTGAACCACACCAAATCCTTTATTTTGTTAAAATCGCCCTCTCGGATTTTTCCAACTGATTATACATATTTGTCCTTTATGCTTCATTAGTTTCTCAACTTGCAGACATAAATAAAATGTTTTGCTCAGTGAATTCATTCAGTCGTAGTCATTGAAACTATGACTTTATCTTTAAATGATCCATGTTATATTTTTCTATGCTATAAAATAATTTAGAATATATTTGTTGGGAAATTTTACTCTAGTTTTTACAGCAAGGTGAGGTAATATGACCCAATAGTTTTGCTCTACTTTCACATGGTCTTTTTGTTCTAGCTTCTATCACCTTTCTCTAGAATGTTAATTGCATGTGAAATCTGATAGTAAGTAGACCAATATATTTACATACAGCCCTAATTCTTTCAACATTATATTTATTGTGATTAGTTATTTATAGATTTCCACAAAAATATACTGATATTTTCAGCAATTCTTTTTCCTTATTCTCATGAGAATATCTTGATTTTTTTTAGAGGAATTTGTGTGCATGTATGTGTTTATCATCTGAGATGATACATTTTAAAATTCCGTAACAGAGTTTTAATTGGACAAAAATCCCTTCAAATGCACTAGCAATAATGGAGGTTCCCTTTTCTGCTACAGTCATGAAGAGATAAGTATCATTAACAATTGGAAGTTCCTCTTTTCTCTGACAGCGTCCATTTTTCTGTTCATAACTGTCGCATTTTACTTCAGGAACTGCTCATACCTGGTTGCAAATAAAGGAACAGCTTAGAATCATGTGTATGTCAGTTCAGCTAAAGAAGATATAGATGCTAATCAATGGATTGCTAGAGTGGTAAAAGTTCTGGTTTTTCACTGAGAATGAACAAACATGTCACGACAAATAAGATTACTGTTCCATCATATTCTGCTTCAAACTCAGAAGACTTCGGAAATCAAATCAAATAAATGTAGCCACCCAAACCCTATGCGGGATTTATTTTTTTCTCATGTGCATTGGTGAAAGTGGCAGTAGATCATAATACAATTGATAAACAGTTTACCAGAGAAAAAATTAGGACCACAGCATTAATATTTTTAGCCAAATGATAAAATTGATTTTTAAAATGTATTCAGATTTTTAGCCTCATTGATAATTTACTGATTCATTCATCCTCAATGTGTGCCAGGTGCTGAAGAATAGCTGCCTTTTAAACAAGGTCTCTGTCATTGAGGAGCTGACCAAGAGGAGTGCTCCCTAGTGGGGGAGTCTAGCAATAAACTAATGAAACAATAAATAATTAAACAAGTACAAAAAATGATGAACACAAGGAGGAAAATAATCAGCTTATTCTGAGAGAGAAAAATAATGTTAGTTATATAGGATAGGCAGGGAACTTCTATTAAACTAAGACCCAGAAGAGGAGAAGAAGCCTCTTTGGGAATAGCTGGATTTCTGTGGGAGCAAGAAAAACAAATGAACAATCAGAAAAGAGGTTAAAGATGCAAAGGAGTTTACAGGAGCTCCAGGGCACTGTAGCTTCTGTAGTAAGGGCAAAGGAGATTGAGCCAGATCTGCAAATAGACTGAACCCAGTATGAAGATGAGGTAATTATGGTACCTGAGGAAGTCGGGCTTCCTACCATCACTGAGGAGAACTGGGAAGAGAGGCATGGTTGAATTGTGATAGACTCTTATAAAGTAATCATTGTTGCTAAAAGATAGGACAATTCCTAAATAAACTCACTACTCAAATTTGCAATTAAATAGTCATCATTTTCAACTAATTATAAAAGCTTATAAATGAATATGGTAAATTTTCATGTCATATGGTTGACACTACCCAATCCCTACAACTATTTGTAAGTCAACATTCAGTGAGAGAGAACAGAACTGGGTTCTAAAGGACCTGATTTCTCTTCCACCCCTTGGACTTTTATCACTAATAATTGCAGTCATGGAATAGTTTTAGGATAGTAAAATGTTTTATGCTAAATTATTTTTTTTTCGTCTGCAACTATTTGGCTCAGTTGATTATTGCCAGTGGTAATGGGTCTTTATATAGGTTAAACATTACATCTTCATAATTTAGTTAGTTTTACCTCTTCCAAGGCCTCAACTTGTACCCGTAAAACTCTACTGTTTTTTTCTCAAAAAAATAAATCATGTTTTGGTGTCCTTTTAAAAAAAATAATCTGCCAATACAAGAATAACACAAAGCATAAGTCCTAAAATTATAAGTCAATGCTGTCACATGCAAAGAACATTCAATATTCTTTTGTCATATAGTAAAATTCTTGCTTTGTACTAAAACAAGAATTTAAAAGTAAATGACTAAGATCATAAAAAATTATGATAAAAAGAGAAGTAAATACCCAGCCCTGACTGTAAAGAACTTTATCCTAAAAATACCTTAAAATTATCTTAAAAATAAATCCTGTGGGTTGATTACTAACATGACTCAGAAAGAAACTGCCTGTCCATTTGCAGGTGAATGTGATAGAACAGAAAGGAAAAGGTTCAAAGAAACCAACTCATTTGAAGTTTCCATCCTCTTTTTAAAAAAAGGAGTGAAATGGGTGATTATTTTTACTCTCATTTTCAAGATAAAATAAACTAGTCTGTTGGAACCTGAAAGATCTTATTTGGAGGTTACCTGAGAACCATGGGATATGAGAACAGCTCCTGTATAGCACAGAAAGTGAGCTGAGTGGCAAAGATTTACTTTGAGAAGCCAATACCATGGCAAGGAACTTCAGTAAAAGTAGAAAATAGAGAGAGAATAGGAACAATGGGGACCCAGAGAAAAGAGGTTCCCTTCTAGTCTCTCCTGAAAAATCAAAGTCAGTTTGTTGACATAGAACCATAGGTTGAACCTTGGCAGACTGAAAGCTCAGTCATAAGATGGTGAGTTCTTGATGTGTTTAAAGAAAATTTATCCCCAAAGCCATAATAACTAGGTCACCAGAAGTAAGAATTATACCATAGTGAATTATATGTATCACTTCATATAAGGTGTTCAAATGTTAATTTTCCTAAAATCTAAAGACCACTGACCATTGCATTGAGAGTTTCCCATAAAGACACCAATAAGAAACAGCAAGAAAACACTACAAATCTTTGGTAGAATAAATTCTCCTGACCCAAAATGGTAAGCATGTCATGTTTGCATAGGACATCAGTGACAGGAGATATGACAAGACAACACAGCTGGAGAATGTGACAAATAGTCAATGTCTAGTTCTAGTGAACACTGACCTTCTGTTCCACAAAAGAGGAGCCAAAGATCCTGAAGGACTTATTTTATTCAGGAAGAAAGACAATTCATGCCAACCACACCAAGGGTCTGAAAGTTTCATTATTTCATCACCATAGAGCAATGGAAAAGAAGTACTTTCTACTTTACAGTCACTGCATCAAAATCCAGCCCAACTAAGAATGTCTTTGAAAGAAATAAGGTTCCCTGGGTAGCTGGTATTAAGAAGTGTAGGCTAGATCATATAGATCATAAATTTATCCTTAGCTAGAACATTTCAGCCATGTATAGTTAAAAAGGCCAAAAACACTTAGGGCAGAATAAAGGCATGGTGGAGCTACCAGCTTTCTGCTACATGTCCATGTCACCCAAATAAGTGATGTTAATAGATTCATTCCCCTTTCAAAGACCTCTGCATTACAGGGAAACAAGACAATAAACACCTAAACATACGTGACCATCACATTCTGAACCAAACTCAGCAGTTATCTCTCTAGTTATAGCAGCACTGTCCAATAAGGTAGGCTCTAGACACATGTGGCTATCAAGCACTTGAAATGTAGTTTGTGATGTGTTGGTGGTATGAAATATACACTAGATTTAGAAGACTTAGTGCCATAAAAATGTAAAATATTTCAGTAATAATTTTTACTGGGTACATGTTAAAATAAGGTACTGAATATGTTGGATTAGATAAAATATACTAAAAATAAGCTTACTTGTTCCTTTTTAGGTTTTTAATGTAGCTACTAGAAAATTTTAATTTACATACATGGATCACAGCATATTTCTATTGGAAAATGCTGAGCTATAGCTTTCACATAGTACTGAGAAAAAACAAACAGCAATGGAAACATGAGTTTCCTTCTCCAAGAAGTCTTGGCTGCAGATCGAGTACTGTGCCTCACAGTCTTTTATCACTAAGAAGCTGAGAGATGGAAGGCTACACTTTCCAGGTGACTGATAAATTAGGAAATCTATGATTCGATAAAAACTAAACCAAAAATCAATGAAATACACTACATGTTGGAAACTGCCAGAGCTCTTAAGAGAACAAGAAAAAGTGAGCTCACAGAATTGCTGAAACAGATCTCATTCAGATAGGTACACTAAAAGCAGTCAGTGTGAGGGCTGCATGAACTCAGATGTTGAAACTAAAGTGATTTGTACTCCAGGATGCATTTGCAAATTTTCTGTAGGCATATATCAACATAAAACAATCCCAAAAGTGAAGTTCACTCTGTGGCATATTGATGATTAGCCTGTTCAATATCTATTCCAAAGTCCTTTTTGTATTCCTTCCCATACCACAGAGCTACTCTACAGAGATTATTTTCCAGACTTCCTAGCAGCTTGCGTTCCAGATATGATTTTTCTGTCAATCAGATACACAAACACAAGAATTGAATTTGGAACTAAGTGGGAATATAGCAAAGCAGGAGCATCCCTGTTGAAAGATTGATTCTCAAGCTGATGGGGGAAAGCAGCTTCATTTGGACAGGCAGCTCTCTGATGGTGGTCAGAGCTGCAAATCCTTGGTAGCCCAGTTTTGCCATGAAGATTTGGGAGTTGTTGCTAGAAGCTCAGACTAATATATGTCTCTTCAGCTACCAAAGGTATATAAAAAATGGTACCTATCTCATAAAGTTGTGGTAAGGATTAATGAACTGGTATATTAAAAGGCTTGACACAATGATTGGCACCTAGGAATCTAGGTGTTAGCTGTTATTAGATTTTTAATATTGGATACTAGGATTTGAATCCAGAGTTAATTATGGAGGGTATGTGCACAGGAAGTAAGATTTTGGTCAGAGATAAAACTAATTAAATTTTCCACCCAGGGAAAATCCCATAATCTGGAGTCACATGTTGAAGATTAGTCGAAGCATCTTCTTCCATAAATTCTTGAGAGATGGTAACTATAGTAGGTAAGAGTAAAAGAATATGGAATAGAGGAACTTCCTACACAGCAATATTCCAGGAAGCTAATTGCCTGAGATTGTTCAGGAAAATGTGTGCAGATGGAGGAACCATAAATAGAATCATCTCAATTAAAATAACATAGAAAGCAAAACAAACAAAAACTTCTTTTGCTGCTGAGTTCTCATATTAATGAAAAATGTTAATTGATGGTTGAACAAAGTTATTATCTAGGACTTCGTTGTTGCCAACTTCATTTCCAGAGGACACCACTAATTAATCCTTTAAATGTCCATTGAGTGTCCTTTGTTCCTGGCACTAAGCTGGCATTGGGAATAAAATATCAGAAAGCAAATCAGTGGCTTACAGTTTTAATGTTGAGGATTTAGAGGAGCTGACATGAGAAAGGAGACTTTGAGTAGGAAAGAAGTCAACCTTGGGAGACACATGTCAGGGTGGGTAGAAAGTAATGAAGTAATATTCCCCATAAGTTTTTAATTCCTTCATTTTTGCACTTTAATCTTCTTAGATACTTCCCTTCACCCTAGAGAGGATCAATAATCAATCTAGAAGCAATGCTATGAGCTGCTTGGCAAAAACCAGGGAAGCAACTATAATTTTATAAAACAATCTCAAATGTATATACAAGTTACAAACTTATAAAAAGAAATTTATTTCTGGATAATTTGAGAATAAGTTGCTGGCATGACACTCATCACACTTAAATACATTAATGTATTTTCAAAAACAAGAATGCTTTACTACACAATCACAATGCAACCATTAAAATCAAGAAGTTAACACTGATTAATACTACCACCAATTAATCTTCAGATCCCATTCACCAGTTGTCCCATTAATGTCCTTTATAGGATGCACCTCAGAACCACACATTGCATTTACTTGTTGTCTCTTCAGTCTTCTATCTGGAACAGTTCCTTGACATTCATTAACTGGGAACTTTTGAGGTTTACAGGTCAGTCACTGCATCACAATATCCTCAATTTTGATTATTCTGATTATACTGACTAGGTTAAAAATGGCACAGATGTGGGCTGTGTTCTTCTCTTTGCAGCCTATCAGGTAGCATATGGTCTCTATTATTTGTTACTTATGTACACTTTGATCACTTGATTAAGTGAAGTCCGCCAGACTTCTCCATGCAAAGTTATTCTTTATTCCCCTGTAACTAATAGTTTGTGCAGAGGTACTTTTGAACTATGTATATAGTTCAAATTTTCAATTTATTATGTATATCAATAGGGATTAGTGCTTTCCTATGTTATTCAATAGATTATAATCTATCATTACTTATTTTGATGCTCAAATTATCTCAGATTTGGTCAGTGGGATTTCCTTTAAACTGTCTTCTGTGTCTATTTGATATGCCCACATCATTCCTTGAGAGCTTCTTTGATTTCTGGCATAAAAAGATGTTCCAGACTCACTGTACTTTCCCTCCCCAGTTCTGGAATCAGCCATTTCTCAAAAAAAATCCTGATTCCTTTTGGCTGAAACTAAGAGTACTGTCAGCTGTCAGACAGTTCAGGGAGTGTCCCAGCTACAGACAGCCACCTTGCTCAGGGTTACACTCTACCCTGTGCAGCCCAATGAAGGCAGGTAGAAAAGTTTGTCCCTAAATATACCTCCTGTAAAATCCAAAATATAGTGGAGGCCAAGACCTAGTCACTAGTGTATTCATTGGCATTGGGGTGTTGCTTCTCCCAGGCCTTCTCAGCAGGCAGTGCTATTGAACATCTGTGTATGTATATGGCTGTCATAGGCTTTAAATGTCCCCCTAAAGGTTATTCACATTCTAATCTCTGGAACCTGTGAATACCACCTTATGTTTTCTTATTGTTTTGTTTTGTTTTGCTTTTAAAGAAGTGGAGCAGGTTTGAAGATGTAGTGAAGGCTCTTGGGATGAAGAAATTACCCTGGACTATCCAGGCTGGCCCAATATCATCACAAGGAACCTTATAAGAGACAGGCAGGGGCACCAGCATCAGAAAAGGAGATGTGACAAGAAAAACAGGAATGATCCAGGGCCACAAGCTAAGGACTGCCGGCAGCCTCTAGAAGATGAAAAAATCATAGAATTTGATTCTTCCCTAGTTTCCAGAAGGAACAAAGCCCTGATGACACCTTGATTTTTTTAACTCAGTAAAACTAATATTTAATTTCTGGTCTCTAGACCTTTGAAAAAATTAATTTCTAATGTTTTAGTCAGCAAGTTTGTGATAACTTGTTGCAGCAACCCTAGGAAACTAATTCAACATCTTTTACCACATGGAAACCTTCCTGACCCAGCCCAGACTCTAATATCCCACATCAGACAATGATCCTTCCCAAGCCAATGTGAAGCCCTCCTCACCCACTGGGTTCCAACATCCTGAGGTACAAAGTACTCCTACAGAACAACCTCCTCACCCTGAGCAGACTTAGATTTCATGCAGGGCCATGCTCTGTATGGATGCTCTCTTCTCACTCCATCTAGGTTCCAACTCCCCTACACACACATCTGTGAACCGCCCTTCTCTGCAGACATCTTCCTCCCCCTTCTTTTGCCCCAATAACACATTTAAGTCTACCCTTCCATGGGCACATTTTTCTCCCATTGTTTACAACCAAGGAACAATCTTCTTTTCCCACCACAGAAAGCCAGACATTTATTATCTGAGAAACTGAACCAGGCAGTCTCCAGACTTGGGCGTCTGGAGAACCTAAGGAAGATCTTCATACACATTAAATGGGAGTTCCTCCTCCTGTTATTTTCTAAAAAGGCTGGCAGTCAGGCTTGTACTTAACCAGGTAGGAGATTATGGTAATCTTCCCAGGGGAAAGTGAATGGTCTCAAGAATCTACAGATATCTGGAAGCACTCTCTCACCAAAAAGACTAGTCAAAAATTACCTCCCAGGCACGTAAGTTCTAATTAGCACCTTAGTGCAAAACATTTGAAAGACTGGACAGCAAATTACCAGATATTTAGGAAAACTTCCAAAATGAAAGGTTAAAAAACAAAAAACAGAAAGACAAAAGTACTCCAAAAAAAAAAAAAAAAAGACAACATAGGGAGCAACAATTCAAATATGTATAAATTTATTATTAGATTAAAAATGGATTCTATAAAATATAAACAAAAGACTCATGAATAAAAACAGAATGAATTAAATTTTTAAATTCAGTAGAAGAATTTAAAGACAAAATTGAGGATTTCATCTACAAAGTAGAACAAAAAGGCAAAGGAAATATAAGAGAAAATATGATGAAAAGGAGAGTAATTGCAGGCTACATAATATCCAACTAACAGAAATTACAAAAAAAAAAATAAGGAAAATCAAAGATACAACACAAATTTTAGCAGAGATGATGAGCAACATAAATCTCTATACTGACGTTCATAGTGTCCAACACAATGAATTAGAAGACAAAAAAAACAAGGAAAAAAATATCTGTACCACGATGCAACATGGTGAACTTTTTGAACACAAGAAATAAGAAAAGAACCCTTGGCTGGGTACAGTGGCTCATGCCTATAATCCCAGCTCTCTGGGAGGCCAAAGCAGGCAGATCACTACAGGTCAGGAGTTTGAGACCAGCCCGGCCAACATGGAAAAACCCCATCTCCAATAAAAATACAAAAACAATTAGCTGGGTGGGGTGGCAGGCACCAGTAGTCCCAGATATTCAGAAGGTTGAGGCAGGAGAATTGTTTGAACCCAGGAGGTGGAGGTTGCAATGAGCCAGGATCGCGCCACTGTACTTCAGCCTGGGTGACAGTGAGACTCCATCTCAAAAAAAAAAAAGAAAAGCTAGGTTATGTACAAAAGAGAATAAGAATAACATCGTATTTTTTTATAATCTAGAATTCTATATCCAGTTAAGTTATCAATGGTAAGGAGAGAATACCAACGTTTTTAGACTGAAAGGACTCAAAATTGCATTTCCCGTGAAGTCTTGGTCAGGAGAGGCCAGGCTACAAGTTATTGCCAAATGCTTACTGTTGTACAAGTTTATCTCTCACATGCTCACAGTTTATGTGAGTCAAGGAGACACTCCAGGGCAGATGTTTCCCATGGCAATCTGGCAATCCAGGCTTGTTTTTGATCTTGTGACCTTCTCAACACAAGAGGTTTCCTTCATGGGGAAGAAACTGCTTTGGCCTATAACAGGCACAGGTCTCTTCTACTAAGGGTTCATTGACTAGAACTAGTCAATGGCCCTGCATGACTGCAAGGAGTCAGTGAATTGTCACCCTCCATTTTTCCAGGGCAAGAGGAAAACTGATTAGGGAGGGGTACTGGAAGAGTCTACCACATTAACTTAGGAAACCACTGTGGACTGGACTCAATCAAGCAAAACAAGGAAATTAACCAAGACAAAATAAAACATGAGATCCAGAAAACAAGGATTCCACACCGTCAGGTCTGAAAAACATTCTGCCCATATTAAAGCAGGACCTAGGGCTCTGAGTAAGAGGGCTGTAGAAAAAAATAATGAAATTTACAGACGCTGTAATATATGTAAAGATTAATGAAAAAAAAGTTCATTGCCAGTTGTAATGAAAAATAATAAAACAAGTACTTAGAAAACAATGCAAATAGAAACGTGGTAGATAGGAAAAAACTGAAAGTTGTATAAGAAAGAAATTATAATTATATTCACTACTTGTCTTAGCAATAACAATTTATGTAGTCATATTAATGCAAACCTTGACTATTACTTAAAACAAAATTATATAACTACAATGGAGTAGGAATGAAAAGAAAGAAAGTGTAAGAGTTAAATACTCATTGGCCAATATTAAGACTTCAATATTTAAAGCCATAAATTGATAAATCAGGGAATAAGACATCATATGTATATTGTACAACCCCTCCTATAACTCCCATCATCTCCTTTCTGAAGTTGTTGTCTTCCCATGGGCTGAGCCACCGTCCCCACATCCACTATTCTGTCAAGTTCCCCAAATGGCTGGAGTTAAGATGAAGTCCACCACCTGTATGGCCCACACACTCCACGTGCGAAGCACATTCATATTGGGTCACTCTTCCACCCCTGGACTTCAATGGAATGCCACACCGCAGGGAATGGAGTAGGTCTTCCCTAGTGACCACCAGGGGCCAGATGACATGATATCCAAGTATGAAAGACTGAATATCCCATGGAGTGAACTCTGATTTAAGGGAAAAATGAGACAGGAAGAAGCCAAACAGATCATTATCCTTCCTTCTTCCCATCCCCACAGTATTCTGAGACAGCGTTCCTCATCACAGCCCATCTGAAGTTCACATGCACAGGTGATGTGATTGCTAATGTCCAATGGTGACAAATTACATGGCATTGTTTTGTGCTTTTGTTGCCTGACTTCCCTTTTTCCTCACTCTCACCTCTCTAAGCTTATGCCATACAAATAAAGTATCAAAACACGGGTTCTTGAGTTTCTTTGTTTTTAGAGGATCTAGGCTAAGATAGCTTATTATTTTAAAATATAGAAATATACATTCAAAGAAATGGCTGCCTCTGGAGAATGAGACTGAAGTATAGGGAGGGTGACATCGATATTACTTTCCTTTGTAAGCCTGATTTTTTAAATTATTGCCATATATTATTCTCATAGAATAAAAATTAATTTTAAAAGCTAATATATTGTAGCTATCATTGTACACATTTTAAATTGTTCACATACTTTTTAGTAAGTTTTCCCCACAGATCAGAGGAACAAGCTAACAATTATTTTACTATTATAATGTAGTGACATAAACCTCTGCATTCATACACATTGTATAGATTTTTCTGGAATAAAAAACCTTTTTATGGAAAGTGAAGGAAGATGTCACCTTAAGATCAATACCTCCTTGTATCCTGCTTAAAGTGCTATATTCTTGAAATGGCAGCAACTGCTGCATAACCGAATAGCAATAAGCCAATCTATAGACTCATCTTAATGAATTATAGAGGAAAGAGAAGCAGCTAAAAAAAGCAACCATTTTATTTTTATATTGAGTGTCTTTTGAAAAATGGAACTGAGGGTGGAATTAATGATTTAATTAAACCACTTAATGTTTTATTAAAGTCAATATGGCCTAGAGTTCCTGTGCAACCATCAATTTATCAATAAAACTTCCTATTTGTTTTTGCCAAAGAATTTATATTATTAGACATGCCTGTATTACAGAGCTCTAATTATTTCCAGAAAATTATATATGCTCTTGTATTCCAAAACCCTTCCATTAGAGAAGCACAAATTTCTACTGAAAAAAAAAAAAAAAAAAAAAAAAAGTCAGGTCAGGTTCTAAAACCATGATTTATTCAGCTTGGTTACTACTCTCTATGAGTAGTTCTATTTCTTCTCTATTCAGCAGAATATCTGTTCAGGCTTTACAGTGAAGGAGGGGCTCAAGGTCACCAATGCAAAACCCACCTAAGGTGGATGCCTCCTGCAGGAGGCATTGAAGCACCAAAGGTAATTTTCTCACCAAAACCTGTTAGTTCCTTCCCTTTCTTTGGAGTATGTCTTTTCTTATCCCTAACTCCCCCAGTTCTACATCCAAGATCAATTTATTTATTAGTCACTGAAATTAAATGGCCAGTTAGGTAAAGTGCAAAGTTGTTAAGGAGAGGCTTCTAAGATAATTTACAAATGCTAACCTATTTTCATTTGAAGCCTTAAGATTAGATTAAAATTTTTCTGAAAGAAAGAGGAAGAGCATGGAAATGCAAAATCAAAGAATGAAATGTGATCCAACATATGTGTGTTCCCTGCCATACCAAGTTTCCACTTATATGGCCTCACTTACATAGCTCTATTTATAAGACCCAGGATAGCATGACACTACAGGCCAATCCATTATAGGAGAGATAGATTCATGCCCACACCAGTCCTGTTAATATCTTTTGCTTTGGTCTGTGTATTGCTAGAGGGAAACCTTCCAGACAAAAGCTGAAAGGAGTATCTGTCCCTGTAATGCTAAAGTCTGTGTTCACAGATCAAAGCCTCTCTCAGTGGATCTTGTTCCCACCCTCTCTTAGAGCCAGCATCTTCTCTGGTCCCTCATTTAACACAAAACACAGATACACAGAAGAATGTTTTAGTCAAATTTATGATAAACATGCTTCTGGTCTACCCAACATTACAGATTCATTTTCTCACACTTTAGCCTAATGAATTTTTATGACACTTATTTGGTCCAAATTAAACGTTTTTTTAATCCACAAGTTTCAAATTATTTGTTTTACTACCAGATACTGACCAACTGGGTAGACTTACTTTATACTGCAGTTGGTGTGCCTAGAGGAATATGCATATGCTTTTGACTGTCCCACATGGCTCTCTTTGCCTATATTCTCTCCACTCAGTCTTCTCCTACACCATTTGTCTCTTTATGTGTTTTTTTTCCCTCACCTTTAATTCTCTACCCAAAGTGTTTCCAATCCTTATTCTGGCCCTGATTGCTGAAATATGTGTTGAGTTTTTAAAATCATTTTCTTCTAAGGAATACCTGATAGAAGATTAGTAGTGTCATCTCAGAGTTATAATACTGGCATTTTGATACACTGAACATATATAGATAGAATATATACACATACACACACATACAAATATAGTTTCAGTTAATGATCTTTCTCCCTAGAACACAGACATGTATAATTTTAAATAAAACTGCCTAAGAAATTTATGCATGCATTCTTTTAAGGAAGAAAGGGAGGAAGGGAAGGACTGAAATTTTCTTTAACAACCACCAACCTCGTTTCTCATTTCTCCTATTTATTTTTTGTCCCATAGGCAACTCGCCCACACCAGGCAACCAGTAGCACAATATACATAATTTTCTTTCAAATTTTTTATACTTACATGTATCCAGAAATAGCACACCGTACATATCCTTCTACCACTTGCTTTTTTATTCAACAATAAGTTTTGAGCTGTGTCCCTAGTGATTTATATAGATCTAGGGCACTGTCATTCATATTTTTGTCAAAAGTGCTCCTACAACTTTACCCCCATGACTTGATAAGGGAATATCTTTGCTTGCTAAGTATATGGGACAAGTTCCCTCTCTATCCAACAATAAGTGCCCTCAGAAACATATTCACCATCACTAATTAATAGAAAGGCAACTTTAAATTCCAGATTTAAAACCAGAATGGAAAGCTTTCTTTTAGAAAATTTAAATAATTTTATACTTTAAAGAAGCATTTCTCCAGCTGACTAAATTAAGGCACTATGAAAGTTCAACCTAAGAATATTCCTTGGCTTTGAATATGTTGCCTTTTCTTGTGTTTGGAAATTAGATACATTCTTTTTTCCCCAAAAAAGCTCTTGCCAAACTGTATTTTCTTTTGAAAGAGTTAAGTAAGTGTCAATAGGCAGGCTAGCTCCCTTGATAATATTTCCTTTACTCAGATTATCTATTTTGGGTGAAGTTTTGCATACAGAGATGCGCTCACTCTTCTTGACACATTTCCAGAAAATACGCAAATAAGGCTCATATTCTTCTAAAGCCTTTTACTCCATTGATGTGCAGTAGTTAACACTCCTCCCCACTGCCCTAAAACCTCACTGTCTCTTTTTTTATCGTCTCAGAAAAGAAAAGTTGCTTTTAAAAAGTTCTTTCCTCTCATCCCTCATCCTCCTCCTTCCACTGATTGCTTCAGGAATTGTTTTCCTACTGTTGACCTAGTTTTCATTTGTTTTGCTTCTTTAAATGCTCCTTCTGGATGCAATGTACTACCTAGAATTTTAATGAAACTCCCAGGAAAGCCATCTATGTGCTCAATGATGACAGCATACATGTATCAGAAGGATGGTGGATCTCTTGATACCCACTTCGGTCCAAGGTTCAGGTCCCTGCATTACATCCAGACTTTGCCAATCAATTCATCTCCTCTGCTGCTGTTTCAGACTTCTCACCTGACACATCCAACACTGCCTCCTCCTTCTTTCTTCCCACTGGCCCAAGTTCTTGCAGTCTCAGCCATGAGACAAACCTTTTCTATCCATAAATGCAGGTAAGGTTACTGCATGCTGTCATTTTAGGAATCATAAAACATGACCTGTCTACACCATTGGAAAGTAATGCTGCCTTTATCTATCGGCAGGATAAAAATTGGCATTTACTGATGAGAAATAAAGCAGCACAGTGAATGAAAAAGCAAATTCATCAACTATTGAAAAGTACACCATTTCCATACAATTAGACACTCTGGTTGGTCCATTTCCCTCAAATGTTTTCTGCCCTTTTTCCATCTGTTCTGTACTTCTAAATACTTTTCTCTAACTCTTCTACAACACTAACTTGAGTAACCTGAAGGTTAAAGCCTCCAGGTATTAAAAGAATTGCCAGTCATGCAAGCTGCCACAAGTCAGCTAATGCAGATACTCTGGAGAAGTTAGCACTGGAAACAAAGCAACATGACCTTTCTGTTTGGGGACATCATTTATTCTACATATTTTTCCCAGTTCTGCCAAGAATTCATTGATTAAAGCAGATGACATCTGAGATAATACCTGTTCAGACTCACCTTAAGCCAATGGATGACTTAACTTAGCACATTCTTAATTCTCTGTATTTATGCATATTCTCCTGAAAAACTGTTATTTAAGCTGATTTTCTTTTAACATGTTTCCAAAGAAAATTCCCAAGTCAATTAGTTCATAATGAGAGAATATAAACTTATTTAATATCAACCTAAGTAAAATCCATTGGACAAGATAAATGTATAGCTTAGAAATACAGATTGTATTCTCTAGTCAAAGGTACATAATTTAGGGCTTAAAAACTTACTTTGGATCATGTGTACTTCTGTTACTCTCTATCTGGGTAGATGACTGGATCTTATTGCTCATCCTTTCGAGTTTCTACAATGAGTGTTCTTAGTGTCAAGAATAAAAATGGATGTATGTACATCAAGTCTTGTTCCATGTAATGCTGCCCCTGTGTCAGGGAGAGTAAACTGATAAATCTCTGATGTCTGGATAATGTAGCCTAACACTAGGATGAGAATACTGAACCTGGTCAACACCAAACTTGTCACCATTCAGACACAGTATCTCATGTAACCCACTGCCAATCCCCACCACCAGAAATCTGCTGGCAAGCCTGTGTAGATATTTTGGGATGTTTTAACTGAAGGCCACATCCTTTTTGCTCTTACTGGCATTACTCTCATTTAGACCCTCACGGTTTCAGTTTCTATTAGATTAGCAGCCTCTCTCACCATTTCCCTAGCACAGTTCATTCTCTCTCTGACTGTTGATAAATCTTCCATTGAAAATGCCATGTGTATCATGTCAGTTTCTTCTTCTGAAGCCTCTGCTCTGCAGCAGTAGTAGGCAGGATAACGGCTCCCAAAGATGTCCATACCAGATATTGTGACATGTCATATCATATGACAAAAGAAAATCTGCATGTGTAATTAAAACTACAGATTGTTAAATACAGAGATTATCCTTGATTATCCTGGTAGACCCAATTGAATCACATGAGCCCTTGAAAACAGAGAACTTTCTACAGCTGGAAGCAGAAGAAATATAGCAGAAGGAAAAGTCAGAGAGATTCAAAACATAAAAAGGGCTCAACTCACTGTTGCTAGTTCAATGATGGAAGACAAGGTGACAAGGAATACAGAGGACCTGAAGCAGCTAAGAGGGTACAGGCATTAGCCAGCAAGAAAACAAACCTCAGCCTTATGACTGCAAAGAACTGAATTCTGACAACAATCCAAATGATTTTAGAAGCAGATTCTCCCTTAAAGTCTCAGGCTACCTGACTTCAAACTATAGTACAAGGCTACAAGAATCAAAACAGCATGGTACTGGTACCAAAACAGAGATATAGACCAATGGAACAGAAAAGAGGCCTTGGAAGAAATGCCACCTATCTAAAACCATCTGAACTTTGAAAAACTGGACAAAAATAAGCAATGGGGAAAGGACTCCATGTTTAATAAATGGTGTTGGGAAAAGTGGCTAGCCATATGCAGAAAACTGAAATTAGACCCCTTCCTTACACCTTATGCAAAAATTAACTTCAGATGGATTAAAGACTTAAACATAAGATCTAACATCATAAAATCCCTAGAAGAAAACCCAGGCAACAGCATTCAGGACATAAGCATAGGCAAGGACTTCATGATTAAAACTCCAAAAGCAATGGCAACAAAAGCCAAAATAGACAAATGGGATCTAATTAAGCTTAAGAGCTTCTATACAGCAAAAGAAACAATTATTAGAGTGAACTGGCAAACAACAGAATGGGAAAAAAATTTTTTGCAATCTACCCATCTGACAAAGGGCTAATATCCAGAATCTACAAAGAACTAAAGCAGATTTACTAGAAAAAAAAAACAAACCTATTCAAAAGTGGGTGAAGAAGACAAATAGACACTTTTCAAAAGAAGACATCTATGTGGCCAAAAAACATATGAAAAAATGCTCATCATCACTGATCATTAGAGAAATGAAAATCAAAACCACATTGAGATACCATCTCATGCCAGTTAGATCGGTGATCATCAAAAAATCTGGAGACAACAGATGCTGGAGAGGATATGGAGAAAAAGGAACACTTTTACACTGTTGGTGGGAGTGTAAATTAGTTCAACCATTATGGAAGACAGTGTGGCAATTCCTCAAGGATCTAGAAATCGAAATTCCATTTGACCCAGCAATCCCATTACTGAATATATACCCAAAGGATAATAAATTGTTCTATTATAAAGACACATGCACACATAGATTCATTGCATGTGTTCATTGCATGCTGTTTACAATAGCAAAGACCTGGAACCAACCTAAATGCCCATCAATGATAGACTGGACAAAGAAAATGTGGCACATATACACCATGGAATACCATGCAGCCATAAAAAACGATGCATTAATGTCCTTTGTAGAGACATGGATGAATCTAGAAACCATCATTCTCAGAAAACTGTCACAAGGACAGAAAACCAAACATGGCATGTTTTCACTCACAGGCAGGTGATGAACAGTGAGAACACTTGGGCACAGGGAAGGGAACAACACTCACTGGGGTAGGTGGGGTGGTGGAGGGGAGGAGAGGGACAGCAGTGGGGCAGGGAGGATAGGGAGAGATAACACTGGGAGAAATGTCTGATGTCGGTGATGGTGGAGCAGGGGCGCGGGTGGGATGGAGACAGCAAACCACCATGGCAAGTATGTACCTATGCAACAATCATGCAGGATGCAGGATATGCACATTAACCTCAGAGCCCAAATTACAATTTAAAAAAAAGTCTCCAGCTAAGAGCCCATCACCACCAACACCTTGATCAGTCTTGTGAGATCCAGAGGACTCAGACTGGAGCTACAGAGCTGTGAGATACACACATGTACTCTTTTAAGCAGATATGTGTATGGTAATTTGTTATGACAACATTAGAAAACCATTGCACCAATTAATCCAAACTCTCCTTCTACTATTTGAGACCCATCAGAATCTACGTTTACTCAACTCATCCCACCTAATTTCTCTCTGCTTACAAACAGAGGCTTTCTATTTCTTCCAGGCCACATTTTGCTTTGTAAACAGGGCTTACATTCTTTGAAAAAGAAAAAACGGTGAGTAGAGAAAAGACTAAACAGTATAAATTTTAAAATGTACAGTAGACACAGAGAGGTACTGTCCAGATCCTCCTTCAAGGAAACTTGCTGCCCAGCTACAGGGTAGGTGGTCAGCAGACAGCTCCAGTTGTCATCTCTTTCGGGATCCACTCCAGCTGCAGAGAGCCACCTTTCTCAAGGTCATACTCTTCTCAAGGAAGTCTGCACCTGGTAACTGAGTGGGGAAAAGGCGATATAGAGATCCAGCCATTCAGACACATGTTAGAAAACTATCCAAGATGAGTGAGAGGCCTACAAAATAACTTATAAAATAAACAATTAAAATGGTTAAAAATAGGAATATAGAAAGTATAAGAAGAGATTAAGATACTGAAAAAGAGTATTATACAGATTTGAAAAACAAATATAACCTCTAAAACTGAAAAATGTGATCACTGAAAGTAAAAAAACTGACGTTAGGTTAAACAGAACTGAAGAAAGAATTAGCTTGAATATGGGTCTGAGATATTTTTCTAAGGCTGTGGAGGCCATGGAGGTGTACCACTCACATATCCTTTCAAGATAATTTGTTGAGAAGAGGATATTTAACTGACAGCCCCGGCTACTGAATCTTTGGACTTATTCCTTTACTCTGAGGTCTAGTCTCAGGGGTACCAGAGCTAGACTGTTCTTGTCCAATATGAAATTCTTCTGCTGGGTAGCATTTGATCAGGAACTCCTCATCATCCTAACCAAAACCTTCTCTGAACTGCACTGCAGTCCAAGGTTCTTCCTGCTCAATTATTCCTTGCATCTCTCCTTCACCACTGTCAATCCTACATGATGGCCTCAAGGTCTTCCTATCTAACTTCTGCTCCCCCTTCTTTATTTCCTCTAATAAATCACTTGCATATCTAATCCCGTCATGGCTTCTGCTTCTTAGAGAAACCAAACACACAAAAATAGATCTGACACAACCAAGCAACATAAGCATTGAATATGAGATGTAATAATCAACATTAGGACATCCAATAGCCCTTTTATTGATGATGGCAAAAAGTTTGCCAGAGAGTTTGATTGCATTTATATTTACTTAAGAATGTATAACAAATTTTTAAAAATCCTTAAAGATTATAATAAAGTAAATAATTAGAAACCCGGAAGAAAAGGATAAAGAGAGTTTTATTAATTTAGTGGAAGTATAAAAGAAGACAAAGTAAAGCAAGAAGGAGATTGGATAACTAAAAAGCACAATTTTGGATGGCAGAGAAATCCAAGCAAAGTAATAACCAGAATAAACGTGTCATTTAATAAATTGAGATTATTATATAGCTTATTAGAAATCCACCTATATGTGATAACAAGGAAAACACTCAACCCTAATGTCACCCCAAAACAGAAACTAAAATTATATAGAAAGTTATTCTAAGAAAATACTTCCTAGAAGTGGGATTATATTTTTAGCTGGGCATGGGTGGCTCCTGCATGTAATCCTAGCCCTCATGGAGGCTAAGGCAGGAGGATCACGTGAAGTCAAGAATTCCAGACAATCTTGGCCAACATGGTGAATCCCCATCTCTACCTGGGGATTAGCTGGGTGTGGTGATGCATGCCTGTAACCCCAGCTACCTGGGAGGTGGAGGTGGGAGAATAAATCACTTGAACTCATGAGGCAGAGGTTGCAGTGAACTGAGATCATGGCACCATTGCACTCCAGTCTGGGCAACAGAGCTAGACCCTGTCCCCCAACAACCCCCAAAAATGGGGTTATATTTTTAATAAAGAAAAAAAGCTTTAATTTTTTAAAAAGTATTACCAGGGAAAAGGAGGGGCATTTGAAAATGATAAAAATAATTCACTGTAAATGCTGAACCTGTAAGCACCCAACAACACAGCTTGAAAATACATCAGCAAGAATGTGAGGAAAAAAGTTCAAGAGAAATTTAAAAAAACATAATCATAATGAGACTTTTATACAACTCTCTCAGAAAGTGACAAATCAAATAAAAAAAATTTGAGCAGAGACAATTTATCACAATTAAAAAGAATAATCCACTAAATTTATATAATATCTAGTATATTAGAGAACATCTGGTTGTTTCTAGGTAGACATGGAAAATTTACAAAACCTAATCAAATTAAATGTAACTGAGCAAAGCTTACACACCAAAGCACAGAATAATGTAGACTTCATTCTCTGAGGAAAATAAAGTTAAATTAGATATCAGCAATAAAATTACCCCCAAATTCCAAGCATTTGAAAATCTAAAAACAGTTTTAAATAATATGTTGTTGAAATATTAAAGCATAATCAAAATTTGAAAAAAAGTTGGAGTTGAATAGCAATTTAAAAAATACTATATATCAGAATTAGATACAGCTGATATCATACTTCAAAAGAACTCACAAACTTAAATTCACAACTAGAGGGGCTGGAGGGTATTGAAAATAATAAGTTTAGCATCCAACTCAAAAGTCAGTATAAAATTTAAAAAGTAAACCAAAATAAAGTAAAAGCATATAGCAGAGAAAAGAGACTAAATGGGTGGTATGAAGTAGCTATTTTAGACAGGATGGTGAGAAATAGCTTCTCTAAGGAGATGACATTTGGACAGAAACTTGAAAGAAGAAAAAAATTTAAGATATTGATAACATGTTTTTTGAAAATCAATGATAGGCACATTTTGCTTTCTGCTCTGCCATGGAAGGAGACAGCCTGCAGTTCATAGCAGGTGCATATATAGAGTGGAAAAATCATGCATCTCTTGGCTCATGCATCCTCCCTAAGGGATAAAGTCTTATATACTTTAAGTGTTAGGAGAATAGATCCCTTGAGGAAAGAATGATGACAGAGTGTGTGAAGGGATTTCATTGCCCTGATAATTGGAGAAGCCCTCAGTTCTCTCACCCAGTTCACAGCAAGAATCAGCATCTGCATCTTGTATCCCAGTCCATACAACACTGCATGAGAGAAGAGGGGACTCATCCTGGCCTCCTCGCAGCAAGTGGGACTTCCTTCACAGGTGCAACACCATAGGCCATTAAGAGGCTTGCACTCCCAGCTCAAAGGCAGCTTTTATTTACCCCCTTTCCTTTCATACCCATTGATTATCCCATCCAGATTGTGGTTGATTACTCGCATTCTCCCAATAGATGATCCTCCCACTACTCCTCACAGTCACATCATTGTCACCAACGAAAGTCATCCACTATCACCCAGGCTTTTATGCCCCACAGTTCTGTCACTTCACTAATGGGCTCCAACATTTCACACCCACCAGCCTTCAGAAAATCCACCCAGGCACTCCCTATCACATCACTCTACTTCTCTATTAATAGATAGCCATTTATCATTTGATCATTTTCTTGTTTATATGATTTTATGTCTCCTTCCTGCCTCTACCATGGGAATATAATCTCCATGAGAGCAGGCATCTTCTGAATCTTGTTAATTACCATATGTTCAAGCTTCAGCAGTGCCTAGCACATTGTGGGAACTTAATATTTTTGAATAGATGAATTAAGTAATGAATGAATTTCTCCTAACAGGCCCAGGGAATCTTCTCTCCATATGAAAACAAGAAGAAAGATCATTAGCACAAATTTCCATTATATAGTATGACTCTGCTATTTTAGACTGTGGCGACTACAGAGATAAGGTTGCGCAGCTCCCCCATGTCCATCTTTCCCTGCCACATGAGAATTACATGCCTGCTATGCTGGCCCCATGCCCAGATTCAAAGGATTATACTACATCGATTTTAGCTAGGGCAAGATGCCAGCCAAGGACCATTTGGGAAGAATTTCCCACAGTAGGCAGAAAGTGACACCTCAGATGCAAGCTTATGTTGCTCTCAGCAGCAAGTGATGCTAAACAGTCTCCATTTGCAACTGCACTGTGGGAGAGTACACCTGGGTGTTCTGGAACATGACAACAGCAGCCAAAATGGCTTTTTATTTATTCTCCAACCCAGACAATTCTAGGAAATCCACTCACACAGCAAGAAACTTCTTGGACCTTGTTAGGAGCTGACAGTTTGCAGCTCCTAATTACTCCCTGCCTCCTTGAAGGGTTCTCTCTTTGGCATTTGCTTAAGTTGCCAAAAAGTTCAACAATAAGCAACACTCAGGTCACTTTATTCACAGAGGTGAACTTTTGGTTTTTCAGCAAAGGTGTATGTAGAGCCAAAAAAATAAAATAGTAACCGAGAAAAGATGGCCTTAGAATGGAAACGTTATCTTAACCAACAATTACCCAACTAAATACTCAAACTATGGCAAAAAGAAACTAATATGTAATGTGTATGTTGGCAGAAATTGCTAAAGACTATATTTTAATAGGTAAAGCTGTCAGAACTCCAACCAATCCAGCTACTTTTATTGAGCACCATTAAGACCAGTCATAGGAGGTTTAATGGTAATACCTGACCTGGCTTTTATATCACCTCACGTTTTGCTTCTTCCAGAAAGAAGAACCTTCTGTGACTCTTCCAAGACTAAGTGTTCCTGATATTTGCTTGAATGGAATCTTGTATTGACTTTTCCTACTTTTTATGAACTCATCTGTTTCCTCAATAACATATAAGCTCCTTAAAGATGAGGATCATGTCTTGCTTTTCCATTATGCTTCTAGGGCTTAGTCCATTTCCTGGAATAGAATGGGTACTAAAAAGTGCATTTTGTTGAATAGATGGATGGACAAAATGAGTGGTAAATGAACCAGAGTAAGCATGATAGCAGTAAGAGGAAAAGCCAAACTGTTTTCCCTCTACTCACACTACTGAACACGACTTCTGACATCAGATGTGTGAAAGTATTTTCACATACACCAACTAAGCAATTCTTCAGCAGACACCAATAGGTTGCCCTCGAATTCAATCTGATTATGACCTACCTACATGGAGATAGTATCAGATCCCACAGGCTATGGTCTCAGTTCTACAAGGCTGCCTCCACTTCAGATGCCAGTCGCAACTCCCAGGTTGCGACCTGCGATGGGTTATAAATCCTGGATTCCCATAGCCCTCTCGTGGATTAATTTGCTAGAGCGGCTCACAGAACTCAGGGAAATACTTTACTCATACTTAGTTTATTAATAAAGAATATAATAAAAACAGGTGAACAGCCAGGTGAGGAAACACATAGAGCAAGATCTTAAAGGATCCTGCATGTAGAAGTTTCTGTCCCCACTGAGTGAGGTACAACACCTTCCTGGCAGTCAGAAGTGTTCACTAAACCTGGAAGCTCTCTCAATCTCCTAGTTAAGGGGTCTTTACAGGGGCTTCGTCACATAGGCATGATGGGTTATTGATCATTTCCAGCCCTTCTCTCTTCTCCAGAGAATAGGGATGGGGCTGAAATTTCCAAGCTTATAATAATGGCTTCACCTTTCTGGTGAGGAGCTTCCATCTAGGAGCCCACCAAGAGTCTCTTCATTAGAGCAAAAGATGCTCCTAAAAGCCAGTAAATTATGAGCTCTGTGTCAGTAACCAGGGCAGAGACTAAATATCAGAACAAAAGATTCTTCTAGTGCCCTTACTGATCAGGAAAATCTACAAGTTTTAGGAGCTCAGTGCCAGGAACTGGGGACAGAGACCAAGAGATTTTTCCTATCATTTCATTGGCAGACACCTCAAGTACCTTGAATCACAAATCACTTCTGATTTTAGGACAGCTGCGGTGGATAATATATGAAAGCTTGGATTAAACTATCTCCCCTCACCCCACCTCAAATAATCTGCATCTTTTTGCTTTCTGCTCAGGGCCTCTCTGATACTCCAGGAGCCTATTCTGTCTGCTTCAGTATAGTCCAGAAGTGCAGAGGGAGTTACCTTCTCAGGGAAATCCTCAGCCAAAAAGGGGCAAGTGCTAGTGGATGGATGCCCCAGCTTTCTGCCTGTCTTCCAGGCAGACAAGTCTCAGTAGCATTCTGAGCATGCTTCATCAATCTCAGCAGAATGGAGCCCCTGTTGTCTACAGCAATGCCCTTGATACCACAACCTTATGCTTGACTTTCATTCTTCTCATTCCTGCATGTTTCTTCCTGGGACTGTCTCCCAAATAAACTGCCTGCATTCAAGTTCTTGTCCCAGGCTTTACTTACGTGGAAACCCAAAGTATCATAATATGAGACTCTCAAGTTGGGAAGAATGTCCAAGGACCTAAATGAGTAAGACAAGACAGCCTCAGGAAACATACATGAGAACATGTGTCATATATTCTACCACTGAATAAAATAACAAATGGGCAAGCACTGAACATAGTGTTAAATCACAGCAAACGCTAAAGCATTCCTTCTTTTTTGGTGAATTTTCATCCTTTCTGCATTGCTTCCTCTAGACGCTGTGTGGGAACCCAGTGAAAAACACTATGCTACTCCCACCAACTTCATTCCGCTCAAAGGTTCCACACCAATAATCCTTTATAGGCATTAAGGCAGCTTCATAAAAATCCAATTGTATTCCTAAGAAGGAGCCATTGTATTCCTGCCACCCAAAAAGGAAACTGAAGAGGCAGACAGAAGAAAGGCCAGAGTTTGGATAGAGTTTATAATTGTATAAGTCAGTGTTCTCCAGAGAGACAGAATCCATAGAATATAGGTGTACACAAGAACAGAAAATGAAATACCGCATGTTCTCACTCATAGGTGGGTGTTGAACAATGAGAACACATGGACACAGGGAGGGGAGCACTACACACTGGGGTCTGTTAGAGGGAATAGGGGAGGGACAGTGGGGGGCGGAGTTGGGGAGAGATAGCATGGGGAGAAATGCCAGATATAGGTGAAGGGGAGGAAGGCAGCAAATCACACTGCCATGTGTGTACCTATGCAACTATCTTGCAAGTTCTTCACATGTACCCCAAAACCTAAAATTCAATTTTAAAAAAAAGAATATAGGTGTACAGAAAGATACAGATACATGACAGGCGTTTATTAGGGAAATTGGCTGACATGATTCTGGTGACTGAGAAGTCTCACAACAGGCCATCTGCAAGCTGGAGACCTCAGGATGCTGTTTCTGTGGCTCAGTCCAGGTCAGAAAGGCTCAGAACCAGGGAAGCTAATGGTGAAACTCTCAGTATAAGGTTGAAGGCTTGAGAGTCGAGGTGGGAGGTGGGACAGTACACTGATTCAAGTCCCAGAGTCCAAAGACCAAAGAAACTGGATTTCTGATGTCCAGGGGCAGGAGAAGAGTATCCTAGCTCCAGGATAGAGAGGAAATTGCTTTTCCTCTGCCCTTTTTGTTCTGGCTTGGCCCCCTGCTGATTGGATGGTGCCCACCTCCGATACCCTCACTAAGGCAGATCTTCCCCACTCAGTCCACTGACTTCCAAATACATCTCCTCTAGAAACACCCTCACAGACACTCTCAGGAATAACGTTTTACCAGCTCTCTAGACATGCATTAATCCAGACAAGTTGACATGAAAATTAACCATCTCAATAGCAGAAAGTGCCTCTTAGGGCAGAGGTGGGACCACTGGAGAAGAAGGGCAGAGGATGGAAACTATTTACTTCATTCTTTCACCCAGGAACAGCCTTTCTACAATACACCTACGTTCTAAGCTACCGTACTGTCTGGGCTGAGGAAACTCTCCTTATTGATGACATTAGGCTTATCAGGAAAGCTTTTCTATGTGTCAATCTCAGCTCCTCCTTCCCCACCCCTACCCCCTCCACACACACATACACACACCGCTCCCCCTTAAGCTGAAGAAGTTAATGAAGTTCACTCAACTCACAGGACTCTGGGAAAGCAACTGAGTGCATTGTGAAATATCAATCCAGCCAAGAGAGATACTAATCCATGTTTAATGTCCCATATCATTTTCCAGTGAAGTTTCAGCTGTGTATACATTAAACCATTTCAGTCATACAGCTAATCAACTAGTTGTATTTACTCTAATCATCCTACATTCAAAAGAAATTTAATTTAATGATAACGTAAGAGGCCTGAATACTATTTAATCAAGGATAAAACACAAGAGACACATGATAGAAAGATCCAGGCTAAGAAGACCTTTAATAATTGAAAAAAAGACTTAAGCTGTGAGTTTCCTGGTAGCCAAGGCAAAAAAGACATGATGGATTAGATGACCTTCATTATCAAATTTTAAAATGCTTAATCTAGAATGAAAAACAATTTTGTGTTCTGAACCACAAAATAAGATTTTGTCTTGATATTTTCACATTTCCTGTGAAGGTATCCTTCCTGTGGCCTTTTTATATCAACCTTCAAAAAGGCTTAGAGCATAAGTTTAATTATTGTTCCAAAGAGACATTTCAAAGTGATATGACGATTTAAAGAAAAATTATACTACTCTCATTTTTTAAATGAAAATAGGTATAATCCCATGTTAATAAAAATGTACAGATTATCCTTTTTTTCAGGATAATAGAACCTAATCAGAATATGTAATGCCTACACTACTTAAAAAAAAACTCTCCAGTATAAATTCCCTTTGTGAATGATTTCCCCCCAGACAATGAGAAATTGATGAAATTATCAATACTATACTATAAACTCCTTGACAATAGAGGTGGGTATCGAAACCAAACTAAACTAATGAGGCTTAAACTCCCAAAAATTGAATTTTAAGCAGAAACACACAGAGCCAAAGGAAACGGTGGCCGAATCCTTTGGAGAGCCATACTAGACCCACAGAGACTGCGCCCATGCTCCTCCTGCCATCGTTCTAGGAGCTTCCCTGTGTCTACACATCCCAGTGCCTGAGTGTTCACCCTTTCCAGCTCCATGAGTCACCTACAGGATCCAGTTTTTAAATTTTCCCTTTTATTGGCTTCTGTTACTGAGTTAGTTTTCCTTTTTTATAAATAAAAATTGTTAACTGATAAAATTCCATTACTAGAAATCATGTTCTCATTCCAGTAAAAGTGTGGAAAATTTCCCTAGATCAATACCTCTGGTTTTTCTCCACTCCCTCTCAGTCCTCCTGATAGAGTAAAGGATCGGCCTGGTGAGACTGGGAAAAGTAACTGAGCATGCCCAATTCAGACCTTCTGAAGCCCTCTCTCCTTCAGAGCCAGACAATTTGCAGTAAGCACTGCTGAATAGAGATCTAAGTTTGTCCTGTTCTACCACTGTTTTTAATCCCCTCAATTCAGTGTCATCAAGCATATGTGGCTTCCATGTGAGTTTAGCGTTCCTGTCCCCTTTGTATCTGCATAATAAATCTGAGTCTTTTCTCTTCACATTGTCTCCTGCGACCTGCCATCTCCTTCTCCTTCTCTCCACTCTTCTCTATGTGTATGTGTGTGGGGTGCATGGGGCATGTGGCATGCCGCACATGGTGTGCTGTGTGTGTGTTCTGACTTACACAAGAGGGAATAGTTTTATTTATTAGGCACATCAAATCCCAAATAGAAAGCAGTGGCCATTTTTAATATGTAGAAAAATTTTGGAAATGAACTGAAAACTTCAGAAATGAATAAATAATGATGGAGTGGGAAATATATAGAATATGTTCACAAACGGGTTCTAAATTCAGTGTTTAGGGATCTAGGCAGAAAACAATATGACAAGTGGGAGATAAGCTTCAATTTCAGGTTAATTATACTTGTTTTGTGACTGTGAGCATGTCATGGTCACAATATCTCATTTTTTCTTCTGTTCTCTGCTTATCAAAAGGAAGAGTGGTTATAAGAACTCAGACTCGATAAAAGACGTTCTCAGAATTTAAGTAGTACTGTTAAAAAGAACAAACAGTGAGTTATTATGTTGGTTGTAAAATGTGAATGAATTTTGATAAATTCTAGATTGTATATCTTCTGTGTAAATGTCCCAGAAGGGTTCTTATTCTAAAAACTAAGACTCTTAGTACGTGACTATATTTACATAATGATCAAGAGAAGTAGTGATCAATAAAAGTTGCAATGGCTGATGTTTGGTATAAAAAAATGCAAGTTTCACTCCAGTCTTGGTATTTATGTCTTCCACTTTTACAGACAGTACTAATTTATTAATATTATAGACTAACTGAATAAAATAAAAAATGATGTAACAAGTACTATAGTATAGTCTGTGCTGTCAGTCATCTTTTGCCTGTGCAAAATTTAGTTCCTTGATTTACAAAGTTAAATGCAGTTCCTGGGGTAGTCGTGTGTGTGTGTGTGTGTGTGTGTGTGTGTGTGTGTGTGTGTGTCTTATAAATTTGAGTATGCAAAGTTAGTATAGATACTGCAATTTTTCCAGACCGTATTTTAGTAATTAATCGTTACAGTGATTTCACCCAAAGATATGAGATATCTTAGGGCTTCAGGTACAATGTGTAACAAAAGATTTGGGACACAGTGACCTCAAGTCAAATTACATAAGTGCTTTGAGACCCAGGTTGATGAATTCTAAAATGTGTATCTCCTGTGCAAGAGGCAAGATCTACCTTCTTCCTGATGCACATCACTGTCCCTTTGAAATGCCAACATAAAATATGAAAAAAAATGATACGTGGCCTTTTAGAAAATATGAAAAAACTATAATCTTACTGTCTCTTCAACACAGAGTTAGAGAACCCTTGGCTTAACCAAGCATCCAGACTTAAAGTGAGCAAACATCACAGATCCTGCAAACATATTGTATCTTAGGAAAAAAAAACATCACAGCACGTGTATAACTCCAATATCACATTTGCAATTCTCAACTACTTTTTCAAACACCTTGTTTCTGTGAGAAGAAAAATCGTTCCAAGTCAAGGAATTAGTGGTGAGTGAAATTGGCAACATTTGAATTCTTTACATGTCTATTCTTCACACTATATTTTAAACAAATTCTACCTAAAACAGAAACTCTAAATATATCTTGGACAGAATATCTCTACAGTGGTGGCAAAAACAAATTGCAGCCCCACTACTGGCTTGTCAATGTACTCAAAGCCCCCAGTAGGCATACAAGTTAAGTAGTAACACTGGGCTTGCTACGCAAATGCAGCTTTAATACAAGTGCCAGATTTTCAGCAGCATCAAAGTCATCCCTGATAAGCATGCAAACTGCATGAAGACAGTGGGCCTGCCATGCAAACATAACATTAAAACCAACTCTAGCGCTTCCAATCAGATTGTTATTCTAAGCCTGTTTTTATACACACTCTGGGTCCACTGCCATTTATCATTTAATTCTCTAAGTTTTCTAAATAACCATATATAAGTAAATATAAGTAAGTTTTGTTACCATAATCATAACAATAACTATACATAAATATATGAATCATATAAATAACCATACTTGGCCAATAATATATTTTGTGATATTATTTTTAGTACTTTATTTTCTATTTGAACCTTTCAGAAGAGTCATTTTAATTAAAAAAATTTTTGTTTTGAAACATCATCTTGCTCCATCACCCAGGCTGGAGTACAGTGTCATGCATAATCATGGCTCACTACAGCTGTGACGTCCAGGACGCAGGGTGATTCTCCCACCTCAGCCTTCTGAGTAGCTGGGACTATGGGTATGTGCCACCACACCCAGCTAATTTTTGTATTTTTAATAGAGATGGGATTTTTGCTCTGTTGCCCAGGCTAGTCTTGAACTCCTGAGCTTAAGCGATCTGCCTGCTTCAGCCTCCCAAAGTACTGAGATTACAGGCAATTAAAATAGTTCAAAAATTCAATTGTTAAAATAACAATTTAATACCAACAGATTTGATGTAGGATTCAAACCAATTTTGTCAAGTGGACTTTCCAGTCAGTTAAATATACATTCTGATCTATTCCAAGATGCATATTTTTGCAACTTCAGCATTGGTTTTTCTACTTCAGCAAAGACATAAAAAATATACTGAAGATTTTCATCTGTGTTGGATGCTTTGCCAGTCCCAATACCCACTAAGAATTAAAGTTTGCTTCTCTATCCCCATTTACTAATGAGGAACCCAAGGTTCAGAGCCGTTTAATAGCCTGTTCGAGATCACAGTGACAAAAACAGAACACAAACAAACTTGAAAATCATATGTAACAGTTGCTACTGCAGACACAGCAAGTGTCAACGAATGATTTTGTTAAATCTCTTTCTCTCCCTCTCACACACACACACCTCAATGGAACTGGTGAATCGCAAGATGTGATAAGCATGTAGTACACCTTGTTAGAAGGTGCCCGAGTGGAGAACTTTGAAACTAGAGGTTATTAAAACTAGTAAGAAATGAAATCATTGTCCAAATGGAGAAAAGCAGGATCCAGGGATGGACAAGAGATGCAGAACTTACACAACTGTAACTTTTGGTGGAAAATGGTAGTGTCTTTGGCCAAATAGAAGTCAACGTGTAGACGACAGGGAGTGGGAGTTAAGGAGCCATATCTTGCCAGATGGTTGGTTAGTCCATACCGGTTGTTTAGTCCAAGTTTAAAATACTCATTAGGGAAGAAAAGAAGTAAAAGCAATCTTTATATTCTTAGTAATGTACATTTAGTACAACTCATAATACAGAGGCTAAAGTGATGTGTGGGTTTAACAAAAATAATCTTAGTTACTTGATAATTGTTTCAAATAATAAAAATGAGAACACATGGACACACAGGGAGGGGGGTACTACACACTGGGGTCTATTGTGGGGAATAGGGGAGGAACAGCGGCGGGGAGCTGGGGAGGGATAGCCTGGGGAGAAATGCCAAATGTGGGTTAAGGGGAGGAAGGCAGCAAAACACACTGCCATATATGTACCTATGCAACTATCTTGCACGTTCTGCACATGTACCCCAAAACCTAAAATGCAATAAAAATTTAAAAAAAAAAAAGAATACCTGCTCCAAGAGTCACACTTCATTCCTAATCAACAGCTGTGCCCCGTGGTTGCCTCTCTTCAAGGTCAAGGAATGTGAAGGGTGCTGTGGGCGGTACTTTGAATAAGAGTCAGAAACTCCTTCCAGGTCACATACCTTCTCGTCCAAAGTCAATGCCAACAGAGAGTGAAGGAACTGCCACAGTAAAGTGATGTTTATGTCCTGTTTCTGCCTGCTTAATCAGTCTCCCCACTTGAGGGAAATTACACTATCTAGAAAAGCGAATGTATGTGAGAGGACTGAGGACAAGATTAAATGAAATAAAGGCTTCTTAGAAGGCTTGGAGGGGTTGAAGGGTGGATAAACTACAAAATTCTCATTCCTTAAGGCTGAAAATATTAACAACAAAAAGGAACACACACACACACACACACACACACACACACACACACACACACACACACACACTGACACTAAGAGCACTGCGATCCTACAGCTGCTGTAACCAACCTGCATCTTAGAGGTTAATATTCCTCAGCCTCTTCAACCTGCCCATCTCTTTTCACCCAGGAGTTTAATTTTAGCTCTGTATTATACATTACAATTACACACAGACATGGGCATACACACAATATGATGATGTCATCGCTATGGTGGATGCACTCCAGAACTTATTCAGGTCACCTCAGACCCTGTGGGATACAATGCTGTTTACTGTCTAGTACCTCAGACTCTATTTACACTAGAGATGGGTGCCCAGAACCAAGCTCCCTTCAAAGTGGAAGCTCTGCCAAGGCCTTCCAGAGGGAAGAGATTAGAGATCGCTACGTCAGATGCCATGTGGTGACCAAAAAATGTATACACGATGACAAAATTTTCCCACACTACATTGTAGGCAAGGTTTGGCATGCTCAGAGAATCAGGTATGCAGCAGTGTCTTACGAAGGCAATCCGTTTCAGAAACGTGGTTTTTAGGTTACACAGGAAATGGATGTTGAAGGCTTTTCCTGTCATCGCTGCAGTTTTGATGATTGCAAGATGGGCTGGGGAACAAAGGCTCAGCAGAAATATCTCTGCACTTCCCTCAAGCCCAGCTGCTTGCCCTTGACATCTCGAAACTGGCACTTCAATGAGCTCTCAGCCTCTGAAAGCAATGCATGAAATCTAAGACCAGAAGCATCTATTTATTAAGCTTGGTCACTAAATTAATCTTTCCCTCTGGCCAGCTATGAAGTGGAGTTAATGAGGATGAAGCAGAGGCTGAGCTGGGACATATTTAGCCACAGGCTGTACCTCAAGGCCTCATTCCCTGGCCAAAAAAAAAAAAAAGAAAAAAAAAAATCAGGACAGCTCCCTCCTGCCATCAAAAGGGCATGAAGCAGATCTACAGGCAGAGAATTCAGGCAACTCTTCCTCACCCCACCCCCACCTTTTTATCTATTCCTGAAAGCCTGGCAGCGTGATTGCTCCAACACAAAGCTTGCCTCCCAGGATGCAGCCTTTTCACAGCAGTTGGACTTCTTCATTTGTAAGTTGATTGCATATTTATTGAGTCCCTCCCAGTGTCTGAGCACTGTGCACTGAAAATATAGCCGTAAACAAAGCAAAGTTTCTTTTCTCAGGGATCTTACATTGCATTGGGGTTAAACAGGCGAGGAACCAAGAAAATACACACATATTTTCAGGCCATGATAAATGCCACAATAGCAGCTCTGGCGTGATTTAATAACAACCTCAGAGAGGTGGTCAGGGAGTGCTTCTGAGGAAGTGTCACTTTAGCTGAGGCCTGCCATGCCTCAGCACCAAAAATACCCTCCAAAGAACATCAAAGAGGAGAACTGTCCAGAGAATTCGATAAATCCCTGCTTTGATAAGTGTTCTCGTGTCTTATCTCCCCAATATCCTAAGGTGAGGTATTTATTATTGAGGACATAGCTGCGGAATGGATTCAACTTGCTTGGGCACTGAAACCCCAGAGAGGCCACATGATATAATGCAAAGAGAGAGAGAGAGAGAGATCCAGATTCCCAGCACCCCAATGGCTGTGTGGACTATATTATTAGACTTCTATGAGCCTCGGTTTTCTCACAGGGAAAAAGTAGGTTGATTTAGTAAGTTGCAGAGCATATGAAAGTAACCTGGCATGATTCTGGGCTCACAGTAGATACTCAAGGAGAGCTAATCAAAGCCATAACAACTGTGGGTGTGCATACCAGGTAGGAAATTATTTGCAGACTTTTAAAAATTTAACTAAAATTTAACCTTCTCAATGAAATCAATGCTATTGTTATCATCATCTTATAGATGAGGAAACAGAAGCTGAGAAGCCCTAAGTAAATTGCTCTATTGGTAACACTGATAAGAACTGGTACTCAACCCAGGTTTGGCTCCAAAGCCAAGCAATTCACTCACTCCACTAGCACAACATGTGCATGCTGGGAGTTCCTAAATCCAAGCCAATTTCCACCACCTCAGGTGAAATCAGAAGCCATATACCTTAATATTCCATTGGCATCTTAAACTCCTTACAGAGGATCACAAAGGAAAAGGAGTGTCAGTCCATTTTGACCTTTTCTGTTTTCTTTCCTCTCAACTAAAATGGTACAGTATGAGAGCTCTTTTGCTTAACTGTATTTATGAAGAAAAAATAGGCTGGAGTGAGCATAACTTGGGTGAGATTCCTATTACTCTGTGCAGTAAGTGGTTTATCACACACAAACACACTGTGACAGATTAGTTCTGGTGATAGAAATGGCCTGTGACCAGCAGACTACTTTGTCCCTTATCACCAAAGAAAAGCTGTCTCCATAAAGATGATGTCTCCCAAGTGATGATGCACTTTGTCTGACAAATCGACAAAGTGCAAAACAGCACAAGTTCAAAAAGACTGTCCATTTAAAAAAAAAAAACTTCCACTATATATTTTGTTTATAAGAAATTAGAATTTACAAGGAACATTACATATGTTTATATATAAATTAGTTACAGATAAACAAAAGGGAAGATAAATCAATATTTATTTTAATAATAGCTGTGGCATCTATATTCTAGGAGAGTCGTAGGAATAGGAAAAACACAAAGTATGTGAAGAAGCATTCTGAGAATTATGGCTGGGTGTGGTAGCTCATGCCTGTAATCCCAGCACTTTAGGAGGCTGGGGAGGGCAGATTGTTTGAGCCCATGTGTTCAAGACCAGCATAGGCAACATACAGAGATCCCATCTCTACAACATTTTTTTAAAAAATTAGCCAGGTACCATTAGGTATGCCTGTGGTCCCAGCTACTCAGGAGGCTCAAGTGGGAGGATTGCTTCAGCCCAAGAGGTCAAGGATGCAGTGAGCTGTGATCACAACCTGAACTCCAGCTTGGGTGACAGAGGGAGAGCCTGTCTCAATAAATAAGAAAATTACTTACCATTTATTTATACCACAAAAATTTATTACGTGCAAATCATATGCATGGCACTATTCTATGCACTGGGGATGCAGCGATAAACAAAGCAAAAGTATGTACCATCAAAACAACAACAACAAATACCTTACTATCATGAAACTGGACACCCTTTTAATGCAAATATTGAATATGATACATATATTAGTCATTTTTGTTTTCTTAGTTTTGGGACTTCACTCCTATTTAAATGATGGCAAGCTTCTTTAATTAGTTAGTTGGCCTTATCCATTCACTAGTTTTCTAAGAGTTCATTCTGATAAGAAAAGGGAGACATAAAAAGGAATACGTGAGGTGAAGGCACTAGGAGTCTGTGCCAGGTAATGTTGTGGAGCAGAAAGAGGAAGGAGAATGTCGTCTCTCATAATTTTGTCTACCAAACAGTGGCATCACAAAAGATATTTCAATATTAATGGTCTAAGTAAACCACCTGGTACTGCTTTTTAAAAAAAATCACTTAACACATTTCAAAGTGAAATAGAAACAATGTATCTGGTCTGAATTACTATTTCTTCCATTAGCATGGATAATCAAGAGTTTACTGTGTGTGTTCAATCAAAGCTAGCCTCAAGCAGTCCTAAAATATAGCAGTTACATGGTTTTCTCCCACTCCTGCCTTGCACAATGGATCCTGAAGGAGAAGAAAGCTTCAAACAGGCTGAAGCATAATTCTTAGTGCGTGGGTAAATCTGAAAAAGTACAGCATTTTAAAATAGGTAGGAGAAAGGAGCAGGGCTGTGTCCAACCCTAAAACATCAAGAATAGTCCCTTTGTAGAGGAAAGAAGATGAGGCCAGGGTGACAAAATGAGATCTAATTGGTTACTCTTTACTTCTAAAAGAAGATCACAGGGGACTGAGACCATAGGCCAAACCAAAACAGTACTTAGCCAAAGCAGGCTTCTGAAAGCTACTTAGTAATAAAAAGAGAAATGAGAGACAGAAAGAGAGAGAGAGAAAGACAGACAGAAAGAGAGGGGGCGATTGTCAGATCTCTGTGAGAAGGAATGGCACCATTATGCTTGCATTTTCAGAAGTGGCCCTCCTCTTATCCTAGTTTCAAAAGAAGCCCCCTCTATTCACCTTCTCATTAAAACAGCCTATCTAGAAAAAAATGCTGAGACCACACAAAGCAGGACATTCATCACTAGGGCAACCTGTGTACTCAATGAAAGCTGGAGAGCACAAAGGGCCTGCTTAAGGCTTTGCAGGGAGGCTGGTTCTCTCTGCCTCTCAGACCATATTTCAAGATTTAATGGTAGACTCAGGTGTGAAGCAAGTTCTGTTTTTTGTTTGTTTGTTTGTTTGTACGAGGGATACTTATGAAGAATGAAATCATCCTTTTACTTTTTAAAGCAAGTAACTTCTTAGGTGGCATTAAGCACCCATGTTTTATTTACTAAGACATCACCAGCTACATTCCATCCCATTTTATATCATCCCATTTGTAACATCTAAGTTCAGTGTTGGTAATTGTCACCCTGGATGGCCTGGATACTAAATCTACAAGGACAAGTCAGATATACTTCTTTCCAGCTTTGCCCCTACCTACCTCTTCCGCCCCACCGCCTTTCACCCATCCTCCCTGTCAAAGACTTCCCCAAACCCAGCCCCCTGCCCACACACACACTGCCTTAGGGCCAGCAGCAGCCTACCTAGCAATAGTAAAAATATAATGTGTGAAATGACACCAGAATCTGACTATAACACTATTCACACATATAATGAAATTTGCTGCAAGTCATTGTCTTATATATTCTTTTTAAGGGCTTTGAGATATTAAAATTCTAAAATACAAATCTCCATTCAGTAGAGGCAAGGGCAGATGGTCTTGTAGCAAAGCCATCACAAACTCACTTTCAGTTTGTGTGCATCCCTGATCTGCCCTGCTTTCCTCCTGGGCATACTTACAGATCTCTTTCTTTTCCTAGAGGTGGAATAAAATCACTACATTTGGCCAGAATAATAATATTGTACCTCAGCTTTATTTTAATTTACTGTTGACAAAGCTTTTTTCTCAGTCACTTTTCAGAGAAATAACATCTCCTGAGAAATCATCTTTAGCATATTAGAATCTCAAGCAGAAGTTCCACTGTGGACACCTGGGGCAATTTTCTCAGATATAAGACAGACTTCAGCTGGAGTGTGAAATTGAGTTTCTCTTTTTCTTTTTTGAGTATTCCTAGGAATGGAGTGAATTGGTTTTGTACTTTTGTTTCATAAACTATTCTCTCATTTTGTTTTAAATATACTCAAAGCACCTAAAGGAGAATCTCAGAAGAAACTCACCTGAAATACCAACTAACTCTTTCACATTTACCAAAATAATTAGAACAGAAAAATGACCCTATAGAATTAATAATAACCAAAAAAAAAAGTATCAAGTTCTGAGTCAGGTACCAGGGAGTTCAAGGTTAGTAACACATAAATTCTGTATTTGTGATGTTTTCTCTTCAGTGAAAATAAATAGGACAGAGTATCCATTTGGAAAATGTTCAGCATCTCAGAATAGGTAATGCCTTGTGGGTATCTACCTAAACAAGAGTTCTTCGAGGTCATCAATTTTCAATAGTTTAAAGGGGTCCTCAGATCAAAATGTTTGAAAAACCACTGTTTTAGCATATTGAGAAATGAAACAGAGAGGTAAGGTAATGTGCTGAAGATGAGGAGATGCTAGGAGGAGGGGAAGACCAAGATGCTGGGAGGAGGGGAAGAGCAGGAGATTGGAGAAATTTGGGGAATATTTGTGTTAGTTCCTAAGGAGAATGTGAGGAATATGACAACGGAGAACAGGTAGAACTGCTTGGCAGCATCAAGAGTCCTGCTAACTCAAGTTGATGACCATAAATTTACGGTGAACCAAATCACTGAATTAAAAATTTTATTGACTTTATTATGAAATATACATATTGAAATGTATGTATATTATACTTACGATTAATAAACATAAAACAACCCCATTAAAAGGGTGACAAAGTACATGAACGCTTTTCAAAAGAAGACATATGCTGCCAGTAAGAATATGAAAAAATTCTCAACATCACTAATCATTAGAGAAATGCAAATCAAAACCGCAATGAGATACCATCTCAAACCAGTCAGAACAACTATTAAAAGGTAAAAAAGTAACAGATGCTGGTAGGCTATGGAGAAAAGCGAATGCTTAGACACTGCTGTTGGGGTATAAATTAGTTCAGCCTCTGTACAAAGCAGTTCGGAGATTTCTCAAAGAACTTAGAACTACCATTTGACCCAAAAATCCTATTACTGAGTACATACACAAAGTAACATAGATCATTCTACCATAAAAATACATACAGGCTCATGTTCATCACAGCACTATACACAATAGCAAAGACATGGAATCAACCTAAATGCCCAAGAACAGTAGACTGAATAAAGGAACTGTGGTACATATACACCATGGAATACTATGCAACCATAAAAAAGAATGAGATTATGTTCTTTACAGCAACATGGATGGAGCTGGAGGCCCTTATCCTAAGCAAACTAACACAGAAACAGAATATCAAACACTACATGTTCTTACTTGTAAGTAGGAGCTAAACACTGAGCACATATGAACACAAAGAAGGGAACAAGAGATACTGGGTCTACTTGAGGATAGAGGCTGGGACAAGGGTGAAGACTGAAAAACCACCTATTAGGTACTATGCTTGTTACCAGGGTGACAAAATATGTACACCAAATACCACAACATCCAATTTATCTATAGAACAAACCTGCACATGTACCCCTGAAACTAAAACAGAAGTTATATTTAACTATAAATATGTATATTTTAAAGTTTATTAATACATTTAAACTTGTGACCATAGAATGCTTTCACTGAATTTTCTCATGTCATTATTATCATGTATTTTTATACTATGCTTTAATGCTACATAATTATTATCTAAAATAAATGTTCATTTATATTTACCCTGTATTTATTACCTTCTTTATTCCCCATTTTTTTCTTTCTTTTTAGGTTTTTCATTTGGGCTCGCCTTCCCTAGTGTGAATTTCCTTTAGTGATAATATGCTGGGGGTAAATGTGCCCTTTTTTTATTTGCCTAAAAATAATCTTACTTCATCTTTATTCCTTAAAGATTTTTCTCTAGATACAAAACTTCAACTTGGCAGACTTTTCCCCCCCGACTATGTGGTAATATCATTCCAATGACTTCTTGTTTTCATTGCTGATGGTGGAAGTCAGCAATCAGCCTAACTATTGCTCCTTTGAAAGTACTGACAATTCTCTAGCTGCTTTAAAATGATTCTCTTTGGTGTTCTGAGGTTTTATTGTAAAATATACAGGTATGACATTCATATTTACTCTACTTGGTTTTTGAATAATTGGATTAGTATATTTCAGTTATGTAAAATTCTCAATTATTTCTTCAAAAATGCGTTCGTCCTCATTTTCCGTCTCCTCATACTTTCTTCCATGAATTTTAACCTCTCCTTTTGTATCTTTTTTTGGTCTCCCCATTATCTATTCTATATATTTTCTTTTCATGTATATTCCCATTCACCTTCCCTCTAAATGTGGATCCAGACAGTGAGTTTAATCAGGGTTACCTTTTTTTTCATGTCTGGAAGTATTACTGGGCTCTTTTTTAAGTGTAGTAGGTCAAGTTTTAGAGTTTTTGTGTTTGCTGCTTATTTTTTTAAATAGAGTAAGCATAGATGTTTACAACTTATGCCCTATTATTTCAATACGTTAAGTCTTTGTAGACCTGTTTCTTCTGTTAGTCCTAATGTTTTCTCCTTATAATTTTCTGTTGCCTTATGTACTTGCTTTTAGTTTTGACAATATAATTTTACTTGCCCAGTAAAATATTTGTGAGGATTCCCTGAGGTCTAGAATACAGTTATTTTCCTGCAAAGAGACAGTGAATTTACTTCTGCCTAGAAACTAAGGGCAATGTCAGGTTAGAACCACCCTAAAATAAATTCATGGCTTGAGCTTTCCCTGGACCACCAAAATATGTGAAATCGGCCTGCAAATCTGCACAAAGTTTAACCTGTGTCCAAAACTTTCAAAGATTAATTTTTCCCTTCCTTTATTTCTTCTTCTCTGTATAGTTCCAAAGCAACCTTTCCAGCAGTTTCTTTCTGATTCCCCTTTTCTTTTACAGTCTAGTCCTTTGAGGTTATGACTTAATATGGGGTCAGTCTCAAGTGCAGCAAAGAAGCTATAGCCAGAAAGCCTCTCTAGATTTCTCTGTTCTATGCAGGGCATCTCTAAAAGGCACCAGCTCCAGTCAGGGGCTTATAGATGAAACTCCTATCTTCCTTTGACAGAGCACCTGGAGGAAGGGGCAGCTGTGGGTACAGCTTCAGCAGACTTAAACATTCCTGGCTGCCAGCTCTGAAGAGAGCAGCAGATCTACCAAAAGAGCATTTGAGCTCTGCTAAGGGACAGACTGCCTTCTCACGTGGGTCCCTGACACCCATGCCTCCTGATTGGGAGACACTTCCCAGCAGGGGCTGACCAACACCTCATACAGGAGAGCTCCGGCTGGCATTTGATAGGTACCCCTCTGGGATAAAGCTTTAAGAGGAGGGAGCAGGCAACAATCTTTGTTGTTCTGCTACTTCTGCTGGTAATACCCGGAAAAACAGGATCTGGAGTGGATCTCCAGCAAACTCTAGCAGACCTGCACCAGAGGGCCCTGACTGTTAGAAGGAAAACTAACAAACAGAAAGCAATAACATCAACATCAACAAAAAGGACACACATGCAAAAACTCCATCCAAAGGTTATCACCATCAAAGATCAAAAGGTACACAAATCCACAAATATGAGGAAAAACCAGTGCAAAAATGCTGAAAATTCCAAAAAGAGAATGTCTCTTCTCCTCCAAAGGATCACAACTCCTCACCAGCAAGGGAACACAATTGGATGGAGAATGAGTTTGACAAATTGACAGAAGCAGGCTTCAGAAGATGGGTAATAACAAATTCACCAGAGCTAAAGTGGCATGTTCTAACCCAATGCAAAGAAGCTAAGAACATTGATAAAAGGTTACAGATTACAGAAACTGCTAACTAGAATAACTACTTTATAGAAGAACATAAAGGTCCTGATGGAGCTAAAAAACACAGCAAGAGAACTTTGTGAAGCATACACAAGTATCAATAGCTGAATCAATCAAGCAGAAGAAAGGATATCAGAGATTGAAGACCAACTTAACGAAATAAAGCATGAAGACATTATTCGAGAAACAAGAATGAAAAGGAACCAACAAAGCCTCCAAGAAATATGGGACTATGTAAAATTACCAAACCTACAATTGGTTGGTATACCTGAAAGTGACAGGGAGAATGGGACCAAGTTGGAAAACACACTTTAGAAAATTATCCAGTAGAAATTCCCCAATCTAGCAAGACAGGCTAATGTTCAAATTCAGGAAATACAGAGAACACCACTTCTTGAGGAGAGTAACCCCTAGATACATAATTGTCAGATTCATCAAGGTTGCAATGGAGGAAAAAGTGTTACCCACAAACAGAAGCCCATCAGACTAACAGCAGATCTCTCTGCAGAAACCCTACAAGCCAGAAAAGAGTAGAGGCAAACATTCAATATTCTTAAAGAAAGTAATTTTTAACCCAGAATTTTATGACCAGCCAAACTAAGCTTCATAAGCAAAGGAGAAACAAATGCTGAGGAATTCTGTCACCACTAGGCCTGCCTTACAAGAGTTCCTGAAGGAAGCACTAAATATGGAAAGCAAAAACTGGTACCAGCCACTGCAAAAACATATGAAAATATAAAGACCAACAACACTATGAAGAAACTGCATCAAAAATGTGAAAAATAATCAGATAGCATCATGATGCCAGGATAAAATTCACACACAACAATATTAATCTTAAATGTAAATTGGCTAAATGCCCAGAATTAAAAGACACAGACTGGCAAATTGGATAAAGAGTCAAGACCTATTGGCATGCTAGGAGACCCATCTCATGTGCATAGACATACATAGGCTCAAAATAAAGGGATGGAGGAATATTTACCAAGCAAATGGAGAAAGAGAAAAAAAAAGTAGGGGTTAAAATCCTAGTCTCTGATAAAACAAACTTTAAACCAACAAAGATCAAAAAAGACAAAGAAGGGCATTACATAATAGTAAAAGATCAATGTAACAAGAAGAGCTATATATGCACCCAACATAGGAGCACCCATATTCATAGTAATACAACTTACAAGGGATGTGAATGACCTCCTCAAGGAGGACTATAAACCACTGCCCAAAGAAATAAGAAAGAACACAAATCAAAAAACATTCCATGCTCATAAATGGGAAGCATCACTAACATGAAAATGGCCATAATGTCTGAAGTAATCTATATATTCAATGCTATTCCCATCAAGCTACCATTGACCATCTTCACAGAATTAGAAAAAAACTACTTTCAATTTCATGTGGAACCAAAAAAGAGATTGTATAGCCAAGACAGTCCTAAGCAAAAAGAACAAAGCCGGAGGCATCATGCTACCTGACTTCAAACTATACTTCAAGGCTACAGTAAGCAAAATGGCATGGTACTGGTATCGAAACAGATACACAGACTAATAGAACAGAACAGAGGCTTCAGAAATAACACCATATATCTACAACCATCTGATCTTTGACAAACCTGACAAAAACAAGAAGTTGGGAAAGGATTTCCTATTTAATAAATGGTATTGGGAAAACTGGCTAGCCATATGCAGAAAACTGAAACTGGAGCCCTTCCTTATATCTTATACAAAAATTAACTCAAAACGGATTAAGGACTTAAACATAAAACCTAAAACCATAATAACCCTAGAAGAAGACCTAGGTAATACCATTCAGGACATAGTCATAGGCAAAGATTTCATGACTAAAACGCCAAAAGCAATGGCAAAAAAAAGCCAAAATAGACAAGCGGGATCTAATTAAACTAAAGAACTTGTGCACAGCAAAATAAACTATCAGAGTGAACAGGCAACCTACAGAATGGAATAAAATTTTGGCAACCTATCCATCCGACAAAGGGCTATTATCCAAAAACCTATAAGGAATTTAAACAAATTTACAAGAAAAAAAAGACATCAAAAAGTAGGTGAAGGATATGAACAGACACTTCTCAAAAGACAATTATGTGGCCAACAAACATGACAAAATTTTCAACACCAGTGGTTATTAGAGACATGCAAATCAAAACCACAGTGAGATACCATATCACACCAGTTAGAATGGTCATCATTAAAAAGTCAGGAAACAACAGATGCTGGAGAGGATGTGGAGAAATAGGAATGCTTTTACACTGTTGGTTGAAGTATAAATTAGTTCAACCATTGTGGAAGATAGTGTGGTGATTCCTCAAGGATCTAAAAGTGGAAATAATATTTGACCCAGCAATCCCATCACTGGGTGTTTTTCCAAAGAATTATATATCATTCTACTATAAAGATACATGCACACTTATGTTTATTGCAGCACTGTTCACAATAGCAAAGACTTGGAACCAACCCAAATGCCTATGAATAATAGACTGGATTAAAAAAATGTGGCATATACACACCATGGAATACTATGCAGCCATAAAAAAGAATGAGTTCACATCCTTTGCAGGGACATGGATGAAGCTGGAAACCATCATTCGCAGCAAACTAACAGAGGAAGAGAAAACCAAATACCACTATGTTCTCATTCATAAATGGGAGTTGAATAATGAGAATTCATGGACACAGGGAGGAGAATATCACACATCGAGGCCCGTCAGGGGTGGGGAGCAAGGGGAGGGAGAGCATTAGGAGAAATACCTAATACAGATGACAAGTTGATGGGTGCAGCAAACCACCATGGCACATGTATACCTGTGTAACAAACCTGTACATTCTGCACATGTATCCCCGAACTTAAATATATATATGTATGTGTATATATATATGTACATATATATGTATGTGTGTATATATGTATATATATGTATGTGTATATATATGTACATGTATGTGTATGTGTATATATGTACATATATATGTATGTGTGTATATATGTACATATATGTGTGTATATATGTACATATATATGTATGTGTATATATATGTACATATATGTATGTGTATATGTGTGTGTGTGTATATATATAAATAATTGTGTAAGGGTTTCTTGGCAGTGATGGGAGCTCAGCAAAGTCATCAACTGGAGTGTGGGGAGTCAGCCTGAGTGTATACACTTCTCAAATCACATTCACCCTGTGCATAGCAGTAGGCAGGGAGTTGAGTTGAACTTAAGTGGGGTTTTACCAGGCAAGTATGACCAAGGGATGAAGCAAGGGAGTTGAATAATAACACACTTGATGGGCTTATAATGTGGAATAGTTAATGCATTTGCATTTTGTAAATTCTGCTCCCAAGAATATTGTTTTACCAATCAGAATAGATTAAGTTGCACTGCCTTAGAAATAGAACTAGCCTATGACAAGCTTCATTATTGACATCAAGCACAGGTTAAAAAATATATATACACACACACACACAAATATATATACTTAAAAATACATATATACACACACAAATATATATATATTTTTTAACATGTGCTTGATGTCATATATATATATATATATATATATATATATATATACACACACACACACACACACATACATATGGGATAGGGTCAGGGCTCTCTTATTAGATTTTTCCACTTGAGTTGGCTCTGGACCTTAAATTATGATCTCTTACCCAATGAGGCTACAGAAACCAAAGCGTAATTTTTAGCATGTTATAAAATGCCTCTGGGCCACATGGCTTCAGTACTCAGCTTACTTTTTTGAGTTATTTTTCCCTTAAATTTTGGTCTGGTAATCCTTAATATATTTTTAATTCCTTGATGTTTTAAAAGAGATATTTTTATAGTATATTCAGCATTTCTTGTCATTTTCAGCAAAAGAAATGTGTCCAAATAATCTAGTAAACCAGCAACAAAGTGGAAATCATGATATTTCTTCAAGAACTCTCTCATCAGCTCAGATATGGAAGTAGAAAAAAATGGGCATTTTGTTTCATCAAGGACTGAGGTTTTGCCAAGTTAGAATAATAGAAAGAGGATGTGGCAAGTCAGCTTTCGGTATTAATACAGCAGTGTTTGAAGTCTTGAATTATAAAACATGAGAAGGCTAAGAAGAGAATAAAAAGTATGAGAAATGTTTGAAATATTTAAAATAGAGGGTAAATAGAATGGAGGTCTCAGTGAGATCAAAGGATTGGTATATCAGCAACAGCGTAGTAAGTTACCTAAATGGACAGGAAGTTGTGGTCAAAAAGAAGAAAATCTAGTTGTTTGATTTCCAAGATGGAGAAGTTTTTTATGACTATGGAACTATACAATGGTTGACAAGGTTATTTTGAAGATGAAAAAGCCAGAAATCTGAGATTTTGAAGTCACCCAAGATGAGGTCAGACCTAAAAGTGGAACAAAAGACCATGACAGACCCAGAGTCTTTAGAGACTGAATGAGAATGATTATTCCAAGGGTAGATTTCAGGGACAAGGTAACAGGGAAGAAGGTATATCAAATGTCATCTGCCTCAAGACAGCAGAGGAATTTGCATGAAGGAGCAAGAATAATCATCTGGAATAGCTTTAAGGAGAAAGGTGATGCAGATTTGACATCCAATTTTGAGGAATGTTGGAAGTAAGACAATTGTGACAAGGTATATTTGAAAAACAACCAAATAAGATTTCTAGATAGGAAATGATTCTTGTCTTTTATCATATCTCTGTGGATCCCAGGGATAATATAAGATTCATTTTCCCTTCTTCAATATTCAAGTAAAAAGCAAAAAGAGATACCAGGAAGTTATAGATAATTTAACATCAAAGCATTAGTTTTATTAATAGTCTAGGAAAATTTTCAATAACCTCTAACATTGAAGGATCTCTGATATAACTGGTATGGTGAACATGATTTAGAACAACGCTCTAGTGGTATGGTATGCTCTGTACCCTGAACACCACATAAAAATGCTCAAAGAATTTCCACAGAAAAGACCCAAGGAACCTGAGTTCACCACTAGAAACAATACAGAACTCATAAATATACCAGTACCTTGTAATTCAATGATGATAAAACAGCAGAATCGGACCTATGATAGCTTCATATACTAAAATTAGCTGCATATAATTTAAAGTAAATATGCTTGATATGTTTAAAGAAGCAAAAGATGAGATATGGAAATACAAATAAGATAACTAGGCCAATTTGAAAAAAGCTAAATAGGACTTCTAGATTTGGGGAAAATGTAATAATTGAAATATAAAACTCAATAATAGATTTAATAGCTGAATGAATACAACTGAGAAATTAGTGAATCAGAAAATGGGTATCCAGACTACTGAAGTCCTGTACTGTTACTCTATTGCTGTCTATTTTTCCTTCAGATCTGTTAATATTTGCCTTATATATTTAGGTGATCCAGTGCTGGGTGTACATATATTTACAAATATTATACCCTCTAATGATTGACCTATTTATCATGGTCTAATAGCATTTTTATCTCTTTTTGCATTTTTGGCTTATTTTGCCTGATATAAGTATACATATCCTTGCTTACTTTCGGTTTCCATTTGCATGGAATACCTTTTTTCATGCCTTCATTTACAGCCTATGTTGGTCCTTAAAGCTAAAGTAAGTCTCTTTAAAGTGGCATATAGTTGGGTCTTGTTTTTTTCTAAATCCATTCAGTCACTTCGTGTCTTTTGGTTGGATAATTTATTCAATTTACATTCGAAGTAATTATTGGTAAATAAGGACTTATGATTGCTATTTCATTATTATTATTTTGTTAAATATTGTTAATTATTTCTAGCATATATATATACATATATATGTTTTTTATTGTACTTTAGGCTCTGGGGTACATGTGCAGATCATGCAGGATTGTTGCATAGGTACATACATGGCAATGTGTTTTGCTGTCTCCATCCCCCCGTCATCTATTTATAGATCATTTGTTTCTTTCAACAATGCATGTATCATCCAGATATAAAACCAATAACAAAATATTGGCCTGGAACTACATTTTAGACCAAATAAACCTAATAAAGCAGAACATTCTATCCAACAGCAGCAGAGCCACACATTCTTCTCAAAAACACACAGAATATTTTTCACACTAGATCATATGTTAGGCCATGAAACAAGTCTTAAAAATTTAAGAAGATTGAAATATCAAGTATCTTTGCAACATAGTGCTATGAAACTAGAAATCAGTAACAGGAAGAAAACTGGAGAATTCGCAAATACATGGAAATTAATAACCAATGGGTCAAAACAGAAATCAAGAGAAATTTTAAAATACCTTCAGATAAAAGAAGATGAAAACAACCTACCAAAATTTACGGGATGCAGCAAAAGCAGTTCTAAGAAGAAAATTTAGAGTAATAAATGCCTACATGAAGAAAATGGAAAAATCTCAAACAACCCAACTTTTCATCTCAAGGAACTAGAAGAAGAATAAACTAAGTCTAAAGTTGGTAGAAGGAAGGAAATAACAAAGATCAGAGACGAGAAAAGCCAGAGAAGATCAACATTAAAAATGTCTTAAGAGACTACTATGAACAATTATACACAAATTGAATAACCTAGAAGAAATGAGTAAAGCCATAGAGACAATCTACCAAGATTGAATTATGAAGAAATAGAAAAATCTTAGCAGACAAATAATGAGTTAGGAAATTGAAGCAGAAAGCAGCTCTGTAGAAATATCTAGGACGTAGCACAGAGATCCTATGGAATGAAAAATAGATTGAAGAAAAATGGAGACTAGAATGAGAGATGCTAAGAAATTCAACCAGGGTTTTAAGAGCAGAGAAAACATGGGGAGAGACAACATTCAGAGAGTGTAAGGCTAATAATTGATAAAAGAACAACAAATCTTAAGCAGGAAAAATAAAAAGAAATTCACATCTAAATTCATTTGAGCAACACTACAGAACACCAAGAGATCTTAACAGATTACTTGCAACCAACGACAGCAGGGATCAGGAAACTTTCCATACAGGACCAAAAGGTAAATATCTTAGTTTTGCAGGTCTTAGAGTTCACTTTGGCAGCTATTCAACTCTGCTGTTTTCATGCAGAAGAATCCATAGACAATAGGTAGATAAATAACCATGTTTGTGTTGAAAAACTTTATTTACAAAACAAGAAGCAAGACAGAATTTTTTGCTCTTGTCATAGTTTGCCAACCTGTGAACTACAAAATACCCCCAACTTTTCAACAGCAACAAAAGCAGCCAAAGAAAAAGATTTAGACCCGAAGTCAAGTAGGTGTCTTCTCCTACCTTCCCAAGTTCCTCATTGTCCACTCAACCTAACCAACCTAGTATAGCCCAGGAAACCAGGATTGAGAGGCACTGCTAGTCTGTCTATGCCAATGAACCCTAAACTGCAAGGCAAGCTTACTAATAAATGCAGCCTAATGTCTACCAGGTCTCGCCAATCAGAAAACTGCTCTCCACTTCTTCAGCAATACTGTCTACTAAAGTTGCCCAATATAACCAATGTAAACAAAATATTTAATCAACAAGGAGCTCACTGCAGGGATCTAGAATCTGCTTTTAATGTCCCAAGTCCTCACATTACCCCCCATCCCCAGGCCAAACAGGAAAGGTCCATGGACATATCAACATAGGCCCATCATTTTTACAATGATTATCAATATTTCATCCAAGAAGCTAAATAACAGATCAGCTTATGGAAGGATTATGGCCACAGATTTTTGTAAATACACCAAAACAATAATGCCAGGAAGATGAATATACCTCTAGGAATGCAATTGTGGATACTGTCTAAGATGATCAGGTGAGAAAAAAGGGTATTTCTGAGGATTTCTTTTCATCTTTTCATGTTAGTGTTCAAAACAGGGCCAACAGACAGTATCAAGGACTGCAAGCAAAACTGCATCAGGTTCCAGAGGCAAACCAAAAGGCAATGTTGCAAACACCAGCACACCCTGACAAACACGTTCAGGCTGACTTCAGAAGCTTAGGTTGGCATTAACCATTGTTCCTAATTGCTGTCAGTTAACTCTCCCCAACCCTCTCCAGGCCAAGCCATCATCCCAAGACACATGTCATCTTCCCTTATAATGTATTTTCTGTCTTGCCAGTGACAGAATCTGTGGCTTCGGTGTTCTTTCACAGAAACACTGATCAAATTATTCTAAGACCATTTTGTGTGTTCTGGGTCACTGGGCAGAATTCCAGAAACAAATGCTTATATTATCTTCAAATAGAATACCTAACTTTCCAAGTCTTCTCGGAAGTAGATGTTTCTCGGTCATTTTAAGCTTGGCCATTGATAAAGGTACACACAATTGGCATCGCCGTCTCTGACCAGCAGGTGACACAGGCCATATGTAATCTCATAACCTCTAAAATAATTCCAGTAAAGGTCCATTATTGCTACAGCATCCAATACTCTACAGTAGAAACGTAAACAGGCCAATTTTCTTTTAATCTAGTCCCTGCACATTGCAGGCTTCTCTCCTAACCTTAAAAGTCTATTTGTGATTTATATTCCATTTGTTTAAGAAACTGATACCTATTCTATTATTTAAGTGCACAGGAAAAAAAAAAACCTCACATTTTTTTCCCCTAGTATGTTTTAGTGTTTTGCAATACTTTGGAAGTTCTTTCTAATTGCATCTAGAAAAAGCTATCACTTAGAATAGGAATAAGAATAAAAGATAATTATGTAATTCATTCTCCTAACTTTACAGTTGGGAAAACTGAGGTATATCATTTAAACAATTTGTCAGAGACCGACAGTGTCAGAATTTAGTGCATTCTAGTGATTTTCTCACTATACCGCATGTATCTTAACATCTGAACTGTTTTATTTGCTCTATAACCCCAGAATTTCTATAACTTTTTATTGTCCTACAAACACCGCTGATGCCATTCTTTGCCTGGATCTTTACAGAAAATACATAGGATTAACAGAAGCTGACAATGAATATTTATCATGCTAATTTGACTTTCATTTGACCTTGAAGTGCCTTTGTTACTTAATGTGAAGATATCAAGATGATAGCACCGCAGATGCTGCCAAATGAAAATTTTGCTGCAATGAGCTTTTTATGAAATATTGAGGCTAAGCAGAGAACCAGTTCTTCTGACTAAAATACTCTCAGTCCCTCCCTTCCCTAAATCACAGTGTGGAGGCTGCTGGCACTCTGGGCTTTCCATTGCCAGCAATGACACCCTGAATGTGTGCTTAGCAAGGAAACATCCAAAACCGAGAGATGGTCCTTTTTTACTGCAGATTGTGAATGCTCATTTCCATAGGTTTACATTCAAAACAAAGGTTTGGTTGATGTGGGTATTTTAAAACATCATGGTTTTCAACAACCTCATTTGTGTGAAGGTAAAAACTATCTCACTCTGAACAGGAAAGGAAATGTTGTGCTTTCTATCTAAGCAGACTCTGAACAGGAAAGGAAATGGTGTGCTTTCTATCTAAGCAGCATGTCACTCACATCTTGGAAGTGCACCGCATTCTCTCTCTATTGCAGCCCTACTCAGCCATCATCCTCCCCTCGGGTGGAAAACCTAACAGCCCACACTGTACCTGAACAGGAAAAGAGTTTATTATTCAGTTGACACCTTTGACTTTCCACTCAGTGAGGTCAGCCTCACTTAAGCTTAGAGAAGGAAAAGGAAATCATAATGAGAAATACTCTAAGTGGGGCAGCTAGGATGTGCTGTGCATACAGAGTGCAACAGTAAAGATGACCCAAGGTGCTTTCGGCTCTCGTTGTGTCACCTGGCTGAGGCACTCTATATCAGATGACATTTACTGAGCCGCTGGGAGAGACTGAGATCACATTTACTGCTCTGTTGAGAAACTCCAAGGGCAGGCAGCTTTCCTCAGGGACAGGTTTAGGAGATAAGCGGTGTGCTATATTCCTCCATGGATACAAAAGCCAAAGGCTTCTCCATTTAGTAGCATGAAGCAGTGGCTGAGGTGGAAGGAGAAATATGGTCCAGCCATAGTTCAAGAAAACTCCCTGACAACGCCATGGTAACCTTTCATTCTACCGACCGCAATGGCCCCACTGTTCTATTCCTGGCACGATGCTCAATGCTGGCCAGGATTCATTTCTCCCTATTCAGCTCAAGTTGTAGTCACATAATAGAATGCACAGCGACAAGATTTCCTGAGGCTTTCAGGTGCATTCACCCTGACAGGCTATGGGTTGCTACATTTCTAGGTCCAATGGTTAAATGAAGGCACCTATTGCTTCCAGACTGTAGTCGGAAACCAAACAGATGCTATCTAGTATTAGTGATTCAGGTGGCAGTTAAAGATCATTTCCTGAGCCAGGTGTGGTGGCTCACGCCTGTAATCCCAGCACTTTGGGAGGTGAGGCAGGCAGATCATCTGAGGTCAGGAGTTTGAGACAAGCCTGGCCAACATGGTGAAATCCCATCTCTACTAAAAAAAAAAAAAAAAAATACAAAAATTAGCCAGGCACAGTGATGGGCACCTGTAATCCCAGCGAATCAGGAGACTGAGGCAGGAGAAATCATTTGAACCTGGGAGACAGAGGTTGCAGTCAGCTAAGACAGGGCCACTGCACTCCAGCCTGGGCAACAAGAGTGAAACTCTGTCTCAAAAAAAAAAAAAAATCATTTCATTCATTTATACAACCAAATATTTTAGAATATCAACTATGTCCCAGGCATTATTCCTAGTTCTGCTTGATACAAATATAAAGACATAGCCTGGAGGAGCTCATGGGTAAGTGAGGAAGGGAGAGAAGTATGCATGTAACACAATACGGTGAGTGCAAGATTAGAGGTGAGTACAAGGTCTTGAGAGGCAGAATGAATTGGCTAAAAATACTTCAAGGAAGTAATGCCTGGGAAGGAAAAGAGGGGAGGGGCAAAGGGAAGAGCATTTCAAGCAAAAGGAAAAATATAAGCAAAGGTAAAACCATGAAGCAAAATGCTATGTGTGTGTGTGGCTTGCTACTGCTGGAACATAAAATGTGTGCACATCAGAGGAGTGGCAACCAGACAGCAGAGAGCCAGGTAGAGGCCAGGTCAAGGAAGGCTCTATGATCTCTGCTAAACAGCGTTATTCTACAGACACTAGAGAACCACTGAAAGCTCTGACCAAGAGGGAGATGCAGTCAGTTTCCATTCTGGCAACCATGTGGAAGAGTGGGCTCGTGGGACCAGACTAAAGGGAGGGAGAGCAGTTAGAAGTATATTTCAAAAGTGAGGGTAAATCATGATGAGAGCCTGTTTCTTCACCCTCAAAGAACAGGCCACCAAATCTGGAAACCGCAGGCATCTCCATTTGTGCATAGCACACAATCAATTTTTAACCTACTGTAATGAACCCACTGCGTGCTATTGCAAAATGTGCCAGACCAAACCTTGGAATGTCTCCCTAAAGCAGATGGAAGCTGGAAGAGAAAAAGCTCAGAAGTTCCATCCATACCTTCACCCTCTGCCCATGGCCTCCCCAGTTGCCTAAGTGTGCTTTCTGAAAACACTTTCTGATGCCCTGACCAACCCACATCTGGCTATTCCCTGGAACCTGCTTGCTTCTCTGGCCTAGGGTGGCTCTGTCACACTTTTCCTGCCTCTGACCTGAGGCCTTGCCTATTATCTGTTTTATGGTCACTGTCATTTCTGCCCATTTTCTAAGTTAACCTGAAGAATTGGCCTCCTCCTCACCAGCTCAGCATAGTAGCTGCTCAAATTCAACATAATATGCTTGATGGGATAAGCAGTAAATTGTAGGTCCGTTACCAAAGGTATGCAATGCTTCCTTCTTTCTAGTAAAATAACACCCAGGCATTTCAGCATCACAAGGAGAGTGTCTTCCACTGGTAAGCCTTGACAGGCCAGTCCAAACAGGCTCCTTTTAGTCCTTCCAAGAGAGAGACTCATCCTGTCTTTATATCTGAGAGGTACTGTCATCCAAAATTTTCAAGCAGCAAAATTGACATGGTCCATAATTTACCTCCATCCTGCCAAGTGGAGCCTGTGCCAGTGCGGTCAGTTCCGGAACTGGACATTGAAGAGAAGGTCTCCCTGGACTGGAGACTCTTCCTTCCTAGGTCATGGCCACTGTCACACTGCCAGCACCCCTGCTTTCCACTGCTGACAAAACCTCTTTTCTTTTCTGCTTTTATTAGAAAAGCAAAGAGAAAACAGTTGCCTGGGCACACTCTTGTACATTTTCAGCTCTCTTCTCACTTCTCAGCTTTCAAGAAGACCCCTCCCCACAACAAAATAGCAGGGATCTACACATTGCCACCTTCCCATTCCCTACCATGAAATCTCAGCATTGCTTTCTGGATACCAGCATGAGGGGGCGGTGTCTGAAAGAGGCAGCCTGTGCATCTCCACTTCTGTCACAGCATCACATGACATTATAACTGCTACTTACTTTTCCGCTTTCCCTGTAAGACCATAAACTCCCTGAAGAGACTATGAATGCTTCCCCAATATCATCAGTTCTCTCTGAGTATCTTGGACTCTAGTTCTTCAACTGATGTTGGCTGAATAAATAGTCCCTGTTTCCAACCACATGAGCAAATGGCCATTGAGTTAGGGCATGCCCCAGGCATTCTGAGGGCTGTATCTCTGAGATATCCATGACCTACAGGCTGTACCTGTACTGCACCTGAGAACACCCAGGCTTTGAAGCGAATATTTATGCCTTTAGGGGAGTTGTGATCCTAGGCCATTGTCCTTGAATAACAGATGTTTAAAAAAGTTATCGAACACAGAAAATTCTGCACAACTACTGAAAAACAAGAATAAAGAAACATGCATACCCTGTAAAAAGAAGTCAACACACACTGGAGAAGCGGCATCCATGGTGACTTCAAGTGACAAGGATTGAGTTAATGTTGGACAAAACTGTAAAAGGCAGTCTACTCTCATCCTCCTCTCTTCTTCACTGGCATCATTTCCCATCACAGTTTCTGCCAAGGGGCTCATGACATGGGAAAACTTTCATAGCAATATGGAACTTTTAAGGAGGTCAGAACTGTCAGGTCATGTCCATGTGGCATGAGACCAAGCATCTGGATCTTGGACTGAAGGATTGTTCTAGATGCATCCATATAGATGGTGTCCGAAGTGCACAATTAATTTTAGGCATGATTTAGACAACAACTGGCATTGATTCAAATCTATTGAAGAGGAGACTGACTTCTGCTATGGCAGAGTGAGGAGCTCTGCTGATCTGCTCACCAGTAATACTGGAGAAAATTATTTTTAGAAAAACAACCACTTATTTTAAATCTTAGAATGAAAAAAAATACATTCAAGAAAATCTACAACAAATTAGTAAGAAAAATGAGAATCTGTGGAATATAAACCAAGACCATTCCCTCCTTGCCTGCTCCTAGTTCAGTGAGGCAGAGACTCTACTCCAGACTGCTATAGCCACAAACCCAGAGTTCCCTCCGGCACTACCCCTGCTCCTACCTAGTCAAAGGGTTTTCTTGCCAGGAAGAGCAGGACTTCAGCATTTCTCATCCTGCCCCAGCCACCTGTTGCCATGGCTAAGTCCCAGGTGAGAGTAGTTGAGCAGTAAGGTCCCCTTCCGCAAAGTACCCACTTGTGGAGTAAGTGTAGCAGACTAAGAATACTAGGAACCTAATTGCCATACTCTGGCTTTGAGGCAGTGGTGACACCTCAGAAGAAGCAACCTGAGAGACCTCAGATCTCTTTCTCTCTCCTTTACTTAGTACTAAGCTCCTAGAGCAGAGTTGTCACACAAAGGAAAGCTTGCTATTTTTCCCACCCCCAGCTTTAAACCTTAATTTAGAGATTTTGCTTGAGGGGAGAAGGAGGCTTTAAAGCAGATAGTTTTGAATAGCTTCCCAGAGGAATTAATTTCATTTGCAATAGAGCATGGCAAAGTTCAAGCCTAAGTGCTCTCTCAAGAACAGTGAAGGTTATGGCGAAAGGCAATTTGGAGATTTGTGGACTTAATAAAAATACAGCCTAGACTGTAGGTCAGCTAGTTTACAGAAGGGAACCAGACGTATAGGATAGCAGAGAGGAGCTCTCCTGGGCTCAGAATAAATATCAAGCACGGACTTCAGAAAATATTCCATCAAAAGAGCCACAGTTTGATTGCATTACTTTATGGAACAATTTAAACTTCAGAGTATTGTTGGATAATAATAGAGAAATCAGCAGGCAATTAGTGTAGTTTAAGTGCTGAATGAGTTCAGAGCAAGAGACTTTCCAGAAAGCCCTACTAATACTGCTGTGACCTCAGGGTGACTGTGGGCAGACCCAAAACTACACCTCCTTAGGGCACAACATCAGAGGCTTAACACCATGGGCAGAAAACAAAGTTTCCTAAAAGAATCAGCTAGTGACTAAAAAAAAAGGAAGCAGTAAGTAACAAGAACAAACTTCAGGGTGGGAAGCAACAGCTAGAGTTGATATGTTATCTAAAATGCCCAGTTTTTTAAAAAAATTATAAAACATGCAAGAAAACAAGAAAGTATAACCCATACACAGAAAAAGGCAAGCAGCAGAGATTGACTTAACAGAAAAAGACTCCAAATAGACATTATAAATATATGACTTCACAGAACTAAAGAAAGGCATCATGATAAAAGAAAATTTACATCAAATACGACTATCATTAAAGACCCAGAAATTATTTTTAACATATGAGAACTCTGGAATTGAAAAACACAATAACTGAAATAAAAAATTACTAGAAGGGCTCAAAAATATGTGTGATCTGGCAGAATAAAGATAGGTGAAGTTGAAGACAGATAAATATGCAAATCAAAGAATAGCAAGGAAAACAGAAGAAAAATGAATAAAGACTCAGAGCCAAGTAGGACACCATCAAAAGCACAAATATATGCATAAATGGGATTACCAGAAGGATAGGAGAGAGTAAAGAGAGCAGAAAAAAATTTTCAAAGAAATAATAGCTACAAACTTCCTAAATTTATCGAAAACAATAACCTGTACATCAGGAAGCTCAATGACCTGTAAGTAGAATACATGCACAGATATTTACATACAGATACATGATAATAAAAGTGCTAATATTCAAAGACAAAGAGAAAATCTTGAAAGCAACAAGAGAAAAATAACTGTTCTTTACAAGAGACCCCAATAAAATTAACAGTGAGTTATCCGAAGAAACAATGGAGGCCAGGAGGTACTGGGATTAACATATTCAAAGTGCTCAAAGGAAGGAAACTTGCAACCAAATACCCTATGGCCGAAAAAAGCTATTTTTTAAAACTGAAAGTGAAACACCGCATTAGTCTGTTTACATACTGCTACAAAGAACTGCCTGAGACTGGATAATTTATTAAGGAAAGAGGTTTAATTTACTCACGGTTCAGCTCGGCTGTGGAGGTCCCAGGAAACTTATAACCATGGCAGAAGGTGAAGGAGAAGTGCCGCACTTTTTTCACAAGGCAGGAGGAAGTTCCAAGTGAACCGGAACATCCCCTCAGAAAACCATCAGATCTCGTGAGAACTCACTCACTATCACGAGACTAGCACAGCGGAAACCACTCGCCTGATTCAGTTACCTCCACCTGGTTTCTTCTTTGACAGGTGGGGATTATGGAGATTTCAATGTAAGATGAGATTCAGGTGGGGGCACAAAACCTAACCATATCATATACTTTCCCAGACAAACAAAAATTGAGAGAATATGTCACTAACATACCCCCTTTATAAGGAATACTAAAGGAAGCTCTTCAGACTGAAAGCTTGTAACCTCAGGCAGTAATTGAAATCCACACACACACAAAAAAAAAGAGTATTGGTAAACGTAGTTACATAATTATGAAAAGCAGTGTAAGTGCATATCTTTCTCCTTATTTATAATAACTGATTTTTAAAAGCATGGTATAAAATAATGCATATATAATCGTAAGGTACATGGACGCGCTTTGGTCAAGTAATAGGCTGAGGTGGACATCCAGGCCAGAGTGACTCGGTGAGTTTAAAGGCACCGGCGCATACTCCACTTGTTATATAACCTGTTTGTGTAATTTCATGCTTGGCTCTGAACCACTATTTTCTGTTAAAAATATAACTGCCCTGCTGACACTGTGTATGGGGGATGTGGCTCCGCTCCGCTCTTGGGCATGGCTCAACGTGGCTCTTGCACTGGCGCCCAGAGAAAGAGAGTGAGTGCCAGAGCTGTCCATCTAGCAGATGGACAGAGGGGAACCAGGGCACAGGAGGCAAGGGCTCATGCCCAGAGAAAGAGTTAAGCTGCTGACCCTGAAGGCAAGGGAGAGCTGGGCTTGCAGGCTGGTCGTGCAGCTGTGTGTGGGAGCAGGAGAGCCACAGAGCCAGTTGGTGAGAGGAGCCACAGAGCTGGAGCAGACAGCAGAGATAAAGGCAGACAGTGTGGGAGAGCTAGTGTGACAGAGCTGCTAGTGAGAGAGCTCTGAATAAAACTACATTTCACCTACTTATGACCCCCCCCACCGAGGGTTCTTTAGCTATCACCCATCCACCCACTCCCCTTGGACCTCAGCAGAGGCCTGAAGCTGACCCTGAGTGTGATACTTGGTGTAGTCATGGCCCTAGACCTGATAATAATATCATGATGCTATATTATGTTCTATAACATGGATACAAAATATATGTATAATATGTTTGTAGGCCAGGCATTGTGGCTCATGCCTGTAATCCCAGCACTTTGGGAGGCCAAAGCAGGTGGATCACCTGAGGTCAGGAGTTCGAGACCAGCCTGGCCAACATTGCAAAACACTGTCTCTACTAAAAATAGAAAAATTAGCCAGGCATGGTGGCGGGTGCCTATAATCCCAGCTACTCAAGAGGCTGAGACAGGAGAATTACTTGACCCTGGGAGGCAGAGGTTGCAGTGAGCTCAGATCGAGCCACTGCATTCCAGCCTGGGTGACAGAGCCAGACTCTGCTTCAAATATATCTGTATTTGTCAATAACAGCAGAAAGAAGTGGGTTGTTGAGACAAAGTTATATTGGTCTTAGGAAATTACTGCAGATTATAAAATAATAATTATAACAATATATTTTGGGTCTGTACATAAATAGATATAATATGTATAACAATACCACAAAAATCGGAGAAAGGGGATAGAGCTATATAGGACTAGGACTAATGTTTCTATCTGTCATTGGAATTAAACTAGTATGAATCTAAAGCTGATTCTGATAAATAAAAACATAGAGAATGTTATGTACTGGATATCTTTGTCTTCCCTACTCCCCAGCAAATGTATATGTTTACAGCCTAACCACCAATGGGATCGTATTAGGAGGCTGAGCTTTCGTGGGGGTGATTAGGTCATAATCTGTTACGATGGAATTAGAGGCTTTGTTAAAGAGACCCCTGAAGAGCTCCCTGGACCCTTCTGTCAGGTGAGGACACAGCAAGTAGACAACCATCTACAAACCAGGAAGTGGCTCTCACGGACACCTTGGTATTGGAACTCCCAGCCTCCAGAAATCATGAGAAAGATATAAACATTTATTGTTTAAACCATCCAGTCTATGGCATTTTAGATATAGCATCCTGAATTGGGTCATATAGTAAACCCTAAACATTAATAATATATAGATAGAGAACATATGAAAAAAACATTAAAGAGGTTAAAATGTTACAAATCTAGTGTAAGTTCACAAAATTACCTTCAGAATCAATTGGGCTTTGGGGCATCATCCCTTTGACAAAAATTGTTACCACCAGGTGCAGTGGTCTTGGGAAATGAGCAAAAATTCAGACCTGGGGGCAGTATGGAATAAGCAGGAAGGAAACAAGACACGGGTGCACACATGTGTGTGCACACACAGTCCTGCCATTTGTCCAGAATAGCCCTAAAACAGAGTATGACAAAGAGGAACCTAGAGACATAGATCCAAGTTGAAGTGCTCAAACTTCAGCAGGAATCAGGAAAACCTGGAGAAAACCTGGAGGGCTTCTTTACAGATCCCTGGTCCCACCCCCACCCCCAGAGTTTCTTAGCCAGTATATCTGAAGTGGGGCCCAAGGATTAGCATTTCTAATGAGTTCCCAGGTAATACTAATGGTGTTAGTCCACGCTACAGTGTGTGAGCCACTGACTGTCCTAATATGTGGAGCCCATAATGGATAAATGTAAGTAAAGCAAGTTGGGAATTTAGGTCATAGCCCTCAGTACAGAACCTACTTCTAGATGAGTGGGGACAGTGAGCACACTAGAAGAACATGAAGCAGGTGTGGGGAACATGTAGTTGTTTTACCACACAAATCAATTCATTCTCTTGGCTACTATACCCCAGTATTCCTCTGGGAAACACAGTCCTCCCTCATTTTTAGTCCATATGCTTTGGGAGGGTTTGATGACCTACATCTGCCTCCATGGAGTAGCTGTGACTCAGACCTAGGTAATCAGGGCTTCATATTTTCTTAGCCATAGTGACTGGTTCAGAGAAAGGTAATCAGGATGAAAAGATATGATTATACTTTTTCTGAGACACCAGAGAGAGACAGAAATCCTATTTTTCTGTTAGATTTGACTTGAAAAGACAGATCTGGAGCTGCCACCTTGCCACCATGTGAAGCCTAAACCCAAAGCCAATTTTAGGGTAAGCCAAGAGTTAGAAAACTAGCAGATCCTGTTATCATTTGAGATCTGGATCAAACACACCTGAAACTTGTGTTGCTCTGTGAACCAATTAAGGTTTCCTTTCATTTGAATCACTTACATTTCAAAAAATGTTTTATTATGACAGGTCAGCAACCATGTGAATAGAAAAAGCAGAACAAGATATATGATGACATACTATGAGTGAGAATGGGCATCTCTGAAACCAAAGTCTGTGCAGAGTCATGAAGGGCGACATTCAACATGCTAACACGGCAGATGCTCCTGAGAGGCACTGGACTAAGACTGTCAAGACCTGAGTGTGACCATATGCGTGCAAAGGCAGAAGTCCAGGTGTAAGGATTCAGCCAAATCTAATGTGCAGAGGAGTTGGGAAGGTAATAAGAAGGCAGGACCCTGGAATCTACAAGGGTCCTGAGGGGTAGCTTAGAAGGGGCCTGAGACCCAGATTGGATTGATAGCAAGGTGACTCATAGATCAGCTTACACGTTTGCCCTCTTTGTCTTCCCTTATTGCTTACTCTCTGACTTCATCTCCTACCATTGCCTCCCTGCTGGCTCCACTGAAGACACGGTAGACTCCATGCTTGTCTTCAAATATATCAATCATGCTCCCAACCTTCAGACTCCTGTACTTATCCCCTATAAGTACAGGAAATATATCATATGATAATGCTATATGGAGCAAGAGCCTTCCAAGCATAGGAAATATGTGATAAGAGATATGATATAAATGGCTGTTTCCCTTATATCCTTCAGGCCTCTGCTCAAATGTCCCATTATTCGAGAGGTCTTCCTGGACTATTCTATATAATTAGCAAGTCCCTACTGCTACTCTGGCTCATCCTAAACTCCTTTTCTACTCATATTTCTCCACTGTGCTTATTGCTATCTGACACACTATACATGTACTTGTTAATTGCCCCTCCTCAATAGAATGTAAGCTCTGTGAGGGCACAGGCTTGCAGTATTTTGGTACTATGGTCATGGTACCTAGAATAGTCTAAACCACAGTATGTGCTCAATAAAATGTTGTTGAATAAATAAATGAACCAGAGTTCAGCAACCAGAATCTGGCCACTGAATCCTAAGTCTGTGTGAATATTTCTATTATAATCACCACTTAAGCAACAGCTTATGAGGAAAGTCAACGCTTTCTTCCTTGAGGGTCCCACACTTTGCCCCTGCCCACCCACCCCATTTCCACTCAGTAGGCATTTCTTAGGGTGGTACTGGAGTGGCATTGAACCCCTGCTAAAATAATTAAGTTGTTAATTGGTAGGTTTAAGGTATCAGTTTAGATATCTCTGCATCTTTATTTGTATTCAGTCAGGATTTGCTAAGTGCCATATATATATATTATATGATTGTTCTAAGTGCTGTTGGAGCTACCAATATTAGAATAATGTGGATGCTTCCTGATGAAATTTACAATCTCATTTACAATGTCAAAAAAGTACTGTTGGAGATTTTAAAGCCTTCAAAAGTCAAAGAAATGCAATTATGGGAAAATGAGAGTTATCATTTCCCCAAGAAGGGGAAATGTGTACAGGAAGGAGTGGAGTGAAAGTTATCCCCACTCCTTCTTGTACACTAGAGCTGGCTTAGATCATAAATGCCAGTTAAACACAACCATAAAAATTAAGTTATTTAAACTTCAAATAATTAAGGTTAAAGGTAGTGAAACTATGTAAAACTCATCACTTTCTTAAGATTTTACTACATTTTACTATTATTTATGCTTTCTGGGTTGTTTATATGTATTATTATGATGGGAATACCTATCATGGTGAGCTACTGAGGATCTCTTCCTGACTCCACAGTTACACTGGAGGCCTGAAATCTGCCATGGTAGGAGTATTGACACCAGGAAAATTGGCAAATGCTACAAATCAGGACTTGATTTATTGCCTTGTTGATGCTGAGACTTAGGAGAGGAATAGAAGAAATGTTAGCAATGTGATTAAAATTAATTGTGTCATGTTTGTATCCATTACATTGTGAAAATTCAAAATGTTCTTTCAGTATTTAAAAACTATTATGTGAGTCAGCAAAAGAACCACTCATGTCATTGAGAAATTAGTAAAGTTTCATCTTTGTTGTTTCACTACATGAAAATATCAACCAACATTCACATCATAACTGTAACTGCTCATCAATTGCAAACAATTTGACTAAGGATACAAAATGTTTGAAAAACATAAATGAAAGCATTCTAAATGTATATGATTTATAATAAAGACTATATTTTATTAATTATAAATGGTGTGCTTCACATCCTCTTTATCAATAAAATTGATAATAAACTTACCTATGCAAAAATTTGCATACTTTTTTCAGCAATCTGTTTGTTAACTACTTCCAGCACACCTCTGCTGACTCCTCTCCCTTCACCTATATCATACCATGTAAACTGAGTCACTTTGCAACATGGCTTTGCACAAAGCTTTCTATGTGAGAGATTTTATCATCTACATCTATGATTCCACACAAAACTTTATAAACTATATCACAGGATTATCCAGATAGAAAAGAGAGTGGAAAGGTTGGAGTGGCATATTTTCTCTCTTGCTGAATGTGACTAAATCAACTTAAGTGATACTTCTTAAGTTTGCACATGCTAGTAACCCTTTCTATTTAACTTTGTAGAGACTTCTTTTTATGATAAACCATGGTTAACTACAAAATATGTAGAGAGTGTATTATTTTTCTGTAACTCACATTTTGACGTCCCTGAAGTTGAGATGTATGCTAACCTACAAAGAGGCATGATGAGCACCATGTGGGTCAATATGTAAATCAGGAAGAGAGTTCTCAAGAATCTCTAGCTCTGCCTTATGTCTCTGCAACAATAATTATCAAGAAACACAAAACAGAGCTTGCTTACTATTAAAAGTAAAATGAAAACTTTGATGTTTCAAACCCTTGATTTGCTTAAAACTCATAAAGTATCATCAAGTGTCTCAATTTATATAGCTATTAAGTTGATGCAAAAGTAACTGCAGTTTTTGCCATTAAAAAATTGGCAAAAGCTGAAATTACTTTTGCACCAACCTAATATGTCAAAGCTGTTTTATTTTTGTATGATAGAAAAGCATTTGCAATTTTAAGTCATTTTAGTGTAAAATGACACAAACATTTTGACTCATCTTTCACCATTTAAAAATAAACTAAGATTCTTCTGGCCTAGTTCATTATAGGTGCTTCTTTTTAACATCCTAGATGTGCACTTTGAGGTCCACATCAGTTGAGCAATCTAGAGTCATTATTCCATATATTTTGGGAGATACTCCAAGAAATAAGACTTTGTAGGAATTAACCCTTCCTTATTGTCCACACTGCTTATCTGGCCTCTGTGACTCACTGGGAAGACTTTCTGTGCATTCAAACAAGTGGTTAGTAATAATTATTAATTGACCAGTCATTTTAGTCCAACAGATTGACTGGCTTGAGTGTGCACAGCTGCCTTCATGAACTCTCTCAAAGGAAGTTTCCCTGTTGGATTTTCCAAAAATTTAAGGCATTTTTCTGGAAAGCACCATGTCTCTGGAATTTATTTTCTCCACCATTTCAACAAAGCCTATGTCTGCTAGACTTCTGGGCATCAAGAATACAATATCTTTCCAGGCATCTGTGCCTATCCAATGTGTTTCAGGGATGAACATGGCTCTGGAATGTCTCTGCATCTGTGTCTCCATGATGACAACCAGCTGAAAGTAAGACATTAAGTTAATCAGCCAATTGTTTTCTTTAAACAACCTGAATGATTTTGCAGATTTTCTTCCGTCTTGCCTTGCTGATTGTTTGGAGACTGTTTCAGTAAAGACTTCACAAAATGCAAAATTAAGGATGATAGATGTGATTAGCTTTAATATGATTGTGAAAGCCTAGCTAAAACTGAACTAAACATTACAAACAGTATTTGAATAAAAATAACACCAAAATGACTACTATAGAAAGTGTAGCAAAAAGGAGAAAAACCAGATTGATGAGACTATTTTGTTTCGAGTCTTCCATGTAACATCTTTTAAAATTATCTAACTGGGCTCACTTTTCATGACTGGCTATTTGACTGTCAAGGTGCTAGTCCAGTAAAAGGGCCACCAACTTTACTTGCCCACTCTAGGCATCACAATCTTACCTGCATTTGCAGACATCCAGTTATTCATTGAGGAAAAAATAAACTTCATTGAGAAAACCCTTTCTATTGACTATAAACAGTTGACTGGCTTGAGGGTGCACAGATGATAATGGAGATAGTAATAAAAATGCTTATGTTAATTTTATGTGCCAACTTGACTAGGACATGAGGTAACCAGATATTTGGTCAGACATTACCCTGGGTGTTTCTGAGAGGGTGGAATGAGATTAACATTTAAATCAGTAGACTGATTAAAGCAGATTGTCCTCCAAAATGTAGGTAAGCCTCATTCAATTAGATGAAGACCTGAACAAAATAAAAGGCTGGCCTTCCCACATGAGAATTCGCCTACCTGGTTGTCCTTAAACTGAAATGTCATCTCTTCCTGTTTCTACAGTAGCTTCTGGCCTTCAGACTCAAAACTACAGACTTTGGACTTTCTAGCTTTCATAATTGTGTGAATTAATTCCTTAAATAGGTAGATAGATCGTATCAATTCCGTTTATCTAATACAATAGCTATACTATATTGAGCACCTATTGTGTGCCCACTACTGTCTTATAATCATTACACCTACCATCTCACTTAATACAACAACCTATGAGTTGTATTTCACTCACTATACCCATTTTATACATGATGAAACTTATTAAAAACAGGTAAATTACATTATCAAGTTCATTGAACTAAGCACAGAGCCAAGGCCTGAAAGCAAATGCATTGCTCCCAATGTTGTATTTTTATATATTTATTATTATTCCACTTTTTATTGTGGCAGAAATTATTAATACTTCTCCAATATCCATGTGCTCCTCTACTTTTCCAAGCCTTTTTGGCAGTTAATTGAACCATGTGAATAGTGCTGCCCAACGAAATATGAGCAGATATGACATGTGACCTTATGGATCAAGGCTATTAAGAACTGGTGTGCCTCCTTCATTTCTCTTCTCCTGCCTGCTCCAACCTGCAGGACACCTGTTTCATCTGGAATAGGAAAAGCTGAAAGAAGCCCTGGTTTCAGAGTCATGCCTGGATGAGAGCCACACAGCAAAGTCACCTGAGCCACAGCAGACTTTAAATATGAAATAAACTTGTATTGGGCAACCCACTAATATTTTAGGGTTGTTTGTTACCATCACATATGGCATACCTATTAAATTTATACCAATATGAAGTAACATTCAGTGATAAGCAATTAAAACATACAGATAAATTTGTGTACATAATGTAGCATAGCAAGGCTCTGGAAGCAGGCTACATAATTCAAATTCAAATTCCGCTAGGATTAGAACTTGGTCAAGTGACTGACCTTGGATGAGTTACCTGGCCACTCTGTGCTTCTTGTGTGTAAAATAGACAATATTAATAATAGAGCAAGTGGCTGTGGTGGTCAAATGAGTAAATACGCCTAAGGCTATATGATGGTATATATTAAGTATGTAAAATATGAACTATGTATACTCAAAATAATTAACATTTGTCAATATAAATGTTTTTATCATTCACTAAAGTTCAGTAAGTTCAGTAAAGTTCAAACAAACATACTTAATGAAATTATACAGCCAACACAAAATTAGATTCTGGGACTACAAAGATGAATGAGACATGGTTCTATTTTCAGGGAATTCACAACCTGTTAGAGTATTCAGTCATAATAATGTGATTAATGCTAAAATTTAATAAGGACCATAGAGAACCATTTTCTGAGGTTTCATAACAACGTATTGTTCATGAAAAGTATTTCATTTCTGGTGACTTCTGGATTGCTTTTTGAAAACTTTTGGCATGAGAAACCTAGTCAACATTACAGATATGGAAGAAAGGACATCTGTCTCCCAATTCACTCCCTGGCTTCTGTCTGTCCTCTCTCCAAGCCATTTCCTAGGCTGTCTCATAGATCTGATTAAATCATTGTACTACTTGACAATCTTTGGTCTGTCTCTATTGCCTATAAAGTATTGTATGGATTCACTTGCATGCCCCAAACTATCTGCAGCTAGCATCTTCTCATGCAGATAAAGAATGGGTGAGATGAGGTAGAAAGAGAACTGGGGAGGAAGCCCTGAATATAGTCCTGGCTTCTTACTGTCTTTGTAACCTTGGGTGAAAAACTTCTCTGAGTCTCAGTTTCTGCATCTATGAAAAGGAAATGTAGCTGCTCTTTGTATCTAACAAGGTTGCTGTGGCAAATGACAGTGTAAGTGATTTATCACTTATAAAGTATTAAGCACTGTATATAAGGTAAGACAGTGCTTCTCAAACTTTAGTGTAGAGAAAAATCTCCTGGGGAAGTTGTTAAATACATATTCACCCAGGTGCCTTCCTCAGAGAGAATCGTATTCAGTAAGTCCAGGATAGAGACAGGTGATTTGAATTTATTACCAAACTCCCCAAGTGGTTCGGATGTGGGCCATCGTGGGCCACACTTTGAAAACTGCTGAGGTAAAGCATCACAAATTCCAGAAGGAAGAGTCCTAAAGTAAATGTCTTGACCCAAGAAAGACATATTTTAATCAATATCTACCCTTCTATTTTTACTGTCACTCTAAAAATGGAAATTGTTGTCAGACTACTAGCAAACTGGAAATAGACATATTTATTGAGAGGCCCAGAAACATTTGCTGAGAGACCCAGAAAATTTAACAGGCTTTCATCTTCTCATTTTAGTCCTTGGAAAAAAAGTAAAAATATATAGTTTTACTCCAAATTTAATGATAAGGAGACTGAGGCTCAGATGCTGTAGAAACAAATTTCAAATCTCTGGTGCCATCTGGAATGGAATTTGAGAACTTTTAAAGTCTGAGTATAAACCCCTCTATTTTCCGTTCTTCGTGATTGCCTTCCTGACAGAACTAGAGCTGGCCGGAAGCCAAACTCTGTGAAAGCTTCGTGGGGTGTAAAGGTGGCTGTTATCAGTCCTGATGAGCTTCGACTCACAAATCAATATTTTTCCATTACCAACTCTGTCTCCACACATTTTTGTATCTGAAACATTGAAACTATCACCTCTATTACAGTGATTCCTCCTCTATATTGACCACACATGACCTAAGGCAGCTCACATGTGGTGGAATGACGGCTGCCGCTGGCCCTAAGAGCTATCCCAGTCGGAAATTAAGAGGAAAAGGATACTGATAATACTCAGTCACTTCCTTTAGTTGAAATTCCAAATAAAGCTCCATTCTATCTCAATAGTGAGAAATATAAAAAAGGAACTGAGAGAGAGAGACAGAGAGAGATAGTGCGTGCATGCGTGCGTGCACACACATGCTTAAAAGCATTTACTAAAAGCCCTTTGGCAAAAACAAAAATTAAGCAATCTAAAAATCTCACCTTTTGCCACTCAAATAGCTTGCACATTATTTCTGTTTTTTTTTGTGTTTTATTTGCTTTAAACTACTAAGAAAGGAAATGACACAGGGTCATATAATTTTCTGACCAAACACAGACATCTTAGCAAAAAGAGCAAAAACTTACATCTCAAAACTAGCTTATCTTAATATTGCAATAAATAGCTGTCATAAAGCACTTCAAAGCTCAGAGGTGATTGATACAGAAAAAAAGAATTTTTATATATAAAAATCATAAGGGCAAGATATTTAAGTCCCAATGAATCTTTATTTAAGCCAAGCATTCATTTATTTACTATTTGGTGCCTGCTTGGAGCTATGCAATTAGTATGTCTTAATAGAAAAACTTTCAGGAAATGAGGCAAAGTAATGAAAAAGGAAATACAGAAAATACGTTAAATATAGGAAAAAAATCCATACACCATACTATAGCCCACTATCCACAGATTTAAAAAAAAAAAAAAAGAAAAGAAAACTACAACAGATGTGCAGAAGAAACAGAGACATTTTTACTTGCGCTAATCTGAGCTGCCAGCTGCTATTAGGGCTGACTCTGTAATACTTCTGTCATCACTTCTAAAACTCAGCTTTTAAAATGTAGAAAGGGGAATTTGAAAATATGAGAGGGAAATTTTAGGGATATAAATTTGGCTGCTATCGGTCTGAATTCATCAACTTTTAAACTCTCAATCAATATTTTTCCAGTATCGAGGCTGCCTCCAGACATTTTTGTGTGGAAGCTTTGAAAATATCACCTCCATTGTGGTTATTCTCTTCACTATATTGACCACATTTTTGAAGGAACTCGCATGGAATTTTGAAATTCTTGTGGTGCAGGTAACTTCAGATGAATATATTTCAACATGTAAAAGGTCTGTTAACTCGACCAAAGGGAAATATAATGAGGAAATAAATAACACAGGCACTACAATGAGATAGTCCCGACTTAAATAACACTCTCATCACTTTGTGACCTTGGACAAATTATTTAATCTCTTTGATCCTCTAATTCCTTCTTTGCAAAATGGAGATAATTATAGCATCTACCAACATCAAGGATTAAAGACTATACATATATGTGTGTATTATATGTAGACAAGGATATATAATGTGCGTGTTTATATGTACATGAATGGCTTAGAATGGTATCTAGCATATCACACACATTCTTTGTGTGTCAGATACTGTTGTTACTGTTATTTATTATTAACACTATTACAAGCTACCATTCAACTTAGCCTATGAAGCAGACTGGGCACTGATTAATTCAAAATCTGTGTCTATGGAAAACTTCTGAGAAAAGTCCAACTAAGAATATTTTTTTTCTTTGCACTGAGGATTGTTTTGAGGAAGTTTAATTTACTAAATGGACTGACTGTTTGGTGTTGAGTACACACATGGAAAATACGACCATGACTCATCTTGAGGCTGTTTTATCAAAGTCAGTTCCAGTCACAAATCAAAGGACATCAAAAATTTTTCACACTTTCACATTCAATCTGTAGCAATCAGGGGGATTTGGTTGGGTTAATTACCTTACTGACACATTTTAATTTGTGCTCATCTAGTATTTAAGCATAAGAGAGGATTCTTCATTGCATTTTTTGGTGAAGGTTCTTCAGAGGCTGAAGGCTAACAGGGCGTTTTCTTAAAACAGAGAAAGATTGTGTTTTTAGCCATTTTTCAAGAAACCAAAGAGCAATATATTTTATCATGAGTAATATAATTTCAGTTTAGTTTTTACTAACGAAAATAGGCATAGGAAGTGAATAGCAACAGGAGTGCTATTCACTCTTTGCTCAAAAAACCAACAATTCTCAACTCTTTCTAACATGCCCTTCTCTAAATACTTCTAACTCTGACCTTTCTCATTTGTCAAACATTGATTTTTTTCAGCATTTAAAGGCGTGAAAATTAAGAGGGTCATGTTGTATTAAAAAAAAAGAAGAAGAAGAAGAACTCCACTTTCAACTCCTTATTTTGATAAAATTTGTTTTCAGACTTCAACATTAGCAATTATGTCAGCTCTAGCCTGGGAAGAAATATGGTTTTTCATTACCTCCATATAAGTCCACAGGGGAAGGACTAAGTATGAGCTTTTATAGAGACTACCAATTGTGTGAATTCTTGTACAGCTTTTTACATTTTTCAGAATCTCAGTGGTAAATTTTCCAGATAAATATTTTGAAGCAGGAAATCCATATCTTTAAATTGAGCATAGATAGTATTGAGGCTAAAATTCTAAGAGTGACTCTTGATTTGCTTTGTCATTTTAGATATCTCAACAATGCATTAATTTTAATACATTAACAAAAAAGCAACTGAAATGCACAGGATAATAAAATAATAAAGGAACTGATAGCATTCTTCCTGCCAGATAAACATGACTCACAGAAGACTTAACTGTCACATACCTACAGTTTCAGCTGTTTGAGAGAGTTTTGATGAGAGCATGAATGTCAAAATTCAGCTGCCAACACTAAGCTGTCAGCTTTCAAAATGCTCTATAGAGTGTTTGTCCCTTAGGGCATAAATTCCAAGAAGCAACTGAGCTGCCCTACAACTTGACAGCTTATCCTAGTTCTAGGAGATCCTTGCATCTGTGTAAATCTAGGAAATGTAACTGCAGCTCTGAGATGAGGAGTGGTGATTGGAGCAAAACCTCTTAGAAAATAGCACAGAGGCCATTTGGGTGCTAGATATTCAAACGGCCTTTGAGGCCTCTGGAAAATGAAGCTAACTTGAACTACTCTAGTTGAATCACAGCTGGGCAGCAAGCACTTACTGTTTCTGCCAAGATTCTCAAGGTGGAAAATGACATCCTGGGACCAGCTCCTTCCTCCACTGGTGACCCTGCTAAGTGGAAGCAATTTCCCCGATTATGACTGCAATTTCTCATCAAGCATTACCTAACCCATATCATTTCATCTTCCTAAAATAAATTATTCATGTCGTTTTGGAATTCATCCGGGATCTGCAGGTCAAATACCCCATTTGCTGCTAAATTACTGTTAACATTTTTTTTTTCTGCTTTATTAGCTGTTTACACAGAATATTGCTTGGCTATAACACATTTTCCTCAGTGTAGTTTTCCTGTTAAAAAAAAAAAAAAAAAGCACATTTGCTTTTTTTTTAGGGCAACTGATAATCCTTAACTTGACCTTGGGGATTCAAGTTAAGGATTATCAGTTGCCCTAAAAAAAAGTAAAGTGCCATCCTGAAAAAGTCACATCATATTCAAAAAATTTCTCAACTGATATGATCCCACCAAAGTCTCAACTACATAAAATGGCTGTTCTGTGAAGACGGTGTCCATAGTGTAAAGGAAAGTAGTCTGACTATGAGATTTGTATCCCAGTTCCTCTACTTCCTAGCTGCATGACAAGAGGCAAATTATTTTCTTCTCTTGGCCTAACTGGTTTCATCTCTAACATAAACATATCGTTAGCACCAATCTTATGGACTATTGTAAAAAATAAATTAATTAATACATATAGAGTGTTCAGGCCAGTGCTAAACATTTAGTAAATGCTTGCTAAATATTAACTATTATTTTTTACACTTCTAAAACAATTGTTGTATTATCCTGATTTGATCTTTTGGAAATGCAATATATTTTGAAATATGGTTGATAAAGAAAGTGAGTCAGCCAACAGGGAATTAATTACATTACTCCTAGAATGTGTTTCATTAATCTAACCATGGAAAGCAGCCAGTCAAGAGTTGGTAAACTAGATGTCCATGCATGTGCCTAGGAAAGGGAGAAGTTGGTAGCTTGCTACGGGAAAACAAATATTTGAAAAGCATTTGTGTAAACTGCTGAGTCCCAGGTCTTACCTACCCAGCTGCATATCCTCTGAGAAGCTGACTCAACCATCCTATCTCAAGTGGCTCCTGTCATTTTTGTTGTATCACCTTGTTTATTTTCTTCAAAACATGTATAAGTATCTATCACTTTTAAAATTGCATTTGTTTAGTCTTATTTACTGACTCCCTTTACATGTTTTTCACGCATCTCGATCTCTACTTCTCTTTCCCATTCACCAAATTCACCACAAAACATTCAGTGCCAATTTCTCACCACATTGCAAAAAAGTAGCAATGAATGCAGCATATCTTTGCAGTGTTCTCCTGCTTCCTACGTGAAGTATCAATGTGAATATGCACGTGACATCAGACGATTACAGGCTCTTATCACGGGAACCAGCACTGTTACAGTTGTCCAACATCATTGTCAATCTCCACCTTTATGAATCCACCATTGTATACATTATATAAATGAAAGGACAGTTGTAAGACGGTAATTGTATAAATGGAAGGACAGTTGTAAAAATGATAATTTCAGTTTTTATCTCTTCTTCTCAAAGTGTTAATTGAGAAATAAAAATACACAGTCTAAAATAAAACTATATTTTATGATATCCAGTTGGGACATTTATCCTTAAAAAATTAATTAACAAAAGTTAAAGACAAAAGAGTAAATATTAGCTTGTTAAACATAAGACTCTCAAACATACTGGTCCCCTTTTAAGGAATCTGCTGATGCCTCTGTGTCATAGGTGTCTTGTATTTTCCATCTGCCACAGATTGGCTTCCTCCTTCTTACAGCAGGGGATAGGATGACAGTAAGCATAAAAGATAATCTTTGACCGTGGATTAAGATGCAATTATTCCATGACAACTGTGACAATCAAAATGAGACCTAGTTTGTTGGTTCACAGAGAGCATTTTCATTTTGAGTCTAGATGCCTTCAGGCAGTTCTGTGCATTGAAATTACTGATGCACTAGTAGCTTTTATTTGCAAGAGATCAAATCTAGAAAATATTTCTATAAGTATCACCTTCTACTTGGGATCAGCAAAGATCCCTTGGTGGTGTTAAGTTGGCAGATGAAAGATCCCAAGCTGGCACATGTCTGGTGCCTTAACAAGGATGGCTGAAAGGGGACTGTTGACCAAATCACCCACAAATGGCCCCTCCATCATGGCAGTCTCAGGGTAGCAGACTTCTTACATGGCAGCTCAGGGGTCCTAGAGACTATTCCAAGAGACAGAAAGTGGAAGTTAACAATATCCAGGAGAGCCTCACTTCTGCCATACTCTTTTGGTCAAAGCACACAGAAAGTCCTCCCAGATTCAAAAAAGGGGGACATCGATATTATACTCCCACCTCTCAATGGGAAGAATGTCAAGATGTGGGGGTGTCTTTACTCTCCCATGTAATCATTTCCATAGTTTAAAAAAACAACTAGACAGTACCCATTACTGAATCAGTGAAATGTGCTTCTTTTGGTATACATAGATACATATTTATTTATTTAGAGACAAGGTCTCCCTCTAACTCTGTTGTCCAGGCTGGGGTGCAGTAGTGTGATCACAGTTCACTGCCGCCTTGACCTCCCCAGGTTCAGGTGATCCTCCCGCCTGAGCCTCCCAAGTAACTTGGACTACAGTTGCACAGCACCACTCCTGGCTAATTTTTAAATATTTTTTGTAGAAATGGGGTTTTGCCACATTGCCCAGGCTGGTCTCAAACTCCTGGGCTCAAGCAATCCACCTGCCTCAGTCCCCCAAAGGGCTAGGATTACAGGTGCAAACCACTGCACCTGGTCCATAATTTTACTGATGATAAGAATATGCCTATGATAAAATACATGCATTTTGAAACTTAAAATTGAATGGAAAACATGATTATATTAGAGAACTTATTTTTCAGTCAATAAGTAGAAATTAAAAGTTTTAAGAAGAGTGGTTTTGTGATTGTTATAGACTGATATTCCCAACTCACATCATTTCTTAGTTTTCTTCCTGCCCTTGTAGTTGCTTGTTTTTTGAAAGAGGTTTTACACACTCCTCTTCAAATGATCATCCTTTAAAAGTCATTGTGCCTCATAAATTTGTAATTGGTAATCTTCTTCCTTTTTACAAACACTCCCTGAGTGATCTCATATATTCTCAAGGTTTTAGATAATTTCCTTGTGCTGAAGACCCTAAAACATTTAATTCCAGCCCTGCTATTTCCGTCTTCAGCAGACCCACATATCCAAATGATAATGGAATCTCTGAGTGTTTCACTGGCCCTTCAAAAAGTCCAAAGATTCATTTGTCATTGGTCTCCTAAGATCTGCCCCTCCACCTTATTCATCAATATTGTGGATAATCCAGTTGTACAATCAGCCACCCAAGCAGAAAAACTGAAATTATCCCTGACTCGTTTCTTTTCCTCACCCCACGCATACAATCAGTTCTCAGAGCATGAATCCTCTTCATTCTTAATGTCTTTTGAGTCTATTCCTTTATATGTAGATATAGATATTGAGATATGTAGATAAAGATATATAGATATTCTTATTTCTAGTACTTGAGTTCTGGCTCTCATACTTCATTATCTAAGTTATTTTAACTACTTCTTACTAGATGTCCTTTCTCCTGACTTCGCACTGCTCCTAATTCAGCCTCCACATGTATAACCAAAGTGTTCATTTTAAAAGAGAAATCATGTCAAACTTATTTCTTGCTTAGAATCTTTTAATGGTGTTACATGGAACTACACTCAGTTCTAGGTAAAGTCCAAATTTCCTAACATGGCATTCGGGTCACTTTCTTCATTCCCTTGAATAATTCCTACTCCTTGCTTCAAAACACACTTTGGATGTCACCACTCAGAATGCTTTCTGACCCACTTCATAGTCTGACTTCCCTATTCTCTCCAGTTTTTATCCTCTGTTGCACAGTTCCCACTTTTACTACAGTACTTTCACACTCCTTTATAAGCATGCATTCATTTATTTGTCTCTCATTCAGAAAACTGTGCACTCCCAGGGAAAAGCTATAGGATTTTATTTAATATCCTGGGCACGTAGTTTCCATCTGACATATATTTTCTAAATGAATGAATGAATGAATGTGGTTTATCATATTAATAAAATTTCCATTAAAACTCTCAACTAAGTTTTATGAAAGAATAACAATGTGTCTCTATTTCAGTGCCCTGAAATAGAAATCTGTAACCACAAGAAACATATCCCAATGGAAACTATATCCATACAAAGTAGGAGACCCACTAGTCTGGAGAGCAGTCCTTGAAGGTCCTGCTCATTTGCTGACTGTTAAAGAAAACCTGTCCAAAAGATGACTGAATGGTAGTAATTCGAAGAGACATTACCTGTGCACGGCACTGGAAACATTTCTGGCTGGTGAGGAGGGACATAAGGATGCTCTTATAAGAAACTCTCCGAGTTGGCAGCAAATGACTGAACACATGTGAAGACAATTAACTCTTGGGACCATGATTCTAATAATCACTGTAAAAATCAAGTTCAGAATCACAGGACATAGTTTACAAACTTAATAGTATTAGAGGACAAAAAATCAATAGTTTGAACACACAAACTAAGTGTACTTATTGGAATATATTTAACTCTCTAAAATAAGTACATTCTTTGACAACATAACGGACATAAATTTCAGTCCAAAATTCTAGGTATATTTTTTCAAATTTTCCAACCGAAAGCACCATTTCACTGAGATTGTGGAAAACTTAATATTAACTCTCTTGGGGTTACTTGCCTTCTTTAATAGGGTCTGTTAAAGTTCTTGGTGTTCTATTAAGCTAAAATATAGTGAGAGAGGGCAGAGAGTAGAATACCTTCCTTTTATTCATCAGTTATATAAGCTCTCTTTGGTGTATATAACCTCCTTTTCTTTTTACTTTTAAGTTCAGAGTTACTAGTGAAAGTTTGCTACAGAGGCAAACTTATGTCATGGGGGTTTATTGTATAGATTAGTTTGTGACCCAAGTATTAAGCCTAGTACCCATTAGTTATTTTTCCTGATCCTCTTCCTCCTCCCACTCTCCACCTCCAAAAGGCCCCAGCGTATGTTGTTCACCTCTATGTGACACATGGACACATGTGTTCATTGCAGCGCTATTCATAATAGCAAAGACATGGAATCAATGTAAATGCCCATCAATGATAGACTGGATAAAGAAAATGTGGTACATATACACCATGGAATACTATGCAGCCACAACAAAGAATGAGATCATGTCCTTTGCAGGGACATGGATGGAGCTGTAGGCCGTTATCCTTAGCAAACTAACACGGAAACAGAAAACCAAATATCCCATGTGCTCACTTATCAGTAGGAGCTGAATTGAGAACACATATACAAGTGTTTTCAACAATTTTTTTCATGTCAGTTTTCTTTGCTGCTTCTTTTAAGGGGTTGTCTCTGATTCTCTGCTCAGACTCAACAGAAATCTTTATTCCCAGAGGATACCAAGAGTAAAACATGGGTTTTCTTTCACTGTCAGTAACTGCACCCATCTCTTCCTCTCCTCAGACTGAGTTGATCTCTTTATCAGCTGTGAACATACATAAGACCTTTTATCTAAACACATTAAACTTCTGCTTGAACTGAGGCTTTTTAAATCATAGGAGAAATGATTTTAAAATTGATATTTCATGAATAGGTCACTTTTTCTGATCATTTTCCACCTATGAGAAATGAAGCTATTTATTGTTGTTTAAATAGTCAAGTGCAGATTACCAGGACCCTTGACTCCTTTGAAATAATTCTATAATGATTGGCACATGCCTACAGCAGCCAGCCTGATAGGACAGTAAGTGGAGTTTACTGACTGAAAAATGTAGAATCTGTCTAAAGTGATTGCTGTCCCCAACTCTAGACCCATGGCTAGAGCATCCAAATTTCAAGAGATGCTGAAAGTACAGATTTTTGTGTGAAAGCTCTTAGATTTTTCAATTGCAGTTCAATTGTTGTAAATCACAATGCACATACACAATGCAGGCTAAAGAAAAGTTAAATAGATGAGTTACCAATTTGCATAATCTAGATATAGTTTATCAGTTGGTCGAAGAACCAGCTTTACTGTACCAAACACTATACCAGAAAGATGTCTTTCAATCAGGGATCTTATGAAAATTCTCTACATCTCTTTTTCCATTGTATAATCAAACTCAAATTTCTGCTGCTAAAAGGGCAGGTTATGAGATTTCCTCTGCATTATTATAAGGACATTTGGAATCTCTAGCTCTTTTGACATTACAGACACAAGCAAAGGGATAAAGATAAGGAATCGATTTTCTTGGGCTTCTCCTCTTTGTACCTATCACTGACGGTTTCTGGACCCCTTCAGAATACCACAGGCCGAACTCAGTTCCTTCTCAGAAGACAGAGCTTCCTTCCCTCAAGCCCTTTCAGTAAGTTAGTAACTTATATAATCCACAGAATAATTTGGAAGGGTACAAGTGTGCACCATTTACACAAGAACATTATGACAGTCACTTCTTTCGCCATAAGCCCAGGGTTCGTACATATAAATTGTTCTTTTTAGTTACAGTTACACAGACTACATAAGGTACTATTTGCCATTTCATTTCACTGAGTGTAATTTTCATAAGCTTAGGTTTTTGCATAGAACAGCAACTCCTTGTTTGTGGTTTCTTCATTGGCTAAATACTGAAGAGGAACTCTTCAAAACTCAACATGAAGCCTTATTAGTATTCGCAAACTTATTAACACATCATTTAATTTAGTCATCCATCTCATTAAGGCACAAAAATGGTTCCAAAGACTATCAGGATTTTGTTCATGTTATTACTTATCTGTTGCTGTATAGCAAACCACCTAAACATAGTGTCTTAAAAATGATTTAGTATTTCTCATGATTCTGTGGCTTGGCTGTGTAGTCACCTCTAGTTTTGCCTCAACTCTCTTCTGTGACTTCATTGAGAGAGAGGGGCTGCCAGAAAGGTGAATCCATAACAGTCTTATTCACATGCTGGGATTTGGGTGCTGGCCATCAGCCGGGGTACCCTAGTTCTCCTACACATGGCATCTCATCCCACAGTAGGCTAGAATGACCTCCCTCAATGGTGGCCTCACTGTAGACAATAAAGGCAGAAGCTGCAAAACTACTTGAGGCCCAGGTCATAGAATTTGCAAAATGTCACTTCTGCCTTGTTCTATCAGTCAAACGAAGTCACAAGGCTAGCCCCAGTGGTGTACTTTCTCTTATCGAGATACCTATAAGGTAGTTATCTGCTGGTCCAGATTCAAGAGGGTAGACTGAAGAAATAGACTCCCCCTCTGAAAAGGAGTATTACACATCAGAATAAAATGAATTTGCAGCAGCCCCATTTTGCAATCCTCTCTACATGTGGACTCACTCGTAAAATTTTTGCAAACATTATCCTATTCATATAGAAAAACAAGACTCTATAGGCAAGTTGTAGTAGCTCACGCCTGTAATCCCAGCACTTTGGGAACCGAGGCAGGCGGATCACAAGGTCAGGAGAACTACACCATCCTGGCCAACATGGTGAAGTGCTGTGTCTACTAAAATACAAAAAATTAGCTTGGCATGGTGGCACACACCTATAGTCCCACCTACTCGAGAGGCTGAGGCAGGGGAATCGCTTGAACCCAGGAGGTGGAGGTTGCAGTGAGCCAAGATCAAGCCACTGCACTCCAGCCTGGTGACAAAACAAGACTCCGTTTCAAAAGAAAAAGAAAAAGAAAGACTCTAAAAATCCTCTGTAAAAACTTTTCTGAAGAAGCACTTAGCCAAGGATACCGGTTACCCGCTATATGCCACTATATGTCCTCTCAGTCTTACTTTTCTGTTGTTCTAGCTGCAGCTACCGCAGCGAACTTTAAATAACTCCAACCTACCTCACACAGGAAGGGTTTCCCTACGGTATGTGGAGTCCCACGCAAATATTTTAACAGGGTCCCTGACTATATAAACAATATGTGTCACCTGAAATCAGCATGTCAGCGCCATTCTGGAGACACAATCTCACAGCATACCACAAAAGAAATACTGCTCTGACAATCTGCCCCACAGCTTCCCCAATTCCCCTTGGCATCAGATCATCTATGTCCATTGTGACCAGTTACCCACAAGCACAGACTCATGCTGATATCTCAGTATCCCTGCTTTTCAAGCTAGGAGCCTTCTCCAAAATCCCAGATGTCCATGTAAGCATGCAAATGCATATTTAAGCACTTCCCAGAGAGGGAAGAGACTTATTTGCCTCGACTCTCTTCTTCGACTTCATTGAGAGGAGCCCACACAGGCAACGCTCAATAAGTGGGGGATGGGAGATAGTGGCTTAATGCCCAAGCCTCCTATGGAATGTACAATTCTGAGAAGCATTCTGTACTGGAATGGAGCCCGTATTGCTTACTGTAGGAACCTCAATAATGCATTCTTACATTGTATTTTTCTCCTTCCCTCTTCCTCTCAACTCCCTTACTCCTTCTTCCTGGATCACCATTTTAATAAACTATCTGCAGCTGTACCAAACACTTATTCATGCCCTGCTTCCAGGAAAACCAAAACAAAGACACCATGAGACTCTTTTTTTTTTTAACCAATGTATGCAACCCAGAAATGTGGGGGAAGGAAGATAAACCATGGAGTGAAATTTTGATGAATGGAAGACTGAGACATCACATAGTCTTAGTCCCACCCCTACCCCACCGACTATTCGAAACAATAATTTTTATATGGTCTCTTCGAGGGCTTCTTGAAATTGAAGAATCAATTCAACTCAATACCAGGAAGTGGCCAGTTTCATAACACACAATATTGGCTTTCCTTTCCTTATCTCATTCCCTTTTTTCTTCCTTCTTGCCTGCTGGAATTGAACTTCCTACTAAAATAATAGCACATAAGCCTTTAACTCAGACTTTCCTTATGGAGAACCCAGGCTAAGACACCACACATCACAGAATTCAATTCAATAATTAATCTGTGGGAAGACATGAGGCAGAATGGTTATCAAGAGTTTGCAGACTTCTGTTTCTCCGGCAAGTAAAGAGATTAGAAGTCGCAACTCCATCGTTACACGTAAAAAGCTGAACATACTGAAAAATCAACAACTATTCTTAGATCCCACAGAGAATTGAGGTCACAGGGCAAACCATTGCCCCAAAAATTGGAAAGACAGAGAAGCAAGTATAGAGAATTATGACTTACTACAGCAGGAACCTCTATGGCAATCAGTGCCAAGATAAAAAAAACCTGAAGTGTAATTGACAAATTACTAGAGGCTCGGTGCAGACAACTCTGAGAGTTAAAAATTCCAGGGGGAATCAGCCATAGGGGGTCTCCACAATTTTGTGAGTTTTACCTCCAGGAGCTTGAGCAGGTTCTCACAGCAGCATTAGAGAAAAATCCCTTGCTTCTGGCATGCAGAGGGGAAAAGGAACCAGCTTAAAATGTACCCAGAGCATTCCATTCTTAATGATGCCTCCCTCAGGTGAAACTATTTAACCAGAGCCTCACCTGTAAGAATTTTAGCAGAGCCTAACTTACCTAGAGGAAGGGAAATACCCAAACCTAGCCACCTTTAGCCCTCCTGTCCCACTTAACAGAGAAAAAATAACTGACAAGTACAGGTAAAATTTAGGGGCACAGGTTCAACAAAAGGATATAGGATGAAAACTCATCACAGAATATAGGATGCTTCCCCTCCCTCCATATCTCTGCACCATATTATTAAAGGCCTATTTACCACAGTTCCTTTTCCTCATTACGTTATTTCCACCTTTCAACAAAAATTACAAGATACACTAAAAGGCAAAAATACAGTTTGAAGAGACTGAATAAGCATTCGAGTCAGATATGGCAGAAGTGTTGCAATTATGAGATCAGGAATTTAAGAAATGTATGATTAATATGCTAAAGGCATATTAATGGAAAAAACATAACTTGCAAGAACAGATGGATAATGGAAGCAGAGAGATGGAAATCCTAATAAAGAATAAAAAGGAAATGTTAGTGACTGAAAACACTGATACAGAAATAAAGGATGTCTTTGATGGGCTCATTAGTAGACTGTAGAAGGCTGAGGAAAGAATCTCTGAGCCTAAGAATATGGCAATAGAAACTTCCAAAACTGAAAAACAAAGAGAAAAAAAGACTGAAAAAACTCAAAATAGATTACCTAAGAACTGTGGAACAACTACCAAAGGTATAATATATCCATAACTGGAATAGCAGAAGAAGAAAAAGGAACAGAAGCAATATTTGAAGCAATAATAACTCAGAATGTCACCAAATGAATATGACACCAAACCACAGATTCTTGAAGCAGAACACAAATGCAAAAAAAAAAAAAAAAAAAAAAAAACTACACTTAGGCATATATCTTAGTTTAAGTAGCCATAATAAAATGCCAGAAACTGAGTAGTTTGAACAACAAACATTTATTTTTTATAGTTCTGGTGGTTGAAAGTGAGACCAGGGTGACGGCATGGTCAGATTCTGGCGAGGGCCCTCTCCAGATTGCAGACTGACATCTTCTCACTATACCCTCACGTAGCAGAAGAGAGCTAGCTTCTAGCTAGTTCTCTGGCCTCAAAAATGAGGATACCAATTTTATTCACGAGCATTCAAACCTTATGATCGAGTTACCTCCAATGTTCCCATATCGAAATACCTGATATATTGAGATTAGGGTTTCAGAATATGAATTTTGGGGGACACAGTCTATTGCCACATATTATTTTGAAGTTTTAAAAAAGACATAAATAAAGATAAAATATTGAAAGAAATCAGAAATAAAAAATGCCTTACATATAGAATAGCAAAGATGAGAGTTACCTTAGACTTTTCTTCCACACCATACAAACAAGAAGAGAGCAGAGTGAAATATTTGGAAAGTTGAGATAAAAGAAAAAATTAACCTAGAATTCTTTACTTTGTGAAATTATTCTTCAAAAGTAAAGGAGAAAGACTTTCTCAAACAAAAATTTTAAAATGTTTTGCCATTAGGCCTGCCTTGTAAGAAATGTTAAAAGAAATTCTTAATAGAATTTAAGAATTTTTTGACAGAGAAGAAAAGATCCAAAAATCAGCAACCTAAGTTTCTACCTTATTAAACCAAAAAAAAGAAGAGCAAACTAAATCTGAAGTAAGCAAAAAAAGAAATAATAAAATTAGAGCAGAAATTGATGAAATGTAAAATGAGACAATAATAAAAATCAACAAAACCAAAAGTTGGTTTTTAAAAGATTAATAAAAATAATAACCTCTAGCTGGGCTAAGAAAAAAAAAGAGAGAACACACAAATTGCTAATATTAGAAATGAAAGAGGACACATCACTGAAGTGTCCAAGCATACTAAGAGGACAATTAAGGAATATTATAAACAACTCTATGCCCACAAATTTGATAACCTAGATGAAATGAACCAGTTTCTAAAAGACACAATCTGCCAACACTAACACAAGAAGAAATAGACTATTTGAATAGACCTCTATTTTTTAGATAACTGAATTAATAATTACTAATAATCTTCCAAAATAGAAAACATCAGGCTCAAAAGACTTCACCAGTAAATTCTACCAAACATTTATGGAAGAAAGTATACCAATTCTCTACCATCTCTTCCAGAAAATAGAAGCAAATAGAATACTTTCTCATTCGTTCTGTGAGACAAGCATTGCCCTAATATTGAAACCAGATAAAGACATTACAAGAAAACTACAGACAAATATCTCTCATGAACATAGATGCAAAAATCCTCAGCCAAGTATTGGCAAGTTGAATTCAACAATGTATGAAAAGAATTCTACATCATGACCAAGTGAGATTTAATCCAGGCATGCAAGGCAACATTCAATGATCAATTAATGTAGTACATCATATCAACAGGCTAAGAAGAAAAATTACATGATCATATCAATAGGTGCAGAAAAGCATTTGATAAATCTAATACCCATTCATGACAAAACCTCTCAGCAAACTAAAAACACAGGGAATTTCCTCAGCTCGGTAAAGAACATTACAAAAAAACTTACAGCTAATATCAATTAATGATGACAAACTCTAAGCTTTCCTGGTAAGATCAGAAAAAGGCAAAAATGTTCCTTTCACCTTCTTTCAAAATCATACTGGAAGTTCTAGCTAATGCAATTAGAGAAGAAAAAATAAATAAAAGGTACAGATTGGGAAAAAAGAAATAAAACTGGTTTGTTCATCTATAGAAAAAAATCAACGGTGGCTCACGCCTGTAATCCCAGAACTTTGGGAGGCCGAGGCGGGTGGATCATGGGGTCAAGATATCGAGACCATCCCGGTCAACATGGTGAAACCCCGTCTCTACTAAAGACACAAAAAATTAGCTGGGCATGGTGGCGCATGCCTGTAATCCCAGCTACTCAGGAGGCTGAGGCAGGAGAATTGCCTCAACCCAGGAGGCGAAGGTTGCAGTGAGCTGAGATCACGCCATTGCATTCCAGCCTGGGTAACAAGAGTGAAACTCTGTCTCAAAAAAAAAAAAGAAAAGAAAAAAATCAAAAGAACAACAAAAAAACCTTCTGAAACTAAAAAGCAAGTATAGCAAGTTTGCAGAACACAAGATTAATATGCAAAAATCAATCACTTTTCTATATACACTAACAAGGAACAAATGAAATTTGAAATTTACGACACATTATCGTTTACGTTAACTCCCCCCAATTTAAATGTTTACATCTAAATTTAACAAAACATGCACAAGGTCCATGTGAGAAAAACTACATAACTCTGATGAAAGAAATCAAATAACTAAATAAATAGAGAGCCTGTATTTATAAATAGGAAGATTCAATATTGTCAAGATGTCAGTTCTTCCCAAATTGATATATAGATTCAATGTAATTCTAATCAAAAATCCCTGCCGTTATATTGTGGATATCCATATATTGATTCTAAAGTTTCTCTCAAGAGGCAAAAGACCCAGAGTAGCCAACATAATAATGAAGGAGGAGAACAGAGTTGAAGTCTGACACTACCCAACCTTCAGCCTTACTATAAAGCTACAGTAATGAAGACACAGTGGTATTGGTGAAAGAATAAACACATGGATTACCAGAACAGAACAGAGATCCCAGAAATAAACCTGAATAAATACAGTCAAAGAACCGTTAACACAGGGACAAAGACAATACAATGGAGCAAATACAGTCTTTTCAAAAAGTGATTGAAAACTGGACATCCAAATATGAAAAAAAGAATAATCTAGATATAGATCTTATACTCTTCAATAAAATAACTCAAAATAAATAATAGACCTAAGAGTAAAATACAAAACTACAAAACTACTGGAAGGCAACATAGGACAAAATCTAGATGACTTTGGATATAGCAATAACATTTTAACATGGCACCAAAGGCATTATCCATGAAGAAAGAATTAATAAATTGGGTTTTATTAAATTTTAAAATTCTGTTCTGCAAAATACAATATCAAGAGAAGAAGAAGATAAGCCACAGACTGGGAAAAGGTATTTGCAAAAGACACATCTGATAAAGGAATCTTATAAAAAATACACAAAAATCTCTGAAAACTCAACAATAAAAAAAATGAAAACCCTGATTAAAAAATAGGCCAAAGACCTGAATGGATACCACGGAAGATATACACATGACAAGTAAACATATGAAAAGACGTTCAACATCATGTCATTAAGGAATCACAAATTAAAATGAGATACCACTACACACATCTAAGAACAGCTAAAATCTAAAACACTGACAACACCAAATGCTGGCAAGGTGGCGGAGCAACAGGAACTCTCATTCATTGCTGATGACAATGCAAAATAGTACAGTTTAGCAGTTCGTTATAAACTAAATATAACCGTGGCCATATGATCCAGCAATCTTACCTCTTGGTATTTACCAAAAAAAAAAAAAAAAAAAAAAAAACGTAAAGTGCACGTCCACACAAATCTTGCACTTGGGTGTTTATAGCAGCTTTATTCATAATTATCAAGACTTCGATACATTCAAGATATCCTTCAGTAGGTAAGCAAATAAATGGACTGTAGTATGTTGAGGTAATGAAATATTATTTAACACTAGAAAGAAATACATTGTAAAGCCATGAAAAACACATGGAAAAAACTTCAATGCTTATTACTAACTGAAGGAAACTATCTAAAAATGCTATATACTGTATGAGTCCAACTACATGACAATCTGGAAGAATTCAGGCACACAGACCAATCCTAGCTGTGTGCCTTTGGTCAATTGACTTAAGGTATCTTCTCCTTAAGTCACTCATCTGTGAAACAGGACTAAACCTCATGGAGTTATTCTAAGAATTCAAAAATAATAATAATGCATATAAAGAGTTTAGCACAGTATCAGGCAGAAAATAAGCACTTGCCAAGTATCTCATTTATAAGAAACATCCTGCAGTACACTCTCAAGGATATAAAGAAAATAAACATAATCAGTGCTCTTCAGAAGTTTATAATCTAGGAAAGACCATGAAATTATAGTGATATTAATTAATAATAAATTTTGTCTGATAAAATAGACTTTAAAGTAACAAAGATCAAAAGGGACAAAGAAGGTCATTACATAATGGTAAAAGGATCGATACAACAAGAAGAGATAACGATTCTAAATATATATGGACCCAATACATGAGCACCCAGATATATAAGGCAAGTTCTTAATGACTTACAAAGGGACTTAGACTCTCACACAATAATAGTGGGAGACTTTAACACTCCACTGTCAATAGCAGACAGATCAACCAGACAGAAAATTAACAAGGATATCCAAGACTTGAACTCAGACCTGGAACAAGCAAACCTGATAGACATTTACAGAACTCTCCACCCCAAATCCACAGAATATACATTCTTCTCAGCACCACATCACACCTACTCCAAAATTGACCACATAATTGGAAGTAAAGCACTCCTCAGCAAATGCAAAACAACTGAAATCATAACAAACAGTCTCTCAGACCATAGTGCAATCAAGTTGGAACTCAGAATTCAGAAAATAACTCAGAACCGCACAGCTTCATGGAAACTGAACAATTGGCTCTTGAATGTTGATTGGATAAACAATGAAATGAAGGCAGAAATAAAGAAGTTCTTTGAAACCAACGAGAATGAAGACACAACGTACCAGAATCTCTGGGACACATTTAAAGCAGTCTGTAGAGGAAAATATATAGCAATAAGTGCCCACATGAGAAGAGTGGAGAGATCCAAAATTGACACCCTATCGTCAAAATTGAAAGAGCTACAGGAGCAAGATCAAAAAAGCTCAAAACCTAGCCGAAAACAAGAAATAACTAAGATCAGAGCAGAACTGAAGGAGATAGAGACAAGAAAAACCCTTCAAAAAATCAATAAATCTAAGAGCTGGTTTTTCGAAAAGATCAACAAAATAGACAGACCACTAGCCAGACTGATAAAAAAGAAGAGAGAGAACAACCAAATAGATGCAATAAAAAACGATAAAGGGGAAATCACCACAGATTCCACAGAAATTCAAACCATCATCAGAGAATACTACAAACAACTCTATGCACATAAACCAGTAAATCAGGAAGAAATGGATAAATTCCTGGACGCCTGTGTCCTCCCAAGCCTAAACCAGGAGGAAGCTGAAACTATGAATAGACCAATAACAAGGTCTGAAGTTGAGGCAGCAATTAAGAGCCTACCACACAAAAAAAGCCCAGGTCCAGATGGGTTCACAGCCGAATTCTACCAGACACACAAAGAGGATCTGGTACCATTCCTTCTGAAACTATTCCAAATAATCCAAAAAGAGGGAACCCTTCCCAAATCATTTTATGAGACCAACATCATCCTGATACCAAAACCTGGCAGAGACTCAACAAGAAAAGAAAACTTCAGGCCAATATCCATGATGAACATAGATGCAAAAATCTTCAATAAAATACTGGCAAACCGATTGCAACAGCACATTAAAAAACTTATCCATCATGATCAAGTAGGATTCATCCCGGGGATGCAAGGCTGGTTCAACATACGCAAGTCTATAAATGTAATTCACCACATAAACAGAAGCAAAAACAAAAACCACATGATTATCTCAATTGAGCAGAGAAGGCATTTGACAAAATTCAACAGCCCTTTATGCTAAAAACCCTCAATAAACTTGGTATTGATGGAACATATCTCAAAGTAATAAAAGCTATTTATGACAAACCAACAGCCAATATCATACTTAATGGGCAAAAACTGGAAGCATTCCCTTTGAAATCTGGCACTAGACAAGGATGCCCTCTCTCACCACTTCTATTCAACATAGTACTGGAAGTTCTAGCCAGAGCAATCAGGCAAGAAAAAGAAATAAAGGGTATTCAAATAGGAAAGGTGGAAGCCAAATTGTCTCTATTTGCAGACGACATGATAGTATACCTAGAAGACCCCATCACCTCAGCCCAAAAGCTCCTGCAACTGATAAGCAACTTCAGCAAAGTCTCAGGATATAAAATCAATGTTCAAAAATCACAAGCATTCCTATACACCAATAACAGACTTAAAGAGAACCAAATCAAGAACGAACTGCCATTCACAATTGCTACAAAGAAAATAAAATACCTAGGAATACAACTCACTAGGAATGTAAGGGACCTCTTTAAGGAAAACTACAAACAACTGCTCAACGAAATAAGAGAGGACACAAACAGATGGAGAAACATTCCATGTTCGTGGTTAGGAAGAATCAATATCGTGAAAATGGCTATACTGCCCAAAGTAATTTACACAATCAATGCTATCCCCATCAAACTACCATTGAATTTCTTCACAGAACTGGAAAAAACCACCATGAATTTCATATGGAACCAAAAAAGAGCCCGCATAGCCAAGTCAATTCTAAGCAAAAAGAACACAGCAGGAGGCATCACGCTACCAGACTTCAAACTATACTACAAGGCTACAGTAATCAAAACAGCATGGTACTGGTACCAAAACAGAGATATAGACCAATGGAACAGAACAGAGGCATCGGAGGCAACACAACACATCTACAACCATATTATCTTTGATAAACCAGACAAAAACAGGCAATGGGGAAAGGATTCCCTATTTAATAAATGGTGTTGGGAAAACTGGCTAGCCATGTGCAGAAAGCAGAAACTGGACCCCTTCCTGACACCTTACACTAAAATTAACTCCAGATGGATTAAGGACTTAAACGTAAGACCTGACACCATAAAAACCCTAGAAGAAAATCTAGGCAAAACCATTCAGGACATAGGAGTAGGCAAGGACTTCATGAACAAAACACCAAAAGCATTGGCAACAAAAGCCAAAATAGACAAATGGGACCTAATCAAACTCCACAGCTTCTGCACGGCAAAACAAACAGTCACTAGAGTGAATCGGCAACCATCAGAATGGGAAAAAATCTTTGCAGTTTACGCATCTGACAAAGGGCTGATATCCAGAATTTACAAAGAACTCAAACAGATTTACAGGAAAAAAACAAACAAGCCCATTCAAAAATGGGCAAAGGATATGAACAGAAACTTTACGAAAGCAGACATACATGAGGCCAGCAAACATATGAAAAAGTGCTCATCGTCATTGGTCATTAGAGAGATGCAAATCAAAACCACATTGAGATACCATCTCACACCAGTTAGAATGGCGATCATTAAAAAATATGGAGACAGCAGATGCTGGAGAGGATGTGGAGAAATAGGAACACTCTTACACTGTTGGTGGGAGTGTAAATTAGTCCAACCATTGTGGAAGACAGTGTGGCGATTCCTCAGGGACCTAGAAATAGAAATTCCATTTGACCCAGCAATCCCATTACTAGGTATCTATCCAAAGGACTATAAATCGTTCTACTATAAGGACACATGCACACGAATGTTCATTGCAGCACTGTTTACAATAGCAAAGACCTGGAACCAACCCAAATGCCCAACGATGATAGACTGGACTGGGAAAATGTGGCACATATACACCATGGAATATTATGCAGCAATCAAAAATGATGAGTTTGTGTCCTTTGTAGGGACATGGATGAATCTGGAGAACATCATTCTCAGCAAACTGACACAAGAACAGAAAAAGAAATACCGCATATACTCACTCATAGGTGGGTGAGAAAAATGAGAACACGTGGACACAGAGAGGCGGTCTACTATACACTGGGGATTGTTGGGGGGAATGGGGGAGGGACAGCAGGGGGAGGCTGGGGGGGATAGCCTGGGGACGAATACCAAGTGTGGGTGAAGGGGAGGAAAGCAGCAAAGCACACTGCCATGTGTGTACCTATGCAACTATCTTGCTCGTTCTGCACATGTACCCCCAAACCTATAATGCAATAAAAATTTAAAATAATAATAATAATAATAATAAATAATAATAATAATAAATTTTGTCATAATGAGAAATGTGATTCAGTCAGAAGTTAAGAGCCTTAAAGGGGAATTTCACTGCAATCTATTGTAAAAATAAAAAACTCCAGACACCATGATAAGTATGAACATTGTTTTTCTGCAGAGCTCAAATCCTGGTATTAGTCAGCATTCTAGCTTTGATAAATATCACAAACAGGAAGCCACTAAATGCTTTGTCAGAGCTATATTTGGTGCTAGTTTAGCCCTTACTTAGAGAATCCTATTTTGTATTGATCTTCTTACCTCAGACATGATATAACTACCCTTGGGAAAGTGAAAATATACAGAGCTATGTGAGCTAAGCTTAGCTCTGAGATTTATGTCTGCAGGATATAAAATGCTAAATAGGCAAGGAAGGTCAAGAATATATTTTCATCAAAAAGGCATGGTGACTTGCAGTCACAGCTACACGAACACTTCCTAGCAACCATACTGAAAAATATGACCACAAAAAAGAAAAAACACAATGTATTAGAGGTGTTATCATAATTTTAAAATATCGACACACTTGACCCAAAACCCACAGAAACCTCCCACAAGTTTCACTGGACATAGCAGAATTCAGTACAAAGGAGATTACTAGGACTAAGACTTTCCCTTCATCACAAATCAACTTCCATACTTAACGCTTTTAACAATAACCAAGTATTTTTGGTGTGACTCTAAGGTGACTTATAATAAGGTTCTGATTTAGTTAATGGAATAATTTTAAGCATCACACAGCAGAAGCATATTAAAAGTAGAATTTTACCAAATTCAGTGAGTAAAACAGTTAAAGAGTCATCATCAAGACTCCTGAAACAATACAATTTAATGCAATGTCAAATTAGATCTTTTGAACCAAACCAGAAATTCTGATTTAATAAAAATTAACATGGTTTTAAAAAATTAAAAATATTCATGATACTTTCTGGCAATTTAATTATGCTGTCATTTAAAAAAGAAAAGTGCAGAATAGTGACATATTTATCTCCCATAATAATTCAAATAAATGCAATTTTTAATCCAAAATTGCCTAACTGGCAAGTTTCCAACTTCCGTTTTCACGAAAAATCTATTTGCACAGAATATCTGGGGTCCCAAAACATTATTCAAAGAGAAAATATTAAGCATTGTTTCACTGGTTTTTAAATTGTAAACTCAAGGTGTGGGCAAGCATAGGAGACACATATGTGGTTACAGAAAGGAATGTAAATGCTAACCTTGCCAATGTAAAAGCAAAAGTGCAGCTGATAGGAGGATGTAGAATCAGGAAAGGAAAAATGGGAAAAGAGTAAGGTCCTACTTTTACATAGATGTACTCATTTTACAAAGAAGGGAATCAAGAAATTCTGTCAAAACTATGGAGTTTTATATTATTTAAAGTTACAAAGATTTAGAGAAACTAAATATATTTGTCTAACTTAAGCATGGAAGATAGAGATGTAAGAGTAATGTAAGTGAGTTATAAGCCTCAACTCTCTTAATATGAAGTCAAAGAGGGTTATGGGTATAATCCATTGATTAATGGAGGAGGACAGGAATAAGTACATTATCTAAAATTATTAAGGTAATCATCAAAAACAATTTTAAAGTAACAGCTAAAAGATGTTGTCTTTGGAAAATATAATTGGCAATGGAGAAGAGTGGATAAGAAACTTTTCTTCTCATCTGTATTATTTATTTACCATACGCATGTGTTACTCTCAAATACAGAATTTATAATAAAATATTACTATGTACACATATTGGCACTATATAGAGAAAAATACTTACATGTAATAATAAGTAACTTCAAAAGAAAACATTTCAGAGTATTTTTTATTATAAATCAAATAGAATAATAACAATATATCTAGTCTGAAAAGCTTAGTATTTTTCAGCTCATTAACATTCCCCCAGTGAAAAAGGTACATTAAAGAAAATATTATTCTTATTTGACAGCTGCCAACCCACTGAACAGTGCAATCCGCAGAGAAACAAACAAGACTACGCTTCCAGGCATTGCCAGGAGTATCTGGGTAACACCAGGAAAGCCACATCATTTAAACTACTGAGGCCTTAGTTTCCACTTCCATTAAATGAGAGAGCTAGGCAAAAAAGGCCTTGTAGGCTGTTTCAGGCTTGGTATATATACACTCTTCAACAAAGAACTCCATTTGATATAAATAGAATCAAATATTTTAAAAATTTGAAAAGATCTTAGGAGTCAGCCAGTCTGACCCTCTCATTCTGCAGAAAAGCAAGTGGGGTCTTCTGAAACTTTTAGAGCCACTAGAGCTGAAGGTGGTAGAATCAGAACTAGAGACAGAATCCACAGATGCCAATAAGCATGCAATATCTTAGTCTGTTTGGGTTGCCATAACAAAATACCATTAGACTGGGTAAATTAAGCAACAGCAATCTATTTTCTTACAGTTCCGGAGGCTAAGAGTCCAAGATCTGGGTGTCGGCATGGTCGGGTTCTGGTGAGAGCTCCCTTTCTGGCTTGCAGTCAGCAGCCTTCTCACAGTGTGCTCACTTAGCTTCTTTTCTATGTGTGCTTGTGGAGAGAAAGACATTCTTATAAGGCCACCAATCTTATCAGATTTGGTCCATACTCTTATTACCTCATTTAACATTAATTATTGTACTTCCTGAAAGCCCTATCTCCAAATGCGTCACAAAGGGGGTTAGGTCTTGAACGTATGAATTTTGGTGGGGACGCAATTCAGCTCATGGCATCTTCTTTTGTAAAATGCATGACATATTTTTCACATCTCTCCTCCCTGACAACATAACACAAATCTTGTTCCTATATATAACAATTCAATTTGAGGAAATAATACACTGGATAAAGAAAAAGAGAAAAGTTCACAGCTTGACATTGTTCCTCATTTCTCAGTGATGACTTGTTTAAGAGACTAACTACATAAAGATTTGTATGTGATACATTTTGCACTTTCTCCACATCAAAGGGCAAATTGAAAGACACAAATGTTAGGGTGCTAAGGTGTGTATTGATAACCCTTCCTATACATTTATCGTCAATTGCTCTAACAGGTCTGCTTGCATAGTCTTCCCTCGGCAAAATGTCCAAGAGTAAAATGTAAAAACTCATGCCCATTAGAGCTAATAGATTTCTAGAAAGAAAACGTTTTGTTCTTAGTTGAACACTTTCGCTGCAATTCACTTCCACAAGATGATATCCCATGTCTTTCTTTCAAACTGACCAAAGCAAGCAATGCATTCAATGACTGGATAAAGTAAGAATGGAATTCTCAGTTTGGGGTTAAGAAAAAGAACTTGTTTGCTAAAAGCAAAAAGCATATGAAGCAACGGAAATTCAGAAATAAGGAGGTAAGTATGGGAAACACAGTCTTGAAGGAAACTGCTACTTAATTACAACATGTCTAGAAATGGGAAGAGACACACAAACCGCACAGTTGCGGACGGTATAATTGTTTAGTAAAAAGAAAACATAAAAGCACCTAAGACAGAAGGGTGCACAATACAGATCAAGTAGAACACACTTTAGAAGAGGTTTTACAGACAAAGAGCCAAAAATGGGCAGTTCATCCTCACAGCTCGAGAGGAGATAGTGAAGCTATGCCATAAACCTCTTCTCAGCCTCCCCCACCTCTACCACCTACCTTGACAGAGACAGCCCCTTTGTGGCTTCCAGAGCACCCAGAGTCGATATCTTTATTGCAACTCTTACATCTTGTCTTTCAGTCTTTCTCAAAGTGTAGTTCTCACATCTTTTACATCAACTCACCACCATTCTCCGGCACCTCCTCGACGCCCCCACATGTAAGGAGGGGCTAAAGAATCTAGCCTTACAGTTGATTATTCTGTTTGCTGTATTTTGAGAATTGCTGCTATCTATCAACTGTTATGTTGTCTCTTGCCAAACTATAAGTGTGTTTGATAACAGGTACTATAATTTATTTACCTCTTTATCACCAGGGACAAGCTCAAGTACGTCCTCAACAAATATGTGTTGACTAAGACCCTGGGGAGCACCAGTACATAAACAGAAGGCAGAGAAGTGAAGTCATTCAGGTTGAATGACTTCATTGAATCTAAAGAATGGCATTAAATTAAAAAATGCCATTTTCAAAGTGGAACTGAAATGTTAGAAATAATATAGGAATTTGATTCTGAATTGACTCAGTACTTCACAAATTGTTTCTGAAAACATTTGTTCTTACTCTGTGGGAAACTGAGTGACGTATGGTTTAGCCCCCAAGGAGTTCTGTCACTTGAGTGCAGTGACTCAGGAAAGATGCAGTGATGGGATTTTTGGACACCAGCAAGGATCAGTGGGTAACATGAACATTGAAGAAGACAAGAAATTTCTCACCTGTAGCATCTCTACAAGCCAGGAATTGTAGAGAGAGAATTCCTGCTGAAATTGATGTTGAGATAAACACAGAATGAGAAGCACAGTATCAAAATGAAGCATCTTAGAGCTGCATGCAGAAAGACCCACACCAGAGGCTGACCATAGATTGATTTCTAGCCTGAACCACATTTGAAAAAGTAGAGATCAGGTTTGGAGGCAATCTTTCCAATTCTGAAATCAGAAAACTGAGATGACAGTTGAACAGTGGGAAACAAAAAGGTCAATAACGCAATTTTGATTTAAAGCTGTGACATCTTGCCTCTCACTTGAGTATGTAGGAGCTAGGGAGCAGGGTTAGACTTGGCAACTTCTGTCTTGCCATAAGGGAACATTCAGGCTTCTAGAAGCAGAATACTCTACCTGCCCAAGGAGAAAAGCTATAACATGTAATATACATAGAAGGTCATGCCCAGCTTTGGTGGTCATACTGGTGTGGGGTCAATCTGACTATGATGCTAATATCAAAACATTAAAATGAACAATATTTCAAACTGGATTTCCAGGAATAACATATTTAAAGACATCTGTTGTTGTCATTTGTTTCTTGTAATTTGTACAGGTGGAAAATTTCTTTACAAAATAACCGATAGCAGCCCCTGGTATATTCTGTCTATAATGAGGCTTAAACCCAGAACAGAAGGCAGCTGAGAGCTGACAAGCTTCTCAGAATGGAAATGGTGAGGTATAGATACTATCTATATTTGGGTAACTGAGAGCTCTTGGAAAACACTACCCAACTGTGCCTTCTGATGGCCAGCGTTTTCTTCCATGTTCTTTCTGGTCCTACTCACAATTCCATACATTATTTTCTTCATAAGTCCCTTACCCCACCACGCTCCCTATCACTTTTGCCTGGTGACCTCATAATGTACTTCACAGGACAAGTAAGATGCCAGTAACTGAGCTTCTGCACCTTCCTTGCCATCCTCTCTTCTTACCCAGAAAAGGAACCTAATCACACCCATCCTCACCTCCTTTCCCCCAACTCAGTGGGAGAAGCACAAGGTCTCCCTATACCCATCCAACTCCAGACCCTCCACTTGGCCTCAGAGTCCCTTCCCTTCACAGCCATTCTAGTTATTACCTCTTCTCTTTTGTTTATTTAATCTATTTCCAAGGGGTTTATCCCTCAGACATGCTTGAGTCCTTCTGATCTAAAAAAAAAAAAAAGCTGCTTAACCTGTCATAGCCAAACTTCTTTAAAGAATAATCTACAGTTGATGTATCCACATTTTAACATCCTATTTGCTTGTCAACTCCTCATTATGCTATAATTCACCTCTTCACCAAAGCTGTTCTCACCATGATTTCTGATTACTTACAACCACCAAACCCAGTAGTAACTACTTAGCCTTAACCTCTTAACCTCACTTGAACCCTGGGGAGCACCTGACACTGTGAACCACTCTCCTCCACTCCCTCCTTTTGATTGGCTCTTTCCTCTCAGATCCTTGATATCCCTCTCCCTCTCCTTCCCTCTCCCCCAACCCCTCCCTCTCCCCACCCCACATCTCCCTCTCCCCCTCCCTCTATCTCCCTCTCCCTCTCCCTCTTCCCCTACCTATCTGGGCATATCTTCCTAGTCTCATAGTCTCAACGGAAGGTTCCATTTCTCTGTTTTCTTGAAATGTCCCTCATAGTCCTAACTGTGTCGACTTTTCTTACACTCTGCCCCCTCACCCAAGGTCTCATCTACATCACCATCTGGATATATTCCAGTGACTCATTGGTGTATTTTAATGACTCCCCACCCCAGCACAGAACCTCCTCTTGAATTCCAAACCATATGTCCAACTGCCTGCAACACTTGAGGCTCAGCATGTAAAACCTAAAATAATCCTCTCTGCCTACCCCCTTCATTCCATATCTACTCTTTTTCTTGGATTGTCTACTTTGTTTAAGGACACAATCATTGCCCTGCTCACACACACAATAATCAGTGATTCTTTGTTTATTTAGTTGTTTTTTAGAAACTAGTACCCTCTCCTTGTTTCCCATACCTAGTACCCAAAGTCAACTACACCAGTTTCTAAGTGAAATAACATACTCTGGAGTAAGAAATACTTCATATATTTTATTTGTTGATGTTTACAGCAATGTATGGTTTTTCTGGTCATTTACCTGCAAATATACTAGCTAATTTGGAGAAGAAAAAACATATGGCTCACAAAACCAACAGATTGAAGTAAAATATTCATTAGTTTATCAATATGGCCACAGTATGAAAATGTTATATACTACTGAAGCATTGCATGTGATGGGGTTTTCTTGTTATTCAAATTATAGCTGTTTTGCATAATAATGCATATTGTAACTTCTTTACATCGCATAAAGAAAAATAGGAGCAACATTTTACCTCATATTTTCTTCTGAAAATTATCAGTCTTGTAGGAAAATTGAAAGAATTATACAGCACACATCCACAAACTCAACACCTAGATTCTACAACTATCATTTGTGCTGTACTTGCTTTATCACACATCAATCCGTCTAGCCCTGTATCATTCCTTCTTATTTCAGAGTAGCTTGTAGACATCAGTTCACTGCTCAACATTGAGCATAGCTATTATAAACTACAGTTATTGTGGTGAAGGGAATTTTCATAGAGTGAAATGCACAAATCTTCAGTGTAGCATTTAAAATGCTACTTCTTCTTGACCCTTCCTTCTCCCTCCCCACTCCTCTCATACCTAATCACCCCTGTATTACTCACTCCCTCTCCTCCCCTCCAGCCCCACAGCTCTAGTTCAGACTTTTCTCACTTCTCTCCTGAATTACTGGAAAGTCATCAGCTTTTTCATTTTAATACATTTCAACAGCACTGTCAAAGTGATATTTCTAAACCACAACTGATAGAATTTGTTTAAATTCCTTCCAAGGTTTTCTTCAAACATTTTGGGGAAGGTTTAGGACACAGATGAATCTTCTGAACATGATATACAAGGATCTGACCCTGACCATTTGTCGGGCCTCATTTATTGCCACTTCCCCACTTTTCCTATCCTCTGCCCAATTCCTTCTCATACAAATACTACTTACCAAAGGCACAATTATTTGCAGTATTTTATACCCCTCTCCAGATGCTTTGCATTTTTTTTAGATGTTGTTCATTGTCTGCAATGCCCTGCTCTCCTTTTCTCATCTAGCTACTCCTTACACACCCTGCCCTCAGACGTCACTTCTGGTGAGCCCTGCATGTCTACTCTTTATCCCAACTCCAGGATTAGCTGGATATCCTGTCCTGGACTTCCTAAACATCATGTTTAGACATCTTTCTCAGAACTGTAGCCCAGCATTTGCTTGTCAGTTATCCCAACGGGTCTGCAGCTCCTTGAGGGTAGAGACCAAAGCCTGCTTGCTTCTCATTCCTCTATCTAGTCTCAAATACACAAATGCTTGATAAATGTTCATGGAAAGAAATAGAACAGGAGGAAAGCAGGAATATTTACTAGATGCTTGAGAATCTTCAACATTAAGGTGAGTTGTAGAATGCAGTTAATTTAAGAAAATTTTCATATAAATTTAAAACCAAATAAACCATTGTATCCTACATAGGCACTTGCCTATTGCTTCAGGAAAACCACAGGTAACAATAAAATCACAAGCCACTTCTTTTCTTTTTTAAAGAATTATCGTAAAATGCACATAGCATAAAGTTTACCATCTTAAGCATTTTAAGTGTACAGTACAATAGTGTTAAGTATATTCACATTGTTGTACATAAGTCAATTATAATTGTATAAACTAATGTTACGCGTTTTTTAAATAAAAAGACCATGTAAAGGCATTAGGAAAGCTCTGACTGAAGGAGGGTATATTCTTGCCTAAATTACATGTAGCAGCTATGCAGGGGCTACCCTAAGGATGTACCACTAATTACCTGGCAGCAGCATCTAGAGCTGAAGGCAGAGCTATCAAATCATAGTAACAGGAGGGTGCTTTCTTCCAAAGGAAGTGTTAACCCCGTGAGCTTTATACCTGACAGCGACAGCCAGTCTACGTTAGATCTGGCCCTGATTATCCAATTGACTTTTTATACTGAGTGACTGTAGGGCACTTAATTTAGAGGAGCAATAGAGATCTAAACTATACCTTTAATTAAACAGCACATCTCACATCTTCCCCATTAAAATGAATCTTCATCTAGCCCTAAATTTTTCTGTAATAGACTATTTTGCACTTCTCCACAGAAGATGAGTAAAAAAAGAGCCAAGAAATTTGAAATATACTGATGGTATCTAAATTCAGGTAGATAGATTCGTTGCACCAGTTCTAACAGACATTTTGAAGCACAGACCACGTCAATACCCACCGAGAAATGAGAAATGTATTACCCAACAATACAAGTTTGTGCCACATGAAAGACTTGGGAGAAGAAGTAAACATCAATCAATTTACGGCTATTTATTGAAGGCTAGGTATGGACCAGTACCATTTTATTAAAATTAGCATATTTGTCTTCCGTATTTGAGAAATAAAACTTTCAAACTATAGAAAATTTGATCAGAAGTAATATAAACTGGTAAGTAAAAATGATCACATTTGCTTCTTCAAAACTTGGGAAGACTGTAAACTGGTGGAAAAATCTACAATTGACTACAAAGACAATTTAGAAATAAAGAAATGAAAAGATCTGGGATCATTATTCAGAACTGGATAATTCCCATGGTTAATTGATTACTTGATTTGGTCTGGGATATATTTTGATTGCATAAACAGAAACTTTCAACATATCTTAAGTAAATAGTGGTATTTACTAGAAAGATACATGGATATTTCATGAAGCCCAAGGGCAGAAAATATACCTGGACTGCACCAAAGATGGAAGCAAGCAATTGGGAGTTAGGGGCTGTAATTAACTTATCACTTCCTTAGGAGTGAAGAGGCTCCCTTTTCTACTACTCTTGATCTGTCTGTTTTATTCTTATCCTTCTCTGCAGATGAGCTTTCTCTGTCTCGGGGCGCCCATGGCTTCATATGACAACTCACCCCAATCCTCTTTTTCCACCCCCTCACACTTCACAGAGATAAACTAGAGCCTCTGAGACCTAAATCTAAATTCGTAAGTGGAAAAGCTGACTTCAAAAGCTTAAGTCAAGAATCTACTCATAAACGTTTGATACCTAGGAATTTTCCAGAAGACCCTGCTCACTAGGATTCCAGATATAATACCATATTTTGATTCTCTACTCATTGGATTGCAAAAATGCTGCAGCACTTACAATACCATTTTGATTCAGCCAGTAACCAAGTGAGATATAGACATGTGAAATGAGAACATTGAGTCAAATTCTTTTTAAAAAATACTTAATTGCCAATTAAAGATTGTATATACATGATGATTTCATATAGGTATACCTTGTGTAATAATTGTCACAATCTAATTAATTAACACGTTCATCATCATTCATGCTATACCTCAGATCCCCAGAATTTGTTCATCCTATAACTGAAAGTTGGGCCATTTGATCAACATCTCCCTATTTCCACCATCCCCACCCCTTGGTAATGACTGTTTATTCTGTTCCTACGACTTTGGTGTTTTTCTATATCACATATAAGTGAGATCATCCTGTGCCTGTGTTTCTGTGTCTGAGTTGTTTCACTTAACATCATGTCTCCTGGTTCATTCATGTTGTCAAAAATGGCAGAATTTCTTCTTTTCTTATGGCCAAATACGATTTTTGGGCCGTGCGTGGTAGCTCACGCCTGTAATCCCAGCACTTTGGGAGGCCAAGGCAGGTAGATCACGAGGTCAACAGATCGAGACCATCCTGGTCAACATGGTGAAACCCCGTCTCTACTAAAAATACAAAAAATTAGCTGGGCATGGTGGTGCGTGCCTGTAATCCCAGCTACTCGGGAGGCTGAGGTAGGAGAATTGCCTGAAACCAGGAGGCAAAGTTGCTGTGAGCTGAGATGGCACCATTGCACTCCAGCCTGGGTAACAAGAGCAAAACTCCATCTCAAAAAAAAAAAAAAAAGATTTTTGAGTGTGTGAGTGTGTGAGTGTGTGAGTGTGTGGGGGTGTGTGTACTACATTTTTTTCAAATTCATTCATCTGTTGACACTTGGATTGTTTTCATATCGTGCCTATTGTGAATAAGGCTGCAGTGAACATGGGGATGCAGGTATCTCTTAGAGATACTGATTTCATTTCCTTTGGTTATTTACCCAGCAGTGGAATTTCTGGGTTATATAGTAGTTCTGTTTAAATTTTTTTGAGGAACCTCCATACTGTTTTCTATAATGGCCGTACTAATTTACATTCCCAACAACAGTGTATGAATGTTCCCTTTCTCCCACACTCTTGCCAACACTTATCTCTTGTCCTTTTGATAATAGCCACCCTACCAGGTGTAATTTGATATCTCATTGCTGTTTTAATATGCATTTCTCTTCTGATTGGTGATGCTGAGCACCTTTTCATAAAACTATTGGCCATTTGTATGTCTTCTTTGGAAAAATCTGTATTCAAGTACTTTGCTGGTTTTTTTAATTGTTATTTTTTTCTTGCTATGGAGTTATATAAGTCAGTATCAAATTCTTAAGTTACCAGATTAATTTTTTGGTTTTCATTGCACCCAATGGAAAAACAATTTTTTTTAAAGTAAAGAGCTTCAAGCACTTCCATAGGATATTCAATTTCTAGTATGCTTTTTTAATTGTCGTTGTCCAAAAGAGGTAAACTGATCTTTACCAGAAAAAACAGTCTGTGAAGTTATTCTCATTATCAATGTGGGAGCCTCTATCTGGAAGGCTAAGCAGTTATTGACTTTTAACACCATGGCAACACACAGAGGGAGAGCATAAACCACCACTTCTCCCTACAGATGCTTTGTCTTACAGAATAGGCTCTATGCTTGATAACAAATGCTGAAATGCACTGAAGTACCAATTACTAACTATTTAAGGACAATGCCATCTCCAGAATGGAATATGCCGTGCACTGATGAAACAAGTTGGTTCTGTTGCAGGAGCTGAGTATTTCCACACTGTCTCTAGCAAACCTTTATAATCTGTATTAATCACAAGTTTCTTTTAGGATTCTTGTCTAGGGATAGGCGTAAACCATTAATTAAGTCACTGCCTATGTGATGCTGGAGTTGTTCTCTCCTTGTTTGTAACACATACTTGTCTGCTGGTCTGAATGAGGAGAACGGGTTGCAGATGCCCGAGCTGCCTGCCTCTGCAGAACCCAGACTGTGAAGGGTTGCCTCGTTATAAGCTGAATTATGTACCTCCTCCAAATTCATATGTTGAAGCCCTATACCTCCGGTATCTTGAAAAACCTTTAAAGAGGTTATGAAGATAAACCATTAGAGTGGAGCCTAATCCAGTCTGACTGGTGTCCTAAGAAGAGGACACAAAAAGGGACTCCAGGTAGGCATAAGTACAAGGAAAGACCACGTGAGGACACAATGAGAAGGTGGCCATCTGCCAGCCAAAGAGAGAGGTCTCAGAAGAAATCAAACCTGCTGACACCTTGTTCTTAGACTTTTAGCCTCCAGAACCTTGAGAAAGTAAATTTCTGTCATTGTAAGCTACCCAGTTTGTGGTATTTTTTTATGGCAGCCCTGGGAAACAAAAATGTGCCTCTTCAAGGGGTTTTAATATTAGAAAATTCCCTAATCTTTTCTTCAAGATGACCCTTTCACAAGTTTTACCATGTGTGACCCCAACTTAGTCTGTTTATTATGCCAGATACAGAGATAAACCATATGAGAAAATTTCTCTTAAAAATCAGATGTTCCTGCAACACAGGGCCCTCATTACCTCATGGTAGCTGATGAGGGTGACTGGCGGCTGCCTCCTTTACATCAGAGATACACTCTCTAGTTTCACACAGTCCCTCATATTGCCTATTGTCCTATGCCTAATTGCTCCACTTATTTATAATAGCTGTCTGACCCCTGTAAGCATTTTAAATCGAGAGCCCCTGAGATGGTCTGCACAGAACCAGGCTGCTGAAGTTGCAGTGCTTCTATCACTGGTGCAGAGACATTGATCAAGCATCCTGGACAGACTTGGCAGCAGCAGACCCATTAAAAACATTTATTCTAAAGCCAGCTGACATTGATTTTTTTGGATACACCTTTGGAGGACAAAACAGAGTCACAGAATCAAGGAAGCAATAATTCTTCTCTGGCCTTTGCAATTATTGAAGTAGAGTCACCTTGTGTATTCAACAGATAATGAATAGTGAAGATACTCTCCCGTTTTCCATTTGCTTCTTTTAAAAATTATGTGAGCTAAGGAAGGAAGGCTATTATGTGTCCGAAAGGGGATATTAGGGCTTAGTATTAATCAGGTCATTTAGTCAAAGGGTTGAAAAGATTAATTTTGTCCAAGACAAAGTTGGTGGAATGGCTGTCTTTTGCAGGTTTGTGACACCACCCAGGACGTTAGTCCTCAGCTAATTTACAGAAGTTGCAAATAATCACAGAGGCACCTCTAGAGATATTCTGTTAGCCTTGGGAACCCAGACAACTCCAATGGTGAGGGAGAATCTCATTTAGAAAAAGCCAGGATCATGCTATGGTTGTCAGAGTTGCACAGAGCTCCATAGAAAGGATGTCTCTCTTGTTTTTGTCTCCCTTAATGCTCTTTTCTTCTCCTTCCCATTTTTTCTCATTTTCACTCCATTCTCATTCATTCACTTTCTTCTCCTAAAGAAGGTTGAAAGACTTTCAACTAGGAGGGTTTCTTCTAGTTAAAAGGGCAGCTGCTTTTAGAGAAGTTTCAGTTAAAGGGCAGATGCTTTTAGGGAAGGCTCAGGACTTCATCAAGGACTGCTATAAAATCTCACTAGAACAAACTAGCAACAAAAACTGTAAAATAAATGGCCAGTATCTAAGCATTGATCTGTGCTTCCGCATAAATTAAAGATGCTAAAGATTCATTTGTTCAAATGGCTAGATATTAATTCAGTGGCCTACCCGGCAGAAGTGAAACCCACACTTTCTATCAACCACAACACACTCACATACACACCACCAAGTATACACACCATCAGCCACCACACACACGACCAGCCACCATTCACACACACATTCACCACACACATCACCAACCACCAGACATCCACAAACACCCCACCAACTGCTATTCACACGCAAACACACACATACTTAGTCCTGGAAGCCATAGAAAGATACCACAGACTTGGTGGCTTACACAATAAAAATGTGATCCTGAAAAGTCCAAGGTGAGGTTGCCAGCAGATCCAGCGTCTGGTGAGGACCCTCTTGCTGTTTTGCATACAGTCCAGAGCGAGAGCTCTAGTCTCCTTCTCTCCTTTTAAGGACACTAATCCCATAATAATGGCCGTACCCTCATGACTTCATATAAACCTAATTACCTCCCAAAGGCCCCACCACCTAATACCATTCATGGGGGTTAGAGTTTCAACATAGGAATCTTGGGGGGATGCAATATGCAGTTCATTACATATACCAACAACAAACAGCACCCACATACAACACCAACCAGACACCAATACACACACACAAACTGTTTCACGATAGCCACATTACAAAAATGCAGCCCTCATAAGTGAGTTGAAAGGAATGTGAACAAAAAAACAAGACCCATCAACAAAATCATCTTTATTTTCTATCCTCTTTATTTCAGAACCCCTGTCTCTGATTTACAATGAACCCAGATTTAACATTTACTTTTGAAGGGGAATGTCTAGTACATTTCTTTTCATGTTTATATGGCTTGGTGTCATTGAGTATAAAGCAGTTTAGACAAGGCAGTCTGTTGCAGTACTCTTTCCTACTGTGTACTCAAGAGGCAAAGTCACAACTACATTGTATACAAGTACCAGACCACATTCTCTATCCTCTCTGCCTTTTTGCCCAAAGGCAATGGAAACTTCATTGCTAATGGAATACTTTAGTGTAAGATAGTCAGGCAGTTTCCGAAGGTTAGGGATTGCATATTGTGGGACTTCACGGGGGTGTTTAGTTTTTTTCCAAAATAAAATTTGGACACATAATCCTCATTAAATTTGGAAAGAGATTATTCAAATGCAGTCAATTCATGATTATGCTAAGCCTAACATGCTAGCAGATCATCCTGAGCCCTTCTTTTCCCTTCTTCTGCCTACGCTCTGTTTCACTGCTCATTATCTTCATCAGTATGTAGAGAGAAAGGTCACAGTGATATATAAGTCAATTCCTTTTGTTTTATTTTTGTATCTCTGCAAAAGATTTGGAAGGAAGAATAAGCTGAAACATATTCAAGACCTAAGGATCACCTGGGGATTTTAATGAGCTCTGTGCTTTTTGCCTCTCCCCCAATTTGTACAGTTAATTTGGAGTTGGTCATATAAACTTTTGCATGAGATAAATGTGTATTTCTTTTTTTTTTTTGGTCTAATACTAGAAATACTCCAACAAGAAACTTGAAAGTGAACAATAAAAGCCACTCCAAAGAGCTTGTTAACCCAAACCATGATCTGCACTGCATTATTTTACCCAAATTCTAGGTCATCCACATTGAAGTTCTCAAAGCTCAATGTCTCTTGGCACAAAAGTGAATTGCATTTGAATTGCCTGGATGACTCTGTAATGCCATAGTTGTACAAAGACCTTGTTATAGCTGACCACTAATAAATTCTGTTTGACATAAAGAAAATTACCTAAATTTTATGAACTTCAATAAATGCATCTACAATAGATTCATCACCCAACTTCAGAGTGATGTGATTGTGAGTTGTACATATGGGCTTTTCCAACTGTTCAAGAAGAGTTTTAACACTGTGTTGTTTGAGAGTGATTCATGATTAATTATTAATGCAATTAGTACTATATTGCACATCATATAAACTGTAAGTGGACAGCAAGAAAGTATTAATGTTAATTGAGGATACTTTGCACTTACATAGATAGACATTTCTTTGTTAGGTGCATAATAAATTAGACTATACTGAATAGAATGTATTGACTGCCAATTAACTTCTATGATATTTATTCTATTGTTCAAATAAAAAGCATTCAAACTAATCACTATGAAATTTCCTGAGGCTGTGTTCTTTGTTTTAATCAATATTTGCTTTCTTTGCAATACTTCTATTGCAATACTTTGGAAATTCTTTCAAGCTTGACCAAGCATATTGACTCTAATTAACCTACAGTTTTTTAAAAACCAAAAGTGTTATCATTTTCCTAATATTGTAAGGCTACTGTGTTGTGAATAATTGTTGTTGTTTGTGGTGTAATGATTCCACACTAACTAGCATGGCAAAACCAGCTATTTTTTTCTTATTAGAGATCATTAGAAGTCAAAATGCATAAAGTTTGGAAGGTTCAGAATTTAGGTATATACGTAAAGGAACTTGCTATCTGAGAGTTCTGCGAATGTGTTCTGATTCTGATAACTCTAGCCAAGAACTGGGTCAAGGCAGTTTGACAGCTTTAAATTAATAGATTTACTTTGTGTACTGGGTAGGTGTCTGAAGTTAGATTTTTAATCATTCACAATTATGATTTAATGTATATTAACAGCCACTGGTTGACTTCATCAAAAATTAACATTAGTGAATGAGCAAGCAGTTTTGGACAAATAAGAAAGCAGACATTCATATTTTTCATATAGAATGCCAGTGGTAATAGCTCATTAATGAGAACGAATAATAGTAACAACAACTAATTTTAGTTGAGACCTTTATTAGTCTTTCATGCTATTCTAAGAGCTTTACACAGATTATCTCATTGATTCTTCCAACAATTCTTCACAAACCCACGTTGTGAAATTGAGATGTACAGAGGTTGAGTGACTTGGTCAAGGTCATACAGTTAGTCGCTAACGGGCAGAGATTGTATCTAAACTGCAGCATTCTTTCTCCAGGTCTCTTGTTTTAAACTAGTATGTTTTACAGCCTATAAACTGAATTATAAATCACATCTCTCCACAGCCATGAAACTACTTGATGTTAGCTCCAAAAGAGCAACATCCGATAATGCCACTACACTGTTTTCTTTTCCTCCACTATTCAACATGCAAAAAGCACAGGGGTTATGCAACCTCCTTTTGAATTTCCTAATCTTATCACAGCTAGAGTCAAATTCTTTACTTGCCAATATTAATTAGAAGACAACAGCATACACAAGAGTGCACAGGTCCTTATGATACAGCTTTTCCTTTAAAGAAAATAAGGAATCTTCTAAACAACTATTTGTTAGCCATCCAGCATGTGTTCTTTGTATTGGTGTATGTACGGATACATGTAGAAGAAATTCAAGAGGAAGTTATTATCTTAGGTACAGCACATTACCCAGAAGCCAGGGACCAAAATGTTTCTGAGTTAGTACACTCATTTACAAAGGCTCGGAAAGATTTGCCTCTTGATGTCAGTGATATAGTCCTTCAACAAATGGGTATGGAAGGATACTATATATTAGGCCTGGCTGGAGTCAGAGATACACAGAGGTTTACAATCCAATATGGGATTAGAAATGTTAAGACAAATCCTGACACATCCACTGACAAGTGCTAAAGAGAGGTATTTACAAAGTGCTTTTGGAAATGCAGAGAAAGGAGATATTGGCCAGGCACGGTGGCTCACGCCTAAAATCCCAGCGCTTTGGGAGGCAGAGGCAGGTGAATCACGAGGTCAAGAGTTCAAGACCATCCTGGTCAACGTGGTGAAACCCCGTCTCTACTAAAAATATAAAAATGAGCTGGTCATGGTGGCGCACACCTGTAGTCCCAGTTACTCGGGAGGCTGAGGCAGGAGAATTGCCTGAACTCAGGAGGCAGAGGTTGCGGTGAGCCAAGATCATGCCATTGCATTCCAGCCTGGGTAACAAGAGCGAAAATCCGTCTCAAAAAAACAAAAAACAGGCCAGGCGCGGTGGCTCAAGCCTGTAATCCCAGCACTTTGGGAGGCCGAGGCGGGTGGATCACGAGGTCAAGAGATCAAGACCATCCTGGTCAACATGGTGAAACCCCGTCTCTACTAAAAATACAAAAAATTAGCTGGACATGGTGGCGTGTGCCTGTAATCCCAGCTACTCAGGAGGCTGAGGCAGGAGAATTGCCTGAACCCAGGAGGCAAGGTTGCAGTGAGCCGAGATTGCGCCATTGCACTCCAGCCTGGGTAACAAGAGCCAAACTCTGTCTCAAAACAAAAACAAAAACAAAGACAAAAACAAAAACAAAAAAAAAAAAGAGAAAGGAGAAATTGTCTACCATGGAGGAAGAAAGATTCTGAAAGTGCATTGGGTTGGTTTCATTTGATTGGGGTAAAAAGGGATATTGGGCCACAGAGTTGCAATCCAAACAAACAAACAAATAAATAAATAATAACACAAGCTGGGTGTGGTGGCTCACGCCTGTATTCACAGAACTTTGAGAGGCTGAGGTGGGTGGATCACTTGAGATCAGAAGTTCGAGACCAGCCTGGCCAGCACGGTGATATCCCATCTCTACTAAAAACACAAAAATTAGCTGGGCATGGTGGCAGGCACCAGTAATTCTAGCTACTAGGGAGGCTGAGGCAGGAGAATTGCTTGAACCCAGGAGGTGGAGGTTGTAGTGAGCCGAGATTGTACCACTGCACTCCAGCCTGGGTGACAGAGCAAGACTCTGTCTCAAAAAAAAAAAAAAAAAAAAAGAAAAGAAAAAGAAACAATACAAACAACATCTCAACATCTCAGAGATATATGCATGCATACCATATTCAAGAAACATTTAACTATTTTCCATGAGCCTAGAACATTGCATGGATGGTAGAGAATGGCAGGGATACGACTGAAAAGAAAAAGACTGGGCAAGATGGTAAGATCTTGCCATCTAAGAATTTTAAAATCTTAAAATCCTTCCTTCAGAGATTGGTCTTTTTTCTGGAGTAGCATCTAACCTTATACATAATAAAATATGCAGGCAGTGTCTGGATTTGAGAATTCACTTTGGCCATAGTGAAGATAATGAAATGGAATAGAAATGAATTGGAAGCAAGTGAGGCCAATCAGGAAGCTACTACAACAGTAAGGATGAGAGCCAAAGAGAAGGCAATGTCAGGGAATGGAATGGAATGGATACAGTGCAGATATAGTTAAGAGGTAAGACCACTGGCCTTGAATACAGGTGATTCAGAGGCAGAGCATTCAGAGAGAAATGACAGAAGTTTTCCACTGGGTGGATCAAGGTACAAAGTAAAGAAGTCCCTCGTGGAAGCCAAAAGCAAGCTGGGAGTTGAAGTTAACTGAGGCTGACTCAGTCATGAAAACGAAAAGGAAGATGTTATCAAAGAGATTACAATATTATTTTTTTCTCTAGATATTTCATGTTTGAGATATTTCATCTCAGACATTCCTCTGCATATGCCCACCACTCAATATTTTTCAAAGAAATGCCAAGAATCTGTAGCCCACTTCTCCCTGAAAACCACCAAGCTACTCTTTGCCATTGATAGGGTTTGTATGTTCATCTCCTCCAAATCTCATATTGAAATGTGATTCTCAATGTTAGAGGTGAAGCCTGGTGGGAGGAAGTTGGATCATGGGGGCAGATTCCTCACAAATGGTTTAGTACCATCCCCTTGGTGATTAAGTGTTAAGTGAGCTCTCACTCAGTTAGTTCACATGAGACCTGGTGGTTTAAGTCTGGGACCTCACGACCCCTTGCTCTCTTGCTCCCATTCTCACCATGTGGCATGTTTGGTCCCACTTCGCCCTTTACCGTGATTGTGAGCTTCCTGGGGCCCTCACCAGAGCTCAGCAGATAGTAGTGCCAGGCTTGTACAGTGAGCCAACTAAGTCTCTTTTCTTTGTAAATTACCCAGTCTCAAAAACAGCCTAATAAAGCCATTAATTTCAAATTGACAGAAATGTCATGTTTTTTCATAAATCCATTCAAAATTGATCATTTGAAAGCTATGTCTCAGCTTCTTCATCCTAGATATTTGAGTTCAATAGCTACTCTCCCCAAATTCTAATCAGTTACTATCCACTTACATATATACTCTTCAATTGCATATATCATCAATCTTATGTCTGTTTTAAATTTTCTATCTAACTTTTCTATTAGATTTGCATATAGTCCAACACCATTCAAAAGTACATTCTCTTCAATAGCCACCAAACCATATTACTATAATGTGTGGGTGAGGAATCTTCATATTTTTGTCAATACAAAGAATCCCTCCTAATAAAAATTCTTAACACCTTTGATCAACAAGTGCATAGACTGATGAGTTGAATTTTTTGAATATTTTAAGATACTTTATTATTTGTTGGATATTGTCTAGCTATGTCACAATATTGATTTTGTTTGCCAGTGTGAAAGTGCTAACACCCACATTCACACACACATTTTCTTCACACTTGATAACTCAGTTCTTATGTACATCAGTTTGCTTTACATGGAGTAGCAAATTGAATGACAAAGTGATAGTTTCTTAATAACACCAAACCACCACTGATAGGCTTGTAATTCCTTTGCTACTCAGCTAGATGCTTCATTGCTACTTAATAATAAAAACTATGTATACAAAGGCACTTCTTGTTCTAAAATGTATTTGCTCTACCCCTCAAAAGTCTTAAGTAAGAAGCACATATTTCCTGATAAAAAATATAATTTGGGAAGTGTCACTTGTTTTTTTTCTAACACAACAAGTATAGTTTATAGTCTTGTAGGTCAAAAAGAACAAATGGCACATGAAAAGCTCACTATTAAGATAAAATGTCATATAAACAAGAAAAAATGTGAATAGTGGGGGCAGCATATAGGATCAGAGATGATGGCATCAGTATAGGTATGTTGCAAAAGTTAGGAAACTATCTCACATGGTTAAGTAGGTGAAGGGAATGATTCACATGACTCAAAGGTTCAAAGGCTGATCAGGATTCAGGCAAGGTTATTTGTGATAACATCAAGACGAGATGTGATTCACTGCAGTGCTCTCAGTTCTTCATTCTACCTATCAGTCCACAGAATGACTCTCATGTCAACCAAAATGGTTCAAGGATAGACCCTTACACATTGAAGAAGAGCATCTGTGCCCTAGCATTCCCAAGAAAGTCCTAAATTTATTCCTATAAGATCAGATCAGGCCACCTGGTAACAAGGTACTACATCTGGGAAAATGGACTTCCCTAGCTGAATTAGACCAAACCTGATTTATAACCCCTGGAGCCATCCGTTGTGTCACCTTCTCACATCTACGTAGTTCCCAAATGGAAATCAACATGACTATTGGTGCCAAAGGGAGAAATTGGCAGGCAACCAATAGATAACTACTGTAACTTGATTTACTCTTGGCTTTTCTTTTCTATACATGTGAGAATTTTCACTGTATAATTAATATTATACAGTGATAATTATACACATAAGCTAAATTTATTCATCATCTCTGTTTCTATATACAATGTTTAAATCCCAAGGTTTAAAACCTGTAACAGCCATTGATAACTAAATGATGGTGACAAATCAGTCAAAAAATTCTGTCTACATGTTGGTGCTGGGTGTTTCAAAGCCAAATAAAACTGGATTCATTCTCAGTTTTGCCAGCAGTTAATCCTAGACAAGCTGCAGCCCACTGTACCCCTCAGTTTCCTCATTTGTAAACTGGATATAATATAACTTTCAATGATTGCTGCAGAGATTTGTGGTAACAAAGGGAGGTACTCAAAGAAGCTATTGTTGTTGATATCCACATTATTACCATCTACATCATCATCCCAACCCTGAATAGAGGAAATAGTCATGGGTGGATAATTAAAAAGCCTGCCTTAAAAATGAAATAATCAGTGAAAGCCTGTAGTAGAATATTACCTTTCAGCCCTTTTGGTATAGGATTAAGTTTCTCCCTTCTAAATTCCTCTGAAAGTGACATCATAGTTTGACCATTAACAAGCTGTGCAACCTAAGGCAAGATAGTTAACCTTTCTAAAATTAGTTTTCTCATCGGAGAATAGACATACCTAAAATATTTATTTCACAGCATTTAAATACATCCAATAAAAGACAGCAAGTGTTTTTACCATTATCATTATAATTGTTACAAAGATGTTCCACTAAATAAGCAGGGAAATGCTGATCTCCAAACTGAAAGTGATACCTGATACTGTTTGTTGTTTTTGTTAAGATTTTGTTTATGCTTTTTTTTGCATTCTCCTTGAGACATGGTTTAGAAAGAAGTATTAGGAAAGCCACCTATGAGTTTGAAGACACTGAAAATTACAAGATGATGCTTTTTCACTCATCAGTACATATCTTTGTGCCTCAACATGAATGAGCTTGCTCTAGAGTGACTCTTATGCTGATTAAGCAAAGTGTTCAATGAAGAACCAGTTTTGTCAGGAAAGAATAAAGGCAAAGACATCTTGTTTCTTCCATGAAGTGAAGAGTTCCATTTAAAAGGCAAATCCTTCAATATTTTAACAGTAAAATATTTTGAAAAAATTCTAGCTAGTTTAATTTAAAGAAATTAAAACTTTCCATAAAATGGTATATTCTTGAACATTTATTTTATTTATATCTATTAAGTTTTCATTTGCTATTAGCCACTGCCTCTAAATTTTGAGTTTTAAGATAGTTGATATAAAAGTGAATGCATTTATGCTTCAAAGGACACTATCATGAAAATCTAAAAATACACAGAATGGGAGACAATATTTGCAGATTATCTCTGATAAGGTACTAGTATCCATAATATATGAAGAACTCATACAATTCAACATTAAAAAAAAAAAAACAGATAATCCGACTTCAGAATGAGCAAAGAACCTAAATAGACATTCATATCAGTCTGTTCTCATGCTGCTAATAAAGACATATCCAAAACTGGGTAATTTGTAAACGAAAGAGGTATAACAGATTTACAGTTCCACATGGTTTGGGGAGGCCTCACAATCACAGCAGAAGGCAAAGGGGAAGGAAGACACATCTTACATGGTGGCAGACAAGAGATAATGAGAATGAGAGTCAGGCAGTAGGGGGTTCCCTTACAAAACCATCAAATCAAGAACAGTATGGGGGAAACCATTCCCCATGAATCAATTATCTCCAACCAGGTCCCTCCCATAACACATGGGAATTATGGGAGCCACAATTCAAGATGAGACTTGGATAGGGACACAAATAAATGATATCAACTTTTCTCCAAAAAATATAGGCAAATAGGCCAGGCATGGTGGCTCATGCCTGTAATCCCAGCACTTTGGGAGGTCAAGATGGGCAGATCACCTGAAGTCAGGAGTTTGAGACAAGCCTGTCCAACACAGTGAAACCCTGTCTCTACTAAAAATACAAAAATTAGTCGGGTGTGGTGGCAGGCACCTGTAGTCTCAGTTACTCGGGAGACTGAGGCAGGAGAACTGCTTGAACCAGGGAGGCAGAGATGGTAGTGAGCTAAGATCATGCCACTGCATTCCAGCCTGGGTGACAGAGTGAGACTGCATCTCAAAAAAAAAAAAAAAGAAAGAAAGAAAGAAAGAATATAGGCAAATAGACAATAAGCACAGGAAAGATGCTCGACACCATTAGTCATTAGGAAAATGCCAATTAAAACCACAATAAGATAACATTTCCCACACAGTAGGTGGGCTAAAATATAAAAAATAAACAAAATCAAATGTTGTCCAGGATGTGTAGAAATTGGAACCTTCATACATTGCTATTAAGATGGCAAAAGGGTGCAACCACTTAAGAAAGCAGTTTGGCAGTTTGTCAAAAAGTTAAGCATTGAATTACCATATGACTTAGCAATACCACTCTTAGATATATACCCAAGAAAACTGAAGACACATGTCTATACAAATACTTGTACAGGGATGTTCACAGCAGCATTATTCATAACTTTCAACAAGTGAAAGCAACCCATAAATAATGTGGGATATACAGAGAATGGAATATTACTCAGCAAGTAAAAGGAAAAAGTATTAATAGATGCTGTAGAATGGATGAACCTTGAAAACATTAAGCTAAGTAGAAGAAGCCAGGCACAAAAGGCCATATATGGTACAATTCCATTTATATGAAATGTGCAGAATAGGCAAATACATACAGACAAGAAGATTAGTGTTTGCCAGACTCTGGGGATAGAGAGAAAGTGTAAGTGATTGTTAATGTCTATGGGTTTCTTTTTAAATGAGACTGTTTGGAATCAGATTTTGGTAATGGTGGCATAATCTTGTTAATGTACCAAAAGCCACTAAATTATATGCTTTAAGAGAATGTATTGCCTGGGCACCGTGGCTCACACATGTAATCACAGTACTTTGGGAGGCTGAGGCAGGTGGATCATGAAGTCAAGAGATTGAGATCATCCTAGCCAACATGGTGAAACCCTGTCTCTACTAAAAATACAAAAATTAGCTGGGCGTGGTGGCTCAAGCCTATAGTCCCAGCTACTCGGCAGGCTGAGGAAGGAGAATTGCTTGAACCCAGGAGGTGGAGGTTACAGTGAGCTGAGATGAAGCCACTGCACTCCAGCCTGGAAACAGAGTGAGGTTACATCTCAAAAAAAAAAAAAAAAAAAAGAGAGAGAGAGAGAGAGAATGTATTTTATGGTATGTGAAATTTTTAAGTCAATTTTAAAATGTAGGCTCTATAGTACTCTTCACTTAATTTAAATGAGATAAACACTCATGTAACTCTTTGGATGACCTATTCTTTACTGAAACACTTTTATGAAATAATTGTTAATGTTGGAATTTAGCAATATAATTTTACACATTCATACATCAACCCTGCCCTTCTAATATATTGCTTTTTCCTTTCTGAGTAACTATAGTTTTAACACAAGCCTTTTAGAATCAATGCTTTAACCATCCATAAAACTCTAATGATTGGAATTTTCCATTGTTTTAAGAGATGATTTTCATCAGGTGAAGGTTTGTGTCATCTTGACAGGCTACCACTGTGGCTGAAAGTCTGCTGCTTCCTATAGTTACTTAACAGGCTTTCCACAATTCCTTAAGGCCCTTTGCTGTGGTCTATGCATTTACTCTGCAAAATGTTGGCGGAATCAGCGCCTTGGGCAGGGAGGTAGGCAAAGTTCAATGAGCACCTATGATGGGTTTCCCCATACAATTGCATGTCTGACTATCCCCACTCCTGCTACCCTAAATAAATCTCTAAAGTTTTTTCCTGCTCTATTATTAAAATAATACAGCTCTTAAGTATGTATAATAAATGTGCTTGGCTTTTAAAAAGTTTTAAAATATAATTCACTTTAGGGCTTATGATAACTCTTCATATGCTAAGGTGAGGTGTGAACCTCAAAGGAGGAATATATTATGCAACATTAATAGAAGACCTAGTAACATTCATTACAACTGTCTGGGAAATGTTGCTGTAAGGCTATGCCATTAATTGGGAATTCTACCAGACCAAAAACACGAGAGTCAAGAAGGCATTCTCTGAATATGAGAGCTGATGTTAGCAAGTCTCACACTATTTTATATTTTAGTATTGTCAGGGTCACTACCCTGAGTGAATTCCTACATATTATGAAATACTTAAGTTCTCAGTTTAACAAATTGTACCTCCCCACCAGCGTGGGGACTAGGAAAAGAAGCTACAATATTAATTCAATCACTCTCTCTAAGCCTCAATTTCTGGGGCTGAAAATACATTTGCTGAATTAGATGATCTCTAAGTCCCTACTAAAAGTAGGATTATGTTTGGATTTACGACCTTAATACTAATATATCACAAGGGTGCTATAACTTGATGATGCTAAGAAATCTCCTTCATTTGACTGTTATCCTCAAAAATATTTTGAAAACAATAATGTACTTTTTTTCTTTTTAAATATGCTGACAAGAACAGAACATATTACCTTTTCTCCCAGAAGTGGCCACGGTAAACTGTCTGGGAGAATAGCTTCTTGTTCCTGAACTAGTAAAATGTCCAGGCTGAAAGTAGGTTCCAGGAAACAGCCGTCCTGGGGAATAGATATAAAATCTCAAACGAATTTCAAAACTCAGAAACTGTTTATGTTTAGTTTAGTTTCACCTAAACATTTTAATCTACCCTAGATTTTTATTTACTACATATTCCTTTTTCTCTAGATTTCCATTCATTTAGCAGTTCAGAATATTGGCTTAAATGACAGTAAAATGAGGATGCCTTTCATTTTTATACCTATTTTCTGATAATAAAAGTGACGTACATCTTATAGAGATATTAGAAAATACAGAATAGTATAGAAAAGCCTTTCTTTCTTTCTTTTTTCTTTTTTTTGAGACGGAGTTTCTCTCTTGTTACCCAGGCTGGAGTGCAATGGCACGATCTCGGCTCACCGCAACCTCCGCCTCCTGGGTTCAGGCAATTCTCCTGCCTCAGCCTCCCGAGTAGCTGGGATTACAGGCATGCACCGCCATGTCCAGCTAATTTTTTGTATTTTTAGTAGAGACGGGGTTTCACCATGTTGACCAGGATGGTCTCGATCTCTTGACCTCGTGATTCACCCGCCTTGGCCTCCCAAAGTGTTGGGATTACAGGTTTGAGCCACCGCGCCCGGCCCCAGAAAAGCCTTTCTTACCACCTAACTACTACAGCTTTTATTTATTATCCTTTCTAATATTCCTTTAGAACTTGTCATTAATAGCACTGAATTTCACCTCCTCTGACTTCCATAGGAAATTTAAATAATAGATGATTTTTCTTTCTTATATTTTCAAATTTCTTTCTCTATCTCTCTCTCTCAAATACACACACACTCTTAATTCATCCTTCCCAATGACTGTCAATTAAAATAATAATGATAATAACTTCCTTTTACCCCCACATCACCGTTTAGATAACATCGTTACTGGTTACTTGCTGCTCCCCCTACCTCCCACTCACACTTGACCTCCTGCTAAGGTCATCAAAGGCTTTCAGTATCTGAACCCAAAAAATATATTCAGTTGTCACTTTACTTGGCCTATCAGCACTTTTGACATGGCTGACCTCTCTCAGCTGGTTTGCATGGTAACCTCTCAAATAGTTTTCTTACTACTCCTTTGCTTTTCTATGTCCTTTCCCTCCTTCCAAGTCATTAAATAGAGGATTTTCTAAGGGGCTTTTTAACGTCATCTTATCTTCTCATTCTATCCTCTGCTCTTAGGAATTTTATCCAATAGGATATCTGTTATCAATCATAGTCAATAACCTCCAAATTTACTTCTCTAGTCCATTCATTCTACAAATATTTATTGGGTGCTCAAAATGTTCCAGGCACTAGGGATAAGATAGTGAATAGACTCAGACTTTTCTGAGTTTGAGAACCATATATCCAACTGATTTCTATTATCCCCACTTTTGTATCTTAAAGGTAACTCATATTAGCAGGTCCTAAACCAAACACATTATCTGCCTTCTTAAGCCTGATCCTCGCCCCCATTCCTATATCAATGATTCGCACCATCTTCCAACCAGTCGCTGAAGCTAAATCTAGAGGGCATCTTCAGTTTCCCCTGCTTCTTTATCCCTTTGCATAATCCATTATTAAGTCAATTTCATCATTACCTCCTAAGTACACCTTAAATTCTTTAATTGACTCTCCACCCCCAACTTTATCTCCTTAATCCAGTGTAACATCACCACTTACCTGTCCTGCTAAAATTTCCCAGCTGGTTTCCCTAATTTTGTTTCTCTCCCACACCAATTTCTTTATTTTTCTTTTTTCTTTTCTTTTCTTTTTTTTTTTTTGAGATGGAGTATTGCTCTGTCACCAGACTGGAGTGCAGTGGTGCAATCTCAGCTCACTGCAACCTCTACCTCCCTGGTTCAAGTGATTCTCCTGCCTCAGCCTCCCAAATAGCTGGGATTACAGGTGCCTGCCACCAGGTCCAGCTAATTTTTGTATTTTTAGTAGAGATGGGGTTTCGCCATGTTGGCCAGGATGGTCTTGATCTCCCGACCTTGTGATCTACCTGCCTTAGCCTCCCAAAATGCTAGGATTACAGCCGTGAGCCACAGCACCTGGCTCCCAATTTCTTTTCCATGTTCCAGAATAATGAAACTTTAAAAAAAAACAAAATCTTTCATGACTGTCCCAAAGCCCTCTTCCCATATCACCATACTCAACTTCCTTTCACTTCTTTAAACATACCATGCTCCATCCTAGTATGGGGTCTTTACAGTACTATTCCTCTCCCCCGGGCATCAGCTTCAATCTCTTACCCAAAGATCAGATTTTAGTTCATTGATCGGTTCCTCAGTGAACTAAACCCCATATTATGCTAGATTCCCTGTTGTATTCTCTCATAGTCACTGTCCTTCTTAGCACTTATCACAGTTATAATTTTACATTTATTTGTGTGATTTTTAAAAATTAATATATATCTTCCCCCACTAAACTGGTAGCATGATGATAACAGAGGCCATTTTATTTTTGAATGTGCAGCTCTAGTATTGGGTTTATTACATGTTAGGTTCTCGATAAAGACTTGCTGAAAGAACAAATGGAAGAATGGACAAGGAAGAAAACAAATAACCCAAAATTCCATAGCCCCAAAATATGCAATGCTAACATATTTTGATATTTTTAAGATTTAAGTAGACACTATTCATGTAATTTTTATTATAATCTTTACATCAAACTCTGAGAATTTTCTGATGTGTTAACTATTCCTTGAAAAATTCATTTTAATAGCTACATAATATTCTAACTTATGAGTCTAGTCTAATTCATTTAAGTCCCCTCCTATTATTAAATATTTAACACATTTCCAATATTTTTTGCTTTTACAAATAATGTTACAATGAACATTTTGTGCATTCAAATTTATGACTACTTAAATGAGATAAATTCTTCAAATAGGATCAATCCTATGGTTAAGATATATATATATTTCAAGCTGAGGAATATCTGAATACTAAGAAAGAGCAGTGAATGATGCTGTAGCATTTATATGTATCTAGGTTAAAACAAATTACTCAGATTTAGATTGCAAGTCAGGGATAAACTATTTGGTTTATTGTATGAGTTTACTGACATTTTAAAACTATATTTTGTATGTAGATTACTCCAGGGAAAAGTTGACAACATATTTTACAAGATGGACTTATTTCTCAGTACTTTATCCTAATTTCCCAAAAAGAAACTCTTTCAAGAAAATCTTTTTCCAGTTTGGGAGGTTTTGTGCTTTGTCTTGTTTTTGTTTTCTGCTTTACAAGTCAGGCAACACTATGGAAAATCCAATAGGGATCTTGGTCAATAGGAATGTATTCCAAGATGAGCATAAACACATCCTAAAATCAATGATAATTATATATGCTTAAAAGTTGTCCCAAATATTTCTTTGAATACATTAATTGAGGTTCTGTGTCCTGGAATAAGGTATGAGATCAATTAAAGCATTAGGGGCAAGGGCTTCAGGAAGATGAAATTATCTGGCATGCTGTACACTTCCTTGCTGCTTTCACCAATTATAGGGTTTCCCTCTGGGAGGTTTCCACACAGGGTCTCAATTAGAAGAGGCTGTTAACAAAAGCAGTCTTTGAGCAAGTGTTTCTTTGCAAGAATATTACCTTCAAAACAACTGCAGCAATACTTTCAACATGTTTATATTTCTGATGTTCAATAGAGATGTCAGAATCATCCATTTTTCATTCTGATAACTGAATTCACAATCTACTAGGTAAGTGCACATCAAGCTAGAAAAAGAAATCTATGCACAGCATGACCTACTTTTGATGTACTGAGGTTTTCTCAGAAAGAATTAAAAAACTGTGATTAAAAAGCCAGACAGAATTGCATTAATACAATGGGGTAAAATCATATTTCAGCATAGTAAGAATAAGTTGTATTTTTCATGAGGCTCTACAACCAATAATTTTTAGCAATATTTTGATGTTATATATATCAGTATAAATGCACTCAGTTCTGAGAATATATTTAAATTCAACATTATATACTCAGTTGCTTGCTTTGGTATATAGTTCTTTTTGTAGAGGAAAGCACCACCTTTATCAAGGTAGACTAAATTTGGATACTATAACTATTCATATTTTTGGCATGCCATTATCACGTTTTCTGTTTTGGCATATTCAGAAATACCATTGCCTCTATAGTAGAATTTTATTTTTATTACTAATTATTCCTCCTTTGTTATAAAATACATTAGAAGTTCATTTTCTCTAACATCCACAAAAACTCTATGACATATGCATGTATACACATTTTACAGATGAGAATTTTGAGATCTACAAGTATTAAATAACCTCAATAACTAGAAAAGGGTGCAGGCAGAATTTAAACCGAGTTCTTTCTGGCTCTACACCTCTGCTCTTTCCAGTACCTCAAGGTGACAGATGATACAACTGTGCTACAAGTTGTGAGCATCAGAGATAAAATTACTTTTGTCCTTCTGTTTGCTTTCAGCAAAGACATCTACTTATTGTCATCATCATCATTTTTTACAGTGTTATCTAGCTATGAGCAATCGTTTGCCAGACAAATACCCAATTTAACAAGTCTCTTGCAATCAAAGCATATTCTTTTCCCCACCTGTGTGCATCATTTAGACATGGGACTTAGGATAAATAATTCAATTGAAAGAGTAAAACCATCTTCACAATATATGCCTTTGACTAAACTTCCTCCTCTCTCTTGCCCTATATAATCTACTGGAGTTAAGACTTTTTAATCTGCATGCCAAATATCGTTCCTCATTTCCTTCTGCAAATACACAAGTTGAAGGCTGTAGAATAGTAGAAGGTACAGAGAGGCTTCTGAATCAGACAGTCTGCATTTGACTCTCGATACCACCACTTAACAGTTAAATAACCATGGGTAAGTTATGTGACTGCTCTGAGATGAAGATTTTCTCTCTGTAAATGGAATAATAATGCTGATCTTATAAGGTTGTGTAGAGTAGAAATAATTTATTCACATAGTAGGTACACAGAAGATAATTGCTCTCATTGTTATTATCATCATTTTAAACTACATTTCAGTCAAATCCAACCACACGACCCTCTACCCCCAGATCATATCTGTGCCTCGCTACACCGTTGGCCCACAATTATTCTCTTCCTATCCCACTGTCATCTGATCCATTCTTCAACCTTAGCTCAAAAGTCACTGCAATCAAGCTTTCACAGATCCTACTAACCAAAAGGAATCTCTCCCTTATCTGATCTGCTGCAGCATTTGGAACCTGTTCATTAAACCCACTGTACCTTGTATCATAAAATGTTGATTTTTGTCTGTGTCATTAAACTGGAAAAACCTCAAGGACATGGACATCTTATTCATCTCTGCTTTCCCCACAGCGCCTAGCTCAGTACTTAGCACTAGATAAATGGATGAAGAAATCAATAAATATATAAATAAAGTATTTATGAAATCTGTATTCTCTTTTTAATATTCTCAGATATTCTTAATTTAAAACGTGCAGGAGTTCCCAAGTTAACAGTTTTAGAAATGACCCATTTCTAAAGTGACTACGTCGCATATACCACACCTCGACCCTTCCCCAGAGAACATCCTCACTAGGATGGATATGAATAAACTACAGTTTTCAAAAAGACCCTTAGGAGGAGGGAGGGTCACCACAGAAATATGTCTGGAAACAAAAAGAATAGGAAGATTGGTGATGTGGTGAGCTCAAAAGGAGTAATGTGGAAAATCAGATTTTTAAAAATGCTTCTAATGAGAATGAACATGTTTTGGTCCAGAAAACTTCATGTATTTTTGAGGACTCGATTTACTATCATTATTAACCCTCAAATTTAAAAGGATGTAATCTTGGCAGAAATAAGAAAATTAGGCAATGCAGACAAGAGCAGTTCACAAATCATTAGCCTGTTGCTGAACACAGCTGAAGTCGGGCGGCAAGCCAATCACTGCTGGGAGGCTCTGGCCAAGGGAAAAAGACTGAAACGCAGGAGGCGCTCTGCTCACCAAGGTGTGCCCAACTGGCCTGGGGCTGCCTGCCCCAAGAGGAAGGAGACATTTTTTAGAGCAGCCATCAACCTCAAGGGATGTAACGGAAGACCTGAAAGTCCATTCCAAATTATATCCTCTGGTCAACTACAGCCTGTCCATAAACCTTTTTGGCATTCTGATGAAAAGTTACATCTTCTTTTCCCTTGTAAGTATGCCTCCCTTAAAACTGCCTGCTCACAAACTGAAACTGTAACACTAAAAGGTTTAAAAATATTCAATGTGGCAAGACCCCACCTGTGCTTTCACTATATATGAATTATCTTAGGGCAAGAAAACACTCCTTCAAGTATTAAACATAGATACCACTTTGACGAATCTTTGAAGATAAGCATGATTTCAATCTATTGTTTTATTTAAAAATAACAGAATCTTAAGTGGGAATCCCACTATTTATGCAAAAGACATCAGATAAAAGCTTGTCACATGTGCTCCAGAGAGGAAAACTTTCTTTCCCACTACTGCTCCCACTTCTAAAGAGGCACTCTCTCAAGCTTGTCTCTTTAAAAGCTTTAGAAAGTAGGAGGAAGAAAGAAGAAAGACAATGTCACTCCATGTGACAGCAGTAGCATACAATGACAACTCCTCTGCCACTCATTTAAGTGTATTTCATTCTACTGAGACAAATTCTGAATCTCTGCAATCTTGACTTCAAGCTATTAATAAAACCGTAAGTGTGGACTTGCATCCTGGCTTGTTTATAGCTTCCTTTCTACACAAGCCATAGAAACAGCAGCATCAAGGAGCCTTAAGTAGTAAGATCACTGTGTGGGACAATGGGAGGACAGAGGGGAAGAGTGCTGAACAGAGGTTGGGGGAAGCTGTCTTCATTCTGTGGTTTCACCGAACCCCAGAGAGGTAATGGGAGAAGCATCCCTTCCCCTAGAAGCTGGAACAGTGACAAGGAAGAGACAATCACAAAAGAGGGAATGCTCGACAAAAATAGGCCAGGAGAGGCGCCATGCAGTTCTCTCTGCTTGGAGGGCTCTTCCCTGCCCCTCCCTTCAGGAGCATTCCTTCCACCTTGAAGGATCAGTTCAGTAAATATTCCTCCAGAAAGCCTTTCCTAAGCTGTCTTTTCCTATCTCTCCTTTTCCTCTCCTTCTCCTCCACCAGTACTTGCTGAGAATTCATCTTGACGTCCTCTGTGATGTCCACTGACATTGCATTTACTCCTTATCATCAGTGCCGATGTTCCTGACTTACTCTGGGGTTATGTCTGATAAAACCATTGCAAGGCCAGTCATCGTGGTTCACACCTGTAATCCCAGCACTTTGGGAGGCCAAGACAGGCAGATTGCAAGAGTCCAGGAGTTTGAGATCAGACTGGGCAACATGGTGAAACCCTGTCTCTACTAAAAATACAAAAAATAGCCAGGCATGGTGGCACACACCTGTAGTCCCAGCTACTTTGGAAGCTGAGATGGGAGAATAACCTGAGCCCAAAAAGTCAAAGCTACAGTGAGCCCAGATGGTGCCACTGCACTCCAGCCTCGGCAAACAGAAACAAACAAAAAATCAAAACATTGCAAGTTGAAATATTGTAAGTAGAATATACATTTAATACACCCAACCTAGCCAATATCATAGCTTAGCTTAGCATAGCTTAAATGTAGTCAGAACAATTGCATTAGCCTACAATTGGGCAGAATCATCTGGCAACACAGTACACTGTGGAGTACTGGTTGGTCACCCTCATGATCACATGGTTGACTGGAAGCTGTGGCTCTCTGCCACTCTCCAGCATCACTAACTAGAGAGTGTCTTACCACATGTGACTAGCCCAGGAGATCGAAATTAATAACTGAAAGTATGGTTCTTACTGAATGTGTATTGCCTTCCCACCTTTGTAAAGTTGACAAGTCAGAATTTGAACCATTTTAAGCCGAAGACTGTCTGTATGTGTCTTTGTTTATTGTTGTTTGTCTCCCACGTAGACCAAGACAACATGAGATTGAAGATCAACCTCCTTCACCCCTATATAGCACCAGTACTAGGCACAGTGCCTCATTCAGAGCATAGAACAAGTCTTCAAGCACACCCTTCCGTCTCCCCCAAACACTTCCTGTTTCTCCATTCACCTACCTCCCTTAAACTAGTTTATTCCTACTTGTTAAGCGGGAAACAGCAGTCTTCCTTACTCTGTTATGAGGCACTCCCATAGTGATATTTTTGACCTTTTGTCCCACTCTGACAGTACTCTGTCCTAAGACAAGGAGTATCTTATTTGATTGAAGTGTTTTTGAGAAAGTGTAACCATGCCCAGTCCAGCCCTTATGTCACTCCTATTATCTCAATACTAGTCACACTTTGGATTATAATACATCATTTTCTTGTAAACTCTTCCCTGACCATAGAAACTTGGTTGGGTCCTCTCATACATTATATATAGGTTTTTATTTTTCCTTCATGGCACTTATCCAATAACATATTTGTTCATAAAGTTGCTTTCTTAAACTTGTTATATAGAATATTTCAAACAGAGGTAGATAATAGAGTATAAATACCCCACATATCTGTCAACCAGCTTCATCAGTTATCAACCTATGACCATTGGATTTCATGTCTACCTGACCCTGGTCCTACAAACCCAAACAACATTGAAAAAAAAATCCCAGACATCACATTATTTATATGTAAATATTCCACCATATATCTTTAGTAGATAAGCATTAACCTCTTTTTATTTTTTACTTAACCCATTTGTAACACTTTTTTATTTTAATGATTATTTCTACATACACCCACTTCTTCTCTGAGATTACAAACTGCATGTGTCAGGGAATGCTATAGTTTTAAGGTGTCCCACAAAATTCATGTGTTAGTAACTTAATCCCCAATGCAACAGCATTGGAAGGTGAAGACTACTTGGAGGTGTTTAGGTCCTGAGGGCTCCACCCTCATGAATCAATTAAAGCCACTGTAAAAAGGGGTTCTTTCTTCTGCTCTTCCATCATATGTGAACATAACATTTCTCCTCTCTGGAGGATGCAGCAATGAGGCACCATCTTGGAACCAGAGACCAAACCTGCTGGTGTCTTAACTTGAACTTCCCAGCCTCCAGAACCATGAAAAAGTAAATGTCTGTCTTTATAAATTACCCAGTCTTAGAATTCTGTTAGGGAGGCACAAAAGGGAATAAGACAGAGACATTGTCTGCTTTGTTCTGATTGCATGTAGGCACATATTTGATGCTCAACAAATCAAATGAAAAGGGAAAAGTTTTTAAAGGCAATACGGAAAACCATTTGAAACTTGGGAGCCAGCTGGCTTCCATTCCCCTTCTGTTCCTTTTCTGGGTAATGATACCCAGAATTTTCCTCAACTTTCCCTGTGATTCAAGAATGGCAGCCTCCATTCCTGGCTCTAGGAGTATGGCACATGGCTCGGGTCTGATAAATCAGAGCAGTGCAACATCCTAGCCAACATAATTGGCTTAGTAATGGACACATGATTCAATCAAAAACAATGCAATACAAGGAGACTTGCTGGGCAGATAGGAAGGAGGCAAGCATTTTCTCCAATTAGATGTGCACCTGGAGAAGGAGAGGCTAATGTTACTGTAAGGGCAGAGTATATTTAAAAATGGTCCTGACACAGAGAAAGCAGAACAAACAGATGGAGAGAGAAATCAGGCCTGCAGAAGGTACTTGAGTACCTGAATCAAACCTTGCTGGAGTCAAACCTACCTGTGGATTTTTAGTTACATTACTCAACAAAACCCTTGTTGGCTTAAATGAGTTTGAATTACATTTTCCATGATTTTCAATAGAAAGTTTCTTGTATGATTACAGGGGAGAGGAGAAAGCGCCACCTGAATGATAAATGAAATATGTTATTTCTTGGCCTAGTACTTGATTTAATATTTATATATCTCGAGTTCTCATGACAGATCAAGCATCTAGGTCTCAGACTCCTCATTTATAAAATAAGAGGAATAAATGGTCTCTAAATCCCCTTTGACCAGGAAATTATATGTGTTTAGTACAGAAAACCACAGTGATGGATCTGGATGTACTTGCTAAAAATAGTGCCTGCTTACTAGCCTATCTTCATTTTTGTTTTAACTAATTTAAAAAGCATTTTATATCTTTCAGCAAGAAAATAACTTCGCAAATGAGAAAGACTCCTGCTCAGTATTTCTCCATTGCATTAGTAGATACTCTGTAGGAAAAGTAATATCAGCATTACAAAAACACATTCAGATATTAGGCATGTAGGTTGTAATATCAGCATTACAAAAACACATTCAGATATTAGGCATGATCAAAAGGACCCCTGTCTAGTATCGGCTAGATGTAAGGGAAGCTGAGGCTGGAGGATTACTGGAACCCAGAACATCGAGGCTGCAGTGAGCTCTGATGGTGTCACTGCACTCCAGCCTCAGTGACAGAGTAAACCCCTGTCTTAAAAAAGTAAAAACAGGGTGGAGAGAGATCCAAGATGGCAGATTAGCAACAGCTCAGTTGTAGCTTCCAGAGAAAGTGCAGAGAGTGGGTGGACACCACATTTCCAGACAACTTTTTGTTGCCCACAGACCAGGAGATTCCCAGTGGAGGAACCCCACAGGTCGCCAACACGACTCTTTTGGCCAGCGTGGCTGTTTTGCCAGCACCTCGGTGCAGTGGTTCTCAGTGCAGAGTATATGGATTGGGTGCTCTCTTAGTTGGCATTTGGAGCTCCAGGAAGGCATAGTCACCCATTCAGCTGACTGAAAAGGGGACTGAAGCAGGGAGCCAGATCAGGAGATTCCCAGGCAGAAAAGTGCCACAAATCTCAATGCTGCTGTTTCAGTGTTCAACTAAAAAAAAGAAGAGGCTCTGAGACAGGGAGCCAGGTGATTGGGCTTGGCTGGTCCCACCCCCACAAAAAAAACAGCAATTGGAAGCACTGAGGATTGAGAGTTTCACAGCAAGCACAACTGAACCCAGGAAGGGCCGGCTCTGTGGGGGAGGAGCGTATGCCAAAGGAAAACTAAGAAACAGAAAAAACTTCATTACCAATAAGCTGGATGTCTACTCAGAGACCCAATCTGAAAGTCAGCAATTACAAAGAAAACAGGTGGATAAATCCACAAAGATGGGAAGAAACCAGCACAAAAAGGCTGAAATGGAACAAGGCCTGATGGAGAATGAGTGTGATGAATTGACAGAATCCAGCTTCAGAAGGTGAATAATAAGAAACTTCTGTGAGCTAAAAGAACATGTTCTAACACAATGCAAAGAAACTAAGAACCTTGAAAAAAGGTTTGGTGAAATGCTAACGAGAATAGATAATTTAGAGAGGAATATAAATGAATTGATGGATCTAAAAAACACAATACAAGAACTTCACGAAGTATGCACAAGTTTTAACAGTCGAATTGATCAAGCAGAAGAAAGGATATCAGAGGTCAAAGACCAACTTAATGAAATAAAACGAGAAGATAAGGTGAAATAAAAAAGGGTAAAAAGGAATGAGGAAAGTCTCCAAGTAATATGGAACTATGTGAAAAGACCTAATCTACATTTGATAGGTGTACCTGAATGTAACAAAGAGAATGAATCCAAGCTGGAAAATATTCTTCAGGACATTATCCAGGAAAACTCTCCCAACCTAGCAAGGCAGGACAATACTCAACTCCAGGTAATACAGAGAACACCACAAATATATTCCTCAAGAAGAGCCACCCCAAGGCACATAATCGTTAGATTCACCAGGGTTGAAATGAAGGAGAAAATACTAAGGGCAGCCAGAGAGAAAGGTCAGGTTACCCACAAAGGGAAGCCTATCAGACTCACAGCAGATCTCTCAGCAGAAACCCTACAAGCCAGAAAAGTGGGGGCCAATATTGAACATCCTTAAAGAAAAGAACTTTCAACCCAGAATTTCATATCCAGCCAAACTAAGCTTCATGAGTGAAGGAAAAATAAAATTTTTTGTGAACAAGCAAGTACTCAGAGATTTCATCACCACCATGCCTGCTTTACAAGAGCTTCTGAAAGAAGCATTACACATAGAAAGGAACAACCAGTATCAGCCATTCCAAAAACATTCCAAAAGGTAAAGAGCATCACCATAATGAAGAATCTACATCAACTAATGGGCAAAACAGCCAGCTACATCAACTAATGGGCAAAACAGCCAGCTAGCATTAAATGTCAGTATTAAACTTATATGTATCAATATCAATCCTAAGTTTAAATGGACTAAATGCCCCAATCAAAAGACACAGACAGGCAAATTGGATAAAAAGCCAAAACCATCGGTATGCTGCATCCAGACCCATCTCACATGCAAGGATACACAGTCTTAAAACAAAGGGATGGAGGAAGATTTACCAACCAAATGGAGAGAAAAAACAAAGCAGGAGTTGTAATTCTCGTCTCTGATAAAATAGACTTTAAAGCAACAAAGACCAAAAGAGACAAAGAAGGACATTACATAATGGTAAAAGGATCAGTGCAACAAGAAGAGCTAACTATCCTAAATATATATGTACCCAATACAGGAGCACCCAGATACATAAGGTGAGTTTTTAATGACTTACAAAGAGACTTAGACTCCCACACAATAATAGTGTGAGACTCTAACACTACATTGTCAATATTAGACAGATCAACGAGACAGAAAATTTACCAGGATATCCAGGACTTGAACTCAGACCTGGAACAAGTAAACTTAATAAACATGTATAGAACACTCCACCCCAAATCCACAAAACATACATTTTTCTCAGTATCACATCACACCTACTCTAAAAGTGACCACATAACTGGAAGTAAATCACTCCTCAGCAATTGCATAGCATTTCACAGGTTTAAATGAAATTTTGGTTGGCTGCTTGTTTGTTATTTTCCTCCCTTATTCCTTCCTGTCTCCATTGTTAAGCACATTCATTGGCATAAAGAGGTTTTTAATATCCATTTTTAGACTGCATTCTAGCCTAGGCAATAGAGCAAGATTCCCGTTCTCTCTCCCTGTTTCTCTTCCTCTTTCTCTCTTTCATTCTTTTTTCCTTTCTTTCTCTTTTTCTTTCTTTTCTTCCTTTCTTTTTTTTTATTTTCTCTTTCAAAAAAAAAAAAGGAATCATTTGGTGAACATTGTACCTGGCATGACAGAAAAACTGAATTGACATATGGGACTGTTCTTCCTGAAATAAGATATTTGGTTCCTATACCTACTTCATACTGTTATTTAAAAAAAAAAAATAATAATAATAATAATATTTATTTTTTTTTCCACAAATAAATTGTGGAACACTAGTGAAAGGCACTATGCAAGTCACCATTGAGTCTGTGAACAAGGAATGAAATTTACAGTCTGTAGAGAAGAAAAGTAAACATGCAATTATGATAGAGTTTGATAAATATTATAACAAGTGAAACCCCAAGGAGATATGGGAACAAGTTAATATTGACAAAGAGAAATGCCAAAGTTTCAGGTTGAGGCTTAAGGTATGAGTAAGCAAAATAGAAACCCCTTTCTTCTGCAAAAAAAGTTAGAAGTCAACATTAAGTTTGAAGGAACTGCATGCACATGTATGTGCACACACACACGTACACACACATATTCTCTCTCTGTCTCTCTCTCATAATACTCTAATTCCAGACAATAAAAGAAAGACCTCTGCCACTTAATCTGCCATGTAAAAATAATAATAATGTTGTAGAATGGTGGGCTTTCACACTTTTTCTGGATAGAACCTTTTGTTTAAGTAAATATTTTATAGAAACCAATGTAAATGAAAGCATTCTTTCAGGAGATGCTCTGGTTGAGGTAGGTTCAGCTTTGCAGAGCCAAGCCCTGGCAACGTTGTATTCCAGAACACCTAGGATTCTGAGAGCTTGGTTGGAAAGGCTGTGTTAAGAGAAACTTTAATGACACGTGAATCAACATGCCAACTGAATAAAGCAGGTTATTGAGAGCACAAGATCCCTTTTTTGTAATAAAATTGTCTACCTTGCCAGCCTCATCTTCACCACCCTGATCTTGACATTTGTCCTCTGGCTCTCTGTTTTTTTTTTTTTTTCAGGTCTCTGCTTAAACGTCATTTCCTTTGTAAAAATTGACTTCCCCACCCCTTCTCTTCCCCCAGCCCCACTACACAAACCCAGATCGGGTCAGGTGCTCTTGTTTGATGACCTCACACTCTCTGTAGATTTCCCCCCACCATTTATCACCATCATTATTTCATTAACGCCTTTTTCCCACATGAGACTGCTAATAACCAATAGATGGATGTGTGTGTGTGTGTGTGTGTGTGTGTGTGTGTGTTCTTAGTTTTAACAGATTAATACAAATTTATAGACAGGGTAGCTTACACAGCAGAAATGCTCTGGAGGTTAGAAGTCCAAGATCAAGATGTCATCAGGTTTAGCTTCTTCTAAAGCCTTCTCCTTGGCTTCTTGCTAAGGTTCTCAGTCTGTGTATGTTTGTGTCTTAATCTCCTCTTTGTATAAGGACACCATTCATATTGTATTAGGGCTACTATGGACTGAATGTTTGTGTCTCCTCCAAATTCATGTTGAAGCCCTAATGCCCAATGTCATAGAATTTAGAGGTTGGGCCCTTGGGAGGTGATTAGGTTTACATAGGTCATGAGGGTAGGGCCCTCAAGATGGGATCAGTGTCTTTATAAGAAGAAGAAGAGATCAGAGCTTTCCCTCTTTCCACTATGTGAGGATACAGCAAGAAGGCGGCCATCTGCCAGCTAAAATGAGGGCCTTCACCAGGAACTAAGTTTGCTGGCACCTTGATCTTCAACTTTTCAACTTCAAAAAGTATGGGAAATAACTGTACATTGTTTAAGCCACCCAGTCTACAGCATCTTGCAGTGCCAGAAAGTAAAGAAGTGCTAACACAACAATGGCAACAAAAAAATGAGGCTACAGCAAAGGAGCACTGAATCCACCCTGAAAGAGCTCCCAATTGCCAAAGGTGGAACAATTTGAGCAACAAAATAAAGCAGTATTGGATTATAAACCAAAGTATGAAATAAATAGAGACTCCACACTGATGTAACTAAATTATTACAAAAGTAAGCTGATTAGAAGAGACAAATCTTTCTTTAATTACAGAAGAATTCTCAATAGTGTATGTAGATATATCCCTCCCTTTAGGAAGTAGAGTTTAATTTCTACCACCCCCATCTGGTATTGGCTAAATATAAGAGACTTCTTTTCAAATAAAAGAGTAGGGAAAAGGAAAACAGTAACTTTGCATTAGAAGCCTGGCAGACATCACCTTAACCAAGTGGTGAAGACTAATGTAACCAGTGACAGCATATGGATATCATCTATCCCTGATACGATGTGACGAGAAGGGCACTTTGCCTCAGTGGTAGTCTTTCCAAAAACCCATAATCCCAGTCTAATCATGAAAAAATAATCAGGCAACCCTAGATTTGGGACATTCTATTGGGTACCTGGCCACTATTCCTCAAGACCGTGAAAGTCTTAGAAAAGGAAAAAAATAAAATAAAAAAGGAAAGACTGAGGAACTGTCAGACCAGAAAAGATTAGTGAGAGACGATAATTAAATGCAATGTGGTACTCTGTACTGGATCTTGGAACAGAAAGAGGACATTAATGGAAATTCAAACAAAGTCTGGAGTTTAGTTTAAAAAAGAAGAAAAAGTCCATCAAGAATAGAAACTTTATTCCCATGTGTAACTCAAAAAATTTTTAAATTCACAATTCCCTAGAAGCAAGTCATTTATCTGCTCAATATACAAATGGGAAAAAGGGGTAATAACCTCACCAAACCCACAACCATTCCCTATTACAATCCAAAGTAACTTGCTGGAAAATTCAGCTCTTAGGCTATGTGCATTAGAATCCTCCTGATACTTCTTGTGTAAGATACAATATTAAAAGTGCATTCCTTGCCATTCTCCCTTACACATGCCACAGCCAGAGTGCCAGTGCAGTCTGAAACTATATTATATTAAGAAACTATTTTTTTTACTTTAAAAAAAACCTTAAAGCTTCAAGCTGAATTAACTGAGCTCTAAAACCATTCACCTAATACACTCAATATTAATATAGTTTTAATCTCTCTAAAGGACATAATCAAGAAGTACAAAACTTCTAAGACAAAAGTAAGTAAATGACTTTTTTAAATTTAATTTTAGTTTTTTAATTTTTTATTGCATTTTAGGTATGACTTTTTTTAAAAAAAGAAAAAGTCATATATAATCTTGCACAATTCTATCAACAGAGTTCTTGTAAATTTCCACTAATAAGCAGGCCAATATTCTTTCATTTCCATGATACTATAAAAAGCCTCCAAATTAAGAAACATTTAGAGGTCTCTTTCAGGGAGGGAGATGCTAAAATGTTTGTATATTATCTTTTGCTCAGACAGTACTTTATGTTGTCCAAGCTGCTGTTTCCATTTTCTGGCTTTTTCCTTTCCTAATTCCTTAAATCGATCTTTCTCCTCCTTCTAAAATCTGAGAGCACAATTAGAGGGCATATGTGGCTCCACCTTTTATGGAAATAGCTGTATTCCTTATTTGCATGTGTTTGGACCCATTGCCAGCTGTCCATAAAAGCAGGAGGGTGACCATATCTTTTTGTTACCCAGACAGATTTTGTTCAAAGCCAAAGATTAGGAACAGTGCAAATGATAGAAAACAGCTTTTTTTTCCTCTGAAAAAATGCAAGAGCAGTTTAAAGTGAATGGAAATTAGTGGATCAGTGAACTGGAAGGAAACGTTATAGCCTCTGAAATAGCCTTGCTCCCACCAAACTTTGCATAACAATATTCAATTTGCTAGTGTGCAGCTCGACTTTCAGTTGGCTTCCCAGTCCAAATCAGCAGTTCCCCTCTATGCGGTTAGATTTGTGGGAATGAAACGTACCATGCAACCAAACATAGTTAAACCTTCCAGAGAAGACTTCTTTTTAAAAATCCTAGCAATTATTTCTGCCATTAACAGGTGTAAAATGTCTTCCAAAACAGCAAATATGCTTTTGAAATATGCACCACAAGTTGCACATAAATAAAACATACTAGGAGTCTATTTGCTTCAATTTTATAAAGCAGGTATCTGCTGTCCTATGAAAATAGTTCAAGTTGTTTCCAAAATACTGAGGCAGAACGCAGCAGAGGTACCATTTACACACTCATTAGTTAGAGAGGAAATGTATCTGCTTTGGAAATTGCTGTTCACTAAAAAGCAAGTTTCCCTAGCAACAGCTACATCACACAACTCTTAGACCATTTCCAAGCTATGAAAAAAATTATAGGGAGTTATATAAAAAGATTTTTATCAAATATTTTTTATTTTTGTCATGGGAACATTTCCTTTAAAGCTGAGATATGCCTGTGGAAGTTGAAACTTGCCTCACACATCCCACTTCTACTTCTGAAAATTGGATGTATCTAAAATTACTTCTCCTTTGGTAAAGGCAAATCAGTGTCTAAGAGATAAAAAGACACTCATTGTATATTATCAGATGACAAAGGGAGAGGAAAAGTGAGAGACTGAGAGAAGAGCGAGAGAAAGAGAAAGATAGAGAGAGATGCTATGTAAAAACAAAGAAATAAATGGGAAGGGATGCCCACCTCTAGAACCATCTCAATATATGACTGACTTGGTCTCCCCTAACTCCAAACTTTTCTTTCTGGCTTTTCTTCCTTCTTTAACGAAGAATTGTTACACATGAAAGAATTCCTAATTGGATAATAACAGAGTCAATAGATAGAGGCTCTAAATCCCATAATTCTGCTTACAGTTAACTTAATCTCACTCCCCACACTTCTTAGCTTCTCCAGGTGACATCAAGGCAGGAGGTGGGCATTTCTCTTGCTATCCCACTGTCTGAAGGCTCTCATTATTGTTAAAGGCATTTAAAATTCTCTCAAAGTTCATTCAAATCCATTAGGGAATACCTTTATTTTCCCAGAAAATAAAAAAGCTCTAAAATATATTTTTCAGTTATGAGTATTAAAAATACGCCTAAAAATAAGGGGGGACTTATGAACTTGCTGGCATTTATGTGTTGTTTTAACCTAAATACTGCTTGAAAACAGAGCATATTTTTTCTTAGTGAATGGCTACTTGGGAATACCATATTTGAATTTATTTCACTGGAAGGAAACCAGTGAAATAAAACCAGAATTTATTTCCTGTCTTGATCTCATAAATAATAGCTTGTTTGAGATGTCTCTTAATTGTATCAGGTAACATTCAATACAGCTTATCTCCCCTGAAGGATCATTTTCAGTCCAGGTCCTCAAACAGCAGGCATGAGAGAGTCAAGACAGCAGGAAGAGCCCACAATTTTTATAGTACTGTGAAATAAAAAAGAAAAAGAAACAAAGCAACAAGTATACAAATTTAAATTTAAATACACCGTTTCAAAAAAAACAAGACAATGTTAGCAGAGGAAGAAGGGAGCTAAGACATCTCCTTGGCTTGCTCATGCCTTATCTTACCAATGCTGTATTGTACCTATATTCTCTCTTTGGCCCTCACATCAACCACCTAAGGGATTATTAGAAGCCTTTTTTAAATGGGGGTTTTGAAACTCAGAGAAGTAGTGGTTTAGTTAGCATCACATAGCAGTAGAACAGTCAAGTCTGCCTGAAATCAAAGCTGTGTGCTCTCTGTGTATCTCTCGCTGCCCCTTCAATGGCAAGGGTTGTAGTAGTCAGCCGTTCCTTTTTTCAACCAGACTTTCCCATGGCAGGACTCACAAACTGTTGAGCCTTTATTCTCTTTAGCCAAAATGATTTTATTTAAGGATGTAAATTAATTGCCAAATTTAAGACAGAAGTTTTCATATAAAATCTTAACTTCAGGATTCTCCTTAAAAATAAAAACATAAAGGGATCTGAGGGCAGCAGGAATCCGTCATGGTATCTGTATCTGTATCTGTATCTGTATCTGTATCTGTATCTGTATCTGTATCTGTATCTGTATCTGTCATGGTATCTGTCAACCAGAGCTGAGGTAGGAATGTGCTCTTCCTTCAGGGTTGCTAGTGCCCAGGTCACCCCAGCCTGTCACACACATTAACTGCCTGGCTCCCATAGGCACGTGAGCTTGCATCCCTGGAAAAACAGTATCAAATGAAGCTACCTAGTTTTCAGTGGACATTGTCTACCAGCAGGGCCAGTGCCTGACAACTTGGAAATGGGCATAGTGGGTATGGCCAGGAGCCATAAACAGAAGGAAAGGCATGGAACTGAAGGGCAAAATTGAACTCGGAGGTTTGTTTACATTTTCATCATCTAACCAAGAAAGATAATGGGCTACGATGTTTGAAAATTAACCATAAAGCACTTAAAAACCTGTCCTCCACTGAATAATGATCTTCTATGCATTTCAGCTAAGGAGATAATAAGAGCACAGGTCTAAGAGTCTAAAAATACAAATTCACGCCTTCACTCAGTAACTAGCTTACCTTGCCCTCTGTAAGCATCACTAAGCCGTGGTGGGCTTCCAGTCCCATATCTATAAATGGAAAGATCTGGGATACTGTATGGTCAGGAGCTGTGCAGGTAATCTAAATAAAGGCAGACAGTGGTGGGGGCTGGGTCTAACTAGAGGACACCAGGGGGCAGCCGCTCCACTCCAGACCATTGTCACTCAGGAGAATCTGGGCGTTGTGTTGCCAGATTGCCCCACTTTCAAAGTAGACAGAAATACGTGTGAGTCTGTGTTTTCTATTTTAATTAGAAATATCTTACTTTTTAAAACATTAGAAACTAATTCAAAATTTTAAAATCACCATTTGTGCTAACCCCGGGCAGGTGAAACAAAATGTTTCTGGCTGTATTAGCCCCCAAGTTCTCAGCTTTCTACCTCTGGCCTAAACTCTAGTGGTACGATTCTGTGATTTTAAGTACTGAGTAATCATCTTTGCGAAGAAGAGAGGGGTGTAGGTGGCTATGTTTTCAGTGGGAAAGCTCAAGAAGATGAAATGTGTGGTATTCGCTAAGTGGCCCATCTTGCCATCCCATTTGAATCTTGCATTTCGTGATCACGAAGCAAGGGATGTGGGCAGATACACTGTTTGAGCATCACTTCCAGAGACTGAGTGAGGAGACATTGTTGGAAAGGAGAAAAAGAAGCAGAAGGTGGAAATTACTCTTGAAAGAAATATGAGAATGCCATAAGGAAGGAAGGAAGGAAGAACATTTTTAAAACAGGTACTATGCGCTAAGTCCTTTTTATAGCTCATTTAGTCCCTAACTCTTTTAAGTTTAGTGCTGGCATTCCACCTCATAGGAACAACAATTTACCGTGCATTTTTTTTTTTTTTATGTACTAGGCACAGTGCAAAGTGATTTAGCGCATGCCCTATCTTACCAATGCTGTAAGAAAAAAATTTATGGCCAATATACAGTTGAGAAAATGAAGACTTTGATAGCAATTCGGGAATTTGGCCCCAAAACTATAGCTAATTCATTAGCAGAAGGATTCCATGGGAAGTCTCTGCTTACACGGCATTTGCTCTTCACTGTTTTCTACCTCTGAGAAGTCAGGGGACTGACTGAAGATTGCATTGCCAGGAAGCAGAGTCCAGATTCCATCACAACGTTGAGTGCTCACAAGCTCTGGTTATCTTTTCTGCTGTCTCTTCCCTGGTAGCCCCATGCCAGACACAAGTCCCTAGGGTGCAGTGCACTTAAAAACTGTTCCCCCCAATTCTTTCTTGAATTCACAATCCCTATTCTGTTTTTCTCCTTTCCGGAATGCGGGGTACACAGTGTGCACGTCCCTGACTCCCCTAGAGGCTGAAAACAACACCAGGCTAAGGTAATCAGACAACATTTAATAATCACTTTCTCTTTCTCTAATAAGACAAGAATATTAGAGTGTGAATAACACAGTACTTAATTTTTTAAAACACAAACAAATATAGAGCATCTGAAAGATTGTGCAAGTACATTAAATGTATATTTTGTTCAGTTTGCCACTTGCTTCTCATGTGAAAAAATATATAGAGACACTATTTTCAAATACAAACAAATCCAAAAACAAGCAAATAATAGAAACTGCTTGGGCTAGGTAGTGCCTACAGCAGCACTGCCATAAATGAGCACATTCCACATTCCACGCACTGTCCTAAGCACTTTGTATGTGTTTTTTCATTTCATTCTCACAACAACTCAACTTTACAGATATGGACACTGAGATACAAAAATACCAAGGAACATGTCCAAAATGACACACTTTGTAAATGGCACAACCAGCATTCAAGCCCAGGCATGTGCTCCCAACAAGGCAGTAACAGCCTCTAGACTTGGCAAGGGATGGAAAGCATTGCCTAATTTGACCAAGTACATCCTGTGTAGGATTTGAAGATTTCTCTTTTTGTTTTTCAGTTCTTTCCCATTCTTCAAAAGCTCATGATACTATAATCTTAGTATTTAAACTATCCCTGTAGAATCTATTTAGTTATGTATTAATTCTCACAAATCAGTAGGGCCTATTTGATACAGTAAATTGCTCAACAGATTATCAAACAAATACTGAAAATCATAGACTCTTTGGACATTAGGGTGCTTGGAATTGCATATTTAACAAAGTAAGTGTTAACAAACCAAGATATGTACTTACATGAGCCACAGGCACAGAGTGTCTGCTTAATAAATGTCTGTTGAATGAATAAATGCTGGGTCTCCTAAAATTCAGTTTATTCATTTAACAAATATTTATTATTCAGTGCCAACTATGTGCCAGGCACTGTTCTAGGTCAACACCACAGTGAGCAGAACAAACATTCCTGCCCTCATGGAGTTTACATTCTGATAAAACAAATGGAAAATAAACATAGTAAGCAAGATCCTTAATACCTTAGATAGTCACAGAAACTAGGAGAAAAAACAAAGTTTATAGGGAAAGTTGGGGGTGGTTTGCAATTTTAGATAAGGTGGCAAAATAAGACATCCTTGATATGCTTTTAAAATGGTGACCTTGGCAAAGATTTTTAAACATTACTATTGATTATTAAATATTTTAGTTCTCCTGTGTGTAGAGGAATTTTAGCCAAATATATTTAGTTAATATTGTTGGGTATTTTTAATGTGAGATGTGTGGTTTTTTCTGGACTCTACCAGAATAAATTGTAGAAAATCAGAACACAAGATAGAAAATAGGATACATCTCACAAATCACTAAAGACAGCTCTTGATCACTATTATTTTGCTTTTCTACATCAATGTCTGACAAATGGGCTACCATTTCAAAACTAGATATATTTCCAAATGAAATATAAATAAATAAGTGAAATCCCATCTGGAGCCTCCTTAAAAATAATCCACTCTCACAGATTCCTGTTGTCCTTGCTTGACCCCCATGCAGCCTGAGCAGCATTTGAGGTGGAGACTGTATGACACGGTCTGTCACTCACATACAACCGTCCTCAGAGTCAGCAAAGCAAATAATGATGCAAAGCACGATGGCCACCAAGCAGATAAATTAGTTTTGATTTTTTTTCTCTCTAAAATGCGAAGACTCACTAATGAAAACCATTTAGTACTAAAATAATTTAGGAATAACTTCACACTATCGAGGCCTTAAAAGAAGATAGTATAGAGTTGAAGTTAAAATTCAGATTATCATTAAAGACACAACTATCTATAGCTTATACTATGTGAATGATGAGAAAAAAAACCTTAATCACCTTCCAAGGTTCACCTTATCAGTTCTTAGTAGTATGAAATTGCACACTCGGCACAGCGAAAACGTTTAAAGGCTCTTTTCCTCAATTTTAAAAATCATTTTATTTTTCCACAAACTTTTATCAAGCTTTCAGTCCATGATTTTGTCTTCATTTGTTCATTGCTTCCTACGACGTGTGTTCATTTTAAAAATAAATAAATATTTGGAATTATTTTGCTTTTTAAAACCTGCTAAGCATGGGTCAGTGTTTTCCCACTTTTTCACATATTTCAGTTATTTATCTGAAAGACACAATAAGTTCATTTTGATACACAATATATGGCTGTATTCTGATACCTGAAAATGTCCAACTTCCACATTTAAAAATATATCCCAAACTTACCTAACTGAAGCCTTCCTTCTAAATCCATTTAAATAAAGGTCACATATTTACTATTTAGGAAAGCTATAAAGTTCTTAATTGTAATCAGGCAGAAATGCATTACAAGTGAAAGCACTCAAGTATTCAGCCCTCACTCCTTCAGCGCTGTCTAAGATGCTTCACTCCAGCCTAATAGCTAAATGTCACCGTTCCATGCCAAATACATCAAGGACCTTCCTGGCATCAATGTGCCTTTTTCAGAATGAGCAATATTTCAGCATCATCAGAATTAACCATCCACTAAATTCAATTCAATAAGGCTGCATCTTCCTCAGTGTTTCACCTTCATGCACAATTTATTATAATTTCATATGAAAAGCTACATGCTCAGAGTGTACATTCACTATCATACTCTTGAAAAGAAAGCCCTTCTCTGGAGCATTTTAGACTCTGGATAGCAACTGTAGTTAAGGTGTCTTCTCAGAGCATCTGACAGAGTTCACATTGAGGAAGAGATTAAAAACAAAATGTCAGGATTTATCGACTGTGAAAAATCTCCAAATTCTCCTTCAGGCCTTCAGCAATGAGATGAGAAGCCTCAGATAAAGACTCCGAGGGCCCTTCTGAATGCAGTCACTGTCCCTGGTTCTCCAGAGCTCCCCCCTCACACTGACGGGGGCAGGGAAGACAGCAGCTTCCCGGGTAATTTCAAGGTTGGACTTGGAAATGCACGTAACCTGCATGTATATCTTTTCTTCACTTTTGTTTTTTCAAACTTTCTTCTGGTTTACAAGAAAAAGAAACAACAGATACTACAGTTTTATCTGTTGTTTTTTCACATAAAAATTGAACAGGAAAGAAGTAAATTCTAAGTGGAAACTCTCAGGTAAAACCTAATACAGGTATTAGAGATAAGTAACAGGATGTTAGGCTGCTCTTCAACATCATTTTCTTGGCCTCTGATTAAAATGGTGCATCTCATGTTATTTTAAATTCAGGATAAAAGCTAGCCTGAGACTTCATAGGCTGGTCTCAGTTAGTTGGAGATGGTACAGATACAAAACTTCTACATTTAGAAAACACAAGAGCCTTAGAGATGGAGGCAGGGAACTGAATCATCTCCATGCTGCTCTAATTCATTAGGTCCATCACTTGTCTCAAACTACATACACTGTGTGTTCATCTTATAAAAAGGCTTATGTGTTTCACTGGAAAAGCAGAAATCAACTACGGAAGTGTTATTTTCAACAGTAAGTGTGCAAATAGGTATATACAGTAGGCCCAGGCAGTGCCCTATCCAGCCAGATTCCCAGAAGTGTTGATACGATGTTATGGTACCCTCCCTAGTCTCACACATTGAACAATAACTCAAATACATCACAAGATCACTTGCCAATCCTCCTTGGTTAAATGGGTCTTTATTTTTAGAGAACAATGGGAATTATAGGAAACTGGAGGCCTTCCATCACAAAACTATAAATAGTTGCTGTTAAATGCAGCCCTGTGTTTCTGGTTTTCAATTTTAAAATGAAGTGGATATTTGAGAGGGGTTATTCATCTGTTGGACAGTTTATGATGCCCTGGTGATGTCATCTTATCTAGGTGATTAAGGACTTACTTTGTTTTCCAATCAGACAAATCGCTAGCTCTCAATGGGAATTTTAATCAGAAGTATCGCTAGCTGTGCTGAGATTGTCCCCAGTGAACAGAATATGACTGACCTTTCTTCCACAGGAAATTTAAATTTGTATCATTTGGCTGTTAGGAGTTCTGCCACTTCCCTGTGGATCAAGATTAGAGATGAACTTTCAGGTTCAGTCATTCATTAAAAACACAAACACATAAGCTGTGAAAAGCCAGAAGCAGAATGTCTTTCCCCTGATGCAAAGGTCACTGCTGTTTTCTCTCATTCGTTCCAGCTGACCATGGGTTCCTATGCTTACTGCCCCCATTTACGGAGCTGAAATTGAAAAACAGTCACACTTTTGAGTCCTCGGCATGGTCACTGCATTAAGATTATCTACTATATTTAACTTTTCTCTCTCATTTGTATGTCAAAGGAAAAATGATTTCCCTTGTGACAGAACAGACCTTCAATGACTTTTTCTTAAATGTGTAAATGAGGTTATGTTTATCAGAATGCTCTGGTTTAATCTAGGAAGTTCCTGGCTTGTCTCAGGAATAAAAAGGAAAAGAAGTCCTCAGTAAATATTTCTTAGAGAAACCTGATGTTAGAAAAATAAGCAATCTCAGGGCACAAACTCATACAACTCCTATATCAGATATTAATTAAATAGATTAGGGAATCACACAGAAAACAGATCCCTTATTCCAATACAGTCAATTAAAAAAAAAAAACTTAGAAAAGAACAAGAAAGTTAGTCACTGTGATCGCCAGTATTAACTTCACAATTGCTTTATTTCCAAAACTGAATTCATAAATTGATGTAATTATGAAACAGGACATCTGTTTAATGACCCACACCACATCCATTTAACAACTTGGGACTGAGAGGGGAGAATCTGGAAGGTCTTAGCCTAGAATTATTCCAAAACATGAAGCAGATTTAATAACTAGGAGACTCAATATTAAAGCTTTACTATACCTTATTTAAAAGGTAACGTCTGAAACCAAGGTAAGGCTACATTTTCACCTCAACACTTAATTGCTAACTTATTTTTCAATTAATTTATTCAGCTAAATTACCTCTGATTCCAAAAAGGAATTTAAAAATACTGTAAGAGTCTAACTGGTTGTAACTAACCTATATATTTAGACCTGGAAGCAATTTAGAAATGCATTTTAAAACGTATGTACATAAATCACACAATTTTATCAATTTCACAATCTGAGTAAAGGATACTTTGTAGTTTAGCCATGGAAGGACAGGGTGTTTTGTTTGTTATCAAAGAAATTTAAATTAGCGGGCTAAAGGCTGTTCTACCTTGTTAGGCAAGCTTGATTATGCATTATTTTTACAAATTGCCTTCACCATTAAAATGAAGTACAAATATGAAAGAGAGGAAACTTATTTCATAATTCAGCTGGAAGCAAACACACAATGAATAGACACTCTTCTTGGAAACTCAATTTAGATTTGACATCAGCCATATCACTTCTATTGCATAATATTAAATATAAAAGATATCCTGAAATAACTTGTTATTTAAAGCAGGAAAAAAATGGCCAAAAGTGTTTATAAACTGAGTTTTCATGGTCAATGACATGCCATGGCATTTTTTTAATAATAAAAAATGAAAATTCAATTAAAATGAATGGTAGAAATATCCTTTATTACTTGTCAAAGGTGAGTGGAAGTCTGTTCCTTTATCCTAAGTAAGCTGAAAAAAAGAAAAATATATATTCCACTAGACACTGTGCTAAGCAGTTACATGTAAACTTAGCCTACATTCTCAATGATTTAAAACAACAACAGAAAAAAAAAAAAAAAAAAAAAAAAACAAGGTCTCAAGACAGTAGCTCAAGATCATATAGCCAAAAAATGTCAGCACCAGAGTTCAAGCCCAGAATTCAAACCCAGGTTTGGTCTGATTTCTAGGTGCGTGTTCTTTCAGTTGCATATTCTGCTTGGTTTCAGATTGTCCGGCTCTTTTGAGTCATGCAGCTTTCAATGTGATAACCAACCTTAGCAATGCTGAACAGCAGAAATGCATGCAGAACAAAGGTACCTGCTTCCCTAAATTCGCACTGCTCTTTCTTGGGTGGTTTTTTCCCACGGTCCTACTCTGGGAATTCTGAAAAGGACTCTCTGGTTCCTCTCTGAGTAATACCAAGAGGTGCCCAAGCTAGAAGTGCATGCAAAGAGATTTTAAAGTGATTCAGCGTAATTGTCCTAATCAACAAAATCCAACTACAACACAATCAAACTTTTGAGAATAAAAGATTGTGTGGGAGGTAAACAAATTAAAGCATTAAGGTCAGGCTTTTATAAGGTGCTCCAGATCCTATCACTTTGCACTAGTTTCTTGCATATTTCAGCAGTCACTTTTTTTGTGTGACTTCACAGAAATAACAAGACATTAAAAAATCCCGAGATGGTTACAAAAGCACTGTTAACACACACTGTGCATCCACGTAGAGCCCACAGTGCTGAGAACATTGAGATAAACTTGGAAGTCTGCAATTGAGAAGCTATTTTTAAATTCTAAACCAGGTGACAATTTCCTTTAAAAAAAAAAGGAGGAGGTGAATGTTACTGAACCAACTCAGATTTTGTTCTCAGTTTCCACATTGTTTGCATTGCTCCTTTCATTCTGACACTACCAGTTTCGTAAGGGTTTGAACAAATCTAAAACAATTATCCCCAAGCCCTCATACATAGGTTAATTGTACTGAGATCTTTTGTCCACATACTTAAAAATATTAAGTGAAATTACTTATTTGTAGAGATTCTTTCTCTTTCTAGAAGAATTTCAGTTTCTTTCCTTGAATCATACATTAATAATGGTGTATAAATAGTATCAAATTGTCAAACTGATGATAAAGCTATCGTGACAACCCAACTCCATAACACCTTTGGTTATATTTACACAAAATAAAAATCATACAATATTTAACTCAAGGAAAACTCACATGCTTCTGACCAGTAACTGGCATCTTTAAGGGCCGTCTACTACCTCATATGGTTTACTGCCAAAAGTGTTCTATGCATATGGTAGGTTCTTAATACATAATTTAATAAACCTAAGACTTTTAATGTAGGAAATTGTCAAAAGAAAAATACGTACATTCTATAATAGTAACTGATTTCAAAACAAAGCACTGATTGAGTATGATGCATGGTGCCTATTATCAGCACGCCTTAGGAAGGAAAAACAAGACTTCCCAGGTATGCTAATACAAAGACTGTGAATGGGCAGTTCTTTATCATACAGCCCACATGAAGAAACTTGTTAGTACAAGTTTTTGATGGAGCCACCAACTGCATCCCAGGTTGTTATAAACTGTGATTGCATAGCTAAGTTGTATGAATGGAACGCTGCTTTAAAAAGCCTTTAGGTACAAAATGTTTTGTGAAAATTTCTGTAGTTCCAAAAAGATCCAATCGCATGCTCACAAAGCCCTCCTCCACCCCAGTTTTCCATTGTTGCCACTGTTTTTATTAAAAGTAACAGCTACAGAGGTATAGTGAATGCAGATTTAACAGACAGGCTATTTGGCTTTTTTCATTTGCAACCAAATAAATTTTTTTTTGCCATTTTTCCATCTTTTAGATACATCATGACACCTTAAAGGGAAGAATTAATCTCATTTTGAGGCTTTGCCACAAAATGAAGAATTCTACAGTTGTACATAAAAAAGACAAATTTGTTTTTACCTCAGAAGCTATGAAAAAGTAAACAGCACCAGTCACAAGAGATTTTTCGAAAAGAATATCAAAAGATAGTTAATATTTTTCTTTATGAAAAACGAAGACACGCTGAATTCCCAGCAGCCTTTGTCAAAGTCAGTTTACACAGTGGCTAGACAACAAATACAGGCATTGTTGACAACTCAAGAAAACTCCAGCAGAAATAACTGAAAATGTCCCCCCTGGGTTCTCTATTTAGGCTAAAACAAAAAATTCACACTAGAAACCAGATCAGGCACTGAGATGACAGCAATGTAAGTCTAATGGGGAGATGTAAACATATATGTTATGATACACAGACTGAAAAAAATGGAAATCTTTTCTTCTCTATAAGGAGAGTAAGGAAATAATGAAAATGGATCCCTTTCATATTATGAAAAAGTAACATGCAACTGTGTCTTGCAGCAAATTGGCTGTAGTTAACTGTAGCGAAGTTAACTACAGCAAATAATTATTTCTGGGGTACTACTACCTAGTTTGATGAGAGCAAGTTGTTCCTAAAGATGAAGAGCACAATGTATGGGTGACCGGAAAAGAGCTCCTTGGACCACATCTAACCCAGTGCTTTACATGCTGTCACCCAGCAGGCTAGACTGAGAGGGTTGGGTCAACTTTGGCTCCTAGAAGTGGTGGCAGCCATCAGGAAACAGACAGGAGGAGTAAAAAAAAGTCAAGAGAGAAGGGAAGGAGGAAGCCACTTTCTAGACATACTTTCTTTATGTCATTCATGTTATTTATGCTCTGGTTGCCAAAATTTCTGACAACAAAGTGCATCAGAATACAGTCTTTGGTTTTACTGCCCCCTCCCTCTAATATACTAAGCATAGTACAGTATAGTACATAGTATAGTTTAGTATGTATAGAAACTATTTGAACCTTTTACCTGTCAGTGCAAGAGAATCAACCTCTGAAGACATACTGTGTACAACTGTCATGGGCCAAAGAATAAGATTAGGAATTCTGCTAATCCTCTAAAAAAGGGTGTTTAAATAATCAAAGAACTGTGGATGAGTAGAAACCCCTGCAGAGTAAAGAGGTATCACGTTCTTAAAAGACATGACTAAAAACCATTGCCAAGAACACAGCCTTGTCCTAGGCACAAATGATGGATTCTGCAAATGGGATATTCAGTACATGTTTCATTGCATGGTTTAAGAAGTCCCCAACCAGAACTGTAAGTGCCCAAGGAAAGGTTCACAGATGCAAACCTCAGAGACCTATTGAGACAGGTGGGTTCTGTTCTGGTATCTTTTATTTCCCAAACGTATCAAGTCCTCAGATTTGGAACCAAAAAAGCAAATTCAAGCAATTAAAGAACCACTGCACAGGCCAGAAAGTTACCAGCAAAGACACATAGATAAGAATCAAAATAAGTGTCTAAATATCTAAAAATGGTCATTTTAAAAATCTTGCTAAATCTCAAACCTATGTTCAAACATTAAATAATATAAAATTCCAAGAAGGTAAACTGGAGCAATGAGAAGGACTTTTAAGTTATAATGGATTTTTGCCAAGGCAGGAGATCTCTTGAGCCTAGGAGTTTGCAGTTACAGCGAGCTATGATCACACCACTGCACTCCAGCCTGGGTGACAGAGCAAGGCCCTGTCTCTAATTTAAAACTAAAATATAATTTAAAATGAATTGTCATAAGTGTTATGTTTATGTTATATATGGCCATTTAGATCAGTGGTTGCACAACTCTTATGATTATGAGATTTTTTAAGTTTAAACATTGAATTAATATCTCCAATATATGTATGTGTATTTGTTTATATATTTTATGCATTTACTACTATACTAGCAAACTATATCATGTATACAATGAATAAAAATTTTAAAGGATAAAATTTTATAAACACGTCTAATTTTTTTCCCACACCCAATTGGATCATCTCAACACCCGTGAGTGTGATGTCAACAGCACAGTCAGAAAACACAATTTTAGTTCATCAATTAGGTAAGAGGGACAACATATATTCACACATCACACACATATACATTTCATTTTATCTAAAATGCTTAAATTTAAATGTAGTGCCTTCATTTTACTACCTAGAATTTTTCAAAAGCAGTTATGAGAATAAAAACATGGCACATTAGGGGTTTCAGATTCTGTTTTTATTACTACAAATGGTTTCTCTTTATTCAGCAACTAGCATGTCACAGATATTTTATATTACATACATTATATCTAATTCTCATAAGAACTGTGAAGTAGAAATTATTTTTCCCATTTTATGAACAAATAAAATTAAGGCTCATGTTGATTAGCCATATCTTGCAAAAAAAAAAAAATAAGTGGTGGAGTCAACGTGGATGAGACCTTATCTTTAAAAGCACAAAATCTAAGCCAGGCATGGTGACATGTGCCTGTAGTCCCAGCTATTTGGGAGGCTGAGGTGGGTGGATCTCTTGAGCCCAGGAGTCCAAGGCCAGTGTGAGCAACACAGTGAGATCCTATCTCTAAACAAATAAATAAAATCACAAAATCAAAATGGTTGCAACTATAGGACATTTTATGTGAAGGTTCTAGCATTTTAATAAGTGTCTTTATTTATAGATACTTAAAGAGAGAAAAACTGAGCTGCTGGCTTCTAAAAATTATTTTTAGGTTAAAAAAATAAAAACAGTCCCCAGGCATTTCCACTTGCTACTTCCTTTCTCCTACCCCCGCAGTAAAATTATCTTTTTCAGTCGTCAAAAGAGGCCTGCAGAGAATTCTGGAGGTAATTACAGTGGTTAGATATACTCAGCCCAGGGTAATGAAGTCACGGGAAACCTTAGAGCCTCAAGAGCAGAACCACATCCTCTAATCTTAAAAGAGAACTTGTGGAGTTTGGGAGCTTGCAGAGCAGTGCTCTACTCCCCACTGGGAAAGAACAAGAGCAGTGGAGAAAAAGACAACTGGAATCCCTCCCCTCTTCTCATCAGGCTAATTTTGCAATGGAGCACCTCTGACTTTCTCTCAAGGCCTAGAGTTTCCAGCTATGTACCCAAATAGCCCAACACTGGCTACCTGGTCCAAAAGCTTATTTGTCTTCCAAAGGCAGAAAAAACTATTATTGGTGCAAATTCTGGACCACCAGAGACCCACAAAAGATGAGAGGCTTTTTGAGGCTGGGGAAGTCACTCAAAGGTGAAAAGGTTGTTGGATTAGAAGAAATGCTGATTGCAAAATTTTATTTGGCAGTTCGAATAACATGATTGGAAATTTCACCACTGGTAAGTTCTTCAGATAATGTGGCTCAAACCATATTTCCTTTTCTGGAGACTTTTGAGAAATGTAAGTGACAGACAGATTTCTGTCCAGGTTGGTTTGATTGCAGGCAAAGTAGAATGGACGAACCCTGAAGCATTCTCCAGTTGAATATTCTAATATAGGCACTTTTCTGCCTGGGGTCCCCACCTTTCCCACCCACTTCCTCACTCTTCTTCACTCTCCAGGCTCAAGCATCGTTCCCTGGTGAAGCCTATCCCACACATGAGGTGGAATTAGGTACTTTCTCCTCTCTTCTAAAGTCATAAAGTTGTACATCTGTTTATTGAGAAGCATTTATTTAAAAATGTTACTATTTGTTCTTGACTATGGGTTTTGGGTCTTACTCCCACACTATTTCCATAACTTATCCCTGAGGCTGGCACATAATGATATATCACAATAAATATTTGGTGGATGAGTAAATAAAGGTTGAATTCATGGATTTTTTTTTTTTTTTTTTTTTTTTTTTTTTTTTTGAGACGGAGTTTCTCTCGTTACCCAGGCTGGAGTGCAATGGCGCGATCTCGGCTCACCGCAACCTCCGCCTCCTGGGTTCAGGCAATTCTCCTGCCTCAGCCTCCTGAGTAGCTGGGATTACAGGCATGCACCACCATGCCCAGCTAATTTTTTGTATTTTTAGTAGAGACAGCGTTTCACCATGTTGACCAGGATGGTCTCCATCTCTCGACCTCGTGATCCACCCGCCTCTGCCTCCCAAAGTGCTGGGATTACAGGCTTGAGCCACCGCGCCCGGCCTAATTCATGGATTTTAAGGAGCATCAGTCCTCACAGCTAAATTGCTGTAGTTTAGTCTTAGTGATTCTTACAAACAAGGATTTGTTTTTATATAAAATCCATCATAGCCCTCTGAACATTCCATTTATAACCTTCTAATATCACTTAATCTAGTTGTCAATTAAGGAACCTTATCTCATTACTAATTGGATTGTGTATCTAGCATAACACAAATGAGGTTATCTCTTACATCTTTTCTATTCACAAATTAGGAACCATTACAATTTGAAGTATTTCCTACCATCTCTATACCTGGTCCAGTGGGGAAAGTCATGCTTTAAATGTTTATTCTCTGGTATCTATCCTGGTCAAAAGTGTCCTTTAAAAAAAATCAAGGAAACATTTAAAGGAAATCTGAAAATACAATCCCTATGTCTATCACTCTGAGAGCTTGTCCCAGAAAATATTTAAGAACTAAATTTCTAGGGGGCGGAAAGAAGTTGACCAAGCAATGTTTTACCAAATGCAATATAAGAAGTCATTTTCTCTTAGAAAAAAAGTCAATTCATCTTGTTTAATGATTATCTTTTTGAACTGTCTAGATTACCTTATATTGCCTACTCCTAAACATATTTCAATCCTATAAATATCCTGATCCTTAAAAATGTTTCCACATAACTGCATTAAAATCTTAGAGGAGTATGACACTAAAAATATATGTAAAATTTAAGAAAAGAAAAACAATGCCGAAATTGTATTTTTTTACATACCCAATTGAAAATAAAATGCATAAATCTACCAACTAATTCAGGATTCTTCTATTTGATCATTTCAAAAGATAATCTACATTAGGAAATTTTTTGAGCAAAATACTTTCCATATAATTTTCCTATACAAATTATATCAAAAATAGGCATTTTTAAATGTGTTTCTGATCCTAAATAATTAACTAAACCTCTCTGTTACTCTCACCCTACCCTGTCCCAGGAAAAAAAAAAAGGAAAGGCAATGCAAGGGGAAAAAGTATCACTGAAGCATACATTTAATTATTCACTCTGCAGCTCTCGCCTCCCCTCTCCACTCGCTCCAAGGCTTCAGTTCTTTCAGTATCCCTCCACCTTAACTCTTCTCTTCTAGTTCTATTCAGTTCATCTTAGCAGCCAATCGAAGAGACAGGGAGATAACAACTGAACATCACTGGCATGCCCTGATGCTTCTCAGATTCAATTATTTTGTTAAGATATTGCTTTTCCCATATTTTTCATCTTCCCTGGCTTTCCAATGAAGGTACTTTTAAGAAATATATCTTTACATTTCAACTTTTATACAGATCAGAATGCAAGTGAAAACACATCCAATCAGCCAGCCAGGCAGAGAGAAAAATAAACAAGACTGTTCTTGCTTAGACTTCAGTTCCATGGGATTTAAGCTCCCCTCTCTTAAGTTGTTGCTTAGTCTACAAAATACGTGCTTGGCATGCCTCTTAGGCTATCTTTCTGTTTTCCCAATAATAAGCATGTCCTTGAAGGTAAAAACTGTCTTAAGCCTTTCTGTCCCCAGAGCGCCAGCATATGCTCAGTAGACACCTTGTGGGTCACAGTGTGGGACCATTCTCATCTGTTCTCTGGTTAGAGGATAGGATCCAGAATGGTCTACAGATTGGTCTACTCCAAAAGTTTGGCTATTTTTAAAATTTACATTATAGCACACTTCAAGGGATGTGGGGATGTGATAAGCAAAACTTTTATACAGATCAGCAATGTAAGTGAACTGATCAGTTCAGCAGCAGCTGCCTAAAGTGCTAAGTTAAGAAAGATAATGCATTCACATCTGGACTCTAGGGCAAATGTGCTGATAGATTAGTAATGTCTGCCACATGCATAGATATGGAGCACAGTGGTTGGCATGCTCAGTATTTGCCATTCCAGCTCCAACCCTTTAGCCAAAATCTGAATTTCTTTAAGTTCAAAAACTTCTTACTGTGTAAATTCCTTTCCCTGAGGCAGTAGGCCAGGGACAAAAGATGATTCAGTCTTCCAAATATATTATTTCATGTGTAATGCTTCTACATAAAAGTTTGGTGAAGAATAGTTTTCCTGGCCAATGAGGCTAAAGGTCAATATCAAGAACCCAGCATTCCCTCATCTTCCCACCAGATCACTGTAAGAATCATTTCTTCAGAACATTCAGAAGGAACATTGAGAGTGTCGGTGTCTTTCCACAAAAGCAAAAGCATCAAAGCTCTTCTTTCCAGAAGTGACCCCAGCCAGGATCACTTAAGGCTTGCATCAACTGCAACTACTCTCTTCCAATCTAATAAATGCTGAGTTCCCTTTTCTCATACTGTGCTCTCCCAAACATCTGTACATCAAACACAACCCCACAATCAGGGGTGACAACATTCAAATTTAGTTTCAGACTTTCTCTCTGAAACCATTTAATAAAACCTTTCAATGCCAGGCACGGTGGCTCATGCCTGTAATCCCAATGCTTTAGGAGTCTGATGCAGGCGAATCACCTGAGGTCAGGAGTTCCAGACCAGCCTGGCCAACATGGCAAAACCCCATCCCTACTAAAAATGCAAAAATTAGCCAGGTGTGGTAGCTGATGCCTGTAATCCCAGCTATTAGGGAGGCTGAGGCAGGAGAATTGCTTGAACATAGGAGGTAGAGGCTGCAGTGAGCCGAAATCATGCCACTGCACTCCAGCCTGGGCTACAGAGCAAGACTCTGTCTAAAAAAAACAACAAATAAATAAGAAGGAAAACAAAAGCTTGCACAAAGTCATTTCATAATACAAATTCAACATCTCCCCCGGCTAGAGTAAAGAAAAAGAGTGTCCTTGGGGGCACAGCAAACTCAAATAACAAATCAAGCTCATTCTTCGTTTCTTCTAGTCTTCTCAGCCAGAAAAATCCTTAACTTTTTCCAATGTAAAATGTCAAAGAAGTCCATTTCATAATTCTCATCTAAAGAGGTAAAAGTGAAGTGCATCATTAAGTGCTGACAGCCTCCACTTACTAGCTTTACAATCACATTTATTATAGTTCCAAGGAAAACTTCCTCATCAATTTCCATTTCTCTAATCAAATTACACTGTTTAAAAAGGCAATTTTACTTAATACTTGCTGTCCTCTCTGCATTACAGTAATGTACATTCTTGCTCTCTTTCAACCCTAACTCCTCCAGAGCATTTATGCCATTTATAAACTGTGACAGTCTTCTCTGTTCTCTGAATGAGAACCACTTAGACCAGGGTCACTTAAAAGTATATTTTAAAAAGTTCAATGATTATAATAGAATGAAAATCTGAGACAAAAATATGCTAGAATGAAAAAATAAGTTAAGAAAAGTTTCTTAAGATTTGAAGAAACATCTTTAATGAAAGACTAATTTGCCTCTAAAAGTTAACTCAGAATCTTCAAAAAGCTTCTCAGACCTGAAATACTGAAATCATTTAAATAAAGTGTCCCAGGGAAGGAAAAAGACACAGTGACCACAGATGGTTATTACAAGGCATGGACAGTACTTGATGGCCCTGGAACAGTAGCCCAGCTGGGCTGGAGTGCAGAAGATCTGGGGGTCCTGAACTGGTTTTTACATGTTAAATACATCCCCATTGAGCCGCTTCTCCATGACTACTGACTACGGGGACCCTGCATCCAGAGGTGTAAAATGCAACCAGCAACCAAATGGAAGAAGAGCAAAAGCAGCTCACTTCAGATTGAGGCAAGGAATGAAATTTTATTGCAACTCTTACGCATCATCTGGGCTTCTAACAAATGGTACCTTTGCAAAGGAAGAAAAAAAATTAAAGATATAGATATATAAACTGCAATGTTTAAGGGCAAAAAACAGTAAAATAACATCATCAGGTATATTCTGGCCAAGTGTGCCCTATTTAGTATGGAATATTAAATTGAATAAAAAAATGAAAAAGTTAAAAAATAGAAACCATGTCCAAAGGGATTGTTTTTCAATGAAAAGAGATCTAGCCTATCCTTTTTTTTAACAATAGGTTCCTACGTACCGTAGGACACAATTCCGTGGGGTACAGAGAAAGTAAGACTGAACTCACAAAGGGGTTCTGCAAAACAGTGTGAAAATTACTGACCTAGAGTTGAAACTTTCTTTCTGGGAAACCAAATTAAAAATTATATGTTTACTAATCAGAAAAGAGTAAGTATGACATATCTCATACTATTAACCCCTTTATTTTTGCCACAGAGCTTCACCTGTCTGTTCAGTAAATAAATAAATAAATAAATAAAAAATAAAAAAGCTACAAATTTTTATTTAGCTATTATTAAGAAACTTAGGCACATGGGCAGAACAGATCTCACAGGCAAACAGCTGTGTTTCCTAATAGATTGAATACATATCATTGCCATGAATACATCTTTTATCTTAAAATGCCAATGAGCATCAAAAGTAAATGGTTTTGTTACTGTTGTCGTCACTGTTTTGTTTAACAAAAACAGGGCCTTAAAATAAGTGCTTCAGTGGAATTCTTGAACAGGAAGTAGCCTGTTGATGGTGAACCTGCTTTAAAGCACCACACAACAATGTGTGTTTACATCACCCCTTTATTTCATAGTTAGAAATAATACAGTTCCACAGGGTAAATTGTCAATAAATAATGGTGTTTAATCATTAAACGTAAAAATCCCACTCTTTGGCATCTGACAGGATTCTATTTCTTGTCAAACTAATGACTGTATAGACATAGCTAATCTTAGTGATCATTCGTCAATACAATATGTTACAAAGGTGCAATTTACGTTAAAATATACAACAGCCAAAAATTTCCAGCCCAACGAGAAATCTGATCAACTCAATAAGATACAGGCCAACTTCCCCAAGGCTCTTTCACATAGTTTGCCTTACTGAAAGTGTAATAAACATTGGTTAAGAGTTCCTAGGGTTTTCTAATACTTACTTTGCTCTAAATAGTTTGCCATTCATTCTGGCTAAAGAAAAATCACAATTGCACCAGGAATGACCCACTTATTAATTAAAAGGTGTTCTTATTTTATAAGCAAGATTGCTAACACCTAAGAAACTCGCAGCCCCCAAAATAAAAAGTAAGCAGTTCTATGCTGCCAGAAATGCCAATTCAGTAATAAATTGCACCTTTAAGAGTCAAAAAAGGGGGAAAAAAGAAATAGAAACGTTTACAAAAGGTAAGTTACATACACATTTTTTTTCAAAAAATATTCAAGAATAGTTGAGCTGTATTTGTTACTAAAGGCAGGGCATTATTTCTTTAGCAACAAATTAAACCAGTGCAATTGACATAAATTGTTAAGTAATCCAGGATTAACCCATTAAAACTGTAGAAGCACGTTAGGCTCCTATACTAATCCTAGAAACTGGAATTTCAATGAGTGCTTGTGATGCACAGAACTAAAACTGCAATGACCTGATGCCATGCTGAATGATATCGCTTCATACTTAGTTTAATCATTCGATAGTAAAAATGAGTTCCTCTATTAAAGTTTTATTCACTTACAGAAAATTCAGATGCAAACAGTATTATGCCTATAATCCACAATTAAAAGAATCCTTTCCATTTTAAAGTTCCAGGTGAATTTAAGGTAGAAAATAAGCACTAAGGAGAGTTTTTTTCAACTTATGAAAACGTCATATTGGAAACTTTCTGGAAAAGCTTCCCCCCACCTATTGTAAAATAAATACTTTGTATCCCAAATTTAATTTTATTAAGACACACTTTAATAACGCTATAAAGAAATATTTTACAGCCATAGAGATCAATAACTTTCCATGCGGAAATAAAAAATTCATTGCTCAATAATATTATTGAGGCAAGTGAAGAAAGATTTTCTCCTGTCAATCTGAAATGTTAATTTTTTTCAGTGCAAAACCAGTTATAAAATATTTAAACTCAATATTTAAAAATAAAAGTGGTCCAATTCAGCAATGTTCAAGTTCTAATTTCATAAAACAAATCATTACATACATTTTATAGTAAAATACAGAGATTCAAGAAGTACTTGAGTACTTAATATATAAATTTCTAATGAATCATATCAAGTCAGCAACAACCAAGCAGATAACATTCCCAATTTGAGTGTCAGAATCATAAAGATGAAATTACTGTACCAGAGCCTTTTTTTCCTAGCTAAAAAGCTATACAAACTAACAGTCAACATTCTGTTTTCTTTGCAGTTGCGTGCTCTAGAATGATATCCCCCCCCAAGTACCTGTGATTTCATTCCTGTATTCAAAATTTGATCCAAACAATTTTTATGTTCCAGAACACTTAGCTGATATAACCATCTATAGTGTGAAGAGTCATGTACAGAGTACAGCAGTGGGTTTCTTCTAGCCAAGCATAGGCTGACCTAAACTGGTTTAAACTCTCTGCAAGTCATTCATGTATTATTCCTAGCAAACACACGGTCCCCTCGGAGGGTTAGGTGTTGAAGCTGGTACTGTAGCACTTCTGTGTCAGCTGGCTCCTTGATGTTCATTTTATCTAGATTGAGGTAGTCCAGAGATTTGGAGTGAGCCCTCTTACCTTTAAGAAGACAAAGAGGCAGAGGCCCATGCAGGGCCTTATAAGGTTCATAAGGTAAAGATTTAGTGCACTTGTCTCCTGAGCTGGGCATCCTCCTTCGCCTCCTGCCATTGACAGCTGGAATCTCATATGGCTGGTAGTACCTACTTCTGGTTTTATACAAACGAGAGGAACGGGCAAGTCCTGCATCTAGCTGTTTGGAGCGTAAGGATGGCATGGTTTCTGCCTTGCTCTCTTCACCTCCTGTGCACTTCTGAGCTAACTTCAGGAGTTCCTCGCCAGTTGTGAAGCCAACCAAATAGTTAGAGTCCATGTGCAGGATCTGGTAGCCTGACACAGTCCTCCGCATTGGGGAGCAGGGTGTGCTGGAGCAGCGGGGCTTCTCTGTCTCTGCCTTTCCTGGGGAGTTGGCCTCGACCCCAGGGAAGGGCAGGGTGGTCAGGGTACTTCTAGACTCTCCATTAATATCGACTTCCATTTTAAGCACCAGTCTGCACAATCCTAAAAGTAAACAGACTTAGATTAGAAGAATATAATGCACAAAAACTTGGGCCAGACCAGGTCCTTTTAGAAGGCTCAGGGAGCATGAAGTAACACTTGCCTGAAAGACAGCGTACCACTGACATGTTATCTGTGTCTATTAAACGTTTCAGAGCAGGCATGAAATGATAACTACCTATCCACCTTCAAGAACTGAAAGGCAAGTTAAATTAAAGTCTGATGTACTACAAAAAAGTTCAGATGGAGAAGCAAACAGAAAGCAACAACAAAAATAATTCTCTAAATTCAGCACTCTACTCAATCATTTAAAGTTTATTCCTTAATGCAATGTTAAGCGAGTCAAATACAGATCTCAGCATTAAGCAAATGAAATCAATCATATACATTTTCATAAGAACACACAAAATATTTCTGGCTTGAAAGTTAAATTTTTTCATTATTTAATTTAAAGCAGCTCTTGATACCTGCAATTCTTTTCAATTTGTCTTTAAGGAACATATAATAAAGTTGATTGAGCTGATCAATTTCTTTAAGGAATCCAATTTTGACCTAAAACTTTATTCTTGGAGCATAAGGAGTCTTAGAGGAAGGTTTCCCCAAACCTTGTAAATGTTCTTCCTTCCATATTCCCAATGAATTATTTAAAGAATATCATTTTGTAGTTTAAAAGTTAATCCTAAATCCAACATACCATGTAATTTTTAATACTGAAAATATATAAAACATCAGATGTCATTTTACTTGACTATTTAACCACAAAATATACCAGGAACTTAACATTTTGTTTCTCAATACCCAAGACATCATACTGTTGAATAGTTTCATAAATGGCAGAATCACAATGAATATTAACATTGTTCCTTACGATTACATTACATAGTTTGGAAAGCCCCACTGACAAGAAGTAGCATACGTGGTGGTTAGGTTCCCAGAAAGCTGCAGATAGATCCCATTTTGGAAAATAAAATACTAAGGGAAATAGTGACAATGTCATTTCTGAAAAATTGTATTTGTACTTGTTTTTCAATTGGAATTAGATAACATGGTTTTAAGTATCTCAGATTGGTAATCAAAATGATGTCAACTGATTTTAAGATGAAAAATTTACTTAAAAATTTATTAAACAACTCTTATGAATCTTTTTACAAGGCAAATAACCACTTCCTATTGAAGTATTTCCTGAAGTTTGGGTATGCATTTAAAATTCAAGCAATTACAAAGCGTTTTTTTTAAAAAAAAAAACCAGCACATTATTCCTCTACATGTATGTTCTAATTTCCTTCATTAGAAGACTGTAGAAATTACCAGATTCCATTTTGTCCTCCCTATGATCCCCACTAAAAACAAACATTTATTACAATTTTTTAAATAAAGCAAATGCCAAAGGATCAATATAGTATTACTATTTATTCTAAACCTTCGACTGTTTCCCATTTTTATTTAACCAAAATACTCTAGTCCCTGAACCCTTTTAGATGTAATCAGCTTTATTATATTTTTAATGTAAAAATAAATTATATTATTGTTTATTTATATTATTTATATAAAATAAATTATGTTTGAGTAATATATTTCTCTCTTGATAGAACTGGAATAACAGGTGACTACCAGCTACTCTGATATGCATACAAGACTTCTTAGCTAAACTTTAGATAGACATATGAAGCTTCAACAAATTTTTAAGCTAAAGAAACAAATAGTTACTCAGAGTCAAATGACAAAGTTATCCTTCCTTTCTCACTAATTTGTAACCCAGAAAGAACACAAGAGACCATATCCAAGGCCTCCAACCTATGTAATCTGACTGGCAGCTACAGGTAGTAGTTGTTTCTCTGATACTTCATCCTGAAAAGGAGAGGAGAGTCAGTGAGGCAAAAAACTAACCAGGGCTATGGAGGAAAGGGCGCGCATGCACACACACACACACACACACACACACACACGCCAAACCCAAGGAGAGTCGCCAAGGCAGTGACACTCAAGCAGTCCATCCGCTCTGAGACTGGTCTAGGTCTCTTTCAAATCTGGCACTCCATGACAACCCATGGAGTTCCACCATGGGTAGCTTACTGCATTCTCATTTGGCATATTATAAACTTCTTTAAATCTATAACTTCAGACCCCACACATTCCAAATTGGGTAATAATTCATACGAAAACGAGGCTAAAATTCATCTTTTTTGTCTACACGGGAAAAAATCTGCTAAGCAAGTTTTAATAGTGCACGAAGTTGCAGTAAAAAGCAATGGGTACAGGTTTTTGTGGTCAACAGATTATCAAAAGCTTGTCCCCATACTAAGTCAATCCTGCTACATCAAGGTAAATTGTCAGAAATTCTGAGAATCCTTAGGGGTTGAAGGTAAAGCACAGAAGGACACAACAGTTTAGAAAAATAGGCAGAAATGATATATTAGCTAGAAAATACCTGGAAGTACCTGGAAAATTAGAATGTGAAGACAAGCGTAAAGGTCAAAATCAGATTTGATATGAAACAGACACTATTGTTAGAAGAGTAACTCATCAGTTAAGTTTCCAACAGCCAATAACACTATTAAAAAAAAAAAAGTCAAGTGGCTTGGGAAGAGAACTATCCAAACAGGATTTTCACACATCAAACTGGTAGACAATGATTTAACCTAGGTTGTTAAGTAGAAGATACAGATGTGGTTTAAGAGCTCTGGAAATTTCAACCAGGCAGTCTGGTGTATGAAATCTACCATATTTTACTGAGGTAGACAAACATTCACTATGGAAAACACAATCTAACCAGAAAGTTGAAGGAGTAAGCATTTCTGACATTCTCCAACAGAAAAACTCAAGGGAGCAACTAAAGCCAATGCAAAACAGGTCAGTATTCTAGGGAAAACTCCTGTGGGACAGTCTCAAGCCACCGGAACATGAAAAGGCTGATTTTAAACATAACATACGTAGCTGCTATCCGTTGAACTTTGATAAGCAATTCTCAGAGCTGAAAAAGTGTTTGTACTTTATGGTTATCAAACATCAGTACTTTTGCTCCAAACTACAAATAGTGTATTCTCAAAACTAACAGCTCATTGGCTTGTTGGTTCACTGGTCTCTACAATATACTGCCATACATACAACAACAACTTCAGGTCTTGATATTCACATAGGAACACGAATGCTGGAAATAAGACTCTCACAAACGGCTTTTGTTTTTCTAAAGGATTCTTTTTACTTATATATTGCCCTTCTAAAAAATATCTATTATGTGGCACCAGGAAAGCTAGAAGAGGCTGGGTTTCAGAAAAGATAGCCGTCATTGTCAAATATTTCATTAGTAGTTGAGCTGAATGCTGAATAAGCAGCATACCTCCCATTCTTCAGAAAACAACACTTATGCTACTACATTCCTGAGAATTTCCTGACTAGATTTAAATATTGAAGCAAGATCCTGAGAACAGTTACAGAATCAACTTGCTCAGGTTATCTTTACAATGCACAGAAGCTCTTTAGACACTTCCTCATCTGTAGAGGAAGAAGTCTAGTTACCTGCTAATTCCAGAATTCTAAAAAAAAAAAAAAAAAAAAAAACAAAGATGACACTAAAGACGGTAAAAACTGAACAGTCTCAAAGTCAACCTATCTTGATATATAGATGTCCAACATTTTCCACAGCAAAATTTCTTATAGAAAAACATTCATCAGGAAACTCAACTATGGTGATGATAACTGGAGATGGCCTGTGTTTAGCAGTATATTCTTCAGGTTTCCCATGAAAAAAAATAAACGCTTACAGGCTTTTTTTTTTTTTTTTTTTGAGACTGAGTTTTGCTCTTGTTACCCAGGCTGGAGTGCAATGGCGCAATCTCAGCTCACCGCAACCTCCGCCTCCTGGGTTCAGGCAATTCTCCTGCCTCAGCCTCCTGAGTAGCTGGGATTACAGGCACGCGCCACCATGCCCAGCTAAGTTTTTGTATTTTTAGTAGAGACAGGGTTTCACCATGTTGACCAGGATGGTCTCGATCTCTTGACCTCGTGATCCACCCGCCTCGGCCTCCCAAAGTGCTGGGATTACAGGCTTGAGCCACGGCGCCCGGCCACAGGCTTGTTATTTTTAATACACCTATTCATGACTCAGCATTTTGTTTCATATTGTCAAATAAACCTTGTATCCAAAAAGCTTGCTGCCAAGATAAAAATTACAAAGCACTCTCATAAATACTACTAGAGGTACAATGCAACGGGTGCCACACTTCCCACTGCATCAATAAGAATAACCTGTGAATCAAGAAATCAGGTCTAATGCCAACTGCTACATTCCAGAGCTCTAAAACTCAGGGACCAAAGATACCTTTCTTGCTTCCGTTAATGTCTTTCACATATAGTTTAAAGCAAAAATACACTGTAAATAGAACACAGAAAAAGTATTAATGTTATAATTACAGAAGCAGCAAAATGTCTGTGGATAGAAAAATAAAACAAAAAGTGAAACAAGAATAGAAAAGTCAACTTGTAGTTAAACAATGCTTTTGAAATCGAGTTTCTTAAAAAGTACCAGGAACAAATACAATTTTCCAAATGATACCTAAGGTCTTCAATATCAAATTCCCTCACAATCCAATCAGTAACAATGGCACCAATGTATTTATAAAACATGAAAGATTTGGCAATGTTCATATATGCTACTATATTGCTGAAATTCATGTGGATCCAATTAGATGATACCAGGAAAAGATAACACTAATTCTTAAAAAATGTAATCTCAGCACTTTGGGAGGCAGAGGCAGGTGGATCACGAGGTCAAGAGATTGAGACCATCCTGGTCAACATGGTGAAACCCCATCTCTACTTAAAATACAAAAATTAGCTGGGCATGGTGGTGCGTGCGTGTAATCCCAGCTACTCAGGAGGCTGAGGCAAGAGAATTGCCTGAACCCAGGAGGCGTAGGTTGCGGTGAGCCGAGATCGCGCCATTGCACTCCAGCCTGGGTAACAAGAGCGAAACTCGTCTCAAAAAAAAAAAAAAACTACACAAAGCACTGGGTATGGAATGAAACTGTAAATTTTCGCTAAAAATAAAGCAAATAGGTCCAAATTACAACGCATATGTAGGAGAACCTGGTGCACCAGGATAACCATCCTCAAAAGCCTCTGACCTATATAGAATCTGCATAGCTTTGAATACTCTCTGAGAGGCCAAACCTAAATTTGAGGCATTAATACCAACACTTTGAAAATATAACCTAAATGCCCTTGGCTCCTTAGACTAGCTTTGAAAACAGGTGGTAAGTCTGACAATTGCTAGAGAAAGAATTCTTTTTGAAAATACTGTATCCTAATACCTGAATTTCATCTAAGAAACTCAAAAAATTGATTCATTAGCTTTCCTATATTTAGGGTTCATTTATATATCAGTAGCATGCCCGTTAAAAAAAATTCCAACTCCCTGAACCTTTACCTGCGATGTTGAGAGGTCAAAGGCATGAAATTCTATTTCTAGACTCATTCCACCAAGTTAAAAAATGCTTTTTGCTGTCTTCTCTTAAAACACCTTTATTTTTCTCTATTACAGAATGAATTAGTTTACCAAACATATTTTTCATGTAAAGGTAAGGTACAATGTAATTCTCATCGAGAGAAAGAAAAGCAAAGATTCCAAAAAGCTGAGAATGTGACAACACAAAGATACATCCAGATATTGCCCATAGTCAGCTCCTACGCTACAGGGTGTCTGAGTCAGTGACACACTCTAAGAAACAAAAATTGTTTCACTAGACTCTAAGCCTGGGGCACCATCCTGCTTGCTAATTTCTTTAACCATACAGAGGTATCTGAAAGAGGTCTTAGAGTCCATGAATATTTTTTATATCTGCCTTTCCCTTACACATACTTTCTACATTTTTCTTACCCCACTAACCTGCTTAAATGACTGTTTTTCCTTGTTGTTTTTGAAACCAATAAAAGCAGTATACGGAAACTGAAAGCTATCCAGTCCAAGTAATTCATAATGATATACTATAAATGGCAAAATCATTCTTCATCCCCTACCAATGCCGGACATATCTTGAGGAAACCTCTACTAATATTTTGATATATCCTTCCTTTTCCTGAGTATTTACAAATGTGACAGTGATTACTTCTTTCTGCAATGAAAACACGCAAGTGTACACACAGACACATGAGTATTTCTGCAAGAAATTCTGTAAGTAAAAATGCTGAGTCAAAGAACATGTTCTTTTCAGATTTTTATAACAACCTTCACAAAACCTTATTAATAATGTTTCTGTTTTTTACATGGATAATGTATTACTTTATATAACTAAAAATTAATGTAAACAGTACAATCTATACAGTCACTCAAAGAGTGCCTGCTTCTCCTTCTATTGCTTAGGAATAGAAATTATCAAAAGAAAAAAGGAAGATCATGTGCTTCCTCTTTGTTGATGTGTTTGATTTTTCCAAAAAGGGAAAGATAAATGAAAGGGACATGACAGCCATTCTTTGACCTCCAATCTCCTGATATTATTTTCACATGAAACACTCAGACACCTCTTTAAAGAAATTTATAAACTAAATGTAAATTTTCCTTCAAAAAAGGGAGAAAACATTTTATTTATATATATTAGAAAAATATATAGTATACATTTCAAAAGCATTAAGCACCGCATTCAATACCCCAACACCAGTATTCTGGCTGAGACTAAAGCAAACAGGTCCAAACCATAACACACGTCAGCGGAACCCCAGGCACCAGCAAGAACAGTCAAGAGAGAAGTCATCACAGCTTTGAACACTTTTCAAGAGGCTAAGCGTTCTATCTATTTGGCACAAAGAGCAACATTTTGAAAATATGATCTAGATGCCTTAGCTCCTTAGACCAGCTCTGAAAATAGCTGGTAAGTTTCAAAACTGCTATACAAAGAATTCTTTTTGAAATTGCATTCTGAGAATTTTTTAAAATAAAGATTATAAAAAAAAATTCATTCCCAGTAATCAAAACACTGCTCCATATGCTTCCACTTTTTTTTTAGCAACATACAGCAATGCCATATAAGAGAAAACAGATATCAACATAACTATCTTAAATATACAGAATAAAAATGTCATCATGTTAAGAAAATCCTTTTTAAGAGGTACCTGAATCAAACCATTGGAATAGAGCCATTATTTGGGAAACAGGAACTTCTAAGCATGGCTAATACCTGTCTGGTGATATCTATGATATCTAGAGTCATCTATTTTTGTGTTTGTCTTTGTTTGTTTGTTTGTTTAGACACAGGGTCTTGCTCTGTCACCCATGCTGGAGTGCAGTGGGGCAATGATAGCTCACTGCAACCTCAAACTCCTGGGCTCAAGCGATCCTCCCACCTCAGCCTCCCAAGTAGCTGGGACACAGGTGTGCATCACCACAACGAGTTAATTATTTCTTTCATACTTTTAGAGATGAAGTCTCACTGTGTTGCCCAGGCTGGTCTCAAGTAATCCTCCCTCTTTAGCGTCCCAAGTAGCTAGGATTACAGGTACAAGCCACTACCCCTGGCTAGAGTCATATACTTTTAATGCCAGAATCATCTTGGAAATAACGTACCTGGAACCTCTACCTCCAAATATAGAGAAGACACTGAAACCATGAAGACAGGGGCCTGCCCAGAGCTATACAGGTAGTTAATGCCTATACTTACAACCCAGGCATCCTGGCTTCTAGTCCATGCTGGGCTTCTAAGCCTGTGGTTCCCAAACTTATCTACACAACAGAATCATGCAAGGAGATTCAAAGAATACAGATGTCTGTGTTCCACCCAAGATTTGTGATTTAACTGATCTGGAATGTAGCCTGGGTTCTGCAATTTATAAAAGATTCCCAGGTAATTCTAATATACATATGGGTTTGGGAACCTGTCAGATAGAACTTATCAAATAGAAGAGTTTCACTCTTGTAAGTTCCTGCTTTGTTTTTAATCAGTAATTACTGTATAGTCATATTGGTGAACATAATTTTTGGCTGCTTATAATTGCTAACAACCTACCCATAGGCTTTCTAATTTACTCTTCCTAATCTGCTGTGGGCTGAAAATATCTGCTAACCAAACGTGTTAAAACTGCATGTAAAATAAAAATAAATCTGTGCTGAATGAGAATCGGGCTCCTTCATCTACATACATTTTGGTATAGTTACTTTGACTACTTAGAAGCCTTTGTGAGGTACTTTGGAGAATAATTTGGCATTTACTTATAAAATTGAACAAATGCTCATTAAACAACCCAGTCACCATACTCATAGATATCTAATCCAAGAAAAATGAAAATACATGTCCATACAAACACCTAAATGTGAATATTTATAACAGCTTCATACACAGTCACCGAAACTGGAAACAATCCAAATATCCATCAACAGGGAAGGAGATAAACAAACTGCGGTCCATCTCTACAATGGATACCACTCGCCAATGAAGTGGAACAAACTAAGAAAACACTGAGTGAAAGAGGCAGATGTTGCACCTGTAAACTACATGATTCCATGTACATGGCATTCTGGAAAAGGCAAAACTATCGGCCTGAAATCAATCAGTGATTGCCAAGCGCTAGGGTGGGGAGAGGGGATAACAGCAAAGGGGCAAAAGGGAATTTTGTGGGGTGATGAAAATATTCTATTTGTTGACTGTAGTGGTCACTACATAACTGGATACATTGTTCAAAAAGCATCAAACTGTACACTTTAAAAGGATGAATTTTACTATGTAAGTTATATTTCAATAAATGTGACATTAAAAATAAATGAACTCTTTGTCACATATTTCCAAGTTTCAGATGGTCCTCCACATTTAAAATTTTTTTGTACCATATAATTTCAGAATCAAAAGGAATCTTAATAGTTGCCCAGTGTATGTCTGAACACCTTCAGTGACAGTTAACTCACTATCTCCCAAGTTGACTCATCTCACCTTGTGCAGCTCTGCTAGAATGTTGATTTATTCATATACAGATCTGTATGTACATGCATATATACAGTCAGCCCTCTGTGTCCATGGGTTCTGCATCCATGGATTCAACCAACCACAGAGAGAAAATATTTGAAAAACCAAAAAATTACATCTAAACTGAATATGTATACACCTTTTGCATGTCATTATTCCCTAAACAATACAGTGCAGCCACTGTTCATGTAACATGTACATTGTAATAGGTATTATAAGCAATCTAGAGATTGTTTAAAGTATACAAGAGGATGTGCGTAAGTTATAGGCAAATACTATGCCATTTTGTATCAGGGACTTACATGTCTTCAGGTTTTGGTATCTGGGGGAAATGCTGGGACCAATTCCCCACGGATGCCAAGGAACAACTGTACAAATATAGGCATATACAGAGAAAGATGGATACACATAGATATACACACATATATTCCTGTAGCTTCTACCCACTGCTCCTAGTTTTATGCTTTATTTCTATAAGCTGAGTCAGGGACCAGGCCACATTATTTTTTATTCAATATCCTCTCAAAGTACTTCATACTATGGTTTTCAAACTTCTTGCTCTTTTCCACAAAACTGAAAATTTTAGTAATGTTTCCATTTTTCAAATGTCCTAAAATGCATTTTCATAAATTTAATAGGTTTTATCTACTTAATGAGATTAAAGCGTTTGTTTTTCCCTAACATTCCTTTGAATCATTCTGCTGCTGACTGGAAATTTAGAAATCACTTATAGGAAACTCTGCTATTTCCAAGGATTATGACCTCTCTACATAATTCAAAGCAAGGATGTACAAAGACAGTGGCCGAGTAGAATGACACAACAAAACGTGAGGTCACACTAATATAGTCTTGAGAATGCTAAAGAGCTTCCAGAGCTCAGTATGAAGTTTTTCTTCCCTTCAAAGACTTCGAGCCACGTGGACAACTATGTCAGCAAAGATACACAGATGACACACTGAAAAAAGACAACTAAAGGAAGAAAACAGTATTGCATATTTTTAACAGTTTAAATTCAGGGTGTGATAAAAAGAATGTCGCATTTGCAGTGAACTGCTACCTGACTAAGTGAAAATAATGCTCCTGTCAGACACCTGTTAGCTCATTCTTTATGTATGATCATATACAATCAGAATTTTTTGCAAATTATTTCAGCAATATTTGGAGATTAATGTTTTTACTAAAATTTGCCCCAAATTGGAGCAACTACCTCTAATTACTTTAAAATATGATTTCATAAGATCTTTATCTTATGGGAATTTAAAATAAGGAAAACTTAGAGAGTCAAACATTTCAAGTAAAATGTTTGCAAATGGCAACAATAATTTCATTTCTCACCATTAAAAATTTGTAATTATAGTATACATATTTGCAATATTACACCAACATTTCACATTCACTTGATTAACTGACATTTCACACTCACTTGTTTATGTAGTCTTTAAAACACATTATGGTATTATGTTCATACAACTGTTAACAAACAGAAAAAGCAAAATAAAACTTACCAGACTAAATCCCAGAAGATGTCACTGTACAATTTCCAATGAGTCCCAAGGGAACACAGACATAATAATTTTTCTGTTCTACTCCAGGTACTAAACATGAAATACAAAAATAAACCTTTAATTTAACAAGTAACACAACTTACAACACGATATCAATTCTAACTGCAAGAGAATGAAACTAGCAGGAGGTAGTAACACCAAGTATAGGTTATATAGGACCCAATAATTAATTAACTCAATTAAAGTAATGTTGAGTTTATTCAACTAAATGCATCCTCAAACATTTCATCATGTGTATTCCTCTGTACTCTGTAGCTTAAATTCTACCTAGAGACTAAGAGTAGCTAAATGGGCTAAATAATGAGACAAGTAAAATTAAGATAATAAGTATTAATTTCACCATCCTAGTCCTATTCACGTGTTCAACTGATTTACAGTACTCTATGGAGAAAAAAATAATAATGCTTATGCTAGGATTAAAAGTACAGGCCATAGTTCCTAGCTCCGGCCTTGCTAAGAACTCTGCCTCTTGATCCTGCATAAATACCAACCTCTAAAATGAGGACCATAATATCCCCTCCTCCTCCCTAATACAGTTGTGAGATGGACCAAATCAAATGAGGTAGATGAATGCTTTACATGCTGCAAAGCTCTTTACAACGTATGATGCCATTATTATGCAATTAATTTTTGATATCTACTCATTTTAGCCATAAAGCAGCGACAATGTAAATCTTACATAAGACTAATATGAGGCAAATGATAAGACTACTCTTGGATGACAACAACAAAAAAGAGAACGACTGAAAAAGCACTTTTTTATGATTACCACCTTACTGAAGGTTTCTAGCATCTCCTCTGTGCCTTCCCTCTCTTACCTAGGAAGTTAATGTGTAAGAGAATCTATCTTTATCTCCTATCTCCCCAGTTAATAGGGTAATTGGCTGAGACCAAGGAAACCCTCCAAAGCCCTTTTCCATCTGTAAAAATTTCTTTGGTTGTTGGTTTTCTGTTGTGTTAAACAATAGAAGTGGTTGGAGGGGTGTCAAATGAGGCGAGAAGATTCATTTTACCTGTATAGGTGCACAGAGCCTGAGAAGTGGCAACAGTATGATACCTTCTCAAACAAAAGACAAACTGCAAGAAAAATGGCAAGGGGTTTGTAACTTTATTAGTTTCCTTGCCAGCACAGAAGAGTTTTATCCAAAAGAAACAGACAATTACTGAATTTAATATGTGTTTCTTTAGCTTGAGAAACTGGAAGGAACTAACGCACCAAGAACTGAAATTCCAAGAAACTTACTTCTTTAGATGTAGATAACAGAAACACTCCCTTTCATTTTTTTTGCCACCAACTATTTTCAAATTGGGTAACCAAAAAATTTAGAAAATTAAGCCTTGATTCTACCCCATCAATAAATCCTCTGGTTTTAATACACAGTAAACTATAATGTAACAAATATTGTTACCTATAGACAAAATGTTTATTTAATATAATTAACCCAAATAATTTCCCCAATGCTAAAGTTACAACGTTCATCTTCGTTTCTTATTTAATGAATTTTTAATGGGAAAGAGAATTTTTAAAACATTTCTTTAGCATCTTCTATATGTCAAAAGCTATATACAATTTATATCATTTAATCTTAACTACTCCATGAGGAAAATATTATTGTCCCATTTTTAAAGCATTCTTTAATAGTATCCTATTTTAAAGTACTCTTTCATGTGATACTACATGAGAGTCAGAGCAGGAGTTGGAACCCCAATTGGTCTGACTCCAAAGTTCATTTACTTTACACTCTGGCCTCTGTTCAATGATAAGACCATATCTATAGCCTTTTACACAATAATCATGATCCTGACAAATGTATGCTAATTAATTTCTATAAATGAAATTCTATTTTAAGTGTATGGGGAGGCACTTTATCTAAAAGCTTTACTGCCTCATTTGTGAAATGTTTGGGGGAGGTAGTTTTAACTACTAGCTGCAAGGTTATTTCCAACTTGAAAATACTAGGATTTGATGGCCTATCATAGAGAGTCTTATACAAAATCCTTCTGAATCATGGACTCTTTCTTCCAAGAGCTTATATTTTCTAAAATCATAAATTATAAGACAGAACAAATGTATCAACCAAGACTTTCTGGTTATATAGTTGTATATCAAATACAGTTATGTATTTCCTCTTTATTTCTTACGACGGCATCTATCACAAAGTGGGACAGATTTCATTTATACTTTCAGAAATGTCAATTGAAAAGCAAGCAGGAGAAACATTAGAAATATCTGAATGTCTTAATAGTAAATAAACAATAGTTTTGATAGTCTGAAATCTCATTCAAACTTTCATATAATTTGCCCATGTATTCGCTGACATATTCTTACCAAGTTTTTACATGCATCAGAAAAATATTTACACTTTTAAACAGTTTTTCAACACCAACAGAAAGAAATCAACTAAAACTTTAGTCTCGATTTGAAAGCAGAGGAGCCTCGAAGACATTATCTAACTCTTGCCCTGGAGCTGATGTGGAAATCTAGGAAACGGTCAGTAATTTCATAGTAAACAAAGAGTAGTAACTGATTATTCCTATTACTCCAGTGCCAAGCCAAAAATAGAATATAAACACAGTGTCCAAGAGAAAAACAAAAGCAAAACTAAGGTGCAAGAGCTCCATTACATTCTCAGTTTTTCTATTTTTGCCTCTGCTTAGGCTTTGTGTGTAATTAAGTGCTCTCTGTGCACAGATGCTAAGAGAAGGAGGAGTTATATGGTGAAAAAGAGGGAAAAAGAAACAAAAAGAACAAGACCAGAAACTAGTATAAGAATATACCTTTTCTTGGCCGGGCGCGGTGGCTCAAGCCTGTAATCCCAGCACTTTGGGAGGCAGAGGCGGGTGGATCACGAGGTCAAGAGATTGAGACCATCCTGGTCAACATGGTGAAACCCCATCTCTACTAAAAATACAAAAACTTAGCTGGGCATGGTGGCGCGTGCCTGTAATCCCAGCTACTCAGGAGGCTGAGGCAGGAGAATTGCCTGAACCCAGGAGGTGGAGGTTACGGTGAGCCAAGATCACGCCATTGCACTCCAGCCTGGGTAACAAGAGCGAAACTCTGTCTCAAAAAAAAAAAAAAAAAAAAAAATATATATATATATATATATATACACCTTTTCTTTAAGACATATCCCATAAGGAAATCTACTACAAAATGACAGTAAGGGTTCCACCCCGTCTCCCACTTACAACAATTAAAATATTTTAATACGAAAGTCCTCATAACACACACTTTCAAATAACACACACTTTCAGAATACTTTATAATTCTCTACTGCTCGCAATTGATTTTGGCCAATGTTCTGAACACTGAAGGCTTGGAAAGGGATCAACAGATTTCCTCTAAAAAACAGCAAGAGGAAAAGGAATCCATGTGAAATTCTTGGAAGATAGACTAAATACTGCATAAAAACAAAGACTGAAGTAAATAGAGCAAAGGCTATGTGATATAATAAATGCTTCCAGTTATAAGAAGCTACAACAGAATGCAGTGGGACATTATCCCACAAGCAATAAAAATAGGAAAAACTAAGCATTGGCCAAGAGCTGCCCACAGACTTCTGGATAAGAAAGTCATGAGTGACTAAGCAAAAGACACCCAACATTTGACTGCAAGTGAAGCATCTACAAATAGAAAAGTTTGCAAACATTAACTATGAAATGTATCGAATTTTTCATGTTGTAGTTATTATCACAGGTAAATAAAGAATGCCTTTCAAAAATAGAATGATTGTGTATCTCAATTCATAGTCAATACCCTGGCATAATTATTTAAAGCAACCCCCTTTTACTTTCAAGTGTCTCAGTTTGACTGTTTTAATTGTTATCCTAATAAAAAATAACATATACCAATAGAAAGGCAATGACTTTTTTAAAAAGGGAAACACCCTTCTGCTTGAACAGTGAATTCCCACTCAGATCTGAGTTCTTCTACAGGTGACTCATGCCTCCAGCACTTTGGGAGGCCAAGGTGGGCGGATAATGAGGTCAAGAGATTAAGACCAACCTGGCCAACATGGTGAAACCACTTAGGTATTCACTTATTCAGTCATTCAACAATTTTTCTTGAGTCTTATTATATATCCCCACACTGTACAGGCACTGGTGCACATACAAAGAGTAAAGCCTGAAACTGGGCCAGAGGGGAGAACAGACATGGAAATAAATGAATCTAATACATACAACAGTAAACCTGAATGGCACTAGGAACCCAGAAAACAGAGTGGCTTTCCCAAAAATACAGAAAGCTCCATCTGGAAATGTTTAAGTCCAAACGAAATCCGTACACACACAAAAAAGTCGTAAATCTCAGGCTTCAGCAAAGATCACTAACAAAACAGCAGTAAGAAAAAAAATATACAATATCAATCACAAATCCTAAGGTTATAGATATGAGGACCAGCACATAGCCCTTTCAATTATTGGTAAATACATCTCATTCATCATTAAAGTTTATATTATGAAAAGACAAATTTCAGGCAAAGATATTGGTAGAGTAGAAGTTGTGAATTCTAATTCTAGCTCCCAAAACATTTACTTTCATTTTTTTCATAGCCCTAAACTGAAGCCCACCAAAACCTTAAAAAAAGAAAGAAAGAAACAGGTAGCATTTTCAGAGTGGCTATTTAAGAACAGACCAGGCCGGGTGCGGTGGCTCACGCTTGTAATCCCAGCACTTTGGGAAGCCAAGGCAGGTGGATCATGAGGTCAAGAGATCAAGACCATCCTGGTCAACATGGTGAAACCCCTTCTCTACTAAAAGGTACAAAAATTAGCTCAGAGTAGTGGCACACACCTGTAGTCCCAGCTACTCGGGAGGCTGAGGCAGGAAAATCACTTGAACCCGGGAGGCACAGGTTGCAGTGAGCCGAGATCAGGCCACTGCACTCCAGCCTGGCGACAGAGTGAGACTTCATCTCAAAAAAAAAAAAAAAAAGAGACCAATAACGAAAAAGCATGTGGAAAAAAACAGCAATTTTTTAAAATTCCTTTCAGAATAGTGAAAATATTTTATAAACATTAGTCTCAAAGACCACTAAAAACAAATAAAAAGATTAACCAAACATCTCTGGAGGATTATTAACAGAACACTAAGCAGAAATAAAATGGCTTAATTGTCAAAGTACAACACAACAATGAAAACAAAATGTTTAGCTGTACCTCTCATCTTAGAGGTTCGTTTCAAATAATCTTATTTTACCATTTGCAATTTGCAAAAACTAAATCATCAATAGTTTTTAAGAAGAGTTAACTAGAGTGTCTTTTCTGAAACCATCCTTGATCTTTTAAAAACAAACCACTAACCTTGCCAACTTTGTAAGATAACCCATATTTGCTTAGTAAGACAAAAATGTGTTTCTCTTTCTACTATCAGTTATTTTAATAGCAATCCACCCCCTTAAAGTGTAGCATTCATTATCTTTCCATTTCTGCTAGTAAAAATTAAACCTAGGTTACTAATATCTTCTTATCACGTGGTATCATCCTTCTACTTTTAGAAAAATATCCAGTTTCACTGCAAATATGACCAATAGTAAGAGGAACTAAAGGTCAACATGCAGCCTTTACAAGGAATTTGCCTCGTAGGAAGCATCATCAAAATGGGACAGGTGTATATAGTGAAATTGGCTAACCTTTGGGAAAGCTTAGAACCAGATACTCATTTTCATAGGCTGATGGCAAAATCAAAGTTCTCTCTGGAGGAAAGAAGGCTGATCCTCCACCTCACCCCCAGCTACAAATCAGCAAATACATTTTAAATCCTGTGCATAAAGTTTTATTACTCTCACCATATTAAATACTTTTAATTTTAAAATAGGTCTCCAAAATACACAGTATACAAAGTAAGGAAATTCATTGACTGTTACTTAGTATCAATAAATATATCATATACACTAAAGTAGTTACCACTAACACTCTCATTTGCAATTAAATAAACTAAAATGTTGGCAAAAGCATATTCTATACATAAATTGTTATCAAATTAACAGGTCTCTGTATTCATTAACTCACATTTCATCATGTTCATTTTACTTTAAAGTTTATAATGCATTCAGAGTTACATAATAAAAACACTGAGGATTCTGTGAAACATTAAACATAATAGTGTAATCATAAATCGAGGCCAAAAGCTTCTGCAGTAATAACCAATACTACATTTTGAAATGACTGGGAAAATAAACTTTGCGAAAGGGTCATTTCTATCTGTCTAGTGTCAATCCTGCATTACAGAATTTGAGAAAATAAAGCCACTAACAACGCTAGGATGGCTCTTTGGGAAAAAAAAAAAGGAAAACGAAGAGTCTAGTAACATCAGTAATGTGCAAGAATTGTTCTTTCAGCTAGGAGCGGCAAGCACACTATAAAATGCCTCCATTCTTCCTCCTCCTCAAATAAAAAGTTCTTAGCTTTACCTGTGAACCACAGCCAGACACACACACACACACACACACACACGCGGAAATCTTGGTTCCACCCAAATCACTAACCCACCCGGTTGAAAACTGAGGTGGGTGGAGAGGCAGGGAGTCCCTAAGGGTGTGGAACACTTGCAAGGGGAAAAGGACGCGGCCATCATCCCCTTGGCGTTCCCATCTCCTTTTTGGAGGAGAGCTGCAGATTCCACCACTAGAGAGAGTTTGGCAGCTTCACAATGGGGCCGTTGCTCGAGGTCTGACTGCCACCCGCCTCGAAACCCCTCTCCTCCGTTTCCCACCTGCCCCAAAATCCACCCGCGACAGGTGGGGCGAGAGCGGCAATGCCCGACGACATCTGCCGCTTACGCTTCTGGCTCGGACCGGGCCCCAATCCACACGGGCGCACACGGCCACAGCCGGCCGGTCCACCCCCACTGCACCGGCAGACGCTCGGAGGGCGCGGGCGGCCTCGCAGCCGGGCTGCAACCCGGACGAGGAGGGGCGGCGAGATCAGGCCGCCCGGGCTCGCCCTGAGGTGCTATCTGGCCCGGGCAGTCGCACCCTGCGCGCGGCCGGGCATGCGGCCAAAGGTGCAGCAGGCTGGGGAAAGCTACTTCTCAATGGGGCCTCTAGGCCCGCTGCCCCGCGGTGCGGGCACGGCGGCCACGGGAGGGAGCGAGCGTGCGCGCCAACGCGCCCCGACTTCCGCACCGCGGCAACGCGGGAGAGGCGCTCCGGGTCGCCGAGTACCCGCACCTCCCCAGCGAGCGCACGACGCGCGCACACGGGGGTGCACGCCTCCGCACACTCACTCACACGCGCTGCACACTCACGGCGTCTCCGGCCCCACCCCTGTGCCAGGCAACCACAAGCTCCCCGCACCCCGCACGGGCCCCACCCAGTTTACCAGACCCCAGTCCCCTTCGGGTGCCTGGGAACCGGTCCACCTCGGCCGTGGGACGCTGGGGCCACCCTGCCACCCATTGCAGACGCTGGTCCGGCCGGGTTTCCCCAGCACCTCGGGCATCGTGCGCCCGGCCCAGACACGAGGCAGAGAGGAAGGGGCGGCGCCGCGATTGGGGCTGGCACTAGGGATCGGTGACTGGGACAAACCCACTCCCCCAAGCCCCCCATAACCACTACCTTTTCTGCGGTACAAAAGGTTACAGACGGAGCCGCCGTCCCCGTGCAACCTACCGATGGCCCAGGGCTCCGCCGCCTCCACCGTGCCCAGGGCCGCGGAGCCGGAGACAGGGGTGGAATAGGCGCACGACTGCGGCGCCGAGATCCGGGCAGAGGCCGCCAGCCGAGCCAGTCGGGTACCCTCTCCTCTCCCACCGCGCACGGCGCCAGCTACCGCCCGGCGTAGTCCCCGCCCCCTCCTCCACCTCCTCCTCCTCCCCCGCCTCCTCCTCCGCCCGCCTTCCCGCCTCCTCCCTCTGGCTGCAGAGGCGCAGCCCGTCAGCGCTGAGCCCGCCTCCTGCGCCCAGCTCTCAGACACCCAGAGGAAGGGCGGGCCGGCGGGCGAGAGAAAGGCGCTAAGAGGCCAGAAGGAATTGGCGGGGGTGGGCGGGGTTGTTGACTGGTGGTGGGAAGGAGGAGTCGTAACACCCACTTTCCAGTCTAAACCCCGCACTCCAACTAAAGAGCTCCAGCTTGTGGGGCTGTGAACACTCAGGCGTTCCTAGTTAAGTGGTGTTGATGTTTGTCACTTGTGAGTCTCTGCTTAAAGGGCTCAGCACTGAGCAGAAGTACAGAAAACTAAAAGCCCATGAAATTAAAAATTTCATGTCTACGAAAACTCCCTAATATCCAGTGAAGGTATTGGGGATGTAAAGTTCAAATTCTGATTCGGATTGGATTAACTATTTTTTAATTTGCACAATGTTGATCTTGTCTCTTCTTGCAATAAATTATTTTTTTTGATGAAAATTTTCTTCTGTCAATTCATATACATCTCTGCCGAATTGGTTAAGCTCAGCAATAAGAATATTTATTGGCATGCATATCCAAATTTGCATTTCTCAACAGCCATTCTATGAGGAAGTAACCAGTTATGATCCACATTTTAAACACGCAGAAAGTTTAGGTCATATGCCTACTAAGTGGCTAAGGCTGAGAGTATACACAGTGAACCCCAAAATTGTTTATAAGTGTTATAAATTTCGCTACCTACCACTGGTAAATCAAGAGAGTGTTATTTTTTAAGACAAAATGCTTTATCGAGCATAAAAGACATAAATCTTGAGTAGATTAATACAAATTTAAACAAGTTTTGATTCACACTTGTTCCAGAATCTATGTGTCCCTGATAATATAAAGGCAAAAAATATATAAACACCCCTAGTTTAACAGAATGACTCCCAGAGACTGCTCAGCTATAAGACATTTTATGCTATATTATGTGCCCCAAAATACGTACAGGAAGGTATGGGAAGCGTAAGTTTTAAGGAATGTTCCATAAACAATTTTAGAAAATATCACATTTTTTCCAACATAGATTTGTATGTAACTTCAAAAATATAGAACCTAGCACGACATAATATGAATAAATAAATGAAGAAACTTTTATTGCATCAGTACATTAGAACACACTGAAAATTATTTCAGATTATAATCTATTTGACACAATAGTGTCTTGTTGTGATGATCATTCTCTCTAAAACATTGTATATTTTATATTCAGAGACCTCCATTTCTTCTTGTCTGAAATCTTGTAACTTTTTCAGAAGAATGTCTTGTACTTGCCCTTTGCTCTGAGAGTTTGGCAGTGTTCTTTGGCCAAAAGCAATAAAATTCCCCTCATAGTTTATTAGGCTCAAGGCTAGCTCTCTTGAGAGGGCATTGTCTCCAAATTGTCTCCCTCTCTGGGAGGTGCTCTGTGCTCCTATCCTAACTCTGACTCCTCACCCAATCAAAACTACAGTCATTTCTTGAGTGTCACAAAGAACACCTAATAAACCAATTCACCAGGCAGTAACGGTTGATAATAGCTTTATGTGTGGCCCCCATCAAGAATGTATTTATGCCACCTAGAGATGCTGACTGGGTAGTCTTAACTCAGATTGGTTGTGGGTTGCAAGGGCTGCGGCTGAGGGGCACATAAGGGGTGCAAGTCAATGCAGAAGCCCTTCCCAGAGCTTTTTGTGTTCTATGAAGATCTCTTTAATCTATAAAGAAAAATACCATACTTATAAAGGATTAGGCTCAAATGTAGAATAGATTGTGAGCCCTGAAAGGCCTTGTGAATCTGGGGACTCAGAAGCTCCATCTCGCCCGCTCCTTGTGTAAGTTATGTCTTTGACTCAAGGCATCCTTTCCAGAAAATCACTTTAAAATGACTTTAAAATGTCAGTTGTCTGGGAAATATTATACCACTTGATGTAAATGATGTCAGCTAGCAAACAACCAGCTTGAGAGGACAGAATAGGTAAATTTGATAGCAACATAATGATGTAAAACAGAATCTACAAAGCCAGGTGTGCAAGAAACACCACATTGCCTTCTTTTCTATAAACTGATTTGTTTCAGGCAAGGTCTAACCAGGAAAACATAAACCATTTTGAATATCTACAAAAGTAATTGGATGAAAGGAAGTGGTAACATAGGTTATAGAAAAAATCAGAAGCTAATCCGGAGATGGCACAATAATCCAGAAATTAGCAACTGCAGCCCCTTGCTGGAGAAGTAGAGGAGGCAGGTTACGGGAGTCCAGGGCCCAGGAAGCATGGCCAGCCTGGTAAGAGCTGCAGCCACAGAGAAGAAATAACCACTGCCAAAGAAGCAACCTCTGGAGAGAGAAGGGGGACATGTACTATACATTCTCCTCTCCTCCTGCCCTCCAGTCTCCTGCCAGTACCTTCCACTGGCCAAGTCTGACACAACTGCGATGGGAGCCAGGGAAACAGCCTGCAGAGATAAGCCCCTTGAGACACCAAGGAGACAAGGAGAAGAATGTACAAGGTGAATCTGCATATTTTATTTCACTTTAAAGGCCTTATTCTTTCATAAAGTTCTTCCCTTACTCCCTGGAGCAGGGTCAAAGTTCCAAGAGCATATGCCAGACTAGGCCATGAGTGGGTGATGATAGCTGGGAGAGGGGGAGGTCCTTTGGTTTGCACTCATCTGTCCCCAGAGGTTTCCTTTGCTCCTTCCTGGAGCTGCCACCTATGGCTCCAGGATACAGTGCACAACATGTCTATAGATGGGATAGCCCTGCTCTATGCACTGGTTCCTTCCCTTTAGCTCCAGAACCACATCTGAGTCGAGAGGAATTTCCTGGGTCTAGGACCATCCTGCTGAGCCTCACACATCCTCAGTCATTTATATTTACGGTATTATGGTCCAAGTTCAGGGCACAAATCCCACTGCCTTGGGACATACTGACTTCTATCTCTTTCTTTCCAGATAAAAGGAATCTCTTCTTAAGGAAAAATCCTTCCTCTTCCTTTGTTTTTCCCAGACACTCTGCCTTTGCCAGCAAACTCCATTCTGTCTCTGGAGCTTAGGCTGTTTTCAGTAAAAGCCAGAACGAAAAAATGTTTTGCAGGTAACTCCTCTCTACCCTGCCACATCTCTCCCCAAGGCAACAATGGAGGTAAATACCAGTTGAAAAAAAAATCATAAATTAATGTCTCAAAATATTATCCAGCTATAGAAGTAAGAGGCGGTGAGTACTGTGGACCAACGTGAGGAGGAGAAAGGTAGAAGGTGCCTTCTCTGGAATATGTTGAATTTGATGGCTGTGGTGCATCTTCATGGAGGTGTCAAGCAGGAGGCCAGATATGTAGAGTGGGCACTCAGGAGGGAGATGCAGGCTGCCCTTCAGCTCTCGCTAGACCACTTCTAATTCCACACTCACATTCTGCTTATTTATTATTTAAGCTTGTACATAATTGTTTCCTGTGGAGCATTCTTCTCCACCCCTGCCCTTCTCGGTCTGACTAGTTCTTTGCCATTCCTCAGATTTCAGTGTAGATGTCACCACCTCTAGGAAGAGTTTTCTGATTCCTACTGATATTTCTCTTTTCCCTAGCCTAATACCACACAGTACTGAAATATACTATCTCCCTCTTTAGATTATACATTCCCTAAGGTCAGGGACTATGTCTAATCTCCAAAGAAAGCCCAGATATAACAGGTGCTCACTAAATATTTAGCCTATTTATACTGTGAGGAGTAGGAGAAGAACCTGTAGTGAAGGTCTGCTGAAGCCAGCTTTTATCTGACTCGGAAGAACTGATTGCTAAATTTTCAGGAACTTTGCAAGCTGATTGTTAAATCATCAGTAGCTTGAAATCAGCTATGGTATGAGTGTTTACACCATAGAAATTGGCAAATTCTATAAACAGGGCTTCCCATTCCTCTCTAATCTCCCCACACCCAAGAAAGCCATTTTACCAGCAAACCATTTGGTAATTGTCAAGGGGCCCTTCCTTTGTGCAGAGGAGGAAGATAGGTCAGGGAATTAAAATCTGTAATTTCAGAAATATTCTTTCATAGAAAGAAAATGTAATTAAATTCCATAATTCTCATAGAAAAGCCTATTTACCCCAATTATATAAATAAAAAGGAAGACAGAAAATAGAGAAAGGGAACAGAAAAATATAAAAGTATTATAAACATCACAGAGAAATCACTTCTCAGTTCCAGCTTGCTGTGGGACCTCCAGTGGTCACTAAATTATAAGCTTCTTAAGAAACTTGATTTGTGTTTATACGCTTATCTCTTTCTTACAATACCTAGACTGGCACAGGACAGGCAATCATAAACTACCACTTGAATTTTGCCAAATTAAGCTTTACTTCTGTCGGCCTCAGTCCTTTCATTCAAAAAGTAAGAGGTGAGAGAAAGGGTTTTCAAGACGATCCTAGTAGCATTCCTTCCCTGACCCATTCTAAACAAATTGAGAAATAAAAGGCATAAAGGTGGAGCCAATTGTTTCTGTAACTTTGGAGTACATAGTTTAATGTACAATTACAATGCATCTATTATTTATTTATTTATTATATTCTAAGTTCTGGGGTACATGTGCAGGTTTGTTACATAAGTATACACATGCCATGGTGGTTTGCTGCATCTATCACCCCGTCATCTACATTAGGTATTTCTCCTAATACTATCCCTCCCCAATCCTCCTACCCACTGCTATTCCTCTCCTAGTCCCCATCCCCCAGGCCTCAGTGTGTGATGTTCCCCTCCCTGTGTCTGTGTATTCTCATTGTTCAACACCCACTTATGAGTGAGAACATGCGGTGTTCGGTTTTCTCTTCTTGTGTTAGTTTGCTGAGAATTATGGTTTCCAGTTTCATCCATTTCCCTGCAAAGAACATGAACTCATCTTTCTTTATGGCTGCATTGTATTCTATGGTGCATATGTGCCACATTTTCTCTGTCCAGTCTATCATTGATGGGCATTTGGGATGGTAATGTTTCTATTTTTTAAATTCCGTAATTAGACTGATATATCTACCCAGTAAGGGGCAACATTGGACCAGGCAGGCCTTCCCATATCAAACCCTGCCGAGATAAGACTTAGGTTTTAAGAAACAGAGAACACATGCTCCCACAAAGGCACTTCATTGCCAAGAAGGTAATGAAAACAGCTAGGTTGAGCATGCCCAGTTTAATTCTCTAATGAGCTACTCTCCTCTTGCCTTGGGAAGGATATAATGGAAAGGAGGTAGGCCAGGCATGTAATTACCATTGATACTTTCTCCCTTAAGACTGAAACATCAGGACTGAAGAAGAAGTCCTCCCCCTAACAATAGAGAGCATTAGTCTTCATGGTCCCTTTGAATTCTTATTTTTTAAGACATACTATGTGCCACACCTGTGCTAGATTCTGGAACCATAGACAGAGAAGATACAATCCTGTCCTCAAGGATCTTAAGATTAAGTGAATAGACAGAGAAGTAATTATGCAATTACAATATGGTGTCATAATATTTCATGATTCTCTGAAGACAATTCTATGGGAAATTGAGGACTAAGATGCCAAACAATTGATGCACAAACTTAATCAAGGTATACCAAGACCTCTGGCTTCTTCCCAGAAAGTTGCTAAATATCAGCAGGGACATGTCTAGAGATGTTGCTTCTTGCTTTTTTAATGTTTCTATGAAAGAATAGGGAGCGATTTATTCAGCAGGCAGTGTTTCCAATGAGGTAAAAAAATTGCATTTGCATGTCAGCCTTGGCTACGATTTCTTTCTTGGGAAAAGTTAAAAAAAAAAGTCAGCACCCCTCACCCTCAAACTTACCCTCTGCAATGCACGCACACGTGCACACACACACACACACACACACACACACACACACACACACACACCATCCCATACCGACATTAGCCAAGTCAGGTCTGCAAAAACTGGGCAGGCACTAACACTGGGCACCAACCTCTGTTTGTCAGCCAAACCATTTAGAGAATCAAAGATTGTTTTTCTTCAGTCAGAAGCCTACAACAGTTAAAATAACATCAGCACATAGAACAGTTAAAATAACATCAGGACATATATTCTTTGACATAGCATGAGATGCGAACAGAGACCATGCTCTGTCTGTAGGAGTCCTGTAACTTCCATTTTATTGCCATAAAATAAAAACAGAATGTGGTAATTTCAGTGGATCTCAAAAAAGCCCCCTGTACTGCTAACTTTCTATACTGCATATAGCTGTGTGTAATATTGTGTAAATTTTAATTGAAATCACTGCAACAAAATAATATATGCAAAGTTATTCACTACATTATTATAAAAGAAACAACTTAAAAGTTCATTAATTGGAAACTGATTAAAGAAATGATACATCTACTTAATAAAATATTATGCAAATATTGAAAAATGAAAAGGCTTTTTATAAACTAATATAAAGTGATCTCTAAAATATAATAGTACATAAAAGTAAGATGTAGAGCAATGTGTTTTGTATATGCTATAACTGTACAAAAAATGTGATGAAAAGAGTTCAATATGTCAAAATTAAACAGAAGACTTTTCCCTATCCCTCCTACAAAGTATAACCATAGTTAAGAAAATTGAGTTTATAATTTTAAAACTTCCAGAAAAGCAATTTCTGGGCCTAGATGGTTTCATTGAAGAATTCTACCATACATTTAAAAAGGGATTAACACTAATTCTGCACAATCTCTTCCAGATAATAAAAGATGCACAAACACTTCCCAGGTCATTTTATGAAGTTAGTACTATTCTGATATCAAAACCAGAAAAAATGAAAAATCTAAAGGACAATATTTCTTGTGAGTGTGGAAGCAAAACACCTCACAAAACATTAGCAAGCAGAATTTAGCAATAAATAAAAAAGAAATATACACTGTGACCAAGTGAAGTTTATTTCAGGGATGCAAGGCTGGGTCAATACTCAAAAATCATTCATTGTTACCCACCATAGTTGCAGACTAAAAAAGAAAAACTATGTGATCTTACAAATTACGGAAAAGCATTTAAAAAAATTCAACACCCATTCATGATTTTTGTAAAAAACTCACAGAAAAATAAGAATAAAGAGGAAGTTCCTCAATTTTATAAAGAGTATCATAAGCTAGGCTCAGTGGCTCATGCCTGTAATCCCAGAACATTGGGAGGCTGAGGTGGGTGTTTTAGCTGAGTTCAGGAGTTTGAGAACAACCTGGCCAACATGGTAAAACCTCGTCTCTATTAAAAATACAAAAATTAGCCTGGCGTGGTGGCATATGCCTGTAATCCCAGTTACTAGGAGGCTGAGGCAAGAGTATTTCTTCAACACGGGAAGTGGAGGTTGTAGTGAGCCGAGATCACACCACTGCACTCCAGCCTGGGCAACAAGGCAACAAGAGTAAACCTCTGTTTCAAAAAAAAAAAAAAAAAAGTATCAACAAAAATCTTCAGCAAACATTACATTTAATGATGAAAGAGTGTTTTCCCCCTAAGTTCCTGGGAAAAGACAAAATTGTCTTTTCTCACCACTCTTATTCAGCGTAGCGTTGGAAGTTCTAGCCAGTTCAGTAAGCAATAAAGCAAGAAAATGAAATACAAGGCATACAGATTCGACTGGAAGAATAAAACTACCCCTACTTGCAGTTGATATAATTGCCTATATGAAAATCCTAAGGATTAAAAAAAAAAGAGAAACAAAGTTACAAAACACAAGATAAACATACAACAATCTAATTATGACAAAAATAATTATCACTTATAATCAATCAAAAAAAAAAGATAAATAGGCTGGGCACTGTGGCTCATGCCTGTAACTCCAACACTTCGGGAGGCTGAGGTGGGAGGACTGCCTGAACTCAAGAGCTCCAGAGCAACTATAAATCAAAAAGATTAGCTGAGCACGGTGATATGCACCTATAGTCTCAGCTACTTGGGATGCTGAGGCAGGAAGATTCCTTGAGCCAGGGAAATGAAGGCTGCAGTAAGCTGTGATCACACCATTCCACCTTAGGCTGGACAACAGAGTGAGACTTTGTCTCCAAAAAGAAAAAAAGAAGAAAGAGAAATACTTGGGTGTATATATAATCAAAGATGTACAAGACTTGTGTGCTGAAAATGACAAAACACAGGTGAAAGAAATAAAATAAGATCTAAATAAATTGAGAGCTATGTCATGTTCATGGTTTGGAGGCTCATTTAATAAAACATCAGTTCCATAATTTATATAGAAAGGCACAATTCCTATAATGGGTAAAATAATCTTGGAAAAGGAAAAAAAAGGTGAGAGAAGTCAGTCTACTCTATTTCAAGATTTATATACCCATCATAACTAGGTATTAATAGAGGAATAGACATATGGATCAAGGAAAGAGAATAGGGAAGGCAGATAGACTCATGCAAATATGACAAATTGCTTTTTGACACAAGTGCAAAAGCAGTTCAATGAAGGAAAGATAGACTTTACAACAAATAGTGCTGGAACCACTAGAAATCTATAGGCAAAAAAAAATTGAACCTTAACCTAAGTCTCACACCTTATAACAAAAATTATCTGAAAAATAATCATGAACTTAAATATAAAATGTAAAACTCTAAAACATGTAGGGAAAAAATAGAAAACCTTGGGATCTAGGACTAGACAAACAGTTCTTAAACATAACACAATAAGCATAATTCATAAAAGGAAAAATTGATAGACTAGATTTCATAAAAAATAAAAATATTTGCTTTATTAAAGACCCTGTTAAGACAATAAAAAGACAAGCTAAGCTAAGAGCAGGGCATGGTGGTTCACGCCTTTAATCCAAGTGTTTTGGGAGGCTGAGGCAGGAGGCTCACATGAGTCCAGGAGTTCAAGACCAGCCTGGGTAACATTGCAAGACTCCATCTCTACAAAAAAATTAAAAGAAAAATTAACCAGGCATGGTGGAATATGCCTGTAGTCCTAGCTACTGATGAAGCTGAGGTGGGAGGATTGTTTGGCTCCAAGAGTTCAAGACTGAAGTAAGCTATAATTTTACCACTGCATTCCAGCCAGGTAACAGAACGAGACCTGATCTCTTAAAAAACAAAAACAATAAAAAGACAATCTGACTGAAAGAAAACATTTGCAGCACATACATCAAACCAAGTAGTAGTATCTAAAATTTATAATTGATGTCTTCAAATTCAAGTTAAAAAATAAAATATTACAATTAGAAAATGAGGCAAAGTTACAAAGAGATTTCATCAAAGAAGATATATAACTGGCAAATAAACATATGAAAAGATGTTCAAGATCATCAGCCATTAATGAAATACAAAGTAAAACCACAATGAGATACTACTATACAACTATCATAATGTCCAAAGTAATAAAAATAATGACAACACCAAATGCTGATGAGGAGGTGGAGAAACTCAATCACTCATACATTGCTAGTAAGAATATAAAATTGTACAGCCACTCTGGAAGATACTTAAGACAAACAATCCAGAAAACATTTAACATGCAACCACATACAACCCAGCAATTACACTCCTGAGCATTTTTCCTAGGGAAAGAAAAACTTAAATTCACCCAACAAGCTATACACAAATGCTTAGAGCATTTTTCCTAGGGAAAGAAAAACTTAAATTCACCCAACAAGCTATACACAAATGCTTAGAGCATTTAGCTTTATTCATAATATACAAGAGTCGGAAAGAAACAGATGTCCTTCAACAAGTGAATGGATAAACTATGGTGCATACATACCATGGAATGCTGCTCAGCAATTTAGAAAAAAAACTACACATGCAACAACCTCTATGAAGCTCCAGTGAATTACAGTGAGAGAGAAAAAAAACAATCTCTTAAGGTTACACACTGTATAATTCCATTTATGTAACATTACTGAAATGACAAAACTGTAGAAATGCAGAACAGTTTGCCAGGGTTTAAGAAGGGAATGGGGTGGAAACGAAGCGGATGTAGCTATAAAAGAGCAACATGTGGGATTCTTGTGATTCCATAAATATTCTGTGTCTTGGCTGCATCAATGTTAATATCCTGGTTGTGATATTGGACTGTGGTTTTAATATTGTACCATAATATTAATACACTATCATTTAGTACTATACTATAAGTCACCATTGGAGAAAGCTGGGTAAAGGGTATATAGAATCCCTCTATTATTTCCTATAACTGTATATGAATGTACAATTATCTCAAAATAAAATGTTTTTTAAAACTGAAAAAGGATGAAAGCAACACATATGAATACATATGCATATTTACAACATATTTCTAGAAGCATAACGAAAAAGTGGACAATATAATTTTTTTATTTTTTTTTAATTGAACGGGAAGTGACAGAGGCTGTGGGAAAGGATTCGGGGATTGAACATGAGACATATCTAGGAAGGCGGCGATATGATACAATAGGAAACAGGTAAAGATGGCTATTGACTTCTAAAAAATTTTTTTCTTCCACCTTTTTTATAAATTTTAGATTCAGAAGGTACATGTGCAGGTTTGTTATATTCCTAAATTGCGTGTTGCTGGGGTTTGGTGTACAAATGATTCTGTCACCCAGATAGTAAGCATAATACCCAATAGGTAGGTTTTCAATCCTCACCATCCACCTAACTTCCACCTTCAAATAAGCCCCCATATCTATTGTCCCACTCTTTGTATCCATGTGTACTTAATGTTTAACTTCAAATTATAAGTGAGAACATGTGGTATTTGATTTTTTCATTCCTATATTAATTCACATAGGATGATGGCCTCCAACTCCATCCATGTTGCTACAAAGGACATGATTTCATTATTTTTTATGGCTGTGTAGTATTCCAGGGTGTATATGTACCATTTTTTCCTTATCCAGTCTACCATTGATGGGCATCTAGGTTGATTCCATGTCTTCACTATTGCAAAAAGTGTTAAGATGAACATACATATGGATGTGACTTTATGGTAGAATGATTTATATTCCTTTGGATGTATACCCAGTAATGGGATTGCTGAGTCAAATGGTAGTTTTTTTTAAGTTCTTTGAGAGATCTCCAAACTATTTCTGCAGTGGCTAAACTAATTTACATTTCCACCAGCAGTGTGTTAGCATCCTCTTTTCTTCCCAGCCTTGACAGCATCTATTATTTTTTGACTTTTTAACAGTAGCCATTTGACTGGTGTGACGTGGTATAGAAGAATCAATATTGTTAAAATGGCCATACCGCCCAAAGCAATTTACAAATTCAATGCTGTTCATATCAAATTACCAATGTTCTTTTTCACAGAGTTAGAGAATACTATTCTAAAATTTATTTGGAATCAAAATGAGCCCAAATAGCCAAAGCACTCCTAGGAAAAAAGAAATAAGCCAGAGGCATCACACTGCCTAACTTCAAACTATATTATAAGGCTACAGTAATGAAAACAGCATGGTAGTGGTACAAAAACAAACACATAAACCAATGAAACAGGTTAGAAATTTATTTATTCCATAAATAAAGCCCTACACCTACAATCACCTGATTATCAACAAAATCAACAATAAGAAGCAATGGGGAAAGGACTCCCTATTCAATAAATAGTGCTGGGATAATTGGCTAGCCATATGCAGAAGATTGAAACTGGACCCCTTCCTTTCACCATATACAAAAATCTGTGCAAGATGATTAAATACTTAAATGCAAATCCTAAAACTATAAAAACCCTAGAAGAAAACACAGGAAATACCATTCTGGACATAGGCCTTGGTAAAGATTTCATGATGAAGACTCCAAAAGCAATTTGCAACCAAAACAAAAATTGACAAGTGGGACCTACTTTAACTAAAGAGCTTCTGCACAGCAAAAGAAACTATAAACAGAGTAAACAGACAACCTACATAATGGGAGAAAATATTTGCAAACAATGCATCTGACAAAGGTGTAACATCCAGAATCTATAAGGGACTTATATAAGCAAAAAACAAACCCATTAAAAAGTAGGCAAAGGACATGAACTTTTCAAAAGAAGACCTACATACGGCCAACAAACACATAAAATAATGCTCAACATTAACTCATTGTTAGAAAAATGCAAATTATAAACACAATGAGAAGTAGAACATATTAGTTCTCTTTAGGGATACAAAGCTGATGGCTTGGGGACAGGGTTTGGAGGTCAACTTTTTATTATACACTCTTTTGTATGTTTTGAGTTTTGATTATGTAAAATGAAAGCCCATTTTAAAAAATTAAAATGTAAAATATCAGTGAAAAATTCTCAAACGAATCTTGAGATTTTCCAATTGTTAACAGCCTTGTTTAATCTGTTAACTTTCCAGTCAGAAATCATATGAATTGTTTTACCTAATAATTAAGCTACTAGAGTATTGCAACTTGTTATTCTTCCCAAGCACTTAGCCAAAATCTTTATCTTTTATGAAGACTCATCTCTATACTCATTCTTTTCCTGAAAAAAAAGTAGTTAACAAGAAAAAAAGAAAGTTGGTTCCTATTGCTGTAAAATATGTACACATTTATGGGTCAGTTGGAGCAGCCTTGACATCCTACTGCATCATTAAATTACTTTACAAGATAACAATGTGATAAAAATTTCTGGTGATAGCATGGACTTTGAAAGTCTATAGTCTAGGATTTCTAGCCATGTGACATTGTTCAAATTATTGAACCTATCTAACACTGTTTCCTTATCTATAAAACGAATATTCATTTTTCCAGATTGCTTTCAGTATTAATACAATCTATATACCTGAAATGTGGGAGTGGTTTAAGGAGAGCTAAAATTATAGAAAGCAAAAGGCTTAGTTGCAAAAAACAGAGACCCACCAGGATAACTAATAGTGGGAATGCTTTATGGATGTATATATCAGAAAACAAGGGCACCTATGAGGCAAGCTGGGGGAACAAACATGGCTCTTTACAGCCATGTAAAGTGTGCCCCATCTTTCTATATTATATTGCAGTTAAGAAACAGTTGCTGTTCCTTAACATGAATTTAGTCTAGGGAAACAAACATATTTAGGGTACAATTTAAAAGGGTTTCCCCTCTCTGTTGTAATTAATTTTCTTTAATAACTCCAAATTCTTCAGGGAAAACTTTCACGCATACAGCAGTCTTGACTGCTGTTGCTCTGAGAGAATTATGGCACTTAGTAATAAAAGATGTTTAGAGTTTCTACATTAGCAACTTGTAGCCCGGCACCCTAGTATGGAGGACAGATCAGAGTTCCAGAAGGTAGAACCCTATACCAGAATTGGGGGCCATGGAGAGAATGCCATGTGGAAAATTGGTTGCCAAACTGAGGCCTCAGAAATGGATGTGAAATAAACCTTATCCTTCATAAATCTTGTAGAGAGAATAGAGTCTATGAAGTTGGAGTAGGTTGCCCCACGGATTATACTCAGCAGACACAAAGCACTTGAATCACTGCAGGAAAACCACCTTTAATGAAAGTAACCATGGTTACCACATTCACCTCTCCTCTTCTTTTCTTGGGTGCTTTCATTAACTGCAAGTAAACTTTGAAAGTCGGAGCATTATCAGCCATTGTAGCCACCTAACCAAATGGGACAGCAAATAAATCTGAACTCATTGTAACAAGTGACTGCATATTAAATAAGTAGGTAAACAACGGGAAAATGCTGCATCTACAGTGCTCCCACTTTGAGGATGGCACCAACAGAGCCCCAGTTCCTCAAGATATCAAGTGAGTGTACATCAAACCAAACTTAAGAATGTGTAAGTGACATTTCCTTAATATTTCATATTTCCATATTGCTTCAACAGCCACGTGTTCAATGTGCTCCTGAAACAATGTTGGTAAAGAAGAAATATTTAAAATAAATCTTTTACTGTAAGTTTCCAGTTGCTATTTAAAACTCCCCACAATAACTCAAACATTCACTTCTCAAAGTCTTCTGCCTTTGTCAATGCATACTTCACATGCACTAAACTTCAAATTACAATTTAGGTGAAAGGCCAAACCCAGAACTTTCACATACTCATTTAAGTAACAGTACACATAATGTATGCTACAACGTGATTAGCATATCTTAGACTTCTTCCAGCTCTGAGAGACTTTTGTATTTCAGCAATCATCCTACCTAAGCTTTCATGACTAGAAGACCCACAAGGGCAGCATAGTATGGATACTGATGTTCACTAATCTCAATCTCGCTACAGATATTTATGAATAAGATAGTCTTGTTACCGTCTTCTGTTGCACGTGACAAAGGCTCTGAAATGTTAAGAGGTCTGTAATTAGGAAAGACAAACTAGTGTTCAAAAAGCACCTTGCAATTTCTTTTCTCTCTCATCCTAGTCTACAGTTTCTAACTGTCTAAATGAAAGTATTAATCCATCCATTCCCTGGAAAATTTTACTACCTAAGGTCACACAAGACAAATTTGGAGTAGAAAATCCATTTAATCACTTCTCTTGGGAAATATTTTTTCCTGGTAAAGAAACCAATGTGATATTAGAAGGCTGCTTATTCGGAATTTGCATAAGACCTACACATACCACAGTGATTTGAGCAAATTATCAGGGTCCTTTTGTTGGCCCACTGGAGCCCTTTTTCCTGGGAAGTGCTGAAGACAACAGTTCTAAACTGTTCCCAAGCCCAGGTTTTCCCTCCTCCAAGTTACCTTTTCTGTTCTTTGAACATCTAAGTATGTACTCAAAAAAGACTCCTGACTGTCTTTCAGAGAGAGACTCTGTATTAACCTCTTTCAGCATCTGACAGTGTCTAGCCTTTTAAGGAAGTGATACCTCCACCCATCTCAATTTGGCAAGTTCAATCTATTATACAAGTTATGTTAACTACCATTAGCAAACAGTAGGACAACTGTGACTTTCTTACAAGGCACTATGATTTTTATACTAACGCCTTACTGATTATTTTTGAAATGTAAACCCTTCCTTAAGGACTCATCATCCACAAGTTATAAACCTGCGTTTTGGTTCATGTGTTCTTCAGTAACAAGTAAAAAGTGTCTTCAGAGACTCTCTACGTATGTTTTAATTCTTTCATCATCACCAGAAAAATGAAAACCTTTTGTTTCTCAGTGGTAAATAATCATAGACAGAAATAGTTGGTTCTTGAAATCACAGTGTGTGCTTTAGGTTGGTCCTTAACTCAAAACTGCTATGTATTTGCACGCGCGCGCGTGTGTGTGTGTGTGTTAGGGGAGAGTGGGTGAGAGAGAGAGAGACAGAGAGAGACAGAGAGAGAGACAGAGAGACCAAAACAGAGAGATAAACAGAGAAACAGACGTTTGTTTCTAGACAAAGAGAGACGAGATAGTGCTACATTCCTGGAGTGTAACCGTCTTTTCTTCCTTAACCTAGCATACCTTGATCTTATCTCTTTAAGTCTCTTTTTTCTTGCCTTTCCATTGCTACAAATCCTGGACTGGCAACTTTGTTTCCACATCCTGGTCAGAAGAAATCTTTGCTCCTTGCAATCTCCTGACCCTCAGAATATTCGGCACAGTCCTAATAAGCATTGAGCAACTGCTCAGCAATCCTCGAGGTCTTGTGAAAGGCGTAGGTCCGGGACCATAGCTTTTTTCCCCTTTCTTTCATCCACAATATTATTCTGTGCTACTATATAGTAAGTAGTCAATAAAAGTTAAGGGAAAAGAATAAAGAGGGAAAGAAGGAAAGCAAGCACATTTGGCAAGTGATTTGACCAAGAAAACAAGCAAAACTTGGTGCCTACATTTTAAGATATGGTATGAGAAAGTAGATAGAAAGGAAATTCTGATACTTGGGCAATCAGATCCAAAACGTCGCTGGTGTGTGTGTGTGTGTGTGTGTGTGCGTGTGTGTGTGTGGTGTAAGAGAAAGAATGGGAAATGCTAACACACATTGGGGGGTAGTAATTATGATGATGATGATGCAAATGATAATTCTTTCTTGACTGAATTTTAATGGGAGTACCAATAAGTGAGAAGAGAAGAAAATTGTGGCTGACTGTAATATATTGCTTACCATCATCTACATGAACTGGTTGCTATCTGAGCCAGCTTAATTTGCAATAGAATTGTGATGATAAACATATTTACATCTTCCTATCCCTTCTAAATGCGTTTCACAAGGTTCAATTTCCAGTCTAATGCTATTTTTAAAATATGTACTCTTTTTCTTTGACATTTAAGAATCAACCATTATGGTGCCTCTCACAGTTCCTTAAGTATATAAGTTTAGTAAATATTGAATGTTTGATGAACTAATTAAATACACGCTCAAGGCTAAACAGTGATTTTGGAAATTACATATTTAGTATGCATACTTAGTATAATCTTTCATACTTAAATACTAGAAAACTTCATTATTCTACCTCCTCTTTTTCATACTTCTTTCCTCTCCATTTTTTAAACCTTACATCTTAACATTACTATTTAAAAAATTAACTGTAATCCCAGCACTTTGGAAGGCTGAGGTGGGTGGATCACTCAAAATCAGAAGTTCAAGACCAGACTGGGCAACATGGTGAAACCCCATCTCTACTAAAAATACAAAAAATTAGCCAGACGTGGTGGGGCATGCTTGTAATCCCAGCTACTCAGAAGGCTGAGGCAGGAAATCGCTTGAACCCTGGAGACAGAGTTGCAGTGAGCCAAGTTTGTACTATTGCACTCCAGCTTGAGCAATAAGAGTGAAACTCCATCTCAAAAAAAAGAAAAAAACTCTGCAATGAGCTCAGTCCTCTGATAAACCAGAGTTTGTAAGTATTAACAGAATGATATTTAAATTATGAAAAAGAAGACAAGATATAGGATTATTTTTTATTTCCTGATTTTAAATCTAATTAAATATTTATCTTAGTCCATTTTGTGTGTGTTACTATAACAGAATGCCTGAGACTGGTTAGTTTATAAGAAAAGAGTTTTAGTTAGCTCATGCTTCTGTAGGCTGGGAAGTTCAAGAACATGACCCCTGTTTCTGGTGAGGGCTTTTGTGCTGCCTCATAATATGATGGAGAGGAGGCAAATATGTGGGAAGAGGGAATACTCGAGGGATGCCCTGGCTTTATAACAAACCACTCTCTCAGGAACATTTCTGTGAGAACTAATTCAGTCTTATTAGAGGGAGAACTCACTCACTACCAGGTAAACAGACACCAAGCCATTCATGGGGCATCTGCCTCCATGACCCAAATGCCTTTCTTCCATTAGGCCCCATCTCCCAGTAACACCATATCAGGAATCAAATTTTAACATTAGTTTTGGTGGGGACAAACAACCCATATCCAAACTGTATCAATGAACAATTTTATTTTTAGTGGTCTCTAATTCATGTTGCACGAATAATCCTAATTCAATGCCAAGATAATTTTGGAAACAATTTATTTTATTTAGCATTTTCAACTAGAGACTATTTATAGAGAGAGTGGTGATTTTCATGAATAGCAGCAACTCTCAGGCTATGGGATTGAAACCAACTTTTTAAATATTGGAAGTTATTTTCATTAAAAGCCTTTTACATGAACATATAAATAATTTGAGAAACATGATTGTGCATGGGTTCATCTTTTAAAAGTATTTATTGAATGATAACTGTTTCATGCACCTTGTTAATAAATTAACTTTGAAATCTCTACCTTTTAGGTACCATGAATAGATTCTTAAAAATAAATCTAATCCACTTAAATGGGTATAAAATCCCTGTAATACTACTCTATTAAGGTATGTATACATATATGCAGTGGTCCCTGACATTTTTGGCACCAGGGACTGGTTTCACAGAAGACAATTTGTCCACAGATGAGGGATGGTGGCGGATGGTTTGGGGATGAAACTGTTCCACCTCACACCATCAGGCATTAGTTATTCTCATAGAGTGTGCAAGTTAGATCACTTGCATGTGCAGTTACTGCTCCTATGAGAGTCTAATGCTGCTGATGATCTGACAGGAGGGGGAGCTCAGGTGGTAATTCTTGCTTGCCAGCCGCTCACCTCCTGCTATGTAGCCCGAATCCTAACAGGAATACATATATGCAGGGGCTGGGGACCCATGCATATATGTATATGAGTATATACATAGAGAGAGAGAGAGAGGGAGAGAGAGGTGATTGTGGCTACCATTCTTACTGCTTTTGTCTTTGGGTTCCATATGTAAGAAAGCCTTTGATCAGGTATTTTTTGTCTAGTCCAAACATGTGTCAAAGGGGAACTATGATTTTTATACGTAATCAGAGATAAAATGTTTACTATAAGCTAAATATTTTTACAGAAATAATTTTGTATAAACTGGATTTATTTTTAACTAATATTTATCAAATGCCTAACTATTGTTCTAAATGCATTTATATATGTCTTCTATATGTTATATAAAAAACCAAAAGTGCCTGACATTTTTAAAAAACCACTTTGTGTCAGCTATTATTGCTTATTGATTTACTGAGGTACAACTAAAATATAATAAACTATACTTATTTAAAAGTTCAACTTGATAAGTATTAACATATGTACACATTCCTAAAGCTGGCACAACAATCAAGAAAATAAAGATATCCCTCAATCCCAAGTTGCCTCCTGTGTCTTTGTAATCCTTTTTTCTCACAGCTTCCTACAATTCTCTGAACCACCAACAGACTTTCTACCAAGCCATGCAGGCAACCAGTGATCTGCTTTCTGTCATCAGATTTATTTTCATATCCTAAAATGTGACATAAATTAAACTGCATAGTGTGCATTCTTTTTTTGCCTGGCGTTTTACCCTCATAATTACATGGAGACTAATTCATGCTATTGCATATAGCTATAGTTTCTTATATTTTAATACTGAAGAGTATTCCATGGTATATCCATATCACAATTTGTTTATCCATTCACCTGCTTACAGACTTTACAAATAAGGCTGCTATGAACACTCCTGTCTAAATATTGTGTGTATATACTTTTATTTATCCTGGGTGTTACCTAGAAGTGAAATGACTGTGTCAAATAACAGGTGTATGTTTAATTTTTAGAGAAGCTGTCAGATGCTTTTCCAAAGTGGTTGTACCATTTTACATCCCTACCAGCAGTATATTAGGGTTCCGTTTTTTGACTTCCTTGCCAACACTTAGTATCATCAATATTTTTAATTTTAGTAACTCCAGCAAGGATAGTGGTGTTATATTGTGGTTTTAATTTGTATTTCCCTAATGACTAATGATGGTATGCATTTTTCATATGTTTATTTGCCATCCATTCCTCTCTTTAGTAAAATATATATTGCAAACATCTGCTCATTTTCAATTGTATTGTCTTTGAGTGTTTTTTAAAATATACTCTGGATAGATATAAGCCCTTCATCAAATATATGATGTATAATCCTTCTCCCAGATCATAGATTATTGTCATTTTATTAATAGTTTCTTTTGAAAAGCAAAAATTCTTAATCTTGATGAAATCCAATTTAAATTTCAGAATCATCTTATTTCTGTAAAATAGCCCCCTGTTATTTTGATTGGGATTGTGTCAGATATAAAACATTTTGGGTATAATTAATATGTTAATGATAGATTCTTCCAAACCATGAGCATAGCATATCTTCCATTTATTTAGATCTTCTTTAATTTCTCCTACTGCTATTTTACTGCTTTCAGGGTATAGTTCTTGAGCATTTTCTGTCAGATTTATCCCTAAGTAATTCATATTTTTTGTCTTGTGAGTTGTATTTTTCAATTACTATTTCTAATTTTTCTTCATAGTTTATACAACTGCTTTTTAAAATATTGACCTGGTATCCTGTTCACCTGACCAAACTCACTTTGAGTTCTAGAAGAATTTTGTTGAGTGCTTATAATTTTTTACTTAAAAAAATCTTTTTTTCCTGCAAATAATGAGTTTCATTTGTCTTTCCTAACATAGATTTTTAAAAATTTCTTTATCTTGCCTTATTGCACTGGCTAGAATATCTAATAAAATGTTGAATAGAAATGATGCTAAGGCCGGGCACGGTGGCTCAAGCCTGTAATCCCAGCACTTTGGGAGGCCGAGGCGGGTGGATCACGAGCTCAAGAGATCGAGACCATCCTGGTCAACATGGTGAAACCCCATCTCTACTAAAAATACAAAAAATTAGCTGGGCATGGTGGCGAGTGCCTGTAATCCCAGCTACTCAGGAGGATGAGGTGGGAGAATTGCCTGAACCCAGGAGGCGGAGGTTGCGGTGAGCCGAGATCGCGCCATTGCACTCCAGCCTGGGTAACAAGAGTGAAACTCTGTCTCAAAAAAAAAAAAAAAAAAAAAAGAAAAGAAAAGAAAAGAAGCGATGCTAGTGAACATCTTTGGTTTGTTCCGCATTTTAGGGGGAAAATACTGTCTTTCACAAGTAAATATCATGTTAATTATAGGGTTTGGCGTTCTTTATTAGACTGAGGAAGTACTTTTCTAATCCCAGTTTTTGAGAGGTTTTATCATAAAGAGATGTTGAATTTTATCTAATGCTTTTTCTGCATCTATTGAGATCATCATAATTTTTCTCCTTTAGTTTATTAATATGGCAATTTACAATGTTTGATTTTCAAATGTGATTCCAATCTTATATCCTGAGATAAACTCCATTTGTCTTTTTTCTTATATATTATTGGCTTTGATTTGCTAAAATTTCGTTTAAAATTTTTGTATCTATGTTCATAAAGGATGTTGATCTCTGATTTTCTTGTGTTGTATCAGAGTGGTTCTAGCCTCATAGAAAGCTGAAAAGTATGCCCTTCTCTTTGGCTTTCCAAGTGAGTTTTTATTGGTATTTCTTTCTTAAATCTTAGATAAAATTTACCAGTGAAGCAACCTGGACCTGAAAATTTTTTTGATAGGAATATTTTAAGCTAAAAATTCAATTTTTAAAATAGATATAATACTATTCAGGTGATCCATTTCTTCATGAGTAGTAAAGTTTGGTAGTTTGTAACTTTCAGGGAATTTGTTCATTTCTTCCAAGTTGTCAAATGTATTGGCATTAAATTGTTTATAATAATTATCCTTTATTATTCTTTTAGTATCTATAGGACATCTAAGTATGTACCTTTCTCTTTTGTGATATTGTTAACTTGTATTTTCATTTTTTACGCCTGATTAGAATACATAAAAGTGTAACAATTTTGTTGATCTTCTCAAAGAACCAGATTTTTGTTTCATTGATTTTATGAATTGCTTTTCTGTTTTCTATTTTATTGATCTCAGCTCTGATCATTGCTATTTTCTTTGCTTATTTTAGGTCTAACTTGCTCTTCTTTTTCCTACTTACTTTAAGTGGAGGTTGGGATTACTGTTTTGAGATTTTTGTTCTTTTCTAATACAGACCTTTTCTTCTAAGCACTGTGTTAGTTGCGTCTTAGAGATTTTGGAGTGTTGTATTTTCATATTTATTCTGTTCAAAATACTTGCTAATTTCTCTTTTGATTTCTTTTTTAACTTGTGGGTTTTTAAAAGTGTGTTATTTTAATGTGCACATATTGAAACATTAACCAGAGATCTTTTTGTTTTTAATTTCAAACTTAATTCCACTGTGGTCAGAGAACATACTTTTTATAATTTAAATCATTTAAAATTCATTGAGACTAGTTTTATGGCCCATAATATAGTCTATCTTAGTGAATGTTGCCTGTGCAAATTAAAAAGAATGTGGACTCTGCTCTTGTTGGGTGGAGTGTTCTATAAACATTGGACAGGTCAAGTTGGTTGATGATAATGTTTTTCGTCTTCTGTGTCCTTACTGCTTGCTGATTTCTTTGTCTTTTTTTATATCAATTTTTCTGTTTGATGTTTTTGTGTGGTTAAATTGAAGTTATATATTGTTGACCCTGTGATGTTTTGTCTTCCTCAAGATATCACATCTGGAGACACATCTGTCCCTCATTGATGGTGGTAATTTTGATCATTAGGTCAAAATGTTGCTCAATTTACCCATTCTAGAATTACTCCTTTTTATTAATCTGCCTTGCAATTAATAAGCAATTTATAAGGAAGCACGTTAAAATCATGGAAATATTCTACTCCTCATAAATACTTCCTCCTGAATATAGCACCCGCTGGTGAGTCTCATCATCTTCAAATGGCTTGGAGGAAAAAGGTATATATTTACCTACTCTTAACATTGTGTGTGTGTGTGTGTGTGTGTGTGTGTGTGTGTGTGTATGAGAGAGAGAGAGAGAGAGAGAGAGAGAGAGAAGCAGAGAGAGAGCATATAAATGGGATAAAATGATAAGAGAAGGTAAATCTGAGTAAAGATTATAGGAGTGTTTGTTCTTTATACTATTTTTATTTTTGCAATATTTTATACATTTGAAATTATTTCTGTATAAATTGGTCACAAATTTATTGCAAATGTTAATTCACTTTTAAATAATACATGTGCTTTAAATATATCTTTAAAATATGTATAAAAGATATTATATACGAAACATATATAATAAAAATATATAATTTAATATATTTTAAAATATATCATAAATAAATTCAAAATATAATATGTATTACATATAAAATATATAAATGTATATTATATATTTTATATATATAAATATATGATATTTTAATTTAGTAAAGAATAAATATATTAAAATGCATATATTTATGTTCAATATATATTTGTGTATACAGAAGATCTTTTTATAGATAAAAGATGTATATATATATATATCTTTAAAGATAAATTTACATCTTTGTAATCTTACAAATAAATATATCTTTTAAAATATATAGTTATATATTCCTCATACAGATATAAATAGTTAAATAATAGTTTAAAGCCCAAATGATATTACCAAAGATTAAGGAGTAGAAGAGGACAAGTATGAAGAAATAAAAACTTTAAAACTTCTTATCTGTAAAGTAGACTGAGTCAAAAACAGTCAGTTTCCGTCTTGACTTCCATAATTAGAAACCTTTTTTTTTACTGTAAGTACAAACAAGAACTGAAAACCATACAAATCAGTACAGAAGACAAAAGCAAAGAAGACTATCCTTTATATTGAAAGGTAAAAACTGGCACTGAAACATAATAGAAACCTAAAACAAGATGGCAGACATTAGAGCAAACAGTATAATTATACAAAGATTTTTAGAGACTTGGGGATTTTAAGAAAATGTTCATAATATAACATTAAGTAAATGTGTAAGTTGTGGAATGTATTCAGAATGACCTCACTTATGTTAAACACACACAGAGCTATTCAACATAGAAAAAAGGACTATAAGTAAATAATCAGTGCAGTTGTCTTTAGGTGCTGGGATTTTACATAACTTTTACTTTCTTAGTTATAATTTTATGTTTTTGAAAACTATCTGTAGTGTGCACTAATTACTTTTATACCAAAATATGAGTTAATTTTTTAAGAAGAAAAAATATAGCCTTTTCCATTCCTATCTATTTCTAGAGTTAAATCTGATTAAATGGTGCATGAAATGACATCAGAACTTCTGCCTAACTTTTTAAGGAAATATGTAAGTTTGCCCCTCAGGCAACATTGCTGAGGTAACACGTTTTATCACTTAAGTTGTTTTACCTGGAACGCTATCCCCCGCATCGATTTTAGTTTCATCTTGGGTGTATAAAAAGTTATATCAAGAAGCTACAGGGCTAAACATTAATGTCAGTCGCTTTTGATTAAGGTGAGGAATTTTCTCCCATTTCAGAAGACACAGAAGAGGGCGAGTTTTTTCTTTATATTTGCAGTTGAAGTTTAAACTATTCAATGATACGGGATCACCTGCAGCACTGTTTTCTGTTCCACTTTATGGATTTGAAAATGCAGCATACAGCATGGGCGCTGGAATCAGGTGGCCTGGGATGGAGTCCTGGCCTGTGAGTAAGTTAGTAAATACATTCATGCCTCCGTTCTCTTCCCTGTGAAATGGGGTTGACAATAATAGTACCTACTCTATGGGGTTATTTTGAGGATTTAATGAATTAATATTTGTAATGTGCTCTGAACAGTGCCTGCCACAGAGTAAGTGATGTAGAAATCTTAATAAATAAAATTCACTCTTACTAAATTACAGAATAAGGAACTTCTTAGTTTTTGTCCCCTAGAGTAACAAGAAATATTATTCCTGAGTCTTGTCTTATTCAAAATTGTGAAACACTGCATTTCTCCAGTGGCCTGCTACTCCCATTTGGCCTTCCCATCTTTTGGATACGGTGATTTTCAGTCCTTCCTTAATTTTTCATCACTTCCTCAGAAGTTGCTTCTCCTCCTGAATGCTGCGCTCTTGCAGCCCTGCTTTTTATTTTAGAGGACTGTGGCGGCAATAATTTCCACACTAACTTATTTACTGTTGCTCCATTGCACAGGGCCTTTCTGGAGACAAGACTTTCACCTGTCTTCTCCAGAATTTTGCTAAACAGAACACTGGTCAGAGGGATATTGGCAAGTGTGCTGAAAGAAAAAGTATTCTGACCTCCTATAAAGTTAGTAAATATGCTGGGTTTAGCAAAATTAACCTTTGCAATTTGAAAGACTCTATAACATGCTAATGTATATATCCAAGTGGGAAGGACAAAGTGTACAGCATTTTCCAAGGCTAATTTGACTTTTATTTTCTCTATATATTACTATTAATACCTGGAAGAATTGGCAGAACATCACACTGAAAACTCTGCCTTTACTGAAAGGAGTGGCATTCTACAGTGAAAATATCCTATGCCTATGGTCTTGTGGAAAAGAAATGTTTCTGAAGGCACCATTCAAATCACCCCATTTTTGCTTGGGTGGCCAGAGCTGGTGTATCACCATCATCCCAGAAGTAATCCAATCTCCCTCACTCTGCCACAGGCATCACCCATGTACTCATTCTACAAATACCTGCAGAGGGCCTGCTGGTACCAGGAATGTTCTGAACAAGCACCTCTGGCTCTTTTCCTTTATCAAAACAAACTATACTTACCTGACAGATTCCCCTGCTCACAGGAGTGTGTGCTAAGGATTGGAAAAACTGAATCATACATTCAAGTAAGAGATTTTCCCCTCCCTCTGGGCCCTAGAGGGCTGAGTCAGCCCCAGGATGTGAATGGAAGAGCATGTGAGTTCTGCTTCGTCCACTCTCCCCAGTACCCTATATTGGCATGCTTGGCCACCTTCATTCAGTCCTCAGTAGGAGAGCTGTATGACTCGGAGCCAAGCAAGTTACAAGGGCTGATTAGAGGGACAATGATGAAAGCAGAAAATATTTACCATGTTAAGTATGTTAAACATGTTAAATCTGTTTTCACTCTACTTGGTGAAGACTAAGTATTTTCCTGTCCTGGATCAAACCTAAGCAAGTTACAAAGGCTGTTTAGAAGAACAATGATGAAAATAGAAAATATTTACCATGTTAAGTATTTTACACATGTTAAGTGTTTTCACCCTACCTGGAGAAGACTAGGTATTTTCCTGTCTCTGGATGAGAACTTAGGCAGGTCCCATAATAGTTTTTATAACTTCAATAATAACATAAAGCCTCTAATCCCTTCTTGGTACAAGAATATTCTTGTTTTAATAATTAAAATGTTTGGGGCAGTGTAACAATTAATGTTCCAAACTCACACCAGAGTGAGCGTTCCTTCTCTGCCCCAGCATGGCCTGCTGTGGACTGCAAGTCTGCAGTGAAAAAGCTGGGACTGGTCCAGCAGATTTCTTCCCTCTTGCTCTCCATGAGTCTTACTTCAAAGTTGGAGTTGGGGTAAGGGTGGGAGAAGAAGTAAGGAACAGGCAAGTTCTACTCATCTGGCACAGATCTATCCTCTGGGACCACCCTGGGGTGCTGGATCCTCTGTGCTTATTGTTTCTTTGGTGGAGCTCCTCAAAGACACTGCTGCTGAGGCCCTTGGACTGTGAGGCTGGCAATGCCTCATCCCAACTGGAAACCACTGTTCCTTCTGCATGCCCTGTGCATCTATCTGATGGCCCATCCCCTTTATGGTATCACATTATCCTTTCAGATAGAGATTCTTAACACCCCTGGAGTTTATTTCTGGTCTGTGAGAAACATGTGTGCCTTTTTGCCAGTTAGCAATACAAGTGTACCTTACTTCCAGTGAAGCTCTTTTCTCTTGGCTCTGTGCCCTCAGGCTTAAGCAGCCATAGCCTCTCACAGTTTTTTTTTTTTTGTTTTTTTTTTTTAATTGCATTTTAGGTTTTAGGGGACATGTGAAGAACATGCAAGATTGTTGCATAGGTACACACGTGGCAGTGTGATTTGCTGCCTTCCTCCCCTTCACCTATATCTGGCATTTCTCCCCGTGCTATCTCTCCCCACTCCCCACCCCCCACCGTCCCTCCCCTATTTCCCCCCCAACAGACCCCAGTGTATAGTGCTCCCTCCCTGTGTCCATGTATTCTCATTGTTCGACACCGGCTTATGGCCTCTCACATTTACGTGCTTCAATGCCAGGGATCTCATGTCAACAACTCTCAATGACTCTTGAAGATTGCTTTCTCATTCAGTTGAGAAAAAATACTACCCAACCTGCACTATGGTGGTTATACACAGTCCTCCAACAGCTTTCTCTAAATAAGTTGTCTTTAAAAAGAATCCATTCATTCACCTGTCCATATTCTCTTATATGCTTGAGGTATGTATTAAGCTAAAGTTTGCAGTAGTTAACCATCCCCTTTGCAAGGACTGCATCAATGGTATGACACATTGCTACAAAATGTAGAGATACTCTGAATCTATCATTTCATTCTGGGCCTTTGGGAATTCAGTGAAAACTGGGGTAGAGATTATCACTTTAACATTTTGGTACACAACTTGTACCTGCTTTTAAATGATGGAGGTTCTTTGGTTAATCCCTAGATTCCAGTAAGTAGAATATAAGCTTCACGAAGGCAAGGATTTCTATCCTTTTTCTAAGATGGTATCTCCCTGGCTCCTTGAATAAATGTGACATAGGAATTCAACAAAATGTTGTTAAGTTCATGTAGTATTTTACAGATAAGAAAACTTAAGCTTATAAAAGATAAGAAACTTATCAAAGATTATTTAGACAGTAAAGTATAGAGCCAGGATTTGAATAGTGACAGAAAGTAACTAATGGTGACAGTAAATGATACAAAAGATGTTTTATTTAAGCTTTTATTTTGTGAAGATTTCTATGACCTGGTATGTAGATGTTTTTAAAAATTATATTGCCTAGAGGTTTTAAATTCATCTTATTTTTATAGAAATCTTCTGGAATTTGGTTGTCCTGTATTTCAGACAGGGGTGCTAGCTCAGCTATTGCACTACATAGCTATCCAGCCTTGGGTGGCCACACTGTCACCTGGTGTTAGATATATGAATTGCAAGTTCATTGTCACTATTACAGACTGCTAAGGAAATAATAATGATTTTCTAAACTTTACATCCATCAAGTCATTTAATCCTCATAACAACAGTATAAAATACGTACCATTTGTATGCCTATTTTATGTATGAATTTTATAGCATCAGACCCACAATGTGATTCCAGGCTATCTAGCTCCTAAACTTACTTTTAACTCTTATATTCCATTTCTCTAATGTGAGAGCATTCAAGATTTTTAGATTCAGGAATCCACTTCCAAGTTAGCCAAATACATTTTTATTAGATAATAATGGTATGCAAGAGACTTGACTAAAACATAAATCAAGTACAAGTAGGCAGAAGAGTTATTCACGGTTATCTTCCTTTGTTTTTAATTCTTAATAATGCTCTACATATTGGGCATAGATTCAGGGAAAGTAAACCTAAAAAGCATGAATCAAATATTTAATTTTTATATTAATTTACTAAAGCTTTCAAAACAAAATACCAGACTGGGTGGCTTGAACACAGAAATTTATTTTATCAGAGTTCAAGAGGCTAGAGGTCCAACTTCAAGGTGTTAGCAGGTTTGGTTTCTTCTCAGGCTTCTCTCTTTGCCTTGTAAATGGCTACCTTCTCATTGTACCCTTATACGGTTGCCATCCCTTGGTTTTTGTGTGGTCTTAATCTCTTCTTGTAAGGACATCAGTCACAGGGATGAGAGTCTACCCATATGGCCAAGTTTACTTCAGTTATCCCTTTAAAGGCCCTATCTCTAAATACAGTCACATTCTGAGGTACTAGGAGTCAGGACTTCAACATGTGAACCTGTGGGGAACACAATTCAGCCCATAACAGATTTTATTCTAAGGGGCTATCATCAACCAGATCACTCTGTTTCTCTATTTCAGTAATGTCTAAGGGCCTCTGCTTTCTTGCTCTTTGCTATGGTTTCAATGCTATTGATCCTTCTAAAACTCATGTGTTGGAAACTTAATTTCCAATGCAATAGTGTTGGTAGGTGGACCTAATGGAAAGTGTTCAGGTCATGGGGTCTCTATTCTCATGAATAAATTAATGCCACTATAAAAAGGGCTTTTCGGAATAGGTTCTCTTTCTCCTGTGCTTCTGCCAAAAAGAAGTTCCTCCTTTCTGGAGGATACAAGATTCAAGGCACTATCCCAGAAGCAGAAAGACCCAGCTTTAACCTCCTATCACCTGCATCTGAACTTCCCAACTACCAGAACTGCGAGAGAATAATTTTTTGTTCTTAATAAATTACCTAGTCTCAGTTATTGTGTCATAGTGGCACAAAACAGACTGAGACACTCTTCTACAATCTGCTTATTTGGTTTTATGGGTTATAAAAACTCCATTAGCAATCTAGCTAATGCTGGAAACAGGGTAATATGGTTTGGCTCCGTGTTCCCACCCAAATCTCACCTTGAATTGTAATCCCCATAATCCCCACATGTCAAGGACAGGACCAGGTGGAGGTAATTGGATCATGGGGCTGGATTCCCCAATGCCGTTCTTGTGATAGTGAGTGAGTTCATGCGACATCTGATGGATTTATAAGTGTCTGGCATTTCTCCTGCTTGCACGCACTCCAACCTGCCACCCTGTGAAGAAGGTGCCTGCTTCTCCTCTACCTTCTGCCATGATTGTAAGTTTCCTGAGTCTTCCCCAGTAATGAAGAACTGAGTCAATTAAACTCCTTCCCTTTATAAATTACCGTCGTCTCAAGTATTTCTTCATAGCAGTGTGAGAATGGAATAATACAGAGGTGAAACTCAAAACTATTATACTATTTACTCACATAATTTTCTTCTACATTTTTTAGTATTTTACTGCCAATCCAAGTGAGAAAAAAAATCAGGTATTTCACCAACTATAATGAAGCCTACTTTTTAATATTTATTATCTCTAAGTCAACAAGCAATATGCAATAATTTACATGTGATATTGTTGTAAAATAAGGAGCCATCTGGAAACATCTGCTTTTTTATGTTTAATTTCCATTTCTTTTTGTTTTCAAATTTTTATTTGCAATTATTGGGGTACTTGTGTAGATTTGTTACAAGGGTATATTGCATGATGCTAAGGTTTGGGACTTTATTGATCCCATCACCCAGAGAGTGAACATAGTATTCAATAGAAAAATTTTCAGCCCTCACCCACTTCACTACCTCCCCTCCTTTGGAGTCCCCAGTGTCTATTCTTCCCATGTTTAGGTTTGTATGTACTCTGATGTTTAGCTCCCACCTATGAGAACATGCAAATTTTGGTTTTCTATTTCTATATTAATTTGCTTAGGATAATGGCCTCCAGCTGCATCTGTGTTGCTGCAAAAAAACATGATTGCATTATTTTTTATGACTGTGTAATATTCCATGGTGTACATGTACTACATTTTCTTTAAGCCACTATCAATGGGCACTGACATGTTGATTCCATGTCTTTGCTTTTGTGAATAGTGTGATAAACATATAAGTGCAGGTGGGTTTTTTGTAGAACAATTTATTTTCCTTTGGGTATTAAACCTAGTAATGGGGCTGCTGGGTTTAATGGTATTTCTATTTATAGTTCTTTGAGAAAACTCCAAATTGCTCTCTTTGGGAGCTGAACTAATTTATATTCCAACCAACAGTATATAAGTGTTCCCTTTTCTCCACAGTCCTGCCAACATCTGTTATTTTTTGATTTAATAATTTTCTTCTTTTGAGAAGTGTCTGTTCATGTACTTTGCTTATTTTTAAATAGGGTTTATTTGTTTTTCATTGGCTGACTTAAGTCTCTTACAGATTCTAAATATTAGACCTTTGTCAGATGCGTAGTTTGCAAATCTTTTCTTCCATTTCATTTGTATTTATATATAAACAGAGCAAAAAGGTCTTAAATATTCTCTCATTCCATAGGTTATCTGTTTGCTGTGTGTGTGTGTGTGTGTGTGTGTGTGTGTGTGTGTACATTTAAGTTCTTAATATATATGTATACAAGTATATATATACAGAACAAACAGACCTTACATTTAAATATTTAATCCATCTTGAGTTAGTTTTTATACATGGTGAAAGGTAAGGGTCCAGTTTCATTCTTCTGCATGTGGCTAGCCAGCCAGCCCAGCAAAATTTATTGAGTGGACAGTCTTTTCCCTATTGCTTATTTTTTCCCTATTGCAATTTTGTCAAATATCAGTTAGTTGTAAGTGTGTGGCTTTATTTCCAGAGTTTCTATTCTGTTCCATTGATCTATGTGTCTATTTTTGTACCAGTACCATGCTGTTGTGGTCGATGTAGCCTTGTAGTGAAGTTGAGCAATGCAATGCCTCTGGCTTTACTGTTTTTGCCTAAGTTTCGTTTGGCTATTCAGGCTCTTTTTTTGTTCCATATGAATTTAAGAATAGTTTTTTTCTTATTCTCGCAATATTGTTAATATTATAGGAATAGCACTGGATCTGTGGACTGCTTTGAACAGTATGGATATTTTAATGATATTGATTCTTCCAATCCATGAGCATGGAATGTTTTTCGGTCTGTTTTTGTCATCTATGATTTCTTTCAGCAATGTTTTGTAGTTCTCCTTGTAAAGATCTTTTACCTCCTTGGTTAGATGTAATCCTGGCTATTTTATTTTTTTCGTGGCTAGTGTAAATGATGTTGTGGTCTTGATTTGGCTCACCTTGAATGGTATTGGTGCATAGATTTGCTACTGATTTTCGTATGTTGATTTTGTATCCTGAAACTTTGCTGAAGTCATATATGAAGTCTAGAGGCCTTTTGCAGAGTCTTTAGGGTTTTCTAGGTATGGAATCATATTATCAGTGAAGATCAATAATTTCACTTCCTCTTTTCCTATTTGGATGACTTTTTCTCTTGCCTGATTTATTTGACTAGGACTTTCAGCAATATGTTGAATGGTGAGAATGAACATCCTTGTGTTGTGTTAGTTCTTAGCGGAGATGCCCCCAGCTTTTACCTGTGCAGTATGATGTTGGCTGTGTGTTTGTCACAGATGGTTCTTGTTATTTTAAGGTATGTTCCTTCAATACCTAGTATTTTGAGGGTTTTAGTGATGAAGGGATGTTAAATTATATTGAATGCTTTTTTGTATCTATTGAGCATGTAGTTTTTAATATTCTGTTTATGTGTTGAATCAAACTTATTGATTTGTGTATATTGAACCAAACTTGTATCCCAGGAATAAAGACTACTTGATTGTACTGAATAAACTTTTGATATGCTGCTGGATTCAGTTTGCTAATGTTTTGTTGAGGATTTTTGCATCTAAGTTCATGAGGCGTATTGGTATGTAGTTTCATTTTGCATTGTGTCTTTGCCAAATTTTGGGATCAGCATGATACTAGTTTCATAGAATGAGTCAGGGAGGAATCCCTCCTCCCCAATTTTTCAGAATACTTTTAGTAGGAATGGTACCAGCTCTACTCTATACATATGGTAAAAGTTGATTATTAATCCATCTGAGGGTCTAGAACGTTTTGGTTTATATTTTTAAATTACTGATTCAATTTTGGAACTCATTATTGATCTGTCTAGAGATTTTTTTCATCCTGATTCAATCTTGGATGTGTGTTTCCAATATTTTATCAATTTCCTTTAGATTTTCTAGTTTGTGCACATAGACATGTCCCTAATAGTCTCTGAGGATCTTTTGCATTTCTGTAGGATCAGTTGTCATGTCACCTTTGTTATTTCTGATTGTGCTTATTTGCTCTCTTTTATTCTTTGTTAATCTAGCTAGTAGTCTATCAATCTTATTTATCCTTTCAAAGTACAAACTTTTCATTTTGTCGACCCTTTGTATGGTTCTTTGAACAATTTAATTCAGTTCTGCTCTGATTTTAGTAATTTCTCCTGATAGTTTTCGGATTAGTTTGTTCTTGATTTTCCAGTTCCTATAGGTACAATGTGAGATTGTTAATTTGAGATCTTTCTGTCTTCTCGATGTAGGTGTTTAGTGCTATACACTTTCCTCTTAACACTGCTTTTGCTGTATCTCAGGTTTTGGTATGTTGTATGTCTATTTTCATTTGTTTTAAAAAAATGTTTATTTCTATCTTATTTTCATTATTTACCCAAAAGTCATTCAGGAGCAAGCTGTTTTGTTTCCAGGTAGTTATGTGGTTTTGAGAGTTTCTCTTGGTATTGATTTTCATTTTTACTACACTGTGGTCTGAAAATATGCTATGATCTTTTTTAATTTACTGAGACTTACTTCGTGACAAAGCGTGTGGTGAGTCTTAGAGTATGTTCTACGTGCACATGAGAAAAAGTATATTCTGTGGTTGGTGGAGTAGTCCGTAGGTGTCTATTAGGTTCAATTGGTCAATTGCTGAATTTAAGTTCAGATTTTGTTAGTTTTCTGCCTCAATCTGTCTAATGCTGTCAGTGGGGTGTTGAAGTCACCCACTATTATTATGTGGCTGTTTAAATATTTTCCTGGGTCTATAAATAATAATTTTAGAAATCTCCAACCTGGGTGTGTATAGGATTGTTAAATCTTCTTGTTGAATTGAACCCTTCATCATTACGTAATGGCCTTCTTTGTTTTTTTTTCTACTGTTGTTGATTTTAAAAGTCTGTTTTATCTGATACAAGAATAGTGACACCTGATCTTTTTTTCCATCTGCATAACAGATCTTCCTCCACCCCTTTACTTTGAACCTATGGATGTTATTACCTGTGATATGGTGATATGTGTCTTTTGAAAACAGCAGAATGATGGGTCTGGTTTTGTTTTTGTTTTTGTTTTTGACTTTTTAAGTAGAGAGAGGCTCTTGCTTTGTTGCCCGGGCTGGTTTCAATCTCCTGAGCTCAGTCAATCCTCCTGCCTTGGCATCCCAAAGTTCTGGGATTGCAGGCATGAGCCACTGTGTCTGGCTGGGTCTTGTTTTATAATCCAATTTGCCACTCTGTTTCTTTTCAGTGGAGCATTTAGGCTGTTTACATTCAAGGTTAATATTAATACATGGGGATGTGTTTCTGTCATAGTGTTGTTAGCTAGTTGCTTTGTAGTCTCAAATTGTGTAGCTGCTTTATAGGACTATGGGCTATGTGTTTATGCAGCTTTTGTGGTAGTATATTGTTCTTTTGTTTCCAAGTTTAGAAATCCCTTATGCATCTCTTGTAGGGCTGGTCTGGTGGTGGTGAATTCCCTTAGCAATTACTTGTCTGGAAAAGAGTTAATATCTCCTTCATGTATGAAGCTTAGTTTGGTGGGATATGAAATTCTTGGCTGGCATTTATTTCCTTTAAGAATGCTAAAAATGGGCCCCCAATCTTTTCAGCCTTGTAAGGTTTCTGCTGAGAAGTCCACTGCTAGTCACCTGGGTTTCCCATCAGTCTGATATAGTCCTTTTCTCTCGCTGCCTTTAAGACTTTTTCTTTCACATTGACCTTGGATAGTCTGATGACTATGCACCTTGGAGATGATAATTTTATATTGTAGTTCATGGAGTTCTCTGGATTTTCTGTATCTGAATCTTGACCTGCCTGTCAAGACTGGGGATATTTTCATGAATTATCCTCAAATATGTTTTCTATGTTGCTTACTTTCTCTTCTTCTCTCACAGGAATGCCAATAAGTCATCAATTTTACTATTTTACATGGTCCCATATTTCTTGAAGGGTTTGTTTTAAATTCTGTTTTCTTTATTTTTGTCTGAGTTGATTTGAAGGAGCAGTCTTAGAGCTCTGAAATGCTTTTGCTTCATCTATTCTGTTGGTAAGTCTTCAAATTGTATTTTGAAAAATCCTGTAGTAAATTTGTCAATTACAGAAATTCTGTTTGGTTCTTTCTTAATACAGCTATGATCGCTTTCAAATCCTGCATCTATTTTTCTGTTTTCCTTGTGGATTTCATCTTTGTCTTGTTTCTCATTTAGTTTTTCTTGCCGTCCAGATTCTGAATTCTTTCTCTGTCATTTCAGACATTTAATGTTAGGATCTATTGCTACAAAGCTAATGTGATATTTGGAGTTGATGAAACACTGGCTTCTTGTACTTCTGGAGTTCTTATGCTTTTTTTCTTATGTTCTTTTTCATCTGAGGGAGCTGACACTTATTTTTCTGAATTTTCTACCACTTAGATGAAGCTTTTTTGATATTTTATTCTTTTTGCCTCAAGGTTATGACTGTGGTGGATGTTGTGTATGATCTGTTAAAACTTCAGACAAATCAAATTTAACAGAGTTTCATTGAGCAAGAAAAAAACAAACAAAAATGATTCACGAATTGGGAAGCCTACAGAAATGAGAAATTCAGAGAGAATCTACAAATGCCTCATGGTAAGAACAAATTTATATACAAAAGAAGGAAAGTGACATACCAAAATCGGAAGTGAGGTACAGAAACAGCTGGATTGGTTGGCGTTTGCCTTATTTGAACACAGTTTGAACACTTGGCAGTGTGGTTGAAATGTGACTGCTGGGATTGGCCAAGACTCAGCTATTGTTACAGGTGCATACTCCTAAGTTAGGTTGTCAATCTTGCCTATCTATTAAGTTACGTTACAGTTCATCCACAAGGACTTAACCACAAGAAGTATGGAGTCCTTCTCAGGCCATATTATCTTTGTTTCAACACATCATTAGCTTTGTTTCTGGGTGCTGTTATGGGACCGGGGCTCTGTAGGGTTCCTTGGTTGCAGATAACTTCATACCGTGGGTTTCTCAGACATGCTTGGTGTATCAATGTTTCGTATTTGGTGGTGTAATTCAGGCTGTAGTCCAGTAGATGGTGCTTAAGAGTAAGAGATGAGCTGGCAGGAGTCTCTTAAGGCTGCTTATGGTCGCCTTCAGCAGAGGTGGAGGCAACAGAAAAGCACTGGAAGTGCCCTTCCCACCCCTTCCCCATGCCGCTAGACTTCAGTGGGAGCGGAGCCACTAGAAAAGCCTGAGAAGTACCTCTTTCACCCTACACTCCCTGGGCCCCAGCAGGAAGAGGCGCTGCTATGTCCATTAAAGTACACTGGAGAGGCTGTCGAGGAGTGAGAGATGACCCCCATCTCCAAGTCTGTGCCCAGGCTTTGGGGTTGTGCCCTTCACTGGCTGGCACATCACTCATATTTCCTTTGACCCCAAGGGGACTTTGGCGGGCTGCGTTCCCCCTTTCCTTAGTGGCAGTTCAAACGGAGGATTAGATCTCCAGGTGAGTGGGGTCCACCTCCCTCCTGCTCCTTGCAGCTGGTGAGGCACTCTCCTCCAATCGACCAAGGAAGCAGTCTGAGGCACCCATCAATCACCCACACAGACCCGCTCCAGGTCGCAAAGTTGTCGCTGGCTACAAGTCATGCTGCTCAGGAGAAACGCAGTAGGCTTCAACACTGCAGTCTTGGCATGGGAGAGAGCCTACTACGTTCAGCACCTACTGCCAGGGCACTCTCCAAACTCACTACTCAGTTCTGGCTGTGGAGACCTTTCCCTCGCTCCAAAGCAAGTGCTCCAATCTCTGGCCCAAGACTAAAATGCCTTCTATGGCTAACTGCCAGGTCACCAAACAATGACTGACTTTGGATGAGCCCAGATTTAAAAAGGTGTCCTTGGCCGGGCGCAGTGGCGCACGCCTGTAATCCCAGCACTTTGGGAGGCCTAGGCGGGTGGATCACCTGAGGTCAGGAGTTTCAAATCAACGTGGCCAACATGGTGAAACTCTGTCTCTACTAAAAATACGAAAATTAGCTGGGCGTGGTAGCAGGCGCCTGTAATCCCAGCAACTCTGGAGGCTGACGCAGGAGAATCTGTAGAACCCGGGAGGCAGAGGTTGCAGTGAGCTGAGATTGCGCCACTGCACTCCAGCCTGGGCAAAAAGAGCGAAACTCCGTCTCAAGCAAACAAACAAACAAACAACAACAACAACAACAACAACAACAACAACAACAACAACAACAACAACAAAAAGCGTCCTCCTCTCAGTCCCAGGTCTGGAAAAATGCCTGCAGCTTTTCCCAGTGTCTTTCCCTCTCGGTATCTCAGGCTCTCCCCAAGCTAGCTCCCGGGCTTGGCAGAAACAGGGTGCTCTCCCTTGGCCTGTGTTGCACAGATCACTAGCCGAAAGGTGAGACGCAGGGGGAGAATGGCTCTTCCTCTCACACACTGGGGCTTCACACATTATCAGCAGAACGCCGTTGTAGGGGCTGCTTGCCCACCTTCTCATCCACAGGGTTGGGGTGTCCTTTGCTATTCCAGTGAATTGCCGCTTTCCTTCCTGAATTAAAACTCGCAAGAGTTTATCTTTATGCACTATTTTGCTATTCCAAGAGGAGGACGCATGCTGAGAGCCTCTAATCTGCCATAGGGGGCGCTCATGCTCCGCTGGCCATGTTGGGTATTTCCTCCACGCAGGCTGGTGGTTTCCTCCTGGCGCCTAGGCTCTCTCCCACTGTGACTTAGACCCACCCAAGGAGCACCTCCCGCTCAGGGGTTGCAAGGCTGCGAGGAGGCCGCATGCAGTCTGTGCAGGAGTCTGAAGCCCAGAGGAGGCAAAAGAGGAAAGTGTATCACAGACTGGGAGGGGTAGGGGAGAGCCATTTACCTTATTATGTTATTTCTCCTAAAATTAATATTCTGTATTTGAAAGGTTTCAAAAAGAACAATTTCCCTTTACAACATCAGGAAACCTGATTACTACAGATCATTAATCTAATGTCAAACCACATTTTTTAAAAATGAGTACGACAAGCATTCTTAGTGAGATCAACTTTTAATGTTATACCAATTATTTTCATAATAGCTTATATCTTTAAAATTGAAATGCCTTGCAATTTACACAGGCATTTCTCACAGTTTCTTCTAATCTTCAAAACATAGTCTGAAGTATTCTTGTGCTCATTTTACAGCTGAGAAAATTGAGGCTCAGAAGGGTGTTTGCAACATGTCCAGGCATATAGCTAATAAGTAGCGAAGCCCAGATTGGAACCATGTCTGATTTTAATGCAGAGTCAACCTATTTTAAGGCTGTCCTTATGTCCATGCTAATATCAATTTCTAAATTAACTTTCTTTCCCCAGAGATACTGTCATGAAAAAAGGATTTCATGGTCAAATAAGTTGGTGGTGGAGGGAAATACTGCCCATTAAACTGGCCGTTAAAAGAATCACAGACATCATTTTTCAAGGCTGTGAGGACCCCTTAATTAATGAAACCCTTTAACTTTGTTAAATCTAGGCTTATTCCTTGCTTCAATTGATCACTCAACTTTTTTTTTTGCCCAGTTATTATTACTAATACCAAGAGGACCTACATTAATGACTTCTCTAAAAGAACAGCTTATTATCAACCATTCAAAAAGGACTGGGTGCTACCACCACCACCTGTGGGCAAGCAGTGTTTCAGGTGTGAGTTTAGCAAAAATCAGAGCCAGCAAGTGGTCTCAAAATAACAGAAAATGTACGTCTTTGTTCTTTAGTTCTAAGTTAAAGGACATGGTACACTATAAATGTCATAAAAGTAAGAACCATTTCTAAACATTATCTGAAACATCCAATGCAATCCACTATCAAAAATATGTTTGATACACATTGATTTCTCAAGTCAGTTTAACCATAAACAACGGTTTATAAGAAAATTGAGGCCGGGCGCGGTGGCTCACACCTATAATCCAGCACTTTGGGAGGCCGAGGTGAGTGGATCACAAGGTCAAGAGATCGAGACCATCCTGGTCAACAAGGTGAAACCCCGTCTCTACTAAAAATACAAAAATTAGCTGGGCATGGTGGCGCGCGCCTGTAGTCCCAGCTACTCAGGAGGCTGACGCAGGAGAATTGCTTGAACCCAGAAGGCGGAGGTTGCGGTGAGGCAAGATCCTGCCATTGCACTCCAGCCTGGGTAATAACAGCGAAACTCCATCTCAAAAAACAAAGAAAGAAAATTGAACAAGGTAAGCCTACTTTTCTTCTCAGTAAGCAGCACAGCACCAGGGTATTCTGTTGCCGAAAGATCATTTGAAAAACTTGCTTTATAGTTAAGGGACTTCTCAACATCATCCCTCAATCACTTGGCCAATGTTCCATATAGAGACATATTTTCTGAAAGGGCCAATGCAAGCCAATGATACACTACAGCGTCTTTAAATATATTTGAAAATAAATTCTCTTGCCAATGAACAGAGGAATAATTATTTTTATAGTAATTTTCTGACAAATAAATTCTCTTTCTGTTTTCTCCCTCTTTTCCATTCATTTACCTGTTTTTATTGATCCAAATTCTTTATTTCAGAACTATACAGTAAAGGAATATCAAGAGCTGAGCAGAATGGGTAGAAATGGACAAGGGTCATGGACATCTTCTTTAGTGCAACAAAGCACTAAGACATTTGGACAATCCCAAAAAATCCCTCACAGAGATGCATATCAATTCGGCAGATTCTGCTCCCCTCCTCCCCACCAGAATGGAACAGAAAAAATCCAAGAATCTCTATTATATCACATTTCAGTCAAGTCTTTTAGGTAAGTATTTCATATTGCCAATAGACGGTATTCTTGGCTCCATTGAATCTTCCTTGAGTAACTGCTTGTGATAAAATTACAAAAACAATTTTGAACAATTCAGTTTTACTCTAAACATTTAGCTCTTGCTTGCATGAGTTGCCTGAATGTACATATCCACCAGCCCAGCACCACAACTCCCCCATGCACATTTACCAAATTATTTCTCTTTCCCAAAACTGACCTTCTTTGGTAAGAAAATTGGAAACCCAGCAGCCAGACAGAAAGTCTGAAAACAACAACACCACTTGTAAACTACTAAATTATAGTGAACTTGGATTTAATCCTACAGCGTGCACTCTACTGTCATCCCTAAACCTTGAAATTTCGCCGTGCTCTAACTGATGTATCTTTGTACCTCAGAAAGAGACACCTAGCCTATTGTAAACTGCCACCCTTGAGTTGCTTTCATAGTGGCAATTTTTACTAATAGTCAACTTGTACTGTTGGAGCAAATAAATGCTAATAGCAGCTAAGGCTAAAATTTCATAAATGGCTTTTCACTTTCTTCCTTGAATTAGCCTAAGTGGTATCCTTTCACTTGCTCCACAGGACTGAGGAAATAATAATATTTTATCTTTGCAATGTGCTTTACAATTTTCCAAGCACTCTCTCATATATTATCTTATTGTTGCTTAACAGACACACACACACACATACACACACACACACACACACACCTGGCAAAGCATGAAAAGCAGATGTTATTCCCAGTTTTACCAATAAGGCAACTAAGGTTAAAAGAGGGTAAGTGATTTGCCCAGGGTTATGTACCAGTAGAGAAAAAGGGTAAGAGAGACAAGACACTCAGAATCTCATTCAGTTCTCTTCCCATTACCACACTACAGTTAAAGAGTTACTGGCTGGCCATAGGCAGAAAACTGAAATGGATCCTTTCCTTACACCTTATACAAAAATTAACTCAAGATGGATTAAAGATTTAAATGTAAGACCTAAAACCATAAAAGCCCTAGAAGAAAACCTAGCCAATACCATTCAGGATATAGGCATGGGCAAAGACTTCATGACTAAAACACCAAAGCAATTGCAACAAAAGCCAAAATTGACAAATGGGATCTAATTAAACCAAAGAGCTTCTGCACAGCAAAAGAAACTATCATTAGAGTTAACAGGCAACCTACAGAATGGGAGAAAAACTTTGCAATCTATTGATCTGACAAAGGGCTATATACAGAATCTACAAGGGACTTAAACAAATTTACCAGAAAAAAACAAATGATGGCATTAAAGAGTGGGCAAAGGATATGAACACACAGTTTTCAAAAGAAGACATTTATGCAGCCAACAAATACATGAAAGAAAGCTCATCATCACTGGTCATTAGAGAACTGCAAATAAAAACTGCAATGAAATATCATCTCAGGCCAATTAGAATGGCAATCATTAAAAAGTCAGGAAACATTAGATGTTGGAGAGGATGTGAAGAAACAGGAACACTTTTACACTGTTGGTGGGAGTGTAAATTAGTTCAACCATTGTGGATGACAGTGTGGTGATTCCTCAAGGGTCTAGAACTAGAAATAACATTTGATTCAGCAATTCCATTTCCAGGTATAAACCCAAAGGATTATAAATCATTCTACTATAAAGACACATGCACACGTATGTTTATTGCAGCACTATTCACAATAGCAAAGACTTGGAACTAACCCAAATGCCCATCAATGATAGACTGGATAAAGAAAACGTGGCACATATACATGATGGAATACTATGCAGCCATAAAAAATGATGAGTTCATGTCCTTTTTAGGAACATGGATGAAGTTGGAGACCACCATTCTCAGCAAACTAACACAGGAACAGAAAACCAAACACGGCATGTTTTCACTCATGAATGGAAGCTGAACAAGGAAAACATATGGGCACAGGGAGAGAAACATCACACACTGGGGCCTGTTGGGGGGTAGGGGCAAGGGGAGGGATAGTATTAGGAGAAATACCTAATGTAGATGATAGGTTGATGGGTGCAGCAAACCACCATGGCACATGCATACCTATGTAACGAAACTGCACGTTCTGTGCATGTATCCCAGAATTGAAGTATAATTTAAAAAAAAAAAAGAGTTAAGATGTAAGCTGAATAAATAAAAAAAACAAAATGAGCTATATTTTTTGAATAAAGACTCTTGGTACCGAGTCAAAGTACTTGAATTTCTGTGCACTAACTAAATACTGATTCTAATTTGGAAAATACATCTTCAGTTATTTGCATCATGAACTACAAAAATCCCTAAGAACTATAGCCATTCAGCAAGGTTTGAAACAAACTGTGAGAGAGAAATGTACAGAGGTCGGCAACTTGAATTATTTTTCTAGCTTTGTCACTGACTTATTGTGTTTCCTCTCTGGGTGTCAACTATCTTATCTGTCAAGTAAGAATGATAATGCATACTTTGCTAACTTCCCAGGGCTCTTTGTAGAACTCAGAAAAACAATTTATGATGCAGCTTAAAAGAATATGTCTTTATATAAATAAAGAGCCAGCAGTTAATTTACTTGAATATTTTAACATGTTAATAATAAAATGGCTTAGCCCATTTTTATATGTATGTATGATTTACTTTAGAGTCAAGTCTCACTCTGTTGCCCAGGCTGAGGTGCAGTGACACGATCTCAGCTCACTGCAACCTCTGCCTCCCAGGTTCAAGCAATTCTCCTGTCTCAACCTCCCGAGTTGTGGGGACTACAGGGCCTGCCACCACGCCTGGCTAAGTTTTGTATTTTTAGTAGACAGGGTTTCACCATGTTGGCAAGGCTGGTCTTGAACTCCTGATTTCAAGTGATCCTCCCACCTTGACCTCCCAAAGTGCTGGGATTACAGGGGTAAGCTATCATGCCTGGCAAGCATTTTTAAATTGTGTGTTTTATTTCTGGTAAAATGTATAAAGTTCTGAAAATGTAATAAAATAACTTTATGTTCCTTACTGATGTTCTAATGTCTGCCCTCATCTAGTCTATGATTTTGCTTCTACTTTTGTTTCTAATAAGGTGTCATGAAAGGTGACATGCATACTCAACAACATATTTAATGGCTCATTTTTAGTGTAATAAGAATGAATCACATCACTAGAACTTATCATGTATTTAAAAAATAATAATAAATCAGGAATCAAAAGTTTCAATCCAAACAGATTTTGTTACAAATTAAGTCTCTTCCAACTGAAAACAGAAACAAAGCTAGGAATAAATTCTGTGCAGTTTTGGCAATTAGCTTTTTAGTAATACAAGTAGAACAATGAGTCAATGAAACTATCTTCTCATTCATACTAGTTTAATGTCATATCTAAAAGTTGGCAAGATTCCAGAAAGGTATAATAATTGTATATATGGATTGTGAAAGACTGTTAGTGAGAGAACTCATTTTTATTATAAAACCAATTGTTAAGCTCTAGTTATGTGCAAAAAACACCGTTCAAGTTTCAGACGCTTACCCTAGAAAGCCTGGGGTGTGTGCCATTTGAGAAAACTTAGAAGTAATTTGATATACAGCAGTTTTCCAAATCTTGAGACTTTTCAAGGGTAGGAAATGGTAAATGTGGAATTATAAGTTTGTTAAGGAAGTTACCGAACAGGATACTGACATCATGGTGCCTACTTTCCTTTTTATTCTTTTAACACATATTTACAGCTACTTTAAATTTTATTTATTTGCTTTTATTTTACTTTATTTACTTTGCAGAATATTTTTGAGCATAAATAATGTCTGTTAACCTGGAACTTAAGTATTGAGACTCAGGTAGATTACAACAAATAAATTGGTTATCATGTAGCTAGCAATTAACATAACCAGGAGTTGAATTGTACTGTCTTCAAAGTTCATACTTTCTACTATTCCACACTGTATCCTTTTATAGCTTTTCATCCCAAAATTCTACCTCTTGTAATTTACTGCAATGAAATAATGTATCAGAGGAAAACAAGTAGTGGGGTACATGGACCGGGGGTGGGAGGGAAGGAAGGAATTTAAATGCTCTACAATAAGGAACATTTAAACAAATTATAGTACATCACTTACAGGACTATTACACACATTATGAAAACAATAAGATTTCCCATCAAATGAAGGTTGAACTTGTGCAGTTTATCTATACATCCTGAGCAAACCACTCTAAATCAAGAAAAATATAATATAATAATATTAATAAGCCATAAAGAGAATGTGAATGAAAATAATATCATATGAGGGATGTCAGCAAATTTTTGGAAAGTAGAAAGCTCACCACATGGTGATAATGAATTTAAAGAGCAGAGGCAACTGCAATCAAAAGCACTGCAGACACGGACACCAAAGAAAAGCAAACTGACTGCTCCAAGAAATGCCTAGACTTAGGGCCTATGGTACTGTGGGAGGCAAGGATGGGATGGAGCTTGAATGAAAGGCTGTGTAAGGAACATCAGTGATTTCTAGGCTTACCCTTCCTCCTTTCTGGAAAAACATTGTGTCCCTGTGGCCATGTGATTCAGGGGAAGGTATGAGCATCGAATCTAAAGAACACATGAAGTAAGACTAGAAATTAGGGGATGCAACTTAGCATTTTGCCCAAACTGGGACAGAAGGGAAGTGACTCTGTTAAATGTTTTTTAAATGGTCTCAAGGGCAGTTTAGGGACACAAAAAAGATTAGAGAGTTATTTGGTTTTTAAAATATTTAACTTACTAAAGTTACAAATTCAAAATTTGTAAGTATTTAAGTTCAACTTAAAGATAACATTTTCTATTTGTAAATCCAGCAAATTTTAATAGCTTTTTGAAGGATCTTTTGATTGATGTTCAGTCCCATTTTCTTGATGAGTTCATGATACCTGCTTAAGCACTTTAAACTGCATTATAAATGCTTTAGACGTCAGAAAAATATTCCTAGGTGTTATGGTATTCTTATAATGGTGATAAATTAAATTTAATTTCAACTTTAAATTAAATTAAATCATTTATATATCTTAAAATTGGAATCACAAGGCTGATCTGTTAGCTACAATTGGCCAACTTTTAAAAAATATTACAATTTAGGCAAGGCACAGTGGCTCATGCCCATAATCCCAGAACTCTGGGAGGCAGAGGTAGGCAGATTACTTGAGGTCACGAGCTCAAGACTAGCCTGGCCAACATGGTGAAACCCTGTCTCTACTAAAAATATAACCAAAAAAATTACCTGTGTGTATTGGTGTGTTCCTATAGTCCCAGCTACTTGGCAGGAGAATCGCTGGAACCCGGGAGGTGGAGGTTGCAGTGAGCCAAGATCATGCCACCGCACTCCAGCCTGGGTGACAGAGCAAGACTCTGTCTCCAAAAAAAAAAAAAAAAATTAATTACATAAAAATACAAAAATGCAATAATTTCTTAATGCAAGAAATGTTGTTACTTTAGTTTGATTCCCTTAAATATTGCTCTACTTAATTATCAAGCTTCCCTTTGTTAAAAGATAAACAATTGTTTCCCACTAAGGAATAAATTATGTTACCACACTACCATCAAAATTTTGAAGCTACCATTTCATGTCATTATAGCAGCCACCTTTACAGCTCAAAGTTTCTTTCCTTTTTATTTTTTTACTTTTATTTTAGGTTCAGGGTACAAATGCAAGTTTTTTATAAAGGTTAATTACATGTCATGGGTGTTTGGTGTAGAAATTATTTCATCACCCAGGTAATAAGCATAGGTATAGGTAGTATTTCAATCCTCACTCCCTCCACCTTTATGTAGGCCCTAGTGTCTGTTGTAATTCTTTGTGTCTGTGTGGACTCAATGTTCAGCTCCCACTTGCCAGTGAGAACGTGGTGTTTTTCTGTTTCTGCCTTAGTTCACTTAGGATAATTGCCTTCAGCTGCATCCATGTTGCTATCAATACAGAGCACATTATCTCTTTCTTTTTTGGGTTCAGTGGTATTCCATGTGTACATGTACTATATTTTCTTTATCTAGTCTACTACTGATGGGCATTTAGGTTGATTCTATATCATTGCTATTGTGAATAGTGCTGTGATGAACGCATGCATGTGTCTTTATGATAGAATGATTTATATTCCTCTGGGTATATACTCATTAATGGGATTGCTGGGTAGATGGTAATTCTGTTTTAAGTTCTTTGAGAAATTGCCAAACTCCTTCCACAATGGTTGAGCTAATTTACATTCCCACCAACAGTGTAAAGGGTTCCCTCTTCTCTGCAACCCTGCCAGCATGTTATTCTTTTACTTTTTAATAACAGCTATTCTGACTGGTGTAAGATGGTTTCTTGTTTTGGTTTTAATTTGCATTTCTCTGATTAGTAATGTTGAAAATTTCTTTATATGCTTGTTGGCCACGTGCATGTCTTCTTTTGAAAGTGTTTGTTCATGTACTTTGCCCACTTTTTAATGGGGTTGGTTTTTGCTTAAGTTCCTTATAGATTCTGGATCTTATCCCTTTGTCAGATGCATACTTTGCAAATATTTTCTCCCATTCTGTAGGTGGTCTGTTTACTCTGTTGATAGTTTCTTTTGCTGTAAAGAAGCTCTTTAGTTTCATTAGGTCCCATGTGTCAGTTTTTGTTTTTGTTGCAATTGCTTTGGCCTTGGCAAGGACTGGATTCATGTTCTTACTGAGAGCATTGTTTACAGTTGCTATGTTAAGGCTTCTATGACCCAAAAAAGAAGGTTGTTGTGTAATGCCTGATTCAAAATATACGTCAGCTAATTTTTCTGCTTACTCATGGAAATCTTCGTCTGCCACCTCCATCTAACTGGCTATATGTCTTACCGGATTTTGAGGATTTTTTGGTCCTTTTAAAAATATAAATGTCTCTCTGCCTAAAACTGAATTTTATGAATCCTGCATTCATTTCAAATTCTTTCAGTGGTTCTGTGTAGGACCACAAAATTGTGTGTGTGTGTGTGTGTGTGTGTGTGTGTGTGTGTGACAGAGTCTCGCTCTGCCGCCCAGGCTGGAGTGCAGTGATACAATTTCAGCTTACTGCAACCTCCGTCTCCTGAGTTCAAGTGATTCTTCTGCCTCAGCCTCCCAAGTAGCTGGGACTACAGGTGCACACCACCATGCTCAGCTAATTTTTGTATTTCTTAGTAGAAACGGGGTTTCACCATATTGGCCAGGATGATCTCAAACTCCTGACCTTGTGATCCACCCACCTTGGCCTTCCAAAGTGCTGGGATTATAGGCATGAGCCACTGTGCCCCGGCCTAGACCACACAATTCTTAGGAATAGTAATATGACATTGATTGATTTCTAAGAATCTGCCATTGTTTTTTTCTAGTTTTCTGGGCTCAACTTCTATTAACAAGCAACAGAAGGAAACATTCAGGGAGAAAAAAGAAAGTAATTGGTTATCTATAATGTTGAAAATAATATTGAGCTGTGCTTTACATATTCATTGAAGAATCTAAAGAATTTGAAATATGTACAGAGTAAAAACCAAATAGATAATTCTAAGCTGAAACAAATATGGCACAATAAATGACTATATTACTTGGCTCAGAAATAACAATATTTACATAGCCATTAATACTGTAAGCATTGATTAATGACTTGATATTCAATTATTGGAGGGAAAAGAGAGTAGAGTTTAGAAGGTTAATTTCTTACTTACCAAAACAAGAAGTCAATATATAATATCTAAAATTGGTAAATCAAAACATAGATGTATAACATTATTATATAGAAATGTAGAGGCAAATATCTGAAGAAAAAGCTAGTACTCTTAAAAGGAGATCTTTTAGAAAATGGGCCTTGGGGTAGGTGTGGGTATAGAACAAGGGAAAAAAGAAGCAGGGAACCCAAGCACTTTTGACATATTTTGGTAACATTTGACCTTCTAGATAAAATGTATATATTGATTTAATATACATTTTAAAATTAAAATTTTTTAATTTTTAAAACTAAAATGCCAAAATTTAAAAGTGGTATTTATGAACATTATAAATATTTTGTAATATGAGAAATATTGTCCAATATAAAGAACCTAGGAAAGACAAAAATTTTTATTTATGATATGATGATTACAACCACATTAACATGCCTAAGGGTAACTGAAATAAATAGCTAAAAAGGATAATGGAAAAATGAAAACAGTTTTACTTGGGTAATGAGATTACAGATGACTGAAAAAAATGTTAACTTTACAATATTAGCTTAATATCACTTTATTTTACAAAGCTTTTATAACATACACAATAACATTTTAGAATAAACACTTTATTTGTGATCCTATTAGCATTTTATGAAAAATCTAAGAGAGTCTATTAGATAGCATCCTTATTTCTGGTGTTTATACTCCAATATTATTAAGTTCTTTAAGTTTCCTAAATTAAAGCCTCCCATTCAAGGCCAGCCCAGGCACATTTATGAAATCATCATTGAATTTCTAACTTTGCTCTTAAATACCTCTTCCTACCCCAATGTCTTATTCTGCACCCTATATGCCAGAATAACACACCACCACCTAGTTCCTTAAGCAAGAACTTTCCTAGGATGACAACTGTTTCCTGTAGTTACAACTTGTTTTAAATTGTGAGATTCTCTTCAGTGTGGTTTTCTACTGAGGGAGTCATGTGTGTGCCCTGGATTGTAAAAGTGTCCTCATGATACGTTTTGGCATTTTCTTTCTTTTATGGACCTATGGGGCTTATCAAGATAAGCAGAAGGCATGAGATTTTACATTTGTGGTCCACAGTCAGGGCCCTTTTCCATTCCCTCCTTTATGAATGGAGCCCAATTTCAGCAATCTGTCATGCATATAGTCTACAATCTAACCCGTTTATCTCTTCCCCTAGCTATAATTCACGTTGACCAAAATGAAAACAAAACAAAACCAAAGCTTGAGATACCTTTTATATCCCCTGAACAGAAAGACTTCAAGCTTGATTTAGCTGTTGATTCCTTTTACATTCAGATACCTAGTTTTAATTCTTGCTTTGCACCTGTAATGTATATTTCCAAAATAAGTATTTTATCTAGATTTTTAAGTGTTTGTAACGGAGCAGTTAATTACCTGGGTTATTTTGCCATGAACTTTGTGACTGCTTTTGAACACTTGGTTCCTCATTAGACAGTAAGTTCCCTGGAAACAGGAATTTTCATATTTGTATCATCAGGGCTTAGCACAGTAACTGACTGTAACTGGCATTCAGCACACATTTAGAGAAGGAATGCCTGTTTTCAGGTCACTGTGAGAAATGCATCAGATTACCTATGGGGTTAATGGCCCGATTAATAAAGTTGGTCTTCCAAGGGCATTTGCATTTTAGAAGGGGCTACCTATGTGTTTATCTGGGAGTTCTCTGAACTTTTTCAATGATATTTTTAAGGTAGAATCTCCAAGACTAACATTTCAAACACTAGATCTAGTAAGTAAGTGAGAACTTTTGAGCACATAAATTCCTCCCAAATTCCTACACCATACTTGGCAACCAACTTTTCTATGTATATGGTAGCTTCCTGGCTTCACCCAGTAACATGAGGTCAGGTCATCTGATCCCTATGGTCAATCTAGTTTTCAAGGGATAATTGTTTTTAGGGGGGAGTGGTCAAAATGAACAAACCATTAAAATAAAATGAGTATAAAGTCTATTCTTCCTTATAAGACAAGTAATGTTTTTATTTGAGGTTGCAGCATTGGTCAGAATAGAGGATAGAAGGCAATAAGGAATGAAATATTCTTAGAATCACAACATTATGGTCTGTAAGAGATAGGTCAGAACCCAGATGCTTACTTTACAGTTTAGCTTTACAGATGTCAGTTTAAACAACCACTCAGACAAGGGTAATAATGCATATGCAGTGGGAATACAAAACACATCCTATACACTCAGATTTCCCCTCCAAGCTATCTGCCTTTACAGTCTAGAAGACTACAGCACCTCTAAATATGTATACTGGCTGTATATAATTTTTTTCTTGCTGCAGAAATATTTCCATATTTCCTTTATTCATCCATAACTGCATTTCATTTTATTTAGGCTAATGCAAAAAGATAGTTCACATTCATAATATCAAACAATATCCAGAACTAAATGTATTCTGGGTAATAACAAAAAGGTTTAATGTAAATAAATTGTCTCATGCTGATAATTCTCAAAATTATTAAGTATTATAATATTAACTGTATTAACCAAGTAAATTCCTCAAAAGAGCATCTGGGGAACAAGGGAGTATGATAATGGGAATCAGTACTAACTTTTTAGGTATGTTATTTACCTAAATAAGTGTTCAAAAAACATTTGTTGACTATGAAAGAAAAGGAAGCTAGGAACAGTAGAGGGAATGGTAGCGTCTAGCGACTCCCAGATACATAGCGGTAGAGCTGAGATGAATACCCAGATCTCCTTTCCCTGTTCCTTATTCTGTCCATTAGAGCACACTACTTTGCTCTTTTCTGAAGAGGCTTCTCAAAAAGTATAGACAAAAATAATCATAACCATGTGGTTAAACATTAGTATTTTCACAAGCACAAGGTTCTTTGTCAAAAATGGAATTAAAGCATCTATTCAATGCTCTATCCTCTTGCCCAGCCTGTGGAAAGCATATGTAAGATTTTCAGTCACAAGATTCCAAATTAGACATTTATCACTTCTTACTGGAGTTCTGAAATTACTCCATGCTTTCCTTAGTGTGAATCATTCAGTTTTCACTTTGACAAGTAATTGCATTTCCCACTGGTGAAGTCAACTCCATTCTCTTCCAATGTGGCTCATTGATTCTCTCTTTGTAGCTTTTCCATCTATCTGACTGAGGAGGCAGGTATGGCAATGGGACTTTCAAAAAAGCTTCTATATGACCAGTAAAGAATCAGTTACATAAAATTGTGGTAGTTACAACAGTTGGGACTCCCAGTTCTCATTATATTGTCATGACTTTTGAGTACAGGCATCATAGGACAAATCAGCATTTCTATGTGGCATAAAAGTCTCAATGATCTGCCTTCTAATTTATTCCCCTCACATCAGCGATGCTGCTTTTCCGTAACAGTAGAGCCTGTGTTCTTTTGTTCCGTCTCACCCCTCCTCCACTTTCTGTTTACTCCTCATTTTTCCTTCATTCATCCATCCATCCACCAACTCACTTTTATCATCAAGCTTTCTATTCAGGATTTACTAACTTAAGACAAACCTATAGTTTCTAAAAGCAGCAAAATACTTTTCGAAGGCATATTCATATTTTCATTAAAAAAATATTTCCATATATCAAGTACTTCTGAAACAGTACATGTAGAATGACAAAAGAAAAAGACAGCTTTCCTTGTCAAGTTTCATCTTTCTAAGTGCTTTAAAATGGGAATCTCCACTGCACATCCACTATCCTACCTGGGTTACACAATGGTGTCACTCATACCACACACAGTAGATAAGACAGGTGGGAGGGAGGGTATCCTTGATTTTATTACAGTGGTTTCTTTCTTTCTTTCTTTTTTAAACACTGCTTTAGGAAGAACTGAATTCTCTTAAAGATGTTTAAAAGGGGAAGATGTTAGAATAACTTTTATTTTTTTGGTTGGTGGGGGGAGAGGGGTGTCTGTTAGATTGTTACTAGGCAGGCTGTTTTCCTGGCAACAGGAGCAGCCACAAAAGAGCATTAGGAGCTATCTCAAACATCTTTGACTATCATGCTGAAGTACCGTTGAAAACAGAGGCCTGGTTGACATCTGGACTATATACAACTCTATTACAACAAAAGAAAACAAATAGTCCTTCAAATTTGGTCTTTATAGTTTAGCAAATATTATTTCATTTGATTCTGCCAACAATACTGTAGGCAGGACAAACATTAACTTGTTTTTAAAAATATAATCATGATGGGAAGTCTAAAGAGGGGCAGGCTTCTTTTGTACTTTGTCCTCCTCCTCTTCTTTCTTGTCAAAGAATATTAACCACAAAAGAGATAATATACAATTTGAAAAGGAAGGAGAAATCAGGTCTTAATTTTAAAAATTATCACCAAATATGAAGATAAACATAAACTATCTTCAATAAAACCCCCAAATAGGAGATAGAGCTGCCAAGTGGAGTAAATGTCAAATAGCTCCAGATTGCAGCCAAAGTCATTAGACCAAAATACTCCAAAATAGATGACATAATCTGAGGCAGAAAAAAAAAACCAGTTTCTTCTTTATTACAATGGAAATGGGGTAAGTGCCAGTAGCAGGGGATTTCCTGGACACTGTCTGGTACAGTGGCAGGAGGGGCAAACCCAAAGAAGGAAATGCATGCATGTCACATTGACAAGCAGTAGTCTGTAGACAGCAGACAGGAGGAAAGAGACTCCAAAGGTGGTAGCCCTGCAAGTTAGTTGCCAATTTTTGTTGACTCAAGAGAATAAAAGGCTACAACAGCTCTCTCAGGCCCACAATCCTGTCATAAGGAGATTCACTGTCACCTTGGGAGGATTGTGTGAACTTAATATGCCAACCTACCTACCATATCAAATTGTATCAAAAAAACAGATCACCTATGGTTAGGAGTTCGAGACCAGCCTGAACAACACGGAGAAACCCCGTCTCTACTAAAAATACAAAATTAGACAGTGTAGTAGCACAAGCCTGTCATCCCAGTTACTTGGGAGGCTGAGGCAGGAGAATTGCTTGAATCTGGGAGGCGGAGGTTGCGGTGAGCCGAGATCACACCATTGCACTCCAGCCTGGGAAGCAAGAGCGAAACTCCGTCTTAAAAAAAAAAGAAAAAGAAAAAATTGTTCCCATGAGCTGACTGTGACGGCATGCATCGTAGTACCAGCACTTAGGAAGCTGAAACAGGAAAATTTCTTGAGTCCAGGAGTTCGAGGCCGTACTGAATTAAGATTGTGCCACTGTACTCCAGACTGGGTGACAGAATGAGACCTTGTCTAAAATAGAAAAATGTTTCCACTGGCAAGAATTCTGCTGTTTTGATATCTCCCAACACAGGAAAAGAGAATTAAAGGGGGACTAAAACTGCTGGGCCACACTAACAGAAGAGCTCCCAACACCTGCTAAATAAGAATACAGGCAGTCTACACTATCCAGATAGTAAGGCAAGGATAAAATGATGAACAGTTAGTAAACACTGCACGCTATATGTAAAGCAAACTCTTATAACCACATAAAGACTGAGAAATTTCTACCAAAGTATGAACACAAAACAAAAATATGAAATCTTTGTTCAAACTGGCATGGAACTAGTTAAGAGTGGACATTCAGGTCAGACAGAGTCAACAGAACCCAAAAGAAATCCTGCTGAAAACAGAAACTTTTTCCTTAGCTAGTGCATTTTAATTGGGTATTTCTTGAAGAATCTTAACTTTGCTTTCATAATTGCCATCTATTTGCCTTTGTGCTCTATGTTTATACTAAGCACCCTGCCACATGTTTCTGTTACTTTACTGCCTCTGTATCTTGCTCAGTGGAAACATGACATAAGGTGTTCAGCACACTTTTCTTCTTCACCCAAAACTGCTGTAACAGCCCCCACCCCCAATTTGCTAGTATTTGAGAATGGACTACGTAACTCATTTAAGCCAGGGCAGCAGATTCTGCCAGCACTAGACTTTAAGGGCAGAGTTAGGTCTGAGCTTATTATATGGCTTTTAAGGGTGAAGGAACTGAACAATATATTAGGAAGATTAATGCCTAAGAGTGACTAGACAATTCCTCATGCTGGGCTAGTTCACCTCTTTGGGTTGGAGGACTGGGCTGTAAGAAGAATTTATCTTCTAGTATTTAAAACCAAAAAACACACATCTTCTCAGGAAAGTGAGAAGCAGATGCTTCAGTCAAACTGCTGCTAGTGATAACTATAACCTTTTGCTCTAATACAGTAGACTTTTTATTTGTTCTGGAAAATGATTCTAAGATTCTTACATATAGACTATATAGTCTATACAGCAATACTACTGAGTTTGAGTTTGGTGACTAAAGTAAAGGTAATAGTTGTTGCATAACAATGGAAAAAGTCAGTTGCACTGTACTTTCTAGTTTGGAAAGTAATATATTGCTATGTATATAGCCAATAATAAATTTTATTTAATATGTAAGTACTATTTAATTTAAAAAATCCTGATCTTTTTCTACTTTGAAAACTAAAAAGAGGTAAGAAAAGAAAATTTAAAAAAATTACCATTTAAGTCTCTTTGATTCTGAAAATATTTTAATTAGGTTCCACTTTAAAAAAGTAGTTTCCTTATTACCTCCACAGTGAGTACATTAACTACATTTCCACAAACCGAAAGCTTACATACATTCAACTGTTTACAAGACACATCTCCATATAACATTTACATTCGTGTGAAGTATATGAACTTCTTTAATTGTATATATTTATGACTCTTACATCTGGTACCTTTTAAGACATAACCTATAATATGCTTATTTTCTACAAGTTAATTCATATATGACTAAGGTGAGAAAAGTCTCTTTTGAAGAATTACAATAGTTGTATTTATACTATGGGTAGTCAATAATTTTTCTAAACATAAGTTTTAAGCTAAAGCTTTAGCAATTTAAGTTATGTAACTAACAAGGCATAAAATTCTTAGCAGGTTGTCCTGTTTGGATTACAGTTTAAGTCATTTCAAGTGGTTCACAATTATTTGTGCATCAGGCAGGGAAAAAAGCACCAAGAATAATAAATTGATTTTTCATATCATAAATGAAATCACAGCACAGTGATTTCAATATCCCTTCAAAATCAAATCATTTATAAAGAACATTTATTTCAAATGCTCAATCTTTAAGCTTTCTTGTGTAATCAACTAATACACTAGGGATAAGAATGGAAATGGTTAAAAACAGGTGCTATACATACTGCTTAGTAACTTAACAGAATTCATATTTCTCCTAACATTCATGATTTCCATTTTTGTACTGATTTCTTTAGACCTAAAAAGAACTCTGAAAATAATTGTAATATTTATAAACTTGCCAACTACATTTAAAAAGAAACTCTAAAGGTGTCTTTTTTCTCAACATATGAAGAAAAAGTTTTCCTGATGAACAAGGCACCTTGTATGGTAAGGAAATATAAAGAAAATATTTTCTACAAATTATAAATCTATGTGCACAAAGGTGTAGTTCTCCCAGCTGCATATGTAATATTTTAAATAACACACAATAAAAAAATTCAAAACACAGATTGAAAAAATAATCCATGTGGCTAATACTCCAGTTGTTAAATATTGCAGCATATATGTCACTGTAACAATTGCGGAAGATATTCTAATCAAAACCTCTTTGGAAAGACACTTTAAAAGTACCCAATATTGGCTGGGCGCGGTGGCTCAAGCCTGTAATCCCAGCACTTTGGGAGGCCGAGGCGGGTGGATCACGAGGTCAACAGATCGAGACCATCCTGGTCAACATGGTGAAACCCCGTCTCTACTAAAAATACAAAAAAATTAGCTGGGCACGGTGGCGGGTGCCTGTAATCCCAGCTACTCAGGAGGCTGAGGCAGGAGAATTGCCTGAACCCAGGAGGCGGAGGTTGCAGTGAGCCGAGATCGCGCCATTGCACTCCAGCCTGGGTAACAAGAGTGAAACTCCGTCTCAAAAAAAAAAAAAAAGAAAAAGAAAAAGAAAAAAGTACCCAATATGTAACCCTGGCTGTCAAATTTCAATCTAAAAGTTTTTACGGCTAAGATGCAATCTCATGAAAATAAAAGTGCGTACAAAGGTCATCTTATCAGACTGCAGTACCTGGCATTACTGGTGTGACTTTGGTACAAGCTGGCTGGGCTTTTATGTTCCTTTTCATTACTATGTGCACATGGTAAACATTATATTAACAACAATCAATTTTTATCACTACAAGTTTTACTACTCGCAGAATGCTAACAAACATTGTTTTAAACATTTCCAGATCATGACAAAGTTTTTTACCTGAATATAAACAAAGAAACTCCTAGATTTAAAAACATTTTTAAGTGAACACATAAACGTATAAGGAAAAACATATGAACATACTATTTTTATAAGTATAAAAAGTTCCAGCTTCTGATAAAATTTCATTTCTTTTTCCCAGTGTTTTTTTTGTGTTCATGCATTTCTGTTTTGCTAGTTATATTCTTTTTCCGAGATGAGGTATTAGGAACAACTGCACTAGAAGGTCCACTTGTAGCTACACGAAACAAAAACAACAACAAAAAAACTATTGCTTTAATTTACACAAATAATCCAAGTTTAAATAATACTGCTGAACTGACAAAACAATTCTTGTTATAACTGTAATGCAATCTTTTACTCTTCAGAATTCAACAAAAACATAAAAAGCTAATGGCAATGGGCTGTGTTCACAAAATTAATTTTTTGTGAGATGCAACTAAAGTGCTTAAAGGAAAACTTAAAACTTAAAAAATGTTTGAATAGATAACAAACAATGACCTAAGAAACTAGAAATAGAGGGTAAAAGTAAACCCAAAGGAAGTAGAAGGTAGAAAATAATTAAAATAATTAATTAAAAATAATTTTAAAGAATTATGTTTTAAACATAAAACCAACAGAAAAACAAAGAGCCAAAAGTTGGTTCTTCGAAAAAGCCAAGAAAATTGATAAATCCCTAGTGAGAATTATTACAGAAAAAAAGAAAACACAAATTACCAGTATCATGAATAATAGAAGTTATTACCACATTCATTAAAAGATAATAAAAGAGCAAGAAAGTTGACAATTTAGACATAACGAACAAATTCCTTAAAAAATACAACTTAAAAGTGTTACAAAAAGGAAACAAATTCTACCAAAATTAATTGATAGAAAATTAATTCTATCAAACATTAAAGGAAGAAACAAAAATCTTATAAAAACTCATTCAGAAAATAGAAAGCACTTCCTAATTATTTTATGAAGCAGCATTCCTCTGATACTAAATCCTAAAAAGGGCATTACAAAAACAGAAACAAAACAAAAACTACAAAAAAGTATCATTCTTTCACAAATGCAGACGCAAAAATCCTCAAAATCAAATTCAGTCCAGCACTATATATATATATATATATATATATATATATATATATATGTGTGTGTGTGTGTGTGTGTGTGTGTATATATATATATATGTGTGTGTATATATATATATGTGTGTGTATATATATGTGTGTGTGTGTATATATATGTGTATATATATGTGTGTGTGTGTATATATATATGTGTGTGTGTATATATATGTGTGTGTGTGTGAATATATATATATATATATATTTTATCAGCATTTTTCTATCTTACCTTACCTTCTTGGCATATTTGATTGTATCTTTGATCCTTACTGAAATGCTCTCTTACCCTGACTTCCAAGATATTACTCTGTCGTGATATTCTGTCTCTCTCATCTTTCTACTTTACTTGTTGATGATCCTTCTTCCTGCTTTCTTGTCCCAGACAGTGAGATGCTACTCTGTTCATTTTTCTTATCCTATGTATTTTTCCTCAGAGAATTTTATAAACCTTCACACACACACACACACACACACACACACACACACACACACACACGACTGAGTAGAGTTCCTCCTAGTAATGCAACGTTGACTTAACATTTGAAATGTAAAATATAACACTATTTTTACTTTGTTACTTAAAAATGTATATGAATTAATGCATTTATTATGTGTCTAAAGAACAATGTACTAGGAGTCGAAATGCATTCAAATCCTAGGTCTACTGACTACTAGCTATGCAAGCTGAGATTAAGTTACTATCTCTGTTACTTTTTTAAATCTGTAATGGACATAAGAATGGTAATACCATTCTTATGGTAATATCATAACCTCTAAAGGTTATGATGAGAACTATGAGAATTAATAGAAAAATGCTTATAATATAAAGAACTATACAAATGTTAGCTTTGTGTGGCATGTGCGATGCATCACAACTTACGTTTAAGATACTATTCAATGGTCTGTTGCTTCATATACTTATTAGTTGAAACGCACAAGGTTCAAATCTGTAAAACTTGTGGTTTAAGATATTGTCTGGTAATCTGATAGAGCTATAATCAGGTATAATACATCAAATCAGTAGCACAGAGTGTTACTGAAGTTCTTGTTTTGACAATCATATAAATACATTATAAGTGGAAGAGGTTGGGTTGAGTCTTGAAGGATGTGAAGTAAAATGGAGAACATTTTAATAGAACAAAAATGGCATGAATGCTAAGGGAATTTATTTGGGGAGAAGTAAAGAGAGCAGTTTGGATACAGTATAACAATTAATAGCAGTTACCATTTACTGAGTGTTTACTGTGTGTGCAAAGTACTTTATATATAAGATTACAATCATTTCTGACAATTTTATAAAGAAGGTACTATTACCCTGATTTTATGACTATGAGACTAAGGATCAGAGAGGTTAAGTAACGTGTCCAGAGTGACACAGCTAATAAGTAGCAGAACTGGGATTTTAATCTAGGTTCCTCTGACTCTTTTTTTTTTTTTTGAGACGAGTTTCGCTCTTGTAACCCAGGCTGGAGTGCAATGGTGCGATCTCGGCTCACCGCAACCTCCGCCTCCCGGGTTCAGGCAATTCTCCTGCCTCAGCCTCCCGAGTAGCTGGGATTACAGGCACACGCCACCATGCCCAGCTAATTTTTTGTATTTTTAGTAGAGACGGGGTTTCACCATGTTGACCAGGATGGTCTCGATCTCTTGACCTTGTGATCCACCCGCCTCGGCCTCCCAAAGTGCTGGGATTACAGGCGTGAACCCCCGCACCTGGCCCGGTTCCTCTGACTCTTAAGCACAAACGCTTAACCAAAAGAATATTTGAGAGCATTAAGAGGAGAAGAATGAAGACATTTGCAATGAGGCTGTCGTAAAGTCTTGGAGGTATATGAAATTCTCTGAGGAAAAAAGATATAGGGTAATAAAATGAATAGAGTATCATGTTCTTGTTTGGGATAAAAAAGTAGGAAGAAGGATCATCAAACAAGAAAAGTAGAGAAATAAGATAAATGGATAGAATATCACCATAGAGTAATAGGGTGAGAGAGCATTTCAGGAAGGGTCAAAAATACAATTAAATGTGCCACAAAATTTTTGAAGCTTAAAAAATACAATTATATATGCCACAAAATAAAAGTTGCTTAAATTTGGTAGTCACATAATCAGATTAAGAATGGAGAGATGAAAACAGTCTCAGGAAAGAGAAATATTTTTTTGCTTTCTTTTTTTAATACTTTAAACAGGGTCTTGCTATGTTGCCTACTCTAGACTGGAACTCCTGAGCTCAGGTAATTCTCATACCGCCACTTCCTGAGTAGCTAGGATTACAGTTGTACATCACCATGCCCTGCCCACAGAAGTTTTCATGTATCATGATGCCTTAAACTCAAAAAAACAATAATTTTTAAAAAAGCAAAAGAAGGTAGTCCACAAATTAGTTTGGGGAGAAGTGTGATTTTGAAATATATTTTGTTAACAGATGTGGGGAGAGCAGAAGATGACAAGGACAAAAAACAAATACATATCAATAGACTAAAAAAATAGATTTTTAACCCTTAGGATCATGATGCTCCAGGGAAGGGTAAATATCCTAATTAAAATAAATTTAACATTTAAAAAGCAAGTTATTACTCCTCTAATTTCTGTGCAAATCCACAAACTCAACACACACACATATCCCTAACCTGGTTTGCTGCTTGCTTTAGTACTCTTTAAGGTAGCTGGTGGTGTTGGGAGGATCTTTGCAGGTGTATATGTATTTAAAGATACTTTTTTTCTCATTATTGGACTGGAACGCAATGCTGTAGAGGCTGAAAAAAATAAACAAACATGTTAATTTAATAATTTCCTGGCAATTTCTTACCAATTGTATCTTAACATTATAGAAAATTTCTTATAATTTAGTGACCCTACATAATAACAGAAGAAAATGGTCAAGGCAACCTTTGCAAGGTAAATTTAGCAAAATCATCTTTTTAAATAGACAATTATCTTATGGTCTTAGACAAATAGATGTTTTGTTTATATTGTAAATAATAAACATTTGAATAGTATGCACCAAAGGAATGCCAAGAATAGAGCAACAAGCTTTATCCTTTCCTGACAGAAACTGAGGTTTTTAAGCCATGGCAAAGAGCTAATGGCATAGTTTTCTTGCCTGGTAACATAGTAAGTAATACCCTGGCGTAGTAGTTCATGCTGGAATTACAGGCATGAACCACCATGCTTAGCCAGGGACTGGGAGGATAAATTTCAATTGACTAATACAGAACAATAATTTGATTTACTTATTACTTATAATTTAGTTAGGCCAAGGGAGGAGAATCACTTGACCCCAGGAATTCAAGACCAGCCTGGGCAACACAGGGAGACCTCGTTTCTATAGAAAATTAAAAAATTAGCTGGGCCTGTGGTTCCAGTTACTTGGGAAGCTGAGGTGGGAGGACTGCTTGAGCCTGGAAGGTTAAAGCTGTAATGTGCCATAATTGTGCCACTGTACTCCAACCTGGGTGACAGAGGAAGACTCTATCTCAGGGGAAAAAAAAATAGAGTCTCAAATTGTTTCTCTAAGAAAATAACAATTATAGATTCAGGGATGTTTCAACTGCAAATATAATGGTATACTAAACTATCATATTTAGGAATACACTAAATAAGTTATAAGTAATAAATTAATACTATTTTCCTATATTAGCCAGTTATCTAAATGAGAGGGAGGGAATTTTAAAGTTGGGTTTTTCGGTTCTCTTTCTAACTAAGGTGGAGAGATTAAGAGGTATGAAAAGGAAAAGTAGGGATAATTCTTAATTATGGAATCCTCTGGGCAAGGACAGGCCACAGTATGAGAGGAGAGACTATTGGCATGAGCTTCTAGATTCCTAAGCAAAGAAAGAAGCTGTATGCTTTTGAAAAATCAAGATGTGGGCTATCTATGGCAGATGTGTCTTTGATGGTTGACACCTATAATGAATGATTACATATTTAACTGACAGAGCTCAAAGCAGTCACTAATGAAAATAAACTAAGTGATAAAAAGTCTTAAAACATCACACAAAACAATATAGCTTTACTTAGTCCTTTCCTGCTTGCATATTTTTATCCCACTCTATGAACTTCCATCACTAACTTATCCTAATTAATATACCTACTCCTTTTTCTCCAATCTGAGATTGGTACTTCTCCATTGTAAGCTATCTTCTGGTTACCACAATATTTATTAATTTTGTCTCAGATGAGGAAAAAAACTTGGAAGACAGAGAATGATTAACAGTTCCTTTTCCCTTGTTATAAACACCATAAAATGAATATAGTTCTATGTATATGATTCTACACCTGGATAACTCAGAGAACTAATTGCAAATAATATAAATATACTATAATCTAATAAATATTATTCCCATAGTTATTCCATAAAACGTTACTTTCAACATCACTGGCACCCTATTCTCTTTGCTATTCAAAAATAGCATTTTTTTCTTTGCTATTCAAAAATAGCTATTTTTTTCATTTCAAAAATGAAAAAAATAGAGGCTTTAGAAGACCTGGGTTTTAGTCTTGCTTGATCACTAACTCACTGATTTCCTCAACTGTGTGTTTCTACAATTTTTCCTTTAAATAGAAAAACTGTTTCTAAATGAAATCTTAAAAAAATAGACCAAAGTAGATACTATGGTTGAAGCCACCACAAAAGACACAAGCCCTAACCATTTAGCATCCTCTCTTCCTCACGGAATTTCCAAAGACTCTTGGGAATACAGTTTGAAGATCAATGAACTAGATTATCTCTAAGGTTTATCCAATTCTATGAGCCACATTAAGCACATTTACTTTCTCATCTATTTCTGTCAGTAACTAATTGCATGAAATTTTAAGAAAGCTAGAGGGACTGAGGTATAATTCGTATCCATGATATAAAGAAGAGCTAATTAGAAATTAGCACAACTGGAAAAAGAGTCTAATATCCTTTGCTTCATTAACATACTTCAATTATATACTCTGATGAACTGAATTCACTAACCACAAAAATGAAACCATCAAGAGTACCATAGAATAAACCTTAAAATATTATATTTTTGTAAATATTTTAAATTCTCCTTTTATAACAATGTCATTACTACTTCTATTACCTTCAAATCATTCACTGTAAGTCTTCTAAAATCTTAATAGTGTTGATATCTACCCCTAAATTCTTATTTACTAATTAGAGTAATTCTTTAATCTCTATTTTAAGATTTGAAATCCTTGCCCCTGGGAAGGATTTGGAATCTTAAAACAGACATTAATGAAACACCATTAAGGGTGAAGGGGTAAACTACAATGTATTCAGTATCTCTACTGCATTCTGAGGTAACAGCATTGTCCATTCTATCAGGTTATAGAGAATATAAAAGGAGAAGACCACCTTCATTTTCCTGACTCTGACCTTTATTGCTTGGAAAGTTATTTCATTTGGAGTATTATCAATTCTCAGAATCAGACACGTTTATATGCAAATGTTTAAATTAAGACCTACTTCCTAAAACCATCCCTAAAGTGAAATATTTTAGTACACTCACGAATATACATCTCTATTACCCTAATGATTGAAAGCTGGCCTCTACTATCAAAAAAGGGAAAGGTCACTACTTCGTACAAATGCAGGAGGTATCATTTGGACAGAATAAAATGTGAACAGAGCTCTCTAGAATTATACAATGTGATGGCCCAGGAAAGAGAAGAGAATGACAGACATAAAAGTGGCATTCATTCTGAGAACTCTAATATCTTATTTTATCTTGAGCAAAATTTATTTTCAGCACTCAGAAAAAGAGGATTGATATACAAAGAAAGTTTGTCACTCTCTAAGATACAACTAGAATAGTAAGATTCTTAGCTCCAAGCAAAGCACTCTCCCCAAACAAATGCTTTCTGTACTGGAAATTCCAGAGTACTGAGGAATCCTATAGAGCTGAAAATGACAACTGCCAGCTGACTTCTCAAACCTAAAAAGGACGTCCTAAGCATTTCCAAAAATGATGTCCCTCGGAATAGTGCCACATGATATTTAATGTGTTACCAAAAAAGTGTTTTCTAAAAAATAAGTTTTGGAAAATCTGGGTTATACAGCTTTCTTTATAGAAAAATGTCAGCCTTTTATATGTTAATGTAGTTATACCTCTCCAAAGGGAGGCGGGATATAATACAGTTTCTAAAACTTATTTAACCATGAACATCTTTTCTTCAAACACACCAATTAACCTCTTCAGAATGTTTTCTAAGGTATACAATTTGAAAAGCTGTCGTAATTTGCTGTCTTTCATTAAGAGCCCTTTCTAACTACTTACCAAAGGTAGTCAGGAGATGAGTGTGTATGAATGGGTTAATGCGAACTGATATTTTGCAGTTTAAAAAAATTTTGTTATAAAATGATGTACAATAGGAATGTGAGATTTCTACAAACATAGTTTTAAGAAAAGACCACAAACCTATATTTTGTTGACTTCTATTGTTGTTTTGTTTGTTTGTTTTGGTAAGAAGAAAAGATTCTGGCAGAGAATAAAAAAAAAGAGGTACCTTTCACATTACACCAAATAATTCCTAATCATGCTCCTTTCCACTCCTTTGTCTCCTAAACTTCTACTCCTATTAATTACCACTACCTGCTTTTATGTTTTTATAATTCCTGTTATATTCAAATAGTATGTAGTTGCCCAACATCTAAATTAATAATGAAAGAAAAATTCCCTACCAATTTCAGGGGTCTTCCGTGGAACATCACATGATGGAGAAGCAATGGAAGCAAGAAATTCATCCACTTGCTTTAAAGATAGGGCATTATGAAGTGTTTCTAGAGGACAAATAGATGGTACCATGGAATACAATTCAAAGCCTAGAAGAGAAAAAGACCAAAAACAAAAAAAGTTGAATATTTAAAAATCAGTAATTAAGAAGGAAGACTACTGCTTAAAACTAGACAGTTTAGGTCTTTTCAATCTATCACATGCAAACACACAATCTCTCTGAAGTCATGACACCAGATGCTATGCAATATGGAGCTGGAACAAAATGTGACAAAGATTTCTTTTTAAATGTAATCATGTAGTACAGCATGCACACAATTTCATTCTATATTGGTAAAATCTAAGAATAATACTTTTAAAAAACCTAGGGGAAAAAAACAAAGAAATACACGTTTTCCATTTTTATTTTTTGAAGTCAGGTATATTCAATTCAATAGGTGAATAAGCTGATGCCACAAGATGTGTCCCTGATGCCAGGATGCTAAAGGTAACTTCTTGTTGAAAAACAACTATATAATTATTTTTGAATAATTATTTTAGATACTTTTCCAGGCATGCCAAGACCAATGATACTCCCTAGTGTGATCCCAAAACAACATTCATTCATATATGCTGGAATTAAAATCACAAAATGTATTTCACCTACCTTTACTGAAGTAACACATAATTATATTACTAAAATCACTGGCTGTGTAAAGTTAGGCCAAGTAAAAAGCAATACAAAATACAAATATGTTCCTATTTAACAATAGCACAGAAATACAAACATTTCATGAAACAACCATGCAAATATGTATTAATACCATCCGTGAAACAAAAGCACTTAAACGCACAGTTTATGTTTTTAAACAAATAGGATATAGGTTATTCACCTTTTTAAAAAAGAAAATTGCCTGTTTATTTAAATTTTATTCAACTGAATGGCTTTTAAAATTGCTTTCATATACTTTTAAAAATAACGAGTCTTTCTAAATCTGCTCTTCCAAAAATTCAAACTAATTTCCTCCAAGTAAATACTTATAATACTCAAATAAGTTATTACATAAAGTCCAACATCATTAACTTAAAAGTAAAAATTACCCTTAAGACTGCAAGACTCTTGGCTTCAATAGACGTGTGCTCATTTTTAAATTGACTGATGTTTGATTTATTTAAATACTGCAAGTAAATATTGACCCTAATTCTCAGTTAGAATAGAGAAACTTTGGTTAAAAGGGAATCTAACCTTCCCAGGAAAATAAGCAAAGGACTTGCAAAACCGATACGTTTTATTTTCAGGTGCAAACCGAAGCATGACAGAACATTACATATACTTTAAAAACAAAAACAAAAACAAAACTATACCATAACAGCAGCTAAAGCACCTAAATTAAGCACTAAAGAAATTAGGCTTGCACAACTGTTACATTTTTTTTTAGAAGTACAAGATTCATGCAAATGAGCACAAACCCTTTCTGTGCATTACACTAAACTTAATGATGTGCTCTTTTCTTCTTTCCTTATAAAGTTTATAAATCTTTTATAGCAAGTATTTTATTTCATTTGCCTGCTAGATTTTATAACAGGCAAATGACAATATAATCAATTTCCTCTAGACTACATTTTTTTCTGCTTATCTTTAGTAAATTTTTCCTACAATGCACAATGAAAGGGTTAGTGCAGCAATTTAAAAAGCCACCCTGCTGACATGTTCAGAAGCTATAAGAACATACCACTGGAGCCTAGAAATTCCACAGAGGAAACGGACCAGCACCTATAGAGGTGTAGGTGTTCTGCACAGAGGCCCAGAAAATAAGGTAAAGCACTGTCAGAAGATACTTGTTTCACCATGTTCCTTGAACTAAAGATGAAGGGAGGGGTAAGTCCATGGTATGTTTTAAAGATGGAAATAACATGAAAGTTAGGGGAAATAAAAAGTGAAAGGAAGAGTCAAATGACAATTCATAGGACAGATAAGACAACACAGTATTAAAAATGGAAAAAAGGCACCCTTAAAATTCAAAAGAAATATTTGTAGAATTGAAAGGAATGCATCTTATATGCATTTGTATGTGTGGAACATCCACACTTTTGAAAGGAGACTAAACCATAGTAATACAAAATCTCTATTTCTGTGAAATTTAACAAAAAAATTTTTCATTTTTAAAAACCTTCAGTTAAACACAGATGCTCCTAGATAATGCCTCAAATACTGGCTTTAAACACACAGCATTCAGTACAAAAACTATGGTCTTAAACCTGCAATGTCTCTTCTTAGAATTTTTGTGACTTCTGTTTTTCTTGTGACTTCTGTGTTTCTTCTAAGAGGTTCTTAGGCATGTGGATTCTTTAGAAGCTGCAGCTGTATGAAATAAGGATCATTTTCTTCAAAAAGTAGCATTTAAACAGCTACAATGAAGGGAAAGTGCATTAAGCTTTAAGGCTAAATTTTTACTTGTTGAGGATGAGATCTTCTTACTCCACCTTCAAGAATTATTAGTGCATTGTTATTTAGATGTGTTGTTAAAGGATCCAGAAGTGGGATAATGACCGTAAACTTGTGTTGAATCCTGTAGCTTTAAAAAAGTTTCTGAAAGATCTTACTTGAGTTTTTGAAAGACTTATTTGCAGTTAAAAAGAAAAAGAGTTTCAGGGATAAAAGTATCTTCATTCCATGTATAATACAAGCAAAAATGTCTAAGTTTTCTTTTAAATTCTTTGATCCTGAATTATTATAAAATGATCATTAAATATTCCCTCTTGTCCCACAATATTGAGCTCTATGTTAGAAGTTGTAATGCTGCAATAATTCCTCTTACAAATAATGGTCATGAAACACTTTCCTATTTAGCCTCAAAAATGGAATTTAACAAAGTTGGGTTTCTAGATCTTAACTTAATCTTCTTCCTATCAGGAGTCCTCTAAATTTTAAGAAAAAGCAGTCGTACTAAAGGGAGTTGGTTGCTTGATAACAGCAAACCACATTGCTAACAAGAACAAAGTGAATGCTGAACAAAGTTTTCAGAGTGCTCCAGACCAAATATGGTTTTGCTTTAGACAAATAGCCAGAAACAGATGATGTTATACAGTGAAATATGCATCATCAGGTGCCCAAGAACTTTTCAAAGACACATCTTATTTGGCTATTTGACATAGGTGGCTCCGTATTTTCGTTTAAATATCTAAATAAGACAACCATGTGATCAGAAAAGGAATTAGGAAGAAAAAAGTTATTGATAATTAAGATAAATTAAAGAATACTAATTGTAATTTAAAAATTTATGTACACTGATCATTTGAGAAATCAGAAGAAATTTTCAGATATTAATTTAGCATTAAAACTCATCATCATTGTGGTCATTTAAAAGCTTGATGAGTAATGTTAAATTATTATGTAAATTACAGCTGAATAGGGAGCTAGACAGTATCAATAATTTGGATCAATAACAGTCGGAATTGAATGCCAATTGACATTAAGGACAAAGAAATGAATGATACTGTATACCCCATGTTTGAAATAAAATAAAAATAAAAAAGGGATGAAGCAGGGAGTATCTTTTAAAATAAAAGCAAAACGTACCATTGGTTGGGTGTCGAGCAAATGAGATAGAAAACCTTTTAACAGCAGAACCGCGTGTGGCGTCTGAGAAAGAGAAAAACAGGTACCTGAAATTCGTAACAGCTACAAAAAGAAGAACACTTAAAAAAAAGAGGGGAAAAACAAATATATGAGGAGGTTAGAAAGGTGACATGCAGAAGGGACAATGAGAGAAGGTAATAAGGCAAATACTGGTTAAAAGAAGTTAACTAGCTTGATGACAGAGAAAAAGTGCCGAATGAAATATACAAAAGAAAGAAAGCAAGATGAGCTGGCAATTCTGGTAAATCCATGTTTACTGTCTAAAATAAATTTGTTGATAAATGAGAAAATGTTTTAAATAAAGATGATCCTGAAAGAGCTAGAACCACTTTTCTTAATAAAAAGGACACACTTCCAAGAGCCTCAAAACATTCTGAATATTAAAACTTAAGGAATATTAACAACATTGAGGATCTCCTTCAGCCAGAGATCCTAAAATATTCTCATCCCATGTTTATTTTTATAAATATATTGCCAATATGACATTTTCCTTTACTTATAAACATTCCATTCACTTTAATTAGCTCAGTAAGTAAAATAAGTATTAACAATAAAAGTTTAAAAGATCAAAGAAAAATTTGTTCTTTATAATATGGATTATCAATAATCTAAAAGAATACATGTAACGCTGTTCTAAGTATTCCATTTCAACAAACTTATTGTACAAGAACTCTAAGTCTAATTCAAATTAATAGTCTGATGAAACATGGATCCAAGTTGTAGATAACAGAGAGCACTGATAGTCATTTAGGCAAAAGATGACAGGATTTCACTTCAATCAGTCCGTGGCCTTAGGTTTATTTGCCTTTGAGAAATACTGCTCATGGGTGTGTGCATGGGTGTAGGTATGAATCTGTGTGTGCATGTGTGCACATACCATCTATGCAGCCAGAAGAGGTCAGCTTTTTACGATGAGTACGAGCATAATCCTGTAGGTTAGGTGCGCTTGAAGAACCCCCGAGCACCGAGGTGCTAAACAGGCCCGCACAGTGAGACCCTGATGGGAGTTAGAGAAAATACATACACAACGGGTGTTCTTCCATTCACATTGGGAATTCATGCAGCATGCAATTAACATGGCTCTTACCACATATAAGGCAACCTTTGGAAGTGCCTTGAACAGGCTCACAATAGTCTTGTAATTTCCTAATGATGTCAGTTTTAATACAATATTTATAAATACCACTATCATTTATCATATGTACAAATGGGAAATTTAACATTGGACAAAATGTTATCTTTGAGAGAAAAAAGTATCCATACAATAATGAGATGTATCCATTCTAAGGTATTAAAAACTGCCATAAAAATAACTTAGGACAAGAAAGGATTCTGTTAATCAATTTTTCAAGGGCAAGCCATATTAAAAAAAAAATCTCCTAGTACACATTAAGTCATATTAAATCAGTATTTTTTAATGTATAACTATAAATGACAAATCTTTCCTGATGCCCCTGAATTAAAAATTACTACTCTTTCTTATGAAATAAAGTATATCAAAACTTATTTATTTGTGAGAAGACCAGGTCCTTTTCAGTCATTCAAGGCCTAACTCACTTTAAATACTTAACAAATGACTTAAGATCTTAGTTAATAAGACTCCTAATGAAATACATTACTAGCAAATAAAACGGTCAGTATAAACTGATGCTCAATTTGTAGTTAAAGTCTTTACACCTAGTAACACTTCCATCACTGGGGAAGGATTAAATAAATATCTATCAAACATACTATGATACAGCAATAAGAAGGAGTAATATATAAAGATACTGTGGGAATATTAAAAGCTATCATTACAAGCTATATGAAATTAACTAAAGAGAGATTCTCAAGGGTAGGTATCAACACAGTTCATATACTTAGTACAGAAATCACAGTACATATATAAACTAACAATGAGATCTGTTTATGCCTTATTAAACCTATGAAGACAACTATTTACAGAAAATAATATGCCACTATCTCACAGTTTATCAACCATGAGCTTTAAACCATAAGTTTAGAAAGGTCTTTTTTAATGTTGCTTTGAGTGTTAGCAAAGAACCAATTATGTTGTATAGGTTAATAAAGATTAAGACTGCCACTGTGCATTAGTTTTGCCTTGGCTTTTCCTTAAGGGCTGCTCAAAGGAAAATTAATATATCCATAAAGGGTTTGAAGTATTCCCTACTTTAAAAGTATTTTTAATCAGAAAAATGGAAAGCTCCTTTTTGCATGCAATACCATCTTTTCATCTTTATCAACTGGGAAAATGAAGTTTCCTTCATAAATTAACTTACAGAGTACAAGATTAAATACCGGCATTGGCAAGTGAACTAAGTGGTTATTATTGCAGGCATTCAAAAGGATTATGCAACCAAATTAAATGCTATCTCTTCTTTATCAAAAACTTTGAGTTATACCATTTAACATTTCTGAATTAGTACACATTAAATAAAAACTACAGCATAGCATTTGGTCATGCTTTCACCAAAGAGTTTTACATGTGTGCACAACAGTGAGTTTAAAAAGGGTATGAAACACATTTCCTTTACACCACATACCTACAGTAGGATTCTGCTTCTGTTCCACAAGAGTTCTCGGTGTTCGCAGGTAATTAGCATTTTCAGATACAACCTGCATAAGGAATGCAAAATAAATGGAGTAAAACAGTAAAATAAATTCAAAAGTCCATACTTCATAATGCAGCCTGTTCCAGACAGACAAAGGTTAATAAGCTGTATGATAAGTATTAGTAGAAATACATAAAACATGAAAGATCATGCAAGATCCCCTTTTGAAGGGAGTCCATTTCATATGAGGTCCTTGCAATGAAGTGGTGCGAAGCAGGCATTCAGAATGAAACATCATGTATGAAACAAGACAGATGAAAAGAAACAATTAAGAGACTGATATAATTTCACTCTTAAAAGAAGCCATATGCCCACTCTTAAACAGCTCCTGTATTTGAAGGGGGGAAAAACAACCACAAACAAAAGAAAGGACAGACAGAGACTCTTGAGGTTACCATACAATTATTGATCCATGCATGGGCTTTATCAGAGTAACCTTTAAATATTCACAGCCTTAATGGATACCATAATCCCTTTTCCTATAATCAAACGCGTTGTATTTCCAAAGGGAAATTGCTGAAATTATCAGAAAAGTCATGTGTGACAGTAGACCTTCCAATGTAATAGAAATTATGTATATTTTAAGTTTCTAAATGTCATCACAGAAAGTCCTTCTGAAGTCATTTTATGTTGACCCATATTGTTGATGGGCACTTATGCAATTTTCTCTCTTATCTTAAAGAGAACATTAAAATATTACATAGCCCAAAGAAAAACAGACTGTATGTATTTCTTAGATATTTCCAAATAATTGAATAATGAGGAAGAAAATTATCAATATTAGATTTATCCTTCCAATTAACACTGGGCCACATAAATTCTGATATTTTAAAAAAGTTTACATTCTCAGCAAATTCCAAATGGAATCCATTTTTTTCAATTAAGTAGGAAAATGTTAATACATTTTCATACAATCAAATTATATAATTTTGTTTCTGAAAGTTTTAAAGGACAACTAAGTCACAAAGAAAGATTTCTTTCCTTTTTAAATAATTTTATTAATAAGCTAACATTCCAGGATAATAACATTTATTAATTGTTTTTAAAATCCTGGATATTTGGAACCTTCTCAGCAAAGATGCTAAACACATGCCTTGTAAGTGATTTCTTTCCCTCTAATATTGGCAGATATCATAAGTATTTTTAAATGAACTCAAAATTAAAAAACAGAAGCATTTACTCTGATGTGAAATACAAGGGATTAGATGTCCTCAAAGACAGCTGTTTGTTGCTCTGAATGCAGGGAGGAAAAATGTTTAATGAAGTAAAGTTTAAAAACCTGTTGCCATGAGCCAAAAATACTGGATGTGAAAGCCAATGATTTGGGGGAGACAGGGGAAGAAGTGATTTGTTCCCCTGATCTGCGTCTTCGACGCCCAGTACCCACACCACTGGTATAATGCAGCCAGGTACCAGTACCCTCTGGGCTAGACACACTCAGGGGGCTCTCTTCCTGGAAGTGAGAAAGGGGGCAAAAAAAAAAAAAAAAAAAAAAAAAAGCAAAGCATGCAAAGTTAGATACAACAGAGCCAAATGATCAGAAAGAAAAAAAAATACAGTTTGTTTGTATTCCCTTATTAATTTTTTAAAAAACGATTAAACAGCAAATTGGGAGCCAAGTATTTCAGTATTTGAGAATTTGATAGGAATGACTGATAAATCTAATTGTATGTGATAACAATTATGGAAACATTTTATTACCTTAAAAGACATAAAATACTTATACCGCTTCATAATTGTCCCTTCCCTGTTAAAACTGGAAGAATTTTAGTAAGTTTCTTTTTTAGCAACTTTTAAAATATAAAGGTTTCCTGCTTCATTTTATATATTCAAAAGATTTTGTGCTATTTGGGTAAATTTTCAACTGAAGGCATAAAGAATTGTGCAAAGGGTCAAAGAGATTTCAATACACCTAACTTAGAAAACTAAATCTGTCTGCCTGACATATTTTTTAAAATTCAGAGATTATAAGATGGACTCAGACTGTACCTACTTATACTTTCAAGCTATCTATTTATTTACCCCCTCCAGAGATTATTTACAGATTCACTAGGCAAAACATGCAGCAAACATTCTCACTTTACATGTCTGCATGTTCAGGTTTGAGAGAGTGAGGACAGAGTAAAATCTACTTGCACAAAATGAAGAGAACAGTCTTTTTCTCTGTGTGTCTTTTGGAAGTACAAACTTCTGATATCCATGGAGATGATGGACGCTGGAAAAAGTCTTCAAGATTTTACTTGAGTAATTTACCTTATGGAAGTAAAAGTTTAGCATGGCATAGAAATAATTCTCGAAATCAACTAAGTATCTATGAGAAAAAGGTTTATAAATGTGTTCTGCATTTTAAAAATTAACAAGGGCAGTGATTTCGTTACAACTTTTGTAAATATAGATGGTTGCAAAATGAAGACTTACAATACATTTTACTGTATTCAGTGTCATATAGGCTTTTGGGAGGGTAGAGGAGAGGGTTTAATGGTGACATTCTGAATAATTTGATTAACTATAGATTCCTTATTCAATAATATCAAAATCACTGCCCTCACATAAATAGCAGTGTAGATTATATTAATATAGCTTATTTTCCAAATTTCCTGAAATTAAGAATACCTGAACATAATCCCAGATGTCTCACTTTTTCCATTAAGCTATAATAGAAAAAACAATTCCAAGTTCTATAATTGTTAAACACCCTCTTTTTAACCATCTTCTTTAGTAAACTTAAAATATCACATTCAAGGGAATCTTAAGAACTATATAATTTCCATTATTAAGTTATAAGAATGTACTTTATGGACAGATCTTTTCCTATACAAAATTGTCAAACTGGAGCACATATATATTTGAAATTTGAGAATCATAAAACCCATATATTTGTATAATTCAGGGCTGTAGAAATGAGCACAATTCTTTTTGTTGTTTTCATTCTTACCCATTAACTGCTAAAAAATGTTATACCTAATTTTCAGACTTGGCATATTTAAATAATTATTTTTTCTAAAAGTTGATAGTTGTACCTTAATTTCTTCCTTTATACACACACACACACATATGTATATATGTATGTGTATATATATTTATATTTATTTATTTATTGACATGGAGTCTTGCTATGTTGCCTAGGCTGGAGTGCAGTCAGGGGCGCAATCTTGACTCACTGCAACCTCCACCTCCTAGGTTCAAGCAATTCTCCTGCCTCAGCCTCTCGAGTAGCTGGGATTACAAGCCTGCACCACCATGCCCAGCTAATTTTTACATATTTAATAGAGACAGGGTTTCACCATGTCAGCCAGGGTGCTCTCGAATTCCTCACCTCAGGTGATCTGCCTGCTTCAGGCTCCCGAAGTGCTGGGATTATAGGCGCGAGCTACTGTGCCTGGCCCCTCTTCCTTTATACTTTTACTAGAGCATTTAGAAAAGTTATAAGCACTGACCTCAATCAGTGCTAGGAGAATCATCCTCAGAAAACAGAGACAACCCCAAATAAAACTTAAAGTATAAAAAATGTATACAGGTGCCAAAGCTTTATTTAACAAGCTTCATTCTAACTTCTCAACTTTCCTTTTAAATGTTACTTTAGTAATTATTTAAATGTTTTTGTATTAGAGAGCACAGGAATTATTCTAACCTATTTATAGATCTTAATATAAAGGTAAAATTTTCAATTACATTATCAAATTTTCAAATTTCTATGAAGACTTTGCAATTAGGCTAACAATTTGGAATTTAATTTCTTTGCCTATAGTATCACTTGAATAAGTTATCGCTAGAGCATCTCTTGCAACTACTCTATACTTTTAACTAAAATTATTCCTGATCCATTAAATCAGGCTTTTAAAAAAAATTTCTTTATTGAAGACTAATGTAAATATTTCTAATGTGACAAGACAAAAAAAAAAAAAAAAGATTCATTTTTCAAGTTCCTAGAAACAGCTTTTTATTTGCATTCAACTTTTTATAAAAACTATATGTCAAGCTCAACATTCTAAAACTAATCTATTTTTGAACTGCCTCTATATTTTTTGTAATTTATTTTAAAAATAGATTAAATAACATTTAAAATTTTGTTGGGTTCCCAGGCTCCATAATTAAAGCTGTATTTTCTTTTCTGTTTTATTAAAATATAGTTAGTTTACTTCATGAAAAATGTGCTCTGATACATATACTTACATCATTTGTGGCCATCTTCCTAGATCTCGGAAGTGGAGACTTCCTGTGAATATGAATTGGCTCTGAAACCATTGGCTTAAACAATATAACAGCTCGATCAACCTCATCTCTTTTAGAAGCATGTGGTTCGTCATCATTATCAATTTTAAAAGGTCTCCTGCCTTCATTCTGTGGGCAAAGAATATAAAACACTTTTAGTATTCATATTTTAAAAATCTTTTCTGATGAACAGATTCAACTACCACTGATATAGGCACTTGGAACATATACAAGTATGTTTACTCAGATGAATTAACATAAATTGAACTCTTCTAACAGCTTAGTATTATGTTGTATACTATGAGGGAAAGGACAGAGTCTCTGAGTTCAAAAATATATACACTCTGGAAAAATTAAACAGTAAAATGACAATTAAAAAACCGCATAAGACTAAAAGTTTAATTACATTTCATCAAGTACAAGAATAAATAAACAATAATAATAAACGACAGTAAGAAATAATAGAGATCAGCTTTGTTATACAGGAGTGTCATCAACCTGAGCATAAACTAAACAGCATTTAAATTAAAAACTTTTAGAATATTTAAATCTATCCCAAATATTTCTAATAAATGTGATAACTACATTAAAAGTAACAATCATTCAATGACTCAGTAAGTATTTACTGAGGATATGCCATGTGCCGTTAACTGTGCTAGGGCACAGGTGAATAAGACACAGTCCTAGATTGCAAGAATCTTACAATATACTATGGGAGACTGGCAAGCTAAAAAAATTTATATCAAATATCCAACTATAAGATAATGCACACATTGGGCCATAGTAATACAGTAAAACACATATTTTAAAGTAATAAAAATAGACAAACTAAAACTAAATGTAACTACATTGACGAATCTCATGAATATAATGTTGGCCAAGAGAAAATAAGCTGAGTACATAAAAGTTCTCATCAGGGCCAGGCACAGTGGCTCACACGTGTAATCCCAGCACTTTGGGAGGCTGATGTGGGCAGATCATGAGGTCAGGAGATCGAGATCATACTGGCTAACACAGTGAAACCCCATCTCCACTAAAAATACAAAAAATTAGCCAGGCATGGTGACACGCACCTGTAGTCCCAGCTACTTGGAAGGCTGAGGCAGGAGAAATGCTTGAACCTGGGAGGCAGAGGTTGCAGTGAGCCAAGACCGCACCACTGCACTCCAGCCTGGTTGACAGAGCGAGACTACGTCTCAAAGACAACAACAACAACAAAAACTAAACAACAACAACAAAAAACTCTCATTGAATGAAGAGTTATAGAGAATAAAAAGGTACTTATTTAATCAAATAAGGGATATCTAAAACTTGAAGGGATCACAAAACACTGAAAGATAAGAATGTCCACTATCACTAAATCTATTCATTTTACTCGACATTTCATCATTCACAGATGATGTTAGGACCATATACATAAAAAATCCAAATGACTCTAGGGTTAAACCATTAGAACCAATAAGTAGCAAGTTATAAGTTTGTTGGTTATAACATTTTTATAGAAACCTGAGTTAAAATTCAGTATGACAATAAACAAAAATAAAATTTATACAAATCATTTATGATAGCATCAAAAACTATAAAGGAACTAGGAATTAATCTGACAAAGATGGTATACGACAATTATTTGGTGGAAAAGTAACTGTGGTTTTTGTTATTATTTTTAATGAAAAAAATCATGATTTTATAAAAAAATATAGTTAAATAAATTCAGAAATAAACCAAGTCTTTAGACTAGAAAACCCAATACTGAAAAAGTATCATTTTTCTCCAAATTGATCTGCAGAGTAATAATGTAATCTCAATTAAAATCTCAAAGAGTCTTTTTAGAATATTATAAAGTGATTATAAAATTTATATGAAAATGCAAGAAACATGAAATATTCAACATAATCTTTAAGAATAACAAAGCTGGAGGAGTTCTGTACCAAATATCAATGTTTATTATAAAGCTATAATAATTAAGACTGTGGTACTGGTAGAGAGAGAGACGAACAAAGCAATCAAGTAAGACTAGAAGTTCAGAAACCAATCAAAATACAGACACAGTGCACGTCTGCAGTATCAGAAGTAGTACTATAGACATCAGAAAAAGAATGAACTCTTGAATATGTGATTCTGGGGCTTAGTTATTCAAAAAGTGAAGAAAACAAAACCGGACTGCACATCACATGTACCAAATCCAAAAGAATCAATTTCAGTGAATTAAAGGTTTAAGGTTATCCATTTTAAACACTGGCCTTAAAATTCAAGCAATCTAAACAAAAGATAAAATTCAAAAGTACTCCAATATGCATAAAAGTGTAGTCTATACAAATCATATTTTAAAGAATTTAAGCCATTTTCCTACTTAGTAGTTAAAATAAGAACTATTTATAGTACATTATTAAAAAATCTCTTATAGAAACCTCAGGAAAATCTAGAACCATACTAACTAAACACTGAGAGTTCCGCCTTCATTACCTCTCTGGAAGCTGGTCTATATCCATAGCCAGAAGGTAAATTTTTGTCTTCTTCACAACCTTTAGCTCCTGGACTAAAGTGTAATTCAACATGAAAGCGTTCCTCTGAGGAAAGATCCTAGGAAATATGACAGAACATTTTTAAAATTAGAAACATTAAGCTCTTTATTTATAACCAGAAAGACACAAATCAAAAGCTCTGTTTACCTTATTAGGATCCTCATAAAGCATGATAACAATCTGAGTCATGTAGTTGAGCTCATTGACGACATTTAAATAATCCATAGCTCGTTTCCACTGTTCATCCTTTGATTCCTGAACAAAAGATATATGTGGTAAGCATTTTCTCAAACAGTGTTACTTAAAAGCCACTTTATTGTCACTATGGTAGCTTGTTTAATCCTAGTGATACCAAATAAAATGAATACTTATTATATGTACAATTTTTCAAAATAATTGCACTACATTTAAAAGTCTTAGAAACTTATGTAAGCTTGTTTTGGTAAAATACTTTTAAAATCTCTTAACAGTACAAGTTTGAATATCCCTAATTGGAAAGTCCAAAATCCAAAATGCTCCAAAATTCAAAACTTTTTGAGCACTAACATGATACTTGAAGGAAATACTCATTGGATCATTTTGGGTTTTCAGATTAGGCATGCTAAACTAGTAAGTATAATGCAAATATTCCAAAATCCAAAAGCAATTCCAAATTTCAAAAAACTTCTGGTCTCAAGCACTTCAGATAAGAGATATTCAACCTATATAAGAAGTTCTAGTGGCAACATTTTTTTTTAACTGCTTATACCAAATGAAAAATAAAGAACTTTTTGAAATATAATACATACTACTGAATTTTAAGGGTAAGAGACAGTGTTTAACTTTTTTAAGTCCCAAAGCACCTAATATATTCATAACCACACAATACTATCTTAAAACAGGAATGCTAATTTTTCCCACCATCATATAGTTCATGTATGCAATATAGGCTTATCAATAAATATCCCTATCACACTGAAGTGATATTCAAAAATCAGCAGGAGGAGGCATATATAAATTCTATTGATCTTACCATCTCCTTCACCATTCCTCCATCTTCATTCTGAGAATCATTGGTCTTTAAATATGTAATCATAGAGCATCAGAACTGAAAAGGATCTTAGAGAACATGTACTACAAGCATTCAAAGTAGAAAATTCTATCTGAAAAGGCAAAACTACTCAAAGTAAAGTCTATAGTCAACAGTTAACAGGATTTACTTAAACCATACGTACATCACAGATAAATTTCCTTTGTTGTATATTATGTAATTACATTACAAATATATAAAAGCACAACATTTCCTTTTTGTATACAATAAGAGTATATAATATTATGGACTTTAGTACAGAATGCGCCTTGTTTTAAAAAGCAAATTATAAGACCACACATTGATTGCATGTTTTAAAATTCAGCATGTCTTTTATTTCTATTTCAGACATTATACTTCCCTGTGTGTGTGTGCACATGCATGTGTGCAAGTTTAGAAGATAATATATGAAGAGACGTATTTTTTTCAAAACTGATAAAGGAAAACATAAATTAGCATTACTGAGTTTCACTAAATTTAAGTTACCATAAATGATAAATTTAAATACTGAAAATTTTCATTAGATAAACAGATAATTGATCTTGTGATTTTGTGATACTCCAGTTTTAAGAACTCTATCTAATGTCTAATTCAACGTTGCAGTTACAGATTTTGCTAGGTCTTCTCTAATAAAGAGATAAAGTTAAGTAATATTTAGTAGTAAATTCCAGAACATAATTAATATGTAAGAAGCCACAAAAGTATTTTTTTTAAATTAAGGCCCCATTATACATAGTCCTGAAATCTTGTTCATAATCTTAGTTCCTTAACAAAACTTAAAAATAATTCTACAGAAAGATTTTACCGAGTTCATTTTGAATAACTAAAAATTACAACTGGGAATATACTGAGTAAGATTTTAATTATATTACTTACAGATTCTTATAAGGATACTAAAAGTTGGGATAATAAAAACAAAACATTTTGGTATAGACTTTAATTTTCACCTTAGTAAATACAGGTAATTATTTTCCCCCTGGAAACACTGATTTTTTAAATAACGAAGTTATTCAGTTTTTGTTTTAGAAATGCAGCCTGAATTCAATATATGCCCAACAAGCTCTAGATCCATGACTACCACCCTAGTCCAAATGACATCTTTTTGGACCATTGTAATAGTTTCCTAACTGGTTTCCTCATATTCACTCTCACCTATCTATTGTCCACACAACAATCAAAGCTTACAACCTTTGAATGGCTTCCCAATCCAATCAGAACACAAGGCACTGGCTCTTCAACCATATCTAATGCCATTTTATCCAATACTTACTATTATTTTCCAATCATAGGCTTACTATCAGTTCCTGTATTACTCATGTTCTTTATACCCTCCATATATATCAAAAGAGGACCATGTAAGAGATGTATCTCTCCTCCTCACAAACAATTCCATCATTACTCCTGGATATATAATCTTTTGCCTTGCTAATTAAGGGTCATTTTTCCCCCCTAATCCACATATTTATGCAAGGATGTTACTTTGCTATTCTTTAGTGGGACAAAGAAACAAAAAACTAAAAGAAAGAACATATGGATTTGGAATTTTGACTGGAACAGAACTTTGAAACAGCCTTAGGGTAACTTTGATAATTACTCTCAAGGACCAGTAATAAGATTGATTAGGAAACAGACATATACAAAATCATTACTATCTATTTCATTGCCCTTCTTTTAAAAGAAAACAAAATTGAATAATTTTCTTTTATAGATCACTTTGTATACAGATGTGCATAGATGTGTATACCAATATATGCACAGAAAAATAAAGAAACATTCTAATCTTTTGGCTAGTTTAGAGATGACTGATTTAGATGAGATTCTGGACTTCAAGTAGTACTACCCTATTATACCATGGTACTGAGTGGAGTGGGTGGCACTGAGGGAGATGTTAAGTGAGTTTTGTATGAATTATTGTGGTCAATGGGTATCACTGTGGCAGATTTTGGGTTTTCCAAAGATGGCTGACACACACATTCAATTCTACATACTCTTCTTACAATATGACAGTGACATTCGACCCATCTAGTGATGTGGGTTATTTCCTCTCCCTCTGAACCTGGATGAATCTCTTTGATTGCCTCAACCAAGAGAGCTCAGCAGAAGTGATGCTATATGATTTTAGACGTTAGGTCATAAAAATGCCATGCACTTGCACCTTGCTCTCTTAGGAAGCTCACTCCTGGAACTCGGCTGCATTATTTTGAGGAAGCAGGTCACATGAAGAAGCCAGATGTAGGTGTTCTGGTCGATAACTGCAGCTGAGGTCCCAGCTGACAGCCTCACGAAGCACCAAACAGTAGAGAAAACCCTTGAGATAAATGAGTCCCAGCCACTGTCTGACCATAACCTCATGAGACCCTAAATGAAACTTCCTAATTGATCCCAATAAACCCTCTAAATGATATAATATAAAAATGGAATGACTGTGGCTGTTTTAAGCCACTAAGTCTTGTCAGGTCATTAGGTAATAGTAGATAAGTGCCACAATGTACAACCAAACACAAAGTCCCATCAATTCTGACCCCTAAATGACTCAAATTCACCAGGCTTCTCTTTACTGACACCAGTCTATAAAATCATCTAAAATACTTTACATTATTGTTTGCTTAAATGGATCTTCTCTGAAGAGAACATCTTCATCCCTAAAATCTAGCAAAATGCTTGGTGTGTGTATATATATATATATATATACACACACACACACACACACACACACACACAGTAGGATATACATATATATATATATATATATATAGTAGTGTGTATATATATATATATATATATATATATAGTAGTGTGTATATATATATATATAGTAGTCCCTTGAAAAATGACATTAAGTAGTAAAACTTAAGGATGAACTACTAAAATTTCACAGTAAAAATAGCAGTTAGTGATTTAATTACAAAATTAAATATATTTGTTAGACTGAAATAACTTATTCTACTTACATTGCATAAGGCACCATAGCGAAGAATAGATAGCAAAGAATGTACATGACTTTCACTGGTAAAATATAACCTAGTACGAACATGACGTTCAGGAGACAGAACACCTCTAGAATACCTAAAATTAAAAGGAGACATGCTTTTAATTTGAAACATGACCATATAATAAAAAAACTACTAAATATTGAAATTATTTTCTAAAAATAAATTTTACTGGAAGTAAAAAGACCATAATTAGTAAATCTATTATTCTTCCAACCACAATATCGGATTTATCTTAGCGCATATTATTCTAACATGATGCAAACTCTAACTAAGACCTCTGAGAGCGAAGAACTTAATATTAGTCAAGTACACTGTAAATAGGTTATTTTAACTCCTTTAGTAGCAATGACAGAGGTCACAGACCTAAAGATGCTCACAGACATGAATGCTGCTAAATGGTAGATACATTGACGATCCCATGTGAATGATTACATATATTCCCTCTTCCCCATTCACCTTAGTTTTCTCTAAATTGGAGCCAAAAATAACTTAGGTTGGAAGTTATTAGGAATTCCTAGGTAATACTATTTTCACAGTATGCCAATGATATACTCCTTACTTCACAGGACCATCAAATTTAGAGCATAATTTAAATCTGAAGTATGTAAAAATAGATGCCTAGAGATTTAAAAAACCAGTACAGCTTCTTACACAGGATGAAGTTTATTTACAGTGTCATCATCTTGTGTCCTCTGAAGGTCTGAGCGAATTTTTCTAACCAGAGGAGTACAGTAGCCTTTGGCAATCTCCAGTTTTTCGGCTTTAGTTATACCATATTCCTGAGCAGAAAATGCATGACATTAGAAAAAGGATATAATGACAAAGAACTCTAAAAAATGTACTCCTAAATTTGTCTAGTGAGAGACAAATATTTTATCAAGCCTTTTTTGAATATTGAATAACTCCCAGTTTACATTTTTTATAATTGCAAATATATGATTTTCAAACTATTAAGTATAATTGGAAGGATTCTGTGGTGGAACTGAACAAAAGCCATTAATTTCTGAAGGGGGAGAATGAATGGATGAATACAATTTTTATGACTAGTATTCACTATGTCAGAAGGTTTTAAATGTAAAAACAACCCTAAAAGAAATGTGGATAAGGCCACAAACACTGAAGCACAATATGCAATAAATATATGAAAAAAAATTAAACCCTGAGATTTTTATCTTTCCACATGACAAAGATTTAAAAGGCTAACATAGCCTTCAAAACCTTTATTTTTTGAAGTTTTAAAAGTTTTAAATATTTTATTTTAAAATATTTTAAATTTAAAAAATTTAATTTTTTAAAAAATTTTTAGAAGCTTTAAAAATATTTTAAAAGTTTTAACTTGTGATGAGCAAAGATTCCATGAAATTATCAAATTTAATGACATAATCATTAACTCATAATCATTATGAGTTAATTGGATTTGTAAGGAATTAGCACAATGTGAAGTATCCAGAAAACATGGTAATTTTAAGAGTAATTGCAATGAAAATTATAGTTCAAAGTAGCAGAAGAGGAGAAAGATAGAAGGGAGAAAAGTGGGGGTAGAATGGGAAAGAAGAGAGAACAGGGAAGAGGGAAGAAACACACATACCTTCTCTCTTCAAGTTCATTCTACGATATCTGAACTTTAAGGCTATTTCCTGCTACCAGATACCTCCCAGAAAGATTCACATGGAATAACACCAGTATAGACATATTATCTCAAAACTGCCTAATAAAGAAAATGCTGACTGATTACAGATCAAAGTCCTATAGAAAAAAAACTTCTTGGGGTGATTTACCTTAAACTAAAGCTAAGTTGGTTTGATAATCTTGCCGATGTAGATGACTTTTAAATGGTGAATATGCAACAGTGTGTTTATGCGTAAATGAAAGAAAAATGTTGGAATCAAAAAACCATCAGGGAAATAATTTTTAAAGAATTTGTTATTAACAGGGTGTGAGAAAACAGGGATTTTCATACACTGCTGGTCTGGCTAAAAACTGGTTAAAGTTTCTGAAGCTAAAGAAATGGTCTTGAGTGAATGGATAGACATGTGCAAAGAGAGTGAAACATATTTTAAAAGTCTAGATTTCCAAATATGAGTTGGTTTAATTAATTATTCTTATATTCACACCATTCAGCCATCAGGAATAATAATGTATATTATTATTGTATATTATTTCCAGCTTTAATGGCATGGAAAGAAGTTCTTTAGGCTAAATGAAGAAAAAAATTAGGTTGTAAAATAGTATGATTTTTCTAATCCAGTTTTTGAAAAAAAATGTATTTGCTATATATATGCATTTATGGAAAAAATTATATGTAAATGAATTTAAGGAAAGAGTCCTGTAAGAATATTCCAAAACATTGATATGTTTTTCTTTTTTTGGTAATGTTAATTTTTTTGCTCTATCTGTATTTTCTAGTTTTATAACAAACAGATTACTTTTATAATCAAGAAATCTCTCTATTCAGAAAAGTGACATATTTTGCTTATCTGCCTCTATCAACTAGGACCAAATGTGTAGTTACAGTATCTGTGCCACAAATAGAACTGATTAAAATACCAGCTAAAGCTACTTGAAGACTTTCTGTGGTGATTTCAATGAGAATGTAATTGAACTTTCTTTGGCAAATGCTACTATAAAGAACTGTTTGCATTTCATAATCTACAGATAACCAAACAAAACATCTTCAAACTTCAATTAATATGTGTCAACTCAATTAAGATAATTTTAATATCAAATTTTGTCTTTAAATGTTTTTATTTACCACCATACCATCATGGCTATAATGCGTTATTTTTAAACCAGGGACCCAATTTTCTGAGGATTAAGCCTGGTTAACATGTAAAATTTTGATTCTATTGTAGCATCAACACCTATCAAAATTCGTTAAACTGTGAAAATACATAAAACAGATCATATGTATCACTCAAGCCTAGCTATTATTGGAATTACATAATTCGTATAGCATAGGCATAAGAATTAATCAATGAAAGAGTAGAAACTGTTATTTTAAGGCATAGTATCACTTTGAAGTACACCAGAATGCATGTATATACATTTCTTGTGCACAGTGATACCCTGTTACTCTACATTAGTTTATTCTAAACAAGTTAAAATTTTATATTATTTGACTGAGTCAAGTCTTGAAGCCTGAAATATTCTTTATTTGCTTGAGAACTATGTATGCAAAATTCTATTTTTTTCATTACAAATCACATTACATTATAAATTACTGTAAATATGTTTATAATTGTTAGTTATCTTTTTGGTGATTGAAAATACCTGCCTTCTGTCCACAGTCTTTGGATTTGTGAGGGCTAAAGTAACAAAGCAAAATAATATTTATTGACCTGATTCAACATTTTGAAAAAAAAAAAAAAAAAAACCTCCAAAGTTTCTGTTATAATAAAGATTGTCCAATGAAAACGTTAGGAAGATAAACCCAAAGCTGTCCTCTCCTTAAATTATAAAAAAATCTCAGGACTCCAGAAAAGCATATGAAAAGATCTCTTCTTTTAAAATTATGAATTTACCAAAAACAGAACTGATTTCTGTAAACTTGGGCATAATTTTGTCTGAAGAGTCAATTTCAAAATTAACTCATCCAAGAAAAATAATTTTAGAGTCATCTTCAAATAAATTCTCAGACCATCGTGAAGAACTAACCTAATTGCAGCAAAGAGAATTACTGTAATAGACTGAGAACAGCTGAGCTTTTAAGAATTACTTTGAGAGATACAAATGATGACTCAACTCCTTTATAACATACTAATCTTCAGTGCTTCTTCTGATATTTTTAAAAATTCATTATAAATATTTAAGTTACAAGGACGTGGTGAAAAATGTCTTTATATGAACAACACACATGAAATACACCATCTACGGAGGAGAAATGACCATCTAAAACACCATTAACACTTGAGTTTTCTTTTGGTCTCAACTCTTAGAGACCAACTTTTCATTCCCAATTGTAAAATTTTCAGTATATATAATGGAAAGAGTAAAGGGGTGAGATTAAATAAGCAATGCAATGGCACAGGCATGGTTATGCTAAACATTAGACAAAGCATTGTGCATTTATTTAGCCTCTGAGTAGGTGATACATTCAGAAATATTGAAAGCCTACCTTGAAAAGTGCTTATAACCTCCATAATCTTAAAGTCTTATATTCAGAGCTAATTGTTAAAAAGCACACTTATAAAACCAAAACTTACTATGCAAAATAAAACTTACGTTTTATAGAATAAAACTTACCTTTTTCATTTGGTAAATCAAAGAAATTGTAAGGGAATGAGTCCTGTTTCCTAAGTAGATGTAATTAAGGCCTAAAGACATATTCTTAATGTCTGAGATATTTTCATCTTCTTTTAAAAATAACTTTTAAAATAACAGATTCATACAGTAATACCTAAACTGTCTATATTCTATATTTGACCAAACAAATATATAGTTCTCTTTCATGCTGAAGAAACAAGCTAATTGTTAACATGTATACAAATACCTATAGGTAAGTTGTACTACTGTCTGAATTCTCAGTTTTTCAAAATCTATAGTTTTTCCTGTACTGTCTATGAATATTAGGAGAGGGATGCTGTTATTTTAACCATTTTTATACATGCATATTTGTAAGTTAGGCTTTTTGGACTTTTTCCATAATCTTTATCTTTTTTATGTATTTTGTACTTTCTGATTTTCAAACTTGATGTAGTCCACAGTTGGAATATCTGATCTACTCCAATCTCCTCTTTACAATATCCAAATAATCTTGTACTGAGTTGAAAGAAGGTCCAAAAACAGTATCTGGAACTGTGCTCTTCTAACATACTCCTGATCTCAATATGTTTTGTCACCTACCGTTTTATTATCAATCTAATTCTCTGTTTAATTGCATTTTAGTTATTTGAATTCTTGTTACACCTTTATTTTTATTCTCCTATAATGAAAAGACCCATGTCCCCTAAAAGAACAATTGTGTATATCTTGATCTCTAAGGATTATTTTAAAAAAATTTTTGCATAAAGTAAAAAGACTTGCAAAAAATTTTATATAAGGCCATAACTCTTTATGTCTTACTCCCCACATATTTCATTATATACATGGTAGACACACAACAGTGTTCAATAATTTATTCCATACTCTTTTCCATTATTTAGTTTGTTCACATATTATTACTAAGAGTATTAATTCTTAAATTTTAAAAATCCACTACATTCTTATGGCAGTGAAAATACTCTGTATGCTACCAGGATGATAGACACGTCATTATAAAATTGTCAAAAAACATATGTACAACACCAAGAGTGAACCCTAATGGACTATGGATTCTGGATGATATGTTAGTGTAGGTCCATTAGTTATAACAAATGCACTATTCTGGTGGGGGATAATAATAATCAGGGGAGGACACGCTATGTAGAGGCAGGGGGCATATGGGAAATCTTCATACCTTCTGTGTGATTTTGCTGTAAACCTAAAGCTACTCTAATAAATATAGTCTACAAAAAAAAGTCATGTAATCAAACTATTAGAAACTCAAATAACGTGATTAAAACAACCATAAGAAGCTTAAAATATAAATTCATAATTACATAATTTCCTCTTTAAAGTTACTGGTTTTCCAAGGACATAAAAACCAATTACCTTTTAATCCACCAACAGACCTTTTTGAAGTATCTATTTATTCAATATTTTTTAAAAAATTGATTCTTAAGAATGACTTACCTGAGGGATAACAATATCCGCTAATGCCTTCGAAAGCCTATATAACTCCATTGTGTTTTCTAATTTCAAGGAACCATTATGCTGGACATCATATTTTATACAGTCATATATATCAGGGATTTTACTAATATCATATCTTCCATTCTTTGTTTTAAAGTCTTTCTCTAACTTGGACCATCTACGTAGCATGAGCTCCAATGTTTCACTATGGTAAAGCTGAATATCTAAAACAAAGTAACATTTTTAGTTTATGCAACTTAAAAATCTGATTTAGAATACATATTAAAATGTTAGTAATTAGAAACTTTTTTAAATCTCAAAAATACAACTGTATGAAGTTAGGGAGTTACTATAGACATACACTATTAGCAACCATGTATTTAATAGACTTAGACAAAAGGTTAGAAAGCGGGCTTATAAAAGATTTTTTCTGTATATTATAGACTTTAATAAGAATAAGAAGAAAAAGAGCAACAATTATAACAAAGTTCTTTAAAGCTCATATATTTTTGTACTGTTATTTTTATTAGATTTATATAACTAAGTGAATAGGCAAACTATCCTTAGCAGAAAGGAAACTCAGACATTCAAAATAGTCTAAATGATCCATTTTCTGCCAGAAAAAACCAAGATGCCAGAGTTGTCTAAGTTATTAACCAAGTAAGCTTTGGGGCCAGAGACCAAGTCACCTTCCTGTTCCTTGCTCCTTCTTATTACCCTGCCTACTCACTGCTTAACTATATGGCAATGCTACATAATAAGATAATCAAATGAAAATATTTTATTTTCTCTTATGCTGTCATGAATAAAAACCACTATAACTTAGCCATTAGTATTTTGCTAGGTATACATTAACTCATACTATACATAGCTCTCAAGAGAGGCTTAATTTGTTAAGATCGGTCCATCTTAATTGGTACTTAATTGAATAGTAAATTTTATTTGTTCTATGCGCTAAGAAGAACATTTACCTGATGATTTGGGATCTTCCATTCGATGTCTGATTTGAGAAGTCAAACTCTGAATTAAGGAATAAACTTTATCACAGGTCTTCACAGGATTTTTAATTAAATGCATTGATTTGATAACAGAAATGCTTCCAGATGGAGTAAGCTACAAATGAGCAAAGTATATATTTTATATCTGGTTATACCTAACTGTCTAAGAGAACAACATAGACATACAAAACTTTCCAGCAGCTGGAGAATAATTCCATAGCAGAAATTAAAATGACCCCAAAATACAGCTGACCCTTGAACACCACAGATGCGAACTGTGCAGGACCACATATATGCAGGGTTTTTCCCTAAAAGTTACACCAAAATGTGCTGCTTCTCCTGCCTCCCCTTCCACCTCCTTCACTCCTTCCACCCTTGAGACCACCAACCCCTTCTCTTCCTTCTTGTTCTGAGCCTACTTAATGTGAAAATAAAGATGAAGATCGAAGACTTCTATGATGATCCAGTTCCCCTTAGAAAACAGTAAATATATTTTCTCTTCCTTACAATTTTCTTAATAACATTTTCTTTTCTCTAGCTCACTCTAGAATTTTTCTTAATATTTTCTTTTCTCTAGCTCACTCTATTTTAAGACTAGAATATAATACAAAATACTGAGGAACTTCCAAAAAGTATGTGAAAAAATTTAATTAAAAAATAAAAGTAGGCTGTGGATGGTGGGCAGCTGGGGTCCGTGAAGGATCCCAAGATGACCGGGCAAAAACTTGCTCTAAAAACCACTGACTGGATAGCTTTTTGGGAGATCATACCCCAAAACCAAAAGGCCATTGCTAATTCCCTGAAATCCTGGAATGAGATCCTCACCTCCAGGTTGGCTGCTTTACCTAAGAATCCACCATCTATTGGCTGGGCTTACTACAAGGCCATTGTGGCCAAGGCAGGCTTGGTGGATGACCTTGAGAAGGAAGAAGTTTAATGCCCTTAAGGTTCCTCTACCAGAGGATCCATATACTGCCCTGGTGGATGCTGAAGAAATAGATGATGTGAAGTCTTGTGCTGAGTGGTGTCTCTCTCAAAGGCCAGGGTTGTAGAATACGAGAAACAGATTGAGAAGTATTAAGAACTTAATTCCATTTGAACAGACGACCATTGAGGACTTAAATGAAGCTTTCCCAGAAACCACATTGGACAAGCAAAAGTATCCCTATTGGCCTCACCAACCAGTCAAGAATTTATAAAATTGAGTCCAGGAGGAGGCTCTGGCCCTTATATTGCAGATTTCTGGATATTGAAAATAAAAGTAATTATACCAAAATAAATAAATAAATAAAAGTAAAAAACTTTATTTCTCAACATAAGGTCTGTCAGGGTCAAGACACTTTTGTAAGCGGTAATATCAGACATTTAGTCCAATTAGTCTATTCCTAAAAAACGGAGGATCCTGGGAATTTATCCATGTCAATGGGGTCTTTTTTTACATTATTAACTGAAGAAAAATGAGTGCCCTTTAAATTTTTTTTAAGATTAGGAAACAAAAAGAAGTCAGAAGGAGCCATATCAGGACCACAAGGTAGATGCCTAAGATCTCCCAAAACTGTCCTTGTTGGCCTCCCAACAAGCAGGAGCACTGTCATGATGGAGAAGGACTATGTAGTGAAGATTTTGTGGGTGTTTTCTGCTATTGCTTTGGCTGACTCTCTCAAAACAATCTCATGATAAGCAGATGTTATTGCTTTTTAGCCCTCCAGAAAGTCAACAAGAGTAATGCCTTGGGCATTACACAAAAACCACTGCCATGATCTCTGTTCTTGACTAGTCTGTTTTTGCTTTGACTGGACCAATTCTACCTCTTGGTCACCATTGCTTTGATTGTGCTTTGTCTTCAGAGTCATCCTAGTAAAACCATGTTTCATCTTCTGTTAAAATTCCTCAAAGAAATGCTTCAGGATATTCATCACACTTGCTTAAAATTTCTGTTGAAAGCTTTGCTCTTGTCTACAGCTGATCTGAGCACAACGGTTCTGGTACTCGAAATTAAGCAGAAAATTGGCTAAATTTTAATTTTTCAGTCAGAACTGTGTAAGTTGAACCAACTGAGATGTCTATAGTATTGGCTATTGTTTCTGCTGTTAATTGTTAGTCTTCTTCAATCAGGGCATGAATAAGATTAATTTTTTCCTTGCAAATTGATGTAGATGGTCTGCCATTGTGGGCTTCATCTTCAACATCATCTGATCCCATCTTAAAACTAGTTATTCACTGGTATACTAGTGATTTCTTTGGGAAATTGTTCCTATAAACTTTTTTTAAAGTATCAATGATTTCACCATTTTTTTTTCACTAAGCTTCACCATAAACTTGCTGTTGGTTCTTGTTTCAATATTAGCAGAACTCATGTTGCCCTTATAGAGACTCTCTTCAAACTGACACCTTACTCTTATTAGTGCCTCAAACTAAATCCTGTTTAGACATGTTATAACCAGTTAATATGAGTTTATTTTAGTGTTAAAGAGAGTTGAAATTTGAGTACATATATTTTTTTCATAATGAGCATTTTCCATTAACTTTTTGAAGATCCTTTGTATATGTTAATTGACTGTTCATGTTATTGCTAAAGCTTCTAGTCAAATGTAGGCTTAACTTGGGAGTTAAGTTTTTGAAGAGTCAAAAGTTATACACGGGTTTTTTTTTTTTTTAATGTGAGGGGGATTGGCACTTCTAACCCCAACACTGTCCAAGGATGAACTGTATAGTAATAAGATCAAGAAGGAAGTAGATTCAGAATTTATGTTAAAAATATCATTTATTCATTTTTTTTTTTTTTCATTTTTTTAGAGACGGGGTTTCTCCATATTGGTCAGGCTGGTGTCAAATTCCCAACCTCTGGTGATCCACCTGCCTCGGCCTCCCAAACTGCTGGAATTACAGGCGTGAGCCACGGCACCTGGCCCCATGTTAAAACTATTAAACCTTAGCTATCATTATCCATAAAGAAAATTTAGCAGAAATACTCTAACTTAGTGGAATTTGATGACAATCTATTGACACTCTTAATATGTGTAAATATGGTTCTGCCCACTTGACATATATTTACATGTAATAATTCTAGGCATCTATTATTATCTTTTCCCAGATGGGTTACTGAACTGAGATTAAGTCACTTTCTTAAGGAACAAACCACTAGGATGTGAAGGAGTAGGACTCAAATGCAGGTAGTCTGGCTACAGACTGGTGCTCCTAACCACTATCTATTATGCTCTTGTAATGAATTTTTTATAAGTCATATATATATATATATATATTGCACTTTAGGTTCTGAGGTACATGTGAAGAACATGCAAGATTGTTGCATAGGTACATACATGACAATGTGGTTTGCTGCCTCCATCCCACCGTCAGCTGTATCTGGCATTTCTCCCCATGTTATCCCTCTTCAACCTCCCTACCCTCTGCTGTCCCTCTCCTATTCCCCCACAACAGACCCTAGTGTGTGATACTCCCCTCCGTGTGTCCATGTGTTCTCGTTGTTCAATACCTGCCTATGAGTGAGAACACGTGGTGTTTGATTTTCTGTTCTTGTGTCAGTTGGCTGAGAATAATGGTTTTCAGATTCATCCACGTCCCTACAAAGGACACGAACTCATTCTTTTTTATGGCTGCATAGTATTCCATGGTGTATATGTGCCACATTTTCCTTGTCCAGTCTACCACTGATGGGCATTTGGGTTGGTTCCAAGTCTTTGCTATTGTAAACAGTGCCACAATGAATGTGTGCATGTGTCTTTATAACAGAATGATTTGTAATCCTTTGGATATATACCCAGTAATGGGATTGCTGGGTCAAATGGAATTTCTATTTCTAGGTCCTTGAGGAAGCGCCACTGTCTTACACAATGGTTGAACTAATTTACACTCTCACCAACAGTGTAAAGTGTTCCTATTTCTGCACATCCTCTCCAGCATCTGTTGTCTCCAGATTTTTAATGATCGCCATTCTAACTGGCATGAGATGGTATCTCACTGTAGTTTGATTTGCATTTCTCTAATGACCAGTGATGATGAGCATTTTTTCCTATGTTTGTTGGCCTAATGTATGTATGTCTTCTTTTGAAAAGTGTCTGTTCATGTCCTTTACCCACCTTTGAATGGTGTCTGTTCATGTCCTTCACCCACCTTTGTTTGTTTTTTTCTTGTAAATCTGTTTTAGTTCTTTGTAGATTCTGGATATTAGCCCTTTGTCAGATGGGTAGATTGCAAAAATTTTTTCTCATTCTGTTGGTTGCTAGTTCACTCTAATGACTGTTTCTTTGCTGTGCAGAAGCTCTGGAGTTTAATTAGATTCCATTTGTCTATTTTGGCTTTTGTTGCCAATGCTTTTGGTGTTTTAGTCATGAATGGTTTTGCCTAGGTTTTCCTCTAGGGTTTTATGGTGTTAGGTCTTACATTTAAGTCTTTAATCCATCTAAAGTTAATTTTAGCATAAGGTGTCAGGAAGGGATCCAGTTTCTGCTTTCTGCACATGGCTAGCCAGTTTTCCCAACACCATTTATTAAACAAGGAATCAAAGTCATCAATAAAAATACAGTTTCACATTCTAGTTTTGACATTTATCTTGGCAAGTTATTTAACCACATCAAGTAAGTTTCTACAAATATAAAAAATATAAAGTGCAATTCTACTTCTGGTTATAATGAAGTAGGTAGTTTGGACTAATATATCCAGTGAAGGTACATAAAAATTCAGGCAAAGAATTTCTATACTTATGCTTTAAGGAATCTGCAAAATAACAAGGTGGTAAAGACTTATGGAAGCAAAATTCAAAGGTCAGTGATCCAGAAAGTGAGCCTAGAATTTAAGATGGTTTCTCCACTGGAAAAATTTATATTTATGAATATAATAAATGACTCCAGTCAAAAGAGTACATAAAGGAAACTTTATGGCCTAGAGAGCATATTTTGTAAAAGACAGAACATTAATAACTTAGTAAGTATCCATCTAGGGTTATTAATTTTGAGAATCAAAAAACAGCAAAATAAAAATAGAGAGGTAGAAGAAATAAAATATTAAGCAATGAGAATTAATCAAATGGAAAATAAGCACATAACTCAGAGACCTAACAAATCTAAACAATGGTTCTTCGAAAGGACTACTAAAACTAATTAAACATGGTTTTAAAAAGTTTTAAAGAGATACCATTTATAATTGCATAATATCAATCACCTCAGCCTAAATCTAACAAAGATACGCAAGAACTCTGTGCTGTAAAATATAAAACATTTAAAGATATTAAGGAATATCTCAATAAATGAGCTACACTATATTCACAAATTGAAAGACTAAAGAAAAAGGTGTAAATGTGCACAAACTACATATATAACGCAACCTAAATAAAAAATCCCAACAGTAATTTTGACCAGCTTGTTTTAAAATTTACATAATTAATTGCCTATTCTGACTTGCTTTTAGAATCAAAATAGTTCTTTTTCATTAATAAACATAAGAAAGTTTCTTCCTCAACATAGCTCACTTCTTTGTAGATACAGACTCAATGCTCCTCACAATAATAAAAGCAAGTCTAAGGTGTTAAAACCAGAAAAAAAATCTATAGAAGGTCCTAAGAGTATGAAGACGATACATATCTGGGAGATTTTTAAAAAAAAAACAGCCCTACCTACTGATATTAAACCAAAGAAACCAGGCTATAGAAATATATTTTTCGTGTCACAAATCCTAATAAAAATGCTTCTTTGAAAAAATCAAAAAAAAAAATAAATAAAATAAATAAAATAAAATAAAATTTACATAAGACTGCAAAAAAAAAACCAAGAAACACTTGAAGAAGGATCCATGGTGGTTTTGAGAGGTATTATTCACTGGCACAAGGATCAACAAACAGAATACAGAATCCAGAAGCCGATCACCCATATATAATAAAGATGGTACTTCTGTGTAGTGGGGAAAGAACAGTCTTTTCAATATGTTCTGCTGGGATACCCAGATGTACATTGAGTTGCAGGGGAAAAAATCAACCTTGATACTTTTAGCTCATAGCACACACAAAAGTGAATTTTATCTGGATTGCAGATAAATGTGAAGAGCAAAACAGTAAGCTTACAGAAGATCATATATATCTTATGGCCTAGGGTTAGAAAAGATATTCTAATTAAACTAAAGAGCTTCTGCACAGCAAAGCAAACTATCATCAGTGAACAAGCAAACTACAGAATGGAAGAAAATTTTTGCAATCTATCCATCTGACAAAGGGCTAATAACCAGAATCTAAAAAGAACTTAAACAAATTTATAAGAAAAAACCCCATCAAAAAGTGGGCAAAGGATATGAAGAGGCACTTCTCAAAAGAAGACATGTAGCCAACAAATATATGAAAAGAAGCTCATCATCTCTAGTCATTAGAGAAATGGAAATCAAAAACACAATGAGATACCATCTCACACCAGTTAGAATGGTGATCATGCAAAGTCAGGAAACAACAGATGCTGAAGAGGATGTGAAGGAATAGGAATGCTTTTCCACTGTTAATGGGAGTGTAAATTAGTTCAACCATTGTGGAAGACAGTGTGGCAATTCTTTAAGGATCTAGAGCCAGAAATACCATTTGACCCAGCAATAGGAATATATATATATATATATATATATATATATATATATATATATACACACACACACACACACACACACATATATATACATACATAAAATAAATATGTATGTATATATATGTGTGTGTATATATATAAATAAAATCAATACCCAAAGAATTATAAATCATTCTACTACAAAGACACGTGCACACATATGTTTATGGTAGCACTATTCACAATAGTAAAGACTTGGAACCAACCCAAATGCCTATCAATGAAAGATGATAGGATAAAGAAAATGTGGCATGTATACACCATGGAATACTATGCAGCCATAAAAAAGGATGAGTTCATGTCCTTTCAGGGACATGGATGAAGCCAGAAACCATCATTCTCAGCAAACACACACAAGAAAAAAAAACCAAACACCAAATGTTCTCACTCATAAGTGGGAGTTGAACAATGAGAACACATGGACACAGGGAGAGGAACATCACACATTGGGGTCTGTTGGGGGTTGGGGGGGTAGGGGAGGGATAGCATTAGGATAAATACCTAATGTAGATGACAGGTTGATAGGTGTAGCAAACCACATGGTATGTGTATACCTATGTACGAAACCTGCATGTTCTGCATACATACCCAAGAACTTAAAGTATATAAAAAAAAAGAAAAATATATTCTAAATAATATATTATAATGCATTGACTATAAGGGGAAAAAATAAACTTGGAAATCATGAAAAACAAGAACTTCTGCTTATCAAAAGACATCATTGGCTGGGTATGGTGGTGCAAAGCCTTGGGATGTCAAGGCAGGAGGATCACTTGAGGCCAGGAGTTTGAGACCAGCCTGGGCAACATAGTGAGACCCAGCCTCTACAGAAAATAAAAAAATTAGCTGAGCATGGTGGTGTGTACCTGTAGTCTCAGCTACTCAGGAGGCTGAAGCAGGAGGATCACTTGAGCCCAGGGGTTTCAGGCAGCAGTAAGCTATGATCATACCACTGCACTCCAGCCTGGGTGACACTGTGAGGCCCTGTCTCCAAAAAGAAAAAAAAAAAAGACAAGACATAATTAAGGCTCAGAGTAGGTCATGTTATCTATAATACATATAATAAAGAACTCATATTCAGAATACATAAAGAACTTCTATCACCCAAGAAGAAAAACGCAGACAATTCGTAGAAAAAGAATAAGGACAAGAGACTTGTCCTCATTAAAGAGGATATCTAAATGGTCAACAGACATTGAAGCCACAATCAAGTACATTCTATGTATATCCACCAGAGTGGCCAAAACTGAATCATCTAAGAATCCCAAGAATGGAGAATATGTGAAGTAATGACAACTATCATGGACCTCTGGTGGGAGTGTAAATTGGCTCAATAGCTTCAGAAAACAGTTTGACTTTATCTACTAACATTGTACATAAGTATACCATGGTCACAATAATTCCACTCCTATAATATACCCAAGAGAAATGTATGCTCATTGCACAGAAAGCATACAAGAATATTCATGGCAACTTTAATCCTAACAGTCCAAAACTCTAACAATAATAGAAAGCATATATAAATTGTAGTATGTTCATAAAATAGTACATGGATCAACAAACTATAGCTTGCAGGCCTAATATGGCCTGTGACACAGCCCATGAGCTAAGATGGTTTTTACATGCTTAAAATGGAATTAAAAAAAGAATATGCAACAGAGACCATATTTAGACTGCAATCTAATTTTTTTAAAATAAAGTATTTACTATCTGGGCTTTCCCAGAAAAAGTTGGCCAACGCTCAAATGGAATACAACAAACACAGTAATGATTAAACTAACAATCACCATTACTTAACAATATGGTTGAATTTTACAAATATAGTATTAAATAAAAGAAGCCAAATATAAAACATATTCTATTATATGAAGCTTAAAAAATAGTCAAAGTAAATTAATACTGTAGAGCCATTATAGAAAATAGTATGAACATTGCTCAAAAAACTAAAGACATATGATCCAACATTCCCACTACTAGGTAAGTAGCCAAAGGAAATGAAATCATATGTCAAAGAGATATTTGCATTCCCATGTTTATTGTAGCACTGCTCACAACAGATAAGTTCTGGAATCAACCTGAATGAATAATGATGAATAGAATGATGATCAACAGATGAATGAATAAAGAAAGGATAGTATATATACACAAGGAAGTATCATCATCTAGCCTTAAAAAAGAAGGAAATCCTATCATTAGCAACAATATGGATGAACCTAGAAGACATGTTAGGTGAAATAAGCCAGGCACAGAAAGACAAATATGTACAATCTTACTTATACGTAGAATCTAAAAAAGTTAAATTCAGAGAAGCAGTGTAAAATGATGGCGACCAGAGGCTGGAAAAGAGAAGGGGTTCAGAAGATGTTGGTCAAGGTATATACAATTTCAGTTAGATAGAAGGAATAAGTTCAGGATATCTATTGTACAAAATGGTAATTACAGTAACAGCCGTGTATTTTATTCTTGAAAATTGCCAAAAGAGTAGATTCTAAATATTCTCATCCCAAAAAATAAAAAGGATGTGAGGTTTACCTATGTTAATTAGCTCGAGTTAGCCATTTTACAATGCATATATATCTTAAAATGTGTTTTATGTTTTAAATAATTTTAATTTGTCAATTAAAACCAATAGATTTAAAGTTAGAAAAAAGCCAAAAATGAGACTAGACTGGCTAGAGACTATACTTATTATCCAATAAGTATTCTGGATATGCAAAGAACATAAAAAGTCAGGATAGTAGCTTTTTTTGAGGAGGTAGGAAACGGGATACAATTAGGAAGGCACATACAGAAGCCAGAGTTGTTTCAATATTCTATTTCTTTACCTGTAGGGTGATAACATGTGTATTTGCTTTACAACACAATAAGCTCTACCTTTCTGTTTTATGCACTTTTCAGTTTTCTGCATGACATATTTCACAATATAAAATAGTTTGCTAAGACCCACCTTTTCATAATCTTCAGCAGTAAAATCTCTGTCTTTCTGAAGTATTTCATGAAGCCTTGCCTTCACACGTTGTTGACAACTGCTCAAAGAGTCACTATCACTATCCAAAAGACCATTCATATTTGCACTCTTCACCATTTGAACTAGAATGGGTGTAAGCTCTCCTTCCAAAGCTAAAAGCCCCTAAGCATATCAAACAAAGAAAACACAGATTTTAAAAATTAATATGTAAAATAATAATTATTTTGTTACATACTGATTTTCATAAAGTATAAGGTAAGTTTTATAATAAATAAACTTTATTAATACTATAGTTCATTACTGTCATCTGGGGGTTTTACTTAAAATTTCCAAATATAGAATTTTTAAATATTGCCTTAGTTAAAAAAAAAATTTTTTTTTTTTGAGACAAGGGTCTCACACTGTTGCCCAGGCTAGAATGCAGTGGCATGATTTTGGCTCATTGTAGCCTTGACCTCCTGGACTTAGGTGTTCCTCCCACCTGAGCCTCCTGAACTGCTGTGACTACAGGTAATTAAAAAAAATTTTCTTTTGTAGAGACAGGGTTTTATTATGTTGCCCAGGCTGGTCTCAAACTCCTGGGCTCTAGTTATCTGACCACCTCGGCCTCCCAAAGTCATAGGATTACAGGTGTAAGCCACTGTGCCCAGCCAAAAATGTTTTAAGATGCAATATTAGAGTAAAACTCTAGTAATTCTAAAAAAAAAAAAAAAAAAAAAATTACCTATACCTTTGCAAAAGCAGCTGCCGTCATCTGGACTCGTCCTTCATCAGAGGCATATATTTTGAGGTCATGTCTGTAGGTGCTATGTAATCTAAGTAAACCACAACCAGGAAATCCTGCATAATCTCCTGAAAAAAAATCCTCAAATCACTTCAGCTATATTTTCATTTCATTGTATTTCTATAAATATTTAATGACATCACAAATGAGGATTTCAAAATATAATTTATGAAATTAGTCAAATTAAAGAAAACTCTAAGATTTACCTTGACCTCCAGGATACATACACCTGAAAGCTCTTCCAAGTTCTTCAGCCTGGACCCTGCCTGCAGGAGTTAATTCACCTCCCCATTTTAGAACCAAAAGTAAAGATGGTTCTTCTCTTCGGCTGTCTATAATACATATGAATGAATAAAACAAATGTTAAGTTTATTTCTTTAAACAGACTTGTCTTAAGATTTGTTTTTTTCTCTGTGCTCTCTTTTTGCAGTGAAATATGGCCCACATCACATGTAAAATATTTTGTTCCCTAAATGCTATTACACATATGTTCCCTAATGCTGTTTATAGGCAGTTGCTTCTATCAGGAATACCCCCTTGCTATACCTGTTTAAATCTTACTGAAATTTGAAAATCTCTCTCATACTTTAGAAAAATGACTCCCAATTTTCTTCAGGGATCTAATGTTTCTCCCTTTCCTGTTCTATAGTAATTTCTTCAACGTATTTAATTTAGTTGTGCTATGTCTGCTGGATTAATAGCTCTTTGATGCCAGAATCCAGGTTTTATCTGTCTTGATGTCAAGCACTTTTTGCAGTGCTGTCCCATAAAGGAAAATATATTAGTTTAAGTGAAGAAAATATGTATTTTTTGTTTGTTTGTTTGTTTTTGTTTTTAAGACAGCATTGCTTGGTTGCCCAGGCTGGAGTGCAGTGGTGTGTGCCTGGCTAATATTTGTATTTTTAGTAGAGATGGGGTTACACCATGTTGGCCAGGCTGGTCTCAAACTCCTGACCTCAAGTGATCCACCCACATCAGCCTCCCAAAGTGCTGGGAATAAGGCATAAGCCACAGTGCCCCAGATACATATGTTGTATGATTGGAAATTGGTGATTTACATCATTTTTAGAAAGATGTGAGATGATGGGGCCTAACATTTATTCTAATTTAAATTTTATGCAATCTGATAAATTTTATGCAAACAAAGGTAATCAAGAGCAGATTTTTAAATTTGAAATTGTGGAATCTGCACATTCCACATCAGAGTATTTTCTTGGACAAAGAAGAGACCGTAAGTTAATGAGTTTCTGTACTTAATTTTGTCCTACTCCTTTTCATGGTCTTAAGATCTGTGTAGTTCTGAAAACAGAAGTAATTCCAAAATAAGCATTTTAAGCACTAAAAAAACTTGATAATGATTCATTAAAGGTGAGAAGAAATCACCCCTTCCCCTGCAGCTAGTTAGCAGTTCTATGAGCTTGGCCATGTAGAACAATATTATTTCATGGAAGGAAAGTTAGTTATAACTTTTTTAATTGTTTGTTTAAAAATGTTTTTGATCATAAATATTAGGATATAGAAAATTAACCTGCATTACTATTAGAAATCACCCCTTCCCCTGCAGCTGGTTAGCAGTTCTATAAGCTTGGCCATGTAAACCAATATTATTTCATGGAAGAAAGTTAGTTATAACTTTTCAAATTGTTTGTTTATAGAATGCTTTTGACCATAAACATTCTGTTTGATCATAAACATTTTCTATTAAGATACAGAAAATTAACCCATATTACTATTAGCCATGAAGTGTGATACGAGCAATATATCAAATGTTAAATAAATATATAAAGATTAATATAAATTTGTGTCTGTATTTAAGATAATCATCATTTTAATTTTTGCTACTACAAGTAATACCACTATGAATATCCCTCTAGATTAATCTCTCCCTGAACATCTGATTACTTCTTTAGGATAGATTTTGATAAGCAGAATTAAGCTGAAAGCATAAGAACATTTTTTGAAGTTTTTGATAAATTGCCAAATTACTTTTCAAAAACCTATGCGAATTTATACTTCTATTAGTAAACTGAAATCCTGTCGCAATGAATTCTTATCAGCAGACTTTATTACCAGTTTAAAACAGAAATGAAGAAAACACTTTGCCAAGATGATAGGCAGGAGAGATTATCATTATTATTTTATTGGCCATCTGCATTTCTCTATGAATGACTTCCACAATCCCTACCCTTCTCTTTTGAAAGGTAAATGCATGTATGAACTTGTATGCTGACTGTTCTTAGGAGACTAAACTTATTTAAAGACTTATTCTTGTTTACTGGGTGGAGGAAAATGTCCGTTTATTTTAGAAACAGATTAGTTGTATATTTTTTCAAAGTCTTTTTGTTCTTCTTGAACTTTCTTACATACTCTGCCCTCTTCTATCAAAAGGTGATGTAAGGGCCCATTAAATAACACTTAGTTATAAATACATAAATTTTCTGAAACAATCCCACAGTTAAAGGGATGTCCTATGTAGTTTTCAGAACAATGAAATGTATCCTTTATTTAAAGAATAGGTAATCTAAAAAAATCTATCCTTTATTTAAAGAAAAGGAAGCACAGCTAAGATAATTCTACTTTATTTTTCTCACCATGCCAGTCCCTAAACTACTAAGCAAAAGATGGTCCAAAGGTAATCAACAGTGACCAGCAAGTTACTATATATAAGTAAAACTACTGTATAAGCATTAAAAATGACATACCCTCCTCTTCACTAGATGTTTTAGGACAACCATGAGGGAGATAGGTCAACTGAACCTTACGATTTATTCCAGAAAAATGACCATACCTGAAAAATAAAACGACAAACAGAATAGACCATGTAGAGAAAAACTAATCCTCAAATATTAATGCTCCCTTCTACTTGTATATGCCTGTTTAATTCTTCAAAATATTCTAGCAAAAAAAAAAATTGCCATATATAATCATTCTAACCATATTAAAAACAAAAATGATTTTCTAAAAATTAAATGGCTAAGCGTTGTGGCTCATGCCTGTAATCCAGCACTTTGGGAGGCCGAGGTGAGCAGATCATTTGAGGTCAGGAGTTCGAGACCAGCCTGGCCAAAATGGTGATACTCTGTCTCCGTTAAAAATACAAAAATCAGCTAGACATGGTGGTGTGCACCTGTAGTCCCAGCTACTTGGGTGGCTGAGGCATGAGAATCACTTGAACCTGGGAGGCAGAGGTTGCAGTGAGCCAAGATGGTAGGTACCTGGGTGACAGAATAAGATCCTGTCTCAAAAAAAAAAAAAAAAAGGATACAACTCTGAAGAGCTAAAGTATAGAAATATGTAAAAACACAGATGCATGTATCTAAAAATAAAGGAAACAAGATTAAAAGAGGTTAAAAATGTAAAACTATAATAGGAATATTGGTGGGTATCCATTTTACATGATTAAAGCAAAGTTCAAATTTTTTATATTTAAACTGCAATGAATCTGTAGTCAAGTTAGCAATGTGGCCTTGATTCTAAGCAGTATCTCACAAGAAGACACAAATTTGATGTCCTCATTTAATCTTCTCACCAAAATTAAAACTAAAACCTTCAATATAATTATCTATTTCTTTCACATTTGATTTTCCTTCATGTCTCCTTAACTATAATAATACAAAGAGTAAAAAGATCAGAATGTGAAAGCAATTAAAATGGAAAATCACATACATAAAAAAGAGCTTAATGTAGTACTGCAATTAAGGGTTTCAAAAAGTTACTCACATCTCTAATACAGTCTTAAGTTGTTCAAGTTTTGACTTGTTTTCTTCAATTTCAGAATCATTGTTTTGCCCCAGCTCCATAAGAAGCTGTCGTGCAATATCTAGCACTTCCTATAAAATAAATTAACAAAAAAATTTATTTTTATGTAATTTCACCATTAAAAAAACTTAAAACTTAACAAGAAAGCAAATATACTTACCTGTAACTGTTTTGGTTTTTTGAGTTTTAATTTCCCTGATTTATATCCATCACATTTTTCAAAAAGATCAAAAAATCTTATAAAAAAGACAGATCACTGTTAGTCTCTTGCAATAATTAACATTACCAACATATTTTTAAACTAACAAATACTAAATGATGACCTATGGGATTAGAACTTAGGATCTATGGATTTCAAGTACTGTGTTTCCTCTTTCACTATACATGCTGCTCCTCAACTTTGACTGATGAAACTTAGTACTTTCCTAAATGATACTAAACTAATGATCACCATATTACTCTTCAAAGTTTTTCATGGAAACCAAGCATATAATTAATTCAAAATATTATATATTTTCTGAAGTCATTGCATACACATTGAAAAATACTTGTGTCAACACATACATAATGGCTCAAGTTTTCAAAATTTATCATCTCCAAATCAAACAATGGATAGAAATAACAGAAACTTCCATTCTACTAATTTTCTTCTAAAGGGCTGATGGATTACTGACTCTTAGAATACAATACAAGAGAATGATAAGCAAAGATTAAATAGAACACCTTTATGACAATTAAAGCCAGAGCTGACTGATACTTATGAATATTGCCACAATAACCTTAGATACTAATGAACATATTTTAAATGAAGTTTGTACACATCCACTGGTTTAAATATAAATGGCCAAGAGATGGTAGATAAAAGTTTTTGTATTTGATGTATTAATCAAAAGAGTTGACCACTTATCAGAAATCTTAAAATTATATTATGCATGTTAAAGTATTTATCTTAAAACATACTTTTGATGCCTCACTTCCATTTTCATTTTTTGTTTTGGTGTTCGATCCCCATGACGTATAACAGCTATGACACATCTAAGTTCCATCCTAAAATGAAAAAATATACATGTTCTTAATTCTCTAAAAAAAATTTGTCTTGTATAATTCAGATTAATATGAAAATTTAGTCATTTATTTAGGGCCATCTTTTACCATTTCAAGATCTTTCCCATGAAGAATAATACTGTAACAATCTAGTCTTAACTTTATAAAATCAAATACTAAAAAGAACTTAAGAAGTTGGAGGAGGGGGATGATATTAAGCTGCATAATAGAATATAACCTTTTCTTCTCTGGAAATGGCTACATTAACTCTGGGATAAAAGTAGATGAACTACAATTTTTGAGTTTTATTAAGTATCTGCTCTGTAGCATTAGATCATTACAGACTGAGACTTGATTAAATTAAAATAAAACTTTACATGATATATTTATGTATTTGCCAAATTTTGCCCATGTAAGGAGAACAACTATTTAAAACTCAAATTTCTGGAAGATAAAATCATTTTAGAAGTATGCTAGAATTAAGAGGTATAATCTAGTGTTTGCTAAAGTGTGAGCTGCAGAACATAACCCTGGAAGATACTAATTGAGCTACCTGAAGAAACTGTATTTAAACACTTTTGTGTTAAATAAGTATGAAAAATGCTGATTAAAAACAAAATTAGTTCCCCCTCCATTAGTACGTCTGACAATATTTAACATGGTAATATAAATATTTAAGTTGTGAATAAAAAGCATTCAGTCAACTAATACAAATTTAAAGGAATAATTTTTATTAACAGAATGTTATGAATCATTTTGGCAATCCTGTTCTAATTATGCAAGATATGACTTGAGAGAGCAAAAGTTGTAAGACTATAAACCTTTAAGTAACACACCTGTTGGTACCTCTTTTATTTTTATGGCTTGATTAAATAATTCTATAATTATCCAGGCATGTTTCTGTAGTTTATTTGTAACAATTAATGAACCCTTAAAAACATGTATAATCTGAATCATATGAAATCATACACAGTAAAGTGTCTAATAATCTTTCAGCAATTTAGTTTTCATCCTAATAGCACTGATGACAAAGGAAACTCAATTTCTAAATGAAAATAATTTAGATTTACATAGTTCCAGATGTCGTTGGAACAATTGGGATATCTTCAGCTTCTAAGGGTATTGACCATGGGATATGAAATTGTGGAGCAAGTTCTCGCATTACAATATTTCTTCAAGACAAAAAAGAAAATATTTAAAATTAGTACATTTTTAAGACAAAACTGGGTACTTAATGACAATGATAGGGAATTATAAGAGTTAAACTATCTAGTGATTACATCACATAAAAAATTAACCCAAAGAATCAATTCTGACTAAGAATAAATAAATATCAGCAGTTATAAATTGATGTATTAAACACATCAATAAGATTTCACAAATTTGAGATTATTCAGTTTTAAAATATAAATCAACATTGGATTCAAAGAAATAACATGTTTTATATCATATCTAATTACATACATTCTGAAATTCAAGATTGACTCTTCTGTGTGGCTACTGATAAGTTCTTATTAGTTTATTGAACACCTATAATGCTACTCTAAATATTGTGTTCATCTTTAACAAATCCCTATTATGCTTTATTAATAGGGTTAAAATGGAAAAATGTTTAATTATAATACTTTTTGGCTTTGTTTAAATTTACCATTTATTCATGCTAAAATTTAGCAAACTCCCCTTAGTAACTTTTAGGGTAAGTCTGTAAATCTTTGAAACATACTATGGGTTAAATGTTCTTAATCTGAAAACCTGAAATCCAAAACACTTCTGGTCCCAAGCATTTTGGATAAGGGATACTCGACCTGTTTAAAATCTAGCTCCATTATCAAACATTTTTTTAATGTAAGTTTCCTATGGATTTGTCATATCTACCTAGAAATGTCTTAAAAAGAGTTATTGCTTTGCTAGTCTTCTGAATTGAGGTATTAAGAAAACAGTTTGAAGAATATAAAAATGGCATTTCTATCTACAATAATTTCTTTTACATTCACTTGATAATCTTAAGAGAATATCATCAAGTAACAGTCTTGTAGAATGGGTTGTCATGTAAGAGTCATGAATTCTAAATATTTCTATTTTACTCTGCTTATTTATTCCATGAATGTTATGTATCATTAAGAAGAAAAATAATTTTATGGCAAAAATTTGAAGAATAAGATACACTAACAAACTTTTGACTAATAATCAACACATAGTATTTGTAAACATGAAGCTAAAGTTTTCATCTATAGTAATCATAAATTAATCTGTCTTTGATAAGCTAAAGTATAATTCAGGATCTGGCATAGTCCTCTGGGGTTTCCCTGTATGAACACTAATCCTTACTCTAGAATGCTTAAAAAACCTGACCATTTAATGTTAATCATTATTTGATTTCTGAATAACTAGTATAAGAAGGTAAAAAGAAAATTTTTTAAATTCTTACCCAAGTATTTTTGCACAATCATCATAATACTTCATGGAATTTTTCACAAAACTGAAGCCATTGACATCACAGACATAGGACTGTCCATTGGCCCGCAACAAATCAAAGCCACAAACTGTTTGCTATTTAAAATAAGTTATAAACTTTAAAGTTTCATTGAAATTATTAAGATTCACAGTTTCCCAGTCCTAACAGAACATATCAAATTTTATAAATGCTTAACAGTATATTACTATATATTGGTCTCCTTCATAATAAGAAATGAAAGAAATTACTTATTCATAACTTGAGTACTCTGAATATGTTATAGAGGCTATACAAGTAAGTCTTACATCATAAAGCAGATGCAGAACAAAATGCATAAGGGACTAGAGAGGCCAAAAAAATAATATATTGTATCACAAAGTTCTTCAATTAACATTTAATTTTAAAACTTTTTTAATTTTTTAAGGATCTGATTAAAAAGCAAACATTTTTAAGGATCTGTTTAAAAATTTGTTAAGGATCTGATTAAAAAAACAACTTGACACTAGCAGAAATTATATCACTTTCACAGGAGGGTGGAAAATAGTTTTGAAGATATATTCTAGAGCGAATCCTGTGATCTGTTTTGTTTTATTTTGTTTTGTTTTGAGAGGGAGCATCGCTCTATCACCCAGGCTGGAGTGCAGTGGCACAATATTGGCTCACTGCAACCTCCACTTCCCAGGTTCAAGGGATCCTTGTACCTCAGCTATCTAAGTAGCTGGGATTACAGGTGTGTGTCACCACACTCAGCTAATTTTTGTATTTTTATTAGAGACAGGATTTTTCTATGCTGGCCAGGCTGGTCGCCATCTCCTGGCCTCAAGTGATCCACCCACCTCGGTCCCCCAAAGTGCTGGGATTACAGGTGTGTGCCACCACTCCCCATTGAACTCCTGTGATCTTTTAAATCCCCAATACCACACATTCATGAGCACTTGTAATAAATTTACTTTATCTGGGAGAAGAAAATGGCCAAAAAGCTTGAATTTCCCACTCAGGCTTCAAGAACTTTCTAATCTACTTTTATGTTCAATCATCAGGTATAAGTATAATGTGATTTTATGTCACAGCTTTCGGAATCCTGATCTAATGAAAGGATTTCTATAAAGGTATTCAAACTTATTTATAGGCTAACATTCCTGCCATGAAAGATATTTCAAATTATTAAGGTACAAAGTAATTATTTATTATTTAATAACCAGTAATATATACTAGTCTTCAACTTATAGATTCAAGGCAAGATTTCAAAAAGGTAAAATATTTATCCTTCATTAAATGAAGGTTGTACTACTTCTATTTAAATCTTTACTGTATTTAGGAAGAAATCTCACAATATAGATTGAGAGAATTAGTCAAATGTCAGAAAAAAAGTTTTTTTAAGAAATGTTTTTATATTGCTTTCATGAACATGTTTTACCTTATATCAGGCCAAAGATCCAATCGCCAAGGCTAGACCACCAAGAACTATTATCATTCAACAAAGAAATTTTACCAATTCTATGCAAGTAACACTTAGAGCCAGTTTCAAAAAATATGCTAGACAATACCCCTAAAACTATGGTTAGATGAGTCATTTCTGTAATTTTAATTTCTGAATAAATTGACCAGGTTTTCTTTTTACAATACAAAAGAATAAACTGACACTATAAGAATCACTTGAAAAGTACATGAACATTCGGATGTACTAATTACTTTCTCAGTTTACTTCTCCAATTATCAGCCCCAATAATGTCTTAGTCAAAAGAGAAAATAAGAATTTACCTTTATAAGGATCTATAGGCTTGTATAACATCTTACCTTAAAAGCAAGGCAGACTTTCCAAGCAATTAATTTCTCTCGTGCATTGAGAATAACAGGATATCTTACTTCTTTTCCTTCACTGTCTCGTTCCACCTTGCCATCAAGTGCTGGAGATTTTCGAGCTTCAGCATGGGCATAATCCGGACCCACTGTATAAACCTTTCACAAATGTTAAACAAATGTATAAATATGTGTGAGTGTGCGTGTGTGAGCATGCACGTGTGTGTGAATCTGGACCCACTGTACATACCTTTCAAAAATGTTAAACGTATAAATATATGTGTGTGTGTGTGTGTGTGTGTGTGTGTGTGTGTGTGTGTGTAACCAGCAGACAACAAATCCACTGGAAAAAAACTGGAAAAACAATCACTAAAAAATAGTTCAGAATCCAGGCTAATAGAAAGACATATCTTTCTATTTTACATGCCCAAATTTTCAGTTCATTGAGAAAGGTTATAAGTAATTATTATATGGCAAAAGTGGTAAAGTGAAGTTTTATTCTCTATAGAAAACTATTATACTGAGTACTGTGAGGGAATACCTGGAAGTATACAGTGTGATTGCTCTCCTCAAATTGTTTAACAAATGACAGATGCAAATAACTATACAACTCATAGAAAGAAAAAAAAACTCCCAAAAGAAAATCTTTAAAAGGATGAGGGCATGAATCTGAGTGCAGACAAGAGAAGAAAAGTAAAAGAAAGAGGCATGAACAGCATGATATACTCCGGTTTTGGAAAGTAATCAGATAGTTTATACTGTAGGAAATCAGGTTTATAAGACAAACAGAGGGCAGACTAAAATATCTTTTATGGAAGGATTATGAATCTGGTTATTATCCTGTGGCCAATAAGGATCCACTAGAGAATTTTTAAGGATAGATTCATAGTCAGATTTGTACTTTTGAAAACATTCTGGGTAAAGAGAGACTGGCTGAAGGTAAAGGAATTAAGAGCTTTTTGGTCACCAACTAAAATGACAGACATGTTTTATATCACATCACAGTTGTCACAGATCTCAAAACCTCACACTAATCACTACTTAGAAACTGTGGTGGTGATTAGACCTTTACCTCTGGTATCTTATTATGTAATGCCCCTTTAAAGACATATTATGTGTAACACAAAGTTGGTTTTAAATATTTCATTATATTTGAATAAAATTGGTCTCCTTCATAATCTTACATGTTTTAGGCATTTAAGAGCTTTACTCTTAAGAGTCAATAGGCTTCAGACTGCCAAAGATGTTCATGGTACAAAACATGAGGAATCCCTAATCAAAAAGACAGAGATCCAGAATAAAAGTTGGCTATATCTAGCTAAAGGTTAATTTATTTTTCTGATATCATTGGTAAGCTTGAAATATAAAATTAAAATATATTTTAATCAATCTTACCTTAACATCAGTACCATCTGTAGGCATAAACTCTTCATATATATATGAGCCTGTTTTTCGTACATTGCTTTCTGGAGAATAAACACTACTTCTACTGCCAATCTGAAAACAAAAGATGTCCATTGATATAAAAAGCAAATTATTTCTCTCATTTTTATGATAAAATGACAAATAGTTTATTTACCACCTCTTTCCATCTTAGAAATTTTCAAATACAGTTTTTAAATCCACAAATATTTAACAAAACTTACTATATACTTGGCACTATAGTAGTCTGTATTGTTACTATATGTATATTAAAGAGCATAGAAATACAACGAATACTAAGAATTATGTTCCTGAGATTCATCTAGGTTGCTGCATGTACCTCAAACTTTTTCATTTTTACTACTCTAGAATTTTCCACTGTGTAAATACACCAGAATTCATCCATTCTCCTATCAATGTATGTTTAGGTTGTTTTCCAAGCTTTGGTAATTATAACAATGTTGCTTTCAACATTCTTATGTGTCCCAACCGCAAACATGTGTGAGTGTTTCTAAGGTATATAATAAAAGTGAAATTGCTCAGTGATAGAATGTGCTCATATTCAACTTATGAAGATAATGAATAATCTTTATCAATTATTTTAACAATGCAGGGTCTCGAAGTTTCTACTGTTCTATATCCTTGTTTACACTTGTTATCGTTAGGTTTCTTAATATCTGCTGCTTTAATGGGATCTCACTGTGTTCTTAATTTGCATTTCCATCAATTTTTATACATATATGTGCGTTTTACATTCTGATACATTTCTAAATTATGTTCATAAGGTTATATTACTTTTCATTTCTGCCAACAATGTTTAGCCTTGTGCTTGTTTCTCAACTACCTCAATATTTTTTATCTTTGTCAATCCAAAAAGTAATACAATGTCATTATATCTAGATTTAATTTGTATTTATTTTATCATGAGTACAAGTAAGTATACTTTCATGTATGTAAAGTTATTGGTGTTACTTTTTCTATGAGCTGTTATTTTTCTGGACTATTATTCTAAAAGACTGCTACTGCTTAAGTGAATTTCTAGTTTGACAGATTTACAAATGGGAGGGAAAAGAAAAGTCAAGTAACTTTCCTGGCATTCTGTAGGCAGAAATTCTGCTTAACAACATTAAATAACTAAAATGTTGCCATGCTTTTCTTTTTTTTTTTTGCCAATCATTGAGAGCTTGTAAGGTTGCTGAGGTTGGTTGGCCTTGAACTCTTGGCCTCGCCTTAGCAAGCGCCACGACATCCGGCCGGAGCCACTTTGGGCCCCAAATGTTGCCATGCTTTTCTAACGAAGTATATCAGTTTTACGAATTTATCTTTAAATGATACATTTTCAAGAATTCAATATTTAATCAATTAAATGCTTGATTGCTTGTAATAACACTTACACAAAATGTATAAGAAGAGTATTCGTACAAAAGTTACAAACGTTTTACCTTTCTAAAGAGTCTTTGACTTCCACCGCCAGCAGAAGTTGGGTAATAAATGTAAACATTGTGATCTTCTGCACTGACTGGCTTTTCTACAAATGGCTTTTGAAAAATTTCCCCATTTACCTCCACATGATCTTCCCCTTCAATCAGATTACATTCTATAAATTAAACACAATAGCAAGAAATAGCACATATTCTTATTATCAGGACACCACATTATTATTGAAGTCTTTTTTACTAAAAGATCATAAAGAAACGTAAACTTGGATAATATACTTACTTGATTTTAATTAAATATGTTTATGCAATTAACGTGTCAAAATTTATGATATATATGGCATTAAAAGCTATAGTTCTTCAAAATTTTATGGACTTGCCATTTCACACTACCACACCACAGAATTCAAAGTTAGACATGAAATCATTATATCAAGAAAGACTGAGAAATAACTCCAGCATGCCACCATCTTCTGAAAACTGTGTGGGATTATTTGTATCACAGATATTGTAGTACATTAAGTTATTTAAGTAAGAAAATAAACTCTTATGCAAAGTAAGCCATCAATCCAATTAGAAAGTTAATTTTTTACCTTGAGACAAGAAAAGTTTCCTGTTTCAGATGATGATGACTTTATCTTTTTTAAATGTTATTTTTAGTCATCATGAGTACCTAATAGTTGTATATATTTATGTGGTTCATGTGAAATTCTGATATAGGCATACAATGCGCAATAATCAAATTGGTATAGTTGGGGTATCCATCACCTCAAATATTTATCATTGCTTTGTGTTAGGAACATTCTAATTTCACTATTAGCTATTTCAAAATACAAAATAAATTATTGTTATCTACAGTCACTCTGTTGTACTACCAAATACTGGATCTTATTCACTCTGTCAAACTATGTTTTTATACTCATTAACCATCCTCACTTCATCCCTGCTATCCTTGCAATCCTTCCCTCCAGTAACAATTATTCTAAGCTCAAGCACTACAAGTACATTTTTTTTAAGCTCCCACACATGACAACATGCAATATTTATTTCTGGCTTGGCTTATTTAACATAATGACCTCCAGTTCCATCCATTTTGTTGCAAATAGCAGGATTTCATTACTTTTATGGCTGAATAATATACCACTGTGTATAGGTACCATGTTTTCTTTATCCGTCCATTAATGGACCCTTAGGTTGTTTCTATCTTGGCTATTGCAAACAGTGCTACAATAAACATGAGTGCAAACAGCTCTTCAACATACTGATTTCCTTTCTTTTGGACATATACCCAGAAGTTGGATTGCAAGATCATATGGTTGCCTTATTTTTAGTTTTTTGAGGAATCTCCATTCTGTTCTCAATAGTGGCTTTAGTAATTTACATTCCTGCCAATAGTATTCCCTTTCTCCACATCCTCACAAACATTTACTATTGCTTGTCTTCTTGATAAAAGCCATTTTAATTGGGATGAAATGATATTTCATTATAGATTTGATCTGCATTTCTCTGATGATTGGTGATGTTCAGCATATTTTCATATACCTATTGGCCATTTGTTTGTCTTCCTTTGAGAAACATCTGTTCAAATCTTTTGCCCATATTTTAATTAGATTTTTTCCCCATAGAGCTGTTTGAGCTTCTTATGTATTCTGGTTATTAGTCCCTTGTCAAATGAGTAGTTTGCAAATATTTTTTCCCATAATGTAGACTGTCTCTTCACTGTATTATTTCCTTTGTTGTGAAGAAGCTTTTTAGGTTGATGTGATCCTATTTGTATATTTTTGTTTTGGTTGCCTGGGTTTCTGAGACCTTACTTAAGAAATCTTTCCCCGATCCAATATCCTGGAGTGTTTCTACAATGTTTTTTTTCTAGTAGCTGCATAGTTTCAGACCTTAGATTTAAATCTTTCATCCATTTTGATTATATACATGGAGAGAGATAGGGGTCTAGTTTCATTCTGCATATAGATATCAAGTTTTCCAAACACTACTTACTGAAGAGACTGTCCTTTTCCCAGTGGACGTTCTGGTCACCTTTGTTGAAAATGAGTTAACTGTAAATGTGTGTATTTTTTTTCTGGATTCTCTATTCTGTTCCATTGGTCTATTCTGAGTCTTTTGTGGTTCATATAAATTTTAGGATTGTTTTTCTATTTCTGTGAAGAATGTCTTTGGTATTCTGACTGCACTGAATCTGTAGACAGCTTTGAGTAGTATGGCAATTATAACAATATTGATTCTTTCTTTCAATCTATGAAAATGAAGTATCTTTCTATTTTTTGCATGTTCTCTTCAATTTCTTTCATCAGCATTTTATGGTTTTCACTGTAGAAGAGCCCTTTCATTTCTTTAAGTGAACTCCTAGGTATTTAATTTATTTGTAGCTATTGTAAATGGGATTACTTTTTTTTGGTTTCTTTTTCAGATTATTTGCTGTTCACATATAGAAATCCTATGGATTTTTTTATGTTGATATTGTATTCTACAACTTTACGGAACTTGTTCTAATAGTTTTGTGGTAGAGATGCTAGAATTCTCTAAATACAAGATCATATCATCTGTAAACAAGGATAATTTAACTCCTTCCTTTTCAATTTGGATGCCCTTTATTTCCTTATCTTCCCTACTTTCTCTGGCTGTAATTTCCAGTACTATGTTGAATAGAAGTGACAAAAGTGAACATCCTTGTCTTGTTCAAGTCTTAGAGAAAATATTTTCACCTTTTCCCTGTTCAGTATGATGTTAGCTATGAGTTTGTCATACATAGCTTTTATCATACAGAGGTAAGTTCCTTCCATACCTAGTTTTTAAAGAGATTTTACCATAAAGGGATGTTTAATTTTATCAAACGATGGAGAAATGCTTTTTCTTCATCAATTGAAATGGTCATAGGTAGACAGCAGAGAGTTGGGTCTTATTTTTTAATCCATTCAGCAACTGTATGTTTTTTGATGCAAGAATTTAGCCCATTTACATTCACTGTTATTACTGATAGGTAAAGACTTGCTACTGCCATTTTGATATTTGTTTTCTGAGGTTTTTATTTTTTTGTCCTCCCTTCCTTCCTTCCTGTCTTCCTTTGTGGGAAAGTGATTTTCTGTCTGGGCATGATGGCCCCTCACACTTTGGGAGTCTGAGACAGGAGGATCACATGAGCCAAGGAGTCTTGACACCAGCCTGGGCAACACAGTGAGACCCTATCTATACAAAAAATAATTACCTGGGCCTGGTTCATGCTTGTAGTCCCAGCTACTCAGGAAACTGATGTGGGAGGATCACTTGCAAGTCTAGGCTACAGTGAAACATGATCATGCCACTTCACTCCAACTTTGGTGAAATGTGATCATACCACTTCACTCCAACATAGGTGAAGAACAAGACCCTGTCTCAAATATGTATATGTGTCATTCACTCTGGTAGTATGTTTTAATTTCTTTTTTTGTATGTGTGTGTATCTATTATAGGTTTTTGTTCTGTGATTACCATAAGGCTTACAAGTAACATTTTATTACCAATTATTTTAAACTGATGACAACTCTGATTACAAAGAAAAGAAAAATTTTTACAACTCTATATTTTAACTCCATCCCCCTTCCCTTTTTATTGTCTCTATTTTTATGTTTCTATACTCTTTAAAAAAGTTGTTGTAATTATTTCTGACATGTTTGCCTTTCAGTCTTCCTATGATATATACGAGATTTATACACAATTACAGTGTTAGAGTATTATGTATTTATCTGTGTACTTACTATTATCAGTGAGTTTTAAGCATTCAGATGATTTCTTGTTGTTAATGTATTTTTCTATCAGATTGATGAATTCCTTTTAGCATTTCCTGTAAGACAGGACTGGTATTCATGAATCTCTCAGCTTTCGTTTAGGAAAGTCTATTATGTCTTCATGTTTGAAGGATAATTTTGCTGAATAGACTATTCTAGGCTGTAAGGTTTTTTTTCCTTCACCACTTTGAATGCCGTCACACTCTCTCCTAGTCTATAAGCTTTCTGCTTCGAGTCAGCTGCCAGTTTATCAGAGCTCTTTTGTATGTTATATACATCTCTTCTCTGGGTGCTTTAAGGATCCTTTGTTTATCCTTGACCTTTGAGAGTTTGATTGATATATACTTTGAAGTAGTCCTATTTGGGTTAAATCTTCATATTCTTCTATGACCTTCTTGTATGTGAATATTCATATCTTTCTTTTGGTTTGGAAAGTTCTATTATTGTTTCTTTGAATAAACTTTCTACCATGATCTCTCTATGTTGTCTTTAAGTGCAATAATTCTTAGATTTGCCCCATTAAGGCTATTTTTAAGATTTTTTTTTTTTGGACAGCTTCCCTTTCCCTTATTAACTATGTGGGCCCCAAAGGTCTTAAAGGAAAACAAGGAAAGGAGTGGGCTAAAAAGAGGAAAAAGTGCTATCTGAGCAGTTTGTGCAGACTCCTCTGTGAGGTCTCTTTAGTCCTGTAGGGGTGTTTCATTATTTTCCTATCTTTCACCTCTGGCTATGTATTTTCACTAATTCTTCAAGTTCACTAATTCTTTCTATTACTTGATCCACTTTGCTGTTGAAAGACTTGGATGTATATTTCAGTTTGTCAACTGAATTTTTCAGTTCCAGAATTTTGGCTTGTTTAATTCTGATTCCTTCTCCATGTTACCTTGAAGTTCTTGAGCTTCCTCAAGACAGCTGTTTTGAATTCTCTGTCTGAAAGGTCACATATGTCCATCACTTCAGGATTGGCAACTGGTACCTTATTTAGTTTGCTTGTTGAGGTCACATTTTCCTGGATGTTCTTGATGCTTGTAGACATTCACTTATGTCTAGGCATTTATGAGTTAGGTATTTAATTCTGTCTTCACAGCTTGGGCACGTTTGTGTCCATCCTTTTTTTTGTTTGTTTTTTGAGACGGAGTTTCGTTCTTGTTACCCAGGCTGGAGTGCAATGGCGTGATCTCGGCTCACTGCAACCTCTGCCTCCTGGGTTCAGGCAATTCTCCTGCCTCAGCCTCCTGAGTAGCTGGGATTACAGGCACGTGCCACCATGCCCAGCTAATTTTTGTATTTTTAATAGAGACGGGGTTTCACCATGTTGACCAGGATGGTCTCGTCCATCCTTAAGAAAGCTTTCCGCATACTCAAAAAAGACTGTTATGACCTAAGCCTGAGGTCACTACAGCTGTATTAGCACTAGGGGGCGCCACAAGCCCAGGAATGCTTACAACTCTTGTCGGCTCCTAGGGGTACCACTTAGGTGGGGTAACTTCTTTGTTCTTAGGAAGGTGCTTTCCTGCATGGCTAGTTTTCAATTTGGTGTTCCTGTGGGGAAGGGGACAATCACTGCAGGGTATATTTGGCTATCTTGTTCCGTCTCCCCCTCCAGTTTTCATAAAAGATGGCTTAAGGTATCATAAATTAATCAAACTTCCCCACAATACTAAGTGTGAACAGAATATTAAACTCCTAAGACAAACATGTATATTGCCTTCAGACTAAGTTAGGTATAGCTTCCATGCTATGTTTTAGATAACCAGAAAAAAAAGAGCAAACAGAGCTTTAAATATATTAATAAATACTTAGAAGTACTGTTGCCCCTTGGTAAACACAATGACTTGCTCCAGGAACCCTTTCATATACCAAAATCTTCATATTCTCAAGTCCCACAGTTGGCTCTGCAGAATCCAGGGCCAACTGTATTTCAAAATTCTTGGCTAATATTTAGTTTTTGGCATTGTAGCATAAAGTTTCTAAAACTGAATTCAATTGTCATAGATAAATCACTTGTTCACCCTAAATCAATACAAATTTACTGATACGTAATTTCAAATTTCTAACATGATACTTAGAGATACATCAAAGGTAGGCCAAAGAAGAGAAGGATAAATAACTTCTAAATTATTAGGTAGTCTTTTAACTCAGTGTCACATTTTAATTAAATATAATGTTTGTTTAGATCTTGTTTTTAATGGAACACTATAAATTCTTTAAATTCCTTCCAGTTAATTATTGTAAGAATGTGGCCCAAAAGTACATCAAGTGGCAAAGGAAGCTTACCCAAAATCTCTTACTCTTACCTTTTGGATTATTTGGATCACGGTTCAAAATTGCGTAACGAGGAAGTAAAATACCTTCAGCTTGAAGAATACTATATACTTCTCTCCTGAAGAAAAAGGAAAGCATCCTTATTATTTTATTGCTCCATTTCACAATAAACATATTATTGTAGTTTTCTTAGAAAATATTATTACTGTTCTACAACTAAAAAGAGTGTGTATATCAACCCTTTTATTTTTTAAACAAACAAATATGTCATTTCAAATATTTTAAAAAAGTATTCTGAGGAAATAGCAATGAGAACAAAAATTTATGCATAATTATTTTCTAGCTTATTAAGATACTAATTATTAAAACTGAGAAAATAAAATGTATTTTAAAAATTGTTAAAGTTGATGCATCACAATGAGAGAACATTACCTAAGCCTTGAAAACCTTATGCTCAAATGGTATTTAATGACATGGAGAAACATTCACAGCATACTAGAGAAAAGTGATTCTAATTTGGTAAAATGTGACCGTATTTATGTATCACTTTCTGTATGAAAAAATATGATAGCTATAGAGACAAGATTGAATGACTTTCAATGCACTTTTGCTTTTCAAACCATTTAAAATGAACACACATTTCTATAGCTATATATATATATAATACATATAATATGAATTAATATGTAAACATAGAGAAAATGTTTAAAATTTTAGAGATTAATAATGTTACTCTCTGGAAGAATAAATAGCAAAGTAAAAAAAACCATAGGTTCTCATATTTACAAAGCATTTTCATATATAATCTCGTATTGTAATGGTACCACACAAAAAAATAGAATACTGTTGACATTATAACTATTGAAGTGAAATATTGATTAAATTAAATATGTATATATATATATATACTCATTTTACAATATTTCAGAAATCCATGCTTTTTACTTGTTAAATGAATGCTAAGATAAACAGTATATATTTTTCAAAACAGGTATACTTTACCATTTTAAAAAATCTAGTTATAATAAGTAAAGTCTTAAATTCATCATCAGTCCTATGACAGAAAAAGTGCACCTAACTTTCAATGGTTTAAAAGGTTCTGAAAAGTAAACAATCTCATTTAAGTCTTTGTCCTATTACTTGGGGAACTACTTGTGACTTCGGATAGATTAACCAATCTTCCTAACTATCAAGATTCCTCATCTATAAAATTAGGTAATAAATAACTATTTCTGACCATTATTTTGAAAGTACAATGCAAAAACATCTGATGACATGCCAACGTAGAGTAGGTACTAAATAAATGTTAATTTTCCTTCCCTTAATTCAGTCAACTTCACCACTCACCTATCCTGTATGAGATACTGCATATTCAAGTCATTGATTACAAATGGATTCCTGAGTTTTGCATAGGCAACCGCTTTGTCCAGTGGAAATCCTAAGAACACATATTATTAATATATTCTGTACAGTCTCAAGGTAAGTTGACATCTATACTTTATTAACTTGAATTGGTGCCACCTCCCATAAAAGATTAATTTCATTAACATATAACTGCCTTCTATAAAAGCTATGAAATAATATACACATAAAACTTGATTTAACTTACATATTAAATCTTATTTTTTCCTAATTTGATTGTTAAGGCACAGCATACCAGTGGTTATATAACCAAATTTGGAGCACTGACATGTGAGTGAATGTCTGACTTGTCAATTACCTGAAAGAAGGTAAGATTCACCTCATACACAGAGAAATCTATATATAATTAACAAATAACATGGGTGTATCAGAATCACCTGGTAATTTTTTAAAAATATACTTAACATCTCTTCTTTTCACTTATTTTGATACCTACACACATAAATTAGCTGGTATCCAAAGAACTTATGTACCTTTAAAAATAGCGGACCAGGCACAGTGGCTCACACCTGTAATCCCAGCAGGAGGCCAACACGGGCAGATCACGAGGTCAGGAGTTTGAGACCAGCCTGGCCAACATGGTGAAGCCCATCTCTACCAAAAATACGAAAAATTAGCTGGGTGTAGTGGCGCATGCCTGTAACCCCAGGTACTTGGGAGGCTGAGGTAGGAGAATTGCTTGAACCAGGAAGCAGAGGCTGCAGTTAGTGGAGACTGCACCATTGCACTCCAGCCTGGGCTACAGAGCAAGACTCCATCTCAAAAAAAAATAAATAAATAAGGCAACAAAAGCAAAAATTAATTTATATATGACATATATGCTCAAAATGTAAAATATATAAGCAGAATCATGCTAGGCTAGGTCATTAAAATATTAGAAATTAACTCCCTGAAACTTCTAGACTGGTGAAAGTTCTAATTACAATGAAAACAAATCAATTAGCAGATATGGTTAAGAACAGGAACCTTCCCCACCCCCTCCTCCAAATTTTAATGATTATATTTTACTCTCTGTATTGACACTAAGGCCAGGAGCAGCAGCTCTTGCCTGTAATCCCAGCACTGAGAGGCTGAGTTGGGAGGAGTGCTTGAGACTAGGAGTTCAACACTAGCCTGGGCAACATAGCAAAATCTCATCTCTATAAAAAATTTAATAAATCAGCTGAGGGTAGTGGCACATCTATAGTTCTATCTATTTAGGAGAATGAGGTGGGAGGATCACTTGAGTCCAAAAGTATGAGGTTACAGTGAGCTATGTGACTGCACCACTGCACTCCAGCCTGGTCGACAGAGCAATACCCTGTCTCTAGGGGAAAAAAACTGACACAAAGTCTTCAGTTTTATACATCAATGTACATCATTAGTTGTATACTGTAACAGTTAAGGACATAAAACAGCAATGAAATTCTGGTTTCATCTTTCACTAGCTATGTGACCTTGGGCAAATTTGTTTAATGTCTCTAAGCCTCTGACACCAGCATAAAAGAGTATTATACCAGTTTTACCTAGTAGAGTTTTGAGGAATTAATAATAGTGTATATGTAAGTCACTTAACACAGTACCTGGCATAGTAAGTGCTCAATAAATGTTAAGAGTTATTATTCCTTAAGAGATAATATTTTCATAAATATCTATGGAAAAGGACAAAAATCAGCAAGGATACAAAACTATAGTATGCAGCTAGAGAATACTAAGTATATCTGTGAAGAGACTATATTTTACAGTACTACCAGAATAGTTAAGAGAAAAAAGTATTGGCTGGGCGCTGTGGCTCAAGCCTGTAATACCAGCACTTTGGAAGGCCGAGGCGGGTGGAACACGAGCTCAAGAGATCGAGACCATCCTGGTCAACGTGGTGAAACCCCGTCTCTACTAAAAATACAAAAAATTAGCTGGGCATGGTGGCGCGTGACTGTAATCCCAGCTACTCAGGAGGTTGAGGCAGGAGAATTGCCTGAACCCAGGAGGCGGAGGTTGTGGTGAGCCGAGATCGCGCCATCGCACTCCAGCCTGGGTAACAAGAGCGAAACTCCATCTCAAGAAAAAAAAAAAAGAGAAAAGGTATTAAAACATACTGAAATTAAAACAAAAGAGAAAGCTGTGGCCAGTTAAACAAGATTTATTCCTAAACTCCTTTAAGTTTTTAAAATTTAAATACAGATACCCTACATCAAGAATTACTTAGCTATAAATTACAAATCCTTGAAGTTTTATAAAGACTCTCAGAATCACCTGTAAAGATGTCATCTATGATTGAAGCCTCCTTACAGAATTCAGCAAATAGAAACAACTACACAGTTTACTGCTTTTGTTTTCGTTAAAGAGAAACTTTTCCAAAAGATGGTATATGGAATATAACATTAGCTATAGCACCTAGTTTTTACAGAAAAATGTAGCTTTTACAGGAAGAACCATGTGAGGGTAAGAGAAGAACACTTTACTCTCAAGGAGGAAGAAATTTAAGGTTCTCTAAAATGAGCAGCCTCAGTCTGTAAAGATCAGCGTCTTGACTTCTCTACAAAATAATGAACATCAATTCAGGCTATGGTAGCACAATCATGCTCCATCTTTTTCTTGCTGAAATAAGACTTTAACATAGCTCAGTACAACATATTTTAGTAACAAGTGATGATTAAAAATGAATCGATTTACAACTGAGAACACATCTTTTCAATTAATAGTTCTTAGTTGGAATTTCACTTAATTCACAGATTCTTTCAGATATACACTCAGCAATAATTTTGATTAGTGGACTTTACTTATACTTAACCTGAACTGATATTTCAGCTTGATGAATTAAAAAAAGCAAGGAATATCTAAAATTCTTAAATTATTAAGTTCTTAAAAATAAAGTATGAATATGTATATAAGGAATAATAGATTTTTTTCTATACAGCATAGAAAGGGGCTTAAAATATTCCAACAATTCAAGAACTTATCCTAAGAAACTTAGAGATATAAACAAAAATATGTAGTGAGGAGTCCAAACAACCTTATTTTTAATAGTGAAAATCGGAAACTGTCCAAATGTTAGGATATTAGATAAATTTAAATATGTTATGGTATATCCACACAATAATATACCATGCCACCATTAAAACCCACATTATCTAAGAATGATACGGTGGGGGAAAAACTTCTTGATATAATAGTGAAAAAAGTTAAATATAAAATTACACGTACACTATGACACTAAATTTAAAAAATACACATAAAAGACAAACACTGGAAAGAAATATATCAAAATGTTATTATCACCTGTCCATGAAAGTGGGTTAAAAATTATTTTTGTTTTATCTCATAGTCTATAATTAATATGTATTAGTTTTATAATCAGAGAGGATTAAGGAGTTTCTCCCTGACTCCCCTTTAATACCTTTAGAATGGAAAGAAATGAGACAATCACATAAAGGCCAGTTTTCCACTGGTTCGTTCAAAATAACCTCCTCTTCAAAGACTACTACTGTGATATACTTAAATAAGGAGATCCGTTCAAGAATTTCCTTCATTGGTTTGGATTTGGATTTCTTTGCCATGGAACATATTCCAACCACAATCTGCCTTTCTGGTGGCTAAAACGAAAACAAAACAAAAAATAAGGTTAACTTTACATGAACTCCAAAGTACAGCTATCTTAACTTGTTTTCCTAAAGTAGATAAAACATGATGAATCAATAAAAGTGACACGTTAACCAATAATGGAATGTTTAAAAATTACATCATTTTTACAATAAACAGTTAAAAAGCAGTTTTCTACAAAGGTCTGGAGAAAAATTTTAAAACAAAAACACTTTCAGAACAAATATTGTTGCTATTTTCAATGAAATTTAGAACTTAAAAAGTATCCCCTCTTTAACTACCTCTAGCATTTATTTACCCTCCTCACACCAGTAAAGTATAGTAAGGGCCAAAACCGATCTACTGTATATAAAAGATAAAAGAATTCTCTTACCTAAAGTAAGACATAGTCTTGACTACAAAGCTATACAGTATTAAATTATTATTGTAGTTTGAACTTGAATATTTATTGGTTATCAATGACAACTTGGAAGGAAATTTTAAAGAAAGTCACACTGCTAACAGGTGTCAAGTCTCTTTGCCACCCCAGTCTTCATAGTCAATACTTCTATTTATTGGTGTTACTGTTCTCTGGCAGCCTCATAACAGCTCAAAGGCCAGGATTCAGCCTAAAACTAAAAAAGCAGGATATAGAAACTAATTTATGAGTAGTTCATAGATTTATAAAATTACTCAAGATTCTGTGATCTTTGCATTTGTATGTCAAATATACAAATCTGTGTTGAGTTTTTTCATTTCAATTCTTCTTTGTTCCATGATACTTCATACAATTCATATAACATTATAATCTAGGCCAAAAGTGTTTTAATGGGCTTTTCTTAATATATCTAAAAATAAAATTAAATAACATCAGAATTAAATTGTTCTTTTTTTATGCCTAGAAGAATATTTCTGTATTGTCTCCTCAAACTCATGAAATGTAGAGTTCCAATCGATACTAGATTTAATTGGTAAATCAAATAGATTATAAACATTGATTTTCTGGAGTCTTCTGTATTTACCTCTCTGACCATCCACTTTTACATTCCCTTATTCAATTCTTTTCTGATCAAAAGTTTTGATACATTTCACTATAATGTTCCTAAAGTAGATTTCCCCAGATAACAAATGTACTCTAACCTAACATTTCACATTGCTCTACAATTTTTTTAAATGCTAATATATATTAGTCTTACTTATTATAGATCTATTTAACAAATATCTCTGCTCACTGGCTGAATGGGAAACATCCAAGTTTAAAATTTATAAATAACCTTACATTCTTAAGACACAATTACAGAATTTCTTTATTAGGTAAAACTTTAAAATCATTAAGATAATTTCCTAAATAAATCTGAGGCATTTTTATTAGGTTTAATGTCTAAAAACATGATTTTCACATCTTGGAAATCTTAAAAACAAGAGAGACACCTTAAAAACAGGAGAATGATCTGGAATGAATTGTTTTATAAATATAAAGCTATAGATCAAATGAACTAAATCAAGCTCCTGTAAAGTGATAATTGTGCATCATATTTTAGCATCATACTATGTGCTAAAGATTAGATATATAGAAGTACCTGTCCTCAAAGTACTTTCGGTCTAACAGGGAACACAGTATTAATAAAATACACTGTGATACATGGAATAGAAATACAGTTGGCTCTCCATATCCACAGTTTGACATCCATGGATTCAATTAATCATATATTAAAGATATTTGGGGGAGAAAAGTATCTGTACTGAACACACACAGACTATATTTCTTATCATTATTCTCTAAATGAAATAACAACTATTTACACAGCATTTATATTGTATTAGATATTGTAAGTAATCTAGAGATGATTTAAAACATATGGGTAGATGCAGCTTATATGTCACACAATTTTATAAAAAGGACTTCAGCAGCTGCAGATTTTGGTATCCACAGGGAGTCCTAAACCAATCCCCCATGGATATTGAGGGACAACTGTATATATGCCAATGTAAAGATACAGTAATAAAGAAGAAATATTTCAATTTGCGTTGGGAAAAAGAAGAAGGAGAGTGGAAAGAGTAAAAGATGAAATCTGAGGAGGGTTTGGAAGACTGAAAAATAATACACAAGGTACCCTAAAATAAGGTCATTTCAGAAAGATAAAAGAGTACACACAACAGCAAAGACACATGGTATGGCAATAAATATACAGAAATAAAAATTTTGATGTTACTAAAACATAAAAGGTGGAAAGGATGGGAAAGGTCTAGATGTAGATATAGATGAGACATGAAAGTTTTACATGTAATTAGACTGGCTGTGATCTGCCAGTGGTATTCACACCATGTTCAGAAGAACTGTAAAAAAGGGGGATAAAGGTAGTAAAGCAATAGTGCTTTCTAGTTTAAGTGAGCCAGAGACACTTTGCTTTTATGTTTTACTTATAGGACTTCTAGATAAAACTTTAGATGAAGAAAAGTTTAAGCTGGTAAGAGAAGCCTGCCTGAAAATCTAGTTTTTCAGGGTCCGGAGGTAGCAGAAGTGCTCTGTATTGAAGGTTTTAAATGAGTTAACAGTAGAGTTTGCATTTCAGATATGTGTAACTCCACTGTGAAAGATATTGTTATTATAAAAAATGGCTTAAAGAGTCATCTAGTCACTATTTTTGGTTTGTTCTTACCAAATAGAACAGGTTTTCCTCTTAAAACTAAATTCTCTTTCCAATTAGAAATATATGAAAAACAAACACACATTTTTAAGTGTGTATTTTAAATCAGTATTCAGAGTAAATCAATCTCTACTTAAAAAATTAAATGATGAGTAAGAAAAATATTGGTATAATATAACTATAAGCAAAATAAGCATAATAAATGTATATCATTCCTAAGATCCAGTATGGATATAACATTATATCAGAAAGAAAACAAGTTTTAGACACACACACAAACACATACTTTAGGTAGCCTACCCTTCTAGCCACTCAGTTTTCAGACTTCTGTAAGTTAATAAATATGAGTATCATCAGTTTAACCAGAACTCACATTGGTAATATGATAAGCTTAATGAATCTAGTTACGTAATCTATCTTCTTTAGTACCTTTAAAATTTTTTCCTTCTACTTCTTTATCTTCAATTATCTATCATATATTTCTACATAGAAAAACCCTTTTGGATTTATGGCCCAGATTACTGTTTCTCTTTGCCACTTTTTTTACGTAGCACTGAGTTACACTATGCATATCACTGTAAGAAACTAAAATAGGCATCATTAAACAACATAGAGGTCTGACCCATAACTGTATTTCTTGATTCACCATAGATTCAACAACATCACCCATGAAACTGAAAAAGCATTTTCCAACAAATTTGTATGTGGAAAAAAAAGTCTTAAGATTAATTCACCTTAACAGTGATTAGTAAAAAGCCTATACTATGTTGGTCTTCTCTCACCAAAGAAAAAAACAAACAGCTTACAGAATCATCTTCCTCCTCATCGTCTTCATCTGCATGGTGGAAGAAATGCCGATAATTTCCAGTATTTATTTCTGTATCTTCTGGTCCAACAAAGAATCTGGGGGCTTCACTCATTTTTATTTTATTTGATATAGGTATAATTGAAATGATTTATATTAAAACTGCCTCTAAATATATAGCATCAAAAGAAAGCATTCTCCAGATATTAGCTGACACACAGGTCTGTGACAGCTTGTTTGTGCTTGTACAATCACTTGAAATTATGATGACTGTTGGCAAATGCTCTTTTGTTTCTAGATATCATTGCTTCATTGTTGATATCAAAGTTGTTGTTGTAATTCAAAATATAAAGACAGTGAGGATATTGCTTGCCTCAGTTGATATAGCAATCTTTTTACCTAAAATGCAATGAAAAAATTAATTTTGAACAGTACACTCCAGAAACATTCATGTAAAAAATAATTTTAAATGACACTTTAATGACACTCATAAAATCAGCACCAATAACTTGATGTATATTGTCAAAATGAGAATACATTTTCTCCAATAAAAAAGTTACTTAAAATAAAAACAAAAAAATTAAGAAACTAAGACTTATCTTCAGTAATACACATCTTAGCAATTTGACAAACATATGAAATAACAAAAGACTACACATTAAATTCCTCATCTAAAAATATCTAAAGCAATTAACAGAAAATTACTCAAGTTATAACACAATTATATTAAAGCTAAATCTCTTAGCACATAGTTCCAAAATATCTGAATTCCATGGAAAAGAACAGACAAAATGTAATGCAGCTTTAAAAACCACTGACAAATATTAATCTGAAATTATATTAAATCAGTTTGTAAAAGTTATTTGTAAACAGCTTTTTTAGGGAACATAACCATCCTACATTCTGGTCTCATACATAAATGAACAAAAAAGATTAGAATCTAAACAGATTTCATTTTAACAGCAGTTCTTAAATGTGTAGAAGTCAAAAACTCTTAACAAATCTAATAAAATCCATGGATCTTCTCCCCAGAAAAAAAAAAAAAGTACATGTGCGCTAAATTCTGCAAGCAATTTTATGTGATTCATTGATATTCAAACTCTTCTACATAACCAGGCATCCATAAATATGATGGATGGACTCAGTGGCTCATACCTGTAATCCCAGCTACTTGGTAGGCTAAGGTGGGAGGATCACTTGAGCCCAATAGCTTGAGGTTGCAGTGAACTATGACTACCAGTATACTCCAGCTTGAATAACAGAGGAAGACTCTGTCTCAAATAGATAAATGAATATTATTTAAGAGCAGTATCATCTCAAAATATTCCTTTCCATAGTTGTTTACATGTACTTGTTTCCTGGTCATATTAAAATTAATTATATACCAAGATGAAGCCACATAACAAATGCTTTATTTGATTACTAGTAGTACAAGAAATTACTTCATTGAATATTCTTAAAAGTCAAACAATATGCTAGGTAGAATTAAAAGCATAATTCCAAAAGGTCTACTCCTAAAGATCTTATTCCAGTATAACTGGGGACTCCCCAGTAGACATTAAGACCAATTTACCCAATCAGCCTTCACTTTAAATTAGTGTTATGAAATTTAAAATAATTTGTAATTTAAAAATTATGGCAGAAATAATTTACTTTATAAATCAAAGCCTTTTGTTCTTATTCCTTCTGCACTGCTTAGCATGTAAAAATCTTTACTAAAAAAGAAAAATGGAAAGTTTCCAATTGCTGTAAAACTTGATGTTTGTGGATAAGTTGATTTCAGTTCTGTTTTCTATCAAATGGCAAATATCTGTTGTTTTTTCAATTTTTGTACTCTTTCCATCTAAAAACAGCTCAAATATTTCAATTGCGGAAGGGGAACAATCTGGAGTCAGATACATCTGTTTTAATGTGTCACTGCTTAACTAATGATGTATGCTAGTTGCTATTAGTCTATAAAAAAGGGAGTATATCTCTGGTGGATACCTGGCTGATAAAAAAAAAAAAGGAAAAGAAAAGAAAAAGGAAGTACAGTAGCACCCTGCAACCCTGTAAAGATTAAGTGAGACAGCATAAGTGATTGGCATATATTAAACACTCAGTAAACCATAGTTTCTATAAATACTCCTATAAACCAAACTCCCTACTGACTCTAACATGTAAATCTAAAAGAATGAATTGTTCATTATTTGTTGAAATGAACATATTTATTCAACAAATACTATTTACTTATTATAAAAGGCATAGTATTAGGTGCTAGTTATATAAAGTCAAAGTAAACGTGGCTCTTTTCCTTAAGGAGATTTTGGTCTAAGAGAAAGACAGCCAAGTAAATAGACATTTCGTATTTTAGTGTGATAAGCACACCAACAAAAAAGATAATAGAAACACGTAATAATGTAATGAAATGTAATAAATGTCTTACTATCCACTTCAGAATGTCAATGATGGGAGACACCAGGTCCAGTATGTCAATGCAGTATGTAGGTATATACTTATATGTATATATACATGAATATATGAGTGTGTATATATACACTTTATGGACTTACTATAAAATTGTATTGTACTTCCTCCTAAAGTATTATAACAAAAGTGAAAACAATCTGTTGTAGAGGTAAAGCTGAAAATTAATTTTTTTGGCTTTTTAATTATAGAGTATTCATTGTAAAAAGTCTGGAATACATAAAAATAAAATTTAAAAAAATCAGTTAATGAGCCTTGACACAATGGCAGAACTAACAGTTGTAGTTCTGCAGAGCTATGGGGCTATGTTTCCTACTATTCCGTGATGGTTAATACTCAGTGTCAACTTGATTGGATTGAAAGATGCAAACTATTGATCCTGGGTGTATCTGTGAGGGTGCTGCCAAACCAGCTTAACATTTAAGTCAGTGGTCTGGGAAAGGCAGACCCACCCTTAATCTGGGTGGGCACCATTTAATCAGTAGCCACGGCAGCTAGAATATAAAGCAGGCAGATTTAAAAACAAAACAAAATAAAACAAAAAAATGTGAAAAGGCTAGACTGGCTTAACCTCCCAGGCTTCATCTTTCTCCTGTGCTGGATGCTTCCTGCCCTCAAACATCAGATTCCAAGTTCTTTAGCTTTGGGACTTGGACTGGTTTCCTTGCTCCTCGGCTTGCAGATGGCCTATTGCAGGACCTTGTGATTGTGTGACTTAATACTACGTAGTAAACACACCTTTATAGATACATCTATCTTATTAGTTCTGTCCTTCTAGAGAACTCTAATACATAGTCTTTTCAATATATATTTTCCCACATTTTGAAATACTTTACAAAATATGTTTACGTGTGAGTAGAAATCAACTTTTGGGGAAAAAAGTATGTATCCAATAGATTTTTTTTTCCCAAGGGTATGAATTAATGACTGATCTATCCTGTTTTGTTCACTTACTCAGATTCTATTTAAGTCTTTAATACAGCATGAAGTATATAGATATATGTCTCTCATTTGATTATGACTTTAGGTCTGAAACACGTCTCATTCATTCATTCGGTAAGGCACTAGGTAAATCAACAAATAAATACATGTTAGAAAGACCTCTTTAATAAGGTGACATTTAAATATGAATTTAAATTAAATGAGAAACCAACCATGGGGTTATATGGTGGGAACACTCCAGGTAAGAAAGAAAGTATAAAGGCTCTAAAGCACAAGTATGCTTGGCATATTTCCCAAGTTCATTAAATAGTAAGGTAACTAGAGCAGAATGCAAGCAAAGGAAAAATGGTAGAAAATCATGTTGGGTAAGTAGTTAAGATGCACACAAAGGACTGAGGAGCAATAAGAATTTTCAATTTATTAAATGTGATTGCACTGCTTTTAGGGAGGCTGAGGCAGGCAAATCACTTGAGGTCAGGAGTTTGAGACCAGCCTGGCCAACATGATGAAACCCCTTCTCTGCTAAAAATATAAAAATTAGCCTGGCATGGTGATGTGCACCTGTAATCCCAGCTACTCAGAATGCTGAGGCAGGAGAATCACTTGAACCCGGGAGGTAGAGGTTGCAATGAGCCGGGATTGTGCCAGTGCACTCCAGCCTGGGCAACAGAACGAGACTCTGTCTCAAAAAACAAAACAAACAAACAAACAAACAAAAAGAAAGTAAGAGGAGATGAAACACAGAGAAGTTATACAGATAGTTACTTTGAAGAGTTTATAAAAGATGGACAGAGGAACTGGACCTCTAAAGGACATAAAGTGAAGGAAGCCTTTCTTTTTATTTTCCATGATTCTATCTTAATATATGAGATATACTAACAGATGTCATTAAAAAAAATTAACAGGCTAGTGGTTAAGAGCATAGATTCAGGGGCTAAAATACCTATGTTTAAATCCTGACTGACTCCAATTAGCTGATCTTGAGCAAGTAAGTTAACTTCCTAGGGCCTCAATTTCCTTATCTGTAAATTGTACATATAGCTCATTTTAATATTTTTATACATAAGACAATATACTAACAGTGCTTGTATCCCAAGGTCTAGGCTATACTCCACACAACTTAAATCAAAATGATTGAGAGTAGAGTTCAGGTAAGTTTAAGGCTTCCCAGGTAATTCCAATGGGTAGCGAAGTTTGAGAACCAGCTTTTGAAAATGAGTATTATTGGAGATTTCCTATAATAAAAAGGAGACAAAACTGATGAAGCAGAATTTTTGTCTTCCTGGTGCTTGGCACATCTCAAGGACCCAATAGATATTCCTCTACAAAATTTCCCTTAACAATTTACAAGATCTCCGAATCATTCGTTTTGACCTTTGGTCACCTATAACCTTATTATTTAACAGCTTGGGTTATGTATACCCCTCCAAAACATAAATATCAAGGGAATGAACATTTATTAGGCACTGTTACCTAGTAAGTACCATATTTGTAAATTCAGAGCCTCCCACCCTGTTGCCTCACCATGAATGAACTATAAGTATGCCAATAAACTAATTGACTCAGCCTTCAAGGCAGCTGTTATTCCCTGGCTAATTGCTTCCAGTAGTACTCTCTTCAGTTTCCCCAGGATACTATACAAATAGTACCATTTTCCATGTATGCCTTATCATGAAAAGAGTTGGGAAGAAATTACTTACTACTTTGTGATTTAACAATCTCACAGCCATCCTGGAATTAGGAATATCTTCATTTTATAAATGCTTTACGTATGTACTCATGTGTCTATTTTGTCATTATAAATTAAGACTTGAGGCTCAGAAAGTTTAAGTAATTTAATCATCATCACACAACCAATAAGGATTGCAAATGAAAATCAAACCAGGTCTGTTTAAACCAAAGGCCACTATACTCACTTAAGAGCAAAAATCAGGACTCCATAGTCCTTATGACAGCACTGCAAATATAAATTATCAGAAAACTAAAAATATAAATTCAAATATATTTCTCTCACCCAAGTAGCATATATACCATAGAACAAGATGAAATTTTATGAGCATTATAAGAGATCCAGGACATTCAAAATGATTTGTGTGATTTCACTTAAAACACTGATAATTGAACCAAGTACAGTTTATGCTTATAGTACTTCCACATTATTCAGCATTTTGATCAATGGTCAGTCATTAATTTAAACATATGTTAACTGTCTGGCTGTAAAGACACATACATTATTCAAGTATCAGTGTTGAACCTTACTTTAATTTTACAATCCTTTCTATAGCAGCAGTCCCAAAATGGACTGATTACATCAGAATTATCTGATAGACTTGTTAAAACACAAGTGACTGGGCTTATCATACATTAGGAATTCCTAAAAAGTATTTCTTAACTAGAAAAACTATATTTTTACAAATGGATGAGCAGCCAGATTTGGGAATCTATCTGTACAAAAGACAAATACCTCTTAAACCTGCTTTATAAATCTGAAATGAGTGTTAACGCTACTAAAAATGTCCACACTCAATGCAGTAGTTCTCAAACATTAGCATGCAACAGAATCACCTGTAGAGCTTGTTAAAATACTAAACTAAAAACTCTAGGGGTGGGGGACAATATTTTGCTTTTCCAAAAGTCCCAAGGTGATGCTGATGTTGCACATCTTGGAATCACACTATGAGAACAATTGCTCTAGACACAATACTCTGAGTTTGAAAACTTTTTCTGAAAGTTGCTCAGCTCTGTGTCTTTAGTCAAGTTATTGAAACACTCTAGTCATCATCCATAAAATGGAATTATGAATCTTATATATTGTCTTGATAATTAAATTACAACACAGACACCACAGTAAATAGCACATATTAAGCACTCAGTAAATATAAGCTGTTCAATATTTTGTTAAATATTGTTATGACAGTTTTCTAACAGATTTAATTGGCAAGGAACAAATATAAATAACTCAATTTAGAATATATCTACTTACCTCTTTTCTAATGAAGCCACAGAAATCCTTTGTCACTGCTGTTGTTGAAGACCTCTTTACATCTTTTCTAGTCTTACCACACTGCTTGAGGCTATCATAAACACTACTACCGGGGATAATCAGTCATCTCTTTCATACCTTTACTGGTAGCGGCTAGAGCTACCTGATCCTCAAAATAACACCCTGGATCAGCCATCAGTTCCACCCCCTCCTTACCTGAGCTTAATATTTCCAACCCATCATTGTAGCCCTTTTCATAGGTTCCCTCAGGAGCTCAACTATAAACTAGTAGATTTCTACTCTCAAAATCAGAGGAAATGGGAGCCCCTGCTCCTGCTGCTCAGTCTTAATGCAAATACATAACTAGTTTTCCTGAAAATTCAAAAGCATTTTTCAGTGCAAACATTGTTATAAATGGTGGTTCCTTTCCAGGGCACTAATAGTGCATCCACACAATAGGGAATAAATAGGCTTCTGCAGGTTGACACAGGCAATCTGGCTCATTAATAGGATTACACAAAAAAGCCCATTCCAAGTTCCACACAACCTTTATGTTGAATTTTTTTTCTTCTTCAAACTTTCATTTAGTATCTCTTTGCTGAACCTGCATTTCCTTCTGCCCAGAAATCACTGCTCTCCTTGAAAGTTCCTATCCCCCCTTCAAAAACCAACTGGAAAATGTTCAATGAAGGGTTTCCTAAGAACTATCACACCTCTGTTTTATGCTAATACACCAAAAAACTCTCTCCCATCTTCTATGTTCTGCGGCATTTTAGATCTTTTCACTCATCTGTTTCCATCAGAGTTGGGTATTTTCCTCTCCAACTTTTTATTATGAAAAATTTCAAATACTCAGAAAAGTTGAAAGAACAGTGTATTAATCATCCATATACCCACCGTTATACTCACAATTGCCAACATTTTGCCATATTTGCTTTCTTTTTAATACACACACTCACACACACACACACTTGCTGTACCATTTGAAAGTACTAGGTATTACCATAACTCATTTCAAGTACTTTAGTATGCATCTCCTAAAAAATAAGAACATCGTCCTACATAACCACAATTCCTTTTCCACATGAGAATGTTAATGTACAATTAACATGTAGCTGCATGGAAGCTTTTAGAGAACAAGGACCTAATCTATGTTCCCACCACTTAACTGGGTGCATAGCACTTACTTGGGTAATCAACAGATGTTCTACCTCATAACAACTACTCTGAAAGTCATATGAATTTAAAATTTAAACAGCAACCTTTGATTTTAAAAATTTCTGTGCATCAGTTTAGTCATTTGCTTTACATAAACCTGTGCTGCAGTTAAGTACAGTATTTTCGGTTTAGAACTACTTAATTCTGCATCACAATGCTCCATAGACATAGATCATGTCTATCTTTTTTCAGACATATAAGTAGGCACAAGAAATTTTTTTAAATAAATGAATACTTTCAGACACTGAAAATGTTAGTGAAGAAATTGAAATCGAGGAAGAACAAGGTCGGGACAATAGAATACAGATTTTGAAAGCAGAGAGATCTGGTTTTTAACACAGATTCAAACGTTTACTTACAACGAATGTTTACTAGGGCAAGTTGTTTGACTGCTCAAAGCCTCAATTTCTAACTCTGTAAAGTGGTGATAATAATCTAACATACCTCCTGGAATTGTTTAGAGGAATGAATGACAAAATATGTAAAGCATTTGGCACACATAAGACTCCGTTAATGGCAACTATCGTTATTTTATCTATTTGAAACAAAAAATATTTATTAACACCAAAACAAAATCCCGTCCCAGTGTACAGCGAGGATGTCACATGCTAAGATCAGCTATGCTTCCCACTTCCATAGCTAAGTCTTCCAGCAAGACAGCTACTATCCAAAGAACTCCAAGAGTCGCAAACTCCCAGGAAGTGGTCAAGAACCTCGTGAATGAGCCCTATCCAGGGATCACCACCCTGGCTCCTTCCCCTTCAAGGCGCAGAAGGCTGCAACGCCCTCCAGTTGAAGGTGCAGCAGTGGCCTGCAGCCTCGGTCCCTACTAAGAAAAGCTGCAACACACGAGGCTTTTGTTCTTTTAAAGTGGGTGTGGGGTTGACAGAGTGAGATAAAGACTAAGGAAGAAAATTTTTAAACAGCCACGTCTACCTACAGCAGTCCCACAACTCGAGTCTAATCACTTCGGTGGAGCTAGACACCGAGTGGGGTAGAGGCTCGGCAGTTCCCTTTTAGCTGAGCTGCAATTTCTGGCGTCTCAAACCCAAGAAATGTAAAAGGGACGCCATAGGGGAGCAGGAGGATAAATCAGGGAGCGAAAGGACCTCAAAGCGATACTGTCACTCCACGCCCATGCTGTCATTCGCTCCGGCACATGCCTCTCGGCGGAGCGCGTGTTTAGTGTATGCAGAGCAGGGGAGACAAAGCAGAAGCCCAGCAGCCGCCTCAACCTTGGCATGATCAGATTCCGCATCTCCGGTTCTCCGGTTTCGGGGTCCTCACCTGCCACGAATGCGGTCGTTACGCGAGCAGTTGGGAGACGGTCAAGCCCATTCAGGTCTAGGTTCCCCACTTTCATCCCGGAGGCAGGGGTGAGATGTTCGTCCTGAGACTTCAGTTGTGGGCGTGGACGCCGGCTACTTCCTTCAGTAGCAGCTCTAGGGCCACATAAGGTTAGCTCAAGCTACTACACCTCAGGAATCTCCGTCACGCCTCTTCCCCGCCCTCCTCGGGTCTCACCCCGAAAACTCACCGGGCGGAACAATTTCCGGCAAGAGCCAAACGATCCGCCCTAACCTTTCTGACCGTGGTTCCTAAGGCTCCCAAAAGGACTATTCTCTTAAGAACCCGGGTAGTTCCGCTTCCGGCAGCGCCAGATAAATCTCGAGAGGAAGCTTAACTCCTGTCGTTTGAATTTAGGACCACCTTGGTGAGTGGTCATTCTGGTGTGCTGTGTCATACTTACTGCTTTTTTCAAGTGAGGCATAACCTGACAGTAATTTCAAAACCATTCGCTTCTGTCGGCCTAAGGAAGGATTTAATTGAGTCTGTGGGGAGATTTTGCGCAGGCGCCATTGAGGCGGGAGGGCCTTGGGTGTTGTGACGTCCCGCGCTAGCTGAGCAGAAAGGGCGAGTGCTGTTTCGGGCCGGGAGGGGTGCCTACTGGGTGTAATTGAGTTTTACCAAGTGGTCATTTTCCTGCTGCTGATTCTTAGTGTAACTGGACCTTGTCCTTAAGAGTTAGTTAACGAATCGCCGAAACGCTTAGGAAATGCTCCCTCACAGTTTAGTATCTTTTCAAACTCCAAGCACTTTTGGCCGGCGGTGAAGAATTTTATTACTCTGATCAATCATTTAATCTGAAGTTTTGCTCCAGATTTAAACACTGGGCGGGGAGAAACGTGAGCTCAAGAGGGAATCCTGTCACATAACTTTAAAAGGAAAATGTACACTTTATCTTAGTGTGGGTTTTTCTTAAATGGGCATTTCTGAACCAAAGTAGATACTTTTTGAAGTGGAAATGCATTTATCCCATGTGGCTTCAGGTGAATGCATATGGCGATGAAGATATTTTTAGTTAAATGAATTTATATTCTCAAGTGAAGCTGATTGCAGAAACGTGTATTTGAATTTCCAGGTCCTTGATGTTGCCTAAAATTGTGCGTGTCCATTTTTTGGACCTTAAAATAGAATAATTCAAATGTCGGAATTCCGATCCAAATTAACGTGTTGATTGAAAATTGCAGATTTTAGGTTAGAACTAGCGGGCATTATAACCTTTTAGGGGCTTAAATTGGTACCTTTGTTTTTAACCCTTGGTGAAACAGTTAACTCCTAATTTTATTTGACGTAGTACCTAACTGCCTTTATAGAACACAAACATAAAATTATCAAAGGAATTAAGCAATTACTTGATTTTATTTGATGTTATGCAGGGGACAAAGTATACAAAGCTTAACCAAATATGATGCTGACATTCCTTTGTAAAACTACAAGTTGTAAGCAACTACCTTCGTTTTTTCTTATTCCTACATGTTTAAGGACATAAGTAATTATTTTAACAAATTCTTGAAAATGTAAGCATATCCAAAGAAGTCCCAGGACAGTCTTTATGTAGTTGAAACCACTTAATCCCCTTGTAAATGATACCTTTACTTAATAATCTTTGAGTATAAGAAGATATTTATATTTGCCCTGATTATGATAGCTTCAAGCCAGTTTCTCATATTAACTACTTTTCAAATATGTTGTTTGAAGGGTCCAAACAGTGTATGTATAGGCTTTGAAAAAAAAAAAAAGAAACTTTCTTTCAGGTTATTTTTATATATGAATACCAATTATTAGCGGTAAAAGTTTTAACTATCTACTTCAAAGGCTGTGCTTTTCGTGAACTGAATTCTTTCTTATGCATTTTCTATTTCTTTTTGTCATCTATCTCTCTACCTCCAGAACCAGTAGTTCCTTAACTGCATTAGACTGTAATATCATCATCAAAGGATATAACTCCCGAGTCTTCTGATTTTGTTGTTAGCAGTAGAGCTTTAGAAGCATTGCTATAAAGTTTTTTTTTTGTTTTTTGTTTTTTGTTTTTTGTTTTTTTGCCAATCAATGAGAGCTTGTAAGGTTGCTGAGGTTGGTTGGCCTTGAACTCTTGGCCTCGCCTTCGCAAGCGCCACGACATCCGGCCGGAGCCACTTTGGGCCCGCTATAAAGTATTAATCCCCATTAATGAAAGGAAAGAGATTTTAAAATATATTTTCATGTAGATGAAGATTTTGAGAAAAGAAAGGGTTCTCTGTTACTTTCAACAGCCTGATATGGATGATAATACTTAGATATGATAATTATACTTTACCATATACAAAGGACTTTTAAGTTCATTATCTTCATCCTGGTAATTGTGAAAAGGAACAAGATATTACATACTTTTCCAAACATGGATATTAAGGCGTAAGTCTATACCTTCTTTGACACAGTTTGCTTATAGTGCTCTGTATGTGAAAGTGAAGTATAATGTTTTCAAATGTGAAATAAGTTACCTCTGGAATATTTGCTATTTTAAAATTCAGTGTTATTTTTAATTATCCTTTCTGGAAATTTAAGTAATTCTTTATTCATTTACAAACAGTTGAATGTCCACTATGTTCTGAACACTTAAAACAATGTAGACATAAAAAATTAACAAGATCTTTCCATTTCTCATTTATAATCTAAAATATTATTAGAAAAATCACTTTATATTGTGTAACAGAGGCCTGAACCAAGTATTACAAAAGCTAAGGATAACAGGTAATTGAGTTATTGGTATAGCAGGGAAAAAAAGTGTGAAATTTGAAGAGATACCAAGTTACAAATGTCAGCACATGTCCTCGCTTTATTACTTTCAGTAAATTGGACAATCTCTGAACCTCCATTTTCTTACCTGTAGAAAGGATATAAAACTAATATCTACTCCATGGAGTATTATGAGGATTATCATAGTAAAATGCTATATAAATAGCATTTTATATAGCTATATAAATGCTATATAAATAGCATATATACAGTTTGCAGCTGTAGTCGTGAGTCACTTAGCAATGGGGATAAATTCTGAGAAATGCTTTGTTAGGCAGTTTGAGCATTGAGCGAATACAGACTCTACCTACATGAACCTAGAAGAGGTGTGTGTGTGTGTGTGTGTGTGTGTGTGTGTGTGTGTGTGTATGTATGTATGTATTTTTTTTTTCATATGGAAAACAAAATGTCCCTCCACTTTATTATCATTGATTTCTCCCACTTGATCTGCAGTGCTAATATCAAATGCCCTATATGAGGTTTCTATATATGCTCCATTATCATCTTATAGGACCACTATCTCATAGGCAGTACATCCTTAACCAAAACATTCTTATGCAGTGCAATTGCATTGGCAATTGTTTTTAAAACTTTAAATTTTTAAAAATTGTTTTAAATTTTTAAATTTATACTTTTGGTTTTTCCAGATGTCATATAAACGGAAGTATACAGTATATAGCCTTTTGTGTCTGGCTTATTTCACTTAGCATGATTTTGAGATTTATTCAGTTTATTAGGTCTACTTGTAGTTTGTTTCTTATCAATGCTTAATAATATTCCGCCATGTGGATCTACTATAATTTGTTTATCCATTCACCAGTTGGTAAACATTTGTTTTCAGGTTTTGGTTGTTATGAATAAAACTTCTAGAAACATTCACTTACAGATTTTTAGGTGTACATATTTTCTTTTGGTTTAGTATCTAAGATTGGTATTGCTGGACCACATGATAAATTGATGTTTAACCTATAAGAAATTGCCAAACTGTTTTCCAACATGTTTATGCCATTTTCTGTTATCACCAGCTATGCCCTGTATCTTTGGTAGTAACTAGTGTTGTCAGGTTTTGTTTATTTTTGTCGTTGTTAGTGTGTAGTCATATCTTATTGTGGTTTTAATTACATTTTTTTTCATTGTCTATGATGTTGAGCATTTTTTCAAGTGTTTATTTGCTAACCATATCTCTTCTTTGGTGAAGTGTCTGTTTTTCCATGTTTTAAATTGGGTTGTTTGCTTTCTTGTTAAGTTGAGAGTTCTTTAGAATTCTAGATATAAGTTATTTATCATATATGTGTATTTTATCCCAGTGTTACTTCTCTATTTTTAGCAATTCTTTAAAGAATAAAAGTTTTAATTTTTTTCTTTATGGATAGGCGTTTTTTCTTTGCTACCCAACCTAAGCTCACAAAGATTTTTTTGTTGTTGTTGTCTTCAAGAAGTTGTATAGTTTTAAGTTGTACATTTAGGTCTGTGGCCTATCATGAATTAATTTTTACATATTGTATGAGATATGAGTTGAGGTTCATCTTTTTTCAAAGGATGTTTAATTGTTACAGCATTTGTTGAAAATATTATCCATTCTTCATTGAATTACCTTGGCACCTTTGTTGAAAATCAGTTTACCATAACTGAGTGGCTGTTTCTAGCACTATTCTGTTCCATAGATTTAAGGCTGTCATTTTGCCATTATAGCACAGTCTTGATTGCCATAGCATTATAGAAAGTCCTGAAACCATATAATATGAAATTCTTCAACTATGTTCATTTTCAAAGTTGTTTTAATTATTCTGAATCCTTTAGCTTTCCATATCAGTTTTAGAATCAGCCTGTCAGTTTCCTCAAAAGAACTTGAGAGTTTCTGACTGGGACTGCATTGTATCTATAGAGATCAATTTGGGGAAAATTGGCATCTTGTCCAGCTTTTTCTCAGTGGTAGAGAGGAAGTGACTCCAGCATTCCACATTCTAGTCACAGACCTATATGGGAATGTTTAGTGGTATTTCAGAAATAAATAATTTACGCCCGTTATTATATTCACTATGATATCTATATTGGAAGAGATCACAGAACTAATCCCTCTATTTGTGCATTGGGTGCCATCCCCTGCTGCCATCTCAGGAACGTCATACTATCAGTCATGAAATTTTTTTTTCTCCTCTGTTTTCATTGGTCTTTCTAGAATCCTTTCTGTTAGCATTAAATTTTGGGGGTTATTCCCTTTTTGAAAGTAAAACAATCTTGTTTAAAAAATTGTTTTAATTGTAGCAAATCACACATAACATGAAATTTACTGTTAACCATTTTTAAGTGTACAGTTCAGTGGCATTAAGTACATTAACACTGTTGTACAACCACTACCACCATCCATCTCCAGAACTCTTTTCATTTTGTATAGCTGAAACTCTTGACCAGTTAAACAATAACTCTTTCATTCTCTCCTCCCCACCTCCTGTTCTATGCAACCATTATTATTCTTTCTGTCTGTATTTGACTACTATGAGTTACATAGGTGGAATCATACAATATTTATCTTTTTGTGACCGGTTCATTTCATTCCTGATTAGCTTAATGTCCTCAAGATCCATCCATGTGGTAACATGTCAGAATCTCCTTCCTTTTAAAGGTGTCTGAATATATACACAGTATTTTGTTTATTCATTCAGTCATTGATGGACACAAGTTGCTTCCATCAATTGGCTGTTGTGAGTGATGCTACTATGAACATGGCTGTCAAAACTGATGAGGGTCGAGAGAATCTACATCTTGTTTATTATCCTGTCTCCAGTGTAGCAGTTACTCAGTAACATTTTTTAGATCAATGAAGGAACCTTTTATCTGTCTCAAGCAGCTATCTTGTAGCTTCTTGCCTTATAGCTAAGCTCAAGTTTCTAAATCCACTTACTGACTTTCCATTCATTTCTTGTGTCATTGCAGTCTGGTTGCCACCTGCCCTGCTTATACTGTAGCTATACTCTATGCTGTTCCAAAGCCACTAGCTACATAATGGTTCTTATCTCACTTAATCTCTCTGTTTCTAAGAACTTTGTATTTCCTACACTTCTATTACCAGAAACTCTTCTGGCTTTTTTTTCTATTTCTCTGGCTATTGTCATGTCCCTGAAGATTCACAATATATTTGGGAGAGAGACATATAAACTAATACATTCAATAGAGTGTTTCAGATTTTATGATAACAGTTGATACATGTTACTGTGAATGTGCCAAGGAAAGTGTGCACAAATCTCCGAGACTGTGTCAGAAAGGATTCATAGATGAGTGAACTCGTTACTGTGAATGTTGAAGGATAAGGATACATCTACTGTACTACCTACTCTGTACACTTTCCATCTGATCCTTCTTCCATTGCCTTAACTTCACCTACTTTTTACATGCCGAGTTTAACCATGTAGAATGCAACCTGCTTAGTAGTGTCATCTTTCTCCCTAAGTCAGATCTTCAGAAGTAATCCCAGATTCTTCTTTGCATTTACTCCACACATCTAGTCAGTCACAGTTCTTATATGATGTATCTATCCGTTTATACTGACACTGCTTTGACTCAGAATTTCATCATTTCTTGTGTTAATTTTACAGTAGTTCCCTAGCTGACTGGTATAGATATTCCTGACTCTACCCCAATCTCTATTCCATTTTGGTGATCGAAATTTGATCTTGTAACTCCAACTCATTCTTAAAATTTCAAGTTATTCCAGGTTGGAGTGGTTAGAAGACATTGTAGGAAATGACACCTAGCCAGAGTTTCAAAAGCTGACTAGGGGCTGAAGAAATTGGAATAAAGTTCATTCCAGGCAAAAATATCAATGAAGAGGTATGAGCACACTGCGTGAGATGTTTGAAGAACTGTGATTATTTTTCAAATTGAGACTGCCAAGAGAAAAGCATGGAGAGATTGGTAAAGACCATATCTTATAAAGCCTTGTATACTGGCAGAAGTGTTTAGACATCATTAGTGCTATCGTCTTAATGGTTTCATTCTCCCAAAATTCCTATGTTGAAATCCTAACCACCAAGGTGATGGTATTAAGAGGTGGAACTTTGGGGTTGGGCACAGTGGCTCACGCCTGTAATCCCAGTACTTTGGGAGGCTGAGATGGGTGGATCACTTGAGGTCTGGAATTTAAGACCAGCCTGGCCAACATGGTGAAACCCGTCTTTACTAAAAATACAAAAATTAGCTGGACTTGGTGGCATGTGCCTGTAGTCCCAGCTACCCGGGAGGCTGAGGAATGAGAATTGCTTGAACCTGGGAGGCAGAGGTTGCAGTGAGCTGAGATTGCGCCACCGCACTCCAGCCTGGGTGACAGAGTGCCACTCTGTCTTAAAGAAAAAAAAAAACGAGGTGGAACTTTGGGGAGGTGACTCGATCATGGGTCAGAACCCTCATTAATGGATTAGTGCCCATATTTTAAAAAGTCCCCTTCCCTCATGTGAAGTTACAGTAGAAGACAGCTGCCTGTAAGAAAGTGAACCCTCAATAGCCCCTAAATTTGCTGGCATCTTGATGTTGTACTTCCTAGCCTCCAGAACTGTGAGAAAGGAATTTCTGTTTGTAAGCCATCCAGTTTGTGGTATATTTGTTATAACCACCCAAATGGACAATCAGGAATGGCAAAAGGCATATTTTGAGTTAAGTGAATATTTTGATAAGATTTGTGTTTTAATGTGACCTCCATGACTGCAGTGAGGACAGGGACTATTATTAGAGAGAGGAGGCAAGGTCAGATAGAAGGTCCGTGAACTAAGGCAGTGGCAGTGGAATAAAGTTCAAAGTTGTTATAACATTTTACCCTCCCACAGTGTATGAAAGTTCCAGTTGCTACCGGTCCTCACCAACACTGATGTTGTCTGTGGTTTTTAATTTTAGCTAAGTCATTGTGGTTTTATTTGCATTGCCCTGAGGAATAATGATGTTGAGCACATTTTCACTTGCATATTGACCATTGGATGTTCTCTTTTATGAAGTGCTATATAAAAATTTCCCCTCCCATTTTTTGAATTGGCGTTTTGTCCTTTTCTTTTTGATTTTTACAAGTTCTTTGCATACACTGGTTCTGAGTCCTTTGTTAGATAAACATATTAAAGATATCTTCTCCCAATGTGTGTCCTGTGGTTTCACTTTCTTAATGTTGTCTTTGATGAGGACACATTTTTATTTTGATAAATCCCTATTACTATTATTTTTTTCTTTTACAGATAGTGTTTTATGTGTCCTATTTAAGAATCTTTGCTTATGTTTTCTTCCAGAATCATTGTTTATCTTTCACATTTAAGTTTATGATTTATCTGGAATTAATTATTTTGTAAGATGTGAGGTAGGTGGTTAAGGTTCATTTTTTTCCCCCCCAATACAGGTTGGGGGGAAAATGTTGTTGTCTAGCATCACTTATTGAAATGACCATCTTTTTCCTCATTATATTGATGCCTTCATTGTAAATGTATTGACTTTACATGTATGGATATAATTCTGGACTCCTTGTTCAATTGCAGTTATGTATTTGTATGTCCTTATGCCAGTTGGCTTGTTTTATTTACGTTATTTGTATGAAAAGTCTTAAATCTGAGCCATTCATCTTTGAGATGATTTAGAAACTGTGATAGGCTACATGTTTTTGGTTTGAGGTACAGCTGGCTATTAGAAAGTGAAAGAAAAATTATGTATTTAATAATCAATTACTAGTGAATTAAACTTAGAAGAAACTAATTATCTTATAATAGTTTATAGCAATAATTAACGTGTTTTTTTAGGTTATGATGGGACTGTATTGACATTTCAGAACCTTTGCTTTTAAATTGACATATACTTTGTGTTAACCTAAGGTAAGAAATGTACTGTTACTCTCTCTGGAGGTTTAAAATAGATCAGAAAGATAGTTTTTACATTTGCAAAGAGCTATATCATAGGGGAAGTGAACTGATAAGCTGGTTAAGCAATGGCAATAGGCACAGTCTGTTCTGCTTTGTCCCAGCATTCTTTCTCCGGTGAGCGTTCTTTAGTCTCATTCCTAGATCCTCCAGTGGTCAGTAAACATCTATTTTTTTTTTATAATTTCAAAGTTGTAAGATTTGTATTAGAATCCTAGCGGAAAACAGAAGACATTCTGGTGAGATGTCTGAAATCAATTTAATGGAGCACCTTTTTATAGACTGTAACAAAGTAAACAACATGACATCTGGAGACTATCAATAGCTAAATAGTTACCACCTTCAGGCTAAGGTGGCAAGAAGAAGAAATACCATGACTCTATTTACAAGTAATATAAAACTATATTTCATTTCTTGTAACTTATTTATTTAAATGTCACGTGACAGTGTCCTCCTGTGTTACATTCCTGTGAAAGTAACATTTCAGTTGATAGCAATGAAATTTTAAACCTTTTTGAAGTATACTGGTTGATTTCCTTTTCTCTCAGTATGTGGAAAATTTTCAACATTTCTTATCAAATGGAAAGAGATAAAATAATTTGTCATGGGATATCTCAAAAATAGCATTTGAGTATTTTCGTTCATACACATCACTGTTCCTTTCCTGTACTGCAATTATCTTCCTCAAATAAATTCTGAGAATTCTCAGTTCATATGCAAGTAGAAATATGACAGAAGTCTGAACTGAAATGGCAATTCAGTTAGCTTAAAATTTAAGTTACCTTTTTAAATACATTTTACCTAGGTTCACAATGGTCCGTAGTGGAAAAAATGGTGACCTTCATCTTAAACAGATTGCATACTACAGACGAACTGGTGAATATCATCCAACCACACTGCCAAGTGAGAGAAGTGGCATAAGAAGAGCAGCAAAAAAATTTGTCTTCAAAGGTAAAATGAATGTTCAAACTCTTGATTATTGAGTTGCAGGTGCTTCCCCACATTCTTCTTTGTAGAAGTTTGAGAATTTCTATAGTAATTTTTGTTGCTAAACAATTAGCAGTTGAATTGATGATGCCACTCAATTAAAAGCAAAATTAAAATTACACTCAAGCTAACTGAAGACCAGTAAGCCAAGGTTTAAATTATAGACAGAATATGACACCATGAAAGAAAACAAAACATTTTTCTAAATTAACAACTTTTGTTGTTAATTTTTCTAAATTAACATGCTTTTGTTCTCATGTGTTCTCTAATGGTGCACTTTCCAGCACTGATGTCACTGTCAATGAGGAACGTTTTCGATGCTTGATATGAAAATGTTGACAAAGTTGACTGGGTTGTTTACTAAAATAAAAACTGAAAGGAATTAACTATATTTCTGTGATCATGTCCCCCTAACCCCCACCAGTGCCATTAAATATTCTCAGGATCACATTTATTTTAGGACCTTTGAATCTCCCTGAATGGATTAAATATTTGAAAGGCAGTGGGATATTTATCTTGGAATGCCATGATAATTTTTTCTTATTTTTCACCTTTAAAGAAGAGAAGTTTGGGATGAGATAAGCAACAAGTAGCCACCAGATAATTAAATGAATGTTTGTGTTCTAAATGGGAACTTTGCCTCTTAGGCTTATCCCAAAGCAGGTTAATAAAATTCTAGGATAATAAATAAATGCCTGCTCATGTTTTCCTGTGTATATCCCTACCAATAACTCCCTTATACTTAAGATTAGGCAGACCCATTATCTGTTAGACTAAACTAAGGATTCATTCATTCATATATTTGATACTTTATGTAACAAATGTTAACTGGGTTTCTCCTATGTGCCAGTCACATTCTAAATCTTGGAGATATATCGATAAATAACATAGATAAGATTCCTGCTCTCAGGTTGCTTATATTCTAATTCTAAAAAGTAAGGAATGTTCCACTTCTCAATCTGCTTACTCATATTAGTAGCTGAATGGGTATTTTGGAGTTTGAATAGCTAGCCCATTCATATTAGACAGGTAGATGGTGATTCTGCCCATACCCTGGTTACTTCCCAGCTGCAGATTCTTCTCACGTGTCCTCCTAGGAAACAGAGAATTATCTTGAGGATTAAGGTTTTTTCCACTTTCCCACTTCACCAACCCTACCTTCTACTCAAATCCAGAAAAAGCTGAGAGAGCTGTTTGCTTGCAAAAATGCAGTGATGATTAAACATTATTTTAGAAAATTATGTTCTAGGAAGTTGTTTCTCTGTACATAATTTATTTGCTAATCTATTCCATTTTTAGAAAGTGCCTGCAAAATCTTCTTACTTTGAGTACTCCCATAGAGAGATAATTTTCTATTTCCGTAGTTATTACGTGCTTTGATAAAAAAGCTTGCTCTACTTATATTGATATCTACAAAATTATAGCGGTTACTGCCCTTCCTAAGTATCTAGCAAGTGTAACAGCTAAGAACCTTTGTGTGGTAGCATCATTACAAATAAATATTCTATTTTAAATGCGGTCAGCTTTTATAAAACAAAACAAAAACCTTCATTGTTTAAACAGAAGGCTATGATTGTCTTAAAACTACATGGATCTCTAAAAATTGCAGTTCTATCTTTTTGTTATCCTTTATTCTAGAAAAAAAGCTGTTTTATGTTGGAAAAGACAGAAAACAAAATCGTTTGGTAATTGTTTCAGAAGAGGAAAAAAAGAAAGTCTTAAGAGAATGCCATGAAAATGACAGTGGCGCTCATCATGGTATATCCAGGACCCTCACTCTGGTAGAATCCAATTATTATTGGACATCTGTGACCAATGATGTCAAACAGTGGGTATGGCTTATGTATTTAGAATATTATGAATAATGACTTTCTGATAGATATTTAAAATTTATTATTTCTCCAGATTTATTCTGGGTATCACCTTTTGTTAAGTATATTTGGCATTGTTATTTTTATTAAAAAACCACTTAAAGGGAGTTGTATTTTCCTTCACAGTTGTTTTAAATCACTTAAGTATAATTTGAACAGGAAAGTATGTGCTCTCATCTTTTGTACCTATTTCATCTTGAGGTAGAATGTCAACCCAAACCAAATAAAACTAAAATCAAATTTTGAGGATAATGAAATAAGTCTGAGTTTTGTAACTTTGTGACCCATTGGGACCTTCAACTTCTTCTGATAGAAAATTCACCTATAGGAATTCTGGGGTTCTTGCTGGAAGTCAACTTGTCCTACCCACTCTTTCCAGTGCACTGTATGCCAAATGGTAGGAATTCCTTGGAATATACGTGAGATCTCCTTAATAATTGTAGTAGTGCATCAAAAATACTGGCATTTCAAGCATAAGGAATTAAACCAACATTTAATCAAGTATCATTTGTGAGTTATTGGTTTATGGACCTATTCAGGTATTCCAAAGACCTTCATAATTTATATATTTTCCCTGCCATGCATTTTTTACAAGCATTCAGTGAAATCTGTCAAATTGTTATCATTTAAGAATGATACAACTTTTGAGAATAATTAGAAGTTATTTGTGATAAAATCCAACAAATAAGTTTAAATTGGAAAATGAAAATTCTGATCAAAAGTAACTGTGATTATAATGTGATTAAATTTTAAATTTTTCTTCAGAAGCTAGTTTGAAAGTAGTTTCCAGGGTAGAATTCCAGAAATCTGTAGAGAAATAGCACCCATCCATAAATTGATAGGTTGATCTTTTCTCACTTCACTCAAATGAAAGCTGCAGAACAGCATGGGTTTTGTTTATGTTTACTCTTTTTCCATGACCTAGAAAATTTTCTAGTATATATTATGAATGAAATTATATTTCAATAAATATGGTTGGAATAGATTAATGAATCAACTTCTTAATATGATAACTTTAAAGGAAACATTTTGTGCATATAGAAATTATTGTAAATCTTCATATTGATTTTAAATTATAGGACCCTAAGATCTTTTTAAGCATTTAATAAATATTGATTATGAACCACATTTATGTTCCATGTGAATAAGACCCATAAGATGGTCATTTGGTAGTATAATCTTCCCTCAGTATGCGCACGGGGTTGGTTCCAGCACCACATTCATATAACCAGATGTACTCATACCGAAGTCCTGCAGTCAACCCTGTGGAACTTGCATATATAAGAAGTCAGCTCTGTTTAATTGAGTTTCACATCCCTCCCTACCAATACTGTATTTTTTGTTTGTGTTTGGTTGAAAAAAAAAGCCGTGTATAAGCTGACCTTCACAGTCCAAACCCATGTTGTTTGAGGGTCAGCTATAGTGCCAACTACAGTTGTTTGTTGTTGTTTTACTCATTTGTTGTTCTAAATAGGTTTAATCCAGTGATTCTCAGTCCACAACTTTCTCCTTCAAAACACAAAGTGTACCTATTAATCATTTTAAAATTCAGATTTATAAGACTGCTTTTATATTGTGTTGAGTATTAACATTTGTATATATTTTCTTTATTGTGTGCCTGTTTGTAGGTATACGCTTGTCAGCATTGCCAAGTAGCAAAAAATACAGTTATTATAGCACCGAAACAACACCTTCTCAAGGTGGACAATCCATGGAGTTTACTTACTGTTGATCTGATGGGGCCTTTTAATACAAGCAACAGAAGTCATGTGTATGCTATAATCATGACAGATTTGTTCACCAAATGGGTTATGATTTTGCCTCTATGTGATGTTTCAGCATCAGAAGTTTCTAAAGCTATTATCAATATATTTTTCTTATATGGACCTCCTCAGAAAATAATAATGGACCAAAGAGATGAATTTATTCAACAGGTAAGACAAATAAAAAACTTAGGTCTGGGATCATATCTTATTCCCTTTCAGTGTCCAGAACAAGTGCCTTGTGCATTATATTACAGAGTGCTTAATAAATTCAGATAAATTGCTATAGGTATAGAGGTTGATATTAAATACTACAAGGATAGTTGTACTGGAAATTAGGAGATTAAGATTTTAGTACTTACTGTGGGTTATTGTAAACCTATTTTCAGATTAAGATGAGGAGGTTGGACCAAATAATCTTTACTTCCAGATTAAAAAACCCATGATCAGTCAGGCCTGGTGGCTCACACCTATAATCCCAACACTTTAGGAGGCTGAGGTGGGTGGATCACTTGAGCTCAGGACTTCAAGACCAGCCTGGGCAAAAGGCAAAACCCCATCTCTACAAAAAAAAACACACAAAAATTAGCTGGGCATGGTTGTGGGTGCAGTCCAGTTTGGGGGAAGGCTATTAGAACTTCTATTTATATTTAAAAAAAAAAAAAGAAATGAAGCTTTATTAATAATATATACAAATTGATATTAGCATCCTAACTCAGTCAGCAAGACAGGTATGTCACACATGCTATGAGGAGGTATCCTGAAAGAAAAGGGAGAATACACATTTCCTCACTCGTAGTTTTGCTTTCAGCAGTTGATTGAATGTATGGATATCATCTAGCATTCACCACACTATTCACAAAGTGGCCAGGGGGCTCAGATTTCTTGCAGTGAAACCAGACAATACTAAAAGGCAAGCACCCATCCACCCCAAGAAAATGGTGTTAGCACATCTACTTAACTTCTAGCTCTTTGTTAGACATATCAATGAGATGAAAACAAATAGTAACTAGAATACTCCCTCTTTATCTGCAGTTTTACTTTCTGAGGTTTCACTTACTATAGTCAACTACAGTCCAAAAATATTAAATATAGAATTCCAGAAACAAACAATTTATAAGTTTTTAAATTGTACACCAGTCTGAATATTGTGATGAAATCTCATGCTGTCCTGCTCTGTCCAATTGGGATGTGAATCATCTCTTCGTCCAGCATATCCTCATTGTATATGCTACTCCCTCTCCCTCACCAGTCACTTAGTAGCTATCTTGGTTATCAGATCAAATGTCGTGGTTTGTATCCAAGTTACTTTTATTTTACTTAAGAATGGCCCCAAAGTGCATGAGTAGTGATGTTGGCATACTGTTACTCATCCTATTTTAATAGGATGAGTAATGATATTTTTTATTAGGTATTATTATTACTTATAAATTATTATTAGTTACTAGTCTCTTACTGTGCCTAATTTATAAATTAAAGTCTCTCATAAGTATGTATATATGGGAAAAAACGTAGTATAGTTAGAGTTTGTATAGTTAGAGTCAGTACTACCTGCAGTATCAAACATTCAGTAGGGGCCTTGGAACATACTCTCTGAAGATCAAGGGAAACCACATTTATCAGATATGATAGGAAATTGGCCATCAAATTCAAAATTATGAAGAATACTCTTTGAAATATTGGTTCACTTCCATTTTATTAATGAGCCTTACCCTAAGTGCATATAATGTTTCAAGGTATTTGCTAATGATTATATGAAGCCATTACGATTAGCTAGCAGTTTTTCCAATTGTGTTTAAAGTTATTTGGTAACCAATACAGGACTTTGAAAATTTTACTACGGGCAACAATAGGTCCAAGCATGGTGGCTCCTACCTGTGATGTCAGTTTTCTGGGAGACTGAGGTGGGAGGATAACTTGAGATCAGGAGTTCAAGACTAGCTGATGCAATATAGCAAGACTCTGTCTCTACCAAAAAAATTTTTTTTTTAAATTAGCTGGACGTGGTGTTGCACACCCATAATCCCAGCAACTCAGGAGGCTATGTAAGGATCACTTAAGCCCAGGACATCAAGGCTGCAGTAAGCTATGATTGCATCACTGTACTCTGGTTTGGGCAACAGTGAGACCCTGTCTCAAATTTTAAAAAGTAGTAATAGGCTGGGGTGGGTGGCTCATGTCTGTTGTAATCCTAGCAGCTGGATCACTTGAGTTTAGGAGTTTGAGACTAGCCTAAGCAACATGGTGAAATACAATCTCTACAAAAAAATACAAAAATTAGTCAGGAGTGTGGGGCACACACCTGTAGTCCAGCTACTCAGGAGGTTATGGGAAGATTGCTTGAGCCCAGGAGGTTGAGGGCTCCAGTGAGCCAAGATCATGCACTCCAGCCTGGGTAAGAGTGAGACCCTGTCTCAAAAAAATGGCGGGGGTTGGGGGGGGTGGTAACAAGTAACACTTGCAGGCCTATTTTGTGAGGTTGCTTAAAAGAAAAACCAAAAAGGTGACATATCATTGGGAAAACTTGTTCTTTTTTCTGTGATTAAAATGGCCTACTACACAGAAAGCATAATGATGATATTTCAAAATGAACTCTTGTCAGCAAATACTGATACAGAAAACACTTCCAAAGATTATAACATAATAGACAGTGTGGGAGGTTTATAATATAGTTGAATAAAAATACAGATGTTTCTAACATAGCTTAGCTTAGAGTATTTGCTAAATTGTTCCAATAAAATGCACAAAGAACTTTTTGTAAGCCTCTGAAGGAAAGAGAATAAACATTATCAATAAGAAAATTAATTTTTTAAAATGTCTTACAGAGAACTAAAATTGTAAGGACTGACAGAATATCTGGTTTGATGGTTGGGGGACTGCTAGGGCAAGGCTGTCACAATAGTATTTCACAAATGGATTCCCTGGATCATTCCTAGGCAACCTCTTGAAACAAAGAAGTTAAAGGCTTTTTCAAGTGTCCTTTAAAACCATTGATCAAGACTCAGATTGAAGCTGACCCAAATGACACCTATTTTCTGGGATTTCTTTCTAGTAACTGTGTAATTAAAGACAGGCAGCCTGAATTAGTATGTATATCAGCTAGGAAGTGTATTCAATCGAAGTAACAGACTGCCTTTCCCTATCCCAATACATTAATCTATGTTTTATATATATTATCCCAATATATGTTGGCAGTGATAGTCACTCCTATTGTATTCACAACATGGCTGCCAGAGCACATGCCACAATGCCTACATTTCAGTCAGAAAGAAGGGAGAGAGTAATGAGCAAACAAAGCTAGTACCAGCTGAGTTTGCCCAACAACTTTTACTTACAACTTTTTGGCTAGAATTATGTCACATGACCACCCCTACCTGCAGGGGAGTCTGGGAAATGTAGTTTTCTTTTTGTTGCTTTCCCCTCTTGTATTAACTTTGCTTATGTAGTTATTCTAATACTATTCATCTGAAATAGTCTTCATTTTAAAAGACAGATTTATGAGCCAAAGGTTTACTGCACTCAAAATAATAAGGAAAAAATAAGTCTGAAGGATGACATAGGAAAAATAATTTTATATTTAACGGACTTACAGTTACAAGTATTGTAAACTCATCTTGGTTTCTTTTAAGTGCTGCACATAATATAGTAACAATAATAGTAGCAGTTAGAAGTTATAAAATGCTTGTTATTGCCAATAACTGTTTTAAGTGCTTTATAAACATTAACTTATGACCTAGCGTGTTGTTTTTTTTTTTGAGAGACTGTCTACTAAAGTAAAAAATTACTTGAGGGCCGGGTTCAGTGGCTTATGCCTGTAATCTCAGCACTTTTAAAAGCTGAGGTGGGTGGATTGCTTGAGTCCAGGAGTTTGAGACCAGCCTAGGCAACATGGCGAAACTCCATCTGTACAAAGTATTTAAAAATTAGCTGGGCATGGTGACAGATGCTTGTAGTCCTATCTGCTAGGCAGGCTGAGGTGAGAGAATTGCCTCAGCCCAGGTGGTGGAGGCTGCACTCCAGCCTGTGGGACAGAGCAAGACCCTGTCTCCCCACCATACAAAAAAAGAAAAAATTAAACTCAAAGTTAGTATTAAGTTCTATTCTTCCATGTTGTATGTGTATATTGTGCAAGGCACTTAATCTCTTAAAGCTTCAGCCTCAAAAACTTGTAAGATCTAATGACAATAGTGTAAAGCATCTAGTGTGATGATCAGCATATGGTAAAGACTCAGTAAATGATAACCACTATTTTATACATATTTTATGTATGTTTTTATATAGAATGTTATAGTCAATAAAAAGGCAAGATTCTAATTCTTTTGAAGCCTTTTTTAAGACAATGGAAAAATAAAACACAAATTTTAAAAAGCCAGCTTTGTTTTATATATTTTTCAGATGAATGTTGAACTGTACAAATTGTTTGGCATAAAGCAAATTGTAATTTCTCCTGCCTCTGGAACTGTTAATCCAACAGAAAGTACACCTAGCACAATCAAAACGTTTCTCTCCAAACACTGTGCTGACCACCCAAACAATTGGGACGATCACCTATCAGCTGTTTCATTTGCCTTCAATGTAACTCACGTGGTATGTGCCTTTTTATAATTCTGTACTTCTGAGTTATGACTATTTCTTGGCCAGATAAATGTTTTATTACAAAATTGATGTTTATTTTCTTTAAAATAGGAGCCTACAAAAAACACACCATATTTTCAAATGTTTAATCGAAATCCTTATATGCCTGAGACTTCAGATAGTCTTCATGAAGTGGATGGTGATAATACAAGTATGTTTGCCAAAATTCTAGATGCAATTAAGGAAGCTGATAAAATAATGGAGAATAAGACAACTTCAATGGGCCAGGTGATTCTATTTAATAGAAAAACTGTAATCTAAAACTTTATAAAGTTATATTTAAAATTGCAGTATATACATGTGTGCATGCATGCACACATGCAATATACCCTTACATGCCAAAATTTTTTTATGTGTCAAATTTTGCTTGTCTTGATTAAGAAGTTGGTTTACTTGCTATGAAAATGCTGAGAGGCAATAATGAGAAAGCTATGGATTTTGGAATCAAGTCGAGCTGGATTCAGACCTATAATCTTAACTGCTTTGAGTTGTTTGAGTTTGGCAAATTACTTAACCTATCTTAGTTTACCTTTTATATAAAGTAGGGTTAATAATACTGATTTTGAAATGTTGTTTTAAGAATTAAATAGAATTCATGCCTATCTTTTAGTAGCGTCCTAATAAGTAACCATTTTTTTATAATATTCTCATTATCTGCATTTACTTTCAAGATACTATAACTCTTTCATATCTTTGTTCTTTTTCTTTTTACACTTATAGATGGAGAACAACAATTTGGATGAACTTAATAAAAGCAAGATCATTGTTAAAAAGAAACCAAAGCAATTAAATCCATTTCACTTAAAAGTGGGTCATGAAGTTTTAAGACAAAGGAAAAATTGGTGGAAGGATGGTCGTTTTCAGTCTGAATGGGTTGGTCCTTGTGTCATAGACTATATTACAGAAAGTGGATGTGCTGTCCTGAGAGACAACACTGGGGCTAGACTGAAAAGACCTATCAAAATGTCTCACCTTAAGCCCTACATAAGAGAATCCAGTGAACAAGGTAAATTATCTGTCACTGCTCTACATTTTTATTCCTTTGGGTAAGGAGAAAAGTTAAATATAACGGAAACCTTTCTCCCCACTTTTGTTAGGTTTTCTTTTTCCTTCTCATCTTCATAAAATTTGTTATCGTTTTAGCTATCCCAGGTAGTCTGTTTTATGACAGTATCTCTTCTGTCAGGCCTATGAGATTTTTGTTGTTGTTTTGTTTTTGTTTTTGAGCCCAAGTCTCACTCTGTTGCTCAGGCTGGAGTGCAGTGGCGTGATCTTGGCTCACTGTAACCTCCACCTCCTGGGTTCAAGCAATTCTGCCTCAGCCTCTGGAGTAGCTGGGATTACAGGCATGCACCACCACGCCTGGTGAATTTTTGTATTTAATAATGTTGGCCAGGCTGGTCTTGAACTCCTGACCTCACGCCGGGCATTACAAGCATGAGCCACAGTACCGAACTTTTTTTTTAGATAGAGTTTCGCTCTTGTTGCCCAAACTGGAGTGCAATGGCGCGATCTCACCTCACTGCCCCCTCCGCCTCCAGAGTTTAAGCAATTCTGCCTCAGCCTCCCGAGTAGCTGGAATTACAGGCTCACGCCACTATACCCGGCAAATTTTTTGTATTTTTAGTAGAAATGGGGTTTCACAATGTTAGCCAGGCTGGTCTCAAACTCCTGACCTCAAGTGATCTGCCCACCTTGGCCTCCCAAAGTGCTGGGATTACAGGTGTGAGCCACTGTGCCTGGCCATTTTTTAAAATTTCTACTGTGTTGTTTATAGTTTATGTGGGAGATACTAAACCTGTTTTCCTCTGAAGGAAAGATAATGTCTTAACATCATCTCTATTTTTGCTTTCTCAATTTTTTTTTTTTTTTTTTTTTTGAGACAGAGTCTCCCTCTGTCCCCCAGGCTGGAGTGCAGTGGTGTAGTCTGGGCTCACTGCAACCTCTGTTTCTTGGGTTCCAGCAGTTCTTGTGCCTCAGCCTCCCAAGTAGCTGGGTTTATAAGCCTGTGCCACCAGGCCTGGCTAATTTTTTATGTTTTTAGTAGAGACGAGGTTTCACCATTGGCCAGGCTGATCTTGAACTCGTGGCCTCAAGTGATTTGCCTGCCTTGGCCTCCCAAAGTGCTGAGATTACATGCATCTGCCATCGCACCTGGCTTTACAATGTTCTATTAGTCACTTCTTGCCTCTTTTTAGCATGAAAAACAGCCACTATGATCATTAATGCCAAAAACAACCATACTGTCCAGAATCCAGTTGTCAGATAAATATTAGGGTACTTTGAAAATGTCATTAAATTTTAATATTGCTTTATAGTTAGGTCATGGTTGTGGGCCAGGTGTGGGTACAGAGTGGGGTATCCTCAGAATGCTGTAAGGTGCTGTAAGAAGAGGTGATAACACTCTAAACAAGGTTATCCTTGCCCCTAACTTTGGTTCTGAACAGTCGAGATATCCTGTTCTCTGTAACCCTTTCTTTCATAGCCTAGTTAAGTGATGTTTCTGCCATGGATTTTGGATTATGTTCCCCACTTTATCAAGACTTTTATTTTGTCCTAATGTATCTGCTTCCTTAGAACTTCTCTGAGGTGGATAACTGAGAGGGAGTTAATTGGTACCTTAGCCAGATGAAGCATTAATATTATTTATGAGTAACATTTAATGGAAAATATATTTTTAAACAACATAAACAAGTTATGTAACAGGCTTTAGCAAATATTAGTAACAAAAAGAGTAGCAACAGTATAAATAACCTACACTTACCCTACACCTTTTCTTAAGAGGTAAAGCCCTCTTGGGCCACTCAGTAATGATAGCTCAACTCTGCTTCTAATCTGGCGTACAACTCTCATGTTAAAACCTCTTAGCACTTGTCTTCTTGTGACAGACCCAGTTGTTTAGTCAGTAAACTTACCCTGAACTATGTTCTAATCCTGAAAACTCACAAGTACTTTCATTCTCTTTGTTAGAAGATAAATGCTTTCCTGGTTTGTGCCTCTTCTCAGTTCTGAGCTGCCTTTAATAATCTCTCTCTTCTGCAAGTTAAGTAGGAAAAAAAAGGTTACATTTCTCTGATTTGTAGAAATTCAAAGTAAATGTAATTTCTGCCATCTTCTCCCTCAATATCACATATTTTCTTGAAAATCTTTTTCACGATTTTCTTGAAAACCACCTCATAAGTTGATTTAAAAGAGCCCTTGAGCGGAATTAAAGCAAACAAATTGATTTGAATAATTATTGAAATTTTTATTTGACATAAATTTTGATGTGCTATAGCCAAAATAACTATCTATCCACATTTGTCATTGCTGCTGTTACTAGCCTTGAGATTTCATAGCTCTATTAAAGACACTGTCTAAAGCAGATATAATTCTTTTGCCAACCTCCTATCCATTCTTATCTAGACTTGAATGTAGGGTGAGCACATTCAGTACGAGGTCTACAATATTTGTCATTGCTATTTTAAGTAAGTCTGGCGTCAGAGTAAGACTCCATCTCAAAATGCTGGAATTACAGATGTGAGTCACTGTGCCCAGTCCAGTTATATATTTCTAAACCAATAGTTATTCAGTTCTCTGTTGACAGTATTAGTTATTATAATAACAGTGATATAGTATCAAATTATAGTTATTATTTTGTCTTGAGAAAAGATATACTAGTATGACAGCACATTCTAATAGTTTGAGGATTATCAGATCATATATAGGATTAGTTTAGTCACTTCTCTTTAAAATAAGAAAATTAAGTAGTCTGAAACCTTGTCTTTTTCTTTCTGATTGAAGAAATAATCCAAATCAGACTTCTTTGAAGCTGTAATTCTTATTTATTTTTCTCCTTAGGGAAATTTAAAAATTGATTTTTTATCTATTAAGTTTATTCCTTAAAACTACGTTAAGGCTGGGCACAGTGGCTCAGCTATAATCCCAGCATTTTGAGAAGCCGAGATGGGTGGATTGCCTGAGCTCAGGAGTTCAAGACCAGCCTGGACAATGTAGCGAAACCCCATCCCTCCAAAAAAATACAGAAATTAGCTGGGCATGGTGATGTGCACCTTTAGTCACAGCTACTTAGGGAGCTGAGGCAGAGGACCACTTGATCCCGGGAGTTTGAGGCTACAGTGAGCCAAGATCATACTCCTGCACTGCAGCCTGGGTAACAGAGTGAAACCACATCTTTTTTTTTTTTTTTTGAAATGGAGTTTCACTCTTGTTGCCCAGGCTGAAGTGCAGTGCTGCGATCTTGGGTCACTGCAACCTCTGCTTCTTGGGTTCAAGTGATTCTCCTGCCTCAGCCTCCCGAATAGCTGGGATTACAGGTGTCCACCCCCACATCCAGCTAATTTTTGTGTTTTTAGTAGAGATGGTATTTTGCCATGTTGGGCAGGCTGGTCTCAAACTCCTGATCTCAACTGATCTCTCCTCCTTGGTCTCCCAAAATGCTGGGATTACAGGTGTGAGCCACTGCGCTGGACTGAGACCCCATCTCTTTAAAAAAACTCTACATTAAAAATGGGTATCAGTGTTGGGTGTGGTAGCTCATGCCTGTAATACCAGTACTTTGGGAGGCCAAGGTGGTTGGATCACAAGGTCAGGATATCAAGACCATCCTGGCCAACATGGTGAAAACCTGTCTCTACTAAAAATACAAAAGTTAGCTGGGCATGGCATCTGTAATCCCAGCTACTCGGGTGGCTGAGGGAGGAGAATTGCTTGACCCAGGAGACAGGTTGTAAGGAGCTGAGATTGCGTCAATGCACTCCAGTCTGGCATCAGAGTAAGACTTCGTCTCAAAATAAACAAATTAAATAAATAAAAAATAATAGTAAAAATGGGTATCAAAACTGCTGATTAACACCTTCCTGAAATGTCTTGAAAATATTTTAGTTTCGAAGAAACTAAAGACTTACTTATTCAGTCTGGTCAAAACCGAAATGATGCTTTAAAACAGAGGTCATAATCATAACTAAATTAATAGAGTGAGGAAAGAAAAATACTTAATGAAATGTATTGTGTAATGTAACTGACTAGAAAAAACCTTTAATATGTTCTGTTTGTTTACTCCCCATCCCTCTGTTTTCAGGGCAAAAAGTTTAATCATGTTCTTTTATCCCTAACTCTGTTTTAAATTAGTGTTGTCGAATAAATGAATAATAATACAGGAGCTATGTAATATAAAATTGTCTAGTAGTCACATTTTAAAAAGTACAGAAATAAGTGAAAATAACTTTAATGATATATTTCATATAACTCAATGTATCCAAAATATTATTTGTTCAACATGTAAGGCCCCAAGAGTCTCTTTTCTGATTATTGAAATTAAAGGGCATTTCTTTTAGCGCCAGTAGATGTAGACCACAGTAGGAGTTGAAGCATATTTGACCTTTGTGAATGAATGAGATTTTTTTTTCCTAAACAAACAGGACTTTGATGTAATTCAGAGTAGATTTCCATTGTGTATAAAGTGATTTGTGTAGAATTTGCTGAGTGTAGTTCTCCTTCTCTATGGTTTTATTATAATAAGTTACTTTAAAGGTTAACTGTTTTTAGAGGAAAACCTTTGTGTGTGTGTATGTATGTGTGTGACTTACATACAGAAGCTCTTCTCTTAAAATCAAGTGAGGTTAGTAATGTCTATTTGTTTCTAACCAGTGTAACTGGGAGATACTCAAGTTCAAGGTCTCTGAATCCATTTCAGCAAATTAAAGTGATAGTTTCTAAGAGCTTTATATCTAGGCATATTTTTCCCTATTGACATATGTTTACTAGACAAATTTTTCCGAAACAGACCTACTTCATCTGTATGAAGAAAGCTTTTTCAGACAGAAAACTTCCTTTATCAATTCTCTGAGAGAGTCTTTGGACATTTCTTAAATGCCTATGATATCTGCCATCACTGGTAACTTGGCAGGAGTGTACAGGCCTTAAAACTATGAAACTTTTACCCTACCTAACCTTTTAAAATTCCCTTAATAACTAGTTCCTACCCTTCTCCAGTATTAACAGTAGAGTAATTGCAAATTTTGATTTTAAAACTCTGAGAGTGTTTCAATTTTATTGATCATTTTTTCTTCCCTCTTGCTGCTATTGGACATAACACATCTCATGTTTTTCCTTTTTTTTTTTGAGACAGAGTCTCACTCTGTCACTCAGGCTGGAGTGCAATGGCATGATCTCACCTCACTGTAACCTCCACCTCCTGAGTTCAAGCTATTCTCTCACCTGAGCCTCCTGAGTATCTGGGATTACAGGCACCCACCACCATGCCTGGCTAATTTTTGTATTTTTAGTAAAGATGGGGTTTCACCATGTTAGCCAGGTTGGTCTCGAACTTCTGACCTCAAGTGATCCACCCACCTCGGCCTCCAAAAGTGCTGGGATTATAGGTGTGAGCCACTGCAGCTGGCCACATCATTTATTTTTATTTTTTGTCTTTCAGAATTATAGGCAGAATAAATGGCCATACAAGCCCAAGACCACTTATGCCATATTTTGGTAGAGAGAATAACTTTGTGTGATCTATTAAAGTTTGTAAATTGAAAGTTGTTAAATGCATTAATTTCTAGGGTTCAGTGAGCTATTGATAATAACATTATGAGGCTGAATAGAGTAGGATTGTTTTTCAAAATATACTAGCAAATTTGTCTGCTCGGAGACACTTTCATTGTTCTCTAATCTAAAAAGGCAAATTAATCTTCCTTTTGCTTTCTCAAATTTAAGATTTGAGGACTCCTTAAGCCCTTAAAGTCTTCAGGAGACCAACCTAGGCAATATAATTAGCCGGACATGGTGACATGCCTATAGTCCCCGCTGTTCATGCCATTGCACTCCAGCCTGAGTGACAGAGCAAGATCATGAATGAATGAATGAATGAATGAGTGAGTGAATGAATGAATGAAAAATAAATAGAGATAAATGAATATATCTTTATCTATATTTTGATGTTTTGGGGGCAAATTTAGAAAAGGCAGGGGTTCAGGAAGTTAACAGCTTTGGTAAAATAATGTCTTCTTGCAACGAATTAAAATATCAGAGAGGAATCCTTTCATACATATTAATCTTTATATAGAAGATTTGCCATCAGTTTAACATTCATTTTAAACATTTTTTTTCTGATGGTGATGATAAATTTGCTCAAAATACAATACAATGCTGACAAGGAAGATTCCCCGTCAATACTTCAGTATGGCTCAGGTAGACCTTAAAAGTTCCTAAGAATTTTGGCATCAAATTAGATTTAAATCAGCTAAGCTTTTTAAGCTTCTTCATTGCAGTCTGCCTTCTTATATATTTCTATTACATAAACCTGAGTTGGCATGTTGTTTTTAAGTTCATGTGGTAACAATTTGATATTATCTTCCCAATATGGGGTTATTAAAGATAAGAAAATGATCTCAAGTTGTAAATGCAAGGATCTAATAATTCTATTTTTTAAAATCATTCTATGACCCTGTTAATTCACCCAAAAATGCTTTACAGAGGCGCCATTGCAACCTTACTGCCCAGGCTCAAGTGATCCTTCTCAGCCTCCTAAGTAGCTAGGACTACAGGCACAGGCAACCACACCTTGCTATTTTTTTGTGTTTTTTGTAGAGACAGGGTTTCGCCATGATGGCCAGTCTGGTCTCAAACACCAGGACTTAAGCAATCCACTGGCTTTGGCCTGACAAAGTGCTGAGATTACAGGCCTGAGCCACCATGACCAGCCTTACAATTTTATTTTTAATCTATGCCATAATTCTCACTCCTTCTACCCCCTGTTCCCCATACATACATATATGTATAGGGAAGGTCAAGGGAACATGGACAGTTCGAGGGAACAGGAAAATGGCTGTTTTAAAATCCTTGATCTTTCTTGCATTTTTTATGTATGAACTGTCAAACTTTATATATCATTTAATTTATTCTTTGACATTCATATTTATTTAGTAGATAGTAGAACTCCCTAGAAGTTAATCTTGATAGTTAATTTTTATTACTTGGGATTTTATTTCTGACTTAACATTGTTTAATTTTAAAATATGTTTAATTATTATTCTAAAAGTCAAATGTATGATTTCTCTTCTTTCAGAAAGTCTATATCTCTTGCACGGTTCAGTAGTGGCAGATCATGACTACATTGGATTGCCTGAAATTCCGGTTGGAGCATACCAAGCAAATATTCTGGTGGAAGATGCAGCTATTGGTATAGTTGATAATGAATTACTGACATCAAGCAAGGATCGTGAACTATTAGAATATAGAAATACAAAAATCTCTCCATTGATAGACGATCATAGTACTCTTGAAAAGCAGACTTTCAGTCTGTTGGACTCCTCAAACCAGGTTCTTGAATACTTAAGTTAGTAAATACCAAAATTTATTTAAAGTGCTTGTTTAGAATGTATAAACTCTTAATGATATCTTATTCATTAAAAACGGTTGTATAGAAGAAGTGTCTTGACACATTCTTAATGACTAAATTCGGAAGGTTTATTTTATAGTTATTTATTTATTTAAAATTGTGACACATTTGAATATCCTTATACATCTATATGAAAGCAAAGAAAGCATGTAATATATAGAATTCACTTTTTCTTCTAAAAAGAGAATAGACGAAGCACCCCTACGTCTTAGGAAGTAGATTCTAGCTCAGAGCTCTCAAATCTTTGTATGGCTTTGGTACCATTTCTCAGTTTTAAATTTTCTGAAATTCTCTGCCTTTTCAACAATATGTTTGAACTACTTTGAATGGGATTGATAAGTATTGAACCAACTAACAATGAATGAAATGAAACTTCTTTTGGTTTTGTTAGAACTTCTAAAAACAAGATTGTATGAAAAATATAGGGTTATTTAATGGGCTTTTGCAAGATATTGGTCATATCAAATTATCTAATTGGTTAGATAGGGTCAGGATTAGAGTCTGAAACTGTATTGGTTGGAAAACATTTGTTCATTTTCATACTATATATTAAAGAGGAAAACATCAGCCAAGTATGGTGGCTAATACCTATAAATCTCAGGACTTTAGGAGGCCAAGACAGGATGATCACTTGACCCCAGAAGATCGAGACCAGTCAGAGCAACATAGGGAGACTCCTCTACAAAAAATTTTTAAACATTAGCCAGGTGTGGTGGCACATGCCTGTGATCCCAGCTACTCAGGAGGCTGAAGTAGGAGCATTCCTTGACCCAGGAGGTTAAGGCTGCAGTGAGCTGTGCTCATGCCACAGCACTCCAGCCTGAGTGACAGGGCGAGTCTGGTCTCAACAACAACAACAAAACCATCTGTTAAGAATTTTTCTGCAATCATAAAAAATAATCCTAATAAAATAACCAGTATCAAAGATTTTAAACTGTAATTTATGTGATATTCACAACTTTGTTCAATAAATATTTATTATAAGTACTATGAAAAGAACCATGGGAAAAGTAAAATATGAGTCAAATGTGTACCTCATTCTTATAAAGGACTTACTGTCTGGTAGTAACAGACGAGGTAAGCCATGTACAAACAAGTTAAGACATGCTAAATTGCAGAAGACAGGTATAAATAATGTACTTAGGGAAGGAAAAAAGAGAGTTGTTTTTAGATAGGAAATTTGTGTTTATCATTACGGAAGATGGATCATTTAAGCTTGACCTTGAAGAATGTATATGATTTAGTGAATAGATGCAAATGAATTGGAAAGAAGTAATACACAGAGATGGAAATGATTCATGAAAGAGCAGGGCTTCTTGTCTACACCGCCTTGGGTATAAATTGAAGAAACAAGGTAATGAGGGATAAAGCTGAAAAGGTAAGTAGGAAACCTTATGGAGAGCTTTTAATACTGTTAAGGATTCATATGTGTCCCTCCCAAAATTTGTGTTGAAGTCCTAACCCCTACCACCTCAAAATAAGACTTTATTTGGAAATGAGGTTGTTGCAGGTGTAATTAGTTAAGACAAGATCATCTTTCAGTAGGGTGGGCTCTAATACAGTGTTACTGGTGTTCTGATAAAAGGAGGAAATTTGAACACAGACTCAAGGAGAATACCATGTGAAGATAAAGACAGAGTTTAAGATGATGCTTCTGTAAGCTAAGAAATGGCAAAGATGCCAGAAAACCACCAGAAGTTAGGGGATAGGCATGGAATACATTTTTCCTCATTCCTCAGAAGAACAACCCTGTCAATACTTTATCTCAGACTTTTGCCTCCAGAACTGTGAGTCAATAAAGTTCTGTTGTTTCAGCCATTCAGTTTGTGGGACTTTGTTACAGTAGCTCTAGCAAAATAATACTAATACCTGGCTAAATTATTTATTTTCGCAGAACAAAACTAATGAAGGTCTTTGTATAAGAAAGTGTCATAATCAGAACTGTGTTTGTGGGCGTTTAATCTGACAACTAGTAAAGAATAGATTAGAAGAGGAGGAGTAAACAAGGCATGGAGATTAGTTGAGAGGACTTTGTAGTGATGATGAATAATAAAAACCTAAACTAGGCCTGTAGCATTGGTAATGAATGGAGTCTGTCTTAAGATCATTACAGAATATCTCAGATATTTTGTTTCACGACTATACTGAACAGTGATGTGATATCAAAAATGGAGACCTGCGGTATTCCTTAAGAAGGAAGATTATGTTTAATATAGGCTAAAGGAAAAGTGTTTAGGGTAGGGTATCAATCCAGGACGTCATCTTATACCACAGACCAAATAATTTCAAACAGAATTCCAGAAAGAAAAAATAAATCTTTTTTTTTTTTTTTTTTTAGGAAAAAAAAGCATAATTGTATCACACAGTGCTACCTATCCTGCTTTCCTCCACAGAGCAAAGTTCATGAGAGAGTCATATTAGAACATCTTTTTGATAAATATAAGTGGCTTTTTCTTAGCTCAAATGAAGTAACTTCTTTTTAATGATTACCTGACTCAAAATCAGCCTCTTTTTTTCCCCATTTCAAGAAGGTGATTAGTGTTCAGAGTCATTTTAAAATAATCAACTCTAAACATTTAAAAAAATTTTTTGCTTCTCCTAGGTAGTTTCTCATTAAACAGACTTTTATCCTGTGTTTGTTAGTCATGTTAGACTAGATTATTCTGTGTCTGAAACCACTGCCAAAATCTTAGTAGCTTAACAAAGCTTTATTTCTTGGACACCCAGATATTTCTCTTAGTTCATCAAGAGCTTGTCTGCATTTTCATCACCACTTCTAGGGTGAAATGGTGGGGCCATGGTTCCCTATCTTTGGAATAACAGGTCATCATGACTAGACAAGGAAAACATGGTGAACTGAGCAATACATCTTAAAAGTTGCTGCAAAGTTATGCATATCTTTCCTACAAAGGTGAAACATATCTGCACAGTGCTAATTGGTACAGAGTTTCTTTTTGTGGTGATAACAGTGTTCTAAACTTAGGGGTGATCGTTTCATAACTCTGAATATACTAAGATCTACTGAAATGTACAATTTAAAATGGTGCCCCAGGCTTCCACAGTTCCAGACTCCAGGCCATTCCCTGTGGCCAAAGGTCCATGTCTGCCCAGTAGACCCCAGAAACAGGCTGGCCCCTGAGGACCCAGGCATCAGGCTAGCCCCCGTGAGGACCCCACTTGATTATCCACCATGAACCTCTGGACTTGCAGACTGGTGAAGGGCTTTCTCTGCCAAAGCCAGTCTATTAAGCTTGGAAAAGGTACCTACTTTTTTAAATGTGCAAATACCAACACGAACTACAAGCATCATGAATAATCAGAGAAACATGTTGCCACCAGAACAAGAAGAGAAAAAGCACCAGTAAATGACCATAAAGAAATGGCCATCTAAAAACTGCCTGGGAAAGAATTCAAAATGATTATCTAAAGCCCAATGAGCTACAAGAGGACACAGACAACTAACCAAAATAAGGAAATTTACACGAAGAAAATGAGAAGTTTAACAAAGAGAGAGAAAAGATACTTGAACTCTAGAACTCAAATGCACAGTAACTGAACTGAAAAATTCAATAAAGAACTTCAACAGCATACTTGATCAGACAAAATAAGGAATCAACAAGCTCAAAGACAGCCGTTGAAATTACCTTGTTAGAGGAAACAAAAAGTGAAGAAAGCCTATGGGCCTTTGAGACACCATCAAGTAAACAAATCTGTGTATTATGATTATGGGACCTCTAGAAGAAGCAAAGAAAAAAGGAAGAAAGCTTACCAAAAAACATAAAGACAAAATTTCCCAAATCTGGAGACAACTGAACATGCATGTCTATGAATCCCAAGGAACCCCACATAGATGAAGTGTAAAGAAATTTTCACTGAAACATCAAGTTCTCAAATTTTTAAAGCAGCAACAGAAAAGTTACTTATTACATGCACAAGAACCTTTATAAAGATATCAGCAGTTACTTTGCAGACCAGGAGAGTGAAATGATATATTTGGCCAAAGAAACTCAACCAAGAAACTGTATCCACCTAGGCTGTCCTTCAGAAATGTAGGAGAGATAAAAACTTGCCAAGAAAACAAGTTGTGAGATTTTGACACACTAGACCTTCCTCACGAGAAATTCTAATGTGAGTTCTTCAAGTTGAAATAAAAGATGCTAACTTATAACGTGAAAACATTTGAAAGTATAAAACTTACTGTAAAGGTGAGAATATAGTCAAATTCAGAATACTGTAATGGTGGTTTGTAAATTGCTTTTTAACTCATATGAAAGTTAAAAGACAAAAATATTTGTTAAACTAGCTACAATAATGTGTTAATGGATACACATGGTGTAAAGACAAATTGTGATATTAATAAAACATGGGGAGAAAAGAAATTAAAGTGTAAAGTTTTTGTATGTGATCAGCTTAACATAGACTGAACAATTATAACATGTTTTAGGTAAGCATCATGGTAACCACAAAGAAAAAGCCTAGTAGGTACACAAAAGATAAAGAGAAAGGAGTCAAAGCATACCACCACAGGACATTGTTATATTGCAGAATAAGAAAGAGAAAAGGAACTACAAAACTGTGAAAACAGTGTACAAAATTGAGGTAGTACATCTTACTATCAGTAATTACTTTGAATGCGTTGAATTCTCCAATCAAAAGACAGAGTGGCTGAATGGATTAAGGAACAACGAGCGTTAACTATATGGTGACTAGAGGAGACTTCAGATAAAGGATACACATAGACTAAAAGTGAAAGGATAGAAAAAAATATTCCATGCAAATGCAGTCAAAAGAGAGCATGGTGGCTACACTTACATCACACAAAATAGACTTTAAGTGCAAAGCTTTCACAAAACACAAGGTTATTATATGATGATAAAGGGATCAGTTCATCAGGAAGATACTGCAATGATGAATATATTACACCTAACATTGGAGCATATAACCTAAATGTATAAATAAAGCAAAGTAACAGAACTGATGGAAGAAATAGCAATACAGTAACAGAGACTTTAATACCCTACTTCCACTAATGGATCGATCATCCAGCCAGAAAATCAACATGGAAACAGCAGACCTGAACGGTACTATAGACCTATTGGACCTAACAGACATATACAGAACATTCCTATTCATTCGTAGCAGAATACACATTCCTTTCAACTGTGTATAGGACAGTCTTCAGGATAGGTCATGTTAAGCCATAAAACCTTAATGAATTTAGGAGGATATTAAAAGTATATCAAGTATCTTTTTTGACTCAAGTGGTATGAAACTAGAAATCTAAAATGGGGAAAACTGGAAAATTTGCAAGTATGTAGAGATTAAACAACATATTCCTGAACAACCAACCAACAGGTCAAAAAAGAACTCAATACTGAAATGTAAAAATACCTTGAGACAACAGGGAAACACAAAATAACCAGACCTTATGGGATAGAGCAAAAGCAGTTCTAAGAGAATAAGTTATAGCATTTTTTTTTAAAGAAATAAGCTGACTCTGCATCTGAAGGACTTGAAAAAGAACTAAGCACAAAGCAGGAAAAAAAAAAGATAAATGACAGCAGAAATAAGCAACATAGAGACTAGAAAAATAGTAAATGTCAATGAAATGAAGAGTTAGTTTTTAGGAAAGATAAAATTGTTAAGTCCTTAGTGTGACTAAGAAAAAAGAGAAAAAACTCAACATTATAAATGTAAGAATAAGTATTACCACTGATACCAAGAAAATACAAAGGCACATAAGAGACTACTGTAAACAATTATATGCCAACAAAGTGGATAATCTAGAAGATGGATAAATTCCTGAGAATAGACAAACTACCAATATTGAATCAGGAAGAAATAGAAAATCTGAACAGAGCAGTATAACAAGTAACAGGATTGAATCAGTAATCAAAAACCCTTCCAGAAAAGAAAAGACCAAAACCTGATGGCTCCATTGGGAAATGCTACCAAACATTTAATGAGAATTGACACCAGTCCTTCTCAAACTTCCAAAAAAAATTGAGGAAGAAACATTTCCATACTCACTATACATACTTGCTGTACAGGCTTTTGTTACCCTGATATCAAAGCCAGACAAGGATTCTACAAGAAAAGAAAATTTTAGGCCGGTATTCCTGATGAACATAGATGCAAGTATTCACAACAAAATACTTGCAAATTGAGTCCAATATATAAAAATTATACACCATAAACAAATGCAAGGTTTCCCTGATGTGTAACAGTGTCCCAATATGCACAAATTAATAACTGATACACCACATGAATAGAATTGCAGGATAAAGTTATATGATCATCTAAATCAATCCAGAAAAAGCCTGGGACATATTTTTTTATGATAACATCACTCAACAAACTAGGTACAGAAAGAATGTACCTCAACATATACCTCAAAGGCCATGTATGGTAAGCTCAAAACTAACATCATACTCAGTGGTGAAAATCTGAAAATGTTTCCTGTAAGAACAGGAAGAAGACAGTGGTGCCCACTCACACCACTACTATTCAATACAGTACCATTATTTCTCCATATCTGCAGGTTCCGCATCTGTGGGTTCAACCAATCATAGATGAAAAATATTCAAACAAAATAACATGCAATGAAAAATACAAAAAAAAACTTAACTATTTAACATTAACATTGTATTAGGTATTATAAGTAACCTAAAAATTAAAGTTTACAGGAGGATATGCATAGATTTTGCAAATAAATGCAGGATACAAGCTCAATGTACAAAAATCAGTATCATTTCTTTACACTAACCATCTGAAAAAGAAATCAAGGAAATCTCATTTACAGTAGTGCAAAAAAATACTTTGGAGGTGAAAGTTCTGTATACTGATATCTATAAAACATTGAGGAAAGAAATTGAAGAATATGTAAATGGAAAATATTCCATGTTCATGGATTGGAAGAATTAATATTATTTAAAAGTTAATACTACACAAAGTGATCTACAGATTTAGTGCAATCTCAATCAAAATTTCAACAGCATTTTTCTTACAGAAATAGAAAAAGCACTTTTGAAATTTGAGTGGGACCACAAAAGAATGAATAGTCAAATCAGTCTTGAGCCAAAAAAACTTAGCTAGGATTAGTGAGGCCAAGATGGCTGACTAGAAGCATCAGTAATTGGAGGTTCCCATGAAAAGAACCAAAAGTACATGTGAATCCTGCATTAGCAATTGAGGTATCCAGGTTCTGTCATCAGAACTGACTAGGTGGCTGGCATGACCCATAGAGAGGAAGGAAGAGCTGTGTGGTACAGTGGCCCACCTGAGAGCCAGATGGGCAAGGGGGCCCTCATCCCCAGCCAAGGGAAGCAGTGAATGAGCATGCTACCAAGCCTGGGGAATCATCCTTTTTTCATGAAACTGTGCAACCCATGATTGGAAGATCCCACTCATGAGCCAACACCACTGGGGCCTTGGACTCCAACCACAGAGCCACGCAGATTCTCAACAGCCACTCAGCTAGAATCTGCCTGAGCCTGCAGAGTTCCCGATGGGAGGGGCAGCTATTACAATTGCAGTGGCTGCCTGCTGTTTAAGCTCCCTCCTTTGGGAGGGGTGGCAGCCAACACTGTGGCTGCTGGCTACCTAACACACTAAGCTCCCTGAAGGTGAAGGGCAGCAGCCATCACTATAACTCCAAGCCTTGCTTTTTCCCTGCTGGAGCCAGGGAGACTGGATGGCTGGACCCAAGAGGTATCCTCACAGCCCAGAACATCGGCTGTGACAGACTGCAGCCAGATTGCCTCTTCAGGCCAGACCCTGATACATCTCACCTCCCTGGGCAGGGTCTCCCTGCAGGAACTCCAATGACTCAACCCAGGGCTGAGGGGCAGAACTCTGACCTCTCTGGCCCTGAGCCCCTAGGGGGAGGTGTGGCTGTAATCTCCGTGGACGAACAGACTTAGTCTTTCTTCCTACTAGTTTTGAGGAATTCAGGCAGCCCAGATGAGTGTTTTCCCTCAGTGCAACACACATCCTCCACTAAGGAACAGCCAAATCACTTTGTTAAATGGGTCCTGCTCTCTGTGCCACCCAACTGGGTGAGACCACCCCAACAGCGGTTGTCAGACAGCCTGTACAGGATCATTCCTACTGGCACTGCCATCAGGTCAGTGATACTCAAGGTCAGAGATCCAGAAGAAGGAACAGACACCCATATTTGCTGTTCACCAGCCTCTGTAATCTCCAGGCATGGAAGCAAAGCAGATGACTAAGGCCTGAAGTGAACCTCCAGCAAACCACAGCAGGCCTACAGAAAAGTGACCTATTAAAAGAAAAAAAAATAGCAACAACAACAGCATCAACAGAAGTCCCCACAAAAACCTCATCCAAGGGTCAGCAGCCTCAAAGATTGAAACTAGACACACCCATGAAGATGAGAAAGAATCAATGAAAAAACGCTGAAAACCCAAAAGGCCAGAGTGCCTATTCTCCAAATAATCACAACACCTCTCCAGCCAGGGCGCAGAACTGGATGGAGAGTGAGGTGGACGAATTGACAGAAGTAGACTTCAAAAGTTAGGCAATAACAAACTTTGCTGAGGAAAAGGCTTATGTTCTAATCCAATGCAAAGAAGCTAAGAACCTCAATAAAAGGTTACAGGAGATACTAACTGGAATAACCAGTTTAGAGAGGAACATAAATGACCTGATGGAGCTGAAAAGCAGCACAAGAACTTTGTGAAGCACACACAGATACTGATAGCCAAATTGATCAAGCGGAAGAAAGAATATTAGAGATTGAAGACCATCTTGCTGAAAAAAGGTAGACAGACAATATTAGAGGAAAAAGAATGAAAAGGAATGAACAAAACCTCTGAGAAATATGGGACTATGTAAAAAGACTGAACCTACCACTGATTGGAGTACTCAAAAGAGATGGGGAGAATGGAACCAAGTTGGAAAACACACTTAAGGATATTATCCAGGAGAACTTCCCCAACCTAGAAAGACAGGCCAATATTCAAATTCAGGAAATACAGAAAACTCCACTGAGATACTCCATGAGAAGATCAATCCCAATATGGAAAACCATTTGCCTCTAAATCTACACCACCACAAATAATGCTGCAACACAGGGTACCAAGTTCACAGGCTGCACAGAGAAGAGGGGCCCTGGCCTAACCCAGGAAACCACCTTTTCCTTTTGGCCTCTGGGCCTGTGATGGGAGGGGCTGTCATGAAGACCTCTGAAATGCCCCGAAGACATTTTCCTTATTGTCTTGAGAATTAACATTCAGTTTCTAATTACTTGGGCAAATTTCTGCAGCCAGCTTGAATTTTGCCTCAGAAAATGGGATTTTCTTTACTATCACATTGCCAAGCTGCAAATTTTCCGAGTTTTTATGCTCTGTTTCCCTATTAAACTGAATGTTTTTGATAGCGCCCAAGTCATCTATTGAATGCTTTGCTGTTTAGAAGTTTCTTTCAGCCGGGCACGGTGGCTCACACCTATAATCCCAGCACTTTGGGAGGCGAGGTGGGTGGATAATGAGATCAAGAGATCAAGACCATCCTGGTAAACAAGGTGAAACCCTGTCTCTACTAAAAATACAAAAAAAATCAGCTGGGCATGGTGGTGCACGCCCGTAGTCCCAGCTACTCAGGAGGCTGAGGCAGGAGAATTGCTTGAACCCAGGAGGCAGAGGTTGCAGTGAACTGAGATCGCACCATTGCACTCCAGCCTGGGTAACAAGAGCGGAACTCTGTCTCAAAAAAAAAAAAAAAAGTTTCTTTCGCCAGATGCCCTAAATTATCTTTCTCCAGTTCAAACTTCCACATATCCTGGGCAGGGACAAAATGCCACCAGTCTCTTTGCTAAAACATGACAAGAATCACCTTTGCTCCAGTTCCCAACAAGTTCTTTATCTCCCTCTGAAACCAACTCAGCCTGGACCTTATTGTTCACATCACTATCAGTGTTTTTGTCAGAGCCATTCAGAAGTATCTAGGAAGTTCCAAACTTTCCCACATTTTCCTGTTTTCTGAGTCCTCCAAACTATTCCAACCTCTGCCTGTTACCTAGTTCCAAAGTTGCTTCCACATTTTCAGGTATCTTTTCAGCAGCACCTCTACTGGTACCAGTTTACTTCATTAGTCCATTTTCACACTGCTGATAAAGACATACTCAAGACTGGGCAATTTACAAAGAAAGAGATTTACTGGACTTGCAGTTCCACGTGGCTGGGAAGGCCTCATAATCATGGGAAGGCAAGGAGGAGCAAGTGGCAGCAGGCAAAAAGAGAGATTGTGCAGAGCAACTCCCATTTTAAAACCCATCATATCTTGTGAGACTGATTCAGTACCACAAGAACAGCACTGGAGAGAACTGCCCCCATAATTCAGTCATCTCCCACCAGGTCCCTCCCACAGCATGTGTGAATTATGGGAACTACATGATGAGATTTGGCAGTGGTCATAGAGCCAAACCATATCACACATGAAGGGCCTTTGCAAGTAGAACTACAAACTACTGCTCAAGCAAATAAGAGAGGACAAAAACAAATGGAAAAACATTCTATCCTCATGGATAGAAAGAACCAATATTGTGAAAATGGCCATACTGCTAAAGTAATTTATAGATTCAATGCTATTCCCATCAAACTACCATTGACATTCTTCACAAAATTAGAAAAAAGCTACCTTAAAATCCATATGGATCCAAATAAACCTGAATAGCCAAGACAATCCTAAGCAAAAATCATAAAGCTGGAGGCATTACACTACCTGACTTCTAACTATACTAAAAAGCTACAATAACCAAAACAGCATGGTACTGGTACCAAAAAAGATTACATAAACGAATGGAACAGAATAGAGACCTCAGAGATAAGGCCACACATCTACAACCATTTGATCTTCAACAAACAAGACAACAACCAGCAATGGGGAGGATTCCTACTTAATAAATGGTGCTGGGAAAGCTGGCTAGCAATATGCAGAAAACTGAAACTGGACCCCTTCCTAACACTTTATACAAAAATTAATTCAGGATGGATATAAGACTTAAATGTAAAACCCAAAACCATAAAAACTCTAGAAGAATACCTAGGCAATACCATTCAGGACATAGGCATTGACTAAGATTTTATGATGAAATTGCCAAAAGCAATTACAAAAAAACTAAAATTGAAAAATGCGATCTAATTAAACTAAAGATCTTCTGCACAGCAAAAGAAACTATCAGAGTGAACAGGCAACCTACAGAATGGGAGAAAATTTTTGCAATATTTACATCCAACAAAGGACTAATATCCAGAATTTATAAGGAACTTAAACAAATTTACAAGAAAAAACCCATCAAAAAGTGGGCAAAGGATATGAACTGGCACTTCTCAAAAGAAGACATTTATGTGGCCAAGAAACATGAAAAAAACCTCAACATCACTAGTCATTACAGAATTGCAAATCAAAACCACAGTGAGATACCATTTCACTCCAGTGAGAATGGTGATTATTAAAAAGTCAAGAAACAATGGATGCTGGTGAGCCTGTGGAGAAATAGGAATGCTTTTACACTGTTGGTGGGAAAGGTGAATTAGTTCGACCATATGGAAGACTGTGTGGCAATCCTCCAGGACCTTGAACCAGAAATACCATTTGACTCAGAAACCTCATTACTGGGTATACACCCAAAGGAATAGAAATCATTCTATTATAAAGATATATACACACGTGTGTTTATTACAGCACTGTTCACAATAACAAAGACATGGAACCAACCCCAGATGTCCATCAATGATAGACTGATAAAGAAAGTGAGGTACATATCCACCATGGAATATAATGCAGCCATAAGAAGGAATGAGATGATGTCCTTTGCAGGGACGTGAATGAAGCTGGAAGCCATTATCCTCATCAAACTAACACAGAGAAAACCAAAAATTATGTGTTCTAACTCATAAGTGGGAGTTGAACAATGAGAACACATGGACACAGGGAGGGGAATAACACACACCAAGGCCTGTCGGGGGGCGGTGGTGAGGGAAGGGAGGGCATCAGGACAAATAGCTAATGTATGTGGTGCTTAAAATTTAAGGGATGGGTTGATAGGTGCAGTAAACTATCATGGCACATGTATACCTGTGTAACAAACCTGCACATTGTGCACATGTATCCTGGAACGTAAAATGAAATAAAAAAATTAAAGAACAAAGCTGGAGGCATTACACTACTTCAAAATACTGGAATAGAAAGAAACGTATATACAAATGGAACAAAAGAGAGCCAAGAAATCTATACATTTATGGTATATTTTTGACAAAGTTTGCAAGGACACACAATGAGAAAAACACCCTTTCTTCCATAAATGATAAAACTGGTTATCCACATGTAAAAGAATGAAATTGAACCTATATCTCACACCATATACAAAAATCAGTTCAAAGTGGATTAAAGACTTAAATCTAGGACCTGAAACTGTGAAACAATTAGAAGAAAACAGGAGAAATACTTCTTAACAATAGTCTTGGCAATTATTTTTGTACATAATCTCAAAATGAACATAGGCAATGAGAGCAAAAATAGACAAAGATTTCATCAAACTGAAATGTTCTGCACAGCAATGAAAACAACATAGAATGGGTAAAAATATTTGCAAACCCTGCATCTGTTTAAGGGGTTAATATCCAAATTTTACAAGAAACTCTATTCAACGACAAGAAAACAAGCATTCAAAAATGGGCAAAAGGCTTGAATATACATTTCTCCAGAGTAGACAGAAATGGTCAACAGATGCATGAAAAAATGTTCAACATTCCTAATCATCAGAAAAATACAGTTTAAAACCACAGTGACTTGTCATTTCACACCTGTTAGAATGGCTATCATCAAAAAGATAGCAAGCTCTGGTGAGGATGTAAAGACAAGGGAACCCTTGTACATTGTTGGTGGAGGACACATTGGTATAGTCATTATGAAATACAGTATAAAGCCTCATCAAAACATTTTAAAACTACCATATGATCCAGAATTTCCTTTTTTGATTATATATCCAAAGGAACAGAAATAGGTATCTTGAAGGGTATCTGCACTTTCGTGTTCATTGTAGCATTATTCACAATAGCCATGACATGGATCAACCTAAATGTCCACTAATGGAGGAATGGATAAAGAAAATGTTATATGTATGCATACAAAGGAATATTTTTTTTTTCAGCCTTATATGTAAAATCAAAAAATGTTGAACTCAGAAGCAGAGAGTAGAATAGTTGTTGCCAGGGGTTGGGAGTGAGGGGAATGGGGAGGTCTAAGTTAAAGGGTACAAAGTTTCAGTCAGGATGAATAAATTCTAGAGAGCTAATGTACACCATGGTGGCCATAGTAAATAATACTTTACTGTACATTTGAAGTTTGATAAGAGAGTAGATCTTATGTGTTCCCACCATACAACCCACCCAAAAGTTAATTATGTGAGGTGATGGCTATGGTAATTAGCCTGATTATAATTACTTTGCAATGTATACATTAAAGTGTCACTATGTACACTGTGAATATTTACAATTTTTATTAATCGTTGTTAACTCAAAGCTGGCAAATACATACAGGAAGAATAGTTATGAAATAATTCTGGATGCAACAGCAATTTATATTGGACATCAGCCATAGAAACAACTTTACAGTTCTCTCAATTACTATTTACCCTAACAGCATTACATCCAGACAATTGTTGATATTTATTTATGTCACTCCTGAATATTTTTATGAACTTTTAAAAAGTGATCTTTATGGTAGATGAATTATATCTTATCAAGCTGTTAGAGTCTAAACCACAGATTAAAAAAATAAAATAGCCACACAGCCATATATATTCCCAAAGACAGGTAAGTACAGCCCTACCATATTCCTGGAAGGAGAAGCAGAATATTAGTTGATAGCTTTAATAGCTGTCACAGTGATGTTTTTCTTTTTCTTTTTTTTTTTCAAATTCTATTATAGGCAATTTATTATCAAAGTTTGTTTTACTGCCTCATAAATGACCAGTATGTAGTATTCAGAGAAATTGCCGATTTTATTACTGAAATATCAGAATTCTGATGCAGAGATTCCAAATACAATTTTTACATAAAAAATATGCACAGAAAATACACAGAGATTTTTATACATACAGTCTTTAATGTTTGTGTTTGCAGTGCCCTGTTAAGAGTAAAAATGGAGGTTCACATACTGTATACCTGAATATTTAGGAGGGTTAAATCAAGCTAAGAAACTTTTCCTACCTCAGCAAATATACCTAAGGTTCCTAGCATTCTTGGACTCCTTAGAGCCCCACACTAGTGAATGGCAACTCAGGGAGAACTGGTCTCTGTCTCAATCCAGTTATTTCCCAGGGATAAGTGACCCCAGCTTTTGTAGAGGTGCCATTTGACCAGCTTAGGCCTTTAGAATGAGTTCTTTCAATTGTTCATCCACCCTCTGTAGACAGACCAGGAAGGAGCTGAAAGAGGTTCCCCAGGTGAAGAATACATCTCAGGGCCCTCAGATCTTACTGGCAGGGAGTGGCATGAGAGGAGGATGCAGCTTTGTTTTCAAGAAAAGGGTCCAGAATGGGATTCCCTTTGCCTGGATTTAAGGGATTTTTTCTGTAAGCAACAAAATTTTGACCAAAAACATCTAAAATGTCTTTATGAGGTTTGGTATGCCACCTTGTGGTACTGTTCAAAGCATTATGTAGAAGGAATTGGAGATGCTGAACTATAACAAAGGAATATTCTATTTTGAATGGGAATAATTTCCTTGTTTAAAAAATTATCTTAAAATATGATTTCCATTTCAAGTATAAAATTTTATTATATTACCATTAAAAAGAGTAACTCACGAGATTTATAAAAGAAAACATATTACATTTTTAAACTATGCAATTCATTTATACATTCAAAGAAGATATACATTAAATGCCTAGTATGTTCCAGGTACTTTTCTGGCACTGAAGTTGTATCAGTTACAGATAAAAATCCCTGTTCTCCTAGAACTTATATTCTAGTATAATAATAAAATCATGACCAGTAATTCTTATGAATACATTTCTTCACTTACATCTAATGTGAAAATTTTACTTGTAGACTTTTGCAGAGACATCTTATTGGGATCCCTATCTTAAGCTGTAAAAAGCATAATTATTCCATTCTGCTGATTTTTTGACTGTGCAGAAAAACGTAACAGAATATTTTGCTCAAATGCCTAAAAGTGATGTGTCACTTCCAGTGTTGGAGTTTCTAATCATTAAAATTAAAAACCAAAATGTACATTTTAAAAGGGTAGTTTCAAACTTTTGTTTTATACAAAAGTTTTTATTATTGAGGGAGAAATGTTAGCTTTGTGCAATGTTAAAATTCATATTAAGCAGGCAAAGATCAGTCAAGTGCCATTAAATTAATAAATAGTTAAATTGGTAGCTTAACCAGAGCTTGAGGCCCAGGCCAGATTATTCTTCTACTTCTAATTTGTCAATGTCCTCCTTACTTTTTCCCTTACTTACTCACCCCATTAATGCTGCTTTCTTTGTTTCCCCACCCACATTTTGTTTATCAGTTAAAGAATATTAGGCCCAGGAGATTTCCCTTATATGACCTCCTTATTATCTAAATTTTGAAGGGATTTGGCAGAAGCAGACAGAGGAGAGCCAATTATTTGGCATGGTTAGTAGCTGGAGGAGATTACATATCAACCTCTTCTCCCCTTCATCCCCTTTAATTTCTGTTAGTTCTGAGAGAAGAAGCCCCAGGAGTTGAAATGGAGAATAAGGAAAAGGCTGACGGATAGGGAGTCTGGATTCCTTCACTTCTTTAGTACCACTTTCATATAGTTCTAGAGGGAAAAATACTAAATGGAATGGTTCCCTTCCTCTAAAATTATGTGTTTTGATTGCATAGTAATATATAACCTACAGCCTCTGGGTTTCTGGACAGTATTTTATTCTGCATTTTTTATATTTCCATTTAGAGTTTCATCCTTATAAATATATACATATATTATTCATTTTTCAATTTTATGTGATGAATAAAGAGTAATACAATAATCATAGGGATGGTTTATGTGACTTGCTCATAGCTTGAAGCAAATCAGTGGCAAATCTGCCTAGACTTTAAGAATAAAACTTAGAGTCAGGCTTCGTTAATCTGTACAGAAGATATCACAAATATGTTAAAAATCACTAATTTTGGCCAGACACAGTGGTTCATGCCTATAATCCCGGCACTTTGGGAGGCCGAGACAGGCAGATTACTTGAGCCCAGGAATTCAAGACCAGCCTAAGCAATGTGGTGAAACCCTATCTCTACAAAAAGACAAAAATTACCTGGGCATGGTGGCATGTGACTGTAGTCATAGCTACCTGAGCCATGATTATGCCACTGTACTCCAGCTTGGGTGACAGATTGAGACCCTATCTCAAAAAAAAAAAAAAATAGAATTACTAATTTTACCTGAGGTAGTTACTATAGGGGTAATGTTTTTTAAAAATATATAATGTGAAAAAGGCATTATATCCTGAATATGTAAAGAACTATGACTCAATACACAAAAATAACTCAAGTTTAAAAGGGACAAGACCCTTTATTAGATATTTCCCCAAAAAAGATACACAAATGGTCAGTAATCACAGGAAAAGATGGTCAACATTTTTAGTCATCAGGGAAATAAATGCAAATCAAACCCACTATGAGACACCACTTCACACGTACTAGAATGGCTATTGTATCCTACAAAAAGAAAAAGAAATAGGACAAATATTGCTTAGGCTTGAAACCACCTTTGTAGAATTATAAGTAATGAGAGAAATTACGTGACTTTGTCTTGCTTCTAACCTCACAGGTTAAACTGGTTTTTACTTGTTCAGAGATGGAAGCTGCATTCATAAGGCAAGGTTAGAATTATGGTAGAGCTTAAACTTTGCTAAATAATAGGTATAAACAATGATCTGCCATTGCTTAGCTTGCTTTTCTATAAGTTGCTTACTGCCCCAGAGCCCTGCAACCAGAGATTGCAAGATTTATAACTTCCCCAACTACTCACATAGATAACATCACTATTGTGAAACCTAAATAACTGGTCTTTGAGGTATTTTTCAGATACAGCATTTTGACAGACCAAGACACACCACCAGCTCCTGAGACTCTCTCCTGAGCACTGACTCAGCTGCACAAAGACAGCCCTGTCTTAGTAACCCTCTGATTCCTTCCCTAACCAACAAATTGTCTCAGTTCCTCAGCCCCCTACTTGCCAAAGCACCCTGAAAAACTCTAGCCTCTGAATTCTTGGCAGGGGCAGATTTCAGAATTATCTCACATCCTTCCATTTGGTTGGCCCTATGATAATTAAATTCTTTATTTGCTCCAGTACCTACTGTCCTCAGTGCATTGCTTTTCTAGGCAGTGGGCAAGATGAATCCATCAGGCTATTAGAGGATATGGGGAAACTGGAAACTTTCATGGCTGATAGGAATTTAAAGTGGTGTGGCCACTATGGAAAACAATTTGCCAGTTCCTCAAAAAGTTAAACAGAATTACAATATGATCCAGTAGATCCACTCCTTGATATGTATCCAGAGGAATTAAAAGTAGGGACTCTAAATGGACTGGAGAGGAAGATCCAAGATGGCGGTTTAGTAGCAGCTCAGGATTGCAGCTCCCAGTGAAAGCACAGAGAGTGAGTGGACACTGCATTTCCAGACAGATCTTTATTGCCCACATACCAGGAGATTCCCAGGCAGAGGAGCCCCATGGGTCGCTAGTGTGGCTATTTTGGCCAGCGTGGCTATTTTGCCAGCACTCTGGCATGACGTTTCTCCGTACAAAATACACTGGCCTGGTTGCCCTTTTAAGCTGGTGATTGGAGCTCCAGGAAGGCAGAGTTGCCCATTCATCTGATTAAACAGGGGACAGAAACAGGGAGCCAGGCCAGGAGATTCCTGGGCAGTGCCATTGTTTCAGCTGGTGCAGTGGGTCACCGCAGGGGAAATCACACAGATCCCAACAACTTTTCCACAGGTGACTGGACACGTGGGAGAGAGTCAACCTTTCAACTTAAAAAAAAAAAAAGACTCTGAGGCAGGGAGCCAGGTGATCAGGCTCAGTGGGTCCCACCCCCACAAAAAAAAAAAAAAAAAAAGGAATTGGAAATGCGCTGTGTTGAGAGTTTCACGGAAAGCACACCTGAACCTGGGACAGTCCAGCTCTGTGGGGGAGGAGCGTCTGCCATTACAGAGGCACTCCACCCCTACAGAGGTAGTCCACCATTGCTGAGGCAAACCACCATTGCTGAGGCAACCTGCCACTACAGAGAGAGTCCGCCATTACAGAGGTGGGCCACCATTGCCCAGGCAGTTCTAACCACATCCATATAAACAGGACTGCAGCGAAGTTCACACGGCAGCAGGGTAGAGCCCACAGGAGCTCAGCAAATCCTCTGCAGGCAGACAGTGACTAGGCTGCCTCCTTACTGGGCAGGACAGCCCTGAAAAAAAAAAGGCAGCAGCACACTGGGAACTCATAAATAAAGCTCTAACTCCCCAGGACAGAGCACCTGGGGAAGAAAAGGGATTTATGAGTTCTGCTGCAGCAGACTTAAACGTACCTGCCCAGCAGCTCTGAACAATGGAGCTCACAGATCAGCACTTGAGCTCCTATAAAGGACAGACTGTCTCCTTGAGCAGCTCCCTGACTCCCATATATCCAAAGAGTCACCTCACAAAGGACTGATGAGACTGACATTTGGCGGACATCATTCAGAGACAAAGATAGCAGCAGAAGAAACTGGTAGCAACCCTTACTGTTCTGCAGCTGCTGCAGGTGATCCCCAGGCAAGCAGAGCCTGGAGTAGACCTCAGCAGTCCTACAGCAGAGGAGCCAGACTGTTAGAAGGAAAAATAAGAAACAGAAATAACATCATCATCAACTGGACATCCACTCAGAGATCCAATCTGAAAATCAGCAACTACAAAGATAAATCCACAAAGATGGGAAGAAACCAGCACAAAAAGGAGGAAAACACCAGAAACCAGAACACCTCTTCTCCTCCAAGGGATCACAACTCCTCACCAGAAAGGGAACAAGGCTGGATGGAGAATGATTAGTGATGAAATGACAGAATCAGACTTCAGAAGGTGGGTAATGAGAAACTTCTGTGAGTTAAAAGAACATGTTCTAACCCAATGCAAAGAAACTAAAAACGTTGAAAAAAGACTTGATGAAATGCTAACGAAAATGGACAACTTAGAGAGGAATATAAGTGAATTGATGGAGCTGAAAAATACAACACTAGAACTTCACGAAGCATGCACAAGTTTCAACAGTTGAATAGACCAAGCAGAAGAAAAGATATCAGAGGTCGAGGATCAACTCAATGAAATAAAATGAGAAGGCAAGATTAGAGAAAAAATGCATAAAAAGGAATGAACAAAGTTTCCAAGAAATATGGGACTATGTGAAAAGACCGAATCTACATTTGATAGGTGTACCTCAATGTGACCAAGAGAATGAATCCAAGCTGGAAAATACTCTTCAGGATATTATCCAGGAAAACTTCCCCAACCTAGGAAGGCAGCCCAATATTCAAGTCCAGGAAATACAGAGAACACCACAAAGATATTCCTCAAGAAGAGCAACCCCAAGGCACATAATCATCAGATTCACCAGGGTTGAAATGAAGAAGAAAATGCTAAGGGCAGCCAGAGAGAAAGGTTGGGTTACCCACAAAGGGAAGCCCATCAGACTCACAGCAGATCTCTCGGCAGAAACCCTACAAGCCAGAAGAGAGTGGGGGCCGATATTCAACATCCTTAAAGAAAAGAACTTTAAACCCAGAATTTCATATGCAGCCAAACTAAGCTTCATAAGTGAAGGAAAAATAAAATCCTTTGTGAGCAAGCAAGTACTCAGAGATTTTGTCACCACCAGGCCTGCATTACAAGAGCTTCTGAAAGAGGCACTACACATAGAAAGGAACAACCAGTACCAGCCACTCCAAAAACATACCAAATGGTAAAGAGCATCAATAAAATGAAGAATCTGCGTCAACTTATGGGCAAAACAGCCAGCTAGCATCAAAATGGCAGTATCAAATTTACACATAATAATATTAACCCTAAATGTAAATGGATTAAATGCCCCAATCAAAAGATGCAGACTGGCAAATTGGATAAAAAGCCAAAACCGATTGGTGTGCTGTATCCAGGAAACCCATCTCACATGCAAGGATACACAAAGGCTCAAAATAAAGGGATGGATGAAGATTCACCAAGCAAATGGAGAGCAAAAAAAAAGCAGGAGTTGCAATTCTCATCTCTGATAAAATAGACTTTAAAGCAACAAAGATCAAAAGAGACAAAGAAGGACATTACATAATGGTAAAAAGATCGATGCAACAAAAAGAGCTAACGATCCTAAATATATACGCACCCAGTACAGGAGCACCCAGCTTACATGAGGCAAGTTCTTAATGACTTACAAAGAGACTTGGACTCCCACATAATTATAGTGGGAGACTTTAACACCCCATTGTCAATATTAGACAGATCAACCAGACAGAATATTAACAAGGATATCCAGGGCTTGAACTCAGACCTGGAACAAGCAAACCTAATAGACATTTACAGAACTCTCCACCCCACATCCACAGAATATACATTCTTCTCAGCACCGCATCAAACCTACTCTAAAATTGACCACATAATTGGAAGTAAATCACTCCTCAGCAAATGCAAAAGACCGGAAATCATAACAAACAGTCTCTCAGACCACAGTGGAATCAAGTTAGAACTCAGAAATTAGAAATGAACTCAGAATTGCACAGCTTCATGGAAACTGAACAACTGGCTCTTGAATGTTGACAGGATAAACAATGAAATGAAGGCAGAAATAAAGATGTTCTTCGACACCAATGAGAGCAAAGACACAACATACCAGAATCTCTGGGAAACATTTAAAGCAGTCTCTAGAGGAAAATATATACCAATAAGTGACCACATGAGAAGAAAGGAGAGATCCAAACTTGACACCCTGTCATCAAAATTGAAAGAGTTAGAGGATCAAGATTAAAAAAAACCTCAAAACCTAGCAGAAGACAAGAAATAACTAAGATCAGAGCAGAACTGAAGGAGATAGAGACACAAAAACCCTTCAAATAATAAATCCAGGAGCTTGTTTTCCGAAAAGATAAAAAAAATATACAGACCACTAGCCAGATTAATAAAAAAGAAAGGAGAGAATAACCAAATAGATGCAATAAAAAATGATAATGGGGAAATCACCACAGATTCTATAGAAATTAAAACCATCATCAGAGATTATTACAAACAACTCTATGCAGATAAACTAGTAAACCTGGAAGAAATGGATAAATTCCTGGACACTTGCATCCTCCTAAACCAGGAAGAAGTCAAAACCCTGAATAGACGAATAACAAGGTCTGAAGTTGAGGCAGCAATTAAGAGCCTACCATCCAAAAAGAGCCCAGGTCCAGATGGGTCACAGCCAAATTCTACCAGACACACAAAGAGGAGCTGGTACCATTCCTTCTGAAACTATTGAAAATAATTCAAAAAGAGGCAATCCTTCCCAAATTATTTTATGAGACCAACATCATCCTGATACCAAAACCCAGCAGAGACTCAACAAGAAAAGAAAACTTGAGGCTGATATCCATGATGAACATAGACACAAAAATCTTCAATATAATATTGGCAAGCTGGTTTCAACAGCACATCAAAAAGCTTCTCCACCATGATCAAGTAGGATTCATCTTGGGGATACAAGGCTGGTTCAACATATGCAAATCTATAAACATAATACACCACATAAACAGAACCAAAGACAAAAACCACATGATTTTATCTCAATTGATGCAGAGAAGGCCTTTGACAAATTCAACAGCCCTTTATGCTAAAAACCCTCAATAAACTAGGTATTGATGGAACATATCTCAAAGTAATAAAAGCTATTTATGACACACCAATAGCCAATATCATACTGAATGGGCAAAAACTGGAAGCATTCCCTTTGAAATATGGCACTAGACAAGGATGCCCTCTCTCACCACTCCTATTCAATATAGTACTGGAAGTTCTAGCCACAGCAATCAGGCAAGAAAAAGAAATAAAATGTATTCAAATAGGAAAGGAGGAAGCCAAATTGTCTCTATTGGCAGACGACATAATTGTATATCTAGAAGATCCCATCGTCTCAGCCCAAAATGTCCTAAAACTGATAAGCAACTTGAGCAAAGTCTCAGGATACAAAATCAATGTCCAAAGCTCATAAGCATTCCTATATACCAATAACAGACTTAAAGAGAGCCAAATTAAGAATGAAATGCCATTCACAGTTGCTACAAAGAGAATAAAATACCTAGGAATACAACTAACAAGGAACATAAAGGACCTCTTCAAGGAGAACTACAAACCACTGCTCAATGAAATAAGAGAGGACACAAACAGATGGAGAAACATTCCATGTTCAGGGTTAGGAAGAATCAACATTGTGAAAATGGCCATACTGCCCAAAGTAATTTATAGATTCAACACTATCCCCATCAAGCTACCAATGACCTTCACAGAACTGGAAAAAACCACTGTAAACTTCATATGGAACCAAAAGAGAGCCTGCATAGCCAAGTCAATTCTAAGCAAAACAGTCACAGAAGGAGGCATCACACTACCAGACTTCAAACTATACTACAAGGCTACAGTAATCAAAACAGCATGGTACTGGTACCAAAACAGAGATATAGACCAATGGAACAGAACAGAGGCATCGGAGGCAACACAACATATCTACAACCATCTGATCTTTGACAAACCTGACAAAAACAAGTAATGGGTAAAGGATTCCCTGTTTAATAAAGGGCGTTGGGAAAACAGGCTAGCTATGTGCAGAAAGCAGAAACTAGACCCCTTCCTGACACCTTACACTAAAATTAACTCCAGATGGATTAAAGACTTAAACATAAGACTTAAAAACATAAAAACCCTAGAAGAAAATCTAGGCAAAACCATTTAGGACATAGGAGTAGGCAAGGACTTCATGACCAATATACCAAAAGCATTGGCAACAATAGCCAAAATAGACAAATGGGACCTAATCAAACTCCACAGCTTCTGCATGGCAAAAGAAACAGTTGTTAGAGTGAATCGGCAACCAACAGAATGGGAAAAAATTTTTTGCAGTTTAGCTATCTGACAAAGGGCTGATATCCAGAATTTACAAAGAACTAAAACAGATTTACAAGAACAAAACAAACAAGCCCATTCAAAAGTGGGCAAAGGATATGAACAGACACTTTACAAAAGAAGACATACATGAGGCCAACAAACATATGAAAAAATACTCATCATCACTGGTCATTAGAGAAATGCAAATCAAAACTACATTGAGATACAATCTCACACTAATTAGAATGGCGATCATTAAAAAATCTGGGGACAACAGATGCTGGGAGGATGTGGAGAAATAGGAACACTTTTAGTTGGTGGGAGTGTAAATAAGTTCAACCATTGTGGAAGACAGTGTGACGATTCCTCAAGGGCCTAGAAACAGAAATTCCATTTGTCCCAACAACCCCATTACTGGTTATATATCCAAAAGATTATAAATCATTCTACTATAAGGACATAGGCACACAAATGTTCATTGCAGCATTGTTGACAATAGCAAAGACCTGGAACCAACCTAAATGTCCATCGATGATAGACTGGACAGGGAAAATGTGGCACATATACACCATGAAATATTATGCAGCCATCAAAAACAATGAGTTTGTGTCCTTTGCAGGGACATGGATGAACCTGGAGACCATCGTTCTCAGCAAACTGACACAAGAACAGAAAATGAAATACTGCATGTTCTCACTCATAGGTGGGTGTTGAACAATGAGAACACATAGACACAGGGAGGGGAGCATCACACATTGGGGTGTGTTGGGAGAATAGGGGAGGGACAGCGGGGATTGGGGAGTTGGGGAGAGATAGCATGAGGAGAAATACCAGATATAGGTGAAGGGGAGGAAGGCAGCAAGTCACACTGCCATGTGTGTACCTATGCAACTATCTTGCATGTTCTTCACATGTACCCCAAAACCTAAAATGCAATAAAAAAAAAAGTAGGGACTCAAAGAGATATTTGTGATTGCATCATTATTCACAGTAGCCAAAAGGTGGAAACAACACAAGGATCCATGAACAGGTGAACAGATTAACAAAATGTAGCATACACATAAAATGAAAGATTATGAAGCCATAAAAAGGAATGAAGTTGTGATACATGATACAACATGGATGAATTTTGGAGATACTATGCTAAGTGAAAAAGGAATGAAGTGATACATGATACAACATGGATGAACCTTGGAGATATTATGCTAAGTAAATAATAAATAAAAAGATATTATATGATACCACTTCAATAAAATATTTATAATAGACAAATCTTTAGAGATAGAAAGTAGATTAGCAGTAATCAGGGGCAGGAGAAAGGGAAGTGGTGAGTTAATCTTTAATGCTTAAAGGTTACAAAGTTTCTCTTTAGTGTAATGAAAAAGTTTTGGAAATAGATATTGGTGATGTTTGCCTAACATGGTGCATTCTATTATGTCACAGAATTATATTTAAATGGTCAAAATGGTAACTTTTATGGTAGATAGATTTTTACCACAATTTCTAAAAATTAATAATGTAATGTACCCCAAACCATTGAATTATAAGTGGGTCAGTTGTATGCCATGTGAATTATATCTCAGTAAAACTTCTTAAAAAGTTTTGTGGGATGCAACTAAAACTGCTCAGAGAAAAAATTATGTATTTTGTGCTTATATTGGTTAAAAATATAGGTCAAGAAGTAATGAGCAAAGCATCCAATTTAATGCAGTATAACAAGAACCAGTGAATAAGCCAAAAGAAAGAAGATTTGAAATCACAGATAATAGAAATTGATAGAAAAGAAAATAAACATACAAGCTGGGCATGGTGACTCACACCTGTAATCCCAGCACTTTGAGAGGCCAAGGCAGGCAGATTACCTGAGGTCAGGAGTTCAAGACCAGCCTGGACAACATGGCAAAAATCTTGTCTCTACAAAAAATTACCTCGGCATGGTGGTGTGCACCTGTAGTCCCAGATACTTAGGAAGCTGAGGCAGGAGAATCGCTTAAACCTAGGAGGCAGAGGTTGGAGTGAGCCAAGATCGCATCACTGCACTCCAGCCTGGGTGACACAATGAGATTTCATATACAAAAAGAAAAAAGAAGAGAAAAGAAACATGCAATGATGGGGTGAGCTACAGCCAAAAGTTGCTTTTTCAAAACACAAATAAATGGACACAAATATCGCAAAAGTCATCAAAATAAAAATAAGAGAAATCTTAGAGAATTTATAAATAAGCAATATTGTGATGCAAAATGTTTTATAACCACATGATGCAGATACTTATAAGACAGACGATATTACAACTTTATTCTAATAAATATTAGTGAAACCCTAATGAAATTGATAAATTTTAGAAAAATTTCACTTATAAAAGAGATTTAAGAAGAAATAATGTCAGAAGATTTTCCCAAACATTATTTATAACAAAATTTAAGAAATACATAATTTTAATTTTATAAAAATTACATATAGTGTAGAAATGGAATATTTTAAATTCATATTATTAGGGTCATGTAAACTTCATATCAAAATATGGGAATGACAGAATGAGGAAGGAAAATAACAAGTTTTCTCTCAGGAACACAAATACAAAGATACAAACAGAACAATATGCATTATAACCAAATTGAGTGGATTACCAAAATGTCAGATTGGTTTAATGTTAGAAAAGTCATTCGTACAATTAATGAGTACCTTTTTAAAGAGACCTGGCAAGAAAGAGATGAAGTACACTAATGGTTTTAACTGAAGAGAATTTAAGGAACTATTCAAAGGGAACAAACAAAAGATTGTTTCTAGCAATAGCCAGAAATTTCTATGCCTGCAGGAGGAAATACCAAGTGAGAGATGGAGTTATGGCAGAGAGTTTATCCATGCCAAAACCATGACAGGTTATAAATGTGACAACTACTGTCAAACCCATGACCCCATGCCGTACCACCCTCCATCTTGCGCTATTGCCTCATTAGTCAGCAGTCATGGGAAGCCAGAGCAAAGCAAGGGGGCTAGGAAACATAGGCAGCAAAAAAAATCAGCCTTCTAGGAAAAGAGCAGAAAAGGACAGAGAATTAACTTGGGGTGGGTAAACTGAGAATAACTAGTAAAACTATATGAACACATCAACAAAGGAAAATTATACAATCACATCCTTTGCAAAAGTTTTCTGCAAAGAGCTAGCGAGGTAGTAAGTATTTTTTGCTTTTTGGGCTATACAATCTTGGAAATAAAAGTTCTGCCATTTTAGGATGAAAGCAGCCCTCAATAAATGAGTCTAATTATTTTCCAATAAAATTTTATTTACAGAAATATCTATTTCTAGATATTTGATAGCAGAGCTGTATTTGTCTTGTGGGGTCATAGTTTGTGGATCCCTAATCTAGTAAAGGAGAAAAAGCATTTGCTGAATATTGCTATTGACTGAAAAATTTTTAAAAAGTATAGTACACAATGGAGAACCCATTGAAAATATTTTCTAAAGATAATGACAACTTATAACTCTTTTGGTACTGGAGGCTCTATTCAGCATATTAAGGCAAGAAAAAGGAAAAGGCATTAGGATTAGAAAGAAAATTGACCTTATTTTTTATAGGAATAATTGTTCACATACAGAATTCCTATAAATAAAAATAAAAAATAAATAAGCTAATATTAAAATGGACAAAAGTGTTGACTAGGTACTTCATAGAAGAGAAAAGCCAAATTGCTCATGCATTTATCTATTGTTTTATTATTTAAATTTATTATTATTGTTATTTTGCCTCTATATACTTACCTGAGACTGGGTAATTTATAAAGGAAACATATTTAATTGACACACAGTTCTACATGCCTTAGGAGACCTCAGAAAACTTACAATCCTGGCAGAAGGAGAAGCAAACACGTCTTTCTTCACATGATGGCAGGAAGGAGAAGTGCTGAGCAAAAGGGGGAAAAGCCGCTTATAAAACCAACAGATTTTTTTTTTTTTAAACCAACAGATCTTATGAGAACTTACTCACTATCAAGAGAACAGCAGCATGAGGGTAACCATCCCCATGATTTAATTATCTCCTACTGGGTTCTTCCCATGACATGTGGAGATTATGGGGACTACAATTCAAGATGAGATTTGGGTGGGGACACAACTAAATAATATTTCCTGAATTCTGCACCAGAATCCTAGCCTCTCTGGAATATATCAGGAGGGTTCCAATACCCTTTGACTTACAGCTGGGGTTGGCCAACAGGGATTCCAATGAATGTTTTGGTGGAAGATTAGGTGGGAGGAGAATGAAGTTGAGATATTTGTTCTCCTTGTTTCTTTACTCCCTCTGCCTGTTTCTTACATATAATAGTCCCAGTCTATTCTGGGTTTTCCAATAATTTCTTCCTTCACTCAGCCTTTTAGGCCTGGAGATGAAAACAGCGCTATGGTTGACAGCCCTGGTCTCTCCTACCCTCTATGTACATCTTTATATTTAGTCCCTTTGATTATCTGAATTTGTCATGTGTTCCCTGTTGGAATATAGGCAATAGTAATACTTTAAAATGTCCAATCTCATTAGTCGCCAGAAAATAGAAATAAAATAATTATTAGAGATCATTTAATACCAACTAGGTTGGCAATAAAAAAAGTATTAGAAAGGATGTAGAGCAGATAATACAATCATACAATACTGCTAAGTGTGTAAATTGATACCAAATACCGCTATTTAAAAAATAATTTCACATTATATAGTAAAATCCAAGATGGACAAATCTATCTATACCAGGAATTTCCCACAAGAAGCTATTTTCAAGAATGTTTATAGTAGGATATTTTGTACTAGCGAAACATTGGCAACAACCTAGATAAGAAACAATGGACTAGATAACTTGTCATGTATTCATATGTTAGGTACTATATAGCAATGAAATAAATACATTATAGCTGCCAAAGAAAAGCACGAATGAATTCAGGAGCACAATATGGAGCAGAAAACCGACTTGCAGAAGAGGGTGATGTATGGAAATTTTGTTGAAAACGAAGAGAGGAGCCAGATGTATATCTGGGGAAAGAACATTTTAGGGGAAAGAAACAGCAAGTTGAAAGACACTAAGGTATTTCTGTGTCTGGTATTTTTGAGGAAAGCATGGGGCCCAGGAAACTTGGAACAGATTAAGAGGAGTATAATAGGAGTAAGAGAGGAAAGGGGATAGAGTAAATTATTTCAAGCCTCACAGGCCATTGTATGGACTCTGTTTTCAATCTGAGCAAAATGAGAATCATCTGGAGGTACTTGAAAAGAGTGACATGCTCTGCTGCAGGTTTTAAGGAAATCATTCTAGCAACTGGGAAGGAAATAGATTGACAAAAGGCTATGGAGCACTAGTTAGGAGGCTGTTGCTAATAATTCAGGTATGATGGAACAGAACAGAGGCATCGGAGGCAACACAAAGTATCTACAACCACACAATCTTTGATAAACCTGACAAAAACAAGCAATGGGGAAAGGAGTCCCTGTTTAATAAACGGTGTTGGGTAAACTGGCTAGCTATGTGCAGAAAGCAGAAACTGGACCCCTTCCTGACACCTTACACTAAAATTAACTCCAGATGAATTAAAGACTTAAACATAAGACCTGGCACCATAAGAACCCTAGAAGAAAATCTAGGCAAAATCATTCAGGACATAGGAGTAGGCAAGGAATTCATGACCAAAACACCAAAAGCATTGGCAACAAAAGCCAAAATAGACAAATGGGACCTAATCAAACTCCACAGCTTCTGCACAGCAAAAGAAACAGTCATTAGAGTCAATCCGCAACCAACAGAATAGGAAAAAATTTTTGCAATCTACCCATCTGACAAACGACTGATATCCAGAATTTACAAAGAACTAAAACAGATTTACAAGAAAAAAACAAGCCCATTCAAAAGTGGGCAAAGAATATGAACAGACACCGTACAAAAGAAGACATACATGAGGCCAACAAACATATGAAAAAATGCTCATGATCACTGGTCATTAGAGAAATGCAAATCAAAACTATATTGAGATACCATCTCATGCCAGTTAGAATGGCGATCATTAAAAAATCTGGAGACAGCAGATGCTGGAGAGGATGTGGAGAACTAGGAACACTCTTACACTGTTGGTGGGAGTGTAAATTAGTTCAACCATTGTGGAAGACAGTGTGGCGATTCCTCAAGGACCTAGAAATAGAAATTCTATTTGACCCAGCAATCCCATTACTGGGTATATATCCAAAAGATTATAAATCGTTCTACTATAAGGACACATGCACACGAATGTTCATTGCAGCACTGTTTACAATAGCAAAGGCCTGGAACCAACCCAAATGCCCATCGATGATAGACTGGACAGGGAAAATGTGGCACATATACACCATGGAATATTATGCAGCCATCAAAAACAATGAGTTTGTGTCCTTTGTAGGGACATGGATGAACCTGGAGACCATCATTCTCAGCAAACTGACACAAGAACAGAAAATCAAACACCGCATCTTCTCACTCATAGGTGGGTGTTGAACAATGAGAACACATGGACACAGGGAGGGGAGCATCACACACTGGGGTCTGTAGAGGGGGAAATAGGGGAGAGACAGCAAGGGTCGGGAGCTGGGGAGAGATAGCATGGGGAGAAATGCCAGATATAGGTGATGGGGAAGAAGGCAGCACATCACGGTGCCATTACCTATGCAACAATCTTGCATGTTCTTCACATGTACCCCAAAACCTAAAATGCAATAAAACAAAAAGAAATAGAAATATCAAAAAAATAATAATAATTCAGGTAAGAGATGATGATGGCAGCAATAGCAAAGGAAGTGACAAGAAATGGTTATTATATGTTATATGTTGAAGCTGCATTATACAGAATTTGCTAACATATTGGATGTAGGGATTTAGAGGAAGAGAAGCATCTATGATTACTCCAAACACTTTTCGCTTACATAACTAGAAGGACGGGGTAGCTGATAACTAAGATAAGGAAGATTGGGAGAAACATGTTTGAGGAGGAAAAGAGAAGTTCAGTTTTTAACATGTTGAGTTTGAGGTGTTTATTATACATCTAAGTGCATCTGTTGAATAGTCATTTGGATATAAGATCTGGACTTCAGGGGTTAGGAATTCAGCATTCATTTATATGCAGTTTAAAACTCTATATAAAAAAACCCCACACAAACAGCAAAAACAAACAAACAAAAACCTCTTGAGTTAATATGTGTCCCTTTAGGGAGGCTAAGACATTTTCTTTGCTACAGAGAATCTGCACTTGCCTTTCACCTGCCACATTTCTGGTTAATGATTGCTAGGTAGTGATTTAAAGCTTCCCATGGTTGATTATGCATACTCAATAGCATTATTTACATTCCTTGGGAGAACAAAGAGAGGCTCAAGTAACTTTCCTAACTTTATGAAGGATGGCAGTGGAGCATTCTGCTTCCTGCACCTTTCTGATGGATATAGCTGATGTTAACATATTTAAGTGACCGAAAATAAAGCAGGCAAGTTCTCAAGAATCTCATTTTTATCTGGCAGTGAAAATGGAACGTGGTAGAACAGTGGTCTCTGCAGTAACTTGTTTGCAATCACACATTACTTTGCCTTTGCCAATGAAATTACAACCCAGTGTAATTTATATAGAATATGTAAAGTTGGTTAAATATCATTTCCTATTTTCATCTTATTTTGCAACTTGAAAACTGGAGAGAACATTTTCCTTCAGAATAAGAATCAGAAGATTTTTGGAATATTTTCTATTTCACCTCACAAACGAGGTTATTAGCCTTTAATTCCAAATCTTTCTTTGATTTCCTGCAGTGAGTATTAATAGAACTTAAAATTCTTAGCACTGCAAGTAATTTTTACTAAGACACCTGAATTATCAAGGTTATTGAGACACAGGGCTTTGCTGAAGAAACATGACAATTCAATTAACTCCAAACTGAGGAAGTTGTGTTTGGTTCCAGTAGTGGATATGAGTGTTATTCCAACTGTAATGAATCACTGGAAGATCATGTGTAACTGGGGAATACAGTGAGCATGTAAGACAGCAAAGCAGCAGAAAATAGGATGTTTTCTGATCTCTACCCATTCACAATTTAGCTTTTTCTATGTCTAGATTCACGTTTCCCCTCTGGGAGGCTTTCAGTCCTTTCTTTACATTTTTAATCGCAAAGATTGCAGCTCCCTGAGTTAAGAAAGCTAAAGGATTGGAGCGGGTTATCTTTGGCAAGGTGTAGCATCAGGCAGGGGAATTATGCATGGACAGACTTTCACACACAACAAAAACTTTCCCATGTCTGTGGGCCTCTTCCCTAAGCAGAGAAGTCAGTGTTGAGGGACACCTTCTGGTAGGTAATAGAGCTGGCCTAAGCAGGACATATACAATGTGTTTTCACAAATATGAAACTAAGGAATTACCTTAGTGAGGCCGTTGATAGTAGTAGTAATAATTCAGTATTTGAAAGAGCCATGACTCAATTGTGGAAGCTATGAATGCATTTCCATGTGTCCTCTCTGTGACAGGGAGTTTTCAGGCCTTTGGGATAGACAATTATTTACCTGAAGATGATTGCACAGTTTTGGTTTTTTTTTAATAAAATGTTTTGTTGAGATATAATTCACATTCCATAAAATTAACTCATCTAAAGGGGAAAGTCAATGGTTTATAGTATTGACAGAGTTATGCAAGAATGATCACAATTTAATTTTAGGACATTTTATCACCTCAAAAAGAAATCCTATACCCATTGGCAGCCCCTCACAATCCACCACTTTAGCTCTAAGAAATACCCATGTATTTTCTGTCTCTATAGACATTGCATCTATTGGCCCTTTTGTATAAATAGAATCATACAATATGTGGGCCTGGAATCAGCTCCCAGTTCTGGGAGTTGCCTGATTTGCAAATTGTTATTTGCTCAATAAAACTATGTAAAATTTAATTTGTCTAAAATTTTTCTTTTAACAGGTGCTATCAGAAGTGGGATTCACAGTAGTTTCCAGTGACCCCCAGGAGTTTCAAGTGACCAAATAAGCTATCTTCTGGACCCAATTCATTCATTGCTCTCACACAACCACTGAGGATTGTGGGTAAGTTTTCTTTTGGATTCTAAATTTCCATGGATTTGTGTTTTAAGCTCTCTGACTTCGAGCAAATGTTTGCTCTGGACTGAGTTTGGAAGCTGTGGTAGAAACTGGACTGGGTCCAGGATAAAATTAGATACAATAACTTACTAGGTTGAATCCAGTTAGAAGCTTCAGATGTCTGACTCTGTCAGACAGAAATTGGCATTAAATGACAATTACAATAGGAGTGGCAAACTTCGGCTTTTAGGGATTTTACGGTTTCTTTTCTTTTTACACTGAAGTAGGAAAAAGTTATTGGCAAAGTTATCAAGGTTATCTTAGAACCAAAGACAAGATTCTGTGAAAATGGGATTTTTAATTTCTGAAGAACTGAGTACTCCACCTTCTGGCTGCACTTATTTTACATGGACTGTATGAGTATTAGACTCCCAAAACAGCAAATGCTTACAAAATTGACAAAATCTTACTAAAGATAATTTAAAATTATGATAGAACATTCCATGTGAACAACACTACATTTTAAGAAATACATTTAAAAATGAAGCCTCCTGAATTAGGCTTACTCAGGGATGTCTATTCATATGCAGAAGTTTCTAAGAAGATTTCAAAATTTCTCTTGCCTCTTTTAAAAGAGATTTTACAAAACAAAAAGCTTAAGTGCTTCAAAGATAAGGAAAGTTAAGTATGATAACCTTTTGGTTTAGTTATGTTACCGGAAAGGGATCCTGATTCAGACTTTCAGAGAGGGTTCTTGGATCTCAAATAAGAAAGAATTCAGAGTGAGTCCACAGTGCAAAGCAAAAGCAAGTTTATTAAGAAAGTAAAAGAATAAAGAAAGGCTACTCCATGGGCAGAGCAGCCTATCTTTATGATTTTTTAAAAAAATTATGTGTGATACGGTTTGGCTATGTCCCCACCGAAGTCTCATCTTGAATTCCTGAGTGTTGTGGAAGGGACCTGGTGGGAGGTGATTGAATCATGAGGGCAGGTCTATTCCACGGTGTTTTTGTGATGGTGGGTGAGTCTCACAAGGTCTGATGGTTTTATAAGAGGAGTTTCCCTGCACAAGCTCTCTATTTGCCTTCTGCCCACCATGTAAGATGTAACTTGCTTCTCCTTGCCTTCCGCCATGATTGCGAGGCTTCCCAGACATGTGAAACTATAAGTCCATCAAACCTTTTTCTTTTGCAAATTGCCCAGTCAGCAGCATGGAAATGTGCTAAACCAGCAGTCAATTATTCATGAGTTTTCCAGGAAAGGGGCAGGCAATTCCTGCAGATGTGGGGTCATCGCTTTTTTAGGCCATATAGAGTAACTTTCTGACATTGCCATGACATTTGTAAACCATCATGAAGCTGTTGGGAGTGTAACAGTGGGGAAGACCAGAGATCACTCTCATTGCCATCTTGGTTTTGGTGGGTTTTAGCTAGCTTCTTTACTGTAACCTGTTTTATCAACAAGGTCTTTATGACCTGTATTTTTGTGCTGACCTCTTCCTATCTCATCCTGTGACTAAGAATGACTTACCCTCCTCCTCAGAATGCAGCCCTATAGGTCTCAGCTTCATTTTACCCAGCCCCTATTCAAGATAACATTGCTCTTTCATTCAGATGTCTCTGACAAGTTACTCTTACTGTCTGCATGGGAAAAGAGAACTGCATAAAGTATAAAAGGTGGTTCATCAGGTAAAGTAGGCTTACTTCTTTTTCTCAGCTATCCATTCTGAGTCCAGGCATAGAGAATGCCTTTTTTGTTCTAGTCATTAATGGGCTCTACCTTGAACTCAGTAGGACCACCTATTAAACTAATTTGATTTCCAAAATATCTTCGTGTCAGTTAGCTGGCTATTTTGAAACTCTCTTGTAAAATAAGTTTACATCAATAAAGGAAGTCTCCATTTGTAAGGGTGTTTCCTCCATTCACTGGGAAGAGAGACTGAGTCACTTGAAATTCTCACAATGGAAAAGGCATTAGTTTACATTTGTATAACAAGGCTTTACTTTGTTTAAGTTGCTTTCCTAGTCTCTTCACTGGTCCTTTGCCTATACCCTCCTTCTTTGCTTTGGGCAAACTTAGGCCAGAAGTAGTAAGTGGTTTTGGGGAAAGATGAATGGGCCCTTAAAAGAAGGATGGGTGCTGGTTTGTGACAAGGTCCATCTGGGTGTAATGAAGTCTCCTCTCCTTCAGTAAAAGCTTATCTTTCCTGGTTGCTGGAACTCTCAAGGGAGAAGACAATTGACAACTGAGTTCTTTTGGAAAATCTGTCTTTAGGCCAGGCATGGAGGGTCATGCCTGTAATCCTAGCACTTTGGGAGGTGGCTCAGGAGTTCAAGACCACTCTGGGCAGCCTGTGGAAACCCCATCTTTACTAAAAACACAAAAATTAGCTGGACATGGTAGCAGCTGCCTGTAGTCCCAGCTGCTTGGGAGGCTGAGGCAGGAGAATCACTTGAACCCCAGACACAGAGGTTGCAGTGTGCTTAGCTCATGCCACTGTACTCCAGCCTGGGTGACAGAGTGAGACTCTGTCTCTAAAAACAAAACAAAACAAAACCAGAAAAATCTCTCTTTAGACAGGTAAGAATTCATAAAGCCTCACCGATTACATATTGGTAACAATAATATATGAGAGCAACATATTTTCAGGTGATATTTTCTGAACTTTTACAATGTCTAGCTTTGTTTAGTGATGCTGGGAATGGGTTTATAATGTTGGGAAAAATCCACACCGAGATAATAGATTACTGAGCAAGGTTAGTTTACTTCCTGCAGGAAGGGTGCAACTCACTGGCAGTCTTGCTACAAGAGCACACCTGAACAAGGAGACAGGGACATTAATAACTTTCATAACCGGACTCAATCGCCCTACTGCTGTGTCCAGTTACCATTGCCCAGAATGGGACCTCACATTCTATGTTTGACCCAATTGGCCAAAAATTTGGAAATTTCCTGAATAGATAAGGAGGAAGAAGAGGAAGAAGAGGAAGTCAGTCAGGATAAGGTCAGGAGGGTTTCCAAATAAGGAATGGCATGCACCAGGGTTTGGAGTTTGCCCAGTTCTGTTCAGACATGCTGGAGCGACTCAAGGTAACTAATTTAAGATGTAGCTGATTTAGAGAATGGGTATATGTTTATGCTAATAGTGGATAATGGCCATAGAGCAAGAGATTATAACTCTTTATAATGTAGTCTAAGCTATGAACTTTGAGGAAGAACTTTCCCATCTCTCACAGTGAGAAATTCAAACATAATTGTTAAGAATGTATAAACTAGGTGAATGTAAACAGCATAAAAATGTGTAAATAAACATGTCATAGTTTCAAAAATTTTTTTCAGCAATTTAAAACCTTAAAGTTAGTTCCTTATAATATATCTGAGTAATTTCTAAATTAAAATACTAAAACATTCATTATTAATCATAAGTTTATGTATTTCAACATCTTGTTTTTATATAATACAGAGAAGCTAAATATGTTTGGATCCACTAATAAATATAAAAAATTGAGGAAATAGAGTTTCCTAAAAGCTATAAAATGATTTTATCTATAACTACTGAAATGAAATAAGACAATTCAAAACTGCTTACAACCTAGGTTTTTCACTGGAAATTGAAGTTACTAAGAGCTAAAATTTTAATTAACATAATATATGTAATTAAAATTAGTAATAAGTGAAACAATTCTCTATGCAAAGTGTACAAAAACATCATATTTTTTGGTGAGAATGATAATAAGGAAGGCATAAAAATATAATTTTTGTTAGAAAAAGTGATTTTTATCTAGTTTAGAGGTTATTTAAAGGTTGTTTCAAAATGGAGGAACAAAGAAATGATATAGACAAAACTGGGCAGATATAAAAACTTTATAAAAAAGAAAAAGACTAAAAAAATCTTGTGCGGTCACACTAACGTTAAATGAATTAATTAGCCTTAATATCAAAAGTACACTAACACAAAACTAAAATTTGGTTTCCTTTTTTAAATAAGATATTTGTGTATTATTAATAAGAAAGAATAAAAAAAAATTTTGTTTACCCCTTGAGTAAACTGTAGTAATAATAATAGTAATATGGGGGCAGAGAGGGTGAAAGGAACAGATTTTTTGTGTCTCATGCTGTCTTTATTAGGTCTTTGATTATTTGGAAAACAGAGTCTCCTATCTCAAAGAGTAATTTTTTTTTATTTTTAAAATCTTTTAATTATCATGTTTGCAAAATGAATAGCTATTATTTTACAGTGACTTGTAATCCTATCTTGATGAATTTGACATATTTTGACTTTTGACATATTTTATAGGCTTCCTAAAATCAAATTTCAAAATCAAAATTAATTATTTTTGACTTCAAACTGACTTTGGGATGTTACAGAGGGCTCTCAAAGCACACGAAAGAGAAAATAAACAGGCTTATTTTATATGTTAAATTGTATAAGTCGCATTGTCAGATAAGAAACGATGCCTAATCTTTTGAGTTAGATTTGTCTAGATATGTTATTAATGTGTTTCAATATTATATGAAAGTTCTAAAATTCTGATATATCTTTGTATATGCTCTCAGTCATAATTATGATTATGTTAAATTAATATGGGCCACAGAAATAACCAAATTTTCTTATTAATTGTGTCTTTAACCATGATCATTTTAAGTCTTTATTGTCCACAGTTAATTGCTTAATTCTGATGCTTTTTCTGAAACCCTTTTGTAAGCAAGGGAATCCTAATGTGTTGTATCTTCAAGCAGGTTCATGGAAAGAATGGAAAGGACATTGACAAGGACAGGTTTCTGAGAATTCTTACCCATTTGAGTGGCATGAACTGGGTAAGAATTTGCAAAACTCTAATGAAAAGATTAGCTTATAAAACTGTTAACCCAAGAAGGACAATAATTAATTAAATACCAAGGAAATACATTGGTGGATTTTCATGCTAAGTCATAAAGAACTGAATTTGTTTGAATGAACTCCATGATCCAAATCAGGTTACCTATGATAACTCACTTAATAAACAGCACTATGTACCTGAATAGGATAAATAAAATTTGTGCTTAAGAGGATATAAGCCCAATGTTAAATGCAGACTCATGGAGAGCCGGATGAGCAACTCATCCTTGTTTACTCTTTAAAGCTTTCATTATTAAAAGCTCAGCACTCTATGACTCATCATGGAAGAGACAACATGGTCCAAATTATGAAAAAAATACTAGTGTGGTGACTGTCCTAAAATTTCTAAAATGATATATGACCAATGTTTGGTTTCTCAAACACACAGTCCTGGGAAGACAAATTTCAGGTACATTTCTGCTACCTGATGAGCCATTTGAACATTTATAGGAGGATTTCATTCAACTGGTATTTTCAGTGCTCATTTTCTCGTTGTATAGAAGCTTTCCTCTGCAGGAAGGCTGATGTTACAACAGTAGGTAAAAGATTATTAGAAAATTTGTTTTCTTTATGGGACATTCTTGGAGAAATCTCCTGAGATAGATCTGCTCACTTCACTGGGCAAGTTGTAAAACAATTAAGTATGTTACAGATATAGTAGGATTTGACAAAGCTAAGTGAATTTACTGGATTGTCTTGGTCAAGGTATTGCAAATTAGTGACAATCAGATCCATTTCCAGTGGAAAATGTATTAATAGGCTTTTTATAGAATAGTGACTGGAAGGCCTATGCCCCTAAAAATAGCACATCATGTATCTCCTGCTCCTAAACTCTGACATGACTAAATGCTGCTAAACTTCAGTGCTTCATACCCAAGTTTATTTTCATGGGTTAAAGAAGTTTACATATTCCACTGACTGCAGACAATCAAACCCTTTTCAATCTAGAACCCAGAGAATCTGTTAACTTCTGTAAATTACATCAGAGAAAGACTGCCCTTGCCACCCACATTGCAGCAAAATTTTGGGAACTTAAACCTTGGGTCCACATCTCACAACTCAAATAGACCCCTCCAGACTCTTGGAACTGTACACCCATTAGAGACCTTAAGGTAAAGATAATGAGGTAAGTTTCTTCCTGGATGCAGATGGCACCCTAGATGTGAACAGCTTTTCCAAGGTTATAGATCGAGACTTCCTTGTTATCATGAAACTCTTACTTTTCTTAATTGTTTTTTTTTTTTTTTTTTTTTTGAGACGGAGTTTCGCTCTTGTTACCCAGGCTGGAGTGCAATGGCGCGATCTCGGCTCACCGCGCAACCTCCGCCTCCTGGGTTCAGGCAATTCTCCTGCCTCAGCCTCCTGAGTAGCTGGGATTACAGGCACACACCACCATGCCCAGCTAATTTTTTGTATTTTTAGTTGAGACGGGGTTTCACCATGTTGACCAGGATGGTCTCGACCTCTTAACCTCGTGATCCACCCGCCTCGGCCTCCCAAAGTGCTGGGATTACAGGCGTGAGCCACTGCGCCCGGCCTGTGTTTTGTTTTGTTTTACTTATGCCTACCACTTTCACTTGGCAGAATAATGCTGCAAGTAGAATTTCACAGTCAATAGCTTTTGCGGGCAACTCAATGGCATATTGAATTTGCCATGCCAAACTCAGATCTTTACATAACCTAAGGGATCCTTTGGTTAACCCATTGGGTAACTTTAGCAACATCTTAACATAACTTGCTCAAATTGTATTAGTGGTAAGATTTCTAGCCCCACTTATTCTCACTTAATGTTTTAACTCAATAATGAGACGCAAGAACCAGAAACAATGAACATATCGTAAAAAAGATTTGCACCAAATCCCAAATGGAGTTTATTGCAAATTAACTTACGTGACAGGGACTCTTATGCTTTTTTAGCCTGTAATAACTCCACCACAGACTCTGTCAAGAAACTGCAAACTTCACCATTTCAGACAGTGTATCACTAAAATAAAATCGGAAAAGGGGCTTTGTGTACACCCATGGGGAATACTTTTATTTGTGGTGGATTTTACAGTGAATCTTATACATGGGCAAACATATGCCTTGATATATGGAAGACAAATGTACACGGTAGGCTAGGAATTCTATTTTTTATTTTTGTTTTTTGAGATGTGGTCTTGTTCTGTCACCCAGGCTGAGGCACAGGGCATGATCATGGTTCACTGTAGTCTTGACCTCCAAGGCTCAAGCGATCTTCTTGCTTCAGCCTCCCAGTTAGCTGGTACTATAGGTATATACCACCATGCCTAAATTTAAACAATTTTCTTGTATAGATGGGGGTCTCCCTATGTCACCCAGGCTGATCTCAAACTCAAGTGATCCTCCTGTCTTACCTCCCAAAGTGCTGAGATTACAGGCATGAGCCACCATGCCTGGCCTGGGCTTGGAATTTTAATTGTACATTTCTTGCTCTGTAATCATTTAGCAACAAAACATGGGTCCACTCTTGTTAGCCTACATCTTAAGTTAAAGAGAATATTGCCAGAAAGCTTTACCCTTCTGTATGGGCATACTTGTTAGGTCTCTTTAATCTATGACTTAGAGTAAATATAAATGAGGCAAGGATTAAAAATTTATCCTGCATATAGACTCTATAGCAGATTCTACTGCAAAGACTATAACTTCACAACAGACTTTTAAAATTTATCTTGCTAAAGTTATGCTAGATAATAGAATTACTCTAGATTACCTACTGGCTAACCAGAAAGGAATCTGTATAGTTGCTGACATTTCTTTTTGCACACATAAATGAATAAATTGATACTATAGATTCAGTCACAGGAAATTAACAAACAGGCTTCTTGGTTAAAACAAGTAGACTCTTCATCTGTCCCATTCTTTGATTTATTTGATTTTAGTTGGTTTGATTCACAGAGAATCTGGCTAAGGAACATACTCCCAACTGTTGGTACTATCCTTCTGATAATCTTAATAGAGTCTTAATAGTAATCTTATTGGTCTGCTGTATTCTCTAAAAAGTTTTGAATATTTGCATGTAGCCACATGTAGATCATCAATGGTCTGTCTTGGATGGGAACAATTAAAACTCAAAAAATTTATGATCATGAGGACATCATCACCTATTAATGATGTACTGAGACTAAAAACCCAAAATGATGGTACCTGAGAGTAATGCTGATACCCTAAGTTTTGGTCACACTTTCACCTTGGTGAGAAACTGACCAAAAGGGGCAAATTATTAAACAAAATTATGGGAGACAATTATTTTGGATTGAGCTCCTGCACTAGGTATCGAGGGACCAGACTAAACCAAAATGAAGTCACTCATACTAAGTGCCACAGAATGAAACTGAAAATTTAAGGAAAGAGATAGATCCCAAAACAGACCAGTTTTTTTTTCTCTTGAAAACAGGATATTCCAGTACAGTAAGAAAGTCCCCTCTGCTCTAACCCTTACAAAAAGTAAGCTGAAGTAACTTTATATTAACCAACTTGTATTTCTATTGTTCAGTTTCATTATTCCCACCTTACAAAACCTACTATTCTATTTCCCAGTAGGATTTGAAACCAAATAAGTCTATCTACAATGTTGACAGAGAGTGATGTCAATGCTTAAAGTTTGATCAATCTCTTAAAATTGAGAGGATGACCAAAGGGGGGAATCGTTAAATTAAATTTGGCCAAAATCTGCTCATGCGTATTTTAGATTTTGCCTAACGGTTTCTCTGTGCATAGTGAACTCAAACCTAACTTTAACTTACTTAAACTCAACTATAACTTACTCTTATAATAAGTAGCCAATCGCAGCAGCTGAACTTCAGTCAACCATAGGCAGCTAACTGTTCAAACCAGGTTCAGGCAAACACCCAGATCACATGGCAGCCCTGGAATCGCTTTGAACCTATTGTGGTTCTGGAGGCTGCCCAATTTACCAATCGTTCTTTCCCAATGAAACTGTTAAATTTAATTTCTCTGAAGTTTTTCTTTAAAAAAAAAAAAAAAAAAAAAAAAACAGCCAAAACCTAGGCCCCTGGGACCAAGTAACATTTTATCACTAAGCATTCTTTTTAATCATGATGCAGCACAAAAGCCATCACCAGAAGCCAGGGTCAAGCCCTTGAACTTCCCAGCCTGGAGAATCAGGACCTAAATAATCCTTTTCTCTTTACAAATTGCACAGTCTCAGATATTCTGTTACAGCAACACTTAACAGACCAAGACACCGTTCTTTCCGTTAAGTTCCCACTGCCAATCTCCAAGGTTACTTCACTTCAACATTTTATTGGTGGCCTGACTCCAGTTTATTTTCAGTCCCCTTTCCAATGGCACCTTATGTCCACTACCAGTTTACTTCCTTAATATTTTTATTATGTCACTACCCATTTGAAGAAAAAATGTGACTATTCCTATTTCTTATCACATGAACAAACAAACACAAACACAAACAAAACCTAATTTCACAAAGTTCACTCTACTCTGGGCCTGCCAAATTGTGGAATACTATTTCTCAAAATATTTTATTTCCTTAATCAGAGCACTGTTCCATGGGTTTACTATGTTCATGTTCATTTATGCCTCTCTTCTTTACTTATTGCCATCACCTGAAGTTTCTACCTTACTGTTTTTACCATTCTACTTCCTATCTTTCTTGTTTTTAGAAGCTTGGTTCTAATCCTACCTACTTCAGTAAATCTTACCAATGTATTAGTCTGTTCTTGAATTGATATAAAGAAATACCTAAGACTGGGTAACTTGTAAAGAAAAGAGGTTTATTTGGCTAACAGTTCTGCAGGCTGTACAGGAAGCATAGTGGCTTCTGCTTTTGGGGAGGCATCAGGAAGCTTTTACTCATGGCAGAAGGCAAAGGGGGCACAGGAGTTTTACATGGTGAGAGCAAGAGAGAGAGTCCGGGGTTAAAGTGCTCCACACTTTTTAACAACCAGATCTCACAAGAACTCTATGACAAGAACGGCACCAAGGGGATGGTTCTAAACCACTCATGAAGAAACCACTCCCATGATCAAATCACCTCCTAGGAGGCCCCACCTTCAGCACTGGGGATTATAATTTGACATGAGATTTAAATGGGGACACAGATCCAAACCACATGAAATTGACAATTTCAATCTTCATAGTTTTCATTTTTCTGTTCAAATTAATTACTCTTTGTACTGTATAAGATATACTGTTATACATGGTTCTCTAATTGTTTCTTATTTGCTAGTCATTTATTTTCAATAAGGTTGTAATTTTTTAAGGACAAGAACCATGTTCTGCTTATAATTCTGTATAGTACACTACATAGAGCTCATGATAGGGTAGGCAGTAAATGAATATTTGTTGCCTAGATGATTGGTTTATTAATTTAAATGAGAGACAATGCAACATAGGTCAATATAAATTTAGCCAGGAAGCTAATTAGACAGAAGACTACACAGTAATAAATCATCGTTTAACCTTTTTGACACTCACTGGGTTTTAAAAATATTCCTCCTGTTTTAAATATGCAAACCCAGCACACTTCAATCATTTTCTTTTTGGTGTGTTAATAATGTCTCTGCTGGTGAAGAGGATACAGATACTGTCAGTACCTATGTGACACCTGAGTTCCAGATATTTTAAAATATTTGGATACTTGGCATAATGTAGACATAACTACTGAAAGACTGACCATATTTTATTCTACTTGAAGACAGCTGTTATCCACTAAATAACACCTAGTTTTGAATGCACCAATCCGCACAAATTTTTTACTAAGTTTTACCACCAGATGTCAGTCATTCACTGCAATGCTAATAACTACCTTGAACTCTTTATGAGGAATCTATGTATGTGGCTATCTCCCTCATCTCTCCTCTCACCATCTCTTCCATTCCTTCTTTCTGTGACTGTCAGTCTGTTTATTAATTGTCAATTGGTTATCTATTTATTTATGTATTTATAATCCACATATCTATTCTAATCTATAATTACAAGTATATACTAGGTATTAGGAGAAAATAACATCATAAAATGTCTAAGTATTTACATACACAAATACGAAAGTGACACTAAAATATTTTACACACTATGGTCTGGAATTTAGGCTCGTTTTAGCCCAGTAACTTTGAGACCAATGCAATATTTTGCAGCCATTTTTTTCAGGACATACTTTCACTTCTCACTTAGACCTTCATTTCGTGAAACTTGTTAGATTCTTATTGCTCTGGAATTAAATTCTTACTGGAAGAGTATCAATGATATAATGAGAAAATGATATGATATTTGATTTTTCAATAGGTACTAGGGTGATTTAAAAAGCTAATTTACTACTAGAGAACTGTGCAAAGAAAGTTCTCTCCTACCAACTTCTACCTACAACTTTTGTTTATTTTCTGTTTTCTTGAACATTAACATACACTTTCTCTGATTCTTCACTCTGAACTTTGTCAAATGTCTGTCTATATCCATCACTACATTTAATATAGTGAATTTATGCTTTATTTTCCCTCTAGATTGCAAGATACTTGAGGTCAAGGAGCTTAACAGATATCCATCAATAAACAAATATTTTCTAAACATGAACTGTGGTCAACCTGTAGTGGATTGTTTGTCACCTACTTAGAAGCCATTTTCTTTTTCCTATCCAAATTTTGTTTAAGTGGCTAGCACTTCTCCTGCGGAGCCATGGACCATTCTTTGCTATGGATTAGAACAGAAATGACCGCGTTATGCACGTGACAGAAACTTTCTGAGCCTTCAAGGAAAAGTTCTTGAAATAGTGAGCTGCAAGGACTAATGGTTAAGTTGTTGCTATCTGTTGTTATTTCTGAGAAAAAGAATGCTAGTGTTCTTGTGTTTCTGAATCCTTTTGGGGATTGATATAGATATGGGGTGCATAGAGGAGTCTTTCTTTTTAAATTTTTACAGACGTCGATTACAGACATTTTTATATCACATAGAAAAACACTCTAGAGAATAAAGCCAACACTGGGGAAAGCAGAGCTATGGGCTGGAGATACAAAGAAAGAGAAAGAGATAGAGACACAAAGACATACACACACACGCACACACAAAGAGAGAGAGATAAAAATTAAATACAAAATTTAAAACTTCCCTTTGAAAGACAAGGCTGAGAGAATGAAAAGGTTGCCCACATACTAAGAGAAAATATTTGCAAATCATATGTCTGATAAAGAGCTTTTATCCAGTATTTATATAGAACAATACTCCTTTTCCTAAGAATTCAGACTAACTTGAGATTTTATTCCAAGTGTGATTTGTTATTTTCTTCATTCTGTTCAATAAAGAAAACACTTTTTTACTTTTACTAACAGATCTCAGCATATTAACATGTATGATAAAATCAAGTATGTAAAATGCAGTTGCATTCCAATTTTTTCTCAAGGTTTTGAAACATTTCTAGGTATATCAGCCTGGCTTTCCAGCCCATCCACTACTGCTACCCTTAACTATCCTGGGTGCAATGGAATATAGCCCTGTTGTTCATCCCCTACTATAACAAGCATTTTCCAATAATCCTCCTCTACTTACTCAAATACTGTCTTTTTAATGAAGCCTTTCTGCTCTTCAATAACAATTTGATGACATTTTGCATGTGTTTTTCTTATGCCTTATACTCTAATTAGTTATAGGCTTATTTTAGCTACCTTACTAGATTACAGACCCTTTAGGGGTTCTGTGCTTTTTTTAATCTTTGTATTTTGCAGATAAACTTAATTAATGTCTGTTGAATGAATCCTTTACCTTTCTTTTATTTACTTTTAATTGGATTACCTGGGTACCATATTTTATCACAGATGTGAGAATTGTGGTTTTGCTTTTAAGAAAGGATTTCTTTCTTTCAAATGGAGGCCAAACAAGTCTCAGAACAAGACTCTGGAAATTTGAAACTCCAGATTTCTAGGAATTCTATGACTTTTGGGAAATACAATACAAGAGAAAATAAACTCTGAAAATTCAAAGTGCCAGAAATGAAATTAACCTAAGGAGGCATTGGAATTAGTATAACTAGATTAGTTAATTCTTTTATTTGAGCCTCATTAAAAAAAAACCTATTAATGTATGACAGAGCTGCTCAGCCAGGGACTACATTTCAGTTTTGTTCTTTTTTACTAAGAAAAAAAAAACAGTAAGAGGTAAAATGTGCATGCCATTCAATATAAATCTCAATAGAGCTAGGGTATTGCCCTTTACCACTGTGTCCTAAGACTTAGTTTTTTGTTTGTGAGACATTCAGCAGTGTTTGCTAAATGACAAACAGGTGTCAGAAATTGCTATCGAATCGTGGAAGGAAGTGTCTCTGGCTAGGTAGAGTTGGGTACTTGAGACTCACAAAAGAGTCTCTCCGAGAAAGGGATCCAGAGCACAACAGCCAACCCATCTCTAGTAAAGCAGGACTGATGTAACTCTGGGTTTTGAGGTTTAAGAGCAGAAGCTCCTGACCCCAATATGGATTATAAGAAGGAAAGCCAGGTGATAATTTTGTGTCCAGAAAGCACAGATATGAGAATCAGCCCTGACCAAGGACTCCTGGGCCTGTGTGAACTAAAAGAACCTAGCACTAAAAAGGTCGGTCCTTAGAAACCACCCATAGCACTCAGGGAGGGTGGTCCGAATTAGGGCAGCTAGCAGAGGAGCAAGTATTTTTAGAACTGATGTATTAATAGATAAGAGTATTCATCAGTGACATCATGAGTCAGCAAGGAGCAATTGCAGCAGGGTTTCCTTACACCTGAGTATGACATTTTTGCATCTGGAATTCTACCGCTGAGTCTATCCATGCCTTTTAAAGGGACATATGTTTTTTTCTTTTGTCTTCTTGTTTTTTGTCTTTATTTTTTATTTTTATTATTTATTTATTTATTTTTTAAACAATTCCAGAGGAGGGAAAGAGGGGGAAGCCAACCAATGAAAGTCTGATAATTGACTTTTTGCCAATAAGAGTGGTAAGGACATGAGTAATTAAGTAGGAAAACAAGATATTTGACCATATTTATACCATGAATTATGGGTGCATGCTGTATTGCTCACAAATAAAATAAGGAAATTATTTTATGCACCTGAATGGATGGTGCCAAATTCTCTTAGGGTAGGAGAGTAAGATTCAGTCATTTACAGAAGAATGTAAGCTAATAAGTAAAGATGAAATATTAGAATTCGAAAATCATTATCTGAGAACTCCCTCAAAATTATGGATTCAGAAAAGGGTAGAGACTACAAAACACTGTAATTTGCTTTCATGCTTGTTTCACAATAAATAGTATTCACTGAACATCAAATTTTGGTTCTTGATCATTTTGTCTCTTTTATTCACTGGATGTTTCCATTAACCTTTTTTGGGTAAATATCATAGTATAAAGATGGCTTTTGAGCCTCAAATCTCTGCTCTTGGACATCTGTATATGTTTTGGTTTTGATTGTTATTTCAGCAAAACAAAGTTTAACATTTCTTCTGGTATTCAATATTGTTTGTGGGAATTTGCGGCTATCTTCATATATGCATTGGTAGAGGCTTAATCATAAAATGTCTCATTTCAATGTAATAATTTAAACATCACACAAATAGCTATTCTAATAAACCCTATTATCTGAGAAATATTATGGTTAAGTGTTAAGATCCAATATAACAGTAGTGAATATCCACTCTTTTTTTTTCTCCATAGAATCTGCTCTTATTCAACTAGCAATAGTATCCTGTTTTCTTCGGGAAAACCAATCTTTCTGCACCATCAGTGTAGTTACTGTGGAACGTAACTCTGCCCCTGGCTCCATGGAGGCTTGGCTAATCCTGCATCACATTTTTCTTGGCGTCAATGACTGGTTCTGGGGTTGGCACATTACTATAGTTTGGGTATGGTTTGTTCCGACCCAATTTCATATTGAAATTTGGTCCTCAATGTCAGAAGTGGGACCTAATAGGAAGTGTTTGGGTCATGGGGGCAGATCCCTCATGAACAGATTAATGTTCTTGTGGTAAGTTCTTGTGGTAAGATTAATGTCTTGTGGTAAGTTCTCAGTCTATTATCTCCCTCCAGAGCTGGTTGTTAAAAGAAGCCTGACACTTTCTCCCCTCTCTCTTGCTTCCTCTTTCCCCATATGATCTCTGCATACGCTGGCTCTCCTTCACCCTCCACCATGAGCAGAAGCAGCCTGAGGCCCTCACCAAATACAGATGGCAGTTCCATGCTTCTTGTACAGCCTGCTGAGCCATGAGCTAAATATACCTCTTTCGTGTATAAATTACCCAGCTTCAGATATTATTTTATAGTAACACAAAACTGAGTAAGATACACATGAACCAAATTAGTCCAGTTAGTGTATTGGAACTCTTTGGAAAGAGAAGCTATATATGTCAGAGTAAATGCTGGTAGTATCTAAATCTAGAACTACTAGCTGCCACCTCTCTTTATCACTGATGGCAGCCATGGCCAGTCTAGGAACAGGCTGCCATGACTCTGGCTGCCATTGGGGAGGCGTAGCCAGGGCTGCATGCCCCATGGAGCCTGCAGAAGCCTGGAACAGGCGGAAGCCTTGCCCCCTTCCAAGTTGGAGGGGGCTGTAACTGCCCAGCCATGACTGTGGACCTAGTCATCTCTGTATCTTCCAGGGCCCAGGAAGCCCTGCTTGCCCCCACAGGCTTAGAAGTGCCTGTTTTCACTGTCTGGCCTCTCCCTGATCCTGGCACCCACTGTGATTTCAGAGCAAAGATGAAGCCAAGCCCGGGTGCTGTCATGACCTGGCTGGGTGTGTACATGCTGGGAGCAGTGCTGACATGCCAGCCCCCTGCCACCCTGGCCCCCTCTGGACTTTGGGCATTAATGAGCACAGGAGGGAGGCAGAGAGGTTGGTGAGGGCAGTTTGGTGTGAGCCTGCAGGTACCCCTGGGCATTAACATTTTGGATGTCAGGGACAGCAGATTGAAGGCAGAAGGAGGCAGACAGGCTTCTGGGCAGAAAGGGGCAGGTATCAGGTGAAGCCCCACTTTCAGGTCTGGGATGGCATGAAGCCTGAGGCCTAGACTGCCAGTTCCGAGGACCAGAGTGAAAACTTATGGTGTTCTTTCTAGCTTGCCCATGGCTGCCCATGGACCAATCAACATGCACTCCCTCTCCTCCAAAGCCCATAAAAAACCCTGGACTCAGCCAGACGAGGGCATCTGGAGGATCTTCCTGCAGAGAAGAACTACTCACTGTGGGTCTCCTCCCAGCTGAGAGCTGAGCAGACGTCAGGATGATCTCCCTGCAGAGCAGAGCTCACCCACTCCAGTTCTCCTCTCCGCTGAGAGCTGCACTCATTAGGATGACCTGCCTGCAGAAATAGCTACTCATTTTGGGTCTCCTGAGAGCTGTACTTTCGCTTAATAAAGCACCTTTTCACCTTACTCACCCTCCAGTTGTCCACATACCTCATTCTTCCTGGACGTGAGATAAGAACATGGGACCTGCCTAATGGTGGAACCGAAGAGTGATAACACAAACAGGGCTGAAACATACCCCTTGCTCACCATGTTATGGGTGACAAGAAGGAGAGAAGAAAGAAGGAGAGATGAGCTGTGGCCCATTGAGGAGCCGAGACCTAGGAGCTCCTGAGCCAGGGCAGTGACACCGTCTTTGGGGCTCTGCAGTTCCTGGCATCTCCAAGCTTCTGGGCACCACTGTGTTCCCCAGTTCCCACAGTGGAAGCCACTTGGGGTATATCTGGTCCAGCTACAGCCTCACAGGGAGCCAGGGCCTGTGCCTGCACTGAGAGCTACCTGCCCCGCCACAGCCAGCATACCTGGCTGTGCAGTAGCTGGACCCCATACTTGCTCACTTATACACGCCTTGCTCCTCTGCGCCTTGCTTGCCCTTGGCAGATGTGGGATCCAGACTGGATCCTATGACATTACGACAGTTATGGAGTCTGAATTAAGGTAAATCTTACATAAAAGAAAGCCAAACTGAGAGGGAAGCAAAATCCTGTTGGTGTCATCTGAGTCTCTAGATCTAGCCAGGCCTGGGCTTTTCAGTTATATGAATCAAACAGTAATAATACTTTTTATTGATAAATTGCTAATTCGTGATTATTTTCATCATGTATTATATATCAGTAATTCTTAATAACAATAATTTATAACAAGAACATATTTAGTTCTTAAACATGTTTGAATTTATTTGTGATTACTAAAGAAGCCTAAGACAATAGTATATGAAATAATCAAATCTAGAACTCAAAATTTCAGATCTTTTCTGACCTTAACCCAGTGTTCTTTGCAAACTTAATGGAATGGCTAAGACTGGGCCATTCTATTGAATAGCACTGTCTTATCTAGAAGTATAAGTGAGTTGTAAGAACCAGTGCAATTGTGTTGTTCTAGCTACATGCATGCTTGGCACTCTCTTCCAGTTATAGAGGACAGATTAATTACCAAATAAACAAAGCAGAGAATCACAACAACAGGGAGTTTTTATCATGAGAAATCTCCTGCTAAGAAAGTAAAATTACTAGGCAAAGGAGTATGAGGCTAGAACCAGGATCAGAAAGGACCCAACTTATCCATCAGTTTCCTAAATAATATATATATTTTAAAGGCATAGAGAATTATATAGTATAATAGAAGATAGTATTTTTTTTAAGACAACAAATCTTTATTAAACACATGCAATTACTGGAAGGAGGCCACGATGCTGGACACACTGTCAAAGTCTATCTCCTCCACAAAGTTCTTGGGCTTAATGTTTTTTTCCTGGCTGCAGATGAAGATCTGCCCTGACTCATCGGCACTCCAGCTTTATTTTCTCACCTGCACCTTCAGCAGGCTGTCCGACAGATATCTGAGCATCTCGGCCAGTAGCCAGCAGTTGATGTGCTGGTAAGTAATACCCACGACAGGGCAGATAAACATTTGGACAGTCTTCAAAGCCAGTTATACCTTCTAAGCGGTCCCTGCTTTCATCCTGGACTTTCCAGAAGGCCTGGAAATGGCAGGTCCCCAGCAGGTTCCTGAGGTAAAAATCTGTCGGATGGCCACTCTTCTTGATGTGCCTGGCTAATCATGTACTTACTCAGGGTGAAGTTGGTAGGTGGCAGGTTGGTGAGGGCTTTCAGATGGATCTGGGCATGACTATGGTCTGAGAAAATACTGGGTTGGACTAGTACAGCTTCAGGACAGCCAGGTTGGCTTCCAGATCATAGGCATTTTTGTTGGCCTCCATCTCCAAATAGTGCGCCAGGGTGGCCAGGTTCTCAGGACTGTACCTGTTGATACCCTTGAGCAACTTGCCCACATTGGCTGTCATCTGCTCAAACATTGCCGTGACTGCTGTCATCTTCCACAATGAGGGCTAGAAGCTAACAATGGACTGGCACAGTGTCCTCAAATATAGCAAGTCTTATATGGCTTATTCATTTTAAAGGAGTTTGCATTTTTGTTCAGAAACAAAGAGGGTTCTATTGTCATCCTTGTTTTTTATAAGCTCCTCTCTATTTCGTATTTTATCTTGGTATATCTGAATATGAGCACTTTTTTATTAGGTGTTAAGTCCTTTCTGTATGATGGTACAGTGTGTAGTCAATTTTGAAACCCAGAAAAATCCATGTCCTTTTTTTATATCAGTACTTTGGATATGTGATAGACATCCTTGTGTTTTGGTGTTTCAAAATTTTTAAGGCCATGAAGGGGAATCACATTTACCATCATAAGTAATTGCTCTTTTAATTAAATCATGACGCTATAAAAACACACCAAATAGATTTACTTATTCTAGCTTTTAGATGTGATTCAAAAATAAAAAGGAGGTTCTAGGGAGGCCACTAGTGGCCTTTCCATGCACCTAACTTATTTCCCCTGGTGAAATAAAGAGCATCAGGGGACTAAAGGAAGAAGCTGAGGCTGAGTTCTGACCTTCAAGATAATTTTCATCTGGTCTTTTTGTGAACTGAGTTTGAGGCACTGGGGTTGATGACTTCTAGGCCTAACCGTCACTCTACAGAGACCACATCTTTAAGAATATTACTTTCTGTGCCTAAGAATGTTTTAAGGTTCAGCTACTGTCTGTAGCACTATATTTCTTGGAGATGAACCATGGAATACCTGAATTCAAATCACCAGGAATGCTTCTTAAAAGGTAGATTTCTAGGACCCACCCAATGTAGTGAATCAGAAACCAAGGAAATGGGACCAGGTTAGTACTTTGAAAATAAGTACTCGCTGTTGATTCTTACCCACATTAAAGTTTGAGAAGTATTGCTATAAGCTACATCAACTTTGAGCACTATGTAGGTGACATTCTGGGAAATAAGCCCTAATACAAAGTCTATGGATTTCATTGTCATTCAGCTTCCTAAATATTTGATTTTATATAACATCTGAATGAGAGTTAAAAGACGCATGGTAATTTTGAAAAATAATATGCTGATTTAATAAACAAAAGAGGAACACTTAGAATAAAAGATTTTATGCAAATGGTAATTCAGGGCCAACTCAGTGAATGACAAGCTTCTCTTTTAACTCTCCCATATCATATTCTCTAGGTACTTTAATAGAAGAAAAAATGAAAGCACAGCTGTTTCCCTTTGCTTTCTTAATAAGTCAATTATGCCCATTTTAATTATCCAATTTAACACACTGAACAATTAAGGCATTCAGATTTTGGTGCTAACAGTCATATCAAAACACCTCAGATCCTGTTTTCCCCCTCCAAACATCTGTAAACTGTAATTTATATGAAAATATAGCTGCCTACTTATTGTAACTGGCAAGGTAGAATAGCCATTCTCAAAGACAATGGTTTCCAACTATGACTGCAGAAAACACCTGGACAAATTTAAAAACATAAACTATACCTGTATTCCCTTATAAGCCAACTAAATAAAGGTTGCTGGAAAGAGTGCCCAACAATTTCTTCTTAAATTCTCCAGGTGATTCTACTGTGGCCAGGCAGATAATTCACTCCTTGGGGCATTTCCCAGGCAGTGCAATCTCTGACTCAATAAATGAAGTTCAGCCAAGAATAATCAGTGGAAAGATTGCTTGAAGTCAGTGTCGTTCATTCCTTTCTAGGCTACCATCTTTAATTAACCCAGGATGGCAGAATGAAGATGGAGTGCTAGTACAGGATCGTAATGCCCTAGGAGACTTATTGTTTTCAAATTTCCCTTCTTGTACTCTCATGTGCTTTATGACTAGTCAATTATATCTGTATTATTCCAACTACTATGATGCCTGGAAAATAAGTTGGAATTAAAAAAAAAGAGTTCTAGATTCCCAACATTTTAAAATAGAAAATTATCTGGTTCTTACTAACTTGCATTGATGAATTATGAAAAAGATGTTTTAAAACTAATCTGCAGTCACTGTAAGAGATGAATATATTCCTATGGATACATGGGAATTTTATTTTATTTTAGAGAAAGGATCTCACTCTGTAGCATAGGCTGGAGTACAGTGGATTGATCATAGTTCACTGCAGCTTGGAATTTCTGGGCTCAAACAATCCTTTTGCGTGACCTCCCAAAGTCCTCGGATTATAGTCTTGAGCCACTGTACCTGGCCTGAAATTACTCTTTTTTTGAGACTGAGTTTCGCTGTTGTTACCCAGGCTGGAGTGCAATGGCGCAATCTCGGCTCACCGCAACCTCCGCCTTCTGGGTTCAAGCAATTCTCCTGCCTCAGCCTCCCGAGTAGCTGGGACTAGGCGCACACCACCATGCCCAGCTAATTTCTGTATTTTTAGTAGAGACGGGGTTTCACCTTGTTGACCAGGATGGTCTCAATCTCTTGACCTCGTGATCCACCCGCCTCAGCCTCCCAAAATGCTGGGATTATAGGCGTGAGCCACCATGCCCGGCCGAAATTATTCTTTTTTTTTTTTGAGACAGAGTTTCGCTCTCGTTACCCAGGCTGGAGTGCAATGGCCCGATCTCGGCTCACTGCAACCTCCGCCTCCTGGGTTCAGGCAATTCTCCTGCCTCAGCCTCTCAAGTAGCTGGGATTACAGGCACGCGCCACCGTTTCCAGCTAATTTTTTTTGTATTTTTAGTAGAGACGGGGTTTCACCTCGTTGACCAGGATGGTCTCGATCTCTTGACCTTGTGATCCACCCACCTCGGCCTCCCAAAGTGCTGGGATTACAGGCGTGAGCCACCGCGCCCGGCCCTCGAAATTATTCTTTATAAGGAAAACTATTAGTAGTGATGCCTATTGATGGCTCATTTGCATATGTAATTTGAGACAGTTTTCCTCTTAGCTGTGATCACCTTTTATTAAAGTTTTTACCCTCTGATTGATATAAAGGCACAAACCCTCTTTGAATTTTAGAAGAGCCTGACTTAACAAAAGTATGTAAACTCAGGCTGTTTTTTAATTTATATTGGCTACATAACAAAGTAGCTTCTAAATTTTGTACAATACACACATTTCTTTTGGTTGAAGACATTGTTTCACTATTATTTGTGAGTTTGTGTAATTATTAAAAGTTGTATAAAAAACCTGCGAATATGCAAAAACTGCAAAATACACTCTGACAGCTAATGCTCTGAAAACACTTTATTACACAAATTACATTCAGATTCTGAAAATAGTGTTCTAACAGTGTAACCATCTAAAAATAAGACATCCCAGAAACACACCAACTAAAAAAGAAAATTTAAAAAACAATTTAAATAGAGACTTTTTTATTTCCCTCATTGCAATATAATGTTAGTGATTTTAAAAAAATAGGAGATTTAGCAGCTTTGTCGTCATGTAGCACAAAGTTTCTCTTTACTGCCACAGGCTGAGAATGCTGAACAGGAAAGGCACCAAAGAAAGACACTGGCAATGAAAAGTGCTATTGGGAAAATACTGCGTTCAAGCAAAGAATGGGGTTATTTACATCCACCAAAAAGTCTCAAAAGTGTAAATGGGCAAACCTTCCATAGCTAGATTAGTACTATGATGGAAAAAGAGGACTGTTTCTCTAGTCTATGTTCATATAAAGACAATGGCACTGTTATGAACTTTTAGGAAACTCCTCAACTAGAAACAGAAGCCAACTTAACCAAAATGAAGTAAATAAAGTGTGTACAGTCCCACATAGACTAGTACAGTTTACAATTAAATATACAGAACTTTAATCGTGCTAAAGGGAAAGGAATCTGGCATTCTGGGTAAATCTCACTCAATCTAAATCAAAGTCTGGTTTTCAGGAGGAGGAAGGTACAGGTGCAGGCAGAGGTGCTGAATACTCCTCTTCTGATTCACTGCCATCATCCTCCTCTTTCTCTTGGTCACTGCCCTCGGTGCTAAGGCGGTCAAACCCTTTTCGACTGTAGCCTTTACGGCTTGCAAAGAAATTTCCAAGGTTTAAGCCTTTACTTCCCTTTCCTGAAAAAAAAACAAACAATAATAGAATTGGGTAATGTTTGCAGCAATGATTCTGTTTCCTCGTAAATTATTAAATGGCAAACAAAGTCAGAAGGTGGGGATGAAAAATGGTAGACTATTTTATTTATTCTGAAAAATAAAATAGAAAAACAGAGAGACTTACCCTACAGAGCCATACAGATACTACTATTAAAGGAAAAAAAAATAAAAACCAAAGCTTCTGAGTATTATGTGTTTCTGTAGGAATATATCAGATTCACTATCACCTCCTGCTTTTCTCCAGCTCTCTGTCCAGAACTAGCCTCCCTGGAGCAGCTCCTTATTTCAACAACTTTATGAAAAGGTCATCTTCACCATGACAAACATTGACATGCCAGCATGAGTGACAGAGAATTTGCTGAAGACAAATGAAGCCAGGTAAAAGGCAGAGGAAGAGAATTAGATAATACAGAAAGGCAACATGGGAAATACAGAACTGGGAAATCTGCTGCCAGATGCATGCACTTCAGTTTAGTTTATTATGTGCATTCTGCATTTACTCTGGGGGATGCTAAGCTGCATACAAGGTGTTTTATCTTCAAAGACAAAATATGAAATCTCTCCTTGCCTTTTAAAAGACATGTGCTTGTTGACTTTGAACTAAACATGAAGGATTCTAAAAGGTCATAGGCATACCTCTAAATCTTCCCAGTACTCTTCCTGAACTTGTCTCAAGTTTGTGTTCAGAATCTGCTAAAAAAAGACGGCACATTTCAAAATGAGTCTCAGTCATCTTCCTCAACCCATGCACTCAGTTTCCAATTTAAAATCAGGAACTTTAAATAGTAAAGCAATACCTGGCTCTTGTCTGTATGCAATTCTAATTTTTAAGAAAGGTGGTATATTTTTGAGACACACATAAAGGGCCCAAGCTGGGTTTGACTCCTGCCCACGTCTCTTACTGGCTGTGTGATCTTGATAAATGAGCTTCAGTTTTCTCCTCTGAGAAAAGAAAGGTCAAGGAGAATCCCTATTTGTCTGAAGGCTGAGATCAGACACTGCATGTGACACATTTAGAACAGTATCTGTAAATATACAGTAAATGCTCAATAAATCATAGCTCTTTTTTGTCAGCAAAGAATTATTACCAATAATTTATAAAGTTTTTGAATCTTTGGTTATTACAATTTAGAATATTTGCCTCCAGCTTTGCTCTTTCTACAAGCAGTACATGTCCTGCTTGAGAAAGCTTTGGATCCATGTGCATCATTTCTTCTTTATGTGAGACATAAGTAAAGGGAAAGGATGTGATACCCTGAGTATTTTCCAAGCATAGTAGGTGACCTAAATATTCCCAATAGGGCTGCCTATCTCCGTAAAGGACAGACTCTCTTTCCTTATGGGAAGGCAGAACTCTCAATGGGCTTCATTTTTCCCTTGCTGTGTGTGTCTCCCTGCATGCTTTCCCTTGCTTCATCACTCCCTCATGGGCTATGGTCAGGAAGGTCAGGCCTGGGGTTGTCCTGTTAGGTCTTTAACCAGCACTGAAGGCAGCATCATGGTAAAAGATAGTGGTGATGAGAGGAAAGGGAGAAGACAGTGATGTGGAAAGAAATATTCAACAAGGGAAGAAGAATCTGGTAAGACTGTTAGAAAGCCAACAAATTAGATTGTAAGTTCTGCAAATATGAGGGACATTACTTAGTTTTGTATCCCCTTGTGCTTAGCAGTGTCTGATATGGAGTCAATACATAATAAGGAATGTTGAATAAATGGAAGGTCCTTTATTAGGGTTTTTAATAACCTTAAAATAAACTGGATAAGATCTATCAAGAACAAATTTAGAAAAAAGTGAGAAGCTGATCTACTTTTAGAATTAAATGTATTAGATGGAGCCATATGAAACTGCAATTTTTCTAAATAAAACACAGTCAAATAATAGCAATTTTCTATCAGCCTGGGTCTCTATCTTCCTAGCACATTCCTGTAAAGTCAGCATGATGTAACAGTGCAATGTCACATGTGCTTAATAACAGAGGAGAGACCAAACCTTCCTGATTCCCTAGCCACTGCTTCCGCCAGGTTGGGTTGGTTACCACCATTCCTGCCACCTGCTCTGAAGTCTTACTGTTCCCACTACTCGGTGTATTTATCCCTGTACTTACTACCCTCTACTATAACTTTTTTTGTTTAGTGTCTCTTTCATATGTTATCTATTCTGTGAGCTCCATTGATTTATTCATTCATTCTTTCAACAACTAGTTATTAAACCACTAGTATCAGGGAACTATTATTTGTGCTGGGGACATATCAGTAATTAAGATATGGATCCTTGCTCTTCTGAAGCATCTATCTAACCCCATGAAGACAATGACTATGTTTATTTCTCTTTGCCCCCACTTATGACAGTTCCAGATCTGTAACACGGACTCAATAGAAGTCCTTTTTGGGAAGAGTTAACTATATTTTTGCAGAGATTTATTGACGGCAGATGGAAAGTCAAAGAAAGACCAAAAAAATTCCCTTTTACAACATATTAAATTTTCCGTTTTCTGTTTCCATGCCTTTTTCTGTGTCAGGGCTTTGCCAAGGGCACTGAATCCCTGCCATGTCTGCTCTGACCTGAAATAGGATCAGATACTGTTTTTTGATCAAATGCTGCCTCTCTCCCTGGTCCATGGATTTCTTCCCACACACAGCTATCGACTCTTGTTCTAGGACTTGGGGACCCAGCCAAGGGACTGCTATTGAGGTGAGAAGCATGGGTTGGGTTATTTATTTATTTGGATGTCCTAAAATAAACTCAGATGTTGGATCCTGTATTGTGATAGTGATTTCATAAAATACTAACTCCGGTATTGGACTCTGCCTTATTCAGTTATGGAAGGTTGATGGTCTAAATTATGACAATTCAAAAACCATGAAATGGTTTGTTACAGAAATAATTAATTTTCTGAGAAAGCTAAGGTTTAAGGCAAGTTTTAAAATAATTTCTTATGCCTTTTATTACTTTATTACCAATGATTATTCATCATAATCATTGGTGGTATTAATTACTTACTAGGTTCCAGGTATCCTGACAAATGCTTATGTACATTATTTCATCTAATCTTTATACAACCTTGTAAGGTAACTATTTTATCCTCACTTTATTTTTATGAGGAAACTGGTCTGGAGAGATTAAGTAACTTGCCCATGGTCATGTAGCTAGGAGCTAGAGCCAGCTTAATGGGAGAAAAACACAAGCCCAAAAACTGACCCAGGTACTTTCAGGACTGCGCCTCTTCCTGACAGCAGATATCTCCTCCTCTCTGACCCTTCAGCTAATTTGTACTGACTCTACTGCCTACAATTTCCTATGGAGACATTAATTGGGCTTAAGCCAATTGCTAAAACGTAGCATTAAAGATTATATTTTAATCTAACTATCCAAATTTCATAGTCTCCAGATAATATTTTTTATTGTGATGTTAACTAGGGGCAATATTTGGAACATAGACAAATAACATCAAAAATAGTAGAGAGCATTAAAAACAAAAACAGAAACAAAAAAGACAGTGAAAAAAAATCCCAAGCAAACTCCTGAGGATAATTAGACAAAACATTCTTTCAAAGGCAGGTTCCAAGTTCACAGGGCTCATTTTACTTGCCTCCAAAGGCCGATGATTTTTTCCACCAAATAAATATGGCAATGGCCAGCAGGACAACCACCGGAATAACCAGAAGTGTTGTAATGAGAACAACGGGCACTCCCGAGCCTGGCTCTTGGATCAGTTTCTGTTTCTCTTGCATCTTCTGCAATTCTGAGGAGGTGGGTTTGTTCTCCATTTTGGTTTCAACAACTGCTTCGGCTTCTTCAGGGAGAGAAGAGTTCACAATATTCAACTGAGTCAAAGATTTCAAAACCCTCTTACCCACCCCTACCTGGTCAAATCAATAACTGTTCACAAAGAACTTGTTGACTCCAGTGTACATGGGGTTCATGTTTCAATATCTGAATCGATCAAGCTGGCAGCAGGCATTGTGATTAGTTATTTCCACTGAATGGGTTTTCACCTCCAAATTATTTTCTTTTGTTCTACTTTTAATATGCTCTTTAGCTATAATTCCACAGAACATATATCCTTCTGTATTTTTCCAAAGGTAAAATTGACAAGGCAGTACTGTGTAGGGGAAAGAATTGGAGTACATGCTGGAATCAAACAAACCTGGGCACAAATCCCAATTCTCCTGTATACTAGATGTATAACTTTGGGCACGCTGCTTAAATTATCTGGGCCGTAGTAACTTCATCTATAAAACTGTAGTAATAGGACCTCTTTCATATAACTGTTGGATGTAAATGCCTGTTATAAAATGTATATAATAAATGTTTGTTTCCTTGTATCTTTAATTTAAAAATATCTTTCATGTTCAATTAATTTTTGGTACATCACGTGTATAGCTGCACACATTGATACTAGGATTATAAAAGAAAAATAAAATTATGTCCTTTTCAGGCCCTTTTATATTGTTTTCGGCAAAATGTGAGTACAGACAGATGAACTGTATATCCTTTAGTTAGTGATGAAAAGGACTAACAACTATTATAATAACTACAACTATTCTGTAACATTGGCAGATACTGGGTAGGTATCAAGCCTAAAGTACTGTTTGGGAAATTGATGCGATGAAACTATATAAGCTGCTGCAGTGATCTTAATAACTAATGACATGAAGATGAGGCTGAGCCTTGAAACGTCCTTGCCCTACAAGAAGCACATATGTGTGTTTGTAGAGAGACTCTAATGTACAAAGCCTGGTAAGAATTTGCCCAGACTAAAAGTTATAACCACATTTGCAGGAAGACTCACAGATCATACATTTCTGAAATTTCAACTTCTTGGTATGCCCTTCTGCCCTATGATACAGGATGCATTGTAAGGCCTCAGGGAGATTTTGACAAAGTGGTAGGGATAACACAATCAGGAAAATCGTTGGTTAATATTTAATAGGTATAGACTCAGCTTAGTAGCTTGCTGGACACTCCTCTAAGGAAATGTTTCCCAAATTATTTGAGACACTGTCAACATAATTTATAATACAAACAGATGGCAGCTTCCAACTTTTTGCTTCAATGTTCTGAGCCAGCCTCTTTCATAGTCTCAATGACATCTATTGAGTATTTATACCATGTCAGGCATCATTTTCCTTTAATCATCACACCACGCCTATGAGTAGGCACTATTACTATCATTGCCATTTTGTAGATGACCTCATAGTTCTCCTTTCCTTCCCTGTACTAGGGCTAAAGGGAGACCATCCTTTGCTTTCTTTTGTCCACTCATGTGACTCTTGAAACTTGAAAGGGAGAGAAGCAAAGGGGTTGGTTCATAGACCTCGAGATGGTTCAAACAGAACTTCTATGTCTAGTTTCTGAGGGGAATACAGGTGTGATTTTTACTCTTTCTGAGCACTAATAATTATTTTGTCTTTTTTTTGGTTACTATAGGAAAGATATACAAAATTGGCCTATATTTAAACTTATTCTACATTTAAATAAGAAAATTGTAATAAATAAATCATGGAATTAAAAAACCTAGGCCAAAGATGTAGGTTGGCATTTAAGAACTTGCTCCTTTTGGAAGAAAGATTTGTTTCTGTTTGAAGGTGGGTATTACCAGCGTAGTTACCTAGCGTTTTCTGCCTGTCATTTATTAAGTTTATCTGCACCTAATATTCAATGGCTGTATCAGCTCATATCTTTTCATGGATAAGGCAGAACCAGAATTGGGCACCATTAAATGGAAGCAACTGTGGATGATACAGGTGAAAGAGTAGGAGAATCAGTTTAGTATTCATAGAAAGGAATGAGAATGAGGCAATAAACTTGCTAAGATAGAATACATACATATACAGCACTTTAGAAATTCTTGATTTTCACATCACTTCTGATATTTTGAGTGTTATCTACTGAAAATACTTAAACATTCTAACTTTTGGAACCAGCTGAAATATGTTTAAGATCTAAAAGACAATTTCTATTTTTCTTAAAAGCCTAAAAATTTAAAATGTTCCATTCTAAAGGAAAAAATAACAATATTTCTGCTCTTCATAAGAGCACACATATGTGGGGTAAAATCCCTAAAATAATAATTATAATTCAGGAGTCTAAGAATCCCACTGAAAGCATGAAGAATAATCCAAATTCTGCCACTTTCACTATTTATACTAAATTCTTTTATTAAAAATCCGAGTAATTTGGAGCATCCATGATGAATGAAGAGTGAAGAAGCTCTAAGATTAGCAAGAACACTAGGTTTCTGGAAAACAGGAGGCACCTAGAATGACCATTTTTTCTGTCATATAAGATGCCACTTGTATTCTAGGTAGAATAAACATGACATAAAATCTTATAAGAATGCAAGCCCTGGTAGAAGTTCTGTAGATATTTGGAAATATCTAAATTTTCTAAAAGCTGATGTATGACAACTTGTTTCTTCTTCTTTAAAGCAATACATTTAGACAGGCTAGCTGCATTCCTGTGTGAGTGCACATATATACATGTATGTGCAAATCTCTCTCCCCCAATAGAAGTCTAGAGACCACTTGAAATTGGAATAACTGGGACAGGAAGGGAAGGACAGTCTTCCTACAGTACTACACCAATTGTTTCCCAGTTAATCACAGACGGAACTGAAGGCTTAAGGCCAATGGCATTTGTTTCTGTTTGAAGGTGGGTATTACCAGCGTAGTTACGGTTAATAACTAGTTAGGAGACCAGGAAGTAACTGGTTAGGAGACATGAAAAGGGCATATAGTACCAATGAGATCTTCTTTTCTTAAATGTATATGTGCTTCCTTACAATGTGTTGCTTACCACAAGGCCTAAGAAGCTCACTGGACTAAGGAGGTTTTTTTCTTTTTAAAAAGTTTTATTGAAAGTGATTGGCCATTATCACCTTTAACTGGGGGGTGGGTTTGGGTGTGAGAACCACGCTTTGGCGAGATATTGATATACCTCTTTTATCTCTAGTAACTATTTGAAAATTTAAATCCTTTTCACTGGTTTTTTAATCATCCCAAATTATCTTATCCTTACAATTTCCTTAGAACATTGGCTCTAAAATCTTATTAGTAATTAGTTATATAACCATTCATAGTAGGGACAAATGTTATCAAAGGCAATTCAAATTTGGGGATTTAAAATTAACATGTAACTACAAGATGATTAAGTCTGAAATTGTGTTTTTCCTTCTCTTTTATAATGGGTGGTTTGAATTGAGCTTCCAGATATTGATAAAACATAAGGATCTAGAGATGCAGCATGATTTACATACCCTTTGTAATAAGAATATAATCTTAAAAAAAAAGGTTTAATGAGAGTCATATGGGTTTCAAAGAAGAAGAGACAACTTCATTTGAGTTTGGTTAACTATTAAAACTGGGCTGTCAAGGCAAGACAGTTCAATAAAATTTACTGTTTGAACTGCTTGGTTTGACTACAGAGCCAGAAGGTTTCTAATCAATTGGACTCAGTGGTGTGCACAGAGGTGAGAGGAAATGGCCTACATGCCAGCATTATTTATCCTTCATTGACCAGCTAAGATGAGGTCAGTATGGCTAAGCTGTTCTCAACAGGCCAACCAGTACCACCTAGAATTTTTTGGTGAGATCTATTTAAATAGAAATGATTTGAGACTATTTTAAAATTCTAGATGTTTCAGAGTAAACTATATCTATTCCCAATCTGCAGCTCTTGAAAGAATTTATAGTGAATGAATTGGAGGTATCGGTCTCTCCTCAGCAGTATACTAATAGTGGTTAATAGGCTTTGGGACCAGACAGATTTTGGTTTAAAACTTGACTCTAACACTTACTATCTTAATAGTAATTCTGATCCTCAATTTCCTCATATGTAAAATGGGGAAAATAGCAGTTATCACATGGTTGGTATATGGATTAAATTTAATGATTTCTGTATAGCCCATTGCTTCTGCTCTGTAAGTGATAGCTATCATTAACAATATCATCTTTCCTAACATCTTTATTCCAGGACAATCAGAACTTATCAATAATTCTATATATAGCAAAGACATACAACTAGAAGATCAGGAACTGTCCTTAGTATATGAGTGTGATATGAATGCCACTTAGTAGTGTCACTTGGGTAGAATCTCTACAAAGGCCAAACAATTGCGATTTATTTTATAATATTATATTGCCCCTTGAGCTGGCTATATTTTCTTTTTTTTTTTGAGATGGAGTTTCGCTCTTGTTACCAGGCTGGAGTGCAATGGCACGATCTCGGCTCACCGCAACCTCCGCCTCCTGGGTTCAGGCAATTCTCCTGCCTCAGCCTCCCGAGTAGCTGGGATTACAGGCACGTGCCACCATGTCCAGCTAATTTTTTTGTATTTTTAGTAGAGATGGGGTTTCACCATGTTGACCAGGATGGTCTCGATCTCTTGACCTCGTGATCCACCCGCCTCGGCCTCCCAAAGTGCTGGGATTACAGGTGTGAGCCACTGCGCCCGGCCAAGCTGGCTATATTTTCTTATCTGCCTACATAAAATCCTTAAATTCCCCCTTGCTGTTGCTTCTTTCATCTTTTTTCCAGCTGTATTAATGAGAAAAGAAAACAAGTAAGCCTAGGGTTGTATCTGAATATCTAAGTAAATCATTTGTAAAGCAACTAATAATGAACTACCTTGTTACTTAAATATTAGGTAACATGAGAAACTCATGGTGAGTCCTTAACTGTAAATGACATGTACATGTCAAAACCCTGCAGATGTTAGAAATGTAAAAACATAACTGATCCTAGGAGAGACAAAATAAGTTGGCAGGGACTCCATACAAATCAAGTGGTTGCTTATCAATAGCTAAATCTCATTTCCTTAGTCCTGATATTATATACCAGTGATATAGTTATTTCTATATATGTATATGTATGTAACTTCCCCTTCTTTCTTATAAGGCTATAAGGTCAGATGCAGTCTGATTTCCCTTAGACCTGCTATAGTGCCTTACGCACAAAAGGCCCTCAGTAAATCTTGGGAGCTGAATGGTACTAAGATAGAAGCTAAAGAAACAGCTAATCTTTTCATACCATTACAGTGCTGACCCACCAAAGATATTTTTTACTCCTTTATATTAGGGCCTATTAAGGAAAGGCTTTTCCAGTATGCCAAAGTGTATTTTTCTACTTGCTTGAGGTTAATGTACTCTCCTAAGTGGCTGACTTTTTTCTTCTCTGAATATCTCTGGCTCACGAATTACAGATTTCTTTTATCTTCAATCAGTTTCCATCACATGAAATCTGTAATTTGAACTCATTATGACTGCTCCATTCATCAAAAAATGAGAAGTGGCAACATACAGGTTTAAAAGCTCAGTACATAGCAGAAGTCATGGATAATTTACCAGATTATATTTTTAGCCCAGTAATTTTTAAAGTTGCAATCAAAGGCTATAAAATAATTCAAAACAACTAGACTTTGGTTTTACAGTAATAAGAGGAATCTGACCAACCTTTGACTTCCTGGACCTCAATGCCAGCCTTTTTAACTGATCGATGTTCCATTTCTGTAACAGCACAGCAAGGAGAGAGAAAAGTCAGAATCCCCATAAAGAACATCTGAAAATTTAACTTTGATATTAATTTTACTCAGTACAAAATATTTCCTTAATTCATCAAATGCATTATTATATTAGGAAACAGTTCAATACAAACCACTAATTAGGTGGTCCATGAATCCTGGATAAACTTTCCTAGGGAGAGCTAAATAAGGACTTCATATTTAGGAGGAGCTTTTGCTTGTGGAGTTCATAATATTGAATTATTTCTGAAAGACTAAGCGGTTCTGTTTTCATGTGGACAATATCTTAGACTGATTACTAGTTCTGCCATGTTGGGTTACCAGTCTTCTAGTTGATGTTAATGGATTTGATCAGTTAACTACAAGGATGCAAATAAGTGAGATATCGATTTAGTCTTCAGTGGCAGTCTTACTGTTTGAGAGGTACTATTTTCCAGATTCACTGCACTCTGCTCTATGCAGAGGGTATGTCTATTTTGAAGCTGAATGCCATATTGCAGTACTTTTCCATCAGGAGATGTACCAAAGTCACTTGGGAGAACTTTCTGAAATACACATAATATTATTCCTCTTCTTTCTATAGATCTTGAGTGGGGACTAGCCATGTGTATAGTGACATTTCCACCCAGGTAACTCAGACATACGTTTTCTGAGTATCAAACCACTAGGGTGGTATAAAGCAGGGGTCCGCAAACCCCAGCTCGTGGCCTGTTAGGAACTGGAATGCACAGCAGGAGGTGAGTGGCAGGTGAGTATAACCACCTGAGCTCTGCCTCCTGTCAGATCAGTGGTGGCATCAGATTCTCATCGGAGCCTGAACCCTTTTGTGAACTGCACATGCAAGGGATCTAGGTTGTGTGCTCCTTGTGGAACAGTTTCATCCCAAAACCATTCCCTCTGCTCATGGTCTGTGGAAAAATTTTCTTCCATGAAACTGGTCCCTTAATCCCAAAAAAGGTTGGGGTCCACCGGTATAAAGGGCCTCAAGTTGAAACCTTAATGAGTTCAGGCATAATATTCCTATCCATAAAATTAAGATATTGGCTAGATATTCTCTTCTGAAGTCTTCTCCAACTTTAAAAGTATTTATGCATTTGTTTTTGTTCCGAAAATCCTCAGTTTAGTCATGCAGTTAGGGGTTATCCATCTATCTCTGCCTTCTTGTCTGCCCATGCCTTCTGGATCCTCTTTGACAATTCAGGTGGTGAGAGCTGCATTTGCAAGGGAAATGTGAAGCTACTGCTGGAGTGGCAGAGTCCATGGGCATCTCTGCTCACTCAACCCAAACTTGGTTCTTTTTACACAATTGCAAAGGTTACTCAAAGGATGGTTGTGACTACAAAAGTTACCAAATTAATTGAGATTCAAGACCTGTATGACATCTGATTATGTGTTTGAACTCTGGATTTTACTGTTGTAATTTGTTTTCTTGCCTTTTTATAATGTTTTTCTTTTTATAATTAATTTTTTTATCAAGTTTATATATCTTTTTTTTTGTCTTTGCCTAAAACTACCTGTTGCAGCTCCTGATACCTCAAATTTATCATCCTCAATTATTTTCCTTGCTCTCACCTTCTCGTATTTGGGCCCTGACATGTTTTAAAAGTATCTCTGGACATTCATGTTTGTGTCCTAGCAGGCATTTGGTACACTTCAATTTAAAAAAATTATTTTTTAGCATGATACTAGGGGTTAAAAGTTAGTCTACTTTTTAGGGATTAAAAATGACGTCCAAATTGCAATTAGAAAAACTCCAAAACTAGGTGACAGGCTCCTGATGGAGCAAATCTATCCCCAGACAAAATTTTGAATTACATACAACATAGCAATTCGGTTCTTTGGGAAAGCTGAGGTCCAAGTGGAAAATTCAAAGTGCTTCCTGTTTGGGATAATATGTCTCACACAGATGCTGATATCTCTAGATGTTCAGCAGCTACTGAGGAAGGCCATATGGGGAGTGATGCCTTATGGAAAGAAGTCAGCCCCTCTGCTTTGCCAAAGCCCCCTCCCTTCTTCTGGAACTAAGCTGGCATTAGCATTGACTTTTAATATAACAGACAGTACTTCAGGCATCAAGAATTTCCTGTGGAATATCTGTGGAAACAAGGGGATGAGTGCCAGCAAAAAAAGAGACATTTCTTTCCACTTAATGGACACCAAATGGATCTTTTAACAACTGCTTTATATCTTGATTTCTACTCCCCTCAGTAAAAAGAGAAGGAAATGTAAATGTTTTTGCTTTATATGCTTTTAAGCAATCAAACTGAGGGAAAATGTGAACAGTAATACTGTGAAAACCATACTCTCAGTCAAGGTGAACTTCCACACGGTGTTGGTATGAGCATCTCCAATGTACACAGTCCCATCTTCAGATGCAACAATATCATGAGGCATGTCAAAGTGCTGCCAAAATAAGAAGCCACACATTAGAGTGGTGAGCCTTTACCTGAATCCTTCATGAAAAGGCAGAAAAACAAAGCAAAGCCCACAGACAATCAACAGAACATGGTACTCAAACCAAAGCAAAAATAATTCCTATTGAAGCAACTGTAGGCTGAAGGGAGTCATTCATTCATTCATTCATTGGGTACTGACTCTGCCAGGCATAATGCTAAGCACTGGGAAATGCTAAGGAACCCCCACCACTGACTTTCAAGTCTTTTGAGTGTGAAAATTTACAGGTAGATTATTTTTTACAATACTGTTTACTTTAGTGTTGCATTATCTGTCCAGTTATTTATATTGATTTTGGCCTTCATGTTTCTTCTACCTTTTAATAACTATCAAATTTACTTGTTTTAATTTGTACAAGTCAAGAACACTAGGTATTAATTTTCTTATTCCTATCAAGCTATCATGTACTACCTTAAAAACTATCTATTTATTATTGATAAGCAGTAATTTCAGAGATTCAGGACATTTAATTTTTGAAATGTACACTAAGAGATATGTAATAATGTGAGGTTTTATACTCTTGAAGTCTTATGTTTGTGATGCTTTCAGTCATCAAAGGAAACAAATTGAGTGTTATCTCCAAGTACTTCCTGGACTATTGCACCTAATTCAGATTCTCTATATTTTAATATACCTTTCTCTGTTTCAAATCATTGTCATCTCCATCATGAGGACACAAAAGACAGGGGAGATCCTTTTATGACTTTCTTTCAGGGTCAGCAAACTAGTTCTTGGAAGAGTAGCCTTAAAATGTTGTGCTGCTGACATTTCCATCTGTCTTTGGATGCCTCTAAAGGTGCCCTGGGTCTGCCAGTTGGCAGGATATAGATAACTTCTTTCACCTTTGAGGCCAGAAGGCCTGCCTGGATACACAGTTATCAAAAATATGACTAGTGAGTATCCAGACTGTGGGGTCATCAGCCAACATCTGCCTATTCTGATGTGCTGAGTCCAAAGGTTACTAATGAGACAAACTACTGTTCCTAGCTCAGTTTAGGAGGGGCAGAAGAATACATGCTCTGGGGGTACTATTGTACTTTAGAAATCATGAAGTTTATCACACTGAAAAGAAAAATGAGATAGCCATGCCAAGGAGGCTTATTTTTCCACACTTTCAAATGAGCTGTGATGAATGTGTAGAGAAAAACAGAGAGCCAGAAATCAAAATGCTGCCTTGCTGAAATCTCACAGGCTTGTCATTAAATGTTCATCTTTTTTGGGGGCTCGGCTAATGGATGGCAAAAGACTACCAAATTACAGGCCACTCCTGTTCTATACCAGAATATGTTCTTAGAAATTGTTTTGTAAAACATATAGTTGTAGAATACTTCATATATTCTGATAGGAAAAATATAATGATGGAGGAATAAAGGTGAGGAGGGAATGTGTCAACTATTCGCTGGCTAAGAACTTTGCTTTAAATAAATCACAGTATGTCATAAATTCAAGGCTAAAATAATAACAAACCTTTATTAGTGGCTCTCAATCTGATCCATGGAGCCAGGTGTTCTGCTAGAAATACAGTACTTTGGGGCCACTACAGGAACTCAGGGGGAGGCTTAGTAGATGGGTCTCTATCTTGTTGCAATCAGAAGCACTCAGTTGTAATCTTTTCAATGAAATGTTCTACTGCTTTGTGTCATTTGAAACAAAATTATGTTGTTAAATTTTAGAATCAAGCTTTAGTATTTTAGACTTACACAGATTTAAAGATCTTCTAATCTAGCCTTTGAAAACTCTTCTTTTGAGGTACCCCTTAGCAAAATAAAATTGATGTGAGAAAAGCTTGATAGCATCTTCACCAGGCATCTGGTGACAAAGCCTGGAGCAAACTGCCTTCAAAATCTTCTATTTTATTTAAAACATTCATAAGGAAATGTGTGTTCTACTCCATAGCATAATTTGCTTCAATGTAGTAAGTTTAAATCTACTTAATATTAAGTAAAACAGGTCTTCTAAGTTGCACAGTGTTTATGTTGTGGCTTAATATAGCCATTGGCATACCAGTGTGTACTTCAGGAATGAAAAGGTTAAGCACATTTCAAAGTCAGAAAGAGCGAGGTTTGAGATCCATGCATGCTACTCTAATATAGCTTGAAGAAGTAATTTAACTTTGGTGAACATTTCAGCTCAAATACTGTCATTTTAATCACCATTGTGAAGGTTGGAAAAATGACTTAAATATGGGCTCACTTTTTTTTCTTTTTTCTTTTTGTATGGAAGGATGGGGATAATTCTCTTCCTTTTTCACATGAGCTGCCACACAGAAGATGTCAAAAAATGCCTGTCTGAAGGGTACGTGGAAAAGCAGATAATGAGGGACCACAAGTCTCTCCTTTGATTACAGGGGAATGACTTTGGGAGTGACAATGTGTATTTTTCTTTCATAGTCTTTTTGATAACATTTGATAGAACCATTTTCTTTGTTGTCCTACTGTCTAAGCTTCCCTGCATAGACATAAAGACAGAGTTCCTACCTTCAGATGGAGCATCTCTAAAGAATGTAATAGTAGAAGATGGAGAACTGAAATATGAGGAGATAAGAAGTAGATATGCACAAACAGAAGCACAACCCCCTTATGTAAAACTTGACCTTTGACTTGAAGAGGAATCTCTTTTTACATAGGGGTCAATGTGCTCTATTATTTCCTTCACCCAAATGTAGTCTTTGTGATAATAATCTAATTAAATGAAAATTCTGAGAGATTTATAAACTGATTTCAGTTTACTGAGTCGACACAGAATACATTTCTATGTTTTGGTGTAATATGAAGTCTTGTTTACCGAAAGGAAAAGCACACTTCATCTTGGAGTTAGACTCTCTTTTCACATGTGTTGAATTGACGCACATATTGTGACTTATTCTTTGCTTAATATCTGATGAAAGCACAATGCTTTTGAAATTTTAATTGAGAACTCTTCAGATTATTATGAGGTTCAGGCTCATTTAGCCTCTTGCTTAGCACTTAGTTTTGATTTCTAGATGCATATTTGAATTGAAAGTTAATATCCTGGTTGACATAGTACTTATTATTAAAAGAATGATCAAGGCAAACACTCCACTAATACAAAGTAAAGAACTGAAAGAAAGGTAAGCATCTCACTTCCTTTACCAACAGATATGAGGAAGTTAGCTCAAAGGGGCACAACAATGAAGACCGGATAACCAATAAGGGTCTGAAACAATATAGGAATAAAATATTTATTATCAGTATAATAAATTTCTTTCTACAGGGCTACTAGACTTTGAAATTTCATTGCCTATTGCTTTTCTGGTGAAATATTTTTTAAAAATCTTATTTGTTTATATAAATAGAAACCTAAAGAAAGGAACTGATACTGGAATACCCCATAAGCACAGGCAGCCAAAGCAAAAATCAACAAATGGGATCATATGAAACTAAAAATTGTCTGCACAGCAAAGGAAACAATCAATCACGTGAAGAGACAACTCACAGAATGAGAAAAAATAACTGCAAACTACCTGTCTAACAAGGGATTAATAACCAGAATATATGAAGAGCTCAAACAACTCTATAGGAAAAAATCTAATAATCAAATTAAAAAATAGGCAGAAGATTTGAATAGACATTTCTCAAAAAAAGACATACAAATGTGAAACAGACATATGGAAAAGTGCTAAACATCACTGATCATCAGAGAAATGTGAATAGAAACTACAATGAGATGTCATCTAACCCCAGTTAAAATGACTTTCATTCAAAAGTCAGGTGATATCAAATGTTGGTGAGGATATGGAGAAAATGTAAATTAGTAAAACTACATAGAACAGTTTGGAGGTTCCTCAAAAAACTAAAAGTAGAGCTACCATATAATCCAGGGATCCCATTGCTGGTTATATGTCCAAAAGGAAAGAAATCAGTATATCAAAGAGCTATCTGTTTTCCCACATTTGTTGCAGCACTGTTCACAATAGCCAAGATTTGGAAGCAACCTAAGTGTCTATCAACAAATGAATAGATCAAGCAAATGTGGTACATATACACAATGGAATACTATTCAACCACAAAAAGAATGAGATTCTGTCATTTGCAATAACATGGATGGAAGTGGAGAACAAACATGATAAGTGAAGTAGGCCAGACACAGAAAGACAAACATCACATGTTCTCACTTATGTGTGGGATGTAAAAATCAAAACAATTGAACTCATATATATATATATATATATATATATATATATATATATATATAACAGAATGATGATTACCAGAGCCTGGGAGGGTACTGGGCAGTGTTTGTGTGTGTGCGTGTGTGTGTGTGTGTGTGTGTGTGTGTGTGTTGTGGTGGTGGGGAGGCTGGGGGAGTAGGTGGGGATGGTTAATGGGGCCAAAAATATCAGATAGAATGAGTAAGACCTAGTATTTGATAGCACAACAGTAGGACTATACTCAACAATAATTTAATTGTATATTTTAAAATAACTGAAAGAGTATGGATGGAGAACAAGTTCAGCGAATTGACATAAGCAGGCTTTAGAAGGTGGGTAATAACAAACTTCTCTGAGCTAAAGGAACATGATCGAACCCAATGCAAAGTAACTAAAAACGTTGAAAAAAGGTTAGAAGAAATGCTAACTAGAATAACGAGCTTAGAGAAGAACATAAAAAACTTGATGGAGCTGAAAAACACAGCATGAGAACTATGTGAAGCAAACAAACACAAGTTTCAATAGTCAAATCGATCAAGCAGAAGAAAGGATATCAGAAATTGATATACAAAGCAAATGGAGAGGGATGAATGGCAAAATACTATTAACTGACATGGAATTCAAGAAAAAGTATTAAATGGGAGAAAGAGGTATAACATGTAATAAGAAAAAGGGCACATGAAGAAGCTATGTATACATCATAAGCCTTAGTGCCATGAACATTTCAAAAAAATATATAAAGTAAAATGATCCTAGACCTATAAAAAGTAGATTAATTTTCTAAAATGATTGGCCAGGTACAGTGGCTTATGCCTGTAATTCCAGTACTTTGGGAGGCCAAGATATGAAAATCATTTGAATCCATGAGTTTGAGACCATCTTGGGTGACATAGTGAGACCCTGTATATACAAAACCAATTTTTTTGTGATGAATCAGTTGTGATGGCATGGGCCTCTAGTCTCAGATACTCAGGAGCCTAAGCTGGGAGGATCGCTTGAGCCCAAGAGCTTGAGGCTGCAAATGGTTGCATTATTGAGGATAGGCTAGAATACATTATAGTAGCAAATAAACTCCAACATTTCATGATTACTACAATAACGAAAGATTGACCTGGAAAGTAACATGGGATGTTTTTAAAGTCCAGACCTGGAACAGGTTCACAACATTGTTGACCAGACTCTATCATTAATCAAATCACAGTCATATGCCTCCTCACTACAAGTAAGTCTAGGAAATATAGTTTTCCTCTGGTCACCTCAGAAGAGGAAACAGTGCAGTGAACACTCATTATTTTCTTTACCAAACTAGATTTTGAAAAATCTGATAAAATCAACATGCCCCTGGCAAGAATAATCAAGATAAAATGTGAAACTGTGCAAGTAAAGAAAAAAAAAAGAGTATAATTAGATTGTTGTAACACAAAGGATAAATGCTTGAGGGAATGGATACCCAATTTTTTATGATGTGATTATTACCCATGGCATACCTGTGCTAAAATATCTCATGTACCCCATAAATATACACATATGCCTTGTAACCATACAAATTACAAATAAAAATTAACTAAATATAACATATAATATTGAGGCATTTAAAAGTTTTTTAAATTATCAAATCTTGTATCTTAAAAATAATATAACATTATAAGTATCAAGATATAAACTTGGTTCAGTAGCTGATGATAGATGTATTTTGATCCAGTTAAAACCAATGAATCTTTACATGTTTTGAAGAAGAACACTTATTTGCAGCATTTTAGAGACCAAGTTTTCTAAATTTGATATACTCCAAGCACATTCATACAGTGTTTGAGAACATTCTGATCACTCTGGCAATCATACCGCCGAGTACACTGAAAAGACAGAAGGGCCATGGGCACACTGAACACAGTTGCTGTGTTTATAAAAAGCACATTAGAATAAACAGTGGCAAAACACTTTTGAAGCCAAAAGTAGCTTTTAGTTTCTTAACTAAACCAAATCTCTGGAACTTGAATAAATTCCAGGAAGTGCTATTTTCAAGTCTTGTTGCTTAGTACAGTCATAGCAATAAAGAAAGCAAGTAAGATTTCTGTTGGGCCTAAGAGAACTATAAGAGTACACTTAACATGTTGTGATATTTTCTCTACTTGGATAAAACTAGAAAGAGACTGATTTATTTTTTGTATTCTAACTACAGTGAGTTTAAAAACCTGCCATCATATGCAATGTAAACTAAGAACCTTAGAACTGCACAAGGTGCTAATTTGTATCTGAAGAAACTGATCTAGGAATAGCCAAGGACATTTATTCTGAATCAAACTTCATAATAGAACACTCCTATCAACCTTGCTAAGAAAGTTATCACATCTTCTTAAAAGTTGTTAAAAAACTATTCAAGATTGAACACCAAGATTTATATTTTAGTTTTATTCTCATGAAAATTGAAACCTAGACAAGGTATGTAAATACCTTGCGCACTGGCCTGAAGATGTCTATAATTTCCCCATTGGAAAAGTTCATCACAAATCCTTGTATGGGTTCTTGATTCCCAAAATGAGGCTTTCCATTCACAGCAAAGAGCAAGCCTGCAACAGCAAATCCAGTTAACCTTGCTTTAAAATATGGGTAAGTATGGACTTCTTATATATGCATGTACATTATGCAAACAATAAATTTAGGGTCAACCTGGTCCCTACAATTTACAACAAAAGCAGAATATAAAATACTTAGCAAGTGTCTCCTCTTGAGTAACCAGATCAAGGACAAACAAGTTAGAGAACTAACCTTTTTGTAATGGGAAAATCAGGAACTGAAATGTCTGTTCTACTTGGAAAACAGTAGAAATAAGGAATACACAGATACTGATATATAGATATACACACATATTGCTATTATAGACATCCTAAATAGGAATTGGGGAAAGTCAGGTTATTTAGGCCAATAATTCTGGAGTCTCAGATCTTTTAAAAAATCAGTACTATTTTCCATAGCTGCATGGAGAATCTGAGAGAAAATCAAAGAAAATAAGTGAAATTATAGTATATATAGAACAATCTGATTTTAAACAACTATAATTTGAAAACATTAGATGTATATTTCAGATTATCAAAAACATATTTTTTCCTTAATTAAAAAAGACCATCTTTTAAATTTTCATGCCATGAACACTCTTTGTAGTAAAATTATATTTCTTAACACAATACTATTTATTCAAAATAATGAAAATGGTGATGTTTACATTATATAAATAATTCAGATTATTGAACACTACATTTTCAAAGAATTAAAACATAATAAAATATACTTAATGCTAATCCACTGTTGAAGATATTTTCATTACTCTTGAACGATTGTAGTTTTTTTCTAGGATATACTATAAAAAACACTATAAACATCAATTGCTATTGTGGAAAATTATACAGAAAATTATCTTTTGCTTAGATTCTGTTCTCAACCAGATTCCTTCTCAACGGATATTTTTCTTCTTATATTTAATTTATTTTTGTTTATTATGAACTTGATCACCCTCTTTATTAAGTAAATGGTCCTGACAAATTTTTCTTTAAATGTGTGGAAAACAACATAAGGACTGATAGTTGAGACCCTCTTACTACTTATTCTTAATTCCTTAAGGAAGCCACATTTTTTCTCTATCCAATCACCTGTGTCTCTTGATTTTATACCCTAAATAAGTTGGGGGCTGCTTGGTCCAGATAGTAGCCACATGCAACTTTAATGCCATAAGAATCATAAATATTACAGTAATTCCTATAGTTAATGCTACTTTAATACACATATAGATATTTTTATTAAAATATACTATGCTTGTGAATTTTTCAATAATTCTTCATATTATTGATCTTATTTCACTCCAATGTGAAAAGAGTTTAAATGTTTTCACCATAAAAACATAAGTATGTGAGGTGATGGGTTTGCTAACTAGCCTTACTTAGTCATTCCATATTGTAAACATAAATCATCACATTATACTCCATAGATATATACAATCATTTCAATTACAATTTAACAAACATTGTAATAATTGTATGTAAATTTCAGAAATATATTTTCAGTAATTCATTATTTAAAGAAAATGCAGTAAGTTGTTTTGTAATATAAATTATACGGATTTTATTTTATTAGTCTGAATGATTTTTCGGATTTTCTTAGAGTCAAGAAAATCTATTTTGGAAATGAGAAAAAAATTCAGGATTTTATTGATTATTTATCTTGGTATTTAGGCATAAGCCTCACTTATTTTTACATATTTTATCTTTTAAAAAATTGGTCACTACTGTTTTTAAAAGTGTGAAACGAGTATCTTGAATACTGATTTTCATCAGACATATACCATCTGTTGATGTATGAAGACAAGTGTTAATTATTCAATACTAGAGCAGATGATCATAATTAAAAGAAAATGAAAATCAATGTTTGGAAACAGTTTTAACCCCTTACAAACAGTTGTTAAATCCTCTGAGTTCTTCATTGTTTCTGTACAATGAAAAGTGGTACTTGAATCAAAACTGAGTTAGAACACACTAACAGTTTTAAGATACTTTAAGATCTGAAATATAATGCATCTTTAACTCCTAACAAGAAAGAAAACTTATAAAAAGAGCACATTAAGATAAAACCATTTTTAGGGATAGAATACAGTAGGACAGAAGACAACAAACATATTGAGATGAAATACCTGGTATATATGAAATTGCAAATACATTTCTTCCAAATGATGAATGCTTAATCTCTCTCACAAATTCTTTGGTGTCAGTTTTAAAACACTGGATCCGACCATTTTCCCTGTCTGCCACACATAATTGGTCCAAATGAGGCACAAGGGCCAAGCTATGAGGAACATTGAACTGGCCTGGCTGAGGACTGCTCCCTGAAGACTCTGCAGAACAAAGAAAAGCCTTAGATACACAATTTAAAAAATCACCCAAAGTTTGACTCTATAGTACTTTTCTAAATTGATGTTGGTAAACCCGTTAAATCCCTGGAGCCAGGGGAAAGATATGGTAAAGCAGTTGATAAGTTTATTTTATAATAAATACATTATGGATTTTCTCCCTATTTAAACAGTTGTTTTCCTTATGTGTGTGTGTGTGTGTGTGTGCACGTGCGCACATATGCGTGTGTACGTGTGTGTGTGAGACAAGCTAACTGGATGCATACAATGACCCTGTTTTTTTCACTGTAGGGGACAATTATATCTCAAAGACTGTGAGTGGTGGCCAATATCTAGTTCCCAATGATACTGGCTAAAAATTACAATCGGAGATTAAGAGTCTTATTTGGTACCTTCTCCCCACTGTGTGATGAACTTTCCACTTGGTGAAAACTGCACAATCCGGCTGTTGCAGTAACCATCTGATACATAAATGGCTCCAGTGCCTGGATCCACAGCCACATCAGTGGGTTGACAGAAGTGATTCTGGTCACTCCCTGGTTGCATGCTCCTTCCCAGGATTAATGTAGGGCCTTTCTTATTGTTTGGATCCAGTTTGAACACCTTTTTAAAAAGGAAAAAAAGCCTTACCTACTTTTCGTGGTTATTCGTGACTTACACCCAAATGACTAAGACCACTTTCACAAGCAACTGGAGTAGAAGCTCCCAGAGACTTACTTAAAAGAAAATATTAATACCTTTTAGAACTGAATGGGATCCTAGAAATCATCTGGTCTGGTTCCTTCATTTGATAATAAGGCCTATGGAGATTAAGTGATTTGCTCAAGGTCACCCGGTTAATTAGTGGTGAATGGAGACTAGTATATGGATACCCAGTTCCGTCCACCCCGATGTTTCCTTTTTGTCTTTCCTTAGCTAATACTACAACGCTCTCCAGATAACACATGAGCAATTAATGTTTACTGAGATGACGTTTTCCCCTGGTTCTCCAAGTTATTTTCCACCTATTCATAAAAAGTATATTATACTTGATATAACTTCTTTTAAAAAGAACATAGATTTGACTTTATATATATATGTATATATATACGTGTGTATATATATGTGTATATATATACGTGTGTATATATATGTGTATATATATACGTGTGTGTATATATATGTGTATATATATACGTGTGTATATATATACGTGTGTGTATATATACACGTATATATATATGCGTATATACGTACATATATACGTATATATATATACACGTATATATATATATATATATATACACGTATATATATATATACGTGTATATATATATATACGTATATATATATATATATATATACGTATATATATATATACGTATATATATATATATACGTATATATATATATACGTATATATATATATATATACGTATATATATACGTATATATATATATATATACGTATATATATATATACGTATATATATATATATATACGTATATATATACCCATATATATACACACGTATATATATATACGTATATATATATATACGTATATATATACACACGTATATATATACACACATATATATACACACGTATATATATATACGTATATATATATAAAAAGTCAATTTATAGAAGATTAAGATAGGATAAGAAAAAAAATCATAAAAACATAAGTGAAAAAATAGAAATAAGACTCAGGGCCAGGCACGACAGCCACACCTGTAATCACAGCACTTTGCAAGGCTGAGGTTAGTGGATTGCGTGAGTTAGGAGTTGAAGACCAGCCTGGGCAAAATGGTGAAATCCCATCTCTATAAAAAATTTTTAAAAATTAGCCAAGTATGCTGATATGTGACTGTGGTCCCAGCTACTTGGCAGGCTGAGGTGATCCTCTGGGAAATGGTGACTGTAGTGAGCCAAGATCGTGCTACTGTACTCCAGCCTGGGAGACAGAGTAAAACCCTGTCTCAAACGACAACACCACAATAGAGTTAGGAACAGAGGGAATAAAAGAAAATATAGAAAGTTAAGAAAATGGTTGGGAGGGCCCATGTAGTTATTTGAGTGAAGTTTCACATCTGGCTCAAGGGACAAGTGTGACTTCATCATTTACATACTACCTTTACCTAGCATTGAGTTCTAAAAGAAATATTTCATATGTGGACTGTTATGGACTGAATGTTTGTGTCTCAAATCCAAATTCACATGTTGAAATCCTAACCCCCAATACAATGGTAATACGAAGGGGGGCCTTTGGGAGGTAACAGGACACAAGGGTAGAGTTCTCATGAATGGGATTAGTGCCATAGGAAAAGACATCAGAGATTACTGTCACTCTGTCTCTCTGGCCATGCAAGGATGCTATGAGAAATTAGCAGCCTATAACCCAGAAGAGGGCTCTCACTAGAACTCAACTGTGCTGGCACCCTGTTCTTGAACTTCCAGACTCCAAAACTGTCAGAAACAAATTTCTGTTGTTTATAAGCTACCCAGTCTATGGCACTTTGTTATAACACACTGAACTAAGACATGGCTGCTCTATTTTCTTGCTATAAACTTACTGAGTCACACACACACACACACACACACACACACACACACACACACACACACACACACACACACAAACCCATACAGCTCCAGAGCACTTCAAAAGCATAACTCTGTTAGCTTCTAATTTGAATATTACAAAAAGGAAGACTACCTGATGGAGAGCCACGTCTGTGACCCAATAATTCCCATCTTTATCTATACTCAAGCCATGTGGCAAATAAAACCTGTGAAATAAAAATATTTGTGTTAATTACATTTTTATTCTCAAAGCATATGTGAGGGAAACTTTTCTAATTAATTTGTAAAGGCAGTACAAAGTTATAAGTTGATAAATATATACTTGTATTACTATAGAAAAGACTTACATGAATTATTAATAAAAATACTGTTACAACAGACCTCTTTGTGACAAACCTTAAGTAGTATTTAATAGTATTAAAATTTATAAATTAAGCCTACATATAAATTACAAATGTTTATTATAAAGTATGGTATACTAGAGAAAACAATATCGATTTAAAAACAAGTTCTAAGATCATAAATATTAATATCTTACAATTATGTATAAAACTAACTTAAGAAATATAAATGGATTTTTATAGTTTGAGGTTAAAATATGTTGCAAGGAAATGTAATATGTTCACATAAACTATTAAATATGTAACTCAAAAGCTTTAAAGGGTGCCTATTAAAGACAGTAAAACCCAAAGCAACATAACTTTCAGCCAACATGGGCTGTGAATATCTAAGCAAATTGAAATAGTGAGCTGGATAAACATTAGAGAAGGTTAATCTGGCAAATCAATCTTAATGATCTGGGTAAGGAACTTGGACTGGGCTAATAGACATGTGGACAATACATTGAGGTGGTTTGGTCCAATGACATCTGACAATCCAATAGCTCTGTTAGTTTCTAATCTTAGTATACTGCTGACAACACAGATTTTTTTTTCATGAGTCCTACTGTTGCACTCAGATTTTGACTAATTAGCTGAACTAGATCCCTGTTTTGACAATTGAATATGAGGATTGTGATTTGCTTTCAAACGGATGCTCGACCGATGGCCAAGTTGATTTAGCAGTAGTTGTTCTGCCTTCCACTTAATTCCTTTCTGGAATGAGGGTGCTTCTGGTTAATGAATAGAGCACCAATGAAACAGGTTCAAATATTTCACTCCTGACACACCAGCTTGAAAATGCTGTTAAAAAATTTTAAGCATCACTACTACCATCTCCACAAGCAGCTGCACTCAAAACAGTGGCTACTCACCTTGTGAGGAAGCTGGCTTTCCCTATGCTTAAGCAGAAGGAGAAGGGTATAGTTCCTGAAGCTGTCAGGTTACTATGGGTTCAGGTGATCTGTAAGCAGGTGCCTCTCTCACTTTTTTCAATGACCACAAATATAAGCCAGTTTTTTTTTTTTGGCTGCCAAATGCCATCTCAAAATAAGACTAAATAATCAGCAGCTTTCAAAGCCAAATTATACATGCATGATAAGGAATGCTAAAAATGACATTTGTTTAGTATTCATTTTGAGATGGAAAAGAGAAGCTCTTTTTCTTAATGATGATTCTTGATGATTTTGGTTGCCCTGAAGCCTTTTTCTGCTGAATAATTGTTTGGATCATTAGATCTGGCTGAACAGCAACTCACTTAATCAACTAGATAAGATATATATTACATATGAAATATTCAACAAGCTTTAATACCACATATTAAAATCACCTGGGAAAGTATTAGCCCTACCATATACAAAATCTGAATCTAATTTTTTAAATAACAAATTGACAAATTTTAATTGTATACATTTATGGGGCACAATGTGATGTTATGATACACACACACACACACACACACACACACACACACACACACACAAAATGTGGTATGATTAAATCAAGCTAATGAATATATTCATTGCCTCAAATACTTAAATTTTTTGAAATGAGAACATTTCAAATATAGTCATTTAGCAATTATGAAATAGACAAGGACCTGAATAGACAGTTCTCAAAAGAAAACACATAAATGGCCAACAGATAAATTAATCTAATTTTTTGAAGTTTCCCAGATGATTCTAATATTCAGTCAAGATTTAGAAACACCTATTTAGAAAATGAAAGATGGGATGGCTCAGTTTTCTGATTTCTTAAGTGCAGCTATACAATGCACTCAAATTTCAAGTCTCTGTGACACACTTTATACTCAATATATGTAGTACTAGTCTTAACAACACAAGTCGTTTAACTCACAGATTTTTTCCACTGGACTGGAGTACTGCAGCATTATTTGGATCTATGACAAGTATAGTGTCTTCTTCAATTGGTCCGAGTCCTCTTTGCTGGTAAACAAACTTGCTGTCAAAGGAGCTAAACAAAATGCATTAAATAGGAAATGAAGCAATTATAAATTCCAAGGAAATTGAGAGATGCAGACCACTCAATTGAGGTTCTAAATACAAAATTAAGAGAGCTCAGATGTATTTGACTTCACTCTTTGTCCTTGACATTTCATTCATTTGGGTTATAATATACACCATTAACCTGCAGAACCATGCTACTCAGGGTGGTCAGTGGAACAGAAGCACTGGCATTGCTGGGAAATGCAGTTTCAGACCTACTGAACTGGAATCTGCATTTTCACAATGGGTGAAATGGGTGGTTCCTATGCACACTGGAGTTTGAGAAACATTGATCAAGAACTCTTAATGTACCTGAAGAGTTTCAAAGGCTCTTCCAAATAGTATGCAGTCATTCAATAGATATTTTCTTTCAAATTACAAAGTTAGATATGACCTAATTAATTTTCTCAGTAATAATAATAGCTGGAAGAGTAGTGATCAAAATGTTTGTTATTATACTTGCCATAGATACAACATGTGAACATGTATTATAGAGATATAAAAGAGAATGTTCAAAGAATTTAAACGTTATAAAACCAAATCTATCCTCAAGACAAAAATATGCTTAGAGGCATATAACTTACCAAATAACAGCTATTCTATAACTACAAAATGAACAACTATGCAATATTTTAAAAATTCAAATATGACAATTTCTGCTTTTAAATCAAGTACCTTTTAGGTTATTATAAAACATTATGGACATATATTCATATATATACTTCAAAATTATATTTCTATTTAAATTGTTAGTAATATAATTCCTTAAATTCAAGATTATGACAGATACATTACTTATTTCATGTTCTGTTTGGGAAATCATATGTCAATAGGGATGAATGACAAAGATAAACTCTTCTAAGCTTCTGTAACAGAGAAGTAAATGTATATTTAGTAAATATAATAAAAGTTATCTTCTGAAAAAAATGATTGGATCAGTACATAGTTGCAGAGTGTGTATATATAAATATATGTATGAAGTCAATAGATGACTTATGAATATTTCTGAAAAATAGAATTTCCTTTATAGTGTCAGGCAAGGTTTTGAAAAAAGTATTAATATTTTGTAGTTCAACTGTTTAACCAAAAGAAGAATCTGAATAACATTACATATTTGCTAAGATATTATATATTTGCAATTTGGGAAGGTAACAGACTGCTCGGATCTGTCATGCATCCCTTGATCTGTTGGCTGGGATTTTTATGAAACTTATATAGAGTCTCAGTACTCTACATAAATAGGAGAACAAAAAATTCTTAAATTATATTCTCAGATCATTTAATAAATGCATCACACAATTATCTGAGCTACCTGACTATTACAGTCTTTTGGGCATAGTTTTCCTGAAAGATAACAGTAAGTCCCTGAAGTAGTTCTTATTGATGATGCATTCAATTGAACACAAAATATTGATTCAGCTTTGTCAATCTAAAAAGTAAGTAATACTCTTTATATATGCTATTATGTGCAGTTAAAAAACACAGTGGTATCTACAAAAAAAATAAATTTATGAAATGGAAGTAGCATCATTAACAAAACAGATTTCATAAGATATTTATGAGGTCATTATCAAACTGAAATGTTAACTTTTATTAGATAGGAACCAGTGTAAGAATATTCATAGTATTATTAAATCATGGGAGAGTGGCATGATTTCAATGTAGTCATTCTTGTGACTATGAAACACCAAGTAATTTATCCTCTATCTGAAACTCTATTTTCAACATGAATTTATTTACTAAAATCTTTATAACTATTCCTCTGGAAAACAAAGGTACTGGATTCAACCATTAGTAATCTTTCATTTTTCCAACTTGGCTATAATATTGACTAACAAGTTCAGCACCTCTGAGACTCAGTATGTTGTAAACTTCACATTCATGTGTAACAGATTAAAATTTCTTCATTCATTATCTTTAAGGTTTGATATGGTTTGGTTGTGCCCCCACCCAAGTCTTACCTTGAAGTACAATTTCCATAATCCCCACATGTTGTGGGAGGGACTTCTTGGAAAGTAATTGAATCATGGGGTGACTACTCGCAGGGTGCTGTTCTCATGATAGTCAGTGAGTTCTCATGAGATCTGATGGTTTTATAAGGGGCTTTTTAACTTTTTGCTCGGCACTTTGCCTTCTTGCCATCATATGAAGAAGGATTTGTTTGCTTCCCCTTCTGCCTGAATGTAAGTTTCCTGAGGCCTCTCTAGCCATGCTGAACTGTGAGTCAATTAAACTTCTTTCCTTTATAAATTACACTGTCTTGGGTAATTTTATTAGCAGTGTGAGAAGGAACTAATACAGTAAATCAGTACCAGAAGTGGGGTGCTGCCATAAAGATATACAAAAATGTGGATGCGACTTTGGAATTGGCAGAAATTAGAACACTTTGGAAGACTCAGAAGACAGGAAGATGTGGGAAAGTTTGTAACTTTCTAAAGACTTGTTGAATGGCTTTGACCAAAGTGCTCATAGTGTTAGTAACAATGAAGCCTAGGCTAGGATGGTCTCATATGGAGATGATTAGGTTGCTGGGAACTGGAATCAGGGTGACTTTTGCTATGTTTTAGCAAAGAGACTGGTGGCATTTTGCCCCTGCCCTAGAGATCTGTGGAACTCTGAACTCAAGAAAGATGATTTAGGGTATCTGGTAGAAGAAAGGTCTAAGCAAAAAAGAGTTCAAGGGGTGACTTGAGTGCTTTTAAGAGCACTCAGTTTTATTCATTCACAAAGATATGGTTTGAATTGGAACTTATGTTTAAAAGAAAAGCAGAGTATAAAAGTTTGGAAAATTTGCAGCCTGATGATGTGATAGAAAAGAAAAAAACATTTTCGGAGGAGAAATTCAAGCCAGCTGCAGAAATCTGCATAAGTAATCAGCGCCAAATGCTACTTGTCAAGGCAATAGGGAAAATGTCTGAGGTCTTCACAGCAGCCCCTTCCATCACAGGCCCAGTGGCCAAGGAGGAAAAAATGGTTTCGTGGGCTGGGCCTAGGGTCTTGATGCTTTGTGTAGCCTCAGGACTTGGTGCCTTGTGTCCTATCTGTGGCTAAATGAAGCTGAGGTGTAGCTTGGGTCATGGCTTCAGAGGGTACAAGCCCCAAGCCTTGGCAGCTTCCATTTGGTGTTGAGGCTGCAGGTGCACAGAAGTCAAGAATTAAGGTTCGGGAACCTCTGCCTAGATTTCAGAAGATGTATGGAAATGCCTGGAGGTACAGGAAGAAGTTTTCTGCAGGGGAAGAAGCATCATTGATAACCTCTGCTATGGCAGTGTGAAAATGAAGTGTGGGGTTGGAGCCTCCACACAGTCTTCACTGGTGCACTGCCTAGTGGAGCTGTGAGAAGACGGCCACCATCCTCCAGAACTTGGAATTTTAGATCGACTGACAGCTTACACCATGTGCCTGGAAAAGCCACAGACACTCAATGCCAACTGTGAAAGCAGCCAGGAGGGGGCTGAATACTGCTAAGCCACAGGGATAGAGCTGCCCAAGGCTGTGGGAGCCCACATTTTGCATCAGTGTGACCTGGATGTGAGACATGGAGTCAAAGGAGATCATTTTGTAGCTCTAAGATTTGACTGCCCCACTGGATTTCAGATATGCATGGGGCCTGTATCCCTTTCATTTTGGCCAAATTCTCCCATTTGGGAGAAACCTGGTGGAAAGTAATTGAATCATGGGGCAGTTTCCCCATACTGCTGTTCTCTGATAGTGAGTTCTCATGAGATCTGATGGTTTTATAAGGGGCTTTTCCTCATTTTACTCAGCACTTCTTCTTGCCATCACATGAAAAGGGATGCGTTTTCTTTCCCTTCTGCCTGACTGTAAGTTTCCTGAGGCCTCTCCAGCCATGCTGAACTGTGACTCCGTTAAACCTCTTTCTTTTATAAATTACTCAGTCTCAGGTATGTCTTTATTAGCAGCATGAGAAAGAATTAACACAAGGTTTAAGTCTCACATTCCTCATTATTCAGAAATGTTTCAGTGCTTTATAAAGCCACATTGGCAATCTACATAATGTGAAAATTATGCTTCTGCTATTAGGAGTTAAAACCTTTTCCCCTCTTTTTTAAATGGAAATTTTAATTGAGGTAACTACAGATGCATATACAGCTGTAAGAAATAAAAAAGTTCTGTGTGCCCTTTACCCTGTTTCTCCATTTTGCAAAACTATATATAACATCACTACATTTAATAAAACTATATACAATATTTTCTTTTTTTTTTTTTTTTGAGATGAAGTTTTGCTCTTGTTGCCCAGGCTAGAGTGTAATGGTATAATCTTGGCTCACCACAAACTCTGCCTCCCAGGTTCAAACAATTATCTTGCCTCAGCCTCCTGAGTAGCTGGGATAACAGGCATGTGCCACCACACCTGGCTAATTTTTCATTTTTAGTAGAGACAGGGTTTCACCAAGTTGGTCAGGCTGATCTTGAACTCCTGACCTCAGCATCCACCCATCTTGGCCTCCCAAAGTCCTGGGATTACAGGTGTGAGTCACTGTACCTGGCCCTATTCTTAGTTTGTTTCCTTGGAATATACTAATATATTACTTTTCTACCCCACCCCGACATATGGAATATGGAAAGTTACTGATTCTTCATAATTCTTGACAATTTATAATTCTTACCAAGTGCTATCCACTTTATATGTAGATTGTAAGTTCTGACTCACCATTGACAGCTAATAATAGTGGCAATTCAATTGCTTATTGTATATCCTTGCATTAGACCTCAGTACATATAATTCCACATCTTCCCCTCTATGCAGAATGACAAACCATTAGGGAAACTTGATATATTTACTTGCCCATGGTTTCTCTGAGAATGGGTTGCAGTATTTCTGTAAGATAACTGCCCCTTTGATCTATCTTCTAATTTATGTAAATATTCACCATCATTCCTAAATCTCTGGTCATACTATTTTAGGAAATAGCACTCCTACAATTTATTGATGAGAGGAATGCAAAAATGAGGTTTCATACACTGAACTTGTGTAATTTAAAGCATTTCCCTTAGCTCCAGATTATTTCTCTAGATTCTCAAATATTTCAAAGTGTAAACTATAGGTTAAATTACTCACTGGCAGCTATGTAAGATCAGAGTCACAGACCTGGAATGCTGGGCTTGGCTTCCAAGGAGAAACAAGCTGTATTAAGGAAGACATATAAATAACAGACCCACAGTCCTTCTGACAGCCAGGTCAAATGAAAATGTTGCAGCTGATGAGTAGGTAAGTGAAAAACACCCTTTATCAATGGCATTGTTCTGCACTACCCACAAATGTAGAAAAAAAAATGTATCAAGTAATTGATATTTTGCTGCCACAAACCCTATTTGTCTATGGGCATTTATACTCATAATCTAGAAATTTCAAGTTTCCATTGGTGGCAATAAAAAGTAAAATTAACTAATTTGAGGATCATTTAATTTTATTCATTATCCACTTTTTGGTTTTGTAATAGAAAATTTTGACACAGCAAATGAAGGAATGGGAAGAATAACAGCAAATGAAGGAATGGGAAGAAAAATAAGGAACAAAACAAAATAAGACAGAGTAAGTAAATCAGAGTAAATTTTTTTTGAGAAAGAGTCTCACTCTGTCGCCTAGGTTGGAGGGCAATGGCATGATCATAGCTCATTGGAGCCTCGACCTCCGAGACTCATGTGATTCTCCCATCTCAGCCTCCTGAGCAGCTGGGACCACAGGTGCACACTACCATGCCCAATCATTTTTATTGTTTGTAGAGATGGGGTCTCCTATATTGCCCAGGCTGATCTTGAACTTCTGGGCTCAAGGAATTGTCCCAACTTGGCCTCTCAAAGTTCAGATATTTATAATTAAAAGTTAGATCCATAAAAAAAATCATCTTTCAACTTATCAGGAGATCTTTCCCAGCATCTTAGTACAATGTAACAACTAATTATCTGAGTCTTTTTAGGTTTCATTTGCTATCACAAATTAGACTTATGTCATCTATGTGTACAAAGGGCATTTTATGTTTGCTTAAGACTAGCTACTTTTTCATGCTTTATGATTATTATTCATATTATTACTGTACTACCAGTGAAGGATATCAGTAATAATGCAAATTCTAGAATTTACTGATTAGAGAATCTGTTCATTTAACTACTAACCTTCAAAAACAAAGTAAAAAATAACACAAAGCAAACAACACATAACAAAACAAAATCCAAAGATAAAACACTCTACTTATATATACCTCATTTAAATGTAGTAATTTACTTCAGTAATGTAAATAACAAATTAAAAAATGCAGAATTCTTAGGAAGAATATAGCTTTTAAAAAAGTAATCATTACATAATAGGCCTGACCACTTTATTTAAAGTTATTGTGATGTCTTTCAACAGATGTCTATGTGTTTAAACTGGCAGCATCCAGGGACACTGATTTACTCAGATGATTGGTTGACCAGTCCTAATCCTTTCACTTGGGATGGCTGGAGCTTCATGGAATTAACAGTTGGTCCCTGACGGTTACACGGGCAAATAATAAAAGAAACTGACATCTTTTCTCAAATGAGAAAATCACAGTCCTCCTTCAAACACACATGTTAAACTTACTAAGTAAGTAGTTTATAAACTCTTGTAATTAAAAAAAAAGTAACCTTTGAATAGTCCACAAATGACTGTCAGATTACAGAGCTGGATATACCGTTGCTATAGCAAACTTCTTATTTAGTGTTCCAAAGCAGCTATCCCACATTATTTGCTGCAGACAGGTCTTTATTTCAACCACATTTAACTTTTTACAGGATATAATAATACCCTGCACATTTCACACAGTGCCTGGAGCACTTTTGATTTTTCTTTGCTTCTCTGGAAAAGCACTCAGTTGAAAAGACTGAACTGTGGCCTATGGGCTGGAATTCATCAGTTCCTTATTTTAGCAGTTTGAATTCTCCATTAATGATTTTGCACATTAGCAGCTAATCAAACAGTTTAGCTAAGGCTGGGAAGAAATGTTTTGCTATTTCACACACAAAAAGAGCTAGAGTAAGGAGAAAATAAACTTCTATGCCATCAATCAAAATTAAGGGAATGCAAAATAAATAATAGCAACTGAAGGAAGATATGAAATACAATGTTGCAATTATATAAATTAAGAAGCTTGAGAGAGAACTGTAGGTTTTCATGCAAGAATATAAGTGAAAATGTAACCTCAATATCAGAAAAGCAAAGACATACCCTACAAAGGCCAGAGGCTCTCAATGGAATACAATTTAATATGTTAAAAACACTTATTTCTGAAAATATACACATTGTAAAAAGCCCCTGTGAGGCAGGAAAAGAGGTGGGCAGACAAAAAAATTCAGTATTACTATTTAGTTCATTTTAGGCCTTGAACTATAGATACCACAAATAGATATGGAAAAATAAAAAAAAAAAAGAACTAGGTATCATATACTCAGGCTCTGGATTCCATTCAGTCAATAAGACCACTGGGGACAAGTGACTTAAAAAAGCACATTTGTTACTTAACAATATAAGGTAACTATTAAAGCCCTCACTTTTTATGCAAGGGACTGAGAATCAGGGAGTTCAAACGTCTTGATGCAAGTCTCAAAAATAGGAAATGGTAACCGAGATTCAAATCCAGGCCTCCTATCTTCAAAAAATGCGATTTTCTCTTACTTAGATTGACTTGACTGAATTGGTAAATCTCCCATTCAATGTGTATAGTAGAAGAGATGAAATAATAGTCATATAACTAAGAAGAATTAGAGAAACTAGCATAAAACTAGAAGAGAAAGGATCCAGTACAGTGCGAAATGGCGATGTGAGAGAGAAAGGTAGAACACCGAAACAGTCTTTGTTGTAGAACTCCTTACGGTTTTCCCTCAGACATGAAGGTACTAAAGTAACAGCCACTTTTGAGTTCTGTACTCCAGAGCCAGTTAAACCCTAAGTTATGAAAGACACTGCAGATGTTGAAGCAGAATCCAGGCAGATATCTTAACTGAGGCTTCAGAAAACTAGTGAAGCCAATCTTGAACTGACTTTTCTGTAAGTCAGGAAGCAGATAGATTTCTAAAACAATAGATCTTGGCAAAATTCCACAAAGTGTTGATAAAGAGATGGTTTGTGAGCTATCTGGGGGGAGGAGGGAAGAAGATTCCTAGAGGGCTATGAGTTCTCTACAAACAAAACTTGCAAAAGCAACCATTCAACTCTTCAAATTTTATAAACAGCATCTATGAAGATATAAAAGGCATGCTTATCAAATACAATACGAAGCTAGGAGACCCAACACAAAGCTGGGAGATCTAATACAAAGTCTTTGGCTAATTCAGGTTAAGATAATACCTGTAAACTGAAACAATGTTAAATCTAGTAAAGTAAAACCTAATTAGAGTAAATCCCTGAATTCAATATTTTTAAAACAGTGCATAAGCATAAACTTCCAGTAAAAATATCAGCACAATTTTTGACATATATTTGAAGACTTTTGTAGATTACAAATTCCACATAAGGCAACACAGTGGTATAACTGCTAAAAAATAAGTGAATACAATTCTCTTATACCAACAGAAATGTAGAATACACATCAAAAGAATTAATTGCAACACTAATCAAATAATATGTGAGGTATTGTGACTTCTGAGTGAAACACTTTCAAGGGAGAGAAACCAAAATTCCTTCAGTTGAAATAAATCATGTCAGCATAAAGATTGGTTGAGAGCTTGGAGAATATTCAGTTCTTTCTTCAAATATGCAAATAAATGACATGGATAAATGGGAATTAATTCATTCTGCATTACTATAAGGTGAAGTTATAGGACTCGTATTTAGGTAAAATAATGAAGAACTTTATAACATCTAGATAAGTCCCATAATTGGAAAGCATGTCTCATCTAGGGAATTTCTTGGCATTGAAAAAAATCAAAGCACTGCATGATGATTGAAGGTGCTGGAGCAGAGATGTGTACATTAGTCGGAAGGCTGGAGATAAGCTCCCTGATGGACACTTGCTGTTTTGGGTGTACAGTGTTTATTGTTCCATTTTGTGCTAATGAAACCTCAGCTGTTTTAGTTGAGCCACCATTTCGAGCTCCACTCTCAGTCCACTGCTTCAGATGATGTTGACTGTACTCCCACATTCTGTGGGTAGAACGAAAGGCTCAGGCTAAACCAAAGACTCAATTTTATTTCTCTGCCCAAAATAATTGGCTTAATGGACAATGAGACATGATCTAGGTCAGACCAAGGAATGCTACAAAGACTAATTTTAGTGAGTTTATGTTGACTTATTAGGCATATAGACTATCTCTTCTGTGACATTAGGATGATAATGTGAACTGAATCTGCAAATGGAGAGGAGCAACAGAAATGACTCAGGGACTGTGAATGAAGCCACCCTACAGAAAAATGAGCTGTGAAATAGATTCTAAGGATGTCATTGGGCTACTATATCCCTTGAAATTTCCACTTACACAAACTAATTTCCTCTGTTTCTAAGTTAGTTTGTACTGAGTTTTCTCTCTCTTTTACCACAGAAAGAATCTGAAGTGACATTACTTCCAAGATCCCTTCCAACTCCATGTGAAGAAATAATAAACAAAATAAGAAATACAACTTCTAATATCTAAAAGTTAGGGGCAAGACCCATAGCTTAGTTAAGTGGGTATATGATTTGAGTTCTGCATAGTACACCCCAACCATAGCTCAGATACATGAAAGAAAGGCCAAGAAGCACTTGAGCGTGGTGGTGATTTTAAGACAAAAACCTAGGAACAGCTGTTACTGAGGCAAAAGCTACCCAGTTCTTGCTGGGAGGCATTTAAACTTTAAAGAGCTCTAGCTGCCATGCTGCCCTAACACCAAGGCAGACAAGAGACTCTTCAAAGTTTCATTACACCCTGCTGGCAATAGGCATTTCTTATTTCAGCTAGAAGAGAAGCTTGTTAAAGTAGCAATACTGAAGTAAAGGAGAAAAATGGCAATCAAATTGAGAAAGGGAGTGACTATCATCGTTCAAGAGGACAGAGGTTTCTCATCATTATTTTGCTTGCCATGTTTATTTAGCGTGGTTAAGTCAAAGAATAAGGGCTAATCATGGTTACCAGGTGGGAATGAAGAATAGTAGTATTTATAAAGAAAGCTGATACAATGGTATCAAAGGAGCTTTGAGTACTAAGTATTAATCAGGAATTATTATTAACTCTAAGTACTGTTTGATATTTAAAGAATGATCACAGCTTATGAACTATGGGATATGGAGTGCTTTAATTTGATTTAGAACACTTCCTGGTCTTACAGAACCTATACTTTTGTGAACCTCAGAAATATCAGAATGGGAAAGATTTCAAGGAAAATTAATATAGGATTTCTCACTATGAAACAGTGGTAAGAAGAAGAATAGAGTTTCCACCTAATTTTTAACTTGCATGGTCCCTCACCTGTATATCATAAATTCCACAGGAAGGGACTTTTTCTTTGTATAAGCCTTGGATTTTTAATGAAGGACAGAAAAAAAAAAACTACATACTTCATCCAATTTATAGAATGTGACTTAGGAATGATGGCCATGCATTACTATGCAAAGAATAGAACCTGAATCTAATTTATTCTTTGAACAAATCCAAATTTATTTTCTTAAAAAATAACTAACACTGTAATCCACTTCTAATTCTACTCAGAGAGCTGAGTGCGAGAAAAGAATTTCCTTACAACTATGGCTTGCAAATCTGCTAGGGGCCAACAGGCAATAAATACCAAGAAGGGAGAAGGAAAGAGAGAGAAAAAATATTTTTACATCTGAAAGAGAGATGAAGAAGAGAGAAGAAACAGAGATTAAGTGAGTAAAATCAGCAGTTTGCTCTGAAGTTGTCTTGTATGTTTAACCACACCCCTTAGTGGATGTCAGGGTAAATACTCTGGGGCTTTGGCAATGAAACCTGAATCTATTTCCATAGGATCCTGGTTACCTAGATGCTACCACAGACAGAAATGCAACAGAAAATGCTCCTAGGTGGTTCCTGTTTCATAGTTTTATTTCATCTCTCACCCTAAACTGGCCTTTATATGTCAGTTTTTCTATTAAACTATTCCAGCCTCTGCTGTTTACTTGGAATGAATATGACATTAAAATGGAAAATTGGCTTTTGTCCAATTTAGCTTTAGCCAGCTGAAACAGTGTCAATGGGAGAAAATGATGCTGTAATTTTCTCTTCTGGTAAAATATGGCTAGAAATCCATGCAGAAAATGTAGCAATATTCATTAAGGTGAAGAATATGCTACCATGAATAGTAAGTTTGCTTTTAAAAGCACTTGTTAAAATACCATTAGATGTTCAATAATGACTAAGACTATGTAACAGAGATGTATGCATGAGAATGTTGAGTTTGATTATTTACTTTGAACTCTGAAGTGATCTTTTTCAGATTCCATTTTCAAGTGTGACAACTGGAAAGGACAATTAAACAGTAGCAAAGCTACCAATCTATTCTGAAATGCTGATTGAATTCCATCTTCAACTGCACAAAGAAAACTAGATATATGCATATGTGAGAGAACCGGGTTAAATATAGGTTTAATAAATATCTCTGAACCAAGAGAAATAATTGAACTATACATGTAGATCCTCAATTTTCCAATGAGACCCTATAGTTATACATATGAAAAGAGAAGATTCACTAGGTTTAATTGACAAAAGATTTTCAAATTTATCTCCCTGTGTAAATTTGTAATATAAGAAGTGAATAAATGGATATTCATTACTTAAAACAATTAAAACAACCTGCTAAATTGTGGGGCAAGCTTTTAAAAATGCAATCATGATCATGCTTACAATTCTGTTAAAAGTAGTATTGCAAAGTGGCCGAGTGAGTCAACTCTGGAGTTAGATGCGAAGCAACTGAAGCCTGGCTTTGCCACTTGCTAATTTGGGCACAATGACTTAACTTCTCTTGGTTTCTACATCTGTAAACCTGAATGATGGTGACTTAGAGGAAACACTCAATAACTGTTTGACATTTTTACTAAAAATCCCTCTAAGAAGGTAGGAAAGGAAAATCCAGAGGATAAAGCAGGAGTAATAGACAGTCCTAGAGTTATTCTTAAATCTTTGATGCTCATGAAAAGAGCAAAGTTGAGTAATAAAATTAGTCTATATTAAAACATAAAGGCCGAGTTGCCATTTCTTCACATGTAGTGGCCAAACTGCCCCAACCACAGTGTCCAGGACAATGGCCTTAGCATAGTTCTACACCCAGGACACGAAAATAACCAAAGTGCGTTGTTTAGTCAACCAGTAACCTTTCTGAGTTAATCACTTATCATGAGCACTCTCCTTGAAGTCTTGAACATTTTCAGTAAGGTACTGACTTATCTTTAATGCTATTCTTTTTGGGAAGTGACGATCACTTCACTTCCTGATGTCAAAGGAGGGAGCAAAATGGTAAGTGGGTAGAATGACAGACTGTTACTTCTTTCCAAAAGCTATTTGGTGAAACTACTTTGTATTAAAACACACAAGACTTCCTCTCTGCTACTTACTACAGTCAGAGGTTAAAAGGACAAATATATTTTGCTCATAAAAATCAAATTCTAAAAAACCTTTATAGTTCTCTCACCATTATTCTTAATTTAATAAAAAAATGTACACAATTTTTGTTTTCAGTTGCTTATTAAAGAAAAATATTACTTACTTTCCAGCCCAGACATGGTCACCTCTGTGGAAAATCACCAGGTTATTCTCAGGGTCTAGAGCCACCCCAGAAACCTGGCCTGGCAACAGGTATACTCCAGGCCAATCCAGTGCCTCTTCCATGTGGAAATCTAAAAGATATATCCACAGATTTAGTGTAAAAAAGAAAGGTCGATTCCCTCATGAGGATTCACAATAGTTACAAGAAGCTCATGCGATAACATCACTAGATGCAAAGAAATAAAAGGAAGACAATCAAGCCGTGCTCTACATAAATCATACCACATGCACATTCCAAGTAGCCTTCTGAGTGATAAAATGAAGTGACTGGGAACTTGTATTAGGACTGTTTTCTTTTCCTTTTGATAAGATGCCTGTAAAGCCAGCTAACTCAAGTCATTAAAGGGTAAATTTGAGACGGTCTTTTTCTTGACAAGATTCTTACTTTAATCTCTTTAGAAAATATGACAAAATAGATGGCATTTTAATACAAAGCTTTTTGTGAATAGGAAGAATGGGCAATAAGCCTGGAACTCTGTGTTCCTATGTCTCTCTCTTATCTATCTATCTATCTATCTATCTATCTATCTATCTATCTATCTATCTATCTATCTATCTATCAATCATCTCCTTTGTAAATTCTGTATATTCAATATTAAACAGCCCCCATAAGAAACCATCATTGATTATTCCTTGTTACAAAGACCTAAGATATTGATTTCATTCTCCTAACTTCAGTGATACTGTAAGAATAGGACTCTCTCTTTCACTCTTCATATTTTGTTTCCTAAAATGAGAGAGGAAAAATATGACGGAAACTCTGTGACTGAATGGTTTCCAAATTATTCTTATTTCTTATCAGAATACATTTATCTTCAGAGGAGATCTGGGTTTGTGTGTGTAGGTGTTTTGAGACAGGGTCTCACTCTGTCTCCCAGGCTAGAAAGCAGCAGCACCATCACAGTTCACTGCAGCCTCAACCTGCTGAGCTCAAGAAATCTTCCCACCTTGGTCTCCTGAGTAGCTGGGACAACAGGTGTGCACCACTATGCCCAGTTAATTTAAGAAAACAATTTATTCTAGAGATGGCATCTCACTGTGTTGTCCAGGACGGTTTCCAATTCCTGGGCTCAAGTGATCCTCCTGCTTCAGCCTCCCAAAGTGTGAGGATTATAGGTGTGAGCCACTGCAGCCAGCCTCATTTGTGTTAATCGCTTTTATAAACATGCTCACGAATAAAGGGGTGTATATATCTATACTAATTGAGGATATAGAGTATGAAGATCACTGTGAAAGCTACTGTGTCGGTGTTAATATTCTTTCCCTCCCAAATACTTAAACAAAAGATTCTGAAAAGAAAGGCAGCAATTTGAGTCTCATTTCTCCTTGCCACCCTCTGACGGATGTGGTAACATAAAGTGAAATCCTCAAAGACAGACATTAAAGACTGGGGGGAGAAAGGGAAGCTCAAAGCTTATATGATCACCTACGAAAACTTGAGAGGATGCTTGTGTGAGAACAAGCACTTTTAAATAATTCTGTCAACTATAGAAAAGAAAAAGTATCTTTCATCCAAAATATTTTAAACTTTGTACATTTAATTTTTTCTTTAATAAAAATTAACAAAACATAGCAGAATTAAGAGGATGCCCAGATTAGGACAACCTTTGCTGAAGCATTTTCTTTCTTTCTTTCTTTTTTTCTGAAGCATCTTCAACAACTATTCCCTAAGTGTACTTTATAGGTAAGATGCGATGCTAGAATCTGGGAGTGCAAAGGAATAAAACATGGTTTTTGGCCTTGGTAAATATAACATAATATGATAAAATATAAGATATAATAGGGCTATAATATGATATAAATATGACAGAATAAAATGTTTAAAAAACCCAGGAACCCAATACTTATGACACAAAGTAGTACAGGAATACATGAGAGGGCCCTCCTTCCCGACGTTTGGGCTGGAATAGGTAGGAATAAGGCCTACTTAAAAGGTTTCCCATGGAAACAAACATTGAAGTTTGCACTTAAAGGTAAGGTGGGGTTCATCAAGTGTAGAAGTAGGCATAGAATATTTTGGTCAAAAAGAATAAAAGTGAGGATTTTTTAACTGCAGAATGTATTTGAAGATTTTTAAAAATAATCTGGAAAGGATATATGTGTATGCCAGGCAGAATGGGGGGCTGGGGACTGGATTAGCTGATCCTGAGACCTGGTTTAGACTAGAAATTGTACTGATACCACCTAAAAGAGTCCGGATTTAACAATGATAGTATAGTGTGTAGCTGTGGTATCTTGTCCTCTACTGATAATTTTGAGGCATGTTACAGGTGCTTTATTAGCAGCAGTAAAGCACAGTGTCAAGGAATAATTTGCTTTTGAAATATTTTAGAGCATATGAAAATGTCATTGTCACTCATGTATTGTGATATGCCTTCCTGATTTGGAGAGAAGGTAGGCAGAATTACAGCTGGCATGCCTGAATTTGCAAATAATTTTAGGCATAGCAGTGGATGTGAATGGAGCTGCTCAGATGAAGAGTAGATGAACAGTATCTATCATCTATCACACTTGCTTGTCATAAAAGGGAAAACAATTGCAAACTGCTGCTACAGGCAATTGGGAACCACTGAAGGTTTAGAAACATGTTTTATTGGTACAAAATAATTGTACATATTTATAGGATACATGAGATATTCTGATACAAGCATGATCAAATCAGGGTATTTAAAATATACATCACCTTGAACACTTATCATTTCTTTGTGTTTGAAACATTTAGTATCTTCTCTTCTAGCTATTTTGAAATAGACAATATATTGTTGTTTACTATATTTAACCTGCTGTGCTATCAAACACTAAAAGTTATTTCATCTCTTTACATGTTTCTACCCAGTAACCAACTTCTCTCTATTCCTATAGATCTTTCCCAGGCTCTCGTAACTACCATTCTATTTTCTATCTCCATGAGATCAATGTTTAAGCTTCCACATATGAATAAGAATGTGGTATCTGTCTTTCTGTTTGGCTTATTTCACTTAACATAATGACCTCTAGTTTCATCCATTTGCTGCAAGTGACAAAATTCCATTCTTTTTTATGGCTAAATAGTCTTCAGTTGTATACATGTACCACCTTCTCTTTATCCATTCATCTGTTGATGTATTCTTAGGTTGATTCCACGACTTGGCTACTGTAAATAGTATTGCAGTAAACATGCGGGTACAGTTATCCCTTTGATTGACTTTCTTTCCTTTTTGAAAAATGTCATTGGTATAATGATTACATTAAATTTGTAGATTGTATTAGTCTGTTTTCACACTGCTGATAAAGATATACATGAGACTGGGGTAATTTATAAAGAAAAAGAGGTTTGATGGATTTACAGTTCCACGTGGCTGTGGAGGCTTTGCAATCATGGTGGAAGGTGAAAGGCATGTCTGACGTAGCAGCAGACGAGAGAATGCAAGCCAAGAAAAAGGGGTTCCCTTTATAAAACCATCAGGTCCTGTGAGACTTATTTACTACCCTGAGAACAGTATGGGGAAAACTGACCCCATGATTCAATTACCTTACACTGGGTCCCTCCCATGACATATGGGAATTGTGTGAACTGCAATTCAAGATGATATTTGGGTGGGACACAGCCAAACCGTATCAGATAGTATTGTCATTTTAACAACATGATTTTTTTCAGTCCATGAGCAGGAAATATGTTTCCACTTTTTTGGTGTTATCTTCAATTTCTTTCATCAATGTTTTGTAGTTTTCCTTGCAGAGATCTTCATCTCGTTGGTTAAATTTATTCATCAGTATTTTTTTAAGCTATTGTAAAAAAGACTGTTTTCTTGATTTCTTTTTCAGCTAGTTCATTATTGGTGTATAAAAATGCTAATGATTTTCATATGTTGACTTTGTGTCTTGAAACTTTACTCAATTTCTTTATAAGTTCTAAGAGTTTTCTTGGTGAAGTCTTAAGGCTTTTCTCTATATAAAATCATGTCATCTGCAAAGAGGGAACAATCTTACTTCCTCTTTTCTGATTTGGGTGTCTTTTAGTTCTTTTTCTTGCCTGACTGCTCTGGCTAGAACTTCTAGTACTCTGTGAAATAAGAATGGTCAAAATGGCATCCTTGTCTTCTTCCGTTCTTAAAGAAAAGGCTTTCCTCTTTTCTCCATTTAGTATGATGTCAGCTTTGGGTTTGCTGTATATGGACTTCATTATGTAGAAGTATATTCCTTCTATGCATAATTTATTTAGAGTTTTTGTCATGCAGAAAAGTAGAATTTTAGCAAATGCTTTTTCTGCATCTATTGATATGATCATATGGTTTTTGTCCTCCATTCTGTTGATGTGCTATATCATGTTTATTGTTGAACCATTCTCATATCCCAACAATAAGTTTCACTTGAGCATTATGTATTATCTCTTTGATGTGTTTCTGAAATTGGTTTGATAGTACTGTGTTGAGGATTTTGCATTTATGTTCATTAGAGATACTGGCCTGCTGTTTTTCTTTTATTCACTGTATCCTTATCTGGTTTTGGTATCAAGATAATGCTGGTTTCATAGAATAAATTAGGAAGAATTCCCTCTTCTTCCACATTTTGGAATAGGTTGAAAAGAACTGATATTAGTTCTTTATAATTTTGGTACAATTTAGCAGTAAAGTCATCTGATCCTCGGCTTTTCTTTGATGGGAATTATTATTATTATTATTACTGATTCAATCTCATTACTTGTTATTGGTGTGTACAGGTTTTCTATTTCTTTCTAGTTCAAGCTTGGTGGGTTATATGCATTAGGAATTTATTCATATCTTCTAAGTTTCTAATTTATTAGCATACAGTTGTTTAAAACATTATATCTCTAATGATGATATTTCTGTGGTATCTGTTGCTATGTCACCTTTTTCATTTCTGATTTTATTTATTTGAATCTTCCTTCTTTTTCTCTTGGTTAATGTAGGTGGCAGTTTACTCATCTTGTTTATCTTTCAAAAAAACCAACTCTTTTTTCATTGGCCTTTGTATTTTTTTCTAGTCCCCATTTCATTTAGTTCTGCTCTGATCTTTATTCTTTCCTTTTACTAATTTTGGGTTTGGTTTGTTCTTGCTTTCCCGGTTCTTTGAAGTGCATTGTTAAGTTGTTTATTTGACATCCTTCTACTTTTTGATGTAGGCATTTATTGCTATAAGCTTCCTTCTTACCATTGCTTTTGCTATATTCAATAGGTTTTGGTATATTGAGTTTCCATTTTCATTTGTTTCAAACATTTTTTTGATTTCCTTCCTAATTTCTTCATTGACCCAATAGTTGATCATGAGCATGTTGCTTAATTTCCATGTATTTGTAGAGCTTCCAAAGTTCTTGTTATTGAATTCTAGCTTTTTTCTTTGTGGTCTAAGAGGATACTTGATAGAATTTCTATTTTTAAAATTTTGTTGAGACATGGTTTATGGCCTAACACACAGTCTATCCTGGAGAATGTTACATGTGCTGGTAAAAAGAAGGTGCATTCTACAGCTGTTGGATAAAATGTTCTGTAAATGTCTATTAGGCCAATTTGGTCTAAAGTGCAATTTCAGTTCAATGTTTATTTTCTGTCTACATGATCTGTCTAATGCTGACAATGGTTGAGGTCCCCAACCATTACTGTGTTGGAGTCTACCTCACCCTTTAGGTTAAATACTATTTCCTGTATATAGCTCTCTGCTACAGTGTTGCATGCATATATATTTAGAATTGGTATATCCTCTTGCTGAATTGATCCCTTTGTCATTATATAATGATCACTTCATCGTTGTTGTCGCTTTTAATGTTATTAAAGTCCATTTACCTGAAACATAACTACTCATGCTTGCTTTTGTTTTTCATTTGCATGAAGTATATTTGCCCATCACTTCACTTTAGTCTTTTGTGTCTTTACAGGTGAAGCAAGTTTTTATGAGCAGCAAATAGTTGGGTTATATATTTCTATCCATTGCAGTCTGCATATTTTAAGTGAGAAATTTAATCCATTTACATTCAAGGTTATTACTCTTGTCATTTTGTTACTTCTTTTCTGGTTGTTTTGTATAGCCTTTTTCCTTTCTTACTGTCATTGTGATTTGGTGTTTTTTTGCAGTGGCAACACTTGAGTCCTTTCTCTTTCTCATTTGTTGGTCTGCTCTGCCACTGAATTTCATACTTTTATGTGTTTTTGTGATGGTAGATATTGTTCTTTTGCTTATAGAGGTAAAATCTGGACTTTCTTAAGCATTTGTTGTAGGGATGTTCTAATGCTAATAAATTCCCACAAGTTTTGCTTGTCTGGGAAAACTTTGCTGGAAGTAGCATTTTTGGATGAATTGTTTTTTGCTTTTAGCACTTTGAATACATCAATTTACACTGTCTCCTGATCTGTAATTGTAGAAAGTTGCTTTAGTCCGAAGGAAGGTTCCTTACATGGACTTGATGCTTTTCTTTTGATGTTTTTAGAATTTAATCCTTGTTTTTGACTTTTGAAAATTTCACTATAATGTTTCTTGGAGAAGACCTTTTAGGTTGAAGCTATTTAGGGATCACTGGGATTCCTGTGTCTGGGTATCTGGATCTCTTCCAAAACAGGAAGCTTTCAGCTGTTATTTCATTACATAGGTTTTCTATGCCTTTGTCCATCTCTACACCTTATAGAACAACAAAATTAGAATATTTAGTTAGTTTACAGTGTCCTATATATCATATTATGTAGGCTTTCTTCATTTTTTAATATTTTTTTCTTTTTAAAATCTCATGTGTGTTTTTTTTTAAATCAGACAGAATCTCACTGTCATCCAGGATGGAGTGCAGTGGTGCTATCTTGGCTCACTGCAATCTCCGACCCCCAGGTTCAAGTGATTTTCATGCCTTAGCCACCCAAGTAGCTGGAATTATAGGCACACATAACCCCATCTGGCTATTTTTCTTTATTTTTGTATTTTTAGTAGACATGGGGTTATGCCATGTTGTCCAGTCTGGTCTCAAACTCCTGACTTCAAGCAAACTACCCACCTCAGCCTCCAAAACTATGGGATTACAGGTATGAGTCACATGCCTGGCCTCACTGGGTTATTTTAAAAGGTGTCTTCATATTCAGAAATTCTTCCTTCTGCTTGATATAGTCTATTGTTGAAGTTTTCAACAGCATTTTTTATTTCATTTGATTAAATTCTTCAGTTCCAGGATTTCTGTTTGATTCTTTTTTATAATATCTCTTTGTTAAATTTCTCATTCAGATCATAAACTGTTTTTCTGAATTCTTTGTATTTTTTACCTGTGTTCTCTTGTATTTTACTGAGCTTCTTTAATATCATTATGTTGAATTCCTTTTCAGGAATTTCATAGATTTCTTTTTGTTGAGTATGTTGCTGGAGAATTATTGTTTTCCATTAGAGGTGTCATGTTTCCTTTTCATGTTTCTTCTGTCCTTACAATGATATTTCTATATGTGGTAAAACAGTTGTTTCTTCCAATTTTATAGATTGGGTTTCATAAAGAAAGATGTTTTTCTTGGCCGGGCACGGTGGCTCAAGCCTGTAATCCCAGCACTTTGGGAGGCTGAGGCGGGTGGATCACAAGGTCAAGAGATCGAGACCATCCTGGTTAACATGGTGAAACCCCATCTCTACTAAAGATACAAAAAATTAGCTGGGCATGGTGGCGTGTGCCTGTAATCCCAGCTACTCAGGAGGCTGAGGCAGGAGAATTGCCTGAACCCAGGAGGCAGAGGTTGCGGTGAGCCGAGATCACCCCATTCCACTCCAGCCTGGGTAACAAGAGCAAAACTCCATCTCAAAAAAAAAAAAAAAAAAAAAGAAAGATGTTTTTCTTTATATACAAACTATAGTGTTGGTTGAATAGGGTGCTTTGGCTTTGATTCTAGGTGGGTACAGTAGTCTCTGTATGATTTCTTTGGTTAAAATCAGCATCAGTAGTGATGCTGCATCAGTGGTCTTTGAGTTCTTCAGCAGCTTAAGCTGTAGTTGTTAGTAGAGGCTATGGTGAGGCTTTGCTGAGGACAGGGACACAAAGCGGGTTAATCCTTGGGCCCCACTGGTGGCAACAGTGAGCTGAGCATGCCAGTCTTTAGGCACCTGGGTGGTGTATGCAGGTATTATGGTAGCAGGTCCAGGCAGCTTACTCAGGTTCTGGCAGTGGCAGTGGTGGGCTGGGTGGGCAGTTAGGTCCTTGGGTCCATGGGTGGCATGCATGGCATCAGTGAAGGCAGTAGTAGCACTGAACCTATTCTCAGATCCCCAAGTGGTACACATGGACACCAGCCGTGGTGGTAGTGGGCTGGAAGGACCCATCCTCAGGTCCCCATGTGGCTCATGCAGGTGGGCTCTGGCAGCAGTGGTGATGGCAGGCTTGACAGACATGTCCTTAGACCCCTAGGGGGAGTGCATAGACACCAGTGGTGGTAGATGGGGTGGGTGAATCTTCAAGTCCCTGGGCAATGTGTCTGGACTCAGGCAGGTTGAGTTGATCCTCAGGCCTCAATGATGTGGGCAAGCACTGGCAGGGGCAGTGCTGGGTAGAGAGGAACTGTCCTTAGGCCCTCTGATGGTATATGCCCATAGGAAAATTTAATACATGGGGTGACATGATTAATGCTGTATTTTTGAAAGTGAACTCTGGAAACAGAGTATATGCATTAGAATTAGAGATGACTAGATATATCAACAGATAGATATATAATCCCCCACCCCCCCAAATGTTAATGATTTTAAAGTTGCTTGAATCTCAGGCTGCACTTCATCCATTTTCCTCTCATTTAGTTGTCATAATTCTGTACTCATTCACCACTCCTGAAACTTCCAGTTGGTTTCCAAGGGAATCTCAAAGCTCATAATAATACAGATATTTGCACGCTTATATTACTTAGCCAAGGGTTCAAAATTTTCAGGATCTGAGTCTCTTAATTAACCAGAAATTCTGGGACAGTTCAAGAAAAACAGAGTTCATGATTTTTTTTCTGTGAAGATTAGCTAAATTAGTTAATATTTTTGCTTCCAGTTTCACAATATTTTTAATTATTAGGTAGTTAAAGACTATTCCCTATGAGGTGAAATGATCAAGAATAAAGGCAGTGATTTAGGACTAGTGTGTATGTAGATGGAATTAATATTGATCATTCTTCCAATTCCTGCTCATCACGACATGAGAATCAGAGAATGCTAGAATTATGTCTAAATTATTCCACATAACTGTCTCATTTGACAGGAAAGGAACTTCAGCCTTGAGCCAGACTTTAGGTCTCAATTTCAGGGATAATTATTTTGCAATCCCCAATTAAGGACAATTTCAAATCTTTGCTAAATAAAATATATAATAAAATATATTTGGGTTCTACCTTAAACACTTTTGATGATAGAAAAGTCAAAAATTCCAGTTCAGATTTTTCTTAGTTATTATTTAAGAAATGATTCAATATATGACTAGTTAATGCTGCAGATTAACAGTTGTAGCTTAAAAATTAAATGAAACTTCTTACCCATGACCTTGGGAAAGTCATTCCCAACTCTGTCAGTTACTCTAAATTCAGATAGCAAATGATAAAATTATTTCAAGCTTGATTGCTTATTTGTAAACTCTGGAGTTGAGAATATATTACTGGAAACAACACTTTTAGAAAAATAAGATAAATATGCATTAGCTATTGATCCTAGTAGCTTTGTTACAAATTTGTTTTTATTTCTAAAAGATTATTAAAAAGTTGAAGAACTCATGAAATCTTCAAATATTTTTCCAGTGACATATACCACTTTTTATGATAAATAAATCACATTATTCTATAAGGAATCCTTACACTTATTATAAATAAAGGTTAATGTACAGCCACATATTCTGCCATATAGTCAGAAAAAGAAGTTACTACTTTTAGAAAAAAATTAAATATTGCTATTAAAATTGCATCAATTAGGCATGAAAAAGATTAATAAATTACACTTTCCCAGAGAGAGATTAATATTACTGATCACTGTTGCATTTACATGAAATTATTAATAAGTATTTAAAAGGGCATTCATTTACCTGTGTTACATAAAGACTAACAGAGCTAAAGTTGAGAAAAAAATATAATTTCAAACCCAGAACTATGAATTAATTTCAGTGTAACAAGAATCTTCACATTTAATTTTAAGAAATAGGACTGAAAAAAATAACTAGAAGACTTCAACAAAAACAAAATATGGCACTTGCTTTTTCTGTACTTGTAAATTTTCATATTTTGAGAAAAGGATGCCTTATTTTAGTCAGGAATTGTTATTCATCAGCAATGCCAGCAATAACTATAATTAACTAAAACTATTGTAAAAATATTTATACCAAAGTAAGAAAGAAAACAATAATTAATTATAATGTTTCATTTAATGACAGTGAAGTGAGGAAGAGATTTACTATATAAATAGGGGCTCAAAAGCATTAGCAGAATTCCTTTCCTTTTTAAAGTTTCTTTAATTGCAAATGAGATATTCATCTTGGTCAAACTGGCTGAATATTGACTGAGAAAGTGTAACCAATACACCTATGATATCTATAGTTATTACAATTGTAGCATAAGATAATTAGATCACTGGAAAAAAAATCCTCTTCCTATTTGGCTATCCAGGGTGTTTGTGTGTATGTGTGTGTGTGAGATGCAGAATAAGAGTGATAAAGAAGCAAGATGGGAGCAAGTCGGCCTGGTTTTGCATCTTGGTTTCTTAAGCTATGGCATTTTGGGCATGTGACTTAACCTTTCTATGCATCACTTTCTTCCTCTCTAATGAATCAATGTATCTAAAACACTAAGCTTGCCTCAAAGTAAGTGCTATGTATACGTGTTTATTTTTTACCATTCTCCTCCCATCCAGAGATGAAAATTCAGCCAACTGAATTATTTCACCTTGAAAATTCTGCAAGACTTGAAAGTAGATGTAAGCATATGACTGAAATATAAGAAGAGACTCTGAAATTAAGTATAAGTTGTTCATAGAAATGAAGAAAAAACTAAATGTATCTTAAGAATAATTGAACACCTTCTGAATCCTTTTAGTTGATCAGAATTGTCACACAAATGCAGGTGTATTTTCTGACATCCAGAGGTTTGAAATACATGCTCAATCAAGCTTCCACATGCAAGTATGTGGTAGTCCAATCAAATTTGCCACTAGAATAGCTAGTTCTACTTTTTAAATATTCAATGAGTCTAGTTTCCAGAGGGCAGCTAGAATAAAGGTAACTAAGATTTTGGTTCTACTCTATTAGTGCTGTCTCTATCTAAACTATTAATGATAGAAACTAAACAATACTAGGTCTAAACAGAAGTGCATCTGCTTCTTAGTTTATTGACGTTGGTATTTTCATACTCTATATCATATGCAAATATTAAGATAGATCAATGTAAGTCATCAGACATTTGAAGAACCACAAGCTCCCATTGTGATTAAACACTGCCAAGTCACTTTCTCAACTTATTAACTTTGAGTTGCTTTCCTGCATACTGGAAGAAAATTCTCTGACTCACAAATGCTGCTTAAGATCAAGTAATTAATATTCATATTTTGGTATTTAATTAAAAAAATCTCAATCTCACATGACAGTAATGGTAGTAATAATAATCGCAATTGTTAATATATCATAACATTTTTAAATGCTTTCTACATGCTGACACTGTTCAAAGCACTGTGTATGTATAATATCATTTGACCCTCAATTGAACTCTGCGAGGAGTATACTATTATAATCCTCATTTATAGATGAGAAAACTGAAGCCCATAGAATTTTTTTTTAAACTTGCGTAGAGACCACATAGAAAACTGTGTATCTGGAATTCAAAGCCACCAGGTAGCTGGGTGCCAGGACCCACAATATCCTACATTATATTGTCTCTATGAAGTAGTTTCCAAATTTGATTTTGGCCAAATACAGAACTGCTTTTGGGGAAGCTGTATTGTGTGTGTGTGTGTGCTTGCATGCACGCGCGTGTTGGGAAGGCTGTGACTACTACCTCCTACTTGAGGCATTCCCTTTCAAAAACAGTTTGAAAATCTCTAGTCTAGCTTATCTGAACTTGCCCAGGAAGTTTCTGTTGCTAATGCTGTTTGACAGCTGTTCAGAGTTTTCTGATCTTTACCAAAAATCATGAAGATAAAACCTAAAAAAATGCTATTCACAGATATTTGTACTCCTAGAGACACAATGAAGACACAGTACTTAACTAACTTGTTCTGGGGAATGACAAGAACTTCTCAGCTGTGCAAAGTCAGAAGATATCATTCTACTGCGTTCTTCATGCAGCTTGGTGACCACTGATATCCAACCCATAATGAGGTGAAGAATCCAATTTTAAAGGCAGATGCCAAGGTGGAAAACAAGTGGAATCCTGACCGGACTAAAGGTTCAGAAAATAGTATGGTTTTGAAACCCTCAGGATTTCCTGGGCCTACTATATAGTCACACCCAGATTTTTGAGCTGATCTATTAATTTCATCTTTGAACCCTGAAGTCAGCTGGATGGGCTTCATAACCATATTACAGTTTTAACATATAGACCAATTGATGACATCTAAAATATTGCTGCAGAGAACACTGTTGTATTAGATTATGCTGGTGTCAAGAACAGGGTTCTGAGTAGAAATCTCCATTTTCTAAGCAGTGAGGGTCCAGTGTTCCTGGGAACTTTATCGAAACTGGGCAAGCACATTAGCATCTCTTTGAGCACAATTGTATTGAAATGTAAGAAACTAGAAGATGAACTGGAAATCATAAAGTCCAAGTTTTAGATTTAGATCTGTGACCTCATTCAAATAGATTAACTTCTGGCTTCAGTTTCTTTATTTGAAAATTAACAATACATGCCAAAGATATCTGAAATAAATATGAGCTATAATATTAAGCAACAGAACAGTTGCTTAATATTAATATACTGACAGTTTTGTTTTAGTAATAATCTCATATAAAAAGTTGCTTTCTTCTTTGCAGCAAATAGAATTCCTTATAGCAAATTAGGCACTTAGGGAAACAGTTAATTCCTCCAGACCATTAGGCTCATTCTCAGCTTTGCCTGGAGTAAAGAAAGGGTATGAGAGAAACAATGAAAGATTATTCATCAAATTTATTATCCTTGACTATACCCTGAGGACTAGACATTAATTAGATTACTAATAAGTTTTATTAGAGACTTACATGCTGATAATGTCCTACTTTATTTTTTGCAAAATGGAAGCTTCCTGAGGATAGATTTTCCTCTGGCTTACCCAAAGGAATGCAGCAGCATCAATTAAAGTTAGTTATTACACTGCATTATAATAAATGGTGAAAGAGAATTAAGAAAAAGCCTTGTAGAAATAATCTAAATATAAATTTTGCATTTTATTTTTAAAGGTTTTTGGAATTATAGTAGTGAAATAACATCAAATCATTTAAATAAGGAAATACATGCTCCTTTCTTAATTTGCAGTTGTGCTGAATGTTTCTATGACTCATTGTTATTCACTTCAGTGACATTCACAGGAAGGAAATTTCCCTAAGTAGATCCTACAGAAGTATTTTTCTCTTGAGCACTGTCATTTGACCACCCTGGAAACCAAGAGAATATTTGCCAAGTATATGCACTTGGGTATTTTAAGAATTTATTTCGTAGAAAAACTTGGCAGGTTTCAGAAATGCATTATCTTAAGTCAAATTCTGACTGTGACATTGACATTCTTGATACCTACAAATGACCATAATATCATTTCAAATCCAAAAATTGAACAAAGACAAGTCATGGAAGAAAGTACGCTGCAACTCACATTTCACACATGAACACAATTGTATTCTCACAAAAGAGGCTCTTTTCCTTTTTATATTTCCATGTTGTCTGGGTTACAATACACTATCCTTAAAATATAAGTTCAGACAGACACCCCTGTGTGTTTTGAAACGCATAGGGGCATGATAAACTGCAAACTTCTAGGCATCATAATCAGAGATGCTGATTCAGCTGTTCTTTGTTAAGATTGATGGGTCTAAATTTTTCTTATGCACGCTGCGTGATTCTGATGCAAGGAGGTCCAAGGACCACCTCTTGAGAAACACAGTTTTATTCGATAAATCCAGAAGGAGCTAGAGCAGGTCTGATCCTGTTTAAATACGAAAAGTTAAAAATCCAGGATCTGGTTAACATCTCTCAGAAACCATTAGGCTAGTCCCAATGGATAATGCTTGAAACTCTCAGGTGAGCAAAAGGCACTGCATGCTTTTTTCAATTATAAATAAAAATCAGCTGGGTGTTGAATAATTTATGACTTCCTGCAAAGCTGAATTTGAAAACATCAAGCCTGTGCCATTCCAGCCCACACATGGACAGCTGCCATGCACGCATATCCGTTATTTTTTGGAGATTATCTCCACATGCTGTATTATGTGGCTTTCCACATTAGCAAGTAACGTGAAACACAATCAATATCACAGAGGCCACAACACAATTAAAGACAAAAATGAGGCATCCATAGCTTGCTGGTACAGAAACTTGAAGGGAATAAGGTATTGTCTGTCCTCTACTTATGGAAGCCTATTTTGGCTAGAAATAAAGATAAATCTGATAGTTATTGACTTACTAGAGGTTCTTCAGAAATACTCAACTTTCCAATTAAGATTGTAATTGATAAGGAAACTTAAGAAATCAAATTCATAAAAATGGTTATATTTTACAAGTCAGCTGGATGAGAATGTTGAAAGTATAAGATTCCTTTGAGGGGAATTTAATTACCTTACAAGGAGACAGTGTATGAGCATTCTTACACTGGGACTCTACATAACAGGTTTTGAATTTTCAATGTATTTCCATTGAGCAAAATAAAAAATATTCATTTGGTAAGAATTTTTATCCCGAATTTCATATGCCTCCTTTCTCCAAATGATCCAACTGAACAGATGCTAAATTTATGCAGTATTAGACCAAAACCGAAACAAACAAACAAAAAACTTCAAAGTGATATCTAATAGCCCAAATATGAGTAATATTTTTTCTAATGATAAGTCCTTTTCATTGATGAATTTTTTTCATCATTAATTTCTTATTCCCTTCAGGTTTTACTAATGTGGATTGTAGCATTTCACACTTCATTCCTTAAAAGAAACCCTACACGCACCTCCTGTGTGTTCTGGTTCCCAGGTGCCTTCACCAGTTGGGGGCTGCTGTAATGAGAAAACTCTGCTCTCTGGTGGCCTTAAGGTAGATACTAGTCTGTGGAATTTGTGAATTCTGTCTCTGACAAGAATAGCATCACCCCTGTCATGTTCTGCACCCTCTCTGGCATCAGACCGACTGAGATCCTTTTTTTGGACTACATTTGCAATCTCAGCTACCAGGTCTGACTCGGATTCTGCCTTTTCTGTAGGATTATATTTGTGCACATGAACAACATCTTCCCTTTCTCCTAGCAGCTTGGAAAGTAGTGAATAGAAATCACCTGTGGAAAAAAGAGAAGAGATAAGGGCATGGAGCGTAGATAAAATTGCAAAATTTACGAAGTTTGGTGCTTTAATAAATATCTACTTGTTTCTCATAATAAATACGAGAGAAGTTTGCACTCAGACTTTCAAACACAGGGAGAAAAAAAGAGAAAAACTCCTAGACCAGTGAAATAATTCAGTTCATATACCATCTATGTCTTTCTGTTATAACATCTACTGACATATTAGTAGAAAAAATAATGCTTATGTAATTGCATGGCACATTTCAATAAATGGTTTTCACAGTATAGTTTGATTGATATGGAAATTAAGAGTTCATCAGATTTCTAAAATAAAATATCATCAATTGCTACATTAGATAACAGCTATCTGCACAAGAAACTCTTTGCATTGTCTTTAAAAACCTGTTAAAATATAAGCCCCAAGAAATGAAAGATACATTTCGTGAGCAGGAAATATACATTTCCTGTAAAACATAAGTAAATATGTATCCATTTGACAATTGGGAAACCTAAATTTTCTTATTATTTTGTTAGCAGTGCTACTGTAAGTAGCTGTAGTTGTTCCTCTTAAACAAACAAAAAAAAATGAGCAAATGAGAAAAATAATTTATTGAGCACAGAATAAATCAGTTTCAAACAAAGGAAAAGATTTTAATAAACTGATATGAGGGTGGTTCATCACTAAAATGTATTTATGCCTTCCTGTAAGGAGTAAACTTGGGTATGAGACTCCAATTCCATGAAAGCAAATTATTTATAAAATATTATCACATATACAAAACATAACCACAGAAAGTTCGTCAAGTATTTTAAACCTCATCATTTCCATGATGGCTTCAAATCATTTATATCTTCCATATTCTCAATGGAAACACAAACCCGCTCTCCTATACCAAACCCAAAAGCCACCACCAGTTCTTCCTTTTCCTCATCCTATACTAAGTGCTGCAAATTACTTAACTATGGAGTCCTGTTGCTTACATTTTAATTACATTTACAGCACCATTAGAAAACATTTATAAACCCTTTTTTCATGACCATTAGGAAATGAAGGTGATAACTGGTTTAGCCATGATATATTTCACTGAAGAGTATTACTAAGAAACTGGTGCAAGGGGAGATGAAGTCTTTCCAAAATGATGCTAAGAGATTCTGTCATGTTTACAAATAGTCCTGGTTTAATGTTTCAAAGTAGGTTTTCAATTCTTGCAAGTGAAATCAGCTTATCCCAGGTGAAATCTTCAATCAGAAAATAATTACCAAGTAATAGGGCCAATCTCAGTAAAATGAACAAAGCAAATTGTGAGTCAAGCAAATTTGTTAGGGCATAGTGGCATTCTGCCTCACAGAAGAAAAATTAATACAGTACATTCGTGTTAAATTCTGATGAGTCATATATTAAATATAAGTAGTTCCATATGCTTATACAGTGAAATGTCTTATTTAGGAAATAAAATACAAGAGTATTTCAGGGAGAGATAACCCATAATTTAAAAACTTGAGGCTGGGAGTGGAGGCTTACATCTGTAATCCCAGTACTTTGGGAGGCCCAGGCAGGAGGACTGCTTGAGCCCAAGAGTTCAAGCCAGTCTGGGCAACAGAGTGAGATCCCTTCTCTTCAAGAAATAAATAAAATAGCTGGGTGTGGTGGCATCCAATTATAGTCCTCAACACTTGGGAGGCTAAAGTGGGAGGACTGCTGGAGCTCAGGATTTCAAGGCTGCAATGATCTATGATCATGTCACTGTATCTGCCTGAGTGACAGAGCCAGACCCATCTCAAAAAATATTAAATTAAATAAAAACTTGAATCCACATGTTTACGCTATTATTGTTATTATCATTATTGAGACAGGGTCTCTTTCTTTTGCTCAGGCTAAAGGGCAGTGGCACGATCTTGGCTCACTGCAACCTCTTTGTATAGGCTAGTCTTGATGGAGGAAGACTGGTTCAGAATGATGCATAGTTATTCAGGTTTGTAAGTAGAAATCTAAAAGCTGTGATAAAATACCAAAGGAAGAACACTCCAGTTCATGTGAATTTATCATTTAAGATTGTTGTTGGGTTAGGAAAGCAAAATTGTTAAAATAATGTAATAGGCTTGGCTGCATGCAGTTGCACAGACCTTGCCAGGATAAAGTTTCAGAGCAGATCTCTACAAACATATCTTTACACGTGAGAGAGACCACTAGATGGCTATCTCTTACATTCCTATGCACAAACCAGAAAGAGTTTTTCCTCTTCTGGTGTATCAATATAATATGGAATCCTGAAATGTTAATCAATTTTCTTAGTCACATTAAGATGTTTATTTAGAAAATATATCTAATGAATATAACAGATGGAGTAGAACATAAATAAAGCAAGTTGGGTGGTCCTGACCCCTGTATCATCTCTCAATATTTCCTCTTTCTTTTTGGTTTATGTTCAGCCCATATTGACTTTTGACTTCCTTGAACACCAACAGTAAGAAGATGTTGTTTCTTCTTCCTGGACCACTCCCTCCCCACTAATAAACTAGCTCTTCACCTTTCAGATCTTAGGTGTTACATTAAAAAAGCCTTCCTTGTTGATTCAACTCAGGGGTCTCTTTTGAGTGCATCTATAGCACTTTGGCCTTTCCCTACATGGCAACTGCTCAATTCAAATACACATCAAACTCATTTTGTAGCTACTCTGTGGCTTTAAGTAAATTCTACTTAACGTAACAAAGACAGTGACAACAACCTTTAGAAATTATTTTGTAGATTTAAAGAAGACAGTTAATATTAAAATACCCAGTCCAGTGTGTATCATAAAGTAAGTGTCACTAAATTATAGCTATTATAATTACTAAATAAAAAAACAAACTCCAGTTGCAACATGCATCTGCTTCAACCTGTGGTTTATCTAATAATTTAAAAATCAGCTCATTTTTCCTAGTCAAGCAATGGGATTTTCATCATAGAAAACAAAAAGTACTTTTAGGGCCAGGTGTGGTGGCTCATGCCTGTAATCCCAGCACTTTGAGGCTGAGGTGGGCAGATTACTTGAGGTCAGGAATTTTAGATCTAGTCTACATGGTGAAACCCCATCTCTACTAAAAATACAAAAATTATCTGGGTATGGTAGTGGGTACCTGTAATCCCAGCTATTTAGGAAGCTGAGGCACAAGAATTGTTTGAACCTGGAAGGTAGAGGTTGCAGTGAGCTGAGATCATGCCATTCCAGCCTGGGAGACAGAGGAAGACTCCATCTCAAAAAAAATAAAAGCCGTTTTAGTTTTCGAGCCCTCTATTTTCTTAATAAGTCACTGTGGCTACTACAGCTAATTGATTCCTGGCTTTGCCAAAGGAGGCTGCATCTGTACTTTCTCCATTTCTTTTAGCATATTTTTGGAAAAAGAACTCTCCCTACTCCACTGTTCTGAATGCCAGTTCTCCAGCACCCTCTAAAGCCTCTCCTATCTTTTATCTTTTCTTTTCTATTAATAAATACAACTTATTTACCTCATATCTGACTCACAGGCTATACATACGCTCACTTGGGGCTTGAGTTGTTGTGGAGGTGGGGAGAGACCCTTCTCTGACATATCATTCAGCCTTTTCCATCTTCTCTCTTCCTTTACAAGCTTCAACGCTATCCGAAAGGACTTTCTGTGATAATGGATGTAATATATGTCTGCGCTGTCCAACTTAACAGATGCTCAACAGACACATGGGGCTGGCTGAGTACTTGTAAGTGGCTAGTGGATCTGAAAAATTTAATTTTTAATTTCTTACTTTGAACTAATTTATATTCAAAATATAAATATTTTTGCCTAGTATCTACCATATTGGGTGGTGCAGGGCTACTTGCTGATTCATTCTTCCTTACATCCTTTTCCCTCCCTAAATTGGATGCATTTCTTTCCACTTCCTATTTCACTACTGTATGGCTTCTCCAAGAGGTAAGGGATCTTAATTGACAATGCTAATAGACTCTTCATTTTGATCTATTGGGAGCCTGTAGCCTTGCTGAAAGTCCCCTTCAGAACCTCTCTCCTTATAATGTTGTTCTTTACAGGTTTTCTCCACTTATTATCTGTACTTCCTCGCTTTTTCTGTCCATCATGTAAAAAAGGCTGGTGTTTCATGAAGGCTGTCCCTGACACATTTGTTCCCCTGATAAAGCCTCTTCCTATTAAGTGATCTCAGTCACTTACAAAGCTTAAGCTACCACCTCCAGGCACATAACTACCAATCCTAGAGCTCTCCTAACACCAAACTGGTAATATAAAACTGCCTTCTGGAAAATCCCACTTGGATGTCTGTCTCATAGGCATTTTCAACTGAAAACATCTAAAATGCAGCTCTTTATCTTCTCATCATATTTTAACCCTTTAATAGTATCTCTCTTAGTGATGACACTCTTTTGAGTCAATCAACTAAGAAAACTGAATTCTTTCCCCGCTAACCAGTGAATCACAAGGTCCAACCTATGCTGATTTGTCAACATCAACTTTTCTTCCCTTACCACCAGTACTCATTTGGGAATCTTATTCTTTGATTGTCACAGTGAAAGACTCTTCTTCCTCAGAAGAGACATCCCCCCATCCCTGCTCTGGACGACAAAATCTATCCAGAATGGTATCATAAAAGTCGCTCTACCTCTATGGAACTGATGTGTGATAGATGACACCTCACCTGCCTTGGAGACTCCTAGGTTATATCCCCATAGCTACCTTTTCCACAGCTCTTTCCAGCTATATATTTTGGGGTGGTATTTTCCTTTTGCTTTCCACGGAACTAACTTGATTTGTGGCTTTTTTTTATTATTATACTTTAAGTTCTGGGGTACAGGTGGATAATGTGCACATTTGTTACATAGGTATACACGTGTCATGGTGGTTTGCTGCACCCATCAACCCATCATCTACATTAGGTATTTGTCCTAATGCTGTTCCTCTCCTAGTTCCCCACCCCTCAACAGGCCCCAGTGTGTGATGTTCCTCTCCATGTTCATGTGCTCTCATTGTTCAACTCCCACTTATGAGTGAGAACATGTGGTGTTTGGTTTTCTAGAGAGTTGTTCCAGAGTTAGTCTGCTGAGAATGATGGTTTCCAGCTTCATCCATGTCCCTGCCAAGGACATGAACTCATCTTTTTTTACAGGTGCATAGTATTCCATGGTGTATATGTGCCACATTTGCTTTATTTAGTCTACCATTGATGGGCAATTAGGTTAGTTCCAAGTCTTTGCTATTGTGAATAGTGCTGCAATAAACATATGTGTGCATGTGTCTTTATAGTAGAATGATTTATAATCCTTTGGGTATATTCTGGGTGGTATTTTCTAATTCGATTCTGAGACCCACTGCTAAGGTGATCATATAATTTGTTTTTCAAACTAGAATACTTTTTAAAAGAAAAGGGGTGTTACTAATATTTATACTAGGAATAAGTTGGGACAGTCCTAGAAAAATGGAGATGTTAGCTGCTTACCAATTGTTGATAGAGTTAACATATTAAGAACTATATAAACTATAGGTAATAATAATAATGATAGCTAAAATTTCTTGAGAGCTTAGCATGATCCATTCACTTTGCTGAATGCTTTATAAAATTTCATACATTTAATCTCTATTAAATAGTTATTATTTCCTCATTTTATACGAGGAAACTAAAGGTACAGTACTAACCTACACGGCTGGTAGAAAATTGAACTGGGATTTGAAGGAGACAGTCTGACTGACAGTTGCCCTCTAAACTGCTCACTAGATTGGATCCAGGTTACCCTGTCTTTTCTGTACTGGTCATTAAACTTTTTCCTATATATTCACCTCAAACTTGTCCATCTTATTATACTTAATTTTTTTTAAAATTAACTATCTTCTGAGCTCAACTGCTAGGTTTACTCTTCAACTGGGTTTCTCTTTGTCATATCCTGGCCTGTTTTTTCCATATCACAACACAAGATACATGCAAACTGGTCAATATATACATACCATAGCAATTTGCACAAAACTAGCTTAAAAAATGACTAGTTTTCAGCCAGGCATGGTGGCTCATGCCTGTAATTCCAGCACCTTAGGAGGCCAAGGCAGGTGGATCACTTGAGGTCAGGAGTTCGAGATCAGCCTGGCTAAAATGGTGAAACCCCGTCTCTATTAAAAATACAAAAATTAACCAGGCATGGTGGTGGGCACCTGTAATCCCAGCTACTCTGGAGGCTGAGACAGGAGAACTTCTTGAACCTGGGAGGTGGAGGTTGCAGTGAGTCAAGATAATAAAAAAGACTAGTTTTCTTTGATTTGAAAAATGTACCTTAAATGTATGACCAAATTCTTTAAGATGCTCTAAATATAGTTTTTGTACATTTAAATTATCTCTGGAAAGGAAGGAATTACAAGATATAAATGTAGTTTTATATTTTAAAAAAACCCCTCTCATTTCTATTCATTGTCATAATTCCAAAGGTTAGTACTGTCCCTATTCTAGCAGATATTCAATAAACAATTCTGGGATGAATAATAGTTTATTTAAAATATCACCCCTCACATCTGTATTAGTAGAGATAAAAATATTTCCTTGATGATTTTAGGCTGCAGTGAGTTTCCATTTTGAAATTTTCTTCCCATAACCTTTGATTCTTGTCTTATAAAATACCAAAATGCTATAGATCTTTTAAGTAACTCAATTAAATGAGTCTGGTATACAAAACCACACTACAGTAGCAGCTAATGTGTTGAGAAGAGGAATGCAGCATAGTACCTGAGAATCCAATAACAAAACCAACTTAACTTAAAAGTTTGCATGCTTGGATTCACTACTTTGTTGCTCAGTGGACATTTTTCTGTTTATTAGGGACCACTCACTATTCCCTGCTCCCAGCATGGAAATTTCTGGTTTACTTTCAGGAATATAGTGAGAATAATGTAAAAAGATGAAATATAAATTGAAAAATTATCCTGTGATGATTTTTTTAATGCTTTAAGATTACAGGATAGAAAAACATAAATATCTTATTTTTTAGATAATGTAAATTCTTAATTGTGGCAGGTGCTATTATTTTTAAAAAATGATCAAGAACCTCTCATAAATTCCAGAATATAATTTCCCATTTCCCACACAAATTACTAATTCTTCATTACCTAATTCTTCATAATCACTAACGAAATATGCCAACCAACCACGTAAACACGATGAGAGCCATGCAACATAACTGATTAATGAGAGGGATATGAGGAATGAAAAAATAAAACATCTCTTTTTAGAATTTAATATTGGGTTTTATGACTTAGTCTTAACTGACTTTCCCTTCTGGTTAAAGTCAATTTGTTTTATTGATTGTTTACTTATTACTATCCCACAACATTTATTCTCTAGCCTTAGAGAAAGAAAATACATGACCACTATGACCAGCTCAAGGATCACAAATGAAGTGAACTTTATTATTTCATCCTCTTACAGGGCTCATTTGATTGAAAACCAATCAGAAATAAACTTTTCTTCCTTTTTAAGGAAATGAGACAAATATAAAAAAGAAGATAGAAAATGATGGTTTTTATGACTACCATGCACACAGATCTATATTGGAAAGCCTAACTGTGTTATGAATGATCATTCCCATCTACCTATTCTGCTATTAGGAAACCAATTCAAAACAGCATTCGGTCAGCTTCCCAGAGCCTTGTGGGGTATTTAGAATTGTGTTTGATAGATGAGTTCAATAAATAAAGACTTGTGAACTGCTCATAAATCATAACAAACCAATAAATTTTTAGTAAATACAAACAAAAACTGTATCTTCTTTAAAACAGCAAAGTGGCATAGACAGTGCTTGGAATTAGTTAAGAAGATGTTACTAAAAGTATTTGTGTTTTATTAGAGGATAAAGCAAAGTCCTATTTTGAACAAATCAATGAAATATAAATTTTAGCTACCACACCCAGCCTTTAACTCTTCTCATAAACTGTTTACAACTGTAACTTTAGCAGACATTTACAGTAAGCTATTTTGTTTTTAACTTGCAACCTTGTTCCCTTGATTCTGCTTATTTGATAAAACATGCCATGATAATTCATTTCTGTTAGCAAAAAAACCACTGTGAAATTATTGTTTCACAGAAGATGTCCAAAGACCTTTAACTATCTGGAGTTAAAACTGTGGAGTGTTTTTCCTCAACAGATTGCATTTTTGTCATATTCTCTCTGCCTTGGGAATATAGTGTCTCATGCTGACCTTTGAGTAGAAAAATTGATTATTTGAGGGCACAAAGACTACAATGAGATTTTGGAGCAAACCGAATAAAAGATGTTGAAGGCCGTTTCTGCAGCCAAAGAAATGTTGTTCAAAGCATAATATACAATAACAAGGACATACTGCTATTATAGTTTTTGACTTTCAATTCTGCCTGGAATTTAAGACACTGAATCTTCCCAATACAACAGACCTACGTTTCAACACTACATCTATACTTTGAATATTAAAGAAGTGAGACCCTCAAATTCAGAACTCTTAAATGTAATTGTGTAGATTTTTGCTTGCATCTAGGAAGCTTCTTAGTTTCAAGCCCATATTCTTTGCTTAAACAATGGTTATAGAAAGTTCAGGATGTTTATACCTTTGGTATAGTGAACATACATAAGAAATTATAATGCATAAGAAATAAAGAAACTTTAAAAATGTGTTAGTTTTCTAAAAGTGCCAACATTAATATATGTAAGGAATATTTGTGTGTGTGTATGTGTATCTGTGTGTGTGTGTGTGTGTGTGTGTGTGTGCCTGCTTTGGAAGACATCAATGGAACTTCCTCATTCTATATAGTCCCCTAGGATTCATTTCCTCCATCTAGAATCACTTCCTAATTGAGTCTATTGTATAGTTTTTTACACTTATTACATATATAGGTAATTCTCCACTCACAATGTTTTTGAAGGACAGTGACATTTTAGTTTGTTTTGAATATCCATTCATGTTTTTCTGCCTGCAGGCAGACATAATCAACTCATTCATCGATAAGTTCCCTTATAGGCAAATGGACTATTTTTGAATTGATATGGGCAAGAATATGCACGGATTATGCAGCCATTAAAAATCACTCTTGGCGGGGCACGGTGGCTCACTCCTGTAATCCCAGCAGTTTGGGAGGCCGAGGTGGGCAGATTATCTGAGGTCAGGAGTTCAAGATCAGTCTGGCCAACATGGTGAAACCCCGGCTCTACTGAAAATACAAAAAATTAGCCAGGCATGGTGGTGTGCACCTGTAATTCCAGTTACTAGGGAGCCTGAGGCAGGGGAATTGCTTGAACCAGGGAGATGGAGGTTGCAGTGAGCTGAAATCACGCCACTGCATTCCAGCCTGGGCGGTAGAGCAAGACACTGCCTCAAAAAAAAAAAAAAAAAAAAAAAGAAAGAAACACTCTTGCCAATAATTTTTACTATTGGAGAAAATATTCAAGGTATATTTTTAAAAAAGCAGATACAAAACTGTGTATACATTATAATTAAAATAATGTGCATTACATATGCATATATTTAAGATATAAATATATGCATATTATATCTTAAATAAATGCATAATATATATTTCAAATACATATACATTCTCATATTTCTGGAGACTATGGATGATTTTTATTTGTATATTTATACTTTGCATAATTTCTTTATCTTTTATAATGAATATTATCTTAAAAAATCGGTAAAAATAAGCATTATTCTGAAAGAAATCCCTACAGACTCAATTAAAGCCTCATTAAAATGGTTCCTATTGTTGCACGATCCAGGAAAACATGATACGTAAAACTGTCATATGATGATGCTTTTGTGGTGTCTCTGTAATTACATCTTTTGAGATAGAATCTGAGATACACTTGCTTTACACCAGATTTTGTTCTGCAGAGAGCAGATGCAAAGATGTTGTGAAATGTTAGTGTGTTTGTAAGTACAGACTGGATTTGCACGACTTAGATGTCTCTTTCAAGACATCTAGTTAATTTCCAGTTAATTTCTATCAAGATTAATTTTCTGGCAAAACATCAACAGCTAGTAATGTTTGAGATATGAATTTCAAAGAAAATATTTATGTTTATCCTGGAGAAACAGAGTACTAAAGAAACTTGTGTTTTAAAGATCACTGGCTTTCTTTGATTTTTTTCTCCTCCATTTTAGAGACAACTCCCAATTCCTGTTTATTTATGGCATAGCTACATTTCTTTCTTTTAATCTATGAAATATGATTATTTCTATCTCTCCCCTCTTTTTTTTCTATCTTAGTAAAGGTCATTTCTTCTTTCTAACTAACATTTACTACATATCTTGACTTTTATCTTTCTACCTGCTTTTCAATGCATTAAGATAGATATGTACATATAATATACATACATATATAATACTATAAATAGTATAATTTAAATAGTATCTATTTAATTACCATATATAATATATATAGTACTGTATATATGGTACTATATAAACACTATATATATAAAATATATACACATTATATATAATATACACTATATATAATATATACACATTAGTACACATATAGTACTATATATATGGTACTACATACACACTATGTATATAATATGTACACATTATATATAATATATGGTACTATAGACACGCTATATATGGTATTTATATAGTTGTTATTTATATATGGCATTTATATATGGTATTTATATAGTTGGTATTTATATATATGGTATTTATACAGTGGGTATTTATATAATATATGGTACTATATACACACTATATATGGTATTATATACATACACTATATATGGTAATTAAATACCATATATAGTGTGTATATCGTACTAAATATATGGTGCTATATACACTATATATATATAATATGTACTATATATGGTACTATATACACACTATATACTATATATATAATATGTACACATATATAATATATGGTACTATATACACACTATATATGGTATTTATATAGTTGGCATTTATATATGGTATTTATATAGTTGGTATTTATATATATGGTATTTATATAGTTGGTATTTATATAATATATGGTACTATTACACACTATATGTGGTACTATATATGGTATTTAATTACCGTATATAGTGTATATATATAGCACTAAATTATACAGTACCATATATTATATAAATACCAAATATAAATACCAGCTATATAAATACCATATATAAATACCAACTATATAATATGTATACATTATATATAATATATATACATTATATACATATTATATATAATATATATATAGAGAGAGCTTGTCTTGATTCAAGTCTTTTCTTCCTACCCCACACTGTTCTGTTTTTTATGGGGGTTTGACATCTTCTGTAGGACCAAAATAGATGGTGTCTGTTAGCTTATGCCTAGCACAAACAATAATTTGGGCTTTTGCTTGTTGGGGCTAAAAATAAATTAAAATAATTGATATTATCTGGAGAAATACTACACAAATTATTTTGGCTGGAACACCAAATAAGGTGAAAGTGAAGTTTGAGGACTACTTTAAAATTAACATACATGGTATAATTTATTTGAATAATTAAAGCCCACTTATTAGCTACTTGGTCAAGTTGACTTCCTAAGAAATGAATACAAACAGACATTTTGTGCAAACAAATATCTCTAAGAAGAATGTAATACTCTTTCAGCAATGAGGAGATTTGCCCTATGTGTTGTAAGAAGACAGACTGATCTCATTAGTGCATCAAATGAACTATGTGTACAAATTTTGGTACATTTCTGTATTTCTCTTTTAATTCTGGGCTGGTGGTCCCCAGAGACAAGTAGGATAATAGACACACTATGCTAGCCATTGAAATGGCTTTTGGTTAGGCTACTGTTCTTTACCTTCATTAAAGATGACATTTGATGGGCCCACTAATTTCAACATATGAAGAGCACAGCCTATTTTCTGCAATATGCAAATTGCTAATATCAAAATGATGCTTTTTTTCTTTGCAAGTTAAATACCTTTATTTACAGCATTTTTATTCACAAACAGAAGAAAACAGAAATTACAGGAAAATAATCTCTTATGTGTCCATAGAATTATTCTGTGGGACCAATAAAGGTTTGGGAATATTTGTATGTTGGGGTACGTATATAATGTTCATTTCTGAACATTATACATATGCAATAAAACACAAAAGGATAAATGAATGGCAAAGTATAAATTATTTTAAAGAATCTGGTTTGTAGGCATACATAACACCTTCTAAATCCTACTATTTGGAAAGAACAGATGAAATGTAACAATTTATGCTGCTTCATTAACAATACCTCTGGGAATCCAACCTTTCAGAGGTGTCAGTGTTTCCCTTGATCAATTTGAGTAACTTCAAAAGGAAACCATAGTCCAACTGCAGTTTCCATAGAAACATCATTTTATAAGATGCATCTACTAAATGGGGGTATCTCATTCCATTTTGTTTCATATATGTTGTTATTTGTAAATTTATTTTAAGATAAATAAATTTATTTTAAAGACATGCATTTAGAAAAGCATGTGAAGTGACAAAATAATTAATTGGAAGTCTGAACAAACTTAAATAGAAGTTACAGTAAACACTCTGAATACTACTATATTTAGGCTGCTATTACTGGTTGACTTACAAATATAGAAACAGGATTGATAAATTTAGCTATTTTAAATTACTCAGCAATTTAGTACTTTGAGCTAAGCTGCATTTTTTTGAAGGCCACTTTGTTAGATTGAGATGTTATGAAATATCCACTATGGAATTTAAAAACCAAGGATTATAGTTTACCTTATGCTTCTTTCAGAGTGCATTTTCCCCTTTCTAAAGTCTCAATTGTTTAATTTTGTAAAAAACTATTAATACAAGAGTGATTTAACTAAAAAAAATACAAGAGTGATATTTTCAACCAAGACCTAATGTAATACATTTTGAAGAATTGCAATAGCAGCTAACAATGAGAAACAGGAAACTTTTGTACGTTGCTAATAGAAAAATCCTTTCTATTTCTTGTATGCTTTTTGTTGTCAGTAGAAGTATGTCTGCATTAACATAAAAGGAATATTTAAAACCATGTATTCTAGGCCAAGAACAACTTGATAGGATTGCATACTCCAACACCTAACCCAAAGCACTGTCTTCCAAACAACTGGCAAGAAACCAAGATTCAGGAGAGTAATTTTTTAGTGCCGTCACATGCAGTATATGACATACAAGCATCAAACATTACCACTTTCAATAAACAGAACAGAGGAAGATAATGCTTTTATAAGTATGCAGATGTCACCTTAACACAAAACTATAGATGTATAAGACAATAATCCCTCCTACCTTGATGAAGACAGAGAAGAATGACTTATAGAGGCAAGATGTGGGTTTAATTCTTAATTTCTTTTTTCTTGAACCTCAAATATACTTGATGAACATACCATACAAAATATACGTTAATTTAAATGGTAAAGGTTATTAGATTTCAAAAGCAGCCTGCTGATGGTTTTTGGTGATTATATTTGCACTTATTTTTACTATACATAAAAATTATAATATTAAATGAACTAAAACAAAGACCAGAAAACAAAACAGGACTAGACTAAATTATATGAATGAATTTTACTTTCGAAGCTAAAGTGCAATAATTGATCATTTTCTCATGAATTATGTATTGTCTAAAAATAGCAATACATACAGTCTGAGGCAGATACAGAGAGGCATAAAATATCTCAGTAATTTTACAATTTGGTTGTCTATTTGGAAATTGATACTTTTATAGGCTTGGTTATAGAAATAAGCATACATACCCTGGTCTAACGCTTCTTCTTCTTCTCGTTTTGGCTGCTGTAATAAAGGAATCTTATCTTTATATTCTGTTTCTGTAAAAGATCAAAGCAGCTGGGCATAAATTTGCAGTATATCTTACACACTTTCAATAATTAAATATGCCATCGACATAAAAATACTATTTAGGGTCTTGTGCTTATTACAGTATTAAAAGTTTATATGATAAAAATGCTCTAATTCATAAGCTGCCTGCACCCTACCCCCCAGCACAACCTACCAACTACCAGACATCTAACTTAATAACTAGGTCAACCACCATTTCAATAATCTATTAATGATACAGAATTTACAAAATGCATTGACAAAATGACTAATATTTGTTTGCTTTAAATTAAATTTAGCACTGTTTTAAGAACAATTTAAGAACACTTTAAGGCATATTCTATAAATATATTCGAATCTTAATAAATAGCCAGATTGCTATGTTAACTTCTCTCATAAATTTTCCACTAGAAAGAAATAAGAAGCTGCTCTAGCATGTTAAGACTGAACTTGCAAAACTCAGTCTAGACTTTGCAATTTTACATTAAAAAATGGCAGTCAATATGACCATTTTGCTGATGAACAATATATATTAGTTAAAGAACAATCCTGAGAATTAGATAAAAAGTCAAGACTAGCAATGCTTCACAAATCAGTAACTGTTCTTTGCCTCAAGAGAACCATTAAATGGATTATTTAAAGTATGGCTAGGGATGATGACCATTTTCACTGGCAAACTGTAGTGATCTTTAGAACATGGTGGATAAATTCATAAATTGTGTAAGTCATTACTGGTTAGGGAAGGAATTAGATGAGGAAATGAGAAAACATGAATTAAATGAAGAAAGGTCTACATTTATGGGATTGGTCCCAAAATGAATCTGTTTCATTCCTGGCTGAGATTTTTCTCTTCAACTGTTTTGATGGGGATGTGTTAGGAAGGGGAGATAGGACATGAAAGAGAAAATGAGAAAATGCAAAATATGTGTGTACATGTGACTGGCAGACAGAAGAAGGGAATAAAGATGAGTTTCAATATTAATCACTTGAACAAGATACATATAAAATAAAAAATACAAAATCATATATTACTATATATTAAACATCAATTATTACCTTTGTGATGTTCATGCATCATAACCATATCAGACTTCACAGGAATTGGAATATTGGCCTCTGGTGGTATGGTTCTGAACGTATCTGGAGCTACATTCTGGGTACAGGTCATGAAAGAAACTGCATGCTTGGCTTCCATGTAATACATGATGTATAAGTTGCACATTTCATCACTAGACGTGCCACTGCAGGCAAAAAAAAAAAAGGTACATCAAATCAACCATTCACATAAAACACATTCTTAATGTAAGACAAATGCAGCCATTAAATCTGCCAGCAATAGATTCAAAGGTAGCAATATTGTGCATTTATTTTACAGCTTTCATTAAAACCCATCACAGTTTTCTACGTCAAAAGCACATTGTCAAAGGCATATTTCTACTTAACAATGGAGTGCTAGTTTGCCGACACACCACGAACACTATTAAATACCACAGATGAAAATGGCATTTTAGTAGATGAGGGATATGGTACTTTCTTTTCTCTCTTAAATCCTCTTATTCTATAGTCCCCTTCTATTTGCTAAAAATTCACAGACTGGGAAAAGTTACTGTTCTCATGGAAAATCTTAATTATTTCCTTAACAATGGTAAAAATCAGAACCCTTCAATAGAGTTATCATATATTATTTATAAGATTTAAAAATGGCCTTTCCTATTAACACCAAAAATCTCGGGCCTTATTTTGGTAAAGTGCCTCCTTCCTCATGGCCAGATGAATCTGGAATCACGTGTCCACACTAAAACATCCAAAGTGTATCCCTGACGTCTGACTTGACAACGGGGCTTTTATAGCAGGGTTGAAAATAACGCCTCAGGAATGACTCAAAATGAAATCAGCACTAATCTTTTTTAAGGGTTGAGATGTGACGGAAGTAGTGCTGTACAGTTGAATGACTCAATGTTAAAAATAGATTTTAAAACAGTAGACATTTCCAAGAAAAAAGGTCCCAATGATAGAAAAAATATCAAGTAGTTTCCAAAACATGTATTCTGCTTCCTCATGGGTTATTACATATTTCATTCTCTTGAGTATTATTAGGAAGGAACTATTTAAGTACATCTTCACAAGATGTTTATATAGCAAAGTTGTTTGGGAAGAGGAACACTTCCATTTTAGTATTAGTACTGACAATTTTTAGCAAGCCTATACTAATAAAAAAAAAAGGCTATGAGGTAGGTTATTTGCTGTACAGAAATATATACGTGTTGATTTTTCCAACAATGTCATGCAGCACTCACTTTCTCTCCATAGCAACAGTAATGACATCAGCAAGGGAAGGAAAAAAATAAAAATCTTTTCCAAATAGGGATTTAATTTCTCTAAGCTTTGAAAATGTAGAGGTCTTGAGAGACCACAGGAATAAGCCCTTGCCATGGGAAGCTCTGTTTATGCTTTAGAAATCATTTGGCTTCTCACTCTCTGAATCTGATACCTGTCAGAGTAATTGCCTCTCCCGTGAAATATAAGCAAACGGTGAAGTGCAAACCCAAACAAACATCTGTTCACTACACATATCTTCATGGTGTCAAAACACCATTCCTAAGAATTACATTTTAACAGCCTTGAAGGTGGTCAGTATGTGCCATAAAAAGAATGGCTATTGCAAAAATAATAAACTGGAGCCTCCTGCCATATTATCCTTCTCTTTCCTGCTTAAAAAAAAGGAGTATGTGTAAATCAACCAAGAAAAAGGGAAAAGGAATTTAAGATGTAGCTCCAGCTTTAAAAACCTTTAATCACCTTGCAGAGAAGAAAAGCAAAATAACCATTTAAACATCTTAAATTAATAAAAGGAAAAACATTTTAAATTCATATAATAATTCATGAAACTTGCAATGCATCAATGGATGGGTCCTTCCATATTTTTTTTTTGGGAATGTCAATACCCATGTTTTCAATAGAGAAGGAATACCGACCCACAACAGCACATGTAATACAACAGTATTCTGATCTCTTTCTTTACTAAAAACACTACACAAAATGAAATAACTGTCACTGCTGGTCTAAATATTGTTGATCCCTTGGGCCAGTGTGTTCTCTGTTGCGTAAATGAAAATTGTTCATTCTGTGAGCGATTATACGTTTTAATAAAGTACTTAGGGAATCCTAGGATTTTTTTTAGTCTTTCTAATTTTCTTCTAGAGTAGTATTTCCATAGCTACTACTACAAAGCTTTGGTCCTTGAAATGCTTACAGAAGAGCTGAGAAAAACTTACTGTATGACCAATAGAAAATGTTGGTCTATACAAGTTAAACAATGTTGTGCTGCCTGATCCTTTAATATACAATGTGCTCATGACTGTATTGGGGGTGGATACAGTAGGTTCTATTCTGTAAATGAATCTGACCAAGTTAAGAAAAGTTGTAGTACAAGACCTGCTCTTACATAGGTGGAAACAAAATGCTAGTATTGTTTAAGAATGACCAATTAAAATTATTTCTTCACTAGAGTAGTGTGCATATAGTGAAGTTATACAAAGTTATCCAAATGAATATACACAGATAGTGTAGCTAAAAATGTTTCATAACATGTCTTATCTGTATACAGAGAGGTAAATATCTATGTATATTCTATCAATATCTTTCCATCTATCCATCTATTCAGATAAACACATAGTTTAACCTTTCAGAAAAATCCATTAGAGATTTGAGAAGCAACTAATATTGCAAAATTTTAAAATAACTAATATAAAATATCTTGTTAATATATATTCCCTCAAAGATAACTCTGGTGTTTCTAAACTTGTTACATGTGTATTTAGAAGAATTTATTTTTATATACACTTGAAAAAAAACTGTACTTAAAGTAAAAATTTCATTTCAAACAAGTGAAAGGTGATTAAACTGAGAACAAGGAACTAAACTGTGCAATGTGGGCTAAAAGCAATAGTTAAGACAATAATTTACACTTACTAAATTATAAATTCATTTTTATCACCAAAAAAGCAGTAAGTAACAATTAAAAAACAAAAGCAAATTATAGATAGTAATTATGGAGAAGAATATGAAATAAAAAGTGGCATAAGTTTAGAATAATTTTTATACTAATATTGGAAACAAAGGCAGCATATACTAGAAATAGTGTATAGTAAGGTACAAAGTTACATGTTTGAAACACATATGTACTTCAATATAGCAAATAAAGAAAAATCAGTAACTGAGTAATATAACTCTTTGTCTTCTGCAATTTACGATCATTATTATTTTAAATAGTACATTTGAGAAAATAAAAAATAAAAATATGAGCTAATGTTGCAAGTTACTTCCTCAAAAGTGAATTATCTTGCCATTTACTGAATTAAATTTCGAGAAAAACTATACATATATGTGTAAGAGTATACATATATGTATGTGTGTACACACATGCACATATATACACCCACACAATATGCTAATTCAGTTCCACATATATTATATGTTAATTTGATACACATATAAATATGTTCAGATTTACACACATGATTTTCTGAGATGTATTAATCAGCTTACCAATACAGTTCATTTGGGGTACCAATTCTATGATTCAAAATTGAATTGACCCAATAATTTAGGAATCTTTGCTATCACAAGGAAAATTTCATTAAAAAGGCTGGAAAAAAGAGTCATACTTTATTCCTTTCCATCTATAATTAGACTTGTAGTCAAGGTAACTCTGAGCTCCTACCTGACAGAGAAACTCTCATATGCTAAAAATTTTAGGAGTCAAATCTCCTTAGCACCAGCATCACAGTTTGCTTATTTATTTTACTATTATTCACCTTTCATTCAAAAATAAAAAATCTCATTTTAAAACAGACAAATTGCATTCTGTATTTCTAAGGGAGTATTTTGACAACGTACCCTTAATTTCCACAGAGATCAACATATGCAATTCAACGCTACTAATCTGCGTGATTTATTAACATGAGAAAATAGGAAGAGAGGTTATGTCCACTGAAAGCCCATTTAAACATTCCCCAATGCCAGTGTGATTCCCTAAAATGATGACTGCTGGCATTACTTTATATTCCAAAATTACAGTAGTGCATTTCTTTCATCTTATTGCATAAAAGTGCTTATGTGATGACTTCCTGTTTTATGCTGGCATACTTAATATAAATAGCTTTATGTCTGACATAATGTGTGAGCCTGAAAATTGTAAGCCCTCAATATGTGTTGAATGAAAGAAGAATAAATAATCTTGTTTAATAAATGTTTACCACTTTATATGACATAGTATGTTTGTCCTAATATACTACCGAATAATAATTCAGGTCAATTTTTTGAACTCCACTGATCTGTGGGATTTCTGAAACTATTTATCAATATCTGTTTATCCATCTCTCTAATCTATTTATTTAGGTTCCATGAGTCCTTTTATAAAACTGTATTATATTAGAAAGATATGTAATACAAGATATGTAATACAAAGTACCAAGTATTCTGAAATGTATCACTTAAAAAATTCTGAATATTATTGTATTCATGTCTATATCACAAACACTTCACTAACTCAAGAATTCCTTAACTTGTACCCCCTTTATATTCAACAAATATTAGGCTTGAAAATAGCCAAATCTGGTAATATTGACTTTGGAAAGAAATATAAAAAATTTAAAGAAGTCATTTTACAAAACTTTTAATTTTAATCATTTCTTAAAAAGTTTCAGGGTGCTTTTAAATGTATACATTAAAAAGTTATTTATCATGTAACTTTATTTTTGCATGCAATATATTTAAAAATACTGATTAAAGTTCTATTTTGGTATCCATGAATATTCATAGTTTCATGAAATGACCCATGCCAAATGAAAAATATGACCAACCAAACTGGCCAAATGGTAAATATTACCTACCTATTCCCAATAATTAATATTAAATTTTAGCATATAAACTTCTAGCCTGATTAGCTCACTTAATGAGCTTAATCGGCTGACTTAATTAAATTCTACTTTTTATTTAAACTTGACTAAACATATGAAATGAATTTAGAGAAGTATCATCCTGAATATAAAATATGTAATGCAGTCAGGCACAAAATATTGCTTCTTCCCAGATCAATCAGTCGTACTATGTTGTCACTATATAATACTTTGGTGCAACTTTGTTTAGGAATATTATTCATCTTTACTATTTAAAAGTAAAAGATATATAGGGGTAAAATATTTTACCATTAAGTATATTTATTAGCATATCTTATCTTAAATATACCTACTTTTAAAGTTTTTTTTATTATTAATAATACTTTTGACTGACAATAATAAGCATTTAATCATATGTTCTTACTTATAAGTGGGAGCTAAGCCATGAGGATGCAAAGGCATAAGAATGATACAATGGACTCTGGGGACTTGGGGTAGGGGATGAATGGGAGGGAATTAAGGATAAAAAAAGACTATGTATTGGGTACAGTGTACATTGCTTTGGTGACAGGTGAACCAAAATAGCAGAAATCACCTTTAAAGAACTTATCCATGTAGCAAAAAACCACCTGTTATCCAAAAGCTACTGAAATAAAAAATGATTTTGTAATATAAGGTATGATGTGATTTTTTTGACGTATTGACACAGAGTGGTATGATTAAATCAAACTAATTAACAAATCCATTACTTTGCTTAGATAACTTTTTTTTTTGGAGACAGAGTCTTACTCTATAGCCTAGGCTGGACCACAATGGTACAATCTTGGCTCACTGCAACCTCTGCCTCTGGGGTTCAAGTGATTCTCCAGCCTCAGCCTCCTGAGTAGCTGGGATTATGGGAACCCACTATCATGCCTGGCTAATTTTTGTATTTTTGTAGAGATGGGGTACACTATGTTGGGCAAGCTGGTCTTGAACTTGTGACTTCAGGTGATCCACCCATCTGGGCCTCCCAAAGTGCTGAGATTACAGGCGTGAGCCATCGCACCTAGCCCTATCATTTTTTTTTATGATGAAACATTTGACATTTCCTTTCTTACTTATTTTGAAATATATAATACATTATATTGACTATAGTCATTCTTCTGTGCAATAGATCTCAAAACCTATTCCTCCTGTCTATCTGAAACTTTGTGTCCTCTGATCGACAATTCCTATTCTTGCCTTCTCACCCCTCAATAACCATCATTCTAGTCTCTATTTCTATGAGTTTAACTTTTTTAGACTCCACATATAAGTAAGATCATGTGGTATTTGTATTAATATTTCTGTGCCTGGCTTAAATCACTTAATACATCCTTCAGATTCTCCACCATGTCACAAATGACAGAATTTTCCCCCTTTTAAAGGGTAAATAGTATTTCATTGTATGTAGGTAAAATACATTTTCTTCATCCATTCATCCATTGATGGATACTCAGGGGGCTAAATCCATTCATTGCTTCATGGTGGTATTTTAAGCTGAATTCCTGGTATGAAAAAATCAGTCTCTACTTTAAAGTGCTTTTCAATAGTTACTCATAATTGTTCTATCCAAGCAAATTTTTCTTCAGTTCTAAAATTTCTAGCTTAATATAGAGTTAAGCTTGGTGTTGGTAGAAAGATCACTCAACTGAAAAACTTCCTAGTAGGCTACAGTTTTTCTGTAGAACATAGTTTCCACGTAACCACAGAACAGAAGGGTTTAAAACCTGAAGCTGAGAATTCTCCCAGTACATGGAGGAGACACCTACTGGATCCAGCCTACCCTTAGATAAGTGTGATTTATACCTAAGTGTGTGTCAGGCTCAGGGGTCAACTCTGTGTCCTGTGGGAATGTGTGTTTGTATGTGTGGGTTGGAGGTAGGTGGGAAGATAGAAGAGGAAAAGGAGATATATATAGATTCATAGAGTATCATTTAATTTAACAGACATCATAAATTACTAGTTTATTTCACTGGTTACATTCTCAACTGTGATCCTGTAGTAGTCTATGGAGGTTGTACCTGTTATTTTACAAAACAGAGACACACCGCTGCCGTTACTTTTCTAAAAATAAAAAGCATATTAACTGCTCTGAAAATATTATACAATATTATGAGAACTTTTATTCATATTTAAATGTATTAAAACTGGTCTTGCTTGTCATTCCACTGGAAAAAAAATTGTTTCTGTAGTAGAAATTAAATATTCAGAATATGGACTGACCAAATAAGTTCATTTCCTATAATGTCTTTCTATTTCATTTTTATTACAAAATGGTGTTTCTTTTAGCCCACACGAGATTTATGAAAGGATAAATTAGTGTAGTCATTTTATGGTATTATTTTAAAGCAAAATGCACATTTTTAAAAAAGACGAGAGTTATTCTGGACTCATGAAACTGAAAGAGGCCTCCAGAGATCACTTTGGTCTCCCCCTAGTACTACAAAAAGTCATTAATTTCTTTGGCTGATATTACCTCACAGACAGAACTCAAAAAGAATTTGGCCAAAGTAACAACCCCGCCCCCACCCCCCTCCACCACAACAAACTGTAAAGATTCCTGTAGGCAAAACATTCTGTTTTCTCCACACTTAAAACTTGTAAGCTAGAGTAAGTAATGTGTTGAAAGGGATTTTTTACTACTTTACTTACTATAAAGGTTAATAACATAACCTGGGGCATTTAAGTAAACTGCCTATGCCTCTGCACTGACATAAAATGAACAACTGATGGATGCCCTGTGAGTCACGTTACCTCATGTATTTAAAGATTGTTAAGGAGGGACTTACTATGCTCTTTCTTTCAAATCTAGTTATACCTCGTTTGTCAGTTTTTTTCTTACCATCATCATTTCCTGCAACTCAATAATATTTTTGCTTTTCTGAAGTCTCTTCTGAAATTTAGCAAATTTATCCAAAAGCAAAGCCATTGGAAACTATTTCTGTAACAGAAGTTGATAGTTTTTTAATTTGTTCTTTCCTTAGCTTTAAAACTTATGCTTACTAATATAAAAAAGTCATTCAGAGTGACATAAAAATTCTTTTATACCGTATCAAATGCCCTGCTTTTTTTTTAACCTGCCACAGTACCTTTTCCCTTCACTGTACAGCCAACAGTAGTGTCACTATCACAAAAATCATCTTTAGTGCATCTAAAACATATTTTCAGATGCTTCCTTTCTGTAACTTCCCTTTGATTAAGAGATAAATGGTTTAAAACTCTAGCTTCCGGATGGCATCAGTAAATATTTTAAAACTTAGTTTAACATAAAAAGAAGTCTCCTTGATTCTTTTCTATCAGAAACCATGAAAAGAAACTACCTTCCTTTTCATTTAGCTAAGTTTTTTTTGAAAGGGTTCATAATGCTTTGAAAATTTTACTTAGTTTTACAGAACATCATTATTTCAAGGAGGTACAGTATTTTAAAAATTATTTAAAAGGCTTGACACTCCTTTTTGAGATATGTTGCATATTATTATCCTTATTTGGTAGACTAAACAACTGGAAATTATTAAATTCACAGGAGTTTTAACATCATGGTTCTGAATATTTAATAGGACCAAGTGTAGACTCCATATATTTGTCTAAATGTGAACACAGAGCAAAAAGGCACTTGAGAAAAAAATTTCATCATCAGTATGCTTTCTTTATTAAGATGAGTCTGAGGAAGTAATATAAAGTCTTGTGGTCATTGTAGTACCTAGAGGTATGATACTGAAGGTTTTGAGGATGCAAGAAAAAGAGAAGCATGAAAAATGAGCACATGTTCTGGAGTTTACCCAAATCAATCAGTTTTGAAATGATAAAATGCTACAGTTTGTTATAATTGTCCACAACAGAAAAATAAACTTATAATTTATTCATAAAGATAGCTGTCATCTATAATCATGTCTTATCCTAATAAAATATCTTTAGATAGTGGAATGTGCAGAATCATACCCAATGTGTGTGGCTTCTGTCCTGCCTTCACCAGTGAATACACATCTTGCAGCCAGTATGTCACCAAAACTTACATCTACTGGGTGCTCCACAGGGTAGAAAGCCTGCCAAAAAGAAAAGCACAATGATTCATTAATATTACCAATAAAATCCAGAACTACATGCGTGATTGTGTTGACGTATGTTCCTTCTTTACCCCTTTTTTGAGGGATTTGTTGTAAACGGATGTTGAATTTTACCAAATGCTTTTTCAGCATCCATTGAAATGATCAGAGGGTTTTTACTCTTCATTCTACTGATATGATATATCGCAGAACCACATGCCTTAATAATGTGAAGTTTCATATACACTGGATAGAGAGGATGAAGACAGACAGGTAAACAGACACACACACATGCACAAATAACCACTGGCTTAAAAGAGTTCACCTTTAATTAATCACTTCTACTTTATGACAAGAGCACCAAACTTTGTAATAAACAAATAAATACTATTAGCAAATGCATCCCTTAAAAATCAGAATAAATGTGGTAATAGAAGAGCTATCTGAAATCCTGTCTTTGAATAAATGATGGGATGTAAAAGGCCACCAAGATGTTTTGACCACATTGAGAAAACTGATAAAGGAAGCACCAAATTGTAAGCTGCAAAAAGGAGGTTATATAGCTTATATATACAGTAAAGGAGGATTTAGAAATTTGTAGATTCCAAAGAAATTCACAAGAGTTGCATAATAATTTTTAAAAGTTACCTTGTGCTGGTTAATATTTTTTCTTTCAAAATTAAACTAGATTTTACACACCTGTGGCAGCTGAGGGCTCTGTCGTCCAATCAGTGTCCATTGTCCATTTCTTACTCTGTATCCACTTACTACCTTCCCTGAAATAAACACAAATGTTACTCATCTAATACAATAAGGTATTAGAAAAACAAAAGGCATATTTACTTTTCTACTTTAAAACAGAAATCTGAGTATCTTCAGAGACCCAAATACTGAGTATCTTAATAAAACCAATATGATAAAACAGCATAAAATATTTCAAGATCTTATATAAAATCACTTTCATTGAAACAGACTTAAGGCCAAATATACTTTGCATTCTAATTTATGGCACCAGCAAGCACAATAGTAAATATTTATAATTCAACATGTAAAGTTCTTACCTAAATGGTGAGTGTGAACTCTATAGGCAAAGACATGCATTGGATAATTTTTATAATGGCATGAAATGTCAGAATTCACCACTGTGGGAAATGAAAACAGACAAAAATCACTATTCAACTGGAACATGACATTATTCTTGTCTAAAAGTGTGCATAGGGTATTCACAAGATGACTTAAACACACAGGTATTAAGCACTTATTCTGTGCCAGCCACTTTACTCACATGAATTCAGAACCCCTTGCCTCAGATTTTTATTTTATTCTTAAATAAAACGACTGGGACCAAATCAGAATACTCTGTCAGTGAAAACATAGGCTTAATTTGTTACCTTTAGCTTGAAATTTATCCAGCTGAGAAAGCTTAAAAATTGGTTTTTATTTTTGGAACAAAAGAATTTTTGAAAAACTGAATGCAGACACCTAAGATCACTAGATTGACAGTTCCTGTTGAGAAGAGGACATTTCATACTGTTCCTTCCTTATAGTCTAATACAGTAGCTATTCAATAAATACTTATTTTATAAAAGATGAAAAAAATAGTAACACAGAGACTATACTGGTCATTAACTTTAAGAAATGCCCAGTGAAAACAAATGAACAATATTTCATATGGTACTTTCATTAGAGAATTGTAACATATATTAATAAATAATATTATACTTATTCTCATTGCTTCTAGTAAGCTTGGGAGAATCAGCTATTATCATCCCCATTTTGCAAATAGAGAAATAAGAAACTTATATCTAAGTTTAAAGACTAAGCTGGTGTTGGACTTGCTAGTCATTTAATTTTTAAACCTTTCTATATAGAAGTTTATGTCACTGCTCATTATGCAGTGGGTCCTGTGCATCTCAAGAATGGATGATTTGTTTTTAAAATATTTAAGATTTATTCTTTAATTAATATAACACACACCTACCCAAGGGCCTAACTTCCTAGCATCTCAATAAAGAATGGAAAAGTAATAAACCACTGGTTTGGAATAATACAAAAATCTATTTTAAATCCATGGACAATAAAGAATTGGTTTATTTTTCTAAGACACAAAAATACTGGATATTTTTAAATTTTATTAAAAATATACTATAAATCCATTTCTACAGATTAGGTAATAAGGTAATGATAAATATTAAAAAATCATTACTCACCTTTTTCTCCTGCTGGGATAACAGTGTCGACAGACATCAGAAGGTACATGCCAGCAATTAAAGGCTGTCTGCAGAAAAAAGTAATATTTTTCTGAATTACCTGAAAAAGTCAAAATGACTGTTTTGGAAAAACAAGATAGACTTCAATACTATGGTTTATAAAATGTGAGGCTTGTGAAAATTAAAATGAAATAGAAAAAGAGGAGGAATTTTTTTTTCCTTAAAAAATACTTTTTCATGTGAAGGCAGACTCTAAATTGTTCCTGTGATAACTAAATTTATGTGTCGACCTGGCCAGGTGCCTGGTTGTTTGGTCAAACACCAGTCTAGGTGTTGCTATGTAGGTGATTTTTTAATGTGATTAAACTTGAATAAACTTTGAGTAAAGCAGATTATTTTCCATAATGTGGGTGGGCTTCATCCAATCCTCTGAAAGACTGAAGAGAAAAGACTAAGGTCCCCTCAAAAGGAAAGGATTCTGCCTGTGAACCGCCTTTGGACCCAAGAATGCATCATCAACCCTTCCTTTAATTTCCAATTGGCCCAGTGGATTTAGGACTTTCATCAGTCCCCACAATAGTGCCAGCCAATCCCTTATAACAACTCTTTCTTTTCCTCTCTATCCTATTGGTTCAGGTTTCTTTGAAGAACCCTGACTAATCAACTCTCATGATTCCTAGCTGTGACATTCATGCTCTGGTCTAATCCCTTCCCCTTTAATATAGGATAAAATAAGTGTAGAAACTTATCTTTTTAAAAATTTTTAAAATATTTTATTTTCAGAGATTTTGTGGGAACAGGTAGTGTTTGGTTACCTAAGTTCTTGAGTGGTGATTTCTGCGATTTTGGTGCACCCATCATCCAAGCAGTATACACTGAACTCAATTTGTAGCCTTTTATTCCCTCACCCACTTTCCCACTCTTTCCTGCAGAGTCCTCAAAGTCCACCTTATCATTCTTATGCCTTTACATCCTCATAACTTAGCTCCCACTTATAAGTGAGAACATAAGATGTTTGCTTTTCCATTTCTGAGTTACTTAGTAACTTATCTTTAACAAATAGAATATGGCAAAAGCAATGGGGTGTCATTTTGAATATTAGGTTACTGAAAGGCTCTGGCTTCCATCTTGCATGCATGCCCTCTCTTGCTTTTTGCTTACTTTCTATGATGAAAGCCAGATGTACGATGTGAGCTGCCCTGCTTATAGCTCACTTGGCAAGGACATGAGGGTGACCTCGTCGACACTCAGCAAACAACTGAAGTCTGCCGACAACCATGTGAGTGATATTGGAAGTGGCTCCTCCCCAGTCAAGCTTAGAGCTGACTGAAGCGTCAGTCAAGATTCTGACTACAGCCTCTGTATGAGACCACCTGCCTGAGGGTCCAGATAAGTGTGTCCAATTACTGACATCCAGGAAAATGAGACGATAAATATTTGTTGTTCTAAGCCAGTTAGTTTAGGTTAATTTTTACCCACAGGTAATTAATACAGTGAACTTCCCATTCTAAGTTCATAAAGATGTTAAAGTTGTTGCTCATCTAGGAAAAGTGGAACTACTTACGGTAGACGTGTGAGGTGTAAGGACACACCAGAACAGTCCTTGTGATTATCTGAAAACACACATAGAAACATGCATCTTAAATACGAAAACATCAAAAATGGATTTCAAACTAATAAGTATGAAATGATTGTAACTCAACATTTTAAAACACAAGTTATGTTTCATCTGTATGGTGCTTTATGATTTACTGAGTACTTTCATATTCAGTAATTCCTTTAATTGCCAATGTATCATAACAGCAAAACAAAACTATCATTTCATGCAGTCTATGGTATTTCTTGATACATCAAAATGATCAATATATTGACTTTCCTGCAGACATGCTAGAAAGTTGTTGCTACTCTCTATGAATTATCTATATTGTTGAAAACCCCAGAAAAGTTGCTGAACTAAAATAGTTTGCTCCATGCTGCTCCAAACAACAGCCTTTTCTATTTTTTAAAAAGTGTAGTTCATATTTAGGTTTTCATACACTTTAGGCATTACTGAAGTCTACTGACATTCATATATTCATTATTTCAAAATAGAATTTTATTGTCATAGAGACTTTTCATCTCTTCTAGTACGGCTTTCCACAGTTTGACCTGAAAAGCCCATATGCTTGCACATATATACAATGAGAAGTCCCAGTGGGAGCAACCTGAATGCTCTCAAATAAGGTGGCCTGGAGATCAGTGGGGGTCCTGGATCCACAGCTGCTCTTATGGAAGGTGGTAGTTTTGATAAGCAGCATATTTCAGCCTCAGTGTTTGGTGTGAAGATTATGCCCTCCAACGTGATTCCTTGCCACAGTGATGCATTATTATTTCCATAACCTCTACGCTGATCTTACTTCTATGAACTCAGAAACTTCAGCTAGTTTTGCATATTTCCCTGATGATTTGTAGTGTTCTCTGACTTTGTCCTTCTGTTGTAATACAGTACTTGGGCCACAAGATATGAAACATCCTAAGAATGAATTCTTATCAATTCACTAGGCTATATATAAAATCTGTATCTGACATACACCACCACAAAAACATTTGATGCTTAAAATGTTTATTACAATAAAAAATTGATGCTTCTGCTAATATTTTACCACATAAAATGAAAAAACAAAATCAGTACTGAGAGAGTTAAGAACTGTACAGAAAATGAACTCAGAATATCAAAATCATATATTCTGGCTGAAAAAGCTGGCTGTATAGACTTATTCTGTGACTAGAATGAAAATAAAAGTGAGAGATGGGAGGAGAAGAATAGACAAGAAAGTTAACTAATAGCTGAAGACAGCAGAAATGGAATCCCACTGCTTAAAAACTGAAAGATGGGAATGGTCATGAGTCAAAAAACTAAAATAGTCAAATTAGAGGATTGAAATTGAAGGAAAGGCTTAGAAAGGAAGCAAGCTATATTTATATATATTTTATATAAGATATACAAACTATATATTTACATATCAATATAAATATTGAATTTCTATTTCAATATAAATATTGCACATTTCCACATGTCAAATTTGTCAGGTAGAAAGTTTGGAATTCATTTGTACTTTTCATCACACACAATTATTTGATCATAGGATAGTGCTTTGCAGGACCATCGTCAGTTTTCAACTAGATGCTCAGTGAGTTCCTTTGTCTAAAGAAGTAAAATCTAGTTTATTTCAGTAGATTAGCACTAGTGATCAATATTTATACGAGTAAGAAAATCTAAGTAGTCTACAACTGAGATAACTTATGTAAAGCTAAGTACTCTATTTAAAGCAGAGGAAAAATTCAATAAATGCTACTATTCTCTTTGTTGTCATATTCCAATAAATTTCAGTACATGAATATTTTATTTTTAAGAAATGTATTTTCATAGCTTTGAGTGTGAAATTTCTTAATGAAAAAAACTGAAGCACATCAAATTTCTCCAAGTACTACGACTAGAAGAAAGCAGGAAAGAAGAAAGCAGGAAAAACATGGGAACATTAGAAGAGTAAAATGGTTAAAAAAAAAGAAATTAGAATTGAAATTTGGTATGTTAAAGATATTGTACAAAACATGTTCTCAGAAGGGTCTGAACTAGGTAGATATAGAATAAAACCATAAGTGAAGCAAAGAAATTTTAGTAAGATAAATACCACGGTCTGGCTAAAATGAAATTCTTAAATTAGAGGCCATGGGACCGTGAAGAAGTTGATAATGTTTCAAGGTCCTTCCACGACTTTTAGTAACAATGCACTCCTTGACCAGACCCAAAACAACCTGATGTTTTTATGTGTTTTGGGCTAGAATTCAGTTCCATGGGATCCTATGTTTGTAGAAAAGACAGTGAGGTCATTTTTCTGTTGATATTCAAATTCTTTCAATGTACATTCAGTTATTCTGCACATTATCATGCAAAAGTACTAATAGCTCTTCTTTTCAGGTGGCTTCATTTTATTCTTATTTTAGCGGTATTATTCCAAAGTAAATATTCTTTCCTTCACTGGGTTGGGCTCCAGGTTCACTCTCTTTCAAAGGTACACTGGTAAATATTTGGCCTTTAGCTACTACTGTCCTGTATTTATAGAGAATCGAACCCCAAGATATCACTGTTAAAAAGATTTTCCATAGTGGTTGTTCTCTTGCAGTAAAGTTAATTTTAGTTTAAGGGGTTTCAAGATATGAAGATGAAACTTCATTCACCAGTTAGGTATGAGGTAAAACCGAGAAGATATTTCATTATGTCATTATATTCCATTATCATGTCATATGCATGTACAAGAAGCTTTTGTAATGTTGAAGACATTTACAGTGGAAAAGCTGAAATATAATAATTTTTAAAAAGAAATGTAAAATAGCCAAGTCTAATAATGCCTGAGAGGCACATCACAACATAGGACAGTATTGCAGTGCTGGTGGTTGGATGGTAAGACTTCCAAAGAGTAGTCTGATAATGAAAGAAATGAGTACTTCCAGATACTGGATGAGACTGGAAAATAGCATTCAATCAGAATCTAATTTTAGGGAAGATGAAACTGAATGACTGCTCCACAAGGGTCTGAGTTTGTCTTTGAGAAATTGCTTTCCTCTGCTTAGGCGGAGATGCATAACCACAATGAAGTATTTTACAGCTATATAGACTCCTAGAATTTCAGAACTGAAAGGGAAACCAGACATGATGGAATTCAAATCTTATACTTTATGTATAGGAAGAAAGAGGTCACAGAGATTAAGCACATTGCCTCATAAAATAATTCAGCTAACTGGTGACACATCTGAGTATCAGATATAATTTTCTAATATTAATGTTTAATAAATGCCATTTACTAAAAAAAACCAAAAAGCAAAAATGAAAAAACAAGGATTGTATCTCTTAGAGACTTCCAAGGTTAAAATACTTTGGAAGCTATGATAAAGGAATTAAGCAAAAATGGATAAGTAATCTGTGGTACTTAAGGACATACACTTAAGTAGGAAGCTCAATTCTCTTAATGGGAGGTGAATGTATGGGATATGAGGTTATCCATCCCAAACTATTTAGCTTGCTTTTCTAGTAACAGCTCGTAGTTCCTGCTTGGATTCATAGCTAAGTAGAAAAGTATGTGGAATAATGCATGATAATAACCTACTACATCTTAGGTTCTTAGATGATCTTAGATGGTTCTGTTGGTCTCTCCTAATTTTTCCTCTAGAGATAGTGCTCTATACTTTATGAGCTCATCTTGTCCTGGTTGTTTCCTGCTTCAATAAAAAGAAAGATTAACCACTGATCCTGAGGGAACCAATGTATTGTTATAAACTGTCCCACTAATTGGGAAAGTCCTTCAGAAAGGAATTTGTAGACTGGTTTTCAATTCACCACACTTTTCTAGGAAGGTGAAGGTAAATGTTAGAGCACACTAATTTCCTACTATTCTAAGTCACCCTTCTGGATAATGGATTCTTTCTTTAAGGAGGTACTAAAAAAAATATGCCTGAAACCACTGCCAAATCTTAGGAAAAACAAAGAAGTAACATCTTCAATAATAAAAAATTAGGCTGGGCACAATGGCTCATGCCCATAATCCCAGCACTTTTGAAGGCAGAGGCAGGTGGATCACTTGACCCCAGGAGTTTGAGACCAGCCTGGACAACATGGTGAAACCTCATCTCTACAAAAAAATTAAAAGACATTAGCTGGGTGTGCTGGTGTGTGTGCGTGCAGCCCAAGCTACTTGTGAGAACTTGCCCCTGAGAGGTCGAGGCTTCAGTGAGCCATGATCATGCCACTGCACTTCAGCCTGGGTGACAAAGCAAGAATCTGCTTTTTTTTTTTTTAATTATTTTAGAGAATTTGGAAGCAAATAATACTAAACTGCATCATATCTTCCCACCCTCTCAGAGTGTTCTGAACATAATTTAATTCTCTACTCCCTCTGTCTTGAACATACAAACAAAAATGAATCAGGGACATTATTTTTATACTATCAGTAAACACAAATGACTTTGCAATAATACACATACATGTTTTGTAATAACTATTTGACTATTAAGCTGTCTTGATTTTTACCTTATGGTTCTTTGTTCTAAATTAATAACATTAAATTACTGGGATGGGATATTTTGCTGGGACTAAATCACGGCTCCCAAGGTGATCAATAGTAGGAGATTATTTGGGGATTAATTTCTAAAGTCGAGGGAAATTTCATGTAATTATAATTACTTTGAAAATCCCTTAGGAGAATCAAAAGTGAAGTCTCCTAATAGCCAGTTTCCTCAGAATTGGAACAGATCGCTGTCAGTTTTGTCTGTTGGGCCATGCTGTTTTTTGAAAAAGGTATTTCTATACAGTTAAGCTGTGTTGTTATATAAAAAAGGTTACTTCTGTGCACTGAAACTCTACTGCAGAGATGGGACATACAGATGAGAGGCAAATAGAAAATGAACCCAACTGAGAGAACAGCGGATCCAGGTCTTACGTTTACTCTGGGCTTTATTAGAAATGTTGAATGAAACTCTAGTTTTAATGACGCTAAGACACAGCTCCTTTGTTTTGTTTTTTTTCTTTTGGTACCATCCAGATTATAAACATAGGTTCTAAAGCCAGTTAACAGTACTCAAAAAAACGGTGGTCATCCAAATTAACCAGAAAATTCATAAAGTTTTTTTTAAATTAGTTCCTTCAAGACAAAATCTGAGTTATCAAATTCCTCCTAGAGAATTTATGGATCCCTGAAAGAATATTTGCAAGGTGGTAGGACTCTCCAGTTAAAGATACATCGAGATAAAATAGTCTCCATTCAAAAGCACCAACACTTTAAGCTGTCATGGCAAATGTGTATCTGCTTAGCAAAATATAACTGAAATAGGGGCACTGCTAATATATGACACAAGCTACACTGAGGTTTTCCTGGAGGCTGCTGAAAGCTGGGTTAGCAGACAAGCTTCAGTGTTAAATAAACCAGCACTATGGGAAAAAAATCTTCAAAAAGAATTCCTTTTGAAGTTGTCACTGCATTGAGTTAGCCTCTTTTGATTTTGTATTCACTGCTATGGGACTAGAAATGACCAGTTTCCATTTGCCTTGTGGCAAAGAAAAGAAGATGCATTTATCCATCCTGCAAGATGACGACTTTCACAAATGATGGCCTGTGCTGTTCCCAAAAGAGATTAAATGGAAGGCAGGAAGGCAGCCTCTCCAACCTGCTTTTATAATCGCTCTGTGTGTAGAGGATGTTATGGCACGACTAATGTCAGAGCACTTTCCTGTTTTCATCTTTTATGAATGCAAAAAAAAAAAATGAGTCTACAGTGAAGTTATGATTTATACTATTTCTTCTCTCAAAATTATGAAACTGCTCCAGAGGCATCCTTCGAAGGAAGTAAAATTAAAAGACAAAACCCACCAATCCTAGGTGCAGTTATTTTTAAAAAGTATGGTGTTAAGTTATAAAATTATTGATTGGCTTTAGAACCCTTTATTGAACTCATACACAGAAAAGTACACAAATCAGAAAGTACGGATCCAGGAAACTTAAAAAATGAACACACCCATGTAACCAGCACCCAAAAATCCTCCACTCATGCCCCTTTCCTGAGGCATTAAGTTTTAAATCTTTATATGTATGTGCATACCATATTTAAACATTTATTTGTCTTTCTGAAAGACCTGTCTTTTGACCAAAACCAAAAGACACATTTAACTAACTTGTCCACTTGCTTGAGGGGCTTTGGTTAGGCAGTTTTAAATATTATACTTGGTTACTAATAAATGTTTGTATTTTTATTTCCTCTCTCTTCCAGTCAAAAGGCCTATTCACCATTTTTTACTTTCTTACCTCTGTTTTTAAGATATACATAAAATATATAGTATTATGTATGAAACATATATACACTTTAAACGATAATCTGAATTTCCTCTTGCATTGTCTCAATTATTATCTGTTTTCCCTCCTGAGGCCAGAATGTACCTGAAAAAGTCTAGAAACCATAAAGTACTAAATCATTACATGATGAAATAAATCATGTAATGAAAAGGGATAGAAGAGCTTTGATTATAAAAGTCCTTTTAAATACAATTTAAAGTATAAAGCTGAAAACTATTTCTCATATAAAATTCTCTATTATAAATTTTGAATAGTCTTGAGGGTGTTTTTCATATATATGTGTGTGTATGTACATATATAGAAGGTTTCCTTTCATTCCCATTAGAATTCTCAACTATTTTGTGCAACAGTGTGTTGTCCCTCTTTTGCTTTACTTAAACCTCTAAAGACTAATGATAAACAAAGAGAGGAAGCAAAACTATCCCATTTTGTTGGGAACACAGAAAGTTTATATTCTGCAAAAGCTGTAATTTAATTGGAATATATATGTTTTGAAGGTCAATCTAAAATCAGTATCTACATTTTCAACCCAATCATCTTAATCCACTTAAAATACTATTCTATATTGTGTTTTGATTCTTCAAGGAAAAAATAAATCCAAAATGTCTAATTTACATACAATTATGTATGCATGTAGTCCCTGGTATTAAGGAATACACTTTGAATATAATACCTCATATGTTTGATTTAGTTAGTATCAATTTTTCAGACATTTGATATGTTTATGTAGTAAGGTAGTATGAGGATTTAAAAAGTAGCATAAGGCACTTCTAAATTGAAAAGTAGTATATAAATGCTAAGTATGATTACTATGTTAATGAAAAAATACTGAAACCATTCAGTGACCTGAATTATCTCTCAACATTCCCTTAGAATTTTGCAAGACTTTATACCATAAGACAAAGCATCAGTGTAGAAGGGTCTGTGGCTACTGATCAGATTTTACTTTACTTTCAGTTATTATTAGGGGTACATCACAGTTAAATTGTGAAACAAGGATAAGATGTACTTGCAAAGAAATGGGACTTGAAAAGTGTGGGGGAGGACAGACGGCCCCAGAAGAAGAAAGTCTTTTGAAGGTTCCGAGATGGAAAAGAATAAATAATATTTAATGAGAAGAAATGGAGATCAGGTGATGGGTTTCCAAACTGTATGAAAAGAGTTTCTGTTGGGAGAAATAGGAAGGCTAGAAGGTTCCCTTCTGGGTCTAGGGAAGGTTTACTTTTATTTTGCTAATAGAATATTCTGTCAATGTTAAACACTGTATTTGAGTGGTTTTCATCAAATACTTTTTAAGGTTGTGTATTTATTTAGGGTATCCTTTCCGTTTTACAAGTAAAACAGTCAGTTAACATAAAAGGAATTAGTACTAAATGGGAAATGGAATGTGCAATCCTAGCACTTCTCTCTAATGACTTCCTTGTTTCCCCAGAATTCCTAGAACATAATGAACAAACATGTCAGGGCCATGAAGAGAGGAGTGGGGAACAGCATGAAAGGCAGGAAGCCTGTGGGAGTGGGAGTGGACAGTGAAAAACATACCTTGGCTAGTGTTGCTAGCGCCTGAATGAGATTTCACTGAAACAAAATTGTAGCTCCTAATTTTAGTCTGTGCCAGTGGGCAAGTGACTTTTTTATTTCTCCTCTTAATTTACTTGGATTAAAAATGAAAGGGTATTTGCTATTAATTCAAATGGAATTAATTAGATGAAGATTGTGTAGCTCTGATCAGCTTCTACAAATAAGTTAATAATTATGAGTGATTAAAAAACATGAATTGTAAAGGGATCAATAAAGGTAAAGCATAAGGATTTCTCAAAAAACTAGAAGTACTAAATGTAAATCTGAAAAACTAAATTGCATGTAGAAATTTCTTTTCCCAAAAAAGACATCGCTTAAGCTAAATATTATATTGTTCAATGTTGAATTACTTTTTTAAAAATCCACATTTTAAGGGATAAAAAACATTCTGAATATATTCTTTAAAAAAGAAGTATGACTGCAGTGCTTTACATATCTTCTCATAACCAAATGAATGAAAATGTAATTCCTATTCCTTCTCTGGATCCCTTCTCAGGGGCAGTGTGGGAGCTGTCTCTCCTTCTCTCTTTTTTTTTTTTTTTTTTTTTCTCTCTCTCTCTCTGCCTAATAAATCACCCTCTGCAAAACTCAAAAAAAAAAAAAAAAAAAAAAAAAAAAAAAAAAGAAAATGTAATTCCTGATACATAATGGACATATTTGGGTATTAAAATAAACAGGTGTCCCATGGAATCAAAGATGACTAAAAATCATTTGGCTTCCATACTAAAGATGATTATTAAAGTTGAAATGCAGCAAGCCAGAGAATCAGAGAGCTCACATTTATATGAAGAGACTGGCAGAGAAAAAAAAATACTGCAGGATAATAGGCTTCTTTAGATCATTTGAGAGGTACTGAATAGTCCTAAAATCATTCACATGACTCACATCAAGCTGCTTGTGTATAATGAAGGTTAGAGAAGAACATGAAGAATATCTAATTACAATTCTGAAATCAGTGGGATTATCAAGTAACCTGATTCAGAAGTATCTCCACATGATAAGGGAAATGGATTACTTCAGACATGAAAATGAAAAGGCACAAATGAGATGAAGTAAACCACTCTGATCTTTATTAATATTAATTCTACTGTGCACCAATTCATTCCACTTCATAACTATGGCTCAAAAGACTTTTAAAAACAGTGACTCTATTACTTGTTTTATATAGTTAGAGCATGAACTTTTTTACATACACAAACTAGAAATCCAATACAAATTAAATTATTTTGGTTTCTAATAGCACTAGGCTACCTTAGGCAAGTCATTCAACCTTTCTGAGCACTGATCGTCACTTCTATAACATGGAAGGTCAAGGCCTGATGATCCCTTTTAGTTAGGCTGTTCTCATTCTGTCACCCTGAAATCTGTTTCTGCCTCTGATTTTAAAAATGAGTGCTTTAAAAAACAAGTTATTACATGGCATATAACATCCATTGGTTTTACTCCTTTTCTTTTCAGAAGAAAAACAAAAGTCATGCTTTCCTCTTCAACAGTGGCTTCTCAGCCCATTTCAACCTCTTCCCTACACTGAAAAGGCAGAAGAGGCCATGGCATTTCATGTAGGTTGAATGTTACCTTCTTGCCAATCACTTATCTTTCAGAGTTGGTTTCATGGACCTCTTCCTTTCCCTTTCTAGTATCTGTCACCACATATATTCCACTTAAAAATAAAAATGTAAAAAAATGAAGAACTATAAATTATTTCAGCCTATTCTTCAAAAAGGTACATCTAGATAAAGTGTGAAGAAGGAACATTTTCGCACCTGAATATGGGGAGGGGCATCTCTGAGAATGTCATATAGGCATTCTAAGTGTCTTCTATTAAAGAATTTTAAAATCCAAATGCCAAATTTTGTGGGAAAAGTTAAGAAAATAAACTATCCTTTGAATTTCTAAATGAAATAAAGTGCTAGAATAACCAGACAGTAATTAAATGCATTTTCTTCTTTCAAAGCTCCCCTTTTTGTAAGAGAATTGAGATTTAATTAAACTTATTTTGGTAAATGCAAATTATTCAGCTCATGTCCTAGGCCCCAGGAGATTGCCCTGACACACCTGTTGTACAGGAAAAATATGCAGGAGGGATTTTAAACCTTACGAGGAAAATTTGAACACCGGTTATCAAAGTTTAGTTTGCATAAAAATCAGTGAGGCAGCTTGTTAAAATTTCAGAATCCTGGGCCCAGTGATATTCTGGTAATACATTGGCTCTGTGAAGAAAAAATACATACTTGTGGGTGTTGAGAAATGCTGAGTATATGATTTCTGAGAAATGCTGAGGGTATAATAAAATATATTGTTTGCTAGGAAGAACAATGGCAAGGAAAACCTAGCTACCCCCTTGAAGTGGAAAACTACTTGTGGCATTCTAAAGTAGCAAGACAGTATATGTATATCATAAACTGGTTCAAACAATTCTTTATTTTTTTATTTTTATTTATTTATTTATTTATTTTTTGAGATGGAGTTTTGCTCTTGTTACCCAGGTGGGAGTGCAATGGCGCCATCTCGGCTCACCACAACCTCTGCCTCCTGGGTCCAGGCAATTCTCCTGCCTCAGCCTCCTGAGTAGCTGGGACTACAGGCACGCAACACCATGCCCAGCTAATTTTTTTGCATTTTTAGTAGAGACGGGGTTTCACCATGTTGACCAGGATGGTCTTGATCTCTTGACCTTGTGATCCACCCACCTCGGCCTCCCAAAGTGCTGGGATTACAGGCTTGAACCACCGCGCCTGGCCCAAACAATTCTTTAAACACAGGATATGTGACCCTGCCCCCATGGCTGCCTCTTGGACAATATTTTCTGTTTTCTCCTTGATCAGTTGTAAGCAAGCACCAGCTGCCTACATAGTTTCTCTTGGTTCTGTGAGAAAACACAGAACACCTGTTTGTTAATAACAATCACCTGTTCAGAGAGACTAACTACATGAGTCAGAATCTGCTTGAGGCCCTCAGCCCAGAACTCTGTAAGCTCCCTGAGGCTCTCAGCTTGGAAGGCTGTTGGTCCCCTGGATAGTCCCACTTTTTTGTTCTATCTGGGTGTCTGCTTCTTTTGCTCAACTTGCCTATAACCCACTAATGGTTGTAATTGCCATGAAGTAGTTCAGACAACAATGCTTGTTAATATTTTTGTTTAGTGAAACAAAAAAAGACTTATGTTGGGACTGCACTTGCACATTAAGGATGTCAGCAAAATCTGTGGTGTAATGGATAATAGTGTGTGAACGCTGTAAGTATATCTCCTCAATTTTGGGGGGCATTCACAATAATTGACATTGCCAACATCCTCTCCATTATTTTCTCAGATCTAGACAACTAACAAAATAATAGATAGAACTTGGACTTGCAGTATTGTCAATTTCCATGGAGTAAATTTTTCCACCACAGATGATTTCAACGTAAATTTTCCTACCACAGCCAATTTCAAACTACCAACATGACATCACTGTTTTAGGAAAAAATTAGCAGTAAAATAACACTTTGTAGTATTTCCACCACACAGATACCACAAAGACGCAAATGCCCATAAGAGCACAGATACTAGTAAAATGTAGTAAAATAAATAGGAAGTAAAGATTTTTTAGTATTTCTTGCCTTTATTTTTAATGATTGCTATATTTAACAATCAACTTCCAAAAACACTGCAAACTACCAATTGGCTTTTGTGAGCCTATCTGAGCCAGTTCTGGCTGCCTATGCTCTACCTTCTGCACATCTGATTCAGTAGGCCTAGTTTGAACTAGAAACTTTCATTTGAAAAAGTATCCCAAGAACAGACTGGTGCAGACAGTCCTCTGATTAGATTTTGAGAAATCCTGATCTATACTATATTACTGTAGAGGTAATTCTAGTAAGATCTTCCAGTTAATTCTAGTCTTTTAAATGAAACATTATAAGGAGTCTATTTGTTTAAGTAACACTGAGTAAAATTTTTTTAATGTGAAAATATCTAGTGCAAGAGAGGATATGGGTCTTGCTCATTCACTGTGGATTATAAATTGGAAAAACTGTCAAGTAATTTGGTGGAACCTGTCAGGGTTTAAACACTCCATGACCCCAAAAATCTCGTTTCTAGGTATCTTCCTTGCAGTAGCAATACATGGTTACCTAAAACATTTCTAACATTGTTTGTAATAGCAAAAAACTCAGAACATCTTTAACAGACTATAAGATGCATAAATTAGAGTATATCCACACAACAGAATACTAGGCAGCCTTAATAAACAATGGAAGAGCTTTACATGTGCTGCCTTAGAAAGATGCCCAAGGTACACTGTTAAGCGCAAAGCATCAACAGCAACAGATGTAGATCTGTGGGAAATGTGATCTAATTTGTATCCAAAAAAAAAAAAGAAGAAAAGTACAGTACATATATACACATGTGATACATTAGTTTTCTACATATAGAAATGCTGAGATAAACTAATGAAAAGTTGGCAGATATAGGCAATAGTTACCTGGAGTTGGAGTGGAGAAGAGTTAGGTGAGAAAGGGAGGTGACATTGAAGAGGGTTTTATCAATTTTTCAATAGAAGAGGTATTACAAGTGATTTTCAACTTTCTTTTTAATAATTTTCTATATTTTTCAAAAGAGCAAAAATAAAGTTGAGAGTCCTCTAATCCTTGTTAGTATTTTAACTGAAAACTCAAATATGAAGAAATAGTTTCTTCATTCTAATACTGGAATTTATTGCAATTCTGAAGTCTGAAAAGCTTTGGAAGCCTAAAGTTTTTTTCATAAAGTTTGGCAGCAAAATCTGACTTGAATGAACGTGATGATATTTATGTTTTATTTCTTTTTGTGTGAATATTTAAGCATTTTCTATAAAAACATCAGTGTATTTAATTAGGGATGGTGCCCCAGATTCACAAAGGTGATAGAATACATTATTTATTCAGTTGAATATCTTTCAAAAATATCAAAAAGCTCCTAAATCCAGACCACATCTGCCCCAAAGCATTTGGATAAAGGTTTGTGTCCCAATCCCCATCAAGGGATACTAGAGGAATGAGATATGGGAGTTAGGAAGAAAAGAAAAGAGAGTTGGCAGATGACGTGAGTATCACAGCCTTGGGGATAAAGAAGGAAAACTGAGGTAAAAGTGTACCCTTCCTGGAACCACATTTTGGACACCTTCCTGGATCTACCAGGGAGGAGGCCTGTTTCAGCAGGGAGCTGTCCCTGGAAACATGAAATGTGCTCTGGAATGAAAGATCATGGTAAAAACTAAGCTCATAGTCTATTCTGGAAGGGGATTCAGATTGATGGCTGATGTACATGCCATGGTCCTATTCAGGGAAGGCCAGGATGAGCGCTTGGATGGTGCTAATTATGTCTCACTTCCAGTGTAGAGACTCGGTGGCCTTTGGGCATCTATGTCAGCTGAGATTGGAGTAGTAGTCACAATATCCTTTCTCCCATATTTACAATTTCAAAGGAGATTCTTAAATATGGAAAGTAATCCAAAATACTCTAAAATATATGGGCTTAAATACTGACCCATAATATTGTGCACTTTGCAGTGGAGTGAGTAAAAGGAGGATTAATGTATTTCACTGGAAAGCAAGTAGGATGAAGCTACTTGTGCAGATTTGAGAGAAGACAACAGGAGAAGCAACTGGGAGCAATCTTTGACCCAGTTTCCCACTATCTCTGCAATTAGGTATCAGGAAGTCAGGAGCACTCTAATGCTTACACTGAAGTCAGAACAACCCGCTTTATAGTGGAATGAAATAATTTTAAGCACAGTTAGTTACATTGCCACAGATCTCTGCTCCACCTTGTTAAAAAAATGCATTAGCAAGGGATTTTTCCCGTGCTCACAGTTTCAAAGCTTTTTCTAATAGCTTCCTGGCAGTAGTCTTCTAAGAGGCAGAGAAAGAGCTGGAGTCACAATGAAATCAGAATTCCTCTGGAGTCCTCTGTTTTCTCTTCCTCCTGCCATGGTTACCATTGCTGCCCCTTCACTCTATTACTCTTTCAGTTGTGGTTAGATAGGAACCCTTTGTGTGTGTATATGTGTATTAGTGTGCATGCACAGATGCACACCCTGTGTTCAGGAATATCCAGTCTGGAACTAAGTTATGCAGACACGGATCACAGCCAGCACAAAATAAAGCAAGAGAGCAAAATCCAACCTGATGTTCACAAAGTCCAGGCTGCAGTTTTCCCATGTTTCTATTTTATTTTTTAATCTCTATTTTCCAGATGATCATGGTTTTATTTAAAATGTTCCCCATAAAGGCTGCAAGCCAAAGTCTATTTATGCTAATAGGCTAAATGATAATATGAAACTCATCTAGATTCCCTATGTAAAACATAAATTTAGAACAGGAAGAAGGGTGCCTATATAATATCAATCTCACAACTCGAAACATCTAAGCTGGTGTGATCTTGCCTGTTTTCCAATCGTCTCTCTCGTGGCACTTTGTACTGGCTTATATTATTACAGTAATTGTTTTAAGTGTATTTATCCTCACTAGACAGGGGACTCTATACAAGGCTGTGATAATGGCATGGAAATAAGCCCAGAGATAGATAGATAGATAGATAGATAGAGAGAGAGAGAGAGAGAGAGCTAGCTAGCTTGTGTGTGTGTGTGTGTGTGTGTGTGTGTGTGTGTGTGTGTTTTGTTGTTAATAATATCTGCTAGTTTTCCCATGTGCACCAAGACCTTAATGACAGCAAGTGGATTATAGCTTGGAAATCTTGCCAACCCAAAGGCAATCAGGGCTATATACTTGGGAAGAGATCCTGACCTTCATTCTAAGAATATCAGTTCCAGTTTCAACTGGGGCGCACACAGGATCTTCAATTTGAGAAATGAGTTATTGTTTGAGGTCAGTAAGCTAATGCCAGAAATTCTAAATGAGAGAGGAGAGTTTTCTTAAGATTCCCCTAGGCCAAAACATCTAGAAGAAATGTAGCAGCATTCAGCAACAATCTCAGGAAAATTTTTGCTTCAGAACCAGACTTTGCTGAAAAAAACTGGTCAAAAACAGAGGGAGAGGGAAACCTGGAGGAATCCCCAATTCTCACTATTCTAATTTCCTTAAGGACAGGAAGTTGGTGTTGCAGTTTATCTTTGTATAGCTGAACTATAATAACAAAAACTGCTGTGGAGAACACGAAACACAGCTTAACTAGGAAACTTCTACTGGCAACGTGACACACTCAAACAGTTCTGTGTCTAAAAATATTCAGAAAGTACAATGTCCTTGAAAAGACCTGGCACCATAAAAACCCTAGAAGAAAATCTAGGCAAAACCATTCAGGACATAGGAGTAGGCAAGGACTTCATGACCAAAACACCAAAAGCATTGGCAACAAAAGCCAAAATGGACAAATGGGACCTAATCAAACTCCACACCTTCTGTACTGCAAAAGAAACAGTCACTAGAGTGAATCCGCAACCAACAGAATGGGAAAAAATCTTTGCAGTTTACCCATCTGACAAAGGGCTGATATCCAGAATTTACAAAGAACTCAAACAGATTTACAGGAAAAAAACAAACAAGCCCATTCAAAAATGGGCAAAGGATATAAACAGACACTTTACAAAAGAATACATACATGAGGCCAACAAACACATGAAAAAATGCTCATCATCATTGGTCATTAGAGAGATGCAAATCAAAACCACATTGAGATACCATCTCATGCCAGTTAGAATGGCAATCATTAAAAAATCTGGAGGCAACAGATGCTAGAGAGAATGTGGGGAAATAGGAACACTCTTACACTGTTGGTGGGAGTGTAAATTAGTTCAACCATTGTGGAAGACAGTGTGGTGATTCCTCAAGGACCTAGAAATAGAAATTCCGTTTGACCCAGCAATCCCATTACTGGGTATATATCCAAAAGACTATAAATGGGTCTACCATAAGGACACATGCACACGAATGTTCATTGCAGCACTGTTTACAATAGCAAAGACCTGGAACCAACCCAAATGACCATTGATGATAGACTGGACTGGAAAAATGTGGCACATATACACCATGGAATATTATGCAGCGATCAAAAATGATGAGTTTGTGTCCTTTGTAGGGACATGGATGAATCTAGAGAACATCATTCTCAGCAAACTGACACAAGAACAGAAAATGAAATACCACATATTCTCACTCATAGGTGGGTGATGAACAATGAGAACACATGGACACAGGGAAGGGAGCACTACACACTGGGGTCTATTGGGGGGAATAGGGGAGGGACAGCGGGGGATGGGAGCTGGGGAGGGATAGCATGGGGAGAAATGCCAAATGTGGGTGAAGGGGAGGAAAGCAGCAAAACACACTGCCACGTGTGTACCTATGCAACTATCTTGCATGTTCTGCACATGTACCCCAAAACCTAAAATGCAATAAAAAAAATGCAATTAAAAAAAAGAAAAGAAAAGTAACCAATGTCCTTATTATATTATGGGTAACTAGACAAAAGGTTGTATTTAGGGAAATTTATCCTTTCCATGAGCACTGTAATGATAACAGCTAACATTCATTGACTACTTAACCAGGTACCTTTATTTATATAAAGATATGGTACATTTATGATACCACCATGACACCATTTTACAGATTAGGAGAGCAAAGAGAGGTTTAGAAACTCAATAAGGGTAACGAAACTAGGATGTGCCATTACCAGTTTGTCTGGACTTAGAGTTTATCTACATGGGACACTCATCCAATTAGAGTTTGTTCTATTTCCTACAGAATACTAATTTTTAGAAAGTTTAAAAGTCTATACGTTAAAAACATCATTCCAGCTTTCCTGAGCTGCAATCCTAGCTCACTCTGGCCACCTACAGCCCAATACTTCCTTCATAAGCCTAATAGCTTTTCCATGCACTCAAGCCCAAGCCTGAAAGGCATTAGGAAATGAAAATCCAATCAGGTTACCGTTTGACTGAAGAGCACTCTGAGTGCTTTAGGTATCAAGTCCTAGCAAGGATATTTATGGCTTGCTCCCCACCTTTCACCTCCCTTCTAATTTCTTGCCACTTTTCCCTATGCATTTTACATTCCAGTAATGCCAGATGACCCAAAGGTCTTTGTGTCTAAGATGCTGTTTCACTCTCGCTCTCTGCATCTGCTTTTACCTTTGTCTGGAACCTGTCTTCCTTCCTGCTCTGGCCTGGCAACTCCTGATCACCCTTCCAGACCCTGCTCGGGGTCCAACCTCTGGAAAACCTTTCCCAGGTTTCATACCTCTCCCCTCTCAGGTAGACTTGAACATGCCCGTCTCTCTGCAGACCTCAGATCCAGTATGCATTTCCATTATTGTCCATAAACACACTCCTTTTGTGCTTGTCTCACCTGCTAGAATACACTAAACTCCTACAGGCAGGAAGATTAGTATACCCAGCACCAGTATAGGCTTGACACTATGATTGACATGGCATTTAATATAGTTGATTGTTTTTAAAGGATTATTTTTATAGTTTCACATTGTGTGCCATTTCCAAAATGCCAAACAAACAAAGTAAACCAAACATTTTATGTAATCCCATAGAACTCACTCTAAAATCATAGCCAAGCTTTTCATACTAAGGAAGATCACAGTCTAAAACAGGGGTGTCCAATATTTTGGCATTTCTGGGCCACACTGGAAGAATAATTGTCTTGGGCCACACATCAAATACACTAACACTAATGATAGCTGATGAGCTTCAAAAAAAAAAAAAAAATCTCATTATGTTTTAAGAAAGTTCACGAATTTGTGTTGGGCTGAGTTCAAAGCTGTCCTGTGGCCTGCAGGTTGGACAAGCTTGGTCTAAAACATGCCCAGTTATGGATTCAGGTTATGCTCTCTCTAATTCTCTACCACATTTCCACAACTTTTAGAAGATATTTAGCTATTTTGCCTCCATTGCTGGTGCTTTATTAAAAAAAAAGGTCCTAAGTTTCTCAGTTCTCTAAAACATTCCCTGTGTGGAAAAATGCTCATACCCTTAAGCCAAACATTTCCTCACTTTTCAGTAGAACACGATAATTTTCTAATAGTGTTACTCTGCTTCAGATTTACAATTTATGTACTTAAAAATATCACCAATAGTTTTAAAAGCACAAAATACAAATCTTCCCTGACATTGGCACCAAAAGCAGTGATATGATTATGTATGTATATGTATAACTGTTTGTATATATAATATGTACATAACATATATTTAATGCATTTTTGATAATTAGAAGATATAATGATATAATTATTTTCCACTTCTAGGTGCATCTGGAGGTAAGTATGAGATCACAACACAAAGCTGCTGAAAGTAGAAGTAATTCCTATAGTAAGTCAGGCACACAGAGAGAGTCATACTAACTGTATTTTGGCATGAGGCATGGGTGGGAATGCAGTACACTAACTGGAAGGTACTGAAGGAGTTAACATAATGCTTCTACTTGTGGAATTTAAAAATGTAATTACAAAGGCCACATTATAACATTTTAAAGGAAGAAAAATCACCGAATCCTGTCTTTCTTATTCATCAACCCCATTTCCTTTTTTGTCTTGTTCCTTATAATCCTTGTAAGCATACAAAAATCTTATACAGTCTGTATTCAATTTTATTATTGGCTATTTTTGTTGTTATACCATTTATTTAGCGAATTTCCTAGTGAGGGCCATTTATTAACTTTCCAGTTTTTCTTAAATAACTGGGTAGATAGAGGTGCATTTTTAAGAAAAAAAATATTTCTTTAGGGCAAAAGCCTAAAACCAGATTTTCCAACTATATATGAAATAGATAATATGTAAATGGTAATTTTAGTTACATGGTATTTAATTTTTACCATATGAAATGGTAAAAATGCTTTCCAAAACATCATACTAAATTAATGAAGCATCTTAAACTGCATCAGATTCATCCAAACTCTGGATAATTTAATATCCACCCCTTCCCAATTTAATAAATATAAAAGCCTATCTCACTGTTTTAGTGAGATTTGATATTTTCCCATGTGTTTATTTACTACTCTAAATAAAGCTTTAGGGACCTGATAGTATCTACTGGATGAATTACATGAGTGAAATTTTTTGCTTATATTATTATAATATTACAATAAGTTCTATGAATGATAGCACTAGTAATCTTTCTACCTCATATCTTTTAGAAAAACTGTTTTCAAGAGAAAATTAAAAAAACCTACTATTGAAAAGTTAAAGTTTCTCATCTGTCTTATACAGTAAATAATAATTATATGTTTATATATTAAAATAGCAGTACTTTTACTATCCCTAGATTAAACATAAATTATAAAACAAAATTACCTCTTCACTAGAAATTAAATTAAATTATTAACTAACATATTTTTTAAAACGAGCATATATCATGCATTATCAGTGCAGTCTCTGTTGGGGTCCTTACAGAGCTGACAGGAATTAGATTGAAAAGTGAAGTCCAGGGTTTTACAGAGGGATAGAGATTAGGGTTTGGGGGAACATGCCGGTATGACGAGCTACTTTAGTTATGGTGATCTGGGAAGGCCTGCTTGCCTTTTTTGAGGAAATTAGAGCCCTGTCAATACCTTTGAAGTCAGCAGTCTTAGCATCTGCCTGTTTTACTGAAACCAGCATGGTCAATTTTTAGAGCAGATAATCTTCTCTCTTTGTTCCTCAAACACGAACATTATTTCTTTCTTTGTTTTCAGCAAAACCTTCTCTCAGCACTACAGAGAGTTAACAGTTTAAGATTATGTTTTATTCCAAAAATAAAAAGTTATTTGTGTGTAACTCAAAGCATATTTTAAATCTAAAAACAAGTTTTATTTCTAAGTTAGGTTCATAGGGTCGTCCACAGGAGCTTACTTAATTGATAATATATTTGACTGTAGTAGGTTTTCAATGACTTAAAATCATTCTTCAACACCCTTTTCCAGAGGGAGGCTGCATGTACTGTCCTCGTTCTGAATGCTGACAATTTATGGACCTTCCTACCCCATGGGGCTTTCTTAGCAAAGGTCCTAAAGGGTATTTCATAGGCGGAGATGGACATCTACTTCCAAACTTAGTTGCTGGAGAGATATCTAATGTGTTTGGAAAAGAAAACTTTCAGGTTAGTTAGAAATATAATGTTAAATTAGAGAATTCAGGAGAATCTATATTAGTCAGCAAGACATAGAAGAAAAGCAAACAAGACAAGGAAAAATCGACTTAATATTTACACTCCCGTGAACACAAGAGCATGAACCCGAATGCAGTTGGAGTCTGACTAAATGCAGCAAGAGGAGTAACAAGCACTGATCTCAGTTGCCTTGGGAACAGGGCCCCTTCCTTATGCTAACAATGTATGATAAGGAAAGGGGCATTTAAATAAAGTGCATAGTAATCACAGGTAGAGCAACAGGTGTCTAGGGGAGTTCAGCAGTATCCAAAGGGTAGGTGGGGTCTGAGCCTTACAGCAGTAGACAGTGGATGAGTTCATGAAGTTCCAGGTATGACTAGATAAGTCACTGACATGAGCCTGAGTGTTTGAGAACATCTCTGGTATTGCAGAACCTATGGAGTCCCAGTGCCTTGCTCAGAGCAACCAAAATATAAACGACCAGTACATTCCTATGCTTTCCAACACTGTTGCTTGGCATGATTGGTACTCCTAATAAGAGCAGGAGCAGGCAGATAAAACAATGCACTAAAGGGCAAGAGAGGTCTATAAAGTCGGCATAAAAGAAAACGCAGTACGATGCACAGGTGCATAACGGAAATAACTTCTAAAATAAAAGTCTTTCCTTCAACAGTTCCAAATTAAAGGAAACAAAAGCTGTTGTCCTCTAGTGGGCAGAGGGTGTGGGCAATTCTTTTAAAGATGTAGATAACAGTTTGTGCATGTATTTTAAACGATATAGTACTGGAAGTTTTGCTTTGCTCCGACATTTCAAAACTTACCTCTAAAAGCACTGATATCCCCATAGTGTACCTGTAGTACAAAGTATTTACTTCCAGTCTCTCCGCCAACTCTGAATCCAACACCTAAAGATTTACAAAAAGTTAATATATTAGAAATGAGCATCTAAAATGGAGTTAATGTCAAATTGTTGATCTATGAAATCCAAAGGGAAACAAAATAACATATAACATATAAATTTATATTCTACCAAAACTGAAATAAACCAGACATTGACTGAGAACTTCTAATATAATCAGTCATTATAATCTCCTCAAAACCCTGATGAAACTCTATTCATAGTTGCCACTCCAGAACCAGAGTAATCACTTACACTTCAGGAGAAAAATTCACTCATTTTGAAAAGAACAGAACAAACGAAACAAAATTTTGTCCCTATTGATTTTTAAAAGACATACATAAACCCGTTCTCTCATTTTGTTTTGTATATATTCATATTTATTTTATTTTATGACTGAATATAGGAAATAGACTTCTTAGGAGTATTTAAGTGGCATTACTTTTCTTCCACTGTGAAAAGAGGTATCTATAAAAATGTCATTGAGGAAACCAGTTACCAACTAGATTACTAAAGTCCATTATGTCAGTGAATTTTTGGAATCTGAATTTTCTTAATAGCCTTACTGTTAATAAAGCTTGCTAGTGAGCTTTAAAAAGTCTACAGAGAAAATATTTACATGCAGCAGTATACAGTTTTTTAACAAATATCCTCTACTAATGTATCTAAATCTATCAACAAATCTATGAAAGTCCTCTCCATTAATTTCAGAGTTGTTTGGTTGCAGCTGTCTTGTATGGAGAGCATTCTGAGGCTCATTAGAAGTGCAAGAAATCAGACATCATTTAATGATGCTGGGAATGAGTGAGGGAGGAAAGAGAGGTGCATGTGTATCACAAGATCATCTATGAACCAGGACAGACCTATTCTGTAACAGAACCACACACACCCTTTCATATTAAGAAACATTCAGGCAATAAGAGAGAGTCTGGTAATTCACTCTCATTGGAAGCTACGTACAATTTAGAGGTGCCATCAGGAAGCCTGCTGAGGTCTGGCATCACATTAAATACCTAGGTTCCAGGACTATAAAAAAAATTTCTGCTGAAACAGCAATTTATTTAATTCCTACCTCTCTTGGCTCATGAAATACGTCTGCTGTCAAGAACCAATGTACCTTAGGTCAAAGGTGGCTTGAGGGATCCCTGGTTATTTTCTAATTTTACGTAAACTGTTGTGTGGGCAAACTACTTACCAAAGAGAGGCAGAGAAAAACTAACTACCTGAATGAAACCTTTTCAATACAAAGCAGATAATGCAAGTGCCTTTACTGTGAAGCAGCAATACAGAACATTGTCAACACTGGTTAGAAAAGGCTACAATAAAAAGTACTTTGGAAACAGAAATGAAGCAGCTGAACGTAAAACCATCCAAGAGGCCTCTGATGTACCTTTGGGGAGGCGGGTAGGGGGAGCATTTCTTGCCCAGGCATACAGAATATTGGCTTTATCTGTACAGGTTCCTTCATCACAAAACCTGAAGAAAATAAAAAGTGGTTATGAATGAAGATTTAAATAGCAAAATGCATAAATAGCTCCCCATGGTGGGAGGTGATGGGGGAAGGTATTTGAAAGCAAAGTACATCAATATATCATCACCATATGATAGTAGCTTTAAGGTCCTAATAAAGACCGGAGCAAAGAACTATTTCATGTAAAAAGCACATAAAAGGGGAGACTTCTTTTGCCTGATGTGAAACAATCCTGCGAGGGAAATATGTAATTTTTACTTTGATATGTTCATATGTGGAATGTACTCTATGTAATCAGTGAGAAAAACAAGCATTGCATAGACAGTCTGTATAAACCAAAGCTAATGCAGCAGAAATCTGGACTAAAAAACATACACATTTCCCCTTTGGCGATCACTGTTGTTAACAAATCTGGCCACAGCAACAAACAGTGCCTACCATCAGTAGGGTGACCAATACAAGGGTATCCCTCTTAAGAGTTCTTTCTGGTTTGTTTGTTTTTTCGAGATGGAGTTTCACTCTTCTTGCCCAGGCTGGAGTGCAATAAGGCAATCTTGGCTCACTGCAACCTCTGCCTCCTGGGTTCAAGCGATTCCCCTGCCTCAGCCTCCCAAGTAGCTGAGATTACAGGTGCCCACCACCACACCAGGGTAATTGTTTGTATTTTTAGTAGACCTGGGGCTTCACCATGTTGGCCAGGCTAGTCTTGAGCTCAGGTGATCCGCCCGCCTGGGCTTCCCAAAGTGTTGGGATTACAAGCATGAGCCACTGTGCCCAGCCTCTCTTAAGGGTTATTGATCTTATGCATGTATGATGTTTTGAGTTTATGAATACCGGAATGCACTCATAAGTAGTATCATATTGTGCAAGTTACTTAATCTTACCAAGCCTTAGTTTTCTCTCATGTAAAATAGGGATAATTACACTTAGATCACTGAGTTATTCTATAAATCAAATGAGATATAAGTGAAAGTACTTTATAAACCTCAAAGTGTTATTCCAGGGCAATGAATTATTTAACAAAACATTCACTTCATCTGAAGATTCACTGTTGAGAGACAGTGTCACAGGGTGAAAAGAGCACCCAAGCAGAAAGACAGATCTGGGGTTCAATTCCAGGACCACCCCTTAGCAGCTCTGTATCTTGGCCATATTTATAAGCCCTCAAAGGCCCAGTTCCTATTTGGAAACTTCTGTGATAGGGCTGCTGCAGTGATGTGTATAAGGCACTCGGTGTGGTAGCTTGGATATTTGGTAGATCCACATTAATAAATGGTAGTGTGTCTGACTTGAAACCACACATTTTTCCCCATTATAATATATCTCTTAGTTTTTTCTATTATTCAATTAGATTTAATCAAAACATTTTTAGGCTACATTTTGATGTATATTTGTGTTTTGAAAACTGGGACCAAAATAGGTGAGTCAGGCGTGTTGGTGGATCTGAAAAGCTTGAAGACTATAAAAGACAAGGACAAATACGGCTTCTTGAGACAGAGGTTGGCTCACACAGAAAAAAATGTAAACTGCCCCGACTTGGATAGGACATAAAGGCAGACTGTGATGGCTCCCTAAATAGGTTAGAAACTGAAGCTAGAAACCCAGAAAATATCCATGTTGCACATACGAAAACCACTGTTAAGAAGTTCCTTCAGACTCAGAGGCAGGGACTCTTACTGTGTTTCTGCTTCTTGCCAGAAATGAGGTTGGAAGATAGACAATGAGTGCAGACAACTGTGTTATCTGTCTGAACTAAGGGATGAGGGACCCAGAACCAGGAGGTCTTGATAAGGTTATGCTTAGCAAAGTGTTCTTGCTTCTATAAATCAGGCTGTAGAAAGAGATTGCGTAATGCATAATATAAAACACATCAACCAGTGGTTTCTTACTGTTCATTGTCAAATGCAATATACTTATGATGATGGATCATTACCATGTGAGAATTGTATGTTGGAACAAATGTCTGTGACATCCTTGTGCCAAGTTTGCTAAAAGACTCAGGATGTTGGATGGTGCCCAAAAGCAAAATTTTCCTTCCTGGCCTCATGCTATAATAGTTAAAGAAATGATATTGTCAAATGTGATGAACTTTGTATCTTGCGGCTGTAAGCTACTAAAATTTAAAGATTTGGGTGGCAATTTTCAAAGCTTTCAACAAAGATCATAAACATTACCAATGTCTAATGCCAATGTGATGACAGTCTTAGGTTAAACAAGATAATTGTTTGCTCTGATATGGAAGTTGATTTTCAATGGATGACTAGAAAGAACCAGATTGAACTATAACAGAGAAAACTGGTTTAGGAACTTTTTCTAAGTTACACATTTGATTATGTAATTGGTTGGCTCAAAATCAAATGCTTCCCAAAAATAACATGAAAATAAAATCCGAATCTTGTAGCATAAAACATAAGACCTTTCATGATCTAGATGTTGTCTCCAGACAACACCCCCTTTTGAGTCCTGCCAAGTTGCTTCCAGTTTCTAATCTCCCTTATTTCCACTGCACTCTTTTCCTGAAATATCCCATCCCAGCTCTTTGCCTGAAAAACTTGTATTCACTTTCTCCTCCAAGATGCAGTTCAAGCCTTCCTCCTCAGGGAATTATTCTCTGACCAATGCCCCTCCACCACCTTCCATTCCTCAACTACAGCACTCCTCATCCTAAGGCATTCCTCATCCTAAGTGTCAGCTCACTTCTTTCTCTCCACCCAGACTGTGAGTACTGAGTATGAGTATATAGATAATATCTTCATGCTGAAGTCCTAGCTTGAAGCAAATGTTTGGTGAAACTTACCTCTAGGTGAGTTTTTAACTTTCCGTGTACAGAACTTAAAGGACTGAATTAGCTTAAATTGTATTGAACTCTCAACTTCATGTAATAATATTTTTGAAAAAACTTAGATTAAAATTTTATAATAGAAACATCAATAAATATGAATTATTCTTTGTCTAGTATTTTGAACAAATCAGCTTATATAAGAACACTGCCAACAGGTTGTAATTTGAAGTTGAATTAGCTCAGAGAGTTTAAGTAACTTTCAAAGGTCAAACAACTAAACCATGGTTCAAAGCTCTGGTTGTCACAGTCCCTTCTATCTCAATTCTCAACACTGATTTATGGGCACAGAATATTACGTGGAGATAAGCTTTGATTACTACAGTTATTCCTGAACTAAGTTGCAATTTGTGCATGCAATTCTAAAATCAAATCTGAGATGAAGTAAGTTGTTTGTGACATATTCACAAAAAGACAATGATTTTATATTTTATTTTTTTATCAGGTCTGGTAAATAAGAGCTTCAAAGCAAACACTGGTTTAATTTTTAAAACCCTGTTTTACACATAAAAAAAATAAGCTCAAGACAGTAGAGAATGACTCACTGGAGGACACTGGAGCATTGAAAGTAATCCTAAAATTCCATGGGAGGATTAAGAGGAAAAACAAGAGACCGAGAGAAATGAGTTCTATAACTGACAACAGAACAGAGTGGTAAACATTTCCATTTCCTGTTTTAAATGAAAATGGCGTTATACTTTCTCCATGTAAAATGACCAGAAAGAGAAAGATGGTGTAGTATAAATCAGCTTTCCAAAAAAGGACCTATGAAAATAGAGGGGATTTTGACTAGTCTTACTAGTAAAAAGAGCCTTAAGGCTGGGAAGCAATGTAACTCTTGATCAATGGCTGTTGTAATTTCAGGCCTCATCAACCAGGTTTCTTTTTCTTATCATTCTAGCGGCTTCTCCTAAAGGCTCCTCCAGATTAAATCGATTAAATTGTGGAAAGGTTCACATAGCTCCCTTGTGGTTTCTTAGTATTCACAGTAAAAATGATGAGAATTCACATTTGAAAATAAAACTAGTCTGGATTCTTGGACCTTTCCTATAGAACCCTTTTCATGTCTAATCCATGGGGAAACCATTCAGATGGCATGAATATTTTCTGACTGTGCCAAGCACTGAAAAGTGGTAGCTTGTCATTTTGAATTATCCAAATAAAGCATGACTGACTGTTAAAGTACTCTCTAGTTGTATCCGTTAAAGGCTATTTAAAATCCAAGGTTACTCAGGGAAGATCAGAATTGATAACTTGTTTCTTCTTTTGTCTAAAAAAAAATAATAAATGTCATGCCCTCAAGTTAAGTCTGTATAACCTTAAATGCCAATTTTAACACATTACATATCGAACAGAACCACAGCCAGGAAAATTGATCTAAAGTTAGAAAGATTTTTTAAGAAACACAACACAAAATCAATCACATGAGGGGATGGTCCTTACCTTTTAAAATGCATTCAGTATGAGTCAGATACTCAAATACTATTAACTGCTCTATAAACCCAGAGAATATTTTCCCAAATCCAGACAATTCTATGTGAATTTCAATGCAATGGACTGGCATTAACATATAGTAATTAGAAGGATACATAATGAAAAAGCAAATAGGAATGGTGATTAAGAAATACCAGCTTGGTAAATAGAATCACAGTACCCACTACTCCTTTGCCCCAATAACGTTAGACAGGCAGTAAGTCCATAAAAGCCGAGGGTGTATTTGTTTTGTCCATACCAAATTCTCAGTGCCCAAGAAAGTGCTTGGCATATAGTGAATGATTAATCTATACTTTATTAATAAATAAAAATAATGGCTATCCCTTCTATATGCCAGGCACTACACTGAGCACATTACTTATATTACCTCATCTATCCTTCAGGATGGCCCAATCAAACTGCCAATGATTAGTAGCCCAATTTTACAGATGAGGAAACAGACCAATACAGGTTACATCAATTTACTAATGTTTATTACAACTACCACGTAGCAGAGCTGAGATCTGAAACCAAGATGTTCTGATTTCAAAGTTCTGGATCTATGCTAAATACAGCACTGCATTATAATATTGCTACTCTATTTAATTAACATAAAGTACTAGTCTTGTGAGAAAAAAATGCATTTGTTTCTGTTAAAATAGTCGCGGTGGCTCAAGCCTATAATCCCAGCACTTTGGGAGGCCGAGGCGGGTGGATCACGAGGTCAAGAGATCGAGACCATCCTGGTCAACATGGTGAAACCCCGTCTCTACTAAAAATACAAAAAATTAGCTGGGCATGGTGGCGTGTGCCTGTAATCCCAGCTACTCAGGAGGCTGAGGGAGAAGAATTGCCTGAACCCAGGAGGCGGAGGTTGCGGTGAGCTGAGATCGCGCCATTGCACTCCAGCTTGGGTAACAAGAGCGAAACTCCGTCTCAAAAAAACAAAAACAAAAACAAAAAAGTTCCAACTAGAACATTCTATTTTATTAAAGTTGACACTAGTCTACTAAGAATTGGGCAATTACTAAGGAATGCCTATTAATACCTTTAATCCAATTAATCCTATTAATACCTTAATATAATTAGCCAGGGAACATTATCATTGGTGACTAGAAGTTAGAACCAGAGAACAACTGTGTTTTAAAAATTGACCCATTATACTATCCCAACATGCAATATGATAGGAATCTATTACAATATTAAAGTGGAAAAAGGAAATGGATGCTATTAATTTTAGCCTAGCAGTAATTTATGTCTAAATATTGCTACTGCACTCAATGACACATTTTACAGTGCTTAAAACAAGAGACAGTGTAGATTTGGGAGATTCTGTTATTTTTACTTATACAGACAAGGATGCTATGTATATTTAACTTTAGAAGTTTCATATGGCAGAAAAAACAAAGAGGGGGGGTTACAGAAGACACACTGAATCCTGCTGTATATAGTATATGGATGACAAGTCCAGGATATGGAATAGGAGCATAAGGACAGCATATGCAAATACTGTTCTCAACCAAAGAATCATTATCACTGTGAGGGAGGCAACAAAACTGTGGACTTATTTGGAAAATAACATCACCTCTAAAAAACAGACATTTAAATGAGTACCCAAGCAGAGTGTCTCACATACAGGCTTCTATAAACATATATATTTATATGTTTTAGCTCCTTTCGCTTTCTACTCATCAGCAGCTGTAACCCTGTGGAGATAGTGGCATTTAAAAAGACACAGCAGGTGGTTAATAAATAGAAGCAGTTGAAAGGGATTTAAGCTAAAGCTTCATAAGATGCTAAGGCACTACTGCTTTAGCTTGAGAATGATTGCCAGTTTGAACAGCTGGAAATAGCCTTATTTAACCAGCTGGGATTTTTCTTCATCAAAAAACATCAAACAACCTGTAGAAGACATCTTTGACTTAAGATTAGTTGGTCCTAAGTGTCATTAGAAATAGCTTTAAAATCAAATATTAATAAGAAGAGCTAAAAATTAATTTAGCTATGCATAGAAGATCACACCAAAGTATAAGACTGGGTACATAAGATGCCCACTTGCTTTAATCATCTAATATTTTAAACACAAAATCTTGGGGTTTGAAATCCTAAATTGCTTTAAACCCTATGTCCCCTGCTCAGCAGAATAGAAAATGCAAAAGCCTACAACCTCACATTTAAAAAACAAAGCACTCCAGAATTACCCCAAATGCCAACACAATTTGTATAAATAAAATATTATTATTTGAATCACTCATCATTTAAAAATATTGATTGTTAAGTGTAAAAACAGAATGAAGTGATTCATAGAAGATGAATGCAATATTCAAATTTCCAAGATTTAAGTAAATTTTTATACTTAAATTACCCAGTTTTCAGCACTGTCACTGCATTACTGACTCTAAAAACTTCAAAAGAGCACCTGCTCACTTATGGATCATATTCAGCTAATAAATTTGGGGAACTTAGAATTGTCATGCTTTGAATTAAGTCTATAGAGCACAAATAAAGTGCAACAGATCATGCTATTGCTATGCTTACTCTAATCTTGGTGTTACTATTTTCTTTTGGTCCCTAGAAGGGTTTAATTGTCTCCTCCTCTAAAAGTTTGGGAAGAAGGCATTGGGGTTATATCTGACAGGTACTGTCGCCTTCTTTACATAGGTTAGCAGAGCTGCTTCTTTATCATCAGCTGGTCCTTATTTGCACCCTCTAGAGGTATGTTAATTTGGAATTGAGCATTAGGCCCACTCTAACTATAAAGGGACCACCCTACAGTATATTAAAAGGTTCAAATCAATGTACGCAATTTAAATGCATATGCATATAATTAACTAAACACATTACCAGTGTTAGCTGCTAATTTGGAATGAGACACAAAAGACTGGAATATGTGCAGAGGAAAAAAACTTTAAAATTAAAATGACTACATAATGAAAACTGCTTCATGCTGTGTCTAGTATTTCACGTAAACTTAATATAACTGTAAATATATTTTAATGAACAGTAGAAAGAGGCAATTACAAAGAGCAAAGGAGGGCAGCACAACAGTGAAACATCATCAGAATAGCTCTTTGCCTTCATATTAAAAATGCTGCCTGAAGACAGAGGATGAATTATAACTTCATAATTTCAGGGGAAACATGTTTTCTATATTAAAAACACCTATTTGCCAACCTGCTGGCAACGAAAATGAAACACTCAAATGAAAACAGGAGGAAATCCTAACAAACAAACAGAAAAGAGAAAATCCAAGTTTGACATTTTTGATGTTAAGACAGCTTTTTCTTCTTTCCTTAAAACAGTATTTCCTTATAAATTTCCCTCGAGAGTGAATGACTTCTGTATATTTTTAAGCATCAAAAACTGTAATAGGTATCATACCCAAAATACATATGAAAATGTAGGAGTCTTCATTTAAGTGCTATCTATATCTTAGAATAATTGAAGAATAGATTTGTAACTGTAAAATGAGTGTGATCAATTGCATGACTCAAACATTTTAGAAAAATAATGCAAGACTTTTGACACTAACAGATTTTTGTTGTGAGTACTGTAATTCAGATGAGAGGATAAGATGTTAAACAGCTGGAAAATATCCACTGACTATCTTCAGGGCTGAGGCTGTGAGGCACTTGAGGTGGGGAGTGAAAGATGTTTCTGTGACACAGCTAAAAGTTTTGGCTGTGAAATATCCTGTGATCTCTAATTCTTTTCTTTTTTTTTTTTGTTTTGAGAAGGAGTTTCCCTCTTGTTACCCAGGCTGAAGTGCAATGGCGTGATCTCGGCTCACCGCAACCTCTGCCTCCCGGGTTCAAGCAATTCACCTGCCTCAGCCTCCCAAGTAGCTGGGACTACAGGTGAGCACCACCATGCCCAGCAAATTTTTGTATTTTTAGTGGAGACGGGGTTTCACCATGTTTTCCAGGATGGTCTCGACCTCTTGACCTCGGGATCCACCCACCTCGGCCTCCCAAAGTGCTGGGATTATAGGCGTGTGCCACCTCGCCCGGCCCTCTAATTCTTTAAAGCATAGATTTTGCCAAATATTGGAAGATAAATAATGCATACTATTTTTTTTTTTAAATTTTTATTGCATTATAGGTTTTGGGGTACATGTGCAGAACGTGCAAGATAGTTGCATAGGTACACACATGGCAGTGTGTTTTGCTGCCTTCCTCCCCTTCACCCACACTTGGTATTCATCCCCAGGCTATCCCCCCAGACCCCCCCCGCTGTCCCTCCCCCATTTCCCCCAACAGTCCCCAGTGTATAGTAGACCGCCTCTCTGTGTCCATGTGTTCTCATTTTTCTCACCCACCTATGAGTGAGTATATGCAGTATTTCTTTTTCTGTTCTTGTGTCAGTTTGCTGAGAATGATGTTCTCCAGATTCATCCATGTCCTTACAAAGGACACAAACTCATCATTTTTGATTGCTGCATAATATTCCATGGTGTATATGTGCCACGTTTTCCCAGTCCAGTCTATCATCGATGGGCATTTGGGTTGGTTCCAGGTCTTTGCTATTGTAAACAGTGCTGCAATGAACATTCGTGTGCATGTGTCCTTATAGTAGAACGATTTATAGTCTTTTGGATAGATACCCAGTAATGGGATTGCTGGGTCAAATGGAATTTCTATTTCTAGGTCCCTGAGGAATCGCCACACTGTCTTCCACAATGGTTGAACTAATTTACATTCCCACCAACAGTGTAAGAGTGTTCCTATTTCTCCACATCCTCTCCAGCATCTGCTGTCTCCAGATTTTTTAATGATCGCCATTCTAACTGGTGTGAGATGATATCTCAATGTGGTTTTGATTTGCATCTCTCTAATGACCAATGATGATGAGCACTTTTTCATATGTTTGTTGGCCTCATGTATGTCTTCTTTTGTAAAGTGTCTGTTCATATCCTTTGCCCATTTTTGAATGGGCTTGTTTTTTTTCTGTAAATCTGTTTGAGTTCTTTGTAAATTCTGGATATCAGCCCTTTGTCAGATGTGTAAACTGCAAAGATTTTTTCCCATTCTGATGGTTGCCGATTCACTCTAGTGACTGTTTCTTTTGCCGTGCAGAAGCTGTGGAGTTTGATTAGGTCCCATTTGTCTATTTTGGCTTTTGTTGCCAATGCTTTTGGTGTTTTGTTCATGAAGTCCTTGCCTACTCCTATGTCCTGAACGGTTTTGCCTAGATTTTCTTCTAGGGTTTTTATGGTGTCAGGTCTTACATTTAAGTCTTTAATCCATCTGGAGTTAATTTTAGTGTAAGGTGTCAGAAAGGGGTCCAGTTTCTGCTTTGTGCACATGGCTAGCCAGTTTTCCCAACACCATTTATTAAATAGGGAATCCTTTCCCCATTGCCTGTTTTTGTCTGGTTTATCAAAGATAATATGGTTGTAGATATGTTGTGTTGCCTCCGATGCTTCTTTTCTGTTCCATTGGTCTATATCTCTGTTTTGGTACCAGTACCATGCTGTTTTGATTACTGTAGCCTTGTAGTATAGTTTGAAGTCTGGTAGCGTGATGCCTCCCGCTGTGTTCTTTTTGCTTAGAATTGACTTGGCTATGCGTGCTCTTTTTTGGTTCCATATGAAATTCATGGTGGTTTTTTCCAGTTCTGTGAAGAAATTCAATGGTAGTTTGATGGGGATAGCATTGAATGTGTAAATTACTTTGGGCAGTATAGCCATTTTCACAATATTGATTCTTCCTAACCATGAACATGGAATGTTTCTCCATCTGTTTGTGTCCTCTCTTATTTCGTTGAGCAGTTGTTTGTAGTTTTCCTTAAAGAGGTCCCTTACATTCCCAGTGAGTTGTATTCCTAGGTATTTTATTTTCTTTGTAGCAATTGTGAATGGCAGTTCATTCTTAATTTGGTTCTCTTTAAGTCTGTTATTGGTGTATAGGAATGCTTGTGATTTTTGCACATTGATTTTATATCCTGAGACTTTGCTGAAGTTGCTTATCAGTTGCAGGAGCTTTTGGGCTGAGGTGATGGGGTCTTCTAGGTATACTATCATGTCGTCTGCAAATAGAGACAATTTGGCTTCCACCTTTCCTATTTGAATACCCTTTATTTCCTTTTCTTGCCTGATTGCTCTGGCTAGAACTTCCAGTACTATGTTGAATAGAAGTGGTGAGAGAGGGCATCCTTGTCTAGTGCCAGATTTCAAAGGGAATGCTTCCAGTTTTTGCCCATTAAGTATGATATTGGCTGTTGGTTTGTCGTAAATAGCTTTTATTACTTTGAGATATGTTCCATCAATACCAAGTTTATTGAGGGTTTTTAGCATAAAGGGCTGTTGAATTTTCCCAAATGCCTTCTCTGCATCAATTGAGATAATCATGTGGTTTTTGTTTTTGCTTCTGTTTATGTGGTGAATTACATTTATAGACTTGCGTATGTTGAACCAGCCTTGCATCCCCGGGATGAATCCTACTTGATCATGATGGATAAGTTTTTTAATGTGCTGTTGCAATCGATTTGCCAGTATTTTATTGAAGATTTTTGCATCTATGTTCATCATGGATATTGGCCTGAAGTTTTCTTTTCTTGTTGAGTCTCTGCCAGGTTTTGGTATCAGGATGATGTTGGTCTCATAAAATGATTTGGGAAGGGTTCCCTCTTTTTGGATTATTTGGAATAGTTTCAGGAGGAATGGTACCAGATCCTCTTTGTGTGTTTGGTAGAATTCAGCTGTGAACCCATCTGGACCTGGGCTTTTTTTGTGTGGTAGGCTCTTAATTGCTGCCTCAACTTCTGACCTTGTTATTGGTCTATTCATAGTTTTGGCTTCCTCCTGGTTTAGGCTTGGGAGGACACAGGCGTCCAGGAATTTATCCATTTCTTCCTGATTTACTAGTTTGTGTGCATAGAGTTGTTTGTAGTATTCTCTGATGATGGTTTGAATTTCTGTGGAATCTGTGGTGATTTCCCCTTTATCGTTTTTTATTGCAGCTATTTGGTTGTTCTCTCTTTTCTTTTTTATCAGTCTGGCTAGTGGTCTGTCTATTTTGTTGATCTTTTCAAAAAACCAGCTCTTAGATTTATTGATTTTTTTTGAAGGGTTTTTCTTGTCTCTATCTCCTTCAGTTCTGCTCTGATCTTAGTTATTTCTTGTCTTCGGCTAGGTTTTGAGCTTTTTTGATCTTGCTCCTCTAGCTCTTTCAATTTTGACGATAGGGTGTCAATTTTGGATCTCTCCACTCTTCTCATGTGGGCACTTATTGCTATATATTTTCCTCTACAGACTGCTTTAAATGTGTCCCAGAGATTCTGATACGTTGTGTCTTCATTCTCGTTGGTTTCAAAGAACTTCTTTATTTCTGCCTTCATTTCATTGTTTATCCAATCAACATTCAAGAGCCAGTTGTTCAGTTTCCATGAAGCTGTGCGGTTCTGAGTTAGTTTCTGAATTCTGAGTTCCAACTTGATTGCACTATGGTCTGAGAGACTGTTTGTTATGATTTCCGTTGTTTTGCATTTGCTGAGGAGTGCTTTACTTCCAATTATGTGGTCAATTTTGGAGTAGGTGTGATGTGGTGCTGAGAAGAATGTATATTCTGTGGATTTGAGGTGGAAAGTTCTGTAAATGTCCATCAGGTTTGCTTGTTCCAGGTCTGAGTTCAAGTCCTGGATATCCTTGTTAATTTTCTGTCTGGTTGATCTGTCTGCTATTGACAATGGAGTGTTAAAGTCTCCCATTATTATTGTGTGGGAGTCTAAGTCTCTTTGTAAGTCATTAAGAACTTGCCTTATATATCTGGGTGCTCCTACATTGGGTCCATATATATTTAGAATCGTTAGCTCTTCTTGTTGTATCGATCCTTTTACCATTATGTAATGACCTTCTTTGTCCCTTTTGATCTTTGTTGCTTTAAAGTCTATTTTATCAGAGATGAGAATTGCAACTCCTGCTTTTTTTTGCTCTCCATTTGCTTGGTAAATCTTCCTCCATGCTTTTATTTTGAGCCTTTGTGTATCTTTGCATGTGAGGTGGGTTTCCTGGATACAGCACACTGATGGGTTTTGTTTTTTTATCCAATTTGCCAGTCTGTGTCTTTTGATTGGTGCATTTAGCCCATTTACATTCAGGGTTAATATTGTTATGTGTGAATTTGATACTGCCATTTTGATGCTAGCTGGCTGTTTTGCCTGTTGGTTCATGTACACTCTTCATTTTGTTGATGGTCTTTAGCATTTGGTATGCTTTTAGGATGGCTGGAACTGGTTGTTTCTTTCTATGTGTAGTGCCTCTTTCAGGAGCTCTTGTAAAGCAGGCCTAGTGGTGACAAAATCTCTGAGTACTTGCTTGTTCGTGAAGGATTTTATTTTTCCTTCACTTATGAAGCTCAGTTTGGCTGGATATGAAATTCTGGGTTGAAAGCTCTTTTCTTTAAGGATGTTGAATATTGGCCCCCACTCTCTTCTGGCTTGTAGAGTCTCTGCCGAGAGATCTGCTGTGAGTCTGATGGGCTTCCCTTTGTGGGTGACCCGACCTTTCTCTCTGGCTGCCCTTAGTATTTTCTCCTTCGTTTCAACCCTGGTGAATCTGACGATTATGTGCCTTGGGGTTGCTCTTCTTGTGGAGTATCTTTGTGGTGTTCTCTGTATTTCCTGGAGTTGAGTATTGACCTGTCTTGCTAGGTTGGGGAAATTTTCCTGGATAATATCCTGAAGAGTGTTTTCCAGCTTGGATTCATTCTCTTCGTCACATTCTGGTACACCTATCAAACGTAGGTTGGGTCTCTTCACATAGTCCCACATTTCTTGGAGATTTTGTTCATTCCTTTTTGTACTTTTTTCTTTAATCTTGGTTTCTCATTTTATTTCATTGAGTTGATCTTCAACTTCTGATATTCTTTCTTCTGCTTGGTCAATTCGGCTGTTGAAACTTGTGCATGCTTCGCGAAGTTCTCGTGTTGTGTTTTTCAGCTCCTTCAATTCATTCATATTCCTCTCTAAGTTGTCCATTCTTGTTATCAATTCCTCGAATCTTTTTTTCAAATCTTTTTTCAAGGTTCTTAGTTTCTTTGCACTGGTTTAGTACATGTTCCTTTAGCTCACTGAAGTTTCTCATTATCCACTTTCTGAAGTCTGATTCCGTCATTTCGTCACATTCATTCTCTGTCCAGCTTTGTTCCCTTGCTGGTGAGGAGTTTTGGTCCTTATTTGGAGGTGAGGTGTTTTGGTTTCGGGTGCTTTCCTCCTTTTTGCGCTGGTTTCTTCCCATCTTTATGGATTTATCCGCCTGTCGTCTTAGTAGTTGCTGATTTTTCAATTGGGTCTCTGTGTTGACGCTGAGATTGTTGATGATGAAGTATTTCTGTTACTTAGTTTTCCCTCTAATGGTCTATCCCCTCTGCTGTATGAGTGCTGAGGTCCACTCCAGGCCCTGCTTGTCTGGGGTATACCTGCAGCAGCTGCGGAACAGTGAGGGATGATACCAGTTTCTTCTTCTGCTGTCCTTGTTCCAGAATAATGCCAGCCAAATGTCAGTCTGATTAGTCCTTTTCTGGGGTGACTCCTTGGATATACAGGGGTCAGGGAGCTGCTTGAGGAGACAGTCTGTGCTTTATAGGAGCTCCAGTGCTGAGCTGTGAGCTCCGTTGTTCATTCAGCGTTGTTGGGAGGTTGTTTAGGTCTGCTGCTATAGAACTCATAAAACACCACCCTTCCCCCCCCCTTTTTTTCCCCTGTCTCAGGGAGTTGGGGCTTTCTTTATGAGTATCTGTTGCACTGTCCTGCCCCACTAGGCGGCAGTCTATTCACTATTTGCCTGCCGGGGCTCTGACCTGCTAGCGCGGGTCCGCCCTGTTGCTGCTGGGCTCCCTTCTGCTGTGGAGCGCGGAGTCTCTCTGTTATGGCAGGTTGCCTCGGCAACGGCAGGCTGCGTCAGTCCTGGGCAGTACTTCAGTGGGGGTGGACTGCGTCAGCAATGGTGGACGCCCCTCCCTCACCAGGCTGCACCGTCCTAGATGCTGGCAGCAAAACTCTCAGCCCCAAGCATCTCCAGTCGCCGCCCTGCTTGTCCCCGTGAGCGTGGGACCTGCTGAGCCTGATCACCCAGCTCCCTGCCTCAGAGTCCATCCTCTCTCTCTCTCTCTTCCTCTCCCCAAGCTGAAAGGTCGACTCTCTCACTGGCGCCCCAGTAGCCTGCCGATAGGGCACTGGGATCCGTGCGATCTCCCGTGCTGCCCACTACCCCGGCTCAGATCACGCTTCCAAGGAAACTACTGGTCTGGCTCATTGTCCAAGTCCCGTTCAATCAGATGAACATGCCAATCTGCCCTTCCAAATCTCAGATTGCCGGTTTAACAGGGCACCCAGACCAGTGAGTTCCGAGCTGGGTCCCGCTGCGGCGCCGGCTCGCTGCGCTAGCGAGCCGTGTCTCTCCCTCACCTGGGACTTTCAACGCTCTGTGGGCATAAAAGGAACATCCGAGAATGCGGCTAGGACTCACCCTCTGCGCCTTCACTGAGAGCTGCAATCCTGAGTCGCCTCTACGACGCCATCTTGCCTCCTCCCGCATACTGTCTTTAAATAAGAATATAAGGCCTGTGGCCGGGCGCAGTGGCTAATGCCTGTAATCCCAGCACTTTGGGAGGCTGAGGCTGGTGGATCACTTCAGGTCAGGAGATCGAGACCAGCCTGGCCAACATGGCAAAACCTCATCTCTATTGAAAATACAAAGTAATTTTTTGTATTTTCAATAGAGATGAGGTTTTGCCATGTTGGGCATGGTGGCATGTTCCTGTAGTCCCAACTAGTCCCAGCTACCGAGGAGGCTGAGGCAGGAAATTGCTTGAACACAGAAGGTGGAGGATGCAGTGAGATGAGATCATACCACTGCACTACAGCCTGGGAGACTTAGTGAGACTCTGTCTCAAAAAAAAAAAAAAAGAACATAAGGCCTGATTGTGGAAGTAAGAGTCAATAGAACGATTTTACTTAATGTATGTCTTCTAGTTTGCATATTGAAAATATCCTACTTTTAAATGTTAGACTTAAGCACTTTGGGCTTGGTTATAAGATGATGAATAACAGCATCAATTGTCCTTGTTTTATGATTATAAATTCAATTATAACAGACCTACAAATTAAGTGGGACTATGGGATACAAATAAAATATTTTAAAATCCATTTAAATGATATGGGTATAGTGTTATTAAGAAATGTGATTACTCAATGATGCAACTGACTGGCAAAATACAGAAAGCTGCTTGCTTGAGGTAAGTCAAGCAGTGCACACATCTCCAACTCCTAGAAATAATGCCTTTCCAATCAGACTCAGCATTTACATGTAATTGATATTCATAGAATTATGGAATTTTAAAGCATAGAGAGGCTTTATAAATGGCCTAGTATAAGTCCTTTGCTAAAATGAAAAGAACTCTAACCCCGATGGGCTCAATAACCTACCCAGGGAATTCAGCAAGTTATTTCACTGCTCTTTCATTCTGCCGCGTTGCCTTTAAAGTAATAATTATAGCAAATGATATATGTACAATTACTCCACTCAAAATTTCTTTTTTTTTTCTTTCTTGACCTATAGCCTGAGTTTAAAATTAGTCTTCCATTAAAAAAAATACGGAAATATTTTTTCAGGGTAAATATTCATTTCAATGCAGTTTGATAAATAAACATTTGTGTAACCAACACATCATTCAAGATAAAAAAATTCCATTTCCCCAATCTTTTTTTTTTTCCTTTTCATCCAGGCTGCAGTGCAGTGGTGCAATATCGGCTCACTGCAAACTCCACCTCCTGGGTTCAAGTGATTCTCCTGCCTCAGCCTCCCTTGCAGCTGGGATTACAGGCCCATGCAACCACATCCACCTTATTTTTATATTTTTAGTAGAGGCAGGGTTTCACCACCTTGGCCACACTGGTCTTGAACTCCTGACCTCAGGTTATCTGCCTGCCTCGGCCTCCCAAAGTGCTGGGATTACAGGCACGAGCTACTGTGCCCTGCCTAACAGTATTGCTTTTGACCCAATCTCTTCTATATTAAAATAAAGGCAGAATTGAGGCTCAAGAAAAGACTCAAGTTGTACAAAGCCATCTAACTTGTAGCAGAGCCAAGGCTAGGATATAGTCTACTAAATCAGATGTATTAAAAATACAAAAATTAGCTATTTGACCTGGAGGCAGCCTGCCTGTGCTCAAAGTGTTGCACCTTGAAAACGTGTCTAGTATATACTCCTGCACATAAAGAGTAACCCAAGGTACTATTCTTTTTTTTGTGTGTGTGAATTTGTAGCCAAATTCTATTTTTTTTTTTTTGTGAAAGAAACAAAGAGAAAGAGAAAGGAGGGGAGAGAACAGGAGTCTTGCTCTATTGCCCAGGCTGGAATGCAATCCGAAAATAGGTATTAAAAACCTCTTTTATGCCAATAATTGTGCTCAACAGAGGAGACAGGAAGGAATAAGGGAAGAAAATAACAAACAAACAGCCAACCAATATTTCATTTAAGTCTGTGAAATGCTATGCAAATGCTGAAGAGTGATTTACTTCCAATTATGTGGTCACTTTCAAAATAGGTGTAATGTGATACTGAGAAAAATGTATGTTCTGTGGACCTGGGGTGAAGAATTCTATAAATTTTCACTGAGTTTACTTGTTCCAGGTCTGAGTTCAAATCATAGATGTCCCTGTTAATTTTCTATCTCGTTGATCCATCGAATATTGACAGTGTGGTGCCAAAGTCTCCTGCTATTATTGTGTGGGAGTCCAAGTCTCTTTATAAGTCATTAAGAACTTGTCTTATGTATCTGGGTACTCCTATATTGGGTGCATATATATTTATGATCACTAACTCCTGTTGTTGCATTGATCCTTTTACCATTATGTAATGTCTTTCTTTGTTTCTTTTAGTCTTTGTTACTATTAAAGTCTATTTTGTCAGAGACGAAAGTTACAACTCCTGTTTTTTTTTTTGTGTGTGTATATTTGTTTTGTTTCAAAATTTCTTTTTCACTTTCATTTACATTTTTCTTTGAAACTTCTCATTCTGCAATATGGAAGACTTTTGGTCAATATATCTTATGGATTTAATTTCAAAATAGTTTATTTAAGAATACTAATAAATATTTTAAAGTGGCCAAAATATTCCCTTAATGTGAGAACAGTGAGCTATACTTGGCTCATTTCAGATAATTTTTCCTAACAATTAGAATTGTAATAGCATTAAGTGTTGTTTTATTTCTCACTCATTTCCTTAAACCAGGTGCAGCAAAAGCAGACTTTAAAAGCTTACATTCCTTCTAGCTATTTTCAGTGAGTCTAATCCAAAGGTAAATATTGGTAATTTCAGAAGGAATCGTTTTAAAGCATAAAAACCAAAGGGTGTGATTTACTGAATAAGATTCAGGAAAAGCTGTCAAAGAATAATCTTTTAATCCCAGAATTTTATTTATAAAAATTTACTGAAGAGCATAAATGGGAATGTTGATACTGAAAGGTATTAACTGTGATTTGCTGAGTCCATTTTTACATAAACCCAGTCACATGAGTTGGGTTCCTATGTGATATGTCCCTTTCATCAAATAACTTAAGCCTATTAACAAACGCTTTGATGGTACTTGTCCATGGAGATTTCCACTAATTGCCCTGTGCTTTTAACAGTTCCAAATACATATTATGTTGTTGATCATAAAAACAACAAGAGAGCAGTTGCTGCTTGACTCGCCTCAGACATATGAATATTAGGATGCACAGAGAAAGGTCCATCAGTCTACAGGATTATGTAGGGACAGGACCTCAAAATGGATTCCTTCTCAATGCTAAGCAAAGCACACCAGTCATTCAGACTATTAAATATGTAACAGTGATTCTGTTTCTACATGAAAAATATAAAGCTTAAAGTATGTGGCTATTTTCAGAGTTCACTGGTCTTCAAGAATGCCAAAGAAAAAAATGAGAGGCACAATCTCAAACCATAATTATGCTGTAAACTTATAGGGGTAGAAAAACATCTTATTTTTCCTAGAACCTCCCAAGCATCTGCTACAGCTCTGGCATCCAACAGGCATTTAATAGAGGTTTATTGATTGTTCATGACATAATATTAAGACTCACTGTAGTGATTCAAATAATTTCTAATAATAATATCTAATTGCATAAATACTTGAATTAATAATTACTTGAATAAATAGGAGGCAGGTGGTAAAATGGAAATGACAGTAGGTTTGGAATCAGACAAGCTAGGGTTCAATCTTTACCTTGTACCAACCAGTTATGTCACCTTGAACAACTTACTGAATCACTCTGAGCTGCAGGCTTTTTGTGTGTAAAGTGAAAATAACAATATTTGCTTTGCAGAGACATTAGGGCAAAATGAAATTGTAGGCCTACATCACCAGTCATAGTGTCTGAAGAAAGAGTGCTCAATGAACAGAACCATGGTGCTCTTTGGGTAGAATAATGAACCTTAAAAAATTTGTATCAGAGTAACAATAATCTAAATTTTCAGACTTTGTATACAAGCCTTCTGCACCTGGACATACTACTGTATAACAACATACATATATTTAATCTGTTTTATTTTAGATTCAGGAGAAACATGTTACATGGCATATTGTGTAATGTGGAGTTTGGGCATCTATTGAACCCGTCACTCAAATAGCGAACATAGGATCCAATTGGTAGTTTTTCAGCTCTTGCTACCTCCTCATCCTACTCCTTTTGGAGTCCCTAGTTTCCACTGTTTCCATCTTTATGTCCACGAGACATATACTTTTAAGTCAGTGACAAAGGCTAATAGATATGTTCCATAGCAGACTAAATAACTGTGATAAACCATGATAATCATGTGGTGCTAAAGTTCTTTTCCTTAAAAACGTTCTGCCTATTTATTAACCAGTTGTAAAATACTTGCACAATATACTTTGTAATTGTAAAACACATTTTCTACTCAATTATATACTGTGAACCTGTTATCCTTACCAGTAACTTCCAGTGGATGAAGGCATATTGCATCCAAAAAGTAACATATGATGGACAGTATCCATGCTGGCTTGAGGCTTGAAGTCAACTGTTATGAGAAAATAACACATGTATGTGAATGCAAGATACATTTCTGTCCACACAATAATAGTGGGAGACTTCAACATCAATATTAGATAGATCAATGAGACAGAAAATTAATAAGGATATCTAAGACTTGAACTCAGATCCTGAACAAGTAAACTTAATAAACATTTCCACAAAATATACATTCTTATCAGTATCACATCACACCTACTCACAGGTTTAAATGAAATACTGATAGGCCATTATTAAGCAAAAAAAAAAAAGAAAAAAAATACATTTCTGTCCACACAAAATACATCTTTGAATAGTTCAAACACTTGTATAACAAAGACGTTTTGATACTCTTGTGATCAAATGTCCTGTTTGTAAAAATTTTCTTATTAAAGATAAGCATGACTTATGATTTAATTATCATATGACTTATAATTTGATTAATTTATTATAATTTATTAAAAGCATGACTTATAATTTGATTAAGAAAGTAAAAAGGAAAAATAATTGGCTATCTCTCTCTCTCTCTCTCTCTCTCTCTCTCTCTCTCTCTCTCTCTCACACACACACACACACACACACACACACACATTTTTTAAGTGGAGGACCTCTTTTTAAAGTGGTGAGTGTATTATAAGGGTATTAAATGAAAGCTGTAGGCTACGTATTCACAATATATTTCCTTTCAGACTTCAGCTGAGTGCTGAGTACCATAAAACACTGCACAACACTGTAGTAAAATAGAAGCCACAGGGAGTGGTCAAATATGAGCACAAAATTTCATAACACAATTTTATTACCATCTTAGTATAACAACAGTACTGTAGTTATTCATATACATCACTGGGATGTATATGAAGAAACAATTTACCAGGAAAGAAAAATAGAAGTGGAAAACGTATTTTTACAAAAATACAGAAGACATGAAATTACTGTCCTGAATAAGCACGGTATACTTGTTAAAAGATATCAGAAGTTATGCAATGACATTTCTCATTTTCTCCTAATAAGAGTTGTTGAAAGACATTAAAATAAGCAAGTGTATAGTTAAAACAGAGAAAAAAAATTAAAAATAAATTATATTATTATCTATGAACTCCCTTTCGTAGTGTGGGTTTGGCTCATCTTTTTTTGTCCTCATCAAAATGCTGTCCAGTATGCAGAAGCAGTTTATGAGTCACCTTTGCATATAAAATGCTAAATAGCCCAAAATGATCTTAAATCTCTGGTGTGTGCAAAAATGCACCTTTTAGCTATTTTGGTCTGTTTGATAAAATTAAGAAAACATCACTTATTGCTAGAAAGTGTATGTGAGACATGAGATCTTATAAAACGAAAAAATGTTTGACATCCAACTATAGCACAATGACTTGCAAAGTGTGCCTGATAGAAAACATAGCACTATGTGCCAAACCTACTGTGTGCCATCTTCGCTTACAACTTTTGGATAAGACAAAAATACCTTTCTTTTACTGCAATGAAAATAAGAACTTGAAGCCTAAAAATCAAATCTTGGAGTTTTTATACCATCATTTAAAATACTAACAAAGAGAGAATGGCTGAAAAATGGACTTGCTCTACCTTAAAGTTTGGTTTTCTATTACCAAAGAATACAGCAAGCCTAAGAGATGGAAGATTCTTTGAAAGAAAAGAACCAATTGGAAGTTGCAACCGTTCACAATACCTAGAAAGTCATATTGTCATAAAGCCAAAGTTTGTTAGCAAAAGAAACAGAAGAAAGAAGAAGGATTCTATCTCTATGGACCACTTTCAAGTTGATTGCAGGATTTCTTTCCTCCCTTCCAGAATCCTACCAGGGACCTTTTCTGTGGCAAAAAGAAAACGGAAAAAGTGGCTGGGCGCGGTGGCTCACACCTGTATTCCCAGCACTTTGGGAGGCCGAAACGAGTGGATCACGGGGTCAAGAGATCGAAACCATCCTGGACAACATGGTGAAACCCCGTCTCTACTAAAAATACAAAAAATTAGCTGGGCATGGTGGCGCGTGCCTGTAATCCCAGCTACTCAGGAGGCTGAGGCAGGAGAATTGCCTGAACCCAGGAGGCGGAGGTTGCGATGAGCCGAGACTGCGCCATTGCACTCCAGCCTGGGTAACAAAAGCGAAAGTCCGTCTCAAAAAAAAAAAAAAAAAAAAAAAGAAGGAGAAAAGAGAATGGAAAAAGCCCTGAGGTAGGAGTACGGGTCTTTCATTCACCTTGACTTTATTTTGGTATATGATACAACTTTTAATCTTATATTTATTTTTATCTAACTGTTTGTATTACTTTATGAACATCTATAACTTTTTGTCTAATTGTATCATCCTCCTCCTCCTCTTTGCACCTTTTTAAAAAATATTCCCTCTGCCAATCCATGAGAGGTTATCAAACAAAAAGCTGACCCCTCTGCTTTTTCCGAACATATTTAGATGATTACATGATTTCCTCCCCTCAGTAGATCTTATTACGGGTGGATACATTTCCTACAACTGAATAATTCTTGGAATTTTGGTAATAAGCCAACATAGCCAAGTGCAGTTTACTCCAAGAATTAAATGGCTGGATATAAAACAACCTTTCAAGCACCAGCTAAAAATTCAGGTGGAAGTTTACATCCAGCAGGGAGTCAGAATTCTGTGACTCTTATTCAAGAAAGAGGTCAGAGAGTTACATATTTGGGAAGCATTCAAAAATTGAACCCTGCAGCTATGAGGACAGATGAAAGTACCAGAAAGGGCAGTAGGAATCATAGAGAAGGCTCAAGACAGAGTTTTGGGGATAGTCCAGGGCTCTCAGGGTCTGTTTAGGAGACATCAACAGTATCTTTCTTATACTAATGCAATGTGTATGCTGCTGTGAAACAAGGCAAAGACATTTCTGGAGAAAAAAAGGATCTATTATTAATTTTAAAAAATGAAATATTAATAAGCAAAAGATTCAGTTAAGGGCAGGGAAGAGAGCTGTTAGAAAAGGAATAGATCATAAAAACAACATATCATCTCTGTAGCTTTTCATTAGGAAAGAAAGAAAATAGTTTGCCTTGGCCCTTGCTTATATAAGAGACTCTTCCAACTGTTTTTTGTAAAGTAAAGGGCAAATCTTAATTAATCAAAGTAGAACTTCTCTAACCATTTTCTGATTTTTTTCTCCTTCTGACATACATTTTTTTTCTGACATACATTTTAAGTACCACTTATTTATTTGCTTTACTTTGAACTCTAGATATGTGTTTAATTTTTGCTTCTAAAATGAGAAACAACTCTGTCTTTAAGTGGTAGTAAAAGAAAATTATTCAGAGTTCCCTTTCACAAAATCATATTTTCATTGACTCATATTCCTCCAGAAACTCCAGATCTAATTTAAATGCTAAGTATATTAGAAGTACACAGCAAAAACAAGCAACTAACCATCATTTTTCATATCCTAAAGAAAAAGTATAATATCTAAATATTTATATAATTATAGCTCAAAGTACAATTCATTGCAAGTTGAAATGAAAAGGAATGTCAAATCAAAATGTAAATCTAAAACAAACAGTAGATGCCTTAAAATAAAACAGTGCTTGGACAATTTCACTGAAGAGCTGCTGCCAGTGGTGGAGAGTGGCAGGTTGGGAAAGGATTAGTCTGAAAGGTTCATTTCAGGGGTTTGCTCCATTCCTGCTTATTATGCCTGGCTTTGCAAAATAAGACCCCACCCCTACTGAATTCCAGGTTTGCTGGGCACAAGACACACACGTGACTATGCAGGAGATGTCAACACAATACAAAACAGAATATGGAAAAATACTTCAGAATAACATCTTAAAAAGAAATGTTTCCTTTCTTTTTTTTCCATCATGCACCAAAGAAATAAAGGATCCAAGGGGGATAGAGCTAGAGGATAATAATGGAAACAGCTGCATTTAAGTGTGTGATTCTGACAGGCAGAATAAACAAAGACAGCCTTGGGATGGTGGGAAACGGTGCAAAACACAGCCTCAAGGGAATGCAAAGGAATATTATATCCAATAAGATTAAAAGTGCCACTGACTCTTCTAACTCAATAATAAGATGACAGTTGTTTAAGTGGAAATGGTACTTCAGTCTCAATGGGAGCTAACAGTTCAGATTGCCTGATGTATGAGATCAGGGAACATTTTATAGGTGAGTAAGTCCTGGGAATGAAATATCTTTGCAGGACTAAGACTCCAAAAAAGTGTTTCACACACAGTAATGAAAGGAAATCTGATGACACTGAAAGCACACAGGTTGGAGGATTTCTCAAAGGATAATGTAATCTGAAATGAAAGACTTGAAAGTATGTGTGCGGATGACATGTTGAAAAAAGAGATGTCTAGGTCAAAAATCTGGAGTTGTAAGCAAAATTTCTCCTCACTGCATGGGGTCATTTGGGGTTTATGGGCTCTTTTAGCTAACATCAGACTATAATCAGGGCCACAAAATTCTCTAAGAATGTGACCTAAGAGAGAATGCCATTTAGTTCTCCATTTTTCACTTTGAAGTGGATATCCAAGGCTGCATGTCAAATTTTGATTTTTCTGCCAGACTTAGGACATGGAAAAATTCTGAAGAACACACACAACCAAGTAGAGAAAACAGCAATTTTGGAGATATTCACGTATATATAACCAGCTCCAAATTACCACTGGAAATGGCAGGAACATTCTTTTTAGCTAAAAATATTCAGTAGAGGAATACTACAGACCGTAGATAATGAACCTATTGAATAAAAACAAACTGACTTGCAAATTCAAGTTTGGATCTGAAGAACTTTGGCATTCTAGAATTGTTGCCTGTATATATTAGGGATAACCATTGTTAACTTTCATTTTCCCTCCCAGTGTAATCATGTTATACACTGTAAATACCTTAGTTTGCTTACCATGGTTATTTTTACATGTTATTAAATAATTTTTTTAAGCAGCCATTTTTAGCCTGAGCTTTACATTGTTACCTATGGAACTTGGTAAAAATACAAGTGCCTAGAGTCAATCTAGATCAGTCCCTCCTCACCTCCCCCATCAACATCTTAATCAAATCTCCAGTGGTTATTCCCAGGTAAGTATATCTTTTAAAGGTTTCACAGGGAATCACCAGTAATTCTGACTATAGTCCCCATTTATAGTGACTGAAAATACTCTATTATGTGAGAATACTCTGAGTTTATCACCTCATCTAAGCTTGCAACTGTATTGCTCTTTTAAATGTACAGGACAAACAGTAAAAGCAGGTTTCTTTGAAAGTAAATTTATAAAGAGGTTCTAAAGATAAAAATTAATTGATATTTCAGAATTATTTTATGCAAGGAGACCACTGGAACTCTGTATTATATCATGCAATTTTATCTGTATCACCTAAAATCTTTTTAGTGCTGAGATCTGAAGCAGGCAAAGGACGCCTTTAGTTATTGTGTTCCTATCTATGATAAAGAGTCAGTATTTTAAGACTGTTTGTGTTTTCAAGCCATATTTAATATTGAGAGAATTGGGAAAGTGTAAGATTCAAGAAAATATATTATAAAAGATTTGTCATGATTAAAAAAAATTACAGGCCCTAAAATCTTACTACTAACATTTCTTTATTTCCAAAAAATAGAGATTATGCTTTAAAAACTGCTCAAAGGAACTGAAGATAGTAATGCTTTAAACTGCAATTTAAGTTTAGGATACAATCAGCCTTAATGTTCATAATCTTGCAGTTGGGCCAAAAAGGTACAGATAAATGTAAAGCTCACAGCATCATAGTCTATTTGCCAGCATGTTAAAAACCCACCGCAATTGCACATTACATTATCTCCTGCAAGCTTTCCCCATAACCATGAAGCAATTCTGTACTAAAATAAAGACCTTTTGCTTGAACATGTTTAATCAGAAAGCTTAATAGTGAAATTCTCATTAACTCCTACTAGTATGGACAATGATATATCATTGGGAAAGAATGCTTATGGTGGTTTATGGGGACTTTAAGCTGCTGCCACCAAATTAAGAAATAAGACACCTGAGCAAGCCTAAGTACTGAACATAAATTTCAAATAAAACAATCCTCACTTCTGAATAAAGAAATTTCAACACACACACAAAAATGAAATTTCTAGAAGATATATCTTTTAAAAGTAAACTCTATGGAATGTACCAGACTAAAGAATCAATAAACAGACTTCATCAGCCAAGCTACACATGATAAAACAGCATAAGCTTCACTAAGCCCTGTTTTTCTAATGTCGTTCCTATAATAGTCCACTGTTAATTTCCTACAGAATCAAGCCCATACCCTTCTTCTAGCCTCTTCTAGCCTTCTAAGGCCGTGCATAACATTGTGCCCGTCTCCCAGCTCACCATATTTCCAATATGGCAACCCTTACATCCATTCTTCATTCTCATCAGGCAGCCGCCCTCACTTAATAATACAACTACTAACACTTACTGAGGGCTTTCTGCATGCCAGGCACTCATTTAGTTCTCAATAACCCTATGAGTCTGGTTCTTTGTCCTCCCAAATAGATGAGTGTTCAGGAGAGAGAGGTGAAGTAATTTGTTTCCTAGTAGTATAGCTAGAAAGTGGTGAGGCTGGGATCTGAACGTGGAGTGTTCTGGCTCAGAGCTTGTGTTCTTTTAACCACATATGATATTGTTTCTCATATTTGTGCCCAGTGTGTTTGGGCTCATACTGTGGGCCATTAAAATATTCACCCCTTTGCATATTCAAATAGGCCATTTTCACAGGTCCAGATGAAACCTCGCGTACCTTTGTCATGAAATTTTCTCTTGACTAGACCAATTCATAGTGATTTTTTAAGCGCTGACTACTAAAGCAGTTTCTTCTGAAATAGCTAGCTGGAGGGGTGGGGTGGGGGGGACTGGAATGCAGCATTTTAACATTTCTTCATTAAAATAGCTATGTCAGCACGTCAGTGAATTTTTGGTGATCATTAGATGTACTTAATTGAATAAATTAGACATGGTTCCCACTCACCTCTCACTCTTTTTTATTACTTGAGAAAAGCCTAGGGGGTTGTTGGACATTGTCAATTTGGCAACATGGGTATTTTGGGTGACCAAAGGACAGAAAACATTTAAGAAATACTCCGAGACTGAGACAAGGTATATGGCAACTTCTCCTTCATGATTACGACCAAAAACATGGGCTTTATCCACTCATCAAAGACCTTTACTATATACGTCTTATTTGTGTTCTTGATCGTAGCTCTTTCCAAGTAGCTTTCGCTAAGAAACTAAGAGTTTTCCTGGGTGATTGCTGGAAAATACTCAGTGATCATCTGTGAGACAGAGAGTACTCATTACTCATGTTAGAAAGAAGTCCTAGTTGAAGAGAGAAGGGATAGGATACTTAGTCAACTAATTGGAAGCAGAAAGGTAACAATGATTGAATGGGGATGGGGACTCACACACATGTACACACACATATGCATACAAACACAGATACTCTTTTTTTATATACTACTGCCAAACCATAAAACATATATATACAAGCGTGTACCCTGGCAGGCCTCAGTCTTTATGTCATACTATCTAGTGACCCATAAACATCATCAAATTAAATTGTTCATGCAGTCCTTGAAGTATCCGAACATCACTTGATCATGTGCTTTGTTTAAGAACCATCATTCTCAGCAAACTAACACAGGAACAGAAAACCAAACACCTCATGTTCTCACTCATAAGTGGGAGCTGAACAATGAGAACACATGGACACAGGACGGGGGACATCACACACCAGGTCCTGTCTGGGGGTGGGGAGCTAGGGGAGGGATAGCATTAGGGGAAATACCTAATGCAGATGACGTGTTGATGGTGCAGCAAACCACCATGGCATGTGTACGCCTAGTAACAAACCTGCATGTCCTGCACATGTAGCCCAGAACTTAAAGTATAATGACAAAACAACAACAACAACAACAACAACAAACATTTGGAATGATTGAAATCTAACTCTGCAATTCTGCAACAGAAACTGTTCTACATTCAAGAGAGAAGCCCAAGAAAATAAAAAAAAAAATGAATCATTAGATTAATTTCATCTGTTTCTAAATTCAATGGCTTCTATCTCATTTATGTAGGGCAATTTGATAGATAGGGACCTGTCATCGTTCACTAAGGAAAAGACACAATTATTTACAGGTCATCCATGTGAGGGAAAGCAAGTGGATGAGGATGACAGACAAATTTCTTGGCTGAGTGGGCTGCTGCCACAGTCAATTCCTCTGAATGTCTGTAAAACAACTTTTAGACAACAGTACAGTTCAGTGGTCAAATGCAGATATTATCATACTTTCACCCATCCAAATTCGATGGTTTCTTATTAAAATAACAAACAAAAACAACCCTAGGGAAAGCTATAATATAGTCCTAGGGAAAGCTATAATATAGTCCTAGGGAAAGCTATAATTTTGTTCAAAATACAAAACTTATTTTTATCTTCATCATTGCATTTCTCTAAACACCTACTTTAACTCACATTCAGTAATTAAATACAGTTATATAAACACATCATACATGCTACATGCTCACATGTAAATATAACAGGCATATCTAATATGAATTCCGTAATGACCATGATGATGGTATTCACTCAAAATTTAGAAGTATGTTTAAGATGGGTTATGTAACTAGCATATAAACACAAAGCCAAAATAATGAGTTATTCAATCCAATTTTGACTTTTAACACCATCAAGAGAGTCTGTCCTAGTTCTAATAAACAATGTAAAGTGTATTTTTCTTTACAATTTTCATAATTTTCTTCAGAAATTTGAAAAGTTCAAGAAGAAAGTCCTTTTTATATGTTTTAACACTTTTATTCTTATCTAGAATTCTGCTAGGCTGTGACTTCCTTAAACTTGCATCATGCTTCATATCCCTGTTACCCAATAACTTACATGCAGCAGAATTTTAAGTTTGCTGAATTAATGCACAACGGCCTTTCATGTAAAAAAAAGTGATTCTTTATATTAGAATATAATTCAAGGTAAAAGGGTAAATTATCTACTATTTGAAATGCTGAGTCAGAAAATGGTCTAACAAAAGCCTTTTTTTTTTTTTTGAGTCAGAGTCTTGCTCTGTCACCAGACTGGAGTGGAGTGACGTGATCTCGGATCACTACAACCTCCACCTCCCAGGTTCAAGCGATCCTTGTGCCTCAGCCTCCTGAGTAGCTGGGATTACAGGTGTGCGCCACCAGGCCTGGCTAATTTTTCCATTTTTAATAGAGATGGGGTATCACCATGTTGGCCAGGATGGTCTCAGTCTCCTGACCTTGTGATCCACCTGTCTCGGCCTCCCAGGATCCACCACACCTGGCCACAAAAGCCTTTTTTAGTGTTCCCTTGTGTATTCAGCAAGCATTTACGAGTCTGTCCCATATCCTTCTGGGATACAAAAATTTAAAGAGGCACAGATAATGAAAACAGAAGGTATAAAATCATTAAGTATCTTAAGTATAAACAAACAATGACTATAAAAAATAATTAAAAATGGAAAAGAATGAACAAAGTATTGTGGGTTTTTACAGCTCTTCACTTACAACCGTGTCTAATGTCAGGATAAAGCATTTTGAGATCTTGAATTTGGGACAATCCCCAAAAAGGCTATAGCTTCATTCTCTATGCCATCAGAATCCCTTAGAATGGAAAAGCCTTGGTTACCTTACAGGCAAAACTTTCACTCTGGGACTCTGGAAAAGCTATGTATGGTCACTCTCCTAACATATAACTATATATACAAGCCCTTTTCCTTCTACAAATCTTTAAATCTTCATGTGTATTTGTTATTTATTTTGTAAGATGGTTTGAGGTTTATTTTTCCTTTGGCAATACTGGCCAGAGTGTACCCGGTATGGAGTGAAGGTAAAGGAATGAAATAATAATTGTATTTGATGTGAGGAAGAAAGAATGGTGCTGCTCTTGCTATATTTTAGCTCCAGCTAAGCACTTGATAACTTTGTTCATTTCTTCCTTTGTATCACCATTCCCACACCCAAATCTGAAGTACAACTAGGTTAATACATAACTAGTAAAAAGCTTAAGCAGATTCCTTCACCTCTCTGAACTTCTGTTTCTTCTCCTGAAAATTGGCTTAAATATATTTAGGTTTTAGTATCTTAGAGTGTCTGGCAGGCCCTTAGTAAACAATAGCAGGTAGTGATGATGGTAATAGTCCAGCGATTACATAAATGAGAATTCCATACAAACTAGTGTCTTAGCACCTGACTAAATCACAGATACAAATGTTCCTGTCTCTGTTTCTCAAGCTATGAAATGAGACTATATACAGGGTTGTCTTAAGAATTAATGTGATAATACGTGAAGAATTTTCTTTACTTATCTTTTCATATAAATGATTATTTGCTAATTGTCTCTAGTTTTCCATTTTCCATTTCTTATTTTTCTAGACTTAAACTTTGTGGTTGCTGAATTATATAAACAACAGTAACCACAAACCACCTGGGCACAGTTCATTAAAGGACTCACAACCCATTGTGAACAGGGAACAAAAAATTTCAGTATTCATGCAATCCTCCAAGTAGTAAAGAAAGGAAGAAATACTGAAAATAGTTTTTAATCTTAGAAGACCTTTTAAGGACCTCAGAACTTGAAATAGTTTAATCTTAGAAGAAAAGTGCTTAAGAAAGTACAAAAATATTTAGCACTCTGGTTCTAATATAAAACTTTATGCGTTTTCTGTGAATATTTTACTTGACTGAATATACTCACTTGTATTTTTTCACTTTAAATTATGTGAATGTAAACACATTTATATTAGGAGAGCAATAATACACAGGATATATATTTATAGTCCTTACAGTCACTAGTTCCAAAACCATATACTACCACCAATCTCCAGAAACAAACCTATTAATGTGACATATAATAGTGCTGTAACACATGACTACCATATTTACACAGGTGTGTAGGGTGGCCTTCTCTTCCAAGCTCGGGTAAAAACAGGACTCAAAACAACCCCAGAACTTGGACAAAGAAAATATAAATTAGGAAAGAAAAATATATGTAGAATTTCTTTTGTGAATAAATATTATTTTCTGCTAGGTAGCCAAGTATGCGGATATGAAATTAAGGAAAGTTTTATGGCCGGGATTTTAATTATGAATGTACATCCTAAATAATATTTAGTGTTACTCAGGCACTGCAGTTAGAAACTTAAATTGTTATTTCTTTAAAGATATTCAGTTCAGGATATGGGAGCACTTTGCTTCCTAACCTTTCCTGGTAATTTCCAAATATTATACTAACAATGTCATCAGTTCAACTTTGTATGGTCTTTCATTCTTAGGAATTAACTATGCAGCAAATTTTGTTGAGAGTGTTATTAAAGGTTGTATTTTCTGTTGTGATTGCCAATGTGTGTGAATAAAGAATGCACATTGCTCTGGCTTTGCAGGTCTATAACGTCCATTCCTGCGGGAAACACCTCATGAAAATTCATCCTCAGACTGCCCCAAGGCTACTGTACACATTTCACAATTTACATAATAACCGTTTCAGACAGTCCACTTGAAGATCAGTTTCAGGAGACCAAAGTACCACTACCATCACTTTCTCTCCAAAATCAACATCCCAAATGTTTAAAAATGAAGAAGAGTAAAGCCAAATCCATGAATAATTTGCCAATCACAGCTCTTCCCTAAACAGTTAAATGTCTGTCATAAGGGATGTTTAAATTGAAACAACCTAGATGGAAACAGATGGTGCTTTGTCACTTTTCCTCTCTGATTTAAAGGCTCAGTTGGGGAAGGAACTGTCACTTAAGCGTTCTTTTATTCTATAATACAAACAAGATAAATGTTCTTTCTTCTATTTCTTTTATTTTCTGGCTCTCCTTTCCCTTCTGTCCCTTCCTCCCTCCCTCCCTCCCTCTCTCCTTCCCTTCCTTTCTATCCATCTACCTGACAGGTAAAATCTTACATTCACCAATGTTGATTCTAAGTGCAGTCGATTTATAGCATGAACCAGCAGGTAAATAAACCGTCTGTTTAGTGGAGTGGAATTAAGCATCCTGCCACAGACAGAAAGCCAATACTATACAAATGGGACCACACAGTATTGGCAGTCATCGACATCTACATGCAACTCCTTAACTACTACTAAGCATGAATCTCTCCAGATACAGTTTGTAATCTTGCCTCTCAGTGACTCTTTCTAGTTTGCTTCTGCATTAGGCATGATAAATGCATTTTAGAAACTGACAGTAAAAGATTAATATGCTCATAAACCTCAAAGAGAACCTTTCACCGATTTGATATAGCTGCCCTCCATTCAACTGCTGCTCCCCCAATCCAATTAATACTTACTCACGAAGGCTTCCTCATCCACTGGCAATCGCATTGACATGCAGAAGTATGTATCAGACTATTAAAAAAAAGATAAAAAATCCAAATTAAACTGTTGCTGGTAAGGAAGAAATAATAACTATTAAAAGCATGGCCTCCATGACTGAAAAAAGTACTCAGTGTGGGTAGGTTTCCTGCTGAGGTCTGAGTGCCAGGTGAGTGGAAGGGCTAAGTCCAGAACGTAGATACCCTAAAAGTTTGTCTAAGACTCTTTTCTAAACAACTTTAGATCCTGTTTATAAAACCAATCATCATGAATGATATTTCTAATACTGTCGCAGTTAAAAGGCAACATTTTAAGTGCTTTTATAAAAAGAGCCGAACAATTTAATGCATTTGATATCAAAATAGTAGAAGTTAGTTTTGACCATCTTTGCTGTTTGAAAAATTAAATATTTAATTTACAGAATCACATTACAAATGTCTCAAATATTAGAGAAGTGCAATGAATGAAAGTTGGTTTTAAAGCATATTATTTTTGGTTGTTCTCCCCTACTTTCAAATTTTTTAATTAATACATTTAAATTAATAATTAAAATAATACATTGAGGAAATCAACATTAACTCAAGCTATTATTTCTTTTCTAGTTATGGGTCTCATCTAAATGGTCATTTTTTTCACTATCAAATGTATTAACATCAAGAATTTTTAGTGATAAAAATTACAACTTTAGGAGAATGAGATTCAGTGTACTCCACTTCCTTAATGAAAATCTATACACAATAAAGTATGTGCTATGGTTGATAATATGCCCAAAACAAATACAGATTGCACTCATTTAATAATTCATGCTTCCTGGATTACTACTGCACAGAGCTGAAATAATCAGACTCCACTAACATGGACAGAAATCATTTGGTACCTCTAAACCTAATGATTAGCACCAAAAAATTGTTAATTTTGTGTCTATGTTTCTACTTCCATGTTATGAAACAGGAGGTTCAAATACACATCAAGCAAACATCTTAAAATTAAAAAAATTACTAAAATGTGATTCAGTCTTAGTCACTACCTTTATATATACCAGTTTCTCATTTTAGCATTGTCTCAAGTCTTTATAATTTATATTCTCTTTATTTTGCCAATAAGGAAGTGTGCTGATTTTGTCTACCCTTCCCCTCATACATACACACACGCACACACACACATTAAGAGATATGAACGAACACATAAACATAGTTTCTAATAGCTCACAGCTGCACCCCTCATGTGATCCTATCACCCTTTAAGATGCCTACCCGAGAAAGTTTAATGTATCCTGGAGATTTTATTATTTGTTCTAGCCAAAACCTGGTAACAAGCATAAGCCTCTGAACCCTCTCTTAAAGCAGTTACTTTAGAAAGCTTTTAACTATAAATCCTTTCTCTGCTCCTTTGAAATGTAAATCTTCTACCACCCAAAAATGTCTTCCCACATTCAGGGAAATAACTGCACAGCTCTCAGTCCAGTGGGTACCATGTTCTAATCGACACCACTGCCTCCTGTCATAAAGATATAAAAAGTTTGATCCTCCTCGCAAATAACAAACCCAGATGGCCCAGGCACATGGCCCAGCTCCCTTTGACATCCTTCAGTGCCTTTCCCTCAGGACACCCCAGCTTCTAAAAGGTCTCCCTTTTGTTTCAGCAAAGTTAAGTTCACTTCACACTGGACCCACTTCCCTACTGCAATAGTTACTACTGAGTAAAATCTATCCTTACCATTTTAACTGGTGTTGGCTTATTTATCTTGGATACCAATAAGTGCAGGAGCTGGGATCTGAACATAGGCACTCTGTGCATTATACTAACGTATTAAAGATCATTCCAAGCAATATGACAAATAATGACTTAAAAGCAAATACAAAAACAAAAGTAAATTTAAAGCAGCTAAGCATATATTTACAATAAAAAAGGATCAAAAGGTTATGATGAAATGCAAAGGAAACAGAACTTCTTTTAAATTTGGACTAATAGGTTTTGATATTACCTATCTTTGATTTTATTGTAAGTCATCTCAAGTTGTTTTTGGAATAGGGAAGTTATAGGCATTAGACACATCAAATTCAGCAAGTGGTTCTCTCGATTAAAAACAATTAAGCACAATGATGGTTACATATAATACAGAGAACAAAGGAAACTGTTATTTATACTTAAAGTTCATCAGATCCATACTATAATTATTGTTTTTACCATCAGCCACCCAATTTAAAATAAGAATACTCTGAAAATGTCTTTCTTCTATCAATTTGTATTTTTTGGTTTATAACTTATCTAATAATGAAAATGTGTTTGGATTTCCACTATTTCTTTCCTAAGTTGTTCAAGCCAGTTGAAGAAAAAGAGAGGTGGGGGAAAAGGAGCAGTGGGGAGGGGAGGCGAAGGGAGGGGAGGAAGGAGACCCTCTGCAGGAGACAAGTATCCTACACAATTAGAAGTTTCCATCATAGCTATTTTCCATGACAACATTATTTGGTAGGTATTACCAACATCATTTTAAACATGAGAAACTGAAGCTAAAGATGGTAAGTAATTTGTGTGCAGTTAAAAAACAGTCTAGAAATTGGTGAAATGGAATTTGTACCCAGGTCACTAAGGCACTTCTCTTTCCACTATAGAAAGATAGCTGTTAAAAAGTTATTTTTCAAACCTCTTTAAAAAAAGGTTGTCAGTTCTTAGACACAATTTTAGTTGCTAACTTTATTAATGGGAGAAATAAGAAAATCAAAGTATCATAAAATTTAACAGGAAGTTTTAGTCCAAGTACCCTAAATTTTCAATAGCACCTAAGAAGATTTCATAAAAGCCTGTTGATGAACTGCAATGAACTAGATTAGAGCCACAGCTATTTTGTCACTATTTTGTTTCTGCAAAGTTATTTGAGAACATATACATAACTCAGATCAATGTTTCTCTGTAACACATTCTGAAGAGACAGTGACAGCATCTTATTGCCCATTGTAATAGTCTTTTCCTACGAACGCTGTCCTAGAAGGGATGCTTCTATAATTCAACCCAAACTACCAGCACAACCCTGCACAATTTTCCATTTATCATCATCATGAATCCTCCTTTTCTCTCTGTGGGAAGAACACTGTATCTGAGCTTGGTGCCAGGGGACTGTTGGTAAAATACTGCAGATTCACACTGCTAACATAAGGCTCAGAGACAGAAAAAGGGAGAAATGATATGAATCTACATAGCCGTGTTGCTCAGTAGAATCTAATAGCCGTGTTGCTCAGTAGAATTTTGGCGCATCAGCTGAATCTAAATCAAGAGGGATATGATATTGCTGATGCCTCTTTCGTGATGCTACTGGGAACTATCCAAGAAAGGCACATTTTTCTGACAAAAGAAGATAGTATGCTTGAAATAAAAAAGGCTTTATTACTATAACACTCCTATAAGATCCTATTACTACCCATTTTTAACCAAGAGTTCTCTCATAGCATTCTTTATTTTGATTTAGTTGTTTGTGAGACAGACACGTAGTGGTTTCTATGGAAAAGGAAGTTAATAAAATCAACTGCTTATTTAAATTATTATGAGTCAAACAAAATCTCTGTATATTATTATACATGAAAATTGTTCACATAAAACCAGTAATTTTTGTTTGGGGTAACCAAAAGTACCATTCAGATTCTAGTGTTGAACACTATTATTTGATCCTGACTGGATAATAACCTTTTATTGTACAGAATCTTCCCAGACCACCTTTCTTAAAGACTATTCAATGTGATGACAGAAAGAGGTATACAAATAGAGAACATGACCCAGTTTTACCTGGTTATGGCCCTTTTGCTTATTTCTGTGGCTATCTGTAAAATGGTTGTTCCCTGTAAATAGGCCATAAGTCATAGAAATATTATATTGTATATGGTATAGTCTCTGGTAACTTTTCTAAGCCATCACTCATTAAGTAACCAAAACATCAAACAATAAAAATAAAAATAACTAGGAAAAATGATGGAGAGATTAATTGGCTTAACTATAGAAATAATTTCACTATGTATATGAATATCAAAACAGCATGATGTACACCTTAAATATATGCAATAGTAGTAATAAAAACCCAGAACTAGTGGAACCATCTTGCGGTGGCAGTTGTGACTTTGTGCCTCACAGTAACTGCTCAGAAAGTTGGTAATAGTCTCTGTACCAATCCCTGATTGTGCACACGTTAAATCAAACCCAGACAAACTGATAAGGAACCCTAAAGCCCTACTCATTTAGGGTTTAAATAACTTGTGTTTTGGGAAAAACTAATGGAAATCTCAAGACCGTTGGCAGTTCTGCCCATCCAACAAGGGAAAAGTATGGAAAGTGATCAAGCCTCTTTGGCCAGAATTCTGACTATGAGAGGAAGAAAGCAATTAGAAAATTATTTTTCAAAGTTTTCTTTTAATTAATCCAACTAGGTAACAGAATCAAACTGTTGTCTCCCAAAGTATTTTTAATACATGCATTGTAGGCTCACACGGACTCAGTGGTGTTTGTACCCTCCACCTCATTCTAGTATAAAAGGAAGCTAGAACAAAATAAAATTATATTAAAGCATAAAAAATTTTCTGGAGCAAAAAACTCAAGTTTAATCCACCTCTCCGAAGCCAGAATTTAAGACACTTGATAACAGATAAAATTCCTTAAACTATCACTATTTTATGTAGTCTATCCTTGTTTTCATTTCCCAGTTGTCTTTTTCTTAGCATTTATTTTTTTAAAGACACTATATTTCTTAGCCTGTGGAAGAAGTAGTCATAGTGAATATTTTACGTAAAAACAAGGATTTTACGTAAAAACAAAGATTTTACGTAAACAGTCATTCCAAATGATTCTCCAAAATGTTTCACTTTTGTCCTTAACATTATACTAATTCCATCCCCATCAACGTTTTTCCCAATCTAGAATGTAATCTTGTGACAGTGTCTGTCTGGCTTTCGAGACATTTAGACTAATATCTGACACATACTGGGAGCTCTATAAATAGTTGTTGAATTTTGCACATATCTACTTCTTTTGGTGGCAACAAACTCACAGTTTAAGAAAGGCTGTATTATAGATGCTGCCTAATTAGGGTTTTATACAGCATCACTTTTTCATATGAATTTTATCCTTCAGTTGATTCATCCCAGAATCTCATTTGAATTTTTAAACTATATTCACACTGTGGCTGATGATGAGAAGATTCTCAATGCCAAGTAGTTCAAATGGAAGTGACTTTCCTGGCAAGTGATCTATGGGAATTACAAATCTGTATAAGCAAACGATGAGGGAAAATATTTTGGTGAAGGAACAGCTGTCTTAGAGCTTTCACATACTTTCACTTATGAGTAAACAGAAAGGAACATACTAATAATGGACTATAACTAATTGTCGATCATACAACACGGTGGCGATAGTGGTGGAAACTTCCTTGGCTTCCGTGGGACTGAGGAGTTACATGAAGGAAACTGTGCTGTTCTGAACAGGGATTGCTGACGATCTCCACTACTCACCTTTCCTGACCTTAAGCTAGTGGTTTATGCTTTTCATAAGTTTCTCTGAATATAGAATCAGTCAATCTTCTGAACCTGGTGCCAACATTTATTCACACCAATGTTCCTCTCTTTTAACACAAATGATTAGAAACTAACTGTGTTTATCAAATCTATTTGTGGACACTTCAGAACAGGAAAGGCTCCTCAATCACTACCCCAAACTCATATTTCTAGGCTAAGTGGCTTATATTTGATACTGAGACAATACAGCTTCACAGGAGAGAAGCTCTAGACTTGAATGGGTCTGTCCACTACTTTACTGCCAAAGTTGCATTCTATTCTCTTGAAATTTATAACGAATCATCAGAAAACAAAGTGGTCTTCTCAATTTCTGTTTTTACCCCTGGCCTGTTCTAATTCTAACATATCTTGCCATAGTCACCACATAATACTTGCCGACCTTTAAATCTCTTTCAGAGGATGCATAGAAAGTCATTCTTCTATCCATCCATTCATTCACGTAGCAAACAGACACAATAAACGATTCCCAGGAACTAGACACTGTTCTATATTCAAATAACTGTGAGCAAAAGTATACGTGATCTCTGCCCTCATAGAACATACAGTCCACTAGTTTAGGAGATAAATAATCACACAAATAAATGTTAAAGTTTTACTGTTTTAAGTGCTACCAAGAAGATATAAAGGTTGCTACAAAAGCTAATAATTCAGGGGAAATGATCTAGGTCAAGATGGGGTTGGCAACGTTTTAGCATAAGAAATAGTACTTTCGAAGGCCCTGTAATTGGACAGAACTTGATGTGACAGAAAAAACAAAAGCAAGTACACACAGGAGGAGGAATGTGTTTAAAGTTGGTCTGGACATGTAGATGTGGCTCACAACACAGGGCCTGTAGTCCATTTAAGAACTGTGGTTGTTTTGCTTTCCTTGATAGCAACAGAAAACCACAGACATTTTTTTTTTGTAGAAAAATGACATGGAAATTAACCAGATGAGGCTAGTGAAGATGCCAGGTAGTTGTTAAGAAAAATGGTAGCTCAAAACTAGGTGATGAGAGTAGAGGAAAAAAGAGAGCAGATTCTAGATTTAAAAGGTAAAATAGACATATCTGGGAGTGGATTTGAAAGGAAGGTGAGGAGGCAGTGTTGAGAATAATGCCTGGATTTCTGGCTTGTATAACTAAATGCATTGGTGATATTCACTGAGACATAAAACACAGATTACCAGGTTTGAAAAAGATAATGAATTTGGCACTGGACATGTCGAATTTGAGCAACTTTTGAAAAATCCACATGTAAATGTCAAAAAGGCAGTTAGGTCAAAGGTCTGGAGTTCAGAGGTGAGGTTTGGCCTAAACATGTAAATTTAGGCAACGTAAAAATTGGGTAGTAATTGGACAATGTGTGTAGAGGAGGCTGCTTAGTAAGAGTAGAGATAAAAAAGGGAAAAAGAAGTGACAGAGCTGGGAACTGGCTGGCCCAGTAACAGTGGCCAAGGAGTTCAGAGAAAAACCAGGGAGCCACATACTTGGAAGCCAAAGGAAGAGAATGTTTTAAGGAGAAGGTAGTTGACAATGTAGCTAATCAAAGTCCATAAGTAAGCTGTGTTCTCTTAGGCATATCTATAATACAATATTAATATCTGGACGTCCACCTTTTGTGTTAACATCCCTAACTTACTAATTTTTTTTTTGACACTAACAGTGCTAAATACACAGGCTTTATTTTCTTCAGTTTTTTTCATGAATTTAATATAAAGATGAGAAGTCCATTGTGCAACCTAAAACTTTACTTATTAATAAACTATACAAAAAGGTAATGAGACAAACATGTACATTTATGGAACTGCATGTCAGTCAGGCCAGTTCCCTGCAGAGGGAATTCCTGGCATGACGTCATTCATCTGTGAGGACACAGAACAGTCCTTGTTTAGACATACACATTCATCACTGCTCAGCATGATCAGCCTTCCACTTCTCAATGGTTTCCTTCTGCTGTGAATGCACATGTCCAGTTGTCTGCTTCTTAGAGCAGATATTTACATTTCTCATCCACCAGCCATTGGAGGAGGACTGGGGCCACGCAGATGATTGATTCTACCCATTCTTCGGGGAGGGTTTCCTGGTGGCCCTCTTCCATCATCATATCTGGATTCAGATGAGTTTCCATAGCTTCTTCTTTTTTTCACATCTTGCTGAAGCAGAGTTTTGAAAAATAAAACCACAAACTCAGCTATTCCCCAGAAGAAATCTGTTATCAAAGATAATCTCCATGGAGACTGATTCCGGCTGTCCAACAATTGTCCATTCGAGATGTAAACCATCTTGTCCCACTTCCCCGCTTCGGAGCGACAGGGCACCTGGCCCCTCTCGGTTTCCGTACCTCCTTTTCACTTATTAATATTTTAAAGAACCCAGTTCTTCTCCGTGGCTCCCCCTTGAAGGACTGAGACCCTGTGGGTACTCTGTTCTCATGGTTCAGGCTCTTCCCAAGGTTATGTAAAGCTCGGGCTACACACTCTGTCTATGGTATTTACCCCCAGCCTCTCTAGTGCTGTCGTCTACACTGACCCATTGAAGAAATGCCTGCAGCAATGGTGCATAGCAGTCACCAAAAAGGTTTCTCAGGAGCTCCTTTGGTGATGGCCACAGGGCCTAGGGCAGATTGAGAAATAGGAAAGAAAGTACATCAAGGAAGAGACAATAAAAACAGCAACCAACACCAGAGAGCTTAGAAAGCTGAAGGAAAAGGAGGAGTCAACAGGTTAATTTAAAAATCCCAAATGCTCAAAATAAAATAAGGTAAGGACAATTATTTTAAGCAATACTGGTGTTATATAGACTCTAGCAGAGAATATGCCACTAAGTAGAGAATTTCAATGGATACTTGTTGACTTCCAACCCATGAAACTATTCCTGTTCCATAGACTAGTGATACCAACACAAACTTAGGGAGCTGAAAACCTAATTTACCCTTTCAGCACACAGATTTTAATTTCTTATGATGCACTGGGAATCAGTGAAGTGATGTACTACAAAAGTGGATAATTTTCACATAAAAGAGTAAGAAAAGAACAAAAATCACGATTAAAGTGGATGACTTCCGTTAACAATTCAACAGACTTCAGCATATTTATAAATTTTACAGTTCTGTGCCAAGTTTTGGGTTTTCAGGCATTACATATTGGCAATACTAGTATTTTGAACGTATTCACATTCCTCTCCCACATAAATCGTATTTGGCTCCCCAGCAAGTATTCTGTTATGACCTCAAGGAGGTGGTCGGGGTTGAAGCTAAGCTGGGGAAGGTAGAAAGCAGACGTGGAGGAATACCTACCTATATGAAAGGAAGAAGTAAAAGAAAGTCCTCTGGGCAAATGGAGTTTAATTTCATAATCACTGTTATTGAAACTGACACCAATTAAGGGAACAGAGGCAACGAATCCCATTCATGTAAGACGTCTTCCAGTGCTCAAGGCCATTCATGTGAGATCACCCTTTTCATCAACCAAATACTGTACTGACAGATAAAAAAGGAAGGAGGAGGTATAGCTTACTAAAAAGTTGAGATGACTGTCTTGAACCAGAGGAAAGTGAGGTACCTTTAACTGACACTTTTAAGGTTTTCTTTTCTTGCTACCCAGAGGTCACTGGTGTAAAAAGCTAAATTATATAAATTTTTTAAAGTAGAATTTTGCCTACTTGAAGATTAGTGTATAAACTGTGAGACTCTGCTGCATATGTAAGCAAAGGGCAATTTGTAAATTAATGTATTCATGTATTATTTGCACTTTTACTATACGTTACGCATTTATAACTGATACCAGGACAGTGTAACATTGCCTGAAAGGGTTCTTGTTGAAGACTGGATGTAAAGTATGTAAATAATCTTGTAAAGCTCAAATAATTGTATGTACTCATGGCAACTATTGCAGAATTTTCAACTTGAAAGATGCTTAAATTTTTATTTCATTGCTGATGACACTTAAAATTGTTACAATGATTTTAAGAAAGCAACAGGGCAATGCACTGTTAGGGCAAGGAAAGTGTTTAGCAGGAATAGCTCTTCATTTTTGGGTATATTGTGTATACAACTGTCAGGACATATCACAAAGATCATACTAAATCAAATACATGGCATCTCAGTCACATGTAAGAGGTGTAAGAAAATGTTTGTCATCACTAAGAATGCATTCTGGCTAATTGTGGAAGACCAACTTAAAATGACTTAAACTACTGGGATGTAAGTCCCTCACATAATGAGAAATCCAGAAGTAAAACAAATGCAAGAATGATTATTTCATCCAGCAACTAAACGACGTTATCAAGTAATCAGGTTCTTTCCTCTTTCAGCTTTGGCATATTCAGCAGGTTCCCTTTATTTCATGGATTCTCTTCCCTTCATGATCACAAAATTGTTGCAGCAGCCTGAGTATGACATTGTCACAGTGGCCAGTGGAATTTCCAAAGGCTAGGGGAGGATAAGTCTCTTCTTTAAGGTTGTTTTCCAGAATGACACTTCGCTAAAAGCACTACGGCTCCCTAGCACTTCACCTCACATGGCCAGAATTATATCACATGCCCACCTCTAAAGCAATCATTAGCAAGAGAAAAGGAATGACCAGAGTTGGCTTAGTCTAATCAGGAAGGGGAAGGCCAATGCTGGAACAAAAGTGGATTTCTCTTAGGCAACAAAGAACAGGAGATGTCTGTAAAGTAGGCAAACAATAGGTCCTGACAGCATTCTAAGTTTATTCATCAGTAGATAATCTTTGGGTAAACAGGCCCATATCAATGTATTGACCTGTTCAGACTTTTTGAAATTCTTGTCTTTTCATCCACCATTAACTAAATATACTCATCTAGACATTTTCTGCTGAATCTCTTAACTAGCTACTAAGATATAAGAAGGCAAAATGATAAAATATCAATTCCCAGTTCAGCAAGCCTGATAATCTTGATGGAAATAAGAGATGGAAAGTCAACTCAATTCTAAAGTAATATGAATATATTGTGCCTTCTGAAAAATTATACTTTTTTCCTTTCAAAGGAGAGGGGCAACAGACATGGGGACCTTATGTTCAGTGATCAAGCCAAATATTTAACCATAAGGGCAAAGGCATTCTGCTTCTCCCTTCTTCCCTCACAGTGATTCTGGGACCTATTCATTTTTCGTTAGACTTCTAACTCATAAAAGAAACATTTCAACAGATTTGCATCCTTAGCCTTGAACTTTTAAGAGGAACTATAAAATCAAATATAAAAACATTCTTTGGCCTGCTCTTTGATTTTCCTTTATATGTCATAAACATTTCTATTTCAGTATTAGGCAATTACAACAAAGCTCCTTCTTTGCTAGTCCTGCTATTGGACTGTTTTAAGGGGTGAAGCCTTGATTTATTCTTCTTTGCATTCCCAAAGATCACCTGACATAGGAACTGGGTATGCAGTGAATCTTAGTTGAATTAGTTTGCTGAATTTTGTTTTCATGACTAATAACCTTTAATAAAGGATTCGATCCTACAAAAACAGCTCCAGAGCATTCAGTCATTTTTTCTGTTAAGTATTTTATTTATGCTTTTTAAGGCTATCAAACTAAATTTATCCCACTGTAATTTTCCAAGTTCCATTCAAAGATAATAATAATTCAAGAAAAGGAATGAACTCTACAAAGGTTGTCATCTAAATTCCCTGTGGATACTTGTCATACAGTTAATTAGTATATGAACCAAATAGCTGTAGAAACTGCAAATGCCCGTTTTCCAGATATGTTTTTACTTGGCATATGTTAATTTTACATTAGAAACATAAATATTACATTTTAGTGTATTGTATTCTTCCCTAAAGCTCCTTGGAAAATTCCTAATATTCAAAAACAAAATTACAATGCTTTAAAATCAGCTTTATTTTCTTAGGTTTTCTCAGGCTTACACATACACATGCACAAATACATACATCATGGTAAGTTCAATAAAATTAAGCAATTTAAAATTATCATAAATATATAATTAAGTTTCTGTAGTCCAATGACCATTAGTAGGTGTTATAAGAAAACTTTTGTATCTAACAATTATAGAACAAAAATGATTAAGCAATATAAAGTGTATTTAAAGGTGATCAAATAGTTTATGAAGGAAAGTTTTCATGTATAGATATATTTCCACTGACAAATTCAAAAGGAATGAAAGAATTAGAATACTTATCATATGCACCTTCTAATTAACCAAGGCAATGATCATTCATGGCAACTAAAAGCAATAGGTAAAAAGCTGACAAGAGACTTTACAAAGGATTATCAACCTCACATTTCCTCATTAATAGGTAGTATTAACATTACAAGAAGAGAGACAATCAGATTACCTTCTGCTGGTAATACATGCCACCATCTGTGAATATTCTTGCCAAAAACTCTAATCTAAATCTGATCTAGCCTTTAGATACCAGTACAAAAAACAAAAAGGACAGAGGAACATGTTAAATGACACTCTCGTGATGCAATCAGCAAAACCTAAATTGTATGATACTCTATAGACCAAATACCCTGATTTCTTCATAAATACATTACCAGGAAAAGGAGAGAACACGATCTTCGAGATCCTTATGTGCTATATATGTATTGCTCGTGGGGCATGAAAATAGATACAAAAATACTCTCTTCTTTCAGAAACTTTAGAATCTAATGGATGAGACAAAAATCTGCCATTAGGAAATAGTGAAGTGTTAAGCCTTCTTGTAAGGACTAGAAACGTAGTAAGAATTCAGAGAAGGGAGAGACCGGAGTGCTAACTTGGTTCTAGACAGGCCCAATAAGGGGGTCGGGAGAAGGGCCACTTGGCCAGAGCTTTTCCCCTAACAAGATCATGCAGAGTTAGAGACACCAAGATAGAAATGAAAAAAGATGATATCCATTCCATAACTTTCCACTTGTGTTCAGACCCCACCAGATGCAATTCACAAATAATTATTTACAAATGATGTAATTATCTTGTGAATGGCACTGTATATCACACTGTCACTTCTATAATAAAAGCATTAAATTGCTATAGTTGCTATTTAAATGATATCAATGTTCCAATAAAAACAGAGAAGACACAAATAAAGTGGGCGATTCAGAGGAATTTAACCAAGGAACCAAGGACAAAGACAGGTAGGTTAAGGGAGGCACGCAGGGATGTTAAAACACCCCAGGGATTTATAAAGCAGCAAACTGTTACCACCCAAAAACCTAAGAGGCAAGAAGAGGAAGAGTTACGCAAACCAGAAACTCTTATAGCCATGGGAGATGATAGAGATATGGAATCAGCAGAGAAACCCAGTCACTGCCAACCTGCTGCCTAGCAGAAAAAGAACCAAGGAAATAAATACCCTGACCTCATTCTCCTCCTGCCTGCCAGTCTTCTTGCCAGCTCCTCCCACAGACTAAAGCCAACTGGAAGCCAGAGAGCAAGGGAGCCCATTAACGTAGTGCATAAAGGTCAGCCTCCTGGAGCATGGAGCAGGCTGAAGAAGGGTGGGAATGACCTCTTCAGGTGGAAAGGTCAATGGAGAATATCCAGCACATAAAATACATCTGTTTTTATACTTTTCTTTTGGCAATTCTTAGTATTTTTTAAATTATAAAGTGGAAACCTCAAAAACAAAGGAGTACTGAAATTTATTAAAAACGTGTATCTTCAAACATATTCCTAAAGTCCTAAATCTGTCTCCCTTTTATATTTAGTTAAGGTTTGCATTCTATTCCATGGATAGGGTTACATTTTAAATGGTCCCAAGTGTTCGTGTGGTTTTAGCATATTCATTAAATAAAATTTTAGTATTTGTAAAAAAAGGTATTTTAAATAAAACCATTATTTTAAAGAAAAAAAATTAAAAGGAGGTAACCAAGACTTCTTTCAGCATCAGAGATGCTCTGAAAAGAGACATTAAGTCTTTACACAGGAAAGGAGGAATTCAGATAGACAAAGTTAAGAGGAAGACACTTGGGGCAGCTGAAAACACAGTCTCAATCAAACCTGAGAGGGGAGGAAGTGTGGTGGAGGCAGGGACAGTGTGGTAACCAGACTAATATGTACAGAGGTGACATTTCAGGGAGCCCTGAGAAAGAAAATTGAATAGACTGAATAAAACCAGATCACAAAAGGCCTTGGGAGACAAGAAGAATTTAGATTTGATTTGAGCATTTTGTCTAGTTTAAATAACATTAAATTGATCTAAATTAGAATTTAGATCTGTTTAAATGTGATGGTAGTCATGCTCAATGAGTGGGGTGTGGGGCATCGAATTATAGGTGCAGTCCTTTAGGAGAAACACTGGTGGAACTGAGAATGAGCAAGGAGAATACAATGGGCAGGGACACAATGGAGCTGGAACAGACCAGAAAGAGTTGCTCTCTGGATTAATGGTATAACTGGAGAGTAGCAGTGGAAATTCATTAATTCATCCACCCACATGCCCCATATGTCTGTTTATCCCTCAAATACATACTGAGTGTGCAACTGCCACACACTGGAATAGACTGGTGGGATACAATGATGAGCGAAACCTGATGTGCTTCCTGCCCTCCAGAGTCTGCAGTGTCGTGAAGACATAGAGGCATCAATTGAATAATGATGCTAGCTAATGTGAAACTGCATTTGTGAAGGTTACCCTGGAAAAGAGGCATGGGGTGCTAGGAGAGCTACCACAGCACTCTAAAAGGTGAAGGATGGGGGAAACAGGAGGAATAGGGTGAATGGGAGGTGGTCAGGTAGAGCTGCTTTGGGAAAGTGACGCCCCAGGATGAGAAGGTATTTACCAGGTTAAACAGGGAGGGAAGAGTAAAGTTAGCAAGAAGATAACATGGGCACAGATTTGAGAGGAAATGTAGTAAGTACAAGGAAATCAAATAAACCAGTGCAGCTGGAACAGAGAGGAAAATTGAAAAATTTGAAAGACATTTTGAGGAAAAATTTAAAGTAATTGTAGACACCTAGAAATTAGACCATTAAAGAGGTAAGTAGTCTAATGTGGTTCCAACCATGTTAACCAAGAAGATGAAATGTTTATTGCACTATAAATTTCTTTGACGTCTAACTGCCTAATCAATCTTTACTTGCTAATGTGCTGTGTGCCTTTGAGGGATTGTATTCTCTCCCCGGGTCCACAAGGGGGCGCAGTTTCAAAGGCAAGAACTTCCCAGCACGATATCTACCCCTTTCTCCATCCAGGAGCCTAGAGGTCTTTGTTCAAACTTGTGGGAAAGTAATCACAGTCAATCACTCCAGCGGAAGTTTAGGGGAACTCCTTTCATAGGCCCAGAAAACTTGAATGGGGTGGGAATTCCTCTCAGGTTAAAAGTCCCCTTCTCCCACCTCCGTGGGGACTCCATCTTTCTGGATCCCCTCTTACTCAGTGTGAGAGCTGTTTTTCTCTTCTCTCACTCAGTGTGAGAGCTGTTTTTCACTTCTATCTCTCTCCCCCTCTCAGTCCTCTCTCTCTCTTTCTCTCCCGAAAATAAATCACTTTTCTATAAAACTTTTTGGGTCTGATATTTACTCTAAGGAGATCAATGTTGCCGGCAGGGTCCACTCCCCCATTCTTGGGTGAGTGTGAGACCCAAGAACCTCATACACATCTGATCAGGGAGGAAACAGGGCTGTTGTCCCTCTGGTAACATCCTCCCCTTCACTAACACTTTGACCAAAGAACATCACTGTCTTAGTCCATTTTGTGTTGCTATAACAGAATACCTGAGGCTGAGTAGTCTACAAAGAAAAGAGGTTGGCTCATGATTCTGGAGGCTGGAAGGATCAAGATTGGGTAGCTGCATTTGGTAAGCACCTCAGGCTGCTTCAACTCATGGATAAATGCAGAATGGAGAGAAAGCTTATGCAAAATCCCATGGCAAGAGAGAGAAACAAAGGGAGGTATACTTTTTTTTTTTTTTTTTTTTTTTTTTTTTTTTTTTTTTGAGACGGAGTTGCACTCTCTACCCAGGCTGGAGTGCAATGGCGCGATCTCGGCTCACCGCAGTCTCCGCCTCCTGGGTTCAGGCAATTCTCCTGCCTCAGCCTCCTGAGTAGCTGGGATTACAGGCACGCGCCACCATGCCCAGAAATTTTTTGTATTTTTAGTAGAGACGGAGTTTCACCATGTTGACCAGCATGGTCTCAATCTCTTGACCTCGTGATCCACCCGCCTCAGCCTCCCAAAGTGCTGGGATTACAGGCTTGAACCACCGCGCCCGGCCAGGGAGGTATACTTTTTAACAACTCATTCTCCTGAAAACCAATCCCTTTTCACTTACCCCCATGTGAGGGCATTAGCCTATTCGTGAGGGAGCTGCCTCCATGACCCGAACACCTCTGACTAGACCTCATCTCCCAACAGTGCCACATTGGGAATCAACTTTCAACAGGAGTTCTGGTAGGGACAAACCATATCCACGCCATAGCAATAACCATTAAATATCAATTCCTAACAAATATTTGTTAATGTCTACTAAGTATCAGGTACTCTGCAAGGCACTAGGAATATACTCCTAACTAGACAGACAATCTTTATCACCTGTGGCTCATCATCCAACTTACTTTCCTAACTGTACTGAAGAACAGAAGAAACAACTAGGTGTGGAATCAAGGGAGATCTGTTAATCAACAGATATTCACTGAGTAACTTCTATGTGCAAGGCACAATACAGAATACTATGAAACATTATCTTGCCCACAGGACAGACAGAAGCTGGCTTCTTTTAAATATAGACTGTGGTATTTGCTAAGTTTGAGTATATACTGACCAAAAGTATGCACAAAGACTAAGATGCAGTCATTGGTTTCAGAGATCCTTTAGTGAGAGAGATATAGAACATGAAAATTAATCACTACAATTAATGACAATCTAATGATTCTATAAGAGTGATACAACTTAGGGTGTTCAGATAAGATCAGTTTGAGGGAGTCAGGTAGGTTCATAGGGAAAGAATATATATTCTGTAACATTATAGTGACTGACATTTAAATACTGAAAAATGAATGTAAAGAACAATGGCAACATAAAAGCCTGAGAAGAAAAATGGTCTGGCAGCCTGATATTTAAAAAAGAGAAGGGATGAAAAATCATTTCAATCTTAACATTTTAATACTCTGCAAAATAATTATAAAAATGTTATGTATGCCCAAATTAACTCTATTAATACTCATATGTACATTATAATATCTTTGGGGTTTGTTAGAAGGTTTAAATTTATCTTGCAGAGAAAGCTCATTCTCAATAACTTCTGGAACTGACTTCCACAATGAAGAGATAAGGTAATCTTAATTTAATTAATGTTCTCCTTCATAATAAACATAAACAGGACAGAGAATCACAGGTTTGCTAATCTCTATTCTCTATAAATTCTTAATCATGATAAATGTCTTCTGGAGGATTTATTTTACAAATACAAGGAAACTATATTAGATTTATTTCTATAAACTTTTTGACAATTTGTATTTTTGAATCTTGGGGAATACATGTTCCAGAAAGAGGGAAGTGAGGAAATAAATGATACAAGGTCTTCTAAAGAACTTGCAGTCTTCAAATAGCAGTGGACTTAAAAACATTAAAACAGTGCTAGATTTGACTTTTGCATGCTTCACTGGTGAATCCTGTGGGCAGTAACTGTATGAAACACCTTATTTATTTCAGTTGACTCCTCCCATAATTGATTGAAGGACTAGAAGTCCCCTTACACTCAAAAGCCATGGGCTTCTAGACCCAAGCTTACTGTGCTGATTAAATAAATAATAGATAGAAGACAGAACAGAATTCACACTGAGTAAGACAAATTTTTTGCTCTTGACTATAAACTAGGACAAGAATTTAATTTCCTCAGTATCAAGCACAATTTTCTCCATTTTGTATTATGGCGTGGTTATGACAAGTCGAGAAACAATATAGAGACTATTTGTTAACTTCTAAACTTGTTTGACCCCACTATGGTCACCTCTTCAATACTTGCATTTGCTCAGGCCACCAATCTATCTTCTTTCTTATATCTACTGTGGCTGCCTTCATAGTCTGAGTCAAGTAGATGAAACCATAACTGTAAAATATCTGTGAATACCACCTTAGTATTTATGACATAAAGAAGGTAAAATTAATATTTTAACATGTCCAAAATGGGGAGGCTAAATATTATAAATGATAACATCAACTGTAGAAATAGTGAGGTAAACAGAATTTTCATTTTCATAGCAAAATGATCATTCAGAGATTTAACCATAATTTTGCACAGCTTACCACATGAAATAATTGTTATTCCCATAAATAGTGAAGGCTAAAATGTTTTAGTAATATTTTTCTGCTTGAATCTAATTTGATGTCAGTTTTTGCTCGGAGTTTGTTGTTTTGTTTTGGATTTTATCTCCAAATTATAATACTTAAAAATAATCAAGTAAAGCTTTTTCAGTTACATGTATAGTTATTAAACAAGGTTGCTGAAGTGTTAACTGTGTGTGCTTCTGAAATCTATGAAAGGAAATACTCCAACCTCTCAGAAACATCATTGGCCCTTTGTAAATCGATGTTGCCATGGCAAATGTTTTCATTTAATACTGGATTAGCTGAGGGTGGGAGTATGACACATTGTACAAAGAAATGTACTTGCTATTTTTATATATCCTCCTCTTTAAAAGTGCTGTGATCTTTGAGGTGACTTTTGCCTGTTAAGACAGAGCCATTTCTCTAATGTGTACATCAGATTTGTCCTAAATACATGATTAAGGAGAAGCCATTATCTGTGAAAAGCAATCTGTGCCTTGAAAAAGTATGTTCTGTACTTTTGCTTAAAAAATGCAACATTCATGTGGAATAGTTCCAAATGCTTTTCTTGAAGAGGGTTGTTGAAATATTAATTCAGACTATATAAATCTGAAAATAAGTGAAACAAAGAGAATTTTTCTGGTAGCTAATAAGTGCAAAGAGAATCACTTTTCTTGCTAATGTGGAAAGATACACATGGTTGCCTTCCATGCATATCTTTAGAATGACTACAATAAAAGAATGACTTCCTACAAATCTGGATTTATTTGTTTCCAAATGTATACCAAATTTCCTAAATTCTTTAACTAATCAGGCTCTTTTAATAGCACCATTGCAAAGGAGGGAAATAGGATTTAAAAATTTATCAATTAGAGGCTCTGTGTGGAAAGCCCCTCTAGAGATTTTTAAAAGTAGGGACTTATATCAAAACACATGATATCTAGCTGTATCCTTTTTGTTGGTGATATTGTTTATTTCTTTATTAATTTTTAACAACTATAGAATAAATGATATTTTCAATGGTCAAATAACATGGATGTATATTCCCTAAATTTTCCATTATCCTCCTTCATTGCTACCTCTCCAAGGGAACCAGTGTTTACAGCCTGATGTGACTCTTTATAACTTCCTCCATGCTAGTTTCAAACTACATAACCAAACTGACACATGTATATTGGGATCTTTGGTATTATTTATTTTTATTAAGATAGGATCACACTTAGGGAAAAGAGGAAAAGACTAACTTGCAGCTCCCACTTGGATGGACAGAGCAGCATGCAGACATCCACACTGTAAACTTCTGTTCCAAGAACTACTGCAAGAACATACCAGAAAGACCAAGAGAACTCACAGACCCTTTGAAGGAGGTGGCGTGCCAGTGCAGGGTATCTGGGACAGCCTAGAAACTGTGAATCGGCTTGCTTCCTCAGTTGGGAGGCTTGTAGTCTGAGGCAAGTTCTCAGCCAGGCTCACCAGCAGCCTGGAAATAAACTGTGCTGTTGAGGGGCAGGAGTGGTGGGAGAGAGATCAGTCTTTCAGGCTGCAGGCTGCATGGGAGCTGGGTGAGGCCTGTGACTGCCAGCTTTCCCCTACTTTCCTGGTGACTTGTGTGATGCAGCAGAGGCAGCCATGATCCCCCTGGGAACATAACTCCACTGGCCTGAGAATCACACTCCCATCTCACACAGCAGCCACAGGGGGCTCAAGAAGAGTCTGAGCTCTGACAGGCCTAACACTGCCTCCTACCTGATGGCCCCTCTCTACCTGCCCTGACAGGGGAAGACAAATGACATAATCTATTGAGAGCTCTATGGCCCTGCCTACCACCTGACCCTAAGGCAAACTTGTATCCTCTTTACAGTATCACAGATTTTATGCTCTTGAAAGTTCTATCTCCTGGCTGGAGGTCAAAGGACATAAAACCAGAGTACTTAACAAAAATACAACCAAAGACACTCACAGAGTCTACTTTACCCCCCAGCTACTTCCACTGGAGCAGGTGCGGATATCCAGGGCTGAGAGGTCTGAGGATGGATCACATCACAAGACTGTTTGCAGTCACTTGCCCATACCAGCCTAGAGCTGGGTAGCTCTGCTGGGTAGCTAGATCCAGAAGAGAAATAACAATCACTGCTGTTTGGCTCTCAGGAGCCCTGTACTAGGGGAAAAGAGACAGGAAAAAATCTGAACAGCAGCCCTGAGCCCCAGGTCTTTCCTCAACAAAGTCTACCCAAACAAGAAGGAACCAGAAAAACAATTCTGGTAACATGACAAATCAAGTTTCTTTAACACTCCCAAAAGATCACACTAGCTCACCAGCAATGGATTCAAACCAAGAAAAAAAATTTCTGAATTGCCAGAAAAGGAATTCAGGTCGATTATTAAGCCAATCAAGGAGGCACCAGAGAATAATAAAGTCCAAATTAAATTTAAAAAAAGATACAGGACATGAAAGGAAAAAATTTCAATTTACCATTGTAGTTAACATAAATAGAAAACAATCACAACCTCTTGAAATCAAGGACACAGAGAAATGCATAATGCACCAGAAGGTCTCAGCAATAGAAATGAACAAGTAAAAGAAAGAACTGCAGAGGGCCAAGACCAGACTTTCGAATTCACCCAGTCTGACAAAGACAAAGAAAAAATAATTTTAAAAAGTAAACAAAGCCTCCAAGAATCAAGTTAAATCACAAGACCTAAGAATAATTGGTGTTTCTAGAGAAGATAAATCTAAAAGTTTGAAAACGTTCCTTAAGGGGATAATCAAGGAAAGCTTCTGAAGCCTTGCTAGAGATCTAGACCCAAACTCAAGGAGCTCAAAGAACATCTGGGAAATTCAGTGAGAAAAATTCGTCACCTGGACACGTAATTGTCAGGTTATCTAAAGTCAAGACAAAGGAAAGAGTCTTAAGAGGTGTGAGGCAAAAGCATCAAGTAACCTATAATGTAAACCTATCAGATTAATGGTGGACTTCTCAGCAGAAATTCTACAAACTAGAAGGGATGGGGGTCCTATCTTTAGTCTCCTTAAATGAAACAGTTTTCAGCCAAAAATGTTGTATCCAGAGAAACTAGGCTTCACAAATGAAGGAAAGATAGTCTTTTTCAAACAAATGCTGAGAGAATTTGCCACTACCAAGTCAGCACTACAAGAACTGCTAAAAAGAGCTGTAAATCTTGAAACAAATCCTCCAAATATGTGAAAATATAATCTTAAAGCATAAATCTCATAAGACCTATAAAACAATAACACAATGGAGAAAAAAAAACCGTCAGATAAAGACCTCAACAAGGAAAACTATAAAACATTGCTGAAAGAAATCATAGGCAATACCAACAAATGGAAACACAACCCATCCTCATGGATGGGTAGAATCAACATTGTGAAAACGACCATACTGCCAAAAGCAATTTACAAATTCAATGCAATTCCCATCAAAATACCACCGTCATTGCTCACAGAACTAGAAAAAAAAAATCCTAAAACTTATATGGAACCATAAAAGAGCCCACACAGCCAAGCAAGGCTATGCAAAAAGAACAAACCTGGAGACTTTACATAACCTGACTTCAAACTATACTATAAGGCCATACTCAGAAAACAGCATGGTACCAGTATAAAAATAGGCACATAGACCAATGGAACAAAATACAGAACCCGAAAATCAAGCCAAATACTTACAGTCAACTGATCTTTGTCAAAGCAAACAAAAACATAAAGTAGGGAAAGAACCCTGTTCAACAAATGGTGCTGGGATAACTGGCTAGCCACATGCAGGAGAATGAAACTGGATCCTCATCTCACCTTATATAAAAATCAATTCAAGATGGATCAGACTTAAATCTAAAACCTGAAACCATAAAAATTCTAGAAGATAACATCGGAAAAACCCTTCTAGACACTGGCTTAGGCAGAGACTTAATGACCAAGAACCCAAAAGTAAATGCAACATAAACAAAGATAAGTAAGTGGGACTTAATTAAACTAAAAAGCTTCTGCACAGCAAAAGAAACAACCAACAGAGCAAAGAGACAACTCACAGAGTGGGAGAAAATCTTCACAATCTATACATTTGACAATGGACTAATTTCCAGAATCTACAAGGAACTCAAATTAGAGAGAGAGAAAAAAATCCCATTGAAAAGTAGCTAAGGACAAAAATCACAAGCATTCCTATACACAAATAACAGACTTAAAGAGAGCCAATTCAAGAATGAACTGCCATTCACAATTGCTACAAAGAGAATACAATACCTAGGAATACAACTAACAAGGAATGTAAAGGAGATCTTCAAGGAGAACTACCAACCACTGCTCAACGAAATAAGAGAGGACACAAACAGATGGAGAAACATTCCATGTTCATGGTTAGGAAGAATCAATATCATGAAAATGGCCATACTGCCCAAAGTAATTTACAATTCAACGCTATCCCTATCAAGCTACCAATGACCTTCTTCACAGAACTGGAAAAAACCACCTTAAACTTCATTTGGAACCAAAAGAGAGCCCACATAGCCAAGTCAATTCTAAGTAAAAGGAACACAGCAGGAGGCATCACACTCCTGGACTTCAAACTATACTACAAGGCTACAGTAATCAAAATAGCATTGTACTGGTACCAAAACAGAGATATAGACCAATGGAACAGAACAGAGGCATCAGAGGAAACACAACATATCTACAACCATACAATCTTTGATAAACCTGACAAAAACAAGCAATGGGGAAAGGACTCCCTGTTTAATACATGGTGTTGGGAAAACTGGCTAGCCTTGTGCAGAAAGCAGAAACTGGACCCCTTCCTGACACCTCACACTAAAATTAACTCCAGTTGGATTAAAGGCTTAAACATAAGACCTAACACCATAAAAACCCTAGAAGAAAATCTAGGCAAAACCATTCAGGATATAGGAGCAGGCAAGGACTTCATGACCAAAACACCAAAAGCATTGGAAACAAAAGCCAAAATAGGCAAATGGAACCTAATCAAACTCCACAGCTTCTGCACGGTAAAAGAAACAGTCATTAGAGTGAATCGGCAACCAACAGAATGGGAAAAAATTTTTGCAGTTTACCCATCTGACAAAGGGCTGATATCCAGAATTTACAAAGAACTCAGATTTACAAGAAAAAAACGAACAAGCCCATTCATAAGTGGGCAAAGGATATGAACAGACACTTTACAATAGAAGACATACATGAGGCCAACAAACATATGAAAAAATGCTCATCATCACTGGTCATTAGAGAAATGCAAATCAAAACTACATTGAGATACCATCTCATGCCAGTTAGAATGGTGATCATTAAAAAACCCGGAGACAACAGATGCTGGAGAGGATGTGGAGAAATAGGAACACTTTTACACTGCTGGTGGGAGTGTAAACTAGTTCAACCATTGTGGAAGACAGTGTGGCGAGTCCTCAAGGACCTAGAAACAGAAATTCCATTTGACTCAGCAATCCCATTACTGGGCATATATCCAAAGGATTATAAATCGTTCTACTATAAGGACACATGCACATGAATGTTCATTGCAGCACTGTTTATAATAGCAAAGACCTGGAATCAACCCAAATGCCCATCAATGATAGACTGGACAGGGAAAATGTGGCACATATACACCATGGAATATTATGCAGCCATCAAAAACGATGAGTTCGTGTCCTTTGTAGGGACATGGATGAACCTGGAGAACATCATTCTCAGCAAACTGATACAAGAACAGAAAATGAAATACCGCATATTCTCACTCATAGGCGGGTGTTGAACAATGAGAACACATGGACACAGGGAGGGGAGCACTACACACTGGGGTCTGTTGGGGGGAATAGGGGAGGGACAGCAGGGGTGGGGAGTTGGGGAGAGATAGCATGGGGAGAAATGCCAGATATAGGTGATAGGGAGGAAGGCAGCAAATCACGCTGCCACATGTGTACCTATGCAACTATCTTGCAGGTTCTTCACATGTACCCCAAAACCTAAAATGCAATAACAAAAAAGAAAAACCAAACAAAAAACAACAAAAAAGAAAATTCTCAAAAGAATATATGCAAATGAACAACAAATATATGAAAAATGCTCAATATCACTAATGATCAGGGAAATGCAAATCAATATCACAATGTGATACCACTTTAATCCTGCAAGAATGTCCACAATCAAAGAATCTATAAAATAATAGATGTTGGTGTGGATGTGGTGAAAAGGGAACACTTCTACACTGCTGGCGGGAATATAAACTAGTGCAACCACTATGGAAAACAGTGTGGAGATTCCTTAAAAAACTAAAAGTAAAACTACCATTTGATCTAGCAATCCCACTACTGGGTATCTACCCAGAGGAAAAGAAATCATCATACAAAAAAAGATCCTTGCACATGCATGCTTACAGCTGCACAATTTGCAGTTGCAAAAATGTGGAACCACTCAAATGCTCATCCATCAATGAGTGGATAAAGAAAATGTGGTATATATACATACACCATGAAATACTACTCAGCTATAAAAAGGAACGAAATAATGGCATTCACAGTAACCTGAATAGAACTGGAGACCTTTATTCCAAGTGAAGTAATTCAGAAATGGAAAACCAAACATCGTATGTTCTCACTCATAAGCGGGAGTTAAGCTATGAGGATGCAAAGGCATAAGAATGATACAACAGACTTGGCAGGGAAAGGTGGGAAGGGATGAGGGATAAAAGACTACACATTAGGTACAGTGTATACTGCTCAGGTGAGAGGTGCAACTAAATCTCAGAATCACCACTAGAAAACTTATTCATGTAACCAAAGAAACACCACATGTTCCCCAAAAACCTATTGAATTAAAAAGAAAAGATAGGATCACACTTTTGCACATGACTCTAGTTTGTTTTTCTCACTTAATATACAATGGCAATATTTCTGGGGCAGAATATGTAGTTCTAACTAGGACTTTTGTTTATTGCATAAAATTCTATAGAATGATCTCCCCAAAGTTTAACGATATGAGTAGTTTTACTTTAGAAGTTAACTCTAATAACTAAACTAAAAGGTTTGTAGTAGTGCACCCTCCACCAGAAATGTATGAAATTGTCCCATGTCTTCCCATCCTTAAAAGCTCTTTATAGTATAGCTCTTTTCAATTTTTGCCAAATTCATGGGTTAAAAAAATAGTAACTATTTTTCCATTAATTTATCTGATTATTCACAGGATTAAATTTTTGTCATTCTGTTACGTTAATATTCTTAATTTACTTTTCTTTTGGGCTGCTTGTCTTCTCAAAAATCTCAGGAACTCTTTATATACTTGATATTTTAACTTTTTTCTGTAACATGTGTTTTTAATTTTTCTCAGTCTGTTATTGGTTAAATAATTCTCATAAGTCTGTGTGTATGTATAAAAATAATTTTTTACTTTTTTAAAACAAAAATCATAAGAAGATTTTAAGTATCTTCTTATGTAAATTTCAGTTATTTTCTTTTTTTTTTAATAGGAAGGAAGGAGGAAGGAAGGAAGGAAAGAAGGAAGAAAAGAAAAAGAAAACTATGAATAGTCTTGCTTTGCCAATTACACCATCTCCTGGGATCTCTGAGGAATAACCAGAGACATGACCCTATTTTAATATTTTGTTTCCCCTTTAGGTAGCAATTTTCTTTTTTCTTTTTTTTTTTAAGGAGAGAAGGAAAGAAAAGAAAAGGAGTGAAAGAGAGGAAGAAAGAGGAAGAAAAAGAGGGAGAGAGAACGGAAATGTTGCTTTATTCTAAAAATGAGTATTACTAATGGCCAATCAATATTTCATTTAACCCTATGAGTAGGTGTGATGTGGTATTGACAAGAATGTGTATTTTGTATATTTAAACTGCAGAGCTCTATAAATATTTATTAAGTTTACTTGTTTCGGATCTCAGTTCAAGTCCTGGATATCCTTATTAATTTTCTAAATCTCTTTATAGGTCTTATGTATCTGGGTGTTAGGGTCATTAGCTCTTATTGTTGCATTGATCCTTTTACCACTATATCTTTGTTGCTTTGAAATCTATTTTATCAGATGTGAGAATTGTAACTCCGTCTTTTTATTTATTTATTTATGTTTGCTCTCCATTTGGTTGGTAAATCTTTCTCTATCCCTTTGTTTTGAGTCTTTGTGTATCTTTGGATGTGAAATCGGTCTGGATCCAGCATACTGTTGGATTTTGGCTGTATCTTTTGATTAAGGGATTTAGTCGATTTAAATTTAGGATTACTGCCATTTGATGTTAACTGGCTGTTTTATCCATTTGTTGATGTAAATTCTTCATGTTGATGCCCTTTACTTTTGGTATATTTTTAGATATACCAAAAGTATAGTTGTTTTTTTCTATGTGTAATGCTTCTTTCAGAAGCTCTTGTAAAGCAGACCTGGTGGTAATAAAATCTCTGAGTACTTGCTTGTTCATAAAAGATTTTAATTTCCTTCAGTTGTGAAGCTTAGTTTGGCTGGATATGAAATTCTGGGTTGAAAGTTCTTTTCTTTAAGGATGTTGAATATTGGCCCCCACTCTCTTCTGGCTTGTAGGGTTTCTGCTGAGAGATCTGCTGTAAGTCTGATGGGTTTCCCTTTGTGGATAACCTGACCTTTCTCTCTGGCTGCCCTTACTATTTTCTCCTTCGTTTCAACCCTGGTGAATCTAATGATTATGTGCTTTGGGGTTGCTCTTCTTGAGAAATATCTTTGTGGTGTTCTCTGTATTACCTGGGGTTGAATACTGTCCTGCTTTGTTAGGTTGGGAAAGTTTTCCTGAATAATATTCTGAAGAGTCTTTTCCAGCTTGGATTCATTCTCTCCATCGCATTCAGGTACACCTATCAAACGTAGATTAGGTCTTTTCACATAGTCCCGTATTTCTTGGAGACTTTGTTCATTCCTTTTTATCCTTTTTTCTCTATTCTTGTCTTCTCATTTTATTTCATTAAGTTGGTCTTCAACCTCTGATATCCTTTCTTCTGCTTGATCAATTTGAGTGTTTAAACCTGTGCATACTTCCCAGAGTTCCCATATTGTATTCTTCAGTTCCATTAATTCACTTATATTCCTCTCTAAATTGTCTATTCTCATTAGGATTTCGTCAAACCTTTTTTCAAAGTTCTTAGTTTCTTTACATTGGGCTACAACATGTTCTTTTAACTCACAGAAGTTTCTTATTATCCACCTTCTGAAGCCTGATTCTGTTAATGGAATGCACTCGTTCTCCATCAAACCTTGTTCCCTTGTTGCTGAGGAACTGTGATCCTCTTTAGAGGGAGAGGCATTCTGATTTTGAGCATTCTCAGCCTTTTTACACTGGTTTCTTCCCATCATTGTAAATTTATCTACCTGTCGTCTTTGTATTTACCAGCTTTCAAATTAGGTCTCTGAGTGGATGTCCAAGTTGTTAATTCCCAGGGTCGAAATCTGAGCAACCCGCTGTGCCAGCCAAAACAGTGGTGTTAAGACTGATGGTGCTTTTCTGCCCAGGAATCTCCAGTCTGGCTTCCTTATTGAGTCAGTAATAGGCAACTCTGCCTTCCCGGAGCTCCAAAAGTCAGTCAGAAAGGGAACCAGTCCCATTTACTCTGCACCAAGAGCTGCTGTGCCGAGGTGCTGGCAAAACCTCTGCGCCGGCCACAAGAGTCGCGCTGGCGACCCGCAGGGCTCCTCTACTGGGAATCTTCTGGTTTGTGAGCGACAAAAATTTGTCTGAAAGTGTGGTGTCCTCTCGTTCTCTGCACTTTCACTGGGAGCTGCAATCCCGAGGTGTTAGCGATCAGCCATCTTGGATCGTTCTCAAATTTCAGTTATTTTCTAGAAAAGCATCCATTTCCTCAAGATTATAAAATATACAGAAACATAGTTGCACAGAAGTGTCTAAAAATTCCTTTTATCCTTTCTAATTCTTAATAATGCATATTTTTTGACACTTAACAAATGCTTAGGCTTGCCATGAGTTTATTTTAAAGGGCATTTCAAAGAAATAATCTATTTTGTTGATGTTTTCCATTTTTAAACCTATTTATTATTTTTAACTTTTATCAGTATTCATTTCTTTTTATTGATTTTAATGTTTATCTTCATTTCTTAAGTTGACTTTATATTTTACTTTATTCTAGCTTTCATTTTAAAGGGATTTAAGATTATTAACTTTTCTCTGAGCACTTCATTAGTTGGGTCTCATAAGTTTTATTATCTGGTATTTTCCTTACTGGATATTACTAGAGAGAGTCATTGCTCTCTAGACAATTTAAAATTTCAGGTTTGTTTTTTTTTTCCCTTGTTTCAGGAGTTGTGCAGAAAAATGGTCCTTAATTTCTAAGTAGCTAAGTCTTCCCTGACATCATTTCTTGGTCTAGTTCTAGATTTATTGAATTACAAGTGGACGTGAATATAAAAATTCTAATTACTGTAGTCAAATAATATTTATTAATGCCCTGCTATGTAACTTTTTATAAATATTTTCTATGTATTAGGAAAGAATTGATATTCTCTTTCCCAAATGTAAATTTTGTCTATATATGTTAGATTATATTTACTATATGTTAAATGCAGTCATATGTCATTTTTTTTTCTTGAGACAGATTCTTACTCTGTTGCTCAGGCTGGAGTGCAGTGGCACAATCCTGGCTCACTGCAATCTCCACCTCCCAGACTTAAAGGATTCTCCCACCTGAGCTTCCCAAGTAGCTGGAACTACAGGCATACACGACCATGCCCAGCTAATTTTTGTATTTTTTGTAGAGGAAATTTTACCATGTTGCCCAGACTAGTCTCGAACTCACAGGGTTAAGTGATCTGCCTTCCTCAGCCTCCAAAAGTTCTGGGACTATAGACATGAGCCATAGCACCGAGCAAGTCATATGCCATTTAACAATCTAGAAAATTTCTTAGAACATATCTAATAATTTCCTTACTAGAAATGTTCTGGGGATATGTTCTAAGAAATGTATCAGGCAATTTTGTCATTGTGCAAACATTATAGGGTGTACTTACACAAACCCAAACGATATAGTTTACTACACACCTAGATTATATGGTATGGCCTATTACTTCTAGGCTACAAGCCTGTACAGCATGATACTACACTAAATATTGGAAGCAATTGTAACACAATAGTATTTGTATATCTAGATGTATCTAAACATAGAAAAGGTACAATAAAAATATGGTATACAAGGTAAAAATGGTAAACATATATTGGGCACTGTATTATAACATTCTCACATTGCTATAAAGAACTACTTTAGACTAGGTAATTTACAAAGAGGTTTAATTGGCTTACGGTTCTACAGGCTGTACAGGACATGAAGCGGGAGAGCTCAGGAAACTTACAATCATGGCAGAGGATGAAGGGAGAGCAGGCACATCTTATATGACCAAAGGAGGAGGAATAGAGCACAGGGGAAGGTGCTACACACTTTTAAACAACCAGATTTCATGAGAACCCACTTACTATCACTAGAACAGCAAGGGGGAAATCTGCCCCCATGATCTCATGATCCAATCACCTCCAACAAGGCCCCTCCTCCAACACGGCCCCTCCTCCAACACTGGGGATTACACTTTGACACGAGATTTAGGCAGGGACACAAATCCCAACCATTTCAAACTTGCTGTAAATGAAGCTTGAAGGACTAGAAGTTTCTCTGGGTGAGTCAGTGAGTAACTGTGAAGGCCTAGGACATTACGGTACACTACTGTAGACTTTATAAGCACTGTACACTTAGGTCACAACAAATTTATTTAAGATTTTTTCTTTCTTCAATAATAAATTAACCTTAGCTTACTGTAACTTTTTAACTGTATAAATGTATTAAGTTTTAAACTTTTTGACTCATATAATAAAATTTAGCTTAAAAAGCAAACATTGCACACTTGTATAAAAATATTTTCTTTACATCTTTATTCTATAAGCATTTTTCTATTGAAATTTTTTTTTACTTTAAAGATTTTTGTTAAAAACTAAGACACGAACACACACTTTTAGCCTAGGCCTGCGCAGGTCAAGATCATTAATACCACTGTCTTTCACCTCCATGTCTGTCCTCCTGGAAGGTCTTCAAGGGCAATAACATACAGGGAGCTGTCATCTCCTATAACAATGCCTTCTTCTGAAATACCTCCTGAAGGACCTGCTGGAGGCTCTTTTACAATAAACTTTTTTTTAAACAAGTAGAAGTAGTACACTCTAAAATACTGTTAAAAAGTACAGTATAGTAAATACATAAGCTAGTTACAAGCCATTTAGCATGATTATCAAGTATTATGTACTATACATAATTGTATTGCTATATTTTTATATAACTGGCAGTACAACAGGTTTGTTAACATCAGCATCACCACAAACGCGTACATTATGAAGTTATGAAAGCTACAACATTACCAGGTGATAGGACTTTTTCAGCTCCATTATAATCTTCAGTCTGTTGTTGATTGAAACTTTATTATAAAGAACATGATTGTATATATAAAATTATTCTATTTACTGAAATATTCAAATACAATTATATTTGCCTTTTGAGATCTATTTGATACACCAAATATGCTACAGAGGGATATTTATGTATTAATAATTATAGAGGGATTCTCCTTTTATAATTATAGAAAGAGATTTTAATCAACTTCACTAAGTCTTTTTCTTTTTTATTTTATTTTTTTGAGAATAGGTCTCACTCTATCATATAGGCTGGAGTGCAGTGACACAATCCTAGTTCACTGCAGGTTCAACTCCCTGTGCTCAAGTGAGCCTCCTGCCACAGCCTCCTGAGTAGCTAGGACTACAGACACACAACACCACGCCCAGCTAATTTTTAAATTTTTTTATAGAGATGGAGGTCTCTCCATGTTGCTGGGGTGGTCTCAAACTCCTGGCCTCAAGCAGTCTTCCTGCCTCAGTCTCCCAAAGTGTTGATTAAAGATGTGAACCACTGCATGCAGCTCACTTTGAATTTTTATTTTAAATATTTGACAGTGACGGTCTCTTATGCCCATACTATATAAATTTTTCTATCTCCTAGCAAGTTGTACCTTTAATAATTGCTAGTTTCTTTTAAAGACAAAATTATAAAAGTTGAGGTTCTGAGTACTTCATCTGTTTACAGCACTATTTCTAGAATGGTAGCTTTACAGGAATTCTAAATTTTTGTTTTCAAATCTCTTTCTCTACCCCTTGAACTATATTCTTCAAATCCTACTGCCTCCACAAATGTTTTCTGAATAAAGCAAGAGACAAATGTAGATTCTAACCTGCTTCCATAATGTGCTCTAGAAAATTACGATTGCAGTCCTGACTATTGTTGCAATTACTCTCTTTTTTCCCATGTGGATCCTCTGTATTCTGCATTTCAAGTATTCTAACATATTTATCAATAGGGCCTTGCATTAGCTGCTTGATAACATTTCTTAACTAATCCATCATAATGTAGTTCAGGGCAAAAATATTAATAACTAAATTCACTGAGTATTTACTGGGCTTTACACATATTAGTTTACTTAACTGCAATCCTATCAGATAGGAACTATGATTATCCCAATTTTACAGATGAGAAAACTAAAGCACATAAAGGTTTAAGTATCTTGTCCAAGGTCTTGCAGCCAGCAAGCGGTGGAACAGAGTTCTGATTTGTTTTGTATATATAATGACAGACAGATATTATCTCCTTGATTAAACTCTAGCCAGGCTCCTGCAAGCCCTCTTCTTGACTAGGCCTCTACCATGGCTTATAAAGACTTGACAGACACTAACAGTTTCTGACAGCTCAATGCCATATCCTTAAGATGATTCTAGCTCCACTTAAAGTGCTTGACTGAGAAAACTCAAGTTTGCCAAAAAAAATCTAGTTCGTTCCAGCCAATACCTGAGAATAGAGCCTCCGTCTTCCAGTCTCTGTGGTGGGATGGAATCACAACTTCAATAATTTCCAGCTAGCGAACACAGCTGGCCTAATGGCGTTTATGCCAACTAACCCTTTGTAATGTTTCACTTCCCCGACTCTACTGAGCCCCCACTTACTACTTTTTCCTACTATTTCTCCCTTTAAAATGCCCAGTCACTTCTGTACAAATCAACTGTTGATTAAATTCAGTCCCTACCACTTTAGGAACGTCCAGTTTTGTTTATCTTTGACACTATTTATAACGCAGAAATGAGGGATGACAGACACAAAAGTGGGAAAGATGAAGGGCTTTGGAAGTAACTATAAAGTCTTGGGCTTTTAATGTGAGTGGTGCAAGAAACTCTTCAAGGGTATTTGTAGAAGAGTAATATGTTCTGACTTCTGTTTAAATAGAATCTTTGTGACTACTGAGTGGAGCCCAGATTGCACTGGTGCACAGGTACAAGGTAGGTTAGTTAGGAGGGATGTTGTAATAATCCAGGAAAGAGAGGATGGTACCTGGGTCAGAGTCGAAAAGATGGCTGTCGCGAGAAAAAGCTGGAATTGAGGTATATTTGGAAGGTAGAATGAACAGGATTTACTAGCATTTTGTTTACAGGCTATGAGGGAGAAAAGAAGCATAAATAAAGACTTTAGTATTTTTGGCCAAGAGAAATTCCACAACAGGAATTGCCATCTAGTTAGGTGGAGAGTTCTGAAATACAATACTCCAAATAAGAGAACTCTTGTTTATAATCATTTACTCATGAAAACTGAATAGGTAACTAAGGAACAAAGATCAAAGCTCTGTTAACCTTGCAGTGGTATTTTTGTTCTTTATGTTCTGTTAGTCAGAAGACACTGTTCATGAGATGCCAAAGGTTAAATCCATTTATTAGCCTAAATGGCATATGCAATTGTTTCTATCAGGGAATGGGAAACTACAGCCTGTGGGCTGACTGCCTTTTCTAGTAGACACAGTTTTGAATTGAAACAAAGCCAAGCAATTCATTTACATAGTGTCTATAGCTGCTTTCTAACTACAACAGTCAAAACAGAACCTATATGGCTCACAAGTTGAAAATATTTCTATGTAATACTTCTTTAAGAAAGAATTTGGTGATGTCTAGTTAGATTTAGATGAGAATAACAAAAAAAAAATCTGTTAAAATAAATGAACTTAAGTTGATTGCAAGGTATCTTTTAACCTTGGTGAAGTGACCAAGAATATCTTACCAGAATTCAGATTATTGCACGTCTTTCTGCATAGGTATTAGAAGAAAATTATTCAAGGATTTAGGATGGCCTGGGTACATGGCCCACACCTGTAATCCCAGCACTTTAGGAGATTGAGGCAGGAGGATCACTTGAGCTCAGGATTTTAAGACCAATTTGGGAAACACAGCAAAATCCCATCTCTAAAAGAAATAAAAAATTAAGCCAGGTATGGTGGTGTGTGCCTGCAGTGTCAGCTACTCAGGAGGCTGAGATGGGAGGATCCTTTGAGCCAAGGAATTTGAGGTAGCAGTGAGCTTTGATTGCACCACTGCATTCAGCCTGGGGGACACAGTGAGATCCCATCTCAAAACAGATAATAATAATTTAGGATGAAGCCACTAATGTGTATTTTGTTTAATAAAAGAGAGCTTATATTTTTACACTATATGCAAAATAAAAATATATGTGTGTGTATGTATATATATACATATACACACACATATATTTATATTTATGTATAAATATAAATATACACACACCTGCATACATAAAAACACATAGAGTAAAATTCTGTGGGAGATAGATCATTAACAGATTGGCAGTACAGAATTACAAAATGAGTCATGAGTTTCAGATTCAAGTAAATCTGTATTTAAATCCTTGTTCTCCTCTTTACTGGCTATTTGCTAAGAACAGGTTAATCTCTTCTGGTTTCAATAATATAAAAAGTGGGGATAATAATGCCTTGAACACAGACGTTTTATGGGAATTAATGAGACAGTGTATGTAAAGTGCCCAATATAGTAGTGTTACATAATGAACACTCAATAAATATGTTTTCTCCATTAAAATATTTACTAGGAAAAAAAATTAAAAAAAAAACAAAACCAAGGCCGGGCGTGGTGGCTCAAGCCTGTAATCCCAGCACTTTAGGAGGCCGAGGCGGGTGGATCATGAGGTCAAAAGATCGAGACCATCCTGGTCAACATGGTGAAACCCCGTCTCTACTAAAAATACAAAAAAAAAAAAAAATTAGCTGGGCATGGTGGTGCATCCCTGTAATCCCAGCTACTCAGGAGAATTGCCTGAACCCGGGAGGCAGAGGTTGCAGTGAGCCAAGATCATGCCACTGCACTCCAGCCTGGGTAACAACAGCGAAATTCTGTCTCAAAAACAAAACAAACAAACAAACAAACAAACAAACAAACAAAAAACCCAAAAGGACTTAAATCTTATTGAGAAAATAGGTGATAATAAGGGATTCTTTTATATTGTAGATAATTTAAAAATATTCTCAAGCATCATGTTAATTCAAACATACTCAAAATTGATTGAAAATAATAAATACTCTCTTTTGTTTCTAATTTTTTATAAAGAAAGGGAAAAAATAGTCAATGTATACTCATACTTGCAGTTCTGAACCCTGACATGTGACATGTTTATATTATTCTCACAGAAAAAAATATTGTTAATAGTTCAGTTGTATCTTTCCCTAGTGGACATTAAATAAGTTTCAGTAAAAATAAAGAGGAAGCATCATAATTTAAACTTAAACAATTGACAGTGAATGACATGTGACTTTGTCATTTATAAGAGCCATTTAACATTTTTGTAATCTACTTAATTCATATAATTAATGCTTGCTGATAGAGCAAAGAGTAAATATACAAATGTATCTAATCTGAGATTTTGACATGTATTGTTTTAAATGACACCAATCCTGAGCTTTCAAAATAGAAAGGTAAAGAAGAATGAATGTGTGGCAGCTAAATAAACAAAACAAGGGCTTGGTGGCCATCCTTTCTAATAATCATGCTATTTTCTTTGCTATTAGCTTTCCCATTGGTAAATGGAGATAATATTAGTTTCTCAATTTGGGGAGGGAGGAGATACAGCATTTTAATTTATTTTGTTGTTCTTTTCACAAACCTTGCAATTTTATATACACTGCCTAAGTCTTTCTAAGTAAAAAGTACATGCTAGTCCAGAATTAGGATGTTTCTCAATATGCCTCCTTCAATAAGAAGATCACCATGCTAGTTTTTATTTTTTGTGAAAGGAGAGAAAGGAATAGAAGAAAAAGAAACCCTAAAAGTCATGACTCATATATTCATTTTAAGACAATGACTTAATGTAATCAATCTTCACCCAGGGTTGTTCTTTCTAGAGGCTGGCCCTGGAGCCACCACTTTTATCTTGCACATTCATGGCAGATGTCGCTTATGGGTCGCTGCACCCTTTCCCATCAAGCCCCATTGTGGCCCCATAATTCTTAACACTTTCCAGGCAGCTCTTCCCAATCAAATGTATTTGGCTCAAAAAGTAACCCTCATTTGCTATGTCTATTCTACTGTACAGATTCAATTAGATGAGGGTGAGGCCTGTAGTGTGGACAGTTCACAACACTAGGGAAGGTATGCTGGACCATGGCTGCTGACCACACAGAGGTGATCAGGAAATCCATGGGGCTCCTGGAGTTGGATGGGGATATTCTTTAAGCACTTCCAGCAATCATACAGCTGCTTCGCAAAGAGCTTGGATCCATTTTCCCCACAAAAGTACAACAGATATCCTACCGGTGGCTGGTGCCAAAAAAGCTGTTGTTTTCTCTCCTGCAGTGAGGTTTAAACTGGAAGTCAAGCTGGCCAATGAGGGGAAACAGTAAAATGGGGATGTGGGGTGTCTCCCTTCCTTTTATTCTTCTGTCCAAGAGCAAACTTGGAATTTTAATTTCAAAAGAATGCAAATATTAGGTACTAACAACTAGAGAGAAGGAGATAAGGAAATCGCTATCCCTAAAGTACTAAAAACTATTCCAGTAAAGCCTCATTTTTTTTCTGGAGTGCTTGCTAATTTTTTTTTATCTTTTACTTTAGGTTCTGGAGTACATGTGCAGGTTTGCGATACAGGTAAATTATGTGTCATGGGGGTGTGGTATACAGACTGTTCCGTTATCCAGGTAAAAAGCAGAGTAGGCTGTAGGTAGTTGTTTAATCCTCTCCCTCCATCTACCCTTCACTGTCAAGCAGGCCCCCTTGCTAAATTTACTCTGAGTTTTTAGCATTGACTGAGGATATATACATCTTTTTTCTGGTCAACATGGTGAAACCCTGTCTCTACTAAAAATACCAAAAAAAAAAAAAAATTAGCTGGGCATGGTGGCGCATGCCTGTAATCCCAGCTACTCAGGAGGCTGATGCAGGAGAATTGCTTGAACCCAGGAGGCAGAGGTTGCAGTGAGCTGAGATCGTGCCATTGCACTCCAGCCTGGGCAACAAGAGCAAAACTCTTGTCTCAAAAAAAAAAAAAAAAAAAAAAAGAATTTGCAAGAGGTTCAAAAAGGGAAAGGTGTATTTCTTCATAGTTCTCAGATCATCACTCCCAAAATAAGGGAGGGCAATGATTACACTAAAACATCTTCATTGAAAGCAATTCAATTAATATAAGGCTTTAAGAAATTAGGCTCAAGGAAGATATTTAATTTTGTAAAATCATGTATTTTTTGCAAATTTGTTTGCATTTATAAATCCTTAAGCTAAGAATACAGAGGACCTAACTTGAGCAAATAGCAAATAAATAGAATGCTACATAAACTTAGGATTCGAAAGCACATACATAAGATAAAAGTGTTTTTCTTGTTTTTTTTTTTTTTTTTTCAGACAGAGTTTTGCTCTTGTCGCCCAGGCTGGAGTGCAATGGCGCCATTGCCCACTGCAACCTCTGCCTCCAGGAATCAAGCAATTCTCCTGCCTCAGCCTCCCAAGTAGCTGGGATTTCAGGTGTCTGCCACCATGCCAGGTAATTTTTGTATTTTTAGTAGAGATTGGGTTTCACCATGTTGGTCAGGCTGGTCTCGAACTCCTGACCTCAGGTAATCCACCAGCCTCGGAATCCCAAAGTGCTGGGATTACAGGTGTGAGCCATCACACCTGGCAATGTGTTTTTTAAAACACAGTAAATGTATAAAGTCCTTAAGAAAGCAGACACTGAAAAAATTCAAGGCTTATTTCAAACATATATATAAAATAAAAGGTTTCAAACCGATACTTCTTTTAATAACTTCTCTTCCAAGCAAGATAAAGAAGTATAAGAATTCTGAACAAAGCATATCCATTCTCAGTGTTCCTTTCGTCTCTCATGATAGGGCCATTTTTAATGAAAATAACTACTTAAAAATACTTAAGGACACCGAAAGATTTACTTCTTTGCGTACTTCATTCAGGTTTCTCTTGCCTAGGTTTGTACTTTCTATTTTTCTTCATTTTCTTCACTTTTGTCTCCTTCACAATGAGTGCAATGTCTTAGCTTTTCCATGAAGCCATTGCTGAAAGCCTTAGGGTTAGCAATTTCTTTCTAATCTCAAGATTCATTCACATTTCCCTCAACACACATAATAATCATATTACCATACATTTTCTCTACTGTGTGCAAGGCAACTCAACATTATGTCACTCACTCCTCAGAACATCCCTGGTTAGTGTAGAATAATAAACTATTATTATCCTTTCTAAAGATGAAGGAACAGGACTAGCTGGTTAAAAAACAGATCTGAGTTGAGACTGCAAGAGCTGAAGCCAGAATGCTGTTAACCCGGCCCCAACGTCACGGGTTCTGTTCTAACTCCTGGATTTGAGTTACATTTAGGCAATAAACTTTATGGAAAATCATGTAATTATACCTTTATTTATTTAAAAATAAAACACCCAAGGGATAGTTAACATGTCAAATCGGTATCACCACACTATGACCATAAACTGGCAGTTTATCACATTGTTTTGTTTGTTCCTATGAGAGTTGGTGACAGCAAAAGTCCAGAGGGTCCTGGGTGAGAAAAAGAGTCAAAAAAAGAAACAGCACTAGAAGAGAAGTCTCAAGATATTACCACTTCATGGCTCTGCTGGATTTGAAGCCAGTGCCATGGGACACCAGATTCTGACTTTATGATAGGCTATTTAAAAGTTGCCTACTCTTCTCTCTAAACTTCCCAAAGGCTGGAAAAACACTGATTAACAGAGTTAAAAGGATGGAAACTATTTTCAAATGTTTTTAAGTCAGAGAAGAGACAGAATGAGCTCATTTTGATTATAAAATTGATATTGCAACAGATAATAAACCACTTTTTCTGGACTCATTGGATATAGTTTTAATGGGAGAAATTTTTAATTGCCACTTTAAAGTCCTGTGGTATGGCAGAATGGCAACTCAGAGGCCTAACATGACTGGGCATCCTTGATAAGACACTAATCTAGGCTTGTATTCCATCTGTATAAAATTAGCTAGTTGCACTATCTGTATTGTGTCTCAGGTTCTTTCCACCTCTGTTCTACATCTGATGTTTCTCTATCCAAACCTACCTAACAATCTCAAGTTTTCCAAAGAAAGGATACATATCAGATTTACTGATGTAGCTTTCATTATTACCAAAACTTAAGATGTACTTTATTAAAAAAAACCTGTGTGGAAGGAATACATTTCTTTAATCAACATGTCTCTCAAATCCCAACTCAAGTTCTTGTTCCTCTGTTCCTTCTTTAAGTGTTGTTCTTCTTGATTGTCTGCCATAAAAAAAAAAAAAAAAAAAAAAAAAATTCCTCTGCCATTGAACTCATCAATGTCTTTCTTTGTTTTTATATTTTCCTTCATCTTCTTTATCTTTTATGATTTTTAAATGTTCGATCTTCATAGTCTACTTACTCCTGAATTTTTTCTTTTTCTTTTTGCTCCTGATAATTCTATTTTCTTGGACCTTTTTACACTTTGTTTTTCGGCCAACTCTTTGTTCCATTCTACCTTTTGTTTCTTCCCTCTAATATCTTTTCATTTTTCTTCCTTCCTTTTTTCAAAAATCTCCTTTCCTCTTAATGACTTGTTTAAAACTTTGGTTTTATCTTCATTTAAAGAAAAGAATACTTTCTTCAAAAGTACTTACGGCTTTTCGTCTTCTTCACAAGAACACCAAGTTCAGAAGGAAAGAGGTTCTGAAGGTTCTGTGTTCCCCTCTTCCTGGGTATATTCAATGGAGAGTCTACCATTTCTCATAAAAGTTTACAAAGTATTAGATCTGTATGTCAGCTGAACCAAATTACATACTCATGGCACATGGTGGATAGAGAGTGATGGGAAAAAAGTGGAAGAAATATTCAACAAGCAGTTCTGAGCTGTCAGGCAGAGTAACTGAATCATTTACCCAGTAGCTACAGTGGCAAGACAGACAAAACCCAACTCAACCTTATTGAAACAAGAAAGGCTACGAAAACTGAACACTGCATAAGTAGTGATATCACCAAGCATCTACATTCTTTCATTCTCTCTGCATTGCCCTCTATGGTGTTAGTTTTATTCTAGGCATGGCTCCTAGAACTCAGCAGACCCTAGCACTACAAGCCTACTGCTTACATGGAACAGAAAAAACACATACTCAGCGAAAGTCCTAAGATTCAAATGGTCTAAATCACACACTTTCTTTTGAACCAGTCATTGTGGAAAGGGAGGCGGGATATAGTCAGTTACCAATCATGGTCCATGTATTCCATTTCTGGAGCCTGGGTAGGAAGCTCTTGGGAACCACATGGTCTCAGAGAAGGGGCAAGGAGGCAACCAGCTACTGGCTGGAAAGGCAACCAGGAAATGTGCAGTGCCTGAGGCAAAGGTGAATATAGATAGTGCAAAATAAAAAGCAGTTATCTAAACAACGTATGTTCTTTCTCCATGGATTTATTTGTAAAATTATATAAGATTATAAAAATGAACACATTTTACTTTATGAAAATGGGGCTCCTCCGCATCCTGTTATAATCAACTCTTCTAGGATCTCTTACTGAGATTTTTTATCTCATCACAGTTGCCCATTATTACTGTTAAGTAATTTAAATATTATTACTCTTAAATAATGAGAAGAAAGAATAACAATAATAATGAATCACAATAGACTATTTGATAAAATAATGATATTCTTGTGGGAAAAGAGTGCTTAAAACCCAATTAGTGGATACCTTAAAAGAAATACACTCAGTTCAAGCAAATATAGGGGGAAATCCACTTTTAAAAGTGAGAAGAGACAAGAGACACACTTCATAAGGGAGCAACTGTTGTTCTTCTCTCCTAGTCTCAATCTCATTTCACTTCTTGCGGTTAAATACTAAATAAAAAGCTTATGAAATTAAAAGCTAGCACAGTAACAACTGAATGCATGTTAAGTCATCTGCATGATCATTTGGTGATGAGGAGGGAGTGAAAGTCATTTTTATCGTGATAGTTATTTATAGACAATCATACGCAGGTCTTCAAATAAATGAATGCCAATTCTTAGACTCCCAAAAAAAGCGGGTGTGTATTCTCTAGAGCTTTGGGATGTCAATTGCAAAGGGAATTCTGCCCAATAAGTAGAATATGAATACCTTTATTTCCCTAGTACTGAAAATAAAATAAAAAAGAAAAGAAAAATAGAATGTTATCTGCAACAATGAGTCATCAGCTACTGCAGCCCCACAATATTCAGGTCTTTCCCTGTCTCTGCAGCCCTTCAAAAGGAGAGGACTATCTTTTAATGACACACATAAATCCCTGAACTGCCTGGCTGCAAAGCATAATTAATTCTGGCCTTTTAATGCTTAATGAAACACCTTGCACACATGACAGCAGTGGGTTTGAGCTTCTTGTGTGTTCCTAAAAGAGGGAAAGACCTAGCAACAACCTAGTTCTACTCAAAATGCTCTATAAGTCACATTTATATGAGTTTTGCCATTATTTCAAAAATACATCTCTTATAATGAGCAAGTCAGGCTAAAGAAAACTCACAATCAGCCACCTGTATGAACAGTTTTCTTAACCTTTACAAGTGTGGAATGTATTGTTTTTCAAATTCTTGGCAGTAAACACATTTTTATTTCTTCACTTGTGGTTGTAATAGAAGGATATCTAAACAAAGTAGCTTAGATGCAGCTGCTCAATATCATTTTCCTTTATTAGGATAATTTTTCATATTTTAATGCATACTTGCATGCTGCATTACAGAGGCTATTACTCCATAGAGAATCTCAAAATGTAAATTTTCAACATTCCATTTCAAACCACAAAAGACAATATCAGTAAAAATTTTAAAAACAAAATTTAAGTGAAAGATTCACCTTGAAAAACTTAATCCTCTTTATAATATTCAATTATTCTAGCCTTAGCTGGAGTCTTGAAGCAAATGCCCGTGTTTAAAGAAGTTCTTACAGCTGTAAATGCAGTTTCCTTACTTTAATTATAGACTATCCAGAACAAGTGAATAATGAAATACAGAATTCCTCTCACCTGTTTAGGTGTGACCCCAGGCATACGAATATCCAATGCAAAATCTGATGAATCAATAGGAATTACGGGTCTGGTGGTACCAAGACATTCATTGGACAATGGTCTGGTAGTTTCTTTAAACCTTGAAAAAAAGAAGACAATTTCAATATTCTTGAACATAATGCAATCTAAACTTAACCTGAGAAGGGAAAAGAAAGGAATTCTATGACCTTAAGGATGATTGATTTAAACCCATTGAAAACTCTAAAGATGTGATGACTACATAATGTTCTTAAACATACTCAGATTTGCATTTCATAGTCCAATAATAATATATACCTAATTTGTAAACAAAATATAACCAATGCAACCAACCAGGCTAGTTTAAAACTCCATTCAATAACAACTTGTCAGAACATGTATTTATTTCAAGTTAATGAAGATACAGTATTAATACATAACAAATTATCACGGGCATGCCAATTTTCTAATGGCAGAAATATTAACCATAAACCAGTAAAAATTTTTGTAACTATTTTTGGTGTTCAGAATTACTAGTTAGAAACAAGAAAGCCAACCATAATCTTGCTAGGAGACAGAGCTGTTAAGAGGAAGAAATAAAAGACTGCAGTGTGAATTACAAATGTACAAGTACATAAATATTTAATAAAGTAATTATGAGGCGTTTGTATACAGCTCAATGTTTCCTTGTGAGCTATTATAGTCTATGATCTGCTTCTCTTCGACGCTGATGTATCTTTATATTTTATCCTTCTAGCTATTATAAACAAGAAGGCATTCAAATCGAAGCGATTATACTGTAGTTCCTGAAGTACTTCCCCAAGAGGGAGTGATTAGTATTGGAAATCACAACTTCTAATTGGAGTTTTGAAAGCCAGAACTGCTTGGCTACAGTACAGTGGGCTTTTTCTGCACGGGGGACTTCACAAGAAGTTGCTGTGCTAAAATTCCAAGTCATTCCCGCAAAGAACATCAACCTCGTCTATTTTGCCAACACCCTGGTTCATAAAAGTGATTACATTTCTCAACAGCATGCACAGAAACCACCCCAACCACGAACACCCACCTCTTAAAGACAGAAAGTGGGCTTCGGAAAGCCAGGCAGCTGCTTGGAAAAACAAGGAGGAGAACTAGCAGGCTGGGGACGCGGCCAGCCATGTCCACGCCGCTCCGGCCCCGCCGGGAGAGGACCCGGCAGCGCAGCGCGGGGCTGGGGCAGGCGGCCTGGCAGCGGCGCCTCCAGCAGCCGCTACTTCATGGCCCGGGCGCGGCGGGCGTCCTGCGGCGGCCACACACCATCCGCGCGTGAGAGCAGCGAGCTGGCCGCGCGAGGCGTCTCGGTCACAAGCGGCGGGCAGACAGCCGTGGGCAGGCGGGACTTTTGTCCGGCCCGCAGGCGGAAGCGTGGCTCCCTCCAGCGCCGCTCGCGTGCCCTGGCGCTGGGGCTAGATGCGCGGGTGCCTTATCACTCCGGAATGGCAGGGACTGTGAGGGGCATCACCCAAACGCGCGCCAGTCATCATTCAGAACCTGCAAAAATAGAAGCAGATAATGGATGACTAACACGTTACAGCATTTGTCCTCAGCAAATCCCAGTTGAGGTTCTTTAATACATTAGTAGTTTCACAAGCTTGCGCCCAAGCCTGGGGAAAATGCTGGTCTGTTGAGCTCCCGCCCCCACGAGCGGCCCCCAAGATTTCAGGAACCCCCAACGGCGTAGCCTCTGTTGAGACTCTGTTCCGCCTTTGCTTCCTCTTCCTCCCTCGCACCCACTCCTGTTTTCTTTTCCTACTTCTTTCCCCCTTTATCCTCACAGCCGCCCCACTGTGAATTTCTCCTTACTTCCTCTATCCCGCCATTCTCTCATCAAAAATGCTCTTAGAACCTCTGCTGAATGTAGACATCACACAAATGACCGGTTAAGCCACGAGGAGCAAAACAAAATAAAACAAAACGAAGACAGGCAAAGACAAAGCACTTGGATACCACAGTAATCAAATAGAAAAAGACTTTGAGAACAAAGGCATGTTTACATGCATGCATCACAGAGCTACAGATCTCAGAGGAAAGATACCTCCTACCAAGAACTCCAAGGATCATCACAGAATTGCCCAAGTTCTCAGAATTATTTTAAAACAAGTGAAAATGCAATAGCTAACATGATACACAAGATGTAAATGCCCATTTAAAAATCCTGCATCTAATATGCAAAATAATAATTTTGTACTTTTAAGGCATACCTCTCTAAAGACATTCTTTCCTAAAGTTTGGAGTTTTACAACAGAATTAGAAAGAGTAGGGAGACTCTTAGCTGCCCCCAAATGAATTTTATCTACAAAGGTTATGATCAAGAGCGTCACATAAATACAAATGAGAGGCCATGAAGACCTAGTGTGACAGCTCAACATTTTATAAGAGGACTTAACTAGGCTAAACTTGAAAATATTCATCTTTTGACTTTATTGTTCTGAATATATTTAAGACTGTGTATCAAACCTGCAAAGTTTAGCCTGAAGGCATAAATTAAAACTGTATAATTCACAATATAAAAATACTGTACTTCCAAAGAAAGAGATTAAAATTTTATTTTAATCAGTAACTATAAACATGGTTCCAAGAATCTCAAATGAAATTGATGAGATGTGTAACAGTAAAAGAAAAACTAAGGAAAAATCATATCAAAATGCTCCACAGTCTCTGAAAATACCTCAGCCTCTGAAAATCACAAGATAGTGAAGGTAATCTAAAACAAAACAAAACAAAATAACAACCTAGAACCAAATCAAATAAAAAAGCACTAACTTTAAATGAAGTGAGATTCTTCATGATCAGTGCTTTCTACATAGAAGAAGCATACCGTATAGCAAATATAAATAAAACCTGACTTAACATCCAACCAATTCAAGGATGCTTGAGGCTCACCAGCAGTCAAGGACCAGCTCATTTACATAAGCAATGACATTTTAAAAAGACTGATAATATTTGTTTGAACTTTCTCTTTGGCTTGCTGGTTGAGCTTTCAGAAACAAAAACCTTCAGCTTTGTCCTTATCCTGTGGGTAAAGGAAAGAACTCCTTATGGAGGAAGAGAAATGATTGGCTTGAAGGCTATGCTATTACCTTTGTTAGCAACAAAGTATAATCCTGTCAAACGACAATACTTCACATTCCCTGAGGTTCTTTAAAAAAAAAAAAAAAAAAAAAAAAAAAAAAATATATATATATATATATATATATATATATATATATATATATATGTATGAAGAAGGGATTATGTTTTAATATATCATTCAGAACAGGATTCAAGGACAGGCCCTCTTCCAGTTGGCAAGGAGATTTGGTATCACACAAACACTTGAAAACACATTTAGTATTAAAATTCTCTAACAGGAACACACCCTTAAGTACTAGCCTTTGGAAAAAGAATTCCACTTATCTCTTTGATTTTAATTACCTCTGATGTACCTAAACCACCCACTTAAAGAAAAGGGAATTAAGTTATGGGTAGAAGCAAAGTTGGTATTTGTAGCCATGAATAGAACAAAAGGTCTTATAAAAGTGAAAGCTAATTATGCTTTTTGTTTCTGGATGATTTATAAGCTAAAGACAAAATACAAATCATCATGTGAAAAAAAAACATGAGTATTTTATAATTCCTGATAATGTGGAATATACAATAATCAAATTGTATTAATATTCTTATTTAGGATTTAAAAATTTTAAATATATTTCACTGAGATAATTCTTTAAGTCATCCAAAAAAAAAAAAATAATAAAACCCCTTAGTTTCAATACTTCATACAAAATATTGTAATACATACTGGAGTTTTGTAAAATGAATAAAACTAAAAAAGAATATAGTCTATTAAGGGAGATGAGAACTTTACACAGTAACATAAGGTAAATTTGGAATGTAGTATTCTATACGAGTACTATAAAAAGAGACTCAGAATTTTGAAGAAGGAAAGAATCTTCAAAAGGAGGGCAAGAAAAAAAGAAAGGTAAAAGCAGTATTCAGTGGAAGAGGTGGCTATTGAGCAAGCCTTGGAAGGCAGAGTTTCCACTGTGGGAGGTGGACAGTGAGCATTCCAGGTACAGGGAAATGGCAGGAGCAAAGGAACCCAGGTGGGGAACAGAATATGTTCATAAAGTAATAAAAGTTCTGCCTCCTAGACTCAAGCTGCAGGCCCCGATTTACTATTTTATCTGTAATACAAATTAAATGTTCTGTTTACACATCCATAAAATCTTCAGGTAAGAATGATTTATGGCCGGGCGCGGTGGCTCAAGCCTGTAATCCCAGCACTTTGGGAGGCCGAGGCGGGTGGATCACGAGGTCAAGAGATCGAGACCATCCTGGTCAACATGGTGAAACCCCATCTCTACTAAAAATACAAAAAATTAGCTGGGCATGGTGGCGCGTGCCTGTAATCCCAGCTACTCAGGAGGCTGAGGCAGGAGAATTGCCTGAACCCAGGAGGCGGAGGTTGCGGTGAGCCGAGATCGCGCCATTGCACTCCAGCCTGGGTAACAAGAGCGAAACTCCGTCTCAAAAAAAAAAAAAAAAAAAAAAAAAAAAGAATGATTTATAACCCTATGGATATTAATTCTGGGAGGTGTATTAGTAGGTAGTTAAGTACAGCCTAGTCCAGAGGACCATAAAACTGATTTGGCCCTTACAAAGTAGGCAGTCCATTCCCTCTAATTTTCAATTTTAAATGGTCATTTTGATCATTCATTCCTATATTCATTTATGAGACCCAGGACAGCATAGTGGGTACCTGTAAACTGAAGGAAAACTGCCTGATTCCTGGCTCCACTATTCACTAGCTGTGTGAAACTAGGCAAGCACCTAACCTCTCTACCTGCAGTTTCTTCATCTGCGAAATGGACAAAGTCATATTACCTACCTTGTAAGGCTGTTACCAGGAAAAACTGAATTAATACCCCTAGAACAGTGCTGGACACATAATAAATGTTCCCTATTATTGTTGTTGAAACAAATATACATTGAATGCCTGAGACTCTGAATGGAGGAGATGGTGATAATCAAGACAGTGAAGTTCCCACTCTCATAGAAATTACTCTCTGCTGGAGAAAAACAAATAAAAATGACTACCAAACTGTAAATTTCATTTTCTTTTAAGGAGATTTTATGCAGTTTCCTCGAATGACTTATGATTAAACTGATTAAAAGGTGCATATCCATTCACATAGCAGTTTGACTTCTGAGGATTAATTCTTGGGCAAAAACTGAACAAGACATGACTATGTTTATAAAAATATTTACTAGTATTTTTTGTAATAATAAAGACCTGAATGTTTATAATGGCAAAGAACTGAAAGCAATTTAAATGTCCTTCAATAAGAGATTTGTAAAAAAACAAACAAACGAAAAAAAACAAAAAACAACTTATAGTTACAAAAATCACAATACTATGCATTCCCTTTTTAAAAAGACAATATATGTGTATATTTAAAGCCAAGGGCATATTATTATTATTATTTTTTTTTTTGTGAAGGGGTATTACTCTGTCATTCAGGCTGGCTCACTGCAACCTCTGGCTCCCAGACTCAAGTGATCCTCCTGCCTCATCCTCCTGAGTAGCTGGGACTACAGGAACACACCACCACATGCTGCTAATATTTCTATTTTTTGTAGAAAGAGTTTTTGCCAAGTTTACCAAGCTGGTCTCAAACTCCTGAGCTCAAGTGATCTGCCTGCCTCAGCTTTCTAAAGTGCTGAGATTATAGGCATGAGCCACTATGCCTGGCCTCCAAGGGTATATTCTGTAACATATTTTTTTGCATAACTTAAAATATTTTTAAATAATCTGAAACTTATAGAAATGCTGGAAATATAGTACAAAGAACTTTTTCCGTAATTATTTTAGAGTTACTGATCTGATGTTTCATCACCTCTAAACACTTTAGTGTGACTTCCTAAAAACAAATACATTCTGCTACGTAACCTCAATAAAGCCATCAAAATAAAAAAATTCACATGGACACATTACTAACATCTAATCTTCAGGTTCCAAACTTTGCCCACTGTTCCAATAATGTCTTTTATAGCAAAATAATCCAGTTCAGAATCAGGCATTCCAAGGAAAGTTGTCAGGTCTCCAGTCTCCTTCACTCCAGACAGTTTCTCAATCTGTCCTTAGCTTTTATGTCCTTGACTCTATGGAAGATTACAGGCTAGTTATTTTGCAGAATGCCTCTCAGTTAGTGTTTGGTTCATTTCATTATGACAAGATTCAGGTTATTCATCTTTGGCAGGAGTAGGACAGAAATGATGCTGTGTTCTTCTCACTACATCTGTATTAATAGTCCATTGCTACATATCTAATTACCCCAAAACACAGTAGGTGAAAACAATGAAAACTATCTTGCATGGTTTCTGTGCATCAGGAAAAGCTTAGCTGGGAGGTTCTCTTATGAGGTTACAGTTTAGATGTGAACCAGAACAGCAGTCATCTGAAGGCTTGACTGGAGCTGGAAGATTTGCTTGCAAGGTAGCTTGCTACATGGCCGGCAAGTTAGTCCTGGTTGTTGGCAGAAAAAATATGTCCTCACTATGTGGCCTCTCTCTCAGGCTGCTTGAGTAGCCTCATAGCATGGCAGTTGGCTTCCCCCAGAGTGAGCAGTCTTTTATTACGTAGCATCAGAAGCCACATACCATCATTTCTCTGACATCCTTCTGTCTATCCAGGTCAGTGTCACCCACTGAAGGAGAAGACCACCCAAGGGCATGAATAGGTAGGTGGAGAGGACCATCTGCTTGGAAGCTGGCTACCACAGCATTTTATTAAGTGGCCATGATTATGACTTGCCTCATTACTGACAATATTAAGTTTGACCAATTTGATTAAGTTGATGTCTTCCAGCTGTTTCCATCATACTGTTACTATTTTTCCCTTTATAATTAATATTTTTTGGTTAAGAGGTTATTTTTTCTTTTGAGACAGCATTTTGCTCTGTTTCCCAGGCTGGAGTACAGTGGCATGATTGTGGCTCACTGCAACCTCCACCTCCCGGGCTCAGGTGATCCTCCTACCTCAACCTTCTAAATAGCTGGGACCACAGGTGTGCACCACCACACCCAGCTAATGATTTTTTTGTAGAGACAGGGTTTCACCATGTTTCCCAGACTGGTCTCAAACTCCTGGAATAAAGCTATTTGCCCATCTTGACCTTCCAAAGTGCTGGGATTACAGGCATGAGCCACTGTGCCTTGCCAAACAGATGATTTTTAACTTGATAAATTTTCCATTTCTCATCAAACTTTTATTTATCTATTTATACATCTACATGGACTCAGCATTTCCTATTTTATTCAGTGGATTTTAATCTGTTACTAGCTTTATTTACTTACATTAATTCCTTTGATGCTCAAACTGTCTCAGTTGTGGCCCCGTCAAGATAGCTGTTGTGTTCCTTTGACATGCCTCTATCATCCTTTGAACATGTCCTTGCTTTCTGCCCCTTCTCTGACCTGGGCTCAAAGCCCTGCACCAGCTCTTCCTCTTTGTGCTCTTTATCTCACTTGCCCTCTGGGAACACCCTAGACCAGGCTGCACACACATGGATGCCTTCCTCACCCTGTTTGGGCTCTGACGCTCCATGCCAGGTCACCAACCCCATCACATGGATGCCTCCCTACCTAATCTGGGCTCCAATGCCCTATGCCACACCACCCTTCCTGAATATCTACCCTGCTCTGCCATACATAGTTGCTTTAGGACTACACTGGTCAGGAAGAAAAAAGACATACATTTTTAAAAAGCAAATTATAGAACAGCGTACACATATGCAGTCATGTGTCACTTAACAATGGGGTTTCGTCCTGAAAAATGTGATGCTCTGTTAGGCCATTTCATCCCTTTGTGAACACCATTGCGTGTACTTACATACATCTAGATGGTATAGCCTATGGCACACCTAGGCTCTATATAGTCTATTGCTCCTAGGCTACAAACCTGTGTGGCATGTTACTACAGTGGATACTGGAAACAACTCTAGCACAATGTTAAGTATTTGTGTATCTAAACATAGAAAAGGTACAGTTAAAATGTGGTATATAAGTTAAGAAATGGTACATTGGTTTATGGCACTTATAAATGGAGCTTCAGGACTGGACGTTGCTCTGGGTAAGTCAGTGAGTGGTGGTGAGTGAACACGAAGGCCTAGGACATTACAGTACACTACTATAGATTTTATAACACTGTACAGGAGATTTAATGCAATTTCCTTTAAGCTATACTAAATTTATTTTTAAAATCTTTCTTCAATAATAAATTAACCTTAGTATAGTGTAGCTTTTTACTTTAAAAACTTTTAAAAATTGTTTAACTTTTTAACTCTTTTGCAATAACATTTAGCTTAAAAAATGCAATTTTCAATTACATAAAATACTTTCTTTATATCTTTATTCGATAAGCTTCTTAAAAATCTTTTTTAAACTTACTTTTTTGTTAAAAGTGAAGACACACACATACACACACACACGCCTCGGCCTACAAGATCAGGATGATGAATATCAGCTTTTCACCTCCCCATCTTGTCCCACTGGAAGGTCTTCTGGGCAATAATACACAGAGCAGTCATCTCCTATTATAACAATGCCTTTGAAATGCCCTCCTGAAAAACCTGCCTCAGGCTGTCTTATAGTTAACATTTTTTTTTGTAAGTAGAAGGCATACACCCTAAAATAGTGATAAAAAGTATAGTAATGTAAATGCATAAACCAGTAACACAGTCATTTATTATCATTATCAAGTATTATGTACTGTACATAATTGTATATGCCAAACTTTTATGTGACTGGCAGGGCAGTAGCTTTGTTAACACCAGCATCACCCCAAAACCCAAATGCATTGCACTACGACGCTATGATGAACACGATGTTACCAGGTAATAGGAATTTTTCAGCGCTATTCTAGTCTTATGGGACCACCATCACACATGTGTTCTGACATTGACTAAAGCATTGTTATGAGATGTGTGACTGTATTTAAAAGTCTGAAGTAATATAACTTAAACTATTGCACTTCCAGAGAATTTCTATGGAGATAGTTGGGAAAAAGGTGGACCTCGCTGTCTATTTATATGCTTTCGTAGTCTTTTAATTTTCACCAGCTCATATTAGTTTTGTAACTAGAAGAAAACAGGAATATATGCATTTAAAATATTTTATTAAGTATAGTTCTACAGATTTCAGTTTACACGTTAACAGCTATCTGAAATTTCGGTAATGTTTTGATAAAATAGTAATTCTTCCTCTGCTTAGCAAAAACATTACAAACTAAATATTATGGTGGTTATATAGCTGTAGTCAAGAGCTTCTCAAGCTCTGCACTATCAACATTTTGGGCAGAACCGGTCTCTGCTGTGGGGCTGCCCTTTGTATGACAGGGTGTTTAGCAGCGCCCTTGGCCTCCACCCACTGGATGCCAGTAGCATTCCCGTCAGTTACGGCAACCAAAAATGTCTCCAGATATCGCCAAATGTCTTCTGAAGGGCAGATCAGCTGGCTGAGAACCACTGTTGTAATGCGGCTCATTAAGATGAAGCTTCATTTGCAAATCAAATGCAATGTCATTTTCATTAGATACATATATGGAATAAATAAATAACTTAAAAAATGTTTGCAAAAATGGAACTTCCAAGTAATGGGAGAAAATATCCTAACAGAACAATCATAACAACAGAACAATCATAACAACAGGTAAAACTTATTGACTTATATGCCAACACTGACTGTGTGTTTTATCTCGCTGAATTCTTACAACTTTCCAATGTGGGTTATTATTCCTGTTTTATAGATGAGGAATCTAAAGCTCAGAAAAATTAATTAACTTGTTCTGGTTATACAGTGATAGAGCAAGAGTTCAAATCCTAGCCTGCTGACTCCAGAATCCATGCTCTTAACCCACACTCTTCAACACAAAAGAGATCCTCCACATTTACAGGGGATATTTTCTTCAGGTATAACAAATAGGTAAAGCCTTTAAATACCATTTTATTGCAAAATAATAATAGCTAATGTTTATTGAGTAATCACTATATGCCAGGCATTGTACTAAGCAGTTTATATAAATCAGCTCTTCCAAATCCTCACAGCAACTCCATGAAACTTGTACCATTATCATTCCTATTTTACTGAATGGCTTCTGGACACAAAGCAAATTGGTAACATGCCCACAGTACCCAGCCAGGACACAAACGCAGGCAAACTGACGCCATGGTTCCAACTATTACCTATGCATGCAGTCATTTTTCCATTCATATACTAGGAAGCATTTCCTCTCCAACTTCATAAACATGACTCATTTAGCTAACTCAGAAGAAAACAAATCAAAGTCTATACCTCTGGTTCAAATTGATCCAAAATAAAATTTTATTTGGCCTGCAAGGGCTTTCTTCCCAACTCCTCCACCATATTTGAGCTCTGAATAAACATTTCAAAATGAAAGATTTCACATAAAACACAGATTTCCACTCTCTCGAAGAGCTGTAAAAATCTGGCATCACTGGACTCACATTTCCACACAGCAACAATTAGCCGAGCCAAGTAGTGACTCCTTCTTTGATGTGGCCAGCAAGCCGCAGACTGCCACAGTCCCCACTGCTCCCTATCTGCTCTCTATCTGCTCTCTGAGGCTAGGAGTAGCTGTTTAAACTGCTGCTCAGCTCTCAAGTGCAGTTGTTTGTTCATTTATTTTTTGCCTTTTGTTTTTTCATATACCTGGACAGCTTTTCTCATTAACATTACTAGCTGACACCTTAAAATCACCTGTGTTGTGATCATGGAGGCACGCTCTTTCTCTAGGAAGGTAAACTTCACCCTGGGTGGAACATGGAATTTACCACACCAAGATGTACTAAGTTGCTGGGGTTTTTTGGTTGTTTTGTTTTTCAAGGCTTCCTTCATTAGCAAGACATAGCAAATTGAATGGCATTTTCTGCACACAGATTTGTTTGGGACTGATCTCTTCTAACATGCAGCCAATTTGAAGTATCTTTTCCTTGCAATCAAAATTGGCCAGGTACCTATTAAAACATATATGCTGAAAAAAATAATCTCAGGGATACCATTCAGCATATGATTCTACTGCAATAAGAACTTGCCAAAGGTAACAAATTTTATTTTACTTTATTTGTTTGTTTCCATGATCGGTAACAGACACCCTTTAAATATGCCCATTAGTCATCAAATTGCTCAGCCCTGTAAATACTTCCATGGGGAAAATAACTAGACACATAATACTTAATTAAATTTCTCAGCTTTGACTAATACAAATGTTACTTCCTAACACATGTATCAAATTCACTGCTGGCATATTTTACTGTAAAATAAAGCAGATCCCTATCTTCCAAATAGCACACATCTTTTTACTCTAAAGACTGAACTGGCAAGTTCTCAAGAGCCGAATGAACTGCAGAGGAAACCACTAACCATTACTGATGAGGCCAGCAAGGTGGACCACTTCTTTGTATCCTACTCATTTGCCCACCAGGTTCCTTATTTGTTTATAAGCTCAGGACATTACACAACATTTAGTTTCAGAAGAGCACAAAACATCTCTTCAGCCATCACTTACTTTCTCCTTTAAACATTGTTGAATCAGGGGAACAGCCCCTTGGGCTGGTTTTGCAGAGCTATTTGGTGGACAACCCTCCATGAGCTCTGCCTTAACTCATGAAGCAAGTTAGTCAGCAGAACTTAGAGACCACATCCATAATATGCCATTTCAGAAATTAATGGACTTTGTTCCTCTTCAGTAAAGTTTTGCAGGAACTAATTTGCAAGTAATGCCAAAGACTGCACTACATTTCAAATCTTGGATTTGTTTTTTTCAATAAAGTGTGAATCATAGAATGACCCACTTTAGGTATTGAAAGATCTTTTGCATTAATGTTTTGTAGTGCTTCTTTTGTGCGTCATTGTGTTACTAGTTTCTTTTATTTTTAGGAGGAAGTTGGTATGGAATGGAGGGAGGGTAACCACAGGTAAGGGCAAATATTTAGTGTACCAGGTTTCAACGGATGTGGTATGAAGGTGGGGATCTGCCTTTCCTTCTGTTTTTTTTTTTTTTTGCAACCAATCAATCAACACATTTTTAATGAGATGTTTGTGACTTTTTTTCCTGTTTAGGATTCCACATCCTTAGGCATATTAGTTATGCCTGAAACATTTTAATACATATTTTGTTAAATGCCTTCCAGTAACTTCAGAGGTAGGAGCTATTAACTACACATGAAAACTGGCTCAGACCCAGACCATGCAGTTACAAAGTAAGTGTTCTCTTTCTTTAAAACTCCAGGAAATGTCTAGATTTTCACTCAAAAACAACACTGACCTTTATCTTCCATTTTTTTTGTGGCATTCGTACAGGAGTGTTTTCTCCCATAGCACAGTCGTATTTTCAAATGATTCTTATGTTTTCCATTTCAAGTGCTCAAATTTGTACAACAAAATGCCCATAAACATACCCTTTTCTATTATAAAAGTTTGCTATCCTTTCCTTCATGCCACTCAGCTGTATTATTACAGTACTTAAAAGTGAAATTTATAATCATATAACCCTATTATAGAATTGAAAAACATATGGAAATTTTTCTTAAAGATCATGGAAGAATGTCAAAACATTCTCTCATTTGAATAATTCTGCTCAGTTGGGTTTAGAATCCCTTAGAGGGATTCTGCAAAATGTAAACTACACACTACCCTCTCAATTCATCTCAACTATATAATTTGGAAGTCATTAACAAAAGAACGAAGTTGCTTAAAAAACATTTTAATGTCTTATTTTAGGGCATCGAGGCTAAAATAAAATTTAGCTTAATCATAAGAAAACCATTTGAAATTTTAAATATGCAGTTCACCACTGAAAGAAGTACAATGTACTGAAGTAGCTTATATGCAGATATTTTAATTTCTAGTCTATAGTAGTAACAGTTTTCTTTGATCAGTGTCTTCAAATTCCCCATGAACTATCAATGAAGAGCTTCATAATTTTCTTCTGGCTGAAAAATGATCAAAGCATTCTTATGTTTGTTAGGATTCTTTGATGCTGCCGCACAAACAGGTGGTGAGTTTATTTCATTGCTATTAAACTGTTTCTTGCTGCCTTGAGCGTAGGAAGAAGTGGTTTATTTTAAAAAGGTGCTCACAGAATGGCTTGTTCTTTCCCAATTTGTAATCATTTTACAAGGTTTCCCATAGTAATTAGCAATATGCACCCTGGAATGGAAAATTAGAACTAAAAAAAGATGAGGTCCATGATCCTCTAGCCTGAGATGCATCCCAGGTAGGCTTCCAGGAGTATTAAGGAAGAGATTCCCAAGCACACCCAGCTGATTTTATTAGCCTTCTCTCTCCATTGTTGAGGTTACATGCCCTAAGCTTGAGTTATATCACAACTAAAAGTTGAGTTTTTAAGTCACAGAAAAATATGAAATACCCAGCATTTGTCAATTTAAACCAAAATAAGGAGGCACCCAGGCAGTATAGTATCGAGAAGTCATTCCCATGTTTGAAGTATAAAAATCCCTTTTTAAAATGAGGACATTTCATGGAAATATACATTATAATGACACCATTAATAATTACAATAATATTAATAATTTTTGAGTATTTGCTGTATGCCAGGCAGCATTTTAAATACTTTGCATGTCTAATTTCATTTAATGCTTATGACATCCTATAAGCTATGTGTAGGTATTATCTACATTTTCCAGATGAGCAAATAAAGGTACAGAAGTTAAGGAAGGTGTTTGGTATCATGTTGCCAGGAGTGGTGGGATAGGGCCTGAAATGCAACTTTAGCTGACTTCAAGGCAGGATCTACTGACTTGATAGAAGCTGTACTTCTGGTATTTATTAGGAAAATACATAAGGCCAACTAAACTAATTTATTTAAAAGCATAACTGATTCCGATACTTTTAAATAAATTTGTACTTTATGCCACACATAATTCAAACCAATACTACACGTAAGTGTGAGAAGTGTTATTTGTACTTTATGTCACACGTAATTCAAACCAATACTACGCATAAATGTGAGAAGTGTTATGGGTTTCACATCCCACAGTGTTCACTTCCTGGCAGTAACTCTGGGCTCCACCCTAAATCTGCCTCCCCAGTGGATCCTGAGCCAATGAGTGAAAACCACTGGTGTAAAATGAGGGCACAGATCTGAAGTGAGAAGTGAGAAATGATAGTTCTAAGTTTTAAAAGGATTCCCTTCACATTTCTAAACTTGAGTTCCCCCTGTCTAAATAGATGGTATTGATAAATGCTCTACCAAATGGCTACTGTGAGAAACAAAAATGATCTGTGCAAATTCTAAAAAGAGTAAAGCACCAGAGACATCACAAGTTGTTATTAGTGTTTCAGGGTTAGCTTTCTCAGGATAAAATATAAAATCTTCCTTTTATTTTTCTAATTTTACACCATTCATTCTGAATCTACTTATATCTCATCTTGATTATTTTGGAGTACTAGAACATCTTTAGATATCAGGGACTTTACATTTATCTTTGAAGAATCAGGGACAAAACAGAGCTAAAAACCCAAACTCAAATACTGTTCCCAACACTAAAAATAAAAATAAAAACAAAAATGGTAACTCTATTATTTAGCATAATATAACTACAATTTCAACCTAAATCATTTGAAATAGAAAAACCAGAACCAGTATCAGCCATTCCAAAAACATACCAAAAGGTTAAAAGCATCACCATAATGAAGAATCTACATCAACTAATGGGCAAAACAGACAGCTAGCATTAAATGACAGTATCAAACTCACATATATCAATATCAATCCTAAATTCAAATGGACTAAATGTCCCAATCAAAAGACACAGGCAAATTGAATAAAAAGCTAAAACCCATTGGTATGCTGCATCCAGACCCATCTCACATGCAAGGATACACAAAGACTCAAAACAAAGGGATGGAGGAAGATTTACCAACCAAATGGAGAGAAAAAAAAAAAAAAAAAAAAAAGTAGGAGTTGCAATTCTCGTCTCTGATAAAATAGACTTTAAAGCAACAAAGACCAAAAAAGACAAAGAAGGACATTACATAATGGTAAAGGAGCAATTCAACGAGAAGAGCTTACGATCCTAAATATATACGTACCAATACAGGAGCACCAAGATACATAAGGCAAGTTCTTAATGACTTACAAAGAGATTTAGACTCCCACACAATAATAGTGGGAGTCTTTAACACTACATTGTCAATATTAGACAGATCAATGAGACAGAAAATTAACAAGGATATCCAGGACTTGAACTCAGACCTAGAACAAGTAAACTTAATAAACATTTACAGAACTCTCCACCTCAAATCCACAAAACATACATTTTTCACAGTATCACATCACACCTACTCTAAAAGTGACCACATAACTGGAAGTAAATCACTCCTCAGCAATTGCATAGCATTTCACAGGTTTAAATGAAATATTGGTTGGCTGCTTGTTTGTTATTTTCTTCCCTTATTCCTTCCTGTCTCCATTGTTAAGCATATTTATTGGCATAAAAGAGGTTTTCAATACAAATTTTTAGGCTACATTCCAGCCTGGGCAATAGAGCAAGATTCCCATTCTCTCTCCCTCTTTCTCTTCCTCTTTCTTTCTCTCTTTCATTCTTTTTTTTTCTTTCTTTCTCCCTTTTTTCTTTCTTCTTTTCTTTCCTTTCTTTCTTTCTTCTCTTTAAAAAAAAAAAGAAAAACCAGAACCTTATGCTTTTAAATAAACTATTAATAAAGTACAAAATGTATACATTTAGTAGAGATCATACTTGTTTAAAAATACATTAAGGTCATTGTCAAGACATAAAATTCCATTGACAAAGTTTTAAAATAATCAGTAGTCCCATAATCAGTCCTGAGCTATATCAGATACTTAAAAGAAGCTGACCATTTTATTTTTCAGTGTGATTTTCAAGAATGCCTTCAAAATTAATGGTCCATGCTCATTTGAAACGATTTAAGTTGAGATTTTAGTTATATTTTTGTGAAAATATAACTAATCAGGAATAACAATTTGTATTCCAAGGGAATTACCAATGTTATATCAGGATTATTAGGACAGATTTATTAGGTATTGGCACTGACAGGTACTATATGTCTTAGCCTCAAGTTTGTGTTGCATGACTTAAGAAAACTATACAGAGGCACTCTGGCAGAACCAACTGCCCGAAGAAATCAGCAGTGGAGGTCAATTGTGTACATTTATATTCCAAAAGCAGCTGGATGTTTCTGGAACAAATGAAACATAAAATGGTGGGCTTAACTAGGTGCTTGGTATTTCAATTACACAAATAGATTCTTAGTAATACTTGCTTATCTCCTTAGAAGAATACGGACTACCCTATTGTTGCTAAAGCATTTTAAAAGATCAAATATATTAAATGACTACTAAGTGCTATAAGAATACTAAATGCTATATGTGTAGCCAAGTTCACTATTTTTTACTTGATTCTATCAAATTTAATATTTATTCCTAAATAAAGGCCTTATGTGGATTATCTTGCTGGGAGATGGTTCCTTTGAAGTGAAATTTATAAATTCAGCATATATGCACAAATTTAATTTTATTTTTGGGATCTGCTTCCCATTATAATCCATATTAATTTCTATTATCATAAAATTACAAATCTCTTTAAAACAATGAAGAAATCATAGAAATTAAAAAAAAACTTCTTTGATCCTGATACAGCTAACTCATAACACTATGTAAAATTTTGGATAAAGCAAACAATGTATTTCCAATAATCCCAACCAAAAACTGTTATCCCCTTTGAAAAAGTGTGTTTTTTAAATATTTGAAAAAAATAGAACCTACTTACAAAAAAATAGAGCCTTATGCTTTTAAATAAACTATTCATAAAGATACAAAAGTTATACATTTAGTAGAGATCAAATATATTCTTATTTAAAAATACATTAAGGTTATTATCAAAATTTGCAAAATTCCATTGACAAAATAATGCTTTAAAATAATCAGTAATCTGTATTATCAATCCTGAAGTATATCAGATACTTAAAAGAAGCTGGTCATTTTATTTTTCAATATGATTTTCAAGGATGCATTCAAAACTAACGGCCCATGCTTAGCCAGTCATTTCTACCTTCGTAATGGCTGGTGCAGATGACTGCATCATTGATTCAGGGATAGATACCAATGGGGAAGGCAGATTCTACATTGGCTATGCTGGATATACATCTAGGAAAATAAGAATATGCTGTTCAGATTACTGCTTTTTTGGCATAGTAAGATTTGTATTTTGTTCCACAATACTTTCATCTATGGTTAAATAGAAAGATAAGTTGAATGACAGAGAAGAAAGAATGATATTATTAAATCTCAGTGCATTCAAATATACTGGGAAAGCACACTTTAAATTATTTGATAAATTAAAACAAGGTTAAGAAAAAAACGCATGGTGAAATTCCTTTCTCCGTAGATAATAGCATAGCACTAGTGTTCTGCATTTCTCTTGAACTCAAGGCCACAGAGTTATTTTAAGATATTAAAACAATACTAGTAATTCTTTCATTCTGAATTAGCCAAATTAATACGTTAAAATGGCCTATTTTTTCTTGTTCCTTAAACTTTGTAATTGTCTCCTTATCTTTTCACAAAATGCCAAAAATTTGCTTCTTTCACAGAGGTCAACATCTTTTATCAGTAAGCTTTATCTTAATCAAATGCTAATTTTAAAATTAGAAAAAATGAGTGAGTTAAGCAGTATTATTTGCCTAAAAGAGAATAAAATTTATGATAAAATTTTCCTTTCATTTTTATATTTAAATCACTATTAGTATTACATTGCAATGAGATAAAGGCTCATTAAGACTGACTTTGTTACGTAAAACAAAACACACTAGAGGGGATATTCTTCATTGAGTTCCAATTATCCTCCAAGGATATAGCAAATGAGATACCATTAAAATATTTAAGTTTAATTAGGCAACATATTCCAATATATAATCAAAATACATATGCACAGAACCTAAGTATTCACTCACAGTCCTGAATATTTTGTATTTAAATTTTTCTCCTAAAGAGAAAGTCAATTTAATAAAATTATAGAAAAATTCTAAGGGAAAGCAATCCCACTTTTTTGCACATAAAATAATATTTTCTAAACCAATTGTGCATCTGATTACCGAGCAGAGTTCTCCTTATAGTCACTTTTAGGTTTTCCCACTCCCTCTTTCCTCCTGTTCCAGCAGATTCAGTCAATGAACTATTCTGCTTTTTGTCTTCCCAAAATAGAACCTACTAATATGAGCTTCCTGTGCCCCCATATTTGTTCCACCAATTAATTAATTTGAATTTGAGATCTAATGGTAGTCGGTAGTTACTTCTGCTCTTCTTTCTACCTCCACATTTATTTTCCTCTAGATTCCTCATATCAGAATTTCACAGATACGTGATTTTTCGCGGGGCACTGTATGTGCTGTAAAGAAGACCTGGCTCCATTCCCCACAGCTGTGCAGCTTGAGGCCCAACTTGGTGGGGAAGTCGAGTACTGTCCACCAAGTGGCCTTGTAACCTCCTTTAGCCAATAAGGAGGAAGAGAAGTGAAATGTATCCAAGCTGAAGTTTTAAAAGGCATTGTGTAATTCACCACAGTCCTTTTCCCTCTGGCAGTGATCAGTGATGCCCACAGGGAGGATGCTCTAACTGCTTACTCCCTTAAAATGGTAGAGGGCAAGTGATGGGACAGCCCTCTCATAGGGACTTAAATTTAGAAATTACTCAAATATTTACATGAAAAAAGAATATTAAAGCAGACAAGCCAGATAACTCTAAGGAGCAAATTTAATTATTTTCCAACTACCCAGTAGGATGGGGGTTTATGAAGAAGTTTATACCAGTTACAGAGAAGACAAAATATGAATTTCAATGCCTTCACCCATGCTTATTTCTACCCAATGCACTATGTTTGCTGAATGTTTATAAAACAACCTCAGTTCAGCAGAAAGCTCACTTTTCTTTTTTTTAACCCAGTGAGCATCAAGCTCATCCTGCACATTCCACTGTTATATCCCCACACCTAGCACACAACAACACATTGACATACTTAGTAAATGTTAGGTGAATGAATGGGAAGAAGGAATGATATAAAGAAATACATCACACAGTTCTTCAGGATCTCATAGCAAAGTTTGAGGAAGATGGCTCACATGAAATTTGGATGCATATCAAGTTTTAAAATAGAAAATAAATATTTAAATGATTTTAAAATGAGAGTAAAGTATACACACAGTGAGAAGTCAAACAGTACTAAAAACCTATAATGAAAAAAGCATTCCCTTGCCCAGCTATTCCAAATCCTGCTTCTAGGATGCAACTATTTACCATTCTTTTAGCAGGCTATTCTGCTACTGATCTTCATTTTCCCAAACATGTTGATATTCTGATTTATCAATTTCACAGTTCTGTTAATTATCTATTGACTTCTTACTTTGGAAGATGAGGATTTAAGTCTCCTATCCCATCACACCAACATTCCAATAGACTCACATCACAATTTTTGGTTAAAGTGAGAGTTAAAAAAGTTTTAAACTATGTAACTAATATTCTCCACTGAACCAAGTACTGTCCCATGATTTTTACCTTTACTTAGCACGTTTTTCCTTTTTCTAGAGTTCAGGAACTGGAGCATGGTTCCAGATCAATGTTGAGAATATCTTTATTTTAGCCACATCCTTAATTATGTTTTGATGGATAGGGGCTTATATAATGACAATCATTTCCTCTAAGAATTTTAAGGATACTGTTCCTCTGTCTTCTTACTTATAATCCTATTGTTGAGAATTCAGGTGCCATTCTGATATTTTATAATTTATTTGTGATATCTCAATCTCTTTCTCTCTCCATTTGCTGGAGGCTTTTAAGATTTTCTCCTTGGTCTCCTGTTCTGAACTTTTATTGATGTGCCCTTATCTGGGTCTTTTCTCATTCTTCTTACTAGGCCATTTTAATCTGAAGATGTAAGATACTGATGCTGATACATGTTCATACATATTCTTTGACAATTTCTGTTCCCAATTTATCTCTATTATCTTCTTTAAAACTCCTGTATTTAGATGCTGGACCTGCTGGAATGATACCCGAACTTCCCGGCATTTCTTTTCCACTGTCTCTTTGTTTTTGTCCTTTGTGAGGGATTTCCTCAACTTCACCTATCAACTCTCGCCATTTTCTAGTTTCAGATCTATTGTCTCTTCCTCCCTACATTGTTTGCTCCAGCTGAGTTCTCTTCTCTCTCTCTTTTTAAAAACGCTCCCTGTCTTCAGATACCTCCCTGAAAAGTGTGATGATTCCTGGCTGTGCATTGGCACTTAAGAGTGTGACACTAACAAGCTGTCTGGTGCTGCTCCGGAAGAGGCCTGAGCAACAAGTTGGTCTTTTCTTTGTGTATATGTAGGGATCCCCCTTTCCACAATGAGGCTTTTCAATTCTCCCGGGAAGAATCCTTCCGTCTGCTGAAGGGTTAACCCTTTTGTGTAAGTGCCATGTGTTAGTCATCTTTGTTCCCTTTGCCATGTACAATAGGCACCAACAGTGTCTCAAAATAGTTTTAAGGTCTATTCACAAGGTTCCCCAAATAATCATAAAGATAAAGCAAAACAGGTATCAACATCCTCTCCTTACAACTGGGAAAAGTAAAGAACAATCGAGTTCTATGACTTCTGAAAAAAAGAAGAGGGAGAAAAAGGAAATCAAGAGAGAGAGAAAGAAAATATCTGGTAATCCAAATAAATTTTACACAGTTCTTTCTTTAGGCATATTCTCCTTCTGACAGCCATAGAAGGTCATTCTATACATTCTGCAAATCCTAGCATGAAGAACAGGTTTGTCAGGAGGATCATGCAGGCTACTTGAAACTGAATCCTTGAAAACCAGTGTTTTTCACTGGCAACAAACAATAATATTTTCACCATGTTCTGATTCACCCTGTAATAGAACTAATGTAATAGAACTAATTTTTTTTTGATAATACAATTTTCTTTATTAAAAATAATTTACAGCATCAGTAACATATACACAATTGTCATCAACTGAACTTTGCCTCCAATATATTTCTATACAATACTTAACATTATTGAACTTAAAACTGTTATACTGCTTTGTTGGCTTTAAATAATAAACAATGATTTTTAGTTACTTAAGTGAGACATGCGGTTTCATAGCCACATATTATGTGTAAAATTGATAGAAACATCAGCAGTATCACCCTGTAGGGGGGAAAAACACTGATAAAGCCAAAGTCCGTCCTCTTCTTCTCTCTTATTACTCCAATCAGACTAAGACAGAATAAACACCCAGTATCTTAGTATCCTCTCCTAAACCTAAAGACAAAAGAAAGGTGTCTTCTATTAAACCACAGGAAAGCAAAAGTCAGGAATAAATAGGGCACAATGGAAGAAGTCGTATGATGTAGTATGTATTTAAAGAGAAAACTTTATAATTCTCTGACTGATTTCAGTTTTAATTGAGTTTTTTGAGTTTCTTTAGGATTGGGTATATTTAGGATATTTCCACCTAAATAGTTTTCCCAGAAAATTTTGCCTCTTATAATCTAAAGTACTCTCAATGGAATAGTCATGGGAAATAGTTTTAGAGAGCAAAATGATATTAACCTAAATGTAATTTTACCATCTTTAGCTTAAGTAGATAAATTTTCACAGCACAGGAAATTTTAAATATAGAGTTTTCTTTAAATTTTACTGAAAAAGTTTCTTCCCAAATAAACAGTTGCATTCACTGCATCAACCAAAGCAATGATTTTATAATAACTCCAGTGAAATTCTGCCCACACAAAAAACTGAAGTTGTCTTCTTACTTGGCACACAGAAACCTTGAGAGGGAAAACAAGCTCAGAATTTGGAGAAGCATTTCCTTCTCCCTCACTCCCTCCCTCCCTCTCTCCTTTCCTTCCTTCCTTTTGTTGATGGAGTTTCACTCTTGTCACCCAGGCTGGAGTGCAGTGACATGATCTCAGCTCACTGCAACCAGCCTCCCGAGTAGCTGGGATTATAGGCGTGCATCACCATGCCTAGCTAATTTTTTGTATTTTTAGTAGAGACACTAGGTTTCACCAGTTGGCCAAGCTGGTCTTGAACTCCTGACCTCAGGTGTTCCAGCAGAAGGATTTCTTAATACAGGGCAAGATGCTGCACCCTGAAATCTGAGTACCTTAGACCCTTCGAGTGAAGGATAAGGAAAAATGAGTGTTTGGTAGCTTAGTAAAATGGGACTTGGGAGAACGGAAAAGGATGGTCTACTTTTAAGTACTAGAGTCAAAGCAGCAGCACTAACCACACTCTTCCAGCCTTGAAAGGTATGACCCATGTAAGATATGACCACCCTCTTCAGCCATAGCTAATTGGCCACTTAACTTAACTGGGCCCATCCAAATATCTCTCCCTGCTAATTTAAAAAGGAGATCTTAGTTGATCTGAAAATTCATGTGGAATCAGGGCCAACTTGCCATCAGGGTAAGCCAAAGCAAAGCTATGACCAAGGTGAAGTGACAGAAGAATTGAGAAGCCAGAGCATCACTTTGCAAATTGAAAGGGCATAAGGGAGCAGACACAGAAAGAAAAGAGCTAGAGATGAAGCAATGCCACAAGACAGGACGTGACCAACCTTGGCTCCTGAATGTCCTCTTCCATCCCCAAAGCCCTTGCTATATATCCTGCCTTATTCTGGGATGTCCAGAAAGTGGCCTGCTCTTTCACTTACATAAACACCTTTTATTTGTGGGTTTCTACTTTTTGAAACCTAACAGCCTGACTGAGACAGGCAGCTTCAGGGAGGAAGCTGTATCTGAGCTAAGCACCAGGTGTTTACCAGGTGGCAGTGGAGAAAAAGCATCCAAAATAGAGGAAACAGCTTATAGGTCGGCCTTTAGGCAGGAGACAGCAAGTTGAGCTTTTAAAAGTACAGGTAGTTAAATACAACCAGAACACCCAGAGGGATGGGAAATAAGACCAGAGAGAAGGGCAGGAGCCGATGCACAAATGAACTCATGATCCATGCCCAGGAATTTACCTTTATCCTACAGGTGAGAAGATCATATGTGTGTTTTGATCATATGTGTGTTTTACGAGCTCATTCTGGCAGTGATGTGGAGGCTCAAGTGGACGCTGGGGGCAGGACTGGAGGCAGGTGACCAGTGAGAATGTGAATTTCTCAAGGGTAGCTGTATATTTCACTGCTATTTTCACCATCAGGGAGTATTTTAAGGGAAGAGGAAAAGGCAAAAAGCATCAACTCGGTCCTAAGAAGTAATTCAGCACAATTCAACACCCCATGAAATACAAGTCTTGCAACTTGGTTAGTGGTACAGTTAGTCTATACTTCAGGCCTGATGTTTAAAAAAAACTACTACAGCCTAAGGGCTTGTTGACCCATGAGCAAATGCACCACCAAATGTGAGCCAGTACATGATAAAATATGGATCACAAAGGAGGCTCACACTTTGAAATACCACATAATTTCACACTTCATTTCCCCAGTTCTCATCCTCATTTATTAATTTCTCATCATAACATAAAGCCACATCAAGTTTTAGTTACTTCAGGAAACCTGGCACCTTGCATAAAGCCTGATAAAAGCATTAATAATTAAAGAATGACTTTGAACATAGGGCATCAAGAACTCTTTGGCACAATGTTTTCATGCTATTCAGTAACACAAAAAGGGAACATTTGTACCCCTGAATAAATAGAAGTATTGGATGTTCTGATCTTAATTGGTTTAGATAACAGGACAAATCAAATCCCCAAATATTTAAATGAATGAAAATGGAGCCATCAGATTTGATGACAGTCTAAGCTGTAAAAAAAATAAGCTTTCTACCTCATCAGTAATCTTCCTCACACATGCATGTAGAAAGTGGACATTACATTTATAGCAAACAGCTGATAGTGTAGCAACTGACCACACAGCATCACTTTAACATCATGCTTTGATTCTTGTTTTCTCTTTCCACACTCAAAATGCCTGTCAATTGTCTCCACCTCACTTACTTATGTATATAAAAAAAGTATATCCTGCTTTCCCTATGGCTAGATCTCCATACTTAAGCTATACCCTGACAATACTTTCCTTCTCTCTCATTCTGTATGCCCCTGGAGTGCAGCATCCTAACCACATCTGAAATGCTGTTTGTTATAAACCATTTTAAAAGTCACCTTAGTTACAAACAGTCGCTCAACGTGTGGCCCACGGACTGCAGCTTTAGTATTAGCTGGGAGCTTATTGGAAATGCTAAGGCTAAGGCCCACTCAAGACTGACTGACTGTATTTTATCAAGATTCCAAGGTGATCTTGTGATGCTTGAGAAGCACTGCCAGATATTTTGGATAACACAGGTTGAGAGGAATTTGACTACAACCTACAATCTGATCTAAATTTTATCTGCTAGTCTGGAGAAATGGCTCCCAAGTCATGTATGTAAAAATTACCGATGTTTACTTCAAGAGCAGGGCATTCCAGAAAGGTAGCATGGGTTGTGAAATATAGACGAATTTTAAAGGTCCTGAGTTCATATCTAAGCCCCGCTACTTATAAGCTGCAGAACTCTGGACGAGTTACTTAACCATACTGTTGGGTTTTGTGTTCCTTTTTTCTTGTGTTTAAAAGCCCATTCATTTTTTGTTTTTATTTGTTTATATTATTATTAATTTGTTTGGAGAGACAGGGTCTTGCTCTATTCCCCAGGTTGAAGTGCAGTGGTGAGATCATAGCTCAATGCTTTAACTCCTGGGCTCAAGGATCCTCCAACCATAGACTCCCCAGTAACTGGGATTACAGGCATGAGACACTATGCCCAGCTAATTTTTAAATTTTTTTTTTGTAGAAATGGGGGTCTCACTATGTTGCTCAGGCTGGTCTGAAACTCCTGGCATCAAGCAATCCTCCTGCCTTGGCCTCCCAAATTGCTGGAATTACAGGCATGTTTCAGATCATTGTTGACTCACATGCAGTTGGAAGAAATAGTACAGAAAGATCCCACGTGCCCTTCATTCAGTTTCCCCCTATGGTAATGAGGGAATGTGTTAACTTCTCTTCCCGGGTCCACAAGGGGAGTGGTTTCAAAGGCAAGAACTTCCCAGCGCCATACCTCCACCTACCTCTCCATCTGGGAGACTAGAGGTCTTTGTTCAACTTGCGTGCCCACTGGAAGATGGACTGCCCAGGTGAACTTTCTTTGTTTAGAAAAGCCTGCAAGAAGCTACGGGAGGACTGTGGGCCAAACAACAAATCAGATGTCAGAAATCAAAGATCAATCACTCCAGCAGAATTTTAAAGGAACTCCTTTCATAGGACAGAAAACTTGAATAGTGCAGGAAGAACTTCCAGATTAAAAGTCTCCTTCTCCCACATCTGTGTGGACTCCATCTCTGGATCCCCTCTCACCACAGTGGGGGAACTTGCTTGCTCTATCTATCTATTTCTCTTTCTCTCTCTTGACCTAATAAATCACTTTCTGCAAAACTCTTTGGGGTCCAATATTTACTTAAATGAGCTCACGGCACCTGGCAGGGTCCTCTCCCCCATTCTTGGGTGAGTGAGGGACCAAGGGCCTAGAAGAACACATCCTATTGGGGAGTGACCTGAGCCCATTGTCCGAAATTTGGTCACAGTAACATCTTACAATTGCACAGTTAGGAAATCTGTTATCCATCTCAAAAAAACTTATTGTTTCAAGAAAGTTACATAAACAGAATCATATAGTGAGTAATCTGAAATTGGCTTTTTGAACTCCACATCATTCCTGGAGATCCATCCAAGTTGTTGCATGTGTCAATAGTTTTTACTGAGCCTCCTTCCATAGTATAGATATACCATAGTTTAACTGTTCACATTTTGAAGGACATTTTGGTTATTTCCAGCTTTTAGCTTCTACAAATAAAGCTGCTATGAATACACATATTACACAGGTTTTTGTGTGAACATAAATTTCTATTTCTTTGGGATAAATGTTGAAGAATTAAATTGCTCTTTTTTCCAACATTGTTGTACCATTTTAGATTCCCACTAGCAATGTATGAATGAACCACTTCTCTGTATCTTTGTCAGCATATGATGTTACTACTATTTTAAAATTTTAGCCAGAGTGAGAGGTGTTTAGTGATATTTCATTGTACTTTTAATTTGCATTTCACTAATGGGTAATGATGTTGAGTTTTTTTCTTATATGCTTATGTGCCATCTATAGATCTTTTTCAGGAAAATATCTATTCATGTCTTTTGCCCATTTTCTAATTGGATTGATTTTTTTACTGTTGAATTCTGAGAGCTTGCATATTGTAGGCATAAGGTCTTTGTCAGATTTGGGTTTTGTAAATATTTTCTCCCACTCTATAACTTGTCTTTACAAACTTCCTCTTATGAAACCTCACAATCATGGTGGAAAGCAAGAAGGAGCAAGTCACGTCTTATATAGATGGTGGCAGGCAAAGAGAAAGCTTGTGCAGGGAAACTTCCCCTTATGAAACCTCCTCTTCACACAGGATTTTACAGAGAATATGACTTTAGCTTTGATGAAATCCAAGTTGTTAGTTTTTCTTTTTATGGAATTTAGTGTCACATCTAAGAACATTTTATGTAGCCTTAGGCCCTGAATGTTTTCTCCTATTTTTTTCCTTATAGTTTTATTTTTCACATTTAACTCTGTGATCTACTTTGTGTTAGTTTTGTATAAACTGAGGCTAGGCTGAAGTTCTTTTTAATTTGTTTTTTTATATTTTTTTGGATCATCAGTTTTCAGATTTAGTCTCAATTTAATAGTAACTTCACAGGAAGGGGAAAAAAGAGAGTCATTACACTAAATATATGTGCTGAATGTAAGAAACCACAATTCTAGTAACATTAAAGTGGTTTATCATGTAGGTCATATTTAGTGGTGCATTTACTCATGGGTCAAGGCCTTAGGCTCTAGTGGTTTCCTTAAGACGTAATTAGCTTTTCAGTTGGAACACTGTACAACAGTACCATTGATCAAGCTGCAGGACTCTTTCTTTTCACCTAGTGGGCTGACTTGCTTATTAGAGCCATGTTAGAACCTTACTTCTTAGAATCACATTTTTCTCCTCTTCATCTTCCCTTGAAATAGTTCCTCATGGTGGGATAAGAATGTCTCTAGATTATGGCAAACTACCACATCCTGACATTGTTTTATATATCAAATGGAGAAGTTATATTTCTCTCAAAGTATGGGTCATAAAAATTATCAACACAGACCATGCATTAATTCTTTGCTTTCTCTCCCATTCCTAATTATTTTGGTTCGATAAATGATACATTGACTCATTGCACTTTGTTGTTTCTGTCTTAAAACTACACAGTAGTACTTCATTAAACTCTCAAAGACTAACTCACATAACACCCATTCCTTAAAAAAGGTAACTTCTCTTAACAATTTTGTACATATTTGTATTAGTTTATTCTCACACTGGTGTTAAAGATGTATCCAACATTGGGCAATTTACAAAAGAAAGAGGTTGAATGGACTTACAGTTCCACATGGGTGGGGAGGCCTCACAATCATGGTGGAAAGCAAGGAGAAGCAAGTCACATCTTATGTAGATGACAGCAGGCAAAGAGAAAGCTTGTGTAGAAAAACTTCCTCTTATGAAACCATCAGGTCTCATGAGAATTATTCACTATCATGAGAACAACATGGGAAAGACCTGCCCCCATTATTCAATTACTTCCCACCAGGTCCCTCCCACAACCTGTGGAAATTTAAGATGAAATTTAACTGAGGACACAGCCAAACCATATTAACAGTCTTCAATCTCTTTTCTATGCATTTATATAATGTGGATATATATATATAAATTTAGGTTGTAGTGTTGTAAGGTTAAATTATTGATATTTTTTCTTTGTGTTCTTTGTATTTTCCTATTGTAAGTCCTTTTCCCACATGGAGCTTAGAACTTACAGAATCAGAATTATGGTTCTAATTCATTTTTGTCAATAATGTTTGGATCCATCTGAAATATATTTTTGTGTATGATATGCAGTAGGAATAAACTTTCATTTTTCACAGTTACTCAATTTTGTGTACAGCCATATTAAGTTCTATCTAGATAGCCTTGCCACATGATATTTACCTATAAATTTAAGCACATTTTTCAGATATTTATGCATTTTCATTGATCTAACTATCCATTTTGTTGTCAGGTTTTAACTTCATAATAAGTACTTTTTGACATCTGAGAATTCAAGTTCCCCTTGTCTTATTTGTCAGCATTTTGTTGCTTACTATTTAACTCCAGCTTCTTTTTCAGAATAAATTAATAAATCTACATTTTCAAGTTCAAGAAAAAGTCTTAGTGAGATTTTGATTATGACAAAATTTATAAATACTTTTGGGTTGCTCTATATTTTTGCAACTCTTCATTTATGTTCATCTCTAAAATTATAAATGCAGATTCATAAATGGTTGGGAATACTCTGGAAATTTGCTTGAAGCATTAAAATTTATGCCTCTCTTACAAACCTTTAAATGTCTTTAAGTCTTTATGAATATACAAAAAAACTGCTAGGATATTCAAAGGACAGAAAAACCACAGACTGCACATGTTCTGATACCTACCTTGTGTGTGTGTGTGTGTGTGTGTGTGTGTGTGTGTGTGTGTGTGTGTATTTGTAGGTGTTTGGGAATGAACAGGTGGAGAAGGTAGAATAACAAGGCTTAATTCTGGGTCCTAGAATATATCAACAAGATGCTATTACTCTAAGTGCAGAGGAAAACTGTCATAATAAATGTAAATCAAAAAACTTAATCTGGAAAAAATAGTATTAACTCAGCAATTATGCTAAGTACAACTTGTTAGCATGAGTTGCCTGAAAGAATTAGGCAATTTCATTCTAAATAGCTGAATTTTAATGAAACTTACTGTGTATTCTATTTCTAAACTTACTACATATTCTATTTCTATAGTAGTTTGTTTACTATTCTTAATGACAAAATTGTCTTTAAAAATACAGCTCAGTTACACACTATTCCCATACAGAAAGAGGCAAAGTAAAATCACATGAAGAGTATGTTTCTTCTATTCTTCCAACAATTAAATTGCATTTATTACTAAAATATCCATCTATAACAGATGGTTGCATTGCAATATCTTTTACCCCTCACACCTTTATCACAAGACCTCTAATTTTTGACTGGTCATATTACTGCTCAGTTGAAAAAGGACATGGCCAGCCTCAACTGCAGATATATGAAGCCAAGTGGCAACATTTTACAGTATTGTTTGTGGCCTCTTCTTTGACCTTCCTCTACCTGCTGGCTAAAAGTTGCCCTGCTGGCTAAAAGGACCATATGATGATTGGACCACGAGGACTGGGTCTGCATCATGAAGAGGGAAGAATGATGAGTTGCAAGCACGCTGGGTCCTATAAATATATGGAAAATATATCACCTTATCTCCAGAATTCTTTCATTCATGATATACATTAACTTCTATTTTATTTAAAATATTTTTGCTAGTGTTGTTCCTTACAGCTAAACTCAATCCCAAATTATGTATTTTACTACTACTACTACTATTACATAATCTATATGCCAGTAAAAGCAAAATTTGTGAAATCTAATGTATTATAACAACTTTTGTATGGAAATTACTCTTTAAATTATCATTGCTATAAGAATGCACTAGGTGGAAGTCAACACATTTTAACTGATGAATTTTTAATGTCAAAATGTTTATCTGATAAAATAATTATAATGATTAATCTCTAGACTTCATTTTGCCCATGATTGTTCATCAGTATTAATTTTTGAATGAAAACAAAGATTATAAAATCATAAACAACAAATGAAGATAATCTAACTTTCTTGCCTTTTAAGCATCATCATTGAAAATTTAGTGCGGATCAGTGTTGTTTCTAAGACAAGACAATATACAAATTTAATTGTACATTAATTTTACATATAAAATTATGTGTAATACATAAGCATATTAATATTAATTAGGTATGTAGATAATATTTGAACTTTTATTTTTCTTGTTTTATTTCTCTGGTTAGAATCTCTAGTTCAATGGTTAATAGAAGCAGTGGGAGTAGGCACATCTTATTTCTAATTTCAAGGCAATGTGTCTAATGTTTCAGAATTATATATGACATTTGCTGTGGGTCTTGGCAGATAACTTGTACCCAGTTAAGAAAGTTCCTTTCTATTCCTAGCTTGTTAAGAGTTTTTATGATGACAGGACACTGAATTTTATTAAATATTTTTGGTAAAACTATTAAGAAAATAATGTTTTTTCCCCTCTTTTAGTTTATTAATATAGGAAATTACCTTCATAGATTTTCTGATATTAAGCCACTCTAACTCACTGGACAAAATTTCTTTGGCCATGATACATGTTTTAAATACATAGCTGGATTTAGTTTTCACCCAAGCCTCTCTAATATTTCATTTGAAGCATCTTCAATTTAAAGACAGAAGGAAGGATGCTCTACACACCTTATTGAAATATAACTGGCATAATTTTTTCTTTCTTTTTTTGAAACTGAGTCTTGCTCTGTTGCCCAGGCCAGAGTGCAGTGGCATGACCTTAGTTCACTGCAACCTCCACCTCCCAGGTTCAAGTGATTCTTGTGTCTTAGACTCCCGAGTAGCTGGGATTACAGGTGTGTGCCACCATGCCTGGCTACTTTTTGTATTTTTGGTTGAGACATGGTTTCACCATGTTGGCCAGGCTGGTCTTGAACTCCTGACCTCAGATGATATGCCCGCTTTGGGCTCCCAAAGTGCTGGGATTACAGGTGTAAGCCACTGCGACTGGACAACTGGCATAATTACCTAAATGATCCACATTCATTTTCAGCCTCTAAATGCATTTCAAAAGTACTAGGAATAGAAATACCTCTAGCATAAAGAGGGTTTTCATAGAGTTTAACTCTTTCCAATAACAAATTCCTGACCATTTTAGGAAAGAGAAACAATGATTTCATGTGGAATTCTTGAATATAAACTTTGAAAATACCTGGAGCTTGTTTTGATAGAAAGTAAATAAAATTTTACATGGAGAGGTCTTCTGGGATATTAGCAATGTTCTATTTCTTGACCTGGGTGGTGGTTCTGTATAGGAGTTTACAGCTATTCTTTAAGCTGTCTAAGCTTTATACATGCATCTGTATGTATGATATATCTCACAATAAAAAAAAATGAAATTTGCTTTAAAGATTTCTAGGAACTCCAACACTTAGGTGTACTTCTCCTGAGATTCAGGGACTTGGAAGTGATGTCTCAAGGATTATTTCCAGATCTCTTATTCTGTATTTATTTATTATTAGTTAATCCATCACCGTCAACTCTCTATATTAAAGAATATTTAAATGTGAAAAACCAGAAACTATTCCATCTTAATCAAGATTTTAATGAAGAAGTAGACATTCATGATATATGTGTCACTAGAATATGAAGAGAAACTGTAACTCTCCCTTCTCCTGTTTCCTTCTTATTTTTATTTACTGATCACGAACAGAAACTCATTATGAATAACTATTCCCTCTGAACTCACAGAAAAATAAAAACAAAACAAGAACCGTCATCTACATTGAGAGTACAATTACAGTGATACTATGTCTTTCTTTTAAATAATAATACTTATTTAATTAAAAATATATTCAACTAAAACATCAGGAGTTTAAGTAAGTTTTTCTGCCATACTTGAAAAAAATGAAAGTTAAAAAATTATTAATCTTCAAATCTTTCCTTCCCTTCTTCCCACATATTCAGCTGACTTTACCTTTACTGTACAATAATTGATGTTTTATAAAAACAATACAAAAATAGACCTTAAGTGTGGCTATTTTCAAAACAAATAAACTTGGACATTGGTGTTGTTTATTTTCTTCCCCTTTTTCTGAAGTAATCAATGTCCAAATAACATGATGGCCATTCTTTAAGACTGATATCATTAAAAATGATGAAATCAGATGCAGAGTTAAAAGACTCTACCAAAAATAGAGAAAAAAATCCCATGATATCTGGAGGCAACAACTGCTAATCTACAAATTGATTATACTTATTTACATTATCAAAAATTAACAAGTGGACAAATGGCAAACAGTTCTAAAACTGTCAGAATGAACTATGATCAGTTTATTTCCATGTTAGAAAGGAGCAAACAAATAAAAGCATGTGCAACTAAATATTCAAAATGTAATTTTCTCTTTAAATGTTACTTTAAAATGGCGTTTAACAGTTTTGCTGTGAAAAATTATAAATATTTATACTAGTTTCTGTACATGTATGATACCATCATCCATGTAAAATATTTTTTAAGGCTGTGGTTATTTTTTCTCAGTGTTACATTATAATTTAAGATGAGCCACATAATTGATTGCATTATAATGAATCATACAGTCTTCAAATGACTTACCTAATTTCACTTTGCAACCTAAAAGTGCATATATAATTATGTTGTTTTTCTGCATGTTTGCAACGTTTCTCCTGATTAATTCTAAGTATGGTTCAGCATCCTGCTCTCTTAGGTTGAGAAAAATATAAATAATGAAAGAGGGGAAACTAATTTTTAATGTACTTTCTAGATTTTACTTAATTGACAAGAATACATTAAGTTATTTAAATTAATCTCATATCAAATTTTATTTTTCCATTTTATCACTTAGTATCAGAAAGGAGAGGAAATCTGTGTGGGTTGAAGTTGTAAAAGCAAGAACTGTAAGTTTAAACAACTTATCAATTTGGTTAAAAAATACAAGACAGTTATTGAAACTAACTGGCTTCAGACACTGTGTTAGCCTCTGGTAAAACAAAGGTGAATAGAATTATGTCTACCTGGCTTTTATTGAGGGCAGGTGGGGTGTGGCATTTTGGAAGGGGACAGAAGACAAATATTGCAAGGCCATGTGAGAAGCAAATACAACATGTTGTGTGGCACGAAGATGATGAAGCAGGAGGATGGTGTAAGGCTCAGGAAAGCCTCTACATAATAGCTACCGTATTCTTAATGGGAAGTAAGAAAGGGGAAGCATGGTAGGCAATGACAATCTCACTATCTTTGGCACATCCCTGAGGGAGGGAGAAGAGATAAAGCATGCCATTGGCTTTAACTCTGGACAGATGGAAAGCAGTGAATGCAGACAAGCTATTAGGAATCTGTGGGATACTCTGAAGAAAAAGGGCAGGAGAAGAGAAACAGCTAGCTTGTATCATTTCAGGTTTCAGCTTTCCCTCACCCTGTGAATACACACAATATTGCACCTGTCTCTCTCTCTCTCTCTCTCTCTCTCTCTCTCTCTCTCTCTCTCTCTCTCTCTCTCTCTCTCTGTCTCTCTCTCTGTCTCTCTGTCTCTCTCTCATTTCTTTCTTGGTCCATGCATAATGAATATTTTCATTTGTTTAAGTTGTTTATTGTCCACATTCATCACAAGATAGCAAGTTTCAAGAGAGCAGAGAACTGTATTTCTAGCCCCTAGAATAATCCCATGGCACATAGGTGGCACTCAATAATATTGTTGAATGGATAATTTAAAGGCGAGACGGAATAAGAAGGATATAAACAGTAGTTCACCTAAAATAAGGAGAGAAAGAGAGGACCATAAACTCCTGTCTCAGATGTCACCCAAGGCATCAATATCTCAGCTATCCCAGAACTGTCCCCTACCAAAAAGTTCGAAACAGTGCTTTGGCTGGACACAAGGTTCACATCTGTAATCTCAGCATTTTGGGAGGTCAAGGTAGGAGGATTGCTTGAGGCCAGGAGTTCGAGACTAGCCTGGGCAACACAGTGATACTCCACCTCTACAAACAAAACTAAACAAAACTAAAAAACAAAAAGGAATGTTTTAAAAAGACTATGCCTACCACATATTTTACATATGGCAAGAGTTTGTCAGACTGATAGCCAGAACATCAATTCCATATTACGCATACTGCTATTTAAACTGAGAAGTGAAAAAAATATATCTTTAACAGGGAATATTATAACAGAAACATTCAAATAAGTAGGTTTTCAACATAAAATAGTAATATTTTCAACAATCACATTTGTAGGAGAGAATGGATTGCTATTGTGTGAACCATAAGTTGAAATTCCTATCTTGAGCACTTAAGTTTTTTCAAAAACATCACTACATTAATCTGCCTTTTTTTGCATTTTACTGCTACTATGTTCAAAAACGCAATCTCCCAGACAAATGGCAATTCAAGAATGCAATTCAAGTGATACATTATTCCCTTTGACTTAAAAGGTATATTTGCCCATTCAGGTTTTTTAATTCAAATTTTTCAACAGCTATTAATGATACATTTCCAAATACAAAATACCACATCCTGCTTTCACAACTACTATAATATATAGCAATTTCTGCAATCTCTTCTCCTTTCTCTGAAACATGTAAAATATACTTTAAATTTAAATCAAATCATACATAAACATTATTTATGCTATTTTCTTTGATGTAACCTGAATATTTTAATCGTATTCAATGTTATCTTGTAGGTTAAAAGTAAAATATCATGAGCCTCATTATTTAAATTTCATAGTGAAATCTTTTTTGCCTGAAATATTTTGACATATATAAGGCAACCCCGTATCTAGTATTGCCGCTCAGCAAAAATTAAATATCTTTTGGTATTACAATTCCCCTCACACTTCAGGGGGTTCTTCCAGTTTTTAAATATTTTTTTCTATTTCACCTGTAGATATGTGAATCCTACAAAAAGAAAGGTGAATTTAAAAGGAAAAACTATTACTGTTTTTAATTGTTTCTGTTTTTAAAGAACCAATAAAAATTAAATTTACTCAGCTTCCAACCCAGCCACCACCAATGTGAGATATACTCTTATACTCTTAATGAGTCTTTGGCTAAGTATGCAAGTATATCCAAAACCTCTCCTCCACAAACAGATAGTTATTGATTACTACTTAGTTTGTATATATTCACTGAAGTCAATATCCTGAAAAGAAAAGGGATCAATATGTGACTCTGGGCACGTCTTATAAACCTCAGAGCTGTTATCCATTCAACATAGGCTATTTTGAGGGCCAGGCATGACAATATATATAAGAATGCCTTGAAAACTAAAGCAAAATGCCATATACATGCAAGATTCATGTTATTTTGAGGGCCAGGCAAAAAAATATATATGTAAGAATGCCTTGGAAACCAAAACAAAATGCCATATACTTGCAAGATTCATATTATTATTATTACCAGTAATAATATTAATATTACTAGTAATGACTGAAAATTATGAAACATGTAATTGATTTTTCCTTCTCTTTCATGTAACATTTGAACCACAAGAGGAAAAGAATTCAGACTGAAAAATCAACAGAAAGGACCTCTTTGTACTTGGTTTCTACATACAATATATGCAGCATTAAATGCACAGTAAGTAGGCAGACACCATTTTTGTGTCTAGGTTACTGTAACTGCCTCCTGACTCATCCCCCTGATTTGCCATTGCTACCTTATAATCTGTTCTCAACACACAGCAATCAAAAGGCCATACAGAACCCCTATCCTGTCCCAGGGATCCCTCTTCTCTCCAGCCCTCCCTTCCTGGTAGTTCCCCCAGCACAATGGCTTCCTTTTCTTTTCACCAGCAGGCTCCTACTTCAGCATCTTTGTACTTGCTGTTTGCTTTGCCTAGAATATTCTCACCCAGTGTATCCATGTGGTTTCCTCTCTCATTGCCCTTCAGATCTTTGTGCAACTGTCACTTTCTCAGTCAATCTTCCTTGACTTCATTATTTTAAAGTGTAACCCTTTCCCAAGCTCTTGGCATTCCACTCCCCTTCTATTGTTCTAAAGTATTGAGTCCATTACAATATGACTTGTTTTACTTATCATTTTAATTTCTGACTGAATACTCTATGAGTGCTGGGATTTGTATATGTTTTGTTGACTTCTGTATCACCAGTACCTAGCACAGTGTCTGAAATATAGATTATTAAATAAATACTTGTTAAATTAATATATATATATACAACTTTGACATGGACAAGCTACCTACAAACTATAATACTATAAATTTGTTGAGTTCTGTACTCAAGTTCAAGTTAAACTTTCTAAAACGAAGGAGGAGAGATTACACATATAAGGAGGAACAAAATACAATATTTCTTTTCTTTAAAAAAAATCACAAAACAAAATCAACTAAAACATGCCTAGTATATCAGTAAATTGGCATTAAATTCAGGCAAGTTCCAAAATATTCATAAAACCTTTTATGTGACCAAGTATCAACGAAGGACTAAATAACACATTTTGAACTCATCTTTGATTGTAATTTTTAATTCAAAAAATTAAATCAATTATATATGCCTTTGGTTCTTCTCTATATAAAATCAAGATTACCACTAAAACAAGAACAAGACTGTAATTTTGCTCCCAAAACAAGAAAAAGATCTCCATTTTGCTCCCACAAACATAATGTTTGCGTATTGGCCATTACACTTAGCTTACCCTTCTCAGAAAATGTGGCTGCCTGGGCCAGGAGTAAGGAATCCAACATCATCCTCTTTGGTAATTCTGAAATCCGTGTATTGGAATGAGAAGAAACTAAGTCTCTAGCTGTCTTTCAAGTATTTGTGAGGATGGACCAAATACTTTCAAAAAATGCTGATTTTTTTTCTAAGAAATTAAACACTTATAAGATCTGCCAAAAAGATTATTTTTACACTAGCTGTTTCAGGATTATGCTTATTGAGCCCTGGTGTCAACAATACTTTTATGCCATTTTATCTCAATGGCCACATAGAAACAGAAAAGTGGAGCTGTCATTTACGTGGAATCTGATCCCCACAACGTGTTCTTTCCCTTCACCATTATTCTGTAGCCCTGATGACCTTCATGTAACAAGTTTTAAACTGTAACTGTTTCCTATATATCCTTATTGTTTCTACAAAAGAGACCCTTGAAGGCAGAAATCTTCAAGTAATAAATACTTCATTCAATGAGGATGAATCACTGTTTATAACATCATCCAAGAAAAACAAGCAAAAATACTTATAAATAATACAAAGCAGAGCTCAGGCACTGACACAATATTATCAGCCATGGTCTCTAAATATCTCCAACCAATAGAAGGCAAACAGGAAGAACTACCGGTAAAGATATGATGTCCACAAAATTTGCCCTTAGGGTCCTCCTTTTCTCATTTATTCACTTTTTCTCTCTTTTCAGTTGTCCTATGTATTGCTATTTTTGTTGTTATATTAATAGACATTTTCAGGCATTGACTAAATGTAAGGCACATTGCTCAATTTTTAAATATATTTTTCTTTTAATCTTTCTAATAATACAGTTGATGTAACTATTATCTCCATTTTACAGATAAGAAAACACTGGTGTAAGTGAAGTCAAACACTCTTGATTTTAATTGGTTCCAGGTGACAGAAAGTCTCCAAGAAAATCTTGAAAACGAGGACGAGGACTGTCTGCCTCAAAGCCTGTGCTCCTAATCACTTAGCTGTTTTGCTCTCCTATTTCATCCAGCACCGGTTATGTGCACAGGTTGGGTGGTTTATTACATTTCATGTGAATATGTTTCCTGGGACTTTTTCTGCCATTACACTCCAATCTGGGCAACAAAAGCAGGACTTCATAAAAAAAAAAAGATGCTAGGGCCAATAACATTATAATATTCTTCTTCTTAAAACAGGAATCACTGTGTCCCCCCAAATAATTGACACTGCTAGGTACAAAGTAGGACTGAAATACCATGACACACTGAAAACTCTGGACACTTGTAATCGTAATTTTGACATTTCTGAATTTTCCGATTCTAAAGAACCACTGCATAATAGAAGTGAAGGGAATGGTTCTGAGACCATCCTTAAAGGCTGGGTTTCCATAGAAGGTAAAACTTTGATACCAGTGGTCACTAACTCAGTGAAAACATAAAAGTGTGGCATAGGAAAGGGAATGACTGGTGTAGGACATGTATGAGACAAGAGAAGAGAGAGAGAGAGAGAGAGAGAGAGAGAGAGAGAGAGAGACTAGTTCCTATAAAAAATGATGATACTGTAATAGAATGCCATAACATTTACTTAGCATCTTAACATACTTCAAAATTTGTACCACATTAGCATAGTAGTAAATTTTTTCTAGTCAAAGTGAATACTATATGGAGAAAGAGTAATCACCATTGTTAGAAATTTACTGCATGCCAACAATGTTAGCCAGGGAAATACACAAACTACACCAACTGGGCTTTAAAAACTGCATGAAATATAACTATATTATTCCTAACATCATGATACAAACAATTACTCTCAGCTATTGATAAACATATTTCTATTTACACGAATAGATATATGCATATTTTGGGAGTTACCTATAAATATTTCAAGCTAATTCCTCAAAGACTTAATCTATGTTTAAATGTGTCCTTAAAAAAAGCTGATGGCATACTTAGTAAAAAAAAAAAAAAGCTCAATAATGAAGGGTCGTACTTAAAAGATATGCATATGAAGCTACATTTCTCTTTCACACATCTTTCCTCTGTTTTCAAAACTGAAAAATAAGGATGATATTTTAAAAAAGATAATTTTTACTTTCTTTGCATATAAGAAAAATATCTAAAGTCTTAATTTTTCATGCCTACATAATGGATTACAAGGTTATAAAAATGTATTCATGTAATGGTTTCCTTGAACATTACAATAAAATGACTAGGAAAAATAAAAGTGAGACTAGAAATCAAAAGAACCAGGTTCTAGTCTAGGCTGTACAACAAACTAGCTATGTGACTTTGATTTTATTAAAAAAATGTCAAATTTATGGCCTCCAAGTGACCAAAATCCCCACTGAGCAAAGCTGACATAGAGATTAAAACTTACTCATCTTTGGGTTAGTTCTACAAGCTTCATATTCTGACCTATTAATTGAGAGAGCTGGCTCCTGAGCTGCTTTGCAACTCAAGACTCTCAGATAACCAGAAAAAAAAAAAAAAATACCCAAAATACAGAGTCAGAGGTCTAATGTTCCTACAACATTTGTGAGACTTGTTTAGGCCAACATGCTTTAATTTGCCAAGTACAGAATTCTTAATTAATAGAAGATAAACATTATTCAGCAATCTAGACAGCATATCTGGGAATAGCATGGGCTCCATTCTTGGCAACTTGGGGATTTGATGGTGTTAAATCGCATGTTAGGGTGTTAATTGACTAAAATGATTCAAATGCTCCTTGTGAAAGTGAATCTGATTTCTAACATCAAATCTCCTTCAAAGATCTCCACCACTCCAGCTTAATGCCCAGAACTTCCTAGAACATCTACTCACTAAAGGAACTGAGCTGAGGGTGTAGTAAGAGGAAAGTCATGGAGAAGAATGAACAAGCAGTTAGAACCTCTATATCAAAAAACCCTGTGAAAAGCTCAATAAACAACAATGAAGTTACTCAACAATACATTTCAGTGGTGAGGTGCCCTGCCCAGCATAAAGTAGTGTGCTTCTGTACAGTGATAAGCCACAACCTAGCAGATACTATAGTTCCATAGAAAAGTCTAACCAACTGGTGGAAACCATTCCACTTTAATGACTTCAATCTTCCTGCAGTGAAAGACAAAGAATAAAAACAATTATGTTACTCTTAGATGAGAAAATGGGGATGTGATGCACATACAGATATTATTTCTAGATAATATTCAAAATAGTTAACAACTGGTATTACATTGATGATTAATCAGAATGAATGCCAGCCATGCATATGTGACAAACAGTTGTCACACCAGTACATGGCAGCTGCCCATAAGCCCCAGTACAGACAGAAATATTTCCCTAGAGCAAGTAGACCCAAAAAATGTATACGTCTTACGAGATCTGTGTAATACTGACCCTTCTACCTGGCATGATTCTAGGACCCAGAAAATAAACTACTCATTCCTTCTAGATTCTGAAATTTTTAAAGGGTAATATACAGATACAGTTTGTATAAATTTGATAAAAAATAGTTGCAGAATTCTCAAACTCCTAAATCTGTATAATATTGATCTATTTACCTGGTATGATTTTAGGTTCCAGAAAAAACTAAGTATTCTTTCTAGATTCTGAGATTTGTAAAGATAATATATAGAGACAATTTGTATGAAGTTGACAAAAGGTATTTTCAGAATTATTTCTCACAAATACAATTTTCTAACAACAACAAAAAACTCCCATTTGCTCATTTTCAGCTGTCTTATTTAAAAACCATATGCTAAAGATCCAAAAAAATAGTTGTTTATATGAATATGTTTTCAAAATTTAGCAATTTTAATTGTTAATTATAACCATTTAAAGTTGGTGTACCCAGAAAACATTTTTTATTTATTTTTATTGCATTTTAGGTTTTGGGGTACATGTGAAGAACATGCAAGATAGTTGCATAGGTACACATGTGGCAGTGTGATTTGCTGCCTTCCTCCCCATCACCTATATCTGGCATTTCTCCCCATGCTATCTCTCCCCAAATCCCCACCCCACCCTGTTCCTCCCTTATTCCCCCAACAGACCCCAGTGTGTAGTGCTTCCCTCCCTGTGTCCATGTGTTCTCATTGTTCAGCACCCACCTATGAGTGAAAATATGCGGTATGTCATTTTCTGTTCTTGTGTCAGTTTGCTGAGAATGATGTTCTCCAGGTTCATCCATGTCCCTACAAAGGACACAAACTCATTGTTTTTGATGGCTGCATAATATTCCACAGTGTATATGTGCCACATTTTCCCTGTCCAGTCTATCATTGATGGGCATTTGGGTTGGTTCCAGGTCTGTGCTATTGTAAACAGTGCTGCAATGAACATTCGTGTGCATGTGTCCTTACAGTAGAACGATTTATAATCCTTTGGATATATACCCAGTAATGGGATTGCTGGGTCAAATGAAATTTCTATTTCAAGGTCTTTGAGGAATATGACTTTCAGCCAAAATTCAGAGTACCCAACCTCTATTCCAAAGGTTGCATCTTTATGTAATAACCATTTACTGAGAGGGTTGTATCTTTATGTTAATAACCATTTACTGAGTGTTTAGTAAGTGCTAAACTCTTTGAATTGTTACATATCTTCAAGTCTTTAAAATAACTATATGACTGTAGTCCCAGCTATTCAGGAGACTGAGGATTGCTTGAGTGCAAGGATTTGAGACCAGCTTAAACAACAGAGCAAGACTCTGTCTCAAAAAAGAAAAATAAAACCTGAGGTAGAAATTTCTTATATGCAGGCCGGGCGCGGTGGCTCAAGCCTGTAATCCCAGCACTTTGGGAGGCCGAGGCGGGTGGATCACGAGGTCAAGATATCGAGACCATCCTGGTTAACATGGTGAAACCCCGTCTCTACTAAAGAGACAAAAAATTAGCTGGGCACGGTGGCGCGTGCCTGTAATCCCAGCTACTCAGGAGGCTGAGGCAGGAGAATTGCCTGAACCCAGGAGGCGGAGGTTGCGGTGAGCCGAGATCGCGCCATTGCACTCCAGCCTGGGTAACGAGAGCGAAACTCCGTCTCAAAAAAAAAAAAAGAAATTTCTTATATGCAAATGTAATTGAGAGCTGTGTTCTACTACCTTGGGGATTACATAGCTTCATTTGTTATAAAAAATAAAAAGCAAACAAGACAACGACCAACTGTTCCCAAGGCCACAGCTACATTAGCTCTAGTCCCAAATCTCCTACAACGGCATTTCCATTTCTATCTTCCATGAATTATGAAACTAAACTTTATTGAGCACTTTTTATATGACAGAGACTGTTAGATGCAAAATAATCTCATGTAACCTCACTACTGCCCTATGCTGTAGCCAGTGTGCCCTAGAGCATAGCATGTGGTCCTGATAGCATAGACACACCCAATATTCATAGTCAGGACGAGAAGCCATCAAGATGAGGTAAATAGTCATATAGTATATCCCGAAGAACAGGATATAAATATAATTTTTTTTTGAGACAGAGTTTCGCTCTGTCACCCAGGCTGGAGTGTAGCAGCATAATCTCAGGCTTTTTCCTATTCTGTTGGCTGCCGGTTCACTCTAATGCTTGTTTCCTTTGCTGTACAGAAGCTCTGGAGTTTAGTTAGATCTCATTTGTCTAATCTGGCTTTTGTTGCCATTGCTTTTGGTGTTTTAGCCATGAAGTCCTTGCCTATGCCTATGTCCTAAATGGTTTTGCCTAGGTTTTCTTCTAGGGTTTTTATGGTGTTAGGTCTTATGTTTAAGTCTTTAATCCATCTGGAGTTAATTTTAGTGTAAGGTGTCAGGAAGGGGTCCAGTTTCTCCTTTCTGCACATTTCTAGCCAATTTTCCCAACACCATTTATTAAACAGGGACTTTTTTCCCATGGCTTGTTTTTGTCAGGTTTGTCAAAGATCAGATGATTGTAGATGTGTGGTGTTGCTTCTGAGGCCTCTGTTCTGTTCCATTGGTCTATGTTTCTGTTTTGGTACCAGTACCATGCTGTTTTGATTACAGTGGCCTTGTAGTATAGTTTGAAATCAGGTGGCACGATCCCTCCTTTTTGCTTAGGATTGTTTTGGCTATGTGGGCTCTCTTTTGGTTCCATATGAAGTTTTAAATGTTTTTCTCCAGTTCTGTGAAGAAGATCATTGGTAGCCTGATGGGGATAGCATTGAATTTGTAAATTACTTTGGGCAGTATGGCCATTTTCACAATGTTGATTCTTCCCAACCATGAGCATGGAATGTTTTTCCATCTGTTTGTGTCCTCTCTTATTTCATTCAGCAGTGGTTTATAGTTCTCCTTGAAGAGGTCCTTTACATCCTTTGTTAGTTGTATTCCTAGGTATTTTATTCTCTTTGTAGCAATTGTGAATGGGAGTTCACTTTTGGTTTGGCTCTCTGTCTGTTATTGGTGTATAGAAATGCTTGTGATTTCTTCACATTGATTTTGTATCCTGAGACTTTGCTGAAGTTGCTTATCAGTTTCAGGAGATTTTGGGCTGAGATGATGGAGTCTTCTAAATATACAATCATGTCATCTGCAAATAGAGACAATTTGGCTTCCTCTTTTCCTAATTGAATACCCTTTATTTCTTTTTCTTGCTTGATTGTTCTGGCTACAACTTCCAATACTATATTGAACAGGAGTGGTGAGAGAGGGCATCCTTATCTTGTGCCAGATTTCGAAGAGAATGTTTCCAGTTTTTACCTGTTCAGTATGATATTGGCTGTGGGTTTGTCATAAATAGCTTTTATTATTTTGTGATATGTTCCATTGATACCTAGTTTATTCAGGGTTTTTAGCATAAAGGGCTGTTGAATTTTGTTGAAGGCCTTCTCTGCAGCTATTGAGATAATCATGTGGTTTTTGTCTTTGGTTCTGTTTATGTGATGGATTATGTTTATAGACTTGCGTATGTTGAACCAGTCTTGCAACCCTGGGATGAAGCCTACTTGATCATGATGGATAAGCTTTTTGATGTGTTGTTGCATTATGTTTGCCAGTATTTTATTGAAGATTTTTGTGCTGACATTCATCGCAAACTTCATATTGGCCTGAAGTTTTCTTTTCTTGTTGCGTCTCTGCCTGGTTTTGGTATCAGGATGATGTTGGTCTCATAAAATGAGTTGGGGAGGATTCCCTCTTTTCGTATTGTTTGGAATAGTTTCAGAAGGAATGATACCAGCTCTCTTTGTATGTCTGGTAGAATTCGGCTGTAAACCCATCTGGACCAGGGCTTTTTTTAGTTGGTAGGTTATTAATTGCTGCCTCAACTTCAGGCCTTGTTATTGGTCTATTCAGGGTTTCAACTTGTCCTTCTTTAGGCTTGGGAGGGTGCAAATGTCCAGGAATTTATCCATTTTTTCCAGATTTACTGGTTTATGTGCATAGAGTTGTTTGTAGTAATCTCTGATGGTTGTTTGTATTTTGGTGGTGATGTCCACTTTATCGCTATTTATTGCATCTATTTGATTCTTTTCTCTTTTCTTTTTTATTAGTCAGGCTAGCGGTCTATTTTGCTGATCTTTTCAAAAAAGCAGCTCCTGAATTTGTTGATTTTTTGAATGGTTTTTTTGTGTCTCCATCTCCTTCAGTTCTGCTCTGATCTTAGTTATTTCTTGTCTTCTGCTAGATTTTGAGTTTTTTTGATCTTGCTCCTCTAACTCTTTCAATTTTGATGATAGGGTGTTGATTTTAGACCTTCCCTTGCTCCTCATGTGGGCATTTATTGCTATGAATTTCCCTCTAGATACTGCTTTAAATGTGTCCCAGAGATTCTGGTATGTTGCAACTTCATTTTCATTGGTTTCAAAGGACATCTTTATTTCTACCTTTATTTTATTGTTTTATCCAGTTGACATTCTTGAGCCAGTTGTTCATTTTCCATGAAGTTGTGCAGTTTTGAGTGAGTTTCTTAATCTTGAGTTCTAATTTGATTGCACTATGGTCTGAGAGACTGTTTGTTACGATTTCCATTCTTTTGCATTTGCTGAGGAGTGATTTACTTCCAATTATGTGGTTGATTTTAGAGTAAGTTCGATGTGGTGTTGAGAAGAACGTACATTCTGTGGATTTGGGGTTGAGAGTTCTTCCTGCTTCTGTCAATTCATCAAATTCGTTCTCTGTCCAGCTTTGTTCCCTTGCTGGTAAGGAGTTGTGATCTCATGGTGGGGGAGAGGCATTTTGTTTTTTGATAGTTTCATTCTTCTTGTGCTGGTTTCTTCCCATCCCCTTGGATTTATATAGTTTTGATCTCAGGTAGCTGTTTGGGTTGGTGGCCTTTCCTTTGTCTGCCTGCAGAGGTTGCACTGGGCTGCCACAGATTCAGTGGAGCTGCTGTGTCTTTTATTTACTCAGGAAAATTAGGCTGGTTTCTGCAATGGCGACTTCCCTTCCCCCGCCAAGCTCGATCGTTCCTGGTCACTCTCTAACTGATGTTCTGGGTGTGAAACTCCAGACTGAGAGTTTTTTAGCCTGCTGTGCTTTGCATGGGGGTTGAGGGGACCTGTCCTGCCATATGAGCTGTTTCCCTGTTTTCAGTTCCCCTTCTTTCTGGGGACAGGTGGCTCTGTCCAGCTGGCTTTCTGGCTTTCACATCAGCCAGTGCTTCTGCCTAGATCTATGCTGACAGCCCTGGCACCGGCTGAAGTTGCTGTTCTGCCCTGTTCAGGCAGCTCGCTGAAGCTTTTCAGCCTGGCAAAGATCTCCTGTTCTGTGGGTTGTAGAGGGCTTGGGTGGAATGCTGTATCCAAACCGAAGTCCCAGAAGGGGAGATCCCCCGGTCCTCTGGTTGGTTGCATGCACCTCCTGAATGGGACAGTGCTTCTCCGTGCCTCAACTTGCCCTATTTGGTTTATATTCACTGTCCAGCCAGACCCACAAAATGAACCTGGTACCTCGTTTGGAATTGTGGAGACCACTTGGCTTCTGCATCTCTCTTCTTGGGAGCTCCTTTCTGGAGCTGCGTCTTATTTGGCCATCTTGGGATCCCCAGGAGTGGTTTTTAAAACTAAAATCATAGTGAGCTTCAAAAGATATTAAAATTTTGATTTTACATTCCATTGGAATCCTAGCTATAAAAAATTATGCTTCATGAAAACAGACTTGGAATATTTCAAATTTATAGACATTTTCTTAAAATAAGAATATTTATTTATAATGTTCAATAATTATTAGTATTATGAGGATATAATTTTAAAATAGAAGAAAATATTAGAATATATAAGGAAGGTGTGTAAAAATGTACTAAAATTTTATCTTGTTTTATTTTCCTAGGATCATGATGGTTCAGCATACCTATATGGGTTGAATATCCTATTTATCCAAAATGCTTGGGACCAGACGGGTCTCAGATTTTGGATTTTTTTTTTTTTTTATTTTAGACTATGTTGCATTATATTTAGTTAGGCATCACTAACATGAAAATCCAAAATCAGAGATGCTCCCACTTTGAGCTGTCAGTACTCAAAAAGTTTAACATTTTGGAAGATTTCAGATGTTTGGATTAGGAATGCTCAATGCATATTGTCCATCCAGGGAAATAAGAGCTGTCTTATAGAAAGAGGATAGCAAAGAGAAGAACCATGAACAGTTCTTGACTTTTATTTCTTTAATTCTTAATTCCAAACTAACTGGTTCAGAAGTTTTTAAAATATCAATAAATATGCTTACATTGAAAATATTTCCTATCATTCTTTTCTTTAAAAGTACTACAAATTAAGGGTAGTACAAGGAAAAATTCTCATGTATGATTGATTGGCCTATAAAAGCATCTATATATCACTGTATTCTGAATTTAGGTGACTCATCACATTCCTTCAATGATATCGTTGAAAAATAAAGATGGGGAGCAGCTAATTTTAACTTCCTTAATAGTGAATACTTCCTGTTAAAGTCTTTGAACCTACTAAACTAGCAGACATAGAGGTCTGAGGTCTGCATTTTCCATTCTAACAGTGGCAGTTACATTGTGAGACCTGTCAAAGAGCACAAGATTACTAGCTACTACATTCAGAAACAAATTTGTTTCCTTAAGGACTGCAGTTACAACAGAGTGCTAATCCCATTACACGAAGAAAGGTTTGCAGCTGACTCTCTAAATGGATTTTAAGAGGTAGGCGATCTCTGGTGCCTCTCAAATACGTTCTCAAGATAGGGCACCAGCAGCTCTTAGTGACCTCCAGTGGTTTTTCCTCATAAAATTAAAAAAAAAATTCCCTATGTCTATAAATTCATGCAAGCTTCTCAGTTGTTTTATACCAAATCCACCAACAAAACAATTTAAACTTAAGTTGTTATTAATGATAGCAAATTATAAAAAATGAAAGGACCCCCTGGACATCCATTTCCCCTCAAGTCCCTTGAATCATAAAACTCAAAAATTACATATAAAGCAGACACTATCTGTTTCGGGAGAAAATGTCTCATTCTACATAAATACATAGCTTAAAAGTTATTTATAAGAAAGGGTATGGAGTAACAAATTTTCAAGTAAAAATAAATACTTATTGAAATAAGCTTTAAATAAGATTAAAAATAAAATTTTATTATAACATTTTAAATGTCCAGATGACATTAAATACATTTTTAAGGATTTAGTAAAAATAGTAAGTAATAGTAACTACGATTTAAGCTTATACTTTGTTAACAGTCAGCTTGCAAATTCTTATTATTCTCATTTTAAAACTGTATTCTTATTATCCTCATTTTAAAGTTGTGACAAATGAGGCTTTATTCTGTTAAGTAATTTATCTGAAATTACAAAGCCAGAAAATGGCAGAGTTAGAAATACACAGGTTTTACACAGCACAAGTCAGTTCCATGAACAATCTCATTTATTTCTCATAATACTCTAACTCCAGAAAGCAGTACCATTTTCTTTTTCTTTATTAGAGATGGGGTAATGATCTGTTGCCCAGACTGGAGTGCACTGATGCAGTCATAGCTCACTTGTAGCCTTTAACTTGTGGGCTCAAGCAATCCTTCTGTCTCAGCCTCCCAAGTAGCTAAGACTAGAGGCACATGGCACCAAACCTGGCTATTCTTCATTTTTGTAGAGATAGAATCCCACTCTGTTGCCCAGGATTGTAGTAGTATTTTCATGACTCTTATCCTCTATTGAAACTGAGGATCAAAGAGGTTCCATGACTCGGCCAAGTTCACACAGCCTGTACTCCCGGAGCTTGAACTCCAGGACTGTTTCTCACAACTACATATTAAATGTTCTTTCCAGCGTTGCATGTTGACATTAAAATCTGGCATTTGATATTTGATCTTATACATAGGCAAACGGTAAGCAACTGGGTTCCTTCTAAGATTTTCTTTGATTCTCTTCTGAGTTTATTCTCCTGGAATATTAAGAATATATTTGGGCCGGGTGCAGTTGCTCATGCCTGTAATCTCAGCACTTTGGGAGGCCGAGGTGGGTGGATCGCCTGAGGTCAGGAGTTTGAGACCAGCCTGACCAAAATGGTAAAACCCCATCTCTACTAAAAATCCACAAAATTAGCCAGGTGTGATGGCAGATGCCTGTAATCCTAGCTACTTGGGAGGCTGAGGCAAGAGAGTCCCTTGAACCCAGGAGGCAGACGTTATGGTGAGCCGAGATTGTGCCATTGCACTCCAGCCTGGGCAACAAGAGCGAAACTCTGTCTCAAAAGAAAAAAATAGAATGTATTTGATTTGGATAATATTTAATTTCCCACCCAAAGACAAACATTTTAGTTTTAGATCGAAAGCTAGCAATGTTGAAGTTAAGGTATGACAGAATCTAAAACCACCTGGATGAATCTAGGGTGATCCATTATAAAAGTTTTCTTTGAAGCTCTGAAAGAAAATGTTTGGGTTTTAAGATGAAACTATTAGCCATTTAATTTGTACATCTGAAAATGACTTAAATTAGATTGTTTCTTTTTCTGTTAACTTACACAAGAGGCTAAAATGTTACAGGTCAGGAGCCTACAAGGGTATCATAACATCAGTGCTAAGGTAAGAAAGGTGCTTTCTTGTTAGCTGCTCAGTTTCCTGGATCTTAGGAAGCCAGCACAAATCTGTCATCAATACCTGTGTCAGCGGTGGGTAATTTCCCACTTACTGATCATTTTAAAATCTTGCAGGGTCTCTAAAGCCCAATTTGGCATCTACACAGGTTTTTATGTCTGGCAATAATATGGTAACTATGTGGTTTATAATACATAAAAGTTTATTTAGAGTGATTCCTTATTCTAGAAAATTTACATTTCTTAATAAAAATAGAGAGGTCAAAAGAGCTCATGGATTTTTTAAAGTGATTTCTTGCTATATTCATAAAACTAATTAGGAAATACTGTCACATGCATTTAACATATAATTTTTCTCACTAAAAACAACATTTAGCATGTTCTGAGCAGGCGGCGTAAAAACTTACACAGAGTGGTTATAGCAAAACAGAGTAATGTGAGTAAAGAAAAAGTAACCAGATGCCAGCTATCACAGTTATACATGGTACCAATTAATTATACTCAGCTTTTTAATCACTATCAAATATATTGTAAGTGTTGGGAAAATATTTAAAGACAAAAACTTGGAGATTCTGTATTTGGTATAAGGAAGTTTAAATACAAAATGACTATCCTAGTGACTATTACACATGACACCTTCCATTTGTTCTGAGAATGACTAAGATAAAGCAATGCAGCTATAAAGTTTTGGCTGAGTTCATAAAATTCTATTCTTCATAGGTTTATTAAAATGTGATGTGAATAAATAGTACCGATTTAGAAATGTTCACAGAACCCTCCTCACCATGGAATTTATTTGGTTCCATATACTATGCTCATGAACATTTGCCTCTTTTTTTCTTAAATATTTATGAATAACATAGTGTCAAACTCAACAGCCTTTTTCTTGGCATAGCTCTTCTTCCAGATGCAGCATTAAGTATGGTCTTGAATTAAGGATCAATAGCATCTTTAATGCCACTTTCCTAAACCATCTGCTAGTTTTGTAGGGCTTTAATAAACCAAATGTCATCTTCTGTGTTCCATTTCTGGTGCTCTTTAAAACAGTAATAAATAAGCTAAATTAATGTTTAATAAGCTAGAAACACACAGAGAAAATATACCATAATGAAACTTTAAGTATTTTTCTCCTGAATAAAGAAGGGTGCAGAACTGGTATATTTTTCTGGGTCAGGGTCTATTTGAGATATAGTTAGTTCCCTTTCTGTGACTTGCATATCACAAGTTCAGACTCTGCTCTAGGAAGTATACATGAGAACAGGACTATTAAGAGTTCACTATGAGCATAGATTATAAATGTTTACAGTGCATAAACTCAGGACGACTGGAATTTAGAGCTTGATTCTGGGTCATATTTCAGTTTCTCAATGCCCACTTTTATTACATTACCCATGGAATAAAAGAAGATCCATAACTCTCATTCCTAGTTAAGCATGTTATAAGATTACTTGGTTTTAATTGCTCACCCTGATTGTAGTTTGACATCTGTTCCAATGTTCCTTTAATGAATGAAGTCACAGATGTAGGAAAGTCTGAATCACCCAGTTGTACAGTCTTTCATGTCTAATTATTTCCCACACCAAAGTTATATGTGATGGTCACATACCTGAAATACTTTAAGGAGAAAAAACTTTTAAGCTTTGATTTTTTTTTTTAAAGTAGGGGTTTACTGTTAATTTTTACTTATTTTTTTAAAAAGTTCTTCCCTAAAGTTTAGTAAGATTTTTATAGCAACTTATGAGTATTTCAACTCAGTGTTGCTAAGTAAACATTGTGATTTTACTCTGTTCTTTAACAACTTTTGATAGTATACAGACTCTCAGCTTTGGTGACAAAATATGTAAACACGAGGGATCTAATTCTCAAGTGTTAGCTAAAGCCTGGGACTAAGACAAGAGGACTCGAGCTCCCTCAGTCCAGGCCACTTTCTGCTATCATGATTGAAGGTCAGAGATTCCCTTTTTCACATCCCACTTAATACCTAGTTCAACTTCTCAGAAATCTTTTTTAACTGGGGAGGGGGGGAAATGAAATACAACTTCTTTTCCCCTAAAGGAGTACTGGTCCTCACTTTGTTTCTTGGTTGCACATCAGTCCTTTGGACTGGACAACAGGGTTGGGGAGGGCCATGGACTGGGATGAGGGGGAGGAATCCAGGTGGGGACGTGTAGCGGGAGTCTGTGTATGGTCAAGGTGAGTGTGTGGGCATGTGCTTCTGCTCTATAAAGTCTGCTTCCTCACCCAGGATCTCCCAATGGTAACTTCCCTTCTCACTCTTCTTTCCTCCAATTGATTTAACTGCTCTTTCTAAGGGTTTCTTCTCAGTCTCCCCTGCTGCCCCTTCCTTGGGTTTAATCCTGGGGAGACACTAACTCTTCACTTAGGGCAGTTCTGGATACTGGGTCTACTTTAATAACACCAGAGTATAGCTGGTCCTTGAATAATGTTTTCTTTCAACTTCATTTCATTATAAGGTTGATGAGAAAAAAAAATTGAATCCTGGCCCTTTCTGTGTGGAGTTTGCACATTCTCCTCATATCTATGTGGGTTTTCTCTGGTACTCTGGTTTCCTCCAAGATTCCAAAGCTGTGCATGTTAGCTAAACTGGTTTGGCTAAATGGTCCTGCTTGAAATTAGCATGAGGGAATGTGTGCATATTCTCTTTGGTGGGATGGTGTCCCGTCTAGGGTGGGTTCCTGCCTTGCACCCTGAGCTGCCACGATAGGCTTTGGCCACTTGTGTCTCTGAACTAGAATAAGCAGGTTGGAAAAAAAAATGTTTTATTTTTTAAAACAAAAATAAATTGGAAAATAAATTAATGAGCAAATGAATACAAATTATTGTCAAATAAAAATGTGTAAAGTAAATGATAATCATACAAATGTACAACAATAAATGATGCAACATGAAAGTGCTCAGGGGGCTGCCATATCGGTAAATGCAGACATTTACCCCTGGACTTAACCCATCACCAATACAACTACCATCACTGACTGATTCCCCCAAATTTGGGTAAATAATTATCCTACTTGTTTTTATTAGTCTTTCTTAAATGTATGTATAACTCAAACTTATTTCAATGTTTAATATGAGAAGGATTTTAGGTTTTTATTTAGAAGTTTGATATTTTTATGAACAGAAATATGAAGTCCAAACTTAACTTTAATTTGCTTATGGTAAAATTGGTTTCATTATATGTTATTTCACTTAAAGTCTCAGTTTTCCCAACAACCTATGAGGATTAACTGTATGGTAATCTGGAGCCAGTCTGTCCAAGTAATCCCAATCTCTCTACTGGATTAGCTGGGTCATTTTAGGCAGTTTCTTCATTACAAAAACAAGGTAATTAAAATAGTACATTTTTCATAGGTTTGCTATGAAAGTGAAACCCCATCTCTACTAAAAACTACAAAAATTAGCTGGGTGTGATGACCAGCTACTTGGGAGGCTGAGGCAGGAGAATTGCTTGAATCCAGGAGGTGGAGACTGCAGTGAGCCAAGATTGCACTACTGCACTCCAGTCTGGCGCCTGGCAACAGAGGAAGACTCTGTCTCAAAAAAAAAAAAAAAAAAAAAGAAAGAAAATTGTCTGACACAGAGTAGGTACTCAATAAATGTTGGTTATTAATCAAATGACATTTAACCAACTTCTCTGGAAATCCATATTATATGTATAATCATAATAAGGGGTATTTGTACAAATGGGTATTTGTAAATGTCAACTATATAGAAATTGTCAACACAGAATAAAACTGGCCCAGAAAGAAACAGTTTGGGAAGAAATACAGTGCCAATAAGAGTAGGAGGACTTAAGTGAGTGAGCCTTATGTTCAGGTGTTCTTAGATACACCTCTGAATTGGGAACGTTCTTCCTTCTCTGAACTTCCACTTTCTTTTTAATACTTATTCTAATCCTTCATATCAAAATTATTCTCATCCTTTCCCTCGTGAGCATGCAAGGTCCTCAGGATAAATGGTTACTACATAAACTACAACATCTCTTAAATAAAGTTAAAACTCTTCTTTCTCCCTTCCCATCTCCAATCCTTACCTTGAAGAATTCCAAGCCTGAATAGAGGTTATTATATAGCAAACAAAATGAAAAGCTAATTCAGAGTTTATCTTTAAAGGTATAGAATATGATAAATTTCTATATAGTCATACTATGTTCCCTCTTTTCTGTTGGTTCACCTCCAAAACTCATCTTCTCACTCCAACTGTGAAGTGATTAGCTTTACCAATCTAATTCTCAAATTCTTTTCAAAATTCAAGTCACTCTTGCCCTTTCCTGTAAGTGGGTTTTCGCAGGATCCATAGTAATGAGTGTATTCCAGAGTTCTTCAGAATGTTTTTAAATTTAATTCCTTTATTCTTTGTTCTAACATTCTGTGGAATAAACTTTAATACATTCCATTTATCCCATAAGTACTACATAGCATGTTTTCATCTTGTCAATTGTAATTACTTAGGAAGAATTCAAACCAGTTTTTCATTATTATTTCATTATATACAGAATTCATGTCATTACACATAATACATGTGTATTCCTCACTAACCTAGACTATATGTTTGTACAAGTACTATGTATTGCAAAATGTTTCTAGGACAATGAAATAATTATCTTTTTCTTCTTCTTCTTAAAAATACCATTTTTCCTGTGCTTCCAATATCTTAAATGTATCTTTTTCTACATAATTGTCAACCCACATTCACTTATCTGCACTAAAATTGGGTGAACATAAATTTCTATCTATATCCTATCCTGATATCCAAGAAGTTCCACTTATCATAATCTAACAGTTATAAAAATTTTAAAATGGGAACATTCTTTTGAAACTATTTTAATGTTAGGCTTAAGAGACAGCACATTGAAGTATTTCCATTTGTGACTAGTTCTTGCATGAATGGTTCAACACACAGGACTCTGATTTGTAATCATCTCTAACAATCTCACTAAAAATGAAATGCCCCATCAGCTCAATTTATTTAGAAACTTTGACTTTTCCAAGATGTGGTGATTTCACGCTATGTTCTAAATATTTTAATTGGCAAAAAAGTGTCATGAAATTTTTAAAAACCCACATTTATTAACGAATATTTCATTAAATTGCAAACCAACAGTCATGAAAATATATGTGTATTTTTTTCATAAATCATTTGATGGCTTCAGCTAAAGGAACATACTCTATTTAAAATATCATGTGATGATGGGGAAATTCGACTGTGACCACCCTCTCTTGGCAGACTGAAGGCAGATGGTGCTGATGTGTTCAGCAGAGAGGAGTGTTGATCACAGAGTGTCTGCCAATCAAACACTTGGGAAAGAAATGAGCTCCATCTGTGTTTTAATTACAATAGCATAACCATCCAGGGTAACTGCCAGAACTGCACATTTTCAAAAAGTACAAGAGACATACCACGTACTTCCTTTCATAAATGAAAGGAGAAATTCCTATATATAGTACTGGCCAAAAAAGAAAACTATGAGCACTGCTGATTAAGAACAAAATCTATGGTAGTATGAATGTCCTCTCAAAAATATTTCTATTTTATTGCAGTGCTATGGTTCACATTGTTTCTTTTAAGGAATGCTAATGTCTGTGAAAGAATTAAAGTGAAGATGCAATACCTGAAAAAGTAAAATATTATACACAAATATTTTGGATACCTAAGAGTCATCCTACTAAAATTCAATAAAGTGAGAAAATTTACAGATATATAAATATATAAATACATATACATACAAAATTATATTATTATACGTATATTTGTGAATATATTCAAATTATCACACCAGCACTTTCAAAACTTTTCTAGCAAGTGACATCTCGCTCATTTTCTCCAAAGGGATGGTAGGTTGTTTCATGGTTGTTGTTCTATTTTGTTTTTCTGTTTGCTATTATTCTTATAAATGAATTTATTCTGGAACTCACCATATTTCATCACTGTGTGAACAGAAAATATGCAAGTAGTTATAACTTAAGGTTTGCACTTCCACTCTGGAGGATGTCAGGATCTGTTTGACTGCAAAATGCAAGCAGGCAAGCAAGCAGGAAAGAATATAGGGAGAGATGAAAGAGAACCAGCTCTTCTTTGTCTTTTTATTTTGTATCCTCTCAACTCATTCTCTTTCACCTTTTCGCTAGCATCAAATATTTTGGCATCAAGGATTAAAAAGTAAATTCAGAGATTTATACCAACCTGAAAAGTTTGTTATGTTTTTAAGTTTGAGAAGAGGTATGTGTGCACAAATATGATGAAAAGATTTCCAAACTCTAAATGTGCATTCATAGAAAAAGAAGTTGATACATTCTAGAAGCATTTATCAAGTGCTTATTAAAGAATAAATTTAAAGATTCATACCAATCTCAAAAATTTGTTAATGGTTTTAAGTTTGAGAAGAGGTATTGTGCACAAATATGATGAAAAGATTTCCAAACTCTACATGTGCATTCATAACAAAAGAAATTGATTCATCCAAGAAGCATTTATCAAGTGCTTATTATATGTTGAGATTTGGAACATAAAAGTAAATAAAAATGACATCTGCGCAAGAAGGATCTGAATCTAGCAAATAACAGAATGTAAAAAAAGACCAGATATATAACAAGAGCTTGCATGACTGGTGGTACAAAGGAAGGGAGAAGTAATCTTGTAGGGACTTGAACTTGGGGAGACTTTCAGAGGGTAAGTAGGCTTTCTCTGGGACAAATGAGGCAGAGGGAAGGACATACTGGACAAAGGACATCCTGAGCAAAGGCAGAGACACTTGACAGTTCATAATGCTTCCTCACACCTACTTTTTTTCTTGGGAATGGTGATCTACAATGTCATATGCCACCAAGAAGTCATTGGGATAAGATCTGTAAAGGGAAGAACAGATTTAACCATTTGACAGTTACATAACTGATATGCTACCTTTTCTTTTTTTTTCCAACTGTAAAGTTTTATAAGACTAAAGGCCAGATCTCACTATTGCTTTTGGAAGGAACTGTGTATTCTTTATGTAATAGGTTATTTACTAGGCTAACTTACTAAATTTGGAGTAGAATATACTCTTTGGAGTATATAATACTTTTGGAGTACATTATACTCTTTGTTATGTTGCTACATTGAATAAAGTGAATAAAGAAAAGCCTCTCCTTATGGAACTTACATTCTGGTGGGGAAAAACAGAAAATAAATTCAATTAATAAGAAAAGGATATGTTAGGTTAGATTTGCTAAGTGCTAAGAATTTTTTTTATAAAGCAAGAAAAAGAGTTAGGGGCTACTGGGAACAGTCGGGGAGGGTAAGGTCATAATTTTAAATAGTTCTTTCTGATAAAAAAACAAGTTTTAGTAGGTTTTCGGTAAAGGTTTCACAAGAAAGAAAAGACCTAAAAGAGATGACGGCACAGGCCCTGCAGACACCTGGAGGAACAGTACTCCAAGAAGGGGGAGGAGCACTTAAAAAGGCCCAACGTGGAACCATGTTTGGCTTGTGATATGGAGAAATACAGTCAAAAGGCAGACAGAGACCAGCTTTCTAAGGTGTGGCTTCTGAGGACTTGGTTTACTAAAAAATAGATGGGAAGCCTCTGGAGCATTTTGAGGAGAGGAGAGATATGATCTGATACGCGTTTTGGAAGAATCCCTGTGGCCACTCTATTGACATTAGACCACAGAAGTCAGAAGACAAGTTAAAGGGCTGTTACAAAAATCTAAGCAAGAACTAATGATAGTGCCATTCAATAAAAATATAATGTGAACCGTATAGTTAATTTTTAAGTTTCTGATAGTAACATTTTTTCAAAAGCAAAAAGGCAAAAATGAAATCACTTTAAAAAATATATTGCATTTAACCTAATATAACCAAACTACTATTTCAGCAAGTAATCAATATAACAATTATTAAATTATTGTGCCTTCTTTTCTCAAATGACATCTTTGAAATCTGGTGTGTATTCATGTTTAGAACATATCTTAATTGGGACTAGCCACATTTAATTGCTTAGCAGCCACATGTAGCAAGCGGCTACCATATTGACATAGTATAAAACAGAATGATGAAGTATTTCTATTTATTTTTAAGTTTTAATTATAAAAGCAAGTCATAAGTAGCAATCCACTGTTCACCAACAAGGGATTAGTTAATAATTTTGTTTTTTGGTTTGTTTGTTTTTTGAGATGGAGTCTTGCTCTGTCACCTAGGATGGAGTGCAGTGGTGCAATCTTGGCTCACTGAACAATTCTCTGCCCCAGCCTCCCAAGAAGCTGAGATTACAGGTGCCCACCATCACACCCAGCTAATTTTTGTATTTTTAGTAGAGATGGGGTTTCACCATCTTAGCCAGGCTGGTCTTGAACTCCTGACCTTGTGATCCACCCACCTCAGCCTCCCAAAGTGCTGGGATTACAGGTGTGAGCCACTGAGCCCGGCCAGGATTAGTTAATAAATTGTGGTACAACTAAGTAGCTACTAAAAGCCAAATAATTCAAATAATATTTAAGAGTATATAAAGCATGTTCTCAGTAAATGAGAGAAAAAGGGGAAGAAAACAGCGTATACAATATGATCTCATGAGTGAGAGTAAGAAACATGCGTCCCCATAGGAGCTGGACAAATACATACTAACATGTTAATATTGATGATTTCTGGGATAACTGAGATAGGAAATAGAAAGAGCAAGTTTGGCAGAGGGGAATGATCAGGAGTTTGGGACATACTATTTGTAGGATGTTTATTAGATACCCCAAGCAGAAATATATTGTCTAGAGCTCATGAGAGAGGTTCAAATCAGAATTATGAATTTGAAATTCCTGTCAGCATCGGATGGAATTTAAAGACATGAGACTTTAATAAGAGAATAAGATCATGAAGAGAGTGAGTTTTAATAGAGAAGAAAGTAGGACTGAACTTTAGGGTACACCAACTTTTTGAGTCAGGAAGATGATGAGCAAATGAGACTGGAAAGAACAGTGAGTTAGGCTGAAGGAAAACCCGATGAATGTGGCACTTTGTGGGGTACAGAAAAACTACCTGTCCCAAATGATGCTGAAAAGTCAAGTCAGAGGAGGACAGAGCACTGACCACTCTCTTGACCTAAAGTCATCTGTGATCCTGATGTGAGTGGCTTTGACGGAGAGGAGGGTTCTCAAAAATTAGTGCAAGAGCTACCGAGAGAGAGAAATGGAAACAAGATGCCCAGACTGTACTTGAGCAGTTTTGCTATGAAGGCGAGCAAAGAAATAGGGCCATTTGTACCAGTGTGGCATCATAGTCTTTGTGTTCTCATCTTCCCTCTCCTACTATAATTAAAGCAGAGAATGCCTTAATTCTCTGAGCCCAATACTGCTTTTGTGGCAAAGAATTAAGATGTACGTCCAGCAGTAAAATAGTTATTTTACACAGGCTGGCAGATGACTTAAACTACTGGATTAACATGAGAGTTAAACTCATGATTCAGATCATCAATAACATAAAACCTCAACTCAGGGTAAACACCTCTGAAAAATAACTGCAGTCCAATAATTACTGGCTGTCAGGAAGCATAAGTATAAATCTCTGGATGACTCACTGAAACCTTTCATCAAGAATGATCCTTTCCTTTTTCCCAGATCCCAAGTTTAAAAACTTCTAAACCCTACATTTCTTTGACATTATTGCAAAGATGAAAATATCCCAAATATTGAAACTTTAAAGCAAATAACCAATGCACTATCTGCTATGATACAAAAATATATAGGCTGCGAACCAAATCTATAAAGGAGATTGTTATAGTGAAAACTACAATGACTAGAAAATCAGTTACTCTTCCAACTTTCAACATCTTACTAAGTTTGGACAAATGCCAACCTATTGTTTCTGCACAACCAATCTTTCAACAATGGTTCAGCCTAATCAGAAAATCTTCATGGAGCTAACATGTTAGGAGATAACGCTAGATACTATCAAGTCTGATATGTGCTCATTTTTGGCATAAGAACAACTTCCTCTTTACGTTTCATTTAGAAAGCACAAGTTATTTCTAAATAGAATGTAAGGCCTTCATTTTAAAAGTTTAGCAAGAGAGATGGAGAAATGGGGACCAGAGGATAAGCAGGATACTGGAATAGCTAGGGTGATGTCAAAGAAATGTAGGTAAGGTTTTGGGGTGTTTAAACTTGGATTCTAGCTAGTTGAAAAGGATAAACTGGTAATTTAATGCAGAAGGTTCAATGTATAAATATAGTAATCTATTTTACTCACCATAAAATATCTGACAAAACACTCAAAAACATTTTTCCACTACTGCCTCTTCACCTTCTCCGATTGCCCTAACATGATTCCAAAATCCCAACACAATCTCAGTGCTCTGATTCAGTTCCCTTTCTCCTAGTTTTTAATCTTTATTTTCTTGCTCTGTAACCAACAATTGTCCCTTCCTTCTGCCCATTCTTTTCTTTATTTTACCTACCTTCTCCTCGTCAGAAGGAAATACTGTTAACTGCAGAAGCAAGGATCTGCCGTAGGGAGATGACCGGGAGGCCCCAGTGTGTAGCATGGTGTTTTACACTCAGTAGGGGTGCAATAAATAGGAGTTGGTTGCTTAAAACAGAAGTTAAAGGGAGACTAAAGGAAGACAGAGGAACAAGAGTAAAAGAAGGACTAGGTTTGGAAGAGTTCATTGTAAAGTCACTGTGTGGGGCAGTGCATGCGTGTGCATGTACGCTGCATACATGGGTTTGTATAAGAGAGGGAAAAACACTTTCTATGATAGAAAGAACACAAGAGAAAGATATGCAAGTTTTACAGTCAGGCAGGGGGTTGGGAAAGCATAGGGCAGAGATAAAAAGCTTAGTAGAATAACCGTAGTCTGCCATCAAGTAAATGCATTAATTAATTTAGAATTTCAAGAAAAATATACTCTTTCACTGAATGCAAATAAAATGAATTTACTAAATTTCAACTGCAATTTGCTGCTTGGCAAAAATTACCATGAAAATAAAACAATCATAGTTATTAAGTAATAAGAGAGTTATCCTCCATTTATATACATACATATAGAGAGACAGAGAGCAAAAGAAAGGAGATATATGTCTATATATACACATACGCACACACACACAGACACACACACACACACACACACATATATAAAAATAGAGAGAGAGAGAGAGAGAGAGAGAGAGAGAGAGAGAGAGATATGCTTTTGTTTAAACTACTTGAGATCTGAGGTCACACTGTCCTTTGATTAATTCTGCATGGTACTGAGTTCACCCTCACGCACATGACTGCATTCAATAGTAATTACTTGGATTGTATTCTGATTGAAGAGGACAGAACTGACCTTTGGCAATAAGGTAAACAATGCCACCTGACTCTTGTACTCTAATAATACAATTGGTAAATCATATTCCTTTGTCATTGTCTCTACTGAGCCCCTTGGGAAGTTTTTAGCTTAAATTTCAGCATAAATTTCTTATTGGAAGGTTTGAATTTATTAAAATCTTTGAGTTAGTGAGCTCATTCCCTTGCTTATAAATACTGAAGGGGACCTGATGGTCTCCACTTGCCATCCCCTCATACACCCTTGGCATAGAGAAAAAGCACATGAGAACAGTTCTATTTCCCAGCAATCCTGGGGCTACATCCAGGTGTCAGTCTCCTGCCCCTGCCACAGGCTCCTTAAGTTTTGTAAAATCATCTATGACAGACAGTCAGACAGCAAGCAACAGGTATGGAGCACAGTCCTTTCTAAGCTTTCTTACCTGGCTAGTCCCCCGTGCACTGGTCATAGCAAACACCCCCTCACCTTCCGCCATAGAAGATGGCTAACATCTGTTCCTATGACTTCATGCCCTTTAAGGTATTGCTGCTCGAACTTTCTTCTCTCTGCTTGCCCCAGATCACAAGATTTTGGCTGCAGAAAGAACTTTTTATTTCCATTAATCCCCACTCCAAAGCAGACTGTTTTAGAGGATTTAATGGAAAAATTGTTCTGTTTATAGAATCTCATTTCCATAGCAGAAATGGGCAGAAAGGGGGCATTCTACAAGTTAAAGTAAAAGAACTTTCTTCATAAACAATTTCAATAATTGGATGTCTTCCTGCAAGTTTCACCTTCATTTAAAGATGAAAGTAAAATTAAAGCGACAATAAATTAAAGAAAAACAACTGAATCAGTGAGATTGAGAAAGAGCACTGAGCAAAATGAGTAGCACTTGCAATGGTTCTCTGATCTGCAATGTCTGGCGTAGTTACGACTTAGGCTAACTTCCTAGTTCCATTGCTTACTTGCTGCATGACTTTAATCCCATCATGGGGAAAAATTCCCTCTGGAAATAAAACTCTGTACTAATTCTCAATGTAGTTGGTAAGAAATCAAGATCTTTGAAGTTTTTGATTTTGAAGTCTGCTTCTATTTTATCCACACCCACTGACAAAGATTCACAACCTCAAAATTCTCATCTCCATTAGCTCCTTTATCTCTGATTTCTCTCAAAGATAAACCTTTAAGATAATTTTTAACAAAGTAAAAGGATTAGTAAAGCAACTGTGCCAGTTCAAAATGATTTAAACAGTCTCTTCTATCACAGAGAAGGTAACAGCTCTGTGAGGTTTTTTAAAAAGGCAAAATAGATTTCCTCCCTCTCTAATTTACTGTAGTTGGATAAAATATGCATTAAATTCAATATTCTGTATACTTTTTGAAAATAAATGTTTGAAGGGATTGGGTTTTGTTTTTATTTACGTGAGCACTTGCATTAGTATATACTATCGATAGATTAAAAAAACTAAACATTGAAGTGAGCTTACTATGTACATAAAGAAATAACTAAATGTATATTTTATTTATAGAAATATTTTTATATATTGCTATTTCATTATTAAATTGAATAACTCGCTGATTTTAATTTTTAACTTGTCTCCTTTAATGATGGTATTTCAATTGACAAATCAATCTCATAATGGCATAAAATCAGATTTTTAAAATATAGAATTCTAAGGTTGCTGTATACTCTGGTATCAAAAACAATCAATGCCAAAATAATTACTTCTTGCAAAGAAATGTGCTTTCCACAAGCCATTGCCTAAGCAAGGGTCCTATGGTACTATTTAGTTTTTCTCCAGAAAATGATTCCAAAAATAAAAAAGAATATGAGTAGGAAAACAGCTGGTTTTCTTTCCATCTCCTTTTCTTCAGAGAACCACAGCAAAATGCAAATTTAGGCTGTCCAAACCTAACATGCTACAGTAGTGTCTCTTCTGCATCTTTGCCACTAGGGTTTAGCAAAAGTTAAAATACAGTTACTAGATATAAATTATCTTATGCTTCATGTGGATGGACCTATGTGCTATCATTTGGCTTCATTGTATGATTAACACAGGATGTGAACAATAAAAGAAACTAGTTTTGCAGCTGTTGCCCTCACGTTTAAAGTTATTGATTAATGTAATATATTGTATCTTTCCTAGGAAACTGTATAGGGCATACCTGCCAGATTCATCTGTTAGGTCTTGTGATTCATATGGCTTAATGCCAGATCCATGAACGACAGTGCTATTCAAAACTCAGGGTTACTAAATCTCACATTTGGCTCTCTAGTGGCTCAGGTATTACTCTCCTGCTTCTAAGGAAACCCCAGCTGATTCGCATAGGACTTAACTAATGGAAATTTTGCAGTCCCAGATCAGTTTTGTTTAATTAACTTCATCTGATGTGAGCCTCTCAATAAAAATATTAAACTGAGAATAGTGTCACTTTTATGAGACTCCCATCTGTACCTAAGAGTTTTGAACATTTGAGTTGGTGAAACATTTCTTTCTAATCAGATTTTCCCGCATTAATTATCTTGAGGTATTTTAATATCCTTAGGGATGATTACATCCACTGAATTGGGTCAAAGTTTCATAGTCTCTATTGGCAATCATTGGTTTAATTTATGATTTTTCGGTAAAAATACCGGATTTGTGAATTTAATGTTGATTATGTCAGCCATATGTTTTGCTATCCTTCTATGGTGCATAGAATAACTGCCCCCAAAGGTATCTATGTCTCAATCCCCAGCACCTGTGAATATGTTAATTTACATGGCCAAAAGGACTTTGCAGATGTGATTAAGAATCTTAAAATGGGGAGATTATCCTGGATTATCCAGGAGGGCCCAATCTAATGACAGGACTCTTCCAAAGTGGATAAATTTTCCTGGCTGCAGAGAACCAGGGAGAAGGCAAAGTGAAGATTCAGTCTGCAAAGATGGAAGGAGGTAGCCAGGAGCCACGGCATGCAGGCGGCCCTAGAAGCTGGAAAAGAAAAGGAAATGAATTCTTCCTAGAGCTTCCTCAAAGGAAATGTAGTTCTGCTGACACTTTAATCCCATAGAACTTCTTCTAATTCTTTTGGATACTGGTTTGATTTAACTTCTTATCTTTCTAGTGAGACCCAAGGTGATCCTTTTTCTGTTGTATTTCATTCATCTCCTCCTGGAAAAGTTCACAGACCTGGCATTTCCCTATTTCAGCAAAAACAAGTTTAAGGATCTGTAAAATTCAAAGTATCCTTATTAGAGCATAAAAGTAAAGTAAAAACTTTCCTAAACCAATTTTAAAAATCACTGCCTAAAACTACTTGGAACTACTTCCTGACTCAAGCATGAAGGAAACTGTAATTTTTATAAGACATTAATTATAGTGCTGCTCGTATCAATCAAGTCAACAGATGTGTATTTTCACAGATATTTTAAGGGTTCAGAACTGCAGAAATATTTTTTAGTTATTAATACAAAGGGTTAGTTATTCAAGAAATTATGTCACCCCAAACATTAACATAGCAAAGAACAAAAACCTGATATAATTTAGCTTAGAATATATTATTCTTGTTTCCAACATAAGCATTAGGTGAGTGTTTAAATGAAAGTGTTTTAAACAGTATGGAAACAGGTTATATTGACTTACTTTCTTCAATACTTAACCTCCTATAATCTAAATTAGGTATTATAATAATTTTTTTCTACTTTTTTGGAACTTTTTCTGATGGTAATTAACAAGTAAATTTTCAAACACAAACAGGATTCAGTATTCAAAATAGTGAAGAAATTAGTCAAAGCAATTAGCCTATTTTCAGGCAGAAAGAAATTCAAACACTAAGCATTATGATATTTAAGATAAGACATATCCTTCACTTACAAGCAATTAAATTTAAAATTTTAAGCAATGTTTCACCCTTTTTCACAACTGTACTTCTCACTGATTCTTTGTGGAAAGGTCAGTCATCAATCCACTAACATATCTCATGGAGAAATTAAGCAAGTTAGACAGCAGGGTATATTTCAAAAGGCTTCAAAAAATACAAGAAACAAAATGCAAATTTTAGACATTTCTCTAGAGATGGACAGTCTAAATCATTCACCTGCCTGTCAGCAAAGCCATCTGCCTACCTTCCACACAGAATAAATGTTTCACTATATAAAGAAACGGGAGCCTTCCTCAGCCCATCCATGCCACTTTTGTTCTTTTCTTTCTTGCAAAGCTATCCATTAATTAATTAGAAACTGCTTTTATTGACCAATTCCATTAAAGTTAAGTATTACTTTTTGGTAGAGACAGGGTCATGCTCACTTTGTTGCTCAGGCTGGTCTCCTGGGCTCAAGTGATCCTCTCACCTCGGACTCCTGAAGTGCTGGGATTAGAGGTGTGAGGCACTGTGCCTGGCCAAGGATTACATTCTTCACAGAATATACTGAATCGTCCCTTGAGGATCAAGAAGAAGAAAGAAATGCAAGACTAACCTTAAGGGCGGAACTCTCAGAATGAGAAGATTCAGAAAAAGGCTGCAAGAGAGAAACTGGTCATGTGTTTCATCATTTATTGTTTATTAATAAGGCACACTGCCAGAGAAAAACTGAAACAGCACTAACTTCTCAAGGAAAATATTCATGTACCACTGTTCTATCTGAATGTTATAAGGGGTTCTACTATATTCTTTCCATAAAGCTGAACATAGCTAAATTATCCTTAAGAAGGATGGGTATGTATTCAAGGAAAACTTTCATGAAGCACTAATTGTATTAATCACAGTAATAGGAGCATTATTATTACAATTAAATTGTGTGAGATATTGCAAAGCAATAAAAGTGTGGTATAACCATGGCATGAGGATTATCACTATACTTTGAACTTCATGCCTCTCCTTTCACCAAGTCTTTGTACTACATGCTTTAATTTCTGTAACATACAAATTCTCAACTTAACATGGCTCTTCTTTCTAATATCTTCCCATACCATCTTAGACATTTCAAATATTAATATTGCTTAAACTGGGTAAAATATATAAAATACCAGTACAACACATTTACAGACTTCTTAAAAAAATAGCTCTACTTGCCATGTGACACTTGTCAAAATATTTTAAGGAAGTTACATATTTCAAATAGTTTGAAAAAAAAGCTATTGCTGGAGAGTAGCAGGTGTTACACTGTACATTCAGTTTTCTTTATAAGCCTACCCCACATGTGCCTGTCCACACACACCTACGCACATACACACATACTTTAAGTACAAACTACAAATCTGTTTTAAGTAATTGACTGAAATGCTCCCATTCACTATGATTTCAGTCAGTAGCATATCTTAGAAAGCAAGAAACCTGAGACAGAATAATAGAGGCATTTAGGAATTCTTCAATATGCAAAACAAGGCACTTACCTTCCATTGCTACAGATGTCTGAAATCACATTGGAAATCGAGCAACAAGAGAGAGGGGCTTTATTGCGGGGTGAGTCATCCCCACGTAGATGCTCTGAACAACCCCTGTATGCACACTGACATCATCAGGAGAGACTTGGAGGCAGAGGATACTATGGTAACCAAGCAATGTGCTGGGAGACAGAAGCCTTTAATTGCTTTAACAACTTCCTGGGGCTCCAGCTACCAGGCTTGGATTTGCTAAGTAGAAAATGAACGTTGTCACAGAGGCAGCGGGTGTGACACAGACAGAGCAAGAGGACTCGATGAATTCTGAATCTATTAATTGCGATGTGACTTTTTAATGACAAATATCTTTACGCGATTCTATGAGTAACATTCCTCTCACATCTGAAGCTCTGACGAAGGCACAATTCAATAAATAATGCCCCCAGGTAGAAAGAGTCTAAGTATTCATATATAGTTTTCTCATTTAACAAGCATTAATATTATCGCATTACAACATCCTTATCTTTAATGGTGAATGCTTGATTCCTTTTGAAAAGAAAGCTCACATCTGTGCCTTTGGAGGTCAGCTTACTGATAACAATGAAAACTGATTCTATTTACTTCTCCATGAGGCGGCAGCTGTCCGTTCCATTTATCTCCTAGCTTCAGTAAATCCTTGCCAATACATCACTTATCCAGAAAACACCTTCAGCAAAATGCCTAATTATGACACCCAGACAATATTGGAAGAGATCTGTCAAGGACTACCACAGTTTTCTGGTTAAGTCTCTTCCATCACAGCCAGAATTACTTCTACTTCTAACAATCCCCCAAACTACACATAATTAAAATCTCCCTTTAAACTGTTTATTCTTTTCTGCATCTGTCACTCACATTCAGAGGAATACAGTCTCTCTTAAAAATATCCAGTTTAAAGTAATTGCTTAAAATAACAATGTTTCAACATCAAGCAAAGTCTATAATGAAATACCACACTTATTTGATCAGATGCAACACTTTAATAAGTATATAATTTATTATCTGTACTATGAAAGCTATTGTTTTCTTCTCCAGGAATATTAAATTGACATGTTTTTAAACAATTCTGTGGTCTAATTTTACTATTACAAATACTGTAATTGTAAAGATAAGCAAGTAACTTGGCAGATCTTCTTTAAGATATTCATATCACAATAAAAATGAAGGTTGTCATTCTGTACTGTATATTTAGATCTCAGCTATTTCAAAGAAACTACTATTATCCCTATTTCAATTTAGATGAAGCTAAGCCTACCTTTTAATGTTTCCCTTGTGAGTAAATAGTGTGCAAATGTATGACAATAATACTGCTTACAAAAATAGTAAAATGGATTACAATAGCACCAATTTACAATCTGGGAAAATATAGAAAATTTTAACTTAACTGATAAGTTAGGCTTTTCATTCCTGTACAGATTTAAAAAAATTCTTAAAGCAGAATAGTAAAGTCAACCCTCACAAACACATATAGTAATTCAAGTAATTCAGTTTTTCCAAATTCAGGTAAAGTGAAAAAGCTTTCCAACAAAATGGAATTACTCCTACCCTTTCATTTATTCTTCCTGAGATCCTGAGTTTGAGTAGGAAAAACTCAGAGTTTACTGTAAGTTAACAGTACAGAACTCTGTGTGTGTGTGTGTGTGTGTGTGTGTGTGTGTGTGTGTGTATACACTGCTTTACTGTTGACCGGTAATGGATAACTTCCAACAAAATTACCTCTTCTTTTAATTCTCAAGGACAGCAAGAGACAGACCTTGTGAGTACACATTCACATGAGCCCACCGACAGAAGCATGAGGTCCAGAGGTTAGGAACAGCTGGAGCAGGGCAAAACCTACCCAATAACAACACTGGCTCCATCAAACTCTGACATATTCTTGCTGGATAACAGTATATCTTCTTTTATTCAGAAAAAAAAAAAAAAAAAAAAAAGCACTTCCTTCCCAAGAAGATCCTAAGGCTTCAAAGACATCCATACAATTGTATAAGTTCTAAAACCGAAAGAAAACAAGAGTTAGAAGGGAAAATACTGGGATGGGCACTGTGGCAAATGCCTGTAATCCCAGCACTTTGGGAAGCAGCCAGATCACAAAGTCAGGAGTTCGAGACCAGCCTGGCCAATATGGTGAAACCCCATCCCTACTACAAATACAAAAATTAGCTGGGTGTGGTGGCATGTGCCTGTAGTCCCAGCTACTTGGGAGACTGAGGCAGGAGAATTGCTTGAACCCAGGAGGTGGAGATTGCAGTGAGCCACGATTACATCACTGCACTCCAGCCTGGGCAACAGAGCGAGACTCCATCTCAGAAAAAAGAAAAAAAAAAAAAAAGGGATAATACTCTTTCACAAGAAACAAACATAGCAGTAGTACTTCCTAAAGAGATAACCCTATTGATTATCAAAAGTATTATGAGTCTCCTCTATCTCGCAGTCAGCCACCTTAAATTGATGTTTGGAGTTGAGCAAGACCGTGAAACTAACTTATTTCTTAAACTAGTTAAGTTAAAGTTTTTAAACTTCCCATGAATTCACCATGGCAAGTGCCAACTCAGAAATAAATGGGGGGTAAAGTACCACCTGTGAGGGGACATTTGGCCAGGATGTCTAAAGCCCTGAATAGTCAGCTACAGTGGCCATTCTGCTTGTTCTTCCATGTCACTTTTCTGAGGATAAGGCAAAACACCCTTAATCCTAACCCAGGTTAGCTTCATAATCCAGGTTGAATTTCCTCCTAGTCCAGACGAGCAACAGTCATGGTTCCTCTGATCTTGAACACTTTTACCAATTCCAGTTAAGATGTTCCAAGGGCTGAAAAGTGACAGTGGTATGTGGGACTCCATTATGAGCATTTGGGTTTCAATATGTTAATTAAAACGAATTCATACTGATTTAATGAAAAAGTATTCCACGAATTTCTAATGGCAAAAGGGTTGCAACTCCTCATCACCCTTAAATCTGGTTAGCAGCCGAATTTTACTGATCCATCTCTTCCTGTTCTAGTCTCACCATGGCCCCTCTAGCTTAGGTCTTCTTTATCGGGCATCTCATAGTGTTCTGGCTTCCCTGACTTCAGTGTCTCACCCCTTTGATATGCATCACTTTGTCCTTGATGTGTCTTTATAAAACACTGACTTGACCAGGTCACCACCAAACTCCAGAAATCTAAACGGCTCCCCTTGTGAGCTGCTAAATCAAGTGCACATTTCACTGTTTCAGCGTAAGCCCATCTTTACCAGGCAGACCTCCGGATACTTTAAGCAACAACTAATTAGACAATCTGATGCACACATATGTCCCCATAGTTTCACTCCTCAGGCCTGTGCTCTTACTGTTTCCTTCGTCTGGAATTCCACATCGACCTCCCCTTCCCTGCTGTAATCCTACAATTCTGTTTCTCCTCCCTACCAATGCAAACCCTATCAGCTCTTCAAGACCCATCTCTTCCATCAGAAATCAGTTCCCTCTCAGAATTTTCAGTGTGCTTAACCTTGATAACTGCACTTAAAACATTCTTTTGCATAATTATTTATCAATTGCTTATTTATCAGCTGCTTATTCTCCTACTTTGTTTAATCTTCTGAAAGGTAGACACAAAGTCAGTAGTCACTTCTTATTCTATACATAGCACCATGTCTTGCATTTGGCATTCCCTCAATAAATACTTATTCAATAAATAAACCCCAAGTTTATTATATCCTAATTTTTCCAAGGTGCTTAAAATTCAATTTTCTCAATCTTTTAAACAATCCAGTGTGGTTGGGAAAGGTAGAAATCAAAATTTCACTATTAGAAATGAAAAAAAAAAAGCAGTGGCTCAAAATGATTCTGTGGTTTCTCCTGTGTCACATGGCTTCTAGATTCCCTGATGTCCCAATCTGCTCCTCACTTGACATCTACTGCTTCTCATCACAGCCAGAGAGCAGGTGCACTCCCATTCCATCACAGTGAACCCACTGTTTCTAAAGAATTAAGGCTGGAGTGGCCTGAATTTTTCTTCCTTGCTCATGTCCTATGGCATCATTACTCCCTCATCCTAACCTTCTCAGGGCAACTTATGAGGTTTGGGAGAAACATCTCCTGTTACCCATTTCTCTTACCTATACCTAGTGACCATTTCATCCTACTCAAAGGAAAAAAAATACCTTGTTTGACTGCTTTGATGAGTCAAGTCAAGGACTTTCTTTCTTTCCTTCTTTTTTTTTTTTTTTTTTTTGGCACAGGGTCTCTCTCTGTTGCCCAGACTGGAATGCAATGGCACAATCACAACTCACTGCATCTCAGCCTCCTTGGCTCAAGCAGGCCTCCTACTTCAGGTTCTCAGTAGCTGGGACTACTGGCGTGCACCACCACACCCAGCAATTTTAAATTTTTTTGTGTGTGCAGAGATGGGGTCTCACTGTGTTGCTAAGGCTAGCATCCATGACTTTTCTAACCATCACTTCCTCATTTTCAAAAAGGGAAGAACAATAGTACTACTTCATATCGTAGTTATGAAGATAAAGATAATGCACAAAGTACTGGCACATCACAAATACTCCATAAATAGCAGTTATCATAATTATTAATAATAAACAAAACCACAGATAGTCAGATGATACCACTTCTTTGAGAGTCTTCATCTGTATTCTGGGACAGTATTGTAACTGGGTGATAAAGAAGAAGTAGAAATTGGCCAAGTAAGGACCTTTAAGAACTTGAGTAATTAAGTGGAGCCTTAGTATTTTTGGTATTTAAAATAAGGATGCTGATCTGCTCCAATACAACAGGCTACGCGTTATGAAAGTGTTCCACAGCAATTCTTTGATCTCTCCCGCACAAATATCTGCCGTCTTCTGCAACCAAACCCAGCAGAGTGCCCAATGTATAGGTCACTTTCTCAGTTCATGTAATAGACTAAAGCTACTCAAAGTTTTATCCTTAAAGAATTTTAATTTTGAGGCCCCACAAGATGGCCCTTTAGGAGCAACTCAGGATTGCAGCTCCCAGTGAAAGTGCAGAGGAGACCCAATCTGAAAATCAGCAACTACACAGATGGCAGGAGGATAAATCCACAAAGATGGGAAGAAACCAGCACAAAAAGGAGGAAAACACCCGAAACCAGAACACCTCTCCTCCTACAAGGGATCACAACTCCTCACCAGCAAGGGAACAAAGCTGGATGGAGAATGACTGTGATGAAATGACAGAATCAGACTTCAGAAGGTGGGTAATGAGAAACTTTCATGAGCTAAAAGAACATGTTCTAACTCAACGCAAAGAAACTAGAAACCTTGAAAAAAGATTTGATGAAATGATAACAAGAATGGACAACTTAGAGAGGAATAAGAGTGAATTGATGGAGCTGAAAAACGCAACACGAGAACTTCACGAAGCATGCACAAGTTTCAACAGCCTAATTGACAAAGCAGAAGAAAGGATATCAGAGGTCGAAGATCAACTCGATGAAATAAAATGAGAAAGCAAGATTAGAGAAAAATGTGCAAAAAGGAATGACCATAATCTCCAAGAAATGTGGGACTATGTGAAGAGTCCCACCTAATCTACTTTTGATAGGTGTACCTGAATGTGACGAAGAGACTGAATCAAAGCTGGAAAATACTCTTCAGGATATTTTCCAGGAAAACTTCCCCAAACTAGCCAGGCAGGCCAATATTCAAGTCCAGGAAATACTGAGAACACCACAAAGATATTCCGCAAGAAGAGCAACCCCAAGGCACATAATCGTCAGATTCACCAGGGTTGAAATGAAGAAGAAAATGCTAAGGGCAGCCAGAGAGAAAGGTCGGGTCACCCACAAAGGGAAGCCCATCAGATTCACAGCAGATCTCTTGGCAGAAACCCTACAAGCCAGAAGAGAGTGGGGGCTGATATTCAACATCCTTAAAGAAAAGAACTTTCAACCCAGAATTCATATCCAGCCAAACTAAGCTTCATAAGTGAAGGAAAAATAAAATCCTTTGTGAACAAGCAAGTACTCAGAGATTTTGTCACCACCAGGCCTTCTTTACAAGAGCTCCTGAAAGAGGGACTACACATAGAAAGGAACAACCAGTACTAGCCACTCCAAAAACATACCAAATGGTAAAGAGCATCAACAAAATGAAGAATCTGCCTCAACTAATGGGCAAAACAGCCAGCTAGCATCAAAATGGCAGTATCAAATTCACACATAACAATATTAACCCTAAATGTAAATGGGCTAAATGCACCAATCAAATGACACAGACTGGCAAATTGGATAGAAAGCCAAAACCCATCAGTGTGCTGTATCCAGGAAACCCATCTCACATGCAAGGATACACAAAGGCTCAAAATAAAGAGATGGAGGAAGATTTACCAAGCAAATGGAAAGCAAAAAAAAAAGCAGGAGTTGCAATTCTCATCTCTGATAAAATAGACTTTAAAGCAACAAAGATCAAAAGAGACAAAGAAGGACATTACATAATGGTAAAAGGATCAATACAACAAGAAGAGCTAACGATCCTAAATATATACGGACCCAATACAGGAGCCCCCAGATACATAAGGCAAGTTCTTAATGACTTGCAAAGAGACTTAGACTCCCACACAATAATAGTGGGAGACTTTAACACTCCACTATCAATATTAGACAGATCAACCAGACAGAAAATTAACAAGGATATCCAGGACCTGAACTCAGACCTGGAACAAGGAAACCTGATAGATATTTACAGAACTCTCCATCCTAAATCCACAGAATATACATTCTTCTCAGCACCACATCACACCTACTCTAAAATTAACCACATAATTGGAAGTAAAGCACTCCTCAGCAAATGCAAAACAACTGAAATGATAACAAACAGTCCCTCAGACCACAGTGCAATCAAGTTAGAACTCAGAATTCAGAAACAAACTCAGAACCGCACAGCTTTATGGAAACTGAATAACTGGCTCTTGAATGTTGATTGGATAAACTATGAAATGAAGGCAGAAATAAAGTTCTTCGAAACCAACGAGAACGAAGACACAACATACCAGAATCTCTGGAACACATTTAACGAAGTCTCAAGATGAAAATATATAGCAATAAGTGCCCACATGAGAAGAGTGGAGAGACCCAAAAGAGACACCCTATCGTCAAAATTGAAAGAACTAGAGGAGTAAGATAAAAAAAACTCAAAACCTAGCAGAAGACAAGAAAAAATTAAGATCAGAGCAGAACTGAAGAAGATAGAGACATGAAAAACCCTTCAGAAAATAAATAAATCCAGGAGCTGGTTTTTCAAAAAGATCAACAAAATAGACAGACCATTAGCCAGATTAATAAAAAAGAGAGAATAACCAAATAGATGCAATAAAAAATGATAAAGGGGAAATCACCACAGATTCCACAGAAATTCAAACCATCATCAGAGAATATTACAAACAACTCTATGCACATAAACTAGTAAACCTGGAAGAAAGGGATAAATTCCTGGACACTTGTGTCCTCCCAAGCCTAAACCAGGAAGAAGTCGAAACCATGAATAGACCAATAACAAGATCTGAAGTTGAGGCAGCAATTAAGAGCCTACCACACAAAAAAAGCCCAGGTCCAGATGGGTTCACAGCCACATTCTACCAAACACACAAAGAGGAACTGTTACCATTCCTTCCAAAACTATTCCAAATAATCCAAAAGGAGGGAATCCTTCCCAAATCATTTTATGAGACCAACATCATCCTGATACCAAAACCCGGCAGAGACTCAACAAGAAAAGAAAACTTCAGGCCAATATCCACGATGAACATAGATGCAGAAATCTTCAATAAAATACTGGCAAGCCGATTGCAACAGCACATCAAAAAACTTATCCACCATGATCAAGTAGGATTCATCCCGTGGATGCAAGGCTGGTTCAACATACGTAAGTCCATAAATGTAATTCACCACATAAGCAGAACCAAAAACAAAAACCACATGATTATCTCAATCGATACAAGGAAGGCCTTTGACAAAATTCAACAGCCCTTTATGCTAAAAACCCTCAATAAACTTTGTATTGATGGAATGTATCTCAAAATAATAAAAGCTGCTTACGACAAACCAACAGCCAATATCATACTGAATGGGCAAAAACTGAAAGCACTCCCTTTGAAATCTGGCACTAGACAAAGATGCCCTCTGCCACCACTCCTATTCAATATAGTACTGGAAGTTCTAGCCAGAGCAATCAGGCATGAAAAAGAAATAAAGGGTATTCAAATAGGAAAGAAGGAAGCCAAATTGTCTCTATTTGCAGACGACATGATAGTATACCTAGAAGACGGCATTGTCTCAGCCCAAAATCTCCTGAAACTGGTAAGCAACTTCAGCAAAGTCTCAGGATACAAAAATCAACGTGCAAAAATCACAAGCATTCGTATACACCAATAACACACTTAAACAGAGCCAAATCAAGAACGAACTGTCATTCACAATTGCTCCAAAGAGAATAAAATACCAAGGAATACAACTAACAAGGAACAAAGAGGACCTCTTCAAGGAGAACTACAAACCATTGCTCAATGAAATAAGAGAGGACACAAACAGATGGAGAAACATTCCATGTTCATGGTTAGGAAGAATCAATATCGTGAAAATGGCCATACTGCCCAAAGTAATTTACAGATTCAACACTATCCCCATCAAGCTACCAATGACCTTCACAGAACTGGAAAAAACCACATTAAACTTCATATGAAACCAAAACAGAGCACGCATAGCCAAGTCAATTCTAAGTAAAAAGAACACAGCAGGAGGCATCACACTACCAGACTTCAAACTATACTACAAGGCTACAGTAATCAAAACAGCATGGTACTGGTACCAAAACAGAGATATAGACCAATGGAACAGAACAGAGGTATCGGAGGCAACACAACATATCTACAACCATACAATCTTTGATAAACCCGACAAAAACAAGCAATGGGGAAAGGATTCCCTGTTTAATAAATGGTGTTGGGAAAACTGGCCAGCTGTGTGCAGAAGGCAGAAACTAGACCTCTTCCTGACACCTTACACTAAAATTAACTCCAGATGGATTAAAGACTTAAACATAATATCTAACACCATAAAAACCCTAGAAGAAAATCTAGGCAAAACCATTCAGGACATAGGAATAGGCAAGGACTTCATGACCAAAACACCAAACAAAAGCCAAAATAGGCAAATGGGACCTAATCAAATTCCACAGCTTCTGCACAGCAAAAGAAACAGTTGTTAGAGTGAATCAGCAGCTAACAGAATGGAAAAAATCTTTGCAGTTTACCCATCTGACAAAGGGCTGATATCCAGAATTTACAAAGAACTAAAACAGATTTACAAGAACAAAACAAATAAGCCCATTCAAAAGTTGGCAAAGGATATGAACAGACACTTTACAAAAGAAGACATACATGAGGCCAACAAACATATGAAAAAATGCTCATCATCACTGGTCATTAGAGAAATGCAAATCACAAGTACATTGAGATACCATCTCATGCCAGTTAGAATGGCAATCATTAAGAAATTTGGAGACAACAGATGCTGGAGAGGATGTGGTGAAATAGGAACATTTTTACATTGCTGGTGGGAACATAAATTAGTTCAACCATTGTGGAAGACAGTGTGGCGATTCCTCAAGGACTTAGAAATAGAAATTCCATTTGACCCAGCAATCCCATTACTGGGTATCTATCCAAAGGATTGTAAATCGTTCTACTATGAAGACACATGCACATGAATGTTCATTGCAGCACTGTTTACAATAGCAAAGACCTGGAAACAACCGGACAGGGAAAATGTGGCACATATACACCATGGAATATTATGCAGCCATCAAAAATGATGAGTTTGTGTCCTTTGTAGGGACATGGATGAACCTGGAGAACATCATTCTCAGCAAACTGACACAAGAACAGAAAATGAAATACTGCATGTTCTCACTCATAGGTGGGCGTTGAACAATGAGAACACATGGACACAGGGAGGGGAGCACTACACACTGGGGTCTGTTGGGGGGAATAGAAGAGGGACAGTGGGGGGTGGGGAGTTGGGGACAGATAGCATGGGGAGAAATGCCAGATATAGGTGAAGGGGAGGAAGGAAGCAAATCACACTGCCACCTGTGTACCTATGCAACTATCTTGCATGTTCTTCACATGTATCCCAAAACCTAAAATGCAATAAAAACAAAACCTGCTCCTTAGAAGGAGTTGGGTATCATTAAATAAATAAATAAAAATAATTTTAATTTCACTGACATTTGAAGGTCCAGAACTACATCTTCATACCAGCTCTGTACTCACCCAAGAGTCGATTAACTTTAATATTTTCCGAAACTAAACACAACTTATAAAGCCTTCAATGTTTTGAATCTAAAATCCAAAGGAATTATACATAATGGCTTACTCTAATAACAAAAATTTATTTCAAGATTTCATGATTCTAATTTTGATTACAAGTCCCAGAGGAAGAGCTGGATTAAGTTCTAATATACTTTTTCTAAAGAAGCTAGTTTAAGATAAGTTCCCATTTTCGTCTCTCAATTAGCGAGGTTTAAAATACCTTTTCCCTAGGATACAAATAAAGAAGTTTGAGGGAAAAGTAGAGCATTTATGTGAATCTAACCATAGATATAGTTTTCGTGAAATAAAAGGAAGCATAAGAGGGGTTAAGGAGAATGCCTGCAGCCTAAGACCAGCAGAGCCAAAAAGGCCTGACAGTAGGATGTGGGTTATAATGCTTCTGAAGGAAGCAAGGGTTTTGCAAAGGGCATCCAGGCGGGACAGTGTTTGGATTTAAATTAATCAACCAGTCAGTTCCACAGTGCTACGATTCCTTCTGTCTAACTGATTAAGGCACATTTACTGGCAGTTCCCAAATGATGTCAATAGCCTCTAAAAGGTCAAATGCAGCTACATATACTAAATGTCCTAGAATAAAAAGCATCAATAATTACTCCCCTATAATCTGTAAGATGTGAATTATCCCATTTGAATCAAATGCCCTGATTTTCTTTTTCTTTCCTCATAAGCTGAAACATAATTTATATGTTTTAATGATATAAATTACAAGAAAACCTCTTTCATTTTATTCTATGTCTGGTTAAAACAATATAAATAGCTCAGCTTCAGTATCATGTGGTGAGGAGAGGTGGAACCCTTCAGTCAATAAAGATCAAATTAAATATAATAACTTGTTATAGTAAGAAAGTTAGAAGCAAAGCAATGCTATTAACACAAACTCACAAAAAGAAAGCTACAGCTGTAACCATTGCCAAGTAAGAAATGCTCAGAAAATAGCAAGTATATAAAAATATATACACATATATTTTCCAAGCCATGTGGAAAATTCCATCTAGGTTCAAAACTGGATTCTAGCCCTTTGGGAGTTTCTTTAAAATCTGATGTTTCATTGTTTTTCCCAAGCAATAGGGGATTTAATGCATTCTTGTAAAATATTCATCACACGTGTCTTGGCGCTAAGTCTAAAAGGAAAAGGGAATAGAAGAGAAGCCCCGGATACTACAGTACCAAATGATCAGGACCTGCTCTTGTCTGTCTATGTCCAGACCAGGGACTCAAAGGCAGTTCCAAGAACTCATCACCGCCCCCTGCCTCCTATTAATGCCCCTGACCTTCAGTTGTGAAAAAAGAAGCAATGCTGCACTGTTTTTCAGAGCACAGCATGGGACCTAAATCCCAGCTCTGTCACTTCCAATCTCTGCGATCTTGGGTGAGCTACTTAACCTCCCTGGGCCTCACTTTTGTCATCTATAAGATAAAGGAAAGAACAATGACATCTTAAAAGGTTGTTGAGAGCACCTCTAAGAGCCAGGCAAGGCCACTGCTCTTAGAGAACTTGTATTTTAGAATGAGAGGTAAAACAAGGAACAATGAAAGAAATAAATTACAATTTTGTATACATGCAAAGGGCTCTGAAGAACCATAACACAGGATGATTGGTTAGGAGACTGACTGGATGATTGAGATACAGTTGTCAGAGAAATCCCAGTCTCAGAAGAAATGACATCTGAATAAGGGGAAGGAGCCAGATGTATAAAGATCGAAGGATAAAGGCTTCCAGGCATGGAGAGCAGCGAGAACAAAGGTCCCAAGACAGAAATGAGCTTGTTTAAGGAACATAAGGAAGCCCAGTGTGGCTGGAGGACAGTGAATAGTGAGCACAGTAAGTTTAGATACCCATTAGACAATGAAATAAAGGAACCAGCTAATAAATGAATGCATGACTGGAGCTTGTGGTAGAATATAAGGCTGGATATTTAAATTTGGATTCATCTACTTAACATAAACCTCTGTAAAGCATTCAACACAGTGTCCAGATATTTTTGTGGATAACCAATCTCTCCATCGTCACCTTTCCAAGTACCTGAATTGATATTTGCATTAAGGAGGCTGTCAGCAAAATAGAAAGAAGAGAAAAGATGGGTAGAATTGAATTAGCTTCAAGAATGCAAATTAGCTTAAATGCCAACTTCTATGAAATAGTTGGGACTTCCTGGTGTTCTGCGTGGAGATGGATTCTGAGGCCACGTAGGAGCCTATATAAGAGCGTGTTCCCTTATATTCAAAATATTAAAAATGATAGATTTCTAAGCCTCCAGAACTGGCAGGTTTTTCTCCTTACCAGTTTCATTTTGGTACTTCTTTCTCAAAACAATAGTATGAATTCAATACCATTACTATGCCTATGCTATCGTTAAGAAATATGTGGCTGAAATAGAATAATATTTACCCAAAGGGGTCAGCCTTCAAATAGTTAAAACTGATTGTGTAAATCCAACTCTGGAGACCATGCTCCCACCCAATGTATTATGCATGAAAATTTGCAAAAATAAGCTCCTTTTTTGTATCCCCCTAACCACTGTTTAAGGGTCTTTTCACCTGAGCCTGGTGTCTGGATGTATGGAATGCCTTGTACAATCATCACTCAGTTCTGGCATGTTTTCTGGTTTCTAAATACACATGTTGCATTGTGAAGCAAGCATCCATGCACTATTCTTTTCTGTGCTGACGTTAGTGAAAAACATCCTATTTGTTAAAATGCCAAATCATATGTGATTTAGTGATTCAGTAATCTTGAAAGCAAGCTGACATAATTTTAGCAACTGTCAGAATTCCAGGTTATTTTAGCAATGGTTGCATCACCTACCCTATTCTTCCATTGATTACTTCTTATCTAGCTGCTTTTAAAAACAAACACACACATTTTCTCAAACGAAGTTACTGATGTTGCTGTGTTACTTCATCCACACAACCGCAGATTCATATAGATTAATGAATAGGAATTTTTAGAAATTTCATCCTAAACAATAGGAATTTTAATTTTAAGGATTCTAGGACAGTGAGAAGTAAAAACTCATAAAAGTTTTAGACAAAACACGATGCAGACAGAAAAGCTTTAAATTCAGAATGACCTTCTTTTCCCTTCACCCACCATGCTTTCCTTCCTACCTATTTTCTGTGTGAGGGCTTCATAACAGAAAAAAATGTATACTTACACTACATTGATTTGATTCCAGCAAACTAACCAGAATTGGAATTTTTATTAGCAAGAGCCATAGGCAAGAGCAATAATACACTGTACCTATCAGTGGTTAGTTTTATTCATGAACCCATGCTGGGTGAAGAAAAAAAAGAAGTAAAGCTAACTTCAAAGCATTACTGAAAGATGATTAAATCTCTAGCCACAAATGAGAATCACAAGCTACTTTGATGTGGGAGAATTTTTAGTGACTAAATTTAAAGAACAGACATCTACTATAGAAGTTTAACCATTAAAAAAATTCAATAATATGCTTCCTTCACATGCTGAAAACCAGTAATTACCTAAGGGAATAAATAAAATCACAACTCAACTTCTGAAATTATGCCCTAAATGCAAAGCTCACAAACAATTTTCCTCCCTCATCATATAGTTCAGTGGCAAAATGCCCGCTCTAATATGTACAATACAAGAAATAGGACTCTTCACATTGTCATTGTCTCACATCACCTGTACCACAAGGTGCTTGGAGCACTGATCTAGCTGCATGCACATCTTTATCTCAAAAGTTCCACTAAGTTCAAATTTGAGTGTTACTCAATGTGATACACAGTTACAAAGACTCTGGTTCTATAAAAAACTCTTGTGCCTATACTTATTTTGAAACTAACGTTGGCAATGATCTGAAATTGTTAATCCTGGGGCCCTGGGCAATCTCTGTCATTACATATAGTATATGTCACAGTCTGTTTTCACAGAAAATTTGAAAATTATTCTTTATTATGTATAATTCTTAAAGTTTGTATAAAAATAGGCCATGCAATATAATGTATGAATTTCAAGAGAAAATGGAAATTACTAAAGAAAAAAGTGAGTGGATTGAAATGTGTTATTATTATTATTATTGGTAATGATGGCCTAACCATACAGGAAAGGGGGAAGGCTAATACCATTTACTTTACATGTTTTTTAACATGTAAATACATTTGAACTGATTTATTTTTTACAAGTATTTGTATTTAGCAATCTGATTATACTTAAATACTCTTTAAACCTAAATGCTGGAATATTGTCAATTTTCCTGTTCTCTTTCCTACCAAATTGACACATCTCTATCAACAATTATTTGGAAAAATATTCAAGGCAATCTCAAATAAATTACTGTGCTTCATTATGCAAAATGAAAATGCAGCCTTAAAAAATATTCTGCCTGACATTCAGTTCCATATCCTGCTACAGCAGGTCAAAAGCCATTAGCCACCTAGTATGTGTTTTACATACTAGGAAATACAATGTCCTTCAAAATTATTTTGCATAAAGTATTTTCAAAGCAAAATGGGTGAGGTTAAATTCTAAGTGTTCACAAATGTGATGGCTCAGAAATACACTCACCATGACGTTTTATTTTTAAAATACTATTTAATAATGGTCATATGATTTAGAGCATTCACACTGGATTTTTAAAAGCACCATGTCTATTATGAGGGAAATGGAAGTTACAGAAGATACATAAAATAATCAACCAGTTCAATACTATATGGCTATTGTTGTCTCCTTTTTCAATAAAAATAGGAGACTCATTATTATTCTTGGGATTCTTAGGACAGTCTCTTTTATGCCAGTAGTCTTCTGAGGAATGAATGACCCAACAATCCTTTAGTTTTTTTTTTTTGAGATATTCTATAAGTCTATTTGCACAGAAGAAGCAAAACACCAGCCCTTATGCTGTTGCATATTCAAAATAATTCACAACTCATTTTTGCTTAACATTTTGAAACTTGGCAAGGAAGCAAATGGCTCTCTGTCATTACTCTACTATTAGGTTCCATTAGCAATTATTAGATAAATGGTCATTTAGCACGTTGTACAACCAGGTATGAGGTAAGTGTTAGATACACCTTAATGCATTAAATCCATGTAACAACTTTATAATAAAGACAGTATCTATTGCCGTTTTAAAAATAAGGAAACCAACCTACAAAGAGATTAAGTAGCTTGCTCATAGTTATATAGATAGAAGATGACTATTTCAGAAAGGGACATTTATAACTTCCCTTGTGTAAGATGAGGGAATGTGAGGTCCTGAATGTGATGAGCAACCAAAAGAAAGAAAATGAAAAAGGCCAAGTACAAAGAGAGTTGAATGAAAGGACTGAATTGAAAGAAATGCTTTCTCTTTCACAATTTTCTCTAACCTTATTTGGTTGACTGTGGTGCTTAAAAAATGACAGTAAACAGGTAACAGAATTGCAACCAGTTTGCAAGAGGAAAGATGACTCTTACTAGAGTTAAACACTAGGAAGATCAGTCTTTCTTGCCTTATTTAAAAGGTGAATTTCTACTGTGTGGAACTGCAAATATCCAATCTCATTGCCCAAACTCTTGAATGACATCTGGGAAACAAAAAAAACATTTTGGTACCATGTCAGATTCCCTGGTTGCAGAGAAACAGATCGATCTCTGAGTCCTAGACTATTCACCGACAAACCTGGTTCCTAACATGGATTGTGGTTACCTTTGGAGACTGACTTCATGAAGGTCCCATGGAGTCCACAGACTATTAGCTACAGAGGGTCCAGCTCTAGCGGTGTTGCCCTCATTGACTTAAATAAGTATAAACTGGTTTGTAAGATATCTAAAATTAGCTCCTGATACCAATGTCCAGTGCCCTTTCCAAGGGCCCTGATCCAAAAATCTGACATCAGATCATGGGAGGTTTTGCTGATGCCAGTGGATATTTAGATTTGTTTGATCATTTAGAGGCCTTTAAACAAAATATCACAGGTCTCTAAATCTTCAAGCATAAACTAAATAAAATAACTCATGGTTAATAACTATGAACTCCAACAGAATGGGTCTTATAAAATGGAAATTGTAAAACATTTCAGGAAAAAATGCACTAAACTCTCTGATAATAAGGTTGGAAAAGATTCTCTTTTCTGTACCCAAAACAAAGGCATGTAAATCTCTGCTTTAACTGAAGAGAGTTGCCATTTATTTTATGGCTGAAGACCAAATTATACATATTTTTGTGACTTTCAGCAAGGATCAAGGTCAATCACTAGATTTTCTCTCACATCAACAACACGGCAGCAGCACAAATATGTATGTTCCTCATCCCTTTCACTGTGAGTTTTTAATTTTGGTTTTCCCTCTCAGAGCAGCTAAGATTTCTTCATTTGTCAAAAGGGTAGCCATTAAGAAAGTCGTTTAGTTAATAAACAAGGAAATTAGCTAGCCTGATAAAAAACAGATAGTAATAACACTAACAGCAATCTGTACACACAAATTAAAGCAGTGAGAGTTGCTCTCATAAGCACTTTTAAACTGTTAGTGGTACTCCAAAAACAGCATCACCAGTATTAGAGGTTAGACAGCAGTTTAAAACGTTTCTTCCTGTCTCATTTGGTTCCGGCAAAAATCTCAATAACAGTGTTTCAGTTTGACCTAAGGATGTGCAGAGAAAGACAGCAGCAAAAAAAGGAAACAAGAAGTATCAGAGCAGAACAACTCATCTCTCATTCCAAGCACTTTTCCTTTTCTTTTTTTTTGAGACAGGGTCTCACTTTGTTGCCCTGGCTGGAGTGCAATGGCGCCATCATGGCTCACTACAGCCTCAACCTCCCTGCTCAAGTGATTCTCCTGCCTCAACCCCTCAACTAGCTGGGAGCACTGGAGCACAGCACCACTCTGGCTAATTTTTGTACTTTTTGTAGAGACAGGGTTTCTCCATTTTGACCAGGCTGGTCTCCAGCTCCTGGGCACAAGTGATCTTCCTGCCTCAGCCTCCCAAAGTGCTGGGATTACAGGTGTGAGCGACAGCCTCTGGCCCCAAGCATTTTCCTGCATCTTCTTCTGTCACTCTTTGGAGCAACAAGCTAATGCTTGTTTAACTTTGAGGAAAGCAAAATAACCTAAGTAAACAACACAATGGACACAGGACTTGTGAATCTCCTGAAAGACAATGCCAGATTTTGAAGTCCAGTCATCACACAAAAAAATTAGCATCAGAATGTTCATAGCCATATATAAATCTTCTATATTTTTAAGGTGATAATCTCTGTTTAATTTATACATGTTTATACATGTGATAATATTTTGGTGGTGGAATCAGCATACATATAAATATCATTATTTCATGTTAAATCAAAATATCTTCTGTTTTCTACAAAAATTAAATCTTTTTTTTTAACCTAACCTTCCATGGTATAAAAATTAAATCTTTCTTAATATAGAATAGGAAGAATCTGCTAATTGAAGAATACTAATTTCTTCTTTCTGATTAAAAAAGGAATAAAAAAATCTTCCTCATCTAGTCACTTCTTATAAAATGCTTGAAATGCCTTGTTCACCACTGGCTTTAATAATTCTTCCCATTGGTTGGTAGAAAATGTATCTAAATCAGTATGTACCTACTTCTGCCAATTTATTTCAGGAAAACAACTTTCCACCTGCCAAAATCATACCTCCACTCCAGGGTGTGGCCATTCCCAGCTTCCCTCCTTCACCTCAGTGGGACCTTGTCATCCTGATCAGCATAGCATTATGCTGAACTCCCAAGATAAGAGAATCAGAAGATAAGCAGTAACAGGTATTCATGTTTAAACTATCATTAAAATAGTTTTATAAAATAGAAAGCCAGAATCTCTAGGTGGTAGCTGGCCAAGAATAAATAAATCACCTCAAGTATAATATAAATTCAAAAGTGTTAAATATGTAATGAATTTTACTTAAATTTACCAAAAAAGAGATGAGTAGTTATATTAATATGGTCAATATATTTTTTTAAAATATGCATTTAATTTGTTAAACCAAAAATACTCAGATAAATATCGTATAATATACTCAAAACATATTTCACACATTGCTGACTTTAAACGTTTTTTATTCTAAACATAAAGTAATCTTCTCTTAGTATAATCACTACAAATTGATAAATTAATTATTTGTATAAACAGGATAAAATACTTGCTATCATTACTTAAAGCATTTAATATTTTCAATATTGTTTTAAAATATTTGACTGGTTCAGTTTCTTAAATGACCAAAGATATTTCTACGTTGCTGCTTGTCTGAGTTTTGAAACAAAACCAGTACTTAAAATTCTGCGTTTAACCAATAGCTGTTTTAGTTAAATACATTCTAATAGTTCCAAAATTTAAAAAATTTCCACTGAGAAGTGTTTTTGGTTGTTGTTGTTTTGAGATAGTGTCTGTCACCCAGGCTGGAGAGCAATGGTGCAAATCAGGCTCACTGCAGCCTCCACCTCCCAGGCTCAAGCAATCCTCCCACCTCAGCCTCCCAAGTAGCTGGAACCACAGGTATGTGCCACCATGCCCAGCTAACTTCTTACAATTTTTTTGAAGAGACAGGGGCCTCCCCATGTTGCCCAATCTGCTCCAAAACTCCTGTGCTCAAGGAATCCTCCGAATCTCCCGAAGTGCAGGGGTTATAAGCATTAGTCACTGCGCCCAGCCCACTTACAAGAAGTCTTTGATTATACATCAGAAATGGAAAAGCCTATGCACCTTGGACTTAATTTATGTGGAGACAATTTTAAAAGCAAAGAATCTTCGGTGTTCTATAAAAAATTCACACATTCAGAGAGGGTATCTTACATAATTTTTAGAGGAAGAAAGAAAATAGTGGACTAAAACATTATTTTAGTGGAGAATGTTCTGTTCCTATAAGGCCCAAGATTACTAACCACTCAGGATGCCAAAGGGGAGATTTTTTAGAGGAATAAAAAATTATTCCAACGTTACCTGATCAATACTAGGAAACAGTGTCTCCTCTAGGAAGCACTCTAAACTTACGTGCTACTGCATGACCTAATACTTTTGTGTCAGTTTTTGTGTGTGTGTGGCTGCAGAAAGCACATTTCCTGCTCATGATTGAAGTGTCAGCCAGTAAGAGACCACCATAACCGTGGTAGGAACCTCAAAAACTGAAGCTGTATTCTGATTTGTAAGAAAACCAACAGCAAGCATGTGTTACAAACTCTTCACTTGATGAAATGATGGTTTGCAGGGTTCCTTCAAATAGGGAACACTTCTAATGTACTGAGAATAGATTCCATATTACAAATACCAATTTGTCATCAGCCTTTCACGTAATTAAACTGCCCTTATTCCAACTCTTCACAATGCCAGTCAGTGGCAAATGGGTTACCACGCATTATGTTTCTGAAAGCTCGAAAGAGTGCACACTATGTGCCCAAAGGCAAGCAAAAAGACCTTAACAGTCAATTGCTTGGTAAATAGATAAAGAAGAGAAAAGCTTATGTAATTGCTACATGCCTTCTATACAAATACATGCATTTCCTGGAACTTGGTAAATGTTTGTTTTGGAAGTAATCTCCACAGTCTTTCCCCATGTTGTTTATCAGTACTGGATTGGGGAGCAGTTTAGACAATAAAGATTTAATTTACCTTTAATATTTTTCTCAACAATATGATTTTAGATTACTTTTGTCACTTCCTATTCCCTCTAACATACAGACAAACTCACATATACACACACATTAATGTCAACCTCGTATGTCTAAAGTGAATTTCCTAAATTCCAAACAACCACCAAAAACTAAATGGCTCTAATCTCTATGCGTGAAGAAAAGGATCAAAGAGTTGCCCAAACACTCTGCTGTAAAGAACACAAATCTACACAATAGTCCATTTTAAATGATCACCCTTATTAGTATGAGTACAACTTCTCTCAATGCTTCTATATTGCTCAGTAAAAAGGACAGCTGGTATTGTTTCAACAATATTTGGAGTAATGAAGCAGATCTAAATTAAAATGTTCCCTACAGCTATACTTTTCTTTAAGAATCTCCCACCCTGTCCTAGATAAAACCCTAGAAACAAGGTATGGGAAACTACCTGGTTTATCTATTATAAGACTAAATACAGCTAAATAAGTGACAGGATTTCAGCCCAAGGTTGAAAGAAGGAATTTACTACAGTATACTTATCTTGCACTCAGAAACAAACCCAAAATAAAGTTAGCTATCTAAGGAGGATTTTTGGTTTGGATTTTAAATTTATTTTAATTTTTTTCTTCAGTAACACTTGGCAAAATATTGAAAAGAGAAGAATCTGCTGGAGAAAAAGTCATTGCAAAAGAAACAACACACAACTGGGTTAATGTCCTTAACACATAAATAAGTCTTATAAAGGAAAAGAGGAATACATTAACAGAGTAACCACATGTAGAAGTAAAAATAATATTAAAATGCTCAATAATAATATAAAAAAGTTCAAGTTATCAATCCAGATTATAATGTATCCTTGAATTGGCTGTTAAAACAAAATGAATTTCAGGGTGGGAAATGGGTGTTCTCATACAGATTGCCACAGAAATATAAACTGTCACATGGCCTCTCTAAAGAACAATTTGGCATATATGTTTCAAACACATAAAAAATATCCACCCTTTTACTTAATTTTACTGCTAGAAATTTATTTTAAGAAAGTAGAGATAGGAAAAAATCTAAAAGTATTTTCATCAGCATGTCATTTATAACAGCAAAAACAAATTTCTAAGATCCCAATAACAGAGGACTGATGTAGGCATAAAATAAAATGTAATGCAGCTACTTAGAATGCAACTGTAAAAGAACATTTAGTGACATGAGAAAATGTTCACTATCTAATACTCAGTGAAAAATATGCTCAGTTACCTTAATTTTATGTCTTACAGTTTTATACCTCTGTTTGTATATGTGCATATATGCATGAACAGAACAGCAGAATGGCTGACACCTAAACAAATGATATCAGTGCTTATCTCTGGGTAGTAAAATAATGGGTAATTTTAAAAATGTTGTCTTCTATGTGCTTATGTTTTTTGGCATTTGCCAATTTCTCATAATGAACAAGTGTAATTCAAGAAAACAATGGGGGAAATATAATTTCTCAGAAAAATAAAATTATGTGACTTCTTATATGTCATACTCAGTTTTTGATAACTAAATAGCACTGCTGAGAATAATGAAAATAACATTTCTGTAAAAGGCTAAAATTGATTCCATGCCCAGAGAAATGGAGGCATCTCTTCTCCACCTGGCAAAAATACCTCTATCTAACCTAATACCATATGAAGTAGCTCTATCTAACCTAATGCCACACTATTAGACTAAGTTTCTCATCTTATCACTAGAATCTATTCCCAGGATAATAGTCAAATTATCCTCATAAGCACTACAAGCTTAGTGAAAGCTACTGTCATTGTAAAACAAGCAGTAAGATGACTACAAACTCTGCTGTGATATCTCTAAACCTCTTTGTACATCTATACAATGGGAATAATAGCACTATGATCCTAGAGGCAGTCTTTCAGCCAAACTAATTGCCCATTATCAGATAAAGTTATTGCTTTTTTATATCAACAACAAAAATGTGTGGCATATTTTATAACAGCTAAGAAGTATTCATTTCCATAATCTAGTGTATTGGAGAGGACATGTTTTGATTGTCTGTATTTTAAACACTGTGTTTTTCTATCTGTTCACTGAGCATGTAAGCAGACTTTAAGAGTTACAGTTAAGCTGATTATTTGGCACATGAAGCTGTGACTATAATTTCCTGAATAAACAAATAATAGTCAACAAATATTTATTGAGCATCTTCCATGTTCCAAGAATTATGTCAAGTACTGAAATAAAATATTTTTAAAATATGGGCAAATCATTCCCCAGATCACATACAGGATAAGATAAGTGGATTATTCCCAAATTTAGTCTAATGATAACGACTAAATATTTATGAATATGAATAATTACCTAACCCTTATATTTGTCTCGTTTCTTCTCTAAATAACTGGAAGAATGTTATTACTTTATAATGCCATTTTACTAAGTTTTGCTTTTTTATTGTGGCAAAGTATACATGGGTTAGAATTTGCCATTTTAACCACTTTTAGGTATACAGTTCAGTCGCATTAATTACAGTCACACTGTTGTACAACCATTACCACCATTCATCTCCAAGAAATTTTTTATCTTTCCAAACTGAAACTCTGTACCCATTAAACAGTAACTTCCGATTCTCTCTTCCTCCCAGCCCCTAGCAACTAGCTTTCTATCTTCGGTCTTGAATCTGACTACTCTAGGTACTTCAGTAAATGGAATCATATCACATTTGTCCTTTGCGTCTGGCTTATTTCACTTAGCATAATATCTTCAATGATCATCCATCTTGTAGCATGTGTCAGAATTTCATTCCTTTTTAATGCTGAATGATATAGCTTATGAATATTTCACATTTTGTTTATCCATTCATCTGCTGACAAAGAGTTAGATTGTTTCCACCTTTTGGCTATTTTGAATAATGCTATAATAAACACCAGCATACAAATGTCTATTCAAGTCTCTGCAGTCAATTCTTTTGGGTACATATCCAGAAGTGGAATTGCTAGATAAGTTTTGCTTTTAAAGCTCCAACTTCCAGTAAACACGTCTTTTGATTTTTAAAAAATCAATTATCATCAAATTCAGTCTCGATACGGAATATTTAAAAGCCAAAGAGCAATTTCATTCTTTCACCATATGCTTTTAAAACCCAAGTTAAAAAAACAAAAGTACTGTTTATATCTATGATGTAACCTATATCTCCCAATAATGCCAGCGTTAGCTAACTTTTCTCTATCAATGTCCATCGCTCTTTGGTACCGTCATCCATAAATACTCTTCCTGCTTCTTCACAGCTAGCCTCTGACCTTTAGTGTCAACCAACAAAGCACTGAACCACCAAACTTCTGTCATTGCATCTGACATGTTCCCCTGACAAGGAACACATTTTTATCTCCCACTTCCTGATAATACAAATGTATTTTAATAATGCCACCAAACACTCACAACTTTGCTATTAAAATGATAATTACTTAATAGGAAGAATTCCTGCCAAATGGAATAAGAACAAAACACTATGTGTCATGTAAAAGTATGATCCTCTTCCAACATAATATTTAATTTCAAACCATCAAAAACCGGATGTAACACCGTTAGCCCATAATACAGATGTTATGATCTGCTACTCAGTGGTGTCAAAAAAGGATTCCACTATACTTAACAAAAATTAATTTGTGAGGATCCTTTGTATTTTCTAAAATTATATAAAGTAGGTAAGGAATTTCATCTCTATTGTGAGTGGAAATATAATCTAGAGATACAAAGCAACCATTTTAAAATTCTTAAATGTGAATTACTGACCACTTGAGAAATGTAGTTTCCTTCAAAAAGAAATAGAGTTTTTATGCCTTGCACACAATCCATAACGTTATGACACCAGTGGCATGATGAAACTGTTAAAGTCTTTCTGACAAAGTAAAGACTGTAATAACTCACTGCCACCTTCATCAAAGCTGGTGAGTTATGGAGTATATGAAGGGTAATTACCCTTCAAATAAAGTATGTGGGCAGTTTCTTATCGTAAATGTTTATTTTAAATATATAAATTATCACACCTTGTTAACAAACAATTCAAAGCAGGCTGAATCATGTGATTAAATTACAAAAGAAAATTACTTTAGATCTGTTAATTTCTTATCCCAGATATCAAATATATGACAATTTCTGTTACTAGAGTCCAGTGAGTTCTACTGAAGTAAACTGAAGCTTTGTGAGTGCAACTGAACTGAAACAGGACGTTCCTCAAGTATTTTTACAGTGACGAAGAGCAAAGGATTTTTCACAGATATGATACTATTTTAGTTCTTAAATCAAAAGCAAATTAATCTATTTTGCCAAATCTGCCAATAGTGATAGCAGCAACCTGGGAATATCTATCATACATAAATAATTTAATAAATCTGAAGCCACAGACTCACTATACTGGCTTAGAGAACTCAGTTCCATAGATGGAAGATATAAATACTGGAAATACCCAACATTTCCTGAGAATAGCCAACATTTTTTTTTCTCTGAAATGCTCTATAATTGGTTGGATTTTCCATTCACTCACCAAGGGATCCATAACTCTGAAGGAACTATAGGTCCCCTAGGAAGTATCATCACATACAGATTTCCTTGCTGAGAGCTGCACAATAGTTCTCTTTCAGGAGTGAAGCAGACTGGGGTCTTGTTCAGGCTGAGTTTAGGTATTTGTCCCCGCAGTTGGGCACAGATTTCCTGGGCTTAGTGAAAGGTACAGAAAAATTTACATTCATATTTTAGCTGTTAAAGGAGGCAGTTTTGTCCAAATAGTTGGGACAGATTTGTCCCCATAGTTGGGAGAGATTTCCTGGGCTTAGCGAAAGGTACAGAAAATATGTCTCCGGTCCCAGAACATGAGAACTCTAGACAACACAGGATAATGGTGGCTACATTTAGAACATGACTGGAACATGCCCAAGTCAGAAGAGCTGTGTGGGTCTGGCGGGACCTAGAAATGCAAATACCGAGAACTGCATCAATTCTTCTGCCAGCTCCCATCCCACTTGAAATAGGTTGAAAAATAAGTGTGGTAAAGCTATTTTGATGAGGATAAATAAAATGCTAAGGATTAAGCATTTCACCTTGGCCTTCCATCAGCATAACAATTTCTAAATTAAGAGATTTTAAGTGAAATTCAGAGTATTATAATTCAACAGCAGTAATGAACAGCCTTAATTTACAAATCTCAGATGGAAGAGTAAGATTTTTTTTCTGCTTCCAGGGATGTTGCCTTCTTTTCATTATAGGGGTCAAATATATCTGCTGGGATCACACTTCGCTTCATAGTTATTTTTTTTTATAAATTTTGATGTAGAATTTTTAAGATACATTCTTGACCTGTATACCACACATCAAAAGAGTAGTAAGTTACTTGTTTCATTTCAGAGTAAATTATTGATTTGCTACTGATTATGCTCAGAATGATGAATGAAGTAGGATTTAAAGCTCTGAAGAATTTGGAGACCAGTACCTTTCTGACCCCCAACTTGGAGCAAAAAAAGGGTATGTGTCTAAGTTGAAAAGTAATTTTTAATTTCTATTTATTTAGAAATTATACTATATTTTTTATGTCTTTCTCCATTTTCTCCAGGATTGGTTCAAAATTTAATTCCTAGAAATCACTGGTTTATAATCATTCCCTTTGATGTTAAGCAGTTCATAAAACTAATAGAAATCACATTAAAAAGACTCAGAAACCCTTAATGGCAACAATTTAGAAAATAAGACTAAGTAGAGAATGAAAAAATGTGATATTAATAAGAGCTTACATTAATGATTGTGAATTAAATTCTAGGCACTATTCAAAGTACTTTCACAGGTTTTAACTCATTGAATGCTTACAAAAAGCCTGAGATGAGTAATACTAATCTCTCCATTTTTGCATATTAGGAAATGAAGGCACAGAGAATTTATGTAAGGTCTGTTCAAAGTCACACCTTCTACATGTGGACAAAACGCAGTCTGGCTCCATAACCTGTGAGCTTACACGACACAAAACTGCCTCTTTTAACAGCTGAAATGTGAGATGTATTCTTGCTTGTCACTTCTCAGTTCTTTCTCTGAAAATGAATGTGTTCACTATATACTTGACCCAAGAATGGAATAGTAAATTTACAAAATGCAGATTTTGTTTTACCGTAATTCTGCTAACATATTCCATAAATTCTAATAATTACTAAAAATAACTTCATATAAATGATTCAACGTAAGATTATAGTTTGTGTAACGTTCAATATATTTGGCTAGTTTGGAAATAAAACAAGCATGTTAAAAATAATTTAGTACATATATAACCACTTGAATGAATGATTTTTAAAAATTTAAATACAATGGTGAAAACTCCCAACACCACACTTTACTCCCCTTTTGTTCCAAAAATCCAGAAACCAAATTTCCAACGAGGCAAAAACATCTCTTACTAAATGCTTGAAGACACCTCATATTCAATACTTTCATGTTTTCCCTAACTTATACTTTCTAAACACATTTCTGCCTTGTTTCATAATGTCACTTAACTAAATCAAAAAGAAACTACATTTTCTTTGACCTCGCTCTCTCTTTCAACCTCTTCAAAATAATCAGTCACCATATTTCACCATTTCTGTTTGTGAAACATCTCCTGATTCCACCACCTCCCTTCCTTCCTATACTACCACTCTAGTTCTTAGCACCATCTTACCTCCACAAGATACTTTTAAAGATAACAGCTCTAACAGGTTGCCTTACCTTCTGGTCTGTATCTTATTTAATCAGTCTCCCACATATTTACCAAAGTTATTTTCTAAAACACAAAAGTATAAAGGTTCTTAACTTTTCAATTGTTTATAACAGAAGTTCTCAAACTTTAAAGGGTATGAGATTCACTTGAAGGGCTGGCTAAAATACAGATTGCTGGGGACTCCCCTTCTCTTTTCTTGTTAAGTAAAACTGGGATGGGGCCCAGATAGCTGCATTTTCTACAAGTTCATAGATGGTGTTAATGCTGTTGGGCTAGCAACACTACTTTTTAGCATCCCAACCAATACTGTGCATTAAAACTACTTGGGATACCTATGTAACAAACCAGCATGTTGTACACATGTATCCCAAAACTTAAAGTATAATTTAAAAAGGAAGAAAAAAGAAACTACTTGAGAAAGTTTTAGAAAGTAACCTGCTGAATCCTAAATGAATTATATGCAGGCCTTTTTTTTTTTTTTTAATTCTCCAGGTGATTCTGATTTGCAGTAGTATAGAGAATCACTTGTGTTTAGTAAGACGTTCCAAATCCTTAACACAGCATTTAAGACCACTCACTTGGGTTTATGCACTTGCTTTGCCTAAAAATATCCTAATCAATGAATAACAGCAATAATAAAGTTTGTCTATCTAAAAGCATGCATTCCCAAATGATTCTGTGAGAATTAAATGAGATAATATATAGTAAATGCCCACCAGTGACTGACACAAAGTCATGTTTCACATAAATGTTAGCATCAATTCAATTCAACAAATATGTATGGCTTACCCTTTGTATGGAAGAGGTTATATTCTGTGCTGAGAATGTTTGGTTGGATAAGACAGAGATGGCACCTGTGCTCAGAAAGCGAAGAGCACAACAGTAATCAGAGTTTAAGCTAATGGATACCAAATGTTAGTTATTTTTGTAAGAAGTACTGCACAGGAGGAGGACGGGATCCTATGAGACTTTACAATTGTGATACCTAAATTTGTCCAGACTTAGGGTGCCAAGAAAACCTGAAATCTGAGGTGTGTGGGTGCAAAGAGGGGACACTAAAAAGTGCATTCTAGGCCAACAAAAGAGCTTGGCCAACTCACTCCCCATTTGTTCCCAACGCTCATAGGCAGGAGCAGCTTAGGTGTGCTGTGCTAGGGACAGAAAAGCTGGTATGACTGGAGCTTGGAGGTCACATAGGGAGAAGTGGAGCACCAAGTAACAACAGAGAGAAAGATGGGGGTAGATCATGCAGAATTTTGAACTTGACTCAAGAGGTGAGGGAAACTATTCAAGTGTTCTGCAATTAGATCTTCCTGAGGCTGTCACCCTCCAGCTGGTATGCTCCCTGATGGCAGACACTGGGCTCTGTTCATCTTCCCCTTTTTATCATAGTCCAGTGGCCCTCATACAGTTGCATGCACATCCCAAGGAATACCCAAAGATACTTCAGTGTGCAAACTGACACAGAGGTAGTTTCAAGAAAATTAATTTCTAGGTCTTTGGTTTTCATTTATATTCTTTCCTAAAACTGTACTGAAACTGAATTTGGAATCTACAGATTATTTTCTCCCACCCAGCTCTTCACATATAGTGGAGCTTGTCTCATGGTAGGAAAACTTCAGGGGACGCAAATAAAATGATGATTCCAAATACTGGTGTTGGTATTTAAAAAATCAGTGATTCTAGGCAACACCTTCTATTGCAACTCAGATGAGTTTTAATCTTTGCTTTTACTGACATTTAAGATAGTGCTAAGCAATGATCATTTAAACTAATTTATGGTTATAGAACATGGAATAATATTTGTCCCAGGAGATTTTGGACATACAAAATTATTTATTTATCTGAAATTCAAATTTAACTGGGCATCTCTATTTTTATTTGCTAAATCTGGCAATACACCCACGTTTTTATTTTGAACTGGATCCCACAAACTATGTAGCTGATCCTGGTCATGACAACAAGTATGAACATTCATTTCATAAGAAAAATAACTGGGTAATTATATATGACACCAGCTGAGATCACACTTAGTGAAAATACCTTTTATTTGAGCTTTTTTCTTTCCTGACCTTGCAACCCCACACAGAAATACACTCTGCTATACAACTTTTTTGCCAAGTTTCCATCTTCAACGTATAAAAGTGGTACTGCCAAGTGGAAAATAAAAACATGAAACTGAAGGCCCATTAGCATCCCAGATACACCAAAAATATGGGGAATAAAATAGAAGGAAAGAAAACTTTGAAAAGGCAGATTTTTCACAAAAGCACAATTTCTCAAAAAAAAAAAAACTTATTGAAAGAAAAAGTCAACATGTTTCCTGTACCAGTATTACCAGTAATAAATAAAATTACAGAGAAAGAGAGAGAGATGGAGAAAGAGAGGGAGCAAGTGCTCTGGGAACTTAATTGATTCTGACTTTTCTACTACCTGGAACTTAAGAACCAAATATTGACTTTGGAACTATCCCTAAATCCTATGACATGATTTTCACTTTTAAATATATGCTTGAAAGATTTGCATTCACTTCTCACTTCTCAATAAATATAGATGTTTTTCTTTCAAGTATCCTTCTAAAACAGCATCAAGTTTTTTCTTTTTTCTATAGCTGTCAGTCATATTTATTACTTGTATCTACTTCAAACTCATTTTGCAATAAAGTATTTCAAAATTTTCTCTTTCCTCTAGGGGAAAAACAAAAATGAAACAAACAAGGAAGATGACTTTATATAATCCTTACATTTCAGATCCGAATTCGTTCCTGATGTGAACTTCATACTAGAGTTCTGCTTTAAATGCTTCAGACATGGACAAGATGAAAGAAGCACTTATAACCTATAAAGAGCAAATTCACCTTTGGTGTAAATGTTGGAGAAGTGTGAGGAATGATTTACTCTTTGAAGAAAATATGATGTGTTCTGAAAGTGTTCAGGTTTGAAATTCTCCAAATGTTGAGCTCCTAGGAATATTCATTTCACAAGCAAAGATGCAAAACCAATCCATCTTTATTCAGTTCAAGATTTAAGGCTGGAGTAAGTAGTGAACAAGAACATGGATGTGGATGGCAGACTGGCCAGCTTCAGATCGCAGACCAGCCACTTATCCTTATGACCTTGAGCAAGTTTTTAAAGTTCCTGATACCTCATCTACATGAGGGAGATGAATGTAACAGTATCTATTTTCATAGAGTTGTTTTAAGTATTAAAAAATGTATAGTTCTTAGAAGAACATGGCCAAGCCACAAGAAGCACATAAAATGTTGTTATTATATTAGTATTAAAAATATTTCTGGGCTAAATCTATGAATGCAAATCCCTGTATATAATAGCTGAACTTCTCCCTTATTTTTCCTGGCATGCATTCTAAAGATCAAGGTCTTAAAGAAAAACGTTATTTTGTCTGTTATTTCCTATCAAGACTTAGAGCTTGCAGAAGGCTAAAAATATTTTATAAATATAGCCTGGCTGATCAGCATTGTAATGGGGTAAAAAGAACAGCACAGGGGACACCAAAGCCATGAATTAAAGTCCTGATTCAGAACTAAGCAGTGAACTACGCTTTAGCGTTTAGGTTTTTAGTCACTTGTAAAATGAGAAGGTACCCACTGAATTTCTAATATTTCTTACAAAACTAAAATTCTGATTTTGTAACCTTTAACACGAATGTCAAGCTTATCATAAAGGAATTCAATGAACTCTGACTTGCCAAAGGACCTTGTTGGAATAGTCTTTCTTGAAATTCTAGTTCTCTATGCTCTCATACTAAAAAATGTATCATCCTATACTGTACATAATCCAACCCTTCTAAAGCCAGGCGATAATATAATCCTAGTGTTGAATGATCAACAACAACAACAAAAAAAGAATGAGGAATTATTAAAAGCTTTTCTTACTGGTTTCACCTGGCAAAAAATTAACAACATCTATAGTATGGTATGCAGTGTTTTCATCCATATTAATTAATATTGTATCATTCTCATGACAGATTATTGTAGCTAATAGAGATCCCAGAGTAGTGCTTCTAAAGCTGGGGCAGCTTTACCCTCCAGGAGACATTTGGTAATGTCTGGAGTCATTTCTGGTTAACACAGCTAGAGTACACTGGCATCCAGTGGGTAGAAGCCAGAGATGCTGCCAAACAGCCTCCAATGCAGAAGACAGCTTACCACACCAAAGAATAACCTGACCCAAAATATTAAAACAAAACAAAAAAAATCGCTGAGGATGAGAAACCTGCCTTAGAGCAATGATTTTTCATGGGGTGCAGTACTGCCCCCTAGTGTGAGATTCAGAAATTTAGTTGTCAGGGCTGGTATGGGGAGAGCTGCCAGCTTGAGTAGGCAGGAGTTCAGTCAGTCCAGAGGTCATGCAATGTGCAAGACCTTTTCTTAATGAACTACTGCACCACATCCTACTTAACTCTCAAATGTCTACAAATCACATAGGTAATAAATGTTTTTCCGATGATCAGAGCTTACCACCCAAATCTATTTTACATAAAAACACAAATATTTTTCACATGGTTCAAAAACCCTTATGTTTAGAATGGAAGTTACTACATGAATCAAGAAAGACAATATTTTGTTTGATTTGGAATTTTGCCAAGAATTCCTCATCATTTTGGAAAAATCACATCACCAACAACAACGTCAATTGTGGTACAGTAGTCTTAACTTATCCTCGGGGCATATGTTCCGACACTCCCAGTAAACGCTTGAAACAATGGGTAGTGCTGAATCCTATATATCCTATGTCTTTTAAAAATTTGATAACCCAGACGGCTAATGGGTGGGTAGCATATGTAATGTGGATACAGTTAGACAAAGATATAAATCACATCCTTGGTTGGATGGAACAGGGTGACATATGTTTTCATCATGCTATTCAGAATGGTGTACAATTTAAGACTTATAAATTGTTTCTGGAACTTTCCACGTAATAATATTTTTGGACCATGGTTGAACAAGGGTAACTGTATTTGGTTCCCTAGAGGGACAGAATTAATAAGATCTATCTATCTATCTTATAAGGGATATATATTTTTTATTAAAATAACATACATTTTTAATTATATTAAAATAACATGTTTTATATTATTTTAATAAAAATTATATATTTTATTAAATATATAAATTCCCTTATTAGAGGAATTTAATATATAAGCTTGAGGAGCATGGAGAGCCAGTCTGAGTCTCAAAGCTGAAGAATTTGGAGTCTGATGTTCGAAAGCAGGAAGCATCCAGCATGGGAGAAAGATGTAGGCTGGGAGGCTAGGCCAGTCTCACCTCTTCACATTTTTCTGCCTGCTTTATATTTGCTGGCAGGTGATTAGATTGTGCACACCAAATTAAGGGCGGGTCTGCTTTCTCCAGCCCACTGACTCAAATGTTAATCTCCTTTGGTAACACACTCACAAACATACCCAGGAACAATACTTGGCATCCTTCAATTCAATCAAGTTGACACACATATTAACCATCACAGTAACTGAAACCACAGATAAGGTGGGAGGGAACTACTTTATTTGAGTGGTCAATATAACAAATATTGCGTTTGTAGCTGTTACACATACTGTTATTCTACATATAGGCTCAAGCTTTTGAACACTTCATTAGGTCTTATGGTGTAATCATAACTAAACATTTACATATTGAATGAAATACATGTTATCTTATTATACATTACTTATTCCTGTACTGTTTTTATGTTAAAATAAGGAATTACATATATATGTGTGTATATATATGCATATTTTTTGAATTGCACATTTAAGCGGGTTATATTACATGTAAATTTCATTTCTTGGTAATTAAGAGGGCACTGCAAAACATAAAAAAGGAGACACTGGATCTAATAGGGTTGAGAATCTTTGCATTATAAAGTACCTCACTCAATTCCTTCACTTTGCAGAAGACAAGTTGGAAGCACAGAAGCTCATCAGGTTTTCTGATGGCAAATCCAGGGAGTTTTCCACAACAGGTAATTCTATTCTACTCTGAATTTATATTCATACTATCAGTAGATCTCTGAGTACTAAGGACTGCCTGATTCAAATGTACAAAAAGTATTCCCTCCAAATACACAAACGAGATACACCTGACCTGTACAGCATCTACGTATAAAATATTACCATAGGAACAATGGCAATGACAAATTGAGAAAACTGCTGTGACCAACCCACCAGAAAACTAAGCTTCATTCATTTGGTTGTTTGCCTATGCAATCTTCCATGTAAAAACAAAGTGAATGAAAATGAAAATGACTCATTTCAGAGGTTTCTAATTTGGTAAGATTTAATCACCACAGGTCTCAAGTTTCCTCTGGAACAAAATGCCACAGACCAGGCTTTGGAAGGAAAACAATAATAATAATCTACTTCAGCAGTCCTGTGATTCATTTTATCCATCATACAGGGTCCAGTTTTTATTTCATTCTAAATGCCAGGGAAACCAAATGCCAGTTTTGATTATTCTGAATCCTTAATATGATTTTTGGTAATGTTACAATCTCCTTCCTGAAACCTTAATTTTCCCTCTTGTTTACTTGTCAAATAAACATTAATTGAATGCTCCTTGTCTAAATACTATACAGAATGCTCTGGGGAATTTTAAATTAAAGACGAACTGTCTACCTTTGACAATGATACCATCTAATGGGGAAGACAGAACAAATATAAACATATAAACACAAGTATAGGGCAAAATCAAGGAGCATGCAGAAGAACAAATGCAAGTATCACAGGAGGACACAAATCAACTCTTCAAAAAAAGGCAAGTGGAGAGGTGAGAGCAGAAAGACAACTCTCCCACCTTCTTTTTAATTCTCTATGATGCAGGTTTTCTCCTTTAATTTTTTTCTGCCTAATGGGGTTCAAGAGGTGCTTACTTGATCTCGACCGGCCAACCCCAAGATGACACAATGCCATTCAACTGAGAAGTCACAAGTAACATAATTCTGCCTGCAGAAGAAATGATCGTAGGTCTCTCAAGGGCAAACCATAATTTGTCAGGTGACCTTTCATTTACAGCCCACAGAAGAAAAATAAATAGAATTATCCCATATTAATCTCTAATCCAGCAAACAACTTTCTCTCTTTTTACAATCCATAAAAATAAGAACAATAGCTTAAATGACCTTTGCTTTGTAGAAAAAAAAAAAGCTTAAGCCAATATGCTCTCTATTTCTGGGGGAAAATAAAATACCTCCACAGAGGAAACCAGGCCCGGGAATGAATGGTGACATTCCCTATTTCTCACATATTCAAGTATAAATCACTAACCTCTTAGCTGAAGGGCTGTTTTCTTAATGTGAATATTACCTACAAATTCCGGGAAGAAAGGGCCTCAGATGGGTTAATTTTTAAATTTTCTAGTAGAATTCCTCTCTCAGACAATTAGGTCATTTTTTTTTCCAGAAACCGCCACTTAAATACTTAACTTTACTAGAAAGTTTTATTCATTTAACTAATATTTATAGAACACCTTATATGTTCCAGGAAACTGTCGTGAAAATCCCAGCCTAAGAAGCCTCAATTCTAGTGGGAACAGATAATAGGGCTGGGGGAGTAAATTATATGTTAGATAATAACAAGGTTTATGGGAAAAAGGAGAGCAGGGCAAAACAATCAAGTAGTAGAAGTGAATGTTTGCAATTTTAAAAAGGGTAGTCAAGGTAGGTCTCAATGAGTAACAATGAGACTTGAACAGTTTTCAGTTCCTAAAAAATCACTCCCCTTTCTCTCTAGATTATGTCCATTCATAATGTTGCTTCACTTTTTCCATTTTTATATTATCCACTTTTATTGCTACATGGTGATTTTGAAAAATATTCAACTAAGATAAAGTTCCATATTCAGAAAACTGCCCTACAATACAAATATCCCTTAATTCTAGTATTAAGTAGTTAAGAATAAAAATGTAAAATTATAAAACAACTAAAATAAAAAACTTTTCTGTATAATTGCAAAAACAAATCAGAAAATACAAGGAAGCAGGAGGGAAGAAGCACCCATTCACAAAATTTAAAAACAAAAACCAAAAAACACCACTAACTATGAAGAAATGCCCTAATAGGAAATGTGTGACATACAAAAGGAAAAAAATTTTGCTGAGAACTATAAATGCAGTTGTAGTTATATAACAATGTGAAATACATATTGTTGTCCAGTATCCTAGTACTATAAAAAAAGTTCCAGAGATCTTTTGCAGAACAATGTGAATATACTTAATACTACTGAACTGTACACTCTAAAAATGTAAATTTACATTTACATTTTAACCACATTTTTAAAAAGTTCTAAAAATAGACAAACCTGACAAAATAACAATGGGGAAAGGATTTCCTATTTTATAAATGCTTCTGGGAAAACTAGCTAGCCATATGCCGAAAATTGAAACTGGACCCCTTCCTCATACCTTATATAAAAATTAACTTGAGATGGATTAAAGACTTAAATATAAAATCCAAAACTATAAAACCCTAGAAGAAAATCTAGGCAATACCATTCAGGACATAGGCATGGGAAAAGATTTCATGACAAAAACATAAAAAGCAATTGCAACAAAAGCAAAAATTGACAAATGCAACCTAATTAAACTAAAGAGCTTCTGCACAGCAAAAGAAACTATCATAAGAGTGAAAAGATAACCTACAGAATGGGAGAAAAGTTTTGCAATCTATCCACCTGACAAAGGCCTGATATCTAGAATCTACAAGGAACTTAAACAAATTTCTAAGAAAAAACAACCCCATCAAAAAGTGGGCACAGGACGATATGAACAGACACTTCTCAAAAGAAAATTTATGTGGCCAATAAACATATGAAAAAAGCTCAACATCACCGATCATTAGAGAAATGCAAATCAAAACCACAATGAGATACCATCTAATGCCAGTCAGAATGGTGATTATTAAAAAGTCAACAAACAACAGATGGTGGCAAGGCTGTGGAGAAATAGGAATGCTTTTACACTGTTGGTGGGAATGTAAATTAGTTGAATCATTGTGGAAGACAATGTGGTGATTCCTCAAGGATCTAGAACTAGAAATGCCATTTGTCCCAGCAATCCCATTACTGGGTATATACCTCAAGGAATAAAAATCATTCTATTATAAAGATACATGCACACATATGTTTATTGCAGCACTATTCACAATAGCAAAGACATGGAGTCTACCCAAATGCCTATCAATGATAAACTGAACAAAGAAAATATGGTACATATGCACTGTGGAACACTATGTAGCCATAAGAAGGAATGAGCTCTTGTCCTTTGCAGGGACATGGATAGAGGTGGAAGCCATTATCCTTAGCAACTAACACAGGAACAGAAAACCAACAGGGATGTTCTCATTCATAAGTGGAAGCTGAACAATAAGAATACATGGACACAGGGAGGGCAGCAACATACATGGGGGCCTTTCAGGGTGTGGTAGGGAGGGACAGCATCAGAATAAGTGGCTCATGCTTAATACCTACGAGATGGGTTGAGAGGTACAGAAAACCACCATTGCACATGTTTACCCATGTAACAAACCTGCACATCCTGCACATGTATTCCAGAACGTCAAATAAAATAAAATTAAATTTAAAAAATTAAGTTCCAAAAATAGACAAAAATACTTAAAGTAACACAAAATTCTTCATATTACACCAAAGTACCAACACTATAGACCAGCGAATAGTGTCATATTGACAACCTTGCTTTAAAATTTTTTTCAGGCCATATTCCATTTGACCAAATTATCTAAAGTACAATAAAAGTCGTATTTAATTTGATGGGGAAGAAACAATGATTCATTTAATGATGTTGAATCAATTAGTAAAATCCATGGGAAAAAATACATAGACAATATCTTACGACATATTTGAAATTAAATTCCAGAATTAAGTAGTTAAGCATAAAATGTAAAATTACAAAACAACTAGAATAAAAATATAGGTAACTATTACCTGACTTTGCAGTAAGAATATTTTTATAAAAATAAAAATAATAGAGGGAAATAAAAGAAATAGAAAAATAGAGAAGATAAATGTATTGAATTTATCTTCACTAATTGAAATAATTATCTTTAATAACTGAATTACAGAAAAATTAAAATATTAAGTATGTTTAAAAAAATCCACCATGTATACAACCAAAAGGCAAACAAAGAGACAAAATGAATTGCAAAATATCTGACAATGGGTTGATAACCTTTATAAATAGTTCACAGGTATCAATATGTAAAGAACAAATAACAGATATAATTATAGAAGTTACAAAAGAATAAAAAATTTAAGATGTTCAATAAGTACATGAAAACTGTACAACCTCAATAGTAATTAAAGAAACAGCAATACATAAATACAGACTTCTTATACCCTATTATACATAGCTTTAAGTTTTGTATGTCTGCTCTCTATCTGCTTTCTAGCTTCATCCTTCCACAAGTATTTTAGCTAGAAATAAAATTTTCTGCTATTTTCCAGATGAAAAAACTGACACAGAAAGGTCACATTCCAAGGCACAGTAGTCTGACTTTGGAGTGGCTCTCTTAATCCCTACACTATACTGCTACCATAAGTAAAAATAAGAGAAAACTATACACCTTTGGTGGGAGTATAAATTAGTTCAACCATTGTGGAAAGCAGAAGGAGTATGGCAATTCCTCAGTGTGCTAAAAGTAGAGCTACAATTTGATCCAGCAATCCCATTACTGGGTATATACTCAGAGGAACATAAATCATTCTATCATAAAGACACATGCACATCAATGTTCACTGCAGCACTATTCACAATAGCAAAGATATGGAATCAACCTAACTGCTCATCAATCACAGACTGGATAAAGAAAATGTGGTTAGATATGCTGTGGAATACTATGCAGCTATAAAAAAGAGTGAGATCATGTCTTTTTAGGAACATGGGTGAAGCTGGAGGCTTTAACCTTGTCAAACTAATGCAGGAACAGAAAACCAAATGCCCCAAGTTCTCACTTAAAGTGGGGGCTAAATGATAAGAACTGTGAACACAACATGAAGAAGGAAACAACAGACACTGGGTCTACTTGAGGGTGGAGGGTGGGGGGAGGGAGAGGAAGAGAAAAGATAGCTATTGGGTACTGGGCTTAATACCTGGGTGACAAAATAATCTGTACAACAAACCTCTGTGATACAAGTTTACTTATGTAACAAACCTTCACAGGTACCCCCAAACCTAAAATAAAAGTTAATAAAAAATAAATAAGTTAATTAACTAATTATTTAAAAATAAAAAGGAGAAAGCTTTTTACTGTATTAAATGTTGTCTGGGGCAGACCTCCATAACTAGGCCCACAAGCCAAATGCCCTGCTCACTGTTTCTGCACTGCCTGCAAGCTAAGAATGAATGTTTTTTACATTTTTTAATTGTTGAAAACAAATCTTAAAGAGAGCAAGCAATACTTTGTTTCACATAAAAATCATGAAATTTGGGTGAGATCCAAGATGACCGATTACTAGCAGCTCAGGATTGTAGCTCCCATTGAAAGCACAAAGAACAGAGGATGCCAAAGTTTCAGACGAATTTTTGTTCCTCACGGACCAGGAGATTCCCAGCAGAGGAGCCCCACAGGTTGCCAGCACGACTCTTGTGGCTGGTGTAGCGGTTTTGCCGGTGCCTTGGTGCGGCAGTTCTTGGTGCAGAGTAAACTGGACTGGGTCCCCTTCTGGTCGACATTTGGAGCTCCAGGAAGGCAGAGTCGCCTATTCAGCTGATTGAGAAAGGGACTCAAGAGAGAAGCCAGACCGGAGATTCCTGGGCAGAAAAGCACCATGAACCTTAATGCCATTGTTTTAGCTGGGTCAGTGGGTTGCTAAGATTCCGGCGCTGAGAATCAACACGTTTGACATCCTCTCAGAGACCTAATTTGAAAGTCAGTAATTACCAAGATGACAGATGGATAAATTTACAATGATGGGAAGAAACCAGTGTAAAAAGGCTGAGAATACCCTAAATCAGAATGCCTCTCCCTCTACAGAGGATCACAGTTCCTCATCAGCAGGGGAACAAGGCCTGATGGAGAACGAGTGCATTCCATTAACAGAATTAGGCTTCAGAAGGTGGATAATAAGAAACTTCTGTGAGTTAAAAGAACATGTTCTAGCCCAATGTAAAGAAACTAAGAACCTCGGAAAAAAAAAAGGTTTGACGAAATCATAATGAGAATAGAGAATTGAGAGAGGAATATAAGTGAATTAATGGAACTGAAGAAGACAATATGAGAACTCTACGAAGTATGCACAGGTTTTAACAGTCGAATTGATCAAGCAGAAGAAAGGATATCAGAGATTGAAGACCAACTTAATGAAATGAAATGAGAAGACAAGATTAGAGAAGAAAGAGTAAAAAGGAATGGGCAAAGTCTCCAAGAAATATGGGACTATGTGAAAGACCTAATTTATGTTTGATAGGTGTACCTGAATGTCATGAAGAGAATGAATCCAAGCTGGAAAATATTCTTTAGGATATTATTCAGGAAAACTTTCCTAACCTAGTAAGGCAGGACAATACTCAACTCGAGGTAATACAGAGACCACCACAAAGATATTCCTCAAGTAGAGCAACCCCAAGACACATAATTGTTAGATTCACCAGGGTTTAAATAAAGGAGAAAATTCTAAGGGCAGCTAGAGAGAAAGGTCAGGTTACCCATAAAGCGAAGCCTATCAGACTCACAGCAGATCTCTCAGCAGAAACCCTACAAACTAGAAGAGAGTGGGGGTCAATATTCAATATCCTCAAAGAAAAGAATTTTCAACCCAGAATCTCATATCCAGCCAAACTAAGCTTCATACATGAAGGAAAAATAAAATTTTTCACGAACAAGCAAGCACTCAGAGATTTCATCACCACTAGGCCTGCTTTACAAGAGCTTCTGAAAGAAGCATTACACACAGAAAGGAACAACCAGTATCAGTCATCCCAAAAACTTATTAAAAGGTAAAGAGTATCTCCACAATGACGAATCTATATCAACTAATGGGCAAAATAGCCAGATAGCATTAAATGACAATACTAAACTCACAAATATTAATATTAATCCTAAATTTATATGGATTAAATGCCCCAATCAAAGACACAGACAGGCAAATTGAATAAAAAGTCAAAACCCATCGGTACGCTGTATCCAGATCCATCTCATAAGCAGGGACACACAAAGACTCAAAATAAAGGATTGGAGGAAGACTCACCAATCAAATGGAGAGCAAAACAAAAAACAAAACAAAAAAAAGCACGAGTTGTAACTTTCATCTCTGACAAAATAGATTTTAATAGTAAGAAAGACTAAAAGAAACATAGAAGGACATTACATAATGGTAAAAGGATCAATGCAACAACAGGAGTCAATGATCATAAATATAATATGCATCCAATATAGGAACACCTAGATACATAAGACAAGTTCTTAATGACTTATAAAGAGACTTGGACTCCCGCACAATAATAGTGGGAGACTTTGACACCGCATTGTCAATATTCGAAGGATCAACGAGATAGAAAATTAACAGGGACATCTATGATTTGAACTCAGACCTGGAACAAGTAAACTCAGTGAAAATTTATAGAATTCTTCACACCAGGTCCACAGAACATACATTTTTCTCAGTATCACATTACACTTGTTTTGAAAGTGACCACATAATTGGAAGTAAATCACTCTTCAGCATTTGCATAGCATTTCACAGACTTGAATGAAATATTGGTTGGCTGTTTGTTATTTTCTTCCCTTATTCCTTCCTGTCTCCGCTGTTAAGCACAATTATCGGCATAAGAGAGGTTTTTAATACCTATTTTTAGATTGCATTCCAGCCTGGGCAATAGAGCAAGACTCATGTTCTCTCTCCCCCTTTTACTTTCTCTTTCTTTCTTTCATAAAAAAAATCATATGACATTTAATTTCAATGTCCCTAAATAAAATTTTAAGTATTGTCTATTGTTGCTTGTGTGCTATAACAAAAGAGTTGAGTAGCTGCAACAGAGATCACATGTGGTCTACAAAGCCTAAAGTATTTACCATCTGGTCCTTTACAGAGAGTTTGCTAACTTCTACTACAGGATGTGGTAAACTGTGAATTCTTCCACATTGTCACTGGAAATGGCAATCAAATATAATACAAAGCAAGAACTATAAATCTTCATAACTCAGTAATTTTAGTTTATCACAACAAAATGTAAAATTTACAGAAAATGGTGTGCAAAAATATTGTAGCACTTGTGAACCCAGGAAATCTGACTCTTGGCCCCCTAAGCTCAGGACTGGGTCTAGCATGAGGTCTGTACTTAAATACTGAGCCAATGTCTTGACTCCCAAGGAAGTAAAATAGTTTTCCAAGTTTGTCAAGTAACACCCATTAAAATTGGCATTCCTGAAGTCCTATTACTCTGAACTGCCAACACCTTGATATTATTACCACCAAGGTATATGACATATTTATTTCAAAATACATTGTTTTGGTAGGTTGAATCACACGAAACTCCCAGATATCTGAAAATGTATGATGCATCTAAACTCATGAAATGAGAAGGTAGACACAGTTTAAAAATAAAATCTATCCTAAGTATGTATGAACCCAAAATTGACAGTTTACTTTGAGCAAAATATCAACATCTGTCACATAAATTAATATAATTTCTCAAATTTTGTTTTATAGTTTTGTTGGCATTTAATTAGTAAATTTGTTTTATTTTATAGCTGTGTAAGTGCTATAAACTAAGACATTTACTCCAACTTTGAATATATTTATGTAACATTATGAAAAATATAATTAAGTCAAACTGGAAGTGAGGATGTTTTCCTCCGAAAGGGGTCTGTATAGTTCATACATTTGAGAACCATGTTCCTATCTCTTGAATTGCACAAGCATCCTATCACATAAGTTTGAGAAAAAACAAAATGCAATCCCCTCTTGCTCTGTCTCACAAGCTTGGTATTGGTGGGCAACCACACAGGGAAAGAATCAGGATGAGGAAGAAAGCACAAAATGAACCATTTTCAAACTCCCTCACATGCAAAACAGAACAGTTACCTTTATGAGCCTTAATTTTCTCCTCTGTAAAACAGGGATGAAGGTTTACACTGCAGAGTCATAGAAAACATTAGAGGTACTCTACGTAAGGTATACAATGTATAATAATAATGATATCCAACATTTACTAAGCAGTTAACCCCGTGCCAGGCATTTTCTATGCATTTTATGTGCATTAATCTCAGAGAATAATTACAGCCAACACACTGTATGAAGTGACACCAAAACAATCCTGTTTCAAAAAGGATAAAGCTGAGACACTCAGAGGGTTGTCAGTAATTTGCCCAAGGTCACATAGCTATTACAGTAAGAGGCAGAGTCAACACTTGGCTCAAATGTCTAATTCCAGAAGGAACCTGGTTTTCCTCTCCACTCTACAAAATGACCTCCACAAATGGGAACCATTATTATGATTCTGATGTCCATAGTTTACAAGGAAAAGAAAACATAAATATTTCTTCTTTTTTTTTTTTTGAGACAGAGTTTCACTCTTGTTACCCAGGCTGGAGTGCAATGGCGCGATCTTGGCTCACCGCAACCTCTGCCTCCTGGGTTCAGGCAACTCTCCTGCCTCAGCCTCCTGAGTAGCTGAGATTACAGGCACGCACCACCGTGCCCAGCTAATTTTTTGTATCTTTAGTAGAGATGGGGTTTCACCATGTTGACCAGGATGGTCTCGATATCTTGACCTCGTGATCCACCCACCTCGGCCTCCCAAAGTGCTGGGATTACAGGCTTGAGCCACCGTGCCCGGCCTAAATATTTCTTCTTTTAAACCCAGCCACAGCCTTCTAACACACCACAAGCCCCTCTAGGGTCAGGTAGGTGGCAGAGGACTACAAGCCATTGGGGTGACAAATCTTTTCAAAACATTTCGTTATAGTTGGCACCAGACTTCTCTCTATAAAATCTGAAGCATACGGAGCAACTTTATTTTTGAAAGGCTTCAAAATTCTAGCCAATAACAGCATAAACATTCATTCCCTCCTCTCAGGAATTTGAAAGGTCACTTCCCCAGTTTCTTCCCTTTGTGATCCTGTAGTTGAAAATGCTAGACCAAGACACCAGGCATGAAGACAAAGTAGTTAGGAGAAGGAACTGGTCATAGCTTCACCAAGGTTGTTGTACAGATGAAAATCTGCTTGGTAAACATTGTGAAGTTGGTAACTTAAATCCCAGGAGGGCTACGATTTCAAAATTAAGACTACTTTCTTCCTAGCTTCTATGTTTCCCCTCTTTAGAGTGCAGCACTAACAACAAACTTCAATTTTATCCCCATTTGGCAAATGGGTTTGTTTTCATTTATAAAAGACAACCAAAATCATTATTATAACAGAACTATAGAATGTTTAGCAATGGAAACCAAAAAGGTTACTAGGTGGCATAGTTCCCAACCACCCCTAAACTCCATGCCCTGGAATCAAGTATATATTGTACTGAAAAATAAAGGTTTTAAATTTATAGTACTGACCTCTCTCAACTTGTCTGAAGAGAATCTAAATAGCCAGTAGGAGTTGATAACTCCCAAAATGCTAAACCAAAACTGTGGCTTTTTTTTTCTCTACACAACTGCAGCCTTCAAATGGCTCCACTATATAAAATATTATATGGACATACTGTAACAGCAGGTTTGAAAATAAATATAAACCCCTTCGGGGATAAATACAATGGTTATCACCTCAAAACAAACAAACAAAAAGCCTAGAGACACAATTAAAGCTATTTTTCATGGACTACAGAGAGTATTTGTAAAAATTATTAACTATTATTAAAAGACAGTTCCAAAATCATTCTATGAGAGCAATATTACCCTGATACTACAACCAGACAAAGATAATTAAAAAAAGAAAATATAGGCCAATATCCCAATATCCTTGATGAGCATTGATACAAAAGTCCTCAAAAAATTATAGCAAATTGAGTGCAATTAACACATTATAAAGATCATTCATCATGACCAAGTGGGATTTATCCCAGGGATGCAAGGAAGGTTTAACATATACAAATCAATCAATGTGATATATCATTTCAATAGAATGAAAGACAAAAAACATATGATCATCACGATTGATGCTAGAAAAGCATATAATAAAATTCAACATCCTTTCATGATAAAACCCACAGAAAACTGGGTCTAGAAGGAACACATTTCTACATAATAAAAGCCTTATGTGACAGACCCACAGCTAGTATCTTCCTGGATGGAAAAAAACTGAAAGCCTTTCCTCTAAGATCTTTATGACAAGGATACCCACTGTCACTTGTTATTCAACGTAGTACTGGAAGTCCTATCTAGAACAATCAGACAAGAGAAAGAAATAAAGGGCATCCAAATGGAAAAGAAAGAATTCAAATTATCCTGGTTTGCAGGTGATATGACCTTATATCTGGAAAAACCTGAAGACTCCACTAAAAACTGTTAGGACTAATAACCAAATTCACTAAAGTTGCAGAATACAAATCAATATACAAAAGACCAACATACAAAAATCAACAGCATTTCTATATACCAACAGCAAACAATCTCAAGAAATTTTTAAAAATCCTATTAACAATAGCCACAAATAAAATTCAATACCTATGAACTAATCAAAGATGTAAAAGATCTCTACAATGAAAACTATAAAACATTGATGAAAGAAACTGAAGAGGACACACATAGACATACAAATGAAAATATACCTTATGGTCATGGATTGGAAGAATCAATATTGGTAAAATGTCCATACTACCCAAAGCAATCTACAGATTCAATGCAATCTCTATCAAAATACCAGTGATATTCTCCAAAGAGGGAAAAAAATCCCAAGATGTATATGGATTCACAAAAGACCCAGAATAGCCAAGGCTGTCTTGAGCAAAAAGAACAAAACTAGAGGAATGACATTAACTGACTTTAAATTATACCACACAGCTACAGTAACCAAAACAGCATGGTACTGGCATAAAAATGGACACATAATCTGATGGAACAGAACAGAGAACCAAAAAACTAATTCAAACATCTAAATGAACTCATTTTCAACGAAGTTGACCTGAACAGACATTGGGGAAACGACAGTCTCTTCAATAAATGGTGCTGGAAAAACTGGATGCCTATATGTGGATGAATGAAACTAGGTCCCTATCTCTTACCATATACAAAAATCAAATCAAAATTGATTAAAGACTTAAATCTAAGAACTCGAACTACAAAAATTCTACAAGAAAGCTTTGGGAAAACTCTCCATGACATTGGTATGGGGAAAGATTTCTCGAGTAATGCCCCATAAGCACAGGCCACCAAAGCAAGAGTGGACAAATAGGACTCCATCAAGTTAAAGAGCTTCTGCACAGCAAAGGAAACAATCAACAAAGTGAAGAGGCAATCCGCAGAATGGGAGAAAATGTTTGCACACTATCTATCTGACAAAGGATTAGCAAACAGAATATATAAGGAGCTCCAACAACTCTACTGGAAAAAAAAATCTGATAATCCAGTTAAAAAATGGGCAAAAGATCTGAATAGACATTTCTCAAAAGAAGACATACAAATGACAGAGAGATATATGAAAAGGCACTCAATTTCATTGATCAGAGAAATGCAAATAAACACTACAATGAAATGTCCTTTCACCCCAGTTAAAATGGCTTTTTTTCCCAAAAGACATGCAGTAACAAATGCTGGTGAGGATGTAGAACAAAGGGAACCCTTGAACACTGTTGGTGGGAATATAAATTAGTAAAATCACTATGGAGAACAGTTCGAAGTTTCCTTAAAAAACTAAAAATAGAGCTACCATAAGAGTCAGTATTTTCCTTTCTTTGGAGTCTCTATGTCCCACTGCTAGATATGTACCCAAAGAAAGGAAATCAGTATGTTGAAGAGATATCTGCACTCTCATGTTTACTGCAGCACTGTTCACAATAGCCAAGATTTGGAAACAACCTAAGTGTCCATCAATAGATCAATGGACAGAGAAAATATGTACATATACAGAATGGAGTACTATTTAGCCATAAAAAGAATGGGATCTGCCATTTGCAACAACATGGATGTAATTGGAGGTCATTATGCTCAGTGAAATAAGCCAGGCACAGAAAGACAAGTTTTGTGTGTTCTCACTTGTTTTTGGGAGCTAAAGACAAAAACAATTGAACTCATGGAGATAGCAGAATGATGGTTATGAGACTGGGAAGGGAAGTGGAGAAGTTGGGGGGGGGATGGTTAATGGGCATAAATAATGAAAGAATAAATAAGATCTAATATGTGATAGCACAACAGGGTGACTACAGTCAATAATAATGCGCATTTTAAAATAACTAAAAAAGTACAATTAGGTTGTAACACACAACAAAATGTGTGAGGTAATGGATACCCAATTTACTCTGATGTGATTATTACATATTGTATGCCTGTATCAAAGTATCTCATATGCCCCATAAATATATACACCTACTAGGTACCGAGAAAATTAAAAATTAAAAAAATTTTAGAAAAAATTTAAAAAGAAATGGTTAGGTATGAATCAGAGTAGATAATACTAATGGTAGTAACAGTAGTTAACACGATTATAGTAATTATAGAAGTAGTAGTAGTCTTTGTCGTTGTTATCACTGTAGTGTACTGAGTACTTGCTGTGTGCTGGTCTCCATTCTAGGTGCATTATACAGATGAGCTTATTAATTCCCACATGACTATTTTTCCAGAGTGACACAGGCCCCAATCCAGAGCCTGTGGATTCAAATCCTGGTCTCACCACTTAAAACCTATACCTATATGACCTTGGGCAAACTACTTTAACCTCTGTGAGCCTCATTTTCCTAAATCTACTTGAGAGGACACCAAGAGGAAATTTGTTTTTACAACAGCAGCAAACTCTAATATTCATTATTTGCCTTTTTCCTTATTTTTTTCTATAAAAAACAATAAACAGAAATAAACAATCTATGGCTATTTTTCCTTTAGTGAAAATCTTCATGCAGCAATAATCATGAAGCAATTTAATGAAAGTACAGCAATTAAGAATCTTTTCTATCACATAGCTATTTGGAATGTAGGGGCTGTACTAAGAAAGATCTGGTTGACAACAAACAGCTACTTTTGTAGATAAAGGTCAAGTATTCAATTTCTGTTCACTATATCTGCACGAATTCCTACAACAGGCTTCTTAAATATGCTCATGTGCCATGCATTTTGTTGTGTGTTAGAACCTAATTATAGTTTTTTAGTTGTTTTAAAATGTATATTATTATTGGCTGTAGTCACCCTGTTGTGCTATCATGTACTAGATCTCATTTATTCTTTCATTATTTATGCCTATTAATGAACCCCACCTCCCCTCCAACTTCTCCACTTCCCTTCCCAGTCTCTGGTAACTGTCATTCTGTTAGGAAATGTAAAATGGTTAAACTTTTAAACTGGCCAGCCAGGTACACAGGGAAGCAAAACAACAGATTCAGATACCTTCCTCCACATCAAGCACAGGCTATCCTAACACCAGAATAAGAGGCCATGTGAAGATTAAAGCATGCTCACCAGATGAAATGGGACATCTTAATGCCGAATCTGGATAAAATGCCACAAAAGATGCACTTATATATCCTCCAACATCAACAGGTCAAAATGTGTCCAGTTCTTTTCTGCGCTATCAAAAAACAGTAGCGCAAAATAAAAACAAACCAAATGAAAACTGATGCGAAAAAAAGTATATAATATTAAAGAAAGTTTTAATTCTAAGAGGAAGTAAATTTTTACAAACCAAGGCTAGGGCATTTAATAAGATAAAAATCATGAGCCCTTCTGGGTGTTTAACAGGAGAGGTCAATCTGTGTCATGGAACCACATGTGGCCTTCCAGAAAGTTAAAGTGTCTATAGGAACTAGATTTTACAGAAAAAGAAAGGAAGAAGGAAAGAAAGAGAGAAAGTAAAAAAAGAAAGAAAGAGAGGAAGGACAGAAAGTCAAAGTGTAGCATGATGGCCAAAAAAAAAACCCCAAAAACTTGAAGCAATAAAAAAATTCACACACAAAAAGTCCACATAAAGATTATATTAATAAATATATGAATGGGATATTTTTCCACTAATGTCAGTATAAAAACTGAATGTACTATTAAAATCTGGAGAAAAATTTAATGAGTTCTTTTGCTCCTTCTCTTGGCTGGCCTGCTCTACTCTAATCTAGATCAAGTTAAAATTAACAGGACTTATTGAACTCTGAATAAGTTTATGTGAATGTTCAGAATTTCACATGTAACTTTCATCAAATATTTCATTTATTTTGCCTTATATCAGGGGTCCCAAGCCCTCTGGCCACAAACTGATACTGGCCTGTGGTCTGTTAGGAAAAGGGTCACACAGCAAGAGGTGAGCAGTGGGCAAGCAAACCAAGCTTCATCTGTATTTAGAGTCACTCCCCATAACTCACATTACCACCTGAGCTCCGCCTTCTGTCAGATCAGCTGCAGCATTAGACTCATAGGAGCAGGAACCCTAATGTCACCTGGACACAAGAAGGATCTAGGTTGCAGTCTCCGTATGAGAATCGAATGGCTGATGATCTATGACTGTCTCCCATCATCCCTAGAGGACAATCAAGTTGCAGGAAAGCAAGCTCAGTGGTCCCACCAATTCTACATTATGGTAAGTTGTGTAATTATTTTATTATATATTACAATGGAATCATAATAAAAATAGAGTGCACAATCAATGTAATGCACTTGAATCATCCCAAAACCATCCTGCACCCCAGTCTGTGGAAAAACTGTCTTCCATGAAACTGGCCCTGGTGCTAAAAAGGTTGGGGACTGCTGCCTTGTACCATGTGGGAAACGAGCTCTACACCTAATTTACCATTTTAGTAACACAGAACTAATTCACCACATTTGTAATTACACTTTCTTGTATGTGTATTGTATCATGATGATATGGGTTGAGTTGTGGCCCCATACAAAAAAGATGTTCAGGTCTTAATTTTCAGTACCTGTGAATGTGATGAATTGGAAATAGGGTCTTTGCAGATGATCTCATTAAGATGAGATCATTAGGGCAGACCTTAATACAGTATTACTGTGTCCCTATAAAAAGAGGAAACTTGGACTCAGAGACAGACAAACAAAGAGGAAGACAGGAAAGATGAAGTAAAGACACAAGGAACCATGTACAGCCAAAGAACATCTGAGGCTATCAGAACACGAGAGAGAGGAATGGGACAGGCTCTCCTTCACAGCCTTCAGAAAGAACCAACCCTGCCAATGTACTGATGTTGGACTTCTAGCCATAGAACTGTCAGACAACACATTTCTGTGGTTTAAGCCACCCGGTTTACGGTGCTTTGCTACAGCAGCTGCAGGAAACTAATACACAGGCTGTAGATAAAGTTGGCCCAAGCTTGCGTAGTGTAGCTGGAAGCTTAAGAATCCTCACAGAATTCCTGCTGCACACACGTACGTGACTGTACACTGTGTGAAACGGTGTGAAGAACCTGCAGTTTAGATAAGGATATGAAATACACCCATCTTAAATATTAAAACTAATGTCTTACATTTGCTTACAATGCTTTGTACATGTGTTACTTCATTTATTCTCCACTACTACACTGAATGAAAGAAGGGGGTCTGGGTATTTTCATCTTATTGACAAGGATCCTGAACGTTGACTGTTTTGGACAATGTCACATATATACATGGCAGAGCAATTACTGGTGCCAAATCTTTTCTAGGGAAAACGAATACAATCATAATTTTTTTTTTTTGAGACAGAGTCTCACTGTGTCACCAGGCGCCAGGCTGGAGTGCAGTGGCGCGATCTCGGCTCACTGCAACCTCCGCCTTCCGGGTTCAAGCAATTCTTCTGCCTCAGACTCCGAGTAGCTGGGATTACTGATGCGTGCCACCATGCCCAGCTAATTTTTGTATTTTTAGTAGAGACGAGGTTTCGCCATATTGGCCAGGATGGTCTCTACCTCTTGACCTCGTGATCCACCCGCCTCAGCCTCCCAAAGTGCTGGCATTACGGGTGCGGCCTCCCAAAGTGCTGGCATTACAGGTGTGAGCCACCACACCCAGCCAGTCATAAATATTTTAATCGGAACAATGGTGGCACTTTAAAAGTAGTGCTTTTTCAAGTGACCCAAGGAAGAAGTACATAAATAACATCACATAGACTGAGTAGGCTGAGGGGTTCTGTGATCCAGGAGCTGGAATAAATCTGAAGAAACTGGGTGAACTCTTGAAGGAAGTGATGGAAATAGGCCAATAGAAAGAAAAGAGACTTCATGATGAATAAAAAGAATGCAAAAAAAAAAAAAAAAAAGAATAAATTATGTGGAAAGCCTAAACAAACGTTGAAGGGAAGCCTTCAACTGAATAACTGGAGAAGTACAGAGAGGGTTATAACAGCATATGTGGTTGAAGTGAGGTTGGGGGCTTTCACCTGGGCTGATGAAGGGGCTGTCATTGACAGGATAGATGTGAAGTTACCACTGACACTGAATCTGAGCGGAGTTTGCTGTAAAGGAAGCTGTTCTAGTAGCTGTGCTAAAACCAGTTTAGTGGCAGAGCAACCTGGGATTACAGTTGATAACTGTATGGGACTTTGAAAAACTGATCAGCACTGAAGATAATGACCCTATATAGATGCTTTAAGTTTTAGCTACCAGCAAGACATTCTTGACACCTTTCCTCCCTAACCCCTGTACTTCAGACATACTGGCCTTCTTGGTATTCTTTGGTGGTGGGGATATAGAGGGATAATTCTTTTGTTCCAGCCTCAATATCTTGTACCTGTTACCTCTGCTTGGTAGAGAATCTGCACAGTTAGCTCCCAGACTTCATCTTGGTTTTTGCTCAAAGGCTAGCTCTTCAAGAGGTTTTGTTGACTATCCTCTGTTAAGAGGACCCTCCACTCTCATCCTCCATTCTCTTATCTGCCTAATTTTTCTTTATAGGACTTATTAGCACCTGAAATTATATATATATATATATATATATTTATTTATTTTACATATATATTTTAATATATATATGTTATACTTAATGATTATCTGTCACTCCCATTAATAAGTAAGCTCCATGAGTCCAAGGACATTTTATGTACTGTTCACAGTTTTATTTCTAGAGCTTGGCACAGAGATTAGCATAAAGTAGTGAGTCACTAAATATTTGTTGAATAAATAAAGGAAACCCCCAACTTATTCCTGAGTTCAGTGAACGGTATGCCCCCAAACACTTTTGATCTGTCTTCACTGCCACTTCCCAGACAGGTACACACTGTCATTTCAAATTAAATTTAAAAAGCCACCCAACTTCTCCCCACTGACTCTCACATCCCGATCCAATTCACAGTCCACAGATGATCTTACCAAAACATATACCATATCAAGTCCCTTGCTCCTACCTAAAACACACTCCATTGTTCTTAAGAGGAAAACCAAATTTTTTACATGGCCAGCAAGATCCTGTGTGGACTGGCCCCAGCCAAGGGGTCCTGCCTCATTCACAGTAGCTCCTCTCTCCCCTTGATCCTCCTCAGCTTCTTGATTTCATTCTACTCCCTTCTGTAAAGGGCCCCTGCACAAATGGAAATTGTGTCTGCTTTCGGGAACACTTTTCTTCCTACCCTATCTCACATCGTCCTACACACACTTCATATATCAATCAAGTGTTACTTCCTCAGGTTCCTATTATATAAGCCCACACAATTGTACTGTTCTATTCAGAGCATTTACCTCTGCTTGTAATTATACGTAATTATTATTTGTTGTTGTATGTACATTTAATTAATGATTGTTTTCCTCCTGTTCTCTTCACTTCATGATAATCCAGACCGAAAATTTTTTTTGCTCACTATTGGATCTCTGGGGTCAAGAATATTGCTAGGTACATGGCTGACACTGAATGAAAATTTGTTGAATGAGTGAAACCTAAGAGCTAGAAGTCACTGTCAAATACACAGATCAAAAAAATCTTTCCACTAATACTGAGGTAAAGCTGAAGGCAAAGATATTAGTAAAAATCTATAATGGTACTTAGAGCTATTATTTAAACAGAAGGAGAGCAGAGGAGCCCAGGACAGAGCAAACTGAAACAGTGCTGACTATCGACTGGATAATAATGGGACCAAAAGAGTCTGTTTAATTAGGGAACTAGACAAGAACTAGTTCAAACAATTTACTGACACCAGGTAGTTATGACTTAGGTAGTGACAGTAACTAGGTGAAAGGTTACATTTACATAACCCATCAACAGCTCCTTGACTCATCATCAGTCTGCTCTGGAAACATTTATCTGTGCAGAGAAACCATTAAAACTTTGCTCTCTTTGGCATTTTCTATTATAACAAGTCTGCAAAAAGTCCCTTGTTCCCTGGAAAATGTTTTAAAAACATTTCACTCTGGTCGATTAGGCATACAGTGATAGCTAAGTGAGGCAGGGGCCACAGAGGAAATGGCACATAACAGAAAGAACCACTTCACTCCTGATTAAAGTTACTCATGCGCAGCTTGAGCAAATGTACACACTAGAAAGCTCTGAGCACTACAGGGTATCACGGGTTAAATGACAAGGCCTAATTTCTTTTAACCCTCATTGTTACTACTTCATTGCCAAAACAGGAGAACCAATATAATTCTAGCTTCTCCCCAGGGAAAGGAGTTTATTACTTTACATTTATTTCCTTATTTCAGGCTTCTTTTAAAATAAGATGTAGCATTGATGAGCTTGAAAAAAAAATCTAATACTGCTCCCATTCATTGAAACACATGTGACTCATGCAATAAACAGCAAGTCTCCTGGTTTTGTTTCTGAAGAGGGCACACCAACAGTTTCAACAGCATACTCCAGTTTTACTGGAATGAGTTTTCAAAAGATGACTTACCACACCCTGCCTGAGAAAGAACAGCATGAAACTGGGGAAAATTCTGATCTTCAGAAATGCAACAGACAATGAATATTCCCAATTCTATGCTGTTTATATGAAGAGAACAGAGGCACAAGGCAATACCAGCTTGAAGCACAGGTAAGAACTGTGGCAAATAAAAGAGAAAGGAAAAATGAAAGCACACTGAACAAGTGACTTTACCAGACTTAGAGGGGCTGAGGAAGGGGGATTTGTGGGGTGGGTTACCAGCCTTTTCTACACCTACAAAAAGATTTCAAAATTCACAATTAAAAGAAAAAGACTTTTAACAAAGTAACATTTTAAAACTAATTGGAGAAAAATCCTACTAGTTAACAAATGCCTGCTTTATGCAAGCGACTCTACTTTTATACAAATCCTAATAGCACATGACCTCAGCTCTCCCAGAATTTACTGAATTTGAAAGGAATGTCAAAGAAAATAAGGATTTGTTGATGCAATTAGTAATGTAAATAACAGGTATACATATAACCTACAAAAAGTTTTCTTTAAACACTATAGAAGCTTCCAATTACATGCAGCAATTATCATGCTATTCAAAATTAACTTGTATCTTCATAAAATTTCCCTTCAAAAGAGTTCTAAAAGGTAATATCCCTGGCAGGTTCCGGGTGTTATGTATATACATGCTTAAAAATAATAAATTCAATCTTTAAAATATTCTAAACTTCAGACTTTTAAAAGCTCGAATTAATCTTTACATAAGTAAAATTTTATTGCACTACAAGTGAGTACTATTTTAAAACAAGCTTACTTTGGCATAAATAAGTGAAATTCTCAATATATGAAATTTATGATAAGGCATTTTTAGCCATGGAAAAAAACAGGTAGTCATATGATTCTTCCATAAGGGCCTCAGCCTTTACTTTCATTTATTTCTACCACTGTTTTCGTTTTGCTTATGCTGTACATGCAGCAGTCAACTGCACACTCAATGCAAGTGAAAACTGTCCTTTGTTACTGCAACTGTTGGCTAAGCCTATCATTCTTTGCACATTCACTTCCCAGTCCTTGTGGTCCACACCCTCCGCAAAATGAGCTTCTCCTATCTGATAGGAAAGCAGATCTGCTGCTTTGATTGTTTCTTGGCATTTCTCCCTAATTCTGTGGTGTCATTTAAAGTTGTGTTTAAAGTATTATATTTTCTATTGTTGAGCCCAGTTCCCTCTTTTCTTGAAGCTATCATCTTAAAACTTTCTGAACAAGAGCCATCTGGAAATCTTGTTCCTGCCCTCCACCCTTTCTGTGAGTCCACGTCAGCACAGCTGGGTTGCAGCAGGCATTGCGTAGGTGCTGCTGGACTGGCTATGCTCCAGACCCCCACTGTTAATATGCAGCTCTTGTTGTTTTGTGTTAAGCATGGTTAGTAGATGAAGCTCAAGACAGCATTCAGAAGTTCAGGCTCCTTTGGGCACAGATGCTAATCTCACAGTCACGTATGATTTGAGTAATGCTATTTATGTGTACAACTTCTGTTGCCACATGGTCCCAGTCTGCCCAGTCTCCAAATTGACACTGAAGATACTTCTTCACTTTTTTCCCCCAAGAGGCCTGAACTAAGTACTGTATAGACTATGCAAACAGAAATATTTTCTCTATATTAAAGGAACTCCTATGAATCTAACATGAAACCAAATGTCATTTTTATGCTGTCAAAATCAACAACTTCTACTGTCTCTACTTATTCACCAACCCAAACAAAATTTGAGGCTTTAAACCAGCAATGTCCAATACAACTTTCTTCAGTGATGGACATTTTCTACATCTCCTCTGCCCAGTACAGTAGCCACTAGTCACATATGGCTATTAAGCATTTGAAATGTGGCTACTGCAACCAAGGAATGGATTTTTAAAATCTTACTTCATTTTAATTTATTTAAACTTAAATTTAAACAGATCATGTGGCTAGTGGCTCTCAATAACTAAGGCTCTGAGATTTTTACCCTACTTGCAGGCTAACAAAATTAGTGTGCCACAGTTTCATGAAGTTGCTGCAAGAAGACAGGAAATTCTAGGGTCAGAAACAAAGGACTAGACTACTCACAAAAATAGCAGTAGTATCATCATAGTTGTGCCAATCTCTTGAAACTCAGTTCCCCTAATGTGATGTGAAGCGGACACTCAATGATTTGAATTGTCAAAGGGAAACCCTGAGCTTAGGGTACTTGAATCTTTTAATCTGGACAATGAAATCTACCTGCCCTTTGCTCCAGAGGGAAAGAATATTTCTATCTTCCAAAACTATGTACTATACACATGTCTTTGAGTAGAGAGTCTGAGACGAAAGCAGTAAATACCTGTGCTCAGAAGACATGCAAAAGTCTGAGTGACTAATGTGGAATTAAATCCCAACATAGGAGTATCATACATATCTCTGAAATCCACTCATCTCCCTCCTGCTTGAGTACCTTGCTTTTAGCCATACTTAATTTTTTCCTATGATCACGGTAAGCTTCCAAATGGTTAGCCTTCTTCCAATAGTGCCTCCTCCCATTCATTCTCTATACAGTAGCTAGAATGCATCATGTAACACAAATCTAATCTTGTTTCAGTCTTCAGTGTCACCCACTGTCCTTAGGATTAGGCCACCCCTCAGCAAGGTTCACAAAGCCCGGAATGAGGTGGCTCTGCCTTATCTGCAGCACTTTCCTTGCTTGTCTGCTTAAGGTTTATGCCATAAGCCACCTTAAATGCCTCTCATTTTTTTACATGTAGAGGTCATAAAGTGGGGGCCCTAGGTTGAATTCCAACTACAGATTGATCTGGTTTGGCCCACAGAATAGTTTTTAAAACATTTGGGCTGTTTCATATTTGGGAGATTTCATATTTATAAAATATGAATTTTAAGCTCCTCTTTAGAAATCAAGGCATCTGGCAACAATTGGCCTGCATCCCAACCCGACAATACTTGGCTGGAACCGAGTATCTACTTTTCCCTTTAGACAGCCTGGATTCTCCAGATTGCCATGCCTCTCCCTGCTGCTCTTACCTATGTATTCTTTTACATTTTCTGCCTGACTTCCCTTCTAAAGCATCATGCTTCCTTTGGTCTAGAACACTCTTTCAATCTTCCCACTTCTTTAGCTGCTAACTGCCACTCATGCTTCAGGTCTTTGTGTATTCATGCTGCTAGGAAGTTTTCCTTTACCACCACCAACCCAGTTAGGATGAGATGATGCACTGTGTGACACTCACCCACCTAGGACCCTGCCATCCCATAATATCTTCTGAGGTTCTCTGCACTACCCTTATCATGGCATGAATCACATGATATTATACTTTTATAAATATTTTCTTTCTAAATTTGTAATTCTCTGTTTACAAATCTGCATCCCTCGCTAGACTTTTAAGTCATAAGAAAGTGACTGCAACTGTCTTGAATGAATACCATTGAATGTCACTGCCTAGGAAAAAGCCAAACACATTGTGTGGGCTGAATAAACACATGTTGCACAAATGAATGAAACAAGTTAGCTGAGGAATGACTACTTCAAAATATTGGGGAAGAGTGTATTTATATTTTTATATATGTATTTATTTTTAAGATGCGGACCACTGAAATGCCATTCCTTCCCCTTCTCCCCCTACCCTGGAGAAACTAAAATAACTGCTTGAGTCATAGAGCAACAGCTATATACTGGCAATGTGCTAAGAACCACACATGGATTAGCTCACTTAATGCTAACAACAGTCTGGTTAGTACTTCATTATTTCCATTTTGGAGATTTAAACCATTAAACCCTGGATAAGATGAAGGCCTTATTCCCTGCAACACTACAGTCAATTGTGGGAATACACGATGACTGAAATTTCTGCCAGGAGACCTGAGAGCACATGACACCAACAGCAACTTTATTCACAGCCCGTCTTTTGAGCTGTCTGTGATTTTAATAATTAGCTTTTACAGATGAAAAGAATTCAAATGGTGAAGAAAAGTTCTTATACACACAAGAAGCTTTCATGGCTATTACACCAACTGACACAGTTTCCAGGGCAGTAACAAGGATCTTTAATCTCATTTCACAAATAGAAAAACAAAGGTATGGAGCAATAAGGCCAAATGTAAAGTTAACACTCAGAGTGCCCCACAGCCAGCCATGCCTTAATGTGAGAGTCCAATCAAAGCCTAAGAAACTCTACACATAGCAGATAGATAAATGTTTGCTAGGAGAAAGAAGAGCATCGGGGTTGAGTCAAACAAAATACAGCCTAGGCAGAAAGTTAAGGTCCCTGGTCAATCTTTTCCAGGTAGAATTCATGCTCATTGTTTGCCTCAAGCTAAAAAAAAAAAAAAAAAAGTTTTAAAAACAGGCAAAATTCTCACTAAGAGTCTTCTTTTTTCTTTGCCGCCCAAGTCTGGAGTGTGATGGCATGATCACAGCTCACTACAGCCTCAACCTTCCAGATTCAAGAGATCCTCTCTCCTCAGCCTCTTGAGTAGCTGGGACTACCAGCATGCACCACCACACCTGGCTTTTTAATTTTTATTTTAAAATATTTTTTGTAGAGACAAGGTCTCACTATACTGCCCAAGCTCTAACTCCTGAGTTCAGGCAATACTCACACCTTAGCCTCTCAAAGTGTTGGGATTACAGGCATGAGCCACCTCACTCAGCCTCACCAAGTCTTGTAACTTTTAAAGTCAAATTTCCAGAGTCACTTCAGGACCCAGCAGGCCTTTAAGTGTCCAAGCTCCAGCTTATTAAAAATCTTACATTAAATCTCTGTGTACTTTTCTAGGCATTATAATTTCCAGCTTCAAGGAGTTGAGGAAAAAACTGTATGAGGGCACCCCAATTTTATTGACTTGTTGAATAATGTTAGAATTAAAATATCTCTAGCTTTTAACATTTGATTAGCATATCATACATGTATAGAATGTTTTTCTGAGCTTTCATTCTAAAAACACAGAATTCATTTTATTTCTAAGTGCAGCTCTATTTGATGAAGTAGAAACACATGACATTTTATTTTAGAAAGCAATGTCTTAGCAAATTGTTATTTGTTCCAATCTACTATGTAAACTCACCAAATGATTTTAAAGAGCCTTTGATAATGCATTCTTGACCTCATTCTGTCTGCCATGTATAATCATTAGAAGAATGTTCATATAAAAATATGAAATAAAACTATAGAGTCTTTAAGTTACATTGGAAGGCCCTTTAGGACAAGAAACATACTCTATATCTTTCTATCTTTAAATAATATAGCAGAGTGCATCACACAGTGAAAATGCCTATTAAATCAGGAATGCAGGAACAACAGGGCTTATCATTTAATTTCAATTCTAAAGCTGATTATTTATTTTTGGTAAATAATCATCACCTAGGCTGGAGTGCAGTGGTATAATCACAGTTCACTGCAGCCTTCACGTCCAGTAAAGCTGATTTTTTTAGGCCATTTACTTGCTTCATAAAGTAACTAGAATGGTATGAACTATGTTTTTCTGTGCCTGTGATGATAAACTGAAAAGTTACAAACAATATGTCACAGGTCCTTTGGGCTAAATGTATGATTTTACCAAAATGAAGGTCTCCTTCCTGGATTATTAGAATTAGCAGCACATTTAAATTTGCACCTAGTATAGAAAAGATATTGTAAAGAATGCGAAATATCTGAAGCAAACAAAGTCCAGTAAGATCTTCCCTGTATTTGAATTTGTATGTCCGAAGAGGCACAGGATGCAAGGCCCATAGCTTTGTGCATAGGGATTGGTGAGGAAGGGACGATTTCAACTCAGAACCCTAAGGACCAGTTCCAGGAACACATGCCTTTTAGCCCAACAAAGCTACTGACCAAATCACCCAAGGATATAATCACATCTCAGCCAAAGGACCGAACTCAGACGATCAGAACACAAGACCTGCCATCAGGCAGCTGCACGAGACAAGAAACCGTGCTCAAAATCACGTAATACCCTAAGTCGTCCCAAGGGAGCCCACAACTACCCTCAGCGGCGGGCAGAACTGACGCATATTGTGCAGATGATAACACAGTGGTTCAGATGCGCGGGTCCCAAAGGCCACACAGCTGGGAAGGTGACTGAACCTAGACTTAACTAGAATTCCAAGTGGATACTTTCCATTCTGCCTGGGCGATGGCCCTCCGCCCGCGTATTACACTCCGAGGCTGGCAAAACAGCAGGAAGAGAGCAAAGCTGGGCAGGGACGGGAAAGAAAGAGGGCAGGGAATTTCTACTGCTTCCCGGCACTCGCCCCTACTCCACACCCCAGGTCGCTACTACGCAGCGGCCTCTACTTCCCCAAACTAGACTCCAGGGCGGGCGGGGAACCGAGGAGACGTTCTCGCTGTCAAGGAGAGTTCTCCAAGTTGGGGGTAGAAAGGCGGCGAATGAACAAATGTACCCCCTAGGATAAGGGCACAAGGAGAAGTGAGGAGTTGAGAAGGACAGGAGTGGGGGTGACCCTTCACAAACTGGCCAGGGACTTAATGGTGGTCAGAGAGGTTTGGGAAATGCGAGGATGGCTCAGTCCCAAAAATCCTCCCTGGCCGCCGCGCAGGATCCCCACCCCATCCCCCCACCCCCGACCCGGGCAGCCCTGGAGAAAAAGCCACAACCTCCTGGGGCGCCAGGAATTGGAGGCAGCAGGATCCTGGCCCCGGGCCCCCTTCTGCGCCCCCTCCCTCACCCTTGCCCAGCCTGCCTCGCACTGGCGGCGGCGGCGGCAGCAGCGACACCAACCTGCGCGGCCACGGGCTCTGTCCGGGACGGAAGCCGGAGCCTGCGGGCGGCGGAGCGGCGGGCGGAGTTAGTTGGAGGCTCCGACTCCCTGGGCGGGGACAGGATGAGCACGCGGCGGGTGCGGCAGTGGTGGGGGCTCCCTCTCCTCTGCGCGCGCGGGGCCCCGGCGGGTCCGCTGTGCGTCCTGGACTCACGGGGCAGCTCTCAGTCCCTCCCCCGGGGCGGCGCCCGGGCCAGCCCCGCTCTCGCTGCTTCCACGCCGGCTGCCTCTGCTCCGCCTTGCCTATTTGGGCGCAGGGGCCTCGGGGCTTGGAAATTGGAGCCCCGGCGAGTCCCCTGGGATTCCGCGCAGCTTCCCCGGGTTTCCCTGCGGGGATTGCGTGTGCTGGGTGTGTGAACTCACGAGAGGGCCAGACGTAGCCAAGAGCTAGAACTCTTGCCCAAGTGCCCTGGGGAAGGAGTGAAGGCCGGGCCTGAAAGTCTCTGACTGCCTGAGTGTCGTGTCCCTGGAAGCAGCCCTGCGAGGTGGCCACGCCAGCTGTCCGGAGAGAGAAGGAGGAAAATGTCCGACTCTCTCTCCACCCAGTCTCGGGCCAGAAGAACGTTTCCCATGACAAGGAAGGACCCCCGGACCCCCAGCCCTTGCTCCTGCCTGGGGACCTGACTCCAGTGCATGGAACTAGAGTGGAGGGCAGAGCACCGGGGCTGAACGCGTGGGAAATGTGTGATTTCTATTCACACCATCTCTTTGCCCGGTCCCTGGATTCAGGCCACCTAGATCAGGTCTGCTCAATGCTTCGCAGCTCCCACCTCCGACCGGGGAGGGTGGTGGGTATCCCATTCTTAGCCTGGCTTCCCATCTCCGTCTGCATCCCTTTCTGGGAAACCTTTTAAGCCCCCAGAGTGCCAGGGGTGCGCAAACACCGATCACTTCGCTCCTAAACTGCAGGCAGGGAACTCTGTCTGGAGCCACCCACATACCTAGCCTCACCCCAAAGCCGGAGAAGGCAGGGAGCCGCTGGTGGTGCGGTGGGGGCGGGGCTGGAGAGTTCCAGTAGGAAGGTTTTATACCCAAGAGGTTTGATGATGTGCAGTACCGACCCCCACACACATTGATATGCGTTTAATTGAGGACAGGTATTTGCTACGGTCTTTTTCTTTCTGCAGGTAACCGTCTGAGTGCGTTCACCGCGCCTCTTCCATCCCCAGCGCCTGCCCAGCCGCCTCTCCTTCTCCGGGAGTCCCATCCTCCCTTCCCCCATGCTCTCCCATCCCATCTTCCTGCAGCACGGGTCCCGAGCTGCTCCGGATCCCCAACGCCGAGCCCCGGCCTTTCCAGACAACTGCTTCCCTTTGGAACCTGGTATGGTAGCGGGGAGGTTAGGATAAGGGACACTGAGGACGATGAAGAAGCCAGTGGACTGGAGAGAAGATACGAACCGAAGGTGTATGCGAGAGGGGAGCTGTGGGAAACGAGGCAAAACCCTTAGGCTAGAGGGAGATTCCCAGAAAGAAAATCCGTTTCTCCATTGGGAAACCACCGATTCTCGCTGTCGATCAATTGGAAAGTCTGTACAGCCTCCCAACAGAATTCCTAGCGAGCAGTGGGGAGACTGGTCAGGGCCTGGAGCATGCGTCCACGAGCTCTACTTCCCAACCCAAATTCCAAGGCAGGCAGATGACCCTAAGCTCTCCGCCGGTGATGAGAAATTCATTCTGGAAACTGATTCCGACAAGGTGCGAGAAGACCCGGAGCTGAGTCTTTTTACGGATCCCCGGGCTGTTCTTCATCTTTAGGCATCTCCTAAGTCACATCTCTGTCACATCTCTTCCTCTTGGTCTGGGTTACTAAGGAAAGCAAGCACCTGAGACCCTCCCTTAAATACGGCACCTGAGACCCTCCCTTAAATACGACTCGTGTGTGTGTGTGTGTGTGTGTGTGTGTGTGTGTGTGGTGTGGTGTGTGTGAGAGAGAAGAAAATGTGGAGGGGCAGGAGTCCTGGGCTATAGCATTTAGTGGTTTCTTCCTTTATCTCTCTCTCTTTTTTTTTTTTAAGTTCAATGCAGTACATTTTTGTGCCAAGATGATTTTAGTGGGTTAGTGGGTGACTATATTTTTGCCTTAAAAAATGTGTGAGAGTAGTTGGGACAGCACTTCTAAATGTAACCTGATGTTGACCTCTCACATCTTCAAGGTCCTGGTTGGCACAGCCGATTTTAGCCTTACTGTCAGACACTGAGTAGTGCGCCTTGCCTCAGAGCCTCAGACTTACAGCCTCAAGGCATTACATTCTGTGTGCAGGCCAGCTTGAGCAATGGAGCCAAACGCCTCCACTTAGGTGAGGAGAAGCCTCCCTTTTCACTGTCCTCAGGGCTCCACCCCACCTGAAGTTGTCTCTGCATTCCGTTTCATTACAAGACTAGTCCTTAGTGTCCCAGTTTTACTTACAAAAATACTACATCGAATTTAATTATAATATCTCGTTCCCCCCTGCTTATTTCCTCTAATGCTCAAAAGGCTAGGTCACTGAGAGTTCAAGAGGCTAGAAGGGGCTTGCCTGAACAAAATTGCTCCTTTTCTTCTCATTAAAAGAAAAATAGTCATTGAAAGAACCTTATTAAACTGATATCCTTTCTGAATATGGTAATCTCTCTGTATTGATTATTTTAATTTTATAATCTTACTGCAAAAGGTGACCAGTCAGCTGATGAGGATAAAGGGTCTAGTTTCTTCCTGGAGAAATTCTGGCAGCTAAAAAGAATGGAAGGGTTTATTTACAGGCAGCAGAATTGGTCTCAGGCAGTGTTACAAAGTAGATGGAGATGGACATTCCTTTGTAAACTTCCCTCTTTTTTTCAGTTTTCTTTCATGGCAGCCATGTCCACCTAATACTGCCAGTTCTCCAGCCAATTTACCTCACACAAAAGTGTTAGGGACTTCAGATGCTATTTCCTACAAGTGTTTGTCTTGAAAAAGAGTGACATTTCAAGCAGAAGTGAGAGAGTGAAGGAGGATTCATGTAAAATATTTCCTGCACCCTTTATTTTTAAACCTTTCTTATATAAAGATGGGTCTGATAGACAGAACATACTCTGAACAACTTGGCAACAGTTCAGGCCTATAGGCTTCTTTGAAAATTAAAAAAAAAAAATGCACCCTTCCTCATTTCACAGCACTTCAAACATGATCTAAGAGTACAGAGGATTACATTCAAGCAGCAGAATAAGCTTCAAAATGGTTAATATCAAACAGTAAAATTTGCTTATGCATATTAAGAACTACAAGAGAAAATATTAATTTCAATTTTTAAGTTGTCAAAAAGCACCTTGTGGGCCATATAATGAGTCGCCCCTTGTTAAAATAATACATGTTTGTTCTTTAACAAATAAATTTTCCTCTGAAATATAGACATCTGTCATGGAGTCAATTATCTTGCACAGCATGTGCTATAAAAGCACATAAAAGCAATAATGTACTACATTGCTTATTTGAAATTGATCAGGAATACACAGCTGCATGCTGGCATGTCTTTAATTTCATGGTGTTAAGAAAAGACTATAGAAGTATGAAAGAGCAAACCCTTTCCTACTGGAGTACTAATTCAATCACCTATCATGATATATATAGGAGGAAAAATGTTCCTCATTAGCTGGCAGAAACACTATGAGACCGTTTTCTGGTCTTATTCTACTAACCTTTATAGTGGAGAGTATGAACATGAAGTTTCCTTTGAAAACAAAGGGATCACCAGACTCTGATCAGCTCCAGGGGTGTGCACAAGAACAAAGCTAGAAATGGTATTCTAAGGACATAAATTATCATTTAAATGAGGTGAGCGTTTATGAAATTTATGCATCAAGCAGATCTCAAGATTTGAAAGTGCAATAAGGGGTAGTTAGAACAAGTTGAACTTCCTTGATGTAATGCAAATGTGAAACCTCTTTCTCTCTTTTCTCAGGCCGACTCACATTCTCCCCTCTATCACTACATGATGCACACATAAATAAAATAACAAAATATTTTGCAGAAAGCTCTGCCGAGTTAAGTACACAGAGCCTTCTTGAATACCCCATATTACTTTCTCTTGTGACACGTTAAAACAGATTTGAAAAAAAAATCTTAAGGGTAATATTTTAATAGCTTCTCTTAGAGAGTAGAATGCATTATCATTACAGTATAAAGGGTATCATTCATTTTTAATTCCTTGCTCCACAGGTGTTCCCTGCCCAGACTGTGGTTGACACTTAGAGGGCCTAATTATGATTCATATATCCCACATGCTGCAGAAACTGGCTCCTCTAACTCCACACAATGCCGTTATTCAGAGGAGAAAAATACGTTTCAGTACTACTGGCTAAACATAGTGATTCTCAATCTTGTCTACATATTAGAATCACCTGGGGAGCTTTAAAAGTCCTGCCACCTCAGCCCTGCCTCAGACCCAATAAACAAAAATTTTTGGGGGTGAGGCCTGAGGATAGGTGTTTATTTAATTCCCCAGGTGGTTTTTATGTATAGTCAAGGCAACCATATGCAGGGTATAAACACTTAGCAAATAAAACTATTCTTTGTTAATATACTATTAGCAAAGAACTACTTACCTATTAGATGCAGTTAAACTTTTTTTTTTAATTAAAAAATTTAATTTGGTTTGATGAGGTAAGTTCTCCATACCAAGTTGTGTGGTCTCTACCTACCTTAGGTGTCTGGCTGTGCTAGCAAGGCTGGTTCACAAAGAAAATCGATGACGTGTCAAAAAAAGACACAGCAACATATCATGACCTACCCTCATATTGGTGGATCTGTGACTGGAATCAAACCCATAGCTCACTGTAGGAAAACAGACATCAGGGAAATTGAACCTTATAAATCTTATAAATTCCCACATGTAATCCCCTTGAGCTATTAAGCCATTATCCAATTTTGCAGTTAAAAAACAGATACATGCTATAATTAATTCTTTCTATAAAGTCCAAGGTTTAGAAACAAAATAATTACAAGGACAACCAGGGTCATCAATTTATGTAGATTGAGCACTAATGAAGAACCAAATATTTGATTCTGAAAAAGAAGTGTTAAAGTGCTGCTGGCAGTTTCACACAGGTAGTTAATACATTCAGTATGCTTGTGGAATGAAAATAGTCCAACCCAAAGCGAATACATGATAGTTTATATAAATAAGATAATATAAACCATAAAACTTTGTCCGTACAGTTTAGTATGATGAGATAAAGTAGTATGAGGTGAAACAGGCAGATAAAAGGGGACAATCCGTTGATAGGAAATGGATATACTGGAGAAATTGAATAGGCTAATTTTATTTGACTGGATAGTGGAGATTATAAGGTCAAGTGAAGTCTAAGTAAATACTGCTTTTCTCCACTGCCTGATGTGAAGTGATTACTAGTAGTCTAAGAAATTGGTATGATGGTGATGGAAGCTAAAATAATCATGGAATCACTAAAAGTTTCTGGAAATCAATGTCTATGACACTCAAAGCTCCACAAGCTTTGATTTTTTAAATAAGAAATTTACTTAGTTTTTCACCTGATGGATGGATTTAATTTCCTAATAAGGGGGAAATCCTTCATATTTTTCAAATGAAAATAAAAATTATTCATATTTATAAATTAAATTGGAAGGATTGCCTTTAAAATATTTGAGCGGTCTCAATTTTGTAAGATTTAGAAAATGCTTATACTTTTTTGGATTTTCCCAAATAAGAATGTAATACATTTACTGTTTGGAAAAAATGATCAGTTTTATGTTCAAAGGGCATTATCTGTCTCTTTTGTCATAATCTGTTTCTTTTCAATAACTTGAAAACTGAAAATGAAGTATATTTGCTATACAAATATAAAACTACACAAATAGTTTTCTTGTTCATCATATTTGTATTCTTTTTTATTTTGCAGCTGTAGAGTTGTGTCTCTATTTTAGGTTCTTAATGGGATGGCATTGAAGATTTGTTTTCAACAAGAAAAAAAACAAACAGATGTATAATGAATGACATAAGTTTTCCAGTCACATTTAGCAGCAACAGAAGACCACAAAAGGGTGTTGGAAATTTTTTGGTTTTATCACAAATAAAAAAAGCCTTTCAAATTAGCACACAGGAAGTCAGAATACCTGTTTCTCATTAGTGTACATTTATTGCTAATAAGCTGTGTGACGTGTGCATTACTTCTCTCTGGGTCTCAGTGTTTTCATCACACATTGAGGGGTTGGCCTAGAGGACTGCATGTTTCTTTCAGCATGAGAAAAATAACACAAAAATTAATACAAGGAAATGCTTTGAGATTAGAGCTCTGTGTTTTGGAAACATTGATGGCTAAAAAACAACTGTTTTCAAATGCCAGCGTTTTCTTAATGCCTCACCCACCAGCCATGATGCTGTTGCCTGTTGTGGGAGGTGGTTGTGCCTGGGAGCTATTCACCCACAGGAGTTTTACTCTTCTAAGGTTAAGGGTCACAGCCTCCTCAGAAAAGCACACCTGAGAAATTGGATGCTTGTATATTTGAATCAACTTTAAGAAGGGCCTGGTCAAAGTATACTCTGGCCATTGGCTGCCAGATTGGTCCCAGCAGCAGAGAGATAAAATAGAGACGGTCGGTAAGGGAATCATTGTGTGGGGGTATGGATGAATGACTCTGTGGACAGCAATAACGAACATCCAAGTTTACGTTCCCTGCCTGCATTGTTTTCTTTTTCTCATTCCTGTATACTGGTCTTTGCTGAGCTTTGAAGAAAGGTATGGGTCAGTCCTTAAGGAAGAGATGTAAGAGCTATTTATTAACAACCATAGCAGTAGGGAAATGTTGGTGATGTGATCTGATTTATAGAGGAGCCTGGGGTAGCAGTGCAGAGGGAGAAGCAAGAAGGGATACCAGAACAAACTTGTGAAACATGTCATGATCTTTCAATTGCCTGGAAAGGGGAATGTGATAAAAGGCAGGTCTTACTATCAATCTAACTAGATGGGAGATTGGATTACTATGAGCGTATTAAAGGGAAAACACTGGAGGGTGGTATTAGTTTGGGCATTTGGGTTACAGGAGATCTCCTATTTGTTGAATGCCTACTTTGTGTATTGTTGAATGGTTTTTGTGCTATGCCCCTTACTTATTGTAACTTTCTGTCCAGAAAAAGAAATTGGAGAAATACACTAAATCAAATGATAGGTTTCATTCACTCCTGGCATGGTTGCTCCACTAATCAATGCTCCATGGCTGAACATTCGTAAGTATGTATCTTTTATCTTCCATTTAAAAAAAATCCACTGTAGCAGTAGATAATTGGCCTCCAAAGATGCCCATGCCCTAATCCTTGGAACCTGTAAATCTGTTATTTTACATAACAAAAGGGAGTTTGCCGATGTGATTAAGGTTAAGGACCTTGAAATAGGAAGATTATCGTGGATTATTCAGGTGGGCCAAGTATAATCCCATGGGTCCTTCAAAGTAAAAAAGAAGGCAGAAGAGTTGGCCAAAGAGATTCAAAGATGGAAAAAGACGTAGAGGAGATGAGACATGAGGTGGACCAGACTACTATTGCTGGCTTTGAAAATCAAGGGGACCATGAGCCAAGAATTGCAGGTGGGTCTAGAAGCTGAGAATAACTCCAGGCCAACAGCTAAAAAGGAAAGTTTCCTTACTTCTACAACTGGAAAAACAAGTCTGCCAGCAACCTAAGTGAGCAAGCATATGGATGTGCCTCTAGAGCCTCCAGAAAGGAACACCGCCCACCAAAATTCTGATTTTTGCCTGGAGAGATACACTTTGGACTTCCGATCTACCAAACTGTAAGATAAAAATATGTGTATTGTTTTAAGGTGCTAAGTTTGTTATTTGTTAAAGCAGCAATAGAAAAGTAACATATCCACTACACCTAGTGTGAAAGCTAAGACCCATGCCTCTTCACCTTTAGCTCTGTACCTCATACAGGATTGACATTTAGTTTGTGCTTCAGTCAACACCAGAGGAGAAAGGAAGGTAAAAACAGAGGGCAGGAGAGAGGGAGAAAGACCATAAGCCTTCATTTTTTATAAATATTTTTGGAAACATGAAAGAGAAATTCTATAACTAGTCAGGGAATCAACACCAGGTATGGAATTGGTGAAATGGAGGAGTAGGATGGAAGACCACCATGTTGCAGCTCATGTTTTGAGAACCTTACTGCATTATACTTCTAAGTTGATGAATACACCCTAGCATGCCTTAATAGTTCATGCCTGCTATCCTATCTACCAGGCCACCCTTTACCAAAAAGCCTGAGAAAAGATTATTAGAACAGTTACTCTTTCATTCCAAATCCAAGTAACAGTTTGAGAGTATAATTGATTCGGAGTGTTTATCCTCTGCACTAGTATTGCCACTACAAAACTGACTCTTGCAATAATCTTATCCAAATGACTGAAACATGCATCTGACCATCCATGTGTTCCCTTTACATGTCCACAGTTATCATTCTAGGTCAAGTCCTTGTTATTTATTTTAAACATTTTAATTTCTGAAATATATCACAACTATCAAAGGGTATATAAAAGTACCTATGTAGGTCGGGCGCAGTGGCTCACACCTGTAATCCCAGCACTGAGGCGGGTGGATCATGAGATCCAGAGATCGAGACCATCCTGGCCAACATGGTAAAACCCCGTCTCTACTAAAAATACAAAAAAAATTAGCTGGGCTTGGTGACGCATGCCTGTAGTCCCAGCTACTTGGGATGATGAAGCAGGAGAATTGCTTGAACCTGGGAGGAGGAGATTGCAGTGAGCCAAGATTGTGCCACTGCACTCCAGCCTGGCGCCTAGTGACGGAGTGAGATTCTGTCTCAAAAAAAAAACTACTTATGTAACATAAATATATAGATAATAAATATGTAGTATATATTATGTGTATTTGTATTAAATATACTATATGTAAAATATAAAATATAGTATATTATAGTAAACATATGTAATATATTTAATAAAGTATATAAATTAAAAAGTAAATTCATATAAAAAAATCCAGCTTAAGAAATAGTATATCGTTAGAACCTCAAAAGGTCCTGTCACTTCTTAGTCGTGCACTGCCTTTTTCCCCAGAGGTAAATGACATCTGAACTTTATTATCATTCCCTTATAGGGTTTCCACGTTTGTATGTATTCCTAAACAAAATATAGTCATTTTATGTCTTTGAAATTCATAAGCATAAAATAATCATGCAATCAATACAATTTGCAAGGAAGTTTATATATGGGCACACACATAGATAATTAACAGCATAATTAATATATATAATTTTCTTGTGAATTGGTTTTTTTTTCTCAACATGTTTTGGTGGTCTTACATGTTGGTGTAACTGTAGTTACTTATTTTCATTGGTCTGTGTGCATACGCTGCAATTGATTTATTCAACTCTTAATGACTATTTGGGTAGTTTCCAGATTTCTACTGTTACAAATAATGCTTTATATACATGTTTTCTGGTTCATATGTGAAGAGTTCCTTTAGGAGTATACCAAGGAACAGAATTGCTGGGCCATAGCATATGTGCCTATGCAGCGTTACCAGGTAATGCCAAATTGTTTTCTAGAGTGGTTGCTAATTTCATCCTTATTATTTTTCTAATTGAAAGACTCCTAACTCGTGTTTCTGCTTTCAGTTTTTCTCCAAATTAGTCTACCCTGTCCACTACCATTAGTCTGGTCTTCCTAAAATGCTGTTTTCAGCATATGTTTTTCTCACATCCTAAATTCCAGTTTTACTCAAGAACACATGATAGCAACTTACTGTCTACATCAGCAGTCCCCAACCTTTTTAGCACCAGAGACTGGTTTCATAGGAGGCCATTTTTCCACAGACAAGGGGGAAAGGGTAGGGGAAATGGCTTTGGGATGATTCAAGCACATTACATTGATTGTGCACTTTATTGCTATTATTATTACATTGTAATATATAATGAGATAATTATACAGCTCATCATAATGTAGAATCAGGGGAGCCCTGAGCTTGCTTTCCTGCATCTTGACAGTCATATCTATGGTTGATGGGAGACAGTGACCAATCATTAGGCATTTGATTCTCATAAGGACCATTCAACCTAGATCCCTCACAAGCACAGTTCACAATAGGGTTTGCACTGCTATGAGAATCAAATGCTGCAGCTGATCTGATAGGAGGTGGAGCTCAGGTGGTAATGCCAGTGATGGGGAGCTCTGTAAATACAGATGAAATTTCACTGGTTGCCCACTGCTCACCTCCTGCTGGGTGGCCTGCTTCCTAACAAGTCACAGACCGGTACCGGTCCATAGCCGATAGGTGGGGACCCTTCATCTGCATCAACAAATCCAAACTCTTAATATTTTTTCAAGAGTGTTCACATTCACTATTCTCAAAAACTTTGTGCTAATAGACTGATCTTTGTAGGTTTTTTCCCTTTAATACACGTTCTTTTTGGTCTTCAAGCTTCAAGCTCATGAAATCTCCTTGCCTAGACACCATTCCTTTCCTCTCTGCACCTGAATTATTACTCATTATTCAAAACCTAATTGACATCCTCTTTTTCTGTGATACCACCCCTAGCTAGTTCCATCTGCTTCCCCGAAGTCTCCTAGCACTAAGCGTGTGTTATTTATTTATGTTATATAAATTCCTGGTGCATGCAGGGAGAAAATATGAGGGCCTTAAAAAAGTAAGGAGTTTGCTTCGGAACAAGATAGCCATCAGTTACACACCTTGCTTCAAGCAGAGACTGGGTGACAATGGGTGCTTGAAGAAGGAATCGCAGGTGATCTAGTGGGTTGGACCTGTTCATCACCACTGTTCTCTGTAACGTGTGATTCTATGAAAAGAGATTTGGCATGGAAAGCCCTCCACATTCTGATCTCAGCCTTCCCTTCCTCCTTTATCTGTCATCAGGGACTGACAGGACCATTTGTTCTAGTTCAACTGGTCTGCTTCCTATCTTCCAGACTCATTGTTCTGCCTTTTTTTGAATTTCTGTTTCAGCACCTCCCTCTCATCAGAGACCTCAAAACCACACCCTGCTGAGGGAAGGGCTCTCCAACCTCCCAGAACCATTTAGGAAGCCTTTCCAGACCGTTTTAGCTTATTATGATGCTCTTCTCTCATAAAATCATTGGTGCCTCGCATATATTGCATTATATTGTATGTGTAAACCTCAAAATCAGGAACTATCACTTAAACTCAGTCTAGCACAGTGACTTCAACAGTGATGTTATTTAAAGACTAACTCTTGATTGATGCATGATTGATATTGCTGAAATAACTCTGATCTGTGTTTCTATTTTGGTTCTATAGATGGCAGATCCATTTTGCATTCAAAGAATATTATATTTTCTAAGCCGAATTTACCCTCATCAGCAAGATTTATGCTTGAATTCTTAATTGTGATATTGCTTTGTGATGACTATTTTTCTTTCCTTTTGTGTTTTCTTTTCTTTACTTTTTCAGCACACCAGTATTAAATACAGAATAAATACCAGGATTTTCGGCACATACAGTCCATGAATGTTGCCTGACTTCTATGTGTTCCCACAGTAGGAATACTTGGCATCTGTGGTATTTCAATATGGTATGGTTTCCCTATTTGTGACCCAATCTTTAAGCTCTTTGAACGTTTTCTATTGTTTTTTTTTGTTAGACTACACCTAAGAAATACCTGTTTCTAATGCAAGATGGCATGCCCTAGGATGATTGAAAAAAAACTGTATCTTCATTTTCAAATCTTAGTATTTTTTTGATGTATAAATTTTCTTTTAAGCATAGCCTCATTTAAATGCTAATATCTGTTTTCATGAGGCCAGTTTCTTGTTCTCCTCTACATACCCTCAGAGCTGATCTGAGAGTGGAGATTCCGTTCACTTCAAAGGAAACTTCACACTTGGATCTTCTCCATGGGGGTGCTCAGACTAAGACAAGAAAAGATCCCTATAGCTTTTTTCTCCCTGCATTTGTGAGGAAAAAAAATGAAAATAAAGAGATTTCCCAATGGATTTATAATTTAAGTAACTGAATCACTACTCTATACTGGAGCATTCATACACTATTGCTAGTTTATAATAGTGAAAAGTCTTTTTTAACACTGGGACATTAAAGGTATGTTGGGATGGTAGAATATGCTAGTATACCTGTTACTTTCAAACATATAGTATGTTGTTTCCATCAAGTGCATGTATTGGGAATGGTCTCATGCTGTGAGAGATAATTGACTGCATGAGAGATAGACATACTTTATATGCAAAAAATATATATTAAAGTGAGGACAAAATATATTACTTTAATGAGGTCATTAAGTGCCCAATAAGGTGCTTTTTTTAGTGGTTTGTAAATCGCAATTAAACCTTTTTTCATCTTTGATCTAAGATCTTAATTTTTTTTTTCTGTTTTTATTGTGAGCCTAAGAGCATGCAAGCTTTTTTACAGCTCATTAGTTTAGACGTAGAAAATTACTATCTAAATTTCCACTTTTTTTTTCAAAATTAAAAGGCATTTTTCTTTATTTTTAATATTTATAATTAAGACTGTTTTCCCAGTATTAATATTCCTTAAGAAGACTTTAGGTATAACCAAACTTAATTTGAATTGGAAAATGGTAATAAATATAACTATTAGTTGATTTTTGTTACAATTTGTAAACCACTTTCACATACATTACTTCAGTGGAAACTCTGTTAAATGAAATCAATTTTATTCTTTCCCTTTTACACATGAGGGAACTCAGGACTAGATAAATCAAACTCATCCAGGCACTAACAGATCTGAAAAGAGCAGAGCAAGGATTCCAACCCTGATTTTGCTTCTTTTAATCCCAAATTGTATTTACTATTCATTGTTGCCTATGAATGGCATGTGTGTTATTTTAAAAAGCAGGTTTTGAATCTTGCTTTTTATGCAAGTAACTACATTGTATCTCTACTATATATTTTAGGTGAAGAAGTGGCATGTTTTCAATTAAAAAAATAAACAGTTTAGTAAAGAATAAAATTGAATGCATAGTGTCATCTACTCATATTAAATCTGTAACAAAAATAAAGATAATCATAATAAGTGTATTAGATGTTTGGGTAATAATGTTAAAAGGATACTCTTCTAGGCACTTTTTTCTCTCTCAGAATAATCTGGTTTAACAGACTCTTCTAAAGTAATCATAAAGCCCATATTTGTATAATGAATTTATCTGATTCATCTTAATGAAAAAGTTACTGCCATTTCCCTTTGGACTTGCATGGACATTCGAGATAAGAAATAACCCATAGTTTCTATTATGTCTTATGTGTACTTCTGTCTTATATCCATATAATATGTTTACTTCTTCACTTGCATCTGCTTTTATATACTAATTCTCAAACTAGAACTATTCTGATTTTTTTCTTTTTTGAAATATTTGTCTTTGTACATTTCTGGAGTGGTAAAGAAATTTCAGCCAAGTGTTCACAGGGCTAAATTTTTTTTTTTTTGTAGAGATGGAATCTGGTTCTGTCACCCAGGATAGAGTGCAGTGGCACTATCATAACTCATTGTAGCCCCAAACTTCTGGGCTCAAGCAAACTGCCCTCGTTAGCTTCCTGAGTAGTTAGGACTACAGAGCACAACACCACACCCATCTCATTCATTCATTCATTCATTCATTCTTTAATCAACAAATGTTTATTGGGCACTTACCATGTGCTACTTATTGCTCTAGGAGCTGGTAAACACGAGTTGAACTAGAGAAGCAAAAGATTTGTTCTAACAGAGCAGTGCACTGTCAAAATGTGATCCCTAGGACGCTAGAGGTCTCATACACTTCTAGGGGGTCTATAAAGTCAAAACTTCTCAAATAATATGTTAAGACATTACTTGCTTTTTTCACTGTGTCGATGGTGATACAGAAGAAATGATGAATAAAACTGCTGGTGCCTTAACAAGAATCAAGTCAGTGTCACCAAACTGTGTTAATAATCATTGTTTTTATAGTCATACACTGGCATTATAAAATTAATGCCATTTTCTCCTAAGAATATCATAGATGTAGCAGTTAAAATAATTTTATAACATTTGATATGTGAATACCATTTTTTCATATTCTGTGTTATAAAATGCTAAGTATTCATGAAGCACTTCTTCACATGAAGTACAACTAATTATTGTCTTAAGGAAAAGCACTTGTGTGATTGAGTTGTAAGCTTAAATAGCCACTTTTTCTATGCAGCAACATTTTTACTTAAAAAAATGACTGGCAGAGAAAAAATGGTTATTTAGGTATTTGGCAGATGTTTTCTAGCTAATGGACAAGGTGGGTCTGTGATTTCAAGAAAAATAAAAGTATTTGTTGTCAATGATAAATACCAAAATTTGAAACAAAAGCCAGAATTTGGGAAAGACAGTATTTGCTAATGCTTAAAGACATTTTTATTAAAGTCAGTGTTGATATTAACAAACATATTTTTGATCTATATAATGGAATGTGTCAACATGGGAAGATATGCATAAAATAATTCAGTGAACAAATATTTTTCAAATGACAACTCACAATGTTACAAAGTAACTCTTGGTTGAAAAGTCTAGTTAAAAATACAAGATGGACCAATTGATTTTAATTAAATAGTACAAAATATTCATTGATATTATTTGTGATCTCAAGTCACTCAGTTTTAGGAAGCCACTTGTTAAGTTTTGGTACAATATCAAGAAAGAATATCAGCAACTAACTAAAATGACTATTAAAATACCCGACCCTTTTCCAGCTACACATCCATGTAAGGCCACATTTTCTTTTATACTGCTACCAAACAAGATATCTTGAGAAACTGAGTACAGAAGCAGATAGAAGACTCCATCCATCTCTATTAAACTGCATGAAAGAGATTTGCAAATGTGTAAAGCAATGCCACTCTTCTTACTAAATTTTTTGTTCTAGAAAATACTTTTTTCATAAAACATGAAACTTACATTAATGTGGTAATAGGTTTATCATTGCTAATTTTAAAGATGTGATGAACATTTAAAATTTTTTGTAATAATTTTCAATATGATAAATATTAATAGATATATATGAATGAGAACTCTTAGTGAAGTCAACTTAAAATTTCCTTGTTAAACTTCGTATTATTTATTTATTGTATTGGTTCACATACAGTTGTAAGAAATAAGACAGTACTAATGTACCCCCAATTTTTTCTGGAATAATTTCCAATATGATAAAAATTAATAGATATAATGATATAAACAAGAACTCTTAGTGATCAACTTAAAATTTTTTAATTAATTAATTTATTATTATTTACTTATATTGATTCACATACAGTTGTAAGAAATAAGAAAGTACCAATGCACCCCTTACCCACTTTCCCTGATGATAACATGTAAAACTACAGTAAACTATCATAATGAGAATATTGACTTCACTGCAGTGAAACTACAGAATATTTCCATTACCACAGAGATTCTGAATGAATTTATTTATAGCCACACCCACTTTCTTCCCACCCCACCTTCTCCTTAAGCCTTGCAAAGCCACTAATCTATTCTTCATGCTATATAAATAGAACCATACAATATGTAACATTTGGAACTAGCTTTTTACACTCAGTATAGTTCTCTTGAGATTCATTCAAGTTGTTTTGTGTATCGATGGTTTATTCTTTTTAACTGTTGAGTATTCCATGGTATGCATGTATCAAAGTTTGTGTAACCATTCACCCATCGAAAGACATCAAGGTTATTTCCAGGGTAATTACAAATAAAGCTGCTGTAAACATTTATGGAATTTGTGTGAACATATGTCTTAATTTCTTTGGGATAGATGCCAAAGGGTACAATTTCTGGGTTGTATGGTTTTGTATGTTTAGTTTTTTAAAAGAAACTTACAAACTGTTTTCCATCACATTCCACCTAGCAATGTGTGAGTGATTCAGTTTCTGTGCATTTTTCACCAGCATCTGGTGTTGTCACTATTTTTTATTTTAGACATTCTGACAGGTATGTAAAGACACTCAGTGTGGTTTTAATTTGCATTTTCCTAATGGCTAAAGATATTGAACACCTTTTCATGTGCTTATTTGCCATTTGCATATCATCTTCAGTGAAATGTCTCCTCTTCTTTTGCCCATTTTGCAACTAGACTGTCTACTTTTTTACTATTGAGTTGTGAGATAGTTTGCTATTTAATTTTGACTATTATTTGTGCATTTTTTTATTACTAATTGTGACTAAAAATGTTGCTTGGATTTTGATATGGATTGATTAAGCCTGTAAATTTGGGGATAATTAACTTCTTTACTATGTTGAGTCTTTTAATCCACAAACATGGTCAGATAACACATCTTGTATGGCTTCAGTTCTCTTAAATTTGGTGAGGTTTGTTTTATGCCCAGGATATGATCTAACTTTCCATATGTTCCATGGGTACTTGAAAAGAACTGGTAGTATTGTTGTGTGAAGTGTTCTATAAATGTCTATTAGATCCTGTTGGTAGATTGTGCTGATTCTTTTTCTAGTCATTCTGTCCATTATTGAGAGAGACAGTGTTGAAGTCTCCAACTCTGATTTTGTAGATTTGTCTATTTTGCCTAGATTTCTTCCTCCCTCCCTCCCTCCTTCCTTCTCTTTCTTTCTCTCTTTTCTTTCCTTCTTTCTTTCTTTCTTTCTTTCTTTCTTTCTTTCTTTCTTTCTTTCTTTCTTTCTTTCTTTCTTTCTTTCTTTCTTTCTTTCTTTCTTCTTTTTCTTTCTTTTCTTTCCTTCCTTTCTTTCTTTCTTTCTTTCTTTCTTTCTTTCTTTCTTTCTTTCTTTCTTTCTTTCTTTCTTTCTTTCTTTCTTCTTTTTCTTTCTTTTTTCTTTCCTTCCTTCCTTTCTTTCTTTCTCTTTCTTTCTTTCTTTCTTTCTTTCTTTCTTTCTTTCTTTTTCTTTCTTTCTCTCTCTCTCTCTCTCTCTCTCTCTCTCTCTCTCTCTCTCTCTCTCTCTCTCTTCTTTTTCTTCTCAGTAATCTCCACAAATCTGTGAGCCAATAATTTATCTTATTGTTGTGATAGTTTCAGTTGGATTTCTGCCACTTAAAATCCTAAGAGTCTTGGCTAACTTTGTACAGAAATGTGATTTAAGTCCTAGACTGTAGAGACATTCCAACTAATCACTTCATGATAACATTATTTCTCAAACCTTGACCTATAGTCCTGTTTATAAGGTGTCTGGAAAACTGTGTATTAATTTAAGCATGTTCCTTTAAATTCTAACTTAAAATTAATGTAAAAATAGTCTGATTTAACTGTATGATTCCTTCATTAATTGAGGACAGACTGCCATGTGATTTTATTGCTTGCGTTCATCCCATCATTTGTGAATCAAAAAGAAATAAATAGTGGTGGTTATAGTTAGAATACAAGCTTTGAAATTTAACCGCCTGGTTTTGAATCCTGGCAATACCTCTTGCAACTTATTCTACCTTCAATTACCAGCTCTTTGTCTGTACTATAAGAAATAAAAATGGTAGGCTGGGCGCGGTGGCTCAAGCCTGTAATCCCAGCACTTTGGGAGGCCGAGGCGGGTGGATCACGAGGTCAAGAGATCGAGACCATCCTGGTCAACGTAGTGAAACCCCGTCTCTACTAAAGATACAAAAAATTAGCTGGGCATGGTGGCGCGTGCCTGTAATCCCAGCTACTAAGGAGGCTGAGGCAGGAGAATTGCCTGAACCCAGGAGGCGGAGGTTGCGGTGAGCCGAGATCGCGCCATTGCACTCCAGCCTGGGTAACAAGAGCGAAACTCTGTCTCAAAAAAAAAAAAAAAAAAAAGAAATAAAAAAAGAAATAAAAATGGTAGTACCAATCACATAGGGTTGGTGTGAATATTAAAGGAGTGGATATGTGGACAGCTTAGAATATTGTCTGCCATGTAATAAATATTCATTAACGATTGTCTATTCATATTCATAATAATGTGTTTGAGCCAAGTGAAGGGCATGTAACATCAGGTATGATATATATGTTACTCTAGTTTGAATAAAGAAAAATGGGGCCAGGCGCGGTGGCTCAAGCCTGTAATCCTAGCACTTTGGGAGGCCAAGGCAGGTGGATCACGAGGTCAAGAGATGGAAACCATCCTGGTCAACATGGTGAAACCCCGTCTCTACTAAAAATACAAAAAATTAGCTGGGCATGGTGGCGCGTGCCTGTAATCCCAGCTACTCAGGAGGCTGAGGCAGGAGAATTGTGTGAACCCAGGAGGTGGAAGTTGTGGTGAGTCGAGATGGCGCCATTGCACTCTAGCCTGGGTAAGGAGCGAAACTCCGTCTCAAAAAAAAAAAAAGAAAAATGGTAGAAGAAATTATCTATTTTACAGATGTAGAAGAGGAAATGTAAATAAGAATATTCAGAGCAGCATGTTTACAATAGCAAAAACAAAGGAAACAACCCAGTGCCCAGCCTTAAGTGCTGTATATCCACATAATAGAATATTACACAGTAGTCAAAATGGATGAAGTGCGGCACCATGCAACAAAAATCACATGGATGAATTTTAGTGATATAATATCAAGTGAAAGAATAGGCCTCCAAGGAGATATATACATGTTTATATTTCTCTTTCTATGAAGATAACATAATGTATATATGCCTTTATGAAGGGAATGGAATGGGAGGGCCTATTGTTAGATGTAAATTATTGTTGGGGTACTCAGTTTTATTTTGAGCCATGGATTTACCGATGTTTATAACATGAACATCTAATTAACTTAATAAATAATTAAGTTAACCTAATTAACTTAATAAGTAAATAAGTGAAAACTAAATAAAAGAGGACCATGAATTGATCAATAGTGAGAATGTGTCTTGAACTAAGGACTATGATTTATCTTATTTGGTGGACCCAAATTTCAATGAGAGACAGAAAGAAAAGGAGATGTGTTATACATGGCACATGTCACTTACATACATGTTGATGAACCTGGCTGCTAGAGCAGTGAGTATTCTATTCATGTTAGAAGGAGCAATTTTGTTTCACCAAAACCTCATTGGTTGCATTAAGCTAATGGCAAGAATTTGAATGATATTAGGTTTATAATTTTGTTTATGTATACTTTTTAACTTGATTCACTTTAAAAAAACTTGTATTCAGTTTAATATTTGTCCCAGTGCTTATGCAGTGCCATTTATAGCTAGTAGTAGTTTATACTTACATTATATTAGAGATAATTTAAGCACTCATTGGAGAATTCATGGACCTATTTTTACTTCAGAGGGGTTCTATTCCTTATTCACCTTTATGAGGCACCACACTATACTCTCAACAGTTCCTTTCTCAGGTTCCTTTATTCCAGAGATTCTCAAAATGGAATTCAAGGATGTCTGAGGTATGCCAAGACCCCTCTGGGTTATGTCACAGAAATTATGAAAGACCCCAAAGTCAGTGAGATTAGACTATAACAAGACATTTATTTGCTCTTACCACTCTCTCACGTGTACAATGAACTTTTCCAGAGGCCATATGACATGTGATATCACAAGAGATTAACTGCAGAAGCAGTAAGAGAAGCCAGAATTAAATTCTGCCTATTAAGTCAAGCTAAAGACATTTTCCAAAATGTAAAATAATGACACTTTTCTCACTTTCTTTCATTATAGAAAATACAGTTTTTCTCCTATAAATATATTATTAGTGTGACCATGTAATGAGTTTCTGATTGATATTTTTAAGTGAATTAAATAAATATTTGAAACATTCATCAGCTTTGCTTTCTCGTACAATAAATATCAACAGATGTTGTTCACATAAACAAAAGCTCTCTGGCGTCCTCAATAATTTTGAGGAGAATAAAAGGATTCACAGATAAAAATTTTGTGAACTTCTTCTTTATGTCTTCTAATTTGTGTATTCTAACTAGAACTACACTGAAATGCATAAGTCATGGAAGACTGTCATGTCCCACTCTACATCCAGCAGCTGAGGATGTATACACAACTGGTAGAAAACAGGGGAAGCACCAAAGGTTGTCAGGGTGACAGCCTCATGAGACAACTTGGAGGCACAGTCTTTGTTTCAAGGAAGTAGGTGAGCATGTGTTCACTGTCGGGGAAGTAGATGCTTAAAATCTGTAGAATTTCTGAAAGAATAAACCCTATGGCATGAAAACACGCTAAAGTCAACAGGGGAGAGGAGAAACAAGAGAATATGGTCATAGATGCCTGCCCTTCATTTGGCAAGTCACCATGTTTTCCATGACCTGCTGAGTGATGTCTGGTGCAGGACTGTGGTCAGTTTGCCAGGAGGCCCAGAACATTGAGAGCAGGGTAGTATTTTTGTTTCAAATATATGTGCGTGTAAACACACACACACACACACACACACACACACACACACACACAAATGAAGAATAGTGAGATCTTTATCAGATACATACAAATCACTTTCCATAAACTCCTGGGGGAAAAACGGCATTTACTAGATAATCTCTGTTTCAATATTTGATGAAAAATGAAATGTCTGGTTCTTTCTTCTTTTTTTTTTTTGGCACTCATGTCATTGCAGTGAGATGAGCCACATTTTAAGCATTTATAAACCTTTCTAGGCCTTTGATTAAACCCCATGGGGCTATAAATCTGGATAATAAACTCAACAAGAATTAAATTTTAAAGGAAATTGTATCCTGTGTGGAGGCTTGGATAATGAAACCTGCGGGGGGAAAATCTCTCTCTCTCTATTTAGCTATATATTCCTATATATGAACTTGCATATATATTACATATATATGATTATTACAAGATACATAGATATATTCATATATTCATAGAGATATGAATATATACATTTTTTGAGATGGAGTCTTGTTCTGTCACCCAGGCTGGAGTGCAGTGGTGCAATCTCAGCTCACTGCAACCTCCGCCTCCTGGGTTCAAACAACTCTCCTGCCTCAGCCTCCCGAGTAGCTGGGATTACAGGCATGTGTCACCATACCCAGCTAATTTTTGTATTTTGGCCAGGCTGGTCTCTCAGGTGATTCGCCGGCCTTGGCCTCCCAAAGTGCTAGGATTACAGGTGTGAGCCACCACACCCAGCATTTTAATATCTAATATGAGCTTAAAGCTTTTTATTTCACAAAACTAGTTAGCATCAGTACTGTTCCACGCTCTGCTTTTTCGGTCCTTCAACTTTGTTGTTTCCTGAGGAAAAAACAGACAGTGTTCATTTTAGGAAGATTTGAAATATTTTTAGAACTATGCACCCCATTCCTCATGTAATTGACAAATTACTTCTGGCTCAGAATTTTTTAAAGAAATTCTACTTCCTTGAGTACTTTACCAGTAAACTTTGTCTAACTTTATTGTGTTTTATGTGATGGTTTTACACAGATATTTGTTTTAGGCATATAAATACCACCCACATAACTGAATCTATGAGAGGACCCGGAGTCCTTGGCATGTGCAAAACTTGCCACTTTTCTTTGTCCTCAACTCAGGCTGTCATTCTGTTTGATATCTAAGAAGGAATGTGTCAATGTGACTATTTTTTTTGTTTACGCTTTGGAGGTACGCAAACACAGAAATTGTCTTATTTCAAAGGAAGACCCTGCTGGCAACAAGAAAACGTGAAAATCTTTAAAGATCTCGTTTAAGGATAAAAATTCTCCCATAAATTCCTGCAGGCTTAAGAACCATTCAGGATATTTTCTCTGGCAATCCCGCATACTCGTCTCCCATCCTTCGCCCACCTCCGCTCCCAATCCTAATAGCTCCTCCTATTGCTTTTCGTAGAAAGAGAATCCTGCTGCGATCCCAACTCTCCGTCCTTCAGGGCACACAGTTCTTTTAAACTGATGCGCTGAGCCTCTAATATCAAGGAGAGCAACAAACTGATTTTAAAAGTTGATCAAATACCAACTATATGAATTCTAAAGCAGTGTTTAGGATTTCTATATTCTATTACATTTTTGTATCTGCACAAACAAGGCCCTGCAGATAAAGTTGAGTGGAAGAAGGTGCAATGCTTCTCATCTGTATCGGTCGACAGAACAATCAGAACAATTTTTTTTCTGTGAAGTGGTTAATATGGTAGGTTTCACAATTCCAGTTTTGTTTTAAAATGCACTCAATGGAAAACTAAAGCAAATATATGGAAACGATTGGAAAATGAGATTTAAAAAATTTTTTTGATACAGAATTATAATTGGCCATTTGACTAAATGCTTTATTTCTGCCTCTTGTTAATATGTATTTTTATACTATAGTCTCATAAACTACATTCAAATAGATGGACTTGAGAGCTATTATTTTGATACTATATATACTCTATTTGAGAAAAGAAATGCTTTCACTTAGACAAGACATTCAATTGGTCCCAAGATCTTCGTGTTCACAGATTATTTTGAGCTTCATCAGCAACTTGCCGCTTCTTGGGCTTTCTTTTCTTTTTTCGCATATTGTCCATCGGAATGATAAATCATCCTTTGTTTTTGCTATGATAATTCAAGTTTACAATGTATTGGTCAACATGGTGACATTTTTTGAGAATGCCACATAAGAGATTATTTCCATGATGTCACTCTCAATTAAGATCTTGAAAAGGAAAGTATAATTTACTGATAAGGGTAAATAAAATGGTGACATGTTATGGTAACATACTTTGGAGACTTGTTAACATAACTTAATTGTGTGTGTGTGTATGTGTGTGTGTGTGTGTAATGAAAATGTAAGTGAGCTTGCACCTTCTCTAAGTTTTATTTATTAATCTTTTCAAAAAATCTTTTTAAAGAAAATGTCAGTAACCCTTATGTTGATGTTTCAAATGAACCAAACCATGTTTTTTTTCTGTGAATTGCTTTGTCTGGAGTCTTGGATTTGTAGTGGGCTTTTTAATGTACTTTGTTCTTAAAGTACAATTCTTTCTTTCTTTTGGAATATGCCTGTAAGAAAAACCTACCTTGTTTGGGGCCAAGGATGGATGGGCCAATGCAATTCCAATACCAGTCAACATTTATGGAGTGTTTACAAGTGCAAATTGCTGTGAAGATTCATGTAGGGGACAAGAGCAGGAGCAATAGAATTGGATGACTATGGGCAAAGCCAGGCTCCATTCTTACTATTTTTGAGAATTTGTACATATTAATGAATCTTTCTATTCCTCTACTTTCTTATTTGTAAAACAGACATAATAACAAAACTTATTACTTGTGTCTGTAGTAAAGATGAGATATGAATTCAAAGGGCTTAGCAGACTGTCTGGTATGTATATGTCCAGTAATTATAAACTATAATAGTACATTATGAATTGTTGATGTTATTTATTATCAAAAAGAGAGAATCCTTACTATCCAAGAGTTCCATCGAGTGACAGCGGCCACGAAATACAAAACTAACTAGTATCTTCTAAATCAAGTGTCATCTTCATTAGAGGAAGAATAAATAAGTGTAGAGAATAGAGTGGTCCTGGGAATGTCATGTGGACAAAAGGAAAGTTGAAAATGTGCTTAACACATTAGGAAATAGTGGGTTTTTAACAGAAGAAGCAGAGAAAATACATTCCTGGAAGAACAAAAGATAAAAACCAGGATAAGACAGGTATTTGTAGGACGTAGGCAAAAAACATAAGACAAAAAAACAAAAAAAAACCCATGCAGCTAGAACACATATTGATTGTCATGGTAGAGTGGACATTCCTAGAGTCAGTTCTGAGAAGAAGAGAAAACTCTGAAGTTGACGCCTGGGAAGGTAAGAGAGAAAACACCGTGGGATTCAGAAATCCCACAGTGATATGGTTTGGCTGTGTCCCCACCCAAATCTCATCTTGAATTGTAGTTCCCATAATCCCCACTTATAGTGGGAGGAACCCAGTGTGAGGTAATTGAATCATGAGGGCAGTTCCCCCTATACTTCTGTTCTCATGATAGTGAGTTCTTACAAGATCCGAAGGTTTTATAGGTTTTATAGGGGGCTTTTCCTCACCTTTCCTTTGTACTTCTCCTTATTGCTGCCATGTGAAGAAGGACTTGTTTGCTTCTCTTTCTGTCACAATTATAAGTTTCCTGAGGCCTCCCCAGCCATGCTGAACTGCAAATCAATTAAACTTCTTTCCTTTATAAATTACCTAGTCTCAGGTTTGCCTTATTAGCAGCATGAGAAGGGACTAACACACACTGCCTTTGTCTATTCCTGAGGAGGGCACATATTCAGATATATGCTCCTGAATGCTATTGGTTTCTGTGCAGAGTCCAAGAACCCAAGAAGATGGGACCCCATAGTGGGTCATAAACTGAAGTTGAATCAGCTATATTGCAAATCAGATTCTCCAATTACACATACCTCTTTGGAATTTTTCCCTTTTATTATCCCCTAGCCTTCTGTAAAGTCAGGTTTAAATATTTCGACTTTGTTTCTGGTGTGCTATGAGGCATAAAGGAAGATCTGCTTGTTCATGCAGAGTAAATGTTACAGGTGAAGCAATATTACTTCTTATGTGCTGGAAAAATTCATTTTAGAATGGAATGATATCCCTTCCTTAAGATCATAGAGGAATTAAAAATAATACATTTCTGAGAAAATCTGAAATGATGAATAGACACCAGAATAGAAATTTGCTTCAGAAAGCTTTGGTCTTCTTTGCAATTTAGGTGTATGGCAAAGTTATTTACTGAGACTAAGCATGGCAGGTGTGAGTTAGGTGCCTTGAGATGTATTTTTAAAGAGTTGCTGTGGCAAGTGCAATAGGGAATCAATTAGAGTTAAATAAAAGAATTGCTGAGTAGCACTTGGGGCCCAGCTGAGGAATATAATTCAATGCATTAAAAAAAAGGAGTCAGAGAGAAAGTAGACACTTTTTTACATTACTGATAAAGACAGTGAAGATATGAGGGAGACTTTTCTGGAAGTGCTCAGTTTAAAGGCAAAAAGAAGGAAACTGTTATCACCAGTAATCAAGGATGACATTGAAGGATATAATAAGACAGTATGTTTTTCAGTTGAGATCAGGCAGAAGAAGTTTACATGTTGGCCATACATTTAAGTGATGTTTTAAAGTAAGATAATCTAAAATAAACTGGCAAAGTCTACTGAACAAACAATTAAGTTGTTTAATGGTCTATGCCTTTGTTTAATTGGCTAATTTCTGAAGATACTCTACTGTAAGTTATAGGCAATTTCAGGGGAATAATAAATATAATGAAACCAGTAGCAAGGATATGAAAAAAAAAAGAAATACAATTAACCATTGAGATATAAGAATGATAATTAAAACTGGTTATTAAACTTAAAGGTGGGATAAAAGTTTTATACTTTATTGTTCCTATTGTGTTTTGCTTTTTCTAAACTTTGAAGCATTGCTGTGGATTGTGAACATAAGTGGGAATAAATAGACATGGACATAATCAGAAAACAATAGACTACTTTACAGTTTCTGTGTGGTTTCACTTATTAACCAAGTAGCAGGAGCTATAGGTCATATATTGGCTGCACAGCTGATCTTATGAACCTATTTTGGAAGCAAACCGGAATTCATGTTTCGGAGTTTCAGAGATGCCTCGTGCCATGCCATAGGACCTGGAATTCTGCCGTTATCCCTTTGTTCCCTGTAGGTACTGATGGCACCAGAATTGTAAAAAGAAGCCTATTGAAATGAAACTATCTTGGTAAAGAACAATTCGGCATAAGGAAAAATTGCATGTTCATTTTCCAATTCTAGTATAGAACAAATCCCTTTGGAGAGAGAAAAATCAAGATAGTGTGTACTGGTGGAGAAACTGTTAGTGCATCAAAAATAAATTTTTATTTCACATATTTTCCTTGGATTGGGAAATATGAAGTTTCTTTTGTAATTCTTTCGCTGACATAAGAATGTCAGCATGCACATCCTTTAGTATACATTGTTAGACTCTTTAATATTTAAAAATTCATTCTTCAGTATCAAATTATTCTTTAAAAATTGTTTTTTTATAGATACACAATACCTGTACATATTTTCAGGGTACATATAATAATTTAACACATCCATATAATTTGTAAAGATAAAACTAGTATAATTGGAATATTCATTACCTTAAATATTTGTCTTTTCTTTATGCCAGAAACATTTGAATTATTCTCTTCTAGCTATCTTGAAATATAAAATCAAATTATGGTTAATGGAGAAAAAGAATCACTTTTTCATTAAAGTTCTTGATTTTATATATTAAAACCATTATAAATGAATATTAGGACTAACACAAAATTGTAATTTAACTTAACTTATACAGTAATATCCATGACAGAGGCTTAAACTTTTGGAGAGTCACCTGGCTAAAAGCTGATTTTTTTTTTCAAGAATGGCAACATAAAAAAAAAAAAAAAAAAGAATGGCAACATCTCTATTTTAAAACTGTCAAACATACATTTATCTCCCTGCTTCCTAATACCTTATTGTAAGATGTTTTAATAACATAGACAAATTTAAAGAAATACTATACAGTGAACATACATACCCTAGATCTCAAATTCTACAATTAACATATTGCTATTTTTGATTTATTATCTATATGTATTATGTATATAAATTACATATTTAAAGATACATATGTGCCTTCTATTCATCCAACATTGCATCTTATTTTTCTTGATTCTCTGCATTAGTTCATAAAATAAGAATATAATTACCAGTATGAGCATTTATTTTGACATTAACCAGAAGGACTGTAAAAATTATTTTGTATTATTCAACAAATGTTCCTTATAGACAGTTGTATTAGATTCCTATTGCTACTGTAAAAAATTACCACAAACTTAATGGGTCGAAACAACACAAATTTATCTATCTTACAGTTGTGGAGGTCAGAAACTTGAAAAAGGCCTATAAGACCAATCAAAATATCAGCAGAGATGTGTTCCTTCTGGAGGCTTTGAATGAGTCTTTTTTCTTACCTTTCCCAGCTTCAAAAATTACTCCTTCATTCCTTGGCTCATGGCCCCTCCCTCCATCTTCAAAATGTATTACTCCAAACTTTGCTTCCATTCTTAAATATGTTCACTCTAATTCTGATCTTCCTGCCTCCCTGATGTAAGAATCCTAGTGATTTGATAGTGCCCACTCAGATAATTCAGAATAATCCTTCTATCTCAGGGTATTTAACTTAATCACATCTGCAAAGTCCCTTTACTATATAAGGTAACCTAGTCACAGATCTTGGGTATTAGAATGTGGACATTTTGGGGAAGCTGTTATGTAGATTAACGTGGAATATTGTGACCTTTATTGTGCGTTTTGCTATTAGTATCCCTTAGTACTAGGAGAAAACTTACACTGAGTTTAATTCTTTGTCTTTTTGACCTATTCCATAAAATAAGTAATGTGATCTTGTGAATGGCTCTTATCATACAAGACAACAAAAAACATCTTACCATGTAAGATCACACTTCATGATCTCAAAGATATACTGTTATGTCCCAATAAATAAGAAAAAGTAAAAGCACTGCCAATTAAACTGATTCACTAACTAATGCAAAATGCATTCCAACTTGATGTACTTCTTTTAAGAGACGGGGTCTTGCTTTGTCACCCAGGCTGGTGTGACAAAGCCACTGCACCTGCAACTCCTGGGCTCAAGGGATCCTCCAACATCAGCCTTTTGAGTAGCTGGCACTAGAGGTATGTGTGACCATGCCTGGCTGATTTTTTAAATTTTTGTAGAGACAGGGTCTCACTATCTTGCCCAGGCTAGTCTCAAACTCCTGGGCTCAAGCAATCCTCTGGCCTCAGCTTCTCAACTTGCTAGGATCACAGGTGTTAGCCACAATGTGTTAAAATGTGATAAAATGTGTGTCTTAAATGAAATATTTGATATATTTTTTCAGTGACCTACATAGCACAGAGATCCCCAAGAAATTCCATCATTTCCCATTAAAAGTATGACTGCTACAAAGTTCCTATTTGCTATTATTTGAATGTGTTCCCTCCAAAATTCATGTGTTAGAAAGTTAATCTTCAATGTACATACAGTGTTGAGAGGTGCTACCTTCTGGGAAGTGTTTTGGTCTTGAGGATGAACTCCTCATGAATGCATTAATGCCATTAGGAAAATGGCTTGTGGGAGTGGGTTTGCTCTCATCTACTTTTTTTGCCATGTGAGGACATAGAACTTGTTACCCTTTCTTGCCTTTCTGCCTTTTATGCAGGTGAGGATGCAGCAAGAAGGCCCATGCAAGATGATGACACTTTGATCTTAGACTTCCTAGCCTTTGAGACCGAGAGACAAATTTTAGTTCTTCATAAAGTACCCCATTGGTGCTATATCCTCTTATAGCAGCACGAAAGAACTAAGATGCTATTTCAGTTAGGAAAAGCTAATCTGCTAAAATGCAGCATTTAACTAAGCCTTGTGTGACTTAGTGCTTGCAATGACTAAATTTATGTGCATTTCCACTTCACATTACATTTAGCCATTTCCTTTATTCCAGTACTGTGGATACTAAAAGTAAAAATACTAGTTCTGTTAAGGCCATGTCTTTTGAAAATGGACCTATTATTTTTTTACCTCCCAGGGTTAAAATGACAGTGCAATCATCTACAGTATTCATTAGATACCTAAAGGGCACCAAAGTAATTAAGTGTACATTATTTAACTGATCTTTGGGTTGACAGTCACTTCATAGCCAGGATGGATAGGAATGGAATGGAAATTAAAAAAACAGGCTACATCTTTATGGTCCTTATCTGCATTTCACCTTTATTACCTCAGCAGCAATTCTTTCAGCACATAGTACAAGTCCTTGTGTTTTCATTATTTTCTGCCAGCAATTTCTCTCTTTTCTTTGGAGAAACATCTAAAGTTAATAAAGAGATAAAACTTATTTTCTTCCAGCTGTGTTTTTCAGATTTTTCAATTTCAATTTAGAAAGAGCAAAAGTTGCACAACACCTTAGAAGAACACTTAGAATACTCTGATTTTTTTTTCTTCTCTTAATAATATTTCTCTACTTGGAATGGTGGAATGAAGCCTTATCTTGCTCGGTTAGGCTGTGAAACAATTATAATGCTTCTGAATTCCAGAAATAAAAAAGAAGATTCTTAATCCTCAGAGCTCTGCACTGCAGAAGGCTCCCCTATGTTCAAGAATATGTTTCTGAAAGTCTTCTTAGCAGGAAGTAAAGCTTAAGGCCATATATTTTCTGTCTACTGTTGTGAGTAGCATGACTTGCAATGTTGGTTTCATAAGTAATGACCTCCAAGGATCAGAAAAAAAATGCAGCTTTGTTTTCTAGCCCAGCCAGGAGGAATGAGAATCACAGAATGTTTAAGCTAGTGAGAGCTATAGAATTAATCTAATCCCAAATCTTTAATTTTATAGATTTAAGTAACCATATCAGAACTGGTGCTGTAGATCAATGTTTCTAATTTTGAGGTAAATTCTCACATATTTATTGGTTAATTTCTTTAAGTTTTTGGACATACAGACCTAAACTAATTTGTGCCTCTAAATTAAGGCTACTACCTAGAATGAAATCAAGCCATCAGATATGGCTTATTTATTTTTCAGCAGATTTGGCTTATTTATTTTGCACTTTCCAAAGGAAAATGACTTCTGCAGGAATGTTGCTAGCTGAGAGTTGCACACAACAGAGTTGAAAGTACTTACATTATCTGGGACTGACACACAAATGACTTCTGTGAAAAAATCATTTTTTCTCTACCTCAGAATTTATTTGTACATGAGGCTAAAAAAAATATTTGGCTTGTGGTGCTTTATGGTTTCAAATGCAAATATCCTTCTTCTTGCTAAAAAGTAAAAAATATATTTAAAGACATGGGCTTTTGCGTCAAAGTTCATGTCTCAAACGAAATGAATGTGAACAGCTGTGGTCCTTCTTGGGTTAATGTGTTGATGAGCCCTTGTACTTCCTGTTTCTACTGTAGAAATTTCTAGGAATTGTCTCTCATATTGTAACAGTATAATACAAACAAATTAGAAATCGTAGATTGCACATCTTTTTAAGAATGGTAGAGCACATTTTGCTAAACTTGTTGCCCCTCTGCAATAAATATGACCATGATATTCATATATGAGTCACATTCCCAAGGCGCATTCAGCTTATGGACTGCTCTACAGCCAATAGAGGCTGAAAGTATGGTACTTCCAAATCCTAGTAAGCGGTTATAACTGCTCCTCCCTCTCACCTACTCAAGAAAGCACAAAGAATATTAAATGAATGAGAATGTGTGTGTGTGGTGGTGGTAAGGGGGGAATTAGCTCTATTATAATTTAAGAAATCATTCTCAAGCTTTGATATTTTATATAAAGAATACTTGATGTCTGATAGAGATAAATAGAGTATTATAACTGAGAACAGTTACAATGCTTTTCAGCAACATTCACTGATTCGTTCATGAAAAGGTTAGGAGTAAACCCAGTAGTTTTTGTTTCATTTTACTGTCAATGCTCTTTTTTAATAGCTCACACAGTTATATTATTCAAAAATCAGAGTGATATAAAACATATACATTGAGAAGTTTCATTTCCAATTCCGTTCTCATTAACTTTTCCTTTCTTGTCCCTTTTAGTAAGCATTTTTCTTCAGTTTCTTACTTGCATTTCTTTAAGTACAAACGTATACAAATGTATATTCTTACTTTGCCCTTTTTCACAAATGAAGGCTAGTGTATTCATTGCTGGGCTTCTGAATTTTAACACTGTATTCTAGAACACTTTTTATATCATATATTGATGTATCAATGCAGCAGTATTTAACAGTAACATAGTTTATACTATAAGCTATTTAATCAGTACAATATTGATGGGCAAGAGATAATTCTAGTATTTTGCAATTATAAGCAATGACACAATAAATAACCTTGTATATATTTTATTTTGTATGTGAGTGATATTTTCTTACTAAAAAAACAGAAAGTGATTCTAATGTCATGGGTTTTTGAGTGCAAGAAGCTCAAAATATGAAAAAAAAATTAAGATAGTTCAATCCCTTTTGGGGTTCAAGATAGGATAAACCTCCAGAAGTGAGATTGATGATTCAAAGGTTAAATAAACTTGTAAAATTTTTTTTAAATTTTTATTGCATTATAGGTTTTGGGGTACATGTGCAGAATGTGCAAGATAGTTGCATAGGTACACACATGGCAGTGTGTTTTGCTGCCTTCCTCCCCTTCACCCACACTTGGCATTCATCCCCAGGCTATCCCTCCCCAGCCGCCCCCACTGTCCCTCCCCCATTCCCCCCAATAGACCCCAGTGTATAGTAGACCGCCTCTCTGTGTCCATGTGTTCTCATTTTTCTCACCCACCTATGAGTGAGTATATGCGGTATTTCTTTTTCTGTTCTTGTGTCAGTTTGCTGAGAATGATGTTCTCCAGATTCATCCATGTCCTTACAAAGGACACAAACTCATCATTTTTTATTGCTGCATAATATTCCATGGTGTATATGTGCCACATTTTCCCTGTCCAGTCTATCATCGTTGGGCATTTGGGTTGGTTCCAGTTCTTTGCTATTGTAAACAGTGCTGCAATGAACATTCGTGTGCATGTGTCCTTATAGTAGAACGATTTATAGTCCTTTGGATATACACCCAGTAATGGGATTGCTGGGTCAAATGGAATTTCTATTTCTAGGTCCCTGAGGAATCACCACACTGTCTTCCTTGTCTAGTGCCGGATTTCAAAGGGAATGATTCCAGTTTTTGCCCATTAAGTATGATATTGGCTGTTGGTTTGTCATAAATAGCTTTTATTACTTTGAGATATGTTCCATCAATACCAAGTTTATTGAGGGTTTTTAGCATAAAGGGCTGTTGAATTTTGTCAAATGCCTTCTCTGCGTCAATTGAGATAATCATGTGGTTTTAGTTTTTGCTTCTGTTTATGTGGTGAATTACATTTATAGACTTGCGTATGTTGAACCAGCCTTGCATCCCCGGGATGAATCCTACTTGATCATGATGGATAAGTTTTTTAATGTGCTGTTGCAATCAGTTTGCCAGTATTTTATTGAAGATTTTTGCATCTATGTTCATCATGGATATTGGCCTGAAGTTTTCTTTTCTTGTTGAGTCTCTGTCAGGTTTTGGTATCAGGATGATGTTGGTCTCATAAAATGATTTGGGAAGGGCTCCCTCTTTTTGGATTATTTGGAATAGTTTCAGAAGGAATGGTACCAGATCCTCTTTGTGTGTCTGGTAGAATTCAGCTGTGAACCCATCTGGACCTGGGCTTTTTTTGTGTGGTAGGCTCTTAATTGCTGCCTCAACTTCAGACCCTGTTATTGGTCTATTCATAGTTTCGGCTTCCTCCTGGTTTAGGCTTGGGAGGACACAGGTGTCCAGGAATTTATTCATTTCTTCCTGATTTACTAGTTTGTGTGCATAGAGCTGTTTGTAGTATTCTCTGATGATGGTTTGAATTTCTGTGGAATCTGTGGTGATTTCCCCATTATCGTTTTTTATTGCATCTATTTGGTTGTTCTCTTTTCTTTTTTATCAGTCTGGCTAGTGGTCTGTCTATTTTGTTGATCTTTTCGAAAAACCAGCTCTTAGATTTATTGATTTTTTGAAGGGTTTTTCTTTCTCTATCTCCTTCAGTTCTGATCTGATCTTAGTCATTTCTTGTCTTCGGCTAGGTTTTGAGCTTTTTTGATTTTGCTCCTCTAGCTCTTTCAATTTTGACGATAGGGTGTCAATTTTGGATCTCTCCACTCTTCTCATGTGGGCACTTATTGCTATATATTTTCCTCTACAGACTGCTTTAAATGTGTCCCAGAGATTCTGGTACGTTGTGTCTTCATTTTCGTTGGTTTCAAAGAACTTCTTTATTTCTGCCTTCATTTCATTGTTTATTCAATCAACATTCAAGAGCCAGTTGTTCAGTTTCCATGAAGCTGTGCGGTTCTGAGTTATTTTCTGAATTCTGAGTTCCAACTTGATTGCACTATGGTCTGAGAGACTGTTTGTTATGATTTCCATTGTTTTGCATTTGCTGAGGAGTGCTTTACTTCCAATTATGTGGTCAATTTTGGAGTAGGTGTGATGTGGTGCTGAGAAGAATGTATATTCTGTGGATTTGGGGTGGAAAGTTCTGTAAATGTCCATCAGGTTTGCTTGTTCCAGGTCTGAGTTCAAGTCCTGGATATCCTTGTTAATTTTCTGTCTGGTTGATCTGTCTGCTATTGACAGTGGAGTGTTAAAGTCTCCCACTATTATTGTGTGGGAGTCTAAGTCTCTTTGTAAGTCATTAAGAACTTGCCTTATATATCTGGGTGCTCCTACATTGGGTCCATATATATTTAGAATCGTTAGCTCTTCTTGTTGTATTGATCCTTTTACCATTATGTAATGACCTTCTTTGTCCCTTTTGATCTTTGTTGCTTTAAAGTCTATTTTATCAGAGATGAGAATTGCAACTCCTGCTTTTTTTTGCTCTCCATTTGCTTGGTAAATCTTCCTCCATCCTTTTATTTTGAGCCTTTGTGTATCTTTGCGTGTGAGGTGGGTTTCCTGGATACAGCACACTGATGGGTTTTGGTTTTTTATCCAGTTTGCCAGTCTGTGTCTTTTGATTGGTGCATTTAGCCCATTTACATTTAGGGTTAATATTGTTATGTGTGAATTTGATACTGCCATTTTGATGCTAGCTGGCTGTTTTGCCTGTTGTTTCATGTAGATTCTTCATTTTGTTGATGGTCTTTAGCATTTGGTATGCTTTTAGGATGACTGGTACAAAAATATGGAACGCTTCATGAATTTGTGTGTCATCCTTGCGCAGGGGCCATGCTAATCTTCGCTGTATTGTTCCAATTTTAGTATATGTGCTGCCGAAGCGAGCACATAAATTTTTTTATATTGCAAAATTTTCTTCCTTAAGGTTTTAACAGTAACATAGGAGTTCAAAGTTTTCAAACTTTTGCATGTTTGGCCAACCTGTTGTGGGAAAAACAATATCTTGGTATATATTTCATTTGCATTTCTCTTGTTATGAGTGAGGTTATATATCTTTTTGTATATTGATTTAAGAACCAGCTATATTTGCTTTCTTGTGAACTGTCTACTTATAACCTATGCCTATTTTTATTGATTGTTATTCATATTTTTATTGAGTTCATGGAATCTGGTACATATTGGGAGATTAGCTGTTTATAATATGAAAAACTAGTGTTCTTTTCTAGTGCATTTGTTCAATCAAGTTGCCCCCTATGGTGTGGCTCATCCACATTTACCTTAAGGGTTCTTTGCAGGGTCTTCAGCTCTTTCTGATTTCTCCACCTTTTCTCTGGACCCCATGATTGTCAACCTTCTGTATTAGCACCTTCCCTTTTCACATTAAATCTCTTTTTATTGAGAGTTTTTAAGTTACCCTTAGTGCATACGCATATTTACAGATCTCCCAACTTATATTTTTTTCTAATATCTTACCTTTGTCTTACATTGCCCTTACTTCTATAACATTTCCTTTATAGCCAAGTTTCTTTAAAGAAGAATTCTTACTTCATGTTTCCAGTTTTGCTTTCACAGCTCTGAGCTTGGAGCAAGTTCCATCATGCCCCCAATTCCATGAGGTTACCAATAGCCCCCTAGTTCTCAAATGTTTGTGTACTTCCCCTCTTCATCCTATTTAATTGGTCCTGCAGAATTTGACTCTTCAACCACTCTTTCCTGAAACTATTTACTCCATTGGCTGTTTTCATGCTACTCTTCCCTCAGTATATTTTAACTATTGTACTCCATCTTCTTCTTCTTTGTTGTCCTTATAATGTATGTTCAAACATCTGACCACTATCTATAAGTCAAGGATTCTTAAATCTATGCCCGAAACCCAGCCCCCTGGCTTCTAAGATCCAAATATACATATTCAAATCCCTTGTAATGAACATGCCACTGACACCTCTTGCATGCTCAAAATTCAATCTCCGAATTTTATGTTTCCTATATTTCCCATGAGTGAATAGCATGATAACCCAGCTAGTCACTCAAGCCAGAGGCACAAGAGTAGCCCGAGGAATTCTCTTTAATTGTAGTCATCATTTAGGCATTTCCCATTATCCCGTTTGCATCATTTTACCTTGTCAACATTCCCACTGTCACTAGCACTACAAATATTTTTACAAGATTTATTATAATAGTCTTCTAACTAGTCTACTGCCTCTAATATGAATTGCCTTCAACTCCTTCAAAGCATTGTTGAAATGATCATTATTCTAAATATAACTGTGTTATTACCCTGACTACATTTTCTTTGTGCTTCCAAATAGATTTTAGAATAAAATTCATCCTTTGGGGTTAGTCTGTGAGGCTCTTCATACTTAGTCTTACCTATATCTTCAGCCTTATTCCGAAGTGGTCAGGTAACAGAGATGGGTTTAGATCATGGACTTTGGAATTGGCCAGACCTCGCTTGAATTATTACCTTTCTCACCTTGGGCAAGTTATTTAACCTGTCAAAAACAGTTCTTTCATCTATAAAATCAAAATAAAAATAATACTTCTCTCTCAGGGTCATGGTGAGGAAAAAATTAAGTAATTCTTATAAAGCAGTGATCACAATCCTGTCTCAATTACATGGTAAATCCTCAATAACCACATATGTGGATGGTATTAATGGCAATCCTGAGCCATAGCCTATTATGCTTGAACTAATAATCCTGGTCCAGGCTTCCCAAATTGTTGAAGGCATATGTAATTGGCTCATGCCTTCATTCTCCTGCCTGGAGCACAGTACTCCCTCCTCTACCCCTCTTTAATCACTCAATTCTGTTTCCAGAATGACTTTAATCAAATTACCTAACACCTTTACATCATGATCTACTAATTCGTAAAACAGTCCAAATTGTTACCAACCTCATAGGGTTATGAACACCAGCAATTAGCAATCCCTTTGTATTTCTCCTTTTTTGTCTTCTTCATCTTAATGTTTTAATTACTATTAACACTATTGTTACTGCTAGTGGTTTTCAAAATGTCCAACTTTACATTGTCTCCTTCAATGGAAAGTTGTTTCTGGCAAGGACTCTGCTGACAGTGATTCTACTATGAAGGAATATGTCTAGTGGAGAAAATAGATAAGGCAGCTGATCATTCCTGTAAGATGTGAAAAGTTCTAGGTTAGAGATAGGCCATGGAGGGCACAGGAAGATTTCCTAGGCTAGTAATTTGTCTGGCACATAGTAGGTGTTTAATAAATGTTTGTGGAAGGAATGTTGATTAACTGGTGATTATTACCATAAAATGCATGCCAAAATAATGTAGTATACATCAATTTTGTGCTGTAAATATTGCATACATACAATTATTTTAAAATCTACTTAATTTTCGTAATATTAAGATGTGTTAGTATTTTTTTTTTTTTTGCTTCGTTTCATACTAATGTTTTGGGGACTATGTTAGAGGAAATTTAAGTTATTTTTCTCTTTTTAGAATTAAAAAATTTTCACACATTATTACCAGAACCTTGGGTTTGTGATAAATGCTGACAAGTTAAGCAACCATACATTTTATTTTTCTATGAGTACCTAAAGGATTTCTTTAGTCCTGGAATTAGTTTTCAAAAATAATAAATTATGTAATTTGTTGGAGCAAGACCTTTAATATCTTGAATAAATGGCATTTCTTCTCCCCTTCCCTGTCATTCCCTTTTCATGTTACTAGATCAAGGAGACAAAAGGCACTCTACCACAAAGGCTTTCAGAATGTCTCATAAACAACGTCTCAGGAAAACCAAATAAGCTAGAACAAAAAAGAGACACAGATATAATTTCTCTAAAGCCATTCGAATTTCTCTTCAAATCCCCTAGGGTTTATTTTCATGTCCATAATATAATATAGACAGAGGAATATATGGTTTTCTGACCATTGTTTATTGTTATCTCACATTTTCCAACACTGAGAAGCATAGTCTCTGTGTTGATAATTTATCTTTGAAGTGTAAATCGTTCATTATTTTCAGGGTGAAAGTCATACAGTTTAGAGTCACAGGAAAGTCACATCATTCCATCTTTATAATGCCTGATTGGGATTTTTTATTCCATTGACCTATGGAGATACTTTAGAGCATTAATGTACTGTACTGCCTGTGTTATATACTAGATTTCATATATATAAACATCTTGAAAAATTACTCATTTAATTAGCTGGATTATTTAACAGACAGCAAAAAAATGATAATCCTTTTAGTAAATATTTGTTCATATTGACTAAATATTTGTTTAAATATTTGTTAAATATGTATTCAATTTGCATATACTGGTGTCTGAAAAGATGATTAAAGCAATCATATTTCTGTAAGAAGTTATTAATTTTTTATCTCCTTTTACTAAATCTTCAGCTTCTGGTATACATAAAATGATTCTTATCTTTCTTAATCTCTAAGAGTCTGTTAAATAGCTTACTCAGAATAAAAATAAAATACGATGTCTGGCACTACATCATATTTAATCCTGGATTGCAGTTCAGAAACAAATCTGGTCCTTGGCTTAACATTCAAATGTAGAGGATTCCGTTCAAATGGTAGTGAATTCCTTTCTAAGGAATAACATGAAGAATCATACAGTCTCTACAAGTTGAGGATATCAATATTCCAAGGACAGAAGAGCTCTCTTTTTTATGGTTTTCTTAAGGTTACTTTATAAATTGTTTTCATATTGTTTGAAAATCTTTAAAATTAAAAATAAAATGGAACTATGACTCTTCCCTCTACTTCCAAATAATAAAAAAGAAAGAATACAAATTATCTCATTACCTTTCAGCTCTAAAATGCTGAAGCTACATAACTAAAATGTATATAACATTCAAAAACGGGCTGTTAGAAGGAAGACAGTAATATGGTATTTAAGTAATATGCTGAAAAATGACAATAGTTCCAGGTTTTTGTGTGTGCGTTTTCAAACCTACCAGGTCCAATTCAAAATGTCACCTCTCCTCAATATTGTCAAAGGGAAAAAAATAACCCCAGATTTTAAACAAAGAAAAGGTTTTTATGATGTGTGGCTATTGTCTGAATGTTGGTATCCTTCCAACATTCACGTCAGAATTAATCCTCTCTTAGTATTATTGACAGGAGAGGCGTTTGGGGATGATTAGTTCATGAGGGCTCCACTCTTATCAATGGAATTAATGCTCTCATAAAAGGGATTCAGGGAGCTTACTTGCTCCTCCTGCTCCTTCTGCCATGTGAGGACATAATGTTGACCTCTTCTGCCATGTGGAAACAGAGCAACAAGGCACCATCTAAGAAGCAGAGCATGAGCCCTCACTAGACACAGAATTTGCTGTTGCTTTGATCTTGGCCTTTCCAGCCTCCAGAACTGTGAAAAACAAATTTCTACTATGTATAAATTACCCAGTGTAAGGTGTTTTGTTACAGCAGCCAGATTAGACTAAGAGAAGTGTCAAGCTTGAGTCAAATCTTTAGTAATCTCAAGTGTGTGATATAATTATACTGCAATGCAGGCTTTAATACTTACTATCATCTTACTACGTGGCAGCCAAGAAACTACCTTTAATTGAATGTTATTGGCAGTTTTAGCTTTTTTTCTCACAAAAGTACACTATATATAGCACAGATGAGGACAATAAACTCCTTGGTGGCAGGAACATGTCTTTCCTTTCTTTTGAAAGTTAAAAAGTTCTGTAGTTTTAACAAAATTTCTGTATGACTCTGTACATCATGATAATTCAACAAATAATTTAGATGTTGCTGATATGAGCATAGAAGATAAAAATTCTAAAATCTGTTTATGTAATTCCTATGTTATGTCAACAAAGACATGATGCTATGGGAGATGCTTATAAAAATCTGTTTTTTCCTTCGGGTTTTCAAAGGAATTTTTGCAAGATTTCCATTTGTGACTACTGAAGTTATAGTTACTTATTAAGTAGTGTAAACACTAAAAAACTGTTCTAGGTTTAACTTTTTCTTATACTGGTTAGACTCATAGAAACTTAGATGCACGTAATCAGTGGTTACTTGGCAGTTACCACACTAATGATGCCATTAGTCTAACTCAAGGTTTCTTAACCTTGGACTTATGGATATTTGGGGCATGTGGTAGTCCATTTTCTACTGTTATAACAGGATGCTACAGACTGGTATATATAAACAATAGAAAGTTATTTGTCTTACAGTTTTGTAGGCTTGGAAGTCCAAGAATGTTACACTGGCATTTGGAAAAGGTCATCCCATGGCAGAATGCAGGAGAGCACATGAGACAAAGAGAACAAAATCAGGCTGAACTCATCCTTTTTACTAGGAGTTTATTCCCATGATAACTAACACTCTCCAACTATAACTAACCCTCTCCCATGACAATGGCATCAATTCCTTGATGAAGGCAGAAGTCTCATCGCCTGATCACCTCTTAAAGGCCCCTCCTCTTAATACTGTTACAATTGCCATGAAGTTTCCAACACATGAACTTCTGGAGAACAATTCCAAATCGTAGCAGGGCCAGTTGTTGGGGAGTGTACTGTATATAGTAAAATGTTCAGCAGTATCAGTAACCTTTACAAACAAGGTATCAGAAATACTAAGCCAGTTGTGATAATTAAAAGTGTCTTCAGAGATTGCAAAATGTGCCCCAGGAGCAAAATTACCCTTGGTCATGAATCACTGCTCTAATTTATATTTGATTTTATGATAATTTATATTTGATTGACTGTTTTGCCAAATACGTAGGTGACATCTTGGGCCTGTGTTTCTTTACCCATGTTTGTAAGATAATTCTAGTTTTATACTTCTTCAACATGGTGTTATAAAGTCTCAATTAAGGTACAGATAAATCTAGATTCCTCATAAAAATGTTCTATGCTCATATTGTGCAGAGCCAAGGATAGACCTTTACCTGCTTCTACAAGAGTCAGAACTATGAAGCAAAATACTTTCCACAGTGACTGATAACTAGACAATGATGAATAAATTACAGTGACCTTTGTTGTTTAACTTTTATGGTTAATAAATTGTACAAGCTGTACATTCCCTTTACTTTGGAAATCTGGAGTATCATCAAAAGTAGGCTTAGCAATCTTTTGGAACAAAAATGATCATTCTCTGTCATGTGTTCTTTGTCCTGTCTAAGAATACTTAAGTGTTCCAAACAGCTGACTTGATAATGAAGTTAAGCTGCCTTTCCTTCACCTAATGACAGATAGAAAATGGTGGAAATTCCAGTAAGAAACTAACAAATGGAGTTTTTCTTCTACAGCCACATTCCATTTAAGGAATGTAGTTTCCTTAAACATTCACTGGATTTAAGAGTGAGGAGTTCAGCTTTCTAGGGAACTTTTCTAATTTCTCGGGCTACTTTTTATGACATTAGACCTGTTGTCAGCAACCCCAGCTCAGGAGCAGTTCCAAGATTTTTTAATTGGCTGAGCTTGGTGTGTAACTGGGGCTCAATAAATATTTGCTAGTGAATGAATAAGTGGTTAAATATTCTTCTCTAAGACATTTGATTTAAAACTAAATAAATTTCTTAACAATTCAATGGTAGATGTGCTATTTTTATCCCTTATCTCCATGTCAGAGCATTTAATTGAGGGTAGGTGCCAGAGGGAGAGTAAAACAAAAATCATGTGTATCGGCTTTCTTCTGCCCCATTTCCTTTTGCTCCCATTTACTTCGTAATAACATATATCTGTCATCGTTGGGGTTGACGCTTGGCTAGCTTCTCCATACAAGCTATTGTGAACTTGCTATACACACTTACTGAGTGACGATAACAACTTAATTTTTCTAAAGGAATAATAAAAATGTAAAACAAGTCTATTCTTGGTCATAGTCAATATAAGAAAGCAGTGGGACTGTGCTACTCAAGAGAAAATAACATTTCCTAAGGGAAAGAAGTGCACATATTTTTTTTTTCTTTTTAAAGTGGTATTTTATGAAAGCCAACTAACATCTTTTTTTTGAGACAGACTCCTGCTCTGATACCCAGGCTGGAGTGAGTGCAGTGGCATGATCTCGGCTTACTGCAAGCTCCGCCTCTCGGGTTCAAGCTATTCTTCTGCCTCAGCCTCCTGAGTAGCTGATACTACAGGCACATGCCACCATACCTGGCTAATTTTTCTTTTTTGTGTGTTTTTAATAGAGATGGGGTTTCACCATGTTGGCCAGGAAGGTCTCTATCTCCTGATCTCATGATCTACCTGCCTTGGCCTCCCAAAGTGCTGGAATTACAGGCATGAGCCACCACACCTGGCCAACATGTTCTTATAACTGACAATGTTATCTGAGATATTTTCTTAAGTGTATTAACACTCTCACATATTCTTTGAGATAAGTTAAATACCAAAATTTATATTGACATATGTGAATGTGTATGTGTGTGTGCTTTAGGATCTCTCTTTCCAAATTTCTAGTTTTCTTCTTTAAGCCCTTGCCATCTGCAGAACTAAATAGACATGAATGAATGTTGTGAGAGCCTTACCTAGTAACTGCCGTATAAGGTAGGATATCCTATAAGGATTAAATGAATTTTGTTTGTTTTCATTTTTGGAAAAGCATGTAACACAAGGTCTGCCACATGATAAGAGTTCAGCAGATACTAATAGCTTGTCATTTTACTTCCACCCTTTCACTGTAACTGTGCCTACTCCATGGTTTAGTTTTTTCTGTAGAGAGAATATGAAAAAAGAATCCAAGACATTTTCTTGAGGGTGGGCTCTGTTTATGCCAGCAGGTAAAAAGCAGTTTTAGAAACTTCTATTTTGCCTTCATTTAACATCTTCTCCTGTCTTTATCTCAACCTTCATTACTTCAAGTGGAACACAGACATAAGAAAGCAAAAGCAACTTTCCTTTTAATAAAATCTACTTTTATCTCATTACATTAAATATTAAAATATAAATACCAATAATTAAAAATATTAAAATAGGCAGAACACAAAGTGTGCTTATATTAGGGCATTGTATCCTCTAGTCCTATTTATTTGTGGTCATCCCATTGCTCAGGTATGACTGCCTGCATCAGCTGACTTTAGGTAGCACACTATAATGTTTACTTAGAGAGAGGTGGCTCATATAGTTTGGGTTTGTAGACACTGTGGGAGTTAAAAACAAATATCATTTCCTTTACTACATTTACCTGAACTTTTGATAAGAAAAACAATAAATTTTCATGCATAGTTTTCCAGTCGTCTTTTTTTCTAGACATTGGCAAATTGGATAAAGAGTCAACACCCATTGGTGTGCTATATTCAGTAGACCCATCTCATGTGCAAAGACACACATAGGCTCAAAATAAAGGGATGGAGGAAGATTTACCAAGCAAATGGAAACCAATAAAAAGTAGGGATTGCAGTCCTAGTCTCTGATAAAACAGACTTTAAAACAACAAAGATCAAAAGAGACAAAGAAGAGCATTACATAATGGTAAAGCGATCAATACAACAAGAAGAGCTAACTACCGTAAATATATATGCACCCAGTACAGGAGCCCCCAGATACATAAAGCAAGTTCTTAATGACCTACAAAGATACTTAGACTCCCACACAATAATACCGGGAGACTTAAACACTCCACTGTCAATATTAGACAGACCAACGAGACAGAAAATTAAGAGTATCCAGGACTTGAACTCAGATCTGGACCAAGTGGACCTAATAGACATCTACAGAACTCTCCACCCCAAATCCACAGAATACACATTCTTCTTAGCACCACATTGCACTTACTTTAAAACTGACCATATAATTGGAACAAAATCACTCCTCAGCAAATGTGAAAAAAACAGAAATAGCAAACAGTCTCTCAGACCACAGTGCAATCAAATTAGAACTCAGGATTAAGAAACTCACTCAAAATTGCACAACTACATGGAAACTGAACAACCTGCTCCTGAATGACTACTGGATAAACAATGAAATGAAGGCAGAAATAAAGATGTTCTTCAAAACCAATAAGAATGAAGACACAACGTACCAAGATCTCTGGGACACATTTAAAGCAGTGTCTACAGGGAAATTTATAGCACTAAATACCCACATGGGAAGTCCTTTCTACCTTTTTTTACTCCTGCTAAGCTCACAAGACAAGAGAAGACCAAGGCCACAACCCAATTGATTTCCCCAGTAAAAAAAATGAGCCAATTTTAGATTTAGAGTGTTTATTACTTATGTAGACAGCAAAAGGAAGAATAACTGAAGGTGCTATCTACTGGTATAGTGATAATGCAACAATGTCCATTGCTGGGCAATTGATTCTAGACTGCAGCTGAGCAATTTTATAGTTTGCCACTGTACCCTAAGAGGGGAGGAATGAAAGTCCTTCTGTATTATTAAAACCCCAGAGGCAATGAGAGAAACTGTCAGTCTCCTGGAGGAGATAGAAAGGAGAGTGGGAGATTTCCTCAAGGTAGCACCTCACCAGGCTCCCATCCTCCCATGTTCTGGGAAGATCTCAATACCTCCTGCCAAGACTTGCATAGGTTGTGGTTCAAGCCTTTTCCTGTGTAGTTTGTGTGGATATGTGAAGTTACCAGGGAGCCATGAAGGAGCCATTCCATTCCATTTTCTAATTCTTCTTTTGCTACAAATCTTTTTCTACTATCTATTAGGGAGCTGTATTCCTGTTCTTCTTTCCTCTAACAAAGGAAAGAAGAATTTGTGCAAAGGAAATTGCACAAATTTGAACAATATTCTTGGCTGTGATATGGGCACTGGGTATAAATTTTCACAACTGGGATGTAAAAAATGATACAATCCTTTATTTTTCAAAACCAGATCTTACGTGAAACCCCCATTCTTCAGGGCTGACTAGAAATTAATTCACTGAAATGAATGTGATTCCTTCTCCTTCAGAGCATGCTAAAATGACAGGATTTGAAGCAGACCAGAAGAGGACAGAAGATATTCTCAACTTTGCTCCCCATGACTGGCCAGCGAGGAGACCCTCCGTGGGTGCTTGGCTTTCCGCTGGCTCTGCTTGTGCATGCGATCTGTGAGTACGGTTGTCAGTCTCAGTCTAGTTTTCAACTTTTGCAGGGGCAGCAGTGGGGAGAGGTGACGGGGAGGAATCTAAACCATTTTTCAGGTCCCGGCAGCTACCCTGGGTGCAGTATCTGCTATTTCTCTAAACCCAGCAATATCTTTTTCCTATAACTTCCTCTTTTGCAACTTCCTTCCCTTCTTTCCTCAAGAGTTAATCAAGATAGTCTCTCTTGAATAGGTTTTAGGATCACCATATTCTGCTTTTTATGAACAATTGTAAAAGAACTACAGGCTAAGATCAATAAGTATTTTCTTACTACCTACCCTGTTAAACACGTTATCAGGGGTCTTCAATGTTTCCTGGTTTCCCTCAGCTACATTAGAAGAATTATCTTGGGCCACATAATATATACACTAACCTAAGGAGAGCTGATAAGCTAAAAAAAAACAGCAAAAAAATCTTATAATGTTTTAAGAAAGTTTATGAATTTGTGTTTGGCCACAGGTGAAACAAGCTTGCATTAAATCATCAATATATCATATGGCACAGGAGTGACATACTTACGGAGAATTGACCTGAGAAGTTACTGATGTTTTTCCAGCAGTTGCTAGATAGATAAAGCTTTCTAGAGCTCAAAGTTTATTATTATGACTCAGTCTTAGAGGTATGCCATGACTCATGGCAATGTTATTCAATCTATTGCTTTTATCTCCAGATTTTTCCATTTTTTCTAATTGCTTAAGAAGGAAATGTTGATTACAGCATCTTAAAGCAAGACCTCATTATAAATTATTGCAATTTACTGATAATTATATTAGTTCAGTGGCTGCATGTTACTGTAATTAGTGCTTATATTTGTGCTTAGAGTGGGGTCAAAATAATTGCGGGATAAGATCGGGATTGGGATGATGGATAACCTTATAAAGACAGTCTTATTAGATGTGTGTACAGATGCAGTCAGGACTCTCAATTAAAATACAGAATACATTTTGACTTGCAGGGTGGTGGTCAAATACTGAGAATGAGGAGATAAAAACCAAAGCCGAGGGCAATATGCCTGTGGGTGTGGAGAAGATAGGACAAATCTTTGCCACATGGCAGTTTTCACTTTTTGTATCTTGTTCAGCATTCACTGAAGGCTTCAGACAGCTTTAAACCCTTAGTTCTTGGGGGAATACTGGCTAAGCCTGAAAGTGTGCATGTGTGTGTTTATACACAGTTGCTATTATAAGTAGCATAAGTGCCTGCAATGAGCCCTTTAGTATCTACCTGATTACCATGCAGCTTCCTTCTCAACAGTGATATGCTCAGCCCATTGGATGTTCTCTTTCCTCTTTAGGTACCCACCTGGAATAGAGCCCTAAGACCAGCTCATTTATCTGAAGCCTAAATGTGTTTGTTATCTTAAAGCTCTGGCTTCTTACACCTATGGTTATTGGCCCAGATCTTCCTCTTTAACCACAATGTCACCCACAGCCTAGAAATTCAAGTTCTTCATGCCATTTGCTCTAGAGTGAATTCTGGTCTTGCTAGACCCTAACACTTTGGCAGTCAAGTTCAGAGCATTGATCATCCTGTGAGCCATGAGCCCTAGGCCTCCCTGTAATTCCCCTCCCTGACTCATTTCCCTGCTATGCATCATGGCCAAACCCACAGAGACCATGTCCCCAAGATTCACTGGGCTGGTTACCATTCTACCTATTCAATTTGTCCTGGGGAGGCATATAACTTCTCTTCAGAATTTTTCAACTGTCCTTTCCAAAAAACCTAATTTCAGAAACTACACTGAGAGGAACAACCTGTTCTAATTTTTGTAGAAGTAAAAGGTTTTGATTTTTTTAAAAACTTACTTGTGATTCATGAAACATTCTACCATAACCACTTTTTCCTTAGAGATTATTTCCAGGGAAGATTTCACAATATAGTCCATGCTGAGAAAATTCATTGTTTGCTCTCCGTGGAGAAAGGTGAAGAAAGTTCAGGACGAGGACGAGGCTCACTGATTCTAGTTGCTTCCCACACTGATCTTTGATATCAACAATCTAAAGAACTAAAAATCATCTCTGAAATGCAGCCACAGATTTAAACTACTCTCAAATAACCCCAGCGCTTGACGTGAATGTGAAGATAGAGAAACATCAATTACAGGTTTTCGATGCACACGTTTTGTTTTAGGGCCATTCGTATTCTCACTTGCATATTTGTTGAGACTCAGTTAACTGTTAAATTTTCACCGGGTTTGGCTGATACAGATGTTTCCTTTGCACTGGCAGAGTCACTGACAGTTAACGATGCATCTCAGCACATGAATCTCTCCTGCCGCTCACCCTGACAAGTTGGAGAGGAAAAGACTGCCTGCAGATGGTGTTTCGAGTGTGTATAATACAGTGTGTTCCAAACACATGGGGACTGTGTTGGGGTTGCCAAACTCGCTGTGCTCTCACATGTAGTATAATGCATTTGATAAAAGAGATCAATTTATTAGCAGTGTTTTACGATTAGAGGGAAAAATATTGGCTTTGTTGGCTAAGGAGAAAAAATTAAACTGACCTCCTATTGAGAAGTGAGGAAAAAAGGAGTTACTGATTTTCAAGGAGATGTTTGTTTGAGATCCTCTTTTTTGGCACTTTATTTCTTCAGTACCGCAGGTGTCCCTGATGTGCTATTTTAAATCACAAGCTACCATGATTGTGGACAATGACAGTAAAGCCTTTGTCATTGCCAAGCATCCCTGTCCCTTACATTCTCTGCAAAGCTGTTCATTGGTCATAGCTATTGTCCCCTCACCACTGGCAAAGGGACAAAAGTTAATCTCCATGTTGAGTGAAGAGCTCAGTATTGGAAATGGATTTGTATAACATGGAACACAAATTTCTATCAAAGACATATTTTGAGAAAGAACTAATTTGAGGATTCCTGGGGTGGACAGAAATTTCTATTTTTAAGAAAATTGGGTATTCCTAGTTGCTCCACAAGCAGAGAATTTCTCAGATATATCCTACTGTGTATCCACAGTGTTTCATTTACAGTCGGCACTCAATAAATGCTTGACTATGTAAATAAAGAAGTGAATGGCATCAAACGGCATTGAGTGCATAAATAAAGGAGTGAATGGCCTAACACAAAAATTGGCATTGAATTTAGAAGACTTTTCTTCACTATCTTTCTCTCTGGACAGTATAATAAGAATAAAAATAAAATGGGAAATTTTAGAAAGTGGAGGAGTGCAGTAATCATTCAGACTGATCATCTTATCTTGGAGATTATGATGATGATATTTATTTAGTATTTATCATGCCAAGTATTGTGCTAAGAGTCAGACATGGCATATCTCATTTAATCCTCATAATAATGCTCTAAGTATATGTTAACCCATTTTATAGATAAGGAAATTGAGGCACAGAGAGGTCACACAGCTAGTAAGTGATAAAGCTAGGATTAAACCTGGGCTGTCTGGCTTGACAGCCAGCGTAACTTTTTTTTATTATGCTACTTTGGCTCTCACTCAAGCCTTAGCGAGGTTGAATTATGTATCCAAAGCGGTCACAGGGTTGGGGTCTCAAACTTTATCTCTTGATTTCACATCCTATGGCTTTTCCCCTACCACACATCTATCTGATTGAGTAAAAAGCCTTTCATATAACACACACTCCTCAAACTACAACATAAATTGCAAAGATAACTGGTGAACTGATGAAAGCAATTGCCAAGATTCCTGAAGCAGGATCCTGCCATCTTTATAGCTGATCTCATGCAATCAGAGTTCTAGATCCCATGGCTAGAGTTCAGCCTGTTTACAAATTCGACCTGGGGCAAAATTCCAAGGAGCACAGGTTTCTGACCTGATAGATTCTTATTCTCTATCCATGCAAGAGTAGGGGTGACTATGAAATAATTTTAGCTAATTCACATAACTTGGAGACCTTTAATTTCACAAGTGAGAGTCCGATTTTAGCATTCATCATGCTAGTCAACAGCCTGCTATTTTTATCACTAAAAGCCCTTTTCTGACATTTAGTATGCTAATTAGCAAAGTGTAGGTTATTGAGCAAGATACAGGTAACAGAAGTGCTTGTAGTAGCTCTTCTGGGGTACTGACTTCTTGATGCGAATGTCAGCAGGCCACCCCTGTGTTCGTTAACCACTCCTGGACAGGGAATCTTTGATCAGAATGCTTACGGCCTCTGGGCGACAGCTCATGCCAAGCTAAGTGCACATAATACCACAGTGTATATGTTGAAGTATTTTAAAGTAAATTATAATCATTATAGCAGGTGGCCTCATAATTAAAGGAAATCTTAAGAACACAAGCGTCCCTCGTTTCTGTTCTGCCATCTGACTCTGTTCTTGACTGGCACCCATAATGATAGTGAAATGATGCTGCTTATCACATACGGACTAGACACCATTCAAAAGAATATGGGGAATAATGGATGCCCCTTTGTGTCTCCCCTTCTTAACACCGAGGAAACTTCACCCAGAAGCTACTCACCAGATTTCTCCTCATCAAATTGGCCAGAATCATAGCATATATGCATCTTAATCTAATTATTGTGTAGGAAAAAAATAGAATTCTTTTGACATGGGTAAACATAAGATATAACTGTCAGTCATTTGAGATGGAGTGTATACTGGGAAAATTGGAGCTTCATGAACAGTAATAAAGAAGGAAGAGGCAATTGGGACAACCATCGGCATAGTCTGCTATGTGTAGAATAATTACTACTTCTTCAGTGTGACTACTTTGTCTTTTAGGCCAATGTTCATCTTTCTCTAACCTTTTATACATCTTTTCCCTTTGCCCCAGATCTCTTTGTTCCTTTCTTGGTCGATCTGTCTTTGCTGCTGTTGTGCATGCATTCACTGAGTCTTCAGTTAGTACTCCAACATCTTGGATTAGAGGAAAGAAGTTACAGCTTTAATGAGGATTCCTAGCTTTGATAGTTAACCTGGAGTCATTTCAGGCTCCCTGATGTATTCTCATCTCAGTGCCTGCTGTTTATCAAGTTAAGTCTGGGGTGAGTTCTTCAAGGAATATCCCTGATTTGAGAATCATCCCTTAAGAATGCATTGCTAGGTTGTTTGCTTCCCTTGCCTATCCAGTCAGAGTCTCACTCAAAACAAGTGCTTGACATTTTTCAGAAAAATGATGTTCCGTTTTTAGTGATTACTTCCAACTTCCTCTCCCCTGGCTAGTTTCAAGATTAAAGAAATGGCAGAGTGTTTTAAAACCACACTGGAGAGCTTGTGTTGAATGATAAAGGCATATTCACCAAATATTTACTTCTCCAATGCCTTTAGAGAAAAGAAAGACATGGCATAAGTTAATTGATTTTCTAGAAATGACAGAAAATGAACTAATCTTTGTACACAATGAAAAATTGGCTCTAAAAGCTTAAGGCTTATTTAATGTGAAAAAAGCAGCAGTTCTAAATTGCAAAGGTCCAAGACTATTAAAAAGATGCAGGAAAAAATCACTAATGGGTACTAGGCTTAATATCTGGGCGATGAAATAATCTGTACAAGAAACTCCCATGACACACATTTACCTATACAACAAACCTGTACCTGTACCCCTGAATTTAAAATAAGAGTTAAATAAAAATAAATAAATAAAAGATACAGTTAGGGAAATAAAGGCAGATTTAGTTGGTATTTTTTAAACTTTCATTTGGTTTGAGTCTAATGCAGAGTTATGTATTAGTCCCTATTTCATGCTGCTGATAAAGACATACCCATGACTGGGCAATTTATAAAAGTAAGAGGTTTAATGGACTTACATTTCCACATGGCTGGGGAAGCCTCACATGGCTGGGAAGGCCTCATCTCAGTGCCTGCTGTTTATCGTGTTAAGTCTGGGATGAGTTCTTCAAAGAATATTCCTGATTTGAGATGTGCCTTTCATTTTGCTCCATGAAAGGCACATCTCACGTGGCAGCATACAAGAAAAGAAAACTTGTGCAGGGAATCTCCCCTTTACAAGACCGTCAGATCTCATGACTTATTCACTATTACAAGAACACCATGGGGAGAGCCTGCCCACATGATTCAGTTATGTCCCACTGGGTCCCTCCCACTACACCTGAGAATTGTGGGAGCTACATTTCAAGATGAGATTTGGATGGGGACACAGCTAAACCATAACAGTTAGTAACAAGAAAATATAAATAACATTTTAAAAAGTCTACATATTCTGTAAATGTATCTGCAACATTTACATCTTGCAGACAGTTATCTCTTTCAGCTTCCTCCCAAGGTAATTTCCCGTCATGCACTTACTTCATCTGTGCTGTAGGTGGGCTTTTAACTCAACCTTTAGCCATGTCTCTTTCCAGTAACATACACAAAACAGATACCCACCTACAATCCTGACCCCCTTCTGCTTCATCAATGACATCTTAATTCTCCTAACTACCCAGGCCCGAGAATGTTTTTATCTGTTTCTCAATTCTCACAACCAATTATTGACAAGAGCTAGGAATTATATCTCCAAAACTTTTTCTTCTTCCAGTTTCTCATTTCTTCTCTTTATTATTTTCTTTGTTTCTACTTCCATCACACTCAGAATTTTGTTGTAAACCTCCAGTGAGATTCTTTGGTTCTTGCTTGTTTCTTCCAATCTATCTTTCACACTGCTGCCAAAATATTCTTTCTATAGGACAACTCTGATCATGACCTCTGCAGGGGTTTGAAGGTCTTCTTCAACTGTTCCTTTTTGCCTGAAGAATTGGAAACCCCCAGTATGTTATCCACACTCTATTCACCAACTACATTTACAGCCTCATCTTTTATAATTCCTTCAAGCATCCTACTCTCCAGCTGCTATTTACCAATTTTATCCTATTTGTCTTTGTTCTTTTACCATAATCATGGTTCCCATGATCTCTCCCATCAAGATAATCCCCATCCATCAAGGCCTAGTTCAGATGCCACTTCTTCCATGAAGCCTTCCTCTGTGACCTTCTGTTCTTCCATAATTGTCTGTCCAAATCTCTCCCTCCCTGACCTTGGAACTGTACCAGTGTTTCTGTTACTGTACTTAACATGACCTGTTTTTTTTTTTTGAGACAAGTTCATGCTCTGTCACTCAAACTATAAGGCATTGAGGGGAACATAGCTCACTGCAGCCTCTAACTCCTGGACTCAAGCCATTCTCCTGCATCAGCTTGCAGAGTAGCTGGGACTATAGGTGCACACCACTATGCCTGGCTATTGATGAATACCAAGTGTGGGTGAAGGGGAGGAAGGCAGCAAAACACACTGCCATGTGTGTACCTATGCAACTATCTTGCACGTTCTGCACATGTACCCCAAAACCTATAATGCAATAAAAATTAAAAAAAAAAATATTTTTGTAGAGTCAGGATCCCATTATGTTGCTTAGGCTGGTCTCGAGTTCCTGGGCTCGAGTAATCTTCCTCCCTCAGCCTCTCAAAGTGCTAGGATTACCGGTGTGAACCACTGTGCCTGGCTCATGTTCTATTTTGAATTATAGCTGTTTATGAATCTACCTTTTTCATGAATCACTTACTACCTAATAGGATGTTTCACAGATAGTTTGGTAGTTGCTTTGGGTTGAATTTGGGAGCTCAGACTACATTCTAATAGCTTATTTAATGCAGAATCCAATAGTGTTTTACTTCACATAGAGTGAGAAATCAGTGCAAAGCCCAATTCACGATAAAAGTCATAACGTTTCTCTTAAACGTCACTATGACATTTTAACATGTGTCATGGCAAGATCCCCCTTTACACAGTACTGCAATTTTTCCTTTTTCTTCTTACATGCTTTCTGCACTTCCTAACCCAACATTTTGACCTGATCTCCCCTCACTAATATTTTACAATTTCTATCTCATGCTACTTGTTTATTCACCTCTTTCTATGCTGTGGTGGGCAGCTGTGGCTTTTGCTTTTTCAGTGTTTTTCTCTCTTCATTAATAGCAGACACTGATTTTTCTTTGGAAGATAGTTAGCATTAGGATTTAGGTATGTGATCCAATTCTGTTGAATTACGTTTAAGTTCCATGGCCACAGTGATTGGCAAGAGTTCCAGTTAACTCCAGTGAGACTCCAACGTGATAATAGTGTTTTGATGTTAAGAAAAGTTCTGGCTTTGGTGGGATTGTTAAAAATTGAAGCTCGGAGCTGTGACTGACTCTCTTTAACCCTCTAAGAAGAGCTGACCTGGATGAAACTATCATAGAGAAAAATAGACCCATAAGATGGAGAGAGACCAAGTGCTGAAGACTTACTTTGAGCATTTGAGCCCTTAGATCCAGGTTTTGGATTATATAAGCCAACAAATTTCCATTTCAATTAAGCCAGTTTGAGTTGGGTTTTGTTTCCATGTGGCCAAGAGTCCCTACTCTTACATATACCCAAGACAGTCTTCCTCTTTAAAGCTACTCTTCTTAGCCTTTCTCTTTTTCATTGATCTCATAAAATTCCACTTGCCCTCTATCACTCCCAAGCCTTTTATAGAAAATGTTAAAAAAAAGGACAATAACGATATCTGGTACCTGTATCATATGACTTTTCTGAGGGCCTACTAAGTGTAAAATGCTTGAAATGGTACCTGTCATATTGTACCATATTAGTATTTGTTATTTCCGTCTCCATATTATCATCACTATTTTCATGTTATTCATTTACAATGACCAGATCACAAAACTGGAGACTTAAATCCACTGATACCTCAATTTCTATAAGCATTTACTTATAAATTGACTTTTTTTGGCCAGAATATTATCTCTTAGTATGTCTTGCATTGCTGTTTGTATGAATGATTTTCTATTTGTTTGATAGTGCATTCCATTTTTAAAAATATAAGATAAAGTTTGTGTCTGTTAAGTCTCTCTTGGGAGATGCATACCAAAAAAAAAAAAAAAAAAAAATCACAGAATACCATTTGCAACTATCACTGGTTCACAATATTTGTATTGTGAATCTTTGTAAATCTTTTAAGTGGCTGAGAAGACCATTTAACTTTGCAAGTAAAGAAACATGTAAAAGTATGATTTCTCAGGGTAAGATATTAATGGGAATGGAATGTAAGTCTCTAGATTTCTAATGCAAGAAGTTAGTAATTGTCTCCTAAATCATTTCAGTATAATTTTTTTCCTAGTACAAGATTGTTTTGACTTGGAGTTAATTTTCCTGAGTTCCAGTTTTTGCTCTGACATTGATTAACTGAATAATTCTGAGCAGACCATGGATCTGTCAGCCACGGTTTCCTCGTCTGCAAAATGAAGAGTTTATACACTACATTTCATGTGCCTTTCAACCTGAAAATTCTCTGAAGTCATTTCAAAGGATGATTTATCATGAACACATTTTAGAATCGTTGTTTTCTACAAGGCAGAAGAGCTACAACAAGAGACACTGAAACTCTTACTTTAAGTATGCAAATGATATTCAATTTGTAAGATTTGCTTGGAAGAAATAAGGAAGCATAGCATGTATAATGAAAAAGAGTTTAGATCAATTCAAAGTAAGAGTTAAATGTGGCAACTTCAGTTCATTTTAGTGAAAGGTAAACAAATTAATCTGGGAGTTAAGACCCAAATTGGGAAAAAGGTGTTGAACTGTGTCATCATCCAGCACAGTAATCAAGAAGAGAGTTTGGTGACTAAGATAGAGACCACTGAAAAACTATCACCTTGTGCTAGAGAAAGGTAAGGAGAGGTGCATTTACTTTTTCAAGAATTACTCCTGGTAGATCTGTTAGACATCACACATTTGTCTAGAACTGGTAAGGCCTCTGAGACAGATGAGGATTTTGCTTGAATCTCCCTTCTGAGGTATACCCAGGCTATATATAATTTGGCAGCCATTCTGAATCAGAGCTCTTTTCCCCAAATTAGCTCTTGGACAAATACACACAAAAGATATTTTTCTTCTGGGTCTGGGTTAATTAAATACAGCCAAAGTGAAATCAATTCTGTCTTAAGAGTGACAGGCCTGCTGCCTATCAGAAGAGCTGCAACAATTAGCTTAGATCTAACAATTGAAAGCATTTATTTGACTACTGGATCACCTGTACCAGCAATTCAGTAAATTCAGTATCTATATAGAAAGGTAGATAGATGTGTGTATGTGTATGTGTGTGTGTGTGTGTGTGTGTGTGTGTATATATGTATATGTATGTATATATACACACACATATATGTATGTATATATATATACACACACATACACATACATGCATCTATCTATCTATGTCTATATATATATAGACATATATTGTTAGGAACACAATTCTGTTCCCCAAAATTCATATATTGGAGTCCTAAGTCTCAATGTGAATGTAGTTAGAGATAGGAAGTTAATCGAAGTAATTAAATTTAAATGAGGTCATGAGGGTGGGGCCCTAATCTGACAGGACTGTTCTCATAAGAAGAGAGACACCAGAGAGCTCTCTCTCTTTTCACTTGTGTACAAAGAGGAGGCTGTGTGAGGACACAGAAAGAAGTCAGTTACCTGTAAGCAGGAGAGAGAACCTTCCATCAGAAGCCAACCTGATGGTTGCTTGATCTTGGACTTCTAGGTTCCAGAACCGTGAGAAAATAAATGTCTGTTGTTTAAGCCACCCCATCTATGGTGTCTTGTTATGGTAGTCTCAACAGACGAATTCATCTCTATCTGTTTCTTGTCTTGGCCCATTTTTTTCTGCTGTAACAGAATACCACGGATGAAGACATTTATGAAGAATGAAAATATCTCTCTCACAGTTCTGGAGGCTGGGAAGTATAAAACCAAGGCACTGGCATCTGGTGAGGGCCTTCTTGCTGCATCCTTATATGACAGAAGGAGGAAGGCAAAAGGGGACAACGCCATTTCCTCACATTGCAAAAGAGCAAACATGCTTCTGAAATCCCTTTTTCTAAAAAATAAAAAATAATCTATTGTCAACAAAGGTGATATATACAATAGGAAAATAAATAAAAAGGAGAGAGGGAGTGAATGAATCCTCCCACAGGGCTGCTTTCACTCTCTATAGGGATGGAGCAGGAAGAGGTAATGGAGGCTTACCAGTTTAGGAACCTGAACAAGTTGAGGTGGAGAAGTGTCCCCTGATGTAGTAGGACTCAGTTCAAACTCCATTATGACCACCTATTTTGTAAGGCACAGTGCTGGGGGATGGTGGTGCAGAACTAACCCATTCAGGAAGACTCTGCCCTCATGACCTAAACATCTCCCATTAGGCCTTGGCTCCTAACCCTATTACATTGGGGTTTAGGTTACCAACACATGAATTTTGTGTACACATTTAGTCTATAACAACTTTCTCTCTCTCTCTCTCTATATATATATGTATAGCTACATTTTCTTATACAATTAAAAATTTCACTCAACCCATTTTCTTTGCCTATTCTCTACCCAGTTTTTCAATATTTAGTGCCTCACAGTGAAGTATAATCTCATATGGATTTTTAATTCCAAAATAAAAAATCGCAAGCAAAAACCAAAGAATATCTGATAATTCAATTTGCTGTCACTATATTGGGTGGTTCTCAATTTACAGGTTAATATTAGAATCACCTGGGAAGCTTTTATAAGCTTTTAAACTAGACTTACTCTTTTGAGCAGTTTACCTGAAACTTTAGAAGGGAGAAGTGAAATGGGATAGGACTTTGAAATAGATAAACTGGCAGTGTCTTCCCAGAATGTCTTTTCCTTCTCCTCTAACTTCAGGGGGAGAATCACTCCATCAGCATGGGGGTATTGCCAGATCATCATCTTCGGGTGCTTGTTATCTGTCACTTAAATGACCTCCAAAACTGAATTTCTTGAGTTCACGTTTATGGTCTCAAATTTTATATTTCTATAACCTGGTCCAGTGCTGTAAAATGTGAGTAGTAATCTCTTGGGTGTGGAACAAATTCTTTAGGCTCATCCTGGCATCACTTATTCTAGGAGCCTGACAGAATTATCCTGAATTGAGAAGATGAATAGTGTCACATGGATTAGAACAGCGCTTTCCAGACTTGGTCACTTGCTCATGTCTCCTGTATTATCACCTTCTGTCTGTTTCTATACTTGCTCTACTACAGTCTAGTCTCATCATAGCAGCAAGGATGATCCTTTAAAATATCTGACATGGTTCTACATTTTACTCAGAGTAAAAGCTAAAGTCCCTACATTGTCCTGTAAGTAGAGTGACCCTGTACTGCAGTTTTCAGGGATCACCCTGGTTCATGCATGCTCTTTTGGTCTAATTATTAAATGTGTCTTCTTGGCCGGGCGCGGTGGCTCACGCCTGTAATCCCAGCACTCTGGGAGGCCGAGGTGGGTGGATCACGAGGTCAACAGATCGAGAACATCCTGGTCAACATGGTGAAACCCCGTCTCTACTAAAAATACAAAAAAAAAAATTAGTTGGGCATGGTGGCACGTGCCTGTAATCCCAGCTACTCGGGAGGCTGAGGCAGGAGAATTGCCTGTTCTCAGGAGGCAGAGGTTGCAGTGAGCCGAGATCGCGCCATTGCACTCCAGCCCGGGTAACAAGAGCGAATCTCCGTCTCAAAAAAAAAAAAAAAAAAAAAAAAAAGTGTCTTCTCATTCTAATAAGTGTTCCAGATTGTATGATGAATTATATGGCCATCTGCTCAGAAGGCCCTACATAATCTGGATCCGCATAATCTCTCTCGCCTCTTTCTTTTTTTTGTCTGCTACTCTGGCCTCCATATCTTTCCTCCCACACAACAGGCTTTCCTGACTGGGGCTTCTGCTCTAATTCTTCCCTCTACATGGAATACTTTTCTGAGAGATCTACTTGACTCTCTCTCAACCTCCTCAACTTCTCTAAATCTGCTGAAATCTCATCTTCTCAAAGAAGCCAGTGCTGACCACCTGCTTAATACCTGTAGAATGACTATCGAATATTTTTCTTCAAATTGATCCCTTTTTAGTCTTAAATATCTACTTCAATCTTAATCTTAACAAAATATGAGCTAAAATGTCGGCGTGACATGTTTTTTTTTCCCTAATATACAAGTCGAATGCCTACAATAAAGTAAATATGTTAAAAGAAAAATATTTTGTGTACCATTTAAAATTATCTCATGACCACCAGTAGTATGCACATTGGATTTTATGAAACAGTTAATGAAGGTTTCACGAAAACTCTGCTATACACTCTTCTGAGACCCACAAGCACTGCAGTTATGCTGGAATGTCCAACAATCCCCACAATGTATAGTAGGTTTCAGTTTATTATTTGCAATTGCATGTCTCCCAGATCTTCATAGCAGGTATATCATATCTTATTGGGCCCCAAAAGAACACATTGTAGTACATTTTAATAGATGCTTATGCCCCACTTGGGAGTTTTTTATGTCATGAATCCTCAGTGTTTCAAAATTCAAGGGTTTTATTCCAGCTACTAGGTAATTTGATCATTTTTTATTTGCGTGGCCCAACCACCAACTCTTTATCTGGCTTGCTGTTTTATTGCTGAATCAGCCAATCGATCTTAATTAATTCAACTATCTGACCTCCTTGTAGATTTTTATGCTACAAGCTTCAAATTTTAAAAACCTAATCTAGACCTTATGAAATTAAAAATAGTAGATCTGGGAAATTAGAAGTTATGTATATGAATCCACTTGAAATAGGGGGTGAATACCTCATGGCCTTAAAAAACAGAGTGAACTGAATTGTGGAAAGGAAAATAATGGGACTGATTTTCACTCATTTGAGCCAATTCCAATTCCAATTTGAATAAGAATTGCCACTTAGAAAGCTAAAATGATCTATAAGTAAGTTTTTCTCTCCTTAACCATGGTGGTAAGTGCAGTTTGATCAAGACATTTTGATTGTAACAATACAGAAAGAAATTGCATGATAAGAAGAGGTCTGTCTAAATTTATTAGAAACACGTTTTCTTATTCAGGTTCACTGTAAATGTTTCAAGAAATAAGTTGTATTAGAAATGGCCCCAAATCTCTAAAATATTGTTTTTAATTAGCACACTTTTTTTTTTTTTTTTTTTTTTTTTTTTTTTTTTTTTTTTTTAGTAATTACACAAGTATCACTAAGATAGCTAGGAATTTGAAATGTATTTTAACATTGTCATTCGTGATAAAATAAGCATACATAAAATGTTATAAAATACAAAGGATCAAATAATAACCCTGATGAGGTTCCACTATTTCCAATTATAATTCAATAATCTACTTGGTGCTAAAACAGCAGAGTAAAAGAAAATCAGAACTCCTTTGTTAATGACAAATGAAGATATGCTGTACACAGAAACTATAAAGCTCTGATAAACACAACACAATAGCATTGAAGTTTTAAGGTATCAAAGCCACATTTGAGGACATTTATTATCTTGTCTGTGTAGCATCTCTATCTTTGGAGGACTAGCTCTTCCTACCTTTGAAGAATCCTCTCACTCCCACCCTTCTGAGTCCTACTACAGCTATCACCAAGTGGTCTAAATTGGAACTTTTGTTCTTCCTAGGTGGCACTTCTTCCCTGACTTTAGTAATGAGGCAGAGGCAAATATATAAACTGTCCGCTGGAGGGAGGTTTTAAACTAAGGTTGGGATGAGAGAGAATCAAGAATGGTGGAACACTATGGCTATAAAAAACGATGAGTTATTTATATGTAGGGACATGGATGAATCTGGAAACCATCACTCTCAGCAAACTGACACAAGAATGGAAAACCAAACACCACATGTTCTCACTCATAGGCAGGTGTAGAGCAATGAGAACTCATGGACACAGCGAGGGGAGTATCACACACTGGGGTCTGTTGGTGGGGAAATAGGGGAAAGACAGTGGCGGGTAGGGAGGTTGATGAAGGATAACATGGGAAGAAATGCCAGACATAGGTGACAGGGGATGGAGGCAGCAAACCACATTGCCATGTATGTACCTATGAAACAATCCTGCATGTTCTGCACATGTACCCCAGAACCTAAAGTGCAATAAAATAAAGGAAAAAAAAAAGAATGGTGGAACAGAATTTCTTCCTTCTGGTGGTAAATCTAGGTTGATCTGAACCCAGAGCTGGCTGCCAATATTCAAGTCTTCAACAGCCAGGAAAGACTCTCTTGCCTTAGGAGAAATTAAGTGATAAATAACATACAGAAAGAAGCAGAGATGAGAGAGCAAAAGATGGCATATGAGCCCCTTGTTTCAGCTACCATTGTGCTCTTCTTTGTGAGTTAATGATTTCTCCATTTCTGCCTGTTAGTTCAAACTGAGTTTCTTCACTTGAAATTAAGAGTCCTAATATACATCCTGAATTGCTATTTAGAAATTGTGTGTGTGTGTGTTTGTGTATTCATGGGTGTGTACAAGTAAGTTCCCCCCAAATGAGAACATGATTGAATAAAGCAATTCTAGTCTCTTTACTTACCTGAAATTTCAAATAAGATTTTGGACACTCAAGAAAAAAAGTGGCTTAAAATGTCTGCTGTGCAAGGAAATCCAGTATAAGAAGCATGTTAACAAAATATTTTTTGTCTCACAAAAACAAACTTCTCATCTTAAGTCAATGACCCAATTATCCAAATTCCAAAAATAACAGAAACACTAGATGATAACTATGCTCTTTATAAGGGAATTTGATCTATCTCTCTTTCCATGGAATGATGAGTAGAAAGATTTCCCTTATTTCCTGTGTTGGGACCTGGAAATGTTCCTCCCAGTTTATGGGAGTGAAAGTCTCATAAATAAGATCAACAGCAGGTCTTGACCTCTCACTTACAGACCTTTACAATAGCTCTTGAAGTGCATGCACTGTTAGCACTGTTCTGTATGAGAGCAAGGATTGTGCATATTTTATTTGTGGGGATTTAGGTCCTATCACAGTATGTCTTTTTAGTAGCTAATAAAAAATACTTGTTAAATGAATGAATAACTAGAAGATTGGCAGATCCTAGACAACCCATTTTCTCTTAAAAATAAATTCTCTCATTCTACAGCCTCAAATTGAATTTGCAATTCTTCTATAAGAGGCACAGATACTATATATAATCTATACATGGTACAAATATACTTGTTTTGGGTTTTGTTGTGCTGCTTCCTTCTTGCTCTTGAAAAATCAAAACAAAAAAGAAGAAGAAGAAAGAGGAGTGCTTTGCACTGTATGTTTATTTACAATCTCTCTGTAAGCAAGAAGGAGACACCAAGTCGTGAGACTGATGTATTGTCGAGAGCTGGTGCCAGATGTTAACCATGACAGGTGCATAATAAAAATGCTCTTTGTGGCTTTCCCTCAGAATTCTAAATATATTTGGAAATAAGGAAAACATCTGCTCGTTACTTCTTTCATTGACAGGCTACTATAGCTTTTTAAACTGTGATTTAAAAAATATTGAGGGCATTATTTTTGTGACATTGTACATGCTTTATCCAAATGTTCTTCAAAAGCAAAATGCAAAATTCTAGCACATGCTTTTATGCCTTTTCACATAGTAAATGGCTGCATTGTTTCTGCCATTCCTGCCCATCTGTCTTTTGGTTCAGAGCAAAGTCACAAATACTTAACACAAGTGGAACGACCCTATTTATTATGATTTCAAGATTGCAAAATTGTGCTGCAACCAGAGCCACCATATGATTAGCATTCATTTTTCAACAGACTGACATGCAGTTACTATGGTTTGATACACAGTTCTTGGCAGCCAAATTAAGGATAGGTAACAATGCCCTATGAAAAATCTTATATTTGGAACCAGTGGTTTTGCTATTATCCTCAAGTACCATGACCTGAGCTTAAAGGATAAGAAATTTCTCTCAATCTATTTAGCTTTGAAATCTCTAAGGAAGAGCATTTGGAAAGAAGTTTCCAGCAATTTCTTTTTTCTTTTTCTTTTCTTTCTTTTTTTAGACAAAATCTCACTCCGTCACTCAGGCTGGAGTGCAGTGGCAGGATCTTGGCTCACTGCCACCCCTGCCTGCCAGATTTAAATGATTCTCCCACATCAGCCTCCTGAATAGCTGGGGTTACAGGCACCTGCCACCATGTCTGGCTAATTTTTGTATTTTTAGTAGAGACAGGGGTTTCACCATTGTGGCCAGGCTGGTCTTGAACTCCTGTCCTCAAGTCTTGGCTTCCCAAAGTGAGATTACGGGCATGAGCCACCGCATCCAACCCTCAGCAATTTCTAGTGGCATATGAACCCAGTTTGTTCAGTGAAATAAATGAATAAATAGAGCTTTACCTTAGAATTCATAGAATTAATTTTAATTTTAATGGACAAATGTAGAAAAGTGAGCCACAGACCCCTTATGGATGGTGGTACTGTAGCAGGTGCAGTCTGAGTCTGGGACTGAAGTGGGAGAGAAAGGGAGAGTATCATGGTGAGAGAAAATGGATTCCATAATATGTAACCGAGGAAACCTCCAGGAGTCTCTCACTCTCTCACATTTTCAAGATAACCAATAATCATATAATCCCCAAAGTCCAATGATATACCCCGTTTCTTTAGCCTCATCAGAAATCACATGTGTTCAAGAAAGCCTTGGTTAGAAAAAGTTTTGTGCCTCATCTCAGATCATAAGGAAATTATTGTTAAGGGTTACGGAAAATACATATTATTTATTTCATATCACTAGTCCTTAACCCAAGGATCATGTAAAAAAGTCTGGGGCCTTTAAAATTAGGAAAAAAAAGAGTCTGTAACAAAGGTGGTAAGACTATGAATTATGGAAACAGCTTGAATGGGCCTCCTTCACATTTTTTAAACCTTCCTTTCCCCAAATGGATATCTGCTGCAAAATCTGTAATTGGCCCCAAAGCAGGGACCCTTAGGCTAGGTTGGGATTTATGAGCTGTGAATCCCCTGGTAAGACATTCAGAAGTGGGAATGGATGGCTAGGTGTGCTGTTGAGCATACTTCTTTTTATAGCTTTCAGCAAATCATTAGAAATAATCCAAAACGAAAAAAAGAGGAGATGAAAACAACTATTTTGATATTTTAAAAATGCCTTTCACTTTAATGTCTCTAACAGTAAAGTAACTTTGTAAATTTTCCTTTTTCCTTTGATGCTTTCTACTAAAGTTGCTTTTAGGAAAGAACTTCATATTTGTCATTAAAGCTTTAGTATGAACACTCATGTGTTACTTCTTAGGAATAGTTGCTCTTTTTTCTTTTCATTTCTGATTGTGGAGCTAAGTATGTTATTGCCTCCTTAATGACTGTAAGCTTTAGGAAATTAGAGAAGTGTTGATTTGGGTAGGAGAATTTTCTAGATTGGTTTAAGTAATACAGCCATATTCTAGGAGAATATAGAGGTTATGAAACACATACAATTTTATTTTTTCTAGGGAGTTGGAAAGCAGCTTGGTGTTGTGAAAAAGAGCTGGACTTGGAACTGGCCACCTTTGAGTTTATTTCCTGGCTCCATCAATTATTAGTGGTGTGATTGTGGGGAATATACTTAATCTCTTTGAGCTCCAAAGGCATCATCTATAAAGTGTCAGCTAACAATACATCTGTTATAGGGTTGTGAGGGTTAGTAGCCATTTATACAGTGTGCTTTAACACTCAGTAGATGGTTTCTACAATGGATGAAAATAACGTGGAGAAAACAATGTGGTAAGAAAGAATAAAGGCAACAATAGTGATAGTAGTAAGTTTTAATGAGTGTTTTAAATGTACTGTCTTATTTAAACCCCAGAATACCTCAATTAGTACCCCTATTTTAATTTTAATTTTAATTTTTTTTTTTTTTTTTGAGACAGGGTCTTGCTCTGTCATCTAGACTGGAGTGTAGTGGCATGATATCAGCTCACTGCACTCTCCGCCTCCCTGGTTCAAGCGATTCTCCCGCCTCAGCCTTCTGAGTAGCTGGAATTACAGACATTCACCATCACATCCAGCTAATTTTTGTAGTTTTAGTAGAGACAGATTTTCACCATGTTGGCTAGACTGGTCTCAAACTCTTGGCCTCAAGTGATCCTCCTGCCTCGGCCTCCCAAAGTGCTGGGATTACAGGTGTGAGCCACCACACCTGGCCTTATTGCCCCCATTTTGATAAAGAACTGGAGCAAAGGTGGTTCGGGAATTTGCCCAAGGCTGTTCAGCTAACCTTAGTGGAGTGGGGATGTCAGTGAGCAGTCTCCAGAACTTCTCTCAACCCCTAGTCCAGGCCACTCCTCCTTATGACAACAGATATGGGTGTGTTGGTTACAAGTTTGGGAACCCAGTTTTGAAGACATTTGATTTTGTACTTTTGTTATGTCTAGGAATGTAAATCTGTGGAATATTATTACTATTATTTTTCAAATATATTTTATTGCATTTTAGGTTTTGGGGCACATGTGAAGAACATGCAAGATTGTTGCATAGGTACATACATGGCAATGTGGTTTGCTGCCTTCCTCCCCATCACCTATATCTGGCATTTCTCCCATGTTATTCCTCCCCAACTCCCTACCCCCTACTGTCCCTCTCCTAGTTCCCCACTACAGACCCCAGTTTGTGATGCTCCCCTCATTGCGTCCATGTGTTCTCATTGTTCAACACCCGCCTATGAGTAAGAACATGTGTTTGATTTTCTGTTCTTGTGTCAGGTTGCTGAGAATGATGGTTTCCAGGTTCATCCATGTCCCTACAAAAGACATGAGCTCATCATTTTTTATGGCTGCATAGTATTCTATGGTGTATATGTGACACATATTCCCTGTCCAGTCTATTATCAGTGGGCATTTGGGTTGGTTAGAATATCATTATTATGTTCAACAGTATCTTACCCACAAGTTTTCCCAGATATTAAAACATAATTTCCCCTTAATATTTTCATTTTAGGTTAGTAAACAAATAAACAAAACTTAGTTGAAGTCTATCACGTCCTAAGCATTGTAATCACCTCATTAGCCTTGAAGAGCTTGAAATGTGGAGGAAGAAGCAAATGCACAAACACGTAATTTAAATAAAAACATGGTAAGAGGTAAGACATGTGCATCTGGGGTGCCGTGGTGAATAAAAAGAAGGCCTTAAACCAGCCTGGAAAACCAGGGTGCTTCCTAGAAAAGATGACACGTAGTTAATCTTGATGGGTAGATGAGAACAAGTCAGGCCGAGGAGATGAAGGTGCTACCATCAGATGGAACAGCAAAAGCAGAAGCACGGAGGCAGAAAACAGCATGGACACGGGAGGTGAGGGGCCTGTGTGGTGTCACAAGAGGTTGGGCTTTGATAGATGCAGATAGACATGGGGCAGAGATGTGACCAGAGCAGGCAGAGAGGGTTCAGGGCTTGGACTGCCATGCCCCGGCCCCCATTGAATAGTCTGGTAGGTTGGCTGTCATTGTGTAGATAATGGGAACTCTAGAAAGATGAAGAAGGACTGAAATGGTCAGACCTCCATGTAGCTCCACTGTGAAAAATGGAGAGGCAAAGGGAAAACATTCATCTCTTTAACGCTCTTTTCTTATGATTAACAGGTTTGAAAAAGGAAAGTGTAATTAGAAAGGAAGAAGGCTGCAGAAGAGTGCAGCGGGGCACCTCGGGGAGGGGCCTGAACGTATTTATTTACAGACCTTAAGGCGGGAGCTTAAGAATGTAAAATGCGTTTTGGCATAGCATTCCAGAGATGTGTAGAAATTTTACTTATACAAGTTGAAAGAGGCCTGGACCCAGATGCCAACGAGGTGGCCTTTGCTCCCTTCTAAATTCCTCAGAGAAGGAGTTTTTGTCTCCAGGGACTGTTCAACAGTTACCATGTGATTTTTGCTCTCCTCATTTTCCCTTTGACAAATATTCTGGTTAAGTCTTTGACCCTTTATATTCTCCCATGCTTGTGCTGCCTATTGGGTTCTCAAGAAAGAGAAAATGCCCACAAAGAAGAGGAGCATTGAGTGCATCTGGCTACTTCCTTCTGAGAGCAGGTATTGAAGGGACAGGCTGTGTCTTTCCCTTTCCCGCTCCTTGTCATAAAGGGAATGAAGGGTCATGAAAAACTCGTTCACTGGGGGAAGACTGGATTCCATCAAGAGGTCCCATGTAAGTGCAAGTTGCAGGTGCAGCTGGCATTGGGATTGCCTAGCCATCTGTAGGTGGCGTCTTTGTACTCTGGAAGATACAAATTTAATGAGGGTGTTGAAAAGGCAGGGACTGAATATAAAAGAAAAATGACAAGGAACAAAGACCCAAGGAGTTCGAGGAGCCAGGTGATTTTTGGAAGTCAATCAGTGAAAGTTTTGGTCTTGCCTTGGTTACTTTAGTAAAGTGTGTGTAGTTATTTTGCTTGTTTGAAAATTTACATGGCTAGAAGGTGAGGCCTTAGCTGAAATTTAACTTGTAATTCTGTGAGTAAGCCATGACATAATAATGGAATAGGACAACTTGGCAGGACTAAAAGGAATGGGTAAAGGAATAACTGTCCATTTCACAAGGGAGCAGTGATGTGAAACAGCCCCACTGGGGCTTTGCATTAATACCCATGAGGAAAATGGAAGACTGGCACATTGGGCCACAATAAGCATTTAAAGCTAAACCCTGCATCTATAAGAAACATTATCTCTTGTTAGGCCTCAATCAGATTTACCTAAGGCTCATATATAGGAATGGAAAAGATAGGGACCTGGATAGCCTCGAAGCCCCATCCCAAATCCAGAGGACGACTTTCAGAGGCTTGATCATAATCCAGGAAAGGAGTTAGAGGTCCTTGTCCTTGCCCTTGCCCTTGCTCTAGTCCTCATTCTGCAGGACCCCCTTGTTGGGTAGGTTGGCAAGGTTGTGGCTGCGACAGCCCAGAAGGAAGAGGTGGCCCTCGCACGGGGGAGAGAGGGACACTGGCTCTTCAAACAATCCTCTTGTTTGCAATGAGAAGAGAGTCCCAGAGGCAGCTTGTAACCTGGAGGTTTGGGACATTCTCTATTCCAGTGACCCGGTTTTCTTCAGTGATGACAGACCTCATCCTGTAAGTATTATATGGTGTAGCCTTGGGGTTACTAGCTAACAAAAAGGAATGTGCCAGTGCTGTTGCCATGTGATTAGCTGGTGATGGCATTTTTCCTCCTCCCACTGAGCCTTTTTTATTTTTGATATTTCCTCCAGGTTATTGAAAATCTTAAAGGCTGTATCTAATGAAGTGGAAAAGGGAGCATGTGGGCTTTGCTCTAATTTTGGTGGTTTTTGTCTGATATCTGGGGAAGCCTGACATAAAATGTATGGCCAGAGTGGATTGGCCTTCAGGGCTTTCAGGGTCTAAATTTGTATATTTATGCATGACTTCCACCAGTCTTGCTTGGAAAAGGATGGGATTCTCAGATGGCTCCTGGGTGACTTCCTGTAATTTAGAAAAGTTAACAGGTTTTGTTACAGCCTTTTTAATTTATTCCAGCAAGCAAGTTATCATATAATCTCGTCTGCCCCTGCCTCTGGGCTGGCATTGGCAGACTGGTATTGCCAATTGAGTTCTGTGTCGGGCACAGCTTCTGCCCTGGCTCTATTGTCAGGCTCTGTTTTCATTAGGATTATGAGCATGAGCTTAGTCTGCCCAAGCTCAAGCTAAAGACCATGTGCATTATTTTCCTTCATGGGAACAACCAGTAATTAATACCATGAATATGTCTCGCCAGGTTAAATCAAAGGCAATAGTTAAAGCCCCAAATCCCTGAATGATCTTAGAGGGATACTGGCCAGAAGAACCCAGTTTGGATTGAATTTGCAAAAGGTCAGACATTGGAAAAGGGACACGAACTCGAATTGTTCCCAAATCTCTATTTGCACCTTGAGAAGAAGCGAAACATTTTCTGGGATTTTCAGAGGACTCTACTACTAGTGGCATATGTGACTTTTGTGTGAATATGTGAGGGAGGTAAAGTGTCTGGACACAGAGGGGTTTGATTGGCAGATGGAACAGATGGAGAGGGTGTAGGAGAAGCAGGAGCAGGCTGAGGAGAGTATGACAGGTAAAAGGAAAGATCATCTAAGACATCAGAATCAGGGAGAGAGGAAGTCCTTGGAAGCATACATGACAATTTTTATGTAAATTGGGGTTTGGGATAAGGCCCAAAATACCAGAACATGAGACCTCTGAATACAAATGAAAATTATACACTTCTTTTTGAGAGTTTTTGGGTAAAAATGGCACCAGTTTTTAAGAATGCAACCTGAGGGCAAGTAGGAATGAATTGAAGAATGAATCGAACCCCATGTTGGGTTTAGGTAAGGGACTACAAGATTGCTGAGGTATCCTCAAGGAATGTGGACCTCGCTTTCCTTTTTGCCACATTCTACTCAGGGGTGTCCCACCATGGATAGAGGGTTTGCTGGCCTTGCCTGGATGACCAGAACAGGTGTGCCCTGGTTTGACTGGTCAGCTCAAACCTAATGTAAAGGACAACTCACAGTAACTTAGGATGTGTTGCATGTGAAGAAATTGAGTCCAAAGGTGGGTCCACAACCAGTGAAGTTTGTGCAGAGTTTTCAAGGCATGGTTTAGAGAGCATAAAAGTGAAAGTGGACTCTCACCCTGAGGGGCAATAGCAAATTTACTCTTTTGTCTTGGCCTTCAGGTAACACCGGGAGTGCCCTTGGCCAGAAACCCTCAATTGCTAAAGGGTGCTCAAGCTGGCTCACTGGCAGTCCGAAAATAGAAAAGAACCCTGACCAGTCTCTCGCCTCTAAGAACAGTGACAGACCAGTATCCCTTATCTAGGGCTTTGCCATCCTATCGAAGAGTGGCCTCAGCCAAGGACCTTCCTGTGAGTAAATAATCAGACCACCACACCTGTAACCCCAACACTTTGGGAGGCCGAGGCAGGGGGCTCACAAAGTCAAGTGTTTGAGACCAGCCTGGCCAATATGGTAAAATACTGTCTCTACTAAAAATACAAAAATTGGCCGGGCATGGTGGTGCACAGTTGTAGTCCTGCTAGTTGGGAGGCTGAGGCAGGAGAATCGCTTGAACCCAGGAGGCAAACTTTGCAGTGAGCCGAGATTGCACCACTGCACTTCAGCCTGGGCAACAGAGGGAGACTCCTTCTCAAGAAACAAACAAACAAACAAACAAAGAAGCAGACCACAGGCCACTGAAGGAAGCAGGAAGGAAAAAGCCAGGAGAAATTCCAGTAAAGTCCTTGTTTGGGCCACCAAGTTGCCAGGCGAGAGGTCAGAACCCTGGCACTGGAAAGTTGTCAACTAATGGGCTGGTAAAAAGAATTTACCGACAACAGTATAGGTTTGAAAAAGGAAAGTTTATTAGAAAGGAAGAACGCTGCAAAAGGGCGCAGTGGGGCACCTCAGTGAGATGACTGAATGTACCCTAATGCCCTTTTAGTAACTAACGTCCTCTGTAGAAGCTTTTAATTCACGTACATTTTCCCTTTCTTTTTTCTCCTTGCTCTTGAATCTACAACCCAATGGGGAGATGAGAATCTAATAACCAAATGCAGTAACTTGTGGTAGTGTCTTCCCTTTCTTCAGTACTTTTTCTGGTTCTTCATCTGTAGGTTTACTCAGATGTATTCAAACTTCCATTTTGTAGTTATGTCTTAGCGAGTCTCATTCTCTCACTAGCCCTAGGGTCTGGCTTATGTAAACTTCTGGGCTTTGTCAGATATTCCGCTGGAGCGCTTCCAGAAGTGGAATAAGAATTCCCAAATCCCAAATCTGAAAATTGTCTGCATTGTTCTCAGTAAAGCCCAGGAAAATGTTACCGCCAAAAAACTTAGGTAGGAGAGTCATATAACGAGATAAGAGAGAATCTGCTCTTCTCAAATTGAAAGCATGGATTCCCTGGAGTGGAGAGGGTAAGTGGACCGATGTATACTTACGGTTCATAGTTTGCCTCTTAATCATCTTTCTTAAGTATACAGGGCACACATGGAAACTCATCCCACTTGCACAGCTTAATTCTGCCTGGTAGATCTCCTAGTGGTTCTCAAGGGAGATGAAGGGCACAATAAAAACCAGCTCTGGGCCTTTCCCAAACACAGGGTTTTCTAAGTCTTCAGATACTTTCCCATTACCCACTCCTGCATACCTGCCTGCCTTGAAAGTTACTGCCAAAATGAGTTGCAATTACTGATGGAAGTATGTCTCACCCTTCAGGCATATCTGGGGAAATAAAAGGTTGAGAGCAACAGTAGGCATCCTCTGGTGGTGTGTGCTGTGATGCGGGAGGAAACTTAAAAGAAACCTTGCATGATTGTACAAAGTTGGCTGCCATGATTTTCCTGGTTCCCCACGGTCAGGTAGCTGTGTTTTCTTTTTGTGACAAAGAAGTAGTGACTTACAGTGTCATAAATCAAATGCTGTTCTCTTACTTTTACTGGCTCCTAGAAGGCAAAGACTATGTCTTGTTTATCTTGTTCCCACTGCCTTGCACAATGTCTGGTGCAGAGCACTTGCCCAACAAGTGTACTACACAGTGAATGAGGAATGATCTTGGGAGGGCAATGGATTAAAAGGCAAAGAGCCGATAAACTTCCAGTTACTCAAGACACTACTTTTTCCTACCAAAATGCTTGAAGTGGGTTTTACACATTAAGCATTTTGGCTTATTTGGTAATTATTGGTCTGTTACCTCACACTTAAGAAACCCTAGCATTATGAAGAAAACTAATTTGAGACCTCTGAGCAACTGATGATTTTGAAATACTTTTCTTTCTTGCAATAAATAGTACTCTTTAGGGCATATTTTTCCCATGGGTTTTAAAAATCTGTCTTGATAAACTAAACAACAATAATTTGACAGTGAAGACATTTAAATCATGCACTTCAGTGCAATTCCCAGAGCTACAGAAGACAGGCCACTGTGATTGAAGCAATGGATTGAATCTCTGCTTCCAGATGACAGTTGTAATACAAGGGGCTTACAGCTGTCAGCCACAGCTAGAGGTTTACATGCAAAGCGAAAAGCTTTTCAGTGATGGAAAATGGAAAACTGGGTGGTTACTTGAAATTATTGCATTGTTCCTAATAGCTTATAAAGGATCAGGGAAAACTCCATCCATGCAAATTCTGTTTAGGATAGTATTTAGAATAGCTGCATAAAAATACTTCATGCATCCTGGTACTACTGCTATTTTCTGTATATGCTGTGTGTGATTTTTAAACACATATGCCTGAAGTAAGGACCAGCATTACATTTCTCAATCTATGACGTTTGTATGATTTTGCTCTAATTGTTCTTGAAAAACACAACCATCAGTGACAAATGGCTGCCCATGTCCCCAGAGCACGTAAGCAGATTTCCAAATTTTCAGTAATGACTAATTTGGTATTTCTTCTTGTGCTATGCGTAACAATTGGTTCAGGGCAAAAGTATTTTAATTTTTCTACTTCATGTCCAAATAGCCTTAAAATAATAATACTTACTAGGATTAAGCTATTCTCCATGTTTGTGTAAGTTCTGTTAGAGTATGCATCTGGGTCTATTCAACCATGTTCAATCTTTTCAAATGCCAAATGAGGGCTTCAGAAGAAACCCTTGAGGAAGGAGAGATGACATTTGCCATGCTCTGTTAATATCAACTTAGGAAGAATGTATCTAGCAACACATTTATCCTGATAAACATGATGATAGGGATTTTTTTTGTTTAAGCATTGGCAGCATGTACTTCTTGCTACAACTGTACATGGGCTGTCAGGTCGCATAAAAGAAGTCATAACAGAAGACAGTTGAAGGGAATGGGTTATGTAATGAGATTGAGCCAGTGAAAGTCTGGGTTCCAGCTGTAAGATTCCGGTGTGAAGAGTCCACTTATCCGCCCTAGTCAAGGATATTTTCTTTTCCTTTTGGTCACTCTTCATGAAATTACATTGTTATCCCCTTCAGCTGTTCAATGAGCCACTAGAAAAATGAATAAAATGTATAAAAATGGGAGGTAAAGAAGAAAAGCTTCAGGCTATAGAATTTATGGCTGGAGAACTCAAGATTTTTATGCAGGTAAATTTCCTATATAGGAAAAAAAAAATACCAAGTCTTGAGCCATTCAGGAATAAACATGCTGTTCTAAGTTTATGATGTTCACAAAATCCTATAGTATTATAACTCTCATTCTCACAAATATAGGACACTAGTCTTTAAAGCAGCCTGAAAAATCATTCAAATGAGGGAGATATCAAAACCTACTGAAGCAGGGATTCCTTAAGTGTAAGTTAGTAGGTTTTCAATCACTTCAGTTTCACAATTTGACGCTATTAAGGCTAATATATAGGTGCCTGCCAGCACAGCTACCATTAAGAATCTATCAGTGTTTTTATTATATATCCCATTTTTCAGGGGTTAATAACTTGGTCATAAAAATTCACTGCAGGCTAAAATCAAGTCTTGAAGGGAAATCTTTTTTCTTAATCCCAACAGAAGAGTTTGCTTATGTTTCTGAGACTTAAGATGGTCAGAAATCAGAAAAGGTAGCATATTTATATTGTTCAGAGTTCTCCAGAGAAGCAAGTAGCAGGATAGGCACGTAGATAGACAAACAGATAGATTTATTATGGACTTGGCTCACACAACTGTGGAGGCTAAGTTCCAGGATATGCTGTCTTGTCTGTAAGCTGGAGGCCAAGAAAGCCAGGAGTATAGGTCTCATCCAAAACCAGAGGCCTCAAAACCAGGGGAACCAATGGTGTAAGTCCAGTTTGAGTCTGAAGATCCAAAACCAGGAGCACTGATGTCTGAGAGCAGGAGAAAATGGATGTCCCAGTTTAAGCAGCGAGAGCACATTTGCCCTTTGCCTTTTTGCTATAATTTACTCTCAACAGATTAGTTGGATAGTGCCCACCTGCATTAGAAGTTGATTTTTCTAACATGATCAACACTTGGACTTTGATCAGTAGAGAAAGAGCGAGGAGTGTTCTATTCCATACTTAGTTCTGAGTCAGAGCTTACATGCATCCTGCAGAAAATAAGCTCTGAGCCCTTTTTCCTTATTACACTCTGTAAAATATTCTGCACAGAAACATTATAAAGTTTGTTCTATAAATTGAGAAAGCTGGAAGTTCTTTACTTTGTGGCTGAAGTGAGGAATTCAGTCTACCAGCCTGTACATTTTTGACCAATCAACAAAATATTTACTGACTTTTACTATAGTTATCAAATGCATAGCAACTCTAAAGGCATATCAATATAATATCTAGTAAGGAATTTCAATTTTCTTATTGCTCAAACTCTTTTAGAACTAGCTTTAATTTCTTTCCGGGCCTAGCTCTCTGGGCACATTCTGATAGGCAAGCAAGACTGGTCTAATTTTGGACCAAAGTATTTTTTTCTGCAGTTATGCAATACTGAAAATTCTTCTTCTCTTTTCCTGGGGGAAAAACAGTCAACCTACCCTTTATTATAGACCACTGTACTCTTTAAAATGTTATGAAGCTACTTTCCATGCAGGCTTAAAGGCATTGGATAGAAGAAAAAGCATTCAGTTTTAATGTGAGAAATCAGGACAGAAGAATTCTAAAGATTATAGATGATTTGCAAATGTAGTAGGAGAATTAAGAGATGCTGACATGTAAGATTTCCAGAAGCGTAAACATCTCAGTTCCACTTCACACTTTCCATTGATGTGCGCGAAATTTTGACCTGTGTATTCTCACTACCTCCTCCTACTAGTGCCTCATCCTGATGTATGTATTTCTTTTTCTGCATATCTGACGCTGCCATGCCTCCTTGTTCTTCTAGACCCTTCGCAGCTAACCTGGGAAGCCTCCCTTAAGTGTCACAGAGGGATCTGGTGTGCCTTGCTGCCCCCTACCGGTGGCCAAAAACTGTTGGGCTAGCAGCTCCAATGCAATCTTAAGACTTTTTTGTTGTTAATTAGTGCCAGCATCTGAGAGGCACTGCTTCCAGGAGCTTTACTGTAAGGTTGTTTTTAAGCAAAGTGACTATTATGCAGTTATTTTTATTACTTTGCAATTACTGGTTTTATTTTTAAAATATTTATTTTGAGTTGGTCTTTCATTCCTAATTTATAAGAAATTTATTTAGTTCTTTTGTCATCTTTTTCTAAGATTGCCACTACGTTGCTGAAAGTGCAAGGCAAAAGTTTCCACTAGAATTGTGAAAATATTTTATTTCTGTGCACCCTTAAAAGAATTGACTTCCTATGGCTTTGAACACAGTTCTTTCTTTAAATTGAAAACATGTCTATTGGCCTTGCATATTGCTTCCTTGAATCAGGCTTTTTTTTTAAAGATTTTAATGGTGTATTAGTTGGCTTGCGCTACTATAACAAGATAACATAGACTAAAGACTGAGTAGCTTAAATAACAGAAATGTATCTTCTGACAGTTTGAAGGCCTAAAAGTTCCCACATAAAGGATCAACAGCGTCTGTTTCTGGTGAGCATTCTCTTTCTAACTTGCTGATGGCCACCTTCTTGCATATGGTGAAGAGGAAGTGCTCCCTTGTTTTTACCATGTATAAGGACATCAGTCCTATCAGATAAGTGTCTCACCCTTACAACTTCATTTAACTTTTTTTTAACCTCCTCGCAGATCCTGTCTTGGAATGCAATCACACTGGGGGGTTAGAGATTCAAAATATGAATTTTGTGGGGACACAATATTGTGTCTCTAATAAATGGTGATGTGGATTTTATTAATATAACTAAATTTCAATTAATGAAACTAATTTAAAAAAATCATATACCATGGGATAAGAATAAATGGGAATGGGCTTGGTATTAGAATAATAAGGCATGGTCCTCATCATGTGAACTGACAACACAGCTGAGAAAATGGTTCTAAAATCAAGACTAACATAAGAAAAAAAAAAAAAAAGAGAACATAAAGTACTAACTCATCATAGTGTGTTTAATTATAAAAGAAGTTTAAGTGTTGCCTGGAATAACCAGAGAAAGGCGTTAGGAAGAAATTGTATTTAACTTAGTCCTAAAGGATGACTAAGCTTTTATTAACTTCAGGGAGGGAGGTATGAGGAAGAATATTTTACCACTGGGAAGGCACTGACTTAAGAATGAAGACAAAATGTACATTACAGTTTAAGGAGCTTAGCCTGACTGTCAGAGAAGATATTTAAATGCCTTCTACAGTAAAATGTTATTGTTTAATATTCCCTGTGTATCCATAGAATGCTGGTTCAGAATATACACATGGTCTTTGTTCTTTGTAAGTTTGCAATCAAAGACCGTAAATACTCAAGTCTGAAAGCTGGAAACTTTCAGAATTTGCTTAAATCATCTGATATTTTCCCACCAGGCTATACACCTGGCACAAGCAGTGGGTTATGTGTTTTGGTCTGAAGCATGACGCAAAGAGCCATCGATGTTGGGCTGAAAACAGAAACGAAAACTCTTCCTCCCTTTGTTTCTTTTGTTGTTGTTGACTGCCTGATGTGCCAGAATAATTTTAGAGCATCCAGTGGAACCCCTAGCCATTCTAGAGGGTAAGGGGCTAGAAACACCAATTGCTTTGTAAACCTTGATTACTTAATACTTTCTGTGGCTTCTCTTTAAGTTCCACTCAATAGTTCATTTCTTCCTAAAACCATGGAGAAATCAGGACTGGAAACGCCAAGTGAATGTTAGACACACACCACTGTATCTACAAGCAGCGCCTGTGGGCAGAGCCTGTTCCACTGTGGACATGTGTCTAATGATACCATCACCAATCATATAAAAGCCTTGGTCTGATCAGTAACAACAGAAAATGTAACCACATTTTCTATTGTAAACATACATCTGTAATTTAAACTGGATTCTCTACCACCATCAGACAAAAAGTTGTTTTCTGAAAAAGTCATTGGGATGTAAATCATATCTCCTTTTGCAAGTCTGGTCTGAAGAAAAAACTTGTGTGGTTGTTCAAAATGATCTTTGACTTTGTGCTTATTTTGAGATCATTTTCCTCCCTCTGTGGACTCTCTTCCAGCCCAGGTTACCACATTGCACTTATCCTGCATGCTCACCTCTGCTCTCCCCCATTAATCACAGAAAGCTCTCTGTTATCAGTCCTCTGAAACCTGGTGTGAATTTAAGTCACGGTGTTCTGTCTTTCAAGGGAATTTATATTTTTGGTTTATCTATAATTATGGAATAAATGCCTTTGTTCCTGGTAAAAGAAGCTTTAGGCATGAGCACAGCAAAGAAATGCTTTTAAAGTCAGGGGGACTTTCTGTTGCTGTTGAAATTCCACAGAAGAGCTAGCAGTCAACTTAATTGGAAAGATTTGTATCCAAATTGTAAAAGTACCTCAGACTTGGGGGTTTATGTAAAATTCAAGGTCAAAATTACAATTAAAAGGCATATTACTAAAGTATTTTGGAGATGAAGAAAGTGAAACTGATATTTACATTTATTCTAACTGTTCTTGAAAAACACGACAATCAGTGACAAATGGCGTCCCATGTCCCCATAGCTCTTAAACAAATTTCTTAAGAAACTTGGAACTTCCCTATGCATGCTATGCAATAGCTCAGGCCTCCCCACATTTCCTTTGCTCATTTTAAAGTTGTCAGTAATTGTGTGATGTCTTCACCCCACTTTACCAGTGAGGAAATGAAGTTCTGGAGGTTAAGTAAGTTTTACAAAGATCCCACAGCTAGCAAATGATGGAGCCATATCTCTGGGGCTTCAAAATTCATCATCTTGGCGATTTGGAGAGAAAAGTTGTCAAAGTCCACGACATTTGAACATATGATGTTGTTTGTGCTATTAAAATTTCACTTTGGACATTTTGAATTAAACTCCTTTAATCATGAGTTGGCACGTAACTTTGCACTCCATTACCTTGTTGGTTTTTAGTATGCAGAACCAAGAGGAATGCCTTCAGAAAAAAATTTCAATTCATTTCTGAATCAAAGACTGTCAATATGAAGGGATGGTGAGGTTATAGTGTGGAAAGTTACAAGATTATTGATGAACTACCTCTTACCTAGTTGGCATGTGTTACTCTCCAACTAACCTCTGGATATGAATATTTCTGCATCGATTGAAAGTAGACCAACCAATGTTAAGTCGCACAATCATATGAGTAGAGTAATCATATATCTTGAGCCAAAAATTTGTATACATTAGTGGACTATTTGTAATTATGCCTAGTCTTTTAAGAATTAAACAGGCTAATGTCATATTTTCTGTAAGTTAAATTAAAATGTATTTTAATCTTTTGCAAAATGAATCTGCTCATGTTTTCATTTTGTTGAGAAATATACAGAAAGTTAGGTGATAAATAGAAACTGTTACTTTTCTATCAATTTGTAGTGTACAAACTGAGTTAGTGACTTATTTGCCAATAAGCTTTCTAAGAAAACTTATTTTCGTTATCTTAGAAAACACATAGACCATCTTGGAATTCTCAACAGTAAAAATGCCTAAGCACTATAGCAAAGGGAATCAAAAACAGATCTTGTTCAGGTCAACAAATATGCCAACTTTTTTTTATTGCATTTTAGGTTTTGGGGTACATGTGAAGAACATGCAAGATTGTTGCATAGGTACACACATGGCAGCGTGATTTGCTGCCTTCCTCCCCATCACCTATATCTGGCATTTCTCCCCATGCTGTCTCTCCCCAACTCCCCACCCCCTGCTGTCCCGGCCTTATTTCCCCCCGACAGACCCCAGTGTGTGATGCTCCCCTCCCTGTGTCCATGTGTTCTCATTGTTCAACACCCGCCTATGAGTGAGAACATGCGGTGTTTGATTTTTTGTTCTTTCTCAGCAAACTGACACAAGAACAGAAAACCAACTTGTTTTTTTAAAAATCTAGCCATCTTTATGAACCAAGACAAGTTTGAAACCTCATTTTTGTGCTGTGAAGACCATTTTGTATAATATATTTTTTAAGAAGTTTAAAATACAAAGTGATTGTTTCTCCAAAATAATTAAGAAGTTACATTAAATCAATATGAATAATAGTAATAAATCTTACTGATTTAAAACTCTATTTTTTCTTTAGCTATATATTTTAGAGTGAATTATTGGTTAACTTTTTATCAGATAAAAATATTTTTATGTGAATACAATACAAAATACATTGTTAACTCTAAATTATTCAATCTAATATGAAGATCATACACTCTTCTTGATTTGCTTATTTTTCCTCTGGTTATCTGGCCTTAGGTTATTCCCTTTGCTTATAATTATTGAAAACAGTGATTGGATAGGAAAATGAAAGATTAGAGAAATTTTCTCAGCGCTTAATCTGTCTTTGTATATGATGGCAGTGGGAAGACAATTTGTAACAAGTATGCAATATGATAGTTGGGGTTTTAAGGGTTATATCTTAGTCCATTTGAGCTGCTATAACAAATTACCACAGACTGGGGTGGTTTATAAACAACAGATATTCATTTCTTGTTGTTCTAGGGGCTGAGATGTCCAAAATCAAGGTGCCTGCAGATTCAGTGTCTGGCGAGGGACAGCTTTCTGGTCCACAGATGGTGCCTTCTCACTGTGTCCTCACAGGGTGAAAAGGGCAAGGGATCTCTGGTTTCTCTTTTATAAAGACACTAATTCGATTAACTCTTCAAATCCCCACCTTCTAATACCTGTCACATCGGGGGTTAGAATTGCAATTTATGAGTATTGGAAAGACTACAAACATTCATACCACGGAAATTTCATTTATATTTACAATTTGTATTTTCAATTTGGCATATGACACTGGCAGAATGCAATTTATAAAACTCATACATTCATACTACTATTATAGTTGGTTCTATTAAGATGTATTTTTAAGTGCTATGACAAAATATTCCTGCCATCTTTAAAAAATAGGTTTAGATTATTTGAAAATGGCCAGATCACTTTAAAGAGATCTTTAGTAGTCCATAGAAAGTAACATTTATAACAGCTTGAAAACTGTTATAAATATAACTCAAGGAAAAAGAAACTCAGGGAGAAGCACATTCAATAATTTCCAAGGTAACATGGATGCACACTGTGTGTGCAGCTTTCATTTCACTTCTTGTTGCCTCGGCCTTCCAAGGAAGAACACAATGTATTCTTCATGAAAAAAATTGCAGAGAAGGCAGTGTAAAAAGGAGGCATTTAGAGAACTAATTGAAGTCTTTTTAAAGAATGTTAATGCCTTTCTGCCAATAACTTATTTGTGGGCAGAGGAGAATTTCACCCCTCCTCTCCCTACCACCCCAGCTCCCCCAAAAAATCCCAAACCTGGGTTACATTGGCTGAAAAAACAATTGTTCTGGTACTTTCCAAGCATCAAAAACATTTTATGTTAGTTTTTTTTTTTTTTTTTCCTTAGTGCAGTAGAGGAAAATCAAGATTAATTTGGCAGTCTCAAGTCCATTTAACAGTTGGGAAATTAGGTGGGCACGGTGTTGACTGTCACAGCCAGTAGAGGGCAGTAAACTGGAATGGGCGGGAGTGGGCCGTGTACTAAATGGCTGAGAACTGCAGTAGAGAGAAATAAATCACCACCAGAATCAAAAGAGATCGGAACAGAAGAAAATTAGAAAGCTGTTGTGACAAAGTCAAGGATAACAAGTCGGATCTCTGGGGCAGGTATCTGATCATGATACCAAGAAGAACATGCCCTTAAGAATTTGATCAAAATTGAATAACTTCTGGCAATTTACTTAAAAAGTGGCTTTTGCAGTCCTGGGCCATGGTACTCTTGCATGTACTACTGAGAATTACAAAATAAAAAATAAATTTTAAAAGAAGGAAAAAAAATTAAAAATCTTTGCCAAATATATAGGGGAAAAGTGGTATGTGACTTTTTTGTCTACTATAAAAGATGACTTTTTTGTCATCTACTAGTGAGTTTGGATATTTTTCATACTTTTAAAAACGAAATTTAACTAATTTTATTTTTCTTTCTCCTGAATTACTGTCATACCTTTAGTAAATATTATTTATGTAATCTTATAAACATATATTACACATAAAGTAGTGCACTAAGATTCTGGCGATGGGGCAGTGGGGATATTAAAACAAAAGTCCTGGGCCAGGTGCAGTGCCTCATGCCTGTAATCCCAGCACTTTGGGAGGCTGAGGCTGGTGAATCATGAGGTCAGAAGTTCAAGACCAGCCTGACCAACCTGGTGAAACCTGGTCTCTATTAAAAATACAAAAAATTAGCTGGGTGTGGTGGTGGGCACCTGTAATCCCAGCTCCTCAGAGGCTGAGGCAGAAGAATCGCTAAAACCTGGAGGTGGAGGTTGCAGTGAGCTGAGATTGCACCACTGCACTCCAGCCTGGAAGACAGAGTGAGACTCCGTCAAAAAAAAAATGTCCACAATAAATTCTCTCTCTAAAAGTGATATGTTGGGTAGATAGAACAGCAGGTGCAGAATAACATGTGCAGAGAAGGAAGGGAATGGGAGCAGAAAGTATTAAATGCAGACACACTGCTAAACAGAATCACCAGTGAGTGGGTTAGTGGAACTTATATACCTCCTTTGATTTCTGTCCCTCTGGTCAGTGTTGGAGAATTGTCTCTGGGTGGCGGCAGAAGAGAAGACCAGTTGGAAGATCCAAGAAGCCCTCTGGGACACAGGGAATGCTTGATAACATGTTTATCTGCTGGCTCACTAAAGATGGCAAGGAAATTTCAGGTTGCACTTCTAATGATATAAAATAGTGTTTTGCCAAGAAGGCCCTGTACAGGTCTTACTTAGGACTCCTGTCTTCACTCAGGAAGTGTGTTTGTGAACACACACTATAGCTAATGGCTAGTCTTAGGGCCACTAGCTGAGGGCCATTTTCACTTTAGGAAAAGCAAGTTTTGCATTGAGTAAAGGAGACATTTTATCCCATGTTGTACCCTCCCTCTGGGTTTTGACAGTGTGCCCAACTTTCAGTAGGGAGAACCTAATTTGGTTACTTCCCTGCAATCTTTGATTAATGCACAGGACCATTCATGCCATTCATGATCATGTTAGTGACTTTCTCAAGGGCTCTCAACTGGATAAGTCAGCAGATGGCTGGGAAATACCCACCTGCTGTTTACAGTCAGTATGAAGCTTGTTAATCTGGTTCTCCCAGGAATCTCATGTGAATGAGAGTAGCCACTATGCTACTTTACACACAATTTCAAAATCTGTTTTATTTTTCTTTTGCTCAAGGTTCAACTATCAAAATGGTTGAATGGCATAAGTAAAGCATTTTGTGGTTCCCTTCACTGAGGTAAAACCAGTTAGACATCTATAAAAAGGCAGAATTGCATTGCAGGTTTAGAAGTGTTAATGCAGATGTGAAATCTGATACATCTGCTAAAAAAATGGAAGTCAATCCACCTATCAATCATGTGCATAGGGGAGAGAACACATTCTTTTCCTGGATGGATTATTTATCCCCTGGCTGACCCTGGGTTTTGTAATTACCTATTCAATTACTTTTTTCTTAAATCTGTTAAATTGAGATTAAAAACAGCAAGCAAGCATGCTTCACTGGGTTATACTGAGGATCTAAGAAGACGATGTAAATGAAAGAATATACAAACTGTAAAGCACACTGCAGATGTGAAGAGTTATGGCCAAGAAATGGCATGCGTGGGTCATCTACTATGTATCTGACACGGCTTTGGAAGATACAAAATAGATCAAAGGTGTGACCCTTGCCCTCCATGAAACTCCAGAAAACTGAGAGCAGCACAAGAGTATTTGATAAGGGTGTAAGGGGCTTCTGCAAAACAAGTGCCATCAGAGTTAAGAGGAGAAAGAGATGAACAAGGGTTAATGTGCAAATTAGCAGCATTATGGAAGTGGTGGATATTGACTTGCACCTTGAGAAAGGAAAATGGGAGAATGGAGAAGATTGATAGCAAAAGAAACTAAAAAGGGTTTGAAGTTCTAAGTTTATAATTTAATTTATCTCATTTTTTAAAACGTCCTTTTTCTTCTATGTTTACTGTCAAACTCCTTATTTATAAGTTAATTTCTTCCTTGTCCCTAAGAACTCTTCCCCGACCCTCCCAAATGGAGATGATCACTCTCTCTTAGCGGCTTTGAACCTGGAATAATACCTTTACATGATTGAAATAACTCATCAACAATAGAGTAACTGGTATCATTTTTGAAGTAAGATAGACCTTGATTCCAGTCTCATTTTGCAGCTACTGGGCTCCTTGACCTTGGGCGAGTCCTTTATACTCTGAGCCTGAGTTCCTTCATCTATTGATTGTGAACGATAATAACAACATAGGGTTATTATGAGCAGTAAATAAGGAATACTGTCTAAATGAGTCTTGTATGTAGTAAAGATGTGACTTAAAAACCAACATCCATTGTTAATTTTTATGTAACCATTACCCTTGTTAGACAGTGTAGATCTCTCGTTATGCTCTTCTTTAGATACTAGCACCTAGCATAGGGGCCAGGTACCTAGAGGGTACCTGATAAACATTTGAACCAATATGAGCATTTAAGATGGAAAAGGCATTTTAGAATATGGCAGGAGCAAAGACACAGAAATAGAGATAATCTGTGTGAAGGAATAGTTGCAGGGGGTGAGACTAGGAAGGGAGAGGTAATGAGATAATTCTTCTGATCTGATTAGAGGAGAAGTTTGTGTAGGGGAATAAATTATGCTGGCTGGAGTGATGGGGTCTAGGTGAAGGCGACAAGGCCCGGAGTCTGGATATAATGTAGGTAAGGGGGGAATTTTTTGAGGAAGAATGACACAGTAAAAATAATGAATAAATTGCTTAGGACTTTCGTGGTCCAATAAATTATTTTTAGAATAATAGATAAATTCCCATTATTATTTATGACTATAATTTGTTACATTTTAAATTGATTGTAAGAGGAACATGTCAACATTTTTCTCTGGATACCAAGTTTTAAAAGAAAAGGAAAGTAGGTATGGCTGTGTGGTAAGGCCTCCTATAAATCAGTGAAGATCCAGCTTTCTGAAGACATTAAAGGGTGTCTCAAATATAATGATTAATGTCTTTAAAATACCCATCAATCTTAGAGGAATGAACAAACCACTATTAGAACCATATGTCGCCCTCATTCTTTGCATGGAACTTCCATGAAAGTCACTAGGAGTTCAGTGGAATGATGAAGGGAAGCATATGGCACTAGATCTGAACTAAATTAATAACAGTATGAAAACACAGTTAAATAGTGATAATCCCCCTTGTTATCCAGCTTTTTTCTTTTTCAGACAACCTCTTGGTGTCAAGTTAAGCACCAGAAAGATACTTGTTAATGGGGAGAGCTGATGTGTGAGGAGAAACCATGTGGCATATCTTTTGAAATAAGCTGAAGAGGCAGTGATTTGGGGCTTCCGTGCTCAGGACTGCCATGGAGTCATTTGGAGATCAAAAAAGAGCCTAAACCTGATTATGCTTTAGGCATTCCATCTGGCTCTGACCCACACCGTTGCCATAGCCACCCATCTCCTAGCAACAATGAGCAGGGTTTTCAGGGCTCTAAAGTGACAGAGCATGTGAGCAAAAAATATAAATGTAATTGCAATAGGCTAATAATCCAAGAGGTTATTCACCGTTAAAGTTCACTGTGAAGAGCTACACGAATCTGTGATTTCACGATTGTATCTTTTGCTGTGATAGGTTTTGATAAGAAAATGTCTTGGCTTAAATTGAGGCAGCCTGACAGCTTGTTATTGAACATAAAGACTACAAATATCATTATAGGGAAGATAATAAAAGTTGAACTTCATTTTAAATCATCTGGAAAACACAATCATTATCTTCAATAACCTGACCATCATCATCTAGAACTCTGAGTAGCATGGACTCAGGGTGGAAAAAACCTGGCCTTGAATCTGAGAAGAAGAAATATCCCATCTAACACATTCCGGCTCAAACAATCCATTAGCAGTCTTTGCGATGAGCAATGAGTCTCAACTGAGGTCACTAATCAGAAGCAGTAAGAAGCCGAAAGAAAGATAAAAGGAAAAGGTTATAAGCATCATGCTTGTCCTTGAAGCAAAGTGAAAAACAATGTGGCTGTAGAGGATCTTTAATTGTTTATTTCAAAATGTGTGTACTTCATTTCAAATTATCTTTATTTAAATATTCTGCCCAGAGATATCGGTTGAGACACCAGCCTCATTTTTTAAAATGTCATGGCCCTGAATCCTAATAAACCTTCATTTTTATACTGACCCATATGCATAAAATGAAAACTCAGAAGAGCTTAGACATCCACAGAGATATAAGCAGTGAGGAAATCCATACCAGTTTTCATTTTAAAATGACATTTTGTGCATTATTTACCAGTTCCATCAGCTATAGCCCATGACCCACCTCGCCTTTAAAAATAGGAGTGTATGTCATGGTTTCAATACTGCGTTCCTGATTTTGTATCAGAGACTCTGCATTTGGTATATGTCAATGAAAGATGCACACAGTGGGAAGTGGATTCAGGGAATGTCACTGAGAGATTTTACTGGAGGGGAAGTAGAGCATTGAAACAATGTTGTCTCCAAGAGGAAATAAATAATCCTCACACTTGAGGAGGGTATTGTAATGTGTTTACCCATTACATGGAGAGCTGGGTTTAACTGTGCTAACTGCTTTGTGAAAGGAAAATCCTCCTGAAATTAAATAATCAAAGAAGATAGGTGAGTGCTGATTTTGTGAAATAAACAGTGGTTGAGGGAAGAAGAAAAACCAGCAGGACTCAGCGTGAAGTAAATTAATTCATGTTGGAGATTTACTCTCCTGAAGAAACTAAATTGCCTTCTTCCTAATCAGTATCGTTCTTGGCATGCTGTTGCTTTCGCTTTCTTCCTAAATTTGTTTCATGTTAGAGCCCCTTACTTTTTCACTCCACTGTTTTTAAAATTACTGTTTGAAGCTCCAGTTCTTTGTGTGCTTCTGTGAAGTTTTGCACTCAATCATTTCATTTACTGTTTCTTTATTTTAGAAAGTCAGAGTTTTTCCAGGCATCTTATTTGTCCATGTCTCTTGCTTCTGCTTCAGGGGAGCATATAAGACAACTCCATCACCACATCTCTTCTGTGTTATGCTCATCCAGTGGCTCAAGGGATAAGCATGTTTTCATTATACTAATTTGGAATAACTGAAGGAAAACTGTTTCTGAATGTCCATGCACAGTGTATGGTTGCACAAAGTAAACACAGATCGTTGGGTTCTTTCCCTGTTCTGACCCGTGCAGCAGAAAGGGAACAAAAAGCACAAACTGTTGTTCCTCCAGTTAATTCTGCACACAAGGATGTCAACACACATCAAAACTGAAACCACATTTGAGAAGACACATAGAACTTTGCAAATGCCACTTCTGTTTGTAGAGCTCTGAGCTGGAGTGGGTATCATATGTTTTTCAATCTGTTTTTGACTCTTCTGCTGCCTTAAAATAAACTATGCAATTCTTGTTCTTGGCCTTGGAATGTGAGTTATGCCATCAGTCTGTTGTGATTCATTTGCTAAAATATTCCAGTGATGAATGTCTCTTACTTCCTATAACAAATGTTGTGGTGTCACTTTTGCCTGATGGAAGCCATTGTGCCTTTTGGAGGACTGAGAAGTAGGGAAGGGCAGCTATGTGGCACAAGCACTGGATGATAATGAGAGCTTGTAAGATCTCACTTGACTCCTGTCTCCCTTAAAGGCACAGTTGGCTGGTGGGAAAATTCCATTAGCACCACCTGTACACCAACTTTGATATCAAATGGTGAGACCAGATTTCCAAGAGTAAGGTATTGGAACACAGCCATGCCTGAGAGTTGAAGCCAATATTACACTTTGCTCTATGAATTATGTAGGTGAAGGTCATCTTTTGATGATTAACCTGTCCAGGCAGTCCTCCTCTGTCTCACATATCTGTGTTGGACTGGTTTGCAGAAAGCACAGTGTTAATACCTTTGGGGCATTAATTATAGCCTTTTATAACCATCAGAAGACAAAGGGCTAGGCTGAATATCTAAACAGCTGAGTTACTGCCAAATATTCAAATTACTAAAGGCAAAGGAGAGACTCTCTTTGGCTCTTAATGAAAATTGAGTCTGTTGTTGCTACTGTGGTTTGAAGGTGTTTTAATATGGTAAAAGATCACTCTCCTGGTGTGGGAAGGTTGATGGCAGGGATCCCTTGAGGAATAAGTGAAACAGGTGATGTAATGAAAAACCGAAAGCAGAAAGGACTTGATTGGTCACCCATATTTGGAATGTCAAGTCCTTCTATCCTTAAAATAATCTTGCATTGGAAATACAGCTTGAAATAAGATCAAATAGAATAAAGATTTCAAAGTAAAAGATGAAAATTGTCTAGGACTAGATGTAAGGCTGTTGAGGTAATTATGTCCAGCATCCATGACACATGACTGTTAATGAAACCAAGCCCAGGTATTGGCTAGAACAAAAGGTAAAGGTTAGAATAAGCCTCAACAATGAATTTAGATAAAGTTAGTAGCTATTGCAAATGAACGCCTACATTTCAGTGCTTAACACAATAGAAATTTATTTTTCCTCCTGGTAACACTCCATTGAAGGTATTTCAGATAGGTATGAGTCTTTCCTCTATGTAATGGGTCAGAGAGCAAGGCTTCCTGCACCTGGTGAAGAGGTCAGTAAGGACCTCAGAGTTTTGATTCAGCTAGTGAAAGGAGGTAAAAAATCATGAAGAAGGTACACCTCCTTTTTATGCCACTTGTCCCAGAAGTTACACCTATCACTTCCGTTCACATTCTATTGACAAGTAATCATACAGCCTCATTGAGATGCAAAACAGGATGGGAAATATTGCCCAGCAATAATACAATGCTGTTCCAAGGGAAGCTTAAATTTTGGTGGATAGCCGGTTGGCAAATGTGTTTCAGGATAGTTAGGAAAGAAAGCAGATAGACTTGAGCAAATTTGTTAACTCCGTAAATCAGAACCATAGTCTTTCCAGAAGAAAGATGATTGTAAGATTAGAATATGGCCATATAATATAGATCTTGGGGAAGAACACCTTGGGTCTCAGATGGAATGGAAAAGTGCCTTATTACAAATGAGCGAAGAACAAGGGCAAGAACAATATATGCTAGTTGTGTAGAAAGAAGAAACAAATTTTTCCAGAAGAATGGAAAATGAGTCAGATTTCCAGAAAAGTCTAGGGATTCCATAAGAATTTCCAGCAATGCCAATAAAAAATTTTGTAAAGCAAAAGCCCACTAGCTGAGTAAAACATTACCAGAAAGATTTTGAGGTCAGAGGTTATGGGAATGGATACATTTACAGAAAGAAGGGTCAGATTGACTGGAGAGGTGGGAGGAAGCACTCACAGTTATAGCACAGCAGCTATTTGCAACCCACTAAGATTGTTTCCATAGTTAATCAACTGCATGATCATAATGCTACATACTAACTGAATAGCACCCATATTCCATCCTAATGTAAGAGAGAATCAGATTCACAAAACTAAATGATTGGCCAAAGGGAGGAGCAATTTTGAATACAATATTGTAATTGGTTCAATGTGTCTGAATACAAGATGGGGATGTTTGGGGTAAAGAGAGAAGTTATAAATAAACACAGAAGGAAATATTTTACTAAAAACTCTCTGAGATATTGAAGAAGAATCATAACTTTGATACATCCTCTATAGAAGATAAAACCAAAAGGAGGCCATTTAGTCCCAATTTTGTTTTGGTGTCTTGGATGCATCATTTTAGACTCCAGTAAATGAGGATTTTTGGAGTTGGTTTCATTGAGTGGCAGTGCCAGGTTTTTTGTGGCCTAAACCTGAATTTGTCAGGACCCTCCAAAAGAAAAAGAATATATAACATTACAAATAGAAAATTAAATCTGAAAACAAGTATTTATTTAGAATGATAAAAAATTACAAAATGTTACAATAAAAAACAGCTAATGAATATCACAAATATTTTTATTTCAGTTTATGTTTTTGGCTTCTATCAGGTTACTTCATTCCTGATGAATTTGAACTTTGGAATGCTCAATGATTCTGAGAAAAAATAGTAATTTCAAGCTAAAAAATACAAAAGAGGAGGAAAAACATATTTTAGAATTGGTGTTACACTGTAATGGGCCACATAAGTACATAATCAAACTAGTCTCATACAACACTGAAATGGATAAAGTTCCCTTATCTCCCTCACAGAGGGTGTGCTGGGGGTGTGGCTTGCTTGTTCCGGGCCCTGATGCTCAAACCTCATGGGGCAAACGAGCAGGTCTTGGGGATCTGCAGCGTGTGGGGTGGAATGTTTACAGCTCCTGAGGCTGAAAGTGTGGGTGTGAGTTACAGTGTGCTTTTTCAGTTTAGCCATCCGTAGATGCTTTGTGTTTGTCATTTCAAAGGGACCCTCTGCCTTATTTCAAGGACAGAGGGCTTTACTAAGGGTTCTTGCCTTAGTGTACTGGAAAAATCAGATCACAGATGAGCTTGGAGAATTGAGTACAAGGTTTTTTTATTGAGTGGTAGTAGCTCTCAGCAAGGTAGATGGGGAGACCAGAAGCATGATGGAGTAGAAAAGTGGTTTTTCCCTGGAATCAGGCCACTCAGCAGCCGGTTCTCCTCTGACCATCCTTGGTCAGTGTCTGCATCGTTCTGCTGGTTAATGACCTGCAGGCATCTGCAGGTGCCTATCAGTGTGCTCTTTTGCTGATGTGTTCCTCTTGATGTCCAGCTGCTTGTGTCCTTGTGTCTCTGCCTGCTAGGGTCTCAGGGGTTTTATAGGCAGGCACAGGATGGGCACAGCAGGCCAGGGTGGTCTTGGGAAATGCAACATTTGGGCATGAAAACAAAAATGCTTGTCTTCACCTAGGTCCGTGGGCACAGGCCTGGGGGTGAAGAACTAGCCAAGGAGCCGCCCTTCTCTACCCAGCACTTCCCTGCCCCCCTCCCATATTGAACAAATTATATGTAGGAAATTGGTCCCAGAAACACTCGTCTCTTCAGAGTATTTTTGTTGTATTAGTAGCATTTTTTCTTGTCATTTCATCTGGAACCTCTGGTTTTCAACAGGACAGTATCATGTATACTAGGATTTGACCTAAAGCATTGGTATGTATAAAACATGTCACTTCAAATACAGTTATATGTATTTTTTTGGTAGTACTGCTTCAGGTTTCCACCTTAAAAATACAGAGATTTTCATGAATTCCTTTTTGCACTAGTCCATAAAAATGTGCATTTATAATTGTATATGCTATACTATTGAGTACGTTTATGACAGGAGAACACTTCAGTTTTGATTAGTCATTGATGAGAATTAGTTCCTCTTATTACAATTCGACATGTCTGATAATTAGAAACTTTTCCATCAACTAGTTTCTGGCTCTGAATTTTCAGACCTAATTTCTCCACTACTCTTGTATTTAAACCATAATAAAACCTTTGGCCCTGTACCCTACTGCAGATGAAGCATCATTCTGTCATTCCTGGCAGCCATTCTTGCACCAGGATCTGTAGCAATGCGCAAGCATATGTATATACAGAAGTCACTGGAAGCCACAGTAAAACTGTGTTAGGTGAATTTACATCTCAACTTTCCCTTAGCTAGAACTCAAAATGCCCATAGCTGCTTCCGTGTCACCAAACACATAGAGAAATACGATGGAGAGGAAGTTGGAGTGGAAAGGGACGATAGTCTTAATTGTTTGCAGTTAAAATAATTTAATCTGCAAATTTTCAGATACAAATAATCATATGAACATCTCCCTAAGACCTCTCAGGGTCACAAAAGTGAAGGGCCCTGGAGATTAAGCTTCACAAAATCTTCCCATTTTTTCATTGTAGGAATAACTTAAACTGCTAGGCTTTTGATGGAATAGCCCAAATTTACTGTTGTATCTGGAACATCCCAATTTTCTCAGGTGACGAGAAATATGAACAGTTGGAGTTGAACAAATCCTTTTATAGTTATCGCTAAAATGGGATAAAATGGCCCATCCAAAGCTCAGTGCCTGACACTACACAAAACTCTCTTTTGGGAAACAGTGGAGGATGTGAGGAAGCAGATTAGAACAGCAAGAAACTAGACAGGGGAGGCAGAATCCTGGCAGCACTTCTTTGTTGTTGCGTAACCTTGGACCTCAGTTTCCTCATCTGTAAAATAAGATGTTAACACTACTGACATCATAGGGTTGATGCGAGAATTTAAAAACAAAGTTGCATGTGAAGTGTTTAACATTGTCACTGGTACACGCTAAGCATTCAATAAGTGTTAATTAAATATAAACAGAAGGAACAAGTTCAGGACAATATTCTGTTCACATTATCACATTAATTTTTTAATAACCAGCCAATGTTGTGACTGAATTTTTCAACATTTGATGGAGTTACTCCTTTAATTAAAGTAATTTTGGGTCATAAACATAAAAATTTGTGTTATGCTCAATAATAATATTGTATCACCAAAACCTTGCAGTATTGTAGTTCCCATGCCTTGTTATCAAAGGCTACCAGTAGTTATAGGGTGAATGTGCTGACATGAAATTATGCTGCTGCAATGAAAAAGACTAGAATAATTTTCCCAGCTTAAATTTTGATCAAATTTGCATCACAAATGAATTTAGCACTCAGTTGCATCACAGAGACCTGCCCCCTTTTAACACCTGCCGATCCCTATGTGGGGGACAGCACCACTCTGAGGCTTTTAGCTTCCTAATCAGACACTGCATTTGAGCAAAACCTGGAGAAGAAGCAAAGTCGGCCAAAGTGATAACATTTACAAATTATGTAAAAGCAGAGCAAAAAATATTATGAATAAAACCTCCTCCTCTAACCACACTTATATGACAAAAAATTTTACAATATAGAAAATCTTCGGCCCAGTGCAGTGGCTCACACCTGTAATCCCAGCACTTTGGGAGGCTGATGCAGGTGGATCACAAGGTCAACAGACGGAGGCCATCCTGGACAACATGGTGAAATCCCCGTCTTTACTAAAAATGCAAAAATTAGCTGGGCGTGGTGGCGCATGCCTGTAGTCCCACCTATTCGGGAGGCTGAGGTAGGAGAATTGCTTGAACCCTGGAGGTGAAGGTTGCAGTGAGCGGAGCCAGCCCGATGACAGAGTGAGCCTTTATCTCAAAAAACAAAATCTTATAAGCATTCTTTTAATTCATCAAACATATACCATGCTGAGGGTGCAATTTTTAAGAGGTTTTAAAATCTATCAATCTGTTTCTCCATCCATACAATGGGATCATGTCACATTAAGATTATGAGGGTATCTGGGTGGGAACATGCCACTGCAGAGGGTTTGGTATTAACAGTCGGCAGTATTTGAGCTAAGTTCACATTTGGGAGTTTTTACACAGTTAATCTGTAACTGTGCTGTATGATTATAGAGTTCCCATGACAGCTATTGACTTAGGAGAGGGGCAGTACTTAGGTAGCTACTGCTTTCTCTACCATCTTTGTCCCCATCCACATAATATGTGTTTTATAGCATAATAATTTTTGAGACCCAACCTAAAATGTGAGGGTGGTAATGTTCGGTTTTTTATTTTTATTTTTTATCTTCCTGGTTCTTTCAAATAGCCTTCCAGAGAACACTGATGAAACAACTTTGTTAAAATTTCTTGTTCTTCTTACCCCAATAGCTGCCTCTGTAGTAGGATTATGGAGTATGGGCAGATTAAGGAAGATTTTACAAATAGCCTATATATAACTGTCCAGAGATCAGGCAATTGATAGGCAAGAGCAGTCTTCATCTTTAGATCTTGCCCCTATTTTTCATGCTTTATTTATTTTTGTCTTTCTGTTTGCTGTCTGCACACAATGTTATTCAGTAAAAATCTCACCACTGTTAAAGCAAACTAAATATGGCCTGAGAAGGACTCCATACTTCTATATCTGAGTCCTTGTAGATGAACTGTAACCTGGCTTGATAGTCAGAGAAAGTTGAAAACCTAACTTAATAGTATGCGCCTGTAACAATAGCTGAGTGTTGGACAATCCTGATAGTCATATTTCAACACTCATAGACTGCTGAATATTCAAACTGCATTCAAAATAAGGCAAATGCTGAGTTGTAACCAATCTCACTGTTTCTGTACCTCACTTCTGATTCCTGCACATCGCTTTACCTTTTCTGTCTATAATTCTTTTTCTGAGCACAAGGCACCCCTAGAGTCTCTGAATCTGCTCTGATTTTGGGGGCTGCCCGATTTGTGAATGGTTCACTGCGCAATTAAACTCCCTTAAATTTAGTTCAGCTGAAGTTTTCCTTTTATCACCACATACCAGTGACTTTTAAAGAACAACAACAACAAAAAAAAAACACCTTGTAGAAGCTGGAAACAATTGCTTTGCCTTCTTCCCTGTGGTTATTTGTTACCAGCCTGCAGAGGTGTATTGATATTGCAGAAATCACTTGTACCTGTGAATACATTATGGTCTTATTCTTTGGGTCCGGCAGAAAATTCCTGGTCTTTCAGGATATGTAGGCTATATTGGAAGTCTTCGTTCTCTCTGTAAAACAACTTTTTTGTGAGTAACTCTGCAGTGTTGGTTATTAAAATAAAAATGATTCCATTAAGAATGTTGTAGAAAATGTTGCAATCTGTCTAGAATCATGACTTAATTTTCTGGCAGTGGATGAGGGCAGCCTGGTCACAACATCTGCTACCGTTTTGATTGCCAGGGTTGATTCAACCAATTTTTTAGTTTGCGTAACTCTTAAATTTATCTGGTCTGGAATTAGTTCAAGTTGTGGGTATCATGGTGATCAGTGAAAGTAAAATTAACTTTTCATATAACATTGTCTTTCGAGGGAGATTTTGTTTGGAGAAGAACATAAAGAACTTATACCCAGAAACATTATACATAGAAAGGAACAACCAGTATTAGCCTTTCTAAAAATATACCAAAAAGTAAAGAGCATCAACATAAAGAAGAATTTACATCAACGAATGGATAAAATAGCCAGTTAACATCAAATGGCAGTAACCCTAAATTTTAGTCGACAAAATCCCCCAATCAAAAGATACAGCCAAAACCTAACGATATGCTACATCCAGACCCATTTCACATCCAAAGATACTCAAAGACTTAAAACAAAGGGATGGAGAAAGATTTACCAACCAAATGGAGAGCAAAAATAAATAAATAAATAAATAAAAAGCAGGAATTGCAATTCTCGCATCTGATTAAATAGATTTCAAAGCAACAAAGATATAGTGGTAAAAGGATCAATGCAACAATAAGAGCTAACGATCCTAACACCCAGATACATAAGACTCATAAAGAGATTTAGACTCAATGACACAGAAAATTGATAAGGATATCCAGGACTTGAACTCAGATCCGGAACAAGTAAACTCAATAAATATTTATAGAGCTCTCCATTTTAAATACACAAAATATACATTCTCCACCTTAAATATACAAAATATTGATCGGCTATTATTAATACCCATTTTTAGAATAAAGCTACATTCCCAGTTTCTCTCCCTCTTTTTCTTCCTCTTTCTTCCTCTCCTTCACTCCTTTTTTTCTTTCAAAAATAAAATTAAAAAAAAAAAATCCAAAAAAAAAAAAGAAAAAGAAAAAAAGAAATCAGAGAGACTGGGCTGGGCGGTGTGACTCATACCAGCCGTCCTAGCACTTTGGGAGGCCGAAGTGGGCGGGTCACCTGAGGTCACGAGTTCGAGGTCAACCTGTGTATCCCAGTGAAAACCCACCTCATTTAAAAAAAGAGAAAAAGAAAAAAAAGAAATCAGATAGATCAGTGTGTACAATTGTAAAAAAACAAGGTGCTGGGTGACTCCACCCCCCCGCCCCACCTTTCTTTATGACGTACTGTTTCCCTCTTGTCACCCAGGCTGGAGTGCAATGGTGCGATCTTGGCTTATTGCAACATCTGCCTCCTCGGTTCAAGCCATTGTCCTGCCGCAGCCTCCCAAGTAGCTGGGGTTGCAGGTGTCCACACCACACTGTCTAGCTAACATTCTGTTTTTTTTTTGTTTGTTTGTTTTTTGTACCTCAAATCTATCTGTATTTGATTTCTACAAAACAGCCAGAACGGGGAAAAAAAAAAAAAACAAAAAAAAACTTATACCCAGATATGGAAAATCTCTATTTGTTGATTTCTTAATCTAGGAATATCCTTATGCTACATTGCAAGATTGGGTAATGTTTGCTCATTAACTTTGTATCTGCTTACAGAGCTTGTCAGTCAATTTCATGTAGTTGTCAGCTCCCAGGCAGGGCTCTCTGCCAGCCACAGCAGAGTTCCATTTACCCTCAATGCAGCCAACCTATGGTGCTCCACTGCAGGTATTCTGGGAACTGATGGTGGACTGACAGCAAATGTCTGGCATGGTAGAAGTGGGGTGGGCACTTACAGAGTCTGGGCTTGAGAGAGAAAAGACCATTTAGGAAAAACAGAAAAACACCTCAAGAGGGATTTTTCTTTTTTTCTTTCTTTTTTTTTTTTCTTAAATTTTTATTGCATTATAGGTTTTGGGGTACATGTGCAGAACGTGAAAGATAGTTGCATAGGTACACACATGGCAGTGTGTTTTGCTGCCTTCCTCCCCTTCACCCATACTTGGCATTCATCCCCTGGCTATCCCTCCCCAAGAGGGATTTTTCAAATGAGTCTTACAGCAATTTCATTGACTGATTGAATCATCAATTAATTCACTAAATATTTTTCATGTGGCTCCTATGTGTTAGCATATTGAGACATGTCATGTTTGAATACTAACCCTTTTGTGGCTTCATTCTGAATTAAGAGCTCAACTTTTCTACAATGCTGTTTAATCTATGATTAAAATTTATAACCCATCTTCAAAACATTCGTGGATTGAAGTCTGGAATTCAGCTTGAAGGATTAGCTTTCCAGCTATGCTTCCAATTTCTCTTAGTGTCAATTTTCTTCTTCCAACTAACATAGGACAATAGTGAATCTCAACTCCACATTCTCATTACTTGCAGTAAGCTGGAGATAAATTCAGTGAGTGGAGAGAGGTCTTTAAAAATTATGATGACGATAGATAAGGGAGAAAAGCCAAATGATTAAGTTTGTATTTAACACAGCTGGAAAGACTTGGAAATCATTAAGGGAGGTTTCTACTCCCAGCTTCGCTTCTGGGTAAGTAAGGGATGTGCTTTGGGTACTGGGGAAGTAATTGCTCTGGAAGATCAGAGTATTCTCTGATATGATTCACTTCAGTAAGCAGAAATTGTAAAGAAAACTGTAACAGGGAACCAAGCACTTGGCACCTGGAAACAGATGATCACATTGGTTTGAAGGATGTATAAATCAAGAAAGTAAGGGATAATTAGACTGTGTCTGAAGTTATTCATACTAGCCACAACAACCTCCAACTGTTTGAGCTTGCTTCTAGTCCTCTCTAGGTCTGCTTGCTCCTGCATGAATTCTGGTGTCACTGTCTGCCTGAACGAGGGTAGCACATGATAGCTTGTCTAAGTGTAGCCATGTAGTGCTGAAAACACATTTCAATTAGACATTCATTTTGCTGCAGATCTTTTGAGGGGCTTTGAAAGTTTAATTCGCCACACAGGTGTTACTGGGTTAATGTGTGCAGCGGTGTGAGGTTCTTTGAGACTTTGGCAAGATACTTACCCTAACTACGGTTGGGCTTCAGCCTCCTCTGAACTGAATTTAATTGAATGAGTGAGGAAGTCTCAATTCAAAAATCATTAGGGCCTAGCATTTGAGTGAAACTGGCCTGAAATAATACGGGGGAATGGTGGGGATTGGGGTGAGCCAGAGCAACACATTTCAAGCTATCTATGTTATCATAGGTTAATTTTTAAAAATTCCAATGGGTATGAACTGATACTTTTGTGAAATAAAATAAAAATGAATTGCCAAGAAAAATAAAAAAACCCAAAGACATAATAAATATGGCTCAATGTTTTACATTTGGATTCAACAGACATGTGATTACTTTGCTAAATTGCTACAAAAGTTTCTAAAAGCTTATGCTCAATTTTTAGAGTTATCTTGTGGACCAAGAACTGACACAAGCAGATGGATGAAATTTAGAAAGAGCTGAGGACATTAAAACATGGAAGTTTTAAAAACATATGTGCAGATGAGATAAAATCTATCTTGTGGCAAAATCTGACCTGCAACCTCCAGCTATGACTTCTAGATTAGGGAAGTCATAATTAAATTCTTAATTTTATCAATTTTTCCTGAATTATGTAAGCATGGTCTGAATCTCTTACTGTTTGATTTCTCTTATGACTTACATTCAACCCCTCATACCACTCCAGACTAGTCCCATATTTTAAATAATTCATTTAATTTCTTATGCAATTTTTTCCATATCATAAAAATCTGAAAATGCAGTGACATAATTTTCTAACTTACTGGTATTTACTTATTTTGGCACTCACATATATAAAACATTTTCCCAATAAATCTCTTTGAATGCAATCTTCTTTACTTCTTATAACTTCAATATGATGAATAACATTTATTGGATGATTTTTAGGTCATTCTTTTGAACATCACCTAGTACCGTCCTCAGTCCACCTGCCCATGCACCCACCCACCCAGCAGCAGCAGGTCCTGGCTCTGCTGCTGTGAGACCATGGGAAAGTGGCTTTCCCTCTCTGACTCCCTGGCCTTGTTCACCAAGTACCCGCCCTGCCAAACTCATATGATAGCCGTGGGGATCAAATAAAGGCACGTGATATGCAGAGTGAGATGTCAATGGAGTTTCTAATCAGGTCATTGCTCTGCACTTCCAGATCCTCCCTCCAACCTTTGCCTTAACAAGATATCTCTGCCAAAGTCATTTCCCCCTGGACTTCCTGCTCTGGGACATTAAGGGACTCATCAGTGTTCCCTTCCTGCTGACTTGTCTGGTAAAGAGAGCTCACAAATGCCTTGATGTCAGCTGCTTTAATTTAATGACTATCTGTCCTAGGAGCACTCACATCTTAAATGTGGTTTCTAAGAAGAGGACAATGTTTCACTCAAATGACTGGATTTCTAATGGTGGGCCTTTGGGCAGGGGGCAGACTGATGGGTGTCACAGAGGCTCCTGTCCTCTTCACACCCCTCACACAGAGCACCCACTGCGAGAGGCTTGCCTCCTGGGACAGTGACTTGGTGCCACACCTGGTTCTGCCTGTCTACAGGCACTGTAGATATTTTTGACCAGAATGTTTGTCATGAGAACCACTGATCTCCTGTCTTCATGACAACAGTCCCCCATCTCTGTCTACATTTTCCCTGTGTTGTCATTTGTGGGTGGGTGCATGGGCAGGGGCTATGATGTAGGGCTGGTTGGCAGTTGTCTTTCCAGAAAATAGCCTCAGACCACTCCTTTTATGTCAACCAAAGATTTCAGATTTTTGTCTTGGAAGCATTGAGGAGCCATTGAAAAATCTTAAGCAAGACCATGAGAGAATCAGATTTACATTTTAGAAAAAGATCTTTCTGGCAGCTGTTGGGAACATAGGCTTTTAAGCAAGTGAAACAAGAGACCAGATAATGTAAGAAATAAAACATTAAGGTACTTTGTCCACATGTATATGGTGAAGAATAACAGAGAAAAGAAAAAAATTGAAAAATTCCTTTCATAAAACCTACAGCCATTTAGTAATCATTCAGTTATATTTACTATATTTGACTTGAAAAGTCAAGTTAGAAAATTTACTTGTTACAGTACTTTCAGGTTTTAAGAGATGGAGACATTTATCTGAGAAATTAAACAAATTTTTATAAAGCACAGAATGAGTTCAGAGTGGCATTGGGAGTAGAATCTTGGACTCCGTTGCAATAAACCAGACAAAATATTATCAGAATTTGTAAGGTACTGGTAATGGAGGAAGAGAGGAGATCATGGATTTGGGAAGTCAAGAACCATTAAGGAGGTACAATCAATAAGATTCCATTTTCATTTGGATAGGAGGGTAGAAGGAGAGGGAATTGTCAAGGATATCTCTTAGCTTGAGCAATTAGGTATGTGATATTTCTCTTAGTAAGGTAAGAGCTAGAAGAGGAAAAAGAGATATGGAGGTGATAGAGAAGGTAAAGCACTAATTTGGGAGATACTGACTTTGAGGAAGCCGCTGCATATTGAAATAAGGATATTCTAGAAGCAGTAAGATACATAGATCTAGAACTCAGGAAAGCAAGCTGAACTGGAAGGTCATTAGGGTCATTAGCTCCCAGATGGTGGTTGCATCCATAAATTTGATGAGATAATTCATCCTATGAGTAAATGTTGCATTGGAAAAGAAGAAGGCCAAGGATGCAACACGGAGGAACAGAAACAGTCTTGTTCAGGAAGGCAGTGTGGTATAATAAAGATATCCTGGTTGAAGCATGACTTTGTCCCTACTAGCTTGAGTGAGTTACTTAACTTCTTAGTCTCAATTTCTTATCTATAAAATGAGGGTAAATAATGTCTGCTCTTAGGATAGTTAAGATGGTTGTCAAGATTTTTGGATATAATGTGACATTCCTATCACAGTTCTTAGGATATACAGTTGTCATCAACGTCTTTATCATCATTATTATCACTACTGATGAAGATTGTTAGAAGTCAGTGCCAGGACAGAGTAAAAACTTGAGTGAACAAAAAGGTGTTGCTCAGGAAACATAGGTTTTTTTTTTTTGTGTGTGTGTGTGTTTGAACGTTGGAATACCTATTTTGGGCACTCAGAAAGCATTTTTGCTAATTTCTATTTCTCAACTACTTTAGGATAGTTAAAATTACTGGAAATGTATTACTTTTATTGTTTTTATTTTATTTATTTATTATTTGGGGGCAAGGTCTTGTCCTGTCACTCAGGCTGGAGTCAATGGTGCTGTCACTGTAGCCTCTATCTCCCATGCTGAAGCAATCCTCCCACCTCAACCTGCAGAATAGCTGGGTATACACACCACCACATCCAAATTTTTTTTTTTAATTGTTTTCTAACGACAGAATCCTGCTATCTTGCCCAGGCTGGTCTTGAATTCCTGGGCTCAAGCAATTCTTCTGCCTCAGGCTCCCAAAGTTTTCAGGCCTGAGCCCCCATGCTACGCCTGGAAATGTATAACTACAATATTTATGTGTACATATTTCACACAGCTATTATAAAAATAGAATGTCAAATATTTGGCAAAAATGATAAGAAGTTGACCACAGATTATATTGAAAAAGACAAGAAAATATCATTTTTATATAGAATAAAAAAGAATATATAAAATGGAAATTGTTTAGCTTATTTTCTTGGCAAGTTGGATACTTCCCTTCCCCGTCGGCATTTCTTTCCTCCTGTATTCACCATATCAATGCATAAATATTTATCCATCATCCTAATAGGCATATAAGCAAGAAACCTTAGCGTCATCTTTTCATTAATAGTAAAGAAAAAGAAGATCCTGATGAATTTGAGAACAGCCGTCTGAACAAAACCATGGCATTGTATTTGGTTGAGACCCCTGTGACCCTTGTGAGTTTTCAGGGAATACACAAACCACAACTCAATTTTGTGGTCAATGGCATAATCCTTCCCTGCCCTCATCTGTTAGACAGTCTGACTCCATGAGTCTGCCACACCATGTCCTCAGGAAGAGAGAATTAAGCAAAATTTGCAGTTGTTTCTATCACATGAAGACAAACGCTAGTGAGTATACCATTATGTAATTCACGGAAATGAAAAGCTCTAGGACAAATTACTAGGCTTATCAGTCAAAATAAATACGTCCAGCTTGGTGAACAGGGTTTAGGACATTTCCCTGCAAGAAAACAACAGCTTTAGACCTAAGCCTGTTAAAATAAAGTCACTTTTTACAAATCAGAAGCTGTAGTAACCTGACAGTTAAAATGCAAGCAAAAATTGTGAAAGGTCAGCATATTCTGGGACACATGGGCACTTCTTCAGAGGGCAAGCTATTAAATTCAATTTCCAAAAGGGAGGAATGTGTATGAATGTTTTAGCATGCTAGTAATCTCACTAGTGAGTGGATTATGTTGGGCCAAATTTCTCATTACTAAAGAATTTCTGAAGAACTTGGTGAAGGTTCAGTGATAAACCACAAAGCTGGTTAGAAAATAAGACCTTCGGGAAGATTAATTAAACTGGGTTAATTCTGCCTGAAGCATGAAAAATTAGTGAGAAATTTATTAGGTGTTTATATCTTCATTGCTTTTATAGGTTACAAAGGTAATATAGGCTAGTATAAAAATTTCAAGTGATGTAATAATGTCTATGCACAGAGTGAAGGATTCCTCTCATCTCCCAGCAACAACCGTCAATACTGGTACCATATTATATATCTATATCTATATATGTGTGTCTGTGTATATATTCATTCACACTTTCCTCATGCACTTTTCAATATATTAATAATGCTCTTTATAAGGGTTTTCAAGTCTGAAGCTTCTTAGGTTGGTGGGGGAGGAGGGAAAGGGAGAAAGAAGTGTCACGTTCACTATGGAGCTGAAGAAAAAAGTAAAAGATATTTGGTGAACATTTCTCTTGATGACAGTGACACATTGGGTTGCAGGGGGAAGAAAAGTTGTGTGTCGAAGACTACGGAGAATGCAGATTCCATCCGTCTTCCCTGCTTTCTCAGACTTCAGGGTGGAGGGAAAGGGTAGAGTTCACAGCAACCAGAAGAACCCAAGTCCAATCTTGGTTTCTGTGTCAGACATTTGGTTGGCCAACCCCCCCGCCACCCACATTTCCAAACTCCATCTCCGTTGTCCACTTCTCAGAAGTTAGAAACTCAAATACTCCTTTTGACTAGAGGTCGCTAAAAGGATGTATTTAGAATTTGCTGATAGAAGGGTTAGATGCAGTCTGCACAAACTGTTTTTCTTCTTCTTTCTACCTGCTACACAGCATGGTATGAAACACTGGTGGCCACCTTGAGATCATGGGGTCACAAGGCTGCTAGAGACCAACACACTCGAAATGGAGGGCCCAAAGACAGGAGAAGCCTGGACTCCTGAGAACATCCCCAAGCAGCACTAACAGTACCAGAACCACACAAACTCTGAATGTCTTAGTGGTAAAAAAAACCCAAAAAACCCAATAGTTTATGTTTCTGTCAATTGCAACTTCTGTTACTGGTAGCTGAAAGTGTTCCTAACTGACAGATGTCAAAGCACCTTCTATTATCTGCCTGGACAAAACTTGTGGATAGAATCCCAATGTCAATATCATTAGGGATTGAAATCACACTTTATGTATTTTTAATGTATTTTAATTTTTTGTGGATACACAGTAGGTGTATACTTTATGTGGTATATGAGATATTTTGATACAGCTATGCAATGTGTAATAATCACATCATGGAAAACAAGGTATCCATCCCCTAAAGCATTTATTCTCTGTGTTACAAATACTCCAATTATACTCTTTTAGTTATTTTGAAATGTACAATTAAATTATTATTGACTGTAGTCATCCTGTAGAGCTATCAAATACTATTGTACCCATCAGCCATCTCTACCTTCCCTCACCCTCCCACTACCCTTTCTAGCCTCTGGTAACAGTCCTTCTACTCTCTGTGTCCATGAGTTTAATTATTTTTATTTTTAGATCACACAAGTAAGTGAGAAAATACGATGTTTGTCTTTCTGTGCCTGGCTTATTTCATTTCACATAATGACCTCCAGTTCCATCCATGTTGTGTCAAGTGACTGAATCTTGTTCTTTTCATATGGATGAATACTACTCCATGGTGTATAAGTATCACATTCTCTTTATCCATTCATCTATTGATGGACACTTAGGTTGGTTCCAAATCTTGGCTTTGTGAACAGAGCTATAGCAAACATGGGAGCATAGATATATCTTCGATATATTGATTTTTTTCTCTTGGGTGGGAACCATCAGTAGGATTGCTGGATCTTATGGTAGCTCTATTTTTAGTTTTCTGAGGAACCTGTAAACTGTTCTCCATAGTGGTTGTACTAATTTACAATCCCACCAACAGTGTCTGAGGGTTTCCTTTTCTCCAAATGTTTGCCAGCATTTGTTGTTGCTTGTCTTTTGGTAATAAGCCATTTTAATAACAGGGTGAGAGGATATCTCACTGTAGTTTTGATTTGCATTTCTCTGATGATCAGTGATGTTGAGCACCTTTTCATATACCTGTTTGTCATTTGTGTGTCTTCTTTTGGGAAATGTCTATTCAAATCTTTTGCACATTTTTAAATTAGATTATCATATTTTTTCCTATAGAGTTTTTTGAGCTCCTTACATACTCTGGTTATTAATCCTTTATTAGATGAGTAGTTTGAAAATATTTTCTTCCACTTTGTGGATGGTCTCTTTACTTCGTTGTTTTCTTTGCTGTGCAGAAGCTTTTTAACTTGATGTGGTCCTATTTGTCCATTCTTGCTTTGGTGGTCCGTGCTTGTGACAATGTCCTGGAGAGTTTTCCCAATGTTTTCTTGCAGAGGTTTCACAGTTTGAGTTCTTAGATTTAAGTCTTCAATACAAGTTGATTTGACTTTTGCATATGATGAGAGATAGGGGTCTCATTTCATTCCTCTGCATGTGAATATCCAGTTTTCCCAGCACAATTTATTGAAGAGACTGCTGTTTCCCCAGTATATGTTCTTGGCACCTTTGTTTAAAATGAGTTCACTGTAGGTGAGTGGATTTGTTTTTGGGTTCTCTATTCTGTTGTATTGGTCTATGTGTCTGTTTTTATCCCAATACCTTGCTGTTTTGGTTTCTATAGGTTTGTAGTATAATTTGAAGTCAACAAATATAATTTTTCCAATTTTGTTCTTTTTGCTTAGGATAGCTTTGGCTATTCTGGGTATTATATGATTCTATATTATCTGAACAATATCACTGATATTTTGATAGTGATCACATTGAATCTTTAGATTGCTTTGGGTAGTATGGACATTTTAGCAGTATTGAATCTTCCAATCAGAAACATGGAATATCTTCCCATTTTTTGGTGTCTTCTTCAATTTCTTTCATCAATGTCATAGTTTTTATTGTAGAATTTTTCCACTTCTTTGATTAAATTAATTCCTGGGTATTTATTTGTGTCTACTATGAGTGAAACTACTTTTTTGATTTCTTTTTCAGTCTGTTCATTGTTGGCATATAGAAATGCCACTGATTTTTGTCTGATGATTTTGTGCTCTGCAACACTACTGAATTTTCTTATCAGTTCTAATAGTTTTCTTGTGAAGTCTTTAGGTTTTTCCAACTAAGATCATACCAACTGCAAACAGGTATAATTTGACTATTTCCTTTCTAGTTTGGATTCCCTTTATATCTTTCTGTTGTCTGATTGCTGTAGCTAGAATTTCTAATACTAAATTGAATAACAGTGGTGAAAATGGGCATCCTTGTCATGTTCTAGATTGTAGAAGAAAGTTTTTCAGTTTTTCCCCATTTAGTGTCATATGTGGCTTTTATTATGTTAAGGTACATTCCTTCTATACCCATTTTTAAGGGTTTTATCATGAAGGGATGCCACATATTGTCAAATGTTTTTTTCACATAAATTAAAATGATCACATAGACTTTATTTTTCATTCTGTTGATATGATGTATCATATTTGTTTATTTACATATGTTGAACCATCCTTGCATCCTTGGGATAACTCCCAGTTGGGCATAATAAATGATCTTTTAAATTTGTTGTTGAATTCTGTTTGCTAGTATTTTCTTGAGGATTTTTTGTGTTGATGTTCATAAGAGATACTAACCTGTAGTTTTCTTTGTTTGATGTGTCTTTTTCTGGTTTTGATATCAGAGTAATACTGGCCTCATAGAATGAGTTTGTAAGTACTCCCTTCTCTGCTTTCAAAGGAGGAGTGAGATTAGTATTAGCTCTTCTGTAAGTTATTGGTAGAAATTAGCAGTGAAGCATAGGATCCCAAACTTTTCTTTACTGGCAGGCTTTTTACTACAGCTTCAGTTTCATTACTTGCTATTGGTCTGTTCATGTGTTGGATATTTTTATGAGTCAACTTTGGTAGGTTTTATATTTTCAGAAATTTATCCATTTCCTTTAGATTTTCTAACGTATAGACATCTATTTGCTCATTGTAGCCACTAATGATCCTTTGAATTTCTGCAGTATTAGGTATAATGTCTCCCTTTTCACGTCTGATTTTATTTATTGGAATCATCTCCATTTTTTTTTCATCAGTCTGGCAAAAGATTTATCAATTTTGTTTATCTTTTCAATAAAACCCATCTTTCTGTTTAACTGAAATTTTAATAAATTTCTGTCTGTATTTTTTTTTAAATTTCAAATTCATTAATTTCTGCTATCCTTTTTATTATTTCTTTTCTTTTACTAATTTGAGTTTGATTTGCTCTTCCTTTTCTAGTTCTTTAAGGTGCATGGTTAGGTTACTTATTTGAAGGTTTTCCTCTTTTCTGATGTGGGCACTTGTAGCTATAGATTTCTCTCTTAGTAGTACTACTGCTGTATCCTATTACTTTTGGTATGTTATTTCCATTGTCATTTGTTTTGTCTGGGTAAGTCTTTATTTGTCCTTTTTTCAATTTCCTTTTTAATTTCTTCATTGACCCACTGGTCATTTAGGAGCATATTGTTTAATTTCCATGTGTGTGTATAGTTTCCAAAATTTCTCTTGTTATTGATATCTACTTTTATTCCATTGTGGTCAGAGATGTTTCTTGATATTATTCCAATTTTAAAAAAATATTTTAAGACTTGTTTTGTGACCTAACATAAGGTCTAGCCTTGGGAATAATCCATGGGCTGAGAAAAAGAATGTATATTCTGCAGTTATTGAATGAAAGATTCTATGAATTTCTATTTGATCCATTGGTTTTGTAGTGCAAATTAAATTTGATGTTTCTTTGTTGATTTTCTGTCTGAGAGATTTTTTCCATGATGAAAGTGGGATGTTGAAGTCTCCAGTGATTATTTTATTGAGTTCTATTTCTCTTTTACTTTCTAAAAATATTTGCTTTATATATCTGGGTGCTTTAGTGTTGGATACATATATATTTAAAATCATTATATTCTCTTGCTGAATTGGCCTCTTTAAATAGTGACCTTCTTTGCCACTTCTAATAGCTTTTTTTTCTTGAAATCTATTTTTTTCTGATATAAGTATAGCAGTTCCTGCTCTTTTTAAAAAATTTTTATTAAATGGAATTATGTAATAGAATACAAAGAGTGACTTTTGTTTTTTCATGGTTTTCATTACCTTGAATTACACTTCACTTATAAAGGTACATATAGACTGTAAGTAAAGAGAAAGATATCTTTTCCCATCCTTTTATTTATAGTCTATATGTATCTTTATAAGTGAAGTGTGTTTCTTGTAGGCAACAGATCATTTTTATTTTTTACTCTATCCCACTTCTCTGTCATTTTATTGTAGAGTTTCCATTCAATGTTCAGTATATTTGAATATTGGGTTCAAATATCAGTAGGGGTTTACACCTGCCATTTTAAAATTTGTTTTCTGTCTCTTTTGTTACTTTCTCTTTCTTCTTTCTTTCCTTCCTGTCTTCCTTTTAGTGAAGGTGATTTTCTCTGGTGGTATAATTTAATTTCTTGCTTTTTATTTTTTGTGTATCCATTGTCTGTTTGTTTGATTTGAGACTATCATGCATCTTGCAAATACTATTTGATAACCTGTTATTTTAGCCTGATAACAACTTAACACTGCTTGCATAAGCAGATACACGAAAAGAAAACTAATAAAACTCTACACTTTAACTTCATTTCCCTTCTTTGTAACATTTTGTTGTTTCTATTTACATCTTATATATCTATGATCTATTTCTTGAAAGTTGTAGTTACTGTTTTGACTAGTATTTTAGTCTTTCTACTTAAGAGTAGTTTACACACCACAGTTATAGTGTTACAGTATTCTGTTTTCTGTGTACTTACCATCACCAGTGAGTTTTATAGCTTCAGATCATTTCTTGTTTCTCATTAATGTCCTTTTATTTCAGATTGAAGTTCTACCTTTAGCATTTCTTTAGGAGAGTTCTGGTATTGATGATATCCCTTTTGTCTGGGTAAGTCTTTATTTCTCCTTTATGTTTGGAGAACATTTTCACTGAGTATACTATTATAGGGTAACATATTTTTTCCATCAGCACTTTAAATATGTCATGTAATTCTCTCCTCTCCTGTAATGTTTCCACTGAAAAGTGTGCTCCCAAATGTATTGGAACTCCATTGTGTGTTATTTCTTTATTTTCTCTTGCTGCTTTTAGAATTCTTAAGACTTGATCTTTGGGAGTTTGATTACTAAATGCCTTGAGACAATCTACCTTGGGTTAAATCTGCTTAGTGTTCTATAAACTTCTTGTATTTGGAAATGATATCTTTTTCTAGTTTTAGCAATTTCTCTGTTGTTATCACTGTGAATAAACTTTCTATTCCTTTTTCTTTCTCTACGTTCTTTTAAAGGTCAATAGCTCTTACATTTGCCCTTTTGAGGTTATTTTCTAGATCTTGAGGGGGCACATCATTCTTTTTAATTCTTTTTTCTTTTAGGCAAATAGCTTATCTTTAAGCTCACTAATTATTTCTTCTTGATTAATTCTGCTGTTAAGAGACTCTGCTGCATTCTTCAGTATATCAATTACATTTTTCAGCTCTAGAATATCTGCTTGATTCTTGTTAATTATTTCAATCTCATTGTTAAATTTATCTGGTGGAATTTTGAATTTCTTATCTGTGTTATCATGAATTTCTTTACACTTCTTTAAAGCAGCTATTATGAGTTCTGTCTGAAAAATCACATGTCTCTGTTTCTTCCTGATTGGTCCCTGGTGACTTATTTAGTTTGTTTGGTAAAGTCCTGTTTTCCTGAATCGTCTTGTTTCTTGTAGAAGTTTATCAGAGTTTTGAGTTTTGAAGAATTAGGTATGTATTGTAGTCTTCACAGTTGGGTGTTTGTGCTTGTCCTTCTTGGGAAGGCTTTCTAGGTATTCAAAGGGACGTTGGCCCTAAGCCCAATAACACTGTGGTTTTTGCAGATTCATAAGGACTGCCTTGGTGGTCTTAGAGAAGATCTGGAAGAATTCTCTGGATTGGCAGGCAGAGATTATTTTCCCCACCCCCTTACTTTCTCCCAAATGAATGGCGTCTCTCTCTCTCTCTGTGCTGAGCATTCTGGGACTGGAGTGGGGATGGTGATGCAAACACCCCCATGGCCATCACCACTGGAACTGCACTGGGTCAGATCTGAAGTCAGCACAATAGTGGGACCTCACCCAAGGCCTGTTGTAACCACCGCAACCTGGCTACAATCTATCTTCACTCAAGTTGCTAAGGTTCCATGATTGGCAAGTGGCAAAACCAGCCAGATTTGTGTTATCCCTTTAGGGTGGTGAATTCTCCTAGGCCCCTGGGGGGTACAGAGATACTGTCTGGGAGCTAGGTGTTGGAATCAAAAGCCTTAGAAATTTATCTGATGTTCTATTCTACCGTAGGTAAACTGGCCCTCAAACCACAATATTAAGTCCTTCCTGCTCTTCCCTCCCTCTTTCACAGGCAGTGGAGCCTCTCCCTGTGGCTACTGTCACCGCTGGCCCATGAGGGTTTCTGCAAGACCACTGCTGATGTTCACTTAAAGCCAAAGGGCTCTTCAGTCAGGTTGTGATGAGTGCAACCAGGGCTTGGGCTCACCTTTCAGGGCAATGAGCTCCCCTCTAGCTCAGGGTAGGTCCAGAAACTCTGTCCAAGAGCCTGGACCTGGACACAGGGATGCCAAGAGCCTGCTGTTGCTGTACCCCATTGTGGATGAGTTGATACCTAAGGTACAAGACAAAGTCCTCTTTACTTTTTCCTTTTCTTTTCTCAAACAGAAAAAGATTTTCACCATAGCCACTACTTCTGGTAATGTGCTGGGTCATAACTGAAGCCAACACATCTCCAAGCCCAAGACCCATGGTGTACCCTCTAGGGACTGCTGCTGGTTATTCAAGACACAAGGGTCTTTAGTCAGCAGGTGATGAATCCTGCTAGGACTGGATACTTCCCTTCAATGAAATGGCTTCACTTTTGGCCCAGGATATGTCTACAAATGTCATCCATGAGCTAGGGCCTGGAAAGGGGACCTCAAGCACCTCCTTAGCCCCTTGGCCGGTGCCTCTCTAAGTCATGTATCATCCTAGTCCACTGGCTCTAAGCCCATCTCAGCATTAGAAGTTGTTTAGGAATTGCAGACCTTGTGTCCTAGACTGCCTTTCAAGTTTACCCAGGACCCTAGAGCACTTTGGCTAGTGGTGGCAAGTCTTGCCAAGAAACGCAAGTTCCAATGGGTGGGATGGACAGTTCCCCTCTGGCTTCATCTGGTCCAAAAGTTTCCTCTGTGTGCAGGTGGTAGTTGAGCCCAGCCTGGCTTTGCTCTCTACCGTGATAGAGTAGCACTGTATTCAATGTAAAGTCTCCCAGTCACTGCATGCTCCCTCCTCCAAGAACAGACACCGTCTCCATGCTGCATGTCTCCTGCTGGGGGTGGGATGGTGTTGGCAATTCAAGACTATCTCTACTACCCTCGTCAATGCCTGCTTCAGCAATATAAAGTTAGAACTGGGTACCATGATAACTCACCTGATTTGTGGTTCTTATGATGGTGCTTTTCTGTATGTAGATAGGTGTTCAAATTTGGTGTTCCTGCTAGGGGGCAAACAGTGTAGGCTTCTCTTCTATATGTTACTCCACCCCCTCCACCCACTTCCTCTTGTAGGCCTAAGAAATACATCAAATAAAATCTATTGTTCCAGGTCAGAAGCCTGTTAGGGAGTGATGACCATTTTCATTTTGAATATCCTGCTATCTAAGGGACATACATGAGAGAAAAAATCATCCTAGAGGTATCTGAAAATATGTATCAGAGATGTGTGGGCCAGTGTTTGCTCAAGGAAGCAGAAACGCATCTACTCTGTGGTCATAAAGTGTTAGGTTGACCCTGTGCTCAAAATTACTACACCGAACAAAGTACCATCTAATGAACATAAAACGCACACGCTTTGCCTCTTGTTCCCATCAGGAGTCATTACAAAGGTAGTGGTTAAAAAAGCCCAATAGAGGGTAAAATGCCTAGGGTTTTACTTGGTCACTTCCCAGCTCTGAGGGTTTAGGTAAATCTATCCCTTTGTGCCCCTGTTTCCTCACCTGTAAAATGGGCATGATAACAGAAGCTGTTTCACGGGATTTATATAAGGATTAAATGAAGGGATACATACATACAAATCCTTACAAAAGTACCTGACTGTCTGCAATTGGTGGGCCTACATATAAGACTGTTGTTGCTTAGCATAGTGCCTGTCACATGAGAAATGCTTCATAATGTGAATATTTTGATTAATTTATTCTCCCCCAACTTTTTTTTAAAGAATACTTTTGGTGGAACTTTAAAAGTGATGCCAGATATACTTTATTGGAGTGGTTAAGTAAGCTCAGTTAATACATATATAAATTATTGCCTCTGCCATCCCTGTAATCTAGTTTTTCTTTTAAACTATATTCTTGTTTAAAAGAATTTAAACACGATTCTTGTTGTTCCTTTAAAATATACCAAACAATTTAAAGGGCATTCTGGATGACTTTCAACTTAAGACAATTCAACCTAAACTGGTTTTGGTATTATATCTGTGAAAGTTAATTACACATATTGGGTCATTCTTATCATGCCCAACTAAATCAGAGTTGAGGGGCCAGAGGGAATAAAAACACTCAGAGCACATAGCACCTGTTCTAAGAATTACATTTTCTCCAAATCAAGCTTCTGAAATGGCCTTGCATAACCCTAAGACCAGTTTTACCTAGTAGCTGCTGAAATGACCTGCTGTGACACTAAAATTGGTTTTATCTATTCCAGTCACTCACCAGCTAGAGCTTGCCATTTCCCAAAGCCTCTTGAGTGCCAGTGAGAATTCCTTCAAAACAATATGTAACATTTCTCTTTCTATTAAAACTCCCAAATTTCTTCTGTTCGTTCTTTGGAGATACTGAAGACCACCTGGTTTGTGTGTAGGTCTGAAATTGCAGTTTTTGCTTCCCAAATAAAATATTTTAAATTTAGATATTTATTCTGTATTTTATTTGAGTTAGATACTTCCTTGCCCAAGGGCCGGGCCACAGGTGTTCTATAATTAGGGCTGCCACAAAAATCTGTTGTCCACACTGGAAACCATATATAGTACATTCCAAAGCTAAGGGCAAGTTATTTTTATTCCTCCTGCCTTTGGACTATCTGTGTCGTGACTCCTTTCATTTGTTACGGATTATTCAGAGTTGATGCTATTTGTATTTCACTTTTCCTTGAAGGGAAAAGAGAAAATTTTAATGACGCTCCAATTATAGTCTTGTATCACTTGTCCCTTAAAGGCAAACACTGTTAATGTGTAGTTCTTAAAGACCTAGAATATTGCCACTACTTGTCATTATAATCATATAACATGGCAACATAAAGACTGCCCAAAATGACCGAATTGCTATGACTGCTTCGTCTCCCAGATTAAATCAAACTTATCATGCCTTCTTACATAATTTCCTTAGTATATTTTTTAGCAGTTGGGTTTATAATTCTTTAACTATAAGCAGGTGGGGTTTTTTTCCTTCTTTCTCCCTAAAGGGGACTACATTTCTGAGGTTTTTGATGTGGTCTTTATGTTGGAATTTATCAGTTGGAAGGCAAAAGTAAAGATTAGACTATATGATTTGGGTGGTTGTTGCTGTTGAAATAATGAGTAAGCAGTGACAAAAAGTAGTTAGTGTAACTCTGCCTCATTAAGTATTTTGTATGATCTCGTGTATGTGTGTGTGTGTGTGCGTGTGTGTGTGTGTGCGTGTGTGTGTGTGTGTGTGTGTGTGTGTAGCATAGGCTTTCCTCATCTCTTTTCCTCCTCTTTTTTGGGCCCCATGTTTATTCACATCCAACTGAAGCACCGGAGGTTTAAAACTGCGCTATAAAAAAAAAAACTGCGCTATAAAGGGCAGCAGAACTTTTAAAAAATGCCTAGCCTCACAGGGTGACAAAACTGAGGTTAGGGTACACAATAATATTTAACAATTTGTTTAATGTGGAGGGTGATTTGAAAATACAAAAAATGTTCACCTCCTTCTTGGTCTCGTTACCAAGTAGGAATGCTTTTTACAGACTGCTTAGAGCCGAACGAAATGCTCACTGTGGAACTTTCTCCAGGCCTCTCTGCCTGTGCTTTAGTCACTACTGATTTACTTAGTCTGAGTTCTAGGATTGAACCCCTAGACATTAATCCTGTTCCATTCCAAGTTTGCTCAAAATTTTGATTATGATTAGGTGTTGAATTTTATATAACATTTTTTCTTCATTTATTCAGATGACCAGAGGGTTTTGCTTCTTTAACTTGTTAATGTGTTCAATTACAATACTAGATTTTCTAATTTAAACCATCCTTGCATTTGTAGAATAAATCTAGTTTAGTCACAGATATTTTGTTATTCCAAGTTGCTAACATTTATATGTCCATATTTATAAATGAGATTATCCCATAACTTTTGTTCATTGTACTGTTTTTACTTGAGTTTTCTATTAATCGCTGATTTTTCTCTAGGCATCTGGAGTGGATTAATGTCACACATAGTTAAGATTAGACTTATAACTTTATTTTATAATAACTACATAACATTTCAGGAACTATCTTTAGTATTAAGGTGTAATAAAGGGTGATTATATGTCATGATTATATTTTTAATAATTATATTTTATTAATTAATGAGGATTAGGGAAAAGAACCCCAGATCTAAGTAAACTAAAAGAAAGTCCAGGGTCTCGTCTCTGGTTCTTAATCTGAGGCTTATTAACTGTTTGACCTGAGAAATAACAAGATAATTTGATAATAAATTACACATTTAAAAATATGATTCTGTTTTAAATGTAGAAGATGGACTTGCAAGGAAGAGACGGAAATAGATTGGTTAGAAAACTATTGCAATAGTCTAAGCAAGGATAAAATCCTGAATTAAGGCCACAGTAATGCAGATGAAGAGAGGGTACAAGTGAGATTTTTGGGGCCACAGTTAATCTTCACAACTTGCCCCTTATTTCTAGTGGAATTTAGACAGACATAGATCTAAATGGTGATTTTACCATTTACCATTCATTTGATTTTATGCTGTTGATAATTCGATATCACCAAGCTTTCTTTTATTCATAGAATATAGATAGAACAGTATCTATCTCATTTAAAGTATTGCAAAATTAAATGGGATATTCTAGAAAAAGCTCCTTTTATAGTGCCTGAAACATAGCATGTACTTAATAAATAAGAAAGCATAATTATTTTTGATTATGATAAAACTGTTAAGATTATGGATGTATTTTAGCCAAAGCAGAGTAAAAAGAGAACTGAGACAAGAGGCAGAAAATATACTTTCAAATCCAGGTTTGTCATGAAATAGTGGTTTCATCTTAGGAAAGTTGAGCCTTCATTTCCTAATTTGTAAAATGAAGGGCTTATACTGCATAGGTAGCTCTCCAGCTGAAGCGATGCAGGTACTACTGTTGAGTCATACTAGCTGTCTAGATGGGGAGATATACTTTTCAAAGAAACCAGTAAAAAAGCCTCTTCCTCAATCTCTATGACCTGCCTTCTTTTCCAGTGCTGCTTGTCACAGGTTACCCATCTATAATTGAGTTGCTAGTAATAACCTTGAGTGATTCAGTTAATCATGTTTCCTCCCTGTATGTGACTCAGCTTTCCAGGTGTACTCCACATTGTACTAGTGAACTGGGATAATCCGTTGTGTATCTCAACCTCCTTCCCTGCCCTGCAAAAGTCACATGTGAGAAGAAGCATCACAGATGATTTCAAGGAGAACATCCTGGAAATTCGCCAGATGGTAATTTCCTGGCTCTTATTTGCTCAGGACTCTGTTTGTTTCCTTAACCCCCTTGTGGGTTACACCAAATGACAACAACAACAATAACAACATACAACTCAAAACAGTGTTGTTGGTTCCTTGGCTCTTGCCAACTCTTCCAGATCGTTTGACATTTCTTCATGCCAATAAATGACTGGTTGGATTTATGATAGAAAAGAGTCAGTTATATTGGAAAAGGTAATTCTGAAAGTTTTTTTTTTTTAATCATAAAGACTTCCTCTCAAAATAATTCAAGAAAAGCTATTTCTAGTTGATTTGCTTGAGTTTGTTGTAGATTCTGGATATTACTCCTTTACCAAATATATAGATTATGAAGATTTTTCTCCCAATCTGTGGGTTTACCCTGCTGACTGTTCCTTTTGCCATGTAAAAGCTCTTTAGTTTAATTAAATCCCAGCTATTTATCTTTGTCTTATTGCATTTGCTTTGGGGTTCTTGGTCATGGAAATCCTTGCCTAAGCCAACGTCTAGAAGGGTTTTTCCAATGTCATCTTCTAGAATTTTTTTCGTTTCAGGTCTTAGATTTAAGTCCTTAATCTATTTTGAGTTGCTTTTGTATAAGGTGAGAGATGAGAATCCAGTTTCATTCTCCTACATGTGGCTAGCCAATTATACCAGCACCATTTGTTGAAAAGGGTGTTCTTTCCTCACTTTATTTACTTACTTACTTACTTATCCATTTATTTGTTATTTATTTATTTATTTATTTTTGAGACAGAGTCGCCCTCTGTTGCCCAGGCTGGATCGCAGTGGGGTAATCTCAGCTCACTACAACCTCTGGCTCCCAGGTTCAAGCAATTCTCCAGCCTCAGCTTCCAGAATAGCTGGAAATAACAGCATGTGCTACCATGCCAAGGTAATTCTTGTATTTTGTGGTGGAGATAGGTTTCAACATGCTGCCCAGGCTGGTTTCAAACTCCTGACCTCAAGTGATCTGCCCTCCTCGACCTCTCTGAGTGCAGGGATTACAGGTGTGAGCCACTGCACCTAGCCATCCACTTTATGTTTTTGTTTGCTTCAGATGGTGGTTAAGTATTTGGTTTTATCTCTGGGTTCTCTATTCTGTTCCTTTGGTCTATGTGCCTATTTTTATACCAGTACCATGCTGTTTTGGTGACTGTGGCCTTATAGTATAGTTTGAAATCAGATAATGTGATGCCTCTGGATTTGCTCTTTTTGCTTAGTCTTGCTTTGGCTATTCAGACTCTTTTTGGTTTCCATATGAATTTTAGAATTTTTTTTTCTAATTATTTGAAGAATGATAGTGGTACTTTGATGGGAATTGCATTGAATTTGCATATTGCTTTTGGCAGTATGGTTATTTTCACAATATTTATTCTACCCATTCATGAGAATGAAATGTATTTCCATTTGTTTGTGTCATCTATCATTTCTTTCAGCAGCGTTTTGTAGTTTTCTTTGTAGAAGTCTTTCACCTAGGTTAGGTATACTTATGAGTACTTTTTTTTTTTAACAGATATAAAATGGGTTGAGTTCTTGATTTAATTCTTTGCTAGGTTACTGTTGGTGTATAGAAGAGCTACTAATTTGTGTACCTTAATTTTGTATGCAGAAACTTTGCTGAATTCTTTCATCAGTTCTAGGAGCCTTCTGGAGGAGTCTTTAGGGTTTTCATGGTAAACAATTATATAATCAGCAAACAGTGAGAATTTGACTTATTCTTTACTGATTTGGAGGTCCTTTCTTTCTTTCTTTTGTCTGATTGCTCTGGCTAAGGCTTCTGGTACTATCTGGAAGAGGAATGGACATCTTTGTCTTGTTCCATTTCTCAGAGGGAACACTTTCAACTTTTCCCCATTCAGTAATATGTTGGCTGTGGGTTTGTCATAGATGGCTTTTACTACACTGAAATATGTCCCTTGTATGCTGATTTTACTGAGTTATAATCATAAAGGAAGACTGGATTTTGTTAAGTGCCTTTTCTTAACTGAGGTGATATGTGATTTTTGTTTTTACTTCTGTTTATGTGGTGTATCACATTTATTGACCTGTGTGCATTAAAGCATCTCTGCATCCCTGATATGAAACCCACTTCATCATGGTAAATTATCTTTTTGAAATGTGATTGGATTCAGTTAGGTAGTATTTTGTTAAGGATTTTAGCATCTATGTTTATCAGAGATACTGGTCTATAGTTTTCTCTTTTGGTTATGTCCTTCCCTGGTTTTGCTATTAGGGTGATGTTGCCTTCATAGAATGAATTAGGTAGGGTTCCCTCTTTCTCTATTTTGTGGAATAATGTCAAGAGGATTGGTAGCAATTCTTCGTTGAATGTCTGGTAGAATTCTGCTGTGAATTTGTCTGGTCCTGGACTTTTTTCTTGTTGGTGGTAATTTTTTAATTATCATTTTAATCTTGCTGCTTGTTATTGGTCTATTCAGTGTATCTAATTCTTCCTAAATTAAGCTAGGAGTTATTAAGCTATTAAATTAAATTCTCCTAATTCATACAGCTGGTGGGAATGGTAACTAGTACAGCCACTATGGAAAACAGTGTGTAGATTTCTTAAAGAACTAAAAGTAGATCTACCATTTTACCCAGTGATCCCACTACTGGGTATCTACCCAGAGGAAAAGAATTCATTACACATAAAAAATACTTGTACATGCATGTTTATAGCAGCACAATTTGCAATGGGAAAATTGTGGAACCAACTCAAATGCCCATCAATCAATGAGTGGATAAATAAACTGGATAAAATTGGAGACTATTATTCTGAGTGTAGTCACTCAGGACTGGAAAACCAAACATCGCATGCTCTCACTGATATGTGGGAGCTAAGCTATGAGGACGCAAACGCATATGAATGATACAATGGACTTTGGGGACTTGGGGGAAGAGTGGAAGGGAAACAAGGAATAAAATAGGGTGTAGTATACACTGCTTGGGTGATGGGTGCACCAAAATCTCACAAATCACCACTAAAGAACTTACTCATGTAACCAAACATCACTGGCACCCCAATAACCTATGGAAAAAAATTTTCTAGAACTAAAAAAAGAAAGTGTCAGCTTGATATCTGATATCTGAAGAATTAAGATTATGGAAGTTGAATGTTTTCCCAGGTAAAAATAATTAAGAGAAATGCATATCTTGTAGGCAAATAGTTCTCATAACTTTAAGAACTAGCTTTTATATGAGTGAGAGGACAAGGTTAGGATGAAGGCTTGATTGACCTTCCACGTGAGAAGAGACATATCTTTATCATCCCTGTAAGAATGTTGGTGATGCTCTTGTAGGGAATCAGGAACAGTTTAAAAATCACATCTGAGACCATGGTATTAACGTGATAAATGCTTTATGGTTGATTTATGAGTGTCAGCTCCATCTCTGCTTGTCTTAATTCGACACCTCACCAAAGCTGCGGGTGGAGCCTGAGTCACTTTATCAACAGACTCATCCTCTTGTGAATGATCTGGGCGAATGGCACCCTGTTCAGCCCTTTGGGTGTGAGAGAGGGTCTAAGAGGGTGTGTGTGTGCATGTTCCCTATTTAAGGAATGGCATGTGAACATCAGCTATGGAAATTAACACGTTTGGGGTATGCCAGGTCAAGGACATGACAGACATACACAAAATGCTCTCTTATACAAGAGCAAAACATGCTAGAAATGTGTAGGACAGGAAGCATGGTGAGCTTTTTGCTATAGTGATCAACAAAACATGTTACTAGGTATTTTTGTTCAGGAGAGTCTTAAACTTTCCAGACCCCTAAGCACTTAGTTAATAGATATCAGTTTATGACACTGATGGTAATTTTAGTGGAGTGACATGATAAGGTGAAGAGCAATTCATATCTCTTGGACCACTGCAAAGCCTTACATGGACATAATTTTCTCCTCATATTTACCATGACCCAGCGTTTGAACAGGACTTTCATTCTCATTTTCCTCAGTATTAACTATCCAAATATTAATACTCTGGTAATGGCAAGAGAATGATTCTTACGATTATAAAGTTATGAAATGTAATCTGCTGTATATAGCATAAGTAGACACAAGTATCTGAATACTACTGTGGCCTAGAAATTTTAGATAGCACTTTTAATGTATTAAAAAATTTGTTTTTATTATAGTTATTCACTTCAATACATATTCATGCAATATATTGAGCATAATATATTATATACATTTTAATTATTAAATTTAAAACACATATTTGTCTCCCCAGTAGATCGTACACTCTTGGAGGGTAGGAGAAAGATTGTATTTTAATTATCACAGGGTCTAGCAACAAACAGATGCTCGATAAATGTTAATTGAATGAATGATTACCAGATGTTTTAAAAAGAAACTAACATGAACATTTGCTATGTGTTAGACTTTATTAATCATTTCATTTGTTCCTAATGGCCACTGTAAAATTTAAGTATTTTATTATTTCTAACTTGGGGAAGAACAGATGAAGGCCTAAGGGGTTAAATAATATGCTTGGTGTCATTGCTAGCAAGAATTGTAGCCAGGATTTGAAGCCAGGTCTTCATAGGTCCGTAGTTTGAGCTGTGACTTCCGGTTTAAATGAAAACTCAAACATTTTGAGAGAGTGTTTGTGTTTTATTGATTAAAAAGAGACTTGGTAATCCTACTTTTTGTGGAAAAATGAAGACAACTTGAAGTTTGGATTAATGACTCTTGGGAACTTGGTACTTTTAAAATTCTTTGACCCTTAGTGAAGATCTTTAGTTATTTAGTTGAATTTATTATTCTATATAAAACAGGTTTGGGCCAAAGAATCTGCTAACTCCAAGTATACATCTGGGAGGATAAGGCTGATTCAGAGCTTGCTGGCCTCAAAGAGGCTTGAGACATTTTTGTGCTAGCTGGACTATTGGAAGAGAGAGTCATCAGGGGAAAAACACCCACTCTTTTACTAACGGAAAATTTGTCATTCTGGTTTTAATTGAAGGATTAAACAGGAGACATGAGAATACTTCAGACATAAATTTCCGTATGATTTAGACTCCTAGGCTTCAGAGATTCCTCTCAGGCAGACAAAGAAGGCAAGCCATGGTCAAGAGCTCTGGACTTTATTTTGTTTCCCTGAGAAGCATTTTGTGAGACACAGATGCAAGAGTAAACGGTTTATTCAAGGTCATCCCAGGAAACAGCAGCAAGCGAGTGGGTGAGTTAGACAGCAAAGAAAAGGAAGTCAGAGAAGAGTCTGTGATCAAGCAAGTTATTATTGTGGCTAAACTCGCAGCAGTTTTCACTGGAAAACTGAGCGGCTGTGTGGAAGGTGAACCTCAGAGTTAGGGAAGCTGAGGTGTGTCGTCCACAAGTTTCTCATTTGTCATTGGTTGGTGGCTACATCTAAGACCAGTAACTGGTACAGAGGCAAGTGTTATCAACATAATTAAATGTTTCTATTTCCAACCTTTTCCTTCTGCTTTAGTAACCTTAGTTTGTATATCAGAGAGTCAATCAATTCATTGACTCTTGAAATTTACTAAATTATTTAACCTGTTGGCTGGAATACCAAGCCCTCTATTCCTGCTCTCACACCTGGTCTTAGATACAGCATCACTGTGTTTATTCAGTTTTTGTATTGAATAGACATAGATGTTATTGAGTCTTAAAGGAGCATCCATTTTTGAGTAGCATATATTATATTCATTGTGAACATTTTTGAAGTCTCCATAATTATTCATTTTGGAAATACTATGTAATGCTAACTGCATAGATCCATTTGTAAAATGGATAATATTTTGAAAGATTTTTTTCAGGTAATATTCAGCTTTTGGCATGCAACATAAGATTGTACAGCAAGTTAACATTCTTACAAGCCAGGCTATTGTCTTTAGGAAGACTTTTCTAATTTTTTTGGTTCCTTCAGTTGTCATATTAACAACAGAATTTCTTGTACTGTGTTGTCAATAAGCTATATTAATAATCAAGCTGGAGGTCTCAGTCTTTGCCTATCATGGAGCTCAGATGAAACCTGGAAGGAGACTGTGATACAAAAAAAGATGAAAATGAAGAACTGCCTCTTCCTGACCTTGAAATGCTATGAGATGAATAAGAGAAAAAAGGTCCAGGAGCAGAGACATTTAGACTTCTGCTCGGATTTTCACTTATTTGGAACTGGTCTAGAGAGGGGCAAGTGATTAGTGAGGATACTATAGGGATAGCAGAGGACTCTCGTTTCCCATATCATCTAACAGATTGCTCTGTACTGGTCTGGATTACATTCATAGTCAAATAAATTTGATGATCTTCAGCATGATTCATTGCTCAGGTAGTGGTGGTTAATTTTCCCAGCCTGTTCTTGCTTTCCTTGTGGTGTAGAAAAGAGTCTAATTTGAAAGCTTTCCAGAGGGGTTTTGTGCAGTGGGGAAAGGTTTTGTGCAGCAGCAAAAGCTGCTGAGTGGACAGCCTGAGTTGGGGCTGAGTGGTGTTTAAGGCAGACATCCTATAGGCCTATGGGAGAAGCTTAGGTACAGGATAGCCAGGAGCCATCATTAGTGGCATCACTTGAGCCAAGAGTATAAAAAACAAAAGGGAAAAACTTCAAAGTTCCTGTGTTTCTGTCCTGGAGGTCCACAGGACCCCAAGGGACCAGATAGCCAAGGGCATCGCTCAAGGGCTAGAGGATGAAAATACAGCATATGGATCTTATAGTTCCTCAGCACCACAAGATCATGTACGAAAGTCCCCATTCCCCTTCACTTATATACCTATTCAGCACTTAGGGAGCAAAGAAGAGAGAAGGTGAGATTATCTAAGTAAAAGAATATTTTTATCTTATAGAGACTAAGCACCACCTAAAGGGACTATATTAATGATTGCATTGTATTAAGCTTTAATCAATTGGCTATTTAGTTCATTTTTTACCCATTTAGTTAGCAGAGGAGTGGGCATGGAGAATCAAAAGGAAGACCACAGTAGCTAGCCCAAAATGAAGACATTACCATTTGCTCTGCAGTTCCAAAATGCAGTGTAATTTAATATTACCTACTCTGATATATTCATATTCTTTAGCTCATCGAATCTCTTAATAGCTATCCTGCTATTGCCCTAGCGCAGACCTTTCAGCCTCACTTGCACTAAACCTTTACATTGTGTCTTTAAATCATGGCGTGCCACTCCAGTCCATCTACAGTTTTTGCCATGTGGATTTTACGGAACACCTCACCCCTTGCCATTTCATTGCTCCCAAATCTTCTTGCCTACATAACAAAGTCCATGTTCCTCAGACTGGGATTTGAAATTTTCTTGGATAGAACTTGGTCCATCAACAGGTCTTTTTAGGATCTCTGGAAGAGCATGCAAATTCTCCCTTTGTGTCTTTGTTTGTATTGGCCCTACTTCTTGGAAGGTCTTTCCTTTCCCATCTGTATAGTCTCCTAAACTATGCAAATTCAAGCTTTAGAACAAACATACTTGTTCTAAAAAGTTTTTCCTGACCTGTTCAGGTAAAAATCATTTTTACTATCTCCTCTCAGCATCATTTGCATGGTCCATATTGGGAAAGTCTTATCCCTTCTATGAGACTGTATTTTTTTATAGTGCCTTGCTCATGATGGTTGTTGAATATATTTTTTAAAATGTAACTGGGTAAAGAGAGATGATATATATACATTAAGCTGTAATGCTTAATTAGTAATGTTAAACAGATTTGTATTGTTTACCCTATGTGGACACTGATTTTGAAGAGATACAAATTAAATAAAAATGATTTCTTGTGTCATGTAACACATCCATAAATGTTGTAGATGATAAGTTAAGCAGGAATGTGTGAAAAGTCATTGTAAACTATAACAGTTGGAGCCTATCTCAAGGCCTATAAATACCTAAAGAGGACTCTTGCAAACTGAAGGATCGTTTTAATGGAACAAACTGTTCCATTTAGATTACATAAACACACAGCTTTAAAAATACAAAACTCGTATCTTGTTTATAGTTCTCTACCCACTGGATTTTAGCAGATTCTTTATTTTCACACTGCTGGAAAAGAAACAAATGAAACCTTACATAACATGAACAAAGATTTTTGAGTCATTTTTTCAACAGAAAATTTTTCTTCTTCTGAATCATCATGAGAAATATTTATGCTGATGATGAACATGTTTTCAACATAATTGATGTCCTATAATTTCAGAGTGGAGAAGCAATATTGGATTTCACATATTAAAATCGTTTGATTTTTCATCTCTAAAATATATTTGAAATGTGGACATTCTCATTGATTTTTGTCTTCATAGTCTATATTTCAAGGACACTGTATATTTGGGAGATCACTAGTGTTTTCTTTTTTAATTTTTGTCTCTTTGGAGTAGCAAAATTGAGTTAAGAAAGTGGAATATTGAAGCATCCATATGAACTTTTAAAAATAGAGTCAATAACCTGAGTTAATATCCCTCAGATGCTTGAGATCTTTCATAGACTCTCTTCTTGTGTTTTAGGGAAACCTTCAGTATAGGGGACCCACTTATGGAGAGAAAAATAATTCTTTCCTTTCTAGTCTTCCCTACCTCTCATTTCTCTTTCAAACAGGGGTTTGTAAAATGAAATTTGATTCAAGAATCTAATTTGAGAGTTATAAGATGAATACAAAAAGGAAATCTCTATTTTGAGTGAAGTAAACCTTTGGCATCAGAGACATAATGGGCACCAATTTTAATCAATATCTTAAGATGAACCAGATCAAAACTGATTCCACACTTTAGCAGAAACAACAGGAAAATGGCCTGTTCTGAAGGGTGCGCACGTGAGTGTTTTTAAAGACCCATTGGGAAGCTGGGCTACCATGATGTGCATTTAATTAGAACCAAAGAGGCATTTCCCTTGCCCTTTGTGCTTGAATAGGAGAGACAAGGAGAAGTGCCACTTCAGGAGGCCTCTACCTTCTTCTCCTCTTTGGCATGCACTGATTGACACTCCCTTACATCTCATTTCTCTTCACTTGGTTTATATACACAGGGTGACTCTTTTTTGGGCTACATGAATCAGTATGTTTATTTAGTAGGATTGATGAGCCTTGACCCCATAAAAGCTGTATTGGAATAATGTAAAACACAATCATTTTCAAATCCAGTAATTTTACAGCCAATTAAAGTACTCTTTAAAGAAATCATTACGCATTTTATCTATCTAAAAAATTCAGTGTTATCATATGATTTCACATTCCCTTTTATTGTTGTGGTTGTTCTGTTAAGTTTCCATCATATGAGATTAGCCCACTAGCCAAGGAAAGATTTGCAAAGCAAATAGTATGGACTGATACCATGGTGCCTTTATTACATGATTAGTTTAGATATCTTTTCTTCTTCCCTAGTGCAGCATTTTGATAATTAGTTGCTTTCTTTCTGAAATTGAGGAACTAATTCACTCTTTAAATCTAGCTAGGAGGAAATTTAAGTTAAAATGATAAACATTGTATCTAATATATGCTAATTAAATTGTCTTTTAAAAAGATGCCTTGTATGTATATCTGTTTAACATGTTTCATTGAAACTGTTGCAGTGGTATGTAATTTTAATGTAAAATAACCCTCTTTGCAGGGAATTGAGCCTGCTGCTGGATCTTTAAATTTTCAGTGTCTGTTGTCATAGTAACCAGAATTGACTCTGGTACCCACTGTGTTCAACATAAATTAATTTAAAGGCACAGCGTTTTAAACAGTTCAGTCAATTTTAAGTATGTATCTGGCTAAGCCTCAGATTTCAGTGCTGTTTTATATTTAAAATGCCATTAAATGTCTTCTTTTTATGTTAATTGTACTTATTTGTAGGATTTAGTACCTCAAATGTGATTTAAGGTAAACGTGGAAAAACTGGTTCCTGAATTGCTTGTGAGATGTTCGCTTCTAATGATGTAAGAGGTTTTCTTATTTTTTAAAACACAGGAATGTTACTGCTTGTCCTGCCAAAATACCCTGGTATTATCTGAATATATAGGCTTCATGCTACCTAAATAAATCTTCATTTCACATGTGTTAATCAAAGATCCCTCAGGCCCAGTTCTGTGATAATCTTTCTAGGAGGAGGAAGCTGGCTATCTTCTGACACTTTTTGTGCCGGGTATACCCATCCCTATTACCTTAAGGAGGTATGGATTTTCTCATTAAATAATTCTAATGAGGTTTAAAATAATTTTTTTTCATGTAACCTCTAGGGCTTTTGGTTTTCCAGGTAGATACAGGTAAAAGAACAAAGAGGAAGAGAGAGAGATACAGAGAGATAGCTACTTTGGTGAGGTTCAAACTCATCCCGCTTTTTTTTTTTGACCTAGACAATTTTTACAGCTATTCCTACCGTGTTTGATCAGTGAATATTTTATTTTTCACAACTCCATTACTATTAAAGCAAATATATAGACTATACATTGTAATAGATGAAGCTAAAGGAAGAGTAGTGATGCTTTCATAATATTATGAGATTAATATTTTTATTATAGAAAAACGTTTTTCATATTTTTAGTAGTTCTATTTTTTTCTAGTTAAATATATTATACCTTGTTTCTGAGGAATAACTTTGTTTTTCACAGTGCTGTTCAGCTTTATGTTATGCTTTTCTGATCATGGGAAATATCACGGCTACTATGCAGAAAATAAAATACACATCTAAAAATTTCTTCTCTTTTCAGAAAATGTGTGGTTTTCCCTGAAATGGCTTCATTTCTTCTGAACCATCAAAGGCCAACTTGAAGTCATTTGAACCACAATTCTTTGCTTTTGGATTTAAAATGATAGACTAGCGTGTAGGATTTCAGGAGCACTGCCTTCATATTTCTTCTGAAATTAGAAAGAAGCCTATACATTAAATATTTAGAATTCTAGTTATACACATAAAACACAGCTGCTACATCGGCCTAAGGTTTATGTGCATGAGTTGTTTTTTATCTTGCTATATTGATAGAAACCAGAACAAAACATTTAAGAAAAGACAGAAATCTGTTGCAGCCCTTGTGTGACTAGTTGATGCCCACCAGATAGTGTCATTAATAAAACAACAGAGATAACACATCTGAAATTCATTGCTCCTGAGGGGATTGTTCTGCGAGATATATATATCACGCCCTCACCCATATATATGTGAAAAGAGAGAGAGAGTGTGTGTGTCAAAATGGAGAAGTTTAAAAACTTTCCTTGTTTGAATTAAATCCCCTGAACATCTGTTTCTTAATGAGTATGCCATCAATCATTATGCTAAATCTTCTTTTTTTGATTACCATAAATAAATTTGGAAATTTATCACTAGATTCATTTGAGAACATGTTTTGAAAAGAAGAGTGAGAATTCCTTCAATAATAAACATAAGCCTGGAAATTAAAAATAATCATAATGTAGTGTGATCATTTGATCCATAATTCAATGCTTGATGTGAATGAAATCTGATACAGTTTAGAATGGTCCTCAGGAGGTGAGAATTAAAGTTGGAGAAAGTAATATATTAGGAAATTTTCAGTGCTGAAAATTACTCTTGCTTTCATCCTAGAAACTTACATTTGATATGGTGACAGAGATGCAGAGTTGGGGAAAAAGAGGAGTCGCTTTATATAGCAATATCATAAGGCTCATGACCATAGCTGTGCCATTCCCCAGTAGCAGCATCCTGTGATAATGAGCTTTGTCTAAAATGCAAGGGGCTTCAAAACTGATATAACTATTAAAGTTATCCTGAAATGGATTTATAAATTACAGCTCTGTCCATATTGCATAGTCATAAATCAAACAAAATATTAAGTAATAATAATATTTTGAAAAGAATTCTTTTATACCCCTCATTCTTCCTGCCTCCCTTCACCTTTGTGCTAGTAATCTTTGGCAGCCCATCTGTCCAGAAACACAGCAGAATTTGCTGAAAAGGGAATTTATATAGTGATAAATTCAGATAATAGTGATATGGTCTGACTCTGTGTCCCTACCCAAATCTCATCTTGAATTGTAATCCGAATTGTAATCCCCATGTGTTGGGGAGGGATCTCGTGGGAGGTGATTAGATCATGAAGGCAGTCCCACCATGCTGTTCTCATGATAGTGAGTTCTCATGAGATCTGACTGCTTTATCAGGAACTTTCCCCCACCTTTCTCTGGACTTCTCCTTCCTGCTGCCATGTGAAGGAGATGTTTGCTTCTTCTTCTGCCATGATTGTAAGTTTCCTGTAGCCTTCCCAGTCGTGTTTCAATGTGAATCAATTAAACCTTTTTCCTTTACAAATTACCCAGTCTGGGTACAGGTAACACCCTCCTTTCCAGAATTTCTCACTCTCAATATCCATAAGCCAAGGAAGCGTGAGAATTGACCAATACAGTCAGATTCTGCCTTGCCAAATAAGACAGTTGATAATAGTCAGTCAACTGTCTTAAGATAAGATTTCCCAATGTCCTCTATCTCCTTTTGCTCTTAGTAGCTCAGGCATTAAACTTGCAGCATTCTTTTGTAGAATGGAGGAGTTTCACCTTCTGTCTCTGACAATGAAGCCACAGAATGAATCCTAAAGACATAATGGAGAGGAGAAGAGGTACAGGACATAAACAAATTCTTTCCTGGCCTGGTAATTTTGTTAGAGATCACAGAGAAAGCAAGAAAAATTTCCGTTCTCTGGGCTAGTTAGAGAGTACCAGTGATATTGAGTGACGGGGGCAGGAAGGAGTGAAAGGGCAAGGAGAAAGTATTATCTTCTGCCCCATTTGTGATTCTGAAAAGTGGTCACCTCTCTGGTTGCAACTTTACTATTTTCTAGGCCAGGCCACACCAATGAGACTGCTCAGTGCTCAGGAAAAAGTCTGTGAATTTCAGGATTTCAGTGTGGCATGAAAACAAGTTGAGCCAGATATCTGTCATAGCAGCAGAAGCAGCAGTCAAACCAATGGACCTATGGGCTGAAAGAAGGGTCAGTAGGAGTGGGAATTGAGGTGAGGTCTAGCTTGGCTCTCTTCTGCCTGTGACAGACCTGAGTTCCACTACACACAAGCTTTAGTTGTGAGTGCTAGAACAGTCATCTACTTTCAGGAAGACAAGGGCTGTCATCCTAAAAACCAGGGGACCCTGATTCTTTCCTTCTGCCATGAGGTTAACCCACTGCTCTCAGTATACATCTTGGCATACTGCTGTCCCACGTTCATGAGAGACTCTGCTCATTATTTTTTCAGTCATGCTTTCCTTTGTGCTTCAGTATGTATAATTTATTTTGACTATCTTCAAGTTTACTAATGTTTTATTGTATCCAATCCACTATGAATCTTAGCCAATAATTTTTTTTTTTTTTTTACTTTGGATATGTATTTTTTTTCACTTTTAAACTTCTTATTTGTTCATTTTTAACAGTTTCTGCATATATTCTGAAATTTCCTAATATTATATTTAACTTTGCCTTTAGATTTTTTACATATTTGTTGGGTTTACAGTGTTGAGAGTCAATTAAATTTAAAGTTTTAAAAACGTTTTCAGTTTTAAACTTCTTATTTGTTCGTTTTCTAAGTTTCCATATATAGCCTGAAATTTCCTAATCTCATTATATTCAATTTTCCTTCAGATTCTTTTACATATTTTTTAGGTTTACAGTGTGAGTCTATTAATACTAAGATCTGGTTTGTTTTAGTCTATTAACTATTCTTTCTCTCTTGATTATGGGTCATATTTTTCTCTGAGTGTTCATATGTCTAGTCATTTTTAATTACATACTGGATAATGTATTGACACAATAGAGACTCCGTTTTTAATAATCTTTCTCTGAAGAGTGTAATTGTTTTTTCTATCAGGCAACTAAATTGTTGTTAAATCTCTTAGTCTTGGATTGTAGTCTTCAATCCTAAAGTGTGGTTCTTCTGGAATTTTAATAGAAACCCGGATGTATATAGTAATCCAGTCAAACTTGCTAAAACTCTAATTCCCAAATCTTGACTCTCCTATAGTGTGTATCCACTAAAGCCATTGTTTAACTGCTTCCTTCCTGCAAGCTCTTCGGAGTCTCACCCTACATGTTGGCAGTTTAGTTTGAATTGGGGTTATACATAGATTTTTGGGGTTTTCCTTTCTGTAACACCCTCCTTTCCAGAATTTCTCCCTCTTAATATCCAGCCATTTGGGCAACCCCCAAATCTCTCATCTGATTTTTCCAGATGATAATTTTTTTTAAGTTCTATCTATCCTGAGCAGTATGTCTCAGGGGAAAGGCATGTAAACATGTATTTCCACCATTGGGGTTTCCGTCTTTCGAAGACTGATTCCCTTTTAGTTTATGACAATTTTGTCACTGTTTAGTGACTTCAAATAGTAGTGTTTTATTCCACTTAACTTTCTAATTGTTATTAGCAGAAGGGCTGAAAGCCAGAATTCCTAAAGTGGGAATGTGGTTCAGTATATAGACCAAGGAAAAATGGTAGGTGATAAGGTTCAAAATACAAACAAAAGCTTAATCATGTAAGGCTTCTTAAGCCTTGGCAAAGAGGTTGATGTTTATTCTAAGCATTATACAGGCATTACCACAAAATTTTAAGCAAAGGAGTGTGTCAATCTTATTTATGAATACAGTGGGAATTCTACATGAAAATATGATACTATTGATAGTTCTACATGGAAGTGGTAAAGAAGAGTACTAACTAGTGCTTCTTAATCATAAAATATATGTCAGGGAGTAAGAGGTGAGATAACATAAAACTATAGTGGGAGATGATACTGATGATTTACACAGGCAGTGTTACTCACCACCTGACTTATTAGGAAATAAAAGAGAAATAGTTATGGCTTTAACAATTAGGATTGGAGGCCTGGCATGGTGTTATGCCTGTAATCCCAGCACTTTGGGAGGGATCAGAAGGTCAGGAGTTGGAGACCAGCCTGGCCAATATGGCGAAACTCTGTATCTACTAAAAATACAAAAAATTTATCCAGGTATGGTAGCTCATGCCTCCCAGCTATTCAGGAGGCTGAGGCAGGAGAATTGCTTGAACCCAGGAGGCAGAGGTTGTAATATGCCGAGATTGTGCCACTGCACTCCAGGCTGAGCAACAGAATGAGATTATATCTCAAAAAAAATTGGGATTGTTTTGGCAACTGAGGTTGAGTTGTTTATTCACTCATTTATTGAATATTGTCTAGCTACTGTTCTAGATACTAAGGATACAATAGTGAATAAATACATTCTCTGGAGAAGTATTAGACAAATCTATGTGGTTTTGACATTTTATCTTTGACAACTCCATATATAGTCAGAGACTTACCTTCTCAATGAGATCTGGTAATTGAATATTTCTTTAGCTTCTTTTATTAGAGATCAAATATGAACCCCATATTACAAAAAAAAAAACCGCATAATAAAAAAACTCTTCATATCATGGATACAACATGACAGTAACACTTCCTTTTATTGTGAGTTCCAATGGTAAATTAATTACCATTTTTATATAACCAAAGATTATTTCTGACAGGAGAACATGGACTATTTTACATTTCTCCTGGCAAAATGATGAGCTAGGGTTGTAGTTTATCTGTTAATGTTTTAGTCTCACTAAGGAGGCTATAAAAATGATTTAAATTAGGAAGAAATTCTGCTGTGAGTTCCAAAAGGAAAATCATGAGCCTCCTAAGGAAAACCTCTGAGTTTGTGTGTGTGTGTTTGTGTTTGTGTGTGTGTGTGTGTGTGCACGCGCGCACACGCAAGTGTGGCCAGCTCAAAAGCCATCAGCCAAATAATAAAACTAAAAGAAATATTTACAGATCCATTGCATGCAACTCTGTTTTCTCAGTTTGTCAGGGAATCATACTTAACTTTCTTATTTCAGGTCTTTTGGCTCAATTCTGAATAAACAGTGCACAACCATGTGGGAGCAATGAGGAGGAACTGTAGCATCTGGTATGGTTTTAAAAATAACTTCCTACTTATGTAACTGAGATTTCACCAAAGATCAATGAGCTTTTTCAGGTCTGAGACCTAAGGTTGGATGGCATGAAATAGTTCCTTTGGAAGCTGTTGATTCATGTAGCACTGTTATTTTGAAAGAAAAACATTCCCACCCAAGAAGCAGATGTTAACAGTCCATAGCCCTAGAGTCATAACTCTAGGTTATTTAGATCTAAGTTTTTATTCTCAGCTTCATTTACAATCATTTAAGAGCCTTTGACTTTACTTCTTTATTGATCTCATACCACACATTCCTTCTCATCTGTACAAAATGTCAGCTTAAGTGGAGTGGGCAGATCTGCATTCACAGTCAAGCTAGCTGCTTCCTTACAACACAAAATGGTGCCTATTGGCTCATTCTTTTCGGAGGACAATGTTATTCACGATGTTGTATGCTTCCGAGACAAAAACCACTTTATTGCATTAGCGGCTAAGCCTTGTGATGCCTTTGAAATGTGATATTGTAGAACTGTCTTTAGCTTCTCAGCTCTGGGAAGTCGTAGAACATGGTGAATTCAGAACTTATTTCTGGCCCATCTGAAAAGATATTCATCTGGGTTCTCTTTTAAACTTCCTTTGTAGGATGTTTTTCTTCAACAACAAAAGGAACTGCCAATGGGAAGTACTTTCTGAAGAATTTTGAACTTTGACATCTTATAATAAATGTCCCACCATCTCTGGTAAGTAGGAGCTTCCTAAATGTAATAGGTGCTAATCATAGGTCCTATACAATACTTTTGGGAGGATGAATAGCATTAACAAGTGAGTTTCCATACTAAGCCATTGAGAAACTGTAAGACATTTCTATAACTTATACATTTTCCTGAGTTCCCCTTTCATATTCTTTATTTTCAATAGCATATGAAGTTGCTATTCCTGTAAAATGAGCCTGAGGTTCAGGTGACACTGAAATACTGGAAGTGATATATATTTTAAAAGGAAAGTTTATGCAGGTCTACCTGCACATACTATCAAAAATATACAAAAATATAAATAAAAAGAGGAAGACCACATGTCTTGAAGGCTCTAGTGATAATCCAGCATGTATTTATGTTTTGCTCTTGTGGGCAACTTGGGGAGACAGTTAAAAGGTTGAGCATGAATGGCTACTTCTTGCTGGAGAGAAGGTGTCTATATGCCTTATCAACTGTGGGTAAGCCAGATCATCTTGCCATATATAAGAAACACATGAGTCATCAACAGCTTATCAAAGCGGACACAATTACAGTTTGATCCCTTCTGTAAAAATTCTTCAGGATACTGAGAGGACATGTCAACTAGAGCTTAAGTATGTTTGTCTAAAATCAGTGATTAAAATTACTTCTCCAAATTTGGCCTTTTGAAATCAAGATTTGAAATTTAGGTACTGACAAGCTAATATTAAGCTTCTTAATATCCAGAAAATGGTCATTTGAATTAAGTGCATTATTATTAAAATGATTAAAATTCTGCCTTTTTTAAGGTAATAAATTTTCAAAACATCACATTCAGCCTCTTTTTAAAGATTCAAAATGAAGAAGTTAAATTTAGATAAATATCAAGAATTAATCAATAAAAAAAGTAGAGTAATACTAAAAACTGAAATGATTTGCATTTGAAACACAGTTCTGCTCAGTTCAACACACATTTCTTGAATGCATTTTATATTCTAGGTACTAACAGTAAAATGATGAATAAAACATTATTCTTATCACTTAGTCTCAGTTAAGGGATGAGAGAATTGATATAAACAATAATGCATGTAAAAAATAGGCAGTAGAATGTGGTAGTGGATGATGCATAGTAGGCTTTGCAGACAGACAGGACTTAATTACTTAATTAAGAGTTAGAACTCTTGCTCTTGCTCTAACTTTATGTTTTTAGGTAAGTTACTTTATTCTTCCCTACCTTTGCTTTATCATTTTTGGCACAAAATAGGCATTTGATAAATAGAAGCTAACTATAATAATAAAAAATGTGTATTGGGTACAGAAGTAATATGCCACAGAGAATGATTTTGGGGAGTTGATCCAAGAAGTATTTTTTTTTTTAAGGAGAGAAGGAGAGGAAGAAAGAGGAAGAAAAAGAGGGAGAGAGAACAGGAATTTCACTTTATTCTAAAAATGGGTATTAATAATAGCCAATCAATATTTTGTGTATTTAAGGTGGAGAATGTATATTTTGTGTATTTAAAGTGAAGAGCTCTAGAAATACTTATTAAGTTTACTTGTTCCGGATCTGAGTTCAAGTTCTGGATATCCTTATTAATTTTCTGTCTTGTTGAGTCTAAATCTCCTTATGGGTCTTATGTATCTGGGTGCTAGGATTCTTAGCTCTTATTATTGCATTGATCCTTTTACCACTATATCTTTGTTGCTTTGAAATCTGTTTTATCAAATGCGAGAATTGCAACTCCTGCTTTTTGTTTATTTATTTATTTTTGCTTTCCATTTGGTTGGTAAATCTTTCTCTAACCCTTTGTTTTGAGTCTTTGTGTATCTTTGGATATAAAATGGGTCTGGATGTAGTATACCATTAGGTTTTGGCTGTATCTTTTGATTGGGGGATTTAGTCAATTTAAATTTAGGGTTACTGCCATTTGATGTTAATTTATCCAAGAAGTTTTGTAGGAGGACTTTATGTGTCAAAGGGTTTTGATACAGGAATAAAAATTTGCTAGGTGGTTAATATTTATAAAAGGACTCCAGGCAAAGAAAACATTTTCAAAGGCAGAGGAGGCAGGAGCTCTAAAACCTGGTAACAGTTTAATATTGCTGTTACATTCATTATTTACTGAAAAGTAACGTGAGATGAGGCTGGAGAAGAGGCAGGGGCCAGTTTCAGGCTAAGAGGCAGTTAGGAGCCTATGCCCTGACGAGAAGGTTGAACTTAATATTTTAGGGCAGAGAGTGAAGACATACTTTTTAGAATGTTATTATATATATACATGTATATATATATGTGTGTATATATGTGTCTGTGTGTGTGTGTGTGTGTGTGTGTGTGTGTGTATAGTTTTTTTATTGAGATGGAGTCTCGCTTTGTCACCTAGGCTGGATTGCAGTGATGGGATCACAGCTCATTGCAGCCTCCACCTCCCAGGTTCAAGCAATTCTCCTGCCTCAGTCTCCCAAGTAGTTGGGACTACAGGCATGTGCCACCACGCCCACATAATTATTTGTATTTTTAGTAGAGATAGGGTTTCACTGTGTTAGCCAGAATGGTCTCTATCTCTTCACCTTATGAGCTCACCACCTCAGCCTCCCAAAGTGCTGGGATTATAGGCATGAGCCACCACTCTCTGCCTACTTATTTTGTGATGAGTTTTTTGTTTCAGCTTTGTTTTATTTTCATTTTATTTATTTTAATTTCATTATTTTATTATTATTATTTGAGACGGAGTTTCACTCTTGTTGCCCCTGCTGGAGTGCAATGGCGCGATCTCGGCTCACTGAAACCTCCACCTCCCAGGTTCAAGTAATTCTCCTGCCTCAGCCTCCCAAGTAGCTGGAATTACAGGCGCCTCCCACTAGACCAGCTAATTTTTTTTGTATTTTTAGTAGAGATTGGTCTTGAACTCCTAACCTTGTGATCCGCCCACCTTGGCCTTCCAAAGTGCTGGGGTTACAGGCATGAGCCACTGTGTCCACCACTTGTTTTCATTTATTTTATCCAAGGTTTAAAATTGGATATTTCCTTTAAACTCCATGATTTTTGGCTTCTCTTGAAAATTTGCTGCCATTAATCTGCATTTTCTCATGGAAGCTATTGATTGGAGGTAAGTAGTGGCTTCCTCTTCGCAGGAGCATGTGCTCTCTTCACGGGCAATGAGAAAACTTGGAGGGTTTTAAGTGGGTTGGTTACGTGGTGAGCTATGTCTTAGGAGTCTCCTTGTCTTTTTTGAGGAGGAGGAGGAAGAGGAGGGCAGGGGTTGAGGAGGTGTAGTTGTATATGACACCTTCCAAAACTAGGTTAATGGAAGAAAGATATGGAATGTGATTCATGTTGGTTAGAGAAAGATACTTTTTTGTTTAACACAAAATAAAGTGAAACATTCCTCTAGAAGAACATTCCTCTAGAATAGTCACAAACTCTATATATGGGAATTTCATATATAGAGTTTGTGACTATTATTGGTTGGAAATTAACTCTTGCAAGACAAGATATCTGAATTTTTAAAAAAGAAATCTCTAAAGAAAAACAGAAGAATAAAATTAGGCTGCAGTACAAAGAGGACAATCAACCCCAATATTCTTTCTCTCCTCTTCTCAGAACTGGAAATTTCCTTAAACAGCACTGGAAGCAGATGGGGAGAGAACAGCTGTGACCAACTCACAACTTTAACCCAGCAATCCTCAGCATACAAGTGGGTGACCGTAAAGTTTTTCAAGACCCCAAAAGAGGCCAAAGGTCTGGTAATTGCTGGGAGAAGTCAACTATCCAAGAAGAGAAGAGGAAAAGAAATTCAAATCTCTGAACACTGGCGATGCAAGAAGAGAGTAGCACAGGGTAGAAAGAAGGAGTCCACTGAGTGACACTGCCGTTGGAGAGAAATCCATGTGGATATGTGCTGGGAGTCTAGGAAGTGATGCCTTAGTGATCATTTATAAGAATGAGGGTTAGGTAAAGTAAGGGATGCAAAGCCACCTGTAGTCTATTCTCACCTCACTCCACCGCTCTATACAATCTGTGTTTTATCATCTGTAACATTAAGTAAAGACCTGTTTAGGTCTTCTTTGGAATCCCATACATTTGAGTTCATTAGTCAGAAAAAGGTAAAATACCACCACCCCATCTTGGAATGGCAGGCATGTATGCTTTTTTTTTTAAAATTGTACTTTAGGTACATGTGCAGATCATGCAGGATTGTTGCATAGGTTCATACATGGCAATGTGGTTTGCTGCCTCCATCCCCCTGTGACCTATATCTGGCATTTCTCCCCATGTTATCCCTCCCTAACCCTCCACCGCCCCCACTGTCCCTCCCTGGACCCCACAACAGACCCCATTGTGTGATGCTCCCCTCCCTGTGTCTATGTGTTCTCATTGTTCAATATCTGCCTATGAGTGAGATCATGTAGTGTTTGCTTTTCTGTTCTTGTGTCAGTTTGCTGAGAATGATGGTTTCCAGATTCATCCATGTCCCTACAAAGGGCACAAATTCATTTTTTATGACTGCATAGTATTCCATGGTGTATACATGCCACATTTTCATTTTCCAGTCTATCATCAATGGGCATTTGGGTTGGTTCCACGTCTTTGCTATTGTAAACAATGCCACAATGAACATACATGTGCATGTGTCTTTATAACAGAACGATTTATAATCCTTTGGGTATATACACAATAATGGGATTGCTGGGTCAAATGGAATTTCTATTTCTAGGTTCTTGAGGAATTGCCACACTGTCTTCCACAATGATTGAACTAGTTTACACTCCCACCAACAGTGTAAAACTGTTCCTATTTCTACACATCCTCTCTAGCATCTGTTGTCTCCAGATTTTTTAATGATTGCCATTCTAACTGGCGTGAGGTGGTATCTCAATGTGGTTTTGATTTGCATTTCTCTGACCACCAGTGATGATGAGCATTTTTTCATGTGTTTGTTCGCCTCATATATGTCTTCTTTTGAAGTGTCTGTTTGCCTCATATATGTCTTCTTTTGAAAAGTGTCTGTTCATATCCTTTGCCCACTTTTAGATGGGTTTGTTTGTTTTCTTCTTATAAATCTGTACTCTTCTGTAATGAGAGATTGGGCAGCAAAGGGGGCCCTTGTGGACCTCACCCAGCCAGAGAAGGAGGCAGAATGTTCCCTTCATTGTATTTTCCCCTCCCCAGAGGAGCATTACATATCATTCCCTCCACGGGCTTAAGAGAAGGTGCCAGGGTTACACAGATGTATAGCTGGGTGTAGAATACAGGGTGAGTTGGGATGTCCATGTACAAGACTAGGAACAGGAAATCAGTTCAAATATTTTAAAATAATTAGGAAGAAAAGGAGGGCCTGACCCAAAGCTTAGGAGTACAGGCAGAGAAGAGATGATACCATGATAGCCCATGTTTCTGGGGCTTTTCCATAGTTCTCTTCCTATGTGTATTATATTGCCCCCATTCCCTGTTTATTCAAAGCCTGTGCTACCTCCACTGTGAAGACTTCCACGAGAATATTCAGATATTTCTTCTTTTGTGTACACTTTTTACCTTACAAATAAGTTAATTTTAATTCCAGGAGGGTTTTTTTCCCCCCAGAACCCTGTTGGCCTGCTCAGTGGAATGTAAGTTTCTTAAATCGAGGGCACAGTGTCTTTGAGAACTGCAATCGCCTACATCAATGTGACATAGTTATTAGGACTAAGAACAGAGACCACCTGTGTCAACAGGAGTTATTATTTTGTTTCAGGAAACATTTGCCCAAGAAAGATAAGACCATAACCAATAAATAGTTTGCACTCTTTGTGTTAGATAATTCCTGCAAATCAATTTATCTCATATAATACTGTGCTTGACTAGGCAAATAGCTCACTTGTCAAATAGCAGTTTATTCATTAAAACCCTCATCTTGCTCTGATGACCAGTCCTAAGCTATTATGTCCTGACCACTGCTCCATCTCAATCCATTTTCTACTCTGAAGGGTCCTTTTAAATCATCCTTTGGAGTCAGACCTCCAAATCCTATAAATACCTTGTCTTGTACAACATTGCTAAGACTGTCAAGGGGGTGTTTTCTCTTACTACAGTAAGGGAGGCTTTCTGGTGGTGATATTTTGAAGTATTCAACATCTTTTGGTCTAAATCCATCCTGAAATAGGTATGAAGCTCATGGCAGTGCCTAATAAATATTTGCTGAAAGAAGTATTTAAGAGAGAAAATCAACATGATCTTGTTGATTGGATGTAGGTAAATAGGAAGGTCAAGGATTCTTCAAAAGTGTGAACTTGTGTCTTCACTTAGGAGGGCAAAAACAGAAGAGCATATTTTCTGTGAGAAGACAGTGATTTCAACTCTAGGTTTGTTGTTTGTCATTTCTGGGATGTGAAAATAGAGATCTCCAATAGAGATGCTGTATGTTCAGTGATGAAAGGTCCCCAGGTATAAGCTATGCTAGGAAGGTTGGGAACTTGTTTTCTTAATTAGCGGTTCTCAAAGTATGATCTTCAAGTCAGCAGCATCAGTACCACTGGGCACTTTGTGGAAATGCAAATTTTGGGGCCAAGGCCAGACCTTCTTAATTGAAAAGTCTAGGGTGGCGTTCAACTATCAGTGTTTTAAGAAGTCCTGCTGGTGATCTGCTATACCATGAAGTTGAGGACCATTACCTTAAAAATTAATCAGAATGCCTAAGAACTACCAAGCTCTAAGACAAGAGACTCAATGTTATTGAGACTTCTGGTGATAAACCTGCTAAGGTGTGCTAACGTTGTGTTCTTTGCATTGCTGGGTCCTCCCTAACAGGGGACCTAAGAGTCTATAAATAAAAGCAGTGAAAGCTTTTACTCTCTGTATTTGAACGGTGGCTATACCACTTTCTACTTACGTGTCTTAGGAAGTAAATTGCTCAACTTCCTAAGCTCAGGGTCCTTATCTGTAAAATGGGAATGCTAATGGTGCCTAGTTCGTTGAATTCTTCTGATGATTAAATGAGTTCATATATGTAAAGTGCTTAAAGCTGTAATAAGTTTTCTGCTTTTAAAATTTTTACTAGCTTAGGATTTCACTTGACCCCCTCACCGCCCCCTTTTTCTTTTACCTGCCTCACTAAATATTTAGTTTTTTCAAGTTTACCTCAAACCTCTCACCTGTAAAAAGCCTCCACTGGTTAGTCCTAGAGTTAAGTATATTATCTTGCTTGGCTCATAGGAAGAATTGAATAAACAGATTAGTTGACTGAATGAGCACTCTAGTCCTCATTTCTTTATTTCTTCTCTGAATGTTATAGTTTTGTTATCAGTACCTCTTATTTTGTCACTAAATTGCACCTTGTTATATTTATGCCTTGCTTCCTAATCATATTATACGATCTTGGAGAGGAAGTATTGTGCTTCACTTATCTGGTCCACCTAACACAGCACCTGGCAATGCCAACCACACAGAAAGAATTCATTAACGACTTGTGCAAAATGAGAGATGCTTTTTGGTCACAAATCCATTTACCCTACCAAGTTTTACAAGTTATTATTTTCCTCACCTCACAACCATTTCAAAACCTTAAACTTCTACCACTTCTTCCCAAGGGTGACAAGATGAAAATAACAGAATGCTTCCTCCATTTCTGATGTCAGCCAGTAAAATGGTACGTATTATGTTGAATCTCCATGTCAGTCTCATAAATTTAGCCCAAAATTCCTGAAATAATTCCTTAAGCCAAAGCTAGGGTGTCATATATGACCTGTTACTCTTAAGCCAGAATAATGGCATGTTCTCTCTATCTCTCCAGAAGGACACCTTTATGGCTAAGACATGATGTTGCTTATCCTCTATGCAGCCCTATTTTACCAGTAGCTTACTTCAACTTTCATTTAACCTATCCAGTAAGCTCATTGTTTTGTGTAGCACTGAAATAAAATTCTGATGGCACAGAGGATTTAAAATGTCCTATCTTATATAGTTATGAAGCTCCTTTAAACGTATAGACAATTAATGTAATGTATATAGTGAAAGGTGAACATTAGAGCCAAATAATTCTGATATCAAAATTTTAGCTTTGTTACTAGTTTACTTTGTGACCTTCAGTAAATCAATCAACACATCTTAGCCTCTATTTACTCATCTGTAGACAGGGACACAAATATTCACTTACGGTGTTATGCATGTAGATTATATAAGACAACTTATGTATAGTACCCAGCATATAAAAAGTATTCAATAAATGATGAATTATAACAAAACAAATAAATGAATATAGCAAAGTAGTGTAAATCTCAGAAACAAAGGTCATTTTAGAGTCTAGAGACACATTGGCCTTATCAAAACATGATCTCTGGTATTGTGGAATGAGTCCTATTCCGAAATTCTATTTAAATTTTATTCAAGAATGGCCCCATGCAATCTCAAATTATTTTACATTTGATAATTGATCTTAAAATAAGATCTGTTAATTGATTACTTAACTGAAAGGTCTGTCTTACAGAGTGAGAACCTGACACACTTCTATCCTAAGAGATTGTTCTCAGTTCATGTGTGACTTGGTAGACCAGGAAATCTCATAACCCCTACACAACGGCTGGCCACAGCTATTCACTAAGCACATCTCAGTACCTCCTCTGAAAAACCTTGAATGTCCTTTTTCCAGGATCTGTGGAAATAGTTGTTCTCTTCAAAGGCCTTTTTTATTTTTCTCCATAAAACTCTAGATGGCACAGTGAGAAACTGAAAATCCAATGATATGTATTTTATCTTTTTATCTGGAAACACACATTGATTTAAGAGGAAAACAGAAAAGTCTTTCTGGGTAGGCAAGATCCACGTGGTCTGGATGGCAGAGATTGTTCTGAAGGGCTGTTTGGAGATAAGACTATAGTAATATACAAGCATGTCACATGATTTGTAAGAATATTATTTTATGGAAACGCTGGAAATATTCTCATTGAAAACTGGCACAAAACAAGAATGTCCTCTCTCACTGCTCCTATTCAAGATAGTATTGGAAGTTTTGGCCAGGGCAATCAGGTGAGAGAAAGAAATAAAGGGCATCCAAATAGGAAGAGAGGTAGTCCAATTATTCCTGTTTGCAGACAACATGATTCTATAGCTTTGGCCTGAAAGTTCCTTCAGCTGATAAACAACTTTACCAAAGTTTCAGGATATAAAATCAATGCACAAAAATCACTAGTAGTCCTATACATCAAAAACAGCCAAGCTGAGAGGCAAATCAGGAATGCAATCCCATTCATAATTGCTACAAAAAAGAATAAAATACCTAGGAATATAGCTAATCAGGGAGGTGAAAGATCTCTACAATGAGAGTTACAAAACAGTGCTGAAAGAAATTAGAGGTGACACAAACAAATGGAAAATATTCCATATTCATGGATAGGAAGAATCAATATCATTAAAATGGCCATACTGCCCAAAGCAATTTACAGATTCGATGCTATTCCCATAAAGTTACCAATGACATTCTTCATAGTACTAGATATGACTATTTAAAAGTTCATATGAAACTAAAAAGGAGCCTGAATAGGCTAGGCAATCCTAAGCAAAAAGAACAAAACTGGAGGCATCATGCTATCTGACTTCAAATTATGCTACAGGGTTACAGTAATCAAAACAGCATGACACTGGTACAAATACAGACATAGACCAATGGAACAGAATAGACAGCCTAGATATAAAGATGCACACCTAGAGCCAACTGATCTTTAAAGAAGCTAACAGAAACAAGAAACAGGGAAAAGACTCACTATTCAATAAATAGTGCTGGGATAACTGGCTAGCCATATGCAGAAGATTGAAATTGGACCCTTTCCTTACATCATGTAAAAAATCAAATCAAGATGAGTTAAAGACTTAAACGTAAAACCCAGAACTATAAAAACCCTGGAAGGTAACCTAGGCAATACCATAATTCTGGACATTGGAATGTACAAAGACTTTATGATGAAGATACCAAAAGCAGTTGGAACAAAAGCAAAAATGGACAAATGAAATCTAACTAAATGTGATAACTTTTGCATGGCAAAAGAGTCCATCAACAGAGTAAACACACGACCTACAGAATGGGAGAAAATTTTTGCAAACTACACAGCTGACAAAGGTCTAATATCCAGTATTTGTAAGGAACTTTAAACAAATTTGCAAGAAAAAAACCACAACCCTGTTAAAAAGTGGGCAAAGGACACGAGTGGACACTTTAAAAGAAGACATTCATACGGCCAACAAATATATGGAAAAAACCTCAACATCACTGATCATTAGAAAAATGCAAATCAAAACCACAATGAGATACCATCTCACAGCAGTCAGAATGGCTATTATTAAAAAGTCAAACAATAACATGTTGACAAGGTTGTGGAGAAAAGGAAACACTTCTACACTGCTGGTGGGAGTGTAAATTAGTGATCCATTATGGAAAACTGTGGCAATTCATCAAAGAGCTAAAAACAAAACTACTATTTGATCCAGCAATCCGATTACTGGATATATACCTAGAAGACTATAAATCATTCTATGATAAAGACATGTACACACGAATGTTCCTCGCAGCATTATTCACAATAGTAAAGACATGGAATCAACCTAAATCCTCACCAATGATAGATTGAATAAAGAAAACGTGGTACATATACACCATGGAATACTATGCAGCCATAAAAAGAACAAGATCATGTCATTTGCGGGAACATGATTGGAGCTGGAGGTCATTATTCTTAGCAAACTAATGCAGGAACGAAAAACCAAATACCAGATGCTCTAACTTGTGAATGGGAGCTAAGTAATGAGAATTCATGGACACAAAGAAAGGAACAAAAAACACTGGGGCCTACTTAAGGGTGGAGGCTGGGAGAAGGAAGAATAACAGAAAAATTAACTATTGGGTACTGGGCTTAGTACTTGGGTCTGTACAACAAACCCCCATGACCCAAGCTTACCTATATGACGAAACTGCACATGCACTCCTGAACCTCAAATAAAAGTTAAAAAATAATTCTATTTAATTTATTTTTCTTGCAAAGCACCTGGAACAATTTCTTGGTTGATATTCTGAATCTAGTTGTATGTCCCTCTGATTCACATATGAGAATAGCTACTGTCAATCCTACTATTCTCTCATCATCTCTTTAGGGTATCAGAGCTATTTTGGGACCCAGTGAAGGGGAAGTGGCATTCTTAAATAACCTGGGGTTCAGAATTGGAGGCAGCAAATAACTAGGGCCAGTTTTCAGAAGCTGATTTCAAAGAAAAACTCATTTCCAGTTGGAGCACAGACTTGGCTGTAGGCCTTCTGCTGCAAGTCTTCTGCTGCAAATTTCTTCTTCAGATAGCCAAATAAACCTTCATTTATATTAATATGCGTTCTATATTTTAGAAGACAAATCTTTCTAAGGGGTCTAGAAACTCACAGCATTCATACATTGGTATAAATTGCTTACTTGAATTCCATAAGTTATTACTCTCTGGAATTCTACATTATGAAACCTATACAAATATGTGATAGATAAAACAAAAGGGTAAACCACTGACACCTATAAATAATAATTAAGTTGATTAAAATTACAGCTACATATATTTTGTGCTGTAATTAATATTTGTTCTCTATACTCCCTCCTATGGAGAAAAGCAAATGAGTGTTTTTAATTCTTATATAAACATGATTCCCATCTCTCACTTATGACTATAAAAAATGTTTTCTGTCAGAAATAGTCAGAATGTTCTCACTATTCAAATTTGTTTTTGAATTATTAAAGCCTCCTTCTGGAATCTGTGCTTCCTAGTTATTTCAGTGCTGTTTCCATGTCATGTTCTCCATCTTTCGTCTCATCATCCTCTTTTCTATTTCAAAACTTTGTAATACAAAGTTTGTCTTTACTATTTTCTCAAATCACTTTGCACAGCAAAATAATGCCTTCATGTTAGTCAAATTTGAAGGTCTCTTCTATGTTCTCATACACTTAATTTTATCGCAGAATTGAATCATCTTCTCCATATCTTTGATTCAGTGTTTTTCACTTCCATCTCTTAGAACACCTGATTTACATGCTTCGCTTCCAATGCCCTTTGTTCAAAATTTAGAACAATTTCTTAATGATACTTCCACAGTGTGAGATCACTCCAGTCATAATGGCAATCATTAAAAAGTCAGGAGACAAAAGATGCTGGAGAGGATGTGGAGAGATAGGAATGCTTTTACACCATTGGTGGGAGTGTAAATTAGTTCAACTACTGTGGAAGGCAGTGTGGCTATTCCTCAAGGATCTAGAATCAGAAATACATTCTGATCCAGCAATTCTATTACTGGGTATACACCCAAAGGAGCATCAATCATTCTATTATAAAGACAAATGCACACGTATGTTTATTGCAGCAGTGTTCACAATAGCAAAGACTTGGAACCAACACAAATGCCCATCAATGATAGATTGGATAAAGAAAATGTGGCACATATACACCATGGAATACTACACAGCCACAAAAAGGACAAATTCATGTCCTTTGCAAGGACATGGATGAAGCTGGAAATCATCATTCTCAGCATATTAATACAAGAACAGAAAACCAAACACTGCATGTTCTCACTCATAAGTGGGAATTGAACAATGAGAACACATGGATACAGGGAGGGGAAGATCACACACTAGGGACTGTTAGGGGGAGGGATGCTAGGAGAGAGGTAGCATTAGGGGAAATACTTAATGTAAATGATGGAGTGATGGTTGCAGCCTATTACCATGGCACATGTATACCTATGTAACAAATCTGCAAATTCTGCACGTGTACCTCAGAACTTAAAGTATGATACTACTACTATAATAAATACTTCTGCAGCTTAAACCAGTAGTTCTCAGCTTTGGTTGTACATTAGCATCACCTGGGAAACAATGAAATACTAATGTTGGCTGGGTACCATTCCAAGAGGCTGTGAATTAATTATTCCGAGGTACAGTGTGAGTATTTGGAGATTTTATTAACAGGTCCCCAGATGATTCCGGCATTCTGCCAGGACAGAAAAACAATCTTAAACTGTAACCAGATTTCAGGGAAGGCTATTATATTTTCTTTAAGGTTCAAACAAAATTGTTTCAAGCTCCTGCTCCATGGGAAGCCCCAGGTCCTCCTTAAATAACTTTGAATCCTGGGGATTGTCATTCTTGAGGTCCTTTCTGGTCACAAATTTGTAACTTTCTCAACATTTTATTTAATTTGCATTTCACCTCCTAAACCAAATGGTCCTCTTACTTCTGCTCTACACAAATCAAGTTGCAGAACTTGGCCCCCTTTCCTTGCCATCCCTGAAGCACACAAAGAAGACATTTTCACGGTGGTAGACTTTTATGAAGATTTGAATCAACATAAAGGTTTTACATTCAAGCAAATAAGCTTGGACAATTTCTCTGTAGACTCTTAACTTCCTGCCATACACCTGAGGTTACTCTTGGCTGAAAAACCTTTATGTTGTTAATTATCTTCATATTCTAAGTAATTTACATTTTCATCCCTTTTGGCTCACTTCTTAGTATCAGTCTTATCAGTCTCTGAAAATGGAATAGAGTCGTGTATAGGTTAATTTTTTTCTCTAATATAAATTATATCTCTTTATGAGGCAACTGCAAAGCCAGTAGACTGGGAGAGATATAGAAGAGGAGGTTGAAAAAGGGAAAGGAAAATCTCTTACTCACAATGTATTTTAACCACTGCTCCTGCCCAAGTCACAAAGAAATCTAATGTCGGAAGAGACAGAAACAGAATCAAGAATCAAATCACTAAATTAATCCGGATAAAAAATATTTGTAATAAATATGCTTTGGGTGTTCAAAGTGATGAATTAGGCATGGTTTCCATTTTTAAAAGACAGTAAATTATTAATTAACAGAAAAATGAAAGAAGTAGGCATTACATATAATTAATTATACTTCTTAGAAATAAAAAGTATAGTTATTGAAATAAAAATGTAATTACTTCAGTTATTCATTACAGGTCAAGAAACTACCCCCAAATTTAGTGGCTTAAAATAAGTCTTCTCATGATTCTAGGTTGGGAACTTGGGCAGTGGTCTGTTAGGAACGTTGGCTGGTGTGCCTTATTTAGCTGCAGTCAGATGGTGCCTGTGCTGTGCTAGAAGGTCCCAAAAGTCCTTCATTCACAAGTCTCAGGCTTTTGCCATGTTGCTTTTTTCTCTCTACCTGGTATTTCATCATTCAGTAATCTAGCTTATGCTTCTTTCAAGCATGGTAGCTGGTTTAACCGGAGAGAATATGAAAGCAAAAAATGCAAGGCGTCTTAAAGAACTGGCATGGGCACAGTGTCACTCTGTCACACTCTACTGGTCAGCTGAATATAGGACTGACCTAGGTTCATGGGAAAGGAACATAGCTCAATCTCTCCCTGGTAGGATTGGTAAAGTCTCATGGCAAAAAGCATGTGGGAGGGGAGACAGTGCTGTGTTTATCTTTGGAAACATACTTTTGCTACAAAAGACTGAATAAATTTTATAGATAAAATAATAAATTGGAAGGAATGATCCCAAAAATCAGCATAAAAAGGAGAAATAAAATGAAACAGTAGCTAAGAGAAGAGATTGCTAGGAAGAATGTTGAGGGAATGACAAAGAAGCAGTATTTAGTGAGATTGTGGCTAAACTTTTTCCCAACTGAAGAAAATGATGGGCCCTCAGATCAAAGTAACTCTGACTAACAAAATAAATAATGATATATTCATGGCTAGAAAACCATAGCCGAACTTAAAAATGTCGAAATTACAAAAAAGTTGTTTAAAGCTACTGGATATTTGCTCTATAATAAAATGCAAAATAAAATTTAAACTGATAGATTGCAGAATGCAATGGAATATTTTCAATGTACATAGAAACACATAGATCTTCAATCTAGAATTTGATAGGCAACTAAGCTATAAATCTGTAATGTTGGCAAAGGTAAGTCATTTTAAGACATTGTGTTAAAGAGTTTATGATCCATAGACCCCAGTTAAATTTGCAAGATGAGACATGAATGAAGGCAAAGGATGCAACAAACAACAGCAAATTTAGAAACTGATCATGTATTGATTAATTTAATTATGTACAGTTAAAAGAAATCTGCAGTTAAAAAAATTCTCTATACTCACATTTTAAACAAAATAATATGATGGGGCATGGTGATGTCAAAGACTGCTATGTTGACAGGAGGATCAGAATGTGGAATAACAGCATTGTTAGAACAAAATATGGCTAATTACACATGCTAAGATAAAAATCTAAGATTAAAAAACTAGCACAGATCTAAATAGAAAATGTAGAATACTTTAGCAAATCAACCAAAGGCAAGGAATTAAAAAGAAAAGAAAGAGGTAGAGATCATTAACAGAAAACACAAAATAAAAATGTCAAAAATAAGTCCAAATATATCTGAAATCTTAAGAATATTAATCGAGTAAATTCACCTATTAAAGAATGATGGTTAGATTAAATTATTAGATTAAAATTAATTTGTAAGTAGCTTTATGCTACTTACAAATAAGTTGTGTAGCAATGCATAGAAACTATAATTAAAAGCAGAAGGTATGAATAGAGATAGTGACACTATAAAACAATAACAATGAACAGTCCATCACAAAGATAATAATAATCATCACTGTTTTTTTGTACACAATATAGCCTCATATAAAGCTCAAATTGACAGAATTAGAAAGAAAATTGGACAGGTACACAACTAGAGTGAGAGATTTAAAGATATTCTATGAGAAGTGGGTAACTTTTGATGTAACAGATGAAACGTTAGTAAGAGTAAACAACAGAATTACTTTTGTTGTCCCCATGGGTTCCAGGAGGCCTAAGAGAGTGGCTTTTGCACTGTTGTGATTTCTGGCTCAGCTTGGGGCACCTGGAACCCTTCTTTACCCCCTGCACTTGCCTGTAGTTGTGAACTTCATGAAACACCAATAAAACTGATCATGTTCCAGGTCAAATTGGTGAGCAAATATTTAAAAAGAAAATATAGTGTTCATATAGGGAAAGGAACCAGAAAATTAGTACATTCATGTACAATTTCAAGTTTTTTAAATGGGCATAATTTTTTGGCACTACAATTTGGAAATACTTTAAAAAAACTTTAGAATTTTGCATATATTCAAATTCAGCAATAACAATCCTAGAGAATTTTGTTAAGAATATAATTATACAAATGAGCAAGTATATATGCATAAGGATGTTCATCATAGAGTTATGTGTAACAGAGAAAAATAGAAAACATCCTGTATGCCACAAAACATGGAATTGGTTAAATTTTATTTGCAACTATTTGATAGGATAATATGTGGTATTAAAAGAGATGTAGAAATGAGTCAGCCAATACTTGATATTTGTAGCATGGCATTCTTAATCTGAACCTGTGGAAACACACTAAATAGATTTCTTCTCGTTTAGTTAAAACACAGTCTCAGAATCCTCTTAATATCAAGTTCTAAGCAGCCATAATCAGGAGAGGAAATAAAAGAAAACACGAAACTTATGAGCCATACATATCGCATAAGAATAGCTAATGACATAGAAGAATGTTCATTATGTATTGTTAAGGGGAAAAGGCAGATTACCAGGGAGTATAGCTCTGAACACTGATGACTATTAAATTTTCTTTAAAGAATATTCATGCTGACATATGTGCAGACAAAAATGTTAGCATGAGTGTTAAAGGTAATTATTGTCAGTTGGTGGGATTGTATGTGACTTTTATTTTATTTTATTTTTCACAGTGAAGTTGTATTACTTTTATAGTAGAAAAAGTTTTTAAGACTTACTTCCTCCTCATCTAGATTGGAATTTCTGGAGTGTAGTGACTCACAATACTCCACACAAGTGGATTGCTCTTAGTAGGTCCAAGACACATTGTGTTGAATAGAATTGAATGAACTTTTGGAACACACTTTAAGTCAGATAGCAATAACTCAGTACACCACATGCTCAAGTACAGAGTCAGTAATTGGAAACTCTAATTCCAAGTGGCTATAGAGTATTGAAAGGAAATAAACTGACTCGTTGGGTTCAGTGAACTTCTTCAATCCTTTTATAGAATTTTCCCCATACATTATTTTCATTTGGTGCAAGCAAAGGCATATTCTTTACTTCCACTGTTTGGAACTTGGTAGGATGAATATTTGAGGTAAGATGGAGCATTTAGTTAATGGACAATTTAGGCAACAATTTTCCAGTTTTCTGTTTATAGCTGAGGAAGAAGAGTTTATCTTTTCAGAGGTTCTTGAAGCCAGCATATGTAGACACTTTTTAACCTCTGAACCCTGATGGCCATGATGTGCCATTGTTAAGAAAGGCCAACCTGGAATAATTTCCCTACTGGTCAGAATATTTAGTGATCTAGAACAAGTTACCTACTCTCATGCTTTTGTACTTTTAAAACCAGTTTCTGATAGAATGTACCTAAAGAAGAAGTCATCTAAAGTCAGGATGGAAGTGGAGCACCAGAGAGTAACTTCCAGGACACACTTACTGGTACAAACAGAGAACTTGAAAAGCTAATCTGGTTGTGAGACATTGAAGCTGAAAAATAGAAATATTCTTATTTCTAGAAGAATTAAGCTTAATCTTATTATTAGCTAATATTTTCTTAAGTTAAGGCTTACGTAACAATACAACAAGTCACAGAGCTAGAGTCTCTTGTTCACAGTTCTGCTTTTATATTAGTCATTACCAAGCCATTTCAGGAAGGAAAAAGTGCCTTCTTTTTAACGATCTTCAAAAAAGGAAAGTACATAAGCTTGCAGGTAAACTATTCCAGAGTTGAGCTACACTTGCTTTAAACAAAAATGTATATAAATAACTGGCAGTAATATTGAAGTCCACACCTTTTTGTTTTTTTTGCTTGATGGATGTGGGACCTGTGATCCTGGTTCTCTGTATTATAAAACTTCATTTATATGATAATAATTTTTTTTATAATTATAAAGTTATAATTATTAGGGAGATGTCAATAGAAGATTTAGATACACCTAAAGTTTACTGCAGTCTTTCCAATTATTTGTAGCTGATTAAAGGTGGTCGTTCGGATGGCAGAATCACTATGCCTGTTTCCATGTATAATTTTGTGTCAGTCATGAAGAAGAGAAAGAACTGCATCCATGCAAATAAACTAACAACATAATTAGCAATTCTTACTACTTTGTCTTCTCCAAGGTAAATAACCTAGCCTATTGTTTTCTTCAGAAGACTTCATTTCTAAATCTCTAGTCATAGAAACAAGGCATTTAATAGCCATACAGGATTGTTAAAATCTTTTAGACTAATCCACAATTTTCCAGGCCAAAAAACTGTAGGACCAGGGAGTTTTAGTTAGTGAAAGCTGGTATGGAGGGAGCACAAGGCTTCTGACTTCTGGTCCTGGGCTTTTAACATCATTTCATTATATCGTTCTGCCTCTTCCCCAGGCATATTTTCCCCATTAGAGATATGTGTACACCAGGACCTAAGTTAGTGCTACTCTAAGTGTAGTTCTTGAACCTGTGTTGACTCATGACTGTTACTGATCAATGATGAGATAAGTAAAGACATTGAAAGTAAGCATTTAGACATTCTTTTTTTTTTTTTTTAAAGTTTTATTGCATTATAGGTTTTGGGGTACATGTGCAGAACGTGCAAGATAGTTGCATAGGTACACACATGGCAGTGTGTTTTGCTGCCTTCCTCCCCTTCACCCACACTTGGCATTCATCCCCAGGCTATCCCTCCCCAGCCCCCCCACTGTCCCTCCCCCATTCCCCCCAATAGACCCCAGTGTATAGTAGACTGCCTCTCTGTGTCCATGTGTTCTCATTTTTCTCACCCACCTATGAGTGAGTATATGCGGTATTTCTTTTTCTGTTCTTGTGTCAGTTTGCTGAGAATGATGTTCTCCAGATTCATCCATGTCCTTACAAAGGACACAAACTCATCATTTTTGATTGCTGCATAATATTCCATGGTGTATATGTGCCACATTTTCCCAGTCCAGTATATCATCGTTGGACATTTGGGTTGGTTCCAGGTCTTTGCTATTGTAAACAGTGCTGCAATGAACATTCATGTGCATGTGTCCTTATAGTAGAACGATTTATAGTCCTTTGGATATATACCCAGTAATAGGATTGCTGGGTCAAATGGAATTTCTATTTCTAGGTCCCTGAGGAATCGCCACACTGTCTTCTATAATGGTTGAACTAATTTACACTCCCACCAACAGTGTAAGAGTGTTCCTATTTCTTCACATCCTCTCCAGCATCTGCTGTCTCCAGATTTTTTAATGATCGCCATTCTAACTGGCGTGAGATGGTATCTCACTGTGGTTTTGATTTGCATCTCTCTAATGACCAGTGATGATGAGCATTTTTTCATATGTTTGTTGGCCTCAAAATTAACTCCAGATGGATTAAAGGCTTAAATGTAAGACCTGACACCATAAAAACCCTAGAAGAAAATCTAGGCAAAACCATTCAGGACATAGGAGTAGGCAAGGACTTCATGAATAAAACACCAAAAGCATTGGCAACAAAAGCCAAAATAGACAAATGGGACCTAATCAAACTCCACAGCTTCTGTACGGCAAAAGAAACAGTCACTAGAGTGAATCGGCAACCATCAGAATGGGAAAAAATCTTTGCAGTTTACACATCTGACAAAGGGCTGATATCCAGAATTTACAAAGAACTCAAACAGATTGACAGGAAAAAAACAAACAAGCCCATTCAAAAATGGGCAAAGGATATGAACAGACACTTTACAAAAGAAGACATACATGAGGCCATTTAGACATTCTTATAAGCAATTTGACAGAGTAAGTTATCTCTGTTTAATTTAACAATAAACAATTCAGACCTGTGTTATTTTATGTCTAATTATGTAATTTCATTTACCTGGAAATTCTTTTCCATACTATTTTATAAATACACTTGACTTTTCTGGATTAGAAATAAAAATTGGGCCATTGCCACAGAGGGATGGAGAAGCACTGGTTTAAATGGGACATTGGGTTTTCCTAACAATTAATGGAACATTAATTGAACAAAATGTCTATAAATTTATAAAAGTAATTGAAAAGAATGTGCTTAGTATTTCCATTGTGGTTGGAGCTGGACATTTGAAGTAACTAGTTTATGGTAAATAAGATAGGAAAGCCTGAAGAACATTGAGCTATGACACATTTTTATGGCACTCCACTAATTACTCTCTAGTTCAAGTTCTTTCAGTAACGTATTTTTTTTTGGCCAAGTTTAAGAAATATTTTAACAAATCATAGCCCATAGGGCAATTTTTACATACTATTACTCTAATATGTTTTCCACCATATTTTTAAATACACAGTCTCCCTTCTTTTCTTTAATTTTGAAATTGCTGCCTAAGTCTGCTAGTATTTGTCCTTACCTAGCCAAGTTTATTCTAATCAGTAGTCTGATTTCATCATGATTACAAAGGTGTAATTCAGTCCTCTGGGCTTTCTTTCACCTCTAGATTCTGTAAGCATAATTGCTTCCCAATGTCTAAGTCGAAACAAGGATTCTTGATCATAGTGTCAGTCACAATGAAATACTCCTGGATATTCAAGGTTGTTGATATGGTTTGCCTCTGTGTCCCCACCCAAATCTCATCTTGAAATGTAATTCCCACTTGTCATGGGAGTACCCTGGTGGGAGGTGACTGAATTATGGTGGTGGGTCTTTCCTGCACTGTTCTTATGATAGCTAATGGGTCTCACGAGATTTTACAGGTTTAGAAACAGGAGATTCCATGCGCAAATTCTTCTCTTAACCTGCTGCCATCACGGAAGATGTAACTAGCTCCCCCTTGTTTTCTGCCATGATTGGAAAGCTTCCCCAGACACAGGGAACTGTAAGTCCAATTGAACCTCTTTTTTTTTTTTTAAATGGCCAGTCTTGGGTATGTCTTTATCAGCAGTATGAAAATAGACTAATATAGTTGTTAATGGCTTAACTGATAACTGCCCCTTCAGACAGTCCAACCATTTATTAACCCATATACCACCATACGGGAAGACTCCTAACAACCTCAACTATCTAACAGTTGAAACCCAAAAGTGAAAAAACTGTGAGCATGAGTAAGGCAGCTGCATAAAAGCTGTAATGATTATAAATGCCAGGAAATAGCATGGAGCTGCCTCTAGTCAGTGTCAAGTCTTGGTGTTATGCATAGCTTCAGATCGGTAACTGATACTATTTCTTTAGTCTTGAATAGCCTACGTGCCCTGGACACAGATCCCCTCAAACACCACTTCCTCTGTCAAGTTCATTTTCAGACTTTCATTTTCAGTGCACTGACAGAGTTTTGCATGTGTTTCAATGGCTCTTCTCTACCATTACTGTACTTTTTTGTTTACATGTCTGCCTGTAAGCCTTTTCCAATAAACAGAAAGCAGGCACTGTTTCACATATGCCTGTGTCCTTAGCACTTAGTACATAATAAGCATTCCACAGAATTTGTTGAAGAAATGATAAGACAGTTATCTGATTTTCTCTTTAGTTCTTCCAAGCATAAAATCACACATGTGGCCCCAGCTAGTATATATTTTCCTTAGCCATAAAATCCACACACAACCATAGTATTTCTGTCTATCAGTAGGTTGTAGTTTCTTCTTGAAAAGATCTATGATTCCCATAGAAATTATTTTAAAAAGTCTGGATTAGAAGGTGCTTGGGTCAAGAATAAAGCTCATGCCTTGTTCCTGTTTCTGATTTTGTTTTATTAATCTACCTGACCTGATATATGACTCTTACTTGCTCTGATCAATGAAGAACTGATTGGGTCTTCTCTCCAGCCAGGCATATCTCTTCCCTTCCTGCCTCTTCCAGACTGTCTCATGTCCAGTGCACACTGTTGTTGTTTCCTGTTATTACTAACTTGGAGTATCTGCCCCATGGAAGTTATTACGTAAGAAATACCAGCACTAAATATAAAATCTTGAATTTATACCAGGCCTGTAGTCTGTTAGGCATCTTATTATATACAGTGGGCATATGGAAGAGCAATGTATAATCTTTGCTCTTGAGGGACTCACAATTTAGTGGGAAATAGATGCATTAATAAATTATTAAATTACCTAGTGCTATCATTAATTGAGCAGTCACTCTGCCAAGTCTTTTACTTGTATAATTCCATTAATTTTTCATTAAATGATTCTATTATTATTCTCATTTTACAGATAACAAAAGTGAATTTTGGGGAGATTGTACAAATTGCCCAAGATCCCATTTCTTATAAGAAACAGAATGAGGATTTAAAAACTTAAGGCGTTTGAATAACAAGTCTGCACATGTAATTGTGTCATAATGTCTCTCTTTAGACATTCCAACATCTCCTTTCCTAACTATCTAAACACTTTACTGTGGGAAAGAAGAAGAGTAGATATCATTTTCTATTTATGTTTGATAAACTAACAGATACTGTAGCTGCCATGTAAAAACTTGTTTTCCTACAATATTGTTGGAGAACATGATGCAGGATCTTAAGTAAATTTTTAAGAGACTAAAATCTGCATCTCTGCTCTAATATACCAGGACCACCACCTTACCATTGATTACATTATTATTTTAAATCTATTATTTAAGAAAACAAGCAGATTACTGCCCATTGCCCCCCCTTTTTTAATAGGGGTCTTGCCAATCATTTTGCCTTGATTTTCTCTCACTATTCTTTCCAGCTAAGCTTTTTGCTTTATATTTTTTTAGGTTATTATCGCATTTTCCTTTTTGAAGCAGAAGCAGAAGCAGAAGGTTCTTTTGAACCTTCTTAAACCTGTCCAATCTTGTTCAAGTTCTCAAAAACAACAGCTAGTTAATCCATAAGGTCTCTGGTAATTTCATAAACACCTTATTATGAAGATAATCAGGCACTATAGACTTGAACTCATTAAATTTCTCCCAAGTCTCCTATTGTGGCTTTATGTGTTGCCCTTCCATCTTCTATTAGATCTGTTCTGTTTTCAGTTACATTTCATTTTACTAACATGATTTTTTTAGTATTAACTATAATTCGTTTTTCCATTGTGCTATAACAATAACAACAACAAAAAGACACCCAAGACACAATGTGTCCTTTGTCCTTCCAACCATAAGAAATGAATCATATTGGGTTAGAGCCATGTTTCCCCTTAGACTAGCAAATCCTTGTCTGTTTTATTCTGAAGGTGACTGGCATGGTAAGTAAGCAGTGAAAAATATTTTCTCTATGTGTTAATGTTGCTCTGGTGCTTTTTGTCTCATAAAATCAAAACAGAAACCATGCAATTTGTTGGAAAAAATAGATGTACATTATTCCCTGGTGAATTAATGTACAGGTGAGAGATTGATGTGAAACTTTGAGTTTTATTTGTAAGTCACTTTCTGCCATATTTGAAACTCTTACTTATCTTGATAATCACATTATGCAAGGAGAAGGAACAGTTAATTGAGTTTATTTAAATGAAACCAACACACTGAATTTTGCCAAATATTTGATTATTAATGCTGCGATTAGATTTCTCTGCTTTTAACAAAACTTAAAAATAAGAATTACGTTGTTGGTTTGTGAAACAAACCAAGCAGCAGAATATTTATTGATGATTTCATAACAAAAAAGATTTCTGTATAAAAGAAAATTATTTTATCATGGGCTACTCACACAATATAATGTGGTACATTAGTCAAGTTTCTCTGGAACAAATAAGGTCTATATATCTATATATTATCTTGATATTATGTATTTATATCATCTTGAGATATGTATCTCTATCTATATATTATCTTGATATTTCTATATATTATCTTGATATATATATATATATATATATACACACACACACATATATATTTATTTATTTCAAGAGATTTATTTTGAGTAATTGGCTCAATGACTTTGGGGGTTGGCAATTCTAAAATCTGTATGACAGGCTGGAAATCCAGGAAAGAGTTGATGTTGTGGCTCCAGGCTGAAGTCAGTCTGCTAGGAGAATTCCTTCTTCCTTGATAGACCTCTTATGGCCTTTAACTGGTTAGATGAGATCAACCCACATTATGGAGGGTGATCTGCTTTACTCAAGTCTACCAATTTAAATGTTCATTATACCTAAAATATATTTTCAAATCAATATGTACACTGGTGTTTGACCAAAAATTTGGGCACAACAACCTAAACAAGTTCTAACATAAAATGAATCATTGCAAGTGACTAATCAGTTCTTAATTAATTTTAAATTTGCCACAAAATTGAAAGACAGTGTTCAAAATAATTAAGGAAAAATATTTTCCAGATGGATGCAAGAACATTTTATAAGATCCCTATAAGGGAGCAGCTGAAGTAGTTTTTCCTCAGTTCTCTATACTTCAGGCATAAGTATTTTCAAATGTGAAGATGGAGTTTACAGTTAAGAAGCCAGATGCCTGGAAAGAAGACTGTGTTACTCTGAGGGAAATTAAGATAAAAGTTATTGGCATTACTTTGAAAAAGAAAGAAGTAGAAACATCCACACATGAATTTCTTATCCCTTCTCTGAAGTTGTAAACTGCTTATGAACAAGGATTACATGTAACTTTTTTTCTGCACTTCGTGAATCTTAGCATATTGTTGGATAGTTTAAGTAAGACAGAGAATCTCCACGAAAGTTAACCCACAGATTGAGTAGACAAAAGGACCAAGTAAAGCCAAAAGGGCATCAAGAATGGAGAAAAGTGTAGGGGGTTGAGTGATTGCAAAGCAAGCGAGGGAGGAGTTCTATTAGTTGTCAGGAGAGAAAGAGGCTGTTGTCAGAAAAAGAAATGCAGTGAACTTGATATCTTGGTTGTAGTATAGTATTTTTAGATATGATCCCTCTGCAATGTAAATGTCCAGAGATAGAGGTAGATGCATGTCATTGATGAAAGGAAGGGCATGAATCGCATGATATTCAGGTGGCTCATAATTCATAAATACATTTTTTGTTACTTAGGATGATGACAAATATTGGGGGTTGGGAAGAAAAAATGTGTGCTCAGTACAATGTTATCTAGAAAGGTGGGAGAAGTTTATGAAAGTTATAGATGAAGGCAGCTTTATTATCGTGAAGGTAATTGACAGATGTTTATGAAAGTGGTAGGCCAAAGCAGCACCTTTGGAAGGCATCAGGAGCTTTAGAAATGAGAAGCCAAGAAAAGATGTTCCTCCGTGACTCCTAAATGGCACTGGGAATGGAAAATTGTGACAATCCAAGTTCTGAGTTTGAAAAAGGGTTAAAGTGATGGCCTGATGTGTGAGTATTTGAGGGAGGCAACTAAGGTAAAAAAATCTGGGTCAAGAGTAGTTGAGAAAAGCATTGTAAAAACAATGAATTGGGAGTAAACAAAGATATATTAAATATATGATTCTCTTTTCTACAAATATTGGGGTATCTAATGCTTTATGAACCCTGTTATACATACGCATATATACACAAACACACACACTAATCAGCAATGCCTCAAATTCTACCAAAAAAGTAGAAAATAAAGTTAAAATTCTGAAGAGCAGCAGAATATCTCATTATTTAATTGTTTATATTTAAGGACATTGATTTCAAACCATCTATGCATAGAAAGAGATTTCTAAAATTTAAATATTTCCTGAGTTCCAAAGAATGTTATATATCGTTAATGTATGTGCAAAGTATTACACTGAGTTTAGAATCAAATTTCACGTTCAGTAAATTAAAAATCTTATCAATGATAGATAAGAGTTGGGAAATAGGATGCTGAGTAAAAGTGAAAACAAAATAGAGCAATTAGTATTCTCCAACCCACTAAGGTGGATGAATGAAAACTGTTAGCAGGTAGTTCTTGGCACATGAATGATGGATGGTGAATATACAGTGCTAAAATAAATCCAACAGATAATTTACGTTTTAGATATTCTGTTTCCAATCCTGTTTTGAATCAAGACATTTACTAATACAAGCACCAGATTCTGAGTTCATTAATGATAAATGGACACATCTGCCTTTCATCATGTGACTCCTCTCTAAAGGCAAATTCAGGTAGAATGCTGGCCTTATTTCAGAGAACAGCTTTAGTTCAGAGAACAGCTTAGTTCAGAGCTAAGAGCTGATCTTCAAGGTTTCTGAGTCCTTTGACAGGCTTCTGGCATTTGTTGATTGTTCTCTTGCCTTTCATGCTGAAGCTTTTGTCTCCTTTGAGGGTTTGTTCTAAAGAGCAGGCACAGATAAATACTTCCATGTATCTGGCTATGCCAATTGCTCCATCGCATTTGGGGTACCAATAATTTTGGGAATCCACCCATCTCATTACTGTACAAAGAACAATCAGCTCAATTCTTTCCTTCTTATTCCACAGACTGTGAGAACATATGCCGTGGGGAAAAGCATAAATGCTCTCTGCCTTACCCCAAGGGAGGAGGCTTCATTCTATCTTCCCTACATAAACCTGACAAGGGCAGGCTTCAGCAGCACAACCTTGACCTGTGGGGTTGCAGAACTGGACTAAACAACTCTGAGCACCCATGGAAGCCCTCTGGGAAATGTCTTTTCCAAGACAAGGTTGTGTTCCTTGGAAATGTATAAAGGAAAAACCCTGAGCTTGAAATGAAAATACGTGATTTTGAGTTTAGCCTCCCAACTTGCTAGCTGTGTGACCTTAGGCAAGCCTCCTTTTTGAGTCTCCTTTTGATATGAGAATAATAAGGTTTACTTCCAAGCTGATATGTAGAAATAGGGAGATGGAATATGAACAATTACCTCGAAAACATCCTGGTCTCAAAAAGTGTTGTTCAATAAATGCTAACCCTAAAATGTCCTTAGTGGACATTTGGTAGAAGGCCGGGCATACTGATAAGTGCTTTCCAGATACCACCTCATTTAATCCTCCTAGCCATCTGGTGAGGTAGTCATTGTTTATCTTCATGTACTTGATGAGAAAAGGAAAGCCGAGGGAATTAAAATAACTTACTCAAGTCACCCAAGAGTAAATATAAATTATGGAATTTGAACTCATCTGACAACACACTCTTTTCTTTAGCACCTGTTGGCTCTGACTTTGAAGTAGAAAATTAAGCAGCTTTAAAAGGAATAGATTGGAGCCCTACAGAACGCCTGTTCTCATATCCAGGTTACTCAACACTTCTCTTGCCTGACAGTTACTGTCCGGTATTTCCCGAAAAGTCATTAGAATCTCAGCTCCTTGAGAATCTCAGTTTCATTATTTTTATTGTGTTTTATATATAGAGTATAGCGCCTGCAACGCAGTAGACCATTAATAAAAGTTTTTCGAATGATGAATAATTTCATGTGTTGACTGGGGGTAAAGATTTGGGATTGTATGGGGGAAGCAGGGCCAATAACTACTCAAGAGATGTAAAGAATGACTGTGGGTTCAAACACAATACTCCCAGAACTAGTAAGAGCTTACAAAGTGTTCTGGACTGCCAGGTCATTCCAAAGATTCATCAGATCAGCAATTAGCCAAAGAACTAGCCCAAATCTCATGTAGACCTTGGGATGAGTTGGGTTTCTTTGAATTCCTTGTTAAACTGGCACTGATTTCATGTCCCAGAAATTCTAATGTCTCTTCAGGTTTCTTTGATGCAGTCATTCACATGCCAATAATATCACACAAGCTGTAGAGGTGTACTCAGAACTGGCAGCTATTAAAGGGAAGATGGTTAAAGGGAGGTAATAGATACTGATTTATGGGGAAATACTGCTTCTCTTGCAATTCCATTGCAAGAAGGGACCTATAGAATTAGAAAAAGAAATCATAATACCATTTCAAAATAATGGATTACATCTTTGTAGGAACTAGTAATAACTTCAAGGTCTTTGTGTAAGGTAAGAGGGCTGTGTCTCTTGGACATTCTGGAGGTTTTTACTCCCTTTGAGGCATCCTATGATCTCTATTCAATAAAGGAGAAAAAAACACATAGCAATTGACGACTGTCCTCATCAGCTGGAGACATTGGCAGGTTAGGGAGAAGGAGAAAATGGGGCTGGAGTGAAAAGTTGGAAGAAGATTAGAGATCAAACGCTCTAGCTAGCATTTTTTTTTTTTAAAAAGGGGTTTTGTACCTACTCCACTCTTTTCTGATAGAAACCTAAAACTTACAGTTTCTGCTTTTTGAGACAGGGTTTTAGCACATAATGGGACATAAATTTTAATTTCTTCTAAAGTACTGACATTTAAAATTTACCTTTTAAAGAATTATTTCTTCCCAAGCTGGCATATTCTTATAGACAACAACTTATCAGTAAATAGATGTTTAAAAAATTAAAACTCTCCTTAGATTAACATGTAAACAATTATGATTTCAAGTTCTCTTTCTTAGAAAACAAGGTTGTAGGACCCTTAATATTCACAGGATTTGGGATTCTGGAAGGAAAGTAGTATAGATTAGTGGGAAAAAAATCAAACAAAAATATTATCTAATTTAGTAATCAGATACCATGTATTCTAGTTCAAATCTTATATGAATAACACATCTCAATCTCAATCCACATTTTAAAAGCTATCTGTCTCATAGAGTAGTACTCTTGGGTCTGAATTTCTGTAACAGATATTTCCAAGTTATTCTACCTTCCTTCCCCACAAGCTCAAGCAATTTTATATATTTGTGGTATGAAAGTTTTAGTTCCATTGTTTAGAATAACCTGCAAGGTATTTACATATGTTGCAACTGTAACCATCTATCTATGTAGGTCTGTTGTATCAGAAAGGTTTATTACTGTATGGAGGCAAAAAAAAAAAAAAAAAAATCCAAAACCAAACCAAACAAATAGATGTGTCCATTCCATTCTTGATGTCATGACTAGGTGTTGGGAGAATAAATGAGATAATGAAAGAAGCTCTTGAGTTCTGAGGACAGCTGCTCCATGCAGGCAAGACATCGTTATTATTAATTACCTTTATTCACTTTCAAGCCATCTGTTTGCAAACATGGGCTGTGTGGTCCTATTTTCCAATCTCAGTGCCCCCTAGTGTGTACCTTATACATATTTAATCTTCAACTTATTTCAAAGGAAGCAACATTATGTTCAAATGGATGATGCTGGGACAAAGGACAGACATTAATTCATTATTTTGATGATTTTGTTTGTTTGAGACAAGATCATTCACTCATATTAAACTATTCTGAATACTTTGCTATGGCATTATGCTAGTTTTTTTTTTAATCCTAAAAAAACGAAATAATGCCATCTGGTGGTGAGAATAAATATTCTGGAGAGTATTTCCAGAAGTTTTACATCATTTTTTTTTGTATTTTAATATCTTCATTACTGTAATATTTTTAATGAGTTGACTGAGTTCATTAGAAAGTAGAATAAAGATTTTACACAACAGATAGAAATAAATAGTTTGAAATATATCTAGCCAGATCTAATTATACCGTGGTAAAGTTCCCGATTCAAGTTTTCTTCACCCATAGAGAGTGGTGACAGATTATGCAAACCCGTGGTGCTGGTTCTCTTCTTAGGTAGATGAGAACAGTAATTTCCTGGCATCTGATCATTTCTTCTGTAGTCACAATTAATAAATGATATCCAGCCATGAAATTCAGAACTGCTCTCGTGGTGATAGACCAACTTCCCGAAAAGACATGATGCTTTTATTGATTCCCTCTTAATTTCCCTCACCCTTGGAATTCAGTCATGTCTGAAATCTAGAGGGGTATACTTGCTGGAAGTTTTTTGTTTTGTTTTTGTTTGTTTACATGAGAACCTGATGAGCCTGCTATGATAACTCAATGGGGCTGAAACTGGAAAGCAGTATAAGTGAAAGACTATGTTTTACTCAGGATCCACTCTCCTCCACCCTTTCTGTCCTCTAAAGACTAGGGTATGTCCCGAGAGAGAACCTATCACACTGGGAAATGTTTTCAGGCAACAAATTTAATTCCTCTGTCTTTTGATTTCGCAGAAAATAGGCTTTTTCTGGGGGAACAATGAGGAAAAGGTTTGGCACAAAGACAGTGTTCAATAAATATTTGTTGAATTACATCAAAATGAAGACCGTTTCTTCCCTTGCAGCCCTTGTAAGAGATGTCTTCAACCAAAATGAAATTTCTGAAATGCCAATGAACCACATCACTCCCTTGCTTAAAATCCTGCAATGGCTTTATAATCAACTACAAATTCCTCACAAGGCCATTCATAATCTGGTCCTTGTATACCTTTTCACTCATATTATCTCATTTATCATTCCTGCCACTTGACTTCTCTGCTTTAACACAAATATGTATCCATGTGCACACATGTATACACACACACTGAATAGATCTACCAATACATAAGCACACACTGAATAGATCTATCCATAAAAGATTATTCCCTGCTCCCCAAAGCCACACACACACACACACACACACACACACACACACACACACACACACACTGAATAGATCTACCAATACATACACACACATTGAATAGATCTATCCATAAAAGATTATTCCCTGCTCCCCAAACTCGGTGTTCCTTTTAGGCTTTGCTGACCAAAGCATCCTTTTTTGCTTTACCTAGTAAACTTTTAATCATTTTAAATCATTCAGTTCAACCACTACACTACTTCCACTAGGAATCTTTTCTTTGCTCAGAAAACTTCATATACATACTCCAATATAATACAGTTACTTTGCTAAAATTGTTTCTGTCAACATCTTCACTATACATTTGTTTCTCAAGACCAAAGGCTATATTCTATTTCTTTAAAATCAATTTTAAATGTTTTGAGTGGTAATTGATTCCCATTAACTACTTATTAAATGCATGATAAATAATTGGTAGCAGATATGGCTAATCAAGCTCCAGCATCCAGTCTTCCTTCTTCTTTAATAGAACCCCAACCCACTTCCGACCTCTCTGGAGCTGCCCAGCTAGGGATGGTCACATGACAAAGCTCTCACTATGAGACATAACTGGACAAGATATGTGATGCTTCCTTCTTGTGACTTCCTTATTAAGAAACTGCTTGTTCTTAATTTCTTTTGTCTGTTCTGCTTTTCACAGACTGAAAACAGGTGACAATTGGCAGTTTCCTTGGCCTTAGTGATAGAAATGAATGTTGAAGTTGGCTGAGTTCTCCTAACAGCCTAGGAACCTGCAGAAACTTACTCTGGGTTATGTTAGAGAAAAAGACGTCCTGTCATATTTAAGCCACTATATTTTGAGGTACCTTTATTACAGCAGTTTAGGTGATGCTAACTGTACATGGTTAAAATGGAAACTATTTTCTATGATATTGAAGCTTTATTTTTCTCAGCCTTGTACCATAGAAAATATTTCCATTTGTATTATGTACCAGGATAAAACCTAGAAATATGTCCTGAAAGACAGTTTAATATTACTTTTACAGATAAGCTTCAAACCATTATTAAATTTCTATTTATTGCCTGTAGAACTTAAATTATCATTAAAAATTAAAAGGCAACTATTTCCAAGAGTAGACACTTCTTTACAATCTTAAAAAGTATCCTCTAGTCTTAAGACTCTACGTTGTTCTTAGCTTATGTGTTCTTCCCTCAGTGAATAATCGATCATTCACTTTAGGCACAGCTTTGTCTCATAAGTTAGGAAAATATTAACCATGGATGGAAGAAAGTAAAGGACTCTGGAATGACAGTTATTAGTTGGTAGCATTACCTTCAGCAGCACTTGATACCATAGTGTTTATTCTGAAACCCAATATTCATTTTTCTTTCTGTCTCTGGTATCTGAAACCATGTTTTAGGAACCTTAATGGCAACACAAATGCTGTAAGGCTGGAATTACATTCTTTGAATTGCCGGTGACCTGAGTCAGGATACATTCCCTTGATCTAGATCATATGACTTATTTCTTGACTAGCCTGTTAGAAATTTTCACTCTGGTGATTTTCCTACAGTCTGTACCATTGGATATCTGTTGCTATACTCTGTACATTTGTCTTTTGCTTGTCAGGAGGCTATTATTATACCTAAAATCTGGGTTTGTCTCCTGTCCTACTAGGGTGCCTGATGCTTTTAGATGAAAAAGTTTTTCTTCCTCTTAGTAGTCCCTTGTTTCCACTGGAGTTAAAGGTCAGTAATGAGAATGTCTTGATATATGATGATATTGATGTGTAGCTTCTAATTTGTCATTAATATATCATTAATATAATATACATATATATATTTATTAAAGACTTTCATTTCAAGCCATTAGGCTTTTGAGCACTATTGTCTTTAGCAATTGCCTTCAAAAGTAAGCAAAACCATCATGGTGAACACTATAATTTATCCTCGCCGCATACTTCCCTTTTTTCTCATAAATTACATGAGTTGTTTTTTTTTTTTTTTTTTTTTGCCTTGTGTTAACTGCCTCTCTCTCATCTAGCTAATCTAGCAATCAAATGTCTCTCCTTCTGCTTTGATAGAGGTGGGCATGTGAGCAGGGCTGAGCAGTGAGTGGCCTGGAATGCTGATTGATCCAAGGACAGGAAAATGGCTTAAGGAAGCCCTCAATATTTTTTCAAGAACTGATACAGTTGCTAGAGGACAGCAAGTTTTTCTCTCACCTTCTGAGATCATAAGTAGTAAGAGCATTCAACCTGCAGAGGCAAATGGCCAAGAAGCAGAGAGAAAATAGGTTCCTGATAACATCTTCTGAACACCTGGACTAAGATTTTTTTTTCCTTGCTACTTCCAATAAATATGTGATAAGTTTGAACTCTTTTACTTGCAAGGAAGGTAGTCTAAACCAGAGGTGATAAACTATGGCCCCACCATCTGTTGTTTGTAAATGAAGTTTCGCATGAACACAGGTACATGCATTTGTTTACATATTGTCAACGGCTTTTTTCCACTCCTATTGCAGAGTTGAGTGGTTCTGATGGAGATCGTATGGCCATAAAACTCGAAAATATTTAATATATGTTCCTTTGCAAAAAAATTTTGCCAAACTCTGCTTACTTTTGAAACAATGTTTAAAAAAAAACTTTTAATATTTGAACAATTTAAGGTTTTCAAATATAACTTTTCTTTCCATAACCTCTGTATCTTTTTAAAGTGGACAAATTAAACTATGGCTGAAGGTGTGATTCTAAGGGCGGCACTAAATGTCTGGCAATTTTTGTTTTGTTGGTTTATGCTTGAAAATACTGTGTTGATTTCTAAGCTGATTTATATTCAGTAAAGTTATACCTTGCTACAAGGTGACGTACTGTGTGCAGTTTATTTTGAGGTGACATCGGCACCTTCTGTACCTTATAATTTGCAGAACTTATTCATAGTCTGCCTAATGCATAATGATGTGCCTTATCTAGAGTTATCCAGTATAGTAGCCACTAGTCACATGTGGCTATTGGCACCTGAAATGGGACTAGTCTGAATTGAAATATGTAGAATGTGTAAAATATATACCAGATTTCAGTGAGCAAGCATGACAAATACAATATAAAAAGACCCAGTGATAATGTTTGAATAGTTATTAGATGTTAAAATGGTATTTTAAATATATTGGATTAATACAAATGTATTATTGGAATTGTTTGTTTCTTTTAAACTTTTAAAAATGAATATTAAAAAATTAAATTTACCTTTGTGTTTTACATTATATTTTTATTAAACAACGTTGATCCAGAAATTATGGGAAAATGTAGTATGACTGAAGATTGAAATAAACTTTCATAATTTTGAAAGCATTTTAAGTATTTAATCTTGTAGGATGAGCAAATCATCTTTATATTATTATCTTACATTCTCTTGAGGACCAGACATTTGTGAATATGCATGTACTGTTGATCAAACATGTAATTTGCATTTTTGTTGATAAAATTTTAACCCATAAAAAAATCATCACATATATAAGATTAGTTATTAGATGCAAATAGGTTCTGATTCTCCATATTTAATTTTTAAAAATCTGTGCAGGAAACATAGAGGAGCATAACTTTTATGCAGAGTTGGTTACATTCTTGTAAAAATCTTATTATGTTCTTTACTAAAGTAAGTCTAAATACACACAAATGTTGGGACATTGTAGGTGTAATTGAAAGAAGTTTTTCTCTTCATTTATTTCTAAAGGTGTTATTCTGTGAAATTTCTTATAGCGAAAAAGATAAAAAGAATATTCTTTTTTGTTTAGTTAGTATGTTGTCATACCAAAATTGATGTCTGCAAAATGGAAATGATGGGAAAATGAAAGCTGTTTAAAGGTCTCAACCAAATGGCACTCTTTTAGATTTGATTGCCTAATTTACATTAATTTCTATTTTTAATGTAAATATACCAATACATGCCTAAAATGAATAGTAATACACTTGTAAATTTCTTTTTAAATGAAAGCATCTGGAGACATAATAAATTCAGTACAAATTGTATATATTCCATTCACATCTCAATGCATTTAGCATGTGTTGTTAGTATGTCATTTTTGGGAAAGAAAGGCAGCTGTCAGAATATGAAGCATGCCCACCAACTCAATATAAAAGCAGTATTTTTAGCCACCTATTGAGTGTTTATGGTTGCAAAACATATTTGTCTCCTGGGATGAACAAAAATCTAACAACCACTAGAGAGTTCTCCAATCATTCCTGAGCATGACAACCTTTTGGTGAGCAGGTAATATGTGAATCATGCATTGTATTTTATTTAAGAATTAAAAATTAGATTTATAATACAGTCTATATACTTCAGACATTAGCAGGTTTCTGGCTAACTTTGTTTTGCATTTATTAGTTCAAAAGAATGGCATGGAAATTATGCCAGATTTTTGCCTATTTATATTTCAATTTATATCATTTAAAATTTAAAATTCATAGTCAATGATTACACAGTGTACCAAGACAATTTAATAAGTTATTTAGATTTGTTTTAGATGATAAAATATATACGTAGACAGTCATTGAAAAAGAACTGCCATAGTAATAGAATTTGCAAAATGTAATCAAATTGTAAGAAAACTATTTTTAGAATTTTTAGTATTTTCATTAGGGAAAATTGAGTAAAGGGTACAGGGATCTCTGTGTATAATTTGTTATTATTCCATGTGACCCTAAAAGTATCTCAAAATAAAAAGTAAATTAGGCCTTGTTTGGTGGTGACTCACACCTGTAATCCTAGCACTTTGGGAGGCCAAGGTGAGTGAATCATCTGAGATCAAGAGTTCAAGACCAGCCTGGCAAACATAGTGGAAACGTTTTCTATCTCTACTGAAAATACAAAAATTAGCCTGGTGTGGGTGGCAGGCACCTGTAGTCCCAGCTACTCAGAAGACTGAGGCAGGAGAATCACTGAAACCTGGGAGGCAGAAGTTGCAGCGAGCCACGGTAGCATGACTGAACTCCAGTCTGGGTGATGGATTAAGACTCCATCTCAAATAATAATGATAATAATAACGTTAATTAAACTGAATTAGAAAGAGAGTCGAGTAAGATGACAAAATACAAAATAGATAGCTTAGCTATGACAGAAATAACCAATTAGAAAGTGAAATAGAGAAAAATCTCATTAATAATTGCATCAGAAACTAGCATTGGTAAAATGCTATGGAAGAAACCTCAGTAATGTCCACATGAAGAACTTAAGGAAAATATAAAACTTTTCTGAAAGACTGAAAAGAAGACTTAGGCCAACAGATATGTAATTATCATGGATAGGAAGGCTCTGTATTGTAAATAAATCAGTTATTTCCAAATTAAGCTCTGAATTCATTGTGATTCCAAAAACATAATCCCAAAGTGATAAAATCTTAGAACAAAATCACAAACTTCCTAAATACCAAAAATCATACTAAGACAGAAATAAAAAGAGACTAGAATAAAATATACTGCAGAGCAAAAAGTATCTCTACATAAGACAAATGCACATACATATAAACATGTATATGTATAAAACAATATGACAGGCCAGGCATACAGATATGTGTCTCACATCTGTAATTCCAACACTTTGAGAGGCTGTGGTGGTGGAATTGCTTGAGTCCAGGAGTTCAAAGCCTGGGAAACATAAAGAGCCCTTGTTTCTACAAAAAATTTAGCCATAGTGGTAGTAGGTACCTGTGGTCCAAACTACACAGGAGGCTGAAGCAGGAGGATCTCTCTTTTTTTTTTTGAGGCGGAGTTTCACTCTCGTTACCCAGGCTGGAGTGCAATGGCGAGATCTCGGCTTACCGCAGTCTCTACCTCCTGGGTTCAGGCAATTCTCCTGCCTCAGCCTCCTGAGTAGCTGGGATTACAGGCACGCGCCACCATGCCCAGCTAATTTTTTGTATTTTTAGTAGAGACAGGGTTTCACCATGTTGACCAGCATGGTCTCGATCTCTTGACCTTGTGATCCACCCGCCTCGGCCTCCCAAAGTGCTGGGATTACAGGCTTGAGCCACCACGCCCGGCCAGCAGGAGGATCTCTTGAGCCCAGGAAGTCAAGGCTTCCATGAACCATGAGTGATGGAACAAGACCTGTGTCAAACAAACAAACGACATGACAAAAAGTGAGTATAAAATAATGATCATATCAATTATGAGTAGACTTACAAAATTATCTTCAGAATGCATTAAATGAAGGAAGCAAAATGAATAAAAATGTGCATAATATGTTAATGCTTATTTGACTAAACATGTTTGCTTATGAAAAAATAAAACAATGGAAGGATAAACCATAAAATTACAAAAAAATATGGGTGAGGGTAGCAGTAGGTAGAGAGGATTAGGTAGAAGGTGAAATTCTTAGACTGTACTCTATTTAATAGATTTGGAGTCATTTCTCTAAAGGAGATATATATTTTATGTAATTATAAAACAGGTAATTAAAAAATGGATAAAACAAGTGAACCTAAATTTTTATCCAGTTGATGGCATTACCACATGAGTAGGAACTGTTTCACATAGCTGTGACAGAGTGATCTTACTATATACATAGTTAAAGAAGATGCTGAAACCAGAAACTCTTCCAATGTTCACAATGTTGTTATGATTAGTTATTCTGAGATAATGGAGGGTGTAGTGTTGAACAAATCAAATAACTTTTGCTTTGAAAATTGAGATTTTGGGCACAATAGACGGTAGAGTTAAATTTAAGTTTAATAAGGTCCAAAGTGTCTGTATGATCTACTGAGATATACTTTTACTAAATAATATTTCTTGTTTTGTCCATTGAAAGTTGTAGAAACAATAATCAGTACCAGTAAATTTTACAGGTGTCCAGATTGTGGACTCTAAATACCATTTTTTCGCCAAAAAGAAGCAGAGCACCTGGAGAAACAACAGATTATAGGTCTGGGTTAGAAAATGTACGAATTTAGTTGAGCAACTCTTCTTATACTACAAAGTAAGAATAATATATGACCAATCCAATCATGTCTAAAGGATGAAAGATATCATCTGAATACATTTCTGCTGGTCAAAGAAGTTAAGGAAATTAATTTAAATACACTATATATATTTATACATTTTTATTAATTAATATATTAACAACAAACTATCTGATTTCAAAATCTTTGTATACAGCTGTACAGTAATCAAGTCAATAGCTACTGACAGTAAGCTACTGTCTTGATTAGCCATATAGATCAATGGCATAGAATTAAGAGTTCCAAAGTAAAATTGTACATTTATAGTCAATTGGTTTTCCACAGGGTGCCAAGACAATTCAATGAGAAAAGAAGAGCCTTCAACAAACACTGCTGTGACAACTGGATATCCATGTGCGAAGAATGAATTTGGTCTAATACAATATTTAAAAAAAACTCAAAAGCGATTAAAAAAAACCCTAACTGTAAGACACAAAAGGATAAAACTCTTAAAAGAAAATATGCATGCAATTCTTGTAATCTTGGATAAAGCAATGGGTTTCTTAGTATGAAACTGAAAACACAAGTAACCCAAATAAAAATAGAAGAACTGGGATTCATCAAAATAAAAAACTTTTGTGCTTCAAAGTATACTGTCAAGAAAGTGAAGACAACCAACAGAATAAGATAAAATATTTTAAAATCATATATTAAAAAAGGACCCTGTATCTATAATATGAGGTACAATTACAACTCAATAATAAAAAATCAAATAACCCAATGTTTTAGAAAGTTGGCAATATAATCTAGCATTTCCATTTCTGGGTAAAGATCCAAAGAAATTGAAATTAATATGTTGAAGAGATATCTGCATGCCCATATCCATTGCACTATTATTCACAATAGCTAAGATATGAAATTAACACCTGTTTCCACCAACAGATGAATGAAAAGAAAATGTGATACACAAACACACATGCACATACACACACACATACACACACACAAATACAATTCAGCAGTCTGTCACTTGTAACAACATGGATGAACCTGGAGGACATTATGGTAAGTGACATAGGCCAGGCATAGAAATACAAATACTGCATGATCTCACTTATAAGTGGAATCTAAGAAAGTTGAACTTATAAAAGTAGAGAATAGAATGTTGGTTACCAGAGGGTTGGGGGTGGAGGAAATGGGGAGATATTTGTTAGACAGAAGGAAAAATTTTTGAAATCTATTGCATAGCAGGATGACTCTAGTAAATAATTATACATCCTATATTTCAAAATAGTTGAGTAAATTTCAAGTGTCTCATCACAAAAAATGGTAGGTAAGTGAGGTGATGGATATATGAATTAGCTTGATCTAATCATTCTGCATTATATACATATGTCAAAAAATCACACTGTACCCCATAAGTATACACAATTGAGATTTGTCAATTAAAAATAATATGAATAAAAAACAAAAATGTAAAATGCGCAAATATTTGAAAAGTAATTTCTGTAGAGAAAGTACACAAAAGGCCAACAAACAAATGAAAAGATACTCAAAGATGACACCATTAGTCACTAGGTTAATGCAATTTGAAAACACAATGAAATACCACTTTATATCCGCTAGAATTGCTAGAATAAAAACTAGGGGCAATAACAAGTGTTGATGAGGATATGAAGAAATTGAAATCTACATAATTTTCAGATAAAATATATTGCCAGTGAAAATGTAAACAGTGCAGTCATTTTAAAAAATGGGCCAGGCACGGTGGATCAAGCCTGTAATCCCAGCACTTTGGGAGGCCGAGGCGGGTGGATCACGAGGTCAAGAGATGAGACATCCTGGTCAACATGGTGAAACCCTGTCTCTATTAAAAATACAAAAAATTAGCTGGGCATGGTGGCGCGTGCCTGTAATCCCAGCTACTCAGGAGGCTGAGGCAGGAGAATTGCCTGAACCCAGGAGGCGGAGGTTTCGGTGAGCTGAGATCGCGCCATTGCACTCCAGCCTGGGTAACAAGAGCGACACTCAGTCTCAAAAAAAAAAAAAAAAAAAAAAATGGCTTTGCAATTCATTAAGAACCTAAACATAGTTACCATATGGCCTAGCAATTTGACTCCTAGTATATATCCAGAGAATTGAAAAATTATGTTCACACAAAACTTGTGCACAAATGTTCATATTAACAGTTTTTATAGTAGCCAAGAGGTAGAAACAGCTCAAAGTCCATAAACTGACAAATGGATGAACAAAATGATGTATATTCATATGATGGAATATTGTCAGCTATAAAAGGAAGTTTTGATAGATGCTACAACATGGATGGACCGTGAAAGCATTATATTAAGTGCAAGAAACCAGACACAAAAGGCCATATACTATATAAATCTATTTTAATATGATTTTACTGATATGTTATAGATGTACATATTTTGGTGGTACATGTAATAATTTGATACATTCATAATAATGTGTAAAAATTAGGATATTATAGGTAATCATGATATCCATCACCTAAAATATTTATCTTTACTTTATGCTAAGAGCAATGAAGTTATTCTCTCCTAGCTATTTTGAAGTTTACAGTAGATTGACGTTAACTGTTTCACCCTACCGATTTATTGAACACTAGTCTTTATTTTTCTAACTAACTGTATATTTGGACCCCATTGATCAACTTCTTTTTGTCCTTCACCTTTCCTCTACCCTGCTAGCCTCTGGTAACCATTAATCTACTCTCAATCTTAATAAGATCCACTTTTTTAGCTCTCACATATGAGTGAAAACATGTGATATTTGTCTTTCAGTACTTGGTATATTTCAAGTAACAAATAATTTCCAGTTCTATCCATGTTGATGCAATGACAGAATTTCATTCTTTTTATGTTGAAATAAGATTTTATTATATATATGTATCACTTTTTTTTTATCCATTCATCCACTGTTGGACACTTAGATTAATTCCATATCTTGGCTATCATGAATAGTACTGCAATAAACACTGATGTGCAGATAGCTCTTCAATATGCTAATTTCCTTTCTTTTGGATATATACCCTATAGTGGAATTGCTGAATTATATATGATAGTTCTATTTTTAGTCTTTTGAGGAACCTCCATACCATTCTCCATATTGGCATTACTAATCTACATACCCACCAAGAGGGTATAAGTGTTCTCCTTTTGTTTCATCCCTGTTAGCATCCATTATTGCCAGTCTTTGGTTAAAAGTCCTTTTTATGGTGGTGAGATGATATCTCATTGTGGATTTGATTTACATTTCTCTGATGATTGTGTGATATTTAGCATTTTTTTTGTATATTCATTGCCCATTTGTTTGTCTTCTTTTGAGAAATTTCTATCCAAAACTTTTGCCATTTTAAATTGGATTATTTGTGTTTTCACTGTTGAGTTGAACCACTTACATATTCTGGTTTTTAGTACCTTGTCAAATGGATTGTTCACAGTTTTTTGTCTCATTATATAGGTTGTCTATTCACTTTGTTTATTGTTTCCTTTGCTGTGCAGAAACATTTTAGCTTGATGTAATCTCATTTGTCTAGTTTTGCTTTTGTTGCTCATGCTTTTGAGGTCCTACTCAAGAAATTTTTGGCTCAGACCAATGTCCTAGAGCATTATCCCAATGTTAAATTCTAGTCATTTCAGTTTCAAGTCTTAGATTTAAGTCTTTAATCCATTTTGATTTGATTTTTAAATAAGGAGCCTAGTTTCATTCTTCTGGATATGGTTATTTAATTTTTCTACCAACACTTACTGAAGACTGTCCTTTTCGCATTGTATGTTCTTGATGCCTTTGTCAAAAATGAGTTGGCTCTAAATATGTGAATTTATATCTGCATTCTCAATTCTGTTCCATTGGTGTATGTGTCTGTTTTTATGCCATTATTATGCTCTTTTGATTTCTACAGCTTTGTCGTAAATTTTGAAGTCGGTGATGGCTTCCAGCTTTGTACTTTTTTGCTCAGGACTGCTTTGGCTACTTGGGGTCTTTTATGGTTCCATAAAAATTTTTAAATATTTTTTCTGATTTCTAGGAAGAATATAAATAGTATTTTGATAGAGATTACATCAACTCTGTAAATTACTTTGTGTGGTATTGTCGTTTTAGCAGTACTAATTCTTCTAATCTATGAGCATAGAATGCTTTTCTGTTTTTCTGTATTCTGTTCAATTTCTTTTTTTCTTGTACAGTTTTATAGTTTTTCTTGTAGAGTTTTATAGTTTTTCTTGTACAGAGATTTCACTGCTTTGATTAAATTGATATTTTATATTTTATATTCTTTCTAGCTATTATATGTGGGTTTCTTTTCCTGATTTATTTTTCAGATTGTTCACCATTGGTGTATATAAATCCTACTGATTTTTGGATGTTTATTTTGTATCCTGTAACCTTATTATATTTGTTAATCTGTTCTAACTTCTTTTGGTGGTATCTTTAAATTTTCTAAATGTAAAATCACATCACCTGTAAATAAGGCTAACTTGACTTCTTTCTTTCCATCCTGGATGCCCTTTGTTTCTATTTTTTTTTTCCTAATTGTTCAGGCCAGGAATTTCATTATTAAGTAAAAGTGGTAAAAATGGATATTCTTGTTTTGTTTCAGATCTTAGCAGAAAGGGTTTCAGTATTTACCTGTTTAGTATGATGTTGGCTGTGGGTTTTTCATATATGGATTTTATTATTTTGAAGTTTCTGCCTCTATTCCCAGTTTGAGGGCTTTTTATGTTTAACCACAAAGAGGTGTTGAATTTTATTGAATGCTTTCTCAGCATCTATTGAAATAATTATACATTTTTTTCTTGGTTCTGTTAATGTAATATATCTCATTTATTGAGTTGCATATGTTGAACCATCCTTTCATCCCTAAGATAAATCCAACTTGGTAATGGTGAATAATCTTTTAAAGGTATCGTTGAATTCAGTTTTCTAAGATTTTGTTGAGGAGTTTTACATATATGTTCACCAGTGCTGTTGGCCTGCAGTTATCTTTGTGTGTGTGTGTGTGTGTGTGTGTGTGTGTGTGTGTGTGTGTGTGTGTATATGTTTGTCTGGTTTTGATATCAGCATAGTGTTGGCCTGTAGAATGAGTTTGGAAGTATTCCCTCCTCTTCAATATTTTGAAGAGTTTGATTGGAATTTGTGTTAGTTCTTTAAACGCTTGGTAGAATTCAGCAGTGAAGCCACTAGATCCTCGAATTTTCTTTGATGAGAGACTTTATTATGGCTTTGATCTTGTTACTCAGTATTGACTTATTGAGGTTTTTCTATGTCTTCATGATTCAATGTTGACAGATTGTATGTATCCAGGAATTTATCCATTTCTTCGAGGTCTTCTGATTTTTTGGTTATAGATATTTATCATATTAAGAACCACAATTACTTTTGCACCAACTTAATCATCTTTAATGATTATTTGTATTTCTGTAATCTCAGCTGTTATGTCTTCTTTTCATTTTATTATTTGGGCCTCCTCTCTCTTTTATTGTGTTAATTCAGATAGAAGTTTGTTGATTTCATTTACATTTTCAAAAACCAACTCTTCTTTTTATTGTTCTGTATTGTTTTTGCAGTCACAATCTTATTTATTTTTGCTCCGATCTTTATTATTTCTTTCCTTCTACTAATTTTGGTTTGGTGCTCCTGCTTTCTTGGCTACTTGAGGTACAACATTAGTTTTTTATTTGATGTCTTCCTGCTTTTCTGATGTAGATGCTTATTGTTATAAACTTCCTTTTTAGTACTGCTGTTGCTGTGTTCCACACATTTTGGTACGTTGTGTTTACATTTTTATTTGTTTCAAGAAAGTTTTTTCTTTTTAATTTCTTCATGGATTTATTGGTCATTCAGGAGCATATTTAGTCTTCATGCGTTTGTATATTTTCTCTTTTATTGATTTCTACTTTTAGTCCATTATGGTCAAAAAAGATACTTGAGAAGAGGTGGAGCAGGATAGTCAAATAGAAGGCTTCACTGACTGTCCCCCAGTAGAAACACCAAATTTAACAACTTTCTACACAGAAAAAACATCTTCAAAAGAACCAAAAATCAGGTGAACACTCACAGTTCCTGGTTGTAATTTAATACACTGAAAGAGGCATTGAAAAGGTTTGAAAAGATGGTCTTGAATTGCCAATGCCAGCCCTCCTCCATCCACTGGCAATGGTTGTGTAGCATGAAGAGAGAATCTGTGCATTTGAGAGAGGAAGAGTGCAGTGGTTCTGGGACTACACTGAATTCAATGCTGCCCCATCACAGGAGAAAGTGAAACTGGTGCATGACCACAGAGGAAGCATTTAGACTGTCCCTAGCCAGAGAGGAATTGTCTGTTTCACATATACAACTTGAGTTCCATCAATCCTTGCAACTGTGGGCTAAAGTGCTGTGGGGTCCAAAACAAACTTGAAAAGCAGCCTAGCTCACAAGGACTGCAAATCCTAGGCAAGTTCCAGTGCTGGGCTGAACTTGAGGCCAGTGGACTTAGGGGCATGCAACCAACTGAGGCACCAGACACAGTGACTAAGGGAGTGCTTGCACCACTGCTCCCACAACCCTAGGCATCACAGCTCATGGCTACAAAAAAAAAAAAAGAAAGAAAGAAAGAAAAGAAAAAAGAAGAGCTCTTTCTACCACCTGAGAAGAGGAGAGAGAAGAATAAGGAGCACTTTGTCTTGCATTGTGGATACCAGCTCAGCCACAGTAGTATAAGGCACCAGGTAGAGCCATGAGGCCTCTATTTTAGGACCTAGCTCCTGGATGACATTTCTAGAGGCACTATCGGCCAGAAGGGAACTGAAATGCTTCCTTGAATGGAAGGACCCTGTCCTAGCAGAATCCATTACCTGATGAGTAGAGTCCTTGGGCCCTGAATAACCAGCAGTGATACCCATGTACTATGCTATGAGACTTGAATGAGACTCTGAGATGTACTGGTGTAGGAGAAACCCAGCACATTTCCAACTATGGTGACTACAGTGACAGATTTCTTCCACCTGAGAAAAGCAAATGGAAAAGTAAAGGGTATTTGTCTTGTACCTTAGGTAACAGCTTAGCCACAGTGGTATATATCACCAAGCAGGCTCACAGGGTTCCTGATTTCAGGCTTTGGCTGTTGGATGGCATTTTGGGGCCTACTCTTGGCCAGAGAGGAGGTCACTTCTCTGAATGGTAAGTCCCAGGCCTGGCAGCATCCACCACAAGCTGATTAAAGAGCCCTTGGCCTTAAGGGCCATTGGCAGTAGCCTAGGAGTACTCCCCATGGACTTGTGGAGGTGATGGCCACAGAAAAAGGCTCCTCTGAATGTGGAAAGGAGATGTAAGAGTGGCAAGGAATGTATTCTGTGGTTTGAAAGCCATTCAGCTGCAGTAGAATAGAGCACCAAATAAATTTCTGTTTATCGATGCCAGTCCCTGGCTCCAATGTGACACCTCTGGGCCCACCCAGTACCTAGTGAAACTCACTGCCCTGAAGGAAAAGACATAAACCTGACTGACTTTACCACCTGCTGATCATACTGCTGTAGGGTCTTGAACAAACATAAGTGGTAGCCAGGTAGTGGTTACAGGAAGCGGGGAAGACCAGGTGCTGTGCTGGCTTCATGTCTGACCCAGCAAATTTACAGTGGTGGTAGCAACAAGGGTGCCTGTGTCACTCTAGATGGCCCAACACAGATAGACACTGTGCTTGTCTAGGAGAAAGTAAAGGAAGAGAACAAAAATATCTTCTGGTAATCCAGATAATACCCCTTGACCTTATCCAAGACCACCAAATTGTACATCTACAAGTCTGCAAGAACCACAGTGTTACTTCACTTTGGGTGCCCGTTAAAGCAGATAAGGCTTAGGTCATAACACACAAGTTCTTCTGAATGCCTGGAAAGCCTTCTCAAGGACAGGTACAAACAAGCTCAGACAGTGAAAACTACCATAAATACCTAACTCTTAAATGCCCTAGATATTGATAGATATCCACGAGCATCAAGAGCATCCAGAAAAACAACAAGAACAACAACAACAACAAATGACCTCAACAAATAATAAAGACCTACGAAAGGCACAAGGGACCAATTCTGGAGAAAAAAAGATATGTGATCTTTCAGAGAGAGAATTCAAAATAGCTGTTTTGAGGAAACTCAAGGAAATTCAAGATAACATGGAGAATGAATTCAGAATTCTATCAGATATACTTAACAAAGAGACTGATATAACTAAAAAGAATCAAGAAATTATTGAGTGGAAAAATACAATTGACAGACTAAAGAACCCTTCAGAGTCTCTTAATAGCAGAATTGATCAAGCAGAAGAATTAGAACTAGTGAGCTTGAAGACAGGCTATTTGAAACTACATAGATGAGACAAAAGAGAAAAGAATGAAAAGAATAAAGTGTATATACAAGATCTAGAAAACAGACTCAAAAGGGCAAATCTAATAGTTATTGGCCTTAAATAGGAGGTAGAGAAAGAAACAGGTGCAGAAAGTTTATTCAAAGGGATAATAATAGAGAACTCCCCAAAGCTAGAGAAAGATACCAATACTCAAATACAAAGACATTATAGAACACCAAGAAAATTTAACCTCAAAGCATTTAATAATCAAACTCCCAAAAGTCAAGGAAAAAGAAATGAATCAAAAAAAAAAAAAAAATAGGGAAAAGAAACAAATAGCCAAATAACGTACAATAGAGCTTCAATATATCTGGCAGCAGACGTTTTCACGGAAAACGTTACAGGCTGAGAGAGTGGCATGACATATTTAAAATGCTGAAGGAAAAATCCTTTACCATAGAATAGTATATCTGATGAAAATATACTTAAAGCATGAAGAAGAAGCCAGACATGGAGGCCCATGCCTATAATCTCAGTACTTTGGGTGGCTGAGGTGGGCAGAGCACTTGAACCCAGGAGTTTGAGACCAGCCTGAGCAATGTGGTGAAACCACATCTCCACTAAAAATACAAAACTTAGCTGGGCAGGGTGGTGTATGCCTGTGGTACCAGCTGCTTGAAAGGCTGATGTGGGAGTATTGCTTGAGTCTGAGAGGCAGGTGCTGCAGTGAGCCAAGATCATGTCACTACACTGTAGCCTGGGTGACAGAGCAAGACCCTGAAGTAACAAAACAAAATAACAACAAAAAAACTTTTCTAGACAAAAGCTGAGGGATTTTTATTAACACCAAATTTGTCTTACAAGTAATGCTAAAGGAAGTAAAGTGAGTACTTCAGTCTGAAAGAAAATGATGTTAATGAGCAATAAGAAATCATCTGATGCAAGAACAGAAAATCAAACACATGTTCTCACTCATAGGCGGGTGTTGAACAATGAGAACACATGAACACAGGAGGGGAGCATCACACACTGGGGTCTGTAGGGGGAAATAGGGGAGGGACAGTGGGAGGTGGGGAGTTGGGGAGAGACAGCATGGGGAGAAATACCAGACATAGGTGATGGGGAGGAAGGCAGCAAATCACACTGCCATGTGTGTACCTATGTAACAATCTTACATGTTCTTCACATGTACCCCCAAACCTAAAATATAATTTTAAAAAAAGAAATCATCTGAAGGTACAAAACTCACTGGTAATAGGAAGCACACAGATAAAACACAGAATATTATAACAGTTAGTTAGTTAGCTGTGGAAGATAACTATACTCTTACCTTTTAAGTAGAAAGACTAAAAGATTAGCCAATCAAAAACAATAATTACAACTTTCAAGACATAAACGGTACAATAAGATATAAATAGAAACAATATATGAATAGATCATATAAATGGATAATATAATCATATAAATAAACAAATAGACTATAAATATAAATCATGTAAATAGCAACAACAAAACATTACAATAAGGGGGATGAAGTTTAAGTGTAAAGTTTTTATTAGTTTTCTTTTTGCTTGTTTATGCAAGTAGGGTTAAGTTGTTATAATGTTAAAACAATGTGTTTTCAAAGAGTATTTGCAAGACTCATGGGAACCTCAAGTTAAAAAATGCACAATGGATACTGTATACACTTGTACTAAGACAATATCTTCATTTTATTTTCTTTCCTTTACTTTATCATGTGATATAAGATTTATCGACTTCAATTCAGCTTTTAAGTGTTGTTAACTTTGTGTAATAGCACCAATCTCTGGTTGTACAAAGGATAGCTGTATTACATCATGCATAATTGTGACCATATTATTGTCTTTATTTGAAGATTAGTATGATTTCAGGAAGTGTGTGAACACTTATGGGTTCACGTGGACAAAGGCTGGACTTGTGATAGTTATTATTGTCAACTTGATTGGATTGAAGGATAAAAAGTATCATTTCTGGGTGTGCCTGTGACAGCATTGTGAAAGGAGATTAACATTTGGTTCAGTGGACTGGGAAAGGCAGACCCACTCTTAATCTGGGTGGGTAAAATTTAATCAGCTGCCAGCGTGGACAGAATAAAAAGCAGTCAGAAGAACGTGGAAAGACAGACTGGCTGAGTGTTCTTGCTTCCATCTTTCTCCTGTGCTGGATGCTTCCTGCCCTTGAACATCAGACTCCAAGTTTGTCAGCTTTGGCACTCTTGAACCTTCAACCAGACTGAAGGCTGTACTGTTGGCTCACCTACTTCTGAGGTTTTGGGACTCAGACTGTTTCCCTGCTTCTCAGCTTGCAGACAGCCTATCGTGGGACCTCAACTTATGATTGTTTGAGTCAATATTTCTTTATAAACACATGTCTAAATATGAATATATATGTATATATACTATTAGTTCTGTCCCTCTAGAGAACCTAATAGATACACAAAAAAATAAAAAGCAAGAAATTAAATCATACAACCAGAGAAAATCATCATCATTAAAAGATGGAAGACAAGAAGGAAAGAAAAAAGAAAAAGGAAATCACAAAACAATCAGAAAACAACAAAATGGCAGGAATAAATCCTTACTTATCAATAATACATAAATGGACTAAACTCTACAATAAAGACACATAGAGTGGCTGATGGGTAACAACAACAACAACAACAAGACCTAATGATGTATTGTCTTAGGAAACGCACTTCATTTGTAAAGATGCACATAGACTGAAAATAAAGTAATGAAAAAATACATTCCATGCTAAAAGAAACCACAAAAGAGCTCTACTTACATAAAACAAAATAGAGTTCAAGACAAAAACTGTAAGAAGAGACAAAGAAGGTTATTACATAATAATAGTGGAGTCAATTCAGCAAGAGAATATAACAATTGAAAACATATATTCATCCAACACTGGAATATTTAGATATATAAAGCAAATATTTTTAGACCTAAAGAGAGACAGTGACCTCAACACAATAATAGCTGGGGACTCTGGAGACTTCAGCCCTCCACTTTCAGCATTGGACAGATCTTCCAGACAGGAAATCAATGAAGAAACATTGGCCTTAATCTGCAGTATAGACCAAAGTGATCTAACAGATATTTACAGAATATTTCATCCAATGACTGCAGAACACTTTTTTTTTTCTCAGCACATTGATTATTCTGAAGGATAGACCATATGTTAGGTCACAAAAAAGTCTTAAAACATTTTTAAAAATTGAAATTATAGCGAGTATTTTCTCTAACCACAATGGAATAAAATGAGAAATCAGTAACAAGAGGAATTTTGGTAGCTATGCAAAAACATGAAAATTAAGCAATATGCTCCACAATGATCAGTGGGATAATGAAGAAATTTAAAAAATAAAAAATTTTCTTGACAAAAATGATAATGGAAATACAACATTCCAAAATCTATGGGATACAGCAAAAGTAGTACTAAGAGAGAAATTTATAGCAATAAGCAGCTACATATAAAAAGAAGAAAAACTAAATAAATATTAGGTTGGTGCAAAAGTAATTAATGTTTTTGCTGTTAAAGGTAATGAAAGGTAAGAAAAGAAATAGTAAGGATCAGAGCAGAAATAAATGAATTGGAAGTGAAAAAAATACAAAAGATCAATGACACAATCATAGGTTTTTTGAACAGATCAACAAAATTGACAAACCTTAGCTAGACTAAGGAAAAAAAGTGAATATCCAAATAAATAGAGTCAGAGATTAAAAGAGACATTACAATAGAAATAATAGAAATTCAAAGAATCCTTAGTGGCTACTGTGAACATCTATATTTCAGTAAATTGAAAAATCTAGAAGAAATGGATAAACTCCTAGATACATAACACATACAACCTGCCAGGATTGAACCATGAAGAAACCCAAAACCTGAGCAGACCAACAACCAGTAGTGACACCAAAGCCATAATAAAGTGATCCAGAAAAGATAATCTTGGGACCCAATGGCTTAACTGCCTAATTCTACCAAACATTTAAAAAACTAATACCAATCTTACTTGTGCTATTCAAAAAAGTAGAGCAGGAGGCAGCACTTCCAAACTCATTCTACAAGGTTAGTATTAGCCTAAATCAGACAAAGACTCAAAAAAAAGAAAACTACAGGCCAATATCCCTGATGAATATTGATGCAAAAATCCTCAACAAAATACTAGCAAATAGAATTCAACAACACATTAAAAAGATTATTTATCATGACCTAATGGGATTTAGCCCAGGAATGCAAAGATAGTTCAGCATATACAAATCGATCAATGTTATACATCATATTGACAAAATGAAGGACAAAAACCATATAATTATTTCAATTGATGCTGAAAAAACATTTGACAAAATTTAACATCCCTTCAATATAAAAACTTGAAAAATCTAGGAATAGAATGAATATACCTCAACATCATAAAAGTCATATATCACAGTCCCACAACTAGTATCATACTGAACCGAGAAAAGTTGAAAGCATTTCCTCTACAATCTGGAACATGACAAGAATTTAACTTCTACCATGTGTATTCAACATAGTAGTGGAAGTCCAAGCTAGAACAATCAGACAGGAGAACAAAATAAAGGTCATACAAATTGGAAAGGAAGTCAAATTATTCTTGTGTTCAGATAATATAATTTATGTTTGGAAAAATCTAAAGACTCCACAAACAAATGATTAGAATAGATCAACACATTCAGTAGAGTTACAGTATACAAAATAAACATAAAAATCTGTAGCATTTTTACATGCCAACAGCAAACAATCAGAAAAAGAAATTAAGAAAGTAATTTCATTTACAATAAATATAAATACAATAAAGCACTTAGAAATTAATTTAACCAAACAAATGAAAAATCTTCACAATGAAAACTATAAAACTATCTTCACAATGAAAACTATAAAAGAAACTGAAGAGGATGCAGAAAAAAGTGGATAATATTCCATGTTCATGACTTGGAAGAAAATATTTAAAATGTTCAAAGCAATCTACAGATTCAATGCAATTCTTATCAAAATACCAATTATATTCCTCACAGAAATAGAAAAAACTAGCCTAAAATTTACATGAAACCACAAAAGAGCCAGAATAGCCAAAGCTATTCTAAGCAAAAAGAAAAAATAAACTAGAGAAATAACATTACCGGACTTCAAATTATACTACAGAGTTATAGTAACGAAAATTGCATTTTACTGGCAAAAACAGACACAGAGACTAGTGGAACAGAATGGAAAATTCAGAAATAAATTCATACATCTATAGTGGTGCAGAGAAATAAAACTAGAACCCTATCTCTCACCATGTACAAAAATCAAATTAAAATGGAATAGAGACTTAAGTCTATGCCTCAAACAGTGAAACTACTATGAGAAAACTTTGGGGAAACTTTCCTGGACATTGGACTGGGCAAAAAACTTTTGAGTAATACTTCACAAGCAACAGGCAACCAAAGCAAAAATGGACAAGTGGGATCATGTCAAGATAAAAAGCTTTGTACAGAAAAAAAAAAAAAAAAAAAGAAAAAAAAAAATGAAGTGCAGAGACAACCCACAGAAGGAGAAAATATTTGCAAATTACCCATCTGACAAGGGGTTAATAACCAGAATATATAAAGAGCTCAAACAACTCTATCAGAAAAAAATCTAATAATCCAACCAAAAAAATGGATAAAAGATTTGAATAGACATTTCTTAAAAGAAACATACAAATGCCAAACAGGTATGTGAAAAGATGCTCAACACCACTGATATCAGAGTAAATCAATGCAAATCAAAACTACAATGAGTATCATCTCACCCATGTTAAAATAAATTTTATTCAAAAGACAGGCAATAACAAACACTGGTGAGAATGTGGGAAAAGAGAACCCTGTTACGCCTTTGGTGGAGATGAAAATTAGTACAATCACTATGGAGAACATTTTGGAAGTTTCTCAAAATACTAAAAATAGAGCTACCATATGATCCTGCAATCCCATTGCTAGGTATATACCCAAAGGATGGAAAATCAGTATATCAAAGAGACATCTGTACTGCCATATTTATTGAAGCACTATTCACAATGGCCAATATTTGGAAACAACTTAAGTGTCCACTAACAGATGAATGGAAGAGAAAATATGGTACATATATACAATTGAGTACTGTTTAGCTGTAAGAAGAATGAGGTTAGGAGAAATACCTAATGTAGGTGATGGGGGGATGAAAGCAGCAAACCACCATGGCATGTGTATACCTGTGCAACAATCCTGCAAAATCTGCACATGTTCCCCAGAATTTAAAGTAAAATTAAAAAAAGAAGGAAAAATGTTAATATTTCCATGTAATTGATGGCTTGTTCATTTTTAAAGTTTATATTTTGATAAAAAAATTCTTTGTACATTCCATTTTTAATATGTCTGTAGTTCCAAAGAAGGGGCATACCTTGTTTACTCTTTTAATCCCCTATAATTGCAAAATTTTGTTTCTCCAATTCTTTGAAATAATAAATTGGTTAGGATGAAAAGAAATGAGGTTCTGTCATTTGCAACAACATAGATAGAACTGGAGGTCATTATGTTAAGTGAAATAAACCGGGCACAGAAAGACAAATGTTGCATAGTCTCACTTATTTGTGGAAGACAAAAATAAAAACAGTTGCACTCATAAAGATAGAAAGCAGAAGGATGAAATACTATGCAGCCATAAAAAATGATGAGTTCATGTCCTTTATAGGGACATGGATGAACCTGGAAACCATCATTCTCAGCAAACTGACACGAGAACAGAAAATCAAACACCGCATGTTTTCACTCATAGGCGGGTGTTGAACAATAAGAACAAATGGACACAGGGAGGGGAGCATCACACATTGAGGTCTGTTGGTGGGGATTAGGGGAGGGACAGTGGTGGGTAGGAAGTTGGGAAAGGATAAAATGGGGAGAAATGCCAGATATAGGTGATGAGGATGGAGGCAGCAAACCACATTGCCATATATGTACCTCTTGCACTTTAGGTTCTGGGGTACATGTGAAGGACATACACATGTGTATGTCCTTGCACTTTAGGTTCTGGAGTACATGTATATGTTTCTCACATGTACCCCAGAACCTAAAGTGCAATAAAATATATCTATGTAAAGTAGAAGGATGGTTACCAAAGGATAGGAAGGTTAATGAGTGGCTGGGGAGGATGTGGAGATGGTTAATGAGTACTAAAAAATAATTAAAAATAATGAATAAGACCTAGCATTTACTAGCACAACAGGGTGACTACAGTCAAAAATAATGTAACTGTATATTAAAAATAACTGGAAGAGTACAATTGGCTTGTTTGTAAGGTAAACAATAAATGGGGTGTGGATATCCCTTTCACCCTGATGTGAGTATTATGCACTGTATACCTGTGTGAAAATATTTTATGTAACCCATAAATATATGCAGCTACTATGTACCCACAAAAGTTAATAATTTAAAAAAGATACATGATAGAATTTCTACTTTTAAAAATTTGTTACAACATGTTTTATAGCCCAAGATATGGTCTATCCTGGAGAACGTTCTATGAGCTAAGTAGATATATACATGAATATTCATATACATGAAAACATTTAAAATATAAAAATATAAAGTATAATATATTACATATTTTATATAGCAAATAAAAATATACTCTATGTTATATGAATACAAGTAAGTATAGTATATATCATATAAAATGTATTTGTAACATTTTCATGAAAGTTTAGTTTGTAATTTCAACTCAGTGAAGAAATTATTCAGCCTTCACCCCCTAAAGGAAGTATTTATTTTATTTATTTAAACTTAAGTTCAGGGGTACATGGGCAGGATATGCACATTTGTTACATAAGTAAACATGTGCCATAGTGGTTTGCTGCATAAATCATGCCATCACCTAGTTATTAAGCCCAGAGTCCATTAGCTATTCTTGCTGATGCTCTCCCTCTTCCCCCACCACCCTCCGATAGGCCTCAGTGTGTGTTGTTGGTCCTTTCATGTGTCCATGTGTTCTCATTATTCAGCTCTCACTTGTAAGTGAGAACATGCAGTGTTTGGTTTTCTCTTTCCGTGTTAGTTTGCTGAGTATATTGGCCTTCAACTCCATCCATGTCCCTGCAAAGGGCTTGATTTCATTCTTTTTATGGCTGTGTAGGATTCCATGATGTGTATATACCATATTTTCTTTATTCAGTCTATCATTCATGGGTATTTAGGTTGATACCATGTCTTTGCTATTGTAAATAGTGCTGCAGTGAACATACATGTACACGTATCTTTATAAGAGAATGATTTATATTCCTTTAGGTAATGGGATTGCTGGTTCAAATTGTATTTCTGTTTCTAGGTTTTTGAGGAGTTACGTCACTGTCTTCCACAATAGCGAAACTAATTTGCACTCCTACCAACAATGTAAAAGTATTCCTTTTTCTCCACAACCATGTCAGTATCTGTTGTTTTTTGACCCTTTAACAATAGCCATTCTGATTGCTGTGAGATGGTATCTCATTGTGGTTTTGATTTGCATTTCTCTAATGATCAGTGATGGTGAGCTTTTTTTCATATATTTTTTGGTCACATGTATGTCTTCTTTTGAGAAGTGTCTGTTGATATTATTTTCCCACTTTCTAATGTCTTTTTTTCTTGTAAATTTGTTTAAGTTCCTTATATGTGCTGAATGCTAGACCTTTGTCAGATGGATCGATTGCAAAAATTTTCTCCCATTCTGTAAGTTGTCTCTTCATTCTGATGATAGTTTCTTTAGCTGTGCAGAAGCTCTTTAGTTTAATTAGATCCTATTTGTCAATTTTTGCTTTTGTTATGATTGCATTTGGTGTCTTTGTCATGAAAACTTTGTCCATATCTATGTCCTAAATGATATTGCCTAGGTTGTCTTTCAGGATTTTTATAGTTGCTGGGTTTTACATTTAAGTCTTTGGCCCATCTTGAGTTGATTTTTATATGTGGTGTGAGGAACAAGTCCAGTTTCATTCAGTCTTCTCCATATGGCCAGACAGTTATCCTAGCATCATTTATTGAATAGAGAATCCTTTCCTCACTGTTTGTTTTTGTCATGTTTATCGAAGATCAGATAGTTGTAGGTGTGAGGTCTTATTTCTGGGCTCTTTATTCTGTTCCATTGCTCTATGTGTCTGTTTTTGTACCCCTACCATGTTGTTTTTGTCACTGTAGCTCTGTTGTATAGTTTGAAGTCCAGTAGTATAGTGCCTTCAGCTTTGCTTTATTACACTTGCCTTGTCTATTCATTCTCTTGTTTAGTTCCATATGAATTTTTAAATGGCTTTTTCTAATTCTTTGAAGAATGTCAGTGGTACTTTAACATAAATAGCATTGAATCTATAAATTGCCTTGGGCAGTATGGGCATTTTCCCAATATTGATTCTTCCTATTCATGAGCATGGAATATTTTTCCATTTGTTTATGTTATCTCTGATTTCTTTGAGCAGTAGTTTGTAGCTCTCCTTGAAGTGGTTCTTCACTTACTTTGTTAGCTTTATTTCTAGGTATTTTATTCTTTTTGTCACGACTGTGAATGGGAGTTCACTCATGATTTGGCTTTCAGCTCTTGGCTTGCCTATTGTTGGTGTATAGAAATACTAACACTGGACCGAGGGTTTCCAAGATGACGCGGTAGGAACAACTCAGGATTGCAGCTCTCAGTGAAGGTGCAGAGGGTCATATACCAGAAGAACTACTGCTGCACTCAGCAGAAGGAAACAACAACATGGGACTGAAGCCACTTCCTGCTCCTGACTAACTGTATGGACGTGGGAAAGCTGTGTGATCTCTGTGAACCTCCTAATCTTCATTTCTAAAATGGTTTGTGTCTTTTAGATTACAACAATTCCTTGTACAAATGATGCTGGCACAAGGCTTCCAACCCATCCCATTTTCTGACCTGGAGAATGAAAGCATCGTGTCTTTGGGCTCCTTAGATCAGTTATGTGGTGAATTACATTTATAGACTTGCATATGTTGAACCAGCCTTGCATCTCTGGGATGAATCCTACTTGATCATGGTGACACCCTATCATCAAAATTGAAAGAGCTAGAGGAGCAAGATCAAAAAAACTCAAAACCTAGCAGAAGACAAGAAATAACTAAGATCAGAACAGAACTGAAGGAGATAGAGACACAAAAAACCTTTTAAAAAATTAATAAATCCAGGAGCTGGTTTTTTGAAAAGATCAACAAAATAGACAGACCACTAGCCAGATTAATAAAAAAGAAAAGTTAGAATAACCAAATTGAAGCAATAAAAAACGATAAAGTGGATATCACCACAGATTCCACAGAAATTCAAACCATCATCAGAGATTATTACAAACAACTCTATGCACATAAACTAGTAAACCTGGAAGAAATGGATAAATTCCTGGACACTTGACTCCTCCCAAGCCTAAAACAGGAAGAACTTGAAACCCTGAATAGACCAATAACAAGGTCTGAAGTTGAGGCATCAATTAAGAGCCTACCACCCATAAAAAGCCCAGGTCCAGATGGGTTCACAGCTGAATTCTACCAGACATACAAAGAGAAACTGATACCATTCCTTCTGAAAGTATTCCAAATAATCCAAAAAGAGAGAATCCTTCCCATATCATTTTATGAGACCAACATCATCCTGATACCAAAGCAGAGACTCAACAAGAAAAGAAAACTTCAGGCCAATATCCATGATGAACATAGATGCAAAAATCTTCAATAAAATACTGGCAAGCCGATTGCAACAAGACACAGACCTAATCTATAACATTCTGCTCCCTCCATCCAAAGTCTCATGTTCTTCTCACCCTGCAAAATGCAATTGTCTTTGCAACAGTATCCCAAATTCTTAATTCATTACAGCATTAATTCAAAAGTTAAAAAAAAAAAAAAAAAGAAATACTAACACTGATTTTGTATCCTGAGACTTTGGCTGAAGTTGTTGATCAACTGAAGAAGCTTTTTGGCTGAGACAATGCAGTTTTCTAGATATAAGATCATGTCATCTGCAAACAAAGATAGTTTTACTTGAAATGGAGCATTTTAAAAAATAAAAAATTGAAGTATTCAATAATGTTAGTACAATTAACTGTGGATTTAAAAACCAAGAGTAGACCCTTACTTCAAATAACACACAATACATTTTAGATAAAAGAACTAAATTTTAAAAATAAACAGACCAAAACCAAATAATGCTGACTACTGTCATATCAAAACAAAAGCACAAAAAATTAATACATGATTGTGATGAGGAAAGTCCATTTCACCAAATCAAAAAATCTTGAAGTCATTGAGAAAAAATTAATAAATACAATTTCATTAAAACAAACACTGGTTATGGAAGACAAACATTGGGAAAAATATTTGCAAAATGGAAGTAAAAAGAAATTTTAAAAATTGCTGCAAAACATGGAGAAAAGCTCATCAGAAGATGATATGTGGACTAGGGAATACAGTATCAAATATAAGAATAAGGAATATTCAGGGCATGCTATTGGAATACTAAAGGGATTATGGAACCAGGTTTTTGACAGTGACATCACTCTTTTTTAAGTGACATCTATTCTTAGAACAAATAAGCTAAGTTTCAATGAGAAGTGCAAATTATCTGTTAAAAAAGCCTTATTCTCCATCTTTGTCAATGGTCAAATGAGGGAATTGACAAAATCCTATTGAGTGCAACCAAAATTTGTTATGAAAACACAAAAGTGTAAACCGTTTAGAAGAGGCGTCTAGATATTCTGTTCCAGGAAGATTTTAAGAAGACAATTCATAACCATTTGTGCATTATAATAGATCTTCAAAATGGAACCAAAATGTAGTTTTAGTTTACAGGTAAGGAGTTATATAGATTGTATCTTAAGCTCGCTCCAATACATCTTCATATCAATAATCTTTATTCCAAGATTCTGGCCTACAGTGTGATCAAGTGTCAATTATCCAATCTAATGGCAGGCTATCTACGTGCAAAAATAATAATAGTTTCACTATCCAAATTATATTTTATTCATGTTATTAAATCATTTTATATTCCTGCAACTAACCACCGGTAATAAATGTATTTAAACCATTACCTATCAAAGCATTATTTCATTCTATATAAAAAAGAAACGAGGTAGATGCATACTGATGCAATGAGACATCAACATGTAATATTATGTTTTTCATGGAAAATTCAAAGGAACTATATTTGATTTGGAAGTGCTTAGCATTGGGGGTTAATACATGCAAGGTTTAATTATTTTTTTCTCATAGAGACTCTCTCTCTCTGTTACCCAGCCCTAAGGGCAGTGGCATGACCACAGCTCACTGCAGCCTTGAACTCCTGTGCTCAAGGTATCCTCCTGCCTCAGTCTCCTGAGTAGTTGAAACTATAGGCACTCACTATCATGCCTGGTCAATATTTTAGATTTTGTAGAGATGTAGAGATGGGGTTTCGCTATGTTGTCCAGACTGGCCTCAAACTCCTGGCCTGAAGTGATCCTCTTGCCTTGGCCTCCCAAAGCGCTGAGATTACAGCTGTGAGATACCACATCCAGCTCAAGTTTTAATTGTAGCATTACCATTGACTAACCTGGACTTTTCAGTACCTGTAAATAAAATTGAAGTTATTTTCCTCTTTGATGAAAATACTTATTTCCTAATGTGGAGAAGTGAATTTTTTTTTCAATAGTTGTATTTTAATATGAACTAACATATACTCAACTTTTCAAAAGGCTTTTATACTTTTCAAATATTGGAAATGAGATTTAGAATGAAACTGAGTAAATCTGTTAAAGCTTTATTAAGGAAAGACTTGGGAAAACCTTGAAATGCCAGAAAGCCCTATAAGAAAAAGTGGAGAAATAGAATTGGAATCTGCAGAACAGCATCTGCCACTATCATTATTAAACTTTCTTTGGCATCACCAAATGAAGTTTTCAATACAGCTTTGTTCATGCCATTGTGCTTAGCACTGAATAAGTCAGGCTGAACAGCCTCTTGTTTATGTCTGTCTAGTCATGCAACCAGAGCTGACCATACTGTCTACAAGGGAGATCAAAGTACATGAATTCGAACATATCTATAGTAAATTAGCAAATGCCATATGTATTCAATACAAGTAAAAATAGTTAACCCATTACTTTCAATATGTAATGTTTGTTCTTTTTATAAAAAGTTTTCAACTTTTATTTTAGATACAGGGGTACATATGAAGGTTTTTACATGGGTATATTGCACCCAGATAGTGAGCATAGTATCCAATAGGGGGTTTTTCAACCTTTTCTCTCCCCTCCCCCACCTTCTAGTAGTCTTCAGAGTCTATTATCCCCATGTTTATGTCTGTGTGTGCTAAATGTTTAGCTCCTACTTATAGTGACAACATGTGGTATTTAGTTTTCTGTTAGTGCATTAATTTGCTGAGGATTATGGGCTGTAATTCCAAACATGTTGCTGCAAAGGACATGATTTCATTCTCTTTTTATGGCTGCATAATATTTCATGTTGTATATATTCCACATTTTCTTTGTCCAATTCATCATATTTAGGCACCTAGGTTGTTTCTATGTCTTTGCTATTGTGAATAGCGCTGTGATGAAAATAACAGTACATGTGTCTTTTTAGAAAATGATCTATTCTTCTTTGGGTATATGCCCAGCAATTGGATTGCTGAGTTGAATGACAGTTCTGTTTTAAGTTCTTTGAGAAAGGTTCAAATCACTTTCCACAGTCGTGCATCACATCCTTTCCTTTCCAAAGCTTTCTCAACAGAGTGAGGCACTTTTTTTTCAGATAAGCTCCTACAAATTACTGAAAGAAAGTCACATTGCTACCTTCATTTGTTTATGAAGTACCAAGAAAGTTGGGAATCTTGCTGAGGAAATCTATTATTTCTACAATGACTTTGAAACAATTGAACAACCCTGTTTGGTTTAATTAAGGATACTATGTGATATGGTTTGGCTCTGTGTCCCCATACAAATCTCATGTTGAATTGTAATCCCCAGTGTTGGAGGTAGGGCCTGGTGGAGGGTGATTGGATCATGGGAGTGGTTTCTAATGGTTCAGCACCATCCCTTAGTTCTGTCTTGTGATAGAGTTCTCACAAGATCTGGCTGTTTAAAAGTGTGTGGCATCTCCCTCTTTACTCTCTGTCTTCCTCCTGCTTTAGCAATGTAGGACATGCTGGCCTTCCATTCACCTTCCACTGTTGTAAGTTTCCTGTTGTTAGTTTGCTATGGCAAAATTCAAGTTATATCCCCACTAAAGGAATATAAACGAAGAAAATAAAACATACTGCTCACCTCCTACAAATGAAATTTGGATATGTTTAGTCATTGTATTTTCCCTTAGGTTCTGTTTTAATGACTAGGAGGACTATATGTCACAAAAACATAATTGCTGCAATGAATAAAATTGAGGCTAAATCTTTGGGCATATCGATTATCATTTCTTTAGAATAAATTTTAGAAACAGAGTTGTTGCATCCAAAATATCCATATTTTAAAGCAGTAAATCCAAATGGATAAAACATACCCCTGAAAATTTTAATTATTTTATGTTCTCTTTGGATTGCACAAGATAGCCATCTCTCTGGACGAAGTGTGGGCATTTTTGATCATATTAATTTCAACTTGGACAATATATAAAAAGATAAATAATATATAAAAAGATAAATAACAAAATAACAGAGCTTTAAAAGTGATAAAAGATGTTTTACAGTTATTAATAATACATTGTACCTCAGGGAAAAGACATGTATTGAAGAGAATATTCAATGCATTCAGAGAATGTGCTAATGACTATAAAAAGTTTATAAGAAGCTAAAGGAGAAAAATTACTCATTTTAATGGATTTGCTATATTGCATTTACATGGAAAGAGATAGTGGTACCCCTTACTTTATTTTATGTCAATACATGAGTACCCTTTAATGAATGAAATAGTCTCTGCTAAATATCATAAGCAAAAAATATTAAAAATAGAGATATTTGCTGTTTGCTTCAGAGCTATGAAAATGAAATTTCATTAGTGGCTGTTATCTGGTTTAATATGATAGAGGTACACCAAATATGAGATTATAAATACTGAATTGTGTTAATGTGAAGAGAATAGAAAAATTGGTGCTTTTAATTTGCCGATGTGCAACTCTGTTAAAAACTGCATTTTAGTTGTACGTGGCTTATTATTCAGAGCTTAATGCTGAAAACTAGAAAATCTTTCTAGTTATCTTAGTTTGGCAAAAATCAACACTTACTTCTTCCATTGAAATAAGTATGGGAATTGTATGATGTGGGGCAATAAAAAGAGTGCAGGGATTTGGAATCAGAAAAACCTGGGTACAAATCTTGAACCTGGCATTTAGTAAATATGTAAATTTGGTCAATGTTGTATGTAAAATATCACATTAATACATATTGTTTTTACCAAGATTTGTTTGTAAATCAGAATAGATAAAGGTTTATGATTTTTTCCTTTTTTTTTTTGTGATGGAGTCTTACTCTGTTGCCCAAGCTAGAGTGCAATGGTACAATCTCAGCTCATTGCAACGTCCACCTTCTGAGTTCAAGTGTTTCTCCTGCCTCAGCCTCCTGAGTAGCTGGAACTACTGGCATGTGATACCACACCTGGCTAATTTTTATATTTTTAGTAGAGATGGGGTTTCATCAAATTGGCCAGGCTGGTCTTGAACTCCTGACCTCAGATGGCTCCACTCACCTTGTTCTTCCAAAGTGCTAGGATTACAGGCATGAGCCACTGTGCATGGCCAGGTTTACGATTCTTAAGTAATGCAAAATTGACTATATTAGTCAAGATAGAGTGATATAAATAGAAAATCCTAAAATTTTCAATGATTTAATACAATGAAGGCTTGTGATATGGTTTAACTCTGTGTTTCCTTCCAAATCTCATCTCAAATTATAATCCCCATAATTCCCACATGTCAAGAAAGAGACGAGGTGGGAAATGTTTGGATCATGGGGGCAGATTCTCCCATGCTGTTCTTGTGATAGTGAGTGAGTAATCATGAGATCTGATGGTTTTATAAAGCAGTTTTCTTCGCTCTTGCTTGCTTTCTCTTGCTTGCTGCCATGTAAGATGTGCCTGCTTCCCCTTTTGCCATGATCGTAAGTTCCCTGAGGCATCCCCAGCCCCGCAGAACTGTGAGTCGATTAAACCTCTTTTCTTTATAAATTACTCAGGTCCAAGAGTTCTTACAGTTCTTACAGCTATGTGAAAATGGACTAATACACTTTATTCTTGATTATGTGATGGATGTAAATCACCAGGTTGAGGGAGGCATTTGTTGGCTCTGTCATCCCCTATATCAGAGACTTCTGGTAGCTGGAAAACACAAAGACAGAGAAAGCATGGAATCAGGTGGGAGGCTTTAGTGGGCCAAGCATGAATGTTATATATATCATGTGCATTTATGTTCCATCAGCCAAATTCGGTCACATGGCATAAAAATAGGCATACTGTGTACTCAATAAAAAGATGAAATAATTTCAGTATCTGCTCATTGACTAAGTGACTTACGCCAATTTAACTGATGTAAGTAATCTAAGGTGATTGACCTAAGCCAGTTTAGCTATTCACAAATATTAATATTAGTTTTTTTTTTTTTTTGAGACAGAGTCTCATTGTCACCCAGGCTGGACTTCAGTGGCATGATCTTAGCTCACTGCAACCTCCACCTCCCCGGTTCAAGTGATCCTCCCACCTCAGCCTCCCTAGTAGTTGGGATTACAGGTGCCCACCACCATGCCCAGCTAATTTTTGTATTTTTAGGAGAGACAGCCTTTCACTATGTTGGTCAGGATGGTCTCAAACTCCTGGTCTCAGGTGATCCATCCACCTTTGTCTCCCAAACTGCTGGGATTATATATGTAAGCCATCATGCCTGGCCAGTTTTCTTAAAAGTAGATATTACTGGTCTCTAGTCATAGTGATTATTAATGAGAACACATGATATTAGTTTTCTGTTCTTATGTTAATTTGTATAGGGTAATGGCCTCCAGCTGCATCCATGTTTCTGCAAAGGACATGAATCAGTGATTTGTATGGCTGCATAGTATTCCATTTTATAGATGTATCAAATTTTCTTTATCCAATCCACTGTTGATGGGCACTTAGGTTGATTTACTGAAGTTAATTCTTAAAAGATATATTTCCACATTTTCTGGTTTTGATGTTTTTGGAGATCTGATTCAGATAAAGATTTGCTAGATTGTATTTATTTCTTTATCCTCCTTCTACTTTCCCCAAAATTTCAAGTAGTTAATATCAGGTATAAGATTAATTTATAAACTGCTTCTTGAAACCGCTAAGCTTGTCATTAATTTTCCTATGTTTTCCTAATGAAAGAATATGTGAAAAAGCATCATAAATCCAACAACTATTTATTGAGAAATAAGTAAACTGAGATGTGAATGGAAAGTCAGGCATGTGAAGTTAGATGGAGGAAACAGCTAATGCAAAAGCTATTAAGGCAGGTGCAGTCCAGGAACAACAGCCATCTTTTTCCTCAAGCAAAAAGGGGTAGAAAGTAAAAACCAGAAATGGGGCTGAGTGGAGCAATGTAGGAGACACATTGGAAGCAGGTGTCTGATGATATAATGCATTGTAATCTATCTTCCAAAACACTCTTCTGGACAATTGCACACTTCAACCAACACTTTCTTTTTAGGATATGTTAGTGTTAATGCATTCACTTTTTCTTATGCAGTTTATAGATACCATTTTCTCCTATGGCTGCATTTTATTGGATTGTTAATCTACATCCAGTTTTGAATGTCTGAAAGCTCTGTGACCCGATGAACACAGTTGCCAGTCACTTCTTGGCTCATTTACACCTGCCAAAAGATGGTGAGCATTGGACATCTGTGCACTTTATTGATATATGTTTTATATATATAATCTTAATTACTTTTTACACTGAGTTGAAAAGTTTGTGATGTGACACTGGTTCTTTAGCCTATAAGCAAAGTTTGGCTCTTGTACTTTAATGAATGCATGACTGGATAGATCCTATGCATATTACATATGTTCATTGGCAGTCTTAAGCTCCTAAAGGATTGAGACAGTTTAGGTCTGACTACCCTTAACATTACTGCTTTAATGGCAGGTGTGAATATGCTTATTATGCTGCAGCTGATGACGAAAAACAGCTGGTTAACGTCTGAAGTGCAGCACCAGCTATAAATGCCTCTATAATAAGAAAGTGTTTCTTTTCTTTTCTTTTTCTTTCTTTCTTTCTTTTTTTTTGAGACGGAGTTTCGCTCTTGTTACCCAGGCTGGAGTGCAATGGAGCAATCTCGGCTCACTGCAACCTCCGCCTCCTGAGTTCAGGCAATTCTCCTGCCTCAGCCTCCTGAGTAGCTGGGATTACAGATATGCACCACCATGCCCAGCTAATTTTTTTGTATTTTTAGTAGAGACTAAACATGGTGAAACCATGTTTCACCATGTTGACCAGGATGGTCTCGATCTCTTGACCTCATGATCCACCCGCCTCGGCCTCCCAAAGTGCTGGTATTACAGGCGTGAGCCATTGCGCATGGCCAGAAAGTGTTTCTTTTCTATAACAACTATGAATGGGAAAACATAACATATTTTTGTGCCCACAGCTTAGACAATATTGTTAAGTGACTTGAAGACCAGTTTCTGGGTCTCTTCCATGCTGTTTCATGTATTTCATAGTTTGGCAGCTATTTAGAACACTCTGAATATTATTGGCTTAAATAGCCAATTTATACTTGCTCTCTAATATTGAAATATTCCAAAGAGAATCATTATATTTCTGCAGTCGTACTACATAACCCGTCTTGTTAATACAGGGAAACAAACTCCCACAGGTCGAACAGTCTGAGCTATTTGCATCGTCATACTCTGAAGCTTGCAATAATTTTTCTTCCTCTAGGCTAGCAAAACAAATACATTTGTATAAATGATGTGAACAATTAAAGAAAAAAGTTAAATTAGAATACTTTAAAGGAATGCCACCTTCTAGATAAAACCATTAGTGACTGTTTCATAAAATCCTCACTCTATCAAACTCATGCAAGATTGGACAGAAATTCCAGAAGTTGAATCTCTCATACTTACTTAGCTGCCAAAAGGTAAATATTATCTCTAGAAAATGTGTTTAAAGTTTTACATTACAGAGGCACTGATGCTTCTAGGATTCCTTATTCTGTCCTAAGTATTACAGAACAGGTTTAAAAGCTCACAGTCTGACTCTGCCAAGATTTCTCATTTGTGAAATTTACTTTACTGCACAGAATGAACAAAAATGCTTTCCAAAGGATTATCTGCAAATGATCCAAAAATGTCTTTGTGAGTACTTTTATTTAATTTTTGAGATCACCACTTACAGCTGTGATTTGGCAAGTGTTTCTTTTTTTACCTCATCATCTTTCACAGATTATGAAAAATGAGTTTTAATCCAATCTTATCTGCGAATTTTGTTACCTTTCTTCAATGTTAAGAGCAACTTTTTGTGAGAGCAACTGGCTGAGGCTTAGATATGGGTGTTTTTTTTTTTTTTTTCAAAAAAGCTAAGAATAGTGAAAGGATATTTATTGATATCTTATTACATAGTAAACATGTTAAACAAGATAATATTCCTGCCCTCCAGCAGTTTATACTGTATCGAAGGACTGGAGCATATAAAAAGGAAGCTCAATATAAATCTTATGTTTGTGTGTTAGGGGCTATGAGAGGGGAAATGCAATCAGAGAGAAGACTTCCTGAAGGAAACAATATCTAATCTGAGAGTTGAATAATATATGGGGTTGCCCGGAAGAAGAATGGGGATAGTCAAAGGAAGGATGGCTCAGGTAAAGGGCCCAGCATTTGCAGAACCCTTGAGTTGAGAGGACATGATCTGTTCTGAGAATTGAAAATAAATAGTAAGTTATCAACTGCATTTACTTAAAACACAATGGTGTCTTAGTCATCTTGCGCTGCTATAACAGAATCCCATAGACTGGTGTCTTAAACAACGGACACTTATTTGCCACAGTTCTGGAGACTGGGAAGTCCAAGATTAAGACCGTGGCAGATTTGGTTCTTGGTTAAAGCCTTCTTCCTGGCTTGCAAAATGGTCACCTTTTTATTGTAACCTTACATAGCTGAGCCAGGAAGCTCTGATATCTCCTCTTTTTATTATAAGGGCATTAATCCCATCATGGGGCTTCCACCTTCATGACCTTATCTAAACCCAATTACTTCCCATAGGTCTCAGCTCCTGATGTCATCACTTTTGGAGATAGGGCTTTACTGTATGAATTTTGGGCAGAGCACAAACATTTAGTCCATACAAATGCAATTTTTCTTAATATATAAAAATAAATTTCAAACTTTTGTTAAATTATTTATTTTTACTAACTTAACAATAGTGTATAGGACTTTATTCCTAAGTGCTCACTAAAAATCTTCAGGTGGAATAAGACACCTATAAAATGATTTTTTTATCTAGTTCTCCCCAGAAACCTCGAAACTGATATTTTCTAAAATGATTTTCTTAGTATTTTCTCTGAACAAAATATATTTCAATTTTGACTGAAAGGGTTGTGCAAACTCTGGAGAGGAATGTTTTGTTGAGCTAGAATTCTGCATAGTAGACATAGGCCAGGACCAGGACAAAATCACCTTTAACTGCTCAGCTTTTATATTTGTCAAATAAAGGTAATTATCCTTAGCTGTCTCCTTTCCTGCTTCCTTCCAAACTCAATTTTCTTAGTAGCGAAGAAAGTCACATTAAAATTCTACTTTAGAAAGGCTAAATGGCATAGTCTAGATAGGTTTTATTTGAAAACTAACAAAAAGATTATATCAGTCAGAGTCCAAGAGGAGACAACAGAAGCCACAATAATTCGAAGAAGAAAAACTTAATATAAGAATTATACCTTAAAACTTATAATTATCAATTATCACTTAGAACTATTAGCTATAACTTAATAGGGAACTAACTATTAAGATGCCTAAAGAATCCTGAAGCCTATCCTAGGATTAAGAAAGAGTATAAGGAAGAAACAGACTTGGAAGGATGGCTTCTCCCCGTGTCTGGGATTCAGACCTCATTAGAGAAGGTGTGGTTGTAGCCCACTAGATGACAGAGAAGTTCATGGGGGTTGCATGGCCAAAGGGGGCCTACAGTTTCCAGGCAGTAGGGGGCGCAGGTGAGCCGATGCTGCAGGTGGGTGCACAAAGGAGTTGAGATGTTGAGTCAGCAGGTGTGTGATGAATGCTTACGGAGGGCTGCAGCAGAGTAGTCACCAGACTGGACTTGAGACTGAGAGTGCACCAAGTGGCTGCATGCTCTCGAACAGTGGTAGGATGTCCACTGCATATGCCCACCCACCTCTGGCTGCCACTGATAGGGACAAGAAAAAAGAAAAAAATAGGCCATATAAGCAACAGAACGAGAAGCTCTTTTTTCCTGTAATAGCCTTCCCATCGCTCTCTACTGAAAACAACAAAAAATCAAAAAAACATAACTTTGTAGTTACTGAAAAGGAGAATTGCTTAAATGGATTCACTTCATTGTCATAGAGGAGATCACAAACTGTACATTTGGATTTGAGAAGCAACAATTTGATAAATGGCACAGAGAGAAATGGAAGATAAATTGGCAAAGGCAAATTATAATCTTAACTAAGGGAAATATGTAGGTGCCTGTACATGTGACTGCTGTTCCTCTTCTTGTACTCCGTGGAACAACATACCTAGAATTTGATCCTGAGGAAATATTGCAGTAGTGAAAATTTCATTGATTTTCCCTTATTTTTCTTCATTCTGCTCCTTCTACATATGTGCATATGCACAAGTGCACACACACACACACACGTACATACACATAAGCCTCACCTGAATCTCTAAAACAATCTGCCTATTTGTGAAGTAGCAATTAAAATATGTATTCACAGTATTGTAAGGGTTAAAAAAATGATGTTTGTGAACACCCAGCCCATTGCAGATACTAAGAAAATGTTTGATAAATTCAAATCCTTTGTAATTTTTGACTCAATGACTATTGCTTAGCAGAATACAAATGAGAAGGACTAGAGTTGGGTTTTCGCTTTACATATTTGGAGGAAACATCACAGAAGATCCTAATGGAGAGAGTTCAAAGAAAAAATTAGAAAAATATCTATGCTCTGCAATTAAATTGATTTAGGCTTTGTAAACTGAAATTACAAACTCATTTTGTAAAAGCCTCAGACTTCTACACTTCTATGAGAAGATAACGATTAACTGCTACCCTATTTACAGAGATGTTTGAAAGTTACAATGTAGGGTTGATCAATCAAGTGGTTATTTTTAATAAAGTCTCTCCTTTCTGCTTGATAATTACCTTTCACATTCAACATGTACTACTAGCTAAGCACACATATATGTGTGTGTACAGACACTCACACACTTATTTACTCCAGCTAGCAGAAAATATTCTTAGTTGAAACATGAATAAAACTACTTATCTCCAAACTCCAGCATTAGTCATATTCTGTGTTCTTTTATGCCTTACAGTTCTTGGTGTTTCCCAATCATATACCATCTTATGTCATCAAATCATGCCATTTCTTCTACCTGGACTGCTTTTGAAAGATAATGCATCCTTCAAGCTTTACTGAGGTGCAAACAAGAATTGGTCACTCTGTCCTTTGACTTATCCCACTACCGTCCGCTCCACCCACCCCAGCATGTGGTCTACACACCCCTTTCACGGTGTATTTTCTTGTGTTTCTAGCTTGTATATGTCTGCTGTGTCCAAATAAATGCTCTTGAATGAGAGGTCCAACGTCTCCTTTGTGTAATATGTAAGAGAGGAAAGATGTCTTTTCCTCACCAATTCTAGGTTCATGGCTAAGGCCCCTATAATGAAAACGAAAACACATTAGCAAGAGAAGCATATAATTTAATAGAACACGAAGACTTCACAGGAAATGAAGACCTACAAAAACAGTCAAACCTGAGAGTTTTTTGTTTTGTTTTTATTTTGTTTATTTTATTTTATTTTGAGACAGAATCTCTCTGTTGCCCAGGCTGGAGTGTGGTGGCATGATCTTGGTTCACTCTGCCTCCCAGGTTCAAGCGATTCTCCTGTCTCAGCCTCCCGAGTAGCTGGGAGTATAGGAACACACCACCACACCAGGCTAATTTTTGTATTTTTAGTATAGATTCAGTTTCACTATGTTGGCCAGGCTGGTCTTGAACTCCTGACCTCAGGCAATCCACCTGCCTTGGCCTCCCAAAGTGCTGGGATTATAGGAATGAGCCACTGCACCCTACCCTGTGTTTTGATGAAGAGTGGATTGTCATGGAGAAAGGGCAAAGAGTACAATCCAGTGGTAATAAACTGGGGGGAAACTTAGCCAGGTCTTTCTTTTCGCATTCTTCTCTGTGTTGTGTGTTTTCAGAGATAAGAATGCTCTTTCGTATGGATATGGGGTGGGACAGCACGTCTCACATGAAGGCCTTACAACCTTCTACAGGGGAGGGTCAGAAAAATTCTTCCTATTTTATAAGACCTGCTTCAGGGGAGAAGGGTGGGGGAAAGGTCAGAGACATCTTTTCATATATCTTGTTTTTCAAATTTCTTCACCTTAAAATATTCAATATGCCAAGGTGCCGTATTCTGAGATAACATGTCTTCAATCCCATTGAATATGTTGTGCATTATGGTATATAATTGCTCCCCATTATTTGATTAGGATAATAGCAATAAGGTAAGTGATATCAATTTGATAATAATAACATTAGCTATATTTTAAAATTTAATTGCTGAACAGTTAATACATTAGGAGAGCTCAAAATTCAAAAGGCATAATAAGTCCTATAGTAAAAACTTTCTCCTTCTACTCAATTCCTCTCCAACTAGATAATACATATATTAGTTTCTTAGCTATTCTTGTAGGGAAATTTTATACACGTGTAAATAAAAACATGTAAAATTCCTCTATTTGTTTAAGGTATGTAGCACTTTGCTTTTTTACCTTAACAGCACATTTAGGATAGTTTTTCACATAACCTATATTTACAGCTAAGATGTTTATTGTTTTCTATGTACCAGATTTTGCTCCCAGTGTTTTATATGTATTAGCTTATTTAATGCTTGCAACAGCCCTAAAAAGTAAGTCCTATTATTATCTCCCTTTTGCTAATGAAGAAACTCAAACACCAAGAGTAACATAAAATGCCTATGGTCTTGTGGCAGTAATTACATGACTCAATATTAGAATACTGGCAGTCTGGCTCTATCATTTATGTTTTTACCCCTACGCTACACTGACATTTGTAGAACTTTTTCATTCTTATTTTACAACAGAGGATGAAACATTGACTATTTAACAGCTGTATCTCACTGCATACCAAGCAAAGGGCTAATCAGATTATTAACTGAAGGAGGCATGATTCATACGGACTTCTCTCTGACTAGATCATCCCTGCTATTTTTGATGTAAATATTCTGGAGGCCCTTTCAATAACAGGAAGAAGATGAGATGTAGATTTGCAATTTGGCCAAGATTACATAAAGTTCTGGTTAGTGGCTGAATTGGGGTTTACACACAAATCTACCAGACATCAATGTTTAATTCCTCATATGCTTTCAGGCTTACAATCCATAGCCAAGAGAAAATGTACCTTTTAGCTTCTAGGTGGTATTGAAATTGTCTTAGCAAAAATTGTAACAGAAGTCTAACCTCACTTACTCCATCTTGCTTATAAACTCCAAGATGCCCTAGTACCTTCCTGGGTGTAGGCCAACTTAACTATTTCGGGAGTTTATAGTGTAACTTTAAAGCAAAGATGGTAAGAGCTCCTTCCCAAAGCCAACCCCCTCCTTGCCAGGGACCAAAACCACTTTGTAAAACTAACAAATTAGCCAGAAGGTTAAAATTATGCTTCAGGTGTCATGTAGCCAGAGGTCACAAGATGTATAAACTCCTCACTTGCTCCTGCAGATAACACTGTTACTGTAAAACCTAAGATTGGTATTTTCCAGACCCTGTAATCTGATGGGCCAGCTGGCTCCACCTGAACCAGGAACCCACAGCAAGAAACCGGTTCATCTGGTCTTGTGGCCCCCACCCAGGAACCAACTTAGTGCAAGAAAATAGCTTTGACAATCTATGATTTCATCACCAATACAACCAGTCAGCATTCTTCATTCCCTAGTCCTCTGCCTACCAGCTGTCCCTGAAAAACCCTAGTCTCAAAGCATTCAGGGAGCCTGATTTGTTTAATTACCCCACCCTTTCATTTGTCTAAGCCTGGAATTATTAAAGTCTCTCTACTGCAATATTGCTGTCTCAGTGAACTGGTTTTATCTGGGCAGTAGGCTAGAAGAATGGACTGGGCAATTACAGGTTTGAAGAAGAAACAGTGGTGCCATCTCTGGGGAGCTTTCTTTTGGATGAGCCTACGAATTCTCTACAAATACTTCATTTCTTTTTCATCACCCTTTCCCCAAACTTGCCTTCAATTACGAGAGGAGGCATAACAGGAATTCCTATGGGTAACATAAATCTTCAGCTTAAGATACGGATTCTGCGTACAAAAGAAATAATGACAAACTATATTTATTTGCTTTTTAATCTTTCTTTTCTGTCCAGCTCAAATCTGATGGCCCTTGTCCTTATGATGTTAATTTTTCTTTGCGTTGCATTTGAATGACTCACGATTCTGGAAATAGGTGAAAATTTGTCAAGTGTCTGAACAGGCTTTTTAATTTTCCCTTTAACCTTTGAAAAGGGATTACTCTTCTGGGGGAAAATGAGCATATGGTACCTAAAACAGTTGGCAAAATATCTATAACAATACTGTTACTTGACTCCATGTCATCGGCTGGAGCATCTGTCAGGAGGAAGAGTTATGCTTCTGTGCTTCTCTCTCTTGACAATTAATCACACTGCTCCTCCATTTCTCACTGTTCAGCACGTTGTCTTTTTCGGAACCTGGTGCCAAGAGATTTCAGTGACTCTGACATAATTCAAGAAAGACACTACGACAATAGCATTATTGCAAGTCCTATGAGACAAAGAGAGACTTCACTAGAGGAGAGGCTAACATTTGTTCAGCTATTTCTGACAAGACTATATAGAGTCAGTCACTTAATCTCAAGCGAATTATGATCTATGATGATATCTCAGTAATGAAAAAAAAAAAAACCTAATATGCTATGGAAACTCTACAACTTTATTCTCCTCCATCATTCTGACTTATTTCCAGTCAGTCTATATTCAAATGTGTACATGGTGAAGAAAATCCATCATTAAATCCTCATGGTAATAATATCTCATTATTACCACATGAGATGCCTGAGTCAAAGATCAAGTGTCTGAATACAATTGTATTTACAATACTGTCTGTGTCAGTGTATTAATCAGGGTTCTCCAGAGAAACAGGGCCAATAGGATATATGAAAAAATATATATCCATATATCCTATTGGCCCTGTTTCCTGTTTCTCTGCAGAACCCTGACAAATACATTGACACACACACACACACACACACACACACACACACACATTTATACATGCATATTTATGTAAGGAGATTTATTATAGGAATTGGCTTACATGATTATGCAGACTGACTTATCCTATAATATGCCATCTTTAAGCTGGAGAACCAGGAAAGCTGACAATGTAATTTAGTCCGAGTCAGAAGCCCTGTGTAGCAGAGAAGCAGTTGATGGCATTGGTCCTGGTTCAAGTCCAAAGACCTGACAACCAGAAGCACAGATGTCTGAGGAGAGGAGAAGATGGATATCCCGGTGCAAGCAGAGAGAACAAATTCTTCCTTCTTCTGCCTTTTCTTCCTATTCAGGTCCTCAGCAGATTAGATCATGCCCACCCACTCTGGTGAGGGTGATCTTATTTGTTCAGTATCCGTATTCAAAAGCTAACCTCTTTCAAAAACACCCTCACAGACACACCCAGAAATAATGCTTTACTGGCTATCTGGACATCCCTTAGCCCAGCAAAGTTGATACATAAAATTAACTATCACAGTCAGATAGAGGTCATTAATGTTCTTGACTATACTTTGGCCAAAAAGAAAGGACAGAAAATCTGTACTAAGCTGGAGAAGTCATAGTCGTAATAATAAAACCACTGATCATGGATGTACACATAGTTTTTGCAAGTAGAATTTTGCAAGTATGTAAAACCTCTTAAAGGTAGAATGAATAAGCTCCATTACATAGGTTAAAAATCAGGTTGTATGTTGCATCTCAGGCATGCACCAATTCTTATGATTTTATAGACACAATCTCAATTGCCTCAGGCTCTTTAGCCAAAGTCATGATATTTTGAATGTTTTTGCTTAACGCTGGTCCAGTCCAATGGAGGCTAAGCCAATGGGCCTTTCCACCTACGTCACAGTAAGAAACTCACATACTGGTCCAGGGGCTGAGACAAGACTGAGGACTCAGTTTTCTTTTTTTCTTTCTTTTTGCCAAACCTTGTTTTTTTCTTTTTTTCTTTTTGAGATGAATTTTATTTTTCCGGCTGATTCTAGAATAGGAGTTATATTTACGGGAACAGAGAGATTGTCCATGGAAAAACTAATCTAACAGTGCAATGTTAGAAAGTAAGTGAACCTGCCACCTATTCCTTTGTTCTTCTTAGAGACAACCATAATAATATGGAACTTTACTCTCTCTTCCACAAATTATGGAGGCTTTAGACTACTATATAAAAGTGGCTTAAGTCCACAACTGGAATTAGCAGAAATAGAAAAGCTGGAGACCTTGACTTGAAATTTTATTTGCTTACTGTGATATCCTTAGACTACATATTATATATAAAGTCTCAGATGCTTTTATTTCATAGTTTAAGATTAAAAAGTCAATTGTTTATAACAATATTGTTATCTGATATTACAATTACAATAACTGTTTTTTATTAAAAATGGTTTTAAAGGACAATAATGAGGAAGAAGACCCCCTTCCCTCAGCTTGTGCTTAGAGGAAAAGGAGGAAATGAAAGTTAATAGCCAGCCAAATAAGGTCAGTGGAAGAACTGGCTGAGTCCAGCTGACTAGGTCTGAAAGTTAAAAGTTAAACCCCCTCCTCCTAACCACAATACCTATCTATAGATCACAGACATGGTATGGAGAAACCTTATTCTGGAAGGCATTGTTCTTACTCAGCCACTCAAGACCCCTATCGAGTCACTTCCCCCATGCTTGCATAATCAATCACGACCCTCTCACATGTGTGCCGCTTAAATCTCTTAGACTGTGAGCCTTTAAGAGGGCCAAGATTTTCTTTGTTGGGGAGCTGGATTGTTAAGGCGTCTATGCCTGCCGCAGCTCCCAGTTGAATAAAATTATCACTTCCTTCCCTGTCTGGTGTTTGAGAGGTTTGTGGCCTCTCCTGCTTCAATAGGTCTAGCAGAGCTGAAGCTTACCCAAGTTATCCTTTCATTCTAATACTTTTCATGGGATCTTCCATATTTTCACCTCCACCCTCACAGCTGTCAGATACTCCTGTGTGCTTCCATTTCACTTTATATACTTTTAAGTTCCAGCTTTTATCACTAAGTTATAATTATTTATTTATACCTTTCACCAGATCATTTGCTTTTCAAGAGCAGGAATGTTATACATACCTGTGACACTGGGTACTGGCACATAGTCTATGCTCAGCATCAGTGTTAGTTGAATCACAGACATAGGAAAAGAATAAACAGTTTGAGTCAATCAGTCTGTGGCATGACATTGCCAGTAGATCTACTGACTCATTCCTCAATGGATTTGCTGAAAATTATTTTAAAAAGAGACATTCAAAGCTTCTGGAAATGGCCGTAAGTACAAACTGTAAATTCAAAAACATCTATTCAAGAAAATCTGTGAAAGATCAGTGTGAACGCTGTGAGAGTCTGTGATATTTGAACCAAGACTGCTTTTTTGTTCTGCCTTCCCAGTTCAACAAGGTAGAGACTATTCCAAACTGCTGTAGTCAAGAACATGCGGCTGCTACACCTCCAGTCCTTGGAGGAGCAGGACTTCAGCATTTCTCATTCTGCCTTGGTTATCCGTTGCTGAGGCTAAATTTCAGGTGATTGCTAATGAGAGGTGGAGTACTAAAAATACTGAGGTCCTGAATGCACTTCCCATAGGCTCGTGAGGCAATGATTCCATGACAAGACAGGCAAGCTGAGAGGATCTCTGACTGTTTCCTCCCCTCCCACCACTGAATGCATAGCTTCTAAATTACTGTGATTATGCAGAGAAAAGCTTTCCATTATTCCCACACCCAGTTCCTAAATCCGGCTCAGCAAGTTCACCAATTCACTTGGAAGAAGAATCAGGCCATAAAACAGTTCCTAATCTCATCTTAAAGGAACTGACTTCACTGCAGCAAAGCATGGAGATGTTCAAGCTTAAAAATATTCTCAAGAATAGTGGAAGTTGTGGCCAAAGGCAGATTGGGAGGAGATTCTTGACTTTAATGACAATGCAGCTTAGACTGTAGGCTAGCAGGTTTGCAGGAGAGAATCAGAGAATGAGACCACTTGGAGGAGTCCTCAAAGGGTCAGGACAAATATCAAAAACTCACCTCAAAATCTATTTTTTTCCTAAAACCCACAATTTGTTTGGATTAATTTACGGGGAATTTATGCCTTAGGACATTGTTGAATGTAATAGAACAACCAGCCGCAATTAATGGGATTTAGCAGCTGACTATGGTTAGGGAAAAAAAGGAAGAAAAACCCTACAAATACCACTGTCGTTATGTCACATGGTAGGGTAACTGTAGGCTTATTTGTGCTTCACTGAGAAGAAATAACACTGTGTGTGTTTGCTGAAGGATGGGTGGGTGGGCATAGGGAATAGACTTCACTAAAATAATCTAGTGAGTCTCTGACAAATAAAAAAATAAATGACTATAACAAGCCTGGGAAGCAGGGAACCAGTACTTGAAGTTTCTGCAATATATTATCTGAAATTTCCAGTTTTCAGCAAAGGAACTGCAAGCACACACAAACACACACACACACACACACACACACACACACACACACACACAAAACAAAAAACAAAAAAACAAAAGACAACAAACAAACAAACAGGAAAGTGAGACCCAGATAGCAGAAACAACAAGAAGGAAAACGAACAAAAAACCACTAACAGAAAGTCCTGTGAGAATGACCAGAGACCAAGTTTCATAGAAAAATCTTTCAAAGTAGCCATTATAAAAAGGCTTACATCCCTAAAGGAAATCCTGATTAAAGAAGTAAAAGAAGGTGTTATGTTTGACCGAGCACAGAAAATCAACACCAAGACAAAAGTATGCCAAATTGCAGGGTTTATTGCCGGCGACCACGGAGGACTCACGTCTCTCCAACCCGTGGCCCCGTAAAAGAGGGTGACAAGACCTTTTATACCCGTAAAATCACCTTGGGGTGAGGGGAGAGGATGGGGTGAGGGGCTTCAGACATTCCGAGAGCCAGTGGATTCAAATCACCTTCTGGGTGGAGATGAGGGTGAGGGGGTTCCGGATATTTCGAGGGCCAGGGGAACTATTTGACATTCTGATTGTTAATTTAAGGGGTTCACAGATGCTGAGATTAACATTCGTTTACACATTGTCTGGGTAGGGGTGGGATCCATAGATTTTTATTTACTTGGTGCCAGGATGGAATTATCTGGGGGTGCTTACTCTGGTGAACAAAGGCCAGCGACTCTGGCATTTACAGATAAGAGAAGGTATGCAGCTTTACCTCAATTTGCATCCTGCAAATAATCTAGCAGTTTACAGAAACCAAGGTTAGCAGTCATTGTGAGGAGAATGGAAACAGTTTTGTTCTTTATAAAATGGCATTGTACAGATTCTAACTCTAGGCCAGCTATAAAAGGTATGATGCCAGTGTTGCACCAGATAATACCAATAGAGAAAGGAGGGTGATAAATAGTGCTGGGTTTCTTTTTGAGGTGACTGTGGTTATTGTACATATTTGTGAATATATAAATATATATATATATAAATATATATATATATATATATGATAATACCAATAGAGATAGGAGGGTGATAAATGGTGCTGGGTTTCTTTTTGAGGTAAGAAAAATATTCTAAAATTGACCGTGGTTATTGCAAAATTTAAAAATCACTAAATTGGCTGAATAGCATCTCAAGAAAACTATTCAAAATTTAAAACAAAACAAAACTGACAAACAAGAGAAATAAAGTTTGGCAGAGCCCGTGACTCATATCTTGTTTTCTCCTATAGTATATAGCTTGGATTTGTTTATGGCAGATTCTCAATAAACACGTATTGTTAAATATTGGAACAGAAATAATCTGAATTGTCCATATGCTATGCTGTCAATAGTTATTGGAAAGTTCTACATATCAAAGTTCCATATAAAGAATCTCAGAAATTCTCAGGATCTCCATATATGAAAATATCCATTTTTCTCTGATAGAAAATTAGGACCGTTTTACTATTTTATGCAACCATTTCGAAATATTGCACCAAGAATGAGATAGAATACTCTAATTAGAAGCTGACCAGAAGAATTTACAGACATGATAGTACTCCGTTAGTTTATAGCTATTAGCCTACTTTATAACCCAGTATACCATTCTATGAAGCTGAAGACTATAACTTTATTACAATTCCCAAAGCCAAATTCACTCAAAAATATTTTTACATTTCTTTGCATTGTTTTTCACATCATTGAGGCTTTTCTGCCAGCCATCTTTCTTGGCCACCTCATAGGCTACAAAATTCTGAGTTTTCTCACCCCATGTATTAAATATGAAATTTTATTGTAGGGGCCCAAAGTGGCTTCGGCCGGATGTCATGGCGCTTGCGAAGGCAAGGCCAAGAGTTCAAGGCCAACCAACCTCAGCAACCTTACAAGCTCTCATTGACTGGCGAAAAAAAAAAAAAAAGAAATTTTATTGTATATATTTTAAGAAATGCCAATAAAGCATGGTTTTTTTCAGATATGTTAGATGTTGTTCCTATAGAATACCCAATAATTGTAAATAAGATAAATCTCATCTTTAAATATGTTCTGTAATAAAGAGCGTTTTCAGGGTTTCTATTTCTGTAGTAATAGTAAAGTTATAACTAAATTTATTTATTATGTAATTTCTAACTAGAGATACTTCTATCTGACAAGAAGATATATAATTTATATATGTATATGTATATTACACATACATACATACAAATGTATGCATATTTACAAGTTAGAATGCTCTTCTGTGTAGTATTTTATTTTTCATATTTAATAGTAAAATAATTTTCACATATATGTAAAAGAGAGAAAGTAGCTAATGATGAAAGGACAGTATGTAATGATAGTTAATTTGTGTATATCTCAAGGATGTCCTATCATGTTATTATCCAGCCTATATTTAGACAATTTATTATAAAACAAACATTATCCTCTCATATTAGAGTCATTGAGCTTCTTAAATAAATACATCTTTAAATAAAATATCAATGTACATTTAAAATATGTTAAGAAAAAGGAATAAATGTTAAGATTTGCATGTTAATAGAGACTTTTACAAAATCTACCAGAATTATTCAGAATGTTTACAATCTTAATGGCTTTTTCTCAGGCAACTTTTGGCATGTCAGGTTAATTGAACATTAAAATATTCAGTATCAAGAAAACAAAAATCCAAAACTATGCAAAGGATTTGAACAGTAAAAATTAGCCTTTTAGGTGTACAGTCAATGACTTTAGACAAATGTACATAATGTGTAATCACGACAACAAACAAGCTATGGAATACTTCAGCCTCAAAGGGTTTGCACCTGCCTCTTTGCATGCAGTCGCTTCTCACTCTCAGCCCATGACAACCACTGATGCAGTTTCGGTCTGAAGTTTTTCCTTTCAAGAATGCCACATGAGTGCAGTCATACAGAATGCAGCCTTTTGTCTGACATTTTACAGTCAGCATTATACATTTAAGATTCATCTATGTTGCTGCACATAGTTCATTCCTTTCACTGCTATTTCATTGCATGGCTATACTCCAGTTTATTCATCCACACCCCTGTTGATAGGCTGTTTTCAGTTTGGGGAATATGAGGTTGTTATGAACATTCACATATTGAAATTTGTTTGAATATAGACTTTCATTTATGTTGAAAAATGTAAAGGAGTGGAATTTCTGGGTAGTATAGCAATATAAAGGGCACTCACAACTGAGCATTAGGAAAACAACCCAATAAACATTGGGTGAAAGGTTTGAATAAACATTTCAGCAAAGAAGATATAAAGCAAGCACATAAGCATGAGAAAAGATACCTGACATTATTAGTCATTAAGGAAATGCAAATTAAATTTGTAATGAGACACTACTATAAAGCTATTAGAGTGACTAAAATAAAAGAGTGGCCAAGTGACAATAAGGATACGAAGCAACTTGAACTTTTATACGTTGCTGTTGGGAATGCAACATGGGACAGCTACTTTGGAAAATGAGTTTGGAAGGTTCTTAAAAAATTAAACATACACTCTGTCAATTTTCCTATGACTAGCTTAAGCAGATGGCTCCACCTAGTGTACATATGAAGAGAAATGTTTATAAAATTTACATTTGAATTGGAAGAATTACATTTCAATTTTACCCTACTTTTTGTTTGAACATTTTTATTTTATTTTGAATCTTATTTCTGAATAGTAGTTTATGCTCTCACGGTAAGAAAAATCCCAAGAATAATCAAATATATAATACAAGATCTAATGAAATGTATAAAACAAAAATAGAAAATAACACGAAGCCAGAGTAGTAGAAAAATAGTAGGAGAAAATTGCCTTTCTCTCAGGCAATTTTTGGCATGTCAGGTTAATCAAACATTAGAATATTCGATATTAAGAAACCAAAAATCCAAAACAAATTCCACAAATGTTTGAACAGTAAAAGTCAGCCTTTTTAGGTGTACAATCAATGACTTTTGACAAATGTACATAAAGTGTAATCATGACAACAAAGTGATATGGAATACTTTATCTCAAAAGGTTTACGTATGCCTCTTTGCATTTTATTTCTTCTCCTCACTCCCAGTCCATGGCGACCACTGATCCAGTTTCTGTCTGAAGTTTGATCAGGTGCTATATAAACTTGGGTAAATCTCAGACACTAAATAATGAAAAACTTGTTTTCTTAAAGGTAATATGATAGGTTGAAATAGAGTACTGAGAAAGCAAGAAACCCCTATAATTTCAAATTAATTTTCCTTCATTATGTATGTTAGTAGAATTAGTATTTAAAATGAATATATAGAGATGATTATGTAGCTCTTTGACTTTAGATCATTTACCACATCTATTTATCCTTCAACTTTAATTCAGTATTGAATATATGGCAATTTTTTCTAAATGTTCTGGTGTAGAATAAAAAATTTAAAATGTCTTGTTCCTTTCAAAGATGGATATCCTAGAAATGTATTTTTTATAGTACAAATATGAGAGAAAACAATGACATGGTCCTGAATGAACCAATTTCCCAATATTTTCTACTATCCAAATGTTTCTGTTGTATAGATGTAATTCAATGTATCTAAACCATTTAAGAAAATATTCTCTGCTTAGTGGATATTTATTAGAAAAATGTATATATTCAACTAGGTCCAGTAGATGCAAAGAGAAATAAAGAATGGTTTCTATCTTCTAGGAGTTCACATATATTCTGGGACTGATAGTAACAGTATATAAAAGTAAAAGCAGCAAAATTTTAAAAGCGCGAGAGGTGAAATCTCAGTCTATACACAGTGGTGTTGCAGTAGATACATTAATTTCCAAAGCTGATTTCCTGATAAAAATTTCACTTATTTGACAAAAGATTTGTGTCTGTTTTCAGATTTGTGCAATTATAGGAAAGCCTACATTAATTTAGATGAGGGATAAAGTTTTCCTTTGCAAAATTATAAGAAGGATTTGTAAATCGCCTTGAAAATCCATTGTTTTCAAGCAATTTAGTAGAACCCGTTTCAAGATAAGCATTTACTAGAATGAAAGACCCAAAGTGCTATTAGTACTTACCATACCATGTTAAATGCAATTTGAAAGGAATAAAACTGTATTTAAAAATTTTTTTATTAAGACTGTGAATTTTAGTTATTCTGAACTAGCAATGTTAAGAATTAGGAATATACTTTATCTCATTTTACTTCTTTGATAAAAACCTCTTCCGCCCACTAAGTAGAGAATATTTTCTTAAATGATTAAATACACTGAATTACCTCTATACAACAGAAACATCTGGGAGTAGAAAATATTGGAAAATTAATTTATTCAGGACCATGTCATTATTTTCTCCCATATTTGTACTATAAAAAAATACATTTCTAGGATATCCATCTTTGAAAGAAGCAAGACATTTTAAATTTCATATTCCACACCAGAACATTAAAAAAATATTCAATGGGTTTTGTAACTTGGACTAACCACTTTCTGAGAGGACCAGGACACAAAATTATCTCATTTAAACAGTGGACTTCAGGAAGTCATTCATGTGAGATTTTGGAAAGCCATTCTTAGTCTGGGCAGATTCTTAGGAGTGGTCAGCTGTTCTATTGTTTTTTAAGACATGCTGCACCTGGGAACCGTTTTTATTCTCAATTTAGAATGGTTGTCCCAAATGGCTGGAAAGCTTCCTGTTTCTCATGTTTCCTAGCAGCATCAGTCCCTGAAGAGTGGAAATGGCCAAGATCATGATGTCATTCCCACTGTGGCCATGAGTATTCAAGGGCTAAATTGTTTCTCATCTTGCATAAATAACTATTGTTTATACTATTGAATATATTGCCCATGTTTACAGTTACAGAGCTATACTAGTATTTACAAAAAATTAAGAAAATTCACCTTGTTTAGAAATGTATAGAATATTTCTTTTCTAAAGTATGGCAGTTTATATGATAAACTATTCACTGCAGTTTGATTCAACTCAAGATAGCTAAGTTAAAAGATGCAGTTCTAAGTTCTTTAGAGAATAATTTCTGTAACCTATTAATAGAAGAAATTTTCCATGTACATTAAGCTTGGTTAGCTATAAACTATAAGAGGGTTTAACCATAAATCTTTAACCTATTATATATAATAATTTGTCTTCTTTGTGGTAAACAATCTATATAAAAACAATAAATGGCTTGCACAAGTCTGTGGGCTACAGAGCCATGCTTCCTGTGTGGCTGCACCTGTGATTTCTGCTTTTTGGAACTGTGGCTTATTCAGGACTGTATCCCATTTCAACTCTTCTAATGGAAAGGAGTTTGTTAAGTGAATTTATGTTTTACAAAATTTTTCCCTCAAAGGAAGTCAATGTCCATTTTATTGCAACACTTTTACAACATTTTGGTGATGTAAGAGGCAAAAGTTGTTTCCACAACTTAGTAATGAGGAAACCAGTGTTTATTGAAGTTAAGCGGTTTAACAGAAGTCATTTGGAGGTACAAAATACACTCCCTTATCTCCATTAAAAAAAAAAAAATCACTCAGACTGTGTTTTTCACACAGTTATAGTCATAGTCCCAGAGTATACTAAATTCTTCAAGTCCATATGCAATACAGATACTAACGCTGAAGACATTGAGTTTTCTGCACGTGTTTGATAGTGACACATCTCAGAGGTAATCAATGTTTTTCTAAAGCTTTCTGTTTAAATTACTCTTGTTAAACATGACTTTTAAAAAAATCATGTCTGCTTGATCATCAAAATAATTATTTGATTTTTTTTTTCTGCCAATGACTGGGAGAGGACATCATATTAAATGGGTTGAATAGGATAACTCTTATGTAAAGAAAAACTAGTTATTTTTTGTTTAGAGATGAGGTCTCACTCTTGTCACCCACGCTGAGTACAGTGGCATGACCATAGCTCATTGCAAATTGGAACTCCTGGGCAGAAGTGATCCTTTCACCTTGGCCTTCCAAAGCACTGGGATTGCAGGCATAAGCCACTGCACCCAGCCTTAAAGAAAAGTTCTTAATTGCACAGACTTGTGCAAATAGCAATAGGGACAGATAAAGTAGTTCATGGACAGTTGGTAACTGTTTGTGGTTGAAGCAAATCTGAACTCTGACTGGTATTTAACAGAGACTGGAGCTGCTCTGTACTGATAGGAAGAAAATGGCTCAGCTGACATGATCCATTTCTGGTTCTCCAGAAAAGGGCACCATGTTTCAAAGATAAAAACAGAAGAGACAAAAGAAACTAAATCTATGCCAAGACCAGGACCAGTTCTCTAGCCTTTCATGACTGAGGCTTTCTTCACGAAAGGAAAGATTGGAAATTAATACCAAATTACAGATTATACAGCTATAATTTACTTCAGGTTTATCAAAGCACATGTGTTGTGAAATTTAAGATATTAAGAGGTCTTGTTGTAAATGTCAGCCTTTCGTTATTGCCTCAAAAAGCCCTAACTAAAGGACTTTATCTATTTCTTAATAGTCAAAACCAGGTGGACCAGACATTAAGATTACACAGCACTTTCACAAGCACTAGCTTGGCATGAAAAAATCGTCATGAAAGGAATCATTTCATTAGCAATTCTGATTAGATTTAATACATGTGTACCTATTTTATAGGGGTCTCTAATATAGTTACTAAAAGTGTCTTTTAATAATGTCTTCCTTGTTTTAAAAGATTTGATAATAATGAATAACTGAGTGATTACTATTTTGAAACTATCCAAACATTATAAATGTGTCCTTGTGATTACATTTAATCTATTGCATTCCAGAACCTAAAATATCTTTAAGCCATTCTCTTAGGAACTTGAGTGAAGTGCTAAGATTATTAAGATATTTTAATAACTATATCCAGATACATGCGATTCTGGTTGATTATTTTTGACCTACATTGCCAAAGTTCAGTCAAACACAAGTTAGTTCAAGTTTACAATCAGGGCCCCCCTCTCTCTCTCTTTCTTATTTTTAAATGAATTAGCTAGTTGGCTGAACTGATAGGGTATTTTTAGGCAAGTAGTAAACTGGGTGTTGTGTATAAGCACATCTTCAATTGTCAGAATTTTAATTCTGATTAACTCAATTGAATCAGATTATGTAGGGACATAGACAATAATTTTTTTCCTTTATGTTATTTTCTTCTATTAGTTGTTGCTTTTCTTTCTTACTTGAAAAGTGGATTTTAGCTTTACAGCAGCCTGGTAATTATGCCCGAGTTTACAGATGACTGTGCGTCTTATGCAGAGCTCGGGTTCCAGCTGGTAAGTGCTGTAGCAAAATACAGTGACAAATGTAAGATATGGAAGATGTATTATGATTCTAGGAAGATCCAGGTGAAATTCTCTGAGATACATTTGAATTTAAGGGCTACTAAAAACATACATTTGTTGTGGTTTCATTTTTGTTTTCTTGTGTGATATTTGGGAAAATCTTTTTCTCCCCTCTCTCTTTTAGTTCATGTTTCATGATACTTATTTCAGCTTTATCTTTCCTTTTGACTCCAACAAGTCAGACCAAATTGAATATGTCCTTCAATTCCTAAGTTTTAGGCTGTGTATGACACCGTATCTTCCTAGAAATCTTCTTAGCTTTAGTACCTACAGACTTTTGCCTTTCAAAAAGTGAAACCAGAAAGACATAAAAAGAGCCACATCAAAACTTGTTCCCTGAGGCATAATTTACTGGATAATAAGAATTATAAAATGCAAGAGAACTTGGTAAAATTTCAAATTATCTTCTAAGTTCTAGCAAGTAATAGTAACTATTCCATAAATTTAGTTTGCTCCCTTTTTCCATGAAACAAGAGGCCAATATCAGTATCACTGTGGAAATTTAAAGAGAAACTATGCTAATTTCTAGGTATCACAGTTTGCCAAAATGATTTGTTATAAGGCACAAAATTACTTGGTTTACGGCATAATACATAGACTACCTAAAACAACACAGCAGCAGCCATTTAGTAAACATTCTTAATTATCTTGTTTTGAAAATAAAAGTTGGGCAGTCTCTGTTGGCTTGCTGTTTTCCCTGCCCAGGAGATACACCCTGGCCAGCTCAGTGCAGTTAATAAAGAGTTTGCTCAGCCCTTTGTCCCTTCTTCTGGGAGATCATTCATATCCCATCCCTCTACAGTGCTTACCAATGCAGTAAGGCACACCAAGTACAATGGAGTTTAAAATACTCCCCTGTCAATGACCAAGACCCACTGGTTTGCTCCTCCCTTCCTTCCCTCAGTATATTATAGTTCAGTTTAATCTAGTTTACAGATTCCATGGAAAAGAAAAGATCCAGATAAAAGTCTGGAGGTTATACCTGAAAGGAGTCAAACAGAAAAAGAAAGTTTTCAAGAATCCAGTATTTATCACCCCATATCATGAAGGTGTGGGTAGAGGAACCTGGATAAAATCTAGTGACTAAGAAACAGTAGCAGAGGATTTAGTACAATGAAAACAAATGGTAAGATAACAACTGGTTACTTTAAACAAAACAAAACTGGCACACTAGGGACAAAATTCGTAAGCATAACACAATAGTTAAATGTTGAGGATAATGTACACACAAACACACATACATCCACACACATACATATATATGTATATAATTCATAGATAAAATGTTTTCCTAAAAATTTTCCAAGATAATTACACTACAGTGTAACTACAGCACATTAATTCTAAACATGCTCAAAAGAGTAAAAAATGAAATTTTCTGGTGAAACTCAAATAGAATTAGTGACTTCATGAATTGGGTATTTATATCACATTTAAGGATATAAAGTTGTATTGGTTAGGAATCAGTAAGTTGTAAGAAATAAAAGCACAGATTAAACCAGCTAAGAAAAGAAAAGGGATTCATTGGCACACAGTACTGTACTTGAAGAGATATTCTTCAGTTGTAAGAGATTTAAATAATCTCATCAGACTTCTGTTATTCTATCTGTATTCCTTCTTTCTGTATGTTTGCTTCATTCTGGAGATAGGCTCTTTTCAGATGACATGGAAGAAGATTTCTGTTAGCTGAAACTTTGATATAAAGAGTTCTTAATTTAGTTGAAACTTGGTTACCTGTAATTCTTCGGATTAGTTCACTTAATTGAGGTCCTCCAGAAAGCAACGCCTGGAAAAAGAACTTATGTGTCAGAAGTTACTTGGGAGGCACTTACAGATAGCAGCAGTGAGGGTAAAGTCAAATGGGAAGGCAGGAGAAGCCAAGACCAAGGTAAGTTACTGAGCTGATCACTTCTGTCAGTAATAGGGGCTCCACCCGTCTGAGGAGGGCACTAAATACCTTTCAGAATAGTCCACCTGGGGCCAGGCGCGGTGGCTCACACCTGTAATCCCAGCACTTTGGGAGGTCGAGGCGGGTGGATCACGAGGTCAAGAGATCGAGACCATCCTGGCCAACATGGTGAAACCCCGTCTCTACTAAAAATACAAAAAAAAAAAAAAAAAAAAAAAAAAAAAAATTAGCTAGGCATGGTGGCACGTGCCTGTAATCCCAGCTACTCAGGAGGCTGAGGCAGGAGAATTGCCTAAACCCAGCAGGCGGAGGTTGCAGTGAGCCGAGATCACGCTGTTGCACTCCAGACTGGGTAACAAGAGCGAAACTCCGTCTAAAAAAAAAAAAAAAGAAAAGTCCACCTAAGGATGAACAGGAAGAGGCATTTGGCCTTGGGCTGTCATTCCCCACTCATTGAGGGTTATCCAGGGTTATCACCCCAGCTACCATTGTGTGTATGCCGAATGGGACTCTGCAGGACTCTCAGGGCACGGAGAAAAGGTCCGACCAGTTGCTTGGGGCGAGACTGTCAGTACCAAGAGAGTTAAACACCTGACTGATTACCAGAGCCATGGCTGAAATCAGAGATGAAGCCAAGGGAAAAGGAGGTTGGGTAGCTAATAAAACATAGAAGCCATTTTGGGTTAGGCATAATTGAAATATATTTATAACAGAGCTACCAGTGTTTGAATCTGGACTCCATCACTTGCTGTGTGGGTCATTTTTGACCAGTTTCTCAATTTTTTCATTTCCCTGTGTCTTGCATTTTATTACTCCATTGTTCGTTATAAAATGGAAGTGATATGTGCTTCATGGCAAGAATTTAATAATTAGCGCTATTATAGGAAAAGTGTTTGGTCCATTTAACTGGAAGATACTAAGTTATATAGAAGAGGATGCTTGCAATCTCATCGCATAATTTTAAAAAGACTTCGATAAAAATTATTTCTGTTGAACTATATATCAATCCTTGAGTTAATTAGGGCAACGATTATATTTATTTATAAGTAAGTACCTTGAGACATAGAGAGATTGTGTTTTAATAAAAATCTCTAAACCACCATGGCACGTGTATGCCTATGTCACAAACCTGCATGTTCTGGACATGTACCCCAGAACTTAAAGTATAATAAATAAATTAAAGATATCTATCTATCTATCATCTATCTATCTATCTATCTATCTATCTATCTATCTATCTATCCATCTATATCTATATATCTATATATATATCTATCTATATATCTATATATATCTATATATATCTATATATATATCTATATATCTATATCTATATCTATCTATCTATATCTATCTATATATATATCTTACCTGGTAAGGGACAGTGCCAGTTTTCTGCCTCGTTTTCTCAATGCTTAATCTCGTTCATTCATTTTTAGCAAATATTAAACTAACTTGGTTTGCAATTTGCACATATTTACCCACAAATACAAGTAACGGATCCCAGGCCTAATTACAGTGGACTAATACCCGTTTACTTAGAGAACTTGGTGAGTAGCTGATTTGCTATCATTGATTTTACTGTTGAAAATTGGGCAAGGACTTGCCAAGTCATTTTCCCATGTCAGAGTTCACTATAGAAGGGCCAGTGTAATTAACTCCACTGACGTCTAGCTCTTAATTAAATTAGTGATTTCTGTTGTCTTTCTTAAAGTTCTTAGGAAGCAATTTACTTGTCCAATAATTCTGATTAAGCACGCACTTTTGGATGTTATTTTAAAAAGAGAACCTAAGTGACTCTTAAAAAGCATACAAAGGAGTTTATAATTCAAAGAGTCAGAACCAGAGTTATATAAACTATATTAATCCAAAATTCATCACTTAACAGAAATGTTGTTAGTGACAATAATTTAACAAAGGTTATTATTGTCATTTATTTATTTAATAAAAAGTATATTGCAGTTTTACACAACAGCTTAAAACCTATCACATGTTCTCGTTTAAATATTTATGTAATATTTATTTTGTGCCTAGCATTTCTCTAAGCCTCTTACATATGCTAACCCATTTAATCCTCATAGTAGCCTAACGAGATGGGAACAGTTATTATGTCCATTTTATAGAGGAGAAAACTGATGCACACAGAGGTTAAATCACTTGCTCAAGGTCATGTCACTAGCGAGTGTCAAAAGCTAGTTGTGAACCCTTGTGAAGGGCTCTCACATCTGTACCCTTAAATCTCCTTACCTACTTCCCATTCCTACAAAAAAATAGATCCTACTGATTTTAGACAACACAGATGAGTTTTATTAGAGCCAGGATTTTTGGTTTTTGAATTCTCCAAAGACCTTTTAAAGTAAACATATATAGTAAAACTACCTCTTGAAGAATTCAACCAGATATATGAAATGGACTACCATAGATAGATAAAATGTGCAGAGATGTCTGTGTTTATTCTACTTTGTCTACTCATTGTCCTGATACAAGTTTTCATATCTCATATTATCTGTGCCATCTTTAGTTGCTAAAGTCAGAAGTTAGTTTAACAAAAAATAAAATGTATTGGTAGATATAACTGATCATCCTAAATGTTAGCGCCAGTTTGGGAGTTTACCTATCCAAGTCATCTTTAAAAAAAAAAAAATCCCTCTCCATCTCTTGTCTTTGCTTTCCTCTTTATTGGATTCATGTAGACTCTCTACATGTAACATCAATGTTGACTCTAAAAATGACAGAATTACATAATTATCAGGGCCCTCGGTCTCTGAAGGAGAGCATCCTCCATGCAGCGTGTAGATTAATTTCCAGAAAAGGAGTGCTTGGCGCTGCTTGGGTCATGTGTCTGGAGTAATCATGAGTCACGGATCCTGAAGTAATCATCAATTCTAGAAACATCTGGTACTTGATTGGTCAACCTGGGATCAACACATTATTAGAATCACATCAAATAGGTTAAGAGCAATTCCCAAGAGAAAAAGAGAATTCAATTAGAAGAAGAAAAAAAGCAATCTATGTCACTGATAATTTATTGTTTCTTTGGGTTCTAAAGTGTTCAGATCTCTTTGAGACACTTCATGATGAGAATGATGGTAATAGACATTACTGGGCACTGTTTTCCTATTTCCCCAGAGAGTAAGACAATGCAGATTAATCATAAAGACTCCGCCTATTATTTACCATCTTACTTAAAGGAAAAAAGACTTTTTTTAAACTTATCATGAGCCATAAATTGCTTCTTGTGATTAATAAAAGTTATTTAACTTAAAATAAAAATATTGGCTGGGTGCAGTGCCTGTAATCTTAGCAATTTGGGAGGCTGAGGTGGGAGGATAGCTTGAGCTCAGGAGTTAGAAACCAGCCTGGGCAACATGAAATCCTGTGAAATTCTGTCTCTACAACAAATACAAAAGATTAGCCGGGTATGGTGGGGCACACCTGTAGACCCAACTGCCTGGGAAGGTGAGGTGGGAGGATTACCTGAGCTTAGAGAGTTCGAGGCTGTAGTGAGCCATGACTGTGCCACTGCACTCCAGCCTGGGGGGACACAGTGAGGCCCTGTCTCAAATAAATAAATAAATAAATAAATAAATAAATAAATAAATAAAATTATTATAAGATCTTTGTTGTGAATGTAATACTATATAATAAAACATGCCTGATAACACGTAAGTTCATACTTTCTTCTCCAGTCTTATCTTCCACTATTCCTTTAAACTCATTTTTACTCCAGTTATAGTCAATATTGGAAACTCCCCAAATGTGCTGTCTTTTTACATGGTAGTATGCTTTTCAATGCCTTGCTGTTTACTGTAATGCAGATACTTGTCTGCCACATACTCTTGGTTCTAAGGAAATCTTCCTATCCTTTTCTCTTATAGCATTTTAGGCTAGGAGTGATGCATGCCTCAATTAATACAGCAAGCCCTCTGCAAGATAAATGGTATTGTTATCCTTTAATTACATTGGAAACCAAGGCACTAAAACACTGCATAGAACTGGTAAATAATGGAGCCAAGATACAAAGCCAGGCAGGTGGATTTTCAAACCCGTGTTCTTAATCACTGTAATATATTGGCTTTTATGTAAAGGATGCTTATTAAATGAATAGATAAGTGATTATTAAGAACAAACCCTAATACTGTGTCATAACTAATGGGTAAAAACAACAGTTAAAATTAAAAAGAAACCAAAACTGATATCAGTTTACTTAAAAACAAGACAGAGAACTCAACTCTTTCACATTTCATGAGTGTATGTTGATTGGCCAGAGCCTTTATAAAAATGTGAGGGTATTTTTGCAGAACAAATAACGTGTTTCTGAGAGGAATTTTTCATCTATTAGAATCATAGCATTTAATACATACTCTCTCTCTCTCTCTCTCTCTCTCTCACACACACACACACACACACACACACCCCTACATTTCCAGTGTGACCTGTTAATTCAATATATACATTATATTTATTGTTTTCCTTTTGTCAAGAGTTAAACTTATAGTGACCCACAGACACTTATTTTTCCTTTCACAATATGTTACTAACATTTGTCCTTTGACATTTCAGGAGTGAAAACTTCTGACAGTGCTGCTGAAACAGTGCCTACTTTGGTTTGAAATTCACCTGGGTTTAGTGAGGTATGACACACAGGGATCTGAAAACTGTCAGCATGAAGTTTCTTTTGCCTGATTAGCACTGGCTTCCAAAGCAAACACTTCAATTAGATTAGATTACAATAACATACTAAGGAATTAAATGAGAGGTGCAAAAACATTTTGCTCATGCAAAACCAAACAAACAAAAACCTTTAAAATCAATATGTAACCTCTGCAGAAGCAGAATTCTGTCCAAAGATGAATTAGCTTTAGATCTCAAGTAACAAAATAGACAGCATGTTCCATAAAGGGAACTTTCCCCTATGCTCATTTAACAACTATATGAAATCCAAACTTAATCTCATTTAAAAGATCATTATTCATCTTAATTTGTTGACTTCTCCCTAGCTGGAGCTAAATGTTTCTATTTTTATCTGGACTCTGCCAATTACCTGATAAATCTTTCACTGCCATTTAGAATATATTATTCACTACCAGGAACTTCCTTGCCTTTCCTTTATTATTTAGATTAAACTGCTATTTTGGATTCTTCATATTATATATTTTGAAATGAATTGCAAATAAGTAGTCACAGAAAACATTATTTTATCTTAAAATTAAGTGCCTTTTTTCATTATCTTCATCAAATACTTAACATCAGGTGTTTAGAATCATGCTTCTATACCCCTAACTTGTTTAAACCCTTCAACATTTACACTATATTCAATGTGTTCATTTCATATAAGATATGCAGAAATGAAAGAGACCCAGGGAGATTTCTCTCCCAACATTCAGGGCTTTTTATATACTAAGATCTCCAATAAATCCCCTTATCATTTAGGCTAATTCACTCCTATTTAAAAGATATACTAGTACTGGTTGCCTACAATATACTCACACACACATTCCTCTTCTAGCACACTCACACTTCTTTCTCTATAACTTCGTGGGCTTGTGTAGATGATGATAGCAACAGGTGGTGATCCAAAGGACTCCCACTCTCTTTTGGAAGGTTTGATTTCTAATGTGTATTGACATCTGACAGGTTTTCCTAAAGCCCTTCTTCAACCTGAGCTTATATCAATACCCGCTGACTGAGGTTTTAACCTTTGGTGGATCACCCTAACCCAGCAAACCCTGCACCTAGAACCCAAGAGTGAGAAAAAATATCACTAATCTTGAATGGAATTTTTAATGCTGGGATTTACTTCTGAAACAATTCTTTAGATCTGAACTATTAATACCATTACTTATGCCTCTACTGAACTCCAGACCAAGCTTCCTTTGTTGTCAGCTCCTGTAAGCCTCAGTCTGTCACAACTCTGCCCACTACATTTCTTTCCCAACTTTGATGTACTGGACTGATCCTAAAACTTTTCTTAGTCGATATCATTATGCCCATCTTCACAGTGAGATCTGTGGCCCTGTTCTATGATCCGTATGTGAATAAGACACTGGACTGCACATAGTAGAGAATTGACAAGGTGGGAGAGTCACTTTTTTCCCTTCACAACAGAACCATGATTGCTAATACATGGGTTCACATTAGTGTATCCTTTGTGTCCAAATTAAAACTCGACCAGGAATTGTCCTGCCTCTTGAATAACAACACGCATACATATGCCTATAGTGAGCTCCAACTCTGTGCCATGTATTGTATGAGAAATTTGACCTATAGATTTCTAGTTGATCCGAATTATGACCATTATTATCATTATTTACGAGTCCTCTGTGCTGTAGTAGATGTTTCATACACTTAATTTTAATTCATACCTAGTACAAAGTCATAGGCATTATTCTTCATATTGTAGAGATAAGAAAACAGATTCTGAGATGTTAGAAACTAATAGCATCAGAACGGGAATTTCAACTAACAATACTAATGCTCTGACATCCTAGGACAAAATTACAAACATAATGAGACAAAAAATAGAAATTAAAAAAGCAATACATATCTCTACTTTGTTTATAGGTAAAAAGATTTATTATCCTTTTGGACACACTAGTAAACAATAGCATCCTAAATCTGAAAGTAATAGAATAATGAGCCTGATTGTCAATACAGGCAATGTGCCAGCCCTTTAACCAGACTGTCCCCTCACTTTAGGCCCCAAATGTCCTGTTCTCTTTCTTTTTCTCCTTCTCTTTTTCTTTCTCCATAGAAAAGCATGGGTATGGGCAGTAATTGTGATGATAAAATCAGGCACAGTATATAAGCAATACTTACCATTCTGTGGCTCATATGATTATTGACCAATTGTTTTTTTCATCATTTCAGACAAGTGAGTCTTTATCTGAGCTCTCAGTGAGAGCTGCTTTGCAACAAAAAGTTGCAATAGTCTGTTGAATTGCTATTGAGATGCCCCAGATTGTGGCTAAATCTATTGTCTTTGATACTATGGATAATGGAGTTTGCTTATGCTCGTAAAGTTATATTATTTACAGTAAGATGATTTCCCTAGAGATGCTATTTTACTGTGGAATACCCTAGATTTGTAGTACAGTTCCAGCCAAGGTTCTGGGCTTTTTATACCAATGCCATCAAATAAATGCATGAACCAAAACACAGATTCAGAAATTAATGGAAGCATGAACCTGAAGATTCTCATTTCAAAACCAAATTATCTCTTACTGTGGTGCAGAAAAAAAAAAAAAGGCTTCAAGTGAGAGCTTAGATTAATTTGCTACTCAAAGATTAAATTTTAAAGATTATTGGCACTTTAAAATAAACTTTTTGAAGTTTTTTTTTTTTTTTTTTAAAGAACAGATTGCTAAGAACTCAGAGAAATGTAAATTAGAACTCAGAGAAATGTAAGTGAAATGGCCATTTCCTATTTGAGGGAAAAAATATGGCCAGGAGCCAATCCACTTCTTTCCTTGTGAGTAAAGAAAAACATCATCCATGATTTGCAATTACATTGATTCAGGGTTTGCATCTCCCAAAAGACACTAACTGTACCTTTTCTTTTGTTCTGTTCTTGGGACAATAGGACATATGAGAGCTCAGAGCAAGAACTGGGAAAGAAAGATGCTGATTTGTGGCTGTCTTCTTTCCTGACAGTTATAATTTCCTGTATTTCACTTAACATCCATTATTTTCTTCCTAACTTTTCTTTTATTCTGATATGTAGTTATATGGACTGAATGTTTTTGTATCCCCAACCTCCAATTAAAATGTTTAAGCCCTTACCTACAGTGTAATGATATTTGGGGACAGGACTTTTAAGAGATAATTAAGGTTAAATAAGGTCATAAGCAGGGGGAAGGGGGTGTCCTAATTCACCAGGACTTTTGCATTTATAACAAGAGGAAGAGAAACAGCTCTCCTTATTCTTCATGTGCATATACTGATCTCTTTATACTTCATGTTCACAAAAGGCCATGTGAGGACACAGTGAGAAGATGGACATCTGCAAGCCAGGAAGAGAGGCCTTACCAGAAACAGAGTATGCGGGCACCTGAATCTTGGACTTGCCAGTCTCCAGAACAAGAGAAATAAATTTCTATTGTTTAAGCCATCTAGTCTGTGGTACTTTGTTATACTGTCCTGAGAAGACTAATATGTGTGGTTTGTATTTTTAGTATGTTGAGGGTCACACTGAATAATGCTGAAGAATGTGGGCTTTGGAAATTACTTGGATGTATATCCCGGCTCTGCAAGTTAGTAAGTTTGCTACCTTTGGCAAATAATGTAACATTGTCTTTGTCTAAATGTTCTCATTTGTAAATCAGATTAAAAGCAGCTACTTCATGGCATTGTTTTAAAATAAAATAAGCTAATACAGTGGCATAAACTTGGGACACGAACATTTTTAAAGTTGTGGACTATTTGAAGGAAATCCGTTTTGTGAACCTGAACTCCATGTGTACTGTGGCTGAGAACTTGTGGCTGGAGGAGGGGTCATGCCAGATTGTCATGCTTGTTTTCCTCTCTCTTTTCACAAACTTTGTTTTCCACACTCCAATAGAAGGTACATGTCTTACTCACCCAGGATCTTACTGTGCAATTTTCACTAAATGCATAAATGTTCCTATGCCAAACAAAGGAACTGTATTAAATAGTGTTGTTAGGAACTGTATTAAATAGTGTTGAAATAATGAATGGTAGTAATAATTAAAAATATTTTTTCAGGTTTGGCGATTTCCAATGTTTTGCTTTCAACAAAATTGAAGGAGGACCTAATTGAATTTTCAGGTGAAAGTATTAAGAATAATTAGTGGTGATTAGAACCGAGAAATCTTTTATATCCATCTACGTCTGTATGTGAACATAATTCTTAGCTTGTCATGTCCTTGTCATAATTTTTAAAAATTATTTTTAAACTCATGTGTATATATTTTTAGTTGAGGGTAGTGGGTGTCAAACTGCTTTATGACCTAGCCTCAGGAGGCAGAAAGCCTCATGTTGGCTGTAGTCACAAGCCAGCCCAGACTCAAGGGGAAGATACACAGATGCCACCTATTGATGGTGAGCTATCGATGTCACATCATGAGAGAACATGAGGGGCAGGTTATATTATTGCAGCCATCTTTGAAAAATACAAATTACCACATATTAAATGAGAGAAATTCTGCAACTTCAAAACTGCAAGGAATATTTTGTCTCTATATGCAGAGAAACAAATTTATCTTTGAGATCAGTTCTATTCTTTGTTTTAGGGAAGAAATATAAACATTTTAATAGGTCTTTTCCTAAGGTAAGCTAATATCCCATTCTGGAACAGAAATATACCATAATAAAAAGCGGAATTATTCCACATTATAAATAAACTTTTTCCTACTTAGCAATGAAGCCACCTCTCTGCAATTTGTTTTCTTTCAAAGTAAAACCTCCCCATTTTATCACCTTTTAGAGTCCTTGGGGAGTCTTGGTTCTGAATCCTAGTCCAAACAATTATGCTGAAAAATACTCCTGTGGGTAGAAGCTAAATCTAATATGGCAAGAGTTTGGAGAATGGCAGTGGAGATGTCATCAAGGAGTTCCATTGGAATGCTTTGACTGAGAGGGTCTGGGAATATGTCATGTATGATTTTGAATTTTTCTTTTTATTAATATGGTAATTCTATATTGTAATATCCCAAAGGTTTAAGTAACATTTAGCTTTATATTACATCACACTTTGGGATTCCTCGTTCTTTGTGGAATTAAGGAAAAGGCTTATATTAGGATGACTAACTTGTCCTAGTTTGCCTGGGATTTCCCACTTTTGTACTGAAAAATCTCATATTTCAGGAAATCACTCAGATCTGGACAAATCAAAATGGTAGGCTACTCTGGCTGGAGTCTACATTTAGGATTAACTTGTTGAGAGAGAAGGGTAACAGCCTGGACAGGCTAGTTTCAGGTCAGTTAGGGGCAACCTTCAAAGATGTCTACTGTGTCTTACTAGAATAGCAACTCAGATATTAAGCAAATGTTAAGACAAAGTATCAAAATCTTGGAAACAGGCAAATAAGATTATTGGGTATTCTTTCAGTTTCGTGCTGGGTACTGTCTAGTAGAGGCTACATGGTATTATCTGATTCTCTAGGGATTATTACTTTTCTGTGACTTTCTATTTAGAAATGAACAGGATTTTTTTGTTTCTGTAAATGTATATACTAACTTATAAAAACTGATACAGGGCTGGGAGCGGTGGCTCACGCCTGTAATCCCAGCACTTTGGGAGGCTGAGGCGGGTGGATCACGAGGTCAAGAGATCGAGACCATCCTGGTCAACATGGTGAAACCCCGTCTCTACTAAAAATACAAAAAATTAGCTGGGCACGGTGGTGCGTGCCTGTAATCCCAGCTACTCAGGAGGCTGAGGCAGGAGAATTGCCTGAACCCAGGAGGCGGAGGTTGCGGTGAGCTGAGATCGCGCCATTGCACCCCAGCCTGGGTTAGAAGAGCAAAACTCCGTTTCAAAAAAAAAAAAAAAAAAAAAAAAACAACTGATACAAATGATTCTTTTCTGATAGTAACAGGAATGAGTTTTACTCAAGAGATGCAAGTGATTTCCTGTAAAAAAAAAAAAAAATGACTCCTGAAAGTTACAGTTCTATTGCCTGGTAAGATATTAAACAATTAATATTAGCATTAACCAATTTAAATTAGAATTCTTATTCAACCCTTCTGTCTTTAAGCCCCTATAAATAGTTGTTTTCCTGAATAATTTTTGAACCAACCTCATCATCTTGCTGATACGCTCATTAATATGATAAATAAATATTTGACCCTACTGATTTTTTGTGTGAGTTATGATTGCATTATTAAAAAAAAAAATGGGTTCACATTAGGGATTTATGAAATGCATTAATATCCTTCAGAAACATCCAAGAAATTCATGGAGAAAGTGAAACTGGTAAAAGTCTGGGTTTCCTACATCCAAGCAGGATGAAGACTTGGATTACTTATATTGAAGGCTAGCGATGTATGTAGCTTTTATATAATGGATCGCTACATGGCAGGGAGTAAGGAGGGCATATTAAACTTTGTAGTAAAAGAAGCATCTAGAATCATTAATTTCTGCACAGTGGAGGAGGTTTTTCAGATCATATCCAATAAAAAGCTGTAGTCCTAAGAAACATGGCTAGAAAACTCTTCCACTGCAATGAGAGAACACTTTGCAGAGTATAACTCGAAGAAGATGACTTTCATAATATCTAGTTTTTTAAAGGTTTTAGACAGGTATGTGTAAAGGGCTAGAGGTACTGAAATACACTTGATAATGCCTTGGTTCTTAAAATGTGAATTCATAAAAAGTTATAGGTAGAGAACATGGAAATTCTAAACTATGGGTCAAGCTGTATACTATTTTTTAGATCACAAAAATTGTATAACAGCAATTTTATATCATTCAGTTGTATATATTTGTCTTAAGATTTCAATTATTTAAATAAGAAAAAATCGGAATTAATTATCACAACCATAGTATTTATGTTTGATGTTTGTTGGGTATATGGAATTATCTATACTTCAATGACATTTTTGCAATGGCTAATAAATATTGGTATATTTTCCTTCCTTTCTTATTCCCATAAAAGGAAAAAGCTTGCTCTTTGCTCATTACCTCAGAGGAAAGTTGTGAAGAGGTTCATTCGCTGACAGAATAAATTGAGTTTTCTTGGCTTTAGTTTCAAAAGGTCTAAAAGTCTCACAATCTTGCAAGGTGCCTGCATAAACATTAAGAGTTTCTCTGAGGAGAACATTTAGAGAATGGTACATGTTCTCTCCCTCCTAGGGTTGGAAGAAGGGATAATGAATGTGAAAAGATTTGGATATTCCTGAGGGAGACCTGACTATACAATATAGTTTTCTTCATGGAATATGTGTGAAATCTTGGAGCTATCCATATCACCCTATATGTTTTCTTGACCCATGTCAATCCTCTTACTGATTGCTCACTATAGTAGAATAATGCAAGAGAAATACATATGTTGTGTGATTGTGTCAGCAGTCACTGATGAATTTCCATTGCTCCGCAGATTAAAGGCTCTAATGTTTACATGACCAATGGTTGAGCACATTTGAACTTTAACTACATTGGCCTTTTCTCAATTCCTTGAAGGTGCAATGTTCTTTTCTGCCATATAAATGGTTCTCTCTGTTCTTCTTATACCTAGTCTTTGGCTTAGAAAATTCCTAATCATTCTTTGGATGTTAGCTTAAATAATTTCTGAGGGAATCCTTTTTAATCCTCTAGCTTAGGGTAGATCTTGTATATTCTCATTGCATTCTGTACTTCTTTTTATTTAGCAAATTTATAGTTGCAATTAAATAATCTTTGGATTTTCTAACTATTTGTTATATATATATATATATATATATATATATATATATATATATATATTTCCACTGAGTTCCTGCGTTTGTGTCAATACCTTTTCAGTATTTCTCTCTTTTCCTTGACTTTGCAAAGATATTTCTTTATTCATGACTCATCCCTAAATTCTGCAAAAAGGAGACATTTTCCCATGAATTTCATTTCATTTTGCTTTAGAACTCATTTTACAAATATACTGTGCACAGTTATAAGAGTTACCACAGGCCGGATTTGGTGGCTCATGCCTGCAATCCCAGCACTTTGGGAGGCCGAGGTGAGCGGATCACAAGGTCAGGAGTTTGAGACCAGCCTGACCAATGTGGTGAAACCCTATCTCTAAAAATACAAAAATTAACCCGGCATGGTGGTGCACGCCTGTAATCCCAGCTACTCAGGAGGCTGAGGCAGGAGAATCGTTTAAGCCCAGGTGGCAAAGGTTGCAGTGAGCCGAGATTGTGCCACTGCACTCCAGTCTGGGTGACAGAGTGAGACTCCATCTCAAAAAAAAAAGTTACCACAATATAAACAAAGATATATTGTTGTATACTGTTCATAATCAATAACACCAATTCAACTCTCATAGAGTATTGGAAACAAGGATTGGAATGTTAAATAACTTTGTTATTAAAAAGCAATTGAAAATATTTTTCCAGAAAGAAAACATAAGTAACAAAAGTAACAGAAGATGAAATCTATTTTAAATGTCGAAATCCATTTCTTTTAGACCTAGTCTAAGAATAAAAGTATATGCCCTCTAGATGGCAGCAAATTAAACCTTTTAAAACAGTACCACTGCCAAAATAGAGGAAAAGGGAAATCCTACTAGCAGCTAATTTATGAGGGAGAGCTAAGGATACTGATAGAAACCACAACTTGCGAAATGCACTGGCAAATCAGATAAACTTACCCAAACAAACCGTGACTACAGAATACATTGATCTCTTAAAATCAGTCTCTTTTAACATCTCTTCCTTAGGACACATATATCTGTAGGTCTTGTATCCTGATACATGCAAACTGATCCAACAGTAACTCCCCACGCTCTTAATATGTTTTGAAAATGCACTGACTGTGACAAAGACCTGCATAGTTCACAACTTCTGACCAGTCCTTAACATGACCACCCTGTGACTAACTCTAGCACCCCAACCCCCTTAAGTACACTTTGCTGACTCCCTTTGCTGTCCATTCTTCCTTACTGCTATGCAGGTGTTAGCAGTGGTATCGCTGATGAGCTTTATTTAATAAATTTCATATTTGGCTTATAAGCTTTTCAACACATCATTGAGACATGTTATTTTCAAAACTTGTTAAGGTATTATCTTCAAAGTTGCCTGTATATCAAAATAGATTTATTTCAGGTACCATAAGCCAAATGTTAACAGTGCACAAAGCAAACCATTAAATATACATACCAAGAAAGATGCTTTAATCAAACTTTAAACAGACTCCATTGAGCCCTCTTTCTGTGTAGGTCTCATCCTTGTGCTCTGTCTTCAGCCTGTTTAAATCAGAATTAGCAAAGAATCCTGCTAAGTCATCAGACCCTCAGTGTCTGATCAGCCTTCGTATCTGATCAAGTTCTTCATCCCACACCCTTGATAGCTAAGCCCTTGACCTGCCTTTAGCAAGAATCCTGTTAAATCCATTTAGCAAGGATCCCTCTACCTTTGATATCTCCTGGTAATAATTTTCCATCCACTGACACCCTCAATTGCTCTTTAGCTTATAAATCCTTGCTCATTTTTGTCATATTCATGATTTGAGTACAGTTTCTCTCCTCTATTACAATAGTCTTCAGCAAAGTCTTCATTACTGTTTTAACAAGTGTCAGAAGAATTTCTCTTCAAAAACACTTATTTTTTAATGCTTTACTTATTTTAAAAAGTTTAGCATGCACTTAGCAATCGTTATAAATGGCTTTAAATCACATTAAAAAATTACTCTAACAGAAATATACCTCTAAAGGTTCTCTTCATCATTAGTCTTCTCATTCACATGTTTATTACTTCATTTATTGACTTCTTAAATGATCTAATATCTTCAATTTCAATCCACTCTACAATTTTACACACTGAATTTCTAGGCTTCACTACCTAACGAGTAAAAATAGTTTCATGTTTTGTATTAGTTCATTTTAATGCTGCTGATAAAGACATACCTGAGACCAGGAAGAAAAGTAGGTTTAATGGACTCACAGTTCCACATGGTTGGACAGCCCTCACAATCATGGTGAAAGGCAAAAGGCACTTTTTACATAGCAGCAGCAAGAGAGAATGAGAGAGAAGTGAAAGTGGAAACCCCTTATAAAAACATCAGATCTCATGAGACATTCACTGCCATAAGAACAATATGGGGAAAACCGCCTTCTTGATTCAATTGTCTTCCACTGGGTCCCTCCCACAATACATGGGAATTCAAGATGAGATTTGGGTGGGAACATAGCCAAATCATATCATTCCACCCTTGGCTTCTCCAAAATTTAATGTTCTCATGTTTCAAAACTAATCATGCCTTCCCAACAGGATCCCAACATCTTAACTCATTTCAGCATTAACTCAAAAGCCCTCAGTTCAAAGTCTCATCTGTGACAAGGCAATTCCTTTTCACCTATGCGCCTGTAAAATCAAAAGAAAATTAGTTACTTCCTAGATACAATGGGGGTACAAGCACTGGGTAAATACAGTCAATCCAAATGGAAGAAATTGGCCAAAACAAAGGAGCTACAGGCCCAATGCAAGTCTGAAATCCAGTGGGCCAGTCAAATCTTAAAGCTCCAAAATGATCTCTGTTGACTCCATGTCTCACATCCAGGTCATGCTGATACAGGTGGTAGGCTCCGATAGCTTTGGGCAACTCTGGTCCTATAGCTTTGCAGAGTGTAGCCCCCCTCCTGGCTACTTTCATGGGCTGGCATTGAGTGGCTGTGGCTTTTCCAGGCGTATGGTGCATGTTCTTGGTAGATATACCATTCTGGGGGCTGGAAGCTGGTAGCCCTCTTCTTATGGGTCCAATAGGCAGTGTCCCCTAGGGACTCTGTGTGGGAGCTCCAACCCCACATTTTCCTTCCACGTTGCCCTAGCAAAGGTTCTCCATGAGGGCCTTCCCCCTATAGCAAACTTCTGCCTGGGCATCCAGGCCTTTCCATACATCCTCTGAAATCTAGGCAGAGGTTCCCAAACCTCAATTACTGACTTCTGTGCATCCATAGGCTTAACACTACATGGAGCTTCCAAGCCTTGGGGCTCCCACCCTCTGAAGCAGCAGCTTGAGCTGTATCTTGGCCACTTTTAATCATGGCTGGAGCAGCTGGGACATGGGGCACCAAGTCCCTAGACTGCTGACAGCATGGGGACCCTAGGCCCAGCCCACAAAACCATTTCTTCCTCCTAAACCTTTGGGCCTGTGATGGAAGGGGCTGCCACAAAGGTCTCTGACAGGCCCTGGAGATATTTTCCACATTTTCTTGGTGATTAACATTTGGCTTCTCACTACTTTTGCAAATTTCTGCAGCTGGCTTGAATTTCGCCTCAGAAATGGGATTTTCTTTTCTATCACATTGTCAGGCTGCAAATTTCCCAAACTTTAATGCTCTGCTTCCCTTTTAAAATTGAATGCCTTTAATAGCATCCAAGTCACATCTTGAATAGTTTGCTGCTTAGAAATTTCTGCCAGATACCCTAAATCATCTCTTTCAAGTTCAAATCTCTAGGGCAGGGGCAAAATATCACCAGTCTCTTTGCTAAAACATAAGAAGCATCACCTTTGCTCCAGTTGTCAACAATTTCCTCATCTCCAACTGAGAACACCTCAGCCTGCATTTCATTGTCCATATCATTATCAGTATTTTGGTCAAAGCCATTCAACAAGTCTCTAGGGAGTTTCAAACTTTCCCATGTTTATCTGTCTTCTTCTGAACCCTCCAAATTGTTCCAACCTCTGCCTGTTACCCAGTTCCAAAGTTGCTTCCACATTGTGGGGTATCTTTTCAGCAGTACCCCACTCTATTGGTACTAATTTACTGCATTAGTCTGTTTTTACACTGCTGATAAAGACATATCTGAGACTGGGTAATTTACAAAAGAGGTTGAATGGACTTATAGTTCCATGTGGCTAGGGACACCTCCCAATCACAGTGGAAGGCAAAAGGCACTTCTTACATAGTGGCAGCAAGTAAGAGAGAGAAGTAAGAGAGATAAGTGAAAGCAAGAACGTCTTATAAAACCATTCGATCTCATGAGACTTATTAACTACCATGAGAATAGTACCAGGGAAACTGCCCCCATGACTGAATTGTCTCCCACCCAATCCCTCCCATGGCACATGGGAATTCAAGATGAGATTTGCTAGGGACACAGCCAAACCATATCATGTTTATTTCAACGTTCACACATTTCTTAATTGTAAGATCCCAGGTCTCCCAGTTTCTTCTGAATGCCCTCTGTTTCTATAAAGGTGTCAGGTAGGGAGCCATTTCTGGGCATCTAAACATTATTCTACTTTTGATCCTAGTTCTCTCCCTAACAGGGTAATTTGTTGTCTCTGAAGCTACCTCATGAAGCTTTAGAAGTTTTTTTTGCTGCCTCAGCCTCCTGAGTAGCTGGGATGACAGGCTTGCGCCACCACGCCCACCTAATTTTTCTATTTTTAGTAGAGACAGGATTTCACCATGTTGGCCAGGCTGGTCTTAAACTCCTCACCTCTTGATCCGCCCACCTTGGCCTCCCAAAGTGCTGGGATTACAGGTGTGAGCCTCTGTGCCAATCCAATAGCCATCAAAATAAAAGAAAGAGGTTAAATAAATTACAGTAAATCCATACCACGAAATTCTTATCATACATAGTACTATCATAAAGGTAGCCAACGTGAAATTAAGTGTGATGTTTACTAAGGTTAAATGAGCAAGGCAAACAAATATCCACAATTTCTACTTTTAAATACCTCAACTACAATTTCTGTAGCTGGATGACAGTGTCTTATATTATGTAATAAAAACATCCTAATTAGAGAATGTTGAAGGTATGTTTGTCAGTGTTTCCACTCCACCCTTAGCTTTCAGCATGTCCTGTATGCTTTCTCCACAGGTAGAGTTTCCCTCTGCTCTCTCGACTCACCTATAATGGTGGAGTGCTATTGTTTTCTCACTCACGCCAAACTCCTCATCTAGGCAGAGGCTAGGTTGCCCCTGGTCCATCCTCAATTTTGGATAGGCCCTGAATGCCTGAACCTGAAGGTGTGGGCTTTCCCTTGTTTTAATGGGGTTCTTGGGAAGAAATAAAATTCTTACTTTTCTCTTTTTGGGAGATTATTTTTATTTCTATCCGTCCCTCCGGTGGCAGTCAGTCATCTTAAGGTAGGCCATGGGACAGGACGGTTTGCTGCTCCTCCAAGGATTTTTTCTTCTGTAACAGATAACCTTTGTCACAGACTGGAGGGCAAGAGAATTTCCTGCCTCAATCCCGGAAGCAAACTGCTTTTGCTTTGTATAGCAGAAGGGTCAGTGAAGGTGGAAGGGTAAGCATTCCTTCTTCCTTCTCAGTGACAGTCTACCACCACCAAATGCTTTATTCTGTTAAGCAAAAATTTGGTGAATGGGTGTAGACTCCCCTTGTCTCTTAGGCTTCTAGGGTTTCTAAACTGTTAAGCTAGTCTTCCCTTGGCTTTTAAGAATTCATTAAAATTTCAGGTGTTTCTATCTTCTTTTATGACTGCTCTTTTTTCCTTCTGTGCCCTTTGAAAAGTAAAATGATTAGTGTGTCCCATCCTTTTTCTGAAGGGCTTGTTGCTCTTTCGAATCAATTTGCCTAGTTGCTTTATAGCAACCATAGCTATAGAAATGCAGTTCTCTGATGAAAAAGAAGTATTTTTTCATATTGTCCAGCTTTGTTGTTGTTATTGTTGGGGTCCTCACTCCAACAATAGGCTACATTTTATTTGGCTTTCTATATTCTGGGTAGAAGCAAAATTCCCAGTACTCTTCATTATTAATGGAGTTGTCTTTTCCACTCTACACCCAAGCAGTATGGATTCTGGTACTGAATCACAATAATAAGAATTGTTACCTATTCCTCTCTGCACCCAAGCAGTACCTATTCTGGTATTCAAGCACAACAATAAGTCCCACAACTCCCTGCTGTCTTTCCTATCTCCTAGGATTCCCTTTTTTTTTTTTTTTTTTTTTTCCACTTATCATGAAGCAATGCAGTCAAGCTCAGGCTACAGGTCAGTGATTCTTAGTTCTTTCTTCCCAGGCCACGACTATTGCAGGGAGCAGCATAAAATCTTGTTGAAGAGCTAAATTGTCTAGTGCTGTCTCTCTCCTGGAAAGTCACCCTCCACGTATACTTGGCCTAAAGAGGTTATATATCAGCCTAAGAAAAGAAAACCAATAAGAAGTTGCATTTTCATTAAAAAAAAAAAAAAAAAAAGCTATGCTTCATATCCTACTACGCTTCCATTCGTTCTCTCCAATAAGGTTTTTAAACGTGCAAAAAGAATCCTCTGGTTCTCACGCCCCCATTAAGGTGGAAAATAATTATCTTTTCTGTTCTTGAGCTGGGATAGAGTTTCTAGAACAATAATTTCTATGTGTGAAACACTTCAGTTAAGGACACTCATTGGGACATTGATTTCTGATCTTTGTGCCTCCAAATCTTTCACTGTGGTCTTCTGCTCTCAACAATTTTCAGGTTGTTTCTATTGAGATCGCCCAGTTGGAAAGCCACCACAAAAAAGTAAGTCTGTAGAAACTTGGGGAACAGGCAGTTCCGCGTTCCCCGCCCCCCATGCTTCCTAATGAGTATTATTTAATAAATAAGTGCTAGCATTCTTTGACTTCCATTAAAATTACTCTGGTGCACCTTGTCTGTGTTAGCAGTTAAAAAATCTGGTTTTAGCTTTTCTTCCGCCCCCGCCCCTCTTCTGCACGTGGAAGGAAAGAAGGAAAACAACCTTGGAAGTTCTCAACTGTCGACTTCCTGCGAGGACGTTTGCCTCCTGCCCTAAGAGAAACGTTCCCTCTGGAGGCTTGGGCTGCAGGCGCCCTTTGTGGCCACTGAGTGCTCGGACGCCCACGCCAGGCCGGCCTTCCGGTTGGCCGAGGCTGGGCGGGCTGCTGACCACACTTGAGCTGCGTCGCAGGGAGCTGCGCAGGGTGAGCCATGCACGAAGGCGTCCCCCGGCGCTCTGGGGGCCAGGATGGGGCCCTAGGGAGAGTGGAGCCGTGGGTTGCGCAGGCCCAGCCTGCTAAGGACTCAAGGTTTAGGGAATCCTCGAAGTCCTCGAAGTCCTCGAAGTCCTCGAAGTCCTCGAAGTCCCCGAAGTCCCCGAAGTTCCGGAAAACACCCCAGTATCTGAAACTATTGCCAAGGGCCTTGATAAGATTTGGCGGTTTCCGAAAAAGGAAAAACGTCCAGCCCTCCGATTCCGGAGAAGTGGATGACAATTTGGAGCAGCCCCATGGTGCGGGCTGTGAAGCCAGCCCCTGCTGTAAGTGGCTTAATAACATTCGCTGCTTCATGGTTTTCCACTGCATCCTGATCATCTGTCAAGGTGAGCCTGAGGGACGTGGTTTGTTATGGCGAGGGCCGCGGAGGGCAGCGGGGCCCGCCCCCCGAGGAGGTGGGAGAGGGAGGATGGCGGAGGACGCCCTGGGGTGGCCCAGCCTGAGGCTGCTTTCTGACTTCTCAAGGCGCTGTCCGATCAAAATTTAGCTGCCCAATGGGTTTACCTCTCCCGCTGCCTAAACAGCAGATTTATCAGGACAAGGGAATTGCAGTGGAGAAAGAGTAAGGCAGGCAGAGCCAGCTGTGCGGGAGCCCAGAGTTTTAATATTACTCAAATCAGTCTTTCCAGCATTCTGGGATGGAATCAGAGTTTTTAAAGATAATTTGGCAGGTAGGGGCTTGGGAAGTGGGAAATTGGTATTAGACTGATATGGAATTGGTAGTAGTAATCCCAGTAAATATACCCATAAAGATGGAGGTTTATCACACCTGTAGTCTTGAGTGAAGTGCTGATCCTTTTGCCAACAGAAGATGGATCATAGCAATTCTTGGCAAGTAGTGGTACCATATTTAATAAAGCTGTCACCTGTGCTTGACTGGGATGCAGTGCCAATTGAAGCATGTATGTTGGGAGCCCAGGTGGCTGCAGAACTTGACCTTACGGTAGTGATAACTATAAGGACTCCACTGTTGATTAATAATTTTGAGTGCCCTTTGTACTCACACAAAGCAAATGGCAAGGTCTGTTAACTGTCAGCTCAGTCATGGCCTGAGAACTTGAGGGCTCCCATCGAAGCCCTAAAATAAATTGGCACTTTTTTTTTTATATCACAGAGGTGATATTTTTGGAAATTAAACACAATATGTGTTGTTGAGTTATAATGACAGTTGAATTCACAGTCTCACCAAATTATCCACGTGAATGATAGGGTGTTGATTTGTGTAAAAAAAAAAAAATTAGGTCCTGAAACTTGGAACGAGGACATCTGATGAGGAGCAGATGAAACTGACATTTTTGATTCCCCAAGTTATTCTGAGCCTCCTTTGTTGGTAGAAGAGCTTGCCCTCTGGTAGCTGAGGAGGCTAGTCTTTCCTTCCTTGAAACATCTGTGAGAAGCTCACCTGGAGGTCTTGAAAAGGAGTGCCTATTCTTCTTAAGATATACTACAGCCACTCCTGTTGCCACTAGATCCATAATTGGAGTAAATTCTCAGTATGCTCCAGGGAAGAGGTACACACTGAGACCCAGGAGCAAAGAACTTACACACTGAAATAATATTAAGGCTTTACTAATGTATTGGCAGAACCCTGGAGAAGTGTGTGAGAATGGATTCTGTGAGTTATTAGATCCAGCTGGGCAAAATAAAACATTGGATTCTTCTGAATGCATTGATATAGTCTCACCTGCTAGAGATAACAGTTTTAATGTGTGAGCACATGCACCTGGAGATGGCTCTAACAGTTTACGTGATTGGTTTATTGAAACTTGGACTTAACAGTAGCTTAAAGTTAATGAGGTTGAGATCTCAAAATGCCCTGGTGTGATGTGTAGGAAGGAGTTCAAGTACTTCAGGAGGTGGGGATGTCGACTAGATTTATCATGTGTGACTTGCACCATCTCCTCCCCAACTTACCCAGTTATGTTCCACAAAAGGGCCTAGAAGACACTCTTGTCACTACAGTATTGAGGGATATACATCAATTAGAGAAGAACTGGCATATTAAGAAGCTCTGTGACTGCTTTCTTTTTAGGCTAGATAGGATTGTAAGGAATGCTGCCATTGAAATAAGTTCTGAAATTCAATGGAGTCATAGGGGTCAAGTGGAAGCAATTATTGTCTTAGGCAAGGTGGGCACCAATACCATTAAGGGTGGTGGGTACATGCAGGCAGTCACCACACCGGGCCTGTGTTTTCATCAACAAGATCTGGATCTCAGTTTGAGTTGGGGGAGCAGTGAGGCATTCCCTGGGTGCTACATTTCAGTCCTAAGGGAAGCAGCTCTTTTTTATAGCTGCTATTCCTATATTCTTTATAATTCTCTTTACATTTTCCTAATACCTTGTTACTCAATCCCCTGCTATAGTTAATAATTATATTAAACTTACCCTGTATAAATTACTTGTGTTGTCTTTATTTTAATTTAATCCAAACTGATATATATTGGTGTTACTTATTCTTTAAGTGTTTGGTGTAATTCATCAGGAACTATCTGAGCCTGTACTTTTCCTTTTGGCAAGTTTTAAAAATTACTAATTTAGTTACATGTATAGATATCCAGAAATTCAGATTTTAAAAGTTCTTCTTTGAGTCATTTTAGTAATTGTATCTTTCAAGGATTTATTTCATCTAAGTTGTTAATTTTTTAGCATATAGTTGTTTATAAAGGTCTTTATTATTATTTTAATGTCTGTAGGAGCTGTTGTGATGTCCACTCTGTCATTCATTCTTGGACTTCTCTCCTTTATTCTTGATCAGTTTAGCTTAACCAATGATATGGTTTGGCTGTGTCCACACCCAAACCTCATCTTGAACTGTAACTCCCATAATTCCTATGTGTTGTAGAAGGGACTCGGTATGAGGTAATTGAATCATGGTGGTGGGTCTTTCCTGTGCTGTTCACATGATAGTGAATAAGTCTCATGAGACTTAATGGTTTTATAAAGGGAAGTTCCCCTGCACATTCTCCCTTGCCTGATGCCATGTAAGATGTGACTTTGCCTCTCATTCACTTTCCACTATGATTTTGAGGCCTCCCCAGCCATGTGGAACCATGAGTCAATTAAGCCTCTTTCCTTTATAAATTACCCAGTCTTGAATATGTCTTTATTAGCAGCATGAGAACAGACTAATACAACTAATTTTTATGATTTTGTAAAGGACCAGTGTGCAGAAAGATGTTAATATACCAGGCCTGAAAAGGGTCTATCTGCCTGTTTGGCTCTTGACTGCCCTCTTGGCAGTTGGATGTTTGCAGTGTTCTTACCATTCCCTAACTGGTTAGAAAACAGTTCACATAGGTTGTCCAGTTTAAAGTTGAAGGAATTAAATGTGTACTGTTTGACTCCAGTGGGGGAGATTCTTGACTTGCACCTGGTTTCATTCTGACTTTGGTCCATATAACTTTTCCCTTTACTGCTTTTGCTTTGTAGGTCATAGCTACGAATGAGACTGTATCCTGAGACTTTTGAATCCTTCTAAGGAATCATTGAACTTGTGATGGTCTTTGAGATCCCCAACAACAAAAAAAGAGTTGTTTTGTTTTTGTCATTGTGGGGTTAAAGTTGGCTTCTTTACATGCAACTTTTCTTTTATAAAATGAAAACCAATATAATTTACATACCATAAAATTTTCCTTTTGAGGTAAACAATTTAGTACACTTTAAAAATATCCACAAAGTTGTGCAACTGTTATTACTAATTTCAAAGTATTTTCCTCTTCTAAAATAGAAACTCCACCCTAATTGACTCTCCATGTATGAATTTAATTATGGACTCTTAATTATACTCCATTGATTTATATATCTATTCTTATTCTAGTATCACACATAGCTTTGTAGTAGGTTTTAGATTTAGAAAGGAAGTATAAGTCTTGAAACTTTTTCTTTCTCAAGATTGTTTGGGCTATTGTGGGTTCCTTGCATTTCCATCTCAATTTTACAATAAGCTTGTCAATTTATGCAAAATGCAAGCTGGGATTTTATAGGGATTGTGAGGAATCTGTAGGTCGGTTAGGAGATTATTGCCACGTTAGCAATATTAAATCTCTGAATCCATGACATGTAATGTGTTACCATTTATTTGGCCCTTTGTTTTCTTTCAGTGATGTTTTGCCATTTCCATGTTCATGTCTTGCAATTCTTTTGCTCACTTCTTTTGGATTTTCTTTTATTTTAAGCATGTTTATATCTAGTATATGGAAATACAATTTGCATATCAGTCTTGTATGCTGAATCTTGATGAATTGTTTTATAGGTGTAGCATTTTGTTTTGTACATGTGTGGATTCCTTACACTTTTATGTATACCAGATCATGTCACTTGTGAATAGTTTTACTTCATTTCCAATGTGGATGACTTTTATTTCCTTTTCTTGTCTGACTTACCTGGCAAGCACCTCCAATACAATGTTGAATAGAAGTAGTACAAGTGGACATATTTATCTTGTTCCTTATCTTGGGAAACCTTTCAGGCTCTCACCATTAAGTATACTGAGGGTTTTTCATATATAAAGTTATCACTGTGAGGAAGTTGCTTTCTATTCCTAGCTTTGAGTGGTTTTATTAAAATAGTGTGTTGGATTCTGTCAGATGCTTTTTTTGGCATTTTGATGATAATGTGGTTTTTATCCTTTATTTTATTAATATAGTTATTAACCCTAATTTCATATATTGAACTAACTTTGCATTAATGGGAAAACCCCACTTTATCAGGTTTACCATTATTTTTCTAATATGCTGGATTCAGTTTGCTAGTGTTTTGTTGAAAATCTTTACATCTATAGTCAAAGGGATATTGTTTTGTAATTTTCTTTTATTGTTGTTGTTGTTTTATTTTGGTCAGGATTTGATGTCAAAATAATGCTGGTCTAATAGAATAAATGGGGAATTGGAGTGGGGATTGTAAAAAAGAGAAAAAAAATGATTATGGAAGTATTTACTGGGAAAATTTGGGAAAGAACATTTGGTAGAATGGTGAAGCCTTGTGGCCTTGACTTTTCCTTATGGGAAGTTGTGTGTGTGTGTGTGTGTGTTTTAATTACTAATCAAGCTCTATATTTGTTGTAGATCTATTCAATTTTTCTATTCTGTTTTTCCTGAGCCAATGTTTACAGCTGTGTCTTGATAGGAATATTTCCTTTGCATCTAGGTTTCTAACTGTTGCTCTACAATTGTTTAATAGTAGTATAATCTTTTCGTTTTCTTTAAAATCAGTAGGAATGTTCCTTATTTCACTCCTCTCTTTATGAATCTGGAGTCTTTCTCTCTTTTCTCTTGGCCAATGTAGCTAAAGGTTTGTCAACTTTGTTGATGTTTACCGAGAATCTACTTTTTATTTCATTGATTTTTCTCTGTTGTTTCTATTTTATATTCTATTTATTCAAATTCTAATAATTCTTCTTTTTCTTCTTGATTTGGATTTAGGTTTTTCTTTTTTCTCTTATGGTGTAAGATTAAGTAACTGATTTTAACTCTTCATCCTATTTTTCTTGAGTTAAGATCTTGCTCTGTCACCCAGGCTGAAGTGCAGTAGTACAGTCATAGCTCGCTGTAGCCTCAAAATCCTGGGCTTAAGTGATCCTTTCACCTCAGCCTCACAAGCAGCTGTGACTACAGGTGTATGCCACCATGTCAGGCTCTTTCTTCTCTTATATAGGCTTTCTTTGCTGTGCATTTTTTCTAAGTATTAGCTTTGGCTGCATCCCATTAAATTTTAACATTTTGTATTTTTATTTTTGATCATCTCACTTCTGATTTCACTTTTTTGCTCTGTTTGTTTTTGTTTTTTGTTTTTTGAGCCAGAGTTTCACTCCCATTGCCTGGGCTGGAGTGCAATGGCACGACTTCAGCTCATTGCACCCTCTACTTCCTGGGCTCAAGTGATTCTCCTCTTTCAGCCTCCTGAGTAGCTGGGACTATAAGCACATGCCACTGTGCTCAGCTAATTTTTGTATTTTTTGTAGATGGGGTTTCACCATGTTGCCTGGGCCGGTCTTGAACTCCTGATCTCAAGTGATCTCTCTGCCTCAGCCTCCCAAAGTTTTGGGATTACGGGTGTAAGCCACCATACCCTGCCCTAATTCATTTTTGATTTCTTATTTGACCCATTGATTATTTAGAAATGTATTGTTTAATTTTCACGTATTTGTGGACTTTTCTAATTCATGTCTGTTATTTCTAGTTTTATTTTATTTTGGTCAGAGATGATACTTTGTATGATTCCAATCTTTTTACATTTATTGACACTGGCTAGGTGTGGTGGCTAACACTTGTAATCCTAGCACTTGGGGATTAAAAAAAGACACATTTTAGAATTAAGCACCTTGCCCTTTAAAAGGGCTACTCTAGATCCCCATCTCCATCCAAAAAGAAAACCTAAAACAAAACATTAACAGGACCAAGGAAAGTTACAAGTAAATTAACTGTCTTCAGAATAACACTCAGCAATTTTTAAAGGAAGACAACGTAATGCAAACTTTTTTCAATATACTGTATACAATGTCTGGCATAAAATACCAGCATGCAAAGAAAAGATACAATTGTGACCCATAATTTAGAAATAATTTAATGTTTGCAGTAGCAAACATTAAATGCAATCTAGAGGCAAGAGGATTTCTTGAGTCCAGGAGATCGAGACCAGACTGCTCAGCATAGTGAGAACCAGTCTCTACAAAAAATTGTCTGCTTATGATGTTGTGTACCTGTCGTCCTAGATACCTGGGATAACCTAAGGTTACCCACTCTCCTTGGCCTCCCAAACTGCTGGGATTACAGGTGTGAGCCACCACACCTGGCCAATAATCACTTTTGATATAATATTCTGTACCAGTCATTGAACCAGGAAAAACAAAACAAAACAAACAAGCCCTCAAAGATGGAAATCTGGAATTGGTTGTTTGATGTGACTGGGCTTGAAACCAATGAAAGTAGTGATATTTGTGACTGTGAATTGTGGTTCACTAGAAATCCATGGCATGTAGCAACAAAAGAATCATTTAAATTATTGCCTAGGATAAAGTTCTTATTGAAAGCAAGACTTTGAAAGACAAAATAGCTGCTGCAATTGACTCCTGTGGTGGAATCTTTGACTGCATTGAAAAAGTTATAGAAGGAAAATGAGAAGTTTAGGATATGGTTAGGAAATGTGTGAGCTTCTCTCAGTTTCATACGAAAATCTTAATTTTAGCCACATGCTGTTTATTTTGGTCAATACTAACTTATTCACAGGAAGCAGAATTGAAGTATAAGTTGAACTCACAAATTCACCAGATCACTTCTGTGAGAGTTGGGACATTGATTTGAGAAAAATAAAACTTCTAAGAATTAGGATAAAGGCATTTGGGTGAAATTTGGTGAATCTGAGAACCATGAAACCCCAAATCCTGGACCTTCTTTGCTGGTAGGAACACTTACTTCTCCTATATCTAAAGAGAAAACAATTTCTTGCTTGAAGACACTGAATTGGCCTCACCTGGCCTCATCTTATAACCCATCCCATAACCCATTGCTGTCAGATTCATAACTCAAATCAAACCCAGCCTTTCAAGAATCATTAACACTACCCTATGAGAAAATATCCTATATACCAAAAATTAGTGTGCCACTTCAGTAATGTTTCTAGACACCAAATGGTTTTGAGTATATTGGACACTCTCTCTTCCAAAATGAAGGAAAAATGTGTGCTATTGTACCACCCACTTTTAAGAAAGGGCACAATTTTTGGTGAGCCTCTGTGGTTTTTCAATGGTAGTAGTATGCTATGGTAGCATTATAGACCTGGTCAGAGGAGGCCCTGAAAAGTAGAGGAAAAAGGAAATCCTCCCAGTGTACAGAACATTGAACAGTATATCTGATTGTCTGCTATAGCTGAACATTGCCTAATGATTTCATTATTTGGTAATTAGGAAGGTCGTGTGTCTCTCCACATGAGCAGAGTTATCCTATGTGAATGAATGTTCACCAAAATAAAGCCATTGGAGGCTGTCAATAATGAAGTAGATAGATAGATATGAATATTAGCCAGTCTCTTTCCCTAGCCATTCTGCCTCTTGTTCAATAGAGTCTTATTTATAGTAACAATTACATCAAGGATGGAGGTTATATAAGAGGTGAATACATGGCCTTATCTTCACCAGAGCTGGTCTGGCTATTGGACTGTTGAATGCCTGCCTTACTACCAGGAAAAGTCAAGATAGTCTAGGTACTGGCTGCATTCCTTAGTGAAACCAACCAGTTACCTGGAGGCAGGTTGATTATATAGTTCTGGTTCTGTTATGAAGTGGGAAATAATTTTTCCTCACTAAATTAGACATTGATTTTGGATATGGGTTCTTCTATTGTCATCGTGGTTGTGGTAACACCACCATAACCAGACATAATGAATACCAAATAAAGCATTATAATCATGTTTACCAACACATTGCTTCTAATTAAGGAACTCATTTTACAATAAAGAAGTATAGCAGAAGGTTCATGTTCATGGAATTCACTGATTTTACCACATATCTCAATAACCAAAAACTCTTGGTCTTATAGATAATGATGAGTCTTTTGAAGACTCAGATAAGTCTCCTAGTAGCAGACAACAATCAACCACTCCCAGTAGTAGACAACAAGTTTATAGTGCTGTCCTATAGGATGGGATATGTACTTTGAGAGAGCAACCTATGTATGCTATCTGGGATCAAGGGGTAAAAGAGGGAGTGACTAGTAGAAGAAGGAAGTTATAAATATCTACTGTAGTCTCATAACCACTTAGAGTAACAAAACTTGTAGCAGCTCTGCATTTCCTCTTACTTGTTTGTCTTATGTGTTCACACACCAATATGTCATATGCACATTTGTCTGTATATATGTTTATATATCCATATGTCCTGGTTATTTTCTCTCTTCCTCTCCTTTCCTATATTTTTTTTTTATTAATAATCTATGTAAAGTAGAGAACCATGTAAATTAATCTCTAGGTTATAGAATATGCCTCAATTAGAAGGGGAATTGATATCCCCAACTTAGAAATAAACTCAGTTACTGACAGGACTTATTTTCTACATTGGCCATTATCCTCCTTGGCCATATCTAATGTAAGAGCTAAAGAAAATTCTTATTCTGGGTGCAGCAAAGTATTTATATCTTGTTTCCTACTGGTATTGGTCTGCTAAAACTAGCTGTGGCTCCAAATCTGGGTTGTGGTTTCTTTGGCAATCCATTTCCCTCAAAAATTTAGTTAGGCGTGTGATATATATGCTTAATTATTGGCAGTTATTTTTGCAATTTGGTTTTTAGGTTAAAGAAAATCCATTCAGGTTTGTGATTAAACTGAAGGATTAGCATTACACTGAGATAGACATGCTGATTGATTAGACTATGTATCTCTCATTTTTGGGGAAACAGTAAGAGCATCTCTGTAAAATAATTGTGATACAATTAGGCAGAAGGGTGATTATATTGCTACTTATTTGATATGAAAATTTAAATATGGGAAGAAGAATGAAAATGTATATCAAAGAGTCTGAAAGATAAACTCTGCAAGGCATTTGTCTGTTGGCCATGAACTCCATTACTCACTCTTTATTTGCAAGGGAATGGGAAACCTGAAACTACACTTCCCAGAGTTGCCGGGGGCCAGCTGATTTCCACTTACATATTGCCAGTGAATCTGTGGCAGTAGATTTGAAAAAGGGCAAAGGGAAGACTCTTTTCCTTTCTGTTTCTGGTGGTGTTTTTGGCAGCAGGAGCAATTCTGGGTGATTAAAAGCTCCCAGATTTATGCTCAAGAATAAACGTGGTGCTATCAGCAGCACAGAGCTCATGGACTCTGGCTCTGGCAACTGCAAGATCATCAGAATCAGCAGGTGAGCTCCTTGTCATAGCATTAGGAAGACTGTGAGCTCCTGGCTTCCTGCAAAAGAAGGTAGTGATTGTAGTTCTAACAGCAGCAGCAACAGCAATAGTAGAAGCAGTCCATGCTCCAGTTATTTTGGTTGCATAGATATCATGAATTTTTATTAGTAACCATTTGGACTCTAACTAATCTACTACTTTTGTAATCAATCCCTACACTCAATTAATTTTGTTTCAAATTCTTAGTGTGTTTATGACTAATTTTTTCCTAGTTGGATGCTGAGTGATAGAAATACACATAATATGGTACCATTTATTTCATATTCAAGAACATGAAAAACAATGCTTGATATTGTCTAAGGATACATTGTCAAAAGTGTTAAAAAGGCTAAAAAATGGTAAAATTTAAACACAGGATACTGATGATGGAAGGGAGGGAGGAAAATGAGTTTGGGAAGTATGCATTGGCTTTAACTATTTTGATAATGTTTTATTTCCTATTCTGAATGGTAGATAAATAAGTATTATATTAGTAATAGTTTAACTTTTTATAATTTGAAATGCAATACATTAAAATAAAGATCAGTACTAAGTGAGATGATACAACAGTCACTTTTATTTATGAAATTACTCATAGAGGTAGTTATAAAATAGCTTCGAAAATTCAATTAGCGAATATTTTGTAGAGGTTAAGGCCTATTTGTGTTTTAGAAAAGCAATTGTTACATTCTTATAGCTTTTAAACATTCAGAATAATGTAAAATAAACTTACATTATGTAATTTAAATTTTGCTTTGTAATAATCATAATGACAACCTCTTAAAATTCATATCATTGCTTTCTCTTTTTCTTTTTACATTTTAGGTGTGATTTTTGGTCTTATAGATGTCAGCATTGGCGATTTTCAGAGGCAATATTATGTGAAAACCATTGAAAATTTGGCATTGGAATTGAGTTATGATATTTCATCTGCCCTGGTAGCAATATTTATAGCATTCTATGGAGACAGAAAAAAAGTAATATGCTTTGTAGTTTCCTCCTTTTTAATAGGACTTGGATCACTTTTATGTGCTTTTCCATCATTTAGTGAAGAAAGTTATCAAAGTAAGGTAGCAATTGAAGGTAAGATTTTAAATATACTGTTATTCATCAAATCAATATTTATTCAAACCTTGGCTTAAGGAACTTAAAATAGACTATGATAATTGTTTGTGTATATATCCATCCATCCATCCATCCATTCATCCATATTGATTTATATGACCAAGTTTGCTAATTAACTAATTGAAGCATCCTAGTGTACACATATGTCATAACAGAGGAAGTTAATGATTAGTTTTAGTCTATTGATAGAAAACATTTATTTTCAGATGTTTGTCAGTAGGAAGCTCAGGACTGTGATCCCTAGGAGAAGAGAAACAACCAATCTGAATTTTCTTTGAGAAGGAAAGAGTAAATAGATTAGGGATACATTTTATGATTATCAGGAGCATAAAGGACTTCCTTAGGTTTATTAATCATGAATTCAAAGTAGGATATGCATGGTTGTACAGTCATGTAAAGCTTTTAAAGTACATATAGGGAGTGAGTTATTTTGAGTAGGGTTGCAGTTTTACAATGGGGTTGCATGATCTGAAAGGCAGCAAGGGAATTAAAAGCGTTTAGATGATAGTGAAAGAAGTAAGAACATAAAGGGGACATTGGGATAATGAAAAGTAACAAAATCAATGGATGATATGCCCTGATGAATTTTAAGGTTTGTTGGCAGTGCATTGCTAGAAAGAGTCAGCTGGAAAGATAGGGGTGGTTAGAATGTAGATGCTTGAAATTATCATTAGAAAAGGTTTGTAGTTATTATTTTTGACATTTAAAATGACTAGCTGTATTAGTTTGTTCTCAGACTGCTATAAAGAACTATCTGAGACTGGGTAATTTATAAAGAAAGATGATTTAATTGACTCACAATTCTAAAGACTGTATAGGAGGCCTGGAGAGGCCTCAGGAAACTTACAATCATGGTGGAAGGTGAAGGGGAAGGAAGCACATCTTCACATTGTGGCAGGAGAAGAGCAAAGTGGGGAGTGTTACACACCTTCAAACAACCAGATCTTGTGAGAACTCACTATCATGAGAACAGCAAGGGAAAAATCTGCCCCCATGATTCAGTTACCTCCCACCACCTCCCTCCCACAACATTGGGAATTACAATTCCACATGAGATGAGGGTGGTGACGCAGAGCCAAACTATATCACTAGCCAAGGAGTACACTGCATAACAGCAAAAGAGTTCAAGGAACTAAGAGGCCAGGGTGTTGGAAGTATCACATTGACACTGTTATCACAAGTTAATAGGTCTGTATAAAACTGAACCTTCAGCATTTGAATGACTGTTCTAGAGACTACCTCCCACTTTCTATGGAGTCAAAATCATTTCACATGGATACTAAGCCAGCTGAAAATGTTCATTTGTGTACTATTTTGCAATCTGCACTTTAATTGGGTTTCCACAATATTATTTAAGAGCATGTGTTAAATGTCAAGCAAAACGACCTGTACAATATAATCTAATAGTATTGCCTGGATCTACCAATCTACAAACAAATAATAATTACACAAGCATTTACTTAATACTGTTTTATAACCATCTGAATAAAAAATGTATAAGAAATATACTGTGACCTGAAGGAAATTAAAAATCTAGTGGATGACCACATAATGACTAACTTTCATGGAAAGAAATGTATACTGCGTAATGCCTTGTCCTTATGAACCTATGTTCTGAAAGTTAGTGGGTCTAAAATGGGAAGTTATTTAATCAGAATGAGACAAAGTTAACATAAAGATTGTTAAAGAGGTGGACATAAAACTGAACTCAGAAGGAACTCTTTGATAACACAGATAATCTAGAACATTAGAAATACTTTTAGCCTGGGGTCAAAAGTCAGGGGAACAGGATGCCAAATTTAAGAGGAATATGTGCTATGTGTAGCATTCACATATATATTTTGGTTTATAACATATGCATCTTTTGTGGGATTCCCACATAATTTCTTTTCTTTTTTTTTTATTTTGGAGATGGGGTCACAGTATGTTGCCCAGGCTTGTCACAATCCTCTCACTTCAGCTTTCTGAGTATCTGGTACTACAGCTGTGTGCTGTGTCTAGCCCAAATTTTATGATGGCATTTTTCTGACAACATGATGACTGATTACAGTATTACTACATGCAGTGTAAATGACATGTTAACTAAAAGAAAAATGTATAATTTTGGAAATAGCATGTAAAATATTTGATAAAGAATACTGCATTTGTTGTGTGTTTAACTTTTGAGTTCAATTAACAAAACTATAATTATTGTCTTTTCAAAAGAAATTTGTAAAGAAACAAAGGTTGTCAGTGGTTGCCAGAGGCATGCATCGTTCCAGTCAAAATACTTGTCTTTCTTCACCCTTGGGCAGACTGTGCAAGGAATAGCAGCAATGCCTCTTTATATCCTTGGAGTAACCTTTATTGAAGAAAGTGTTGCTACACACTCAGCTGGTACCTATTTAGGCAAGTTTTTACCCCCTCTAATATGATTGACCCATTTTGAATTTTCCTTGAATTTTGGTATGCATGTCTAAACTGATACAGAAGTACTCTTGGCCCTTATGATAACATTGTAATAAACGATAACTGGTAAGCTAAACCTTTAAATCACATTGATTCACCTAATTGTGAAAAGCTGTTTGAGATTCGAGATTCTAGGCAAGTCATCTGAATGTCACTGAAAATATATAGAGCAGCTGAAAAAATCTGTACTTTCATCAGGCCATGGTGGCTCATGCCTGTAATCCTAGCACTTTGGGAGCCCAAGGCAGTGGATCACTTGAGGTCAGGAGTGAAAAGCCACTGTGAAACTGTGTCTCTATTAAAAATAGAAAAAATTTATCCAGGTGTGGTGGTGAGCACCTGTAATCCCAGCTACTCTGGAGGCTGAGGCAGGAAAATCACTTAAACCCAGGAGGTAGAGTTTGCAGCAAGCCAAGATGCCGCCACTGCACTCCAGCCTGGGTGACAGAGCAAGACTCTGTCTCAAACAAACAAACAAAAAATACTTTAAGTAATAAAAATCATACTCTTTATGGATATGTGTATGCACATTTATAAATATGTATATTTATATATGTGTATATATATATTTAATGAATAATAGCATACTATCCCTATTTATAATCTCTTATGCCACTGTATCCTACGATAAGTAATCCTGGCTATATCTCAGGGTAATCTGTGTTCTCTTATATTGCAATAGATTCTGGACCTGGTAGATCATCTATTTGTACAGGGTTATCTAACTATCACTTCTGAAAATTTAAGTTGTTTTTGTATACCTACTGCAAAGGTGTACTGAGACATCCTGACACCCTTGTAGCTAAGATGAAGGGTGAAGAGGTAATGATAACATTAAAGTATCATCTTGCTAGAACACCCTAATTGAAATAAAATAAGGTATTGTGAATTTATAATTATATTAAATATAAATATACTTTATGTATGATATATTAAATATAAATATATTACATGAAATATATAGATTAAATAAGGTATAATGAATTATATATTGAGTTTCTCTAATACATGTATTGGATAATATGTATTATGATTAGTTTTATGTGTTTGCTTGGCTAAATTATGATACCTAGTTGTATAGACAAACACCAGTCTAGATGTTTTGGTGATGGTCACTTTTAGATGCGATGAATATTTACAATCAGTAGATTTTGAGTAAAACTGATTTCATAATGTGGGTGGGCCTCATTCAATCAGTTGAAGGTTCTACGAGGTAAGACTGAGGTTTTCTGGAGAAGCAATTCTATCTGGACTGTAACATCAACTCTCACTTGAATTTCCAGCCTGCTGGCCTTCTCTACAAATTTGGGACTTGCTAGGCCTCATAATTGTATTTTGTATGAATCAATTCCTTAAAATGAATCTCTGTGTTTTTTGACAGTTATTTTTATTTTTCTTTGTTTAAATTCAATAATTTTGGGGGGAACAGGTGGTATTTGGTTACATAGATAAGTTCTTTAGTGCTGATTTATTTTGGTGCGGCCATCACCCAAGCAGTGTACACTATACCCAATGTGCAGTCTTTTATCCCTCACCCACCTCCCTCCCACCCTTACTCCTGAATCCCCAAAGTCCATTATATAATTCTTATGCTCTTGCATCCTCATAGATTAGCTCCCACTTGTGAGAACATATGATGTTCGGTTTTCCATTCCTGTTTTTCTCTCTTTTATTGGTTTTCTCTGGAGAACTCTGACTAATACAGAATGCTGTGAAAAGCTTTCAGAAGTAATCAATTTTAGTCAATTAATTTTTATCATAACAAAGCTGGCTTATAAAATTGCTTGATGTTCAGTGTTTATTTTATAGGTATTGCAGAATGTACCAAAATCACTGGATATGCTTTGGGTTATGTGATAGGAGCACCACTAGTTAAGGTCCGTGAGCATAGTACTGTCTCAAAAAAGTAAGCATGATTTTTTCTTTTGTTTACATTGTATAAAATATTTACCAAATAGATACCATAGCTTATAAATAAACATATATATTTAATTTGTAATAACCTTGGTTTTAGAAAAATATATACAAGTGTGACATATGCACATATATATGTACATATAAATACATCTAAAGTATACATCTTAAATATTTTGAAGTGTGTAGAACTATACTGTTAACTTGTATGCACATTGTTTTGCAATATATATCTAGAACTTTTCATCTTGAAAAAATACAATCGTTGTTCTACTTTCTGTTTCTGAGAGTTTGACTATTTTAGGTACCTTATGAAACTGGAATCATGCAGTATTTGTCTTTTTGTGATTGGCTTATTTCACTTTGAATAATATCCTGAAGTTTCATGCTTGTTGTAGCGTATAACAGGATATCCTTATTCATTTAAGGCTGAATTATGCTCCACTGTATTATTGTACATACCACAATGGCTTTATTCATTGATTTTTCAATGGACATTTAAGTTGCTTCCAGCTCTTCACCATTGTGAATAATGCTGCAATGAATATAGGTGTACAAATATACCACAGAGATCCTGTTGTTAATTCTTTGCATATATACTCAGAAATTAGATTGCTGAATCATATGGTAATTCCATTTTTCTAATTTTATTTTTTTAAACTTTTATGCTTTTTTTTTTATAGTGACTGCACCATTGTACATTCCTGCAGTGCACAGAGTTCCAATTCCTCCACATCCTCATCAATACCTGTTTTTCCTATTTGTTTATTTTTCTGATGGTGGCCCCATCCTAATGGATACGAGGTGATACCTTATTATGGTTTTGATTTGCATTTCCCTGATTATTAGTAATGTTAAATATATTTTCATATGCCTCTTGGCCATTGGTATATCTTCTTTTGAAAAGTATCAACCCAAGTCCTTTGGCCATTTCAATCATATCAGATTTCTTTTGTTGATATCGGGTTGAAGTTCTTTAGATATTCTGAATATTAGCCTCTTTCAAGACATGGTTTGCAAATGCTTTCTTCCATTCTGCAGGCTACTTTTCACTTCACCAATTCTTTTCTTTACTGTAAAAAAAAAAAAGATTTTAAGTTCTATGTAGTGCATTTGTATGTTTTTGCTTTGCTGTCTGGGCTTTGGGTGTAATATCCAAAAAATAATTGTTAAGTCCAATGTCTTGAATCATTCTCTCTATGCTTTCCTAAAATTCATGTGGAACCAAAAAAGATCCTACATAGCCAAAGCAAGACTAAGCAAAAATAACAAATCTAGAGGCATCACATTACTGGACTTCAAACTACTGCAAAGCAATAGTTACCAAATAGCATGATACTGGCATAATAGCAGGCACACAGACCAATGGGAAAGAATAGAGAACCCATAAATAAAACCAAACACTTGCAACCAACTGATCTTTGACAAAGCAAATCAAAACATTAACTGAGGAAAGGGCACCCTATTCAACAAATGGTTCTGAGATAATTGGCAGGCAACATGTAGAAAAATGAAACTGGATCCTCATCTCTCACCTTATACAAAAATCAACTCAAGATGGATCAAAGACTTAAATGTAAGACCTGATGTCATAAAAATTTTAGAAGAAAACATTGGACAAACTCTTCTGGACATTGGCTTAGACAAAGACTTCATGACTAAGAACCCAAAAGCAAATGCAACAAAAACACAGGTAAATAGATGGGACTTATACTAAAAAGCTTCTGCACAGCAAATGTAATGATCAGCAGAATAAGCAGACAAGCCATATATAATATATACATTATATATAATATATATAATGTATACATTATATATATATTATATGTATAATAAAATATTTTCCATGCATAAAAAGTAGTGAAATAATGGCATTTGCAGCAACCTGGATGGAATTGCAGACCATTAGTCTAAATAACTCAGAAATGGAAAACCAAACATTGCATGTTCTCACTCATAAGTGGGAGCTAAGCTATGAGGATACAAAGGCATACTATTGATATGATGGACTTTGGGGACTCAGGGGAAATGTGGGAGTGTTACAAGTGATAAAAGGGTATAGTGTGCACTGCCCAGGTGATGCATACACCAAAATCTCAGAAATTACCACTAAAGAGCTTTTCCATGTAACCAAACACCACCTGTTGCGTAAAAACCTATTGAAATAATTTTTTTTTTAAAGAGAGAAAAATGGTCATGGAAATAGGAATGGTGACTTTGTATCAGAGCACTAACATGAACTTACCAAGAACAATCTCTAATTAATTATATTTACCAGGAATTTCATATTACTATTGCTGATTATCCAAGTGGTCAATAGTAGAAGCCAACCTTGAGTTTCCAATGTGATGCATTTTTGGAAAGACAAGTTGACCATCTGTCACGTTGATTACACTGGCCCTCTTTTAATGTAGAGGAGACAGTAATTTTCTCTTTACAGGGAAAGATACATATTCTAGACAGGGTTTTTTCTTCTTTGCCTGCAGTGTTTCTGCTAATACCACCATCCACAGACTTACAGATGCCTTATACATCCCTATAATATCTCATATAATTTTGCTTTTAAGAAATATATGACAAGACAAAGGAAGTTTGACTGTATAATAACTACAGAATTCATTGGTCTTACTCTGTACTCTGTTGTCCAGAAACAACTGGCTTGATAGAGTGGTGTAATGACTCCATACCCTCAACTGTTATGAAGATATTAATATTTGAAGCTAGATTACTGTCTGCAAGTTTCATTTTATGCATTGATCCAAACATTTCTATGTGGTGCTATCTCCCCCATATGGTTGCATGGTTCTGAGAACCAAAGCGTGGAAGTAGATCATCTCATTTTTACATGAAATATTCTACTGGGTGAATTTTTGCCTTCATTTTCTGTACTCTTTTTTTTTTTTTTGAGATGGAGTTTCACTCTTGTTACCCAGGCTGGAGTGCAATGGCGCCATCTCGGCCCACCGCAACCTCTGCCTCCCGGGTTCAGGCAATTCTCCTGCCTCAGCCTCCTGAGTAGCTGGGGTTACAGGCACGGACCACCATGCCCAGCTAATTTTTTTGTATTTTTAGTAGAGACGGGGTTTCACCATGTTGACCAGGATGGTCTCGATCTCTTGACCTCGTGATCCACCCATCTTGGCCTCCCAAAGTGCTGGGATTACAGGCTTGAGCCACCACGCCCGGCCCATTTTCTGTACTCTTGAGCTTAATGGATTTGGAGATCCTTACTCCCAATGAAACATGATTTTGATACATTAAGAAATATAATGTTCTCAGTCAGTTGCAAATTCTAATGACCCTGAATTAACAAGTAGTGAAAGAGAGTCTAGTGGGTGGAGCCAAAATTTCTGATTAGAAGCAGCTACAGTGTGGCATTCACAGAGAGGAGCAAAAGAAGTGAATATAACACTTTCAATAGAAATATTCAGGTACTCACATTGGGACTGATTAAGGAAAAGGCTTGACCTACAGAGAATGAAGAAAAGCAAGGCAAGACAATTATCCACCTGGGAGTAACATGGAGCCAAGGGAACTCCCACCCTCAGCCTAGGGAAGTGGTGAGTAAACATGTGACCCTGGAAAACGATACTTTTCCTATGGATCTTTGCAACCATTGGATCAGGTGATTTCCTCCTGTACCCACTCCACCAGAGCTTTGGATCTGACATACAGAGTTGTGTGGAATCTTGGCAGAGCAACTGCTTAGGCATGCACAGAAACCAGGGAAATTTAATTACTCTGGCTCCAGGATCCCCAGCAAAGATGACTGTAACTCGGTCAAAAAAGGGAGGTCTGTACATACCCCAGGAAGGGGGTCAAATCCAGGGGCTGAGAAGGGTTATTCTGTAGGCCCCACTTTCACAGCACCTCACAAGACAAGACCCACTGGGCTGGAATTCCAGCCAGCCACTGGAAACAGTGTAGTTCCTGGCTGAGATGGGAAGGAGCTCCTGGGTGAAGGGGTAGGCCATCATCTTGGTTGTTCAGACAACTCAGCTAATTCAAGCTGAGGGCTTTGCTGAGTCCAAGCTGATCAGGTTGGAGATGTTATCCCAGGACAACACAACTGCTTTGCCAAGGTGTGGCCAGACAGCTTTTTTAAATGAAACCTAGATCCACTCCTCCTCATTGGGTGAGACCTAACAGTGAGGCTTCCAGCCACCCCTGCCTGCATTCAGTGGATAGAATTCCAATTTCTCCTTGGGATTGAGTGCTGGGGGAAGTGGTAGGTCACTACCTATGCTGTTTGGGCACTCTGCCATTCCAGCCTGTATGCCTTGGAGACCTTCAACCAGTCAGGGGCTGAAAGGATTCCCCAACATTAGCACAGCCTCTTTACCAAAATGCAGCCAGACTGCTGCTTTTTTTTTAAATTGCATTTTAGGTTTTGGGGTACATGTGAAGAACTTGCAAGATAGTTGCATAGGTACATACGTGGCAGTGTGATTTGCTGCCTTCCTGTCCTTCAGCTATATCTGGCATTTCTCCCCATGCTGTCTTTCCCCAGCTCCCCACCCCCCACTGTCCCTCCCCTATTCCCCCCAACAGACCCCAGTGTGTAGTGCTCCCCTCCCTGTGTCCATGGGTTCTCATTGTTCAACACCCGCCTATGAGTGAGAACATGTGGTATTTCATTTTCTGTTCTCGTGTCAGTTTGCTGAGAATGAAAGACTGCTTCTTTAAGTGGGTCGCTGTACCTGTTCCTCCTGACTGGGTGAGACCTCCCAACTGGGGTCTCCAGCCACCTCCTATAGGTGTGTTTAGGCCAGCAATAGGTTTGTGCCCACCTAAGACAAAGCTCTTGGTGAAAAAGGCAGGCTACCATTCTTGCTGTGGACAGCCTTTACTGGTGATACCTCCAGGTACTGGAAAATATGAGGTGCATTGACCCCCAGAAAATGGCAGCAGCCCTACAGAAAAGTAGCTAGAATGATAAAAGAAAAAAAAAAACCCAAAACTCATAACACAAAATACCCATCCAAAGGTCAGCAGCCTCAAAGATTGAAGGTAGATAAGCTCACAAAGATGAGAAAAAATTAGCACAAAAATGCTGAAAACTTAGAAAGCCAGAGTGCTTCTTTTCTCCAAATGACTGCAACACCTCTCCAGCAAGGTTTGGAACTGGGCTGAGGCTGAGATGGCTGAGATGGCTTAAATGACAAAAGTAGGCTTTAGAATGTGGACAAAAATGAAATTCATTGAGCTAAAGGAGCACATTGTAACCTAATGCAAGAAAGCTAAAAATCATGATTAAACATGACTTAATGCAGGAGCTGACTGCCAAAGTAACCAGCATAGAGAAGAACATAACTGATCAGATAGAGATGAGAAACACACTACAAAAGCTTCACAGTGCAATCACAAGTATTAATAGCAGAATAGAGCTAGCAGAGGAAAGAATCTTAGAACTTAAAGACTATCTTTATGAAATAAGTCAGACACACAATAATAGAGAAAAAAAATGAACAAAATCTCTGAGAAATATGGGATTATATAGAGACTGACTCTGACTGATTGGTATACATTTTTTTTAAAATTTTTATTACATTTTAGGTTTTGGGGTATATGTGTAGAATGTGCAAGATAGTTGCATAGGTACACACATGGCAGTGTGTTTTGCTGCCTTCCTCCCCTTAACTCACATTTGGCATTTCTCCCCAGGCTATCCCTCTCCCTGATTGGTATACATTAAAGAGATGAGGAGAATTGAACCAATTTGGAAAACATGTTTCAGGATATCTCCACAAGAACTTCCTCAACTTAGCTAGAGAGGCCAACACTCAAATTCAGGAAATGCAGAGAACCCCAGTAAGACACACCACAGAAGATCATCCCCAAGTCATGTAATAACAGGATTCCCTGAGGTCAAGATGAAAAAAAATGTTAAGGGCAGTCGGAGAGAAAGGCCAGGTCAACTACAAAGGGAAGCCCATCAGACTAACAGTGAACATCTCAGTGGAAACCCTGCAAGCCAAAATATATTATGGGGGGGGACAATATTCAAGATTGTTAAAGAGAATGAATTCTAACCCAGAATTTCGTATCTTGCCCAACTAAGCTTCATAAGTGAAAGAGAATTAAGAACCTTTTCAGACAAGAAAATGCTGAGAGAATTTGTTCACAGTAAACCAGCCTTATAAGGGCTTTTATTTCTTTATATTTATATTTATATTTTTATTTATTTTTTATTTTTATTGCATTTTAGGTTTTTGGGTACATGTGCAGAATGTGCAAGATAGTTGCATAGGTACACACATGGCAGTGTATTTTGCTGCCTTCCTCCCCTTCACCCACATTTGGCATTTCTCCCCAGGCTATCCCTTCCCAGCTCCCCCCCCACTGTCCCTCCCCTATTCCCCCCAATAGACCCCAGTGGGGAGTACCCCTTCCCTGTGTCCATGTGTTCTCATTTTTCCTCACCTGCCTATGAGTGAGAACATGTGGTATTTCATCCTCTGTTCCTGTGTGAGTTTGCTGAGAATGATGTCCTCCAGATTCATACATGTCCTTACAAAGACACAAACTCACTTTTGATGGCTGCATAATATTCCATGGTGTGTATGTGCCACATTTTCCCAGTCCAGTCTATCATCAATGGACATTTGGGTTGGTTCCAGGTCTTTGCTATTGTAAACAGTGATGCAACGAACATTCGTGTGCATGTGTCCTTGTAGTAGAATGATTTATAGTCCTTTAGATATATACCCAGTAATGGGATTGCTGGGTCAAATGGAATTTCTATTTCTAGGTCCTTGAGGAATTGCCACACTGTCTTCCACAATGGTTGAACTAATTTACACTCCCACCAACAGTATAAAAGTGTTCCTATTTCCCCACATCCTCTCCAGCATCTGTTGTCTCCAGATTTTTTAATGATCGCCATGCTAACTGGTGTGAGATGGTATCTCAATGTGGTTTTGATTTGCATCTCTCTAACGACCAGTGATGATGAACATTTTTTCATGTGTTTGCTGGCCTCATGTATGTCTTCTTTTGTAAAGTGTCTGTTCGTATCCTTTGCCCATATTTGAATGGGCTTGTTTGTTTTTCTCCTGTAAATCTGTTTGAGTTCTTTGTAAATTCTGGATATCAGCCCTTTGTCAGATGGGTAAACTGCAAAGATTTTTTTCCCATTCTGTTGGTTGCCGATTCACTCTAGTGACTGTTTCTTTTGCCGTGCAAAAGCTGTGGAGTTTGATTAGGTCCCATTTGTCTATTTTGTCTTTTGTTGCCAATGCTTTTGGTGTTTTGGTCATGAAGTCCTTGCCTACTCCTATGTCCTGAATGGTTTTGCCTAGATTTTCTTCTAGGGTTTTTATGGTGCCAGGTCTTATTTTTAAGTCTTTAATCCATCTGGAGTTAATTTTCGTGTAAGGTGTCAGGAAGGGTCCAGTTTCTGCTTTCTGCACATGGCTAGCCAGTTTTCCCAACACCATTTATTAAACAGGGAATCCTTTCCCCATTGCTTGTTTTTTTCAGGTTTATCAAAGATTGTATGGTTGTAGATATGCTGCATTGCCTCCGATGCCTCTGTTCTGTTCCATTAGTCTATATCTCTGTTTTTGTACCAGTACCATGCTGTTTTGATTACTGTAGCCTTGTAGTATAGTTTGAAGTCTGGTAGTGCGATGCCTCTCGCTTCATTCTTTTGGCTTAGAATTGACTTGGCTATGCAGGCTCTCTTTTGGTTCCACATGAAGTTCATGGTGGTTTTTTCCAGTTCTGTGAAGAAATTCAGTGGTAGCTTGATGGGGATAGCATTGATTCTGTACATTACTTTGGGCAGTATAGCCATTTTCATGATATTGATTCTTCCTAACCATGAACATGGAATATTTCTCCATCTGTTTGTGTCCTCCCTTATTTCGTTGAGCAGTGGTTTGTAGTTTTCCTTGAAGAGGTCCCTTATGGTCCTTGTAAGTTGTATTCCTAGGTATTTTATTCTCTTTGTAGCAACTGTGAATGGCAGTTCGTTCTTTATTTGGTTCTTTTTAAGTCTGTTATTGGTGTATAGGAATGCTTGTGATTTTTGCACATTGATTTTATATCCTGAGACTTTGCTGAAGTTGCTTATCAGTTTCAGGAGTTTTTGGGCTGAGGTGATGGGGTCTTCTAGGTATACTATCATGTCGTCTGCAAATAGAGACAATTTAGCTTCCACCTTTCCTATTTGAATACACTTTATTTCTTTTTTTTTTGCCTTATTGCTCTGGCTAGAACTTCCAGTACTATGTTGAATAGGAGTGGTGAGAGAGGGCATCCTTGTCTAGTGCCGGATTTCAAAGGGAATGCTTCCAGTTTTTGCCCATTAAGTATGATATTGGCTGTTGGTTTGTCGTAAATAGCTTTTATTACTTTGAGATACATTCCATCAATACTGAGTTTATTGAGGGTTTTTAGCACAAAGGGCTGTTGAATTTTGTCAAATGCGTTCTCTGCATCAATTGAGATAATCATGGTTTTTTTGTTTTTGGTTCTGTTTATGTGGTGAATTACCTTTATAGACTTGCGTATGTTGAACCAGCCTTGCATCCCCGGGATGAATCCTACTTGATCATGATGGATAAGTTTTTTAATGTGCTGTTGCAGTCTGTTTGCCAGTATTTTATTGAAGATTTTTGCATCTATGTTCATCATGGATATTGGCCTGAAGTTTTCTTTTCTTGTTGAGTCTCTGCCAGGTTTTGGTATCAGAATGATGTTGGTCTCATAAAATGATTTGGGGCAGGTTCCCTCTTTTTGGATTATTTGGAATAGTTTCAGAATGAATGGTACCAGCTCCTCTTTGTGTTTCTGGTAGAATTCGGCTGTGAACCCATCTGGACCTGGGCTTTTTTTTGTGTGGTAGGCTCTTAATTGCTGCCTCAACTTCAGACCTTGTTATTGGTCTATTCATAGTTTCAGCTTCCTCCTGGTTTAGGCTTGGGAGGACACAGGTGTCCTGGAATTTATCCATTTCTTCCCGGTTTATCAGTTTATGTGCATAGAGTTGTTTGTAGTATTCTCTGATGATGGTTTGAATTTCTGTGGAATCTGTAGTGATTTCCCCTTTATCGTTTTTTATTGCATCTATTTGATTGTTCTCTCTTTTCTTTTTTATCAGTCTGGCTAGTGGTCTATTTTGTTTATCTTTTTGAAAAACCAGCTCTTGGATTTATTGATTTTTTGAAGGTTTTTTTCTTGTCTCTATCTCCTTCAGTTCTGCTGTGATCTTAGTTATTTCTTGTCTTCTGCTAGGTTTTGAGTTTTTTTGATCTTGCTCCTCTAGCTCTTTCAATTTTGATGATAGGGTGTAAATTTTTGATCTCTCCACTCTTCTCATGTGGGTACTTATTGCTATATATCTTTCTCTACAGACTGCTTTAAATATGTCCCAGAGATTCTGGTATGTTGTGTCTTCGTTCTTGTTGGTTTCAAAGAACTCTTTATTTCTGCCTTCATTTCATTGTTTATCCAATCAACATTCAAGAGCCAGTTGTTCAGTTTCCATGAAGCTGTGCAGTTCTGAGTTAGTTTTTGAATTCTGAGTTCTAACTTGATTTCACTATGGTTTGAGAGACTGTTTGTTATGATTTCAGTTGTTTTGCATTTGCTGAGGAGTGCTTTACTTCCAATTATGTGGTCAATTTTGGAGTAGGTGTGAGGTGGTGTTGAGAAGAATGTATATTCTGTGGATTTGGAGTGGAGAGTACTGTAAATGTCTATCAGGTTTGCTTGTTTCATGTCTGAGTTCAAGCCCTGGATATCCTTGTTAATTTTCTGTCTGGTTGATCTGTCTAATATTGACAGTGGAGTGTTAAAGTCTCCCACTATTATTGTGTGGGAATTAAGTATCTTTGTAAGTGGTTAAGAACTTGCCTTATATATCTGGGTGCTCCTGTATGGGGTCCATATATATTTAGAATCGTTAGCTCTTCTTGTTGTATCGATCCTTTTACCATTACATAATGACCTTCTTTGTCTCTTTTGATCTTTGTTGCTTTAAAGTCTATTTTATCAGAGATGAGAATTGCAACTCCTGCTCTTTTTTTGCTCTCCATTTGCTTGGTAAATCTTCCTCCATCCCTTTATTTTGAGCCTTTGTGTATCCTTGCATGTATGATGGGTTTCCTGGATACAGCACACAGATGGGTTTTGTTTTTTATCCAATTTGCCAGTCTGTGTCTTTTGATTGGTGCATTTAGCCCATTTACATTTATGGTTAATATTGTTATGTGTGAATTTCATACTGCCATTTTGATGCTAACTGGCTGTTTTGCCCATTAGTTGATGCAAATTCTTCATTTTATTGATGCTCTTTAGCATTTGGTATGTTTTTGGAGTGGCTGGTACTGGTTGTTCCTTTCTATGTGTAGTGCCTCTTTCAGGAGCTCTTGTACAGCAGTCCTGGTGGTGACAAAATCTCTGAGTGCTTGCTTGTTGGCAAAAGATTTTATTCTTCCTTCACTTATGAAGCTCAGTTTGGCTGGATATGAAATTCTGGGTTGAAAGTTCTTTTCTTTAAGGATGTTGAATATTGGCCCCCACGCTCTTCTGGCTTGTGGAGTTTCTGCCGAGAGATCTGCTGTGAGTCTGATGGGTTTCCCTTTGTGGGTGACCCAACCTTTCTCTCTGGCTGTCCTTAGTATTTTTTCCTTCATTTTAACCCTGGTGAATCTGACGACTATGTGCCTTGGGGTTGCTCTTCTTGCGGAATATCTTTGTGGTGTTCTCTGTATTTCCTGGACTTGAGTATTGGCCTTCCTTGCTAGGTTGGGGAAATTTTCCTGGATAATATCCTGAAGAGTATTTTCCAGCTTGGATTCATTCTCTTTGTCACATTCTGGTACACCTATCAAACGTAGGTTAGGTCTCTTCACATAGTCCCACATTTCTTGGAAATTTTGTTCATTCCTTTTTGTGTGTTTTTCTCTAGTCTTGGTTTCTTGTTTTATTTCATTGAGTTGATCTTCGACTTCTGATATTCTTTCTTCTGCCTGGTCAATTTGGCTGTTGAAACTTGTGCATGCTTCGTGAAGTTCTCGTGTTGTGTTTTTCAGCTCCTTCAATTAATTCACATTCCTCTCTAAGTTGTCCATTCTTGTTATCAATTCCTCAAATCTTTTTTCAAATCTTTTTTCAAGGTTCTTAGTTTCTTTGCATTGATTTAGAACATGTTCTTTTAGCTCACTGAAGTTTCTCATTATCCACCTTCTGAAGTCTGGTTCCGTCATTTCATCATACTCATTCTCTGTCCAGCTTTGTTCCCTTGCTGGTGAGGAGTTTTGGTCCTTTGTAGGAGGTGAGGTGTTTTGGTTTCCAGTGTTTTTTTCCTTTTCATGCTGGTTTCTTCCCATCTTTGTGGATTTATCCACCTGTCGTCTGAGTAGTTGCTGACTTTTCGATTGGGTCTCTGAGTGGACGCCCAGATTGCTGATGATGAAATATTTCTGTTACTTAGTTTTTCTTCTAACAGTCTAGCCCCTCTGCTGTATGATTGCTGAGGTCCACTCCATGCCCTGCTTGTCTGGGGTACACCTGTAGCAGCCTCTGCGCCTTCACTTAGAGCTGCAGTCCTGAGTTGTTCCTACTGTGCCATCTTCAAAATCCCACATCTAATTTTTAAATTCTTGATAGTAATAAGCCATTGTCTCAGGATCTCAGCACTAGAAAAAACATATCATAGAGACAGGAAGACACCAACACCAACACCATCATCCAGTTACTCAGGCCAAGGGCTTTTAAAGGAAGCAGTCAATATGGAAAGGAAAAGGAATTAACAGACACTACAAAAACACACTGAAGTACAGAGACCAGTGATACTATGAAGCAATTACATAAGCCTAAAAAATAACCAGCTATCATCATGATGACAGAATCAAATCCACATGTAATAATAAAAATATTAACCTTAAATATAGATGGGCTAAATGCCCTAATTAAAAGGCACAGAATGGCAGGCTGAATAAAAAACCAAGACATAATGCTATGCTGTCTTCTCACATGCAATGACACCACAAAGGATGAAAATAAAGAGATGGAGAAAATTCTACCCAGCAAGTGGAAAACAGAAAAAAGCAGGGGTTGCAATCTTAGTTTCTAACAAAAAAGACTTTAAGCCAACCAAGATCAAAAAAGACAAAGAAGGACATTGCATAATGGTAAAGGGTTCAATTCAACAAGAAGACTTAACTATCCTAAATATATATGCACCCAATACAGGAGCACCCAGATTTATAAAGCAAGTTCTTAGAGGCCTTTGAAGAGACTTAGACTTCCACACAATAATAGTGGAAAATTTTAGCACCCCACTGACAATATTATACAGATCATTGAGATAGAAAATTAACAAAGATATTTAGGATATGAACTTAGCCCAGATCAAATGGACTTGATAGATATCTACATAACTCTCCACCCCAAAACAATAGAAGAAACATTCTTCTCATTGCCACATGGAGCTTTCACTAAAATTTATTACATAATCAGAAATAAAACACTTCTCAGTAAATGCAAAAGAACTGAAATCATAACAGGTTCTTGGACCACAGCACAATCAAATTATTTATAGAACTCAAGACTACAAAATTCAGTAAAAACCATACAAATACATGGAAATTGAACAACCTGCTCCTGAAGGACTTTTAGGTAAAAAATGGAATAAATACAGAAATCAAGAAGTTCTTTGAAACTAATGAGAACAAAGATACAACATACCAGAATCTCTGGTACACAGCTAAGGAAGTGTTAAGAGGGAACTTCATAGCCCACATTAAAAAGCTGGAAAGATATCAAGTTAACAACCTAATAATCAAACTAAAGAAACTAGAGAACTAAGAGCAAACAAACCCCCAAGCTAGCAGAAGATAAGAAATAACAAATATCAGAGCTGAACTAAAAGAGACAGACATGAAAAACCCTTAAAAATATTAAAAAATCCTGGAGCTTGTCTTTTGAAAGAATTAATAAAACAGACAGCTAGCTGGACTGATAATGAAGAAAAGAGAGAAGATTCAAGTAAACACAATCAGAAATGATAAGGGGGATATTACCACTGACCCCACAGAAGTACAAATAGCAATTAGAGACTGCTACAAACATCTTGATGCACATGAACTAGAAAATCTAGAAGAAATGGATTAATTCCTAGACACATATGTCCTCCCAACACTGATTCAGAAAGAAATTAATCCCTGAACAGACTGATAACAAGTTCTGAAATAAAGGCAGTCATAAGTAGCCTATCAATCAAAAGAGGTCCAGGACCAGGTGAATTCACAGCAAAATTCTACCAGTTGTATGCAGAAGACCTAGAACCATTCCTACTGAAACTATTCCAAATAACTGAAAAGGAGAGCTTCCTCCCTTACTCACTCTATGTGGCCAGCATCATCCTGATACAAAAACTTGGCAGAGATACAACAACAAAAAAGAAAACATCAGATCAATATACTTGATGAACATGAATGCAAAAATCATCAACAAATACTGGCAAAACAAATCTAGCAACACATCAAAAAGCTTATCCACCATGATCAAGTAGGCTTCATCTTTGGGATGCAAGGTTGGTTCAACATATACAACTCAATAAATGTGATTCATTACATAAGCATAACTAGAGACAAAAACTACATGATTATCTCAATAAATGCAGAAAAAGTTTTTGATAAAATTTACTATCATTCATATTAAAAATTATCAATAAATTACATATTAAAGAAACAGAATTCAAAATAATAAGAGCCGTATATGACAAATCCACAGTCAGTATCCTACTGAATGGGCAAAAGCTGGTTACATTTTTCTTGAAAACCAGCACAATACAAGGATACCTTCTCTCACCACTTCTATTCAGCTTAGTATTGAAAGTTCTGACCAGGGTGATCAGGCAAGAGAAAGAAACAAAGGATAGTCAAATAGGAAGAGAAAAAGTTAAACTATCTTTGCAGATGACATGATCTTTTATCTGTACAACTCTATCATCTCCAAAGCTTCTTAAGCAGATAAGGAATTTCAGCAAAGCCTCAGGATAGAAAATCAACATGCAAAAATTGCGAGGATTCCTATACATCACCAACAGGCAAGCCAAGAGCCAAATCATGAATGAATCTCCATTCACAATTGCCACAAGAAGAATAAAATGCTTAGGAATATAGCTAACAAGGGAAGTGAAGGATCTTTTCAAGGAGAACTACAAACCACTGCTCAGAGAAATCAGAGAGGACATAAACAAATGGAAAACAGCTCATGCTCACAGAGAAGAAGAATCGGTATTGAGAAAATGACCATACTGACAAAAGCAATGTTCAGATTCAATGCAATTCCCATTAAACTGCCAGTGACATTCTTCATTAAACTAGAAAAAAACTATTTTAAAATTCACATGGAACCAAAAAAGAGCCCAAATGGCTAAGGCAATCCTAAGCAAAAAGAACAAAGCTGGAGGCATCACCCTATCTGACTTCAAACTATACTACAGGGCTACAGTAACCAAATCATGGTATTAATACAAAAGCAGACACATGAACCAATGGAACATAATAGAGAACCTAGAAATAAGACCACATACCTGCAACCATCTGACTTTTGACACACCTGAAAAAAACAAGCAATGGAGAAAGGATTTCCTATTTAATAAATGGTGCTTGGAGAACTGGATAGCCATGTGCAGAAACTGGACTCCTTCCTTTTGCCATATACAAAAATTAACTCAAGATAGTTGTGGGTGTACAGCTTTATTTCTGGGCTCATTCTGTTTCAGTGGTCTATGTGTCTCTTTCTGTACCAGTACCATGTTGTTTTGGTTACTATAGCCTTGTAGTATAATTTGAAGTCTGGTAGTGTGATGCATCCAGCTCCATTCTTTTTCCTTAGGATTGCCTTGGCTATTTGGGCTCTGTTTGGTTCCATGTAGCCCTGTAGTATAGTTTGAAGTTGGATATCAGAATGCCTTTAGCTTTGTTACTTTTTTTTAAAGAGAGGCTCACTCTGTCACCCAGACTGGAGTGCAATGCTATGATCACAACTCACTGCAGCCTCAATTAGGTGATCCTCCCACCTCTAGAGTAGCTGGGACTACAGGTATGAATCATCACACCAGGATAATGTTTTTGTATTTTTGGTAAAGATGGAGTTTAAAAAGAAATTATAATTTCATATATGTATGCCATATACAAAAATCAACTCAAGATGGATTAAAGTCTTAAATGTAAAGCCTAAAGCTATAAAAACCCTAGAAGAAAACCTAGGCAATATTATTCAAGAATAGGCACAGGCAAAGATTTCATGATGAAGACACCAAAAACAATTGCAAAATAAGCAAAAATTGAAAATGAGATCTAATTAAGTGAACGAGCTTCTGCACAGCCAAGGAAACTATTAACAGAGTAAACAGACACCCTACAGAATAGGAGAAAATTTTGGCAAACTATTCATCTGGCCAAGGTGTAATATCCAGCATCTGTAAGGAATATAAATTTACAAGAAAAAGCAACCGCTTAAAAAGTGGGCAAAGGACAGAAACAGACACTTCTCAAAAGAAGACATACATGTGATCTACAAACATATGTAAAAAAGCTCACCATTACTAATAATTAAAGAAATGCAAAGCTAAACCACAATGAAGTCCTATCTCACATCAGTCACAATGACTATTAAGAAGTCAAAATATAATAGATGCTGGTGAGGTTGTGAAGAAAAAGGAACTCTTTTACACTGTTGGTGAGAGTGTAAATTAGTTCACCCATTGTGGAAGACAGTGTGGTAATTCCTCAAAGACCTAGGGACTGAAATACCATTCAACCTAGGAATTCTATTACTGGCTATATACCCAAAGATAGACATCATTCTATTTAAAAGACACATGCATATGTGTGTTCATTGCAGCACTATTCACAACAGCAAAGACATAGAATTAACCTAAATTCTCATCAATGATAGCCTGGACAAAGAAACTGGGGTACATATACACCGTGGAATACTATACAGCTATAAAAATGAATGAGATCATGTCCTTTGCCATAAAAATGAATGAGATCTTGTCAATATGAATGAAGCTGGAGGCCATGATCCTTAGTAAACTAATGCAGAAATAGAAAACCAAAAACCATATGTTCTCACTTATAAGTGGGAGCTAAATGATGAACATACATAGAGGGGAACAACAGACACTGGGGCCTACTGAGGGCAGAGGGTGGGAGGAGGAAGAGGATGAGAAAAAAGTATCCAATTGATACTAGGCTTAATACCTGGTTTATGAAATAATCTGTAAAACAAACCCCTTTGACACACATTTACTTATTTAACAAACTTCTGCATTCTGCACATGTAGCCATGAACTTAAAATAAAAGTTAAAAAAAGAGAATCACAATACTAACTAATGTGAGTATTTTCTGTTACTGGTTGGGGAGGAATGGGTTTCTGCTATATAAAAGAGACAGTCATAAATTTGTTTTAAATCCAGGGGATTTACCTGATTCTTAGTGTTCACATTGCCCAGTAATTCTCTTTAAATAACTGCCTCAACTTATTAAAGAAAATACCACTAAGGTTCAGATCCTATAGGAATAGGACAATAGTTGGGTCACCCCACCAGGTGAAGTATTCTTTCCAACCAAGGTGCTAGCTGAGGGTAAGGCATTCATACAATAGGTGGTAAAAGAAGGCAGATGTGATGGTAAACTTAGACCTTGTCGCTAATAATGATGCAGGGACAGTGGCAACTAGGTTTTGTGTTAATTTCCTTCTAATTTTTATCCTTCTAGGTTATATGATGAGCCCTGGTAGTGGTAATTATTTTAGATGTAATACCTTTGTCTCAAGATACTTGAGACAAAGGTAGTGGGAAAATAAGCAAGGGAAGGTAAAGAAGACAATAAAGTGTTCATTATACTGAGCAGTTTACTGCTTGAAGCAATTAGTACTCAATCCCCCTGGAGATTGGTGGACAGTGTAAGATATGAGTCATCCCAGCAGCCATTTAAAGAAGATTGGATATGTATCTACTAACTCCTGGAAATTGCTGGTCAAATGATACTCCTGGGGTTAATATTAACCCCTAGGTATTTCTGACCTGCTCTTTGATACCTGGGCCAAGCATAGAGTTCCTGCTATTCAAAGTTATTCATTTGCTCTACATGGGAGTGATGAATGCCTAGCTGAGGTAATACAAATGAGACACTAACAACATCTTCTGCAACAAAGTTTTACTTTTCAGTTGTAAGTATATTCGAATTGTTATAATCCCATTATTGTATAGTGGCTAACAGGATTTGGTGTGTCTATCTCAAGAACTTTACTCACCCATTTTTTTTTTTCCAGCAAAGAACAATAATAGATTTTGAGGTACAGAAGGGATGGATTGTGTTGGATAACAACAGTTTGCTGCGATTGTTCCACTCTCTACTCTTCTCCACTCCGCTCTGTACCTAAGGAAGTTGAACTATTATGGGCAATATTAATGGGCTCCTTTATCATCTAGCTTAATTTTAAGTTTGGCTTGTGAAGAGCACTGGCAAGAGATCTGAGAGCATGAGGAAACTTAAATCTGGATATTTATTCTTTCCTCTCCTTTCCTGATGAATCTCAATGGTTTGGTGGTGTCTCTTTAATAAAGGCTACATTTGTCTTTTACTCTCAGATACAACCACCTGTATAGTTAACTTCTCTCTCCTCTTGCCTCTTCAGGCACCTTTTCAGGTGGTAATGACTATTCTGTTGCGGGGCCTAGAATACCATGTTTTCCTATACAGATTTCTTTACACTTTATAGTTCCTTTTATTAAATTACTCAAAGAGAATGTATTTTTAGGACTCAGTATGTGTATTAGCCTTCTATATTTTTTAAGTTTGAATTTGCTGCTTATTTTCTTTCTTATTTTTATATTGATTCATTATTTCTTTTAGACTTATAAAAGTTCTTCACTTATTATGGATGTTAATTATTTGCTAGAGCTATGACAAATAATTTCTCCCAATCTGTCCTTAAACTTTGCACATGGTATCTTGTATTATACAAACTTTAAAAGTTTTTATATAATCAAATATGTCAATATTTTTCTTTTTATAAACTTTTAATGTTCTTCCTTGCTTAAGATGTTCTTTTTTTAAATTTCAGTCATTTTTGAGGAACAGGTTGTTCTTTTTATTATGTGAAGAAGTTCTTTAGTGGTAATTTCTGAGATTTTGGTGCATCCATCACTTGAGAAGTGTACACTCTACCCAGTGTGTAGTCTTCTATCCCTGACCCCCATCCTACCCTTTTCTGCTAAATCCCAAAGTCCATTACACTTTTCTTATTCCTTTGCATCCTCATAGCTTAGCTGCCACTTAGGATTGAGAACATATGATGTTTGGTTTTCTATCCCTAACTTACTTCATTAGAATAATGATCTACAGTTCCATCTAGGTTGCTGCAAATGCCTTTATTGTGTTCCTTTTTTCAGAGGAGTACTATTCCATGGTGTATATATACCACTTTTTTTTATCTACTCATTGGTTGATGGACATTTAGGCTGGTTCCATATTTTTGCAATTGCAAGTTGTGCTGCTGTAAACATGCATGTGCAGGTATCTTTTTCATAGAAAGACTTATTTTTCTCTGGGTAGATACCCAGTTGTGGGATTGTTGAATCAAATGGTAGTTCTACTTTTAGTTCGTTAAGGCATCTCTATACTGTTTTCAGTAGTGGTCATACTCATTTACATTTCCACCAGCAGTGTAAAAGTGTTCCCTTCTCACCATATTCACACCAACATCTACTAATTTTTATTTTTTAATTATGGCCATTCTTGCAGGAGTAAGGTGGTATTTCACTGTGGTTTTAATTTGCACTTGCCTAATAATTAGTGATACTGAGCATTTTTCGTATGTTTCTTGGCCATTCATATATCTTCTTTTGAGAATGGTCTATTGATGTCTTTGCCCACTTTTTGATGGGAATTTTTTTTTTGCTTGCTGATTAGTTTGATTTCCTAGTTGATTCTAGATATAGTCCTTTGTCATGTGCATGGTTTGCAAATGTGTTCTCCCACTCTGTGGTTATTTGCTAATTATTTATTTTGCTGTGCAGAAGCATTTTGTTTAATTAGATTTCATCCACTTTTTTTGCTTTTGAGATTTTCTTTGGGATTCTTGTTCATGAACTCTTTGCCTAAGCTAACATCTAGAAAAGTTTTTATAATGTTACCATCTAGAATTTTTATAACATCAGATCTTAAATTTAATTCTTTGATTCATCTTGAGTTGATTTTTGTGTAAGGTGAGAAATGAGGATCCAGTTTCATTCTTCTACACGTTGCTTGCCAATTATCCCAGCACCATTTGTTGAATAGGGTGTTTTTCCCCAACTAATGATTTCATTTGCTTTGTCAAAGACCAGTTGGTTGCAAATATTTTGCTTTATTTATGAGTTCTCTATTCTATCCCACTGGTCTATGTATCTATTTTTATATCAGTAGCATGCTGTTTTGCTGACTATAGCCTTGTAGTGTAGTTTGAAATCAGGTAATGTGATGCCTCTAGATTTGTTATTTTTGCTTAGTCTTGCTTTGGCTATATAGGCTCTTTTTTGGTTCCATATGAATTTTAGGAATGTTTTTTCTAGTTTGTGACTAATGACATTGGTACTTTGATGGAAATTGCATTGAATCTATAGATTGCTTTTGGCAGTATGATCATTTTCACAATATTGATTCTACTCATCCATGAGCATGGAATATGCTTCCATTTGTGTCATCTATGATTTCTTTCAACAGTGTTTTATAGTTTTCCTTGTAGAGGTTTTTTATCTCCTTAGTTAGGTATGTTCCTAAGTATTTTATTTTACTTTTTGCAGCTGTTGTAAAAGAGATTGAGTTCTTAATTCATTTCTCAGGTTTGTCAGTGTTAGCGTATAGAAGTGCTACTGATTTGTGTACATTAATATATTATCCTGAAACTTTACTGAGTTCATTCATCCTAGCTTTTTGGATGAGTCTTTACAGTTTCTAGGTATATAATCATATTATCAGTGAACAGCAACAGTATGACTTCCTCTTTACTGATTTGGATGCCCTTTATTTCTTGTTTAATTGCTCTGGCTAGGACAAGAAGTTCTTATGCTCTATAACATTATTAAAATATTTGACCATATTTTCTTCAGTACTTTTGTAAATGTGTTTGTATGTTTATATTTAACATTCAATTTCAGTTTATTTGTGCATATAAGAAATATGGGCCAAGCTTCTTTTTTTCTTCAAAAGGATATCTAATTGTACTGATGACATTTATGTATCATTATTTGCTTTTTATTGATATTAAATACCATCTTCATCATAAATTAAATTTACGTATCCATAAATTTTCTTCTTGTTCCATGTAATCTGTTTCCTGATATACATTTCTATTCCCATGCCAATATTACAATGTTTTAGTTATTTAAACTTTATTGTATAGTTTGCTATTTAGTAGGAGAAGAACCCATTTATTATTGTTTTTCATCCAACATTGGGGCTCTGTTTGCAAAATGACTCTTCCATCTAAATTCTGTAATCTCAGGTTTTAATCAAAACATTTTGATTTAAATTACTTGAATTTATGGACCACATTAGGACTGTTATCTTTTCATACATATGGTATGCTACTCTATTTTCTCTGTTCTTCTTTTATACCCTTCAATAAAGATTTATAATTTTCTTTATTGAACATATTTCATTAAGCCTATTCTTAGGCATATCATACTTTTTAAAATATTGTGTGTGGAATCTCCATATTTTATATGTAACCTTTATATTGTTTTCCCCAATCAATAGGTTTTTTTTAGTTGATTTCCCTAGCTCTTCTGGGTACGCAATTATATATACATGTGTAATAATCACATGTAATATAATGTGTAATGATCACATGTAATAGAATGCATAGCTAGGTTCAAAAGTGAAAAAAACTCCTGAATATAATAATCAGTGAGGAAACATGCAGCCCTAGTGACAATCTGGAATTGAAACTCACTGAGTGTAGCATATGCGGATATGTATGACAAGTGGGTAATGGAAATCAAGACTGCAACCCTAGGAAAAGTGGCATTTCTATTCCTTAATAATGCTTGCAGTGGATAATGACTTGTCCCATCAGTGAATAAGACTGTGTACATTCTATAAAGAACAAGGCCTATAAGCAGTTACTCACCAGGTCTTGGCTGGCAATAGAAACACTCATGAAAACGCAGGACTTCCAAAACTGTTTCTGGTCGATGTAGGCATTTTCCCACAATGGCTGTTTGGAGGGGGTCTTAAATGTGTGTAGAGTGGAAGACAATGGTGTCTATGTATTAATGAACTTCCCCTAATATCCTCCCTAAATGACAGAATAGCTTTACAACTGTAAAAATTCTCACAAATCCATGGCTTCAGTATTAACTGAAGGCAAAGTATGCTTAAACTGCAAAATAATTATCACCTTCTCCACTGCAAGGCTTTAGGTGAGCAAAGGCAGATGAAGAAAAATTGCAGAGAAGACAGAAGACAGAGAGGTTAACAAAGGGTCCTATGGGTGAATTTGGAATAATAACTAGAAGGATACATTCACACTAAATCTGAGAGTTCAGAGAAGGGACTAGAAGAAAGGGATTTCAATGTATTTGTAATTGAAAGCGTTAAATGCCATACAAAGTTTCAGTTGTGCAACATAAAGGGCCAGGCTTGTCATAAAGGTGTAAGTGCTTGATTTTTAAGAATGATTTTAAAGGAGAGATAAGATTTAAAAAGATAGTGTTCCAGATATATAGCTTCTGGTGAAGAAAGAAAAGTTTAATAGGAATGAACAAGTACCTTTTGTGAGTATTTGAGTGAGTACTTTTGTGCATACCAAGTGATACCAAGGAAAAGAAGGAAAAGGGAAAAAATTAGAATCCTATAAGACAAAACAGAAGCATATAATTGGGGACTCATAATTACTTTCTTTCAACAAAACAAACAATAGTGAAAAATTAACAAAAAGTTTCATTTCTGTCTCAGTCTCCAACCCTCCCTCTCTCACTCTCATGTTCTCCACTCTGATTATGGTTTTGTTGAAATAAAATACCTAAAGTTGATTTTTTTTTCATTTTCTCTATTAAAGCACTACAAACAATGATGGTCCAGAATGGATATGGACTTGGTGGATTCGTTTTCTTTATACTGCTCTTGTTGCATGGTGTATATCAATACCATTGTCATTCTTTCCAAACAATATGCCAGGTGACTATAAAATGTCATTTACTAAATTAGAGGATAGTGGTTTCTTCCTCCATGGTTCTTATTCTCAAAGAATAGCCACACTACATTTTTTAAAAAATGAGTATGCCTCTTGCTGTATTCATTTGTCATTGATATAGAGTGTCAAGTGCTAGTGTTATTTAAGCAAATAAAGAAGCATTACAGCCAAATATTATTTGATTTATGTGCCAGAATTTCTATTTCTTTAGTTTTTTTTGTTACTTTTTATTTATTGAGAGAGAGTTTCATTCTTGTTATCCAGGCTGGAGTGTAGTGGTGAGATCTTAGCTCACCACAACCTCTGCTTCCTGGGTTCAAGCAATTCTCCTGCCTCAGTCTCCTGAGTAGCTAGGACTACAGGTGTGTGCCACCATGCCCGGCTAATTTTTGTATTTTTAGTAGAGACGGGGTTTCATCATGTTGACCGGGATGGTCTAGATCTCTTGACCTCGTGATCCACTTGCCTTGGCCTCCCAAAGTGCTGGGATTAGAGGTGTGAGCCACCACACCCAGTCTATTTCTTTAGTTTTGAGATAGGGTCTTTCTCTGTCACTCAGGCTGGGTGCAATGGTATGATCACAGATCACTGCAGCCTCAAACTTCTGGGTTCAAGTCATCCTCCTGCCTCAGCCTCCAGAGTAACTTGGACTACAGGTGCATGCCACCATGCTCAGCAAGTTTTAAAATTTTTTTCATTTTTATAAGAGATGGAGTCTTGCTATGTTGCCCGGGCTAGTCTTGAACTCCTGGCCTCAAGCTATCCTTCCACCTTAGCCTCACAACATGTTGAGATTACAGGTCTCAGCCACCACAACTGGCCCAGAATTACATTAGAATTAGTGCATATTTTTGGTTCTCATTATTTCCTTTAAAAATGCTTTATAACTAGAGTTCATAGGTTGTCTTGTAAACCGAAGCATATTTAAATCTACTTATGCAGCATTTACTATATGGACTACCTCAGAATTGTTTTAAGATCCAATAATAACTGTTAAAATTTTCTTGAAAACACTGAAAAGTACATGTAAAGTCAAATCAAATACTCTTCTGATTATAGTACACTTCATTGGCACAAAACAGTTTTAATAGTATCAAAGATTATTCCCTTATATTTTAGAGCATATTGGTAGCCATTTGCCAAGTGTAGCTATTTAAATTTTAAAATAAATTAAAATTTTATTTCCTCAGTCATTATAGCTGCACTTTAAGTATTTAATAGCCATATGTAGCCAGTGGCTACAGTAATGGACTGTGCACACATGGAAAGTCTTCATTATCACAGAATGTTCTTCATGAAAATACTGTTTTAGAAGACTGTGTCTTTTAATTAATGAGATTGACTTTAGCTTGTTCAAAAATAACTCATTTGTCATTTCAAGATTAACTGAATTTATTAGGGTGTATAGGTATGTTTTACATATGGGTTTTAGTTATTTGAATATGTCATAAGATATTTTTACTTGTTACTATATAGGTTCAACACAGATAAAAGCTGGGAAACATAAACAGCTTCATTTGTTTGACAGAAAATATAAAGATCTGGAACTTGGAATTAGTATTAAGGATTTATTTGCTGGCCTTTGGGTAAAGTACAATATTTTACTTGAACAAGCCATCTAAGTCTACCTGTGTAATTTTTTAATAGTGAACTTAAGAAAATACCCGTAAAGTGTTTAATCTAAATCTGGGTGAAACTTTTGAGGTCTTTGAACTAATTTATTCACTTTACAGATAATAAAAAATAGGACTGGCCTTGCTAATAACTTGACTGCTGTCAGAGATTGGCACCAGGTACTTTCCTTCTATTTCTCGTAGTTTTATATTATTTTATGTTTACTTTTACTCTGCAGAAATAAGTCAAGCATTTAATGGGATGACATGTATGAATCAACATTATCTTTTTATTATATTTAAGTGACTCAGAAGAGAACTCTGGAAGTTGAAAAATAGTCCCACAAACATAATATTTTGTGGAATATATCTCAATATTAAATGAGGAAAATCAGTATATCAGTACATCATCCAAGATGGCTGATCACTAACAGCTCGGGATTGTAGCTCCCAGTGAAAGCCCAGAAAATGAGAGGACACCACACTTTCAGATGAATTTTCATCACTCACGGACCAGAAGATTTCCAGTGGAGGAGCCCCATGGGTCACCAGCGCAACTCTTGTGGCTGGCGCAGCGGTTTTGCCGTCGCCTTGGCAGCAGCTCTTCGTGCAGAGTAAACGGGACTGGTTCCCCTACTGACTGGTGTTTGGAGCTCTGGGAAGGCAGAGCCACTTGTTATGGACTCAAGAAAGAAGCCAGACTGAGGTTGCAGTGAGCTGAGATCGTGCCATTGCACTCCAGCCTGGGTAACAAGAGCAAAACTCCGTCTCAAAAAAAAAAAAAAAAAAAAAAAAAAGCCAGACCGGAGATTCCCAGGCAGAAGAGCACCATCAGTCTTATCACTGCTGTTTTGGCCAGAGCAGTGGGTTGCTCGGATTCCAGCACTGGGAATCAATAAATTGGATGTCCACTCAGAATCCTAATTAGAAAGATGTTAATTGTAAAGACAACAGATGGATAAATTCATAATAAAGGGAAAAAAACAGCCTAAAAAGGCTGAGAATGCCCAAAATCAGAACCCCTCTCCCTCTACAGGGGATTGCAATTCCTCATTAGCAACAGAACAAGCCCTGATGGAAAAGGACTGTGTTCCATTATCTGAAGTAGGCTTCAGAAGGTGGATGATAAGAAACTTTTGGGAGTTGAAAGAACTTGTTCTAACCCAATATAAAGAAACTAAGAACTTTGAAAAAAGGTTTGACGAAATGCTAAAAAGAATGGACAATATAGAGAGGAATATAAATAAACTAATGGAGTTGAAAAATACAACATGAGAACTTAGTGAAATATGCACAAGTTTGAATAGCTGAATTGATCAAGCAGAAGAAAGGATATCAGAGGTCAAAGACCAGCTTAATGAAATAAAACAAGAAGACAAGGATAGAGAAAAAAGGATAAAAAGGAATGAGCAAAGTCTCCAAGAAACATGGGACTATGTGAAAAGACCTAATTTACATTTGATAGGTGTATCTGAATGTGATGGAGAGAATGAATCCAAGCTGGAAAATACTCTTCAGGATATTATCCGGGAGAATTTTCCCAATCTAGCAAAGCAGGACACTATTCAACCCCAGGTAATACAGAGAACACCACAAAGACATTCCTCAAGAAGAGCAACCCCAAGGCACATAATCATTAGATTCACCAGGGTTGAAATGAAGGAGAAAATACTAAGGGCAGCCAGAGAGAAAGGTCAGGTTACCCACAAAGGGAAGCCTATTAGACTTACAGCAGATCTTTCAGAAGAAACCCTACAAGCCAGAATAGAGTGGGGGGCGATATTTAACATCCTTAAAGAACAGAACTTTCAGCCCAGAATTTCATATCCTGCCAAACTAAGCTTCACAAGTGAAGGAAACATAAAATCTTTTATGAACAAGCAAGTACTCAGAGATTTTATTACCACCAGGCCTGCTTTACAAAAACTTCTGAAAGAAGCATTACACACAGAAAGGAACAACCAGTATTAGCCTTTCTAAAAATATACCAAAAAGTAAAGAGCATCAACATAAAGAAGAATTTACATCAATGAATGGATAAAATAGCCAGTTAACATCAAATGGCAGTAACCCTAAATTTAAATCGACTAAATCACCCAATCAAAAGATACCCAAACCTAATGGTATACTACATCCAGACCCATTTTATATCTAAAGATACACAAAGACTCACAACAAAGGGTTGGAGAAAGATTTACCAACCAAATGGAGAGCAAAAATAAACTAATAAACGAAAAGCAGGAGTTGCAATTCACGCATTTGATAAAACAGATTTCAAAGCAACAAAGATACGGTGGTAAAAGGATAAATGCAATAATAAGAGCTAAGGATGCTAACACCCAGATACATAAGACCCATAAAGAGATTTAGACTCAACGAGACAGAAAATTAATAAGGATATCCAGAACTTGAACTCAGATCCGGAACAAGTAATCTTAATAAGTATTTATTTAGCTCTCCACTTTAAATACACAAAATACTGATCGACCATTATTACTACCCATTTTTAGAATAAAGCAATATTCCTGTTCTCTCTTCCTCTTTTTCTTCCTCTCCTTCTCTCCTTTTTTTCTAAAAGAAAATAAATAAATAAATGAAGAAAATCTTTGTTTTTCTAACTGAAACAAGGTCTATAATACAGATATTGTGGAGCTTAAAAACACCAACTTTTAAATAATGATTTGACTTTCCATTTGTTTTCTGCTATTCATAACTTCAACTTTTCTGTTGTTTGCAGAATTGCATTTCTCATATATAGATTGTATCAAGTCATTTCTCAGATTACTTGGTAAATGAATTTCATACTTTTTAATAGGACTTTCAAGATCCTTCACGGTAGCATCGACTAAATGTTCCTACCCATTTCCTTAGAATTTTATTCCTCTCTCCCCCACATTCCAGCCACTTGGTCTTTCCTGACACATTAGGTAATTTTTATAGTCCTGTAATTTAGTAGAATGCTAATCCCTCTATTTAAAATGTCATTCTCCCTCTTCTCTATTATAAAAAATACTGTTTGTCAAGTCTTACCTTATATTCCCAGGATAAATGAGTTTCTCCCTCCTTAATACTTTGATAGATCTTTGTTATAGTATGTTTTATACACACACACACGCACACACACACACACACACACACACACACACTTTTGTTATACTGGTTTAATCCTAAAACTATAGGTTGTATAAAATCTGAAATATAGTTACTTGTTTCTATTCTGTGTTCATCTTTCAATAAGATCATAAACCAATCATCCCAACTGGTTACATTTAATACAGATTTTTATTTAATTTTTTTAATCAAAATATTACATGTACATAATATTGTAACAATGAAGAAGCCAGTTAGAATCTCTTTCATATTGGTAAAAATTAACACACATTTATTAAAAACACTAATTTAAACATGAATGTTTTAAAAGTTTTTTTAAGTTTAATGCCAGAAAAGAAAAAAAAGCTAATTACAATACTTCTCTCTTGGAAATGGAGCATTTTATTATTATTGCTAGGCAGATATAAAATAATATAATGCGTAGCAACAGCCTTAGACTTCTGACTAACATCTAGTTGAGTAGATACCTAGAAGATATCTTATTTCTTCTTAAAGTTTATCAGAAGGTGGAACTTTTAGAATTGCAGAGCAAGAAACATGGAAAATCCTTATCTCTAAGAGGTGATGGTAAACTGGCAGAATTGTCAACAACTATTTTGAAAGTCTGGAAATTAAGCAAAGGCATACAATAAATTGAAAGCCTTTATTCAAGAGTTATTGAACATTGGTTAGAAGAGTAGGCTCTGTGACATTTAAATTTGGGACTGTATCCACAGTCTTTTCTTCCCTTCCTGTCCTCTATGTCTTGGTGATGGAGAAGGCTATTTTCTTTTATCTAGAAAATAAGAAAACTAAAAAACAGTAGTAAGAGAAATTTAATTTGTTAAAGGCCAATTGTCTTCCTGCCACTTGAGGTGGTTGCTCTAATTTGGAGCTCCATGGAAAAGTCCTAGGACAGCAATTACAATATAGGTGGCAAATCTTTGGAAAAGGCCAACATCACAGCTACCAAAGGCAGCAATACTGGTTAGGGTAAACAGTAAACCAGCTGAAAATATGAAAGATATATATGACCAATGATATTGGACTTTGAAAGCTCTAATACATTCTTAGAGATCTGTTCACATGCTCAGGAGAAGTCAGAGATGGCCCTAGTTACCTGCTCGTTCTTGGCTGACCACAAGTCCCTACATAAACAGAAAGTGGAAGTCAAAGCAGATTGTAAACTGCTGAAGTTTGAATATGTGATTCAATCCATGTACAGATCCCCTCGGCAAAAAGTGGAAGCCCTACTGACCCAAGATATTTAAGTAAAACCCCAGTCCAATTGTTGGGTGGACATCAAGCTGTACTGACCCTAGGGTGAGTCCTGGGAAGCTAGGCTTAAAAATGAAGAAAATAATTGAAAGTAGAGCATAGACTTCAGTGGCTGCACACTCCCAGGGAGATATAATTTATTTAATTAGTCCTGAAAAGCAGTAAGCAAAAGACAGAAAACAGCAACAACACAACTCCTGAGGGTGGGGAAATCAGAACCCAGAAAACCTACAATGTATTATTAGTGTCCAGTTTTCAATAAAACCTCAGGAAAAATACAAAGAAAGAAGAAACTGTGACCCATGTAATGAAAAAGTCAGTACAAACTGTCTCTGAGATGGCTCAGATGTTGGATATAGTAAACAAAAACTTCATGTAAATTATTATAAATATGTTCAAAAGAATTTTGAAAATGTTTTTTCTTTTTTTTTTGAGACAGGGTCTCACTCTGTCACCCAGGCTGGAATGCAGCAGCACGATCATGGCTTACTGCAGCCTCAGTCTTTCTCAGCCTCCTGAGTAGCTGGGACTGTAGGTGCACATCACCATACCCAGCTAATTTTTAAATTTTATGTAGAAAAATCTCACTATTGTTGCCCAGGCTGGTCTTGAACTTGGCTTATGTGAGATAGCTCTGATTTTAGATTAGGGAAAGAATTGTACAAAAAATTAGGAGAAACTATGTAACTGAAGTTTCCTTTTATCTTGAAAAAAGAGTGGAAATTTGAGTAGAAAATAAGAAACCTAAAAAAGCAAACTAAGAGAAGCTAAAGGCCAATTGTCTTTCTCTACTAATTCTATGGTTCTACCACTCCTCATATGATACTTGGTTTGGATCATTTTCTTGAAATCCAATAGCCATTTAGAAACTCCTGACACAAGGACTACTAGAAAATCATTTCAAGAAAGAAATCATATATTACCATCATTATAAGACTTATTGACTAGGAGTTTGTTTAAATATACTTCTGAGTGTCTAGGCACAGATCTTAAAAAATAGTCTTTTCTTGTAATGAATTTTTATTAAAGTGAGACAGAGAAGTAGCTATTTTTAGAATGGATTACCATGTTTCACTGATCATTATATTTTTTAAAACATTTTTTAAAAAGGGAAAGAGCTTATGAAAATATCAGTAATTTTAATAGTTTTAAAGTAGATAAAATACATGCAAGTAAAACAAAATTTAAAAGGCTGAAACAAATACAAAACATTTAACATTTTAATGAAGTTATAGTATCCATGAGGTTACAAGTTATAAATATAAAAGTAGTTGGAATTAGACTTTAAGATCAAAAAGTAGAACAGAGGATAAAAACAAAAGCTATCTCTCTATAGATGTAAGAATAAAACAGATTAGAAACATTTAGAAAAGAATAAAAACTTAAAGTTTGGAGGTTAGGGAAGAACATGGAAAAGAAAAAGCAAAAATATTATGGATGGAATTTGGTAAGGAATAAGATTTTACAGAGTAAAAGCTCCCTCTAAATGTGTGGAATAGAGAGCTCAACCCTTTTACCATTTTTCTTCATCTCACCTATAAGTTTTCTGCCTTATCAGAGGAGCTACATATTTGCACACTAGGACTCAGATGAACAAGGAAGTGTCAATGAATATTATGATATAAAAAATCTTGTGAAATGTTAAAAACAAAATGAATGTGAGGTATTATTGCCATGTGACTGTTAATTGTTGACAAAAAAATAAAGGAAGACGGTGTCCAAATTATTTAGTCATCTTCCTATTGGTAGTTAAAAGAATGAATTTCCTTTGAAAGCAAGTAAATTACTATTGTAGAAGAATCAATGTAAATCTTATTTAAATAACATAATTTTCAAAACTATATTAGAGAGTTCCAAGATGTCTGACTAGAAGCAGCTAGTGTGTGCTGCTCCCGTGGAGAGGAGATACCGTGGCGAGTAAACACCTTCCTTATCAACTGACTTGTCCAGGAGGACATGTTGGGATTTATCAAGGAAGCAGCACGGCCCATGGAAAAGAGGGAAGAGTAAGACAGGACAGTCACCCACTTGGGATTGGCATAGAGCCATAATAGGCTCCCTATTAAGGGGAAAAAGCAAGTAAGTGAGAGCCCCCAAGGTCACACATTTTTGTCACAACTCTTTGCAACCCTGGGCACAGGAGATTCCCTAACCTGCTCCATCCAGGGCCTCCAGACTGACATGAAGAGCTGCACAGAGCCTGAGCAGAGCTTCTGTTAAGGTACATGCCAAATCCCAGGGACATTGGACTCTTGAACACCCTATGCCAGCAACTGTGTTTCTGCCAACAAAGAAGGCCAGGCTCTCTTACATGCCCCTAGGATAGGGGCCATATCCACAGCACTGTTGAGCAGATGGACAGAGAGCCCTGCCTCACTATACCTCTCCAGACAAAGCCTGCTGAGGTGGGATGCTAGCATAGCCAGCCCATCCCTGCCTGAGCTCTCAGGCTGGTAGCAGCTCAGTGTATCCCTGGGATGTGGCTCCCGGAGGTAATAGGCAGCCTGCCATTTTTGCCACTCTACTACTCTCAGGCTCGACAGGGAGCAATGAGCTTAAGGACTATTGCGGGCCTCCTGCACAGTGCAGCTTCCTTACATAACAGCCACCACACTGTTCTCCACATGGAATCCTGCCCCTGTGATACTTCATTTGGCAAGGCCTCTCTACATGGGTCACCAGCACAGTCACCCTGCCCCAACCTGAAGCCTTCAATTGATGATGGTTCTGCACTTCTCTGGGGAGGAAATTCAGAGACACCTCACACCCTCTGTCCTTGCTGCTACAGCAGTACCACAGTTACTACTCTTGGGCTAGGAAGAGACAAAGGGCCTGAGGGCTTTACTCACACCTCCAGCATGCCGTGGCCACCCTGTGGAGGAACAGCCCAGTCTTTCTTGCGTGTGTGCCCCCTGCTCATTACCAGGCAGGGTACCTTGGTTTGGACCAGCAACACAGCTGCTTCACTCTGGCTAATCATACTGATTGGCAGCTGCTCTGTGTTTCTCTGGAGTGGAGCCCCAAGAGATAAGTGAAAGGCCCTCTGCCATTGCCACTGTCAAAGTCCTTGCCCCTAGCGCCCTCAAGCCAGGTAGGGAAGAAAAATCATGAGCTTGCCCCGGGGCTATGGTGCATAGCCTGGAAATGCCAAGCTGAGATCTGCAGCCAACACTAGTGGGAAAGGAGCTCACACTCTCAGATTACTGATAGAGAGCATGGCTGCAAATGCAAGGAAATTCAGAGTAACTGCATGGCTGAGCAAAAGCCCCCCTACTGGCCATGATGCTTAAGTGCCATTTACTGGATTGCAGCCCAAACTTCAACTCCAAAAATACTTGGCTAATGTACCCCACTGTGAAACCAAGCACAGAAATTCTCTGAAAACATCCAGAAATGAAATCAACTGAGTCTACTCAAATTATACTATGGTTAAAGGAACATCAGCCCACACACATGAGTAAGAACCAGAACAAAATGTCTGGTAACTGTAAAAGCCAAAATGTCTTTTTACTCCAGACAACCTCAGTAGCTCCCCAGAAATGCTTATTCACCAGAATGAAAAGGCTGAAATGACAGAATACAGAATCTGGATGGAAATGAAGATCTTAGATATTCAGAAGCTGAAACCTATCCCAAAGAATACAAGGAATACAATAAAATTATGGAAGAGATGAAAGATGAAGTAGCCATTTTAAGAAAGAATCAAATCTAGCTGATATAGCTGAAAAACTCTCTATTAGAATTTCATAACATAATAAGAAGTATTAACCATCAAGGAAAGAATCTCAAATCTTGAAGATCAGTAGTTTGGATTAACTCAGACAAAAGTAAAAAAGAATTTTACAAAATAAACAAAACCTCCAATAAACATGTGGTTGTGTTAGTAGACCAAATCTGTGACTCACTGATATCCCTGAAAGACAGGGAGAGACAGTAAGCAACTTGGAAAACATATTTGAGGATATTGTCCACAAAATTTTTCCCAGTCTCACCAGAGAGGTCAATATACAAATTATGAAATTCATAGTACCCTTGTGAGATATTATACAAGATGACTATCCCCAAGAGACATAGTCATCAGATCCTCCAAGGTCAATGCAAAATAAAAAATACTTAAGGCAGCTACAGTGACGGGAAAGGTCACCTAGAAAGAGAACCCCATCAGGCTAACAGTAGACCTGTCAGCAGAAACTCTACAACCAGAAGAGACTGAGGGCCTATATTCAGCATTTTTAAAGAAAAGAAATTAGAACCAAGAATTTTATATCCAACCAAACTAAGCTTCATAAGCCAAAGAGAAATAAAATCCCTTTTAGATAAGCAAATGCTAAGAAAATTTCCTACCACTAGGTCTGCCTTATAAGAAGTTCCTAAGGGGGTGCTAAACATGGAAATGAAACACCATTACTGACCACCACAAAAACACCCTCAAGTACATAGACTATTGACACTATAGAGCAAATACACAATCCAGTCTACATAACAAACAGCTAACTACACAATGATAGGCTCAAACCCACACATGTGAATATTAACCTTGAACAGAAATGGATTATAGCTCCCACTTAAAAGGCACAGACTGTCAAGATGGATAATGAAGCAAGCACTTTGGGAGGCTGATGTGGGCGAATCATAAGGTCAGGAATTCGAGACCAGCCTGGCCAACATGATGATACCCATCTCTACTAAAAATACAAAAAATTAGCTGGGTATAGTGGTGGGTGCCTGTAATCCCAGCTACTTGGGAGGCTGAAGCAGGAGAATACTTTGAACCCAAGAGGTGGAGGTTGCAGTGAGCCTAGATCATGCCACTGCACTCTAGCCCAGGGAACAGAGTGAGACTGTCTTAAAAAAAAAAAAAAAACTTTCAGCAAACTAGGCGTCAAAGGTCCATACCTCAAAATAGTAAGAGTCATCTATGACAAACCCATAACCAACATCATACTGAATGAACAAAATCTGGAAATATTCCCCCTGGAAAACTGGAACAAGACAAGGTTGCTCTCTCTCACCATTCCTATTCAACATAGTATTGAAAGTCCTGGCCAGAGCAATCAGATAAGAGAAAGAAATAAAAGCATATAAATAGGAAGAGAGGAAGTCAAACTGTTTCTCTTTTCTTAAAATTATACTTTAAGTTCTGGGGTACATGTGCAGATAGAGCAGGTTTGTTACGTAGGTATATGTGTGCCATGGTGGTGCTTTGCTGCATCTGTCACCCCTTCATCTACATTGGGTGTTTCTCCTAATGCTATCCCTCCCCAATTTCCCCACCCCTTGCTATTCCTCCCCTAGCTCCCCACCTCCCAGGCCCCGGTGTCCGACATTCCCCTCACTGTGTTAGTGTGTTCTCATTGTTCTACACCCACTTATGAGCGAGAATATGTGGTGTTTGCAAACTATTTTTCTTTATAGACAATATAATACTGTACCTAGAAAGCCCCATAGTATCTTCCCAGTGGCTCCTAGATTTCATAAACAACTTCAGCAACGTTTCAGGATACAAAATCAATGTACAGAAATCAGTAGCATTTCTGTACACCAATAATGTCAAAGCTGAGAGCCAAATCAAGAAGCCATCCCATTCACAATAGCCACAAAAAGACTAAAATACCCAGGAATACAACTAACAAGGATGTTGAAAGATCTGTACAAGGAGAACTACAAAACACTGCTGAAAGAAATCAAAGACAACATGAACAAATGGAAAAATATTCCATAATCCTGAATAGGAAGATTCAATATAGTTAAAAATGGCCATTTGGCCCAAAGTTATTTACAGATTTAATACTATTCCTAATGAACTACCAATGAGATTTTTTCACAGGATTAGTAAAAAAGAAAAAAAAAATCCATTCTAGAATTCATTTGGAACATCATCAACAACAAAAATCCTGAAAAGTCAAAGCAGTTAAGCAAAAAGAGCAAAGCTGGAGGTATGACACTACCCAACTTCAGACTATACTACAAGGCTCCTAAAACAGCATGGTACTGGTACATAAACAAACACATAGACCAATGGAACAGAATATAGAACACAGAAATAAAGGTGCACACCTACAGCAATCTGATCTTCAAAAAAAAAAACCAACAAAAACAAGCAATAGGCAAATGACTCCCTATTCAATAAATGAAGCTGAGATAACTGGGTAGCCATAGGTAGAATTGAGACTAGAACCCTACCTTTCACCATATACAACTCAAGATGGATTAAAGATTTAAATGTAAAATCTAAAGTATTAAAACCATAGAAGAAAATCAGGAATAGCATTCTGGATGTTGGCCCAGGCAAAGACATGATGGAGACTCTGAAAGCAATCACGACAAAAACAGAAATTGACAAGTGGGACTTAATTAAACTAAAGCATTCTGCACAGCCAAAGAAACTATCAACAGAGTATACAGAAAACCTACATAATAGGATAAAATGATTGCAAACTATACCTATGATGAAGATCTAATATCCACAATCTGTAAAGAACTCAAATTGCCAAGCAAAACAACCCCACTATAAAATGGGCAAAGGACATAAACAATTTTCAAAATAAAACATACATGTGGCCAACAAGCATATGAAAAATGCTTGATATTACATTGTTAGGGAAAATCAAGTCAGAACCACAATGAGATACCATTGCACACTAACAATAATGGCTATTTTAAAAAGTGAAAAAATAGCAGATGCTGGTGTGGTTGCAGAGAAAAGGAACTCTTAAAGCATCGCTGGTGGGAATATAACTTAGTTTATTGTGGAAAGCAGTGTGGCAATTCCTCAAAGAAGTTAAAACAGAACTATTTGATCTGACAATCCCGTATCTGGATATAAACCCAAAGGAATATAAATTGTTCTATCATAAAGATGGATGCGTATGTTCATAACAGCATTATTCACAATAGCAAAAACATTGAATCCACATAGATGCTCATTAATGCTGGAATGGATAAGGAAAATGTAGTATATATATGTCATGGAATACTATGCTGCTATACAAAAATGAGATTTTAGTCTTCGCAGTAACATGGAGGGAGCTGGAGGCCATTATCTTAAGGAAATTGATGCAAAAACAGAAAATCAAATACCTTACATTGTCACTTATAACTGGCAGCTAAACATTGAGTACACATGGACACAAAGAAGTGAACAAAGCCACTGGTGTATGTTTCAAGGTAGTGGGTGAGAGGTGGGTGAGCATTGAAAAACTACCTATTGAGTATTATTCTGATTATCTGAATGACAAAATTTTTTGAAACTACACCCCCACAACATGCAATTTACCCATGTAACAAACTTTAAATAAAAGTTGAAAAATAAAATCAAAGAAAACAAAATTATAGTTATTACTCATATTTAAGTCAGAGTATTTTATAGTAGTTTTAGTCTCTGAATCATTTCCTAGGCGTGACTCAAATAAACTGATTTTTCTGAAAGCAGAGGAAGTGAAATGCCAACAGAGTTAGCAAATTTTTTTTTTTTAAATTTGCAATTAGCAGCATTTCCTAGAGGAGATATTTTATTCTCATGGACAGATTTGATGAAGAGAGCCATTACTTACTTTCTATGGCAAATTATGGCTATTAAACATAAAGAATCAAGATCAGGACAAATAAGTTAAATTAAAAAGTAAAACACTTAAAGAGTACAAAGTGGTTTATTGGTCTCTAACTTATGTTTTCCTCCTTTTTGTCTCCAGGGAAATGTCTTTTACTGGCAGGATCAGTGTCTTCTGCCATTCAAACTTGACTAGGTCAGGGAGTAAATCAGTGCTTCAAAGATAAAATTCCAGAGAAAGCTGGGACACTTTATGTCCCACCTTCAATGAACCCTGGTTGAGACTCTACAAACTCTTTTCTCTCTGCAACATTCCTCTGCCTTTATTTCCTCCTTATTGTTTATTTCCAACTTCTATTAGAGGACTAACCTGAACTTAAAAAGTATTTTTTAAGGAGTACCTAGCCTAATTGGAAAGCAATCCTAGAAGAGAATGAATCCCTTCCTGTGTGGGAAAAACCTTGGTTGTAGACAAATTCTGTGATTAACAAGGGCTACCTAATAGCCACAGTACTGTGAGATGAATGGTAGAAAAGAACTATCTGCTACTGAATAGCACCATTTTGACTTCTCCCTTTGTACATCAACATCTGTCAGAAATAAGCCTGAGTTTACTGCATAAAAGTCTTTGTATATGTATTTGTATGTCTATCTGGCTTTCACTTTTGTCTCTCATATTTATAGTTAAAGAAAGATATAGACCTTTTAAAATGCAGGAAAACCTGGGAATTTTATTGGAAGAGAATCTATGGTATTTTTAATATTTACTATTCTCACAGTACCTTTCAAAATACTGTGGCCAGAAATATTTCCTTGTGCATTGTACCATGCTCTGTATAATGTAGTCCAAATGTTTTAGCCAAAAGTATTTAGTTTTTGGCATCAGCACTTGAGCTCAAGGAAGCAATTTTTAAATTTCTCCTAAACCTGGAAAATGTCCTAATTTGAGAAAAGTGTCCAGTAAGGACACATTGTTGAAGAGTGACTAATCTAGTCAATTCTTTTTGGGATGAAAGCTTAAATAATAGGAAGGGTGGGAAACTCAAACACCACAACTTTGATAAATTGACATAGCAAAAACAAAATTACAAAGGCCATTGAGAAGGAGAAGTAAGTGTGAAAAAAATAGTCATTAGCTAAAATAGACCTAGATGAATATACAATGAGACAGAAATAAGTTAAATATCTGAGTCTTTGAAGCAATTAAGACTACTGTGAATGATGTCTCAATTCTTTATGCATTCTGAATTGTTTAGCTATTGAGAAAGTGTATTTCTTTTCTAACTTTCATGTGTAACCTTATGATAAATTGCATCAGTGGAATTAAGAGTGTATGTTCCTTTTAATCTGAAAGAGCTTAAACACAAAATTATCTAGTACAGTGATTCTGTGTGATTTCCAGACCAGAAACATCAGCATCATATGTGAATTTATTAGAAATGCAAATTCTCAGGCACCACTCCAGACTCCAGTTTCAGAAATCTGAGTGGGAGATGCAATCTGTGTTTTATACCATGCAGATAATTCAAGGCATGCTAAAATTTGCAGACAACAATTCTCGTAATCAAGTGCAATCCTTTAATTTTATAAATTAAGAAATTAATGTGTATTTTTACTGGACACTTGCTGTGTCCCGATAGTATTAAACCATTACATATATTCAAATCTCATAACCACTCGGAAAAATAGACATTACTATTTCTGTTTTACAGATAGCGAACCAGTAATTTAAAGAGAATGAGTATTTTTTCCAAAAAACAAAAACCATATGTTACACACACACACACACACACACACACACACACACACACACACACCGGTGGATTGAGGATAAGAGCATAAAGAATGAGTGTTGTATTTGACTCTAAATCCAGAAATCTGCCTACTGTAATGTAATACTTCCTAAAAATGAGATACAGAGAAACTGTGATTTGCTTATTGATGCTCCAAAATCATGCAGACTGATATTTTCATATAAAATAATAGAATATAAACTTTTATTAGGGTTAAGTGTGCTTAATATTCAGTTCTCAATACTTATTTTAGAATAAATGAATATATAACATTTGTGAACTAGAAAAACCTGTGAAGAAAGCTGTAATTCTCTAATTGATCAATATTTGAATGTACTACATTAAATAAATAGAAAATAAAATAAAAAACTGTAGAATAAACATAATCATCTGTATTTAAAATTAGATAATAAAGTAAAAATAGAGTATAAAGTAATCACAAAACTGTAATTCAGAAATTTATTTAACAGATACTATAAAACTTCATGAAATAATTAAAATTTTATGCAACATTATTAAAGATGACTGGGATAGATTGAAAGATAGGCCATGTTAATGTTTGAAATGACAGTCTTCATCTAGGTGAGTTTTTTCTTAAATAATCTATGAATCCAATACAAGTATAATCAATACTGTGGCAAATATTTTATTTTTTTAGTCAATGATAAACCGATTATAAAATTTGCATGGCAGAATAAGGGCATGGATAGCTAAAGCAAAGAGTACTGGCCTATTTCATATTAAGACTCACTACAAAAACCACAGTAGTAAAAACAGTATAGCACTTCCATGATATAGATTAATAGATCAATGTAACATAACTGAGAATTCAGCAACAGACTAAATATTATACACGGGAACTTGCTATGTGATCAAAGTGGCACTGTAAAGTTCAGTAGATGTGATAGCCAATTTGGCTATTTGTGAAAAATGATGATGGATTTCTACCTCATATTATGTACAAAGGTGATTTTCAGGTTAATAAAATGTGATTAGATGAAACAACATAGTTAATGTTAAAAATGAAATAAATAGCTTTGTGACATAGAGGTGGGAAAATGTTAAACAAGATTGAAGTAGTATTAAATATGAATTTAAACTTTATGGATTAGATGTATCAAGTCAAGAATTTGTGTTCTCTGAAAGAAACTGTAGACCCCATTAACAGATGGGTGACAGATATCTAAATCCAAGTGATAAATATTTAGAATTAACAATGAATTTTTAGAAAATCTACCCCCAAATTTCAGGAAGCCTAATAGAGATAGAACAAGCCACTTCATGCACTCAAAAAGAATCCCAAATAGCTAAGAATGATGGAAAGAAAGCCTCAGTTAGATTGGAAATTAGAGAAATAGGAAATAAAGGATTGTGGTACTACTTTATACTGGTCACCATGGCAACATTTTGAAAGCCAGCTAATAATATCAAGTGTTTGTGATTATGTGAGGTATTGTAGTTATCTACTGCTACATAATAAACTATCCCATAACTTATGACTTAAGGCAATGTAAAATATATTTTGCTCATGAAAATGCAGTTTGGACAGGGCTTGTCCTCTCAACTATACTTGGGGTCAACTAGAGCAGTGGTAATCAACATTTTTGGCACTAGGAATCAGTTTCATGGAAGAAATATTTTCCCAGGTGGGGGCACTGGTTTTAAGATAATTTAAGCTCATGGCATTTATTGTGCACTTTATTTCTGTTATTATTACATATTCTATTATTATTATAGAATGAGTGGGAGCCCTGAGCTTGTTTTCCTGTAACTAGACTATCCCATCTGGGGGTGATGGGAGACAGTGACAGATCAACAGGTGTTAAATTCTCATAGGGATAGTGCAACCTAGATCCCTCATGGGCAGTTCACAATAGGGTTTTGGTTTGTGCTCCCATGGTTTGTGCTCCCATGAGAATTTAATGCTGCTGCTAATCTAATGGGAGGCAGAGCACAGTTTGGCTCCCTTACTTGCCACTCGCCTCCAGCTGTATGGCTTGGTTCCTAACAGGCCATGAACTGGGCTCCTGTTGTTTCTATGGAGGCTGGGGGATCCTTGAGCTAGAGTGATCAAAGTCTGGAGAATGGAACCATCTGAAGGCTTGTTTGCTCAAAAGTTAGTTTTTGATACTGTCTGTTTGCTAGAATACTTACACATATCCTTTGCATCTGTCCTGGGCTTTTTTTACAACATGGTAACTGAGTCCCAAGGCAAGAGTTCTCAGAGTGTGAAAAATCCCAGAACTTTCAGCCCAGAATTTCATATCCTGCCAAACTAAGCTTCACAATTGAAGGAAAAATAAAATCTTTTATGAACTAGCAAGTACTCAGAGATTTTATTACCATTAGGCCTGCTTTATAAAAACTTCTGAAAAAAGCATTACACACAGAAAGGAACAACAAGTATTAGCCTTTCTAAAAATATACCAAAAAGTAAAGAGCATCAACATAAAGAAGAATTTACATCAACGAATGGATAAAATAGCCAGTTAGCATCAAATGGCAGTAACCCTAAATTTAAATCGACTAAATCCCCCAATCAAAAGATACAGCCCAAACCTAACGGTATACTACATCCAGACTTATTTTATATCCAAAGCTACACAACGACTCAAAATAAAGGGTTGGAGAAAGATTAACCAACCAAATGGAGAGCAAAAATAAATAAATAAACAAAAAGCAGGAGTTGCAATTCACGCATTTGATAAAACAGATTTCAAAGCAAAAAAGATACGGTGGTAAAAGAATCAATGCAATAATAAGAGCTAAGGATCCTAACACGCAGATACAAATGACCCATAAAGAGATTTAGACTCAATGAGGCAGAAAATTAATAAGGATATCCAGAACTTGAATTCAGATCTGGAACAAGTAAACTTAATAAGTATTTATAGAGCTCTCCACTTTAAATACACAAAATATACATTCTCCACTTTAAATACACAAAATATTGATCGGCCATTATTACTACCCATTTTTAGAATAAAGTACTATTTCTGTTTTCTCTCCCTCTTTTTCTTCCTCTTTCTCTCCTTTTTTTCTAAAAAAAAAGAAAAAGAAAAATTCCAGCAGAAGCCGTATTTTCATTGTACGATCCATCCTCAGAAGTCATATAGCATTATTCATTTCATTGAGACTGTTAGAAGGCCTTTCCAAGTTTAATGACTTTTTATGGGAAAAGGACATAGTTCTGCATGGTCATGCTAAGCCAGAAGTATTTCTTTGAGAGATTTTAGAAAGTACAAGCTAAATGAAGAAAATGGAATACTACCATCATTGTGCTGGTGTAGTCATTGTAGAGTAACCTGATACATTCTGAGGAACAATCTAGAGAAACAGTGCTAAATCCCTATCCCCTAGGAATTCCTTTCTAGGATATATACTTCTTAGAGACACTCTATCATTGGACCTTAAGGTACATATACACGGATATTTAATGTAGCCTAGTATGTGATAGTAGGCATTTGAAGGCAAGACAAGTATTAAATCCTATGGGAATGAATAAATATGGCAGAATCACACTTCATAAAATTAGATAGCACTCAGAAGCTGAACTAGTTGAAATTTGCAGAATATGATTACACCTAATGGGAAGTTTAGGGCCAGAAAAAAATTTAAAGTAATTAAAAATATGCAAACATAAAATAGCAACAAATATATTTTCAGTGAGATATGGATAACCAAGGAAATACAGTAACTAATTTGAAAGTTAATATTTTACTATGTTGTTAATTACTCTGTATAGTATAATAAATAAAGACAAACCATCACATCTTAATAAGCCTTCTAAATAAGTTCAACAAGTTTGCTAAAATGCAAAATTTAAATAATTTCATTCTTTATATGGATGGGCTTTGAGGAGTAAAATATAAATATTTTCCACAGTCATACTCTTTTTTCTTGAATATTGCTTAAGTTTTCTTTTTTCTGTGATTTAGTTGAATTAGAGACACTTGCTTAAAAAAATAAGTAGGCAAGCCAAAGTAAAGAGAATTTCTAGATATCTGATTAATGACATCAATTTTTCTCTAATCTGTCCAACAAACTTCCAAGCTCATAAATAGAAATTATAAGTGGTATGATGAGCAAATCAAAATTGAAATTGTCAAACCTATTTGTCTTTTATAGAATTTTTATATTGTTGCATCATATATTGCTGTTTGGATCTCTTTATATTATCCATCTATCTATGTATCTATCTATCTATCAATCATCTTTTCAGTTTAGACCAGGAATGGTAATTTTTATAGACAAATCATTAGCATTTGATTCTATCTATTCCTCTTTATCTAATAAAATAATTGATATACAAAATTTTTATTTCAGATTCTGATGAAAAACCCAGTGCTCATATGCCTAGTTCTATCGAAAGCTGCAGAATCTTTGTTTATGATTGGAGCTTCTGAATTTTTGCCTATATATTTAGAAAATCAGTTTATATTAACACCCACTATGGCAACTTCACTTGCAGGTAGATTTACTTTTATATTGTACCATTTCAAAAATTTTGCACAGTCTTATTGTATGTACTTATGATATACTTGAAATAATATAAGGAATTATATACCTAGATATGATTTGTGCAAATTTTATAAATATGAGCACTTTGCCATCTTTGTGTCAATATTTTTAACATATAAGTGCTTGTAAAAACTTCTGTACTCCTCCTTTATCCCATTCCTCTCCATTCTTTTTCACAGGTAATCACTCTTCTGAAGTCAGAGTGAATCATTCCCATGCATGTTTGTACATCTTTACTGCTTATGTGCTTGTCTATACACATCTATTTCTAAAATTTATGTATTATTTTATACATACTCTTCTACCACATACTTTTTCATCAAAAATTGTGTTCTTTAGGTTTGTGTTTATCTATATCTATTTAATGCATTTTAGTTTGCTATTTTATTTTATGGTTCTATTTTATGAATGTACCATTGTTTATTTATCATCCAATTAATGGATATGTTGTTGACTCCCACTTTTTCACTCATCTAATGCAGTAATGAATAGGCTTGCTGATATCTCTTTGTGTACATTTGTAAGAGTTGATCTAAATTTAGACACTGAAGGGAAATTGCTATTGTGCACGTTTTCTATTTTATGAGATACTGAGAATTGGCTTTCCAAAAGAGGTTGCAAATAGAATTAAATGTTTTAAAGTTTTAGTGGGAAAGTTGTAAATGTAATAATTTATTTTAGGGTATAAAAGGTCAAGGATGCATGCAGTAGCTTTTAGGGTAACCAATAAAATAGTAGTAAGAGAGTATATTAATATGAACAAATTTAATTAAAAAAGAAAGGACAGAGTAGAGGATCCAAGATGGCTGAATAGGAACAGTTACAGAGTGCAGTCCCAGCAAGAACAATGCAGAGGGCAAGTGCTCAATGCATTTTCAAACAAATTTTCACTGCTCACAGACCAGAAGATTCCTGGGCCAAAAAGCAAAATGAGTTTTCAGCATGGCTGATGCTGCGGGTTGTTGCACAGAAACTCACACAAATCTGGGCAGCCATTTCAACTGGCACCTGGTACACATGGGAGACAGAGCCACTCATTCAACTGAAAGGGAGGGGGCTGAGAGAGGGATCCAGGTGATCTGGCTCGGTGGGTAACACCCTCATGAAAACAAGCAATCTGAAACTCTCTGGATTGAGAGTTTCACAGCAAGTGCAGCTGGACCTGGGATGGTCCAGCTCAATAGGGGAAGGCCATCCTCTACTAATGAGGCAGTCCACCACTACCAAGGCAGTTTACACAGAAGCTAGGCAGAGGCTGTGGCAGCTCAGCAATGCCTCTGCTGGCAGACTGTGACTAGACTACTCTGTGCAGGGCAGGTTATCTCTGAAAAAAGGCAACAGCACATCAGGAACTTATAAATAAAGCCGACCTTCCTAGGTCAGAGTACCTGGGAAAAGAGGTGATTATGAGTTCGATTGCTACAGACTTAAAGGTACCTGCCAAGCAACTCTCCATGGAACAATGGAGCTCCCAGCACAGCACTTGAGCTCCTAAAAGGGACAGACTGTCTCCTCAAGCAGCACCCTGACTACCATATACCCAAAGAGACACCTCATAAAGGAGAACTCAGGCTGACATCTGGTGGGTATGCTTCTGGGATGAAGATAACAGATGAAGAAACTGGTAGCAACCCTTACTGTTCTTCAGTCCCCGTGGGTGATCCCCAGGCAAGCAGGGTCTGGAGTGGACCTCCAGCAGTCCTGCAGCAGAGGGACCTGACAGTTAGAAGGAAAACTAACAAACAGAAAGAAATAGCTTCAACATCAACCAAAGGACATCCACTCAGAGACCCCATCTGAAAGTAACCAACTACAAAGAGCACAGGTAGATAAAGCCATGAAGATGGGAAGAAAACAGTGCAAAAAGGATGAAAACACTAAAAACCAGAACACCTCTCCTCCTCCAAAGGATCACAACTCCTCACCAGCTAGGGATCGAAGATAGATGGAGAATGAATCTGATGAATTCACAGAAGCAGGCTTCAGAAGGTGGGTAATAACAAACTTCTCAGAGCTAAAAGAACATATGCTAACCCAATACAAAGAAACTAAGAACCTAGAAAAAAGGTTAGATGAGATGCCAACTAGAATAAACAGCTTAGAGAAGAATATAAACGACTTGATGGAGCTGAAAAACACAGCACAAGAACTTCACAAAGTATACACAAGTTTCAATAGCTGAATCGACCAAGCAGAAGAAAGGATATCAGAGAATGAAGATCGACTCAATGAAATAAAATGAGAAGCCAAGAACAGAGAAAAAAGAGCAAAAAGAAATGAACAAAGCCTCCAAGAAATATGGGATTATGTGAAAAGACCTAATCTATGTTTGACTGGTGTACCTGAATGTGACAGAGAGAATGAATCCAAGCTGAACACTCTTCAGGATATTATCCAGGAGAACTTCCACAACCTAGCAAGGCAGGCTGCCATTCAGATCCACGAAATATAGAGAACACCAAAGATATTCCTCAAGGAGAGAAACCCCAAGGCACATAATCGTCAGATTCATCAGGGTTGAAATGAAGGAGAAAATGCTTAGGGCAGCCAGAGAGAAATATCAGGTTACCCACAAAGGGAAGCTCATCAGATTCACAGCAAATCTCTCAGCAGAAACCCTACAAGCCAGAAGAGAGTGGGGACCAATATTCAACATTCTTAAAGAAAAGAAAAGAACTTTCAACTTAGAATTTCATATCCAGCCAAACTAAGTTTCATAAGTGAAGGAGAAATAAAATCCTTTACAGACAAGCAATTGCTGAGAGATTTCATCACCACCAGGCCTGCCTTACAAGAGATTCTGAAAGAAGCACTAAACAAGGAAAGGAACAACCAGTACCAGCCACACCAAAAATGGACCAAATGGTAAAGACCATCGACACAATGAAGAAAATGCGTCAACTAATGGGCAAAACATCAGCCAGCATCAAAATGGCAGGATCAAATTCACACATAACAATATTAACCTTAAATGTAAATGGGCTAAATGCCCCAATCAAAAGACACAGACTGGCAAATTGGATAAAAAGTCAAGAGCCGTTGGTGTGCTGTTTTCAGGAAACCCATCTCATGTGCAAGGATACACATAGGCTCAAAATAAAAAGATGAAGGAAGATTTATCAAGCAAATCTAGAGCAGAAAAAAATCAGGAGTTGCAATCCTAGTCTCTGATAAAAGGGACTTTAAAGCAACAAAGATCAAAAGAGACAAAGAAGGACATTACATAATGGTAAAAGGATCAATGCATCAAAAGAGCTAATGATCCTAAATATATACACACCCAATGAACAGGAGCACCCAGGTACATAAAGCAAGTTCTTAATGACCTACAAAGAGACTTACATTCCCACACAATAATAGTGGAAGACTTTAACACTCCACTGTCAATATTAGACAGATCAACGAGACAGAAAATTAACAAGAATATCCAGGATTCAAACTCAGATCTGGACCAAGCAGACCTAATAGACATCTACAGAAATCTCCACTCCAAATCAACAGAATATACCTTCTTCTTCTATTCTAAAATTGAGCACATAATTGAAAATAAATCACTCCTCAGCAAATGCAAAAGAATGGAAATGATAACAAACAGTCTCTTAGACCACAGGGCAATCAAATTACAACTCAGAATTCAGAAACTAATTCAGAACTGCACATCTTCATGGAAACTGAACAACCTGCTTCTGAATGTCGACTGGCTAAACAATGAAATGAAGGCAGAAATAAAGATGTTCTTTGAAACCAATGAGAATGAAGTCACAATGTACCAGAATCTCTGGGACACATTCAAAGCAGTGTCTGGAGGGAAATTTATAGTGATAAATATCCAGCAGAGAAGCAAGGAAAGATCTAAAGTCAACACCCTATTATCAAAATTGACAGATCTAGAGGAGCAACATCAGAAAACTCAAAAGCAAGCAGAATACAAGAAATAACTAACATCAGAGCAGAACTGAAGGAGATAGAGACACAAGTAACCCTTCAAAAATCAATAAATTCTAGAGCTGGTTTATTGAAAACATCAACAAAATAGACAGAATGCTAGCCAGATTAATAAAAAAAAGAAAAGGTAGAAGAATCAAACAGGTGCAATAATAAATGGAAAAGGAGATATTACCACTGATTCCAGAGAAATACAAACTACCATCAGTGATTACTACAAACAACTCTATGCACATTAACCAGTAAACCTGGAAAAAATGGATAAATTTCTGGACACTTGCACTCTCCCAAGTCTAAACCAGGAAGAAGTTGAAACCTTAAATAGACAAATAACAAGGGCTGAAGTTCAGGCAGCAATTAATAGCCTAACAATCAAAAAATGCCCAGGTCCAGATGGGTTCACAGCTGAATTCTACCAGACATACAAAGAGGAGCTGGTGCCATTCCTTCTGAAACTATTCCAAACAATACAAAAAGAGGGAATCCTTCCCAAATCATTTTGTGAGACCAACATCATCCTGATACCAAAACCCAGCAGAGACTCAACATAAAAGAAAAGTTCAAGCCAATATCCATGATGAACATCAATGCAAAAATCTTCAATAAAATACTGGCAAAATGATTGCAACAGCACATCAGGAAGCTTATCCATTATGATCAAGTAGGCTTCATCCTGGGGAGGCAAGGCTGGTTCAACATATGCAAGTCTATAAATGTAATCCACCACATAAACAGAAACACAGGCAAAAACCACATGATTATATCAATAGATGCAGAGAATGCCTTTGACAAAATTCAGCAGCCCTTGATGCTAAAAACTCTCAATCAACTAGGTATCAAAGGAACATATCTCAATATAATATTTTGTCATAAATATGTTTGTCATATTTATGACAAACCTACAGCCAATATCATACTGAATCAGCAAAAACTAGAAGCATTCCCTTTGAAATCCAGCACTAGATAAGGATTCCCTCTCTCACCACTCCTATTCAGTATAGTATTGTAAGTTCTAGCCAGAGCAATTAGGCAAGAAAATAAAAAATAAAGGGTATTCAATTAGGAAAGGAGGAAGTCAAGTTGTCTCTATTTGCAGATGACATGATTGTATATTTAGAAGAACCTATCCTCTCAGTCCAAAATCTCCTTAAACTAATAAGCAACTTCAGCAAAGTCTCAGAATGCAAAATCAATGTGCAAAAATCACAAGCATTTCTATACACCAATAACAGACTTAAAGAGAGCCAAATCATGAGAGAACTCCCATTCACAATTGCTACAAAGAGAATAAAATACCTAGGAATACAACTAACAAAGGATGTAAAGAACCTTTTCAAGGAGAACTACAAACCACTGCTCAAGGAAATAGGGGAGAAAACAAACAGATGGAGAAACATTCCATGCTTATGGTTAGAAAGAATCAATATCACCATGGAATATTATGCAGCAATCAAAAATGATGAGTTTGTGTCCTTTGTAGGGACATGGATGAATCTGGAGAACATCATTCTCAGCAAACTGACACAAGAACAGAAAAAGAAATACCGCATATACTCACTCATAGGTGGGTGAGAAAAATGAGAACATATGGACACAGAGAGGCGGTCTACTATACACTGGGGACTGTTGGGGGGAATGGGGGAGGGACAGCAGGGGGGGCTGGGGGGGATGACCTGGGGATGACTACCAAGTGTGGGTGAAGGGGAGGAAGGCAGCAAAGCACACTGCCATATGTGTACCTATGCAACTATTTTGCACGTTCTGCACATGTACCCCCAAACCTATAATGCAATAAAAATAAAAAAAAAAAAGAATAAAACCACATTGAAATTAAAAAAAAAAAAGAAAGAATCAATATCATGAAAATGGCCATACTACACAAAGTAATTTATAGATTCAATGCTATCTGCATCAAGCTACCAATGACCTTCTTCATAGAACTAAAAAAAAAAAACCACCTTAAGCTTCATATGGAACCAAAAGAGAGCCCACATAGCCAAGACAATTCTGAACAAAAAGAACAAAGCCGGAGGCATCACACTACCTGATTTCAAACTATACTACAAGGCTACAGTAATCAAAACAGCACAGTGCTGGCACCAAAAGAGAGATATAGACCAATGGAACAGAACAGAGGCCTTAAAGGCAACATCACACATCTACAACCATCTGATCTTTGACAAACCTGACAAAAACAAGCAATAGGGAAAGGATTCCCTGTTTAATAAACGGTGTTGGGAAAACTGGCTAGCCATGTACAGAAAGCAGAAACTGGACACCTTCCTGGCACCTTACAATAAAATTAACTCCAGATGGATTAGAGACCTAATTTAAACATAAGACCTAACACCATAAAAACTCCAGAAGAAAACCTAAGCAAAACCATTTAGGACATAGGCATAGACAAGGACTTCATGACCAAAACACCAAAAGCATTGGCAACAAAAGCCAAAATAAAAAATGGGACCTATTAAACTCCAGAGCTGTACAGCAAAAGAAAAAATCATTACAATGAACTGGCAACCAACAGAATGGGAAAAAAATTTTGCAATCTACCCAGCTGACAAAGGACTAATAGCCAGAATCTACCAAGAACTAAAACAGATTTACCAGAAAAAGAACAAACAATCACATCCAAAAGTGGGTGAAGGATACAAACAGACACTTTTCAAAAGAAGACATATATGAGGCCAACGAACATGAAAAAATCCTCATTATCACTGATTATTAGAGAAATGCAATCAGACCCACATTGAGATACCCTCTCATGCCAGTTAGAATGGCAATCATTAAAAAATCTGGATACAACAGATGCTGGAGAGGATGTGGAAAAATAGGAACACTTTTACACTGTTGGTGGGAGTGTAAATTAGTTCAACCATTGTGGAAGACAGTGTGACAATTCCTCAAGGACCTAGAAATAGAAATTCTATTTGACCCAGCAATCTTATTACTGGGTATATAACCAAAGGATTATAAATAGTTCTATTATAAAGACAAAAGCACATGTATATTAATTGTGGCACTGTTTACAATAACAAAGACCTGGAACCAATCCAAATGCCCATCAATGATAGACTGGACAGGGAAAGTGTGGCCCATATACACCATGGAATACTATGCAGCCACAAAAATGATGAGTTTGTGTCCTTTGTAGAGATATGGATGAATCTGGAAACCATCATTCTTAGCAAACTGACACAAGAACAGAAAATCAAACACCATGTGTTCTCACTCATAGTCGGTTTTTGACCAATAAGAACACAGGGAAACAGGGAAGTGAGCATCACACACTGGGATCTGTTGTGGGGAGGCCAAGGGAGGGACAGCAGTGGGAGGGAGTTGGGGAGGGATAACACGGGGAGAAATGCCAGATATAGGTGACGGCGGTATGGAGGCAGCAAACCACATTGCCATGTGTGTACCTATGCAACAATCCTGCATGATCTGCACATGTACCCCAGAACCTAAAGTACAATTTAAAAAAAGGAAAAAAAAAAAAAGAAAACAACAACAACAACAACAACAAAACATGTGGGGCAAATAGAAAGCAAAGACTAACATGTACAGAAATATTGACTATAAACCTAAACCTTTTATGGAGTACTTTTATATATATATAAAAGACACAGTCTTGTCTGACTGCAAATTGTCCAAAAAGCCAAAACAGATCAGCTTTCAAGGGTTATAATCATGATTTTTTAAATTAGGTTTGGGGCACTCTTATTAATCAAATCAACAGAAGTTGAGGAGTAAATCCATTCCATTTGTTTCCTATCATATTTAATTAAGGCTATATTCAATGGATTCCAAGCACCACTATAAGGCTACATGTAGTATCTACTTTAACCATCCCCTCTAGGTCCTGGATCTAGCCAGCTGAACAAATCCTTCTGCCATCAAAGTCTATCTTAAAAAAAATCAGGTGGCTTTCTTTTCAAGTTTCTCTATTGACCTTTCTACTTAACCAGAGGTATTAATACAAACATAACAAAATACATTAGCAATTGCAAATTCTGCCTTGGTAAGGATGAAATTTTGGGTAATTTTATCATCTGTAATAATGTTGATCAGTGAGTGAGGCTGACCAAAAATGCTTTCCAGGAATGAGGTGGTGTCATTGATTATTTTGAGCAAAGTCAAGGACAAATTTTGCACTACATTTTGTAATTGCATTACTCTCATCATAAAGATAGCTGCAGTAAAGCTGTGTATGAATAGCACATCACTAATCCTGCCAGGAAGCTCCCATGAGTAACCCAGAGTAACTTTATTCTAGAGAAATTTCTAGTATTCAAAGAGCTATATGATCTGCTGGTGGTGATGCAAACACTTGATGATCTTTTATGACCACTCCTAATGTTCTTGAGTATATCATTTCTATTTGACAAGTAAGGCTTGTTAAATAGTTGTATGCCTGATTTGGTTCATCCCAATATGAGAATATCAGTTCACAAAATCAAAAGTTCACTGTTAAGTTAGGACTTTCATTTTGACAAGATGCTTGTAGTGAGCTAGTAGTTGCTTTTCAAATGGTAGCTGTTTTAAGGAGTCAATGAGTGTTATGCAACATTGGGGATTTCTGAGTGGAACCTATCTCTTTTATCCCGAGGCTCCAGTCCAGAAAATTATTAGTCATGGAGATTTGTAGCTCAAGGGGATAATTAAATTTCTAGAACCTCAAAAAAGAGGGTATTGCACAGCTTGCTGATCAACTTCAATTTAGGTTTCACTATAAGTTAGCTGATATGAAAGTCAAGTAGAAAGCCCAACACAGACATTTACCATCTCTGATACCCAGAATCCAAAGTGACATTAGGCTCCCTTTTGGTTGGAGGGAAGTGAGATGTGTTTTTCCTTGACTTCCAGAGTAATTGAGCATTGTGAATCTGTTTATATAGTCTCAAGATACTTGATATGCAGTCTTTTGGGTTTATTAGTTACCCTTCCTGGTGAAGGTGTGATAATACCAAAGTTAGAGCCATTGAGTCTGAGGCTTGAGATCCTCTAGCCAACTGAATGTCATCTGTCAGTGAAAGATTTAGGCATCAGAAGGTAATAGGAATCACACTAAATTCTTATGCAACTTCTTGTAGCAAACAGCAGAGTATTTTAGGTACTCCTAAGGAATATCTAAAGAATACTCTAGTATTCTTATTGTAAATGCATATTCATAGTCTTTTAGCATGAATTAGAATTAGTCTTTGTTTTTGGGTGTCAATAGGATACAAAATAATGCCTTGGCAAAGTCCAGTACAGTATATTAAATGTAATCAGTCTGTGTAGTAGATTTGGTTACATCACAATGTCTGGAACAGCCAGTGTTATAGGACTTTGAATTCAGTAGTGATTAATCCACTGTAAACCTCCAGCTCCTGATAACATTTTTCTCTCCCTTTTCCCTTCACCCTCCCCTCCTCCCCTCCCCTTCCCTCCTCCTTTCATTTTCCCTTCCCTTCCCTTCCCTTCCCTTCCCTTCCCTCCCTTCCCTCCCCTTCCCTCCTCCTTTCATTTTGCCTTGCCTTGCCTTGCCTTGCCCTGCCCTGCCCTGCCCTGCCCTGCCCTGCCCTGCCCTGCCTTGCCTTGCCTTGCATTGCCTTCCTTTCCTTTCCTGAGTTTCACTCTCATTGCCCAGGCTGGAGTGCAATGGCATGATCTCAGCTCACTGTAAACTCTGCCTCTTGGGTGCAAGCGATCCTCCTGCCTTAGCCTCCCAAGTAGCTGAGATTACAGTTTTGTGCCACCATGCCCAGCTAATTTAATTTTTTTTTAAAAGTAGAGATGGGGTTTCTCCATGTTGGTCAGGCTGGTCTTGAACTCCCGACCTCAGGTGATCTGCCAGCCTTGGCCTCCCAAAGTGCTGGGATTACAGGCATGAGCCACCATGCTCAACCCCAACAACCTTTTACACTGGCCATAATGTGTGTTAAATAGAAATACTCCTCTTTTATTACTCGTGCTACCTTATATATTCAAAGCTGGAACTTTGCTTTCTCTTTCTGGGTTTCTACATTGTTTCTTCTAGACCCTATGAGAGGAAACATGGAGGCATGTTTGGTAGCAATTCATGTGTTTCATTATCACTTCTGGAGTTTGACAGCATTCATAGTACAATATTATAAAATTATATAATATAAATACTAATTACACCTTTAGAAATTAAAGCTACAGCATCAAGAGATTGAGGCTACAAAAAAAACTGGAATAAAACTGTCCAGAGTACAACCCACATGTTTACTTCACATTCTTTTCAGGAATGATGAGAGTTCAAATTCTATTCAATGCCTCATCTATGATTTCACACAGGAATTTTATTTGTCTTAGGAAAATCTTCATAATAGGTTCACAGCAAAGCTACTTTATATCAGTCAGGACACACTATAAAAATTTCTCAGGTCTTTTGTTGTCTTAAAATGGATCCAAGTTTGGAATAATAGACTGCAAGAGGAGCTGGACCTCCAGTCAACCTAGCTATTGGCTGTTTTGTTTAAACAAGAAATTATGTACTGCACTATTTATGTCCCAAGAAAATTAGCTAAGGTTTTGATAATTCAACTAGTCTCTGGCCATAGGGCTATAATTTTTTTTCATTTAGTTTTTTTAAATTAATTAGTTAATTTTTTATTTTTACTGCATTTTAGGTTTTGGGGTATATGTGCAGAACGTGCAAGACAGTTGCATAGGTACACACATGGCAGTGTGTTTTGCTGCCTTCCTCCCCTTCACCCACATTTGGCTTTTCTCCCCAGGCTATTTCTCTGCACCTCCCCCCCACTGTCCCTCCCCTATTCCCCCCAATAGACCCCAGTGTGTAATACCCCACTCCCTGTGTCCATGTGTTCTCATTTTTCTCACCCGCCTATGAGTGAGAATATGTGGTATTTCCTTTTCTGTTCTTGTGTCAGTTTGCTGAGAATGATGTTCTCCAGATTCATCCATGTCCTTACAAAGGACACAAACTCATCATTTTTGATTGCTGCATAATATTCCATGTTGTATATGTGCCACATTTTCCCAGTCCAGACTATCATTGATGGGCATTTGGGTTGGTTCCAGGTCTTTGCTATTGTAAACAGTGCTGCAATGAACATTTGTGTGCATGTGTCCTTATAGTAGAAGGATTTATAGTCCTTTGGATATATACCCAGTAATGGGATTGCTGGGTCAAATGGAATTTCTATTTCTAGGTCCTTGAGGAATCGCCACACTGTCTTCCACAATGGTTGAACTAATTTACACTCCCACCAACAGTGTAAGAGTGTTCCTATTTCTCCACATCCTCTCCAGCATCTGTTGTCTCCAGATTTTTTAATGATCACCATTCTAACTGGCGTGAGATGGTATCTCAATGTGGTTTTGATTTGCATCTCTCTAATGACCAGTGATGATGAGCATTTTTTCATGTTTTTGTTGGCCTCATGTATGTCTTCTTTTGTAAAGTGTCTGTTCATATCCTTTGCCCATTTTTGAATGGGCTTGTTTGTTTTTTTCCTGTAAATCTGTTTGAGTTCTTTGTAAATTCTGGATATCAGCCCTTTGTCAGATGGGTAAACTGCAAAGATTTTTTCCCATTCTGTTGGTTGCCGATTCACTCTAGTGACTGTTTCTTTTGCTGTGCAAAAGCTGTGGAGTTTAATTAGGTCCCATTTGTCTATTTTGGATTTTGTTGCCAATGCTTTTGGTGTTTTGGTCATGAAGTCCTTGCCTACTCCTATGTCCTGAATGGTTTTGCCTAGATTTTCTTCTAGGGTTTTTATGGTGCCAGGTCTTATGTTTAAGTCTTTAATCCATCTGGAGTTAATTTCAGTGTAAGGTGTCAGGAAGGGGTCCAGTTTCTGCTTTCTGCACACGGCTAACCAGTTTTCCCAACACCATTTATTAATCAGGGAATCCTTTCCCCATTGCTTGTTTTTTGTCTGCTTTATCAAAGATTATATGGTTGTATATATGTTGTGTTGCCTCCAATGCTTCTGTTCTGTTCCATTGGTCTATATCTCTGTTTTGGTACCAGTACCATGCTGTTTTGATTACTGTAGCCTTGTAGTATAGTTTGAAGTCTGGTAGTGTGATGCCTCTCACTGTGTTCTTTTTGCTTAGAATTGACTTGGCTATGTGGGCTCTCTTTTGGTTCCATATGAAGTTCATGGTGGTTTTGTCCAGTTCTGTGAAGAAATTCAATGGTAGCTTGATGGGGATAGCATTGATTCTGTATATTACTTTGGGCAGTATAGCCATTTTCATGATATTGATTCTTCCTAACCATGAACATGGAATGTTTCTTCATCTGTTTGTGTCCTCTCTTATTTCGTTGAGCAGTGGTTTGTAGTTTTCCTTGAAGAGGTCCCTTGTGTTCCTTTTAAGTTGTATTCCTAGGTATTTTATTCTCTTTGTAGCAATTGTGAATGGCAGTTCATTCTTGATTTGGTTCTCTTTAAGTCTGTTATTGGTGTATAGGAATGCTTGTGATTTTTGCTTAGTTTTTAACACTCATTTTTACAGCACATTTCTGGAACTGTTATCTGTAACTTGAAAGCAGATAGAATCTTCTGTCTAGTGAGAAAAAAATATAGTAGTAGTTTTACAGTGGGGCAGTCCTGAGGTTGATGGCCAGATTTACAGGGAAGTTAACTTTCCTAGAGAAGAGTTAATAAGACCTGTGTCACCTTCTATGGAGCTGTCTTTAAATTTACTTCAGCCTGGAGCTACAGAAAGTCATGTCTCTGTTAGCATTCTATCTTTGTTGTTAAGAGTGCTCAGATGTGTAGTGGGTTTGAATTTCATCCTATCTATAAACTAACAAGTTAATGTAACTTAGTTTCAAGTGTGCTGGATAAAGACACCAAACTTCTTGGTCAGAGAGAAAATAAAGTTTATGACTCACAGCAATAGCAGTAACAAGAATTCCTGTTGGTTTCTTGAGCCCCAGTTTCCACAGGGTGATGTGAAAGAAGGCCAGGTGACATCTGTACACACAATGAGTTGTATTACATGAAAGAAATCTTGAGTTTAGGGAACCCAAGTCTTTTATAATGGGCAGTAATTATGCCTGTCTTTGGCTCCAGAGAGAGACGTTATACTTGAAAGAGAGTGTCCAGAGAGGACACTCCAGAGAGAACACTCTCTGTCTCTTCCAAAATTCTAAGCAAACTTGCCCTCTGCTCTAAGTGGGCATACTATCCTTATTACCCAAGGCTACTCACTGTATAAATATCTTTGTAAAGATAGTTGAGAACAAAGACCAGTCAGTGCGTCTGCTTGCAGGATATGCATAAACATGGGACCCATGGAAAGTTTTCACCCAATAAATATATTAGTAGTTATGTTATATATAAATAGTCTAAAGAATGTCAAACTGTGAAAAAATTTTCAATACATTTTACTAATAAGAGGCACTTCTAAAATATAAGGATGTGAAAAGGTTGAAAGTGAAAGGATAGACAAAATATGCAAATGCTAAACAAAAGAGAAGCTTGTGCAACTATGATAATTTTAAATATTGTATCCTTCAAAGAACACAAGAACTATGGCAACTCAAAAACCCAGAATGTCTTACTTTCTTCAAACAACCTCACTAGCTCCCCCATGGAGGCCAGCACCCCAGCATTAGCAAACACCCTGCCACAGCTACAAAGCATGCACTTGGCCATGCTGTCATTGTGCCTGCTTCTGGTATGTGTAAGCAGGATGGATCCCATTGCCCTTTCCCTACAAAATGCTTTGGCTGCCACCATCCATTGGAGTGACAGCAAAATCAGCAGTCTGGGAGCACCTCAAGCTCTCCAGCACAGCAGGTTTCTAACTTGAGGAGGCAGAGAACAAAGTGAGTGCCCAATACTGGTTCCCTGGAATTAGACCACACAGTCCAAGAGTCCTGAGCTGAGCATTTGCCTTCTAAAACCTTCCAGAAACAAAGTCAGTTGAATGAACTCACCTTATACCACAAGGAAACCCTCAAGGTCATCAAATATGATAAAAAAAAAACCAGAACTTCAAAGATTAAAGAAACATCAGCCCACAGACTTAAAAAAGAAGCAGCACAAGAATTCTAACTCAAAAAGTCTTTCTCCAAACATCACTAGTTCTTTAGCAAGGGTTTTTAACCAGCCTTAGATGGCTGAAATTACCGAAATCAAATTCAGAATATTAATAGGAGCAAGAATCAAGATTCAAGAGAATCTTGAAACCCATTCTAAAGAAGCTAAGAATCACAATAAAAGTATACAGGAGCTGGAAGACAAAATAGCCAGTATAGAAAAGAACATAACTGACTTGATAGAGATAAAAACACACTGCGAGAATTTCATAATGCAATCACCAAGTAGTAACAGCAGAATAGATCAAGCTGAAGAAATAATTTCAGAGTTTGAAGATTGGCTTTCTGAATTAAGACAGAAAGAAAAAAGTAAAGAGAAAAGAATAAAAGGGATCAAACAAAATGATAAAAAATATGCATTTATGTAAAGAGACCAAATCTACAACCCATTATTATCCCTGAAAGAGATAGGGAGAATGGAAGCAACTTAGAAAATGTATTTTAAGGGCTGAGCACATTGGCTCATGCCTATAATCCCAGCACTTTGGGAGGCTGAGACAGGTGGATCAAGAGGTCAAGAGATTGAGACCATCTCTACTGGTCAACATGGTGAAACCCCATCTCTACTAAAAATACAAAAATTAGCTGGGCATGGTGGCATGTGCCTGTGGTCCCAGCTACTTGGGAAGCTAAGGCAGGAGAATTGCTTGAACCCAGGAGGAGGAGGTTGCAGTGAGCCGAGACTGAACTCCAGCCTGGGTAACAAGAGTGAAACTCCGTCTCAAAAAAAGAAAAAAATATATATTTTAGGATATAATCTATGAGAACTTTCACAATGAATGTAGAAAGACCAAGATTCAAATTCAGAAAATGCAGAGAACTCCCACAAAGTGCTTCACAAGAAGATCATCCCTAAGACATATAATCATCAGATTCTGTAATGTGAAAATGAAAAAACAATGTAAAAGTCAGATAGAGAGAAAGGACAGGTCATCTACAAAGGGAAGCTCATTAGCAGACCTATCAGCTGAAGCCTCACAAGACAGACATCTTAGCAGAAAGAGCAGACCTCTCAGCAGAAACCCTACAAGCCAGAAGAGACTGGGGCCTATATTCAACATTCTTAAAGAAAATAAATTTCAATAAGAAATTCATACCCAGCCAAACTAAGCTTCACAAGTGAAGGAAAAATAAAATCTTTTATGAACAAGCAAGTACTCAGAGATTTCATTACCACCAGGCCTGCTATACAAGAGCTTCTGAAAGAAGCATTACACATAGAAAGGAACAATCAGTATTAGCCTTTCCAAAAATATACCAAAAAGTAAAGAGCATCAATATAATGAGGAATTTACATCAACTAATGGGAAAAACAGCCAGCTAACATCAAATGGCAGTAACCCTAACTTTAAATCGACCAAATCCCCCAATCAAAAGATACAGCCAAAACTCATCTGTATGCTGCATCCAGACCCATCCCACATGCAAGGATACACAAAAACTCAAAACAAAGGGATGGAGAAAGATTTACCAACCAAATGGAGAGCAAAAATAAATAAATAAAAAGTAGGAGTTGCAATTCTCATCTCTGATAAAATAGATTTTAAAGCAATGAAGACATAATGGTAAAAGGATCAATTCAACAAAAAGAGCTAATGATCCTAAATATATACGCACCTAATACAGGAACACCCAGATACATAAAACCTATAAAGAGACTTAGACTCCCATACAATAATGGTGAGAGACTTCAACATCAATATTAGATAGATCAATGAAACAGAAAATTAATAAGGATATCTAGAACTTGAACTCAGATCTGGAACAAGTAAACTTCCACTTTAAATACACAGAATATATACTGTTTTCAATACCACATCACAACTACTGATGGGTTTAAATGAAATATTGGTTGGCCATTATTAAGCACAATTATTGGCATAAAAGAGGTTTTCAATACCCATTTTTAGAATAAAGTAACACTCCCGTTCTCTCTCCCTCTTTCTCTTCCTCTTTCTTCCTCTCCTTCATTCCTTTTTTTTCTTTCTTTCTTCCAAAAAAAAAAGGGAAGAAAACAACAACAACAACAAAATGTGAGCTACATAAAATACATATGACGAGAACCAAATATGGCACAAAGGTCACGACTTAACAGTTATCTGATTTATTTGTATTTTAATCACTCAGTTGTGTGATTTATGTTTGCAAGTCTCTTTAGTCTTTAACTGATTCTCAATCCAACTTTGACATTTATCAAGAGTTGTTGGTTGTACTTACAGCAATAATCTATGCGTTCAAATTAACGTAAAATCTAATGACCATTTCTTCATCTGTATAGAGGGAATGATAATAGGACCTACCTCAATAATTTTTTTGTGTTAAATTAGTTAATATATGCCAGCTGCTGATGCTTTGTAATTAGTAAAAGTGTTTACTATCATTATAAGTCTATGTTGGAATATCCAACACATCTCTCCCAAGATTGTCACAAAGGAGATGTTTGAAAATATGAGTTGACTGATTGAGCAATAAATTTATGGCAACAAATATCCATTAAAGAACTTTTCTCACCCTTTTCCACTTGGACATGAGCTAGCGGTAGGAGGATATGATTGAGAATAATTATATTTTAGATTAAATCTATGATAGCATGTGGAAGCTTAATTCTTGAAATAATAAAAAAAAATAAAAGTTAGAAAGACCTCAATTTAAAAACTAACATCACAACAAAAAGAACTAGAGAAGCAACAACAAAGCAATTTTAAAGCTAGAAGACAAGAAATAACCAAAATCAGAGCTGAACTGGAGGAAATGGAGACACATAAAAAATTCAAAAGAACAATGAATCCAATAGTTGTTTTCTTAATAAAAAAATTAAGATAGACTGTTACCTAGATTAATAAAGTAGAAATGAGAAGCTCCAAATAAACACAATTAGAAATGACAAAGATGTTATTACCACTGACCCCACAGAAATACAAATAACAATCAGAAACTATTATAAGCACCTTTATAAACACAAACTAGAAAATCTAGAATACATGAATAAATTCCTGGACACATAAACCCTCTCAAGACTGAACCAGGAAGAAATTAAATTCCTGAACAGATTAATAATTAGCTCCAAAACTGAAACAGCAACAAATAGCCTAGGAACAAAACAAACAAACAAACAAACAAACAAAAAAAGCCCTGAATCAGATGAATTCAGAGTCACATTCTACCAAATATACAAAAAAGAGCTGGTCCCATTACTACTAAAATTATTCCAACAAATTGAGGAAGCAAGACTTCTCCCTTCTCATTCTTTGAGACCAGAATCATCTGATACCAAAACCTGGAAGAGACTCAACAAAAAAGAATACTTCAGGCCAATATCCTTGATGAACACATATACAAAAATCTTCAATACACTTTAGCAAATGAATCCAGAGATACATCAAAAGCTAATCCACTATGATCAAATTGGCTTTATCCCTGTATTCCAAGGTTGGTTTAGCAAACATAAGTCAATAATGATTCATCACATAAACAGAACTAAAGTAAAAACCACATGATCATCTCAATAGATGAAGAAAAAACTTTTAATAAAATTCAACATCCCTTCATGTTAAACACTCTCAACAAAGTAGGTATTGAAAGAACAGAACTAAAAATAACAAGAACCATCTATGAAAAACCCACAGCCACATTATACTGAATAGGGAAAAGCTGGAAGCATTCTTCTTGAAAACCAGTCCAGGGATGCCCACTCTTACCATTGCTATTCAGCATAGTATTACAAGTCCTGGCCAGAACAATCAGGCAAGATAAAGAAATGAAGGACATCCACATAAGAAGAGAGGAGGTCAAATTATCTCTAGTTGCAAACAACATAATTCTATACCTAGAAAACCCCATAGTCTTGGCCCAAAAACTTCTTAAGCTGATAAACAACATCAGGAAAGTTTCTGGGTACAAAATCAACATACAAAAATTAATAATATTTCTATACACCAAAAACAGCCAGCTGAGAGCCAAATTAGAAATGCAATTCTATTCAGAGTTTCCACAAAAAGACTTAAATACCTAGGAATACTGCTAACCAGGGAAGTTACAGATCTCTTTAATGAATTACAAAACACTGCTCAAAGAAATAAGAGATAACACAAACAAATGGGAAAACATTCCATGCTTATGAATAGGAAGAATCAATATCATTAAAATGGCCACACTACCCAAATTATTTGCAGATACATTGCTATTCCTATTAAACTACCAATGCCATTTTTCACAGAACTAGATAAAACTATTTTTAAAATTTATATGGATCCAAAAAGAGCTCAAATAGCCAAGACAATCCTAAGCAAAAGAACAAAGCTGGAGACATCACACTACTAGACTTCAAACTATACTACAGGGCTACAGTAACAAAAACAGCACATACTGGTACAAAAATGAACACATAGACCAATGGAACAGAATAGAGAGTCTAGAAATAAGGCCACACACCTACAACCATCTGATCTTCAACAACTCTGAGTAAAACAAACCATGAGGAAAGGACTCCCTATTAATAAATGGTGCTGGTATAACTGGTAAGCCATATGCAGAAGGTTGAAACTTGACTCCCTCTTTATACCATATATAAAAATCAACTTGAAATAGATTAAAGACTTAAATTTAAAACCCAAAACTGTAAAATCCCTAGAAGAAAACCTAGGCAATGTCATTTTGTACATAGGAACTGGCAAAGATTTCAGGACAAAGACTTCAAAAGCCATTGCAACAAAAGCAAACACTTACAAATGGGATTTAATTAAAATAAAGAGCTTCTGCACTGCAAAAGAAACTATTAACAGAGTAAACCAGACATTCTACAGAATGGGAGAAAATATTTCCAAGGCAAGCATCTGACAAAGGTCTAAAATCCAGCATCTATGAGGAACTTAAACTTACAAGAAAAAAATAAATTAAAAAACCAGCCCCATAATAAAATGGGCATAGTACATAAACAGATACTTCTCAAAAGAAGACATACATGTGGTCAACAGTATGAAAAAAGCTCAGTATCACTGATCATTAGAGAAAGGCAAATCAAAACCACAGTGAGATACTATCTCACAGCATTCACAATGGCTATTACTAAAAAGTCAAAAAATAAGTGCTAGCGAGGTTGCAGAGAAAAGGGAATGCTTATACACGTTTGGTGGGAGTGTAAATTAGTTCAACCATTTTGGAAAGCAGTGTGGTGATTCTTCAGAGAGCTAAAGACAGAACTAGAATTTGATGCAGTAATCCTATTACTGGATATATACTCAAAGGAATGTGAATTTTTCTATCATAAAGACACATGCATGCATATGTTCATCACAGTACTATTTACAATAGCAAAGATGTGGAATCAACCCAAATGCCCCTCAATGGTAGAATAGATTTTAAAAATGGCACATACACACCATGAAATAGTATGCAGCCATAGGAAATGAATTAATGTATTTGGCAGGAACACAGATGGAACTGGAGGTCATTATCCTTAGCAAACTAATGCAGAAACATAAAACCAAATACTACATGTTCTCACTTATAAATGGGAGCTAAATGATAAGAACCCGTAGACACAAAGAGGGGAACAATAAACACTGGAGCCTACCTAAGGTGGGTGGGTGGTGGGATAGAGAGGATCAGAAAACATAACTATTGGGTACTAAGCTTTTTACCTGGATGATGAGATAATCTGTGTAACAAACCCTCATGACATGAGTTTACCTGTATCACAAACCTGCATATGTACCACTGAACCTAAACTAAAAGTTTTCAAAAAAGAAAAAAAAAAAAAGGTTGATACTATTTATATGGACATTCAAGTCCCAAAATGATTGTTCTCCATTTTGGAGAAGACCAAAGTTGCAGGACTTATACTACTGGATATCGAGACTGTTCCAGTTACTGCATCTATAAAGTATTGCTGTACAACAGATGGTTTTTAAAAAAATTATCTCATTTATTTAATTTAAATTTAAATTTTAGTAGAGTTCACTAGTGCGAGCTTCTTTTCATTCTATGTGGCACAAGCAGGGAAAGTTTAACTAGATTTTGGTGGGTTTATTTTCAAGTTGACTTACACTCATTTCTGGAAAATCATGCTGGATGTTGGTTGGAAACAAGCAGGGCTATTGGCCTGAGTTCTCTCCATGTGGACCTCTCCATAGCTGCTTAAAATTCATCATGGCATGGTGGCTTGATTTAAAGATTAAGTAGCCAAAAAGAGGAAAAGTAGGTGCAATTTTTATGACCTGACCTTAGCTATTACATAGTTTCACTGCCAAAGTGACACTATGGTTCAAGGGGGAAGGAAATAGACTACTCAACAGAAAGAGTACCTAGATCAAATGCCTGTGAGAAGAGGTAATGTTTCAGCTGTCTTTGGAAAACACAATTTGCAAAAAGATATATTATAAAGATATAGTAATTAAGACAGTGTGATTGGTGTAAGTATAAACAAATAGGTCAATGGCACAGAATATAATGTCCCACATTCAGAGTCATCTGATTTGAGACAAAAGTAACATAGCAGTACAGTGGTATTGGATTGATTAGGTATCCTTATGAAGAAGAAAAGTTTTACTTCTGTCTTACCACATGCCATATCTTTTAGAGTGAGGCATAGGAAAATATCTTCATGGCCTTGGAAAAGACAAAGTTTTCTTAAACACAACACAAATCACATAGCCAAAAAAAAAAAAAAAAAAGGAAAAATACAAAAAATGCTATTAAATTAAAATTAAGAACTTCAAGCATCAGCATGAGTGTGAAAAAGGAAGCAACACAATCTTTTTAATAGAATTATTCTGTAAAGTATTTTTATCCAGAATATGTAAGATCACTGACAATAATAAAATGGGAGATATTTTATTATGGACAAAAGACTTGAATAGGTACTTTACCAAAGATGACATAAATTGGCCAATATTTATATGAAAATGTGCTCACCTTCATAAGTTTTCAGGTAAATGTATATTATAGCTACAGTGTAGCCCTACAACTCATTCCCCAGAATGGCTAAAATGAGAAAGAGTGAAACATGATGGCTTGGATGTGGAGCAATTGGCATTTCATCCACTGCTGGTGAGAGTGTAAATTAGTTTAACCATTTTGTAAACCTACTGGGCAGTACCACAAGATTTTAATATATACATATTCCCAGCCCAGAAATTACACTCCTAGCTATCTACTCAACATAAATTTTTCTCTTAAGAGTATACTCAACAGAAATGCAAATGTTTATAAAACAAATATACATAGATTTTTATAGTAGTAGCACAATTCAGAACATCACACTGAATAAATAAGGTGGGGTGTATATATTATAGGAATACTTTAAGCAATAAGGCACAATTGCATGTTTTGTTATATAAAAAAATGGGTATTGTCCAATGCACACATATCTTATGATTCCTTTTTAAATGAGATCCTGAGTGCATGAAAGAGCCCCTGGGTTTCTGGTCATGTTGAATTTTTACCTGAGCAGTGATTCTTTACATGTGTTTACTTTGGAAATTCAATGTGTACAATTATATTTTGTGTACATTTATGTACATCATTAACATCGTTATGTTAAAGCTAACTGGAAGTCTTGTGTGTTGTTAAATTTTGAACACTTTTGTCTCTTTTTGGTGTGATCTTTCAGAAACAAAGCTATAAATTTGTTAAGCCTCCACTATCCTATATTTTCTGCATATTTTCTCTTGAGGCAGAGTTTTCTCAGTCAGCATTCCTACAATCTTCTGCCTGGGTAGTAAACCTGACAGCCAGTATTTTCTTAGCTGAGTTGGGTAGAGTTCAGTTTTCTGCTCACAGATATGAATGGTTTAGAAGAAAGCATAGGGAAATAGCTTCATGGCCTTGGAGCCTATAGTCTCATTCAAACTCTGAATAAACTAGGATATTCTATGCAGGTGCAGAGGGACAATTATGTGGTATATAAGTGGGGATACAAATTGGGAATCAAACATTTTACATATAGTACCATCAAATCTTCTTGTTTTTAACTCCACCTCACCCTTGCTTCAATGGTACCTAATGTCCTCAATGTCTGAAATTTTTGGGTAAAATATGGTTTTTTGCTTAATTGAATTGCCTGTTCATCATTCTGAAGTCTTCTGATTTAGTTCAAATTTCCAACATTTTCTTAGAAAATTGATGGGCATTTGGGTTGCTCCCAAGTCTTTGCTGTTGTAAAAAGTGCCATAACAAAAATTCTGGATTCTGGATCTTACAACTTTGTCAGATGGATAGATAGCAAAATTTTTCTCCCATTCTGTAGGTTGTCTGTTCACTCTAATGATGCTTCTTTTGCTGTGCAGAAGTTCTTTAGTTTAATTAGATTCAATTTGTCAATTCTGGCTTTTGTTGCCTTTGCTTTTGCTGTTTTATTCAGGAAGACTTTGCTTATGCCTATCTACTAAATGATATTGCCTAGGTTTTCTTCTAAGTTTTTTAAAGTTTTAAGTTTTACATTTAAGTCTTTAATCCATCATGAGTTAAGTTTTGTATAAGGTGTAAGGAAGAGGTCCAGTTTCAGTTTTCTGCATATGCCTAGCGAGTTTTCCCAGCACCATTTATTAAATAATAAATTATTTCCCCATTGCTTGTTTTTGTCAGGTTTATCAAAAATCAGATGGTTGTAGATGTGTGGTGTTATTTCTGAGGCCTCTGTTTTGTTCCATTGGTCTACATATGTGTTTTGTTACCAGTACCATGCTGTTTTTATTACTATAGCCTTGTAGTATAGCTGAGTAGCATCATGCTTCCAGCTTTGTTCATTTTGCTTAGGATTGTCTTGGCTATATGAGTTCTTTCTGATTTTATATGAAATTTAACATATTTTTTTTTTCTAATTCTGTGAAGAAAGCCAACTGTAGCTTGATGGGAGTAGCACTGAATGTATAAATTACTTTGGGAAGTATAGCCATTTTCTTTTTTTTTCTTTTTTTACTAACATAAGAACACTTTTATTTTAATCACTTAGCACTTGTGTAGTATTCAATTTTGAGACTGAAACACTTGTTTCCCTTTCAACTGATTAGGAAACAGTCTGAGTTGGCAGAAGTTAATCCTCACATTATTCAGCTAATGAGACAGAATCCTAAAACCTGATTCTAACATCTGCCTGTATTCCACAATGCAAGGCAAAGCCTTTCTTTATTTTAATGTTATATAAGTATAAGGACCATATAATCTGGATTCGTTAACTTTAGGTAACAATAACTTAAAAGCTAGGGAAAGGTATACAGAGATTTAAAAATTGACTATACAATAAATGATGAAAGCTAACAACAGAACACAACAATGTTCAAATAGTGAATACAATTAACAAATGGGGCCAAAAGGTCAACATTTATCTTGCATCATCTTTCAAGCAATGTCTCAGCTTTTTTCTCCCAAACCTAAAGGCAGATTAATTCAAAGTAACCCTATTAAGAATATTTGTTTGTTTCCTTCTGAAATTAATATTTGAATGGAAACTGCATTAATAACTCACGGCTTCTCCTAAACATAAAGACAGATTTTCTTTTCTCTCAAACATAGAGACAGATTAATTCAAAGTAGCCCTATTAAGAATATTTGTTTCCTTCTGAAATGAATATTTGAATGGAAACTATAACTCATGGTTTCCTACTGAAGTTTAAGATTCTCCTAGATGATGGTCAGATTTAGACAATGCTGGAAGACGACACCCGGCAATTATTTCAAAGTATGAACTACAGGCAAAATCTAAAAGGACATACATAATTAAAAATTTTCTAATTTAAAAAACATAGTAAATATAAATGAATTAACTCACACAACCTACTTACATACAAACAAAACTAGGATAAACAACAATTTTGCCACTTAGCAGGAGCAAGATCTTAGGTAGGTCATTGTGTTTAAGGATGACTTGAAATTTTACAAGGGAAGTATAGCCATTTTCATATTGATTCTTTCTATCCATGAGCATGGAATATTTTTCCATTTTTCTGTGTCTCCTATTATTTCCTTGAGCAGTGGTTTGTATTTCTCCTTGAATATGTTCTTCACATCCCTTGTAAGTTGTATTCCTAGGTACTTTATTCTCTTTGTAGCAACTATGAACTGAAATTCACTCATAATTTGGCTGTTTGTCTATTATTGGTGTATAGGAATGGTTGTGATTTTCACACATCAATTTTGTATCCTGAGACTTTGGTGAAGTTACTTATCAGCTTAAGGAGATTTTGGGCTGAGATGATGGGGTTTTGTAAACATACAATCATGTCATCTGCAAACAGAGACAATTTGACTTCCTTTCTTCCTGTTTGAATAACCTTTATTTCTTTTCTTGCTTGATTGCCACGGCCAGAACTTCCAATACCATGTTGAATAGGAGTGGTGAGAGAGGGCATTCTTGTCCTGTGCTAGTTTTCAAAGAGAGTGCTTCCAGCCTTTGATCATTCACTATAATATTGACTGTGGGTTTGTCACAAGTAGCTCTTATTATTTGGAGAGACATTCTATTAATACCTGGTTTATTGAGTGTTTTTTTCTTTTAGCACGAAGGTTGTTAAATTTTATAGAAGAGTTTTTCTGCATCTATTGAGATAATCATGTGGTTTTTGTCTTTGGTTCTCTTTATGTGATGGATTACATTTATTGATTTATGTATGTTGAACCACCCTTTTATCCTAGGGATGAAGCTGACTTGATCATGTTGGATAAGCTTTTAATGTGGTGCTTGATTCAGTTTGCCAGCATTTTGTTGAAGATTTTCACACAATGGTCATTAGGAACATTGGCCTGAAATTTTGTGTGTGTGTCTCTGCCAGGTTTTGGCATCAGGATGATGCAGGCCTCATAAAATGAATTCAGAAGGAGTCTCTCTTTTTCTATTATTTGGAATAATTTAAGAAGGAATGGTACTAGTTCTTTGTACCCCTGGTAGAATTTGGCTGTGGATCCTTCTGGTCTTGGACTTTTTGTGGTTGGTAGACTATTAATTAATGCCTCGATTTAAAAACTTCATATTGGTCTGTTCAGGGATTCAACTTCTTCCTGGTTTAGTCTTGGAAGGGTGTATGTATTCAGGACTAATTCATTTCTTCTAGATTTTCTAGTGTATCTGTTTAGTGGTGTTTATAGTATTCTGTGATGGTAGTTGTATTTCTGTGGGATCAATGGTGTAATCTCCTTTATCACTTTTTATTGTGTCTATTTAATTCTCTCTTTTCATCTTTACTACTCTGGCTAGTGGTCTATTTGATCAATCTTTTCAAAAAGCCAACTCCTTGATTCACTGATTTTTTTTAAGGGTTTTTTTTTTGTGTCCGAGTCTCCTTCAGTTGCACTCTGATCTTAGATATTTCTTGCCTCCTGCTGGCTTTTGAATTTTTTTGTTCTTGCTTCTTTAGTTCTTTTAATTGTGATTTTAGGGTGTTGATTTTAGAACTTTCCCATTTTCTCCTGTGGGCAATTAGTGCTACAAATTTCCATCTAAACACTGATTTTGCTGTGTCTCAGAAATTCTGGCACATTGTGTCTTTATTCTTATTGGTTTTAAAGAATTTATTTCTGCCTTAATTTTTAAATTTACCCAGTAGTAATTCAAAAGCATGTCATTCAGTTTCCATTCAGTGGTTGTGTGGTTTTGAGTGAATTTCTTAATCCTGCATTTTACTTTGATTGTACTGTGATCTGAGAGACTGTTTGTTATGATTTTCATTCTTTTGCATTGGCTGAGGAGTGTTTTACTTTCAGTTATGTGGTCAACTTTAGAATAAGTGCTCTGTGGTGTTGAGAATAATTTATATGCTGTTGATTTGAGGTGAAGAGTTCTGTAGATGTCTATTTGGTCCACTTGATCTGTAGCTGAGTTCCAGTCCTGAATATCCTTGTGAATTTTCTGTCTCATTGATCTGTCTCATATCAACAGTGGGGTGTTAAATTATCCCACTATTATTGTGTGGGAGTTTAAGTCTCTTTGTAGTTCTCTAAGAACTTGCTCTATGAATCTGGGTGCTCTGTATTGGGTGTATATATATTTATGATACTTAGCTCTTATTTCATTGATCCCTATATATCAATATGTAATGTCCTTCTTTGTCTTTTTTGATCTTTGTTGGTTTAAAGTCTGTTTCTATCAGGCATTAGGATTACAACTCCTAATTATTTTTCTTTCTATTTACTTGGTAAATATTCCTCCATCCCTTTATTATGAGCCTATGTGTTTCTGCACATGTGATGGGTCTCTTAAATACAGCACACTGATACGTCTTGACCCTTTATCCAATTTGCCAGTCTGTGTCTTTTAATTGGAGAATTTAGCCCATTTACATTTAAGGTTAATATTGTTATGTGTAAATTTGATCCTGTCATCATGATCATAGCTGGTTATTTTGCATATTAGTTGATTCAGTTTCTTCATAGTGTTGTTGGTCTTTATATTTTAATGATTTTGCAGTGTCTGGTACCAGTTTTTCCATCTCATATTGAGTGCTTTATTTTCTGGAGCTCTTGTAAGGAAGGACTGGTGGTGATAAAAATCCCTCAGCATTTGCTTATCTGTAAAGGATTTTATTTCTGCTTGATTTATGAAGCTTAGTTTGACTGTATATGAAATTCTGGGTTTAAAATTTTTTTCTTTACAAATGCTGAATATTGGCCCCACTCTCTTCTGGCTTGTAGGGTTTCTGCAGAGAAATCTGCTGTTAGTCTAATGGGTTTCTTTTTGTAAGTAACCTGACCTTTCTCTCTGGCTGCACTTAACATTTTTTCCTTTGTTTCAGCTTGGTGAATCTGATGATTATGTGTCTTGGGATGTATCTTCTTGAGGAGTATCTATTTGGTCTCTGTATTTCCTGAATTTGAATGTTGACCTGTCTTGCTAGGTTGGGGAAGTTCTGGATAATACCCTGAAGTGTGTTTTCCAACTTGCGTCCATTCTCCCTATCACCTTTAGGTACACCAATCAATTGCAGGTTTGGTTTTTTCACACAGTCCCATATTCTTTGGAGGCCCTGTTCATTCCTTTTCATTCTTCTTTCTCTAATTCTGTCTTCACACTTTATTTCATTAAGTTAATCTTCAATCTTTGATACGCTTTCTTATGCTTGATCAATTCAGTTACTGATACTTGTGTATGTTTCACAAAGTTCTTGTGCTGTGTTTTTCAGCTTCATCAGGTCACTTATGTTCCTTTCTAAACTGTTAGCAGTTCCTGTAACCTTTGATCAAGGTTCTTAGCTTCCTTGCCTTGGGTTAGAACATGCTCCTTTAGCTTGGAGGAGTTTGTTATTGCCCACATTTTGAAGCCTACTTGTCAATTCGTCAAACTCATTCTTTGTCCATTTTTGTTCCCATGCTAGTGAGGAGTTGAGATTCTTTAAAGGAGAAGAGACATGGTGGTTTTTGGAATTTTCAGCTTTTCTGCTCTGGTTTCTCTTCATCTTCAAAATTTATCTACCTTAGATCTTGATGCTGATGACCTTTCAATGGGGTTTTTGCATGGGTACCCTTTTTGTTGTTTTTGATGTTATTGCTTTCTGTTTGTTAGTTTTCCTTCTAACAGCCCTCTGCTGCAGGTCTGCTGGAGTTTGCTGGAGGTCCATCCACTCCAGACCCTATTTTCCTGGGTATCACCAGTGGAGGCTGCAGAGCAGCAGAGATTGCTGCCTGCACCTTTTCTGGATGCTTTGTTTCAGAGGGGTGCTCACCAGATGCCAGCTGGAGCTCTCCTGTATGAGGTGTCTGTCAATCCATGCTAGGACATATCTCCTACTCAGAAGGCACTGGAGGCAGGGACCCACTTGAGGAGGCAGTCTGTCCCTTAGCAGAACTTAAACACTGTACTGAGAGATCCACTGCTGTCTTCAGAGCTGTCAGGCAGGAACATTTGAGTCTGCTGAAGCTGTGCCCACAGCCATCCCTTCCCTCAGGTACTCTGCCTCAGGGAATGGGAGTTTTATCTATAAGTTCCTGACTGGAGTTGCTGCCTTTCTTTCAGGATGAGCCCAGTGAGGTGGAATCTAGAGAGGCAGTCTGAATACAGTGGCTTTGCTGCTTTGCAGTGGGTTCTACCCAGTTCAAACTACCCAGTGGCTTTCTTTACACTGCAAGGGGAAATCCACCTACTCAAGCCTCAGTAATGGTGGGTGCTTTTTCCCCTCCAAGCTTCAGTGTCTTAGGTCACTTCAGACTGCTGTGCTGGTGGTGAGAATTTCAAGCCAGTGGATCTCAGCTTGCTGGGTTCCATGGGGATGGAACTCGCTGAGCTAGACCACTTGGCTCCCTGGCTTCATCAACAATTCTGTCTCACTGGGATTCCAGGTGCCACTGGGGTACAGAAAAATACTGCAGCTACCTCAGTGTCCATCCAAATAGCCACCTAGTTTTGTGCTTGAAACCCAGTGCCCTGGTGGTGTAGGCACCTGAGGGAATCTCCTGGTCTGTGGGTTGCCAAAACCATGAGAAAAGCATAGTATCTAGGCTGGATAGCATCTTCCTTTCTTGCTTTCCTTGGCTACAGGAGAAAGTTCCCCACCACTTGTGCTTCTCAGGTGAGGCAGCACCCCCTCCCCGCTTCTGCTCACCTTCCATTGGCTACACCCACTGTCTAACGAGTTCCAATGAGAAAAACTGGGCACTTCAGTTGGAAATGTCAAAATCACCTAGCTTCTTCATTGGCTGCTCTGGGAGCTGCAGGCTGGAGCTTTTTATGTCATTTATCTTTTGAAACATTCTAAAATTATTGATTTTCAAGTCTTTTTTAGGCATTTATGTACATTTAATCTAGTGTATGGTTTTTTTGTTGTTATTATCCTATGTTTCTCTTGTTAAATTCATATTTAAATCCACAGTTGTTACATATTTGGAGTAGAGGGAATTGCATCAATGTATTAATGCACCATGCTATCTCATCTGATTGCATTTCTTCTTCTCCATGCCTCCTTCTCCTTTTACTGTCTTTCTTTTGCTTACCTGTTTCTAATTCCTTATTCTTGAATAGAAAATAATGTCTTATAATGGTTCTTCTAGAGCCCCAGTTTGTTGTGAGATTGTTAATATTGAACATCCATTTATAGAACTAATAGGTGGCTTTGATCAGTTCTTGTTAATGAATCTCTGTGAACTCTTGTTAGTATAATCACGTCTCTTGTGATAAGCTATACAAACAAGAAGGTTGTTAAAGACAGCTCTCATCTTCCATTATGCATGGACTAAATTTCTGGTTTGTCCTTTATGTCATTACTATAAAGAACCAAAACTTCACCATCACTGCCCTAAAGTCAGTAAGCTATGGCTTAAGCCCTACTCACAGATTTTTGTTTCTTTTAAGGTTCAAGTTTGTTAAGATGTTCAGCATAACTGTACGTTTTCTCTCTTTTAGTTTAAATACATGTTTGCTATATGTTTAGAGCAAAAGGAATTTTATCAATGTATATATTATCTGTATGATCAGCTGATTATTTTTAACTGTCTTTTTCTCCTTTTTTTTTTTTTTTAGGACTTGTTTTACTTCTAGGAGGTGCACTTGGCCATCTTCTGGGAGGTGTCATTGTTTCCATATTAGAAATGTCTTATAAAGCCCTTATGAGATTTATAATGGTTACATCTGTAATATCACTTATACTGCTTATGTTTATTATTTTTGTACGCTGTAATCCAGTGGAGTTTGCTGGGATCAATGAAGATTATGATGGGTAAATGTAATCTTGTACAATCTTTTACATCAAAATCTAACTGCATATTTCTCAGGCAATTAATAATTATCTATCCAGTGACACTTATATGTTCATATTATTATTGGAATTATTGAACATATAAAAGAAATATAAACTATAGTTTAGAAATTCTTAGTAAAGCACAAATATTATAATGATATATTTTGTTATAACTGTTTATGCATTCATAAAATAATAAATAAAAAGCACATTGAAGCGATCAGAACCTAGAAATGAAGTTTTACATTTGAGTGCATAGCAACTAGGTGACAGTACTAGCTGTTTGAGCAAAGCCCAATCTTACCTTATGTTTCCGAATTGGTTTGTCTGCCTCTTATAGACATCAAAGAATGGAACTAAAGTTCACCTGAAGGTATGCATGGGTAATATCTCCTTAAAGCATGCCGAAATCAAAGAACTGGGCAGAGCTTGACACTAAATACTAAAGAAAAAAACTGGAATTGAAAACCAAAGGACTGAACAAGTAAAATAACAGTATAAGACTTCTACTTCCAGTAACAACAGATTAGCTTATGGCAAACCCACGTTCCCACTGAGAACAACTAGAAAAGCTGAATACCGTTTTAAAAGATTTGGTTAAAGGAATCAAAGAGTTATGTAGGCAAGTAGGAATTTAAAGGCCAAAATCCTGGAAAAAGGCAGACCATAGAGAGGAGGGGCAACGTTTTGCAGCTACTTTTCCCCGAGGATATTTGCTGATTCTAGACATTGGCAAGAAGCTGAGAATTTGGGCAAAAAGTTTGGGGGAAAGCATCTAGTAAGATTACAAGAATTTCAATAGACATATGAGTCTAAAGAGAAAAAAATTAGGACATAGAAACGCCATAGTATCAGAGGGAAGAGAGAGGTAAACAAATGGTGCAACACTCTGCCAGATTTTCACTCAATACGTTTGCTGTATTATGAAGCTGGGAGGCTAAAATCAAGCAGAAATTTCATGAAAATCAGGAAAGAACTCCATCCATATTGTGATGCTCTATAGATAGAAGCTAGAATATAGAATATGCTACGTAAAAGAATCCTGGTAAATCCTGGATCTCAATATCTGTGTAAGGCTAAGACCTAGGAGCAGGGGCCTTTCTAAAGTATTATGGCCTGACCAAGGGTTAATTGATCTTTATCTGGGTTAGTCTGGCCAGCCAACATGCTGTGTCATAGTGAGATAATATGATCCAAAGTTATAAAGTATAACTGATAAGTGCACTTCATATCATAGCAATAATTATCCAACAGAAAACAAAAAATAGAGTTAATACAAATTAACACAAATTTTTCAAATTTCATGTAAAAATAAACTATAAACAGATGTCAAAAACTCAGCAAAACTTTGGTACAAGAAACATAAAAAAATTATACCATAACACATCATAATCAAATTATTCAAAATAAGTGATACAAAGAAAATCTTAAAATTAGTAAAGACAGGAAAATGTGTATAAAGGTCTAGAGATAAGAGTAATGGCATATTTGTATTAGAAACAAATGCAAGTAAGAAGACAATGTAATAATATTTTTAAAAGCCTAAAAAATCTATAATTTTATATCAAGCCAGATTATCTGTCAAGATATGAAGGAGAAGTAATTTTAGACAAAAAATGTAAGTAATTTTTTTTTGAGACAGAACTTCACTCTTGTCACCCAGGCTGGAGTGCTTGGCACAATCTCGACTCACTGCAATTTCTGCCTTCCAGGTTCAAGCTATTCTCCGCTTCTACCTCTTAGTAGCTGGGATTACGGCTGTGCACCACCATGCCCAACTAATTTTTCTATTTTAGTAGAGATGAGGTTTCACCATGTTGGCCAGGCTATATTTTTATCGGTGTATAAAAATGCTACTATTTTTTTTTGTGTTAATTTTCTACACAGAAATTTTACAGGATTCATTGATCGCATCTAAGAGATTTTTGATGGAGTCTTTAGTTTTTTCTAGATCTAAGATTTTATCATCAATTATCAGGGATAATTGGACTTATTTAAACTTTACTAGATTTATTTATCAAATCTAAGATTTTTAAATGAAGTACTTAGGTTTTTCTAGATCTAAGATTGTATCACCAATGATCAGGGATGATTTGACTTATTGAAACTTTACTGAATTTATTTATCAAATCTAAGAGATTTTTTAATGGAGTATTTAGGTTTTTGTAGATCTAAGATTGTATCATCAATGATCAGGGATAGTGTGACTTTCTCTTTTACAATTTGGAAGCTGTTTCTTTCTTTCTTTTGCCTGGTTGCTCTGTTTAGAACTTCCAGTACTCTTTTGAATAGGATTGCTTAAAGTGGGTGATTTTGTCCTGTTCCAATAATTTTAACAAATTATGCTGGATAATTAAATAGCTATATGCAAATGAATGAACTTTAATTCACATCTTATACCATATAAAATAATTAGTTCAAAATGATTATAGATATACATATAAAATATAGAACTCCAAAGATATAAGAGAAAATATTTTTGATCTTGCATTAGACAAATATCTTTTAGATGTAACACTAAATACATGATCCAAAAAGAAATGAACTGATAAATTGAGGCATGACAAAAATTTAAAACCTACTGTTTGAAAGACCTTGTTTACCATATGAAAAAGCAAGCCATAGAATGTGAAAAAATATTGGAAAATCATAAAATCATACATCTAACAAAAAACTTGCTTCCAAAATATTAAAAAATAAGCAATCCAACAAAAATGGGCAAATGATTTGAACAGATATTTAACAAAAAATACAGATTAAAGACAAATATATGGAAAGATGATCAACATCACTTGTCACTAGCAAAATACATATTAAAACCCAAAATATGAAACTACTACACCCGTGTTAAACTGTCTAACATTTTTTTAAAAGAGACCATGACAAATGTTGGTGAGGAGAACAAATGATGCTCTTATATACTGCTGATGGAAATGTAAAATATTACACAGTTCTGCAAAACTGACAGTTTTTTTTTTAAAGTTAAATGAACACCTACCACATGATGCAAACATTCTATATCTTAATATTTACCCAAGAGACATGGAAGCATATAACCAAAGACAAAATAAAGACCAGCTGCATGAAACAAGCCAAGGAAACCTTACCTATTGTACTATTCTATTACATAAACTTGTGGAAATTCAAATGAGTGAATAGTAACAGAAAGTAGATGGGGGAGTGAGTAAATTACAAAGGGACACAAGGAAACTTTTGCGGGTGATTATAATGTTTGTTGGCATGATTTTGGTGATAATTTCACAAGTGTATACATATATCAAAAACTTTCAAATTTTAGTCTAAGTATGTGCAGTTTATTGTAATCAGACCCCAGTAAAGCTGTTAAAAAAAAAAGAAATTGGCCGGGCATGGTGGCTTACGCCTGTAATCCCAGCACTTTGGGAGGCCGAGGCAGGTGGATCAGAGGACAAGAGATCGAGACCATCCTGGTTAACATGGTGAAACCCCGTCTCTACTAAAAGTACAAAAAATTAGCTGGGCATGGTGGCGCATGCCTGTAATCCCAGCTACTCAGGAGGCTGAGGCAGGAGAATTGCCTGAACCCAGGAGGCGGAGGTTGCGGTGAGCCGAGATCGCGCCATTGCACTCCAGCCTGGGTAACAAGAGCGAAACTCCATCCAAAAAAATAAAAAAAAAAAAAGAAAAGAAATCATTTCAAGATGTCTTGACATTTACATCAATAATTATCAAACAATGGTAATATGATTACTTTCTATCTTGTTTTTATAGAACAGGGCAGTTGGGAAACCTCACGGCTCCTTGCAATGAAAAATGTAGATGCTCATCTTCAGTGTATTCTTCTATATGTGGAAGAGATGATATTGAATATTTTTCTCCCTGCTTTGCAGGCTGTACATATTCTAAAACACTAAACCAAAAAAAGGTAATTATTTCTTATAATTATTATTATTTTTTACAGATTTATATTTTCATTATATTATAATTATTAGTTTTATGTTTTTTTCCTCTTTAGTGAAATGTCCAACTAGTAGAAGCTATCACATTTTTCTTCCAACTCTATAAAACCTATTTTTTCTTATTTTTTCTTTCTGAGTGTTAAAGACAAGAAAATAAAATTTCTGTTTTGTGTGTGTATGTTTATTTTTGAGACAAGGTCTGTCTCTCTCACCCAGGCTGAAGTGCAGTGGTGAGATCCCAGCTCACTGCAACCTCCACCTCTTAAGCTCAAGCCATCCTCCCACATCAGACTCCAGAATAGCTGGGACTACAGGCACACACCACCACACCTAGTTAATTTTCATAGAGATGGGTTTTGCCATGTTGCCCAAGGTGGTCTTGAACTCCTGAGTTCAAGTGATATACCCACCTCGACCTCACCTCCAAAACTGCTGGGATTACAGGTGTGAGTCACCATGCCTGACCAAAAATTTGTTTTATATCGCCACAATACAAAGAGCCTATGGAAATTGGGAGCGAAAGAGATATTCCTACATTAAAATGTGAGTGAAAAGAGTCAAATTCTGTAAAATACTTGAGGAGATATATTTGGAGCCAAATATGAGTGACTATGGCCTGTGACACAGCCTTTGGGAGGTCCTGAGAGTGTGTGCCCAAGGTGGTCAGGGTGCAGCTTGGTTTTTTTACATTTTTAGGAGGCATGAGATGTCAATCACATCTGAGAAGTACATGAGTTTGGTCTAGAAAGGCAGGACAATCTGAAGCAGGGGAGGGTAGGGTGGTAGTGGAGCATAGAGTGGTGGTAGTGGGGCTTCCAGGCTATAGGTAAAGTTAAACATTTTCTGATTGACAATTGGTTGAATTTGTCTAAAGACCTGGGATCAATAGAAAGGAAATGTTCAGTTCAAGATAAAGGATTGTGGAGACCAAGATTCCTTTGAAGTCTCATAGTAGCTGCCCTTTGGGATAATAGATGAGAAATGTTTCCTATTTAGACTTTTTAAAAGGCACTAGACTCTCAGTTAACCTCCTCAGGTTTGGGAAGGCTGGAAGAAATATTTATGTTATTGGCTATGTTAATAGACATTCTTTACAGATGGAAATTTTCCCCCACAAAGGACCGCTTTGCAAGGCCATTTCAAAATATGGCAAAGAAACAAGTTTTGAAGTAGAATGTTTTGATTTTCTTCATCACTTAATGTTATGCCAGAGTCAGATTGGAAAGTAAGTCGTAATATATAGGGTTAAATAAAACCCATCTGATGAGAATTTATGATTTGAAGGACATGACTCCCCAGTCTCCTTAGATAGGAATTTGAGCAATATAAAAAGAAAAATCAGAGCTTAGTCCTCAAAAACACATCTATGGGGCCAGGTACACTGGTTCATGCCTATAATCCCAGCACTTTGGGTGGCCTATGAGGGTAGATCACTTGAACCCAGGAGTTCAACACCAGCCTGAGCAACATGTTGAAACCCTGTCTCTACAAAAAATACAAAAATTAGCTGGGCATGGTGGTAAGTGCCTGTAGTCTCAGGTACTTGGAAGGCTGAGGTGGGAGGATTGCCTGAGCCTGGGAGGTCAAGGTTGCAGTGAGCCATGATTGCGTCACCGCACTCCAACCTGGGTGATAGAGTAAGAACCCGTCTCATAAAAACAAACAAAACAAAGTCTCTCTCTCTCTCTAATATATAATATATCTCTCTATATGTATATTATATTATATATTTAAAGCAATGGAGAACTCTTATCTACCTCTTGCCATAGCAAAGTTGAAAGAAACAGCCTGAAAGAAACTTTTGTCTTCCCCTGTGTAGTTTGTCTTAGTTCTATGCTACTTAACAGCAGCGCCCAATCCCCTGAAACCTTGAGCCACAATCTTTTTCACTCCTAGAGATTGACAAATACTATTCTGATGGTCACCTTTCACTCAGTTTTTTCTAATACTCAGGAATTCAAAATGTTTACTCTCTGCCTTTTTGCCTCTTCTCTCTTTCTGCTCCACATTCACTTAGATGTGAAAATTTGTCCTTACAGTCCTTTTATGCTTTTATTAGCACATCCAGGAAAGTGAGAGTTAGAGTTTTATTGAGCAATAACATACATGACTTGAATATGTGTTATTTCTGTTTGTCCTTTGGCATTTATGTAAATTGAGGTTATTTTAAAATTCTCCTATGTGCTCATCTGTGGGGCCATTACCATCAGAATCCCTTATTTTGCTAGGCTTTCTGCCACCCTGCCAACACATTTTCTTCTGTTATAAAGAGCAGTTGATCACTCTGCCACTTGTTTAGGTTAATTTTTTTAATATCACAAGTTGCATAAATAAGCTTTTAACTAAAGGATGGACTTTGTACTCCAACTTTCACTTTTTAAATAACATAGAAGTATGGATCCAGGCTTTGAAATTTCTGTTTCTCTTTCCTTGCTCTGGCTAGTCTTTATGAATGGGAGAGAGCAACAAAGAGGTAGATTTCCTAATTTGTAGGCATTATGCCACCTCCCTTAATAGGTAATAAAGTTCTTTTTTGTTATATACCTGTACAACAACATTTTCCCTGTTATACACAGATAATTTTATCTCAAGAAATTAGCATGCCTGACCAACTTCAATTTAGTTCCTCATAGTAATGATTTCCCTGGCCTAAAATTTAATAACATATACTCAGATTTTTATTGAACATTAACATAAAAAGGTTGTATACCCTTTAAAAATCTTTGCTCTTAAGTGTATGTGTTAAAAATTATGTTTAAAATCTTTCAAATATGTTACTGTGGAAAGTTTTAAATGTAATAGAAAAATATGAACTCCCATATACCAATTATCCATCTTCAGCAATTTATTAATTTATAGAAGAGCTTGCTTTATTTACACTACTACCTACTGATGGCAGCAGTGGGCCCTCTGGTGCAGCCACTGACGTCATACTGAACTCTGCAGAGAAGGCATGGGGAGGAGGTGAAGAGCCTTTCACCACCCCTGAACTCCCAGCAGCCTGCCCTCCTGGGGGCTGCTGCAATGGGGCTGAGCTGGGTTGCCCCTGGGAGAAAAGGAGGTCTAAACTACCCTTGAGCACCAGGCCCACTGGGAGAGCTCATGGCAATGTTGCCCCTTTTCTGCTTGGCACAGGTCCAGGGAGGACCTGGCTCCTGCTCCAGGTTGTGATGAGGTATGGCGGGGTGCTGTGCTCCACAGAGCTGGTGGGAGCTGGGGACAAGTGGGAACCTGGCCCCTTCCAAGTTGGCAGGGCAGGAGCTCCCAGGTACAAATGTGGTTGCCCAAGCTATGGTTGCAACCCAGGCACCCCTGTGCTCTTGGGAGCCAAGAGTAGGCAGGAGCCCCACTCTCCTGGACAGTGCTGCAACTGCCCAAGTTGCGGCTGTGGATCAGGGCCTCACACTCCATAAAGCAAGCAGGAGTCCCACTCCCCATGGCAGTTGCAGCCACCCAAGCTGGAGCTGCACACCCAGGCATCTCTGCACTCTTGGGGGACCTGGAAAGGACCCTGTTGTCCTTACAGGTTTTGAGGTGCCTGCTCCCATTGCTTGTCCTCTCCCCACTACCAGTGTCTGTTCTGTTCTCTGAGCAGGTCCCAGCCCAGATGCTATTACAGTCTGGCTGGGTGTGCACACACTCAGGGCAGTGCTGACATGCCAGCTTCCTGCTGACTTGCCCCCCTCTGGACTTTGGGCACTAAGGAGCTTGGGAGGGGAATTTGAGTGGGAGCTGAGGGTGGCTGGGTACTGGCCTGCATATGCCCCTTCATGTGAGCAGCCTGGGGCCATGGCCAGTGGCATGAGGCAGACAGGATCCTGGGAAGAAAGGGGTGGGTCCCTGGTAAGGATCCTCTTTCTGGCTAGAGACGGTCTGAAGGCTGGGGGGCCTGGGATGCCAGTCTCTTGGATCAGAGTGGGGACTTGTTGTGCCTGTTTTGGCCTGCCCATGGCCAATCATGGACAAATCGGCATCGACTGCCTCCCCTCTGAGGTCCATAAAAGCCCCAGGCTCAGCCAGAGCAAGGCAAAGAATAGAGCAATGAAGGACAGCTAGCTACACAGAGAAGCTACTATCTTTGTTTAAAGCTGCAAACATGGGGATGACCAGTTACAGAGAAGAGCTACCCTCTCCATGGACTCCTCTCTGCTGAGAGCTGAACACTGGACAGGATGACCTGCCTACACAGAAGAGGTACCCACTGCAGTTCTCCTCTGAGCTGTTGTAACACTCAATAAAGATCCTCCTCTTCTTGTTAACCTTCTACTTGTCTGCCTACCTCATTCTTCCTGGACACAGGATGAGAACTTGGACAAAGGTGCCTCCAGCCACAGAGATTTCTGGCCTGCAAGTGACACCTCAAAGTCCTATAACACCACTTCTCCTTCATTTTATTTTGCTCTAAGTAAGTTTTTTGTAAACGCTCACTATGTCATCACAGTATACAGTAGAACAGTTTGACCTTTATGTTTTCATTCCATGGAACATTCAAGAGCTAAACAGGCCATTCAGGATATAGCTCCAACCCCTGCTTCCTTTTTTTCTGGGAAATCTCTTTTAGAGACTCTTTATTTCATGAAACTCTTTATAGTTTTTTATATTCTCTAAGGAATAATTAATTCATGAGGAATAACCATGATAAAAATAATCCATAAAATAATCACCCAAACTGTGTGGTAACATTTGATACTTAATGAAAACTGAAAGAAGAATAAAATAGATATGTCAGAAATTGCCCAATAGGACAATTAGCCTTGCTAGAAAAAATGACTTTGATGGAAAAACCTATGAAGTAGAAGGTATTAGTAAAATTTGATATGGATGGAACCAATTAGTGAATAGAATAAGCATTAATTTCAAATGGGAGAAGAATAATACCAATAAAAATATTCTTAACAAAATAAGTATTAAAATAACATAAACACTATACAAAAAATGATCAAGTATCTACATAGTGTTAATGGAATCCCCTTTGAAAAATATTTCCTCAATGAAAATATGTCAAGTATGAAATAATTTTAATTAAATGTTCCTATTCAAAATATGATGAGGGCCAACATATGTTAGAATTAGATGCTCTTCAATGAAACTTATGCAAAAGTTTGCAAGAGGAGTAGTAGGAAATGCTATACCTCTGAAGATTTTTAGGTTTCTCTAGAAAAGCACAGCTCTACTAAAACTGAAAATAGATATCTGCTGTTGATATTGACAATATTCCTGGGCAAGTTTGCCTCATTGAAACCCACATGTATTCTACTTATCCATGCTTCCAAAGATCTTCAAATTTTCTTATATAGGTATTAAACAAATCTTGGGCTTTTTTTCCTTACCTCCTCAAGACTGACTCCTTTCAGCATCTGATATAGTTTTCATTATAAAATAGCAATATAGAGCATTCTTCCAGAGGTTCAACAGGAGCTTCATTCTATTTATCTCTGAAGAGGAAAGTAAATCACATCCACAGGATAAAAGATTACAAGAAACAAGTCTTCAGGTTCTTGTTCAGTTTAAATGCCTTTGGAATATTTTAATTTTACTTACTCACCTATCTTTGTGTTATTTTTAATATGTATTTTTTTGTATGTTTTAAATGACATATGTTGTAATGTGGATTTTGTACAGTCAATATTGACTTATATTTACACTTTTCCATACATTTTCATTCTTTCATATGGAATTATTTTCCTTCTGCCTGAAAAATCTTATTTCACCTTCATTTTGAAAACTGTTTTCATTGGGTATTGAATTGTAGATTGGCAGTGATTCCCCCCACTCCTCATACCCCCCACCACCAGCATTTAAAAGATAACATATATTCCATTTTGTTTCTGGATGCTTTAGGATTTTCTCTTTGTTTTTAGTTATCAGCAATTTTACTTTGATGTGCATAGATGGGGCTTGTATTATATTTATTTTGCTTGGGTTTCACAGTGTATCTTGAGTCTGTAGATTCATGTATATCGATTGAAAAATGTTTAGTTATTAACCTCTCTCTCTCTTTCCTGTATTTTTGGGAACTGTCTGTTAGTTTATACTCACTACATATTAAATTACAGTAGCCCCTGCCTCCATAATTTAAGTGGCCTGCAATTAACTGTGGTCTGAAAATATTAAGATATTTTGGGAGACACAGAGAGACAGAGAGAGAAAAGGACAGAGAGAATCTTCACATAACTCATTAAAGTATTGCTATAACTGTTCTATTCTATTAATAGTTATTGTTAATCTCTTACTGTGACAATTTATGAATTAAAATGTATTTAGGTATGTATGTATAAGAAAAAACAGTAGATATAGGATTCAGTTCTATTCATGGTTTCAGGCATTGAGGGATCTTGGAATGCATTTTCCGTGAATAAGGGAGGATTATTTTACCACAATTTTAGTAGTTTTAAATAAGACTCATTTATTAGCTCTCAGTTCTAAGGTCAGCAATCCAGACATGCTATGCATGTCTGGGTCCCCTGCTCCAAGTCTCACAGGCTGAAATCAGGATGATGGCTGAATTGTGCTCCTTTCTGGAAGGGCTGGGAAAGTGTTTTTACTTCTAGGTTTGTTCAGGTTATTGACTAAATTTGGTTCCTTTGGGTTATAAAAAACAAGGCTCTAACATTTTTTCTAACTCTCTGTTGGAGGCCAGTATTAGCTTTCACAGGCTACCCACATTCTTTCACATATGACTCCCTTCATCTTCAATGTTAGCAACAGAGAATCTCCCTTCTGTTGCATATTTTGTACCTCTGATTTCAAGAGGAGCTCAGTATGTTTTAAGGCTCACAATCAGGTGAAGTTTATCTAAGATAGTCTTTCTTAAAGTCACTTATGCCATAGATTATAATTGAGTGAAACCTATTGATGCAGGCAGATGAGCTCCAAAATTGGGGCTTAGCTTGGGAAGGTTCTTGGCCTTTCCAGGAAAGAATTCAAGGGCATTATTCAAGGGTGGTATTAAGCAACTTTTACTGAAGCACTGGTATACAGTAGAAGCAGAGAGGTACTGCTCCTTATGCAGCAGGACTATCCGATAGGCAGTGTGCCCAGAATAATAGCTCAGAGGCCATTCTGTGGGCATATTTATATCGAGTTTAATTACATGCAAATTAAGGGGCAGAGAGAAAAAAGGGAAGTAACTTCTGGATTGTTGGGTCATTGCCATGGAAAGGTGTGGTAACTTCTATTGTTGCCATGGCAATGGTAAACTGACATGGCACACCAGTGGGCATGTCTTATGGAAAACTGCTTCACTTTGTTCCTGTTTTAACTAGTCCTCAATTTGGTTCAATGTTTGAGACCCCACTTATAGAGTCGAGTCTTGCCTTTTACTTCATTATCAACTTCTAGTCCTGGGGATTATGCAGGATACACACAATAGAGGGAGAGAATCTTGGGTGCTATTTTGGAATTCTGCTTAACCCAGACTACAATTGTCATTTCGACTTCTGTTCCATAATCTTTTGCTATTTTTCCTTTTATCCATCTTCTTTAATCTGCTTATTTAAATTTAGATATTTTCTGTTCATCTGTCTTCCAGTTACTAAGCCTCTATTCTGCAGTGTCTGCTCTACTGTTAAACCCATTTTTCAAGGTTCTAATTTCACTTGTATTTTTTCATTCTAATATTAATGTTTTTTTTTTTTTAGAATCCAAATCTCTGGTGAAATTTTACATAATTTAAGCTATATTATTCACTTGTCTCCTGTACTTTCTGAAGCATATTAATCATAACTATTTTAACATTCTAACATTCTTACTATTAACTCCACTATCTAGTTCATTGATGAATGTAAGTATATTTTTTACTTTCTCTTAATTTTAAGCCAACTTTTCTTGTCACTTTGTATGGCTTATAATATTCTATTAAATTCCGTACATTATGTATGAGAAGAATCTAATAAAATTGTATAATTGTATTTCTTTTTATTTTTGCATTGTATATTTATTAATGTGTAGGCTCTGTTATATGTCTACACATTAATAATTGTCACATCTTTTTTATGAATTTTTTATCTTTCTAAAATGTTCCTTTCCATCTCTGATAATATTCTTTGTCTTGAAGTTTATTTTACATGATATGAAATAATTATCATAGCTTTATTTTGCTATTTTTATGGTGTATTTTATTTCTATCCTTTTGCTTTCCGCCTATCTGTGTCTTTATGTTTAGACTGTCTCCTGTAGCCAGGATAGAGTAAGTATGGATATACCTTTTCTCCAATTCTGTTTTTTAATTGGAGTTTCAAAATTATTAAAATTTAATGGAATTATCAATACAGCTGAGTTTAGATCTACCTGCCCATTTTATTATTGGGATTGAATATACTTTACTATTTCATTTTAATATACCTTGAAATTTTGGTTTATCTCTTTGAATTGGTTTTTAATTGAATGGTTCTTAGATTATATAACATTTCACAGTCTATTTAGAATTAATATTATAGAACATACTATAATATAAAACTCACCATATATGTACCTTTACTTCTCCCCAGTAACATTTATGTTGGAGTTGTAATATGTTTTATAGCTACATGTATAATCCAGTTTGTGATAGATAATATTATGATTTGCTTAAAAAGCAATTATGTACTTAAAATACCATATGAAAATAAAATAGTCTTATATTTACCCAGAAATTTAATATTCATCATTCATAAGAAACTGAGCTTCCCTCAGCATTATCATTTACCTTAAGTTTGAAGAACTTATTTTGGCATATCTTGTAAAGGAGGTCAGCTGGTGACATCCTCTTAGTATTCTTTTAATTTAAAATATCTTTGTCTTGCTTTCATTCCTAAAGAACATTTCACTAGACATTGAATTCTGGGGTTTTCATTATTTTCTTTCAAAACTGTAAATACGATGCTTCTCTGTCTTCTGGCATCTATGCTTTCTGAGGACATATCTGTGGTAATTCAAATTGATTTACTTATATATAATGAGTATTATTTTATTTAGCTATTTTCAATATTTCTTTTTTTTTAAATTTTGCTTTTCATTAGTGTGATGGTTTAGTTTTCTTTGAGTTTATTCTCAAAGAATTCACTGAATTATTCTCAAGGAATTCCCTAAATTTCTTGAATCCATAAAGTTATATTTTTACCAAATTTGGGGAGTTTTCAGTAATTTTTAATTTAAATGCCTTTTTATGCCCTGATATCTTTCTCTTCTCCTTCACAATTCAGCTGCTTTTCTTTTATTTAGAACTTTTACAGGTAGTTACTTTTTGCATATTTTAAACAGAGTTTTTATTTGTAATCAGTTGGAAGGATGAGACATGGAGGACTTAAATCATGTCAGAAGAGGGACTCTCACTAATTATTTTAAATGCTGTAAAATTGTATAACAAATAATGATACAATAAATATTGTGGGTTTTAAATTCATGTTCCCATATTAGAAAATTCTTTGAGATACCCCCAGGCTAAGGAAGTATGTGTATTTTCTTTTTGTATCTTTGGTTTGGAATAAATTTTACCACATGTAAGCACTATTTTTATCCTCTATTTTTTGAATTAAGATTGTGGCTGTTTTATTGTTTCATCAAATTCAGAACTTCTTTCTTTTCATCCTTGCTCTTTGTTTTAATTTCTGCAATGCCAGTTGAGTAGTTTCCTCTTTACTCTGTAGGTGATAGAACACAAGTTTACATTCTCTAGTGTTCTCCCACAAAAGTTAGATTTTTTTATGCCTCTGTTAGTCTAACATTTTATACTAACATTGTGTACATAAATCCATTATAGTAATAGCAAGTTTATGAAAATAATATTTAACTGTAAAATTAAAACATAAATAAAAACAACTGAGATAGTCTCTATTTAATTTGACAAATTAAAAAATGTTGATAGTTCTAATCAACACATAATCTTATATATATCTGGTGTTACAAACATTTAAAATAGATTCTTAAGCAATTTAGAAATATGTATCAACCAAAAATATATATCAATCAAAAATTTAAAAGTTTTTGATGAAGTAGTAGTTGTTCATGGTAAATAATTCAAATATTTTAAGCTGCACTGTTAAATATGTCTTCTTTCGATCACAGGACATTGATACCTTATGTTCATATTCAGAGGCAGCAAATTTTACCTTCCCTTTTATGCATCATTATAGAAATATACATGTTAAAGCTTATAGAGCCTTTGCATACAAATGAGAACATGTTACATATATTTTTATGTGCTTTGTTCTTTTATTTAACATGATATCTTAGAAAATGAAAAATGTACTTTAAAATAATACCCATCTTTGACGACTTGACTATTTTAACTTTTTTCAATTTTCTATATCTTAAAAATATTTCCAGTGATCATGAATTATTTTTATAACGAAAAGTAAAGTTGAAGTTAGCACTGTATTTTCACTACCATTACTCTGCTCTCATAACTGTGTTGAGATGAATCATGTCCTCTCAGCTGAGAGTACATTTGGGTACAAAAAATACTCATGTTAAAGACTCACAAGCCTTTATCTAAAATTCTTGCATTCAAATATCTCAATGGTTGGATTTAAAAAAGAAATATAGTACCTAATCATTTTATATTATAGTCCACACTAGCAGAGCAGCAACTGTAATTAAACATTCATATTTCTATACCAACACTTATGATATTCTCATTTAGAAAGATAAATGAAAACATTAAATAGCTTTACATTCTAGGTCACATTTTTTCACCAAATAAGCTACAAAGAAAACCATTTGGTTTTCAAAGTTCTCTGTACTTGAAAACTGTGTTTAGAGGACTGTGGGCCTATACTAGTAACTTAGAAACTAACATGATATAGTAATTAACAGCTTGCAAGCCATTTGCAAGAGTTGATATTTTATAAATTCTATCATGGTCTTCAAATTTCAAAGAGGAAAGAATCATTGAAATGTAATTGTCATTGTGATGGTATTAACAGGTGGGGTCATTAAGAGGTGATTAGGCCATGGGATTAATGTCATTATTGCAGGAGTGTGTTTGTTATTGTGGTTGTGGGTTGCTATAAAAACAGTTTGGCCATCTCTTGTCCTCTTGTCCTTTTGCCTCTGCCATGAGATGATACAGCACAAAGGCCCTCACTATATGCTGCCACCTTCATATCAGACTTGCCAGTCTTTAGAATTGTGAGAAATAAATTACCCAATGTGTGATATTCTGTTATAGCAACACAAAATGAGCTAAGACACTCATTAGTACTTTTACTTTTCCACAATTCTGCATTATTGAAACTTACTCGAGCAGACATTACTTCTACTACCATTTTTGTTACAATAATTTTCAGATTCAAGAATTCTTCCTCCCATTCCTAAGGATTTTAGGCCCTGGTTCACTGGCATGCTTTCTAACACCACACTTAGTAACATTGAGATTCCTCTTGAGGCAGTTTCTAATACTCTACCCCTACAATTCCTTGACATATTCTTTTCTGGTAATCTTGTTTGCAGACTACCTCATGCAATATCCTTCCATGGTCATATCCTATCTGTTTATGATCCCTTATTTATATTTTTTTATTTCTCCTTTTAGCCAGCTTAGATTCTATGGCTTACAATTATTTGTTGTGCTAGATATCTCTTGTCTGTCCTCCAGATCCATTTTTTACCTTTCTCTGTCCTCCTCAATCTCTCAGGAGATTGAATTATAGGATGACTGCTCCTTTGCCTTCTGGCTTTGGACTGGATTAAGATTGTAAGGAGTCCTAGCAGGAAATCAGGAAAACAAGTGAAGTCATGGTGTTTATTTTCTTGGTTCTTTTCCTGAGCAATGGATGACTGACTGCATCCTTTGACTAGAAGTCATAGTTTCCCCCCCAACCTAGCAAGGCAGGCCAATATTCAAGTCCAGGAAATACAGAGGACACAACAAACATATTTCTCAAGAAGAGCAACCCCAAGGCACATAATGGTAAGATTCACCAGGGTTGAAATGAAGGAGAAAATGCTAAGGCAGCCAGAGAGAAAGGTCAGGTTACCCACAAAGGGAAGCCCGTCAGACTCACAGCAGATCTCTCAGCAGAAACCCTACAAGCCAGAAGAGAGTGGGGGCCAATATTCAACATTTTTAGAGAAAAGAACTTTCAACCCAGAATTTCATATCCAGCCAAACTAAGCTTCATAAGTGAAGGAAAAATAAAATCCTTTGTGAATAAGCAAGTAATCAGAGATTTTGTCACCACCAGGCCTGCTTTACAAGAGCTCCTGAAAGAAGCACTACACATAGAAAGGAACAACCAGTACCAGCCACTCCAAAAATATACCAAATGCTAAAGAGCATCAACAAAATGAAGAATCTACATCAACTAACGGGCAAAACAGCCAGCTAGAATTAAAATGGCAGTATCAAATTCACACATAACAATATTAACCCTAAATGTAAATGGGCTAAAGGCACCAATCAGAAGACACAGACTGGCAAATTGGATAAAAAGCCAAAACCCATCAGTGTGCTGTATCCAGAAAACCCATCTCACATTCAAGGATACATAAAGGCTCAGAGTAAAGGGATGGAGGAAGATTTACCAAGCAAATAGAGATAAAAAAAAAAAAAAAAAAAAGCAGGAGTTGCAATTCTTGTCTCTGATAAAATAGACTTTAAAGCAACAAAGATCAAAAGAGACAAAGAAGGACATTACATAACGGTAAAAGGATCGATAAAACAAGAAGAGCTAATGATTCTAAATATATATGGACCCAATACAGGAGCACCCAGATATATAAGGCAAGTTCTTAATGACTTCCAAAGAGACTTAGACTACCACACAATAATAGTGGGAGACTTTAACACTCCACTGTCAATATTAGACAGATCAACCAGACAGAAAATTAACAAGGATATCCAGGACTTGAAATCAGACCTGGAACAAGCAAACCTGATAAACATTTACAGAACTCTCCACCCCAAATCCACAGAATATACATTCTTCTCAGAACCACATCACACCTATCTAAAACTGACCACATAATTGGAAGTAAATCACTCCTCAGCAAATGCAAAAGAACTGAAATCACAACAAACAGTCTCTCTGACCACAGTGCAATCAAGTTAGAACTCAGAATTCAGAAACTAACTCAGAACTGCACAGCTTCATGGAAACTGAACAACTGGCTCTTAAATGTTGACTGGATAAACAATGAAATGAAGGCAGAAATAAAGAAGTTATTTGAAACCAATGAAAATGAAGACACAACATACCAGAATCTCTGGGACACATTTAAAGAAGTCTCTAGAGGAAAATATATAGCAATAAGTGCCCACATGAGAAGAGTGGAGAGATCCTAAACTGACACCCTATCATTAAAATTGAAAGAGCTAGAGAAGCAAAATCAAAAAATCTCAAAACCTAGCAGAAGACAAGAAATAACTAAGATCAGAGCAGAACTGAAAGAGATAGAGACACGAAAATCCCTTCAAAAAATTAATAAATCCAAGAGCTGGTTTTTCAAAAAGATCAACAAAATACACAGACCACTAGCCACATTAATTAATAAAAAAGAGAGAATAACGAAATAGATGCAATAAAAAACAATAAAGGGGAAATCGCTACAGATTCCACAGATTTTCAAACCATCATCAGAGAATAATACAAACAACTCTATGCACATAAACTAGTAAAACTGGAAGAAATGGATAAATTCCTGGACACTCGTGTCCTCCCAAGCCTAAACCAGGAAGAAGTTGAAACCATGAGTAGACCAATAACAAGATCTGAAGTTGAGGTAGCAATTAAGAGCCTACAATACACACAAAAAAGCGCAGGTCCAGATAGGTTCACAGCAGAATTCTACCAGACGCTCAAAGAGGAACTGTTACCATTCCTTCTGAAACTATTCCAAATAATCCAAAAAGAGAGGATCTTTCCTAAATCGTTTTATGAGACCAACTTCATCCTGATACCAAAACCAAGGAAAGACTCGACAAAAACAAACAAACAAACAAACAAACAAACAAACAAAAAAAACAAAAAAAAAAAACAAAAAAAAAAAACTTCAGGCCAATATCTATGATGAACATAGATGCAAAAATCTTCAATAAAATACTGGCAAGCTGATTGCAACAGCACATCAAAAAGCTTATCTGTCATGGTCAAGTAGGATTCATCCCGGGGATGCAAGGCTGCTTCAACATACACAAGTCTATAAATGTAATTCACCACATAGAACCAAAACCAAAAACCACATGATTATCTCAATTGATGCAGAGAAAGCATTTGACAAAACTCAACAGCCCTTTATGCTAAAAACCCTCAATAAACTCGGTATTGATGGAAGGTATCTCAAAATAATAAAAGCTATTAATGACAAACCAACAGCCAATATCATACTTAATGGGCAAAAACTGGAAGCATTCCTTTTGAAATCTGGCACTAGACAAGGATGCCCTCTCTCACCACTCCTATCCAATATAGTACTGGAAGTTCTAGCCAGAGCAATCAGGCAAAGAAAAAAGAAATAAAGGGTATTCAAATAGGAAAGGAGAAAGCCAAATTGTCTCTATTTGCAGATGACATGATATTATATCTAGAAGACCCCATTGTCTTAGCCCAAAAACTCCTGAAACTGATAAGCAACCTCAGCAAAGTCTCAGGATACAAAATCAATGTGCAAAAATCACAAGCATTCCTATACACCAATAACAGACTTAAAGAGAACCAAATCAAGAACGAACTGCCATTCACAATTGCTACAAAGAGAATAAAATACCTAGGAATACAACTTACAAGGAACGGAAAGGACCTCTTCAAGAAGAACTACAAACCACTGCTCAACAAAATGAGAGAGTACACAAACAGATGGAGAAACATTCCATGTTCATGGTTAGGAGAAATCAATATTGTGAAAATGGCCATACTGCCCAAAGTAATTTACAGATTCAATGCTATCCCCATCAAGCTACCAATGACCTTCTTCACAGAACTGGAAAAAACCACATTAAACTTCATATGAAACCAAAAGAGAGCCCGCATAGCCAAGTCAATTCTAAGTAAAAAGAACACAGCGGGAGGCATCACACTACTGGACCTTTAACTAACCTACAATGCTACAGTAATCAAAACAGCATGGTACTGGTATCAAAACAGAGATATAGACCAATGGAACAGAACAGAGGCCTCAGAGGCAATGCCACATATCTACAACCATCTGATCTTTGCCAAACTGACAAAAACAAGCAATAGGGAAAAAAATCCCTGTTAAATAAATGGTGTTGGGAAAACTGGCTAGCCATGTGCAGAAAGCAGAAACTGGACCCCTTTCTGACACCTTACACTAAAATTAACTCCAGATGGATTAAAGACTTAAACATAAGACCTGACACCATAAAAACCCTAGAAGAAAATCTAGGCAAAACCATTGAGGACATAGGAGTAGGCAAGGACTTCATGCCCAAAACACCAAAAGCATTGGCAGCAAAAGTGAAAATAGACAAATGGGACCTAACCAAACTCCACAGCTTCTGCATGGCAAAAGAAACAGTCATTGAAGTGAATCAGCAACCAACAGAATGGGAAAAATTTTTTTCAGTTTACCCATCTGACAAAAGGCTGATATCCAGAATTTACAAAGAACTCAAACAGATTTACAAGAAAAAAACAAGCCCATTCAAAAATGGGCAAAGGATATGAACAAACACTTTACAAAAGAAGACATACATGAGGCCAACAAACATATGAAAAAATGCTCATCATCACTGGTCATTAGACAAATGCAAATCAAAACTACTTTGAGATACTATCTCATGCCAATTAGAAGGCCAATCATTAAAAAATCTGGAGACAGCAGATGCTGGAGAGGATGTGGAGAAACAGGAACACTTTTACACTGTTGGTGGGAGCGTAAATTAGTTCAACCATTGTGGAAGACAGTGTGGTGACCCAGCAATCTCATTACTGGGTATATATCCAAAGGACTATCAATCATTCTACTATAAGGACACATGCACACAAATGTTCATTGCAGCACTGTTTACAATAGCAAAGACCTGGAACCAACCCAAATCATGCCCATTGATGATAGACTGGACTGGGAAAATGTGGCACATATACATCATGGAATATTATGCAGCAATCAAAAATGATGAGTTCGTGTGCTTTGTAGGGACATGGATGAACCTGGAGAACATCATTCTCAGCAAACTGACACAAGAACAGAAAATGAAATACCACATGTTCTCGCTCATAAGCAGGTGATGAACAACTAGAACACATGGACACAGGGAGGGGAGCACTACACACTGGGGTCTATTGGGGGGAATAAGGGAGGGACAGCATGGGGGGTGAGTTGGAGAGAGAGAGAGAGCATGTGGAGAAATGCCAGAATAGGTGAAGGGGAGAAAGGCAGCAACTCACACTGCCACATGTGTACCTGTGCAACTATCTTGCATGTTCTTCACATATACCCCAAAACCTAAAATGCAATTTAAAAAAGTCATAGTTTCTCTTAGGGAGTCCTTCTCCACAAGACCTTTTCTTTCTGGTTATCATTTTTACTCTAGAATCCTTCAGCAAATCCTTTCAAATCTTCTTTCAGAGTAAATTTGAATTTAGTAATTTTCATTTTCTCTGATTACCACTCTAGTCTCCCAAGCACTATTGTCTTGTACTTTATTTAATAGGCTTTTAACTGTTTCATCTGCTTTAACCCATGCCTACATATTTCAAGAGTCTCAGTATAGCAGTCACAATGATCTTTTAAAATGTCATTTATACATCCATCCAATTACTTCATATCACTAAGAATAAAAATGAAAGTTCTTTACATTGCTCCTGTAATTGCCATCCAATATCTGTATAATCCTCCCTTTTCCTACTACCCTGATTTTATTTTCTCTTAGTCTTCTTCTGTTCTTGCTTTCCTTTCAACTTTTCAAGCTAGCTCTAGCACAAGGCTTTTCAATTACTGTTCTTTTTTTCTACCTGAAACATATTTCTTTTAGACAACCACATGGCCCACTCATGTACCTTCTAATCAGATCTCAGCTCAAATATCACTTCATCATTGAGATATTCTCTTATCATGCTAATCATTGTTTTATAGTCCCCCAATATACCCTGTATTTTTCCTTGTTTTATTTTTTCCATAGCACTTGTCATTAAATAATCAGGTTCCTTTTATTAAAAAAATGGGGGCCCAAAGTGGCTCCGGCCGGATGTCGTGGCGCTTGCGAAGGCGAGGCCAAGAGTTCAAGGCCAACCAACCTCAGCAACCTTACAAGCTCTCAATGATTGGCAAAAAAAAAAAAAAAAAAAAAAAAAAGTCCCATCTCCCCAAATAGAAAGTTTTCTACATGGAACAATGGTTTCCATTGCTTACTGTGTTATCTCAAAACCTAGAATGATGTTTGGCATATAGGCACTCAAAAAAATTTGGTGGAATGAAGGAACTGATATTTAGATATTTATATTATTTCACATATTTATTAACCTCTCAGCAACTTTACCCACCAAACTGACAAATTTGTTTGAATTGTAATTTTCTGCATCACTCATATTCAAGTCATGTTTAATTTCTTTTTTTCCACTAGTAAAATCTAATTCAATATTTCTGCTAAATGTTATATATTTTTTTCTTATTATTATTTTGTAGTTTAGATATTTTCAATAAATTAATAAATTGCGAGTTGGTCTCTGCATGTTCTACCCTGTTTAGTTCTCCTTCAAAAATGCCACCAATTCATCTTTAAATTATCTGCCCTACAACTACAACTCCAAATTCTCATTGCTTTTCCATTCAGAGTTACAGTATGAATTTCATTGGCTCTGAATCATTTTGCCTTTGTGCTACCCTTCCTTCACTAAAAAATTAATAATGATAAATTATTTTATCTAAAATGCATTGGTGTGAAAAAAATATAATCCAAGCTGGATTCACCATTATATATTCATTTTATATAATTTATTATTATACTCATTTTTCTTTGATTTTAAAGTGCTTTAAAATTAAAATATTTTATGTATCCCTGAATGTGTTAGAGTTTCTAGGCATTGTGTTTGTTGTCCCAAATGGATAGCAGCCTTGTCATTATTATATACAAAATAAAATCGTTTTAGTATGATTTCAAAATCTTTCACAATTGGGTATCTGTCTATATTTTAAATTTTAGCTAAAATTTAATTTTCATTTTATTCATTATATTGTTTTTAATTTCCCTTTATTTATAGATCTAATAATTACGTGTAAATTTGAATATAAATATTTTGAAGAAAATTTCTTAAATTAACAGAACTTTAAGTAACTATAATCACACACACACACACACACACACACACACACACACACACACACACACACATTCTCTGCCATGTAAAATATCTTGGAAAATCGTTAATGTTTCATTTCTAAAAAATGCATAGCAGGCTTAATATAAAGACATTTTGAAATAAAACTAGTGAGTCTCCCTGAAGTTATTGATTTAATTTTTATTTTATGATAATAGTTTTTGTTTATGACTATTTTTCTGAAAGATTGCTTCCTGTTTTCACTACTTACAGACCTACTACAATTGTTCTTGCATTAAAGAGGGGTTAACAACTGAAGATGGTGAAGGTGATTTTATTGATGCCAGAGCTGGGAAATGTGATGCAAAGTGCTACAAAGTATCTTTATTCATTGCTTTTATTTTCTCTACACTTGTATATTCTTCTTTTTGTAGTATACCAATTACCTTGGCCATTATACGGTATGTATGTATCAGTCATTATTATTTTTTATTTAATATATAAGAAAAGTAATTTTAGAAAGAGTTTAGAATGTCGTAGCAAATAATTTGTTTGTGTTTCATGGTAGCAAATGCAGAGGGAAAGTTGTTAAATTATCACAATTCATATATATAATTATTTCTCTTTTAGCTAATTTATTTGCATAAAGTGTGTAAAAACCACATTGTTTAACTTGAACTTAAAACAATGTATTTACCTAATTAACACACATAGAAACATCATAAATGTGGGAAAAATTATTAATATTAACACAGATTTGATTAAATGTTGACTCATTATAATTGGTTATAGGAATTTATTAACTAGATCAATTTTGGTTAATTTGACTGTGAAAAAACATGAGTGTCATCAACAAAGGAGTGTAATAAATTTTAGAATTTTAGTACATAATTTTTATTATTAATCTAAAGAAAACCAACATTTATTATTCATGTCTTCTTCCTACATATGTGAAATCAATTTAATATTCATTTGTATCATAGTACAGAGAAATTTTTTGTTATTTTTAATTTTGTTTTTAAGACACTAACAAAACACTTTCAGACATGAGAAATCTGCATAGGCTGACCAGTAAACAAAGTGAGAAAAATGGTAATTAATATCTGAGTTTATTTGGAAGTGCTATAGGATCTATTCCATGAAATGAGTTATGAAAATAAATGATTTCTCATAATGCAGGCAGGCTCAGGGCAAAGCCTTAGCAGGAAAAGTGAGAAGTGAAAGTGAGGCCAAAAAATGTTTGAAATATCCCAGGCAAAAGTTTTCTAGGATAGGAATACCATGATGATGAATGAGACCAAGAAATTTGAACTAGGTAAGGGCCTAATTCACATTAACATGACCTTTGTTGCCATGTTAATGTGAATGTTATTCTGTGTACACACCTGGGAACCACTGAAAACACCAAACCTTAGGAGCAAAAGTGATCAGATGGTGTTTTAGATAGAATGTTTTGAAAATATTGTGAAAGGTGGAGCTGAGAGGAAATCCTGGAGAAAAAGGAAGGCACTTTTAGAATTTAGTAGTGGTGGCCAGACACAGTGGCACATGCCTGTAATTCCAGCATGTTGGAAGGCAGTTGTGGATGGATCATTTGATGTCAGGAGTTCCAAGACCAGCCTGGCCAACATGTGAAACCCTGTCTTTACTAAAAATACAAAAATTAGCCAGGTATGGTGGCAAGGGCCTGTAATCACAGCTACTTAGAAGGTTGAGGCAGGAGAATTGCTTGACCCTGGGGCAGAGGCTGCAATGAGCCAACATCATGCCATTGCACTCCAGCCTGGGAGATACAGTGAGACTCCAATAAATAAATAAATAAATAAGAGGGCAAAGCTTATTAATTTGATATACCTGGTGTAAAATATGGAGAAATCTAGGATTATATCTAGACTTGCAGTTTGGAACTGAATGAATTATAAGTCCATTAACTGACATAGGAAATACAAAAAGAGAAAGCTCAGACTGAAGATGATCAATACAATATCAAACATTTATTAGTTAATGTTCATGTGAAATATCCAAACAGTGTTTCCAGGAGTGAGATGAGAGAGATAAAAGTAATATTTTAGAAGTTTAAGTTCTGAATGTCACATCTCTTGATACCTAGGCAAAGAGAATAAAACACACACACATACATTATAGTTTCAGTACAATTATGACATAGACCAAAAAAATGACAAAGTTAAAATTGCATATAAGCATTGCCAAAATTTAAGCAGGACTGGAAACAATCTTATAGATTCAGAAAAATATTATGAGGAACAGAAAATATAGACAGGACTCCAGGACTGACAGATCACAGATATCTCCAACATGTATTTCAGAAGGAGAGTGTCTGGTCTTGATATGGATCTTCTGGGAGTAAGACTTAGGTAGATAAGTCAAGGAAGAATCTCTCAGGAAAGAATGAGAAAAAGGCTTGAAAATTTCCCAGGAGATCCAGACATGGCACACCTCAAAACAGCCAGGAAATACACTTTCTGCAAAGGAATGCATACAACCTTTGAAAGTAAGAAATGTGAAGAGATTTTAGAAACCCTGGGCTATCAGTAAAAACTCTGAACTAGGACAAATTTGGCAGTATCAATTAGTTCAACCATTGTGGAAGACAGTGTGACGAGTCCTAAAGGACCTAGAAATAGAAATTCCATTTGACCCAGCAATCCCATTACTGGGTATATATCCAAAGGACTATAAATCGTTCTTCTATAAGGACACATGCACACGAATGTTCATTGCAGCACTGTTTACAATAGCAAAGACCTGGAACCAACCCAAATGCCCACCGATGATAGACTGGACTGGGAAAATGTGGCACATATACACCATGGAATATTATGCAGCAATCAAAAATGATGAGTTCATGTGCTTTGTAAGGACATGGATGAATCTGGAGAACATCATTCTCAGCAAACTGACAGAAGAACAGAAAGACAAATACCGCATATTCTCACTCATAGGCGGGTGAGAAAAATGAGAACACATGAACACAGGGAGGGGGTCTACTACACACTGGGGTCTATTGGGGGGAATGCGGGAAGGACAGCGGGGGGGGGGTCTGGGGAGGGATAGCCTGGGGAGAAATGCCAAATGTGGGTGAAGGGGAGGAAGGCAGCAAAGCACACTGACATGTGTGTACCTGTGCAACTATCTTGCACACTCTGCACATGTACCCCCAAACCTATAATGCAATAAAAATTAAAAAAATTAAAAAAAAAATCAAACAATTATATTTAAATCTTGAATTTATTTAAACTTTACTAAAATAATGGTATATATATATATAAATAAATACTGAAATAATAAAAATAATGAATACTAAAATAAGATAAGATTTGAATGTCCATATTGGAATAGCACGCTAAGTGTCTAGGGAAATTGATCCAGAACAATCAGTATTGTGATATGTCAAAGAAAAATTAGATAATTTAAATGCAAAAAAAGAGTAAACTTCTTGTCATCTAAGAATAGGAAAAGCAAAAAAGTTTGGAGTCAGATTTTGGAATTGCAGTATTCATCATTAGAAGACTAGAGAAACAATTTTCAAGGAAATAAAATTTAAGCTTATTATTTCAACATCAACAAAAGGCCCTACTAGTATAAAGAGTTTTCATATGGAAGAACTCAAGAAATGTTATCTTAAATGATTAGTATGGCTTAAGTGTTTATCCTCTCTGAAACTCATGTTGAAACTTAATCCCCATTGTAATAGTATTAAGAGAGTGGGCAATCTGACTATTGTATTTGAGAGGTGGAACTTTTGGGAGGTAATTAGGATTAGATAAGGTCATGAGAGTGAAGCATTCATGGCTCTGTAAGAGGAAAAGGAGAGACCTGAGCTAGTATACCCAGCCCCCGAACATCGGTTACCCAGTACTACCTCAGGACCCTGCAGAGTCCCTACCAGCCAGAAGATGTGTATTGTGTTACATGTATACAAGATGTGACTATTGGGAGAAGTGGGAGAAGATAAACAGCATGCTTTGTACTATTTTTATAGTTTCCTATGTGGAGATAATACTTTTAAAAAAGTGAACAAAAACACACACACTCAAATATCACACAAAAGCAGTCTGACTTGAACAAACAGAAAAGATGTGTCTTGTGTTATTGAATAGAAAAGCCAACACCACAAGTATAGCAATTCTCCTTAAGTTAATTTATAATTTTAACATAATGAAAATACCAATAGAATTGTTGAACTATATAACCTGATTCTAAAGTTCTTATGGAAAAATAACAAGCAAGAGTAGCTTGGGAATCTAAAACAGAGAAGCACAATAATTGATGCCTACCATCATAAGCTAAAAGGCACCATAAAAATCTCAATAATTAAAAAAAATCGTAGTGACTTACAAACAAACAGAGAGTATAGAAATAAACCTCAACTCTTCATTAGTATGGCTAGCAGTCTATCTATTTTATTGATCTTTTCAAAAAATAAGCTCCTAGATTCACTGATTTTTTTTTGGAAGGGGTTTTGTGTGTGTGTGTGTCTCTATTTTCTTCAGTTCCACCCTAATCTTAGTTATTTCTTGTCTTCTACGAACTCTTGAATTTGTTTGATCTTACTCTTCTAGTTATTTTAATTGTGATGTTAGGGTGTCAATTTTAGATCTTGCCTTGTTTCTCTTGTGGGGATTTAGTGCTATAAATTTTCCTCTAGACACTGCTTTAAATGCATCTGAGCGTTTCTGGTACACCGTATTTTTGTTCTCATTGGTATCGAAGAACATCTTTATTTTTGCCTTCATTTCATTGTTTTCCAGTAGTCACTCAGGAGCAGGTTGTTCAGTTTCCATGTAGTTGTGCAGTTTTGAGTGAGCTTCTTAATCCTGAGTTCTAATTTGATTGCACTGTGGTCTGAGAGACTATTATGATTTTCATTCTTTTGCATTTGCTGAGGAGTGTTTTACTTCCAATTATGTGGTCAATTTTGAAATAAGTGTGATGTGGTGCTCAGAAGAATGTATACTCTGTGGATTTGGGGTGAAGGGTTCTGTAGATGTTTATTAGGTCTGCTTGGTCCAGAGCTGAGTTGAAGTCCTGGATATCATTGTTAATTTTCTATCTCGTTGATCTGCCTAATATTGACAGTGGAGTGTTAAAGTCTCCCATTATTATTGCATGGGAGTTAAAGTCTCTTTGTAGGTCATAGAGAACTTACTTTATGAATATGGGTCTTCCTGTATTGGGTGCATATATATTTAACATAGTTAACTCTTCTTGTTGCATTGATCCCTTTACCATTATGTAATGCCCTTATCTCTTTTGATCTTTGTTGGCTTAAAGTCTGTTTTATCAGAGACTAGGATTGAACTCCCTCCCTTTTTTGCTCTCCATTTGCTTGGTAAATCTCCCTCCATCCCTTTATTTTGAGCCTATGTGTGTCTTTTTCATGTGAGATAGCTCTCCTGAATATAGCACACTGATGTGTCTTGACTTTTTATTCAGTTTGCCAGTCTGTGGCTTTTGATTGGGGCATTTAGCCCATTTACATTTAAGGTTAATATTGTTATGTGTGAATTTGATCCTGCCATTTTGATGCTAGCTGGTAGTTTTGCCCATTTGTTGATGCAGTTTCTTCATAGTGTCGATGGTCTTTACAATTTGGTATGTTTTTGCATTAGTTGGTAGTGATTGTTCCTTTCCATGTTTAGTGCTTCCTTTGGGAGCTCTTGTAAGGCAGACCTGGTGGTGACAAAATCTCTCAGCATTTGCTTGTCCATAAAAGATTTTATTTATCCCTCACTTATGAAGCTTAGTTTGCTGGATATAAAATTCTGGGTTGAAAATTCTTTTCTTTAAGGATGTTCAAAAAGATGGATGAACTATTTAAATAGAAGATCTAACATCATTAAAACTCTAGAAGAAAACCTAGGCAATACCATTCAGGACATAGGCATAGGCAAGGACTTCATGACTAAAACACCAAAAGCAATGGCAACAAAAGCTAAAATAGACACATAGGATCTAATTAAACTAAAGAGCTTCTGCACAGCAAAAGAAACTATCATTAGGGTGAACCAGCAACTGACAGAATGGAAAAAATTTTTTTGCAATCTACCCATCTGACAAGACTATTATCCAGAATCTACAGAGAACTTAAACAACTTTACAAACAAACAAACACAACAAAACAAAACTACATCAAAAAGTGGGCAAAGGATGTGAACAGACACTTTTGAAAGAAAACATTTATGCAGTCAACAGACATAAAAAAAAAAGCTCATCATCACTGGTCATTACGGAAATGCAAATTAAAACCACATTTAGATACCATCTCACTCCTGTTAGAATGATTCTCATTAAAAATCAGGAGACAACAGATGATGAAGTGGATGTGGAGAAATAGGAATACTTTTACACTGTTGGTGGAAGTGTAAATTAGCTCAACCATTGTGGAAGATAGTGTGGCGATTCCACAAGGATCTAGAAATAGAAATACCATTTGACCCAGCAATCCCATTACTGGGTGTATATCCAAAGGATTATATATTGTTCTATTATAAAGACACATGTTTATTGTGGCACTGTTTACAATAGCAAAGACTTGGAACCAACACGAATGCCCATCAATGATAGACTGGATAAAGAAAATGTGGCACATATACACCATGAAATACTAAGCAGCTGTAAAAAAGGATGAGTTCACGTCATTTGCAGGGACATAGATGAAACTGGAGACCATCATTCTTAGCAAACTGAAGAAGAACAGAAAATCAAAACCACATGTTCTCACACAAGTGGGTGTTGAACAATGAGAACACATGGACACAGGAACAGAACATCACACACCAGGGCCTGTTGGGGGATGGGGGGCCAGGGAAGGGATAGCAGGGTGTGGGAGGCTGGAGGAGGGATAGCATCAGGAGAAATACCTAATGTAGATGACAGGATGAAGGATGCAGCCAACTACCATGGCGTGTGTATACCTAGGTAACAAACCTGCATGTTCTGCACATGTACCCCAGAACTGAAAGTATAATAAAAAAAAAGAAAGAAACCCCAACTCATATGGGAATTTTAATCTTAAATAAGTACAACAAAGATGGATTGTTGAAAAATGGCTCTGGTGTGACATGATATTTTTTTTTCCCCAAAATTCTTTCCATTGCTACCCATCTCCTAAAGGTTACAACTTAAATTACTTTCTTTTATACTTTCAGTGTTTCTTTATACATATACAAGTAACTATAAATATACATCTCAATATTTGTCCTTTCAACACAGGAGGTAGCATACTGTATTCACCATGCTCTATTTTGATTTTTTAATGTAACAATGTATTCTTAATATTTCTCTTTATATAAACATAGAGACCCTCTCTATTTATTTTTTACGGTTGCACATTGCTCAGAAGTGCAATCATTTTTTCAACCAGCCTGTTCCTTTGCACTTAGCTTTTTCTCAGATTTTTATTATCTATATTACATTATCTGTATGATATTATACTACATACAATATTATGTGTGATATGATATAGATAACCTTACAGAAAGAACTTTACCTATTTGCAGATAAACAGAGGATGGGAGTATAAGCAAGCAAATTTCTCCAGTGTGCCTTCTTTACATTGTTTTGCTTTCCAAAGCATGTAACAATATTACAAATTCAACAAAGTTCAATCTTTAAAAGTTCAATAAAAGTCAAAGCTAAAGATGTTAAATATGAAATTATTGTCAAATAAGTGATCATTAAAGCCATGGAAATGGGATAGCTTTCAGTGATTTGCAACAGGTTAATGCTCATATAGAGGACACTGGAAAGTCTGTTTTAAATGATAAAAGTCATATATTTAAGGTCAAAAAGAAGCCAAGGACTAAAGGGATCAAAATTCCAGAGAGAGCAGAAGTTTTAAGAGGTGAACTGGGCATCTAAAGCTTCCCATGAGGTACTTGCCAAATTCTTGATGCAGGCTAGAGGCTGACAATCTGGACTAGGCCCATGCTGGGGGCCACAACCAGAAGACAAGCAAACGGGCAGAGTTTACAGCAATCACATGGGGCTAAGAATGACAAAATAATTTTTCCTTTTGAGAAGTTTGCTAAAATCTGAAGCAGTGAAGGGCTTTAGTATAAACAGAAAAGAATCATGATTTATCTGTATCTTTCCATTGAGAGGCTCATTAAAAAAACTAGTTTTTCAATATTTTCCCTTTGTCCTAATAATTTTAACATATTTATGTCCCTTAATTGTGGTAATCACTGGATTCAAACAAGAAAGTGGGTGAACACTTTAAGGAAAAATGTGGAATAAAAGAGGAACACAAACGACCAGATCTCTGCTCCTCTGATGAAAGTTCGATGTAACAAGGTAGACAGAAGAAAAAAAATGTAGTTTCACTAATAAATATTTAATTGTAATATTAAAATATACCCTGAACAAAATGTAGAAAAACACAATGAGAAAATTACATGATAGTCTAACTTATTCTGGGGATTCAGGGAGGGTATTCCTGAAGAAATTACATTTGAACCAAACCCTGAAGGATGAGAGAGAAGTACTTCACGCAGTGGGAACAACAGATACAAAATGCCTGGTGGGAGAAGTAGCTTTATAAGAGTGTTCTATTATAGAATGTGGTAAGCAAGGAGGGTGATGGGACAAAAGTTTGGAGGTGGCAGGAAATAACACTGATTAGATCAGGCTGACCATTTCAAATTTTCTTTGCAATTCTAGATTAAATTCTAAGAACAATGGGAAGACATTGAAGGATCCTAGTGTGAGGCAGTAGAATAATCAGAATGTCATCTTAAAAAATCACTTTAGTTCTTATGTGGAGAATGTACGGAAGGGATAAGGAGGGTTGTCGACAGATAAATTGTTTCATTTATTTCATGAAGCTATAGGCTTGAAATTCAGCAGTGGTATTAGAGATAACGAAAATCAAAAGGGAGACATGAAAAAGAATTTAATGGCAGTATCGGATCTACTGATTAGCTGTGGTATATAAGAATAAAAGATCTTTTCAAAAATGCCTTTTTACAAGATTTGGGCTTGAGAAGTGCCTAAATGAAGATTCCATTTTATTTTTATTATTTTTTTTAATGGAGTTCTAAGGGAAGAACAGATTTTGTGCAAGACAGCAACTTACATTTAGAACCCATGTTCATAAGAAAAATATGGACTAAAAATATAAATTTAGAGGCCATATAAAAGACGATGAAAACTTCCTTTTACATTTTGGGAGAGTATTGACAATATTTTTTGTTTATTTCATGAAATTCTTAAACCATTCTTTTATAGATTAAATTATAATTTTTAAATGCTACATTTTATTGTTAAAGCACTATAGTTTTTCATTAAAATCTTAATTTTGCATATATATCTCTTAGTTATTTTTGTGCTATTCACTTAACTAATTTTGGAAAATCCTGGAAATCAATCTTTCATCTTTTTTTCTATATTAGTTAGAAAGAGGGTTGCAGTCAAATTGAAGATACATAAATACTGCTTCTTTATGAATAATGGTTAGATATATATGTGTTTCAGATAGCTCCAATATCATATGACATATAAGAAAACTACTTATGCTAAATAAAGAAGAACACTGAATTATAGTTAGGCAACATTTCTGCTTTATATCAAAAACTATACTAAAGTGTGATTTGAAAACATGACAGTTTTTTAACTCTCTTATAGCGAATCTGCTCATAATAAAAGTATAAATTATTTTTTACTTAAATATTTAGTTATTTGAGAATTGGTTAATTTTATTTTTATTTTTCTAATTGTAAATATATGGGGAAGAAGTATATTTTTACTAGGTTGATATGGGTAGAATTGTCTCACTTTTTGCAAAATATTACAAAATACTGAGTATATGCTATATTTTTATAAATTGATTATTTTGGATGAAATATTGGTCATAATACAGTTTATTGTCCAAGTTTAAAGGCAAAGAAACAAAGAGTAAGCACTGAGTTTATTTTAAATGCCCACTAATAATATAGTCCATATTCTTTAACTTCTTAAAATGTTTAAGGATTATTTTTAATTGTATTTTTATTTTCCAACTCCTAAAATGTACTGTTGTACATTTTTTTATTTTTTAAATAAATCAGTAGGAAATACTGCAATCTTCATTCTTTGTATTTGGAAAAGTTATGTTTCATTTATTTTAGCTTTTAAATAGTGAGTGTAGTAGTCACAGGTCAAACATGAAAGAGGTGGCACCCTCAAATTAGAACAATTTTAGTAAGGTTGAATAAAGTGACTATTTAAAATATAGGTAAGGTGTAAGGAATTCCAAAAAATAGTGCTTTAACTCTGGTATCCTTCCACTCCAGGCCTGAAGGGAAACAAAGGCTGGAAAGGAAAAAAAGGTCCTGTAGGGAGGACTGTTTTTCCCATTGGACACAATCAGCCTGGGTAACTGCCGGGAGAGAGCCTTGGAATACAGATCTTGACCTCACTTTCCTCCCTCACTTAGAAGTGTCCCAACCAGTAGCCAGAAGACAGGAGAGCCCATTGATATAGTCCATTTACCTCAGCCTCCCAGGGTAGAAAGGTAGAAAAACGTGGAGAATGAATCTCACAGGCGAAAAAAAAAAAAATCTAAAATAATGGGTGTACATGACAGAATGTAAAACGTAAAGTATAAAATCTAGTACTCTTTCCAGCAAAGGAAAGGGAGCAGAGGCAGAGGGTTTGGGCCACAAAAACCTTCCTTTTTCGGAAGATCAAGGACCTTTGGAATTGGATGGCAAGGGGCAGGATATGGAGAAAGGGGAAGTTTTTAGTCCTTTAACAGGCCAGCTTAAACTCTGTCAACTGGCTCAAGATTCTTAGTACAATTGATGCACCAGAAAAAAAAATATACAGCATACATTCTTAGTGCTAATAAAAATGATGTACTGACTGTATTATTGCTATTTAATTTTAGGGTTGTACCTGAAACACTGCGTTCTCTGGCCTTGGGTGTAAGCTATGTGATTTTGAGAATATTTGGTATGTATTTTTGGCCATCTTTTATTAATTTAGCCATCTTTAATTAATTTGGCCATCTTTAATTTCAAATTTAAATTGAAATATATTAATCATCTCAGATGTGTGGTTTGGTAAGCTCATAGAAAACTCTCATAATACTTTACATTGTTTGCATGTTTCGGAAGTCACTAACCTAGACTAGGGATTTAAAAAATTTTTATCACCAACGACACTAAATCTAATGTTTTCAAAGACTTATTTGTTTCTAAGAACAAATAAATGTTGGGGGGTAATGTGCTATTTTCTTTGACTTTCTTAAATAGCAAAAAATAAATTTCAAATGCACATTATGACCATTTTAGAACCTCTGATTGACTAAGTTCATGGATTAAAGACTGAAAGACATATAATAAAAAAGTGTAGAAAAATCTAAGTGTGGCTCTGATAGGGATCAGAGACATCATTCTATAGCTAGATCTACATGCTTGATTAAAATTAGCTTTTTTAACTGGGAAAAATTAGAGAATATTTTTGTTTTGGACAATGATTCACTAGATCAGAGATTTGTAATGGAAGAGGTAGCATAGGAAACAGTCAGCACACAGGAAGTTTCTTGCATCAGAAAGGGAGCCAGTGAGGCTGATGTATTTTTGAATGAAAGAGAGTAGATTAAGATGATATTAAATATTGTAGACATAAACAGTCGATAGATAGTTCAGGGTTTTTCTACCAGATAATTTTAAGCAGATGATAGATATTATTTGATTTACATTTAAAAGATAACACTGGCTAGGCACAGTGCTTACATTTGTAATCCCAGCACTTTGGGATGCTGAGGAGGGAGGATTCCTTGAGGCCAGAAGTTGGAGACCAGCTTTGGCAATAAAACAAGACTCTCTCTCTAATAATGATAATAATAATTTAAAAAATAAAAGAGTAAAAGGTAACTCTGCGGATAGAGAAAAAAATACTTACAGAAAATAAATGTGGAGGAAAAGAAAAGGAAGGCTTTTGCTGAAGTCTAAAAATTATATTAGGCTGGGTGTGGTGGCTCACTCTTGTAACCCCTGCACTTTGGGAGGCTGAGGCTGGTGGATCACCCGAGATCAGGAGTTTAAGACCAGCCTGGCCAACATGGTAAAACCCCATCTCTACTAAAATAGAAAAATTAGCTAGGCATGGAGGCAGGCATCTGTAATCCTGGCCACTTGGGAGGCTGAGGCATGAGACTATCTTGAACCTCTAGACAGGTTGCAGTGAGCAGAGATCATACCACTACACTTCAGCCTGAGCAACAGAGCAAGACTTTGTCTCAAAAGAAAAAATAAAGAATTAAAGTGGATTCTAGGGTTTGTAGTAGAGGTAGAGTGAAAACAGTATATCCAAAATATCTTTGGAATTAGTGTTACAAAGATGTATGATGGATTGGGAAAAGATGGTAAAAATAGAAAAAATGAATAGTTATCTATTTTTTTTAACCTTGAGCAGTTATAAAAAAGAGTGCTATCACTCACCAAAAGGAGTGAATCTAGATAATGGGGATTGGCAAGAATCAAGAGACGTTTAGGCAAGAAGGTTCTGATATTTGCTTAAGAAAGATGATTAATCATCAGAGATTTTAGTTCTGAGAATTTGAATCTGGTGTGTTTAGGGGCAACTGTGTGTGTGTGTGTGTGTGTGTGTGTGTGTGAGAGAGAGAGAGAGAGAGAGAGAGAGAGAGAGAGAGAGAGAGAGAGAGAGACTTTTCACTTACTTTTGGCTGAAAGTAACATTGTTGCTGTGGAGATTTTGTCTGAGACTATGTAGAGGTTTCCCTCAGGCAGCACTGCTGGTCGTCTGGATTTGAGGTCATCTGAATCTGGGGATACTATAAACACACCAGTGTATTTGCATTTTCAGTTATTTTTCTCAATGTCTTGATAAATAATGGATATACATTTGCAAACTCATTTTTTCAGTAGTTGAAAATGTCACAGTTAGAGATCTTTGATTACATGCTAACTTCACAAAATCAGTATTTGGTAACTCTGTTTTAAGTACTTTCTTCTAAGTTTTTTATACAAAAGTAAAAAAAAATTGAAATGTCATCTAAATAATGAAATGTACAACATTCTAAACAGATGCAAAACTACTAATTGTTTCATACCTACAGGGATATGGATTTTTTTCTGAAAACTCACATTTTTTCCAATGATTAACAATCCTACCTATAAATAAATTTTAGATAATTTAAGTGATATGTTTTGAATGATGATCCATCATTCATATATATTATGTGTGTGTGCATTACATGTTTAAGAGAAAATAATTTTAATCCTGACCTATAGTGTTTTCATAAAGAATTTTAATCATTGCATTTCTCATAGGGACTATTCCTGGACCATTACTCTTTAAAACATCAGGAGAAAGTTCTTGTATTTTTCGAGACACTAATAAATGTGGACGCACAGGGCAATGTTGGATATATAACCCGACAAAAATGGCTTACCTACTGGTAGGAATATGTAAGTGATACGTATTAAGGAAATGTAGAGAAATAAAATTATTTTTAAGACTTATGGTTGTTTATAGTAAGGTAGAATTATAATAAACTGTGAATTAAGTAAGTACTTTGATGAGTAAAGGAGGCGTAGCCTGCACAACAGAGTGAGACCACATCTCTACAAATAAAATTTTAAAAAAAATTAAAAAATATCCAAGCATATTGTCACATGCTATTCAGAGGTGAGAGGCTCTCTTGAGCTTGCAAAGTCGAGGCTACAGTGAGTCATTATTGGGCCAGCCTGAATGACAGAGTGAGACTCTCTCAAAAACAAAAAATAAAAAAAGGAGGATTATCTAGTTATATAGTAAATATTTTAGAAACTAAGTGCCATAGAATTTACGTGTTTGAGTCAGTGCATTAAATACATAATAATTCCCAAATAAAGAATGATAATTAGCAGAATTTTAGTTTTGGGAAATAATTTTGCCCATGTACAAACAAATCTCTTGGCATTGTAACCCTTTCTACCTCCACAGTAAAAGATTGGATAAGTTTGAACAAAATTTTTGCACCATTGGAGAACATCATGCTACTCTTATTTCAGTTAAATCCACACTTCATATTTTCTCTTTTGTTCAATGATATAGCAGTGCCTAGAACACAGTAATCATTATTTGCTGAATACATAAAAGATACAGGGAATCAAGATGCCATGATGGTATGAGATGTGGTCAAAGTGTTGGGAAAGTCTAGACATGTTTTTTTTTTTTTTTCTTTTTTAAATTTTTATTGCATTATAGGTTTTTGGGTACATGTGCAGAACGTGCAAGATAGTTGCATAGATACACACATGGCAGTGTGTTTTGCTGCCTTCCTCCCCTTCACCCACACTTGGTATTCATCCCCAGGCTATCCCCCCCAGCCCCCCCAGACATGTTTTTATTACTTAAGAAAACTTATCAAATCTTCCTGAATCATAATTTATTCATCTGTTATGTGAGGATATTGTACTGCATAATTTATGCAGTCTTAATCAGAGTGAACATTAAATGATTGTATTGTATAAATATGCTTTGTGTTATAAATACTTTAAAGTGTTTACATGTTTTGTGGTTTCACTGAGTAGATTCAATAATTCAAAATAAAAAACATAATGATAGACTCTAATATTTAAGAGTAACAAATATCTATTTCATAAAAGTATAGAGCAATGCCTTCTAATTCTGAAGTCATTTATTCAGCAAGGTTGACCTACAGTGAAAACTGAGTAAAAATTTAAAAAATTGAAGAGTAACGTGACATTTGAGAAGTCAAAATTAACTTGTTGGAGGTAATTCAACAAAAATAGAAATTGTTTCTAAGGCAGTCTTAAAACTTTGCAGAGACTTTAAATTTTTATTTTAGATATAATTGTCACATGGTTACCTGTTTCACAGTAGGTATTTGACAAAGTTGGTGAACTAGAAGAAATTCCAGTAAAGCGCTATTGAAAGGAGATGTGAATAATAAAGAACATAAATAATTACGGAATGGTCAGATGGAAAATCTACACACAGATAGAAAACTGCTATACTATGCATGTATGGGAATTTAGTGTAAGCCAGTATATTTTTAAATGTATTTAATTGGTTATATGACTCAGAATCACTTGGTGTTCTTATTAAAAATATACATTCTGAGGCCCTGAATTAGAATTCCAGGGATTGGAAGACATTAGCAAGACTGAGGAAGAGGAATTTTCAGCACTTATTTCCTCACAGAAACATTTATTTTACCAACCATGTGTGAACATACCTTCGGAAGAGCTACAGAAATTACGTTGAGAGAATACAGCACCTGGATGTAGCAGAGAAATAAGAAAAGACACATTGAGGAGGATAGGAGGTATAGTTATGCATGACCTGCATCACCCTTCCCCCAAGTCTGGCAGAATAGTGCAGAGAGATACCCTCCATGTGAAGGAATGAACTCTAAGCAAGAATCTGACTTTGCCATTGACTAGAAACCAAGTCTGCCTTAGTAAAATACAGTTCTAGGCTGATCCCCTTACCACCAGGCTCTAGTCAGAGACCTATGGAGGAGTCTCCAGGCCTGCCTCAACTACAGGCTATCTCCCATAGCCCTGCACTTCAGGCTGGCACCCACAGACTATGCCCCCAGTCTGTGTTGCACAAGCCTGGCTCACAAAAACCTTAGCTTCAGACCAGTATCTGCAGCCCTAGGCACTGGGCTGGATACTTGCAGCCTGAGGCACCAGGCTGATACTCACAGACCCAACGTCCAGCCCAGCCCTAGCAGATACAGGTTCCAGGCCTGTCCCCTGTGTTCTCAGGATCCAGAGTGATCCCTCTAGCCCTAGGTTCCAATGGATATGGGGTCCAGGCTCACTCCAGTAGACTTTGATGCTGTCCTGTCCCCTGGAGACCCAGGCTTTAGAACCACCTCTGCAGATGCAGAAACAAGGCCCACCCCAATGATACTCAAGACTTTCCCCAGCACCATCTGAACCCCCATGAACCAAGGCTTGAGATTGTCCCCCACAAACTCAGGATCTGGGACTGCCCTCATGGGCTCAGTCAAATGTTCATCTCAGTGGACCTTGGCACCAGGCTAGCCAAGGTGAACACAGGATGCAGGACCATCACAATGGATCCAGGCTTTAGGTCAGCTCCCACAGACCCATGCATCAAACCAGCCCATCTGCTGGTTTACAAGAAAAAAACAAGCCCATTCAAAAATGAGCAAAAGATATGAACAGACACTTTACAAAAGAAGACATACATGAGGCCAACAAACATATGAAGAAATACTCATCATCACTGGTCATCAGAGAAATGCAAATCAAAACGACATTGAGATACCATCTCATGCCAGTTAGAATGGCGATCATTAAAAAATCTGGAAACAACAGATGCTGGAGAGGATGTAGAGAAATAGGAACACTTTTACAATGCTGGTGGGAGTGTAAATTAGTTCAACCATTGTGGAAGACAGTGTGGCGAGTCCTCAAGGATCTAGGAATAGAAATTCCATTTGACCCAGCAATCCCATTACTGGGTATATATCCAAAGGACTATAAATCATTCTGCTATAAGGACACATGCACATGAATGTTCATTGCAGCACTGTTTACAATAGCAAAGACCTGGAACCAACCCAAATGCCCATTGATGATAGACTGGACTGGGAAAATGTGGCACATATACACCATGGAATATTATGCAGCAATCAAAAATGATGAGTTTGTGTCCTTTGTAGGGACATGGATGAATCTGGAGAACATCATTCTCAGCAAACTGACACAAGAACAGAAAAGGAAATACCGCATATTCTCACTCATAGGCGGGTGATGAATAATGAGAACACATGGACACAGGGAGGGGAGCACTACACACTGGGGTCTATTGGGGGGAATAGGGTAGGGACAGCGGAGAGCAGGAGCTGGGGAGGGATAGCATGGGGAGAAATGCCAGATGTGGGTGAAGGGGAAGAAGACAGCAAATCACACTGCCACGTGTGTGCCTATGCAACTATCTTGCATGTTCTGCACATGTACCCCAAAACCTAAAATGCAATAAAAAAATACATATAGAGGTATGTATCTTTACATAATAAAGAAAATATATTACTTGTTCAGAGCTAATATCATGGTTGTGAAAAGCTGAAAGCTTCCTCTTTATGATCAGGAAAAAGACAGAGAGTCTATCTACTCTCTCCACTTCTATTCAGTATATGTGGGGAGTTCTAAACAGACCAATTAGGCAAGAAAAAGGAAACATGGCATCCTAAAAAATTACAAAGGAGAAAGTAAAATAGTTTCTTTTTGCAAATGACATGATTTATGTATAGAAACCACATTACATATATACACACACACATATATACATGTGTTTTCTGTAGAGTGTCATATATATACATATATATGTATGCACGTACACCATATATACAGTAGACTTTTCATATATACACATATATAATCTTATATGTATACACACATGTATACATGTCTCATACACACATACACACACACACACACACACACACACACACATGAAACTCCACCTAAACACTGTTAAAACTTATAACAAGTTTCAGCAAGGTTTCAGGATAAAATCAGCATTTAAAAACCCATAGTGGTTCTACAACTAACAAGAACTATCTAAAAAAAAATCAAGAAAACATATCCATTTACAGTAGTGTCAAAAAAAAGATACACAGAAATAAATTTAAATGAGGTAAAGATATTTATGTTGAAAATCATAAGTGATTGATGAAAGAAAAGGAGACACAAATAGATGGACATATTCTATGTTCATGCATTGGGAGAATTAAAATTGTTAACACATCTGTAGTACTTAGAGTAACCTAAAGATTCAATGCAGTACCTATCAAAATTCCAATGACATTTTTTACAGTAATAGAAAAAAATCTTAAAATTTGTGCAAAATCACAAAAGACATTCAATGGCCAATACAATCTTTGGCAAAATGAACAAAGCTGAAAGCATAACCCTATCTAATTTCAAAATATAATACAAAGCTATAGTAATCAGAACAGCATGGTCCTGCCATAAAACAGACATAGGCCATTGAAACAGAATAGAGAACAAATAAATAAACCATGATTTTATAGACAATTGATCTTTAGCAAATGTGACAGGAACATACAGTGGGACAGTCTTTTCAATAAATGGTGCAGAGAAAACAGGATAGCCACATCAGAAGAATGAAATTGGACTCATGCTACATACAAAAATCAACTCAAAATGAATTAAAGCCTTAAGAATAATACATGTAACTGTAAAACTACTAAAAGAAAACATAGTGAAAAGCAATGATTTTTTTTTTTAGATATGACCCTAAAAGCATAGGCAACAAGGCAAAAATAGACAATAGGATTTACATTAAACAAACAATAGGATTTACATTAAACAAACAAACAAAAAATTGCATTTTGTACAGCAAAGGAAACAATCAACAGACTGAAGAGATAACCTATGGAATAAGAGAAATCTTTGCAACCTGTATATTTGATAAGGGGCTAAATCCAAAGTATATGAGGAACTCAAACACTCATTAGTAAGTAAAGAAATAACCTGGTTAAAAGTGAGCAAAGGGCTTGAATGGATATTTCTTAAAAGATGACATAAGAAATGGGCAAACAAATATATTTTTGAATGCCTAAATTATTAATTATCAGGAAAATGCAAGTGAAAATTACAAGGAGATATCACCTCACATTTGTTAGAATGTATATTACCAAAAAGACAAAAGATAAATATTAGTCATTATGTGGAGGAAAGGGAATCCTGCACACTTTTGATAGTACATTACAGAAAACAGGTTCTCAAAAAATTAGAAATAGAACTACCACATGATCCAGCAATCTCAGTACTGCTGGTGTATATCCAAAGATAATGAAATTAATATGTTGAAGAGATATCTGCACTCCCATGTTTATTGCAACATTATTCACCATAGTCAAGATATGGAAATAACCTAGGTGCTCATTGATAGTTAAATGAATAATGAAAATATGGGATATATACATACTATTCATCCTTAAAAAAGAAGAAAATTCTGTCTTTTGCAACAATATGGATGAAACTACAGGACATCATGTTAAGCAAAATAAGCTAGTCATAGAAAAACAAATAGAGCACACTCTCAACTTATACACGGAATCTAAAAAAATCAAACTCATAGAAGCAGAGAATAGAATGATTGTTACCAGCAGCTGGTAATGGGAATGGGAAAAGAGAGATGTTGGCCAACGTTTACAAAATTTCAGTTAGACATAAGTAATAAATTCTTGACATCTATTGTTTAATGTGGTGACTGTAGTTAATGTATTGTAAACTTAAAAATTGCCAAGGGAATAGAACTTAAGTGTTCTCGCCACACACACACAAAATAAGCAAATAATATGATGAATATATATTAACTACATTGATTTAATCACTATACAGTGTATAGTCATCAAAAAAAGTTTTATACCATAAATAGATATCCTTTTTATTTATTTGTCAATTAGACCATTATAAAGCATAGGGAAAAAAGAGTTTCATGGACTGGTGGTTGGCATGCTTACTCTAAATAAAGTGCTCAGGTGATTTCAATCATAGTAAACTGCTGAAGATAGCTATTAATATGTTAGAGATGCTAGAGTTATACTGTCCAATATAGAGGACATTTGCCACATGTAGCTGATTGATTAAAATTACATTTACATTAATTGAAATTCAATTTAACTAAAAATTTAGTTCTATAGTCACAGTAGCCAAATTTTACATCTTTAATGGTCACATTTGGCTAGTGGCTACTCTATCGGATAGTGCAAATGTAGAAGACTGCCTTTGTTGCTGAAGGTTTTATGCATAGCACTACTCTAGATTATGGCTTACTCAACAGCGATCCATGAAATCTTAAGTGCTAATAATGAACTCCAGTATATTTGAAATGTAAAATTTGGGTCACATATTTGTGTGTTCATTTTTTTCCTCCTGGGGAAAAGGCTGTGGCATTCATCAGATTCTCAAAAGTTTTATTATTCAAAAATATTAATTAAAACGTGTTGCATGACTTTAAGAGTTCTTTGTGTTGGCAAGAAAATCTGTCTGATCTTTTTTTTTTTTTTCAAATCTTCAATTCTAATTAGGATGACTCAACCAGTGTCTTTATCTCAAATGAAGGATTCCATCAGCTCTAGTGCATTCGCAGTAGAGTAGATAGGCCTTTTGCAAACATTCTGTATCTGCACATAGTTTGTGTTTTTGGTAGAATTTTTATTGAAATATAATGTATACATATACAAGAAAGAGCACATATAAATGTACGGCTCAACACATTTTTTAATAAAATGGAGAAGACCTGTAATTAGCACCCATATAAGAAACACAATGTATTAGAATTAATAAATGAATTTAGCAAATTTGCTAAATATATAATTGTTGTACAAAATCAACTGTGTTTCCAAAGACCAGATGCAACCAAATTAAAATACAATACAATAAATACAATAGCACCAAAAAAATCAAATACCAATAAAAACTGTATTTACGTTGTACAAAACCTCTACACTGACAACTACAAAATCAATTTGAGAGAAATTAAATAAAATCTAAATATTCTGGGCATGGTGGCTCACACCTGTAATCCAGTACTTTGGGAGGCCGAGGTGGGTGGATCACCTGAGGTCACAAGTTCAAGGCTAACCTGGCTAACATGGTGATACCTGTTTCTACTAAAAATACAAAAAATTAGCTGGGCATGGTGGCGCCTATAACACCTGTAATTCCAGCTATGAAGGAGGCTGAAACAGGAGGATTGCTTGAACTCAGTAGGTGGAGGTTACAGTGAGCCGAGATCACGCCATTGCACTCCAGCTTGGGCAACAAGAGCAAAATTCCATTTCAAAAAATAAAAAATAAAAATAAAAAATTAAAAATAAACTAAATAAATGGAAAGAAGTTCACAGATAAGAACATTAATAAATGCCATTTGTCCTAAATTAATCTAAAACATGTGATCACAAACTAAATCCCAAGGGATTTTTTTTTTTTAAATTGACAAAATAACTAAAATTCATATGGAAAGCTAAAGGGTAAGAATTATTATGAGAATACTAAAGATGAAACAAAATTGAGGGGTATATTCAAAGAGATATAAAAACCTATTATAAAGCTACAAGAATTAATACAATGTGGTATTGGTGCAAGCATCAACACATTGATTAATGGAACAGAATAGAAAATTCAGAAGCAAACCCACATATGCACACTCAACTAATTTATGATGAAGGAGACACTGCAGTGATTTAAAAAAAAAGTTATTTGCCGCGGTCCAGCAGGGCAGGGTCCAGGGGATCCCGAAGGTGAGCTAGGCATCAGCGGAAGAAGGAGACAGCACGACTTGCAGGTTGTGTCAACCAAAAGATGTGTGTGTTTATTACAGGTAATTCGTGGTTTTTATACTTTTAATTTTGGCAGGTGAACAGACAAAATAGGAAATTCAAACATCAACAGGGCTTTGTAGTTACAGTTCTGTGCTTCAGAAAATTACATTGTACTATGATTCGCCAGAATAATCAGAAGAGTTTGTTTCAAAGATGATTCCAAGGAAACGTTAGATATCTACATTCTACTGTTTTTAATTAACTTTCCTCTTTTCCTTAAAGGTTATTAATTTATGGTTAACTTATGTTAGACATTATGCTTTCATAACTAAATGTTAAAGAAATTATAAAACAGGTTAAGAGCTAAATATTGACCAAGTGATAGACATTGTCCGTTCTATCTTCAGGGATGAGTGGATAGTCCCTGGAGACAATAACAACAAACACTGGCAACGTATACTGTTAACTATCGTTACAGGTAAGGGTCAATGGAGTTTAGACTACGAGGTAGAGGACAGCGTGGAAATTCATGAACTTACTTTTTTTAACTGTTTTCGTGCAAATATTTTTTGTTTTGTTTTGTTTTTATACACCAAGGAGATCCTGTTCTAGCAAGCCCTTCCATCAGTGTTAGGGAATGATAAAGGACATGGACACTGTCTATATTAACCATTTTAATTCAGTCCTTGTTATTTACTTCTGTATAAGGTAGAGAAGGATCAGTAAGTCTAATTATTTTCTAATTAACATTTGATCATTCGGGGGATACCAAAATTTATTCCCTAGCTTATAAACTACCCAAGGAAGCCCCTGGGCAGTGGGAAGTAGATGTCTAAGTTTTTGTTCTTTCCTTATTTTTCTTCATTCTGGGAATAGGTGTAGGGGTGACTGGCTCCTGGATTATTCCCACCTGTTGTAATTCAAGCATAAACTGCTTTACGTCTTTAGTGAATTTAGGGTCTTTCCTCAAGATATCGAGTATACTGTGGTGACATCTGGGGCCATTAGTAGTAATGGGGATTTCTGAGGTGCTAGGAGTGTCGGTGGAAAATTGGGACTCTGAAGTGACATCAGCCGAGTACACAATTTTTTGATTAGCAAGAAAAAACAAGCAGACAATTCCCAAGAACCCACTGATCCACCCAAGAAATTGTATCCCCATGCCTCATCCTTTTCCAGGAAAGAGTTTTCCTTGAAGCTCGTCTCCCCATATTCGGACTTTGTCAAGCAATATGGTCGGAAAAGGACGCAGCAGTTATTGGTCATTTTATTTATGCATATCTAATAAAATGTGTTTTGATTCCTACCTCACATCTTATACAAACATCAGTTCCAGATGCATTGCATATCTAAATATGAAAAATAAAACAATATAACCTTTAGAGAAAAATGAGAAAATATTTTCATGGCCTTTGAGTAGGAAGAGCATAAACAGGATGCATGAAGCACTACCTAGAAAATAAATCAGACTATAGTAAAATTAATAAATTATTATCAAAAAATTAAGATAAAAGATAATTTGCAATATAGGGAACCAAAATGAAAAACAACTAATGACAAGAATAAATAAAGCACTCCCACAAATCCATAAATAAAATATAGAAAACCTTACAAGAAAGTAGATAGAAGACTTGAAAAAATTATTCACAAAAGTAGATATCAAAAACCCAATAAACAATGGAATGGGCCAGAACGGTGCCTCATACCTGTAATCCCAGCACTTTGGTAGTTCGAGGCTGGGGGATTTCCTCATGAAAATGTAGAGATGGCGAAACCCCCTCTCTACTAAAAATACAAAAATTATCTGGGCTTGATGGTGGGTACCTGTAATCCCAGCTACTCCAGAGGTTCAGGCAGGAGAATTGCTTGAATCCAGGAGACCAAGGTTGCAGTGAGCCAAGGTCACACCACTGCACTCCAGCCTGGATAACAAGAGGGAAACTCCATCTCAAAAAATCACAAACAAACAAAAACCAGCAATAGAATGGATAATAAATTGTGGTAAATTGAACAATGGAATTCTATACAACAATGAAAATGTAAAGAACGCAACTACGTAAAATACAGTTTTTATAGTCTGAAAATAAATATAGTTTATAAACTATATAGACTATTTATAGACTATAAATAATGTTTTATAGTCAACAAACATTATGTTGACTTGAAAAAACCAGACACAAATGAGTATTCATTTACCTAATTTTGGCTTGCTATATGAATATATTCAAGAACAAACAAAACTAACTTTTATCAGTTAGTGACCTTGAGGAATCATGAGTATGGTTGCTAGGGTGCTAACCATATTTCTTTCACGATTCAAGTGATGATCACACTGTTTGGTTTGTAAAAAATATATCAAACAGCCAGGTATGGTGGCTCAGGCCTGTAATTCCAGCACTTGAGGAGGGCCGATGTGAGCAGATGGTTTGAGCTCAAGAGTTTAAGACCAGTCTGGGCAATATGGCAAAACCATGTCTGTGTACAAATTATGCAAAAATTAGCCAGATGTAGTGGCTCATTCCTGTAATCCTAGGAAAGCCCTTTGAAAGCCCTGGGGCAGGTGAATAGCTTGAGCTTAAGAGTTTAAGAACAGCCTGAGCAACATAACCAAATCCTGTCTGTACAAAATATATTAAAAAATTAACTGGGTGTGGAGGCTGATGACTATAGTCCCAGATACTTAAGAAGCTGAGGTAGGAGAATCACTTGATCCTGGCAGGTAGAGGTTGCAGTGAGCTGAGATTGAGACCCTGCACTCCAGCCTGGGTAACAGAGTGTGACTGTTTAAACAAATATATATATATATATATATATATATATATATATATATATATATATATATAAAACAATACTTTATATATTTTAAAAAACCCTGAGGTGTAATTAGTACAACTAACACAGATTTTAGAAGTTCAATTTGATGGCTTTTGATAATTGAGTACCGTTGTGGAAACAACACCCAAAACAAAATATGGAAATTTCTCCTATGACCACCTTTTCAGTCACTTTCCCTCCTCTTCAGATGGAGTCCTTTCAGAATTTTTTTTTTTTTTTTTTTTTTTTGGTGTCTCGCTCTGTTGCCAAGGCTGGAGTGCAGTGGCAATGGTCTGGGCTAACAGCAACCTCAACCTCCTGGGTTCAAGCAATTCTCCTGCCTCTGCCTCCTGAGTAGCTGGGACTACAGGCACACACCACCGTGTCCAGCTATTTTTTTTGTATTTTAGTAGAGACAGGGTTTCACCGTGTTGCTCAGGCTGATTTTGAACTCCTGAGCTCAGGTTATCCGCCCATCTTAGACTCCCAAAGTGCTGGGATTACAGGCAGAAGCCACTGTGCCCGGCATGGACTTTTAAAAAATATTTGTTGTATTGGGTATAAAAATTTACATAAATAGAAAACTGTACTCTTTTTTCATGTCTATCTTGCTTAATTTTATGCAAGGAAAATTCATGAATATTCTTTCTACAGCAGATATTTGTGCTTTATAGAAATTACTGAGTATGATTTTCATTTTATAAATATGCTACAGTTTATTAGTTCTCTTATACATTAACAACACTTGAATTGTTTACAGTGTTTGGTTAGTATAAATGGGGCTTCTATGCATATATATTTTTAAGACAATGTCTTGCTCTGTCACCCAGGCTGGAGTGGGAGATCATGGCTCATTGTAACCTCAAACTCATGTGCTCAAGGAATCCTCCCACCTCAACCTCCTTAGCAGCTAGAATTACAGGCCCATGCCACCATGCCCAGTTAGTTTGTTTACTTTTAAAACAGGAAGTCCCACTGTGTTGCCCCAGTTCATCTTGAACTTATCGCCTCAAGTGATCCTCCTGCCTCCCAATGTTTTGGAATTACAGGTGCTAGCCACTGTGCCCAGCTCACATTTTTATACAAATGTTTTCATAGTCTTACATTTTGTTTTTCTTGGAAAAATCCTCAAAAGTGGAATTGGTGGGTCACAGAAGTTGAAATTCATTGAAACCTCTATTATGACCTATCAGATGCTCTATCTCATGAATTATTAATATGCACCTAGAAATGCATATTTTGTAGTTTTGGTATTATCTTTTGATAATATCAATTAGCTCACTTTGTATTATTCAGATCACGTTTAGATTATATCTTTACTAACATATTTTGTATTTGTGATCTATTAGTGACTTGAAGAATTCTAAAATTTGCAACTAGGTTAATAATCCATTTCTATTTTTAATTTTTCCATTTTGTTCTTTAGATATTTTGAAGCCCTATTGTTTGGCACATGCACATAGGATTTTTATGTCATTTTGATGAATTGTTATTTTTATTATTATTTAATACCCATTTTGCCCCCTCCATTAGTGCTTTTTCATAAAGTCTATGGTGTATGTGTACATATATTCTTTTAGGTTCATCTAAATGTGTGCCCTTTCTGCAGATCTGCAATATTCTATCTCATATAGGTACCTGAAAAACATATTTTTTAGCATTTCTTTTACACAGGAGATGAATTATTTTACCTTTTTGTTTATTGAGACTGTATTTTGTCTGTTTTTATTTTTTGAACAATATTTTTGCTTAATATAGAATCCTGTAACTCAAACTTTAAACACATTACACACTTTCTGGTCTACATTGTTTCTGGTGGGAAGTCAGCTGTCATTTGTAATGTTGCTTTCCAACATGTAATATGTCTTTTTTATTTGGATTTTTTTTCAAGATTTTCTCTTTGATTTTGTTTGACTTTTGTTAAATTGACTACAGTGTGCCTAAATATGATTTTCTATGTATCATTGCTCCCCCCCGCCCTATTTTGTGTATGCTGAGCTTCCTGGATCCATGAGTTTATGTCTTCTACATTTTTTGGAAAGCATTTGGACATCACATTCAAAACACTGATCTTCTCATTTTTCCTACCCTCTCCTTCTGGGACTCTATTTAAATATATGTGCAACTACTGACATTATTTCATGTATCTTGAATGCTCTGTTCTCTTTCTTTCTGTTTTTTCTTTTCTAGTTATTTTACAAAGTTCATTTTTGTAGTTTCAGTTTCTATACTGAAAATTTCTCATTTCTTCATGCACACTGTCTGCCTTTTCCAGTAGATACATTTATGTTTCACCATAATTATTTTAAAGTTCCTTTCTGTTAATTCTAACTGCTAGAGCCTCTCTGAGTATGCTTTTTTTGACTGCTTCCACTTTTAATGGGAAATAGTATTTCTTTGCTTTTTCATATATCTTGCAACATTTGACTGCATTTCAGGCCTTTTGTATAGTGGAGTAATAAATATTTACCTTCAGAAAGGGACATTTTCATTCTGGTAGTCTACCTAAGTGGATGGTAAGTTAATTAAATTTCCAACTCAACTGGTTCTTGGCTAGTTTTCAGCTTTAGTTTGGCTTCAAAATTTCAAGCAGTAAATGATTAGAACTTTGTCTTCAGTAGTGCTTTAGATGTGGACAATGAAAAAATTTGTAGACCTGCCTGTGCTTCACAAGGAGGCTACATAACTTTGAGTGTTCTGACTCTGCTGGCTTTTCATATCCAACATATGTCTTGCCATTTGTTTGAAACCTTTGCTGTCTTCAACTTTGTCACTTCAGCCCAGTTAGGCCAAATAAAACTTTGTTCTTCAGCAGCATCTTTTGCCAGAGTAAAGGTTTTTATCTTACACTCTTGCCGCCATCCAATATAGAAAATAACCACAAAGAAAAAGCTGTTGCAGGATTTGGATCACCTCCACTTAAGTTCTGCCCTGCCTTGGATATTAATCTATCTATTTCTCATTTCTTCATCTGCTCATCAAGCCTTTAAACAGAAGATTTTAATCTACCTTTTCCTATCATTTTCAGATTATTTGCCTACTGCAACAATTCCCTTTCTCTTGGAAGAATTACTGGCTTGTTTATCAAAATTGCTCAATTTTTCTTTGCAAGCTGTACTCTCAAAAGAATATTATGCCATCATTATTTACTGTGTTACTTATATATTACAATTGTATAACGTCACAACTATGTCAGATACAATCATCATTAAAAACAGTATTCTTTCCCTTTAAAATGTTTGAAACTTTATTGTATCATTATAAATGGCATAGAATTATTAATGCTTACTTTTCATCTTGAAACCATTATGTCAGATAATTGATATTGTGGCTGTAAAAGATTTTACACTTTGGGAGGCCAAGGCAAGGTGATCATTTGAGGCCAGGAGTTCAAGACCAGTGCAAACAACCTAGCAAGACCCCATTTCTACAAATAGAGAGCCAAATCATGAGTGAACTCCCATTCACAATTGCTACAAAGAGAATACGATACCCAGGAATACAACTAACAGGTATGTAAAGAGCCTCTTCAAGGAGAACTACAAACCTGCTCAAGAAAATAAGAGAGGACACAAACAGATGGAAAAACATTCCATGCTCATGGTTAGGAAGAATCAATATCCTGAAAATGACCATACTGCCCAAAGTAATCTATAGATTCAATGCTATCCCCATCAAGCTACCATTGACTTCACAGAACCAGAAAAAACCACCTTAATTTTCATATGAAACCAAAAAAGAACCTGTATAGCCAAGACAATCCTAAGCAAAAAAAAAAAAAAAAAGAAAGAAAGAAAGAAAGAAAAAAAGCTGGAGTCATCATGCTACCTGACTTCAAGGTATTCTACAATGCTACAATAATAATAACAGCATGGTACTGGTACCAAAACAGAGAGATAGACCAGTGGAACAGAACAGAGGCCTCAAAAATCATGTCACACATTTACAACCATCTGATCTTTGACAAACCTGACAAAAACAAGCAAAGGAGAAAGGATTCCCTATTTAATAAATGGTGTTGGGAAACCTAGCTAGCCATATGCTGAAAGCTGAAACTGGATCCCTTCCTTACACTTTATACAAAAATGAACTCCAGATGGATTAAAGATTTTAAAATAAGACCTAACACCATAAAAACTCTAGAATAAAACCTGGGAAATACCATTGAGGACATAGGCCTGGGCAAGAACTTCATGTCTAAAACACCAAAAGCAATGGCAATAAAAGCCAAAATAGACAAATGAGATCTAATTAAAGAGCTTCTGCACAGTAAAACAAACTGTAATTAGAGTGAAACAGCAATCAACAGAAAAAATTTTTGCAATCTACCTGTCTGACAAAGGGCTAATATCCAGAATCTACAAAGAACTTAAACAAATTTAAAGAAAGAAACAACCCCATCAAAAAGTGGGTGAAAGATATGAACAGACGCTTCTCAAAAGAAGACATTTATGCAGCCAACAAACATGAAAAAATGCTCATCACCACTCGTCATTAGATAAATGTAAATCAAAACCACATTGAGATACCATCTCGGGCCAGTTAGAATGGTGATCATTAAAAAAAAATCAGGAGACAACAGATGCTGGAAAGGATGTAGAGAAGTAGGGATACTTTTACACTGTTAGTGGGAGTGTAAATTAGTTCAACTCTTGTGGAAAACCATATGGTGATTTCTCAAGGATCTAGGACTAGAAATACCATTTGGCCCAGCAATCCCACTACTGGATATATACCCAAAGGATTACAAATCATTCTATCATAAAGACACATGCACACGTATGTTTATTGCAGCACTGTTCATGATTGCAAAGACCTGGAACCAACCCAAATGCCCATGAATGATAGACTGGATAAAGAAAATGTGGCACATATACACCTGGAATACTATACAGTCATAAAATAGAATGAGTTCATGTCCTTTTCAGGGACATGAATAAATCTAAAAACCGTCATTCTCAGCAAATTTACACAAGAACAGAAAACCAAATACCGCATATTCTCACACATAGTGGATGTTGAACAATGAGAACACATGGACACAAGGAGGGGAACATCACACACCAGGGCCTGCTGGGGGTGGGAGGCTGGGAGAGGGATAGCATTAGGAGAAATACCTAGTGTATATGATGGGGGATGGATGCAGCAAACCACCATGGCATGTGTAGCCAACCTGAACATTCTGCACATGCACCCCAGAACTTAAAGTATTATAATAATAATTTTAAAAAAGAAAGAAAGTTTCTAGCGCAATTCCCAACATTAAAAAAAGATTAGTCAGGTGTGGTGTCACCACCTGTAGTCCCAGCTACTCAGGAGGCTGAGGCCAGAGAATCACTTGAGCCCAGCAGTTCAGTTGCAGTGAGCTATGCTAGTGGCACCCCTGCCTGAGAAATAGAGGGAGGCTCTGTTTCAGGATTGAAAAAAAAAAAAAAAAAAGGCCAGGCATATTGGTGGCTCATGTCTGTAATCCCAGCCCTTTGGGACATGAAAGCAGGCAGATTGCTTGTGGCCAGAAGTTCAAGAGAGCAGCCTGGACAACATGGCAAAACCACGTCTCTATAAAAACTACAAAAATTAGCTGTAGTCCCAGCTACTCAGGAGGCTAAAATGGGAGGATCGCTTGAGCCAGGAAGGTCAAGGCTTCAGTAAGCTGAGATCACGCCACTGCACTCCAGCCTGGGTGACAGAGTGATACCCTGTCTCAAAAGAAAAAAAAAAAAAAAGAATTAACAGATTCATTTGCATCAAATATTCAAGTATTTTTATGTAAAGCTTGTAATGTTGTATTAACTTACTGCAACTTGATACATGAAAATGAAAAAACCCTACATTATTTGATTTTCTGTAATATTTACTGCATTTAAAAATAGATGAATATTTCAAAAAGAGTAAAGCTGCATGAAATGACTTAGCTCTAGTTCCTATTGATAGTTAAGTTTTGAAAGTCAGAATTTATATTTTATTCTTCGGAATTAACACATTCTATGAGGTAATAGCACAACTTGCATTTGGAAGGGGCATAATATGTCTAAGAAATCTAAAACATAAACATTTAAAAACCTTTTTTAACTAACTTGATATAATTTTATGGCATTAATTACATCTACAATTGGGGAATTTATGTCTTTATAGGTGAAATATACTTATCTTTCTTGGTAAATAGCATTTACCCTCTATATTTTTGTTCTAAATAAATGGACATATCTGATCATTGCGTTTTTTTAATTTTAGGTTTTCTTTGCAAACTATGCACTCTCATCTTCACTACTATTGCATTTTTCATATACAAACGTCATGAAAAGGACAGCACTGACATCCCAGATATAACTGTGAAGAATCCAAAAGCTGAGAAAAGAAAAACTGACTTGTAACTGGATCATCATTTTGTAAGAATTATATATTGTCAATCTACCAATGAAATGTTATATTAATGTTAACAAAATTTAAAATAACAGTAATATAATTACGTTTGACAAGTAAATGTACTTCATATAATTTTACATATTTTATTATATTTTGAGTGCAAATATAATAATATAGTCTTTATGTTTAAAATTTTTAAAAATATAAAATACACACGTAATACTTTCAATAAAAGACAATACTTTGAAAAAGATGGAATGCAAATAGGAAAATACACCTAGGTTAATTTTGACTGAAGTGCTAACCCATTAATTGTTGACCTTTGCTATGTAGAATTAATTAGGTTCTCTTTTTAGTTTGTTCTTAGTACTTTTGATATGGGTTATAGATACTTATTTTCTTTTCTAAATAAAAGCATATTTGTCAATCAAGTTTATGTAATTAAAGCTGAAATTAAAGTTATATTTATTTTCTAAAAAAAGATCTTAAACCTTTTTAAATTAATATTTTATTTATCTGTAATTTGACATGTAGAGGTATCCTCAGAAAATTTCTTTGGTTAATCGACCAGTTTACAATAAATATTTTTATTTTTTTTAATCTTAGTAAACATAAAATTTAATATAATCACATCTACCTAACTTTTTTTTCTACCTAACTTTTTTATCTTTTTACATTTTTTTACCTTCACTTGAATTTTATTGATAATGACTGATAATCTGAGTTGAAGTCTACTTTTGTGCTTTTATACTTCATTTTATGATTAGTCATAATTATTTAATGTGAAGAAATATTTAAATGTATAAAATGGGTCAACTATAGATTTTTTTAAGCTAAAATGCATTTGTATAGATATTTTGTTATAATTTTTATACATTATTGTACATCAGTCCAAATTATATTTTCCAAATATTGTATAAAAATTAGATTGTTGTGAAACAAGTTTTCTACAATGTTTCTTTGTTCTCTTGGGAGAAGTGATAGCTGACAAAATTTCTCCATTATTATTAACAGTAGTCAATGACCTTAAGTGGCTGTGTGGACATTGTCTTATTCATGGTAACGGCTAGCAGAAGGAAATCTGAAGCAGGCAATATTCATATCTTGCTATACATTTTTATTTCCTGCTATACATTTTATTTCAGCATGTGTTTCAAAAAATCTATGAACTTGTCTTCATGTAAAAATCTACCTGATTGCTTGACTCTTCTCTGTTTGAACCAGCAGAATTGCAAATCATTTGAGGATCAGAATGTGAAAATTCGTTTCTCTTTTAAAGATTCTGTAAGATTTGTTGCTGTGCCCAACTTTCAGAAGAGGAAAATCACACATGATGTTTACATAAGTAGCTTAAATATATTTATAGTGATCTATATTTACATAATAAAGTGCCCTCTTGTGAAACATTTCTGATACTGTTTTTAATGTATGTAGAAGTTTTAGAATTTACTGGGAGAATTAAATTTTAATAATTTTAGATTATTTACATGTCTTCTTAATATTCTGCTGTCAGAATATTATTTTAAAAATTATACAACTAAAAAATAAAGTAAAATAATAACATTCAGAGCCACTTTGAACATGCTTCTAATGTGTGTTTGTGGTGTGTGTGTGGGGGGTTGTATAGCTATATTATTACCTGTTTATGTTACTCTTACTTCCTGTTTTTCAGAAATAATCAGTGAAAAAAAATTAAATATTGGGAAGTACTGTTAAGACTTTAAATATAGATTTTTGCTATAAAAGAATATGTGTTGCTGCATCACAAACTAATTCATCAAGGATTGACAAAAAGGGAAGTAACGTAAATATAATTCAGAAGTTCTATTGGTTAATTCCAATTTAATACCTCTTTAAATAATCAAGGGAAGTTTATCACTTTTACAGAGAAGAACTTAGCAATAAATAAAATCTTAAAAACTGCTAAAAATCCCACAGAAGTGCCTTTTTTGGAGTCAGTTTTCAATAATTTAATTCCATCAAGAATCACTATATTTTGAGAATTTTAATATACCTGAGGATACTACATGCACAGGTGAAGAAGGTGCAAAGATACTCCTAAATATTGGGATTTTAACTTTGATGAAGCTGATCAAAGTTAAATAGGGAAGGACTACATAGGAGGTTTCCACTAGCTATAAATATTAATTGTAGTCCTTCCCTATTGATTATATGTATATATTTATATACATATATACATTTCTTCATACAGTCTACTGCTGATGGGCATTTCTGTTGATTTTAGAGCTTTGTTATTGTGAATAGGGCTGCAATGCACATTTCTGTCCATGTGTTGTTATGGCAGGATGAATTTTATTCTTTTGGGTATATACCCAAAAGACATCACTGGGGCAAATGGCAATTCTGTTTGAAGTTCTTTGGGAAATTGCCACATTGCTTTCGACAATGGCAGAACTAATTTACATTCCTATCAGCAGTGTATAAGCATTCACATTTGTTCACAAACTTGTTGACATCTATTATTTTTGGCCTTTTTATAATTGCTATTCTGACTGGTGTAAGATGGTATCTCATTGTAGTTTTGATTTGCACTTCTCTAATCAGAATGGTGTGAAATTTTGAACTGTAAGTCTAATTAAACCTCTTTTTCTTAAACAGACTAAGACAGTAAATTAGTACCAGGAGTGGGGTGGTCTTGAAAAGATACCTAAAAATGTGGAAGGGACTTTGGGTAACAGACACAGGTTGGAACAGTTTCGGGGGCTCAGAAGAAGACAGGAAAATGTGGAAAAGTTTGGAACTTCCTAGAAGCTTGTTGAATGGCTTTGCCCAAAATGCTGATAGTGATATAGACAATAACATCCAGGCTTAGGTGAGAAAATTTTTAGGAACTGGAGCAAAGGTGACTCTTGTTATGTTTTAGCAAAGAGACTTGTGGCATTTGGCACCTACCCTAAAGGTTGATTTTTGGAACTTTGAACTTGAGAGACATGATAAAGGGTATCTGGTGGAAGAAATGTCTAAGCAGAAAAGCATTCAAGAGGTGACTTGGGTGCTGTTAAAGGCATTTACTTTTATAAGGCAAGCATAATACAAAAGTTCAAAAAATTTCCAGCCTTACGATATGACAGAAAATAAAAACCCATTTTCTGAGAAGATATTCAAGCCAGCTGCAAAAATTTTCATAAATGATAAGCTGAATATTAATGCCCAAGACAATTAGGAAAATGTCTTCAGGGTATGTCAGAGATATTCACAGAAAATACTCTCATCACAGGCCTGGAGCCTAGGAGAAAATGGTTTCACAAGCCTGGCCCAGAGTCCCTGTGCTTTTGCAGTCTATCAAATTGGTGCCTTGTGTCCCAGACACTCCAGCCATGACTAAAAGGGCCAGGGTACAGCTTGGACTATTGCTTCTGAGGCTAGAAGCCCCATGCCTTGGTAGCTTCCACATGGCATTGAGCCTGTGAGTGCACAGAAGTCAAGAACTCAGGTTTGGGAAACTCTGCCTAGATTTCAGAAGATGTGTGGAAATGCCTGGATGCCCAGGCAAAAATTTGTGCAGGGGTGGGCCCTCATGGGGAACCTCTGCTTGTGCAGTGTGGAAGGGAAATATGGAGTCAGAGCCCCACACAGATTCCCTACTGGGGCACCACCTAGTGAAGCTGTGAGAAGAGGGCCACTGCCCTCAAGATCTCAGAATGGTAGATCCACTGACAGCTTGCACTGTGTTCCTTGAAAATCCACAAATACCAATGCCAGCCCATGAATGCAGCCAGGAGGGTGACTATATCCTGCAAAGCCACAGGGCCAGAGCTGCCCAAGACCATGGGAATTCAACTCTTGTATCAGTGTGACCTGGATGTGAGACCTGGAATCAAGGAGATTATTTTGGAGCTTTAAAATTTGACTGCTCCACTGGATTTTGAACTTGCATGGCCCCTGTAACCCCTTTGTTTTGGCCAATTTCTCCCCTTTGGAACAACTGTACTTATCCAACACCTGTACCCACATTGTATCTAGGAAATAACTAGCTTGCCTTTGATTTTTCAGGTTCATAGGTGAAAAAGACTTGCCTTGTCCCAGATGAGACTTTGGACTATGGACTTTAGGGTTCATGCTGGAAACAGTTAAGACTTTGGGGGACTGTTAGGAAGGCATGATTGGTTTTGAAATATGAGGGCATAAGATTTGGGAGGGGTTGGGAATGGGATGATATGGTTTGGCTATGTCCCTACCCAAATATTATCTTGAATTGAAGCCAGGCAGCCAAGTGGTCTAGCTCAGCAGTTTCCACCTTCATGGAGCTCAGCAAACTAAGATCCACTAGCATGAAATTCTTACTGCCAACATAGTAGTCTGAAGTCAACCTGGGACAGTTGAGCTTGGTGAGGGGAGAGGCATCTGCCATTACCAAGGCCTGGGTAGGTGCTTTCCCCCTCAAAGTGTAAACAAAACCAACAGGAAGTTTGAACTAGGCACAGGCCACAGTAGCTTGGCAAAGCCCCTGTAGCCAGACTGCTTCCCTAGATTTCTCCTGTCTGAGCAGGACATCTTTGAAAGAAAGGTAGCAGGCCCCATCAGGGGCTTATAGATGAAACTCCCATCTTCCTGGGTCAAAGCACCTGGGGGAGGGGGCAGCTGTGGGCACAGCTTCAACAGACTTACATATTTCTGCCTGCTAGTTTTGAAGAGAGCAGCAGATCTCCCAGAACAGCACTCAAGCTCTGATAAGAAACAGACTGTTTCCTCAAGTGTGGGTCCCTGACCTCTGTGCCACCTGACAGGGAGAAATCTGCCAGCAGGGGTTGACGAACACCTCATACAGGAGAACTCCAGCTGGCATCTGGTGAGTGCCCCTCTGGGACAATGCATCCAGAGGAAGGAACAGGCAGCAATCTTTATTTCTGCAGCCTCTGCTGGTAATTTTCAGGCAAACAGGGTCTAGAGTGAACCTCCAACAAATTCCAGCAGACCTGCTGCAGAGGGGCCTGTTAGAAGGAAAAATAACAAATGTAAAGGAATAACATCAACATAAAGAAAAAGGACATCAACATAGAAAACCCATCGAAATGTTGCCAACATCAAAGACAAAGGTAGTTAAATCTACAAAGATGAGGAAAAACAAAGGCAAAAAGGCTGAACATTCCAAAAACCAAATTGCCTCTTCTCCTCCAAAAGATCATGACTCCTCACCAGCAAAAGAGCAAAACTGAATGGAGAATGAGTTTGACAAATTGACAGAGGTAGGCTTCAGAGGGTGGTAATAACAAACTCCTTTGAGCTAAAGGAGCATGTTCTAACCCAATGCAAGAAACCTAAGAACATTGAAACAAAGGTTAGGGAAATTGCTAACTAGAATAATAAGTTTAGAGAAGAACACAAATGACATTATGGAGCTGAAAACACAGCACAAAAACTTTATGAAGCATACACAAGTATCAATAGCCAAACCCATCAGCTGGAAGAAAGGATATAAAAGATTGAAGGAAGATCAATTTAATGAAATAAAGTGTGAAGACAATATTAGAGAAAAAAGGAATTAAAGGAATGAACAAAGCCTTCAAGAAATATGAAACTATGTTAAAAGACCAAACCTATGTTTGATTGGTGTACCAGAAAGTGACAGGAAGAATGGAACCAAGTTGAGAAATGATCTTCAGAATATTATCCAGGAGAACTTTCCCAACCTAGCAAGACAGAACGATATTCAAATACAGGAAATACAGAGAACACCACAAAAATACTTTTTGAGAAGAGCAACCCCAAGACACATAAGCGTCAAATTCACCAAGGTTGAAATAAAGGAAAAAATGTTAAGAGCAGTCAGAAAGAAATATCAGGTTACCCACAAAGGGAAGCTCATCATACTAACAGCAGATCTCTCTGCAGAAACTCTACAAGTCAGAAGAGAGTGGGAACCAATATTCCACAATCTTAAAGAAAAGCATTTTCAACCCAGAATTTCATATCCAGCCAAACTAAACTTCATAAGAGAAGGAGAAATAAAATCCTGTACAGACAAGCAAATGCTGAGAGATTTTTATCACCACCAGGCCTGCTTTATGAGAGTTCCTAAAGGAAGCACTAAATATGGAATGGAAAAACTGGTACCAGCCACTGCAAAAGCATACCAAATTGTAAAGATCATTGTCACTATAAAGGAACTACATCAACTAATGGGCAAAATAACTAGCTAGCATCATAATGACAGGATCAAATTCACACATAACAATATTGACCTTAAATGTAATGGGGATAAGTGCCCCAATTAAAAGACACAGATAGGCAAATTAGATAGTCAAGACCCATTGGTATGCTGTATTCAGGAGACCCATCTCACATGCGAAGTCACATATAGGCTCAAAATAAAAGGATAAGAAATATTTACCAAGCAAATGAAAAAGAAAAAGAAAAAAATCAGGAGTTGAAATCCTAGTCTCTGATAAAACAGACTTTAAACCAACAAAGATCAAAAGAGACAAAGAAGGGCATTACATATTGGTAAAGGCATCAATGCAATAAAAAGAGCTAATCATCCTAAATATATATTCACCCAATACATGAGCATCCAGATACATAAAGCAAGTTCTTGGAGACCTACAAAGAGACACAGACTTCAACACAATAATAGTGGGAGACTTTAACACCCCACAGTCAATATTACAGAACAACAAGACAGAAAATTAACTGATATTCAAGACACGAACTAGGATCTGGACCAACCATACCTAATAGACAACTACAGAACTCTTAATCTCAAATCAACAGAATATACATTCTTCTCTGCACCACATCACTCTTATTCTAAAATTAATAACATAATTGGAAATAAAATACAACTCAGCAAATGCATAAAACAGAAATTATAAGAAACTGTTTCCCAGACCACAGGGCAAACAAATTAGAGTGCAGGATTAAGAAACTCACTTAAAACCACACAACTACATGGAAACGGAGCCACCTGCTCCTGAATGAATTCTGGGTAAATAACAAAATTAAGGCAGAAATAAATAAGTTATTTGAAACCAATGAGAATCAAGACGCAACATACCAGAATCTCTGGGACAGATAAGGCAGTATTTAGACGGAAATTTATAGCATTAAATGCCCACAGGAGAAAGCAGAAAAGATCTAAAATCAACATCCTAACATCAAAATTAAAAGAACTAGAGAAGCAAGAGCAAACAAATTCAAAAGCTAGCAGAAGACAAGAAAAAACTAAGATCAGAGCAGAACTGAATGAGATAGAGACACACACCAAAAAAATCCCTTCAAAAAAATCAATAAATCCAGGAGGTAGTTTTTTTTTTTTTTTAAAGATTAACAAAATAGATAGACCTAGCCAAACTAATAAAGAATAAAAGAGAGAGGAATTAAATAGACACAATAAAAAATAATAAAGGGGATATCACCACTGATTTCATAGAAATACAACTACCATCAGAGTATACTATAAACACATCTATGCCAATAAATGAAAAAATCTAAAAGAAATGGATAAACTCCTGGACACATACGCCCTCATGCTAAATCAGGAAAAAGCTGAATTCCTGAATAGACCTGTAACAAGTTCTTACATTGAAGCAGTAACAAATAGCCTAATCACGAAAATAAAAAGCCCAGGACCAGACGAATTCACAGCCGAACAACCGAATTCTATCAGAGATATAAAGATAAGCTGGTACCATTCCTTCTGAAACTATTCCAAACAATAGAAAAGAAAAGAGTCCTCCCTTACTCATTTTATGAGGCCCGCATCTGATAACAAAAAGTGTCAGAGACACACACACACACACAAATTTCGGGCCAATATCTCTGATGACTGTCAATGTGAAAATCCTCAATAAAATACTGGCAAACAGAATCCAGCAGCACATCCAAAAGCGTATCCACCATGATCAAGTTGCCTTCATCCCTGAGATGTGAGGCTAGTTCAATATAGCAAATCAATACATATAATTCATCACATAAACAGAACCGATAACAAAAACCACATGCTTATCTCAACATATGCAGAAAAGCCTTTCAATAAAATTCAACACCCCTTTATGCTAAACACACTCAATAAACTAGATATTGATAAAACATATCTCAAAATAATAAGAGCTATTTATGACAAACCCATAGCCACTATCATACTGAATAAGCAAAGTCTGGAAGTATTCTTTTTGAAAACTGGCACAAGACAAGGATGCCCTCTCTCACCACTCCTATTTAACATAGTATTGGAAGTTCTTCCCAAGGTAATCAGGCAAGAGAAAGAAATAAAGGGTATTCAAATAGGAAGAGAGAACGTCAAGTTGTCTCTGTTTGCAGATGACAGGATTGTATTGTATATTTGGAAAACCCCATCACCTCAGCCCAAAATCTCCTTAAGCTGATAAGCAACTTCAGCAATGTCTCAGGATACAAAATCAATGTGCAAAAAATCACAAGCATTTCTATACACCAATAATTGACAAACATATAGCCAAATCATAAGTGAACTCTCTTTCACAGTTGCTACAAAGACATTAAAATACCCAGAAATACAACTTATAAGGGATGTGAAAAACCTCTTCAAGGATAACTACAAACCACTGCTCAAGAAATTAAGAGAGGACAGAAACAAATGGAAAAACATTCTAACCTCATGAATAGGAAGAATCAGTATTGTGAGAATGGCCACACTGCCCAAGTAATTTACAGATTAAATGCTAACCCCATCAAGCTACCATAAACTTCACAGAATTAGAAAAACTACTTTAAATTTTATATGGAACCAAAAAAGAGCCCGTATAGCCAAGACAATCCTAAGCAAAAAGAAGAAAGCTGGAGGCATCACACTAACTGACTTTAAACTATACTATAAGGCTACAGTAACAAAAACAGCATGGTACTGGTAACAAAACAGATATATAGACCAATGGAACAGAACAGAGGCCTCAGAAATAATGCCAAACATCTACAACCACCTGATCTTTGACAAACCTGATGAAAACAAGCAATGGGGAAAGGATTCCATGTTTAATAAATGGTGTTGGGAAAACTGGTTAGCCATATACAGAAAAGAGAAACTGGACTCCTTCCTTACATCTTAATACAAAAATTAACTCAGATAGATTAAAGACTTAAACATAAGATCTAAAACCATGAAAACCCTAGAAGAAACCATTTAGGACATAGGCATGGACAAAGACTTCCTGACTAAAACATCAAAAGCAAGGGCAAGAAAAGCCAAAATTAAAAAATGGGATCTAGTTAATCTAAAGAGCTTCTGTACAGCAAAAGAAACTATCACCAGAGTGAACAGGCAACCTACAGGCTGGGAGAACATTTTTGCCATCTATCCATTTGACAAAGGGCTAACTAATATCCAGAATCTACAAAAAACTTAAATTCACAAGAAAAAAACAACCCCATCAAAAAGTGTGTGAAGAATATGAACAGACACTTCTCAAAAGTGGCCAAGAAACATATGAAAAAAAGCTCATCATCACTGGTCATTAGAGAAATGCAGATCAAAGCCACAATGAGATACTATCTCAAACCAGTTAAAATGGTGATCATGAGTGAACTCTCATTCACAATTGCTACAAATAAAATAAAATATCCAAGAATACCACTTACAAGGGATGTGAAGAACCTCTTCAAGGATAACTACAAACCACTGCTCAAGAAATTCAAAGGACTCAAACAAATGGAAAAACATTCCATCCTCATGAATAGGAAGAATCAATATTGTGAAAATGGCCACATTGCTCAAATAATTTACAGAGTCAATGCTATCCTCATCAAGCTACCACTGACTTCACAGAATTAGAAATGCTAATGAAATAGAATGCTTTTACATTGTTGGTGGGAGTGTAAATTAGTTCAACCATTGTGGAAGACAGTATGGTGAATCCTCACGGATCTAGAACCAGAAATACCATTTGACCAAGCCATCCTATTACTGAGTATATACCCAAAGGATTATAATTTATTCTACTATAAAGACACATGCATCTGTATATTTATTGTAGCACTATTCACAATAGCAAAGACTTGGAACCAACCCAAATGTCTATCCATAATAAACTGCATAAAGAAAATGTGACACATATACATTATGGAATACCATGCAGCCATAAAAAAAGATGAGTTTATATTTTTGCAGGAACATGAAGTTGGAAACCATAATTCTCAGCAAACTAACACAAGAACAGAAAACCGAACACCACATCTTCTCACTCATAAGTTGAAGTTGAACAAAAATCCCCTTACCAAATCTGTTAAGTGCATAGTAAATGCCCTTATTTAGGTACCTAAAAGTAATGTTTTTGTCTCTAATGAATAGCTTTCTCCAAAGTGCCATTTCTTAAATTTTACTCACACAAGACTCTTCTTAATGTTTGAACAATGAATATAATGCTACTCCAAGTTAATCCCCTCACTGTCTGAAAATGCAGAAGTTTTCAGGGTTAAACAGTTTCCTAGAAGCTTAGGGAAAACTCACTGCATAGGCAGTCTCTGCCTTATGAATGCCTATCTGTACAGGCTTTAGAGGCTGTGCTGATACCATGCATTTCTGTTCCTGAGGCTGGTCCTGACAGCTCTCAGCTTACAGACCTTGTGGACAGGAGTCACACTCATTGTGGTCATCTTGGAGAGGTCAGCGATTATGGTATCAGGATGCAGAGTAAGTGTTGCCTTAAAATTTCTTCTTGATGGAGCAGTTAAGAAAGTTCATGCATTTGTTTGTCTGCCTGTCCAGTCATCAAATCCTGAGTGTGACCTAGTGAAAGTCATTGGTTAGTTACTAAGGACATAAAGACCAATACACCCCAGACTCTGCCCTCAAGAAGCTGGAGATCCAGGAAAGGGGACAGGGAGATAAACAAGTAAAAGTGTTACTGTACTTTGACAGGTGTGTCTAGGGTGCCATGTAATCATTGAAAGGAAGCACCTGGTTCTACATTGGGTGAAGTGGTTTAAGAAAGGCCTGAGAGAGGAAGCCTAAGAGTTGTAGCATTTCTGGAAGAGGAAATCCAGCAAACACAGGCATGGAAGTGTAAGATAGCCCAGGCTGTTGAGCACTGTGAGCCATGCAGCACAGCTGGAGCAAGGCCATAAGAAGACATGGCTCCACAGGTGTTTGAATGCTAACTTTTTAAATTTTTTAGATATAGGTTCTTGCTCTATCACCCAGGATAGGGTGCACTGATTTGATGATACCTCACCATACCCTCAAACTCCTGGGCTAAAGGAATCTTTCCACCTCAGCCTCTTGAGTAGCTGGGAGTACAGACTGGTGCCAACACGCCTATTTAAAACAATTTTTTTGAAATAGGGTCTCACTATGTTGCCCAGGCTGGTCTCAGATTCCTGGCCATAAGTGATCCTCTCACCTCAGCCTCCCAAGAAGTTGGAATTATAAGTGAACCTGTAGTTACAGGTCCACCCTGCCCACCTCTAACAGTCTTAAGACAGCAAACATAGGCATTCTGGTTAGTTTTATTCTGCTGGCTTTCAGAAAAGGTAGGTCTGAACTATCATCTCATTAGCAATACAATTTATCTTGAATCCAGTACTGTGAAAGGCAAACCTACCTTTAAAATTTATGATAGATTTTATATTCTGAGACTTTGCTGAAGTTGCTTATCAGTTTCAGGAGTTTTTGGGCTGAGGTGATGGGGTATTCTAGGTATACTATCATGTCGTCTGCAAATAGAGACAATTTGGCTTCCACCTTTCCTATTTGAATACCCTTTATTTCTTTTTCTTGCCTGATTGCTCTGGCTAGAACTTCCAGTACTATGTTGAATAGGAGTGGTGAGAGAGGGCATCCTTGTCTAGTGCCGGATTTCAAAGGGAATGCTTCCAGTTTTTGCCCATTCAGTATGATATTGGCTATTGGTTTGTTGTAAATAGCTTTTATTACTTTGAGATACGTTCCGTCAATACCGAGTTTATTGAGGGTTTTTGTCAAATGCCTTCTCTGTGTCAATTAAGATAATCATGTGGTTTTTGGTTTTGGTTCTGTTTGTGTAGTGAATTAAGTTTATAGACTTGCGTATGTTGAACCAGCCTTGCATCGCTGGGATGAATCCTACTTGATCATGATGGAAGTCACAAGCATTCCTATACACCAATAACAGACTTAAAGAGAGCCAAATCAAGAATGATCTGCCATTCACAATTGCTACAAAAAGAATAAAATACCTAGGAATACAACTTACAAGGAACGTAAGGGACCTCTTCAAGGAAAACTACAAACCACTGCACAACAAAATAAGAGAGGACACAAACAGAGGGAGAAACATTACATGTTCATGGTTAGGAGAAATCAATATTGTGAAAATGGCCATACTGCCCAAAGTAATTTACAGATTCAATGCTATCCCCATCAAGCTACCAATGACCTTCTTCACAGAACTGGAAAAAACCACATTAAACTTCATATGAAACCAAAAGAGAGCCTGCATAGCCAAGTCAATTCTAAGTAAAAAGAACACAGTGGGAGGCATCACACTACTGGACCTTTAACTAACCTACAATGCTACAGTAATCAAAACAGCATGGTACTGGTACCAAAACAGAGATATAGACCAATGGAACAGAACAGAGGCATTGGAGGCAACGCAACATATCTACAACCATACAATCTTTGATAAACCTGACAAAAACAAGCAATAGGGAAAGGATTCCCTGTTTAATAAATGGTGTTGGGAAAACTGGCTAGCCATGTGCAGAAAGCAGAAACTGGACCCCTTTTTGACACCTTACACTAAAATTAACTCCAGATGGATTAAAGCTTAAACATAAGACCTGGCACCATAAAAACCCTAGAAGAAAATCTAGGCAAAACCATTGAGGACATAGGAGTAGGCAAGGACTTCATGACCAAAACACCAAAAGCATTGGCAGCAAAAGTGAAAATAGACAAATGGGACCTAATCAAACTCCACAGCTTTTGCACGGCAAAAGAAACAGTCACTAGAGTGAATCGGCAACCAACAGAATGGGAAAAACTTTTTGCAGTTTACCCATCTGACAAAGGGCTGATATCCAGAATTTACAAAGAACTCAAACAGATTTACAGGAAAAAAACAAGCCCATTCAAAAATGGGCAAAGGATATGAACAGACATTTTACAAAAGAAGACATACATGAGGCCAACAAACATATGAAAAAATGCTCATCATCACTGGTCATTAGAGAGATGCAAATCAAAACCACATTGAGATACCATCTCACGCCAGTTAGAATGGCGATCATCAAAAAATCTGGAGACAACAGATGCTGGAGAGGATGTGGAGAAATAGGAACACTCTTACACTCTTGGTGAGAGTGTATATTAGTTCAACCATTGTGGAAGACAGTGTGGTGATTCCTCAAGGACCTAGAAATAGAAATTCCATTTGACCCGGCAATCCCATTACTGGGTATATATCCAAAGGACTATAAATCGTCCTACTATAAAGACACATGCACACGAATGTTCATCGCAGCACTGTTTACAATAGCAAAGACCTGGAACCAACCTAAATGCCCATTGATGATAGACTGAACTGGGAAAATGTGGCACATATACACCATGGAATATTATGCAGCAATCAAAAATGATGAGTTCATGTCCTTTGTAGGGACATGGATGAATCTGGAGAACATCATTCTTAGCAAACAGACACAAGAACAGAAAATGAAATACCACATATTCTCACTCATAGGCGGGTGATGAATAATGAGAACACATGGACACAGGGAAGAGAGTACTACACACTGGGGTCCATTGTGGGGAATAGGGGAGGGACAGCGGGGCAGGGGGAGCTGGGGAGGGATAGCCTGGGGAGAAATGCCAAATGTGGGTGAAGGGGAGAAAGGCAGCAAGACACACTGCCATGTGTGTACCTATGTAACTATCTTGCATGTTCTGCACATGTACCCCAAAACCTAAAATGCAATTAAAAAAAAATTTATGATAGAGCCATATTGCTCCTGAATTTTCAATCTTTTAATAATATCATCACTCAGATAGCCCTCCACTATTTTACAAGCCTTAAAGATTTTTTAGTTTGGCATGAATAATCAACAAACTCCAAATGACTAGGTTAAATTCTGAATCTACAGATGAAAACATTACAACTTTACCTTATCATTTGCATGAACATAGTTTAGTATAAGGACCATTATGGGCTTTTCTTGTTCTTTTTGGGTTGAAGTCTTGCTCTGTCACCCAGGCTGGAGTGCAGAAGCGTGATCCTGGCTCACTGAAGCCTCTATCTCCCAGGTTTAAGTGATTCTCCTGCCTCAGCCTCCCAAGTAGCTGGGGCTATAGGCATGAGCTACCACACCTGGCTAATTTTTTTTTGTATTTTTAGTAGAGATGGGTTTTCACCATGCTGACCAGGCTGGTCTTACTTTGTTTTCCAGATTGAAAAGATTACACCAAGTCTCACTCTGATGTGTAGTACTATGAATGCCTCTTAGCAGTCAGGGTCTGTGCATGCAGTGGAGTCTTGCCCTTCCTAATCCTTTCATTCACATCTAATACAGGGCTGCCACAACTGCTCAGCACAGCTCAGGAATGGCCTTCAGAAAGAGTTATCATCTATTTGTCTGTTCATTCATTCATTCAACAATCATATATATATGTGTAAGTGTAATGATATATAATATAAATACACATTTATATTATTAATAATAATCTGGGCAGAGGGAATGGCTCTGGTATGTGTAAAAGGTGACAAAAATGTGTGGCTAGAGGGGTTGGGTGCATTAACAGTGGAAGTTCAGAGTGACAAGCTAAATCACATAGGGATTTGTAGACAAGAAATTTTAGAAGTAAATGATGCAGAGCCATGAGACAGTCTTTAATGGGGGATTGATAAGATCTGATTTACTACTTACATATAAGGAGTTATTACATGACCATACGGTCATAGGAAATTCTTCTTATGAATGACTGTGTTTTCCAAAGATGGCCATACCTATGTATTTATCCCTTTCTAAACATGTCTGATATGGTCTGGCTTTGTCCTCACCCAAATCTCATCTTGAATTGTAGCTCTCACAATTCCCATGTGTTGTGGGAGGGACCTGGTGGGAAATAATTGAATTATGGGGGCAGTTTTTCCCAGACTGTTCTTGTGGTAGTGAGTAAGTCCCATGAAGTCTGATGGTTTTATAAGGAGAAACCTATTTCCCTTGGTTCTCATTCTCTCTTTGCCTGTCACCATGTAAGACATGCCTTTTGCCTTCCAGCGTGATTGTGAGGCCTCCCCAGCCATGTGGAACTGTGAGTTTATTAAACACCTTTTTCTTTATCAATTAAAACAAAAAAGATAACACATGAACACAGTAAGGGGAACATTACAAACTGGGGCCTGTCAGGGAGTGGGGGCCTAGAGGAGGGACAGCATTAGAAGAAGTACCTAATGTAGATGATGTGTTAATGGGTCAGCAAACCACCATGGTATCTACATTAGGTATTTTTCCTAATGCTATCCCTCCTCTAGGCCCCCACCCCTGACAGACCCTGGTGTGTAATGTTCCCCTTCCTATGTCCATGTGTACTCATTGTTCAACTTCCATTTATTGTATACCTATGTAACAAACCTGCACATTCTGCACATATATTCCAGAACTTAAAGTATAGTAAAAAAAAAAAAAGAGAAAGAAAAAGTAAAAAATGTATATCTTGCAGTTGTTGAGTAGAATATTCTGTAAATATCTGTTAAGTTCATTTTTTATAGGCTATTGTTTATGCCCATTTTTTTCTTTGTTGACTTTCTGTCTTGATGACCTATCTAGTGCTGCCAGTGGAGTGTTGAAATCCCCCACTATTATTGTGGTGGTGTCAATCTCTTTTCTTTAGTCTAGTAGTAATTTGTTTTATAAACTTGGGAGCTCTAATGTTAGGTGCATGTATTTTAAATTGTAATATTTTCCTTTTGGATAAATCCTTTTATCATTGTATAATGTCCTGTTCAATTTTTTTTTTTTTTTTTTTTTTTTACTATTTTTGCTTTAAAGTGTGTTTTATCTGACATAAGAATAGCTTCTCCTGCTTGCTTTTGGCTTTCATTTGCATGGAATATCTTTTTTCACTTTTTTACTTTAAGTTGATGTGAATTCTTATGTGTTAGTCTCTTGAAGATAGCAGATACCTGATTGGTGGATTTTTATACATTCTGCCAATGTGTATCTTTTCAGTGGAGCATTTTAGGTGACTCATTTTCAATGTTAGTATTGGGATGTGAGGTACTGTTCTATTCTCCTGTTAGATGTTGCCTAAGTACTTTTTTAAAAAAATTGTTGTATTATTGTTTTATAGGCCTTCTGAGATTTAGGTCCTAAGAAGATTCTTTTTTGGTATATTTTGAGGTTTTCTTTCAAATTTTTGAACTTTCACTATTTCTTATAGTGCCGATGTGGTAGTGTTGAATTCTCTCAGCATTTGTTTGAGAAAAGATTATCTCTCCTTCATTTATGAAGGTCAGTTTCACTGGATAGAAAATTGTTGACTGACAATTATTTTGTTTCAAGAGGCTAAAGGTAGGACCCCCATCCCTTCTGACTTGAGAGCTTTCTGCTGAGATATCAGCTGTTAATCTCATAGGTTTTCTTTTATAGGTTACCTGATGTTTTCATCTCACAGCTTTTAAGATGTTTTTCTTCACTCTGACTTTAGATAACCTCATGACAATTTGGATGATAATTTTTTTGCGATTAATTTTAGGGAATTCTTTGAGCTTCTTGTATTTGGATGTCTCAATCTCCAGCAAACAGGGGAAATTTTATTCAATTTTTCCCTCAACTAAGTTTTTCAAATATTTAGATGTCTCTTCTTCCCCGGATCAGACAGCCTGGTAGCCCCGTTGGGTGGCTAGACCCAGAAGAATAATAACAATCACTGCAGTCTGGCTCTTAGAAAGCTTAATCCCTAGGAAAGGGGAGCATGCCACATCAAGGGATCGCCCCATGGGGCAAAAGAATCTGAATAGTAGGCCATGAGTTTCAGATCTTTCCAATTTTGGGTAGTTTTTCACAGCATAGACAATTGAAGTGCTGGGTGCAGTAGGGAAAGTCTACACTTATACCCTAACAAGCAGATAGCAGGTAGCATCTCTGATCATGAAGGACCTTGGAGAGGGGGGTCCATATTTCCCCTGGCACTCCAGAGCAGGCACAGCTGGGGTGGTCCCCGCAGGAATGCAGTATGGAGGCACCTATAGACAGTCTTTCTGGAACAATCCAGAGTGAGTGAAGCGCCACAGGAGGTGCACACTCTAGATTCTAACCCCTTTCTGGTAATGTTTTTTGGTGAACCATAGAAGGGATAATACTAAAGAAACCCCTCTGACTCAAAGGAAATAGACTGCAATACTGATTTGCTGAGCTTGGGTAAGGATTAGGGTACCTGGGTAAAGGATGGGATTGGGTTAGAAACCCAAGTTAGAGGAGTTAGAGTCTCTCCTAAGACAGAGAGGGTTAAAGATTCCTCTCATTTAAGGCAAGAATGCTGACCTGACCTGGGGTTCGAGGCCCAACTTAGGAAGGTTAGAATGCTTACTAAGATTTAGGGAGTTAGAAAGCCCCTCTCAGTAAAGTCCCTCTCATCTAAGGATGGGTTAGGCACCATGGGATGTTAATTTTTATGCTCTTTGTATTAACCTGCCTTTGTCCTCTTGCTGCATGAATCAATTTGCTGTCTCAGTTTCATCGTCATTTTCAGAAGACTTCATTTAGCTGGTCTTAGATATTTAACCTACTCTTTCCCTGTGTGCCTCCTATTTTCTGTCCATTTGCTGGTGAAACATTGAGAACAAAAATATTGAAGGCTCTGTCTCTAAAATTGCTGACTGAGATTTGGCATTTAAAAGCTATGAGGAATAAGATTAGATAGATGTGGTTATGTTTTGTTGTAGTTATGCCCACTAGGTGTGATCAAGAAGGATAAGGGTGGAAATCAGGGAACTTTTCTCTTTGCTGTTTCATTTCATTTACACACTAAAAAAAATAAATAAATAAAAAATAAAAATTAAAAAAACCCCACTTCTTTCCTGTCTTTGATTCAGGCAAATCAGCTTTGCTTATCCAATCCACGCTTCCACTATTGCCCAGAGCCTGCATGCTCTGGTCATTCCCGTCTAAATCCTTTTCATTTCCTTTGCCTTAGTCAACATTTCTTTTGTTGGATTCCATGTTGTGGTTTGTCTAAGATTTATTGCTCAGCTCATTTATATTATTCAGATAGTGTGATAAGAGAATTCAGTTATTAACAGGGATCCCCTCATTAATGCAGTTGGCCTTTAAAACCTCTTATCCCTTTTAGTGGAAGTTGGCCAGTTGCAATACAATTTCACAGATTTCAAAGTTTTTTTTCAATATCACCTGCCTCCTTTGTGGAAACCACAGCATCAAACCCAAAGGACTCAGCTAGAATGTATTCTTGAATACTGGGAACAGTTTAAACTAAATGGGCTTAAGAAGAGGAGTAAACCGGTATTTCTATTATTATTTGGAAAAACAAGAGCAATTGCCTCCTACTGGAATTATAGCCTTTAATACTATACTAAACTTGATTTGTTTTGTAAGTGGGAGGGAAAATGAGATAAAAAAGCATATGTTCAAGAATTTTTGCTGCTCAGTCAGGATAAAACCCAGCAGCAGACACATGCATGTTTGATGAAATGAGAGGATGAAAAAGAACTCAACATACTAGATGATCTCCTAGTGCAAGCACCCCCAGTTCAATGGGCATTTTTGGGGTGGAGTAGAACCTCCTTTTGTCAGCTCTGAAAGTCCAGATGTGTTGACCCTTTCTCCCTCTAGTCCTCTGGAAAGTTCTTTTGAGAACCTTTGATCCCCTCCTCCTTACCTGTCTAATTCCACTGTATACCCACCACTCCCTGAGAAATCTAGCCTTATCAGTACTACTCATAGTGGATCCTCTTATCAACTCCCAGAGGGAAATCTTTATCCACTTAGAGAGGTAGAAAATGAGAAAAAAGGCACTGTAAAAGTACATGTCCCCTTTCCTATGCCTGATGTTGTTATATGTAAAAAGAAGTTTGGTCATTTATCTGAAAATTCAGAAAAAATCATAGATGAATTTGAGAAACTAACTCTAATCTATAGTTTAACTTGGCAGGATCTGCATATTTTGTTGCCTCTGTGTTGTACAGTGGATGATAAACAATGCATTTTGGGGACAGCTATAATCCATGCAGATAAAGTATTGGCTCGCAGCTCTAATCATCATATATATTTGGCAGGAGGTATAGCAGTTTCAGATAAAGATCCATAATAAAGATATCAAAGGTGAGGACTTCGGGAGGACAGATCATATCATTGCTTGTTTGTTGGAAGGGATGAAGGAATGTATAACAAAACCTGTTAACTATGAAAAGGTTAAGGAAGTTTCTCAGAGTAAAGATGAGAATTCAGCTTTGTTTCAAGGATGTTTAGTTGAGCAATTAGGAAATAAACTAACACTGATCCTGCCTCAAGGGAAGGAAAGACCCTTTTGGGAATACCTCTTATAAGCCAGTCTGCCCATTATGTCAGTAGGAAACTACAAAAATCAACTATCAGTCCCCAGACTCCTATGGAACAGCTTTTGGAGATGGCATTTTTAGTTTTGAATAACAGGAACAGAGCATAGGAAGCAGAAAGAGCTTAGAAAGCATATTGGAGTAGTACTTCACTATGGGTAGTACTGACAAGGCTAGGTTTCTCAGGCAGTGGTGGGTACTGAGTAGAACTAGACAGGTAAGGAGAAGGGGATTTGCTAGTTGACTTTAGATTTGTTCAGAAACTTTAAGCTGTCATTGAGGCTGTTGTTTCCATACATTTTATAGTGCCCAATCCCCACATGCTGTTAGCCCAGAAAGAACAAGAAGGATCTCCACTAAAGTGCAGCTCTTGGCTACAGTCTTAAGCTCACCTCCCACATGGGGTTTCCCTCCTGGGTCTTGGCCTAAACAAGGGATGCAGAAAGGTTGAAAGCCCAAAGCTGGGCATCCAAGTTACCATACCTTGGGCATAAATCAGTGTGCACATTGCAAATAAACTGGCCATTGAAAGAAGGGCTGCCTAGCACTCTTAAAGGATTCGTCAGTACCAGAGCCAATGATAGCTGAAATAACCAGTCAAGCTCAAGAGTGTGACACAGAACCTGAGACCTTCTGCCCCAGTTTCCGTTGGACAACTAGCCATGTATCTGGAGCAGCTTTGGGTAACCCTTGACGTGGCAGGTAAGAATATTAACTTTCTTCTCAATATTGGAGCTGCTTACTCTATTTTGACTCATTATAATGGGCCTCTGTCACCCAGAAACTGAATGGTCATAGGGATAGATGGAAAAGCTCATGGAACCATTTTACATATTGTTTAAGCTGCTCTTCACCTCTGTTTACTTCTATGCCTTCCTTATTATGCCTGAGTACAAACCTCCTTGTTGGAAAGGGATTTGTTGACTCATCTGCAAACAGTGGTATCTTTTGGAAATCAAAGCAGATAAGGGATTTCTCCTTTTCCTTTCCCATGATAAGGAAGAAAAGTCAATAGGGGACTTATCTAGTTTACCTGTTGAAGAAACCTCCCAAGAAAATCCTATAATATGAGACACTAAGGTTCCAGGCAAAGTGTTAAACATTCTCAAATTTTGCATCCAACTTAAGCCTGGTGCTCCATACCCCTGGTAAGAGATGATAACCCTTAAAGCCAGAGGCACAAAGAGGGATCAAACCATTAATAGCTAAGTTTTTGCAATTTGGTTTGTTAAGGCCTGTGAATCTCCTTATAATAGGCCACTTTTGCTAGTTAAAAAGGCAAACAGAGACTTTAGATTTGTTCAAGATCTTTAAGATGTCAAGGAGGCTGTTGTTTCCATAGATTTTATAGTCTCCAATTCCTACATGCTGTTACCCCACATCCCTGGAGATGCCAATTGGGTTTACGGTCTTAGATCTTAAGGATGCCATTTTTTAAATTCCGGTACACCCTGATTCACAATTCATCTTTGCCTTTGAATAGACTGATTCTGATAGTCATTTGGTTTCCTAACTAACTTGGATAATTCTTCCCCAGGAGTTTAGGGACAGCCCTCATTTGTTAGGAAATGCATTGGCTAGAGAATTAAGAATGTTACAATTAAATAAAACTATTATCCAACATATGGATGACTTATTGGTTGCTAGCCCAACCAAGAGAGACTCAGATAAAAATACCATTAAGTTGCTAAATTTTCCGGGAGCTAATGAGTATAGTGTCTTGCTGCATTTTTTAGGATTTCAACTCAAAAGTTTAAAAACTTAAGATATATCCTAACACTTGGCACCCAGGCAATAGCACCAAAATGAAAGCTATCTTGGGTGTTCCAGAATACTAAACTAGAAAGCAGCTTTGAGTTTTCCTAGGGATGGCAGACTTTTGTGATTTATGGGTGCCTAGATTTGAGCATATAGCTAAGCCTTTATATGAGGCCCTGAAAGGAGCAAATATAGATCTGTTTGAATGGGATAGTAATTGTGAACAAGCCTTTAAAGCCTGAAAATAATGATAATAATAATAATAATAATAATAATAATAAGGATCAGCTCCTTCCCTAGAGATACCTAATCTTGATAAAGCATTTTTCCTTTATACTGATGAAAAACAAGAAACAACCCTAGGTGTCGTTGTCCAGAAGCTGGGAAATATCCCCCAAGCAGTGGGATATTTTTCTAAACAATTAGATCACATCACTTCAGGATGGCCTGGATGCCACAGGGTAGTTGCAGCAACTGCTCTTTTAGTAAATAAAGCCAATGAACCACCTTTAGGACAACATCTGGAGGTTTTAATTCCATACCAATACAAAAGTTCAAGTTAAAGTCATCCACACATTGAATAAGAGTGCCTTATTTACTTGTAACATTCTTAATTCTCTAGCCAATCCATCTCCAAATGCAAGCTAAAGGACACCAGTGGATGACAGGGGGACTGAAATATCAGCCTTTGCTGCTAGACAGTCCTTATGTAACTCTTAAGGTATGCCATACTTACCATACGTTGAATTCAGCTACCTATTTTCCTGAACCCACAGGTACCCTACATCATTCTTGTATACAAGTTATTGGGCAAGTTTACTCCAGCCAGCCAGATTTAAAGGACAAGCCTCTAGATAATTATGAGGTAAAATGGTTTACGCATAGAAGTAACTTTGTGCACCAGGGAAACAGGAAAGCTGGACATGCAGGCATGCTGTTGTCAGTTAACACAAGATATTTGAATCTCGGGCCTTACCAGCTTCTACCTCTGCTCAAAAGACCAAATTAGTAATGCTTAGTAGAGCCCTGGAATAGTGAAAGGACTTGAGAATCAATATTTACACCAATTCTAGTATGCCTTTCTGGTACTTCATCCTCATGCTTCTATCTGGAATGAACAAGAATTCTGAACTGCTAAAGGTTCCCATTTAAAACATTATTTGAAAATTCTGAATCTATTGGATGCTGTTTTGCTGTCCAAGTAAGTAGCTGTAATTCATCACATATGGCATCAAAAAGGAGACTGTAGTGTGGCAAAGGGAAACTTCTTTGCAGATGTGGCAGCTAAGGCAGCTGCCTTAAAGGAACCAGTTGGACTTTTAGGCATATTAGTGCACTCTGCCCCAGTGACACAACCAAGACAAGAATGGGCTAAAGGTCAGGGCTTAATTCAAGATTCTTCTGGGTGGTTTATCAATGAAAACAAACTGTTGACATTAGTTGCTAATCAGTGGAAAATAGTTAAACATTTGCATGACTCTTCTCATTTGGGAAGAGAATCCCTGTTTCAATTGATGTCTTGCCTTTTTATAGAATAAGGCTTACTTAAAACAGCAAAGCAGGTAACTCATGCCTGTGAACTCTGTGTCCAGAATAATCCAAATAACCAATCTTTACCTCTTCCTTTAGTACATCCTGTTCAGCATAGAGGTATGTTCCCTAGTGAAGATTGACAAGTAGATTATACTCAGATGCCCCCATGTAAAGGGTTTAAATATTTATTAGTATTCATCACCATCTTTACCTGTTGGATCTGAGCTTTTTCTACCAGGTAGAAAAAGGCAATTGAGGTTTATAACTTCCTATTAAAGGAAATAATTTCTAGATTTGGGCTGCCTAAGAGCTTGAAGAGTGATAATGGCTGAACTTTCACAGCAACAATTACCTAAACATATCTTCAGTTCTAGGAATTCAGTACTGCATTCACTTGACATGGAGGTGACACTCTTCAGGGACAGTGGAAAGAGCCAATCAACCTCTAAAAGGGACCCTTGCTAAACTATGCCAGGAAACATCAGAAACCTGATTGTGTTTATTGCTTGCAGCCTTGTTGCATGTTCAAGTGGCTTCCCGGGCAATCTGCAGCTCAGCTCTTTGGAAATAATGTATAGAAGGCCTTCCTTAACTACAGACTTCCTAATAGACATATACTTTAAAGCTACAAAATTCTGTAATCACGTAGGACAAGTGCAAAAGACACTCCTTGAGTGTGGAAATCAAAGACTCCCTTCCTCTACTAAGGAAGAGAATCTTTTAACAAATTTTCTAGGAATAAACAACTGGATCCACTTATCTCAAATTAAATCTGTCTCTTAAGAAGTTCCACACGTGACAGAACAAAAGAGACTGATCCCACATATTGTTGTAAGGCAAGCAGGGACCTCCAGATCCTGTTCAGGAGAAAAAAAGGATGGGTAACTGAGATGTAGATTGGCATTCTACTTTTGGGTATAAATTGGAATCACACAGAAAGTAACTTATTTGCTGAGCGGGCAGACTTTAGCCTCTCTACATAATCAGACAGACTCTTGAGTGTATGGAGAATTGCCACTTTCCTCCACTGCCATGTTGCCCTGGCATATTCAACTAGTCAACCTAAGTTTGTGGGGATTTTATTATAGTTGGGAAACTGAACATTGTAAAAATAGCCCCTCTTTTCCCATTATCATAGCCATACAAGCCTTACCCTCCTCTCTCCTATGGAGAGACAAGAAGGCATCTTTTTATCTAATTAGGAAACAGCTAAATTTTACCCCAACTTTAGGTTGTACTGTACACAATGGACTTGGGCAGATGACAGCTGTTCAAGTACAGGTACCATCAAAGAGCTTCTGTTTTGAAAATAAAATGTGCAAAAATTGCAAGCATTCTTATGCACCAATAATAGACAAACAGAGAGCCAATCATGGGTGAATTCCCATTCACAATTGCTACAAAGAGAATGAGATACCCAGGAATACAACTAACAAGGGATGTGAAGGACCTCTTTAAGAACTACAAACTACTGCTCAAGGAAATAAGAGAGGAGACAAACAGATGGAAAAGCATTCCATTCTCATGGTTAGAAAGAGTCAATATCATAAAAATGGCCATACTGCCCAAAGTAAAATTTATAGATTCAATGCTATCCCCATCAAGCTACCATTGACTTTTGTCACAGAATTGAAAAAAACCACCTTAAACTCTATATGAAACCAAAAAACAGCCCGCATAGCCAATATAATTTTAAACAAAACAAAACAGCAACAACAAAAACAAAGCTGGAGGCATTACGCTATCTGACTTAAACTATATTACAATGCTACTGCAATCAAAACAGCATAGTCCTGGTACCAAAACAGAGATATAGATAAATGGAACAGAACAGAGGCCTCAGAAATAATGCCACACAACTACAACTGTCTGATCTTTGGCAAACCTGATAAAAACAAGCAATGGGGAAAGGATTTCCTATTTAATAAATGGTGTTGGGAAAACTGGCTAGACATATGCAGAAAGCTGAGGCTGGATCCCCTCCTTATATCTTACACAAAAATTAACTCTAGATGAATTAAAGATTTAAATATGAGGCCTAACACCATAAAATCTCTAGAAGAAAACCTAGGCAATACCATTCAGGACATAGGCATGGGCAAGGACTTCATGACTAGAACACCAAAAGCAATTGCAACAAAAGCCAAAATAGACAAATGGGATCTAGTTAAACTTAAGAGCTTCTGCACAGCAAAAGAAACTATCAATAGAGTGAACCAGCAATCAACAGAATGGGAAAAATTTTTTTAGAATCTATCCATTTGACAAAGGGCTCATCTGCAGAATCTACAAAGAACAAACAAATTTACAAGACAAAACAACCCCATCAAAAAGTGGGCAAAGCATATGAACAGACACTTTTCAAAAGGAAACATGCAGCCAATAAGAAAAAATGCACATCATCACTGGTTATTAGAGAAATGCAAATCAAAACCACATTGAGATACCACCTCACACCAGTTAGAATGGCAATCATTAAAAAATCAGGAGACAGTAGATGCTGGAGAGGATGTGGAGTGATAGGAATGCTTTTACACTGTTGGTGGCAGTATAAATTAATTCAAACTTTGTGGAAGACAGTGTGGCAGTTCCTCAAGGATCTAGAAATAGAAATACCATTTGACCCAGCAATCCCATTACTGGGTATATATCCAAAGGATTATATATTGTTCTATTATAACGACACATGCACACGTATGTTTATTGCGGCATTGTTTACAATAGCAAAGACTTGGAGCAAACCCAAATGTCCATCAATGATAGACTGGGTAAAGAAAATGTGGCACGTATGCACCATGGATTACTATGCTGCCATAAAAAGGGATGAGTTCATGTCCTTTGCAAGGACGTGGATGAAACTGGAAACCATCATTCTTAGCAAACTGACACCAGAACAGAAAACCAAATACTGTATGTTCTCACTCATAAGTCAGTGTTGAATAATGAGAACACATGGACACAGGTAGAGGAACATCACACACCAACGTCTAGCAGGTGGAGGACTAGGGGAGGGATAGCATTAGGTGAAATACCTAATGTAGATGACCGGGCGATGGATGCAGCAAATCACCACAAGGGCAGGTGGATACCTATGTAACAAACCTGCACAATCTGCACACATACCCCAGAACTTAAAGTATAATAAATAAGTTAGAAAAAGAAAAGAAAGTCACAGGAATAGTCACCACCAGACTAGAACTCATGATACTGGATGGTTACCACCTCTAGAATGTAATCAGACCTTTCCTTTAACAGGGCAGATGTGGATAGGATGGCAACAATATTTGCCAAAAATGGGTGCCTACTCTTCTTCTTGTGGGTGATTAAGGGCTTCTGGAACTCATGGCTTACCATTCTTACCTTATAACTGGACTGGAAGGTATACGTGGGGTTGTCCTTTCTCCTGGGATGTAACCTCAACCTTGCCAAATCAGACTTTTCCATCTAACTGGGAAATTGTAAAGGCTCTCCCTAGGTGACAAAAATGGGCACTTTCATGGTTCTACCCAATGGCTATAGTTTCCCTGCCAGCAGCTACAATCAGTTTTGAGTTACAAGTTGAAGCCTTAGCCAAGCAAATGGCTGCAGTTTTCAATAATACATGCTTTGCCCTTACCCTCCTAACTGAGGAAACTTCTCAGATTAGGCAGCCTTACAAAAGTATGTAACTTTGGACATTTTAACAGCAGCCCAAGGAGGAACTTTTGCTTTGATTAAACCCAAATTTTGTGTGTATGTTCCAGACTATTCACATATTACCCAAGCTATGAAATCTTTAGACACTCACATTTCTGCCATTGATGCGCTGTCAGTCAACCCAATATATGCTTCGTTCCAACAACTGCCCAGTTCTTGGGAAGCATTTCTATATCATTTACTTGGAATAATTTTACTTATTTTTCTTTGCTGTGGTGGAATATATTGTGGTTGTACTCTTTGTGTAGGAGTACAAGAAAAGCTTACTCAGTGTTTTCTTAAACTGGACACTTATTAATCTTCCAGATATCACCTTTTGTTAAAACTCAGAGTTCTAAACAACTGTCACCATACTAACACTTTCTGATTGTGCTCCTCTCTACCCATGTACTGGGCTGCATTCCCAGAGAGTTAGGCATTCCTAGCCTCCAGATGTTTATGGTTAAGGGAACAGACTGATAACATTTACTAAACAGACCCAGACTTAGGAGTGTCATTATATCCTGATATCGTGAGAACAGAAGCATTTCTAATTTTGCTTTAAAGACAATAATACCAATTCTTGCAAAATACAGTAATTAAGAAAATTAATTTTTTAATTTTTCTTTTATTAATTGTTAGGAAACAGTAGGATGACTCATAGTGTCTCATATCATTTGTATTTTGCACCAAGAACACAAACTATGCAGCACACTGACTTAATTTTTAAAAATAAAAATTTTCACATAGAAAAAATAAGGAAAATTAATTTTTTATCACAAACGCTTGTAGCAGAGTACATCTTTCCATGATCTTTTTTTAATCCTATATATAAATGAGTATTGTACCTATGGTGGGCATGTTCCTCCTCTTACCTTTGGGAATACCCTACTCTGTCTATGGAGGAGCTGTTCTCTCACCACTTTACTTTCTTAATAAACTTGTTTTTGCTTTGCACTGTGGACTGGCTGTGAGTTCTTTCTTGTGTGAGATCTAAGAACCCTCTCTTAGTGTCTGGATTAGGATCCCTTTTCAGTAACAATGTTATTTTTAATATGCTGTTGAGTTGTATTTGCTAGCAATTTCTTGAAGATTTTTGCCTCAATTCATGAGAGATATTGGTCTGTAGTTTCATTTTCTTGTAATTTATTTTACTTAGTATTAGAGTCTTGCTGGCATCATAAAATGAGAAAGTGTTTCTTCTTCTTCAATTTTTTGGAAAAGTTTCAGAAGCATTGGTGTCAAATTTTCATTAAATGTTTGATAGAATTTACCATTGAAGGCACCAGGTCCAGAGCTTTTCTGTGTTGGGAGAGTATTGGTTACTGATTCAATCTCATTACTAAATACAAGTCTATTAAAAATTTCTAGTTATATGTGATTAAACTTAGGAGCTTTTGTGTTTCCAACAACTTATCTATTTCATTTACATTATCCAATTTGTTAGCATATAACTGTTCATAGTACTTTTCTATAATCCTTTTTCCCTGTAGAACTGGTAGTAAGATTCCTATTTTTATTTCTAATTTTAGTTTTTATTAGGTCATTTACCTAAAGTTTAATGTCCTATTCAAGTTTGCTGATACTTTTTTCTGCTTGCTCAAATCTGCTTTGGAAAGTAAATTTTCTTTTTGGTTATAATTTTCAGCTCCAGAATTTCTTTTTGATTTTTTTAATAGATTTTCTATCTTTTTTATTAATACTTTCATATGTTGTTTGTTTTTTTTTGACTTTTCACTTTTTTTTTCTCTTTAAGCATCTTTAACATAATTGTTTTAAAGTCTTTTTTAAGTAGACCTGCCGTCATATGTTTTTTCAGGGAAAATTTCTACCAAACAGTTTTTTTCCTTGGAATGGGTTTTGATGTCCTATTCTTTTGTATGATTTGTAATTTTTTAGTTGAAATCTGGACCATTTAATAATGTGGTAACACTGGAGATCAGATTCACCATCTTACCTAAGCTTTGTTTTATTGACTGCCATTTTTTTTTTTTATTGTTGTAAAAAATGTTTTAGGCTCTCTGTGCAAAGAACCTGCCTGGGGTATAAACTTAAGGTCTCCTCAGGTCTTTTCTGAGGAGCATCTTTCCCTGGATACATGCAGCCACTTTCTAATTTTCTCTTTTTATGCAGTTGATTGTGAATGTCGGAATATGAAGAGAACACTGAAGAGGAAAAAGGGTTCCAATAATTTAAATTTTATAAAAGACACTTCAGCTGGAAAAAGAGGAGCTTGAAACAATATGGCAGGAGGTGTAACAACCATGATTATCTGCTTTTTTGTCTACACCTCTGTGATTAGAAGCAGCAATGAGGGATAAGAGCATGGGTCCCATATATTTATAGGCATGGGTGTTTTTTCTCACCCTGGTATTTGGTATCTGAGTATACATTTTTCCAGAAACACATGCACAGGTGCCTGACATGGGTTGGGATTGATGGATGGGTTACTGCTACTGTGCTAAGAGTTGAAATTGAACAAAATTAACTGAAGTTTACTGTCCAAGTCTTCCCCCAAGCCCATTTAATTGCCTTTTACTGAATTACTTATTTTTGGTGTCAGAGTCCCTAATTGATTGTTCCTGTTTCCATATAGGAAAGCCACACAATAAATAAAATAATGAAATTTAACTTAAATAACTTTAACATAAAGCACAAGAGAATATTAGCTGTGCAAGGGGTAAACTTTATCACGTATCTATGTATTATCAATATATTCTCAGTCTTCACTGTTCTACTACATGTTGAAAGCATCCTAGCACAAGCTCCTATGTTTCTGCACCTGAGGGGTTTCTTTCAGCCTGTGAATGAAGGTAGGCCAAGAATATCAGGAAATTAGTTGATGTGACTCCATGAGTATACAGTTTTGGGGACTTGAAGAATAAACACAAAATATAGTTTTCATTCAGGTGAGAAAACTTTGGGGCATGCTTCACATGGTCATAGGTTTTCAGAAGAATTATGTCTCATGTACCTTTAGGAATAATCTATTCAGAAGCTGCTGGCAAGATGGCTAAATAAGAACAGCTCTGGTCTGTAGCTCCCAGTGAGATCAACACAAAAGGCAGGTGATTTCGGCATTTCCAACTGAGGTACCTGAATTATCTCATTGGGATTGATTGGACAGTGGGTGTAGCCCATGGAGGGTGAGCCAAAGCAGGGTAGAGCATTGCCTCACCCAGAAAACTCAAGAGGATGGGGGATTTCTCTTCCCTAGGCAAGGGAATCCCTGAGAGACTGTACTGGGAAAAATGGTGCATTCTGGCTCAGATATTGTGCTTTTCCCACAGTCTTCACAACTGGAAGACCAGGAGATTCCCTCTGGTTCCTATACCACCAGGACTCTGGGTTTCAAGCACAAAATTGGGCCGCCATTTGGGCAGACACCAAACAAGTGGCAGGAGTTTTTTTGTTTTTTGTTTTTATACCCCAGTGTCACTTGGAATCCCAGCAGACAAAACCCCTCAATCCCTTGTATGGGGTGCTGAAGCCAGGGAGCCAAGTGGTCTGGCTCTGCGGGTCCCACCACCACAGAGCACAATAAGCTAAGATCCACAGGCTTGAAATTCTAGCTACCAGCACAGCAGTCTGAGATTGACCTAGAACAATCAAGCTTGGTGGGGGGAGGGGTGCCCATCATTGCTGAGGCTGGGTAGGTGATTTTCCTCCTACAGTGTAAACAAAACCATCGCCATCGGGAAGTTTGAACTGGGCAGAGCCCACCACAGCTCAGCAAGGTATCTGAGGCCAGACTGCTTGTCTAGACTCTTCCTCTCTGGGCAAAGTGTCTCTGAAAAAAGGGCAGCAGACCCAGTGAATGACATATAGATAAAACCCCTAACTCCCTGGGACAGAGCGCCTGAGGGGAGAGGTACCTGTGGGCACAGGTTCAGCAGACTTAAACATCCCTGCTTGACAGATCTGAATGGAGCAGTGTATCTCCCAGAACAGCATTTAAGCTCTGATAAGGGAAAGACTGCCCCTTCAAGTGGTTGCCTTACCCCCATATATCCTGACTAGGAGACTCCTCCCAGTAGGGTCCAACAGAAACCTCATATGGGAGAGCTCTGGCTGGCATCTGGTGGTGCCCCTCTGGTGCAAAGCTTCCAGAGGAAAGAACAGGAGGAAATCTTTGCTTTTCTGCAGCCTCTGCTGATAATACCCAAGCAAACATGGTCTGGAGTAGACCTTCAGCAAACTCTAGTAGACCTGCAGCAGTGGGGCCTTACTGTTAAAAAACAAAAACTAACAAACAGAAAGAAATAATATCTACATCAACAAAAAGGATGTCCACTCAGAGACCCCATTCAAAGGTCAACAATATCAAAGACCAAAGTTAGATTAATCCATGAAGGTGGGGAGAAACCAGCACAAAAATGTTAAAAATTCCGAACACCAGAACACCTCTTCTCCAAAGGGTTACAATTCCTCACCTGCAATGGAACAAAACTGGATGAAGAATGAGTGAATTCACAGAAGTAGGTTTCAGAAGGTGCGTAATAACAAATTCCTTTGAGCCTAAGGAGCATGTTCTAACCCAATAAATGAAGCTAAGAACCTTGAAAAACAGTTAGATGAATTGCTAACTAGAATAACCAGTTTAGAGAAGAACATAAATGACCTGATGAAGGTGAAAAACACAGCATGAGAACTTTGTGAAGCATTCACAAGTATCAACAGCCAAATTGATTAAGTGGGAAAAAAATATCAAAGAATGAAGATCAACTCAATTAAATATAGTGAGAAGACAAGAATAGAGAAAAAAGAGTGAAAAGAATTGAACAAAACCTCCAAGAAATATAACACTATGTGAAACGACCAAATCTACATTTGATTGGTGTACCTGAAAATGATGGGGAGAAGGAAACCAACCTGAAAAACCCTTCAGGATATTATCCAAGAGAACTTTTCCAACACAGCAAGGCAGGTCAACATTCAAATTCGGAAAATACAGGAACACCATAAAGATACTCTTTGAGAAGAGCAGCCCCAGACACATAAGTGTCAGATTCACCAAGGCTGAAATGAAGGAAAAAAATGTTAAAGGCAGCCAGAGAGAAAGGTTGCGTTACCCAGCAAGGGAAGCCCATCAGATTAACAGTGGATCTTCCTGTAGAAGCCCTACAAGCCAGAAGAAGGTGTGGGCCACATTCTTAAAGAAAAGAATTTCCAATCAAGAATTTCATATCCAGCCAAACTAAGCATCATAAGCAAAGGGGAAATAAAATCCTTTACAGACAAGCAAATCCTGAGAGATTTTGTCACCACCAGGCCTGCCTTACAAGAGCTTCTGAAGGAAGCACTAAGCATGGAAAGGAGCAACTGGTGCCAGCCACTGAAAAAAACATACCAAATTGTAAAGGTCATCATTGCTTTGAAGAAACTGCATCAACTAATGGGCAAAAAAAAAAAAAAAGCTAGCATCAAAATGGCAGGATCAAATTCACACATAACAATATTAACTTTAAATGTAATGGGGCTAAATGTCCCAGTTAAAAGACACAGACTGGCAAGTTGAATAAAGACACAAGGCCCATTGGTGTGCTGTATTCAGATCTATCTCATGTGCAAAGGATCAAAATAAAGGGATGGAGTAATATTTGCCATGCAAATGGAAAGCAAAAAAATATATAAAAAATAAAATAAAATAAAAAAAAAGCAGGGGTTGCAAACCTAGTCTCTGATAAAACATACTTTAAACCAACAAAGATCAAAAGAGACAAAAAAGGGCATTACATAAGGGTCAAGGGATCAATGCAACAAGAAGTGCTATCCATCCTAAATCTATACGCACCCAAGACAGGAGCACCCAGATTCATAAAGCAAGTTATTAGAGACTTACAAAGAAACTTAGACTCCCACACAATAATAGTGGGAGACTTTAGTACCCCACTGTCAACATTAGACAGAACAACGAGACAGAAAATTAACAAGCATATGCAGGACTTGAACTCAGCTCTGGACTAAGCAGACCTAACAGACATCTACAGAACTCTCCACCCCAAATCAACAGATTATACATTGTTCTCAGCACACAGTGCACTTTTTCTAAAATTGACCACATAATTTGCGATAGAACACTCTGCAGCAAATGCCAAAGAATGAAAATTATAACAGTCTCTCAGATGACAGTGCAATCAAATTAGAACTCAGGATTAAGAAACTCACTCAAAATTGCACAACTATATGCAAACTCAACAACCCTGACTACTGGGTAAATAACAAAATTAAGGTAGAAACAAAGATGCTATTTGAAACTAATGAGAACAAAGATACAATGTACCAGAATATCTGTGACACATGTAAAGCAGTGTGTAGAGGGAAATTTATAGCACTAAATGCCCACAAAAGAAAGCAGGAAAGATCTAAAATTGACACCCTAATATCAAAATTAAAATAACTAGAGAAGCAAGGGCAAACAAATTCAAAAACTAGCAGAAGACAAGAAATGGCTAAGATCAGAGCAGAACTGAAGGAGATGGAGGCACAACCCTTCAAAAAATCAATAAATCCTGGAGGTGGTTTTTTGAAAAGATCAACAAAATATATAGACTGCTAGCCAGACTAATAAAGAAGAAAAGAGAGAAGACTCAAATAGACACAATAAAAAATGTGAAAGGGGATATCATCACTGATCCCTCAGAAACACAAACTACCATCAGAGAATATGACTATGCAAATAAACTAGAAAATCTAGAAAAAATGGATAAATTCCTGGACACATATACCTTCCCAAGACTGAACCAGGAAGAAACTGAATCCCTGAATAGACCAATAACTAGTTCTGAAATTGAGGCAGAAATTAACACCTACCAACCAAAACAAGTCCAGGACCAGACAGTTTCACAGCCAAATTCTATCAGATGTACAAAGATGAGCTGGTACCATTTATTTTGAAACTCTTCTAAACAATATAAAAAGAGGGACCCCACCCTAACTCATTTTATGAGACCAAAATCTAGCAGAGACACACACAAAAAAGAAAATTTCAGGCCAATTTCCCTGATGAACATTGATGCTAAAATCCTCAATAAAATACTGGCACACTGAATTCAGCAGCACAACAAAAGGCTTATCCAACAGGATCAGGTCAGCTTCACCCCTGGGATGTGAGGCTGGTTCAAAATACAGAAATCAATTAACGTAATCAATCACATAAACAGAACTAATGACAAAAACCACATGATTATCTCAACAGATGCAGAAAAGCCCTTTGATAAAATTCAACAGCACTTCATGCTAAAAACACTCAAAAAACTAGGTATTAATGGAACATATATCTCAAAATAAGACCTATTTATGACAAACCCACAGCCAATATCATACTGAATGGGCAAAAGCTGGAAGCATTCCCTTTGAAAACCAGCACAAGACAAGGATGCCCTCTCTCACCATTCCTAGTCAACATAGTATGAGAAGTTCTGGTCAGGTCAATCAGATAAAAGAAAGAAATAAAGGGTGTTCAATTAAGAAACAGGAAGTCAAATTTTCTCTGTTTGCAGATGACATGATTGTACATTTAGAAAACCCCACAATGGTTGAACTAATTTACACTCCCACCAACAGTGTAAGAGTGTTCCTATTTCTCCACATCCTCTCCAGCATCTGCTGTCTCCAGATTTTTTAATGATTGCCATTCTAACTGGTGTGAGATGGTATCTCAATGTGGTTTTGATTTGCATCTCTCTAATGACCAATGATGATGAGCATTTTTTCATATATTTGTTGGCCTCATGTATGTCTTCTTTTGTAAAGTTTCTGTTCATATCCTTTGCCCATTTTTGAATGGGCTTGTTTGTTTTTTTCCTGTAAATCTGTTTGAGTTCTTTGTAAATTCTGGATATCAGCCCTTTGTCAGATGTGTAAACTGCAAAATTTTTTTCCCATTCTGATGGTTGCCGATTCACTCTAGTGACTGTCTCTTTTGCCGTGCAGAAGCTGTGGAGTTTGATTAGGTCCCATTTGTCTATTTTGGCTTTAGTTGCCAATGCTTTTGGTGTTTTGGTCATGAAGTCCTTGCCTACTCCTATGTCCTGAATGGTTTTGCCCAGATTTTCTTCTAGGGTTTTTATGGTGTCAGGTCTTACGTTTAAGTCTTTAATCCATCTGGAGTTAATTTTAGTGTAAGGTGTCAGGAAGGGGTCCAGTTTCTGCTTTCTGCACATGGCTAGCCAGTTTTCCCAACACCATTTATTAAATAGGGAATCCTTTCCCCATTGCCTGTTTTTGTGGAAGACAGTGTGGCGATTCCTCAGGGACCTAGAAATAGAAATTCCATTTGACCCAGCAATCCCATTACTGAGTATCTATCCAAAGGACTATAAATCGTTCTACTATAAGGACACATGCACACGAATGTTCATTGCAGCACTGTTTACAATAGCAAGGACCTGGAACCAACCCAAATGCCCAATGATGATAGACTGGACTGGGAAAATGTGGCACATATGCACCATGGAATATTATGCAGCAATCAAAAATGATGAGTTTGTGTCCTTTGTAGGGACATGGATGAATCTGGAGAACATCATTCTCAGCAAACTGACACAAGAACAGAAAAAGAAATACCGCATATACTCACTCATAGGTGGGTGAGAAAAATGAGAACACATGGACACAGAGAGGCGGTCTACTATACACTGGGGACTGTTGGGGGGAATGGGGGAGGGACAGCAGGGGGGGGCTGGGGGGGATGACCTGGGGATGACTACCAAGTGTGGGTGAAGGGGAGGAAGGCAGCAAAGCACACTGCCATATGTGTATCTATGCAACTATCTTGCACGTTCTGCACATGTACCCCCAAACCTATAATGCAATAAAAATTAAAAAAAAAAAAAAAAAAAGAAAACCCCATCATCTCAGCCCAAAATCTCCTTAAGCTGATAAGCAACTTCAGCAAAGTCTAAGGATACAAAATCAATGTGCAAAAATTACAAGCATTTCTGTACACCAATAACAGACAAACAGAGAGCCAAATCATGAATGAACTCCCATTCACAATTGCTACAAAGAGAATAAAATACCTAGGAATACAACCTGCAAAGGATACGAAGAACCTCTTCAAGAAGAACTACAAACCACTGCTCAAGGAAATAAGAGATGACACAAACAAATGGAAAAACATTTCATACTCATGGATAGGAAGAATCAATATTGTGAAACTGGCCATATTGCCCAAAGTAATTTATAGATTCAATGCAATTCCCATCAAGCTATCATTGACTTTCTTCACAGAATTGGAAAAACTGCTTTAAATTTCATATATAACCCTGAAAGAGACCACATAGCCAAGACAATCCTAAGCAGAAAGAACAAAGCTTGAGGTAACCGAGTAGCATTTGGCAGTTAAAAACACAGAGATGAAGTTCAAGAGAGATCTCAATTGGAGCAATAATTGGGGATCATATGTATGCAAATAATAATTTGAGATATGGAAAAAATACACATTTGCCTAAGAAAAGAAAAGGGCCTAGAGATTTGAGGAACACAGTGTATAAGAAATGGTCAGAGGGAAATATTCAGAAGATGAAGGAAAAAAGAAACGGGGAAAGAAAGAAAGAAAGAGAAAAGAAAGAATGAAAGAAAGATTAAAATGGATACAATACAAGCCAAGGCAAAACAGTATATGAAGAGAGTGGGAGTAGTCGAAATTGTCACTTTTCACTGAGCATCAGGGGGAAATAAGTGCTGTAGGTACCTAGCAGATTTGTGATGAACAAAAAGATTGCTGAAAAACAGGATTCAAAAGCAAATTTAGAGGAATCGTAGGAGCAGAAACCAAATGTCAGTGGATCAAGGAATGCATTTGAGAAGAGCAATTGGAGATATCAAATGTAAACTACTTCTATAAATGTGGCTGTCAACAGAAAATATAAGACTTACTGACTGGAGTGCTGCTATCTGTGGAGGATGGTAGGTATGAGGGCTGTTGCTATTACTGTTGTGATAAGCTTGAGCATATTCAAGGGTTCCTTAGCATGTCAGGGATCAAAGAGGAGGTTGCTACTTAGAAGCAAAAATATAACTAATAGAACTAGATTGCTCAAAAGACAGAGGGGATAAGGTGGAGTCCAAAACACAGGAAGAAAAATTCAGTGTAGTAAAGAGAAAGGATTTTCTCCATTGCCACAGAGTGCATGAAGAAAAGGGTGGGCACAATTGAAGGTAATTTTGTAGGTTTTGTAGCTAGAATTTGAGCGAATTCCTTAACCCACAGGATATTCTGAATGTGTCTCTTCTCTCTGCCCTTACAATCATTTTGTCATGACCTAATATTTGCAATCTTCTCTATTTTCTGTCATAAAATCAGCATGATACCTCTTTAACTGATCTCTTGACCTTTTCTTCTTCCAACTCACTCTCCTCCCTGCTGTGAAAGAAATCTTTTTAAAATTTCTATCTGATCAGGCTATGAAAGTTGTTGTAACTGCCTGGCTTTTTTCTAAATTATGAGCCTTTGAAAGAAAGTCTGTTTATCATGCCATTCCCACTGCTTTTGACATAAAAAATGTTAAAAAATCAATTGAACAAATTAATGGCTAGTGAGCTTATTTTAATGCCACTGGCATCAAAGTCCTAGCTTACTAGATATAGGTATAAATTTGTCTGTGGATCTTAGAGGATTCACAAATAAGATCTTTGGGACTTATTTTCAAAGTCATTTCCCCACTCATCTTGGCCTCCCTAACCTACATACATAGCACCTATTTAAAGGCCTATTTCAACAAAGTTTGTTCAATTGTAAGTTGAAATATATCTTCCAAAAAATTATTCAAATTAGAACCCCTAGTTTCAGTGAATATGATCTTATATGTAAATATAATCTCTGAAGATGTGATAAAGTTGAGTTCATACTGGATCAAGGTGGGCCCTCATTCAATGACCAGTATCACTTCAGAAGAGAAAAATGTATACATAGAACAGAAAGAACACCATATGAAGATGGAGGCAGAAATTGGAGCAATATGTCCATCAACCAGGGAACACCAAGAGTTGTAGGCAATCCTCGGAAGCTAGGAAGAGGAAAGGAAAGGTTTCCCTATAGCATTCAGAGAAGCCACAGCCCTGCCAAAACTTTGATTTTGTACCTCTAGCCTCCAGAACTGTGAGAAAATAAAGTAATGTTGTTTTAAATGACATAGTTTGTGCTACTTGGTTAAAACAGCCCTGGGAAATTATATATAATTATTAGTCATACGGTTATTATTATGATTTTGCTTGCTTAGATTTATTTCAAGAATGTTATATTAAAGTTCCAACTAGACAAATATCATTTTTAATCAGTTTTTTACTCTTTCATCCAGCAAGTTACTTTTTCCGATTATCGTGTGCAATTTATACAGTAATCTTGCCCATATCTTATGATCTTTAGAACAAAAATGCACGCACTCTTGGGTTTTTTTTTTTCAATTTCCTCTGTGATTTTTAGTTTTTCTTTTTAACTTCAATATCGTTTGACTAAGTGAAAAGATCTTAAGTGACAATCTGTTGAAGTTTCCATGAGTAACACTTAGGAGACAACAAACCCTAAGTAGGTGGTAGGACAGATTTGGCACCAGTTAAATACTTCACATAAGAAATTTCACAGGAGAAAAATCTTTGTGCTAAATGATTTCTGGCAGATCACCAAACAGTAAACACTAAAATGTTTCAGTTCTAAAACTGCTTTACAATTGATAAAAAATAAAAAATAAAAAAAATAAGCTCACATGGGAGTTTGTTTTCAAAATATTCAGATACAACTCTTTATACTCTTTGTTGAAACTGGAGATAGCAAAAAGACAACTTAGTATTTCTTCAAACATGTTTTATCATCTTAAAGTCAGAGAAAATTTAAATCATTTTTTAGCAGTAAACATTTAGAATGGTATTAGAGTTAAAAAAATACAGTTTTATATTAGAGTGCGATAGGTACATTTATCTCAATTTATGCAAAACTGTTTCAAAAGTGTGTATGTAAATTTAATTTTTATGTCATGATCTGATAGATGACACTACTGTTTAGTTCATCATGTAATATGAACAAAGACGAGTAAAAGTAAAAAAATAAATATGAGATATAGTTTCTGTATTTCATTTCCTGTGAAATATTGCAATAGGTTAATTTCTTTTTTATGTGTGATCAATTTGTTATATGATTATAAGTTATCTAAAGTGATTATTGTTATATTACTTTTTTTTGCTTATGCTCAAGAATATGTTACTATTTTTAACATGTGGTTTTGCCTTGTCTAAGCAAGTCCAGGCCCAAATATTTCCAGTTATTTAAGGAAAATAGCTTTTTGTTTACTTAGCTCAGGAGTACAGGACAGAGATAAAGAGAATGCCAGCAGTTAATTCCTTGTGCAAGATTTGCCGATTTTGGTAGTCACTTCTGGCTGTACATTCCTTCCCCACATAAACCATAGAGAATTTTTTTTCTTTTATGGGGAGGTGATGAGTAGGGCAGAAGAGGAAAGGAAAGTGTTATGTCCTTAGGTCTGCGTGGACTAAAATTTGTCATTTGCCATCAAAAAGACAACAGAACCATTTTATCTATTACAAGGATATTGGTTGCAATCATGTTTTTTGCTTGTAAGTGTGTATCTATCAGCATTCTCTAGCCCTTTTATACAATTTTCATTTAGTTAATTGTTGAATATGGTTCTTTGGCACATGTTATCATTTAAAAATATTGATGTAACTGTTTACATTTAGAACCACACTTGAAATAAATAATGAGTGCAAATTCAAAATATGCATGCTTATGAACAACCTATTAGAACTTAAACAAGATTTTCACTCTTGAAGAAATAAATAATGTTTTCCCAGATTATAACAAAAAATCCATCTCAAGACAATCTAGAAATGTAATTTGTGAATTAGCAATATCTTTGATGATACAGACTGAATTTAATAATTGCTTATATGAGCAGAGCTTTCAATCGTCTTCTTCCTAGAACATTCAAGTGTTAACCAATAATTTTTTCTTTTTTCTTGTGTGATCTGTTGTTATATAAGATTTTTTATTCAAAAAATAGACTTCATTTGTTAAAGAAAATCTTACATAATTTTGCTGGGGCCAAATATGCAGTTTTTATTAGTCTTTCTAAAATTTAGTTGACTAAGGGCTAAAAACACTGTTGTGATATAGCCTAAGAATTTGGTCACTAATTAAATGTTCTTATCTGTTATTATTTTTTTTCCTTGAGATGGAGCTCACTCTGTTGCCAGGCTGGAGTGCAGTGGTGAGATCTTGGCTCACTGCAATCTTCGACTCCCTGGTTCAAAGAATTCTCCTACCTCTCCTGCCTCCTGAGTAGTTGGGATTACAGGCACACACCATCATGCCCAGCTAATTTTTGTATTTTTAGTAGAGATGGAGTTGTACCATGTTGGCCAGGATGGTCTCAATATCCTAACTTTGTGATCTCCCTGCCTTGGCCTCCCAAAGTGCTGGGATTACAGGCATGAACCACCATACCCAGCTATTTTTTGTAGTTTTAGTAGAGACAGGGTTTCACCATGTTGGCCACAATGGTCTCGATCTTCTAACCTCACGATCCACCTGCCTTGGCCTCCCAAAGTGCTGGGATTACAGGTGTGAGCCACAGTGCCTGGCTTCTTATCTATTCTTCTAAAAAATATCTGGATTTCCAAAATTAAGTAAGTCACTCAGAGTACTACAAGCTATATTATTCTTTTGTGGTCTTCAGTATCTAAGAAGTAAAAACAGAACTTGTGAACCTATCTGGGGCTGCTACAGTCATTTACATCAGAGTTTTTTGCACTTTTTTTACATCACTTCTATTGATATGTACCTGAGACACTCTTCTCATTCTCATGATTGGAGATTTATATTGTGAAAATTGTCACCCTTTCAGAGCTTGAACTATTACCTATTTTATAGATATCAAAAAATGTCAGATACATAATTTACATGTATCATGTGGAATGTGAAGTTTTTAAATTAGAAGAATGATACAATTAACTAAAAGTATGTATATTAGTCAGGGTTCTTTAGAAGGACATAACTAAGAGGAGAGATGTGTAAGTGAAGGGGAGTTTATTAAAGAATATTGATTCATGTGATCACAAGGTGAAGTCCCAGAACAGGCCTCTGCAAGCTGAGGAGCAAGGAAGCTAATCCTAGTCCCAAAACCTCAAAGGAGGGACACCCACAGTTCAGACGTCAGTCTGTGGCCAAAGGCCAGAGAGTCCCTAGCAAATTACTGGTATAAGTCAAAAGTTCAAAAACTGAAGAACTGGGACTCTAATGTTTGAGGACAAGAAGCACCCAGCATGGATAAAAATGATGGTTGGAGGACACAGAAAATCTGCATTATTCTCCTCATGTTGGCAGTTGGTTCATTGGTGCCACCCACAGACATGGTGGGTCTGTCTCTCCCAAAGCCACAGACAAATGTTCATCTCCTTTGGCAACACCTGCACAGACAGAGCCAGGAACAATACTTTGCATCCTTTAATCCAATCAAGTTGACAATATTAACCATCACAAGTCCACTCCTTGTCAACTTGAAGCCATACACATTTCCTGAAATCATACATAATCTCCAAATAAATGTAATAATATCATAATCGTGACTAACATAATACAGTTATTCAATGTACAACTGTAAGTACACTAATCTGAACCTAAACGCTTTTACATAAAGTTAACGACACTTAAGATGCTAATATGACATTAATAAATCTCATGTCACATGATAAAGAAGAGAAAAAGAAAATAAAGTAAAATATATTTTCTTAATACAAGTGTATACATGCACAAAGATATTCTTAACAAAATATTCACAACAATTACATCCTTATTTCTGTAACTGGTTACATAGCAGTAGGTGGTATTGATAACTACCTCCTTCTACTACCCATTCTGTATTCCCCTTGCTTTCAGAAAGTCCCTCAGCAGGTCATGGTTTATTACCTGGTGGAGTGACCCAAACCTTCATTCCTGAAGGATTTGGGCCATTTGTAGTCCTGGCTGGATTGGGTTGTTTTAGTTTCCCATTTACCTTTTCACAGGGCTCAGTAATACCATGAGACACCCTAAAGGATTCCCTGTATTCCATGCATACTCTTCCTTACCTCCATTGTGGAGTAGTAGACTGATTTTATCTTGATAGTCTGGGCCAATTACCCCAACCAACAGAGTAACTCCCTTCTTAGCCTGTTGTCTTAGAGGTAGGAGGACTCCACAGTGGCCAGGCTGAATGGAATAATTGTTGTGTCTCCTGGTGGCAGCATTCCTCCCCCTGGTGGCAGCATTTCTCCCTCTGCAACTAAGACCTCTAGGCTGGCAGAATGGAACAGAGTGTCACAGGAACAGGAAGCAAAAATTTTGCTAGTGGGTCACTAGGGGAGATGATGAGTGATGTGACTTCTACTTCTATCCCACAATTCCTGGACCTATGAATCCTGGCTATGGGAGAAACAGTAACATATATTGGACACTGAGTCAGAGTATACACAGCCTTCTGTGTATACCTTGCTCCAACCCTACAAAGTATTGTCACCTAGTTATCATTGTAATTGTGATTTCAAAAGGCTATTCCACCATTCTTTCAATCCAGCTGCTTCAGAATGATGAGCAACATGATAAGACCAGTGAATTCCATGAGCATGAGCCCACTGCCATACTTCTTTAGCTGTAAAGTGAGTGCCTGGTCAGAGGTGATGCTGTGTGGAATACCATGACGATGGTTAAGGCATTCTGTGAGTCCATGGATGGTAGTCTTGGCAGAAGCACTGTGTGCAGAATAGGCAGACCCATATTCAGATTAAGTATCTATTCCAGTGAGGACAAATCACTGCCCTTTTCACGATGGGAAGAGGTCCAATATAATCAACCTTCCAACAAGTAGCTGGTTGATCACTGAGAAATGGTGCCATTTCAAGGGCTCAGTGTTAGTCTCTGCTGCTGGCTAATTGGTCACTCAGTGGTGGCCATAGCCAGGTTAGCCTTCATGATTGAAAGCTCATGTTGCAGAGCCCATGTATAACTCCAACCCTACCACCATGGGCTTTTTGTTCATAAGCCCATTGGGTGGGGTGTCTGAGGAAAGAGGCTGAGTGGTGTCCACAGAATGAGTCATCCTATTCACTTGATTATTTAAATCCTCCTTTGCTGAGGTCACCTTTTGGTGAGCACTCACATGAGATACAAATATCTTCACAGTTTTTGACTACTCAGAGAGGTCCATCCACATACCTCTTTCCCAAATTTCTTTGTCACCAATTTTCCAATCATGCTTCTTCCAAGTCCCTGACCACCCAGCCAAACCATTGGCTACAGCCTATGAATCAGTATATAATCGAGTAGCACTGCTCAAAGTTCTGCCCATAGGGAAGATATTCCTTTGCCACTGTCCTTCATGGAAGTCCTAGAAAGGTGTTGTAGTGCTGCAGCTGTCCACTTTCAGGTGGTGCCTGCATGTTGTGAAGAGCCCTCTGTAAACTAGGCCCTGGTCTTCTCTTCCTCTGTCAAATGATCATAAGAACTTCCCATGAGGCCATCAATGAAGGCTGAGGGAGAGAAGGCAGGATGGCAGAAATGGAGACCATGGGCAATTGTACCATTTCCTCATGTAACTTACTTTTGCCTTAAGGATCTGCTTGAGCCTGATCATGTATATACCACTTCTATTTCATGATGAAATGCTGCTGTGCATGACCCACTTTATGGCTATATGGATTAAAAAGTGCCCAGTTCATGATAGGCAGTTTAGGTCGCATGCTGACTTGACCCACAGTCAAACTTTCAGTTTCCACCAAAGCCCAGTAACAGGCCAGGAGCTGCCTCTCAAAAGCAGCGTGGTTATCTACAGATGTCAGGGACTTGCTCCAAAGTCTTGGAGGCCTCCACTATGATTCACCTATGGGGGCCTGCCAAAGGCTTCAAAACATCCCCATCTACCACTAACATCTCAAGCACCATTGGATCTGCTGGGTCATATGGCCCAAGTGGCAGAGCACCTTACACAGCAGCCTGGACCTGTAGCAGTGCCTTCTCCTGTTCCAGACCCCACTCAAAACTGGCAGCCTTTCAGGTAACTCAATAAATGGGCTGGAGTAACACATCCAGATAAGAAATGTTGCCTCCAAAATCCAAATAGGCCCAGTAGGTTTTGTTCCTCTTTCTTAGTTGTAGAAGGGGCCAAATTCAGCAACTTATCTTTAGCCTTAGAAGAAATATCTCAACAGGCCCCACACCACTGGACCCCTAGAAATTTTGCTGAAGTAGAAGATCCTTGAATTTTAGTTTGATTTATTTCCCATTCCATTGCATGCAAATGTCTCACCAATAAATCCAGTGTGTTTGCTACTTCTTGCTTACTAGATCCAATCAGCATAATGTCATCAACATAATGGAGTAGTCTGATATCTTACAGAATAAAAAAGCAATCAAGATGTCTCCGAACAAGATTATGGTACAAAACTGGAGAGTTGATATACCCCTGAGGTAGGACAGTGAAGATAAATTGCTGGCCTTGCCAGCTGAAGGCAAATTGATTCTGATGGGCCTTGTGGATAGGAATGGAGAAAAAGGCATTTGTCAAATTAATGGCTGCATACCAGGTACCGGGAGATGTGTTAATTTGTTCAAACAATGAAACCACATCTGGTACAGGAGTTGCAATTGGAGTCACCACTTGGTTAAGCTTACAATAATCTACTGTCATTTTATAAGATCCATCTACCTTCTGCATAGGCCAAATAGAAGAGTTGAACGAGGATGTGGTGAGATCATCACCCGTCTTTCAAGTCCTTGATGGTGACACTAATCTCTGCAATCCCTCCAGGGATGTAATATTATCTTTGATTTACTATTTTTCTAGGTAGAGGTAGCTCTAATGGCTTCTATTTGGCCTTTCCCACCATAATAGCCCTCACCCTCCCAGTCAGTGAGCCAATGTGGGGATTCTGCCAGCTGCTAAGTATGTCTATGGAAATTATGCATTCTGGCACAGCTGAAATGACCACAGGATGAGTCTGGGGAACCAATAGATTCACTGTAAGTTGAACCTGAGCTAAAACTCCATTAATTACCTGACTTCCATAAACCCCTACTATAACTGGAAGACCACAGTTACATTTTAGTTTCCTTGGAATCAGTGTCAGCTCAAAGCCAGTGGCCCTGAGAAGTCTGATCATTCTCTTTCCCCCAATACACAGATACTCTGGAGAAAAATGGGAGAAAGATTAACAGTATACATTTTTGGTAGTGTAGTAGAATCCTTACTCAAGGGGACACATCCTCCCCTTCATTCAAGGAGTTCTGGGTCTGTAAACTTGTTCAAGTCTGCAAATTGATTGAGAGGCATGATTCTCTATTTTTACACTTGAAATTAGTAATTTGTCCACTTGACCTAGAAGTTTTCTGCATACAATTTAAGTAAAAATGCAGCAGGCTTTCTATCAATTTCACTGCTAGGAACAGTGATTAATTAGCCAATGCCAGAGCTCTACATAAACCAGACTATTTTGATTGCTGCTTTGCCTTTGCTGACCATTACAGTAATGATGTCCACCTTGCCTCTGGTGGTTCAGTGCCACCATTTGTTTCCTGCCATCTCAGGATTCAGTTATTCTCATTGTATTTAAATTGTCTAATTGAGTGACTATAGTTCCTACTTTAAGATCTGGCATACAGAGAAATCAGAGAACTCTTTAAGAATGCAGGTGTTCCCCTCACAAATCTACTTTACTGGTGAAGGGCATGTCTTCTGGACCTTCCGAGCTGGGATAAATAAGTCTAAAGTGGCTAATCCACTCTAGCATTCCAATCTCCCTAAGCCTTAGGATACCTTCCTCTACATTAAACTAAGGGAGATTAGGCATTACCAGCTCACTCACAGTGAGCCATCTTTTGATCCATATTTCAGCTAAACAAACAAATAAACTATTAGAATCTTTTTTTAACTCCCAAGCTGCAACATTAAATGCAGAATCCCTGCTTAGTGGGCCCGTATCAATAAATTTAACCTGATCCAACTTTAAGTTTTTCCACTGCTATTCCACATCCTTAATATCTCTTCCTATACCTGTCCCCCAGATTTCTGCTTATAAACACAAGCAGTTATTTTGGAGTGTAGTGCCCGCCTCATGGGTCACACTTTGTGCCCCACATCTAGGGGCCTGCCAGGACTTAACTCTAGTTATGGGTCTAGAAGCAAACAGGGCTGTTGGGGCTGAGTCTTGAGGAGAATCAGCATTGTCTTTCCTGGCAACTGCCTCAGGTGAAGCCATTACTATTGCATCAGGCAGTATAGGCTTAATCTCCTCAGATAAAGGTAGAAAGGCTGATGGCAGCTGGGTGGGGGAAGGGATGTTACCACCACTGAAGGTGGGGAAACTGTTTCCTCTGGCATGTCCCCATGGGGTCCTATATGTGCCCATTACAAGTTGCAGGATCCCATTCCTTTCCAATCAATTCCATCACTTTTAACAGTGGATGCCTGGTGAAGCTGAGCATGCATCTTTTATTGCAGGTCAGCCACTAACATGATAAGAGCTTGTGTCTGATTTTCCACAATTTCAGCCATTTTCCTGCAGGAATAAGACTCTCACTCAGGGCAATCTTAGAAGATTTGAGGCTCAGTATATGCTCTGGAGCTGAGAGTTAGAATCCCTGAGTTCAATATTTTCTTTCATCACTTTGTTCAGCAAACTTAGGAGCAACCAACCAACTTCATTATATTTCTTGTTTCTCCATTTATGGTTGAAGTTATTATATATAGAGTCAATAAACTCCTTGCCTCTCCTCAGCACTGAATCAGGAGTGTCCAATGCATTTATTTTACATAACTCTCTAAACAGTTCATGCAAAGGACTATCAGTGTACTCCATACTATTAGAAGTAAAGTCCTTAGCATATCTGGGTCTAATCATATTAAGCAGGCAACTCCAGAAAACCCAAAACCAACTAAAAAAATTCATCCTTAAAATTATGTTCTCTAGAATCACTCCTGGCATGAAAATTTGTATTAGGGAGGGTTCTCTAAAGGGACTGAACTAATAGGATATAGGTATACATGAAAGGGAGTTTATTAAGGAGTAGTGACTCACATGATCACGAGGTGAAGTCCCACAGTAGGCCATTGACAAGCTGAGGAGCAAGGAAGCCAGTCTCTTGTCCCAAAACCTCAAAAGCAGGGAAGCCAGCAGTGCAGCCTTCAGTCTGTGGTTGAAGGCCTGAGAGCCCCTGGCAAATTACCAGTGTAAGTCTAAGAGCCCAAAAGCTGAGGAAGTTGGAGTCTGATGTTTGAGGAGAGAAAACATTCAGTTTGAAAGCTCACATGGCCTTGGGCAACTCCACCCCTGTGGCTTTGCAGTGTACATTTTTCTTCCTGCCTGCTTTCACAGCTGGCATTGAGTGTCTGTGGTTTTCCAGGCACATGGTGTAAGTTGTAGGTGGGTCTACCATTCCAGGGTCTAGAGGATGGTGACCCTCTTCTCACAGCTCCACTAGGCAGTGCCCCAGTGGGAACTCTGTGTCAGAGCTTTAACCCCACATTTTCTTTTCTTTTCTTTTTTTTTATTTTTTAATTTTTTTTTTAATTTTTTAAATTTTTATTGCATTATAGGTTTTGGGGTACATGTGCAGAATGTGCAAGATAGTTGCATAGGTACACACATGGCAGTGTGTTTTGCTGCCTTCCTCCCCTTCACCCACACTTGGCATTTATCCCCAGGCTATCCCTCCCCAGCCTTCCCCCTACTGTCCCTCCCCCATTCCCCCCAATAGACCCCAGTGTGTAGTAGACCCCTCACTGTGTCCATGTGTTCTCATTTTTCTCACCCGCATATGAGTGAGAATATACGGTATTTCTTTTTCTGTTCTTGTGTCAGTTTGCTGAGAATGATGTTCTCCAGATTCATCCATGTCCTTACAAAGGACACAAACTCATCATTTTTGATTGCTGCATAATATTCCATGGTGTATATGTGCCACATTTTCCCAGTCCAGTCTATCATCGATGGGCATTTGGGTTGGCTCCAGGTCTTTGCTATTGTAAACAGTGCTTCAATGAACATTCGTGTGCATGTGTCCTTATAGTAGAACGATTTATAGTCCTTTGGATATATACCCAGTAATGGGATTGCTGGGTCAAATGGAATTTCTATTTCTAGGTCCTTGAGGAATCGCCACACTGTCTTCCACAATGTTAACCCCACATTTTCCTTCTAAAATTCCTTTGCAGAGGTTCTCCAGGAAGTTTCCACCCCTGCAGCAGACATCTGCCTGGATATTCAGGCATTTCCATGCATCCTCTATAATCTAGACAGAGGTTCTCAAACCTCAATTCTTGCCTTCTGTGCACCTGCAGAATCAAAAACAAGTGGAAGCTGCCAAGGCTTGTGGCTTGCAACCTCTGAAGTAATGGCTTGAGCTGTACCTTGGACCCTTTTAGTCATGGATGGAGTGGCTGGAATGTAGGGGCTGCCCACAGCATAGGGGTCCTGGACTCCACCCAGGAAATTATTTTTTCCTTCTAGATCTCCACACCTGTGATGGGAGGGGCTACTGTGAAGACCTGTGACATGCCCTGGAGACATTTTCCCCATTGTCTTAGTAATTAACCTTTGGCTCCCCCTTACTCATGCAAATTTTTGCAGCTGGCTTGAATTTTTCCACAGAAAATGGAATTTTCTTTTCTATCACATTGCTAGCCTACAAATTTTCCAAACCTTTATGCTCTGCTTCTTCTTTTTTTTTTCTTTAATTTTAAATTTTTATTGCATTTTAGGTTTTGGGGTACATGTGCAGAACGTGCAAGATAGTTGCATAGGTACACACATGGCAGTGTGTTTTGCTGCCTTCCTCCCCTTCACCCACACTTGGCATTTATCCCCAGGCTATCCCTTCCCAGCTCCCCCGCACTGTCCCTCCCCCATTACCCCCAATAGACCCCAGTGTGTAGTAGACCCCCTCACTGTGTCCATGTGTTCTCATTTTTCTCACCTGCCTATGAGTGAGAATATGCGGTATTTCCTTTTCTGTTCTTGTGTCAGTTTGCTGAGAATGATGTTCTCCAGATTCATCCATGTCCTTACAAAGGACACAAACTCATCATTTTTGATTGCTGCGTAATATTCCATGGTGTATATGTGTCACATTTTCCCAGTCCAGTCTATCATCGATGGGCATTTGGGTTGGTTCCAGTTCTTTGCTATTGTAAACAGTGCTGCAATGAACATTCGTGTGCATGTGTCCTTATAGTAGAAAGATTTATAGTCCTTTGGATATGTACCCAGTAATGGGATTGCTGGGTCAAATAGAATTTCTATTTCTAGGTCCTTGAGGAATCATCACACTGTCTTCCACAATGGTTGAACTAATTTACACTCCCACCAACAGTGTAAGAGTGTTCCTATTTCTCCACATCCTCTCCAGCATCTGTTGTCTCCAGATATTTTAATGATCACCATTCTAACTGGCGTGAGATGGTATCTCAATGTGGTTTTGATTTGCATCTCTCTAATGACCAGTGATGATGAGCTTCGTCTTGAATACTTTGCCACTTAAAAATTTCTCCCACCAGATACCCTAAATTATCTCTCTCAATTTTAAAGTTCCACAGATCTCTAAGGCAGGGGCAAAGTGCCACTGGTCTCTTTGCTAAAGCATATCAAGAGTCACCTTTACTCCAGTTCCCAACAACTTCCTCATCTCCATCTGAGACCACCTCAGCCTGAATTTCATTGACCATATCACTATCAGCATTTTGGTCAAAGCCATTCAACAAGTCTCTAGGAAGTTCCAAACTTTCTCACATCTTCCTGTCTTCTGAGCTTTCCAAACTATTCCAATCTCTGCCTGGTTTTCAGTTCCAAAGTCACTTCCACATACTCAGGTATGTTTACAGCAGCACCCCACTCTCTGGGGTACAAATTTATTGTATTAGTCCACTCTCACACTGCTATGAAGAAATACCCAACACTGGGTAATTTTCAAAGATTAGAGGTTTAATTGGCTCACAGTTCTACATGGCTGGGGAGGCCTCAGGAAACTTACAGTCATGGCGGAAGGCACCTCTTCACAGGATGGCAGAGGAGAAAACGAGTGCCAGCAGTGGAAGTGCCAGCTGCTTATAAAATCATCAAATCTAGTGAGAACTCACTACCATGAGAAAAGCATGGGGAAAACTGCCCCCCATGATTCAATTACTTCCCACCAGGTCCCTCCCATGACAGTTGGGGTTTATGGGAACTACAATTCAAGATAAGATTTGAGTGGGAACGCAAGGACTAACCATATCAGTACTAGAAGGGTTTTGTTTTTTTTTTAATTTAGATTTTTTGAGAGAGGGGTTTAGACATAGGTAATTGTGTCATATGTAAGTAGAAGAGGTTTTATTTCTCCTTTTTTTTTTAAGTCTGAGTTTTGATATTGTTATCCAGACTGGAGTGCAATGGCATGATCTCAGCTCACCGCAACCTCTACCTCCTGGGTTCAGGCAATTCTCCTGCCTCAGCCTCCTGAGTAGGTGGGATTACAGGCACGTGCCACCATGCCCAGCTAATTTTTTGTATTTTTAGTTGAGACGGGGTTTCACCATGTTAACCAGGATAGTCTCAATCTCTTGACCTCATGATCCACCCGCCTTGGCCTCCCAAAGTGCTGGGATTACAGGTGTGAGCCACTGCACCTGGCCTTATTTTTCCTTTTTTAATGTAATCCTTTTTATTTTATTTTCCTGCCTTAATTACACTGGCTATGACTTCTTCAATGCCAAGCAAGAGTGGCAAGAAATGATATCTCTGCCTTGTGCTCCAATTGTTTCACACTGAGTGTGAAATAGGGTTTTTATTGATGTTGTTTATAAGTTATAATAAGTAAAGGGGCATGCCATGTTTATAGGTGGATAGCTCAACATAGGGTTTATGTTATTTTAGAATTTTTAAATAGACATGGAAACTCATCCATGAGCCATCTTTATACTAACTTTACCAACAGGAAAAGTTTGGCCAAGATTATTATCCTAACAAAATGGCAATTAAGATCTACTCTTAACTATATAACAGTGTGGTAGTAAAAGCCTTTTGTAACAGACCAAAAAAAAAAATCATTAAATAAAAATTTTGATGGCAGACTCAAGGTATTCATGGCTGGAATTTTCGCTTGAATACAAGGCTGCAAATCAATGGACTAGATAAAGAAGATGTATAGTTATTTTCTAAGCATTTATTCTTCCTTGAAAGGAAAGCTTCTTTTAACTTTAACTTTTATTTTTATAGCTAAAGTCATGTTTACTTTTATTTAGATTGTACCTGAACAAAACCTTTCATAAATTTGTTGTGAAAAACATTCTCAAGATAAGCTTATAAATACAGAACTCTTCTTCATACCCTTCTAGGGATTCTCCTAACTTGTTGATTTGCTGGTAACCCCTTGATTTGTTTCTCAGTTAGGTTAAAGAGGGAACACACCTCCTTTGTTCTCTTGAACTTGATTGTGTGGCAACCTTTCTTGAGAAAACTTGTTTGACTTTGCCCATTTTGAAATATGGTTTAAAGTATTCGATATCCTCTAGACTTGTGTAAATCTTTTATTCAATAAAATTTCATTATAAGCTTTATATTTAAGACAACATATTTGATGCCTAAAATTGAATTTGTTATAGCAAGTTACATATTATTTCAGATGGATTGCTTACTTATATCAGGGTATTAAATTATCTGCTTACTTTAGGGAAGATTTTTAAATAAATTGATTATAAGTCCACTCAGGGAAAAAGAGACATTCAAATACTAGATAGGTGAATTTCAGTTTCTTTCATCTTTCTTCAATTTTTAAAATTATTATATTGCTAGAAACAGTAGTTTGGTCAATATCGTTGAGGGGTATAATGTTCCTGTTATAATATATTCTTCCTCTTTGTTTTTTTTGTAAGTATTAAAATAATATCTGCTGTTGCATTTCTTATTACAACCAAACTCATTTATTCCTGTTGGCTTCTTCAAAATAAAAATAAATACAATAAATTACCCTAAAGAACTAACTAGACTTGTGATAATCGGCTTTAATTATTTAAAACTCAAGAAGTTAAAATACTAAGAGATTACAAATTTTGTGAAGAGTATTCTTTGGCTTATAAACAATGGCTGCATCAACTATGGTACTATGCAGACAATAGGTTTTAATATAGTGAAATTAATTTTTAGACCATTGGTATAGACTGTAATTACAATTTTCAAATAAATACATAATTTCACATGTTTTACTCAAATTATATGCTATTTCTTTCCAAAGAGAATTTAAAATAACTTATATCAAATGTAAATATGTTCCAATAGGTATTTATATTTAGAAAAGAACACATAGATTAGAAAATAAGAGCAAAGAGAACAATAAATAGGGTGGTAATATGAAGCCAGAAGTTTCATTAAGTATACAAAAGCTATAAATTTTAAGATTATGAACAACTACATATCTAAAAAAATACTGAAAGTAGAAATTCTTCTTCTTTTTTTTTTGAGACAGAGTTTCGCTCTTGTTGCTCTGGCTGGGGTGCAATGGTGGGATCTCGGCTCACCACAACCTCCACCTCTGAGGTTCAAGCAATTCTCCTGCCTTAGCCTCCCGAGAACTTCTAAAATGAGTGACTGAGGAGCTTGGCATAACAGTAAAATTGGACAGAGTTGTTGAAAATGACCATTTATAGGTTGGAAATTAACCAAAGGTAGGTAATAAAAAGAAATATTTGAGAAAGTCTACTGAATCTTGGTAAGAATAATGAAAGTCTATGACATTTAAGCCAAAGTTCAGTCTCCTACTGTCTCCCCAGCATCATGGTACGGAAGTTCTACTTAGTCATGTCAGGGAATGCCATGAGGACTAATATCTCTGCTGCCACACTGGAAAGGACTGACTGGAACAGAGTATGGACAAATTCATGCTCAGGGCATCATCAAAAGCAGAAGTGATTTCAGTAGTAAAACAATCAGGGAAGGCTAATATGACCACCAATCTGAAGTTGTAATAACAGTTGGGGCAAGCAACAAAACACCACATCATACAGAAAAGTAAGAAGAAAATCTAAGGAATAGTATAGCTAAAGAGGGTCTTACTAATATCCTGCGTATTGCTGGTTGTCTGGGAGGCTGTACTCATTTGCAAGCCTCATTAGAGACTAAAAAAAAACAACAACAAAGAGCCCTACGGAGCTACTTGCCCCTAGTTGAATATAAGGCCTAGTGAATACATATGGTGAAAACTGGCATAGACATATTAACTTTCTGAAATTTTAAAGTACTCTCAACCAACACAGAGAACCCTTAGCAAAATGAGGAAACTTTAGTGTCTCCAGGTATACAAGCACAACTTCTGATCAACTCCTGGCTGGTCATTAAGCTATGCTGACATAGGGATGATAACTAGCAAAGTAGTCTTAAAAATAAAAACAGAATATACAAGCCATATATAGTCAGCCTGATTAAAAGATAAAATAAATAAATAAATAAATAAATAAAAACAAAATAAAACTGAGCATAGCCATCAACTACAGACTGCAAGGGGAACCAGATTCCACAGAATTAATGAAAGGAAGTCACACACACACACACACACACACACACACACACACACACACACACACAAAACAAAAAAACAAAAACAAAAAAACAAAAAAAACCAAAAAAACCAAAAAAACAAAAAAAAAAAAACAGCAACAAAACCCAACCCCAGGGTAGAGGATCTGAATCCAGATTTGCTACAATGTATTTTCTAAAGTGCTCCATTTTCAAAAAAAAAATTATGAGACATAGAAGGAAATCAGGAGTTAGAAACTGTGAACCATACATTTAAAAAAGGAAGTCAACAAAAACTTTCTCTGAAGGGTTCAGGTGTGGGACTTGGCAGACAAAAATATCAAACCAGTTATAAATATGTAAGAAGAACTATGAGTAACCGTCTTTAAAGAATTAAAGGAAAGCATGACAACAACAATAATAATACAAAAGTAAACACTGGTGAATGGTAGAAATTATACAAGAAAAAAAAAGCTGGATTTCCTAAAGTTAAAAAATACTCTAACTGAAATAAATTCTCTGGAGATGGTAAGCAGCAGATTTGAGCTAGCAGAAAAATGAATCAGTGAAACTGAAAGGATCAGTAGAGATTATCTAATCTAAAAAACAGAAAAATAAAAAAAATTAAGAAAAATCAATCCAACTTCAGAGACTTGCTGGACATCATCAAAGTTACCATAGTAGTTCCAGAAGAGAGGGGAAAAAGACAGAATAATATTTTAAAAACTAATGGCCAAGAACTCCCTGAATTTAATAAAAACATTAGTCTTCACATCAAAGAAAGTCAATCATCTCCAAGTAAAATCAGCAACAACAACAACAACAACAACAACACATTATAGTTAAGCTGCTGAAAGGTAAACAAAATCTCAAGAGCAGAAGGATGAAAGTAATTGACATATGAGGGAACTGCAATAAACAGCTGCCTTCTCATTGTAAACAACAAAGGCAGTAGGGCAATGATGTGGAATATTCAGAGTGCTGGAAGAAAAATTGTCATGCAATAATTTCATATTCAGAAAAGATATCCTTCAAGAATGAAGACAGAATTAAGACATTTTAATAAAAACAAAGACAGAATTTATTGCAGTAAGGAAACCTTACAAAAAACAACGAAAGAAGTTCTTCAAGTTGAAAGAAAGTGATGCAGGTAGTCTACTTGAAGAAACAGAGCGTTGATAAAAGCAAATTATATAGATAATTATTAAACACCATATAAATATATTTTCTCCTGATTTAAAAGTCAGGAGAAATTTGCCTTCCCCACACTAGTTTTGGTATGCAAGCTAGAGGAGTTGCGTAATGAATTCATTCCTTTCCCCAGGCAAATGCTCTTATACATACCTGCATTCCTAACCCAAACAGCTCAGTTTGAAGGCCTCCTCATCAAAGGCCAAAAGGCTCCTCTGAGGTGCCTCTGCTGAAACCATATTGTCCAAAGGCCTTGAAGACATTTTTCTTCATTCTGAATCAGTATTTAGTGCTTTTCCTAGCCATCCCTTATGTCCCATCTCTAACATCCAAGTTTATAAAACAGCAGGAGCATTTTGTTTGAGACTTCCTCAGCAGTTGAGATAAGTTCAAGTCTGTACTGATCTCCCCTGACTCTTGGAATATAAGGGCATCAGTACTTCTCCTGTTTAGTTTATTATCCTATCACAGTTGCTGATTAAAATCTTGAATGCTACTTTAAGTTTGCCTTGTCTTAACAGACTACTTTGAATTCGGAAAGCTCATCTCTCTCTGGCTCAGCCCAGCTGTTAACAGTAATGTTTTTCTTTTAAGTTAATGGCACTTCCCCACCCTGTGCCCTATGGTAAACTGCTTAGATTCCCATCTTTTACATTAAGAAGTAGATATGCTCAAATATGCTTTTCAGACATCACAATCTTTGCTCACAAGAGAGGCATAGTACAGGATCCAAAATTCAGCAAAATTATGCACTATGAACAAAAGCTGAAACAAAGCAGAAGCAAAATGGAAGTCAGAAACTGATGACCAATTGAAGATATTGTTATATTAACTACTCACTTAATCCCAGAGATCTAAATCCAGGAGGTTAGGTAAGAGTTCTTATTGGAAAAGAGCCCATGAGAAAATCAAGACAGTAGTATAGTAAGGGGTTCCTAAAATATTTAACATCTGATTAGGTGTATGAATGTCTTTGGGGTATCAGTCTCAAACACCAATTTTGGAACAGTGGCTATGCTATTTTCTTTAGGACACTACTAATTACACATTGGTGATTCTATGAACAACCTGAAAACATCTGGTTCAGCTAGGAGCAAAGCCAAGAGCCCATTTTCTGTAAATGAAATTTTATTAAAGAGAACATAGGATGTATATGAACATAAAATGAAAAGGTCAGAGAAATGATGATGATGACAGAAATGGCACCAATTAGGGACTAACTTTTCTCACAAAGCAGAAAGTCTTGAGTAGACAGTTTCAAAAAAATAAGAACCCAGTATTTTTCTGTCTTTCTTAGAGGAAAGACATCCTCAACATTTGACTTCCCTTGTCGTAGTCATAAGATAGATACTCCAGACTTTTTCTCCTCATTCTAGGCAGGAAGAAAGGGAGAAAGAAGAGCCAAAGACAAGCATGAAAAAAGACACATGTTAAAAGCCCCCACCAGTGGTTTTGTTTACATGCTTAAACTCATTGTCCTAAACTGTCACTTGAAGGTCCTTAGTTACAATGAAACTGGAAATATAATTTTGAAGTACACATGCCATGACTGTAAAAAAAAAAAAACAAAACTGGGGTTACTTAACAAGAAAAGGAATACATGGGGGACAATCAACCATTATCTGTCACAATGATTCAACTTTTGTTTTCTAAAAGTTGGTAAGAAGTAGACATATAGATCATGTGACAGGCATTTTAAAAGTATGCAAATTTCAGGTAGAGAAGAGAATAAAAAAATTTGCTTAAAAGAATATGTATGGTGCAGAGAGAATGAACACTTAATTTAAAAATGCATAATTACCAAAGAATTAAGGACTCCCAGCACTTTGGGAGGCCATGGCAGGTGCTTGAACCCAGGAATTCAAGGGCAATATGGCAAAACACCGTCTGTACAGAAAAACTACAAAAATTAACTGGGAATGGTGGCTCCTGCCTGTAGTTCGAGCAGCTTGGGAGGCTGTGGTGGGAGGATCACTTGAGCCTGGAAGGTTGTGAGCTGTGATAGCACCACTGCACTCCAGCCTGGACAACAGAGTGAGACCCTGTCTCATAAAGGAAATATATATATGTGTATATATTCACACACACATATATATATATATAAAAGTTCAAAAGGAAGGGTTTACATGTCATAGAGTAGTCCTTGGAGTAGTAGGAAAAAGTATTTGTTTATTTTTTACTTTTTTATTTTTTTAAATTTTTATTGCATTTTAGGTTTTGGGGTACATGTGCAGAATGTGCAAGATAGTTTCATAGGTACACACATGGCAGTGTGTTTTGCTGCCTTCCTCCCCTTCACCCACATTTGGCATTTCTCCCCAGGCTATCCCTCCCCAGTTCCCCCGCCGCTGTCCCTCCCCTATTCCCCCCAATAGACTCCAGTGTGTAGTACCCCCCTCCCTACGTCCATGTGTTCTCATTTTTCTCACCTGCCTATGAGTGAGAATATGTGGTATTTCATTTATTTACTTAATTTATAACATTGTCTTATTAGAAAATAATTTGTTATCAAAATTCCAAACTTCAACAATAAGTAATAAAAGGAGAAAGTTCAAATGATTTTAGCTTTGACGTCACATGTCCTTTCTAGATAGAAGGAAGTGCAAAGGGATGATAGCTAATCAGATGATCATAGGACAAATACTATATGTGAAAATGCACAACCATTTCTGACACTTAGACTTGAGAAAAGAAATTCCCATTTCATTAATAAGGAAAACAATATTAACAATAATACTAAGTGCTTGCTGACTGTTGAATTATTCTATGCATTTAATATAAATTAGCACAATTAATCTTAACAACAATCATGTGACATAAATGCTATCATTTCCTTCATTCATACAAATAAATAACTGATGCACATATCAATGTCACCAAGCTAGAAACCATGCAATTTAAAGAAACACTTCAGCAGTAGCAGTCTTACAATAAAGAGGAGTTTCCTACCCCAATGAGTACTGATAACTTAATTCTAGAGAGTAGTTTAATAAAACCAATTGTAAATTATCTGGAAGCAGTGTTTCCAGGGCCACAGTTTCTGATGGTCTGGCCTAATGCATTTTAAAGTCTTTAAAGGAATAAGTGAATCCATATCTGGCAAGCATGCCAGATACACAATTCTTTCAAACAAGTTTTAAGTAAATATTGATGCACAGTGATTTTGAAGACATACCTTCATAAATATTCCGGTTCTGCCTATGTTGCCAATTAAGTATAGACTATATCTAGCCATCTAGGCTAGTGAAGTATGATGTAGGTGAGTGGTTGACAACCTGGCAGCCAGGCGACCCCTGATGAACTGAGATGGGAGGCACATATGTCCCCTGAGGTTGGGAAATCCATGTGTTCACTAAGCATTTTCATTTGACTTTTAAATTTAGGTTTCCTAATATTGAAGCATAAAAAACTCATGTGGATACTATTTTAATTAATAAAATACAAAACATTTTAAAATACTGAATCAACAGCAGATTCTTAATAATGATACATTTTCCCAATGAGAGTTGTCAACAAAATTGATGTTGTTATTAGTTTTTATGTTTAAAAAAATAAGGAACTACTGATATTAACATCTAGATTTCAATCAAGTTGACATCTTAGGGTATCCCTGTATAGTCAGGACATTAAACAAATTGGTTTATTTCTCAGAATTTAAGACATACAAAAACATTTAAAGGATATTAATAGCCATGTATAAAATAAATAACCATTTGTTCACCACTCAGGTTAAGAAATCACATTTCTCTTAGCTTAGATATATCCACTGTTTTGAATTTGTTGGGTATATTGTCTGTTTATTACTTTAAGCTTTTACCACATAGGTTTGCATCTTCAAGTGTAACAAATGAAATGTTGCATGTTCTTAAATATTACATAAGTGGTATCAGATGAATCATATGTTAGGGAATTTGTCAACAAACATTTCTTTGACAAACATTCATTTTGATATGTGTAGCTCTAGTTTATTAGTTTTGATTGTTGTATTCCACTTTATAAATTTATCATTATGCATTTCTGTTGATGCACATTAACGTTTTTAAAATGTTCCGATGTAACAAAAAATTATGTCATGAATTTTCTCCTGTAATTCTTTTGAAGCTCATAAAGTGAAAGCTTTGAGACAAAACACATCCAGTCATACATCCATGCACAAATACGTACATATTACATGCACACATATATCCATATAAAAGTTCCTGTGTAAAAAGATATGCACCTCTATAATGTTAAAAACTATTTCCAAAATGTTCTTGAAAACTGAGTTATTGGGGGTGGAATATCAAGATGAGGAAACAGAAAATTCCACCGGTTGTTCCTCCTTCAAGTACACCAAGTTAACTGTCTACACGGAAAAATCAAGTTATAAGGACCAAAAATCAGGTGAGCACTCATAGCGCGTGGTTTTAACTTCACATTCACAAAAAGAGTCACTGGAGAGATAGAAAAAACAGTCCTGAATCCTGGACACCACCCTTCCGTGACCTCAGACCAGTGGCTACATTTTGCAGAGAGCATCTTAATGCTGGAGGGTGGAGAATGCAGAAAATCAGACCAAGCTCATCTGATGCCCACCCATGGAAGGGCCATTTAAGCCAGACTTAGCTAGAGGGAATCACCAATCCCACCTGTCCAAACTTGATTGCCTGCAAGACCTACAGCACTCTAACTCAAAGTAAACTTTAAAGGCAGTCTAGGCCATAAGGACTGCAACTCTTAGGTCAGTACTGTTAGATTTATTGCCGAAGTAAAATAAGGAAACTGAGGCAGGTATAAAAAAAGTGAGAAGCCAGTTTATTCAGCTCCCAGGCAACCTCAGTGGTCCAAGAGGGGCCAGAGAAGTCACACACGGTTGGTCAGGGTGTGGGGTTTTATGGAGTGTGCAGGCAATTGATTGGTTACTGGGAAACAAAGAGAAGGCATTTCTATTGGCTGTTGAGGAGTAGGAAGTACATGAAACTAGCTGCCATTGGTAGGCAGGCAGGACTTTGGATAAATGGGCTTTGATTGACTGCAGGGGAAACAAAGAGAAGGCATTTCTATTGGCTGTTGAGGAGCAGGAAGTACATGTAGTTAAAGTAGGAAGTAGCTGCCATTGGTAGGTGGGACCTTGGGTAAATGGGCCTTGATTGACTGCAGGGGAAACAAAGAGAAGGTATTTCTATTGGCTGTTGAGGAGCAGGAAGTACATGGAGTTAAAGTAGGAAGTAGCTGCCATTGGTAGGCGGGACCTTGGGTAAATGGGCCTTGATTGACTACAGGGGAAACAAAGAGAAGGTATTTCTATTGACTGTTGAGGAGCAGGAAGTACATGGAGTTAAAGTAGGAAGTAGCTGCCATTGGTAGGTGGGCAGGACTTTGGGTACATGGGCCTGCTGGGGTCCTACGGGGCAGGCTGTTGTTGAGCAGGGAACAGTGGGACTTCTTTAAAAAAATTTATCTGCAGGCTTTTTTAACAGTGGGCTGGAGGTTGAATGGATAATTTAGTGCTGAGTGTGGGCTTGGACATGGTATGTGGAGGCAGGTGTGGGGAAGCTTTGTGGAGAAGCCAGATAATGAGCTTGGGTGATGATGCAGTTATCAGGCGTGGAGAGTGATGAGTGTGTCCGTTTGACTCCCGGCAAGGCAACAGGCCTTACAAGTACTAGGGCTGAACTAAGCCCAACAACAGTGGACTGAAGGGCACAGGATATACTGAGACACCAGCTGGGGCAGACAAGAAATTATTGGCATCATCCCTCCACTAATTCAAGGCTGCACAGCTCTAGATTCCAAAAGAGGCCCCTTCCTGCCACTTGAGGAGGAAGAGGGAAGAGTGGGGAGGATTTTGTCTTGCATCTAGGATACCAACTCAGCTACAGAAGAGTAGCTCAGTCAGACATGTGAGGCCCTCCCATTCCAGGCCCTAGGTCTTAGGCAATGTTTCTAGACACACTTTGGGTGAGAAGGGAGCCCACTGCCTTGAAGAAAGGAAGCCAGTCCTGACAGCATTCATCACCTGTTAACTGAAGAGCCCTTGTGCCTGAATAAGGAGCACCAATACCCAGGTACTACACTGGGGGCCTTGGTGAGACTCTGAGACTTGCTGGCATCAGACAAGACTCAGCACATTACCAGCTCTGGTGGATACGAGGTAAAACTCGTTCTGCTTCAGAAAAGCAGAGGGAAAAGTAAAGAGGACTTTGTCTTGCACCTTAGGTACCAGAACTGCCACAGGGTCACAGCACCAAGCAGGCTCTTGGAGTCTCCAATTCCAGAACTTGACTCTTGGACAGCATTTCTGGAACTGCCCTGGGGCAGAGGGGAACTACCCTGTAGCTTGAGTCCCAGGCCAGGTAGCATTCATGACAAGCTGACTTAAGAGACCTTAAGGGAACATTAGTGATAGTTTATCAATATTCCTCATGGCCTGGGATGGTGGTGTCTATAGAGTGAGGCTCCTCTGCCTTTGGAAAAAGAATGGAAGAATGGGAAAGACTGTGTCCTGCAGTTTGAGTGCCAGCTCAGCTGAAACACAATTTGACTAGTCCCTGAATCCTGGGTGGCACTTCTGGACCCAACCCAGGGCCTTAGGGACCTCACTGCCCTGAAGGGTAGAATGCAGGCCTGACTGACGTTGCCACCTGGTGATTGCAGGATTCCAGGCCTTTGAGAAAACATAGGCAGTAGTTAGGGAGTGGTTGCAACAGCCCTTGAATGAGACTCAGTGTTGTGTTGGCTGTAGGTCTGACCCAGTGCAGTCGTAGTAGTAGAAACTCAAAGAAATTCAAGAAACACAGAGAAGGAATTCAGAATTCTATCAGATATACTTAACAAAGAGATCAAAATAGTTAAAAAGAATGAAGTAGAAATTCCAGAGTTGAAAAATTCAATGTGTCTTTGAGTAGACACAAAGCCTCAAGGGTCCTTGTGTCACTCTACCACTAGCTTTAGGTTGCTCAGAACAGAGAGGGAGACAGAGAGACTTTGTTACATTTAGAGAAAGTAAGGGAAGAGGACAATAGTCTTTTCCTGGTAATCCAGAAAATTCTCCCCTATCTAGTAAAGACCATCATGCCAGTACCCTTACAAGTTCACAAGAACCACAGTGTTACTGGGCTTGGGGTTTCCTCTAAAGTAGATACAGTAATATTGGGGTTTAGGGGCTCAGTGGAGCCCTCAGTTCCCCTGAGAGGATGTTTCTCCAGGTTCTTGCTCTATCACTCCCCAAGAATGGGAGAGGAGACCATGGCACAATGCACTCATAAAAGTAAATGTCAGACTCAAAAGTGTTTGTAGAAGTGATTTATTTAGGTAGCGAGAGAAAAAGGAGGAGAGAGAAAGAAACAGCTAGCTCTCACACTGAGTGAGAGAAAGAAAAGCTGCTCTCACACTGAGTGAGAAGGGTTCCCAGAGGGAGAAAACCAGAGAAGGAAAACTCCCCTCACACTGAGTGAAAGAATCCAGAAAGATGGAATCCAGGAGAGGAAAGACAGCTTCCACACTGAGTGGAAGGAAATAGAGAGAGAGAGATGGAGTTTAGGAAGGGAAGACAAGCTTCCCTTGGAAGTGGAAGGGGACTCCAGAGGGGAAATCCAGGAGAGAGAAAGACAGCTTCCACAAAAGTGAAAGGGGATCCAAACATGGAATCCAAAGGGGTGTGGAAGAAGGGGAGTTCCTTGGAACTTCCACTGGAGTGATTGACTTTTGACTCTTTCCCGCACTTGTGAATATTAAAACAGAGACCATTAAATCTCCCTGGATGGAGAGAGATAGGAAAAGGGCATGGCACTGGGAAGTTCTTGCCCTTAAACCTATGTCCCTTTTGGATCTGGAAAGAGAACACATTTCTTCAATACAGCAGAGGTCACAACACCCAAATCTTTCCAAATATCTGGAAAGCCTTCCCAAAAGAGATGGATGCAAAAAAGACCAGGCAGTGAAGACTATAATCCCTAACACTTTAATGCCCAGACATTGAAGAGCATTTACTAACATCAATACCATCCAGGAAAACATGAACTCACCAAATGAACACCAGATGAACTAAATAAGGCACCAGGGACCAACTGTAGAGAAATAGAGATATGCAAACTTTCAGACAGAGAATTCAAAATTGCTGTGTTGAGGAAACACAAAGAAATTCAAGAAACACAGAGAAGGAATTCAGAATTTTGTCATATATTTAAAAAAAGATTGAAATAATTAAAAAGAATGAAGAGGAAATTCTGGAACTGAAAAATGCAGTTGGCATACTGAATAATGATGTATCCGAGTACTTTAATAGCAGAAGGGGAAGAAAGAAATATTGAGCTTGAAGACAGGCTACTGGAAAATATACAGTTAGAAAAGACAAAAGTAAGAAAAATATAAAACAATGAAGCCCACCTACAGGATCTACAAAATAGCCTCAAAGGGGCAAATCTAAGAGTTGTTGGCCTTAAAGAGGAGGTAGACAGAGAGATAGGTGTAGAAGTTTCACTCAAAGGGGTAATAACAGAGAACTTCCCAAACCTAGAAAAAGAAACTCCCAAAGGTCAAGGATAAAAAAGGATACTCAAAAGTATTTGTAGAAGTGATTTATTTAGGTAGCGAGAGAAAAAGGAGGAGAGAGAAAAAAACAGCTAGCTCTCACACTGAGTGAGAAGGATTCCCAGAGGGAGAAAACCAGAGAAGGAAAACTCCCCTCACACTGAGTGAGAGAATCCAGAAAGATGGAATCTTAAATTAGAGAGGAGGTAGACAGAGAGATAGGTGTAGAAGTTTCACTCAAAGGGGTAATAACAGAGAACTTCCCAAACCTAGAAAAGGAAACTCCCAAAGGTCAAGGATAAAAAAGGATCCTAGGCCAGGCACAGCAGCTCATGCGTATAATCCCAGCACATTTTATTAGCAAGATCATATATATGTCCAAGTGAGATTTATCCCTGGGGTGTAAAAATGATTCAAAATATGTAAATAAGTCAATGTGATACATTATATCAACAGAAGGAAGGATAAAAACTGTATAATCCTTTCAATTGACAATGAATACACTTTTGCTGAAACTCAATATCCCTTAATGACAAAATCCCTCAAAAAACCGGGTATACAGAAAACATACCAGAGCATAATAAAAGCCATATATGACAGATGCGGTGCTAGTATAATACTGAATGGGGAATGACTGAAGGCCTTTCCTCTAATATCTGGAACACAACAAGGGTTCTCACTGTTACCACTGTTCTTCAGCATAGCACTGGAAGTCCTAGCTAGAGCATACAAAGATACAAAGTGCATACAGTTGGAAAGAAAGAGACAAATTATCTTTGTTTGCAGATAATATGATCTTATATTTGGAAAAACTTCAAGACTCCACAAGAAAACTATTAGAACTTATAAACAAATTCAGTAAAGTGACAGGATACAAAATTAACATACAAAGATCAGTAGCATTTCTACATGCCAACAGCAAATAGTCTGAAACAGAAATTTTAAAAGTAATCTCATTTACAATAGCCATAGGTAAAATAAAATACCTAGGAATTAACCAAATAAGTAAAAGATCTCTATAATAAAAACTACAAAACATTGATGAAAAAAATCGAAGAGGATACCAAAAAAAATGGAAAAATATTCCATATTCATGGATTGGAAGAATCAATATTGTCAAAATGTTCATACTATACAAAGCAATCTACAGATTCAATGCAATCCCTATCAAAGTGCCAGTGACATTCTTCAGAGAAATAGAAAAATTATCCAAAAATGTATATGGAACCATGAAAGACCCAGAATAGCCAAAGCTATCTTAAGCAAAAAGAACAAAACTGGAGGAATCACATTACCTGACTTCAAATTACACTACAGAGCTGTAGTAACCCAAACAGCATGGTACTAGCATAAAAACAGACACATGAACCAATGGAACAGACTAGTGAACCCAGAAACAAAATCCATACATATACTGTGAATTCATGTTTAACAAAGGTACCAAGAACATAAGCTGGGAAAAAGAAAGTCTCTTCAATAAATGGTGCTGGGAATACTGGATATCCATATGCAGATGAAAAAAACTAGATCCCTACCTTTCACCATACACAAAAATCAAATAAAAATGGATTATAAGACTTAAATCTAACATCTCAAACTATGAAACTACTATAGGAAAGCATTGGGAAAAATCTACAGGACATTGGTCTGGGTAAACACTTCTTGAGCAATACTTCACCAGCACAGGTGACCAAAGTGAACATGAACTAATGGGATCACATCAAGTTAAAAAGCTTCTGCAAAGCAAAGATAAAATCCATGAAGTGAAGAGACAACCTACAGAATGGGAGAAAAGATTTGCAAACTACTCAACTCTTATAGCATTTATTTATAAGGCACTTTTCTGCTTATTTCCTGATAGATGTAGCACTAGTTATGCTTTTATGCATATGTTTGTGTCACTTGAAATAAATATTATGCTCCTTAAGGGAGTGAACTGTATTTTATTTCTCTAAATATTCTCTCCTTCAACTACATATGTGCGTTTTTCTCTGTTGTAAATAAAATACAAGATCAAGTTTATTCTGCAGAATAATGTTCAATATTTATTTTTTCTTTCACTTTGCATACAGTATTCTATAATTTTGTCTGATTCCACAGTGCCAATATTAATATTCTATTTTTATGAATGTAGTTTATAATACCTTTTGCTGCTAAAGGCATTAGAAATAGTAAGGAACTTTTTTTTAATTGAGAAAGAAATTGGATGACCTAGGGAAACAGGATTTATTTGTTCCAGAACCTGATACTGAAATGCCTATGCCAATGCATTATTGAACTGATCTTTCTTCTTCCTTGTCTCTAAGACAAAAAGAAAACATATTGTATTACTTCTTTCCCATGAACTGGTGAAAGGAAGCTTCTCAGTTTTACATTTTTTTAAGTGTGAATTTTATAGGAAAGTGACTGAAAACATAATAAGCATTGTCCTTAATAGCAGGTATACAGAAGTTGTACAAATGTTTTTCATACCATTTTGTAGTTGGCAAAATAACCTGGTCCCCATATATGTCTGTGCCTTAATTCCCAGAACCAATGAATACATTATTTTAAATGCAAAAACTCTTTCTGGCTTTGAAGATAGAAGAGGACTAGGAGCCAAGTAATAGTGACACCTTGATTTTAGCCCAGTGAGACACATTTGGACTTCTGACCTCCAGGCCATAAAATAATAAATGTATGGTTTTTTTTTAAAGTCACTAGTTGCATTTGCTAAAGTGGCAATAAGAAACCAATACAATTGTCATGTCTGCTTCAAAAAATTTAGGGGAATGGTACTGTCATAGAGATAATGTTCATCAAATGCTCTATTTGCATCCTCCACTTAACATTTTCCTTTTGAAGTAAGGTATTACTAATTCTGGCCAATGAACTGTGAGCAGAAGTGAAATGCCTCAGACAGTATGGCTACAACAAGATAGATCTTTACTCAGCATGAGCTTTTGAGTGAATTTGTATAGCATACCAAACACCCTTAAACCCTTGTTAAACATGCACTGGAGCTAGAAATAGTTTTTTTTTTAAATCATTATATTAAGACACCACAATACGAGGAATAATATGTTACTATAGTAGACGTAATAAAGCATATCCTAAAAAATATGGACACTAAATTATAGCTTATGCAGAAATTTTATTCGGGAGATAATTTCTCTCCTTTCTAGAGTTCTGGCCTGGGAGATGAGGCCTAAACAATTTAGACTTCATGGTGAACATTCTTATATGCAATCTGTGTATATAGCACACAGATTTGTAATTCTAAATTGTGCTTTCTCATTAGTTCCTGAAGTGAAAACTGTGTATCTCATTTATTATAAACTAATCTTTTTTTTTTTTTTTAAAGAAGATGTAGCTATATGTATTAAAAAGGCTGTATATTTTTTGTCTAGAGGTAATCCCATCTCCTCTTGGAAGTACCCAGGGCAGTCTACAACGATGCCTGACAAGGGGCTAATAATTTTCTGTTTTGAGCCTCTCATGCCTAAACAAATATTTATTTGACAATTCAGAGTTACCTCCCAGAGAACTAAAAGTTATTCTTTTATTTTAGGTTAGTTGTTGTCATTTGACCAAGTCAATTGTAGATGAACTTTAGTGTGAATCTGTTATATAAATGAGTAAAACATGATCCTTAGCTTGTTTATTTCTTCACAGCAGTTTAAAATTTGTGAGCTCAAAAGCCTACTAGTGGGAAACTCAAATTTTTACATATCCAGTAGTTTACAACATTGCCCAAATAAATTTTTAGCCATTTAGAGCCTGCCTGCTTTGAATATCACAGGAAACTGTGCCCAGTATCTGCTAGCCATAGATAAGATCAAGCCTGTAGCTATAAAATATCCCCAGCTTCTTCTGTCTTTTGCAGCTCTCTGACTCAGTCTCACTGCTGGAGTGTTGCATAACACTACCTACACACACAATGCATCTCTATGATTGCTTCTCCCCTCTGAGTTTCCCTGCCCTCGTTCCGGACCCTTGCAAGTGCTATAGACTCTGGATGGGATCATGCTGTGTGTGACTTAGCCCACATGCAATCTTGTCAAAATGTTGCCTAAATAAAGCTCATGTCATATCATTTGCCTTGATCAGCCCTGAAATTCTGCTAAATACTACCAACTCTTATAGAATGATTTTGTCTATCGTTATTAGGCCCACTAAAAGCTGATTTCAAAAAGTACCTCAAAGTAGCTGAGAGTAGTTACTAGTTAAGATTACTTAATATTATTATTTGGATTATGGTGAATAACAACCCCCCAAAATGTGGTATTACTTTGAGATAGATGTGAAGAAGTATTTTTTTCTGTATTGTTTTATTTTTATTCTTTTTTAAAGATAGGGTCTCTGTCATCTAGGCTGAAGTGCAATGGCATGATCGTAGCTCACTGCAGCCTCAAACTCCTTGATGGAAACAATCCTCCCCCTTCAGCGTCTTGAGTAGCTGGGTCCACAGGCACCTGGCTAATTTATTTTTATTTTTACTTTTGTATAGTGAGGTCTTGCTTAGTTGCCCATGTTGGTCTCAAACTCTTGGCTTTAAGCGATCCTTCCGTCCTGGCCTTCCAAAGTGTTGGGATTACAGGCATAAAGTCACTGTGCCCAGCCATATTTTTTTCTTAAATTTATTTGGCAGTAGGTTCCGATGCTTTGTAAACATTTATCCTGGCTTAGAACAATTTTATTTGTAGAAATATAACTACCATTGTACAGGGCCTTGTGAGTACATTATAGTGCAGTGACTAGGACCACAGACTGTCTCTGAAAGCCCAGGGTTAAATTCCAGTTTGTCACTTAATTATGTAACTTTGGCTAGTTATCTAACTTCTTTAAACTGCTTTCCTCATTGTGAAAACAGAGGTAATAATTGTACAGAACCATGTGTGTTAGTTATCTATTACTGTATAACAAATTAATCTAAAACTTAGTAGCTTCAAACAACAGTTATGTATTACTGTGTGACAAGTTAACCCAAAATTTAATGGCTTAAAACAATAGTTATCATCCAGATTTTGTGGATTAGGAATCCGGATGCAGTTTATCTGAGTTCTGCGGCTCTGGGTGTCCCAGGGATGGAAGCAATGTGTCAGCTATAAATGCAGTCAGCTTAATGCTTAAGTAGGGAATAATCTTCAGGCTGGATGCGGTGGCTCACACCAGTAATCCCAGCACTTTGGGAGGCCGAGGCGGGTGGATCACGAGGTCAAGAGATCGAGACCATCCTGGCCAACATGGTGAAACCCCATCTTTACTTAAAATACAAAAATTAGCCAGACATTTGGCACCTGCCTGTAGTCCCAGCTACTTGGGAGGCTGAGGCAGAAGAATCGCTTGAACCCAGGAGGCAGAGGTTGCAGTGAGCTGAGATTGCGACACTGTACAAAGAATCTTCTTCCTTGTCCACTAATATGGTTGTTGGAAGGTTCAGTTCTTCAGGGTTGTTGGACAGAGGGCCTTGGCTCCTCACTGGCTGTTGGCTGGAGGCCTCCTTCAGTTCTTTGCCATGTGGGCCTCTCCATAGGAGATGGACAGCTTTTATAGAAGTTGCTTCATCAGATAGCAAGCAAGAGCCAGAAGCCAGGAGCAGTAGCTCATGCCTGTAATCCTAGCACTTTGGGAGATCAAGGTAGGAAGGTCGCTTGAGCCCAGAAAAGCCATGATGGTACAACCGTACTCCAACCTGGATGACAGACTGAGACCCTGTCTCAGAAAAACAAAACAAACAAACAAAAAAGAAAAGGAAATTGACTTCCCATTCACTTTTCTTAAAAAGCTAAATTACAACTTTACTCAGATTTCACCATTTTCTCTACCAGTGGAAACACTTTTTTTCTGTTCCAAGGATTCCGTCCACATCACATCACATTTAGTTGTCACGTCTTCCTAGTCTTTTTGATCTATGATCATTCCTGAGTTTTTTTCTTGTATTTCAAAATCTTGATACTTTTGAGAAGGACTGGTAGTTATTTTGTAAATTGCCTCTCAATTTAGGTTTGCTTTATATTTTCTCAAAGTTAGGCTGAAATTTTGCATTACAGGAAGAATAGCACAAAAGTGATTTGCCGTTTTCTTAGTATCATATTAAGGAGTACATGATGTCAACATGTATTACTAGTGCTGTTGACTTTGATAATTGTCAAGTTCATATCTACCCAGTTTTACATCAATAAAGTTACTTTTTTTTTTTTTGTCATCTCACCACTTTTGACATGTTTGTTAGAAGTAAGTTACTAGGTCCAGCCAGCACACACGAAGGGAGAGGATGACACAGGGCATGAGTGCCAGGAGGCATGCTTCATTAGGAACCATTTCAGAAGCTGCTTGCCACATCATGGAAGGTATAGGGGAAAGGTTAGGATACAACAATACAGATAAAGGACTTAGCATATTACTGTTGAAATGAATGGTAGCTATCATAATGATTCGTACAATGATACCTATTTTGTGGATCACTTTCACACGGATACATTTCATTTAACACATGTTTATTGAATCCCAACTGTGCTAGAACTGGAAGTATAAAATGATCCTGGTTTAGGAAAGAGATAATAATAAATAAGTAAAAAAATCTAAATTGTATTAGAAGATACAAGTAAGCAAAGTAAGCAGGACAAGATGACAGAGAATGCATGTTTGTGTGTATGTGGTGTTGGGGAGGAGGGGAGGGTGACCATTTCAATCAAGCCAGAGAAAGCCTCCGTGAGATAACATTTATCCTGAGATCGGATTTGAGAAAACATCAATTTTAGAAGATCCCGAGAGAATAGCAAATTCAAAGGCTACAAGGCAGAAAGAGTTTGTCATGTTGAAGTGAGGAACAAAACATCCTTATAATACAGTATATTGAGAAAAGGATAAAGTAGTATGAGATAGGTTAGAGAGGTAGGCCAGGGCGAAACACATAGGGCTTTATAAGCCCTGGGAATGTCATTTTATTATATTCTATGATGGAAAGACTTGGAGGCTTTTACACAAGGTCTTATTTTTTTCAAAATTTATATTTTCAAATTTTGGTCTAATTGAAAAAAATAATGGAAAAGTTGTAAGCATAGTAAAAGGAAATTTTATATATCATTTACTCAGTCTTTCCAATTATTTATCTTTTTGTCACATTTATAGTTTCCTATTCTTTATCAATACATTAAAAGTAAATTTGAGAGATCACATCTCTTTCCTTAAAAAACTTTAGTATGTGTTTCCTAATAACATAAACATTCTCTTACATTATCACAGTATAACTAGTAAAATCAGAAAATTTAATACTATGATTCTATTATTTAATCCACTGTCTATATTTAAATTTTGTCAGTTTTCCCCCTAATATATTTTACACCATTTTTCCTGGTTCAGCATTCAAAATAGAATTCTGGCTTTGGATTTAGTTGTGATGTTTCTTTAGTCTCCTTCAATTTGAACAGTTTTTCAGTCTTTATTTACCTTTCCTCGACCTTAACAATTTTGAAGAATACAGGACAGTTATTTTGCAGAATATCTCTTAATTTTAGTTTGATAATTTTTTATTATTAGATTTAGGCTATGCATTTTTGTCAAGAATGCTACATGGAGGAATGACATCCTTCTCGGTGCATATCAAGACTCTTCAATATCAGTTTGTTCCAATATTGTGACATTAACTTTGATCACTTAAGTTAATCACTGTAGTATTTTTCCACTGTTACATTTTCTTTTATAATTAGTATATAATTTGTGGAGGGATATTTTGAGAGTACATAATATCCTGTTCATCTCTCTTTCACCCACTAGTTTTAGCATCTTCTAAGTCCATTTTTTTTTCTGTATTAATTGGCTTTTCATTGTACAGAGGGCTTTCCCTTTTCCTTCATTTATTGTTGGTTTACTTATTTATATTGGTATAGATTCACAGATTTTATTTTTGTATTGAATTATAACCCATTGTTAGAATTTTTATATTGATATTTAAATGTTTCACGTGTTTTTAAAGAATAACTTCGAGTTCTTTGAGCAAAAACAAAAAACAAAAACAAACTGTAGAATTTAAGGAGAAGCATAGAAAACCACATAAGAGACCATTATAGTAGTTTAAATAGAAGATGGGTGACTTAAAGAGTTTAATGGCAGTGAAGAGAGAACAAAGTATATGGATACAGGACATATTTTGGAGCTAGTATAAAAGTAAATTTGATACTTTCTCTCCCTCTCCCTCTCTCTCCTCCCCCGTGTGTGTGTGTGTGTGTGTGTGTGTGTGTGTGTGTGTGTGTATAAAGAGATTTATTATCAGGAATTGGCTCACACATTATGGAGGCTGGCAAGCTCCACATCTGCAGGGTGGGTCATTAGGCTGGAGACCCAGGAGAGCTGATGTCCAGTTTAAGTCCAAAGGCAGTCTACTAGAGGATTTTCTCTTGCTTGAGATAGGACAGTCTTTTTATTCCATTCAGGCCTTCAGCTGATTGAATGAGGCCCACCCACACTGGGAATGACAATCTGCTGAACTCAGTCTATTGATTCAAATGTTAATCTCATCCAGAAACACTTTCACAGACACAACAGAATATTGTTTTTCCAAATATTTGTGCACTCCATAGCTCAATTAAGTTAGGCCATGGGGCCTCATAAAATTGACTATCACATATGAGATATGAGGAAATACAAAAAGTCAAGGTTTTTTTTTTTTTTATATGCTTTCTGGCTTCAGTGAGGCCATTTACTGAGATGAGGCTGCTAAGGGAAGACTTTACCAAAGTGACTATTCAGCTGAAGCTATTTGAAACGGGAAATATAAAAAACATGCAATTTTATTTTATTTCATTTTTTTTAACTTGGTGTTTTTTTTTAATTTTTCTTTTTTTTAAGGAGAGAAGGAAAGAAAAAAAGTAGTGAAGGAGAGGAAGAAAGAGGAAGAAAAAGAGGGAGAAAGAACGAGAATGTTGCTTTATTCCAAAAATGGGTATTAATAATGGCCAATCAATATTTCATTTAAACCTCTGAGTTGGTGTGATGTGATATTGACAAGAAAGTATATTTTGTGTATTTAAAGTGGAGAGCTCTATAAATTTTTATTAAATTTACTTGTTCCGGATCTGAGTTCAAGTCCTGGATATCCTTAATAATTTTCTGTCTCATTGAGTCTAAATCTCTTTATAGGTCTTATGTATCTGGGTGTTAGGATCATTAGCTCTTATTGTTGCATTGATCCTTTTACAATTATATCTTTGTTGCTTTAAAATCTATTTTATCAGATGTGAGAATTGCAACTCCTGCTTCTTATTTATTTATTTATTTTTATCTCCATTTAGTTGGTTAATCTTTCTCCATCCCTTTGTTTTGAGTCTTTGTGTATCCTTGCATGTGAAATGGGTCTGGATGTAGCATACTGTTGGGTTTTGGCTGTATCTTTTGATTGGGGGATTTAGTCAATTTAAATTTAGGATTACTGCCATTTGATGTTAACTGGCTATTGTATCCATTCATTGATGTAAATTCTTCTTTATGTTGATGCTCTTTACTTTTTGGTATATTTTTACAAAGGCTAATACTGGTTGTTCCTTTCTACATGTAATGCTTCTTTCAGAAGCTCTTGTAAAGCAGGCCTGGTGGAAATAAAATCTCTGAGTACTTGCTTGTTCTTAAAGGATTTTATTTTTCCTCACTTATGAAGCTTAGTTTGGCTGAATATGAAATTCTGGGCTGAAAGTTCTGTTCTTTAAGGATGTTGAATATTGGCCCCCACTCTATTCTGGCCTGTAGGGTTTCTGCTGAGAGATCTGCTGTGAGTCTGATGGGCTTCCCTTTGTAGGTAACCTGACCTTTCTCTCTGGCTGCCCTTAGTATTTTCTCCTTCATTTCAACCCTGGTGAATCTGACAATTATGTGCTCTTCTTGAGGAATATCTTTGTGGTGTTCTCTGTATTACCTAGAGTTGAATATTGTCCTGCTTTGCTAGGTTGAGAAAGTTTTCCTGAATAATATCCTGAAGAGTATTTTCCAGGTTGGATTCATTCTCTCTGTAGCATTCAGGTACACCTATCAAACATAAACTAGGTCTTTTCACATAGTCCCACATTTCTTGGAGACTTTGCTCATTCCTTTTTATCCTTTTTTTCTCTATTCTTGTCTTCTTGTTTTATTTCATTAAGTTGATCTTCGACCTCTGTTATCCTTTCTTCTGCTTGTTCAATTCGAGTGTTAAAACCTGTGCATACTTCTTGGAGTTCCCATATTGTATTCTTCAGTTCCATTAATTCACTTATATTCCTCTCTAAATTGTCTATTCTCATTAGGATTTCATCAAACCTTTTTTCAAAGTTCTCAGTTTCTTTACGTTGGGCTACAACATGTTCTTTTAACTCACAGAAGTTTCTTATTATCCACCTTCTGAAGCCCGATTCTGTTAATGGAATGCACTCATTATCCATCAAGCCTTGTTCCCTTGTTGATGAGGAACTGTGATCTTCTGTAGAGAGAGGGGCATTCTGATTTTGAGTATTCTCAGCCTTTTTACGCTGGTATCTTCCCATTGTTGTAAGTTTATTTACCTGTCATCTTTGTAATTACCAACTTTCAAATTAGGTCTCTCAGTGGACGTCCAACTTGTTAATCTCCAGGGCCGAAATCTGAGCAACCCACTGTGCCAGCCAAAACAGTGGCATTAGACTGATGATGCTTTTCTGCCCAGGAATCTCCAGTCTGGCTTCCTTCTTGAGTCCATAATAGGCGACTCTGCCTTCCCGGAGCTCCAAACATTGGTCAGGAGGGTAACCAGTCCCGTTTACTCTGCACCAAGAGCTGCCGTGCTGAGGCACCAGCAAAACTGCTGCGCCGGCCACAAGAGTCACGCTGGTGACCCGTGGGGCTCCTCCGCTGAAAATCTTCTGGTCCGTGAGCGACAAAAATTTGTCTGAAAGTGTGGTGTCCTCTCGTTCTCTACACTTTCACTGGGAGTTACAATCCCGAGATGTTAGCGATCAGCCGTCTTGGATTGTTCCAAAACATGCAATTTTAAAATAAAGTGCCTAATAAATCTTATTTAAATTTTCTTTATTTTTTAAAAAGATTAAGTTTATAGCTTTTTAGGCCTGACCTTTATTCATGTATTTAAAAAGTAAATACTGAGTGTCCTTTACGAAGAGCTTCAGTTCATGGGCCAAAGCCATTTGCACGTCTGTACCCCTGATATCCTACTATTTTGGTTGGGGCATATTGTAAAACCTTAAGAACCTGATAGAAAAGGGCTATATCCAAATGAGTTCTCTGACCTGGAGGAAAGCTTTCACTTCTTTGTTCTTTCTTTCCTTTTCTGAAATGACGTTTTGTTTGGATGAGAACATTTAGAAAAGAGGCTTTGGGGTTTTGAAGTATCTTCTTGAGAAATATCAGAAATCCAGAATGAGATACAGAAAAGTTTGATTATATCTCAAAACTGGTTCTAAGCCAGTACATTTTAACTTTTAGAGGATAGAGAGATCATACAACTGAAAAATTTTGATGATAGGTACAAACCTGTTCTGAAAAAATTCACATCAATACAAAGATTTTTATATGACTTCAGGTATTTCCCAGACTTCTTAAATGCCTCTATGTACCTTTGTTACATGAGTCCATCAAAGGAAAGTGAAAGGCCTTGGAACTAGGGTCAGCACAAGGGCCTCACCACTAGGAGGCCTGAAGGACAATAGAGGCAGTAGTGGTAGTCAGTACTAGGTACCTGCTGGAGCAGGTGGCTACCGATGGAACTGCATCCTTAGGTAGAGAAATGCATTTAATCCCAATCTTCGTTGTAGCAGGGAGGAAACTGACCTTGCTATGCTCACTAAAAATATATTTTTGATGAAAGAGATCATGGTCAAAACCACTATTTAAAGAAAAGGCTGGCCTGGCACGGTGGCTCCTGGCTGTCCCAACATTTTGAGAGGCTGAGACGGGCAGATCACTTGAGCCCAGGAATTCAAGATTTGCATTGACAACATGGTAAAACTTCATTTCTACAAAAAATATAAAACATTAGCTGGGCATGGTAGTGCAGGCCTATAGTACCAGCTACTCAGGAGGCTGAGGTGGCAGGATTGCCAGAGCCAGGGATGATGAAGGCTGCAGCTAGCAGAGATTATGCCACTGCACTCCAGCCTGGGCACAGAGTGAGACCCTGTCTCAAAAAAAAAGGGGTGATGGTGGCAGGGGAGTAATCTGCTGTATAGCACTGTACAATCCCAAAGGAGAAATCTGCATACTACAGCGTAGTTCCATTAGAAAGAAGAGGCCCACCCAGCAATCTTTCACCACCACGGTGAATCCTCCTCTTTTAGTCTAAGTTATTTTTCACCATCTTCCAAATATAATTTATTCCTTCTTCCTTGGTAATTGAAATCTCCATTATTAATGAGCCACACATCTGCTTATAATAAACATTACCTTGCAGGCCTTCCTTTAGCCAGGTGTGACTGATTTCTGGCTTAAGGGATGTAAAAAATGTGGCCTGTGCAACTTCCAGTTAGTGTCCTTTCTTTATCCTTTTCCTTCCTCCTTTTGGATGAAATTCAGATATAATTTAATAGCAGGAGCTTCAGGAGTCATTTTGGGCCAAAAATCAATTTGGCAAGTGGAAACCACATATGGTAGAACAATAGGATGACAGGATGAATCTCTGACTCTTTGGACTACCATACCACCATGTACCAGTTACCTCTGGACCTCTTGAAAAGGAAATGAACTTATATTCTGTTTCAAAATAATATTGTTTTGTTTCTTTGCTGTAACTCACAGCTGAACCTAATACAATTTCCTGATAGGTTCTACCTTTGGCTTCCCAAATCCAGTGCCATTCGGGAGCTGTGTTATTATTTTAAAGCATGAATTAAATAGTCATTTATCTATTTAAAAGCTTCCAAATGTTCCTGTGACCCTAATGGACAAAAATACAGTTGCCTTGGCTAACAAATCCCTTCAGTTTTGTGCAGGCTGTCTTTAAATATTCCCCATTCAGATCTCAGTTTCTAGATAGGCCTGTCCTTACCACTCCAACTAAAGAAACCATCTGGTCTCTATCTACCACGTGCACTTGTTTTGATTGCCTGCCAAGCAAATACAGTTATCTTCAGATTTTTTTTTTACTATTAATATTTTTCCTCTGAACTAGGATATAGGGATCCACAAGTGCAGGGATATATCTATTGTATCCTTCACTGTATACCAAGGCCTTGGTAAAACATTTTCCATGTAGTAGATCATGATTTTAAGAGTGTATGAATAACTGAACAGAGTCTTTCTTACGTTCCCGACACTCTGCCAGGCATGTTAATGAATTAACTCATTTAATTGTCGCACCCCAGACTTATGCCACAGCTGTCATTTTCTCCATTTTACAGAAAAGGAAAGTAAGAGAAGTGGAATAACTTGCCCAATGTCACAAAGCCAACAAATGGCAAAGCATCAATACTGTAGATACAGAGATACTACAGTAAGACCTTTTGAACTATATGGCAACTAGTTTGCGTTTTTAGCAAATTCAAACAGAGTTTTAAAAACCTTTTTTATTTCGGTATAATTTACACACAAAGCTCACCAATTTTAACAGTATAGTTTGATAAAATTTGCAAGAATACAGCAGATCCTGGAATAATGTCACTTTGTTCAACATCATTTTGTTATGACATTGATGAGGAAAAAAAAAAACGCCCAGCTGGAGACCCTGTCTGTGTGGAGTTTGCACATTCTCTCCATGTCTGCATGAGTTTTCTCTGGGTACCTCTATTTCCTTCCACATCCCAAAGCCCTGTGGGTTAGGTGAACTGTCCTGTCTCAGTGGTGCCTGTCTGAGTGTGAGTGAACCTTCGAGTGCATTCTGCAGGGTGACGGAGTCCTGTCCAGGGCTGCTTCCTGCCTTGCCCCTGCGATGCCAGGACAGGCTCTGCCCACTCACAACCCTGAACAGGAATAAGGTGTCAATAATTATCTTACTTGTTTTTCTTAAATTAGCTTTTCTTAAACATATATATAACTCACTATTTTTTTCAGTGTTTAACATTAGAAATGTTTTGGTGTTCAGAAGTTTGTTGATGTTTTTATTTATTTATTTATTTTTGAGACGGAGTTTCGCTCCTTACCCAGGCTGGAGTGCAATGGCGCGATCTCAGCTCACTGCAACCTCGGCCTCCTGGGTTCAGGCAATTCTCCTGCCTCAGCCTCCCGAGTAGCTGGGATTACAAGCACATGCCACCATGCCCAGCTAATTTTTTGTATTTTTAGTAGAGACAGAATTTCACCATGTTGACCAGGATGGTCTCGATCTCTTGACCTCATGATCCACCCTCCTCGGCCTCCCAAAGTGCTGGGATTACAGGCTTGAGCCACCGCGCCTGTCCAAAACTGGTTTTCTTATACCTCCTTTAGCTTACAGTCAAGGTTTCCAAGGGCTGGCTGATGGACAACACTAAGTGAGGATTTATGCCACTGTGGTTACACAATCATGTAACCACCACAGTTGTGAGACAGAACATTTCCAACACCTAACTGTATTGGTGAGTATTGATAAATGTACAACTGCTAAATAAGTGTGTATTACTGAATAGCTAGGTACAAAGACATGACATTCTTTCCTCCTTCTTTCTTTGTTTTTCAATTTTATTTATTTTAAGTTGAAAATCAGTGAAATTGCTATTTGAGAGGTATATTCACTTTCTTTGTGCAACTAGATCTGAGATTTTTATAAATTTATTTACTTAGGTTTTAAGTATTTATGTTTTACCTTCTATCAAGACAACCACATTAAAAAAATCTTGCCATTTTTATGTGAGGTTCAAATCATATGACAATACCAGCTTTGTGTTACTCTCTTTCTTCAATCTGTTCTCCTCAAAATATTCAAACTGGTATGCTGGTCTTTACTTTTTCAGGACTCAAAAAACCCCACATTTCTGTATCTGTATGCATAAGAAGTAGGGATCATAATAAATGAGTTTTTTTATTTCTAAATATCCAGATACTAAGTGCAAAAATGTTTGGAGATTATTGAAATTTCCTCCAGGGCACCTACTGGCAGTAGGAAACCATCTTCCAGATCAGCCTCTACTGACTGGTGTCATTCCAATTATCCAGTAGGCAGTTTTATTTTGCTTCCTTAATTTCAAGACTTGGGCTATATTCTTGATTTTTTTTTTCAAGGAAATACAGTTATAAATGTCTGAACCATGAAAATCTTAAAACAATATGTAAATGATTCCCAAACATTGACACAACAGTCATGCTTGAATACTATGCCAAATACATCACAGTAACTAATTAATGTCCATGCTTACAATATTTTTCATGCTCATAAAATTCTATATTCACTGATTTCTTTAGGAAGTCTTGCAGAGCATCTATTTAGTATACCTTTTATATTCAGGCCTGTTATTTCGGGAATGTATTTGTTGGTGTCCAATTGTATGTGCCTTAGTGTTTTATTACATCCCATCCAATAGATCAAGGGTCCCCAGCCTCAGGCCAGGGACCAGTAGAGGTCCGTGGCCTATTAGGAATAGGGCTGCACGGGAGATGGTAGTGGCAGGAGACCTAGCATTACCATCTGAGTTCCGCCTCCCTCAGTGGGGCATTGGATTCTCATAAGAGTGGGAATCCTGAACCCTGTTGTGAACTGCAAGTGAGATTATGTCCTCCATATGAGAACCTAATGCCTGATGATATGAGGTGGAACAGTTTAATCCTCACACCATCATCTGTATCCTCATCCCCACCCACGTCCATAGAAAGATTGTCTTCCACAAAACTGGTCCCTGGTGCCGAAAAGCTTTGGGGACTTGGGGACCGCTGACATAGATGATCTCAAAATTAGGTATTGTTTTCATTTGTTTCATTATTGTCTTCTTACTTCCCACTCACATCCCAGGACTGAATCTTCTTCTTTCTTTGCTAATATATACTTTGAATGCCTTGGAAATACATGGAGATCAAGAGTCAAGGTAAACAAACAGCACATCAGAAGACTGAGAGGTCTATGATCTATTCAGTCAAAGAGTGCTGAGAAAGGAAGGTGGTTGAAACCAACAAACATCTTAGATGCGGAGCTCATGGTTCCAGTTAGGATAGAACACAGTGCATGTGTTTGCCTGGCCAAGGCCTTGAGGCAAATGTAAGGTTGATAACAAGAGGAATAGGGTATAGGGAAGGAATAAAAGTGGTGGAAAGACAACAGAATTCTAATTATGGCTCTGACACAGATGTTTGACAAAAACATTTTTAACTAACTTTGTGTTCTTATCAGTATTTTATGAAATTAATCAGTGATTACAGAGTTTAAGCATCATTGAATTTTAGGTTTGAAATAGGCTTCAGTGGCTGTCCAACCCAATTAGTATGGTTTGCATGTCTCACACAATATCCTTCACAATTGACCAACTAGCTACTCTAGTGATAGATGACTCATTATCTATTAAGGCAGTCAATCCTATTTTACATGGCTCTACTTCACTGGATCTTAGACTTTTTGTTTTTTATACCCCTTGTTACTCTTAGAACTTACGAAGTCTTTCCTAGCTCATGTTTTGTAAAGAAAAGAAACTTATTGAGGATCCCAAAGAACTTTTGTTTAATGGTGTATAGCTATTGATATTTGTTACATTATAAATTAAATGAATTGTTTTATTTTTTATTTTTTATTTTTTTTCTAAAGATGGGGTTTCACCCTGATGGCCAAGCTGCTCTTGAACTCCTGACCTCAGGTGATCCACCCACCTCGGACTCCCAAAGTGCTAGGATTACAGGCGTGAGCCATCGTGCCTGGCCTGATGAGTTGTTTTAATACTGAATTGATTCATTAATAATAAACCAATTATATACTAACACTCTTTCAAATTAAAAATACATTTTCAAAAATTATAGTGAGAAGAATGGAATGGTTTACCACTTTAAAAATTTTTTAATTTCCATCTCAATAAAGGGTTCTCATGTTTTCTTTTTTGTGACACAACATGTCAGGTAGCCCCCAGAAAACTCCACTGCACACTTGTAAGTAAATGATTGTTTTGTTGTTTTTTAAATTTTTTCACTGCAGATACTACAGTGACTTATGTAAGAAAATGAGAGTCTAAAAAGCAAATAACATCCTAATATTCTTTTTAGTATAGTTATGAACTTGCAGACCCTTTGAAGGTCTTAGTTGCCTTGGGGGCTTCTGGATCACATTTTGAGAACAATTGCTCTATTTATAAAGTAATTTTCTTTATATTGAGCCCATAATTTCCTTCTATATACAAGTACTTGTACTAATCCTAAGAACCATAAAAAAATAAATCTGATCACTGTATTAAATGATGCCCCTACTCAAATACTTTATGACAGCTATCACGTTAACCACTACACATTTTCTTCAGGATAAAATTTCAAGTTATTTCAACTAATTTTTATGTGACAATTTTCAGATTTTCTTTTTCATTTTGACCGTGTTATTATTGGGCCCATTCCCATTAGTCAATGGTTCTCTTAGTGCAACATTTATAATTCAATATAATATTTTGGGATAGTCTGAATAGCACAGAGAGAAAAATAATAAACTGAAATGGATACTTCAATTAATGTTCTTTATACTCATTTATTTTTGACCTACATTTTAACTTGCTGATGTTTAGATAAATCTTCCTTAACTTACAGTTTTAATTTAAGTTGATTTGTAAAAATTATTTTAGCCTGTGTCAGCTAAATATGGATCATGGTTTTAGCTTGTTTGGTCCTTATGCTGTTATACAACATAATATTTATGGCTGATACATTGCTATGTGTTTACCAAATTATTTTACTTTCCTCCCAGTATACAGGACAACTGCATAACCAACCCCCCTTGTATCTTGGTAGGGAAAGGGACTAAGTTTTGCTCAGTGGCTTATGGGCAAAAATGACATATGATCTATTTCAGTGCTGGGCAGAAACATCTAGCACAAAGATCTTCATCCTGTCAGCAATTTACTGCAGGAAGAAAATAACTCTGGAATGAGAGAATCAGAAAACATGAGAGACTTGGATCCATGCATTCATAATTTGCAGGAAAATGTTCCAGGAGAGCCATTATTTATTGTTTTTACCACATGAGACCATTTGATAGCCTGTCCTTGAGAGCTTGTTTGGAGGTTCTAGCAGGGAAGCACAGCTACTCGTATCCTCTTGAAAGAAGACCCATTCTCCTCTACTGGAGATGGTTGTACTCTTAGACCCAGGACACAGCTTCCAGAGCAGCGCACATGGAGCAGTGAGGGAGGAAGGGGACACCCGCCCCCAGCCAGCCATATCAGCCAAATCAACCCTGGTGATCAATGGGGTGAAAGATGTTGCAGCCAGATGGCCCTTACATTCTTGATATCTTATCCTAATACATGTTCTCATTGTTTATTAAAGTTCTCTCTCCATGTTGACACTAATCTGCTATTCAGTTACTGTTTTGTTACAGTCATTCAGTCAAAAAGAATTGTCTGTCTCAACTGTACTAATAGCTACTGTCGTTTAGCACACACTTATTTATCATAACCACAGGATAAAAGGTAATTTTGGGGGGATACTATGATGAAGTCCAGACAAATGATGAGTAATTCTGGCACCATAGAATGAGTTGGAATCACCTCTGATTTTCTGAAATAATTTGTTTAGAATTGGTGTTAGTTCTTTCTTAAATGCTTGGTAGAATTCACCATTAAAATAATCTAGCCTAAGGCTTTCTTTATGAGATGGTTTTAAACCACAAATTCAATTTCTTTAGTAGATAAAGGCTCATTTAAATTTTCTATTACCCACAGACATCTTTGTGATTTGTCTTATAAGAAATTTGTCCATTTCATCTTACTATCAAATTTCTAGGCCATTTTTAATGTAAGCATGATTTTCCACTCTTTCACTTTTAGTCTATCAGCCTTTATACATAAAAGGTGTTTCTTTTTTCTTTTTTTGGTGGGGTGGGGATGGAGTCTCACTTTGTCACCCAGGCTACAGTGCAATGGCTCCATCTTGGCTCACTGTAAGCTCCGCCTCCTGGGTTCATGCAATTTTCCAGCCTCAGACTCCTGAGTAGATGGGATTACAGGAATGTGCCACCACCTGGGCTAATGTTTGCATTCTTAGAGACGAGGTTTCGCTATGTTGACCATGCTGGTCTTCAACTCCTGACCTCAAGCAATCCACCCTCCTTGGCCTCCCAAAGTGCCAGGATTGCAGGTGTCAGCTACTGTGCCCGACATAAAATGTGTTTCTTATTGGTAGTATTTAACTGGTTCTTGCATTTTATATCAGATATGACAAATTTTTCCTTTTAAATAAATGTTTACACTTTTGACATTTAGTGTGATTATTAATATGGTTAGGCCCAACTTATCGTCTTACTACTGATTTTTTATTTGTCCCATGCAGTGTTTGTTCCCTTTGTCCTCTTTTGCTGCCTTCTTTTGGATTACCTGAATATCTTTCACAACTCCACTTCGGCTCCTTTTCTGACTGTTTTTTATTTTAGCCATTTTAGAGGTTACTCTAAGGCTAATAGTATAAACCTTTATCATATTCGACCTTTGATATTACATCACTTCACTTATAAGACACACATACCACTTTCTGTATAAGACATTTACAATAGCATACCTCTATTTCTCTTTTCCTGGCCTTTGCACTATTGTTGTCACACATTTTACCTTTACATATCTTATAAACCCCACAGTGCTTTATTATTATTGTTATTATTATTATTTATGTATTATTTTTCTTTTTTTCAACAGTGGCCACAGCCAAACTTATCCCCAGGTCCCAGAGTGGGCAACCCAGTGCTCATGAGCTGTGGAGCTTGCTGCGGCAGCCCCCACTATGACAGGAATGGGCACTGAATTTGACTTGACTGCATATTATTATTTTTAAGCAGTGAATTACCTTTTAAAGAGATTGAAATGATAAGAAAAAATCTGACATATATATCTATGCATCTTTTGCTCCATCTCCTCATTTCTGATGCTCTTCATTCTTTCATATAGAAAAATATTTCTACCTGAAGGACTCCTTTTAACATTTCTTGGGTGTATGTGCTTCTGGTTATTTCAGTTTTTTTTTTCTTTGTGTGTAAACTTCTTTATTCCACCTTCCTTTGGCCCTGTGTGAGTGAGCACTAGCCGCTACTCCTTCAATGCCTTCAGATGACTCTTTCCTTGGACTAGAATAGTTTCTTCACAACCATGTGCTATCCATATTTGCTGAATACATGAGGGGACACTCTGCACATGCCCTCTACACAGCTTTCTCCTTTTTGGTGCTCTGCTCTGCAAATTCCAGCTGTCTTAATCTCCTTGGGCATTCAGCTCTGTCTCCTCAACTCAGAGAGTCTTCTGGGCCTTCTGCAATTTTTACACTAGTGTTTTACTATTTATTAGTTTGCTTTCTTATAGGATTACTGTATTAAATGTGGACATGTTTTTGTTTCAAATAATTACTATTAGCCATGTTTATGGGGTTCTTTTCTTTTTTTTTTGAGACAGAGTCTTGCTCTGTCACCCAGGCTGGAGTGCAGTGGCACAATCTTGGCTCACTGGAACTTCCACCTCCTGGGTTCTAGCAATTCTCCTGCCTCAGCCCTCAGAGTAGCTGGAATAACAGGTGCAAACCACAATGCCCAGCTAATTTTTTGTGTTTTAGTAGAGATGGGGTTTCACCGTGTTTTCCAGGCTGCTCTTGAACTCCTGAGCTCAGGCAATCCACCTGCATTGGCTTCCCAAAGTGCTAGGATTACAGGCGTGAGCAACTGCACCCAACCTACGTACTTATTTCTTAATGATTTATGATTAATAAGATGAAAAGAAAAAGGATAGTTGCATTTCTTCTCAATATGATTATATATGTTAATTACAATTTAAAACAATATTAAAAATAATACAGTTCAGTATTAAATATTTTTCTTATATTTAATTTATGAACTATGTGTTTTGTAAAACATTTAAAATTGAAAAGACAAATCAATAATACTAAGATGGTAACTTAGATTCTCTGGTTGCTTTTATTTAGTGAATATAAGATGCTGTGATATTAATAAATCTTTAATACTAGGATTTGTAATTAACCACAATAATATTCATATTTGACCATGTTTGTAATCAGTCACTGTCAAGATCCCTCTAATTTTAATATTCTATGAGCTCATAGTGTTATACTGCTAAAGGATTCACATTTAGTCTAAAACCAGAAAGGAACTAGTAAAGTATTAAACTAGTAAAGTATTAAAGGAACTAGTAAAGTATTACTAGTAAACTAGCAAAACATAGGAAAATGATAAAGTACTCAAGATAGGCATATCAATACATTTCATCCAGTATACATATCTACATAGAAGGTCCAAATCATAAGATTGCTCTTAAGCTTGGAATCAGAGCAAGGGGAGTTAGCAGGGCAATCTTGATGACTGCTGTCATTAAGCCACTTCACCTTGTTTCATCCAATTCCTGATAGGAAAGACCTACTGCATATCCCAGAGAATGATATCCACAGGCAGGGACTGCTTCTGTTTACAGTGTTGGAGCTTTACTATAAATTTTGGACATTGTTCTTTCTCCCATTCTCCACTCTTTAAAAACATAGTAAATAAAATGTACTACATGAAGAGTAACCCAACAATTACCTTCTGAAATTTAACATGGTATATTTTGACTGTGTTCATTACAGGCAGATTTAACCTAGAGTGACCAAATAATTAATTTTAAAATGGACCTTTTTCCATAGGATTTCCAGAGGTGAAAACTACCAAGTTTTCTTTTCTGTTTTTCTTTTTTTGGTTTTTGTTGCAAACCTGAGCCTCTTCCTATCATCGTTGCAGCATAGAGAATGTAAGGGAACAGGAAAGTGGTGTTGGTAACACTTTGAGTAAGATGTATTTAAGATGAAGCAATAGTAATTTTGCTAATCTTTCCGCAAAATTCTTCCTCTAACACTGTGAGAGTTCTCCTTTGTATGAATTTAAGTGCATGATGATTATGCCACTCTGACTTTGATAATATAGCATGAATTCATTAATTCATAGCTGCAAAATAGTCTTAAGGCACGATTGTATGTAACCACATCTCATTAAAACAAAATTTGCTGGTTGTGTAAATTACTTCATATTCCATAGATAAAATGGCAATCAAAGTAGTTACCTACTCTGAGTCCATTTTTGTCAAAAGAAAGTGTAGGAAGATTACATACCATGCTTAATTTGAATGCCTCCAAAATCTGAGGTTTTCAGAGCAGCATTAATCTTCTAAACCTCACAAATATCAGAGACTTACGAATTTTGATCTCTTAAAATTGGTATGTAATAATTTAACCTGATGAAGATACACTATAGTAATTAAAAGACAGAAAACGCAAAGTTCAGGGAAGATTTCTGGCTAAAAGAGCTGAGTTCATATCCTTAAATGGCAGTTAACTTATTAGCTCTGTGACTTTGGGACAGTTACTAAACTTTTATGGGATGTGGTTTTCTCGATATGTAAAATATACATGGCAGTGCAGTTGCTTTTGTAAAGATTTTAATAATAGGGCATATAGCAGACATTTAAAATGTTAGCTCCTACTTCTACTCTATCTTCATGTTTTAGGCCAATCTAGAATTTATTTTTATTTTTTATTCTTTTTATTTTTATTTTTTTTTCTGAGACAAGGTCTGGCTCTATGGCGTGTGCTGGAGTGCTCATAGCAACCTCAGCCTCCCAGGTTGTAAGTTACCCTTCTACCTCAGCCTCCCAAGTATCTGGGACTACAGGTGTGCACCACCACACCAGGCTAATTTTTCTATTTTTAGTAGAGACAGGTTTTGCTGTGCTGCCCACGCTGGTCTCAAACTCCTGGATGCAATCACCTGCCTTGGCCTCCCAAAGTGCTGGGATTACAGGCCTGTGCCTCTGTGCCCAGCTGGCCAGTCTAGAGTTATTTGATTGTGAGGAAACAGAGGACAGAATGTACCTCTGTCCAAAGTAGGATGCATATTTTATATCTGTCTCTTAACTCAGTAAACACAGCATATATAATTGAAACGAAAGTTTCACAAAACAGTATTTATCATATTATGTGCCATGTACTATGTATTATTACTGTTTGTTTCCTATTGAAACATAAGCACCATAAAGGTAGGGGCATTTCCCAGTTTTTGTTGACTTGTGTACTCCTGGAACCTAGAACAGTGTTTGACACCCAGCACACAAGTATTTATTTGTGTTAAGTGACACACACAAGTATTCTGGTTAAGTGAAAGAATGAATGAATGACTAAATTGTAACTATCATGACACAATGGTGCTAAGCTCTTCAAAGTTTTTCTTATTTATTCAGCAGGTAGAAATGGGTTATTATTATTACTGAGCCAGAGTTTTGCTCTTTCATCCAGAGGGAAGTGAAACGGCACAATCTTGGCTGACTGCAACCTCCACCTCCCAGGTTCAAGCGATTCTCCTGCCTTAGCCTCCCAAGTAGCCGGGATTACAGTTTTGCACCATCATACCTGGCTAAGTTTTGTATTTTTAGTAGAGACAGGGTTCCTGTTGGCCAGGTTGATCTTGAACTCCTGACCTCAGGTGATCCGCCCACCTCAGCCTCCCAAACTGCTAGGATTACAGGCATGAGCCACTGTGCCTAGACCGGTAGAAATTATTTACATGATTGTCGTTGTGTATCTGAGATATGCAGTATGCAGCAGAGAGACAATTTCTAGTCCTTTGGTTTCGGAGAAAACGAAAGCAGTGGTTATGTTGTGATGTTCATCCTGGTGGTGAAGGGGGTGGGGTGGGGTGGGGTGGGGTGTATTTCTTTTTCTAAGGAGGATCCAGGGAGGAAAATAGAGTCTGAAGGTAGGAAACATTCACACTTCAATTATAACAGGAAATATCCACTTCATAGGGCCTAGGCCATAAATGACTTTGCAACTTAACTTCATCCTCTCCATTTACATAGAGCATACCCAAAGTAACCAATGGAAGAATCCTCTAGGGGTTATTTAAACTCCCCCAAATTCTGTAATGGTCCCTTGAGCTCCTATGCTCGCCTGCTCCCACACTGTGGAGTGTACTTTCATTTTTAATAAATCCCTTCATTCATTCCTTGCTTTGTGCATTTTGTCCAATTCTTTGTTCAAGATGCCAAAAACATGGACACCTTCTACTAGTAACAGGATGATAGGCAAAAAGTCTTATCAAGATGCTCATGAATCCAAAGTATACCTCCGACGTCTTGAGTCTTGGGGTCCAAGCTTAGCGTAGTTTGGAAAGCAGCAAAGGAAGAAAAACGCAACATTTTCTTGAACAATCTTCTGATGCAACTGTGTTTACAGGTTTCATGCCAGCACCCAGGGGGAGCTTTTGGAAAGAGAGTCCCACAATCTCTGTGTGTTACCTGCGCCTGGGCTTCAGGGAAGCGCTCTGGGGCTGGAGGCTCAGATCAGAACCACGCGAGCTCGGGCAGAGGCGGACTTCGGTGGACGGCGGTGAGCTGAGAACTCTTGCCCCCTCCACTGGGCAGCGGCCGGGTGGCACGCCCACACCGCGCCTTCCGGTTGGCTCCTGCGGCGACAGGTGAGACACAGCTGATCGTCAAAGCCACATCCTGTGGCGCTGACGCCTGGGCTCCGCGCTTTGCGCTCCACAAGGCCACGAGCTGGAGTAGGAGGCCGAAGGGCCGGGAACAAGGACGCTCCCCACACGGGGGCGCTGTCACCTGCCGGTGGGAGGAGCTACAGAGGGACCTGGCTCTTTGCTGCTCTGAAGCGCCGGAGTCGAGAGAACCCATTCAGACATGAAGAGCGCCAAAGGTATTGAGAACTTGGCTTTCGTTCCCTCCAGCCCAGACATCCTGCGCCGCTCGTCTGCGTCGTCCTCCCAGATCGAGGTCTCTGCCTTCTCCTCCGAACCCCAGAGAGAGAATTCGCAGCCACAGGAGCTTCAGAAGCCCCAGGGGCCCCAGAAGTCACTGGAGCCACCTCTGCCTTCAGCACCTCCCAATGCTTCCGAAGAGCAGCCCCGGTCAATGTCGCTGTCCGAGTTTGAGGAGGGTCCTTGCGGGTGGAGGAACTTGCACCCCCAGTGTCTCCAGCGCTGCAACACGCCTCAAGGCTTTCTAATTCACTACTGCCTCTTGGCCGTCACACAAGGTAAAGTCTAGCGCCCGCTCGAGGGGGCGTTGGTCCAGCGGAGAGCTAGGTGGGCACGGCGAGCGGGCCGGGGAAGAGGGCAGGTGCGCGGGGTCCGCGGGGCGGTGGACGCGCCCTGCAAAGTGGCCCCGGGTTTGGAATTGCGTGCGTTCTCACCAACCTACCGGCTCCAGCCAGCCTTCTACAGTTCAGCTTCTCCTTTATCGCTACGGTTCAGACTTGCTATACAAGCCTTTTTCTCTTTTGTGTGTTATCTGTTTAGCGTATTCAGTACCTCCAGGGAAGATTACAAGAACTTTCCTTTGGGAAAGGTGTACCCTGGGGAAGTTTATTTTACATAGACAATTTACCAAGTCCCTCTTTAAAGGGATTTTACTTTTACATTTGTTTCGTTGCTTCAGGGGAAGGAGTAATACATTTGCTGGTGAGAGTAGTATGCCTTGCAAAGGAGAAAGCTATGCAAAATCTAGTGTATAAATTAGATACAGACATTCATATTTTGTCAGTATATTATTTAGTTTGAGAGTATGTGGGCACCAGAGCAGCCCACTGAGTAAATTAGCCAAGGCTCCCGACGTTGTTGAAGGGGAGCCCTAATCTTCATTGTGTTAGGATAGTTAAATTCAGTATGTTTTGTTCGAGGATCTCTTTTAGATTCTCTTGGGAGTTACAGACTAAATTCAGATTTATACCCTCAGGGCTTTGCAATCTAAGCTGAGTTTGGAGGAGTTATATCCTGGAGGGAGAACAGCTCCCTTGAAAGAAAGCACAGAGAAGGTTAAAGCTGCTGTGATGTGTTTAATATAGAGGTTGAAAGAAAATAGGAAGTTATTCTGAGGTGACTTTGAGAAAGGGTGGAGATGAAGTGGAGTGCCCTGAAGGACAGGCCGAATCTTAGTTGAATTGGCATGTAGGTATTTTATAATCAGTCAATAATTAATTGGAAGAAATACAACCTTAGAAATTTTTTTTTAGAGGGCTGGAAATAGCTCATTTTTAAAGTTAATAGAAAACTAAGTAAAAGCCTAAGTATACTTCTTGTTCTTATTCTTCCTCTTCAAGGAACCCAGGGCCTCTTGCTTTGCACATTAGATGCTAAGTAACCATTTGTTGATTGCAAGTCAGGGGCAGCTCTTCCACTGAAGGTAGATTTCTGTTGAATTGTTTCCCTGTCCACTTTTCTTGTCCCCACCAAAGTTCCCCTCCACTAATGTCTTGATTATACTTTTCCGAAATTGGTGATTGTGAAGCATCTCAGTGTCAAAGGAATGCAAAGGTAAAAAAGTTGGACACAAGTAAAAAAAAAAAGTCTTATCTTTTGTGTTATCTTAAAATTCCTCTGAAATTTCGATATTATTCCAGACTATATAATTTTATATTTAATATAAAATATTGTTTAAAATTGTTGTCAAATATAATTGTCTCTTCTAGAAAATTGTGTCACGTTTCGTCTGGAGCAGCATCTACCCAGAGGTCCCCAATTTAAGAAGTTTAATCAGAGATAAAAATAACCAACTAGGCCGGGCGTGGTGGCACAAGCCTGTAATCCCAGCACTTTGGGAGGCCAAATCGGGCGGATCGCCCGAGGTCAGGAGTTTCAGACCAGTCTGGTCAACAGGGCGAAACTCCATTTCTACTAAAAATGCAAAAATTAGCTGGGCGTGGTGGCACATGCCTGTAATCCCAGCTACTTCTGGGGCTGAGGTAGGAGAATTGTTTGAACCGGGGAGGCGGAGGTTGCAGTGAACCCAGATCGTGCCATTGCACTCCAGCCCGGATAATAAGAGCGAAACTCTGTCTCAAACAAAAAACAAAACAAAGCACCGCGCACATGTAGTTCCAGCTACTCAGGAGGCTGAGGTACCAGAATCACTCAAACCCAGGAGGTAGAGGTTGCAGTGAGCTGAGATGGCGCCACTTCCCTCCAACCTGGGTGACAGGGAGAAACAAGGGCTAAAATAAAATAATAATAATAATAAAAAGTGTGACTGAACAGATTATTAGTTTACGTTTCAGCTGAAGTTTGAATGGCTGAAAACTTTATTGCCATGTTTCTCAAACATGAACCTTAAGAAGGTCGTTTCCATTGTATATTTAAGTATACGTTTAATTGGAAAGAAAAGCAAAATTTATCAAATGAGTTTGTTTAACGCAGCATTTCTCAAAGACAAACAGAAGTTCTCTAATATTTAATTTTCTAATGTACTTCCTATTGCCATTCATTTACAATAGAGAGATGTAGTATTCAGTGTTTCTTGATTTTTTTGTTTTGTTTCGTTTTGTTTTAAGTAGTATTCTTGGAACCTGTATAGCACAGAATCCACTTTAAGAGCCATTGGATTAATGTGCTGCACTTCCAGCAGAGGTTACCAATTTTTTTCAAAGAAAAGTTTTACCATAAAAACGCTTTCTAATAACAATTTTTTAATCAGTATGGTAGGTGTGAGGAAAGTTGATTTTATTGAATGGGGAAAATTTTGTATGATTAGATAACTTATAAAAATGTCATCCCCAGCTACTTCAGGCACATTATTTTGAAATCCCAGGAATTGTATATTGGCTTATAGTCTTATTAAACTGGTATAAAAGTAAAAATTATGTTAGGAGTTTTGAAACTTGTCAAACTTGTTGGATTTATTTTTTTTTAAATATATTTTCAACTATGGTTTTGATAAATCAAAATTTAAAGAGATTTGTGGAGATCATGACTTTTATGTGTATACTCGTTATGTTATTGAATGAAAACAATTTATCATACCTAAATAAAAGGAGTATCTAGTTAATTCAATCAGATGTTTTAAATTTTTAATTTATAGTAATGTTTAAACTCCTGTAAGTTTAATCTGTACTGTTAATGAATAAAGGCAGTTTATTATACCTAAGTAAAGCAATCTCTAGTTAATACAATCAGAGTTTTTGAATTTTCAATTTATAGTAATGTTTAAACCTTTGTAAGTTTAATTTGTATCTGTACAGGACATTTTTAAGTAAGTCAAAATTTTCAGATTTTCAGTCTTACCTTGTTTACATTCTATTCCTTCACTATAGTTATAATAAGTATATGTTTTTTTCTTTTACTTTGCATGTGATTTAGAATGCAAGTGGTTGAAAGACTTATGTTTACTTTTGCTCTAAAATCTTTCACACGGTAACTTTAATATCTTTAAGAATGTTAGAAAAAAAGTAGGGGTTTGCTCAATTTCTCCTTCCTAAGACTAAATCAAGCTTATCTCTTTTTGGGGGACTAGGAGAAAGGAGGGAAGAGATAAAGTAACAGTCAAAGTTATCTCTTGTCATAGATAAGTATGTTTAAGGATTGAGTAATTTGGGAAGCAATTGAACCTAACAGTAATGGCCTATGTGGTCTCTTGTGTCATTTGCAGTCTTCTGATCGAGGTCCATGGGAGTATGACTTATTAATACCTGGAAACTCTAGCAGAATGGCTTCATGGGACGTTACCAGTCTGACTTTGTCATTTAAAGAAAAATGAATAAAGGCTAGTTAACTATAATTTAGTATGTAGCAAGCATGAGTTTTGTTGGACACCTGAAAATTTACAAATGTACAATTTAAAAAGCAAACTGATTTTTAGGGAAATATAAGCAAACTGATTTTTAGGTTGCCTAACTTTGAAACTTGGAGACTTTAAGTACTGGTACATTTTAAAAAAACCAAAAGAAGTAAAAAACCAAACTCTACTCCGTTGTGTTAATAATCTTAAATCATACGGTAAAATTTTAATGACGTGCATACATTTTTCTTTTTTTTTAGGCATGGTAGTTAATGGCCTAGTAAATATTAACATTTCCACTATTGAGAAGCGTTACGAAATGAAGAGTTCCCTGACTGGCCTGATTTCATCAAGCTACGATATTTCATTCTGTTTGTTGTCTTTATTTGTATCATTCTTTGGTGAAAGAGGACACAAGCCGAGATGGCTTGCATTTGCAGCTTTTATGATAGGACTGGGAGCACTTGTATTCTCATTACCACAATTTTTCAGTGGAGAATATCAATTGGGTTCTCTCTTTGAAGGTAAGTTACTATTTGTGTTTGTTTGTTTTAATCTAAAGATGTGGATAAAAAACTAGGTCATTAACTTTATATTGCAATTCTACAGTAGGGTAAGGGTTTACATCTCTTTCACTGCTTTCTGCTTTGCTCATTGTGTGAACTGTGTGCGATAGGAAATTAGAGAGACTGTACATTATTCATCGTTTCAGTGGTTCTCCAAGTTTTTAAGCCTGATTCTTATTCCCCATGTTATACACGGTCCTCCTCAAAAGGAGATTACTTGTTTTCCTTTTCAGGTTGTGACCTCATTAGAGTTCTGAGATCTTTAGTTTTTCCCTTTGTACTTTTATTTATTTATTTATTTTGTAGAAAGTGGTTTATTTAGAGAAAGAGAAAAAAAAAGAGAAGGAGAGAGAAAGAAACAGCTAACTCTCACACTAAGTGAGAGAATCCAGAGAGCTGGAATCCAGGAGAGGAAAGCAGCTTCCACACTGAGTGGAAGGGAATAGAGAGAGATGGAGTTTAGGAGGAAGGGGACTCTAAAGGGAAAATCCAGGAGAGAGAAAGATGGCTTCCACGAAGGGACTGTTCGTTGAAGGGAATCCAAACATGAGTCCTTATACTTTCATTTGATGTGTTTGCAGCTCTGCACCCTGGACATGTTGATTCCTGATTTGAGATAAAGAGAGGTAACATTTAGAAAAGTGGAACTTACCCTAAGAAATGAAACCAGCTCTACCTTTGGACTTAGATAAGAAGCACAGAACATCAGAGCAATCTACACTATAGGTTGCTCTGGTTAGATGGAGAAATATATTATTAAAGGCTCAAAAAAGAAATTTGATTATATATATATTTTTCCAAAATAACATTTTTAATAAAAAAATAAATATAGTGTAGACAGAAGAGTGGACTAATGTAAGTAGACCTTAATATTTTTATGTCCTTTCTGGGAATTCTAATAGCAAATGTTGAAATAATTAGGAATAAATTCAGATGGTTACTAATTCAGAAGCTTTATTCACTTACTTAACACCTGAAAATAAAAGGAGAATTGGAGCCTGTTATGCTATAGGTATTATTTTTAAAAAGTTAAGATTGTTAGATTTGTGTCAATATTGAAAATTAACATTTGCTGTAGTGTGGATGTTTGTCCCCCTAAACACTCATCCTAGTGTTGGAGGGAGGTATTTGGGTCAAGGGGGTGGATCTCTCATGAATACATTAATGCCTGGGGATGAGGTCAGTGAATTCTCACCGTTTGTTCCCAAGAAAACTGTTAAAGAGAATTGGAGCTAGGTGTTGGGGCTCAGGCCCATGATCACAACACTTTGGAAAGTTGAGGCAGAAGAATCTCTTGAGCTCAGGGGTTTGAGACCAGCTTGGGCAATATAGTGAGACATTCTACAAACAAAAAACAATTCCAGCCCCTCCACTATAGCTTTCTTGTTCCTCTCTCCCCATGTGATCTCTGTGATCTCTGGCTGGCTACCCTCTGCATTCTGCTCTGAGTGGAAGCAGCTGGACGCCCTCACTAGAAGCAGGTGCTGGCATTGCATTCTTGTACAGCCAGTAGAACTATGAGCCAAATTTATTTTCTTTATAAATGCCTCAGATGTTCCTTTTTAGCAACGAAAGGAACTAAGACAACATTAAAGTATTAATCTTTCCCAAGATCAATTTTCCAATTCTAGAACAAACAGGAAAATATTCTCAATAATAAAGCACATATTATGTAGCATAGTTTTAGAAGTGCACTTACTTGGTAAGTAGACTTCATTTTGGAAGTAAAAATAGAATATGTAAGTGGATGAATGGGGAGTATTTTTAAAATGTGATAGAGTTTGGAATGAATAAGAAGAATATGTTATCATCAGCAAAACCACTTACTTAGATTCTAGCACATGATCTGAGATTGGGTAAGATTGCACAAGGCAACTTGACATAATTTCACTGGGAGTAGTTTTAGGAACAAGCCACATATTGCAGAGTAGGCTTTAGGATAACACTATTGAAATCTAAATAGTAAGGGAATACCTAAATTTTAATCTGCCACACAAGAAAACATGATACTGATTCTATGATAGTTACTGGTTTATAGCATTTAGGCGGTAATCTTTGTGCTGTATCTAGGCCCTCACTCACCTTTCAGTTGCTCAGATACCTTTCTTGTTCTCAAGTACACAAACCTTGCTCAAAATACTATGACTCTAAACTGAAACATAAATACTTCTTCCAGTACAAAGCCTGATCTGTCTTCCACAATTTTCTCAGCTTCATCTCTTGCCATTTATTCTTGGAGTTATGGCCATTCTAAAGAACTTATTTTCTTAAAGGAAAATTGCCACAAATTAAGGTGTTTGTATGTGACCAGAGACAAAGCTAAGATTGTTGAAGCCAGATTATAAACTTTTAGTACTTTAGTGTGTATTTTGCAGGTTTCACCAAGTTCTTGTTGAGCTATTTGACATTTTTCATTATTTTAGTAGATTATTGAAATAGGTTAGATAGAGGAATTGGCTGAGCTAAGATTTTTACTTAGATTTACTTTTATTGATTCATAATTTAAATAATAACTTGTATGTGGCAAATGAAAGCAAAAACTCAGCTTGCCCTTATGTTATTCTGCCATTTGTACTACATATATTGATTGATATGTTGAGATAATACCAGTAAAACAGTTCCATGTCATGTGGATTTTATGTATTAGTGGGAAGAAATATGCAATTAATAAACAAATGAACAAGGTAAGTGAAAATTGAGGTGAGTGGCTAAAGGGGCAAATAATATGAAATAATACTCTGTCAAAGGGTTAATATATGGGCCAGGAAAGACTACAGTGATAATATCTGAATAAAGAAGAGCTAACCTTGGAAGATGCTTTCCAGGCTGTAGAAAAATATGATTAAGGGCCTTGGAGCAGTGGAGGGCTTGGTAGTTTTAGGAATTGTCAGTTTTGGGCAGCAACATCAAAGCAAGGGAGGCTGTTTTGGAGAGGCAGGTAGGCACCAGGGCGGCATTTAGACTTTGCTTGAAGTGCAGTGCACAGTTGTAGAAGAGATTTACACCGGGAAGTGCATGATTTTACTGGAGTTTGAGAGACAAGAGTAAATGGGAAGCAATCACTCTGGAAATTTGTATTGTAGTCCAGTTGAGAGATAAATGTGGCTGAAACTGGGGTGGTAGCAGTAGAGATCCAGAAGATGCCTGATTCTCGGTGTGTTTTGGAGGAAAAAGAAGTAGGACTCTGTTGGATTTATTGCGAAGGAGGAATGAAGGACTCTGGTATTTTGCTTGACCAGCTGAGGTCATTTTTACTAGAAGGTGTAAGACTAGGCAGAACAGAATTGGAGTGGAAATTAAGAATTGGAGTTTGGAGTTTTTAAGTATGAATTGCATATTATATATCCAGTGTTGCAGTGTATATTCTCAAACATATGTGTTTGCATAAATGTGTAAGTCCTTCATTTGGTTTGATTCCGAGAGTTGCAAATATTGGATTTGAAGGTCTTCCTCATTCTAGTTTTTGGTAGATAATGTCATACTTTCAGGAAGCGATATATTAGTTACTCTCCCATTGCTGATGAATGAAAATGTGTCACTGTTGTGCTGAATTTTTGCATTTTTTTCCCATGTAAGTTTTTCTTGTGGTGTGCATAGGTGTTTATAATAATATGACAGACATAGAATTCAGGATTGAAATTATGTTATACATTTAGGGAATCCAGACATTTAGAAATGGAAGGGATGTTAAAAATGATAAATCCCTTATTTTTACAATGTAAGCCCTCTGGAAAGAAGTGAAGTGATTTCATAAGCGGTCAACAACAGCTAAAACTAATCCTAATTTTTATGGTTTCTTTACTGTTTTTCAAATTTGTATGCTTACGACTCATACTAAGTTATTGACTATATTGAATGATTTTAATTTTTTAAATAAATTTAAACCATTTCTTTCTCTATTTCTAGTAGTCACGTACAATGGTTTGTATTAATCTACTTTTGCAAGTATGGGAATCTTTAATGAAAAAATCTGAATTTTTTGTGAAACTTTAAGGAGAGCAGAGAAGAAAACTTACGAAAAGGAAACTGGAAAAGGAAAACAGATTAGTTGAAAGCTTCATGTAAATTAATTAGAGGCAAGAGGATGTGTAGTCTTCTTAAGTAACTTAACAAAACGTAGAGCATAATATTAATAAATCATTTTATTTGAAATTACACATGTAATTTAATTTAAAATGGACAGTGAGAAAATTAACATATCCTTGTGTGCTTTTTCTGTTCTTGTGTTTTGAACTTGAGGGAAACCAAAGTCAGGGCTCACTTTGTATGGTATAATCTGTATAAGAGGAGACTAAAGTAATGTAATATAGTTAGTAAATAGAAGAAAACAAAACATACAATATGATAAGCACATATAATTTCTACAGGTGTGAGAATAACACAAAAGAACATTAAAAGCAATAGTTAGGAAGGTATATTTTGAAACAGCTTGGATTTTCTATTGTGTTGTAAACAATAAATTTAAGTAGGTTGGAGAGAAAGTTTTTTTTTTAAGGGAAGCTTTTAGAAACACTTATGCATTCGAGGTGATTAACTTTGGAGATGATCAAAGGGAAGTTATTATATTAAAAAAAGGGTGGTATTCAAATTAAGAGGAACAAATACATATTATTAAGGGCTATTTTTTTTGTACAAGTTAACCTGAAAGTAGAATAGTGTCAAAACATTTTCAAGTAAGTCATATTTGACATTCATTTTTTTACTTACTTTGACATAATATTAATATGACACAGCTTACTGCAATGTGACTTTAAAATATTTAAAATGCAATAAATATATCTTTACCACATACCTTTTTTTTTATCTAAACAATTTTAATTTCTTTTAGATGAATGTTATTTTAATGTTACCAAGCAAAATAATCTTTATGTCTCTTTGAGACCTTGGGAAAGAGGTCATTATTAAATACTGAGGAATTGTAGAAAAGTAGTTACTAAATCCAGTAAAGCTCTTTTTATTTATTGACCAATAATTGGATAATTTTTCCTACATTACACCATTTCTTTGTTTTTCTTTTCAATCCCCTTTCCCTCAAAAAAAAATCTTCAAGGCAAAAATATACATTAGCTGTAGCACTAAATTTCTAAGGTTTTTTTTTTTTTTTTGGATTGGCATTTCAGAGAGAATGCTTCATCGAAGGACTTTGATTATGCTTGGTAACTACTTACAGAAGCTGTGTAGGAAAATGATTAGAGTAGGGCTCAAAGTGGACTTTATTTCTAGTTACTATTTTATCTTTTATTCTTAGAATATTTTTTTCTTTAATGGAATGCTTGCTTAGATTTGAGAAAACCCAGGGCAAAGAATCTTAGAGCTTTTCAACCACAAGTTCAATATAGGAAGCTTTAATTTTGCTTGGCTTTTGAGTATTTTTCCTTTTTTGATATTATTTTTTCCTTTATGGAAATCACTTATTTTTCTTACATTTTGCTTCTTTGTAACTGAAATGAATAAAGAAATAATGAGGAGAGGTGATTTCTTAGGTTAGAAGTTATAATGGTTTAATAAAACAAATGATTCCAATTTAAATTCAATATATACAATAAAAGGCCTAGAGCTACCTTTTAGCAGTAGTCAATGCTAGATGAAACTATACAAAATTTTTTCTAGCAGAGGCTTTTCAGTCTTTACCATACTTCCTAGATAATATGAATTACCCTGAGCTGGGCAAGGTGGCTCACACCTGTAATCCTAGCACTTTGGGAGGCCAAGGCAGGTGTATCCCTTGAGGTCAAGAGTTTGAGACCAGCCTGGCTAACATGGTGAAATCTTATCTCTACTAAAAAATAGAAAAATTAGCCGGGTGTGGTGACGGGTGCCTGTAATCCCAGGGTAATACTACAAAGTGGAAAGAGAAAAAAATCCAATTCACTGTTATTCTTTTCTCAAGGAACACAACTCTGGAATTGTCTTACTGTTTTTCTGTGCCTATTTTTTAGTAAAGTTAACAAAATATGTTTCAACCTGTGAGCATTTTTATTCTTGCATAGCATTCCGTTTTACATTTTAAACATTCTCATAGAACAGGATTTTTACATATAAAAATTTTTTAAATTATAAATTAATTCATGATAAACATTTTTATAGTTAAAGATTTTACTATAATTCAGTAATATACAGTATATAAGATTTTGGAATTGACTTTTTTTAGTCTGAGTAATTTTCTGAATATTCATCAGGTTATTGTATATATCATTTGTTCTGTTCTTTCTACTGCTGATTAGCAATCCATGGTATGGATGTACCGTAATTTGTTTAATCATTTGCCTGTTAAGGAACATCTGGTTTGTTCCCAGATTTTGGTTATTACAAATAAAGCTACAAGTATTAGTATGTAGATTTTTGTGTGAACATAGTTTTCATTCTTCTGGACTAGATGCCCAGGAGTAAAACTGCTGGGTCATATGAAAATTCTACGTTTAGTTTTTTGAGAAACTGCCAAATTGTTTTTCAAACTCACTGTCACACTTTATATTCCCATCAGCATTATTGAGTGACTCAGTTTATTTGAATCCTTGCCAGTATTTGGTGTAGCCATTCTAATAGGTGTACAGTAAAATCTCGTTGTATTTTAATTTGGATTCTCTAATGGCTGATGACAGAACATCATTGCTTGTGCGAATTTGCTATCTGTGTATCATCCTTGGGGAAATGTCTTTTCATGTCTTTGGATTTTTGTTTCTTTACTGTTGAGTTCTGAGTGCTATTTGTTTTCTAAGTACTAGAACTTACAAGCTAGTTTGCAAATATTTTTACCCATTTTTTAACATGTCTTTTTACCTTCTTAACAGGGTCTTTCACAGGGTGAAAGTTTTCAATTTTAATAAAGTGTAACTTATCAATTTTTCTTTTTATAGATTATGCTTTTGTTGTCTAGATTAAAAACGCTTTGCCTAGCTACAATCCCAAGATTTTCTTCTATTTTGTAAAAAAGGTTTATAGTTTTCTATTTTACATTTAAATCTTTGATATATTTTTAGTTAATTTCTATAAAAGATGTGAGGTTTAGATCAAAGTTCACTTTTTGTCTACAAATGTCCAATTGCTCTAGCACCATTTGAAAATTCTATTCTTTGACCACCGAATTGCTTTTATAGCTTTTTCAAAATTAGTTGGGCATATTTGTATATTTATATTTCTGGAATCTCTACTTTTTTTTCTATTGATCTATGTGTCTCTCCACCAATATCACATTCTTGATTATTATATAAGTCTTGAAATTTTATAGACCTTCCTCTCACTTCATTGTTATCTTTCCACATTGGTTCTCCTCATTCCTTTATATTTTCATGCAAATTTTAGAATAATCTTGTCTATATCTACAAAATAATAGGATTTTGATGGGAATTGTATTAAACCTGTGAAATGGTTTGGTTTTGTGTCCCCACTCAAATCTCATCTCAAATTGTAATCCCCATAATCCCCACTCATTAAGGAAGGGACCTGATGGGAGGTTATTTGATCATGGGGGTAGTTTCTCCCATGCTGTTCTCCTGATAGTGAGTGAGTTCTCATGAGAGCTGATGGTTTTATAAGTGTTTGACAGCTCCTCCTTCACATGCTCTCTCACCTGCCACCATATAAGATGTGCCTGCTTCCCATTCAGGTATGATTGTTAAGTTTCCTGAGGCCTTCTTAGCCATTTGGAACTATGAGACAATTAAGTTTTTTTCTTTATAAATTACCCAGTTTCTGGTAGTATCTTTATAGCAGTGTGAAAATAAACTAATACAAGCTGCATATTAATTGGGATTGAATTGCTATAGTTAGTATATTGGATCTTCCAATTCATGAATATGTATGGATTTATACTCCATTTATTTAGATTTTTTAAAATCAGTATTTTGTATTTTTTAGCATACAAGTTATGTATATGTTTTGTTAGATTAACATCTAAGTATTTCATTTTGCTTTTTTTTTTGAGTGATTGTAATAGTATTTTAAATTTCAGTTTCCATATGTTCATTGCCAATATATAGAAATAAAATAGATTTTTGTATGTTTCATTGTGTATTCTGTGACCTTACTGAACTACTTGGTTCTTGACATATTTTGTGGATTTCTTGGTGTTTTCTATGTAGACAATCATGTCTTCTGCAAATAGAAACAGTCTTATTACTTCCTTTATCTTCTGTATGGCATTAATTTTCTATTTTTTTCTTTTTCTTTTTTTTTTTTTTTGCTTTATTGCACTGATTAGAACTTCCAGTTCTCTTTTGAGTAAGAATAGTGACAGTGGATGTTCTTAACTTTCTTCCCTATTTTAGAGAAAAAGCTTTCAGTCTTTTACTACTGCTGCATGTTTTCATAAATACTCTTTATCAAGTTGTAAAGTTCTACTTTATTCCTCTTTTTCTGAGAATTTTAAATCAGGAATCATTGTTGAATGTTGTCAAATATTTGTTCTGCATCATTGTTCATGTGATTTCTGATCATGTGATTTTTCTTCTTCAGTCAGTTAATATGGTAGTTAACTTTATTTTATTTTTTGCTGCCAGCCTTGCATCTGAGAATAAAACTCACCTGGCAGTGGTGTGCAATTCTTTTGATACATTTGTGAATCCTATTTCGTACTATTTTGTTAAGCATTTTTGTGTCTATATTCTTATATTAGTTTTCATTTTTTTTTGTACTGCCTCTATTTGGCTTTGTAGTTTATATGAATTTTAGGGGATTACAAACTTCATACAATAAATTGAGAAATGTTCCTCCTTTGCTATTTTCTGGAATTGATTTTTCATTATATATTTGTTAGAATTCTCCAAGTGAAACTACTTGGGCCTATAGATTTCTGTTTGGGGAGCTTCTCAATTAAAAAGTCAGTATTCTTAATAGTTATCTTTAATAGTGATTCAAATCTACTAGGTTGGTGCAAAAGTAATTGTGATTTTGTCATTACTTTTAATGGCAAAAACTGCAATTACTTTTGCACCAACCTAATACTTCACTTTGGGTGAATAGATATAATGGCTATAATGTATGCTTTTTATGGAATTGGTCCATTTCATCTAAAGTTTTCTTATGTGTATGGAGCTAGCTGTTCCTAGTATTTATTTAGTATGTTTTCTTTGCTGGATCTGTCATGATCCTTTGCTCGATTCCTGATATTGATAGTATTTGTCTACTTTTTGTTATCCTTTGTCAGCCTTGCTAGATGAAACCAATTAAATTCGTCTTTTGAAAATATGAACTTTTAGTTTCATTGATTTTTCTCTACAGTTTTCTGTTTTCCAATTTATTGATTTCTGCTCTTTATTTTCTTCCTTCTGCTTGTTCTAAACTCATTTTATTATTATTTTTCTTTAGGTGGCTGAACATGGAAGCTTAGATTATTAATTTAATTTTTATGTTTTCTAATATATGCATTTTAGTGCTATAAAATTTTCTTTCAGGACTACTTGAGTTGTATTTCACAATTGTTATATATTGTTTTCTTTTCTAATTTTTAATTTTTATTTTTTTCCTATCTCTCTCCAACTTTTTTTTTTAATTTTTATGTTTTCATTTTTACTTAATTTAGTGTATTTTTTTAAATCTCTTTAGAGACATCCTTTTCGACCCCTAGATTATTTAGACATGTGAAAGCATGTTGTTTACTTTCCAATATTTGGAGATGTTCTTGTTATCATTTTATTAATGATGTTTAGTTTGATTCAATTTTAGTCAGAAGACATTATGTAGGATTTGAATTTTTAAAAATATATTCATGTTTATGGTGCAAGATATGGTCTATCTTGGCATATGTTTGCTGGGCACTGGAAAATAAAATGTATTCTGCTATTGTTTCCAGCATGTTTAGAAAATGTTGGCTAGATCCTATTGATAGATTTGGTTAAGTTAGTTTATGTCCTTGCTAATTTTCTGTTCTATCAGTTGCTCAGAGAGGGGTTTTGAAATCTTTAATCGTAGTTGTGGCTTTAATCTGTTCCTCTTTTCATTCTATAAATTTCTACTTCATGTTTTACAGCTCTGTGTTGGTGAATGTGTGTTACTATGTCTTCTTGGTAAATTGACTACTTTTTCATTATGTAATGTCTCTCTGTGTCAAGTAAATGTTTTTGCTCTAAAGTCAGTTTCAACTGATATTAATATGGCTATTCCTACATTATTTTGATTAATGCTTGGATGATTTTTTTCTTCCAATCTTTAAATTTCAGCCTGCTCACATTATTACATTTGAAGTGAGTTTCTTGTAGATGGCACATAGTAGGGTTGTTTGTTTTATTCACTCTGTCAATATCCTTTAATTGTAATTCTCAGACCATTTACATGTAATACAAATACTAGTATGTTAAAGTTTAAACCTGTACTTTTAATATTTAGTTTTGTATTCTGCTTTCATTTCTCCATTATCTGCTTCCCGCTTTTCTGAATGTGGGTTGCTTGAACATTTTTAGAATTCTATTTTTATTAATCTATAGTGTTTTGAGTGTATTTTTTTGTATATCTTTTTGAGTGTTTTTTTCTAGATATTGCATATGTACATAAGTATAGTCTTGGTATATTATTAGACTCTGGTTCTCATTTAAACCTTCTGTCTTAACTACTTGACATTGCTCTGATGGCTTTGAGGTAGGGGCGGGTGTTGTCTTATTTGCCAGGTGGCATCGAAGTCCAAGTTCACCTCTTGGCCTCGACTGACACCTGGTAAGAAGACAGCCTCCTTGTTGTTGTTGGGTGGTGGTGGCAGTTCAGGATCTTCACTAGAACTCCACTGATATCACTTTCTCTGGGATGGGTAGAAGTGACTTGTTACTGTTCTACTGACACCACAGAAGAGAGATATGGCCGAATTCTAAGTGGACTATAGTGTAAGTTCTGACTCTTCACTAGGCCTCCTCTTGTACTAGCAGAGAGGGAGAGTGGTGCTTCTGGGTTTCCATAGAGCTGAAAATCCAGGCTAGCTTCTCTGACAACACCCTGGAAGTGGGGATTGGGCACCTTGTTACACTGTTCTGTATTGCAGGGGTGAGTGTGGGTGAGACTGCAGGTTTTCTCTGTGGTATTTGACTAGAGTAGCATGGTTACTGTATAATTTTTCTGCCTTGCCAAGCTGCTTCTTACTTAATCTTTTGGCTAGAATGATGAGAATTGTCTTGTGACTTTTTTTTTTTTTTTTTTTTTTTTGTCTGCAGCCTTTGGCATTTGAGGGTTGCTAGCTTGTTCAGCTAAAAATCTGGGATAGATTAAGCAAAAATAAAACCCGGGAAACTTACCACAATGTTTGCTGGGTACTCTCTGGGAACTAAGGAGCAGCAGTGGATTGGTGCCTCTCACGACTGTATCTAATAATCCAGTTAATGAAATTCTTACTTCCTCCCTTGTTGGATTCTAGTGCCCAAGGGATGCAAGTTTCCATCAAGGCAGTCATTATTTCCTTAAATTCAAAGCTTAACTATAATTGTTCCCTAATCTTTTTTGATCTCCTCATAGTAAATATTCAACAGGGAGAGAAGTTCACTAAATTGGCAGTGCTAATGGATCCTAGGTACGGAGGGAAAATTGAGTTGTTCCTTTTCAGTTGCAAGGAACAGTGCATTTTTGGACTGCAAGATTGACTTGGGTGCCTTTTAACACTCCCATACCCAACAGTACTTGTTCAAATAAAACTTCAGTAACGAAATAGAGAAAGAACAGCTGGAGACTTGTAAAAGACTGTACAGTACCAGACCAGTTAAGCAGTGGCAAAGGGAACAAGAACTGGATGAGAGAAGGAAGTGATGCTTATCACCCAAGCCGTCTGACCAACTATAGAAAGAGAATTACAGAGCTGGTTAATTGTCACCCTGCTCTTGTTTTCCTCTGCTACCCTGGATGCAGACCCCTGCTGCCGCTAACACTTCAGTGTTGCTTTCAGGTAGGAGAAAAACTTAATGGATGTTACCTCAGGACGACATTTTGCTGTTAGCAAAATGCTGATAGAAATTTTGCTGATAGCTTTTTGTGGGTTTCTTATATGGGGCATACATAGATTTTTAACTTCAGACAAAGATAAACGTGGATGCTAGGTACAAAAAGGAGGGGGAGCTGTGTTGGATATTCTGTGTCGCTCCAGAGCCAATATTTATTATTTATCACTTTTGCTTTGCTCTTTAGTAGAAAAACCCGACAGACTATGTCAATCTGGCACTTTTCTCCCCACTGCATTATAGTTGGGTTTAGCTAACAGGAATATGCATGTTGGGAAGAAAGAGGTCCTAAGTGTGTATTTTTCTGGCATCCTCGCCACTGGTGTGGTTTGGAGTGGCTGTGTGCCACTGTAACCCTCTCAGATTTAAGTCTGTCTGTATAAGGGCTAAATTTAAATATTTTTAATGACCTAGGGCTGTTTTGTTTCTTTTGACACTTTTGTTATACTTCTAACCATACTTTTTCAAAAGTGATTTGTAGAGCACTAGTTCTGGGAGATGTTAGAAATTAATGAAGAAAAAATCTAACTTGAATATATGATAGATGATTTTTTTAAGGTAACATTCCTTATCATATTACATATAAATATGTATATTCCATTGTTACATTCTCCAAGAAGGAAGATACAAAGCACACAAAGCCTTTGTTTGCCTGTGCATTCTGAAATTATTTAGAAGTGCTAGTGACACTTGATATACAGTGTACTGCTGGTGTTCTTTACAAAGATTCTCGATAGTGCAAGTGTGTGTGCAACTTGGAGTCTCTCTTCACAGTCTACTCTAAGCTATGTCCTGGTGATGACCATTCATGTCATAGTTCCCTGGCCTCCAGTTATGCAGGTTGACCCATAGAGATTTACATACATATTTTTAAATCATAGTGACATTTCGTTAAATTATATGTTTCAGTATTTTGTTTACGATTTTAGTTTTCTTTCTTAGGTACTTCAGCTATGTGTATATATAATCACCTTTGGCTTCCTTATACTAACATTTCTTTTTTTAATCATTAATCTTGCTCACTTTGCTCATTTGTATTCTTTATGCCCATAACTGTGTCTTCTCAGTTTACCTATGTGCCCCTTTCCATTGTATCTTCATTTCTATGAGGTCTTAGTTTTTTCCTTTTACTTTTTTTCTCCCAGGTATCTTTGATCTCTTTCTTTCCTTCATCATTTCTTTTCTGTTCCTTCATTTCTTTATATAAATAATTGACTCATTTCATGATGAATTATGTGTTCACACTTTTCATCTGCTCCACGAAAATATTTTTGTGGTCAGCGCCCTAATCTTAACTTAAATAAAATTATGCTGCCTTTTTTTTCTTATGACATCTTTCTGTAGATGCTGTGGTAGCTCCTTTTGAAAATCACATTATTGACTCTGTTAGGCTCCCATAGGAGGAGAGTGACTTATCTGGCATCCCAGGCAGGTTGGTTGCACAAACTCTTGGCTTTTCAGTTCCCACGAAGAGGGCTGAATTGTCTGTAAGAGTCTTTATGCAACCTCTTCTCACCCTACCCTCTGTTTTTATGAAGCACAGCAACCCAGAAGGTCCCTACTGACACCTATTACAGGCAAGAGATATAAATCTTAATTTAGAGTGTTTCTCATCACCTTTAGGAGGACTTTTTTTCTTGGTGCCTTCTTGGATCTTCTGCCACCAGCTGACATGAGGCCCAGATAAGAAGGGTCCTGCCCTGAGCCAGAGGGATCAACATTATCACAGACATTGAAACTTGAAGATAGTTTGCCTTGTTTTCTGAAGGTTTTATAAGAGAGGTTTTTAAAAGATTGGTAACAGGGTAAGTGGACAAAGATGTTAGGAGAGGAATGTAGGATTGAGCTAAATTCCCCAGGCCAGAAGATGCTGTTTAGACTTGGGGGTGGTCAACTATAAACAAAGCAGCAGCCCTTTCTGCTTCCTCAGGGGAGTGGTTAGGAGACTAGGAGATGAGGAGTGAGGCTGAGGGAGGAAAGGTACAGCTACCCCTTGGGAAAGGTAAAAGAGAGATTGTGTTTTTTTAGTTAGCCACCTCAAAGCACCTGATGCAGGTTATTGGGGAGACTGGATTCCCTGAAAACTAGGCTTTTTCACTCCCCTCTCGAGGTTCATAGATAGGCAAATCCTGGGAATCCTATCAAATGTGTGGCTGGGGAAGTGGAATCACATCACAGTAGAGTCCATTCTGCTTCCCCTGGTAGCAGGATAGGCCCAGGGGAAAAGAGGTACATTTGGCCTCTAGGTCTTTAGGGCAGATGCCTGGAGAGCAGCAGGCTGTGGGTCTTTGAGTGGAATTAAGCATTTGGCTGAGCTTGGTATTTATCTTCTAAATATTTTGACATATGGTATGTGGATTTTCTTTTGTCCTTTTGTCACAGCCCTGCTAATATTAGTGGGTAAGACTGGCCATCTCTTTGTTCATTAGGTAAAGTTCTAGTCCTTAATTTTATCAGCAATGTTCCTCTAAATTTATAAACAACACAGGAGCTTCCTCTTGTGGTGTATTGTTAAATCACTTGCCTTTTAATTAATGTTGAAAGTACAGTATCCATGGGGGATTGGTTCCAGGACCCCCGTGGATACCAAGATCTGTGCATGCTCAAGTCCCTTCTATAAAATGATGTGTTATTTGTATACAACCTACCTACATCCTCCTATATATTTTAAATTATCTCTAGACTGCAAATAATACCTAATGCAGTATAAATGCTATATAAATAATTTTACTATATTTTTATTTGTATTTCTTTTGTTGCTGTATTGTTATTTTTCCTCCCTGAATATTTTTGATCTGTGGTTGGTTGAATCCACAGTTGTGGAAACTGGATATGGAGGGCTGATTATATTTGATCAGAAATTGTTTAATTTTTCATTAGAAGTTGAAATTCTGGGTTCAAATAGTTTCTCAACTAATAATCTCACAAAATTCATTGAATAGGTAAATTTAGCTATTTTATAAACTGAATTATAAAAGTAAATTTTTTTTCAGATTATCTTGAGGTACACATGGTATCTCTACATGAAATTTTTCTCCATAGGATAAAATGTACCCTTTAGTAGTTTTTTCAGGACAAGTTCATTTTCTGAGATTTAGTATGTTTAAATAATGTAGGTTTAAATTCTTTGTCTTTATATTTGAATGACAATTTGGCTAAGCATAAAATTTGAGGGTCATATTATCTTGCACTGGTTACTTTTTTGGCATTTCTTTACTGCCTCTATGGGGTTAATATTGCTTTAGAAAAGTCTGAATGTAAGCTTACTGTTTTTTATTTCCCTCTACATAAGTGACTTATCTTCTTGTTTAGCTGTTCAAAAAGGTCTTTTCATCTTTAAAATTCACAAACTTTGCAAGAGAATATTTTGGTACTGAAAGTCCTGCATCAAATTTTCCTGGGATCGCTATATCTTTTAAAATTATATATTAATCTTTATTTTAGAAAATTTTCTGTAACTTTACCTTTAAACATATTTATTATTCTATTTTGGTTGATTATATTCGATTGCCTTTGTCTGAATTCTATATCTGTAATTTTCTCTGTAACCTTTTAAATCTTGGTGTCTTATTTTTTCCTTTAATTTTGTTCATATTTCTCAAGTCTATTTTCTCCATCATAATTCTCACAAGTCTCTGTTTTTTTTTTTTTTTTTGGTCCATTCCAGTGTGACCTCCATTTCTAATAGTTTTGTTCTTTTATGTTTTATAGAAAAAGACATGATAGTCTTCCTTGAGTTATTTTAGCCCAAGTTTGTGTGTGTGTGTGTTTTTCCTTTCTTTATTTCACCACATTTTTCTTTTTTGAGACGGAGTGTCATTTTTGCCCAGGCTGGAGTGCAGTGGCACATTGTGATCTCCTCCTCCCAGGTTCCAGTGAATCTCCTGCCTCAGCCTCCCAAGTAGTTGGGACTACAGGGGTGCACCACACTCAGCTAATTCTTTGTATATTTAGTAGAGGTGGGGTTCACATTTTGGCCATGCTGCTCTTGAACTCTGACCTCAGGTGATCTGCCCACCTTGGCCTCCCAAAGTGCTGGAATTACTGGTGTGCGCCACCATGCCCCACCTCACCACATTTCTATGAGCTTATTAAATTGCTGTTTCGAGCTCTGAATTTTCAGAAACAACTGTTTTCATTCCTTTTTTTTTTTTTGTATCACAATATAGTAATTTTAGAATCTACATTAATTATAGCACTTTTCTGAGACCATTCTCCCATGCTAGCCATTTGCGTTTCTTTTTTGGTTAGTATTCAAATTTTAATGAGGTGACTGATTCCTTGGCAGCTTTTTGTGAGATGTTTGTATTAGATTTCATAAGACAGCACTGCCTGTATTATGAAAATGGATCAATTAATGAAGGGCCTTAAAATGGTTTATAGCTGGGTTGACATATTGATGTCTTTAAACCTTAGAAAGCTGAAGTAATCACAAGAAATTTGTGCTGGAGTGGGATTGCAGAGACTAGTAACACAAGATTAAATAAACCCACACATAGTAAAGTTAGTAAAAGATGTGCTTTTTGGTTAATGCAGCAGAATGCTGGATCTCTGTCTTCTCCCACTATAAGATATTACATATGAATTAACGTAGCACTTCACAGCCCTGCTTCCTTTTTCAATGTATGCCTGTATTATTCCATTTTCTTTCTTTCTTTTATATATACATATATATATATACACACACACACATATATATATATACACACATATATATATATATGTATTTATGTATGTGTGTGTGTGTGTGTGTGTGTGTATAAAATTGCACTTTAGGTTCTGGGGTACATGTGAAGAACATGCAGAATTGTTGCATAGGTACAATACATGGCAATGTGGTTTGCTACCTCCATCCCTATCACCTATATCTGGCATTTCTCCCCATGTTATCCCTTCCCAACTCTCCACTTGCCGCTGTCCCTCTCCTAGTTCCCCTCAGCAGACCCCAGTGTGTGATGCTCCCCTCCCTGTGTCCATGTGTTCTCATTGTTCAACACCGCCTATGAGTGAGAACATGCGGTGTTTGATTTTCTGTTCTTGTGTCAGTTTGCTGAGAATGATGGTTTCTAGATTCATCCATGTCCCTACAAAGGACCCGAACTCATCATTTTTTATGGCTGCATAGTATTCCATGGTGCATATGTGCCACATTTTCCCTGTCTAATCTATCATTGAAGGCCATTTGGATTGGTTCCAGGTCTTTGCTATTGTAAACAGTGCTGCAATAAACATACATGTGCATGTGTCTTTATAATAGAATGATTTATTATCCTCTTGGTTTGCACCCAGTAATGGGATTGCTGGGTCAAATAGAATTTCTATTGCTAGGTCCTTGAGGAATAGCCACACTGCCTTCCACAATGGTTGAATTAATTTACGATCCCAGCAACAGTGTAAAATTGCTCCTATTTCTCCACATCCTTTCCAGCATCTGTTGTCTCCTGATTTTTTAATGATTGCCATTTAACTGGCATGAGAGGGTATCTCAATGTGGGTTTGATTTGCATTTCTCTAATGACCAGTGATTATGAGCATTTTTTCATGTTTGCTGGCCTCGTATATGTCTTTTGAAAAGTGTCTATTCGTATCCTTTGCCCACTTTTGAATGAGTTTGTTTGTTTGTTTTCTTGTAAATCTGTTTTAGTTCTTTGTAGATTCTGGATATTAGACCTTTGTCAGATGGGTAGATTGCAAAATTTTTTTCCCATTCTTTTGGTTGCCAGTTCACTCTAATAATTGTTTCTTCTAGGTTTTTGTGGTGTTAGGCCTTATGTTTAAGTCTTTAATCCATCTGGAGTTAATTTTAGTGTAAGGTGCCAGGAAGGGGTCCAGTTTCTGCTTTCTGCACATGGCTAGCCAGTTTTCCCAACACCATTTATTAAACAGGGAATCCTTTTCCTATTGCTTGTTTTTGTCAGGTTTGTCAAAGATCCGGTGGTTGTAGATGTGTAGCATTGCCTCTGAGGCCTGTGTTCTGTTTCATTGGTCTATATCTCTGTTTTGATACCAGTACCATGCTGTTTTGATCACTGTAGCCTTGTAGCATAGTTTGGAGTCAGATAGCATGATGCCTCTAGCTTTGTTCTTTTTGCTTTGAATTGACTCGGCTATGCTGGCACTCTTTTGGTTCCATATGAAGTTTAAGGTGGTTTTTCCAGTTATGTAAAGAGGTTCATATGTAGCTTGATGGGGATAGCATTGAATCTATAAATTACTTTGGGCAGTATGGTCATTTTCATAATATTGATTCTTTCTAACCATGAGCATGGAATGTTTTTCCATCTATTTTTTTTCCTCTCTTATTTCCTTCAGCAGTGGTTTGTATTTCTCCTTGAAGAGGTCCTTTACATCCTTTGGTAGTTGTATTCCTAGGTATTTTATTCCCTTTGTAGCAATTGTGAATGGCATTTTGTTCTTGACTTTGCTTTCTTTAAGTCTATTGTTTGTGTATAGGAATGCTTGTGATTTCTGCACATTGATTTTTGTATCCTGAGACTTTGCTGAAGTTACTTATCAGTTTAAGGAGATTTGGGGCTGAAACAATGGGGTCTTCTAAATACAAAATTATGTTGTCTGCAAATAGAGACAATTGACTTCCTCCTTTCCTAATTGAATACCCTTTATTTGTTTTTCTTGCCGGATTGCTCTCGCTAGAACTTCCAATACTAAATTGAATAGGAGTGGTGAGAGAGGGCATTCTTATCTAGTGCCAGATTTCAAAGGGAATGCTTCTAGTTTTTGCCCATTCAGTATGATATTGGCTGTGGGTTTGTCATAAATAGCTGTTATTATTTTGAGACACATTCCATCGATACCTAGTTTATTGAGAGTTTTTAGCATAAAGGGTTGTTGAATTTTCTCGAAGATGTTCTCTGCGTCTATTGAGATAATCATGTGGTTTTTGTCTTTGGTTATGTTTATGTGGTGAATTACTTTTACAAACTTCCATATGTTGAACCAGTCTTGCATCCCTGGGATGAATCCTAGTTGATCATAATGGATAAGCTTTTGATGTGCTGTTGCAATTGATTTGCCAGTATTTTATCGGATATTTGCATCTGTGTTCATCATGGATATTGGCCTGAAGTTTTCTTTTTCTGTTGAGTCTCTGCTGGGTTTTGGTATCAGGATGATGTTGGTCTTATGAAATGATTTGGGAAGGATTCCCTCTTTTTGGACTTTTTGGAATATTTTCAGACGGAGTGGTACCAGCTCCTCTTTGTATTTTGGTAGAATTCGGCTGTGAACCCATCTGGACCTGGCCTTTTTTTGGTTGGTAGGCTATTAATTGCTGCCTCAACTTCAGCCCTTGTTATTAGTCTATTCAGGGTTTCGACTGCTTCCTGGTTTAGGCTTGGGAGGGTGCAAGTGTCCAGGTATTTATCAATTTCTACTGGGTTTACTGGTTTATGTGCATAGAGTTGTTTGTAGTAATCTCTGATGGTAGTTTGTATTTCTTTGGAATTGGTGGTGATATCCGCTTTATCATTTTTTTTATTGCATCTATTTGATTCTTCTCTCTTTTCTTTTTTATTAATCTGGCTAGTGGTCTGTCTATTTTGTTGATCTTTTCAAAAAAACAGCTCCTGGATTTATTAAATTTTTGAAGGGTTTTTTTTTGTCTTTATCTCCTTCAGTTCTGCTCTGATCTTAGTTATTTCTTGTATTCTGCTAGCTTTTGACTTTTTTTCATCTTGCTCCTCTAGCTCTTTCAATTTTGATGAGAGAGTGTCGATTTTAGATCTTTCCTTGCTTTTCATGTGGGCAGTTATTGCTATAAATTTTCCTCTAGACACTGCTTTAAAAGTGTCCCAGAGATTCTGGTACATTGTGTCTTCATTCTTGTTGGTTTCAAAGAACATCTTTACCTCTGCCTTCATTTCATTGTTTATCCAGGCAACATTCAAGAGCCAGTTGTTCAGTTTCCATGAAGTTGTACAGTTCTAAGTTAGGTACTTAATTCTGAATTCTAATTTGATTGCACTGTGGTCTGAGAGACTGTTTGTTATGATTTCCATTCTTTTGCATTTGCTGAGGAGTGATTTGCTTCCAATTATGTGGTCAATTTTAGAGTAGGTGTGATGTGCTGAGAAGAATGTATATTATGTGGATTTGGGGTAGAGAGCTCTGAAAATGTCTATTAGATTTGCTTGGACAAACCAGAATCTGAGTTCAAGTTCTGGATATCCTTGTTAATTTTCTGTCTCGTCAATCTGTCTAATATTGAGAGTGGAGTGTTAAAGTCTCCCACATTATTGTGTGGGAGTCTAAGTCTCTCTGTAGGTCATTAAGAACTTGCTTTATGTATCTGGGTGTTCCTGTATTGGTGCATATATATTTAGGATCATTAGCTCTTCTTGATGCATTGATCCTTTTACCATTATGTAATGCCCTTCATGGTCTCATTTGATCTTTGTTTGTTTAAAGTCTATTTTATCAGAGACTAGGATTGCAACTTCTGCCTTTTTTTTTTCTCTCTGTATGCTTGGTAAATCTTCCTCCATCCCTTTATTTTGAGCCTATGTGTATCCTTGCATGTGGGATGGGTTTCCTGGATACGGCACCCCGATGGGTCTTGACTTTTTTGTTTGTTTGTTTGTTTTTATTTTTTTAAATTTTTATTGCATTTTAGGTTTTGGGGTACATGTGCAGAACATGCAAGATAGTTGCATAGGTACACACATGGCAGTGTGTTTTGCTGCCTTCCTCCCCTTAACCCACATTTGGCATTTCTTTCCAGGCTATCCCTCTCCAGCTCCCCCCCCCGCTGTCCCTCCCCTATTCCCCCCAATAGACCCCAGTGTGTAGTACCTCCCTCCCTGTGTCCATGTGTTCTCATTTTTCTCACCCGCCTATGAGTGAGAATATGTGGTATTTCCTTTTCTGTTCTTGTGTCAGTTTGCTGAGAATGATGTTCTCCAGATTCATCCATGTCCTTACAAAGGACACGAACTCATCATTTTTGACTGCTGCATAATATTCCATGGTGTATATGTGCCACATTTTCCCAGTTCAGTCTATCATTGATGGGCATTTGGGTTGGTTCCAGGTCTTTGCTATTGTAAACAGTGCTGCAATGAACACTCGTGTGCATGTGTCCTTATAGTAGAACGATTTATATTCCTTTGGATATATATCCAGTAATGGGATTGCCAGGTCAAATGGAATTTCTATTTCTAGGTCCTTGAGGAATCGCCACACTGTCTTCCACAATGTTTGAACTAATTTACACTCCCACCAACAGTGTAAGAGTGTTCCTATTTCTCCACATCCTCTCCAGCATCTGTTGTCTCCAGATTTTTTAATGATTGCCATTCAAACTGGCGTGAGATGGTATCTCAATGTGGTTTTGATTTGCATCTCTCTAATGACCAGTGATGATGAGCATTTTTTCATGTGTTTGTTGGCCTCATGTATGTCTTCTTTTGTAAAGTGTCTGTTTATGTCCTTTGCCCATTTTTGAATGGGCTTGTTTTTTTTTTTTCTTGTAAATCTGTTTGAGTTCTTTGTAAATTCTGGATATCAGCCCTTTGGGTCTTGACTTTTTATCCAATTTGCCAGTCTGCGTCTTTTGTTTGGGGCATTTAGTCCATTTACATTTAAGGTTAATATTGTTATGTGTGAATTTGATCCTGCCATTTTGATGCTAGCTGGTTGTTTTGCCCATTAGTTGATGCAGTTTCTTCATTGTATTGACGCTCTTTACTCTTTGGTACATTGTTGGAGTTGCTGGTACTGGTTGTTCCTTTCTATGTTTAGTGCTTCTTTCTGGAGGTCTTGTAAGGCAGGCCTGGCAGTGACAAAATCTCTCAGGATTTGCTTGTCTGTAAAGGATTTTATTTCTCCTTCCCTTTTGAATCTTAGTTTGGCTGGATATGAAATTCTAGGTTGAAAGTTCTTTTCTTTAAGGATGTTGAATATTGGCCCCCACTGTCTTCTGGCTTGTAGGGTTTCTGCAGAGAGATCTGCTGTGAGTCTGGTGGGCTACCCTTTGTGGGTAACCTGACTTTTCTCTCTGGCTGCCCTTAGCATATTTTCCTTTATTTTAACCCTGGTGAATCTGACAATTATGTGCCTTGGGGTTTCTCTTCTTGAGGAATAACTTTGTGGTGTTCTCTGTATTTCCTGGACTTGAATATTGGCCTGCCTTGCTAGGTTGGGGAGGTTCGCCTGGATAATATCCTGAAGAGTGTTTTGCAGCTTGGATTCATTCTCTACGTCACATTCAGGTACACCTATCAAATGTAGATTAGGTCTTTTCACATATTCCCATCTTTCTTGGAGGCTTTGTTCATTTATTTTTAATTTTTTTATCTAATCTTGCCTTCTCATTTTGTTTCATTGAGTTGATATTCAGTCTCTGAAACCGTTCTGCTTGGTCAACTCAGCTATTGAAACTTGTGCATGCTTCATGAAGTTCTTGTGTTGTTTTTCAGCTGCATCAATTTATTTATTTCTTCTCTAAGCTGTTATTCTTGTTAGCATTTCATCAAACGTTTTTCAAGGTTATTACTTTCTTTGCATTGGGTTAGAACATGTTTTTTTTTTTTTTTTTTTTTTTTAGCTCAGAGAAGTTTGTTATTACTCATATTCTGAAGCCTGTTTCTGTGAATTCATCAGACTCATTCTCCATCCAGCCTTGTTCCTTGCTGGTGAGGAGTTGTGATCCCTTGGAGGAGGAGAGGTGGTCTGGTTTTTCATCCTTTTTGCACTGGTTTATTTCCATGTTTGTGGATTTATCTACCTGTGGTCTTTGTAGTTGGTGAATTTTGGATGGGGTCTTTGAGTGGATGTCATTTTTCTTGATGATGAAATTATTTCTTTCTGTTTTTTAGTTTTCCTTCTAACAGTCAGGCCCCTCTGCTGGAGGACTGCTGGAGGTCTACTCCAGACCCTGCTTGCTTGGTGATCACCTGTGGGGGCTGCAGAACAGTAAGGGTTGCTGCCAGTTTCTTCTTCTGTTATCTTTGTCCCAGAAGGATACCTGCTAGATGTCAGCCTGAGCTTTCCTTTATGAGGTGTCTCTTTGGATATACGGGGGTTGTGGAACTGCTTGCGGTGACAGTCTGTCCCTTACAGGAGCTCAAGTGCTGAGCTGTGAGCTCTGTTGTTCCATTCAGAGCTGCTGTGCAGGTACATTTAAGTCTGCTACAACAGAACTCATAACTGCCTTTTGTCCCAGGTGCTCTGTCCTGGGAATGTGGGGCTTTATTTATAAGCTTCTGATGTGTTGCTGCCTTTTTTCAGAGAAGCCCTGCCCAGGGATGAGGTAGCCTAGTCACAGTCTGCCAGCATAGGCGGTGCTGAGCTGCTATGGGCTCTGCCTGGCTGCTGTGGGAACTTCCTTACAGTTTTGTTTATAGAGGTATAGTTTGAACTGCCTTGGTAATGGTGATCTGTCTCAGTAATGGCAGACTATTTCAATAATGGTGGACTGCCTTGTTAATGGTGGACTGCCTCAGTAATGGCGGATTACCTCGGTAATGGCAGACTGCCTCAGTAATGGCGGACTGCCTTGGGGGTTGTGGACTGCCTTGGTAATGGCAGATGCCCTTCCCCCCACAGAGATGGACCATCCCATGTCCAGCTTGCTGTCAAGCTCTCAATCCAGAGAATTTCAGATTGCTGGTCTTTGTAGGGGTGGGACCTGCCAAGCCAGATCACCTGGCTCCCTGTTTCAGCCCCCTTTTTTTCAGTTGAATGGGCATCTCTGTCTCCCAGGCATTCCCACCACCAGTTGAAACAGCACTCAGATCTGTGTGAGTTTTTGTGTGGAGATCCACTGCATTGGCTAAAATAGCCATGCTGGAGACTCGTGGCACTTTTCTGCCTGGGTGTCTTCTGGTCTGTGGGCAGTAACAATTTGTTTGGAAATGTGGTAATCACTCACCCTGTGCATTTTTGCTGAGAATTGCACTTCAGACCTGTTCGTATTCGGCCATATTGGATCATCTCCCTCACGTTTTCTACTTATGGTCTAACCTAGATGCCTCTGCTTTCACAAGTTAGCTAATCGACTGATTATATTAACCTGAGCTTATCTAATTGGCTTATTGCAGTCACCTGGGCTGAGCTAATTGGCTTAATACAATCACCTCGGCTGAGCTAATGAGCTTAATATATTTGCCCAAGCTGCAGAAGATGACCTCTGACCTACTTTTCTTCTGAGGCTTTTTTTGCAATATATGCATATGGATTACATAGACATAGCCATGCGATCCATTCTGTTTGTATATGTTTATCCACCTGTCTTATATCTAAATAAAATCAAAATGCTAGAATAAAACCATTGTGTAATTACGGAATAGGAAGAGTCATGTAGCAAACTCAGAACCTCACAAAATTGAACTAATTGAAAAATTAGTTCATAGAAAAAAAATGCAAGTGACAACAAATGTATGGAAAAATGCTTAATTTCAGATGATTTTAAAACAGGAAATGAAAAAATTATATATATATGTATATGTGTGTGTATATATATATTTTAACCAATGAGATTGATAGTAATTTAAGTTTTGTTGTGTAAAGTGTTAATGACTTGTTGGGGGATTGCCTATTTGTATGACTTTTTGATAAAGCAGTTTGCAATATCAAAATACAAATATTCATTCCCTTTGACCTAGCAGTTTTACTCTTTGTAACCTGTCCTATAGATAGGCTTGCACAAAATGTGCCAGGGTAAACTTAAAAAAATATATACATCACAACGTTCTAATAGAAATAACAAAATGATCTAAACCTATGTATAATACAATATAATATTAACAATATTTATTATTAGATACATGTGTTGGACTAAGTAATAAAATTACAGGACATTTATGCTGTGCAATATTATGACAGTGCCAATAAATAAATTTAAATACAGGTTTAGGTGCAAATATCAAAGATGCCCAGGGCATAATAGGTGAAAAGTGGACATTGTTAAATATAAAGATAGTATGTCTTATTATGACTATAATTGTGTTAAAAAAATTAAAGGAGTATACAAAATGTAAATGTGTGAGTAAATGTCTGAAAAACTGAAAAAAACTTTTATCAGTGGTTACGCCTGTCTAATTGACAGAGACAATTAGGGGTTACCTTCATAAAGTGAGGGCAGGTTGGGGTAAGAAAGTATATTTTTCTTTTCATGTATTTTTCTGTAGTTTAAATCAAAGTAAAATGATTGGAAGAAATAAATAATGTTATATTATACTAGGCAAATATAATTTATATGATAGAAATTTAAAGTATTAGCTAAATTTCTATAAATTCACAATTTTATTTTATTTTTTCTCAAAGACACCTGCCTAACAACAAGGAATAGCACCAGTTGTACCTCTTCGACTTCTTCACTTTCTAACTACTTGTACGTCTTCATCTTGGGACAACTATTGCTGGGGGCAGGAGGAACTCCTCTCTATACTCTGGGAACAGCCTTTCTTGATGATTCTGTGCCCACACACAAATCTTCTCTATATATAGGTAAGTTTACTCTCTAAACTGTCTCAGTTTCACTTTATTGTATTATTTGTTTACTTTAGAAGTAAAGTATAACATATGCTTATTAAAAAGTTAGTTTTAATGCCATAGGCATTTCCAGTAAATGCAGTATTCCTTTTGTTTTATTTCCTGCCATATAATGTCAGTAAATATAAATAATAATAATTTTTGTTGATGCACTGCTGTTTTTTTTGCTCTGGGCATGCTAGCTTTGCAGAATAGGAAGAGCAATTTAAGTAGCATTCTCTAGATCGCTTGAATCTCTGGGTAACAGAGCATTCTAAAGAATGAACCAATTAGAAACTTCTGAAGGAAAACCTCTATAAACATTCCATTTGGATTATGAGGAGCCTCAAATTTAGCTCCCAACTGAAGAATTTGTTTCACCTCCAGTACTTGGTTAGGCTTGCATTACCTTACTCCAAGGATCTCTTTACTCCTTTGGCAAAGTCTAAATTTGTCACAGATGTGGGACATTGAAGTTAATCTCTACAAGGTGTAAAAATTCAGCTCTGCCATTCTATGCGATTTATTATATGCTATATTGACTTAGAGTCCACAAAAGAAACCATAAGATAGTACCCAGATGCTCTATGGCATTTTCCATTTCAAATAAACCCATATATATATATATATATATATATATATATATATATATATATATATGACTCAATTTTTTTTCCTTCGTGATCTAATTCCTGGTAGCATAAGTTTCTCGTAAATTCCTTCTTGTATGTTCCTGCAAGGTAAAGCTAACTAGACAATGCACAGCCCTATATCTAATTATTGTATACATAATTTATGTATGAGTTTTCTCTTTATCAGTCTGTTAATCTAACATAGGAGATTCGTTTCCACAGCATTTGGAAGACAGTATGTTCAGTGCAGCCTAAGACACTGAGGAACTCACAGATACCATTGGCCTTGATTACTGCCAGAGTATTTAAATGGGGACTACACTGCTACACCCACCCAGAATCAAACTCAAAGAGTACCTACCCGACCAATACCATAGATATATCTATAGGAAAATGTCTTAACCTGTGAAAACTATTCAATAAAGTTGGAAGAGTGACTGTTATTCAGTAACAGAACCAAAAGAAAATAAAAATCTGTGAAATGCCTGAAAAGGAATTTGAGCTAATGGTCTCAAAGAAACTCAGTAAGATAAAAGGGAACTCAAATAAACAAAACAAAGAAATCAAGGAAACAATTCATGATCTGAAAGAGAAATTCAAGAGAGATAGATATCATTAAAAAGAACCAAACAGAAATCATGCAACTGATGAAATAAATGAATGAAGTTACAAGTGTAGTTGAAAGAAAAATTACAGTTGAGAACTTTAACTATTGACTAGATCAAACAGAAGGAATTTCTGATCTTGAAGAGAGGTCTTTTGAAATAACTCAGTCAGAAAAAAACAGAAAACAAAATGAAAAAAAAAATAAAGAAAGCTTATGTGACATATGGGCACTATTAAGTAAACAAATATTTGAATTTTAAGAATTACAGAAGAAGAAGAAACATGAAAAAGTATAGGAAATCCATATAATGAAATAATGCTGAAAACATCCCATGTTGTGGGTGAGAAATTAGACATCCAGATACCTGAAGCTCAGTGATTCCCAAATAGATTCAATCCAAATGGGTCATTTTCAAGGTATATTATATTGAAACTGGCAAAAGTCAAAGAAAAATATAATTCTGAAAATAGCAAGAGAAGAGCGTCAAGTCACATATGAAGGAATTCCCATCAGAAAGATTTCTTAGCAAAAACCTTATAGGTCAGGAGAGAATTGGATGATGTATTTAAGAATGCTCAAAGGCAGGGGTCTGGGGGTTGGGGGGAACACAGCTGTCAGTCAAAAATACTGTATCCAGGAAAGCTATTCTTCAGAAATAAAGGTGAAATAAAGTCTTTCTGAGGCAAGCAAAAACTGAGGGAGTGCATCCTTACTAGACCAGCCTACAAAAATGCTTAAGGGAGTCCTACATCTGGAAGCAAAAGGATAATTACCATCTTGAACACAAGTAAAAATATAAACCTCAATGGCAGAGAAGATACTCAAGAAAAAGAAAGGAATCAAATGTTATCACTACAGAAAACTGCCAAACTACAAACATGAAAAAAACGGGAAGAAATGAACAAAACATATATAAAATGATCAGAAAACAATTAACAAAATGACAGAAGTCTTCACCTATCAATGATACCAACCTTGAATGTAAATAGTTTAAATTTCCTAATTGAAAATATACATAGGCTGAATGAATTAAGAAAGCATATCTAACCATATGCTGTCTAGAAGAAACTCATTTCAACTGTAAAACACACTTAGACTGAAAGTGGAGGGATAAAAAATATATTTAGTGTAATTGTAAACCAAAAGTTTGTGGGAGAAGTTATACTTAAATTAGCAAAATAGTCTAAGTCAAAAAATACAAGAAAGAAACAAGAATATCATTTTATAATTACAAATTGATAAATTCACCAAGAAGATATAGCAATTTTAACTGAATATGCACCCAACACCAGAGAATGCACATATATAAATCAAGTATTATTAGAGTTAAATAAATGGACCCCAATATAATAACACTTGGGAACTTTAACACCCCACTTTTAGCACTGGAAAGATCATCTAGACAGAAATTAGTGAATAATATTGGATTTAAACTTCAGTATAGATCAAATTGATCTAACAGGTATTTACAGAACATTTTATCCAACAGCTACAGGATACATGTTCTTCTCTTCAGCACATGAAACATTCTCTTAGGTAAAATAATAAATACCGTAACAGAACCAAATGAGAGTTTAAAAAAATACAGAAGATCAACTTTGGGAGGCCAAGGCGGGTGGATCACGAGGTCAAGAGATCGAGGCCATCCTGGTCAACATGGTGAAACCCTGTCTCTACTAAAACTACAAAAAATTAGCTGGGCATGGTGGCGCGTGCCTGTAATCCTGGCTACTCAGGAGGCTGAGGCAGGAGAATCGCCTGAACCCAGGAGGCGGAGGTTGCGGTGAGCTGAGATCACGCCATTGCACTCCAGACTGTCTCAAAAAAAAAAAAAAAAAAAAAATACAGAAGATCAAAGAAATAAAAATTGTTTTTTTGAAAAGATAAAAGAAAACCATTAGCTAGACTAAAAACAAGAGAGAAGACCCAAATAAATAAAATCAGAAACAAAATAGAAGGCATTACAAATGATACCACAGAAAAACAAAGGATTATTAGTCTTATGAACAAATACATCCAACAAATAGAAAAAACCTATAGAAATTGGATAACTTCCCAGATACATACAACCTATCAAGATTTAACCAGGAAGAAAAAGAAAACTTGGTAAAATAACATGTAATGAGATTGAATAAATAATAAAACGTCTCCCAAGAATCAAAAGCCCAGGGCTGTATGACTTCCCTGCTAAATTCTATGAAACTTGTAAAGAAGAACTTAGCACCAGTTCTTTTCCAACTATTCCAAATTGTTGAAGAGAGAATTCTTAATAGCTTATTTTAAGGCCAGTGTTACCCTGATGCCAAAACCAGAGAAAGACAGAATATAAAGAGGAGCTACAGGCCAGTATCCCTAATGAACTGTAGAAATCCTCTACAAAGTTATAGCTAGCTAAATTCAATGGCACATCAAAAAATAATATACTGTGATCAAGTGGAATTGATCTCAGGGATGCAAGAAGTAGTTCATCTTATGGAAATCAATAAATATGATATATCACAAATAGAATGAAGGACAAAAAATATCACATGATCATCTCAATAGATGCAGAAATGTTTTTGATAAAATTCAACATTCCTTCATGATGAAAATTCCCAAGTATAAAAGAAATGTACATCAACACAATAAAGATGATATATGGCAAACCCACAGCTAACATACTGAATGGGAAAAGCTGAAAGCCTTGCCTCTAAGAACTGAAACACAAGAAAGCCCACTTCCTTTTTATTTTGTTTTGAGATGGAGTCTTGCTCTTGTTGCCCAGGCTGTGGTCCAGTGGTGCAATCTTGGCTCACTGCAATCTCTGCCTCCCTAGTTCAAGTAATTCTCTTTCCTCAGACTCCCAAGTAGCTGGTATTACAGGTGCCCACCACCATGCCTGTCTATTTTTTGTACTTTTAGTAGAGACAGGGTTTCACCATGTTGGCCAGGCAGGTCTCGAACTCCTGACCTGAGGTGATCCACCCTCCTTGGCCTCCCAAAGTGCTGGGATTACAGGCGTGAGACACCAGGCCTGGCTGAAAGCCCACTTTCATCAATTTTATTCAACATGGTACTGGAAGTTCTATTCAGAGCACTTAGGCAAAAGAAAGAAAGGGGCATCCAAATTGGAGAAAAGGAAGCCAAATTGTCTCTCTCCACAGATGACATAATCTTATGTAGAAACATATAAAGACTCCAACAACAAAAAACTCTTAGAACTATTAAATAATTTCAGTAAAGTTTCAGAGTACTGTCCTGTAAAAAATTGGTAGTGTTTCTTTATGCCAATGATGAACTAGCTGAAAGAGAAATCAAGAAAGTAGTCTCATTTATAATGAGATTATAAATTACAAAGAAATGCAAAGGAATAAATTTAACCCAGGAGGCCGGGCGCGGTGGATCACGCCTGTAATCCCAGCACTTTGGGAGGCCGAGGAGGGTGGATCACGAGGTCAAGAGATCGAGATCATCCTGATCAACATGGTGAAAAATATTAAAAAATACAAAAATTAAAAAATACAAAAAATTAGCTGGGCATGGTGGCGTGTGCCTGTAATCCCAGGTACTCAGGAGACTGAGGCAGGAGAATTGCCTGAACCCAGGAGGCGGAGGTTGTGGTGAGCTGAGATCGCGCCATTGCACTCCAGCCTGGGTAAGGAGCGAAACTCCGTCTCAAAAACAAAAACAAAAACAAAAACAAAAACAAAAACAAAAAACCACTTTTCATGGATTTGTAATTTTTAGTTTTGTTCTAATTATTACTACAAATAGCTTTTACCCTGAGTTATATATTTTAGGCTCCTTGACTTGACTATTGATTCAAATGGTATTGTTTTAGTGAAAATACATGCGATTTTGATATGTTTAATTGTTTAAATTTTTCTACAGTAAAACATTTGCAAAGTGAGGTTGTACATATAACTGTATTAAATGTCTTTGTTCTTATTCTAGGAACTGGTTACGCTATGTCAATCTTAGGCCCTGCTATTGGCTATGTATTGGGAGGACAGCTGCTAACCATGTACATTGATGTTGCTATGGGTGAAAGGCAAGGCAGTATCAATTTTTCTTTTATTTAAATTTATTTTATTTTAATCATGCCAACATCATAGACAGAACATTTTCACAGACTTCCTTCAGTATAGCATGAGAAATTATTCAGGAAACAAAACTGAATACAAAGAATTCTTATATTTGGCTGTATTGCCTTTTGGATCAATGCCATACCATCTTTTATTACAATAACATATTTTCATAAATAAGGATGTTTAATAAAAATCATCTGGTGAAATTTTTAAAAAACACATATTTAGGATCTCATGCATTGTTCAAAAATAAGAATTCAATAGAAATTAACAATATTTTCCATAGATTTAGTTGTGACTAGATAGTCTGGAGAGTCTCAAGAGTCTATGATCCTTCCTCCCTTCCTCCCTTCCTCCCTTTTATGGCATTATCAGAATTACTATCATCAGAAAATGTTCCATAGTAACTCTGATAATGCCATAGGGATCACAATTACACTATTTTAAAGTCAATGACAATAAAGGATAATAATATAATAATAGATAATATTTGTTTGTCCTATACTATGTACCAGACACCATATGTTTTTTACATGCTCTCTTATTTAATAATAGTTGATACACACAGGTTGGTAAGTGGCTAAGACATAGATTAAAGTGATCTCTTTGACTCCAAAATTCAACACTGAGTTAGTTACCTTCTCCATTTTTTGGTTAGAAAAATTTGTGCCATTGCTGAGGCCATATTTTTTTCATTTTGCCACTGGGAATAGTAACTGTACAATTCTGTACGTGACCTGCACTGCAATTCACTGTATTGCAGTGAACACAAAAATGTGGTCATAGGTATGTGATTTGTTCTCTAAACTGTTAGTCTTAGGTTAATCTTTCACAGCCTTTAAAAAGGCATGCAGAAGAACTCTGGAAGTAGTAAACCCAGAGATTTAAGAAAGGACATTTTAATTTTAGTGGAATGAATTGTAGGATTAGTGTATTTTTGGAAAGGGCCAAAGTATATTAAAATATAAGAACCCTGGCATGGTGGCTCATTCCTGTAATCCTAGCTCTTTGGGAGGTCAAAATGTAAGGATCACTTGAGGCCAGGAGTGGCTTCTATAGTAGCTTACAAGCTACTTGGGAGGCTAAGATGAGAGAATCACTTGAGCCCAGAAGTTCAAAGCTGCAGTGAACTATGATCATGCCATTGCACTCCTGCATGGGTGACAGACTGAGACCATTTCAAATAAATAAATAGATAAATAAAGTCACTTTAAGAATAATTTTACATTAAAGAAATGCACGAACTGAATGAAGCACAGTCTATCAGCTTTTAACATAGATTAGTGATTGCTGTGATATATATTTTATTTGATAGAGTAGAGAAGAAAATTTAGCCAAAGTTAAAGAATGTTGAGAAATTCTATGTATCTTTCCAAATAGTTCTCAATTTACTATTAGAATTTTAAAGTTTTATGTCATATTTGCCATTTTTAAACATTTTGTAAACCATTATTCTTATAACTCTCATTTATGCCTGCTACCTGTTTTCTGATTCTTCACAATGGCACCATTAAAATGTTGGATATTATAATAATATTCTATTAGATGAACTTGAACTGTAAAGTATGTAATTATCTTAACTGAGTTTTAATTAATAAGGTAGAGTTGACTTTTACCTCTTGTTTTTCTATCATATAGCACTGATGTCACTGAGGATGATCCACGGTGGTTGGGAGCTTGGTGGATTGGATTTATTCTATCATGGATCTTTGCTTGGTCTTTAATAATACCTTTTTCTTGCTTTCCAAAACATTTACCAGGTAAACTTGCTTTCTTTAAAACCAGAGAGGTTTATTTTAATTGTAGGCCGGTTGTTATTTTCTACATGATTAATAAGAACTATAGATTCACCCAGTTTGTTTTATAGAATCTCAAGTATCTGCCTATGTAAACTTTTGAGTATTCTTCATTCTAGAAAATATTGGGTAGCAATCTTAATATTCATGGGTTTTTTCAATTTCCAGTTAATAATGAAACTATGAATATTCACCTTCTTAGTACTTACTAAATTTGTTTCTGTTTTATCTGGAATTCTGCTTTATGTGTGTGCAAGGTACAGTATCTTTTAAACTATTAGTTTGCATTCAATTAGTCATTAATTTCAATCTGCTTTAAATGATTCATGTTAATTACTTGTAGTTAAATGTGCAAGTGCTTTTTTTTTTCAATTATCACCAAAGTCATTCTGTAGTGTACTTAGTTACTTTTTTACTGTATGTGAATACTAAACATACTTTTCTTTTCTTTTCTTTTCTTTCTTTCTTTCTTTCTTTTCTTTTCTTTCTTTCTTTCTTTCTTTCTTTCTTTCTTTCTTTCTTTCTTTCTTTCTTTCTTTTCTTTCTTTCTTTCTTTTTCTTTCTTTCTTTTTCTTTCTTTCTTTCTTTCTTTCTTTCTTTCTTTCTTTCTTTCTTTCTTTCTTTCTTTCTTTCTTTCTTTCTTTCTTTCTTTCTTTCCATTCCTTCTTTCTTTGTTCTTTTTGGCTTTTTTTTTTTTTTTGAGACAGTCTCTCTCTGCTGCCCAGACTGGAGTTCAGTGCTGCGATCTCCGCTCACTGCAACCTCTGACTCTTGGGTTCAAGCAATTCTCCTGACTTAGCCTCCCGAGTAGCTGGGCTCACAGTCATGTGCCAGCACACTCGGCTAAGTTTTGTATTTTTGGTAGAGACGGGGTTTTGCCATGTTGGCCAGGCTGGTCTTGAACTCCTCACCTCAATCGATTTCCCTGCCTCAGCCTTGCAAAGTGCTAGGAATACAGGCATGAGCCACCATGCCTGACTTGAGTACTAAACATTCTATATAACAAGAAAAGGTTAATAAAAACTAATATTAATTTTTCTCTAAGAGCTCTTGCTTCTGTATAATGATGAAGTTAAAGTATATATCTGTAGAAGTATTTTTCTTTAGGTTGAAGGTATTTAGTTGTTTACATTGTTATTTGTAACAGGATAGATGATTACCTTTTGGAAATGGGCAGGAGAAAATCTGACAGGCTATGAGTAGGTAGACTCATTAACTTATTTCTACCCTGAGCCATTCATTTATAATTCCATATGTTGACTATTTTCTCAGATTTATTGGCAGTACCATTATTAAAAATCCAAGGGACATGGTAAGAAGATGGTAAATATTTCATTTGTCAAGTGTGTTAGGATTAAGAGAGCAGAGCACAAAAGTACTTTAATATATAAAGGATCAAAAAGAGAACCACTTGAAAGGAAGAAAAAATGTTAAGAGATTTTAAATGAAAAGCATAGATATGTGATTGGAGCAAAATTGTCTCATTTTAATGTTTAGATTGGTTGGAACTTCCTCAGCAAGTGGTAATGAATACCGTTCTTGGGGTATCCTGATTACAGACATAGATAACTGAACAATTTTCTTGACAGAGAAAAATTGGCCTCTTATAGCATTTTTATGCTAGTGGAAGTCTAGGTCAATTAAAAAGTAAGCACTTTTTACATAAGGAATAAAGTGGTAGAGCAAGTTCATTTGCTATAGTTTTTTTCTTTTTAGGTACAGCAGAGATTCAAGCTGGAAAAACCTCCCAGGCTCATCAGATTAATAGTAATACAGATGAGAAATTTGGAAAAAGTATTAAAGATTTTCCAGCTGCTCTAAAGGTAAAATAAAACTCTTCTCTGTCTCTCTCTCACTCTTATACACACACACAATTACATGTACTTATGTGTAGATGTGTGTATGTATCATATATACACATATAACCACACATGTATACATACATATAAACACCCACGTAAACACACACGCGCGCGCACACACACACACACCATCTTTTCATAATACAGTTTTGTTTGCTTATTTACAATAGTTTGAGCTCTTATAAACAACTCTTTGGATTCAGTTTTATTGTCCTTTGAGTAAATGAAAACTATTCCAGGGTAGAATGGTTGAAAGAACATGAGTTATTTTATTGGCAGTATCAATATTCACTGATTTCTTGTTAATACTAATAGCCCATTATTCCATGACATTTTCCTTATGAAATTGATTTTTCAGTTATCACTGAATTGTAAATATATTTGAGAATTCTGAAACAATATTTTTATTTTGTGAAAGAGGTAGTTAATGGTAACTTGTTTTGAATTTGACGCTAAAGAACAAAAGTGTTATGGTCCATTCAACTGTACTCAGCAGAAAAGTATTCTTTCTATTTAGTGTTATAAAAGTTTTATTCATAAGGGACTTTATAATTTTACTTTTTCAAAGGGTGAAATTGTTTGCTTTTCATCGTTTTTGGCTTCTTGTCAAATTAAAAGCCTTAAGATGTTTTTACTTCTCCACTTAGCCCATCTTTCAACTCTCCCCATCATACATGCGCATTCTTGTGTCTGGTTGATATTGTTTGTGCTTTAATTGCAACTACTGTTATTTTCTCTTATAGTACTTCTATTATATTTCATTATTCCTATTTAATTTATCTAATAAACTTTAACTAACATTACTATTGAGTCATTACTGACAATTACTTTTTTTAATCCTTATGTCCTCCTGCTTAAAGATCTCTATTCTGATTTCAATCTCTATGAATTCAAGATTTTATTGTTAGTTTTCCTTAGATAAGATACTGCCTAGATATCCTTGAATGTCTGAAGAATATATTTGACTAGGTGAATACTTTCGGATCATTCCTCTTTATTCCCAGTAGTCTATGGATATTGTTTGCTTTTTTCTACTTAATTGTGTTGTATTTGAGAAGTTTCATGTTAGTGTGATTCTGACTTATTCTTTTCATCTGTATGTTGGTAAGTTTTTTCATTTGTCTTTGATTACAGGAAATTTATTTAGTTATGTTGAAGTGTATGTCTTTTTTCATTAATTCTTCTCGAGAATCCATTATTTTCTATCTGAAGACAATTTTAAAAATTATTGTTATTTTAATTATTTTAAATTATTGCATATTTTCAGGTACTTTTCCCTCCCTTTGTCAGTCTTAGGTTATGTGGCTCTGACTTCTAATGCTCTTATCTTGCTCCTTTGTGACGTGTGTGTGTGTGTGTGTGTGTGTGTGTGTGTGTGTGTATGTATGTGTGTGTTTTGCTTGATTTTATGAAAAATTTTTTGGCGTTTGATATTTGAGAACTATAATTTTGTTTTCATTTTCTGGTTAAATACATTAACATAGTTAACCTCCAAACTTCCCTTGTAAATAAATAAGATTCTGAGGGGTCTAGCTGTATAGACACCTATTTAAAGTTGCTTAACTGTGTTTCTAAGGTTCTTAATTGCTGAGTCTAATCATGGAACAATACTATGAATTTGATACTTAGAGACCATTCTCATCTGTGCTCATAGTCTCAAATTCTTTGTTTACTGGACATAGGAATTCAAAACACAATAAAACACCAAATAGGTGGTAGATTTATAGTGTGAAGATTTACAGTAAGATTGGGGAAGGGAACTTTTCCAAGAAGGCCTTTACGTTCTTTCCCTGGTCCTTTGAATGCAATAAAAGCATAACCACCATATTGAGGAATCATCTATCAATTTTCTATGTATTTCACATATAAATTTTCTCATCATGGATATGTAAATCTATTAATTATCCATTGTTATATTTTTGTTCTAGAGGAAATGATGAAATTTTATAAATGATTGTATTACATTTATTAAAAATTTGCCATGCTAACCTTCTAACTCTGTACTTTGATGTATAATCATAGCTATTCATTTGAGGAACTGTATTTTTTCTTTAGAATTTGATGAAGAATGGTGTCTTTGTGTGTTTAGTTCTATCAACTTCTTCAGAAGCCTTAATTACTACTGGATTTGCTACATTTTTACCTAAATTTATAGAAAATCAATTTGGATTGACACCAAGCTTTGCAGCTACTCTTGGAGGTAAAACATTTTCTTTATTTTAACTTAATCTAAAATTTTTAATTTACCATATTAAATGTTTATTAGGTTAATGTATAATTTGGGATAGCCCCTCATTGAAATTTAAACTAAAACCAGCCTGGCAATCATGGTGAATTCCTGTCTCTGCCAAAAAACAAAAATTAGCTGGGCATAGTGGCATGTGCCTATAGTCCCAGCTTCTCGGGAGTCTGAGGTGGGAGAATAACTTGAACCTGGGAAGTGGAGGATGCAGTGAGTTGAGCTTGTGCCATTGTACTCCAGCCTGGGTGGCAGAATGAGACCCTGTCTAAGAAAAAAGGAAATTCTGATTTTCTGACATTCGGCAATCTATTGTATGAACTAGTGAAAGACAAAGGCTAAAATAACTAAAGAGAATGTGTATTAATCTTAATGTTCAATACATTAATTTGATTAATTCCCTATTGATGGACCCGTTAAGTCATTTGTACATGAATTTCTATATCAGGTGAATATTTTTATATGTCAAAACCATATTGGCACTTGTTTTTGATGTTTTCCAATTGTCAGTATGGGTGAGTTTATGTTTTCTCACAGTCTACATTCTTTTTTCTTATTAGGAGCTGTTTTAATTCCTGGAGCTGCTCTCGGTCAAATTTTAGGTGGTGTCCTTGTTTCAAAATTCAAAATGACATGTAAAAACACAATGAAGTTTGCATTGTTTACATCTGGAGTTGCACTTATGCTGAGTTTTTTATTTATTTACGCCAAATGTGAAAATGAGCCCTTTGCTGGTGTATCTGAATCATATAATGGGTAAATACATTTCAGTGCTTTTTGATAATAATAGCAGAATAATAGACTAAGCATTTCTAAGCATATGTTTTCTTAAACGGTGAGAAACTGGAGTTTTAAAATATTGGAAGGCTTTTTTTCCTGTGAGAACATGTAGTTTTGTTTTTAGTTTAGATAATTGATGTATTATTAAAAGTTGGGAATATTTATACAAAGGGCATTTAAGAAGCAACTTTCATATACTGGGTACTATACTTCCTCAGGGATACAAAGATTAACACAGTGGCATTTTTGCTTCTAAGGAATTCATATCCTAGGAAGAATTTTACATTTTATGTTTTTATTGGTTTAAATTTTAAAAACTGAAATAACTCCCTATGATAAAAATTCTCTTATTAGGTTGGTTGCAAGTAGGCAAGAAGAGAAATTAGAATAAAGCTAGTCCTAGCTAATACTAATTGTTATTGTATCTACTTAGAAGGTTATGTTTATTGTAGATAAACAAATAACTTGTTCTCGCCTATACACATGTTTCTAGCTATAATTGATTTGACCATTTATGTTTCTTTGTTTGTTTTGCTTTGACATTTTAAACCATAGTAGGTTGTCAGGCAGGAGGGTGTTGCACAGCAGAGCATTTTGTACCTCATAGTGCTGCTTTCATTGTTTCATTACATGTGTTTGAGGCTGTTAAGGAAGGTGGTACACTAGGTCAAGGACTCCATAATTCTGTGTAATACGACATTCAGATGATATAATCTACTTTGTTCGTTTGCCAGTAATGATGATCACGATTTGTAGTTACTACTAACATATCTGTGATTCTTTTACATTAATGCTGAGCATTCTAAAGCAGTGTTTGGTTAAGCTCCATTATATTTCTTTTCTTTTCATTCTTTTTTTTTGTTTTTGAGACAGAGTCTTGCTCTGTCACTCAGGCTGGAGTGCAGTGGCACAATCTTGGCTCATTGCAACCTCCACCTTCTGGATTCAAATGATTCTCCTGTCTCAGCCTCTGGAGCAGCTGAGACCACAGGTGCACACCAGCATGACTGGCTAATTTTTGTATTTTTAGTAGAGATGGGGTTTTGCCATGTTGGCCAGGATGGTCTCAAACTCCTGACCTCAAGTGATCCACCCACTTTGGACACCCAAAGTGCTGGGATTACAGGCATGAGCCACCACACCTGGCCAAGCTCCATTACATTTATTCAACATTTGTTGAATAGTTTCTTTGACAGGACTTTATAGCAAAAATCCCTGTTCTAAAGGAGAAATTGCAAAGGAAAGAATGAATAGTTAACTTGGTAATGAGAAATATACAAAGTGCTATGGAATTGAAAAGAAGGTGAGCTTTTCAATTTTATTTGATTAGAATCTGGAAGGGCTTCATAGCATAATAGTGAAATGGGGTTTGAAAATCCTTCAAGAATACAAAGAGTTTTGAGAAATAAGATTTGAGAAGAGAGAAAAGGAGAGGGAATATGCTAAAACAAGGTTATAAATGCTATAAAATATGCAGGCTAGGTTCAGGGACTAGTTTGAATGGAACTTAGATTATGTGTCTAGAAATAGTAGAAATATATTTTGGAATGTTGAAAGGTAGGTAGAGGATAAATTGTGTAGACCTGACTTTCAGCCCTATAAACTTCACCCAGACTTATCCCAGTAAACTTTTTTCTGTATGATCCTTTTAGAAAAAAAAAAAAACAAAAAAGGAAATTCTGGTTAGTGTAACACATAGTTTATCACCTTGAGTAACAAAGTACATTGTCTACCTTAAATAAATAAGAGTTGCTGCCAGTTGTGCTGTCCTTAGTGTCATCAGAAAGGAAGGCACATGTGATAGGGTAGTTCTGAGATTCATGTAGGGTTTGGCCATTAAAATACATTAAGATCTGGGACATAGTGTTTCATACAAGTACACATTTCTTATTGATGACAAAAACTGAAAGTTAATACACATACACACATATAAATATCAGTAAATTTATGTGTTTTTACTCATATTTATTCATAAATATTTCCTCATACTTATGTGTGTGTGTGTATAGATAGATAGATATAGGGACAGAATTTAATGTCACTAAATAGGTGTGACATTGTCAGATCATTTTTTCTTATGGCCCAAATTCTTAGTTTTAGCTTCTGTACCCTGCGTATAAAAATATATTTATTACAAAAAAGTCAGTCAAACTAGTCTCATCTAAGAAGCATGTATTAAAAAACGTAGAGACATAGGTTGAGGATATTGTGGGTTTGGTTTCAGATCACCAAAATGAAGCATATATTACAATAAGCAACTCAAATGAGTATTTTGGTTTTCCAGTGCATATAAAAGTTATGTTTATCCTATACTATACTCTATTGTCTATGCAATAACTTTATGTCTAAAAAAGCAATGTATAATGTACATACATTAATTAAAAATTATTTATTGCTGAAACATGCTGACAATCATCTGAGCCTTCAGCCAGTTGTAATTTTTTTGCTGCTGGAAGGTCTTGTCCCAGTGTTGATGACTGCTGACTGATCAGGGTGATGGTTGCCAAAGTTTGGGGTACCTGTGGCAACTTCTTAACGTAAGGCAATAATGAGCATTCAGAACACACACATCATTTATTGATTAAATTTTACATCTTAAAGGAGCATGATTCATGGTGTCCCGAAACAATCGTAACAGTAACATCAAAAACCACCTATCACCATGACAGAAATGATAATGAAAAACTGAAATTTTGCAAGATTATCAAAATGTGAAGTAGACATAAAATGATCATATACTCTGGGAAAAATGGCACTGATAAGACTTGCTGAATACTATCACTATCACTAGGTTGCCACTAACCTTCAATTTGTAAAAAAAAACAACACGGTATTTGCAAAGTGCAATAAAACAAAGTGAAATAAAACGAGATAACCCTACATCCTCAGAACTTTTTCTGTCTCTCACTCCCTAAAAAGGTGTTCCTTGAGCTTCTTAGACTGTTCTTTCCATTGTTGCCACCTTTATTCCATGAGTACTCAGTGATTTTTAAGTGAGAACATGTGGTATTTGGTTTTCTGTGCCTGTGTTAATTCGCTTGGGATAATGGTCAGGATATTTTTCAATAATACTTTTGTTATTAAACCTTTAATTGGGCACAATAGTAAATTCGATTGCATGAAGACTGTTTATTTTCCCACTGTTCTGCACTGTGCTTTTGTTGCCTTGACAATCTATAGGAACTTGTAGTCTTGTTTTGGTGATAAGTGGTGGTAATGATGACTTTTGTTTTACTTAATAGTTAAACCTCATAGAATATAGAAATACCATAGTATATACACACAGTATTTTTTTTCTGTATCTGGCCTTTAGCTAGAATTTCATTGATTATATGAAATAATACCTTAAAGAGGCATATTAATATTTTACAATGGTTTTAGGGAAATTTTAGCCTGTTATGGAGGCATAATTATAGAATAATACTTTGTATTTAAATAAGAAATTAATGTTTGAATTCTACTTGTGAAAACCATAAATATGTTTATACATGTACTTTTATTCTATATTTAAAAAGCTATTAAACCTTTTAAAATATGATGTTATAAATATTTTTAAAATAATATGGATAGCTAAGAAAATTTTATAATCTTCACAAACATCTGCTACTTTTCTACTAATAGATTTCCACTTACCTCATGAAGTAAACCTTTGTAAAATACGTAGACTAATGTGACCAAACCCTTGATATTAAGGAATATCAGCTATATTTCTTTGTTTCTACTATAATTTGCATCATGTTGTCTTTAACTATGATCTCTGTAATTATTTATCAATAGTATGAGAATTATACATTGGGAACTTTAAAAATTATTGTGTAAAGCCTATTTCTAGAGTTGCAGGGATGGTTTTTCTCTACTTACCTTATTTCTGCATCTATGTTATGAGCTCTGTGAGCAGACACTCTAGTGATTGCTTTTGTGAGTCGAATCATCACACTTAATAAAGATAAATCTGGCAGCATCCTGTGGAGTAGATTTGAATAAGATGAGACTGCAGGCAGACTATTTTTATCACTTTCTCTTCAGACTCCCTACTGATTTAGTCATTTCTGTGTTTGACCCCTGATGCAAGAAAGCATCATGGTACAGGAATTTCCTTCTCTCCCTCCCTCCTTCCCTTTTCCTTTCTTTTTCTCTTTCCCTTCCTTTCCTTTTCTCCCTTCCTTTCCCCGCCCTCTCTCCCTTCCTTCCTGCCTCTCTTCCTCCCTTCTTTTCTCCCTCCCTCTCCTTTGTTTCTTCCCTCCATCATTCTCTTCCTTCTGTCTATTTCTCTCTCTCTCCTCCTATATATCTCTCTCTCTGTCTGTCATTTCTTGTTCTAGCTGTAGCTCCTTCTTTCTTTTCAATATAATTCTACCACTTTGAGTAGTCTAGCACATAATTGGTGTTCATTATTTGTTTATTAAATAAGTGGACTCCCAAGACCTCAGTACTCTTCTCATTCCACACACTATATGGCTCATCTTATAAATGCTCATGGTTTCAGCTACATCTGTGTCCAACAGGATATTAAGAAATCTAGCTCCATGCAAGATTTCTTTACTAAATTTGAGACACTCTTAATTTTAATATGTACAATACCATACTCATCATCTCTTCTCCAAAACTTGTTCTCCTGTACCTAAACACCAAGTTAGATGCTAGGAGTCATCCTTGACTCTTCCATCTTTCTTTTTTGGGGGGAGCTGCGGCACAATAACTCACTGCAGCTTCAAACTCCTAGGCTCAAGTAATCTTTCTGCCTCAGCCTCGAGTAGCCTCTTCCAGTCTTAACAGGAAGAGTAGTCTTCAATCAATCCATCACCAAATCTTACTGATTCTATGTCTAAAACTTTTAAATCTGCCTCCTACATTCTGTTTTAGTTCTCCTTTATATTGTCATCACCTACTGTCTGGGGTATTGTCACTGGTCCCCTTTCTTCAAATTCATACTCTGTACAACTCCTAGAATTATTTCTTTAAAGCAAAATTTTGACAGTGTCACTTTCTAGTGTAAAAACACCTTAATGATTGTCTTTTGTCAGGCCCATGTTGCTCTCAATTAAACTGGTCCTTGACTCCTCTCCAGCTACATTTCTTATCACTCTGTGCCCCAGATATCATTCACATTTCTCCACAGAGGATGCTGTTTCTATACTCATGGCTTTGTATCAGCTTTTTTCGAAGTGTGTTTCCCTTTTCCCATTTGACTGGCTAACTCTTACTCATTCTTTATTTTTCATTTTTTTCGAGATGGAGTCTCACTCTGTTGCCCAGGCTGGAGTGCAGTGGTGTGATCTCAGCTCATTGAAACCTCTGCCTCATGGGTACAAGAGATTCTTCTGTCTCAAACTCCCAAGTACCTGGGACTACAGGTGCCTGTCACCACACCCAGCTAATTTTTGTATTTTTAGTAGAGACGAGGTTTCACCATGTTGACCATGCTGGTCTGGAATTCCTGACCTCAAGTGATCTGCCCGCTTTGGCATCCCAAAATGCTGGGATTACAGGCATGAGCCACTGTGCCTAGACTTTTACTCATTCTTTAAATCGCATCTCAGGCAGCAGCTTCTCCAGCCCCTCTTCTCTAAACTTTAGCTTGTGTTAGGTGTCCTTCCTTTGTGCTTCCAAAAGGCACTTTGCAGATATCTGTAACCACACTTGGCATATTAGCGAATAATTATCTATGTCCATCTCTACTTCTACACTGTGAAATCCTTGAGGGCAGAAACTGTCTTATTCGGCTTTGTATTCCCATTACCTAGCATAGGACCTAGCAGTTGCTAATATATGTTGTTTGAGTGTATAAATAAACAAATGAGTTACTAGGGATGCATTTTTGATTAGTGTAACCCTTTATATTAGAGAAGATGTTTTCTGGAAGAGGCGGTTTGAAATGACACTGGGCCTGGGGACCCAGAAAATTATATTCGGTAGGGAAAGAAAAGTAAGTTAATCTCTTTGGACCTCACTTTTCCCATTGATGAGATGATTATGTTCAACAGCATGATTTTGTTCATCCTTCCAAGTTTAAACACTGTCTGCATCCTGGAGCTATTTGGCATTGTGTGGAGATATTTTGGTTGCTGTAATGAAGGAGAGTGCTACTGGCATCTGGTGAACGTCAGGGATGCCGTTAAACATTTTACAGTCCGCAGAACCAACCCCACAAGAGAATTATCTGGCACCAGATGATAATCTCTGTTTTTTTCACTTATTCTGTCTTATATTTTTAATTACTGACAGATACTATACTATATGACTATTGTTTTTACTGCTTTTCTCCGACAAGAAGTTAAGCTTTATGTGCAAAGGAAGACTTTTTATTTGCTTTGTTTTGTAATTATGTGTTGAGTGAGTAAATAAATGACTGAATGGTAAGATATAACAGTGCTTCTAAACTGTTAAAAGTTATGACATAGCTCATTTACCCTTCTTTCATTTCTTATTTATAGGACTGGAGAATTGGGCAACTTGGTAGCTTCCTGTAATACCAATTGTAACTGTTTGCGATCATATTACTATCCTGTCTGTGGAGAAGATGGAGTCCAATATTTTTCTCCCTGCTTTGCAGGTTGTTCAGACTCAGTTTCACATAGGAAACCAAAGGTAACTTACGTCTCCTACTTTTCCCTTAACGAGGCAATGTGTTTATGGATTTCTGTTTTCACTTCTCTAATGGGGTTATGCAATGCCTATTCTTGCCTTCCTGCTCTACTGCTTCCGTGAAGCAGCTCATGACGTCTCCAGCTGAAATAGACTGTTTTTTCTTCATGCTTCTTGCAGTAATTGTTGAAAAGTCAATTTGGAAGTTACAAATATTTTAGTAACGTCACTTTGTTGCAGTTGTGAAATATCTTTTACCTTTTTGTATTGTTTTATAGTCATCCCTCAAATACATGGGGGATGGGTTCCAGAACCCCTGCACATACCCAAATATGCCGTTCTTCAGTCCCACCAATGGCTTGAAGAACCCATTTTAAGCCAGGGCCTCATTATATGTGGGTTTTGCATCCAGCGAATACCATATTTTTGATTCATGTTTGGCTGACAAATCTCCGCATGTAAGTGGACTGGTGCAGTTCAAACCTGTGTTGTTCAAGGGTCAATTTTATTTTTCCTTAACTATACTTTAAGATCCTTGAAGGCAAGAGTCTTTTCCCATTTTTGCTAGGTACAGTTTGTACAATAGAAACAATATTTGTTTTATTTGATGTACCATGAATACGTTTAAAAATATTCAAATTAATTTATTTTAAATAACAAATTCATGTCTACTTCTGGATCTGAATATTAATCAATGTGCCTAGATGTTATTTCTTTTTAGTGTAGTTAAATAGTTTAAAGGAACTCAATACAATTTTATTGTACTATATCCTATCTCTTACAATCTAATATTTCATCTTAACTAAATTTAAGAGCCTTATAAATAAATAGTATTCAAATTATGAGTAGTACACAGTATATTATGCATTGATAGATAATGTTATAACTTGAAAAGAATCTGTGGGAAGTATATACTGTGGTGTAAATGAAAACAATGAAGATGTGTAAGAGTTACATGACAATTTTGAATATTTGAATTTTTTTCTTTATATATGACCAATAAATGCTATTGGTTAACTTGAATTAAAAGTATATTATGACACGGAGTTATTTGAAGGATTTTAGTCACATAATATGTATAGACACAAATACCGTCCTACACAAGGAAATAACACAGGAAATCTAATACCCAGAGCATACTTAAAATAGTTTTGCTGATTTTGATATGATTAATTTAATATTTATATTTTTCACCAAATGCTAAGGTAATTACTGTCTTACACAGCCTGTTGTCTTCTAGAATTTTTTAGGAAGAGCAAATGATTTTGACTTGCAACATTTCTATTTCTCCTGCCTGTTTTATGTCAATCAGTCCATGAAATAATCATTGATTCACAATACGTTTTTCTCATGAAATATTTCAGATAGGCAATAAACATTTATAATACTTTAAATAAACATCCACATACATTTGTTCACAGCAATACTGTTTTAATTTTATATTTTGCACCAGTGACGCAAACTACAAAAAAGACCTTAACTAACTGCTATATTGCAGGCAAATGAGAGTTGTAAAGTTTCATTAAGATAGAAAATGCTCTTCTAAGTTGCTCTCCTTAAAATTTTTAAAGGTTGAATTACCTCATTATTTGATGCAGATGACACCTCCAAAATTGACTATTACATATTCTTATTGCTGAATATGTGATAGTCAATTTTGGAGGTGTCATCTGCATATTTGGTTTTGCTGAATCAGTACCAGTTGTCTTATAATGGCTTTAGCATCAGAAAAAAAAATAATAATAATAAGTTTCTAGCCTTTGCCACAATAAAAGTACTGCTTCTCTGTGATTTCTCTGGCTCTGCTCTGATTTCATTGAGGACTTAATGTCTAAAAAAGATTTACAGTAAGAATAAAGGATATGGAAGGATTCAGTTGAGATGTAAAAATGGCTTTAAGAAATAATTACTGTTGAAAGAAGTCTGGAATGTGCAAGATCATGTACATTATATTCCTGTTAAATCGTTTTGTAAGTCAGTAATTACTATAGCAGGTTACAAGCTGAAGTAATGGCCATAATAGTCAAATACAGATGTTTCTACTTCATAAATATGGTTTGTTTCTACTTGCTTAATTTCTTATGGGTTAAGTATTCTCTCAGTGTCATTTGTTGTATGTGTAAGTAAGTATGAGAGTGTTTACCATGTCTAGAGAATACCTAATTTACAATAATTTATTTTCTGAATAATCACTTTCATTATTTGCCTATTTTTTAGGTATATTACAACTGTTCCTGTATTGAAAGGAAAACAGAAGTAAGATCCACTGCAGAAACTTTTGGTTCTGAAGCTAAAGCTGGAAAATGTGAAACTCATTGTGCGAACCTGCCCGTATTTCTTTGCATTTTCTTTATTGTAATCATTTTTACATTTATGGCTGGTACTCCTATAACTGTGTCTATCCTAAGGTATGTAGTAGGTTGAGAAAGTTTCATTCACTAAGGCAATATGTTGATGGAAAGAAAATGGACTCTGGGCTCATTTGGGGTTTATATTGATCATTAGTTCAATATCAGTCTAGTCCTTACAAGATCATTAGTTCTGTAGCATTGGATAAGCTCCTCCATAGAACCCCGGATGTAGAGATTTAAATGATACACACTTGAAAATGTCTTCAGATTGCCTACCTGGCTTGTGCTTGGTATTTTTTTCTGCTTCTTTCATGAAACTTCAGTTGTGAGCTGGAGATAGGTTCTTTTGAGTATCACAGAAATAAAATGCATTTCAATATGCCAGAATAAGAATGACATGTATTCTACCTTATGCATTAGGTACTGTGACATTAAATCTTTAAGCAATGCTAATAAATAAGAAACAGGCTGTCACCTGGTTGTTCACCTGTGTTTCATGTTTCCAGCTGCTCTTCCTTCTTCTATCCCAGTATACAAACACATTTCATACCTGTCCTTCCATGGAGTCACTAGTCTTTGTATATCTTTTCTAATGAATTCTAGCTTTTGTTCTTTTTTCGTTCCTTAATATTTACCCACCACCTTTTCTTTTTTTGTTGTTGTTTATTTAATTTAAGTTCAGGGGTACATGTGCAGTTTTTTTTTTTTTTTTTTTTTTTGCTTAGGATAGCTTTGGCTATTCTGCAGTGAAGCCACTGGGTCCTGGGCTTTTCTTTACTGGAGACATTTTATTACACCTTCAATCTTGCTACTTATTGATCTGTTCAGAATTTGGATTTTTTCTAATTCCATCTTGGTAGGTTGTATGTATCTAGGAATTGGTCCATTTCTCCTACATTTTCCAATTTATTGACATATTGTTGCTCATAGTAGCCACCAATGATCCTTTGAATTTCTACAATATCACTTGTAATGTCTCTTTTTTATTTTATTTATTGGAATATTCCCCTTTTTTTCTTAGTCAGACTAAAGGTTTGTCAATTTTGTATAATTTTTCAGAAAACCAACTTTTTGTTTCATTGATCTTTTGCATTGTTTTCTTCATTATTTCATTTATTTCTACTCTGATCATTATTTCTTTTCTTCTACTAAATTTGGTTTGGTTTCCTTTTGTTTTGCCAATTCTTTAAGATGCATCATTAGATTGTTTCTTTGAAGTTTTTCCTCTTTTTTGAGATATAGCTATAAAATTCCCTATTAGTGCTTTTTTTGCTATATCCCAGAGATTTTTGGCATGTTGTGTTTTCATTATCATTTGTTTCAATAAATTTTTTAATTTCCTTCTTAATTTCTTCATTGACCCACTGATCATTCAGGAGTATATTGTTTAATTTCCATGTATTTTTATGGTTTCCAAAATCCTTTTGTTATTAATTTCTTATTTTATTGTGGTCAGGGAATATGGTTGATATTATTTCAGTTTATTTGAATGTTTTAAGACTTGTTTTATAACCTAACATATGGCCAGTCTTTGAGAATTATCCAGGTGCTGAGGAAAAGAATGTGTATTCTGTAGGTTTTGGGTGCAATGTCCTGTAAATATCCATTAGATCCATTTTGTCTATAGTACTGATTAAGTATGATGTTTCTTTCTTGATTTTCTGTCTTGAAGATCTGTCCAATGCAAAGCATGGGGTGTTGAAGTCTTGAACTATTATTGTATCAGGACCTTTCTCTTCAGCTCTACTGATATTTGCTTGTATATCTGGGTGCTCCAGTGTTGGCTACATATATATATTGAAAAAGGTTATATCCTCTTGCTGAATTCACCCTTTTATCATTAGTGACCTTCTTTTTCTCTTATAGCTTTTGTCTTAAAATCTATTTTTTCTAGGTATAGTGATGACTCCTGTTCTCTTTTCATTTCCATTGGTATAGACTATATTTTTCCATTCTTTACATTCAGTCTATGTGTGTCTTTATAGGTGAAGTGTCTTTCTTGTCAGCAGCAGGTCAATAGGTCTTGCTTTTTCATCCATTCAGCCAGGCTATGTTTTCTGATTGAAGAGTTTAATCCTTTGCATTCAATGTTATTGATAAGTAAAAACTTACTCCTACAATCGTACTATTTGTTCTCTGGTCATTTTGTGGTCTTCTCTTTCTTTTTTCTTTTCTTCCTGTCTCCCTCTAGTGAAGGTGATTTTCTCTGGTGATCTGATTTAGTTTCTTGCTTTTAATTTTTTGTGTATTCATTGCATGTTTTTCTGGTTTGAGGTCCATGAAGTTTGCAAATACTATCTTATAAGTCTTATTTTAACCTGATAACAATTTAACACTGTTTGCATAAACAAACAAGTAAAAAGAAAACGAATAAAAACTCTACACCTTGACTTTGTCTCCTGGTTTTTTATCTTTTTTTTTTCCTGTCTCTGTTTATATCTTATTGTACTGACTTTGTCTTAAAAAGTTGTTGTAGTTATTATTTTTTTATTGGTTCATCATTGAGTCTTTCTACTGAGGATAAGGGTAGTTTACACACCATAGTTACAGTGTTTTCTTTGTACTTATCATTCATTATCAGTGAGTTTTGGACCTTCAGATGATTACTTACTGCTCATTAATGTTCTTTTTCTTACTGAGGTACACTCTTTAGCATTTCTTATAGGACAGGCCTGGCATTGATGAAATCCGTTATCTGGGAAAGTCTTTATTTCTCCTTCATGTTTGAAGGATATTTTAACCAGATATACTACTCTAAGGTAAGAGTTTTGTTCCTTCAGCACTTTGAATATGTCATGCCACTCTCTCCTGGCCTATAAGGTTTCCACTGAAAAATCTGCTGCCAGGTGTATTGAGGCTTCAGTGGATGTTATTTGCTTCTTTTCTCTTGCTACTTTTATGATCCTTTCTTTATCCTTGATGCTTGAAAGTTTGATTATTAAGTGGCTTGAGGTCTTCTTTGGGTTAAATCTGTTTAGCGTTCTATAACCTTCTTGTTCTTGGATACTGGTATCTTTCTCTAGGTTTGGGAAGTTCTCTATTATTATCCTTTTGAATGGACTTTCTAGTTCATCTTTCTCTCTGCTCCTCTTTATGACCAATAACTCTTACATTTTTCCTTTCGAGGCTGTTTTCTAGATGCTGTAGGCATGCTTCATTGCTTTTTATTCTTTTTTCTTTTGTCCCCTATGACTGTATATTTTCAGAAAGCTTGTTTTCAGTCTCACTAATTCTTTATTCTGCTTTATCAATTCTGCTATTAAAGGACTCTGATGCAATATGCCAATTGCATTTTTCAGCTCCAGAATTTCAGCTTGACTTTTTTCCTTCCTTCCTTCCTTCCTTCCTTCCTTCCTTCCTTCCTTCCTTCCTTCCTTCCTTCCTTCCTTCCTTCCTTCCTCCCTCCCTCCCTCCCTCCCTCCCTTCCTTCCTTCCTTCCTTCCTTTCTTTCTTTCTTTCTTTCTTTCTTTCTTTCTTTCTTTCTTTCTTTCTTTCTTTCTTTCTTTCTTTCTTTCTTTCTCTCTCTCTCTCTCTCTCTCTCTCTCTCTCTTTCTTTCTTTCTTTCTTTCTTTCATTCTTTCGTTCTTTCTTTCTTTCTTTCTCTTTTTTTAGATGGAGTCTCTGTCAGTCTGTTGCCTAGGCTGGAGAGCAGTGGCTGTGATCTTGGTTCACTGCAACTTCTGCCTCCCAAGTTCAAGCAATTCTCCTCCTGCCAAAGTCTCCCAAGTAGCTGGGATGACAGGCATACACCACCATGCCCAGCTAATTTTTGTATTTTTAGTAGAGATGGGGTTTTACCATCTTGGCCAGGCTGAGTCTGAAACTCCTGACCTCAAGGGATACACCCAACTCAGCATCCCAAAGTGCTGGAATTACAGGCATAAGCCACCATGCCCAGCCAATATTATTTCAGTCTTCTTGTAAAATATATCTGATATAATTCTGAATTGCTTCTCAGCATTTTTTGAATTTTTTAAAATTTTCTCAGCACAGCTATTTTAAATTATCTGTCTGAAAGGTCACATATCTCTCTGTTTCTCAGATTGGTCTTAGGTGCCATGAGCTCATTTGGTGAGTTCATGGTTTTTCAGATGTTGATACTAGTGGATGTTCTCCACCACCTAGATATTTAAGAGTTAAATATTTACTATAGTCTTCACTATTTGGGTTTATTTGTAACCTCCTTCTTGGGATGATTTTCCACATATTTGAAAGGACTTGGGTCTTCTGATTTTAGTTGTATCTGCTTTTGGGGGCATCCCAAGGCCAGTAGTGCTGTGGTTTGTGCAGTGTCTCACTCTGTTCTGAGCCACCTAAAGCTGAGGGTGGAGCAACACAAACACCTCTATTGCCACCACCGCTATGATCGCACTGGATCATACCTGAAGCCAGTGTTGGGTCATTCCTATGGCCTTCTGTAACCACTCCTTGGTTACTGGCTCTGTTTGCTTAAGTGCCTGGGGCTCTACAATCAGCAAGTGGGAACGCCAGCCAAGCCTGCATCCTTCCCTTCAGGGTGGGGCGGTTTCACAGGTACTGGTGGATCTAGAAGTGCCACCCAGAAGTCAGAGACTAGAGACAGAAACCTTAGACTCTTGTATTGTATTGTGGCTAAGCTGGCATGGAAACCACACAATGTAGTCCTTCCCACTCTTCTTTCCTTCCCCTTTGCAAAGACAGAGAAGCCTCGCCGCATAGATACCACCAACCCAGGCCACAAGGAGTACTGCCAGACTACCACCAATGTTCCCTTAAGGCCCACTGCCTCTTTAAGTCAGCTTGTTGTGAGTGCTGCCAGGCCTGGGACTCACTGTTCAGGGCAATGGGCTCTACACTGGCCCAGGACAGGTCCAGAAATTCTGTCAAAGAGTCAAGTTCTGGAATTGGGGATCCCAAGGGCCGACTTGGTGCTCTACTCCACTGTGGCAGTGCTGGTATCTAAAGTGCAAGACAAAGTCCCTTTACTTTTCCCTCTGCTTTTCTGAAGCAGAATGAATTTTGCCCTGTAGCCACCACAACTGGTAATTTGCTGAGTCTTATCTGAAGCCAGCAAGTCTCACCCAAGGCTCTCAATGTAGTACCTGGGTATGGGTGCTGGTTATTCTAGTCACAGGCCTCTTCACTTAACAGGTAATGAATACTGTCAGGACTGGTGTCTTTCCTTTAAGGGAGTGAGCTCCCTTCTGGCCCAAAGTGTGTCTAGAAATGTTGTCTGGGACCTAAGGCCTGAAATGAAAGGGCCTCACAACTTTGACTGGTGCTCTGTCCTCCTGTAGCTGAGTTGGTATGCTAGATGCAAGACAAAATCCTCCTCATTCTTCTCTCTCTTCTCCTCAAGTGGCAGGAAGGGGTTTCTTTTGGAACCTGGAGCTGTGCAGACTGGGATTAGTGAAGGGGTGATACCGGGACTCCCTTGTCTACCCCAGCTGGTGTCTCAGCATGTCAGGTGTGCCTCCAGTTCACTGTCTTTGAGCCTAATTCACTAAGACTTGCCCAAGAGTTGCAATCCCTATGGCCTAGTCTGCTTTTTGAGTTAACTTGGAGACACAGTGCTGTAGTCCTGTGGTGAAGTTGTTTCTTAAGCAGTCAAGTTTGAACTGCTGCATAGAGGATTACCCTCTGGCTAGGGCTGGTTTAAATGCTCCCTCTGTGGGCAGGTGTCAGGTGAGTTGGTCTGGTTTTTCTTTCTGCTCTAACAGGAGAGCACCAATTTTATTGCCTCACAATTGCTATGTTCTCCCTCCTCACCCCCAGAGATTCTCTCTGTACCACACTGCCACTGCCCAGGTTGAGGAGGGATGGTGTCCAAGATTCAGGACTGTTAATCTCTAAAGTGCCTCTTTCAGGAATATAAAGTTCAAACCAAGTACTGTAAATGCTCACCTGACTTGGTTCTTATTAAAGTGTGTGCTTTTTCTGTACAGATAGTTACTAATTTGGAGTTTTTTATTCCATCATTTTGCATTTTGTTCCATCCTCTGGCTGTTTTAGCCGTCCCGGATCTTCTATCATTCCATTTGAAGTTTAGGATTCTTTTTTCTATTTCTGTGAAAGATGTCGTTGGAATTTTGATGGAAATTACACCGAATCTATAGATCACTTGATGTAGGCTATTTTAAAATATTTATTCCTCCAATTCATTAAGAAGAGATATCTTTCCACTTATTTGTGGCTTCTTGAATTTGTTTCATCAATGTTTTATGGCTTTCAACATACAAGTGCTTTACCTCTGTTAACCTTATTCCTAAGAATTTATTTTTCAATGTTATTGTAAATGTTGTTTACTTGATTTCTTTTGTTCATTGTTGATATGTAGAAATGCAGTTGACTTTCGTATTATGATTTTCTGTACTGAAACTTTGCTAAATTCATCTGCTAGTTGTAGTGTTTTTTTGAGCAGGATCTTTAGAGTTTTCTACATATATAATCATGTCATCTGCAAAGAGACAATCTTACTTTTTACTTTCCAACTTGGGTACCTTTTATTTTTCTTGCCTACTTGCTCTGGATAGGGCTTCTAGTACTATGCTGAATAGAATTTGTGAGAGTGGGCATTCTTGTACCATTCTTGATCCTAGAGGAAAGACTTTCAGGTATTCACCAATGAGTATGATGTTAGCTGTAGATTTGTTATATTTGGACTTTATTATATTGAGATACACTCCTATATATAATTTATTGAGTGCTTTTATGGAAAATTCATTTATTAATGAATGCCCCTTTCTCCTTTACCTTTATTAAAATTGATAAAGACTAGTGACTCTTTGGTGTTATTTGCACTATTTTAGGTCAGATAACATTTTTCTTCTTTTATAATTCCAGGAAGAGTAAACCATTTATAAGCTCTTACAAATAAATTATCTTGTGTTTACAATGTTTACTTTAATATAGAAATACTAAACAGTTATAAATGTGAACTTGCTCAAAGACTGAATATACTATGCCACCTTTTTTTGGTCTCATATGTATTTAATATTTCCAGGTGTGTTAATCACAGGCAACGGTCCCTAGCCTTGGGAATACAGTTTACACTCCTTCGATTATTGGGTATGCCATTTTTCTTTATTCATTGGTAACTGTTGGCTATTTTGGTTCATTAGTGTTATCGATTTTTAAATTTATGGCATGTGGCAAAAAAATTAAAACATAGTGGAAGAATACGTCATTCTTTTTGAAGGAAGCCATTTTCTAATGTTTCAGATACAGAATTTTTTACATGTTGCACACTTTTAACCTACCTGACTGGTTACCTCTTCCAACTCTGTTGCTAATAAAACCTTAAAAGGTGTATCATGTCTATTTGAAATATAATATATGATCATCACCACATAATTACTTTTCTTTCTGCTTTTATCTCTATTTGCTAATGTGTTACATTAGCAACTAAAAAGGATGTTAAAATATTTCAATAGCACTAAAAATGATGTTAAAATATTTCAGTAGCAACTGTGGTATGGATATTGTAACTAGTTAAGAATTATTGGGAGAAAAAATTTATACCAGAGAATTTTATAAAGTTCCAGATGCAGGACAAATTACAAGAAAGACAGACCTAGTAAACGTAATATTAAGGTTATTTATTAAAACAAAAACAAAAAGTTGGGACACTAGAGTTACCTAGTCCAACTTTCCAAGTTTTTCAGATGAGTAAATTAAGGCCCTGCGAAGTGCAGGGTTTTGCCCGTAGTTACACAAATTGTGATAGAAATGAAACTAGGAAAATGATTTCTAACTCTGTGTCTAGTACTTGGACTGTATCATGCTACAGATCATGAAAGAACAGATTGGATGTAGCTGAAATCTTTGTCTAAGAATTACTACCTCAAATGATTGGAAGTTCCTTAACCATATGGAAATTGAGTTCTTCATGTCCTTTTGGAGATGGTGGCGGGTATATAAGATAATGATATTACTAGATATGGTATTATAAGACTGTATATCTATATCTATATCTATCTATCTATCTATCTATCTATCTATCTATCTATCTATATACACTGATACACACAGAGGCGGCCCATGTTAGTTTATATGCACATGCACACCTAGATGGATTTATACTGTAGTTCAACAGATTTATTCATGCATCATAAATTTATTATGATTTTTAAAAAGTATAATAGCTAATTTCAAAGGCATATTTATTATATTAGAAAAGCAGTGAATTATATATAAATATTAGCCCAATATATATTAGCTATATCTATTAAAATACTTTTCTGAATTGATTAGAAATACATAGTAATTACATATGATTATTTTATTTTAGAATATTATATCTGTGCTTTGTATTCCTTTGATTTGTACAAGAATTGATTAATTTGCATGTGGACAGATGAATACCTATTTTTATTTCTATAAAATATATGTATGACCATGTATAAGAGGATCTGTAATTATGAACTATAATCTTTACCCATGTGTATTTCACCCATAATTCTTTTAGGAACAATACCTGGACCAATTATATTTGGTATCACAATAGACAGCACATGTATTCTTTGGGATATAAATGATTGTGGAATTAAAGGAGCTTGCTGGATTTACAATAACATCAAGATGGCCCATATGCTAGTAACCATAAGTAAGTAGTAACTTCTTGATAATTCTTGATAATTTTAGATTAAACTAAGAATGTAAAAAAAAAAAAATCACGTTGTTGGTTACTTAGAGTCACAGTTGTTTTGGAACATTCGGCCCACATTGTTGAACTATTCAGTAGTTTTCCTGAAGCAGAGAACAATTTTCCCAGAATGTTATGAAAAGCTAGAAAACAGATAAAGTCTTCAGGGCTCAGTATTACATACAAGAAAATAAAATTCTAGCTTTCATTACTTCACAGAGTATATACTTTTCTTTTAACAGCTTATCCCAAACATTTTTGAAAAGTATACTTGAAAGCTAAAAGAGAATTCTGAGAAACTTCCTGGAATAATTGTCACCTAGGTATTTAGGTGTTGTAAAACATGTCCAGCTGAGGTAGGGAAGCATCCTTTTTCTCTCAGGCACATTGTAAGGAACGTTTTTGTAGTTTTGAAGGTTATCTGTGATGTTTAATTCTTTTTGCCTTTTGCAGTTTGTATTGTCTTATTGAAACAGTGAACAAAATCTAAGGTAAGGTTAAGGAAGTAGAACAGTGTATTTAGTTTGTACTAGTAAAATAAAAATTGAGATTTAAAATTTGAAAAATAACCTGAGAAACTAAAATATCTTAAAATAGGAAAATACTGAATATATACATGCATATATACTTAGTGTGTGATTTTCACTGTGATTCTTTTGACACAGTATCAAGATAGGCTTACTATTACTCTTACATGCATGTAAATCCAGAGTATACTTTCTGAATTGATAGTGACAGAGTAATAGAATACTTGCTGAAGAAATAAATGTATAAATTCATAAAATACTTGGGGAGTTAAGTATTGACAAGTATAGGTAAAATTAATCATCCCATAACTTTTACCAGTTGTTAAAAACCGTTTTTTATTCAGTGTTTTTTTAATTACATATTTTTACCACAATTATGACTACATACAATATTTTTATGTTTAAAATTCATTTAATTAGTTTTGTTTGTACTTTTTGGTCAAAGATATCGATAATGAATTGTTCATTATCTTACTCAATGATGGATGTGAGAATTTCCCCCATAAAATATATGAAAACCTTAAAATTTTCAGAAACAAATAAAAGAATGTTGTAATTTGTACCTATGTAACTATTCTATAAATCTAGTAATGCCTAGATGAATGAGTATTCCTGTTTTCAAATACACGATTTTTAAATACAATATTAATAATCGACAAAAAGAACCCAGCTACTACAAGACCACATTTAATTTATTTGGCTGGCACTTATTAGGTGCTTATCTTATGCTGTGATTGGAAATAGTTTATCTTCATATAACTGAGCTCAAAATCAGATTTACTTAAAACAAATCAAAGTTTGTAAAGTGAATCTTAATGTTTCATATTTTTAATCTGACAACAAGAGTAGATTTGGTTAAGTATTGAGTGTGATATACTCCCACAGAGGTTTTTTAGAATTATTTTCTAGCCTGGGGATGTTCTGTAATTTATTCAGGTTCATGTGTGTTATAAACTAGTTTCCCTTATTAACTTCTGATAATTTTTTTATAGATACAATATTGTGCTAACAATTTATTTATTTATTTTTCCTTATCTACTGGTACTATTTTACTGTATTACAAATTATTTATTTTTGAGACAGGGTCCTGCTTTGTCACCCAGGCTGGAGGGCAGTGGCATGATCTCAGCTCACTGCAACCCCTGCCTCTAGGGGTCAAGTAATCCTCTCACCTCAGCCTCCCAAGTAGCTGGGACTACAGGCTCACACCACTACACCTGTATATATTTTTTCGTTATTTTGGGTAGAGACAGGGTTTCCTATGGTGTCCAGGCTGGTCTTGACCTCTTGGGCTCAAGACATCCACCTGCCACAGCTTCCCAAAGTACTGGGATTATGGGCATGAGCCACCCATCTGGCTTGTGTTAACAAATCTAGAAATAGAAGATGGATTTATTTAGTCCTATACAGCACTTATTTTACAAGAATGCACAAACATAGCCAAGAATAAGGTAATTATTATACTTTTATTACTGCTTAGAAAGAAAATAAATACTAATGCACTGAATCATATACAAATGTTTTTTCTTTCCCCCTAACGTTTTAAAAATTTTAAACATCGAACTATAATGGCTATGTAATTATTCTCTTTAATATGTTTCTATTCATGAAGATTTTTCACAGTGATAATTTTTGTCACTGGGAAATTAAAGAAAAAATTAAATTAAAGACAAAAACTTGTGACTAATTTTTTTTTCCTCTTAGGTGTTACATGTAAAGTTATCACCATTTTCTTCAATGGATTTGCAATCTTTTTGTATAAACCACCTCTGTCAACCACAGACGTGTCATTTCACAATCAGAATGCAGTTGTGACTAATGTTTTAGCAGAACAGGATCTCAATAGAGTAGGAAAAGAAGGGTGAAATGGAAAAACAGCTGAAAAATTTACCTCGATTTTTTTACACCTGAAAAATTTACCTCGATTTTTAAGAACACACATTGCCATGGCAGCATTATCTATCTAATATGGACAATCATATTTAAAAAGTTGATGTTTTTATAATCAGATATATTTTTATTTTACATAAGTGGCTTTTGTTTCATGCAAGAAACAGACATGTGCCTTCAAAGCCCACCAAAAGCCTCAACACACACACACACACACACACACACACACACACACACACACACACACTCTTATTTCTCATTCCCATTCTCTAGGTATGAAATCCTCAAGTAATAACAAGAAAAATGGCCCACAATTAGTTAGAAAAATTAACATTAAAAAAATTGATGTTTCTATCCCCATTACAACTTGTTTAATTTTAATTTTCATTGCCAATATTTTGAGCTTAGAATGTTTATGGTATAAAAATTTGAACTAATCAAAGTTGTATGATGAATTCTGGGAATTATTAATGAAAGCCTATGAATTTAAAACCAGGTTTATTATGTAATTTGTTTTTAAACTAGTCTGGCCTTTCTTTCTCAAAGCAAGTTATTGAACTGTTAGAATATGTTAGTTATTTTCCCTGTGTCCTGGTATATAGTGAATACAGAAACATCAGCATTGTACGCACATATTTTCACTTTAACTCAAGAATTCCAGGAAATAATTTATTGATATTACAATTTCTAACACTTTTATGATTCTGTGATAGTATTATTCAATTACATATATTTCAGAGGAAAGTACCAGTCAGTAAAGAAAAATGCCAACTAAACATGAAACTATTGATCAATACTTATATACCTAGTACTTTAATTTTTCTTCTTTAAAAAGCCAATCGCTTAACACATTACTTATAGCACCTAAAACAGTGCCTTGCATATAGTAGTCATTTATTATTGTTGTTTAATTAAAACATCAAATCTTACCCCTTAACTCAGCAGTCCCTAGCCTTTTTTGCATCAGGGAACATTTTTGTGGAAGACAATTTTTCCATGGGGGAAAGAGGGTACAGTTTTTATATAAAACTATTCCACTTCAGACCATCAGGCATTAGTTAGATTCTCATAAGGAGAGAGCAACCTAGATCCTCATATGTGCAGTTCACAATGGGGTTTTCACTCTTATGAAAATCTAATGCTGCTACTGATCTGACAGGAGGTGGAGTTCAGTCCATAATACTCGCTCACCTGCAGCTCGGTCACCTACTGTGTGGCCTGATTCCTAACAGGCCACACACAGCCGAGAGTTGGGACCCCTGCTTTAACTGATGCATTGATTTAATAAAGTATTTTGTAAGCATGATTATGTTATAATCTTATTTATTCAGGTCAGATTTATGCCAACTTTGCTGAGAATATGGAGGGTATAGATCAGTGAACATCAACAAATAAAACTTCTACCATAGTTAAGAATTTTACTTATTAAGAAAAGTATTGAAGTTCAAATCCAGATATTATTGCATTTGAAATTTTTATAAGGGTTATTCATTTAATAAAATTCATTATCACATTTCCCATATAAGTTTGTCTTAGGTTGGTTTTCCACAAGCAGTGTTTTATATACACTGTAATCAGGGTAACCCAAGCTTAGTGTTAGTTAGATCTTGTAGGAAACCAGGGTTAGAAATACTAGAAATTTGCAGAATTTAAGAAATTATGTATTATGATAATCTATGGCCAAGGATGATAGAGTCTAGTGCAATTGTAAAGTGAAATTCAAGGAGAAGGAATGAGAAGTTAGGCAAGCAAACACACTTGAATATTAGAGAAGGAAAGGAATCAGAGAGACCTACTAAAACCAGACAGATATAAACACCAAAGACAGATGCCAAATAGCCAAAAATCCAGATATTTGAGAAGCAGGCAATTTATAGCAACCAAAGAAATAGGGCAAGTTAGGCAGGGGAACACACATGCTACCTCAATTAACAATCTCCTTCCTGCCAAGCCAGACTGTAAATGCTGCTTCCTATTAGAGTCCAGAAAAAGGAAAGTTCAGGCTTTCCGTGTCCTGTATGTGGAAGCAGGAAATTGGATTGAAGACTTTCATAGTTGTAAAATAATGGCAAATCCTGAGGAACTCACTGATAGAGATGTGAAATGACAGTAAGGAAGAAAACAGAATAACTATATAAATATATTAGTCTAGGGCCACTTAATTTAGAGGAAAAAAAATATCACCTCATCCATAGGAATAGTTTGATAAACAGATCACTAAATATTCCGAATTTATAAAGATTCTTGGTTATCAAGGGCTGTGTTGTATTTTATATACTCAGTTTATAAGGTGATAGTTTTTAAATAAGATTTTTAATGAAAGTGGTTAAACTGAAAATAATTTTGGTACTTAAAGGGAGTCAGGAGCCTTTATATATAATGTGTATATTTTAAAAGAATATCTCCTTTATAATAGGGCTTTATGGACACTACTGTAATTTATAATGATTGTTTTATACTTTTGGGTTCATCTTGATCATATGAGTTGGTATGATACTTCTGGAACAAATTATTCATAGTGTGTTTTTTATAATTTATAATTTTTAAGTAAGATTGACTTATAAGTTGACATTGTAATTTTGTACATAATTGGATATATGTCTTAAAGTTTAACATCTAAATTTATTTAATTGTAAAAAATACACATGTAAAACTTATACATGAAAAGAACTGTATACAGTTGACTTTACTATATAAATTGGAGGAAAACAGTTTTAGATCCATTTTCTTTATTGTAATGTATGCAAAATATATATTCATACCATTTATTAAATCATAATGTTTATGCTAAATTGTTGTAAGTAGTGTTTGAGCTTATTAAATGACACAGGCTTAAAACTTGGCTTATTTCTGTGGACATAAGCACATTTTGTGAATGGGAAAGGGAAATATTATACTTTTAAACTTGGTGAATGTATTAATAATTTAATCCAGTGATTTCTCATATCTCAACGGGTGTTTCTAATTCAATACAAACCTCATTTATTATGAAATATATACCATGAAAATTCTCTTACACAATAGTTTCTATATATGACAGATTAATATGTAAGATTTATATGAGTAGAACATATTTTGCAGATGGTTTATTTGTAAATATCTGATAAAAAAGTGTCAGATGTATTTAATTTATCTCAGTTTATTTTAATAGTAAAATATTTTAAGGAAATAATATTGAATGTTAATTTGAAATATAATGTTCCTTTCCCCTTCTAAATAAAATGCATTTAGGTTCCTTCTGCTTTTTTGGGAGCAAAGTCCAATAAACATGAACTTTTATGGTACGTATGAGTAATCAAAAATAGATAAATGACGTAATCCACCTTGAAAAACTCAGTAGCTATATTGGGATTATAATGTTTCAGTGCTTCAGCTAAAATTAAGTTTATAAAAATTATCAAGAATTGATATATTTTTTTCTTCCCAAATTTAGTGTGTCTGACTTCTTATTTAAAACCATTTTGTAATGCTTTTAGACTTTGTCAAATAGCACACATAAAATTTCTCTATCAGCTTTCCCTGGTGTTAATATTTTAAAAATCCATAGAACAATTACCAAAAACTAGAAACAATTCCCAAGAAATTAGCATTGGCATGATACTATTAACTAATCTACAGATTTTATCATAATTTTGCCAATCATAACACTAGTAGTGACAGGGACAGGAAGCAGGGAAATTCTGGGCAGAAGAGAGAGGTCCCAGCAAAGGCCCCACCCTCAAGCCTGGGAACCACAGCCCAAAGTGAGAAAATGCATTCCTGTTTTCTTGTTCAAATGTTGCCTTTTCCAAAACCACCCATGGCCCACTCCCCTTACCATCCTGTGCACAGAAAACCTCAGATTCTACCAAGAGAGCAGGAGAGGAGAAGAGGAGAAGCAGCTGGACATTGGAGACTATGGTTTGAGGTTGGGGAGAAGAAGTCTAGGTGGCTGGAATTTGGGAAAAGATTACCTTCCTGCTCAATCCCTTTCCAGCTCCCCTTCCAGGTGAGAGCCACTTTCATTGGCAATAGAATCGTTTGCATTCCCCACCCTGCAATTCTTTCGTGCAACCTAATTTTTCCTGGATGTTGAACAAGAGCTCAGGTGCCATGGGTGCAAATGCTAAAAACTATCACACTGTCTCTGTGCCCTCACTGGTGGAGAGCAACTGCCTCACACGAAAAGGCTCAGAGGGGCCCACTGAGCTGTTTCACACTTAAGCCATCTGCAGATGGCAAAGCTAAGAGAGCACTATAACACATGCCCCTGGGGCTTCGGGGGTCCCAGGTACTCCCCACTAGATGTTGCCATTGGGTCTGCATGGAGTTTTCTGTTGGTGCCCAAAAGCACTCACCCTGGCCTCTGCACCCACTCACTTATGTGTTCTCTTCTGCAAGGGCAGAGCACAACAGGTTCTAGTGAGTGGAGTTTGCCCCTGCTGGCACCAAAGCAACAAGCTAGCTTCAGTGCCCACACTCCAGTTTCCATCTGCAAAGGGATCAGGGGTAATTTCCTGCTTTAGGGGTCTTTATCTGATCTGAACCCAGTCAAGGATCTCATGTTAAATTTATTGCTGCTTCTTAATATTTTCCAATCTGGAATGGTTTCCCAGTCTTTTTCTTTAGGATATATCTCCTCTCTATTTCTATGTATCAAATAACTCTAAACTTTAGTGGCTTAAAACAGGAAACATTTATTATCCTACCATTTCTGTGTCAGGATTTCAGGAGCAGCTGTGCTGGGTGGTTATGGTTTGAAGTCTCTCAAGAGATCTCAATAAAGGTGTTGGCTGGGGCTGTAATCATCTGAAGGCTTCTCTGGGATTGAATAATCTGCTTGTAAGGAAGTGTGCTCACGTGGTTGTTTGAAAAAGAAGAATGAAGTTATTCTTTGACATGTGAGCCTCTTCATAGGTCTTGTAACATGGTTGCTGACTACCCCAGGTTAATGACACACAGGAGAGTGAGAGCAACCAAAACTGAAATCACAGGGTCTTATATGACTTAATTTTAGAAGTCATGTATTATCTTTTCTACCACAGTCTACCGGTCATACAGATGACCTTAGTAATCTTAATTCTAGCTGCAAAGTCCTTAAAAGGATTTAAAAGAACTTTTCAGTAAACTACAATGCCTTGATTCATATTTGGTTGAAGAATCCATGGAGGAGAAGATGTCTTTACAATTCTGCCTCCCATGTCCGGTCCTGTGTGGGAAGAAAAGACAAAAGGTGAATACCAAGGGGCATGAATGTTGTGATTATCACTGGGATAATATTGGGGGCTGGCTACCATACATTACCTTGACAATTTTGAAGAGGATCTGCCAGTTATTTTGTAGAATGCACATCAATTTGATAAGTCTGATGTTTTCTTATGATTATATTAATATACTTTTTTTGTAAAAATGATATCAGGCTCTTCTCAGCACACATATTGAGTATATGTTGTCTAAATATGACAGAACTTCAACCACTTGGTTAAGGTATGTGTCTGCCAGCGGTGATCACTCTAATTTTATTTTCTCCTGTGTTATTAATAACTAGCTCTTGAAGGGATACTTTGAGACCATACAAATACCCTGTTTCTCAGCAAACTTTCATCCACTAATTTTAGCATCCATTTATGATTCTTACATGCTTAATGTGGTTTTTGCTAATAGTGATTTTCCATATTCATCACTTCTTTAATGTTTATTAATTGGCATTATAATCTAACAAAGAAGTGTCCTTTCCTCTGTTTCTCAACTATTTGTATAAATATAAATTAATTGACATTTATTTTATTCTATAAGGTTATTATCCACTAGTTTTCTTTTTGTCAAATTGTTTACTATGTGGACATTGGAGCCCCATTGTGTTGGCTCCTGCATTTTTTTGGAGGTATTTGCATCACTATTTGAGCACATCTTTACTGTTTAACACCACAAGATACTCTAGGCTCCTCTTATGCTTTCTGTTATTTAGGGATTGAATAATGGTATTTGAAAACAAAGATGTTCATGTTAACATACATAACATCTATTTCCATATTAATTTATGTGTGTATAAATATGGATACCTCCAAGTGCAATCCAACACCATAGAGTTCACGTTAATCTTCCTTTTCCTCATTTGTAAATACTTTCTCTAAGAGTGAGAAACCTGGCTCTTATTATCCACAACACATTACTTGTCCAATACTAGATAATTAGTTTCTAGTGCTGACATGACAGATTACTACAAATTTTATGTCGTAAGATAATACCCATTTATACTTCACAGTTTTGTAGGTGAGAAGTCCAGGCATAGTGTGGTTCAGTTTATTCTCTGTTCCAGGTTTCACAAATTGAAATCAAGTTGTTGTCCAGGGCTGTATTCATTTCTGGAGGCTCTGGGGATGAATTAACTCTCAAGCTCATTCAGGTTGTTGGGCAAATTCAGCTGCATGGTGATACAGTTTGGCTGTGTCCCCACTGAAATCTCGTGTCAAATTGTAAACCCCACATGTTGAAGGAGGGGCCTGGTGGGAGGTGATGGGCTCGCGGAGGCAGTTTCTAGTGGTTTAGCATCATCCCCTGGTGCTGTCTTATGAGTGAGATCTCACGAGATCTGGTCGTTTAAAAGTGTTTAGCACTTCTTTCCACCCTTCTGCTTCACCATGGTAAAACACGCTTGCTTCCCCTTCACCTTCTGTCAAGATTGTGAGTTTTTTGAGACCTCCCAGTCATGCATTCTGTTAAGCCTATCAAACGGTGTCAATTAAAGTTATTTTCTTCATAAATTATCCAGTCTCGGGTAGTGCTTTATGGTAGTGTGAAAACAGACTAATACACGTGGCAATGTAGAACTAAGGTCACTGTTTTTTTGCAACATTGGAGGTTGTTCTCCGGCCCTAGAGAACATCCACATTTCCTGGTTTATGCACCCCCCTTACTAACTCCATCTTCAAAACCAGCAATGACATGTGGACTCCTCAAGATTCAAATCTGTCTGACTTCCCCTCTGTCTCATCTTTCTTGCTCTTTCTTTTTCTGCTTCTTTATGACCCTAGTTGGATAAAATTTTTCTCTGCTTTTAAGAGCTCAAGTAATTAGATTGGGCCAACCTGGAAAATTCGGAAAAACTCTGTTTTAAGATCCATCATCTTAATTACATTTACAAAGTCTCTTTACCACAGTATCCAGTTAAGAGCTTTTTTGAATAGGCCAGGGTATGGGAATGTTGGGGAAACATCTTTAGAATTCTGTCTACTACACTTTATAAGCACACAAATTAGTTTCAGTATTTCTGCATGTGCCCTGTAAAAACCCGATCTGCTGGAATGATGGAATGAGGAGTTCATCAAATCCTCTCCTAAAATGCAGGAATACAACAAAACTAGACAAAATTGTCAAAAACCAACCACTTCAGCTCCCTGGAAATCAAACACAGGCATATGACAGACTGGGAAATTTTTTTTCACCAGAAAAACCTACAAAATCTTGTGTAAGAAAAGTGGACCAGGCATGGTGGCTCATGTCTATAATCCTACTAGCTTGGGTGGTTGAGATGGGAGGATCACTTGAGCCCAAGAGTCTGAGACCAGCCTGGGCAACAGACTTCAACACAACTATTACAAATATGCTCAAATAACTGAAGAAACCATGTTTAAAGAGTCATATGAAATTATGATAAAATAGCATAAAGAGAATATTAATAAGGAATAGTTATGGAAAAGAACAAAATGGAAATTTTGGAATTGAGAAGTATAGTAACTGTAATGAATGAGAAATTCACTGGGGAAGCAACATCAGATTAGAAATGTCAGATGAAATAATCAGCAATCTTGAAGCTCTCCCAATTGTTCTATCTGATGACTAGAAAATAAAAAGAATAAGTAAAAACAGGAGCCTCAGCAATTATGGGAAACCATCAAACATACCAATATATAAGGCAATAGGAATCAGAAAGAAAGAAAGGGACAGAAAAATATTTTAAGAACTAATGCATAAAAGCTTCCCAAATTTGCTGAAAAATTTAAATTACATAGCCAAGAAGATCATCAAAGTCCAAAGTAGGCTGAACACAAAGAGATTCATAGCTAGACACATCCTATCCAAACTACTGAAAGACAAAGAGAACATGCTGAAAACAGCAAGTGGAAACCCAGTCAACATGCACAGGAGAAAAACAATGCAACTAATGGCTGACTTCTCTCCAAAAATAATCGAGGCTAGAAGGTAGTGGGAAATGATAGAATCAAAGTATTGAAAGAAAAAAGTGATTATGAAATGTATTTAGCAAATATATGCTTCCAAAGTGATGGTCAAATGACATTCCCAGATAAACTAAGATGGAAAGAATTTCCTCCTATGAAACCTGCCTTACAAGAAACACTCAAGTTAAATTCTGAAAGAAATGAAGCGACATGCTGAAAGGCTGAAAAGAAATGATGCTAGATGTTAACTAAGTTACGTGAACAAATAAAGAACACTAGAAAAGGTAAGTGCATGAGTGAATATGAAAGACTATATAAATACATATTTCCCCATATTTATCTTAACTGAGTTAAATGAACATTTATCTATATGTAAAAAATGAAGTTAGACTCCTACTTCACATCTTATATAAAACTAAATTTGAATGGACTGTACGTTTAAATGTAAGAGCTAAAATTTGTAAATGTTTCTTCTAAAACATTAAGAAGGAAAAAAGAGGTAAATCTTGGTGACCTTGTGTTAGACAATGGCTTTTTAGATATGACGCCAAAAGCGCAATGACGAAATCAAAAATGGAAACATTTGATTTAACATTTGTAAACAATACTATAACCAATAAAAAGGTGATCCAAAAATGGGAGAAAATATTTTCAAGTTATATATCTGATAAGGGACTCATTTGCATCCAGAATATATAAAGAACTGTTATAACTCAACAATAAAAAGAAATGGGCCAATAAATAAATGAGCGAAGCATCTGAATAGACATTTCTTTCTTTCTCTTTCTTTTCTTTTCTTTTTGCAATCTTCAGGCTGGAGTGCAATGGCACAATCTCTGCTCACCACAACCTCTGCCTCCTGAGTTCAAGGGTTTCTCCTGCCTCAGCCTCTCAAGTAGCTGGGATTACAGGCATCCACCACCACGCCCAGCTAATTTTTTCTATTTTTAGTAGAGATGGGGTTTCACCATGTGGGCCAGGCTGGTCTCGAAGTCCTGACCTTGTGATCTGCCCTCCTCGGCCTCCCAAAGTGCTGAGATTACAGGCCTGAGCCACTGCATCCCTCCCCAAATAGACATTTCTCTGAAAAAGATATACACACACATGGCAAATAAGCATATGAAGAAATGGAATAGATTTTGTTTGTCAAAAAGGCTACCAATACTGGTAATCTAGCAGTAATGAGCACATCTAGCACACACATGTTACTTTCCATAAACCATTCTTTATAAAGAAAACAAACAACATTAGAGCTCTCTGGCAATATGGATAATGCTTTATTGGAGAAATAGCTACTATCACATCTGCAAAAGGGCATAGGAGTGATGACAATGTTAGTGTCTTTTAAAAAATCATTGAACTATGTATTTAAAAATGGTGAATTTATGATATGTATTTTTTCCCTAACAACACTGATTTGAAAAATTTAAAAAGTAATATTAGAAACAGTGGCTTTCTTTTTTCTTTCTTTCTTTCTTTTTTTTTTTTTTTTTTTTTTTAAAAAAAAAGCTATTGAAGAGTTCCACCAAATTGAATCAGGAAGTCCTAGTGATGAAGGCGTAAGACAGGAGGCTGTTAAAATATTTCTAGTTGGATGCTTGTTGAATTACAGTCCCACCCGAATGGAGTATGAACCTGAATATATTGAAGAGGTAAAAGAACTTTGAAATGGGTTACTCTCTTAAGCCTACAGACCACAATGCAAAGAGAGGGAGTCTTACAGGAATGGCTGCATTCCTAACATCTGAGGATGTGAATTTCCCATGCAGTGAGATTCCATGAAGCATTACTATACTTCATGGAACTCTGCCTCAGGCGCTCCTTGCTGTGAGGTCCTACTAAAGTATGGAACAAAGGAGGATAGTTCTGTAAGAAGTCAGCCCAAGGGAGTGTCAGTCTGTCCAGGAATTGGTCAGTTCAGAGATAAACATGGACCTAACAGTGCACCTCATAAATGAAGCAGAATTTGAAGCCCGGCCATAATGGAGGATGGAAGTCAGCCAGTGTCAGCCAAGAGAAGATTGTGTCGGCCCTAGTCATGTAAGGATTTTGCCTCTCTTCCTGTGTTTCTCTCATCCCTTCCCTGATGCAAAGAACACAGAAAACAAAAGGGACTAATGAAGAATACTTCCCTTCCCTTATTGGTTCCATTTCCATGAACGAGTTCTAATTTGGTGGCATAAGAGAAATGAGACTTTTCTAATGCCTAATACTGCCATACAGTTATGGAGTCTAAGCTTTTTTGCACAGGGCTCTTCCTTTCAGAAATAAACACCACAACAAATTAGAGAAAACCATTTGGTAAATTTCTTCTTTGGGATTCATGAGCTACTTCAGTAATAGTATAAACATAGTATTACTGGGTATTTCATGAATAGATGCAGAAGTAGTGTGATAGAGTACAGGCAACATGTAGTGATAGTAACCAGAGAAATTCTGAAAAGGAAAATGGGGCAGGTTTGGCATGACTAAGGTAGAAGTGCTAAAGACACTCCACTCAAATAAAAAACAAAGATATCCTAGGACATGCTCTGTAGCTATATTCTTGACATCTTTCTAATAACACGGAAACAACAGATCCGTCTGGCTGCACAATGGCACAATACTTTGACTGGTCTCTGCTTGTTATCAGCAAAGTCTACCCAAAGAAAGGAAAAATGAATTACAATATTAAGTATGTTTGAATTTTTTCCTTCTTCTCTCTCTTTTCCTTGTCCTATACATGTCCCATTTGGGTCCTGGTAAGATTAAATACATCTATTATTGACTTTCCTTTTATATAAGTAATGAATTGATAATTACTATATGTCTTTTTCTTTCTTTTCTTTTCTTTTCTTTTTTTTTTGAGACATGGTTTCACTTTGACACCCAGTCAAGTGCAGTGGTGCTATCATAGCTCACTGCAGACTAGAACTCCTGGGCCCAAGCAATCCACCTGCCTCTGCCTCACCAGTAGCTAGGACCACAAGTATGTTCCACCACACCTGGCTATCATATATCTTTGACAGGTGATTTGAAGGCCTGAAATTTATAAGCAGCACTTTCAAAAAGTGGTCAAAAATCACTTTCTTTTACCTTTTCAGTGCATGTTCCTGGTTTTACTCTTTCGGGTTCTTCTGCAGGAAGTGGTCTAGCAACTCGTTCTTTAGATGTAACTCTACGCCTCTTCTCATCCTTGTCTTTGTCTTCTTCCTTGATGGACTCGTCCAATTTGGCTCTTTCAGACTCTTCCTGAGATTTCCGTTTGGCAGGGCCCTTTGTGAAATGAGATGTGACAGTGGTCTGCCTGGCGCTTTGCCTTGCAATCCTGGGGCGAGGGAAGGTTCAGGCTTAGGCTCTCCACCAGACTTGCTCCTCCTTGTGGTGCGAGGTTTGGAAATGGGTTTGGGGGAGCTGTTGGCGTCTGCCATTCTCACTCTATGGTGTACAGCAGAAATCAGGCAATTCTAGTGTTAGTTTGTTATCAGTTTTTGCTTATCGACTAGGTATGACAAAATGTACTATATACTCCTGACACCACTGTTAATTGTTTTGCATGTGAAACAACTGAAGTCCAGGGAAATTAATTTGTCAAGGCCACAGAGATAGAATCAGAGGTAGAACTTGAATCCAGGTATCTGTGGCTCCAAAGTTCAGGCTTTCTCTTTTAACCAGCATATGCTGAAGTTCACTTTATAAATTAAAAGGAACACAACCCACAACTTTTAGTCATGGGTATTATACAGTAGATCTTTTAATCCTAAAAAACATATTTAATTCAGCAATTGAACAAATTTGAGGCACTAGACATAAAAATGTAATATTCTCAAGGAAAAAAATGTTCACTGTGTTTTGGACTATCAATAAATTTAAAAAAGAGAAAAAATAAAATGTTAAATGTAAATCCTTTGATATTCTTTCTGGGATTGCAATTTCTATTTTTACCAGAAGGTGGCGGTGTTGGTTTTCTAATACTAAGACAATAAGGTGCTTTGTTTTTAAACATTTTTTCCTGTTCTTGTTGGAGTAAAAATTGCATGTGCATTTGCTCATTTTCATTTGTTCCTATGCTCCCACTAATTTTGGAAAAATTCTTTTCTCATTGCAGGTCATTGAAACGATTTCCAGTTAAAAGACAAACTAGTAATTAATTAGAATTATTTTGTGGATGCTGCTTTCACTATTTTCACTTCCTTTCTAGGTTAGAAACAGAATAGCACATAGTTCTCATTTCACAGGTTTCACTGTACATATTGACCAAAAACCAATTTTTAATGCTATTCTATAGTTTGTTTTAAAATACCAAATAGCTATTTACATTATCATCCAAAAAAGAATTTGGAAAAATGTACTAAAAAAAAAAAAAAAAATCAATATTTTTTCAACATTGTCTTCTCACTGATAAGCATGAATTCTGTATATACTAAATATATTAACATTTTCTACTATTAGTACTAGCATTTCCACCTGTGAGTACTAGCATTTCCTCCCATGAATATCAGCAAGATTACTTCAAAATAAAAATTTAAAAATCAAATCTAAAAAAATCAATATGTTCTTATACGTATTATATAATTTCTATTAAAAATATTTCCATTGTGCTTACAATACTGAAACCATTTTTGGCTAGCCATGGAATGGATTACATAATGTGGTTTCCTTACAAAATGCCTCTCCCAAAGTTTTATTTTTAAGTTAGTTCAGGCTTTAATATGGAGTGTCATAACTAGAGTTACTCTCCTCAAAAACTTAAAATCTAATTGGTGAAATAAATATGTGAAAAGTTAAAGGTAAAACAATACAAGATTTAAACAAAAAAATCAAAGATAATACAGTTTCTACAAACATTTATTGATGCTTTACTTAATGTCAAGAACTGTTTTTAGCTCCAAAAATAATTGAACAAAGGGAGATAGGAAAAGAGAGGTACTCTGTAAATATTTATTCTCAGAGATAAAGACATACCTCAGAGGTTTTGTGGGTCTGGTGCCAGATCACTGCAACAAAGAAAATATTGTGATAAAGCAAGCCACACAAATGTTTCTGGTTTCCAAGTGCCTATAAAAATTATGTTTACACTACACTGTAGTCTACTAAGTATGCAGCATTATTTCTAAAATTTGATAAACTTAATTAAAATAGTTTATTGTTAAAATAATACAAAGAATCACCTGAACCCTCAGCAGGTTGTAATCTTTTGGATGATGAAGATTCTTATTTCAGTGTTGATGGCTGCTGAGTAATTGTGGTGGTGGTCGGTTGCTGTAAGGCTGGCGTTGCTGCATAAAACAAGACAACAATCAAGTTTCCTACACTGATTGACTGTTTCAGGAAAGATTTTTCTGCAACATGTGAGGCTGTTTGATAAACATTTGACACATGGTAAAACTACTTTCCAGAATTAAAGTCAATCCCCTCATATCCTGCTGCTGCTGCTATTTTATCAACTACATTTATGAAATATTCTAAATCCTTTGTTGTCATCTCAATAATATTGAAAGCATCTTCACCAGGAGGACATCCCATCTCAAGAAACCACTTCCTTTGCTTGTCCATAAGAAGCAACTCCTATTCCTTCAAGTTTAATCATTAGATTATTAAAATTCAGTCACATCTTCAAGTTCTACTTCTAATTGTAATTCTTTTGCTGTTTCTACCAAATCTGTAGTTACTTCTTTCGCTGACATCTTGAAGCTCTCAAAATCATTCATGAGGGTGACTCCATTAGAGCGCTGGTCAATGTCATTAGTGCATTGTCAATGAGCAGTAACATTTTGAAAGGACACTATTTTTTTATTCTGAACAGTAGGTCTCAACAATGGACTGAAAATATTCAGTAAACCAAGAATTTTTTCAGTTCATGTGTTTTCATCCAGGCTTTGTTGTGCCATTTGTAGAGCACAAGCAGAGGAGATTAAGCATTATTCCTCAGGACCTTAGGATTTTCAGAATAGTAAATGAGCATTGACTTCAATTTAACAATGCCAGCTACCTCTAACAAGAGAGTTAGCCATCCCTTGAAACTTTGAAGCTATACATTGACTTCTTTATAGTTAGGACAGTCTTAAACCCTAAGAACTGGAACAAGACAAGGATGCCCACTCTCACCACTTCTATTCAACATAGTACTGGAAGTCCTACCCAGAGCAATCAGACAAGAGAAATAAATAAAGGGCACACAAATTGGTAAAAAGGAAGTCAAAGTGTTACTGTTTACTGATGATAGAATTGTATTCATAGAAAACCCTAAAGAGTCCTTCAAAAAGCTCCTAGAACTGATCAATTAATTCGATGAAATTTTAGGATACAAAATAAATGTACACAAATCAGTAGCTCAGCTATAAATCAACAACAATCAAGCTGAGAATCCCATTAAGAACTCAACCCCTTTTGCAACAGCTGCACAAACAACCCCAAGATACTTAGGAGTGTACCTAACAAAGAAAGTGAAAGAATTCTACGAGGAAAATGAAAAAAACACTGCTGAACGAAATCATAGATGACACAAACAAATGGAGACACATCCCATGCTCATGGGTGATAGCATCAATATTGTGAAAATGACCATGCTGCCAAAAGCAATCTACAAATCCAATATAATTCCCATTCAAATAGCACGATGATTCTTCACATAACTAGAAAAAAATCTAAAAATTCATATGGAACCAAGAAAGAGCCTGCATAGCCAAAGCAACTCTAAGCAAAAATAACACATCTGGAGGCATCCCATTATTTCACTGCAAATTGTACTATAAGGCAATAGTCACCAAAACAGCATGATACTGGTATAAAAGAGGACACATAGTCCAATGAAACAGAATAGAGAATCCATAAATAAGACCAAATACTTACAGCCAACTGATCTTCAACAAAGCAAACAAGAACATAAAGTGGGGAAAGGACACCCTATTCAAAAAATTGTGTTGAGATAATTGGCAAGCCACATGTAAAAGACTGAAACTGGATCCCCATTTCTCACCTTACTAAAAAAAAAAAAATAGATGAATCCAGGACTTACATCTAAGACTTGAAACTATAAAAATTCTAGAAGATAACATCACAAAAACCCTTCTAGATATTGACTTAGGCAAAGACATTATTACCAAGAACCCAAAAGCAAATGCAACAATAACAAAGATAAATAGATGGGACTTAACTAAACTAAAAAGCTTCTGCACAGCAAAAGGAACAATCAGCAGAGTAAACAGACAACCCACAGAGTGGAAGAAAATCTTTGCATTCTATACATTTGTTAAAGGTATAATATCCAGAATCTGCAAGAACTCAAACAAACCAGCAAGAAAAAAACAATTCTAACAAAAAGTGGGCTAACGACATGAATCGACAGTTCTCTAAAAAAGACATACAGATGACCAACAAGCATATGAAAAAAGATGCTCAACATCATTAATAATCAGGGAAATGCAAATAACACTTTACTCTGGCGAGAATGGCCATAATAAAAAAAATAGATGTAGGCATAGATATGGTGAAAGGGGAACACTTTTACCCTGCTGGTGGGAAGGTAAACTAGTACAGTCACTACGGAAAACAGTGTGGATGTTTCTTAAAGGACTAAAAGTAGAGGTACAGTTTGATCCAGTAGTCCCACTACTGGATATCTATCCAGAGGAAAACAAGTTATTATACGTAAAAGATAGCTGCACATGCATGTTTATTGTAGCACAGTTCTCAATTGCAAAATCATGGAACCAGTCTAAATGCCCATCAGTCAATGAGTGGATAAACAAATTGTGGTACGTACATACCATGGAATACTACTTTTGGCTAAGGATGGAATACTTCTTTTTTTTTTTTTTAATTTTTATTGCATTATAGGTTTTGGGGTACATGTGCAGAATGTGCAAGATAATTGCATAGGTACACACATGGCAGTGTGTTTTGCTGCCTTCCTCCCCCTTACCCACACTTGGTATTCATCCCCAGGCTATCCCCCCCAGCCCCCCCCCCCGCTATCCCTCCCCCATTTCCCCCAACAGTCCCCAGATGGAATACTTCTTATGGTTAGTAGTATTCCATGGTATGTATATACCACAATTTGTTGTATAGAAGGAACAAAATAATGGCGTTTGAAGCAACCCCCAGAATGGAATTGGAGATCATTATTCTAAATGAAGTAATTCAGGAATGGAAAAACCAAACATTGTATGTTCTCACTCATAAGTGGGAGCTAAGCTAAGAAGCAAGGCATAAGAATAATACAATACACTTTGCAGACTTGGGGGGAAAGGATGGGAGAGGAATGAGGGATAAAAGACTACACATTGGGTCAGTGTAGTCTTCTCAGGCGATGGATGTAACAAAATCTCAGAAATCACCACTAAGAAACTTATTCATGTAACCAAACACCACTGATCCCAAAAAACCTATTGAAATAAAAAATGAATGATTGGATGTAAGAAAATAAAAAGAAAATCTGTTTAGTTTAGCCACCTTCATCAATGATCTTAGCTAGATCCTCTGGGTAGCTTACTGAAGCTTCTCTATCAGCACTTGCTGCTTCACCTTGCAGGTGTTTTGTTGTTGTTTTTTGAGATGAATTCTCCCTCTGTTGCCAGGTTGAGGTGCAGTGGCGTGAACTCGGCTCACTGCAACCTCCGCCTCCCAGGTTCAAGTGACTCTCCTGCCACAGCTTCCTGAGTAGCTGGGATTACAGGCACGAGCCACTACACCCAGCTAATTGTTGTATTTTTAGTGGAGACAGGGTTTCATCATGTTGGCCAGAATGGTCTCCATCCTTTGTCCTCATGATCCCCTCGCCTTGGTCTCCCAAAGTGCTGGGATTACAGGTGTGAGCCACTGCACCCAGTCTCACCTTGCACTTTTATGTATAAAGATGGCTTACTTCTTTAAGCCTCATTAATGAGTCACTGTTAGCTTCAAACATTTCTTCTTCAGTTTTCTCACCTCTTTTAGTCTTCACAGAATTAAAGAGAGTTTGAGCCTTGCTCTGGATTAGGCTTTGGCTGAAAGGAATGTTGTGGCTGGTTCAGTCTTCTATCTAGAATACTCAAATTTTCTACATATAATTAATAAGGCTGTTTTGCTTTCGTATCATTTGTGTGTTCACTGGAGAAGCACTTTTAATTTCTTTCAAAAGTTATTTCTTTCTGTAATGCCAACTTGACTGTTTGGTGTAGGAGACTTAGCTTTCAGCCTATCTGACTTTTTGACATCCTTTCTTCACTAAGCTCAAACATTTCTAGCTCTTGATTTAAAGTGAGAGATGTGTGACTCTTCCTTTCACCTGAACACAGAGAGGCCATTGTAGGGTTATTAATTAGCCTATTGTCAATATTGTTGTGTCTCGGGGAATAGAAAGACCTGAAGAGAGGGAGAGAGATGGGGGAATGGCCTGTCATGGAGCTGTCAGAACATACACAGTGTTTGTTCGTTGTTTGCCATCTTAAGGTTTAATGGTGCATGGCACATCAAAACAAGTATAATAGTCACGTCAGAAAGCACTGACTACAGGTCACCAGAACAGATAATAATGAAGAATGTTGAAATATTGAGAGAGTTACCAAAATGTGACACAGAGACACAAAGGGAACCTAGGCTGTTGGAAAAATTGCACAGATAGAGTCGTTCAACATAGGTTTGCCACAAACCTTCAATTTGTAAAACTGCAAAACTTGCAAAGGGTGATAACGCGAAGCACAGTGAAAAGGTCTGCAGATGTGTAATTAATCAATTTTATTAAAACAATTTAATTTTTCACACGGCATTTTATTGAGGAGGTGTTTAGAGAGTCAAGCTTAGCACCACTTATACAGATATACTCCACCCCTGCCAGCCAGTGCTTACACACAGTCAATAAGGCAGTGAAGACATACAATACCGAATGTTCAAATTGTCAACACAACACACAATGAAAGTGACTCACCAACTCAGATTTTTATGCAGGACAATGGCAGTTGTGTTCGTGATTTTGAAAGTGATGAATTGACATGATGTTACAAGGCAACACCTGATTACAGATGACTTGCACAGCTCTATGCTGAAACTGGTTTAGTTAGAGCTATCTCTATAATGCAGCAGACATCTAGAAGCTTCTATTGTGTTTTGCATACTAATAACATTTGCCCTGGGTGTTATTACTTTTTACTTCAGAGAGAAAAGTGATACTATTAAATAGAATCATTCTCAGCTTTCATTAACACCACTTTACACAAATTGACATATTTCTATTATTTCATCTCATCTCAGTGGCAAAGAGGTCCCTTCCTTTTAAGTGTAATCTACTAACCTAGTCCTTTCATTCTATTATGAATCATCTGAATTGTTTTCTTTGGGACCTTGCTCAATTCATTTCTCTATGCTCTCTAGAATATATTAATCTTGTCTCTCTTTCATCTTTTTCCCATCTGAAAACTTGAAGTTCTCTCTTAAATAAAATATTCTCCTCCATCCTCTTATGCTTAACAAATGTCCAATTCCAAGGCTAATCTGTCTTCTCATATCTTTGCTCATAGTAGACATCTTCTTTGGGATAAATCATAAGCATCATAAACTCAATTTGTCAGCAACTGAACTCAACATCTAACTTCCAACCATTCTATCTTTCTTGCTTTCTTCATTTTGAGTAATGGCAGTATCTTACCTGTTGCCTTTGTATTCTAAACCCATCAGCAATCCATGCATCAACAGTTAACTATAAACTAGCAACAAATATTGCATATAGTGACTATGATTTCAAAGAAAGGATAATATATAAGCATTATTTGAAATTTCTTCTTTGAATATATATTGGATTTTACTATGTCAATGCACAGTAAATAGAATGCCTATGTAGATACAGATTAAACATTTTCTTCTATTAACTATATATATTTTCAAGAAATAACTTAGAGAAAAATCAAGAGTGACAAAGTATTTAATTTAATTTCTTGGTTTAATTTTTATTTTCAAGCATTATTTCTCTCATGAATATATGACAATTTAATAATCTTCAATATGAATCACTTCCTGATGTAAGCTGGAAATTGAAATGCTTGTTCTTTTGAATTTTTATTTTCCAGCCTTACAATACTTGGCTAATAGCCTAGAACCAGTCCCAGAAAAAGCTATAAAGTAAATCTGATAGTTTTAAAATTGTTTATAATTTTGTACAGCAATGGGGTGGTCAAAGCAAAACCTGCATCAGACAAAGTTAAATAGACAAGGAAGACTTCGGTCAAGGAGATTGCAGGGAGGAACGGGAGGAAGCCCAGAACTCAATTCTTATCAAACAAAAGCAGGTAAGGTGTTTAGGAGGGGCAGTAAGAGGAAAATCATAGGCCATCTGTGTTTGCCAGCTGGCTTTAATCCAAAAAAAAAAAAGTAAACTTTCTTTTACTTTCAAGACAGGAGATAGGTTTACAACTTGGAGCGAGGAGCCCATTGAGGTTAGGCTCCTATTCTCCTGCAAAAACTGGGAAATAGGGGCACTATCTTCCTTGATGATTGACTTTTCAAGGAATGGCCCCTAGCTATTTGAGAAAGACATTCCCGGGTTGTAAAACCAGCAAGAGACCTTTAAAATTATTTACATCTCAAAGTGGCACGGAAAGAATGCATTACAAGTTTAAATTAAGTGCTCTAGGGAAAGAGATGTCTGGTGCCTACAATCAGGAAGGAGAAAGTCTAAAGTTTAGTCAAACCGAGGGAAATATGAAAGCTGTCAGAGTAAGGAAGATGCAAATTCTTTGACTTGGTTTCAATTTGTCTAAAGTTTCTCTAAGCATGTTTTGTCCTGTAGTTGCTAGGTATTTTATTTTGGATTCAGGGACTCACTAATATAGAAGCCATTCTTAAACCTACTCAGACTTAGCCTGTTATTTTTCATTAAACTGCATATCTGTCAATGGATTTGTGATTTTAATCAAATGAGCACAACAGAGCAATTAGTTGCAAGAAACTGAGAAACTAAGCCACCGTGTCCTCAACAGACATTGATTCTATTTTTCTGCTTTGAATTCTGATATAATAAGAGTACCATAAAAGACTGCTGTGAACAGAGCAGGCTGAGATAGCACAGGCTCAGACACACTAAAGCTAATTACCTACAGTAAATGGCTTGAATGTGGGCCAACAAGAGATTGGGGAGTAAGCATATTAAAACCACTGTAAGACATGAGATGAGACAAAAGAAATGAGGGATGGAAGTGTAATGCGTGAAAGGAAACTCATACAGGAGATTAAGAAAATTACATTGCTATTGTGTTTTATTCCAGTTAAAGTGAATGACCTTCTCTGGCAATGGTTCATGAATCTAGTATTTATGAAAGAACACAGAGTCATACAATAGTTGATGGCATACAGGTTAACTCCTTTTTGCTTTTCCTGTTTCTTTCCTTATCTTTTTCCCTGTATGGGTTGGATAATTAGCTACATTTTATTTTATGTATATACATTGCAGATACACAATGTATATACATAAAATCACCGAGAACAGAGATGCAATAGGCTATACTTACCTAGCTAAAGATTGGACTTTTCCAATGTCATATCCTCTTCACTAGTCAAAAAACTGCTGTACTTATACATTAATATTTGGTTTCTGAAGGGATGTGTTTTCAGAGCATTTTCCCAATTTTCAGTGAATTTCTAGGCCCAGGTGAGGTGGTCTAGTAATTCACTGAAAATTGGGAAAATGCTCTGAAAAAATGCTTTGTTGGAAGGATGCTTCTATTTTGGTACAGTCACTTTTACACAAATTTGCTCTCATGCACATATAAATGTGAATAATATGCCTTGTTAGTCCCATGACAATAGAGCAATGGACCCCTGCTGGGGTTGGAGGGTGGTAAACAAAGCCTAAGTTGGGTGCCATCTTGGATTTGTGTTTTTTCATCCTAGGTAAAAAGATTGTCTTCAAACTATTCCCATTCTGATGAGTAAGACGTTAAGTCTCAGAGGATGAGAAGGAGCAAATATATTTCTGTCATTAATATGAAGAAAAAGGCTGGGCACAGTGGCTCACACCTGTAATCCCAGCACTTTGGGGAGCCAAGGTCAGGAGTTCAAGACCAACATGGCCAACATGGCAAAATCCTATCTCTACAAAAATACAAAAATTAGCTGGGCATGATGGCAGTTGCCTGTAATACCAGCTCCTCAGGAGGCTGAGGTGGGAGAATAGCCTGAATCCAGGAGGTGGAGGTTGCAGTGAACCGAGATCACGCCATTGCACTCCAGCCTGGATGACAGGGAAGACTCCATCTCTAACAAAACAAAACAAAAGAGAAGAAGAAAAGGCATACACACTGAGGTGAGTTTACTATAACCCTATAAATTAGTACAGCAGTTTTCCAGAGATTAGGTACCAGACCAGGGAGTCCCACATTTTCTGTGTTCACAGCAAACAATGTCTCTGTATTTTTTTTTTCCCCTGGAATACCTAAACCCTAAGAAATGGCTAACAGTTGTTTTTTATTAACTAAATAGGTCCAAAAATTTGTAAATATTGATTTCCTAAAATTTGATAGTTATAGGAAAACAATGGCCATAAATACATTTATTAATATATTTTTCATTCTTAAATAATCACAATGACTAATACGTGTACCTGTCAGAGACTGCACATCTTAAACCTTGGATTTGGATTGGATACTGACTTCCTCTTTTTATATCCTACATTGATTTTCAAAGTAATTTCTTTTTATCATAGCAGTTGTTGAAGACTCAGTTTTGCAAGGATATGATGTCACCTAAGGAATACAGTACAATTAAATATTAAGACTGAATTCCTCAATCTAGCAGTCTGTACAGAGTTCAACAGTTGTGAAGTATTGCTTTGCTTTTCTAAAACTTTAAAAAATATTCCACAGGGCTTTTGTGAGTTTGCTACTTCACAATGGGGTATATAAAGGCAAAAACAAATTAAAAATAGAAGATTTAATTTTCCCTGTTGAAAATAAGGAAAGAGACTTCTCTCCTTCCCTTTGCTTAGAGCATTTATTTTAGAAAACCCGTTATTGTAACTTATTTCTGTATCCTTGAAATGTATGTAAATCTTTTCAAAAGCTAAAAGAGCCTCTTGCCCGGTTTAGGATCCAGTAATGTCTTTCTTCAAAACCTGGGGACCATCTCTTTGAAATGTAATCATCAAGGAAGATAGAGCCCCTATCTCCCAGGTTGTATGGAAGGGAAGGAGCCTAAGGTCCTTGGTCTCAAACTCCCTCCTACTATAAAGATATGAGAAGTTAGTTTTTCCTTTGGATAAAACCAATTCAGTTACTTAGTATATTTACAAATCTTAATCTTACGTGTGACAGATGATGCTGATAGTTCCTCTTACTTGGAAACTAGTTATTGTTTGTTTTGAGAACATGCATGTGAGTTGTATCTATTTGGCTATACAACAGTGCGATAATTCTGCTTTTGCCATCTCTGTAGTGGATTATGCTATCCTGTACATCACATTCTGATATTAGTGTTTATTTGACAATAAAATTGCTTTATTTCTCTTCTACCTTTGTGAAGAAGTTTTCTGGATGGGGACAAGATTTTATTTTAGTTACATTTTCCCAAAAGAGGTACTTTTAGGCTTATTAAGGAAAAACAGTCCTGTTTCAGGAAAAACTGCCTGTGGTTCAAAAATAAGTAACATGCAAACAAACAAACAAAAATTCCAGGCAAACAATACCACAAGGGTTGGCAGGAAAGGACACATAATTGTAATATACTATTTAGCGAAGAAATATGTGGTAATACAAACCACACATGAATAAATAGAGATTAGGCAAAAATTATGTTAAGGTGGGTAGATGGATGGAGGGCAAGATAGATTATAAGGGACCTGATATTTCCACTTACTACAATTGGAAGCAAATGGATAATAGCTAGAAGCGATGAACAAAGATCTAACAACAAATACATTATTAAGTAATAGAGAAGTAAATAAATAAGAAATAGACAATAAATATGAAAATGGGGTTGCCTGTGGTCAGTAGGATGGACTTTGTGTATGGGAGAGGTGAAGAGGTAGGCATTCGTGAAAACTTGTTTTTGTTAAGCTTTCAGAACTATTTGACATTTCAAACTCTGAATTTATTTTATAAAGACTAAATTAAAGTTAAATAACCTCTTGATTCTTAGAGCAGAAATTATTGTTTTAAGGGGAAAAATTACTTATCATGGTTTAGTGAATTTTTCAGTGCAATGTCTAGAATCTTCCCTGTTATGATAGCTGAAGCTTTGAGACACCTTTCATAGGATATCCTCTTTCACTCTACTTCTCCCATGTACTTAAGAAGAGGTTGCCGGCCGCGAATGGTGGCTCGTGCCTTTGCAATCCCAGCACTTTGGGAGGCCGAGGTGGGCGGATTATGAGGTAAAAGATGGAGACCACCCTGGCTAACTCAGAGAAACCCTGTCACTACTAAAAATGCAAAAAATTAGCTGGGCTTGGTGGCACGTGCCTGCAGTCCCAGCTACTCTGGGGGCTGAGGCAGGAGAATCGCTTGAATCCGGGAGGTGGAGGTTGCAGTGAGCAGAGATTGTGCCACTGCACTCCAGCCTGGGCTACAGACAGAACCAGACTCCAAAAAAAAAAAAAAAGAAAGAAAGAAAGAAGAAAGAAAAGAAAAGAGAAAGAAAGAAAGAAAAAGAAAAGAAAGAAAGGAAAAAAGAGGTCGCCCAAAAACTGATGGATCTCAAAGTGAAACATGGAGTTTGTCCAAGTGCCGATTTCTGAGATCTGTTATTTCTCTGTAAATTTGGAATAGACAAAATACGAATACTCTGTCTACAATGTACATGATGCCGGAATAAACAGCTCCAAAGTGAAGAATTTAGACAATCAAGGGAATGCAAAAAGCTTTTTGTCTCATTGCCCAGTTTTTTTTTCAATCTTTTGTAGACACACAGTCCTTTCTAGCATCTATGCAAAAATTTTTGAAACTAAATTTGCTTTGTGATTGATTAAATATTATAACTCCTAGCTTTTGTACACACGTATACACACACACACACACACACACACACACACACACACACACACACACACACACATTTAGAGACGGAGTCTTGCTGTGTAGCCACGCTGCTGGAGTGCAAAGGCGCGATCTCGGCTCACTGCAACCTTTGCCTCCCGGGTTTGAGCGATTTTTCCGCCTCAGCCTCCGGAGTAGCTGGAATTACAGACATGCGTCACCACGCCCAGCTAATTTTTATAAGTAAAGACGGGGTTTCACCATGTTGGCCAGGATGGTCTCCATCTCTTGACCTAGTGATCTGCCTGCCTTGGCCTCCCAGAGTGCTGGGATTACAGGCGTCAGCGACCGCACCCAGCCTATTTTTTTTTCTCATAAGAGTAAACATTTTAAAACAAATAAAAATATGTGGAAACAGAATACTTTATGGTCAGAAGCAAGACCTTAAATTTATTTGATTGAAAACTAAATATTGTCAACTTATGGCATGAAAATAATCAGGAATTGGTCAGAAAGGTAAGTTTTGTGATTTGTTAATGTGGGATAAATTTTGGCTCAATATGGGCTTTAAGAATTATATGCTCCACATGCTTTGTTAATCTAAAATATGTGGATAAATTACCGTACAACACTCTGAACAAAGTAATCATTATTTTTCCATTACTGATAAGCAGGCTTAAGCAGAAAGCTGAAAAAATGAGAGCTAATCTACTAAAGTCATCACTGAGTTCATTTAATATCTGGATATTAGAAGCTTTAACATTAAATGAAAAAAGAAAAATAGTTCATTATGCTGCTAAATTAATACAATGAGAGATAATAAGCCTGAAGAATCTCTCAGAAAGGACTTTATTGTCTTCTTCCTCTTTCTTCCTGATAGCACATTTCTGACATGCTTTTATTGCCTTATATTTTCTCTGGTCACAAAACTGTTAGGCACCTGGGCCTGAAGTGTAATACCGATCAGGAGAGCAACATTTGCAATCCCAACCATAGTTAACTTTGGAGTGGCAGTGTCATTTTAAGTTCTTTCCGAATCAGGAAAATATTGAAACAACTTTCTCATTAAACAAAGGCAAAAGTCATTTGGACCAAATGACTATATTACGGATATGTAATCATAAATACAATGGCTAGGATTATAAACTAGCTTTTAATAAAATATGCTGTCTTTAATTTTAAAAATTTCCTAATCATGGACTTGTGTGTATGTGTCTGATGAGAACATCTAAGGTCTACTCTCTTAGCAAATTTTAAGTGTACAATACAGTACTCTTTTTTTTTTTTTTTCTTTTTTGAGAAGGAGATTTGCTCTTGTTACCCAGGCTGGAGTGCAATGGCTCGATCTCAGCTAACCGCAACCTCCGCCTCTTGGGTTCAGGCAATTCTCCTGCCTCAGCCTCCTGAGTAGCTGGGATTACAGGCACGCACCATCATGCCCAGCTAATTTTTTGTATTTTTAGTAGAGACGGGGTTTCACCATGTTGACCAGGATGGTCCCGATCTCTTGACCTCGTGATCCACCCGCCTCGGCCTCCCAAAGTGCTGGGATTAGAGGTGTGAGCCACCACATTGCTATATGTAAGGTCTACAGAACTTGTATAACTGAGACTTGCATAACTGAAATTTCAGACCTCTCATCCTTATTTCCTCATTTTCCCTTTCCATTATCAGTCCCTGAAAATCACCATTCTACTTTCTATGTCTGTGAGCTTGATTGTTTCAGAATCCACATGTAAGTGAGATCATGCAGTATGTATCCTTTTCTGTTTGGTTTATTTCAGTTACCACAATGGCCTCTGGATTCATCCTTATTGTCACAAATGTCAGGATTTCCTTCTTTGTAAAGACTGTATAAGATTCCATTGTGTATATATACCCACACTTTCTTTATCCATTCATTCACAGATGGACACTTAGGTTGATTCTATGTCCTGGTTATTGTGAATAATGCTGCAATGAACATGGAGTAAAGATATCTCTTAAAGATGCTGATCCCATTTTCCTTGTATTTATACCCAGAAGTGGAATTCCTAGGTCATAAAGTAGTTGTAATTTCAATTTTTTTGAGGAAACTGTGTAGCGTTTTTTATAATGGCTGTACCAATTTACATTTCCACCAACTCTGTACAAGGGTTCCTTTTCCTTCACATCCTTGGAACACATCTTTTCTTTTCTTTTTCATAATAGTCATTTTAACAGGTGTGAGATGATATCTCACTTCCATTTGATGTGCATTTTCCTGATGATAGGTGATGACGAGCTCCTTTTCATATATCTGTTGGCTACTGGTATGTCTTCAGAGAAATGTCTATTCCAGTCCTTTGCCCATTATAAGATTAGATATTTGTTTTCTTGCTACTGAGCTGTGTGAGTTTTATATGTATGTGTGTGTGTGTGCGCACGCGTGTATATATATATATATATATATATATATATATATATATACACACACACACATAAGTATATATGTATATTTTAGTAAAGATATATATACATATATGTATATGTTAATAAAACATGCACACACATACACACACACACACATATATATTTTGAGACAGAGGCTTAACAGGAAGACGTGCCCTCATGATTCAAGGCTGGAGTGCAGTGGTGCAATCTTGTCTCACTGCAACCTTGGCTTCCCGGGTTCAAGCAATTCTTGTGTCTCAGCCTCCTGAGTAGCTGGGATTATAAGTGTATACCAGCACGCCTGACTAATTTTTGTATATTTAGTAGAGACGGGGTTTTACCATGTTGGCCAGGCTGGTCTCAGACTCCTGGCTTCAAATGCTCTGCTCGCCTTGCCTCTCAAAGTGCTGGGACTACAAGCATGAGCCACCGTGCATAGACCTGCCTATATATTTTGGGTATCAAACCCTTATCAAATGTATAGTTTGCAAATATTTTCTACCATTCATAGGTTGCCTTTAATTTTGTTAATTGTTTCCTTTGCTCAGCAGAAGGTTTTTAGTTTGATCCAATCCCATTTGTCTATTTTTGCATTAGACAGTCATACTTTTGGTGCTATATTTTAAAAGTCATTGCCCAAACCAATGTTAAGAAATTTTTCTCCTGTCTTTTCTTCTAAAAGTTGAATGGCTTCCAGTCTTCCTTTTAAGCCTTTAAACATTTTGAATGGATTTTTGTATATTGTCTGGAATAAGGGTCCAATTTCATTATTTTGCATGTGGCTGTTTAATTTTCCAAACACCATTTATTGAAGAGACTATTCTTTTCCGCTTGTATGTTCTTGGCATCCTTGTCAAAGATCAATTGACTAATAACTATGTACTTTTATTTCTCAGGTTTTATTCCGTTCTGTGGGTCTATATGTCTGTTTTTATGCCATCATCATACTGTTTTGTTTACTTTACTGTAGCTTTGTAACATATTTTGGAAGGCAGCTATGCTTACCACTATACCACCAACGCTGTAACATATTTTGAAGTCAAAAGGTATCATGCCTCCAGGTTTGTTTTTCTTACTCAGGACTGCTTTGATTATTCAGGTCTCTATAGATTTCCTATGAATTTTATAATTTTTAAAATATTTCTGTAGAAAATGCCATTACGATATTGATGGAGAGTGTATTGAATCTGTAGATCACTTTGGGTAGGGTGGAAATTTTGACAACACTAATTCTAATCCATGAACAATGGATGTCTTTCTATTTATCTGTGTCTTCTTTAATTTCCTTCATTATTGAAATTTATAATTTTCATTGTATAGTATTTTACCTCTTTCATTAACTTTATTCCTATGTATTTTATTCTTTGTGTTGCTATAGTGAATGGGATTATTTTCTTAATTTCTGTAGTTTGTTGTTACTGTATAGAATGCTACTGATTGACTGGCATGGTGGCTCATGCCTGTAATCCCAGCACTTTGGGAGGTCAAAGTGGGTGGATCACTTGAGCCTGGGAGTTTGAGACCAGCAACATGGTAAAACTTCCTCTACCAAAATTACAAAAATTAGTTGGGCATGGTGGCACACACTTGTAATCCTAACTACTCGGGAGGCTGAGGCAGGAGAATCTCTTGAGCCCAGGAGGCAGAGGTTGTATTGATCTATGATCATGTCACTGAACCACTGTACTCCAGCTTGAGTGACAGAGTGAGACTTTCAAAAAGAAAAACAAAGAAATGCTACTGATTTTGTTATGCTGATTTTTTATCCTGTAACTTTACTGAATTTTTATTAGTTCTAATAATTTCTGTTGAGTCTTTAAGGTTTTCTGCATATTTTATTTCTCAACTACAAACAAAGATGATTTTACTTCTTTTCTTATTTAGATACCTTTTTTTTCCTTCTAATTGCTCTGCTTAGGACTTCCAGTACTGTGCTGAACAGAAGTGGTGAGAGTGGGCATACTTGTCTAGTATCGAATCTTAGATAGAAGCTTTCAATTTTTCCCCATTGATTATACTAGCAGTACTTTACATATACGACCTTCGTTGTGTTAAGGTAAGCTCTTTGTATGTTGAATTGTTAAGGATTTTAATCATGAATGAGTATTGAACTTTCAAATATGTTCTCTGCAATTATTGAGGTGATTATTTTTTGCCCTTTTGTTTTGTTGGTGTATGTATCACTTGCTGAATTTGTGTAGGTTGAACCATGCTTGTATCCCAGGAATAGATACCATTTTTGTCATGGTGTATAATCCTTTGATGTACTGTTGAATTTGATCTGTTAGTGCTTTGCCGAGAATTTTTGCATCTATGTTTATTGGGGATATTGGCCTCTAGCTTTATTTACTTGTGTTTCCTTTTTTCTGGTTTTGGTATCAAGGTGATGCTAGCTTCATAAAATAAGTTTCTTTAAAAAAATATTTTAAGATCTGCGATACATGTGCAGAAAGTACAGGTTTGTTACATAGATAAATGTGTGCCATGGTGATTTGCTGCACCTATCAACCCATCACCTACATATTAAGCCCTGCATGCCATTAGCTATTTATCCTGATGCTCTTTTGTTCTCCCACCCTCTTGACAGGCCCAGGTGTTTTTTGTTCCCCTCCTTGTGTCCCTATGTTCTCTTGGTTCAGCTCCGGTTTATGAGTGAGAACATGCAGTGGTTGGTTTTCTTTTCCTGTGTTAGTTTGCTGAGGATTATGGCTTCTAGCTCTATCCATATCCCTGCAAAGGACGTGATCTTTTTCTTTTTTATGGCTGCATAATATTCCACATTGTATATGTACCACATTTTCTTTATCCAGTCTATCATTGATGGACATTTGAGTTGATTCCATGTCTTTGCTACTGTGAATATTGCTGCAATGAACATACCTGTGCATGTGTCTTTATAATAGAATGATGTACATTCCTTTGGAAATATACCCAGTAATGGGATTGCTGGCTCAAGTGGTATTTCTGGTTCTAGATCCCTGAGGAATTGCCACACTGTCCTCCACAAAGGATGAACTAATTCACATTCCCACCAACAGTGTAAAAGTGTTCCTATTTCTCCACAATCTCATCAGCATCTGTTGTTTCTTGACTTTTAATAATCACTATTCTGACTTTGTGAGACGGTATCTGACTGTGGTTTTGATTTGCACTTCTCTAATGTCAGTGATATTGAGCTATTTTTTTATATGTTTGTTGGCCACATAAATGTCTTCTTTTGAGAAGTGTCTGTTCATGTTCTTTACCCACTTTTTGATGGGGTTGTTTTTTCTCATAAATTTGTTTAAGTTTTTTTACAGATTCTGGATATTAGACCTTTGTCAGATGGACAGATTGCAAAAATGTTCTCCCATTCCATAGGTTTTCTGTTCACTCTGATAATAGTTTCTTTAGCTGTGCAGTAGCTCTTCAGTTTAATTAGGCCCAATTTGTCAATTTTTGCTTTTTTTTTGCAATGGCTTTTGGTGTTTTCATCATGAAATCTTTGTCTGTGCCTATGTCCTGAATGGTATTGCCTAGATTTTCTTCTAGGGTTTTATACTTTTGGATTTTACACTGAAGTATTTAATCCATCTTGAGTTAAGTTCTATGTAAGTAGTAACGAAGGGGCCCAGTTTCAATTTTCTGAATATAGTTAGCCAGTTCCTAGCATCATTTATTATGTAGGGAATCCTTTCCCCATTGCTTATTTTTGTTGGGTTTGTTGAAGATCAAATGGTTGTAGATGTGTGGTCTTATTTCTGAGATCTCTGTTCTGTTCCATTGGTCTCTGTGTCTGTTTTGGTACCAGTATCATGCTGTTTTGGTTACTGTAGTCTTGTAGTATAGTTTAAGCTGAGTAGCATGATGTCTACAGCTTTGTTCTTTCTGCTTAGGATTGTCTTGGCTATTCAGGCTCTTTGAATTTTAAAGTAGTTTGTTCTAATTCTGTGAAGGATATCAATAGTAGTTTAATGGGAATAGCATTGAATCTGTAAATTACTTTGGGCAGTATGACCATTTTCATGATATTGATTCTTCTTATGCACAAGCAAGGAACATTTTTCCATTTGTTTGTGTCCTCTCTTACTTCTTTGAACAGTAGTATGTAGTTCTCCTTGAAGAGGTTCTTCACATCCCTTGTTAACTGTATTCCTAGGTATTTTATTCTCTTTGTAGCAATTGTGAATGGAAGTTCACTCATGATTTGGCTCTCTGCTTTTCTATTGTTGGTGTATAGGAATGCTTTTGATTTTTGCACATTGATTTCCTATCCTGAGATTTTGCTGAAATTGCTTATCAGTTTAAGGAGCTTTGGGGCTGAGAAGATGGAATTTTCTAAATATAGAATCATGTCATCTGCAAACAGAGACAATTTGGCTTCCTCACTTCATTTGAACCTCCTTTATTTCTTTTGTTGCCTGACTGCCTTGGCCAGAACTTCAAATACTATGTTGAATAGGATTGGTGAGCGAGGGCATTCTTGTCTTGTGCCAGTTTTCAAAGGGAGTGCTTCCAGCTTTTGCCCATTCAGATACTGGCTGTGGATTTGTTACAAATGGCTCTTATTATTTTTATACATGCACCGTCAATACCTAGTTTATTAAGAGTTTTTAACATGAAGTGATGTTGAATTTTATCAAAGATTTTTCTTCATTTATTGAGATAATCATGTGTTTTTGTCATTAGTTCTGTTTATGTGATGAATTACACTTATTGATTTGAATATGTTGAACGAGATTTGCATCCAAGGGATGAAGCCGACTTGGTCGTGGTGGGTAAGCTCATAAAATAAGTTTTGAAGTGTTTCATTTTGTTTTTTGAAAGAATTTAAGAAGGATTAGTATTAATTTTTCTTTGAATGTTTGATAGAATTCAGATGTGAAGCCATCTGGTCCTAGGCTTTTCTTTTTTGGAAGATTTTTAATTACTAATTCAATCTCCTTTTTTTACTGGTCTATTCAAGCTTTATTTTTCTTCTTGATTCAATTTTGATAGGTTGTGTGTTTTTAGGAATTCACCTGTTTCTTCCAGCTTATCTAATTTGTTGGCATATGTTTGTTCATAATAGTCTCTTATGATTCTTTGTATTTCTCAGACATCTGTTGTAATGTTGCCTCTTTTATAACTGATTCTATGAATTTGAGTCATCTTAGTCTAACTGAAGTTATGTCAGTTTAATTTATCTTTTTTAAAAAAACAGTTTTACTGTTTTATTTCTGCATGTGTTTTTTTTTTTAAATTCTCTATTTCGTTAATTTATGCTCTAATATTTATTGTTTTTTTTTTCCTCTGCTAACTTTGGGCTTAGTTTGTTCTTCTAGTGCCTTAAGGTATACATTTAGGTTGTTTGAGGCCTTTTTTCCTTTTTTATGTAGGCATTTATATAAACTTCTCTCTTTTTAGTTAATTCCAAGTGATTCCAAATAATGAATTTAAGGTAATATTTAAAACTAGGTTTTATTTTAGTTAATATCAAGTAGTTAAAACCTTGTTTAAAACAGAATCTGGTTCTAGGTTTTTGATATTTTTTTCTATGGCTCTCCTGAGGATAATGTTCCTGAAAGTGGAAGAATATTTAGCAGTGTTAGAAAACTGAATCTCAGGAAACAATGTCTACTTTTGTAAATATTAATCTATATATTTCATCTTATTGCCATTCTCTCTCTCTCTCTCTCTATATATATATATATATATTGAATTTTGATTCAATTTTATATATATATATAAAAATATATACACACATATATATAAATATATACACACATATATATACATAAACTATATATACATATATATACATAAAATATATATACATAAAATATATATATACATATATATGTATATATTATATATACATATATATACATATATATGTGTATAAATTATATATATACATATATACTTATATAGTGTATATATTATATATATATACATACATATAGTGTATATATATATATATATCAGAAATAGGTGCAACTTAATATCCTAAAACCTAATATTCCATAAACTTTGGTACATATCTGAATTATTATTTGTGCAAACATAATTGTGACTTTTGCTATTACTTTCGTTGGCAAAAGTAACAAATACTTTGTCCCAACCTAATAATATTCAAGAAAAATTAACTTGGATAAAAATTCTGTTACAAAATTAGCATAATGCTGTTAGTTCAATGCCAGTAAAAATATCTGGCCTTCTTTTAATCTTTATACTTACTTTTTAGGGGGTCCCTTTTCTTCTTGCCTCCTAGATGTCAATTTTTCTGTTACCAACCTCAGCCTTGTTCATGCTGTGTAAGTATTACCCACATCAGTTCTCAGGTTTCAGACACATTTTGATTGTCCCAGTAGCCTCACTTGCCCAGTGCTACCAAGACTTTATTTAGAGTGCACACACTGCTGTTATTTTTGACTATTCTTATTCCATTACTTGCCTCTGAGTCACACAGATTCAAACAATCTTAAATGTATTTGACATGTTAGCATTTACAGAGCAGGAGCATTGCCATGAATGTTGCTTCTATCTCAGCCAATTAGGCCTAGTAAGAAATGCTGTTGAAAAACTTAAAGGGCTAGAAAGCTAAGAGAATATCAAAACAACCAAATAGATTATTGGTTTGGGAACAAAATCATATCATGGGTCATCCCATTCCTGGGCCCTCTCCTAATGATATGCCTAGGACTAATGTTTTCACCCTGCCTTGTTAACCTTTTTTAATGATTTTTAATAGACAGTATCATGACCATCTCACAGACAACTACCCAAAAACATCTACAGATGGCATTACTCCTATAGTCAATCTGAGACCAAAAAAACTCTCTGCCCCCACCTCAGCAGGAAGTAGCCAGAAAGTACACGCCACCCCTTGTCTTTTTATAACTGTAGGGTCTGGATTGACAGAGCAGGACATTGCCATCTTGGACAAACACCACCATTTTAAGTTCTCCTTGATTAAAAACTGCCTAAATCCAGCCCCCAGACTGCCTAATGGCTGATGTCAGCATGACCAGAAACATTCCAACCCTGAGATAAACCCCGCTCTGACCAGAAACATGCCAGTTCCAAGACAACCTCCCCACCAACCAGAGACATTCCAACCCCTCAGTAAAACTCTCCTTCCCACAAAAACATTCTGAGCCTGCGATAAATCTCTCTTCCCTAAACTCTTAATATCCTTGGTCTATAAGAGAGAATGCTCCTGACAGAGATCAGCCAGAAGCCCTTCTCATATTTATTCTCCAAAATAAACCTGTCTTTCACTGTTAGGCCATTTTTCATGTTTCTTTTCTCTTTCTTTAACTCTTACAAGCATTCCTTCCTCTACCAAGATACTGTAAACACCCAACCATATTCCTTCAGTTCATCCCATGAGGAAAGTCTCTGATGGTGGGAGTATGCTTGTGTCATGTATGGGGCAAGCTGGAAGTCCCAGGTTGTTGATGGCTTAAAATTTAAACTAACATTTAAGATATGGCTGGGCGCGGTGGCTGAAGCCTGTAATCCCAGCACTTTGGGAGGCCGAGGCAGGTGGATCACAAGGTCAAGAGATCGACACCATCCTGGTCAACATGGTGAAACCCCGTCTCTACTAAAAATACAAAAAATTAGCTGGGCATGGTGGCGCGTGCCTGTAATCCCAGCTACTCAGGAGGCTGAGGCAGGAGAATTGCCTGAACCCAGGAGGCAGAGGTTGCGGTGAGCCGAGGTCATGCCATTGCACTCCAGCCTGGGTAACAAGAGCAAAACTCCATCTAAAAAAAAAAAAAAAAAAAGATATATGAACTTTGAAAATATTGAAGTTAATCACCTAAAGAAAAGTTTCTGTGATTTTCTGTAGATACAGAATCATAATTTTGTATACTTAGCTACTGATTTATGAAAACATTAGAGAGAAACTTGTAAAACACTAGTCATAAAATGAAAGGGAATGTCAAGATATCCTTATGGTGCTAGCATAGCACATACATTTATTTTATTGTATTGCCTAATCTTTTAAAGAAGATTTGGACATTTTTGCCTTAAACAGATCACAAAAATTACACTCTTTGTCACACAAATCTAGCAAATGGGTTACCTATCCACCTCATTTCTGTAGCAGGATATTATCTGTCAGTCATTTTGTTCTATGGCATATTTATTATGAGGCTGCTATTTTCTATGCAGCTTATGTATGACCTGTTAGAATTTTTTCCTTAAGCAGTAACGCAAGGTCATGACTGGAATAATAGTAAAGCACCATGGATCAGGGAAGAGAAGCATGGTGGAACTGGAGCCAGGATGCCTCATACAGACCTCTAGCCCAGGAGCGTCTTCATGTGCAGCAGATGGTGCTGATATTGTTGACTAGTCAGTGCTGTAATAGTTCTGAGTTTGTGGTAGAAAGGCTCCCAATGGCGGAGGCAGGAAGTACGTAAGGGACTTCACAAACCATTATTAGAGACAGAATGCTAGTATGTAAGAAGGTTACTTGGTCATGTTTCAGGTTCTGCTACTGACCTAGTCATGAATCTGCCTCAGAAATTTAGAGTATGAAATATTCCAGTATATATTCTTGCCTACTTCATAGTGGGCACTTAATGAATCAATAAAAATCAGATAGATATATTAGGAACCTGTTTTGTGCCTGAAACCATTTCAAGAGTCTTCACATGTACTAACTTCTTTATTCTGCATAACTGTTTAGGGTTTTAACAGATAAAGAAATAAAGATTTGAGAAGGTTAAAGTGCTGTTTGTTATCTAAACTTACTACTATAAAATGAATGAATGATACAATTTAAGGCTGTATAGGTACAATAACATCAAGATTTCACTCCTTTTTCCCTGAACTCAACACACAGAAAAGATGTCTTTGAGTCATTTTGAATCTAGTAAATAATTGTTCTTAACAACTCTGTAACTACAGATAGTTCAGGAAGTGAGTTTCAATACTTATAATTAATACCATATATCATAAAATGTACTGTATACTAATGGAAACCCTGAATATGTAGAAAACAATAGAAATAATCTAGATTATTTAAAAATATTTTTGACTTCATTTTTCTTGTAACTCAAGAAAAAGAGACAACAAAATGAAATACATCAATTGCAATCACTATTTATATTTTGTAACTTTTACTGTTCTTCACAAAGTAACTCTGAAATTAGGTTATATTTGTATCAAGGACATCTAGGCCAGCATTGCCCCTGCAGGGAATTGATAATAGAAATGTGAATGCTACTTTCTCTGCCAGGCACCTCTTCACCTTCCACTGATCTACAATTAACTTCTTCCCCACCCTCTCAATCCATTCTCTTGGCTGTTATCGCCACTGGCAAATACAAAGAGCTGGGAAATTGTGAAACATCCCTGCAGAAGCTCTGCAAGGTTGCTATCTCAGAGAAAGGGTGATTGCATTACATTTTTCTCCTTTTCTTTTGATTTACTTCTCAATAGCCCATTTCTCAGTATCAAGGGTCATAATCCTCTTAAAGATTTGGTTCTTTCTCTCCCCCCATCACATTTAAAATAATCTCTTCATTATACTAGTATTTCTAAAAAATCAGAGAAAAGTGTTCAAGAAGATTTTGGTTTTGTTCCTTGAAAAACTCTCTTAGAAGGGAACCGTTACAAATCTGGTTATCTCCTTGATAGTAGAGAAGGATAAACTATGACAAGTATAAATACATTGACTTTTTTTTTTAAAATTTTTTATTGCATTATAGGTTTTGGGGTACATGTGCAGAACGTGCAAGGTAGTTATCTATCTAATAAAAAAATATTGCTTGAAAATTCCAAATTCAGAACTTAGAAAGGTTTTGTGATTGACATTTTTTCCTCATGATTAGACACATTTTACTTTGTGGAATTAGATAGTTAAATGCAATAAATATTAGGAAATAGAGGTCTCAATTAAGAATACTCTTTTATTTTTAATTAACTATATCCTTAATTAGAAGGAGCTCTTAAATACAGTCATTATTCTTTATTCAGTGGTGAGATTTAATTAATATGTTGAAAGTATCCATAGATCAGAACCTGGGTGCTTGTATGCCTCTAGGCATTGAACTAACATCTTTTCTTCACAAAATCAGTTTTCTAGAAATAAGAAATATCCTATGTGAAATCATGTGTAGTAGGGTTAAATATTTATGTTTGATACTTATCTATTTAAATAAAAGGGTTTCTTTACCTCCTACTTTTCTTTTTAAGTCAAATACTTAAAAACCCTTTAGCCGTTTATAGTATTCCCAAGTTGACATTTCATCATTTGAGATTTGAAGGTAGACAAACTAATATTAAGGTAAAGCAAAATTCTAACCTTACAAGTAAAACCAGTTATTTGAATTTTCAAAACATTTTTCTGTGGGACCACACTATTTGTGTGGTTTCTCTCTTCCCATCAGAATTCAGGCCATGTAACAATCTTTGTCTTAAAGATGAAAATTGCACTGGGATTGGTTTTCTATATGGATATATAGGAAGGGTGCACAATTGTCAGTATAGGCATTGAACAAACATCTTTTCTTCACAAAATCAGTTTTCTAGAAACAAGAAATAGCCCATGTGAAATCATGTGTAGTAGGTTTAAATATTTATTTTTGATACTTATCTATTCAAATAAAAGGGTTTCTTTACCTCCTATGCTTTAGATGATCTTTACGATGCCTTGATCCTGTAGGGTGAAACAGAGTCCCTGTGTCCTCCCAGCCACACCTCACTATGTTAATTTACAATACAGTAAACTCATTCAAATCCAGCAGTTTAAGTCCTTTTTTCCAGTTAACTTGGAAACTTATTCCCTTTGGTATGATTGGACTTCTCAGATTTTTTTTCTGTCATCCTCAGCTGTTTGCCAATATGCCTTCTGGTAATATGATATGGAGTTTATGTGTCCCTGTGGTGGTGTCAGGATACAAGGTCTGTGGAATCAGGTGATTTTCTTTGACCTCTGCTGTTGTGTGACTAGTTGTATAGAGTCTATGAACTAGTGATTACTGTGGTGGGTCAATGGATGCTTGGGCTTGTGCTGACATCTATTATCGAAATACATGGAAACCACCTTTTGCCACCAGTCATGAAATCCATACTCATAGTATTCTGTTTATCCTAATCCTATATTCTTCTGAAGGTCTGCTGTATCTTTTCAGGAGGTTTTAAGAAAATGATTGAAACCTTTTTAGGTCACCACAATTAGTAGGGAGTGAGAGGAGAGGGCAACCTTAGGCTATCTTTCTAATCACTTCCTGCTGCCAACACTTTATGATTCCTGACACACCATGTTAAACGTGGCCACATGCGAGTCTTTCGTTAGAACAGGGGTATGCAGACTGTAGCCTATAGGCCAAATCTGCCTGCCACCTGATGTGAAAAAGTGTTGTATTTGAACACAGCCACACATTCATTTATATGTTATCTATGGCTGCTTTCACGCTAGGAGCATAAAGTTGAGTAGTTGGGACAGAGATCACCCGGGCCACAAGCCTAAAATTATTATCCGGCCCTTTGTAGACATTGGCTGACTCCAGCTCTAGAGACTTTATAGCCTTCCAGGGTATCTTGGATAAAATGTGTCACTATCCTCTCTCCTGTTCTCATGATCCACCAAGCCCATTAGGATTTTTCCAGAAAGGAAAAATGAGGACATGGGTCAACCTCTTTCACCATGTTCTTTTCTTCGTGGGGCCTTAAGGCGTACTTCTCTGTTCTCTTCTTGTCTGCCAGCAATTCCCTTAAGACAATAACTCTTTCTGAATTGTATTCTCTCTGCTTTTCCTTGATATCCAAATCACAGGCATGGAGTATGGGGGAAGGAAACAGCTTCATAAAGGGGATGATATACATTGGAAGATGTTTCAACAGATGTTATTCTTTGATTTTCCTACTTGTGTAAGTAAATACCAATAAACAGGCACTTGAAAGACTAAATTGTTACTTTGGTTTTACTAGTAATGCTAAAATATTCACATCGCATCATTCCTTTTTCTCAAATAAATTAAGTAAAACATAATGATCACGAATGATTTAAGTAAGTGAAAAACTAATCAGAAAGACAGCTTAGGAATAATATTGTAGCATTAGCAACTAGATACGGTGCTCAAATTGTGTTTATACCACACTTGGTGTATCAGCTTCTAAAATTTATAGCTTATATTCTTCCATCAAAACATACTTATTTTTATATTTATAAACCTTACATCAAATTGGATTGACTAATGTTTCAATTCTTGTAAGTGGTAGGGTTTCGTTATAATTACTGCATCAGAAATTATTCTCACAGCATGATATTTGGATGCTTGAACTCATATCTGTTACCTGTTTTCTATGGTTTCCATGAGCTGATCAAAAGCTATTTTGATTTGTCAGCATATGCTGTGTCTTTGCCTCCTTCATGAGAGTTCATCTTAACAGAGTTAAAAAGCTTTGAGACGCTTGTATATAGTACACTCAAGCATGCTGCAATTTGTGACATGTGCTATGTTTATTTAATGTGTGTGTGTGCGCGTGTGCATGCATAAAAGCAGTGTATTGTCAGGGTAGCAGGAAGCATTGGTGATGATTAGCTGAGAGAACCTGAAGTAGAGAACCAGCTAACTCCTTTGCTTTTCTCTCTATCAATTGTACTCAGCGAAAGAGTGATCTTCTAAAATCCAAATTTCTATCCACTAGCTACTTGCTTCCAACTAGCTGAGTGTGGTTAGAAAAAAACATTCAATTATTGCTCTCATTTTAAATTTATGATCATAAATCTTCAGTTGTCCTCAGGATTATCTGCAAAACCATTACCCAGTGGAGAAGAAGACATTGAAGATGTTGAGGAGCAATGGTCTAGTTGCAGGAGATTCTTGATGTTAGAGTCGAGGATACCCACTGGTCACAGGATGGGCAAGACTTGAGTAAGACCATGAACTACGTAACCACAGTTATAGAAGTAAAGGCAGAGTGTCTACTCATTCTTCTACTTCCAAGAAAACTATTTGCCTATTTCGTCTCATCTCAAATGTCTAGAATAACTCTTCCTCATCTTAAATCTTAGCTGATTTTTTCTCTAATTTTCCCAAGAACATCTCAGCAACCCAAAGAAACAATGTTATCTTTGTACCTCCAACTCTGCACACTGACTTGCATCATCATGATTTTACTCTGCCTTCTCTTCCATGACTGTGGTTGAATAATCTGTGTTTCCACCCAAGTATTGCTCATTATGTGAACAGTTGATAACATTCACTCAAATATCATGAACCCCCTGCAATTAGCCCACTGCTTCTCAGCATCTGAATTACTCTTTGCTCATGCTGCTGATAAAGACACACATGAGACTGGGAAGATAAAGAAGTTTAATGGATTTGCAGTTCCACATGGCTGGGGAGGCCCCACGATCACTGAGGAAGGCAAAGAGCATAAAGTCACATCTTATATGGATGGCAGCAGGCAAAGAGAGAGTTTGTGCTGGGCAATTACCCCTTTTAAAACCATCAGATCTTGTGAGACTCATCCACTGTCATGAGAACAGCATGGGAAAGACTCGCTCCCATGATTCAATCACCTCCCACCAGGTCCCTCCCACAACACATGGGAATTCAAGATGAGATTTGGTTAGGAGCACAGCCAAACCATATCAGGATTTATTTATTTCCTCCTGTAATCTTTAATGATACATCTCACTTAAAGACTATTTTTCTTCCCATGTATTTCTCCTTAACCTAAAACTAGAAAGAAAAAAAAAATGTGAAAGAAACAAAACTGAAAACAAAGACTGTGCTAAGAATTGATGGTATTAGTATGTGGAGATTCTGTGAGTGATTAATTAGATCATGAAGCTGGGGCCTTCATGAATTACTTTAATGCCCTTATAAAAAGAGAACACAGAGACCTAGCTAGTTTCTTGCACTGTGTGAGGACATAATGAAAAAGTGTCAACCATGAACCAGAAAATATGCCCTCATAATACACTGAATCTTCTGGTGTCTCATTCTTGAAGTTTTCAGCCTCCAGAATAACAAGACATAAATTTCTGTTGTTTATAAGTCACTCAGTTTATGGTATTTTGTTATAGCAGCTAGAATGAACTAAGACAGACTTTTTTGCTATCCTTACCATACAGCTTTCATTCATCAAAATCCACTCCACTATCTCTTCGTTTCATCATTAAAGTATATCTTTATTTGTAAAAGTACAGGTGTGAGACCAAGGTTTTTCAAAATTCAGTCATTTTAGCAGCATTTCCAACTTTTGGCCACATACCACTTGTACTATTACTTAATTAACTAGCACCTTTATTTTATCTTAAACAGACTTGGAATTATTCTTGGCAGTAATCTGCTTGACATCTTAGATTTACTACTTTAGTTATGTTTTTTCAAGTACATGTAGAAAGAAGTATAATATGTAACTGTTTCAAAAAGTGTATTTATTTATTTATTTATTTATTTATTTATTTATTTATTTATTTATTTTTTGCCAATCATTGAGAGCTTGTAAGGTTGCTGAGGTTGGTTGGCCTTGAACTCTTGGCCTCGCCTTCGCAAGCGCCATGACATCCGGCCGGAGCCACTTTGGGCCCCTCAAAAAGTTTATTAATAGTTCCTTTCAAATCAGTTGTACACAATTAGTTGTCCATATACTATTTGTAATAATATTATGAGTCAACATAGCTTAGCTATGGTGCCAACATGTGTGGTCAAACAGTAGTCTAGATGTTGCTGTGAAGACATTTTTCAGATGTGATTAACATTTATGATCAGTAGACTTCAACATTTATAATCAGTAGAAGCCAATTACTCTCCCTAGCCTGCTTCATCCAATTATCTGAATGCTTTAAGAACAAAGACTGAAGATTACTGCAGAAGAAGAAATTTTGCTTCAAGACTGCCACATAGAAACCCTGCTAGAATTTCTTGCCTTCTGGCATGGCCTACAGACTTCAAATTTGCCAGTCCATCACAAGCACATGTGCTAATTCCTTAAAATAAATATTTCTTGATGTATAGCCTATTGGTTATATTTCTCTGAAGAACTCTAATATAGTATCCCTTAAAAAGTATTGCCTTAACCCAAGAGAATAAATCAATAAAAGTCAAATTTTAATTAATATTCAAAAATTATGCTTGAAAAGGTAGTATTTGTTCACAGAATAAAATTCAATTAACATGTAGGATATAAGATGAAAAAAATACTCCCTTCAACTTTTCTGTATCCAAAATATCTGTCTCCTTCCTTAGGGAATATCCTTATTACCACTCTCTCTCATACCTCCAGGAATATGCTGTATATATAATCAAGCATGTTTGTACATGAATAATTGCACATACGTACACACATATTCCCAGACATTTAACATTTCTGAAATCAGGGAGATTTTTTCTGGCAATAATGATTATGCTTGCCATTTCTGCTTGATTTTGTTTTTTTTTTTTGTGTGTCATAACTGGACAACCTAACTGAAATATATTTATATATTTTAACAGACAAACAAGTTTTAAAAGTTATATACAGTCTGGGCATGGTGGCCCACAAATGTAATCCCAGCACTTTGGGAGGCTGAGGGGGTTAGATCACTTGAGGCCAGGAGTTCAATATCAGCCTGGCCAAGATGGTGAAAGCCCCATCTCTACTAAAATACAAAAATTAGCTGGGCGTGGTGACATGTGCCTGTCATCCCAGCTGCTCCAGAGGCTGATGCAGGAGAACTGTTTGAACTAGGGAGGCAGAGGTTGCAGTGAGCCCAGATTGTGCCACTATACTGCAGCCTGGGCAACAGAGCGAGACTCCATCCCAAAACAAACAAACAAGCAAACAAACTACTTACAACAGGGACATGATTTTGATTATTTGGAAAAGAAATTTGTTGATGCATTATGGGAGATCAAGAAAAGACTAGTATTAAACTCTGCAGAATGAGTGTCAGCCCCTTGAAGGAAAATGCCAGGGGTAACAACCACTCTAACAAGTATGAGGTGATACCTTATTAAGGATTTGATGTACATTTCCACAATAATTAGTGATGTTGAGAGCCTTTTCATATTCCTGTTGGCCATTTGTTTGTCTTTTTTAGGGAAGTGTCTGTGTTTTCATAGCTCCTTTGCATATTTCAAAATCAGATTGTCATTATATTTTGCTACTGAGTTGTATGTGTTCCTTACATGTTTTGGATGTTAACCCTCTATCAGATGTATGGCTTGCAAATATTTTCTTCCATTCTGTAGGCTGCCTTTCATTTTTTTTTTTTGACTGTTTATGGCAGAGAAGCTTTTTAGTTTGATGCAATCTCATTTGTCTATTTTTTCTTGGATTACTGTGCTTTTGGTGTCATATGCACACAATTATTGCTAAGAACAATGTCAAAGGAGCATTTTTCTTGGTTTTCTTCTTGAGTTTCACATTAAACATTTAAGTCTTTAATCCACGGTGAGTTGATTTTTGTGTCTGGTGTGATATAGGGCTTCAATTTCATTCTTTTGTATGTGGATATCTCGTTTTTCAAACATCATTTATTGAATAGATCATCATTCCCTCTTTTGTATTCTTGGTGTTATTTTAAAGATCATTGAGCCACATATGTGTAGGTTTAGTTCTGGACTTTCTACTCTAGTTCATTATTCAATATGTCTATTCTTATATAAGTATTATACAGTTATCATTACTGCAGCGTTGTAATACATTTTCAAATGAGGTGTAGTGTAATACTTCTAGCTCTTTTCTTCTAATTCAAGATTGATTTAACTATTCAGGGTGTTCTATAGTTTCATATGAATTTTAAATTTTTGTTTTATTTAGATTAAAATTGCCATTGGAATATTGATAGGGGTTGCGTTGAATCTGTAGATCATTTTGAGTAATTTAGTCATTTTCACAACACTAATTCTTCTAATCAATTATCATGAGATATTTCTCCATTTATTTGTGTCTTTTTAAATTTCTTTCATTAATTTTCTTTTTATTGTACTTTAGGTGCTGGGGTACATGTGCAGATCATGCAGAATTGTTGCATAGGTACATATATGGCAAGGTGCTTTGCTGCCTCCATTCCCCTGTCACCTATATCTGGCATTTCCCCCCATGTTATCTCTCACCAACCTCCCCACCCCTCCACTCTCCCTCCCCTAGCACCCACCAAACAGACTCCAGTGTGTGATGTTCCCCTCCCTGTGTGCATGTGTTCTCATTGTTCAACATCCACCTATGAGTGAGATCATGCAGTGTTTGATTTTCTGTTCTTGTGTCAGTTTGCTGAGAATGATGGTTTCCAGGTTCATCCAAGTCCCTATAAAGGACACAAACTCATCATTTTTTATGGCTGCATAGTATTCCATGGTGTGTATGTACCACATTTTCCTTGTCCAGTCTATCATTAATGGGCATGTGGACTGGTTCCAGGTCTTTGCTATTGTAAACAGTGCTGCAATGAACATACATGTGCATTTATAATGAACATATGTGTCTTTATAATAGAATGATTTATAATCCTTTGGATATATACCCAGTAATGGGATTGCTGGATCAAATGGAATTTCTATTTCTAGATCCATGAGGAATCGCCACTGTCTTCCACAATGGCTGAACTAATTTACACTCCCACCAACAGTGTAAAAGCATTCCTGTTTCTCCACATCCTCTCTAGCATCTGTTGTCTCCAGATTTTTTAATGATCATCATTCTAACTGGCATGAGATGGTATCTCAATGTGGTTTTGATTTGCATTTCTCTGATAACCAGTGATGATGAGCATTTTTTCACATGTTTGTTGGCCTCATATATGTCTTTTGAAAAGTGTGTGTTCATATCCTTTACCCACTTTTGAATGGGTTTGTTTTCTTGTAAATGTGTTTTAGTTCTTTGTAGATTCTGGATATTGGCCCTTTGTCAGATGGGTAGATTGCAAATATTTTTTCCTATTCTGTTGGTTGCCAGTTCACTCTAATGATTGTTACTTTGCTGTACAGAAGCTCTGGAGTTTAATTAGATCCCATTTGTCTATTTTGCCTTTTGTTGCCAATGCTTTTGGTGTTTTAGTCTTGAAGTCCTTGCCTATGCCTATGTCCTGAATGGTGTTGCCTAGGTTTTCTTCCAGGGTTTTTATGGTGTTAGGTCTTATGGTTAAGTATTTAATCCATCTTGAGTTAATTTGAGTGTAAGGTGCCAGGAAGAGATCCAGTTTCTGCTTTCTGCACATGGCTAGCCAGTTTTCCCAACACCATTTATTTAACAGGGAATTTTTTCCCTATTGCTTGTTTTTGTCAATTTGGCAAAGATCAGATGGTTGTAGATATGTGGCATTGCCTCTGAGGCCTCTGTTCTGTTCCATTGGTCTATATCTCTGTTTTGATACCAGTACCATGCTGTTTTGATTACTGTAGCCCTACAGTATAGTTGAAGTCAGGTAGCATGATGCCTGCAGCTTTGTTCTTTTTGCTTAGGATTGTCTTCACCATGCAGGCTATCTTTTGTTTCCATATGAAGTTTAAGGTGTTTTTGTTCCAGTTCTGTGAAGATGATTATTGGCAGTCTGATGGGGATAGCACTGAATCTATAAATTACTTTGGGCAGTGTGGCCATTTTCACAGTATTGATTCTTCCTAACCATGAGCATGGAATGCTTTTCCATCTGTTTGTGTCGTCTCTTATTTCCTTGAACAGTGGTTTGCAGTTCTTCTTGAAGAGGTCCTTTATATCCTTTGTATTCCTAGGATTTTATTCTCTTTGTAGCAATTACAAATGGGAATTCACTCTTGATTTGGCTCTCTGTTAGTCTATTATTGGTGTATAGGAATGCTTGTGATTTTTGCCCTTTGATTTTTTATCCTGAGACTTTGCTAACATTGCTTATCAGTTTAAGGAGATTTTGGGCTGAGGTGATGTTTTGTGGTTTTTAATGGACAGACCATTTGCTTCGTTACCTAGATTTATTCCTATTATATTGGATATTATTCCACATAACTTTATATATGTTTGTTTCATTTTAAAAATATTGTGTTATATTTTCACTAATGACATACCATAGTTTAACAACTTGCTCTTGACCAATATTTCAGTTTGGTTAGGCTATTTAAAATATTTTACTATTTAAGATATTTCACATATACAAATTCTATCACAGAATGAGTATATCTTTAGAGTGAATTATTAGAAGTGGAATTGTCAGGTCAATGACAATTAAGTCTGTTTACCCCACATCCCCTCTTCTCTACTCTAATAAACAGTTAGAGTAGAGAAGAGGGGATGTGGGGTAAACAGACTTAATTGGGAAAGCCTTGTTCCTATCTTCTCCCTAACTTAATGGACTGGCCAGCACCTTCAGCTTGTCCCAATAAAACCTTTCAGCCTTCCAAAATGTTTGAGACTAATCCGTCACTTTTCCCAATATATCTTTAATATTTTGCCAGCCTTCCTGAGTGAATATCAACACAGAGTAAGATTCTATTTAGCCTGGTTCATGTTCCTTCCCTCAACCTTAGCAAATATGAATAGAGTGCTATTATTGGCCCAGCCTGTATCACCTGTCCACAGATATCCGGACAGTAAGAACTGCTGCCACTGGAGAGGTATTATTTGCTCATGAGTAGCTTCCATTTCTTTCTCAGATCACACTGTATAGGGAGAACAAACGTCTTAACATCTGACTCGAGAGAGAGCAGAAGAAAAAGTTTCTTGTGGCTGTGTGTGAAGAAGAGCAGGAAGAAGAGAGAAGTACAAGGAGGAGGGGAGGAGAGAGAAAAGACAGTAAAGCAATACCAATAAATGAAGGAGAGAGATGGAGAAACTCAAGAAAGCAAAACAATGGTGGGGGTTGGAGGATGACTAAACAAAGATCTTTAGAGTAGTAAAGAAAAAAGTGGGCCAGGCATAGTGGCTCATGCCTGTAATCCTAGCTCTTTGAGAGGCCGAGATGGGTGGATCACCTGAGGTCAGGAGCTCAAGACCTGGCCAACATGGTGAAACCCTGTCTTTACTAAAAATGCAAAAATTAGCCAGGCATGGTGGCATGTGCCTGTAATCTTAGCTACTTGGGAGGCTGAGACAGGAGAATCGCTTGAACCTAGGAGGCGGAGGTTGAGGTGAGCAGAGTCACGCCATTGCACTCCAGCCTGAATGACAGGGCAAGACTCTGTCTCAGAAAAAAATGTTGGGGAAGGAAAGAACATGAATTGTTAACAAATTGAATATACAGGCCTGTCTCGGAGCTCTGTGCTCTAAGAGAAACTGACATGTCCATGGAAAATTGCAACTACACTTTGAAAAATAAACCTCTAGATGAAAAAAACACTGCTTATTTGGAAGAATAGGAAGGAGATTTTGCTAATGTCACTTTTGAGTATTGCTGCCTGACTGGACATAATTGAAATTGTTATTATCTTATAAGTGTTTTATAATGTGTAGTGAAATGTGCCCTGAACTCAACCCCTTCAGCACACTCTATACATCTCTTAGCTATGAAGAGCAAGGCACCAAGTACATTTTACACTCTGCTTTAAAAACATGCATAAGAGAGAGAACTGGCCTGCATATCTGAATTCTTTGACTAAGGCCATGGAGAAACATGAAAACATCTAAGCCAGTTATTCCTCTCAAATCAATGATAATATAAAAAAACCACCAAGTATATCAAGTAATTGCCTTTGTTTCTATTTGTGAATACCTCCCTCCCTTCCTTCCTTCTCTTCCCTTCCCTCCCTCTCTCCCTCCCTCCTTTCTTTTCCTTTTCTTTCTTTCTTTCTTTCTTTCTTTCTTTCTTTCTTTCTTTCTTTCTTTCTTTCTTTCTTTCTTTCTTTCTTTCTTTCTTTCTTTCTTTCTTTCTTTCTTTCTTTCTCTTTCTTTCTTCTTTCTTTTTCTTTCTTTCTTTCCTTCCTTCTTTCTTTCTTCTTGTTTTTTTTCTGAATGAGGCTTGCTCTGTTGCCTGGCTAGAGTGCAGTGGTGCAATCTTGGCACACTGCAACCTCCACCTCTGGGGTTCAAGCAGTTCTCCTGCCTCACCTTCCCGAGTAGCTGGGACTACACACACCACCACACCCAGCTAACTTTTGTATTTTTGGTAGAGACGGGGTTTCACCATGTTGGCCAGGATGGTCTCTATCTCTTGACCTCGTGATCCACCTGCCTCAGCCTCTCAAAGTGTTGGGATTATAGGCGTGAGCCACCATGTCAGGCTAGTGAATAGTTTTCTTAAGAAGCTTGTAGACACATACTTCTTTGGTGGTTAATGCGAAGTCAGTTTACATACATATAAACACGTTGTCTCATAGAAGGGAGGCTGGAAATCTTGGTGACATTTGGCTTTATTGATGTAAAGTGACATGAAATATTTAGGTACAAATGCACTTTAAAACATATTGCAATAAGATTTTTGGCAAGGAATTCTTTTTTGAATGTCAATCTTAATCTTAAACAAAGTTTTCATCACAACACTTTGGAGCAAAAACAGATACTGCTTCTTTATGACTAGCTAGATGACTCTTAAATCTGACCATCTGTGTCCACTATTGCAGTACTGTTGTCTGATGAGTGTAGTCTTCTTTCTTCCAAAATGATGGTGCATTCATTGAAAGCAGAGACAACACGTAATCTTCCATATGCTCTTAAAAATGTCTGGTGCAGATCTAGGCATGTGGTGTATACTTAATACATCTTCCTTGACTTTATGTGGTCTACCTTATCTTAACATGACTGTCTGCAAGATGATATGGGTCAGCCCATGAAGTGATTTTCTCCCAGAAAATAAGATTTCCTAACTCCTCTGTCCTTGACATTCCTTTCAAGCTATCCAATATACTATCCCTGACCCTAAATTGATGAGAGCCAAACAAGGCCATGAGGATATGTGTGTCACTTTATGTTCTTTCTCTTTATAGCTCATTTTTTTTCAGTTTGTAGGAATATATTATATGACTTTTTTTTTACTGCTTATATTACTAAAACTTCTCATTATATTCTTCGTTGATTAATGGCTTGCTATTTTCTCATTTATATTTTTATAGCGGAATCAAGGTTCATGGCTTCAAATATGTCTTCTTATCTCCCATTTGGCAAGGCAAGTCACATGGCTGGTCCTAAAATCAGAATTGGTCCAGCTATGGACTAAACTATGCCCTCCCCTTCATCTTCTCAAACTAAAACTCACATGCAGAAGCCCTAATCACCAATGTGACTGTATTTGGTGGTAGAGTCTTTTAAAAGATAATTTAGGTTAAATAAGATCACAAGGATGAGGTCCTAATTCAATATGACTGGTGTCCTCATCAGAATAAAGAGAGACACCAGGGGTGTCAGTGACAGAGATAAGGCCTGGTGAGAACACAGTAATGAGATAGCCATTTGCAAGCCAATGAGAGAGATCTCAAAAGAAGCCAAACTTGATGACACCTTCGTCTTGAATTTCCAAACTTCAGAACTGTGAAAAATTAATTCCTGTTTCTTAAGCCACCTAATATGCTTTCTTAGAGTAGCCCTAATGTGCTAATATAGTTGAGTTGTGTAAAATTTCAGAAGAAAACTCATGAATATATTATAGATAGGACATTAGTGCCATCAATGTATACATAAATCTACAAGGATTTTTTTAGTGTATTCTAATATTTCATGCTAAATATTTACTACAAAACATATATACTATTACTACATAAATATGTAAAATTTCACAAATTTACGTGACATAATATGACAGAAAAGTACACAAATAATGAATGTGAAGTATGACTTCTGCCTAAAGTTAACACACCCATTAATCACCATCAGAATTAAAACATAGAACAATGATTCCTGTTGTGTGTGTTTTGAGATAGCAATCAATTCATATTTAAATGGATAGCCAATAAATCATAAAAAACTAATTAGAAAGATATCTATTCTCTACTGCATGCCCACTTTGCTGTAAATCAGGTATTCTTAATTGCTATAGTCCTACAAATGTACTGTTCTTGCTTAAGATTGCCTGAGGCATATCTGCTTTTTGGTCTTTTCATAAACATTTTAGAATCAGCACATGCAAAAAGACCTGCTTAGGTTCTGATTGGAATGATATTAAATCTACAATTAATTCAGAAAAGCAGGTATCTTTACAATATTGTATAGATATGTTCAGATATCTTTACAATGAAGAGTTTTATAATTTATCAATGTTTTATATCTTTATTTATTATATCTAAATTAAACTAAGGGCTTTTAGTGTAGCCATCTCTCAAACAGCCTACACTGTATCCATTAAGTAATTTTTTATCTCCCACCCATCTACATTTCTGCTTCTTCACTGTCAATTTCTCCACCATTTATGTTCATGTGTGCACATCATTTAGCTCTCACTTACAAGTGAAAATGTGATATTTTGACATTCTGAGTTACTTCACTTAAAATAATGGCCTCTAGTTCTATCCATATTGCCACAAAATATGTGAGTTTATTCTTTTTTTTTTTAAATGGCTGAGTGGTAACGACACACACAGACACAAACTACACACACAAACGTGCACACACACTTTTTTTTACACACACACACAAACACATACCATATTTTCTGTATCCAATATTAAAATACTCCATATCTTTGCTATTATGAATAGGCTACAAGAAACATATGTGTGCTGGTATCTTTTTGGTATAACAATTTCCTTTCCTTTGGGTAGATATACAGTAGTGATATTGCTGGATTGAATGAGACTATTATTCAGTATTTTTTGTAGGAGAAATATCCCTTCAGGTTCTTTCTCTCTAAATACATATTTATTGTGCATTAAATCCTGACAGACTTTAATACACTATTAGACGTTTTATTTTAAGATAACTGTGGGGCTGGGCACGGTGGCTCAAGCCTGTAATCCCAGCACTTTGGGAAGCCGAGGTGGGTGGATCCACCCACCCACGAGGTCAAGAGATCGAGACCATCCTGGTCAACATGGTGAAACCCCGTCTCTACTAAAAATACAAAAAATTAGCTGGGCATGGTGGCTCGTGCCTGTAATCCCAGCTACTCAGGAGGCTGAGGCAGGAGAATTGCTTGAACCCAGGAGGTAGAGGTTGCGGTGAGCTGAGATTGTGCCATTGCACTCCAGCCTGGGTAACAAGAGCGAAACTCCGTCTCAAAAAAATAAAAAAGATAACTGTCAATTCATGTGGTACTGTAAGAAATTATAAAGGCATTCTGTGATCCTGTGTATCTTTTGGCTGATTTTCTCCATAGATAACAACTCATAAAACTCAGCTATAATTTTGCAATCAATATATTAACCTCGATACACTCTACCAATCTTACTAAGATTCCCCCAGTTTTATTAATGTTCTTGAGTATGTGTTTGTGTATGTTTTTAATTCTATGCAAGTTTATCACATGCAAGGATTTAAGTATCTGTTGTCATCTTTTGTATTAGTCCATTTTCACACTGCTGATAAAAGCATACCTGAAACTGGGAACAAAAAGAGGTTTAATTGGACTTACAGTTCCACGTGGCTGTGAAGGCCTCTGAATCATGATGGGAATCAAAAGGCACTTCTTACATGGTGGCAGCAAGAGAAAATGAGAAGGAAGCAAAAGCAGAAACCCCTAATAAACCCATCAAATTTCTTGAGACCTATGCACTATCATGAGAATAGCACAGATAAGACTGCCCCCCATGATTCAATTATCTCCTCCTGGGTCCCTGCCACAACATGTAGAAATACTGGAAGATACAATTCAATTTGAGATTTGGGTAGAGGCATGGCCAAACCATATCACTCCTGCCAGCCCCTCCCAAATCTCATGTCCTCATATTTCAAAACCAATCATGCCTTCCCAACAGTCCTCCAAAGTCTTAACTCATTTCAGAATTAACTCAAAAGTCCACAGTCCAGCATCTCATCTGAGAAAAGTCCCTTCCACCTATGAGCCTGTAAATTCAAAAGCAAGTTAATTACTTTCTAGATATAATGGAGTTACAGGCATTGGGGTAAATACAGCTGTTTCAAATGGGAGAAATTATCCAAAACAAAGGGACCATAAACCTCATGCAATTCCAAAATTCATCAGGGCAGTCAAATTTTACAGTTCCAAAATTAACTACTTTGACTCCAGGTCTCACATCAAGGTCATGCTGATGCAAGAGGTGGGTCCCTATGCTCTGGGGTAGCTCCACCCCTGTGGTTTAGTGGGGTACATTCCCCCTCCCAGCTGCTTTCATGATCAGATACTGAGTGTCTGTGGCTTTTCCAGGTAAATGGGGTTAAGCTGTGGGTGGTTTTACCATTTTGGGGTCTGAAGGATGATGGCCCTCTATTCACAGCTCCATTAGATGGTGCCCCAGTAGAATCTCTGTGTGGGGACTCCAACTCCACATTTCCCTTCTACACTGCCCTAGCAGAGATTCTTTGTGAGTTCCCCACCCTTGAAGCAAACTTCTGCTTGGACATCCAGGCATTTCCATATATTCTGAAATCTAGGTGGGGGTTCCCAAACCTCAATTCTTGACTTCTGTGAATCTGCAGGCTCAACGCCATGTGGAAAGTGTCAAGGCTAGGGCTTCCAACCTCTGAAGCCACAACCTGAGCTGTATGTTAGCCTCTTTCATCCACAGCTGGGTGGTTGGGATACTGGGCAGCAAGTCCCTAGGTGGCACACAGAACAGGGACACAGGGACCAACCCATGAAACCACTTTTTCCTCCTGGGCCTCTAGGCCTGTGATGAGAGTGGCAGCTGTGAAGGTTTCTGACATGGTCTGGAGACATTTTTCCCATGATCTTGGGGATTAACATTGGCTCCTTGCTAGTTATGCATATTTCTGCAGCTGTCTTGAATTTTGCCTCAAAAAAAATGGATTCTTCTTTACTCCTGCATCATCAGTCTGCAAATTTTCCAAACTTTTATGCTCTGTTTCCCTTTTAAAATAGAATTCTTTTAATAGTACTCAAGTCACCTCTTGAATGCTTTGCTGCTTAGAATTTTCTTCCACCAGATGCCCTACATTATCATTCTCTAGTTCAAAGTTCCACAAATCTCTAGGGCAGGGGCAAAATGCTGCCAGTCTCTTTGCTAAAACATAAAAAGAGTCCCCATTGCTGCTGTTCCCAACAAGTTCCTCATCTCCATTTAAGACCTTCTCAGCCAGGACCTTATTGCTCATATCGCTATCAATATTTTTGTCAAAGCCATTCAACAAATCTCTAGGAGGTTCCAAACTTTTCCACATTTTTATGTCTTCTTCTGAGCCCTCCAAACTGTTCCAACCTCTGCCTCTTACCCAGTTCCAAAGTCACTTCCACATTTTTCATTATCTTTTCAGCAGTACCCCGCTCTACTGGTGCCAACTTACTGTATTAGTCCATTTTCACCTGCTGAGGAAGACATACCCAAGACTGGGAAATTTACAAAAGAAAGAGGTTTAATTGAACAAACAGTTCCACATGGGAAGGTGGAAACTTATTCACTAACATGAGAATAGCATGGGAAAGAATGGCCGCCCATGATTCAATTACCTCCCACTGGATCCCTTCTACAACATGTGGGAATTCTGAGAGAGACAATTCCAGTTGAGATTTGAGTGGAAGCACAGCCAAACCATATCACATTTGATACAGAACAGTTGCATCACCACACAAGGATTTCTCATATTGACCTATTAAACCATACCCACCTCCCTCTAACACCCTGATCTTCATCCCAGTCAATAGCAGTTGAAATCACTAATCATTTCTTCATCTGTATGTTTTCTGTCATTTCAAGAATCTTGTCTAAATGGACTCATAAAATATGTAAACGTTTGGGATTGGCTTTATTCACTTGGCATAATTGCCTTTACATTTATCCAAGTTGTTGTGTATATCAGGAATTATTCAGTTTTATTGCTAAATACCTTCCATGGTATAAATGTACAACACCTTGCTTAATATCCCTTCATTATAGAACGTCTAGGTTGTTTTTAGTTTTGGCCATAAATAAAGCTGCTATAAACATTCATATATACATTTTTCTGATGTTTTCATTCTCTGGGGAAAACAACATATAGTGAGAAATGTTATTTTAAATTTAATATATTTTATTATTAAGGAATAGCATGTATACCAGGAAGAAAGTATACAAAATAACTATACTCATGTAATCACTCTCCATGTCAAGTCACTGCAAAGATAACACCTATCTCGTCTTTGAACACTCTAAGTTAGTTTTGAAAGGTTTTGAATATTCAAGAGTTAAAACATGACATTCTTTTGTGTTTTATTTCTTCACAAAATATAGTTGTCATGTTTATCCAGTGACTTCATACAGTTACAGCTCATACAATATTATATTATATATCACACAATTTTTAAATTGACATTTTACTTGCTAAGTTGGGGAAATTACAGAAAATGCTGCTATTAATATTCTTATACATGTTTTTTAGGCATGTAGTTATCCATTTCTGTTCAGCACATACTTTGGATAATTTCTTAGACATGTAATATGAGTATTTTCGTAAACATGAGAAATTGGGAGTTTAAAAAATAATCTTATCTATTTATTCTCCTTCAGTGGTAGATAAGATTGCAAATTTGGTTGCATTTCATTTGTGCCAACATTTGAAAATGTCTTAAAAATGTTAGCAAAAGGTGAGGGGTATAATGAAGTCTTTTGTTTTAATTTGCAATGTCCCGATAAATAATGAACTTGACTACCTTTTAAAATGCTTACTGATTATTGGCATGTCCTTTAGAATATACCAATGCTTATGCTATATTATAGAGTGCCTTTGTAAGTCTAATTTTTATTTTTCTGTTAGACTGTTGGACATTTTGCTGAATTGTAGAGATTGTATTTACAGTTTAAGTGATTGTATTACAAATATGTTATCTAAATATGTAGATTGCTCATTCATTATTTCAATAGGTTTTTAGCATACAAAAGAAATTTATTTTGAATACAATCCCAATTTATAATCTTTTTCTTTTTATTCTTTTTATGCTCCACTTGAGAAATATTTTTCTGCACCAAACTGTGAAAATATTTCCCTCTTGCTATATTGCAGAAACTGTATTTCTTTTTTTTTTAATGTATAAGTCAACAATCCTCTTGGCACTAAATTTTGTGTATGATGTAAAGTATAAATTAAGATTTGTTTTTTTCCCTCTTTTTGAATAAATGATTAACTCAATACCATTTATTCTGAAAAACATTTAATGTTCTACATTATGTTCTTTGTTATTAAATAATCAATCAATATGTCAATTCTGTTCATTAATCTATTTGTTCATTCTTGCACCAATATCACATGCCTTTAATGATTAATCTGAAAACTAAATTTCTGTGTCTGAGAAATTAAGTCCTCCACTTATTTTCTCCTACTTTAATAATATTTTCTTTAGCTTTAAAATTTTGAAGTCAGTTCATCAATTTTTGTAAAAATCCTACTGAGGTTTTGATTAGGCTTGCCCAATTTAAGAAGATACTTTTGGAATATTGAGTCATCTAGTCTGTGAACATGGTACATACCTCCACTTATTCTTATATAGTCCTTCCTTTATTTCTTTCAATAATATTATATACTGTTATTAGTATCAATATACACTACATAATAGGGTATATCAATTAATATATAATAATATATATTACTCTGTATATAATATTGTATAGTATATCAACACACATACACAAATACACACACATTATAGCCATGTTTTCCTTAATGGTGGGGATACATTCTGAGAAATGCATCATTAGGTGATCTCCTCATTGTGTAAGCACCACAGAGTATACTTACACAAACCACATATATCATATAGTTTAGGATATATCATATAGTCTAGGTGTGTAGTGGGAAATACCATTTGTGGTATTGCTCCTAGATTGAAGTTTGTACAGCATGTTACTATGCTGAATGCCGGAGGCAATTGTAACACACTGATAAGTATTTGTGTATCTAAACATATAACATATACACATAGAACAGATACAATTAACATATGGCCTAAAAGATAAAAATTGTTACACCTGTATACGGCACTTACCATGACTGAAGCTTGCAAGACTGGGAGTTGCCCTGGTGATCAAAGAAGTGAGTGGTGAGTGACTGTGATAGCCCAAAATGCTACTATAGAATTTAGAAATGCTGTACATTTAGTTTACACTAAATTTATAAAATAATTTTTCTTTTTCAATAATAAAATAACAGCTTACTGTAGCATTTTTACTTTACAACCTTTTAATTTAATTTAATTTTTTATTTTGAGACAGCATCTGGCTCTGTTGTCCAATCTGGAGTGCAGAGGTGTAATCACAGCTCACTGCAAGCCTCAGCCTCCTTGGCTGAAGGGCTCATCCCTTGAGCTCTTGAGCTTCTACTCAGCTCAACTGAGCTACTCAGCTCAATCTCCTGAATAGCCAGGACTACAGGTGTGCACCGCCACACCCACCCACTTTTTTGTAAAGATGAGAATCTCACTTTGTAGCCCAGGCTGCTGTTGAACTCCTGAGCTAAAGTTGTTTTTTAAGTTTTTGACACTTTTGTAATAACATTATGCTTCAAACACAAACACATTATAGAACTGTACAAAAATATTTTCATTTAATCTTATTATATGTTTTTGTGTATTTTAAAGAGTTTTTTATTTTTACTCTTTAAATATTTTTGTTAAAACTAAGACACAGGGGCCCAAAGTGGCTCCGGCCGGATGTCGTGGCGCTTGCGAAGGCGAGGCCAAGAGTTCAAGGCCAACCAACCTCAGCAACCTTACAAGCTCTCATTGATTGGCAAAAAAAACCCAAAAAACCAAAAAAACAAAAACATACATATTAGCCTAGACCTACACGGGGTCAGGATTATCAAAGTATCTCTAGGCACTAGGAATTTTTCAGAACCATTATAATCTTATTGAATCACCTTTGTATATGTGGTCCATTCTGGACTGAAATGCATGCTGTGCACAACTCTATTATGCATAATATTGTAATATACACACATACATATATTTATGTGTGTGTATATGTATATGTATATGTATATTTCTTATTTATTATTATTTTGAGATAGAACCTTGTTCTGTCACCCAGGCTGGAGTGCAGTGGCATAATCTCAGCTCGGTGCAACCTCCATCTCCCAGGTTTAAGCAGTTCTCCTTACTCAGCCCCCTGTGTAGCCACGATTACAGGTACATGCCCCACACCCAGCTAATTTTTAAATTTTTAATAGAGATGGAGTTTCACCATGTTGACCAGGCTGGTCTTGAACTCCTGACCTCAAGTGATCCAGCTGCCTCAGACTCCCAAAGTGCTGGGATTACAAGAGTGAACCACTGAGACTGGCCTGTTTTTGATATTTTTGATATATTAGGTAGTACCTCTTTTTCTTTTCCAAATGCACAAATTTGATTGTTTCATTGTCACTTCTTGTTTTAGGGCTGATGTTAAATAATCAGATTTAGGATTTTAAGAAGAAAGAGTAGAAGACGGCTGTTTCAACTAGATTAAGATAATAATTTTATTATCCAAATTTTTAAACACAATTTTTGCATTGGAGCAGTTTTTGATTTATGAAATTTTTGCATGTAAATTTTTGCCAAAAAAAAAACCAATTTTCTTAGATACCCTGAACCCAGTTTTTCTTATTAGAATTTATGTCACTATATTATTATATGTTTGTCAAAATTGGTACACTATTATTCACTTAAATCTAGTTTTTATTCACATGTCCTTAGTTATTCTCTAATGTCCTTTTTCTGTTCAGGATCCTATCCAGTAGCAATGTTTCCACAGGATCATCTGGATTTTGACAGTTTCTCAGAATTTCACTTCTGATAGCCTTGACAGTTTGGAGGTTTATTAGTCAGAAATTTTGAAGAATGTATCTCAACTGATTTTTGTCTGTTGTTTTTCTCATGATAACACTATAGTTGTGGATTTTGGGGAGTAATATGACAGAGGTAGTGTCATTTTTATCACATTATATCAAGAGTATCTAATATAAAGATGTCTTATTACTGTGATGTTACCTTAATGTTATTTGTCAGTGTTCTTTTTATTTTTAAATTCATTTAAATGAATTTAGTTAAGGTAATTACTGATATCTTAGGATTTAAGTTTGTCATTTTATTATATGATATAATTCTGTTCCCTGTGTTTCTCACTCTTTATTACTCTTTTTATAACTTCCTCTTGGTTAATTAAATATTTTTTAAAATTTGATTTTAACTTATTTAATTATTTTTTGAGTGCATAGTGTTTTTTCTTTTGTTTTGTTTTGTTTTTTGGAGATGGAGTCTCGCTCTGTCACCCAGGCTGGAAACAGTGGTGTGATCTTGGCTCACTGCAACCTCTGCCTCCCAGGTTCAAGTGATTCTCCTGCCTCAGCAGGATTACAGGTGCACGCCACCATGCTCAGCTAGCTTTTGTATTTTTAGTAGAGACATGGTTTCACCATGTTGGCCAGGCTGGTCTCGAACTCCTGATCTCTGCCACCCACTTTGGCCTCCCAAAGTTCTGGGATTACAGACATGAGCCACCATGCCTGGCCACTATAGTTTTTATAGTGATTTCTCTAAGTATTATAATATACATATACAACTCTTCAGTCCTCTGACATCAGTGTTTTAACATTTAAAGTGAAGTATAGAAAACTTAATTCAATTTAGGAACTTTATCTTCCATATTATTGTCCTGAGTATCAGTTAGTGTGAAACATTTTTGTTTGTTATTGCATATAGTTTGGAAAACTGGTGGGGAGAGTAGGCTATTGTATGCACCTATATTACTGCTTTTTCTATTGCTATTTATCTCTTTGTGTCCTAAAATTCCTTTATAATTTACTTTCTGTTTGTAAAGCTTCTGGTAGCCATTCTTTAATGTCAGGTCTTCTAGTGACAGGTTCTTTTAATTTTTCTTTGTCTGAGAATGTCTTTATTTTCTCTATTCTGGAAGGTTAGTTTTTCTAGCACTCACTTTTTATACTTTTCTTTCTTCCAGGATTATAGCAGTTAGCAAGTGCTGTGTAACAAAGCACTCCACAAATTAGCAACTTACAATAACAAACATTTATTTAACTGTGATTGTATAGTTTTGCAATTTAGGCAGGCTCTGCTGAGAACTTCTTTTGTTTCAACTAGGTTTTCTCAATTGTCTTAAATCAGTTACCAGTCAACTAGAAAGTTCCACTTCTAAAGGTTGGTTGGCTGTAAGCCTGAGCACTTTAGCTATTAGTATGTCATCTTTCATGTAGTCTCATTTACAGAATGTGTACATGAGGCAATAGCAAGAACTAAGAGAGAAAGCAGAAAACTTAAACATTTCCAAGTCACAAATATAGACTACATACAAGAGATTTGGGAAGAGGGTCTATCTTTTGATCACAGGCTCTACAAAGTTACATTGCAAAGGTAGTAAATTGGGAAAGAGAAGTGTGGGGACCAGAAGGCATTTTTGAAATTAGTCTACTACAAAGATCTGAAAATTTTAACCTGTCTTTGTAAGCCCTTAATGGTACTAAAGAAATTAAGACAATATTTTATCAACATTTTCCTGTTTTTTCTCATTGGCAAGGTATGTCTGACACAATTTAATTCTCCATAGCTGAAGGGGAAGTCCTACGATGATATTTTTTAGAAAAATTTTGGGGGAGATGAAGATGATTTGTACTTCTGGAAAAGGTATGCATCTAAATCATAAGAATAAAAATTGTATAAACTGCTTAAAATAGAGTTCAAAATACTTTTGATTTCCTTCATCTATGATGAATATGAGAATTAAGATAATTTAGCAACAGCTGTCTAATCAAGATAGAAATAGAACAGTAAAAGGAACATGGCAATCGTTGTTGTGAAAGAGAAATAGAATATAAACAGAGATCTATGTTTAATGTTATGACAAAATAAATGAACTTATGTGTCAAGAACTATGGTAAACACAAGAAAAGAGGCAAGGTGGAGTTCTTCACAAGAATAATGCTCATGCTTTATTTTTATTTCAATGGAATTCTTTTCTAAGGATAAAGACCAATAATCAGACAAATCACACAGTCTCAAATTCAATTCCCTAAATTCAACATAGAATTTTTCATGACGTCTCCCTGTTGTAATATATAGCAATGCAGTTTAATGTTTCATAGTGACCTTCAATAAAAGTAAATTTAAAGTCATTTTTTTCTGAATCAGAAAAAGGATATTTGCTAATTGTCTGCTTTAAAATAGATTTTTAGAATATTTATTAAGGATATCTTTAAAATATGTTTTAAAATAATTATTAGTAAAAATATCCAGGATATCTATTTTTAAAATAATGATAAAAATAAACATAAATATGTTGTAGTGTATACATTGATGATAAATGTTTTTGAAAGTGTCAAAGGAACATGGAAGTAGAAATTCTAAGTAGAAAAACTGAAATCAAGTAATATAATTATTACAGAAATGAGAGCAAGTGGTCTAAATTTTTTTAATTAATTGTAAAGAGTCTCAGATTTTTATTTTTACTTTTTAACATTTATTTTAAGTTCAGGGACACATGTACAGGTTAATTATATAGGTAAATTTGTGACATGGGAGTTTGTTGTACAGAATATTTTATCACCCAGGCATTAAGGCTAGTATTATTCAGTTATTTTAACTGATCCTCTCCTTCCTTCCACCCTCCACCCTTAAAAGGTCCCAGTGTGTTTTCTTCCTCTTTATATCTCCATAGAGGTTTGTTGAAGTTCAGGTAGTTGTAGGTGTGCAGTATTATTTCTGGGTTGTTTACTATGTTCCATTTGTCTATATGTCTGCTTTTGTACTAGTACCATGATGTTTTGGTTACTGTAGCTCCGTAGTATAGTTTGAAGTTAGGCAGTGTGATGTTTCTAGGTTTTGTTGTTGTTGTTTTTCTTTGCTTAGGATTGCCCTTTGCCTTGGCTATTTGGGCTCTTTTTTTGTTCCATATGAATTTTCAAATACTTTTGTCTAGTTCTATGAAGAATATCAATGTTAGTTTAATGGGAATAGCATTGAATCTATAAATCGCTTTGGGTGGTATGACCATTTTAATGACATTGATTCTTCCTATCTGTGAGCACAGGAGGTTTTTCCATTTGCTTGTGTCATCTCTAATTGCTTTGAGCAGTGTTTTTCAGTTCTCCTTGCACAGACTTTTCACTTCTCTCTTTAGCCTAGGTATTTTATTCTTTTTGTGGTAATTGTGAATAGGAGTACATTCCTGATTTGGCTCTCAGCTTGACTGTTGTTGGTATATAGGAATGATATTGATTTTTGCACATTGATTTTGTATCCTGAAGAGTCTCAGATTTGGTAGTTAAAAATCAATACAGTTCAACAACATGCCACTTTCAAGCTTGTGGATTGAAGAGCGTGGGTAACAAGGTAGCTAGCATCGTGGCCTTAAATGGAGCAAGAACGCCAGCAGCCTCATGCTCAGTGTTTTCAGGGCACCTGTAGATGTATATGCTTCTGTTCTAAGGTTTATTCAATGTAGTGTCCATATCTTTTCTATTTCGGCAGTTAAAAATGAAAAGAATATGTGATTATAATAAAACTAACTGAAAAAAACCCATGAAATTAATCTGAAAAATGTTATTCAAGTGTTCTATGTTCATTAACCAATTATAATTTCTATATCAATTGCACTGTCAGACTAAATGCATAATTCTTAGGGCCTATGCTGTGAGCACAACTGATTATCATAAAATTAAGCTGCATGCTTTCAAATTAATACACATCACCAATGCTAAAAATCCTAAAGAATGAATGAAGTTTGCAATCATACTGATTCAGAAGGACTAGAACACAAAGGGCTGGTTCTGTTCTGCAGTACTGACACTTGGTAAAGGCTCCAGGTGAGTAATCTATATTCACAATGCTGCACTCATTTTTGAGGCATTGGGAGGAGAGAGTGCATGGTTTTGTAAAAAGGTGAACTTCCAGGCCAGAGAAATGACCTTATTAGATTTGAGCTTCGCTAAAGGCTGATAATGTAAATTAGAAGGCTTGCTCTTCATTGTGCTGCTAACTTCCAATCCACAAGAAGATAAAGAGAGGGCAGAAAATGCAAAAGGTTTCTCTCTCTTCAGTCACCTTGTGGACATCTGCCATATTCTTCCTCTGCAGCTCCAACCCTCTCTGCAACTGTTGACTATCCAAGCTTTGGGTATGTGTCTGTCAGTACAGCTGATGCCCATTGAGACAATGCCAGGATCACTGTCGGAACCCAGAATCTGACACTTGAAAAACTGAGATTCAGAGTGGTAAGTACTACAGTCCCCAGAACAATGCTAAGTGTTTAGTAGAACTGGAGAGAATGTTGATTTTCTGACTTAATCTTACATTTTCTTTCACAAAGACTAGCAGCAAGGCTAATATGCCAACTACTGCACCCAAATAAAGATTAATACTGAAGTGTTTCAATGTTAAAATTTTATTTTTAATTTTCTTAAGGCAGAAATTCCTGTAACAATCCTTACCTTTATGAGAATTTCCCAAAACTAATGTTCTTCAGAGGATTGATATTTGAGATGGGTGGAATCTCTTTTTCGATTGAAATGATTTCATCGTTTCCTTCTACTTCAAGAGCAGGTCAATTTTGTAATTTCATTTCTGAACACTTCTAGTGATCTGCTGACCACTGGCAGGCAATTACCATAGTGACCAAACTGTAAGTAGATATTTAGTATTTGGGATGGAGTGACAGCTCAACTCCTAACTTTTTTTTTTTGAGTCGGAGTCTTGCTCTGTCATCTAGACTGGAGTGCAGTGGTGCCATCTCGACTCACTGCAACCTCCACCTCCTGGGTTCAAGTAATTCTCCTGCCTCAGCTTCCTGAGTATCTGGGTACAGGCATGGACCAACACACCCAGCTCATTTTCGTATTTTTAGTAGGTACGAGGTTCACCATGTTGGCCTGGCTGGTTTTGAACTCCTGACTTCCAGTGATCTGCTTACCTGGGCCTCACAAAATGGTGGGATTACAGGTTTGAGCCGCCACACCTAGCCAAGATCTAACTTCTAAAGTGAGCATCCACACATATAAGTACAGTGAGGTTCCCTAAAATATGGTTTTGATACATACCTCTTAAGAGTAGACAATAAATACAAGGGGTAGAAATAATTTAATGAGTTGGAGATAGATACATTTGTTACTTACAAAAATTTACATATCCAGAGTCGATGGAAGACCAAGCAAGACAACATAACATTTTTAACATTAACAGAAATGTGGGGATTTAAGGGAAATGAAAAATAGCACTTTAAACCTAATAAACACTTTAACTCTTTCCCACTGTTTGATGACTAGCTGGGGTAAGTTGAAGAGTGGCAATAATCAGTTTTTTTTTTTTTTTTACTTTGAGGTTATTAGAAAAAATCTTCCATGGTGAATAGGGTTTTGGAAATAAACATAATGTGTGTATAATGGTTAATCTGTGTTTTTGGAGAGCTCATTTACAGAGAAGCTCTACCGAATAAGCTGGAGGTCTTTGAGCCTTTTCATCCTGTGGTTGCTCATTCTCTTCACAGTGCCAGCTTCTCCGGAACTGCCAGTTGCTTTCTCTTACTTGCATTCTTTTCCTTAGAGTGTCATAGGGAGACAGTTATGGGTCCTAGATTGCAAAGTTGTCTCAAACTAAGACACTAAGATGCAATCTTCCAGATTTTGTGATTTTTCTTTAAATGCTCTGGCCTGCCTTCCCCCCACCTTTCCTCCTTCCATGCTTCCTGACTACCTAACCCCCGCTCTTTAGCCACCTTAGCAGGAGCTGCTTCCTTTGTCACCCACCTATATCATCTGCTTTTTGAAACTTGTCCTGCCCTGGAATATTATTGAAAAACAACCCACTTCTACTTTTCAAAATTCATACTTCTTAGGCGATCTCAATACTACAGTTTACAAATGTTGATGAATTAATTATCCACAGGCAAATGTAGTTAGATGTTTATATGCAGCCATGCTAGAACATGTCATTTATGTTTCAGATGAAGATTTTTTGAAAATAATAACCCAAAGGAAAATCAGGTTGGACATTTAAGGCAACAAAGTTGTCATGGGTATTATATTTGCCTTGAGGCAGGTCTTAGTGGATTTCTCAGAATCAGCCAAGTAGGGGGAATTTGCACTAGAGGGACCTCTGCTTTAAACCTGACCGATAACTGCCTGAATCTGGTGTCTGGAAATCTGTTATGCCGTTGGAAACATTCATTCTGTAAATGTCAGAGTTAAAGAAAATAGTAGAGGCTGCTGAACAAATTTCGACTTCATAGGTTCATCTCTGGAGTACAGCGTAATGCTTTGTACCAAGACTTTTTCAGATTTCAACTTAGTTTTCACTTATTTGATACTTAATAGATGCTTTCTCCTGCACAGCAATTACACTCCCTATATAATACATAAGCTTTTCAATCCTGTTTCAGGTCCTGTGAGAGCAACAGAGCATCTTTATCCTTACAGAACTCAGTCAGCCAGTTGTGGTAACATCATGCAGAGGGGCAAGGCTTGGGCCTCAAAGCAACAATCAGTTTCTTCTTTTACCCATTACAGTCACAAGATGGCGATGTGACAATTTAAATACAATCTAGAATTCCATTTCGTTTAGCGGGGAGGCTTGTAAAGACTGTGGAATCCACTGAATTGGGAATGATATTCCACAATGTATTAATGTTTGTGCTGTGGTTCAGAGGATTGGGGACCTCTACAGTTAGAGGTCAGACTGGGACAAAATATGATTCTACAGCCACACTTCTTGCCTTCTGGTTTCTCCTCTCAAGTGCTCCTGTATAATGGTTGATGCAAAAGTCCATGGATTCAGCCTTTACACAGTAATGAGAAGGTTTCAGATGACATTGACTGGCATTAGAGGACAATGGCAGTCACTGTGGTCTTATTTTTCTTTCTGAGAGATGCAGTCAAACTGAGCAAATTCCCAGCAAGGAGTTAGCTGTTTTGTAGGGCAATAAATCTTATCCCTTTACAGCTAAGTCATTTAACAACCTCCGAAGTTCATTGTTTTTCTCAGTGAGTGAATGTCTAATGAGCTTTACTTTATGAAAACTGTATCTTTAGGTACTTGAGCCTGTGTTGTATAATATAGAAGAATTCATTATAGAGAAATGTTTAACTTATTTAAAACCACAGTTTGAAATATGCATGCATATGTTTACTTTTTAGTAAATCTAGGTATATTTCCTTTCTTATGACCTAGAATTTAAAAAAATATATAAAAACTGACTGCTTAATGGAAAGTTTGTGAAGATCACAATAATAATTCACATAAACACTGTAGCCCTTGGCACTTAGACATCAAACATCAAATGTTCATTATTATAATTATTTCTGTTGTTATGTTTGTAGTTGACATGACATTGATGCTTTTCCATGGGAAACAGCTTGACTCTGTCACAAAGTCACAGATAAAATTTCTTACCCAATTAGCTTTGGAAATGCAGACACAGTAATGTTGATAGCTAAGTCATGCCATTGAAATGTTAAAGTATATGTCTTATATGAATAATATTGTTTAATTTTCACAAATCTATGAGGTATGTAAATATATATATACACATACACTATGTACATATTATACTGTAATATCAATAACATTGCATATTATATCTCTATACATGTGAAAACAACAAGAATTTTTGTTTCCTTTGTTTAATTTCTATCTCTTTATTGATCTATTTAATGGGACATTGTCATCATACATTACTTTTTAAGCATGGTTTATATTGTTATGAACATATTTATAATAGCTGCTTTGAAAACTTTGTTAGATATGACATCTGAGTCAGTTCATGGACAGTTTCTCTTGCCTGTTGTCTTTCCTAAGATTAGGTCACAACTTCCTGTTTCTTTGCATATCTCATGATTTTTTTTGAAACTGGATGTTTCAGGTAATCCATGTAGCAACAATGAATACAGATCCACCCATTTTCAGATTTTTGTTATTTTTTTGCTTGCTTATTTGTTTAATGGCTTAAATGAAAGTCTAAGTGAAGTCTATTTCCCCCACAGTCTAAAGCCTCTGTTGTAATAACACTCAGAGGGCAGCATTGGGCATGTGCAGTCACGCTGGGAAGATGGCACTTTCAGCAAGAGGCTATCGGACCCTATCTTTCCCCTAGCTCTCTCTAAATAAAGGGAACTGCCTTGGTTGGTATCATATCCAGCTGTTGGCCTCTGCTAATTGACAGTTCACTACTCTTTGTTTTTGACAATGCCTTGGACACAAATTGCTCTGTGGTTGTTTGGTTTCCTTTATAGGGTTGATTTTTGAAGACTGATACAAGTTTTTGAGGTGAGTTATGACCCCAGGAAATCTCTTCTTAGATGATTCTCTCTACGTGATTCTCTCTAGTAAATGTGTGTCCTATATTTCATTCTGTTCCCTTACAGCTACCAGTCTCCTCTTAATGGCTTTCTATCCAAATCTTCATTGTTTTGAAAACATCCTTATGTATAAGCTTTGTTATGCTGTTTCAAATAGTTAATTCCTTTGGGCAGAAATTTGCACTGCCTCCATCCTTTAGCAAAATCTCCGAGTCACTGCTCCAGGGTTGGGGACAGAAGTGGCAGCCTTGCTTTATGAGCACTGTACTAGGCAGGGATGGTAGCCTTTAGTTTTATTACTTTTTTGCCTGTATAGAACCTCCACTCTAGAGTGAGCTGGTGTAAAGGCATTTGGAGCCCCAGCATTTTTATCTTGCTGTTACGGATTGAATATTTTTCCCCACCCTGCCAATTTGTATGTTGCAGTTTTAACCCCCATAATGGTATTGATTATATTAGAAGGTGGAACCTTTGAGAAGTGATTAGGTCATAAGTGTAGAGCCCTCATGAATGGAATTAGTACTGTAAACCCAGAAAATCTGATACAGGTCTCACTTATTTTAGAAAGTTTATTTTGCCAAGGTTGAGGATACACATCTGTGACACAATCTCAGGAAGTCCTAATGACATGTGCCCTAGGTATTCAGGGCACAGCATGGTTTTATATATTCTAGGGAGACATGAGATATCAATCAATATATTTAAGTACATTGGTTCCATCCAGAAAGGTGGGGATAACTTGAAGCAGGGAGGTGGCTTCCAGGCCACAGGTAGGTAAGAGAAAAATCATTGGATTCTTTTGAGTTTCTGATAAGCCTTTCCAAAGGAGTCAATCAGAATAAGCATCTATCTCAGTGAACAGAGGGATGACTTTGAATAAACTGGGAGGCAGGTTTGCCGAGAGCAGTTGTCAGCTTTTCTGTTAGTTTAGTGATTTTGAGGGCCTAAGATATATTCCTTTCACAGTGCCTTTATAAAAGACATCCCAGAGAGTTCTCTCACCTCTTTCTGCCCTGTAAAAACAGAGTGAAGAGATGGTCATCTGTGAACCAAAAAGTGCCTCACTAGACATCAAACCTGCTGATGCCTTGATCTGGGATGCCAGAACCATGAGAAATCAATGTTTGTGTTTAAGTCACTAGTCTATAGCAGCTTTGTTATAGTAGTGCAAATGAACAAAAATACGTATCATTCCTGGAGTAGACCTTCTGCTCTATGAGTGTGGGCTTGGTCAGGAAAGGGAGCCCTGACCTCTTGGCTGAAATAACCAGGAATTAACCTCTGCAAATTGAAGCTGAGGTGACAAGAAACAGAAATAAGCTTTTCTCTCTGGGAGATACTATATTCTTTGACAGGGAGCTGAGGGACCACATCAACCTTGAATTGAGCTTCTGCTACACTGAGCTGGTGCGGGGGAGACAGGGAATGCACTGTGACTCAAGTGTCATGGATTCTTGGGGTTCTTGACAGAATTTAGTAGACTTTCTCAAATAAATGTTTCTTCTTTTACTGTATGTCCATAGGAAAATTGCCAGACTTTAAGGGGTTGTTTGTAAAGAATTTTAACCAGTTATGATTGTTTTGCTGGGGAACATATTTGCAGAGCTCCTCACACTGCCAATCTGGAATTGTACCTCCTATAATAAGCATTTACTGAATGCTTATAGTACTTACTGTAAATGTAAGCATTTATTAAATGGCTTACATTTACTGAATGCCATCCAGGAATAAATATTTAAGTGCTATCTCATTTTATTTTATTTTATTTTTATTTTTCTTCTTTATTTTTAAGTTCAGTGGTACATGTGCATGTTTGTAATATAGGTAAACCTGTGTCATTAGGGTTTGTTGTACTGATTATTTCATCACACAGGCATTAAGCCTAGTACTCTCGTTATTTTTCCTGATCCTCTCCCTCCTCCCAGCCGCCACCCTCTGGTAGGCCCCAGTGTCTGTTGTTCCCTTCTTTGTGTCCATGTGTTCTTATAGTTTAGCTTCCACTTATAAGTGAGAACATGTAGTATTTGGTTTTCTGTTCCTGCATTAGTTTGCTAAGAATAATGGCTTCCAGCTCCATCCATGTTCCTGCAAAGGACGTGACCTCATTTGTTTTTATGGCTGCTTAGTAACCCATGGTGTATATATGCCACATTTTCTTTATCCAGCCTACCCTTGATGGGTATTTAGGTTGATACCATGTCTTTGCTTTTGTAAATAGTGCTGCAAGAAACAGACACATGCATGTGTCTTATACACAGTAATGGGATTTCTGGGTTGAATGGTACTTCTGTTTTTAGCCCTTTGAGGAGTCACCACACTGCTTTCTTTCCACAATGGTTGAACTGATTTACATTCTCACCAAGTGTATGTTTCTTTTTTCCCACAACCTTGCCAGCAGCTGCTATTTTTTGACTTTTTGATAAGTCATTCTGACTAGTGTGAAATAGTATCTCATTGTGGTTTTGATGTGCATTTCTCTAATGATCAGTGATGTTGAGCTTTCTTCCATGTGCTTGTTGACTTCATGTATGTCTTCTTTTGAAAAGTGTTTGTTTATGTCCTTTGCCCACATTTTAATGATGTTCTTTTTTCTTCTTGTAAATTTGTGTAAGTTCCTTATAAATTCTGGACATTAGATCTTTGTCACATGCATAGTTTGCAAAATTTTTCTCTCATTCTGTAGGCTGTCAGTTGACTCTGCTGGTAGTTTCTTTGGCTGTATAGAAGCTCTTAGGTTTAATTAGATCCCATTTACCGATTTTTACTTTTGTGAAGTGCTATGTCATTTAATCCTCACAAGTACCCTGTGAGCTGAATACTATCATTACCTTTATTTATGGATAATAATACTGAGACTCAGATTACATAGCCTGTACATGGTTACACAGCTAGTAAATATTGCAGCCTAAATTTCAACCAAAGTTGCTCTGACTTCAGAGTGCACTTAACTTCAGCCGTAGCGAAAGCCAGGGTGGTGCTCTATAGCCAGACTTCCTTAAGCTAAACCCTGGCTCTGACACTTACTAGGCAAGAGACCTGAGATAAATGACTTAATTTCTTTTGCCACAGTTTACTCAGACATAACCCTAGTACTTTCCATATAGTATTGTGATACACATTGAAGGAGAAGCATATAAAGAAGTATTATGACAGTTCTTGAAACATATGTGGGCTTAATGGTTATTAGTTTTTGTTGCTTTATTTTCTATTTTTGTTTTTATAATAACATTTGTTTTTATAATAATTTTCTTCCATTTAGAAACAAATTATTTGTTTCAAAAGAAAGACAGAGAAAATATTGTGTCCACTGGAAATGACATACCAGTTAGTCTCTGAGTATACTTTATCTTTTGAAGAAAAGAGGGGAAGATACTTTCTATCCCCATAGCTCATAGCATTTTGGTGGATTTTGAGTTATTAACCTTTCAATAGTTAATAGTTTTTTAATATGAAGTCGCTTTTACTATTAATATTTTAAAATAGTAGTACTGTTCCCTTTTTCAATAAAGTGGCAATTTTCTCATTTATAAACACTTATAATCTTTAATAAGACAATATGTACTCCCTCAGAATTTGCCTCTTTGTCATTGGGCAATAACTGAGATTAAATCAAAGCACAACCCCGCTGGAGAAATGCTGGGTCCTATGAGGGAAGAAAGAGATTCTATTAGTTTTCTATGATTGCTGTAACAAGTTGCCACAACTTGGTAGTTTAAAACAACAGAAATTTATCCTCTCTTTGTTCTGGAGTCTAGAGGTCCAGAATCACTATTACTAGGTCAAATCCCAGAGCTATGCCTCATCTAGAGTCACTAGGGAAATCTGTTCTTTGCTTCTTTCAGCTCCCAGTGACCACTGACATTCCTTGACTTGTGTCCACTTCACTCCAATCTTTGCCTCCATGGTCACATTGCTTCTTCCTCTTCTGTGTGCATGAAATCTCCTTCTGACTTATGAGGACACTGGTGATTACGTATAGGGCCCATCCATAAAATACAGAATAATCTCTCCATATAAAGATCTTTAATTTAATTATATCTGCAAAGACTCTTTTTCCTTACAAGGTAACATTTATAAGTTCCAGTAATTGGGGAGCCCTAAGTGATAAGACTGGTGTTTTTATAAGAAGAGAAAGAGATTCGAGATTCGCTCTTTCCATGGCCTGCACGCCAAAGAAAACCATGCAAGGACACAGGGAGAAGCTGGCCGTCTAAAACCAGAAGAGGCTTCACCATACACCAACCTTGATTTTGGACTGGCAGTCTTCACCAACATGAGAAAATAAATTTCTGTTGTTTAAGCCACCCAGTCTGTAGGATTCTATTATGACAGCCTGCTACGGTACAAATGTGACCCCCAAAGTTCAAGTGTTGGAAACTTAACCCTTAGTACAACAGTGTTGAGAGGTGGGAACTTTATATAAACAAATTAGATTATGAGGCTCTGCTTTGATGCATGGATTAAAGTTGTTATCACAAGAGTAGTTTGTTATAAAAGAGAGTTGGGCATGGTGTGGTGGCTCACACCTGTAATCCCAGCACTTTGGGAGGCCGAGGCGGGTGGATCATGAGGTCAGAAGATTGAGACCATCCTGGTCAACATGGTGAAACCCCATCTCTTCTAAAAATACAAAAAATTAGCTGGGCATGGTGGCGCATGCCTGTAATCCCAGCTACTCAGGATGCTGAGGCAGGAGAATTGCCTGAACCCAGGAGGCGGAGGTTGCGGTGAGCCGAGATCGCGCCATTGCACTCTAGCCTGGGTAACAAGAGCGAAACTCCATCTCAAATAAAATAAAATAAAAATAGAACAGAAAAAGAAATACCGCATATACTCACTCATAGGCGGGTGAGAAAAATGAGAACACGTGGACACAGAGAGGCGGTCTACTATACACTGGGGACTGTTGGGGGAAATGGGGGAGGGACAGCGGGGGGGGGCTAGGGGGGATAGCCTGGGGATGAATACCAAGTGTGGGTGAGGGGGAGGAAGGCAGCAAAACACACTGCCATGTGTGTACCTATGCAACTATCTTGCACGTTCTGCACATGTACCCCCAAACCTATAATGCAATAAAAATTAAAAAAAAAAAAATAATAATAAAAGAGAGTTTATTCCTCTCTTTCTCTCACCATATTATGATGCAGTAAGAAGGCCCTCACGAGATGCAGGCCTCTTGATCTCGGACTTCCCAGCCTTCAGAGCCAGGAGCCAATACATTTTTGTCTTTTATAAATTACCCTGACTAAGGTATTCTGTTATAGCAATACAAAATAGACTAAGACACAGCCCGAGCAGATTAATACACTCCTGTTGCCCAATTACTCTGTAAATGATCAATTACAGCAACTCCAGCCTGAGAATGGCATGCTGACTTCGGCCCAGTTTCCTCTGGTCTGCGGCTTTGGGTCATGCCACTGAATAAGCCCCTGGGACCAGTAGATATAGTAGCTGAGGGTCAGAGAAATCTAGCACTAGTGGTGGAGGAATGTGAAAATCCTGTCAATGATAGATCAAACAGCCGTCTCTATCTACTACGAACCTTCCTCTTACATATCCCCCAGATGTGGGCTGACTAAATTCCTGAAGATGCAGTTCTATGAACACATGACATGGTTCTCAGTGGTGTGAAGGGGTCTATGTGGATAGGAATATGAGCCACCCAGATCTCCCTTCAAGAAATAGCTTGTTCACTTTGGGAGGCCAAGGTGGGTGGATCACGAGGTCAAGAGATCGAGACCATCCTGGTCAACATTGTGAAACCCCATCTCTACTAAAAATACAAAAAAAAATTAGCTGGGCATGGTGGCGCATGCCTGTAATCCCAGCTACTCAGGAGGCTGAGGCAGGAGAATTGCCTGAACCCAGGAGTCGGAGGTTGCGGTGAGCCGAGATCGCACCATTGCACTCCAGCCTGGGTAACAAGAGCGAAACTCTGTCTCAAAAAAAAAAAGAAAAGAAATAGCTTGTTGCGTCAGGTCCTGAAGCAAATAGCTTTCAGCTGTCAGCTTGTTGAGTTATTGTCTCCACTGCACAACTGTTTTCAGCTAAAAGCATGTTCTTCCAGGGTCAGTTTACATCTAATGACTGATACAGGCAGGGGTATAAAGGCCATGTGTTTTGTTCAAAAGCAGGACAACTCTGAAGGGCCATTTTAGCTTTATGTGATTCCTGGGGTCTGGTGAGGCTGTCAGACCTGCACTGCAGTTTGACGGTTTCCTTTGTGCACTTCTGCTTCCTTCCCTCTCTGTCCACATCTGCTGAAACAATTGGCGCTTGTACTGTAAACTCTATCAAGGAGGCTGCTTTCCAGAGATACTCACATTTAGTAGTCACTAAAAATTGGGGTAATCTTATTAGAATGGGGAGAATTTAAAGCTTCCAATTTTCCTTTGGGGTCCTAGGCACGAATTTTATGGCAAAATGCAAAGTCACTCTTTGTCTCCTCGAGTTTAATTTTTTAAATTTTTAGCTCCCACACTCAGTATGTTGTTCCAGTAAACAATTGCCTTTTGGTTTAACTTTGTGTGAGTTCGTTTATAATAAAGAATCTTAAATGTACCTCATAGATGAGGAATTCATACCTTAAGATATGTATCTATGTTTTATTATAGTCTGCCTAATAGAACCCTGTCGCTTTGATGTCTCCTTTCCCTAGAAGGCCTTAAATGTTGAAGGCAGATGAGAAAAGACTAGTATAATAGAGCTGAGAAATATTAAATTTTTCTTCCATGGGTGATATATAACCAGATATAATCTTACAGTCTTTGTTTTAAAATTGTGTCAAAGCAACAGCCATTGTAATTGATATTAAAGAAGGCCAAAAGATGGGACAAGCTGTGTGTGATCTTATTTTGAGACTAGACATTCATCCTGAGTAGGACAGCCTATAATTCTGTAATTACATTCTGCAAACTATGTGAAACAGCAACAACAAAAACTTTCAGTATGCGCATCAGATAAGAACAATACAATACCCGTATCCTACTTTGTTGATTAGTTGCTTCTCTGAACAGTTCTGTTAATTGATATTTCTTTGATGTCTCAAGTTTGTTTATTCCATTGAGCTTCTCCTTGGATTGGACTAGTATTAATGTACTTCAATAAATGAAAATGCTTTAAATGTTAAATTGTCTATTTTATAATATAAATAATTTAATAATAAATTTAAATATCAAAGGGTGTTTTTACTTTGTTATAGTAACCTGTGGATTAATGGAATTTTATAAAACAGTTTAAAATTAAGCCCTTTGCAAATTGCTAACTGTAGATTTAAAATGTTTTCACCACAAAACAGGTAAGAGATGTAATAGATATGTTAATTAGTTTGATTTAGTTATTCCACAATCTATACATATATTAGACCATCATATTGTACACTATAAATATACATAACTTTTATTTGTTATTAAAATAAATAATTTTTAAAAATACACTTTCTTAGTCCTTTATCATACTTGCTTTATTTCTATGGCTTACATTTAAAGAGTCTAAATCCATCGTTACCTCCCTTATTCACTAATATATCTACTTTTTATTTTATAGGTTTTAAAAAATAAATAAATCTATTTTCAGTGGACATTTTCTGTTTCACATAGTGGCTTTGTATTCTGAATTCTGCATTTAGTCTCTATTCTACTTACAGTGGCATTCGATTTCTTTTTAGAGAATTATGCCTCCTTCACTGTGAAAATCTTAGTGGGACTATATATCCAGATGCCCTGAACATGGTCAATGGACAGAAGAAATAAAAAAATAATTGGAGTTCATGCATTCCAGTGTTGGTGGCTGGTGTGAGAATGTTCAGCAGTGTTAGCATCCTTGACCTTCAAAGCACACTTCACCTTGGTCCTTTTACCCAATTTGGATCTCTGATCATTCTTACTGATGTCTTAAGTTTCTTGACAACTTTCTAATAAATTCCATTTTCAATCATGTTAGCTAGCCACTTTATGTTGATAGCAATAAAGACAAAATCTCTGACTGATTCAAAATTTTAAGAGTCCATAAAAATATCAAATGTCAAAATTCTATAGGGAATATAAAATAGGGGACTATTTTATCTAAAGTGTTGTAAAGACAAATAATTTTGAACTTTGTCATTTAATAACTCTATTACTCATTTTCTTTCTGGGTCATTTAATCTACTTTTAGAATATTTTCTCCTTATAGGCTTCAAGAATGTATTTGACCCAAGAACATCTGTTAACTCTACTGAATGTTTTTTATTATGGGAAGGGATATGAAAATCACACTGAAGGGTCTGAGTGAAGGGTCATTAAGATATTCAGGTTAGCAGGTTTGAGGAACAGGATTTGAATCGAGTAGCAACTATGCTCATATTGATTCAGCTATTTATTTATTCATTGGGCAAATATTCATTGTGAACTTTATATGTGCCAGGCATGTATTAAATATTGAAAGGAGATTGTGAAAAAACAGTAAATTTCAATTCAGGCTGAGAAATATCCTGAGAAGTGGAAGCATGGAATGCTGTGGGAGCTCAGGAGGCTCTTGTAAAAGCCAAATATGAATTCTTAAATAAGCCAGTGCTTGTTGGGGTTTTGAAGAATGTGTAGGAAGTATCTAAGCAAAGAATGTGGAAAGAGAAAACAAAAGCACATGTGTGAAAAATCACAGGAAAGAAGGAATAGTATATTTGGAGAAACAAAATAGTTCAGTGTGAATTGAACAGGATTTGAGGGTTGATATTAGGAGTTTGATAGTTGACTCTAAAAAGAATGTGGGTACCAGAGATGCCACATTCAGCAGTCTGAATGTGGATAAGCTTGATGGATAAGCCGGTGATGAGCTTGGAAGCTGTAAGAGTAAAATATGCAGGAAGAGAAATAATCCTGACTGCTGTAAAGAAAAACACTATAGAAGACCTAAAATAAAAATAACTTTATTGCAAAATCAATTAAACCTATTTTAAGAGTCCAGGTGAGAAGTTGGAGGAGAGACCTAAGGCACAGACCCACTATAATAAGTCTTATATGTAGACTTCATTCATTCACTCATTTATTCATTTGCAAATTGAATTTTATTCTATACCCTTGTCAGGCATTATTCCAGCCATTTTGTGTATGGTAAGAAATGAAGCTGGAATACTATGTACCTCAGGTATTTCAGCCAGGGTTCTAGCAGGGAATAATGACACATTCCAAATTTCATAATTTAAGAGTGTTTTAATAAATGAAACATTTTTAAAGAGCACAGGGAAATCAGAAAGTAGAAGGCTGTTTCCTGGGGTGCATAACAGGTGTAATCAGTTTTGACCTGCAGAAATAAGGAAAGGGAGTGGTATCTATAAGTTGGAAGTAGAGGACTTTGTGCCCAGGGACCACCTTGAGAGAAGCTATGACCTTCATTGGGGCTGGAGGTTTCTGCCAATCTTCCCTGGGGCTGGAGGTTTCTCATAGTGGGGGCTAGAGAATAAACATCCCTACTACTCCTTTATCATTCTGCCCTATATCCTGCTGGGGCTCTCGGCTCAAAGAAACAGAAGATAAAAGGCAACCCCAAAACCTATAATGCAATAAAAATTTAAAAAATTAAAAAAAAAAAAAAAAAGCAAGGTGGCTGTGTGATGTTTTCTATGCTGGTCTACATCCCAGAGCAAATATGTTATTGTAACATGTCTTTTTGCTCTGGAACGGGAACTGGCATAGGAAATGACCATATTGCCAAAATCAATTTACAGGCTAAATGCTATTTCTATCAGACTGTCAATGACATTCTTCACAGAATTAGACTTCATGACAAAGATTCCAAGATGAACTAGATTTCATGATGAAATTGCTTTCAGCAATTGCAACAAAACCAAAAATTGACAAATGGAATGTAATTAAACTAACAAAGTTCTGCACAGGAAAAGAAACTATCAACATCAACAGAGTAAATAGAAAACCTACACAATGGAGATAATTTTTGCAAACGATACATCTGACAAATGTCTAATATCCAGAATCTATAAGTAAGTTAAACAAATTTATGAGAAAAAAACACCATTAAAAAGGCAAAGAACATGAACAAACACTTTTGAAAATAAGACATGCACGCAGCCAATAAACATATGAAAAATACTCAATATCACTAATGATTAGAGAAATGCAAATCAAAACCACAGTAAGATACCATCTTATACTAGTCAGAATGGCTATCATTAAAAAGTCAAAAAAAAAAAAATAACAGATGCTGGTGAGTTTGCAGAGAAAAGGGAATGCTTATATACCACTGGTGGGAATGTAAATCAGTTCAACCACTGATGGAGGCAGTGTGGGAAAGTCTCAAAGAACTTAAAACAGGATTGCCATTTGGTTCAGCCATTCCATTATTGAGTATGTATATTCAAAGAAATACAAATTATTCTACCATAAAGACAGATGCACACACATATTCACTGCAGCTCTATTCACAATAGCAAAAACATAGAATCCACCTGAATGTCTATCAGTGAAAGACTGGACAAAGAAATGTGGTACATATACACCATGGAATACAATGCAACCATAAAAAAAGAGTGAGAACATGGATGTAGCTGGAGGTCCTAATCCTATGCAAACTAATGCAGGATCAGAAAGGCAAATACCACATATCCTCACTCCTAAGTGGGAGCTAAACATTGAGTCATGCAGACACAAAGAAGGGAACAACAGACACTGGGTCTTATTTGAGGATGGAAGGAGGGAGGAAGAAGAGGATTAAAGAAAACTATCTATCAGGTGTGATGCTTACTACCTGGATGACAAAATAATCTGTATAGCAAACCCCTGTGACATGCAATTTATCTATATAGCAAACTCACACATGTACCCATGAACCTAAAATAAAAGTTAGAAAAAAAAATACATTGCAGAAGGTAGAAGAGTTAACTGGGAGGAGAAAACTAAAGTGTCATGCCTTGTAAATAGCTTGATACATGTGGGCTTTTCTCTGTATAAGAGCGCATATCATTGTCTTTTCAAGGCTTCATCCAATGTTTACTTGAATTCACCCATATGGAATGTTGGGGAAAAAAGAGAGATTTGTATACTATAGTTTTCTTTATGTCAGCTTCATCTTGGGGGTATCTCTGGATGGCATCCCCTTCGTCCAGACGGCTTTCTCTTTGAAGTAGGCAGGTCCCTTTATAAACAAATAGGATATACAAAACTTTATATTAACATTGTATTCAAAGTAATATGCAATGGCGCTCATGTATATTTATGTGGTTCTGCTGCATCTTGCACTTTAGGCAAACTTCAACTTGTGTAAAGAAGAATTTGAGTCAAAAAAATTATTTGCAGGGATTTAGCTTCCTTTTCTTGTGGCTTGTGTTTGCCCATGTGCAAATTATTTGGCATTTTTGCTTTCCTCAATGTTTTGAGGCTGTAATGATTAAAGGCTTCAGTGTCAGGGCTGTAAAATCTATTGCCTTCTATTACATTTTTCTATATAAATAGGAGGTGACAATAGCAGCTTCTGTCACTGGCAGTTTCAATTCCATTATTCTGGATAGAACTGACATTCAGGTTTTTAGTTGGTTTGCTATAAAGTAAAAGATGCAAAAATGACAGGCAGAGCAAATTTATTCTAGGTACAGAAAATTTGTGTATTAACTGGCTTGCATTTTTAGCAAAGCCATGGTTTTAGTGGTTCTTTTTCATTTCTTTAGCATTTACAATTTTTTAAAAAATTGTTTCTGGAAGGGGGCACTATTTCTTTCAGTAGCTGGCTTGGGCAGATCTGTAAAATTTATGCTGTCAGACAATATACCATTTACTCCTCCTTATTTGTTACTCATTCATTTACTTGTTGACATTGTTAGCATTCTCAGAATTTTGGAAGAAAAGAGTTGGATTACAAAGAGGTGAAGACTTCAGTCGTATTTCAAGATGTCTTGCGAACAAATGTTAATAAAATGCTTTGATGAGACGGGAAAGGAGGCTGAATCTGATCAACTATACAGATATTTACTGCAATGATTTACTTCTTTAGAATATTCCAGTGTTTTGGGGAATATCACTTTTTCATCTTTAATATACTTTATTTACATGGAAGAATCACAGACATTAATTAAAAAAAAGAACTTCGATGAGGTTTTAAAAATAGAAAAGTCATGTACTTAGCAAACTAATGCAGGAACAGAAAACCAAATACTGCATGTGCTCACTTATAAGTAGGAGCTAAATGCTGAGAACTTACCAAGACAAAGAAAGAAACAACAGACACTGGGGTCTATTTGAGTGTGGGCAGAGTGGGGCAGGAGGTAGAGGAGCAGAAAAGATCACTATTGGGTACTGGGCTTAATACCTGGGTGATGACATAACCTGTAAACAAGCACCTGTGGCACGAGTTTACCTATGTAACAAACCTTCACATGTACCCTCGGACCTAAAATAAAAGTTTTTTAAAAGTGGCCCCTGCCCTTTACTTTTACTGGCAAACATAGTAACTTGAGAAATATTGGGTACCTGCCAGGGCAAGGAGATTCCAAAAGTAAAAGGGATGTTATTCACAAATATAAACCAAGCAGGGATGCTTACAAGACTACAGCTAGTGTACATGGCCTGCATCTAGGAAATGTGAAGGGCCGAAGTCCCCCCAGGGCCTCCCCAGAATGCTACTAATGCTACACAAAAGAAACCCACATTTTTATACCCACTATGCAGATGGACGTTGGTGGCCATCCAACGTCAGTCAGGAAGAGAGAAGTGTAAGTATAACACTTCACCCTGATTCTTTAAACTTTAGTAGGCTATAGAAAACCGAAAAAATAAGAGGGAAAAGAGTCAAGTAGAAGTGAAGAAACATTTTACCTCTTCATTGTAGATTTTGAGCTAGTTTAGGCCTGCAGTGTGAGAAGAAACTTTTGAATTTAAAATGAGATTAAAGCTTTGATTTAGGATTAATTTTTTTAAAAAAATTGAGGATGAATCTTACTTGCTGAACATGGATTTTGTTCCCTGAAAGTGATTCAAATATCATGTGATATGAATAAAATTGGCCAGAAGAATAGAAATGAAGATTAAACAGGGTATGTTTGAAGATAGGGTTTGTAGAAAAATTAATCCATTTCCTGGTCTCAATAAATTAGTAATATTATGATAACAGGATTTTTTGTATGTTGAATTTGAAGTCACGATAGCATAATTAGTCACACTATGTCTTCTGAATGTTCTTATTTCATTAGCAGTGTAATAACAAGGTTGAAATTGTTTTGTTTGTGTAAAATATATGTGGTATCCATTGGTCACACAAAGTAAAGTGAGCCACTAGTCTTTATCTCCACCCCTGCTACCTTCTCTTCCGGTATTTATTTCTGTAAGTTATTTCTAGGAAAGTTTCCATCAAGACTGACCCAGCAATGAGACAGGTAATGCTTCATCCCAGTTTCAAACATCAGCATCTTAGAATAAAAATGCAAAAGAGGCAGGCAATATATAATCTAAGTTGAAAGTAAAGAAATAAGGAGGTGAAGTTTTTGTTTTAAAAAGAAAGAACAACTGAAGAAGATAGCAACGGAAAGGACAGGCTATGGCCATGCTACCCTAAGTGGGCCAGATCTTGTCTGATCTCAGAAGTCAAGTCAGGTCCAGCCTGGTTAGTGCTTGGATGGGAAAGGAGAGTCTATACAAGTCTGGGATGGAAAAGTTAATTCAGGTGCTAATGATGCATTTACTCCCAGATGTAAAGATGGTTTGAAGTGTGGGGAAGGGTTGGTAAAGATAATAGAATTAGGTAAAATGAGGAGCTTTTTTTAAATAATGGGGAAGTTCTTTTCTTAGAAAAAAGGAGGAGAGAGAGAGAGAGAGAGAGAGAGAGAGAGAGAGAGAGAGAAAGAGAGAGAGAGAGAGAGAGAGAGAGAGAGAGAGAAAACCACTAAAAAACATAGGGTTGATGGGGGACCTAAAGTGGAAGAACAAACAAGTAAGGGAACATCTTATGAATGCTGTATGTGTAATTTAAGAGAGTTAAAAATGACATTCTATTCAGCTTTATCAACTTGGTGAGTTTTAGGCATGGATCTACCTCATCCTGGATAAATTGCTACATAATCTGAATCAGTCAAATTACTTCCCAAGCTGTTTACACCATTTGAAGTTTAATTTCTTGGTGACTAGGCAGGATGCTCATTTTTCTGTGATGATTCAAACTGAGCATTTTCTACAAAATCTAGTGAAGTTCATAATGTAGAGTTCTAAGCTCCCTGAAAAGATCTGATTAAAAAATTATTTTAACTAAAGGAACGTATTACACCAACTCTCATTCTAAACGTGGCTTGAATCCCACTCATCAGAGTAATGAATGATTGAAGAAGCCATTAGTATGCCTTTCCATGTTGTATGCTCACGCTACTCTTTATCTTTCTCCTTCTCTCTATTATGACAGTTCAGTTTTTCACTTTGTCAGCAGGATTTCTGATTGGCACTTCAGTAGTTTACACTCTTGTTGCTGGTCTGCCATCCATAGCCAATGCTTTATTGATGGTACCAACTGGCTTGCACTTTTAGTGATGATAACAGCATGGTTTTGTTGGTTGTTTTTCATTTCCTTAGCATTTTAAATGCTAAGGAAATGGAAGGGCATTATTTCTTTCAGTAGCTGGCTTGGGCAAATCTGTAAAAGTTATGCCGTTAGGCAATATACCAAAGACACTCAATTATTTGAATAACAAAATACATAAAGTACTGATATTTGTTCATTTAACATATATAATAAAACTAACTTTATTAGAGAAGAGATTGAATCCCTAGACTCTCTTTTCCTCAGTTTATGGTTGAAAACATTGATATTTAATAACCCAGGGTAAAGGACAGGTAATCAGCAATTTTCTTGAACAGTAACTAACATTTGATATATATTCCTGTCCTCTTTACAAGCTTCATGCAGCCCTTTAATTTTATATCTCATTATGCTCACTGGCATCTAATAAAAAATGCCAGTGTATAAATCAACTACGAAATTAGCCTAATAAATTGTGTCACACTTTGGAGTGTTTGAAAATCTTCGTTAACTTCTTTGTAACTTACTGAAATAAAATGGAAACTTGCCTTTTTTCACTTTCATGTATATGCATGCATGAAAAACACACACATAGCAAATTTGGTTAATTATTTGAGGAATTTACTATTAGTAAGCCTTTATTTCACAAATAATTTAAAAGATTATTCAGATATCTGCTTCTACCTGGGATATTGAAAAATAAGAAAAGTACGTCACTCTCCACAAACACAAGAATAAGCTAAGTAAACTTAAACATTATAACTTTGTTGTACACATCTGAGATGTGAAGTTACAGGACAAGAAGTTACCTGACGTCTAGTAAAAAAACAAGTTCTTCCAAGGGTATAAGGCCCAAGAATAGTCTCACCTGTGCATAGACAGGAAGATAGGCTCTGGGGCACTGTACAGGCATGCAGGGATCTAGTTAAAGAGTGTACCAAATTGATAAAGGCTGAGTGTGGGCTACAGTGAGAGCTACAGTGGTACTGAGTGTGGGCTACGGTTATAAAGGCTGAGTGCGGGCTACAGTGATAACCCTGGCCTGCCATACCACAGACAAATGGGGAATTTGCACTTACTCTCTGGCTATTCTCCATGAAAATCCGATGCCTACTCACAAGAAATGCTGAAAGTGGGGAAGACCAGGAAAAGCATCCTCCTGTGGTGTAGACCTGAAAGAGGAGTAGCCAACACTGTGAAAAAGGCTTTCAAGAATTCCTGTCCTTTGTGAAATTAATACCTTTAGCCTCCAAGAGAACAGTAACAAGCCTTGTGGCCCCCAGGTCACAACTAACACAAAACCAAAATGTGTTGTCCTTGAGAGAGGAAAAAAGGTAAATTGGATTTTGTCAAAATGAAAAGTTTTTGCTCTGAAAAAGACACCGTAAAGAGGATGAAATGAAAAACAAGAGAAATAGTTTGCCAATGTGACAAACTATGTGAAAATATTTGCAAAGCAACTCTGATAAAGGATTTATAACCAGAATATATAAAGGACACTTAAAACTCAAAATTAAGAAAATAAAACCAACTAAAAATAATCAAACAGTTTGAACACATGCTTCATAGAATATATATATATATAGTAAATATGAAAATTAAAAGATAACATCATTTATCATTAGAGATATTCAAATTAAAATAGTGAGATACCACTACACAGTTACTTACATAACAAGAAAACAAATCTGACAACAGTAGGTGTTGCTAAGATGCAGAATGAAAAGAACTGTAATTCATTGCTTCTGGAAATGCAAAAATGGTATAACATTTTGTGGCTACACAGTTTGAAAGGCAGACAATTTGGTAGTTTTCTATAAAGATAGATTTATACTTCCTATTTCCAGTTTTATATGTAAGGAGTTGGAAAGTTATCACTTTGTCCCAAGAACAAGTAAAAAGCTAAACAGTCTGAAAAATCAACAACTTTTCTTGGACCCCTAAGAGAGAGGGAAGACATGGAGATAAGCTTCCCCAACATTGGAGAGACAGACAGGCAAATACAGGGAGTCATGGCTTACCAGAAGTTCACAAGTGGGAAACCATGGCAGGAACCAGTGCTGCATAGAAAATCCTGAACTTTAATGGATGGATTGCTCAAAGTTCAGTGCAGACAACTCTGAGAGTTAAAAACTCTAGGGGCACCCAGTCATGGGATGCTTCCATAAAACTGTGAGATTTATCTTCAGGAGCTTGACCAGGTTCCAGCAGCAGGGGAAGAAAGGGAGCCATTTAAAAATACACCAGAGTGTTCAGAGGCCGAAGCAGGTGGATCACGAGATCAGGAGTTCAAGACCAGGCTGGGCAAGATGGTGAAACCCCTTCTCTACTAATAATACAAAAATTAGCCAGTGTGGTGGTGGGCACCTGTAATCCCAGCCACTTGGGAGGCTGAGGAGGAGAATTGCTTGAACCAGGGAGGCAGAGTTTGCAGTGAGTGGAGATCATGCCACTGTACAACAGCCTGGGCAACATCGTGAGACTGTCTCAAAAAAAAAAAAAAAAAAAAAAAGGCCAAGTACAGTGGCTCATGGCTGTAATCCCAGGACTTTGGAAGGCCGAGGCAGACAGATAACCTGAGGTTGGGATTTCGAGATCAGCCTGAGGGGAGAAACCCCATCTCTAATAAAAATACAAAATTAGATGGGTGTGATAGCACATCATGCCTGTAACCCAAGCTACTCAAGAGGCTGGGGAAGGAGAATTGTTAGAACCTGGGAGGCGGAGATTGTGTTGAGCCGAGATTGCACCATTGCACTCCAGCCTGGGCTGCAAGAGCAAAATTCAGTCTCAAAAAACAGACAAACAACAGCAACAACAACATAAACACCAGAGCGCCCTGTCCTTAACAAGGACTGCCCTCAAGAGCAAGTAGTTCACCAGGGCCTAACCAGATGAGGTGTTATTAGAGCTCAGCTGATCTGGAAAACTGAAATACCCAACTTCAGTTGGCTTCCATGTAAGAAATATCCAACTCCAGCCATCAAGCCATGCTGTCTCACCTAAACGGGAGACAAAAAAACTAAGAAACATTTGTGAAGTTCATGGTCCAGGGGCACAGGCTCACTAAAAGACTGAGACCTAATTGTAGAATGCTTCCCCTTCCCTGATATCTTACCATTGTATTATTACACTGTATATCATGTAGGGCTATCAAGAAAAAATTACATTGTATGCCAAATGGTAAAAAGCATAAGTTGAAGAGACAGAGCAGTTAGAACCAGCTATATCTGGGGTGTTGAAATTATCAGACTGGGAACTTAACACAATTATGATTGATAGGCTGAGGGCTTTAATGGATAAAGGAGAGAGCATGCAGGAGTAGATGGGCAATGTAAGCAGAGTGATAGACATTCTAAGAAAATAAGAACAAATGCTAGAGATCAAAACACTGTAACAGAAATGAAAAATACATTTGGCGGGCTTGTTGATACACTGGACACAGCTCATGAAAGATCTCTGAGTTTGAGAATATATCAATATAAACATCAAAAACTGAAAAGTGAAGAGAACAAAGACTGGGAAAACCAGAACAGAATATTCAAGGACTGTGGAACAACTACAAAAGGTGTACCATACTTATAATGAGAGAAAAAAAGAGAAAAAGGAACAAAATAAATATGTGAAATGATAGTGCTGTGACTTTTTCCAAATTAGTGCAAAAAAAAAAAATAAATAAATAAAAAAACCTCTAAACCTCAGATCCAGGAAGTACCAAGAACACCAAGCAGGATAAATGCCAAAAAACTACACCTACTCATATTATTTCAAACATCAAAACATCAAAGATACAGAAAAATTCTGAAAAAAGCATGGGTTGGTGGAGAAGGTAAATACTTTACCTACACAGGAACAAAACTACACGCACATTCATTCTCCTCAGAAACAGGACCCAACTATATGTTCTTTACCAGAAACCCACTTTAAATATAGACACATATATATCAAAATAAGAGGATAAAGAAAAATATTTCATGTTTGGCACTTATCAACAGACAGCATAAGTAGTTATATTAATTTCAGGCAGAGTAGACTTCAATATAGGGAAAGTTATTAGTAATAAAGAAGAGCATTACAAAACAATAAGGGAGATAATTCTCCAAGAGACATAACAAGTCTTAGTGTGTATGAAACTAACAACAGACCATCAAACTATATGAGGCAAATGCTAATAGAACTGCAAAGAGAAATAGATGAATTCACATTATGGTTGGAGACAACACCCCTCTATCAGAAACGGACAGATTCAGCAAGCAGAAAATCAGTAAGGATATAGTTGAACTCTATAACATTATCAGTCAACTAGGTAAAATCAATATCCATAGACCACTCCACCTAAGAACAGCAGAAAACATTTTTTCCTCAAGCTCACATAAAACATTCCTCAGGATAGACCACCTTCTAGGACATAAAACATACCTTCAAAAATTAAAAGTAAGGTAAAATTTAAAGTATAGAGATCATAAAATGTATTCTCAGATCACAATTGCATTAAATTAGAAATCAATAACAGCAAGATAAATAGAATATCTCTAAATACATGGAGATTAAATAACACTTCTAAATCTTCCAAGTAACTTATTCAAAGAATAAATCTAAAGAGAAGTCAATCACTATTTCAAACTAAATGAAAAGAAAAACATTGTTCGTCACCTGCCTATTAGCGAAAACATGCAGTGTTTGGTTTTCTGTTCTTGCGTCAGTTTGCTAAGAATGACAGTTTCTAGATTCATCCATGTCTCTACAAAGGACAGGAACTTGGCATTTTTTATGGCTGCATAGTCTTCCATGGTGTAGATGTGCCACATTTTCTTTGTCCTGTCTATCATTGATAGACATTTGGGTTGGTTCCAGGTTTTCGCTATTGTAAACAGCACCACAATGAACATACGTGTGCATGTGTCTTTATAATAGAACTATTTATAATCCTTTGGGTACATATCCAGTAACGGGATTGCCAGACCAAATGGAATTTCTAATACTTGATCCTTGAGGAATTGCCACACTGTTTTCCGTAATGGTTGAACTAATTTACACTCCCACCAACAGTGAAAAAGTGTTCCTTTTTCTCCATCCTCCCCAGTATCTGTTGTCCCCAGATTTTTAAATGATCGCCATTCTAACTGGTATGAGATGGTATCTCAATGTGGTTTTGATTTGCATTTCTCTAATGACGAACGATGATGAGCATTTTTTTCATATGTTTGTGGGCTGCATATATGTCTTCTTTTGAAAAGTGTCTGTTCACATCCTTTGCTCACTTTTGAATGGGTTTTTTTTTTCTTGTAAATCTGCTTTAGTTCTTTGTAGATTCTGGATATTAGCCCTTTGTCAGATGATGGGTAGATTGCAAAAATTATTTCCCATTCGGTTGGTTGCCAGTTCACTCTAATGATTGTTTCTTTTGCTGTGGAGAAGCTCTTAAGTTTAATTAGATCCCATTTGTCTGTTTTGGCCTTTATTACTGTTGCTTTTGGTGTTTTAGTCATGAAGTCCTTGCCTATGCCTATGTCCTGAATGGTGTTTCCTACCTTTTCTTCTAGGGTTTTTATGCTGTTAGTTCTTATGTTTCCTATGTTTAAATCTGTAATCCATCTGGAGTTAATTTTTAGATAAGGTATAAGGAAGGGGTCCAGTTTCAGCTTCCTGTACATGGCTAGCAAGTTTTCCCAACACCATTTATTAAACAGGGAATAATTTTCCCATTGCTTGTTTTTGTCTGGTTTGTCAAAGATCAGATGGTTGTAGATGTGTGGTGTTGCCTCCGAGGCCTCTGTTCTGTTCCATTGACCTATATCTCTGTTTTGGTACCAGTACCATGCTGTTTAGATTACTGTAGCCTTGTAGTATAGTTTGAAGTCAGGTAGCATGATGCCTGCAGCTTTGTTCTTTTTGCTTAGGATTGTCTTGGCTATGTGGGCTCTCTTTTGGTTCCATATGAAGTTTAAGGTGTTTTTTTCTAGTTCTGTGAAAAAGGTCAACAGTAGCTTGATGGGGATAACATTGAATGTGTAAATTACTTTGGGCACTGTGGCCATTTTCACAATATTGATTCTTCCTAACCATGAGCATGGAATGTTTTTCCATCTGCTTTTGTCCTCTTTTACTTGATCAGCGGTTTGTAGTTCTCCTTGAAGAGATCTTTTACATCCTTTATTAGTTGTATTCCTAGGTATTTTATTCTTTTTGTTGCAATTGTAAATGGGAGTTCATTCATGATTTTACTGTTTGTCTGTTATTGGTGTATAGGAATGCTTGTCTTTTCTGCACATTGATTTTGTATCCTGATACTTTGCTGAAGTTGCTTATCAGCTTAAGGAGGTTTTGGGCTGAGATGATGGGGTCTTCTAAATATACAATCATGTCATCTGCAAATAGGGACAATTTGATTTCTTCTTTTCCTAGTTGAATGCCCTTTATTTCTTTTTCTTGCCTGATTCTCTGGCTAGAACTTCCAATACTATATTGAATAGGAGTGGTGAGAGAGGGCATCCTTGTCTAGTTCCAGTTTTTAAAGGGAATGCTTCTAGTTTTTGCCAATTCAGTATAATATTGGCTGTGGGTTTGTCATAAATAGCTTTTATTATTTTGAGATCCTTTCCATCAATATCTCCTCTATTGAGAGTTTTTAGCATAAAGGGCTGTTTAATTTTGTGGAAGGCATTCTCTGCATCTATTGAGATAATCATGTGGTTTTTATCTTTGGTTCTGTTTATGTGGTGGATTACATTTATAGGTTTGCATATGTTGAACCAGCCTTGCATACCCAGGTTGAATCCCACTTGATCGTGGTGGATAAGCTTTTTGATGTACTTTTGGGTTTGGTTTGCCAGTATTTTATTGAAGATTTTTGCATCCATGTTCATCATGAATATTGGCCTGTAGTTTTGTTTTTTAGTTGTGTCTCTGCCAGGTTTTGGTACCAGGATGATGATGGTCTCACAGAAAGAGTTAGGGAGGATTCCCTCTTTTTGTATTGTTTGGAATAGTTTCAGAAGGAATGGTACCAGCTGTTCTTTGTGTGTCTGGTAGAATTCGGCTGTGAATCCATCTGGACCTGGCCGTTTTTTGGTTGGTAGGCTATTAATTGCTGCCTCAACTTCAGACCTTGTTATTGGTCTATTCAGAGTTTCAACTTCTTCCTGGTTTAGGCTTGGGAGTGTGCGAATATCCAGGAAGTTATCCATTTCTTCCAGATTTACTGGTTTATGTGCACAGAGCTGTTTGTAGTAATAATCTCTGATGGTAGTTTATATTTCCAAGGAATCAATGGTGATCTCCCCTTTATCATTTTTTATTGCATCTATTCGATCCTTCTCTCTCTCTCTCTTTTTTTTTTTTGTTATTCTAGCTAGTGGTCTGTCTATTTTTTTTTTTTTGATATTTTCAAAAAACCAGCTCCAGGATTTATTAATTTTTTGAAGGGTTTTTTTTTGTCTCTGTCTCCTTCAGTTCTGCTCTGATCTTAGTTATTTCTTGTCTTCTGCTAGCTTTTGAGGTTCTTTAAATCTTATTCCTCTAGCTCTTTCAATTTTGGTGAGAGGGTGTCAATTTTAGATCTTTCCTTGCTTCTCATATGGGAATTTATTGCTATAAACTTCCCCCTTAGACACTGCTTTAAATGTATCCCAGTGATTCTGGTACATTGTGTCTTCATTCTCATTGGTTTTACAGTTCATTTTTATTTCTGCCTTCATTTTGTTGTTTATCCATTCATCATTCAGGAGTAAGTTGTTCAGTTTCCATGTGATTGTGCAGTTTTGAGTGCTTTTCTTAATCCTGAGTTCTAATTTGATTGTGCTGTGGTCTGAGACACTGTTTGTTATGATTTTCATTCTTTTGCATTTGCTGAGGAGTGATTTACTTTTAACTACGTGGTCAATTTTAGAGTAAGTGTGATGTGGTGCTGAGAAGAATGTGTATTCTGTGCGTGGGGTGGAGTGTTCTGTAAATGTCTATTGGGATCTCTTGGTCCAGATCTGTGTTCAAGTCCTGGATATCCTTGTTGACTTTCTGTCTCATTGATCTGTCCAGTATTGTCAGTGGAGTGTTAAAGTCTCCTACTATTATTGCACAGGAGTCTAAGTCTCTTTGTAGATTGTTAAGAACTTACTTTATGTATCTGGGTGCTCCTGCATTGGGTGAGTATATATTTAAGACAGTTAGCTCTTATTGTTGCATTGATTCTTTTATCATTATGTAATGCCCTTCTTTGTCTCTTTTGATCTTTGTTGGATAAAAGCCTGCTTTATCAGAGACTAGGATTTCTACCCTTGCTTTTTTTTGCTTGCTATTTGCTTGGTAAATCTTCTTCCATCTCTTTATTTTGAGTCTATGTGAGTCTTTGCACATGAGATGGGTCTCCTGAATACAGCACACTGCTGGGTCTTGACTTTTTATCCAGTTTGTCAGTCTATGTCTTTTGATTAGGGCATTTAGGCCATTTACATTCAACGTTTATATTGTTATGGTTGAGTCTGATCCTACCTTTTTATTACTGGCTGGTTGTTTTGCCCATTGGTTGATGCGGTTTCTTCATTGTGTCATTGTTCTTTACCATTTGGTGTGTTTTTGCTGTGGCTGATACTGATTCTTCCTTTCCATGTTTAGTACTTCCTTCAGGAACTCTCTTGTAAGGCAGGTCTTATAGTGATGAAATTTCTCGGCAATTGCTTGTCAATAAAGGATTTTACTTTCCCTTCACTTATGAAGCTTAGTTTGGCTGGATATGAAATTCTGGGTTGAAAGTTCTTTTCTTTAACGATGTTGAATATTGGCCCCCATTTCCTTCTAGCTTGTAGGGTTTCTGCTGAGAGATCCACTGTGAGTCTGATGGTCTTTCCTTTGTGAGTGACTTGACCTTTCTCTCTGGCTGCCCTTAGGATTTTTTCTTTCATTTAAACCCTGGTGAATCTAATGATTATGTGCCTTGGGGTTGCTCTTCTTGAGGAGTATCTTGTAATGGAACAATAGTCACTGGGTTAAGTTGAGGGGGTGGAGGGGAGGATAGGGACAGTGGGGGCAGCAGGGAGGATGGGGAGGGATAACACCATGAGAAATGCCTGATGTAGGGGATGTGGTGGATGGTGACAGCCAACCACCACAGCATGTATGTACCTATGCAACAATCCTGCAGGATGCAGGATGTGCACATGTACCCCAGAGCCCAAAGCACAATAAAAACAAAGAAAGAAAAGAAATGGAAAACACTACTTATCAAATTTTGTGGAATGTGGCAAAAGCAGTGTTTACAAGAAAACTGATAACATTGAATGCACAGAAATGGTATAAAAAGTAGAAAAGAGAAAAAGTCTAAAATATAAAATTAGGAAAGAAAAATCTAAAATCAAAGATATAAATTTCTACCTTAGGAAACTAGAAAACAAGAGTAAATTAAACACAAAATAAGCATAAAAAAGAATAGAAATTAGAGTAGAAATCAATAAATTGAAAATAGAAAATCAATGGACAAAAACCAACTAAACCCAAATTTGACTATTTGAAAAAGATTGATAAAATTGGTAAGCCTCTTGCTAGAGACACTAAGAAAAACAGATGACCTACATTACTAAAATCAGAAACAGAAAGAGCCATCAGTATAGATCCTGTGTGTATTAAATGGATAATTAAGAAATGCCATGAATAACTTTATGCTCATGAATTTGATAACCTAGTTGAAATAGACCAATACCTTGAAAGAAACTCTTTGTCAAAACTCATATAAGAAGAAACAATCTTATCTGGCCTATATCTATCAAATAAATTAAATAAATAATTAATAACCTTCAAAAACAGCAAGAAGCAGGCCTGGATGGCTTCATTGTCAAATTCTAGTATACATTTAATAAAAAAATTGTATCCATTCTCTACAGTCACTTTCAGAAGGGAGAAGCAAAGGGAATATTTTCTAACTTATTGTGTGAGGCCAGCATTATTGTAATACCAGGCAGAGATATTATGAGAAAACTTTGGACCCATATTACTTCTTCATATAAATACAAAAATCAACAAAATATTAGCAAATAGAATCCAACAATTTTTAAAAAGAATTATACACCATGACCAAGTGGGATTTATTCTAGGTATTCAAGGCTGGTTCAACATTCAAAAACTAATTAATATAATCTATCACATCACAGGCTATAAAAGAAAAAAATCACATGATCATATCTATAGATTTGTAAATGTATTTGACAAAATTCATCACATTCATGATAACTCTCAGCAAACTATAAATAAAGGAAAATTTACTTAGCTGGATAAAGAATATCTGAAAGAAAAGCTACACTAATATCTTACTTAATGGTGAGAAACTTGAAACTTGAAACTCAGGAACAAGGCAAGAATGTCTATTCATTGCCACTTTTTGTTTTAAAAATTTTATTTAAAAATTATTTTTAGTTCAATAGTTTTTGGGGTACAGATAGATTTTGGTTACATGGATAAATTCTTTAGTGATGATTTCTGAAATATTCATGCACCTGTCATCCAAGCAGTGTACATTGTACCTGATATGCAGTCTTTTATCCTTCCATTTCCCAACTTTTCCCCATCAGTCCCCAGAGTTTATTATATCATTCTTATGCCTTTGCATCCTGAGAGCTTAGTTCCCGCTTATAAGTGAAAGCATACAATATTTGATTTTCCATTTCTGAGTTACATCACTTAAAATAATGCCTTCCAGCTTAATTGAAGTTGCTGCAAAAGACATTATTTCATTCCTTTTTATGTCTTCATCCCTTTTTAACATTATACTGGAAGTCTTAGTTAATACAATAAGGTCAGAGATGGGAATAAAATGAATACATGATAGAAAAGAATAAGTAAAACTATCTCTGCAAAGATGACATGATCATCTGTGTAGAAAATCCAAAACAACTGACATTTAAAAATTCTACAACTAATCAGTTATTACAACAAGTTTCTAGGATGCAATATTAATATACAAGTCAACTGCTTTTTTATATACCAGGAATAAACAAGTGGAATTTTAAACTGAAAACACAATTCCATTTACATCAGCACTCCCAAAACTGAAATTCTTAGGCATAAATTGAATAAAGTACATACAAGATCTCTATGTGGAAAACTACAGAACTCTGATAAAGAAATTATAAAAGAAATAAGTAAATGGGGAGGTGTTCAATATACCTAGATATAACAAATATAAGACAATATTGTCAAGATGTCACTTCCCAGCTTGATCTATAGATTCAATGCAATTCCAGTCAATAGCCCAGCAAATGATTTTGTGGATCTGGTAAATGGACTGCAACATTTATATGGAGAGGCAATAACCCAGAATAGTAAGCCTGATATTGAAAGAGAATAACGAAGTTGGAGGACTGACAATACACAACTTCAAGACTTATTATAAAGGTACAGTAATCAAGACAGTGTGGTGTGAAAGACAAACAGATCAATAAGTGAAATTAGCCAGACATGGAAAGGAAGTATTCCATTTCCTCACTTACTTGTGGAATCTAACAGAAAAAAAGTTAAATATACAGACATAAAGAACAAAATATGAGTTACTAGGAGTGGGTGGGGAGGAAATGGAGAGATGTCAGTCAGAGAATACAAAGTAGCAGAAATGTAGGATGAACAAGTCTAATGTACAACATGAAGTCTACAGAGGACCATATTCGGTAATAAAATTGTACTGAATATGGCATTCATGCGTAATGAGTAGATTTTGATGCTCTTGTCACAAAAACAAACATAAGAAAACGAGTAACTATGTGAGATAATGGATTTGTTAATTTGATTCACTATAGTAATCTTTTTACTATCTATATGTATTTTATAATATCATACTGCATGCCTTAAATATAGACAATAAAATTTATGTGTAAAAAAGAAATGTGATTTTTAGGCTGTCTTAAAATAAATTCCTATAAAAACTTAATCGTCCAAAGGAAGAAAGGTTGTTTTTATTTGAGAAGGCTGGCAAACACTGCCTTAATCAAGTGATTAAAGCGAACATTGTCAATAATGACAATGAGACTCCTGTTAGAATGCAAAGTAAAGAACACAACCTCAGTATTATATAAATGTTAATTTCTTTTTTTCGGTTTTCACATTAGATTATATAGAAGATTTTCTTCATTGGTATGGAACATATACTAATGTATTTAGGGAAGAGGAGTATCATATGAAAAATTTACACTCAAATAGTATAACAATTTTTGAAAAAATTTGACAAATTTTCTGTTGTTTGAAATTACTTTAAAATAAATTCAAAAAATATGTTGATAGTCTTAATTGCAATTTACATTCCATGTCTTGTTATTCTTCCTTTAATAAACATATTGATTTATGTTTATGCATTCAATGAAATCAATTAAATTGGTAATTTTGTTAGAAATTTTTCAAAGATTAATTATAAAAAAATTAAATTTTGTGTACTGAATTGAAGTTTAATATAAGTTCCCAGAAATCATGATGCACTGTTACATTTATATTACATTCTAGAATAATTCAAATATTTTATAAAAACAGTGAATCTGTAAAAACTTACAAAAATTATGACAAATATTTTTTCATATTAATAATATAATAAAGAACAAATTTAGTTTTAGATTAAGGAAAATCTTTAAGTCTCAATTAAATATCAATCACTTGTTGATCTCCAACTGTTATTCAAATTTAATTGCTGAAAACTTGTTAAGAATTGTTAAGGCAAGCAAGATGGAAAGATTATCTAATTTATTTAAGACCATAATAGAATTTTTCTAAGTTATCACAAAACAATTACTTAGAGACTGAAAATTTATTTTGCTTTCCTAGATTACATGATCTGGTTTCTTCTCATCTTTTTAGAGGTTTCAGAAACTCATGTGCCTTACACAATCAGGTTATCAGAGGATGTCATATTTGTATAGTTCAGCCATTAGATAAGGGCTTACAGCAATATTCACTGAGTCTATGGAAAAAATAACATATTTTGTCAGATTATTTCCTCTTTGAATCTGAAGATACCATTAAAATATTTGATGTAGCAGTTTACTAAATGATGTCAATTATTTAACCTATAGAAAATGAGCTGTTTGAACTGTAGTCACCCATGGAACAGATTTCCAATTTTGGTCAGTAGAGATAATTGTTCAGGAGTATGTGTCTGTGAGTGCTTGAGAAATAGAGATAGAAGAAGAGAGAAATAGAAAGAAAGAGGAAGAGAAAATGAGTGAAATATGAAACTTTTATTTTCATTTATGATATTTATTTGGGGTTAGTAGGTTCTTTTGAAACAATCTAAGATCCTAGTCTCATAATTTAAGCATGTAATGTAAAATGGAATTGTTGACATCTCAGAGCAATTTGTGATGAAGAAACAACTTCAGGTGATATTCAAGGGCCATCATGCAGGCTCAGAGACCTCGATAGTTCAGGCCATTCTTTGACCTGCTGTGGGCAACTTGATATGCTGAGCCACTTTTGCTTCATGTTTTAGAAGTTTCCTCATGCGGGAGGCATTCAGAGCCACAGAGTTATGTGTTTCCCCAGTAGGCCATGAAAAGCCCTATCAGTTCCCGAATGTTTTAAAAAGAAAACAAACAAACAAAAAAAAACAAACAAAAAAAAACTATACTAGCCTTAGAAAGACCTGAAGTTTTAATGTGATTTTTGAATAGCTCTGATACCCATTTTAATGCTTGATCATAAGAGGTTCATCAAGGTTAGTCAGCATGGCAGTGTCATACTCATTATCGAGAAAGTTCACAGCTTTCTTCTCATAAAAAAGAAAATCATCTACTTTTTTTTGGGCTTCCCATGAAGAAGTCCCATTATATCTCACAATTTCTGTTGATGCCATGATTTTGGAACACTCTTAAGATACACAATAATACAGCTTGCTTCTCCGAATACCATGCTCCAAAAGAATGCATAAAATTTCAGAGTTCACAGAAATTCCAATCGATAGAATGAAATTTGAACTTTTTGGAAATCTGTAGTATTGTCCCAATTATTTATTTTCCAAAACACTTGAAAAAAACTAAAAGTTTTTCATATACTTTTTTTCTGGCAAGGAGAGTTAGTTGGAGGGAAGTTGACTATGATGGCCAAGTGCCTCATTCTCAGGATCCTGAGACCAAACATTATCTTAGGCTTTAATATAGTTACAATTAGTGTAGAATGCTGAGTTTTAAGGGGTCTAGGAGGCTTCAAATGTTGTAATATGAAGTATAACCCAAACTTCTTGAATTGAGTATCATCATCACAATTTTGGCCACATTTGCATATGACCTATGCTCCCATTTACTTAAAAAATTTTTTTAAACCATAGACTCACTTTATGTTTTAGAAGATTTATTTAAAAGTGAAACTTAGGTCGGGCATAGTGGCTCATGCCTGTAATCCCAGCACTTTGGGAGGCCTAGGCTGGCAAATAACCTGAGATCAGGAGTTCAAGACCAGCCTGACCAACTTGGCAATACCTCATCTCTACTAAAAATAAAAAAATTAGTTAGGTGTGGTGGTGCCTGCCTGTAATCCCAGTTACTCAAGAGGCTGAGACGTGAGAATCACTTGAACACAGAAGACAGGGGTTGCAGAGAGCCGAGATCATGTTACTGCACTCCAACCTGGGTGACAGAGTGAGACTGTGTTTCAGTAAATAAATAAATAAATAAATGTGAAACTTTATAGCACTATTTCATAATGTCTATCCATTGACCAAAAAATAGAAAATAACTATAATGCAAATTAGTTAACAAAGGCGCTCATGTTTCCCACTGGAAAATAACTTCGTTTTTGCTGTCATATAGGCCTAGAGTAAATATTTGTTTTGTTTTTTCTTTTTCTTTTTGAGATGGAGTCTTGCTCTGTCACCCAGGCTGGAGTGCAATAGCACAATCTCTATTCACCACAATCTTTGCTTCCTGGGTTCAAGAGATTCTCCTGCCTCACCCTCTCAAGTGGCTGGGATTGCAGGTGTGCACTACCATGCCTGACTATTTACTTTATTTTATTTATTTTTAATAGAGACAGGGTTTCATCATGTTTGCCAGGTTGGTCTTGAACTCCTGACCTCATGATCCACCCGCCTCAGCCTCCTAAAGTGCTGAGATTACAAGCTTGAGCCACCAGACCCAGCTTAAATATTTATGTTTTATATGTAGAATTCCAATATTTGATTGGTGACCCTGGGTAGTCTTTTGTCATATTATAAACTCAGTTTTCTTGCTGGTAAAATAGAGATAATTTCACCTAACTTTTAGTGTTGTTCTAAAAAATATAAGCATAATAAAATGATATGAGAAAACTAAACAGCAATACTGGGACAAAGTAGGCAATCAGTAAATAGCAGATCTTATCATACTCATCCATGTGTTAAACTGTTTTCTGCAATTTTCTCATCTCCACCTGCTAAAATCTTACTCAAGATCTAAATTTAAAAATTACTTCTTCCTCCAAGATTTGTTCTATTTTCCTTACTATAAACAAAAAATTATTCTAACATTTTGAATAATTTAAAAGCAAAAACATAAAAAAGAAAAATTAAAAATGCAAACATTCTTTGTCTTTTATTGCATGATTTATCTCAGTTTTAAAAGAAACAAGGTATAATTAATCCAAATAGTGACTTTTTTTTCAGTTAAGAGATGTTTTCATGAAACTGGTTTGTTTTTTAATTAACAGAAGAAAGATTTTACATTGTATTATGATTTATTGTGTTATGACAATATATACACACAAATTGCAGGAGAGAAATTTTTTAAAACAGACTAGTGAGACTAAGGAGATTATAACTACAGGCCCTAATGACTATAATAAAAAAGCTCCTATAAAGAACCAAATTGTGTTCATGCATATTTTTTAGTTTTACTTGAAACAGAATGTCAAGCACACTAAAATTTGCCAGAGTAAGTGCTTCTCCTTTTAATGACCTGAGACATATTTTGTTTCTGTACAATTGGATAAATTCCTATCAGGACAGCAGGCTATTAAACCTGAAGAGATCAGAGTCCCAAGCTAGAATAATGGCAAATGACTAATAAACATCTTCACCCACATCATAATTTTTCCTAGTATTATTAACATATTTCAAATAAGGTTGTGTAATTAGTAAGTAGGTATTTAAGGTAGTTTAAAAATGAATTCCACTGTTTATTACTTTTTATTATTTTTACATAGAATTCTTTCAGTTTTTTAACCATTCAAACTTTGGCAAATATACAAGACAATAACTGAACATCTCCCAAGCAGGTTAAGTAAAAAATACATAGTATAAAACCAGTTCTTCCCCACAATTAAATTCAAGAGCAATAAAGTAGCAGATATGCATTACCCCAATTCTTACCTGATAATATTTTGTCTTATTTAATTTCAGTTTATGCTGAAGATAAAAATGTGAAGATTTTTTCCCTATGATTCCTGCAGGCATTATTTGCACTCAGAGGTTGTACCTTTCTTTTAACACTTTGCATCATTTTTCAAATGCTGTTGTAACAAATTAGCACACATTTAGTGATTCAAAACAGCACAAATTCCTTGCACGTCTGTAAGTTAGAAATCCAACATGGTTCTCACTTGGCTAAAATCAAGGTATTAGCAGAGCTGCTTTCCTTATGGAGGTTCTGGAAAGAACTTATTTTCTTGCCTTTTCCAGCTTTTAGAGACAAACTGCATTCATAGTGCTTTCTCCTTCTTTGAAGCCAGCAATGTCTCACCTCTGACACAGACAGAGAATGCTCACTGCTTTTAAGGACACAAGTGATTAGACTGGACTCACCTAGATAATCCAGGATAATCTCTCAAAGCCCATACCATTAATCATATTGACAAATGTGAATATGTAAGGTCACTTATTCACAGTTGCCAGATACTAGGACTGCAACATCTTTGGAGGTCATTTTTCTGCCTTTCATACACTGTAAACTAAGAAGGTTGGTATGCTTTTACTATGAGGATTACCTGTTGCTATTGTTTTGCTACAAGTGTGTTTGGCAAGGGTCTGGGGAAAGCAATAAAAGAACAACTTTTCATTCTACCTTGTTAATAGTGAATCACTTAGAATGGTTTACATATTTTAGGAAGAAAAACGAGAGAACGTAAATAATGAATGCAAAAGTGTATAATCTTTGGATCCTTTATTTCCATGAGGCCAAGAAACTGTAGTTCTGGGATTTAATCCCAGGCAGCTGGGTTGCAGAGGATCTCAACTATTAACCACCATTCTATAGAGCACTTTATGCAGTGCAAGAAATATTCCCCAACTGAATAAGTTGATATCAGACTTAAATAATCAAATGTATATGAAAGACACAGCACAGTACTTAAACCAAGGTCACTACTCAAGGCTGCTAATCACCCTACCTCGGAACACATCTGTTTAATCCAAGGTAAAACAGAATAATAGTAAGATGCCAGAGAAGACTTCCTTGGGAATGAGAGAAAACAAGAGAAGGAAAAATTAGGCAGAAGAAGATGGAGAAGAAAGAGGGACATGCTTTCTCCATTTGGCAAGGGACCATACAGGGTAGTGGCTAAAAGCAGAGACTTTCTAGAACAAGATTTGAACATTGTGTGCATTCAATGTAAATATCAGCTTGAATCTTGTATTTAATGTTTCTCAAAATGTTTGGATATTTATCTTCCCTAAGTGCACTGCTCCTTAAGTAAATGGTTATCTGTCTCTTTGTGGAAGGACTGGGGAAAATTATTACACTATATATTTAAGAAATGGTTTGGTTAGCTTCCTCCTGAGGAACTGTTCTTTTCTTCAAAAAATGGGTCTAAGTCTATGTATTAGTCTGTTTTCACACTGCTGATAAAGACATACCTGAGACTGGGAAGAAAAAGAGGTTTAATTGGACTTACAGTTTCACATAGCTGGGAAGGCCTCAGGATCATGGTAGGAGGGGAAACGTACTTCTTACATGCTGGCAGCAAGAGAAAATGAGGAAGAAGCAAGCAGAAACCCCTGAGAAACACAGTAGATCTCATGAGACTTATTCACTATCATGAGAGTAGCACAGGAAAGCCTGGCCCCCATGATTCAGTTACATCCCCTGGGTCCCTACCACATGTGGAAATTCTGGGAGATACAATTCAAGTTGAGATATGGGGTTGGGGGACACAGCCAAATCATATCATCTGTCCCTGGCCCCTCCAAATCTCATGTCCTCACATTTCAAAACCAATCATGCCTTCCCAACAGTCCCCCCAAATCTTAGCTTATTACCTAAAAGTTCACAGTCCAAAGTCTCATCTGAGACAAGGCAAGTCCCTTCAGCCTACGAACCTGTAAAATCACAAGCAAGCTAGTTACTTCCTAGATACATTGGAGGTACAAGTATTGGGTATAGAGAGCTGTTCAAAATAAGAGACACTGGCCAAAATAAAGGGGTTATGGGGCCCATGCAAGTCCGAAATCCAGTAGGGCAGTCAAATTGTAAAGCTTCGACACGACCTCCTTTGACTCTAGGTCTCATATTCAGGTCATGCTGATGCAAAAGGTAGGTTCCCATGGTCTTGGGCAGCTTCACCCCTGTGGCTTTGCAGGGTGTAGGCTTCCTCCTGGCTGCTTTCACGGACTGGCATTGAATGTCTGGAGCTTTTTCATGGACATGGTGCAAGCTGTTGGTGGATCTGGGGTCTGGAGGATGGTGGCCCTCTTTTCACAGCTCCACTCAGCAGTCTCCCTGCATTTCCCTTTCCCACTGCCCTAGTAGAGGTTCTCCAGGAGGTCTTCACCCTGCAGCAAATTTTTCTTGGGCATCCATGCATGTCCATACATCTTCTGAAATCTAGGCAGATCCCAAATCTTGGTTCATGACTTCTATGCACCTGCAGGCTCAATACCACATGGAAGCTGCCAAGGCTTGGAGCCTCGACCCATTGAAGCCATAGCTGGAACTCTACATTGGCACCTTTCAGCCATGGCTGGAGCAGTTGGAACACAGGTCACAAACCCCTAGGCTGCACAAAGTATGGGGACCCTAGGCCAAACCCTTGAAACCATGTTTCCTTCCTGGGTTTCAGACCTGTGATGAGAGGGGCTGCTGCAAATCTCTGACATAGCCTGAAGACATTTTCCCTGTGGTCTTGGGGATTAACATTAGGCTCCTTGCTACTTATGCAAATTTCTGCAGGCAGCTTGAATTTCTCCTCAAAATATGAGTTGTTTTTTTCTACTGCATTGTCAGGCTCCAAATTTTCCAAACTTTTATGCTGTGTGTATTCTTTTTGAAACAATGCTTTTAACAGCTCCCAAGCCATCTTTTGAATGCTTTGTTGCTTAGAAATTTCTTCCTTCATTTGTTTTATTTGTTTTAGGATTCTATCATCTCAATTGAGTACATTTGTATCAAACTCTCTAACTCTGACCCCCAGTCCATAGGAGAAAGCCATAAAACTGCATGATAGGCACCTATGAATTCTTTTTAATTACAACTTCTTCAAAAATTTAAAATTATTCAAATATAAAATAAAGGTTATTAAAAATAAAATGCTAATCACTATTATGTAATTGATACTGTTTTATGTACATTGTTCAAAACGACACTTTTAATGCATATTGTAATTGTCTTGTATGTAATACAATCTAGTAGAACTGCATTTTTTTCTAACATAATTTTGAGTATTATTAATTATAGTTGCTATAAGCATTATGATGTAATACAGAGAAATAAGTCTAAAATTGTATAATCAATTCAATCTTGTCAATGGTTGTATCATTAAGGATCTGCTAACCTATCTAAGTACCTTGGTCAATTGGATTATAAAAGATACCACCTCACTTCTTGATTGCAACTGAATAGAAAGCATTCCATGATAGGCTGGGTGCAATGTCTCATGCCTGTAATACCAGCAGTTTGGAAGGCTGAGGCGGGTGGATCACTTGAGGCCAAGAGTTTGAGACCAGCCTGGTTGACACGACAAAACCCTGTCTCTACTAAATATCCAAAAAGATTACCTGAGCATAGAAGTGTGTGCCTGTAATCTCAGCTACTCGGTAGTTTGAGACATGAGGATTGCTTGAACCTGGGAGATGGAGATTGCAGTGAGCCATGATCATACTACTGCACTCCAGCCTGGGTGACAGAGTAAGACTCTGTCTTAAAACAAAACAAAAAGAAGTACGAGTGTACTTTACTGAGCCACCATGAACAAAGGCAAAAAGGCATTGGCATCACCAGTGATGACCAAAATGAAAATTTTCCAACAACAATGCCACATTAATATGGAATCAGAAGGAGCAGTGTAGCAATTACAGAAAGGGAGAGAAAGAACATTAATTGTTTCTGACAGTCTTATCTCTGTGTTTGAAATTCTCCAGATTGTGGAGAAAACAAATTGCCCATTAAGTAACTCATACACTGCAATTACATTCAATAATCTTTCTAAGTTTATTTCTGCATAAGTTGTATTTTACTTGTGCAGAAAGCAAAAAACAGGTGATAACAGGTAAGGCAGAAGATGAAGTCAAAGTCCATTTTATATGGAGAAGAAAAATTTATTGGCATACTTATTAAAAATTATAGTTCACTCCCAGGTACTACATTCTATCAAAGTAAAATGTAAGAAAGGTGAAATATTATAAGGATTAAAAAAAAAGAACCAATGATACTAACAGAAATTTGAGGGTAGGAGATTTAAAAAAATAAATATAGTTAGATAATATAAAATTAAACATAAATTATATTATATTAAAAGCAAAATTAATAAATACTTCAAACCTCATTTCTTAATCATTTTATTATAATCTGTGCTCTTTACATTATTTGTATCTATTACATTTATATGGTGGAAATGCCATGTAGTAGCACAATACTGCTTATCTCTTCCCAAAGTCATATTAGTAGCTTAAAATTGGTCGTGGTGGGAATACCCATTTCATGGAAACTAGCAAATGCTGTAAGTCAAGGCACTCTCCTCTCTGTTGAATTGTTGGTTGTTAAACAATTTCCAGCACATCACTGCATGCCACTTTACATAAAACCATTTTTCCTTCAAGATGAAAAACCATTTTTCCTTTGTCAACACTGAAGAAATAGAGTGTAATCCTTCCCAGGAATATGTACAGATGGATCTCCTGCCTTTCCAGGAATCCAGGGCCGGACTTTGTAAAACTCCTGGTCCTCTGTGTGAGCCTAAGCAGCTGCTCTGCAAAGACTCCATGCAGCTCTGTGTATCAGACCCATGGCCCTGGTGCCATGGGCTCACAAGGGGATCTCCTGATCCACAGGTTACAAAGATCCATAGAAGCAGCCTGGTTTCCCCAGTGGGGTCACACTATCACTCACTACTTCCCTTGGCTAGTTGCACCCCACCACACTACCACCTCCAGCCCCTGCTGCTTTTCTTCATCTCTGTGGGTTGAGTCCCAATGTGAGAATCTGGATATTTCAGTTGAAAGTGCCCCTTTTCATTCTTCTTCATGAGTGCCACAGACCACTGCTGCTTCTAATCGGCCTTCCTGGATTAGGTGAACAATACTGTGTTCAGTATTATTTACTAGTCTTCTTTATTTTCTGAAGCTTCCTCCTTCAGTGATTTGGAAGTAAAAAGTAGCTTTTATTTAAATAATACTGGAATTTTTAGCTGATTAATGAGATCCTTTTGTATTCAATATTTTTGATGGAATATTAGGTAGAAGAGCACATGCATACCTAACTTGATACCGATATGCTATTAGGAAAATGTACTATTTAAATGTGAAATGCTTTCAATTTTCTATGCAAACTGTCATGATCCTAAAATATAGACATAAACAAAGAGCTAAAATTGAAAAAGCAAAAGAGACTCAATAGTGTTTCCTCTGAAGTTCTTTGGAATTACCAATGACTTTTATATTTGACTACCACATCTGCAGCTCGGGTTAAAGCAGATTACACTTTCATTATAGAAGTATAAACTGTTATTTAAAAAAAATAGTTTAAAATTGTGCCTTTTTTTTTTATAGGGACATTCATTTATTTTGCAATTCACTTTATAAGGATATTCAAATTTCATTCATTTTCCTGTTACCAAAAGTTTGTCTTTGATAGTACTTATATTAAATGGCCAGGTTTCTAAGACTACTAAGATAATAGCTAGTAAAGCAAAACAAAGCCAATAACGAATCAATCCACCAAAAAATAAAAACAGAATGCTTGGTGTCTTGGAAGGCAATTTGTAATATTCCACAAAGTGAAGAGTTGATGTCAAATCTTGCATTATTAAATGACTTTTCTCAGAAATTACCTTGACACATTTTTGAAGCATTTTTTTTCCATCAATAAATCGATTTCCACCTAAGTGGTAAAATAAAGTTCAACTTGATTGTTATAGTGACAAAGATTATGCTGTCAAATCAGATGGACCTATGTGAAGGCATTTTTTTAGACAAATATAGAAAATTAAGTGCGAAAGAGAAGCACAAAAATAAAACTCTAATGTTATAAGCTTCAAAGAGAATTTTTCTCGCTTTTTTCTTTAAAATGGAGTTTACAACAGTTGACTCAATCTATTCTAGAAAATAGTATAAAACAAAATTTATTTTCTCATTGACTTAAAAATTCCATTTTGGTCATTTTGAATGTCTGAGAAATATTTATTTTCTATATTGTTTTATATTCTCATTGTTAATATTATTTGTTTTTACCTTCTAATCTTGTAAGGTTTTATTCTCACAGCTTTTCATTTTCTATGACTCTTGTTATTTCTAAGTCATTCTGTGGAACCATTTATAGCTAATGGAACAGATCTGTATCCTTGGATTGTTTCAACAGATTTGGTTTGCCTCTCTGGGTTGTAACTTCCTATGGTAATTTCTAGCTCCAGCTCTGACTCTGGAATAGATGTTCAATAAATATCTACTAAGAAGATGAATAAACTTCTTGCCCTAGAAAATTTGACAACCTATTTGTAAGGTATATAAGTCATAGTTTCTATACATTATGAAGTCTACAGATTAAAGTGTAATAATTTATTGAAATTAAATTTATCAGTAAAAAAGTAGATGACTTCGTTGTATTCATCAAATGAGGCATTGATTGTATAATAGTAGATTTGTAATATGAGCTCCCAGTTGATACAATCCATTACTCTCAGTCTAAGAAGTGCATGCTACACAGGTAATGTGAACTCAGAGTCATTAAATACTAGGAATTCAAGTTAAAAGTCAAGGGCTTGACAACATGTCAACTTAGAAAATTACATCGATAAATATGTGCCTTTGTGAGATAACTATTAGATTGGTGCAAAGTAATTGCGGTTTCTGCCATTAAAAAGTAATGGTTAAAACTGTAATTTTATTTTTGCACCAACCTAATGCTGTCAAGAAGGCAAATGAAAACAAAAACAAAAAACACCGGAGTAAAATATCAAGTCTCCAGTCTGGGTGGGATGGATTTGATATTTTTGCCCCCCCTAAAATTTATATGTTATGTCTAATCCCCAAAGTAATGCTATTTGGAGGTGGGTACTTTGGGAGATAATTCGGTCATGAAGGTATGACCGTCACGCACAGGATTAATATTTTTAAGAAGTGGAGACACAGGATATGAGGATCTCTTTTTGCTTTATGCCATGTGAGGATACAATGAGAAGACAGCCACTGGGGGACTTGGGTAAGAGCAAAATGACACAATAGAAGGCTCCACCGATTGTCTGTTACACAAGAACACTATTTAACAGCTATCTAAAAAGCACCTTCATAAAAACGAAAAACCAGTTGATCACTTACAGTATCCAGTTTTAACTTTGTATAACTGAGAGAGGCTCTGAGGAGGTAGCAAAAAAGTTGTGAATCACCAAGCCCACCCCTCCCCAACCCTGGCAGTGACGGCCTGGTACAGAGAATATTTCTGTGCCCTGGGGAAAGAGAAATCACAGTGACTGTGAGGCATTGAACGCAGTGCTGCCCTTTTATAATAGAAAGTAAAACTGGACCACACTCAGCTGTCGCCTGCCTACAAAGGGATCATTTAAGCCAGCCCTAGCCAGAAGCAACTCATCAATCCCAGTGGCTGGAACTTGACTTTCGACAAGCCTTGCTACTGTGGACTAAAGGGCTCTGGGGATCAAAATAAACTTGAAATACAGTTCAGGCCACAAAGACTGCAACTCCTAGGTGAGTTCTAGTGCTGAACTGGGTGAAAGACAGTGAACTAGGGGAATACTGACCCGCTGAGACACCAGCATTGTGGCTAAGAGAGTGCTGGCATCACCCCTCAGCTAACTCCAGGCTGCAACGCTCAGGGCTCCAAAAGAGATCTTTTCCTTCTACTTGAGAGGTGGAGAAGAAAGAATAGGGAAGACTTGTCTTGCATCTTGGATACAAGCTTAGCTACAGCAGAACAGGGTACTGGTCAGAGTTGTGAGGTTACCTTTCTAGACCTAGCTCCTGGAAGACATTTCTTTTTTTTTTTTTAATTTTTTTTTATTGCGTTTTAGTTTTTGGGGTACATGTGCAGATCATGCAAGATAGTTGCATAGGTACACACATGGCAGTGTGTTTTGCTGCCTTCCGCCCCTTCACCCACATTTGGCATTTCTCCCCATGCTATCCCTCCCCTGCTCCCCTCCCACACTGTCCCTGCCCTATTTCCCCCAATAGACCCCAGTGTGTAGTACTCCCTTCCCTGTATCCATGTGTTCTCATTGTTCATCACCCACCTATGAGTGAGAATATGCGGTATTTCGTTTTCTGTTCTTGTGTCAGCTTGTTGAGAATGATGTTCTCCAGATTTATCCGTGTCCCTACAAAGGACACGAACTCATCGTTTTTGATAGCTGCATAATATTCCATGGTGTATATGTGCCACATTTTTCCAGTCCAGTCTATCATCGATGGGCATTTGGAAGACATTTCTAAACACAGCCTGGGCCACAGAGGAATGCGTTACGTTGAAGGGAAGGACTCAGTCCTGATAGCATTCATTGTCTGCTAACTGAGGAGCCCATGGGCCCTGAATAACCAGCGGCAATACTTAGAAACTGAGAGCCTTAGGTGAGACACTGAAACCTGCTGGCTTCAGTCAAGACTCAGCACATCACTGGCTGTGGTTGCTTTGGGGTGAGACTGCTTCTGTTTGAAAAAAGTAGAGGGACACTAAAAGGGATTTTGGTCTTACACCTTAGGTACCAGCATAGCCATAGGCGGGTAGAACACCAAGTGGGTTTTTGGGGTCCCCGATTCTACAACTTGGCTCTTAGATAGCATTTCTGGACCTACCCTGGCCCAGAGGGGAGCCCATTGCTCTAAAGGGTGAGCCTCATGTCAGGCAGTATTCACCACAAGCTGAATGGAGAATACTTGGGCCTTGCGGGGACGTCAGCAGTAGTCTGGCAGTACTCTCCATGGGCCTGTGGTCGTGGTCGCCACAGAGCGAGGCTTTTCTGCCTTTGTAAAGAGGAGAGAATAGCGGGGCATACTGCATCTTGTGGTTTGAGTGCACAGTTCAGCTGCAGAACAGTGAAACACCAAGAAGACTTTCAAAGTTTTGACTCTAGTCCCTGGCTCCTGCATGGCATTTCAGGATCTCCCTGTGGCTTAAGGAAAGCTGCTGCCTAAAAGATAAGAACACAAGCCTGGCTGGCTTCGCCATCTGCTGATTGTAAAGCCCTAGGCCTTTGAGTGAACATAGGCAGTATCCTGGGAGTTATGGCAGGCCTTGGGTGAGACCCAGTGCTGTGCTGCCTTCAAATCTGACCCAGCACAGTACTAATGGTGGTGGACACAGGGATGCTTGTGTCATTGCACCGCTAGCTTTAGATGGTCAGAACACAGAATGAGAGACTCCAGTTGTTTGATAGAATATAAACAAAGAGAAAAGAGTGATAGAATGTAAAGAAAGAGAAAAGAGAAAAGAATGCCTGATAACCCAGAGCATTCTTCTAGACCTTGTCCCCCAGACCATAAAGACAGTATCTCTATAAATCTGCTAGAACCACAGTGTTACTGGGTTTGAGGAGCCCTGTAAAGTAGATCCAGCTGAGATCACAACACACGTGTCCTTTCGAATATCTGGAAAGCCTTCCCAAGAAGGACAGGTACAAACAAGCCCAGACTGCAAAAACTAAAATAAGCACCTGACTCTTAATGTAAGAGGCAGATGAACTGAGACTTGCTGGCTTCAGAAAGTATCAAACCATCCAGGAAAACACGACCTCTTCAAATATACTAAATGAACTAAGGCACCAGGGACCAATCCTGGAAAAACAGAGAGATATGTGATCTTTCAGACAGCAAATTCCAGTAGCTGTGTTGAGGAAACTCAAAGTGATTCAAGATAACACAGATAAGGAATTCAGAATTCTATCAGATAAATTTATCAAAGAGATTGAAATAAAAAAAAGCAAGTGGAAATTCTGGGGCTGAGAAACACAATTGACATACTGAAGAATGCATGGGAATCTTTTAATAGCAGAGTTGATAAAGCAGAAGAATCAGTGAGCTTGAAGACAAGCTGTTTGAAAATATTCAGACAGAGGAGATAATAATAATAATAAAAAACATATCTACATGATCTAGAAAGTAGCCTCAAAAGGGCAAATCTAAGAGCTGGCCTTAAAGAAGCAGTAGAGAAAGAGATAGGGGTAGAAAGTTTATTCAGAGCGATAATAAAGACATCACCATAACCCTAGGGAAAGGTATCAATATCCATGTACAAGAAAGATACAGAACACAAAGCAGTAAACCACTTCAAGGTATTAATAATCAAACCTCCAAAAATCAGGATAAAGAAAGGATCCTAAAAGCAGAAAGAGAAAAGAAGCAACATACAGTGAAACTCCAATATGTCTATTTTTTAGTGGAAATCTTACAGGCCAGGAGGGAGAGGAAAGACATATTTAAAGTAATGATGGAAAATAATTTTTACCCTAGAAAAGTAGATCTCTTGGAAATGTCTTTCAAACATGAAGGAGAAATGCAGACTAGCCCAGAGAGACAAAAGCTTAGGGATTTCATCAACATCAGACCTGTCCTACAAGAAATGTTAAAAGGAGTACTTCATTCAGAAAGAAAAGAACATTAATGAGCAATAAGAAATCATTTGAAGGTATAAAACTCACAGGTAATAGTACATACATGAAAAACACAGAATATTATAATACTGTGACTGTGATGTGTACTTTTATATAGAAAGACTAAACAATGAAGCAATTAAAAATAACTACAACTTTTCAAGCCATGGACAGTACAAGAATACATAAGTAGAAACAACAAAAAGTTAAAGAACAGGGGAATGAAGATAAGGTGTAGAGTTTCAATTCGTTTTCTTCTTGCTTGTTTATGCAAACAGTGTTAGGTTGTTAACAGGGTAAAACAATGAGTTGTAAGATTGTGTTTGCCAGCCTCATGGAACGTCCAAACAAAAACATGTAACAGATACACAAAAAGTAAAAAGCAAGAAACTAAATCACATCACCAGAAACAATCATCTTTACTACCAGAAGACAGGGAGGAAAGAAAGAAGGACGAGAAGACCACAAAACAACCAGACAAAATGTAACGAAGTGGCAGGAGTAAATCCTTACTTAAAAATGATGTTGAATGTTAATGGACTAAACTCTCCAATCAAAAGACATAAACTGGCTGAAGGGATGAAAAAACAAGACTCAGTGATCTGTTGCCTACAGGAAACACACTTTGCCTGTGAAGACACACATAGACCAAAAATAATAAAGTGGAAAAATAAGCCAAAAAGAGGACAGGAGTTATTATACTTGTATCAGACAAAATAGATTTCAAGAAGAGACAAAGAAGGTAACCATATAATGATACAGAGGTCAATTCAGCAGGGTAATATAATTTTAAATATATATGCACCCAGCACTGGAGCACCCAAATATATAAAGTATCATTAAGGCTAAAGAGAGAAATATACATCAATTCAGTAATAGTTTGAGACTGCAGCACCTCACTTTTAGCATTGGACAGATCTTCCAGATAGAAATCAACAAAGGAACATCAGAGTTAAACTACACTATAGACAAAATGGACCTAATAGATATTTACAGAGCATTTCATCCAGTGGCTGCAGGATACATATTCTTTTTCTCAGCACATTTATGACAAACAAGTCATAAATCATTTAAGAAATTGAAATAATATCAAGCATTTCTCTGACTATGATCCAATAAACCTAGGAATCAAGAACAATAGGAATTTTGGAAACTGTGCAAATACATGGAAATTAAACAATATGCGTCTGAACAAGCAGTGAGTTACCAAAGAAATTAGGAAGAAAATTAAAAATTTTTGAAACAAATGATAATGGATCCACAACATACCAAAATGTGTGAGATACAGCATAGACAGTACTAAGAGGAAGTTTATAGCTATAAGTGTCTACATCAAACAAGAAGAAAAGCTTCAAATAAACAACTTAACAATGCATCTTAAAAAACTAGAAAAATGAGAGCAAACCAAACCCAAATTAGAAGAAAAGAACAGAGCAGAAATAAATGAAATTCAAATGAAGAAAACAATAAAAAAGATCAGTGAAACAAAAAGTTGATTTTTTGAACAATTAACAAATTTGAGAAGACAGCCATTGGCAAATCAGGAAGTGAGTCCTGAGCTGTTTGACAGCCAATCTCCTGGTGCCCTGATTTTGGACTTCTCAGTCTCCAGAATTATAAAAAACTGTTTGTTGTTTAAACCATTCAGTCTATGATCCAAATGGACTAAGACATTGGGGCTGAAGTCCTTATACACATTCTCTAGGTTCACCTGAAATCTCAGAGACCCTGAAACACTTACTTAAGAAGCTGTGTTTTTACCATTGAATCAGCAGTATGATCTTAGCCTTGGCAACAGTAGCGTAGTGAAGACCAGAGTCTTGTTCTAATAAATACACCTTGGCTGGCATAACTGTAGAATAGAATCATTCCTCTTGCCTCCCCTTTGGTGTTTCCTCTCTGCACCTTATGGCTATTTCTGATAAAAATAACCACAAGATGCAGAGAGGCTGCATGTTGGGAAGGAGAGTAAGGAGCTGAAGATTCCACAGTTTTATAGTTTTGAGGTCATCAAGAAGTTCTTTCTTCTTTTCTTTTGTTAGGGGTTTTACTTGGAATTCTTGAACCTAAGAAATTTAGGAAACAGTTATTACAACTTTAAAAAGAATACTAGTGAGAAAATAAACTTTGTAAGCCAGAGTTGGATTTTCAGTGTCATGTAATATATTATCACAGCAAAAGCACAGGATTTGGGATCAGGAGACTTCAATTGTAGTCCCATCTCTGCCATTGACCAGCAATGTAACTCTGTGGACCTAATTTATTCATCAGTACAATGAGGTATTTAAAATATTGTATCTTTGCAGTCACACATTGCATGATACTACTATGGCTCTCACCACTCTTGTTAAATAAAGCATTCAATCCTGAACTGAACTCTGAATCCGTAGTACTGCACTTGCTTTAAAATATATTTAGCTACTTCTTTAAAAAATGAGAAATAACACATGCATTCCTTTCTGAAGCCACTGGGCTTTATATCAACTTGTTTTTGACAGTTTCATACTTAAAGGACAACATATATCAAGGGGATGGTCCTCTCTGTAACTCTTGACGTATTTTACATCACCATACCAAAACACTTTCAGCTACTTATGCCAATGGTATGGTGGTAGTCAAGGTCTTAAAGTGTCCTTGGTTGACTTAAGCAAAATGGAGTTTTCTGTGCTTCTTAACACTTTGTATTATAAAGTATATATCTTATAGTGAGAATTGTGGGTAGAAAACTGCAATCTGATAAAACAAATACATCTTTTTGCAGAACACAGAAATCAGTACTGAAATTGTGTATGAGTATCCTTGAAAGCTTTAAAGGTCACTATGTTTTCCAGTGACAGTGGTAGGTTAATGCTCAATATTGCATTTGAGTAGCACTGATTTATTAAAACATAGTGTAGAAAAATAAGGTGGCCTAGCTGAAGACTAAATTAAGAAATTTGGTGAAGTCTAGATGTTTTCCAAAATTTAGTCTGAATTAAGTATTGCTGATGCCAATAACTATTCTGCTTTTTCTATATTGATGCTGTTTCTTCCAAAGCAATTGCTATGGTTTGTAAGTATAAAGTTAGTCAAATATAGATGTTCTTGATTTATTCCTAAAGAATAATTTATGATCTTGTTGAAGAAGGATTTATTGTTCTTCAAGTAACAACATAAAATTCATGTTTTCTCCAATAAATCTAAAAAGTCATGGATTAAAATGTAGCTGCAAATGCAACAGCCAACTTGCACAAATCTCAAAAACATTATGCTGAACAAGAAAAGCCCCTCCACTTCCATACCAACCTATGGTGATATATTTAAGAAAGTATTTTATTTTGGAAAGGCATAGAGAATGGGAGCAAGGATCATGGATTTCCTTAAAAGGGGCATAAAGGGTATTTTCTAGGGCGATAGCAGTGATTTATATCTTCTTTTGTGCAGTCTTTATACAGGTATAATACAAGTATTAAAATTCATTGACCTAAACACTTATGATCTATGAATTTTATTGCATGGAAGTTGTACTCCAATAAGAAATGATGCAAAAAAGAATATTCTGAAAAATTGATATTTGTATACAAAAACAATTATTAAAACTTGCAAGTAAAAAACAATGGGGGCCAGGCTTGGTGGCTCATGCCTGTAATCCCAGCACTTTGGGAGGCCGAGGTTGGCGGATTGAGATAATCCTTGCCAACATGGTGAAACCCTGTCTCTGCTAAAATACAAAAAAATAGCCAGAGAGGTGGTGCATGTCTGTAATCCCAGTTATTCGGGAGGCTGAGACAGGGGAATCTCTTGAACCCAGGAGGAGAAGATTGCAGTGAGCCAAGATTGCACCACGGCACTCCAGCCTGATGACAGAGCAAGACTCTGTCTCAAAAAAAAAAAAATAATAAAAATAAAAATAAAAATAAAAATAAAAAAGGCCAGGCGTGGTGGCTCATTCCTGTAATCCCAGCATTTTAGGAAGCTGAGGTGGGCAGATCACGAGGTCAGGAGTTTGAGAACAGCTTGACCCACATGGTGAAACCCCATCTCTACTAAAGATGCAAAAAATTAGCCTGGCGTGGTGGCAGATGCCTGTAGTCCCAATTATTTGGGAGGCTGAGGCAGGAGAATTGCTTGAACCTGGGAGACAGAGGTTGCAGTGAGCCAAGATTGTGCCATTGAACTCCAGCCTGGCACTCAATCATTTGAAGTTTATAGAAATTGTCCTGAAGACAAATGGCAAGTGTAAAAAATATTTATTAAAATAAATTTACAAAATCTCTGCAGTGAGAGTCTGAGGCATTTAGGTCACAGTCCACTCTCTCCATCCCCAGCTCAGAACAAAAGAAGCCACACTCAAAGTGTGTGCAACTTAGAACAGTGGGCTCTTTATTTCCCCAGATACCAGTTTAGACTATATAGGCTTAGCTTGAGATAAGCCTACTGTTAGCATTTCTCTCCCCCACTCAGTTACATGTTTTAGAATCTTTATTCTACACCAGAAAAGTTGAGATGTCTGGGGCTTTCTTCTTCCATTTATCTGTAAATGACAGTGTGGACATTCTACCCTAGGAACTGCAGGCCAAGAATACTAAGCCCCAATCACTTATGCTTTAACTTACTCATGGGGAGAGATTTTATTCCAAGAGAGGCAAGGCTACAGTAACAAAGGCTAATGACCCCACCCTGTACCCCGCTTGTATAGCATGATATCTGAGAGAAGTAAGTCTTTATTCCCATCTACAGTATGATAGCAGTAGTGCAGGTTTTGCTCAGAGAGAGAAGCAGACCTTAAGAACAGAGAGTTCCATAGCTCTCCTCAAGAAAATTGCCTTTATTTGGAACAGCGTGTGAGGAAGTCCAAACCTAAGGGCACTGTTGAAAACCATAGGGATTTTGGTGGTAAACATTCAAGTAAAAGTTGATGGGTTCCTTAGAAAAGCAAGCTAAACTATAGACAAGCTAGAGGTTTACAAAAGTACCAGAAAAAGAGAACACTAAGAGGAGCCCTGCTCCAGTCAGAACAAGTCCTAAAGATTAATCTGAAAAATTGCTCTTGCAGGATCCAGAATTTAGTTGAATCAGACTTAGAAGTAACTTATGCTGCAAGGCACTGTTGAGAACACTATGGTAATCATCATGGAGGTAATTAGCTGAATATGTTACCAACACAGGAAGACAAATTAAAAGAAGAGAGATCAAGAAAAGAGATGGTTCAAGAAAGCCCACCTAAAGTCACTGTCATAACACAGTGCCAGGATCTGGATCTTTGTGTCTTTCCCAAATTCATATGCCAAAACCTTATCCCCGAATGCAGTAATAGTAAAAATTGGGGCCCTTAGGAAAAGGTGATTAGGTCATAAGGGTGGAACCCTTATGAATGGGGTTAATCTCCTTGTAAAAAGATCCAAGCAAACTTTCTGTCACTCTGTCATGTAAGGATACAGCGAGAAGTCACCGTTTATAAAGAAATGAACCCTCATCAGATGCCAAATCTGCCTGAACCTTGATCATGGACTTCCTGGCCTCCAGAATCATGAGAAATAAATGTTTGTTGTTTCAGTTTATGTTGTTTTGTTGTAACATCCTGATGAGTTAAGACACGGGTGCATACATTCAAGACTAAGGAATGGGATCAGGAATTACACATTATGGGGAAAGTAGACTTCCCTTAAATAGTTCAGACAAGTTGCTAAACAAATAACCCACCAAACAATAATGGGAACATGGAGGGGAGAAGGATATCAGCATCCAGAGGTGCTACAACATGTTATTTAAAATCTCCAGTTTTTAACAAAAAATTTATGGGGCATGATATAAAAAAAAAAAATGTAACCCATACATAAGACCAAAAAGCAGGCCACAGAAACTCCCAATAAAGGTAATCAGGTGTCATATTTGACAGAAAAGACTTCAAGGAAGTAGTTTTAAACATGTTCAAAGAATGAAAGTAAGTCATATTTCAAAAAGTGAAGAAAGGTATGATGACTATGTCTTCTCAAGAAGAGAATATCTATAAAAAATAGAAATTATAAAAAGAAATATACAGTTTTTAAAAAAAGTCCAATTATCATCTTTTACAGATGATAGCCTAATGTTTAGAGAAACCTAAGACTTCATAAATAAACACTTAGAATTTCTAAATTCAGTAAATGTTTAAGAAACTAAATTAGCATACAAAAATCAGTAGTGTTTCTATATACTAACACCTATCAATCTGAAGAAGAAATCAAGGAAGCAATTTCATTTTTAATAGGTACAAAAAATGCCTAAGAACAAAATTAACTAAAGTATTTAGAGATCTCTAGGGAAAAAAAACTATAAAACACTAATGAAAGAAATTAAAGAAGAAACAAGTAAATGAAAATATATCCCATGCTAATATATTGAAAACGTAATGTTAAAATGTCTATACTACCTTTTAAAAAAAATTAAAAAAAAATGTCTATACTACCCAGAGCAATCTACAGATTCAATATAATTTCTATCAAATGACCAATGACATTCTTCACAGAAATAGAAAAAAAAAATCCAGAAATTCATATGTGCCACAAAAGACCCTGAGTAAGTAAAGCAATCTTGAGCAAAACGAACAAAGCTGGAGGCATCACACTACCTAATTTTAAATTATATTACAAATCTGTAGTAACCAAAACAGTATGGTACTATGTGTCAACAGACACATAGGCCAATAAAACAGAATAGAGAACCTAGAAATAAATCCGTACATTTAACAGAAAACTCATTTTTGACAAAGACATCAAGAACACACATTAAAGAATGGACAATGTACTTAATAAACTGTACTGGGAAAACTGGATACACATATTCAGAAGAATAAAACTAGATCTCTCTATTTCATCAGACACAAAAATCAACTCACAATAAATTAAAGACTTGAATGTAAGACATGAAACTATGAAACTGCTAAAAGAAAATATTGGGAAAATGTTATAGGGCATTGGCCTGGGCAAAAGTTTTTTAGGTAACACCTCAAAACCCCAGGCAAGAAAAAAAAAGTAGACAAATGAGATTACATCAAACTAAAAAGCTTCTGCATAGAAAAAAAAATAAACAAAGTGAAGAGACAACATACAGAATGGAAGAAATTATTTGTAAATGATCCATCTGACAAGGGATTAATATCCATAATACTAAAAACTCAAGCAACTCAATAGCAAAAATAAATAAATAAATAAACCTCTAAACATAAAATGATTTAAAAATGGGGCAAATGATCTAAATAAATACTTTTCAAAACAAGGTATATTAATTGTCCAACAGGTAAAAGAAAAAATGCTCAACATCACTAATCATCAGGGCAATGCAAATCAAAGCCACAATTAGATATCATCATCTCATTCCAGCTAGAATGACTATTTTCAAAAGAGAAAAAAATAGTAAATGCTAGTGAGCATGTGGAGAAAATACAATGGTCATAGGCTGTTGGTTGGAGTGTAAAGTAGTACAGTCATTATGGAAAACAGTATGGAGGTTCTTCAAAAATAAAAAGAGAACTACCATATGATCAAGCCATTCAACTTCTGGGTATATTTCCAAAAGAAAGAAAATCAGTATATTGAATAAATGTCTACACTCTTTTGTTTATTGCAGCACAATTCACAATAGCCAAGATATGGAATCAACCTAAATGTCCATCAAAAGATAAACAGGTAAAGAAAATGTGTTACATACACACAGTGAAATATTATTCAGGCATAAAAATTAAATTTTTCCATCTGCAGTAACATAGATGGAAATGAGGTGATGTTAAAGGAGAACTGAATCACAGAAAGGCAAATCTTTCATGATATCACTCTTTTGAAGGAGTTAAAGAAGTGGGTCTCAAGGATGTAGATAGCAGAATGGTGGTTTCCAGAGGTTGGAAAAGGAAGGGGAAATGGGTGATGAAGAAAAGTTGGTTAAAGGGCACAAAAATACAGTTAAGTACAAAGAATAAGTTCTGGTATTTGATAATATGGAAAATTATAGTTTGAACTAATTTACTGAATATATTAAAATAACTAAAAAAAAGATGTTTTGTAATGTTTTCAACAAAGAGAAAAGATAAATGTTTAAGGTGATGAATATATCAATTACCCTGATCTGATCACTGTACATCACATACAGGTATCAGACTATCACATATACCCACAGAATATATAAAACTATTATGCCTCAATAAAATGTAAGTCAATAAGAATGAACATCTGGAGTTGAAGGTAGAATAACTAAAATTTTAAAATCGCTAAAGAAGCATAACACAGATTTGAGCTGGCAGAAAAATGAATAAGCAAACAAAGATAAATTGATAAGAGTTTATGCAATCTAAAAAACAGAGAAAAAATAATGAGGAAAAATAGAGCTTCAAACAACTGTGGGACATGGTAAAGTGCATCAACATGTACCTAAGATGATCTCCAGAAGAAAGAAAATAAAAAATAAAAATATTTTGCAAAATAATTGCAGAGAACTTTCCAAATTTGATGAAAAACAATAATTTATACCACAATACGATACCACTGTATACCCACTAAGGTGGCAATAACCCCCCAAACTAGAAAATAGCAAAAGTTCGGGTTTAAAGAAATTGGAGCCCTTATACACTAATGTTAGGAATGTCAAATGATGCAGCTGTCATGAAAAACAGTTCACTTGTTATTCCATAAATTAAACTAATATTTACCACCTTACTTAGCAATTCTATTCATAGGTATATACCAAAAAGAATTGAAAACAGCCAAACAACAACATGTACGTGAATGTTTATAGCAACACTATGTTCAATAATTGGTAGAAACAATGCAAATTCCATCAACAATCAAAAACAAAATGAATCAGTATATAAAATCAGGTATAATAATATAATGGAATATCATTCAGCAATTAAAGAATCAAGTATAAGTGTATAGTATAATACTGATAAACCCTGAAAACATTTTGCTAATGGAAAGAAGCCAGACAAAAAATATGACAGTGTATGGCTTCATTTATATGAAATTTTAAGAATAGGCAAATTCACAGAGACTGAAAGCTGATTTTTTATTTTATTTTATTTTGTTTATTTATTTTTTTGAGACAAAGTTTCGCTGTTGTTACCCACGCTGGGGTGCAATGGCGCAATCTCAACTCACTGCAACCTCTGCCTCCTGGGTTCAAGCAATTCTCCTGCCTCAGCCTCCCAAGTAGCTGGGACTACAGGCATGCACCACCATGCCCAGCTAATTTTTTGTATTTTTAGTAGAGACAGGGTTTCACCATGTTGACCAAGATGGTCTCAATCTCTTGACCTCGTGATCCACCTGCCTCGGCCTCCCAAAATGTTAGGATTACAGGCATGAGCCACTGTGCCCGGCCTATTTTATTTTATATCTCTGAAGGGGTTTTAGGTAAGAAAATGAAGAATGACTGCTTAATGCATATGGGATTTTCTTTGGTGGTGATGAAAATGTTCCATAACCTGATAGTGGTAATTGTATTAATTGAACAATATAGCGAATGTACTAAATGCCATTAAATTGTATACTTTGGTTAAAATGGCTAATTATATGTTACGACATATAATGCAAAAAAGTGAAACCCCACATTATCTACATATCCAGGAACCTCAGTGAACTCCACATAACATCAAGGAACATAATCATAAGTAAAATAAATACAAAGAGACTGATACCCAAGGACATTATAATAAACATTTTGAAAGACAAAGACAAAGAAAGTCTTAAAAGCAGAAAGCAAAAAATGACTTGTTATGTGCAAGGGATATCCAAGAAGATTAGCAGGTGACTTCTCATAAAAAAAGTAGAAGTGAGAAAATAATGCAATATGCAAATTGCTAACAGAAAAACAAAACAAACCACCAACAAAGAGCCTTATATCCAGCAAAACTAACTTATAAAAATAAGTATAAAGTAAATATGTTTTCAAATAAAGAAAAAGGGAGAATTTTTTGTTAAGTGATTCTACATACAAGAAATACTAAAGGAAGTTCTTCAAGATGAAAGCAAGTGATTACAGACAGTAATCTGAATTCACAGGATAAAACACTGTCTCAGTGTCTGCCTTTATAAGAAAGGCATCTCAAATATTCTTTCAGTGTTGACATTTTTATGATTCTTTACCACCACTGGCTCATAGCTTCTGAATATTCCCCTGCCTCTAACTGCAGCTCACCTGATTTTTTGAATTTTGGTTCTCAGTCTGGACCTAAATCTCAATTTTTGTGTCTGGCTGACTTCCTGGCTCTCACCCTGGTGCACATTCACCCTTTCTTATTCCTTTTTTAAAAAATATGGGTGTTCTTTTCTTTGTTATCTCTCTTCTTGTGTTTCCTGACCCCGGCCCATGTTTGAATTGACTTAGTCTTTTTCTCCACCCACTTTCACCCTGACCTTCCCAATCCAAGTAAATTCCAAAATGTTGACATCTGAACTCCAAACAACAACAATAAAGGGAAAAATTATTTTCAGTTTTAGGCACTGCAGGTTATTTAGAAGATAAGTTCTGGTGACAGTAAACAAGTTAAAATAGACTATGTATTTTATAAAATATTTTATTTACTATAAATATATCATAAATCAATAGAAGAAAGTATTAAGTATTTGGCTACTGTGCATCTGTTTAAAAAGTCTGAGTTTAAGCTGAAAATGTATAAAGTAAAATTATTATAAAGCATTTTTTTACTTTAAACAAAATGAATAGTTAACATCAATTATTAGGTACAAAGTTAGATTTTACAATCCATAATGCCTTTTCTTTAAAAATAGCAAAACACACTATGCATTAATAAAAATGTAAATTATTTGAATTTACTGGGAAGACCGCTGACATTAAGGGCTGGAAAAATTACTTTTCATTAGGATTTTCTGTAACAAATCTGTAAAATATTAAACTGAGGATGATGCAACAGTTCTTTTAAGAAGATAAACCAGTGTTTTTGCTTTTTCTCTCTCACCATATATATATATATACACACACACACATATAGATTTATTGAGAAGTATATATACTTGAAGATAGATAGGTAGAATATATATATTCAAAAAACATATATATATTCAGGTATACATATGTGTGTGTATATACCTGAATATATATATACACACACACACACACACACACATATATATATACACACACACACACACACACACACACATATATATATGTATATATATATATACACAGATATAGATAGATAGATAGATAGATGATAGATAGATAGATAGATACATAGATATAGATATAGATATATAGAGTCTTGCTCTGTAGCCTAGGCTAGAACACAGTAGCATAATCTTGGCCCACTGCAACCTCCAGGCCCCAGGTCCAAGTGATTCTCCTGCCTCAGCCTCTCAAGAAGCTGGGACTACAGGTGCCTGTTACCACATCCGGCTTTTTTTTTTTTTTTTTTTTTTTTGTATTTTTAGTAGAGACAGTTTTTTTTCTTTGTTGGCCAGGCTGGTCTCGAACTCTTGACTTCAAAATGCTAGGATTACAGGTGTGAGCCACCGCACCTGGCACATTTTCTTTTCAGCCTATGCTCTACAGAATCTTATGGTCAGTAATAAATGGCTTAATGAACATGTTGGCATTTTCATAAAGTAAAATTGTTTTGGATGGAGGCATTTTTGATCCACCTCCTATGACCTCTGCTGTCCCATCTGTGTTTATAGGTGGGTGACTGTGACATCCCAAAGTGGTAACTTGTGCCAGAAGGATCACAGTATCCACTAACACTGTAGATTATGGTAGAGACTTCTGGAATAGACACAATTATGTGCTTTCTAAAGATACATGATCATGAGTGAAAATGTGTTCTTAAAACACTTTGTTACTGGATACTTCTTAAATAGAAGGGTTTTGACTGGACTTTGCTAGCTCTGCTGTGGCACTTCTTGTTTCAACTTCTTATGTTTCTCTCTGGTTTCCAGAAGCTAAGATTGTCCTTCAGAAGGAAACTGGAGTTTGGAGTCAGAAAGAACTAAGTTTGAGTCACTTACTATCTGTGTTTTGATGAAGATTTTCAATCTAAGATCCCATTCCCTTGTCTGTAAAATAAAAGTAATACCTTCCAGATTTTGAAGATTAAATGTAATAAGACCCGATAAGTTATTAGTATATAGACATTATTCACTAAAAGTCTCTGGTTTGAGTTAACATTGAGAATATTGAGAATGAAATTACACAGAGCCAAGAATCATCCACAAATGCAGACAGGCAAGAAATCCAACCTATGATTAGCATTCTTGCTGTGTTTCCTTCATTGGTGATGACATGGAAAGTGGCTAATGGTATGGTAAAAGGTAAAGCCACCTAAGAGATTGTCTCTACAAGAGATAACCATATTCCTGCCCCAAATCTGTTACTTTCCCTGCAAGATCTTAAAAATGTCATCAAAGGGAAATATCTGTTTTTATTAATCTGTTATTTGTTGTTGTATTGTATAATATATAATTTTTTCTTGAATAACATTATAATATTTGAAGTTGTAAAATTCAGAAATTGATGCCCATATGCCTCTACTCAACTATAAATATTCCTTTAGAAATATTTGTCAATGCACTACATACTCTGGATATTTCTCAGTGCAGTGTAGAAAATACTATAATTTGTCATGCTGCTATTAACAAATTTGGTAAATCCAGTGACATATTAGAGTAGTTCAAAAGCAGTTTTCTGAGGTCACCTGCATTAGTAAAAGTGTCTTCTTTTTACTAGTTTCTCTGTTTAATTTAAATTTTTTTTTTTGCTATTTTTCACTCTGTCCCCCCCCTGCCCCACCCCTCTCTCTCTCTCTCAGACTAGGAGTTGCTAGGAAGAATTTAGAGGACTATAAATAGGTAGAAGGAAATGTCAACTTTGGCAATTACATTTATTACCATGATTGTCAGGAATATCAAAAATTGCAATTACGAGGAGACCATCTGAAGATATTTAACTGTGTTATGTCTAATGCGTCTTTACCAGAATGAAATGAAACCAGCTACTTTTGGTATGTGGCATTTAGTTTTCTGTTCCTGTGATAGTTTGCTAAGAATAATGGTCTCCAGCTCCAACCATGTCCCTTCAAAGCACATGATCTCATTCTTTTTATGGCTGCATAGTATTCCATGTTGCATATGTACCTAAAGCAAATAGATTTTAAATCATAAGCGTAGATGAAGATTGAGGTAACACTAGTAAACGGAGTTGCTTTAGATGATGTGTATAATGTCAAGAGATTCTTGTCCAGACACTGTGGTGAGTCCTCAAAAATCTAAGGAAGAAATATCATTTGACCCAGTAATCTCATTACTGGGTATATACACAGACAAATAGAAATCATTCTTTTCCAAAGACACATGCGTGCATATGCTCATTACAGCACTGAGGGAATGTGTTCTCTTTCTGGGTCCATGAAGGGGCATAGTTTTAAGGGCAAGAACTTCCCAGCACCATGCCCCCCCTCCATCTCTCTCCATCAGGGAGTTTTAACGGTTTATGTTTGAATTTCACGGGCATGGGAAGAAACTAAAAGTCAATCACTCCAGTGGAAGTTTAAAGGAACTCCTTTCATAGGCCAGAGGAACTTGGGAAGGTGGGAATTTCTCCCAGGATAAATTCCCCTGCTCCTTCACCTACACCAGATTTCCACTTCTCTGGAATCCCCTCCCACATGGTGGGAGCTCCCTTTCACCTCTGGGATTTCCCCTCTGTAATCCCCTTCCCCACTATTCCTGGAAGTCTTTCTCTTCTTCTCCTTTCCTTCTCTTTTCTCTACCTAAATAAAATCACATTTCTGTAACCCTTCTTGGGTCCGATATTTACTTTTGTGAGTATACGGTGCACCTACAGTGGTCCCATCACTTATTCTTTAACTGGTTGGAGGTCAAGAACCCACAGCATTCTCTCGGGTGAGCTGTGCCTCACCGGCCCCCAAGAAAAAAACCCAGTTAAAGAATTAGCACCCAACGTGGGGCAAAAGAAGTGAAGTGTAAAAAAGAAAACACTTTGGAGGTGTAAGTGAAAATATTGGACCCTTCTCATTTGCTTTCTATCCTGTCTCTTTAAGAACACCTGAAGCAGTCGCAGCCAGGTGGGGCTACAGGGAAGTGGAGCTGCACTGAGCCACCATAGCACAAGCCAGCCAAAACTAAAAGCGCACCTTTTCTTCCAAGCTGTATTTCTCCCTCCTCCCCTCTCCCCCACCCCTCTCGGCTGCTTTTCTGGGGAAAAAAACAAAAACAAAAACAAAAATAAAAAACAAAAAAAACCTGTTGGAGTTGGGACAAGCAAATGCCCTCTGTTTGTACCAGGAGTAGAACTGGGCTTGCGCAGGTGTAGAGGGTTGTTGGGCTCCTGGGGTGGAGCAAGCGTGCTCCCCTACCCCTGGACCTTTCACTGCTTGCTGGCTGAAATGGGAACTAGGGCCATCCACAGCCTAGCCCTTCAGTAAATTACAGCCAGGCAGGGAAAAGAGCTATGGGGGTGGGGTGGGGGGGCGAGGTGCATTCCTGCAGGGTGCAGAGGCTCTGAGCAAAGCAGCAGCACTCAGGAAAGCACCGAGGGGAAATGCTTTTGCTGGTTCGCTTGCTCACTGGCCAGCACATTCGGATGCCTAGGTGGGGGCGGCATGAAACCGCAGAATGCCACTGTTAAACAACCACAGTCAGGGACAGAACAAGACCTTCCCCCAGGGTGCTCCCATGGCAGCCAAGGGTCCCTGTGTGGGCAGCGGCTGGGGGAGTGGCCAAGGGTGCACACAGGGTCCTGGCAACATGTAGGCAGCGGGTCCCCGAGCAGCGGAGTGGCAAATTTTCTCCTCCCGCAAAAGGTGGGGTAAAAAAGGCACCCGAATGGGCGGGGCTGCTGCAGCTGCAGAGCCTGCTTCTTTAAATTGTGGGCTCTAACAGCCCCTTCCTAGAAGCTTACCCTATTTAAATTGGCCTGCAAAATTGGACATTTGCTGGAAATATTGGTGCCCATCTCCTGAGCCTCACTGCCCTTGTCAGAGCTCATTGGTATGGTTACCACCCAATACAATAGATCCTTCATTCCATGCCTCTATGGTCATCACTAGAAGTCATGCGAGGCCATGGGCACGAGTCCGTGATGCTGGTAGGTCATGACTGGAATCCAGTTCATGTAGAGCCCTCTAATAAGATGGATCATGCATCTTGGGCACACAAAATTTTGGAGTACTGACTGAAAAACGTTTCGTTTCAGTACCAATTTTACCCGAGGGACACCTCAGGTTGAAGTGGCTGTAATTTTTAACCAGGGATGCAGGCATTCCTTGTGTTCAATTTCAGATGGGTGCTATTCCCAAGCTCAAGTCCCAATTAAAATGTATACTGGAAAATTGGGACCAGTTTGACACACGGCTTTTGAAGAAGAAGCGGCTCATCTTTCTCTGCCGATCAGAGTGGCTGAAATACCTCCTGCTGAGTGGAAAAACCTAGTCTCCACAGGGAAGTATAAATTATGACACTATTCTACAATTAGACCTGCATTGTAAAAGCAAGAGTAAATGATTTGAGGTCCCCTATGTGTAACTATTCTTTTCCCTAAGGAATAAGCCTCAGCTCTGTCAAATCTGTGTCCCTTACCCTATTCAGACCTCATCAGGACTACCTCCACCTCTGGGACTCCCTGTGGCAATTACCCCCACCAGTGCCAACCAGGGATCCTCAGCTCCCATACCCCAACAGGAGCCAGGGAGGGCCAAGACAGCCAGGGCATCTCAGGCTACCCGGATGCCCAAACTCTGCCTTGTACAGGCAGTGGGAGGAGAATTTGGCCCAGTGAAGGTGCACATGCCCTTCTCACTTTCTGACTTAAAGCAAATTAAGGTGGACTTAGGAAAGTTTTCAGATGACCCAGACAAGTACATAGATGTTCTTCAGGGCCTGGGTCAGTCCTTCAAATTAGACTGGCAGGATGTCATGCTTTTGCTTAATCAAACCCTAACCAGCAATGAAAAAGAGGCTGCAGCTCTAGAGTTTGAGGACAATTCGTATCTTAATCAGGTACATAACCTGAAGACACCAGAGGAAAAGGATAGATTTCCCACAGGTACTCAGGCAGTCCCTGCCATCGACCTTCACTGGGATGAGGATTCAGAATAGGGGCCTGGAGTGGTAAGCATTTCCTGACGTGTATACTTGAGGGATTAAGGAGAATTAGGAAGAAGCCAATGAACTATGCAATGTTATCCACCATAACTCAAAGAAGGGAAGAAAACCCAACAGCTTTCCTTGAGCAACTGCAAGAGGCTTTAAGAAAGTACACTCCCCTGTCACCAGACTCTACTGAGGGTCAGTTAATACCAAAGGACAAGTTTATTACTCAGTCAGCAGCAGATATCAAGAAGAAGCTTCAGAAAAGCTGGTCTTGGAACCAGAACAGAGTCTAGAATCATTGCGGAACCAGGCAACCTTGGTGTTTTATAATAAAGACCAGGAGCAACAGGCTGAAAGGATCAGGAGAGATCAGAGAAAGGCTGCTGCCTTAGTTATGGCCTTCAGGCAAGCAGACCCCAGGGACTCAAATGAGGGAAAGGCTCCGGTTAGCCTCCAGTCTGGCAGAACTTGTTACCAGTGCTGTCTAAAGGGACATGTTGTAAGAAACTGTCCCCACAGGAATAGACCACCACACATCAATGCCTGCTGTGCCAAGGAAATCACTAGAAAGCACACTGTCCCTGGGAACCAAGGTCCCCTGGGCCTGAGGCATCTAACCAGATGACCCAATGGCAGGACTGAGGATGCCTGGAACAAGTGTCAGCAAAAGCCATCACCCTCACAAAGCCCCAGGTAAGGCTAGCCATAAAGGTCCAGGAAGCCAGTCTTCTACTGAGTGCTGGCATGGCCTTCTCCGTATTTCTCTCATGCCATTGAAACTTAGTGCTGCTATTAGGAAAGTTACTACCTCTCTTCAATTACCATAAGCTATCTCAGAAGTTAATTAATAACAAAGAAATGTTGCTAATTCTCTCTGCAAAAAGCAGCTCTCTCTGCAAACCAGCTTAACTCTAGCTGCCATAGCTTTAAAAAAATAAAAGGGCCCTGAATCTGCTAACAACAGAGAGGAGGAAAACCTGGTTCTTTCTAGGAAAGAAGCTGCTATTTTATAAACCAGTTAAGTGGTATTTTAAACATAGAACTCAGGAATCAATCAAAAACAGGGCTAGAGAACTTCAAGATGCTGGCTCTGTTCTCTCCTAGGCTCGCTTACAGCTCTGGGCCTCTCATCTTTCATCACCTTGTCATAGTCATTTCTTATAGGACCATAAGGTCACAATTAAACTTGCCACTGGAACCCCGGATGTCCTTAGCTTGTGAGCTCTATTGTGGACCTATAAATCAACCTGTACCCCTGAAAGTCTCCTCTCTAGAAGAAACCTCAACTGCAGGGCCCCTTCTACATCCCATTTCAGCAAGAAGTAAAGAGGATCGACACCCCTATTCCAACAGAAGTTGAATCTTCCTGTTCAGAGTGGGGGATGAATGAATGTGTTCTCTTTCTGGGTCCATGAGGGGGTGTAGTTTTAAGGGCAGTAATTTCCCAGCACCATGCCCCTTCCCCATCTCTCTTCATCTGGGAGATTTAACGGTTTATGTTTGAATTTCACAGGCACGGGAAGAAACTAAAAGTCAATCACTCCAGTGGAAGCTCAAAGGAACTCCTTTCATTGGTCAGAGGAACTTGGAAAGGTGGGAATTTCTCCTGCTTCTTCACCCATGCCAGATTTCCAGCTCTCTGGAATCCCCTCCCACATGGTGGGGGATTCCTCGGGATTTCTCCTCTGGAATCCTCTTCCACACTCTTCATGGAAGTCTTTCTCTTCTCCTTTCCTTCTCTTTTCTCTACCTAAATAAAAGCACCTTTTTTGTAGCACTTCTTGGGTCCAATATTTACTTTTACAAGCATACAGCATACAGTGCACCTGCAGTGGTCCCATCACTTATTCTTTAAGAGGCTGGAAGCCAAGAACCCACAGCATTCTCTTGGGGGAGCTGTGCCTCACCAGCCCCCAAGAAAAAACCCAGTTACAGCACTATTCACAATAGCAAAGACATGGAATCAACCCAAGTTCCGGTCAATGATAGAGAAGGTGGGACATATACACCATGGAATAGTATGCAGCCATAAAAAGCAACAAGATCACGTCCTTTGAGGGACAAGGATGGAGCCAGAAGCCATTATCTTCAGAAATTTCTGATGCATAGTTTACAAATATTTTTTCCTATTCTGTAGATTATACCAATTCACTGTCCATTTCCTGACCACATCCCAACTCCAGCTGTCCTACAAAAATATTCCCTGTCTAAAGTAGAATACTGGTATTCTTTCCAGAGGATTCAACTGTGGTTAAAGTTGAGAGTTGATCTAATAAACACCGATTGGGTTTAATTGCCGGTAAGAAGTCTTGATAATATCTTTTTCCACTGAGAGAGTGAGATTTTATTAAATGCCAGCAGTTTGTGTGTTTACCTGATATTTTAAGAAAATCCAAAGAAAATAATACACTTTAGTTCTTACATTAATCCTAAGAGCTTTTTCTCTACTTATTAGAGAAATGAGTGATAACATAAATTAAAACTATACTATCAATTAAAACATAATGGTATTCTGCAGAGAATGCAAGTATCCTATTATGTAAAGGGAAGATTTCAGTATTTCTTTCTTTGTATCTCCCTGTCCATGTCCTAATCACAGGTTTCCCAGTTATCAGCTAGATGAGCTCCTTTGTTCAACAGATAATCTACCCATGTTGCTCTTTTTTCATTGTTCTGTTCTGTTGTCTGCTTTCTGTTACATCTCAGTACAGGCTAATGGAAACTAAATTTAGTAATTTAAAATGTCTGATTTGAATTTTGTGGTAGTTGGATAGTAAAACTCCTAAACCTATACAAAATATTTAAACATGGAAAATTGACCATAATTATATTAGAGGCAAACTATGCATCCAACAAGGGGTTCATTTCCAGAAGATATTAAGAACACAAACAATTCAACAGCAGAAAACACAAACAAACAAACAAACAAATACTCAGCTGGTGAAATAAAATTTCGGAAATTGCGTGTCTTGAAACACAGAATGTATTTTTTTCACAGTTCTGGGAATGAAAGTCAAAAATCAAGGTATGGTCAGGGCTTTGCTCTATCAGAAACCTCAAGGGAAGAATCCTTGCTTCTTCTAGCTTCTCGTAACCACAGGTGTTCTTTGGCTTATAGATGCACCACTCCAATTTTTTTTCTTCTTGATCATATGACATCTTCTCTGTGTGTCTGTTTCTTCACATGGTGTTTACTTCTCTATGTGTGTCTGCATCCAGTTTTTTCTCTTATAAAGACAACATTCATATTGGATTAGAGTTCATCCTAATGACCTCATTTAACTTGATTACAGTTGCAAATAACTTACTTTCAGAAAGGTCACAGCCACAAGTACCAGAGGTTACAGTTTCATCATGAATTTTAGGGGAATACAATTCAACCCATAACAACAGTCCCTTGTCAAAGACCAATTAGTTTCTGTAAAACCAGAAAGTAAGTAATTAGTAACAAATATAATTTAATATGTTCAAATTTTAATGATACAACAGAAAAAGAGAAACAGAGAGTCCACAAAATATTTTTCTTTCCTCACAAACTACTGAAAGATTTTTTTTAATGGCAACATTTATAGTTTTAGGGCAAAGTAGATAGATTAACTTTCCATGGGTCAGAAATTTCTGTTTGATAATCATTAGTAATAGTATCCTTGAAAATAGTTTAAACATTTTAAAATATTGTAAAATATTATTCAGCTATACACTTTTCCTGTGCCTTTCTACCTAAGGATAAGTTTAAATGATACATTCAATGCGGCAATGGTACAGGTTTTTCAGACATAAAATGACTGATATTTTCTCAACTTTCCTTTCTAAAAACAGTGTGTTTCTACTAGTAGTATATAGAAGTGTCCATTCAGGTACACTCTCAAAAGCATTGTTTGTTATACTAGAATTAAAAGAAAAAGATCCATTTAGATGAATTATATCTCATTGTTTTAGATTAATTTAATTATTAACAGTGATGTTGAACAGTTATCTTTTAATGGAAAATGTCTTTTCACTCACTGCTTATCTTTCAGATTATTGATATTTGTTGTACTTTTTAAAAGTATTTCTATAATAAAATCTATCTTACTTTCTGTTGTGTGATGTTCCCACACAAGTTAGAAATTCTTCGCCTATATCAAAATAGGTTAAATACATATCTGTAGGTAGGAAAGTCATTTGTAGGTATAGAAAATAATGCAAAACTTTTTTGGCAAGATGGTAAATGAGAGAAGCTTCTCTAGTCTTATTGATTCTTTCATCAGGCCAATTTATCTATTGAATCATAACTGTACACCAAGGGCTATAGTTAATTAGCCATGGTTCACGTTCCTATGAAGTTCACATTTTGATGGAGAAGTGAGAGACATGTAGACAAATATTTTCTGCTGATATAATATAAGTTGTTACAAGGTCATGTTCAAGAAATCATGAGTATCAAAGATTAAAATATTTAATATTTCTTAAAGGATGAATGAGAGAAGATTTCAAAAGGAGTCCCTGCTTGAGCCAGATGACAAATGATAAGTAGTGGTAACTCAAGCAGGAGAGCATGGAGGGCATATTCCAAAAAGAGGAAAATCCATGAACAAAAAAGTGTGCAAACCTTTCAACTAGATTGTACATTCAGTGAAGACAGTGGTCATTTCTGGCTTTATCTTTTTTTTTTTTTTTTTTTTTTTTAGACAGAGTTTCACTCTTGTTACCCAGGCTGGAGTGCAATGGAGCGATCTCGGCTCACTGCAACCTCCGCCTCCTGGGTTCAGGCAATTCTCCTGCCTCAGCCTCCTGAGTAGCTGGGATTACAGGCACGTGCCACCATGCCCAGCTAATTTTTTGTATTTTTAATAGAGACAGGGTTTCACCATGTTGACCAGGATGGTCTGGATCTCTTGACCTCGTGATCCACCCTCCTTGGCCTCCCAAAGTGCTGGGATTACAGGCGTGACCCACCGCGCCCGGCCCCCCGGCTTTATCATTTTTAATAATCCAGCATTTAGCCCTCTGCCTTTCACAAGGGTATTGTTGATATTTTAAGAATAAATCAGTAAATGAATACATGCAAATGTGCAGGAAATAATAAAAGATGCTAAAGAATAAAGAGGTTTGGTTAGCTAGAGTATAGGTGGAAGTCATTATTTAGTGATAGGGAGAGGAGGCTGAGAAATTCTAAGCAAAAAAGGGTGGGTCCCTGACAAAACTCCACCCTTAAGCCTGGAACCACAGCCCAAAGTGAGAATTTATATTCCTGTTTTCCTGCTCCAATGTTGCCTTTTCCAAAACCACCCATGGCTCACTCCAGAACCCCCAACCCGTGTCTATAAAAACCGCAGAACTCAGCCAGCAGAGAGGAGAAGCAAGCAGCTGGATGTGGGAGACGAGAAGCAACTTGACAAGAGGGACAGCTTGATGACATAACTTCAGCGCAGAATCCCGCTGGAGATGGCTGGATTTCAGGGGAAAAGTACATTTCAGCTCCTTCCGCTTTACAGCTCCCCTTTCTACAAGAGCCACCTACATCCGCAATGAAATCCCTCACATTTACTATCCTTCAATCAGTTGCTGTCGAGAGCTCGGGTGCCACGAGTGAGAATGCAAAAGGCTGTCAAACTGACCCTTTGCCTTTGCTGGCGAAAGGCAGCCACCTCACACGAAAAGGCGGAGGGTCCACTGATCTGTTAATACTTAAGCCATATGAGGATGGCAGAGCTAAAAGGGCACTGTTATGCTCCCTTTGGGACTTCAGGGATCGCGGAACTAAATGGGCTCCTGCCGGCGCCCAAAAGCACTTGTCCCACATCTGTTCAGCTGTGCACCCCCTCCCATAAGAGTTGAAGTGCAGCGGTTTCGAGTGAGTGGAGCTATTCTTTGCCAGCACAGAAGCAATCAGCTGGTTCCAGCGTTTGTACACTCCCGTTCCCACCTTGCTCCCTCCTCATGTGCTCCCCTCCTGCGAGGAATTGAGAGCTGTGGGCTAAGTGAAGCACCCCTGTTGCAAGCCCCCTGAAGGGGCTAGGGATATACCCGCTTCATTAGTGTTTCATATCCCGCTTCATTAGTGTTTCTGAGAATGGTGGAAGGGATGCAGTTTGTAAGACATCCTTCACGTGATACTCGTTCTATCATATGAAGTCATAACTAGCTACTTATCTACTTACACCGTAAAATTGTTTAATACTGCATAAGGGTCATATGCCTGATAATGGCCTAGGGGTTGGAAATACTATTTTTTATTTTAAAAACGAATCCCATCATTTTTGTTTGAAAATTACCTAAACATTAATCTAAGGTAGTTGAGTTTTAAAAGGCATTGGAAAGGCACCAATGTATGCACGCTGAAAAAAAGATGAAAATATATTATCACTGCCAAAGTACCACTGATATTAGTACCTGGCTTATGGTCTGTGAAGTGGATGATGACATCCCTTCCAAGGTTCTGTCAGCTTCAGAAATGCCAGCAAACTTGATCTGCATCACTGCAGCATCACTGACATTGCTGCTATGCAAAGAACTGATGATTTTCACAACTTCCACTTCCCCGTGTTAGATTGTTAGTGTGATAGAATTTATTCAGGAATACCATGATGGTGTGTGTTACATGAAAAATGATTGTCATGTAATTTGGAGACCAGATTCTGAAGTTACCTAGAGTATTCCTTCTGACTTAATTTCTGAAGTAGGGCTATCATAATTTTTCTTTCTTGGCTTCTGTGATCTTGAATTAAGCAGCTTTGTGTTTCCACCACAATTTCAGATAAAATGAAAGAGTTGTATTCTATTTGGTGTAGCTCTAAAACTAAAATTGTGAAGAGAAATTACCTATCTGTGCAAACTGCTTCATGACAAGAACTGTACATAATGAAGAAAAATTTTCTGTCTTAAATCTCAGTGAACAGTTATACTCACAGACACAAATACAAATGCTCATACCTACTAAAAAAGAGTAACTTTTGTGGAACTGATGTCATTAAAAGACCTCCAAAATAGTTTGTGTAGCTCCTCTGTTCCCAGTGGAACATTCCTGGTTTTTAAGTAGCCAATGTTAATCAAAATCTCTTTGCATTTTTATGCTCGTTATTGGAAGCATTCCACACTTGGGCATGATTTAAATTTTCATAAAAGTGCAATGAATCTGGAGTTGGCATTAAAATGTTATTAAGGTGACAAGTTATGATCAGTGCCTCCTTAGATGGGGTTGGTGATAGGGATATCCATTTATTAATCCTAGCAGAGGGCTTGCATGGCTGCTCATTAATCATTTCCATTTTATGAAGATGTCTTTTAAGACATAACAGGGGGAAAAAAATGTTGTTCCTTAATGCTTTGCCTGAATGTCTCAGTCTTGCTAAGCTCCGAGTGACTCTGCATTTGCTACATAGATTTGCTCTGCTGGTTTGTCTTTTACTTGCTCTCCAATTATTCTATAATGGCATTTCTCTTCATCTTAGGAACTGTCAAAGAGTTGAGAGTCTTAATGATTCTAATGTCCCAGGTTCAGGGTTGTGAAGTATGCTTAGGTTTAGGGATCTGAAATTGAAGGAGGCATGGGTAAAATTTTTTTTAATCATATTCTCATGAACTTGTTCAGCTATTGGCAAATTACTCAACATCTTATACCTCTATAAAAATCATGAACATAAGCTCTCAGCACACCATATCAATAGAAATAAATACACATAGAAGAGAAATAGAATCTGTCTTCTGAGTTTTCTGCTTCTTTCCATAAATATTTATCCGTTCGTTTCACATGTGCTTGTAGTAATTAATAAGAAAGTGGTAGTGGTGTCCAATAATTTAAGAACAATATAGAGAAATTAAAAGTTAATAATATATTTTAAAATTCAGATTGACAATAGTGTCTTGTTTTCCTTTAAAGAATGGTAAACTGTCACCATCATTTTATGTTGGTAATGAGTTACTTCAGTTCAGATGCCATAGTTTGAGTAAAAGGCAGCTTAGATTTAGGAATGGATGAAAATAAAGGTGACAGATACCTTAAGCACCTCAGTCAGTTTGGGAGGTGTGTATAAATAATCAAATTACAAATTAAGATGTACATATTGTCAACACTATGATGAAATTCATAACAAATAAATAATAATAAATGGAAGAAAGCAGAGCTGAAAACATATATCATAGAGTGTCTGTGTACAGATAAATAACACAAGAAGAAAAATTTTTAAGCAAAAAAAGTATGAAACGTATTTAAATATGTTTAAATGGAAAGAGTGTTGGATTTCAGTACCTAGTGATGTCATTGATACAAAATATGCCCTCTACCTCAAAAAGTTAAATATGGAATTACCATATAACCCAACAAATCTACTTCTAGGTATATATTCAAAAGAAACAAGAGGGGCTCAAACGGACATGTGTATGCCGAATTTTATTGCAGGTTTATTTATAATAGGTGGAAATAACCCAAGTGAATGGATAAACACAATGTGGTATATACATGTGATGAAATGTTATTCAGTCATAAAAAGGAATAAATTGCTGACACATGTTGCAACATGGATAAACCTTGAAAGCACTGAGTAATAAGTCAAACACAAAAGGACAAAGATTGTGTGATTTCACTTGTATATAATATCCAGAATAGGCAAACTCATAGAGAGAGAAAGTAGATACATTAGAGGTGGTCAGGGTCTGAGGATAGGGGCAATGTCAAGTCATTGCTTAATGGACAGAGTTTCTGTTTGGGGTAATGAAAAATTTTGGAAATAGATTGTGTCAGTGGTTACACAGTGTGAATGTTATTAATGCCACTGAGTTGCACACTTAAAATAGCTAAAATGGAATGTATTGTTATGTACGATACTTTAAAATACAGGTATTTCAATTAATTTTAATAGGTCAGAATATATGAAAAAGGTAACATTCATAGATCTTGCCATATCATTATGAAGTACATTGGTATAATGCCTGTCTTTTGGAAAATACAATGTATTTTTAGATATAGCTTATTAATCCCCATACAAACCATAATTCCATTACTTTAACATCAGTACTCTAAGGAATTCAGCTACCCTGCTGCAGAGAGAGAGCATGTGAAAGAGCCTGGGGTGGGGTGGGGAGGAGGAGAGTAAAGACAAATAATGTGGAGGAGGGACAGAGTATACAGAGATTCAGGATCTCTGTATACTCTACAGGGGGATATAGAGTATACAGTTAAAATTGAGATTGACAATAGTGTCTTCTTTCTCTTTTAGAGGATGGTAAAATGCCATCATTTTATGTTAGTCGTGGGTTACCTCAGTTCAGGTGCCATAATTTGGCTGGGAGAGAGAGAAAAAATAAGTATGTATGTGTAGGAAAACTGAGTTGGCCTCAGATAATGGGCAATGACCTCAATAAATCCACAGAATCATAAAAAATATAATATCATTGTTTTTACCTGTAAATGTTTACTGTGATTTATTATATAGAAAACATATTTTTGAAACTGATACATTTACTCCTTTATTCACCCAATAAATATCCATTGAGTATCTACTCTATAGAGCCTATCTGAGGTTCTAATTCTCACCCCTTTGTACCAAGACTTTCTAGTTATTTCATACTTTTTTTCCTTACCCTTCTTCATAAATTTAGGTCACTTGATCTTTGATTCAGAGTCCTTAGCTACAAACTGCTAAATTTTAAATTAAAATCCCTAATCTTTGGAGATGCAGCTGCTCTGAACTTTTAAGAGATAAGAAGTTGTAAATTTAGTTTCAAGCACATTTTTCTAGAAATATGTCGAAAATAGTTTTCTTCTTTCCTCCTTCTTGGCCCCTCAGGGAGGTAAGACACAGAGTTTACAAATATAAAAGTGTTTTGAAAAGAAAATCATGAGAATACTAATCCATGTTAATAAACCTAATCACCTTAGTTTTCTGTTCAATGCTATATCTATTTTTATTGATTGATTTATTTTGATATACTCTGTTGTTTTTATTAGTGGAAGCATGGAGGAAGTTGATCACAGACCTAAAAAAAACTGTTTAGGGAAAATGTGTATGCACATGTATGTGCACAAAAACACACCAAAGCAGACATAAACAAATCTTAGAGAAAAAAACAATATTAGTCTCGTAGATACGTTTTTGAATTATCAAGTTTATAGTCAGTTTACTTTTATATTTCTGTTGAGTGAAGTATATTATGATTTATAGTTCACTAGAGTCTTCCAACAACGATATATACTTAATTAAATTTCTTTTGAAAGTATGTATTTTGAGGTACACACAAATTATTTATAGGTATTTGTATACGATAAACAATTTTTGTAGGTAAGCATGTTGAAGTAAAGAATGCTCATAGCTGGAAAATCTTTTTTTTGTGGTACTACTAAAGCAGAGCCTTTTCCTGCTGATATTTTATTAAATATTCAGTGTGAGATACATGTTTTTTCAATATGCAGTAATAATTATTATTCAGTGAATACTGAGTTGGGGTTTCTTTTGAATTGTCTTAAAAATCTTTAACACTTTAGGTAATGTTGGAATCTTCCCACTGACCATAAATATTCTTTTCGTGTCTGGGATCCAACAAGAAGTACCATTGCTTATGTGAGACTGAAGAGAGTAAACCTTAAAATTCAAAATCATCACAACCAATACTTCTTACTTCTAAAATGATTTCAAAAGTAAATGCTTACATAAGTTACAACCAGTTATAAACTTTCTAATTTGTTTAAAATCTATATTCCTAAGCACATCATGAAAAAAATAAAGACAGTATTTTCTCAGAACTGTAACAGGGATAGGAAGAGGAAAGTGTACAGGTATGTTAAACAACAGTTTGTCAAAAACTTGTTCAAATCTAAGCACTATGGTTAGTATCAAAGATACAAAAATGAAATGACAGGTGAGAATAACCAATTAGGTAAAAAAAAATCTTATAAGGGAGACAAAAAAGTTACATAGATTACTAGAAGATGGGGGTACTTGCTTTTTTCAAAGAGAAGTTGAGATTGAAGTTAATAATGATGGAGTCAGACATTTCTGTCAACTTTCTAGACTAATATACTTGAAGCAATAATAATTTTATGTACACATCACAGATAGCTCAATTCAATGCATTTTTCCATATGTTATACTGGGTTATCTTCCAGACACCAGGAAGCTCTGGAAGTTACAACAGTGAAGAGAACATAGTCTAGTCATGCTTTGCAATTACTGGTGATTTACATATGACTTTTCTGATATGGTTTGGCTGTGTCCCCATTCAAATCTCAATTTGAATTACATCTCCCAGAATTCCCTCATGTGGTGGGAGGGACCCTGGGGACATAATTGAATCATGAGGGCCAGTATTTCCTGTGCTATTCTCATGATAGTGAATAAGTCTCATGAGATCTGATGGGTTTATCAGGAGTTTTTGCTTCTTCCTCATTTTTCTCTTGCTGCCACCAGGTAAGAAGTGCCTTTCACCTCCTGCCATGAATCTGAGGCCTTGCCGGCCATGTGGAACTGTAAGTCCAATTAAACCTCTTTTTCTTCCTAGCCTTGGATATGTCTTTATTGGCAGCATGAAAACAAACTAATACAATAAATTGGTACCACTAGAGTGGAGCATTGCTGAACACATACCTAAAAATGTGGAGGCAACTTTGGAACTGGGTATCAGGCACAGGTTGGGCCAGTTTGGAGGGCTCAGAAGAAGACAGGAAAATTTGGGAAAGTTTGGAACCTCCTAGAGGTTTGTTGAATGGCTTTGACAAAAATACTGGCAATGATCTGAACAATAAAGTCCAGGCTGAGGTAGTCTCAGATGGTGACGTGGAACGTTTTGGGAACTGGAGCACAGGTGACTCTTGTTATGTTTTAGCAAAGAGACTAGTGGCATTTGGCTCCTGCTCTAGAGATATGTGGAACTTTGAACGTGAGAGAGATAATTTAGGTTATCTGATGGAAGAAATTTCAAAGTAGCAAAGCATTCAAGAGGTGACTTGAGTACTGTTAAAAGCATTCAATTGTAAAGAAAGAACACAACATAAAACTTCAGAAAATTTGCAGCCTGATGATGCAGTAGAAAAGGAAAATCAATTTTTTGAAGAGAAATTCAAACTGGCTGCAGATATTTGCATATGTAGCAAGGATCCAAATGTTAATCCCCAAGATGATGGGGAAAATGTTTCCTGCCTACGTAAGAGAACTTCATAGCAGCCCCTTCCATCACAAGCCCAGAGGCCCAGGAGGAAAAGGGATTTTGTGGGCCAGGTACAGAGTCCCCATCTCATGTGCAGCCTAGAGACTTGGTGGCCTATGTCCCAGCTGCTCTAACCGTGGCTGAAAGGGGCCAATATTTTAGCTTGGGCTATGGCTTTAGAGGGTGGAAGCTCTAAGCTTTGGCAGCTTCTACATGATGTTGAGCCTGTGAGTGCACAGAATTCAGTTTGGGAACCTCCGCTTAGATTTCAGAAGGTTTATGGAAATACCTGGAGGCCCAGGCAAAAGTCTGCTGCAGAGTGGGGGCCCTCATGATAGTGATAGGAAATAAGCTCCATGAGATCTGATAGGTTTATCAGGGGTTTCTGCTTTTGCTTCTTCCTTATTTTTCTCTTGCTACCACCATGTAAGAAGTAAGTTTTGTCTCCTGCCATGATTCTGAGGCCTCCCCAGCCATATGCAAATATAAGTCCAATTAAACCTCTTTTTCTTCCCAGTCTCAGGTATGTCTTTATCAGCAGCAGGAGAACAAACTAATACATTTCTGTGTATTTTCACTTATCACTTATTTAAAACCTCAAACTTGATAATAAAATGATAAAAATACTTTATAACAAAATTTTCCTGTGTCATAATTCTTATTAATCAATTCAGTTTTCTCTTGTATCCAGGTAATCAATTTAATATACCCTACTTGCAATCAACAGGATGGAAAACCTATGATTTTATCCCTAAATATCTTGGAATACTACAGAGTATCTTTCTTTACTATCTCTTCTTTAACTCCAATTCACACACAGAGAACATCATGTGAAAAACAAACAAATAAACAAAAAGCAAAGAAAATAACACTGTATGTAGTATATATCAGATCCCATGCAGGACATTTTTCCACCATGAGTCCAAAACTTCATCTATGACAAGGCAAGTCCCTTCCACCTATGAGCCTGTAAAATCAAAAGCAAGTTAGTTACTTCCTAGATACAATGGGGGCACAGGCATTGGGTAAATACACCTTATCTGAATGGGAGAAATTGGCCAAAGCAAAGGCGCTATCCCATGCAAGTTCAAAATCCAATAGGGCAGTAACTAAACCTTAAAGTTTCAAAACGATGTCCTCTGACTCATGTCTTATATCTAGCTCATGTTGAGGTAAGAGGTGGGCTCCCATGGCTTTGGGCAACTGTGTCCTTGTGGCTTTGCAGGGTACATCCCTCCCAGCTACCTTCACAGGCTTGTGTTAAGTGTCTGTGGCTTTTTCAGGCCATTGGTGCAAGCTGTTTGTGGATCTACCATTTTGGGGTCTGGAGGATGGTGGCCCTCTTCTCACAGCTCCACTAGGCAGTATGCCAGTGGGAACTTTGTGTGTGGGCTTCAACCCCACCTTTCCCTTTCCCACTACCCTTGCAGAGGTTCCCTGTGAGGGTTCCACCACTGCAGCAAACTTCTGCATGGATATCCAGGCATTTCCATATATTGTCTGAAATACAGGCAGAAGTTATCCAGTTAACTAACCTCAACTCTTGACTTCTGTACACCTGTAGGCCCAACACCACATGAAAGCTGTCAAAAATTAGGGCTTACATCCTCTGAAGCAATGGCCTGACCTGTATGTTGGTCCCTTTTAGCAACAGTTGGAGCTGAAACAGTGGGGATGCAGGGCACTATATCTCAAGGCCGCATAGAGAAGAGAGAGACACAGGAAACCACTTTTCCTTCCAAGGTCTCCAGGCCTGCGATGGAATTGGCTGTTGGGAAGGTCTCTGACATGCCCTGGAGACATTTTCCCCATTGTCTTGATGATTAACATTTGGCAATTACTTATGCAAATTTCTTCATCCAACTTGAATTTCTCTCCAGAAAACGGGGTTTTGTTTTCTACTGCATCATCAGGGTGCAAATTTTCCAAACTTTGATGTTCTTCTTCCTCTTGAACACTTCACCATTTAGAAATTTCTTCCCCCAGATACCCTAAACCATCTCTCTCAAGTAAAGGTTCCACAGATCTCCAGAGCCAGGCAAAATGTCACTAGTCTCTTTGCATAGCAAGAGTAGCATTTACTCTGATTTCCAGCAACTTTCTCATTTCTATCTGAGACCACCTCAGCCTGGACCTTGTTGTTCATATCACTATTAGCATTTTGGTCAAAGCCATTTGTAAGTCTCTAGGAAGTTCCAAACTTTCCCACATCTTTCTGTGTTCTGAGCCCTCCAAGTCTCTAGGAAGTTCCAGAGTTTCCCACATTTTCCTGTCTTCTTCTAAGCCTTCCAAACTGTTCCAACCTCTGCCTGTAACCAAGTTCCAAACTTGCTTCCACATTTTTGGGTATCTTTATAGAAGCACCCCAGTCTCTGTCATACCAATTTATTGTATCAGAACATTCTCACACTGTTATGAAGAAATACCTGAGACTGGATAATTTATAAAGAAAAAAGGTTTAATTGACTCACAGTTTCACATGGCTAGGGAGGTCTCGGGAAATGTACAATCATGGTGGAGAAGAAGCAGACATGTCCTTCACATTATGGTAGGAAGGAGAAGTGCCAAGCAAAAGGAGATAAGCCCCTTATAAAACCATTATATCTTGTGAGAACTCACTCACTATCAGGAGAACAGCATGGAGGTAACCTCCCCATGGTTAAATTACTTCCCATAACACACAGGGATGATGGGAACTACAATTCTCCCACAACACATGGGAATTATGGGAACTACAATTCAAGATGAGATTTGGGTGGGAGCACAGTGAAACCATATCATCTAATTCTAGTCAAACTGCTGATGATTGGAGGTAAAAAAATATTGAAAAAGAAGAGAAGAAGTGATATGTTACATAGAGGTAAATAATTATACAGATTATGACTAACTTCTTATCAAAAGTAATGACAACTCAAACTTCAAAAAACTCATTAAGTGCTGGAAGAAAACCAATAGTAACTCATGTTCTTACTTATAAGTGGGAGCTGAATGATGAGAACACATGGACACATGGCTGGGATCAATACACACTGGGGCCTGTTGGGGGAGTTATAGTGAAGGAGAGCATCAGAAAGAATAGCAAATGAATCCTGGACTTAATGCCCAGGTGATGGGTTGATCTGTGCAGCAAACCAACATGGCACACATTTACTTATTTAACAAACCTGCACAATCTGCACATGTACCCTGGGACTTAAAATAAGATTTCAACAACAAAAAAAGAAAATCGATGGTAATTTTACAACCTATACCCAGCCAGATAAAACTCTTCTTCTTCTTCATAAAAAAGACTACCATGAAGGTATTTTTAGATAAATGAAAGCTAAGATAATGCAGTATATGAAATGTGGAAGGCTATTCTTCAGACAAATAAGGAATGATACTATTAACACAGAAATGCAGATCTATGGATAATGATAAATATTAGTAACCACATGTGAAAATACAAAATATTCTGGGTTTTTCCCCTTCTCATAATTTGTTTAAAAATCAAATGTTTACTTAAAGCCAAAACAATAACATTTTAAGTTGGGGTTTGTAACATATATAGAAATATATGCCATGACCAAAATAATGAAAAAGACAAGTGCAGGTAACTGGAATTATACTTTCTTAATGTTGCCACATTTTGGGGTGCCAGTGTGAAATGAGAAGTGAGAAGCAAGAAGAATAAAATGATAAAAGGAAGATTTAAACTAAGTTTTGGTAAGAAAGAAAATGTAATAATAAAGAATGTTCTATTATCCCAAAAGAGAAATGAAGACACAGAGAGAAGATACAGATGGAGAATGTATGATAAGATGATAGACATAAACGCAATCACATCAGTGTATACATTCGAAGGCAGATTGTCAGCCTGAATGTAACACAAGGCATAAATATATGTTGTCCTCAAGAGATGCTCTTCAAATATAAACACACAAATAGACTGAAAGTAACACTAGTAAGGCAAATACCACATAAACCACACATTTGGGTAAGCTGGAATGGCTATATTGCTATCAGAGAAACTAAATTTTAGGATTTGTGATAAAGTTTCACATTTCATAATGATAAAGGGAACAATTTCTTAGGAAGATAAAAAGATTCCAAAATCAATAATAACAGAACTTAAGGAACTATAAATCAAAAACTGATGACACTAAGGGGGAAATCAAATAGGAAGTAACTTATACTCCAATAAAGTTTATTTTTCAAGAGAACTGTATCAGAATCATGATCGCACATATTGTAATAAAATTTTCCTCTGCGGGAGATTGAACATAGGGTTTATATTATTTGATGTTGGGAATGCTCTGAACCCCTCTGTGGTGACTAAGCAACCCCAAGCCTCTGGAATAATTAGTAAAACCGAAGCTATCTGAAATAATAAGAAATTTTTGTTGATTTCTAACCTGTAAATTCTCTTAGAACTTAGTTTCCCAGAAATTAGTTATTTGCTTTGTGATGCTTGTTATTTGCTGTATTGTTTATGTTTCAGAAAATGAAGGATAAGGTGAAATGCTGAGATGTAACTTAACTTCGGTTCTGCTGAGCTGCACCTTGTAAGTTTGTTTCTACTGATCTGTTCTGGTACAAACAGGAACTCTGTGAGAGGGACTAACCACATAGATGGACTGCTGGAGAGAGACGGCAGGGCATAATAGGCTTCTCGTTGCAGAGAGCCTATAAACGGACTTGTAATAGAGAGGTTAATTACCTGGATTCCTTTCCTAGAAGAGGCATATTGATTAGGGCCCTGCAAAGGGAATGCGACCCTTATGGGAAGCCTATAAATGGATACATGAGGGGTGTCCGTCTCTGTGGTTGAGATAAGGATGTAAAAGTCTTTCTTCACCCACTGCTCCTCCAGGCCTGCATGGAGGCCCCCTCCTCTGCAGTTTTTGTGGTCAGGCTGTTTTTCCTGTGTCAGATCCTGTTCCCCCTGTAGCTGTGAGCCCAGTATGTTTTTGCTGATAATCCTAGGTTTATGTTCAACCTATATTCTTGCGAAGGTGTATGGTTTCTATGCTGACACACAGAAAGTTAGCTTTACATTTTTCTCCTTTTATAATACCATGTTGTGATTTTAGTACATCGGTTTTTGAAAATGTATTATTTTTGTATAATTATCACTGAAACTTTGCATAACCTCGCTCCTCCTCTATTGAAAGAGCACAATAAAAAACTGAGGTTTTCAGGGAAATGCCAGACATCCATAGAACGGCTTTATGTGGTGTCACCCCTAGGCCCAGCTTTAAAAAAAACTTTTGCTTTGTCTCTCTCTTTTTCACCAAGGACTTGATCACCTTGAGAGATCTTAAACTCACATTAATATATTGGGAGCTGTTCTCCCCAGTAATTTTTAAGGTATTTCTAAGAATTATGTAGAAATTATATAATAGCCATGACTTCAGAATTTGAGAAAAGTATAATACATAATTCATGTGTAAGGCTTTGCCATTTCTGTGTGATCTGCTGTGAAGTTTTGAGGGTTAGCATTTGGGAGATTACAATGCTGGGTACTTCCACACGGAGGTAATAAAGGAACACAGACTAAAGGTTACTCTGAGCATTCCTCAGGCATACTTGAAAGATTTATGATTCTTATTTGGAAGATTTATTTATTTAGTTACTTATTAAATTTTATTTAGTTCTGACAAAAGTACTTCCAAATATGTATGTTCCAGGCATAACCGTTTTTCTTGGAATCTCATAGGAATAAACATATTGACAGTGGTTTCTAGGCTTGCTGTTAAGTGCTGCGATTCAGGGAAACACAGAATTTAATTTCAGTGAAAATAAGAAAATAACATTGAATATGAAATATTTCAGGATATATTATTCTAGTCATGTTACGCATGAACATGTTCTCATTCAAATGTTCTCATTCTAATTTGAGTGACCTGAATATTGTTTATGCCTTGAAAATTTGCATGGATTTTTTTTTTTTTTTTTTTTTGCTGTAAAAATTTCTATATGCTTTTTACATATTCCAAAGCTCTGCAGACTTTTTAGTAATCAGGCACTGATTTAAAGGTTAGAAGAGTGACTATAAATCTGGTATTATGCCTCATTCTGAGCCTCTGTAAAACCATAGCTCCTAAGCACTTAATTTGTTAGTGTAAATCATGGTGAATGGCAAATACCTGTCTGTTCCTCAGTCTCCTTCTTGATTTGAAACAGGTCTGTAATACTGACACGTGCTTGATGCTACTACTCTTTAGAGACCTGGCTCATATTCTGTCAAAATTACATTTTTAGTTACTAATTGTTTTCCTTTTCATGCGATTCCCTGATAGATTTTATGTGTAATGAAATTTTTGAAAATATCCAATGTGCAATAAATTCTAACTGCTCTTTCAGTAGCATTGTTACTTTTCCGTGGATGCACAACTACTGCATTGAAGCCACGTTAATAAATCCATGTACTTTCAAAACCGAATTATAATAGGAATTTAGGAAGCTACAGGACTTTTAAACATTGTGGAAAAGTACCTCCTTTGCCAAGAGAGTCTATATATACAGTGCGCAGTGTGAATATTTAAATTCACATTTTATTATTTATAGAATATTTCTAGTTTATTCAAGTGTCTTATAATAATATGGGTCATGTAGACTACCAAAGTGCCTGGAGAATACAGCAGAAATGTTTGATGAAAGCAGTTACCAAATTCTTCAAAGGGTGTTTTAAAGAAGACCCAATTTTTGGAGTGAGTTGATGTCTCAGTTGTAAAATAAACCAAAATTACTTCTTTGTTTTGTTTGGTTTTTACCATGAGTGATTAGCAGTAGTGCTAGAAGGCAAGGCAGATCACCTTTATGGTGTGGACTGTGTTCAAGGAATTAAACACCCATCCCTTTCTTTCTCTTTTAAGAAAGTGAAAAAGGTACACTATTGGTTCTCTTTTCCATAGTTACAGGGATAGGAAGGGGAAAGATCTGTTCATAAAATTTGTGTGTATGTGAAAAAATGAGAGACTGAGTTCTTTTCTGTTTCACGCCTGCTTAGTCACTAGATTTGTCCATGTGCCTCATACCTTGAATCTGGAGGAAAAGCAGTAGGAAATAACACTGGGGTAGGATATATGAAAATAGCCCAGGTGATGAGGAGATAAAAACTGCCCTTCAAATTCCTCATCTTGAGGGCTATTAAAGGTTAATTTCACCATGTTGAGGCCAAGAGGGTCAAGTGACATAATAGCAGTGGGATTTCTGGGGCTTACCACAGCACCAAAGCAAGGAGGGACACACATCAAAGGGGTACTGTGTGACATTGAGGTATGCATGTTAAGTGGGAGTTTGGGGTGGGGTTGGGGGATTTATAGTTTATCTTGAAGACATTAATTTTTGCTTACAGTAGTTGTTGTAATTCAGGGCCTGCCAATGAGTCTAGATCAATGGTGATATCAATATAAAGATAAAAGAAAACTTTTATGGACATTCAGGTAAATAGATACTGTTTTGTCTTTCCTTCCTTCTCACCCTAGTAGCTGAGTCTAAGGTAAATTGAGATGGGTGGAAAAATGAGAGTGAGAACAACGCATTTTTACACCAAGCCTGTAAGGCAACAAGTCCAGCCCACATAAGGCTATACTGATATTTAATTACATATTTGGTAAGTGTTAAAAATAATTAAGAATATACTTTAATAATTGATATGCTGTGGTTTTCATAGATGAAATTAATGAAATTGTCCTGAGATAACATCAAGAACACTGTTTACCTACTGGAAAAAGAATATTTGCAAACATAGTTGGTTATACAGGAAAGATGGATAATTTCAGGTGTATATAGCAACAAACTGATATATATATATATATATATATATATATATATATATATATATAATCAAAATTGCACATTTTACATCCTCCCAGAATTTACCAGTAGATGTGATGATCCTTGTCATTCAGGCTGTGATAGTCAATGTTTTTCCCAGACGTTGATTCATTCTGGATGTATGATTAATATGTATGATTTAGTGAGTAGAGAAAGTTCTCTATTCTAGTAAGTTTTATAATAATTTTGAATTATATTTGATTAACGTGAATAAAATTTAGACAAGGTAAAAGGCTCCTTAGAGCTTAATAATAAGATATAGGAATTGTGGCAAGGTTCTTCTTAACTAGGAAACTAAGCTTCAGCAATATTATATATTGGCAGTGCCACACTCTCAATACACAAGAAATGTAACTGAGAACATTTCATTTGTTCCAAATATATGAAAGCCCACTTTTAAAACGTAAGGCTAGTGAGATGCTAATGGAGCAACACTTTATGGATTCACATTATAAATGATTTACAGAGCACCTTTAATCAATCAAGCATTATACCAGGCACCAAAAAAGTAAAGAAACATTATAGTGTTCACTTTTAAGAAGTTCACAGTCCAGTAAATAGAGAGCGAGGATAAAAATGCAAGATTACAAGTATGCAAAATATAAAGGAAGCACAGATAAGAGAAAAATTTAATTTGGCTTAAGGCTCATGGAAGACTTTTTAAGCAAGGCAATACCTGAGGTGAGTTTTGAAAGATAAATTAAAGTTTTGCAGGCAGGTAAGGAGGTGCATAGATATGGCAGTCACGTGGGTCAAGATTGCCAGGGGAGTCCACCTGTCTTAATCCTAGGTAAATAATTATAAGCTTCCATGGCTCAGAGAACAGTGAAGTTTATACATGGAACTAAACTATATTATTGGTGCAGTCAACTAGAAATCAAGTGGCAATAGGAGGCCTAAGGTAAAGACCATGGAGAATACAGTAATACCGGGAACACCTCGGGGTGCTTGCAGAGCAGGCAATACTGCTCTGGTCCCACGAATGCCTTCTCAACGTGGAGACTGCATGAGAGTCTCCTAAAGAGGGCTTATGCAAAGATCTCTGAGAAGGGGGGCGACCTCTGGTCATAAGATCTGGGAGGGTCTTTGCAGATGGGAGCTGGCAAGGAGAAAAGCCTTGCAGGGCAGAGATCACGGAACACCTCAGGCTCTGCCTAGGTTCTCGGAATATGGAGAGATAGTTCTACATCCTCAATGCCCCTTGATGCATTGAGTGTGGTCAGACTGGGTGACTCTTCATCCACTAAACTTGTGATGCAGCACACCCTGATAACAATTGGTGATAAACTCAGACTACTAGTTTAGCATGTCTTAGAAGGATCTCAAGTGCTGTTAAATGATGCTAATAGCACTAGTTTAGCATATCTTAGAAGCATCTCAAGTGCCCTCCTCCTCAACCCCCTCCCCAACTATCTTATATACCCCTTCACCCTCCCCTTCCATGCCCATAAGATCAATGAGATTATGCATGTAATAAAAGTGTTTGGAGCCAACAGCTGGGGTCAACGCATTTCCCACACTTGAACTGGTTCCCTGGACCCATGCTGTAACTTCTACTCTTGTGTCTCTGTCTTTATTTCCTTTTCTCAATCCCTCATCACTGCTGGGACTAAGGGCATCCACATATGGGGTTGGAGCTGGTACACAACACAGTCATACAGAAGAGAATGTGTTTTCTAGAACAAACTATAAGGTTTGGGTGAAGGGTTAAGTATTATCTTGGAATGGTCAGTGTGATGCAATGAAAATAAACATTAAGGGTCAAATTAAGAAGAAACCTTTTTGTCAAACTAAATAACTTGGCATTTGCTCTATGTGATATAACTTCACTGAAAATACTTTAATCAGGGAAGACAGATGATTTGATTTTCATTTTAGAAATATCACTTTAGTAGCTCTTAAAGGTTCAGTTGGAAAGGGCCAAGGCTAGAATAAAAGGAGATTAGTTAGGAAGTAAGTTTTAAAAATTATTTCATAATACAGAGTGAAATTATATTTTACACATGATTTAAATCCCAAAATGGGGAAGGTGCAATTCAAATACAATAAAAATCACTTTGAAAAATTCTTCAATTTCTTCACAAATTGCAGCTTCGTTTAACAAAAACATTTTGACCCTAGGTTTGAACAGGTCACTGTTTTGTTTTGAGGATTAGATAAGTGTTAGGACCAGCCTCCCCTTCCCCATACCACAGTCAACTGGAAAAAACCTCAATGACAGTGGAAAAGTACCACCACTAATGTTTAGCCAGGTTCCCAGATAAGCTGTTTGCAGGACCCCTTCTCCCTCCTTCCGCTTTTTTCGCGGCAGGCCTCGAAACCCTCCTTTGTTAAGGAGATAGCCAATAAGCCGGAAAAACTCTACCCGAGAAAGAGCACGTCCCCTCCTTACCTGAGGAAGAGCACGTCCCCTCCCTACCTGAAGAAGAGCACGTCCCCTCTCTCACTCAATGGCAGTGGAAAACTACTGACTCCTGCTATATAAGTCACTCAGCCCGTCTCCTAGGCGCGGCTACCCGCTTCGGTCTGTACAGTGGTGCTTAGTCCGCCGGAGCTCTTAATAAAGCTTGGACGTTCAATTGGCTATGTTCAATTGGCTCCATTTTTCCACTATTCAGCACGGCAGGCCTAGAACTACATCCAGACAATAAGTAGCTGCTTTTTGCAATTTTACATTTTTTAATACTCATCCTGGTAAGGTGCTTACAGTGAGGGAAGTACGTTGGAATTGAGAACAACTGAGGGAACAATATTTTACATCTCTCTACTCATGCTCTACTCATGCTTACAATGGAGTTCATGTTCATTGGGAGGATTAGAGTTTCTTCCTCACCTTTTAACCTCTTCTCTATTGTCTTCTGTTGTTCTTTTTCTTGAGATATCATTAATTTAAAAGTGTCTATGATGAGAGTTTATAAATTTAAGAAGGGGACAACTTCTAACTTAGCCTGAATCTTTTCTAACATTAAACATCCTTTAGGAATATCACAAATCAGCTCCTGGCTTTGACATTTACAATTTAGAGAATACGTTGAACTAGAAGTTCTTGCTTTGCTCTAGCTTTTACTATTTTTAAAAATTTTTATTTTAGGTTCAGGAATACAAGCACAGGTTTGTTATATAGGTCAATTGTGTGTCATGGGGCTTTGGTATACAGATGATTTCACCACTCAGGTAACAAGTACAGTATCCTCCACCCTCAAGTAGTCCCTAATGCCTGTGTTTCCCTTATTTGTGTCCATGTGTATTTAGTGATTAGCTCCCTTTTATAGTGAGAAATGTGGTATTTAGGTATTTATTTTTCTCTTCCTGTTAGTTTGCTTAGGATTATGACCTTCAGCTTCATCCATGTTGCTGCAGAGGATACAATCTTGTTTTACATGGCTGTATAATATTCCATGGTGTATATGTATCACATTTTCTTCATTCAGTCTACCATTGATGGACATTCATGTTGTTTTCATATCTTTGCTATTGTGAATAGTGCTGCAATGAACATAAGCATGCATGTGTCTATATGGTAGAACAATTTATATTTTTCAGTGTATATAACCAATAATGGTATTTCTGAGTTAAATTATAATACTGGTTTGAGTTCTTTGAGAAATCACCACACTGCTTTCCACAATGGCTGACCTAGTTTACATTCTCATAAATAATTAATAAGATTTCCCTTTTCTCCACAACCTTATCAGCATTTGCTATTCTTTGACTTTTTAAAAGTAGCCATTACTACTGGTATAAGATGGTATCTCATTGTGATTTTGATTTGCATTTCTCTAATGATTAGTACTGGGCATTTTTTCATATGCTACTTGGCTGTGTGTATGTTTTATATTGAAAACTGTCTATGTCCTTTGCCCATTTTAAATGGGATTGATTTTTGTTTGTTGATTTAAGTTCTTTATAGATTTTGATTATAAGACCCTTGTCAAATGAATAGCTTGCAACTATTTTCTCTTATTCTATAGATTGTGTTTTTACTCTGTTGATAGTTTATTTGCTGTGCAGAAATTCTTTAGTTTAATTAGATATCATTTATTAATTTTTGCTTTTTTTGCAATTGTTTTTGGCATTTTTATTATGAAATCTTTGCTAAGGTCTATGTCCAGAATGGAATTTCCTAGATTATCTTCCAAGGTTTCTATAGTTTCAGGTTTTATAAAATGTTTAATCCATCTTGAGTTGATTTTTGTATATGGTGCAAAGAAGGTATCCAATTACAGTCTTCTGCAATTCTGGAAATGAGTTTCTCAGCTCTGTCAGATCAGATTGGTTCTATCTTCAAATGGCCATTTTGTCTTTCATCTTCCCATTTTTTAAATTTTTTGTTTTGGCATTCCTTAGAATCTTTGGTTTGGGTTTAGACTTCCTCTTGATTCTTGATGACCTTAGTTCTTATCCATATTCTGAATTCTGTTTCTTTCATTTCAGCTAATTCAGCCTGTTTAAGAACCATTGCTAGGGAACGAAGGCAGTCCTATGGAGCTAACATGACACGATGGCTTTTTGAGTTGCCAAAATCCTTGCACTGTTTTTTTCTCATCCCTGTGGGCTGATGTTCCTTCAATCTTTGAAGTTGCTTGCATTTCATTTTTTGACTTTTCTTCCTTTTTCTCTTTCTTTCTTTCTTTCTTTCTTTTTTTTTGAGAGGGAGTCTCACTCTGTCACCCAGGCTGGAGTGTAGTGGTGTGATTTCAGCTCACTGCAACCTCTACTTTGTTCAAGCAATTCTCCTGCCTCAGTTACCCAAGTAGCTAGGATTACAGGCATGTGCCATCACACCTAATTGTTTTATTTTTAGTGGAGATGGGGTTTCACCATGTTGGCTAGACTGGTCTCGAACTCCTGACCTCATGATCTACCCACCTTGGCATCTCAAAGTGCTGGGATTACAAGCGTGAGCCACTGTGCCATCCAGGTTGCTTTTTTTAAATATCATTTTAGTGTCTTTGGGGATTATAGTATAATGTGGGTTCAGCTGATTGGCTTCATTGTTGGAAGATTTTACTGGGCCTTGTCAAAGCTCAGAACTCCTGGGCTCATACTCTACCTAGGGGGCTGGTAGCAGGTTCCTGACTTTCTTCTCTTGCCTCTCAAGGTTAGGAAACTGCCCTGTTGGTGGCACTGAGGTGTGCTTGGCCAGCTAGGCACAACACTCTGATGGGTGGTACCAGCCAAAGTGCTGTGTTGGGGATGGTAGTGGGATCTGTGCTCATTGGTACATGCCAACAGTAGCAGTATTATGGCAGGGTGCACATTCATTGATGGGAGCTGGGCATACTGATTGGCTGCAGTGAAGAGCTATTTCCCTCTATGCAGGCATTCATAATGGCAGCCTTGGTGGTGCAGTTCATGGCATGAGGTGGAGCCAGTGACATCTGTGTACATCTTCATGACATTGGAGGTATCAGTGCAATGGTAGGTCACTGGTGGGTGTGGAGCCAGCACTTCCTATGGATACATTCATTCTGGCAGCAGTGGTGAGGCAGGGCAGGGGGTGAGGCCACTGGTCTCTGTACATGTGCTTGTCCTGGCAATAACGCAGTGGGGTGAGCAAGGTGTGCTTACATCAGCAGCAGTGTCATGGTGGGGTGCACGTGAACATGCACATCAGTTAGGAAGGAGAGGTGAGGTCTGCCAACACACATGCGTGCAGGTGAAGCAATGTCGGAGGTGGTTGTGGGCAAGTGTATACTGGCAAAGCAGCATAAGGGAGGATGCAGTGGGGCTAGGGTGTGGGTAGGCTGGTGTGCATCTGCAGGGGCCATGTTGTTAGATCTCTCTGATGGTCGGGTGTGGTCCACCAGCACAAAAACTATAATGGAGGGCCTCAGGAGGCACCCTGGCTGAGCATCCAAGGCTGTACTGCAAGCTGGCACTGTTCAGGATGGGTCCCTGAGAAAGGCCAGCAGACAGTGGGACCCTCAGGTTGGATCAGCCCTGTCTCACAGGCAAGATCTCCTTGCTCTGATCAGACCCTCAGTTCCTCTAAGGCTAAAGTCTCCTAGAGAAGCAAGCAGAGCCTTATGGGATGGGAATCTCTCGCTGTGCTCCCCTGCAGACACTCCCACACCAAACCTTCTTGACTCTGCAGCAGCTGGAGTTCTGCTCCTACAACCTCTCTAAGTATTTCCCTTCTAGCTCAAATGTCCCTGGTGGTCATGAGGTCTCCTGCTGCTGAGGTCCATGGCAAGAACAGGTTGCTCCTTGCCTATGCAATTCACCTCACCCCCAAGGGTCACTAGGGGCCAAGAATGACTCTTGGTATCACTATGCAGAGTTCCCAGTTTCCTCCCACTTCAGCTCAGCATCTGTGTCCTCCCTCCATCCACTCTCAATGCCTTCTCTCTGAAGGTATGCTCAGAGTATGCTAATCTTCCCAGTGTCCCATTCCTTCAGTGGCAGATGTTCCTACTGACTGCATCCAGTCAGCTCTCTTGCCTCCTTCTCTCTAATCTTTTTATTGAGAAAAAAAAAAATGTATTCTGTTGATTCATCAATAGTAAGCAAGTTGTTTTTACTCTTCCAAATTTACATAATCCTCTTTGCTTCTTTACAGCTTTTGATGTGATTATTTTATCTCATTTGAGGCATACAACCACCCTTTATGGTAGGTTAAATGGAAGTATCTCTACGATGAGAAGGCTGAAGGTCACAGTGGTTAGTGATGATGGAGTGGGAACTAAAATTCATATTTAGTGACTAACTTCAGTGCTTCTTAAATTGTTGCTTCACAGCCAATAACACTTGCACTGCACACACGCAAACCTAGAATTATTGCATTAGGAGATCAGGGTAACTTAACCAAGTTAAAGGACTCTGTTGGCCTATTTGGACCTTTATGAAACTTAAAAAATGGCTCACCTTGGGGCACATATAAATTTCCATAAAAGTATGGTTTGCCAAGCAGAACTGTGTGTATGTGTGTGTATGCGTGTACATGTGCACACATGTGTACTCTGTATAACAGAAGACAGCTTCTTGCTTATTCTCTGAGGATGCAGACTTTTATGTCAGAGTGCTTTGTCAGGTGAGGCCAGAATGCTTCTATATCAATCACTTTCCTTCTCAACACATCACCAAAATAAGCACAGTATGATGCTTAATTTCTGCTTTATATTCCCTTCTTGCTGTGTCTAACATGCTTTGTGTTTTCTTCCACATCTACTTTTTCTTTTTAAAGAGACAATAGCCATTTTAGAAAATATAAATGAAAACATACTTAAACAGAATATAATAGTTTCCAGACATGGAAAAACATTTTTTATCATAATGAGATAGAAATTGAGGGCCTATCAATTAGGCACAATCATGTTTTGAACGCTTTGTGGTATAGTCATTGAACTTGTCTTTAGCAAATTATACCCCATTCATTTTCTGTAAACACTTCTCTGTGTCATCTGTTTCCATAGGACAGATATCGCTGCTATTTCCAAAAATTTTGTGTAATTTTGTGGATTTGGAAACAATGTATATTTCGGGCATCCACATTAAACAGGCTTAGAAATATGTCAAAAATTAGTTTCTTCCTTATATTTGTTCTCTCATATGAGGTGGGTAATTGCTTCTAAGGAGTAACTTACTAATTTCTTTCTTAAGATTCTCAAGACCACTCAAACAATCAGGAATGAAAAGACTGACACAGGAAATAATTACAACATTATTTTTTAAAATCTCCGTAGCAATTTTGAACAGATCCTTCTCAATTCTGTCACAGCTTATGCTAAGATATAGATTCTATAAAGACATCATGACAATTCAGTTTTGTTAAAATGAATTTTGACCTTATAATCTGAAGTCAGACCACATTATTATCTAATCAAAATATATCCAAAAGGCATGTTTTCAAAAATAATGTAAAATGTGCCCATGTATCATGCAGCAGTCCTAACTCCCCCAAATAAGTATGTAATCATATCCATATCATTTTGAGTGACAAATTTCCATTTTTGAATACTATTGATTTATTGATATTTTACTGTCAACTGGTTTTTCTGTATATATTTTGAAAAAATTATAAACATATTTTTAAATAGGACATACAACAGTGAAGCCACATTTACACAGAAAAGTAATAATAACTGTATTGAGATATTACTCTGTAAATCAGAAGAGGAAAATAAAAAGCACCTGCTTTGTAAGGTTATTTATGACATTTAAAAATGTTTGTTATTCCCGAATTGTAAATTGGGTAACAGAGGGCAATATCTTTATTGTAAGTTTTCAGTGAATTCTAGGATCCAGCTTTGCATCACTTGACCTATGGAAGACCAGTAGCAGTGGAGCCATATTCCATTTTCGTTTATAAAAAAGATGTCAACATTAGGGAAGATGGGAGTTAATTTGAATCCTGGCAGCAAATGAGGAAACTGTGGCTTGAAACATTCATTTTATTACAATATCACAAGTATTCTTTTTCTGTATTATCAGGGCGTGCTAATTTATGAAAAGTTATAAAGTAATAAAAAGTCCTCCAATGTCAATGGCTTGAAACAATAATATGGTACATCTTACTCTTTGTGTCTGGGAAAGAGGTGGTAGACAGGGAAAGTAAATGAAAGATTTTATGACAAGGATTTTATAGGCTGGGCCTGGAGGTGGTGTACATTGCTTCTGCCTATATTCCATTCTCTAAGACTTGAACTTGTGGCTACACTCACAACAAACAAGGCTGGTAAATATAGACTGTCTATGTGCCCAAAAGGAAAAGGGAAACTGTTTACTAGCCTAGCTAGGCTTTGCCACCCATTGTCTTTGTGATTAGCGACTCACATAGCAACATGAATTTGATAGCTTCTGATTTACCTGGTTCATGACTGAGGTTAGTCAGTCTCTCCATGCTGCGGATATGCATTACTAAAATAAGACATTTTTAAATTTAATTAGTCAGGTGGCTAAAAAGTACGTGAAAGAATTATATTTAGAGGAAAAAATATAATAAGGCTTATTATGTTAGTTCCCAGACTATGTGCAGGCTATTCTAGAGTGAATTTTCCAGGATCTCAGCATTGGTTATTATTCTATTATGTCTTTTCTTTTTATATTTATTGATATGAATATAAATGAATATAAAATTTTTATGGTTCTAATGTGTTCAGATATGGCTGAAAGTTTGACTTTTCTCTTCTGTTGCATATCTAGCTGTAGAAGGTAGAAAAATAATCAGAGAAAAAAACAACATAAATTTAAAGAAGAGATGTTTCTTATTACTGCAAGTGAGGTGTTGGAGGAAAAATGGCTAAATGTATTTAACTTTTAATTTTTTGTCCTAGATTTAAAGCATACATGTATAAGTTTAGTGTTAACTGACTTACTCAATCATCAAGTTTCTTTTCTGGAAAGTTAGCATATGTTATACTGAGTTTCCAATTAGAAATGTGGAAAAATTTCCCCACCAGAGACTTGTAGCCACTGCCCCTTGCATAAGTTGTGGTGGAAGATCAGTCTAGGTAAAAAATTAGCCATCACTCTCTAGGTATTAGTAATGTTATGGTAATCAGAAATATGATGATGCTAAGGTTTCCACAGGGGCCACAGTGAGCCTCTCCCAATTCTTGAATCCTTTAGGAGAGAGTTGATGTATCTAGCCTCAGTTCAACCATACCCAAGGGATTCACCCTCATGTCTTCTTCTCCCAATATGTCATGTTCAGTAAAGATCTTCTACCAAGTTTGCTATATGGTTTCAACTCAAAGAGATTTGGTAGATTCTTCTTCTTTATCCAGGGTCTTTTTGTGACTACTGAATCCATACCAGCTTCTTCTTTGCCTATCTTTTTTGCAAAATCTCTAGTATTTCTTACGATATTTACCACAACCATTTAACATGACTTGAGATTTACAGCTGAAATTGTATTTCTCTCATCTCATTGAGCCAGTAATAATTGTTCTCAATAGTATCTTCTCTCAATACTCTGCAGTTGAATCATGGCCTGGTCCAGCCTGATTTTAGCTCCATTGGTTATTAGTGGTCGGCTCTTAGTGGTCAGTCAGATCCTGAAGAACTAACTAGGATTAGGCTAATTGCTTCCAAACCATAAAGATACAACTCAGTACAAAAGAGTTTACCTCACTCAGTTGATCTTCATTTTGTTTTTTAGACTCATTTACTAATATTTTCTCTAGCTATTAATAGGTACAACCTATCTTCCACTGTCCCATCTCTGAAACAGAATTCGAGAGTCAAATGCATTTGGAAACTACTATATAATGTTTGTCTTTTAAGTAGGATCACATTGCACATTAGCCTATTAAGGAATAGAGAAAAATTTTATTGAAAAATACTTTTAGCATTGTTGAACAAGTATTTTCTATATATATTTGAACAGAGACCACATTTTTAAATAGAAGTCTCATGAGTAATGCTACTTGTAATGAATAGGCTTTGTGTATCTAGGAAGGGAGGACAATCCCCATGCCTATTTAGCTGCCATTGGATCTTGGGAGTGTGTAAGTATGTGATCTATATTTAGGCCATGGAATCCAGAAGGGGATGGGAAAGAAGCTGGAGGGGGCCATGATCTCAGGGGGAGTTATATGCAAGGAATATTTCTCATAAAAGTTTTTCTAAGGAGTACTGTTTTTTCCCATATCAGACAGGTAGGATATTTGTAAAACTATTCCACCATCCCCAATATTTTTCTTCTTTATAATAAAAACATGAGGTAGAAGGAAGAGTACGAGCGTTGGAGTTTAAGAGCAAAGGGTCTTTATTCTATTCAGGTTCTTTAACCTCTTGCAAATTCAATTTCATCATTAGTATAAAACTGGATCAGTAACATCTATTTGTTAAAATTTATTTTGACAAATAAAAGAAAGAATATGAAAGTGCAAAGTCATAGCACAATATAGAACTTTTTTTTTCTTTCTTGAGCACTAACCTGTCCCCACTGCAGGGAGCAGTGCTGTAACTTGTGACTCTACCTACCCTACAGGCTCTAAGAAACCCATACATGGGGCACTTACATCATAACACCCTGTAACACAGCTATGTTCTTGTCTCTCATTATTATTTAACTCTCCACCCCAGGTGTGTTGTCTTCACCTGCCAGGTCCTGTGATCACCTGAGGGCAGATGACCCAAGCCACACCCTGCTGCACAACCATTAATATTCAGTGATGCACATCCAGTAATGCAGAGACCCAGTGAGGGTCTTACTGAGTCCGCTCTCTATCAGTAATTGTATGTGCCAAGCGAATGTCAACTGACCCTAACTCCTTGCTAAGTAGAAAGCAATAGATTTTACAATACAGTTTATCTTTGAATTATCTAGCTTTTAAAAATTGTAACAGGATTGCCATCTTTAAACAAGAAATGGTCGTTAACCTAAATTTTTATCTGGTACATTCATCTGCTCCCTCAACCACATTTTCCATACTTTATAAATAACTACATGTTAAAATAAGTCAGAGGAAAGCATCATCAAAACATGGGTCCCAAGTACTGTCATCCCTTAGTATAGGGTTTGGTTCAGGACCAATATAGAACTTTATAATGAAATTCCAGTTTCCACAAAAAAGAATTTTATTCTTCCCTCCATTGCAAGGATAAGAGATAGATCAATTGAAGTTCAGCTTTTTTGTGTGTGCCAGAGGTAGGAAAATCCTACTGACTCTTCTGCTTAAAAGAAAAGAGGACATATATTTCCTAGAGATGTGTAGGAGTTCATATAGAGACTTTGCCGAGTGGAAGTTTTACCTGAGATTGTTTCCCTAGCTTGCTTATATAAGAAAGAAATGACTTTGAATTATGACATGGTGAAAAAGTGAGGTCAATCCTATCTCTCCCTCATTATTTTTGGAGAGTAGGTAGTAGAATACTTATATCCTTTATATTCATTTTATTTCGGGTTTTCCTCACATCTTACCTTCTATAGAAAGTCTTTCCACACCATTGCAAACTTGAAAAGCTTTACTTACTAGTTGTGAATTCTTACAGAATTTAACATTCAGTTATGTATTTTGCCATATTTTCTAATCATGCCATATGTATCTTGACTCCTTAAATAGATTCTAAGTGGCTGTAATATGTTTGCCTCTCAGAGAGATGAACAAGGACCCTAAGGGTAGAAGTAGTGTTTCTGTTTTCCAGACAGATATAAATAATTCAAGAGGTACAACCTCCATCTTTTCTGACCTATGGCTGTTTAAGGAATGGGTAGATTGTTCCCTGATACAGTATAGGTCATTAGGAAAGATGGAGAGAATCATGGGGTTTGTACTTGGGAAGTATTTTCCTGGTCTCCAGGCCACTTTGCCTAGTGGTGCAAGTCAGTCTCACCAGTTCAACAGGAAATAGGTGCTATCACTCAGTACATGGCATTGTATTACCTTCCCTAGTCTGACTCCATAGTGAGCTTCGCTGCATGCTGGGCACTCTTTACTCAGCAGTCAGTGAAGCAACTTAAGGCATTACAGAAGACTGAGCCTAACTGATAAATATGGTTTCCTTGTAAGAGAAAGAGGCAAGGGACAAGACAGCCTCAGATTTTAACACTGTAATTTAACTCTGACTGCTCACTCCACCTACTTAATTCAATGGACAATTATCCCTCCACTTCTCTATACCATCATCTTTCTCACTCAGGAAACTATACTCCTTCTCATGTAAGAAAGATGCTCCTGAGTTATGTATCTTCTTGACATCATAATATACCAGGCTTTACCCTGATGTTAATGAAAGCTTTTTTTCTGTCTGAGAAGTCAGTTGAACATTCAGCTGACTCCAATTGAAGAGGTAGAAATACAATGATTGTTCCAATTCTAGTTCGGAATCATAACCAGCAAGACTTTGGCTGGTTTCCTACTTACTGAAGAGCAAACAAGTCTGAAATGCAACATAGATTCTTTTTTAAAATTTCTTTTAGAGTAAAACCAGTTAAGCTGTGCGTAAGGAAATATATTCTTTATATAAACTTCTCTTTGCTCTCCATGTTATTAAAATTTAATTCTGGCACTAAGAACCTTTTGATATTTTCTTGTGTAGATTCTCATCTGAAGGGGCTTCACATTAGATGGAAATGTTTCTGACAGAGTAAATATTAAATGAATGACCCCATGTCATCACCCATAGATGTTATCCTCTGATCCTTAAGTTTCTCCCTTGTTAAAAAAGGGAGAAGATATTTTCATTCAATTTCTTCTCACTAGAAAAACTTGAAAAATTGTTTATTGTATACCTATAGCCTTATGTTACTTATTGGATTCTATGATCAGTTAAATCAAGTCAAATTCTTTTAAGTTTGTTTAAGGAAAAATACTAGAAGTTGCTGTTTTACTAGAAAATAACAAACATATATGAATAACACCTTAAATTTTTTTGATTGAACAATAGTAGATTTTCTATGCTAATATAGTTAAGGGACATCTTGTCAGACTTTAGAATTTTCTAGTTATGTACAAGTTTTCTTTGGAGAGTTCCTAATGTGAACTTATGGGGATTTGCACAAAAATAATTCAAGAAGAGCCCTCTCTCAACTCTCTCCCTCTCTCTCTCTCTATTTTTTTAATTTCATCTTTTGTTATAGATTAGAAAGTACACATGCAAGTTTGTTATATGGGTAAACTGAGTGATGCTGAGGCTTGGGGTCCCAAGGATCCCATAACCAAGGCAGTAAGCATAGTATCCAATAGGTGGTTCTTCAACCCATACCCAAGGCTCAATATATGTTAATCAAACTCAGCTACTTGCATCAAAATATAAAACCATAATACAACAAATTCAGACAGGGTGGTGGTGGTGAGTGTGACAGTAGTAGAGACACCTTTTACTCATCTGAATATTAGAAATCCATTTGGTTTAAAAGACAATGAAATACCTAAAACATCTGTGAATATTCGATCATTAAAGGTTAAGTCACTGTGAGCAATAATATAAAGTGAGCTTCAAGAGTGACATCATTTTGAAAATAAATAATGTTTATACTGGTATCTTGTACAGATTATTTTCCTGCAATATATGAGCTATTTCGAGTTTTCTTGTCCACACGCTGAGTCAGGATACTGGCACAAAGAGGGACTTTTTGGTTTCAGAAATGCAGGTTTAGAATCATATTTAACTCAGATCACAAGACATTCATTTTTCATTTCTTAGTAAATAGCCCTCATGTGATGTCCATTACAACATAAGAGAATGTGAATTCCCTTAAACTGGATATTTAGCTTTCATTGATAACTTTTAAATTTCTGCAGCCTGATAGCTGAACCACTTTAACCCTTATTCACAGTTTCCATTACAGATGCAGCTTATTTAAATGATTTCTATATGATAAAAGAAAAGATGAAAGAAAATCAAGTGACCTTCAAATTCTAAGTAATCCTTCCTTCTTTGCCAATAAATCAACAAGAAAGGTGAATGTGAAAACATGATGTTATAACATGATGAATATTTTAATATTGATATATCATCATTTAAGCAACCTAGTACAATATATGTAGAATACATATAAAACACTGTTTTATAATTATGTGGGTTATTTTTGAATTACTTGTTTACCAATTGAAAACATCAAGAGTAGGGGGCCCAAAGTGGCTCCGGCCGGATGTCGTGGCGCTTGCGAAGGCGAAGCCAAGAGTTCAAGGCCAACCAACCTCAGCAACCTTACAAGCTCTCAATGATTGGCAAAAAAAAAAAAAAAAAAAAAAAAAAAACATCAAGAGTAATAGTGTTTTCTTCTAATATGTTTTTCTATTATGTTGCATTGTGATTTTGTGATAAATTAGATTTTAATTGTGAAATGAATAACAGAGGCAACTAGAAAGAAGTGACTGACCATTTCCAGAAAATTAATATTAGAGTGGGTAGCAGTACACATATTATTTTTATGATCATTTGTATCAGGGGCTTATACTAACTCCAAGGGCCAATGAAACTTTTTTCTTTAAATACATTCAGTATTGTGGTCTTACTTTCTCTAAACTCCCGAGAATTGTTTTTTTGTCTGTTTGTGTTTTATCCCCCTTTGTTCCCCTTAGGTTCACACGTGTATAATCTTGGGATACCAAGGTAGGAATTCGTTTGATTTTATGCTCTTTTATGTGTTGCCTATTTGATATCAGCCAGTGTCTCCTTTTATTCCAACAAGATCTTGCACTCGGTTGATAGAAACATCTTCTGATCTGTTCTTCCTGACCTTCTTCATTCTATTGCAAGCACTGTGAAGTCTGAATTAGCTGATCTTAAAATGCTTATCTGATTTCTGCCTTGAGTGATGGGTTGCTGGTCCTATAGATAAAGGGCAATTTCCTTTTCAGAGCCTCCATGATGTGGTCTTTGCCTCTCTTTCTCTCACTTCCTCTTGCATCTCATCACTTGCCTCCCAAACTTCTATCTTACCTACCTAATCTCTGGAAATCCCTTTACATTTTCAGGTTGTTTTTGGAAATTTTGTTTTTTACTTATTATTTTTTGTGACTGATAATGCATACTTTGGATTATTAAAGTGACTTAGAATCTTTTTTTTTTTTCTGCCTGGTGAACTTCTGTATATACTTGAAAGCCCAATTCAGTGATCTGCTTTATAAGCAAGTGGATACTGTCCACCCCATGCCTGCTCTGGGATATATTATACTAACAGTATGGTTACTATTATCTATTTACATGCCAGTCATGGCTGCCAGTCTGTTCATTTATTTAAAGACATGGGAAATAAATATGAAAATGCATTATTCATTTTAGTATAAGTACTAGCCTTGCAATTTAATACATAGAAGGTGCTTATAAATATTTGATAAATCAATCAGTGTAACTCACACAACATTTCAGATTTTGATATACCTATAAAAGATATTTGCCTTTATTTACAGTTATTACACGTTAGAGCAAACTGTATTTCATTTGAGCCTTACTAATAAGTAACCTGACTTGATCCTTCTGTTTTATTGTCAGGTATCTGAGTGAGCAATTAAGTTTTGAAAACAATCTTCATGAATATTTATGAAGGAACTCCAGCAATAAGAACCCAGTAAGCTAAGGATTGATAATGCATACTTTGGATTATTAAAGTGATTTTTATGATTTTGAACTTCTATGAAAATACAATTCCGTGTTTGCTGACAAACTATTTAATCATAATAACAGCTGGCTTTGTTAAGTGGAAGTACTCTTTCTGTGATAACTTGGCGTTAGTATATTCATTAGGTAGAGAGTTTTTAAAATATATTAGAATAAATCCATTAAGATAAACAACATATGCCATCCCTGGGCTTGTCTCGTTGAGGGAAAAGACTCACTAATTTTTCAAGGTTAGGTAAACATGCCATGTGCAGAAAGGAGTTGTGCTGTTTAAATTATTCTTCTTGAGGTACAGTTTTAGAGTAAATGTTTGAGTATGAAATTAACGTCTCATTTATGACATACTTATGTGTTTATGATTTATATTTTTCAATATTTGTACCAGAATGTTTAGTGTGCATTGTACAGGAGAATAAGTTAAACATCACATTTCCTGGAGGATGTTTTTGCTTTGACAGTAACATTTCCCAAAATAATGAGAATCATATACTTATACTTATCCCAGGTGTATTTTTACTGTTTGAAAGCATATGTGTCAGAGTAAAGTGAGGAAAAAGGCTTTTAAAGTATTTTTTCTTTCCTTCTGTAATACCTATGATTTTGTTCCTATTTAATATGAAAGAATCATTAAATGCTAATGCTTTTTAATATAATGTTATATCTCCAGAGTACTAAAGAGATTTAAACTTTGAGGCTGTAACAAATAGATTTCTTTGGAATGCAATTATTTTCATTTTTATATTGCCTGTTGTATGTATGTGTGCATGTCCTTTCTTATAATAACTGAGATCAATCTGTGTGGCAGCAGAATTCACTGCTGAATTTAAAAGGCATTTGATAGTGAATATTCAGGATCATGTGAACATACCAGTATGTAATAAGTTGACAAATTTGTTTCAATATAAAATTTCCTATTCTGGGATCCTTTCAGATTTGCCTTTTTTATTGCCTATTTACTAGAGCTTCTCTGTTTCTGGAAAAAGAAAAACACGGTTCCCTAAGAGAAGATTGGATCATCCACTTCCCACTTTAACTTTGTTTTCTAACCGTAATAGCATCTGCTCCTGACAGCAGCTACTTGGCTGTTTCCTGGGACTGAGAAGAGTTCTTGATGAAGAAGAAAGACGACTTATTGCATTAAGGCCAGTGAGTTCCACTCTCATCCTAGAAATGCAAGAATATACTTCTAGTAGATCTGATCTGGGAAATGATGGATGGAGAGGGCACAACAACGCTACCCCGCCTTAAGCTTGCTGCTTTCTTAAATTGAACACACAAGAAAAAAAAGATAAAAACATGTGTTCTATTTTTACATGATTTTACTTCAAAACTTTAAGTTTCAGAAAAGAGAGTTGTATTATGTATTGTTAGAATAAGACATGCTATTTGAAGGGACTTTTGAATAAATTGAGAAAAACAAGAAAGTGATACCAGTAGCACTGAGACAGAGACGCCTTGATCAGCAGATAGCAGCTGTCTTGCTTAGAAAATAATACCCAATTCTCTTTATTTTTCTCCTCTTCCTCTTTCTGCTTTTTCTCTTCTACTTTCTCTTTTTCTTGCTCTTTTTCTTCTTTCTTTTCTTTTTGTACCCAGGAAACTCATCCGTTTTTGGATTCATTTGCCCTTCTGTCTAATTCTAATGCCCAGGTTGATTAGAATTCTGTCACTGTATCTTATCACTTGGTGCTGTTAAGCTTTTAACTCCTTCTAATTAAAATATGCTGCTAATTTTTTTGAAAAAAATTACAATTGGTTATATGTAGAAAAAATAAATGCCTTCTTCTGGTCAATAGTACAAGATATATATGGCTATTTTATCCTTTGACTGAATGACCTATGTGGGAGACAAGAATACATCACCCCCAAGTACGAAGAATTGTTGCAATTAGGGCAATTAAGTAATAACAGATTCAGGAAAGCTCTCTGCTCTTCCTCTCCTTGTCCCAAAAGCAGGACATAACTTTACAAAGACAAAGGTAGCCTGCTTCCACTTCCACCAGGGAGAACAAAGGTTAACTACTGAAGACAGCTTTAGTCCATTATTGGATATAATATGGTACAAGGGAAACTGATACAGCGAACTTTACTAACTAGCCTTTCTCTGCTAGTTATCTGCCTTCCACAAGTTGCTGCCCCTACAGACTCAAAGTCCTTTTTCTCTGTCTTGTCACTTTTCTAAAAATTTACTATTCTTTGTCCCAGTAGCTATATAAACTGGAATTCAAAGCCATTTCTTTGAGACTACTGATTCCCTGGGTGTTTCCTATGTGTGTGTGCATTATGCACATTAATAAACTTCTGTTGGTTTTTCTCTTGTTAATCTGTTTTTTATTGTTGTTGTTGTTCTTATAGGGTCCATTCCAACTGAGAACATTTGAGGGTTGAAAAAAATTATATTTTCTTCCCCTACAGCAACAAACTTGAGATTTAAAATACTTCTATGCTAATTACCATTTTTATTTTGAAGAATTGCTACTTCATCCTTATTTTACATTTAAGAAAACTGATTAAGTAAATAGAGTCCATGTAGTATCTAATACCTGTCATTAGGGATATTATATCATTGAAAATGTGATAAAGGTCTAGAATATGTTGCTTAGTGAAACCATGAAACTCTGATGAACTCTACATCAGCTTGCATCCAACAAAGGAGAGAAAAGACACAAGAATTTGAAGAGGGAAAGCTATAAAAATAAACTATATATAACTATAATAATGGAGTAAAGCAACAAGAGATTTGGTCGTAAGAATTAAAGAAGGTAGAGAATGTAAGAAGAGCACATACAAGGATGGTCACTGAACTTGGCACTAAGAGAGAGGCCTCCGCAAGAGCCCCACACTCCTCCTGTCCTCCAGGATGAGTCCAGATCCTCACAGAGATTGCACAGCCATGTATCATTGGTGAAACCACAGATAATCCACTGTGGTTTCACGCTAGCAGAAATTGCTGGAAAACTGCCCCGAAAGTGCAGGGAGGTGCTGTTCATAAGGAATTATCTCCTTGATGCACTCTACTAAAAAGTTTCCATGATGAATGCTAAGGAAAGCTACTAGCCACTGAGTGCTCTGGCCTCTGTACTACAAGACCTGGACATAGGTGTGTGCTGCAGGTGTCTGCCAAGGGAGCACACAGCAACCAGGTAGCAAAACCTTTTCCTGCTGAAATAGCTCACCAGTGCCCTGTTTGTTAAAGCTTCAGTGCCTGCTGGCAAAGGAAAAATGTTTAGAGGACTGATACCTATTTTCACTGAGGAAGTAAAAAGGATAAATTTGGAGCTGAGAGACTATTAATTAATAACTGGCACATATTCCTACCAACTTTTGTATTTTTGAAGAAAGAAAGGAAAGAAGATGGGGCCTTTCAATGACAGTGATAAGAAATGTAAACTCTTAGTACCAGAATAAATTTAATAAAAGCTGGATTCAAGTTCAATTCAAAGTGGAAGTGGGGTAATGGCAGTGGTGCTAACAGGAGAAGCAAAGATTAAATGGATTTGTAAAACATTTTGAGACTATTTTTAAATGTAGGATTGAGTAAGTATTAAATAACTCTTAAGTCATCAATATTGTATTAGGCCTTTTGGGACAAATAATAATGATTAATACAAAAAGAGGAAGATAAAGAAGGAGCATTTTGGGAAAGATTATAATGTGGCAGGAATTATGTTATATTTTAGTGGCTTTGCTCATATAAGCCTCTCAACAAACCTAAGAAGGAGGAATTGTTCTCACTACCATTCTACAGATAAGAAAACTGAGATTCAGAAAGGTCAAATGACTCATCCAAAGCCATAGACATAGCATGGGTATAGGGAAAGCCTAAATCTCGGCACCCTGACTCTGGAACATGTGAATTCAGTGCTATGCTGCATTGTCTTACACCGAAGCTAAAATAAGTCCCTTCTTTTGTACAAAACCAAAACCAAATCAAACTAAAAGAAAACTTTCCCTCACTTTTGTGGAGATAATCACAAACACAATGCAAAAGTATATGATTAAGTATAGATATATATGTGATATAGACTATTAAGTACTGAGGAATTAAAATTGAGTAACTCGGTGAACCCTGGAATAGAGACAATTTAAAAATATTTCTGTTTAAAAAAATATATTGAGGCATGATTGACATACAAAAAAGCTGTATGTATTTTCTGCATACATCTCATGAGTATATACCAGTGAGAACATCACCAAAAACAATGCCATGAACATAACCATTATCTCTAAAAGTTTTCTTTCTCCCTTTTTTGTGATAAGAACATTAAACATAAGATCTATGTGCTTAATGCATCCTTAAGTATACAATGCCATGTTGTTATCTGTATGTATTGTGTTACACAATAAGGTCTCTAGGACTATTCATCTCACATAACTAAAACCGTGTGTACCCTCTGACCAATACTTCCCTGATTTCCCCTTCTCCCAGACCCCGGTAAGCTTAGTTGACTGTTTCAATTTCCTGACATAAGAGAAGTCATGTAGTATTTGTTCTTTGGGTCTGGCTTATTTCATTTAGCTTAATGTCCTCTAAGTTTATCTATTTTGCCTCAAATTACAGGATTTCCTTTCTTTAAGGCTAAATAATGCTTCATCATGTGCATGTGTGTATATGTATATACACACACATACATATATATTGTATATATTCTGTATATACATTGTATATTTATCTACCTATTTATCTATATATGAATATATCTCCACATTTTCTTTGTCCATTCATCTGTCAAGGAATATTTAACAATATGGGAGGCAGTATCAGTAATCCAAAAATCTCCAAGAAAGAAAAGTCCAAGACAAGATGGCTGCATGGTTGATTTATGCTAAACATTTAATAAAGAATTAATATCAATATTATAAAAAATTCCAAAAAATGAAAGAGGAAGAACTCACTTAATGAGCATCACTCTAATACCAAAGAAAGAACAAAGACACTACATTTTTTTAAAAAAAGACTACAGGCCAATATCTCTAGAGAATATAGATGCAAAAGTTCTCAACAGAATATCAGCAAACCAAATACAATAGCACATTAAAAGTATCATAAACCATGACTAAGTGGGATTTATCCCTGGAATATAAGGATTATTCAACATACACAAATCAATAATCTAATATACCACATTAACAGGATAGAGGCTAAAAATTACATGATTATTTCAATAGATGCAAACAATTTTTTTTTTTTGCAAAATTTAGCACTCTTTTGTAATAAAAACTCAATAAATTTGGTATCAAAGGAGCTTACCTGAATATAATAAAGGCCATATGTGAAAATCTCAAAGGAAACATTATATTCATTGGTAAAAATCTGACACCTTTTTCTCTAAGAGTCAATCCAAGGCAAGCATGCTTATTTACAGCACTTCTAATCAACATAGTACTGGAAATTGTAGCCAAAGCAATTAAGCAAGAAAAATGCATAAAAGTTATACAACTCATAAATGAAGAAGTAAACTTGTTTATGTTCACAGATGACATGAACCTAAGTAGAAAACCCCAAAGAGTCTATAAAAACCTACTGGAGTCCAGGTGTGGTGGCTCACACCTGTAATCCCAGCATTTTGGGATGCCAAGGTGGGTGAATCACAAAGTCAAGAGTTCAAGACCACTCTGGCCAACATAGTGAAACCCCAGCTCTACTAAAACTGAAAAAAAAAAAAAAAAAAAAAAAGTGGGGCATTGTGGCAGGTGCCTGTAATTCAAGCTAGTTGGGAGGGTGAAGCCAGGAGAATTACTTCAACCTGGGAGGTAGAGGTTGCAGTGAGCCAGATTGCACCACTGCACTCCAACCTGGGCAATGGTGCAAGACTCCATCTCAAAAAAAAAAAAAAAAAGGAAAAAAAACACCTAGAACTAATCAAATGAACTAATTAGAACTAATTAGTGAATTCAGTTAAATTGAAAACTACAAAGTGAGCATACAAAACTCAGTAGGATTTCTTTACATTTACAATGCACTACCCAGAAGGAAATCAACAAAACAATTCTTTTTACAATAGCATTAAAAAGAATAGGATACTTATAAATAAACTTAACCAAAGATCACAATGACTTCTATATTAAAAAATATGAAACATTGATGAAAAAATTGAAAGACAATCCATATTCATGGATTGGAAAAAATATCAATATATTCATACTACCCAATGCAACCTACAAATTTATGCAAGCTGTATCAAAAATCCAATGGCACTGTTTTCACAGAAATATAAAAAAAATCTTAAAATTCATATGAAATCACTAAGTTCATGAATAGTCAAAGCAATCTTGAGAAACAGTCAATAAAGCTGAAAGTATCACATTATCTGATTTCAAAATATACTACAAAGCTATAGTAACTAAAGCAGTATGTTACTGGGGCAAAACCAGACAAATAGACACATGGAACAGAGCAGAGAGCTCAGAAATGAATTCACCCATTTATACTTAACTGATTTTTGATAAAGATGTCAAGAACACACCATGGGGAAAGGACAGTCTTTTTAACAAATGGTTTTGAGAAAACTTGATATCTACATGCAGAACAATGTATTAGGCATCCATCTTACACCATATAAAAATCCACTCAAAGTGGATTAAAGACTTAAATGTGAGATCTGAAACTGTAAAGCTAATAGAAGACAATATAGAGGGAAATTTCCATGACATTGGTCTGGGCAATGATTTTTTTTGGATATTATCCCAGAAGCACAGGCAGCAAAAGCAAAAATATACAAATGGAATTAAATGAAACCAAACAGGTTCTTCATAGCCAAGGAAACAACAGAGTGAAGAGACAACCTACAGAATGGGAGAAATATTTGCAAAGTACATATCTGATAAAGAGTAAATGTTCAAAACGCACAAGTAACTCATATGACCTACCAAGAAAATAAATCTGAGTAGACATTCCTCCAAAGAGGACATAAAAATGGCCAACCGATTTCAAAGATTCAAAAAAATGTACAACATCGATAATTATCACAGAAATTCTAATTAAAACCACAATAAGTTATCACCTTATGTCTCTTAGGATGGTCATTATCAGAAAGATGAAAGGTAAGAAAGGCAAGGACATGGAAGAAATGGAACCTTTGCACATTTTTGGTAGGACTATGAGTTAGTGTAGACATTATGGAAAACAATATGAAAGTTCATAAAAAAATAAAAAATAGAACTAACATATGATTCAGCAGCCCTGTCATTGGGTATATATTCAAAAGAAAAAGGATCAGTATGTCAGAGAGATATCTGCACTCCCACAATTATTACAGCATTGGTCATAATAACCAAGATATGGAAACAATAAAAGTATACCTCAATGGATGAATGATATAGACAAATTATTAAAAGAAGTTTTGAGTTGGCCATTCAAGGTGAACATCAAAGTGGAATGGTGGTGAATAAAAGCATCTCCTTTAGGAAAGTATTAAGAAACAAGGCACAGTGCATAATGTACTCATGGAACAAAAGGGACAACAGGATTAGATTAAAAAGTATGAATTTACAAATTTCAAATAAATTCAAAACTCTTTTTAGATTTCCACATCCCTTTCTGCAGCTCCATGAACAAGTTATATTGGCACAAATCACTGAGTTATGAAGTAAAAGTACTATTGGAAACAAAAATTAGAGGAATAGCTCTTGCTGTTCATTTTTTTTGAAATTGACTCATTCAACACTGAATAATTCTGTTTATTTGGTGATAATCAGTAATGTGGCTTGAATAGCTATATGCATTTATAGAAAAAGAATGTCATTGTATATGGGAATTGAGGGTAAAATGCAATATGTAACAGAATAGTGACAAAGGCATTTTGAATCAGTTTTTCTTGAAGTGAAATGCTTTTCCTGAAATGAGAACCGACTACTCTAAATATGATATTTTAGTACACATTCCATTCATTGATTCCCTCAGATGTAGATGTGGAGTGTAAATGTGCTACACATAATTTTGTAATATGGTACTAGAAGATAGTTCCACTGAAGGATTGGGTAAAGATAAGGGAATCTTATGGAAAAGGAGACAAATATAGTGAACATAATTTTGCCACACAGTAAGATTAAACTTTAGGTTCATCTATTGGAAATATAAAACAATCTGTTTCTATTACTATTGACATTTATAGCATTGCTCAATGGTTGCATTTTTTGTTTTGTAATACCCAGTTTAAAAATATTTTCTCTATACTAAATCAGTAAAATAAGAATGGAAAAATGTTAATTAGAGGATTTTAGGCTTAACAAGTGGACTTTTATAAATTAATATAAAATATGTAGTATCAGACATAGGGATGACAACTTTTAATTTTTTCCAATAAGTATTCTGTACAGAAAAAAAACAAAATCTTCTTTCTACTCTTATTTCATAATTTTTCTAAAATGATTGACATTTAGAAGTTACATAGTAGAGATTTAAATTTAATATTAAAAAATAAGAATGCACTATATCTTTCTTATTTTTTTTCTCTTTTTCTGTTGAAGTAAAAACTTTATAAGGGACTGGTGTTAGTCTGTGCCTGAGTACTGAGGACTATTGACACAGGTGGCTTTAAGTTTATATTTCTTACAGACCAGGGGATGATGATCAGAGACCTTTGTGAGAAGGAAAGGGATGAGCAGCTGAGACTGGGCATACAGCTTCTACTTCAATAAGACTAGCTCTGCTTTTGTTTTCTTTATTCTTTATTTATGTGTCTGATTTATAGAATGACCTGGTCTCTGCATAAAATGATATGGAAATAGCTTTTCTTTTCTTTTTTTTCCCCAGTGTTGCTTTCACAATTCACTTTCCCAGATCTCCCATTTCTCTTGCCAATATTGCAAGAATATCTCATGCACTTCCAGTAATTTTTCAGCTGTTACAACAGTCTCATCCTTTCAGCTGTTCAATGTTTTCACCTTTCAGCTATTAAAAGAGTTTCATTATTAAATTCTTCTGTTCAATCCAAATCGAAATTTTAATCTCTTGGCTAATTCAAATCTCCCTTTGCCCAACTCCTAGGATAGTGAGACTAATAATGGGGTGAAAAGCATGGTGTGTCCTTAAGCCCTTGTTATTCTTCCTCTCCACTAGCGGATTCTGCACTTTCTGGCTCCTTCATCACCAAAGAACAAGGGGAGAGCAGATTAGAGATAATTGGTAAAGTATTTCTTGCTTGGGGTTTATTTAACCTGGCTCTCAGTGGGTCCTACATGAGACAGGTGGTCAAATTTTGACTGTCTTTGCACAAAGTTTTTTTTGTAGGTTCTTTGAAGACCCTTCCTCTGGAGACTTCTGTACCACACCATTCTCTCTGTAGTTAATACCTTTGAATAACCTCTTACATGTCCTCCTAAGCTCCTGCCTTCTGGCACCATATCTCCCTTTGTACTGGAGCACTTCCATCTGGAAGGCAGATATCCTGGGCAAAGTCTTTACAAGATGAATCAACATGCCACAGAACATGTGGTTCACAGGAATTCAAGCATCATTGCTCCATCCAAACCTAGAAGTGCAGGCCACTCCTATTGATTTCCTTTTTCCTTATCCTGTGATTTGGGAAGCTCCAGCTAGCCAGTTATCATCACAGTTCAAGAGAAGATTCAGTTCCAGTCTCTACGTTCTTTAAAATTCTAGATAACCATAACAACTTTTCCAAGTTCTTTCTCATTACATAATCTGATGTGATACCAGGGTCTCCCATTTCTACACCTCAGGAAATTGAGCTGTAGAGGAAAATAACTATCTCTCCTTCCAGAAAGAAACCCTGCCCAGTTACACCAAGGCCTATCTTACTTGACTACAGCATTCTCCATTGCTACAATTTTTTAAAAGCATCATCTTCTGTACTAATGAACCCCTGGCCCCTCTTATTTGGCCTGGATGGAGTGGCATACACTGGAACATTTTGGATACTTCTTATTAATTTGCAGTGGTATGTCTGATGCCTAGAGTGTGGGGGAACTTAATATACATTGCACTCAGTTTGGGGGCTAAAATCTCTAAGTAGACAAGTAAAGATCTTTTAACAACCATTACACTTATTTATTTATACTGTCTCAGAATATTTTGTTTGAATGGAGAAAAGATAGCACTGATGAAGATATGGCATTGTCATTGGGTCTGGAAAATTGGTAAAAAATTGTTACATAAATCATAAATTCCTACAACTTAAAGAAATTAAATAGCTCAGCTATGCTTGTTTTGAAAAGGGGCATATATAACATAAATTTTCATCCATCAACTGCTTGGAAACTTTCATCTGTAAAGCTCTTTGTCAATAGTTCCAAGTAGTATCTTGAGGGAGAATCCTCATATATAGTTTGTGATTCCTAACAAAGATTTTATAAGGGACTCTCACAGAATTCTTAGTGAAGAGCTGTTTTAAAGTTATAAAAACTTAACACTGCTTTTGTGCAATCCCCCTTCAACCTATGTCTCTGATGAATTGAATGATTCATTTTTAGCCCTCCTTATAGAGTTTAAATTAACATTCTGATTCTCCATCTTTATTAGTTATTGGCTTTTTTTCTTTGTTTTATTGGCATGTGTTTTCCCAGCTTTGAGAACAGACTCTAACCTGCCTTTATTGCCACAAGCTAATTCTTTGGAACCAAATTCTATCAAAAAATAAATATAAAGAAAAATAGAACATCATAACACAAAATTGATGGCTACAACCTTCCTCCTGGGTTTCCCTCTATGGATTCACCTGGTTCATCATGCCCATGTGACACATATTATTGGTAATGGCAGTGAATATAAGATATTGATATCTGTCCACTAGATATTATTCTGAAACCAAAAAAACTAATGCCATATGGCTTTAGATGTTTCTGTCTTAAGCTGATATGTTCGTAATGGTCTTTCAGATAAGGAGACATAAAAAAAAATGATGACCTTCAATTTTATGGTGTCATTTAATGTCTGAGAATGTTCAAATAAAAAATAATGCAAGAATGGAGGCCAGAGCATTTTTTTCTACATCTATAAAAATTTTTTGTAACCCTAGGATAGCAATATTTTGTATGACTATGGATAACGTGAGAACATTAGAAATTAATAACTGTTAAACTAGATAAAGTTATAATATATTAATAGTTTCAAATGTAAAGAAGATAAAAGTGACTTCTATTCTAGTATTCAGATGTCATAGCAAATAATAATATTATTTATTATATTAACATAAATTCTAATTAATATACATTCTAATTTGGATTTGATATAATCTAACACAAAAATAATAGAAACAATATTAATAAAACTGCCAAATTTTCAACACTTTTCTTTCTCTTATTAACTAATTAATAAGGGCATACAATGATGGAATAAAATGCTCAAACTCTGAAATGGCAATGTCACTATCGTGATTCTTGCCTTGGACTATAATTTAGCAGCCAGTTTGAAAATGGTCTTATCAGAAGTAACAAACATACCACTATTTCTAAGGATATTAAATTTTGACAGTATATTTGAAAACAAACTCTCTATGAGGACCTGATACAAATGACATTGCTTAATACACTTTATTTTAATTGCAAAATGTATGCTTAATAGTTATGTTTTTTTAAATTAATACTAATAGAAGCACATAGCATCACATAAAAACATAATTTAAAATATTTTTCCAACTGAAAATTTTCTTTATTGGTCCTATGCTGCTTGTGTAGCAGATTTTTTTAAAATAAGCTTTATTTTGTAGAACTGTTTGATTCACAGAAAAATTTGAATATACAAGGAGTTCTTGTATATTCATCTGGGGCCCCCTGGCCCCAGACAGGCATGGTTTTCTCATTGTCAACATTATTATTACTAAAAGTGTTTTATTTACATTAAGGTTCAATCTTGATGATGTATATTTTATGAGTTTGGAAAAATGTATAGAAACATGTATCCACACTGTAATATCAGTAGGGAAGCAGCTTTACTGCCCTAAAAATCTTCTTTCTTCCACCTATTTATTTTTTCCTTCCTCTAATCTCAGATAACTTTTCTTTTTCTTTTTTTACTGTTTTGTCTTTTCCAAAATGCCATATAGTTGGAAACGTATAGTATGGAGTCTTTTCAAATTAGCTTAAAATTGGCTTCTTTAGCTCAGTAGCATACATTCAAGCTTCCTGCGTGTCTTTTTAGGGATTGATAACTTATTTTTCTTTAGCACCGAATAACATTCTGTTGTCTGGATGTACCAGTTGATCAACTTGCTTACAAATGTCCATCTTTGCCACTTCCAAGTTTTGGCAGTTGTGAATAAACGTGCTATACACATCTGTGTGCATATTTTTTTGTGGACATAAATTTTCAGCTCCTTTGGGTAAATACTGAGGAGCACAATTGCTATATCATATCGCAAGAGTTTTGTAAGAAACTTCCAAACTGTTTTCCAAAGTGGCTATACCAATTTTGCATTCCCACCAGCAATGAATGAGAGTCCCTGCTGCTCTGCATTCTTGCCAACTTTTGATGTTCTCAGTGTTTCAGATTTTTACCCTTCTACCAGGTGTAAACTGTCATCTCATTGTTTCAATTTGCAATTCCCCAATGTCAAGTGATTGGAAATGTTTTTCATAGGCTTATTTGTCATCTGTGGATATTCTTTGGTGAGATGTCTGTTTGGTTCATTTTTAAATTGAGTTTTTTTCTTTTCTTATGGTTGAGCTTTGAGAGTTCTGTTATATTTTGAATAATGGCCCTTTATCAGATGTTTTCCAAATACTTTGTTTTATTATATCACTTGTCTTTTCACTCTCAAATATAGATGGTGCCTTTGCAGAGCATAAGTTTTTAATTTTAGTAAAGTACAGCTCATCAATTATTTTATGGATTATGTTTTTGGTGTTTTAACTAAAAATTGATTGTCAAATTCAAAGTCATCTAAACTTTTACCTGTGTTATTTTTTAGGAGTTTTATAGCTTTGTGTTTTACATTTAGAACCACAATTTATTTTGAGCTAATTTTGTAAGAAGTGGAAGACAATATTGAGTCTTGTTATCCATTAAAATACAATATCTCTTACAAAATTTTGTGTTTAGATTCACTTTGCATATGATGCCTAGTTGTTCCAGTATCCTTAGTTGAAAACACTATCTCTGGTCCACTGTATTGCCTTTGCTCCCTTGCCAAATTCACTTGAATATATTTATGTGGGTCAACTTCTGGGCTTTCCATTCTGTTCCACTAATCTATTTATCCACGTCTCACCAAAACCACTGGATTGATTATGTAGCTTTATAGGAAGTCTGGATGTCAGAGAGTATCAGTCCTTGGACTTTGTTCTTCTCCTTGAATATTGTGTTGCCTGTCTTCATCTTCATATACACATTGGAAGCAGTTGGTTGATATTTAGAAAATAACTTGCTAAAATTTCAATTGGGATCACACTGAAAATATAGATCAGGTTGGAAAGAACTTTCATCTAGACAATATTGAGTCTTGTTATCCATTAAAATACAATATCTCTTGATTTATTTAATTTCCCTTTGATTTTTTTCATTAGACTTTTGCTGTTTTCTTTATATAAATCTTGTACATATTTTGTTAGATTTATTCCAGTATTTCATTTTATGGTGTTGTTAATTAAAGGTTTACATTTTACATTTCAATTCTACTTGTTCATTGCTTATATATAGGAAATGATTGACTTTGTATATTAGTCTTGTATTCTGCAAATTTACTATTGTCACTTAGTTACTCCAGGAGTATTTTTGTAGATTATTTAGGATTTTCTACATAGATAATTATGTTATCTGTAAAAAGGATAGTATTATTTCTTTCTTTTCAAAATATATACCTTTAATTTCCATTTCTAGTCTTATTGCATTAGCTAGGAATTCAAGTACTATGTTAAAAAAGAGTAGTGAGAGGAAATATCTTTGCATTGCCCTTGAAGAGTGGCAAGTTATTATTTAAAAAAAACATGTTTATAATACCTAGAAAATTGAATTTAGAACTTACTTTTGCAGTAAATGTGTAAATATTTGGTAGTCCTATTACTTTTTCACTAAGGCATGTTTTGGTTAACACTTCAAGAAACATAAACCCACTTACATCAGTAATAATTGCCATTTAAAAATAGAGATTGTATGTGATAATAATTTTCTTATTATAGTATCTAGAATTCTGGAAAAAAATAATAATTGTGTGTGTGTGTATGTGTGTGTGTGTGTGTGTGTGTGTGTGTGTGTGTGTATGTATGTTACTGGCAATTGACTTTAGGATTGGTGGGATTTTAATATGCTGACTTATTGCAAGGCCAAGCCTCTGAAAAGTTACAAATAAAATCACTCTAAATTGAAAAAATTAAAAGATAAAAATAACTTCATTTACCCACATAAAATTTTGTGAAACAAATAAATGATAGACTGCTTCAAAATATTACTATTTTTGTGTGTGTCAAATAACTAAACAAAGCACAAAGTGAAATCAGTGGAATTAAGTTATCTCAGTTTTAAAGAGAATATATTCTTTATGTTAATTTTTCTACCTTTGAGAATGGATAAGTTGGAATTTTTACAGTTAAAAATAATATAATATTAACTCAAATTACATGTTTGATTTAAAGAGAAATATTTGGCTCATGAAACTAGAGAGTACAACAGAGTGAATCTCAGTAGCTTAAAGCAGTTACAAGATTTTAAGTCACAACATCATTTGAAATTATGCAACTATTGATCTTCATTGCTCAGCTATGGTCTTTTTTTATTGTATTTTTATGTTCATGCAGAATTTTGACATGAATGTGTGAAAAGGGCACCCAGAGGATCATGCATGTATTCTACCAGCTAACTTGCCAACAAAAAAGAGTATTTCCTTCTTGATAATTCTAGCAAAAGTTTCAAGTTTCACTCGTATTTCAATCTTGGTTAAAACTATTATGTTATTTCTTAATAAAATGACAATAGAGAAGAATCATTCCCATTCCAAAGGTGAGTATGGCAAGGGGAAGATATGTGATTAGATAAAGAAATGCTGATTAGTAAAGCAAAACAGACTAAAACAAACAAAATTACAAAAGACAAAAACAAATCAAAATAAAACAGACAGAAACAGCTTGCCCAATGCAGAAACATCAGTGTATCTAACTCATTTCATAGGTAAATGGACTAAGATTAAGAAAGTTAACCAAGATTTTTAACAAGTGTAAAGTCCACTGGAATTAGTGATAGATTCTAAATGTCAGTATATTTCCTTTATGGTTGATTGAAATTTTAATTCTATGCCTTTAATCAACCCTACCCCAACCTGGGTGTGTGTATGCACGCACACACATGCACACACACACACACACACACGGAAATGGAAAAAAATGGCAAGAAAATTCAAGTTTAAAAATGATCAAATTGACCAAGAATACCTATGACTTTTTCATATGGGCTGACCATTATCATCTGGCTGCAAAGTTGTAATATATTTACACAATTGGAAAGAGTATGCGTTAATTTCACTCCCAGGAGGATTGTGTCCACAGATTTGATGTTATAACATCCCAGAAATAGAATTATTACTCATCCTATTGTTTTGTTTTCAAGCACCTTAAAAAATGTTTGGTAATTACCTTAAACAGAACCCTTCTTTTACTTTGTTGGGGTCATTATATAAAGCCATCCTTTGGAAGTTGTAGATAAATAACTACCATAAATCTGTAGTCATTATTAGACTAAACACTGTGGAATTTCCTAAATATGTTCCCTTTTCTTAATTCCTTCGAAAAACTGATGAGATCATGGTATTCAAAGATGATCAGATTTCTTAATGCTTAATGGAAGATGAAATTATGCACTAGAAATGAAGTTCCCAACTAGAAAGTTAAATCACTTTGCAATTAGTTTAAGATATACTGGTATTTAATGGATGTAGTAAAATGCAGGGTTATAAGTCTCTGGATTTTTCTATTTTTCATACATTTTCTTTGCAGCAACAGAACTCAGTGTTCTAATCTATTTGATTGGAACTATCAAATAGATTATAATTGATGCTATATTCACTTCCTTCCCTTTCCTCAAAACCATGGCTATATATATTGCTCTGTGTCTTCAAATAGGGGAATTCTGATATTTGCTTTTTTCCCTTTTATACTTTTGGGTTTGTTTGTTTCATGCAGTAATTCTTTTTAATAACTCCAAATAATTGTTTATTCTACAAACTTCTGGGAATTCCCAAAGTCACATTGTTGTTTTTTACATGCTACACCCAGGCCATAATTTAAAAGCCCTTACAATATATACCTTCATAGTAAGTCCCTAGAGCTCTTAATTTTTATGTGTTAATTTAAGACACCACCAGGAGGCATTATCTATATTTTAAATGGGTTGACCATATTATTTTTATTTTTATTTTTACTTTTGAGATGGAGTCTCCCTCTGTGACCCAGGCTGGAATGCAGTGGCATGATCTCAGCTCACTGCAACCTCTGCCTCCTGGATTCAAATAATTCTCCTCTCTCACCCTTCTGAGTATCTGGGATTATAGGCATGCACCACCATGTCCGGCTCATTTTTTGTATTTTTAGTAGAGGAGGTTTCACCATATTGCCCAGGTTGGTCTTGAATGCCTGACCTCAAGTGATCTGCCTGTCTTGCACTCTCAAAATGCTGGGATTACCGGCATGAGCCACTGAGCCTGGCCGACTTTGTTTTTGGTTTTCATTTTGTTTTTTTTAACCATAGTTTACTTATTTTTGGCCTCAAGTTGCCTTGTACAGACTCTATCAGGATGTTAAGAGAGAAGAGTCAGTTTTGCTAGATTAAAGCATGTATCCTAAACAGGAACTATTCTGTACTTTAACTTATTTATTTCCCCTTTTCTAAATGTTGCTGCTTGAGCTCACCATGCCTGCCTAGATGGAGTTTCTGAAAGGTAGCATAATACTAACAATCATGCTGAGCATTTAGTGAAACACAGACTGTGAAATCACAGGAAACAGGTGCAATTCCCATTGTCAAGATTGATGATATGTAATATTGCTCAAGACAGGAAGAGCCTAGCACTGTTCTCTCATGCCAACATCTGCCAATATAAAATAAACTTTAGACACTGGATGCTGCTTGTGGACATATCTTCATGGACAAATGCCATAGATTATCTAAGACTTCTGATGGCTCTAAAAACTAATAATAGTTAATGATTTACCAACTTTGAGGTAGAAAAAATATATACCCTAGTGATATACAGCTTAAGTGTAACACAATTATTTTTATCATGCCAATTCTCCAAGACACGAGAATGGAGAATGACCATTTTACCAGTACTGTCTAATCCTATAATTAATTTGGCACTATACTTCCTGTTGCTACAAATTAATCATCAACTGCATAAGAAAGTAGTGAATTTGAATGATTTCAATCTATTTTCTTGGAGTAATGGGATAGAGGTTATTTCACTTCAAAGAGGTGATTTGTTGGACAGTGACAACAGTGATTATTAAATCACAAATTTCTACACTTAACAGATGGCTGTCTGAGAAACTGAACTGGATAAATGAGTTTTCTGTCTAGAGCACTTGCTACTTTAATGCCCCCAAAGGAGGCATATCATTGGAGAGCATCTTAGGAGGGAAGCGGTTTTCAGAGAGTGATGCGATCATTATAGTAATGTGATCCAGAAGTAATTTCTGTCCCTCTGGGTTGAGAGAGACTCTCCAGGGGAGGAATAATCTGATCTTCAACAGAAACATATCAGGATTGATTTTTATATAACTTGCATTTAATTATTAGGATTAATATTTTGCATACCTGGGTATTAAAAATAAGTCTGTGGTATTTGCTTGAATATTAAATAGCCATAAGGTACAGGCTTAAAATAATCTTTACCAGGGAGTTAGATTTATTTTCCTATTAATTTTGGGAATTTAAGTATAAAGAGAAAAACAACATTGGTTTCCTTCTAGGTTTAAGTGGCTACAACACTAGGCTATTACAGATAGCTCTGTGGGATTTTAAGAAATTCATCCCAGTTCTCTCTCTCTCTCTCTCTCTCTCTCTCTCTCTCTCTCTCTGTGTGTGTGTGTGTGTGTGTGTGTGTGTGTGTATATATATCTGTGCATGTGTTTCTGGTAATAGTAATAAAATTAATTAATAGACAGAATCAAATAATGTGTGTAGCCAAAAACAGATTGAAAAAGAAAAAATTATTTTTAAAAACTAAATTAAAAATAATAAAATTAAATATTTATGTTGGAGATTTCCTCCATTCTATATTCATGTTAAGATTTTAAGTTAAAAACATAATGTTTCCTTAGAATATAGCCAAAGTTTCTACCAAAGCTTTGTAAAGACAGATCTTGGAATTTTAAGACTAAATAACTACAAATAATCTATCTCACATTTCAGAATAAAATTACTATACAAATCATCTTCTAATATACGGTTTAACATATATTGCCCAGGCAATGGAGCTAGAAAGTAATCTTAGAGCTCCTTCATGTCATTTCCTAAGTATTCATTTAAAGATAATTAAGTGCTTCAATTCATAAAACTACGTCAAACGCTTGATTTCAGATGAGATTATTATAAATCTGCCATCTCATCTTTTCTTTTTTCTTTTTCTCGCCTCATCTTTTAAGATGGGGTTATGGGAAGTACAGATAAAGGGGATTGAGAAGGCATTTTAGACCAACTCCCAACAGTCAAGAACTGTCATAGATGTGAATTGGAAGGAGAGGTTTCCAATTGTGAAAAATGAAATGAGCAGTGAACAATAACAGCACATCTAAAAGCAGTGTCCATTTAGACACTGATTTGAAGATCCTTTCATTATAGTGTAAAGCTATAAATGTCTAATTCTTGATGTTATTTAGAGAGTAACTGACTCATGAAAACAGCTTACTTGCAGCTACATTTAAGAAGTAATTGTGAATATTTAATTTTTAAAAGAGATCTTCTGCAACCAATAACAGAGAAGTCCTGTTGTTTCTGCAACCAATAACAGAGGAGCTAATGTGATAACTAAACAAGCCGGTATAAAGCTTTTTGAAACATTATTTAGGATGTCTTCTAGAATTGCCTTGAGACAAAGTTCTCACATGATATAAAAAAATATTAAAGCCCTGAAGCAAGGCAGACACATCTATTTGAGTCAAAATAATTAGTCAAGCCAGATATTATTTCCTATTTGTACAAAAATATCAAACAACGCATTTTCCTTTTTACTTAGAATATAAACTTTACTTGAAACTGCAAGGTTAGTCCATATTTTTTTCTAAGAATTATATAAAAGAATAAATATTAATAAAATGGCTTATTTTTGTGGTCAGGTTAAATAATAATGTCTATGTATGGGCTGGTTTTCAAAGTATGTGATGATGTAATAATTAGCAAATACATTTCTGAGAAAATAAATGTGTGTGTGTGTGTGTGTGTGTGTGTGTGTGTAGAACAGTATTGATTGGGAAAAAATAATGTAGACAGGCAAGGTAAGTAGTGTACCTCAAGTTCATTGAGCATACAAAATATATACATTGGTTACATTGGTTCCAGATATTTACCAACATCTTGAATCAGAGACTTTCTTCATCATTTTTGGACTTCTGTGACTACTAAAATGCTCCATTAGTTTTTAAAATGCTTTTGGAATAGCCTTTTATTTATTTATTTTTTTGAGACGGAGCTTCGCTCTTGTTACAAAGGCTGGAGTGCAATGGTGCAATTTCGGCTCATTGCAACCTCCGCCTCCTGGGTTCAGGCAATTCTCCTGCCTCAGCCTCCCGAGTAGCTGGGATTATACAGTACAGGCATGTGCCACCATGCCCAGCTAATCTTTTTTGTATTTTTGTAGAGACGGGGTTTCACCATGTTGACTAGGATGGTCTCAATCTCTTGATCTCGTGATCCACCCGCCTCGGCCTCTCAAAGTGCTAGGATTACAGGTGTGAACCACTGCGCCCAGCCGGAATACACATTTTTAAAACTATTTAATAAAATAAGATGTGCTTTTGTAACTTTGCCTTACAAACTTAAATATATGTATTTAATAGATATGTCCTGGCTCAGTTTGGGTAATTGCTGTTCAGAACCTTATAAACTAAATACAAAATTGCTTGTTTTAAAATTTTGCATATATCTAAAAAGCATGCTATGACAAACTGAACATTTTGATGTAGTGAATGAGGGCAGCAATCCTGTAAATAATAAAGAATTACTCCTTAGGTGATTTAATTATCTTATGTACTTTCAAGGTTTGACTATAACTATATAGTATCAACTATGATGCAAGATTGAAAGTTTTCATGTCTCATGGTAAGATTGCTTTAGAGAAAATAAAGTCTGAGTGTAACCTAAAAAGAGCGAGAATTTATGTATGCATCCATTGAGACATTTGGATAATTTAAATTATGAAAATCCCAATATTCATGGTTTAAAAAATAAAGAACACCAGGCACCTGTTTTATGAAAAAATCTTTAAAATGCATAGAAGACTGACAAGAGGACAAACACTTGAGTATTCACTTAATACAAAACAAGTTGGTTTCACATTAAAAGAAACACAATTCAAACTTTTCACAAATAATTGCATGGGACTACTATGGAAAAACTCCCTCTTTGACACTGTTTTCTGGACTTCCTCTCAATGTCCACCCAGAAATAGCCCATACATATAGATAGGCATATACAAATATATGCATATAGATAAACTGGCCCTTTGTATGAACATTATTGTGTGACCATATTTCTGAAAACATGTGACACTAGGAAAGATGAGATATTGAACTGCACTGGTATGTTTATGGCTCATTAATTCAGTACAGATGTTGGGAGGCCGAGGTGGGTGGATCACGAGGTCAAGAGATCGAGACCATCCTGGTCAACATGGTGAAACCCCATCTCTACTAAAAAAACAAAAAATTAGCTGGGCATGGTGGTGCGTGCCTGTAATCCCAGCTACTCAGGAGGCTGAGGCAGAAGAATTGCCTGAACCCAGGAGGCAGAGGTTGCGGTGAGCCAAGATTGCACCATTGCACTCCAGCCTGGGCAACAAGAGTGAAACTCTGTCTCAAAAAAAAAAAAAAAAGAAATTAAAGAATAATCTTACTCTCATTAATAATAATAATATTATATTACCACAAATAGAGATGCATTTTGGAATAGAATGTAAAATCTCTTTAAATTTTAAAAATGTATTCAAGGCTCTCATAGAAACTTGAGATTTGGAAAGTTGCTTGGGGTGATCCAATCAGGCTTGGAAGGTGTGCTCATTCTGTCTCTTCTACTGGTAAAAGTAATTTCCTAGAAAAGTTAGAGAAAAACTCGTAGAGTCCAGTCATCATACCATATTCACTAGCTTTTTAAAAAAATTCTAGCCTTTATTAAGGCATGGTTTACAAAATTGTGTATATATATATATATATATATATATATATATATATATATATACAGTATACAACCTGATGATTCAATAGTCTTAGACATTGCTAAATAATTATGACAATCAAACTAATTAGCACATTCATCACCTTATGTATTTACCTTTTTAAGGTAAGAATACTTAAGATTCTTCTCAGGAAATTTCAAGTATGCAATACAGTATTATTAATTATAGTCCCCATGTTTGACATTAGAGTTATAGAAGTTACTCATCCTTCATAACTGAAAATTTGCACCCTTTGACCTGCATCACTCCATTCCATCCTCTCTCCAGTGTTTGGTAACCACCATTCTACTTTGTTTCTATGAGCTCCACGTTTTTAGATTCCACATATAAGGGAGATTGTGCAGTGCCTGGCTTACTTCACTTAGTGTAATGTCCACCAGGTTTATCCATGTTGTCACAAATGGCAGGATTTCTTTCTTTATTAAGACTAAACAATAACTAAGTTTTCTTTATCTATCCATTGATAGATACTAAGGTTATTTTCATATCTTGGCTATTGTGAATAATGCTGCAATAAACATGTGAGTACAAATATCTCTTCAGCATACTTTTCATTTCCATTGGGTATATATATATAGAAGAGGATTACTGGGTAATGTTAGTTCTATTTTTAATATTTTGAGGAACTTATGTATTATTTTCTATAATTACTGTGACAGTTAACAGTCCTACCAGCAATGTACAAGGATTTCTTTTTCTCTACATCCTGACAAATATTTGTTATGTCTTGTCTTTTCCATACAGCATCCTAACAGGGGTGAGGTGACACCTCATTGTGGTTTTATTTGGAATTTCCCTGATAATTAGTTAATGATTCTATTAACTTTCTGATCTCACTATTAGCAGTGAGATTTCTGTCATGGAATTTATTTAGAGACTGAATCACTATTTTGATAAGGTTTTATATGAAAAAATTGAGATTTTCAGTGGAATACAATAAAATACTTCTTTTCAACATAGAGATTTAATAATACTACATGATCATTTGTTACTCCTAGAAAGAAATGAAATTTTGTGTGCATTATCAGTAATTTGATCTTATTTTTAATTTATTCCCAAAATTAAAATTAAAGTTTTAAAAAATTTAGTTTAATTTTCCACATTGTTATTGCAAAATTTAACATGGAAAAGTAACTCCTTTTTTAAGATTAAGCATTTATGAAATTAATTTAATAGTTTCTTTAATAATTTGCTATAATTTTTGCAATGTTACATACTATCTTGTTATCTGTACATAAAATGCATAAAATTAATTTTTTGTTTCCTAATACATTTAACAGATGTTGAGAAAGTAACATTTTGTTTCTATCTCTCTGCACAGGTTCTTTTAGGTATGTGAAGAATAATGTAAAGAAGTGTTTGTGTTTATGGGTATGTATAAATTACTGAAGAGTTACTATTATGTGAATGCCTATATAGAGTGTTAAGGGGTAGAAGGCTTATTTAAAATGCTCTGTGCTTTCTGATAGGAGGAAATTAATCATTAATTGACTAATAAATGTTTTAAAAAGCTGAGGACAAACAGAAACACTAATGGAAACAATGATTACTTCCAAAGTTTGCAGAAGCTAGCATCTTTGAATGTTGGGCCATTACTGATAATTAAGAGCCTTTTTGTCTGGTTCTCCTGCTGTGCATGTCATCTCACTCTGAAAAGCAGGAACTAGTGTGGCACAGTGGGAAATCAAGCATGGCAGGATTCCAGAGTCTTCAACATTCTAAAATTTCCTTTAATTTCCCTGCATGCTCATTTAAGAATGCAAATGCTTCCATCTTTCATCTTTGTGTGTATGGAGGGGAGGCGGTTTCTGATGAAGAATATTATTTAAATTGTTGCTTGAGAAACCTGATTAATAATAATAATGGTGATAATGATGTCTGGTAATTATAAAACTTTTGTTTTAAAGTGCAATAATTGAGTCTGATTTTGTAGATAAGTTTGCTCATTGATTGGAGCTGGAGATTTGTTAGCTACTTTATGACACCAGAGTCAATTTTATAAATATTATTTCCAGGAAACAGCATTTTATGTAACAATCTCAAAACTATGCATCTGTCTTAAATTTTCTTAATTTGTATGTCACCTTGGAGGATCCTTTCAACTATGATATTTTATTATTTAGATTTGGAAATATTTTTTATATTATAGTATTTGAAATAATATTTATTTTAGGTATTTCATGTATCAGTGGCCTATTGTAAAGTTCAGAAGTGCTATAAATATCCAGAAAGTTAAAAATACTGAAAATGTTCCATAAAAATGAATGAAAATAATATGTACTACCAAGAGAGAACCTCATACAAACTATGGTCTTTGGATGATAATGATGTGTCAATGTGGGTTTATCAGTTCTAACAAGTGTGCCACCCTGGTGCAGGACATTAGTTATAGGGGAAGCTGCAAACATATGAGGGAAGAAAATATATGGGAAATCTTTATCTTCTGCTCAGTTTGGCTGTGAACCTGAAACTTTTCTAAAACAAATAAAGGTTTTTTTTTTTTAAAAATTAAGTTTACTGCAAAAAGAATATGTACAATGCAGCCGTTTTTGCTATGTTTATTTAATTTTGGAAATGATCGTGGAATATTATAAAATGATTTATAATATATTTAAAAATTTAAAAAGTCTTGATTTATATACAGGCCATATGAAATAAAACAACATTGAAATTTCTATCTTAGCAATAATATGAATGAACCAATTTTTAAAAAAATATTAGACATGAGATCGATCAGCCTGGGCCTATGCAAAAGAAATAGAACATACCTGTACCAAATAGCACTAAATCATGCATTAATTAAATGAACAATCAAGCCTGTGTAGCACTGACCTAAAGTTTTCAGAAAATGGGACATAGAAATAAAAATAAACACAAACTCCTGACCACTAAACATTTGAGAAATAATAACATGAGATGTCTTTGAATCCTAAACAGCATAATATAACACACTAATGTGGCTAACAATAACATATTGGTTAATACTCTTGAGCACATAATTTGTGTAATGCAAATTATTTTAAACAGTTTATGGCTATGAACTACTTTAATTCTCATAAAGCACAGTAAGAAAAATGCTATTTTAATCTCCTTTATACAGATAAAGAAACGTGCACAAGAGGTTAAGTAATCTGCACATCATTTCACAATTAAAATATGGCAAGAAAATCAGGGCTATACGAATGAAAAAATATATATATATGAATATATATATATTCATGAATATATATATATGAATATATATATGCATATATATATATATATATATTAAAAGGAGACTCTTTGTGAAGGCTTTTTGTTGCTGAGCCTGTTGCCCTACTAAATTTAGAAGTCAGTGTTTTCCTCATCTAAATTTAATCTAATAATTTTTTGACATTCCATTGCTTCTAATATTAATTTAGCTAAAATAAATTACTTTTGGCAAGATAGTTGTTTTTAAATTAAAGAATAGATTTTCAGCTTCCATGTAAGGTCAAAGAAAATACAAACATTTGTTTTCCTGTTTCTGGATTATGATTAAGACCTTAATGCATCAGCTTTCAAGGAAGTATATTAGATTTACTGTTTCTTTTGAAGCATGAACACTTTTAGTATGAGACTCCATTATGGCTTCTCTCTCTCTCTCTCTCTCTCTCTCCCCCCGCCCCCCCGCTCCCTACCAAAAATATAACACTCACATTGTGTAAATGAAGTCTCACTGGGATCTGACCTCTCACAACCCTGTGCTTATCTTCCTAAAGATTTGGATTGAAGACATGGCACTAATTCTTGACCAAGCCTGAATGGAATGTACTAACTAGTTATTCAGGTGTTTCTACCTTAGGGTAAAGAAGATTCCAGAAATCAGTTTATACATCAGGGAGCAGTTTGTCATCATTTTTTCATACAAAATGTTAACAGTTGATGGTATTCATCTATGTATTAGCCAGGGTCTTCCAGGGAGACAGAACCAATAGAAGACAGATAAAGCTAACTAGACAGATATATACATACATAGGTAGAATGATATTTATTACTAGGGATTGTTTCCCATGATTATAGAGTCTGAGAAGTTCCACCATCTATCATCTTAAAGCTGGAGGCGCACGTAGGCCAGGTATATAGTTCTAATCTAGCATAAAGGCCTGAAAATCTGGAGAGCTGACGGTGTAAGTGTTAGTTTGAGTTTGAAGGTCCAAAAAACAGGAGCTCAGGTGTCTGTCTGAGGGTTGGAAAAGATGGGTTTCCTAGCTCAAGAAGAGAGAGAAAAACAAGCCTCTTTTCCTTTTCTTGTTCTATTTGAGTCTTTAAGGAATTGGATCATGCCCAACCATATTGGTGAGGGCGATATTCTTTACACAATCTATCAACCCAAATGTTAATCTATTCCAGAAATACCCTCATGGACACACCTAGAAATAATGTTTTACTGGTTATTTGATTATGTCTTAGCCCTGTAGTTATTTAGTTTCTGTTGTTTTGTCTTAGTTTCTATTAATGAACCTTGGCATGCAAATTAGCTTTGGCAAAAGGGCTATAAAAGACCCCTCCTTGCGTGACACTGTGTCCTTACCGAGATCAATGTATCTTACACATATTTTAGTGGTTCATCTTCTCAAGATGCAGCACTTCCTATGAGATTAAGGACTCTGGAAGATATCTCTGGAAGTATCGGACCATCTCAAATGATTTTCTGTGGTTTTCTTTCTCTTGTTGTATCTAAATTTTATCAGCATTTTGTGGGATTTGTTTAGCCCTTTAAATAATCCAAATGGGCATAATTAAAAAAACTGGCTGTATAAAAATATATATGCAAATATATCTATATATAAAATGTACATAAGCACATTTTATCTATTTATTTATTATATTATCAGTGATTGTTTGTTGTAAGCCAGACACTGACTGAAAAAATGGCACAACACAAAGATAAGCAAAATGTGATCCTTCCCTGAGTTACTCACCTTTCTTTTTGCATGTTAGTAAATTAAGAATGATAATATTAGGCAATTAAGGAGTTAAGGACTGTCACCTCAAAATATGGCACTCTTTTATACTGAGTACTTTATAACTAAACCACTTAACCACTCCTTGCAGTGAAAAGGTCCCTAGAGGCAGGTGTGGCTATATTCTAGAGAAGTGTTTTGCAAATTATTTGTAGTGATGAACTATTCTACTTTTCTTATTTTCATCTTATTCTATACTATTTTTTTTTTTTTTTGGTAAAATACACCAATGTGTACAGAATGTAACACTTAGTGATTGAAACAATGGGAGACCTTTTTATTAAAAACTTCACTATGGTAATTCAAGAATTTACCTCTACCCTTGAAAATACGTTTCTAACAATTATTATTTAAATTAACAAAAAAAGCAATAGAAAGTGGGGGAGGGGAATAGCTAAGGTACTTGTAGCAGCCTCCAGAATAGCCTGTTCTGTTGAAAAATATTTGATCATCCCCTATTAGTGAACTCTCAGTCACAATTAAGTGATTATCTGAGATCCATAGTAAAAATATCACCCTAAAATGAAGATCACGTTTTAAAGTTTATTATGGTAACCATATGTCTTAGTCTGTTTGCATTGCTATAAAGCAAGGGTTCCAAAGCCCCAGGCTGTAGACAAGTACTGGTCAGTGGCCCCTTAGGAACAGGGCAGCTCAGCAGGAGGTGAGTAGCCAGTGAGCCAGCATTCCTGCTTGATTTCTGCCTCCTGTCAGTCAGCAGCTGGCATTAGATTCTCATAGGATTATGAACCTTATTGTGAACTGTGCACATGAGGGATCTAGGTTGCACACTCCTTATTAAAATCTAACTGATGCCTGATGACCTGAAGTAGAACAGCTTCATCTAGAAACCATTGCCCTCTCCACCCACACATGCCCCCATCCCACAGAGTGGTAGAAAAATTGTCTTCCAGGAAAGAAGACCCTGGTGCTAGAAAGCTTAGGGACTGCTGTAAAGGAATACTTAAGTCTGGATAACATAAAAAAGAGGTTGATTCAGCTCACAGTTCTGCAGGCTATACAAGAAACATGCAGCCAGCATCTGCTTCTGCCAAGGGACCTCAGGAAGTTTTCATGGATGTGGAAGGCAAAGGGGAAAAAAAGAAGGATAAAGAAAGTGAGGGGAGGGGTTTCACACTCTTTTAAATAATCACTTCTTGAGTGAAAGAACTCTTGAAGCCTTCAACCATTGCGTAAGAAGTGTTATTTTCCAGAAATTATTATGCTATGAAAAAGTTAAAATTAGCCAATGCAGAGACAGACCACATAGAAAAGCTTGAACAAGGAATTAAAATAGGCTGTGAATCATTTGTTTTCTGATTGAGGGATCAGGGGGAACTACTAGATAACTGTCTAATCCCACTGTAAATTATGAATCTCCTGGTAAATGGACAGATGATGATTCCTAGGAGGGGAGTTCTGATCTATGGAATGCACCATGAAGAATATTCCAGGCATAGGATTATTTGTGGTAAATATACCTCTACTCAATTCATTTATTAAGTATGTCTCCTTGGAGAATATCATATAAGTTATACAACTCCCTGATTTGCAAAATTGAATATTTTTAATCACATAAAAGCATCTTGCTGGGTGAAGTAACCTGCATATTTTACTGAGAGACATCTGGACTTGTTGATTCCTTGCATCTTTAGTTGTTAGGGAGATTTTGTACCAAGATGTCTGGTTTGAGTCTCATTTGACAATGTGATGTTTTATGTTTGCTTAATTTGAACTGCTAATATTGTTAAATCATATCAAAAAGTAGTATAATGTAGACTTTCAATTCTTATGCCTTAAAATTATCTTTCTATTCTGGAACAGCAAAATACTTTAATTAAAAATAAATTCATAATATTGCTTTTCAGAATTTTGTAGAGAAACTCATCTCTTTATTTACCGCTCTTCAAATTCCAAGATATAGTTAATATAATTTTTGTCAAATCCTAAACTGAAATAATTTTACAGATAAAATATAATATTTAAAATATTGGGATTTCCTAACCTGAAACATCAATAATTTTTCTTCAGCCTTCTCTTCCCTTTTATTTTTCACAGAAAACTCTAAATTTTTATTTAAATAATGTCTCCGAATTACTTACATTTAAAAGTATTGATGCTGTTTCAGTTCTTCTAATATATCACTTTCCCTTAAATGTTTTATATTTTTCAACAATTAAAAAGAGTAATGCATGCTCTGTGCAAAAGTCTAAAGAATAAAGTTGCAATAGTTACTAGCCTCTTCCATTGCCCCTGTATTTTTTTAGCATACCAGAGTGTGTCCCTCAGCAACTTTGTTCTTTGTGCTGATATAAAAATAAACATAAACACAAATGTGCAGACATACATACACATGTGCGTGCACACACATGCACACACACACACAGGTGTTTACTTCTTCGAAATCATATTATGTAATTTGCATGTATCCCATTCTGTCTTCTGCTTAGTAATTTCTGTTATATAGGAAAGGTTTTACTTTTATAAAATCTAGTATCTTTTTCTGGTAAATTATCTCATGTAAATAATGCAAATAATATCCACATTCCTACTTTTCATAAATGTTCTTATTTTCTTTTACATTAGCTAGACCTTAAAAAAAAATGGATGGAAATGGTTTTAAAAACAGTTTTGATCTTTTGTATTTACTAATTGTTTTGATAATTTCAATAATTTTTCTTTTATAATAATAAGAGAAATATATATCTTTTCCAAGATAACTGATTTTTTGGTTGTATATTCAGATAGAAAATATCATCATATATACCACAGTCTATCAAGGAAATGAATTGAATACTAATAGCAAGACAAATTACGTAGTTAAATTTGCTAATGTTTGGCATTTTTTTCATCTTAAAATAAATACTACCAGTTTAATTCCTTTTAAAAATAATGCATGTTCAGGAAGGATAGCTAATGGATGCCAGCAAACCACAATGGCATATGTTTACCTCTGTAACAAGCCTGCACATCTTGCACATGTACCCTGGAACTTAAAATAAAAGTTAAAAAAAGATTCACATTTTAATTATTTTGTTCTTATTTAAGGTTTAAGTTGGATGTTCAGTGAATTAATATTGATGAAAACAGTAAAACCGTAAGTTTTACTCTGAGTGTGACTTTGTAAAATAGAATATATTAAGATAACATATTGAAGTTATGTAAGAAATCATTGACTAAATCCCATGTGTAAGGAACTATATATATAGTTATTATATATGGTATATAAATATATAGAGTCATTGTTTTTTAAATAGTCTATAATCATAATTTAGATGAGGTTATTTCTATTCTTTCGTTATTTAGAAATTTTTATAATTGTTTTGATTACTAGAAGTTGACTTTTTGTCAGTTTGTGGCTAGCCATGTGCAGAAAGCAGAAAATGGACCCCTTCCTGACACCTTACACTAAAAATAACTCCAGATGGATTAAAGACTTAAACAGAAGACCTAACAGCATAAAAACCCTAGAAGAAAACCTAGGCAAAACCATTCAGTACATAGGTGTAGGCAAGGACTTCATGACACCAAAAGCATTGGCAACAAAAGCCAAAATAGACATATGGGATCTAATCAAACTCCCCTGCTTTGGCACAGCAAAAGAAACAGTCACTAGAGTGAATCGGCAACCAACAGAATAGGAAAAAATTTTTGTAGTTTACCCATCTGACAAAGGGCTGATATCCAGAATTTACAAAGAGCTAAAACAGAGTTACAAGAAAAAAAACAAACAAGCCCATTCAAAGTAGGCAAAGGATATGAACAGACACTTTAGAAAAAAAGACATACATGAGGCCAACAAACATATGAAAAAATGCTCATCATCACTGGTCATTAGAGAAATGCAAATCAAAACTACATTGAGATACCATCTCATGCCAGTTAGAATGGCGATCATTAAAAAATCTGGAGACGGCAGATGCTGGCGAGGATGTGGAGAAATAGGAACACTTACACTGTTGGTGGGAGTGCAAATTAGTTCAATCATTGTGGAAGACAGTGTGGCGATTCCTCAAGGACCTAGAAATAGAAATTCCATTTGACCCAGCAATCCCATTACTGGGTATATATCCGAAGGATTATAAATTTTTCTACTATAAGGACACACGCACATGAATGTTCATTGCAACACAGCTTACAATAGCAAAGACCTGGAACCAACCCAAATGCCCATCGATGATAGACTGGACAGGGAAAATGTGGCACATATACACCATGGGATATTATGCGGCCATCAAAAACAATGAGTTCGTGTCCTTTATAGGGACATGGATGAACCTGGAAACCATCATTCTCAGCAAACTGACACAAGAGCAGAAAATCAAACACCGCATGTTCTCACTCTTAGGCGGGTGTTGAACAATGAGAACACATGGACACAGGGAGGGGAGCACTACACACTGATGTCTGTTGGGGGGAAATAGGGGAGGGACAGCGGGGGGTGGGGTGTTGGAGAGAGATAGCATTAGGAGAAATGCCAGATATAGGTGTAGGGGAGGAAGGCAGCAAATCACACTGCCATGTGTGTACCTCTGCAACAATCTTGCATGTTCTTCACATGTACCCCAAAACCTAAAATGCAATAAAAAAATTTTTTTGTCAGTTTGGAAAAAAAATGTAGTTAATTACACTACAGTTAGTGTATATGCTCTTGTATTATTTCTGTTAGTTGTTTATTGAAATTTTTCTTTATTTATCAACACAAGTAACTGTTGAACTTTAGACCCCCCCTACACACAGACATGCACACAAATACAGTGTATTAAAGCATCCTTACCAATATCCCTAGTTCTTAATCTATGGTCAATGACCCTCTGGGAGACTGAAAACTCTTTCAAGTGGTCCACAGTTGAAAATTATTTTCATAATAATACTATGATGTTATCTGTGTCTTTCTGTTACACTGATATTTAGACTGATGTTGTAAAAACATTGGTAGATCAAATGCCTGGCTCTTACACAGGAATGAAGGCACAGGCATTCTGTGTTGTATTAGTATTAATGTAATCTTTACCACTAGGCACTCACAACTAAAAAAGTTGTAGTTTCATTTAAGAATGCTTTGTTGAAGCAGTGACAATTATTAATTTAAAAAATCTTTAACTTTGAGTGTTTATATTTTTAATATTTTAATAAATATTTAACAAATATACATATTTTTAATAAAGCAGTTCTGCTGCAAATAAGAATACATTTGTCATTGGGAAAACCATTTGTGAGATTGAGGTATAAGATGAACTAGCCACTTTTTTCATGGAATACTATGTTTACCTGGCGAAATGACTAGCATGCAAACTATGATCATTCAAATGTGTGTAATTGATTTCCTTGTAAAAAAAACGAAGTGGATTTGCTGCTGAAAGGGAAAATAAGTGACAGCATTATAGTCAAAGTGAGAAGCATATCTGTTGAGAAAAAATTTGAGTGTTGAAATCCTCGAATCTGGAATCCTGAGCATGACAGTTTCTCAATATTTAAAGACTTCTGATGAGGTTTGTGGGATATTAACAAATGTGACTTTTTTGATGTTACCAAGATTCTTAATAATTCACTATCATCACAAATGTGATAATTTAAATGATACTTTATATTAATTATTGGGAAAAAATCCTCTTGATTCATGAAAAATGTAATAAGCAAATATGCATAAACATTTATTATAAAATGTTTAAAATATGATAAAAACTATTAGTAAATATAAAAGGTGCCATTTTCACAAAATAGTCTTTAAATAATAAATGTGTATATGTAAAATAAATGTCCTAATAAATCAATGATAATAACTATTGATTTTCCAAACAAAAAGCACAATTCAATTTGTACTTTTGTTTTCTTTGGGAAAAACACTAGATAGGTTAGAGATAAAATATAAAAGGGTCAATCTATCAAGGATGACATTATAATTATAGCAAATGTCTTAGTAGGAAACCTCAATTGATTTCTATGCTTAGGATCTATTTTCCTTTAGTCCCATTTATCAGTTTGGCAACTGTAAAGAACATTCACGGTTTTCTACTTTTGTTACCTCTTTAAATAAGATTAAACCTTACTTTACTATTTCAAATAAGATACTTAGCAGGTATAGTGGAAAAGTGAGGCAACAGGGCAGCAACTGTAAGGGAAGTAGGAAGCATTTAAGCTATCTTTCCAAAGGCTGTCAAACTTTTTAGCCAAATTTCACCAGTAACAGGATGATTATACAATCAAATCTGTTCATGCTCATACCTTGCTTTTAATAGTTTTAGGTGAAATATATAACTAGAGATGTCAACATGTTATTTAAATTTTACATCTACTTTCTGCTAGATCTTTTGGTGTTTTCAAAATAGGTCCTTCAGCCATAGTGATTGTGTGCACTAGACATGTGAAAACATGTCGTTGAGTCTAGCGTTTTCGAGTTTCAAATTAAAGTAACAATGTAGGTGTGTATTAGTCTGTTTTCATGTTGCTGATAAAGACATACAGAAGACCGAGAAACTTACAGAAGAAAGAGGTTTAATTGGACTTACAGTTCCATGTGCCTGGGGAGGCTTCACAATCATGGCAGAAGGCAAGGAGGAGCAAGTCACATGTTTCGTGGATGGCAGCAGGCAAAGAGAGCTTGTGCAGGGCAACTCCCATTTTTAAAACTATCAGATCTAATGAGACCCATTCACTATTATGAGAACAGCATGGGAAAGACCAGCTCCTATAATTCAATTATCTTGCACTGGTTCCCTCCTACAACATATGGAAACTACAAGAGCTACAGATGAGATTTGGGTGTGGAGACAGAGCCAAACCACATCAGGGTGATTCCTGCATGCCAAGAATATGTAGCTTCATTCCTAGGGGACATATTTCTAAATAATTTCCAAAATAAATCTTTATGATGAGCAATAGGCAGGATATTATATGACACAAATTGTATGGATACATTCACCTCACTCCTGAGGAAAGAAAATCAGTATGTTTTTTGCATAATATGTGGCAATCATCCATGAAGACTAAGTGAGAGACAGTGAAAGGTCACAAAATACATACGTTTGACAGGGTTCACAGCATCTATCTTTATAGCCTAGTTGAGAAAGAAGACACTGTCCATGAAACCTATGTGTAACAATGATTACATGTAAATCCAAGTGTTAAAAGAAAGAACCAATGAGCATGTGTTGAAAATGCAAAAACGGTGTACCTCAAAAGACACAGTACTGCCATTCAACAGGTTTGCTGAATACGACAACTCTGTGAATATTCCTAAAGGTGAATATTAGAGATATTTTTGTGCAGTTGTTAGAACGTTTTGTTAAGATCATCAATTTCATTTTCCCTTCTCAGAAATCTAAAAAATATTCTGAGGAGTAATATATTAATTTTTTCTTTATAATTAGCACCAGAAGGTATCATTGCTCATGCTAAATTTATTGATATTTTCTGGGATCCTAAGATCTACTCTCATAAAATAAATATGAGATTATAATTATTTACCCTGTGAAAATGCCTATGGTGTTTAATAATGTACAAATTATGAGGCATGCCCTTAAAGTGTTTATTTGTATGATAGTTGTGGTAGGCAGCATAATTGCCCCCTACCTCTACCCCTCACAAGATGTTGATATTCTAACGCCCAGAACTTGCAAATATTTTACCTTACATGGGAGAAAGGACTTTGCAGATGTATTTAAGGCTACTGATCTTGAGATGAGGAGATTATCCCAATTATTCAAGTGGGTTTGGTGTAATCACCTGAGTAAAGCCAATAACTTTTCCTGACTGGGTCACAGAGATGAAAAGAAAGAAGGAGGAGAAATTTAACCACTAGAGAGAAATGATCTGCCATTGCTGGCTTTGAAAATGTGTAAGGGGACCATAAACAAGAAATGTGAGTGGCTTCTAGAAACAAGGAAGTCCCTCAACTGGCCACTAGCAAGGAAACAGTTATCTCCGTTCTACAGTTGCAAGGGACAGAATTCCGTCAATGACACAAGTAAGCCAGAAAGGAAGCCTCTCCTAGAACCTCCAGAAATAAACGAGACCCTGCCAAAAGTCTTGATGTCAGTTCTATGAGACCCATGTCAGATTTCTGACCAACAGAACTATAAAATAGTAAACTTAGGATTGTGTAAGCCACTAAGTTTGTTGTACTTTTCTACCCCAATCCACTTGGATATAAGACTCTTCCATTAGTTATCTTTTGCTCCAGAAATCCTGCATTCAGTTGTGCACATTTAAGTTTTCTGTCTTTTAACAATTGAACAGATTTACACATGCATTTCTAATGTGTGAAGTAAACTGCTTTAATTACTCACAATATTTAAGTATAAATTCCCATTTAATAAGATGTATTATTATTATTATTTCAGTGATGCCTGACGGTTTAGCCAAGGTCCCAGCTTTGTTTGCATGCATGTAATCAAGTGATGAAGTGCAGCTAGTGTTCACAACTTGTTCATTACCTTTGATACCTTTGCTAATTCCAGAAAAAAAAATGTGTTCTGAAGACTTGGTATTTAATTTTGGTTCCAAAGGATCTCAAATAAAGGTTCTGAACTTTACATTATAATGTTTGTTTTAATAAGAAGTACTCTTATTAGATTAAACATAACAGAGCCTTGATAGTATTCTTTTACAAAAAAATGAATTCACATTTACGACGTCAAAATTCCAAACATAACACTCCACATGAACATCATGCTAATAAATCTTCTTTGAAGAGACTTTCTCAACCCATAATTCTGAACTGTGTAATAAAAATTATTATAAAGATGATTCATTCTTATTGTCATAAACAAAGGATATGAAGAATAGATGTTTTTCCAGTTCAACTGATATTATAGCAATATACTTTGCTATTATAATCTGCAGAAACAAAGATAGAAAAATTAACTTTATTGAAACAGCATAAAGTTTATATTTTAAAGTAAATACCTGATTTAGAAAAATAGTTTTCTCCCCACATTAGGAAGATGACAATACATTAAGCCAACTTTTTAATGTAGGAAGAACTCATTTGTAATTTGTGTGTTCAGTGGCTCAACACTAATTTCAAAGCTTGACTATCTAAGTCATGCCATGAAAACATAGAACACTTGGAGATTATAATATTAATAAAAAAGAAAGACACTGATTGAGTATTTGGCAATTTGAAGAAAACGAATGAAGATGGATCCGAAGTTAATCCACAAGTTTCTGTGTAGATGGCTTTCAGTACACACTTTCAGGGAGGACTGGAATGTGTAATAACAGATTGGATATTAAGGAACCAGAGAATAACACATATTGAATGAATAAGAAGTTCTTCTGTCAACATTGGTTCAGTCAAGGGGAAAAAAAAAGAAAGGAAGTAAATAAGGGAATGCTTTCACAAGTCACTGAAATTATTTTAATTGACTCAATGCTATTGAAACTTTAAAACAGTGAAGGTGATAACTGAGGGGTCATGGGTGATTCAGTTATGGATATTATAGCCCGTATTATGATGATGGACAATATCATGTTACTACAGGCTGTATCTTTTTTTGGTCAGTAACAGGAACAATGGCAGGTGGGACAATGACAAAGGAACTTCGTGTAGGTCTTAAATAAATACTCCTTTTTCTCTCCCCAGAATTTGTGGATAATTTAAAATAGAATAATATATGATCTAAGCATCAATAAACTTAAAGGACAAGACCTATGAACTAATGCACTGAAATAGAGTTTACATGGCCTAGAAGAATTAGACAATGTTTTTCATTAAAAATTGAATTTTCATAAATTTATTGACACTATTGAATACTTAAAACAAGATACTGTGATAGCTGGTAGAAAACAGTAGTAAATCCAGCATTTCTGGTTCTTAACATCTTAGAATTTCTGTTCTAATGGGGATTATAGTCAGTAAACAAATGATATAAACATATGTAATAATTTGTAATAACCAATATTAAGCAGAACAAGTGACATAGAAAACAATGTAGATTTTATTTGTGTGTGTTTATTATGTCCTTCCTATAGTCAGGTAGGTCTATGCCAAACTAAGTTTTAGACCAAAATCTTTTGCTATTTAATATAGAGGTATCTGATAAAATAATCTTGTGAATGGATATCCTAAAATAAATTTGCTGAGGAGAACGTGATATTTCTATTGTGATAAATGAGTATAGTACACTTCTATATTTTTCATGTAGTTACTTATAATCAGACCACATTGAGTGGTGACAAACTCATAGAAAGCACAAAGTAATAATAATAATAGTAAATTATTGTATGTTGGGATTATCTAATAGTTTCAAAATGTGTATGTTTCAAATAGAAAATTATGAGACTTTTTACTACATAAGTAGAATGTTAGGCAAAATATTTAATTTCCTGCATGAAAATGAAATATTTGCTTTTAAGTGAGCAACTTACTATTTTTTTCTTTTTTGAAAATTGCTTTTCATATTGACAACTTAGTTTTAAAATAGCATTGTGTAATTTTCTTAGCTGGATGTTGACTTTTCCTCAGGAAATAGTTTAAAATATTTTCATCAATTAAAAACTTTGCTTTTACTTCGTCAGCTTTCAATTCCATGTCAGAAATAACCTTGTCTCCATGTTATATGAAAGAATAAAAGAGCTATTTAAAAACTTGCTTATGTCTCAGAATTGCTGTGAATATGAAAAAGTCTCTTACTGATTTATAGTAGGTTTTGTATTAATGAAAGAGGCCATCATTGGCATGCTTAATACCATTATAGATAACAACATATCTTTTGAGTTAAGTGAAAATACAGAAGTGATTCTTGGATACATAAAAATGTTGGTAGCCTTTTGCATTAAGGAGAATGTTTTTCATAAAAACTGTAGAAAATAAACACATTACTAAAAAGTAGAAAAAGTTGGCATCAAAACCACATGCTTAAACACTATTTTTCTTATGCCTATGACTATGAAGTTACATGTACATAAATGTATATATGTTTTACTTTAAGTCAGGGGTACAAGTATAGGTTTATTACATAGATAAACATGTCATGCGGGTTTTCTGTACAGATTATTTCATCACCCAGGTATTAATCCTACTGAAAAAATTGTCGAGCTTGAGATGAAGTAAAAATCACAGTTGAGAATGAGGCACCAAAAGCATTTGAAAGAAAATATGTATGTATATATATGTAACTATATGTAAAGAAAATATTATATATATTTACATATTGCTATACGTAAATAAAAATATATATATTTGAGTTTGAGAAATGTTTAATTTACTGTAATATTAGAGTCAAAAGAATTCTGTCATTTCCTTCAGATTTATTTTCTTTAGATTTCTTTCAGGTGCATGTGTGAAGGTTTGTTACACAGGTAAACATATGTCATGGGGTTTGTTGTACAGATTATTTGATCACCCAGGAATTAAGCCCAGTACCCAGGAGTTATAGTTTCTCTTCCTCTCCCTCTTCCCATCCTCCACCCTCAAGTACACCCCAGTTTCTGTTGTTTTTTTATGTTCATAAGTTCTCATTATTAAGCTCCCTTATAAGTGACAACATGTGGTATTTGGTTTTCTGTTCCTGTCTTAGTTTCCTGAGATTATTAGCCTCCATCTTCATCTATGTTGCCACAAAAGGCATGACCTCATTCTTTTTATGGCTGTATAGTATTCTATGGTTTATACTTACCACATTTTCTTTATTCAATCTGTCACTAATGGGCATTTAGGCTGATTCCAAGTCTTTACTATTGTGAATGAACACTTGCACGAACACTGCAATGAACACTTGCATGCATGCGTCTTTATGGTAGAATAATTTATATTCCTCTGGGTATTTACCCAGTATTGGAATTGCTGGGTTGAATGGTAGTTCTGCTTTTAGCTTTTTGAGAAATTACCATACTACTTTCCACAATGGTTGAAATAATTTACACTCCCACCAATGGGATCACTCTATTTGAGAGGAAAACAAGCACCTGTGTGAATTATGTCTGAAGTCCACATGTAACAAAATTGTTTTTATTTTGAGAGAGTCACTTTTGGATTAAATGTTAATAAATCACAGCCTAAAAATTAACTAAAAGAAGGTTTCCCTCATCATCTGGCTACACCAACTTTTATAATGTGCTAGATATTGACATCAATATTTTCTCCCTCAAGTGTGAACATCTGAAAGAATTGGTTAAATGGCAAGGTGTACTCCAAGATTTTGATTTTTTTTTCAAAACTGTGTTTTCCAATGATGCCTGGAGATTGGAATCCAGATGTATATTATGAAGGTGGATGGCCTTCTCCTTTATGGTAGAATCTTTTTAAATCCATTACAGTTGTTTCATTTAAATAATTTGAACACTATAGTTTCAACATCCACCACTGAAGCTTAAAAGATTTAAGTAGAAGAGAAATAGAAGTAATTTTTAGCTGCATGAGTACTACTTTACAACCTTTATTTTACCTTATATATAACATGCTTATACATAAAAGCAGCTTAAATTACTAAACAGACAAGCCAATAAACCACATAAAAATCACTAGATCTCATGGGACACTGGAATGATGGAGCCATCCTATGTATTGATGTGGTGGTGATTATTGACTGTGACTATACTGGTCATAGCATATTGAAATTTACAGTTAAATTTGGGGAATTGTAAATCAATGATCCCTTATTAAAGCTGATTTTATAAAAAATTACAACTTGGCAAATTGGAAATGCTTTACAAAATATTTCAACCATAGAGATAATACAAATGCATACTACACTTAGTTAAACTGGAAATAAAATTAATTTTGGAAGAGGCAAACTATAAAACCAAGAACTAACAAATACTTATGGGGGCACCTATCCTTAAATTTTGTTGCTAAGGATGCTTTTAGGAACAAAACCTTAGATGCATCACAGATATCACATAGCATTTATTGTGAATGCCATTAACATGGCAAATGCATGTTAATCACCCAAATCCTGCAGATTCAATATAATTTGTAATTTGAAACGAAAAAACAATGAAGCTTAAAGAGGAAACCACTTTTCTGAAGTTGCAGAGTAATTAAATAGTAGAGGTTAACAAAATAAAATCAGCCATCACATGCCAAAAGTTGATCTCACTTGTTGGCACTGTCATAATGATGATGTTTTTGATTACAGCATCTTTCCACTGCTAGCACCTGGGAAAAATAAGAGGAAAAATAATAGGAAATATCCCTCAAGCCAGAGTTATGAATACTCAATAAAATGATTAACCTATGCTTTCTAAAAATATTAAGGTCATTGATTACAAAAATGTTAAGAAACTGATCCAGAAAAAATAGACTAAGAAAACATGACAGCTAAATCTAGTGCATAACCCTGGGTAATAGTTTAGACTGGGGAAAATAGTTATAATAGACACTTTTACAGCAATATGTGAAAATTATTTATGAACTCTAGAGTATAAATTAGCATTGTATCTATATTGAAACTTCTGATTTTGTTAATTGAAATATGGTTACATAAGTGGGTTCATCATTCTTAAGACACACATAGTATGTCATTATTTTAAAGACACACTATGTATGGGCAAAGTAATGTGATATCTGCAACTTACTCTTAAATGGTTAAAAGAGTATCTAACACTCTACTATCTATAGATATGTTCATAATGCTTTGCAACTAATCATTTATCATTTTATCAGATAAAAATACCTGCAATTTTTTATTTAACAATATTATATTAACGAATTGAAATGTTTACCACAATTATCTCTGCAAATATAAACTTTTCTGCTTTCACTTTCACACATGTATGAAAATTTCCCATTTCCACACCCCTAATTATATTTCAGGTTAATATCTTTCTAACCGTATTCACATAAAGTATTCTTGCATATTATTAAGTACAAATTTTGCTTCAGTAGCTTTCTAGTGGATTGGACTGACTTCACATACAGTATTTTGGACCAGCACTACTCAATGTTTAATGTGTGTTAGAATAATCTACTCATTGAAGTGAAGATTTAGATTCAGTAGATGTGGAATAAAGCCAAGTCTTCTGTCTTAGAATTCTACATTTCTTCGAAGATCCGAAGGTGATGTTATGACTGAAGGACAGACACTGTGAGACAAGATCTAGAATTTACCTTTCTCTAGCATCTTTTCTGGAGGCATTTTCTTCCTCTGAATAGCCCTCCAAACCCTCTTAATAGTGATTTTCAAAAGGAGGTAATGATTGAGCACAAAATGGGCACAGCTTAGACTTATCTCAGAAAAGACGAACTAGTGAGTATGTATTTATCAGGATTCTTCAGGGAAACAAAATAGTGTATACACACATACATATACACATGTACAGAGACAGAAATATATAGATAGAGGTACAGATATTTTTTCTGGATTCCCTTTAATAGTAAATAACCTTATGAATTATCATATATTTTATAGTATAGAAAGATTTGTTACGAGTATTTGCCCAAGTAGTTATGGAGGCTATAACCCTTAATCTACTATCTGTACAATCTATTCTGTAATCTGTAGAATGAGGAAAGCTGGTAGTATAAATCAGCCTGAGTCTCAAGGCCCTAGAACAAGGGGAGTAGATGTGTAACTCCCATTTCAAGTCAATGGCTTTAGAATCAGGGGATTGTTTGTGTAAGTACCAGCAACCAAAGGCTGAAGAACTAGGAGCTAGAATGTTCAAGGGCAGGAGAAGATGAACGTCCCAGCTCAAAGAAAAAGAGCAAATTGTCTCTTAGCCTTTTTGTTCTATTTGGATCTGCAACAGATTGAATCTCCTTTATTGAGACTACAAATTCAAATGCTAATCTCATTCCAAAACATACTCACAGAAATATACTGATATAATATTTTATCAGCTATCTGGGCATCCCATAATTGAGAAGTTGACACATAAAATTAACCATCACAAAGTCATTTCTCTTTGAGTAAGTTTGGATGAAGAAAAACATCAGATTAAGAGTGGAAGCATGGAATAAAATTTGCTGAAGAGAACTTGAGCAAAATTTGGAGAAGGAACTTGACGTTAAATATAGTGAGTATAGTTATAAAATGTGGGCAAGTATTCTCAGGGCATCTGACATATGTCAATGCACCTCAATAGCCAGATTTTTAAATTTCTTTTTTAAGAAAAAATCATTTTTAGGATTTCACACACTAAAAGGGCATCAAATGTCCAGTGATTTTTAAGGCTCTCCCATATCAAGTAGCTGCACTGAAAATCTTTTTGTATGAAAAACTGTCAAAGACAACAGGTAGGATTTTCCAAGATGGTGTCGTAGAAACAACTCAGGATTGCAGCTCTCAGTGAAGGCACAGAGGGTGAGTCCTCGCCGCATTTTCAGACAGAACTTTGTTGCCCACAGAACAGGGAAATTCCCAGATGTAGGAGAGACACGGGACACCAGTGCAGCCTTTTCGGCTTGTGTGACCAGTTCGGCCAGTGCTGCAGCACAACGGCACCCAGCACAAAACTCACCGGTCTGGGTGCCCTGTTAAACCGGCAATCTGAGATATGGGAGGGCAGATTGACATGTCCATCTGATTGAACAGTACTTGGACAGTGAGCCAGACCAGGAGATTCCTGGGAAGCGTGATTTGAGCCGGTGCAGTGGTCAGCGGCACAGGAGATCGCATGGATCCCAGTGCTCTATCAGCAGGCTACTGGGGCACCAGTGAGAGAGTCGAACATTCAACTTGGAGAGAAAGAGAGAGAGAGAGAGAGAGAGAGAGAGAGAGAGAGAGAGAGAGAGGAGGGACTCCGAGGCAGGGAGCCAGGTGACCAGGCTCGGTGGGTCCCACCCTCACGGGGACAAGCAGGGTGGCGATTCGAGACACTTGGGGTTGAGAGATTTGCTGCGGGCTCAGCTGAATCCAGGACAGTGCAGCTCGGTGGGGGAGGGGCGTCCGATACTACAAATGCAATCCACCCCTACTGAGGTACACGAACACTGAGGAAGCAGCCTGCCATTGCCAAGGCAACCCGCCATAACAGAGAGACTCCACCAACAGGGCAGAGCCCACCACAGTGGCTCAGCCCACCACAGGGTGAAGCCCCACAGCAGCAGGGTGGATCCCGTGCTAGCAGGGTGGAGCCTCAGCGAACAAATAGTGACTAGACTGCCTCCTAGTTGGGCAGGGCAGTGCAACAGATACTCATAAAGAAAGCCCCAACTCCCTGACACAGAGCATCTGAGGGGAAGAAAAAAGGGGGTTTTACAAGTTCTGCTGCAGCAGACCTAAACACATCTGTCCAACAACCCTGAATGAACAACGGAGCTCACAGCTCAGCACTGGAGCTCCCATAAAGTACAGAGCGTCTCCTCAAGCAGCTCCCTGACCCCTGAATATCCAAAGAGTCACCTCAAAAAAGGACTAATCAGATTGACATTTGGCAGGCATCATTCTGGGATAAAGATAGCAGAAGAAGAAACTGGTAGCATCCCTCACTGTTCTGCAGCTGCTACAGGTGTACCCCAGACCAGCAGGGCCTAGAGTGGACCTCAGCAGTCATACAGTAGAGGGGCTATACTGTTAGCAGAAAAACTAAATAACAGAAATATTTCATCATCAGCAATCTGGGCATCCACTCAGAGACCCAATCGAAAAGTCAGTGACTACTCAGATGACAGGTGGATAAATCCACAAAGATGGGAAGGAACCAGTGCAAAAAGGAGGAAAACACCTGAAACCAAAACACCTCACCTACAAAGGACCAAAACTCCTCACCAGCAAGGGAACAAAGCTGGACGGAGAATGAGTATGACGAAATGATGGAATCAGACTTCAGAAGGTGGATAAAGAGAAACTTCAGTGAGCTAAAAGAACATGTTCTAAATCAATGCAAAGAAACTAACAACCTTGAAAAAAGATTTGAAAAAACATTCGAGGAAATGATAAGAAGAATGGACAACTTAGAGAGGAATATGAATGAATTGAAGGAGCTGAAAAACACAACAGGAGAACTTTGCAAAGCATGCATAAGTTTCAACAGCCGAATTGATCAAGCAGAAGAAAGAATATCAGAAGTCAAAGATCAACACAATGAAATAAAATGAGAAGCCAAGATTAGAGAAAATAGCACAAAAAGGAATGAACAAAGTCTCCAAGAAATGTGGGACTATGTGAAGAGACCTAACCTACGTGGAATAGGTGTACCAGAATGTGATGAAGAGAATGAATCCAAGCTGAAAAATACTCTTCAGGATATTATCCAGGAAAATTTCCCCAACCAAGCAAGGCAGGCCAATACTCAACTCCAGGAAATACAGAGAACACCACAAAGATATTCCACAAGAAGAACAACCCAAAGGCACATAATCATCAGATTCGCCAGGGTTGAAATGAAGGAGAAAATACTAAGGGCAGCCAGAGAGAAAGGTCGGGACATCCACAAAGGGAAGCCCATCAGACTCACAGCAGATCTCTTGGCAGAAACTCTACAAGGCAGAAGAGAGTGGGGGCCAATATTCAAAATCCTTAAAGAAAAGAACTTTCAATGCAGAATTTCATATCCAGCCAAACTGAGCTTCATAAGTAAAGGAAAAATAAAATCCTTTGCCAACAACAAGCAAGTACTCATAGATTTTGTCACCACAAGTCCTGCTTTACAAGAGCTCCTGAAAGAGGCACTACACATAGAAAGAAACAACCAGTACCAGTCATTCAAAAAACATACCAAATGCTAGAGAGCATCAACAAAATGAAGAATCTGCATCAACCAAGGGACAAAACAGCCAGCTAGCATCAAAATGACAGTATCAAATTCACACATAACAATATTAACCCTAAATGTAAATGGGCTAAATGCACCAATCAAAAGACACAGACTGACAAATTGGATAAAAAACCAAAACCCATAGGTGTGCTGTATCCAGGAAACCCACCTCACATTCAAGGATACACAAAGTCTCAAAATAAAGGGACGGAGGAAGATTTACCAAGCAAATGGAGAGCAAAAAAAAAAAAAAAAAAAAAAAAACCAGGAGTTGCAATTCTCATCTCTGATAAAATAAACTTTAAAGCAACAAAGATCAAAAGAGACAAAGAAGGTCATTACATAATGGTAAAAGGATTGATACAACAAGAAGAGCTAATGATCCTAAATATATATGGACCCAATGCAGGAGCACCCAGATATATAAGGCAAGTTCTTAATGACTTACAAAGAGACTTAGACTCCCACACAATAATAGTGGGAGACTTTAACACTCCACTGTCAATATCAGACAGATCAACCAGACAGAAAATTAACAAGGATATCCAGGCCTTGAACTCAGACCTGGAACAAGCAAACCTGATAGACATTTACAGAACTCTCCATCCCAAATCCACAGAATATACATTCTTCTCAGCACCACATCACACCTACTCCAAAATTGACCACATAATTGGAAGTAAAGCACTCCTCAGCAAATGCAAAACAACTGAAATCATAACAAACAGTCTCTCAGACCATAGTGCAATCCAGTTGGAACTCAGAATTCAGAAAATAACTCAGAACCACACAGCTTCATGGAAACTGAACAACTGGCTCTTGAATGTTGATTGGATAAACAATGAAATGAAGGCAGAAATAAAGAAGTTCTTCGAAACCAACGATAACGAAGACACAACATACCAGAATCTCTGGGACACATTTAAAGCAGTCTGTAGAGGAAAATGTGTAGCAATAAGTGCCCACATGAGAAGAGTGAAGAGATCCAAAATTGACACCCTATCATCAAAATTGAAAGAGCTAGAGGAGCAAGATCAAAAAAGCTCAAAACCTAGCTGAAGATAAGAAATAACTAAGATCAGAGCAGAACTGAAGGAGATAGAGACATGAAAAACCCTTCAAAAAATCCATAAATCCAAGAGCTGGTTTTTTGAAAAGATCAACAAAATAGACAGACCACTAGCCAGACTGATAAAAAAGAAAAGAAAGAACAACCAAATAGATGCAATAAAAAACGATAAAGGGGAAATCACCACAGATTCCACAGAAATTCAAACCATCATCAGAGAATACTACAAACAACTCTATGCACAGAAACTAGTAAACCAGGAAGAAATGGATAAATTCCTGGACACCTGTGTCCTCCCAAGCCTAAACCAGGAGGAACCTGAAACTATGAACAGACCAATAACAAGGTCTGAAGTTGAGGCAGCAATTAAGAGCCTACCACACAAAAAAAGCCCAGGTCCAGATGGGTTCAAAGCCAAATTCTACCAGACACACAAAGAGGAGCTGGTACCATTCCTTCTGAAACTATTCCAAATAATCCAAAAAGAGGGAACCCTTCCCAAATCATTTTATGAGACCAACATCATCCTGATATCAAAACCCGGCAGAGACTCAACAAGAAAATAAAACTTAAGGCCAATATTCATGATGAACATAGATGCAAAAATCTTCAATAAAATACTCGCAAACCGATTGCAGCAGCACATTAAAAAATTTATCCATCATGATCAAGTAGGATTCATCCCGGGGATGCAAGGCTGGTTCAACATATGCAAGTCTATATACGTAATTCACCATGTAAACAGAAGCAAAAACAAAAACCACAGAATTATCTCAATTGATGCAGAGAAGGCATTTGACAAAACTCAAAAGCCCTTTATGCTAAAAACCATCAATAAACTTGGTATTGATGGAACATATCTCAAAGTAATAAAAGCTATTTACAACAAACCAACAGCCAATATCATACTTAATGGGCAAAAACTGGAAGCATTCCCTTTGAAATCCGGCACTAGACAAGGTTGCCCTCTCTCACCACTCCTATTCAACATAGTACTGGAAGTTCTAGCCAGAGCAATCAGGCAAGAAAAAGAAATAAAGGGTATTCAAATAGGAAAGGTGGAAGCCAAATTGTCTCTATTTGCAGACGTCATGCTAGTATACCTAGAAGACCCCATCACCTCAGCCCAAAAACTCCTGAAACTGATAAACAACTTCAGCAAAGTCTCAGGATATAAAATCAATGTGCAGAAATTACAAGCATTCCTTTACACCAATAACAGACTTAAAGAGAACCAAATCAAGAATGAACTGCCATTCACAATTGCTAAAAGAGAATAAAATACCTAGGAATACAACTTACAAGGAATGTAAGGGACCTCTTCAAGGAAAACTACAAACCACTGCTCAACAAAATAAGAGAGGACACAAACAGATGGAGAAACATTCCATGTTCATGGTTAGGAATAATCAATATCGTGAAAATGGCTATACTGCCCAAAGTAATTTACAGAATCAACACTATCCCCATCAAGCTACCATTGAATTTCTTCACAGAACTGAAAAAAACCACCATGAACTTCATATGGAACCAAAAGAGAGCCCACATAACCAAGTCAATTCTAAGCAAAAAGAACAGAGCGGGAGGCATCACACTACCAGACTTCAAACTATACTACAAGGCTACAGTAATCAAAACAGCATGGTACTGGTACAAAAACAGAGATATAGACCAATGGAACAGAACAGAGGCATCGGAGGCAACACAACATATCTACAACCATATAATCTTTGAGAAACAAGACAAAAACAAGCAATGGGGAAAGGATTCCCTGTTTAATAAATGGTGTTGGGAAAACTGGCCAACCATGTGCAGAAAGCAGAAACTGGACTCCTTCCTGACACCTTACACTAAAATTAACTCCAGATGGATTAAAGACTTAAACATAAGACCTGGCACCATAAAAACCCTAGAAGAAAATCTAGGCAATACTATTCAGGACATAGGAGTAGTCAAGGACTTCATGACCAAAACACCAAAAGCATTGGCAACAAAAGCCAAAATAGACAAATGGGACCTAATCAAACTCCACAGCTTTTGCACAGCAAAAGAAACAGTCACTAGAGTGAATCGGCAACCAACAGAATGGGAAAAATTTTTGCAGTTTATGCATCTGACAAAGGGCTGATATCCAGAATTTACAAAGAACTCAAACAGATTTACAGGAAAAAAACAAACAAGCCCATTCAAAAATGGGCAAAGGATATGAACAGACACTTTACAAAAGAAGACATACATGAGGCCAACAAACACATGAAAAAAATGCTCATCATCACTGGTCATTAGAGAGATACAAATCAAAACCACATTGAGAAACCATCTCACACCAGTTAGAATGGCGATCATTAAAAAATCTGGAGACAACAGATGCTGGAGAGGATGTGGAGAAATAGAAACACTCTTACACTGTTGGTGGGAGTGTAAATTAGTTCAACCATTGTGGAAGACAGTGTGGCAATTCCTCAAGGACCTAGAAATAGAAATTCCATTTGACCCAGCAATCCCATTACTGGGTATATATCCAAAGTACTATAAATCATTCTACTATAAGGGCACGTGCACACGAATGTTCATTGCAGCACTGTTTACAATAGCAAAGACCTGGAACCAACCCAAATGCCCATCGATGATAGACTGGACTGAGATGGTGTGGCACATATACACAATGGAATATTATGCAGCAATCAAAAATGATGAGTTTGTGTCCTTTGTAAGGACATGGATGAATCTGGAGAACATCATTCTCAGCAAACTGACACATGAACAGAAAAGGAAATACCACATATTCTCACTCATAGGAGGGTGAGAAGAATGCGAACACATGGACACAGGCAGGGGTCTACTACACACTGGGGTCTATTGGGGGGAATAAGGGAGGGACAGTGGGCAGGGAGCTGGATAGTCTGGGGAAAAATGCCAAATGTGGGTGAAGGGGAGGAGGCAGCAAAACACACTGCCATTTGTGTACCTATGCAACTATCTTGCACATTCTTCACATTTACCCCAAAACCTAAAATGCAATAAAAATTTAAAAAGAAAACTGCCTTGGTTTATTTTAATTCTCTTTGCATACCAGCTGATTTACATCTCCACAATCATTACTGTTGAAATGCATATGACTTTATTTTGCTTTATTTTGTTTTCTTTTTAACTGATATTTTAAAAACTGGCAACTGATATTTTAAAAACAGGTTTCTTTAGTTTGTGTGATGAGGTGGAAATAGTACAATGTATATACTAGCATATAGTTTTCAGAAGATAAAAGCTGAAGATGCACTAAATAGACATCTCAGCTAGTGCATAAATCTGTCTAGTGAAATTTGTTTTGCATTATCGTTGTTTGTGTCAGTCAGCCGGTGTTCTGTTGAGATAGAGTATTGTCTCCTTTGTAATATCATTGATGACAGGCTGCTATTTAGAACAGAAAATAATTGAGTTTTATACTGAACTTCAGGTTTTCTTTTCTTCCCTGAACATTTTTATAGGTGTGTTATTTACAGCATAATTTCATCTATTGGTTATATATGTGACTCTTCAAATTTCCATCAGACACAAGTAATACCATGAAAGTGTCTATATTCCATCATGTTACATTTTATTTAACACATTAGAGTGTTCAATCTTTGTTTCTTTATTGAGGCACAGATATTTTATTCTGAATTTCTTTTAATAGTAAAGAACCTCATAAATTATTTTATATTTTTAAATATGCTCCATAATATTAAATTTTACCTCATTAATTTATTTTGATATATGTAGTTTTTAAACATATATGATATATGTAGATATATGTAGTAATTAAATTAATAGGTACATGATTCTAGTTCAAAAATATAAACTGATACAATATTTAATAAAACATTTTGAAACATACTTTTTTATCTCAGCTTTTGTGACATGTATATATGGAGAAAATCAAAAGTTACTGGCTGTGTTTTTAAGAATATCAGGTTAGGCCGGGCGCGGTGGCTCAAGCCTGTAATCCCAGCAGTTTGGGAGGCCGAGGCGGGTGGATCATGAGGTCAACAGATGGAGACCATTCTGGTCAACATGGTGAAACCCCGTCTCTACTAAAATTACAAAAAATTAGCGCGTGCCTGTAATCCCAGCTACGCAGGAGGCTGAGGCAGGAGAATTGCCTGAACCCAGGGGGCCGAGGTTGGCCATTGCACTCCAGCCTGGGTAACAAGAGCGAAACTCCGTCTCAAAACAAAAATCAGGTTAAAGAAGGAGGGACTATAAAATGTCAAAAAGAACTGGGACGTAACAACTATAAATTGATGACAAGATAAGAGAGGGAAAAAAGTGGTTAATTCAACTATGGGTTAGATTTAAAATGTAAAATAACTTCCAAACCAATCCCTCACCACAAGTTCTACAGGGTTCTACATTTTTCCAGTGAATTTTGTGTGTGTGTGTGTGTGTGTGTGTGTGTGTGTGTGTGTGTGTGTGTGATGGAGTTTACTCCTGTTGCCCAGGCTGGAGTGCAATGGTGCGATCTCCGCTAACTGAAACCTCCACCTCCCGGGTTCAAGCGATTCTCCTACGTCAGCCTCCCGAGTAGCTGCGATTACAGGCATGTGTCACCATGCCCAGCAAGTTTTGTATTTTTAGGAGAGACAGGGTTTCTCCATGTTGGTCAGGCTGGTTTCAAACTCCCAACCTCAAATGATCTGCCCACCTTGGCCTCCCAAAGTGCTGGGATAACAGGCGTGAGCCACCAGTGAACGTTTTGAACTTCAGAGAAGACGCAATCCTGAAATCGTCCCATCATTTCCCATGCACTTTGTGGCATGAAATATGAAGAACACATATTCATCCATGTCCTCAGACATATTTTTCCTGTGGCTTGATAACTCATAAATGAATATTTTTTGAGTATATCATGTCTAATAAATATTTTCCCTGAAACTTAGTAGCCTAGTTAATACAATTTCAAGGAGGAAGGATAAAGACCTCTAGTAAGAGAAAAACAGAGAAAGTAGCAGCAAGAATGGAGAAAAGTATGTCGAAAGAGAGTAGCTTTTAAATATTAAGGATAATAACAATTTGGAGAAGGAATCTATTGACCTTATGAGATAAATAACTTGAAATGTAAATTATATATAATGTATATTTATATATTATGTTATATATAAATTATATATAATGTATATTTATATATTATGTTATATATAAATTATATATAATTTATATTTATATATTATGTGATATAAATATTATATATAATTTATATTTATATATTATGTTATATATAAATTATATATAAAATTAAAAACAAATAATATATATAATTTGTGTATATATATATATATATATATATATATATATATATATATATGAGATAGTGTTCCTTTCACCTAGGGTGGAGTTCAGTTCAGTGGTGCAATCATAGATCACTGTAACCTGGAACTCCTGGGCTCAAGTTGTCTTCTCCTTCTCTCCTGACTCCGAAGAGTAGCTAAGACTATAAGTGCTCACCACCATGACTGGCTAAATTATTATTATTTTTTTTTTTGTAGCATCATGGTCTCCCTGTGTTGCCGCAGCTGATATTGAACTTCTTTCCTCAAGCAATTCTACTGCCTTGGTCTCCCAAAGTGCTGGGATTACAGGCATTAACTATAATGCTCAGAAAAAAAAATCAGCAAAAGAAAATAAATCTTTCTTGATCCCACATCCTCCTGAAGCTACTATCCAATATCTCTTTCCTTCTTGACAGGAAAAACCTTCCCGTAATTCCTGCAGCATTTTGTGTCCTAGAATTTAAATGTGTGTGAAAATTTGTACAATACAAATACAAATTGTACAAATTTGCAATTGTGTGTGCAATATTCAAATATCAAAAATAATAGCGTTCTTTCTTTTTATAGGTAGTTTCCCTTCACTTCTCTTTTCTTTCCCTTTCCCCTTCTCTTTTCCCTTCCCTCTTCCTTTCCATTTCCTTTTCCCTTCCCTTCTCTTTTCCTTTCTCTTTTTCTTCCCTTTTCCTTTCTCTTTTCCTTCCCTTTTCCTTTCTCTTTTTTCCCTTTCCTTCTCCCTTTTCTTTATCCTTTCCCCTTCTCTTCCATTCTCTTTTTCTTTCTAGTTTAATTTTCATGAAGGCATGTTGGGGCAAAGAGTGGAAGAAAATAAACCATTCCATAATTCTAAAGAGAGTCATTTGAATTAATCAATTTATATTGTAGCTTTCGATACACATTAAATGTTTTAGACTCTTTTATTTTCCATTTTTCTAGACAAAAGAAATCTTGGCAAAGAAAAAATATTTGTCTCTTTTCATGTTAATATCTCTCTCAGCTATTTGTAAACTCATAAGCTCAGTGATGCTCCTGTGTTAGGCTGGATACAATGACAAATAAATTTGCAAGTATCCCAATCCTCCAGAAATGTTTACAGAATCAACTAAGTTTTCCATTAACATGTCTAGGTGTTTCTAACTCATTCGTAAGGCTTACGGGATGAACAAACACTTGGTCTCACCCCTTTCCCTCCTCTAATTCCCCGCTTGATGGGTGGGGATTTTAATATAGCTGTGGAAATAGGAACTGCGGTGGGGAAAAATGGATTCCTTGAAGCAGATCATTACTAGGCTCTGCATTGAGCTGTTAGAGCAAAGTTCTCTTGGAGATGTGCATTTATAATAATGCTTTTTTTTTTTTTTCTGGTACCCAAAATTGTTTAATGCCTCTGGCTATATCATTTTTTTTTTAAGCTAAACCACTACAATCTGTTAGAGATTAATAATGTAGTAAGATAGTGCAAAATAAAATGTGTTTGTATAATATAAATTTTCATCATTAACGAGTAAAATAAAAGTGATTTAAAATGCCATGGTTTGCTTTCATATAAAAGAAGAAAATATTTTTATTTTCTTGAAGTAATATTGAAAGTTTAAAAAACTGTACAATATAGGCCAATTCTACTTTTACATGTTATATATGCATAAAATAAGAAATTAAATACTTCAACAGACATTTTAACACAAAGTAGATTTTTTTCCTCCACAGAGAAATGGGTAAACCTGGAGAGATGCTCGTTTATCAAACTCCCACCTTGTGCTACAAAATTGTTGCATCTTTACTTTAGCACTAGATTGATATTGACTTTTTAATTTGTATATAACCTGTAAAGCAAATTAGTCTTTTCTTGATTTTTTAGTATGCAATTTTATAACTTTCAAAAATTAATATGATATAAAATTAAATTGTGTTATAATTTATTGAATCAGTAAGTTGAGACAAGTTTGTCTTTTTTTTTATTTGTAGGTTTCCAATATTTACCTTAAATTAGTGCATTTGCCTCAGTAATCAAGACGATGTGTATTGCATATCTAATATTTTTACCATTCCGTTATTTAGAAACTTTATTGCATTTACATTATAATTTACATTATAATGCAATAAATTTATATTATAAATTCAATCCACACAATTAAATGATTTTAGTAAATGTCTAGTTGTATACCATCACCACAACTTAGTTTCAGAACATTTCACAGAATGGTTAACTTTGCCTGGTTTTTCAGGCTTTCCTTGTTTTAACACTAAAAATCCCACATCCCATGAAACATTCCAGGCAAAGCCAAATGATTGGTCACTCTGTATTTCACTCATTCTGAAAGTAGCTTCTTATCTGGTTATAGTCAATCCTACTCCCTCCCCATGCTTTAGAAAATCACTTATTTGATGTTTCCATAAATCTGACTTTTCTAAACATTGTATATAAAAAGAATTCTAAAAGATACATTCTTTTGTATCTCACTGATTTCAATTACATAATGTTTTTGAGGTTTATCTATATATAGCATGTGTCAGCATTTATTTTCATTGTGGAATAGCATTTCATTTTATGGCTATACTTCATTGTTTTTCTTCAATCACAACTTATGTACATTAGATCATTGCTGGTTTAGAACCTTAACAAGTAATTAATTTTGCTATAAAATTTGCATATGTATCTTTGTGTGGGCATTTAAAAATTTTCTCTTGGATAGATTTCAAGAAGTAGGATTGCTGAGTTTATGATCCACTTGGAGTTAAGTTTTGCTTAGGGCATGAGGTGGTCTCCTCCTCCTCTTCCTTTCTTTCTTCTTCCTCATAGTGCTTGTCCTCCTCCTTTTCTGGCATGTAGCTATTCAGTTGTGGCAACATAATTTGTGAAAGAGTACCCTTTCTCTTTTAAATTGCTTTGGCATCCTTGTTGAAAAATAAAAAACCTTAAAGTTAGGGTTTGTTTCTGGATTCTCAATTCTGGTGCATGAATCTATATGTTTATTGGTGCCTCAATTTTACACTATCTTCATTACTGTGGCTTTAAAGTAAGTTAAAATCTAGTAGTTTAAACCTCCAAATATGTAATTTAAAAAAAAGTTTTAGATATTCTAGTTTTGTGTTTTTTCTGTATAAATTTTAGGATAAAGTTTTCAATGTCTACACATAAGCCTGCTAAGATTGAGATAGAAATTACATAGAATTTATAGATCTATTTGGTGATAATGGCCACTGTGACAATATTTAATTTTCTAATCAATGAACATAAAATCTCTTCATTTATTTAGATATTTAATTTTCTCCACGTTTTGTAATTTTCACTGTATAAATGTAAGATATATTAAACTTAAGTCTCAAAGGAAAACGTATGAAAGAGACAGAGGGATTCATGGAAGAGGTAGGGAGTTCAGGATATTAGAGTGCTCCAAAAGCCAGAGACTGTTAGGAAAACTGGGCTGGAAAACAGAATTAAATCCCAAAGTTTGCAAATTCAATGGGAGGGGAAAAATAGACAGAAAAGGATGCAAATTTAACACATTGTAAAAAAGTGTTCCAAAGATTTCTGAAAATTTATGCTTCATAATTCCATGGGGATTAAGATAATTAAGGGACTGAATGGGAAAAGAATGAGATAGATGCCAAATAATTTATTGTTTGGTCAGGGACATTAATTGTTGCTAGAGAAGTCATCAAAAGCAAGTTAAACTTGCTTAATTTTATTTTGTTTTAAATACCTGGGAATTTTTGTTGTGTTTTTGAATGAGAAACTACTAGCAAAAGAGAGACAGAATATTTTAAAAGAATAAATAAATGTGGTTGTACTATCTTTCGGAAGTAAAAATTGGTAGGAGTTGAAACCCAGGTGCTACAATTTATTTTAAGGAATGGAAAGGCACTTTCTCTTACTTAATAAAAAAAAGGCGGGAAAAGGGCGTGCCGTGAGAATGAAAAGTCCTAAGAAATTTAGCTCTCAAAGTCTTTCTCTAATAGCGTATTTTTAGTATCACATCTGAAGGGAAAAGTTTGAGAAGTGAGAGTTATACAAAGTTATTAATAAATAGATTAAAGTAAAATGAAAATTGGATTTTTGGTGAGGACAATAAGAGGCTATTTATGTCATTTATATAGGTAGTACCAGAAAAGGTAAAACAGTATAAAATAGGCAGTAGTTAGGAACTCAGTTTCATAAACTGATGGAAAGTAAGTAAATAGCAACTCTGTAAGAAAACATGATTTCTTCTTGATTTCTGAGAGATCAGTTAAGTCAAAAGCTGATTTTATAAAAATAACTATGCTATAGAGAAAGACTGCCTATCTCTCCTCACTAACGTAACATAAATTGTTTCTGAAATACTCTGGAAGAAAAATTCCTAACATAAAATAATTGATGGCCTAAGCACTCTTTGACCTTTTTACATTGTTTTTGTATTTGCTGGATAAATATATGTTTCAATGACCCTGAACAACTGTGAGGAAAATGATAATGTTTTTTAACTTCTTTCCCTTTAAAAAAAGAATTTGTTTAGTGTATTTAGATAACTGCATTATGTACCAGTATGTCTGTATAGCCAAATATATTTTTAAAACAAAACTTTACCTTTATATTGTGTGCTTCATTTAAAATATTTTTGTATTATTAAAATATATTACTTTGGGAAACCCTAAACATATAAATTTGGTTTATAAGTCTTAAAGTTTTTCTTGGTAATTTTTAAATAGTAAATCATAAAGATTATCTAGTCCCAAATTTTCAGTACATGGATAATTATTCTTAAAATTGCTAGTTTTCCTAATATGGATTATAACCATCTCTACTTTAAAAATCATATCAAAATTGAGGATATCTTAAAGCATAGTTTATTATAAAATCAATTTATCAAAACTAATTTAGTGAAATGAGTGAAGGAATTTGGTTTTCATTACCATGGCATATTTCTTATTACATAATGCTCTCAGATTTATAAGTATAGATAAAACTTTAACTAGGTTTACATAATATTCTATGAACTGAAAATGTAGGAACATCAAATAAGCTCTAAAAGCTCTACAGAACTTACCAATTAAATTAAGAGACACGTAAAACCCCTGTGTCTTCACTAATAGAAAGGTAATGACTACAAGTTAGCAAGATTCTAACGGCATGATGTCCATAACATGGTTTTATTTGAGTAGAATTTTTATCATTATATGCATCTTTAAATTTGTAAACAAATATATATATATATAGTCTTATCATGAAAGACTGGTTATCACACTGTTGCCCTGATTTTATAATATTCGTATTATACTTATTGAATTACAATTAAGCTGGGTATGGTGGCTTGTGCCTGTAATCCCAACTACGGTGGAGGCTGAGGCAGGAGGATCACTTCAGACCAGCAGTTTGAAGCTGAAGTGATATATGGTCACACTATGCAGCCCAGCCTGGGCAACAGAACAAGAACCTATCTCCAATAAAATATATGCTCTATGTTAGGACTGACTTTATTTAATAGTCTGTGTTAGGGTTTATTTTTTTTTTACTACATATATTGCATAGTGATATACATATATATCTATAATATATATATCATATATGTGTATATATACATATATTACATATTTATATTATATATACATCACTATATTCTGTAGTGACATCTATCTAATCTGTATATAAATATATGACTCCATATAGAAAAAATAACATTTTTTTATTCTTAAATGCAAAACACAGAAAATATACAATTAATTCCAAATGAAATTAAACATCTGCTGTATAATCAATCAGTCTAGAAACAGAGTGGTCTCAATGTAAGGTTTTTTTTTTTTTTTTTTTTTTTTTGAGACAGATTCTCACTCTGTTGCCAGGCGCCAGGCTGGAGTACAGTGGCACAATCTTGGCTCACTGCAACCTCCGCCTCCCGGGTTCAAGCAATTCTCCTGCCTCAGTCTCCTGAGTAGCTGGGACTACAGGCGCACGCCACCACGCCCAGCTAATTTTTGTATTTTTTAGTAGAGACAGGGTTTCACCATGTTGGCCAGAATGGTATCGATCTCTTGACCGCCCGCCTCGGCCTCCCAAAGGGCTAGGATTACAGGCTTGAGCCACCGCGCCCAGCTCAAGACTTTTTTTTTAACTTGGGAATGCAAAATTTCCTTACTTTGTTTTTGGGTAGTTCAGCTAGGTAAAATTTTTGTCATTTTGGAACATGGTAGGCACGCTATTTTCCTCAGAACATTCTTTTATTTACTTACTTATTTGTTTATTTTCTCTCCAAAGTGACAATAAAAAAGGATGTTCTTAAAATATTGATCAGATATTCTAACAGTAAAAGTAAATGTTCTCTAAATGATCTCACTACTAAGTAATTAAACTGTTTAACAAAATGCCCAGCTTACTGACAATAGCCCTATTGAAAGCTCCATTTCTAAAGAGATACAAGAATAAATATGTTTGCAAGTCATACCAGTTCTTGTGACATTGGATGCCCTTGACCACTATGGAAAAAGACAAGTTAATCAGAGGGCATTTTTAAAATAAATTTCTACCACTGTTCTGCTCCTCATAAAACTTCAGGGTTAGTTTCCTTTATTCAATCTCCTAGGGACAATAATACAATATTACCTGGAGTTCAATATTAACTAAATACAGTGTTTTATTGAAGATACTAGCAAAGCAAAGTCTAAAAGGTAAGAATAAAAGTTCTGTTGATACTAATTAGCAAAAGTGTGAATCCTTTTTTTTAATGATCCAAGGAACAATGAAGGCTAATAAAAATTTTAATGTATAGGTGCCCAGTACTTGATACATTCTAGAACCTACCAACTCAAAGAAGAGTTCCAGCAGCAGCAGCCCTCCCATACATCTTATTAAAAATGTGAAGTCTTACACTCAACCCAGACATCAGAATCTGCATTCTAAAGAGCTTTCTACCTATGTGATTTATGTGCAAATGAAAGTTTGAGACACCCCGATTTAAAATATTATACTTTCATCCACCCATCACAATCTTTTTGAGTACCACAAATATGTCAGACACTATGCTAGACACAGTGGGTATTAAGATAAATTATTTCTATACTGAAAAGTCTTACATAGTGGTAGGAAAGAAAAGGAGGCACTATGGTGATAGTTGGGTGAACACAAAGAACCACGAAGAGAAAATAAGTCACCACCCTGTCTGTGATAGAGAATAATGAGAGCAACATTTCCAGCAGGGCTTAAAAGGTGGGAGTATTTCTCAAGCTTTCAACCCTTTATCAGCAGAGGGTAGAAGGGAACTCTGCTTCAGGTAAGACAAATTTCCCACAAAGTGTTCAATTCTCTCTACATACAATACTCTCTGTAGACCGGGTAAGTCTACACAACACCTGAGCAGGATTTTTAATCCCTGAATGTTGGAATACTTACTACTGCATGCCTCATAGCAATCACATTTTTGCTTAAACAATAACTGATTTTACTATCATGAAACTCATAAGATTGTTGCAGGTACTACAGGAAGCCCCAAACTTTCTTATACTTCCTGGGTCATCTAAATAATTTCTAAACTTATAGCTGACCTTTTTAGTCCTCATCTCGGACCCTTCTCAAACTCCCTATGATTCATATTGGCAACCTCTTTTCTGAAAATTTTCTTCAACAAATACTTGGAAATCTCCTGTCGATACTTCTTATCCTGAAACACTCTGAAGTGATAGCTTGTTTTTATTTATTTATTTATTTATTTTATTTTCAGATTTTTAAAACCACCAGGATTAAAGATGGAGTGTTTGTTCTTTAGATCTCTTATTGACAATTCCAGACTTTTCTCCCTCTATTGTCCCTAAAACTAACAATTTTGAATCTCCCATCTCACAGTACATGGCTACTATTTCTTATTGTGTTGTCATTTACAAATATCTTGACACTCCCTTTACCTCTCAATAATTTTTAGCTACTATCTCGTTGTTTCCACTCTATCTCCTTACATGTTATTTCCTGATGATTTGAATAAAGAGATGATTCTTCCAAACCTTTGACTCTTCATTTATTTAAATATTCCCTTGCAAGGAGCTTGACCACCATCTCAGCCATTAACTCTTATGGTCAGAGCCCAGATCATGTCAATTCTGATATGTGTAACCTTTCCATTATCTCGGTTTCACATACCTCATTCTTTGATTATTTCTCTTTCTTTCTAGTTCACTTCCTTTAGAATTCCAAATCTAACAAGCTATTTACCTAATGTGACCTCCTATCCATCTATACATCAAACCTACCAGTCTCTTTGCTGGTCTTATTTCTTTTTTTTTAACCCTTTGCATCCCTTTTTTTCTCTCTACACTGACTCCCTTGATGATGTAGTTTCATCTTGTATGTTTATATACCACGTATACACTAATGATACACAAATTCACATCTCCAACCTACAACTCTCTTTTAAACTTCAGATGAAACCTAATATATCCCACATAGCCAATTCGTTTTGCTTTGCTGTTGTTGTTCATTGGTGTATTTCAATTGTTTGAGGGATGTCTGGAACATGGCAGGCCTTTAATAAATGAATAGATGTGATTTTTTTCCCACCTAAGCAAAGAAATAAGATAGTAGATGTCTTACTGAAATAAGTTGGAGTCGTATTATGTGATACAAATGAAGACTTCATGTGTATGTGTAGGGAGAGGAATATTGATTAGAGTGAATTTTAAGGAGATGTTACATACAATCAGACGATTTTAAGCATCTGATGTTTCTATCTTCAGTAACTAGGTACATGGTGAAGCAATCAACATAGAGTAGAGACAGAGTTTATCAAGTGTCTTTCTTAGTTTGAATTTGACATCCCTGTGAGATAACAAAAATATTAGCCTTTAGACAACAGCATGAGCATTAAGCTGGCAGTAAACAGCTACAGATAAATATGTTGAAGGAAGGATTATATTCCTAAGATATATTTTATAAATAACTTTAAGTAGAGCATTGATTTCTTTCAGTAAGGTACATCTTTATATTAGTTTACTGGTGTGGTTCGCCAAAACACCTTTCTTTGAGTGGAAGTCATACGGAAGTCGAGGATTTTTAGGGCAAATATAACACGTGCCTTTAAAAGTATTTAACAACAATTTATTTATTTTATTTTATATTATATTAATATTATAATTATTTATTAAAATATATAAATATAAAAATAACATCTTTTGTGATCAGCTGGTCCGAGTTCATTAAATAAATTTTTTTCCTTATATTTAATATATATGCAAATGTTTTACATAAATATGCACACACAAGCACAAATACATATATATATATTTGTGTATGTATATCTATATGTGTATGCATACACAATATTCTGACCATCTCTAATTTTTGCATTTATGTGTTTAACAAGTTAAAAGATTCAATCCTTTATAAATTATACTTTGTTATCACAGTATCTTAGTGTTTTATAGAATTATAGAATCATAAATTTTCCTCAGGAGAGAATTCATAGCCTGAACTTACATATCATGATACGTTATCTGGCATGTCATGTCTATTTCTATAAATTTAGTAAGCAAATAACCATGTAAACCATAGCTATAAAAAGTATAATATACAACAAATATATGAGAAAGGCATACTAAACATTCATAAACAAATATATATATATATACACACACACACAATGAATATCATCTCTTGATCTCTTGATCATCAAGAATATTTAAAAATGTTGGGATGGAAGAATTTACATTCATGCATACTTTAAGTGAAGTACTTGATAAGAATTGGGAAAAGATATAATACTTTAAATTACATAATTTATGGCAACATAAAAATGTTTTTGCAGCTCTAATGAATGGCCCATTTTGTCATAAAAGAGAGATGAATGTTAGAAAATTGGCCAGACTTTAATGTCATAGTCCCATGTTTCCTCATCTTGGCTAAAGTATCATTAAGTTTAATATCAACCTGAACATACTGTCATTCTTCCTTCATAACATTGCATAGGCATGAATAATAATTCATAATAAGTGAGGGATTCATTAATAAAAGATTTCTTGGATATGGGCTACAGGTAACGAGCTTTGCTTCACTGCAGCAACTATATCTGTCAATGCATGTCTTCAGCACTCAGCATGTAGTCCCAGTACAGAAAGCAGAATTAATTTTTTATTTTGTTTCTCTTAAGAAATGTCTTCAGATATTATTAACTTTATACTATCTCTAGAAAAGTATATTTTATGGTTACATCAGTGAACAGGTGTACTTCTGTACATAAACTTATTTCTATTTATTCAATGTACCTCACTATTACCAAACTACTGTAAAACTGCTCCAATAGTTTTTGTAACATACTTCAAAATGTTATGTCAGTTAATATACTAAGTGGATTAACTATAATTCTTTCATTTCCATAAAGTTAAAATAATATCAATTTTCAAAAACAAAGAGACTGAATCACCCCAGTAAGATCACTAATATTATAAAGAAATATTATGAAAATCTTCATTGACAACTTAGATGAAATAAGCAAATTCATAGGCATATAAATTACAATTATGTCTTAACTTTTCATCAAGAAGTGGCTCCTGCTTCCTCAGCCCTTGAATCTGGATTGGCTATGTGATTTACTAAGCCAATGAGAATTCAGTAAATGTGGCAAAGGTAGATGCTTGAAAAATGTTGGCGTTTTGATGCTGTTTGTTAAATGTTGAAATCTTAGACCACCAGGTGATGAATCCAGGGTCTGCTGGAGGATGAGAAAATATGTGGAGAAAACCAATGCACCTGAGACAACAGTTTGCTACTGCTATACACATAAGTGAAGATGCTTTAAATCTTCCAGCTACCTCATGACTTAGCAACTGACAATAGATATATGAAAAGGCTAAGAAGATTCCACCCAAGATGATCTAGTCTATAAAACCACCCATTAAAACCCCAATTATGAGGGGGTTTTAATCTAAATTAAATCCTTGTTTTAAATCTGTAAGTTTTGGAGTAATTTACTATAAAGAAATAGGGGACTGATACAGCAATATGTTTTCGTGTTGATACTCTCTTTACTATAAAAGCACACAAAAAAGACAAATTTGACATATGCTTTTAAATAATCACTTGTCAAATTCTGATTAAATAAATAAACTAGATAAAACATAATTTCACCCATTTCTAGCTGGAAGTTGAGAGAGCTAACATGGAGGCAGAATTCCAGGGTTATGATTAAGAATCAAAAGATTAAAAAGCCCCAATTATATTTTGACTTATTTCAATATTAAATAAAAATACATCAAATACATTTTGTGTAGAAAATGACTCACTAGAAGGGAAGTATGTTTCAGAAAACATTGTTTAGAATAAATTTATGAGAGACAGAGAGAAAGAGAAAGAGAGACAGGGAAAAAATACAGGTAAGATGAGTTAGCAGACACTTGCATTGATGTTAGCAAGAGATAAAATATTTTGAATTATGATGTGTCAATAAGAATTAGTTCAAGATTGGTTCAAAAAGATTGTGTATGAATCATTAGCTTATAAAAAATTGCTGTAACACAAAATCTGGTGTTAGTCTGCCTAAGCTAAATGAAAGTTTGTTTTTTTTTTTTCTGAAAGAAATAATATCAAAGCTTAAATAAATTAAATCTTCCAGAAAAAGAAATATTTTAAAACATAAGAAAATAATCTACTGTTTAATTATATATTAGAATTAAAGCTCCATTAAATAATAGAAGGTCATACTTTTAATATCATTTTTATCTTTTTCCTTTACTTCTTGAATTTTATGCTTTTACCCTTCCTCCTCTCCCTCTACCTCCCTCATCCTACTTTTATTGGACACTTTTTGGTTATAATATAGACTTTTAGCACCCCATCTTCAGTAAGTCATTGGACAGAATACATTATAGTGGTGGATGGTGGACTCAGTGTTTATGCCTCAGATCCAGCATGTACCAATTTGATAACCATGGATATTTTACTGAAACTCTCTGTAACAGTTCTAGTATACATATGGAATCACAATCGACCACAAATGGTAAATCAGTCTTGAGAAAGAACAACAAAGCTGTAGAACAACAAATCAACACCTACTAATTTTAAAATATATTACAAAGCCACAGTAAACAAAACAGCATGGTACTGGCATTAGGTCAGATTTCTTTAGTTTCTATGTTTCTAAAATTAGAAAACTTTGGAAACTGTTTTTGTCTATGTTAATCTTACCTAATTTTCTTAAAACCCTGCATTAAAACCTCTTTTCAACAATGGCTTATTTTCTTGCCACTTTTAAAATAGTTTTACATTTTTAAAATTAAAAATAAGAAATCACTGTTGAAGCATGGATTCAGTAGAGTACTACTTAAAATTTAAGTTTTAACTCATTTTGAAATGAGTTGGGTTCAGATTAGATGGAACACATCACACTATACTTGGTGTTAAGCAACTTCAGGTGACATTTATTATACCAAGTCTTACATATAAGTGCACTAATTAGTTAAATTGATTATTCAGAAAGGAATGTTTCCAGAGATTTAATTATAGGGCAAAATTATACATTTTCAGATTTATTCTATGTCAGAAAAGATGAATCTATCTTAATTCAAATATCATCTATTTTTTTTTTTTTTTTTGAGACTGAGTTTCGCACTTGTTACCCAGGCTGGAGTGCAATGGCATGATCTTGGCTCACCACAACCTCTGCCTCCTGGGATCAGGAAATTCTCCTGCCTCAGCCTCCCAAGTAGCTGGGACTACAGGCACACACCACCATGCCCAGCTAATTTTTGTATTTTTAGTAGAGATGGGATTTCACCATATTGACCAAGATGGTCTCGATCTCTTGACCTCATGATCCACCTGCCTTGGCCTCCCAAAGTGCTTGGATTATAGGTGTGAGCCACCATGCCTGGCCCCAAATATCAACAATTTACCATGTGCATATATTGACTCTTACATGGAAGCTTCTATGCATATATGAGATTCAAATATTTCAGAAAGAAGGCTATTTATAGCTGACATCTAAATTCATGATTAAAATTATTTAGAAAAGGGTTAATTTTATCATCAGCCATAGCAAAAAGGCATAAATAAATAAAAACGAATTTATACTACAATTATTTCTCTCCCTTTACTGATAACTTCTTTTATATAGCTTTATTGGGGCCTTATCAGTTACTGCTTATATTTATTAGTGGTTTTCTTTGCTCTTTGTCCTTTAGCTAACTAGCTATTTGAACATATGTGAATTCAAGAAAATGTTGTTATGCTTTAATATCCCATTAGACACACTTTACTTACATTAATAATTCCAATTTAGCAATGTAGCAGTTTTGGAGGTGAGATATTGCCTAATAAAACATTCATCAACATATTACATTCTTCCTCACTTATTTATGCTCTGTCATGTGTTTTATTTCATTTTCTTCTTGTTTCATATATTTTGTTACCTGATCATCTTTGCTCAAAACTGAAATAAAATTGTAATTTACTAGGAAGTTTTCTGGGACAAAATTCACCAGAGATAACTGAAAATACATCCTGGGAAAGATTTAACAAGTTGTTCTAGATCTTAGAAGATATGTTTTTCTTCTTTTTTTTTTTTGAGTTTTTAATGTTCTTTGAAACTTTGTTTTTTCTCTGACCAAACACATGTTCAAATGAAATATTGAAGTATTTATTTAAAAAATAGTTTTCCAAAGGTAAAATAATCCAACATAAGGTGGTAAATAAAAAATAGACACTTAGATATGAAAAGTTGAAATCCTGATTATGTTACCTTGCACTGCAAAACATGCCAGTGTTTGTGAAGCTAATTAGTCTTCTATAATGGAAAACAGCATAATTGAGTCTATATGGTTATGAGATGAAATTGAAAACAACTGCATATTTCCTGAAATTTATAGTCCTAAAGTATCAAACATAATTGTTTTTTGTTTTGCAGGTAATTGACTTGCAATTTTATAAAGTTATTAAAATATATTTCTGCTTTGAAATCTTTTCATAATCCATATCCCAATAATTTCACTACAAAAACCTCAGAATCTTACATTTTTAACTCATTAGTTATCTGCAAGAATTATTATTTTTTACTAAGTCAAATTCACTTTATGGATAAACTAACACTTTCTTATAAATGACAAAAATCCTGTTTATTTTAAAGTCAAAATAAATATTGCAGAAGTGCCTAAATTACATGGGCAGAAGTTTTTAATTTCAAACAACCTAAAATGATAGCATTGCAATGTTATTGCACTAGTGAAACTGTGGTATGAATTTTTATATAGCTATGTATATGAACATATGATGTCTTTTCATTTGTTTGTGTCTTTAATTTCCTTCATCAATGCTTTGTAATTTTCAGTATACCAGACTTTCACCTCGTTAGTTAGCTTTATTCCTGTATATTTTATTCTTTTTGATGCTATTGTAAATAAAATAGTTTTCCTTATTGCCTTTTCAAATAGTTTGTATATATAGAAACACAATTGATTTTTGTATGTTGGTTTTGAAACTTGCAATTTAATTGAATTTGTTTCTTAGAACTAACAGTTTCTTTTTTAAATGAAATCATTAGGGTTTTCTGTATATAAGACCATGTTGTCTTGAAACAGAGACCATTGTACTTCTTCCTTTCCAATTTGGATGCCATTAAATAGACTTTTCTTGCCTAGAATTTCCAGTACTGTTTTGAATAGAGAGCTCAGAAATACTTTTATGTAAATGTGGCAAACTGATTTTCAACAAGGGTAGTAAGAGTACACAATAGGTACAGGATGGTCTCTTCAACAAATGATATTGGCAAGCTGGATATCCACATATAAAGAAGAGGGAAATCTGACCCTTATTTTACCTCATTCGTTAAAATCAACTCAAAACAGATGAAAGATTTAAACACTAGACCAGAAGCTCTAAAACTCTTCAAAGAACACGTAAGGGATAAGTTTTATGACATTGGTTTTATCAGTGATTTCATGGATGTGACACTAAAAGCACAGGCGACAAAATCAACAACAACAAAATAATTAGGACTATGTCAAATTGCAAAGCTTTCCATAGCAAATAAAAAATCAACAAATTCAAAAGCATCCAATGGAATGAGAGAAAACATTAGCAATTCTTATGTCTGATAAAAGACTAATATACAAAATATATGATACCTCTACAACTCAATAGCCAAAAAAATAAAAAGGAGGAGGAGGCAAGATGGCATCGTAGAGGTGACTCAGGATTGCAGCTCTCAGTGAAGGTGCAGAGGGTGAGTCCTAGCTGCATTCTCGGATAGACCTTTTATGCCCACAAAGTGTTCAATGTCCCAGGTGTGGGAGAGACACTGGACCCTAGTGCAGCTGGCTAATGCAGCCGGCTCCCACTGCCTCTTCGGCCGGTGCTGCAGCGGGACCCGGCGCGGAACTCACTGGTCTGGGTGCCCTGTTAAACTGGCAATCTGAGATTTGGAAGGGCAGATTGGCATGTCCATCTGATTGAACGGGACTTGGACAATGAGCCAGACCAGGAGTTTCCTGGGAAGTGTGATCTGAGCCGGGGTAGTGGGCAGCAGCACGGGAGATCGCATGGATCCCAGTGCCCTATTGGCAGGCTCCTGGGGTGCCAGTGAGAGAGTCGACCTTTCAGCTTGGGGAGAGGAAGAGAGAGAGAGAGAGGACAGACTCTGAGGCAGGGAGCTGGGTGATCGGGCTCGGCGGGTCCCACGCTCATGGGGACAAGCAGGGCGGCGACTGGAGGCGCTTGGGGCTGAGAGTTTTGCTGCCGGCATCTAGGACGGTGCAGCCTGGTGAGGGAGGGGTGTCCACCATCTCTGACGCAGTGCACCCCCACTGAAGTACCGCCCAGGTCTGACGCAGCCTGCTGTTGCTGAGGCAACCTGCCATAACAGAGAGACTCCACCAGGCAGCAACAGGGCGGACCCGCGCTAGCAGGTCAGAGCCCTGGCAGGCAAATAGTGAATAGACTGCCACCTACTGGAGTAGGACAGTGCAACAGATACTCATAAAGAAAGCCCCAACTCCCTGAGACAGAGCATCTAAGGGTGAAAAAAAAAAAAAAGGTGGTGTTTTATGAGTTCTATTGCAGCAGACATAAACAACCTCCCAACAACACTGAACGAACAACGGAGCTCACAGCTCAGCACTGGAGCTCCTATAAAGCACAGACTGTCTCCTGAAGCAGCTCCCTGACCCCTGTATATCCAAGGAGGCACCCCAGAAAAGGACTAATCAGACTGACATTTGGCTGGCATCATTCTGGAACAAGGGCAGCAGAAAAAGAAACTGGTATCATCCCTCACTGTTCCGCAGCTGCTGCAGGTATACCCCAGACAAACAGGGCCTGGAGTAGACCTCAGCACTCATACAGCAGAGAGGATAGACCATTAGAGGGAAAACTAATTAACAGAAATGCTTCATCATCAACAATCTCAGTGTCCACACAGAGACCCAATTGAAAAACCAGCAACTACTAAGATGACAGGCGAATAAATCCATAAAGATGGGAAGAAACCAGCGCAAAAAGGAGGAAAACACCCGAAACCAAAACACCTGACCTCCAAAAAAGGACCAAAACTCCTCACCAGCAAGGGAACAAAGCTGGACAGAGAATGAATGTGACGAAATGACGGAATCAGACTTCAGAAAGTGGATAATGAGAAACTTCAGTGAGCTAAAGGAACATGTTCTAAACCAGTGCAAAGAAACTAAGAACCTTGAAAAAAGATTTGAAAAAAGATTCGAGGAATTGATAACAAGAATGGACAACTTAGAGAGGAATATGAATGAATTGAAGGAGCTGAAAAACACAACACGAGTACTTCACGAAGCATGCACAAGTTTCAACAGCCGAATTGACCAAGCTGAAGAAAGAATATCAGAAGTTGAAGATTAACTCAATGAAATAAAATGAGAAACCAAGATTAAAGAAAAAAGCACAAAAAGGAATGAACAAAATCTCCAAGAAATGTGGGACTATGTGAAGAGACCCAACCTACGTTTGATAGGTGTACCAGAATGTGATGAAGAGAATGAATCCAAGCTGGAAAACACTCTTCAGGATATTATCCAGGAAAATTTCCCCAACCTAGCAAGACAGGTCAATACTCAACTCCAGGAAATAGACAGAACACCACAAAGATACTCTGCAAGAAGAGCAACCCCAAGGCACATAATCGTCAGATTCACCAGGGTTGAAACGAAGGAGAAAATACTAAGGGCAGCCAGAGAGAAAGGTCGGGTCACCCACAAAGGGAAGCCCATCAGACTCATAGCAGATCTCTCAGGAGAGACTCTACAAGCCAGAAGAGAGTGGGGGCCAATATTCAACGTCCTTAAAGAAAAGAACTTTCAACCCAGAATTTCATATCCAGCCAAACTGAGCTTCATAAGTGAAGGAAAAATAAAATCCTTCACGAACAAGCAAGTACTCAGAGATTTTTGTCAGCACTAGGCCTGCTTTACAAGAGCTCCTGAAAGAGGCACTACACATAGAAAGAAACAACCAGTTCCAGCCATCCTAAAAGCATACCAAATGCTAAAGACCATCAACAAAATGAAGAATGTACATGAACCAATGGGCAAAACAGCCAGCTAGCATCAAAATGGCAGTATCAAATTCACACATAACAATATTAACCCTGAATGTAAATGGGCTAAATGCACCAATCAAAAGACACAGACTGGCAAATTGGATAAAAAACCAAAACCCATCGGTGTGCTGTATCCAGGAAACCCACCTCACATGCAAAGATACACAAAGGCTCAAAATAAAAGGATGGAGGAAGATTTACCAAGCAAATGGAGAGCAAAAAAAAGCAGGAGTTGCAATTCTCATCTCTGATAAAATAGACTTTAAAGCAACAAAGATCAAAAGGGACAAAGAAGGTCATTACAAAATGGTAACTGGATCAATACAACAAGAAGAGATAATGATTCTAAATATATATGGACCCAATGTAGGAGCACCCAGATATATAAGGCAAGTTCTTCATGATTTACAAAGAGACTCAGACTCCCACACAATAATAGTGGGAGACTTTAACACTCCGCTGTCAATAGCAGACAGATCAACCAGACAGAAAATTAACAAGGATATCCAGGACTTGAACTCAGACCTGGAACAAGCAAACCTGATAGACATTTACAGAACTCTCCACCCCAAATCCACAGAATATACATTCTTCTCAGCACCACATCACACCTACTCCAAAATTGACCACATAATTGGAAGTAAAGCACTCCTCAGCAAATGCAAAACAACTAAAATCATAACAAACAGTCTCTCAGACCATAGTGCAATCAAGGTGGAACTCAGAATTCAGAAAATAACTCAGAACCGCACAGCTTCATGGAAACTGAACAACTGGCTCTTGAATGTTGATTGGATAAACAATGAAATGAAGGCAGAAATAAAGAAGTTCTTTGAAACCAACGAGAACGAAGACACAACGTACCAGAATCTCTGGGACACATTTAAAGCAGTCTGTAGAGGAAAATATATAGCAATAAGTGCCCACATGAGAAGAGTGGAGAGATCCAAAATTAACACCCTATCATCAAAATTGAAAGAGCTAGAGGAGCAAGATCAAAAAAGCTCAAAACCTAGCTGAAGACAAGAAATAACTAAGATCAGAGCAGAACTGAAGGAGACAGAGACAAGAAAAACCCTTCAAAAAATCAATAAATCTAAGAGCTGGTTTTTCGAAAAGATCAACAAAATAGACAGACCACTAGCCAGACTGATAAAAAAGAAAAGAGAGAACAACCAAATAGATGCAATAAAAAACGTTAAAGGGGAAATCACCACAGATTCCACAGAAATTCAAACCATCATCAGAGAATACTACAAACAACTCTATGCACATAAACTAGTAAATCAGGAAGATATGGATAAATTCCTGGACGCCTGTGTCCTCCCAAGCCTAAACCAGGAGGAAGCCAAAACTATGAATAGACCAATAACAAGGTCTGAAGTTGAGGCAGCAATTAAGAGCCTACCACACAAAAAAAGCCCAGGTCCAGATGGGTTCACAGCTGAATTCTACCAGACACACAAAGAGGATCTGGTACCATTCCTTCTGAAACTATTCCAAATAATCCAAAAAGAGGGAACCCTTCCCAAATCATTTTATGAGACCAACATCATCCTGATACCAAAACCTGGCAGAGACTCAACAAGAAAAGAAAACTTCAGGCCCATATCCATGATGAACATAGATTCAAAAATCTTCAATAAAATACTGGCAAACCGATTGCAACAGCACATTAAGAAACTTATCCTTCATGATCAAGTAGGATTCATCCCGGGGATGCAAGGCTGGTTCAACATACGCAAGTCTATAAATGTAATTCACCACATAAACAGAAACAAAAACAAAAACCACATGATTATCTCAATTGACGCAGAGAAGGCATTTGACAAAATTCAACAGCCCTTTATGCTAAAAACCCTCAATAAACTTGGTATTGATGGAACATATCTCAAAGTAATAAAAGCTATTTACGACAAACCAACAGCCAACATCATACTGAATGGGCAAAAACTGGAAGCATTCCCTTTGAAATCCGGCACTAGACACGGATGCCCTCTCTCACCACTTCTATTCAACATAGTACTGGAAGTTCTAGCCAGAGAAATGAGGCAAGAAAAAGAAATAAAGGGTATTCAAATAGGAAAGGTGGAAGCCAAATTGTCTCTATTTGCAGACGACATGATAGTATACCTAGAAGACCCCATCACCTCAGCCCAAAAGCTCCTGAAACTGATAAGCAACTTCAGCAAAGTCTCAGGATATAAAATCAATGTTCAAAAATCACAAGCATTCCTATACACCAATAACAGACTTAAAGAGAACCAAATCAACAACAGACTGCCATTCATAATTGCTACAAAGAAAATAAAATACCTAGGAATACAACTCACTAGGAATGTAAGGGACCTCTTTAAGGAAAAGTACAAACAACTGCTCAACGAAATAAGAGAGGACACAAACAGATGGAGAAACATTCCATGCTCGTGGTTAGGAAGAATCAATATTGTGAAAATGGCTATACTGCCCAAAGTAATTTACACAATCAATGCTATCCCCATCAAACTACCATTGAATTTCTTCACAGAACTGGAAAAAACCACCATGAATTTCATATGGAACCAAAACAGAGCTCGCATAGCCAAGTCAATTCTAAGCAAAAAGAACACAGCGGGAGGCATCACGCTACCAGACTTCAAACTATACTACAAGGCTACAGTAATCAAAACAGCATGGTACTGGTATCAAAACAGAGATATAGACCAATGGAACAGAACAGAAGCATCGGAGGCAACACAAAATATCTACAACCATATTATCTTTGATAAACCAGACGAAAACAGGCAATGGGGAAAGGATTCCCTATTTAATAAATGGTGTTGGGAAAACTGGCTAGCCATGTGCAGAAAGCAGAAACTGGACCCCTTCCTGACACCTTATACTAAAATTAACTCCAGATGGATTAAAGACTTAAACGTAAGACCTGACACCATAAAAACCCTAGAAGAAAATCTGGGCAAAACCATTCAGGACATAGGAGTAGGAAAGGACTTCATGACCAAAACACCAAAAGCATTGGCAACAAAAGCCAAAATAGACAAATGGGACCTAATCAAATTCCACAGCTTCTGCACGGCAAAAGAGACAGTCACTAGAGTGAATCGGCAACCATCAGAATGGGAAAAAATCTTTGCAGTTTACACATCTGACAAAGGGCTGATATCCAGAATTTACAAAGAACTCAAACAGATTTACAGGAAAAAAACAAACAAGCCCATTCAAAAATGGGCAAAGGATATGAACAGAAACTTTACAAAAGAAGACATACATGAGGCCAACAAACATATGAAAAAGTGCTCATCATCATTGGTCATTAGAGAGATGCAAATCAAAACCACATTTAGATACCATCTCACACCAGTTAGAATGGCGATCATTAAAAAATCTGGAGACAGCAGATGCTGGAGAGGATGTGGAGAAATAGGAACACTCTTACACTGTTGGTGGGAGTGTAAATTAGTTCAACCATTGTGGAAGATAGTGTGGCGATTCCTCAGGGACCTAGAAATAGAAATTCCATTTGACCCAGCAATCCCATTACTGGGTATCTATCCAAAGGACTATAAATCGTTCTACTATAAGGACACATGCACATGAATGTTCATTGCAGCACTGTTTACAATAGCAAAGACCTGGAACCAACCCAAATGCCCAATGATGATAGACTGGACTGGGAAAATGTGGCACATATACACCATGGAATATTATGCAGCAATCAGAAATGATGAGTTTGTGTCCTTTGTAAGGACATGGATGAATCTGGAGAACATCATTCTCAGCAAACTGACACAAGAACAGAAAAAGAAATACCGCATATACTCACTCATAGGTGGGTGAGAAAAATGAGAACACATGGACACAGAGAGGCGGTCTACTATACACTGGGGACTGTTGGGGGGAATGGGGGAGGGACAGCGGGGGGGGGCTGGGGGGGATGACCTGGGGATGACTACCAAGTGTGGGTGAAGGGGAGGAAGGCAGCAAAGCACACTGCCATATGTGTACCTATGCAACTATCTTGCACGTTCTGCACATGTACCCCCAAACCTATAATGCAATAAAAATTTTAAAAAAAACAACAACCAACAACTGAATTAATAAACACACTAGGACTTGAGTATACACTTCTTCAAAGAAGACATACAAGTAACCAACAGGTACATGAAAAAATGTTCCATGTTATCAGTTATTAGGGAAATGCAAATCAAAATCACAGTCTCACTGAGATATTATCTCACATGCATTAGAATGGATATAATTTTTAAAAGCAAAAAAAAAAAAAAAAAAGACAAGTATTGGCAAGAATACAGAGAATTTGAAACCCTTGCAGACTGTTGGTAGGAATACAAAATGGTACAGCTACTATGAAAAAAAAATAGTTGTAGATTCCTAAAAAAAAAAAAATCAAACATAGAACTACTATATGATTCAGCAATTTCACTTCTGAGTATTTATTTAAAGGAAGTGAAATCAGGAGCTGGAAGAGATATTAATACTCCCATGTTTATGAAAGCAGTAGTTACAATAACTAAAATGTGTGAAAAAATCTGAATGTCCATTAAGAGATCCATGGGTAAAGAAAATGCATTATATACCTACAACAGAACAATATTTAGCTTTAAAAAGGAAGGAAATTCTATAATATGCAATAAAATGGACAAACCTTGAGGACGTTATGCAAAGTGAAATAAACCAGTCACAAAAAGACAAATACTGCATGATTCCACTTTTTTGAAGTATCTAAAATAGTCAAATTCATAGAATCACGTAGTGGGATGGTGTTTTCCAGCTGCTGCAAGTGGAAGAAATGGAGAGTTCCTAATCGATAAGCACAAAGTTCAGTTAAACAAGATAAGTAAGTTCTAGAGTTCTGCTCTACAACATTTTACCTGTAGTAAATAATATGGTATAAATACTTTAAAATTTGGTAAGAGGGTAGAATTAACATTAAGAATTCTTACCACAATTTTTTAAAAGAGGAGTCTCTAAATTTTTTTTAATTCAAAATATAGCTATTGGTTATTTTTTTAAAATAATTTAATATTTTTAAACCTGAAACAGCCAGCTTTTAAAAAGAGCTATCTATATAATTGAGCATTTATCTTTCAAAAGCCAACATTTTATATTTTATGCAAAATTTAAAAGAAAGCATGAATTTAATTTTTTCTTTGCTTCTGACTGTTATTTTCATAGCTACAGAATAAGCCAGTCTCCAGGAGGAAGGGGAGAACCCTGAGCAGCAAAGACTGCATGTATTTTGATCTGATGAAAATCAGTTTAGTCCAAACTCACTAGTCAAATCAGTAAGGAAATAAAATCATACATTTTATTTGATTGATTTAAGCATTTGAATCTTTTGCAATGCTTAATATAGAGCCACTACAAGTAGAAAAGAAAAAAGAAACTCAATATGATTTCATAATAAATTTTCCTGAATCATATATTTGGGCCAACTTATTTTTAGAATGTATGAGAATTCTTTCAGTTTCCAATTTTTGGTCTTGAAGTCTTCTTTCATTGCTAACCTTCATTATAAAGTATGCCTGCCTTTATTGTCTTTCAAAATATAAATAATGAATATATTTTTTGAAGGTAGATAATAAATCTGTTTCTATAATAACATTCAGAAATATATTTCCTCAGTATAACGAATATTGTAATTTGGTCAGCAGATCTTTATTTCTTTCTTAATATTGGTAAATTTTAGTGTTTTGAGCTGTATATATTTATCCTTTATATGAAATGGTTTTGGAAAACTAACTTTCCTTGTCTTTCCCATAGTGGCACTTGACTTTGAAAGGACATTTATTTTCTCTTTCTCAAAAATTATTGGAAAACAGATCTTCTCCCATAGAATTCTATTGCATCAATAAATGTGGCCTAACAGTGACATTTATAGCATGAAGTCCTCCTGTTCTGTTTAGGATCTCTGTGTACATAAAATTTCCATTGTCCTGTTTTTATATATGCAAAATAAAGTAATTAGAAAATACTACTGTTTAACATTTTATTTTTAATATAATATATTTTTATGAAACATAATCTACCACTCTTTTGTTTCCATGATCTGGAGTCATCACTTCTGCCAACTCCAGGGACTTTAGTCACAGACTGGTAGACTAATGGAATCAGCGAACTCCAAAATGCTATCCAGCTACAAAAGTCTGTAGTAATTCTAGTTTAGAACAATGACAAATTTTCAGAACTTTTTCAATATATTGTCTCTGCTTTCTTTTTCTGGAATGTCACCCCTCATGCTAACACACTTGGAAGTTTCTCCAGAATCTATCTGTAGAAGTCATAACTCAGTTTCCATTTTCTACAAAACATCATTGTCCTTCAAAGAAAATTAGGCTCTACTCTTCTTGTATTTCTCTAGTCTATATTCCAGTTGGCTATCATCAAATGTTTGTTGAACTGAATTGTTGAAACAAGGAAGAAAAAAAATAGATGAAAATCAAAACATTGTTTGAAGCACTAATTACAATAGCTAAGATGTGGGAATAGTCATGGATGTTCACTTAAGAGATCAATGGCTAAAAAAAAATGCACTATATACCTACAAGGGAATACTATTTAGCCTTAAAACAGAAGGAAATTCTGAAATATGTAGCAACATGGATGAACCTTGAGGACAATAGGCTAAATGAAATAAGCCAGTTTCAGAAAGTTATTGGAAGAGTCAATTGAAATAAACAGTACAGAAAGAGATCTTAACATCTGTTAAATTTACTCTGTGTCACAAACTCTAGTCACCAAATTTTTTATGGCCATTACCATCAGCCATTGCTGTAGCAGCTGAAGAATGTCTCCGTTCTAAGAGAAGAGGTGTTATGGGTAGTGTAGTATCTACTATATCTGTCAGAAACTGCAGAAAGTTTGAAACTTTTAAAAGATAAATTATTCAGCAACTACATCTATCAAAGTAAAAACAAAATAAAGTTACATTTAGCTTTGCTCTAATATGTAAAGTAAATGATTTAATAAGTTCTTCATCTAGCATGAACTAAGATATCTTTTGCTTTTGTGAGAAAACCTAGATTCTTCTTTTCCTCTCTTCTTTCTTTCTTTTTCCTACTTCTCTTTTTCCTTCCCCTTATTCCTCTTCTTCCTCCTTCTTTATTCTTTACCCCCCTCCTTCTTCTCTTTCTTCCTTTCTTTGCTTTTTCTTTCTTTATTAAGTACCTTACTTATGTTTAGAACTCTGGCTCAATCTTTTAAAAATTATGTGAAAAGTCATTTTCCTCTTACATGCAAGGCTTCATCTAGCATGAACTAAGCTCGTTTGAATGCCAGCAACTTATAACTGCTATGAAACAAAAGACTCACAAAGCCTTCTCCTCTTTGAAAAATGTAAAATATACTGTAATAATTTATCAACCTTCAACTGCTAAATTTAAACTGATGGTTTGGATTAATCTCACCATAGCTAATAGAGTCTGAGGAGAAAGGTGTTGTGAGGAGTATTCAGCGGTGGTTTAGAACAGACTGTAATGTTATCAACTCCAGCAATATTCTGTCATCTGTGTTGGCAACACTAAAAGAAAAGATCTATCCACAACAACAACAAAAAGCAGCAGGAAACCAAAAGATGTCACTCAGATAGCCTAGAATGTCACTGGCCTTGCCTGGAACCTTGTTATGGGGTCTTCTGTTGTGTTATACTCAACTAGCAACAAAAAATTTAAAAAGCGTTAAAAAAGCATTTCTTTTTACCTTTGACAATGATCAAACTTGCAAGAAATATATGCAGGATGAAAACATCCCTATTGATATTGCATGAATTATGTAGGATAATGATATGAGTAGCAAAGCCAGCAGCTTCTTACCCTAAGTCCTTATTTTCTAAACTCAAGGTGTCAAGGCAGAAATCTCTAACAGATCAGTTTTTAACTTTGAAATAGCATTGCCACCGGAAAGGTCTTAATGCTTTATAGCACTTCTTAACATATATTATTTTCCCAGTGATAACACTCATCAGTTTTATGCCTGTTTTAAGATCTTAATTGCTATACAATATCACTAAAGAAAAAAAGAAAGCCTTGAGAGGTAATCATGGACAGTTACCAACAGGTTGTGCTGATGGCAGAATACAATTCTGTTTCAAACAAACAGTAATTTCAAACAATATTACTATATTTATTTGTAATTCATATAAAATGTTTATTTAATAGTTGTATTCTAACCTAAACTTCATACAAATCTTATTTGAGGCTTAGCCAATTTTCTTAACATATCTTCTTATACTTTTGATAATTTCATTAAACTTCCAGGTTGTGGTGTGTTTGCATGCTGGACAGTCCAAAATAAAAGATTATCATGAGAATGACAAAGACATTATCCTTGACCAAACCTTAGTCTTCTATGATCCTTGCTCTTGAGTACACTCCAATCTTGGACTTTTGTCTTTATCTTTGCCAAATATAGTTTTAGCAAGAATTTTACTAAGCTTATCAAGAATCACCTACCATTGAGAGCTGATAAAGTTCTTCCCACACCCTTAAGATTTAAGTTCTTTGTTTGCTTTTAGCAAGAATCCTGTTGAGCCAGTTTAGCAAGAATCTCCCTATTCTCTGTCTTCTCTTAGTAATTTTAGATTTACTGACCCCTTAGCTCTACTCCCTGGCTATAAAATCCCACTTTTCCTTGTGTTCAGAGTTGAGCTCAATTTCTCTCTCTCTATTGCTGTAGCCTTGAAGGAAGTCTTCCTTACTGATTTTAAGAAGTGTCAGCATAAATGTTCTTAGGCAGGAGGGATGCTTTGATTCTTCTTCCTCATATTTCCATGACATGATTTTTGTTGTAAACTTTCATTCTTAAGGGGAAATAGTATTGGGAAAACTACATCTGTTTTCTCACTTTACTTCTCCTATTGATTCCTCCCCTCAAAAAAAAAAAAAAAAAAAAAAAAAGGAACAAAGAAAGTAAATATATAGAAAAATTTCTTGAAAAACTAATTTCTATTAAGTCTGCTATTACCAAATGTCTACTCTTGTAATGTGTTTACAGTCATAGTTTCTGTATGGTCCCATATCTTCTCATCCCCTTTTTCTCCACTCTTTCTGTCTGATTCTCACTCATGCTGTCTACAGTTAGCTCATATATCTTCCTCTGATGATCCTCTCCATTCACTACACAGTTTGGGGCTTCTTTATATATTTGAGGATACGTGGGTCTGTATCCCTCTAACTGTTCCATTCCCTACCAGGGTGGTCCTATCAGAGAATTCTCTCTTGAATTCTGAGAGAAAAAAAAAAAAAAAACAGTTCAGGATCAGTTCTAAACCTCTGCCCCCAATCTACTGTAGTGAAAAGAGAGTCATTGAATTCTCATATGGTCTCAGTTTAGAATACAATAGTGAAGAAAGTTCCCACTATCATCTCTATAAATTATTAGAGTTTATAAGAAACCTGGAAAACAAGATCAAGGTATAGCAGGAACTTGATTAATGGGGTCAGAAAAATACCCAATAAACTTCATAGAGGGGGTGCTCCTTGTGAGATAGGAGATGTGCCTTAGCATAGCTTTGATTTAGAAAGATCTATAAGAACATCATCTTCTCTAAATCAAATCTTCAGGTCCTATCAGTACCTCATACAATGTTTGCCTGGGGAAGTCATTTGTCATCCTTCTGGGAAACCATAATCTGAAATTCTCTCTCAATTTTAAGTGGACTTTCTAAGAATAGTGCTATTTGTATTCTCTTTAAAGCATTATGTCCTGGTGTTTTTTACCTTTATCTACAGGTAAGAAATATGTAGGTTTCAGTAATTCAACAGTGGGTCGAGGCCAGATTGTTGACCTGTCAAATTGTACTTCTTACATGATAATATGAGAGACATGGGCATTCTAATTCTAAATCCTCTACTTATTAAACAAAACAACTCAGTTACCTCCACTTTTTTCTTAATATGCATCAGCCAATTTTCCTTTCAAAGCTTCCCTTTCAGTTCCTTTATTAGTTTTATTTTTATCTGAACTGCCTTCAGTTTATTTCTGACACACTCAAATAATAATATAAAACAATTATATCCAGGATAGGGCGTATTTTACAATGCTACTTAGAGAAGATGTGACAGCTGCCTTCTTCACAATGCAAAGTTTTCAGTGTGACTCTAAAACATGTCTTATCAGCACCTGCATTAAACTCATAAAAGTACCATTTGATAATTACATATAGTGATATAATTAATTCAGTCATTAGCAGTGGCTTAAAAATACTTATTTCTTCAATGTTAAAATAGGAACAATTCAGTAATAATCATTTGAAAGTATCAAAGGGTGGTACCTTATAACTGAGTGATTTATGAACAGGAAATACGCTCTCCAAAAGCAACAACAAAGTTGTTCCAAATGGACAGAAACAAATACTTCAGCACACCAAGTCTTAACTAAAGGCATATAGAAATCTGAAAAGTGTTTGTTTTTAAAAGCATGCTGAATATCGAAGAGTCTATTAGGAAAGTAGATGGCAAGGCTGAACTGTGGTTTATAGAGTATAATACAAAAGTTTGTGTTTGTGGCTGAAATACCATAATCTAAATAACTATATATATATCCAGCTAGACAGGAATCACAGCAACCTAAAACCACAATCTGCTCATGACAATATTGTTGGCAAAATTCTGTAACCTTAGAATTATGGGGAACTCAATTATCTATGTGTTTGTGTATAGTAGGGACAGGGTTAGCAATATTGTAATAGAAACATATGTGGGAAGAAAAAGAAGGCTCCAAAGAAAAATTGGTCGATTTGGTTTTCTCTGTGGGCAGCAAGAACAGCTAGAAAGCCTTCTTAAAAGTGACAGTCGCAAAAGTCCTGAAGTAGAAAAGATGAATGTCTGTGGAGAGAAGTGTTGGACAAGAGATGAAAGAAGGAAGGGCATTAAAGATGAACAGGCACAGGGCAACACAAAGATATAATTTGGTAGGCTATTCTGTCAAACAGTGATTCAAAGAAGTTGCAATGAATTTTGGAGGTAATTGGGCACCAGACCCAGATTGCTTGTTTCCGATATGAACAGAGAGTCATTATTAAAAGGCTGGTTACTTGTGAGTATAGTATCAGTTGTGCCAATTAGAAATGAAAGTCTGACAACATCATGGATAGACTGAAATGAGAAATGAAGTCAGGGAGAACACTTGAGGAGGTTGCTATAATCATCCAATTAGTGTATAATGAATATACAGACCTAAAGCTGCTGTTCTCAAGCCATTTGGTCTCGGAATCTCTTTACACTGTTACAGAGTATTGAGAATGCAAAAAGATTTTACTTATTTTTCTTTCTTTCATATAACATATATTAAAAATTAATATAATTTTTTTTAACAATTAGTAGTTTTAATTAACGTAAAATATCAATAACAAAACTACTACAGAAATATTTTACATTGCTGGAAAGGTAATTATATTTTCCAAATTAAAAACATTAGTTAAAGTAGTAACATTGTTTTACCATTTTGTAAATATTTTCAGTGTTTGCCTGATCTTTATTTCTGCCTCTGTATCCAAATCAGTCATTCTTCTTTTGGCTGATGTTTATGAAAACAACTTGGCATCTCATAGACCTGAGTTGAAAAGGAAGGAGTATTTTAATTATCTTTTCAGATAACCCTCTTTAACACTACACCAAAACTTAACAAGCCAGAGTTCATTAAAGTTTAGTTTTAATGTGAAATCTGAAAATACATCAATAAACTTTTCATATACTATTATATTAAAATTCCTTGAGCATCTTGCACTTTAAAGAGATCCTTTTTTAATGAGTGATTTTATAACATAGTTAACTGGTCATTTGGAAAGTACTGAGCCATTGCATTTTTCACCTTTCAAATACTGACACATGTCACTATTTAATATTTTAGACAATTTTGTTTGTTATATCTGATCTCATCAGAAAAACCTTTAAGAACTGGAAACAGTAAAGCTAATGGTGATGAATATTATTATTCTAAAATTTTAATTTTCAACTGAAATTTCAAATGTCATTGGCAACAAATATCATCAGTTGTTTAAATTACAGGCTCACATCATTAAATTTTGACAAAGTGTCTGACAAATACCTAAGTATGAATAACTATAATTTGTCTATCAGTTAGTCATTCTATCAGGTAAACATGTTGTGTGAAATAAAACAGCAACCCAAAACTTAATCACACAATATTTTCCTTCCAGATTACCATTGTACTTCATTATAGAAAGAAAAGTTTTATGTGTACTTTGCAACTTTGCATTTTCTCACTCGGAAGATGTACTCATTGCTGAGGTTTAATTAAATTTTAAACATAAAGTAAACTTTCTGTTTCATAAAGGACATTCTCTCTCTCTCTCTTTTTTTTTTTTCCTGAAATAGTGTCACTCTGTCATCCAGGCTGGAGTGAAGTGGCGTGATCATGCCTCACTGTAGCCTTGAACCCCTAGCTCCAGGGATGTTCCTGTCTCAGACCTCAGACTCCCAAATAGCTGGTGTGGCCACCAGGCCTAGCCAATTTATTTATTTATTTATTTTTAATTTCTTTATATTTTTTTGTGGAGATGGAGTTTTACTATGCTGCCCAGGTTTATCTATTTATTTTTCCTGCAAGTACTCAGCTTCCTAAGTAGCTGGGTGACAGGTGTGTGACATGAGTTCTAGCCAAATTTTTTAAACATTTTTTTTGTAGAGATGAAGACTTACTATGTTGTCCAGGTTTGACTGGTCATAAAGGACACTTTTAAGTGCAACTGCTATGTATTTTTTCTGAGAGTGCATGGCAGTGAAGAATAAAATGACTATCAGTATACTTTTTTGCCACTTCTAAAAAGCCATTGATTTTTCCTACCATTGTGTTTGCAACATTAGTACAAATACCAATGTAACAAGAAAAACAAATAATATAATTGTATTAATTAAAAAATGGTTTTGACCTCTAGACTTCCTGGAATGCTGTCAAGATGACCAGGAGTCCATAGACTACACTCTGAAAATCAGTGTCTTTGAGAAGAGCAGCAGGGAAACAAAGTGGGAATTAATGCAAAAGATTTGAATAAATAACATTCATAGGAAAATTTTTTTTATCCTTTCAAAGTGCTAGTGTTCATCTATTTGAATTATACAATGTATCCCTTTTTGTGTGCTGCTCTGTATTCTTTTCCAATGGTTTCTCTGTACAATTTGTCTAACTGATCTACTTGTTAAAGCTTTGGGAAACAGAGTATGTCTCTTTCTGTAACCATGTAGAACCTCCATAAATTTTGGTTGTGTAGTAGTTACACAGACAATTAACAAGTTTTTATTAGTTTGTAGCTCTTGAAATAGACTGAGGGATTTGGACAATAGATTTGTGCTCTTATGTAATCTAATATTATTTTATTAAGAACAACTCGGCTGGGCGCGGTGGCTCACACCTGTAATCCCAGCACTTTGGGAGGCCAAGGCAGGTGGATCACGAGGTCAAGAGATCAAGACCATCCCAGCCAACATAGTGAAACCCAATCTCTACTAAAATATAAAAATTAGTTGGGCATGGTGGCGTGTGCCTGTAATCCCAGCTACTCAGGAGGCTGAGGCAGGAGAATTGCCTGAACCCAGGAGGTGGAGGTTGTGGTGAGCCGAGATCCAGCCATTGCACTCCAGCCTGGGTAACAAGAGCAAAACTCTGTCTCAAAGAAAAACAAAAACAAACAAACAAACAAAACAACTCATATTACTTTTAAATTACTCTGAAATTGAGAACCTTCACCTTCATGTATTAAAGTTACAGCTATTGTCATATTAATTTTTAGAATTAAATTGCAGTTCACTTTGAATAATGCAGGGATTACAGGTGCCAACCCCCTATGCAGTTGGAAATCCGTGTATAACTTTTGACTTCCCAAAAACTTAACTACTAATAGGCTACTCTTCACCAGAAGTCTCGCTGATAGTATAAAACATCAATTAATATGTATTTTATACATTATATGAATTATATCCTGTATTCCTACAACAAAGTAAGCTAGAGAAAAATTTAAGAAAAAATTCAGAAAATCATAGGGAAGAAATCTATTTATCGATACTATAAGTTCATTTAGCCTGTTTACAAGGTTAATTGTCTCTCTGAAACAGCAGGGAACTACAGCTGGATGACACAGCTTCAAGCAATTCAACTTTTTCTTGTAATGACATAACTTCTCTGCTTCTTGAGAGACTTCTAAGATCACTAATGGCGCTTTGTATGGGTCTTTTGGTGTTATCAAAGGTACACAGTATTGCATTAACAATGATGAAAAATATGTGAGACCCAGGGATAAGATCCAAGATGGCCGATCGTTAATAGTTCGGGATTGTAGCTCCCAGTTAAAGCGCAGAGAACGAGAGGATGCCACACTTTCAGATGAATTTTCGTCGCTGACGGACCAGAAGATTCCCAGTGGAGGGGCCCCAGAAGATTCCCAGTGGAGGGGGCCCCACAGGTTGCCAGCGCGACTCTTGTGGCCGGCGCAGTGGTTTTGCCGGTGCCTCGGTGCAGCAGCTCTTCATGCAGAGTAAACGGGAGGAAATTCCCAGGCAGAAGCGTGCCATCAGTCGTATTGCTGCTGTTTTGGCCGGCGCAGTGGGTTGCTGGGATTCCAATGCTGGGAATCAATAAACTGGGTGTCCACTTAGAAACCCAACTAGAAAGGCGGTAATTGTAAAGATGACAGATGGATAAATTTATAACAAAGGGAAGAAACCAGCCTAAAAAGGCTGAGAATACCCAAAATCAGAACCCCTCTCCCTCTACAGGGGATTACAGTTCCTCATCAGCAACGGAACAAGCCCTGATGGAAAAGGACTGTGTGCCATTAACAGAAGTAGGCTTCAGAAGGTGGATGATAAGAAACTTCTGGGAGTTAAAAGAACTTGTACTAACCCAATGTAAAGAAACTAAGAACTTTGAAAAAAGGTTTGATGAAATGCTAACAAGAATAGACAATATAAAGAGGAATATAAATGAACTAACTGAGTTGAAAAACACAACACAAAAACTTAGCGAAATATGAACAAGTTTGAATAGCCGAGTTGATCAAGCAGAAGAAAGGATATCAGAGGTCGAAGACCTACTTAATGAAATAAAATGAGAAGACAAGAATAGAGAAAAAAGGAATGAACAAAGTCTCCAAGAAATATGGGACTATGAGAAAAGACCTAATTTACGTTTGATAGGTGTACCTGAATACAACAAAGAGAATGAATCCAAGCGGGAAATACTCTTCAGGATATTGTTCAGGAAAACTTTCTGAATCTAGCAAAGCAGGACAATATTCAACCCCAGGTAATACAGAGAACACCACAAATATATTCCTCAAGAAGAGCAACCCCAAGGCAAATAATCGTTAGATTCACCAGGGTTGAAACGAAGGAGAAAATACTAAGGGCAGCCAGAGAGAAAGGTCAGGTTACCCACAAAGGGAAGCCTATTAGACTTACAGCAGATCTCTCAGCAGAAACCCTACAAGCCAGAAGAGAGTGGGGGCCGATATTCAACATCCTTAAAGAACAGAACTTTCAGCCCAAAATTTCATATTCCGCCAAACTAAGCTTCACAATTGAAGGAAAAATAAAATCTTTTATGAACAAGCAAGTACTCAGAGATTTTATCACCACCAGGCCACCTTTACAAGAGCTTCTAAAAGAAGCATTATACATAGAAAGGAACAACCAGTATTAGCCATTCTAAAAATATACCAAAAAGTAAAGAGCATCAACATAAAGAAGAATTTACATCAACAAATGGATAAAATACCCAGTTAACATCAAATGGCAGTAACCCTAAATTTAAATCGACTAAATCCCCCAATCAAAAGATACAGCCAAAACCTAATGGTATGCTACATCCAGACCCATTTCACATCCAAAGATACACAAAGACTTAAAACGCGGGGTTGGAGAAAGATCTACCAACCAAATGGAGAGTAAAAATAAATAAATAAATAAAAAGCAGGAGTTGCAATTCTTGCATCTGATAAAATAGATTTCAAAGCAACAAAGATATAGTGGTAAAAGGATCAATGCAACAATAAGAGCTAACGATCCTAACACCCAGATACATAAGACTCATAAAGAGATTTAGACTCAATGAGACAGAAAATTAATAAGGATATCCAGGACTTGAACTCAGATTCGGAACAAGTAAACGCAATAAATATTTATAGAGCTCTCCATTTTAAATACACAAAATATACACTCTCCACCTTAAATACACAAAATATTGATCAGCCATTATTAATACCTATTTTTAGAATAAACCTACATTCCCGTCCTCTCTCCCTCTTTTTCTTCCTCTCCTTCACTTTTTTTTTTCTTTCTTAAAAAAAGAAAAGAAAAGAAAAATATGTGAGACCCATGAGAGGTCACTTTTTACTGCGATATGCAATTTACTAAAGAGATGAGCAGCTCATGCATAGATGATTATAGCCCCATACCTATAATACTAATATGACTTGCGTAAAAGCAAAGTTCGGAAATAACAACTTAAAGCAAGAGGAATGTGAAAGCTCTAAAGCTGGAGAATTTAATGCCAGCAAAGGATGGTTTGATAATTTTGAAAAAATGTCAAAATAGTAGAAGAAGTCTCTGCTGATTCAAAGATAGCAGACAAGTTCCCAGGCATCATTAAGGAAAGGATTGAGGAGAAAGTATAGCTGCCTGAACAGGTTTTTAATGCAGGTGAAAGTGTCTTACTCTAGAAAGAAAAAAAAAGCCATAAAGAACATTTATTAGTAAGGAAGAGAAACAAGAACAGGATTTAAGGCAAGAAGAGCTAACTCTACTGTTTTATGCAAATGCAGTCAGGTTTATGATCAAAACGGCCCTTGTTTATAAAGATGCTAAACCTTCATCCTTGAAGGGAAATGATAAACACAAGTTACCAGTCTTTTTGTTGCATAACAAGAAATCCTGCACAAGAGAACTGTTTTTCTGGGTTGACTCCATTTGATGCTTTGTCCCTAAACTCAGGAATTAATTTACTGGTAAAATAAAAAGGACTGCTTATTGTTTTTTTCTTGTAAATTTGTTTAAGGTCTTTGTAGATTCTGAATACTAGCCCTTTTTCAGATGGGTAGATTGCAGAAATTTTTCCCCATTCTGTTGGTTGTTGGTTCACTCTAATGATAGTTTCTTTTGCTACACAGAAGCTCTTAAGTTTAATTAGATCCAATTTGTCTATTTTTGCTTTTGTTGCCATTGCTTTTGGTGTTTTGGTCATGAAGTCCTTGCCTATGTCTATGCCCTGAATAGTATTGCCTAGGTTTTCTTCTAGGGTTTTTAAAGTGTTAGGTCTTATGTTTAAATCTTTAATCTATCTGGAGTTAATTTTTGCATAAGGTGTAAGGAAGGGATCCAATTTCAGCTTTCTGCATATGGCTAGCCAGTTTTCCCAACACACCATCAAAAAGTGGGCAAAGGATATGAACAGACCCTTTTCAAAAAAAGACATTTATGCATCCAACAAACATATTTTAAAAAGCTCATCATTACTGGTCATTAGAGAAATGCAAATCAAAACCACATTGATATACCATCTCAAGCCTGTTAGAATGGTGATCATTAAAAAATCTGGAGCCAACAGATGCTGGAGAGGATGTGGAGAAATAGGAACACTTTTACACTGTTGGCGGGAATTTAATGGTTAAATTAGTTCAACCATTGTGGAAGACAGTGTGGTGATTCCTCAAGGACCTAGAAATAGAAATACCATTTGACCCAGCAATCCCATTACTGAGTATACACCCAAAGGATTGTAAAATGTTCAATTATAAAGACACATGCACACCTACATTCATTGTGGCACTGTTTACAATAGCAAAGACCTGGAACCAACCCAAATGCCCATCAGTGATAGACCGGATAAAGAAAATGTGGCACATACACACTGTGGAATACTATGCAGCCATAAAAAAGAACTAATTCTTGTCCTTTGCAGGGACATGGATGAAGCTGGTTACTATAATTCTCATCAAACTGACACAAGAACAAAAAACCAAACACCACATGTTCTGACTCATAATTGTGTTCTGAATAATGAGAACACACGGACATAGCGAGGGGAGCACCACAAACTGGGGCCTGCTGGGAGGTGAGGGAGTTAGGGGAGGGATAGTGAGAGGTGGCAGTATTGGGGAGGGATAACATTAGGAGAAATACCTAATGTAGATGACTAGGGGATGAATGCAGCAAACATCCATGTCATGTGTATACCTATGTAACAATCCTGCATGATCTGCACATGTAGCCCAGAACTTAAATTATAATTAAAAATAAATTGATTAAAAATAGAAAGGACTGATTTTTAATGTTCCCTTGATATTGAACAATGCCTCTGGCCTCCCAGAAACTCTTGAATTCAACACTGAAGATGTTAAAGTGGTCTCCTTGCCTTCAAACACTGTCTAATTCAGCCTCTACATCAGAGAGTCATAAGGACTGGTAAAGGTCATTACATGTGATACTCTGTAGAAAGAATTGTCAGCACTATAGAAGAGATCCCAACAGAGAGAACAATGAAAGTCTAAAAGGATTACATCTTTGAAGATGCCATCATTGTTCTAGGAAAAGGCCCTGAAAGCATAAATCTTAAAACAATAAATTGAGTAAATTCCTGTTGTAGAAAACTATATCCATATGTTGAGCATAACTTCACTGGATTTATGACAAAGCTAATCAAGGAAATCATGAGAGAGATTGTGGACATGGCAAAAAATAAAAAAAGGTAGGGTATGAAGGATTTCAAGATACATATTCTGGAGAAATTCAAGAGCTAATAGACATGACACATGAGGAATTAACAAATGGAGATTAGTGTTTCCAAACCAGTGCCAGACAAAGAGGAAAAGACATAGAAGATGCAATGCCAGAAAACAAATTGACATTGGAAAATCTGGAGAAAGATTTTGATTATACATAAACTGCTTTTGACTTCTTTTATGACACAGAGCCTTCTACTGCTTTTGACTTTTTTTTTATGACACAGAGCCTTCTAAGATACAGGCATCAAAACTAAATCAAAGAGTGGAAGAATTGGTACCATTTAGAAGCTTTATAGAGAAATACAAAAGCAAATACAAAAAAAAATGTATTTTTGTAAGTTACACTGAGTGTGCTTGGATCTCTTTCCTTGCCTTCCAACTCCTCTGCCTCTTCTGCATCTGCCACCCGGAGATACCAAGACCAAAGCCTCCTCCTCCTCTTCCTCCTCAGCCTACTCAACAGGATGACCTTTATCATGATCCATTTCCACTTAATATATAGTAAATATATTCTTTATTCCTTACGGTTTTCTTAATAACATTTTCTTTTTTCTAGCTTATATTATTTAAAGAACACAGTAGATAATACATGTAACATAGGAAATATGTGTTGATTGTTTATGTTATCAGTAAGGCTTCTAATCAACAGTAGACTATTAGTAGTTAAGCTTTGGTGGAGTGAAAAGTTATGTACAGATTTTTGGCTGTGTAGACTAATTGATTTTTTTTTTTTTTTGACTAATTGGTTCTTCTCACTACCGTGTTAAGGGTCAACTGTACTTTCAACCTCTATACAAAAAGTCCTAACTCTATATTTATAATGAGCAAATGATTTTAAGAAATCACAACTTATAGGAATACTGACAATAACTTTTATAACAGGATGGCAGATTTTCTATGGATTACTGGATGCTTTCATTCTGTTTTAGTATCCCCAAATAAGCATACACGATGCATGACGAAGAACATGAGAACATAAGGAAGTCTTTTTCTCTTTCTTCCTTTAACTCTGCCTCAGAAATTGGCCTCTATTACTATAATAAGTACCTGCTGGTGCTTGGACAAAAATTAGAGCCTCTTTCCAGGCATAACACAGAAGAATGCTTCAGGGAGTCAAAGTTGCCACTTGTAACCCTGATCAAAATGGAAAAGTGTGAACTACTCTAATCAAGCTTACCCTGCACTTGCTTATGCAGTTGTCCTATAAAGTCACCTTTTCTCTAATTGTATGTGAATTGAATGTGGCAGTTTTTTATGGAATTAACATGTTCCTTCTGCCCACTTGATTGCCATGTCTCCTTTGTCACACAAGAAAATCTTGATTTCTTTGCGAGGGAATCATTCTTCTCACTCTGGCTCTAGTGCTCATGGCAGAGTCTGACTATGATCAGACCCGAGTCAATCAATTATTCCATTATTTTTGAACATATTTTGTCGTCACCTAGGCACAGTGATTGCTTCAGGAAGGGCTCTTGATCTACTTCTTGCCAGCTTCCCATAGGTCCTGATTTTATAGATATCTTTTGGAAGGGGAAGGTCTCTCTCTTTTTTTTTCTGTGGTTGCTGACAGAATATGATATAGGCTTAGAGTTACATAGCAGATATATTTTCCTGTGAGGTAAGTTTGTTTGTGACAAAAAAGGTAAGAATCTTAGTTATAACTGAACTTTTAACTTATAATAAAAACTAAATTTTCTTCTCTGTAAGCTGTTTGAAGTAGGGCATCTTATTATTTTGCATTTGCAAATTTCACTCTAATACATACAATGTCATGTAATTCTTTGCTACCTTCACCTTCATATTTCTTTACTTGTACATTATCTTAAAGGAATTAATTGGTTTTACAACTGCTAAAGTTAAAATTTTTCTAGTGTCCCTATGAACTGATATGCACACGCACACACACACACACACACACACACACACACACACACACACCGCGGATCATAAACCATGACTAATAGTCTCTCAAATAACTCATTTAGTTATAAATGCAAAAGAAAATCTAGAACTTTGTTTTTAGACTTTGATAAAAGCATGGTTTGCTAGATAACTATATTTGTGTATTATCTATACAAAATTTAATGATAATTTATTTCAAAGAGTATTACTTGTGCATTATGTGTATTTGATTCTTTTTGAACTTATTTTGTGTGTGTAGATCACACACTAAGTGAAATAATACCAAAAATATAGGTACAAAATAAATGGAAAGAATTAGTATGCATACAAAATATTCTCATGAGGAGAATTTAATTTGATCTTTTTTTCATGCCATGCCTTGAAAAATAATTTTGATGATAATAAATGTAGTTTAAGTAGAGTTACAGCTAATTATATCAAAACTTCTAGCTATGTAGAACCTTTGCTTAACATTGACCTTGAATTGGTTCTTCTTGTTTCTGCCAAGAGAAGATTTATTCACACTTGAAGTGCTGTGGTTTTCTCGGTCTCAAAGAAATTGTATCCTCTGAAACCTCCATAATGGCATTTTCTTTGGGATGGAGCTATATTTTCTAACAGAGTAATTTAAGATGTGGCTATTTGTTGATTCTGAATAGCCTAAGGCTTAAAAGACAGTGCTGGACAAATTCTTATTATTTGCACCCTCACAAAATGGATATGACAGCAGAAAAATTAATCATGTTTCTAATTTCAGAAAGATGAAGGAGGCAAAGATGAAGAAAAGCAGCTCATTGGATGCAGTTTTCATTCAATTATAAAATAGGATTTAAAGCCTTCCTATCATGTCAATGAGCTTCAATTTTAAAATGGTGAAAAAATAATGTACTGAGAAATGTGCATAATTCTAAAACAAAAACTGTCTAATCATCGTATAAGACTTAGGATTTACTCTGGGTAAAGTGGAAAGCCATTGGCAGGTTTGGAGCAGAATGACACTCTGAAATAGTTTATGAGGAGGAATTATTCAGATTTCTTTGTGGAAAGTGGACTGTGGAAGAGCAAGCATGGAAATATGGAGAGTATTTAAAAATATTCCAAGTAAATGTAATCATGTCTTGGGCTAGGGTGGCTGCAGTGGAAACAGTGGAAAGTATTTGGATTCTGCATATGTTTTTATAATATCTGCTGTTAAATTAGATGCAAATGTGAAAGAAAAAACACAATGACTCCAAAGTTCTTGTTCTGAATATCTAGAAGATTTTTGGTGTCATTTACTGAGGTAAGAAGGAAAGTAAGACAAAGATTTGTAAGCAGGCAAGTGTGGGCTGAATTGTTTCATTTCAGAAGTGGCAAATTTGAGGTATCTATTGGTCATGCAGGTGGAGATACCAAGCAAGCTGATGTGTACATCAGCTTAGGGAGTACATGTAGACACAGAAGTTATTAAAGAATAATCCCCAGGATATCTGTGTTTAGAGATGAAGATGAAGAAATCAGTGAAGAAAACCTGAAAGAAACAAAGGGTGTGTCAGAGGCACAACAAAGAGAGTGAGGTGTCTGAGCACACAAAGCCATAGTTGATACGGAGAATTAAAAGATGATGCTGACGTTTGTCTATAATCAGAAAGCTTGTTCATGCATTACCTAAAACTGGATAAAGACAGTATAACTTTATGTGATTATTATTTTCTCTATTCTAAATTAGAATGCTTTTTTTTTTTTTTTTTTTTTTTGGCCAGGTATGGTGGCTCATGCCTGTAATCTCAGCACTTTGGGAGGCCAAGGCAGAATGCTTGCTTGAGCTCAGGAGTTTGAGACCAGTCTGGGCAACATAATGAGAAAAAAAATAATTAGCTGGGTATGGTGGTGCATGCCTACAGTCCCAGTTTATACAGGGAAACTGAGGTGGGGGGAATCACTTGAGCCTGGGAGATTGAGGCTGCACTGAGGCATAATCATATCACTGCACTCTAGCCTGGGTGACAGCCCGGTCTCTAAAAGAAACAAATAAATTAGAATGCTTTTTGTATAAGTTGATATAGTTAAAAGAAGCTGAAATAAAGTAAACACTAATATTCCAAATATGGGTCATTTACAAGATACAACAAATAATATATTACATTCTTTTAAATTCTTAATACATACTTTAAAATTTTAACAATATTTTTTCACAGTATTAGTAACAGAGGCTGGAACATTTTATTAATAACAAGCTTATATACTTCCCCATCCTTATTAAATTATCATTGTTCTCTAGTGGTAGTAACTAGATTCAGTTATATTCGAATATATAATGTTACCTTTCTAAGGATAATAAATTTGAGTTAGGAAATCTTTGGAAAGAGTATGACATGTTCTCCTGAGTTTTCTGCTCATTTCCACAGAACAGCAGGGATTTTCAAATATTTTATTTAACAATTATAAAAAAGGCATTTGGATGCCTTCATCAAATTTTTTAATTTAATAAGAATTACTTAGTGTGGTCAGACTTTCTTGCTTTCCACAGAGATATAGGAATTCTCTTTAATAACACCGATAGTGGGATTCCTAAATCCTGCTTTGATAGTTATGGTATCTCTGTGAATTCATCTACATGGGAGTCAGCCAACACAATCTATACTCAACAAGATATGCTGTCTACTGAATTCTAGCTCAATAATTTAATCAAATTTTGGGAACATAGTATAATTAACAAACCCTTTAATTATCCAGGCTTTCTTTCTTATCTATGCATTTGTTTTTAATTCCAACACACAGTAAATACTTAATACATTCAATTAAATCACATAGAATTTTATGTAGACAGAGTAAGAATATGATAGTTAAAAATCCTTTCTGAAAGTCTTAGAACGATGAAAATGTATAATGATGTCACTGTGGCAGAGTGCAATACACACTGTGTTTTATCTAACAATTACTCATACATTTTGTGCAATTGAACATTTTCTTTTATGGAATAACATCATTATACCATAACACAATAAAATTAATATATATATTCATGGAAAATAAGTGCTACACTTTGATTTTTAATTTCTTATATTAAACATTTCCTATATTGGTCTTCAAAATTTACATTCAAAGTTAAATCAGCAATTTCAATATAAGAAGTATTAAATTATAATGTAATATTAAGACCATTTACCTGGACATAACTTTGAATATGGCTTTGGTACAATAATTTTCCCATTATATTTCTAAGAATCTAATTTTGCCAAGTGGAATTTTGCTATTTGATAGGATAGGTGATAAAAGCAGTAAAATGTAGTGACCTTATCATTTAAGAAACTGTGTGACAACATTTTCTGATTACATGGGTAACAGCAAAATGTTATTTGTGATTGTTAGATTATAATTCATATTGTTACACTCAGAAAATAAGCTCTAAATAGTTATCTCACTTTTATCTTTGCTTTTAAAGCATTAGCACAGGCATAATGTGCTTTTTACATATTCGCACATCTTCCTTCAGCAAATACGTTTCACATACATTAAAAACAATAAAAGAAACGCATCCATATATAAAATAATAGGTTGCTTACTCTTTTTCCAGATACAAATTCATATTGCCAAGGGAGGGAGAATAATATGTTTGTTTCTACTGGGGATGAGAAAGGCTGAGGGTTTATTCACACTGCCATAGGCTGGAGTGAGAAGTCACTCACCATAAGCCTTCAGTCTCTGACCATGCAGTGTCAAGATGAAATGGAATTTCAGCAGCTCCATGATGTATCATTCTTTGGTGGAAAATTACTCAAACCCTAAATGTGTTTAAGAAGAGAGGAGAGGAACTCCTAAACTATTTCTTGTTTCCCCGTTTGTCATATCCCCGTACATATTTTCTTTGATTCTCATGGATTTCTAAGGATAAACCGGAGTACCACTAAAATATACAGGAATATTAAAAGTTGTAGAGTCCAATAGTTACAACACTTGCTAAGTAACAGTTTAAGTGTTTTCTCCTCAACTTAAACTATGACAATATAAACATAAGCAAGTAAAAATCCTGCATTAATAAACATTTTATAAAAATAAACACACCATCTTAGCTTAGAGCAGTACTTTCTAAGCACTGATTGTACATATGAACCCTTTGTGGAAATTCAGTAGTTTTTATACAGTTGGGCATGTATTTGCACTCTTGCTTCTGTATAATGTAAATGAAAAAAAATTATGTATTATGTCCACTCAATACTACCCCTTTCAAACTTTACAATTAGAATAAAATTCAATGCTTGGAATGTTATTGTAAAATCCCTAAATGACTAGTCTCTGTGTACGTCTCTGTCCTCTTCTTATTTCTCGTTTTCCTTTATCCTCTGCAGCCATGCTGGTCTTTGTCCTCTTCTTCAAAGGTACCACATTCGGTCCTTTTCTCACAGTCTTCTCACACATTTTACTCCCCCAGAATGCTCTTTTCCTCATCGTTACAGGTTTTATATTGTCTAGAGAGTCACATCTTAGTTTAAAAGCCACTTTCTCAAAGAGGTCTTCCTCTGGTCAGTCAGTTACTAGTTATTAATTACACAGGTTGGTTGTATAGTACTCGTCTCTATTATTTTTTTCTTGGCTTGCATGTTTATTTCTTTCTTCACCCTTTCCGTACTAAAAATTAAGCTCCATGGAAGAAAGAAATGCAACTTAACCACTGCAAACTCTCTAGCCCTCGAAAAGTTCTGATACATAGCAGCCTCTCAACAATTACTTACTCTGGGAAGAATAAAATTCCTCATCTATAAAAAAGCTAACAAAATGTACCTACATTTTCAGAAATTTTATTAGCAGTATATGATGGCCACATAGAACTTAAAACAACATGGTAAATATTAAGAGTTCAGGTGATGCTACCATTATTACTATAACATTATTATTAAATGTAAAAATATTATTAACATTACTATGGCTGATGGCTAGTGACGGGAGCTGTTTTCTCCATGTTAGTTTTTTTCTAAAATGGCTACATAGAATGTTAATATATCATTCTAATGCTCTGAAAAACCAGGTTCAATAAATCAGTAAAGGTCTTAAGAAACATCTTCATCTCAAATGGTCTTTCAAATTTCAGTGAAAGTTTCATAGCATTTTACAAGTTTTACTTATACATTTACTTCTTTTGCTTCATTTGATCTTTATTCCCAAGGTCTCAATTCTATTTCTTGCTTAAATGAAGGGATAGATGGCCCTAATTTTAAAGTCATTTGCTTGAAGATACCATTTTCTTCCCAATCTTTTCAAGTTGGGACTAATTTTCCAGGATTCTGTATCTTGAAGGCAATGCCTTTTCAGCACTGTCACTCTATATATTAGTATAAATAACTATTTTGATTTTATTTTTGAACAAGTGATTTCAGGAGATAGTTACTGAACAGTCAATGAGGTATGCCTATTAATCATTCTACAAATGCTTTGAGCACAGTTCTTCATGTTAGTTACTTTAAGGATGTGGAAGTTTGTGATGGATGTGGTCATATTTTACCAAATAAATGTAAAACACAGACCTTGTTCTAAAGAAGCTGAAAATACATTACAATAAACAAGTTTGGTAACCACCAGTTAACACTATGAGGTATTAGAAGAATTAGTACTAATATCTTTTTTGATAAAAAGAAGATTTGGTAAGATAAAAATGTATTTAATATAGTTTAGAAAAATTCTCACTTTAAAAAGAAATATAAAAAAATTGTTAACCTGATTGCACCAAGCCTCAGCAGTAAGATAATTTAGTTAGCCCATGTAAATATCAAGTGACCATGCATCTTAGTAACATAAGGAAGTTTCAGATTTTGTGTTCATATTCCCTTTTAATAAAGTATTATTAAAGATGTCTCATTCTGAACATTTCATTCCTTATGTATGGTGCCCCACATGCTGGTGGTATGTAGAAGGGGATGGCTATTGGACCTATACTTCTCATTTAGTTATTTTTTTTCTCTGTCAAGGCCTTATGATGAAAGAATCTATGAGCCAGGTACATAATCAGGTGACAGGCATCTCTTAGCACAAATTAGTATTAGGTGAGGTAAAGTGGCAGCTAACCATCTTAATATCATTCCCCTTTTTGTTTTTGGTTTTCAAAAGTGTAGCAAATTACTCCCTAATTATTGTTTTTTTATTCAGTTCTCACCAATATTTTCAGCCTTTATTGTAGCTAACCAGCATCACTTCTAGGATTCCCGAGCTATGGCTCCCTACACATTTTTCTGACAACATCCTTGTATTAGCTTGTTTTCATGCTGCTAATAAAGACATAACTGAGACTGGGAAATTTACAAAGTAAAGAGGTTAAATGGAGAACTCACAGTTCCATGTGGCTGTGTAAGCTTCACAGTCACGGAGGAAGGCAAGGAGGAGAAAACACATCTTAGGTGGGTGGCAGCAGGGAAAGCGAGAGCTTGCACAGGCAAGTTCATGTTTTTAAAGCCACCAGATGCCCTGAGACTTATTCACTATCACAAGAACAGCACAGGAAAGACCTGTAGCCATGAATCGGTTATCTCCCACAGGGTCCCTCCCACAACATGTGGGAATTATGGGAGCTACAAGATGAGATCTGGGTGAGGACACAGAACTAAACCACATCAACGCTGTAGGAGACTGTCTCAACCCCAGGATTCATGATTCCAAAATATTTATCTCCTACATTAACCTAAGGTCCTCTTAGGATTGTTGCGTTAGTTTAATACCATTCATATTTATGGAATCTAATATATACCAAACAGTCTTCTAAGGGCTATAGGTAAAAATGACAAGATAACTCTTCTTCCGTGAAAACATTTACAGTCAAGTGGACACAGACAAAAACATAAACTCATGATTGCAATATAACATGAAAGGGGTAATATAAAGCAGATATTCTTAATTTTGTCCATGCTTTGGGGTCTCTGGAAAAATTATATATATATGTGTGTATATATATATGTGTATATATATATATATGTGTGTGTGTGTGTATATATATATATGTATATATAGATAGATATAGATATAGATATAGATATAGATATAGACATAGGCTTAATCCTGACCAATTGAATACAAATCTCTAGAACTTTCCAAAGTGTCTCAGAAGTTAGGATTGGGGATCCTTGAGAGACAAAAGTGTTCATATTTGCTAATGCGAACAAGGAAAAAACATGGAAGGCTAAAAGTTTTTTTTTTTTTGCAAATGATTCTAAGTTTTGTGGGATGAAAAAGACTTCTCTTGGATATGAATGGTGAAATGAACACTAGAAGGAGAGAAAATATCCTGGAAAATTGCCAAGAGCTTACTACTTTATTTGAAATCTTGATGTTTATGTAAATCATCATTGCAGACCTCTTTTCTTCCAGCTCTTGGTATTTCTCCAGCCTGGCTCCTACATACATGTTAAAAAATATCTTGAAATATTAAAACTAAAATATAAAATCTGAAAATCTTCACCCCAAGCTAAAGAGAGTTTTAAGATTTAAGAATTGTAAGAGAGTTTTACAATATTGAAATATACATAACATACATAGACTTCAAAAACAAAGTATTACTATGCTTGAATTCAATGTGTAAAATGAATAGTCTTGACCAAGTTTTTGTTGTGAGTGTATCTTTGGAATATAATAACTTTTACTTTGAGTATAGTCTTTCATTTATACTTATGTTTGGGTAGCTAATACCCAAAGCAAGCTTAGTATTACTGGTATTAACAAAAAAGTATTTATAAAGTTGAACCTCCATCTGCCTTGCAAATAAATCAAATTTCTACAAAATAAAGTGTCTTTCTCTATTTTTCCTCATTTCCACCCTCTCTCCTTGCCTCCCTTCCTTCCTTTCCTTTTCCTCCCTCCCTCCCTTCCTCTCTCCTTCCTTCCTCCTTCCCTCCCTCTCTCCTTCCTTCCTCCCTCCCTCCCTCCTTCCCTCCCTTCCTCCCTCCTTCCTTCCTCCTTCCTTCCCTCCCTCCCTTTCTCCCTCCTTCCTTTCTTCCTCTCTTTGTTTCTCTCTGTAATATAAATCAATTAATGCTAATTCATCAAAATGCATATTTTCTATGAATAGAGCTCTGTGTGTGTCATATACTTATACTTTTATATATTTGACATAATACACTTGTAATTTTAGATATGATGCACATATTCTTCAAAAGTTTTAAGCAAATCTCATTTGATTGGTCTTTTCTGACAAATAGTAATTTTTTAAAAACCTTTGGTAAACTATAATTACAAATCTAAGTCTGCATTTTGCACATGCACACAAAACAATTTCTTTCTCTGTCACTGAGTCTTTATGTATGTATTTCTGGATAGTTGCATCTTGCTAAAACAGCAACAAAAACCAACAAACAAAAGCTCCACATTTTAGCTGTGTTTGCAATTGAGCCTAAAAGTGTGGATTGTTTGAATTTGAAATATTACCACTAGATGGTGATCTATATCCTATCACAAATGTGAAGCTTTTTAAAAGAACAAAAATGTTGAACCTGGTGTTACCAAGGCAACCTGCTTAGCTTGATCTGGTTGCTTTTCCTTATGCTCATTTTTCTGCCTCTCCCTTCTCTTTATCCTTTTTCCAATTAATGCTTCTTTTTTTCTGTTTATGCACATGGGTTTATACTGCAGGTTTCTATATGGGTTTCTATTAAGAAAAAATAATGAAAAAAAAGAATGTGATATATATCATTTTGGAGTAACCACTATGAGCCAGTCACTTCTGAGGGGAATACAGAGGAAATTTTGGCCATGGTCTGCAGCAGTTTACAAATTAATTTAAGATATGTCATAAAAAGAAAAAAGAACCCCAAACCTGAAATACCTTGTTTGTATTAAATATGAGCTCTTATTAGTAAATATGGCTTGGCCAAGACAGCATATTTCATGAATTAGAAGATGATCTAGATGGGCCACTAATTAAATGGGTTACATGAAACTATTTATTTAATCTCCCTGGTTTTTAGAATGTTTGGAATAAATTAAATAATTTTAAGGGACCATCCAATTCTAATATAAGTGTTTGATCTTTTAAAATTATAGAAATTGCATAAAATGTACTTTGGGCCACAGTAGTCAGAAAAATTTCATTTATTAATAGGAATTAATAATGTATATTTGAGAAGGCAAAGTCTAAAGAAGAAAAATAAGTGAGGAATCTGATATAGTCTCACATTCAAACATGACCAGACCTGGATGGAGTGTATTTGTTCAGCTAAGACTATTTCAGATGCTCACGTAGGAAATGTGCTCTGTAAACTTGTATTTTCATCCTCCCTCCAAGTAGTTGGGAATGAGGCATGGCCTTAATAGTTAGGGTAATGAAATAAAACCATAAAGGTTTAGATGGACTTTTTTTTTTTTAACAGCCCATTAAAATGTTATCTTTCATATTATATAGTTTTTGATTAAAATCTCTACCTATTCTCAAAACTAGGTCTTGATTTAAATCTAACTCATCAGTAGACACTAGAGGAGAAAGTATATAAGATCCAGATTCAAATTCAGAAGTATCTTTCTTTTTGTTCGCTAGTTGTACTTTCTTGCAACTGCTACTGCATCTTCAAGAAGTAGTTATTGAGGCTGTTGTTTGAAGTCTGTGGGCCTGAAGTAGACATATTTAAGTTTTCTCTTATAATATGTTTTCTGTACAGTCCAAACCTATTACTAAGATTTCCAGTAGAAGATGACTCTAGGACTGCCTCGTAGTATGATTAGTGAATAAAGATCTGCTATGCTCTTTCTCCTCAAGAAGTTTGGTACTGACCTCTGCTAGCCCCTCATTAGTTCTGTAAAACAGATGATTGATTTCATTTAATTTTTCTACTATTTCCTATCTTGCTCTCTCTTTAATCTCTGATTTTTATTGTCCTAATTGTCCACATTCTACCATACTCATTTCTGTATGATTTTCAAGGTTTACTGCTTCTTATTCCAATTTCTTTGTATTCTTCTGAAGTTTCACATTTCTTGTGCATTGTTTTCATAGACAATAACTCCTTTTGTACTTGCTGTGCTTTCTGACAAACATGCAATCTTGTTAGATGTCCCTTCTCTCAACCATTTTCCTCTGCATTTTTACATTGCGAAGTTCTACTTACAGAGTGACTGTCTATAAAAGTCTTTAAACAGTTGGTATCTTTACCCAGGTGACAGGTGCACTAAAACTTCAGACTTCACCATATACAATTCATCTATGTAGCCAAAAATCACTTGTACCCATAAAGCTATTGAAACAAAACTTTCTTTAACAAATTGCTTCTTGTAGATTCTGAATATTAGTCCTTTGTCAGATGTATAGTTTGCAAATATTTTCTCCCATTCTGTGGGTTGCTAGTTTACTCTGCTTATTATTTCTTTTGCCTAAAGCCATAATTAAAAAAAAAATAGATGTTGGCATGGATGTGGTGAAAAGGGAACATTTTTATACTGCTGGTGGGAGTGTAAACTAGTACAATCACTATGGAAAACAGTGTGTGAAATTCCTTAAAAACTAAAAGTAGAACTACCATTTGATCCAGCAATCCCACAAGAAAATCCACAAAGGAAAAGAAGTCTTCATGTGAAAAAGGCACTTGCATGCCCATGTTTACAGCAGCATAATTTACAATTGCAAAATTATGGAAACAGCTTCAATGGCCCACAAACAAATACTGGAAAAAGAAAATGCAGTATGTGTAAACCATGGAATATGACTCAGCCATAAAAAGGAAAAAAAAAATGGCATTTGCAGCAACTTGGAGGGAGTTGGAGACCATTATTCTAAGTGAAATAACTCAGGAATAGAAAACCAAATATAGCATGTGCTCATTTATAAATGAGAGCTAAACTGTGAGGATACAAAGGCATGAGAATGATATAATGGACTTTGGGGACTCAAGAAGAAAGATGGGAGGAGGGGTGAGGGATGAAAGACTACACAGTGGGTACAGTGTACACTGCTTAGGTGACAGGTGCACCAAAATCTCAGAAATCAATACTAAGGAACATATCCGTATAACCCAAAACTACCTGTTTCCCCAAACGATTGAAATAAAATAATAAACAAATAAATAAATAGTTACTGTCTGCCATGCCAAAACAGTAAGAGAGTAATTATGACATAATCAGGTGAAAATTTGATTTTTCATGTATCCCAAAGTACTATTTAACAAAGTACTATTTAACAAATGTTTAAATAAATGAGTGAAGAGAGAAAATTTCCTGAAGACAAATTTACAGCAAATCAAAATGAAGGAGGACCTCATGAAAAGCCTTTGGAGTAGCTAATGTATTTCTTTGGGACAAATATCATATTCTCAGATATGAACTTTCTTTATCACTGTCTTAAATTAGCACATTCCAGCTTTTTTTAATTGCATTTTAGGTTTTGGGATACATGCAAAAATTGGCATAACCAATTTTTATCAATGTATTTTGAATACACTCTACATTGAAATCACCCCTGGTGGTTGTTAAAGCTAGATTTTCTTGGAATGCTCTAGAAATCTTTTAAATTATAACTTTTGTGAGGTAAGTTTTGAAAATGTTCTAACAAGAATCTTGGAAGATTCTAAGAGACATCATAAATTGAGAGCACCTGCTCTTTCCTACAAAAGTGCACTGATGATTTGAAGCAATAATGTATTAATGAAGAGAAGAAACATCTAAAACAGGAAATCAGGTGTATGTTTTGCTCAGGTGACAGGGTACCCCATCAGTTTTTTGCTTCTCAATACTAGATGGAACATTGACAAGACCAGCAATTGACAGTGATATAAATGACTCATGGCTCACATGTTACACAATGTTAATAATTTGTTTTTAAAAAATAATGTTTAACATTTGGTTAAAATTTTGTTTTCTGTTATGCATCTCAAACCAGTATTCTGTATAAAGTACTATTTAACAAATATTTAAATAAATGAGTGAAGAGAGAAAATTTCCTGAAGACAAATTTACAGCAAATCAAAATGAAGGAAGACCTCATGAAAAGCCTTTGGAGTAGCTAATGTATTTCTTTGGGACAAATATCATATTCTCAGATATGAACTTTCTTTATCACTGTCTTAAATTAGCACATTCCAGCTTTTTTTAATTGCATTTTAGGTTTTGGGATACATGCAAAGAACATGCAAAATTGTTGCATAGGTACACACGTAGCAGTGTGATTTGCTGCCTTCCTCCCCTTTAAATATATCTGGCATTTCTCCCCATGCTATCTCTCCCCAACTCCCCACCCCCTGCTGTTCCTCCCCTATTTGCCCCAACAAACCCCAGTGTGTAGTGCTCCCCTCCCTGTGTCCATGTGTTCTCATTGTTCAACACCTGCAAATGAGTGAGAACATATGGTATTTCATTTTCTGTTCTTGTGTCAGTTTGCTGAGAATGATGTTCTCCAGGTTCATCCATGTCCCTACAAAGGACACGAACTCATCAGTTTTGATTGTTGAATAATATTACATGGTGTATATGTGCCACATTTTCCCTGTCCAGTCTATCATCGATGGGCATTTGGGTTGATTCCAGGTCTTTGCTGTTGTAAACAGTGCTGCAATGAACATTCGTGTGCATGTGTCCTTATAGTAGAATGATTTATAGTCCTTTGGATATATAACCAGTAATGGGATTGCTGGGTAAAATGAAATTTCTATTTCTAGGTCCTTGAGAAATTGCCACACTGTCTTCCACAATGGTTGAACTAATTTACACTCTCACCAACAGTGTAAGAGTGTTTCTATTTCTCCACATCCTCTCCTGCATGTGCTGCCTCCAGATTCTTTAATGATTGCCATTCTAACTGGCGTGAGATGGTATCTCAATGTGGTTTTGATTTGCATCTCTCTAATGACCAGTGATGATGAGCATTTTTTTCATGTGTTTGTTGGCTTCATGTATGTCTTCTTTTGTAAAGTGTCTGTTCATATCCTTTGCCCATTTTTGAATGGGCTTGTTTGTTTTTTTCCTGTAAATCTGTTTGAGTTCTTTGTAAATTCTGGATATCAGCCCTTTGTCAGATGGGTGAACTGCAAAGATTTTTTTTCCCATTCTGTTGGTTGCCGATTCACTCTAGTGACTGTTTCTTTTGCCGTGCAAAATCTGTGGAGTTTGATTAGGTCCCATTTGTCTATTTTGGCTTTTGTTGCTGATGGTTTTGGTGTTTTGGCCATGAAGTCCTTGCCTACTCCTATGTCCTGAATGGTTTTGCCTAGAATTTCTTCTAGGGTTTTTATGGTGCCAGGTCTTATGTTTAAGTCTTTAATCCATCTGGAGTTAATTTTAGTGTAAGGTGTCAGGAAGGGGTTCAGTTTCTGCTCTCTGCACATGGCTAGCCAGTTTTCCCAACACCATTTATTAAACAGGGAATCCTTTCCCCATTGCTTGTTTTTGTCTGGTTTATCAAAGATTATACGGTTGTAGATATGTTGTGTTGCCTCCGATGGCTCTGTTCTGTTCCATTGGTCTATATCTCTGTTTTTGTACCAGTACCATGCTGTTTTGATTACTGTAGCCTTGTAGTATAGTTTGAAGTCTGGTAGTGTGATGCCTCCTGCTGTGTTCTTTTTACTTAAAATTGACTTGGCTATGCGGGCTCTCTTTTGGTTCCATATGAAGTTTAAGGTGTTTTTTTCCAGTTCTGTGAAGAATGTCATTGGTAGCTTGATGGGGATAGTGTTCAATCTGTAAATTACTTTGGGCTGTATGGCCATTTTCACAATATTGATTCTTCCTAACCAGGAACATGGAATATTTTTCCAACTGTGTGTATCCTCTTTTATTTCATTGAGCAGTGGTTTGTAGTTTTCATTGAAGAAGTCCTGTACATTCCTTGTTAGTTGTATGCCTAGGTATTTTATTCTCTTTGTGGCAATTGTGAATGGAAGTTCATTCTTGATTTGGCTCTCTGTTTGTCTGTTATTGGTGTATAGGAATGCTTGTTATTTTTGCACATTGATTTTGTATCCTGAGACTTTGTTGAAGTTGCTTATCAGTTTTAGGAGTTTTTGGGCTGAGGTGATGGGGTCTTCTAGGTATACTATCATGTCGTCTGCAAATAGAGACAATTTGGCCTCCTCCTTTCCTATTTGAATATCCTTTATTTCTTTGTCTTACCTGATTGCTTTGTCTAGAACTTCCAGTACTATATTAACTAGGAGTGGTGAGAGAGGGCATCCTTGTCTAGTGCCAGATTTCAAAGGGAACCCTTCCAGTTTTTGCCCATTCAGTATGATATTGACTGTTGGTTTGTTGTAAATAGCTTTTATTATTTTGAGATATGTTCCGTCAATACTGAGTTTATTGAGGGTTTTTAGCATAAAGGGCTGTTGAATTTTGTCAAATGCCTTCTCTGTGTCAATTGAGATAATCATGTGGCTTTTGTTTTTGGTTCTGTTCATGTGGTGAATTACATTTATAGACTTGCATATGTTGAACCAGCCTTGCATCCCCAGGATGAATCATACCTGATCATGATGGATAAGCTTTTTGATGTGCTGTTGCAATTGGCTTGCCAGTATTTTATTGAAGATTTTTGCTTCTATGTTCATCATGGATATTGGCCTGAAGTTTTCTTTTCTTGTTGAGTCTCTGCCAGGTTTTGGTATCAGGATGATGTTGGTCTCATAAAATGATTGGGGAAGGATTCCCACTTTCTGGATTATTTGGAATAGTTTCAGGAGGAATGGTAACAGTTTCTCTTTGTGTGTCTGGTAGAATTCGGCTGTGAACCCATCTGGACCTGGGCTTTCTTTGTGTGGTAGGCTCTTAATTGCTGTCTCAACTTCAGATATTTTTATTGGTCTATTCATGGTTTTGAATTCTTCCTGGTTTAGACTTGGGAGGATGCAAGTGTCCAGGAATTTATCCATTTCTTCCAGGTTTACTAGTTTATGTGCATAGAATTGTTTGTAATATTCTCTGATGATGGTTTGAATTTCTGTGGGATCTGTGGTGATTTCCCCTTTATTGTTTTGTTGCATCTCTTTGGTTATTCTCTTTTCTTTTTTATTAATCTGGCTACTGTTCTGTCTATTTTGTTGATCGTTTCAAAAAAGCAGCTCCTGGATTTATCATTTTTTTTGAAGTTTTTTTTTTTTTTTTTTTTTTTTTTGTCTCTATGTCCTTCAGTTCTGCTCCGATCTTAGTTATTTCTTGTGTTCTGCTAGGTTTTGAGTTTTTTTTTTTTTTTTATCTTGCTCCTGTAGCTCTTTCAATTTTGATGATAGGGTGTCAATTTTGGATCCCTCCTTTCTTCTCATGTGGGCACTTATTGCTATATATTTTCCTCTAGAGACTGCTTTAAATGTGTCCCAGAGATTATGGTATGTTGTGTCTTCCTTCTCGTTGGTTTTAAAGAACCTCTTTATTTCTGCCTTCATTTCATGGTTTATCCAGTCAATGTTCAAGAGCCAGTTGTTCAGTTTCCATGAGGCTGTGTGGTTCTGAGTTAGTTTCTGAATTCTGAGTTCTAACTTGATTGCACTGTGGTCTGAGAGACTGTTTGTTATGATTTCCATTCTTTTGCATTTGCTGAGGGGTGATTTACTTCCAATTATGTGGTCAATTTTAAAGTAGGTGTGAGGTGGTGCTGAGAAGAATGTATATTCTATGGATTTGAGGTGGAGGATTTTGTAAATGTCTATCAGGTTTGCTTGTTCCAGGACTGAGTTCAAGTTCTGGATATCCTTGTTAATTTTCTATCTGGTTTATCTGTCTAATATTGACAGTGGCAGGTTAAACTCTCCCACTATATTGTGTGGGAGTCTAAGTCTCTTTGTAAGTTATTAAGAACTTGCCTTATATATCTGGGTGCTCCTGTATTGGGTCCATATATATTTAGGATCATTAGCTCTTCTTGCTGTATTGATCCTTTTACCATTATGTAATGTCCTTCTTTGTCTCTTTTGATCTTTGTTGCTTTGAAGTATGTTTTATCAGAGATGAGAATTGCAACTCCTGCTTTTTTTTTGCTCTCCATTTGCTTAGTAAATCTTCCTCCATTCCTTTATTTTGAGCCTTTGTGTATCCTTGCATGTGAGCTGGGTTTCCTGGATACAGCACACCATTGGGTTTTGGCTTTTTATCCAATTTGCCAGTCTGTGTCTTTTGATTGGTGCATTTAGCCCATTTACATTTAGGGTTAATATTGTTATGCGTGAATTTGATACTGCCATTTTGATGCTAGCTGGCTGTTTAGCTCATTAGTTGATGCAGATTCTTCATTTTGTTGATGCTCTTTAGCATTTGGCATGTTTTTGGAGAGGCTGGTACTGGTTGTTTCTTTCTATGTGTAGTGCCTCTTTCAGGAGCTCCTATAAAGCAGGCCTTGTGGTGACAAAATCTCTGAGTACTTGCTTGTTTGCAAAGGATTTTATTTTTTCTTCACTTATGGAGCTTAGTTTGGCTGGATATAAAATTCTTGGTTGAAAGTTCTTTTCCTTAAGGATGTTGAATATCGGCCCCAACTCTCCTCTGGCTTGTAGGGTTTCTCCGAGAGATCTGCAGTGAGTCTAATGGGCTTCCCTTTGTGGGTGACCCAACCTTTCTCTCTGGCTGCCCTTAGCATTTTCTCCTTCATTCCAACCCTGGTGAATCTGATGATTATGTGCCTTGGAGTTGCTCTTCTTGAGGAATATCTTTGTGGTGTTCTCTGTATTTCCTGGACTTGAATATTAGCCTGCCTTGATAGGTTGGGGAAGTTTTCCTGGACAATTTCCTGAAGAGTATTTTACAGTTTGGATTCATTATCTTCATCACATTCAGGTATACCTATCATACGTAGATTAGGTCTCTTCACATAGTCCCACATTTCTTGGAGACTTTGTTCATTCCTCTTTGTGCTTTTTTCTCTAATCTTGCTTTCTCATTTTATTTTGTTGAGTTGATATTTGACCTCTGATATCCTTTCTTCTGCTTGGTGAATTCAGCTGTTGAAACTTGTGCATGCTTTGTGAAGTTCTCGTGTTGTGTTTTTCAGCTCCTTCAATTCATTCATATTCCTCTCTAAGTTGTCCATTCTTGTTATCATTTCATCAAATCTTTTTACAAGGTTCTTAGTTTCTTTGCATTGAGTTAGAACATTTTCTTTTAGCTTACAGAAATTTCTCATTACCCACCTTCTGAAGTCTGATTCCATCATTTTATCACACTCATTCTCCATCCAGCTTTGTTCCCTTGCTTTTTAGGATTTGTGATCCCTTGTAGGAGGAGAGGTGTTCTGGTTTCAGGTGTTTTCCTCCTTTTTGTGCTGGTTTCTTCCAATCTTTGTGGATTTATCCACCTGTCATCTGTGTAGTTGCTGATTTTCAGATTGGGTCTCTGAGTGGATGTCCAGATTGTTGATGATGAAGTTATTTCTGTTTCTTAGTTTTCCTTCTAACAGTCTGGCCCCTCTGCTGTAGGATTGCTGAGGTCCACTCCAGACCCTGCTTGCCTGGGGATCACCTGCAGCAGATGCAGAACAGTAGGGGTTGCTACACATTTCTTCTTCTGCTATCTTTATCCCAGAATGATGCCTTCCCAATGTCAGTCTGATCAGTTTTTTGTGAGGTGACTCTTTAGATACACAGGGTCAGGGACCTGTTTGAGGAGACAGTCTGTTCTTTACAGGAGCTCAAGTGCTGAGCTGTGAGCTGCGTTGTTTATTCAGAGCTTCTAGTCAGGTATGTTTAAGTCTGCTGCAGCAGAACTCATAACCCCCCCTTTTTTATCCCAGGTGCTCTGTCCTGGGGTGTTAGGGCTTTATTTATGAGTATCTGTTGTGCTGCTGCCTTTTTTCTTCAGGGCTGCCATGCCCAGCAAGGAGGCAGCCTAGTCACTGTCTGCCTGCAGAGCCTTTGCTGAGCTGCTCTGGGCTCCGTCCTGCTGCCATGTGAACTTCCCTCCAGTCCTGTTTATATGGGTGTGGTTAGCACTGCCTTGGCAATGGTGGCCTGCCTCTGTAATGGCAGACTCTCTCTGTTATGGCAGGTTGCCTTGGCAATGGCAGGCTGCCTCAGCAATGGCGGACTACCTCCGTAGGGGTGGATTGCCTCAGTAATGGCAGACGCCCCTCCCCCACAGAGTTGGGCTGTCCCAGATTCAGCTGTGCTTGCCATGAAACTCTCAACCCTGAGCATTTTCAATTGATTTTTTTTTTTGGGGGGGGGGAGTGGGACCTGCCAAGCCTGATCACCTAGCTCCCTGTGTCAGAGCCTTTTTTTTTTTTTTTGTAAGTTGAATGGTTGACTCTCTCCCAAGTGTTTCAATCACCTGTTGAAAGGGCACCAGGATCTGTGTGATTTTCCATGTGGCGACCCACTGCACCAGCTGAAGCAATGGTGCTGCCCAAGAATCTTCTTGCCTGACCTCCTGTTTCAGACCCCTGTTTAATCAGATGAATGGGCAAATGTGAATTCTTGGAGCTCCAATTGCCAGCTTAAAAGCACAACCAGACCACTGTATTTTGTATGGAGAACCGCTGCACCAGGGTGCCGGCAAAACACCCTCACTGACCAAAACAGCTGTCCTGGCAACCCATGGGGCTCCTCTGCCTGGGAATCTCCTGGTCTGTGGGCAATAAAGATCCATCTGGAAATATGGTGTCCACTCACCCTCTGCACTTTCACTGGGAGCTGAAATCCTGAGCTGCTCCTAAAAAGCCATTTTGGATCTCCCTTTCATTTCAGCTTTTTAATTATCCTATAGCCCTGTTTATTTAATTATCATATTCCCATTATGGATATATTAGATTTTATATATTTACTTATTTATTATGTATCTCTACCCATTGGTTTTAGGCTACTGGTGAAAAGTTAATTTCATTGTTTTCTTATTGATGAAAGGTAAATAGTAAAACCAGGGTCTACACAGTCTAGCATTCAGTTGTTGAATAATTGGCATACATGGCTGACACTGTAAACATTAAATTGTTGAATAAAGGAAAAATTATATGTTAATTAGTTTATAAGTCAATATAAGTAAATCACATAATTTCATTAGATTCAGAAAGATATCAATGCTCCAAATATCTCTTGTCTATCTATTGATGATGTATTACTATCTATTCATAGAAGCTCATGAGTTGTTTTGGTGGGATAGAAAAAGCTCACCTGTTATATTAGTTTGTTCTCACACTGCTATAAAGAACTGCCTAAGAGGAGTTTGAGACCAGCCTGTCTGAGATAGCGAAACCCTGCCTCTACTAATGATAGAAGAATTAGCCAGGTGTGGTGGCCCAGGTCTGTAATCCCCACTACTCAGGAGGCCGAGGTAGGAGAATCACTTGAACTCAGGGATGAAGCCTTCAGTGAGCCGAGATCAGGCCATTGCACTCCAGTCTGGCTGACAGAGTGAGACTCTGTCTCAAAGCAAAATGAAACTAAACAAAGAACTGCCTGATACTGGGTAATGTATAAAGGAAAGAAGTTTAATTGACTCACAGTTCCACATGGCTGGGGAAACCTCAGGAAACTTACAATCATGACAGAAGGGGAAGAAAACACATCCTTCTTCACATGGTGGCAGGAGAGAGGAATGTTGAGCAAAGAGAAAAAGCCATTTATAAAACCATCACATCTCATGAGAATTCACTATCATGAGAACAGCATGAAGGTAACCTCCCCCATGACTAAATTAAATTCCACTGAGTCCCTCCCATGACACACGGGGATTATTGGAACTATAATTCAAGATAACATTTGGGTGAGGACACAACTGAACTATATTACCTGTTAATAAGTATTATCAACTTACAGTGAAATTTAAGTTCCTTTTAAAAACAGTATCTAGTGGAGACAATATTTGTATGTAGAAGGTATAAAGAGAGGAAGTACAGAATATAGAACATTCTATGGGAAGACTAATTAGAATAGGAGGCATGTCCTTGAGCACATGGATTAAGGAGAAGGCAACACAGTAAAATATGTACATTCGTCAAACACACCTTTTAACAAGTGTTTCTAGCAGGACATCAATCACTGTTCTAACACACATGTATTTAGCACAACCTTCTTTCAAGACATTTTGCAGGATACTTTTATTGATTCACATGTGGAGAAGTTTTTACTCTCCTATTTGAAGTTGAAGTTTAATGCATTGAATAAAAAAATAATAGAATAAAAAATAATTACCTTCAGAGTTTTTCTTTGGCTCAAATCTGGGATTTTGGCCACACTCAAAACTGAGCTCACCTTGGATTCAGCAGTAATGGGGCCCTGCACTTCAAATGCCTAGGAATGTTATACAAATCTCTCTAGTTCTATAATAGTGTGATGCTACACTTACTGGTTTGTATGTAATTGGTTAATAGAAATAAAACATAATTATTGCATTAAAAAGTTAAATTACTGAATAAATGTTATAATATCGTAATGTAGTGACATAACTGACAGAATATTTCCTTGGATTTTAACCTTCTACTGAAGATAATTGGAAATATTTTTCTTCTTGAATAAATGTATTTCTGAATATATGGTTTTAAAATTCTTATGGGATTTGTTGCTTTAATCCTTCTTTTTATTTATTTTATTTTATTTTCCTTTAAGTTTTGGGATACATGTGCAGATCCTGCAGGATTGTTACATAGGTATATACATGCCATGGTGGTTTGCTACATCCATCCATCACCTACGTTAGGTATTTCTCCTACTGGTATCCCTCCCCAATCTCCCTACCCTCTGCTATCCCTCCCCAGCCCCCTAGCCTCAAACATACCCCATTGTGTGATGTTCCCTTCCCTGTGTCCATGTGTTCTCATTGTTCAACACCCACTTATGAATGAGAACATGCAATGTTTGGTTTTCTATGTTTGTGTCAGTTTGCTGAGAATGATGTTTCCAGATTCATCCATGTCCCTGCAAAGGACATGAACCAATCATTTTTTATAGCTAAATAGTATTCCATGGTATATATGTGCCACATTTTCTTTATTCAGTCTGTTTTTGATGGTCATTTGGGTTGGTTCTAAGTCTTTATAATCAAAACAGCATGGTACTGGAACCAAAACTGAGACATAGACCAATGGAACAGAACAGAAGCCTAGAAATCATGCCACACATCTACAAACATCTGATCTTTGACAAGCCTGACAAAAACAAGCAATGAGGAAAGGATTTCCTGTTTAACAAATGGTGTTGGGAAAACTTGTTAGCCATGTGCAGAAAGCAGAAACTAGACCCCTTCCTTACAACTTATACAAAAATTAACTCCAGATGGATTAAAGATTTAAACATAAGACCTAACACCATAAAAACCCGAGAAGAAAACCTAGGCAATACCATTCAGGACATAGGCATAGGCAAGGACTTCATGACCAAAACACCAAAAGCAATGGCAACAAAAGCCAGAATAGACAAATGGGATCTAATTAAACTTAAGAGTTTCTATACAGCAAAAGAAGCAATTATTAGAGTGAACCAGCAACCAACAGAATGGGAAAAAAATTTTGCAAGCTACTTATCTGACAAAAGGCTAATATCCAGAATCTACAAAATACTTAAACAAATTTACAAAAAAAAGACAAACAACCCTATCAAAACTGGACAAAGGATATGAAAAGATACTTTTTTAAAAGAAGACATTTATGCAGCCAACAAACATATAAAAAATGTTTATCATCACTGGTCATTAGAGAAATGCAAATCAAAACGACATTGAGATACCATCTCACGCCAGTTAGAATATCGATCATTGAAAAATCTGGAGACAACAGATGCTTGAGAGGATGTGGAGAAATCGGAATGCTTTTACACTGTTGGTGGCATGTAAATTAGTTCAACTATTGTGGAAGTCAGTGTGGTGATTCTCCAAGGATCTAGAAATAGAAATACCATTTGACCCAGTAATCCTATTACTGGGTATATACCCAAAGGATTATAAATTGTTGTTATGAAGACACATGCACAAGTATGTTCATTGTTGCACTGTTCACAATAACCCTTCTTAAACTCTTACCTCAGGAGAGATATTTCTCAAATCATTCCATTAGGGCAGAAGTATCCTGGCAATCCTGATACCAAAACCTGATAAACACATTACAGGAAAAGAAACTATAGACTAATATTTACTATGAACATAGATGCAAAAATTCTAATACAATTTTAACAAATCAAGTTCAACAGAATAAAAAAACAAATAATCCATGGGAGCTAATGAGATTTATATCTTGGGAAAGAAAGGTAGATTAAATATCATGTTATAAGATGCTTAATGACATTAATCAATAGGGACATGCAGTGAGATACACACCAATAAGAATGGCTGCAGTTAAACATACTGACCATATCAAGTGTTGAGAAGAATGCGGAACTGCTGAAACACTCGTGCAGTGTCGGTGGGGATATAAATGCTACGAACGATTTGGAAATCAGTTTGGCAGTTTTTTAAGAAGTTAAACATACACTTAACATACATCCCAGCAATTATACTTTTAGGTATTTAACCAAGAGAAATAAAATCAACTTGTTAGTTTTCCTGATATGAATAGCTAGACAATAAAGCAAAACACAAGGCTAAAATTTTCAGAGCTACTTCAAAGATGAGAGAAGGGTTGATATATGGGAAAGTCATACTAATATTACGTTGTACAACTCATAACAGGCACAGGGCAAGATGAAGGCATTCAGTGGCTTGCCTGTGGTTATGCATCTAGTGACTGGTGAAGCTGAGCCTGACCAGCATTAAGTTCTATAATCACTGAAAAATGGTGAAGGACAAGGTAAAATTTCTGGAAAACTAACAGCCATCAATAACTTAGCAGACTTTAATATATCTATGGTGTGACAGTGAATAGTATTTGTCCCTGGGGATTGTAATTTGCTATGTTTATACATCAAATAAACTTAGTGTGCTTGCATCATTCTTTTTTTTGTGATGTCAGTTTAATTTTACAATAAACTTTTATCTTGGAGTAGTTTTAGAATTATATAAAGGTTCAGAAGATAGTACCAAGTTCCCATATATCCCACATTCAGATTTTCCTCTCATTAACATATATATTAGTATTATACTAATATTATACTAATATATTATGTTATTATACTGGAGCTTATTGTGGGGTGGTTTAATATGGGTGAGGTTGAACATTCTTTACTATTCCAATTTAGTGGACCTGTGATTTGGTATTATAGCCTTTAGTAATGCTTCCATTTCTCCTCCAGTTTTTGTTTTCCTGTGCTGTTCCAAGTCTATTTCTTCTGAGTCTTTGTTCTCAATTTGCTATGTGTTTCCCCTCTGACCCCACTGTAAGACAAGAAGGCTGGAGGAAGTTGAAGAAGGAAGTATTCCCTTTCCCTATTTGGGATATGTTTTCAGAATTGTGTTCTGGTGGAGTCATTTGTTACATATCTGTCTCTGCCTGTGTTTCAAATGGTTATTCTTCTTCTACCCTGCTTGGGTCCAGCAGGGCTCTTTCTTAGGCTTTCACTGTGAAAACTTGGTGGAGTCCTGGAAGGAATGTGAGTGTGAGCACCAACACTCTCTCTCCATAAGAAGTTAGTCATTAGAAATTGTTTATTCTCATGAAAGTTCTCATTAAGCTTACAGAAACTTGTCAAAACTGTCATTTAAATATTCCTACCAGTTTACAGCTTCAGTGGCTTCTATTTAGCAGGTGTCTGTTGATATGCATCTTTTTGGATATGTATCTCTCTCCAGACTGGAGTGACAATCCTCTCTATGATCTCAGTTTTTTGATGGGCCCACAAAGTCATTGACTTTCAGTTTCTGTACTTTCTTGCTGTAAGGATGGCGAGTATGTTTCTATGCTCTTTACAATTAGAGTCAACACCAGAATTTCTTATTTCATTCATTTTTCAACAAATATTTGTTGAGAACCTATTTTGTGCAGGTAACTGTTAAGCATTAAAGATAAAAGGTAAAACAAGCATGAGTTGTGCCCTTATGGACTTTACTGTGGAAAAGAGTTATTAAATAAGCAATTATAAATATATCAAATCCACCTTTATTCATACTATATACAATAAAGATAACAAAAATGATAAATATAACAAAAATAAGATTGCTATAAGAATGCATATTAAAGTGACCTTCACAATCCATATGCTGGAAAGTCAAAAGTTCAATCAAGTTAGGTCATTAAATTGTCACAAATGTATTAGATGCCTTTATGTTTCTCTGGAATGTTTTAGCAACAATCATCTAGGTAAGAGAGTAGAAAGCACGATTTCTGAATATGATCAAGATATTTTTTAGTGTTGGTTAATTGTAATCTTTGGAATATGAGCAGAAAGTGAAGCACTCAGTTAAAACATTTGATTTACTGTAGAGTATGACATCAGCTTAATTCTTTTCAAGGAATCAAATGAACATATATAGGTTAAGAGCTGCTAACAGAGACAAAGTGGGACATATTTTCTTCTAGTTAAACATCAGCTTTCTGTAGGAACAAAGCAATATAATATAAACAATATTTGGCAGTAGATTTTAAAAAGCCTATTATGCATTGGAAAAGTAAATTGCATTATTTGAAAATGTTAAGAATTTCCCAGAATAACTGAGCACAAAGCTATTTATCTACAACTTTGTTTATAATAATTTATAAAATATAGATTCTTAATACATAGCAGAATTCCTGTAGGTGTTCTACTTAAAGATAAAATTAGAATTTTTATAGTAGTATTTGGTCCTAGAACATTAAGATATTAATAATGAAGTCACCATTCTTCACTCACTTTGAAGCTAGCAAATTAACAGGAATTTACTGAGTTCTTACTATGTGACTAGAATTGTGGTAGTTACTATATAATAGAAAACAAAATATGTTTCCTGTATTCCGATAAAACAGAGTAGTTTGAAGAAAACATGTACAATTCAGAAAATTTAGTAATACATTGTTAAATTGCTTGAGATAAACATGAAGTTCAAAATGAGTTCAGAGAATGAATAATAGAGGCTTTCATGGCTAGAGTTGTCAAAAAAGGTTTGATTGAGGAAGGAGGTCTTTGTTTCAAAAAGGCTATTCATCCTCTACCCTGCTTGGGTTGAGTGGAGCTCTTTCTTAGACTTTTACTTGAAAACTTGGTGGGGTGCTGGGAGGAATTTAAGTGTGAGCACCATCACCCTCTCTGCATAAGAATTAAGTCATCAGAAGTTTTTTATTTTCATCAAAGTCCTCATTAAGTTTCCAGAAAATTGCTATGTCTGACTTAAAGTTTGCCTTGGATCTCCAAAAGAGAGGAAAAGGTATTATTCAGGGAAAGAATCAATTTGTACGGAGGTTGGAATAAGATAAATAATCTTTAACTCCATTATACTAGGACCTGGAAGAGCCTGAACTATGTTATAGACAAGATATTTTTTTTTCCCTAAGACTTTATTTTCATTTCTAGGCTGGAAACTACTCAGAACAGGACATGTGTGACATATGTGGACTCGTCAACCTTTTATGACAAGTAGCACATCAATTTAATCCAAGACATCACCAAAAACAACTTTGCATATACTTGGGGTGGTTTGGGTTCACATGTTCAAGTAAAACATAACAGTTCAATAAATAAAATGTTGTAATCCCAGAGGCAAAAAAAAAAAAAAAATCTTTATCTCATCTTTAGTCCTATCAACTATTCTTACACATTTTTTGGCAGTCTTTAAAAATGGACTATCAGTAACCAAAAGAGCATGGTACTGGCACCAAAACAGAGATGTAGACCAATGGAACAGAAAAGAAGCCTCAGAAATAACGCCACATATCTACAACCTTCTGTTCTTTGACAAACCTGACAAAAACAAGCAATGGGGAAGGGATTCCCTATTTTAAAAATGGTGTTGGGAAATCTGGCCAGCTACATGCAGAAAACTGAAACTGGACCCCTTACTTACACCTTGCACAAAAAGTAACTCAAGATGGATTATAGAATTAAACATAAGACTTAAAACCTTAAAAACCCTGAAGCAAACCTAGGCAATACCATTCAGGACATAGGCTTGGGCAAGGACTCCATAAGTAAAACACCAAAAGCCAAAATTGATCAATGTGATCCAATTAAACTAAAGAGCTGTTGCACAGCAAAAGAAACAATCATCAGAGTGAACAGGGAACATGCAGAATGGGAAAACATTTTTGCAATCTAGCCATCTGGCAAAGGTCTAATATCCAGAATCTACCTACAAGGAATTTAAACAAATTTTCAAGAAAAAAAAAACAACAACCCCATCAAAAAGTGGGCAAAGGAGATGGACAGACACTTTGCAAAAGAAGACATTTATGCAGCCAACACACCTATGAAATAAAGCTCATCATCACTGGTCATTAGAGAAATGCAAATCAAAACCACAATGAGATACCACCTCATGCCAGTTAAAATGGCGATCATTAAAAAATCAGGAGACAACAGATGCAGGAGAGGATGTGGAGAAATAGGAACACTTTTACACTGTTGACGGGAGTGTAAATTAGTTCAACCACTGTGGAAGGCAGTATGGCGATTTCTCAAGGATCTAGAACCAAAAATACCATTTGTCCCGGCAATTCCATTACTGGGTATATACCCAGAGGATTATCAATCATTCTACTATAAAGACACATACACACGTATGGTTATTGTAGCACTGTTCACAAAAACAAAGACTTGTAACCAACCCAAATGCTCATCAATGATAGACTGCATAAAGAACATGTGACACATATATACCATGGAGTGCTATGTAGTCATAAAAAAGGATGAGTTTATGTCCTTCGCAGGGACATGCATGAAGTTGGAAATCATCATTCTCAGCAAACTAACACAGGAACAGAAAACCAAATGCCACATGTTCTCACTCACAAGTGGGAGTTGAACAATGAGAACATATGGACCCAGATAGAGGAACGTCACACACTGGGGCCTGTCAGGGGCCAGGGGGTTAGGGGAGGGATAGTATTAGGAGAAATACCTAATGTAGATGATGGGTTGATGGGTGCAGCAAACCACCATGGCACATGCATACCTATGTAACAAAACTGCACGTTCTGCACATGTATCCTAGAACTTAAAGTATATTTTTTTTAAAAAGAACAAAACAAGTTTTTAATTTTAATGAAATACCAGTGTAGAAATTATAAAAAGTATACCCATTTTCAAAAACACTAGATGCTAATTTTCGATAAATAATTTGTAAAATGTTTCATACATTCCTTGTGAAAGAATTGTGTTCCTTCTGTGGATTATATGAAGTAAGGGAGCCTTTGTTTTTTATTTCCTACAGAGTGCAACAGACATTTGTTAAACATGAGTGTTTGTGAACACTAGATGCACTAACCATAATTCAGAAAATATACTGACAGAAATACAATTTAGATTTTAAAAATAATAGAAATATCTGGTTTGTACTCTCAAATTGACTTCTTTTCTCTTTTTTCATATTGAGTCTACAGATAGAGAATAAGAAAGCCTCGCTAAAGGAGAGAAGATGATCAATATGCTGAAAGAAACACACTTGGGTGTTTCATGAAAGAAAAGATTAAAACTCCAGCTTTCTCATGGGTGACGAGGAGTGAAGATTACTGCATTGCTTAGTGTTGTTTGGGATCTGATAACAAGGCTGAATAAAGCCACCGTGGAGGATTTTCTCTGTGAGGCTCATAGAACCAAGCATGACTAAACAGCACTGTGGGCTGGAAACCAAACTGGGCTGCTTGGAACTTGTTTCTTTTTGTTAGTTTTCTATAAATCTGAGCTGTCAGCTGAGCAAATCTTTGCGTAAAGTAATACATTGTTCATGCAGGAGTCAGGATGGAAGAGTGGGCTTAATTTTAACTGTAACTTGCATATACTTACCAGGGGAGATATAAAAAATTGCTACAAATTCTTTTAGAGGCCTCATGTTTATTAGCAGGTTTGATATTAGTCATTAACCACATTTTTCTAGTATTACCACTTGGTTTGCTGCAAAACCAAGTATAGAATTCAATTTTAAAACTATAATTTATATGTAAAATCCATATAATTGATATAATATTTTGCCGACATTCAAATGAGGTTGCTCTCTTCATATTGGCATGTAATTTTTTTGAGATATATTAAGTAATAAAAGGTATGGAACAGAGTTCATAGTATGGAATATTTGCATAGCAAAGTGATACATAAATATATTTTGCCTATCTGTGAAAGCATAATAAAAAGGATTATACTCCACAATATCACTGGTCAGGCAGACAGGGAACAAAAGTATAAGGTGGAAGGCTCTAACTGACAGAGCCCTATATGATTTCCTGCTTTGCACAATGGTTCATGGATCTTTATATACAAATTTCTCAAATGAACAAGATTATTTTCAATTATAATACATGCATACATATGGAAAAACTTTAAAGAATACCAAAAAAGATAAATTAAAATTATTATTAGTTAGTTAGTTATTATTTAAATGAAAGTTGCAAATTCAGAGGCTTCTCTTTTCCCTATGTTTAAAATAGTACTGTATTTATGTTATAGTACTGTATTCTACCTTATAAGATTATCATAATCTTCACAAAAGTTCAAGATAACCAAGAATTGTGTTCTCAAAATTCTACATGTTTTATGAGTTTGCATTATTTGTACAGAAGTAGTTGACTGATTCAAATAGATGCAAAAATAATAAATATTTCAAGAACCAATATGTATTGTTATATAGAGGTTAACAGCTGTAGTTTTTTGTTTTATTTTTATAATCTTTAATCTCTTCTTGCACTCTGTTTCCCTCTTCATCTCTTCCTCCATTATCTCCCAATAAGCATAGAAGAGATGAACCTGCTAATAATTAATTACTAATATGTCTTTTCTTACTGATGATGGTAAATATGAAAGTAATATTTAATAATAGATTAAGTATTCTTGATCATTGACTACCAGTTAATGCTGTTAAATATCTTTTCAGGTCTTTACTCAGGTTTCTCCTTCATAGAAAATATTCCATGAACATTGTGTTTAAAAGTGTAACCTCACCAGGATTCCTAACCATTACACATTGATTATGTTCTACTTTCTCGCTACCTTAATATATGCTTGTTGAATAATAGGAAAATATGACCTCTGTGCCCTAAGCCACTCTTAGATTTCTTTTTTTTTTCTTTTTCTTTTTTTTTTTTTTGGAGGGACTGGTTCTTTATTTCAAAAAGACACTTGTCAATATTCAGTATCAAAACAGTTACACACTATTGATTTCTCTTTCTCCCAATCGGCCCAAAGAGACCACGTAAAAGGAGAGTACATTTTTAAGCCAATAAGCTCCAGGATGTACACCTAACAGACCTCCTAGAAACCTTACCAGAAAATGGGGACCGGGTAGGGAAACTTTAAAAGATCAGCAAACTGCCAGCCCATGGACTGCAGAGGCTGTCACAGCCAGATGGGGTGGCCAGGGTGCCACAAATCCAAAGAAGCAAAGTTTCAAAATAATATAAAATTTTTTAAAGTTTTGTACATAAGCTATTCAAGATTTCTCCAGCACTGACTGATACAAAGCACAATGAGATGGCACTTTTAGAGACAGCAGCTTCAAACCCGGAGAAGGGTAATAAGATGAGTTTCATATGGCTAAATCAGTGGCAAAAACAATCTTCTTTCTTTCTTTCAAGGAGGCAGGAAAGCAATTAAGTGGTCATCTCAACATAAGGGGCACATGATCCATTCTGTAAGCAGTTGGGAGGGAGTAGAGAACTTTATTACATAAAAGAAGTAATGCACCACATTGATTCTTTCTTTCTGTCATAGCCCAATCAAATCACTATAAGAGAATATGTTATACTGAGTGGCTTATTGACAATAAAAATTTTAATCTTACTGTTCTGGGGGCTGGAAAATCCAAGATCAAGGCACTGGACACATCCACTGTTTGGTGAGAACCTTCTCCCTGATTCTTCTCCTTGTGTCTTCTCATGGAGGATGGGCAGATGGAGCTCTCCAAGTTCTCTTTTATAAGGGCACTAATCCCATTCATGAAGGCTCCCACCTCAGGTCTACTCATCTCCTAAAGGCCCCGCCTCCCAATTCCATCTCATTGAGGGTTAGGATTTCAACACATGAATTTTGAGAAGATACAAGCCTTCCTTCTATAGCAATTCTCTTCCTTTTCTAATAATATCTTTCTTTGGGATGTCAAGGCTTTATTTCTCTGGATACTCATGTTCCTCCTTTTCTTCATACTCTCTCAGTGTCATTTTCTTCTTTTATTCATGCTTATTAATTGTCAAAACTTTATGAAGTTCTTTTCTTTTTGCAAACGAGCTAATCCTAGCCTTGAGCTACCTTTTTTGATTCTTATATATATTTGTTAATATTTAAAAATAGTATAAGATGAATACTTACTTTCGATTAAAGGGAAATGTATAATTGGCTGAGAATATAAACAGAAGAACAAACCTGTTTCAAAACTCCTTAAAAGGAACAAACAACATATTAATATTTTAAATTCAATATTGAACATCTACTATGTGATAGACACTATTTTAGCTCCCATAGATAGTGTTTCTGGAGGGAGTGAGGCAGGAATTGTCAGAAATTATCATCAAAACATATGCTTAGTGTCTGTCTTCAGAGGTTATAACAGGATTAGGGGTAGATTAGAAGAAAACTGTGTATTTTGACAAAATTTTCCTCATGACTTGCATATACTATACTCTTTCTTTGCCTTTCCATCCCAATCCCTTTATATTTTATTTTATTTTTCTAAAGAGATAGGGTTAGTGATGTGACCATGTCTTACTGCAGCCTTGATTCCCTAGGCTCAAGCAATCTTGCCACTCCAGCCTTCCAAATAGCTGGATTACAAGCAGGTACCACAAGACCAGCTTATTTAAAAAAATGTTTTTGTAAAGAAGCGGTCTGGACTTTGTTGCTCAGACTGGTCTTCAACACCTGCTCCGCTCAAGTGATCCTCCCACTTCAGCCTTCAGAATTGCCGAGACTACAAGCATGAGCCACCATGCCTAGCTTAATTTTCCATTTTTGACACAGTTTCCACTATAGGTGTCCTACTCTGATTTATGCTCATCTCCCTGTGGTACTCTATAGCACATTTTTGACTGAGACATTATCAATGAATAATTGCTGAATGACTGAATAAATGAACATCCAAGAGCCAATACAAACTGAGTGGCTGGTTTTGAAGTCAAACATTCATGCCTCTGAGTATTCTAAATTTTCTAAGTTTGATTTTCTGATTTATTATTTATTATTACATCCTTGGATGGCTTTCAGCCTCGATAGTAATACCTGTGGCAGCTTTAAACTGTTTTGCCTATCTCTATTTATAGCCCTTAAGAGTGGCGTAAATTCTCAGTCTCTGGTTTTATTTTTTCTTTAAAGTGTGATGTTCACTATAAAAAATATGTAAGCAATTTCTTGGGATTTCAATAAATAATCTTGATGAAAAATTAGAATATTATGTGTCATACAGATTTAAGAAAGAAATTAGAGAAATTCCTGTAGTCTAGTTTCACTCCACTAGTAAAGATAAGGAATATGAAGAAAATCTCACTTTCTCACAGGACAAATTGAAATTTCTGAAGTATTCCAATAAAATCAGTATAATAAAACAATATCTTGATTCCTCAGAAAACCCATGAATGTCATTTTAGCAGCGTACTTGAATTTCAGTAGTACGGATTTAATCTATAATGCTAATATTCTGTTTATAATTATGTTCATTAACATTCAAAGAGATCCTTATGAATGAACTATTGGAACATGGCTATTGATAAGTCAGGAACAGCAGGTATTGGCAAGTGCCTCCAAAGATCCCAAAGGTGTTACCATAAAATTTGTAGCAGACATTTTTATTGTACATTAATGTAATAAAAATTTTATAAATGAAATGCACTTATCAGCAATATGCCTCTATTTCATAAACATCAATATTCAGGGTTTTTTGAGATCATGGAATATACATATGTATTTGTCTCAAAAAAAAAAAGGTGTGCTAGAACCCCATCTGATCAATGAGGTGCTCTGTGTTAGCCAATCAACTATGTAAAAATGTATAGGCTTTCTTCATTGCAAATAAAACAACAAAACAACAAAATGAACTATCTGGCACCCCTGATTTTAGAGTAGTAATGTGAGAAAAATATGAACAAAGAAGAAATGGGTTTTCATAATCTATAGTTTCTCTCTATTCTTTGTGCTTAAAGCTAATTTTAAAAAACTATGTATTGAATTTTTTAAATTTTTTGTATTTGATTGTTGTTTAAGTCATGTCATAAGCTATAGTCAAGAGCTTATTAACTGACAAAAGTATTTTATGATGCAAAATTTTTTTCTTACTACTTTGTAAATAATGAAATAAATGAAAGGACAGTATAATTTACTTGAAACTATCTACTTGCTTTCTTTTCACTCTGACTCATTGTTAAAAAATACATTAAAAAAACTCAATTTCTACTTGTTATTCCTACTTTTTATCTCTAATTACATATCATATTTGTCAATCCACATATATAAAACATTCTAAAGAGAAGACAGTCATTGGCTTTAGTAAGCCTAATTACTTGGCATATATTAAAATTACAAATACAATGTATAATTATAAATTTAATTTATTTAAGAACATCAGTGGTTTTGGCTCTTCTCTCCTGGATTAATACATCAAGAAAATCTGCTTGGACTGATAGTTATTTTTTCTATATAATTATTAAGTCTCTGTTTTAGGGTTTTAGGTACACGAAAGACTGATTAAAACAAAACAACTGAGCTTAAGACAAGAGACTAAGTTGCAGAAACCAAAAGCAACTAAACTAAATATTTTAAACAGAAATTAATATACACAGAATTAGTGTCTCAGATAAGCATTGAAGGTGCTGGTGAAGTGACCCTGGACCACGAGAAAAGTCATTTTTAACAAGATCACTTAACTGGTGTTCAAGGTGAAATGCTGTTTCCACTAAGTTAGAGAATCAGAAGGTTGCCATGAAATTTGTTAGATTGAAGTACACGTTGTCCCAGTTTTCATCCATCATAGGAAATTACAGCTTCAAATCCTGCCTCCTCCACTGTATCTGCCTCTTGAAACCCATGATGCCAACAACATGCACACCTATATGACATTGCAAACAACCTTGTTACCTCTGCAAAGTAGCTTGTGAGTCACAGCAGCTAAAGCAGAGAAAGACAGCCACTGCTTAAATATAGATCCCTCTAATTACTGGAACTTAATTTCCCTCACAAACATAGCTGCAAGGGAATGTGAACAATATAGATTTTAGCATTACATATTCTGTAGTTCTCAATTACACACTAAAAGCAATTAAAACAGATGTTGGATGCCTTATCATATCCACAATATTCATGTTTGTCAGTCTCTACTAATGTTGTAATATGTTATAACTTCAAAGAAATAACATAGTAATCAGATTAAACTATTACTTGGTTGAAATGTAAATTTCTTGAGGGCAGTGTTTACATACCATTTTTTTGTGGAGCTTCAGAGCATACAACAGGACTTAAGGGCACCTTAAGGGCAAATACAAATTAAAAATAAGAGGCTTAGTTCTCTCTGTTGAAAATAAGCGAAGAGATTTTTCCTTGCACTTATTTTTTCTGAGAGCATTTACTTTTATTTTTTATTTTTATTTTATTTTTTAAATTTTTATTGCATTATAAGTTTTGGGGTACATGTGCAGAACGTGCAAGATAGTTGCATAGGTACACACATGGCAGTGTGTTTAGCTGCCTTCCTCCCCTTCACCCACACTTAGCATTTACTTTTAAAACATGTAAGTTCTTTTTCTATCTTCTTGAAATGTGTGCAAACCTTTAAAAAAATTAAATATACTACTTGTCAGTTTAATGTCTCAGGAATGGCTCTCTCCAAGACCTGAGAACCATCTCACTGGGATACAAACATGCAGAGAAAATAGGGCCCCCTATCCCTTAGTTTCTGTGGAAGGTTAGGAGACTAACTTCCCCTGTGGGTCTTGCTTTAAATTGCAAAACTTTTTTTTTTGTTGTAAAATTTGAGTATATTTTTCCTTTGGATAAAGCCAAATAGACAACAAAAATTGTCACCAAAATACTAGGTAAATTTAGGACAAACTACCTATGACTAATGATGTTGAGTCCTCTTACTTGAGGACTCAAGTTACTGTTTATCCACAAAACGTGTGTAATGGGTTGTATCTACTTAGCTATAAAAGGGGTGGGGCATTTTTGTTTGATTGTTCGTTTATTTATTTTGTTTTCAATTTCTTATCCAGATTGCCTTTAATCAACATCACATTTTGGCTTGATGGTTATTCAATAATAATTTTTTTTCTCTTTTATTTCAAAGAGACATTTCTGGGTTGAGAGAAGCTTTTTTTGTTTTTAACTATATTTCTCCAACAATATCTTGCTATAAGATATTGTTATTTGCACAGGCACAAATCTCCTCCTTCTTATGTACATTCTTAAGGAATGTAGAAGTCTCCACTCTGCTTCATCCTTTAATGTAGTTTTAAACAAAACATTTTATAAATACCTATAATTACATAGATAAAAAATACATGATGTTTTTTCCTTTTTTTTAATTAAATTTTTATTGCATTATAGGTTTTGGGGTACATGTGCAGAACGTGCAAGTTAGTTGCATAGGAACACACATGGCAGTGTGTTTTGCTGCCTTCCTCCCCTTCACCCACACTTGGCATTCATCCTCAGGCTATCCCTTCCCAGCCCCCCCCCCCCCCCCGCTGTCCCTACCCGCCTATGAGTGAGTATATGCGGTATTTCTTTTCTGTTCTTGTGTCAGTTTGCTGACAATGATGTTCTCCAGATTCATCCATGTCCTTACAAAGGACACAAACTCATCATTTGTAATTGCTGCATAATATTCCATGGTGTATATGTGCCACATTTTCCCAGTCCAGTCTATCATCGTTGGGCATTTGGGTTGGTTCCAGTTCTTTGCTATTGTAAACAGTGCTGCAATGAACATTCGTGTGCATGTGTCCTTATAGTAGAACGATTTATAGTCCTTTGGATATATAGCCAGTAATGGGATTGCTGGGTCAAATGGAATTTCTATTTCTAGGTCCCTGAGGAATCGCCACACTGTCTTCCACAATGGTTGAACTAATTTACACTCCCACCAACAGTGTAAGAGTGTTCCTATTTCTCCACATCCTCTCCAGCATCTGCGGTCTCCAGATTTTTTAATGATCGCCATTCTAACTGGTGTGAGATGGTATCGCAATGTGGTTTTGATTTGCATCTCTCTAATGACCAGTGATGATGAGCATTTTTTCATATGTTTGTTGGCCTCATGTATGTCTTCTTTTGTAAAGTGTCTGTTCATATCCTTTGCCCATTTTTGAATGGACTTGTTTCTTTGTTTTCCTGTAAATCTGTTTGAGTTCTTTGTAAATTCTGGATATCAGCCCCTTGTCTGATGTGTAAACTGCAAAGATTTTTTCCCATTCTGATGGTTGCTGATTCACTGTAGTGACTGTTTCTTTTGCTGTGCAGAAGCTGTGGAGTTTGATTAGGTGCCATTTGTCTATTTTGGCTTTTGTTGCCAATGCTTTTGGTGTTTTATTCATGAAGTCCTTGCCTACTCCTATGTCCTGAATGGTTTTGCCTAGATTTTCTTCTAGGGTTTTTATGGTGTCAGGTCTTACATTTAAGTCTTTAATCCATCTGGAGTTAATTTTAGTGTAAGGTGTCAGGAAGGGGTCCAGTTTCTGCTCTCTGCACATGGCTAGCCAGTTTTCCCAACACCATTTATTAAATAGGGAATCCTTTCCCCATTGCCTGTTTTTGTCTGGTTTATCAAAGATAATATGGTCATAGATAGGTTGTGTTGCCTCCGATGCTTCTGTTCTGTTCCATTGGTCTATATCTCTGTTTTGGTACCAGTACCATGCTCTTTTGATTACTGTAGCCTTGTAGTATAGTTTGAAGTCTGGTAGTGTGATGCCTCCCGCTGTGTTCTTTTTGCTTAGAATTGACTTGGCTATGTGGGCTATTTTTTGGTTCCATATGAAATTCATGGTGATTTTTTCCAGTTCTGTGAAGAAATTCAATGGTAGTTTGATGGGGATAGCATTGATTGTGTAAATTACTTTGGGCAGTATAGCCATTTTCACGATATTGATTCTTCCACGAACATGGAATGTTTCTCCATCTGTTTGTGTCCTCTCTTATTTCATTAAGCAGTTGTTTGTAGTTTTCCTTAAAGAGGTCCCTTACATTCCTAGTGAGTTGTATTCCTAGGTATTTTATTTTATTTGTAGCAATTGTGAATGGCAGTTCGTCCTTGATTTGGTTCTCTTTAAGTCTGTTATTGGTGTATAGGAATGCTTGTGATTTTTGAACATTGATTTTATATCCTGAGACTTTGCTGAAGTTCTTTATCAGTTGCAGGAGCTTTTGGGCTGAGGTGATGGGGTCTTCTAGGTATACTATCATGTCATCTGCAAATAGAGACAATTTGGCTTCCACCTTTCCTATTTGAATACCCTTTATTTCTTTTTCTTGCCTGATTGCTCTGGCTAGAACTTCCAGTACTATGCTGAATAGAAGTGGTGAGAGAGGGCATCCTTGTCTAGTGCCAGATTTCAAAGGGAATGCTTCCAGTTTTTCCCATTAAGTATGATATTGGCTGTTGGTTTGTCGTAAATAGCTTTTATTACTTTGAGATATGTTCCATCAATACCAAGTTTATTGAGGGTTTTTAGCATAAAGCGCTGTTGAATTTTGTCAAATGCCTTCTCTGCATCAATTGAGATAATCATGTGGTTTTTGTTTTTGCTTCTGTTTATGTGATGAATTACATTTATAGACTTGCGTATGTTGAACCAGCCTTGCATCCCCAGGATGAATCCTACTTGATCGTGATGGATAAGTTTTTTAATGTGCTGTTGCAATCGGTTTGCCAGTATTTTATTGAAGATTTTTGCATCTATGTTCATCATGGATATTGGCCTGAAGTTTTCTTTTCTTGTTGAGTCTCTGTCAGGTTTTGGTATCGGGATGATGTTGGACTCATAAAATGATTTGGGAAGGGTTCCCTCTTTTTGGATTATTTGGAATAGTTTCAGAAGGAATGGTACCAGATCCTCTTTGTGTGTCTGGTAGAATACAGCCTTGAATCCATCTGGACCTGGGCTTTTTTTGTGTGGTAGGCTCTTAATTGCTGCCTCAACTTCAGACCTTGTTATTGGTCTATTCATAGTTTTGGCTTCCTCCTGATTTAGGCTTGGGAGGACACAGGTGTCCAGGAATTTATCCATTTCTTCCTGATTTACTAGTTTATGTGCATAGAGTTGTTTGTAGTATTCTCTGATGATGGTTTGAATTTCTGTGGAATCTGTGGTGATTTCCCCATTATCATTTTTTATTGCATCTATTTGGTTGTTCTCTCTCTTCTTTTTTATCAGTCTGGCTAGTGGTCTGTCTATTTTGTTGATCTTTTTGAAAAACCAGTTCTTAGATTTATTGATTTTTTGAAGGGTTTTTCTTGTCTCTATCTACTTCAGTTCTGCTCTGATCTTAGTTATTTCTTGTCTTCGGCTAGGTTTTGAGCTTTTTTGATCTTGCTCCTCCAGCTCTTTCAATTTTGATGATAGGGTGTCAATTTTGGATCTCTCCACTCTTCTCATGTGGGCACTTATTGCTATATATTTTTCTCTACAGACTGCTTTAAATGTGTCCCAGAGATTCTGGTATGTTGTGTCTTCATTTTCATTGGTTTCAAAGAACTTCTTTATTTCTGCCTTCATTTCATTGTTTATCCAATCAACATTCAAGAGCCAGTTGTTCAGTTTCCATGAAGCTGTGCGGTTCTGAGTTATTTTCTGAATTCTGAGTTCCAACTTGATTGCACTGTGGTCTGAGGGACTGTTTGTTATGATTTCAGTTGTTTTGCATTTGCTGAGGAGTGCTTTACTTCTAATTATGTGGTCAATTTTAGAGTAGGTGTGATGTGGTGCTGAGAAGAATGTATATTCTGTGGATTTGGGGTGGAGAGTTCTGTAAATGTCTATCAGGTTTGCTTGTTCCAGGACTGAGTTCAAGGCCTGGATATCCTTGTTAATTTTCTGTCTGGTTGATCTGTCTGCTATTGACAGTGGAGTGTTAAAGTCTCCCACTATTATTGTGTGGGAGTCGAAGTCTCTTTGTAAGTCATTAAAATCTTGCCTTATATATCTGGGTGCTCCTACATTGGGACCATATATATTTAGAATCATTAGCTTTTCTTGTTGTGTCGATTCTTTTACCATTATGTAATGACCCTCCTTGTCCCTTTTGATCTTTGTTGTTTTAAAGTCTACCTTATCAGAGATGAGAATTGCAACTCTTGCTTTTTTTTGCTCTCCATTTGCTTGGTAAATCTTCCTCCATCCTTTTATTTTGAGCCTTTGTGTATCTTTGCATGTGAGGTGGGTTTCCTGGATACAGCACACCGATGGGTTTTGGTTTTTTATCAAATTTGCCAGTCTGTGTCTTTTTATTGGTGCATTTAGCCCATTTACATTTAGGATTAATATTGTTATGTGTGAATTTGATACTGCCATTTTAATACTATCTGGCTGTTTTGCCCATTGGTTCATGTACATTCTTCATTTTGTTGATGGTCTTTAGCATTTGGTATGCTTTTAGGATGTCTGGTACTGGTTGTTTCTTTCTATGGGTAGTGCCTCTTTCAGGAGCTCTTGTAAAGCAGGCCTAGTGGTGACAAAATCTCTGAGTACTTGCTTGTTCATGAAGGATTTTATTTTTCCTTCACTTATGAAGCTCAGTTTGGCTGGATATGAAATTCTGGGTTGAAAGTTCTTTTCTTTAAGGATGTTGAATATTGGCTCCCACTCTCTTCTGGCTTGTATAGTCTCTGCCAAGAGATCTGCTGTGAGTCTGATGGGCTTCCCTTTGTGGGTGACCTGACCTTTCTCTCTGGCTGCCCTTAGTATTTTCTCCTTCATTTCAACCCTGGTGAATATGATGATTATGCACCTTGGGGTTGCTCTTCTTGTGGAGTATCTTTGTGGAGTTCTCTGTATTTCCTGGAGTTGACTATTGACCTGTCTTGCTAGGTTGGGAAAATTTTCCTGGATAATATCCTGAAGAGTGTTTTCCAGCTTGGATTCATTCTCTTCATCAGATTCTGGTACACCTATCAAATGTAGGTTGGGTCTCTTCACATAGTCTCACATTTCTTGGAGATTTTGTTCTTTCCTTTTTGTGCTTTTTTTCTTTAATCTTGGTTTCATGTTTTATTTCATTGAGTTGATCTTCAATTTCTGGTATTCTTTCTTCTGCTTGGTCAATTCGGCTATTGAAACTTGTGCATGCTTCACGAAGTTCTCGTGTTGTGTTTTTCAGCTCCTTCAATTCATTCATATTCCTCTCTAGGTTGTCCATTCTTGTTATCAATTCCTTGAATCGTTTTTCAAATCTTTTTTCAAGGTTCTTAGTTTCTTTGCACTGATTTAGAACATGTTCTTTTAGCTCAATGAAGTTTCTCATTATCCACTTTCTGAAGTCTGATTCTGTCATTTTGTCACACTCATTCTCCGTCCAGCTTGGTTCCCTTGCTGGTGAGGAGTTTTGGACCTTTGTAGGAGGTCAGGTGTTTTGGTTTCGGGTGTTTTCCTCCTTTTTGCACTGGTTTCTTCCCATCTTTATGGATTTATCCGCCTGTTGTCTTAGTAGTTGCTGATTTTTCAATTGGGTCTCTGTGTGGATGCTGAGATTGTTGATGATGAAGTATTTCTGTTACTTAGTTTTCCTTCTAATGGTCTAGGCCCTCTGTTGTATGATTTCTGAGGTCCACTCCAGGCCCTGCGTGTCTGGAGTATACTTGTAGCAGCTGTGGAACAGTGAGGGATGATACCAGTTTCTTCTTCTGCTGTCTTTGTTCCAGAATGATGCCCGCCAAATGTCAGTCTGATTAGTCCTTTTTTGGGGTGACTCTTTGGATGTACAGAGGTCAGGGAGCTGCTGGAGGAGATGGTCTGTGCTTTATAGGAGCTCCAGTGCTGAGCTGTGAGCTCTGTTTTTCATTCAGGGTTGTTGGGAGGTTGTTTATGTCTGCTGCAATAGAACTCATAAAACACCACCCCCCCTTTTTTTTCCCCTTAGATGCTCTGTCTCAGGGAGTTGGGGCTTTCTTTATGAGTATCTGTTGCACTGTCCTGCCCCACTAGGTGGCAGTCTATTCACTATTTGCCTGCCGGGGCTCTGACCTGCTAGCATGGGTCCTCCCTGTTGCTGCTGGGCTCCCTTCTGCTGTGGAGCGCTCCCCCCTCCTGGCGGAGTCTCTCTGTTATGGCAGGTTGTCTCAGCAACGGCAGGCTGCGTCAGCCCTGGGCGGTAGTTCAGTAGGGGCGGATTGTGTCAGCAATGGTGGACACCTCTCTCTCACCAGGCTGCACCATCCTAGATGCTGGCAGCAAAACTCTCAGCCCCAAGTGCCTCCAGTCGCCGCCCTGCTTGTCCCCATGAGGTTGGGACCTGCTGAGCCCGATCACCCAGCTCCCTGCCTCAGAGTCCATCCTCTCTCTCTCTCCCCCTCTCCGCAAGCTGAAAGGTCAACTCTCTCACTGGCACCCCAGTAGCCTGCCGATAGGGCACTGGGATCCATGCAATCTCCTGTGCCGCTGCCCACTGCACCGGCTCAGATCATGCTTCCCAGGAAACTCCTGGTCTGGTTCACTGTCCAAGTCCCGTTCAATCAGATGGACATGCCAATCTGCCCTTCCAAATCTCAGATTGCTGGTTTAACAGGGCACCCAGACCAGTGAGTTCCATGCCGGGTCCCACTGCAGCACCGGCCGAAGCGGCCGCGCGAGCCATCTGCGTTAGCTGGCTTTACTAGTGTCCCATGTCTCTCCCACACCTGGGACTTTCAACGCTCTGTGGGCAAAAAAAGTCCATCCGAGAATGCGGCTAGGGCTCACCCTCTGCGCCTTCACTGAGAGCTACAATCCTGAGTTGCTTCTACGACGCCATCTTGCGAGTCTTCCCCCTAATGTACTGTTAAAAATACATGATTTTTAAGATGAAGTTTTGAGAAATAACTAAAACATGTTAGGTATTTAGGAACCAAGGGAGAGCTTTCCGTTTGTACCTCTGAATGTCTCTTGAAAAATAAACTTTCAAAAGGCAGATTAACTGCGGAAAAGGCATACAAATTGATGTAACATGTATATATGGGAACTTTTAGAATAAAAACCCAAAGATACGGGGGGCATTATCCATTTTTATGCTTAGGTTCAACAAAGTATGGGCATCCATGTAGAAATATGATTGAACAAAAAGGGATCTGACTGAATGCTAACAGACCAAATGGAGAAACTCAGCAAGGGCTTTCTGTCCAGACTCCTCTTGGCCTCTCTGAGCTTGCATTTCTTTCTTCTTGGTATGGGGCAGGACCCTCTCTGGAATGAGGGTCTTATGACCTGTATTCAAACAAGGAAGGTCAGATAATTTCTTTATGGCCAATTTTTACAAAGATAAGATAGAAGGACAGTTAGAGTAACATTTTTAAATTTTATGACTAGCTTTGGGGAAAAGAAGTTCTGGTTTAAACCACCCAATTTGGGGAAAAGGGATTCTAGCTTTTATGGTTAGCTTTGGGGGAGAATGGGACTGAGAGACAGGAGGTCAGGAGGTCAGAGGAAAGAAAAATTGCTTCTGGGGCTGATGCTGAGGTCTTCATTTGGAATATTGTTTTCTGAGTCCTAGCAATTATTATAGAAAGCTACCCTGCCATTCTTACCAAATCAATCAGTCCAGCCAGAAACACAATTTTATTTTGCTGAAATAGATAATACACAAAGATTAAACAGACTTTGAAAAATAATTTTACCATTATAACAGCTGTTATTTAAATAGTCTTCAATTATATATTTTATTTTTAAAATAAATAATCTCAATGCTTTATATTCTCAAAAATAGAAATGTCAACTAGTGTGCTAATATATTTTTTCTTTTAAATGCTTACTAAAGTAACCTTTAATTTGTAAATTCTACTTGCCTGAACAAATCTTAAAATATAAAGAAATAGAAGATTTTTAAAAAATATGTAAATTGTTGTCTGAACAAACAAAAATATCACATGCAATATCTCATGCATTTAGTGAGAGCAATCAATGATTATTAATCAACATATTTTCCATATAATTACATGTGCTCATTTAATTGATTTTAACAATTTTAACTTTTAATAATTTGACTTTAAAAATTCTATTTTACTCTAATTATTGTGACCTATAGCCCTTTGCCAACCTCTTTGCAAAAATGTTTATATATTTTTTCTTTATTTCTTTGTTTAGTCTTATTCTACATATACTACTCTCATTTTATTGCCTTGTAAACTATGTTTGCTCCATGAATATTTATTTGAATACTGAGCTCTGGGCAAATTTGCTTTAATGATATTATTCTATTTTACTTTGTGTTTACCTTACTTTTACTGATGTATTACTGCCCTGCAGTTACACATTTTGTTACTTCATGGCATATCTCTCATCCCAGGTATTAGTTCCATTGTCTAGAACCAAATCCCCAAATGGATAACAATTCTCTATTCAGGCTAGGCCAATTTCACTGCCTAAAAACACTTTCCTTTCAATATACCTATGACTGTTCTCGATGCTCTTTACAAATTATCATGTTTCATGACCCCATAGGTTAGTCTTTAATAATTTCATATTTATTGAAAATGGTCTCAAATCTAAGGCTACTATATCCACAGAGTTTTCCTACTAACTCTATGTTCTGTCTTAAATAAATTGCCCAATTTCCTAGGCACTTTTTCTGCTTTTATGATTTCTCTGTGTGACTGACATATTTAATCAAACTTTCATTCTTATTTAGGTCTCTGAAATGTGGCTTTAGTAGACAACTTTAGAATTATCTTCTTTTAAAATTTAAAATTTCTTTAGAACTTTTTCAGGGATAAATGTGTTGCGCTATAACGGCTTCCAATTTCTTATTTTCCAGTGTGGAAATGTTGGTTTTGATTAATCTGGCAATATTGCAAAAAACAAGTAAACTAACCAGAAACCAAGGCGAGAAATGAAGTTCGTTCAGCAGACATTAGAGTTAGCATTCTGGAAAAAACGTTTGCTATTGTTGTTTTCTTTTGAGATGAAGTCTCAATCTTTCACCCAAGCTGGAATGCAAGTGGGGCAATCTTGGCTCACTGCAACCTCTGCCTCCCGGGTTCCATCAATTCTCCTGTCTCAGCCTCCTGAGTAGCTGGGCCTACAGGTGCCTGCCACCATGCCTGGCTAAGGGGTTTTAGGTGAGATGGGGTTTCACCATATTGCTCAGGCTTGTCTTGAACCCCTGACCTCATGTGATCTACTCGCCTCAGCCTCCCAAGGTGCTAGGATTACAGGTGTGAGCCACCGTGCTCAGCCTGGAAAATCTGTTAAAACAAATCAGCTTCTCAGGGCACTATAAGAGCTAAGAGGATTTAAGTTGTGTCCTAGGAGATGCTGGAACTTGGAGAATTAGCCAATATCACTGTTAAATCAAACTAAAATTTGGCCTGAGAAAACTTCTGTACTTGCATACTTGAGTTTTTATGCAGGAACCACAGTCTAACTCTATACATAAACAAGATGAAAATCTAACTTAGGAGTATGCTTCTGTAACAACAGCCAAGTCTCAGCCAGTCACAGCAGTCATCCATCACTCACAGGTGGCTATCTGCTCAAACCGTGTTCAAATAAGGAAAGCCTGAGCTATAACCAATCCAGATGTTTTTATACGTCACTTCTGTTTTCTGTACATTGATTTCCTTTTTCTGTTCATAAATCTTAGTTGACCATGTTGCAACTCTAGAGTTTCTCTGAATCTATTGTGTTTCTGGGACTTGCCAGATTCTCAAATTGTTTTTCCTTTTACTTTTTTCTTGCTAGAGGTCTTAGTTCCAGAGGGAGGAATGCTGCCACCAGGAGACACAACAATGATTCCATTAAACTGGAAGTTAAGATTGCCACCTTGACAGTTTGTGCTCCTTCAAGTCAATAGGCTAAGAAGGGAGTTACAGTGTTGGCTGGAGTGATTGACCTGGAATATCAAGATGAAATTGTCTATTACTTCACAATGAAGGTAAGGAAGGGTATGGATGGAATACAGGAGATCCATTAGGGTGTCTGTTGGTATCACCATGCCCCATAAGATTAAGGTCAATGGGAAACCACAACAGTCCAATCCAGGCAGGGCTACAAATGGGCCAGACCCTTCAGGAATGAAGTTCTGTGTCACTTCACCGGGAAAAAAACCATGACCTACTGACCTGCTGAGGTGCTTGCTGAAGGCAAAGGGAGTAGTACATAATGGGTAGTAGAAGAAGGTAGTCATCAGTACCAGCTATAACCGTGTGACCAGTCATCAATACCAGCTGCAGAAATGAGGACTATTTGGCATGAATATTTCATCCTTCTATGTTGAAAACATGTTTGTGTATGTATATACTTGAACTAAGAAAATATCTTCATTTCTCATTCCTTTTTCCTTTGTCATGTGACATAAGATTTACTGACTTCACATCAGTGTTTAAGTATTGTTAACTTTATGTAACAGTGTTTGGGTTGGGGATTAGTGCATTTCCAGTGGTATGAAGGATAGTTGTATTATGTTAGGAATAATTATGGCCTTATTATTGTCTTTATTTGAAGATTATGCCTGATCTCAGAAGATGTTTATAGGTTCAAGTTGACAAGGGGTGGACTCGTGATGGTTAATACTGTGTGCCAACTTGATGGAATTGAAGGCTAAAAATATTAATCCTGGGTGTGTCTGTAAGGGTGTTGCCAAAGGAGATTAACACTTGAGTCAGTGGGCTGGGAAAGGCAGACCCATCCTTAATCTGGGTGGGCACCATATAATCAGCTGCCAGCACTGCTAGAATATAAAGCAATTGGGAAAATGTGAAAAGATGAGACTAGCCCCTCCCAGCCTATATCTTTTTCCCATGCTGGGTGCTTCCTGCCCTTGAACATCAGATGCCAAGTTCTTCAGTTTGAGACTTGGACTGGCTCTCCTTGCTCCTTAGCTTGCAGATGGCTTACTGTGGGACCTTGTGATTACATGAGTTAATACTGAATAAACTACCCTTTATATATATATATATATAGAATATATACACTCCATATATATACGTATGGAGTATACATAATATACATATGGAAATATACATATATACATATAGAGTATATATATATATACACTATATTAAGGGATATATATATGGCATTTGGTGTGTGTGTGTATATATAGGGTTGTTTATATATATGTATAGTGTGTATATATATCCTACATATACTATAAATATATATATATATATATATATATATATATATATACTAAAAGTTAAGTACACCCAAAAGTTAAAATACTAGAGGCCTGTCTTGCTCCCATGATTGAGTTAAGAGGGTGATAGCGCCACACCATCATGATGTCTTATTTAAGAGAAATGTATTTGCGATTTTAATGATATGGCTCTGAGGCAGGAACCAAATGCGAGATACACTTTCAGTATAACCATGCCCTGTCTTGGATTCTTTCTTTCCCTTATGCTGCTTGGACTTTTTAGTTATTCCTGCTATTGGTCTCTGTGAGGCAGTGAAACAGTAAATTCCTTATGTATTATAAGTAGTGAGAATAATCTGTCCCATTGCAGGATATGTCATTGACATCCCCAGACTTAGATGGGATGGGCCTTTGGTTATCTTTTGAATGGAAATACTAACTATATGGTGGTAAAATAGAGATCCAAAATTCTGCTCAAGGCTGTTGTTGTTCAAATGGGCTCTTCTCAGTCTGGGAATTGTATGGACCTCACTCTTAAAAGCAATGTCACTAGGAGAATAAGTTTCATTTATCTAAATTGTTTGGGGAAAGGGAAAATACCAAACATGTTATGGAGATTATATACTTAGCTTGGTGCACTGAAGCCTTCTCAGGCCCATTAAGTCACATTCCATAATGTGAACAGCCACCATAGTAGCCCCCCAAAAGCCCCCAAATGGCCATTGGACTAATCTCGACAGGTGCTAGACTTGCTGTGGGATTGGTTGCTCCTTGGGGGTGTTTTTCATACCGTATGGTCACCCTTGAGGCTCTGGCAGCCAACATTAGGGAACTTCTCCTTCACTAGCCATTGTAGTGTTCCATAATCTATTGGCCTTGGACTACTTACTAACAGAACAAGGAGGGGTATATGCATTCACCAATAACCAATACCTCTTGTTGCACTTGAGTAAATATTACTTTCAGAGAAATAGAGGTTAATCTGAAGGAAATATTCAAACAAGCAGAAACCTTTCAACCAGAAGAGTAGTTCCACTGAGGTTTGGAATGCCATCAAGGGTGTTATACCTTACTTTGCCTGGTTTCTTCCTTTGCTGGGGTCCTTAGTAGCCATTTTTCTCCTGTTATTTTTTGCTTCCTATATATTTCAATTGATATTAAATTCCTTGCCTTCCAGGCTCCAAAAGTTTCATCTTCAGCTTTTATGAGAACAGCAATTCCTGCCCCTTCAAGAACAATCGGTGACCCCAAACTTATTTGAATTCAGCAGGCTGAGAGTTTCACTCCTTTAACTTTAAGGGACTCAGTGTTGCCAGTCAGCAGGAAGTAGATGCAGAAGATCTCTGTCCAAACTTCTCAAGAGTGAGGAATGGAATGTCTCAGGAGGAATTTTTAGTTGCATCAGACCAATCTGGTTCAATTTTTACGTAACAAAGTTGTGAGTTGTTCTTTTGTTGCCTGGGACCACTGGGTTGAAGGTCATATAACCTGAGCATGCTCAGATGAACCAAGTGTGCCACCACAAGGGGATCCTTAGTGCTTGGACGGAAGAGCAAGGATTGAATTAAGAAGAAGGATCATTCCCTGGTAGGATCCAGGATTCCATCAGATCAAGCTCTGGCATCACCTCATAGCAGGAGCCAGTCAGATCATGCCTCCTGATGTCATCACCTCATTGCAGGGTCTAATCAGATCGTATCTCATTATCCTATGCTTATGAAACCTGATCCAAATTCCAGATAGGGCAGGCTGATTTCAGCCTTTTCTCCTGTCTCTTTGCCAGACATGTAGCAATATGGCTTTTCTTTTTTTCAAAAGCTAGTGTCATGGTATTGGGTTCTATGTGCACTGGGCAGTGAGCCCACTGATTGCTTAGTAACAATAGTAATTTTTTCCTTTTTGATCCATAAACAGTTTAGATCTTCACTAATTAGTTTCATTAAGAGCTGGACTCTTTGGAAAAGCTTATAACTAATGTTCTTCCTAATCCCCCTTGATAGAGATGAACACGATTTCTGTGAGGTTAGGAAGGCCAAACCCCTAAAGCAGGGATCTTCAGGAGGTTAAAATCTGTCATTCCAACAATTACGTGGAGGTTGGGGGTAAATGGGAACATTTCTCCTACAAGAAACAGGACATTAGGGAAAGAATAGGTGTGATATAGAATGAAAATTTGTCTCAGTCTTCTTGAGCACAGTTGCTTCAGAGTGTTTTTATTTTTAATACAAGGAGTATTCTTTAATGACGAAATATGAAATAGTATCCCCTAGTTTGAGGCCAGCAAGTGGAAGAAAGGAAATGAGAAATCCAGGTCTGATGAGGGACTGATGTTTTTGAGTGCAGCGTTTGACTATGTCAAGACAGCTAACGATAAAATAGTCTTTATAATCTGGGACAAACTGGCCATCGAAGGTGCAGAAAGACAGTTTTAAAGCAAATTATTATTTGTTTGTTTAATGATTCTATTATCTATGGTTAATTTTTAAGCCATCTAGTATGTCACATTACTACAAAGGGAATCATGAAAAGTTATTTTGGGAACAAATTGGGATAGAATATGAGAGTATGGGAAAATGGATCCTAGGATTCACTCTTTTGGAACAATGTGTGTAACAATGTATAAAACTCCTCAATGTTGAAATAAGACTTATGAAATAATAAGGGAAATGATTGGGGTCAATTTGACCCCAATAAAAAACATTTTTCCATCGAATATTTTTCTTGCAGTAATTAACATTTATATATCCTGAGCTACATTTACCAAGGAAGATGACTTCTTTTACAGCCTTATGGGATCTTTTTGCATTCTTTCCAAAAGGGATTGTGGAATGAATGGATATATCCTCCAAGGACATTCTGAACCCAATTAGTGAGGTTGTGAACCCTTTGAGCTGAGTGTGAACGAACTTTTTAGAAAACTTGGCCTCATTCTGTAGATCTTTCATAGGGACATGCTTCTGAGGGTACGCCCAGTAACTGGAGACCTAATACTCAGGGTTTTCATGCATCCATTTGCAATCTTTACCTGAAATAGACACAGCCCATGGGCAAGTCTCGGTGCTAAGGGGTATGGTTCTAAGGGCATGTAGGTTGTATTTTACCTTTACATACCATTTTTTTCGAGGTAGTTTATGTAGATTATACATCCTACAAAGCTCAATGAGTCATCCCAGCTAACACTTTCAATTTACTTAATTTCAGGCCAAATAGGAAAAAAGATGGCAATATAATCTCACAGAACATAAACACAAACACACTCTCCTTTTTGTTTTCTCGCAAATCTTACCTTGATTAAGACATATACCAGGTTTTCAAAATGAAAAAATAATTCATAGGAAAGTTATGTTTTTTGTAGTAATCTTCATGTCTTCAAAAGCAATATAAAAAAAACATTATGAGTTTAAAAAATGGAGGCTTTAAGCTCAGAAGTATTTAATTTGTTCTACATTTCTTAATACTTGCTTAATAATCGTTACTAAATTGAATTAGAACTGTGTGTATATTTTCCTGCTTATTCCCAAAGCCAGCTCCTTAAGGGCAAGGAGACTGCATTTTATGTTTGAATCCCAAGCAAATAGCATAGTGCCTGAAACATAGTTGGCATTTTCATGAATGCATGAAATTTCTTATTTTTCACTATTTTACTTTCTTAAGGAACATGAGTTCTTTTGGAGTAACATGTAGAATATTTCTGATGACTCATAGCAGTGTTTTTTTTCTGTACTTTATCTCTTTTTAAGATACTTTTATAAAGACTATGCCTTAAAATACTGTTATACCTAGCAAACAGGCTAACAGTTAAATTTTTATGCTGAGCCTCTTTTATTTTACTTAATTTTTTTCTATTTTGCGGCTGCACTTGGATAAAATTGTGGATCTATGGCCTCTGTTAATCATTACTAATTATATGATTATAAGTGTCTAATGACTAAGCTCAGCACAGTCTGTGGTAAAGTATAATAACTTGACAAATTGTAGCTTGGTTATAAAATAGAAATATTAATTTGAAATTGCTTAAAATAGGATTAAATACTAGAGGAAACAACAAGCTGTATTCAAAGTATGATTGTATTCAGCCCATGATTGAACATATCTTGGTGGTAGCCAGTATTACAGTTAATGGCTCTGTAATGTATACAGTGCTGACGTGTTTTCCTTTTGATTTTATTAAAAGCTTTATGATATGAAGGACCTTACAGAATTTAACTATTAGTATGTCAAAAGTACATTTTAGAACATTTAAACATGATTTTATTCAATAAAATAAAGCCCTCTCCTATCCAGGTTCAGTGCCTGCTGTATGAAAACAACTTTTGAAATATTCTATTGGAAGTTGCCTTGTTTAATCCCTTCCATATTTTGCAAAGCTTCATTTGTTTTTAATAAGGAATCAAGTAGAAATTGGAGGCCTGAATATGAAACTCTTTCTAGTGATTATTTAACACAAGTGAACATTTTTGTTTTGGAACTGAAATAAATTCCTTCTATCAATTTTTAAGAAATATTTGTAGCATAAGTTTGTCATTCATGATTCATCAAACACAGGTTTTGCAAAACGATCTTGAAAATAATCTGTATTTAAATGTAAAAAAAACTTATGAGGAGAATAATACTAACTCTAGAGTTTACAATGGTTTACGTCATTTAGAGGGAATAATATAAAGCTGTCCCTGACTTCCTACGGTAATTAGTGTCTCTTTTATGGTACCATAAAATGCTCTAATGGTAATGTTGTGGGAAGTCATTTTTTTTTATCAACTGCTAAAATTAATTTAGATGTTGTCACTAAAAATAGAGAGATGTATAAGTATGTCAGCATTCAGGATGCAGCAGTGCAGCACATGCCTGCCTGAACCCAACTTTTATTTTTCTGGAGGCTCAGATTTAAGGCCTGATTTTGTTGTCTCCTCCCTCAGAGTAAGTAAAGTATCTCATTGACATTCATTCAATTATTCTTATGGAGGTGAAAAAGGAGAGGATCTGAAGGAAAGGAGATCCAGGTTAAAAAATGAGAGGAAAAGAAATAATTATGGAGATACTTGAAATTTTTTAATTGTTTGGCTTTTTAAAACTCTTAATATTAGTCTATAAAGTTCTAAATTTGATGGCTAAGCTTGTCTTTCAAAGTTCGTTTTAAAGCAAGGTAATTTTTAAATAATGTTTCTGTATAGTTGCTAATAAGACTATAATATTAGAGAAGAGAGAGAAAAAAACAAATACAGAACAAAACCAAAGACAGGAAGAAATAAAAAAAAAGAGAAAGCCTGAAAGTCTGACAAGCTGCTACACTGTTAGAGATGGTGAAAGTTTCTCAGCTCTTCAGCAGCTCAATTCATCTTACTGACCTTTTCCTCTTACTATTACTGTTCATTTTTGCCTCTGTTTGCTTACACCTGTGTTCTTATTTTTCTTTCTAAATTTTTATCTTTATATGATCTTTCATGTTACATCTTTCAATCAGCCTAATAATATCTGTGATAACCTTCACACTTATTCCTATTTCCATTACATGGGTAAAGCTAATGCATCTGAGAACATCATGACCTACCCAACCCTGAAAATAGCATCTCTCCACCAGGACAGAGAGTTTCTCAAAATTTTTGTCTGAGAGCAAATATTAGAGTGGGGCTAAATGCTCTCAAGCTATATAAAGATGGCTGTGGAGACCAAAGCCACTCTATTTTGGAATCTAATCTGCCATAATGGCTTCTAATTAATCCCTGTTCCTGGAAGACCCCTAAGATTTCAGTCCATCTATTGTTCCTTGTGTAAGAGCAGGTACTTACCATAAATCCTGCCCTTAAGTTAATAACCTTGATGTTATTGTACTTCAATTTTTCTACACATGCCTTCTGAACTACCCCTCTCCTATGGTCTGCAGGATAATGGCATGGGGATCCACCATCTTGTCTCACTGCTACCAATGAAACGGACGTGTCCTCTTTTGTAAGTCCCTGCTAAATGCTTCTTTCTAAGAAACTGGATTTGTCAGCCCCTTTCTTTGGCCTCAGATTCCTTGGAGTTTAGGGGCAGGTTTGCATAGGACTTATCCACTATAGAACTATGGAACAATTAGAACAATTAACTAATCTGTTTCTGGAAGTATATTTTAATAATCTCCCAATAATTCTACAATTATAAATATGGTGACAGGCACAAAATTGCAGCCCTAGTTTGGAAGAGGTCTGGGATTACATCCAACTACTAATCATGAGAATAAAATCATAGAAATGCAAATACATTTTAAAAGATAGCATATTTTATCATTTAGTGAAGATAAGTCTAATTGTTCAACAGATGATTTTCACTTTCTGGACTGACAGGATGACGGTATTCAGAAATCAAAATCAAAGTTAGTGCAGGACCGTATGACTGTTCTGGAATGGGAATGTGAGTTAAAATGATGTTTCTTTTAGTCAGACACATTTATAAGTTAGTATTTTTTTTTTTTTTCTTTTCCATCTCTCTCTTTCTCTGCCTTGGCAATCCTAGAAACCATGGAAAGCAGCCATTAGAAGGTGAAGGGAAACCCCTGTCTGGCTGCACTGATTTTTCACAAATGAGAATAAATTCCTATAGTACTAAGTCACTGATAATTCACTGTTTGTTGCCACAAAAGAATGTAGCTGATCCTAATATCTATATTTAGTGCAATGTCCTAGAACATACTTTGTATTAGATAATTATCATGTTATAGTTTCTATTAAGAAAGTATATTCTTTCTATTAAGAAAGAAGGTAGGTACTTTCTGTTAAATGGTAATTATCATGTTATGATAGTATTCTGGAAAGTAGACCCACAGAATGCTATCATAACATGATCATTATCATTTTATAGAAAGTATCTACCTTCATGGATAATGATCTTTATGAAAATAAAATCAGGCAAATATGATAGAAGACACATTGGATATTTATTAATTTCCTTTGGCTCACTGTGTAGTATATTTTAACATGACAGTAAATCAGTAATTTTCATTTAGATATACTACGTCTTTTAATTTATGCTCTTACATAAGCAGTAATGTCTTTAGCTTAATTTCCAGAGCTCTCCATGACTTAAATAGTTAAGAAAATAGAAATAATTTTAGAAGATAAGATAAGGTAGAGAACTGGAACAAAAAAGAACTACAAAAAATGAAGAGAAGGAGAAAATTGTCTTTGGAGTTTTTTTAAATTATACTTTAAGTTCTGGGGTACATGTGCAGAATGTGCAGGTTTGTTACACAGGTATGTTCCTTTCCTCAATAGACTGCTCTAGTACTAGTAAATGTTTTTAAGACTTTTAAATAGAGGAGCTGAAATCGGTGAATATATTAAATGACTCAAATAACCAAGAAGCTAGGTAGTGAATAAAGGCATGTTAATATGTCAAAACTGTAGACATCAAGCAAGGTTTGACCACCTATCCTGCTGGAAGTTTTAGGAGAAGATCTGAGAAAAATAACTGCATACAGCTTCCATAATTAAAGAAGTCATTTATCAGATAAAGATCCTTAAATTTGTTAGTTAGTAGGCCTAACTGGTGTTCATAGGTGAACTTTTAAAGCACGTGTAACAGTTGTTATAAACTCTACTATCTAATTGTACGTATTATGAGAACAGCACATGTATTTGATGTCCTCAATGTATGCTTTGTTAAAGAAGTGCAGCAGTGTGTTTCAGCAGTGCAAGTAAACTCAAGTTTCTCTTTAAATGATCATGATAAATTTGACTGGTAAAAAACTAGTCTTTAATGTGACTAGAGTAGTTTTTATTTTTTTATATAGGTGTCTACTTATATCTATTTTTATACTTTTTTTTTTTTTTTTTTTTTTTTTGAGACGGAGTTTCACTCTTGTTACCCAGGCTGGAGTGCAATGGCGCGTTCTCGGCTCACCGCATCCTCCACCTCCTGGGTTCAGGCAATTCTCCTGCCTCAGCCTCCTGAGTAGCTGGGATTACAGGCACGCACCACCATGCCCAGCTAATTTTTTGTATCTTTAGTAGAGGTGGGGTTTCACCATGTTGACCAGGATGGTCTCGATCTCTTGACCTCGTGATCCACCCACCTCGGCCTCCCAAAGTGCTGGGATTACAGGCTTGAGCCATCGCGCCCGGCCTATTTTTATACTTTTTAATATATTATGCTTACCCATGTCATCCTGATAGAAAATGGCTCCCTCTATGAAGAAAAAGTAAAATGAAATCCATATCTCCGTTAGTCGTTTCGCTGTGACAATATTTTTTTTGCCGTTAATTGGATAATCAATCTGTGACTTGGGTGCAGTATGCTAGATTTGGGTTCAGGATTGTTCTATGTTTCTCTGATTCTAAAACAAAGGTGAAATAAATAGCAGTCATTGGGGGCGTGCTATTTTTGTAGCATATAGCAGAATGTAAGAGGGCAAATGAAGTATGTAACACCTTTCAAAGTTCCTGCCTGGCATAGCACCATTTCATGTCTGTGTGGGTTTCCTTTGTTAAAGCAAGTTGTGTAACCAAGACCAAAGTTAATGGGGTATAGATGTATAGTCTACTTTTCTGGGAGTTCCCACAGAATCCTTGACATATAAATATATTTATATTTAATTAGATAATCACATGTATTTTTGTTTATATCTTGACAATAAATTAACCCTATAAGTGAATAATATTCATTTAAAACTATTAGAGAATGATGTGTTCCTTTTCTTTATTATATGAACATTTAAAATCACTATGTAAAAGTGCTCATATGCAAATTAAATCTAAATAACTGCATTCATAAAGCTACATTTATGTACAATATTCTGACCATTATGAATATTAAGATTATTATAGTTATGCAAATACCATTTAAATTTACTTTTATGTGTTACTTAAATTATAGCTTCATATAGTCACAGTAAAGTTATTTGAAATATATTATCTTTTAAAAATGTATTCATGTTATACAAAGTACATATGGGTGTTTGTATATATTAAAATCTTGTCTTAAATTTAATAATGTCTCTAATAACAACTAAGTAACTACTATTAATAATATTTTCCAGGCTGGGCATGGTGGTTCACACCTGTAATCCCAGCACTTTGGGAGGCCAAGGTGGGTGGATCATTTGAGATCAAGAGTTTGAGACCAGCCTGACCAACATAGTGAAACCCTGTCTCTACTGAATACAAAAAAAAATTTGCCAACTGTGGTGGTGCATACCTGTAATCCCAGCTACTTGGGAGGCTGAGGCAGGAGAATTGCTAGAACCCGGGAGGTAGAGGTTGCAGTGAGCTGAGATTATACTACTGCAATCCAGCCTTGGTAACAATGAAACTCCATCTCAAAAAATAAAGATAAAAAATAAATATTTTTTCCATGAGAGTAATGAGTGCTTGAGCTTTGTGATGGCCATATGTATTTTATCCATGATGTAATACAAAGTAAGACAAGACTAGGTACATCATTTATTTAGTACACACCTTATGCCAGATTCAGTGCTCACTACTTTACTTGTATTATGTCTCTGTAATTTTCCAAGAGCTGCATGAATCTGAAACTATTATTGTCCTTTTTTTTTACAAATGAACAAATTTTGTTTAGATATTAAGTGATTGGCTCAAATGTACATAGTAAGTGCTAAACAGATATATTACTAGACATCAAAATGTCAAATGTAATCTTTTTTTGTGATCACATCTTCCACCACAATTAATTATTTAAAAAAACTAGCAATAAATTGAGCAAAAGTTATATTGCTAGAATAGATAACTCATGGTAATTAGCTATAACAGTAAGACTTTTTTTTTTCATATTATAGGCGTATTTTTTAAGACAAAAGTTTACCTAAGGGGACCTTACTTCTTTTGCTACTATAGTTTTATAACATAATTTGAAATCAAGAAGTGTGATGTCTCCAACTTGGCTCTTTTTTTTTGTCAAGATTGCATTGGTTATTTGGGGATTTTTGTGGCTCCATACCAATTTTAGAACAGGTTTTTCTATTTCCGTAAAAAATGTCATGGGAATTTTGATGGCAATTGCATTTAATCTGTAAATCTTTTTTTGTTAGTATAGATATCTTAACAATATTAATTTCTCCAATCCAGGAAGATAGTCTGCTTTCTGCAATTCAGACCATCTTCATGGCTCTTTCATGCATCATGTTTATCTAAAATAATCCAATAGATGCCTTGAAAACCTGCCAATTGATATTTTTCAAAAATAATAAATTATAAGAATTGATAGCATAAAAATGGCCACACTGCCCAAAGCAGTTTACAGATTCAATGCTATTTCTACAAAACTACCAACATCACACTTCAAAGAATTAGAGAAAACTATTCTAAAATTCATATGGAACCAAAAAGAGCCCAAATAGCCAAAGCAATCATAAACAAAAGAACAATGCTGAAAGCATCACACTGCTTAACTTCAAACTATACCATAAAGCCACAGTAAACAAAACAGTTTGGAACTGGTTAAAAAAAAAAAAAAAAGCAGAATAGAAAACTCAGAAATACAGCTACACAATGACAACAATTTGACGTTGTGTTAACCATTTGACAATGTTATCAACTATTTGACAGCAACGCTGACAAAAACAAGCAATGAGGAAAAGAACTTCCCATTCAAAAAATGGTGCTGGAATAACTGGCTAACCATATAGAGAATAGTGAAGCTGGACACTTACCTTTTACCATATACAAAATTTATCTCAAAAGATTTAAATGTGAGACTAAAATTGTAAAAATACTGGAAGATGACCTAATAAATACCCTTCTTGACATCTTCCTTGGCAAAAACTTTTGGCTAAGTCCCCAAAAGCAATTGCAATAAATCAGAAATTGACAAATGGGAACTAATTAAACTAAAGAGCTTCTGCACAGCAAAATAAACTATCAACAAAGTAAACAGACAACCTACAGAAGAAAATATTTGCAAATTATGTGTCAAGCGAGGGTCTAATACCCAGAAGCTATAGAGAATTTAAAAAAATCAACAAGCAGAAAACAAATAACCCATTTAAAAAGTTGGCAAAGACATAAATAGACACTTTTCAAAAGAAAACATACAAGTAGCCAAGAAATATAGTTTTTAAATACTCAGCATCATTAATCAGAAAAATGCAAATCAAAATCATGATAAGATACCATCCCACACAAGTCAGAATGCCTATTATTAAAAAGTCAAAAAACAACAGATGCTAATAATGCTGGGGAGAAAAGAGAATACTTATATGATGTTGGTAAGAATGTAAATTAGTCCATCTGGTGTCGAAAGCAGTTTGGATATTTTTTTGGAACTTTAAACAGACTACCACCAGCAACCCCATTATTGGGTTTATATTCAAAATAAAATAAATCAGTTGACCAAAAAGACGCATGTACTTCCGTGTTCACTGATGTACTATTCACAATAGCAAAAACATAGAATCAACACAAGTTCCCACCAGTGGTAGACTAGATAAAGAAAATGTGGTACATATAAACAATGGAATAATAGGCAGTCATAAAAAGAATGAAATCATGTCCTTTGCATCAACATAGTTGGAGCTGGAGGCCACAAAGCTAAACAAATGTATGCAGGCACAGAAAACCAAATACCATATGTTCTCACCTATAAGTGAAAGCTAAATATTTAGCACACATGGACATAAATATAGGAACAGTAGACACTGTGGACATTAGAGGGTGGATGGAGGTGGGGGCAGGTTCTGAAACTACCTATTGGGTACCATGTTCACCACTAGGATGATGGGATCCATATTCTAAACCTTTGAATCATGCACTACTCCCAATTGGCACATGTATTGCCTGTATCTAAAATAAAAGGTGAAATTTAAGAAAATTAAAAGTCTCCACCTCCCAAAATAAAATCTGATACATATATACCATGGAAATACTATGAAGCCCTATAAAAGAATGAGATGATGTCCTCCTCAGCAACATGTATGAAGCTGAAGGTCATTACTCTATGCTAATTAATGTAGAAACTGAAAATCAAAAACCACATGTTCTCACTTATAAGTGAGCATATGCAAGTACAAAGATTGGAACAATAGACACTGGGAACTCCAAATGGGGTGAGGGAGGGAGACAAAGTTTGAAAAACTATGCACTGAGTACCATGGTCATTTGGGTGATTGGAAATAGAAGCCCAGACTTCAGCATCATGCCATTTACCCACAACTATGTGCCTTGGGGATGTCTACATCCACAGCGTGTATCTCCTGAAGCTAAAATTTAAAGAAAGATAATGTTGTACCCCTTAAATATACACAATAGGTTGAATGTGGTGGCTCACACCTGTAACCCCAGCTCTTTAGAGGCCATGGTGGCTAGATACCTTGAGCCCAGGAATTTGAGACCAGCTTGAGGAACATGGCAAAAAACCCCTGTCTCTACAAAAAAAAAATTAGTTGGTCTTTTTGGTGTAGTCTTGGGAGGCTGAGGTGGAAGAATCACCTGAACCTAGAAAGTCGAGGCTGCAGTGAGTCATGATTGTGTCACTGCACTCCAGACTGGGTAACAGAGGGAGAACCCGTTAAAAATAAATAAATAAATAAATAAATAAATAAATAAATAAATAAATACAATAAAAAACAATGAGATATAACCTCATACATGTTAGGATGGCTGTTATCAAAAAGCAAACATATATTTTTTCAAAGTAAATGGAATCATTATCTTGAAGCGATATCTACACTCTCACGTTCATTATAGCATTATTCACAATAGTCAAAACATGGAAACAACCTAAGTGTCTGTCAGTGGATGAATGGACAGAAAAACATGGCATGTATGGGTGTGTAAAATGAAATAATATTCCACTTTTAAAATACTTCTGCCATCTGTGACAACATGGATAAACCTGGAGAACATTATGCTAAGAGAAATAAGCCAGGAACAGAAAGAAAAATACTGCATGATTTTCCTTATATGCAAAACCTAAAAAAAGTCAGATTCATAGAAGCAGAGAGTAGAATGGTAGTTCTGCTAGCTGGGGTGAGGGAAATGGGGAGATGCTAGTCTACAGGTATAAAGCTTCAGTTATATAGGATGAATAAGTTCTGGAGATCTAATATACAGTGTAGAGACTATATTAATATTTTAACGTACACTTGAAATTTGCTAAGATAGTAGATCTTAAGTGTTCTCACCACAGGGAAAAAATGGTGAAAGAACACAGAATATTATCATAATATGATTCTTAATTATCTGAAGTCATAGAGTGGTATAAGTTCTGTAATAAACAGAAGCTGAAATGCAATTGAGAATATCTCATATTACCAATGGGCAAAAAGAAAAAGATAAACTGGCTTACATACTGGATCTATATTATCTCTACTCAACAAAGGCTGAGTCAAATTATTGGCTTATTTTTTCATTATGACAAATATGCTTAAGTATTTGATGTTTCCATTTTATGGAATTGAGAATTTTACTCGTGTTGAAATTCACTAGCATGGCTTTTCATATGGAAATTTCTATTCATCAAAAATACCAAAATGAAAGTATAGTTTTTAATACTTCAGACTTTAAAGGGGATCTAGATCTTGCTGTTAAAAAATGTGTAATGCTCTGTAAAGCATTTCTGTTTATAAGAAAATTTATTTACCATAAATATGGTTTCTTTGAAAGCAAACACCTTTTAAACAATTGAACCGTAACAGATCTGAATATTTATAAAATATGTCGTAAGTAAAATGTTGAATTTCTATATAATAATTGCACATAAATTCGTATTTGGGAAATCCTTTTTGTACTTTATGAATTCAGTAATCTCTTGCTAATCTTCATTTCTCTCCAGACACATAGGCACATGTTAGCCAAAGCTTCCTTTATCCTGGACAGTACATTTACCATACTGTCTCAAAACTTTATTAAGCATTTTTATTTAATTATAGTTACAAACTTAACAGCTATTAATGATCATTGGAAACAATGGCAATTCTGCCTTTTAATATTTTTTCTATTTTATATGGTGCATTGAATCATGGACACTTAAAGTTGTACCACACAATTGTTGGGATGGAAAGGCATTTAAAAGTCACCAAGCCCAGTGAGTCATAACTTTACTTTGCCAAAGAAACTTTTATTTTCAGATAAGATTGTATATGGAACCCCAATAGTAGAACAGAAAGTACAGAAGCTCTGATCCAAGAGAAAGAAGCAAGCTTGGCTTCATCCCCCACAACAGGACTCTGAGGTTCCCCAGAATACAGTTTGATGATCACTGACCTGCGAATTTGTTCAATCTGCTCAAAATCTTTTTCTTAAATCTTTTTTTTTCTGTTTACATATGATTTTATTGCATCATTAATAATATGTCTAGGGACAGAGACATGATTCCTTGTAATAAAGACCATTGTTTTAGGGAAAAATGTATCAATTACTACAAAATAAAAAGTATTCTCTATATTAAACCTTCAAGAAGCACTTCCTTATTTATCTTTTTCTTGTTCTCTTTGGTGATTAAGTCATGGCAACAACTTTCCAGATATTTGAAGACAGTAAAGCCCTTATGACTTATATCACTCTGGGTCGAAATAAGCTTGGCTAACAGCAAAGGTGTTCAAATTTTCCTTCTGGAGAAGTGCAATACTTTCTGTCCCTTGCTTTGATCTTCCTGGATGAAACGATGTTCAGGAGACAAAGTGGCTCTGTCCTTTTGTTGTGGCCTTGAAGAAAAACAGAATCATATAGCAGAAGCTAGATGAAAATTGGATTCTGAATGTAGCAGTCATAGGAATATATATAAAAACTCTCAGTTTTGAAGTCCCTGGGATCAGATAGAGATGAAAAACCATACTGAAAACAAAGGGGACTAAAAAGGTAAATACATAAGATAAAAATAATTTGGGAGAAAAAATAAAGAGATCCAAAGTTAAATAAAACTTTATATAGAAGGGAAGAACATTTTATGGAGGACTTTTTCCTACAAAGAGAATGTGGTAAGTAAAATAATACGTGTATGTGTTCCATCTTACCTGGTATACTTGTTATAATTAATGAACAAACATAATATATCGTTATTAATTAGCATTGACAATGAATTCATGTTTTCCTGTTTGTTACCCAATGTCCTTTATGAGTTTCAGGATCCCACCCAAAATACCACATAACATTTAGTCATGATGTCTATCTAGGCTCCTCCTGACTGTGAAAGTTTCTCCAACTTTCTTTGTTTTATATGACCTTGACGGTTTTGAGGAATATTGGCCAGGTATTTTGTAGCATACTCCTTCGTTGAAATTTGTCTAATGGTTTTTCTCATAATTATACTGTGGTTATGGATTTAAGAGGGAAAAACCACAGAGGTAAATTGACATATTCGACATATTCATTACATCGTATCAAGGGTATTACCAATATAATTTATCGTTCTCAGTGTTGTTGATGTTGACCTTAATGATGTGTTTGAGGAAGGATTTGTCAGGTTTTTTCACCGTAAGGTTATTTTTCTTTCCCATGGCCTCTTTTCATACCTCCATCTTTGGAAGGAAGTCACATTACGCATAGCCCACTCTTAGGAAATAGAGTTAAGCTCCTCTCCTGAGGGCAGAGTATTTATATAAGTTCTTTGTAATTATTCTCCATGAAAGATACGGAACTGGTAAAAAAAGAAAAAATGTGAATCTTCCATCTCACTTTTATTTATAATTCATTCATATCAATTAAACTGCATCTCACTTTTATTTTTATTTTATCAATATAGACATATGAATGTTTATTTTATACTGAAGATTATTGTATAGTTCTACTTACTTGTTTCCTTGCTCCAATTCTGTCAGCTTTGGCCATTGAGAGCTTTTTCAGTTTGTTCCTGTGTTTTTTTGGCATACCCTATCAATGTGTCTTAGTGCATACATATTTACTTTTTGGCTATACAAGGCACTCCAGGCTCAGTTTGTACATTTCTGAAATGACACAGAGTCATTCTTCCAGAAAATCCTGGTTACTTTTATTCAACACACAACTATTATCTGTGTTAAGGTAAACATTACTTCATATTAATGTCTTTAGCTCTCATCCATTAACAAAATTGATCACTCTATACTACTCCCTTGGGTAATTTGTAAATAGCCACCGCAGTGGTAAGAAACCTGACTCCCACCATTTACAATATATTTACTTAATTTTTGAATTTTACTATGCATGTATAGCAGTATCATCATTTTAAACCACACCTTGTAAGAAACAGCCTTATTAGCAATGCAATGCATTATGTTCAATATCTTTTGCCTCTAGACTTACAGAAGCCATTCATTTCTAAACTTCCTAAGGTCAGCAAGTTTACTGTCCTATTTTCAGCAATGCCGCTTCATGTTTGTAATACAGATTCTTTTGTTACACTTTGCATTCCATTTTAGATCTTTTCTTCTAAACGCCTTTTTAAAAAATTTGCATACATTTTCAGTCTTTGTCCAGTGAAATTTTACAGGATTGACAAATGTGTAGTATCATGTGTCCACCACTGCAGCATCATACAGAATAATTTACCACTGTCAAAAATGCCCTGTTTTTCACCAATCTCTGAATATTTAATTATCTCTATAGTTTCTTTTCCAGCATGTCAAATAATTGGAATTACACAGTGTATATAATCTTTTCAAACTGGTTCTCTCATTCAGAAATGTGCATTTAAGTTTTCTGTGAGTCCTTTCATGGCTCAGAAGCTCTTGTCTTTTATTATTAAATAGCATTTCATTATATGGATATATCAGTTTTTTTATACATTCACCTACTGAAGAAAATTCTGATTGCTTCAATTGTGATGATTATGAATAAAACGGATATGAATCTTTGTGTTCAGGCTTTTGCATGAGCTTGAATTTTCATATTACTGCCTAGGAGTGTGATTGCTAGGTTATATGGTAAAACAGGTTTTAGATTTGTAAGGAATTGCCAAATCATCTTCCAAAATGACTATCCTATTTTGTATTTTCACTATCAGTGAATTATAATGTCTATTGTACCATATAATTGCAAGCATTTGGTATTGTTAGTTTCTGAAGTATTAGTCATTCTACTAGGTGTGCAGTGCTCTCTCACTGATGTTTTAATCTGCAATTTCCCAGTGCTGAATTATATTAATCATCTTATCCTATGCTTATTTGCAATCTGTGTATCTTCTTTCATGAGGTATCTGTTCAGGTCTTTTGCCCAATACTTGAGTTATTTTTAATCTTACTTTTGAGTTTCAAGAGTTCTTTGTATATATTGATATACAAGCTCTTTATCAGATATGTGTTTTTCACATATTTGCTTTCTAGTCTTATATTTGTCTTTGATCCTATAACAGATTTTTTAGAGAAGATTGTAATTTTTAAAAAATTCATCATGTCAATATTTTTTCATGAATTGTTCTTTTCGTGTTGCTAATATTATCATTTGATTGCTGACATATGTCCCATCCAGAAAAGTACATGTCCTATTAAAATTATATATTTCCATTTGTCTGAATGCTAACAAAATGTTTCACTAATTATATGCTTATTTGCTTTTCAATATTTTTAAGAAAGACTGGATCTCACCGTGTTGCCCAGTTTGGTCTCAAACTCCTGAGCTTATATGAGCTTCATCTCAGCCTCCCAAGTAGCTGGGACTATAGGCATATGCCTAGTTTCTGACCTGCTTATTTTCTAAATTGTACAACTAAGATCGAGGTGGCAAAGATTGTGTAAATACATTGTATATTAAAAAGTTCTATAGCTACTTTAAATTTTCTAGTACAACATATATATATTTACATATTTGACTATACTTAATCTGTAGCTAAAAGTGTATAAAGAATCCATGCCAAGATAAAAGTTACATGTATATATTGAGTTTTTAAAAGGTATTTCATACATAAAATTTGGAGTGAGAAATTTATACTAACAGCTAATCAAATTATTTAAGCTATGCTTTTATTTGAAAATTAAAATTTAAATGTAGATAGTTTGAGTGAATGAGGACAGAGAACATGTTGTCTGATATAGCTGGTTAATGGAGGGATGTGTTTAACTCAAATTATCCGAATAAACAATTTTCTTGATCACCTATCTGCATTTAAACACATAAATTAGTAAGTAATGCACATCAGTGATTACATACTTAAAAGATGTTTTTATGCTTTGAAGTACACTACTTCATGGATTAGTGTTATGTCCAATTTAGAAGAAAACCTCGTTCAGAATTATAGTTTTCCTTTTTTTTTAAACATAGTGACTAAAATCACAAATTGGGATGTCAAGATATAAGCAAGACTGGACTTGCAATACTTGCTTCAGTTTTGATCTTATCATTGTTCTCTCTTTGATAGCACTAAGTAACAAGTATAATTTGACTTGCCATGCACTTTTAAATAAACATTGAAAGTTTATTCTTCTAGTGTGAATTATTTATGTTACATAGACCTGATACTCAAGCGTTCATTCTCTTGATCATGTAACTAAGATTAATATCATGAGTCATATGCTTTGGTGGTTTATTGAAAATTATAAAATGCAATCCTGTCAATCTGGGAGTGGGAAAATTGGAAGATTGGCAGTGAGTAGACAACCAATTTTCTTTTACTCATTCATTTAAAGTTTCCAAAGACTGTTGCTAGAAAAAAGAGGAGACATTACCCACAAAAATGTTGAAGTTTGCATTTTAAAAATAACAATCAGTAATAACTTTAAATTATTGTAATTTTTTCATTCCTCAAGGCATTATAAATCATAATGTCAATGAAACCAGAGGCTTCCTTATTCTCTCAATATAAATAATAATGAATTCCAGATGAGTAGGTGAAAAGATATTTGCATGACTATTTAAATGCTTTGATTTAGAGTAGTCAGTGATCTCATAAAAGTACAGAATACAAGTGAAGGTAAACAGCATGAAACAGACACAATAATTTAACACAGGGTTTTTCACCAAATGCTTGAAAACATACACAGTTTATGAGCTAATAAACACTGCCTTTTATTTTCAACAAAATGTGTTCGAGAGGAAATCAAGTACTGTTTCATTGTGACTAAGGAAAGAACTTGAACTTCATAACTATTTGGAAGGTATTTATATGTATAATTATCAGTGATGTTGAATGTCCCCTTGCTAATTCTTCTTTAGATTATTTGGCAAAAATTTACAAATGTTCTTTCTCAATTCATGACAAATAGAGTATGGACCCAAGCATACAGAGATTAGCTCTATGGTTTAATCAATAACCATTTATTTATTATCTTTTATTTACTTATTTATTTAACTTTATGTTTAAATTTTATGGGTACCTAGTAAATATATATATATTTACGGGGTCCATGAGATATTTTGTTACAAGCATGTAATGAGTAATAACCACATCATGGTAAGCTGGGCATCTACCCCCTCAAGCATTTATCCTTTGTGTTACAAACAATCGAACTATAGTCTTTTAGTTATTTTTAAATGTACTATTTATTTTTGCAGTAAGTATTGGAATACTTCTTTTTAGGTAAGTAATATCCAACTTTATTAACTAAGAAGCACAAATTAAAACAATATGTTTTTCCCCATCAGATAAGAGTTTTAAAATGGGCAGACACTTTCTCACACACCATTGATAAAAATATAATGTAACACAGTGTTTCTGCCAAACAATTTGGAAAATACATTTAGAAACCCCCAAATTCGCTTTCACTCACTCCTCACCTCTAGAACTGGGTGTAGTTGCTCACACCTGTTATGGGAATAGGATAAGGCCAATAAAGCTGTCCCCTCCAGGAACTATCCTAGAGTACCTTTAAACTGTAGATTGAGTGGCTTTTTACAATTAGTCAGATGTTGATGTCAGTCAAGTTGCCTGTCCTTGAAGCCAGAAAATTACATGAGCATTCTTGGTACCTACAACTCATGTCAGAAACAAAAGAGGTATGGCAAAAATTATAGGAATAGCATTGTATTAGTATCCTTAGACACATATGACAAGATTATTTCTACTTGACAAGATTAATTCATACATAGACAAAATATAATACGGTCCATAAAGAAACTAGTTCAAGCAGTTAAAATAAGCCAATATTTATTTATAGTCACAATATTTATTGAAAGTAATAATTCTCACCAGAGAGAGAACCCAACAATAAGGCTTTTGGCATCCTATGCCATATTGGCTTCTGCTGATAGTGAGGTTTTTTGAGCACAAATAATTCACTAATATGTCATGCAATAATGAAATGATCATCCTCCCTTTTTATAAAATTACTCAGAAGGAATCAGAAGTTTAGAAGGATATTGACTAAGAATTTGAAAAACACATTCCTTATATATGATTAATGAAGCAAAAATTTGAAAAAGTGAAAAGTATTGAAACGAAGGAGAAAATACTTAGGGCAGCCAGAGAGAAAGGTCAGGTCACCCACAAAGGGAAGCCCATCAGACTCACAGCAGATCTCTCGGCAGAGACCCTACAAGCCAGAAGAGAGTGGGGGCCAATATTCAACATCCTTAAAGAAAAGAGCTTTCAACCCAGAATTTCATATCCAGCCAAACTGAGCTTCATAAGTGAAGGAAAAATAAAATCCTTCACGAACAAGCAAGTACTCAGAGATTTTGTCACCACTAGGCCTGCTTTACAAGAGCTCCTGAAAGAGGCACTACACATAGAAAGAAACAACCAGTTCCAGCCATCCTAAAAGCATACCAAATGCTAAAGACCATCAACAAAATGAAGAATGTACATGAACCAATGGGCAAAACAGCCAGATAGCATCAAAATGGCAGTATCAAATTCACACATAACAATATTAACCCTGAATGTAAATGGGCTAAATGCACCAATCAAAAGACACAGACTGGCAAATTGGATAAAAAACCAAAACCCATCAGTGTGCTGTATTCAGGAAACCCACCTCACACACAAAGATACACAAAGGCTCAAAATAAAAGGATGGAGGAAGATTTACCAAGCAAATGGAGAGCAAAAAAAAGCAGGAGTTGCAATTCTCATCTCTGATAAAATAGACTTTAAAGCAACAAAGATCAAAAGGGACAAAGAAGGTCACTACATAATGGTAAAAGGATCAATACAACAAGAAGAGCTAACAATTCTAAATATATATGGACCCAATGTAGGAGCACCCAGATATATAAGGCAAGTTCTTAATGACTTACAAAGAGACTTAGACTCCCACACAATAATAGTGGGAGACTTTAACACTCCACTGTCAATAGCAGACAGATCAACCAGACAGAAAATTAACAAGGATATCCAGGACTTGAACTCAGACCTGGAACAAGCAAACCTGATAGACATTTACAGAACTCTCCACCCCAAATCCACAGAATATACATTCTTCTCAGCACCACATCACACCTACTCCAAAATTGACCACATAATTGGAAGTAAAGCACTCCTCAGCAAATGCAAAACAACGGAAATCATAACAAACAGTCTCTCAGACCATAGTGCAATCAAGTTGGAACTCAGAATTCAGAAAATAACTCAGAACCGCACAGCTTCATGGAAACTGAACAACTGGCTCTTGAATGTTGATTGGATAAACAATGAAATGAAGGCAGAAATAAAGAAGTTCTTTGAAACCAACGAGAATGAAGACACAACATACCAGAATCTCTGGGACACATTTAAAGCAGTCTGTAGAGGAAAATATATAGCAATAAGTGCCCACATGAGAAAAGTGGAGAGATCCAAAATTGACACCCTATCGTCAAAATTGAAAGAGCTAGAGGAGCAAGATCAAAAAAGCTCAAAACCTAGCCGAAGACAAGAAATAACTAAGATCAGAGCAGAACTGAAGGAGATAGAGACAAGAAAAACCCTTCAAAAAATCAACAAATCTAAGAGCTGGTTTTTTGAAAAGATCAACAAAATAGACAGACCACTAGCCAGACTGATAAAAAAGAAAAGAGAGAACAACCAAATAGATGCAATAAAAAACGATAAAGGGGAAATCACCACAGATTCCACAGAAATTCAAACCATCATCAGAGAATACTACAAACAACTCTATGCACACAAACTAGTAAATCAGGAAGAAATGGATAAATTCCTGGACGCCTGTGTCCTCCCAAGCCTAAACCAGGAGGAAGCTGAAACTATGAATAGACCAATAACAAGGTCAGAAGTTGAGGCAGCAATTAAGAGCCTACCACACAAAAAAAGCCCAGGTCCAGATGGGTTCACAGCTGAATTCTACCAGACACACAAAGAGGATCTGGTACCATTCCTTCTGAAACTATTCCAAATAATCCAAAAAGAGGGAACCCTTCCCAAATCATTTTATGAGACCAACATCATCCTGATACCAAAACCTGGCAGAGACTCAACAAGAAAAGAAAACTTCAGGCCAATATCCATGATGAACATAGATGCAAAAATCTTCAATAAAATACTGGCAAATCGATTGCAACAGCACATTAAAAAACTTATCCATCATGATCAAGTAGGATTCATCCCGGGCATGCAAGGCTGGTTCAACATACGCAAGTCTATAAATGTAATTCACCACATAAACAGAAGCAAAAACAAAAACCACATGATTATCTCAATTGACGCAGAGAAGGCATTTGACAAAATTCAACAGCCCTTTATGCTAAAAACCCTCAATAAACTTGGTATTGATGGAACATATCTCAAAGTAATAAAAGCTATTTACGACAAACCAACAGCCAATATCATACTTAATGGGCAAAAACTGGAAGCATTCCCTTTGAAATCGGGCACTAGACAAGGATGCCCTCTCTCACCACTTCTATTCAACATAGTACTGGAAGTTCTAGCCAGAGCAATAAGGCAAGAAAAAGAAATAAAGGGTATTCAAATAGGAAAGGTGGAAGCCAAATTGTCTCTATTTGCAGACGACATGATAGTATACCTAGAAGACCCCATCACCTCAGCCCAAAAGCTCCTGCAACTGATAAGCAACTTCAGCAAAGTCTCAGGATATAAAATCAATGTGCAAAAATCACAAGCATTCCTATACACCAATAACAGACTTAAAGAGAACCAAATTAAGAACGAACTGCCATTCACAATCGCTACAAAGAAAATAAAATACCTAGGAATACAACTCACGAGGAATGTAAGGGACCTCTTTAAGGAAAACTACAAACACCTGCTCAACGAAATAAGAGAGGACACAAACAGATGGAGAAACGTTCCATCTTCGTGGTTAGGAAGAATCAATATTGTGAAAATGGCTATACTGCCCAAAGTAATTTACACATTCAATGCTATCCCCATCAAACTACCATTGAATTTCTTCACAGAACTGGAAAAAACCACCATGAATTTCATATGGAACCAAAAAAGAGCCCGCATAGCCAAGTCAATTCTAAGCAAAAAGAACACAGCGGGAGGCATCACGCTACCAGACTTCAAACTATACTACAAGGCTACAGTAATCAAAACAGCATGGTACTGGTACCAAAACAGAGATATAGACCAATGGAACAGAACAGAAACATCAGAGGCAACACAACATATCTACAACCATATCATCTTTGATAAACCAGACAAAAACAGGCAATGGGGAAAGGATTCCCTATTTAATAAATGGTGTTGGGAAAACTGGCTAGCCATGTGCAGAAAGCAGAAACTGGACCCCTTCCTGACACCTTACACTAAAATTAACTCCAGATGGATTAAAGACTTAAATGTAAGACCTGACACCATAAAAACCCTAGAAGAAAATCTAGGCAAAACCGTTCAGGACATAGGAGTAGGCAAGGACTTCATGAACAAAACACCAAAAGCATTGGCAACAAAAGCCAAAATAGACAAATGGGACCTAATCAAACTCCACAGCTTCTGCACGGCAAAAGAAACAGTCACTAGAGTGAATCGACAACCATCAGAATGGGAAAAAATCTTTGCAGTTTACGCATCTGACAAAGGGCTGATATCCAGAATTTACAAAGAACTCAAACAGATTTACAGAAAAAAAACAAACAAGCCCATTCAAAAATGGGCAAAGGATATGAACAGACACTTTACAAAAGAAGACATACATGAGGCCAACAAACATATGAAAAAGTGCTCATCATCATTGGTCATTAGAGAGATGCAAATCAAAACCACATTGAGATATCATCTCACACCAGTTAGAATGGCGATCATTAAAAAATCTGGAGACAACAGATGCTGGAGAGGATGTGGAGAAATAGGAACACTCTTACACTGTTGGTGGGAGTGTAAATTAGTTCAACCATTGTGGAAGACAGTGTGGCGATTCCTCAGGGACCTAGAAATAGAAATTCCATTTGATCCAGCAATCCCATTACTGGGTATCTATCCAAAAGACTATGAATCGTTCTACTATAAGGACACATGCACACGAATGTTCATTGCAGCACTGTTTACAATAGCAAAGACCTGGAACCAACCCAAATGCCCATCGATGATAGACTGGACTGGGAAAATGTGGCACATATACACCATGGAATATTATGCAGCAATCAGAAATGATGAGTTTGTGTCCTTTGTAGGAACATGGATGAATCTGGAGAACATCATTCTCAGCAAACTGACACAAGAACAGAAAAAGAAATACCGCATATACTCACTCATAGGCGGGTGAGAAAAATGAGAACACATGGACACAGAGAGGCGGTCTACTATACACTGGGGACTGTTGGGGGAAATGGGGGAGGGACAGCGGGGGGGGGCTGGGGGGATAGCCTGGGGATGAATACCAAGTGTGGGTGAGGGGGAGGAAGGCAGCAAAACACACTGCCATGTGTGTACCTATGCAACTATCTTGCACGTTCTGCACATGTACCCCAAAACCTATAATGCAATAAAAATTTAAAAAAAAAAAAAAAAAAAAAAAAAAAAAAAAAGAAAAAGTGAAAAGTAACAAGAAAAACACTACAAAACAATAAATCCAGAAGATTAAATTATTAGTTTTGATTTCTTCCTGGTTACAATTAAGGAGCAAGTTCCTAGTCATAATATGATACTTATTGTAAAATTTTACTGAGGTTTGAATTTACAACTAGTATTACTGAGGTGGGAGGATCACGAGGTCAGGAGATCAAGACCATCCTGGCTAACAGAGTGAAACCCTGTCTCTACTGAAAATATAAAAAATTAGCCAGGTGTGGTGGTGGGCGCCTGTAGTCCCAGTTACTCGGGAGGCTAAGGCAGCAGAATTGCTTGAATCCAGGAGGTGGAGCTTGCAGTGAGCCAAGATCGTATCACTGCACTCTAGCCTGGGCAACAGAGCAAGACTCCCATCTCAAAAGAAAAGAAGTATTACCTGAAGAGATTGTTTAGTTTCCTATTGCTGTTATAATAAATTATTACAAATTTAGGGGCTTAAAACAACACACATTTATTCTCTTAAAGTTCCAGAAGTGAGAAGTCCAAATGGACCACTAAGCTAAAATTAAAATGTCAGCTGGGAAGTGTTTTTTTCTGGAAACTCTAGGGGAGAGTCAGTTTCCTGCACTTTCCAATGTCTAGAAGTTATCTAGATTTCTTGGCTTGTGGCCCAATGCTACTCAGATCTCTGCTTTCATTGTCATATCTTCTCTAATCTGACTGTCCTACCTCCTGCTTTCCTTATAAGAAACTTCTTTATAAGAACCTTATAAGGAAGCTCTTATATGGTGATTACAATGGGATTTTTTCAGATAATCCAGGATAATCTTCCTATTTTAAGTCTCTGAAGTCAGTGATATCTGCAAAGTCTCTTTTACCATGGAAGGTAGCATGTTCAGATTCTAAAGATGAGAAGTGAATAACTTTGAAGGGCCATTACTCTCCATACCACTAGCTTATGACACTGCTTTTCATGCAAAGCAAGGTGCTGTTCATAGGAATAGTATTGTACATGGAGAAAAAAGAATGTTTGTTCCAACTTATGACTCTAATATCACTGTCACATGTTCTGTAAGCCAATAATTGTTAGCATCATTTTTCTAAACTCTATAGCATCGAATATGACTCCCTTGATTACCTCCCAGGTATGCTGTAAAAATTCAATGACATAATCTAGGTAAAATGTATTCTGCAAGGTGTACATAATTTATAAAAGGTGAGGTTTTATTAACAATACTGAGCAAATTAAGGACCCCAACAAAATAAATAAATATTATATATTCAACGGCCTGTCAAATTCCATTGAGAAAAGGGAACCCAGAAATGACACTTTCACAAATTTCTTTCTCTTTTTTTTTAAGATAAAAATATTTCTTTCTTTTTTCTTTTTATCATACTTTAGGTTCTGGGGTACATGTGCAGACCATGCAGGGTTGTTGCATAGGTACATATGCGGCAAGGTGGTTTGCTGCCTCCATCCCTCCACCATCTATAACTGGCATTTCTCCCCACATTTCCCCTCCCAATCTTCCCCAACCCCACTGTCCCTCCCTTAAGCCCCGCAACAGACCTCAGTGTGTGATGCTCCCCTCCTTGTGTCCACGTGTTCTCATTGTTCAACACTCGCCTCTGAGTGAGAACACGTGGTGTTTGATTTTCTGTTCTTGTGTCAGTTTGCTGAGAATGATGGTTTCCAGATTCATTCATATCCCTACAAGTACACGAACTCATCGTGTTTTTATGGCTGCATAGTATTCCATGGTGCATATGTGCCACATTTTCCCTGTCCAGTCTATCATCAATGGGCATTTGGGTTGGTTCCAGGTCTTTGCTATTGTAAACAGTGCCATGATGAACATATGTGTGCATATATCTTTATAACAGAACGATTTATAATCCTTTGGGTATGTACTCAGTAATGGGATTGCTGGGTCAAATGGAATTACTATTTCTACATCCTTGAGGAATCGTCACACTGTCTTCCACAATGGTTGATCTAATTTACACTCCCACCAACAGTGTAAAAGCATTCCTATTTCTCCACATCCTCTCCAGCATCTGTTGTCTCCTGATATTTATTGATCGCCATTCTAAAGAATTTCTTAAAGTTTGTGCAAGTAATCTCTTTGCAGCATTTCCCATAAGTTTAATAGAAGACACTATTGACACTGCAAATGGAGATAAATAAAAATGTGAGAGGCAAGAGTACAGTGTGAAGAACAGCACTTGTGACATTGCATTTTAGACATGTGGCTTACGGGGTTGAAACTGTTTATGTGTACTTAGGAAAACGGTCTGACAACTGTTTATTCCATTCTGCTAAATGGGAAAATAGCAAGCCAACTGTGCTGCTTACTGCATCTACTCCTTAACATAGAACTTTGAGATATTTTTATTTGGCTTTGGGAAGTAATCAACATATTCCTTGGAAACCTAAGGATTAATAACCACAATAATTAATTCTGACTCCTACAAGATCTCTTAGAAGCACTCAACAAATCATCAGGGCCTTAGACAAATTGATGCAAGAATTTAAGAAAATATGCTAGAGTATCAAGTGTGCTGAGTTGGGAGAGTGAATCACTTAAATTATAGCCCTTTAAACAATCTTCTCATCTTACTTTGTTTTGTCTTTTACCTTTCTCTTTATAATTTAATTGCATCAATTGCTTTGAGTACATTACCTGAAGTAATGTTTTCATTTTTCAGGTTTTTATTGATATCGGCAATTTGTAAACATGTTTAAATCAATTTCTCACATCTCCATATTTTTACACGTGGAATTAAACTCCTTTTGTTGATGTTGCCATAGATACCTGGCCTTCTATTATATTAGCCTTTAGATTTCTTTTCTCTGAAATATATCTCTGTTTGTAAGCTTTATGAGAAATTTTCCAACAATACACATAAGCTTATCTCAGGAGAATAGAGTGTGAGGTAGAAGAGGGAGTAAAAGAAGGGAGGGAAGAGAAATAGAATAAGAGTAATGTATATTACTTAAGTGCACTATAGTTTTCTGCTATGTGATATGCAATATTTTATAGGTTAAATAAATTTTTAACCTATAAAGACAATTGTTTACACCTGTCATGTGCAACAGCGTACCTAAAGTACAGATGTAAAAGTCAAGTTGTACATCATACGATGCATACATCTTTAAATTCACCAAAAACTATGCAACAAAATTACTTTGTAGCCCGGCTTTTTTAAAGATGTGAAAAAAACGAAGGAAGAAGAAAATAAACTTTTCATTTGAGCCACATAAAACATCAGGACCAGATAGGCGTTGGAATGAAATGGCATTCTTGTCACACCTCTTGAGCTAAAGTAATTACCTCTTGAAACCTCTTACTTTGTGGGCTCTTGACTAACTGATGCCAAGTAGCAACACAATACCATAAACCTTATAGTTCAACAATACACCACCAATGATAGAGCAATGTTATTTCTGTAAACCAATGAGAATTCATGACAAACAACTTTTGTAATTGCCCACTTCTGATTCATCCCTTTTTCTTCAAAAACCTGAATTTCTCTTTTGTTCTCTAATAATACACTCCCCAAGGTGACTTGGAAGTGTGTCCTGGTCTGCAGTACTCAACCTTGGCCCAAATAAACTATTATGTTAATTTTGCCTCAGCTTCCTTTTAGGTTGCTGACACATGGTAAAATGAACAAAATATCTTATACATATACATACTTCATATACATACTATGCCATTCTGGGCCATTTGCCATTCCTGTGCTTCACTACTTCATCTGCTACATGGAATTAGTACAAACCTCAGAGGGTTGCTGTGAATGAAAATTAGGAGAGGATGTCTAATGATTCAAGTACAGTGCCTGGCAGCGGAGGCGATTAATAGTGAATTTAAAAAAAAGAGGAAGGAAATATGAAAAATGTTAACAACCATTCATTACATTTACAACTTCTTGCTCTCTTCTTTTTCTTTGTTTTGGAACTGAACAGTTATATATGAAATGAAGACTTAATGTTGGCTAATATTCAGGGAGAAAAGGACAATTAACAAGGTCTGTTGATGGTTTCAGGATACCAGGCTTCTATTCTGAGCTGAAACACTAACATCGGGGCTTCCTTTTTATCATTCTCAAATGTCGTTTGGAGCTAGATTTATTAGATTTAGAGTCTTCCATAAGTACATTTTTATACAATCTACATGTCTAAAGTAATTTATACTTTTCCAGTTAAAATTTTACAACTGCTATGATTGAACACATCCAGAAAAGGATAGCCTATTATCTGCAAAAGGGAACTCGTTTCATCTTCAAACATTTTTGAATGGTAGAACACTTATTTTGTATTGAACGGTCATCTGCCTCCCTATAGTAGCCTCTTGGATGTGTTGATATGAAAATTTTTAAAAAAATATCATGGAAACTCGTTGTACAATTTTTTTCTAGGCACTTTCTAGACATCCTGAAAAAAGGAACTTCTGTTCAGAGTAATTATAAGTCTTAATAATTGTAAGAGAGACAGAATTCTAATTAATTAATATCATAATTACTTTTCTGTTGCAATTGGATTTTTATTCATTTTATTTACATGCACAGCTAGTTTAATAGCTTTTACTGAATATGTGATTTGAACTAATTGACTGGAGAGTCAAATAATCAAATCAATGCTGCATAGAGATGTGAAGTAAATTTCTACTTTTATGGAATTTAGCTGGTCATTAGCCTGCTTTATGAAAGTTTTAACTAATTCTTACTGACCTTTTCGCCCTGTACTGTCCCTTTTAGGTTATTCTGCTGAGATGAAAAAGCTTAGTGTGGCAAATGAGATTACTGAGTAGACAGTAGCATAATCTATCCTCCAATAGTTGCTTGTTTGTTAAAGAGGTCTTTCTGTGGGAAATTTGTTTTATTCTACTATCTCTCTTACGGTCACTATGTTCATATAACCTTTGACTTTTATTTCAAGGATTTCCAGTTATTTTTGATGAGAAGTATTCACTTTTAGAATATTTCAAAATGAATTTTGACTTTCTATTTTGTGATAATGCGAAAAGGTGAATGTGAAAGTCACATGCAGTTGTAAGAAATGATTCAGTAAGATCTCTTATACTGTTTTCCTAGTATTCCCCAATGGCAACATATTGTATAACTATAATACAATTTCACAACCAGAATACTGACACTGATACAATCTACTTAATTTATTCAGATTTCACCAGTTTTAAATGAACTCATGTAGGCTAGCATAAGGGCAGATTTAGTTCTATGCATTTTTATCACCATGTGTACCTTTGTGTGACCACTGTCACAATCAAGATACAGAACAGGGTCATCCCCATTGGAATGCCCGCAGATATACCCACAGGCATCTTGATGTTCTTGTCATTGTCCTCATCCTCCTCCCTCTCGTCCTCTTTCTCCTTGGAAAAGTTGCTACTGGGGAGAAAACAATATTTTCAACAAACAGTGTTAAAATAACCAGATAGACAAATATTTATTTTGTATTGCTTAAAAAAGGAAACTCAACCCTTCCCTCACACAAAATACAAAAATTCACTTTACTTACTTTAGTCCAAATGCATCATAGATCAAAATATATTAAGCTTCTGGAAGAAAACATAGGAGAAAAATCATAGTAATCTTGAGTTAGACAAACATTTCTTAAGTAATATGCGAAATGCACAAATGATTAAAATTTGATAAATTGAATATAGTTAAAATAGGCATGTTAGATATTGTAGATTGCAGAGTTTAACTAAGATATTTCTTTTTTTAATAGCTTTATTTTTAAATAATAATATCTTTTAAATAATTTCTTTCTTCCTTATTTCTTTCAATTTATTTATTATACTTCAAGTTCTGGGATACATGTGCAGATAGTGGAGGTTTGTTACATAGGTATACAAGTGCCATGGTGGTGATTTACTGCATCCATCAGTCCTTCATCTACCTTAGGTAATTCTCCTAATGCTATCCCTCCACAATCCCCCCACCCTCTACTATTCCTCCCATTGTGCCCCACCCCACAGGCCCTGGTGTGTGATGTCCCCCTCCCTGTGTTGTGTGTTCCCATTGCTCAACACACACTTATAAGTGAGAACATGCAGTGTTTGGTTTTCTGTTCTTGTGTCAGTTTTCTGAGCTCGATGATTTCCAGTTTCATCGATGTTCCTGCAAAAGACATGAACTCATCCTTTTTTATGACTGCATGGTATTCCACGGTGTATATGTGCCATATTTTCTTTATCCAGTCTATCATTGATGGGTGTTTGGGTTTGTTATAAGTCTTTGCTATTGTGAACAGTGCAGCAATAAACATATGTGTGCATGTGTCTTTATAATAGAATGATTTATAACCCTTTGGGTATATATCCAGTAATTGGATTGCTGGGTCAAGTGGTATTTCTATTTCTAGATCCTTGAGGAACCCCCACACTGTCTTCTACAATGTCTGAATTAATTTACACTCTCATCAACACTGTAAAAGCATTCCTATTTCTCCACATCCTCTCCAGCATCTGTTGTCTCCTGATTTTTAATGATAGCCATTCTAACTGGAGTGAGGTAGCATCTTAATGTGGTTTTGATTTGTAATTCTCTACTGTCCAGTGATGATGAACTTTTTTCATTTGTTTGTTGACTACATAAAAGTCTTCTTTTGAAAAATGTCTGTTCATATCCCTTGCTCACTTTTTGATGGGGTTGTTTTTTTCTTGTAAATTTGTTTAAGTTCCCCATAGATTCTGGATATTAGTCCTTTGTCAAGTGGGTAGATTGCAAAAAATTTTTCCCATTCTGTTGGTTGCTGGTTCACTCTTTTGATAGTTTCTTTTGCCATGCAGAATTTCTTAAGTTTAATTAGATCCCATTTGTCTATTTTGGCTTTTGTTGCCATTGCTTTTGGTGTTTTAGTCATGATGTCCTTGCCTATGTCCTGAATGGTATTGCCTACATTTTCTTCTAGGGTTTCTACAGTGTTAGGCCTCATGTTTAAATCTTTAATCCATTTGGAGTTAATTTTTGTATAAGGTGTAAGGATGGGATCCAGTTTCAGCTTTCTGCACATGGCTAGTCAGTTTTCCCAACACTAGTTATTAAATAGGGAATCCTTTCCCCATTGCATGTTTTTGTTAGGTTTGTCAAAAATCAGGTGGTTGTAGATGTGTGGTGTTCTCTCTGAGGGCTGTCTTCTGTTCCATTGGTCTATATCTCTGTTTTGGTACTAGTACCATGCTGTTTTGATGACAGTAGCCTTTTAATATAGTTTGAAGTCAGGTAGTGTGATGCTTCCAGCCTTGTTATTTTTTGCTTAGGATTGTCTTGGCTATCCAGGCTCTTTTTAGGTTTCAGGTGAAATTTAAGGTGTTTTTTTCCAATTCTGTGAAGAAAGTCATTAGATTGATGAGGATAGCATTGAATCTATAAATTACTTTGGGCAATATGGCCATTTTCACAATATTGAGTCTTCCTAACCATGAGCATGGAACGTTTTTCCATCTGTTTGTGTCCTCTCTTATTTCCTTGAGCAGTGGTTTATAGTTCTCCTTGAAGAGGTCCTTCACATCCCTTGTTAATTGTATTACTAGGTATTTTATTCTCTTTGTAGCAATTATGAATGGGTGTTCACTCATGATTTGGCTCTCTGTCTGTTATTGGTGTATAGGAATGCTTCAGATTTTTGCACATTGATTTTGTATCCTGAGACTTTGCTGAAGTTGCTTATCAGCTTAAGGAGATTTGGGGCTGAGATGACGGGGTTTTCTAAATATACAATCATGTCATCTGCAAACAGGGACAATTTGAAGTCCTCTCTTCCTATTCAAATACCCATTATTTCTTTCTCTTGCCTAATGGCCCTAGCCAGAACTTCTGATACCATATGAGTGCTGAGAAAGGGCATTCTTATAAAATTAAAAAGCTACTTATTGTAGCCCAACAATCTCACTACTATTTACCCAAGTTAAATAAAAATCAACAGACAAAAACCCCTATTCTAATACTTAGACACTTTATTCATAATTGTTCCAAACTCAAAATTACCCAATTGTCTGTCAACTGGAGAATGAATACATAAACTCTGGTACATCAATAAAATAAAATAGTATTAAGTAAAAAAAATATATATATTGTTAACACACGTGACAATATGGATGATCCTCAGATACCATATGATAGGTTAATCTACCTTCTTTAACCTAAAGAAGCCAGATTCAAAGGCTACATATAACAATTTAATTTTATTTGTATGCTAATGTGGAAGAGAAAAATTTAAGAACAGCAAAAGATTAGGAGTTTTCAAAGACTGTTTGACAAATGTTGGACTACAAAAGCCCAGTTAGGAATTTCTGGTATGACTGAATTGTACTATATTTTAATTATGGTGGAGACTAAAGAACTGTAGGTGTTTGTAAAAATTCACAGTACTACATGCCAAAAAGAGTATACCTTACCACATGTAAATTGGCATTAAATATAAAATATGAGCTAAGTCAAAAAATGATATGATAAAACTTGGATATTAATCTTGAAAAATGGGTTTGAAATCTATATTTAGTAATATAATATTCATAAATTTCAGACACTGAATATAAAATACAAAACTTTAAAAATTTTGGAAGAAAATACAATATGTTTATAATTTAGGATAAGAAAGACCTGCATAACAAGTCCCAAGATATAAAAAATTATAACGACAGATGCCTTTGATTACATAACATTAACATTTTTATATTACAAAATATGTCAGAAACAAATTTTAAAAACCAATAACAGACTGGAAAGTATTTAAAGCATATATCAGAAATAAAGAATATGTGGAAAAATAATGTAAAGGAGAAAATAAGATAAACCTTAACAAAACAACTTGAAAAATTTGTGGACAGAAAAATCACAAAACAGTATGTCAAAATTACTTTTAAACATATGCAAATATTTAACCTCACATGCTATTTGGAAAATAAAAGCAAAGATAATTATATACTTTTCTCCCACAGACTACAAAATAAAAAGGAAGAGAAATAGATACATCTGATATATTTGATAAACTCCAGAATTGGCCAAGTCATGAAAAAGCCCTCATGAGTATTTCAAAGGACTGTTAATTGGTTTAGTGTTCTTGGAAAGCAATATCACCGTATCTGTTATGTTTAAAATATCCATAATTTTACATTTAGAAATGCTTTCTCAAAATATCTTAAAAAAATATTTGTGCAAAGAGAAACACATTGCATTTTTATACTCCTTTTTTAAAAACTTAGAGATAGACTAAATATCTATTAGTAGCAAAATGGTTCATTAAGTCATGGTGCAAAATTATTATGGCACACTTAAACATGGAATGCAGTGAAATAGATTTATACCTACAAGGAAAATTCTCTTATTTAAAAAATGTAATTTACAAAAATTTCTATGTTTTTATTCCAGTTATAAAGAAAACTGCAATGAACATGAAATTACAAGTTATTTCATCAATACCTATTTACAGCACCATTAAAATTATATAATGTTATATCTATTAAAATTTTTAAAGCTTATAATATAGATAGGTATAGATACACCATCCTGCAACACTAACATTTTTTGAAGCAAAATGTCTGTGCCAAAAGGCAAATATTTTTTATATAAATCATTGTATACTATTGTAACAATTTTTGAATTGACTTCTTAGGAGTCTATGAGTTAAAAAGAGCATCTAATCTTAGGAGATAAAGAAAACCACACACATTACTTGAATGTTTACTAACTGCAAAATCTTAAGAGTCTATCAACATATTTAGTGACATATTGCAAAATGCCTAATATACAAGAAGAAAAGTATGTTTAAAATACAATAAATGGTTTCATTTGAAAATCACAAATTAGAATTTAAAGAAATATAAATTTAACATCCACTGGTGTTTAGTTCAGGAGAATTGTAGGTGATGAAGCATTTTCAAACATGTTGGATTTTAATATATGACAATATTTTGATTTTACTATTCATCTTGCTATATAATATCTCTGCCTGAGGCTACAAAATGCATCCTGTTTAAGAGTCTTGAATAAAAATGATAAACTCAAGATATTAAAACTCTAAGAGATAAGAAGTTTCTATGTAATTTAATCAAAAGGAAAATTATTCTTTAGTCAGCTTACCAGATAAATTCTGAATTAAGCAATAGGCTTTAACAGGTTTAATAATGTCAATGCACTCACACTGCCTCCTCATAGAAGAGAAATTGTCATTAACAGCCTCCAGAAAGAAAATCAAACAGATGCTCAAATTTAAGAAAATGCTTAATTTAAAAGTGTGTTTAACATCTTATTTTCATTAGTAAAAGCATAACTTTTGAAATCTTTTTCTTTCCTATTTCATTATCATCTACTGCCTTCCTGTTCTCTAAGAAATGTAAAGCTTAATGAGATATTCTTATGTAACAATAGAAGTTCTTAAAAGAAAATTAGAATGTTTGCTCCTGAAGGGATTTACAGATTAATTTGCCCAATCACCTCATACTATAAGCGTGGAAATCAAAGAAACATTTCACACAAATGGAAATAGTGACTTTTTTCCTGCATGGCAATTATGCAGGGAGTTTGGCTGGCTTCTTTCAGTGTGCTTTGTTCTTAGGCTTTTGTACAAGTGACTTATGACTCAGACGTGAAAGACGTGTAAACATCAACAGGAGCACTTCTGGGGACTGGTAACATGCCAACCGACCGTACCCAAGGCCGACTGTGGATCTCTAGCTCTTTATACTTCATTTTGTTTTGCCTTTGCTAAGGACTCAGAAAATGAAACCATAGAATATTTCCCAATTATCTAAGATTAATATCCCTTCCTTGTGTACATACAGGCTGGGGACAACTTACACAGAAACCAGAGACACTCCCCTGGTGCGTGCGCGTGTGCGCGCACGCGCTCACACACACGCAAACACACACAACTAGTTAGAAGGGAAAACACAAAAAAAGAAAGAAAGGTGAAGGTGGAGTGGGGAGGACTTATTTCACAAAAAACTTCAATAATCTATATTCTATTGTACATTAAACTGTATCCATTGTACTGAATTTTACATAGTTGTGAAATCATTACCCTTTTCTTTTGCTTGGGGTATTAAGTCTTTTTGGTTCTTTAAGGATCTATGGTTATGAATATTTATATCAAGAATGACATTTGAAAAGCAAATATTATAACTGAAACCATTTTCAAGTTATTCTGAGTAGCTGGAGTTATTACAGAGGCTGCATCATTTGTTCATCTTTGTTATTGTTGCTATCATCAGCCATCGTTCAGGTCCATGACAGATTGTCTTTCAAGACAGAGAAATTGTTCGCTGAGGTTGACATGATGAAAAAGGCAACTAAAAATGCTTGTAGCATGCAACCTCATGCACACTGTAAAGCTGCAGTTTGAGAAACTAATAAAAAATACGGATATCCTCATTCACAACCAAATTATGAGGTAAAAATGTCTAAAAAGGGGCATAATGAAACTGCATATTTTTATCAGGATAGAAAGTCCTTGACCTAATAAAATGGAAGAAAATATTAGATGGTGAAGTTCTACTTGTTACTAACTTAGGATGCAGTTCCCAGGGAGTAAACGTAATTTCCAAATTTAAGCAAAGGGCAAACATGTAATCAAGCAATGGAAATATTTCAGCCATGAATTTAGGAGAATTTTTTTTTTTTTTTTTTTTTTTTTTTTTTTTTTTTTTTTTTTTTGAGACGGAGTTTTGCTCTTGTTACCCAGGCTGGAGTGCAATGGTGCAATCTCGGCTCACCGCAACTTCCGCCTCCTGGGTTCAGGCAATTCTCCTGCCTCAGCCTCCTGAGTAGCTGGGATTACAGGCACGCGCCACCATGCTCAGCTAAATTTTTGTATTTTTAGTAGAGACGGGGTTTCACCATGTTGACCGCGATGCTCTCGATCTCTTGACCTCGTGATGCACCCACTTCGGCCTCCCAAAGTGCTGGGATTACAGGCATGAGCCACCGTGCCCAGCCATGTAGGGGGATTTTTAAAGAACTCATATTTAAGAGCTCAGCAAACTCTTGAAGTCATTCAAATAGAATTACCCTTGGAGGTTAGGGTGGAGATTAGGGTTACCTTGAATAATGCCCTTGCACAATGGAAAATACGAGCACAAATTTTGATTTCCCCAGTGGAAAATATGAGCAAAACTTTTGATTCCCCAACAACTCCCAATAGCCTCCTGTCGACCAGAAGCCTTACCAATAACAGAATTGTCACTCAACTCATATTTTGTATGTTGTATGCATTATATACTGTATTGTATTGCAATAAAGTAAGCCAGAAAAAAGCTAAGGTTATTAAGAAAATCATAAGGAAAAGAAAATGTATTTATTATTTATTAAGTGGAGATGGATCATAAATATCTTTATCCTCACCACTCTCACATTGAGTAGACTGGAAGAAAAAGGGGATGGAGAGTTCGGTCTTACTGTCTCAGGACTGGCAGAAGCAGAAGAGGTGGAAGAGGTGGAAGGGGAGTCAAGAGAGGCAGGTGCACTCAATTTAACATTATGAAAGTACATCATAATTCATGTTTGAGATATTTGCTTTTTCTATTTATCTAAAAATACTCTGTATGGTAGCAATCATTCTTCCACCATTTGCTTTAGTTTCAGTGCCCAAATCATAGAAGGGTTTATGTGATAAAAGAAGCCAAATGTGGTTTTGAATAATTGGAACCTTTCTTTCATAATCTTTCATGTCAATTTGTTTCCTGGCATTGCTTCTTCCATATCTTATTCCTCATCTTCAGGCACTGGTTTGGAAGCATTCATCTCCATCAGATCATCTTCTTTTAATTCCTCTGGTGTGGTGTCTATTAGATGTATTTCTTGAAGTCCTTCACCCTCTACCTTTTTGCCATATGCACAATCTCCTTTATGGTTTTTTGACTCTGTCAAATCCTATGAAACATGTACATCAGGATACAGTTTTCTCCAGCAGGAATTTATTATTTTTGAGACTTTCATTGCTTTTTCTATAACAGCTATGGAATCTTCAATGATATAATCCTTCCAGACTTTAATGATATTCTTTTTATCAGAGTTCTCTTCCATAGCATTGACAATCCTTTTCTTAGTGTACCATGTATTATGTGACTTAAAGCTCCTTGTGACTACCTGACAAAGTGTTTGGGGATGCATAGACTACTTCAATGTTTTTGGTGCTGAACTCATGGAGTTCTGGATGGCCAGGGGAATTGTCTAATATTAAAATAATTTTATAAGGAAGTTCCTTTCTGGCAAGGTACTTTTGAATTTCGTGACAAAGCATTAATGAAACAAATCCAGACAGGGCAGTTCTGATCATAAACCTGACTGCATCTGAACAAAGCAATAGAGAGCCTATTTTTACCTGCCTTAAATCCTAGTGCTCACTTCTCTTTCTTAATAAATGTGCTTTGTGGCGCTTCTTTTGTTCCCAGAATAGAATACTTTCATGGGTATGAAAGACATATTCTGGCTGATATCCATTTTCCTTATTGATTTTCTTAATGGCATCTGGGAACTTGTCTGCTGTCTCTTGGCCAATAGAAGCTGGTTTTCTTATTATGTTTACATTTTTTAAGTTAAACCTCTTTCTAAAATCATCAAGCCATCCTTTGTTGGCATTAAAGTCTTCCATTTTAGATTATTCACCTTCCTTTTGCTTTAAGTTGTCATATAATCACTTCTACTCACATCATATTAGAATTTACACATATGCCTTACTTACAGCCATCCTGCAAATGCTGCATTTTCAGTATAAAATAGAAATGCATTTCACAAAAACTTCAAGGTTTTCATGCATGCTACCATATCTGCAGCTATGGATGCATGAATTTCTTCTTTTTTATACAGTGGTCCTTAGGCTGGATTCATTTATCTTTGACATGGCAGGCAATTATAGCTGCAGACACCAATATATGCTACATATCAATCCATGAAACTTTTTCATGCAGTGTTTTGACTTCTCTCTGCTTCTTAGGAGCATTTCCAGCATCACTATTGGCAGTTTGCGTAAGTCCATGGTGTTATTCAAGGTTTATGGTATTGCACTAAACATGATGAAAAACATATGCTACAACCACAAGAGATCATTTTTACTGTAATATACATGCAATTCACTGGAGAGATGGACTGTTCACAATGTTCCCAGGAAGGCAATTAGCATCACATAGCATTTTAGGGGATACTCACAACAATTTAGCTCACCTCACTAGCAACAGGAAGTCGTTATAAAATTATGACCATAGTATATAGTATGTGCTACATTTAATTTTACATAGTTATGATTCAATACTGCATCTTTAAATATTTTAACATTTCTTTTGACTGCAAATTCTGCTATGTATGCTCTTAAGCATTTATGCATATGAGTTTTGATAATATTTAACTTTTTATAATAGATTTGTGTATATTTTATGGTAGTAAATGATAATAGATAGTACTATCTACATATACTTCCTTTTTATTTATTTATTTATTTATTTATTTTTTGAAATGGGTTATGAATGTTTATTTTCCCTTTATTGTGATATCATTGGTAAAAATTAAATATATTCAAGGTATACAATATAATGTATAATATGTATATTATATATATATACCTATATAATATTTTATATAGGTATACATTATGAAATGATTACCACAAACAAGCTTATTAATATATCCATCATCTCACACAGGCACCTTAATTAGAATACTTAATATCTACTCTTAACAAATTTCTAGTGTACAATACATTTATTAACTATAGGTACCATGCTGAACATTAGATCTCTGGAACTTTTCATCTTATAATTGCATATTTATTTATTTATTTTAATTAATTTATTTTTTTGAGATGGAGTCTCACTCTGTCACCCAGGTTGAAGTGCAATCTTGGCTCACTGCAACCTATGTCATCTGGGTTCAAGCAATTCTCCTGCCTCAGCCTCCCATGTAGCTGGGATTACAGGCATGTGCCACCATGCCCAGTTAATTTTGTATTTTTAGTAGAGACAGGGTTTCACCGTGTTGTCTAGGCTGGCCTCAAACTCCTGACCTCAAGTGGTTTGGCCCCACTCAGCCTCCCAAAGTGCTGGGATTAGGCATGAGCCGCTATACCTTGCAATATCTATGCACATTTTATGCATTTATATGTATCTAACTGTTTAAAAAAAATCAATATTTATGGGCTACAAGGTTTGCCTTTGTATATATTGACTCACACGGTTCAACCTCATGCTGCTCAAGGGTTAACTATATTCTAATACGGGGAATATTGTTTTTCTGCTTTTACACACACACACACACACACAAACTAGCATGTTTCTATAAGTGGCATTTATCAATGCCTCCATTTATTAAAATAACAAATGTCATCCACCCTGTTTTATATAAAATTTCAATGTTCAAGTTAACCTTTTCCAAAACAAGAAGCACAACTAACCAAAGATTTCAGTTATAATAGCAAACTTCTAGTTTGCTAGTATTTTAAAAAACAAAAAATACCACAGTTTTAAAGAATGTTATTCAACTTTTAGACATTTAATATTTGCTCCGTTCTGACCTAAATTATATTTTCACTTTTTTCACAATTGGTGCCGAACATATTACTTAACACAAATTAATGTTCTAGATATTAGAAACCATTTATTTTTGAATCATAGCAACTATACAAAGGCAGCTGGAGATAACTCACAATAGATAACTTCACATTAAAGATGAGATCCTTCAGAGCTTTTGTCTTTAGACATTAACGTGGAAGTTATTTATTTGCCATATTCTAACACTGGAAGGTCATAAGATTGTGTAACATATTTACTGTTTTAATCATGCTGTTTTAAAGTAGGTGTTTTGCGGGGACAAAAATCAAGAAAACGCTTTGTAAGTAGCTACAGAAACCTGGAAACAACATAAAGCTGCTCTGGAATCTTTTCTCTTGTTTCTGGCACACAGATCTCACTTGGCAGCACAATTACTGCTCTCCATGCAGTTCAAGGAAACAATCATGTGGCACTACTGAGGTTGTCCTGGATAGGACCTAGTAAAGTATTCCAGAGCTGAGCACTAATAAAGTGTCTAGATGGAAACGAGAGCCAGAAGTTCTGTTTTTTCTTTCTTTCTTTCTTTCTTTTTTTTTTTTTTGAGACGGAGTTTCGCTCTTGTTACCCAGGCTGGAGTGCAATGGCGCGATCTCGGCTCACCGCAACCTCCGCCTCCCGGGTTCAGGCAATTCTCCTGCCTCAGCCTCCTGAGTAGCTGGGATTACAGGCACGCGCCACCGTGCCCAGCTAATTTTCTGTATTTTTAGTAGAGACGGGGTTTCACCATGTTGACCAGGATGTTCTCGATCTCTTGACCTCGTGATCCACCCACCTCGGCCTCCCAAAGTGCTGGGATTAAAGGCATGAGCCACCGCGCCCCCCAGAAGTCCTGTTTTAAGAGAGTGAAGTCAAGTCACCTCTGGGACACTGGGAGAGTCAAAAGTACAACAAGCATGCTAGAAAGCCTTTGTAAATGTCGCTTCATTAATCCTCACACTCCCTAATTTTCTCTCACGTATATTCTAAAACCTAAAACTAAACCGAAAAGCTCTGGTATTCTCAGGTGCCTTCTCAGTCACAGGATTATTGAGGAAGGAAAAAAGCCAACTTCATTACTCATTCAAGTTAACTCATAACCCAGAAATTGTGTGGGAATAGGTATAGATTTGGAATTTCCTTCCGGTCCTATTTACTGCCAAATATAATGAGCAAAATCTTAATAAGCTTTTGCAGGAAAGCACGTCTATGGACATATAGGGTAATTTTTTTGTTTTTATTTTTTGTAAAACAAATTTGAAAGCATTAATGTTTTGATGTTACAAAATTCTACATTTACCTCACAACAGTATAAATTTAATGTTCAATGTTGAAAAGTGGCCATTTCAGAGTGATGCTAATGACTACCCTAATAGTTTGAGAGCTAAAATTTGAGATTAAAAAAGTTTTCTCTAATGAAATTGATACATGGAAAATTCAATGATCCTTTAATCTAACTAAAACACATTGTAAACATCTTATTCTTGGTCCACATTGCATGTCAAAATTTCTCATGCGAATGAGAGTTGTTTACTTGTATAATGTCATGTAAAATTTAAGAAAAAGGCATTGGGCATATACAGAGAGGCATATACAAAGAAAAGATACTATTTCTATAATGTCAGGCTTTATAATTTAATTTGTTCATTTAGTTCCTCCAAAAAGCAGATGCCAAGACAGTGTTAGATATGTGCAGTATTTACTGGGATTGGGCAAAAGGAATGTTAGAGAAATAAAGAGGATGTAGAAATAAGCATGAAGAGACTTGAGAGTTAATGCAGACTTGACACCTATGAGAAGAGAGGGAACTAAAAAAGATTGGTCAGAAAGTGCTGTATTGCAGTCCAATCAAACTGATGGGGAATTCTCAAACTGAGTTATGCATCAGGAGAGTTCCATATCTTACAGGAATGTTCCTGAACTATCCCCAGCGTGTGCAGTCATTGATTAAGAGCAGCCCAAAAGACTAATGGCTTTAGTGCAAACACTGCAGTTTATCCAGACAGGAGTCAGTTGGAAGAACTGTGCGTTTTCTGGGAGGCCATAGCTTACTCTTTCTAGACTTATATAAACCTATTTCTCCACCATGATACAAAGAGCAAATCCTTATTGGTTCCTGTGGACTTCTCCTTTTGAGGAAAATTTAGAAAAAGAAAGGCAATGAGATGAAATATGCCCCTCCTGTAGTTTGAACTGAATTCTTATTTGTCTGTATGTTTTTAGCATTGGTTACACAAAAGCAAGAGTTCACATCCTGTTTCATTAATGCTCATGGCAGCTCTACAGTGGAAATTAGTCTCCCATACTAGAAACAAACAAAAGCAAAGAAGAAAAACAAGAAAGCAAGGAAAAGAAAGAGAAAAATGGAAAAAGCAACACATAGTAAAAATTCAGAAATGAATATTGTTGGTTATTGGAGAGAAATAATGTCACTTAACTTCTAGGAATCATGGCCCTGATGATTAAAATATGCAGTAGTTAGAAAAATTACTTCTAAATGCTAGTAAAATGCAACAGTTTTGGACAAGAGAATGCACTTCAGTAAGCCTAATTAATTTAATTTTTGAAGCTGGTTGATATGATTTTTTAAAAAGGAAAGGAGATGTAGCAGAAGAGCTATGGGAGGGACAGTGAGGGTGTGGAGGTTGGGGAGGGATAACATGGGAAGAAAAAGGTGATGGGGGCCAGATAAAGGTGATGGGGGCGTGGAGGCAGCAAACTACCTTGCTATGTGTGTGCCTATACAACAATCCTGCACGATCTGCACATGTACCCCAGAACCTAAAGTACAATAAAAACAAAACTACAAAAAGAAGAGCTAATGTGAAAAAAGAAACAGAATGTTACATATATGGAAGGCATTCTTTGTAAGTATGCCATGATAGCATCTTGGAAATATAACACTCTTTGTAAGATGATTTCTTACAAATCAATCTATAATCAAACTTATCTCTATTATCTTTATTTTTCTTTTCTACCTCTGTATCTAACTACTTTATATATAGAGAAAGATATGAATAGAGACACTGCATTTCTATTCCCATAGTTTTCTCTTTCTATTTGCTTTGATTTTGCCTTTAAATTTTGATCATGGTTCCCTTTGGATATATCAATATCGTGCCAGCATAAAAGATGAAAAGGAATTATGAGGACAAGGAAGAGCCACAGAGCTTGGAGAGACAGAGATGTTAGAGCCTTAAGTCTGATTCCGTCTAACTAAAGGCTTTTTCTTTTATACTGTGAACTCTTTATGTATACTGTATAATCTTTTCTTGGTTTTGAGACTGTTTTTCTCTCAAAACTAATTAATATGTTGATTTATACATGTTTCTGAGATGAATTTTGGAGACTGATTTAATTAATGTGTTACTTCTCTCTCAACCAGGGTGTAAAAAAAAAGTTTGATCTGACATTTGTTTACAAACCATATTAGAAAATACTTTTCTAGCTTCCTGTAATGCCACCTACTCAAGAGGTTGAGGTGGGAAGATCACTTGAGCCCAGGAGTTCAAGGTCAGCCTGGGCAATATAGTGAAACACCATCTCTAAACATATATATATTTCTGTCTATCTATCTATTTATATTTATATATTACTATTTAATCATTATAACATCTTAATGATCTAGATTTTTTTTTTTTTTTTGAGATGGAGTTTCGCTCTTGTTACCCAGGCTGGAGTGCAATGGCGTGATCTCAGCTCACCGCAACCTCCGCCTCCTGGGTTCAGGCAATTCTCCTGCCTCAGCCTCCCAAGTAGCTGGGACTACAGGCACACACCACCATGCCCAGCTAATTTTTTATATTTTTAGTAGAGACGGGGTTTCACCATGTTGACCAGGATGGTCTCGATCTCTTGACCTCATGATCCACCCACCTTGGCCTCCCGAAGTGCTGGGATTACAGGCTTGAGCCACTGCGCCCAGCCAATGATCTTGATTTTTAACATTTGATTTTATATGAGAAAACAATTTTATTAATTTCAGATAGACTCAACTGCACATAAAAAATTATGTTATACATTTTTGACTGTCTTCCACAGTACAGCATGTTAAGGCCAGTCCAACATGTAGCTAATATAACTGATGCTGAGAACATGTGCTTCTTAAATTTTTCCTGTACATACTGTAACTCAAAGATGAAACAAAGGGAGAAAAATTACAATACCCGCAACCTTACCACAGAAATGAGTTTGGTAATATAGTAGGCAAATGTACTGACAATTTTTAATATGAATTAGTGTGTGTGCTAACAATAGATACATTATTGTTTTTAAGTACCTTTTCTCCACTGATACATATTTGATACTTTTCATGTCAATAAATGTGTATCTACCTTATCACTCACACTGAATGAACGTTATTTTATTGTATGTCCTACATGATTTATCAATCAAGGGATTTCATACATTCCATTGTAAAAATGTGGTCATACAAGTAGGGTAGATCCCTAGTTCAATATGAGTGATAGATTTACAAGAAGATGTCCATGTGAAGACAGAGGCTTATAGGAAGAACACTATGATACAACAAAAGTGGAGACTGAAATTATGCAGCTGCAAGCCAAGGAACACCAAAGATTGCCAGGAAAACATTAGAAGCTGGACTAGGCAAGGAAGGATTCCCCTACATGTTTTAGTGACATCATTGATTTGCTGACACCTTGATGTTAGAATTCCAGACTCCAGAGTTTCTGTTGTTTTAAGTCACCCAATTTTTGGTACTATTACAGCAGCCCAAAGAAACTTATACAAGCAGCAATGTCAAAACTATTATTTATGATAAAGACTCCAAAGTTTCTGTAGTTAGAATTAGGTAATGTAAATCCATTGTAAACATGACTCTCCGTAATGTGCATAAAATAGAAACTAAAGAATAAAGATAATATTCCACACCTTTGTTTAATTTATGATCATGGATGTTTTTGATGTTTGAAACTTAGAGAGCATGATACTGACTAAAACACTGTATCCAAAATTTCTTCAAAAGACAGCCAACCAAGTAAAGATTAGTTGTAAATGTTCTTATATGACGGTGTTTTATCTCCATTTGATACCCTTAAGAAAGCATGCAAATACATCTGTTTTATTATTACAAAATATCTCACTTTGATAATTGAATGAAGAGTATAATGTAGAAAGTTTTAGGTTTCAAAGTAAGCTAAAAGACATAAAGATACGGACAGAGCCTCTCAGTACAATATAGAGCAGAAGACACGGAGCCATTAGCACTTAAGGGAAGATTACATTAAGACTATTAAAATATAATGGGAATAAAGCCTGCTAGATTTAACAGAGATATCTATACTAAGAATGATTCTCAAAATGGATAGGTAGAAATTGCTGGCCTTCAGAAAGCTTTTATTGCAGTGACAATAGCCTCACTCCAAGTGGAGCAAATGGCTTGATGAAAGCAAGTGTGGCATTAACTTTCAGCTCCTTCAGTCTGCAGGAAAATACTAAAAACCAAACAAAAAACCCAAAATCTCTAAACTTGAGGTTCTCAAACTATAGGTCATGGCACCTGGGAAAAACTCGAGTGCTCTGCAGCATTTTACATTTCCAAGGGAAACGGAACTACCTTTGTTAGACAGCACAGCTACCATCTTGAGGTAGTTTATTGTTTCAATATTGACTACTTTTCATAATAACATATATTTGCGAAGCTCAATTTTAACAGTTTGCTTGATAAAAACAAACCCAAGTATCATATGAAAGTTTGTCTGGGATAGGAAATGTGTTGTGATGTCCAATAGGACTCCAAGGTTTGAAAAGTTGTGCGGTGATCAGTACATGCTCAGTAGTTAATGCATAAGTATTTATCAAGTTGTTGGAACTAACCACTTGTTAAAATAAACTGTTGGGTTTGTTTAGGTTTAAGGATTCTATGAAAAACATTACTGACAGGCTAGGTGCACCCTGAAGCGAGAAAATGTGAAGATCTTCAGAATAAATGTTAAAAATATTTTATATAAGAGTGATAGTTGTTATTCCCCACCTATTCTAGAAACTTGTAAGCCTGATTGCCTAAATAAGCTCAAGAATTTAGCCAAGGAAAGCACCTAGGAAGCAGAACTTTTAGCCTTGAAGTTTATATTTTATTAAACAGAAAAATCTAATTTTATAAAATATTTTAAATCTTAGATTTTAAGTCATACATTGTAAAATATCACTTTTTTTCCTAGTAGATCTATCAGCCATGATTTTTAATCTTTTTGAAATATTGCAGATTAAAAACAACAACATTGTATCATCAGTGTAGTTGAATAGAGTGTCCTATATTGAAGGGAGAAAGCTGTGTCAGCATTGTGAGCAGAATATATGAGAGCATGCATAAAAAATCTATATTCTTCACCAATTGTTTATTTTGTAAAATTTAGTCTAAGAAAATGATCAGATGATAATTCATGTTTAAGTATATTAATTTCAACATTCTTTATAGAAGAAAAAATGGGCGTAAAGACATAATCTACTTATGGGGAATCTCTTGAATGAATATTGCCATATATATGATATACATTTCTAATATATATCATATATATGACACATTTATTATACATATGATATGTTATATATATTAGTTGGTGTGCATGCTGAAAAATAAAAATGACTCTATGTATTTTCACAAAGAGAATGTGTATAGTTTAGATTTTAAAAGTATTAATTCAATGTTATAAAATACAAATTACCTAATTATAATCATAGAACTAGAAGAAGGATTCAGAGAAAATCATATTAGAATATTAGTACAATCATTTTCTTAATAAGTAGTATACACACATTCACTTTTGACGATTACACATTAAGTACGAAGAGAAAGCATTTTTAGAAGCAGAAAATATGCAAAAGATGCATTTCAAAAATGTGACTTTTTTTGTCTTCTTTGTGGTTGGTGTTCTACAAGGATTTGAAGAGTTCCAAACAAGAACTTTGAGACACAGTTCAAAAGAAATTAGCATCGAAACACTACTTAAATATTCTCCTCATCACATCCCTATATTTAGAAAAATGCCCCAGTGAGTGTGTACAACTCGGATATAAATATTTCCACATGAATGGAAGATAATATGTACACTGGTGTATACATATATACATATATATGTCTGTGTATTAGTCCTTTGAACTTTATTTATATATTTTTTTTGTTTGTATGCCTATTTCCTCAACTAGCTTGTGATCTGGGGTCATGGTAAATGTTATGTCTCATTCCATGCTCAACCACTAGCACATTGAGGTGCTAAATAAGTGTTAAATAAAACAAGACACAGTCTCTGCCTTCAAAGAGCCTGTAATCTAGAACACTATAAATCTAAATAACTGAACTTTATCAAACATTAAACTCATTTAAAAAATTAATTTATCTGTATATAAAGAATATGAACTTTTGCATCCTGTACACATGCAAACAGCAGAGGAGAGTAAATTGCAAAAGTAATAAAAAGTATAGTAAGTAGTGGCATTTTTTTTTTAAAAAAACAAAAACTTATAGAGAATGTTTATTTTTAGGAAAAGAGAAGCAATAGAGCAGTTGAAGTTCTGAAGAGAAAGTGAATGTATAAAGGGATCAGTGACATTAGAAAACTGTGACCTCTCTAAATGAGTACAGAAGCAAAATGGAACATGGTATCCCCCACAGGTCAATGTGGTCTCAGCAGCTGGTGATGCTGCTGTTAGAAACACCACCAGATGCCTCTTTATTAGGTAGCAAGAGTCCTGCTCTCAGACACATTGTCACTTCCTGCCATTATGGCAGCAACTCACAGTAAGCCACAGTCACATGTGGCTCCTATAAAGAGAAACATAAAGAGTGTGCTGCTGAGAATGCTGGAGCACACCTGTCACTGCTGCTCTTGGAACCATGCTGTCTGAACAGGCACCTCAGAGTCCATACTTACCTGGCATTTATAAAGTTGTTTACAGACACCAAAAAGAAATGGCTTGTCTCTTTCTCCCCCGTGTTCAGTATCTTTCCAGCGGCTCTTTGGAAGAATCTAACTTGAAGTCAATTTGCAAATGAGTCCAGATATCATAGTTTGTTAGCCTCTCTCCTTCCTGTGGCACAGAGGAGAACAGAGAACAGTGATAAAATTGAGAGCTGGAAACCCAGCAATGAAATAGTATGTAAACCATACTTATAAAATAGTATGTAAATTCATAAACAAATAAATTTTATTACATAAATACATGTTCAAAATATTTTTCTATTTAAAATTAGCAGTTGTGAGATGTGCATAAAACGTATTAATTGCATCATCTATGTTTCTCAAAATAGATTAAATCTGGAAAAGTGAAAATATATAAAGATATTTGTTTCTAATCATTTAAGTTACACGATTTGTATACTTATAATAAGCATATATTTGATTTACACACTTAATATCGACATATGTTCTATATTAGTATAAAAAGAACTGATTAATTCTTTCTGGAAGCATTATAAGCTACTGTTTATGAATTGTTTTCACCATGCTGTATATATTCAAAAAAGTTTACTTTTTATTCATGAATATTTGTTGCTACTAGGCAATATTTATGATTCTGATTATGGTGTGATCTGAACTTGTACCAAGTGTATATGCATAAATGCCAGGAAAAACATATTTTTGTACAAATGCTTACAGTCTTCTTTGAAATCCCAGCTGCTAGAGAATTCAAGAATTGCTTGCTCAACTTTTCACTGTACTTTAGGGTGAATATGTCTTTCAGAGTGGTTTTTAGACTTTGTAAAACAGAATCTGGAAAATGGAAGAGAAAGTAAGTGAAATCCGTATGAGGCAAATGGTAGGATATGTAGTAAGGAGAAGCATAAAAGAAATTGAGACAAAGAGACAGAAAAAGAGAAGCTTGGCCAGAAATACTAAGTTCACCCTTCATCTAGAAATAATAAAATATATTTAGGCAGCTTATAACATGAATTACAGGGAAGTGAATTCAAAGTATGCATATGGGCATATTTTGAAATACAAATGGGAAGATATGATTTAAGGGAGTGCTTTCAAAACAGCTTCTGCAGGGGCAAAAATGAACAAATAACAAAACAGCAACAACGAAAAGCCAAAGGAGTAACTACTAGCAATTGGTTGATGAAGAGGAAAGGAGGAAAAATAAAAATCTCATAGGAAAAAGTCAGTCACAGAATTGGAGAACTCACTCCAGAACCAAAACAATTAAATAAAACACTATCAGAATACAAGGACTTTGCAAAACTGAGAGATGTTATGAAGTTACAAATATTGTAAAATATACCAATATTGTAAAAATTAACAAAAGTAATGTCCAGTTCACACAGACCTATTGTACAATCTCAAAAAATAAAAGTGCATACATTTCAGATAAAGAGCCCACCTCTAAAAGACAACCTTGAGGAAAAAGGAAATTATAATTAAACATTCCAAAGAGAGTTACATGTACTCAAAGGAGTATTTGTGAATATAAAAAAATCACCTTGAATCAGAAAGTCAAAAACTATATAATGCAAAGAATGTTAACTAAACTCAGGAAAGAAATGAAAGAAAAATGATTTAAAAAAGCGGCGGGGGTGGGGGGAATAAATTGCAAAGTGCTCAAGGGAGAATAGAGTGAAATAAATGTAATAGGAACATTAGGAAAAGACGGGAAAAACAACTAAAAGAATGAAAATAACAAAAAAAAAATAAGAAGCAAAATAGGTTATAGGAAAGGTAGTAGAAATACTATCTGGGAAAAGGAAGAGTGATGTTAATATTAGTAGAGAACCCGAAGAATTAAAACCAAAGAGAAGAGTCAATATTTAAGACCATAATCCAAGAAAACATTAAAAAAACTGAACAATGCTAGGATCTATATACTGAAAGGGACTGCCAGTTACCTTAGAAAACCAACTCATAATAATCATCTCTAAAACATATTCTACTAAAACTGTTTAATTTCATAGAATATAAAATAAGCAATAACTTTAGGTAAGAAGATCAAATAACTTGAAGTGATTCAAGAATTGACTAACAACAAACTTTTCAAAACCCAAATGCAAACCACGACAGCAAGAGAGTAGAATTTTTATAAAGCTCAATAAAAGAAAGTGTGTACTAAGGATTTTATATGTACCCAAGGTGTCCTTCAGATATCAAGGCTATAGAAAAAATTTACGATACAAGATTTAGGGAATTCTGTACCCAGCAGCTCTTCTAGAGGAACATTTATCATTTTATTCCAGGAGGAAGTATCATCAGACCAAGCCCTTTAAGAGTGTAATTAGAGCTGTTTGTTTCAATTGGCCATTGAAGTTTAGTAGTAAAAGACTGGTAAATGACAACAATGCATTGGCAAAAACTTCTGAAAGAAAGGAGAATGTTTTGTGGACCATTTTGGTTTTTTGCTTGTGGCAGCTCAAAGTTACTAGTTTTTAAAATCAGTACTTTTTAATGGAAACAACTTAACCAAAAATTGGTCACAGAATTTTGAGACCTATCAAAAAAGTTTTTTTTTTTTTTTTTTTTTTTTTTTTTTTTAAAGAGTGTGACTAGAAAAGCGAGCTAATACCACGTAAGGTAACATACTTGCCAGTGTCCAGGATTAGAACATGGTCATCATAGGTAAGGCATTTTTCAACCTCCCACAGCTGGTTTTATGTTGGTTTGTAAGGTCCCACCTTCAAATCTGGTAGTTAACCAAGTAGCTAGAATAAAGCAAAAATAACCCAAAATAATATTTGTTCTTATATGATTTTAATTTCTACTTAATATATAATTTTAATATTTAATTATTTCTTAATCAGAAATTCATTAAGTGCTATTACATGCTAATTAGTTAACTGAATTATAATCCATGGAAAATTATTTTTGAAATAATAGCAAAATACGCATTAGACTGAGTCAGAACACATAGACTGTGTTCCCATTTCTACCAATATTAATCGGAATGATCTTGTATCCTCAGCACTTAACATCTCTAGACCTCAGTCTCGCCTTGAATTGTGTAATATACTTAATTAGATCAGTGATTTTCACGCTGTATTCCATGAAGGCCTAAGTCTTAGAGGAGACATTTAGGAAAATAAGTAGGGAGGGTGTGCTCTTTTATGTCTTATATATCAGGTTGCTGACTGATTTTATTTGATGACTAGCAAATAAATATTAAAAACTAGTAAGTAAAAACAGTTTTATAATTATTTACATTTTCTATAAAGTTATCAAGAATCGAAATGGAGAGGAATTGTAAACAGAAAGCTTAACTTTAAAATGCATTCTAAACTTATTTTTTTTTCCTCTTTAGTTTGGGTTTCAAGATATAACCTTGAGGTAAACTGCAAAAGCCTTTCTCCTTAACCTTAAAATCAACTCCATGTCCCTCCCTTTCTCTCTGTATATACACTCTTCACATTCATCTAACTGGATGCTAGTATCTAGTTATGCATCATCTTAGAAGTTCCAGCAGCTAATCAGATATGGAACCCAGCTGCAAAACTCCAGAGATCACTTCAAGGCAGCTAATTGACAACCCTGCCATTGTTGAGATGATGCCAGTCTGAGATTCAGGTGGATTGGAACGGAGCATAGCCACCAGAGTCAGACACACAGACATACTCACCACTATTCTTGTATGCCTTCCTTATCAAGTTTTTCTTTTCTTTTTTTCTTATTTTTTTTTTTTTTTTAAACAGAGTATTGCTCTTCTTGCCCAGGCTGGAGTACAGTAGCCCAATCTTGGTTCACTGCAACCTCTGCCTCCTGGATTGAAGCGATTCTCTGCCTCAGCCTCCCAAGTAGCTGGGATTACAGGCGTTCACCACCATGCCCGGCTTATTTTTTTTTGTATCTGTAGTAGAGATGGAGTTTCATCATATTGGCCAGGCTGGTCTTGAACTCCTGACATCAGGTGATCCACTCATCTCGGCCTCCCAAAGTGCCATGATCACAGGCATGAGACCCCGTACCCGGCAAAGTTTTCTTTTTTAATTCCCTGCCTTGCCCCCTAAGAATCGAAGTGATTGCTTCGGATGAGAATCCAGCCACTTCTCCTTTACTGGTTTTGGTTAAGAAAGTCACTTTCTTTCTACCAAACTTTGCTCTTGTTAATTGGACTCCGCAAGTGGCAGGTATTCAGACTTGTGTTCTGTTACAGGTTTCCTACTGTATATAAGACTCTAAAAATTCCGAGGATTCTTTCTCTTGAAGAATGTATAACTTGGTTGAGAAAACTAAAACAAACAAACAAACAAACAAACAAACAAAAACACAAAGACAAGAAAGAAAAACAATGAATCCCGGACATGCATTGTTCGACCTGGACAAACGTTACCTTCACCTATAAAATTATGTTAATAATACTCCCTTATTCTTGTGTTTATTCAAAATTTAAGTTCACAAAGATTAAAAAAAATACAGAACCTAGTACAGTAAATGCCTTCTCTTTGACATTATTAAAACTACATAAATCTGTCAAGGGTGTTTTTTGTAAAAGCCAAGTGATAAGCTGTGGGGACTGTTAAAAGTAAACTGCCATCCAGCACTGTCGACCAATGTCTTTGTACTGCTTTGTATTCATTTTCAAACTTGGCAGAAACTGAGAGCCATGACACCATATCTGAGCCTTCTAGCTCTCAAATCTGTTTTTCGTCCTTTCTCCTGCTCTGCTCTGAGGCTGAAACCTGAAGGACACATTTTCCAGGCTCTCATGTCACCTGCTTCTGATTGGTTAGGCTAATGGGAGTCACTGGAATCTTAGCTTGTAGGGGTAAGAAAGCAAGTGATGAGCCAGGATGGTTTTCTCTTCACTGTCTGCCTTGGGGAGCTTCTTTCGAAGCTCCTGTATCCGTCTGTGGGTCCTACTTCCTCTGGATAGGCCCACCCTATTTTCAGTTCCTATCATAGGATCCAAACTTCAGACTCTGGTAACACTAAATCCTTCTCCCTTTCTTTCCTTCAGATGAAGAGTGGCCCAGAAATCTCATTTCTGGCTATACACTTAAATAAAATCAAGTCACTACCTTAAAAAAATATTTTCAGCTGCACATTCATTGTAGCATTATTTACAATAGACAGGATTTAGAAACAACCTACATGACCTTTGAATAATGGGTGGATAAAGAAAATGTGGTATATGTATACAATGAAATATTATTCAGCCTTAGAAAGGAAGAAAATTCTGCCATTTGCAACAACATGTTTGAATATTATGCTAAATAGGATAAGTCAGACATAGACAAATAATCTATAATCCCACTTATATGTGGAATCTAAAAAGGCTTAATTCATAAAATCAGAGAGGAAGTGCTATATTGCATACTTGAAATTTTCTAAGACAGTAGTTCTTAAGTGTTCTCCCCACACACAATAAAAAAGGTAATCATGTGAGGTGACAGATATGTTAATTGGCTTGACTGTGGTAATCATTTCAAAGTATATACATGCATCAAATCATCAAATTGTACACCTTAAATATACACAAGTTTTATTTCTGAATTATACCTCAAAGCCGAAAAAGAAAACAGTGCTCTTGGAATGTTGCTAATCTTGTAGTTACCTCTTCCCTCTGTTTTGTTTTGATAACATCTATCGCCTATGGAATTCATTTGCTGCATTCTGTTTCTTCTGTTTAAACTTTCAGAAGTACTTTCTGTTCTCTGTGATAGACTTATACCAATATACTATCCTTAAATTAAAAAAAAAAAGAGGGGTTCTAGTTCGTACTACTCCTTAAGTAAGAAGCAGTTGACTTTCATATATGGAATCCTCCCTTCTTACAGAGATCACTTCATTTATTTTCCAGGAAACTGGTGTCTAATTCAGGAATATTCTGTGTCTTAGCATGTTATGTACAGTTGCTAGAGCATTAGTGGACTTTGAAAGAAAATTGCAGTTCTCTGTTCTCTTTTAAGAAAAAATGCATCTTTGCCTCTTGGTCTCAGTACTTGTCTACATAACCTAATTTATAGTTTGTTGATATAATTTTTCTCTATAAAACATATTACACTGCTTGTGTTTCATGTTTTATGGTGTGTGACTGTAGCCTGCAAAGCATTTAAGATTACTGATATTTGATGAATATTCTTCCAAATCAACAAGCCAATTAATTATTTTATGATGCAAGGCAACATTGCTAAAATGAAAAATTCCATGGAACATAATAGCACAAAAGGTCAGAGAATTCACAAATATGCTTAGGGGACAAGAGTAAAGGTCAGTGTGGATCTTGGTGCATAGCGGACATCTAACTAACTTTACCATCCCCTATATTTCTTTCTCTGAAAACTAAAAATATAATATGTGATATTCATAATTTAGAGAATGATGGACTTTTAAATCCTAAATTTAGATAGAAAATTACTTTGAAAAATATCCTTTCTAGTTAGAGATCCAACCAGCTACTTTAAACAGAATTTATTTATTCATCAATTAAAAATGTGAATGCATAATTTAAAAATATTCAGCAACATGCTACAAAATATAAGACATATCATATGTAGTTAGGGCTGGGTGCGGTGTCTCATGCCTATAATCTCATCACTTTGGGAGGCCAGAATGGGTGGACCACATGAGGTCAGGAGTTCAAGACTAGCCTGGACAACATGGCGAAACCCCATCTCTACTAAAAATACAAAAATTAGGAGATAGCATGGGGAGAAATGCCAGATATAGGTGATGGGAAGGAAGGCAGCAAATCACGCTGCCATTTGTGTACCTGTGCAACAATCTTGCATGTTCTTAACATGTACCCCAAAACCTAAAATGCAATAAAAAATAAAAATACAAAAATTAGCTGGGTGTGGTGGCAAGCACCTGTAATCCTAGCTACTCAGGAGACTGAGGCAGGAGACTTACCTGGACCCAGAAGGCGGAAGTTGCAGTGAGCAGAGTTGGCGCCATTGCATTCCAGCCTGGGCAACAGAGAGAGACTCCATCTTTAAAAAAATAAAAATAAAATGTATACACACACACACACACACACACACACACACACACACACATACACAGTCAGACCCTTTTCTCACAATCTATCTTGAAATCTAATTAAAGAAAAAGATACAAATATAAAAATATATGTAACAAACGAATTTAAAAATTATGAATATGTCACCTGTAGATATCACAAGACATAACAGTACATGAGTGCCTGATGAGAGGTCTAGAGGGCTCCATCAGAATCTTCTGAAATGCCTTTTAAAATAATATATATCTATGCCTAAAGATCAACTAAGCCAGAAATTCATGTGTAAAGTTAAGGTACTATACCCCCGAGGAAGCTGGGCCTTATTTTCTTGGTAAGAAGGGCCAGGGCACCGGGGGATGCAGATCAGAGGAGTGAAACATTGCAGGATCTGAAGTGGCATGGAGGGCTTTTAGGAAGAAACATGACTCTACTGGAGCCTTGGAGGTTAGGGTGATACAGGTAAGTTGATAAGGGATGGGGATGGATTCTGTTAAGCAATTAAAGTTGGGATTATATGTATCAATTATGAGATAATGAATTTACCAGCCCTCTTAGACCAGAAAATTTATCTAAGAAAGAAGGGGAAAAAGGCAGAGGAAGAGGAGGAGGAAGAAGAAGAGGAGGGTAAAAAGTCTGTTATGGACTAAATTGTGCTACCCAAAACTCATATGCTGAAACCCCGAGCCTCAGTACATCAGAATGTGACTGTATTTGGAGACAGGGCTTTTATAAACAATTGATTAAGTTAGATGAAGCCATTAGGTCACCCTAATTCAATCTGACTATTCTCCTTAATAATCGGAGATTAGAACATACAGAGAGACATCAGAAGTTCAGGTGCACAGAGGAATGAACCAATGAAGATACAGAAAGAGGGCAGATATCTGCAAGCTGGGAAGAGAGGTCTCAAAGGAAACCAGATGTGCCAGTACTTTGATCTTGGACTTTCAGCCTCTACAACTGTGAGAAAATACATTTATTTTGATTAAACCAGTCTGTGGTGTTTTGTTATGACAGTCCTGGTAAAAATAATACAAAATCTAGTACAATTACCTTCCCTATGTGAGCAGTGTGACACAGTTTTCTGTATCTCATCTACATCTTCTGATCCAAATCAGAGGAAAATAGCCCCTAAAGGAGTTCAGGAAATTTTAAGAGATTGTAGACCTGGTGATGTTTGCACACTGAGAATAAGTGGACCTTGGTGTTTAGATTATGTCATGCAACACGTCCTTGAATAACAGTGTTTTGTTCAATGTCATTTAATTATAATGTTAATGAGAAGAAAGATCCATTTCCAGCTAGGACCACTGTCTGTGTGGAGTCTGGAGGTGCTTCCTATGCCTGCATGGGTTTTCTCCAGGTACCCTGTTTACCTTGTGTGTCTTACAGCTGTGCATGTGAGACGAGTTGGCCTGTCTGATGGTCCCAGTGTGAGTGAGCATGGGTGTAGGTATGGGTGTGCTCTGTGATGGCATACGTCCTGTCCAGGATTGGTTACTGCCTGGAACCTTCAGCTGCCAGGACAGGCTCTGGCCACCAGTGACCCTGAACTGGAGTAAGTGGGTAAATAATTACCTTACTTGTCTTTATTAATTTCTTAAAAAATGTGTGTATAGCTCTCATTTATGTCAATGTTTAATACTAAAAGAATTTTGAGTCTTTAGAAGTTTGGTGAGATTTTTATTAAATTGTAATTTAGGTTCTGGGGTACATGTGCAGATCATGCAGGATTGTTGCATAGGTACATATATGGCAAGGTGGTTTGCTGCCTCCATTCCCCCATCATCTATATCTGGCATTTATCCCCATGTTATCCCTCCCCAACATCCCCACACCCTGCTGTCCCTCCCCTATCTCCCAAAACAGATTCCCTCCCTGTGTCCACATATTCTCATTGTTCAACACCCGCCTATGAGTGAGTTTTTATGACCAGAAATATGCCATAGGAACTTAAGTCCTGTTTATATCAACTAGTTTATCATCAAATATGTCTTTGTTTTGCTTAAAATTATGGTTTCCAATAACCTATTCACAAGATTACATAAGGACTTTCTGTACTTCTCTGCTTCTCCATGTCTCTTTTTCTGTAAATTTCCTAGTTACAAATAGTAGAAAAACTATTAACAAAGGACTTATATATAATAATTAGCATGGTTGTTTTTTAATCTCAGGCTGTAAAAAGGAAGAAAATTTGGGAGCATTTGTCATAAAGTAACTTCCATCATATGATAAAGTAAATAAAAAAGATTAAAATTTTGTACTGCATAATCATTTCATTCTTATAGAATGAGTTAATGAACAAAATTATTTTATAGTTATGATTATCTGATAAATACATATATTTTTATAAAAATTATGAAAGATTATGCAAAATTGAAAAATAATTCTAGCTAGAAAATTATTTTATTATCATTAATAAAGTATTGCTGAAACTGAGTTTTTAAATATCTGCCACATATCTACAAACTTATTTTTGTTTTCTGATTAGTCTACCAACGTATCAGCTCCATGAAAGCAGAAATAGTGGTTTTTTTGTTCACTGCTTTTCCAAAGCCTAGAACAGTGCATGATACATAGTAGGGTTTCAAAAAGTGTTGTGTAGAATTAATAAAGGAATCACAAATGTAACACAACCTCACAGGTAAAAATATAAACAACACCTGAGTATATAAAATAGAAATAGTTTTGCATTTCTCTCCTTCCTTTTGTCATTTTCTAGGATGAGATCACAGTTAACAATTTGGCGTGTATTTTTATATATCTGTTCTGTGTGCTTACCTGCTTTCCTCAGCAGAGGAACCACAGATAAATCAGTAAATCACTGCAGCTATTCACCCAGGAGTGTAGAGTTTTCCATTTGAGAAGTAGCTTCCTCATAGCTTCCCACCCTTGTTTCAGGCAACAAGTCTCAAAAAGTTATTTCGGTTACATAAGATAATTTTATGATTTAAGTCTTCACATCACAAACATACATTCCAAAGTTAATGAAAGCATGCCTTTTCTGGTGTAACATGATAATAAAAATGTCAAAAAGCTGGTTTAATTTAGATAGCAATATTTTGATCGCTTTCCTCTAATGCTTGAAGAAGCTTCAAGGACACATTTAAAACATGGAAAATAGGAAGACACATAAGACTACACAAGGAAAAATTAAAATCATGTAAATATTTAGATTGGAAACTAATGTTCAGCAACTAATTTTAGTATGAAAATAGACACTTCCTAACAACAAAAAAGTCTATTTATTTAGCTGACATTAAAGAGAACAAAACACATTGTTTCCTTTGAAGATAAAATTCTATTTCTAACACATATTTGAAAAAAAAATTGTTTTCTTATCCATATATTGCATCGGCTGAAATTAGTTACATCTTGGTCAGAACATCTTCCAGTAGCCTAAACCTGTCTATCTTAAAAGAGGCAGTTACTAAGTTATAACATAGCACTCATCATTTAAACTGTCTGACTACAGATAGGCTTCAGATGGTTAAGTTATTCAAAACATCACAGAGTCTGAGAATAATAGAAAGATCCTTGAGAAATCATCTAGCTTATCTTTTTCATTTTACAGTGGAGTAAAACACCTGTATGCCTTTGATAAGGGCTATTTAATTTTCAATCCTTTATGCATATACTTATTCAAGAAACAATAAGTTAGTATATAGAGAGAAAATTATGTGTGTTAAATATTGAAGCTGGCCCTAAATGACTGTGATCATTTTTTTACTCTAAACCAATTTCTTCATTTTACTTGTAGGGAAAGTAAAATTCCTCTTCTAACCTCTTAGGATTTCCAGCTGGAACTGATATAAGACAGACTAGCAGGAGAAAAACATACAATTTTTATTTAGTAGTTTTTATATATGCACGGGGGCCCTCACTAGAAAAATGAAGACCCAAAGAAGTAGATATGCCTAAATGTTTATATACTAGCTTAAAGAAAGGATAGCAATTGCAGAAAAGTAAAATATGTGGGAAGACCAAAGGAAGATACTTATTTTAAAAAGGTCTATATGTGTAGGTTTCTTACTGCTTTGACTGTCTCTGGCAGTAAAAATGTTTCTTTTCTCTTGATATAAGGAAGGTATCTTAGAAATATCTTAAACTTACTAAAATAATGACTTACAACCTAGATTTTTATTGTCTTTTAATTATTTATTTTTTCTACCCAATACATATTTTCCCATTTCTTCTTTAAAACTGTGAAAATATATGGTCTAACAAGACATTAAGCTGACCAAATTTATGTGGTTGCTTCAATTGTGTTCAGTTCTGCCTAGAATCTCTGTCCACATTTTACTGAAAAAAATAAAAATGGCACGTTTATTTTCTAGTCTCATTTAATTATGTATAATTTGGTTTACATATTCATGGATTTAAAAAGTATAAAGTTTTCCTTTACCATAGTGATTTGAACGTCAATGAACAGCCTTGCAACTTACTTCTAAGGTATAGGAATCTTGAAACCCTATGTTATTGCCTTTTATATCTTGGCTTTTAAATATGCTAGTTTGGCTATATTTTCTTAGCCAGTTATTTTTCATACTTTACAGTGTGAGTCCAGAACAAATTAATAGGAGGCACTTGGATTATTAAGTTGTCATGAAACTGAAAACTAATATTGGCTGTGTTTATGTATACGGGGCATAAAATGTAGCATTATTTACTGAATAAATCTCTATTAACAGAGATAATTAAAAACACTGATTCTAGAAGTCAAATAGCTCATTATTATTATACATCCAGGGGATAATATAAAATTGGCTAAAGGCTGATTTTTTTTTCAGCAGTGAATGAAACTGAGATTCACATTTTGACTGGCCTGCAGTATTTTAGCATTGCTATTCCCCTTGAACAGGTATTTGTAAACGGATTGGAGAGTAAATATAATTATGTTCACACCACTGGCTAATTAACTATGTAAATGGGCTTTTGCTTGCATTACTTTCCTCTTCTGTGAATAAGTGATTAAAATTAGAAAAAAAGAGTGTTGCTATTTAACGGTTTTCCAGAATGTCCTTTGGATCACAGTGTTAGAGTTTTGTTTTGCTACTTGTTAAGTTTAGTTTTTTTCTGCCTTTGCTAATGTCTAAAATTGGAAGTTTAGATTATTATTTGAGACTTTTCTTCTTTTCAAAGGCAAGCATTAGTTTCTGTCCTAGCTGTTTTGGTTATTTCTCACAAAATTTGAATTTTCATTCTAATTCAGCTTAAAGTATTTTCAATTTTCCCAAAATGTTCTCTTTCACCCTTGTTTGACCTATAAGAAGTTCGTTTAAATTTCTATATATATGAGAATTTTCCATGTAGTTTTTAAAAATTACATGTTAAGTTATTTTGGGATCTAAGAATATGAAGTATATTATTTCTATTGTTTTAAATGTATTGAGGTTTAATTTTGGGGTTGGAATAAAATTTGTTTCGGTGAATGTTCCATGTGCACTTGAAGAAATATTGTATTCTGTTTTGGGCTATGTAAGTGTCAGTTAGGTCTAGTTGGGTGATAGTTTTGCTAAAAAAAAAAAGCATATATTAATTCTAGTTGCCGAGGCGGGTGGATCACGAGGTCAAGAGATCGAGACTATTCTGGTCAAACAAGGTGAAACCCCGTCTCTACTGAAAATAAAAAATTAGCTGGGCATGCTGGCGCATGCCTGTAGTCCCAGCTACTCGGGAGGCTGAGGCAGGAGAATTGCTTGAACCCAGGAGGTGGAGCTTGCAGTGAGCAGAGATCGCACCATTGCACTCCAGCCTGGGTAACAAGAGCGAAACTCCGTCTCAAAAAAAAAAAAAAAAAAAAAAAAAATTCTAGTTTTAGCTCTGACGTTAAAAAAAAATGGGAGATAATAACTCACATCCATACAATAAGAAAAATAGGACAAGCTGAAAATCATCAACTGTCCTTAAACCTGTCAAAGCAAAAATTTCACCAGACACACTGAAACAGGCAGGGGAAACTTCAAGGTTACTGGAGAAGAGCAAAGAGACTCAACTAAACTCTTCTAAAACAAATAACTGAAGAATTTTTAAGAGCCGAGTTGAGTCGAATCACAGGCCATATGTTTATGCTCATTGACTTTACCAGAAGGAAAGGTAAATTTTCACCTATCTTCATGACAAGAGGTAGTTTTGCACATTAGAGCAAAATGTCCACCTGTTAGGCTCCTAACTCTGAAGACATTGAAAAATAAAGGCTTTATCTTTCTTCATGAATACATTTCAGAGGATGACTCCCAGGTGCTTGAGAAAGACATTCATGGGTTGTAAAACTGGCCAGAGGCTTTTAAAATTTGTTTTATTTTATGGATTTAAAATAGAAGTTTGTCTTTCAGACAACACTCTGAGGTAAGCAGGGATGGCAGATGAACAGATGACTTTGCCCGTTTTGTCCTTTGGTACCCAGCTTCTTGCTATTTGACTGATCTACCATCTCTTAAAGCCATGCTGCCCATGAGAAGTTTCTGTAATAATGGAAATATCCTATAATTTGCATTGTCTTATATATTAGAGCCACATGTGGCTATTGAGTACTTGAAATGTGGCCAGTGAGGCTGAAAACCTAAATATGGAAGTTATTTAATTTTAACAAGTTACTTACATTTAAATAGCCACATGTGGCTAGTAGCTGTCGTATTGGTTAGAACAGCTCTAGAGCATTGTTTATTTTGTGTGCTTTTGATTTATTTATTTTATTGTTTTCAGCTTCATTGAGGTATAATTGACAAATAAAACTTGTATATATTTAATAAGTACAATATGATGCTTCCATATACAGAAAAATTATGAAATGATTATCACAAGTAAGGCAGTTAACATATCAGTAACCTCACGTGGTTAACGATTTTTGTGCTTATGATGAGAATACTTACCTGTTCTCTAAGCAAATTTCAATTGTACAATACGTTATTACTAACTATATTCCATGCTGTGCATTAGACCCTCAGAATTTATCATATAACCAGTTTGTACCCTTTGACTCACATTTTCCCATTTCCCCCACTCCCAAACCCTTGGCATTATCTTTTATATAAGAATATAAAAATGCCAAAGTTATAAAAATGGAGAATGGAATGGTGATTACCAGTGGCCAGAGACTTTTAGAAAGATTTATGCCCTCAAAGGGGCAGAGAAAGAATATTCAAGTTTTCTAAAGTAAATGGTCTAAGGAGAGGAAGATTAGGGGCCTAGTGGCAAGAATAAGCTTGTGGAAAGTTTAGTAAAGCTGAGAGAAAAGTAAAGGCTTTCTTGGTCAAACTCTTGGACAAAATCTGGCAAGACAAGGGTACCCCCTCACCACCACCACCAAAAAATTGAATTGAAATCTACTGAAGGCTAGTCCTCTAGAAGACTGTGTGGGATACTTTTATGCCCCCTCTGGTAAAAAATGAGCACATTTTGGCTAACAATAAGCAAAGCAAGCCCATTGTACCATGCTTCTTTGCATGATAAATGGATTATCTCACACAAAGTTTTGCTCAGCCAAAAACTCAGATTTAAAGAAAACTTACAGAAACAAGCTCCAAGTGGCCCTGCTCCATTGCCAGCTCACGGTCCTGTTTAGTCACACATGGTTCTGTGAGACATACAGAGAAAAGCCTCCACACTGGCTTTATTCTGCTTTCTAATCAGTCCCCAAACAACATGAGCAGTGGGTGTTGCAGCAATCTTCACTCCTTGTCACTCATGAGAAAGCTGGAGTTTTAATCATCTTTTTCATGAAGTATCAAAGCATCTTTTTCTATTAGCAGGTTGATCTCCTCTTTTCTCTCTCAGCATGAATTTTTGTTTTACTCTTTACTTATAGACTGTGCCAAATGAACAAGAAAGAAATCAGTGTGGGAATTTCAGCTGGATGTTCGTGTTATTATTCAGTTTTTCTAAATTGTATTTCTATAGCTATTAGTGTAATTCTGTGATTACCTTACTGTGTGCTCAAATACTCATGATTAACAAATGTTTATAGCACTCTGGAGGAGATAAAGTACAAATCCTCTCTTATTTTACATAATCACCTAAACCAATGATTTTTTTTTCTTGAGACTAAGGACATATTACAAAACATCATGTTATACAAATCTTTTACCAATAATTTTTAATGTAGGGTTTTATGAAATGCTGTTCCTTTTTTGAATATTGCCCACAATGAAATGTTTAACTATAATCAGCCACTTGTCACGATACTTCATTTTCAATAAAATCACACAGATGCACACACAAAAAATTTAGGGCTATCTGTTATGATTCAAGATGAGATAAAATTTTATGTTTCCAAACTTTACTTGTTGGACTATTATCTTTCACTTAAACATATAAATCTAAAACACCCCAAGTAATGCCATTGATCATTCAGGCCATTGTTTTCTGTAATGTTTTATATTACACTTGCCTATTATGTGTCAAAAATGATTCATGAGTTCCTACATGTGTCTCCTGTGAGTAGTTTTTAGCCCAGGAAGCAAAATAAAATCTTGGAGCTAATCTCTGCTCTTTGACACAGACCATTCAGGTCCTCCTAGGTCTTAGACTAATGGTCTCCAAGATGATTTATCTCATTCTACTGTTGACACAGAATGATGCTTGCCCTGAGTAATATCCTCTCCTTTCTGCTCTGTGATCCAAGGCATGTAAGTCAGATCCAGCAAGTGTTCTGCTTTCTTCATCAAAACTTTCTGACGATTCTAGACTCGGAAGCCTCTTCCCATTATTCATTCTCTAATCTCATTTTGTACTTACTTTCTATATCAAACGAATCTCTCCAAATATTCTTTTTATTGAATATAGAAATCATATTCTCATTTTCTATGATATACAGAACTGACTGCCACAGTGTGAGGCACACAATGAGAGTTCAGTAAATGGCTATGCATTTGGTAGTTCTAAAATTAGTGAAAATTTAATTGATTCAAATAAAATAAGAGCCTCCATTATTAATGTCCAAAGAGAATCAAGAAACAAATGCTCTTTTAAAATTTCTGATTTATTTTAAACAGAATACCCTATGTCTGGACCTCCCCGATGGCCCTGCCATGTCTGTATATTCTATTTTGTGAATAATGGTAGACAAAGTTGTTGGAAAATGGCTTTGTGCTCAGTTTTCCTGGGAAAGCATTGATCTTTCAAATAATGGCATTCACTATTCCAATGCATAACAGGTTTTTAAAAACCTAGCAAAAGTTTATTCACACAAGCTTGTTTTGTCCAACTTGGTCTTCACTGGCAGTTATTCAACACAACATGTTCACTTGTTCCTCATAAAGAATTATGCTAATACCGTACTTTTTGTAGTGAATCAAGAGTTTTAACTAAACATTTATCATTCTTCAAATGTATCATTTTATATTCCAAAGATTACAATGAACACCACACTCACAAAGAAAAAATATCTTGAGCAAATGCAGAAATCTTAACAGAAATCTGTGGTCTTCCTCCCCCAAAACTGCTAACCCCTTTGTAACCATGAGAAAAGTATCACGCAAACTCAAATGAAAAACGTTTTACAAAAAAACCTCGCTAATACTCCTCTGAACTGCAAAGTCATCGAAAACAAGAAAAGACTGAGAATCTGTTACAGCCAATAGGGGTCTGAGGAGACATTCTTAGTAAATACAATGTGATATCCTGATTAGGAGCTTAGAACAGAAAAAAAAAAAAAGCATTAGGTTAAAAAAATAAGGGAATTGGAGTAAATTATATACTTTATTTAATAATAATATGTCAGTATTGATCATTACTTATGACGAATATGGCATATTAATGTTAACAATAGGGTAATCTGGTTGTAGGATATATAGGAATCTTCTGTACTAGGTTCACTTCTGTAAATCTGAAACTATTCAAAAATAAAAGTGTATTTTAAAAATTATGCATTTTGATGAATTTATAAAAGTATTGAATAAGTATGAGAAAAATAAACATGGCATTTCCATATTAAAAATGTCTTTTGAGATTAGCAGTATATCCAAAGTAGAGGGGCATGAATAGCTAAGCGATTTCTAGCACAGACCTATTGTTTTAATTCCACATAGATTCAATCCATATAATTTTGTTACATTATTTAACATAGACAATACTAATTTTCTCATGTTAATTCCTAAAATCACTGTTTACCTTATTATTAAACTGGTCTCATTTCATTTTTGCCTAAATAATACCTTTTAAATATGGTTATCAGTGAAAAATTCAAGTTTTCTATTTTTTCAAAATGCCTTTATCTTGTTTCATTTGGAGAGACCAGTTCTCTGGTTATTAGTCTTCTTAGGCTGCAATAACAAAATACCACTGACTGAGTGATTTAAAGAAATGTCTTTCTCATGGTTCTAGAGACTGGGAAGATCAACGCGCCAGACAGGTAGGTTTCATGGGAGGCCTCTTCTCATACTCATAGGTGTCTGCTGTCACATTGCGCTGTGTGCTCACATGACTTCTTTGCACATGAGGGGAGAGAAGGCGATAAAGAACCCTCTCTGACATTTTTCTTGTAAGTAAACTAATCCTGTTAGGACCTCAACCTTATAATTTCCTTTACCAGTAGTTACCTCTTTATAGTCTCTATTTTTAATAGTCACATAAGGGGTTAGGGCTTTAATGTGGATTTTGTGGGGGACACAACTCAGCCCAGAGCACTGGTTATACAATTTTATCTTGCTTGGTAGTTTATTTAATCACATTGTTCTCTGTTTTTAATTGTTTAACTTGAAAGTTATCTGAAAGTTTTATTCTTGCCCCTTTGAAGGCATTATGTCACTTTTCTCTTTTGCTTTCTGAATATTCTCTTTCTCTTTTGTACCATTATTTGATAAATCAAAGGCAGCAGAAAATACTTTCTTTTACTGTTATTTTGTCTTGTTTCTGTATTTCATTTTGTTTTCCATTTTTTTCAGTGAGCCAGTAGTTAATAATTTGGCAGATTTACTATCTCTGCAAGGGCACATCTCTGGTCTAAAACCCATCAGGAGGAATGTGGAGTAGGCATCTCCTTCTCAACATGATGGAGGTTTTTATTTTATTCCAGCACAAAATGTCAGCAGGCAAAGCTTTTCAAGAGTATAAATAGTGTGCTGGTACTTACAGTTCTTCTCTGATGAAATAAAACAGCAATTTTGGCTCAGGTCACCTTGAAATCCACCGATCTTCCTACCTGTATCTAAGAAATACCAGCATGTCTTGTGCTGCTAGCTCCTCAGCCTTTGCCAGTGGAATTCCCACTTGTTTTCCCCATGATATTTAAGAATTTTAAGTGTGACCCTCACCTTCCAAGAATGGTAGTCTCTATTGAGTACTGTGTGGCTCCAGAGAGGAAGATAGAAAAGCAAGAAATCTAGAAACGGATATGGAGGACTCCCCCTATTCCATTTTGTGTGCATTTACTTCAAATGTGTTTAGTTTTATATGAAACTTATAACCAAAACATTACATCCATGGTTTTATATTTTAACCTATATGTAAAGTATTTTCACAAAGCAATTTGGAAATGATAAATTTCAGATTCTAGAATAGGCCTAAGTCACTTTGTTAAAGCACTTTACGTATAAGTACCAGAAGATCCATGCTATTTTAATACACTAATCATGTAGCTCTCTGTTCTGCGTTTTCTATCAGTTGAAAAAATAGTAATAACTATTTACATAATAACATTTTATTAGGTATTTTTCAATCCAGTCTTAGGCTTATATCACTGTATCTGTTTTATTGAGTTATTCACAATCTGTTTTTGCATGTCTCCACTGAATTGAAGAATATTTTGTTTGAAAACGATTTATATGACTGTGAATGAATGGACCAAACTGACTGAGATAAAACAAATATATACCTCTGGTCTCATCTGCACATCTGACGGCTTGTGTGATTCCTGAGAAGGTAGTGCTGCCCTCCAAGCCATGTTTTCTGAGTATAGCTGTGAAATAAGACCCCATAGGTAACTTAGATTTCAAATGTGCTATCCTAATATGCTTACATCTGCTTGATATGTTTGAAAAAAGAAAATAATCCAATAAATGTATAACCTACTACAGTATTTTCTGATCAGTTGAAGTTTTATTATCTTTTTCTGTTGTGAGGGATAAGTTCACTGGTTTAGGCTGCTCAATATTTTTCCATATAACATCATTCCTACTTTCACTTAACCCTACTTTCCCCTCTCAGTAGTCTGGTCACTCATTGCCCTCATCTCTTTATCTTTTTATAAGCATCGTGAACAAAACCTACAGGAATCGGCTTTGTAGCTGGGTTTATTTCAAGAGAACATAATCCAAGATCATACAATGATTTTGAAATCGATCGATTCATTTATTATAATGTATTTAAAAGATTAAAGGGTATTGCATTAGGAACAGTTTTTTTTTAAAGATAGTAAGAGATTCCCATCTTGTTAGGCTATAAATTATTTAATGAGTTCTTTACACAAAATTGTGGTTTAAATATGCAGCTCTCATAGACAGAAGGGTATTTTAACAAACCACCTCGAATTATGTTTAAAATGAGAGTAGGTCATTATAATAAAATGAAACTGCTGAGATTATTCTTTCTAAATAGCTTCAAAAGTCTGAGCATCTCTAATCCAAATTTAAGACAGACAAATAACTCTTACCACTCCTTCTTTCTCTATGAGGTAGAAATTGTCTTAGTCTTTTGTATCTAAGGCCTTCCACAGTAATAATAAACAGTTGCAAGCTTTCCTATTTAAAGCACAGATCCTGTTAAGAGATATTACAATATAGTCTCACTGTACTAGGCTCTCTCTGCAACAGCTTTCTAGTCTCTCTCTTTGTGTGTGTATATACACACAGATAAGTAAGCGTATAAGCATTGCTGAACAGCTAGTGATATGTGGCCTTTCCAAGAGTGTCATGCAGTGATCCAGAGCACCTGTAAAACTTCCTAAAATTCCCCTTTGTTAACTCATCAATTCCCCACATAATTCCCAAATTCCAAAGATTTTCACTATCCAAGTCCGAAAAAAAATCCCTTGAACACTAGGTGCTCAAGGCTCTCTCGGTGCTTTGATCTTACCCCATCCCAGCCCACTCCTCTCTTACCTTTCTATGAGCCCAGAACTTGTACACTTCTTTTGATCTCACAATATCTGTATCTAGAATACAGTAAATTCGTTTTATTGCTTGTATTCTTCTAGTTTCTCCAAATCTTACCCCCAAAATTCCAGATGACAGGACCCTTCTAAGAAGGTTAAGGTGAGAAAACACTAAGTGAAAATGGCAGAACTATCTTTACATGATACAGATGAGAGAAGAGCAAAGGGCAAAAACACAAATACATGTTAAAATATGTATTCCTACAGATATGTGTTTTTAACTTACTTTTTTTAAATTTTATTTTGGGCTCTACTGTACATGTACACATCCTGCATTGGATTGTTTCATAGCTACATACATGCCATGGTGGTTTGCTGTCTCCATCCTCCTGCTTCCCACACCTCCCCATTGCCTACATGAGGCAAGTCTCCCGGTGTTATTCCTCCCCATCCTCCCCAACCCCACCCCCACTTTCCCTTCCCTCCCCTGTCCTTCACCCCCACACCTAGCCCAGTGAGTGTTGTTCTCTTCCCTGTGCCCAAGTTTTCTCATTGTTTGTTACCTGCCTATGAGAGAAAACATGCAGTGTTTGGTTTTCCGTTCTTCTGTCAGTTTGCTGCACATGATGGTATCCAGCTTCATCCATGTCTCTACAAAGGACATGAACTCATCATTCTTTATGGCTGCATAATATTCCATAGTATATATATGCCACATTTCTTTGTCCAGTTTATCACTGATAAGCATTTGGGTTGGTTCCAGCTTTTTGCTATCATAAACAGTGCTGCAACAAAGATACGTGTGCATGTGTCTTTATAATAGAGTGATTTATAATCCTTTGGGTATATACCCAGTAATGGGATTGCTGGGTGAAATGGAATGTCTATTTCTAGATCCTTGAGGAATCACCACACTGTCTTCCATAATGGTTGAACTAATTTACACTGCCACCAACCGTGTAAAAGTGTTCCTATTTTCTTCACATCCTCTCCAGCATGTTGTCTCCAGATTTTTTAATGATCGCCATTCTAACCAGTGTGAGATGGTATCTCAATGTGGTTTTGATTTGCATTTCTCTAATGACAAGTGATGATGAGCATTTCTTCATATGTTTTTGGCGTCATATATGACTTCTTTTGAAAAGTGTCTGTTCACATCCTTTGCCCACTTTTGAATGAGTTTGTTTTCTTCTTGTAAATCTGTCTTAGTTCTTTGTAGATTCTGGATATTAGCCCTTTGTCAAAATTTTTTCCCATTCCGTTGGTTGCCAGTTCACTCTAATGACTGTTCCTTTTGCTGTACAGAAGCTCTGGAGTTTAATTAGATCCTAGTCTATTTTGGCTTTTGGTGCCAATGCTTTTGGTGTTTTAGTCATGAAGTCCTTGTCTATGCCTATGTTCTGAATAGTTTTGCCTCAGTTTTCTTCTAGGGTTTTTATGGTGTTAGGTCTTATGTTTAAGTCTTTAATCCATCTGGAGTTAATTTTAGTGTAAGGTGTCAGGAAGGGGTCCAGTTTCTGTTTTCTGCACATGGCTAGCCAGTTATCTCAACAGCGTTTATTAAATAGAGAATCCTTTCCCCATTGCTCGTTTTTGTCAGGTTTGTCAAAGATCAGATGGTTGTAGATGTGTGTCATTGTTTTTTTAAACTGTTGCTCAATAGAGTTAGTTATGAGTAAAATGAAGATAATTATATGATGATTGTGGTCAAGTAAAGGGCCCTAAAAAGAAACCCTTTGGGACCCATAGACACATATGAACCCTTACCCCATTCTGCTTAAGGCAAATGCTAGGTTACTGTCCTTATGAACAATGCTATTGTAACTTTTAATATCCATTAGTACATAAAACCAAAGCAGACTACTACTAATAATAAGGTATCAATTAATTCATAGCTTTTGACATTAAATCACCTAATGGCAAATGGCCCAAAGACAAAAGCAGATCCCTGCTTTTGTCATAAGCACTAGGTTTTGAATCAGGTTTCTCTGTCTTTGTTGTTCATTTAGCTTAACCAAATTTTTATGTATCTCTGCTTTTTATATGTGATGTGATAACAATATACATGTGTAACAACTCTTAGTTTTAAAAACAATGCATATTTAGCACCTAGCTCCGTGCCTAGTATATACTACTTAACTCAAAGACGGCATCAACTCTTTTTCCTGCATTGTTTCTTTTCGTTAGTTACCAATTCATATATACTTATACATGATTATATATTCAATTATTTACTTAATAAACTTATTTGTTCTCCCATAAAATGAGTATAGCAATAAAAGTCCATGTATTTTAGAATATGACTTATTAAGTGAATTTGTATTTTGTAAGAAATTCCAAAGGTCTGAAACATGAAAAGCAAATGGAAGAAAGGAGACAGCTGCTGGTTAAAGATCACTAATCAAGCATTACATGAACTCCTGCTTCAATATTGGGCCTCTAAGCACTTAGAAGCTGACATCTTAAAGAAGCTGGGTATCTGAGTTAAATTATAAATGTAGCTGAGGCAATGAATATTTTAAAATCATTAATTAAATCTGATATTTGGTGCCATAGGATGAAATTTTTATTTAATGAATTCCAAAGGTTAAAGCTTTCTAATCAGCCAACCAGAAATTTCTGAGCAGGTGAACATATGAGCAGTTCAAAGTCAATTGAGCAGTGAATATGAAATTAAACTTTATATTTACATATGCATCTTTTATTAGACATACATTTGCTCAAATTCTAGAAAACTATTGAGAGATTTAAATTAAGTCTAAAGAGCAATTTCTGCCTGAAGGAAAGACAGTCTCTTACATTGTAGATTGCTAAACTTCTTGTGCTCCAGATAACCTATGGTGTGAATTGCCAGTGCATACATAACATCATTGTTTCAGATTACCCGTATATAATTCAATTCTTTCAATCACATCTTGAATTAATGCAGTGGACATTTCCAATTTTTAACAACATTTATCAAACCGGCAAATATTAAACATAAGGTACTTGTGAGTTTTACAATTGCAGATAATTGCATTATTTGTAGAAAAAAATTTGCAGTAACTCCAATTTTATTTTATCTTTTATTTCTTTGGTATATTTATAATGTCTATTCAATACATCATGATTATCTTTAAAGCTAAAAAATAGTTCAGGAGAACTAGAATTTGAGGAATTTTAGTTAGGGAAAAATACTGTTTGATAAATCAATTTAATTAATGTGTCAACTCTTTTCACTCAACTTCTCTTCCTACCCCAATCTGATCCAACGCCTTCAAGCTCAATTGACTCCCTTCTTTACATAAAGTATATGTAGCCCATTTTGGCCTCCAGCACTTTGTGCTTGCTATTTACGACTTATGTTTGAATAATTTTCCTGGAGACAGTCACACAAGTAACCCTCTCTCATACTCCTAAGAGAAGCAGTCCCTTTTCAAAGTACATACCTACTTAATTTTAAGTAGCCACCCTCAACTTCACAATTACCACCATTCTTTCTCACATTTATATTCTGTTTATAGCACTTAGAAAAATATTTTTTTTAAAGTTTTTATATAGTTGATTTTTCATTGTCCTCTTTCCCCTACTGAATTTTAACTTCAGGGAGACCAAGAATCATAACAGACTCATTTGTCTGTATTCCAGGGCTTGAAATAGTGGGTGAAAAACTCAGGTAATGATGGTTGTCAAAAACTCAGGTAATGACAAATCAATTTTGCATCCTTGAAAATTACATATTGATTGTTTTTTTTTTTTCCCTGAATTATTTTTTTAAAAAATGCTTGCTTGGCAAAAATTACATAAAATAAAGCAAAGACTTAGATTTTTGTCTTAGATAATCAACTCAACCATAATATTTCACTTTTTGATTATTTATAGTCCCACAGTGCTCTGTAACTAGGTGGAAGTTTATTGTTTGCTTCTTGATTCATCCTTGTACTAGTATATATAATTGGTTTTAATGATCATTTATGAAGCACAAATTAGATTAAAAATACTTAGGATATGGAATGTAATATATTTTAGCCAAACTTATTTAAAATTTTCAAATCTGGATTGTTTATTATTTGTGCATAGAAGGCCTAACACTTTGCATTGTAAAGTCTTAAAAGGTAGGTGGCCCTATTGTCTTTATATTGCTTTCTTTGTCACCCATGGAAAGTATTCATCTGTCTTTGCCCTTGACCTTTGACCTGTGCCAGTTCACAAATATGTGAATTTCTTGCAACCAAACTGGGATGAAAAATACAATATTCACAGGATGCAAAACCCATGAACATGGAGGGCCAGTTTTTCATATGTGCAGGTTCTGCAGGGCACACTGTAAGACTTGAGCATGTTGAGAATTTGGAATATGTGGGGGTCCTGGAACCAATCCTCCAAGTATACAGAGGGACAACTGTAATTTATAAGTAGGTTTATGAAGAGAAGGAGACCATATAATTAGGATAATAATATGTGTGTAAGTTATAGATGCTATCAATTGCATTGACATGGACTATATATATAAAAATATATATATATACACACACACACACACGTGCACACAGATATACAAAAACTATATAAAATCTATAATTTCCTGAGTTTTATCTTGTCAAATGAAACTACTGCTGCAATCAAGATGTAGAGTATTTCCATCCTGCACAAAATTGTCTCCATGGCCATTTGCAGTCCATCTTTTCTGCTGCCCCTAGCCACAGGCAATCACTGATTGCCTTATTGTTATTTATAGATTCATTTTTTAATCTCTACAGCTTTATATAACTGGAATCATAAAGTAAGTTTTTGAGTCTGGCTTCCTTCACTTAGAATACTGATTTTTATATCAATTATGTTTGAGGTATCAACTATTTTCTAATATGTACATATTTATTTATTTTACTGAATGGCATTCTACCATGTAGATGTACACAATATTATGTTTGGTAGATATCTGGTTTTATTTCTGCTACTGTGAATAAAGCTACCATGAACATTTGTATACTAGCCTTTGTGATTTATTTCTAATCTAAAATAAATACCTAAGAGTGGAATGTCTGGATTGAATGGCAAGTGCTCTTTAATTTTTTTTTTTAGAAACTCACTTTTCCATGGTGTTTTATATTTAAAATGGATATTAGCAACATATGAGAGTTGAAGTTATTCACTATCCTCATCAACACTTAGTGATTTTAGACTTTTTTTCACTTTGTTCATTCAAGTGATGGATAGTGTTATCTTATTCAGATTATAACTTACATTTTCCAGATGACTAAAATATTAACCACCTTTTCATATGCATATTGCACATTTCTAACTCTCTTTTGTAAAGTGTCAATCAAATTTTGATCTTTACCCTCAATGAATTACTTGGTATTAGTCTCAAATATCAAGTGATCCATTACGTGTGGGACTATTTCTACACACATTCATGGCTTATTAGGAGGCTGCACACACACACACACACACACACACACGCACACACACAAATGAGATGAAAAACGCCTATTTAAAAGTAACATCCAGGATGAACTTGGAAAATGCCTAATTCTTGAATGCACTCTTCAACCCACTGTGAGATCCTTTGATAGAGAAAGAAAACATGTCTAAATTAAGATATTGAAAGATAACCTCTGCCAAACCTGTGACTGAATACTAACCTATGCAATTATAGGTGCATCCCCTAGGAATCTAAGATAAAAATAAAAAGAATGTAAAAAACAGCTGCACATTGAGAGGAAATAAAATTCAACAGATCTTGCAAGTTATTAAAGTTAAAAATATCAGTAGCAAAAAGAGGAAAATTAAAATACTCTAAAATATTATGATTAAGAATTATAAAACTATATGATCTTAAATGTCTAAGTTTCTAAAACAAAAAAAAAAAATCAGAGACATTCTAAGAAAGAAGAGAAAGTAGTTGAGCAGTGACCTTTTATATAAGAAGGTGACACAGGTAACTTCTATGCCAGAGAAAATATCCTGTGAGATAGCATTAAGTATACCTGTATACTAAATGAGGACCCCAGAAGGAGAGGAAAGAGAGGTAAAAAAATGTAAAATAATTTTAAAAAAGCCAAGTTTTATGAGAAACATAAATCTATATATTAAGAACATCAGCAATTCTAACATATAATAAATTTTAAGACATAGACACAACATAGCCAAACTGTTAAAGGTGAAGAATAAGAGTATTTGTGGAAATCAAGATGATAAAAATAACTAGCTATGGTAAAGGTTATATGATGCAAACAATAGCCTTAAGAGAGCGGGAACAATTATTTTAATCAACAAAACATATTTTAGAACAGGAAGTATTATTGGATACAAAGAGGTTTTTATTTAGAAATAATGGAAGTGGATTTTATTGACATCATCTGTGTCATATAAATACTTTGTTCTCAGCTTTCATTAAAAATTAATATTATCATTTTATCCCCTTGATAATTTGAATATTCCTGTTTTTGAACTTTCTTTTTAGGTTCAGAGGTATTTGTGGTAGTTTGTTACAGAGTTAAACTCATGTTTTGAGGGTTTGTTGTACAAATTATTTAATTACTCAGGAATTAACCCCAGTACCCAATAGAGTTTTTTTCTGCTCCTCTCCCTCCTCCCATCCTCCACCCTTAAGTGTATGTTCAGTGTCTGTCGTTTCCTTATTTGTGTTCATAAGTTCTCATAATTTAGTTCTTCTTTATAAGTGAGACCATGCAGCCTTCAGCTTTCTGTTCCTGTGTTAGGTTGTTGAGGATAATAGATTCCTATCTTTCTTATAGCTGCATAGCATTTCATGGTGTTTATATACCACATTTTCTTTATTCAATCTGCCATTTATGGCATTTAGGTTTACTCCATGTCCATTGAAGCACTGTTCACAGAGATATATTTTACAATGTACCAGCGTCAATGAATCAAAAATTTATAAAATTATAAATGTGCACAAACAAAAGTCAAGTCCTAAAATACAGAATGCAAAAATTGACAGAATCAAGAGCAGAAAGTAACATAGAGTTGAAAAAGTTAATATACCATTTTTAATAATTGACAGAATATCAGTGATGGTATAACAGACATGAATAACACTATCAAAATAACTTAAATGTTATTTGTAGAAAATTCCACATAAAAACCGAACTATATACTTTTTTCAAGCACAAATAAATATTTTGCAGTATAGAACTATGTGTGGCTCTAAGAATACCTGAATGACAATAAAAGAATTGAAATTATTCACAATATGTTTTCTGATCACATGAGGGATGGTACCAGTTTCTTCTTCTACTATCTTTGTCCCAGATTGATGGCCGCCAAATGTCAGTCTGATTAGTCCTTTTTTGAGGTGACTCTTTGGATATACAGGGGTCAAGGAACTGCTTGAGGAGACAGTCTGTACTTTATAGGAGCTCCAGTGCTGAGCTGTGAGCTCTGTTGTTCATTCAGGGTTGTTGGGCAGGTGTGTTTAGGTCTGCTGCAGCAGAGCTTATAAAACCCCCTTTTTTTCCCCTCAGATGCTCTGTCTCAGGGAGTTGGGGCTTTCTTTATTAGTATCCGTTGCACTGTCCTGACCAGCTAGGAGGCTGTCTAGTCACTATTTGCCTGCCGAGGCTCCACTCTGCTACCGTGGGGCTCTGCCCTGCTGCCACTGGGCTCCACCCTACTGTGGTGGGCTCTGCCCTGTTGGTGGAGTCTCTCTGTTATGGCAGGTTGCCTCGGCAATGGCAGGCTGCTTCTGCAATGGGCATGTACCTCAGTAGGGGCAGTATGCGTCCCTAGTGGTGGAGGCCCCTCCCCCACCAAGCTGCACCATTCTGGATTAAGCTGAGCCCACAGTAAATCTCTCAACCCTGAGTGTTTGGAATCACCGTTTTGTTTGTCCCTGTGGGGGTGGGACCTGCTGATCCTGATCACCTGGCTCCCTGCCTCAGAGTCCTTTCTCTCTCTCTCTCTTTTTTTTTAAGTTGAATGGTTGACTCTCTCACAGGTGTTTCAGTCACCTGCTGATAGAGCACCGGGATCTGCATGATTTCCCCTGCCGTGGCCCACTTCACTGGCTCAAATCACACTTCCCAGGAATCTCCTGGTCTGGCTCACTGTCCAAGTCTCATTTAATCAGATGGATATGTTAATCTGCCCTCCCAAATCTCAGATTGCCAGTTTAACAGGGCACCCAGACCAGTGAGTTATGTGCAGGCTGCCGCAGTGCCGTGGCGCTGGCCAAAACAGTCGCACAAGCAGAAGGGGCTGCACTGGTGTCCCATGTCTCTCCTACACCTGGGAATTTCCCCATTCTGTGGGCAAAAAAGGTCTGTCTGAAAATGCGGCTAGGACTCACCCTCTGCGCCTTCACCGAGAGCTGCAATCCTGAGTTGTTCCTACTGTGCCATCTTTCAGAACTAGAAAACTTTCATATTGAAACAAAAGCCCAAATAGCCAAGATAATCCTAAGTAAAAAGCATAAAGCAGGAGGTATTACATTATCCGACTTCAAACTATACTACAGGGCTGCAGTAACCAAAACAGCCTGGTACTAGTACAAAAAAAGACATATCAGCCAATCATATCTATCTAAGGAACAGACATATCAACCAATCATATTGCTCTATGGAACAGAATAGAGAGCCCAGAAATAAGGCTACACATCTACAACCCCCTGATCTGTGACAAAGCTGAAAAAATTTAAGCCACTAGGAAAGGACTTCCTATTTAGTAAGAATAGATCTTGTGCAAACCATGTTAAGTGAAAGAAGATGATCAGAAAAAAAAATATGTATAACATGGTATATTACATGAAATTTCTAAAAAAAGGCAGAGCTATAGAGATAGAAATTAGATAAAGGATTGCTTGGGGCCAGGGATAAATGAGGAATTTAATCATATACAAAAAAAAAGCATATGAAAATCTTGGATGTAAAAGAAAAGTTCTAAGACAAGATTGTTGTGATGCTTGCACAACTGCACAAAATTATTAATAATTTTCACATTGGGCACCTAAAATTTGTGAATGAATAATATGTATATATTGATATCTATTTGTGATGGATTGCAAGGAAGGGAGTTTGAAAATCTATATACATAGACTCACATCCCAACCCCTGAAAAATTAAGGATGTATTCTATAGATTATGCATGACAATTAAAAAATTTTTGTGTTAAAAAATTTTATGAAGAAATAAGATATGATAATTAACCATTCCAGTAGAGTAGGGATTGATTTTGACATGCATTATTTAGAAAGACATTACAAAATAATTTTATTGAAATCAAATGTGCTATTTGAATTTTCAAACTTTTGTATGGTTATTTTGGCTCAGCAAAACTAATTGTTACCAAAACTAATTTATAGATGTATTTGTTTAGCTATACTTTTAACTTTTACTGAAACTGTCTTCTTTCTGTTATATAAAATTGGAATGTAAATTTACCAAAATTAACATATAAATCATATAAAAAGGAGCTTATTTTTAGCTACTTTAAATGCATCTTAACTTTTGTGAGCCATCAGTTTATGTGGCAAAATGCTATATAAGCCTATTTCATTAGTTTGTATACTTTCTGTGTGCATTTTTGAAAAGCCTACTAGGATACGACCTCTATCTACTTTATAAATAAAAGGAAACAAGGAGAATAATAAAAGTTTAATATTTTTCTTAGGAAAACATCAAGGGAATTCATGAGATACAACCAAAAACAGAAGGCAGTGAATAATTGAAACTATAGGTACATTGTGCAATTTGCATAGAGCTGCCAAATAAACTCATTCAGGAGTGAGTAGAGATAATAAGTCAAAAAGCTATGCAATTTCATGGTTAAAAACAAATAAATGAATAACTGTAGAGTAACTGAATCAAAGCGGGACACAAGCAAAGTTAACAATTTTTAAACTATGATTGAATAGTAATTGTCAGTATTTTTGTCCGTATTTTCAGGATATGTAAAACCACGATCAGCCTCCTAACTTCAGTATCCACATCACTGAGAACATATAGCAAAAACAAAACTAATTTCAAAGAAAAACTGTAAATAAAATTAGAAACATTCACTGGTTTGACTCGGTAACAAAGAGGTAAAACCAGTGCATACTCTAGAAGTGCTAAGACACTACAATAGTGTCTAAAAAACAATTTTAGTTAAAATTAGGACATGGTAAGTTTCTGATTCAAGGTTAATTTGGTTTTCATGTGGTTTTGATTTCAACCACCTCCCATATTAAACATTAACCAACCAATACCTAAAATAATGGATTATTTGTTAGCTCTCCTGGCAGAGCTTCATATCTGTCTGTACCTAAAATTAAGGATAAGTAGAAAACAAAGGGATAATTGTTTTCTAACTTGAGCACTTTCTCCCAAAGTGGAGCCTCCCCAAAACTATTTAAGGCAAGTTAGTTTGTTTGATTAAGATAGGTTTGAAAAAACATTAGGAAAAAGAGCAGTGAAAAATGTGGAGAAAGAGCTGTGAAATGCATACAACAGTTATTCAGAAAGAGGTATCATTTTAGGTGATTTTTCCTCTAATTATTCCTGTGGATCTTTCCTTCAGTCTTAGTCTCCTGATCATGCATCTACAACAGTAAATGTTCTGTAAATTTTGTACATGATCTTAGAATAACTTTCTTCTTTAAGATTTGCCATAGGACACAAAATATAATCATAAATTGTAGTCAACCCAATTGCAATATATATGTAATGCATAATATGATAATTTTGATATTGAAAAAAAGAAAGAATTCCAAGTAAAAAACCGTTTATCTTCTACCTTCAGAAGTAGAGCTCCTTAGTTTTCCTTTATTATCCACAGATTTCTAAATCATATTTAAGGATGATTTGCTCTTACCACAATGAGAAGACTGTAAAAGCATCTTTATAAGGTTTAGATCTGTGTCCCCACACATATGTCATGCTTAATTATAATCCCCAGTGTTGGAGGTGGGACCTGGTGGGAGATAATTGGGTTATGGGTGCAGAGTTCTCATGAATGGTTTTGTATTGTCCCCCATTTGGTGAGTTCTCATGAGATCTGGTTGTTAAAAAGTGAGCAGCACCTCCCCCTTTACTCTCTCTCTCTCTCTTTCTACTTCTCTGGCCATATAAAGTGTCTTACACACTTTTTGCATTCTGCTAATATTTGGAAGCTTCTTGAGACCTTCTGAGAGGCAGAAGCCACAATGCTTCCTGCACAGCCTGCAGAACCATGCGCCAATTAAGCCTTTCTTCTTTACAAATTACTAAGTGTCAAATAGTTCTTTATAGCAGTGAGAGATTGAACTAATATAGAATATTGGTACCAAGAGTTGGGTACTGCAAAAAAGATACCTAATAATGCGGTAGCCACTTTGGAACTGGGTAACAGGCAGAGGCTGGAACAGTGTGGAGGGCTCAAAAGAAGACAGGAAGATGAGGGAATGTTTGGAAATTCCAAGAGACTTGTTAAATTGTTGTGACCAAAATGCTGATAGTGATATGAATAATAATGTCTAGGCTGAGGAGGTCTCAGATAGAAATGAGAACTTACTGGGAAGAAGAGTAAAAGTCACTTTTGCTACACTTAAGCAAACCGACTGGTGACATTTTGTCCCTACTCTAGGGATCTGTGGAACTTTGAACTTGAGAGCGATGATTTAAGATGTCTGGTTGAAGAAATGGCTAAGCATCAAAGTGTTTAAAAAGTGACTGGGCTGCTTCTAATTATCTATGCTCAAATGCATGAGTAAAAAAATGATCTGAAACTGTAACAATTTAAAAAGGAAGCAGGCCGGGCGCAGTGGCTCACACCTATAATCCCAGCACTTTGGGAGGCCGAGACAGGTGAATCACAAGGTCAAGAGATGACGAGACCATTCTGGTCAAAATGGTGAAACCCGTCTATACTAAAAAATACAAAAATTAGCTGGGCATAGTGAAACCCCATCTGTACTAAAAAATACAAAAATTAGCTGGGCATAGTGGTGCATGCCTGTAGTCCCAGTTACTTGGGAGGCTGAGGCAGGAGAATTGCTTGAACCCAGGAGGTGGAGGTTGCAGTGAGCCGAGATTGCGCCATTGCCCTCCAGCCTGGGTAACGAGCAAAACTCCATCTCAAAAACAAAAAAAAAAAAAAAAAAAAAAAGAAAGAAAGAAAGAAAAAAGGAAGCAGAGCATAAAAGTTTTGAAAATTTGCAGCCTGGTCACGTGGTCGAAAGAAAAACACATTTTCTAAAAAGGAATTTAAGCAGGCTGCAGAAATTTGCATAAGTAAAGAGGAGCCAAATGTTAATAGCCAAGATTCAGGGGACACCTTGAAGATATATCAGAGACCACTGTAGCAGTCCCTCTCATCACAGGTGCTGAGACCTAGGAGAGAAGAATAGATTCCTGAGCCATGTATGGGGCCCCACCACCCTGGTCAGCCTTGGGGCACTTCTCCCCACATCCCAGTTGTTGCAGCTCTATCCTTGGATAAATGGGGCTTAGGTCAGGATACTGCTTCAGAGGGTGCAAACCATAAGGCTTGGTGGCTTTCACATGGTGTCAGAGTTAAGGCTTAGGAGCTTCTGCCTAGATTTAAAAGGATTTATGGAAAAGCCTGGATGTCCCAGTAAAAACCTGCTGCTGGGGTGGAGCCCTCATAGAGGACCTGTACTACATCAGTGCAGAGGGGAAATGTGGGGTTGGAGCCCCCACACAGAGTTTCCACTGGGCCACTGCCTAGCGGAGCTGTGAGAAGAGGGCCACTATTCTTCAGATCCCAGAATAGTAGATCCACTGACAGCTTGCACCATGCACCTGGAAAAGTTGCAGGCACTTAATGCCAGCCCTTGACAGAAACTGTGGGGGTTGAACCCTGGAAAGGCACTGGAGTGCAGAATTCCAAGGCCTTGGGAGTCCACTTCTTGCACTACTGAGCACTGGATGCGCAATATGGAGTCGAAGGAAATTATTTTGTAGCTTTAAGATTTAATTGCTTCCCTTCTGGGTTTTGGACTTACATAAGGCCTGTAACCTCTTTATTTTGTCTGATTTCTCCCTTTTGGAACAGGAGTATTACCCAATGCCTACACCTCCTCTGTATCTTGGAAATAACTAATTTGTTTTTTATTTTACAAGCCCACAGGCAGAGGGTCTTGCTTCATCTCAGATGAGATTTTGGCCTTCAAAATTTTAAGTTAATGCTAGAATGAGGTAAGACTCTAAGTAACTATTGGGAAGGCATGATCATATTTTGTATTATAAGGAATGAGATTTGGAAAGAGTTGGGGTAGAAGTTGACACAGTTTTCATCTGTGTCATCACCTAAACTCCTGTCAAATTGTAATCCCCATGCATTTGAAGTGGGGGCTGGTGGGAGGTGATTGGATCATGGGGGCAGAGTTCTCATGAATGGTTCAGTACCATCCCCCCTTGGATCATTATAGTGAGTTCTCTTGAGATCTGGTTGTTTAAAATTGTGCGTGCCACCTGCTTCACTGTCTTTCTTCCTCCTGCTATGGCCATGTGAAGTGCCTCACTTTCCCTTGGCTTTCCACCATGATTGGAAACTTCCTGAGGCCTCCCTGGAGGAAGAAGCTGCTATGCTTTCTGTACAGCCTGCAGAACCATGAGCCAATTGAACCTCTTCTTTATAAATTACTTACTTTCATGTATTTCTTTATAGCAGTGCAGGAACAGACTAATCCACATCTAATTCTAGGAGGCTGTACCCTGCTGGATATATTGCCTGGCTGACAACTCCAAAGGTGGAGTTGGAGAAAGAGGTATGCTGGCTTCAGCTGATGAAGACAGAATGAATTAGAAAGATTTCATCTGAAACATGTTTAGTCTTTTAGTACTTCCAGCTCTGTCCCTGAGTTTAGAGGGTTTTTTGGTTGGCTTTCTCCATGAAGATTGAACTCAGAAAAAACAAACGAGTTAATGTAAGCTCAGAAAAAGTAGCTACATATAAAATTTAGCTTCTTTTGATATTTGTAGTTCTTTTATAAAATATTTTAGGTCAGTAGTTGTCCAAGTGTGGTTCCTAGACCAGCAGCATCAGCATCACCAGATAATATTTTAGAAATGCAAATGATCAAGCCCCATCCAAAATCTACTTCATCAGGAATTCTGCAGTTGGGGTCTAGCAATTTGTACTCTAAGAAGATACACTCTCTTTATGAGTCTCGGATAAAGTCTGAGAACCATTGACATACATGGTGGTGGAAGAAGTTCAATACAATCTAGACCAGGGATCAGCAATATTTTTTTGGAAAAAGACAAGATAGTATACATGATAAGTATTTTAGACACTGTTCCATATAGTCTCTCACAACTATCAATTTCTGCCATTGTAGCACAAATGCGCCATGGATAATAAACAGATTAATATAAATGCTTATGTTTTAATAAAACTTTAATTGCCAAAACAGGAGGTGAGCTGAATTTGGCTAAAAGCCTTAGTTTGCTAACTAGTGTTCAATCCTGATATCTAGTATTTATCAAGCAAAAGAACATATAATCAACTTTAGCTAATAGACAAATTGTTATTACTACTATTTTATAGAAGAGGAACTGATGCAAACATTGACCAATTATGTCTCTAAGTTCTTCCTAATTAGGATGTATTTAAAACTAACTTCTAAGCTTCTTATTTGCACATTAAAGTTTCTTTCCCACTGGATACATGAAATAGAATTTAGAACAGTTTTAGAGCAGTTAGAATACTTTTAAAAGAGATAAATATAAGTTTCCCGAAAGAATAAATATTTCATAGTCTGCTCAATATGGAAAAAGTTTAGAAGTCATCACCCTCATCCTCAGAACAAGAAAAAATTCAAACTGAAAAATCAATAATACTCCTTTAATCTGTCAGAGAATATAGGTGACAGGGCAAACTATACCCTGAAAAATGGAGAAATAGGCAAATAAAGAGAATAACTACTTATTCAAGGAGCAGAAGCCCACATCTGGAGCCAGTGCAAACAAAAATAACAGTTGAGTGACCAATGCTGAAGACTGAGCATGAGCTAGCTTGGGAGATAAACACTCCTGCGCGTCCAGTCTTAGATGGGCTGCTGCCACATTTTCATGAGCTTTACTTCAACAAGCTTTACCAGCTTCTCATTAAAAAAACTGGAAAAAAAATCTCCTTATGGCAGAAGGAGCAGACATATACTCATTTTTGAAACACACCCAAAGATTCTGTTCTTAGTAAAAGTCCATCCTTCAACAAAACTATTTTACCAGAGCCTAAGTAATTTGGATTTTCTCAGAACCTAACTGACCTTTCAGGAAAGGAAATACAAACACCAGCCCCCTCTAGACTTCATGTTTTGTCTAAGTGAGAAGAAAAATCAAGAAGTATTTGTCAAATTCACAACCAAGGGGTAGAGGCCCACTAAAAAATTAGATCTCATTACAGGATTTTAGAATGATTCCCTTCTTCTTAAGACGTACTATCACATTAATTGGAATTCCATATAAGAACAAGGAATTACAGCTGAAAGAACTGCAAGCTTCAGTCCTATTTAAGAAGTCTATAGAAAAACCTAAAAACCACGGCATAGAAAAAAATAACATCAGAGGAAATTTAGCTTCTCATGCCGATAGCTACAGTGAATAGTAAATATAGCCTAACTCCTAGTTAGATAATCGTAAAACCTTACACTAAAGAACTATTTACCTCACTTGCTTTTATCTGCTATATAATGTTTGGCTTTCAACAAAAAAAAATATGCAGCATGCTAAAAGACAAAAATTACAGTCTGAAAAACAAAGCAAGCATTAGAACTAGACTCAGATGCAGCAGAAATCTTGGAGTATCAGAAAGAGACTTTAAAATAACTGTGGTCAACGTGGCAAGGGTCCTAAAAGAAAAAGAGTATCACATGCACATGAATAATGTAAGCAGAGAAATGGAAACTCTGAGAAAGAATCAAAAGACAGTGTTAGGCATCAAAACAGAAACAAATATTAAATGGTCAATAAACACATAAGATAATTCACTATAATTTGTAACGAAAGAAATGCAAACCAAAAGAATATTTTTTTTTCACTTCTCAGAATGGTTAAATACTTGGAAACATCAAACTCTTATGAGAATGTTGAGAAATAAATGTACATTTTCCTGTACTGTTAGTAGAAGTACAAAATCTTCACAGGGCAATTATCTATCAAAATCAAAATGTTTATTGCAGATAGTTTTCTACCAAGTAACACATCTTATCAGAATTTAGGTTTGGATATATTGCAAATGCACTTGATATAATAAAAGTATATTCATAATATCCTAGGTTTTTAGGGAACACAGGGTTACAGGATGATAAGGCACTAGCATTGCCATTCGTGACTCTCAAATCAAAAATACATGTAAACGTAGACCCCCGACCTCGTGGTTGAACCCTCATAACCACAATAGTTCTCCATAAGGGAAAAAGCTCTGATCTTTATTGATTACCAATATGCCTTATGTAAGTACTTCCATTATAGGCAATTCCAAGCTACCAAAATGAAGTCATTGAACAAATTTTGAAAAACAAACAGTACATATTTGGATGAAGAATATTCCATTGTTTATATATAATATATTTTCTTAATCCATTTGTCTCTTAGGTTGATTTTATACCTTTGCTATTGTGAATAGTGCTGCCATACAGATGGGGGTGCAAATATTCCTTGTATATAATTTCTCTTCCTTTGAATAAATATGCAGTAGTCAGGTTGCTGGATTGCATATTAGTTTTATTTTTAGTTTTTGAGAAATCTTCCTAGTGTTTTCCATAGTGCCTATATTAATTACATTTCTATCAAATATCTGACCATAAAAAAGGAATGAAAGTCACGTCATTTACAGCAACTTGGATGGAACTGGAGGTCATTATGTTAAGTAAAACAAGCCAGGCACAAAAAGACAAATATCACATGTACTTACTCACACATGGGAACTAAAAAGTTGATCTCATAGTAGAGAGTAGAATGAGAGATATCAGAGGCTGGGAAGGGTGTGTCATGGGGGTGAGAGAAACAGAGAGGTTGATTAATAGGTGTAAAGAAACAGATAGAAGAAATAAGTTTAATAGCAGAGCAGAGTATCTAGAGTCAATAACAATGTATTATATATTTTAAAATAGCTAGAAGAGAGGACTTGAATGTTCTAAACTTATAAAAGTGATAAATACTAGAGGTATACCCTGACTTAATCATTAGCCATTCTATGCATGCAACAAAATATCACACATATCCTATAAATATGTATAAATATTATGAAACAATAAAAATATTAAACAAAATGTGCATGTTTGGTTTTCCCATGTCTAGGTTAGCTGACTCCAGCTCATATCACCCTTTAACAACCTCTTAGCCAAGCAAGACATAAGATCTTGGTTTAGGTCAGGCTCTCAAAAACTGGAATTAAAAAAAGATAGGTGTGGCTTAAAGTTATGCAAACACACACACACACACACACACACACACACACACACCCCTAACTAAAACTTTATAGTTTTACTAAACTGTAAAGTAAATATTGAACACCAAGAAAGAAAAACCAAAAGTTAAATACCAACACACTGGACAGAGAGAGAGAGAGAGAGAGAAAAAAAAAGAAAACTTTCCTACACAATAGTTTTCCAATTTAGCTCAGCAAAATAAAGTACTGGAAAGTAGATCCAGGAAAGATATTCAAAAAAAGTTCAGTGCCCAGTAGAAAATCAAAGATACAGTATCTGGAACTTTACCTAATAGCAAGATGGTAGCAACTAAGAGGCTGAATTTGTTTTAATAGCAATTTACTGCAGCCTTGCTAGCACAGAGGAAGTATTCTTTGTTGAAAGAGCAAAAGTGAAAATGTATAAATAAGGTGACCCTTCATATATCATAATGCATGATAGTGGGCACTATGAGTCACTTGGCAGGAATTAGGTAACAGCTATTGGGAGAAAATATCAACCTACCTGCTAAAGTTGGAAATATTTACTTCCTTTTCATGTAACTTAATTATTTCTGAAATAAAGTATGAATATATAAATTACAGGCAAGACTGCAGAAAAAGGGAAATGCTTATACATGCTTATACACTGCTGGTGGAAATGTAAGTTAGTTCAGCCACTGTGGAAAGCAATATGGAAACTTCTCAAAGAACATAAAACAGAACTACTATTCAACTCATCAGTTCAGTTACTGGGTATACACCAAAGGGAAAATAAATCATTCTACCAAAAAGATGGATGCGCTTGTATGTTCATTGCACTACTGTTCACAATAGCAAAGACATGGAACCAACCTAGGTGCCCATCAATGTTGGACTCAGTAAAGAAAATATACATATAGACTATGGAATACTATGTAGGTCATAAAAACGAACAAAATCAAGTCCTTTGCAGCAATATGGATGAACCTGGAGGCCATTTTTCTAAGCACATTAACACAGAAACAGAAAACCAAATCTCACATGTTCCCACCTGGTAGAGAGAGCTATATATTGGGTACACATTTGATGTGAAGAGGAGAACAATAGACACTGAAGATTACTAGAGTCGAAAGGGAAATAGGGCACCAAGGGCTGAAAAGTTATCTGTTGGGTACTATGTTCAGTACCTGGGTCATGGTATCCATAGAAACCCAAACTTCAGCATGAGGCAATATACCAGCATAACAAAACTTCAGATGTACCGCCGAATCTAAAATAAAAGTTGATTTTTTTTTTTTTATGAAAGAGAAAACTGACTCATGCTGGCATCCTGACCTTGAACTTTCACTGTAAGAAATGTGTTGGCTTTTTAAGCTACCCTGTCTATGGTTATTTTGTTGTATCAGTCAGAACCGACTAATACATATTAGTTTCTGATTTGACAGAAGTGATTTACTAAAAAGTATATGACATACCTGCAATGTTCCATAGATACTAGGCAAAGATTCAGGAAAACACCATTGCATAGAAGGAATTAATTCATTATGCAGGCATATTATGAATTATAAAAAGTATTAAGCTTTCCTAGGTATTAAATGTCACAAGGACCATAATGATACCTTTTGGGACAGTACACTGCAGAAGGAAATTTTTGATTCTTATATCCATGATAATGCATTTTTAGACTAAAATAAGGCACCTAGTTTCAGAGCTTTTAGCTAGGTTCTTTCAGATTTGATGATCTTTGTGACAGACTGCTATTGTAGAAATAGCACTAAACTATTCCCTTGAGCTGAATTTATAGATAAAGTACGTCTACATTTTCTTGGAGAATTGGTAGAGAATGTATTATTTCACCTTTCCTTACTCTTGATAGCTATTTTAAAGAAAGATTGCTCCATTTCCATGTTCAATAGTCTGAAGAGATTTCATGGTCAGAGAATCATAATTTTCCCAATAAAATGTAACTTCTCAAAATCTTTTGGCCTTATACCAACATGTACATCATTCAAATTCACCTTATTAAAAATTGTTTTAATATATCTTCATGAGCTAGTAAAAGAAAAAAGAATTCCGCTCATGAATAGAAGAGAAAAGCTTAGCACATTTTATAGTTTTTGTAAGACTACTCCTTCCTATCTAATTTACCTAAGAACTTTATAAAGAGTAACTGAAATTGTCATTTGATTTATATCAATGAAAATGAAGGGAATTGAAGCAATTTTTAAACTGTTGCATCTGATGATAGAACTGTAACTACAAATGGTTTCCATATTCCTTAGCCATTAAATCCTTCACTCCCGTCATTCAGGCCACTGAATTATACAGTGAATATAAAGAGGAGTGTCTATGAAGTAGAGCACAGTGTGGGACATGGGTAGCCTGCTTCACCCATTGAAAATAAATGAACTGTTTTGACTAAAACTATTTCTAATAACTAGATTTCCCTAACAGTTTTGGATTAGATAAACATGAATTGTGAAAAATATAATTTCTTTAGGGTGGTGCATCAAGATTTGGAGCAGAAACTTCCAAATGGCATCTTACTAGGTTTTGTGGCCCAGAAATAATATTTTCCCTCAAAAATCAATAAATCAGTAATATGAGAAACCAGTGCAAGTCTCAGGCAGAGACAACACACTCACATTAGAAGCCAAGGCGCAGATAAGAACATGAAAATAAAGAGATAGAATAATGGCAGTCATCATCAATAGAAACATGGAGTAGATGGAATATGCAAGATCTTTGTGGGAGGAAAATATTAATGGAATATTTAACAAGAGAATCAGGAAAGAATGGGTAAATATTGCTTTTAAGGTCACATGGACATAATAGTGTAATAAAACCTGGAGTAAATAAGTATGGTAAAAAGAAAAGTCTGAAGGAAAAGAAGAGAATCCATAAGAGGCTTCTGAAAATATCTCCAGGGCTTCTTGGGAATAGGTATGAAATAGGAATGAAAACTGGTCACTGCTGAGAAATTTGTGACATTCTGGAAAACAAACAAAATGGAGAGAAAAATACAGATAGGTGAGAATACAAAATAAAGTGAAATGCTAATTTAGTTATACATCACTAGGTAAAATTTGGTTTGAATTATGATGTCATATGTATTCCCAAATAAACATCAATTATTAAGTCAAATTTTAGTGACCTGAAAATTTATCAGTAACATTGCAAATGTTCAAATCCACAAGCATATGTGAGATCATTTGAGCACCATCCTTTAGGTGTTATTAATTTACCTAAGAAAGAGAAAGAGGAAAAATTCTGTAGTAGAAAGGGTGCATCTAGAATTCTCTTTCTTGTATTATTTCCTGCACTGACAAAGTAATTCTGTTCTTGCTGTCAATGAAAGGGCCAATTTCCCCAAAGTGCCACCATGAGAATTATTTCCTACACAATAAAGCAATCACCATGGCACAATATACATTATATACATTAGTTCTTTCCATATGCTATGGGAAGAAGTCCTGGACATCAGCTGGAAGCGTCTCAAATGAGTCTTTATAGAAAGCCTAAGACATATATAACACCTAACTAAACATTCAATGTGTTTAGAAATTTGTTCTTCCGCCAAAGTTAATTAAACAGATGAGAGATACCTGTGTAAAGGACATCACTCCCGATAACCATGGTTTTCTTGTGCTGCCTAAGCATAGACAAATGATACTCTAGGGAAGAATTTTAAAAACTTGTTGCCCAAATGAAGGGAAAGCAAACAAAATGACAAGTTATTTTATGTACATATGGAAAAACAGAATCAGAGAGTCATCTGAATTATATGGTGTCAGAGTTGAAGAATAGCTCAGTGATCCATAGAGCCAACATGTTCACTGGCTATTCATGTTCTAGCAAAGAACATATCTTCTTTTTTATCACTATACAGCATTCACATGAAAAAAAATTTAAATGTCATTTAAGAATTCCTCCTCTTTCTCTTCCAAAGGACAATTAATAACACCTAAATAACAGTGCTCAAAGGATCCCACATATGCTGCATGGATTTGAACATTTGTAATGTTACTGAATGTACCAGGTTTTTTTTATCTAGTCTACCATTGATGGGCATTTAGTCTAATTAGATCCCATTTGTCAATTTTTGCTTTTGTTGCAATTGCTTTTGGCATCGTTGTTGTAAAATCTTTGCCTGTTTCTATGTCCAGAGTGGCACAGCAAGTTGTCTTCCAGGGTTTTTACAGTTTTAGGATTTACTTTTAAGTCTTTTATCCATCTTGAGTTAATTGCTGCATATGGTGAAGAAAGGGGTCCAGTTTCAATCTTCTGAATATGGATAGCCAGTTACCACAGCACCATTTGTTGAATAGGAAGTCCTTTCCCAGTTGCTTGTTTTTGTCAGCTTTGTTAAAAATCATTTAGTTTTAGGTGTGCAGCCTTGTTTCTGGGTTCTCTATTCTATTCCATGGGGGGTGGGTGTGTATGTGTGTTTACCAGTACCATGCTGTTTTGCTTACTGCCAGTAATATAGCTTGAAGTCAGGTAGTGAGAGAAAGGTATCCTTGTCTTGTGCTCCTTTTTAAGGAAAATGCTTCCAGCTTTTGCCCATTCGGTACAATATTGATTGCAGGTTTTTTTTTTTTTATAGATAGCTTTAGTATTTTGAGGTATGTTCCTTCAATACCTAATTTATTGGGAGTTTTAATATGAATAGGTGTTGAATTTTATCAAAAGCTTTTTTCTCACGAGATAATTAATGTGGTTTTTGTCTTCAGTTCTGTTTATATGATGCCACACATTTATTGATGTGTGTATGTTGAACCAACCTTGCATTCCAGAGATAAAGCCTACTTGATTGTGGCAGGTTGGTTTTTTAATGTGCTGCTGGATTTGATTGGCTAGTGTTTTGTTGAGAGTTTTACATTCATGTTCATCAGGGTATTGGCATGATATTTTCTTTTTTGGCTGTGTTTTTTCCAGACTTTGGTTTGATAATGCTGGCCTCATTAAACAAGTTAAAGAGGAGTCCTTCCTACTTAACTTTTTGGATGGTTTCAGTAGAAATAGTATGAACTCTTCTCTGTACATCTGGTAGAATTTGGCTGTGAATCCATGTAGTCCTGATCTTTTTCTGGTTGGCAGACTTTTTATTACTACTTCAATTTTGGAAGTTATTATTGATCTGTTCAGGGATTCAATTTCTTCCTGGTTTAATCCTGGGGCAGGGGGTTGTAGTTTCCCAGGAATTTATCCAATTCTAGATTCTAGTTTGTATGCATAGAGGTGTTCTTAGTAGTTTCTAAAAGCTTTTTTTTTTTTTTTTTTTTTTTGTAGTTTTCCCTGGGGTTGGCAGTAACATCCATATTACCAGTTCTGATTGTGTTTATTTAGATATTGTCTGTTTTTTTTCATTATTAGTCTAGCTATTGGTCTATCTATATCATTTATTGTTTCAAAAAACCAACTCTTGCATTCATTAGTCATTTGTATTTTTTTATGTTTCAGTTTTATTCTGTTAATCTCTGATTTGGGTTGGTTTTTGTCTTTTGCTAGCTTTGGGATTTGGTTTTGTTCTTTGTTCTCTAGTTCTCTTAGTTGTGATGTGAGGTTGTTAAGTAGACCTTTCTAACTGTTTGATGTGGACGTATAGTGCTATACATTTCCCTCTTATGTCTGCCATAGCTGTATCGCAGAGATTCTAGTATGTTACCTGGTTGTTCTCATTTTCAAAGAACTTCATGATTTTTGCCTTAATTTCATTATTTACCCAAAAGTTGGTTAGGAGCAGGTTATTTAATTTCCATGTATTTGTACGGTTTTGGGTGAATTTCTTAGTCTTGATTTCTAGTTTTATTTTGATGTGGTCCAAGAGAGTGGTTGTTATGATCTTTATTCTTTTCTATTTGCTGAAGATTATTTTATTTTCTGTTGTGTGATTGATTTTAGAGTGTATATAATGTGGCAATGAAAAGAATGTTTATTCTGTTGTGTTTGGGTGGAGAGTTCTATAGATAGAATATAAATGAACTCTATTAAGTCTTTTGATCCAGTGCTGAGTTCAGGTCCGGAATATCTTTGCTAATTTTTTGCCTTGATTAGCTAACTAATACTAACAGTTCGGTGTTGAAGTCTCCCACTATTATTGTGTGGGAGTCTAAGTCTCTTCAAAAGTCTCTTCGAAAGAACTTGCTTTATACATCTGGGTTCTCCTGCATTGAGTTTGGTTCTTTTTCCAGCTTGTTACTCTGTATCTTTTCATTGGGTCATTTAGCCCACTTACATTTAAGGTTAGTATTGATATGTGTGAATTTGATAGTGTCATCATGATGTAAGCTAATTATTATGCAGACTTGTTTGTGTGGTTGCTTTATAGTGTCACTAACTTGTGTAATTAAGTGAGTTTATATACTGACTGGTAATGATCTTTCCTTTCCACATTTAGTGTTTCCCTCAGGAGCTCTAATAAGTAGCTCTGGTGGTAAGGAATTGCTTTGCTTGTTTTAAAAGGATCTTATTTCTACTTTGCTTCTGAATTTTAGTTTGACCAGATATAAAATTCTGTGTTAGAATTTCTTTTCCTTAAGAATGTTGAATATTGTCTCTCAATGTCTTCCTTCTTATACAGTTTCTGTTGAGAGGCCCAGTTAGACTGATGGTCTTCCTTTTGTAGGTGACCTGACCTTTCTCTATAGCTGCCTTCAACTTTTGCTTGTTTGTTTGTTTTATTTTGACCACGGATGATCTGATGACTGTATATGTTGGGGAAGATCTTGTTAAGTATCTTACTGAGGTTCTCTGCATTTCCTGAATTTGAATGTTTTACTCTCTAGCTAGATTGGGGAAGTTCTCATGGTGATATCCTGAAATGTGTTTTGCAAGTTGCTTACACTCTCCCTTTTCAGGGACACCAGTGATACATAGATTTGGTCTGTTTACATAATCCCATATTTCTCAGAGATTTTGTTTATTCCTTTTCATTCTATTTTATGTATTCTTAACTGACTTTTTGTTTTCCAGACAGCCAGTCTTCAACTTCTGAGATTCTTTCCTCAGCTTGGTGTATTCTGCTGTTAATACTTAAGAATGCTTCATAAGTTCATACATAAGTTTATACATTATAAAATACTTGTAGTGTGTTTTTCAATTCTATCAGGTCAGTTATGTTATTTTCTATAGTGGCTATTTTGTCTGGCAGCTCTTGGATCACTTTATGGTGATTCTTAGCTATCTTAGATTGAGTTTCAACATACTGCTGCATCTCAATGATCTTTATTTCTATCCATATACTGAATTCTATTTTTGTTAATTCAGCCTTCTTAGTCTGGCCAAGAACCCTTGCTGGAGAGGTGATTTGGTTGTTTGGAGGAAGGAAAACACTCTGGCTTTTTGAGTTGTTCGAGTTCTTGTGTTGGTTCTTTCTGATTTTTCTTTTTTTCTTTTCCTTTTCTTTTTTTTTTTTTTTGAGACAGATTCTTGCTGTGTGGCCAGGCACCAGGCTGGAGTGCAGTGGCATGACCTCAGCTCACTGCAACCTCCACCTCCTGGATTCAAGCAATTCTCCTGCTTCAGCCTCCCAAGTAGCTGGGACTATAGACACATGCCACCAAGCGCAGCTAATTTTTATATTTTAGTAGAGATGGAGTTTCACTATGTTGGCTGGGATGGTCTTGATCTCTTGACCTCATGATCCACCTGCCTTGGCCTCCCAAAGTGCTGGGATTACAGGTGTGAGCCACCACCATGCCCAGCCCTTTCTGATCTTTATGGACTGATGATTCTTCAGTCTTTGAAGTTGCTGTTTGTCGTTGTGGTTGTTCTTGTTTTGTTTATCCTATTTCATGACCTTGATGTTTTAACTGTGCTATAAGGTGAATTCAGCCAATTGGCTGGATTTCTGGAATATTTTAGGGGGCCAGTACCTCAGCTCCCAACTCCTATATTGCATGCTCTAACTGTGGAGATTATATATTGGGCCCTGACTTTGTTCTCTAGCTCCTAGAGGTTAGGAATCCACTGCACTGAGTGGGGAGAGGTGCTCCTGGACTGCTTGTCACTAAACTCCAATGAGTGGTGCCACCCAAAGCATCTTGCTGTGGGTGGCAGTTGAATCCTTCCTTTTTCGCAAGTATGGGCAGCAGTGGCAGCAGTGCAAGAGGGTGCATACTCGTTGGCTGCTGCTGATCCTAGTGGGTGCCAGGGTGCCTGCTTCCAGGTGGGATTATACTACAGTGGTGGAGGCAGCATGGCTGTGGGAGTTGGGGCCCTTGCTGAAAACTGTATGTGCATTTTGTTAGTAATAGTGTTAGCATGGGGCCAGGGAGCTGAAGGGCACAGGTCTGTGTGTCCTCTTTGTGCACCACAGACAGGAGTGGTTGCTCAGGGCAGTGGAGGGTCCACTGTTCTCTGTGCCTAGTTTCACTCCCATGGCAGTGTTGGTGCATGGGCAGGGTGCTGGCAGGGATGGGGCTGGCTGGCTTTGTGGATCTGACAGCAACACAATGGTGGTCTTGTCAGGGGACAGGGGCCAAATGCACTCCCACCACAGCTGTGGCAGGGCAGGGTGCTGATATGGCAAGGAAGGCAAAACCCACCAACTTACCCTCATGTGCTGACAAAACAAGCTGCAGTGTGGGGAGGCAGCAGGTATGTGGGTGTGTGGCCATGGGGGCTACCCTCCTAGAGCTCTCTTCAGATTAGGCACATTCACTGGTGCCAGAGCTATGCATGCCTCCGAGGCACCTGAAGCTGCCTTGTAAGCTGATGTGAGCAGGCTGGCATCCCAGAGAGGCCATAGACAGACAGTTGCTCAGATTGAACTGGCCCCATCTGATGCAAAAGACCACCCTTCAGTGTTCAGGTCCCACAGATTTCTTATGGCTGAAGTCCCCTATGGGAGCAAGTTGAGCCTAGGAGAATGGCCTTCCCTGGCTGTGCTCTGCTACAGATACTCTGGCACCAAACCCTCTGGACTCCACATCAGCTGATTTGAGGCCTCTGCCACTTCTCTAAGAAGCTCTCTCTTGCCAATGCAAGTATTTGTGGTGGTCAAGGGGTCTCCTCCTGTTGGCATTCTGGAGTCCCATGGCGAGAGTGGGTTATTTTTTGTCAGTTCAAACTGATCCGGTACGCCAGAGTCATTGGGAGCCCGGAACAAGTCTCATTGCACAGTATCCCTCTGCATGGTTCCCAGCTTCCTCTCCTTTCAACCAGGCTTCTGTGCCTTCCCTTCCTCCACTCTCGGTGCCCCCTCTCTGAAGATCTGGTAGGAGTGCGCCAGTTGTCTTAGTTCCTCAACGGCAGCTGCACCACCTGGCTGGGTCTAGTTGGCCATCTTGCCCTCTCCCCAACCATTTTCATTTTATTGTTTTTATTGACTTGAAGCTTTATAGGCTATTACACAGTTATGTAGAAATCCTTTTACAGGATATGTAAATGATTCATATAGCTCACCAAATATTCCTGGTTTTGGCCACATCCGGGTATTACACAGGTTTTCAACTACCGGTCCCTTTCAAGGTAAGCGTTACCATTTGACTTGTTATGGACAATAAAGTGTGAATGATTACAACCACATTTACATAGAATTAGGAGTGCTAAGATGCAAAATTCACCATGTCTTACTTCTTTGCCTTGGTAATCATGGATGAATGCGCCAAGATGAAAACTACATAGGCCTGGGTTCCTGCGTGACTACAATGAGGACATCCCCACCTTCCGCCCCACCTAATCATCTGTGAGGGACTGGCGGCATGAGCAAAATATAAATAATTACAGGATTGTCTGTTACTTTTGTATAACATATATTAATTAATGAGAATTGTATCAAATCTTCTACTTCGTTATTTTAAAATGCATCAAGGCATAACTTACACTTAAAGATTTGAGTAGATATTTCTTTACAAAAGCAATTAATAGTGAATCCACTTTGAATATGTCATTAAAGAAAAAGCAAAATCAAGCAAACAAATCAAAATAGAACTTTAACTATCTATGGATCCTAGAAAAAGTATTATATATTTTTAGACAGAATCAAAATTGCAGATTTTAAATTATTCTGAGCTATTAAAAGTTAAAGAAAGTATTTTTTTGTTCCACAAATATCTAATTTTTGGTATCTCTGTCTCTTATTAAAATAATGGCAATTCATTTTGTGGAATAAAATAGTATTGTTTTTAACTCTATGTGTCTAGATTCACAGATGCATGGATTTTAATAACCTTATGGAATACTGGTAGTAATATTCTAATCTGTCATACTATCTGTTTTTTGTACATCTTCTCATCATTCTAAAAGGGATTTGTACTATAATATAGATAGTGGACATAAAGCTAATCTGACCAGCAGACAAGTTCAGCAAAATGTTACATTGTTACATTTAGTTAATAATCCTGTTAATCATCCAAAGTCATTGGAAATTATTCCAAATTTTTTGTGAATTATACCAAGAAGTGGCAAAGAAAAAATACGCTTACGAAACAACATGACTACTTTAGTGTTATTTTCTTACTGAGCTACCACTACCTCATGTGACATTACAGCTACTACTCAAATTTGCAAATCACTCCTCAATACCATCTCTTCAAACTGAGCCTTCTGTATTTTTCCTTCTCTCTCTCTTAACTGCCCGATATAATTTGTGTGTGGTCCCACTCAAATCTCATCTTTAATTGTAATCTCCATAATCCCCATGTGTCATGGGAGGGATCTGGTGGGAGGTACTTGAATCATGGAGGCAGTTTCCCCCTTGCTGGTCTTGTGATAGTGCGTGAATTCTTGTAAGATCTAATGGTTTAAAAGTGTTTTTGCTCTCCTCTCACTCTTCTCTTTCTCTCTCTCCTGCTGCTATGTAAAATGTGCCTTGCTTCCCTTTTGCTTTCTGCCCTGGTTGTAAATTTCCTGAGCCCTCACTGTGAGTCAATTAAACTTCTTTTCTTTCTTTCTTTCTTTTTTTTTTTTTCTTTTTTTTTTTTTTTTTTTTGAGACGGAGTTTCGCACTTGTTATCCAGGCTGGAGTGCAACGGCGCGAACTCGGCTCACCGCAACCTCCGCCTCCTGGGTTCAGGCAATTCTCCTGCCTCAACCTCCTGAGTAGCTGGGATTACAGGCATGCGCCACCATGCCCAGCTAATATTTTGTATCTTTAATAGAGACGGGGTTTCACCTTGTTGACCAGGATGGTCTCGATCTCTTGACCTCGTGATCCAACCGCCTTGGCCTCCCAAAGTGCTGGGATTACAGGCGTGAGCCACCGCGACCGGCCCACCTCCTTTCTTTATAAGATACCCAGTTTGGAGTATTTCTTCACAGCAGCATAGAACCAACAAAAACACTGCCCTTATCAGAACTATTATTTCATTAAGTTATTAAATGTTCATATTGAGGCTTTTTAAATGTCTTTATCCACCTCTTACATCAACACAAATCCTAGGCCGGGTGTTAATGAAACATAAGAAATGCATTAATATAGTAAGAAAAGTTTTAGTGTCTATTAAAGTATTAAAGCAAACACCATTTTTAAACAATATTGATGTATCCAGAAAATATAATATTATATTCTAAGCTAATGTTATATTTTCTGGATACATCAATATTGTTTAAAATTGACGTTTGTTTTTATACTTTGAAATTTTTTTCCACCTCTTACATCAACACAACATTAATAACCTTGTGGAATCCTGATATTAACATTCTAATCTGTCATACTATCTGTTTTTGACATCTGCTTTTTATGTCAAAAACAGATAGTATGACAGATTTTAAATTATATTACATTATGTACGAAATGGTCTGTTTATTCATCTTTAATTTGTTTCTCTCTTATTTCATTGTTTATTTAACACCTTCCTGCCACCAGTGTGGGTGTTGAGTAAATGGGAAAATTTATCAAGCTTCCACACTGTTCTTCTATTAGTAACCAACAAGGCTCATATTGCCACCCTTATTAGGGTCTTTTTTTCCCCTCTATGTCCTATTATTTTAATTGCTTTCTGTGAGACTCAGTTTATAAATTAAAGAGATAGAAGAGAAATTTTAAAGCCATATTTAATTTCTATTAAATATATTTTTGAAGGTAATAGCGAAATATTAACAGACAGTTGCATGCTTTAAATTCAAGGGAGAGCACTCTTGAAAAATCTAGCATGAACAGTGTAGGTTCAACCTTTTAAGATTCCTATCTAGTGAGCAATTGGCATCTATATTTTCTTCTCTTAGGCATTTGGAGAAAAAACCACGTAGCGGCATTTCATATTTCACAAACTAAATGACAGCACAGAAGTAGTTTCCCATAATAAAGGTGCTTTGGGGAGTTGAGAACTATTATATGACTCATCAGCTTCAAATAATTTTGCCACTGGAGATGAAGGGTAATATCTCTTGTTGAAAGTACAAGTTGAAATAAGTATTTTTATGATAAATTTTTTAGAAACTCTCTGCATAACGTATAGTCCAAAATTGTGACAGGTTTATACTATGCAGTTCTGCTTAATGGCTTATGAGAAACCAAATCAACAAGAAATAGCTAAAGAAAAAAAGAAATGTGCAGAATGCATGGTAGATAAATTTAGGGAGTAAAGCTAGTAGGTTAGCTTGTAGGTACATAAAAAGCTACTTTGACGACCCCCAGAATCAAGTGAAATAGAATAAATTATACCTTAAATAGAAATCTTATTCCCCTGGTCTACTAATTATCACTAGAGTTGGATAATCGCCTTGTGAGCATTAATCCTTTCTGGCCAGTAAAACGTTATGTACTAAGACTGGTTTAAATAATAGCCTAATAACTAGAATATTTTAATAAGAGGAGAAAAGTTAACTTATCATTGTCAAAATATAATCTCAAACTTTCAAAATGGCCTTTCATTTTGAACATTTAATGTTCTGCAAACAATATTACTCAGTAAATATGACTATGATTGACTAATTTACTTTTTGTATTTATAAGCCTGCCATTGGTCCATTGCAAGAATGCACTGGTAGAAATACCTATCTCCCACTCAGATTTTTCTCTCAGTCTTACAGTGTCCTAATGTTGGCAGATAATAATTATGGAGTGAAGTGATGCGAAGTGTTAAGTAAAGAATGAGTTTAGCAGGAATAACATGTACCTTTGAGTGGGAAAGCATGAGATCATTTCGTTGGCACTTCTGAGAGAGACTAGAGGAAAGTCTAGTAGAATAGTCTTAGTAACATGATGGACACGTAGCTTCATTTTAAATTTTTTTAAATATATTTCTCTTTATTTCATATGGACTTGGGAAATTTCATCTTTTTCTTTTTCTCATACTCTTTCTCTCTGACACTCTTAATAAAATACAAACAGCCAAATACAATTATAATCCTGTAATTTGCAGAGTCTGAGGTACAAAGGAGTACCTGGCTTCCTGCAGTCCTGCAATCTGCAGAATATATTGTGTTACTATTTCCATATCCAGGTCTACTTAGCGGACCAATGATATGTGGTTTTGTAGGCTGTTTTTATGAAAATTGAATTGCAAATGCAAATGCCATGAAATGGTTTGAATTGTAACATTGAGGAAAATGTGTTTGCTAAGTGATTTCCTAAATTACTTTATGGAGTATAAAATACTTGCATTTAGTTTGATTCTATTTGGCTGAAAAATAAACATTTCTAAACAATACCCTTCATGCTTGATAATGATAACATATTGAAAACTTTAAATTGCATAAGATAATCTAAACGTTTTCTCTTAAAAGGCATATTCTCCGTAAAGACACATAACTGTCAGGGTTGTATATTCTCACTTATCAAACAAACAATAAATGACTCTGATAAACGCTGAGGTATAAGAAAACTTTTGGATCTATTTTTCAGAATTGACAACTGTAATAATAAAATACCTTCTTACAAAATGATGAAAGAAACAATAGGGAGACAATATTTCTTGATTTCCTCAAAAAGACAAAATTCAATAATTCTATATTGCTTAGTAATTTCATATCCTTGTCTAGCAAACATTAAATTTAGAGTAATGCACAACAAGAGTCAATACATGATTTATTTATTAAGTCATTTTGGATACAACAGACATTTCTTTTTAAATTTTATTTATTTATTTATATTTTAATTATACTTTAAGTTCTGGGATACATGTGCAGAACATGCAGGTTTGTTACATAGGTATACACATGCCATGGTAGTTGGCTGCACCCATCAATCTGTCATCTGCATTAGTTATTTCTCCTAATTCTATCCTTCCCCTTGCCCCCCACACCCCCTGGTGTGTGATGTTTCCCTCTCTGTGTCCATGTGTTCTCATTGTTCAACTCCCACTTATAAATGAAAATATGGGGTGCTTGGTTTTCTTTTCCTGTGTTAGTTTGCTGAGAATGTTGGTTTCCAGCTTCATCCATGTCCCTGCAAAGGACATGAACTCATCCTTTTTTTAATGGCTGCATAGTATTTGATGGTGTGTGTGTGCCACATTGATGGGCATTTGGGTTGATTCCAGGTATTTGCTCTTGTAAAGAGTGCACAATGAACATAGGTGTGCATGTGTCTTTATAATAGAACAATTTCCAATCCTTTGGGCATATAATCAGTAATGGGATTGCTGGGTCAAACAGTATTTCTATTTCTAGATCCTTGAGGAATTGCCACACTGTCTTCCACAATGGTTAAACTAATTTACACTTCCACCAACAGTGCAAAAGTGTTTTTATTTCTCTGCACCCTCTCCAGCTTCTGTTGTTTCCTGACTTTTAAATGATCACCATTCTAACTAGCATGAGATGGTAACTCACTGTGGTTTTGATTTGAATTTCTCTAATGACCAGTGATGATGAGTTTTTTTCATATGTGTTTTAGTGGCATAAATGTCTTCTTTTGAAAAAGTGTCTGTTCTTATCCTTCACCCACTTTTTGATGAAGTTGGGTTTTTTTTCTTGTAAATTTGTTTAAGTTCCTTGTAGATTCTAGATATTAGACCTTTGCCAGATAGATAGATTGAAAAATTTTTCTCCCATTCTGTAAGTTGCTTTGGATACAACAGAAATTTCAAACAGAGGTTTTCTGTAAAGAAAACAAAAAGGACACCATGTGTATTGTGATCTTTGTGTCAGAAGACCCATGGAACATGCTTCCTACAGTGTGGTAATGCTGAACACCCAATCTGACTTGGTTTCCCCTTCTCAAGCATTGAGACAGGAACAGTTGGTCCTGTGAAGAAACCTGTAGTGGGGAAGATGCATGCCTGCCTTGATCTCATTTTTTTCCATTGTAAAAACCATGAGTCCAGGTTAATTTTTCAACATGTTTTCTGCCAGTTTGGAAGAGAGTCTTTGTGGTTGGGACGATCTGTTTCTCTTATTGTCTGCTTGCAATTTTTTCATTTCTTCTTGGCCCCAAGGATCATAACTGTCTCCATTTTAAGTTTTGAGACATTCCTGGGGATAACGATGGCACGGAGTAGTTGTTTCTGGTTTTCTGAAGAGAAAGGTGGGCCAGATGACGTCTACTGTGCCACATCGGGGATGCCACTTTCTTGATTGATTTTTGTATGCTGATTTAGTATCTTACAACTTTGCTTTTTTTATTAGCTATAACTTTTTTTGGTGGAGTCTTTATTATTTTTTAATATATAAGATCATGTCATCAACAAGCAGAAATTTTTTCTTCTTTCAAATGTAGATTTTCTTTTTCTTTGTTTCTTTTTTTGTGATTTCATTAGTTAGTCCTTTTGATACTATGAGAAATAGAAGTGTTTGGAGTGGACACCTTTGTCTGTTCCTTGTCTTGTAGAAAAAGTTTTCAGTTTTTCACGATTTTGAATGACATTAGCTGTGGGCTTGTAAAAGTTTGCTTTTATTATTTTGAGGTAAATTTCTTCTATACCTAGTTTATAGAGAGTTTTATTAAGACCAATATGTTAAATATTGTCAAATATTTTTCTGCATCTATAGAGGTAAACATGTGATTTTTAATTTTACATTCTGTTAATATGGTGTATCCTGCTATTTGGTTTGAATACGTTGACACATCTTGCATCTCAGGGATAAATCCTTCTTGGTGTTGGTATATGAACCTATTAAAATGATATTGTATTTAGTTTGCTAGTATTTTATTGAAGATTTTGTGTCCATATGTATCAGAAAAAATGGTTTGTAGTTATTTTTTTTTTTGTACTGGCTTTATCTGGTTTTAGTATCTGGCTAATGCTGGTCTCACAGATGAGTTTGGAAGTGTCTCATTTTGTTCAGTCTGCCACACAAAATATTCTAGATTGAATAACTTATAAATGATAGAAATTTATTTCTCAAGGATTTGGAACTTAGAGGTCCAAGATCAAGGTACGAGCAGTTTAGGTGTCTAGCAAGGGCCATCTTTTTTAATAGATTTCTTCTTGTCTTCTGTGACAATTTTTGACTTAATATCTACTTTGTCTAATATAAGAGAAAATACAGGAGTAGCATTTTTGTATGAGATTGAAGTTAACCTGTTATTAGCTTAAAATAGACTGCTATAGTTAAAATATATTTTATGTAAGCTTCATAGTGAAAATATCTACAAAAATACACAAAGTAAACAAAAATGATTGAAAGAGTATCACTGCAAAACATATCAATGAATCACAAAGGAACTCAATAAGAGATAAAAAGAGGAACAAAAGAACTAGAAAACTGACAAAATACAATTAACAAAGTGGCAAAAGGAAGTTCCCCCATGTAAATAATTGATATATATGTAATTTCTTAAACATTTGTTGAATCAAAAGACATAGATTGGCTAATAAATTTTAAGAAAAAGATACAATATGCTGTCTACTAAAAATCTTCAGATCTGAGGACATGAATCACCTGATAATGACAGGATACAAAAATACAGTCAATGAAAATGGTAACCAAGAGAGCAGGAGAAGAGTTAAAAAATGATAAACATTTAGCCAGACTAAGAAAAAAGAGGTGGAATCCAAATAAATAAAATCAGACATGAAAAATGAGACATTGCAATTGATACTGCAGAAGTTTACAAGTTCACCAGTTGCTACCATGAGCAGAAATATCAACAAATTGGAAAATCTAGAAGACATGGACAAACTTTTAGACACATAAAACTTACCAAGATTGAACATGAAGACATCCAAAATCTGAACAGACTGATAACAAGCAGTGAGATTGAAGCTGTAACAAGAAGTGCCACAGTAAAGAATAGCCCATGATCTGATGGCTTCACTGCTGAATTCTACCAAACATTGAAAGAAGAACTCGTATCAATTCTACTCAAAATATTCTAAAAAATAGAGGAAGAGAGAATACTTTGAACACATTCTACAAGATGACTCTGATATCAAAATGAATCAAAGACATGTCAAAAAAAGAAAACTGCAGGCTAATATCTAATGAATATTGATGCAAAAATCCCCAACAAAATACTAGTAAACTAAATGCAACAATACATTATAAAGGTCATTCATCATTACTAGGTGGGATTTAGCCCTGAGAGGCAAAGATAGTTCAACATATGCAAATTAATCAATGTCATATCTGACATCAACAGAATGAAAGATAAAAACCAGATAGTCATTACAATTGATGCTGAAAAAGCATTTGATAAAATTCAACATCACTTTATTATAAAAACCCTAAAAAATTAGGGGTAAAAGGAACAAACCTCAACATAACAAAAGCCATATACAACCGACCAATGGCGAGTATCATACTGAATGGGGAAAAACTGAAAGGCTTTTTCCTGAAATCTGGAACATGACAAGGAGGCCTACTGTCACCACTGTTATTCAACATAGTACTAGATGTCCTAGTTAAACTAATCAGACAAAAGAAGGATATAAAGGGCATACAAATTGGAGTTAAAGAAGTCAAATTATCCTTCTCTGCAGATAATATGATCTTATATTTGGAAAAACCTAAAGACTTCACACAAAAAAAACTGTAAGAGCTGATAAACAAATTCAGTAAAGTTGCAGGATACAAACTCAGCATAAAAATATTAGTAGCATGTCTATATGTCAACAGTGAACAATCTGAAATAGAAATCAACAAAGCAATCCCATTTACAATAGTAACATATAAAATTAAGTACCTGGAAATTAACTTAACCAAAGAAGTGAAAGACATCCGTAATGAAAATTATAGAACGTTGATGAAAGGAATTGAATAGGACACCAAAAACTGGAAAAAGATTTTACGTTCATGGAGTGAAAAAATCATATTGTCAAAATGTCCGTACTACACACAGCGATCTACAGAGCCATTGCAATCTCTATCAAAATACCAATGACATTCTTCACAGAAATAAAAAATAATTTCTAAAATTTATATGAAACTACAAAAGTCTCTCTTTTTTCATTTTTTTAATTGCATTTTAGGTTTTGGGGTACATGTGAAGAACATGCAAGATAGTTGCATAGGTACACACGTGGCAGTGTGATTTGCTACCTTCTTCCCCTTCACCTATATCTGGCATTTCTCCCCATGCTATCTCTCCCCAACTCCCCACCGCCCCACTGTCCCTCCCCTATTCCCCCCAATAGACCCCAGTGTGTAGTGCTCCCCTCCCTGTGTCCATGTGTTCTCATTGTTCAACACCCACCTATGAGTCAGAACATGCTGTATTTCATTTTCTGTTCTTGTGTCAGTTTGCTGAGAATGATGGTCTCCAGGTTCATCCATGTCCTTACAAAGGACACATAGTTTTTGATGGCTGCATAGTATTCCATGGTATATATGTGCCACATTTTCCCTGTCCAGTCTCTCATTGATGGGCATTTGGGTTGGTTCCAGGTCTTTGCTATTGTAAACAGTGCTGCAATGAACATTGGTGTGCATGTGTCCTTATAGTAGAATGGTTTATAATCCTCTGGATATATACCCAGTAACGGGATTGCTGGTTCAAATGGAATTTCTATTTCTAGGTTAATAACCAGAATATATAAGGAGCTCAAAGAACTCTGTGAGAAAAAAATCCAAGAAACCAATCAAAAAGTGGCAAAAGGTTTGAATAGATGTTTCTCAAAAGAAGAAATGCAAATGCCAAGAAGACATATTAAAAGCTGCTCGGCATCACTGATCATCAGAGAAATGCAAATCAAAGCTACAATGAGTTACTATATCACCCAGTTAAAATGGCTTTTATCCAAAAGACAGGTAATAGCAAATTCTGGGGAGGATGTGGAGAAAAGAGAACACTTGTATACTGTTGGTGGGAATGCAAATTAGTACATCCACAATTCAGAACAGTTTGGGGGTTCCCCAGAAAATTAAAAATAGAACTACTCTATGATTCAGCAATCACACTGCTGGGTATATATCCAAAAGAAAGAAAATCAATATATCAAAGAGATATCTGGACTCCCATGTTTGTTGCAGCACTGTTCACTATAGCTAAGAGTTTGAAGAAACTTAAGTATCTATCAACAGATGGATGGATAAAGAAGATATGGTACTTACATACGGTGGAATACTAGTCAGCTTTAAAATAGAATGATACTGTTATTTGCAACCATGTGGATAGAACTGGAGATCATTATGTCAAGTGAAGTAAGTCTGGCACAGAAAGACAAACATCACATGTTCTCAATGATTTGTGAGATCTAAAAATCAAAATGATTGAACTCATATAGATAGAGAGTAAAAGGATAGCTACCAGAGGCTGAGAAGGGTAGTGGGTGGGGGAAGGTAAGTGGGATGGTTAATAAGTAAAAAATAATAGAAGAATAATACCTAGTATTTAATAGCACACCAGGGTGACTATGGTCAATAATAGTTTAATTGCATATTTTTAAAAAACTCGAAGTACAATTGTATTGTTTCTAACACAAAGGATAAATGCTTAAGGGGATAGATATCCCATTCTCCATGATGTGATTTTTTTGCCTAACATGCCTATATCAAAATGTCTCATGCTTCCTACAAATATATTCACCTACTCTATATCCAGAAAAATTAAAAAAGGCATTAGAACCACACTAATCACAGTCATTCATCTATTAACTCATTAATTCTTAATTCATTAAACCATAAATAGACTAAAAACAAAATTAAGAATTTTCTAGAAGGAGTCACTGTCTGTGATGATTTGAATTTTTATCCCCTCTAAAGTTCATGTTAAAATGTAATCCTTAATGTGACAATTTTTTTTTTTAATTTTTAAAACTTGTTTATTTGAAATAAATGAGCTTAGCTTATAGCTCCTCTCTGTTCTATTTGAAGGGAAAATACAAAAGGTATGAGAATGGTCTAATATGACTGGAGCTTTCACATTGTGCTTTCACATTGTTTTAGAGATTACCAATGTAAGATGCAGGGCTGTCTTAATAAATGATACACCCTCAGTGCACTTAATGTCTACAAGAAATTAATAATAAAACTATTTTGAAAACAGCAAACAAACATTACAAATGCAATATTACTCTTGGTTATTATCTTGTGCCAACCAGGAAACAACTGATCTAATTAAGGCCACTGGTGGCCATCTAGAAACCTAGGCCTACAATTCTTAAGACATTTGACATATAGGGCTTTTAAGAAGTAATTACTTCATCTTTGGAGGCATACTGTTATATCCACTTTTTCAGAAAGAGTGTCTCTATTATTTAGGAAATGAAAATTCATTACGCAGTCACTTTTTGTTAAAATATTGTCATCTATATTTGTATGAGATGGATGTGTGAATTTTTTTGGAGGTAGGGAAAAAATTATCATTCCTGTAAAATAGCTATCATTTAAAAATAGGAACAATATGTAAAGAGAACAGTAGTGGTAGTCATTAGGGAAAGTAGAACAGAGAGGAGCTATGAGCAAAGCTCATTTATTTCAAATAAATGTGTTTTAAAAATTAAAAAAATATTGCCAAGTTAGGGATTATATTTTAACATGAACTATAAAAATTTAAACCATCACAGTGACTCACTCTAGTAATTTTTAAATTCTGTTTGTATGTATTTTAGCTTGACAACATCTGTTTTTTATAGTTTTATCACTGGAGAATGTGATATTCTAATTTTCTTCATGAAATGCTTTTGTGATTCCATTTTGATTTTTCTCTGTGTTCTCTTACAGCTCACTGAGCTTCTTTAAGATGATTGTTTAAATCCTTTCAGGCAATTCATTGATTTTCATTTTTTAATTTGATTTATTTTGGTCTTTTGATTGGCTAACATTTCTCTTATTTTTTATGCTTCCTGTCTGTGCATTAGTATCCGTTTATTTATTGGTATCCAGTCATTACAGACTGACTTCTACAGTGAAGAACTTTCCCCAGTTAGTTTAGCTAGAGATTCTTGGAACATTTCCTATCTTTTCTATGGATATGCCTTCTTTAGACTGTGCATATAGTTTTCTTTCTTTCTTTTTAAAAATAATTAGTACAATTTACTTTTTTAAAAAAATCATATAATCTTTTGCTCCCTCTTGTATTTGGCTGCTGAACCACAGAATATAACTGGAGAGACAAGCCTCTCCCTCACTTCTTGGAGTGAAGCCTCAAGTTCTGTTCTTTTTCTTAATATCATCAAACCATGCAGCCCTCAGCAAGTCACTTGACCCTTTACTTTGTTCTAACCTACTCCCTCGTGTTTAAATGACACTGCTTCCATCAGTACTCTCTATGGAATGAAACTGGCTTTTTGGGCAGTGCTCTGAGAGGCCAGAGACCTTGGAAGCATGCTCTACGCTCTCTGTTTCCCCAAGTGAAAAGTTGCACGTCTAGGTGATCTTTCTCTGTGCTGAGCTGTGCTGGTTTAGGAGAGAGGCTTATACAGATACAGTAATTGCTCTTCCTATCCATTTCAGTGTGGCTGTTCTCAGTTTTGTACTTATCTACAGAACTGCAACTTCCTCAATGAATTTTGCACATCTCATAAAGATATCTTGGCTCATTTATCACTGTTAAATCTGTGTTTCTGTGGGGTGGGACTTTCTACTTTGCTCTGTTTCTGACATCACTCCCTGGGATCAATATAAAGTGTTTCAAATACAGCTTATTTTGACTCTTTCTGATTAAAATGTAAATCAGATTATTAGATTAGTAAAAAACACAGATAAAAAAATAGACCTGTTACAACCCAAAAAAAAACAGATTTATCAGCCCAGGTTCCTAAAATATGCCTTTGGTGTCAGCCATTAGAATCTGAGGCAACATCAGGATGCCAAACAGTGACAAAGGGAAGTCTCACAATTCTGATCAATTTTCTATCTCAGACTTCATGCTCACTTCTCCCAAGTGAAAGGGCTTGTCTTTTCCATGTCCACCCAAGTATCACTAATAAACACAGTCAAAGGTTCCCCTAGCTAATTCTAAATCCAAGTTGCACTAGTATGCTAGAAGGATTTGCATATCCATCTTTCTGGGAAGCACATGTGGTTATTAATACCAGTTTTATATAGGTTATGACACTGCATCTCCGTGTTATACTTGTTTATAGTACTGGTGACAAATGCAGGTCAGGTGAATAAAAAGATAATACATTTTGACGATTCTAAAATCTAAATGTATAGTTTACAAGTCTATAAATCAATAAGTTAAATACCTAATTACATACACGAGATCCTCACTCAGATGCCACAAAGGCACTTCACATTGTGCATGTATATTCATAAAGAATGGATTCTGTTTTCAATCTCTAATCTTAATGCATAATTCTACTGGCCAATACTCTACCCTGCTCAGAAACTGAACATCTTATTTCAATTCAGACCCACTCCTCAACAAATTATTTACATAATCAAGGAAATACTCTTCAATAAAAACTTCTTACAAATGCACAGTTCACTCTACTTTCAATGGCATTTTTTTTCTTTATTTTTGAACAGGTTTATTGAGGTAGCATTTACTTCGGTGAATAAATAAAGTTTTCTTTTTTTAGCAGATCATTGTATAGATTTTAAATTTACAAGCACTGTTGCTAAAACCACAATTAATATGTAAAATGTTTAATTATCACTCAGAATGTTGTCATGCCCCTTTGTACTCAAGTCAATAGCAACCTTCAGTCATGGGCAACATTTTGTTTATTTCCTATCCTTACACTTCTTTCCAGAATGTCATATAAGTAGAATTATTCAAAATGTAAATAATTGAGTGTGATCTCTTTCACTTCAAATAATGCACCTGAGATGCATCTATGTTGTTGTATAAATCAATAGTTTGTTCCTTTTTTATTGCTAAGTAGTAGTCCATCATATAGAATTGTCACAAAATTTGTATCTATTCCTTTAAGAAAAGGCATTTGAATCATTTACAGGTAAAATAGATGGAATGTTTGTATTCTCTCAGAATTTGTGTTAAAATCCTAACATACAATGTGATGGCATTAAGGGATGAAGACTTTGGGATATGATTAGATCATAAAGGTGGCACTCGCATGAATGGCATTAGTGCCTTTATGAGAGGGATCTTAGAAAGGATCTCTCCTTTCTCCTGACACGTTAGATACAGGAAACATGGCTTCACCAGACACAGAATCTTTTGGTGCATTGATCTTGGGCTTTTCAGTCTCTAGAACTGTGAGAAATAGACCTTAGTTTAAGCCCCCTAGTCTGTGGAATTCTGTTATAGCAGCCTCAATTTACTAGGGCAAAAGGTTTGAACATTTAGGAATAAAACCACAATATGTTTGTGCTTAAATTATTGAGTGAACATGAGTTTCATTTCTTTTTCTTTTGACATAGAGTCTTGTTTGTCACCCTGGCTCAAGTGCAGTGGCATGATCTCAGCTCATTGCAACCTCCATCTCCTTGGTTCAAGCAATATTCCTGCCTCTGCTGAGGCACCACCCAGCCCAAGTAATTTTTGTACTTTTAGTAGACGAGGCTTTACCATAATGGCCAGGCTGGTCTCAAACTCCTGACCTCAAGTACTCTGCCTGTTTCAACTTCTCAAAGTGCTAGAATTATAGAAATGTGCCACTGTGCTCACGCGAGTTTCATTTCTGATCAATAAATTTATATAATTTGGAAAACTAAGTCATATTGTAGATGCATGTTTAACTTTGGAAGAGTTTTTAAAACTCTTTTAGAAGTTATCTCTATGATTTTGCATTTTCAACAGCAATGTATAAGTGTTCAACTGTTCTACATCCTTGCCAGATATATATTTGCTTTCATCTATTCTAAGTGTGATAATACTTTCTTATTCTTTGTAATTGCATTTATTTCTCTAATGTAGAATGGGATGCATAGCTTTTAATGTGTGTGTTTGACATACAGAGATACATTCTTTGACAAAATATCTATTCAAATATTTTGTGTGTTTTCGGAGAGCTTTTTTGTTTTCTTATGATTGAGTTTTGAGAAGTCATATACTACTCTATAGACACAAGTTATTTATTAGCTATGTACTTTGAAAATAAATTATCCAAGAATTTGGCTTGTCTTTTCATCTTTCTAACAGTGTATTTTGAAAAGCAAAAGATTTCAGTTTTAATGGGGCCAATTTATCTATTTTTTAATAAATCACATTATTGCTGGTATCTAAAAAAATTACCCAATATGAAGTCACAAATATTTTGTCTTTTGTTTTCATCTAGAAGTTTTAAATGTATAATATCCTTCTTGAGATTTAAAAAATTGTACAAAATATCGGTCAAAATTTTCAAAAATTATTTTTATTTTTTGCATATGTGCATTTGATTGTTTAATCACTATTTTTTGAAAAGGTGATCTTTTCTCCATCAAAGTCTTCTGATGTACAAACACATCGTACTGCTTCATTTATGTGGCTCTTTTTTGACATCTTTCATCAGTATTTTGTATTTTAATCACAAATAGTAGTTGGACATATTTTGTTGGATTTGTATTAAAGTATTCTATAATTATACTGCTATTACATATGACATGGATTTGTTAGTTTCATATTCAGCTGTTTCTTACTAGGTTATATAAATATGATTGATATTTTTGTGTTCTAAGGTTTTGTTGGATCCATTGATTAGTGCTATTAGCTTTTTATAGATTCTTTAAAATTTTCACTATAATAATCATATTTTCTTTAAATTGAAAACTTTTTATTTCTTCCTCTATATATTGTATGTCTTTTACTTATTTCACTTAACTTACAGCACTGGTAGGAAATCCAGTATCACGTTGAATAGGAATGGTGAGAACAGACGTCTTGTCTTTTTCCTAAACTTCATGAGAAAGAAGTGAGTTTAATCATTAAATTTAATCATTAAGTATAATGTTAGCTGTAGATCCAGTGACTTTATCAGTTTGAAGAAGTTTTATATCAATTCCTATTTTGACTTTTATTTCTCCTGTGCTCTACCACAGAGCACAGAGACCCAGGGCTTGTATCTGTTCTCTTTTTGGAGGGACCAATTTTTTCATATATTTTTATGCTACTTGGTTGCCCTGTAACATCAGTTGTTCAGTGAGTTTATTCCAATTATAACCTGCACATTTTTTATTTCTGCATTATTTCCAGTTTTCTACTTTTAGATGAATGAAGAACATGGTTCTTTTTCTTAAAGTCCATATGTACTTCACATACTGTATAGTCCTTTCACTTTTCCTGATTTCCACACATAGATTCTTTGTTCATATTAAAATTACATAAATTTATTCCAAATGTCATCCTCTTGTGGCCCAAGATTTCTGAGCCATAGTTTTGTATAAATTTTACCAATGTAAATTCTCTCTCATAGCTAAGCATTTATTTCATTATTTTCTGGAAATCTTTCTTGACATTCAAAATTTGGATATTGAATCTCTCTCCTGTTCTATAGTACTATAACATTAATTCTTACTCTTATAACTTAATAGTTCTCCCTCTCACTGGTTAGCATTGAAAACTAAAAGATGTGTTAATCTTGGTCAATGTTTTAAAGCAACACTCTTCACAATAGCCAAAAGGTGGAAATAACCCAAATGTTAATCAGCCGATAAGTGGATAAATAAAATATGGTATATTCATATAATGGAATATTATTCAGGCCCCAAAAGAAAGGAAGTTCTAATACATTCTACATCACAGATTGTCTTGGAAACATTATGCTAAGTGAAAGAAGCCAGACACAAGAGGCCACTTATTGTATGATTCAATTTACCCAGAATCAAAAACAGCAAGTCATTCAAGACAGAAATCAGATTAGTGGTTGCCAGAGAATAAAATAGAAGAAAATGGGAAACAATTTCTTATTAGGCAATGGGAATCCTTTTGGGATAGTAAAAAATTCTTAAATAAGATATTGGTGATAACTACAAAAGTGAATGTAATTAATGCTAATTAACATTATAATTTTAAATGGTAAACTTTATATTTTATATATTTTAAAACAAATGTGATAACTCACATTATATATATATAAATATATATACATATGACTCATTTTATATATATGACTTCACATATATATGTGAAGACACGACTTTTTCATTGGCTCTCACAGACCCTATCTTTTTGAAATCTTGTTTGGATAGCATATGCTATAAAATATATTGGCTGATTTTTAGTTTCTGCCACCGCCCTGTTAAAAACAGAGCACAAACTACAGAAATTTAACTCTGGTAAGGATAAAAACTCAACAAATTTTATTAAAAGTAAAGAAATATTTCTTTGAAATATGCATTTTGACTTAAATTTTATTTTATCATTTGGAATAAAAGTGCAATATAATCTTTCTGTCCATATTTCTGACACTTGCACACATTAAAACAATGCTACAACATTATATATAACTGGAGATAAGCAACACTTGATGTCAGTCTGTATATTGCTTCTATTCCCAGAAGAATGGAACAATGATAAATACTGACTAATAGTCCCTATTACACAAAAGTATTCCCATATTACGTAAACCAACCAAAGACAGGTTGTGGTAATGAATATCTTTCTTTGTTTTAGAATTTATGTAATTATTTTATTAACATTTTCTTAAGGACATTTTGTTATTTCTATCTCCTGCACACTAATATACAACATTTTTTTCCTAAAAGGTTTTTAGCTTCATCAAAAAAGTTCAGGAAAATTATTTAATAATTTTGCTTATCTAAAAGACTTGACCTTTCTTCTCTGAGTTAAATTTCTACTTGATTGTAGCATTTTCATTTTGATGTCAAATAAATTCATTGATTTGATGTGGGCTCAAATGTATTTTGATATGATGGGGCACTTAGAAAAACGTTATTACATTCTTAGATAATTAGTATTTCTTTTTAAAATGCAGTTCTAAATATATGTTAATATTAGAAAATGCTATATATTTTCTAGATGTTATTTATTAAGAAAATACAGTCAGGTGTTAATCTTATCTTTTCACATTCATAAACTAACACCAGTAAATGACCATTTAGCTTGTATTAGAAGAAATGGAGTTCAAGGTCTATATTTTAGATAGAAGAAGATTATACATGGCTAAGAATACATCAATGAATTCTAGAAAATGAAAAAAAAAGGTCATATATGAGAATCAGTGCTTTAAGATAATGACAAGCAAAAAGAAGTGGAATAAAGTATATTTCACATTTTTTTTTTTAATTTTTATTGCGTTATAGGTTTTGGGGTACATGTGCAGAACGTGCAAGATAGTTGCATAGGTACACACATGGCAGTGTGCTTTGCTGCCTTCCTCCCCTTCACCCACACTTGGCATTCATCCCCAGGCAGCTTAATAGGGTATATACATAAAATGAAACAAATTAACACTTAGTCATGGAAACATGGATTAAAGAAAGAAAAATAATAATCCTTAGTTTAGCAGTTAACATTAGAAGCTTCTTGGGGTGTGTGTGTGTGTGTGTGTGTGTGTGTGTGTGTCCAGTATTGGATATAGTAAGAGGAGAGGATAGGGAGGGTCAGACATGCAACCAAAATATTTTGGAGCTTTGCCCTGCTCTGAAATATTTTGATATGGATTAATTAATAAGCATGCAGGCTAGAATTTCTTGTTTCTTTTCTTGATCTTGAGCCTCTCTGCATTATTTTTCTTGTTTTTCCACATGTGTTTGCATTGAAGAAACTGACACAGATTTGGCATTTGTGGTTTTAAATACTATGGAATTCTGAAATGAGGCCAAGAATAATTAGAAACTCTGAACTAATCAATGAGCTGGAAGACTGTGGAGGAATTTGCTTCTCTATACTTCAAGATGGATATCAAAAATAAACATAAAATAAACATAAAATTTTTAAATTTAAAATTTCCTTCTCATCATACCCTATATTACAAAGTAGCAATCCATTTTAAACATCATTTTCAGGCAGATGCACTATTGATAAAAAATACATTTGAGTGAATATTTCTTTACTATATATTTAGAACACGATGTGAATTTACATTCTATGCAATATAGTCAGGGATTTTAAAAAATGTAAGTCAGGGTAATCTTCATTAAATAATATTTGTTCTACATGTAAAGAACATTTCTGAATTTCATATCCTGCCAAACTAAGTTTCAGAAATGAAGGATAAATAAAGTATTTACCAGACAAGCAATTGCTAAGAAAATTCATCATCACCAGACCAGCCCTACATGAGATACTAAAGGGAGTACTAAACCTAGAAATGAAATAATGATACTTACCACCACAAAAGCACAAACAAAAGCACATAGCCCACAGACTGTATCAGCGACTACACAGTCAAGACAACAAAGCTTCTCCCTAACAAGATCATGACAGGAATGAAACCTCGAATATCAGTATTAACCTTAAATGTAAGTGTCCTACCTGCTCCACTTAAAATACAGAGAGCAAATTGGATAAGAAAACAAGGCCCATCCTTCTGCTGTTTTCAAAAGACCCATAACAACACTCATAGGTGCAAAGTAAAGATGTGGATAAAGATCTATGATCCAAATAGAAAACAAAAAAGAGCAGGGTTCACTATTCTATCACATAAAATAGGCTTTAAACCCACAATGGTAAAAAGGAATAAAGATGAGCATTACATAATGATAAAGGAATTTAATTCAACAAGACTTACTTCTCTTAAATATATATGTACCTAACAATACAGCACCAAGACTTATAAATCAATTACTTATAGACCTCCCAAAGGACTTTAATAGTTACATAACAATACTCAGGGACTTCAATACCCCACTGGCAGCATTAGACAGTTTGTTGAGGCAGAAAACAAACAAAGAAATTCTGGACATAAATTTGACAGTTGACAACTTGGATCTAGTAGATATCAACAGGCAACTTGGATTTAATAGATATACACAGACTACTCCACCCAACAACCACAGAATAGACATCTTTCTCATCCACACATGGAACATACTCTAAGACTGACCACATGCTCAATCAACACAAGTCACAATGAATTTTTTAAAAATGTAAGCATATCAAGAATCTTTTCAGGCAAGAGTGGAATAAAAATAGAAATCAATGCCAAGAGGAATTCTCAAAGCCACATAAATACGTGGAAACTAAACAACTTTCTCCTGAATGACTTTTGGGTTAACAAGAAAATAAAAGCAGAAATAAAAAAAATCCTTTGAAACAAATGAAAACAGAGACACAACATGTCAAAACCTCTGGGATGCAGCAAAAGCAGTTTTAATTGGGAAGGTTTGTAGCACTACAGTAAAAGCATAAAAATATCTCAAATTAACAACTTTACCTCACACCTAAAGGAACTAGAAAAACAAGAACAAATGGAACCCAAAGCTATCAGAAGAAAAGAAGTAATTAAAATCAGAGCAGAACTAAGTGAAATTGAATGGAAAAAAAAAAAAAAAAGAAAAACAATGGGAAAAAAAGACATCATGAAAACTTGGCTTCTTGAAAGGATAAGTAAAAGTAATTGACTGCTAGCTAGATTAGCAAAGAAAAAGAGAGAGATCAAATAAGCACAATGAGAAATGACAAAGGTGATGACACCATTGCTTCCACAGAAATACAAACTATCTTTAGATATTACTATGAGCATCTCTAGGCACACAGACTAGAAAATCTAGAGGATATGAATGAACTCCTGGAAACACACAACCTCCTAAGATTGAATCAAAAGAAACAAAAATAATGAACAGACCAATGAGTAGCGAAATTCAGTAATAAAAATATCTACCAACAAAGAAAAGCCCTGGAGTAGATTGACTCTCAGCTGAACTCCACAATATGTATATAAACAGCTAGTGACAATCCTATTGAAACTACTCCAAAAAATTGAGGAAAAAAAACTTCTCCCTAATTTATTTTAAGAAACAAGTATTAATCTGACACCAAAATCTGGCCGAGCCTCAAGATACAATATTCATGTACAAAAATCAATAGCATTTCTATGCACCAATCACAGAACAAAATTAAGAACAATCCTATTAAAAAATAAATTAAAATACCTAAGGATACATCTAACCAAGGAGGTAAAAGTTCTCTAAAAGGAGAACTACAAAACACTGCTGAAAAAAATCATAGATAACATAAATAAAAGCAAAAACATTCCATGCTCATTGAGAAGACACTATATCATTAAAATGTCCAATTGTCCAAAGCAATCTATAGATCCAATGCTATGTCTATCAAATTACTGATATAATTTTCACATAATAAGAAAAACATCACATATTTTTAAAAACATTCTAAAATGTATGTGGAGAAACAAGTAAGCTCAAATAACCAAAGCATCCTAAGCAAAAAGAATAAAGCTGGAAGTATCACATTATCTAACTTCAAACTATACTGTAAGAATACAGTAACCAAAACAGCATGGTACAAATATAGACACATAGACCAATGGATCAAAATAGAGACCCCTGAAATAAAGCCACAAACCTACAGCCATTTGATATTTGACAGAGTGGACAAAAACAAGCAATGTGGAAATGATACCCTATTCAATAAATGGTGCTAAGAAAACTGGCTAATCATGTGAAGAAGAATGAAATCCCCTACATTTCATCATATACAAAAATTAATTCAAGATACATTAAAGACTTAAATATAACATTTTAAACTATAAAAATTCTAGTAGAAAATACTCTTCTGACATTGGCTGAGGAAGAAAATTTATGACTGAAATTATCAAAAGTAAATGCAACAGAAGAAATTGACAATTGGACCTAATTAAATGAAAGAGCTTCTGCATAGCAAAAGAAACTATCCACAGGGTAAACAGACAACCCAGAAAATGGGAGAAAATATTTGCAAACTATGCATCTGACAGAGATCTAATATCCAGAATTTACAAGGAACTTAAATCAAAAATAAAAACAAACAACCCCATTAAAGAGTGCCCAAAGAAGATGATCAGACCCTTCTTTCTTTTTCTTTCTTTCTTTTTCTTTCTTTTTTTTTTTTTTAGGGAGAGTTTTGTTCTTGTTGCCCAGGCTGGAGTGCAATGGCATGATTTCAGCTCACTATAATCTCCACATCCCAGGTTTAGGCAATTCTCCTGCTTCAGCCTCCAGAAGTAACTAAGATTACAGGTGCCAGCCATCATGCCCAGCTAATTTCATTGTTGTTGTATTTTTAGTTGAGATGGGGTTTCACCATGTTGGTCAGGCTGGCCTTGAACTCCTGACCTCAAGGGATCTACCCTCCTTGGCCTCCTAAAGTGCTGGGATTACAGGCATGAGCCACCGCACCTGGCAGATCAGACACTTCTTTTAAAAAAAAGAGATACAAATGGCCATGAACATATAAAAAATGTTCCACATAACTGATCATTAGAGGAATGAAAGAAAAACCACAATGAGATACCATCCCACAAGGGTCAGAGTGGCTATTATCAAAAAACCAAAAAAATAACAGATGTTGGCAAGGTTTTGAAGCAAAGAGAACACTTATACACCACTATTCACAATGCAAATTAATTCAGTCACTTTGGAAAGCAATTCAAATATTTCTCAAAGACTTAAAAATAGAATTACCATTTAACCCAGCAATACCATTACTGGGTATATATACCAAAGAAAACAAACATTCTACCACAAAGATACATATGCTAGTATATTTATTGAAGCACAAAAAACCAAAGACATTGAATCAACCTAAATGCCCATCAACAGTGACTGGATAATAAAAATGTGGGACATATACACCATGGAATACTATTGAGCCATAAGAAAGAATGAGATAATGTTATTTGCAGCAAAAGATGAAGCTGTAGGTCAATATTTTAAGCAAATTAATACAGAAACAGAATAACCAAATGTCATTGTTCATTTACAAGTGGGAGCTCAACATTGTGTACATATGGACACAAGAAGGGAAAAATAGACACCAGTGTCTACTTGGGATTGAGGGATGTGATGACAGTGAGGATTGTTTGGATACTATGCTTATTTTTTGGGTGATTAAATAATCTGTACACCAGAACACCATGGCATGCAATTTAATCATTTAACAAACCTGCACATGTACCCCCACACAAAAAATATATGTTGGGAGGAAAAAGAAAGCTATGTTTACACTATAATATAGTCTATTAATTGTGAGGTAGTAGTATGTTAAAAACGTATCCCCTTTAATTTAAAATATAGCTTAAAAATGCTAACAATTATCCCAGCCTTCAGCAAGTCATAAACTTTTTGCTCATGGAGGGTCCTGTCCTGATGTTGATGGTTGCTGAGTAATTAGGAGAGTGGTTACCGAAGGCTGGGGTGGCTATGGCAATTTTAAAAAATAGCACAGCAATGAGGTTTGCTGGATGAATTCACTTTTGTTTTCATGCATAATGTCTCTATGCCATGCAATACTGTTTGGTACCATTTTACCCACAGTAGAACTTCTTTTGAAATTTCAGTAAGTCCTCTCAAAGCCTGACACTGCTTTATCACCTACATTTACATCACATTTTTAATCCTTTGTTGTCATTTTAACAATGTCCACAGCACCGTCCCCTAAGGTTGTACCTCAAGGAACTGGAAGAACAAGAAAAAACTAAACTCAAAGTTAGCAGAGGTAAGAAATTAGTAAAGACCAGAGCAGAAGTAAATAAAATAGAGACTAGAAAAAACAAAGAAAAAATAAAAAACAAAGAGTTGACTGTGTGAAAAATAATTGAGAGGCCTATACTTGGACTATCAAAGAACAGAAAAGAAGACTCAAATAAAATAAAAAATAAAAAAGGAGACTAGCAACTGAAGAAACAGAAATACAAAGGATCACAAGACCAATATGAAAAAATATATACCAACAAATTGGACAAACTAGAAGTAATAGGAAAATTTCTTGTTGCATGCACTCTACCAATATTCAATTATGAAGAAATGGAAAACCTTAACACCAATAATAGGAAAATTGAATCAATGATGAAAAGCAAAGTCTCCCATCAAAGAATAGCCCAGGATCTGATGGCTTCCCTGCTGAACTGTATCAAACATTTAAGTAATGAAGGCCAATTAACAAATTCAGAAGAGGAGGGAATTCTTTCAACCTCATTTTACGAAGCCAGCATCATCCATTACCAACTTTACCAATTCCAAAGTGAGATAAAGACATATAGAAGAAAAGTATAGTAGGACAATACACCTGATGAACATTGGTACCAAAATTCTCAACAAAATACTAGCAAAGTAAACCCAAAAGCACGTTAAAATGATCATTCTCTATGATCAAATGGGTTTCATTCTGAGAACGTAAGAATGGTTCAAAAATGTAAATCAATAAATATATATCACATTAACAGAATGAAGAAAAAACTACATGATCACTTTAATATGTGCAGAATATTGTTCAACACAATTTAACATCATTTTATAATAAAAACCTCTCAATAATTAGGCATGGAATGTGTCTTAACACAATAAATTCTATATGTGACAAGCCCACAACTAACATCTTAGTCAACTGTGAAAAGCTAAAAGATTTTTTTCTAAGATTCAGAAAAGACACAACTCGGTAATGGAAGTCCTAACTAGAGCAATTAGGCAAGAGAAAGGAATAAGAAGCATCCAAATTGAAAAGAAAGAAGCTAAATTGTTCCTCTTTGCAGCCAACATGATATTATACACAGAAAACTCTAAAAAATCCACCAAACAACTGTTAAAAATAATAAATGAATTCAGCAAATTTGCAACATACAAAATCAACATGCAAAAATTGTTTCTATACACTAATAAGTTACCCCAAAAAAATCAAAAAAAGAATTTTATTTATAATAGCTACAAAAATAAAATAGGAATAAATTTAACTTAAGATGTAAAAGATATCTACACTAAAATTATGGAACATTGATGAAAAAAAATACTGGTCATTAGAGAAATGCAAATCAAAACCACAGTGAGATACGATCTCACATCAGCTAGAATGGCAATTATTAAAGTCAGGAAATGAGATGCTGGAGAGTATGTGGAGAAATAGGAACACCTTTACACTGTTGGTGGGAGTGTCAATTAGTTCAACCATTGTGGAAGACAGGGTAGTGATTCCTCGAGGATCTAGAACCAGAAATACAATTTGACCCACCAATCCTATTACTGGGATAAACCCAAAGGATTATAAATCATTCTACTATAAAGACACATGCACATGTATGTTTATTGTGGGACTGTTCACAATAGCAAAGACTTGGAACAAACCCAAATGCCCATCAATGTTGGAATGGATAAAGAAAATGTGGCGCATATACACCATGGAATACTAAGCAGCCATAAAAAAGGATGAGCTCGAGTTCTTTGCAGAGACATGGATGAAGCTAGAAGTCATCATTCTCAGCAAACTAACACAGGAGCAGAAAACCAAACACCACATGATCTCACTCATAAGTGCAACAATGAGAACAGATGGACACAGAGAGGGGAAAATCACACACGAGAGCCTGTCAGGGAGTGGAGGGAGAGAGAGTATTGGAACAAATACTTAATGCATGTGAGGCTTAAAACCTAGATGACCAGTTGATAGGTGTAGGAAACCACCATGGCACATGTATACCTACATAATAAACCTGCATGTTCTGCCATGTATCCTAGAATTTAAAGTAAATTATTTTTAAAAACAAAAGCAGAGACTTGGGAGACTGGAAAGATGGCATCGTAGAGGCGACTCAGGATTGCAGCTCTCAGTGAAGGCGCAGAGGGCATAATTCCGGAACAAAGATAGCAGAAGACAAAACTGGTAGCATCCCTCACTGTTTTGCAGCTGCTACAGGTGTACCCCAGACAAGCAGGGCCTGGAGTGGACCTCAGCACTCGTACAGCAGAGGGGATAGACCATTAGAAGGAAAACTAAGTAACAGAAATACCTCATCATCAACAATCTGGGCATCCACACAGAGACCCAATTGAAAAATCAGCAACTACTAAGATGACAGGTGGATAAATCCACAAAGATGGGAAGAAACCAGGGCAAAAAGGAGGAAAACACCAGAAACCAAAACACTTCACCTCCTACAAAGGACCAAAACTCCTCACCAGCAAGGGAACAAAGCTGGATGGAGAATGAGTGTGACGAAATGATGGAATCAGACTTCAGAAAGTGGATAATGAGAAACTTCAGTGAGCTAAAAGAACATTTCTATATCAGTGCAAAGAAACTAAGAACCTTAAAAAAAGACTTGAAAAAAGATTTGAGGAAATGATAACAAGAATGGACAACTTAGAGAGGAATATGAATGAATTGAACGAGCTGAAAAACACAACACGAGAACTTCGCAAAGCATGCACAAGTGTCAACAGCCGAAATGACCAAGCAGAAAAAAGAACATCAGAAGTCGAAGATCAACTCAATGAAATAAAATGAGAAACCAAGAGTAAAGAAAAAAGTGCAAAAAGGAATGAACAAAATCTCCAAGAAATGTGGGACTATGTGAAGAGACCCAACCTACGTTTGATAGGTGTACCAGAATGTGATGAAGAGAATGAATCCAAGCTGGAAAACACTCTTCAGGACATTATCCAGGAAAATTTCCCCAACCTAACAAGACAGGTCAATACTCAACTCCAGGAAATAGAGAGAACACCACAAAGATACTCCGCAAGAAGAGCAACACCAAGGCACATAATAATCAGATTCACCAGGGTTGAAATGAAGGAGAAAATACTAAGGGCAGCCAGAGAGAAAGGTCAGGTCACCCACAAACGGAAGCCCATCAGACTCACAGCAGATCTCTCGGCAGAGACTCTACAAGCCAGAAGAGAGGCCAATATTCAACATCCTTAAAGAAAAGAACTTTCAACCCAGAATTTCATATCCAGCCAAACTGAGCTTCATAAGTGAAGGAAAAATAAAATCCTTCATGAACAAGCAAGTACTCAGAGATTTTGTCACCACTAGGCCTGCTTTACAAGAGCTCCCGAAAGAGGCACTACACATAGAAAGAAACAACCAGTACCAGCCATCCTAAAAGCATACCAAATGCTAAAGGGCATCAACAAAATGAAGACTCTACATGAACCAAGGGGCAAAACATCCAGCTAGCATCAAAATGGCAGTGTCAAATTCACACATAACAATATTAACCCTAAATGTAAATAGGCTAAATGCACCAATCAAAAGACACAGACTGGCAAATTGGATAAAAAACCAAAACCCATCGGTGTGCTGTATCCAGGAAACCCACCTCACACACAAGGATACACAAAGGCTCAAAATAAAGGGATGGAGAAAGATTTACCAAGCAAATGGAGAGCAAAAAAAAAAAAAAAAAAAAAAGCAGGAGTTGCAATTCTCGTCTCTGATAAAATAGACTTTAAAGCAACAAAGATCAAAAGGGACAAAGAAGGTCATTACATAATGGTAAAAGGATCGATACAATAAGAAGAGCTAATGATTCTAAATATATATGGACCCAATGCAGGAGCACCCAGATATATAAGGCAAGTTCTTAATGACTTACAAAGAGACTTAGACTCCCACACAATAATAGTGGGAGACTTTAACACTCCACTGTCCATATCAGACAGATCAACCAGACAGAAAATTAACAAGGATATGCAGGACTTGAACTAAGACCTGGAACAAGCAAACCCGATAGACATTTACAGAACTCTCCACCCCAAATCCACAGGATATACATTCTTCTCAGCACCACATCACACCTACTCTAATATTGACCACAAAATTGGAAGTAAAGCACTCCTCAGCAAATGCAAAACAACTGAAATCATAACAAACAGTCTCTCAGACCATAGTGCAATCAAGTTGGAACTCAGAATTCAGAAAATAACTCAGAACCGCACAGCTTCATGGAAACTGAACAACTGGCTCTTGAATTTTGATTGGATAAACAATGAAATGAAGGCAGAAATTAAAAGTTCTTCGAAACCAACGAGAACGAAGACACAACATACCAGAATCTCTGGGACACATTTAAAGCAGTCTGTAGAGGAAAATATATAGCAATAAGTGCCCACATGAGAAGAGTGAAGAGATCCAAAATTGACACCCTATCATCAAAATTGAAAGAGTTAGAGGAGCAAGATCAAAAAAGCTCAAAACCTAGCCAAAGACAAGAAATAACTAAAATCAGAGCGGAACTGAAGGAGATAGAGACAAGAAAAACCCTTCAAAAAATCAATAAATCCAAGAGCTGGTTTTTCGAAAAGATCAACAAAATAGACAGACCACTAGCCAGACTGATAAAAAAGAAAAGAGAGAACAACAACCAAATAGATGCAATAAAAAACGATAATGGGGAAATCACCACAGATTCCACAGAAATTCAAACCATCATCAGAGAATACTACAAACAACTCTATGCACATAAACTAGTAAACCAGGAAGAAATGGATAAATTCCTGGACGCCTGTCTCCTCCCAAGCCTAAACCAGGAGGAAGCTGAAACTGTGAATAGACCAATAACAAGGTCTGAAGTTGAGGCAGCAATTAAGAGCCTACCACACAAAAAAAGCCCAGGTCCAGATGGGTTCACAGCTGAATTCTACCAGACACACAAAGAGGATCTGGTACCATTCCTTCTGAAACTATTCCAAATAATTCAAAAAGAGGGAACCCTTCCCAAATCATTTTATGAGACCAACATCATCCTGATACCATAACCCGGCAGAGACTCAACAAGAAAAGAAAACTTCAGGCCAATATCCATGATGAACATAGATGCAAAAATCTTCAGTAAAATACTGGCAAACCGATTGCAACAGCACATTAAAAAAACTTATCCATCATGATCAAGTAGGATTCATCCTGAGGATGCAAGGCTGGTTCAACATACGCAAGTCTATAAACGTAATTCACCACATAAACAGAAGCAAAAACCAAAACCACATGATGATCTCAATTGAGGCAGAGAAGGCATTTGACAAAATTTAACAGCCCTTTATGCTAAAAAGTCTCAATAAACTTGGTATTGATGGAGCATATCTCAAAGTAATCAAAGCTATTTACAACAAACCAACTGCCAATATCATCCTGAATGGGCAAAAACTGGAAGCATTCCCTTTGAAATCCGGCACTAGACAAGGATGCCCTCTCTCACCACTCCTATTCAACATAGTACTGAAAGTTCTAGTCAGAGCAATCAGGCAAGAAATAGAAATAAAGGGTATTCAAATAGGAAAGGTGGAAGCCAAATTGTCTCTATTTGCAGACGACATGATAGTATACCTAGAAGACCCCATCACCTCAGCTCAAAAGCTCCTGAAACTGATAAGAAACTTCAGCAAAGTCTCAGGATATAAAATCAATGTGCAAAAATCACAAGCATTCCTATACACTAATAACAGACTTAAAGAGAACCAAATCAAGAACGAACTGCCATTCACAATTGCTACAAAGAAAATAAAATACCTAGGAATACAACTCACAAGGAAAATAAGGGACCTCTTTAAGGAAAACTAAAAACCACTGCTCAACGAAATAAGAGAGGACACAAACAGATGGAGAAACATTCCATGTTCATGGTTAGGAAGAATCAATATCGTGAAAATGGCTATACTGCCCAAAGTAATTTACAGAATCAACGCTATCCCCATCAAACTACCATTGAATTTCTTCACAGAACTGGAAAAAACCACCATGAACTTCATATGGAACCAAAAGAGAGCCCGCATAGCCAAGTCAATTCTAAGCAAAAAGAACACAGCGGGAGGCATCACACTACCAGACTTCAAACTATACTACAAGGCTACAGTAATTAAAGCAGCATGGTACTGATACCAAAACAAAACAGAAATATAGACCAATGGAACAGAACAGAGGCATCAGAGGCAACACAACATATCTACAACCATATAATCTTTGATAAACCAGACATAAAAAAGCAATGGGGAAAGGATTCCCTGTTTAATAAATGGTGTTGGGAAAACTGGCTAGCCATGTGCAGAAAGCAGAAACTGGACCCCTTCCTGATACCTTACACTAAAATTAACTCCAGATGGATTAAAGACTTAAACATAAGACCTGACACCATAAAAACCCTAGAAGAAAATCTAGGCAAAACCATTCAGGACATAGGATTAGGCAAGGACTTCATGACCAAAACATCAAAAGCATTGGCAACAAAAGCCAAAATAGACAAATGGGACCTAATCAAACTCCAGAGCTTCTGCACAGCAAAAGAAACAGTCACTAGAGTGAATTGGCAACCATCAGAATCGGAAAAAATCTTTGCAGTTTACGCATCTGACAAAGGGCTGATATCCATAATTTACAAAGAACTCAAACAGATTTACAGGAAAAGAACAAACAAGCCCATTCGAAAATGGGCAAAGGATATGAACAGACACTTTACAAAAGAAGACATACATGAGGCCAACAAACACATGAAAAAATGCTCATCATCACTGGTCATTAGAGAGATGCAAATCAAAACCACATTGAGATACCATCTCAGGCCAGTTAGAATGGCGATCATTAAAAAATCTGGAGACAGCAGATGCTGGAGAGGATGTGGAGAAATAGGAACACTCTTACACTGTTGGTGGGAGTGTAAATTAGTTCAACCATTGTGAAAGACACTGTGGCAATTCCTTAAGGACCTAGAAATAGAAATTTCATTTGACTCAGCAATCCCATTACTGGTTATATTTCCAAAGGACTATAAATCGTTCTACTATAAGGACACATGCACACGAATGTTCATTGCAGCACTGTTTACAATAGCAAAGACCTGGAACCAACCCAAATGCCCATCGATGATAGACTGGACTGGGAAAATGTGGCACATATACAGCATGGAATATTATGCAGCAATCAAAAATGATGAGTTTGTGTCCTTTGTAAAGACATGGATGAATCTGGAGAACATCATTCTCAGCAAACTGACACAAGAACAGAAAAAGAGATACCGCATATTCTCACTCATAGGCGGGTGAGAAAAATGAGAACACATGAACACAAGGAAAGGGTCTACTACACACTGGGGTCTATTGGGGGGAATGGGGGAGGGACAGCGGGGGGGCCTGGGGAGGGATAGCATGGGGATAAATGCCAAGTGTGGGTGAAGGGGAGGAAGGCAACAAAACACACTGCCATGTGTGTACCTATGCAACTATCTTGCACGTTCTGCACATGTACCCCAAAACCTATAATGCAATAAAAATTAAAAAAAAAAAAAGAAAAGCAAATTAAAAAAAAAAGAAATTAAAGAAGACACAAATAAATTTTTAAAAATTTATGTTTCTAGATTAGAAGAATTAACATTGTAACATGTTCATATCAAAGTGACCTATAGCTTTAACACAATCCTATCCAAATAACAATAACATTCTTCACAGAAATCGAAGAAACAATTCCAAAATTTGTATATAATCACAAAAGATTCTAAAGCCAAAGCAAGTTCGAGCAAAGAAGACAAAGCTGGAGACATCACATTACCTGACTTTAAAATATACTACAAATTTACAGTAATAAAAACAGTTTGGGTACTGTCATAAAAACAGACATATATATCAACGGAATAGAGCAGAGCTCAGAAATAAACCCAAACACGTGCAGTGAACTGATTTTTGGCAAAGATGCCAAAAACGCACAATTTTTTACAAAGAGGCCAGTCTCTTAAATAAATGGTGTTGGGAAAACTGGATATCCATATGCAGAAGAATAAAATTAGATCCTTTTCTCACACTATATACAAAAACTAAACTAAAAATGAATTTGATACTCAAATGCAAGACCTGAAACTACAAAACTGCTAAAGATAAAATGGGACAAAGCTTCATGATATTGGTTTGGGCAATGATTTTTTTTGGATATTACCCACAAAGCACAAGCAATGAAAGAAAAAATAGACAGGTGGAATTATTTCAAACTAAGGAAACAATAAACATAGTAAAGAAACTACCTACAGACTGGGAGAACATAGTTGCAAATCATACATTGGATAATGGGTTAATATCCAAAGTAGAGAAGGAACACTACTCAATAATGGGAAAACAAATAAGCCTATTAAAAGATGGGCAAAGGAAGAGAAAGCATATTTCTAAAAAGGAGACATAAAAATGACCAAAAAAATATAAAAAATATTCTACATTAATAATTATCAGAAAAATGTAAATTTAAATCATGGAAGTATCACATCATTCTTGTTAGTTAACAAGTGTTGGTGAGTGTGTGAAAAAAGAAGGAACCCTTTTGTACTGTTGGTGGGCTGCAAATTTGAATGTTTCTCAAAAAATTAAAATTAGAATTATAATATATGCCAGCAATTGCATGAATATATATATGTATCTGAATGAAATAAAATTAGTATGTTGAAGAGATATCTGCACTTTTATAGAACTATTCACAATAGCCAAGATATGGAATAAACCTAATAAAAATGTAGTAGACATACAAAAATGAAATATTATTCAATTATAAAAGATAATAAAACCCTGTTATTTGTGACAGCATGAATGAATCTGGAGGACATATGTTTAGTGACATAGACAGGCACAGAAAGACAAACCTCTTTTGTCTTTGTCTCTTGCATATATGGAATCTAGAAAGTTGGATTTTTTAGAAGTAGATAATAGAATGGTGGTTACCTGGAGCTGAGATTGTTGGGGAGGTGATTGAGCAATGTTTGTTAAAGGATACAAAATTGTAGTTAGATAAAAGGAATAAGCATATCTATTGTACTAAATGGTGACTATAGTTAATATATTGTATTCTTGAAAAATGCTAACATGATGGATCTAAAGTGTTCTCACCACAAAGATGACAATTATGTGAGGTAACATATGCTAATTAGCTGGATTTAATTATTCACAACATATATACTTCAAAACATCATATATAATCTTATATGTCAATTTAAAATAAAATAGCAAAAAGAGAACTTATTTTCATTTAAAAGAGCATCAAAACAATAGCATATTTAGAAATTATATAGCAAGATAAGTGAAAGACTTCTATGCTGAAAACTGTAATTTATTGTTGAGCAAAGAAGAAATAAATAAATGAATGAAAATTTACATAAAATGAAAGACAATGCATATAGTTGATTTAGAACACTCAATATTGTCAGGATTTTCCTTATTCTCAAACTGATCAATAGAGTTACACAGTTCCTTTTAAATTACTAGCAGTCTTTTTATCTTGTAGAAATTGATATCCTAACATAAAATATATATGGAAATTCAAATGACTTAGAATAGCCAAAACAATTTTAAAAAAAGAAAGTGATATTGAAGGACTTGATCCAATTTCAAAACTTACAATAAAGTTATAGTAATCAATCAAATAGGACTTAATCAAATTTTAAAACTTACAGTAAAGCTATAGTGATCAATCAAATAGCATGTTTTGGGCACAAAAAAACAAGCTTATAGATCAATAGAACATTTTAACATTGGTGCCAAAACAATTTAAAAAGAAAATCACATTTTTTCAGCAAATAAATTGAATAGTCACATTATAAAATCTAAGATCCCTACTGAAAAATTAACCAAAAAATGAATCATAGACCTAAATTTAATAGTTAACACTGTAAATCTAGATTGCAACACCACAAATAAATCTTTATGATGTAGGATTGGAAAAAAGATAAATACAACATTAACAGTCCAATTCATTGACAAGGTCTAATAAAAATTAAAAATGTTTGCACTTTAACAAAACAAATTTAATAAATAAAACAGTTGCAGATAGAAACAAATGTTTGTAAATCTTATATCTGATAAAAAATCTTTTACCCAGAATATCTCAAGTTTTTATCAAGTTAAAACTCAATAATAAGGCAAGCAACCTAATTAAAATTTTAGTAAAAGATTTGAATAGACATTTCACTAATGAAATATGAATTACTAATAAGCATATGAAATGATGCTCAGCTTAATTAGATAGACATCAGGGAAATGCAATTAAAATCACAGTGAGATGCCACTACATGAACATAGGAATAGCTAGCAGAAAATGCCATATTTACTCGAATATAGAAAACTATGTCACTCAATATTGCTTGTGAGGATATAAAATAGTATAGCTATTTTGAAAATGATTTGACAGTTTCTTACAAATTAAACATAAACTGGCTATTGGATCCACAAATTCAAATCCTACATATTCTCCAAAAAATTTTTTAAATACACATGAAGGTATGCATGGGAATGTTTCTAGTAACATCATTCATAATAACCAAAAAAAAAAAAAAAATCCAGATGTCCATCAACTGTATTTCACAATAAAAAGGAATAATTTTCTAATACATATTACATAATAATAATATGTGTTGCAACGTAGATTAACCTCCAAAAATGCTGAGTGGAAGAAGAAATATGCAAAAGATCACTTATTGTACGGTTCAATTTACGTGTAAATCCAGAAAAAGTCAATTTATAGAAACAAAAAGAATAACATTGGCCCTTTGGACCTGGTGATGGGATAAGAAAGTAACTGTAAATAGGTACAAGCTTTCATTTGGGGTCATAAAATGTTCTAAAACTGGATTGTGAAAATGGTTACACAACTCCAAAAGGTTTTAAAAATCATTGAATTGTGTACTTGCAATGGTTAAAATATACAGTATGTAAATTATACTTCAATAAAATTGTTTTAAAAGAGGATTAAATAAATATAATAAGCTGCATTTTAGCAGACAGAAGAATTAGGTAAAGTCATTAATTTAATGGGAGACTTTCATTCCCAATCTCTTCATTACCTTTACTTTTCTTAAGGAAGAAAAATTTTCTCATTTTAAGCATAGAACCATCAAAATTTGATTAAAAATTCTATCAATTTGTATCTAGAATGATTTATTTTAAAATTTTATTGACATAGAAAATATCAAGTTGACCATTCTATAATTTCAAGTACCTTATCCAAAGATAAGAGATCTTTAATAAAGGAATTTTTATTTGAATGATTTTCAATAATTAAAGACATAAAAGCTTTCCATGTGAAATGCCAGTGAATTTGGGTATTTATGACAATTTATGTTACTGCATTATAGTATTTTGTCCTCTCTTATTGAATCATAATGAGAAATAAATGCAAGATATGTGATAGATAAAAATATAGAGAAATGTAATTATTAGAAATAAATAATTCTTAATTCTCCTTTCTCAATTCACTGTTACAAAAAAAGTTTGAATATTTATTAAATAAAAGGGAAATGCAAAGTTATATTATTGTAACCGTTTAGCTAGATGCTTTTCAAACAACATAAAATGATTTAATTTAATTCAAGAAAATTAATAACACTAGCACTTTCATAGTTTAGGACAATGTTAGTAGTTTTTAACTTTTTAGAACATATTCTTACTATACCTTTTCCCGTAGTATTGTTTGTTTTATTCTGAGACTTCTGACCTTCTTTGATTGTGGGTCAGGTTTATGATTTGATTAGAATTTTATTTACAAAAATAGGTGGTAGGCAAAATTTAGCCTATGAGTTGTAGTTTTTACAAACTTGCATAAAATCAGAAGCATAATCAATAAGTAAAAATATATTGACTAAAATAGTGCTGTTCCATGGTAAAATAGTATCTTGTCTTTATTATTATATATTTTTCAAATAAATATATAATATGTTAAATACATATTACATATAGACTTTACATTACATATAATGTAAATTACTTAGCTGCTTTGAATTGAGAAGCACACTCCAACTCTGAAAGAAAGTGAAGGGAGAACAAAATGTACCTTACAGAAATGCTAAAGGAAGAACATCTTCAATGCTGTTTCACAGGACTGAATGGAGTTAAGATCATCAGCACTAGGGAATTCTGTAGTGTTATTTTTGTAACTTTTCCTATTGCAAAATGATTAGAAAACTCAATTACTGAAAATAACTAGTAAACATAACTTGGCCATCAACAGACCATGTAGGATGCTATAGTGTAACAGAAGTGCTTCCATATTTCTCTTTTTAAAGGTCATTAAATTGAACCCGTTTTCACAAAAATGAGTTTTGATTAGCAACTCCTGCCTTTGACTGAAACAATGATATGGAGACACATTCTGTAAACATTAATTTCAAATATATATATATATATATATATATATATATATATATATATATATACTGCTTCTACTCTTTCTCACTTTTTAAATTCAGTTGTTTGCTTTTTAGTACTCTAGATAGATATAGATAGATTTAGACATAAATAAAGATACATGTGTTGGCAAATACTTATTTGATATTATGTCAGTCATTAGCAAGGTTTTGAGGAAAGGTACATTCGCACGGTTTGAAAAACTAAGTAACAGTAGTGGATAGAAACATTTCAATTTCTTTTGTTATACATGCTTTGCTTTGGCAATTACCCTACACAGGCTTAAGATGTGACTTGCAAAATTTCATGTGCTGGGGTAAGGGCTGTTGCAATTTCTGCACTCCTTGGAGAGTGGCTCACATTCCAGAAAAATGTATATAAGTCATCATTAAATGAGCCAAAACTTTCAGCAATTCTTAGATTGTATTTCCCAGATATTGGCTTTCCTCTTTATTTAAAATATTTTTCTCATCTAGTGCTTTTAAGTTTACTCTGAAATCACCTTAAATATCTATCTATTTATCTTTTACCTGCTGTTCTAAAACTTAAATGCACACAAAATTACCTATAGGGCTTGTTAAAAATATTCACTTTCCAGATCACAACACTAGTGACACTGATCCAGTGAATCTGGGGCTTGGCCTCAAAAGTTAGCATTTTATTAAGCTTCCTAAGAAGTTTTTTTTTTTTTTTTTTTTTGAGACCGAGTTTCACCCAGGCTGGAGTGCAATGGCGCGATCTCGGCTCACCGCAACCTCCGCCTCCTGGGTTCAGGCAATTCTCCTGCCTCAGCCTCCTGAGTAGCTGGGATTACAGGCGTGCGCCACCATGCCCAGCTAATTTTTTGTATTTTTAGTAGAGACGGGGTTTCACCATGGTAACCAGGATGGTCCCGATCTCTTGACCTCGCGATCCACCCGTCTCGGCCTCCCAAAGTGCTGGGATTACAAGCTTGAGCCACCGCGCCCGGCCCCTAAGAAGTTTTTATGCAAATGGACCAAGACTATATACATCAAGGAACCATAGTTCAGGTTGCAAAGATTTTCTCCCACTTTCTGGGCTGTCTGTTTAGTCTGCCGATTATTTCTTTTGCTGAGCAGAAGCTTTTTTAGTTTAATTAAGTCCCATCTATTTATGTTTGTTTTTGTTGCACTTGCTTTTGTGTTCTTGGTTACGAAGTATTTGCCTAAGCCAACACCTAGAATGATTTTTCCAATGTTATCCTCTAGAGTTTTCATGGTTTCAGGTCATAGATTTGAGTGCTTTATTGATCTTGAGTTGATTTTTCTATAGAATGAGAAATGAGGATCCAGTTTTATTCTTCTACATGTGACTTGCCAATTATCCCAGCATCATTTGTTGAATAGGGTATATTTTCTCCACTTTATGTTTTTGTTTGCTTTGTTAAAGATCAGTTGATTGAAAGTATTTAGATTTATTTCTGGGTTCTCTATTTTCTTCCATTGCTCCATTGGTCTATGTGCCTATTTTTATACCAGTACCATGCTGTTTTGGTGATTTTGAGTTTATGGTATAGTTTGAAATCAGGTAATATAATACGTTCAGGTTTGTTCTTTTTGTTTAGTTTTGCTTTGGCCATGCAAGCTCTTTTTCGGTTCCATATAAATTTGAGAACTTTTATTTCAAATTCTTTGAAGAATGATGGTGGTATTTTGATGGAAATGGCATTGAATTTGTAGATAACTTTGGCAGTATGGTCATTCTCACAATATTGATTCTACCCATTCATACCAAGGGATGTGTTTCAATTTATTTGTCTCATCTATTTCTTTCAGCAGTGTTTTGTAGTTTTCCAACAAAGTACTAATACCCAAAATCTCCAGAATCTTCAATGAAGTCAAACAAATCAGCAACAACAAAACAATCCCATTAAAAAGTGGGCAAAAGACAGAAATAGGCATTTCTCAAAAGAAGATATACAAATGGCCAACAAACATATGAAAAAATGCTCAACATCACTAATTATGTGGGAAATTCAAATAACCACAATGCAATACATCACTCCTGCAAGAATGAGCATAATCAAAACATCAAAAAATAATAGATGTTGGCTTGGATGTGGTGAAAAGGGAACACTTATACACCATTGGTGGGAATGTAACCTAGCATGGCCACTATGGAAAACAGTGTGGAAATTCCTTAAAGAACTAAAAATATGGCCGGGCGCGTTGGCTCAAGCCTGTAATCCCAGCACTTTGGGAGGCCGAGGCGGGTGGATCACGAGGTCAAGATATCGAGACCATCCTGGTCAACATGGTGAAACCCTGTCTCTACTAAAGATACAAAAAATTAGCTGGGCACGGTGGCGCATGCCTGTAATCCCATCTACTCAGGAGGCTGAGGCAGGAGAATTGCCTGAACCCAGGAGGCAGAGGTTGCGGTGAGCCGAGATCGCACCATTGCACTCCAGCCTGGGTAACGAGAGCAAAACTCCGTCTCAAAAAAAAAAAAGAACTAAAAATACATCTATCCTTTGATCCAACAATCCCACTCCTGGGTATCTACCCAGAGGAAAATAAGCCATTACACAAAAAAGATACTTGCACATGAATGTTTTTACCAGCACAACACAATTTACAATTGCAAAAATATGGAATCAGCCCAAATGCTTATCAGAGTGGATAAAGAAAATGTGATACATATATGTTATATATATATTTATATATATTATATAATATATAAACATAAAATATATATATGTATACATAAAATGTGATATATATATCATATATATAAATATATATCAATGATATCACGTATCATTTATATATATCATTTATATATTTATACATAAATAAATATATATGATATGATGTGTGTGTGTGTATATATATACACACACACACACACACACACACACACATACACACACACCATGGAATAATACTCAGACATAAAAAGGAACAAAATAATGGCATTTGTAGCAACCTGGATGAAATTGGAGACCATTATTCTAAATGAAGTAAGAATGAAGTAAGAATTTTCATTACTGGGAAATGAAAAACCAAACATTGTATGTTCTCAGTCATTAGTGGAAACTAAGCTATGAGGATGCAAAAGCATAAGAATGATACAGTGGGCTCTGGGGACTAGGGGAAAGGATAGAAGCTGGGGTGAGGGATGAAAGACTATATGTTGGGTACAGTGTACACTGCTCAGGTGATGGGTGCACCAAAATCTCAGAAATCACGTCTAAAGAACTTATTCATGTAACCAAACACCACCTGTTCCCCAAAAATCTATTGAAAATACATTTTAAGAAATAAAAATAATATAAAATAATCATAATGTTTTACCATTTAATCCTTGAAACAATCCTGTGAGGTAGAATTTTTTCAGGAATGTTACAGCTTTATCTTTCTGTATGGTTATAAGCAGGTTTGATTTTTTCCATAAAAAATAAAGATGAGTGGCTAAAAAGAGAAAAAAAAAACATACTTTATTCCAAACTAATACTTATATGCTCTCCAATTCTAGATTTTATTGAACAACTCTTTCTAAATCAGTCCACAACTGCCACTTAGCTCAAGAAATATGAAAACAAGTGTGTAATATATAGTTACAAGATTTTGGAGAATAAAATGTCTTCATCTTAAGTGAAAATTAAATTAGATAGTCACTTATCATGGGTCAATTATCCATGGGTGTCACATTTCTTCACATCTTACAAGCAGGGACACTGACAGCTTTCATTATGAACTCCATTTTCAATGATAACAAACAATTAAAGCTATAGAAAATACCTTCATTTAGGGCAGAGGGCAGATTTGTTTACTGTCCAGTGTAATGCTGACAATTGTTCCAGTGTAACAAAGTTAATTAATTTGACCCAGTTGTCCCATAAAGATGATGTTTATAGTTTCTCTGAATAAACATAGATATTGATCCTCCCAGTCTTAAAACTTTAGAAAGTTACATTTATTTTATCCGAGTTCCTTTCTCAGGAAACCAACCATCAGGCTTCCCAGATAGCAAGAAACTGAAACTCACCAGATCACTGCATTTGGACAATGAGATGTCAGACCCCTCATCCATCATGATAGCCTAAATGACCACCTGCTTTCTGTTGACCAGCTCCTCTCTTATCCTTCCCCAATTCCTGTTCCCCTATGTGTGGTTACATATATTTCCCAGTATATAATCTCCTAATTTTAGTTGGTCACTAAGATGGATTTGAGACTGATCTCTCATCTCTTCAGAAGCAGCACCTGATTAAAGCCTTCTTCCTTGACAATAATCATTTTTCCAGTAAGTGACTTGCTGTCCAGCCAACTGTGCAGCAAGCAGCAGGACCTAGCCCAAACACTTGGTGCTTCAGTAATAATAATTTTCCTAGCTCCAGGAAAAAGAGAAAGTTAACTTACAGATCCATATAAAAGACTCAAGGTCTTTAAACTTAAGTTTCCTCTTCTGTAACACAATTCATTGCAAGTGCAAGCCTCACCTGATGATTGCAGAATGGTCCTGCCTTTCTGTGGCAACTGAGACTCAGGCAATAAACGTAGGAAAATGATGGTACTCCTAGAGGCGGGAGAATTGCCTAAACCCAGGAGGCGGAGGTTGCAGTGAGCTGAGATCACGCCATTGCACTCCAGCCTGGGTAACAAGAGCAAAACTCTGTCTCAAAAACAAACAAACAAAAAAAACCAGCTATTTTGATAAAGAATTACTTTCCTTTGTCTATGATCCAGATATATTTTTTTTTTTTTTGGTAGTATTTATGACATTGTTTCAAGTTAACTTGTTAGTTTGTAGGTATTACAAAATCTCAGATGTTTGCAGTTCTTGATATAAACTATACTTTATAGATTTTATAATTAAGTATAACACATAATTTTCTACTATTGTAGACATCATTAAACTACATTCCTAAAATAACAGTTAATTGATACTTAAATATGTCTTCTATAAATTATGAAGACATTAATTTGAATTTATAATGGTCTTATAGAATACATGACTGAAGAAGTATGTAATGTATAATTTTCATACCACACTTGTTGAATATGTTTAAAACATCTCAAATAAAATGGAATTACAAAGACTAAAGGAAATTTTTTCCAAACATAAGTCAAGCATATTAGAAAATCAACACAGTTGTCATATACTTGGATAAAATATATACTTTTCTTTCCTACTTAGAAAATAATTATGACAAAACTTTCATAAAATGTTTCTCCACATGTGCAAAATTAGTTACATTTTTTCTGTGGAGATCCCTAATGCTTTATTGTGTTTCTGACAATGTCCCTTTAATTTGGTGAATGTATTTGTATTCAATGCAAAATAGTTGAAATAAAAAATAACTTATCCTCCTGATGTGATATGAATTTACAGAAGCTTCTAAAGAAAATACTGCTGGCAGCTGAGAACATTATGAATATTTCAGCGAAAGTGAAACTGTCAAAATATAGAAGTAAATGCCTGTTGGATATGTAGAATAAATGAATGGAAAGATGGTAATTGAAAATTGTAGTGTATCCTTCCAAACAGATTTGTTCTGTATTGAAGACCTTATCGAAAAATGAAATGGCAGAACTAGAATAAGTTTGAGAAACAACAATGATTTCAAGTTATATAATAAATTCATTAACCTATGATGAAGAGATATTATTAAACTTGAAAAGATAGTTACTAGTAGCCGTTGTGATACTGTAAATAATGGTCTGGTAGAAAAAAGGGGTCTATCTTAAATTTCATGTTGAATAGAAGGAGATTTTATATTATAGTAATGTAGAAATAAGAGAAAATTTATATTGTATATAAAATGTAAGTGTTCATAACAGTCCATTCATTTTTTTGCATTCGACATTTATTTGGCATTTACTTTTTGCCAGCCACTGAGGGATTAGGGATAGTAATTAGAGATAATAATTACCATGAAAGTTACAAAGAAGAATCAAATTTAAAATATAAGGATATATATGAGGTCTGAAGGGTAGATAAGTTAATATTTAAATATCTTCTATGTAATAAATACTAGATATTATTAATCTTACATGGCATAAAAGACACACTGAGAAGGCTATTGTGGTTTGAATGTGTCCCCCAAAGTTTGTGCTGCAAACTTAATCCCTACTGCAACAATATTGGTAAGTAGAACCTTTGAGATAATTAGGGGCATAAGGGCTCCACTCTCGTGAATTGATTAATGTAGTTATTGCAGGAATGGGTTCCTTATGAAAGTGAATTGAAGCCAAGTATCGTGGTCATGCCTGTTGTCTCAGCTACTCAGGAGGCTGAGGCAGGAAGATTTCTTGTTTTCAAGGGTTTGAGGCCCGCCTTGACAACTTAGGAAGAACTTATCTCTAAAAAAATAAAAAAATAGAAATAGAAATAGAATGAGCTAGGCCCCCTCTTGCTCTCTTGAATGTACTGCCTCACCATTTGATGCTTTCCACTGTCTTCTGATGCAGCAAGAAGGCCCTTACCAGATCCAGATCCTTGATCTTGGACTTCCTAGCCTTCAGAACTGTGAGGAATCAATTTCTTTTCTTTATAAATGACCCAGTCTGTAATTCAGACTACATTCTGTGCTAGCAGCACAAAATGGACTAAGACTGAGGTCCTAAACCAGAAAAAGCTAATAGAGATATTCTGAAGCCTTATAGGGAAAGGCCTATAAGGCCCATGTGAACATAATACAGTAGAGGGCCATGACAATTTATAGGCAGAGAAAAGAAAAAATGAAAGACATATAAATCCAAATTTGAAAACTGCAAGTAGGTCATTGTAGTGACACCATAGAGTACAGACGGCCATAAAATCAACCCTGGTCCAAACACTCTCTCTTACTTTTAACAAGTTACTTGCTTTACCTAGTGTCCTCATTGTCCTTATCTAAAAAATAATTTAGGTAAACAAGTTCTTTATATTTTATTCAAATTATAAGTATTTTCTATGAATTTCAAAACATTTGCTTGAAATTCTACTGTGGAGTAAAAACTTTTTACAAAATGCTGTCAATATTGTATTATCTGTGAAGTTAATAAACCTACGCAAAATTTTAAGACCAGTGAAGATAATTTTATCAGCTTTCTCAACTCTTTACTCAATTTAATTCCTGAAGCCTAAACTGTGTTATCAAAAAACCATTTTATGAAACTTAATTTGACATATCCACTAAAAGAAGGAAATCCATATTCTACATTTATTCTTGTATTCTTTCTTAACTACCAAAGTTACTTGTTCAATAAACTATATTTATACATTTTTACTAAACATTGCAACAATTAATTCATAATAAACCAATCAAACAATCATCTTAAACAGAATTTCTTTTCCAATTTTATTTTGCAGTTATTCCTGGAATAAGCCTTAGTTTAATCCAGATACATAAATTGTAGATGATGGAGTGAGGACACAGTAATAAATAGTGGAAAAAATTTGGTGGTTAGAGCCTTTGAATAGCTTCCATGAAACATTCTTCTACCTACCTGGACATAGGTAAAATCCTTATGTCCTGAACGTTAGCAAGGTGCACACAAAACTCTGTGGGTATGAAAATAAGCCAGATAACTAGAAGACTTGGTTTGTACTGTTTTTCTCCTACTTAGATGCAGGGTCTCTAAGTAATCTATTTTACCTTCCAGATCTGTAGTTCTCTCTTCTTTTAGCATGTAGAACATAACTACCCTTGGTTCTGTTGTAATAAACAAATGAAGAAATACATTTGAAAGCTCTTTCTGAAGTCAATAGATAGGGAAAAATAATAACATTTTTTCTCAGTAATAACAAAAATCCATTTAATAATGACGAAAGAGTTACTTGAGAGACTATGGATAAAAGGCTATTCAGGCTTTACCTCAAGCCAAGAAGTTTTCTTGGAAGAAGTGTACCTTGAGGGAATATAACATAGTTGGGAGCAGTGGAATCTGCCAGATTCTGTCACAGGGACTGTAATAAGTGAAAAAATACAGGTTAGAAGGAGTGAATCTAAAGAAAAATAAATGCTGCTTTACTGAGCTGCAGAGCATACAAGAAGTGGTGGGAAGTGGATGAGGTGGAGGTCATAACTTTGGGGAACAGAGAGAAAACTTTGAGGGTCACCTCAGGAGAGGTTATTTGAAGGAAAAGGTGACTGGTGAAACGGTTCCATGAATTGAAGTGTCTATTTTTTTTCAGTTGCCAGATATTAAACTGATATTATTACAAATAATACAATATTATGAACGTGTTTTAACTGCATTCAACTTTTGCTAGGAGCACAGGGTGACATCACTCTGATAATATCCTCCTCCTCCAAGATTTATTTTCCATACTCATTCAGGACACAAAAATGGTTAGAGAAGAGCTAGTAAAGAGGATATAGACATAGCCCCACACATACTACAAGGCTGCACCACCTCAATTCATTCCTGAAAATTATTTAGTTATCTGAGGACCACTCCATTCCTGACACTGTCAAGACATCTATTTACTCTCTTGGAAACCACAATATTAAAATAAGCCCAGCATCTGTTCTGCCTTTTGTGTTCTAGTTGCAACTAATTCCTTATTTAAATTCTACTTAAGCTCATTTATGCTGTTACAACTTAGACTGTCTTAAATAAAACTCCGACTAAAAAGGCCTCGGAATCCAAATTGTTATATGGTGGGCACTCTTTTTATTACTCACAAGGATCCCCTTTATTGTAGAGAACTTAGCAATTTTCCGTTATTTCTCCCTCAGTCTCTGGGGCACCCATGATGACCATAAATGGTCTATCGGTTCTGAGCAAAAAATTAACTTCTTCAATCTCACACTATCTGCCATTAGAGTGGCAACTGGTGATCACATATTTTGATCTCCTGAAAATAGAATCTCTCACAGGCCCTTAGACTGTAACCCTCCATTTCAAGAGGTCCATTATGCCTTGGCTCATAGAAGCTGTATTCCGTGGTTAGGCACGGCCACAAGCCTTGCTGTTGAAATGAAAATTGTACCTATAAGATAGAAGCAGGACTGGACCATGTGGTGTATCATACCTGCAGAAAGATGCGTTTTTTTTCTGTCCAGTTCCTTGTCAAATATTGTGATGCTACAGAAGGTCACTCATCTCTTGGATCTTTTGCCTACGTGGGGAATTTCCTGTGAATATCAAAGGGAAATTGTACACTTATGAATGACCGTGGCACCATTACATGTGATGAAGCTTGCTGAAAAGCTACTGTTTTTCATCACTTAACTGAAATACCTGGTAAATGATGAGGCCCAAAGGTTAACACAATGACCTGAACTTTAAGAAGTCATCTTAGCACTTTGGGAGGCCGAGGCAGGTGGATCACGAGGTCAAGAGATCGAGACCATCCTGGTCAACATGGTGAAACCCTGTCTCTACTAAAAACACAAAAAAATTAGCTGGGCATGGTGGTGTGTGCCTGTAATCCCAGCTACTCAGGAGGCTGAGGCAGGAGAATTGCCTGAACCCAGGAGGCGGAGGTTGCAATGAGTCGAGATCGTGCCATTGCACTCCAGTCTGGGTAACAAGAGTGAAACTCTGTCTCAGAAAAAAAAAAAAAAAAGGGGAAGTCATCATAACGATAATTTTTTTTTTATTTTTTTTTTAAATAATAAGCCCCGTCAGAACACTTTTTACAGACTCTTGTGCCATCACCATTTATTTGACCATCTGATACAGCCAATAGAAACCACAGTTTCTTATTCAAGTATCTTCTTTTAGGGCAGATAATTCTGGAGTCTCATACTGCACATATTTTGAACATATGTACCATAAATCAAAGACACACATCTACACATACTAAAGCTACAATATTAGTCTTGAAAAAGGTGCTCCTTTCCCCTTCAGAGTTGATCATTACTATTTTGAGTAATACTGTTCAAATTACATAATTACTCCTTAGGCATTATTAAAATGAATGGCCAAAGCATTCATTTTATTACTCAAAATATATAATGCTTGGCTTTTGAACAAGGTGTTCAAAGGAACTTCTGCCTTCTTTACCAGCCTGAGGCTACAGGCATCATAGAATATCACAGTGATTTATCTAAAGCATTTCAAATGCTAATCAATGAAGCAAGGTATTTCAATAATCACTCAAACATCAAAGGTAAATTATAATAAAGTATTTGACTCTAATTTTGATGACTGACTTCTGATATCTTTCAAGCCTCATTTCTCCCTTATTTCCCACAGCTGGGAATGCTGATAAGAAAGCCTGAATACTCGCTTACTTAGTGCTGGCAGGAAGGTGAAACCTAACTCTTGTGAGGGACATTTTAGCACAGCCTTATTCCTTCACTGCCATAAAACCCCAACCCAGTCACTCCTCTCTGATACTTTTGCTTCATCTGCACTTATTTGGAATTATGTGAGAGCCTTTCCCACATTCTTTCCTCAAAATCTTCTTATATGAGTAAGAAATCGTTTTATGCCTTCTTGGTACATGCGTGGTATCACCAGTCTGTATATCCAAATCAAATTTGGGGTCAGGTGTTTTCTCTTCCCACTGTTAAATGACAGCAATACCTTACCTGTAATTTCAGCCTACCTTTAAATAAGATATTCCCATGTTGCTATTTTTGAAATGAAATGAATGTGTAACTTTGAGATCCAAGCATGCAGTAGCTGGTGTGTCTCCTTCACACCTCACTTCCCTGCTATGTATCCATGGGACCATGTTTTACAGTTGATTTAACTAGGTCTTGAGACTAAGATGCCTGATCTTTATGAGACTATAAAGAGTGACAAAGGTACTTTTATAGTTAAGTCACTAAAATTTTTTTCACTTGTCTATTAGGACAGCTAGATTAAATTATGTTGATACAAAGATGGTGTTTTTTGCTTCACATATTCTCACTCTTTTTTGTGCTTGGACCCTCCTAAATGTTTTTCTAGCCCTCTGTGTAATCTGAGCAGATAGGCACTTTGCCACTGTGCCAGGAAAAACTTTGTAGAAGTTTTCTGCTAAAAGCCACTGAATGTGAATTTTCTTTCTGTGTTTGTTTTGGTTTTGGTAGTTTGTGTGATGAGAAACTATCTGGTAGCTCAGATCCAGCACTTAGTTATAGTATAACTTAGACAAAAGTGATAATACAGGTTGTGTGTTTGTGTGTGTGTGTGTGTGTATATATATATATATATATATATATATATATATATATATAGAGAGAGAGAGAGAGAGAGAGAGAGAAAGAGAGAGAGAGAGACTATGACACCACCCTTATTATATACATTTTTGAGCCTCTCGGGAGATCCAGAACTGCAGCCTCTTCTTGGGCTGTCTTTATTCATGTACCTCGTCACAGTGCTTGGAAACTTGCTCACTGTTGTGGTCATCAGTTCTAACACCCACCGCCACAACCCCATGTACTTCTTCCTCTCCAACTTGTCCATGGCTACCATTTGTTTTATATTTGCCATGGTCCAAAAGATGTTGGTAAACTTCAAGGCACAGAGCAAAGACATCTCCACTCATCCAAGTGATAGTCCAATTCCATTTTAAATGTGTAGTCTTATTCAGATTTCTTCTAATTTAGCAGAAATCTGTCCTTTTAATCCTCTACTCACTGATTCTACTTCTCCTATTTAAATCTAAAGACATCCACCAATTATTCTTTTGTATGAGCCTTCCAAAATAACTAAAGACAGTTATTGTCCTTTCCTTGATAATCCCCATACTTTCTTCACTCTAATTGATATATATGCTTCACTTAAGAAATTGTTATTAAGTCATGGATTTTCTAACCAAACAACCTTATTCTATCACCTTATGCTTCTGGTTGTGTAACAGTTAACTCTAAAAGCTTTATTTATTTTTTAAACATAATGATTACTATTATCTTTATGCACAGTAGTATCTCAATAAATTGTAGCTATTGTTATTTTTAAAAAATAAAATAAAGGTGGTGCCTATGAGAGATGTGAGATGATGTTTATAAATAAAGTCAGTTTACATATACATGGTTTTATATGCAACAAATATACATGTAAAAGATTGCTGTCTATTTTGAGGAACCTGACATTGAATTTCTTTTCAATATTGCAGTTATCATTGTTATTTTTTCCTGTTTTAAATTAGTTCCTAATCTAGAAACACTTAGCAATAAATGCTTATTTAATAAGCTCTTAGGTTAAACTTGATTGTATGTGATATAGCTTTATTTTGCTATTATGGAGAGTGAATTGAAAAAGAATAACCTCTTGGTTTGTATCTTTTTTTTCTGGTAGACAAGACCACAGTCAATGTGAATTCCAAGTGATGACAGTGTGCTGGGATGGAGTGCTGAGAGAAATCCAGAGGGTTCAGGTGAGAAAACATTAAGATGATGGTAATTTGTAGTACATATAACTTAGATTGGCATTTGTAGCCTTTATCTTTATATCTACTTTTGTTTCCTGTAATTCTGTAAAGTATTTTGTTATTCTAATTTTTAAATAGAAAAGCCAAATGAAGCTCAGGCAGGTTATATGACTTAGATAAAGTTCATTGGTTCATGAATCATGAAGCTGAGTCTTCGGCTCCAGAAACTATACATTTCTTCTTGGTCACTCTGTTCTTTTGAGAAATAAAAACCTTCTTAAAAGTTTTGCTCATGTGTTGTGTGTGCTGTATATATGAAATGATGCAGCAATTTTACTTAGAAAAATACAAATTTCCTACACTTTAGTTCCTCCTATTATTCCTTTGTCTGCAGCAGAATGGTAAGTGGTTAGAAAAATCAGCATGCAAGCATGAAATTGGAAATGGCAGGCTCACATTTTAAAATTTTAATAGAGGATGAAAGAAAATAAAATTACTCAAAACCTCTTAATAAAAATGTTTGGTGTATGTGAATATTTCTATTTTATTTTTCAAAAAAGATGACTGCAATCTAGAACCAATTCTGCACTATTTAAGGTACTAAGGGATGAAAGTGTTGCTTTGTGGATGGTATTCGGTGCTACATGTGAAGTCACATATTATTCTCACACATGAAGTGCCTGGATACAATGATCATGGGGACTAACAAGTCTTTGGTTTTCATTTATAAGTACAATTAACACAATGGGTTTTCTTGTAGTCTGTTTCATTCATGAATTAATCAATTCCTCCTCTGCCACTGTCACACCAGGCCAGGCAACGTGATATGATAGTTGGAGCTATTCTACTCAGCTAGTGTCACTTTTCCATTTCTGTATTTTAATGTCTTAATGATCAGTGAAATTACATCTTCATTTTAAGCTTCCCTGCTATTGAAAACACAAGGCTTTCTAATAATTGAAGCAAAATAAGTGCTAAATAAACTATTTAACACTTTCAGACTAACCACGTTACTCTGAAATCACCGTTATCAACTCCTCCCTAACTAAAGTTGTTAGCAATAAGAATGGGAAAATAGAAGTAAGTAATTCAGTAAGAATACTTTTTAAATTATGAATTTTAAAATCATTAGTGTAGGTCATGTATCCAAATATGTCAGTATGCAAATGTTTTTTATCTTCTGAAGCATCAGGAGACTTCAATATTAGTATTATCTTTTATAGACTAATGACACCTATGATAATAGTAAAGGAGTTGGGACACAAACGGTGAATTTATATGATACTCTCACACATAGCAGGCCATGAATCAGAGGATAGGGCTTAAAGGAAAAGTTGCTTCTACAATAATAATATGGATAAAGTTTGTCATTATCTTCAGAATTTTATAAGACAGGTAGGCCATTTCAATGACTGTCAGTTCTAATATAATAAAATGAGGATTATAGTTAATAAAAAAAGTTTGTCTTTAAAGAAAATGTACTTAGTGTTAGCCATGTGTGAACACTCATGTTGCCACATTATCTTGATGTCACTAAGTAAATTATACATATAGAATTTTATGTAAAAATCTCCCAACTAAAAAACATTTATGACAGAGTGATGATAGAATTTTAAAGAAGAAACCAATAGAAATTTTTTTTTAATTAAAATCATCTAGTTTTAAACCCTAAGATTCCATTTTTGCCACCTCGGCTCAGGTTAGTGCACTGGATTTTTATAATTCCAAAGAAAGCACATATATCTTTTCACCAAAAATATACTGTCAGTAAGTCCTGAAATATAGTAAAGTAAAATGGTTTTGAGGAATAAATTTGAAACTTAAATGCTGAAAATCTATATTAAAGATTAAATTGCTCAGTTGATAAGTTACCATGTATACTGCAATGAACTACTACTTGTTGGAATGTAGAAAACTCTCTTGAGGAAATTTAACTTTTATTCTGTATATAAAAGGCTCTGAAAATAAATTTAACTACCAATGATGACTCCCAGGTATCAAATAAGATTTATACTCAAAAGTATATAATAGAATAAAAATTGTGAATATTTATATTTGTGAATAGCTCTGAATAAACATATCATGAATGTCACTAGTCTAATATGATCAGATTATGTAAAAATATCATTAAAATAATAAATGTTTATGGTGATTAGCTATGTAAAAAGGGCAATGTAAGAATTACCAGAAATCCTCATCAATTAAAAATTACTTCTACATAATGTATAACATATGAAACCTATATACAGAGGACAATCTTAATGAAACTTTGACACATTTTTGGGCTACTGTTTAGTGTGTGTTCAAAGGTCATCCTTTGTTGTGTCTCTATAAATATGCTATACTCTGTTTTGAGATTTCATGGTCAGTCGAATACAACATGATTGCTTTGGGACAGCAAATCCATATTCTCATAAAAGGTGTATTTCTAAAAACAGCCTTATTGCAAGTTACTACAAGTCAAATTGACAAACCAACGTACTTTCTGAATACTTGTTTAGTGGATCACCTGCTAAAATCCATTACGGATATTAGCGAGACGTGGTTTAGGAACTCAGAATCTGATGTAGAATAAAGATATGCAGTCATAAATAATTAGAGGGCAAGATAAAAGGTGTAGAATAAGTACTCTGTCATTTCAAGGGGGAGAAAAGTCCATGATAGTTGGTTAATTCAGCAGGGCTTTCATATGGCTAAGCCAGATCTTGAAAGAGAAGTGGAATTTTAGCACGTGAAAAGAGCATAAAGCGCCATCAATAAATGTAGCTTATTCTCTATCTCATAAGATGAATATCAGACTATTATATTAGAATTTGTTCTTGGAACATAACTTAGGCATTAATTTACCTCAACACACCAAGTTTCTTTGATAATAAACTACTCCATAAAAAAAAACAGATTTTTTTAAAGCATTTATTAGCTGGCTTATGCCAGTAAGGGCACATTTTTGTTAATGAAGAGAAAATTATATATCTTGGCATTTTATAGCGTAATATGTTTATCAGTCAGCGTTCTTTAAAGAAAGAAAGCCAATAAAATACATGTGTATGTATTAAGAGATTTATGTTAAGGAATTGGTTCGTGTGACTGGGAGCTGGCAAATTTGAAATCCATAGCACAGGCAAGTCCTAAAGTTTTAGTACGTGCTGACATTCTGGAAACTCAGACAGGGGATGATGCTTCGATCTTGAGGCAGAATTTCTTCTCCTGGAATACTATTTTCATTCTTAAGTCCTTTCCACTAATTGCATGAGGATCACCACATTATCAGAGGTATCTCCTTAACTTAAATCAACTGGTTGTAGATGTTAAGCACATCTACAAAACACTGACCACAACACCTAGGTTAGTGCTTTTTTTTTTACATAACTGGATAATGTAGACTATTCAAGTGGATCCACATAACTAAGCACAATAGTATATATTCAGGCTGTGGACTCTGGACTCAGACATCTTGGATCTGGACCTGGATCCTACCAGCATGTGAAGTTGGCATCTCAGACAATCTGTTTCTAAATTATTTTCTTGAAAATAAGGATGATTATAAGATAAGCTATGAAGAGGATTTGAGTGCAAATATGTTAATATATGATAAACCCTTAGACAAGTTCTTGGTACTAAGTAAGCCTTGGGTAAGCATTAGCTCTTACTTGTATCAGGGTACATAATCTTGTGTAGGGATAACTTGACAGCAACAGAATTTGAGATGTGATATCTTGTTTGTACCCTTTTATAATCTTAGTAGAAAATATTCGTGGTATAAGAAAAAACAGCGACAACAAAAACTAGGGACATAAATAGATGGAGAACTAGTGTAGTTTTTTTAAAATACCAAATCCTTCTCTCTGTCAAAAAAAAACAAAACAAACAAAAAAAAAACTTTACATCAAGTTGTCATTTGTTTGTCTGTTTAGTTATTTCCTTATTTTAGCTATGCAGCATTTGGTTGTAACCACGAATTATGATTCCTAGGGGAACTTAGCCATGTATCTGAAAACATCTGTACTTGATCCATATGTGTGTGTCTAACTACCAGATGTTAAACATGAAGGAAATTATATATATTTTCATTGTCTCAATACCTATAATTAGCAAATTCACAAAACTGCAGTTAATTAAAAAAAAAACTATAACTAGAAATGTTTTTAACAAAACTGAAAATATTCAAGAGTCAGGAGCATTCCAAAATATACTTTAGGATTTTTGTTTTTAATTTTTTAAATTTTTATTGCATTATAGGTTTTGGGGTACATGTGCAGAACGTGCAAGATAGTTGCATAGGTACACACATGGCAGTGTGTTTTGCTGCCTTCCTCCCCTTCACCCACACTTGGAATTTATCCCCAGGCTATCTCTCCCCAGCCCCATTCCCCCCAATAGACCCCAGGGTGTAGTAGACCCCCTCCCTGTGTCCATGTGTTCTCATTTTTCTAACCCGCCTATGAGTGAGAATATGCGGTATTTCTTTTTCTGTTCTTGTGTCAGTTTGCTGAGAATGATGTTCTCCAGATTCATCCATGTCCTTACAAAGGACACAAACTCATCATTTTTGATTGCTGCATAATGTTTCATGGTGTATATGTGCCACATTTTCCCAGTCCAGTCTATCATCGATGGGCATTTCGGCTGGTTCCAGGTCTTTGCTATTGTAAACAGTGCTGCAATGAACATTCGTGTGCATGTGTCCTTATAGTATAAAGATTTATAGTCCTTTCGATATATACCCAGTAATGGGATTGCTGGGTCAAATGGAATTTCTATCGCTAGGTCCTTGAGGAATCGCCACACTGTCTTCCACAATGGTTGAACTAATTTACACTCCCACCAACAGTGTAAGAGTGTTCCTATTTCTCCACATCCTCTCCAGCATCTGCTGTCTCCAGATTTTTTAATGATCGCCATTCTAACTGGCCTGAGATGGTATCTCAATGTGGTTTTGATTTGCATCTCTCTAATGACCAGTGATGATGAGCATTTTTTCATGTGTTTGTTGGCCTCATGTATGTCTTCTTTTGTAAAGTGTCTGTTCATATCCTTTGCCCATTTTTGAATGGGCTTGTTTGTTTTTTTCCTGTAAATCTGTTTGAGTTCTTTGTAAATTCTGGATATCAGCCCTTTGTCAGATGTGTAAACTGCAAAGATTTTTTTTCCCATTCTGATGGTTGCCGATTCACTCTAGTGACTGTTTCTTTTGCCGTGCAGAAGCTGTGGAGTTTGATTAGGTCCCATTTGTCTATTTTGGCTTTTGTTGCCAATGCTTTTGGTGTTTTGGTCATGAAGTCCTTGCCTACTCCTATGTCCTGAATGGTTTTGCCTAGATTTTCTTCTAGGGTTTTTATGGTGCCACGTCTTATGTTTTAAGTCTTTAATCCACCTGGAGTTAACTTTAGTGTAAGGTGTCAGGAAGGGGTCTAGTTTCTGCTTTCTGCACATGGCTAGCCAGTTTTCCCAACACCATTTATTAAATAGGGAATCCTTTCCCCATTGCTTGTATTTGTCTGGTTTATCAAAGATAATATGGCCGTAGATAGGTTGTGTTGCCTCTGATGCTTCTGTTCTGTTCCATTGGTCTATATCTCTGTTTTGGTACCAGTACCATGCTGTTTTGATTACTGTAGCCTTGTAGTATAGTTTGAAGTCTGGTAGTGTGATGCCTCCTGCTGTGTTCTTTTTGCTTAGAATTGACTTGGGTATGCGGGCTCTTTTTTTGGTTCCATATGAAATTCATGGTGTTTTTTTCCAGTTCTGTGAAGAAATTCAATGGTAGTTTGATGGGGATAGCATTGATTGTGTAAATTACTTTGGGCAGTATAGCCATTTTCACGATATTGATTCTTCCTAACCACGAACATGGAATGTTTCTCCATCTGTTTGTGTCCTCTCTTATTTCGTTGAGCAGTGGTTTGTAGTTTTCCTTAAAGAGGTCCCTTACATTCCTTGTGAGTTGTATTCCTAGGTATTTTATTTTCTTTGTAGCAATTGTGAATGGCAGTTCGTTCTTGATTTGGTTCTCTTTAAGTCTGTTATTGGTGTATAGGAATGCTTGTGATTTTTGCACATTGATTTTATATCCTGAGACTTTGCTGAAGTTGCTTATCAGTTGCAGGAGCTTTTGGGCTGAGGTGATGGGGTCTTCTAGGTATACTATCATGTCGTCTGCAAATAGAGACAATTTGGCTTCCACCTTTCCTATTTGAATACCCTTTATTTCTTTTTCTTGCCTCATTTCTCTGGCTAGAACTTCCAGTACTATGTTGAATAGGAGCGGTGAGAGAGGGCATCCTTGTCTAGTGCCGGATTTCAAAGGGAATGCTTCCAGTTTTTGCCCATTAAGTATGATATTGGCTGTTGGTTTTTCATAAATAGCTTTTATTACTTTGAGATATGTTCCACCAATACCAAGTTTATTGAGGGTTTTTAGCATAAAGGGCTGTTGAATTTTGTCAAATGCCTTCTCTGCATCAATTGAGATAATCATGTGGTTTTGGTTTTTGCTTCTGTTTATGTGATGAATTACATTTATAGACTTGTGTATGTTGAACCAGCCTTGCATCCCCGGGATGAATCCTACTTGATCATGATGGATAAGTTTCTTAATGTGCTGTTGCAATCAGTTTGCCAGTATTTTATTGAAGATTTTTGCATCTATGTTCATGATGGATATTGGCCTGAAGTTTTCTTTTCTTCTTGAGTCTCTGTCAGGTTTTGGTATCAGGATGATGTTGGTCTCATAAAATGATTTGGGAAGGGTTCCCTCTTTTTGGATTATTTGGAATAGTTTCAGAAGGAATGGTACCAGATCCTCTTTGTGTGTCTGGTAGAATTCGGCTGTGAACCCATCTGGACCTGGGCTTTTTTTGTGTGGTAAGCTCTTAATTGCTGCCTCAACTTCTGACCTTGTTATTGGTCTATTCATAGTTTCGGCTTCCTCCTGTTTTAGTCTTGGGAGGACACAGGCGTCCAGGAATTTATCCATTTCTTCCTGATTTACTAGTTTATGTGCATAGAGTTGTTTGTAGTATTCTCTGATTATGGTTTGAATTTCTGTGGAATCTGTGGTGATTTCCCCATTATCGTTTTTTATTGCATCTATTTGGTTGTTCTCTCTTTTCTTTTTTATTAATCTGGCTAGTGGTCTGTCTATTTTGTTGATCTTTTCAAAAAACCAGCTCTTAGATTTATTGATTTTTTTGAAGGGTTTTTCTTGTCTCTATCTCCTTCAGTTCTGCTCTGATCTTAGTTATTTCTTGTCTTCGGCTAGGTTTTGAGGTTTTTTGATCTTGCTCCTCTAGCTCTTTCAATTTTGACAATAGGGTGTCAATTTTGGATCTCTCCACTCTTCTCATGTGGGCACTTATTGCTATATATTTTCCTCTACAGACTGCTTTAAATGTGTCCCAGAGATTCTGGTACATTGCGTCTTCATTTTCGTTGGTTTCAAAGAACTTCTTTATTTCTCCCTTCATTTCATTGTTTATCCAATCAACAGTCAAGAGCCAGTGTTCAGTTTCCATGAAGCTGTGTGGCTCTGAGTTATTTTCTGAATTCTGATTTCCAACTTGATTGTACTATGGTCTGAGAGACTGTTTGTTATGATTTCCATTGTTTTGCATTAGCTGAGGAGTGCTTTACTTCCAATTATGTGGTCAATATTGGAGTAGGTGTGATGTGGTGCTGAGAAGAATGTATATTCTGTGGATTTGGGGTGGAGAGTTCTGTAAATGTCTATCAGGTTTGCTTGTTCCAGGTCTGAGTTCAAGTCCTGGATATTCTTGTTAATTTTCTGTCTGGTTGATCTGTCTGCTATTGACAGTGGAGTGTTAAAGTCTCCCACTATTATTGTGTGGGAGTCCAAGTCTCTTTGTAAGTCATTAAGAACTTGCCTTATATATCTGGGTGCTCCTGCATTGGGTCCATATATATTTAGAAATGTTAGCTCTTCTTGTTGTATCGATCCTTTTACCATTATGTAATGACCCTCCTTGTCCCTTTTGATCTTTGTTGCTTTAAAGTCTACCTTATCAGAGACAAGAATTGCAACTCCTGCTTTTTTTTTTTGCTCTCCATTTGCTTGGTAAATCTTCCTCCATCCTTTTATTTTGAGCCTTTGTGTATCTTTGCGTGTGAGGTGGGTTTCCTGGATACAGCATATTGATGGGTTTTGGTTTTTTATCCAATTTGCCAGTCTGTGTCTTTTGATTGGTGCATTTAGCCCATTTACATTTAGGGTTAATATTATTATGTGTGAGTTTGATACTGCCATTTTGATGCTAGCTGGCTGTTTTGCCCATTGGTTCATGTAGATTCTTCATTTTGTTGATGGTCTTTAGCATTTGGTATGCTTTTAGGATGGCTGGTACTGGTTGTTTCTTTCTATGTATAGTGCCTCTTTCAGGAGCTCTTGTAAAGCAGGCCTAGTGGTGACAAAATCTCTGAGCACTTGCTTGTTCGTGAGGGATTTTATTTTTCCTTCACTTATGAAGCTCAGTTTGGCTGGATATGAAATTCTGGGTTGAAAGTTCTTTTCTTTAAGGATGTTGAATATTGGCCCCCACTCTGTTCTGGCTTGTAGAGTCTCTGCTGAGGGATCTGCTGTGAGTCTGATGAGCTTCCCTTTGTGGGTGACCCGACCTTTCTCTCTGGCTGCCCTTAGTATTTTCTCCTTCATTTCAACCCTGGTGAATCTGACGATTATGTGCCTTGGGGTTGCTCTTCTTGCGGAGTATCTTTGTGGTGTTCTCTGTATTTTCTGGAGTTGAGTATTGACCTGTCTTGCTAGGTTGGGGAAATTTTCCTGGATAATATCCTGAAGGTGTTTTCCAGCTTGGATTCATTCTCTTCATCACATTCTGGTACACCTATCAAACGTAAGTTGGGTCTCTTCACATAGTCCCACATTTCTTGGAGATTTTGTTCATTCTTTTTGTGCTTTTTTCTTTAATCTTGGTTTCACGTTTTATTTCATTGAGTTGATCTTCAACTTCTGATATTCTTTCTTCTGCTTGGTCAATTCGGCTGTTGAAACTTGTGAATGCTTCACGAAGTTCTCGTGTTGTGTTTTTCAGCTCCTTCAATTCATTCATATTCCTCTCTAAGTTGTCCATTCTTGTTATCAGTTCCTCAAATCTTTTTTCAAATCTTTTTTCAAGATTCTTAGTTTCTTTGCACTCATTTAGAACATGTTCTTTTAGCTCAGTGAAGTTTCTCATTATCCACTTTCTGAAGTCTGATTCCGTCATTTCGTCACACTCATTCTCCGTCCAGCTTGTTTACCTTGCTGGTGAGGAGTTTTGGTCCTTTGTAGGAGGTGAGGTGTTTTGGTTTCAGGTGTTTTCCTCCTTTTTGCACTGGTTTCTTCCCATCTTTTTGGATTTATCCACCTGTCATTTTAGTAGTTGCTGATTTTTCAATTGGGTCTCTTTGTGGATGCTGAGATTGTTGATGATGAAGTATTTCTGTTACTTAGTTTTCCTTCTAATGGTCTATCCCCTCTGTTTTATGAGTGCTGAGGTCCACTCCAGGCCCTGCTTGTCTGGAGTATATCTGTAGCAGCTGTGGAACAGTGAGAGATGATACCAGTTTCTTTTTCTGCTGTCTTTGTTCCAGAATGATGCTCACCAAATGTCAGTCTAATTAGTCCTTTTTTGGGGTGACTCTTTGGATATACAGGGGTGAGGGAGCTGCTTAAGGAGATGGTCTATGCTTTATAGGAGCTCCAGTGCTGAGCTGTGAGCTCTGTTGTTCATTCAGGGTTGTTGGGAGGTTGTTTATGTCTGCTGCAATAGAACTCATAAAACACCACCCTTTCCCCCCCTTAGATGCTCTGTCTCAGGGAGTTGGGGCTTTCTTTATGAGTATCTGTTGCACTGTCCTGCCCCACTAGGTGGCAGTCTATTCACTGTTTGCCTGCCGGGGCTCTGACCTGCTAGTATGGGTCCGCCCTGTTGCTGTGGCTTGCTCCCCCCTCCTGGTGGAGTCTCTCTGTTATGGCAGGTTGCCTCGGCAACAGCAGGCTGCATCAGCCCTGGGCGGTACTTCAGTAGGTGCAGATTTCATCAGCAATGGTGGATGCCCCTCCCTCACTGGACTGCACCATCCTAGATGCTGGCAGCAAAACTCTCAGCCCCAAGCATCTCCAGTCGCCGCCCTGCTTGTCCCCGTGAGGGTGGGACCGCCGAGCCCGATCACCCAGCTCCCTGCCTCAGAGTCCATCCTCTCTCTCTCTCACTCCCTCTCCACAAGCTGAAAGGTCGACTCTCTCACTGGCACCCTCAGTAGCCTGCCAATAGGGCACTGGGATCCATGTGATCTCCCGTGCCGCTGCCCACTTCACCGGCTCAGATCACACTTCCCAGGAAACTCCCGGTCTGGCTCACTGTCCAAGTCCCATTTAAACAGATGGACACGCCAATCTGCCCTTCCAAATCTCAGATTGCTGGTTTAACAGGGCACCCAGACCAGTGAGTTTCATGCAGGGTCCCGCTGCGGCGCCGGCCGAAGTGGCCGCGTGAGCCGGCTGAGTTAGCTGGCAAAGCGTCTCATGTCTCTCCCACACCTGGGACTTTCAATGCTCTGTGGGCAAAAAAGGTCCACCCGAACATGCGGCTAGGACTCACCCTCTGCGCCTTCACTGAGAGTTGCAATCCTGAGTTGCTTCTACAACACCATCTTGCGAGTCTCCTCAAGTTTTCTTAATGATACATCATAGTTGTACATATTTTGGGTATACATGTGATAGTTTGATGCATGTATACTGGGATATCCATTAACTCAAACATTTATCTTTTCTTTGTATTGGGAACATTATAATTCTTCGATTCTAGCTATTTTTAAATGTCCGTATTTAGTATATTTACCTGATTTAATTTTAAACATATCTAGCCAGTTAGTATATTTTCTCTTTTCTGATCTTAAAGAATTTTCTTCCCCACCCTTTCCATTTTCTGTCCCTCATTTTGGTTTTACTTGTCATATATAATGCTAGTTATATTCAAACCAAATTTTCATACTAAAAGATATAATAAGCACAGTTATTGCTTTCAAGAACATTTTATCATAACAGGGAAAACAGAAATACAAACAAATAATTAAATACAAAGTAATACATTGCAGAAGGGATTTTATAGAAAGTGTTCTGAAAACACAAGTGAGAAACTATTGTCTGTAGAGTTGAGGTTATATTTGAGCTGAATATTTCATGGTGAGTAGACAATAATAGAGTTAATGAGGGAAAGCATATTGGTATGTGCATATAAAATAGGTTGAAGGAGAAGGAAGTCCTGTAATCTGTGTGACCTTAGGAATCAGTGCTGGGGAGACTTAAGATGCAGGAACCAAATAATCCTGTCCTCTATGCTAATGTTTGTAGTAATAATTGTCAGTGATAAGAAGTTATTAGTGATTTTAAAGATGAAATATTGTTGTGAACAACTATATTTAATGAATGTAAGAGAGCATAAGGCAGATTGTTAAATGCATTAGTTAACAAATTGAAGATTATATGCTTTGAATAAATGCATAGAATAAGTCCTAGATTTCTATTTCAATTGATTCTTTGTAGACATATTTTTGATAAGTGATTGTAAAAATATTTTTTAAAACTAAGTTTAAAATTAGTTAATTTTATGTATTGATATCACTATAGTATACATAATTTTAAACACATTAATTTATTGAATACTGTAAAATAAAAATTGAAGTTATATTAATTTAATTTTTTTTTAGCACTTTGTCTCAAATATCTCATAAGGGGGAATGAAAGTTATATTTATAATCATTCTCATGTGTTTCATAAACTATGTATCCCTCTAATATCTAGGATTCTAAAATTCATTATATGTCAATAAATAAAATAATTTACTAAAATAATGAATGCTATTGACTTTGTACTTAGCTGGAAGAAACAAAATTGCTTATTAATAAGAAATTGATTTTTTCATAATAATATAAAACTTCTAAGAGATCTGGAGTGGTCCTGATCAGACTGAGATCAGAAAAACAAGGCCATATGCCTTCTCTTCATAGTGTGAGGATCAATCAGCAGTATGTCATTAAAATTAATTTTTTTTTTTTTTTTTGCTACTAGACTACTTGCATGCATGTTTGTTATTTGTTTCTTAATAAATATGTTACTAAAAATCAACCAAATGCAATTATTCTGTAAACTTTTAATTAGAACAAATTGCTATACTCCTTAGGATTTCATGTCAATTATCATTTGGAGTGATTTTTAGTGGATAATTTTCAAACTATTGGAAAAGGAATTTCAAAAAGAATTGTTCACAGACAATTTAGATTTATCAGAACAAATAGCCAGGCCATTTTTATTGTCTTTTTTCTTATCCCCTCCACCTACTTATTCCTCTTAATAAAGGGACTTGCCCATTTCTAGTTACAAGTGATGTTAAACAAGACTGAAACCTTTGTTATTTATTGTAATTAGATTTAAAGCAGTGAAAATGAAATAACATGGCATAGTTGATGATCTCTATGTGGATACTTAATAAGAATTTAAGGATTTATTCTACTTATAATGATGATATTTAGAAAATTAGTATATATGAAGGTGATTAATTATATACACATATATAACATTTTGTATATATTTTTTAATGTAAATGTATCCCTTATAATTATGTTTTTTAATAGGTAAAAAACTATCAATAGTATTTTTAAAAACTAAAGCTACTATGTAACTATTTAAATTAAAGATATTTCATATTTAATACCCTATATGATTAATTAGTACCTATTTTAGACTCAATAATTGAGGTTGTCATTTTTATAGGTAACAGACTTATGAAGAATCTTATGATGGATAATAAGAGAATCTTATTTTGGATAATATTTGAATGGCCTTTATTTTTAAATACTTATCAAATCAGTTAGGTATTCATGTAGCTATATTAAAATTATATGCTTTCTTATCATGTGTAAGTATTCTGACTGTTTATTAAAGGCAATGGCCTTCTTTAAGTAGGACCAGGTGAGCAGATCTGACCTAAAAACAAGAACTGTAATGTGGATATTTACATGGATATAAACCATTTAGCAGAAGAGAGTAATTCAGCATGTTGAAATGACATGAGATAGAATAAATCATGGTAAAGTGATCAAGACAGAATTAAAAGGACTTATTAGTGATCTATGAATTTAAAGCAATTATTTAATTATTTTCAGAAGTAATATTTTAAACATACGGTAAGGCTGTCATAAATTCTTATCATCACTTACATTTGAATTTAGACTGAACCAAAGTAAATGGCTTATGTTATCAGAATATTATTTATAGTGAATAACATTTGTAATTAAATAACAAAGATTATAGGCTAGGTTGTCACGTGGCCTAGTTTGACCAGGAATGTTCCAGTTTATACTTTTATTTTCATGGCTTGTCAATAAGGTATGTGGTAACCCTAATTGTATTTCTATATAATTTAGAAAAGGACCAAAGGAGTTCATTGCCATCGTGGTGGAGAAAGTCTAATGTCTCTTGCATTGGCAGTGCCAAATTCTCCCAAAGAATTGTCACCAAGATAGCACCTCCTCAATTTTCTTTATTTCTTTTAAGTCCTTCTAAATAGTCCTTTTTCATCAAACTCTCTTGACTATCTCACTGCTAAAATTGTAGACATATTATGAACACATTTTCCAATTTTTTAAGAAAACGTATGTTTTGTGTTTGATATTTGCTTTAAAATCATCTTGGTGTTATCTTCCAACTTCTTTCTAGTTTTTATCACAGTGATACTCATGAATACTATTTAAAGGAGCACCTGATCTGGTAATTTTTACCTATACCTTTTGTAAGTTTCCTCAATGTTAACTCTAAATTTTCAACTGCTTCCTAAATCTTTTTTTTAAATCACTAATACAATTAAATACTAATAGAGCATTAATCTTACTATTCTTTTTCTTTTAATTTTTATTGCATTATAGGTTTTGGGGTACATGTGCAGAACGTGCAAGATAGTTGCATAGGTACACACGTGGCAGTGTGTTTTGCTGCCTTCCTCCCCTTCACCCACACTTGGTATTCATCCCCAGGCTATCCCCCCCAGCCCCCCCCACTGACCCTCCCCCACTTCCCCCAACAGTCCCCAGTGTATAGTAGACCACCTCTCTGTGTCCATGTGTTCTCATTTTTCTCACCCACCTATAAGTGAGTATATGCAGTATTCCTTTTTCTGTTCTTGTGTCAGTTTGCTGAGAATGATGTTCTCCAGATTCATCCATGTCCTTACAAAGGACACAAACTCATCATTTTTGATTGCTGCATAATATTCCATGGTGTATATGTGCCACATTTCCCCAGTCCAGTCTATCATCGATGGGCATTTGGGTTGGTTCCAGGTCTTTGCTATTGTAAACAGTGCTGCAATGAACATTCGTGTGCATGTGTCCTTACAGTAAAATGATTTATAGTCTTTTGGATAGATACCCAGTAATGAGATTGCTGGGTCAAATGGAATTTCTATTTCTAGGTCCCTGAGGAATCGCCACACTGTCTTCCACAATGGTTGAACTAATTTACACTCCCACCAACAGTGTAAGAGTGTTCCTATTTCTCCACATCCTCTCCAGCATCTGCTGTCTCCAGATTTTTTAATGATCGCCATTCTAACTGGTGTGAGATGATATCTCAATGTGGTTTTGATTTGCATCTCTCTAATGATCAAAGATGATGAGCACTTTTTCATATGTTTGTTGGCCTCATGTATGTCTTCTTTTGTAAAGTTTCTGTTCATATCCTTTGCCAATTTTTGAATGGGCTTGTTTGTTTTTTTTCTGTAAATCTGTTTGAGTTCTTTGTAAATTCTGGATATCAGCCCTTTGTCAGATGTGTAAACTGCAAATATTTTTTTCCCATTCTGATGGTTGCCGATTCACTCTAGTGACTGTTTCTTTTGCCATGCAGAAGCTGTGGAGTTTGATTAGATCCCATTTGTCTATTTTGGCTTTAGTTGCCAATGCTTTTGGTGTTTTGTTCATGAAGTCCTTGTCTACTCCTATGTCCTGAACGGTTTTGCCTAGATTTTCTTCTAGGGTTTTTATGGTGTCAGGTCTTATGTTTAAGTCTTTAATCCATCTGGAGTTAATTTTAGTGTAAGGTGTCAGAAAGGGGTCCAGTTTCTGCTTTCTGCACATGGCTAGCCAGTTTTCCCAACACCATTTATTGAATAGGGAATCCTTTCCCCATTGCCTGTTTTTGTCTGGTTTATCAAAGATAATATGGTTGTAGATATGTTGTGTTGCCTCCAATGCTTCTGTTCTGTTCCATTGGTCTATATCTCTGTTTTGGTACCAGTACCATGCTGTTTTGATTACTGTAGCCTTGTAGTATAGTTTGAAGTCTGTAGCGTGATGCCTCCCGCTGTGTTCTTTTTGCTTAGAATTGACTTGGGTATGCGGGCTCTTTTTTGGTTCCATATGAAATTCATGGTGTTTTTTTCCAGTTCTGTGAAGAAATTCCGTGGTAGTTTGATGGGGATAGCATTGAATGAGTAAATTACTTTGGGCAGTATAGCCATTTTCACAATATTGATTCTTCCTAACCACAAACATGGAATGTTTCTCCATATGTTTGTGTCCTCTCTTATTTTGTTGAGCAGTGGTTTGTAGTTTTCCTTAAAGAGGTCCCTTACATTCCTTGTGAGTTGTATTCCTAGGTATTTTATTTTCTTTGTAGCAATTGTGAATGGCAGTTCGTTCTTAATTTGGTTCTCTTTAAGTCTGTTATTGGTGTATAGGAATGCTTGTGATTTTTGAACATTGATTTTATATCCTGAGACTTTACTCAAGTTGCTTATCAGTTTCAGGAGCTTTTGGGCTGAGGTGATGGGGTCTTCTAGGTATACTATCATGTCGTCTGCAAATAGAGACAATTTGGCTTCCACCTTTCCTATTTGAATACCCTTTATTTCTTTTTCTTGCCTAATTGCTCTGGCTAGAACTTCCAGTACTATGTTGAATAGGAGTGGTGAGAGAGGGCATCCTTTTCTAGTGCCGGATTTCAAAGGGAATGCTTCCAGTTTTTGCCCATTCAGTATGATACTGGCTGTTGGTTTGTCATAAATAGCTTTTATTACTTTGAGATATGTTCCATCAATACCAAGTTTATTGAGGGTTTTTAGCATAAAGGGCTGTTGAATTTTGTCAAATGTCTTCTCTGCGTCAGTTGAGATAATCATGTGGTTTTTGTTTTTGCTTCTGTTTATGTGGTGAATTACATTTATAGACTTGTGTATGTTGAACCAGCCTTGCATCCCCAGGATGAATCCTACTTGATCATGATGGATAAGTTTTTTAATGTGCTGTTGCAATTGATTTTCCAGTATTTTATTGAAGATTTTTGCATCTATGTTCATGATGGATATTGGCCTGAAGTTTTCTTTTCTTCTTGAGTCTCTGTCAGGTTTTGGTATCAGGATGATGTTGGTCTCATAAAATGATTTGGGAAGGGTTCCCTCTTTATGGATTATTTGGAATAGTTTCAGAAGGAATGGTACCAGATCCTCTTTGTGTGTCTGGTAGAATTCAGCTGTGAACCCATCTGGACCTGGGCTTTTTTTGTGTGGTAGGCTCTTAATTGCTGCCTCAACTTCTGACCTTGTTATTGGTATATTCATAGTTTCGGCTTCCTCCTGGTTTAGGCTTGGGAGGACACAGGCATCCAGGAATTTATCCATTTCTTCCTGATTTACAAGTTTGTGTGCATAGAGTTGTTTGTAGTATTCTCTGATGATGGTTTGAATTTCTGTGGAATCTGTGGTGATTTCCCCTTTATCGTTTTTTATTGCATCTATTTGGTTGTTCTCTCTTTTCTTTTTTATCAGTCTGGCTAGTGGTCTGTCTATTTTGTTGATCTTTTCAAAAAACCAGCTCTTAGATTTATTGATTTTTTTGAAGGGTTTTTCTTGTCTCTATCTCCTTCAGTTCTGCTCTGATCTTAGTTATTTCTTGTCTTTGGCTAGGTTTTGAGCTTTTTTGATCTTGCTCCTCTAGCTCTTTCAATTTTGACAATAGGGTGTCAATTTTGGATCTCTCTACTCTTCTTATGTGGGCACTTATTGCTATATATTTTCCTCTACAGACTGCTTTAAATGTGTCCCAGAAATTCTGGTACGTTGTGTCTTCATTCTCATTGGTTTCGAAGAACTTCTTTATTTCTGCCTTCATTTCATTGTTTATCCAATCAACATTCAAGAGCCAGTTGTTCAGTTTCCATGAAGCTGTGTGGTTCTGAGTTATTTTCTGAATTCTGAGTTCCAACTTGATTGTACTATGGTCTGAGAGACTGTTTGTTATGATTTCAGTTGTTTTGCATTTGCTGAGGAGTGCTTTACTTCCAATGATGTGGTCAGTTTTGGAGTAGGTGTGATGTGGTGCTGAGAAGAATGTATATTCTGTGGATTTGGGGTGGAGAGTCCTGTAAATGTCTATCAGGTTTGCTTGTTCCAGGTCTGAGTTCAAGGCCTGGATATCCTTGTTAATTTTCTGTCTGGTTGATCTGTCTGATATTGACAGTGGAGTGTTAAAGTCTCCCACTATTATTGTGTGGGAGTCTAAGTCTCTTTGTAAGTCATTAAGAACTTGCCTTATATATCTGGGTGCTCCTACATTGGGTTCATATATATTTAGAATCGTTAGCTCTTCTTGTTGTATCGATCCTTTTATCATTATGTAATGACCTTCTTTGTCCCTTTTGATCTTTGTTGCTTTAAAGTCTATTTTATCAGAGATGAGAATTGCAACTCCTGCTTTTTTTTTTGCTCTCCATTTGCTTGGTAAATCTTCCTCCATCCTTTTATTTTGAGCCTTTGTGTATCTTTGCATGTGAAGTGGGTTTCCTGGATACAGCACACTGATGGGTTTTGTTTTTTTATACAATTTGCCAGTCTGTGTCTTTTGATTGGTGCATTTAGCCCATTTACATTCAGGGTTAATATTGTTATGTGTGAATTTGATACTGCCATTTTGATGCTAGCTGGCTGTTTTTCTCGTTGGTTCATGTACATTCTTCATTTTGTTGATGGTCTTTAGCATTTGGTATGCTTTTAGGATGGCTGGAACTGGTTGTTTCTTTCTATGTGTACTGCCTCTTTCAGGAGCTCTCGTAAAGCAGGCCTAGTGGTGACAAAATCTCTGAGTACTTGCTTGTTCGTGAAGGATTTTATTTTTCCTTCATTTATGAAGCTCAGTTTGGTTGGATATGAAATTCTGGGTTGAAAGCTCTTTTCTTTAAGGATGTTGAATATTGGCCCCCACTCTCTTCTGGCTTGTAGAGTCTCTGCCGAGAGATCTGCTGTGAGTCTGATGAGCTTCCCTTTGTGGGTGACCCGACCTTTCTCTCTGGCTTCCCTTAGTATTTTCTCCTTCGTTTCAACCCTGGTGAATCTGACGATTACGTGCCTTGGGGTTGCTCTTCTTGCGGAGTATCTTTGTGGTGTTCTCTGTATTTCCTGGAGTTGAGTATTGACCTGTCTTTCTAGGTTGGGGAAGTTTTCCTGGATAATATCCTGAAGAGTGTTTTCCAGCTTGGATTCATTCTCTTCATCACATTCTGGTACACCTATGAAACATAGGTTGGGTCTCTTCACATAGTCCCACATTTCTTGGAGATTTTGTTCATTCCTTTTTGTACTTTTTTCTTTAATCTTGGTTTCTCATTTTATTTCATTGAGTTGATCTTCCACTTCTGATATTCTTTCTTCTGCTTGGTCTATTCGGCTGTTGAAGCTTGTGCATGCTTTGTGAAGTTCTCGTGTTGTGTTTTTCAGCTCCTTCATTTCATTCATATTCCTCTCTAAGTTGTCCATTCTTGTTATCAATTCCTCGAATATTTTTTCAAATCTTTTTTCAAGGTTCTTAGTTTCTTTGCACTGGTTTAGTACATGTTCCTTTAGCTCACTGAAGTTTCTCATTATCCACTTTCTGAAGTCTGATTCCGTCATTTCCTCACATTCTTTCTCTGTCCAGCTTTGTTCCCTTGCTGGTGAGGAGTTTTGGTCCTTTTTTGGAGGTGAGGTGTTTTGGTTTTGGGTGCTTTCCTCCTTTTTGTGCTGGTTTCTTCCAATCTTTATGGATTTATCCGCCTGTCGTCTTAGTAGTTGCTGATTTTTCAATTGGGTCTCTGTGTGGACGCTGAGATTGTTGATGATGAAGTATTTCTGTTACTTAGTTTTCCCTCTAATGGTCTATCCCCTCTGCTGTATGAGTTCTGAGGTCCACTCCAGGCCCTGCTTCTCTGGGGTATACCTGCAGCAGCCTCTGCGCCTTCACTGAGAGCTGCAATCCTGAGTCGCCTCTACGATGCCATCTTGCCTCCTCCATCCTTACTATTCTTAATATAAAATTTATCTCCTACTCACTTTTCAAATTATCATTCTCTGGGTCATTCAGTTTAAAAATCTAGAGAAATTTTTTTAAAATACATTTTTTATTTACTTTTATTTTAAGTTCAGGGGTACATGTGAAGGTTTGTCACATAGGTAAACACATGCCCCTGTAGTTTGTTGTATAGATTATTTTATCACCTAGGAATTAAGCCCAGTACCCAGTAGTTACATTTTTTGCGGCTTTCCCTCCTCCCCTTCTCCACCTTCAAATAGACCCCAGTGTCTGATGCTTCCTTTTTTGTGTTCAGTTTTGATTCCCATTTCTTCAGTTCATTTTAGGAATCAAATGGACATCGAATTCTGTTAATATGACATTGTTGGTATTTCTTAAATTTCTATTTCTGTTTTTTAGTTATCATTTCCAACTGAAATTTGTTTCATTATGAGCTATGGCCATTAAGATGTATAATTTTGATACCCTTTTAAATATTTTCTTCTCCTATCTGTTTTTCTTCCAATTTGTCCTTTAAGAAGTTCTAGACTTTAAAAAGAAAAGACTTTCATTTATGTGATTATTTTTATAGGCAGATATTTTAATGACTTCTTATTCTAGAAAAGCATAGTCTCAAAGTATCTTTCCAGATTTATTTTCAAGTAACTGTTCTGCTAACCAGTATACAAATTCACAGTAATTGGAGAAATTATTAACAGAAAAGTTATTTCAGATTAAGATTATCAAGGAGGGGCTGGGTGGGGTGGCTCACACCTGCAATCTCAGAACTTTGGGAGGCCGAAGTGGGCGGATCATGAGAGTTCTGGAGTAGCCTGACTAACATAGAGAAACGCTGTCTCTACTAAAAATACAAAATTAGTCGGGTGTGGTGGTGCATTCCTGTAATCCCAGCTACTTGGAGGCTGAGACGGGAGCATCACTTGCACCCAGGAGGCGGAGGTTGCAGTGAGCCAAGATCACGCTATGCACTCCAGCCTGGGCAACAAGAGTGAAACTCTGTCTCGAATAAATAAATAAATAAATAAATAAATAAATAAATAAATAAATTCATCTTTTGCTTTTCACCTAGACTATATCATTGAAATATTTTTATATGATACCAGTCTTATGGCTAGTTTTCAGTTGGCTGGGATTTCATTGCAATACAATGGCCATGGGGAGACTGGTAACAGCATCTCCAAGGCAGAGTTGGTTCCTCCTGAAACCCCTTTTCCAGGCTTACAGATGTCCACCATCTTGGTGTGTATTCACCCGGTGGTGATGAGAAGGCCAGGTGGGAGGGGTCCCTGGAGAAACTCCAACTAGCGGGCCCGCTGGGGTGGAGCTTCCGGAAGTTTACGCCATTTGCAGTGGGGAGGAGCCTGGCCTCTCCTTTTTCTGTGTGGAACCTGGGATTAGAACGGCAGACAAGGTCTGTGGCTAGGCCAGAGTCACTCCATTTCCCCTTTTTGACCTTTTCACCCGATAAAACCCTGCTTTACTCACTCTTCAAATCATCTGCAAGCCTACAGTTTCTTTTCTTTCTTTTCTTCCCCAAGACCGAGTCTCGCGCTGTCGCTGAGGCTGGAGTGCGGCGGCAAGATCTAGGCTCACTTCAACCTCTGCCTCCAGGGTTCAAGCAATTCCTCTGCCTCAGCCTCCCAAGTAGCTGAGACTATAGGCGCGCACCACCACGCCCTGCTAATATTTTGTAGTTTAGTAGAGACGGGGTTTCACCATTTTGACGAGGATGGTGTAGATCTCCTGACCTAAATTTTCTTGTCTGTGGGATGAACAAGGACCCTGTCTTTAGCTGAATTAAGGAAAAGTCCTGCAACACTTTTGATATGTGCAACATGGGGGCTCAAGAAGTGGTGAGTAAAATGCGGACTCAAAACCTCTCACTGTTGCTTCTTTTCATTCTCGGACTTCTGAGGGTGGGGGAAACCATGTCCCCACCCCATGTCGCTCCTGAGCCTTTTCATGGCCTTTTCCTTTCTTTTTCGGGATGGACCAGCGAGCAGCAGCTCCCTGCCAATCTGCCATTCCTGCCAGTGCCTGGATGCATAGCTCAAGGCGCTCCGGCAGCCGGCAGCTGCCTGGCGTTTTGTGCCATGTGCTGCTGCGTACTTCCCCTTCCCAGCCAACGGTTTCAACTCCATCGGCCAGTAATTAAGCTGTGGCTCTCTGCTGACAAGGCTGTTTATACTGTTGCTAGCACAGCTGTCTGCCAGATGCCTATTGAAGCGGCCATCTATTGCTAGAAAAATACACTCCACTTCTTTCTCAATGCGCCTGTACTCCTCTATGCTTTCTGAATGTAGGGAGAAGGGCTGGCATTTCCAATGCTCATTGTCATTGTATAACCATATCTACAGGCCTGTATGAATGTAAATAACTGGGGTAGAATCAAAGTATACTATTAAAAACCAAATTAGTCTGAATTAAAGATCATAAGTAAATGAAAGGCAATAGTGACCCCCCCATGAAGCAAATAAAGCTATATGTGTTTAATTAAATCAATGTCTATAATTTGTTTAAAATAGTTTAATATTATTTACATTAAAGTAGAAAAATTGTAAGAAATCTCTAAAACAAGATGGCTTAAATGAATTTTAGATGTGTTCTTGCTAATCATTGTTTACACTTGGATTTTTTTCTGCGAGGTATATCAACATATTCTGATATTTAAATAATTAGTGCAAAAGAATGACACCGTAATGACAGCAAATTAATTCTAACAATGTAACCATAGATTATTTCCTCATTAGAACTATCATTTTTATGTTTTGAGCACTTGAAAGTAATACAAGTTTCAAAAGGTAAAAATATTTGCCAGAGATAACAACATGCTTGTAATCATCTGAAGTCAGAGTATTCACTTTGTAAGTGCATATTTATTTATTTGTGTAATGATATGTTGTCTTTCTGTTAGGGACAAAAGGTATAAATTGTACATTATTTTAATAACTTCTTATTCCACTTAAATTTAACTTATAATTTAGCATCATAATACAATACAAGATGTGGGTATTATAACAGCTAACTTGTTAGTATGAAATGCTTTCAACAAAAGCTAATTAGAACTAGCCATTTCTCTCACTGTGTGTGTTTCTGTGTATAAAGCAAGGGAAGAATATGGATATTATTCTGATTATATATTCAATTCTGTTCTAACCAAAGAAAACAAAATAGAAAATGATTTACAAGTTATTATGTAATTATTTTTGATAAGCTGATTACAAGCCACTCTTCTGAAAGTCACTTCACTTTTCTATGATGATAGCTTTAAAAGTCAAATATCCCAGTGTTAGCTCCCTAAATGTTATTGAAAGGAACAGCTTTCTCTCAAATTGCTTTTAACCTATAATGGCATAAGTTTTTATTGCAAATGGAAAACAGCGAGTCTTGTATTTAACTTAGCTGAACATGGTCTCTATGTGTAACTTCTTCCTGACTTAATTTTGGTAGCTTTACAAATATTCAGCCATCAGTAGTTCTTCTCCTTACTACTCAATACTTTCTTGGCTAGTTCATTTAAAGTGAACTAATTGTGCAAATTTATGTGATGTCAGCTAGTGTAGTGCACAAATGGTGACATCACCTGCCAAGAACTATATATATGTCCCTCATCCAGCAGAAGATAATCAGTCATGGACTGCAATTATAATGATTCAAAGTTAATGTCAGTGTCCAAAAAGTCTGATTTTGAGTGAAATAAAATTTAAATATCACTGCTTTAAGTGTGTGAAGAAATATTTCTCATTTACATACATTTAAATCCTTTGTCAAAAAAGGCATATATTGGTTGATGTTCTTTGGGCCTTTAAAATGTTTTATTATTAAGCTTTTAGTGGTTATGAGAGTAAAATGTCTTCAATACAGAATATTTGTAAAATTTGAAAAAGCATGAAAATAAAATAAAATGTACTTATAATCCTACTAACAAAGAATATCTACCAATGTTTTAGTGCTTTTCTACCACTCATTTATCAATATGTATATTAATCTTTATCTTAAAACTGGTGTGATATAATCAGTAAATACACAAAGCAGACATATGGCAAATATAATCAATCATAGCACTTACTTTAAAAAGGAGCACATTGAGGCAACATGTCTAAACTAAACTGCACTTACACAGGCAGTAAGTGGTTAGGCCAGGGTTTGAACCAAGGTGGGATTCCTGCTATTTATAGTACTCTAATACCTGGACTGAATTGCCATGCGTCAAGCACATGTCAACCACACAACAACAACAATACACCTCTGAAAAGTGCCCAACCACCTGAGAAAGTCTAATTATTACTAGGACAATAATTAGAAAAAGTGCTAAATGAAATAGAAACTCTAGGAAATCCAGATTCAAAACTTGAATAAAAAAATAATAGGATCACTTAAAGACACTCAAGTGTTAAAAGTTTCCTAAAGCTAATATGATGACTACCTAATGTTAAAACTGAATGATTTATTAAAGGCAAAAATCCTTTCCCCAGGACATAGGTCAATGGTCTAGTATTTCAAATAAATATAAACAAAGAACAGAAAACAAACACAAAATTATGGTAGAAGTCTTAAGAAAACAGAATTGGAGAATAGAGGCAAAAATACTAACGTTTTTAATAATAGAATTTATGAATAGAGAAAAAGGAAGATGTAAATAAGTAAAAATTAAACAAATAGTGGTAGTTTTCATGATATGACAAAAACTTTATGGTCTTAAGCCATACTGTAATGCCACATAACTATCTGAACTCTATGTGAACTTCTGGAAAAGGAAGAAGTAGTGACTGTGACTAAGGACTGGACTTCAAAGTAGCACAGGAGTTCAAGGTGATGAACAATTTTATATCTGAATTATAGGAGTAATTACGTAACTTTAAATATTTATCAAAATGTATGGAGCCAGTGAGACAAAGTGGAAAACCAGAAATACAATCTATTTCATATGGAGATATAAGATAAAATAAGTGCAGCACTAAAAATTAGTGGGAAAAAAACTGAATTTTTACTAAGTGTTGGAAAAAAATTTGATATACAGAAATATATACAAATGAATCTATTTTTTATACCATGCTCCAGGATAAATCTTTTATGGGCTAGAGATGAAAAACCCAATCGTAAACCACACAAATATTACATAAAAGCATAGCATGAATGATTTTTTTGGCAACTTGGAATAGAGGAAAAATTTTCGGACTCAAAATTTAATAGCAAGTAAGGAAAATATTGATCCATTTTGTATTGTCAATTAATAATGACCGTATAAAAATGAAAATCTTTCGCACATCAAAAAATTAAGGAAAGTAAACTAATTACAGATTAAGTGAAATATTAATACTTAAAAAATATGTCATGAGAAATGGGTAAATAATATAAATTAAAAGTCTAGCATATTCATAGGTAAATAGGCAACAGATTTAAAAAGTAGCTTATAAAAAGAAATAAATGCAAATGACCTTTAGCAAAATGTAATGTCCCTTTAACAAATAATGCCCTGATACATTCATAACAAGGCAAATGTGAGTTAAAACTTCACTGAGAAAGACTACATGAAGTCACTGTTTCTTACCAAATAGTCCAAATGTTCGATTTTATACTCTGTTGGCAGGACCACAACAGACTATTCACCATTTTGCCGGCGGGGACACAGACTAGTACAACCCCTATATTTGGGGATATCTAGCAAAATGATATACATATTGACTTATTGGAACAGTAATTTTAGAACTTTATCTTAAAGAAACATTAGCCAAAGAGCATGAAAATATGTATTCACCTTGCAATACTATCTTAGAAATTAGTCTCTCTTACAGCCAGCCAGTCAGATATATGATCTATCTATCTAACTTGAATAGGAGGTCAGCTAGGAAGTTTACATTGAAAACCCTATTGGGATGTAATAAGTATTTTCCATGCCTTCTGCTCTGCCTGTGTCACTATAGATACATCATCAAATACTAGCCATCTTTTCTCAACAAATGCTACTACAAAGCACCAAATGGAGCCTTCACTAAACCACAAACTTGTAGACGTAGAATTCCATAATTACTAATTCATGTAAAAGACCTGTATTTATATTACGGTTACTATAAACATTGGCTCAAGAAAGTGAAAGTTGAATAAAGTACATCTCAACTACAATGCCAACATGTTTTTGTCCTGAGTCTACCACTAATACCATTAATAATGACCTGTTATCACTAATAATGAGTCTTGTCTAGGCTTTATCATCTAAATTAGAATTCTTCCACCCTCTATTCTTAGTTTTGTCAAGACTCAGTTTTCCTTTGATTGTCCCAAATACAATCTGAAATGGCTTATCAGATTTTTAACATTAGGCCTTGTTCCTCCATGCACTACTATTCCTCTGGACTTATTCTTTCTATGAACTACTAGTTTATGAATTTGCATTAACACACTAGGACATTACTTTTTGCAAGGACATTATTTTGTGTTGTTGACAAACTCTAGTTTGCTTTAATGTTGAACACAGTCTGGCTTTTTAATCACAGCAGTTAAATTTTTTGTTGTTGTTGTTGTTGTTTTTTTGGAAAAGTGACACCACCATTGAAAAAGTCATTGAAATAGCCATCAAGGTGATTTCCCAAACCAGTAGTAGGTAATTTTTAGTTAACAATTCACTTTATCATTGTATCAATTTGTTAATTTTATTTAAGTGAGAATTTGGACTCCACACTCGTTCTTGATTTCACATGCTAAATCAGCAGCATTAACAGTTTATTTTCCATGTTCTTACAGGATATTCTGATTCTTCTCTGTTCATGACTTCTTTATTTTTTTTCTAAAGAAAGTAAAAAAGGAGTGAAGGAGAGGAAGAAAAAGAGGGAGAGAAAACGGGAATGTAGCTTTATTCTAAAAATGGGTATTAATAATGGCCGATCAATATTTTGTGTATTTAAGGTGGAGAATGTATATTTTGTGTATTTAAAATGGAGAGCTCTATAAATATTTATTGAGTTTACTTGTTCCGGATCTGAGTTCAAGTCCTGGATATCCTTAATTTTCTGTCTCATTGAGTCTAAATCTCTTTATGAGTCTTATGTATCTGGGTGTTAGGATGGCTAGCCCTTATTGTTGCATTGATCCTTTTACCACTATGTCTTTGTTGCTTTGAAATCTATTTTATCAGATGCGAGAATTGCAACTCCTGCTTTTTATTTATTTATTTAATTTTGCTCTCCATTTGGTTGGTAAGTCTTTCTCCATCCCTTTGTTTTGAGTCTTTGTGTATCTTTGGATGTGAAATGGTCTGGATGTAGCATATCATTAGGTTTTGGCTGTATCTTTTGATTGGGGGTTTAGTCGACTTAAATTTGGGGTTACTGCCATTTGATGTTAATTGGCTATTTCATCCATTCGTTGATGTAAGTTCTTCTTTATGTTGATGCTCTTTACTTTTTGGTATATTTTTAGAAAGGCTAATACTGGTTGTTCCTTTCTATGTATAATGCTTATTTCAGAAGCTCTTGTAAAGCTGGCCTGGTGGTAATAAAATCTCTGAGTACTTGCTTGTTCATAAAAGATTTTACTTTTCCTTCAGTTGTGAAGCTTAGTTTGGCAGGATATGAAATTCTGGGCTGAAAGTTCTGTTCTTTAAGGATGTTGAATATCAGCCCCCACTCTCTTCTGGCTTGTAGGGTTTCTGCTGAGAGATCTGCTGTAAGTCTAATAGGCTTCCCTTTGTGGGTAACCTGACCTTTCTCTCTGGCTGCCCTTAGTATTTTCTCCTTAGTTTCAACCCTGGTGAATCTAACAATTATGTGCCTTGGGGTTGCTCTTCTTAAGGAATATCTTTGTGGTGTTCTCTGTATTACCTGGGGTTGAATATTGTGCTGCTTTGCTAGATTTGGAAAGTTTTCCTGAACAATATCCTGAAGAGTATTTTCCAGTTTGGATTCATTCTCTTTGTCATATTCAGGTACACCAATCAAACGTAAATTAGGTCTTTTCACATAGTTCCATATTTCTTGGAGACTTTGCTCATTCCTTTTTATCCTTTTTTCTCTATTCTTGTCTTCTCACTTTATTTCATTAAGTAGGCCTTTGACTTCTGATATCCTTTCTTCTTCTTGATCAGTTCAGCTATTCAAGCTTGTGCATATTTCACTAAGTTTTTGTGTTGTGTTGTGTTGAGAGAGATCCAAGATGGCTGATCGCTAACAGTTTGGGATTATAGCTCCCAGTGAAAGTGCAGAGAACGAGAGGACGCCACACTTTCAGACAAATTTTCATCAATCACGGACCAGAAGATTCCCAGTGGAGGGGCCCCACGGGTCACCAGCGCTACTCTTGTGGCCGGCACAGTGGTTTTGCTGGTGCCTCAGCACGGCAGCTCTTTGTACAGAGTAAACGGGAGGAGATTCCCGGGCAGAAGAGCACCATTAGTCTTATGGCTGCTGTTTTGGCTGGCACAGTGTGTTGCTCGGATTCCAGCGCTGGGAATCAATAAACTGGGTGGCCACTCAGAAACCCAACTAGAAAGGTGGTAACTGTAAAGATGACAGATGGATAAATTTTTAACAAAGGGAAGAAGCCAGCCTAAAAAGTCTGAGAATACTCAAAAGCAGAACCCCTCTCCCTCTACAGGGGATTACAGTTCCTCATCAGCAATGGAACAAGCCCTGATGGAAAAGGACTGTGTGCCATTATCAGAAGTAGGCTTCAGAAGGCGGATGATAAGAAACTTCTGGGAGTTAAAAGAACTTGTTCTAACCCAATGTAAAGAAACTAAGAACTTTGAAAAAAGGTTTGATGAAATGCTAACAAGAATAGACAATATAGAGAGGAATATAAATGAACTAACGGAGTTGAAAAAATATTTTGTAACTTCAACCTTAAATTTCAGTGATTTTATTGCATTTTTCTTTTATGGCTATTTCTACCTACCACATAGCTCTATGATTGAATAAAATATCTTATTACTTTTGTAAACTAATTTATCATTTGTGAATGCCTATATAAGTAAAGCTCTTTTATCCTTTCCATTTTTTTTTTTTTTCCTAGAAAGGTAAAGGCTCGGCTGAGGCGGGTGGATCATGAGGTCAAGAGATCGAGACCATCCTGGTCAACATGGTGAAACCCCATCTCTACTAAAAAATACAAAAAATTAGCTGGGCACAGTGGCACCTGCCTGTAATCCCAGCTACTCAGGAGGCTGAGGCAGGAGAATTGCCTGAACCCAGGAGGCAGAGGTTATGGTGAGCCGAGATCGCACCATTGCACTCCAGCCTGGGTAACAAGAGCGAAACTCCATCTCAAAAGAAAAGAAAAGAAAAGAAAAGAAAGGTAAAGGCTCTTACTTTTACCAACTAAATTGTTAGTTGATACTCTAACTTTTCTATATTGAAATTGGATACAAATAAGATACAATAATAATACTTCAGATTTGGATATTTCTTCAAAATGTACAAACAGTTTCATATGCTTCTTTATGCTAATTTTACTTATTATTATAGAGATGACAAGAAAGCCTCAGAAAAACAACATCCCCATAGCCTCACAAACTCCCAGTGAAATATTCTGATTGCATATTCAGTGCTCTTTATCCTATCAATCCTTGGTATTTTTTTTGTGTGTGGAAAATTCAGTAAATAGAGATAGATACATAGATAGGTTTTTAAAAATATATATATACATGATTGCATTTTAGGTTTTGGGGTACATGTGAAGAACATGCAAGATTTTTGCATAGGTACATGCATGGCAATGTGGTTTGCTGCCTTCCTTCTCATCACCTATATCTGGCATTTCTCCCCATTTTATCCCTCCCAAACTCCCCACCCCCCACTGTCCCTCCCCTAGTTCCCCCACACAGACCCTGGTGTGTGATGATCCCCTCCCTGTCTCCATCTGTTCTCGTTGTTCAACATCTCCCTGTGAGGGATAACATGCAGTGTTTGATTTTCTGTTCTTGTGTCGGTTTGTTGAGAATGATGGTTTCCAGGTTCATCCATGTCCCTACAAAGACACAGACTCATTTTTTTTTATAGCTGCATAGTATTCCATGGTGTATATACATGCCACATTTTCCCTGTCCAGTCTATCACCAATGGGCATCTGGGTTGGTTCCAAGTCTTTGCTATTATAAACAGTGCTGCAGTGAACATACATGTGCTTATTTCCTTATACCAGAACAATTTATAATCCTTTGGATATATACCCAGTAATGGGATTGCTGGATCAAATGGAATTTCTGTTTCTAGGTCCTTGAGGAATTGCCATACTGTCTTCCACAATGCTTGAACTAATTTACACTCCCACCAACAGTATAAAAGTGTTCCTATTTCTCCACATCCTCTCCACCATCTGTTGTCTCCAGATTTTTTAACGTTCACCATTCTAACTGGTGTGAGATGGTGGTATCTCAATGTAGTTTTGATTAGCATTTCTCTAATGACCAGTGATGATGAGCATTTTTTCATATGTTTCTTGGTTTCATATATGTCTTCTTTTGAAAAAAATGTGTGTTTCTATCCTTCATCCACTTTTGAATGGGCTTTTTTTTTTTTTTTTCTTGTAAATCTGTTTTAGTTCTTTGTAGATTCTGGATATTAGTTCTTTGTAGATTCTGTCAGATGGGTAGATTGCAAAATTTTTTTCCCATTCTGTTGGTTGCTGACTCAGTTTAATGATTGTTTCTTTTGCTGTGCAGAAGCTCTGGAGTTTAATTAGGTCCCACTTGTCTATTTTGGCTTTTGTTGCCAATGCTTTTGGTGTTTTGGTCATGAAGTCTTTGCCTACTCGTATGTCCTGAATGGTTTTGCCTAGATTTTCTTCTAGGGTTTTTATGGTGCAAGGTCTTATGTTTAAGTCTTTAATCCATCTGGAGTTAATTTTAGTGTAAGGTGTCAGGAAGGGGTCTAGTTTCTGTTTTCTGCACATGGCTAGCCAGTTTTCCCAACACCATTTAAACAGGGATTCCCTTCCCCATTGCTTGTTTTTGTCAGGTTTGTCAAGATCAGATGGTTGTAGAAGTGTGGCATTGCCTCCAAGGCCTCTGTTCTGTTCCATTGGTCTATATCTCTGTTTTGGTACCAGTACCATGCTGTTTTGATTACTGTAGTCTTGTAATATAATTTGAAGGCAGGTAGTGTGATGCCTCCAGCTTTGTTCTTTTTGCTTAGAATTGACTTGGCTACGTGGGCTCTCTTTTGGTACCATATGAAGTTTAAGGTGTGTTTTTCCAGTTCTGTGAAGAAGGTCATTGGTAGCTTGATGGGGATAGCATTGCATCTGTAAATTCCTTTGGGCACTATGGCTATTTTCATGATATTGATTCTTCCTAACCATGAGCATGAAATGTTTCTCCATCTGTTTGAGTACTCTCTCATTTTGTTGAGCAGTGTTGTGTAGTTCTCCTTGAAGAGGTCCTTTACATCCTTTGTTAGTTGTATTGCTAGGTATTTTATTTTCTTTGTAGCAGCTGTGAATGGCAGTTTATCTTTGATTTGGCTCTCTTTAAGTCTGTTATTGGTATATAGGAATGCTTTTGATTTTTGCACATTAATTTTGTATCCTGAGACTTTGCTGAAGTTGCTTAGCAGTTTCAGGGGATTTTGGGCTGAGACAATGGGGTCTTCTAAATATACAGTCATGTCATCTGCAAATTGAGACAATTTGACTTCCTACTTCCCTAATTGAATACCTTTTATTTCTTTTTCTTGCCTGATTGGTCTGGCTAGAACTTCCAATACTATATTGAATAGGAGTGGTGAGAGAGGGCATCCTTATCCAGTGCCTGATTTCAAAGGGAATGCTTCCAGTTTTTGCCCATTCAGTATGATATTGGCTGTGGGTTTGTCGTAAATAGCTTTTATTATTTCATAGATAGGTTTCTATTTCATTCTTCATGTTATATTTACATTAAATTGCTTTTACATTTTCATCTCACTTTAAAACTCCAGGCTGGGCACAGTGGTACATGCCTGTAATTCCAGCTATTGGGGGAGTTGGGGAGGTACTGATCTGGAGTATCACTTGAGACCAGGAGGTACATGCTGCAGTGAGCTGTGAATATGCCACTGCACTTCAGCGTGGGGTATAAAATTAGATCCTGCCCTCCAAAAAATAAAAACATAAATAAAAAAAAATTCTATAGTTAATGTCTGAACAACGTGAAGTAAATAATTCTCCATCTTTTATTTTCCGTCTTCCTCCGTTCTCACCTATTTTTATCTTCCTATTTTCCTCTTTCCCATGAGTTAGGGATCATCATTAAACTTAAAGAATGTATCCTTAGTTTAGGAGTTTGTGGACAAACTTAGCATATCGATTTAATTTGTTATTTTCATATGAATTTCAGAAACTCAGTTTCAATAGAGGCCATGATTTTGGTGGTCACTTGTGGACTGGCTTGGGGGAAATTGGGAACTTACATTTCAATAATAATTACATTGTAATTTGTCAGTTTACTTTCCATACTGTCGTTTATTAGATATACTTTACTTTCTACTGCTATGACATAAGTGTGAAGTACCTTGTAGCACTGGTTATAAAAAATGAATTATCTGCTGGACACAGTGGCTGATGCCTTTAATCCCAGAAATTTGGGAGGCTGAGGCAGGCAGATCACTTGAAGTCCGGAGTTTGAGACAAGCCTGGCCAACATGGTGAAACTCTGCCTCTACTAAAATACAAAAATTAGCCATGTGTGGTGGTGCATCTCTGTAATCCCAGCTACTTGTGAAGCTGAGATAGGAGAATCGCTTGAACCTGGGAGGTGGAGGGGATAGTTTGCCAGGATCATGCCACTGCACACCACCCTGGTGATAGGGTGAGACTCCATCTCAAAAAAACAAAAATTGAATTAGCAGTTTCTAGCTGTCAGAAGGTAGCAACTCAATGCAGTTACAACATTTTATTCTGAGACAGTAGTGAAGAGTATTGAAGTTTTTGCCTTGTACATTTGAGAGAGAGGCAATCCAACTGTAAGTCCCTCAAAATTCACAATCATAATCCTTTGGATATATACTAAAGGATTATATATAAAATTGAACTGTATAGTTCCTATACTCAGCTTCTTCAAGGTGTTTAGTAATGAGTGATATATTTAGATGACATAATCAAACGGTATATATGCATTGACTAATAATAGTAATTATTTATGTGGATATACAGGTGACTTTTTTTGTATGTTTATTTTTAAATAACTGAAAGTTATTTGAAACTCAGCATTAAGCAAGTAGCTGTATATTATTTTAATGTATTCCCAGTTCTATATAAAGTTCATTTTTGTCTTTACAATTTCAGTTCAGGGATTTTTTTTAATGAAAATACATATTGTTTTCCAAAATCTGACAATGTAAAACAATATTATAAGGCTCTGGCATTTGAAATTTTATTTTTAATTGGCAAATAATTGCTTGCATTTATGGAATACAACATGATGTTTCAGTATATGTATATATTATGAAATGATCAAATTCTTGTTGAGAAAAGTAACATTGCAGCATTTAGTTTCTATTCAGAGACATAGGAATAGGCCTGTTTGAAGAAGTCCATTTTACTAATATATTCAAACTCTTATCACTTTGCTCTGTCAATTTAGCTAAATAGAAAAATCATATTTGTGGGGAATGCTGTAGTCAAAATATCACAAACCTGAAAATGCTCAGATGACATTTGTTAGGAGAGAAAAAAATCACTTGGAAACTATATAATTGAAAAAAAATATTGATAGTTAAAGCTGATGAAAAACTAGACATAAAATTCAATTAGCACTACCAATAAAGGAGAAATTCCTCAACATGATAAAGAATATCTAAAAAAAAAGTCCTATAACTCACATCGTACTTAATGTTGAGAAACCCAAAGCTTTGCCATTAAGAACAGGAACAAGGCAAAGATGTTCCCTCTGAACATTCATCTTAAAAGAATACCCACAGTCTTGTCTTAATGAAATAAGACTATAAAATAAAATAAAATGGTAGAAAGGAAGGAATAAAACTCTTTGTTCCTAGAAAACTTAATCATCTATGTAGAAAATCCAAGACAATCAACAACAACAACAACAACAACAAAAAACCCACTCAGAACAATTATTTATAGTAGGGTTGAATGACACAACAGTAATACACAGAAGTCATTTGGTTTTTTATATACCAGTAATGAAGAAGAAGAATTTGAAAATAAAAACTTAGTATCACTTACGTTAGCTTCCCTGAAATAAATGTTTAGGTAAAAAAATTTAACAATATATATGAGAAAAACTACAAAATTCAAATAAAAAAATCAAAGCATAACTAAATAAGAGATACTCCATGATAGTGCATAGAAAATTTAGTATTGTGAAGTTTTCAATTCTTCCCAACTGAATCTACAAATTCAACATAATCCCAATCAAACTCCTAGCAAGTTATTTTGTAGATATCAACAACCTGATTGTAGAGTTTATATAGAGAGGTATAAGACACAGTGTAGCCAATGCAACATTGAAAGATAAGAACAAAACTAAATGACTGGCACTACTTGACTTCAGGACTTACTCTAAAGCTACAGTAATTGAGATAGTGTGACATCAGTTACATAAAAGGCAAATAGATTAATGGAACAGAATAGAGAGACCAGAAAAAAACCAACATAAATACAGTAAATCAATATTTGAAAATGGAGCAAATTCAATACAACAAATAAGAGTTGCTGGATTTTTTTTTTAAACGAATGGTGCTGAAACAACTGGGCATCTGCATGTCTGCATGCAAAATTATTAATCTAGATGCAGACCATACATCTTCAAGAAAATTAATTCAGAAGACCTCAAGGTCAAACCAACAACTATGCAACTCCTAGAAGATAATATAGGAGAAAAGCTAGATAGCTTTGGGTTTGACAATGACATTTAAATTTCAAAGTTATGATCTATGAAAAACAGAACTGATAATCTCTACTTTGTTAAAATAAAAAATTTCTGCTCTGAGAAAGAGAATAAAAAGGCAAGACATAGACTGAAAGAATATATTTTCAAAAGGCTAATTAATTAGATAAAGGACTCATACCCCCATACCCCCAATACACAAAAGAGTTAAAATTCAGTAATAAGAAAAAAAAATCAAAAATTTGCTAAAAACATTGACAGACACCTCACCAAAGAATATCCAGAATACGGATATGAAAAGATGCTCCCCATCCTAGTTCATCAAGGAAACGCAAATTAAAATATCACTGCATTCCTGTTAGAATGACCAAAATTCAGAACACTGACAGTGTAAAATGCTGATGAGGATGATGAGGATGTGGAACACAGAAACTCTCATCTCTTGCTGGTGGGAATACAAAATGGTGCAGTCACTTTGGAAGACAGTTTGGTGGTTTCTTGCAAAACTAAACATACTCTTACTATGGCATATAGACAAGGAGCCAAGATCATTGAAAAATTGAAAATTTATGTCCACACAGAAATCTTCAGCTTTATTAATAATTGCTCCGAATTGGAAACAACTAAGCTGTTCATCAATAGTAGAACAGATTAATAAACTGTGGTGCATCCAGACAATAGAATATTGTTTAATGCTAAAAAGAAAAAAGTAATTAAGTCATACAAAAGCATGGAGGAAGTTTAAATGCATATTATTAAATGAAATAAGTGAATTTGAAAATACCACGTACTATATGATTTAAATTATATGACATTCTGGAAAAGGCAAAACTATGGAAACAGTAAAAGGATTCAATGGTTGTCAGGGATAAGTGGAAAGACAGGTGAGTAGATGAAGCACAGAGAATTTTCAGGGCAATTTAACTGTTCTGTATAATAATATACAACATACAAGCCATTATACTTTTGTACAGACTCATAGAATGTACAACACCAAGGGTGAACCCTAATGTAAATTATGGATACTGAGTAATAAAGATGTCAATATAGGTTCATCAGTTATAACAAATGCATCATTCTGGTGGGAGCTGTTAATAATGAGGGAAGCTATGCTTGCGTGGGAGACTGAGGTATATGGGAAATTGTTGTACCTTCTCAATTTCTCTCTGAACCTAAAACTGCTTTAAAAATAAAATCTATTATAAAATTAAATTAGCATATCGAACTGCATTTTTGTTATTAATCATTATAAATAACAAAGGTCATTTGACAGTGGTCTTTAAAGACTAGATATTTTGGACAAACTGTTAGCTGAATTTTCCAGGGCAAAAACAAAACACAAAAGGAAGGGTTTATTATATTGTCCCTTTTCCCATGTTACCCTCTTCTTAGAACCGACATAAATTTGAATAGGAACAACTCCAGACTTCAGAGAAAATTGTCAATATGCATGCTGGATATAAAAGTTTGTATTTATGGCACAAGGAGATAGATGGAAACAGTGGTTGGGGTGCTCTGGATAGCTAGCGTTGTGAATATATATGTTGACACAATATGTGTGCATGTTGAAGAACTATGCTAATAGTTTCAGAGAGTGACCAGATGAATGCTATTTCAGTCTTGGTCACCCTTCACAGTTGAGCATAAGCATGGTTATACGGGAGAGTGGGTTTCTACGTTACCAAAAAAAAAAAAAAAAAAAAAAAATCTTGTGATAGAAGGGAGGGATTTTCTGCTTAGCCTTCTCCAATGACCAAGAATATAAAGCTCATTAATAGGTTTCATTCATTAGACGTTTTTAAATTTTTAGCTGCTCCACAGTTTATTAAAAGACTGTGCTTGACTAGCTCTACAGGATACATATTACTGACTCAAAAGAACTATATTACAAAAAAAAAAATAAAAATAAACAGCTCATTATGAATCATGTGCAGGGCCATTTCTAAGTTCAACTTCTGTTACAATTTTATATTGTGTTCAAAATATGTACTGTTTGTGACGATTGCTTTGTCTGATTCAAAAACAAATTTTAAAAGTAAAATTAAAAATGAAAAAATTTTGACACATTTTTAAAGTGTATAAATTTGTGTATTGGGTATGAATATGCGTGTTTAAATTGTACCTGTAAAAATAATACTATTTTGTGATTTTACATTTATCTAGTTTCTAATTATCTACATCACTTGAAAATAAAGTGCAAAGTATCTTTTGTGAACCACTCTGAATAAAGGTTTTTCTTCCTAAGAGAGAATACACTTTCAGAAAGTTCAATTTATAAACTGTTTAGGAAAGTAAAATGTATGGCTATACAAGAAAAAAAAAAGTATTGCAGCTGTTTAAAGTAGACTTTAGTTATAGACAGATGTGAACATGAGAAAAGGTTTATCCAAGGTGCAGTAACCAGGAAAAAATAAAAAAATTAAAAAAACTGGGCTAAGAAGAATGACAGAATTTGAGGGTAACAAAGAAGAGTAACAAAATACCTCACCAAAACTAGAGAATTCAGAGCAGTTATGAGGCTGGGCCTGGAGAGAGTACTTGAGCTACACATCCAAATACACATTCATGCCTACAGTCTTAGGAGTAGGTAAGTTGGAACTCCTATTGGTGTCAACGTTGTTCACATATGCACACACGTGCACGTGCACACACACACACACAAACACACACAAACAGCATAGAAGACTGGAGAGATTTCAGAGAAGAGAAGATAAATTGTGACTAGTTCAAGGAATGATTTCATTTTTTTGCATTCATTATGTAATCATTCAACCGCTATTTTTTTTTTTTTTTTTTTTTTTTTTGAGACGGAGTTTTACTCTTGTTACCCAGGCTGGAGTGCAATGGCACGATCTCAGCTCACCTCAACCTCTGCCTCCTGGGTTCAAGCAATTCTCCTGCCTCAGCCTCCCGAGTAGCTGAGACTACAGGCATGCACCACCATGCCCAGCTAATTTTTGTATTTTTAGTAGAGACGGGGTTTCACCATGTTGACCAGGATGGTCTCGATCTCTTGACCTTGTGATCCACCAGCCTCGGCCTCCCAAAGTGCTGGGATTACAGGTGTCAGCCACCGCGCCTGGCCTCAACAGCTGTTTTTAAGTACACAGATTCAAATACCTTTCGATAAGTCAAATGTACAAAACAAAGAATGTATGCCATTGTTAATGACTTATTTTGTAGTAATGGATAAATTAAAATTGTATATATTTATGGTGAACAACATGATGTTTTGAAATATGTATACATTGTAAAATGGCTAAATCAAGCTAATTCGCATATGTATTACCTCACATACTTATTTGTCTGTGGTGAGAACACTTAAAATTTATTCTGTTAACATTTTTCAAGTATACAATAAATTGTTATAATTATAGTCACCATTTTGTACAATAGAACTATAGGAGAGTATACAATATTCAAAAATCATGCAGTGATGTAAGTGGTAGGAATGGAGGGACACAAGGAAGAATATTCTAGAAAGATATTTTAAGTAACTGAAGAGAAAAAAACAGACAGACATGATTATAAATATTTTCAAATGCTCAGATTCAGTTTTCTGAACAGTTTGGTCAAGTATGAATCAATTGAATGTCAGTACTTCCATAAATCTTGAAATAGAACACTTGACCTTTAGTTGTTCAGTGTTTTAGTTAATTACACAAAATCTTTAATTATAAAAAAACAGGGCATAGCAAATTAATCTAATTCACAACTGTTAATTGGGAAGAAAAAATATAGCTGTCTGTTTTCTGGCACACAGAAAGATTTAAAAGTACTCCAGTCTTCATATAATGGCTCTGGAACATAACATTAGAACAAAAACTTGCTAGAAGGAAAAAGTGTGGAAGATTATTTATAAACCATAAATTCAGAGCCATTATCTGGTCCAAATATGCATTATGATTATTGCTTTGTCCAACTCAAAATTTCAGATAGATTTGCAAAAGGGAAAGAAGAACCTAAATATATAAATAATACAAACGGCTTGTTACATAATCATTTTTCTTGATTATCTGGGTAATGGTAATCAAGAAATTTAGCATGCCTATGAATTAGAAAAGTATTCTTGTAAACATTTCAAAATTGAAGTTATTGGAAAAAGAATTATTATTGAAGATAATAAACTTCACAAATGTAGTTTGAAAAACTTATATATACTCCTTATATACATATTTAAAATACAATTAACATACTATATATTAAATATTTTATTAAACCATAGTTATACTTTAAGATAAAGTAATTGCATGTATAAAAATTAAATTTCAGAGTGATTTTACAATTAAATTATTACCTAATATATTTCCAAATCTTTTACTCTTGTTTTTATTTTATTTTTGTAACTCAACTACATGTTTAAAGTCTCATCAAGTAAGGCAATATTTACATGAGTATAATGGACACATATAATGCCTGACAAACCAGATATGTACTTACATATTTCTAAAGTTGAAATAGGGCTAAGTAACAATTATTTTAAATTTTTTGGTCTCATAAAATAAGTTAGGGAGGAGTCCCTCCTTTTCAGTTGTTTGGAATAGTTTCAGTAGGAATGGTACTCAGCTTTTTTTGCTTGGTAGGTGATATTTATTAAGCTTTGTGTTCCCACTGAAATTTCATCTTGAATTGTAATCCCCATAATCACCACATGTCAAGGGAGAGACCAGGTGTACGTAATTGAGTCATAAGGCTGGTTTGCCTTATGCTATTCTCATAATAGTGAGTGAGTCTTCACAAGATCTGATAGTTTTATAATGGGCTCTTCCCCCTTCACTTGGCACTTCTTCTTGCTGTCCTGTGAAGAAGATGCCTTGCTTTCCTTTTGTCTTCTTTCATGATTGGCAGTTTTCTGAGGTCTTCTCAGCCATGCTGAATTGTGAGTCAATTAAACCTCTTTTCCTTTCTAAATTACCCAGTAATTACTAGAAGTAGAAAATAAACATTAGCCTGTTACCAAAACTGGCAGAGATACAAGCAAAAAAGAAAACTTCAGATCAATATATCTGATGAACATTGATGCAAAAATCCTTAAAAAATACCAGCAAACTGAATCCAGAAGCACATCAGAAAGCTTACCCAGCACGATGAAGTTGGCTTCATCATTGATTCAACATACACAAATCAATAAATGTATTGAAGAAACATACCTTAGAATAATAAGAGCTATTTATGACAGACCCATAGCCAATATCACACTGAATGGCCAAAAGCTGGAATGTCAAGCATTCTGCCTGAAAACTGACAAAAGACAAGGATTTGTCTCTCCACTACTCCTGTTCAACATAGTATTGCAAGTTCTGGCCAAGGCAGTGAGGCAAGAGAAAGAAAGAAAGCCTTTTCAAATAGAAAGAGAGAAAGTCAAATTATCTTTGTTTGCAGATGACATGATGCTATATCTAGAAAAGCCTGTAATCTCAGCCCCAAAGCTTCTTAAACTAATAAGCAACTTTAGCAAAGTCTCTGGATACAAAAATCAATGTGTAAAAATCACTAGCATTTTTATATACCAACACCAGGCAAGCAGACAACCAAATCATGAATGAACTTTAATTTACAATTTTTACAAAAAAAAAAAATCCTAGCAATACAGCTAACAAGAGAAGTGAAGGACTTCTACTTGGAGTATTATAAATCACTGCTCAGGGAAATCAGAGAGGATACAAACACATGGAAAAAAAATTCCATGCTCATGAATAGGAAGATTCAATATTGTTAAAATGGCCATAGTGCCCAGAGTAATTTATAAATTCAGTGCTATTTCTATTAAACTATCATTGACATTCTTCACAAAATTGGAAAAATATTTAAATTCATATGAAACAAATAAGAGCCTGAATATCCAAGACTATCCTAAGCAAAAAGAACAAAGCTGAAGGCATCATACTATCCAACTTCAAACTATGCTACAAGGATATAGTAATCAAAACAGTATGGTACTGGTACAAAAACATAAACATACACCAATGGAAGAGAATAGAGAACTCAGAAATAAGACCTCGCATGTCAACAACCATGTGATCTTCAGCAAATCTGAGAAAAACAAGCAATGGGGAAAGGATTCCCTCTATGATGCTGGGATAACTGGATAGCCCTATGCAGAAAATTGAAACTGGACCTTTTCCTTATGCTTTATACAAAACTTAACTCAAGATGATTAAAGACTTGAAGGTGACTAGGTAATAAAGTTTTCACCATTGTGAATGGTTTAATGCCTTTATTGTAAGTGGATTAGTTGTGCTAGCAGTTTGGCCCCTTCCTTCCTCTGTCTCATGTGTGCAGGTCTACCTTCTGCTCTTTCACCATGGGATTACCCTTGCCAGCTGCTGGCACCATGCTCTTAGAATTTCTAGCCTCCAGAACTGTGAAAAATATTTTTTTAAATAAACTATTCAATTTGTATCATTCTGTTATAGCAGCAAAAGGCAGACTAAAACAGTAAATTGGTGCCAAGGAGTGGGGCTGTTGCAAAAACAAATAGCTAAAATATGTAAGTGACTTTGGAACTGAATAATGGGTTGAGGCTGGATGAATTTGGAGGAACAGCCTGGAAAATGGTTTATTGTCATTGATAGACATTTACTGGTGATTCTGGTGAGGGCTCAGATGACCAGAGCTGTAGGGAAAGACTTTTCTTAGAGATTACCTAAGTGGCCATGACCAGTATATTACTAAAAATCTGGAGTGGAAGGCCGTTTTGATAAGGTCTAAGACGGAAATGAGAAACAAGGTATAAAAACTGGAGTTAAAGTCAATATTATTATAAAGTAGCAAAAAACTTGGCAAAATTATGGTGTGTCCTAGGGCATTTTGAAATGCAGAACTTAAGAGTTATGAAAAAAGAACTACCCAAAAAAATGTCTAAGCAGCAAAGCATTTAGTCAATTTTTTAGCTACTTTTAAGGGTATACAGTGAGACAGGAGAGCAGAAAAGAATAACTTAAAAGTTGAAATTTAACAAGCAAACCTGATAGACATTTACAAAACTCTCCACCCCAAATCCACAGAATATACATTCTTCTCAGCACCACATCACACCTACTCCAAAATTGACCACATAATTGGAAGTAAAGCACTCCTCAGTAAATGCAAAACAACTGAAATCATAACAAACAGTCTCTCAAGACCATAGTGCAATCAAGTTGGAACTCAGAATTCAGAAAATAACTCAGAACTGCACAGCTTCATGGAAACTGAACAACTGGCTCTTGAATGTTGATTGGATAAACAATGAAATGAAGGCAGAAATAAAGAAGTTCTTCGAAACCAACGAGAACGAAGACACAAGGTACCAGAATTTCTGGGACACATTTAAAGCAGTCTGTAGAGGAAAATATATAGCAATAAGTGCCCACATGAGAAGCGTGGAGAGAACCAAAATGGCCACCCTATCGTCAAAATTGAAAGAGCTAGAGGAGCAAGATCAAAAAAGCTGAAAACCTACCTGAAGACAAGAAATAACTAAGATCAGAGAAGAACTGAAGAAGATAGAGACAAGAAAAACCCTTCAAAAAAATCAATTAATCCAAGAGCTGGTTTTTCAAAAAGATCAACAAAATAGACAGACCACTAGCCAGACTGATAAAAAAGAAAAGAGAGAACAACCAAATAGATGCAATAAAAAAAGATAATGGGGAAAGCACCACAGATTCCACAGAAATTCAAACCCCCATCAGAGAATACTACAAACAACTCTATGCACATAAACTAGTAAACCAGGAAGAAATGGATAAATTCCTGGACGCCTGTGTGCTCCCAAGCCTAAACCAGGAGGAAGCCGAAACTATGAACAGACCAATAACAAGGTCTGAAGTTGAGGCAGCAATTAAGAGCCTACCACACAAAAAAAGCCCAGGTCCAGATGGGTTCACAGCCTAATTCTACCAGACACACAAAGAGGATCTGGTACCATTCCTTCTGAAACTATTACAAATAATTCAAAAAGAGGGAACCCTTCCCAAATCATTTTATGAGACCAACATCATCCTGATACCAAAATCCGGCAGAGACTCAGCAAGAAAAGAAAACTTCAGGCCAATATCCATGATGAACATAGATGCAAAAGTCTTCAATAAAATACTGGCAAACCGATTGCAACAGCACATTAAAAAACTTATCCATCATGATCAAGTAGGATTCATCCTGGGGATGCAAGGCTGGTTCAACATACGCAAGTCTTTAAATGTAATTCACCACATAAACAGAAGCAAAATTAAAAACCACATGATTATCTCAATTGACACAGAGAAGGCATTTGACAAAATTCAACAGCCCTTTATGCTAAAAACCCTCAATAAACTTGGTATTGATGGAACATACCTCAAAGTAATAAAAGCTATTTATGACAAACCAACAGCCAATATCATACTTAATGGGCAAAAACTGGAAGCATTCCCTTTGAAATCCGGCACTAGACAAGGATGCCCTCTCTCACCACTCCTATTCAACATAGTACTGGAAGTTCTAGCCAGAGCAATCAGGCAAGAAAAAGAAATAAAGGGTATTCAAATAGGAAAGGTAGAAGCCAAATTGTTTCTATTTGCAGATGACATGATAGTATACCTAGAAGACCCCATCATCTCAGCCCAAAAGCTCCTGAAACTGATAAGCAACTTGAGTAAAGTCTCAGGATATAAAATCAATGTGCAAAAATCATAAGCATTCCTATACACCAATAACAGACTAAAAGAGAACCAAATCAAGAACGAACTGCCATTCACAATTGCTACAAAGAAAATAAAATACCTAGGAATACAACTCACAAGGAATGTAAGGGACCTCTTTAAGGAAAACTACAAACCACTGCTCAATGAAATTAGAGAGGACACAAACAGATGGAGAAACATTCCATGTTCGTGGTTAGGAAGAATCAATATCGTGAAAATGGCTATACTGCCCAAAGTAATTTACACAATCAATGCTATCCCCATCAAACTACCATTGAATTTTTTCACAGAACTGGAAAAAACCACCATGAACTTCATATGGAACCAAAAGAGAGCCCACATAGCAAGTCAATTCTAAGCAAAAAGAACACAGTGGGAGGCATCGCAGTACCAGACTTCAAACTATACTACAAGGCTACAGTAATCAAAACAGCATGGTACTGGTACCAAAACAGAGATATAGACCAATGGAACAGAACAGAGGCATTGGAGGCAACACAACATATCTACAACCATAGAATCTTTGATAAACCAGACAAAAACAAGCAATGGGGAAAGGATTCCCTGTTTAATAAATGATGTTGGGAAAACTGGCTAGCCATGTGCAGAAAGCAGAAACTGGACCCCTTCCTGACACCTTGCACTAAAATTAACTCCAGATGGATTAAAGACTTAAACATAAGACCTGACACCATAAAAACCCTAGAAGAAAATCTAGGCAAAACCATTCAGGACATAGGAGTAGGCAAGGACTTCATGACCAAAACATCAAAAGCATTGGCAACAAAAGCCAAAATAGACAAATGGGACCTAATCAAACTCCACAGCTTCTGCACGGCAAAAGAAACAGTCACTAGAGTAAATCGGCAACCATCAGAATGGGAAAAAATCTTTGCAGTTTACGCATCTGACAAAGGGCTGATATCCAGAATTTACAAAGAACTCAAACAGATTTACAGGAAAAAAACAAGCCCATTCAAAAATGGGCAAAGGATATGAACAGACACTTTACAAAAGAAGACATACATGAGGCCAACAAACACATGAAAAAATGCTCATCATCACTGGTCATTAGAGAGATGCAAATCAAAACCACATTGAGATACCATCTCACGCCAGTTAGAATGGCGATCATTAAAAAATCTGGAGACAGCAGATGCTGGAGAGGATGTGGAGAAATAGGAACACTCTTACACTGTTGGTGGGAGTGTAAATTAGTTCAACCTTTGTGAAAGACAGTGTGGCGATTCCTCAAGGACCTAGAGATAGAAATTCCATTTGACCCAGCAATCCCATTACTGGGTATATATCCAAAGGACTATAAATGGTTCTACTATAAGGACACATGTACACGAATGTTCATTGCAGCACTTTTTACAATAGCAAAGACCTGGAACCAATCCAAATGCCCATCGATGATAGACTGGACTGGGAAAATGTGGCACATATACACCATGGAATATTATGCAGCAATCAAAAATGATGAGTTTGTGTCCTTTGTAAGGACATGGATGAATCTGGAGAACATCATTCTCAGCAAACTGACAGAAGAACAGAAAAAGAAATACCGCATATTCTCACTCATAGGGGGGTTATAAAAATGAGAACACATGGACACAGGGAGGGGGTCTACTACACACTGGGGTCTATTGGGAATGGGGGAGGGAGAGTGGGGGGGCTGGGAAGGAATAGCCAGGGGATGAATGCCAAGTGTGGGTGAAGGGGAGGAAGGCAGCAAAACACACTGCCATGTGTGTACCTATGCAACTATCTTGCACGTTCTGCACATGTACCCCAAAACTTATAATGTAATAAAAATTTAAAAAATTTTTTAAAAAGAAGTTAAAATTTATAATTAAAAGGAAAGCAGAGTAGAAAGGCTTGGAAAATGTACCTCTTGGGCATGCAAAGAGTAAAAAATTCCTGTTCAGCTGGCCATACTAACAGTGTCAGTAAAAGACCACTGGCTAAGGAGATTACAATGGAAAAAGAATCCAGGTGCTATTTATCAAGATAATGAGAGAAAGGAAGACCTGGAAGGCATTTCAGAGATTTTCCAGGCTTCCCCTTTCATTACAGGCCCAGTGCTCTAGAAGGGTAAAAGGTTTGAAATGATGGACCTGGGGTACCCTACATGGCCTTGCTAGTCAAAATCACCTTGGGTCTCCTGCTCCTGGCATTCCTACACAGTGCTCCCTAGATGCCTCCGCTGTGGGTCAAGAGACCTAGATGCGGCCAGATCCACTGTTCTGCAAAGTACATACCATATACCTTGGCAGCATCAATCTGATGTTTAGTCTGCAGGTATGCATTATGCAAGCGCTATGGAGGTGGAGGCTGTGGCTTTTTGCACTTAGATTTCAAAAGATGCCAGAGACCCCCTGGAAGCCCAGGCAGAAAGTGAATAAGCAAAAGCTGGAAGAATTCCCCTTGAAAGCCCCTGCCCCGCAAAAAAAAAAAAAAAAAAAAAAAAAAAAAGACAATGTCCTCTCTCACCGCTCCTGTTCAACATAGTACTGAAAGTCCTGACCAATCAGGCAAAAGAAAGAAATAAAGGGCATCCAAATATGAAGAGAAGAAATCAAGCTATCCCTGTTTGCAGGCAACATAATTCTGTATCTAGAAAACCTCATTGTCTCTTCTCAGAAGCTCCTTGAGTTGATAAACAACTTTAGCAAAGTTTTAGAATACAAAATCAATGTACAAAAATCAGTAGCATTTTTATATATCACCAACAAACATCCAAGTCAAGATGTAATCCCATTCATATTACCACCAAAATAATAAAATACCTAAGAACGCATTTAATCAGTGAGATGAAAGATATCTGCAACAAGAATTAACACACACACACACACACACACACACCACTCAAAGAAATCTGGAATGACACAAACAAATGGAAAAACATTCAATGCTCATAAACGGAAAGAAGCAATATTGTTAAAATGGCCACATTACCCAAAGCAAATTACATATTTAATGCTATTCCTATTAAACTACTAATGACATTCTTCACCAAAGTAGAAAAAACTATTTTAAAATTTTTATGGAACCATAAAAGAGCCTGAATAGCCAAGGCAGTCCTAAGCCAAAAGAACAAAGCTGGAGACGTCACATTACCTGACTTCAAACTACACAACAGGGCTACAGTAACCAAAACAACATGGTACTGGCCCCAAAACAAACACATAGACTAATAGAACAGAACAGAAAGCCCAGAAATAATGCCACACATCTCCAATCATCTTTTATTTGACAAAGCTGACAAAACAAGCAATAGAAAGGACTCCCTATTCAATAAATGCTACTATAATAACTGGCTAGCCATATGTAGAAAATCGAAACTGGACACTTTGTTTACACCATATAAAAAAATCAAGTCAAGATGAATTAAAAACCTAAATGTAAAACCTGAAACCATAAAAAGTACACACACAGACACATCTGCACACACACACACACACACACACACACACCCCTAGAATATACCATTCTGGAGATAGGAACTAGCATGAATTTCATGATAAAAATGCCAAAAGCAATTTTAACAAAAGCAAATGTTAACAAATGGAATGTAATTAAACTAAACAGCTTCTATGCAGCAAGAGAAAACAGTAAACAGACCACCTACACAATGGAAGAAAATATTTGCAAACTCTGCATCTGACAAAGGTCTAATCTCCAGAATCTAGAAGGAACTTGAACAACAAACCAAGAAAAGCATAAGCACTCCATTAAAATGTGGGAAATGAACAAACACTTCTCAAAAGAAGTTAAACATGCGGCCAAGAAGCATATGAAAAATTGCTTAACATCGCAAATTGTTAGAGAAATAGAAATCAAAATGACAATGAGATATCATCTCAAAACAGTCACAATGGCTATTATTAAAAATCAAAAAGTAACAGATGCTGGCACAATTGTGGAGAAAATGGAATGCTTATACACTGGTGGTGGGAGTGTAAATTAGTTCAGCCATTTTGGAAAGCATTGTGATGATTCCTCAAAGAAGTGAAAACAGAATTACCATTTGACTCAGCAACCCCATTATTGGCTATATACACAAAAGGACATAAATTGTTTTCCTATGAAGACATTCATGTCTATGTTCATTGCAGCACTATTCACAATAGCAAAGACCTGGAATAAACCTAAATGCCCATCAGTGGCAGACTGGATAAAGAAAATGTAGTGCATATACATCATGGAATACTATGCAGCTATAAAAAAGAATGAAAGAATAAGATTATGTCCTTTGCAGCAACATGGATGAACCTGTAGACCATTATCTTAAGCAAACTAATTCAGGAACAGAAACTCAAATACAACACATTCTCACTTGTAACTATGAGGTATACAATGAGAGCACATGGGTACAAAGAGGGGAACAAGAGACCCTGGGGCCTACTTGAGGGTGGAGTTTGGGAGGAAGGAGAGGATCACAAAAACAGTAACTATTGGGTACTATGCTTAGTACATGGGCAATAAAATAACCTGTGCACCAAACCTGCATGACATAAGTTTACCTACATTAAACACCCACCTGTGTACCCCTGAGCCTTAAATAAAAATTAAAAGAAAAAAATCTTATAGATAATATCTATATTGTAAAATATAATAACTTAACAAATAACTAAGTTTATTTAGGATAAATCAATCACCACATTGCTTTACCTACATTTGTTTTCTATAGTACAAACAGAAAAATATTTTTACATACGTTCTTTCATTATATTCATTATCCCTTTTTTGCTGGAATAGACATTTTTTTTTTTTGGTATTTATTATTTTAACCTTGGCAGACATGTGTCTCCCAGTTGAGTTTAGGTTTAATTCAAACAGAAATTCTACTTGGTATTACAGAAGTGTTAGGGTAAATTTTCAGGGCACGTTGTATTTGATTGTTTTTATTGTCTCAGATTTTTCCGTTTTTCATTTTCCCTGAAGAGCACTGGATATTTTTACTTTTTGCCTTGAGACAATGGGCCACTGAGAGAAGTCATGTGCCTGGTGCTGTTTCCCCATGTAACAGGACTTGGCCAGTTGATGAGCTTCAGCTTGTGAAATATAAGCGAATATAACATCAGAGACTTTTATCAGTTTCAGCCCACTATCTTCCCCATATCCCAACAATGCCTCCTCTCATTCTGGAATATTGGGAAACACAGCTACAGCTGTTGACTTGCAGTTACTGACAAGGAATGTAAGAAAGAAAGAAAGAAATACTGTCAGCTCTTGAGATTTTAAGTTTATTACTAATAAACCTAGCTAATAAACTTAACGTATGCATTTAAGAAATACTGACTAAAAAGAAATATTTTGGCACTTAAATTATAATGGTAAAGTTAAATCCATCTAAATTGATGTGTCAAATAAGAGTGGGGAATATCTGAAAAGTGACTGAATTTGTTGAAAAAGTTATATTCAAAAAACAAGAAGATACTTGTAGGCAACCTATAATTGATAAAAATATTATTTGCCTTTTGGTTATGACAACCTAGGATAAAGTTACTAAACTTCTGATTATTTAAGGATTAGTCTTGCATATTTGAGAAGATATCTGATATGGTTTGGTTCTATGTCCCCACGTGAATCTCATCGTGAACTGTGATCCCCATAATCAAGGGAGGGAAAGGTGGGAAGTAATTGGATCATGGGGGCAGTTTTTCCCATGATGTTTTCATGATAGTGAGTTCTCATGAGATCTGATGGTTTTATAAGTGACAGCTTCCCCTGTTGACTTCTCTTTCCTACTGTCTTATGAAGAAGATGCTTCCCCCTTGCCTTTTTCCATGATTTTAAGTTTCCTGAGGCCTCCTCAGCAATGTAGAACTGTGAGTCAATTAAACCTCTTCTTTTTATAAATACCCAGTCTCAGGTATTTCTTTATAGCAGTTTGAAAAAAAAAAAAAAAAAGACTAATTTTGTATCTCTTCTTGCATGGCAATCCTCTGGAGCCAAGGCTGTATTTTCTCTTACAAGTCATGTAGACTTGACCAGAAAATTGAGGAGATAAGCCTCCCTTGCTTCCCACTGCAAAATCCAAAACATTCCTCCTTTCTTTCAAAAGGACTCCAGCTTCTCTGGAGTCAGTGTCACCAATGGTGTCTCCTTTGCTCCTCCTTCTGCTTTTAGCTACCAGTCATCCATGGAATTCTCGTCACTGAAGGGTTTGGTCAACCCAGTTTCTCTCTCCAAACGTGCACTACACTTATTTCTCTCATAGTTCTCAATGACTTGAAACACTCACAGGGAGTGTCCATTTAAAACATTGTCCCATCTCTGCTTCTCTACTTCCTCAGCTCTAGCAAACACTCCTTTTACATTCTTTCAGTTTCTTTCTCCCATGGACACACCCTTAATCCTACATTACTGCACTACCTGCCGCACTTCCTCTGAAATTCTAGTTTCAAATATCCAATTTTCTGAACATTGTCTTATATTTTAAGCTCACTTTTTAAGTTGGTGTGGAGAAAAAACTATTTCCATGTGATTTTCTTCTACTCTCACACCATCATCAATACAGAAGACTTCTGTGGATAAATGTGTGTGATTTTTTCCCCACACACAGAGCCGGGGACACCAGCTGGGTATCCTCCCATTCAATTCTGACACTATCATCTACCTGGAGATAGTGTCATATCCCAGTGGCTAGGGACTCCATCCCTGAGACTGCCTCCCATACCCACAGACACCGGCAGTCATAAGTCTAGAACTTCTGACCAAACAGCTTCAAGTTGGGGTTCCCATGACCCTCTATTTTGGGTTTGATTAATTTGCTGGAACATTTCACCTAAATCAGGGAAACACAGCATTTACTGGTTTATTATAAAGGATATTAAAAAGGATACAGATGTGCTGGGTGAGGCATAAGGGAAGGAACACAGTTCCAATGCCCTCCTTGGGCATGTTACCCTCCTGGAACCTCCACATATTCAGCTGTCTGAATGCTCCCAAACCCAGTCCTCTTGGGTTTTTTAAGGAAGGCTTCATGATGTCAGTGCTCCTTTCTGCAGCATGTAGGGTGTGATCTCTCTGGGGAAGGTCTTAAGACCCTCAGTCAGAAAGATGGGGAAGATTAGAGCCCTGCCTTGGGGCAGGTGAAAGGAGAGCAGGAGAGAGATTCTGTTTCCTGAGGCCTGCCTGTGAGGTTTAACACCCCAAACATTGTAACAAAAGAATGTAACAAAGCTATGGGAGTTATGAACCAGGAACCTTAGACAAAAAAACAACATATATTATAACACCACAGCTTTCATTTACCTGAGTTTCTGACTCCTCTATATCTATATATCGTCACTCTTCTGTTTTTACTTTGCAGCTTTCATTCGTTTGTTATTAGAAGCGTGATGTGTAAACCACCTTCAACATTCACTCTTTTCTTTCACTCCTCCTGTTCATGTTGCCTAAAATTTCCAATTTTTGTAGATTTTAATCAAATACGTATATATTCTCTGTGCTTAGACCTGAATAGGTAAAATATATGTTATGAAAGATATTTCTTTAAATTCATCTTTTCAAACTGAATAGAAACAATGTCTTCGTTCATCTCATAGTTTAGATTCAGATATAATCATATTATATGTTTATTTTTAATGTATTTCCAAATACCCTCTGCTATCCAGTGTACTTCATTGGTCATAATGGCCTCTTTTACTTTCATTTTCAGCCATTTTAGCCAAGGTATTTAATGGTTTCTAGCCTTAAATTCACTGTTCTCACTATTCCTTTGTAAAACCAGCTCCTTCTTACTTTTAGGCATTAAAGCAAAGTCATCCTCTCAAAAAGACCTTCCCTGACCACCCTATTGTACCCTCTCCTTTCTGTGCATTATAAAATCATTGACCCAAGTATTTTTATTTGTACATTTGTCTCCATCTTTGAAAGGAAGAAGAGGATAAAATCTATTTTATTCTCTGCTTTATTCCCAGAGCCTGAGACAATGCCTGACATACAAGAAGTATGCAATAAATACTATCTGAATGAACACAAGAATGAGTAAAGAAATGAATGATACATTTAGATTTCACAGCTATAAAATGAGATAGTTGAACTACATAACATACAAAGTTTCTTCAGTGATTCTAGTTACATCTGCAACTTTTTTGACAACTGTCTAAATAATTCTTCCCCTGGTATTAGGAAGTTACATTTGCCAGTGCCCTGACGTGCCTATGTGACCTTGTTGTGCTGTTATTTTCTCAGATAATAGATGCTTCAAGGGATCTTGAGGTGCTACACCTATTTACTGGTTAGTTGCTTTAATGCAATTGTCTGTTAAGAAGCAGGCAACAATCAGCAGTCCAAGCACCCTCTTTGCAGAAAGTCATTCTAGCAGAAACGAGTGTCTATAGTTTGCTAAATGAGCAACCAAGCCTCTCCTGGATTTTATGCCTCTCTTTACAGGAATTCCACCCATCCTAAATGTTTCATTGACATACTGACTCCTGAAAACTTTTCTCTCTGTTTCTCTGTACATTTGTTCCCTTATATGTGTATGTGTGTGTATACATATGCATGTATGTATGTGTGTATGTTTGTATCTATGTCAGGAAAATGCATTTCAAAATTCAAGAAAATTCAAAATGTATCTATTTATTACCTACACTGAAACCTAAAGTATAAATATTCAACTTTTAGCTATGTGCCTGGATAGAGGCAAAAGACATATATATTAGTTTGTTTTCACACTGCTATTAAGAACTACTTGAGACTGGATAATTAATGAAGAATTGAGGTTTAACTGACTAACAGTTCCAGGAAGCATGGCTTGGAGGCCTCAGGAAGCTTACAACCATGGCAGAAGGCAAAGGGGAAGCAAGCATGTTTTACCATGGAGGAGCAAAAGAGAGCAAAGAGAGTGGTGCTACACAGTTTTAAAGGACCAGATCTTGTGAGCACTCACTATCATGAGAACAGTAAGGGGGAAATCTGCCCCCATGAGCCAACCACCTTTCATTAGGTTCTCCCCCAACACTGGGAATTACAATTTGACAAGAGATTTGGTGGGGACACAGAGCTAAATGATATCAACATTGTGGTGGAGGCCTAGGGCTGTAAGTATAGTGAATGAATCAGTTTACTTATGTTATATACATATATATATTATATTATATATCATATGTATATATGTTTATATTTATCATATAAATATTTATATGCCATATAAATCTCATAGGCATACAAATTACATATATCTCAAGAATAAATGTACATTATATATAACATATATATCAAATATATGAAAAATAAAACGTATATCTTATAAGCAAATGGATATATATAATTTCATATATATTGTGTATGTATATGTGTGTGTGTATCTTCTAAGTAAATGAAATCACCCTACTTTTAACATTATGCCTTTACTACAATATCTTTTTTATTTACCTATTCATGCATACAAAATGTGATTATTATAGTTTAAGTTTTACTGAAAGAAATGGCCAGATACATTTTTAAATTTTCTGAGAAAATTTTAAAATGCATTTTCTTGACTCTTCTAATTATAGTTTACAACTGTAACTAATATGCAATTTGGGTACGCTGTATTATTATGAAAGCACAATTTGGTCTAAGTTATCCATATGTATTGATGAAAAGCTTTGAAAGGAATGTGAAGAAAGCTTGTGACAGTGCCAATTACAGATCAGTTTTTATACAACTTTGGACAGAAGCAGGTCAGATGTGAATTATACACATTATTTTTCTGTATTGCCATAGGCCCCCATCAGTAAGTATTTATTAGATCATTCTCAATATGTGAATTCCCCTAAACCCTGCATTCACATTTTCAAGTAATAAATGCTTTATTTAGTTATTTCTCTAGAGTATTTATCATAAGTAAATGAAGTTTATGAAAAGTTTTATTTAGAAAACTGGAAAATCGAAGCATGCTTATCCAAGCCTTTCTGAGATGAGGTCCATGAGAGAGTTAAACCCTGAGGCTCTAAGACATCTATCTATTGGATGCGGTGAATTAACTTCTCTCCTATGTATACAGAATGGTACTAGTTATAAAACATCTTTAAAATAATTGAGAATATCAGCACATGCATTATTTTCTCATATTACCAATCAGATGAGATTCTGGCTTGACAAAGTTTTACATTTAAATGCAGAGAGAGAACTGGTAGCTAAATTATGTGAAAAAAGAAAAGCATTTACAGGAAAAATAACTTAGAAAGTAAGATGTTAAATAGAAAATTTTCTAGATTTAGTACCCCAAATGGAATAGTTGCAAAATGTAGGAAGATCTCCATTTGAAAGAGACAGCTTCTACTCAACTACCATTGTTATTATGTGGGAAGGTTAGTCCAATTTTACCAGGTTTGCTTTTCCTTTTGAAGAGAACCTTGAAATATTAGTTGTTTCATAAAAAATTTCATGGGTTTGAAATCTTGGCAAATCATTGCAAAACTTTACAGTATTATCCTGGGAAACACACTTCTGTAAGTTACAACCATCCCCAGGCTGCCCATTAGTGAAGACCTTTGTATTACAAAAGCTATCTGAATGGGAAGCTCTCAAGAAACATTTAAAAATATCTACTTTACAATGTTTGATTTGCATAGTTCCAGGTGAAAACAAATTTTTTAATTCACTTTATAGAGAGTACTGCTTACTCAATCTATGTAATCTTGAATCTAGTAGCATGTTAAGTAGCGCCAAATGGTCTTCAACTTGGCCTGTTTGTTAGACCTTACTTTTTATAAAAAATTTTTTATTGCATTTTAGGTTTTGGGGTACATGTGCAGAACGTGCAAGATAGTTGCATAGGTACACACATGGCAGTGAGTTTTGCTGCCTTCCTCCTCTTCACCCACATTTGGCATTTCTCCCCAGGCTATCCCTCCCCAGCTCCCCCTACCCGCTGTCCCTTCCCCATTCCTCCCATTAGACCCCAGTGTGTAGTAGACCCCCTCCCTGTGTCCATGTGTTCTCATTTTTCTAACCTGCCTATGAGTGAGAATATGCGGTATTTCCTTTTCTGTTCTTGTGTCAGTTTGCTGAGAATGATGTTCTCCAGATTCATCCATGTCCTTACAAAGGACACAAACTCATCATTTTTGATTGCTGCATAATATTCCATGGTGTATATGTGCCACATTTTCCCAGTCCAGTCTATCATCGATGGGCATTTGGGTTGGTTCCAGGTCTTTGCTATTGTAAACAGTGCTGCAATGAACATTCGTGTGCATGGGTCCTTATAGTAGAACCATTTATAGTCCTTTGGATATATACCCGTAATGGAATTGCTGGGTCAAATGGAATTTTTATTTCTAGGGCCTTGAGGAATTGCCACACTGTCTTCCACAATGGTTGGACTAATTTACACTTCCACCAACAGTGTAAGAGTGTTCCTATTTCTCCACATCCTCTCCAGCATCTGTTGTCTCCAGATTTTTTAATGATCGCCATTCTAACTGGCGTGAGATGGTATCTCAATGTGGTTTTGATTTGCATCTCTCTAATGACCAGTGATGATGAGCATTTTTTCATGTGTTTGTTGGCCTCATGTATGTCTACTTTTGTAAAGTGTCTGTTCATATCCTTTGCCCATTTTTGAATGGGCTTGTTTGCTTTTTTCCTGTGAATCTGTTTGAGTTCTTTGTAAATTCTGGATATCAGCCCTTTGTCAGATGTGTAAACTGCAAAGATTTTTTCCCATTCTGATGGTTGCCGATTCACTCTAGTGACTGTTTCTTTTACTGTGCAAAAGCTGTGGAGTTTGATTAGGTCCCATATGTCTATTTTGGCTTTTGTTGCCAATGCTTTTGGTGTTTTGGTCATGAAGTCCTTGCCTACTCCTATTCCCTGAATGGTTTTGCCTAGATTTTCTTCTAGGTTTTTTATGGTGCCAGGTCTTATGTTTAAGTCTTTAATCCATCTGGACTTAAAGAGAACCCAATCAAGAATGAACTGCCGGCTGGGCGCGGTGGCTCAAGCCTGTAATCCCAGCACTTTGGGAGGCCAAGGTGGGCGGATCACAAGGTCAAGAGATCGAGACCATCCTAGTCAACATGGTAAAACCCCGTCTCTACTAAAAATACAAAAAATTAGCTGGGCAGGGTGGCATGTGCCTGTAATCCCAGCTACTCAGGAGGCTGAGGCAGGAGAATTGCCTGAACCCAGGAGGCGGAGGTTGTGGTGAGCCGAGATCGCGGCATTGCACTCCAGCCTGGGTAACAAGAGCGAAACTCTGTCTCAAAAAAAAAAAAAAAAAAAAAAAAGAAAATAAAAAGAAAAAAAAAAAGAATGAACTGCCATTCACAATTGCTACAAAGAGAATAAAATACCTAGGAATACAACTTACAAGGAATGTAAGGGACCTCTTCAAGGAAAACTACAAACCACTGCTCAACAAAATAAGGGAGGACACAAACAGATGGAGAAACATTCCATGTTCATGGTTAGGAAGAATCAATATCATGAAAATGGCTATACTGCCCAAAGTAATTTACAGAATCAACACTATCCCCATCAAGCTACCATTTAATTTCTTCACAGAACTCCAGAAAACCACCATGAACTTCATATGGAACCAAAAGAGAGCCCACATAGCCAAGTCAATTCTAAGCAAAAAGAACACAGCGGGAGGCATCACACTACCAGACTTCAAACTATACTACAAGGCCACAGTAATCAAAACAGCATGGTACTGGTACCAAAACAGAGATATAGACCAATGGAACAGAACAGAGGCATTGGAGGCAACACAACATATCTACAACCATATAATCTTTGATAAACCAGACAACAAGCAATGGGGAAAGGATTCCCTGTTTAATAAATGGTGTTGGGAAAACTGGTTGGCCATGTGCAGAAAGCAGAAACTGGACCCCTTCCTGACACCTTGCACTAAAATTAACTCCAGATGGATTAAAGACTTAAACCTAAGACCTGGCACCATGTGTGTGTTTCTTTAAGCTGTTCCCAGTACAAGCTCAACTTTCTCAAGTGCAGAGGTGTTGAAAGTTGTTCACTGAAGGCTCTCATGACAAAAGAGCAGTCACTGCAGAAGAGTTAACAAAAACGTGTACCTTTGTTCCTTTAATCGGTGGGCAGACCCTAAGTACGATGTCTCTATTCTTCATCTTGTTTTTCTCTGTCCCATCGCTCTAAAAGGATGCTAGAGAAAGCTGGTTTCCGGAAGGCTTAAGTTAAAAGCTCAGAAAGCAGGGATGCCTTCCTCCTCCATTTCTCACCTTTCCTTGGCTACAGTAGATTTATGTATTAAATCAGAAACGGCAGTACTATCAAGGAAAACACATTATTTACCTTACCTTGGAATAAAGATTTTTGTAGACTTGAGTGTACATGTAGAAACTGGTTATTGCATACATTGACTTATCTAATGAACTTCCTTTGTGTTTGCCCAGGTGGGGTTTTTAGTTTAATAAACATCACCTCTGTGATTTTGAGGTTTACCAGGAAGTGGCTATAATTTCGTTGTGTGGAAATAGCTTGGAACTATTTCTAAGGATATGAACCTGGTATAAACTGATTTAATAGTCCATTTCTATAAATTCTTTCTTTATATGAGAAAGTTGACATTCCAAAAAGTAAAGCTGTAGGTGTTTGTCCTAATGTAAATAAATTCCCTTCATCCTTCACACGTTCTTTGCTCTGTTCATCTGCTATCCTTAAAAATATGTACAACAAATAGCATTTATAATTTATTTTAGCTATTAATAAAATGATGTATTATGCTACTTAAAATTAGTTTTATTTTAATGGAGATGGCATTTTTTATGTGCGCCATTTCACAGATGAGAACTAATCTTTCATTAATAGTTCTTCAATGTTTTAGCACTCTAGAAAGTTGCATAACTTTGCATCATGTTATGAGATGTGTTTGCTTGAGGAACGTATTGTACACTGATTTATACTTTATATATGGATATTTTAGTAAAAGCACAAGCTCAATTTAGCAATGGTCAGTGAATGATGTAACTTCATAAACATTGGCATGTTAAGGGATCAGCTTGTGAGTTTCAAATACATTGTCTTCACACAGATATGTTAATATGCTTAGTACAGAAATTATATTTAGCATCTTATTATTTCTGTACTTACTGTTCTTCCAGGGAGTATCTAAATGTATATGTTCGAATTGTTTAAAAAACAAAAGAGATGTATTCTGATGGGAACATGTTCCTATAACAAACTAGATGGAGAACTAAATTGAAATAAATTTTGAGAAAATATGCTTTCTGATGGGAAATGTTCTTATAATAAGCTAGATAAAATATTGAATTAAAATGGATATAAAACAATCTTAAGAGATGCTTTAAAATATTCATTTATCTTTAATGTAGATTAAATGCTGCTTATGTTTATGTCCTTCTACAATGATGAAATATTTATTGATGACTACTGACTATGTATAGCCCTCTTTGACAAAATCCTTATTAAACAGAGTAATTGGAAAATAAAACAGTGAATGATACTAGGCACTAGAATAAATAAAAATACAATGGGGTTAAAAGGAAGAACAGTTTCCTATTTCATTATGCCAGAAGAATTTACCTCATCTAATAGAGAAAATAAAATCTGAATTACTCTCTATGAATAAATAGAACTTTGACATATTCAGACTGGAGAGAAGGGGAAAGGGCATAGAGAACGTGCTAAGAAAATGAAGACATTTTCAGAAACCAGTTTGAATCGAACTTTATGTGTCAGAAAATAGAAGAAAAATGTCAAAAAGTATTGAAAGTAAGTAGAAGAAATAAGTTGTGCACACCTGGTTTTCACTCTCATGACTTCAGCCTAATACTTCCCAATAAGCACTTCCCTATATGCTCTAATAAGGGAGCAGAAAGAATCACTATCAAAAGAGTTAATAGCACATGACCCTGATAAACAAATAATCTTATGGAAAACCATTTGGCAATCAGCTGTCCCTACCCTAAGGAAAGAGGAAAGTGATGACTTAAAGCCATTAGGCAGAGCATGGGGGAGGAGACAGTTAGTGCTGGTTACTAAAAAATATGGAGACCAGGGAAAGGAGAAAACGCCTATTCCTGGCCTTAATGTAGTTTCCTTAATGCTAATTGACGTTAAAAAAAAAAAGGAAAAGATAAAAGTCTGTATTTTTCTTTAATTTTAATTATCAAGAAGTAAAAATTACTCTGTTGCGTTTCTCACGGTCTCCAACGTTACAAACAAAAATTTTTAATTTTGACATCCTTGCTCTGGATATCAAAATGCCTATAGAATGGACAGTTTAATCAAAATGGTCTGTGTATGGGAAATGGTATGTATAAAGAGGAAAATACTGAAGACCTTGGGACATACCTCTTTATGGATTGGGTGAAAGAAGAGGTTGTGAAAATACACAATTTCTAGTAGAGGTATACAAAGCCATTTAAATGCAGGAAGGTAAACAAAGTTTTTGCAGCCATAACTAACAGAAGGCTTAATAAAATAAGCTCAGTTTTATGCCCTGTTTTTCAAGGTACTCTGAAACATTAAGATTAATCATTTATAATTGTATTAGGAAATATATATTCATGTCTATATTCATTCAGATTTTGTTACATTCTTGCTATAGGTATGGCACTGTTTTGCACTAAAGGTCATTTTCTAAATGCAGTTTCGTAAACTCATTAATTATCAATTATTTTGAGGGTTTATTTTTGTAGTTAGAAGTAGTAAAGGTGATTTTATTCTTTATACTTAGACTCTTCCAGTAATTGTAAAATATCATCACTTGGCATAATATTATTTTGGCCCCACCATATAGCTAAAGTTTATTGTCACATATACTGAAATACTGCAAGAGTTTAGAAAAATCTTTTGTGAAAATCTAGGCATAATTACAGAAAAAATAATAGTTCAGATATAATTAATTGTTTTGTTTCTATTGTGTGCCACATTTAAATTCAATCACTAAAAAATATTTATATATGTATATATATATTTATTATTTTTCTGATAATATAGTTTCCCCATGAATTAATGAAATAAATCTTTGTAAAACATGCAAGCTAAATTGACAGTTCTTTGAAAATACAAAATATGTACTGGATGTCTTTATTTCTAAGCACCTAGTATATTGTCTTGCAGTTAGTATACACACATCAATTATCTACTAATCAATATGATAACTACACATGGAAATATTTTAACATAAAAATTACTAAATAGAGAATATTGATTTATCTGCACAGGTATATTTGTCTATCTCTAAGTATAAGTTACTTGCAAACAGAGATTGTTATTCCTAAACTAGCCATTTAATTTATACAATCAGAATGGAAGTAAGTTGGAAAATTCATTGCCCTCCAGTAATTAGAAAAATTTTCTTTCATCTAAAACAAACATACACATTCATTCCTTGATCCCACACATCTCTTCTTATTAAACTTCTAGCGTGCAAGCACTGTCATTTCTTTTGATCTCAGTTTCATTCTTAAGTTCACTGGCCATGCTACCGGCATTTGGCTAACAATTCTGTGTTGTCAGTTATACATTTCTTTAGTTCTTTTATACAATTTATAATTTCAGCTTTTATTATAGATTTGGGGGAACTGCAAGTCAATTAAACCTCTTTTCTTTGTAAATTATCCAGTCTTAGGTATGTCTTTATTCACAATGTGAGTACAGACTGATACACCACCACAAGTAGAAAATTACACAAGTGATATCATATGATAGGTCACACTCAAACATAGTGAAAACTTTTATTCATGAAATTATTCAAATTTTATATAAAATTACCTTCAGATTATGTGTATAAGGTATATATGAAACACAAACAAATTTTGTTCTTAGGTTTGTGTTTCATTCCCAAAATATATCATTATGTATAGACAAATATTCCAAAATTCAAAAAAATTGAAATCTCAAATACTTCCAGTCTGAAGCATTTTGGATAAGGAATATTCAATCTGAATGATGTGTTTGAATTGTCTTGGTAATACCTTCCTCATTCAGACTTAAAATTATTGTCTCTTTCTTTCATGGTGCTTCAGTTGAAAGCTAGAAATTTGTTACTGGTGGATATAGCATGCATTATCATATTTAAGAGTCATAAAGAAACATTTAAACTTGTATATGAGGCTCTATTTTATTATTGATATTATTTGTTCTGAAGGTACATCAGAAGGCTCTGTTTTATTAAATGTTTTCCCCATGAACTGCATTAAAACATAAGCAGCTGGCTGTTCACCAAGTTCTTCCCTAGTGTCTTTTGTTTTGATGTAGATTCATGATGAGTTTCACTTCTTCCAGTAGGCCATTAGATAACACTTTACAAAATATTTTTTTCTGCCCTTTGATATGCTCATCAGCCAAGCTTTACTTTTCTTTACAAATTATAGGTTCTCATGAAGGATTTTTTGCAGTTTTTGGTTTTACTTTAAAGTCTTTAATTCATCTTGAGAAGATTTTTGTATATGTTTATTGCAGCACTAATCACATTAGTGAAGACATTAAATCAACCTCAATACCTATCAACTGTGGACTGGGTAATAAAAATGTTGTACATACTCACCATGGAATACTATATAGTCATAAAAATGACATTATGTACTTTGCAGCAATATGAATAAACCTGGAAACCATTATCGTAAGCAAACAAACACAGGAACAGAAAACCAAATACCACATACTGTCATTTATAAATGGGAGCTAAATACTGGGTACACATAGACATAAAAAGGGGAACAATAGGCACTGAGGCCTACTTGAGGGTGGAGAGTGGGAGGAGGGTGAGGACTGAAAAACTACATATTGCGTACAATGCTTATTACCTGGACAATGAAATGATATGTACACGGAATCCCATTGACATGTAATTTATTTGTAAAACCAACCTGCATATGTACCTCAAAAACTAAAATAAAATTAGATGGATAAATAAATTGAATTCTTACTACCAGCAATTGGGCAGGAGGACTTGTCTCATGACCTTATGATTCCAAAAAGAAGACTTCCTTAAATTGTAATTTATAGATAAATATAGATAAGAATATTTACACTCAATTATGTAACATTCTGTATACATACATCTCTATATTAAAAGTGCAAAGAATGAAGATGAAACTATGATCCTTGTAGATTTAAAAACAATACTTTAGGATAATAATTTAATAAATTTAAAGGCCTACTTTAAATAAATTGAAAACACAAGTATGGAATTCTAATCTGTGCTTTCCTATCGTTAAATTAGGCAGCTTTTATCTTTTCACGTATTTTGACAAACGTAAATCTTTCAGTATAAGAGCCATAATCATCATTGGATTTGTGCCTAAAAGGTTTAAAAAACTTTAATTATGTGTGTCTATATATATATGTATAAAACATATGTATACTGTCCTAAATATATATATTCTATATCATATGTGTGTGTGTGTGTATATATATATATATATATATATATATATATATATATATATATTCCTAAGTATACATATATATATAGTACTTGTAAATACTTACAGAATAGGAAAATGTTAAATTTGTTTCTGAAAAATTAGCTAAGGTCAACTTTCAATTACTTGCTTGTTTTGTAAGACTGGTCTACAGATGATTTTAAAAAAAGTTACACTCTTTATCATTCATCTGATTTTCTGAGTGCAGAGACTAAAATTTAGTCATCTTTGCCTCCCAAACACTTAATAAGGTGATTTGCTCATAGTTATTACTAAAAAAATCTTCACATTCAACTGAATCTCAACAATAAGCCTACATGAACTCAAATACATACGTATTAAATTTAGAAAAAGAATATCAACACTTATAATTGAATTGGCTGAAAGTGAAAGGAATCCCTATCTGATCAAGGTATTTATAAAATTTTTGTTTCTCAATGACCTTTTATCTCATGATTTTTTTTCTTTTTTACTTTTTACTGATATTGGTAAAAGCAAATGACTTTTATTAAATTTTAGTTAAGATAGTATTTGTTTTTCTTTATATGTATTCACACTGAAGTGAGTATAAACTCTTACAAATATTTTGTTTATTTCAAATCGTATTAATAATATTAACAGAGAAAAGCTAAGGTAGTATGGAAACAATGGATTTGGTCAAAGGGCGAAAGTATTATATGACCACTTCCTTTTATCCAATTTGCATTTAATATTTCCACATATACTAATTTCAGGCAATGTTCTTTTGCCTTGGCAAAGAAGTCTTTGTTCATCTAGATAGGAGTTATATCATTAAGAAAAAAAACTTTTTAGGAACAGTTGACTGTCTTTATTAATTAGGCTTACTATGTTATTACTTTCTGGTTTGTGCTAAGAAAATACTGATTTAAACTTAGAAGAAAGATACCTAATTATTGTTAAAGAGAACTGCTTTTCAATTTTCAATATGTAGTTTGGATTATATGTCACGTAAGAAAATAATAGGCTCTATTTTGACCTAGCTGACAGGATAACTGTTTTTTAAACCCTCTTGTAAATATATTCTAGCAGGTTGCTTTTATATAAAATATAATTTTAAATATGATGAATGGATTTATGTTCATAGAGCCCATTAAAGGTTTCAAATTATATTTTTTCTATATTTTAATAAATATATTTCAAATATAAAGAACATTGATATATCATTAATATTTAGTCTTTATTTATATCAATATTGTAATAACAATGAAAAATAGTGATTTAAATGTTTTGTTATAAATTAAGGACAGCATAAAGATTGGTGCTGGGTAATTTTGAAGGAATAGAGAACTACATAATAAAATATAAGATTCCATATGTTAAGGAAAATAACAATAAGAGATGAAACATAATACCATCATAGTTTATTTAAGTAGAAACTTAGAATAGGCAGTATAATTGATTTACTATAACATCTTCATATTTCAAATAAGCAAATTCATGTCTTGAGAGGACAAATGACTTACCCATTACGCAAATATTGGTGATCTAGCTCTAAGCTTAGTGTTCTTTTCACTTTACCATGTTGTAGTTAATGAGAGAATAAAATTTTTATGTAAAATTTTTGCCTAAACACTAGCTGCTGAGCTTATATATTTGATTTGTATGTACAGTTTACCCTTGAACAATGTAAAGTTTGAAGTGCTAATCCTCTGCACAGCTGAATATCTGCATGTAACTTTTGATTTCCTAAAGACTTAACTACCAATAGCCTTGGTCTGAAGCCTTACCAGTAGCTTAAATAGCAAATTAATATATATTTTGTGTATTATATCTATATATACACTATTCTTGCAAAAAACATACTTAGAAGCTATAATTATTCTCTTTATAATTATTTTCTTTCTAGAAATATACAAATCATTTTATAACAATACACTATATTATATATTTTACGTATTATATATAATATGTTCACCATTTATTGCAATATGTATGTTTAAAAAATCTTTCTGTTTTTCCTCATTCTTTCCTTCTATTTCTTTTTCTATCTTGAAAGCAAAATGCTTCTTGGAAGTTATATATTTAATTTAGCCTTCTTTATCAAAATTATCAGTGTGATATTTCAAAAAATACTTTTAAGCAAATCTTGAAATATAACACCTTTTTCTCTCTTATCCCAGCACACAAATACCCCTTTTGCATTATTTGTATTGATAGCTAATTTCACTAAAAATAACACAAATATTGTTACATTTTAAATATGTTTTCAAAAACAAAAAATAAAGGAAATAATGCAATTACTAATTCTTGAATGAATCAATACATATTTTAAACTTTAACCAAATATTTGGTAAGAATTGTTACTCAAAAGTATTTACTTCTGATTCAGAATTGAGTTCAGAATTTTATACTTATTTTCCTTAAATCAGATGATTTTTTTTGGTCAATCTGCTTATTAAAAGATAGAAAAATATGACTTTTTATAGAATAAATAATGAGACAGATTGCAATAAATATTTCAGAGTAACATAGGTGTAACCTAGGTATACATATAACAATATATAGTGTATATTTAGCAGATTATTTGTATTATTGAAATGATTGATGTTTATTTATAGAAAATTTATTTTTGATTCGTCTTTAGGCAAATATGTGACTATTTACAGTGTTTTAAATTCATTAAAAATATTTTTTATTCAGTAAGTTTCCTATACGTTTTTCACATTGTGGAAATTATTTTTCTCTTGTCCTTGAGAATCTCATTTTGTAGTTAATAAAAATTTTCAATTTGTAAACCAGAAGTTTGATACATTCATAATAGATATATTATTACATGGAAAACACATACCTACTTTTGAGATAATTGAAATAAGTATGTTAAGAGATGTGTTCACTCCCATTGCAAGGAAAATGGCTGTGCTTCAGTCAGAAGTAGGCTGAGGCAGACGTAGGTGTAACATGACACAACAGGTTTGGAGCATAGGAGCACAATCCCATGCACTATATAATCACATTTATGTAGCAATTTGATGTAACCTGGGATTAGAACAATGTGGTTGAGGTGGCTTTTCTGGCAGCCAAGAAAGCCATACAGAAAGCACAAGTCCCCCAAAGAGAGATCCAAGATGGCTGATCGCTAACAGTTTGGGATTGTAGCTCCCAGTGAAAGTGCAGAGAATGAGAGGATGCCACACTTTCAGATGAATTCTCGTCGCTAACAGACCAGAAGATTCCCAGTGGAGGGGCCCCATGGGTCGCCAGCGTGACTCTTGTGGCCGGTGCAGTGGTTTTGCCGGCACCTCGGCGCAGCAGCTCTTTATGCAGAGTAAACGAGAGGAGATTCCCAGGCAGAAGAGCACCATCAGTCTTATCGCTGCTGTTTTGGCCAGCACAGTGGGTTGCTCGGATTCCAGCACTGGGAATCAATAAACTGGGCATCCACTCAGAAACCCAACTAGAAAGGGGGTAATTGTAAAGACGACAGATGGATAAATTTATAACAAAGGGAAGAAACCAGCCTAAAAAGTCTGAGAATACCCAAAAACAGAACCCCTCTCCCTCTACAGGGGATTACAGTTTCTCATCAGAAATGGAACAAGCCCTGATGGAAAAGGACTGTGTGCCAATATCAGAAGTAGGTTTCAGAAGGTGGATGATAAGAAACTTCTGGGAGTTAAAAGAACTTGTTCTAACCCAATGTAAAGAAACTAAGAACTTTCAAAAAAGGTTTGATGAAATGCTAATAAGAATAGACAATATAGAGAGGAATATAAATGAACTAACAGAGTTGAAAAACACAACAAAAAAACTTAGCAAAATATGCACAAGTCTGAATAGCCAAATTGATCAAGCAGAAGAAAGGATATCAGAGGTCAAAGACCTACTTAATGAAATAAAACGAGAAGACAAGAATAGAGAAAAAGGATAAAAAGGAATGAGCAAAGTCTCCAAGAAATATGGGACTATGTGAAAAGACCTAATTTACATTTGATAGGTGTACCTGAATATGATAAAGAGAATGAATCCAAGCTGGAAAATACTCTTCAGGATATTGTTCAGGAAAACTTTCCAAATCTAGCAAAGCAGCACAATATTCAACCCCAGGTAATACAGAGAACACCACAAAGATATTCCTCAAGAATAGCAACCCCAAGGCAAATAATTGTTAGATTCACCAGGGTTGAAACGAAGGAGAAAACACTAAGGGCAGCCAGAGAGAAAGGTCAGGTTACCTACAAAAGGAAGCCTATTAGATTTACAGCAGATCTCCCAGCAGAAACCCTACAAGCCAGAAGAGAGTGGGGGCCGATATTCAACATCCTTAAAGAACAGAACTTTCAGCCCAGAATTTCATATGCTGCCAAACTAAGCTTCACAATTGAAGGAAAAATAAAATCTTTTATGAACAAGCAAGTACTCAGAGATTTTATTACCACCAGGCTGGCTTTACAAGAGCTTCTGAAATAAGCATTATACATAGAAAGGAACAACCAGTATTAGCCTTTCTAAAAATATACCAAAAAGTAAAGAGCATCAACATAAAGAAGAATTTACGTCAACAAATGGATAAAATAGCCAGTTAACATCAAATGGCAGTAACCCTAAATTTAAGTCGACTAAATCCCCCAATCAAAAGATACAGCCAAAACCTAACGATATGCTACATCCAGACCCATTTCACATCCAAAGATACACAAAGACTTAAAACAAAGGGATGGAGAAAGATTTTCCAACCAAATGGAGAGCAAAAATAAATAAATAAATAAAAAGCAGGAGTTGCAATTCTCGCATCTGATTAAATAGATTTCAAAGCAACAAAGATATAGTGGTAAAAGGATCAATGCAACAATAAGAGCTAACGATCCTAACACCCAGATACATAAGACTCATAAAGAGATTTAGACTCAACGAGATAGAAAATTGATAAGGATATCCGGGACTTGAACTCAGATCCAGAACAAGTAAACTCAATAAATATTTATAGAGCTCTCCATTTTAAATACACAAAATAAACATTCTCCACCTTAAATACACAAAATATTGATCGGCCATTATTAATACCCATTTTTTAGAATAAAGCTACATTCCCAGTTTCTCTCCCTCTTTTTCTTCCTCTTTCTTCCTCTCCTTCACTCCTTTTTTTTTTCTTTCTTTCTTTCAAAAAATAAAAAAAAATCCAATATAAGATTCCTGACTAATATAAAGAATATTTGAGAGCAAGTGGAGACATTTAAATTTAGACTGTATACTACATAATATTAATTATCAAATATCAATTATTATTTGATAATTGATTAAAAATTAATTATTAATTTTTAATTATCAAATATCTTTTATATATTCTAATTAATATCAAATATTAATTTGATAATTAATATATTAATTATCAAATATCTTTTATATATTCTAAATATATAAAAGAATGTGCTAATTTTGGAAAAACTCCCTCAAGTGTTTTTATATAATGTTGATGTCTGCAATTTGCTTTCAAGCAGTTCAGAGCTCCCCAAAATGTGAGTGTGTGCATGTATATGTACGTGTGTGTAAGAGAGAGAAAATGAATGTGTATGTGAAGAGGAAAAGAGACATAGAGACACACAAAGTGAATCCTAGAAAATGTTAATTTGTGAATCTAAATAAAGAGCACATGTGTCTTTACAGTACCTCTTCTTCAACTTTTCTGTTTGAAGTTAAAAGTTGGAAGAATTTTTTTAAAGGCACTTGTTTATTCAGGGTGAACATGATCTTCAAATTTCTTTGCTAGATGTTGGTTTCCTGTAGTTGTCAATACTTTTGTGCCACTTGATTGCCTATGACAAAATAAACTTAGCTATGAAAGAAAAACTGTCTATGTAGCCATAAAGCCAAACAATTGCTTCACAGAATAGGAAAAGAAAATATAAAGTTTATTGCAAGTAATACTGTTATAAACTGTTATTCTCCTAATACAGTATAACCAATTATTACCTTGTAATGTTAGTCAGCATCTACCAATAAGGAGAGACCAGCAGGCAGTATTTATACACAATTACAATGAGACCAAATTCTAATAGCCTGAATTACAAACAATATGGCAAACATAAAAAAAAAAAGAAAGCACAAGTCCTATGAGTAACTGACCTGGGGAGCCCATTTGAACTTGATGTGCACGTGACTACAGATGGTTTTGTCTGGGGCCTATGGCAGTGCATGAAGCACTTTAGAACACCAGTAGGCTTTTGGTTCCAACTTTGGAAGGGAGATGTACTCTGATATTCATTGATAGAAAAGCGATTAGCAGCTGCATATGCCACCCTTCAGGCTTGTGAGAGCATGACAGGACGGGCCACAGTTGTCATATGGACAAATTACTCAATAATGGGGTGGATACATTCATGGGTAAGAGCTCCACAGACGGAGATGGCAAAGACATCCACCTTTGCAAAATGTGGCGCCTGCTTATAACAGCAGTGTAAACTGAGTACAAGCCCCTTAGCAGCAGAATTACAAGAAGTCTTAGGATCTGTAGTTGTAATGCAAGATAAGGCATAGGTCTGCCTGAGGCACTGGTAAGCCCTGAACCATCACTATTTAAAGAAGGACATGACCCCATTCCCAATGGGACATGATGTACAGATGGGTCCAGCTGGGTGCTACTGCTGCCAGGACCATGATGTAGCCAAAGTAGTCAGTGGGCTAAACTCAGTGCTGTGTGGATAGTGATCACCAAGGAGAACACACTTATAGTGATCTGCACCAATAGTTGAGCAGTTTATCAAGGTCTATCTTGTGCTTAACTACCTAGAAGTTACAGAAGTGATTAGTTGGCCACTGACCCATTTGGAGCCAAGCCATATGGCAAGACCTATGGAAAATGGGCCACCAAAATAATGTAACTATTTATCATATGTCAGGGCATATGCCTTTGGCTGCCCCTGGCAATAATGAGACAAATGCCTTGGCCAAGGTCCGGTGGTTGAAGTCAGCACCTACGGGAGACATAGTCCTATGGCTGCATTTAAAATTGGGCCATGTGTATGTGTGTGTGTGGGGGGTAAACTAATGCAATAGATCAATGAGCATTGGGAGTCTGTCTGTGCACATGCAAGATATTTGGGAGGCCTGCCAGAAGTGTCCAGCATGCACACAACATATCCCAGACAGAGACTGCCACCCTAGGTGGCAGCTGTACTCTTTTGGAAATGCAGTATTGTATTTTCATCCCTGACAATCAACAAAACATAACAGCAGTTTTGCAAGAAATTTCCCAGGAAATCAAGGCAGTTGAGAGCCTTACTGACATTCCCCTACAGATGTGGTGGGTGTCTCTGAGCTCTGGCCTATGCTGGACTCTAATAATTATGGGCAGTATAGTGGAAATATTAATAGTGAGTTGTTGCTCCCTGTATTACTGTTATGGCCTCTGGCTCCAGAGTTCTGCCCTATAGGTTATCTCCCATCTAGATCTCCATTGGCCTAGGGTGTGGAGTGTAAGGAAAATGGCTGTTCTTCAGTCAGAAGTAGGCTGAGGCAGATGTAGGTGTGGCATGACACAACACGTTTGGAACATAGGGGCACAATCCCATGCACCATGTAATCACATTTATGTAGTCATTTGATGTGACCTGTTTGTGTAAGCTCATACCTGGCTTTGAGCCACTGTTGTCTGTGAAAAATATAACTGCACTGCTGACTCTGTAGGATGGAAGAGAATGAAGCCATGTCCCAATGGCCTACAGTCTCTTGAGTGTTCTTTCAGCTACCCGCTCCCATCCACCAGCTCCCGTTGGACCCCAGCTTGGGTTACAACCTGACATCCATGTTCACTGCAGCATTATTCATAATAGGCAAGATATGGAAACAATCTAAGTGCACATCCATGGATGAATAAAGAAAATGTGTAATATACACACAATAAAATACTATCAGTCTTAAAAAAGAAAAGTTTGTAATTTGTGACAATATGGATGAATCTAGAGGACCTTTTGCAGGTGAAATAAACTAGACACAGAAAGACAAATACCACATGATCTTAATTATGTGGAATCTACAATAAGTCAAAATTATATAAACAGAGTAAAATGGTGGTTATCTGGGGATGGAGTTGGGGGAGATATTGGTCAAAGGGCACAAAATTTCAGTTAGACAAAAGGAATAAATTCGAGATATCTATTACCCATCATAGTTAGTGTACTTAATAGCAACATATTGCATTTTTATTTTATTTTTTTTTTAATTTTTGTGGTTAAATAGGAGGTTTATATGTTTATTGGTTACATGAGGTATTTTGATACAGGTGTGTAATGTGTAATAATCACATCAGGGTAAATGGATGGGTAAATGGTGTATCCATCATACCAAGCATTTATCCTTTGTGTTACAAACAATCCAATTATATTCTTTTAGTTAAGTTAAAATATAGACTTATATTATCATAATTTAAAAATTGCTAAAAATAGATTTTAAGTTTTCTTACCACAAAAAGATAGTATATGAAGAAAGGTCTATGTTAATAAGCTTGATTTAGTCATTCTGTAATATGTATATATATCAAAAAAAATGATGTTTGATACCATAAATATATTTGCTGTCAATTAAAAAAACTATAAAATCAAACATACAATGAAAAAGTTTTGGATTATATTATTCTATTTATATGCAAAATAGAAATTTTATATTGCATCATTTTTATAGATTAGTTTATGACAATAATAACATATTTTAGCTTTTTTTCTTAGCATTTATACATTCTTACATGGCATTATTTTTTAAATGGTGGCATATCAATCAATGCCAGATGTAGGTGATGGGGGATGGAGGCAGCAAACTACATTGCCATGTGTGTACCTATGTAACAATCCTGCATTATCTGCACATGTACCCCAGAACCTAAAGTACAATAAAATAATAATAATATTAGAAAGTTATGAATTTTGTAATTTTACAACATATGCTGTCATCACTGCCTTTCATCAGATAGCTTTATAAAATAATTTCCTTGGGATAAATTCCTATAAGTGAATTATTGGAACAGATATTATGAACATTCAAATCTATTGATTTTCAAATTGTGACCTATAACACATTTACTAATTTACACTTTCACTAAAAAAAAAAAAAATATGAAAGTCCCCATTATCCTGCAGCATTTCCAACATTCACAATGTCTAATACGTTATATCTCTCCTAATCCACTAGCAAGTTGTAATTTCCAGGAAGTCTCATTGATGATTTATTCTTTAATTTCTTCCTTATTTGATAGTTCTTCTCTGTATACTCAAATAAGTGTCTCATGAAATATAAAATTATTGAGTTTTATGTAGTTTCACCCAAGACTCAGAGACACTGCTGTTGTTTGAAATACACATTAAATTAATTATTTATGTATTTTTACCATTTACATTATCTTGGCTAAATTTTATCTAGTAGCTTTGTTTTTGTTTTTGTTTCATTTTCTTTTTTTTTTTTTTTTTTTTTTTTTTTTTGAGACGGAGTTTCACTGTTGTTACCTAGACTGGAGTGCAATGGCATGATCTCGGCTCACCGCAACCTCCGCCTCCTTGGTTCAAGCAATTCTCCTGCCTCAGCCTCCTGAGTAGCTGGGATTACAGGCGTGCACCACCATGCCCAGCTAATTTTTGTATTTTTAGTAGAGACGGGGTTTCACCTTGTTGACCAGGATGATCTCGATCTCTTGACCTTGTCTCCCAAAGCATTTTCTAGGAAGGACTTCTGCAAGTATGAGGATGCCTGTGTGTTACACATTGAAATGAAAGACAAGTTACCTGTGTCTAATATCTGGAGTCATGTTTTTTTCTAAATTTCAGAGACTGTTTTATGTCTGGATACAGCAATGCTATAGAAAAGTCTGAGGACAATTTAACTTTTTTTTTGTAGGTGACTTGATTTTTCTGTCTGAATGCTTAAAAAGCTTTTATCTTTTTGTCTTTAATATCCAATTACTTATCCAGGATAAATTTTTCAGGTAAGAATATTGGAATGAATTTTCTTTAAATAGAATGTGTGCTTTAGTTTTCTAGATTCAAATCTTAATTCTGAGGAATTGTTCTTTAATTGTATGTTACCTTTTTGCATACAGGTGATCCCTAAAAAAATCATATTTATCTTTTTTTGAGAAATGAAACGTTTCTGTATTTTTCAGTACTCTTACAAAAGCTCCTAATCCTCTTCACATACCATAAGGATTAAATTTGTAGTCATTCCTCCATTTAATTGTTCTGATCCCTGAGGGCCAAATGGTTATAGCCCTAATTAGATCCTTAGGTTAAGCCCCAGGGTGAGAGGGAGATTAAAACATTATCTCCCTAGAAGGAAGACTGGATAAAGCTCCAGTAACTGAAGAGTGTTTAGGTCATTAAAGGTTAAGCAAAACCTTCTGGCTCTTGGAGAGATTTTATTATCATATCAAACGGTTAGAGCATAGGAGGAAAGGCATCAGCTTCCTCCTTCTTTTTGGGGAGAGAAAATTAAATAATTTTTTTCTTGTCCCTCATCTTTGGATTGTCAGGTTACTTTTAATGAGATATTTGACCTTTCTTTGATCATGTTATTTTACAGATAAGACCTGGACTAAGAATAGGCAAATATACTTATTACCTATTGTGAAGTATTTGATTACTTATCTAGGATCTAGAACATCTTATGTGCACATTTATGATAAAATTAATACAGACAAATATTAAAATCCTGATATTTGTACTTCATGTGCTGAGTTGGAAGTACTTTGAATACCACTGCCCTCTGAACTGATAAATGGACAAAGACTATAAAACGTCCAGTTATTCTTTTCCTGTCTGTGTAACTAGGTAGGTGGTGTATTAGTCTGTTCCCACAATGCTATGAAGAACTACCTGAGACTCAGTAAATTATAAAGAAAAGAGGTTGAATTGGCTCATAATTCCACAGCCTGTACAGGAAGCTTGGCTGGGGAGGCCTCAGGAAACTTACAATCATGGCAGAAAGTGAAGGGGAAACAAGCATGTCTTACATGGCTGGGAGTAGGAGGAAGAGAGTTAAGAAGTAGGTGTTACACACTTTAAACAACCAGATATTGTGATAACTCATTATCACAAGAACAGCAAGGGGAAGTCAGTGCCCATGATCCAATTACCTCCCACCCCATTCTCCAGAATTGGTAATTACAATTTGATATGAGATTTGAATGGGGACACATATCTAAACCATATCAGGTGTGTAGGTCTTAAACCAGTATCCAGAACTGATTTCTAGTAGTGTTCTGCCAAGCAGTTACTGAAGTGGTTTCATGAAGTGTAATGACTGCTACCCACCTAATGAAGCCAAGAGAAAGCACCAGAGAGTAGCAGGATTATTAATACATAGATCCTACATAGCAAGTAAGCACAGGGACATTAGGATTTCATTTACTAATCAGATAAATCACTCTTTCTTTGATTGGGAAGCCAGGAAACAGTAGTGATGTTACAGAATTCTTTCAGGGCTGCTTCACCACCCTGCAATCTCTGTGGCCACCACGACTTCTGCCTAGGGCCTCACATGGGGCTTACTTTGCCTGTTCTTCCTGGCGGGCTACGTTCCGCTCCTGCCTTGGCCTGGGTCCCACACTCATCACAGGATCCGCACACAGCCCACAGCTGGACCAGGCATGGTGTGAGTGACGTTTGTTTTGGGCACCAGTGCTTAAATTAGGAGAATCCAGCAGAGCCCAAAAACTTGGAGAGGCCAGTCACTGCAGAGCCCCAACGGGTATTATAGCTCCTACTCAGGGAGTCTGGAAGTCTGAGCACACAAGGAATGTTTCAGCTCTTTATTCCCATAGCTCACTGAGCAGGTGTATGTCACTTCTTTTATTCCCATTGGCCATAGCTCTGAGAGTCAGTCAGGAGTGTCACAGCTCTTTTATTCCTGCCCCCTGAACTTGGCCAGGCAGCCAAGATCATCACAGCTCTTTTTGTACCTGCCATTCATCAGGTTCCAGGTTCTTGTACCATGACCAAGAGGAATGAGGTACACTAGAGAGTGAGCAAGGCAGAGAACAATTTTACTGAGTGACAGAAAAGCTCTCGACAATGAGGGGAACCTGAGGTGGGTATCCCTCTGTATGAGAGGGGGCCCAAAGTGGTAGTCATCTTTGAGGTTGTGTTCAGAATTTTTATGGGCTTAGAATGGAGGACTGTGTGCTGAATGGGCCATGGGTGGGCTTGGAAAAAGCACTATTTGATTAGTTAAAAAGCATTGAGAAAGTTCTCACTCCAGTTGAGGACTCCATTTCTGTCTGCCTAGGAGATTGTCTGTCTTCTGTTGCTATCAGTGACAAAGACAGACTTTTTCTATAGAAAATACTCTTTATAATGAAACAAGAATGAAAATGAGATAATGAAAATGGTATGTCTTACATCCTATTATCTATTATGTTCATTTTAATTGCTTTACTCTTTGGCCATGCACCATTACTTTTCAAATTTTGTGAGAAGGTACTGTATATCTTTTCCTGATGAATTGCTCCTGGTGAAAAAAGTATTTTGGTGTATGCACAGTACCAATCTCAAGTCTTTATTCCATGCCAGAAGTTTGATTACTTTGCTCTATCATTTATGATGCATATTGTTTCTAAAGTACTTGTCATGTCTTTTGTTGTGTTGTTTAATATTTTTTTGCTTTCTTTTTTATTATTGTTATACTTCAAGTTTTTGGGCACAAGTGCAGAACTTGCAGGATTGTTGCATAGTTACACACATGCCATGGTGGTTTGCTGCCTCCATTCCCCATCACCTATATTAGGCATTTCTCCCAATATTATCCCTCCTTAACCTCCCCACCCTCTGCTATTCCTCCCCTAGGCTTCCACCCCCTCAACACACCCAACAGTGTGTGATGTTCCCCTCCCTGTGCCTATGTGTTCTTATTGTTCAACACTCACCTATGAGTGAGAATATGTGGTGCTTGGTTACTTATTTGTTTTCTTAGATCAGTGTATGTCTTTTCATCTCATTGTGTTGATTTAACATCTTATCTTTGTTCAATTTTGTTTGAACTGGATTTAGGTTTACCTTAGGTGCTTTGTTAGTGAGAGGTACTCAGAGGATAGTTTTTCCTGCTGTTTTATTTGTTTCCTTTTAAGCCAAATTCTTCATCTCTCTTTTTTGTGTGTATTCCACCCCTTATTTGCTACCTCCTGTTTTTACTTAGAATAACACAATTATTGCATAGATATTATACCATTTCTCTCCATCTTTCTCATGCTTGAAAGTTTCAATTCTTTTTATCTGTCATATATTTTGGGTGAACTATTCTTATCTCCCTTGTTGTCTTTTTCATTCCTTCAGTGAATATTTATCAAGCACTAGCTATGTCCCAGTGTTCTAGGTACAAAATATATAAGACACAGTGGATGATCAGAGAAAGTCTCTCTTATTATGTGTTGTTTGAGCTGGAACTAGGTTGATAAAAATGAGTCAGTCATATGACAATCTTGGGAAGAAAAATAAGTGCTCAGGTGCTGATCTTGGAGGAGCGGTTGGAATGTTTTACGGGGAAAAAAGAAAGAAAACAGGAAAAGAAGAAAACAGAGGGACACAGTTAATCAAAAGAGAATTATTTAAATGTAGATCATATAAGTTCTTATGAACCAGTATATTAGTCTGCTGGGGCTGCCATAATCAAACACCACAGACTGGGTGGGTTAAACAATAAAACTTTATTTCTTATAGTTCTGGAGGTTGGAAGTATAAGATGAAAGTGTTGTCAGGTTTGTTTTCTCTAGAGGCCTCTTTCCTTGGTTGGAAATCTGAATTAGAGACCTAGACCTCTGATTGTTTGGTCTATTTCATCAGATTGTCTCTCCCTAGCAGCTGATACCAATTCCCTAGTCAGCAAAAGAAGAAAAATAAAAGTAAGAATAATTTCTGTGGAGTCACAGGTGAAGAATAAGTGGCATTCAGCACTTCTCAGTCACCACCCCCAGCAGTCCACTTTCTTAGAAAGCCTCCTGGTTTCCATGCTTCTTATTTATTGCTCACAATAACTATCTAGACAGACCTATGCTTTTATTTCTTCAATACACATTTCTTTCATCCTGAATAGACAAAATAGATGAAGCTGTCTCCTGGGATGTTTTGCTTGATCTGAAACCCCACTTTGATGGTTTCCTCGTTCCTTCATTGTGCCGTGTCATGCATTTGCAACTGCTGCTAACATTCTCAGAATTTTTTTTAACACATTTTCTGCCCCTTACATATTTGCTTGGGAAAGACTGAATCAGTACACAAACATGTAAGAATGTTCATGTGGCTTCCTTTACACCATTACTTTTCAGATTCTATGGCAAAATGCTGTGTCTCTTTTCCTGATAAATTGCTTCTGGTAAAAAAAAAAAAAATTCTGGTATATGCAATCTTCCTTTGGTATCTGGTGGGGACTCGTCTCAGAACCTCTCTCCGTTTCCAAAATCCATGTATGTTCAAGTCCCTTATTTAAAAAGATGCTATATTTACATATAACCTATGGACATCTTTCTGTATACTTTAAATCCCCTCTAGATTACTTTTAATACCTAATACAGTGTAAATACTATGTAAATAGTTGTTACAGTGTAATCTTTGGGGAATAATGACATGAAAATGTCTCTACGTGTTTAGTATGGACACAATTTTTAAAATATCTTAATATCAATCTGCAATTGGTTGAATCCATGGATGTGAAACCTATGGATATAAAGGGCTGTCTGTAAGTATTATTATTTTGTTTGATATTGGTAGAGGCAAACATTCTGGTTTCAGTCTGCCCTAAAGTCTCTCTTAGCATCTTTTATACAGTATATTCCTGCAGTTGCTTCACATTTCGTTTTGCATTTAATGATTCAGCTACATGGCAGCCCCATACTTTCTTTAATTTTAGATTGACTTCACTTGTTATTTTTTAATTAGAAGTGTATATACTGCTGAATTTGTGTTTTTTAATCAAGAAAATGGCATAGAGCAATTAGTTGCTCGAAATTGTAAGCAAACTAAACCACGAAGTTTTCAGCATGCACTGATTCTGCGCTGACCTTTTTTGCATTCTAAATGAAGAAGGGAAGTCATAAAAGACTCTGCTGTGAATAGAATAGGCTGAGATAAGACAGGCTCAGACACACCAAAGCTAATTACCTATAGTAAGTGATTTGAAGCAGGACCAGTAAGAGATTGGGGAGTAAGCATATTAAAGCCACTGTAATAGAAGACATGCAATGAAACAAAAGAAATAATGGATGGAAATGTAATACATGGAAAGAAATTTATACAGAAGATTAAGAACATTACATTGCTATTGTTTTTTATTCTGATTAAAGTGAATGACCTTCACTGGCAGTGATTTTGAATCCCGTGTTTATGAAAGAAGAGACTTGTTCAGTAGCTGATGGCATACAGGTTGATGGTATAAAGGACAAATCTTTTTTGTCCTCCCGGCCCCACCTTTTCTCTTATCCCTCCTTTCATTGCAAAGATAATTAGATACATGGCAGAAAATTATATGGATGTGTCAAAGAGCAGGATGCTGTGGGCTATGCTTATCTAGCTGAAGGAGGATTTTCCCAGTGTCATATCCCCTTCATCAGTCACAAAACTGCTGGGCATATATATTAATAATTCTTCACTTGATAAAAGGATGTGCTGTCAGAGGACATTTTTCCAACTTGTATTGAATTGCTAGTCCCAGAAGCTCTGGCCCTCAATTGGCTGGATATTTCTATATTGGTTTGAAGTCATTTTTAAAAAATATCTTATTATAATATTCTAATAAATATAAATAATATGTCTTATTATCCCTGTGAAAGGGTTGTAATGGACCATATAGGTGTGTGGAAAAATGGAAAGTAAGTTGGGCAACAACTTGCATTGTGAACTTTACCCTTGGAGACTTATGGTAATATCCAAAACATTTTAATAAATATGTACTTGACTGATAAGGAGGAATGGAGAGACAGGTAAAATCTCATAACTGTTTTTTAATTGGGAAATAAAAGAGACCAAAAAAAAAGAGACTAGGAAATTAATCCAGTGAGAGAGTTTAACATTTTACTTTCATAGAGATTAGACTCAGGTCAAATAGTTTTTAATCTAATATGCAATGATATGACTCAGTCATTTTAGCAAAATAATAAAGCTTAAAAATTTATAAGTATGGAAAATTATATATTTTAGGATTCTGTTGTAAGACCACTAATTATAGAAATACGGAGATGTTTTACAATGCTTTGAGATCAATTTAGCAACAGCATTACAATGGAGAGGGTTTACTATCCCAGAAAAACATACCTTCTTGCTGTTTTAAACAGAAAATGATTATTGTTACACAATAAATATTGAATGATTTAAAGAAGTATTAGGCAAGCTGATAAAATAGACATCAGACTGAGCACAGGAATAAACTTGTTAGGTAACATCATAGACTTGAGCAGCCAAGGGAGCGCACAATGAGAACAGTGTCTTTTTTTTAAATAGTACTTTAAGTTCTGGGGTACATGTGCAGATCTTGCAGGATTGTTGCATATGTACACACATGCCATAGTGGTTTGCTGTCTCCATCCCCTATCACCCACATCAGGCATTTATCCCAATGTTATCCCTCCCAAACGTCCCCACCCCCTGCTGTCCCTCCCCAAGCCACCCACCTCCCAACAGACCCCAGTGTGTAACGTTCCCCTCCTTATGCCTGTGTGTTCTCATTGTTCAACACCTGTCTATGAGTGAGAACATGAGATGTTTGGTTTTCTGTTCTTGTGTCAGTTTGCTGAGAATGATGGTTTCCAGGTTCATCCATGTCCCTACAAACATGAATACATCCTTTTTTATGGCTGCATAGTATCCAGTGGTGTATTTGTGCCACACTTTCTTTGTCCAGTCTGTCATTGATGGGCATTTGGGTTGGTTCCAGGTCTTTGCTACTCCCATTCACAATTGCTACAAAGAGCATAAAATTCCTAGGAACACAGTTAACAAAGGATGTGAAGGACCTCTTCAGGGAGAACTACAAACCACTGCCCAAGGAAATAAGAGAGGACACAAACAGATGCAAAAACATTCCATGCTCCTGATTAGGAAGAATCAACATTGTGCAATGGCCATACTGTTCAAAGTAATTTATAGATTCAATGCTATTCCCATCAAACTACCATTGACCTTCTTCACAGAACTTGAAAAAAACACTTTAAACTTCATATAGAACCAAAAGAGAGCCCACATAGCCAAGACAATCCTAAGCAAAAAGAACAAAGCTGGGGGCATCACACTACCTAACTTCAAACTATACTACAGGGCTATAGTAATCAAAACAGCATGGTACTATGGCCAAAACAGAGATATAGACCAATGGAACAGAACTGAGGCCTCAGAATTAATGCCACAGATCTACAACCACCTGATCTTTGACAAACCTGACAAAAACAAGCAATGGTGAAAGCATTTTCTATTTAATAAATGGTGTTGGGAAAACTGGCTAGCCATGTGCAGAAAGCTGAAACTGGACCCCTTCCTTACACCTTACACTAAAATTAATTCCAGATGGATTAAAGATGTAGACATAGGACCTAACATCATAAAAATCCTAGAAGAAAACCTAGGTAAAATCATTCAGGACATAGGCATAGGCAAGAACAGTATCTTTTGAGTAAGAAATCTGCTGCTCAGCTGCTGCTCTGGGGCATTGTTGACTCTGCCATCATTCATACCAGTGAAGTGGCACCTCACTGGTTCTCTTCCTGCTTTACTCAGTTCTTAATTTTAGTTTCAGAATGCCTCTGATTGGTGAACCAAAGTCACATTTAGAACTCCAGATTTAAGGGATTCTGGAAAAGAAGTGTTTAGATTTTTCAGCTCATGGAGAACAGAGAAAACACTAGAGTTAAAAATATGTGTTGAATGCATTAATCTGGTATTTGTAGTTTTATACTATGAGTGTATCACAAAGATCCCTTCCATTTCTGTTTCACTCTTTATATTTCAACACATCTTCAGAGTTTTCAGTGCATTTCATTACCACAAGATAATTATTGTAGGTATGTATAGGTTATTTTTTTCATATTTGATAACAGTTTGTGAAAATACTTCTAAGACATTTATTTAGTTTCGATTAATGTATGTCAGTGGCATCAAAGTATTACATGACATAAATGCATCCCAAGGTATTTAACATATGCTATTAATATGTATTTATTTAGTTTCCTATTTTCTTCCACTGTAAATAGCACTGCAGTAAATATCCCTGATCATATATTTTTGTATGCCTTTATTTTTGTACTTTGCCCTATCAAAGGATGTGTGACTTATTGCTTAACCATTTTTTATCTTCTTTCTTATCAATATGCACCCTAAATATTATCTGAGCATACTTTTTTTTACAGATAGAAGTGGCTATGTAACTAAGTAATGTAAGCATAATTTATAGAAAATTATGTTGAAAGGAAACAATGAGCTCTTTTATGCTTTTTTCTTCATATACGAACTAAAATTTAAATGTGATGGCTGGAACACAAGTACGCATCTTGAGTCATGAGATGTAACCTGGGGGTTAAGGTGGTAGCTATGGATAGGACCCTGATTACTATATGGAGTGTTATATTAGTCAGGGTTCTCCAAAGGGACAGAACTAATAGGATATCAGTTATTAGATAGATACATAGATACATAGATAGATAGATGAGAGAGCAGTTTGTTAGGGAGAATTGGCTCACATTATTATAAGACAAAGTCCCAACAGTTCCTGCAAGCTGAGGAAGAGAGAAGCTGGTAGTCTGAAAGCTCCAAACCAGAGAAGCTGACAGGGTATCCTTCAGTTTGTGACCAAAGGTCCAAGAGTCTCCAGCAAGCCACTGATTTAAGTCCTGGAGTCTAAAGGCTGAAGATCCTTGAGTCTGATTTCCGCGGGCAGGAGGAGAAGGAGGAAGCATCCCGCTCTGGAGAAAGAAGGCAGCTAGAAGACTCAGCAAGTCAGCTTATCCCACTTTCTTCCACTTGCTTTTGTTATAGCCATATTGGCAGCCAGCTGGATGGTGCCCAGCCATTTGAGGGTTGGTCTTTGTCTCTCAGCCCACTGACTAAAATGTCAGTCTCCTCTGGTACCACCCTCACAGACTTACCCACAAACAGTACTTTACTAGCTACCTAGGCATTTCTTCATCAAGTTGACACCTAATATTCAAAAGTGACCTAATCAGATTGACTACTTCCAGCCTTATTTTAATTTGAAACTTTTACAGTGATGTGTCACATAACAACATTTGTTATCAAGAACAGACTGCATATACAATACTAGTCCCAGTAAGATCGCAGTAGAATTGAAAAATTCCTATCATCTAATACTTACTATACCATACTTTTTATTATTTTAGAGTATGTGTGTGTGTGTGTGTGTGTGTGTGTGTGTGTGTGTGTGTGTTAATTATAAAACAGTCTTGGTTGCATTTTTCAAGAGTACTCCAGAAGAAAGCATTTTTTATCATAGGAGATGACAGCTCCATGAGGGTCTTCGCCCCTGAAGACATTTCAGTGGGAAAAGATGTGGAGGTGGAAGACAGTTACACTGATGATCCTCATCCTGTGTAGGGCTAGGCTGACGTGTGTCCTTGTTTTACTTTTTAAACAAATAAAATTTAAAAAGTGAAAAAAGAGAAATGCTTATAGAGTATGAATCTGAAGAAATAATATTTTTGTACAGTTGTACAATGTGTTTATATTTTAAACTAAATGTTATTGCAAGAGTCAAAGAGTTTAAAAATATGAAAGTTTATAAAGTAATTTTATAGTATACGATGTTAATTTATTATTGAAGAATAAATATTTCAGTAAATTTAGTGTAGCCTAAATGCACTGTTCATACAGTCTATGATAGTGTACCATCATGTCCTAAGTCTTCATATTCACTCAAAACTCACTCACTGGCTTACCCAGAGCAACTTCTAGTCCTGCAAGTTCCATTCTGGGTTAAGTGTCTTATGCAGGTGCACCATGTCTTTTATACCATATTTTCATTGTGCTTTCTTCAAGGTTAGATAGATTTAAGTACACAAATATGTACCATTGTGTTACATTGACTATAGTATTAAGTACAATAATATACTGTGCAGGATTTTAGCCTAGGAGCCACCACACAGTCTAGGTATGTAGTAGGCTATACCATCTAGGTTTGTGTAAGTACACTCTGTGATATTCACACAACAACAAAATCACCTAATGATGCATTTCTCAGAACATGTCCCATCATTAAGTGAAGCACAACTGCATTTTATTTTGCCACTGCTGTATTAGACTTCTGTTACTTTTAACCATATGTTTTTTCATTTTAATCATCAAATTGTGTCCAAAAAGGATATAAACTTATTTCCATTAACAAAAAGTAAAAGCATAGTTTTTTTTTTTGCCAAATAAATAGATTAAAAATAGTGTTTCAAATTTCCATAATATCATGTTTGAGTAAGCTATAGGTGTATTTGGCCATTTCTATCTGCTATTTTGTGAGTTTTCATATCACATCGAATTGCCTTTTTCCCCTAAAATGTGTGAGAATTATTGGCATGTCATCGATAACATTGTATCTCTTAGCTGACATACTGCCTTTTTTAAAATTTTTCAAAATGTGAATCAGTAATTCCAAGTATATTTTCAAAGTTCTTTTCATTGAAATATTTTTGGTTTTAGCTAAGTGCAGTTTTAGGCACATTATAATATTAAATAACATTACTAAAAGAGGTTTTAAAATTAAAAAGAGCAGGTAATTTTGTGAAATATAATTAAAAATATATATATTTACTATAAATATAACAATTTAAAAAATGATAGTAAGACACAATGTTTTGAGTCATGTAAGGATTCTAAAGTTTATCTTAATGCACCCCATAAAGAAGCTATGAATTGGGTAATGTTGGAGTAAACAAGATGAAGACAGACTCTAAAAGGCAGGGAAAGTCAATAGGAAAGAATAAAGGATATTTTCAGCCTGTCAGTTTTTTAGCAGGTGTAGAAAGCAATAATCTTGGATGGGCTTTATAATGGGATTTACTGGGAAAAACGTAAAACTGACTGATAACCCTGCATCTTCACTATGTGGAAAATTACACATATGTTGTGGCAGGCAGAATCCTAAGATGGCCCCAAATATTCCTGCCTCCTAGTGTATACATCTTTCATAATCCACTCCTCCTTTCAGTTTGTGTGGGACATGTCACTATGATGGGATCATAAAGAAAGAGCAGTAGCAGTCTGGAGAAAAAAAACCTCCTATAGGCTTTGAAGAGGAAAAATGTCATGTTTGTAGCTAATTTTTGAGGGGAGTGAGCTCTAGGTGCTGAGGACCTCAGTCCTTCAACTGTAAGAATTGCAACAACCAAGTGAGCTTAAAAGAGAACCCCAAGTCTCAGTTGAGATCCTATTCCAGGCTGAATCCTTTGTCATTGCTCTGTGAGATGATGAGCAGAAGACCCAATTAAGCTGTGCCCTAACTCCCGACTCCTGAAAGCTATGAAACAATGAATGGCTATTGTTTTAAGTCACTAACTTTTTGTGGAAATTTTTTTTTTTAACTTTAAGTGCTGGGATACATATGCAGAATGTGCAGGTTTGTTAAATAGGTATACATGTGTCATGGTGGTTTGCTGCATCTGTCAATGTGTCATCTAGGTTTTAAGCCCATGCATGCATTAGGTATTTGTTCTAATACCCTTTTTCTTCTTCTCCCCCAACTCCCTGATGGATGCAGTTATGTTTCCCTCACTCTGCCCATGTGTTCTCATTGTTCAACTCCCACTAATGAATGAGAACATGCAGTGTTTGGTTTATTGTTCCTGTATTAGTTTGCTGAGCATAATGGCTTCCAGCTTCATCTATGTCCCTGCAAAGAACATGAACGCATTCTTTTTTATGGCTGCATAGTATTCCATGGTGTATATACGCCACATTTTCTTTATCCAGTCAATCACTGATGGGCATTTGGGTTGGTATTTTTTACACAGCAACAGAAAGCTGATACCATGTGTGTTTTGATATTTCAAATCCACTTCATGCCTTTCTGTTGACTTTTTCTATAGAATAGGAAATACGTTTTCTAAGGATTCTAGTTTCTGGGTTCCAATTGCATCTCTAACAGCTCCTACAGCTCCTCTGTGATCCCTATTGGTTGTACAGTTAAACACTTCTTTAGTTTCAGTTTAGGCTAAGCTGTCCCACTACGAGTCTTACTTCTGCCTGAGACCCCAGTTTTGATAATACCACTTCCTAGTCAAGTCACTCTAGCCTGAATTTAAGGATGGCAGCGACATTTTGCTATCATTAATCCTTAGCTTTCTGATAGGTTAACTTACTTTTTGCTTGTTGGATCTCAATTTTAGTAAATTGCCTTTGTCTGAACTATATGGCAGAATTTTGTCTTTGCCTCAATAAATCTTGACTGATACCATGAAAGAAAACAGCCTTACAAACAAAGAAAGACAACTAAATTTAAAACAAATTTAAGAGCTATTGATTTCAGGAAAATAAGAAGTTGCACCAGAAAGGAAATAATTACATGTGCTACTTGGATCAGAAGCAAATTATCATTAAAATAATAGAACACTGAATATGGAATTAACCAAAAATTATATTGCTCTAATGAGAAGATAGAGGAAAGGGAAGGTGTCTACATTCGCCCACATAAAAGTCAATAGACAACAGCTAAAATTGATGAATAGCTAACATTAGCATACACTGCTTAAAGAACATGGATGTGAAAACAGTAAGAAACAGATATTAGAGTTGAAAGTGGTTAACTATGGGTGTAGGGAGTAGGTTGCTAATATTAATTTTTTATAAGCCTTTAGCACAATTTAGAGTTATGAAATTATGTATATATACTACTTAATTAATCTCCTGATTCATTAATGCAGTATAATTATTTTGTGGAAGAATAAGTTAACATAGACAGAACTTGCTATTTATTTAATACAACTTTTAAAATCTTTCATTTATATTTGTCTAACATTTAATGATCCTCCCAAGGTATAACCTCCTTTCTCACCATTTCTCACATAAATCTCAAGGTGATGCATGAATTTTGAAAACTGTCTAAATCCCAAGGGTAAAATTACCAATGTTCTGATATTCTTTATATTTGTAAAAGTTAGAATAGCTGCTAAAGGTGTGTCTACACTCTACATAATGACACAATAAACAGGTAAAATAAGCATTAATATAGTAACTACTAAATGTTTTGACTCAGTGCCAGTTTTTCCAAGTTAAATAATACAGCCTCATAATTATCTAATTCTTCTTGTTTAATATTTATACAAAAAAAAACCACTTGGGATGTAAATGTTTTAAATAACTTTTATTGATACCCTTCACAATGTTGGCAATTACATGTGCATCTTATAGAAGTAGCTAGATTCCAAGTTTCAAAAGGAAAATATTTAATATATTGAGTCTCAGAAATAGTGGAACATGGGAGCAGAAGAGTTCATTTTTTTAGGCTCAAAAGAACAATCTTAAATTTTAGGTTAAAAGTAAATGATGTTTAAAATAATCAGAACTTTGTCAGAAATATTAGTGCATTGGTATCTTCACATTGAGATATTTCAGAATTCTGTATTGAGAATTAAATGAAGTGCTTTGTGAGAATTCACTCAGAGTGGTGGCAAAAATATTAAGGGAAAAATATTAGAAAAAGTTATGGAATAGTCTCAACCCTTCTGAAAGGCCTAAGGGTTTTCTCTATAGTTCTTGGCTGAAAGCAGCCTAAATCCCCTTCACATTTAGTTAATAAGTAAAGCAAATAGCTAGGGCATATGGGGTAGTTTCCCTAACTAATTTGTTTACTCATGTTGTCTTAAAACTAAACTTTGAGCCAGATGGCCCTCTCAGGAGGAGGTCAACCAGGGAGATTACCCTCTAATGGTGTTTGCTTTGGGCATCAAAACCTGTCCTTTAATCAACCTATAGTGGTGTTGACTCAAGCCTTTGTCAATTAAACTTTACTAAATAAATGTAAGTGTCACTGGCTAGGGAGGGCCGGAGGTTGCAACTATTTACAGCACTCTCCAGGGAGTCTGTAAGTGGCCATGGACCCTCAGTCGAACTGTTAAAGCATAAAATATCTGTGTGTCATATGCTTTATTCATCTGTTGTTGAATCAGGGTGGTGAGTGATTCATCTGTTGTGAGTGAGACCTCCACAGGTGTTGACCCTGACAGTGCTTGTCTTTATTAATCAAATATCTGGCAGGAGGTAATAATAAAGCAATTTTCTTAACATGCCAAATTATCATTGAGGCCACTTAGTATCTGAAGACACAGAAATGTAAACCCTAGATTCATAAGGAAAAAAGAGTTAATTATGTTTTCTGAGATAATATAGGAGAACAAATGAGCCTAAGGATTGTATTTCTAAAATACAAGACATTTTCTGCCTGCTCTAGTAAATGAATTTGAGACATGTTTTATGGCATGATATTTCAGTAGTCCACATTAATTGGCAGAGTAGTGTTCGATACCTAACAATGTCTCACTGTGCAATGCTATTAACACTTTTGTTCTAACACTAAACCAAAATTTGACAAATACATTACAAAAATAAACAAAAATAAAAAACAATAGCATTATTTCATAGGAACAAAATTGTGATCAAAATATTAGTCAATTAAATCATCTAATATATAGAGAAGATAAATAATCACATAATCAAGTGGCATTTATCCCAGGAATAGAGTTAAATCAATGCAATTCACCACATTTGCAGGAATAAAGGAGAAAATAATATAAAATTTTCAATAAAAGCAAAAAAAAACCCTTTTTGACTAATTTTATTAGCCATATTCAGCTAATTAGGAAAGACGATTAATTGATTAGTATAAGAGCCCCTATGAAACATCTAGTAAGAAAGATGGATTTGACTCAGAGAAATTTGCGTTACCATTCTCCATTCTAAAATCCATAGCAAAGAAATTTCTTTTCCAGTGGCAATGGTTGGCTATGTACCTTGGTGAAGAGAAGTAAAAGTTTTAGAATACAGTGATTACAATTGTCATGACTTATGGAGCTGCTTTATAATTTATAAGAATATGGGATCAAATGTTTTACAGTAATCTAAATAATCCCCTATGATTTTGATCCTAATTAGTATGTTCCTTAGAAGAAAGCAAATGTAACAATGCATATGATTTTCTTCCAAATGCTTCAACTCATTTACTGGCCTAAACTCAGTTCCGTAGGACCAACACTAATACAAAGGTGACTTGACAATTCATGAGTGGCTCCAGAGCCAGTCTGATGCTAGACACCTTGTGAGATATTACTATGCTGACAACAGCTATAAAATTTCTTATTTTCTCCATTTCATATTGCTTGGTGTCACAAACTAACTTTGAATCCTAGAGAGTTAGCTAACCTTTCTAACTCTCCATTTTCCCATCTGTAATCCCTAGCTCACTTTGTTTTGGGAATAGTTACATTAATTTAGGTGGAGACACTTAATGCAGTTTCCAGCTTGTAATTGATTGTCAATAAACATAAGTTTCATTGATTCTTATGCAATGATATTGGGAAGATGATTTGAGTTAATATAAGATAAATAATATATGCCACATTCACTACTCTTAAGCATTGGCTCTCATCCCAGGGCAATATTGTCCCCCAGGAAACATGTGTCAATGTCTGGAAGAATTTTGGTTATAACAACTGTGAAGGAAAGTAGTACTCATACGTCTTGCATCTATTGGGTTAAAGCTAGGGATGCTACTTAACATCATACAAAGCACAACATAGTCCCAACAAATAATTATTGGGCTCAAATGTCAATAGTATCCTGCTCTAAAGGAACTCACCATGTGAAATATTAAAGCATTTTCCTGACTTAAATCAGTAGCAAAACTGAAAAAACAACCCAGTAAACTTGTTACATCCTAGCATTCCTTTCTGACAGTGGTTTGAGGAAGATTCCTTTCGTATTTTGCCTGGATCCCCACTGGGAGACTTTCTAGGAAAAGCTGGGAGTTCTTACAGACCGAATCCTCAGCAATATCAACAGCCTCTGCTGGTTATGGAGACTCAGCTTTGTCTGAGGCAATGTTCTGTGTAAAATGTCCGGGCTCAGTCACACAGTCGTCTTTTCTTTCTAACACATAGCTTACTACTGTCAGACAAGTTGTGACCTTATCTGTACTTTACAGGGCAAAATTACTAGCAGAGCATAGATTAGCCACAATGAATGTAGCAGTTCTGCAATAAATATGCCACAGAACAAAATGACTTACTATTGATATCAAGTTAAAAAACTAGGTGGATAGGGTACCTAGTCACTTGATTTGTGTGACAAGGGATGTAATTTTTATGATTTATTTAAGAAAAGAATTCCTACATCTTTTTAAAATAAAGCGTGCTATACAATGAAGAAAATGTATTTTTATGAGGGCACTTTAGGAACACCTTGGCATTTCTTTTATTTTTTTATTAGACTTTTTGAAAGTTTCTCCTCAATGCTTTTATAAATCAGTACTTGCCTTAAGAAATACAGATTCTCGGCAACCAACAGAATAGGAAAATGTTTTTGCAGTTTACCCATCTGACAAAGGGCTGATATCCAGAATTTACAAAGAACTAAAACAGATTTACAAGAAAAAAAAGCCCATTCAAAAATAGGCAAAGGATATGAACAGACACTTTACAAGACATACATGAGGCCAACAAACAAATGAAAAAATGCTCATCATCACTGGTCATCAGAGAAATGAAATTAAAACTACATTGGGATACCATCTCACACCAGTTAGAATGGCAATCATTAAAAAATCTGGAGACAGCAGCTCCTGGAGAGGATGCGGAGAAATAGGAACATTTTTACACTGCTGGTGGGAGTGTAAATTAGTTCAACCATTGTGGAAGACATTGTGGCAATTTCTCAAGGACCTAGAAATAGAAATTTCATTTGACCCAGCAATCCCATTACTGGGTATATATCCAAAGGACTGTAAATCGTTCTACTATAAGGACACATGCACACGAATGTTCATTGCAGCACTGTTTACAATAGCAAAGACCTGGAACCAACCCAAATGCCCATCGATGATAGACTGGTCTGGGAAAATGTGGCACATATACACCATGGAATATTATGCAGCAATCAAAAACAATTGGTTTGTGTCCTTTGTAGGGACATGGATGAACCTGGAGAACATCATTCTCAGCAAACTGACCCAAGAACAGAAAATGAAATACCGCATGTTCTCACTCATAGGTGGTTGATGAACAATGAGAACACATGGACACAGGGAGGGGAGCACAACACACTGGGGTCTATTGTGGGGAATAGGGGAGGGACAGTTGGGGGCAGAGTTGGGGAGAGATAGCATGGGGAGAAATGCCAGATATGGGTGAAGGGGAGGAAGGCAGCAAATCACACTGCCACGTGTGTACCTATGCAACTATCTTGCATGTTCTTCACATGTACCCCAAAACCTAAAAGGCAATAAATAAAGAAATACAGATTCTACATACTTCCCCAAATCACTGAAAACTTGTATAAGATAATCACAATTGTTTACTATCAGCAAATAATAAATTGTGTAGGATAATAAAACTATACTCACAAACTTTTTTCTCAAGTTATCAAAAACTGAAAAAGTAAACTTAGGCAAAAGGAAACAATTACTTAATAGCAATTTGGCAGATTTCTTCAAGTTTCCCTTAACCTGTACTAACAAGAAATATAATAATAAAGTATATAAAAATGGCAGTAAAATATAGTTTGCAAATTTTCCCAAGATGGATTCAACCTAACTACCCAACATACCAATCATGCAGACTGGTGTTAACCTACTAGCTGAGGGCTTAAAATAAATTGCTATATGGGTCTAATACCATTTTAAAAAGAATGTTTATTTGACCTTTTTTATCAGAATCATCCACTATTTTGTCATTACATTTTAAAAAACTATTTTTAATAATATGTTTCAAGCTTATGGTTGGTAATTAAGAGCACATGATCCTAGAAAAATGTGTAAACATTTTCCTGGTCTTCTTGTCAAACTCCACTCTACTTGCCTCTCAGAGAAATTTATTAGTCAATAGTTTCTATCACTAACTTAGTAAAATTGTCCTTCTGCCTTTTGCATCACCTGCGAACAGTGACATTTCCTTATGCACTCACCCTATGGTGAACAATATGACAGTTCCCAGGATTTCAGAAATTGTAGTGTAAATTTGTGTCCAGGCCATCTTCATCTGTTGCAATTCCAGATTCCTCTTGTGCTTTCTCTCATCCAATCTATTTTCTCATCTTTCTTCACAACAGTAAAATGGGAAGAGAAAAAAGATAAGAGAAAATATCTTCACACTTGTGTGTCATGGTTTTCCTGACTGGCAGAGAAAAATGGCATCTGTTGTTTCCTCTTACTCCTAATTCACATTCTATTTCTTCTTTCTCTCTCAACTACCACTTAAAGTTGCTGCGTGTGTGTGTGTGTGTGTGTGTGTTGGGTGTGTGTGTGTGTTGGGTGTGTGTGTGTGTGTGTTGGGTGTGTGTGTGTGTTGGGTGTGTGTGTGTGTGTGTGTTGGGTGTGTGTGTGTGTGTGTGTGTTGGGGGTGTGTGTGTGTGCATGCACCTGTGGTGTGTTTTAATATCCACACTTTCCCCAACAGCATGCCAGCCTCAAAGTCTTGATATAATGTCTTCAGTAAGCTTAAATTTTTATCAAGCATTTTAAAGGCTCATCTTCAAGCAGATTTTGTATTTATTTTAATCTTGTAAGGAGAAAAATGGTAAGGGTTTGGCCACCTGAATGAAATGGAGGGTGAAAAGAGGGAGGAGAAGGAAAAAAATATAAGAAAAACATGTAAATGTATTTGTTTATCCTCAGACAAATGTATTTGGAAATTCTAATCCTAATCCTGGAAGAAAAAATAAAATTATTTTTGTATAAAAGGTATTTTATGACACCATCAATTCTATTAAATTTCTCATAAACAGACAAATCTGATTTGCAATAGATATTCTGCAGAAATAAAAACTTAAGGAAGAAATATTGAAAAATAAAGATTTAAGTTAGGATATTATTTTCTGAATTTTAATACATGCTTTTAGAAAAAAAAGTTCTTCACTAAAGTAAACTACTGTCCTTTATCCACAAAAATAAGAAAGAATTTTTTTTTGAAACAAAAATTAAGATTGCAAGTTTGTGCATCTTGACCAACTCTTTACGATATCCCCCATACCAAACCCCTGATAACAACCTTTCAACTCTATTTCTATGAATTCATTTTTTTTTCACATTCTACACATAAGTGCAATCACATCATATTTTTCTTTCTGTATCTGGGTTATTTCACTTAGCAAAATGTCTTCTTGTTTCATCTATCTTGTCACAAATGATGAAATTTTCATCTGTTTTAAGACTGAGTAGTATTCCATTGTGTAAATATACCACATTTTCTTTATCTATTTATCCACTGAAGAATACATTGGTTGTTTCCATGACTTGGCTATTGTGAATAATGCTGCAATGAACATGGGAGTGCAGATATCTCTTTGAGGTACTGATTTTATTTCCTGTGACTATACCCAGAAGTAGACTTGCTGAATTATATGATATTTCTAGTTTTAATTTTTCTAATAAATTTCATAATGTTTTCCCTAGAAACTACACCAGTTCATACTTCCCAGCTGCAATATGTAATGGTTTCTTTTTCTTCACAATCTTTCCAATATTTTTTATCTTTCATCTTTTTGATAATAACCAATCTAACAGATATGAGCTGATGTCATAGAGGTTTTGATTATTTACCTTTCCTTGATGATTAATGATGTCTACCTTTTAATATGCCTATTAGCTATTGGTATATCTTCCTTGCATAAATGTCAATTCAGATCCTGTGTCCATTTTAATATGTTTATTTATTTGCTATTGAATCATGTGAGCCCCTTGCATATTTTGGAAATTAACCCCTTAGAGGATATATGGTTTGCAAACATTTTCTCCTATACCATGAGTTGCTTTTTATTTTGTTAATTGTTTCTTTTTCTGTGCAGAAACATTCTCAGCCATGTGGAACTGTGAGTCAACTACCACATTTTTTAAAAAATAAGTCACCCAGTCTCAGGCAGTTTTTTATAGCAGTGTGAGAATGGACTAATACACCACTCTTATCTCCAATTGAAATAAGATTCTAGAGATAGAATATTTATATATTAAAATTATTTATAAATAACATGTAAATCAGATCTCTGTTTTGAATCTCAGACCTCAAGTTGTCATATATTCTGAGTTATAGGTAAGCTTAGGGCTACAGGGAGGTTTCTGCTACTTACGTTTTTATAATTTTCTAATAACTTAGAAAAATGTTTTGTCAATCTGCGAATTGAAGAATGACTATTCTCTTATATATTTCCAGAAATATAAACAAAACAAAAAAATTCCCTTAGAAGTTTATATAATGCTTTTCTCTAGTCTAATAATAATCCCTAATGCAACTGTCACCTAGATGTGTGGCATGGATGACAAGTAGCAATTTTCAAAAAGCAACTTGAACATATCCTTCAGTTTCACACAATTCAAAAACATATTTAAATATTTGGTTTTATTGTAATGTCAACAGTACAACTTTTTTTAAAAAACTACCTTTTTCATTTCCAAATATTTAAACAATAGTATTGATGAAGAGTGTTAGAAACAACGTAATAAGTTTTTCGATTTTGTTTTTGTTATTTTTTTTTTTCTTTCTTATGGGCATGCTGTATATTATCATGGTTTTGGGGGTTTTATTTATTGTTGTTGTTGTTGAGCAAAGCCCAACAACAATAAACAAAACCTCCAAAATCATTATTTCTACTTTTATAATTAAGAATGTTGCAGACTTTAGTGGCCTTAAGTAGCTAAGTACAGGGCTTTCATTATTTATTCACACAATAATGAAAATTATGACTAATGAGTTGTATTTTTGTTAATGCATACTCAGATGTTCAAAGAAAATATAATTAGTTTTGTTTTCTACATCTTCTTTGTCAGAAGCCTGTTGAATGAAATAACAACCATTGCCTCATGTGTATATTCAGAACAATCCAGTAAATTCCTTCATATCCAGAGATTTAAACTGTTTCTTCATGTTTGCGCACCTGTTTCAAATGATGTAATCAGCACAGGGTTCTTCTCATTCCACTTGCTCTTCCTAAAAGACATTTCATGTGCTGGTTATAAGGTTCATATGACCTCGTGGTAGTGTCAGGAGATAGTAGGCAACAAATAATTTTCTCTGCATCATTCCTAGTCTCTTCTGAATTGTGCCAGGTCCTTTCTTTTCCTTTTACTCATTGTCACTGAGGGGCAGTTGATTTCTTTGGTTCATTTAACACTTTGTGGACATCTTTTATGTAGTGTATAGTTTCAAGCACTTCATCCCAATCCAGGTGTAAGATGATTCACTGCAAGCCTTTTCCAGGAAAAAGACATAATTGTTTTGAATCCTATGTACACCTTTCAGAAGTAGTAGGGATCTAGGGGCTACTTCAGGCTAATATTTTGAACCACTCTCATCTAGTGCCACACGATGTCTTATATGCTATGCTAAATACAGCCACATCCTAGTGGCCTGCAGCCTTCTCAAACTTCTAGATAATCATGTCTCCAACCACTACCTCTTATGTTCTCAAGATCTACTTTTACTACCTGGCCATTTCCATAAAATAAATATATGAACGGGGATGTTTAAAGTTTACTGCCACATTTAAATGCGTTATTTCCCTCCCTTAGTGGGTGAATCTCCTATGCCCTTTTGAAGAAGAGAACTTTTCTATATCATCTTTCTCCTTTCTGAGATGACGTTCACTCCATCTTTTTTTTTCCTGAGGCCCAATTGCAGGTAGGAAAGAGCAAAGGATAAACACTCTTCCAGCTAAGAGAACATACATTAAGGGATATTTAAAAAATACTATTTCTGGTTTGTACAAATCATTTTTCCTTATCTAGATTTTTAAATAAATGTCAATAAATAGGCATTTTAAAGTTAGGTCATTATTTTGTTATTGTAATATTAAAATATTATGTTATTATCTATATTTAAATATATTTTCTGAAATAACTAAGTGAGTTATGGGAAGCAAAATATAATGGTCATGTATGGTCTAGGTAAGAGAAAAGCAAAGTGAAGAAATAATTTAAGAAAAATACTTCAGTGTTAACAACATCGAAGTGGAGTGTCTGATTTCATGGAGTTATACCAGCTCTTTTGTTTCCACCACTTAAAATGAATGTAGCTAGGCTGTTGTATTTTAAATAATCATCATCCTCATCATTATCACCATTATCAGATCATTATCATAATCATCACCATCATTTCACTACATTGTATACTGTTGGAAGAAAACATATTTGAAATGGCTTTTCAAAGTCTGTCAGTGTCATTATGAAATAATAAACTCTCCAAACAGGAGAGTAGAAATATTTTATGACTGCTGTTCTTGTCTTTGGCATGAAACATTTGTGTTAGTAAGCTTTCCCCAGTAGCTATAATTTGCACTTATTTACTGGGTAATTTTATACAACAGTGAGGTAACAAATAGCTACCTGTGGTGATAGTAGATCAGTCACTCTAACTGTAGAATGAAAAGGAGATTTATAGAATTAATGTTTAAAACTCCAAAATGTATTTACTTTCATTAAAATAGATTCATTTAAATTTTCTTTCTTTGAAAATAGGTTTGCTGCTGAATTCAGTTTATTAATAGAGGGAGGGCTCAATCACATTTTGCGTCATTGCTTATTTAATAACAGCTTACTGTTTGTATTTATTTGAACGATATTCACTACTGGATTAAAGACAGGCATAGTTCATCAGCCAAATGTCCGTCTTGTCTCTTTTGTGAGAACTCAGCTCCAGGATGTAGTTTTAAAACTTTAAGTGGCTTGTACTCAATAACAAGGGTAAGTGTGTAGCAAACTTATGAGCATTCTCATGACCTCTGCATAGACAACTCTCTGAATTCAGAATGGTTTCATTCAGTGGATTTGCTGAGGTGGTGTCAACCAGAGCAAGATATTGGAGTGTTGAGTATCTAAGAGGTTAAAAAACAGATGTCCAAAGAAATCCCACCCCTCTGTTTATTGGATGGTTTCCCTAGAAAAGTACCACACCTGATTAAGCCCACTTTTCTGTCTTCTCGCTAGTTGCACTCAACCACCTAAGTGTGACTAGTAAAAATAAAAAAGAACACAGTGTTCTCCTTAACTCTCTAACTTCAAATTGATAAACAGATTGTTTTCACTGGGCCTTTGTTATCTAGCAAAACTAAATAGACTCTTCCACTCTCCAGGGATTTTCCATTTTCTCTTTATACCTTGGACTCAACAGACTCTCCCTGATCCTAATTCTAAACTTAGTATATCATTTCTTACTTCAATGAAAAATAAAATTTTTGATTATGAAAATAATAGGCTAGATAATCTATTCTTTGAATGTATATTAAAATAAATGTGTATATATAGAATTGTTTAAAAAACGTCTGTATATCATCTAAAATAATATGTTCTCAAGCCGGGCACGGTGGCTCACACCTATGATCCTAGCACTTTGGGAGACTGAGGTGGGTGGATCACCTGAGTTCAGTGGTTCAAGACCAGCTTGGCCATCATGGTGAAACCCCATCTTAAAAAAATATATATGTTCTCTCAGTTGTAGATACGCTATTTATTTTGAAACATTGGTTTAATAATAAGGAATAAATCTATTATACTGGAAACAAGTAATTATTTCGTCAAAACAGAACAAGTAGTAGATGATTGTAACATATAATTCAAAAGGTACAAAAGGGTAGAAAGTAAAAAATAAGTCTCTCCTTTCTGTCCCTAGATTGTCCTAAGACAACCACTGTCACTAATTTATAATGCATAACTCCAGTGGCATTTTATATTTATATAATCAAATGTGTATGTAATCCAAATTCTCATTGCATTTTAATTATTCTAAGCTATACAGTTTTTTTTTTTTTTTTTTTTTGACACGGAGTTTCGCTCTTGTTACCCAGGCTGGAGTGCAATGGCGTGATCTCGGCTCACCGCAACCTCCACCTCCTGGGTTCAGGCAATTCTCCTCCCTCACTCAGCCTCCCGAGTAGCTGGGATTACAGGCACGCGCCACCATGCCCAGCTAATTTTTTGCATTTTTAGTAGAGACGGGGTTTCACCATGTTGACCAGGATGGTCTCGATCTGTTGACCTCGTGATCCACCCGCCTCGGCCTCCCAAAGTGCTGGGATTACAGACTTGAGCCACCGTGCCCGGCCCTAAGCTATACAGTTTTATTCCACATTTTAATGTGTCTAAAACTGGAAAGAATTTTATTAGCAATGACATCTTGCAAACCCTGTTGACCAGGTGTTACATGATATGATTGTATTGCTTGTGCGCGCATAAACTGAATTTCATTCCTCTTGGCTGATCTATCAAATGTTTTTACTTTTAACCAACATATTGAAATAATATGAGTTCTGATTGTCACCTAACATCATTCCATGACATCTTTTCACCTGTACAATAAAATACGAAGCATCAAAATGTGTAGAATGGATGTCAGTATTCAGAGGGAAATTCTAGAGAGAGAATGGATGTACATTTAAGAAATTCAGAATATCTGCCCACTTTTTAATGGGGTTGTTTCTTTTTCTTCTTGTAAATTTGTTTAAGTTTGTTGCAGATGCTAGATATTAGACCTTTGACAGATAAAACATAGTTTGCAGAAACTTTCTCGCATTCTCTAGGTTGTCTATTCATTCTGCTGATTTTCCTTTGCTGTCCCGGAGCACTTAAGTTTAATTAGATCCCATTTAAATTTTTTTATTTTGTTGTAATTGCTTTTGGCAACCTCATCATGAAATCTTTGCCCATTCTTTCTCCAGCATGGTATCCCCTAGTTTGTCTTGCAGGATTTTTATAGTTTCGGGTGTTACATTTAAGTCTTTAATCCATTTTGAGTAATTTTTGTTTATGGTGTAAGTAAGGGGTCCAGGTTCAAACCTTTGCAAATGGCTAGCCAGTCATCTCAGTACCATTTATTGAATAGTAAAGCCTTTCTTCATTGCTTGTCTTTTTTTTTTTTTTTTTTAAGTTTGTTGAAGATCAGATAGTTGTAGGTTTGCTGCCTTATTTCTGGGGTGTCTATTTAGTTCCATTGGTCTATGTGTCTGTTTTTGTTCCAGTATCATGCTGTTTGGGTTACTGTAGCCCTCCAGTATAGTTTGAAGTTGAGTAGTTTGATGCCTCCAGGTTTGTTCTTTTTGCTTAGGATTGCCTTAGCTATTCAGGGTCTTTTTTACTTAGTTTTTAAAAGAGTACATATATGTGGCCAACATCATATGGAAAAAAGCTCAACGTCATTGATCATTATTAGAGAAATGCAAATCAAACCACAATGAGATACCATCTCACACCATTCAGAATGGTTATCATTAAAAAGTCAAAAAATAACAGATGCTGGCAAGCTGTGGAGAAAAAGGAATGCTTATATACTGTTGATGGGAGTGTAAATTAGTTCAGACATTGTGAAAGACAGTGTGGTGATTCCTCAAAGACCTAGAAACAGAAATACCATTTGACCCAACAATCCCATTACAGAATTATTGCAAACTCTGTTGACCAGGGAATACCCAAAAGGATACAAATTATTCTATTATGAAGATGCATGTGTATGTTATTGCAACCCTGTTCACATAGCAAAGACATTGAATCAACTTAAATGCCCATCAATTGTAGACTGCCTAAAGAAAATGTGTTAGAGATACACCACAGAATACCATGCAGCCAAAAAAACAAAGGAACCAGATCATGTCCTTTGTAAGAACATAGATGGAGCTGGAGTCTATTACCCTTAGCAAACTAGAGCAGGAACAGAAAACCAAATACTGCATGTTCTCACTTATAAGTGGGAGGTAAATGATGAGAACACATGGACACATAGAGGGGAACAGCACACACTGGAGCCTATTTAAGGATGGAGGTTGGGAGGAAGGAGAAGATCAACTAAGAAAAACAACTAATTGGTACTAGGCTTAATACCTGGGTGATGAAATAACATGCACAACAAATCCCCAAGTTTGCCTATATAACAAAACTGCACATGTGTCCCTGAACTTAAGAGTTAAGGAAATTTAGCATCATCTATGTCCTTGAGTATGTGAAAAGACACAGAATCAATGTTTCCAAAGCAAAAGTGACTTAGAAAAATAGCTCATTAATGTTAGTTTTAACATAATTCTTTCTGTATACACAATAGTAATATATAATCAAACTTCATGCCTAAAGTATTAAAAAGCTGTTTTAGTATGTGTTAAGTAAAATTTCCAAAAGGTAAGGAAGCATTATGTCATAGTTTAATTGGCAGTAATTTTTTTTCTTTTTAGTGTTACATAAAATAATGACTCTTCTTATTGCATTTTAGATCTATTGAAGGGGTGTGTGTGTATGTGTGTATACATTACACAAGCAGTTGGATCTTATCACCCTATAATACACCTTGGTTTCTTTTCTTTATTTATCTGAGTAATCCATAACACTACATATAGGACTATACAGAAATCTATGGTAAGGATGTATTATAATATATTTAATCAATATTTTGAATATCATTTTTTATTTTTAGTCTGTGTTATTAATAACATGGTAGCTGAAATATAACATATGTGTTATTTCATAGAAGAACAAAACACAAATAATATAAATTTATGGAAGTTAAATTGTTGGGTCAAAAAAGGGATATACTTCAAATTTTAATACATATACCAATTTTATGTTTTCTCTTTCTTTCTTTCTTTTTCTTTTTATTTCTTTCTCTCTTTCCTTCCTACTTTCCTTCTTTCTTTCTTTCCTTTCTTTCTCTCTCTCTTTCTTCCTTTTCTTTGCTGTTCTTAGTTTTATTTGTGGCACTGTTGGAAATGAGTAGCAGAGCCCCCAGATATCTCTGTTGGTGACCTGCTCATAAGGCAGGGCACAAAATGATTCCGTGATTCTTTTTTTTTTTTTTTTTTTTTTTTCTGAGAGAATTTCACTATTGTTGCCCAGGCTGGAGTGCAATGGCGTGATCTTGGCTCACTGCAACCTCCGCCTCCCAGGTTCAAGTGATTCTCCTCCTTCAGCCTCCTGAGTAGCTGGGATTACAGGCATGCGCCACCATGTCCAGCTAATTTTGTATTTTTTTTAATTGTACCTTAAGTTCTAGGGTACAAGTGTAGATCTTGCAGGATTATTACATAGGTATACACATGCCATGATGGTTTGCTGCTTCCATTCCTCCATCACCTACATTAGGTATTTCTCCCAATGTTATCCCTCCCCAATATCCCCTCCCCCTCCTATGCCTTCCCTCACCCCCCACCCCCAACAGACCCCATCATGTGATTGTCTTCTCCCTGTGTCCGTATGTTCTCATTGTTCAACACCCACCTATGAGTGAGAAGATGAAGTGTTTGGTTTTCTGTACTGTGTCAATTTGCTGAGAATGATGGTTTCCAGATTCATCCACGTCCCTGCAAAGGACATGAACTCATCTTTTCTTATGGTTGCATAGTATTCCATGGTGTATATATGCCACATTTTCTTTATCTAGTCTGTCACTGATGGGCATTTGGGTTGGTTCCAGGCCTTTGCTATTGTAAACAGTGCCACAACAATCATATGTGTGGATGTATCTTTATAATAGAACAATTTATAATCCTTTGGGTACATACCCAGTAATGGGATTGCTGGGTCAAATGATATTTCTAGTTCTAGATCCTTGAGGAATCGCCACACTGTTTTCCAAAATGGTTGGACTAATTTAGACTCCCACCAACAGTGTAAAAGCTTTCCTATTTCTTCAGATCCTCTCCAGGATCTGTTGTCTTCATATTCTTTTAGTGATCGCCATTCTAACTGGCATGAGATGGTATCTCAATGTGGTTTTGATTTGCATTTCTCTAATGACCAGTGATGATCATTTTTTTCATATGTTTGTTGGCCTCATAAATGTCTTCTTTTAAAAAGTGTCTATTCATATTCTTTGCCCACTTTTAGATGGGTTTGTTTGTTTTTTTTCTTGCAAATTTGTTTAAGTTCTTTGTAGATTCTGAATATTAGCCCTTTGTTAGATGGGTAGCTTGGAAAAATTTTTTCCCATTGTATTGGTTGCTGGTTCACTCTGATGCTTGTTTATTTTGCTCTGCAGAAGCTCTTAAGTTTAATATATATCAATTTTCTATAGGTATGGTACCTATTTAAGCCCTACAAATAGTATATATGTTTGCCTAATTTCCTCTCACTTTAAACCCTAAAAACAGAATTTTGCATGTCAGATTCTAAACAGTGAATCTGTTGGGTAGATAGTGGTAAGGGTGTGGAAATACATTATATGAGCAGGAATGTTCTTATTGGAAATTACTGAAACTCATCTTGAGTACAAATAAACAAGAATAATAAAAGAAATACATGAAACAAAGGGATTTACTGAAACGAGTTGAAGGGCCTCACTGAATTAAATAAATATATACTGTAAGTAAGGTATCTCTGTGGTCCCCAGGGACTGGTATCAGAAACATTGTGAAACTAGAATTCTCTTTTTGATCTAATCTCTTCTTTTCTCAGAGTGCCAGATTCACTTCCTCGAGCTTCTTCCCAGAAAGAGAATTTGTCTATTATAATTTCTAGGTTCTTATTCTAGTATCTGCAATTCAGGTGTAGAAAAAGAGATTCTGGGGCTATCAACTGAAGAAGAAAAATAAGAAAAGCCAGAATAAGTGTGGCTTTAGTCCCTTGCCTACCTCTTGGGAAACTTCTATAGACAGGAGAGTGACATATATTATTCATCTAGCCCAGTTCATGTCTCTATTCTATGTTGTCAGGGTAATGGGAACCAATGCCACCACAGTGTAATTTGATTGGTGGTAACTTTCTTTTGTCCCTTAAATTACCTGCATGGGTAGAAACACCTTATCTTATTCTAAGTTTGGTACTGTTTACTGGCTAGTGTAGGAAAATGTGTTTGAGCAGAGATAAGAATTGGTGTGTGTGAAGCAAGAGAATGAAATGAATAGAGAGGGAAAAAGGAGGGAAAGGATGAGAGAGTGAGAGTAGAATGAATTATTGTAGAAGGAGGTGCTAACCAGTGAGGAAAGAATAGCAAGGAGAAGCTGCAGCACAGCAAAGGAATAAAGAATGACAGACCAAACTGAATAAGATAATTGTGGCAAAAATGAGACAAAAAGTAGACAAGAAAAGTTTGAAATGATGATAAATTCCAGATGGAATTGCTCCAAACTGTTTTTCTTTTTTTTCTTTTTCTTTTTCTTTTCTTTCTTTCTTTCTTTTTTTTTTTTTTTTTTTTTTTTTGAGATGGAGTTTTGTTGTTGTTACCCATACTGGAGTGCAATGGCGTGATCTCGGCTCGCCTCAATGCCCGCCTCCTGGGTTCAAGCAATTCTCCTGCCTCAGCCTCCCGAGTAGCTGAGACTACAGGCATGCACCACCATGCCCAGCTAATTTTTGTATTTTTAGTAGAGACAGGGTTTCACCGTGTTGACCAGGGTGGTCTAGATTTCTTGACCTCGTGATCTACCCGCGTCGGTCTTCCAAAGTGCTGGGATTATAGGCGTGAGCCACCACACCTGGCCCAAACTGTTTTTCACTCTGCAGTTTGGTGAAAACCATGTCTTCCTGAAGGGTTATGACATTAGTTTGAAAGACAGCATTAGATAGAAAGTCCTGCATACTTGGAAGGATAAGAATAAGATTTTACTAACTTTTTTTGCAATATTGGTACCTGGCTGGATATAATTGAGAATGCTCCTTATCTTATAATTGTGTGGTAATGCACAGAGAAATGTGCCCAAATTCAACTACAATGCAGTTTATACATCTTTTAGCTGTGAAGAGCAGAGCACCAAGGAAAGTTAATACTCTTGGCTCTAAGAGAATTAGAATTACAAGAAAGAAAAATAGCCTATAGATGTCGTTTTAGGGAACTCTAAGAATTTGCTGTGTAGAAACTTTATACAACAGAAAATAATTGCTCTCATTCAAATAAGAGAAAGAAAAATAGAACAAAAAACAACAACAAACAGCCAAAGGTCATATCAGACATTATTTAGTTGATTCCATTTCTACTTGTCAATGGGTTTCTTAGGAATACTGTAAAAACAAGCTTTTATGGTAGCCAGTGTGAACAGTTTTTATTCCTATAAAATGAATTTTCTCATAACAGACTATGGAAATTCTTGTCTCATGATGGCTTTTTGAAATAAAGTCACAAATTATTTATATAGAAATACTGTAGTTTTTATTTGTGCAGTAATGTTTTGCAGAAAGATTATTTTAAATATCCAATTTTTTTTATATTTTTAACCTTTTTATTCCAACAGTTTAAATCCAGAATAGACATTGGTTTCCTAAGGTTGATCAATTTACATTCTAAGTCCTCAAGTCTGACAGTCTGAACTGATTATTTCTTGGTTAATGGCTGGTGGGGTTTCCTGACATAATACTTGTGTTTTTCTAAAAAGATTGAATTGTTGGTTATTAGAATATTGATAGGTTATAATTTAGTTAGTAGTATCCAAGAGCTACCAACAGTGATTATAAAAACTTACATGTTTACCAGCATTATAGGAGAATGAAGGAAAGATAGTAGAGATTTTCTGATGCTGTATATTGACAGTTTTCTTATTATGATGAGATATTTTTTTGAATGGTAGAGATCAGCAATTGAGTAATTTATACAAAATCATTTGTAGGACAGTTAAGAGTTCAGAAAACTTCAATTCACTATTATAACATCTTTCTTGCATTATATAGCAAAATATCTTAATTATTTTGATTAGCCTCTAATGAAAGTAAAATAATTGTATTTCTTATAAGATACTGGTAAATGCATATACTAAGTATATTTGTGATATGTGTGTTTTTAAATAACCTCTTCTAAAAATTAAAACCAGAATATTTGTCCTACAAATTATAACATGAATAAACAGAATAAAGATGTATCATATATTGAGAACACAATAGAAAAAAAATGAGTGAGAAAACATTAAAAGTAGAAGTCATTAATTAGAAAAAGCCCAACGTAGTGTGATAATTATAGTAATGAAATTATGTGGCCCAATGTTTTTTCTATCAAAAGATGATAGTCTCACATTTGAATGTAAAAACAATTCTACAATATGCTATTTGCAAGATCTGCATTTAAGAAAAATAATCGGATTTCCAAGATGGCACGATAGAAACAACTCAGAATTGCAGCTCTCAGTGAAGGCGCAGAGGGTGAGTCCTAGCCGCATTCTCAGATGGACCTTTGGTGCCCACAGAACGAGGAAATTCCCAGGTGTAGGAGAGACACGGGATGCCAGCGCAGCCAGTGTTTTGGGTCATGCGGCCAGTTCGGCTAGCGCCACAGTGCAGCGGCACCCAGCACAAAACTCACTGGTCTGGGTGCCCTGTTAAATCAGCAATCTGAGATTTGGAAGGGCAGACTGACATGTCCATCTGATTAAATGGGACTTGGACAATGAGCCAGACCAGGAGATTCCTGGGAAGCATGATTTGAGCTGGTGCAGAGGTCAGCAGCATGGGGGATCGCACGGATCCCAGTGTCCTATCAGCAGGATACTGGGGTGCCAGTGAGAGAGTGAACCATTCAAACTGGTGAGAAAAAGAGAGAGAGAGAGGACGGACTCTGAGGCAGGGAGCCAGGTGATCGGGCTCAGTGGGTCCTACCCTCACGGGGAGAAGCAGGGTGGTGATTGGAGGCGCTCAGGGTTGAGAGTTTTGCTGCAAGCTCAGCTGAATCCAGGGCGGTGCAGCCCAGTGGGGGAGAGGCGTCTGCCACTACAGACGCAATCCGCCCCTATTCAAGTATATGCCCAGTGCTGATGAAGCCTCCTGTTGCCAAGGCAACCCGCCATAACAGAGAGACTCCGCCAGCAGGGCGGAGTGCACCACAGTAGAACGGAGCACCACAGCAGCAGGGTGGACCCACGCTAGCAGGGGGGAGCCTCGGCAGGCAAATAGTGAATAGACTACCTCCTAGCTGGGCAGGACAGTGCAACAGATACTTATAAAGAAAGACCCAACTCCCTGAGACAGAGCATCTGAGGGAAAAAAAGGGGGGACTTTTTAAGTTCTGCTGCAGAATACCGAAACACAGGAGCCCAACAATACTGCATGAACAACGGGGCTCAGAGCTTAGCACTGGAGCTCCTATAAAGTACAGACCATCTCCTCAAGCAGCTCCCTGACCCCTGTATATCCAAAGAGTCACCTAAAAAAAGGACTAATCAGACTGACATTTGGCAGGCATCATTCTGGGACTAAGATAGCAGAAGAAGAAACTGGTAGCATCCCTCACTCTTCCACAGCTGCTACAGGTGTACCCCAGACAAGCAGGGCCTAGAGTGGACCTCAGCACTTGTACAGCAGCGCGGCTAGACCATTAGAATGAAAACTAAGTAACAGAAATACTTCATCATCAACAATCAGGGCAACCACGCAGAGACTCAATTGAAAAATCAGCAACTACTAAGACAACAGGTGGATAAATCCACAAAGATGGGAAGAAACCACTGCAAAAAGGAGGAAAACACCCGAAACCAAAAGACCTCACCTCCTACAAAGAACCAAAACTCCTCACCAGCAAGGGAACAAAGCTGGATGGAGAATGAGTGTGACAAAATGAAGGAATCAGACTTCAGAAGGTGGATAATGAGAAACTTCAGTGAGCTAAAAGAACATGTTCTAAATCAATGCAAAGAAACTAAGAACCTTGAAAAAAGATTTGAAAAAAGATTTGAGGAAATGATAACAAGAATGGACAACTTAGAGAGGAATATGAATGAATTGAAGGAGCTGAAAAACACAACACGAGAACTTTGTGAAGCATGCACAAGTTTCAACAGCCGAATTGACCAAGCAGAAGAAAGAATATCAGAAGTTGAAGATCAACTCAATGAAATAAAATGAGAAACCAAGATTAAAGAAAAAAGCACAAAAAGGAATGAACAAAATCTCCAAGAAATGTGGGACTATGTGAAGAGACCCAACCTACCTTTGATAGGTGTACCAGAATGTGATGAAGAGAATGAATCCAAGCTGGAAAACACTCTTCAAGATATTATCCAGGAAAAATTTCCCAACCTAGCAAGACAGGTCAATACTCAACTCCAGGAAATACAGAGGACACCACAAAGATATTCTGCAAGAAGAGCAACCCCAAGGCACATAATTGTCAGATTCACCAGGGCAGCCAGAGAGAAAGGTCGGGTCACCCACAAAGGGAAGCCCATCAGACTCATAGCAGATCTCTCAGCAGAGACTCTACAAGCCAGAAGAGAGTGGGGGCCAATATTCAACATCCTTAAAGAAAAGAACTTTCAACCCAGAATTTCATATCCAGCCAAACTGAGCTTCATAAGTGAAGGAAAAATAAAATCCTTCATGAACAAGCAAGTACTCAGAGATTTTGTCACCACTAGGCCTGCTTTACAAGAGCTCCTGAAAGAGGCACTACACCTAGAAAGAAACAACCAGTACCAGCCATCCCAAAAGCATTCCAAATGCTAAAGAGCATCAACAAAATGAAGAATCTACATGAACCAATGGGCAAAACAGCCAGCTAGCATCAAAATGGCAGTATCAAATTCACACATAACAAAATTAACCCTAAATGTGAATGGGCTAAATGCACCAATAAAAAGACACAGACTGGCAAATTGGATAAAAAGCCAAAACCCGTCGGTGTGCTGTATCCAGGAAACCCACGTCACATGCAAGGATACACAAAAGCTGAAAATAAAGGGATGGAGGAAGATTTACCAAGCAAATGGAGAGAAAAAAAAAAAAAGCAGGAGTTGCAATTCTCGTCTGTGATACAATAGACTTTAAAGCAACAAAGATCAAAAGGGACAAAGAAGGTCATTACATAATGGTACAAGGATTGATACAACAAGAAGAGCTAACGATTCTAAATATATATGGACCCAATGCAGGAGCACCCAGATACATAAGGCAAGTTCTTAATGACTTGCAAAGAGACTTAGACTCCCACACAATAATAGTGGGAGACTTTAACACTCCACTGTCAATAACAGACAGATCAACCAGACAGAAAATTAACAAGGATATCCAGGACTTGAACTCAGACCTGGAACAAGCAAACCTGATAGATATTTACAGAACTCTCCACCCCAAATCCACAGAATATACACTCTTCTCAGCACCACATCACACCTACTCCAAAATTGACCACATAATTGGAAGTAAAGCACTCCTCAGCAAATGCAAAACAACTGAAATCATAACAAACAGTCTCTCAGACCATAGTGCAATCAAGTTGGAACTCAGAAATCAGAAAATAACTCAGAACCGCACAGCTTCATGGAAACTGAACAACTGGCTCTTGAATGTTGATTGGATAAACAATGAAATGAAGGCAGAAATAAAGAAGTTCTTCGAAACCAATGAGAACGAAGACAAAACGTACCAGAATCTCTGAGACACATTTAAAGCAGTCTGTAGAGGAAAATATATAGCAATAAGTGCCCACATGAGAAGAGTGGAGAGATTCAAAATGGACACCCTATCATCAAAATTGAAAGAGCTAGAGGAGCAAGATCAAAAAAGCTCAAAACCTAGCCAAAGACAAGAAATAACTAAGATCAGAGCAGAACTGAAGGAGATAGAGACACGAAAAACCCTTCAAAAAATCAATAAATCCAAGAGCTGGTTTTTCGAAAAGATCAGCAAAATAGACAGACCACTAGCCAGACTGATAAAAAAGAAAAGAGAGAACAATCAAATAGATGCAATAAAAAACGATAATGGGGAAATCACCACAGATTCCACAGAAATTCAAACCATCATCAGAGAATACTACAGACAACTCTATGCACATAAACTAGTAAACCAGGAAGAAATGGATAAATTCCTGGACGCCTATGTCCTCACAAGCCTAAACCAGGAGGAAGCTGAAACTATGAACAGACCAATAACAAGGTCTGAAGTTGAGGCAGCAATTAAGAGCCTACCACACAAAGAAGCCCAGGTCCAGATGGGTTCACAGCCGAATTCTACCAGACACACAAAGAGGATCTGGTACCATTCCTTCTGAAACTGTTCCAAATAATTCAAAAAGAGGGAACCCTTCCCAAATCATTTTATGAGACCAACATCATCCTGATACCAAAACCTGGCAGAGACTCAACAAGAAAAGAAAACTTCAGGCCAATATCCATGATGAACATAGATGCAAAAATCTTCAACAAAATACTGGCAAACCTATTGCAACAGCATATTAAAAAACTTATCCATCATGATCAAGTAGGATTCATCCCAGGGATTCAAGGCTGGTTCAACCTACGCAAGTCTATAAATGTAATTCACCACATAAACAGAAGCAAAAATAAAAACCACATGATTATCTCAATTGACGCAGAGAAGGCATTTGACAAAATTCAGCAGCCCTTTATGCTAAAATCCCTCAATAAACTTGGTATTGATGGAACATATCTCAAAGTAATCAAAGCTATTTACAACAAACCAATAGCCAATATCATACTGAATGGGCAAAACCTGGAAGCATTCCCTTTGAAATCCGGCACTAGACAAGGATGCCCTCTTTCACCACTCCTATTCAACATAGTACTGGAAGTTCTAGCCAGAGCAATCAGGCAAGTAAAAGAAATAAAGGGTACTTAAATAGGAAAGGTGGGAGCCAAATTGTCTCTATTTGCAGATGACATGGTAGTATACCTAGATGACCCCATCACCTCAGCCCCAAAACTCCTGAAACTGATAAGCAACTTCAGCAAAGTCTCAGGATATAAAATCAATGTGCAAAAATCACAAGCATTCCTATACACTAATAACAGCCTTAAAGAGAACCAAATCAAGAACGAACTTCCATTCACAATTGCTACAAAGAAAATAAAATACCTAGGAATACAACTCACAAAGAACGTAAGGGAACTCTTCAAGGAAATCTACAAACCACTGCTCAACGAAATAAGAGAGGACACAAACAGAATGAGAAACATTCCATGTTCGTGGTTAGGAAGAATCAATATCATAAAAATGGCTATGCTGCCCAAAGTAATTTACACAATCAATGCTATCCCCATCAAACTACCATTGAATTTCTTCACAGAACTGGAAAAAACCACCATGAACTTCATGTGGAACCAAAAGAGAGCCCGCATAGCCAAGTCAATTCTAAGCACAAAGAACACAGCGGGAGGCATCACACTACCAGACTTCAAACTATACTACAAGGCTACAGTAATCAAAACAGCATGGTACTGGTACTAAAACAGAGATATAGACCAATGGAACAGAACGGAGGCATCGGAGGCAACACAACATATCTACAACCATATAATCTTTGATAAACCTGACAAAAACAGGCAATGGGGAAAGGATTGCCTGTTTAATAAATGGTGTTGGGAAAACTGGCTAGCCATGTGTAGAAAGCAGAAACTGGACCCCTTCCTGACAACTTACACTAAAATTAACTCCAGATGGATTAAAGACTAAAACATAAGATCTGGCACCATAAAAACCCTAGAAGAAAATCTAGGCAAAACCATTCAGGACATAGAAGTAGGCAAGGACTTCATGACCAAAATACCAAAAGCATTGGCAACAAAAGCCAAAATAGACAAATGGGACCTAATCAAACTCCATAGCTTTTGCACGGCAAAAGAAACAGTCACCAGAGTGAATAGGCAACCCTCAGAATGGGAAAAAAATCTTTGCAGTTTACGCATCTGACAAAGGGCTGATATCCAGAATTTACAAAGAACTCAAACAGATTTACAGGAAAAAAACAAAAAGCCCATTCAAAAATGGTCAAAGGATATGAATAGACACTTTACAAAAGAAGACATACATGAGGCCAACAAACACATAAAAAAATGCTCATCATCACTGATCATTAGAGAGATGCAAATCAAAACCACATTGAGATACCATCTCACGCCAGTCAGAATGGCAATCATTAAAAAATCTGGAAACAACAGATGCTGGAGAGGATGTGGAGAAATAGGAACACTCTTACACTGTTGGTGGGAGTGTAAACTAGTCCAACCATTGTGGAAGACAGTGTGGCGATTCCTCAAGGACCTAGAAATAGAAATTCCATTTGACCCAGCAATCCCATTACTGGGTATATATCCAAAGGAGTATAAATCGTTCTACTATAAGGACACATGCACACGAATGTTCATTGCAGCACTGTTTACAATAGCAAAGACCTGGAACCAACCCAAATGCCCATTGATGATAGACTGGACTGGGAAAATGTGGCACATATACACCATGGAATATTATGCAGCAATCAAAAATCATGAGTTTTTGTCTTTTGTAAGGACATGGATTAATCTGGAGAACACCATTCTCAGCAAAATGACACAAGAACAGAAAAGGAAATATTGCATATTCTCACTCATAGGCGGGTGAGAAAAATGAGAACACATGGACACAGGGAGGGGGTCTACTACACACAGGGGTAGAATGGGGGGAATGGGGGAGGGACAGTGGTGGGGGAGCCGGGGAAGGATAGCCTGGGGAGAAATGCCAAGTGTGGGTTAAGGGGAGGAAGGCAGCAAAACACAGTGCCTTGTGTGTACCTATGCAACTATCTTGAACGTTCTGCACATGTACCCCAAAACCTAAAATGCAATGAAAATTAAAAAAAAAAAAGAAAAATAATCTCACAATGAAATACATAATGAATTGAATTCAAGTTTAGTCAGACTAAACTGTGAAAGCATGAATGAAAAAGCATCAGATGAGATAAGATAATCATCTTGTAGTCACAAACGAAATTTATAGTGCTGAATAAATCAGAATTCTAAACCGTAATTACTTATATAAACCTAATATGATAAAACACAGATATTGGCAGTCAAAAAAATAACACTGAGTCTATTACTGACCAGGTAGAAAATAATTAACTGAAAATATGCCTGATGTATGGAAGACACTAAGTCAATACGTGTTGAATCTATTTAATTAAAGTGTTCTAAGTATTTAACAATCAGTAGATGCATATCACAGTTTATGTATTGGACTCAAAAACTATTTACCAAAACAATAGTCATTACATATTAAGTCACGCAAAAGCTTAATAAATGTATAAAATATTATTGAAATAATATATATATATATATGAGGGTTCAATTTATTGGGCAACAGATAAAGATATAGTGATAAAATATAGAAAATCATATTATTTTAATTATATCAATTTTTTTGTATTTTCTATTTCTAAAAGCATGTCATTGTTAAAACTTTATTAAGATAATCTGATGTCCAATACTTTCTTTTAAAATTATTATTTTTAATTGATAAATTATAGTTGTATTATGTTTACAGAATATAATGTGATATGTTTACAAATATATACAAATGTGGAATGATGAAATCAAGTTAGTTATCATATTCATCAACTCATTATTTTTTGCTGTAATACCTTTTAAATTTACTGTCTTAGTTATTTTAAAATATACCTTATTGATTGAAGTCACCTTGCTGTGCAATAGACCTCAAATTTATTTCTCCTGTCTAGCATAACTTTGTTCCTTTGATCAGCAACTCCCCATTCCCTCACGTCCCCACCCCAGTCCCACTTTGGGTAATCATTTTACTTTCTACTTCAATGAATTCAACATTTTTCAGATTCTACATACAAATATGATTGTGTGGTATTTGTCTTTTTGTGCCTAGTTTATTTCCCTTAGCACAATATACTCTAGATTCATCCATGTTATCCCAAATGACAGAATGTAGTTTAGGCAACAACATAGATTGTTAGAAAAAATTAAAATAAATTTTCTCTTTTTTTCTGTTTTATTTTTTAGACAAGGTCTTGCTCTGTCACCTAGGCTGCAGTACCATCTTGACTCACAACAACCTTCAGCTCCTGAGCTCAATCAATCCTCCCTCCTCAGGCTCCTGAGTAGCTCAGACTATAGGCATTTGCCATCATGCCTGGCTAATTTTTGTATATTTTTATAGAGATGGGGTTTCACCATGTTGTCCAGGCTGGTTTCAAACTCCTGAGCTTAAGGGATCCACCTGCCTAAGCCTCTAAAAGTGTTAAAATATATTTTTATAATCAATAAAAGCCATCATTTTTAATTATCAAGGAAGTAATAAAATAATTTAAAAATGTAAGCAGATTCAAAGTTTTGTGTGTTTCTGTGTGTGTATGTATGTATTTCCACTGTGGTCTGTGGAAAATAATTTGATAATTTTCAAGAAGAATGAATTCTTACCCCCATTTCAGATTGGATTTAACAACAAATATCTGCTTGTTTCTAATCGAGAGCTGTAAATAGAGGAAAAAGAACTCACTGAGGGAAAAGTCAACGCATTTTAGATCAAACCCCATCTCCCCAGTGCTCTATGTGGCTGAAATCAGGTTAAAATAAATACTAAGCGCAATCTAAAAAGGGAAGACAAATGCATAGAATAGTCTGGCAAAACCATATGCCAGATGTCTTCTGTTTACTTGTCTAGATCTCTTCTCTACCCAAATCTTTGCTCTACTCTGTTTTTCTTCTCAGAGAAGATAACCAAAAAGGACTATTTCACAGGGCTCCCATGTTCTCAGCTTTCAAATGGATTCAGCCACCAGAGATCCCTGGCAAGAGAATAAAGGTAGGCAGGAAAGCAAGGATGAGCTATTTGTGTATCTATCTTCCACCTGTGTGATTCCTTTGGATTGTGTATGTCTTACTTATAGAAGTTCCTGCTTTCTTCAAAGTTGTCCCTTTCCACAGAGCTTTCTTCTCTCTAATTCTGGACACCACTCTCTTACCTTATCCTTTTAAGCTTCAGCTTAGTAGTAGTTATTATTTAGCCTGAGTTTACACAATAACCTATATTTTACAAATATTTTGCCCACATTTATGTCAACAGCTTTTTTTTTTTTGGTTGAAGTTACCTTTGTTTTGGTTTCAAATCTGAGTATGCTGTGCATTTTTTCCTAAAATTCTATTACACATGAGTACAGACAAAACAGCTATTCCATTCACTACTGCACACTGAGTGCCTGGAATAAGGCTAAGCTTAAACAGGGAGTAAACATCGGATTTGTGAATGAATATATGAATGAAGAAGAAATGTAAAAGTAAAAACTCCCATACAAGGCAGAAGCACCAGCTGCTGCTTTTTTGTTGTTGTTTGATTATTGTCATTTTGGGATTTTTAAGGTTGATTGTAGCTGGTCTCTGAAGTAGGCCTCCAACATTTCACCTCGACTCTTGCAAAAGCTTCAGTTGCTATCTTTGCGTCCACTTTTGGATTCTCTAATCTTTTCCTAACAGAGCAACCAGGAGATTTCTTTAATATGCAAATCTGACCATATTATTCTTTTCCTAAGCTTAACATCCTTTTCATGCCACCACAGTCTTCTAGATATACTACAATCTTTGGAATAAGAAATACAAGATGCCATCACTAATGTCCACCTCCTTCGGACTCTTCTTTTATAATCCCACTCATAAAACAGATTAAAAATGCTGAACCAATTTCCATCTCCATATATGCAATGCTTTATCTTACCTCTGAACTTGTCCATGTTTTGCTTAATCTATTTTATTCTCTTGACAGCAGCCAGATCAGCATTTTGTATCAGTTCCTCACAGGTTAACTTGATGAGGGCCTGCCTGTGCAGTGGGATTACGTTTTAAGAAAGGAATCACAAATTGTTAAAAGACTGAGATTTCATAGGAATACTGGCACATCTGCTCATCCTGCCCTCTAGAGTGAGAGAATACTCATTACTTTAGTGTGTAAGCAAATCTCCAGATGAGAGGCAAAAGGCATCTCTACATTTATTACACTGGAAACTAAGCAAATGCTTCCAGAATTTCTCTTCAATATCTAGGGATGTTTTCAGGGAGGTACATGTCTATATCTAGAAAGACACTGTCTCTAGCTTCCAAGGTGTTTTATTATTCAACCATTTCCTTTGCTCAGAATGGCCAGACCATGTAGAAATACAATAAACTCATGGATAACTTTTCCCCAATATTTATATTAACAGTTTGAATGTAAACAGAACAGATATGCAAAGATATATGGTATTTGTCAATATGTATTGAATGTAACATAAAATGGCACTTGTATTTCTCTACCTGTTTCTACAGATCTCTGCACTGTTAGGCTACAGTGTCAGTTCTGTAAAGTTGACTGCCTTAATTACTTTCTACAACCAAAGTGACAATGACAGCTTCTGCTAATGACAATTTCAAAAGCATTATTCAGCCTTAAGTTGATATACCTTTTTTTCTGGTCTGTTAAAAGTAAGAAAGTAAAATAAATAAGAGAATAAATTTATGTACATAAAGTATATTTACTTATGGTCTTTTCAAAAAGGAAATCTCCTTGAGATTAAGGTAAACTTCTCAAGGGTCAGTTTTAATTCTGTTCGATAAAACCATGAACTATGGTGAGGTTTTGAAAAATAGAAACAATAGAATGTGGTGATATATTGGAGAAAAACTTTGGCTTTAGTTCTTGGCTTTGAATTTTGGTATAATCTGGATCTCAGTTTCTATGCAAAGGGAAAGGGGATAAAGGCTACTTACTGGAAGAATTTGGTTCAGTTTTCAGTTGGGGACATACATGTACGTAGAAACATTTGGAAGAAAAACACATATGTGCTATGCCAATAGAATGTATCATCACGATGATATGCAATGTAAGATTTTTTTTTTTTAATTTCAGACTTCTGAAATGGTTACACAAATAATACAAATTCACTATGAAACAAAATTATGCACTTAAACAAATCTGAGATAATGGTTATTAATATGTTGATGGCTATACTCTCAGGCTTCTATTAGATATAATAAGCAGTAAATTCCACTAACGTTAGCACGTTGATTCCCTTATTTACTATTGAAGCACTAGTGCCTAAAAAAATGCCTGAATGTATTAATACCCAGAGAATATTTGAATGAATTTAATGAAAATTGGCTCATGGCATAAAGTAAATGTTGTTACAACTTTACTTTTTAATTAATATTCCACAAGCATATTTATGTGTCAGTAAGTATTAACCATTTCATTATTTGAGAAACAACTTTATACAGCCTTCCTTCTATAACAAGATTGCAATTTTTAAAGCACTCATTATGTTTTGAACTTTGAAATTGTTCCAGATTTTTATATTACAAACTTTGGTGCTATTAAGCTTTTCTCTGCTAGTTTCTTTCACAAACAATTTTCCATAAATAGAACTGCTCACTCATAGGGCATGTTCTTTTTCAGAGCCTGTGACGCCTGTTGTCTTTAGCTCTCCAATTAAATTGAGAGTTGAACAGTTCCAGCAGGGTTGCTTGTTTCCTGTGGAAAAATACTCCAGTTGAAAGAAAGTTAGCTACGGGTGAAATATAAATATAAAAATAATGAAGACTCTTATCACTAGACTTACCAAAACATCCTGCTTTGCAGACAATTCATGTGTTTAAGTTGGGATCTTTTTTGGAAAATAGTTACCAGGTTAATTGTCTTAGTCTTTCATTTTCCTTCAGTGTGGAGACCTAACTACTGCTTCATCATATTAACTACATAATCCTTTCATTATTTCATAATAGCTAGCAAAAATAAATGGGAATACCTATTATGTTGTAGGCCTGACATTGAGCTGCCATATACAGAAGGTATTATGAAATGGTATCATAGTTGTATATATATATATATATATATATATATATACACACATATATATATAAATTATTACTATATATATAGTAATAATTCTAAAAAACATAAGATAGAATTATTTCACCAAATAGAAAATTAAGGTTTAAATGAAAAAAAAAAAAAAAAACTTGCTCAGGTTTACTTGGGCTAGCAAGTGAAGGAAGAAGATATAAAATAACATCTATCAGACTTTAACTTTGTGTCCTTTCAACTAACATACACATAAAGAATTTATTTATTCTGCTTGTATGATATGTGATACAACAGTATCTGCCTAAGGCTTTGCTTTATGGAGAGGACAATATACTAAGTGATGTAGTTTGGATTATTGCTCAGGAAATATTTACACTTTGTTGCCTCACTGTCCCAAGTAAGTGGAGTATACTTTTTTACCCTACCGACATTATGTTTGGCTGTAGCATTTGCACTGATCAATGGGTTGTTTACAATTGCGTTGTGAGCTAAAATCTGCTTCTGCTGTTGGGGTTAGCCAATCAAATTTCTGTCTTCGGCCGGGCGCGGTGGCTCAAGCCTGTAATCCCAGCACTTTGGGAGGCCGAGGCGGGTGGATCACGAGGTCAAGAGATCAAGACCATCCTGGTCAAAATGGTGAAACCCCGTCTCTACTAAAGTTACAAAAAATTAGCTGGGCATGGTGGCACGTGCCTGTAATCCCAGCTACTCAGGAGGCTGAGGCAGGAGAATTGCCTGAACCCAGGAGGCGGAGGTTGCAGTGAGCCGAGATCGCGCCATTGCACTCCAGCCTGGGTAACAAGAGCGAAACTCCGTCTCAAAAAAAAAAAAAAAAAAAAAAAAATTTCTGTCTTCTATGAGAAAAGTATGTCTCAGTTACTTACTGGTCCAAAGAATATAAGATACACATAAACTTTATTCTTTTTCTCTTTAAATCTACCAAGGCAGTAAATTAAGTTGATTGATTTTCAATTAAACCACCCTGGCATATCTCTGATAATACCTGATGGTAATATCTGTGATAATACATGGACAGGAAAGCCATTGTATGTATTGCAATATTTTATTTTCTAATATTTTCATGTGCCTGAGGGGTATCGTTTTATTTTTTATTTTCATAGTTTTATTTTCATCTATTTTTTTTTTTTTTTTTTTTTTTTCATAGCTTTGGCGTCATGGTAGTACTGACCTTAAAAAAGAAGATGAAAAAGTTAACAAAAGTTTTATGTAAGAGATTTTGTACAGTTGATAATATTTTTTCCTTAGTTGATAGAATTCACCAGTAAATCTTTCTGGAACTGAAATTTTATTTGTGGAATGGTTTTTATATACAAATTCAACCTAGTTAAGAGTCATAGGTTTATAACCTAGGTTATCTATTGCTCCTGAATGAACTTTGGTAGTCCATATCATTAAAAATGCTTATCTTCAAGCCAACCAGTAGAATTTATTGCCATAAAGTTACTCATCACATTACATTATTATCCTTTTAATGTTAGTTGAAACTTCAGTGATGTACCTTCTTTCATTCCTAATACTAGGAATTTCTGCCTTTATTTTTCTTACATTAGATTGGCTGGAGGTATGTCAATTTGCTTTTCCTTTTATGAATTATTTCACATGGTATTCATAAAGAATACCATCACTTTGTACCACATATACATGTAGAACTATAATTGGTCAATATACAATATAAAAATAAAAATTAAAACAGATTCTGGTAATACTGATTTTCTCTGTGTTTGTTTTCAATTTCAGTGGTTTCAGCTCTTTTTTTTTATATTTGCATGGAATATCATTTTCCATATTTTATTTTTTAAAATCTCTTTATTGAGATATAATTAACATGTCATAAAACTCCAACTATTTAAGATAAGTAGTTTTTTAGAATATTCACTGAGCTCTGCATTCATCACTACAATATAGTTTTAGAACATTATTATCATACCTCCAAAACCCATCCATTAATGTTTAATAGAATTTTTACTTTTAAATGATAGTTACATCATTGTATTTAAAGCAGGTGTCTGTAGACAGCATATTGTTGAGTCTTGTCTCTCCTATTCTGAATTTCAACTCTTCACTTCATTATTTCCATTCTAAAGGTTCCTGTCAATTTTATCTACTTCTATTTTGCTTGTTTCTTACTAAGGTATCATAGATTATTAATTTAAGGGCTTTCCTATTTTCTACTATAAACATTTAATGCCATAAATTTCTCTACAGAGAAGGTAATTACTGCTCATCTGCCTCCTATACATTTTGATATTATGTGCTTTAATGTTTATTCAATTCAAAATATTTCATATTTTTCTCCTGACTTGGTGTTTTACCCATGAATTACTTAGATCTATGTCTGTATATTTTTAATTTCCAAAATTTTAGGATCTCTTTTTGCTGTTGAATTTTAATTCAATTTAATTTTGGTTAGAACATTTAATTTGTGTAATTTAAATTCGTTTACAATTTTGGGTATTTTATTTTGCTAACAGTATAGTCTACCTTGACAAATGTTCCATGTGCCCTGGGAAAAGATGTATCTTTTTCTGTTAATATGTGGAGGATTCTACCATTGCACATTAAAACATGGCTAATACACATGAGAAACTGAACTTTAAATTTTATTTAGCTTTAATTTGTTTAAATTTAAATTTAAATAGTTGCATTTGGCTAAGGTATACTATATTGAACCACACACAGTAATAGTATTGTTAAAATATAAGAAAACTTGACTTTTATGTTTATCTTTATTTTTGAAGTTTCCAAAGCTCTTTATTTCTTTGCAAAAAATAGCTTTTCCAACACATTCTATGCTTTAAAAAAAATTACATACTCACAGAAGGAGTTCCTGGGAACACCTGGGTAAGCACAAGGAAATCCACGCTGTCTTGGGCGTAGTAGAAGGAGAGGTTGGGTCTACATAGCGACTGGGGTGGAGATACGGGACTGGGGAATGTTCTCACTTGTAGGAAGTTTAAATTTCCCACTAGCTTTAAAGGAGAATGTGACCTAACAGGCGTTCTCATCAGTCTGTCCAGATGTAGGACCAAGTACAAGTACAGAATTGAGGTTTAAAAAAAGTCAACACTCAATCATCAAAAATGAAGTCAGACTTTGATTACACTCTGTTTAACTGTATTCCAAGAAATGCAAAACTGAATTAATTTTTGAGAACTATTAGCATCATGACTCATTCAAAAGAAAGTGTGACAAAATAAGTAAGCAGACATATAAATACATTGAAAAGTAATTAAAATATTTAAATATGACACTTACTGAAGTAAATTAAAATGGAGATCAGTCAGGAAGAATCCCTGAGTAGACAAAGCCAATTAGGCCCCATAAGTAACCTTAACTTTGCTTGATTTGCAAACATAAACAAAATTTCACTTGGTTGGGCTATTTCTTGTAAAGCCAATATTAAAGAAATGAAACTTAAGGCTAACCAATCAGAAGTTATCATAGTTACACAACTAAGGACTTTCCAGGAGAACTGACCAAATAAGACAACTGTGTAACTGTAACCAAGTATTTTCTTTGCTTAACTTCTATGTTAACCCTGTGAAGTTCTCCCTTTGTGTTCTTGTGTGGAACCTCGGAACCACTTCTAATTTGGAACTGCATGGTTCGTAAATCGCTGTTTGACCAAATAAACCCATTAAAATTTTATTGTACCTCAGTTTACCTCTTAACCCAAAGAGATCACATAAGAAATTCCACTAGAACTGACATTAAAAAAATACCCTAGAATTTCTTTAACCTTTTTTATCTCCCTCATGTCCCACACTTATTGCTCATAACTGTTTTTTAACTATTTTCCTTCAAAATTGAAGCTTTATTCTCTCTCTCATAAAACTCTACCTGTGTTAGCTTTCCCATCTACTTTCTCATCTACTTTTGCTACATGCAATGAAGTCCTTTATTTTGTAAGTACCATCCTATCCTTTCTTATGTTAATACGCTTGAATCAATTTAGGCCCTTTTAGTACTACAATTATTTTTATAAGGTGTGCAGTATTATAAAGCCAACTGCCAAAAACTTGATTTAAAACTGTAGAAGCAACAAAAATTCCTTATATCTCATTATTATTTGGGTTAACTGAGTTCAACTGAGTGGTTCTTACACTTCATGTAGTGTTACCAGGGATAAGATCGTTGCAAACTCCACTGAGTAGGGATTTTCAGTGAGGCCCATGCACACAGCTGGCAATTATTGCTGGATTTATTTTGAGATTTCAGTTTGGGCTCAGCCAGTGTGCTTTGATTCTCCTATAGGTAGTTTCTCAACAGTACTTGGAGTTCTCAGCATAGCTGCTGAACTCTAAGAACGAATCTTCCCAAATTCAAAGTTTGAAGCTGCTGAACTCTTAAGGTCCATCTTCAGAAGTTACACAATTTCTGCCTCATTGTATTGGTGAAAACAATTTACAAGATAAACTCAGATTCTAAGGAAAACGAAATAGATTCAAACTCTCAGTAGGAGGGTTTGCAGCCATCTTTAATGCCATACTTTTTATAACTTTTTTTCCACAAAAACAAAAATACATTTATGCTGATTCAAGAGACCTTCCTTTTTTTTTTAAGCAGGAAAGATGAAAAGTAATGGAGTCTTAAATATTACTATATGTTGATAATGCTAAAATGTTTATTTTTTATATTTCATAAATCAAGAATAATCTCATAACCAATAGTAGGTTATGCTTATAATTGGCAGCATATTTTTTCTTTATAAATGATATTTCTTTATAAATGATATATCATTTATATCTTTATAATGATATGTTAATATTTAGCTTACAAATATTGGTGGCTTAGATTTGATGAAATATGATAATTTGAGGCTTGTATGTGTCTACTTAGCATTAATTATTCTCTTTCCAAGCTACAAAAACTTGAAACTTTATTCTATGCTGAATGTTGTTATACTTGACTGTGTGCTGTACATGCAGTCTCTGCTACAATAATATATTTGATAGAAGGAAAAAGAATCTATGAGAAGACTAACTATATATATCAAGAGATCAGTCAAATAGCCTAGGCTATGCTGCTTTAAACAATCCCCAAATATGTGGTTTAGTAGAATGAAAGATATTTTTCGTTTTTTAAAATTATACTTTAAGTTCTGCGATACATGTCCAGAACATGCAGGTCTGTTACAAAGGTATACACGTGCCAGGGTGGTTTGCTGTATCCATCACCCTGTCATTGACATTAGGTATTTCTCCGAATGCTATCCCTCCCCTATACTCTACCCCCTGCTATCCCTCCCCTAGCCACCCACCCCACAATAGGATCATGCTACCTGAGCATTGTTGATTGGTGAGGAGCTTTCTTTCATGCAGTCATTTAGACAGACATGTTAATAGGTTGTTTGTTCACATTTTATGTGGTATCAGATGATCTTGTAGTATCAGAGAAAAAAAAAAGAGATGGATGGTGATACAGGTACAGACTCTTCTGCTTTCTGTTAGTCCTAACTATCTATTCCACAATCTATTCATCCTAATAAAGATGGCTTCACACAAATGGAGAAAGAGTTTGATTTGTGGGGAACAGAGGGAATGTTGGGTGTGTATGTATCTCTCTCTACATTGGCCTGAATTTCTTCTAATCAGTGTGATTAAAGGGACTTCAGGAATTTTCATGTTCTAAAAAACTTACACTCTCAGTCAATTATTCATGTTAAAATGTCCAATACTGGAGATTTGTTACAGTGGATTAAGAAGTATCTCTCATTAACATAATTACACGACTATGCTTTTAATGCTGAACACTTTGATCATTATTAACAGGTTGATGTTAATAAAGGTATGAGAGGTTTTTTTTTGTTCTGAGTGAACTTAGTAAAACATAACTTGGTAGAGGGAAAAGCTAGATTCCACTCAATAAAGTCAGCCTTAAGAGGTGTGGTTTACTGAGATACTCCCTGCAAGTCAGGCAAGGATATTGGCACTGGGCTTCTTAGACTGACACAGGGATCATATGAAGGGTATGTTAAATAAGTGGTGGCATGATATCAATATAAATCTTACTTTATGTGGCTTAACCCCCAAAATAACAACTAAAAGAAAACAATTGTTAGAAATTTTGGTGGTGTTCTCCAAATATGTCTAATTTTCCGCCTACAGGATTCATTGCAAATTTTCACTTTCTCACATGTTATTATGAATGGGCCTGAATCAGGTCTGATTCATGGGCATGTTATCAGTGTGGTCACATGGTTCCCTGGTGAGAATATTACAAGCATGTAAGAAAGCCCAGACATAAGCAGAAACTCTACCACTAGGTGACCACCACTGAGTACAGATGAGTGAGCGATCCCCTCTGAGAATACTTAACTCTTGTACAGCTGCCCAGGTGACCCATAAGCTTGTGAGCAGCTGAGTTTCTTGTTATTTGGCAACAATAGAAACTGATGCAAAGAGCTGGGAGATGACTGTTATCACAGCATACTGACTGTAGTGCCACTTTTTCTGAGCACTTATTATGTGTTCCAGACACTGTTCTAAGCCCTTTTTATGTTATCACATTTGAGCCTTGTACTAATTAAATTGCTATGATATAACCTCATTTTATTGATAAGATAATTTAAGTAGCAGAAAACCAGCAACTCACCTAAGGATTTTAATACATAATATGGCATGATGGAAAAGCGGGCAATTTCATATTTAGGCCTGTTTGTATATCATTACGTTATTTTGCTCAGGACAACAGAAATCTATTTATATGACATTAGAAAATTATTTTCTTTTGGCATGGCTTTCCTCAATTTGGATTGGTGATGTCAAGGGGCTTCCAGCTAAGCATTCAGTTTTGTGTTCTACTCTACCATTTTGATTCAGGCTAGGAGAACAGCAAAATGTTGTATGTAATGACATTTGGTCTGATTAAATGGGCTAATCCTTAGGTGTTCTACTGTGGCTCTTGTACTGTGCAGCTGTATGATGGCTCCCTTGGCTCTCACCCTTTGTCCCAGACCCTGGGCATTTACCCTGATCTCTCCTCTTGGTCAGCTAGCATGTATTTTGTTCTAGGTAGTCTCTCTACGCCAAGCCTGCAAAAGGGGACAAGTAATTTTCCAGAGGATATTTAGTGACAGTTATTAAAAGAAAAGATTCAGTGAGAAAAATGATATACTAAAATAGAAATAAAACAAAATACAATAAAATGAAATTAAATAAAGGACATTGAGAAAACTTTCAGGTCTGACACAGGCTCAATAATGATTCCCCAACCGCTTATTAAAATGGTAACTGGAGATGGATTGGGATTTTACCATAGCCTGACATTCTCCAGTGTGAGGTTGATCAAACTGACCTCATCTTTAAGATTCCTTGACAATGATCACATGAACCCTCTTGTTTTTCTCAGAACTTAGGTTAGAATACATGTGGATTGCCAAAGACTCATGTACTCCTGCCTTATATTTTTAAAGCCACCTACCATGGGTTGAAAGAAAACCTCTAAGCCAGTGGTTCTCAAATTTTAGTTTGCACCACAATAAAGACTTGTTAAAACACAGGCTGCCAGATACTAGCATGAGGTTTCTTATTTAATTGGTCTGCGAGGGGCCTGAGAATCTGCATTTCTAACAAGTTGCTGAGAGAGGCTAATATTGCTAGAATGGGGACCCACATTGGAACCCCTGCTCTCAGTTTTTTCCCCCCCTTAGCTTGGTTAAAATATGCTATCTTACAATTCAAACTCTTTCTCTTGAAATTATAGTGATTGATCTTTTTTACATTAAGTACAGTTTGCTATTTCTATTTTCCAGTTTAAAGGGTACCACAACATTCATCATTGTAGCAAAATTTCAAAGCAGACCTACTACAACTCTAGTTATTCTTTAGATTCAGATACACACAGGAAAAATCGTATAGTTTTATAGGAAGAAGACTTGGTACTAGGGTGAATTTCAACTTATTTTCAGGCAATAGTTTTAAAACATAGTACTTCATGCAAATCTGGATTGCTCTGATAATTGAAAAAGAAACAAAACTGCAAATTAATTTGTTTTCTCAATGGCTGTGTAACAACAGACATTCCACAATGATGTTAACCACAGGAGATCATGGTGAAAAAATGGCCCACTGGTGTTTTGATTACCACAATGAGTTTGTATAGGCATCACTGATATATAGTTATGATTGTGTATTCACTCACAACTTTATTGAACTCCATTATGAAAGTTTATAGCAGAGTTGCATCATTATAAGTAATATGAGCAGCTAGAAAACCCTGAGGAAAACATAGTTAAGTAGAGGATTAAATAGTTTTTTTAAATGGTTGAAATAGTCTAGTATTAATTAGAGAAGGGATTATTTTCAACTGTGAAAGCCAAAGCTTTTTGTCACTTGCATATGGGGTTATGGGTCTCTCTGCAATGAAATCAATACAGAACCAGTTTTCATAAACTGCCTTTTTGAAGAACTGAGGAAAACAAATGTATTATTTTCAGCAAAGTAATCAAATTGTAGATTGGCATCCTGGCCATCTTCTGTGGAAATCATTGATCCCAGTGGCATGGCAGCTGTCGCCTTTCTTCTCAGTATGGGGACAGCTGTTACTGTCATCGGACTCAAATCTCTGTCAAACACTGATATTGAACACAAAGTTAACATGTCTCCCAGGCCAATTAGAAAAGCAGCTCATATTGATGTATTTCTTTAATTATCCTTTAAAGTGAAAACTTCTTTTTATCAAATTCTATTTTCCCATAGACATATAATCCAACTGGTATAGTGTTCATTTGTGAAGGAAAAATTAAACCAAAAGATATAATAGAATCATGCTAGTATAATTAATACCTTAAAATTAATTATAATATATATATATATAATTAGTATTTTTAAAATTACTCATTAAAACGACTAAATTAAATTCTTTTTCTTTAATAATATGAGAGGTTGGAGTAGCTGGAAAGATGGCACAATAAATAAAAGGTAAAAAAAAAAATTAAATAAAACAAAATCTGAACATGCCAGCTTAAATCCAGAAAGATATTAGACTTCAAAGTCACTCTTATTTTTTGATGTTGAGAGGGGAGGTGTTGAGCCTGAGTATGGATTCTACAAGTGCTCGTATATTCTTCCTCAGTGAGCCAAAAATTCATGGCCCCGATGGCTCTTTTCCCAAGTCATTTCTCGGGTTTGTGTCTTCAGTGATAAACCTTAAGGGATGAGGTAATGTGTCTCATCAGGATTAAAAAGAGGCATTCTCCATATTCCATTTCTGTAATGTAGCTTGCTGAAAGTACAAACTCCCTCTGGGCTTGCACATGCCCTCTGTATGACTTAACAGCAAGATGAACCTAATACAAATATACTGACACTCAGCCTGCTTATTGTGTGGTGAGTAAAAAGGACTTTGTCTTTGATCCAGGAGACCCTTATCTTCTGTAATTGACTAGAAGCAACAGTAATAGGCAGTTTCTAGAAGTAAATTTGCTAATTTAATAGCTATAGCAGTACAACTAGGAAAATGATAAAAAGTACAATCAGGGGCCCAAAGTGGCTCCGGCCGGATGTCATGGCGCTTGCGAAGGCGAGGCCAAGAGTTCAAGGCCAACCAACCTCAGCAACCTTACAACCTCTCAATGATTGGCAAAAAAAAAAAAAAAAAAAAAAAAAAAAAAAGTACAATCATACTTAAATTAAGAGCACATGTGCATTCTTTGAGTTGCCTGTTTCAGGACACCATTTAATTAAAGTAATTCAATATTGTGAATGAGGAATAAAATCTCCTTTCCAAACTTAGTGTGATGTTTAAGCTTACACATGTATTAAATACATGTATACAAGCATATACAATAGATTCAAAAATTATTTTCTGCTTTATGCAGTTAATAAAAATAACATGAAAGGAATGGCCAAAATGGCTAACTAGAATCAGCTGTTGTGCATGACTCTTTCAAGGAGGAATGGAAGGGGCAAGCAAATATAGCACCTTCAACTGAAACATTCAGGTTCTCACATTGGGAATAATCAAGGACACAATTTGACCCCAGAAAATTGAGAAAAGTAAAGCAGGATGGCAGCCCATCCAGGACTGACAGGGAACCAAGGGAACAACTCCCATCCAAGGATGCTGTAAATGAGTGTGTGACCCTGGGGACCCATGCTTCACTCATGAATCTTTGCAACCTTCAGGTCAGATCCCTCATTAACCCACTCCAACAATCTGACACAGAGTGTAAAGTCTTGTCAGAGCAGCCTCATAGACCTGATAGAGGTAAAATGTGCACTACAAAAATGTCATAATGCAATCACAAGTATTAATACCAGAATAGCACACATAGAGGAAATAATCTCAGAACTTGAAGACTGGCTTTTTTTTTTTTCTTTTTTGAGATGGAGTTTTACTCTTGTTACCCAGGTTGGAGTGCAATGGCATGATCTCAGCTCACCGCAACCTCTGCCTCCTGGGTTCAGGCAATTCTCCTGCCTCAGCCTCCTGAGTAGCTGGGATTACAGGCACATGCCACCATGCCCAGCTAATTTTTTTGTATTTTTAGTAGAGACGGGGTTTCACCTTGTTGACCAGGATGGTCTCGATATCTTGACCTCATGATCCACCTGCCTTGCCCTTCCAAAGTGCTGGGATTACAGGCTTGAGCCACCACACCTAGCTGAAAACTGGCTTTCTGAAATAAGACAGGCAGACAAGAATAGAGAAAATGAATGAAAAGGAATGAGCAAAACCTCCAAGAAATATGGGATTATGTAAAGAAACCAAATCTACAACTGTTAGGCATACCAGAAAGAGATGGGGAGAATAGAACCAACTTTGAAGACATGTTTCAGGATATATAATCTATGAGAACATCTCAACCCAGCTAGAGAGGCCAACACTCACATTCAGGAAATGCAAAGAACCTCAGTAAGGTATTCCACAAGAAGATCATCTTCAGGACACATAATCATCAATTTCTCCAGATCAAAATGAGAGAAAAAAATGTTAAAGGTAGCTAGAGAGAAAGGCCAAGTCATGTACAAAAGGAAGCCAATCAGACTAATAGAAGAACTTTCAGCTGAAATTCTAAGCCAGAAGAAATTGGGGACCAATATTCAACATTGTTAAAGATAAGAAATTCCAACCCAGAATTTTATATTCATCTAAACTAAGCTTCATAAGTAAAGAAGAAATAACCTCCCTTTCAGATGAAAAAATGCTGAGGAAACTCACTACCAACCGACCTGCCTTATAAGAGCTCCTGAAGGAAGCACTAACAGGAAAAGAGAAGACTATTATTAGCCACTACTAAAACACACTGAAATACAGAGAACAGTGACACTAGAAAGCAACTACATAAATGAGTCAGAAAAATAACCAATTAACATTATGATGACAGAAACAAATCCACACTTAACAGTACTAATCTTAAATGTAAATGGGCTAAGTGCCCAAATTAAAAGACACAAAGCGGCAAGCTGGATAAAGAACCAAGACCTATTGGTATGTTGTCTTCAAGAGATTCACCTCACATGCAAAGACACCCATAGGCTCAAAATAAAAGAATTGAGAAAATTTACTAAGCAAATGGAAAAAAGGAAAGAGCAGGTGTTGCAGTCCTATTTCAGGGGTGGTGGGGGGAAAGAGTTTAAACCAGCAAAGATTAAAAAAAAATACAAAGAAGGGCATTACATAATGGTAAAGGGTTCAATTCTACAAGAAGATCTAACTATTGTAAATATATATCCACCAAATTCAGGAGCACTTATGTTCAGAAAGCAAGTTCTTAGAGACCTTCAAAAAGATATATATTTCCACATAATAATAGTGGGAGACATTAACACCCCACTGACAATAAAAGATATAACACAGAGATATAAAATTAACAAAGATATTCAGTACCAGAACTCAGCATTGGATCAAGTAGATCTGATAGACAACTACAGAACTCTATACTCCAAAAAAATACAATATACATTCTCATCGCCACATGGAAGTTACTCTGAAATCAGTCACGTAATCAGAAGTCGAATACTCCTCAACAAATGCAAAGAAATGAAATAATAACAGTGTATCAGACCACAGAAACAATAAAATCAGAAACCAATACTAAGAAATTCATCCGAAACCATACGATTACATGGAAATTGAATAACCTGATCCTGAATGACTTTGGGTAAATAATGAAATTAAGGCAGAAATCCAGAAGTTCTTTGAAAATAATGAGAATAAAGGTATTGAGAATAAAGGTACAATGTAACAGAATATCTGGAGCACACCAAAGGCAGTGTTAATAGGGAGATTTATAGTACTAAATGCCCACATTGAAAATGTAGCATGACCTCAAGTTTACAACATAACATCCCAACTGAAAGAATAGAGAACCAAAAGCAAACAAATCACAAAGCTAGCAGGAGGCAAGGAACAACCAAAATCAGATCTGAACTGAAGGATATTAAGACATGAAAATCCATTCAAAAGATCAACTAGGGGCCCAAAGTGGCTCCGGCCGGATGTCGTGGCGCTTGTGCAGGCAAGGCCAAGAGTTCAAGGCCAACCAACCTCTGCAAGCTTACAAGCTCTCATTGATTGGCAAAAAAAAAAAAAAAAAAAAAAAAAAAAAAGATCAACTAATACAGAGACTGTAGTTTTTTTTTTGAAAAATAAAATAAAATAAAATAGACCACTAGCTAAACTAATAAAGAAGAAAAGATAGAAGATTCAAATAAACACAATCAGAAACTACAAGGGTGATATTACCACTGATCCCACAAAAATATAAAAAAAATCATTGGACTATAATGCACACCTACATAGACATAAACAAGGAAATCTAGAAGAAATGGTTAGATTCCTGGACACATGCACTCTCCCAAGTCTGAACCAGGGAGAAACAGAATCTCTGAACAGACCAATAATGAACTCTGAAGTAGAGGCAGTGATAATAACCTACCAACCAAAATAAGCCCAGGACCAGATGGAATCACAGCTGTATTCTACCAGATGTATAAAGAAGAACTGGTGCAATTTCTACTGATACTATTTCAAAAAATTTATGAGGAGGGACTTCTGTCCAACTTATTCTATGAGGCCAGGTTCCTCCAATACCAAAACCTGGCAGAGATACAACAACAACAACAACAACAACAACAACAAAAGTTCAGGCCAGTATCCTTGATGGACATGGATGATAAAATCCTCAACAAAATACTGGCAAACTGAATCCAGCAGCCCAATCAAAAAGCTTATTCTCACATATCAAGTATCTCTCACCCCAGGATGCAAGATTGGCTTAACATGAGTAAATCAATAAATGTGATTCATCATATAAACAGAACTAAAGACAAAAATCACGTAATTATCTTAATAGATAAAAAAAGGTTTTCAATGAACTTCAACATTGATTTATGTTAAAAACTCTCGATAAACTAGGTACTGAAGGAGCATACTTCAAAATAATAAGAGCCATATATGACAAATGCACAGCTAACATCATAGTGATTTGGGCACAACCTGGAAGCATTCCCCTTAAAAACCGACCCAAGCAAGAATGCCCATTCTCACCATTCCCATTCAACATAGTATTGGAAGTCCTAACCAGTCAATCTGGTAAAAGAAAAAGATAAAAAACTTTCAAATAAGAGAGAAAGTTAAGCTATCCATATGCAGACAGCATGATTTTATACCTAGAAAACCCCTAGCTTAAGCTCAAAGCCTTCTTAAGCTGATAAAGAACTTCAGCAAGTCTCAGAATACAAAATCAATGGGCAAAAATCACTAACATTCTAATATAACAATGATCAAGCCAAGAATCTGATCAGGGATGAACTTTTATTCACAGTTGCCACAAAAGAATAAGATATTTAGAAATGCAGCTAACTAGGGAGGTGAAAGATCTCTATCAGGAGAATTACAAACCACTTTTCACAGAAATCAAAGATGGCACAAACAAATGGAAAAATATTCAGTGCTCATGGATAGGAAGAATCAGCATTGTTAAAATGGTCATACTATCCAAAGCAATTAATAGATTCAATGCTATTCCTATTAAACTACATTAAGATTTTTCAAAGAACTAGGAAAAAATTATTTTAAAATTCAGATGGAACCAAAAAGGATCCCAAATAGCGAAGGTAATCCTAACCAAAAGGAACAAGGCTGGAGGCATCATGTTTCCCTTCTTCAAACTATACTATAGAGCTAATCAAAACAGCATGGCACTGGTTCTAGAACAGACACATAGACCAATGGAGTGGAATAGTGAACACAGAAGTCAGACTGTACATCTATAACTGTGTCCTCTTCAACAAATCTTACTAAAATAAGCAATGGGGAAGCATTCCCTATTCAATAAATGGTGCTGGGATAACTGGCTAGCCATATGCAGAAGATTAAAATTGGACACCTTCCATACACAATGTATAAAAATTAACTCAAGATGGATTGAATGTAAAAATCAAGACTGTATAAATCCTGGAAGACAAACTAGGCAATACCATTCAGGACATAGGCACAGGCAAAGATTTCATGACAAAGATGACAAAAGCAATTGCAACAGAAACAAAATTGACAAATGGGATCCAATTAAACTAACGAGTTTCTGCACAGCAAGAGAAACTACCAACAGAGTAACAGACAACCAACAGAATGGAAGAAAATGTTTGCAAAGTACACATTCAACAAAGATCTAATATGCAACAACTACAAGAAACATAAACAAATTCACAAGAAAAACAATCCCATTAAAAAGCTGGCAAAGGACATGAACAGACACTTTTTAAATTACATACATGTGGCCAAACAATTATGAGAATAAGCTCAACATCATTGATTATTAGAGAAATGCAAATCAAAACCACAAGACTCAACCAAAACCTCAACATCATTGATTATTAGAGAAATGCAAATCAAAACCACAAGACTCAACCAAAACCTCAGCATCACTGATTATTAGAGAAATGCAAATCAAAGCCACAAGATACCATCTCACAACAGTCAGAATGGCTATTATTAAAAGTCAAACAATAATAGATGCTGACAAGGTTGTGAGGAAAAGGAACACTTAGACACTCTTGGTGGGAGTGTAAGTTAGTTCATTGTGAAAGACAGTGTAGCAATTCCTCGCAGACCTAAAGACAGAAATACCATTCAAACCAGCAATCTCATTGGTGGATACATACCCAAAGGACTATAAATCATTATATTAGAAAGACACATGCACACATGTGTTCATTGTTGCACTGTTCACAATAATGAAGACATGGGATTAGCCTAAATGTCCATCCATGATAGACTGGCTAAAGAAAATGTGGTAGAGATATGCCATGGAATATAATGCAACTGTAAAAAAATAATGAGATCATGTTATCTGTAGGGACATGGACAGAGCTGGAGGCCATTATCCTTAGCAAACTAGTACAGGAACAGAAATTAAATATTGTATATTCTCACTTACAACTGGGAGCTAAATGATGAGTACACATGGACAGAAGGGAGCAATATACATTGTGGCCTTTGGAGTTTGCAGGTGGGGAGCAGGAGAGAATCAGGAAAAATAATCAAGGGTACTAGGCTTAATACCTGGGTGATGAAATAATCTGTACAACAAGCCCTGAAGACACAAGTTTACCTATGAAGCAAACTTGCACATGCCCCCTGAACTTAAAAAGTTAAAATAATTTAAAACAAAATAAAATCATATGCCAATACATTGAATTCTATGCAACTTGCTCCTGCTTCAGTATGATTTGCAATTTTTGCTTTGGGAAAGGTTAAAACCCTTTTTAATATAACAGACTGTGCTAGTAACATAGGTAATTAGTCAATCATATACCCTTCAGCCAAAAATACTTTCCTGTCAAATTTGTTCTATTGGATTTTACCATTTCCTTACTCATGAGAGCTATATATTATCAACTTGGGAATTACATTATTGACCACTAGAAGCTCCCAGAGACATATTTTCATACAACATGTAGTGAAGACAACTTAGCTCACTGACTATAAAGTAAAACAATTATGATAATTTTAGATTAAGAAAATTTAAAAAGGTATGAGCTGCATTTACCATATATTACTACAAAGGTAGGTGTTAAGAAGAACTGAGAAGCTCGGACATGGTGATTCATGCCTGTAATCCCAGCACTTTGGGAGGCCGAGGCAGGTGGATCACATGACATTGGGAGTTTGAGACCAGCCTGACCAATACAGAGGAACCCCGTCTCTATTAAAAATACAAAATTAGCCAGGTGCGATCATGCCTGTAATCCCAGCTACTTGGGAGGCTGAGGAAGGAGAATCGCTTGAACCTGGGAGGCAGAGGTTGCGATGAGCCGAGATCATGCCACTGCACTCTAGCCTGGGCAACAAGAGTGAGACTCCATCTCAGGAAAAGAAAAAAGAAGAGGAAGAAGAAGAAAGAAGAAAAGAAGAAAAGGAAGAGGAATAAGGAGAAGAAGGAGAAGAGGAGGAGGAGGAGAAGGAGGAAGAAGAAGAACTTAGGAATTATGCCTTTTATGGGTCATCCATTGACCTGACAATTACTGAGCATGTAGCATGTGCCAGTTTTTGTGCACAGCAATTTACAGATTATCTGTTTTCACTATAATATTCTTCTAGTGAAATATCCTCATGCCTTATAAAGCAATTTAAAAATGTGTATCTATAAGCAAATGCTCATATATATGTGTGTGTGTGTGTGTGTGTGTGTGTGTGTGTGTGTGTATAGAAAATTGTATTTCATTGCAGATATTTGAAAACTGTATAATTACATTAATGACAACTTATTTTTATTGCATTTTAGGTTTTGGGGTACATGTGAAGAACATGCAAGATTGTTGCAAAGGTACACACGTGGCAGTGTGATTTGCTACCTTCCTCCCCATCACCTATATCTGGCATTTCTCCCCGTGCTCTCTCTCCCCAACTCCCCACCCCGCGCTGTTCCTCCCCTATTTAATGGCAACTTAAATACTTTGCTTATTTATCCCTGCTTAAATCTGATGTTGAACTGTAATCCCCAATGTTGGAGGTGGAGCTTGGTAGGAGGCTTTTGTATCATGGGGGCAGATACCTTATGTCTTGGTGCTGTCTTCCTGATAGTGAATTCCTGAGCGATCTGGTCATTCAACAGTGTGTGGTACTTCCCCACGCCCACTCTCTCTTTTGCTTCAGTTCATTCTCATCATTTGATATGACTGCTCACCCTTTGCTTCCACTATAATTGGAAGCTTCTTGAAACATCTCCAGAAGCAGATACTCCTATATATACTCCCTTTACAGACCACAGAACTGTCAGCCAAGTTACCCAGTCTCAGATATTTTTTTAAATTATTATTATTATTATACTTTAAGTTCTGGGGTACATGCACAGACCATGCAGAATTGCTACATAGGTATACACATGCCACAATGGTTTGCTGTCTCCATCCCTCTGTCACCTACATTAGGTATTTTTCCTAACGTTATCCCTCCCCAATTTCCCCAGCCCCTGTTATCCCTCCCCTAACCCTCCACCCCACAACAGACCCCATTGTGGGATGTTCCCTTCCATGTGTCCATGTGTTTTCTTTGTTCAACACCAACTTAGGAGTGAGACCATGTGCTGTTTGGTTTTCTGTTCTGGCATCAGTTTGCTGAGAATGATGGTTTCCAGCTTCATTCATGACCCTGCAAAGGACATGAACTCATCAATTTTTTATGACTGCATGGTATTCCATGGTGTATATGTGCCACATTTTATTTATCCAGTCTAACATTGATGGGCATTTGGGTTTGTTCCCAGTCTTTGCTATTGTAAACAATGCTGCAATGAAAATTAAGTGTGCATGTGTCTTCATAATAGAATAATATAACCCTTTGGGTATATACCCAGGAATGGGATTGCTGGGTGAAATGGTATTTCTGTTTCTAGATCCTTGAGGAATTGCCACACTGTCTTCCACAATGGTTGAACTAATTTATACTCCCCCACCAACAGTGTAAAAGCTTTCCTATTTCTCCAGATCTTCTCTAGCATCCATTGTCTCCAGATTTTCAAACAATTGCCATTCTAACTGGCATGAAATGGTATCTTAATGTGGTTTTGATTTGCATTTCTCTAATGATCAGTGATGATGAGCATTTTTTCATATGTTTTTTGGCCACATAAATGTCTTCTTTTGAAAAACGTCTCTTCATATCCTTTGCCCACTTTTTGATGAGGCTGTTTTTTTTCTTGTAAATTTGTTTCAGTTCCTTGTAGATTCTGAATATTAGCCCTTTGTCAGATGGGTAGTTGAAAAAAAATGTATCCCATTCTGTTGGTTGCTGGTTCATGATAATGATTGTTTCTTTTGCTATGCAGAAGCTCTTAACTGTAATTAGATCCCATTTGCCTATTTTGGCTTTAGTTGCCATTGCTTTTGGTGTTTTAGTAATGAAGTCCTTGCCTATGCCTATGTCCTGAATGATATTGCCTAGGTTTTGTTCTAGGGCTTTTATGGTGTTAAGTCTTATGTTTAAATCTTTAATCCATCTTGAGTTAATTTTTGTATAAGGTGTAAGGAAGGGATCCAGTTTCAGATTTGTGCACATGGCTAGGCAGTTTTTCCAACACCATTTATTAAACAGGGAATCCTTTCCCCAGCGCTTATTTTTTTCTTTTTGGTCAATGATCAGATGGTTGTAGATGTGTGGCATTACTTCTGAGGCCTCTGTTGTATTCCATGAGTGTATATCTCTGTTTTGGTACTAGTACCATGCTGTCTTGATTACTGCAGACTTGCAGTGTAGTTTGAAGTCAGGTAGTGTGATGTCTCTAGCTTTGTTCTTTTGCTTAGAATTGCTTTGGCTAGGTTCGCTCTTTTTTGGTTCCATATGAAGTTTAAGGTGGTTTTTCCCAGTTCTGTGAAGAAGGTCAATGGTAGTTTGTTGGGGATAGCATTGAATCTATAAATTACTTTGGACAATATGGCCATTTTCAAGATATTGATTCTTCCTAACCATGACCATGGAATATTTTTCCATCTGTTTGTGTCCTCCCTTATTTCCTTGAGCAGTGGTTTGTAGTTCTCCTTGAAGAGGTCCTTCACATCCTTTGTTAGTTGTATTCTTAGGTATTTTATTCTCTTTGTAGCAGTTGTGAATGGGAGTTCACTATGATTTGGCTGTCTGTCTGTTATTGGTGTATAGGAATACGTGTGATTTCTGTACATTGATTTTGTATCCTTAGACTTTGCTGAATTTGCTATCATCTTGAGATCTTGGGCTGAGAAGATGGGGTCTTCTAAATATACAATTATGTATCTGCAAATAGAGACAATTTACTTCCTCTTTTCCTATATGAATACCCTTTTTTTTTCTTGCCTGATCACCGTGGCCAGAACTTTCAATACTATGTTGAATAGGAATGGTGAGAGAAGACACCCTTGTCTAGTGCCAGTTTTCAAAGGGAAGGCTTCCAGTTTCTGTCCATTCGGTTTGATATTGTCTGTTAGTTTTTCATAATAGCTTTTTTTATTTTGATATATGTTCCACTGATACCTAGTTTCTTGAGTTTTTAGCATAAAGGGCTGTTGAATTTTGTCGAAGGCCTTCTCTGCATCTAGTGAGATAATCGTGGTTTTTGTCATTGGTTCTGTTTATGTGGTGTATTACATTTATAGATTTGCATATGTTGAACCAGTTTTGCATCCCCAAAATGAAGCTAGATTGGCCTAATACAGCAACTAAGCCAAGAATCAAACTAGTAATATTGATAATACAATGAATACATAATTATCCACTGAACATAACTTCATGTTGTGCCCAAAATTAATAAAATAAATATAATTATATTCTATTATTATAATTATATTCGTATTATTAATAAAATAATATAATTATATTATTTTATAATTATATTAATTATTTTAATACAATAAATTAATAAATTTATTTTATTAATAAAATAAATATAATTGTATTATATTATTAATAAAATAAAATAATATTATTATTTTACCAGTAACGTGGGAATGAATATATCAGACAGTATATGATTTCTGTTTCTAACTGACAATTATTTCTTTCCTTATTTTTTATTAACAGAATCTGAATAATGGTTTATCCATTAGTTATGATTTGTCACATTTTCATGTTTTCCATCCAAACTGTTTGCCTTGTGATAGATTTAAAAACAGATAGTGAGGGGGAGTGATTTATTAGACCTTTAGTTAAAGAGTGGTTCTAAGAACCATGTTGAGATAATCTAGCTTTGAAAATGAAGACAGATTGGAGATTTTTGCATCAATGTTCATCATGGATATTGGCCTGTAGTTTTTTTTTTTAGTTGTGTCTCTGCCTGGTTTTGCTATCAGGATGATGTTGGTCTCATAAAATGAGTTAGGGAGGATTTCCTCTTTTTGCATTATTTGGTATAGTTTCAGAAGGAATGCTACCACTCCTCTTTGTAAATCTGGTAGAATTTGGCTGTGAACCCATCTGGACCTGGACTTCTTTTGATTGGTAGACTATTAATTGCTGCTTCAACTTCACAGTTCGTTATTATCTATTCAGGCATTCAAATTCTTCCCAGTTTAGTCTTGGGAAGGTGTAAGTGTCCAGGAATTCATCTATTTCTTCTAGATTTATTGGTTTATATGCATAGAGATGTTTGTAGTATTCTCTGTTGGTAGTTTGTATTTCTATGCAATCAGTGGTGATATCCCCGTTATCATTTTTTATTGTATCTATTCAATTCTTCTCTGTTTTCTTTTTTATTAGTCTGGCTAGAGGTCTATATAATAAGTACACAAAGAAAAATGTATCAAATGTGTCTTGGAAGTATCAAAAGCTGTTTCAAGAAGGTCCCTTTTTCTTAGTTGCTAACATTTTCTTTACTTTACTTTTTAGTCAAATCATCCCTCAATTATAATGGAAAGGTATGATCATTACATTTATAAACAGCTATGATCACTTGAGAAAGACAAAATCTAGCAGTTGGCAATGGTAGATAATTGAACAGTTTCCTGTGGCGCTATTTGTCTCAAGTAAAAGGATCTGGAACTTATAGATATAGAACGCATTATAAAGGGAGGGTGATAAAAGGCCTCATCTTAACATGATGCTGGCAACCTTAGCAGTGATAAAATACTTTTTATTTGCATTAGTGGTTTTCATGGAAATGAATAGTTCAGCTAACTAAAAGTAATGCCATATCCAATTAATTACTCATAAAAAGTCAAAGTCAATAAAATTTATAATAGCAAATTATATCAAAATATGAAACATTTTCTTCTTTATAAATGATTGGATATACTTTTGAAGACAAACATCCATATTCCAGAAATGCGCGATGTTGAGAAAAGGCATTTAACAGAACTTGAGAAGATGACAAAATCTCTAAGTATAGTGGTCTAAGTAACCAAAAGTTAGTACTGGAGAGGCAGCTACACCTGTGGTTATAGATCAGCTCCTTTAAGCTTCTTTCAGGGACTGAAGCTCCCCTTCTAACACTGTGAACCAAGAAGAAAAACAGATATTTTCTTTTATAACTTCATGTAAATCTGAAGATAGTTTAAGATCTAAAGAGCCAGGGTGTAGGCTGAGCACTGCATCTAATGCCTATAATACCAGCTCTTTGAGAAGTCACGACAGGAAGATTATTTGAGGCCAGGAGTTTGAAACCAGCCTGGGCAACAAAGACCCACATTTCTACAAAAATACAAAAATTAGCTGGGCATCAAAGCATATGCCTGTAGTGTCAGCTCCTTTTCAGGAGGCTGAGGTGGGTGAATTGCTTGAGCCCAGGAGATTGAGGCTGCAGTGAGTGGTGACGGCCACTGCACTTCAGCCTGGGTGAGAAAACAAGACCTCAAAAGCAAACAAACAAACATAGCCAGGGAGTAAGATGAAGAACATACATGAGTCCTAACATTAAAAAGAAGCTGAGAGAGGTCTAAAACATTACCCACCTTTTAGGTTTGTAACATGTTAATAATGAAGAAATCCGAACAGAATTATAAAATTGCTGTTTTTTTAAATGTATTGTAAACAAATTTACATCTTAATGTAATACGTAAATATAACTATTCTATATATGGAATCTTTTACTTATGTCATTAATAACCTAAATCATTCATTTCTTTAGAAATATGAAGCCTGGGACAAATGGCCCATTTTCCTGCTTTGTGTGGCTCCTGGACTACTTTCAGAATTTGTTTTTCTTTTTTTTTTTTTTTTGAGAAAGAGTCTCATTTGGTCACCCAGGCTGGAGTGCAGTGGCATGATCTCGGCTCACTGCAACCTCTGCCTCCTGGGTTCAAATTACTTTCATGCCTCAGCCTTCACAGTAGCTGGGACGACAGGTGCATGCCACCATCCCAAGCTAATTTTTGTATCTTTTAGCAGAGATGGGGTTTCATCATCTTGGCCAGGTTGGCCTTGAACTTTCAACCTCAAGTTATCTTTTTGCCTCTACCTCCCAAAGTGCTGGGATTACAAGTGTGAGCCACTGCACCTGGCCCAGAATTTCTGCTTTGTTGCAAATAGATCTTAAGAATAGAAAGATACTCAGTGCATCTCTGAAATCAGTGTCTCCGCAGGGAAGACACCATCTTTCCCACTCATTACAAATGAACATCTTCTCTTGCATTCACATGTTAAATTTTCTGTGAGTGAAAGACTGATTCCTCTTTCATTCTTTCCTATTACCTATATCTAATTTTCTGGTAGAAAAGCATTTTAAATGATTAAAATGCCTTCATGTCATGCACAAACCACAAAGAAAGAGAACAAGAATAATAAGGTCATTTTCTTACAAGTGGCAGGATAGAAAATGAAAACTCTTTGCTTTTATAAAGCTAATAATTCTCAAGTGCTAATAACCTCAAGATTTAAACTTTTGGAACTTGAAGCTTTTTATTTTCATTTTATATGGAAAAATCCTCAACAGTCTTATAAATTATTTTGTTAGTGATTATAGTTTACATCTTTCCTAAGTCACATTCACTTTGGGGTAAATTTCTGTGCATAGATTCTGCTATCTAATTTGCCATATTGACCACCTATTATTTATAATGAGGAATTAAAGTAGAGATATGTGGCAATGTCAGGATATTATTGGCTAGTAACTCATGACATATATGCATATGGTATTGTGTCCAGAAGCTGGTCTAACTGAAAAATTACTTGATTTAGGAAGACAATGGAAAATAAGATTTAGGGTTGTGGGCAAGCATACATGATGAGGGAGCAGACCCATCAGTAACCAGAAGAAGGTGACTTATAGAGGAAAGGAAACCAAGCACAGGAAGAAAAGATGCTATCAAGGCTCTGAAAAGGAGTGTCTTCACAATTTTTGACATTTTTTCTTGCCTTGTCATGGATTTTGTCAGTGAACACTGTATTTTTCCTAAGATGACTTGAACCTGGGTCAGTGCTAGCTTTTATAGAACCTATCTAAATCATAGTCAGTTCATATTATTTACATAGGCTTGACTAAACAATATTTTCCATAAATCCTGTAGAAGCAATTTAGATGAGTATTCTTTGTTCTTCACCTCATTTTATGACTAGGATTCCATTGAGGCCACATTTAGAAACAGTTGATTTAAATTTGACATCAAAGTCATTGGTGATTGAACAACTTTAATTTCAGTGAAGAGATTGAAATTTTCAGCAGCTGTGATGAGGAGATTCAAGGTTTGTGGGTATCCAACAGATTGTTTCATAAAATAATCTGAAGAATGATTGATATAATTGCCAAATAATGGTTTGTCAGAAGCAGTCCCATCTGGGCGGCTCCAAACCTAGGCACAAGTAGCTTGAGTAAAACCAAAAAAGGAACCCAGTACAAATCCATCTTTTAGTTTATGTTTATCAGTAATTTACTAAGTACCTACTGGGTACCGGGCACTATGCTAGGTGTTAAGCATTCACAGGAGCAAAAACAAACAAACAAACAAAAACATAATCAAACAAAGCTACCTACAAAGGATCTCAGATTAATTCTGATTAGGTTTTGTTGTTGTTTAGAGATTTGGATTTTGTATCATATCTATTGAAGTAGTAGTAAATGGTAATTTTAAAAGTCATTTGGGTTCATAAAGGTTGTGTGAAAACATAAAATGCTTTGCATGGCAAAGCTAATATATAGTCACTTATTATCAATAATTTGCTAGAAAGAATTAATTTAGGTTAGTAGTTTTGAGCAAAGAGAAGATAGTGCTTTTGATAACATTTTCAGACCAACAGAGCACTGGAGATATATTCATGACAGAGACCTTACCAATGGTCACAAATCAAGAATCCAAGATAACTCCTTTTTTTTTTTAAATTTAATAAAACAGACTTGAATTTGGAGTAGATGATAAAAAGTTTAAAGTTTTACACCTCTGTGGATAATTTTCAAAAGTGAAGAAACAGCTTGAGAGTACTGGGTTTTGGGCAAGGGGAGGGATGAAATGGGGGAGAAGTAAAAGAGAAATAAATGCTAAAAATGAGTAACATTTAGCAGTATAGAGTTAGTGAGAAGCCAGAGGTGTAATGCTAAATAACTGGTAGTATTTTGACTTCATTTGATGGTACTAAGATTCCATAGCCTACTGTGTTGATCATCCTTCCCTAAATTGCATGTCTTCATGGAAACATTTTTAAAGCCACAGGTTGACCCTGGGAATTACTGGGGCAACACATCCTCCCATGATGAGAATTAAAATTCATGAAGAATTTTCCAGTGTCTTTACCTATGGCAGACGTAGGATGAACCATTTGTTTCTGAATGTAAGAAATTTAAATTAAAAATAATATCATAATGCTAATAATTATCTTCTAGTAAAATGATACCCTGAATTGAAACTAGCATTGATATATTTTTTAAAAATAAGCTGCTTACAGAAGAAAGCAGGCTTTCAAACTCAGAACAATGAATAATTTAATTATCCAATGAGCATCTTAGGCACTAATTGACTTTGAAATGATTTTGCTTTTAGAATGAGACCTTGTTGAACTCTTATCACATCAGATAAAACATGCATTAACTTACTGAAAGTAAAGAGAATTATGACATGCTATGAATATAAAGAGCAAAATAAATGCTGAATGACAACAATGCCATCTCTGCATGATACCTGCTGGGTTTTGTGGTTGGAAAAGTTCTGATTGCATACTAGGTTACTATTTCTTTTCTTCCATATTAAATAAGTGAAATGAAAGTATTTCTTCAAGAAGCAGAAAATGAATAAATGCAGAAAAAATTAAATTTATATTGAATGTTCAATATATTAGACATAATTGCTAAAAGTGTTATTAGCTATAGAGTTGTAAGAAATATATACCACTAGTAAGTCAAGTAAATATAACAGAAAGAAGACAAAAGTATAAATATGAAAGGAAGCAATGATGCAAAAGATGGATATCTAAACAGTCAGCCATATCTTTGAATCCGTGATTTTATGAGGGCCACCAACCTGGCCCTGAATTCTGGTGGTTGAATGAGGACTCTAATTGGTAGACTTGGGTAATGTTTCAACCATTATATAGGTGAAGGGTTCAGGAGTGAGCAGCTTATAGTCATACATAGACACAAACTGCTTTTTATAAGAAAAGGGACAAAAAAGGGAAGCAAACTGCATGATGGATAGATGACAAATAGAGCTATAACAGTTTATTACATCCTGTTTCTCAAAGATGATATATTAGGCCATTTTTGCATTACTATAAAGAAATACCCGAGGCTGAGCAATTTATAAAGAAAAGAGGTTTAATTGGTTCATAGTTTTGCAGGCTGTACAGGAAGCATAGCACTGGCATCTTCTTGGCTTCTGGGGAGGCCTCAGGGAGCTTTTATTTATGGCAAAAGGTGAAGCAGGAGCAGGCACATCACATGGCCACAGCAGGAGCAAGGGTGGTGGCAGGGAGATGCCATACACTTTAAATAACCAGATCTCATGTAAAGTAAACTCACTCACTATGACAAAGACAGCACCAAGCCAAGACGGATCTGCCCCAAGGACCTAATCACCTCCCACTGGGTGACCTCAGTGTTGAGGATTACAATTCAGTGTAAGATTCGGTGGTTACACAGATCCAAGACATAATAGGTGGTGATTAAAGGTGCAGTGTCAATATTACCTGGGAGCTCTGTGCAAATGCAGAATTGCTGTGCAACTTTATGCCTACTGAGTTAGAATCTGCATCCTAAAAAGATTCCCAGGTGATGTGTATGCATACTAAATTTTGAATAGCATTCATTGATGCTTTCACAGAGAATTATACTCATATCCAATCTTTTCAATACTGCTTTTTACCAGTTCATATTAATATTTTTCCTACCCATATCCCCAGCTTAATGGCACAAAGGTCCCAAAATGCCTGACATCTTTCTCCTCACACTCTCATATTTTAGAATAGTAGAAATAATCATCATGCAAAGTGATGCTTGGTGACAAGTTAGTTTGTTCATGGGATTATAAAAACATATCAATTCCTTTTTCTAGGTAAATTTTAATTCAACTTCTTTTTTTATTTTACTCATTACTCATTTTCATTTTACTCATTTTTTTCGCTTTGCATTAGATTATTTTATAGTGTATACAGACATAAATTTAGAAGGATTATCAGATGTTCAGTCTTTACTCAGGCCTTGTTTAAATCAATTCTTTGGCAATTGTTTTCTTTGCTATTGTCTGGATAATCCCAAATACCCAGACAAGGATTGTCAAACACATTCATTGTTCTTTCTTTTCCTTGGTATCATTGCTGTGCTACTGCACTTGCTCTGTGTTAATGTGACATTACAGTTAAAAAGTTTTCATTTTGTCTGTCACTAAAAGTTTCACTGCATTTTTCCATGGCAACTTAATCACATGCCCTGGAATGCCTTGTCACTCAGTTGTAATAAAAGGCTAAAGTGATTTTGGCATTTCTTATCTGCAAGTTCACCAAAATACACTTCAGCCAATTTTTCACTAAATATGATATTTATTTGTTTTTTAACTTTGAGAAAATAGTAAAGTGATCACTCAGTTTATTTCTTTTTCTGAAGCTTAACTACTTCCATTATCTACCAATGTCCTTGCTGGCAGACTCCTCTTTCCTGGAAGATATTTTGCTAAAATATGACATTTTTGAAAATGAAAAATAGCCTATTCACCCACATAGAATTTTTGTTGTTGTTAGAAAACAGAAAGTAGACATTTAGCAGCAAGAAGTTTAACATGGAAATACAAATTTAGGAGGATTTTCCAAGATGGCGCGGTAGAAACAACTTGAGATTGCAGTTCTCAGTGAAGGCGCAGAGGGTGAATCCTAGTGGCATTTTCAGGTGAACCTTTGTTGCCCACAGAACGGGGAAATTCCCAGGTGTAGGAGAGACACAGGACACCAGCACAGCCCTTTCAGCTTGCACGGCCGTTTCAGCTGGTGCCATGGTGCAGCGGCACCCCAAACAAAACTCACTGGTCTGGGTGCCCTGTTAAACTAGCAATCTGAGATTTGGGAGAGCAGATTAATATATCCATCTGATTAAACAGGACTTGGACAGTGAGCCACATGAGGAGATTCCTGGGAAGTGTGATTTGAGCCGGTGCAGTGGGTCGCAGCATGGGAAATCACACAGATCCTGGTGCCCTATCAGCAGGCGACTAAAACACCTGTGAGAGAGTCAACTGTTCAACTTAAGAGAGAGAGAGAGAGAGAGAGAGAGAGAGAGAGAGAGAGAGAGAGAGGCAGGGAGCCAGGTGATCAGGCTCGGCAGGTACCATCCTCACAGGGACAAACAAAATGGCGATTCAAAACACTTGGGGTTGAGAGTTTTGCTGTGGGCTCAGCTGAATACAGGACAGTGCAGCTCGGTGGGGGAGGGGCGTCCACCACTACTGATGCATTCCGCCCCTGCTGGGAAACATGCCCATTGCAGGAGCAGCCTGCAGTTGCCGAGGCAACCAGCCATAACAGAGACTCAGCCAACAGGGCGGCGCCCACCACAGTAGGGTGGAGCCCCATGGCAGCAGGGTGCACCTTGTGGGAGGATGGCAGAGCCTTGGCAGGCAAATAGTGACTAGACTGCCTCCTAGCTGGGCAGGACAGTGCAACGGATACTCATAAAGAAAGCCCCAAATCCCTGACACAGAGCATCTGAGGAAAAAAACAGGGGGGTTTTATAAGTTCTGCTGCAGCAGACCTAAACACACCCACCCAACAACCCTGAATGAACAACAGAGCTCATAGCTCAGCACTTGAGCTCCTATAAAGCGCAGACCATCTCCTCAAGCAGCTCCCTGACCCCTGTATATCGAAAGAGTCACCTCAAAACAGGACTAATCAGACTGACATTTGGCGGCCATCATTCTGGGACAAAGATAGCAGAAGAAGAAACTGGTAGCATCCCTTACTGTTCTGCAGCTGCTACAGGTGTACCTCAGAAAAGCAGGGCCTGGAGTGGACCTCAGCAGTCATACAGCAGAGGGGCTGGACTGTTAAAAGGAAAACTAAGTAACAGAAATACTTCATCATCAACAATCTGGACGTCCACTAAGAGACCCAATCGAAAAATCACCAACTACAAAGACGGCAGGTGGATAAATCTACAAAGATGGAAATAAATCAGCACAAAAAGGAGGAAAACACCAAAAACCAAAACACCTCACCCTGTACAAAGGTATGAAACTCCTCACCAGCAAGGGAACAAAGCTGGATGGAGAAGGAGTGCGACAAAATGACGGAATCAGACTTCAGAAGGTGGATAATAAGAAACTTCAGTGAGCTAAAAGAACATGTTCTAAATCAAAGCAAAGAAACTAAGAACCTTGAAAAAAGATTTGAAAAATGATTCGAGGAAATGATAACAAGAATGGACAACTTAGAGAGGAATATGAATGAATTGAAAGAGCTGAAAAACACAACACGAGAACTTCGCGAAGCATGAACAAATTTCAACAGCCGAAATGACCAAGCAGAAGAAAGAATATCAGAAGTTGAAGATTAACTCAATGAAATAAAATGAGAAAACAAGATTAGAGAAAAAAGTGCAAAAAAGAATGAACAAAATCTCCAAGAAATGTGGGACTATGTGAAGAGACCTAACCTACATTTGATAGGTGTACCAGAATGTGATGAAGACAATGAATCCAAGCTGGAAAATACTCTTCAGGATATTATCTAGAAAAATTTCCCCGACCTATCAAGGCAGGCCAGTACTCAACTCCAGGAAAAACAGAGAACACCACAAAAATATTCCACAAGAAGAGCAAACCCAAGGCACATAGTCATCAGATTCACCAGGGTTGAAATGAAGGAGAAAATACTAAGGGCAGCCAGAAAGGTCAGGTCACCCACAAAGGGAAGCCCATCAGACTCACAGCAGATCTCTCAGCAGAAACTCTACAAGCCAGAAGAGAGTGGGGGCCAATATTCAATATCCTTAAAGAAAAGAACATTCAATACAGAATTTCACATCCAGCCAAACTGAGCTTTATAAGTGAAGGAAGAATAAAATATTTTGCCAACAAGCAAGTACTCAGAGATTTTGTCACCACCAGGCATGCTTTACAAAAGCTCCTGAAAGAGGCACTACACATAGAAAGGAAGAACCAGTACCAGCCATTCTAAAAACATACAAATGTTGAAGAGCATCAACAAAATGAAGAATCTGCATCAACTAACGGGCAAAACAGCCAGCTAGCTTCCAAATGTCAGTAACAAATTCACACATAACAATAGTAACCCTAAATGTAAATGGACTAAATGCACCAATCTAAAGACACAGACTGGCAAATTGGATAAAAAACCAAAACCCATTGGAGTGCTGTATCCAGGAAACCCATCTCACATGCAAGCATACACAAAAGCTCAAAATAAATGGATGGAGGAAGATTTACCAAGCAAATGGAGAGCAAAAAAAAGTAGGAGTTGCAATTATTGTCTATGATAAAATAGACTTTAAAGCAACAAAGATCAAAAGAGACAAAGAAGGTCATTAAATAATCATACAAGGATTGATACAACAAGAAGAGCTAATGATCCTAAATATATATGGACCCAATACAGGAGCACCCAGATATATAAGGCAAGTTCTTAATGACTTACAAAGAGACTTAGACTCCCACACAATAATAGTGGGAGACTTTAACACTCCACTGTCAATATCAGACAGATCAACCAGACAGAAAATTAACATGGATATCCAGGGCTTGAATTCAGACCTGGAACAAGTAAGCCTGATAGACATTTACAGAACTCTCCACCCCAAAACCACAGAATATACATTCTTCTCAGCACCACATGACACCTACTCCAAAATTGACCACATAATTGGAAGTAAAGCACTCCTCAGCAAAAACAAAACAACTGAAATCATAACAAACAGTCTCTCAGACCATAGTGCAATCAAGTTTGAACTCAGAATTCAGAAACTAACTCAGAACCGCACAGCTTCATGGAAACTGAATAACTGGCTCTTGAATGTTGATTGTATAAACAATGAAATGACGGCAGAAATAAAGAAGTTCTTCAAAACAAATTAGAATGAAGACACAACATACCAGAATCTCTGGGACACATTTAAAGCAGTCAGTAGAGGAAAATATATAGCAATAAGTGCCCACATGAGAAGAAAGGAGGAATCCAAAATTGACACCCTATCATCAAAATTGAAAGAGCTAGAGGAGCAAGATCAAAAAAAACTCAAAATCTAGCAGAAGACAAGAAATGACTAAGATCAGAGCAGAACTGAAGGAGATAGAGACACAAAAAAACCTTCAAAAAATTAATATATCCAAGAGCCAGTTTTTTGAAAAGATCAACAAAATAGACCACTAGCCAGACTGATAAAAAAGAGAAGATAGAACAACCAAATAGATGCAATAAAAAATGAAAAAGGGGAAATCACCACAGATTCCACAGAAATTCAAACCATCATCAGAGAATACTACAAACAACTCTATGCACATAAACTAGTAAACCAGGGAGAAATGGATAAATTCCTGGACACCTGTGTCCTCCCAAGCCTAAACCAGGAGGAAGCCAAAACTATGAATAGACCAATAACAAGGTCTGAAGTTGAGGCAGCAATTAAGACCCTACCACACAAAAAAAGCCTAGGTCCAGATGGGTTCACAGCCAAATTCTACCAGACATACAAAAAAGATCTGGTACCATTCCTTCTGAAACTATTCCAAATAATCCAAAAAAAGGGAACCCTTCCCAAATCATTTTATGAGACCAACATCATCCTGATACCAACACCCTGCAGAGACTCAACAAGAAAAGACAACTTTAGGCCAATATCCATGATGAACATAGATGCAAAAATATTCAATAAAATACTGGCAAACAGATTGCAACAGCACATTAAAAAAAACAAAACAACAACAACAAAAAACTATCCATCATGATCAAGTAGGATTCATCCTGGGGATGCAAGGCTGGTCCAACATATGCAAGTCTATAAACGTAATTCACCACATAAACAAAACCAAAAGCAAAAACCACATGATTATCTCAACTGATGCAGAGAAGGCATTTGACAAAATTCAACAGCACTTTATGCTAAAAACCCTCAATAAACTCGGTTTTGATGGAACATATCTCAAGGTAATAAAAGCTATTTATGACAAGCCAACAGCCAATATTATACTTAATGGGCAAAAACTGGAAGCATTCCCTTTGAAATCCGGCACTAGACAAGGATGCCCTCTCTCACCACTCCTATTCAACATAGTACTGGAAGTTCTAGCCAGAGCAATCAGGCAAGAAAAAGAAATAAAGGGTATTCAAATAGGAAAGGTGGAAGCCAAATTGTCTCTATTTGCAGACTATAAATTGTTCTACTATAAGGACACATGCACACGAATGTTCATTGCAGCACTGTTTACAATAGCAAAGACCTGGAATCAACCCAAATGCTTATTGATGATAGACTGGACTGAAAAAATGTGGCACATATACACCATGGAATATTATGCAGCAATCAAAAATGATGACTTTGTGTTTTTTGTAAGGACATGGATGAATCTGGAGAACATCATTCTCAGCAAACTGACACGAGAACAGAAAATGAAATACCGCATATTCTCACTCACAGGCGGGTGAGGCCAAATGAGAACACATGAATACAGGGAAGGGGGTACTACACACTGGGGTCTATTGGGGTAAATAGGGGAGGCACACTGGAGGGGGGAGATGGGGATAGATAGCCTGGGGAGAAATGCCAAATGTGGGTGAAGGGGAGGAAGGCAGCAAAACACACTGCCATGTGTGTACCTATGCAACTATCTTGCACATTCTGCACATGTACCCCAAAACCTAAAATGCAATAAAAATAAATAATTAAAAATAATAATAAATAAATAAATAAATAAATAAATAATTCGTATTTTAACTAGAGCTTTGTACATTTTGACCAAATTTTTTCCATTTTCTTTACTGCCCAACTGCTGATAACTGCCTTTATACTCCCTATTGCTAGTGTTCAGCTTTTTTACATTCTACATATGAAATCATGCAGGATTTGTCTTTCTGTGTTTGTTTATTTCACTTTCCATGAAGGTCTCCAGGAAAATCTTTGTTTCACAAATGGCAGGATTTCTTTCTTTTTGAAGGTGGAATAATATTCCATAACGTATTTTTCATTTAAATATATACTATTTTAATGTGTTTCCACTATATATATATAATATTTTATTATATTTTAGATAACATTATAATTATAACTCATTAGTGTTCTAAAACCTGATAAGCTATTTTATATTTTGCCAAGGAAAATGTGTTCTATACTTATTCATTTTGACTGCATTTTCTTATCACCATAAAAGATAAAATGACCTCTAAGCAGAAATGAGATAAGGTTTTCATGACTGTGCATGTTTGTCTGGTCTTTATATTGTGTCACAAGGTAGTTATACTAATATAATAAGAGCAGAAATTAATGTTATCACAGGGAATAAGACACAGGTTGGAGACCTACACATGGTAAGTATAATAATTTCTTCACTATGTAAAAGAATGTATTAAAATGCAGACAATAGTCATTTTAAATTTTGATCCTTTCAGAAGCATCTCATTTCACCTTATTTCAAAAATGTATGATGGTTTCCATGTGATTCTGCTGTTGTTGCTGTTTCTCTTGAAGTGATCTGATTGTTAGGAAAGTGGAGGTAAATGTAAATGAATATTAAATTTCTATGTTAAACTTTTTTTAATTTCATTATAGGTTTTTCAGTACATGTGCAGAATGTGCAAGATAGTTGCATAGGTACACACATGGCAGTGTGTTTTGCTGCCTTCCTTCCCTTCACCCACATTTGGCATTTCTCCCCAGGCTATCCCTCCCCAGCTCCCCATCTGCTGTTCCTCCCCTATTCCCCCCAATAGTACCCAGTGTGTAGTACCCCCTTCCCTGAGTCCATGTGTTCTCATTTTTTCTCACCCACCTATGAGTGAGAATATGTGGTATTTCCTTTTCTGTTCTTGTGTCAGTTTGTGGAGAATGATGTTCTCCAGATTCATACATATCCTTACAAAGGACACAAACTCATCATTTTTGATTGCTGCATAATTATTCCATGGTGTATATGTGCCACATTTTCCCAGTCCAAACTAACATTGATGGCCATTTGGGTTGGTTCCAGGTCTTTGCTATTGTAAACAGTGCTGCAATGAACATTCGTGTGCATGTGCCCTTATAGTAGAACGATTTATAGTCCTTTGGATATATACCCAGTAATGGGATTCCTGGGTCAAATGGAATTTCTATTTCTAGGTTTTTGAGGAATCGCCACACTGTCTTCCACAATGGTTGAACTAATTTACACTCTCACCAACAGTGTAAGAGTGTTCCTATTTCTCCACATCCTCTCCAGCATCTGCTGTCTCCAGATTTTTTAATGATCACCATTCTAACTGGTGTGAGATGGTATCTCAATGTTGTTTAGATTTGCATCTCTCTAATGACCAGTGATGATGAGCATTTTTTCATGTGTTTGTTGGCCTCATGTATGTCTTCTTTTGTAAAGTGTCTGTTCATATCCTTTGCCCATTTTTGAATGGGCTTGTTTGTTTTTTTCCTGTAAATCTTTTTGAGTTCTTTGTAAATTCTGGATATCAGCCCTTTGTCAGATGGGTAAATGGCAAAGATTTTTTTCCCATTCTGTTGGTTGCCAATTCAGTCTAGTGACTGTTTCTTTTGCCATGCAAAAGCTGTGGAGTTTGATTAGGTCCCATTTGTCTATATTGGCTTTTGTTGCCAATGCTTTTGGTTTTGGTTCTAAAGTCCTTGCCTACTCCTATGTCCTGCATGGTTTTGCCTAGATTTTCTTCTAGGGTTTTTATGGTGCCAGGTCTTATGTTTAAGTCTTTAATCCATCTGGAGTTAATTTTTGTGTAAGGTGTCAGGAAGGGGTCCAGTTCTGCTTTCTGCACATGGCTAGCCAGTTTTCCCAACACCATTTATTAAACTGGGAATCCTTTCCCCATTGCTTGTTTTTGTCTGGTTTATCAAAGATTATATGGTTGTAGGTATGTTGTGTTGCCTCCAATGCCTCTGTTCTGTTCCATTGGTCTATATCTCTGTTTTGGTACCAGTACCATGCTGTTTTGTTTATTGTAGCCTTGGAGTATAGTTTGAAGTCTGGTAGTGTGATGCCTCCCGCTGTGTTCTTTTTGCTTAGTATTGACTTGGCTATGTGGGCTCTCTTTTGGTTCCATATGAAGTTCATGGTGTTTTTTTCTAGTTCTGTGAAGAAATTCAATGGTAGCTTGATGGGCATAGCTTTGGCAGTATAGCCATTTTCATGATGTTGATTATTCATAACCATGAATATTGAATGTTTCTCCATCTGTTTGTGTCCTCTCTTATTCCATTGAGCAGTGGTTTGTAGTTTTCCTTGAAGAGGTCCCTTACATTCCTTGTAAGTTGTATTCCTAGGTATTTTATTCTCTTTGTAGCAATTGTGAATGGCAGTTCATTCTTGATTTGGTTCTCTTTAAGTCTGTTATTGGTGTATAGGAATATTGGTAATTTTGCACACTGATTTTATATCCTGAGACTTTGCTGAAGTTGGTTATCAGTTTCAGGAGTTTTTGGGCTGAGGTAATGGGGGTCTTTTAGGCATACTGTCATGTCGTCTGCAAATAGAGACAATTTGGCTTCCACCTTTCCTATTTGAATACACTTTATTTCTTTTTCTTCCCTGATTGCTCTGGCTAGAACTTCCAGTACTATGTTGAATAGGAGTGGTGAGAGAGGGCATCCTTGTCTAGTGCCAGATTTCAAAGGGAATGCTTCCAGTTTTTGCTCATTAAGTATGATATTGGCTGTTGGTTTGTCATAAATAGCTTTTATCACTTTGAGATATGTTCTGTCAATACCAAGTTTATTGAGGGTTTTTAGCATAAAGGGCTGTTGAATTTTGTCAAATGTGGTTTTTTGCTTTTGGTTCTGTTTATGTGGTGAATTACGTTTATAGACTCACATATGTTGAACCAGCCTTGCATCCCTGGGATGAATCCTACTTGATCATGATGGATAGGTTTTTTTAATGTGCTGTTGCAATCTGTTTGCCAGTATTTTGTTGAAGATTTTTGCATCTATTTTCATCAGGGATATTGGCCTAAAGTTGTCTTTTCTTGTTGAGTCTCTGCAGGGTGTTGGTATCAGGATGATGTTGGTCTCATAAAATGATTTGGGAAGGGTTCCCTTTTTTTGGATTATTTGGAATAGTTTCAGAAGGAATTGTACCAGCTCCTTTTTGTATGTCTGGTAGAATTTGGCTGTGAACCCATCTGGACCTAGGCTTTTTTTGTGTGGTAGGGTCTTAATTGCTGCCTCAACTTCAGACCTTGTTATTGGTCTATTCATAGTTTTGGCTTCCTCCTGGTTTAGGATTGGGAGGACACAGGTGTCCAGGAATTTATCCATTTCTCCCTGGTTTACTAGTTTATGTGCATAGAGTTGTTTGTAGTATTCTCTGATGATGGTTTGAATTTCTGTGGAATCTGTGGTGATTTCTTCTTTTTCATTTTTTATTGCATCTATTTGGTTGTTCTCTTTTTATTTTTTATCAGTCTAACTAGTGGTCCATCTATTTTGTTGATCTATTCCAAAAACCAGCTCTTGGATTCATTAATTTTTTGAAAAGTTTTTTGTATATCTATCTCCTTCAGTTCTGCTCTGATCTTAGTTATTTCTTGTCTTCTGCTAGGTTTTGAGTTTTTTTGATCTTGCTCCTCTAGCTCTTTCAATTTTGATGATAGGGTGTCAATTTTGGATCTCTCCACTCTTCTCAAGTGGGCACTTATTGCTATATATTTTCCTCTACCGACTGTTTTAAATGTGTCCCAGAGATTCTGGTATGTTATGTCTTTGTTCTCATTGGTTTCAAAGAACTTCTTTATTTCTGCCGTCATTTCATTGTTTATCCAATCAACATTCAAGAGCCAGTTATTCAATTTCCATGAAGCTGTGCGGTTCTGAGTTATTTTCTGAATTCTGAGTTCTAACTTAATTGTACTATGGTTGGAGAGACTGTTTGCTATGATTTCAGTTGTTTTGCCTTTGCTGAGGAGTGCTTTACTTTCAATTATGTGGTCAATTTTGGAGTAGGTGTGATGTGGTGATGAGTAGAATGTATATTCTTTGGATTTGGGGTGGAGAGTTCTGTCAATGTCTATCAGGTTTGCTTGTTCCAGGTATGAGTTCAAGCCCTTGATATCCATGTTAATTTTCTGTCTGGTTGATCTGTCTGATATTGACAGTGGAGTGTTAAAGTCTCCCACTATTATTGTGTGGGAGTCTAAGTCTCTTTGTAAGTCATTAAGAACTTGCCTTATATATCCGGGGGCTCCTGCATTGGGTCCATATATATTTAGAATTGTTAGTTCTTCTTGTTGTATCGATCATTTTACCATTATGTAATGACCTTCTTTGTCTCTTTTGATCTTTGTTGCTTTAAAGTCTATTTTATCAGAGATGAAAATTGCAACTCCTGCTTTTTTTTTTTTTTTTTTTTTTTTTTGCTCTCCATTTGCTTGGTAAATCTTCCTCCATCCCTTTATTTTGAGCCTTTGTGTATCCTTGCATGTGAGATGGGTTTCCTGGATACAGCACATTGATGGGTTTTGGTTTATTATTTAATTTGCCAGTCTTTGTCTTTTGATTGGTGCATTTAGCCCATTTACATTTAGGGTTAATATTGTTATGTGTGAATTTGATACTGCCATTTGGATGCTAGCTGGTTGTTTTGCCTGTTAGTTGATGCAGATTCTTCATTTTGTTGATGCTCTTTAGCATTTAAATGTTTTTAGAATGGCTGGTACTGGTTCTTCCTTTCTATGTGTAGTGCCTCTTTCAGGAGCTCTTGTAAAGCATGCCTTGTGGTGCCAAACTCTCTGAGTACTTGCTTGTTGGCAAAAGATTTTATTTTTCCTTCACTTATGAAGCTCAGTTTGGCTGGATATGAAATTCTGGGTTGAAAGTCCTTTTCTTTAAGGATGTTGAATATCGGCCCCCACTCTATTCTGGATTGTAGAGTTTCTGCCAAGAGATATGCTGTGAGTCTGATGGGCTTCCCTTTGTGGGTGACCCTACCTTTCTCTCTGGCTGCCCTTAGTATTTTCTCCTTCATTTCAACCCTGGTGAATCTGATGACTATGTGCCTTGGGGTTGCTCTATTTGTGGAATATCTTTGTGGTGTTCTCTGTATTTCCTGGAGTTGAGTATTGGCCTGCCTTTTTTGGTTGGGGAAATTTTCCTGGATAATATCCTGAAGAGTATTTTCCAGCTTGGATTCATTCTCTTTGTCACATTCTGGTACACCTTTCAAACGTAGGTTAGGTCTGTTCACATAGTCCCACATTTCTTGGAGATTTTGTTCATTCCTTTTTGCACTTTTTTCTCTAATCTTGGTTTCTCATTTTATTTCATTGAGTTGATCTTTGACTTCTGATATTCTTTCTTCTGCCTGGTCAATTCAGCTGTTGAAAGTTGTGCATGCTTCGTGAAGTTCTCGTGTTGTGTTTTTCAGCTCCTTCAATTCATTCATATTCCTCTCTAAGTTGTCTATTCTTGTTATCATTTCCTCAAATATTTTTTCAAATATTTTTTCAAGGTTCTTAGATTCTTTGCATTGATTATGTTCTTTTAGCTCACTGAAGTTTCTCCTTAACCACCTTCTGAAGTCTGATTCCATCATTTCATCACACTCATTCTCTGTTTAGCTTTGTTCCCTTGCTGGTGAGGAGTTTTGAACTTTTGTAGGAGGTGAGGTGTTTTGGTTTTGGGTGTTTTTCTCTTTTCTGCACTGGTTTCTTCCCATCTTTGTGGATTTATCAACCTGTCATCTTTGTAGTTGCTGACTTTTTGGTTGGGTCTCTGAGTGGATGCCCAGATTGCTGATGATGAAGTATTTCTCTTACTTAGTTTTACTTCTATCAATCTAGCCCCTCTTCTGTATGCCTGCTGAGGTACACTCCAGGTCCTGCTTGTCTGGGGTACACCTGTAGCAGCTGCGGAACAGTTAGGGATGCTACCAGTTTCTTCTTCTGGTATCTTTTTCCCAGAATGATGGCCACCAAATATCAGTCTGATTAGTCCTTTTTTTGAGGTGACTCTTTGGATACACAGGGGACAGGGAGCTGCTTGAGGAGATGGTCTGTACTTTATAGGAGCTCAAGTGCTGAGCTGTGAGCTCCCTTGTTCATCCAGCATTGTTGGGCAGGTGTGTTTAGGTCTGCTGCAGCAGAACTTATAAAACCCCTTTTTTTCCCTCAGATGCTCTGTGTCAGGGAGTTGGGGCTTTCTTTATGAGTATCCGTTGCACTGTCCTGCCCAGCTAGGAGGCAGTCTAGTCACTATTTGCCTGCTGAGGCTCTGCCCTCTTACTGTGGGGTGTGCCCTGCTGCCATGGGGCTCCACCCTACTTTGGTCAGCTCTGTTCTCTTGTCTGAGTTTCTCTGTTATGTCAGTTTGCCTCAGCAATGGCAGGCTGTTTCAGAAATGGGTGTGTACCTCAGTAGGGGCGGCATGTGTCCATAGTGGTGGATGCCCCTCCCCCACCTAGCTGCACCATCCTGGATTTAGCTGAGCCTGCAGTAAAACTCTCAACCCCAAGTGTTTTGAATTGCCGTTTTGTTTGTCCCTGTGGGGCTGGGACCCACCGAGCCTGATCACCTGGCTCCCTGCCTCAGCATCCTTTCTCTCTCTCTCTTTTTTTAAGTTTAACGGTTGACTCTCTTACAGGCGTTTCAGTCACCTGCTGATAGGCCACTGGGATCTGCATGATTTCCCATGCAGCGACCCACTGCACCAGCTCAAATTCCGCTTCCCAGGAATCTTCTTGTCTGGCTCACTGTCCAAGTCCCATTAATCAGATGGATATGTTAATCTGCCCTCCTAAATCTCAGATTGCCAGTTTAACAGAGCACCCAGACCAGTGAGTTTTGTGCAGTTTGCTGCTGTGCCGTGGCGCCAGCTGAAATGGCCGCGCAAGCTGAAAGGGCTGTGCTGGTGTCCCATGTCTCTCCTACACCTGGGAATTTCCCTGTTCTGTGGGCAACAAAGGTCTATCTGAAAATGTGGCTAGGACTCACCCTCTGCGCCTTCACTGAGAGCTGCAATCCCGAGTTGTTCCTACTGTGCCATCTTGGAAATCCACCAAAATGTGAATAATTTCTTAAGATTAAATGTATGGCATGGTGACTATAGTTGATAATATACTGTATGATTGATATTTGCTAGCAGAATAGATCTTATTCTCACCTCACGTACACACACAGGTAACTATGTGAGGTGATAGATATGTTAATTAGCTTTATTGCGGTAATAATCATTTATATAAATATATGTCAAGGCATAACATTGTGCACCTTGAATATATGCAATTATTTGTACAATTTATGGTACCTCAATAAAGCTGAAAAAAATATAAGCAATACTGCTTGTGAGGATAGACTCCATTCTGAATCATACTTTAATCTGAGTTCAAGGGAAGCGGTAAGAAAAGAAATATCAAAACCTGGTCTCTATCAACCAGGGAGAGATCCAAGATGGCTGATCATTAGCAGCTTGGGATTGTGGCTCCCAGTGAAAGCACAAAAAACGAGAGGACGCCACATTTTTAGACGAATTTTTGCTGCTCACAGACCAGGAGATTCCCAGTGGAGGATACCCACAAGGGTCACCACCGCGACTCTTGTGGACGGCACAGTTGTTTTGTCAGCACCTTTGCATGGCAGTTTTTGGTGGAGTCAGAAAAGCACCATCAATCTTAATGCTGCTGTTTTAGCTGGCACAGTGGGTTGCTCAGATTCTGGCACTGGTGAATCAATAAATTGGACATCCACTCAGAAACCTAATCAGAAAGGCAGTAATTATAAACATGACAGATGGATAAATTTATAATGAAGGGAAGAAACCAGCCTAAAAAGGCTGAAAATACCCAAAATCAGAATGCCTTTCCCTCTACAGGGGATTACAGTTCCTCATCAGCAACGGAACAAAGCCTGATGGAGAAAGACTGTGTTCCATTAACAGAGGCAGCCTTCAGAAGGTGGATGATAAGAAACTTCTGGGAGTTAAAAGAACTTGTTCTAACCCAATCCAAAGAAACTAAGAACTTTGAAAAAAGGTTTGATGAAATGCTAACAAGAATAGACAATATAGAGGGGAATGTAAGTGAATTAATGAAGTTGAAAAATACGACACGAGAACTTCGTGAAGTATGCCCAAGTTTTAACAGCCGAATTGATCAAGCAGAAGAAAGGATATCAGAGGTTGAAGACCAACTTAATGAAATAAAACAAGAAGAAAAGAATAGAGTAAAAAGGAAAAAACGGAATGAGCAAAGTCTCCATGAAATATGGGACTATGTGAAAAGACCTAATCTACGTTTGATAGGTGTACCTGAATGCGACAAAGAGTATGATTTCAAGCTGGAAAATACTCTTCAGGATATTATTCAGGAAAACTTTCCCAACCTAGCAAGGCAGGACAATATTCAACCCAGGTAATACAGAGAACACCACAAAGATATTCCTCAAGAAGAGCAACCTCAAGGCACATAATCATTAGATTCACCACGGTTGAAATGAAGGAGAAAATACTAAGGGCAGTCAGAGATAAATGTCAGGTTACCTACAATAGGAAGCCTATCAGACTCACAGCAGATCTTTCAGCAGAAACACTACAAGCCAGAAGAGAGTGGGGGCCAATATTCAACATCCTTAAAGAAAAAAAACTTTAAACCCAGAATTTCACATCCAGCCATACCAAGCTTTACAATCGAAGGAAAAATAAAATCTTTTGTGAATAAGCAAGTACTCAGAGATTTTATTAGCACCAGGCCTGCTTTACAAGAGCTTCTGAAAGAAGCACTACACATAGAAAGGAACAACCAGTATTAGCCTTTCTAAAAATATACCAAAAAGTAAAGAGTATCAACATAATGAAGAATTTATGTCAACTAATGGGCAAAAGAGCCAGCTAACATCAAATGGCAATAATCTTGAATTTAAATTGACTAAATCCCCCAATCAAAAGGTACAGCAAAACCCATCGGTATGCTGCATACAGACCCATCTTACATGCAAGGATACATAAAGAGTCAAAACAAAGGGATAGAGAAAGATTTGTCAACCAAATGGAGAGCAAAAATAAATAAATGAATAAAAAGTAGAGGTGGCAATTCTTGCCTCTGACAGAATGGATTTTAAAGCAACAAAGATCAAAAGAGGACATAATGGTAAAAGGATCAACACAATAAGAAGAGCTGACGATCCTGGATGTGTACGCACCCAATATAGGATACATAAGATTTATAGAGACTTGGACTCCCACACAGTAGTAGTGGGAGATTTCAACATCAAAATGAGACAGAAAATTAACAAGGATATCCAGGACTTGAACTCAGATCCAGAACAAGTAAAGTTAATAAACATTTATGGAACTCTCCACTTTAAACACACAAGATATGCACTCTTATCAGTACCACATCACACCTACTCACAGGTTTAAATGAAATATTGGTTGGCCATTATTAAGCACAATTTATGGTATAAGGGAGGTTTTCAATACCCATTTTTAGACTGCATTCTAGCCTGGGCAATTAAGCAACACTCACATTCTCTTTCACTCCTCCTCTTCCTCTTTTTTCCTCTTCTTCATTCCTTTTTCTTTCTTTCTTTCTCTTAAAAAAAAAGAAAGAAAAGAAATATCCAATGCTTGGTATATGCTAGGCAAGTGAAATGAGATAAAAGTGGATTAGATAACAGTCATCATAAAGTATAGTAATTAAAGGGAATTTCTTTCCATATAAGCTTTTCTACCCATAAAATTAGAGCTACATAAACAGAGATGGAAGGGCATAATGTGAATGTTCAAGCCACTCATTGAGTCATCTCTTATGATTCATGGAAGTTCCCTAAAAATATACATTTTTCGTGAATTGCTTAGGCTTTTGGAAATGACTGAGCTTTATGAAACTTTGTTAAAGATTTCTGATCTCTCATAAGTAGTCCTAGGGCAGTGAGTCCTTTGAAAATTCACTGATCAATATGGTAGCCACTAGTCATGAGGCTATTAAAAACTCTTGAAATGTGAGTAGTTCAGATTAAAATATGCTGTAAATGCAAAATATATACTGGATTTTGAAAATTAAGTTTGAAAAAGTAAAATACATTTTGAATAACTTTTCCATTGCTTATGCATTGATAACAGTTTGCATATATTTGACATTTATTATTAAAACCAATTTCAACTTTACATCTCACATTTCAAGTGCAGCTACTAGATAGGATAATAGAAAGTTACATATATTGCTTCCATTTATTGCTCACATTATATTTCTTTTGCAGTGATGGTCTAGATACTTTACTGTTTCTGAAAAAATTTTAACTTGTTTCAAATGGCTTAGTAATACTAAGTTCTTAGTTGATTAATGAGATGTGTTTATCTTCAATATTTCTAGTGACAACTGAGATGGAAAGACATAGGCGTATCTAATGTGATTTGAGATTAGGAGAATATATAATGCAATGTATTCGATGGGGCAGTGCTTTTCATTTACTATTTGAGCTGTCAAATAACTGATATATGGAGTATAACAAAGGGGTTAATGTTTAAAAGGGAAAGAGACAGAAAAATGTTTCCCCTGAGTACTCTTAGGAAATATGAATAACCTTTGTATTGGTGTACCACATGTGGTTTAGCTAGAGATAAGGTTTTACATGTATTAGAAGATACAGTTATAGTCTCAAAAGAAAGATTAAAAATAAGTCATTGGCATTCTCAGTGATATTATTAAAGACCAATTTTTGTTAGTTGTTGAATGAAATAGCCAGTTTATAAAAATTGAGTAATAAGTAAAGACCTTGCATAAGAAAAAAACAAAACAAAACATTAAAACAGTTGGTTTTCTGGGAAGCAATTTGCATAGGTATTCTGCAGAGGGAAGAGTTAGTATTGACTCTTGCATTGTTAAGTAGGTCTGCTCAGGAATTTTATTGACATAATTATGATGTATTTTTCCATTAGAAAACCAATTTTCACTTAAGTGGTGAAATCAAGATCCAGCTTGATTGTTATGGTGAGAAGGATTATGCTGTCAAATCAAATGGATCTATGCAAAAGCACTGTTTTTGTTGAGACAAATACGGAAAATTATTTGAGTGCAAAAGATCAGTACGACAATAAACTTCTAACTTCATCCAAGAAACTTTAAAGAAAACTTTTTTTTCTTAAATGAGTTTAAAATAGACTACAAAATGTCATGAAACACAATTTCATTATTCATTTTGAATTCAAAAATTTGATTTCTATTTATTTTTTAATTGCATGAAATACTATATAGAGGTGCTTTTTAAACTAATATTGTTAATATTTTTTACACTTCCAATATTGCAAGGAAGACCAGACACTCTGATCATATCAGCCTGTTTCTACTAGCACTGCTTATATCACACAGGAAGCCATCAATCCCTTCCCTCTCTATACTGAATGGTACTTCTGAAATAAATAGGTGAAATGTCATCCTTTCTCTTTGAATATGGTCGAGCTATAGTGACTCATTTTTTGTTTGCTTGTTTTTGTTTTTGTCTTATTTTTGTAAAACACAGCAGAATTGACTTTATAGAATGCCTTTAATTTTATATGATCCTTTTGTTGTTTGTTAGATCATGAAACCGGAAGTGGTCAGTGGGACAAATACATATTCATACACTCTTTGCTCTTGGGCCTTTATTTTATTTCTACCCCGAAATCGCTATATTTACTTTTGAGATTTCTTTCTTTCTGATATTCTATTTTTGGATTTTTCTGAACAACTTAGCTTGCCTCTTTGCTGTGGTACTTCCAGGCTCCAAATCTGCCCCTGCAGATGAAACAAATACTCTCTAGATGTTTGCTAAATAACTGGGCATCCTGACCTAGAGTTTTTTGAAAAGCTAGGGAGATGTGCTTTTCCATACTTCCTGTGAATTATGGAATTCTGGGAGGACAGTACAATTACTTGACACAACTGAATTCTGTATTGGCAAATAAGGTGAGTTGGTTGTGACACTGATAGAAATTGTGTGTAGCTGTTCTTTAAGGTGACTCCCATTTTATGTAATTCAAAACTAAAAGTTGGGCAGTGTATGCACTATACAGATAAATTTGAAATTGGAGAGCCTTAAAGAACATCCTAAAACCTGGCATCTGCATTAAAAACAATGAGGCTTGAGGCTGGGCACAGTGACTCAGGCCTATAATTCCAGCACTTTGTGAGGCCGAGGTGAATGGATTACTTGAGGCCAGGAGTTCAAAACCAGCCTGGCCAACATGGTGAAAATTCATCTCTACCAAAAATGCAAAAAATTAGTTGGGCATGATGGTGCATGCTTGTACTTCCAGCTGCTTGGGAGGCTAAGGCATGAGCATTGCTTGAACCAGGGAGGGAGAGGTGGCAGTGAGATGAGATCACACCACTGTACTCCAGCCTGGGAAACAGTGGGAGACTGTCAAAAAAAAAAAAAAAAGTCTTGACAATACACAAAAGTGGAAAAGCAAAGCACATAGACAAATTGAGTGGCAGGAGCTGTTGTGGGTGGGAGGTGGCAAATGCATCGAATAAAGGATATCAATATATCAATGCAAGTAAAATATGTAAGAAAGTAAGGCCAGGTGGCTGATATCATGGAAGTATAGGTATTGGAAAGTATTAAAATATTGCTCTGCTGAAAATATCTGTAGATACCTTCAGCATTTTGAGTTGTTGTGATTGTCTGACTGGCAGGGACATCACAGCACATGCACTACACAGGGCTAAATTGCTGGTGGAATGTAGTGTCACTGACAATTGGGGGCACTTATCTTTCTGAAAATATGTGAGGAAGTAGGCACCATAGAGATATGATTTTTAAAAGAACCATACTTTAAGATTTGGGAAACACTGCATATTAGTTTTTGTCTTGACTTATAGCTGCACTGAGCCCACAAAAATGCAAAAGTAGGAGGGGACTTTTTTTTCTGTATGAGGAATACTATGCTTTTCACAGTGGAAGAGGAAGTTTTGATAAATGCCTGACAAATTGATCTCTCTGGACTAGTGTGGATCTTATGTCAGACATGGAGAGTTTATAGATCTGCTTTGAAGCACATGGTTTCTAGGAAACAAATCCTAGTTGTATATAGTTAGATTGGTCGTGATAGGGCAGATTCTTCTTGTGTTGAAAATAAATTCTTTAAAGTAATACTTTTGTTTGGTGCTTTGTGTTAACTGAGGTTGCATAACTGACCACCCCAAAACTTTGTGGCTATAAATGACAGTTTATTATTATCTCTCAGTATTGTGGGTCAGCCAGGCTCAGCTGGGTAATTCTCATTTGGGGTCTCTCATGCTTTTATAGTTGGGTAATGGCTAAAACAGGAATAATCTGGAGGTTAAACTATGCTAAAAGCCAAAGACAACCTTTTCATTTCTATATTTGGCGCCTCTGCAGGATTGGCTGCAACACCGGGAGGGTGGTTGGATATCTAACTCTCTACAGTTTCTCTACATGTCTACTTCAGACTTCCTAACAGTATGGCAATCCTAGGGATGTCAAATTTCTTAGCACTGGCTTGCTTATCCTAAAATAAGTTTTGCAAAAGCAAAAGGCATAAAAGATATAGGCAGAAATTGTGAAAGTTTTTAAAAAGTCACTTAAGAATCCTACATATTCTATAAAGTCACTTCTGCCATGTTTTATATGAAAAGCAAGTCACATTTTGGGCAGGCCATATTCAAGGAAAAGGCAATGAGATTTTACCTCTTGATTTTAGGAAAATCATTCAGTATACTGAGAAAAAGTGATTATTAGTTTACTCTGTGAGATAAGCAGTGCTAGTAGCAGCAGGCTGATACGATCAAAGTGTTTGAGTTTCCTGAGAGATTACTGGGTAATGAATTTTCAGATTAGACTGGGTAGATAATTAAAACAAAGGCATCTTAACTGTATGTACATATAAATTTCCATCCTGTTCCCAAAAACTGTATAAGTAGAACATGAATAGTCTCAGATACCATTGGTCACATAGTAAGGGGCATGCATAGGTAGTTATCAGCACAACCTTGACTCCTTGGGCCAACTGACCAGAGCTTGGCCTGTGAAGTGACGCAGTGTCCTCAAGACCATCATTACCTTAGTTAGCAGGCAGGAACTAACCTTCCTGCTGAGGAAGGAGACCCCTTAATCCTCTTAAGTTTCTTAGAGCCCTTCCACCTAGACTTCTACACTGTATTTCAATAGGAGAAGTAAAGGGTAGCAGATCCAGGTGCCACCTTAATCACACTCCTAGTGATTGCAGGCATGGTATGGAGGAATCTTTCCAGAAGACATTGTTTTTACTTAAACGCGATCAAACCCCCACCTGAGTCATGTACCCCACTCCTACTTCATGGATTAAGACCCTTTCAGGTGTAATTTCTAGAGGTGTAAACCCAAGAGCCTTTCACGTGGAATTTATAGAGTTGTAAGCCTTTAAAAGGGCAAGGATTTTCCTGACAGGGAAGTGAGATTCGGTTGTCAGCATTGGGGGTGGATTGGCCTTCAGAGGGGAGCCTAGACAGGTCTCTTGTCTCCAAAGAAGGTTACATGCCAGCCAGGATACCCTGATCAATTTCCGTACATAGATTCGTGGCTGCAGCTCATTTTAACCCCCCCACCTCTCACAGTGGCTGAGAGGATAGGCAGCATCCAAACCGACGGCAAATGGACAGGCAACTAGAGAAAAAGCCTGCTGCATCTGCCGAGGGACGCTGACTCCCAAGATCCTGGCAGATGCAGTGGCAGAAGAGCTTTTACCTATAATACCCCCTCCTCCTGTTCTGGAGGAAAGACTTCTTGCCCCTGGACCTGAAATTGCACACCCCTAAACTGCCCAGGGTAGACAAGAGAGAATGCAGAAGGACTCCTCCCATAGCCACCCACTACCAGGGAGGAACTCCTCCCATAGCAGCCTGTCTGCCATGCAAGGCATGGGTACAGATGCCTATAAGAGAGCAGAGGTAAATGGGAGTGAATGAGGACGACCACATGGTGGAAAGGTGGGTTTTCATGTACTTGTTATTCACCTCAGCTGATCTTATCAACTGGAAAAATAACACCCCAGAGGGTATGCAAATGTTAATCTGGTACAGAGAGGCCTTACTAGAAAAAAAAAATGAGCATCAAACTCGACAAAGCACCGACTTGATAGCTGCTGCTATTAGAGGAGCACCCCCAAAGGGTGGAAAAGGGGGGCTCCTGAAAAGCTACTCCGTCTAATCTCCTGCTCCTGCAGCATGACCACTGTGTTTACTGTAAGAAAGTGGTAGACTGGAAGGAGAAGTGCCCCCAGTTAACTGAAAAACAGGGAGATCTTAAGCATAAGGCTTCAGATGAAAGTGAAGGAGCTCTGTTCAATCAATGGAAGGGCCACTGGACTGATGGGGACCGGGCTCAGTTGCCCCCAAAGGTCCCATGGTCAGGAGGACAGTTCTGTAACCCCCCTATCAAAGGAAACAACCAATATTGTTGGAGCTACTGGGGTGTCCTAAAAAGTCATTCTGTCTGCCCCAGACCTGTTCGGTGGGAGGCCATGAGGTTATACATCAGTTGTTGTACATGCTGAACTGCCCCCCACCCCTCCTGGGGAGAGATTTGCTAAGCAAACTAAGAGCTACTACTATCACCTTCACTGATAGGGGCAACCCGCAGCTAAAATTGCCTCAGGCAGGGATTATCATAGCTCTCACAGTCCCTCTGGAGGAGGAGTGGAAAGTTCTCTGGACTGAACCAGGATGAGAATTAATCCCTGCTCTATCCAAGTGATGGCTACAGATGGGAGCAAAGGACAATCCACCAGGACTGGAAATCAACCAGGCCCCTGTGCTCATTGGAGTCAAGCCTGGGGTTCAGCTAGTTAGGCAAAAGCAATATCCAGCTCCCTGAGAGGCCCCAGAGGGTATTCAGGTCCACCTAAAACACTGAAAGGACTATAGAATTATAGTTCCTTGCCAGTCTCCATGGAACACCCCGTTCTTGCCTGTTCTGAAACCAGGGACCAAAGATTACAGGCCAGTGAAGGATTTGCATTTGGTTAATCAGGCTACAGTGACTTTGCACCTACCTGCACCCAACCTGTACATGCTTTTGGGATTATTGCCAGAAGAGAATAGTTGGTTCACCCGCTTGGACTTGAAGAATGCTTTCTTTAGCATTGGACTGACCTCGGAGGGTCAGAAACTATTTGCTTTCCAATGGGAAAATCCAGAAACAGGTGTAACCACTCAGCACACCTGGACCCGACTACCCCAGGGGTTCAAGAACCCTCCCACCATCTTTGATGGAGTACTAGCCCGTGACCTCCAGAAGTTTCCTGCTAAGGATTTAGGCTGAATGCTGCTCCAATATGCTGGTGACTTTTTATTGGGACACCCCACAGCTGTCAGGTGCACTAGAGGAACAGATGCCTTACTTCGGCATCTGGAGGACTGTGGGTATAAAGTGACTAAAAGAAAGCCCAAATATGCCTACAGCAGGTGCCATATCTAGAGTTCACTATCTGGCAGGGAGACTGCAGCCTAGGAGCAGAGAGGAAACAAGTCATTTGCAACTGCCAGAACCTGAGACTAGGAGGCAGGTGAGAGAGTTCCTGGGAGCCATGGATTTCTGTAGATTGTGCATTCCAAACCTCACAGTACTGCCCAAACCCCTATACGAAGTGACGAATCAGGGAGACAGGGAACCCTTTCAGTTGGGATCCAGCCGCGGCAGGTCTATCAGGAACTGAAAGCAAAGCTTATCTTAGCCCCGGCTTTGGGTTTACCTGATTTAACAAGGCCCTTCAGAAAAAAAATGGGGGCAGTTGGAGTTCTAACACAAACAGTGGGACCTTGGCCCAGGCCTGTAGCTTATCTTTCTAAGCAGCTGAACAGAGTTTCTAAGGGATGGCCCCATGTTTAAGGGCCCTGGAAGCAACTGCTAAGGGCCCATTAGCACAAGAGGCTAATGAGCTAACTCTGGGGCAAAATTTAAATATCAAAACACCCCACAGCAGTAGTGACTCTAATGAATACCAAAGGACATCTTTTGTTGCTAAATGCTAGGTTAACCAAATATCTGAGCCTGCTAAGTGAAAATCCCCACATCACCACTGAGGTCAGCAACACCTTAAATCCTGCCACTTTGCCTCCGGTGTCAGAAGGCCTGGTTGAACACATCTGTCTTCAAGTATTGAACTCAGTTTATTCCAGCAGGCCCGGTCTTGGGGATCAACCATGGACAGTAGTAGACTGGAAGTTGTTTTCCCCCAGAAAACACCTAGACAGTGGACTGGGTGATTCTACCCTCCACCTGCTGCTCAGAGCCTGGAGGGGCCAGCTGGGGCTCCAGAACAGTAGACTTGCTTTTGTCTGAACTCTGAGTGGGTGCAGCTCTGTGTTCCCTTGGGGAGCTCCTGGATGGAAGATCTAATGACTCTACCCAACCCCTGCTGCTTGTATACAAGCAGACCTCATAGGCTAGGGCTCCCAGCACAGCAGCTCATCTCTTCCTCAACGCTGTGAGTGGAAATAGCCCCATGATTTCCTGGGAAGCATCCAGACAGAAGATTCGGCAATTTCACCCACTCCTTCTGCTCCCAGCCAAATTGGACTTATTGGCTTGGGCTGCACCCAAGCAGAAGAGGGCAGCCACCACTCTCAGAACACTGAGCAAGATAAGATGTTCAAGTTTATGGGCCAGTGGGGAAAGCGGGCATGCCTGCCTCCACAGGGCCAGTCCAGGAAGGGTACAACCTGTCTGCCAGTCACAGCCTCTGCCTGAGGGAGCTCTGTGGCCCAGAACACCTAACAAAGGGAATGAGGGCTCTCATTCCAACCAGGTCTGATTCTAAGAACACTGAGTGTTCAGAGTGGGTTCCTAGAAACAGACCTGGTGATAATGTCATCTTTATCCCTCCTCCACCACAGAACACTATTGCAAATGTGCCAAAATATAAAAAAGCCATGGAGGGAAATAAAAGCCTATCTGCCAGTCACAACTCTTAAGCACCATCTACTAAGTGTCAGATTACGACACCAAAAATAAAGATTCTGTATAGAGCCTTGGCCCTCTGAAAGCACCCAGAAACAAAGCCAGAGTGTAAGTTGACTATATTCAACTTACATCAGTTAAAGGAACACTAGTCCTCACACATGAGAAAGAATCATCACAAGGACTCTGACAATTCAAAAAGCCAGAGTGTCCCCTTACTTCCAAACAAACACACTAGTCCCTGAACAATGGTTCTTAGCCAGATTGAAATGACTGCAATGACAGACATAGAATTCAGTATCTGGATGGCGAGGAAGCCCATCAAAATCCATGTGGAAATTGAAACCTAATATAACTAATCCAAGTAATCCAGTAAAACAATCCAGGAGCTGAATGACAAAGTAGCTATTTTAAGAAAGAACCAAACTGAACTTCTGGAATTGAATAATTCACTACAAAAATTTCAGAATACATTTGGTAGCAATAATAGCAGAATACACAGAGGAAAGCATATCACAGGTTGAAGACAGGTTATTTGAATTAACTCACATAAAAAGAAAGAAAAAAGAATTAAAAAAAATGAAGACAATTTATGAGAAATATAGAATGATATAAAGAGACCAAATCTACAGCTCACTGGCATTCCTGAGAGAGATGAGAGAGAGTAAGCAACTTGGAAAAGATAATTAAGGATACAATCCATGAACATTTTCTCAATTTTGCTAGAGTGTTGGAAATGCAAATTCAAGAAACAGAGAGAACCCCTGCAAGATAATATGCAAGATTACCATCCCCAAAGTAATAGTCATCAGATTCACCAGGGTCAACATAAAATAAAAAAGGCAGCTAGAGAAAAAGATCAGGTCACCTACAAAGGGAACTCCATTAGGCTAGCAGCAGACCTATTAGAATAAAGTTTATAAGCCAGAAGAGATTGGGCATCTATTTTCAGCATGCTTAAAACAAGGAAATTCCAACCAAGAATTCATAACCTGTAAAACTAAGCTTTATAAGTAAAGAAATAAAATTCTTGTCAGACAGGCAAGCATGAGAGGAGTTCATTATCACCAAACCAGCATCACAAGCGTTGCTTAAGAGAGTGCTAACCATGGAAATGAAAGATCAAAACCTGCTGCCACGAAAACACACTCAAGCACATAGCCCACAGCCAACTTCCAGCAATTACGTCATCAAGTCTACAAAAAAGAAAGCTAACAACAGAACGACAGGATCAAAATCTCATGTATCAATACTAACCCTGAATGTAAATCATCCAATTGCCTCATTTAAAAGGCATAGAGTGGTTAACTGGATTTAAAAAATAAACAGGCAAGACACACTGTCAGCTATGTTCAAGAGACTAGCATTTTACATGTAATAACACCCATGGGCTCAAAGTAAAAGAATGCAGAAAGATCTACCATGCAAAAGGTAAATAAAAAAATAGCAGGAGTTGCTATTCTTATATCAGATAAAATAGACTTTAAACCAACAGCAATTAGGAAGGACAAAAAGGCCATTAGTAATGACAAAGGGTTCAATTCAACGAGAAGGCTTACCTCTCCTAAATATATACAAACCCAACACTGGAGCGCCAAGATTTACAAAACAAATCATTCTATACCTATGAAATGATGAAGCAGCCACAAAATATTTGGGAGCTTCAATAGCAAACTGACAGCCATAGACAGATTTTTCAGGGAGAAAACTAACAAATTCTGGATTAAACTGGACACCTAATCAATTGAATTTAATAGGCGCCTGCAGAATACTACACCCAACAATCACAGAATGTACATTGTTCTTAGCACAAAGAACATGCTTTAAGATGGGTCACATGCTCAGAGATAAAGTCTCAATAAATTAAAAAAAAATCAAAATCATATCAAACAAACTCTCAGAGCACAGAGCAATAAAAATACATATCAATATCTAGATGATCTCACAGAACTACACAAAAATGTGAAAATAAACTTGCTTCTGAATAACTCTTGGGTGAAGAATAAAATTAAAGCAGAATAAAAGAAAATTCTTTAAAATTAATGAAAATAGAGACACCATTTACAAAAATCTCTGGAATGTAGATAAAGCAGTGTCAGGAAAATTTATTGTGTTAAACACCTTCATAATTCATTCTATCAAAAAGGCACATGCACATGTATGTTCATTGCAACACTATTCACAATAGCAAACACATGGAATTAACCTAGATGTCCAGCAATTGTGAACTGGATAGAGAAAGTATGGTCATATACACCATGGAATACTACACAGCAGCATAGATGCAGCTGGAGGCCATCATCCTAAGTGAATTCATGCAAGAACAGAAAGCCAAATGCCACATTTTCTCACTTCTCACTTACAGGTAGGAGTTAACATTGAAACCACATAGATATGAAAAGGGAACAACAGACACTGAGTAGTACTAGATGAGGGAGAAAGGCAGGTAGGGGATGTGGGCCAGGAACCTGCTTGGGTACTATGCTCACCTCTGGCTGACAGGACCATCCATATTCCAAACCTCAGCTTCATGCAATGTACCAGTGTAACAACCCCACATGACCACACCCTAAATCCAAAATAAAAAATAGAATTGAAAACAAATTAAATTTGTTTTTATAACAGATTTACATTGGCAAATGTGATGAACTCTGTAAGGATTAGGTACATGATGATCTGAAAACCATTGATGAGAAGATTTGTTCCTGCTCCTTACCATATATTTGGAATACGGAATTCTGTACCCTTTCCAAGACCTAAAAGGAGAGTGTCCCTGTGGTGGAAGAGCTAGGATGTATCCTTGTAGAGGGGATAACATCTGTGAAAACAGGCATCCATTGAGAGTATTTCCATTCGCTACAGCAATAGGTACAGCAACAGGGTGTTCCCTGCTTCCCTAGTTGTGGTGGGGACACACTGGAAAAGTCATGAAGAGGTTTGAATGGGGGTCACACTCTGTGTGTCTCTTTTATGCTGGTGAAGATAGTATTTTTTCACTTTTAATAATTGGAAGGGTTAAGTAGTATAGGCTAGTTTATCAGGCTGTGCCTTATTTTTTTTCCTGGATCTAAACATCACTGAGTGAGAAATGAGAACTCCATGGCTATGAGCTCTGCTCCTCCTGAGGCTTTTCAAATTTTGTTTTGCTTTTTTTTTTTTTTTTTTTTAGAAACAGGGTCTTGCCCTGTCATTCAGGCTAGGGTGCAGTGCATGATGATAGCTCGCTGTAACTTTGAACTCCTGGGCTCAAATGATCCTTCTGCCTTGGCGTGCTGAAACACTGGGATTACTGGGTGTGAGCCACAGCATTGTCCTCCTGCTGAGGTTTTTTAATGGCGTTTTCCAACATATCTTATAGGTGGGACCCCAAAATACTTTTTCTATACCTCCTAGAAGGAATGGGGAGTTGTCAAGAAGTGGCCCAGCAGCTCTCAAACAAGCACAAAAACGTAAAATATGGCCCATTTTTTATCTGGAAACATGGAATTCATCAATTTCAGTTTTTTCCTGAGATAGTGAGATTTGCACACATAATGAAGGTGGGATCAGGGGCTTGCCTATGGGTGCTCTGTGAATAGCAGCTGCTGAAACACTGGTAGTGTAGTGACTCCCAGAACAAGATAGTTGTTCTAGGGGGCTTCTGGGGTACCTGCAGGTGAAGAACACTCCTAGGTAAAAGAAGTTCATAGTGGACTCGTCTTGGGACTGTGAGAATCTGGTATCTTCAATGACCTTCAGCTGCTGCATGCTAAACCTAGACTAAGGGTAGAGTATTCCTGAGGGATGCTGCATGCTACTGGCAGTGATGAAGAAATAACCCAATTTGGGAAACAATTCATTCCCCTTCTTCCTTGCTAACCAAACACCAATTTTCTTCAGATAGCCAAGGTCCCACTTCCTGAGGTAAACCTGATTGGTCAAAGTGTATCATGTTAATTCATGTTACTATTTTTTAATGATTGCCCAGGATGGGTCCAGCAGCATTTGGGAAGGGGTTAATGAAATGCAAAAAGATGTCTTATCAAAAACTTCTGGAAAATATTTTCTTTCCTATTAAGGGAGAGATGTTCCAATATGATGTTCTCAGTTCCTGGCGTAGATGCTGTGATGTGAAGTCATGGTGCTTTCACCTGAGCTCCCCTCTTTCCATGATGAGATGAAAGATAGTTAATCACCAGTAAGAGGAACAGTGAAAAAGAACCAAATAGTCTTAGTTCTGAAAACGCCTTGGGGCCTCCCATATCTCAGTAGTGTCTTAGGTAAACAACGAATGCCTTATGGTTTGATCAGTGTCAAAGCCTTGTCTTGCTGATGAAATTTTTAATCTGGGAATCTAAGGCAATTGCTCATACCCATCAGCCTCTCCTGGAATCCCAGGGGCCCTGGCATGTGGACAAAGTATATTACAAGGACAGTAGGATGGTCTTGGTTCTGGCCACAGATGGCCTGATAAATGATCTGATAAGCTACTTCAGCTGGCATGCCTACGTCCTCAGCACTGGCATTTGGTGTACTGGCCCCAAAACATCTCTATGGACAGGACAAATGGAACAGTACAGGTTAGATAGATGGCATGAGATAATGGCTCTTTACATTCTGCCTGTGCCTTTCCCTTCTTCCTTTCCCCTTCTCCAAGTGTTCTGTTAGACATAGCCATGTCTGGGAACTGGGAAGGTTGATAAGGTATGTGGTGTTTACAATTTCCTTGATGAATATTCAGAATCACTTGTTTTTTCTCTTCTGCAGGGGTTTTAACTTCAATCTAACTCACTCAATAATCTAAGGAAAATGAGTTATAATTTCACAATCTGTAGTCTCATAAGTTAATGGCAATAAAGAAAAAAGTAATCTCTATGGGCACAAGTAATTGTTGAAGGATCAGAGGAAGACATTGGGGTAAAAGTCAGATTTTAATTCATGCCCAGTTCTGTCATTTACTACCATTATGACCTCGGGGATCTTAGTTTATTCATCTGTAAAACGAGATACTTATAACACCAGGTCTTTTCACTAAAACATGGCATAACTCTCCAGCAGTCCATATGGATCTATTGTTTTTCTGGAGGCTTCAAACCCAAGCTACATACTGCATCTTTGCATTTTACTTATTCTAATATATATTGTGCTATTTCATTTCTTAAAAAATGAGGAAGAATATATGTGTAGTTTTTGGTAACCACTGGGCTTTATATCAAGTAACTTGATAGTTTTATACCTAGAGGGTATAATAAATCAAAGGGATGATCCACTTGGTAACTCTCGACATTTTATGTTGTCATAGGGATGTATTTTCAGCTGCATATGCCAATACTAAGGTTGTACTCAACATCTTAGAGTATACTTGGACTTTTTAAATGAAATTGAGTTTTCTGTGCCTTCTAGTATTTTGTATGTGAAAAAAAGATTGATATGGCGTGGGGGTAGTTAAACGTTGCTTGTAGTGACAGAAATTGTATTTCTGCTGGTAAAAGAGAGAAGTGCTTAAAGGTTGTATAAGTGTGTGCATATACGTGTGTGTGTGTATGTGTATATATATATATATATATATATATATATATATATATATATATAGGCACATTTGAACAAACTATAATTTCCACTAGCAGAAGGAAAGCAAACATTAACAATCCTCAGTACTATATTTGAGTAGAATTGATTTGTTTAATGAATATCCAAAAGCTCTGTATCATACCAATCCGATCCTAAACCAAGTCTTCCATAAAGTTGATACTGTTTTATTTGTTAGCCTATAAAGTATTGTAGACACCTATTAAGAGTAAAAATGGGGAAAGACACCTGTTATCATCTTTATTATGCCCTTCTACACACACACAAAAATAAAATTGCTATATTTTCTTAGAATCCAGCTAGTTAGAAAGACTTTTGGAACCATCCATGGAAATAACTTATATTTTCATCAAAGAAAAATATGTTTTTCTCTAAGTAGCAATACACGTATCTTTCTATATCAATGACTCAGTGAGGAGCTGGCCAAGAAGTCAGAAATTAAAATGAGCCAAGATATTTCTCCTCTACTTCTCTCTTTAAAGCTTGGCTTGTTTGTGGAATCACAGGTAAGATTTCAAATCAAAACTGAATATATTATCAAGACCCTCTAAAGACAAGAATGGGAACTAGCCAAAGAACTACCTATGAAGAGGTCTGGCACAGCGGTTCATGCCTGTAATTCCAGGACTTTGGGAGGCCAAGGCAGGCAGATCACTTGAGATCCAGAGTTCAAGCCTGGCTAACATGGCAAAATGCTGTTTATACTAAAACTATTTTAAAAATTAGCTGGTGTGATGGAGCATCCCTGTAGTCCCAAATACCTGGGAGGCTGAGGCAGGAGAATCCCTGGAGTCTGAGAGGTGGGGGTTGCAATGAGTGCAGATTGTCCCACTGCACTCCAGCCTGAGGAGTTATTACTGATAGACACATAAAAATACCTTTTCTTCCCATCCTACTGAGAAGTTATTATGTTAGTATTGCATAGTATTGCACTTGTAGAATAGTAGAGCTCACACAGTCTGAAGTCTTCTTTTTTTTTTTTTTAATTTTTATTGCATTATAGGTTTTGGGGTACATGTGCAGAACGTGCAAGATAGTTGCATAGGTACACACATGGCAGTGTGTTTTGCTGCCTTCCTCCCCTTCACCCACACTTGGTATTCATCCCCAGGCTATCTACCCAGCCCCCCCACTGTCCCTCCCCCATTTCCCCCAACAGTCCCCAGTGTATAGTAGACCGCCTCTCTGTGTCCATGTGTTCTCATTTTCCTCACCCACCTATGAGTGAGTATATGCAGTATTTCTTTTTCTGTTCTTGTGTCAGTTTGCTGAGAATGATGTTCTCCAGATTCATCCATGTCCTTACAAAGGACACAAACTCATCATTTTTGATTGCTGCATAATATTCCATGGTGTATATGTGCCACATTTTCCCAGTCCAGTCTATCATCGATGGGCATTTGGGTTGGTTCCAGGTCTCTGCTATTGTAAACAGTGCTGCAATGAACATTCGTGTGCATGTGTCCTTATAGTAGAATGATTTATAGTCTTTTGGATAGATACCCAGTAATGGGATTGCTGGGTCAAATGGAATTTCTATTTCTAGGTCCCTGAGGAATCGCCACACTGTCTTCCACAATGGTTGAACTAATTTACACTCCCACCAACAGTGTAAGAGTGTTCCTATTTCTCCACATCCTCTCCAGCATCTGCTGTCTCCAGATTTTTTAATGATCGCCATTCTAACTGGTGTGAGATGATATCTCAATGTGGTTTTGATTTGCATCTCTCTAATGACCAATGATGATGAGCACTTTTTCATATGTTTGTTGGCCTCATGTATGTCTTCTTTTGTAAAGTTTCTGTTCATATCCTTTGCCCATTTTTGAATGGGCTTGTTTGTTTTTTTTCTGTAAATCTGTTTGAGTTCTTTGTAAATTCTGGATATCAGCCCTTTGTCAGATGTGTAAACTGCAAAGATTTTTTCCCATTCTGATGGTTGCCGATTCACTCTAGTGACTGTTTCTTTTGCCATGCAGAAGCTGTGGAGTTTGATTAGGTCCCATTTGTCTATTTTGGCTTTTGTTGCCAATGCTTTTGGTGTTTTGGTCATGAAGTCCTTGTCTACTCCTATGTCCTGAACGGTTTTGCCTAGATTTTCTTCTAGGGTTTTTATGGTGTCAGGTCTTACGTTTAAGTCTTTAATCCATCTGGAGTTAATTTTAGTGTAAGGTGTCAGAAAGGGGTCCAGTTTCTGCTTTCTGCACATGGCTAGCCAGTTTTCTCAACACCATTTATTAAATAGGGAATCCTTTCCCCATTGCCTGTTTTTGTCTGGTTATCAAAGATAAAATGGTTGTAGATATGTTGTGTTGCCTCCAATGCTTCTGTTCTGTTCCATTGGTCTATATCTCTATTTTGGTACCAGTACCATGCTGTTTTGATTACTGTAGCCTTGTAGTATAGTTTGAAGTCTGGTAGCGTGATGTCTCCCGCTGTGTTCTTTTTGCTTAGGATTGACTTGGCTATGCGGGCTCTATTTTGGTTCCGTATGAAATTCATGGTTGATTTTTCCAGTTCTGTGAGGAAATTCAATGGTAGTTTGATTGGGATATCATTGATTGTGTAAATTACTTTGGGCAGTATAGCCATTTTCACAAAATTGATTCTTCCTAACCATGAACATGGAATGTTTCTCCATCTGTTTGTGTCCTCTCTTATTTCATTGAGCAGTTGTTTGTAGTTTTCCTTAAAGAGGTCCCTTACATTCCTTGTGAGTTGTATTCCTAGGTATTTTATTTTCTTTGTAGCAATTGTGAATGGCAGTTCGTTCTTAATTTGGTTCTCTTTAAGTCTGTTATTGGTGTATAGGAATGCTTGTGATTTTTGAACATTGATTTTATATCCTGAGACTTTGCTGAAGTTGCTTATCAGTTTCAGGAGCTTTTGGGCTGAGGTGTTGGGGTTTTCTAGATATACTATCATGTCATCTGCAAATAGAGACAATTTGGCGTCCACGTTTCCTATTTGAATACACTTTATTTCTTTTTCTTGCCTGATTGCTCTGACTAGAACTTTCAGTACTATGTTGAATAGGAGTGGTGAGAGAGGGCATCCTTGTCTAGTGCCGGATTTCAAAGGGAATGCTTCCAGTTTTTGCCCATTCAGTATGATATTGGCTGTTGGTTTGTCATAAATAGCTTTTATTACTTTGAGATATGTTCCATCAATACCAAGTTTATTGAGGGTTTTTAGCATAAAGGGCTGTTGAATTTTGTCAAATGCCTTCTCTGCGTCAATTGAGATAATCATGTGGTTTTTGTTTTTGCTTCTGTTTATGTGGTGAATTACATTTATAGACTTGCATATGTTGAACCAGCCTTGCATCCCCGGGATGAATCCTACTTGATCATGATGGATAAGTTTTTTAATGTGCTGTTGCAATCGATTTGCCAGTATTTTATTGAAGATTTTTGCATCTATGTTCATCATGGATATTGGCCTGAAGTTTTCTTTTCTTGTTGAGTCTCTGCCAGGTTTTGGTATCAGGATGATGTTGGTCTCATAAAATGATTTGGGAAGGGTTCCCTCTTTTTGGATTATTTGGAATAGTTTCAGAAGGAATGGTACCAGATCCTCTTTGTGTGTCTGGTAGAATTCAGCTGTGAACCTATCTGGACCTGGGCTTTTTTTGTGTGGTTGGCTCTTAATTGTTGCCTCAACTTCTGACCTTGTTATTGGTCTATTCATAGTTTCAGCTTCCTCCTGGTTTAGGCTTGGGAGGACACAGGCGTCCAGGAATTTATCCATTTCTTCCTGATTTACTAGTTTGTGTGCATAGAGTTGTTTGTAGTATTCTCTGATGATGGTTTGAATTTCTGTGGAATCTGTGGTGATTTTCCCTTTGTCGTTTTTTATTGTATCTATTTGGTTGTTCTCTCTTTTCTTTTTTATCAGTCTCGCTAGGTGTGTCTATTTTATTGATCTTTTTGAAAAACCAGCTCTTGGATTTATTGATTTTTTGAAGGATTTTTCTTGTCTCTATCTACTTCAGTTCTGCTCTGATCTTAGTTATTTCTTGTCTTCGGCTAGGTTTTGAGCTTTTTTGATCTTGCTCCTCTAGCTCTTTCAATTTTGATGATAGGGTGTCAATTTTGGATCTCTCCACTCTTCTCATGTGGGCACTTATTGCTATATATTTTCCTCTACAGACTGCTTTAAATGTGTCCCAGAGATTCTGGTACGTTGTGTCTTCATTCTTGTTGGTTTCAAAGAACTTCTTTATTTCTGCCTTCATTTCATTGTTTATCCAATCAACATTCAAGAGCCAGTTGTTCAGTTTCCATGAAGCTGTGTGGTTCTGAGTTATTTTCTGAATTCTGAGTTCCAACTTGATTGCACTATGGTCTGAGAGACTGTTTGTTATGATTTCCATTGTTTTGCATTTGCTGAGGAGTGCTTTACTTCCAATTATGTGGTCAATTTTTGAGTAGGTGTGATATGTTGCTGAGAAGAATGTATATTCTGTGGATTTGGGGTGGAGAGTTCTGTAAATGTCTATCAGGTTTTCTTGTTCCAGGTCTGAGTTCAAGTCCTGGATATCCTTGTTAATTTTCTGTCTGGTTGATCTGTCTGCTATTGACAGTGGAGTGTTAAAGTCTCCCACTATTATTGTGTGGGAGTCTAAGTCTCTTTGTAAGTCATTAAGAACTTGCCTTATATATCTGGGTGCTCCTACATTGGGTTTATGTATATTTAGAATCGTTAGCTCTTCTTGTTGTATCGATCCTTTTATCATTATGTAATGACCTTCTTTGTCCCTTTTGATCTTTGTTGCTTTAAAGTCTATTTTATCAGAGATGAGAATTGCAACTCCTGCTTTTTTTTGCTCTCCATTTGCTTGGTAAATCTTCCTCCATCCTTTTATTTTGAGCCTTTGTGTATCCTTGTGTGTGAGGTGGGTTTCCTGGATACAGCACACTGATGGGTTTTGGTTTTTTTATCCAATTTGCCAGTCTGTGTCTTTTGATTGGTGCATTTAGCCCATTTACATTCAGGGTTAATATTGTTATGTGTGAATTTGATACTGCCATTTTGATGCTAGCTGGCTGTTTTGCCCATTGGTTCATGTACATTCTTCATTTTGTTGATGGTCTTTAGCATTTGGCATGCTTTTAGGATGGCTGGAACTGGTTGTTTCTTTCTACGTGTAGTGCCTCTTTCAGGAGCTCTTGTAAAGCAGGCCTAGTGCTGACAAAATCTCTGAGTACTTGCTTGTTCGTGAAGGATTTTATTTTTCCTTCACTTATGAAGCTCAGTTTGGCTGGATATGAAATTCTGGGTTGAAAGCTCTTTTCTTTAAGGATGTTGAATATTGGCCCCCACTCTCTTCTGGCTTGTAGAGTCTCTGCCAAGAGATCTGCTGTAAGTCTGATAGGCTTCCCTTTGTGGGTGACCTGACCTTTCTCTCTGGCTGCCCTTAGTATTTTCTCCTTCATTTCAACCCTGGTGAATCTGACGATTATGTGCCTTGGGGTTGCTCTTCTTGCGTAGTATCTTTGTGGTGTTCTCTGTATTTCCTGGAGTTGAGTATTGACCTGTCTTGTTAGGTTGGGGAAGTTTTCCTGGAAAATATCCTGAAGAGTGTTTTCCAGCTTGGATTCATTCTCTTCGTCACATTCTGGTACACCTATCAAATGTAGGTTGGATCTCTTCACATAGTCCCACATTTCTTGGGGATTTTGTTCATTCCTTTTTTGTACTTTTTTCTTTAATCTTGGTTTCTCATTTTATTTCATTGAGTTGATCTTCAACTTCTGATATTCTTTCTTCTGCTTGGTCAATTCGGCTGTTGAAACTTGTGCATGCTTTGCGAAGTTCTCGTGTTGTGTTTTTCAGCTCCTTCAATTCATTCATATTCCTCTCTAAGTTGTCCATTCTTGTTATCAATTCCTCGAATCTTTTTTTCAAATCTTTTTTCAAGGTTCTTAGTTTCTTTGCACTGGTTTAGTACATGTTCCTTTAGCTCACGGAAGTTTCTCATTATCCACTTTCTGAAGTCTGATTTCGTCACATTCATTCTCCATCCAGCTTTGTTCCCTTGCTGGTGAGGAGTTTTGGTCCTTTTTTGTAGGTGAGGTGTTTTGGTTTCGGGTGCTTTCCTCCTTTTTGCGCTGATTTCTTTCCATCTTTATGGATTTATCCGCCTGTCGTCTTAGTACTTGCTTGTTTTTCAATTGGGTCTCTGTGTGGACACTGAGATAGTTGATGATGAATTATTTCTGTTACTTAGTTTTCCCTCTAATGGTCTATCCCCTCTGCTGTATGAGTGCTGAGGTCCACTCCAGGCCCTGCTTGTCTGGGGTATACCTGCAGCAGCTGCGGAACAGTGAGGGATGATACCAGTTTCTTCTTCTGCTGTCCTTGTTCCAGAATAATGCCAGCCAAATGTCAGTCTGATTAGTCCTTTTCTGGGGTGACTCCTTGGATATACAGGGGTCAGGGAGCTGCTTGAGGAGACAGTCTGTGCTTTAAAGGAGCTCCAATGCTGAGCTGTGAGCTCCGTTGTTCATTCAGGGTTGTTGGGAGGTTGTTTATGTCTGCTGCAATAGAACTCATAAAACACCACCCTTTTTTTTCCCGTTAGATGCTCTGTCTCAGGGAGTTGGGGCTTTCTTTATGAGTATCTGTTGCACTGTCCTGCCCCACTAGGTGGCAGTCTATTCACTATTTGCCTGCCGGGATTCTGACCTGCTAGCACGAGTCCGCCCTGTTGCTGCTGGGCTCCCTTCTGCTGTGGAGTGCTCCTGGCGGAGACTCTCTGTTATGGCAGGTTGCCTGGCAACGGCAGGCTGCGTCAGTCCTGGGCGGTACTTCAGTGGGTGTGGACTGCGTCAGCAATGGTGGACACCCCTCCCTCACCGGGCTGCACTGTCCTAGATGCCAGAAGCAAAACTCTCAGCCCCAAGCACCTCCAGTCACCGCCCTGCTTGTCCCCATGAGCGTGGGACCCGCCGAGCCTGATCACCCAGCTCCCTGCCTCAGAGTCCATCCTCTCTCTCTCTCTCTCTTCCTCTCCCCAAGCTGTAAGGTCAACTCTCTCACTGGCGCCCCAGTAGCCTGCCGATAGGGCACTGGGATCCGTGCGATCTCCCGTGCCGCTGCCCACTACCCCGGCTCAGATCACGCTTCCCAGGAAACTCCTGGTCTGGCTCATTGTCCAAGTCCTGTTCAGTCAGATGAACATGCCAATCTGCCCTTCCAAATCTCAGAGGTGGCGGGAGCCGGCTGTTTTAGCCGGGTGCGCTAGCATCCCATGTCGCTCCCACACCTGGGACTTTCAACGCTCTGTGGGCATAAAAGGAACATCCGAGAATGTGGCTAGGACTCACCCTCTGCGCCTTCACTGAGAGCTGCAATCCTGATTCGCCTCTATGACACCATCTTGCCTCCTGATCTGAAGTCTTTGTTAGAAAGTCTGTCTTGGCTTATTTGGGGTGCTTGGACTCTTTTTCCTGTGGCCACCTGATTGATAGATTCTACACTGCCTGATATTATGATACAGTTATCAGCAGAAAACACATAGGGTTTTCAACCAAGCATGAGTGAGGGTCTTCGGTTTTTTAAGAACCCTGCAAAAGAATGGTGGTGACAAAGGGAGTAATGTCTCAGCAACTGTACTCAGGGCCAAAGTCTTGAGGCTGGATTACAAACAACTGTTTAAGCCATCTGCCTATGGTATATTCTCTAACTCTCCGTAAGATAAGGGATTGGTCTAGACAGGTGGTCTTACATACCAGACTCTTCATGTTTCCTGGGTATATGAGTTTTGGAAAGTCACAGGACTGAGATATATAGGCATTGGGAACTCTGTCAAGGGAAGTCTGTCTCAACGAGAGCTTAATGTAAGCTGTAACATGAAGACTGGGTCTTTCTAGCTGTTTCTAATGGATGATTCTCACAAGCAGAGACAACCTCCACAAAGTCACATAATAACTTGGACTCATCCCCAGGTCTGTCTGTCTTTAGAGCCTGGGCTTTCCACCCCATCAGTGGCTGCCATCTGTGCTTTGAGATATTCCTACAGCTCCAGAGAACTCTGCAGAGGTCTGGATAGAGTGGAAGTTAGAAATTAATCTAATCTCTTATCTGACTCACATATATGATTTTTAGATAGGGTAGCTCTTAAAAAATGATACCATTATTTTTGGTACTTTGAAAACCTCACAATATTTTTTTCTACTATTGCCACTGCCATAGTTCAAAAAATAGAAGTAGATATGTGTATATATATGTCAGAGCAATTGAATTATGTTCTCTCACCAACCATATATGCACTGCTTTAATATATTTATGCAGATTTTTATGTATATGTACATGCATGGAGAGAGTGAGAAAGATGCACTCTGTGTTTTTACCTACAACCTTAACTACCTGCTTTAATTACCTAGACGGTAATATTTGTAGTATTTTGCATTAGTATAAAGGTGACAGTGTTAAATCTGGTGCCATTTTCTCTTCTCTTTATTATTTTATTAACAAGCAAGCTTTGGCGTTGTAGCTTTCTTTTCTTTCAAATCCACTTTAATTCTGGCTATAAACAAAGAACATGCAAAACTGTTTTGCACTTATATCATATGAAATTTGGGTGTTTTATGGTTTTGACAATACCTGTGATAAAACAGAAATCCCAGGATTCTTTGGGAACTGAAAGTTTGGTAGAGGGTCAAAGTCCATCTTTAATGACGGCCAATAGTGTCCGATTGACTTTTTTTTGCTTTAAATATGAGGAAAAAATGGTTCGGAAGTAAAAGATTTCATAAATATCTACAGTATTCATTACAGTGTAGTAGAGCATCCCAGAGTAGCTAAGGTAGTACTGCATTTTGGCTCTAGGTGGCAGCAGAGTACTCCAGGATTGGTGGAGGTCCGTGGCTTGCGACCAGGAGGGAATTCCGGATTTCATCAAAAGGGTCTGAAACCACAGCCATAATCTGTGGAAGCCAAGAGGACAGCTAAGGACTCTGAGGAACTGACACTAATCCCGAATCTGGCAGAAGACACTCGAGCCCCAAATCGTGACTTGCACACAACTATGGAACTAAAGGGGGTTGGAATGCAGAATCTTTTAGCCATCATGAGCAATTAAGGGACCAACACAGGTCTCTGGGTAGGTAGCTTAGAAAGCTTGAATATTTCAGAATAAATTTCTTCCATTTTTAAGACACTGGACCGGAAAGGAGATCTGGATTCGAGCTCTAACTTTGCTACTCATTATAGTGCAACATGGGGGAACCCTGGGCCTCAGTTTTCGAATTTAGAATGAAGGCAGCTCAAAGGTTTTTCAAGCTCCGTCTTTTACAGTTCTCCCAGTCCTGACTACCCCTGTATGTTAAATCCCCCTCTGTCTTTAGCTGCATTCACCTGATTTTGTGGATTTGGTCCTCAGCCTCTGTTTCAGGTTTGAGGTTTTCATCTGGCTTGCTGTTTCCTGGCTCTCACCTTGCTACGCCAGCCTCTGGATTGTCCTTGGTGTTTGATCCAGGTGTGCTTTGGTTTGTTATCTCTTTTCCTTTGTTCCCTGATGGAGAACTGTCTCAGGACTGGTTTAATCTTGTCCTTCTTCCACTCCCACAATGTTCTTCACAATCCAAGCAAATTACCAGAGTGTAGTTATCTTAACTCTAAAGGAGAACAATGTAGACAAAAATTGCTTGTTTGTTTTTTAGTTGTAGGTACACGGAACGGCTATAGAATACAAATCATGGGAAAAAGTGAAAAACATAAGAACTCTGGAAAGTCTTTTTGTTTAACATAAATTATGCAAATTAGTTAAAGAAAGCATGAAGAAGCATTTGGCATGCATTGAAAACATCTGGGTTTAACTGAAAAGAGAAAACAAAATAATGCATAAAACAAATATTTGAATTTAAACAATTTATTAATTTTTATGTCCTAAATTAGGTTTTGCAATGCATTCTCTTTTTCCTAAGAATGGCAAAATTCATTAAGAAATAATAAAATATACCTGTAATGTGAATTTACTGGGAAGCCTTGATGATACAAACAAAATCAGTCATCACCAGGATTCTCTATTGAAACCCATGGCAAGTTCTTTGGAATCATTTCCTCGACATCTTCTCGTTCTTGTTTTGGCTTGGCATCTTCTGTTGTTCTTTCAGCTTATACCCTGATGTATCACTTTCATTTTTGCCATTTTTATGACATAAAATTTCCATTGAAGAGTCATTTGTATCCATCAGTTATGCCTTCTGTTGACACATCTGCATTATGGAGATCAGCCTCCATGGTATCCCCACGTAGAAATCTGTAGCCAAAAACAGCACTCACCCACCTATGTGGCAGATTGCCATGGACTTCTGAAACGATTACAGTAATGTTATTTTCATATTGGATGATGATTAGGAAAACCATCCTCTTGACATAATGTCGTTTTCGGTGTTCAGCAGTTAAAGAAATACTTGCTTTAGCTTCCATGTTTCCTTACTGGTTTCCAAAAGCTACAGGAAGTCAAGCTACATTGTCCTGTGGAAAGAGATTGGACAAGTTAGCTAAATCTAGGATTGAATTTGTGCTCTGCCCTTTATAATCTGGGCAATGCTAGGCAAGCTCTTTATTGCTTCTAAACCTTCGTTTCCTATTCTATTAAATGAAAACAACACCTTAAAATAGGGTTTCTTAACTACTATTGACATTTTGGCCTGGATACTTCTCTTCATCACGGGGACTGTTCGGTAGTTTACAACGTTTTGGCAGCATCACTAGTCTTTCCCCACTGGATGCCAGTAGTTCCTCTCCAGTTATGATGAACAAACCTGTCTCCAGACATTGCCAAATATGCCCTTGGAGGTAAAATTCCCCCTGGTCGACAACCCCTACTTTACAGGATGTATTAAATATGATGATATTTGTGAAGTACTCAATATATGGAAATAACTAATTACTTATGCTCTCTTGGATATTGTATCCACCTCCGATTTGAATTTGTATTTTGAATTCTGAGAATTAAACTACACAGAGAAATAAGACAGGATCCAAAAGCCTGATGATCATTAGAAGGGATTTAAAGGGGTCATTGAGCAGGTGTTAGGCAGGAAAGCAATTTGAATAATGTTTGCTTGGTGGCATATATTATAGTGTGACACTGAACATCTGAATCCCTAACGTCTCCATCAACCTATTTTAATTAGGTAGACGTGAGCATAGTGTATTTTTATATAAAGGGGCAAAATACTTAATTTAGGAACACAAAGAGCAATTTGGGCATATAACGTTAGCCAGTGGTCATCCTGGCAAATGTCTAAGAGCGCTAACAACAACAACAGCAACAAAATACCCAGAGCCATCCAGGAGACTGTTATCCTGAGAGAAATACATTTTGCAATTCAGGATCTGTTAGTCTTTCAGCAAGATCTTAAAAATGTCTCTCAAGGGAAGATTTCAGTTTTCAATTGTCTCTTCTCTGTTGTTGTTTTATTGTATAATATGTAATATTTCATCATGATTTACAATGTAGTATGTGAATTATTAGTTGAGAGATCCAGAAACCTGTACCCATATTCTCCTCTGCAACTATAAATACTGCCTTGGAAATCTCTGTGACAATTCACTATATACTCTGGGTATTGCTCGATATAGTGTGGACAGTTCTATAAATTAGCTTGAAAGGAAAAGGGTAGTAAATGTGAGTCATGGTACCGCATGCTGCTATAAACAAACTGGGGTGGGCCCAGTGACATTTTGAAGTCATTCAGAAGTGTTTTGTGAGGTCACCTGTCTTATTAGATGCATATTCTTATTAATGGTTTCTTTGCTTTTTTTTTTTTTGAGGAGACAAACAGGAGCTAGGAAAGGAGTGGAGGCAGGTTGGAAGAAGTGTCAGCACCGGCAATTAAATTTATTAACTCAATTACCTAGGGTACCAATAAAAGCTGTAATCATGAGGCCATCTAAAAGGCATTAGCTATTTTACTGCTAATAAGGCCCTTGCCAACAGGAAATGGAACCAGATGCTCTTGGTGGGTGCCAGCAGCTGTTTGGTAGCACAGAATCAAATAGGTTGGACTGTGATAGGGCATATGGACTAATGACAAAAAACATTTTGTATTCATAGAATATCTTCATTCAAAGAATACCAGTGCATAGTCTGCAAAAAATGAGCGTGTGAATCCTTACAGGGCCTTCCCTGGGGAGATAGCTCCAAAGGTAGGATGATGATTTTATGGATGAGAAGAACTACAACAGGAGCACATTACGATGCACCTTCCCAGGCCATCTATGATGGAATGAGCTATAAAATCAAGGTGAGATATGTCCCAGGTTTTTCTTTTTCTTCCCAGCTCTCTAGTTGAGGATGCCCTAGAAGTTTTAGTGCCTACTTCAAATCTATCAACCTAAGTAGCCAGTGATCGGCTTGAGAGGGGACATCTATTCTGCATTCTGAGATCTGGAATCACTTATTTTATGAACAATTATAGGCTGACCCTTGGAATGCTAAAATACAAAGTGTGACATCTAAATATTTATATCCCTTTTATTCGTTTACTGGATATTTATTAAAATGTGCTAAGTGCTAAACATTCGGTTGGAAAAATGAAGTCAATGAAAACACAATGTTTCACACAGAGCCCTCAGGACAGCCTACAACAAAGAACGTGAATAATATATTGAGTCAATTATAATGGATACGAATAGTCTGGTACGTTCATGGGTGGTTAGGAGAGACTTGGTGGAAGTCATGAGAGAGGCATGTCAAAGCTAGATGAGAAGGAAGAACAAGAGATACCGAGGTAATGACTGGAGAGAATAGACAATGCCATGTAGATGGCTGAGCATGTCAAAAGCCTAGTGGCAAAAAACAATTTTCTATTCTAAGAATAATAAATGAAAAGTTACATGATAGGAAAGGAAGTGAAGGGAGGAGAATGGTGGAAGAAGATATGAAGAATTATTCATAGGACTAAATTATTATAGGCACATGAAGAATTCAGATGGTGAGATCAGTTAGGGAGGACACCCAGAGGTTACTCTGCTGGCATTCTGGAAATCAATAAAATTGGAGATGAGAAGATTAACAAGTGGTGGTCGCTGTAATCCAAAAATGAGGTCATGAAAATCTGGTGTTGTGCAAGAAATAATGGAAGGTTTCAAGAAATACATAGCAAATGGAATCTTCTAGATGGTGATCGTTGGATGAGGACTGTTTCTGAGTCTCTCCTACTCTGGAATGTAGCCATCAGGTCCTAATCCAAGGTGACTTGAGTGTTCCAAGGCCCTGCATGTGGAACTACAATATTTCCCTCTAGCTCACTGCAGCTGGCAAATGCAGAGCTCAGATTCTGTCACACTTACAAATTCAGGAAAAACATATACTTTCCATTTCTTGGAGAAAGAAAGCTTCCTTTTGATAATTACTGGTTATAATAATAGCCTTGCAGATTGCTAAAAAGCTTAACAGACTGTAACACTAATTTATAGACCTAAGAATTTCCACATGGTTTTCCTACTACAAGTACATTGCAGTGACATCTCTGATAGGGCAATGGAGACGACACATAGTGACTGATACTTTCGCCCCTGTTTCTTATAAAGCAAGCACTTCTACAAATGCTTATATGGAAGTGCCCATCTTGTTATTCTCTCAAAAGTACTGAGTACTACATTAGGATTAAAATTAAATAAAGTTTACCAGTTCGGAAGATAGAATGATCTATTTAGCTGTCATTCTTTTGTTAAAGATTGGTAATGAGGTCAAGTCAGATATTTTGAGTATCATATTGGTATTTTCTTCAATCATTATGTTTTTTTTTTCTTTTATTTGTGATGATTTTTACTTATAACGTTTGATTTAAAAATTTTGCAGTGGCATACCTTAAGGTGAACTTTACTGAATGAGGCTCTTATAAAATTCCCTCCTAATAGAATATGACAAAGGTAGTGGAAGTATATTGCATTATATAAGACATCCCCTTAGCAAATTGGAGTGAGAGCGTCTCTGTCGCTTTGAAGTAAGCTGCCATGTTGTAAGAGAGCCTCGTAAAGGAACAGTTGGGAAGGAATTTCTACTGGCATGTTGAAGCTGAGAGTGAACTCTGCCTAACAACCCCCAAGAAAATGGGAACTTTGTCCTACAACCAACTGGAACTAAATTTAGCTAGCAACTGTGTGGTCTTGGAAGAGGACTATGAGCTCCAGAACACAGCCAATATGACAAGCTGATTGCAGCTTTGTGAGACTCTGAACAGAGGAGTTGCTTTATGCCTGGACCCCTAAACAGTGAAAACTGAGATTATAAATGGTTATTGTACTAAGCTGCTTGTGATGATTTGTTATACAGCAAGAGATAACTAATACAGTTATCATCTGGTCAGATCTATTTTAATGTGACTTTTCCACTGTTTAAATTCCATAGGAATACTCTGACCATATCAAGATCATTAAACAGTTTTCTAATAATGACATGTGTTCAAGTTCAAATTGAATGCTGAATATTCACTAGAAAATAGATCAATTAAATGAGCTCTATGTTTCCAATTGACTAATTAATTTATTCTTTCAATTATTCATTAAGAAAAACTATTGATCTCAACATCAACTGTATACAAAGCACATGATGAATAAGCCACCATTCTTGTGTTTGAGAGGTTGTAGTCTGTTGCAGATACAGTTTGAACATAGATACATATTTTCTCTATAATAGGGGGAAAACTATAAAAGAAGCATGTGCAAAAGTTAATAAGAATACATAGATATAAATTTATTTTTTTAAAGGATGATATAAAAAGTTCAATGAAAAGATATTCCTGGCCTGCATCTCAAGATATGCAAATGAGATTACCACACAGAAAAGAAGACAGGAAGATATTCTGGAAAGAGAAAAAAAGATATGCAGGGACATCGAAACATTGAAATAGGCTTTAGGCTCAATGAGGGTGGATCCATTTCTGGCTCTATCACTTTTGTCCTAGCACTTAGCACTTTTCATTGGCTAAGTGAGCTTTTAATATGACCTGAATACATGAAAGAATGAATGCAAGCAATTGTGTAAGAAATAATGAGAAGCAGTCAGGAACAGAAATTCTTTTGCTCTGGCTGGAGCAGGAAGTGGGCTGGTAATGGGATGTGAGTGGGAGTGGGAATGGGAGGTAAAGGGACTTGTTTATGTAGAACCTTCACACCTGACACCCATTCAGATCTTAATGAAATGACTGGCCAGTTTTATCTGATAACAGAGAAAAGTTTTGTTATTGTACACAGAGCTTCTTAATGTGATAACGGTTAAAAAACGAAAACTCCTGATTTCTTTAGCTTTTTAAACTTTTGAATTCAATCTATTAATTTTTTTTTCTGATGATAATCCAAAGTACAATTAAGATGGTAGAGTTCTGAAAGCATTGGCAGGGATATATCAATGTATCTATGTTGTAGAAAAGAATGTGAAATCGAGGGCTGGGTGCACTGGCTCATGTCTGTAATCCCAGCACTTTGAGAGGCCCAGGAGGGCAGATCACTTGAGGTCAGGAGTTCGAGACCAGCCTGACCAACATAGTGAAACCTGTCTCTACTAAAAATACAAAATTAGCTGGGTGTAGTGGTGCATGCCTGTGATTCAAGTTATTCAAGAGGCTGAGGCAGGAGAATCGCTTGAACACAGGAGGCAGTGAGTGGAGATCGCTCCCTTGCACTACTGCCTGGGCAACAAAAGCGAAACTCCGTCCCCTCCATCAAAAAAAAAAAAAAAAAAAAATGTGAAATAATTGTTAAAGCAACAAGGTAGTTTGTTACCTTAATATCTGCACCATGAAGCAGTTTTACACTGACGGTTTTCATAATCTCTCTTACCTCAGAGTCTTAGTGTGATGTAACTTCTTGGTGCATGCTGCAAACAATGCCCATAAAATTTGGAGGCTGATTTCTGAAGTCATTAAAGTTCCCTTGTGATGTTATTTCTGATATTATTTCTCAAGTATAACTAGAATAATTTATCATCTTCTTGACTTCCATAATCTGGAATTAGAAGCCTTTTATGTTTAACACATTATGAAGTGAGAATTAAAAAAAAAAATAATGATACTATAATTTTCCCTTCCTATGCTGCTCTAGGAGTTCATTGATGAAACATTTCCTATGTAGAAAAATGCATTACTGAATAAAATTTCCAAGGATGCTTTCTGACCAGACCTGCTCATAATGAGCTAAGATCGCCTGGCATAGACTGAGAAGAAAATAATGTATTAGACAGACACATAGATGAATACACACACACTGTAAATATAGCACCTTTAAAGGGATTTTGCTGAACTGGTATCATTTTAAGAATCTAGTGATCATTTGTGCAGTTCTTTAGCACCCAAGAAGCACTCCTGGTCTTCAGCATTTGATGATAATGAAAAATATGTTTGCATATCCATGCTCATTATTGGAAGCATTCTACCATCGGGAAATATTGAAATTTCCATAAAAATGCAATGAATGTGGAGCTGGCATGGACATATGTATGAGATAACGAGTTACAATCAGTGCCTTCTTAGATGTAGCTGCGATGGTAGTCTCCTGTATATTAATCCTAGCAGGAGGTCATATTAACTCCTCATCAACAGTTTCCTTTTCAATGAAGTGACTTTTGAAATATAATAGGTCATAAATGTGTTTGCTTTTCCATATCATGTTTGGTAAATACCCCAGTTTTGAGTGTCTTTAACTCAGCATTTTGGCAATGGATTTGCACTGGTGCTTTGTCTCTTTTTTGTTCTCTGATTCTACTCTGAGAATGTTTTCTCTTACTTGAGGAATTGACAAATTTTGAACTGTATGATTATGCAGCACCTGGTCGAAGCTTGCAGGTTTGTTCAGATGAGATTTTCTGGAAGTCAAGAAGGTCTGTGTCCAACATCATGAAAGGCTTATTACTTGAATATAGATCTGGCAACTGGATATTTGCAATTGTTTGTAAATAAGAGTAAGTTCTGTGTATGCTTCATAAAAATCATCAACATAAGTTCCCAATCTACATACTCATAAACACCTACAGGATAGACACATAAAAAGTGAAAATAAGGGTGATTGGCTTGAATTGCTTATGCTTTTGGTTCCTTGCCATCAGTTTATACATGTGGTGTTTCTGTGCATTAACTAGGGAATAAGGGGCAGCAAGTTCCCAAGAGTCAAGAAAAAATATAGAAAAGTTTAAAAATGATATATATTAAATTAAAATAATTAAAATAAATTAATAAAATTACAATTAAATGTCATAATATCATCTACATCTCCTCCTAAAGAATGTTTAAATAACTACGATATGCTTTATTAGCCATGGTTTACCTCAGTGCAGTTGCCACAGCTTTGAATATGACAAATCTACTATTCTGATTTGAGGAACTTCTGGAATATGTCACAATAACCTACAAAGCAACAAATAACAGCTTCTGTTTAATCTGGATGAAGATAAATTCTGAGAAAAGGAGTTGACACAAAGCTAGTTGAGGGGGATATTAATTATTATGCAAAATAATTACCTGTGAATTCTCTACTGAATAAAGTAAAAAAGGCACAAAGCACTGTTGAAAACATCTGTGTCAGACTGAATCTGGGTAAATAAATGGCACAGTTAAAGCTACAAAATAAAAAAGACAAATGAAGTTTAAAGATAAGTTTTCCTAAGTAAAAAGACTTTATAGGCTTCCAATACCTAGTAATGTTTTAAATGTTAAATAGATACTTCAACACTTGTCTGTTTAGTGAGCTAGAACATAAAAAGAGATGACATATCATACCATATTAACTTACATTTGCATCATGACTGTGTCTGGGAGAATACTATATATCTTTAGATATTTATATTATTGTTTTATAAACCAGCATTTTATGATTTAAACATCACATTCAGAGTTTATTTTTACCTTAGCTGTGCCACATTATACCATGAGTTCTATGAATCACTAAAAATTTCTTACCTGACTTATTTAGTGTATCTGCTATTCTGTGGATTTGTTACATAGGGAGGATTAATTAGTGTATTTACTACAACCATATACCAATTTTGGCTAAGATTGCTTATATGTGTTTAGAAAAGTATTTACTATATTTGCATCTTTGCTTATTTAATGATGTGATCATTATACTATTGTGCTGTAATGTTATGAGTTCTAAAATCATGCACTCAGTACTTATTTGTTGTATTATGTGGGGGTTAAATCTATTACTTCACGAGTTCAACTATTGACTCAATTGGTATTTCACCTGTAAGTTTAGTAACAAAATTAACATTTTTATTAGTAAGGTAAGAACTTTAACTTCATTAAATCTTAATACTTAGCTGCCAAAGAAATGTAGAAGAGTAATCTAGTTTTGAAGGCTCAGGATATTTTTCTTTTATTTCAATTATAAGAAAAAGAATTAAAGAACCACTGATATTTATGCAGATCAAAAGTAATGGTCATATATTTTAAATATATTTAAGGATTTACTATAATATTAACTTCCCGTTTCCTCACCAAATATTATATAAATCTTTGAATCTTAATTTGTTAATCATCAGAAAAGAAATAAGTAAACATTATCAGTACATGACTTTTGTGTTTATTATTTTTAAATATGAATTAGTCAAAAGCAAAAGCTACAAGATGAAGGACTAAAGATAAAACTTTTTTTTTAATTTATTGTACTTTAGGTTCTGGGGTACATGTGCAGATCATGCAAGATTGTTGCACAGGTACATTCACGGCAAGGTGGTTTGTTGCCACCATTCCCCCATCACCTATACTTGACATTTTTCTCCATGTTATTCCTCCCACACCCTCCCTCCTGTAGCCCCTCTCAATGGACCCCGGTGTGTGATGCTCCTCTTTTTGTGTCCAAGTGTTCTCACTGTTCAACACTCACCTATGAGTGAGAACATGTGGTGTTTGATTTTCTGTTCTTGTGTCAGTTTGCTGAGAATGATGGTTTCCAGGTTCATCCATGTCCCTATGAAGTACACAAACTCATCGTTTTTTATGGCTGCATAGTAATCCACGGCGTCAAGTTTCTTAATCATTATGATTGTCATTAAGCAATGTGAATGAACCTGATCTCTTAACATTTAGTATCAGTGTGCCAGAAAGCTATACAAGTGAGTTACATGGTATGTACGTGTTTCAAGACATCACTACACCTAGAACAACTGCAATCTGCTGAAGGAATTTTTGTGTTCATTTCTCTATGATCAAGAGTGTTGATTTGGAGAGTCTCTCTCTTTTTCTCTCTTTCTTTCTTTCTCTCTCTCCTTACCTGCATCATATTACAAAAACTTTGGAAATAGATACATGCAGATTTGATGTGGTGTCAAAACAATGTCTTTTAAAATAAAATTTGTTAGGTTTTACTGAGTTGGTTTTGCTTTACTAATTATGGAAGCCAAATTTAAGGTTTTTATTATTTCTTATCATGTCAAATATTATTAGAATTTAATATTTAAATAGAGCTAAATTATTTGTTTTTTTCCGTGATGACCGACTTGGTCATATATTACAGTACAGTGGGTGTCTACTTTTTTCCTGAGTTTTGATATACAATCCAATTGACAAATAAGCTTCTTGGGAGTCTTTTTTCACCATCTGTAGGATAAAGACCACTTCAAAACACATAGGCTGTTTATTAGGAAAATACTTGTTGTGTGAATCTTAAAGTGCTAAAAGATTAAAAGAGAATAAAAATAATTAAAATCCAAGATATTCTCCTGAAACAATAAGAATATTTTTTAAAGGTGTGTCTTCTGAAGTGAAGGAAGCTGTCTCAGCTCTTAGTGTCTCTTTCTAGGATATATATCAGTTGAGAATCCTAATTTCACTTTCACTACTCCATAGAGGTCACTACCCCAATGCATAATCGTTAAGGACTAGGATCAGAATTCAGGAAATAAGCTAAATAATTCTGATCCAAATCTGTCTTCAAAATTACATTTAGAGATGATATGTCTAGAGTTTTTATTTTGCATAATCATAATATAAATTGATCGTACCATGGTGTCATGGATAATATATTGGTGTACTATTTAATGTGCCTAGCATTTTCATGCTGGTATGATAATTTATTGAATAAACATAAGGTACTTTGTGCAGTATATAGAAATAATCAATGTAATGTCTTATTGTCTTTGTTCTGTTACTACCAAGGACCTGTATTAAAAAGTAAAATTTTTAAATCCCTGTGGTTGATTATGATGTAATGAACCAAATTTACTTATGCATTCCTGTGACCATGACCTTGGATATTCCCTTCCTTAATTGTATCTGGACTTGGCTGTGTAGTTTGTTTTAGCATTTTGGACAATGAGTTGATATCAAACATGACAAAGGAGCAGAGATTTGAAAAGCGCTTCTCTAATTCTGCTCCCTGTATAGTCTGCTGCATATAGAGAGACATATGGCCCAGTCAGGCCCCTTGCCCAAGCTGACAGGAAACCATCCCTGAGAAGAAGAGCTGCCCAGATGACCAGCATCTAACTACAGATGCATGAGACAGCACATCCAATACCAGCAGAAAGATCACCTTCTGGAGTCCAGCCAAATGCATGACTCATAGAATTGTAAGCTAAATATGTTTGGGCTTTTTTCTGCCACTAAAAGTTATAATATGGTTTATTATGCAGAAGAAATGTATCTAACTCATGTAGAAATTGGTACTAGAAATGAAGCCCTGCTACAAAAAAAAGACATAACATTGTCTTTGGGACCATCTGGCAGGTAGTGGCAATGAGGAAAGTGTTCACAAAATCCAAAAAAGTAGTGACAAAACTTAGTAAAGGCTGAAAAAAGTTGTGGAGGAAATTGTTATTGGAGGATAGGAAGTGGCTACTTCCTTTAGGCTTTCACAAAGAATTGGCAAGACTGTCACCTGTGGTGTTTTGAAATAGTGCCTGAGACTTTTTGGATATGGCTAGAAAGAATGTGGAAAACGTTTATCAGGTAATCCTAACCACGTAAAATAAGACACTACACCAGGTAGTTGAGTTAAAGAGGGAATTATTTAATGTTTAAAAGAAATTTAGCAGGTAGACAAAGGAACAGGACTTACTGGGTTAAAAAGAAAAACTGGCTCTCAATTTCATTCTCCCCAGCCTGTAAATGATTTCTAAGAAAATGAGATTTGAACAGACATTTCTAGGTGCAGGATAACTCTGAGTGCCATAAACTTCAGTAAAAACAACTAAAATATTTAAGGCCATGTCTAGTAGACATTATAAATGAGACTAGGGTTTGTTACCATTGGGAACCAGAGAATTCCTAGTTGTGGGGATTGTCTTGTGTGTTGAAAGATGTTTAGGGGCATCCTTATCCTTCACCCATGAGACACCAAACACTGCACCCATTCCACCGTGACAACTCAAAATGTCTTCAGGCATTGTCAGTGTCTCCTGAAAGGCAAAGTCACCCTCAGTTGAGAACCACTGAGTCCATTAAAGTAAGTTCTAAAGATCTTTTTTTTTTTTTTTTTTTTTTTGAGACAGAGTTTCGCTCTTGTTACCCAGGCTGGAGTGCAATGGCACAATCTCGGCTCACCACAACCTCCGCCTCCTGCGTTCAGGCAATTCTCCTGCCTCAGCCTCCCAAGTAGCTGGGATTACAGGCATGCGCCACCATGCCCAGCTAATTTTTTTTTTTTTTTTTTTTTTACTTTTAGTAGAGACGGGGTTTCACCATGTTGACCAGGATGGTCTCGATCTCTTGACCTCGTGATCCACCCACCTTGGCCTCCCAAAGTGCTGGGATTACAGGCTTGAGCCACCGCGCCCGGCCAAGTTCTAAAGATCTTTATGACATTGTCCACAGAAGCTCAACTTCAAAAAAAAAACAAAAACAAAAACAAAAACAAAAACAAAAACAAACAAACAAACAAAAAACCTGTTAGTGTATTTTTTATTGAATAGAATGGACCATAATCTGACACACGGAAATTCAACACATTTTTAAGGAGGTTGTATAACAAATGGCCACACCAAATTAGGGATCGAGATTGCCTCAGTTGCAAACAGACTTCTGGATTAAGAAAGCCATCCTGTAATCCCAGCACTTTGGGAGGCCGAGGCCGAGGCAGGTGGATCACGAGGTCAAGAGATCGAGACCATCCAGGTCAACATGGTGAAACCCCGTCTCTACCAAAAATACAAAAAATTAGCTGGGCATGGTGGCGCGTGCCTATAAACCCAGCTACTCAGGAGGCTGAGGCAGGAGAATTGCCTGAACCCGGGAGGCGGAGGTTGCTGTGAGCCGAGATCGCGCCATTGCACTCCACAAGAGCGAAACTCTGTCTCAAAAAAAAAAAAAAAAAAGAAAAAGAAAAAAAAGAAAGCCAACATGCTACAAACACAGACCATCTTTTTCAGAGAAAAATATGTGAGTGAGTGAATCCAAAATGAGTGGAGAGGGAAGAGCGGAGGGAAAAGCAGAGAGCAATGGAAAGTAATGGTTTGGGGAGTCACAACCTTAAAAAATTGGTTAAATTCTGCTCCTTAAACTTTATGGAAAACTTTCCCTGTCCCCAGTCTAAAGGGCTTGGCAACAGACACCATTCTAGACCTCAGAAAATTTCTATGGTAATGGACTTTGTATGTCTCCTGTTTTTCTCCCTTTTGAATTGGAGACTCTTTTGTGATTATCTTCGTCCAATATCACTATTGGGTGTTGAGTGTGAAAAGGACAGATAAACTTGAGGTTTTATTTTATAGGTTTCTTAAAGAAGAATAGGTATGTCAAAAGATCCCCGTTAAATTTGATTGTGGATTACATAGTCTTAGATTTTGAGGTTGGCACTGAGGTTATTCATGAGATTTCTGGAGATCTTGCTAAGAAATGAATGTGCTTTGTAGCATCAAGGAAGTGAGTCATTGGGTCTCAGGGCACATCGCGGTGAATATTGTTAAAGTTATGGCTCCTCACTTATTCACGCTTTGCATACTTATGTCCTCGTGTGGTGTCTCTCAACAATGAATCTTGACTTAGCCATATAATTTATTTTGGCCAATAGTACAATAACTAGTCTGCTTGATATTAACAAATAAGTGAAAAGAGTTTGCCTATTGGGATTTTTTGACCCTCTAAATTTCCACCTTGTAAAGATGTCTGAGATAGCCTACTAGATAAGGGAGACGTGGGACCAAATCACCGTCATCATTTCACTTGACAAGCAGTCAAACCTCAGAAACAAAAGCAACCTAGAAACAGAAGCAGCAGCTGAACACAGAAGCATAAGTGAATCTAGCTAATATCAGCAGATTAGCATAGCTAGGTCCAAGTGAAATTAGTGACCTATAGACACAATTTTGATCTAAATAAATGGTTGTTGTATTGAGCACTAAATTGTTGAGTGGTTTGTAATATTTATTACAAATATTTATTCCCAGGTAATCTGTTGCTGGTTGTAATTCACATTAAAAATGCTGCAAACTGTCACATTTCCATATCCTCTTTATTTTACTATTTATTACATGCAAAATGCCTACTCATAGTAGATCTTCAATATGTATTTAGTGGAAAAAAAATCAGTTGTAATTAGCCCCAAGTACTTGGTTTGATAGTGGAGTTGTGTTTCCAGCTACCAAATTGTCTTCTTTAATGACTTGAGAAAATATTTCACCTTTAGATTGGTCTTCTATTTATTTTAAATTATTCATTCTCTCCTTCTCTTGCAATCTAATTCCAAATCTAATTCTAAGGGTGGCTTCGTGGTAAAGGAAGATTGTAGTAAACCCTGTCAAAATCTTCACAAAAAAAAGCTCAATATGATGATATAGAAGCAGATGGTATTTTTTCTTAAAAATTATTCTTAATGATGAGGATGCTCATTAATGAGATTATAGAGACAGACCTCATTTGCATAACCATAGTAAATGGGAGGTAAAGAGGGCAGCTCTTCCTCTTCATGTGTGAGAAAAATTGAAAATAGCAATATGCTCAATAGCCTATGTGCATGTTCTAATCACAGGGCTCTTCATGTCACTTTTAAATTAACATATAAATAGCTGCTATTCAAATTTCTGTCTTTGAATCAATTACCACACATCAACTAGATGCTACTATTAATGAGATAGCACTGCATAATATTATAGAAAATGGGTATCTCTTAGGACTCTTGAAAATTTGAGGAAATGATGAAGAGTGTGGCAGATGTCTTCTTCAGACTAAGAATTGTTTGACATATACCCAAATCTACCGTGACTTGAAGTGCCTTGGGAAATGGGAAATGAGCCAGAATGGTGTGAGTAATAGAGTTGTGTATGTATTACCCATTATAACAAGATTTGCATTTTTTTTTTTTTTTTTGAGACGAAGTTTTGCTCCTATTGCCCAGGCTGGAGTGCAATGGTGCAACCTCCACCTCCAGGGTTCAAGCGATTCTCCTGCCTCAGCCTCCTGAGTAGCTGAGATTACAGGCGCCCACCCCCATACCCAGCTAATTTTTGTATTTTAGTAGAGACAAGGTTTCATCATATTATCAGGCTGATCTTGAATTCCTGACCTGAGGTGATCCACCCGCCTTGGCCTCTCAAAGTGTTGAGATTACAGGTGTGAGCTACCATGCCCAGCCCTGCTTATTGTTTTTTAAAAGTTAAATGGGATTTATTTTACAATAAATTTTAGGCAATGTCATTTACCTTTGAAGACAGGACTGTATTTGACATAAATGAACAGAAGTTATGTATGGTCACTATTACTTACATAATATGATAAACTAAGTCATTACTGTCTCTTATTGAAAAACAACTGTTTAAACGTTGTTCTGTTCTAGTAAAAATTATAAACCAAGTAATATAATTTCATGAGATATACATTATATATGATATATATATATATATAAAAGCACACACCAGGGAAGTTTGAAATAATTTAATTTTTAACCAAAATTTTTTTCTTATGCAACAAAAATAATATAATATGCAGCAAATTTTTTGTGCTAAAAAGTGAAGAGAAACAAGGTGGCATGTTCCTATGTCAATAAAATCAGAACATTTAGTTAAAGCAACATTTCTACAGGTACATTAATTGTATAGCTATTTTGAGTAGAAGCATACTTAATCTTATGCAGCTTAATCATATAAGTTAAACATGTGATTTTATATTTAAGTTCTTTATGACTTTATAATAGAATAATATTTGATTTCATAGAAATACGTGCATATAGACGCTTTCAATAAATGTGAGTACTATCCTAGATTAAAAAAAATAACTCCAGTTTCAAATAATGTTTCTCTGTATCCATCAATGAGTCTTATAAGTTTAGTATTTACCAATATTTATTAATTTACTCAATAACTGTTCCCTAATGGAAGTCTTATCAGTAGCAGATGAAGCTTAAAAAAATAGTAAGGTGTTATACTGAAGGCCTCTTGATAATCACATCTTTTTTGTAGGTCCTGTTAGAATCACAAATCCTTCAGTGGTTACCTGAATGCAATGAAGTGGGTGTAGTTTTAATTAATATTATCAGACTGTATGATGTTGATATATCTGTAGTTCTAGTTACATTTTTAATCTTCAAGTATTCTTTTACAAAAGAACAGTGTAATATTTCTTAATTATTATCCAGATTTGATTCTGATTTCAGTAACTATAATTGCTTCATCATCACTTCTAAAAGCAACAGACTCACTGAATTTTACTATATAAAGCTATTTTTCAAGGTCAGTGCCTGTTTTATACATGAGACTGAATAGCACAAGTTTTCTTTTCAAATACTTTCAGTATTTTTTTCATTAGTATATGTTGGTCCATTTTTTGCTAGTTGCTTGCTAATTAAATTTTAAGAGATTGAATTGGATTGGATTATAGTTAAGAGTGCTTCTGACAGATATTTTGATTGTAGGTTGATATATTTTTAAGTTATATACCAAGAATTGTGGTGATTTAAAACATTTACTCATATAAACATTTTTATTTAATCTAAGGCAATTTCCCTGCTGTTTTCATATATTGCGGTTTTTCCTGTAACCGTTTCTGTTCTTGCAACGCTTTTCAGCTCTACATCGGTCAAGTAATTATTTTTTCTTTTTTGTTTCAAAAACACTTCACTCTTCATCTTCCATAATAAAGCTATACAGATATTTGCATAGATCTATTTAGCCATAGCACTAAATTTGTAGTTGTGTCTTCCTCTTTTCCTGTCATTAATCTAAATATGCAGAAAGAAAATGTTGGAGTAGACTCCTATTATCCCATCAAAAACTACTAAAGCATCATCACTTTAGTTGGTTGAATGAAAAGACAGTATAGCAATATAAATTGTTATATATTAATACAACGTTCACAATACACATATGGGTCAAATAGTGTTGTTGCCGATATGACGTGTTAAAGCAAACTAAATATGGCCTGAGGATTCAGTACTTGTATATTTGAGTCCTTGTGGATGAACTACAACCTAACTTAACAGGTAGACAAGAATGAGACCCTAACTGGGAGTGTGTGCCTATAACAATGGCTGGGTCTTGGCCAATCCCAGCAGCCATACTTCAACCACTTGTACACTGTCGAGTATTCAAACTGTGTTCAAATAAGGCCAACATTGAGTTGTAACCAATTCCGTTTTTTCTGTACCTTAGTTTCGATTTCTGTATGTCACTTCTCATTTTTTTGTCTATAAATTTCTTCCACGATGTGGCTGCGCTGGTGTCTCTGAATCTGCTGAGATTCTGGAGGCTGCCCAATTTGCAAATTGTTCATTGCTCAGTTGAACTCCTTTAAATGTAATTCAACTGAAGTTTTTCTTTTAATAGAGGAAAGAGTAAAAATGTGGTTGCACGATTTTCTAAAGATCACAGTCTTGAGACTGTGCTTTGAGCCATCACCCTGTGATAAGTAAAGTTCAGCCTTTATCCAGGAAAAACGTTTCCCAAGGTTTATTTCCCAGAGGTTGTTAATTCACTGCACCAGAATTATTAAAGATTATTGTTGCAAATTTCTCACTTCTCATAGTTGTTTTCTTAATATTTAAAAATACATCCTATTTGAAAGCTGACGCAATATGAATGATTCCTAAATTAAATAATATTTAGACAAATTTACAATATTACTTTCAATAATAGGTAACAGTTTATGTGTAAAGTCAAAACACATTCATATTAATGTTAAACTTCCTACAAGTCAGAAATGTCATATATTTAAAAAAGTGGAAACAAATCAAATTCTCCAGTATTTTACCACAGGGTTTATAATCTAGTAGATTGAGATGAAGGAGGGTGTAAATTTTATTCAGAAAATTTACTCTGCCTGTTTGACTCAGTCATTCAGATACCCATCTAATAAGTCGACATACTTAGGAACTAAGTAAATTTTACTTAATCTTACTTAGCAAGGACTTCCTTCATTGGATCTTCACACACACAGAGATCTTTGATTACCTTTTCCTGACTTGATAAATGCTTGAAGTCTACTGCTATGAGCTCTTAATGGGAAAGGTCACTATAAGCTCACTCTTTTTAGTTTCTGTGTATTTATATATTTTCTCTCCCTTCTTTTAGCTCTTTCTCTCCCATTCTTTTCAAACTTCTTCTTTCTCCAGGAACATGTCAGAAACAGTTCCAGATATGTCTTCAGCGTCTAGCAGGGAAGTACAGCAGGAATCATTTAAAAATTTGCAAGGATGATCTGGAGAGAAAATACTAAGTTCAGTTTTTTTTAAATGAGACTAGTTATCTTAGCTCTTTTTACAGTGTCATAGTAATTTAATAGTTGCAAAATACTATCATATATTTTATATAGGACATATTGGAAAAAATTTAGCATGAACCACAAGATCTTAGGTGTGTATTTATTCCTGTACATGTATATACAAACAAGTGACAAATTCTAGGTAGAAAAACCTAAAGGTGATCTATTAGATGTATTTCTGAAATCATGGAGCTTATTTTTGAATCTTGTACTGAAGTGTATTGTGATTTACAATTCACTAAAGTCTGCAGCAGTGCTCTATAAATACTTCATGAAATATTCGATTGAAAGTATTAGCATTTTGAGATACAGCAGAAATTATTTATATGCCTTTCCTTTTGGAAAACAATTTTGTCAGTATATATGAAGACATGAAAAACTCTTAGGTTTTGTTTATAGTTGGGAGATCTTGTTTTCGAATTTACTATAAGGAAGCTTTGCATGTTGAGATTCTGCCTTCACTGCAATAGAAGCAAATTCTTATACAGATCCGTGTGTGTGTGTGTGTGGTGTGTGTGTGTGTGTGTGTGTGTGTGTGTGTGTGTGTGTATATATGAAAAATTCTTAAACATATCCACATACATATGGATTAGCATCATTAAGAAATGCTGCATATATTGCAAATTTGAGTTTAAGGTATTTTAATACAAATACTCAATATTTTTAGAAGCGTTAGCTTTTTCCTATGGGCAACAAACGTATTTTCTTTCTTCATCTAAACTTCAGGAAAGGAAGAAGAAAGCCTGCTTATGTGAGTTTGGCTAAGTAGCTAAGAATAAAAACTCTCATTGGAAATAAACATAGAGAACACATCTTGACTATTTAATTTCTAATATAATTAAAAAAATAAATATTTATATGTAATGTTTAGAAATAGATGTTTTCCCATTTCTGCCCAGTCTTTATTCCCAAAACTCATTATATTTCTCAGTTATCAGCAATTTGGGGTAATTACATTTAGTCATGTTTTAGAGAGAATAAGATGAGGAAAGATGGTCTGTTGTGTTCAGTAAACATCTATCAAACTCTTACTTCAATCTAAGCAATACACTTAGTGCCATGTGCAGAAAAATGAAATACCAGGTGGCCCCTGCTATGTACTACTTCCATCTAGTAAGTGGGGAAAAAAGTGCTTGTATTATAATAAAAATGTTCAGAAATAGTTGTGACAGATTAAGTGGTATTATAGATAATAAGGAGAAATGACTACTTTTAAACAGAGAATTAGAAAATACTTTATGAAGTTGATAATTTAATTTCTAAAATGTTTAAAAGGTCTAGGACAAAGGTAAATTCTAAATTTCTAAAATGTGCCTAGTTTAAAAGGTCTAGGGAAAAGATAAATTCTATTCTATTCATGGTAGCAGAGTAAACATAAATCACCCTTTTTTCTAACTTTTTGTATTATTTTAATATGTATTCCATTAGGCATTTTTTCTAATTCTAAGGAGCTGTGGGAATGGCACAAAATAGACCATGCTGTGTATATTCTTGATATTTGTTGGTGATTATAAATTAAATATTAATATTTATTTTGTTAATTGTTAATTTAACATTAAAAATTAACAATTAATGATATGCTAATAATTACATATTAGTATTAATATTTAATTTATAATCACCTTGTTAGTTTGATACATTATGTTTAAAAAGTTTTATAACAAAATTTTTCTTTGTGTGATTAAATTCACCATTTTAATTCCTGATTGTATCCTGATAATACTCTGAAGTGCTCTATATGCACTTAACAAAAAGGAAAAGTATGCCTTTTAGTCTAAAATAAATATCTGAACATACTAAAGAATAATAATTTTCTTCTCTTCTTTTAGACTAGTTCATAGAAGAGAAGATTATTGACTAAAAACATATATATGCAGGGATATAGGTGCAATCAGATGCCCTGATCCCTGACATGTCTGTTAGCCTTCAAGGTAGATTTGATATTGGAGGGCATCATTGGTTTGTTTATTTGTGTGAAATTGATATGTATACAATTATGTAGAGAGAATCTCTGTGCTAGCTTTATCCTGTCAGTCTGTGGACAACAAAAAATCACATTCTAATTATTTGTTAAAAAACAAGCAAACATGAAACTAAAATTTAAAAACAATAACAAAACAAATAACCCTCCAATTTCAGGTTTTGTTGTTTGTTTTTTCACAGGCTCACTTTCTTGGATTAATAGCATGTAGACTGAAAACATTTTGTGAATTTATTTAAATCCTATAGTTATGGCCTTTATAAAAAATTAAATCATGGTATTTTTATTAGAGAGAGTGACAGATAACGATTTCTCAAAAGTAAATTCTCTGTGGAACATAGCTTATCTCTTTTTTATGAAGGACCAAAAGACAGAATATTTGAAATTCCAAGCTCTTTTGATGGTTGAATCAGTGATGTGGCAATCTCTGCATGTAAGAACCATATCAGAACCATGACTAATAAACTATATTGATCCACTTATATGGGAGACTTGAGCAAAGTGCCTATAATATTTCAGTCTTCTGTAGGAATTATAAGTAATATATGACCAAAGACACTGGTGAAACCCTTAGATACCATCAAGGCTTGGTGATTAGAATTTACTTATTTATGTACTTATTTATGATTTGGTATCTATGGAGGTGTTTGAAATACAATTTTGGTGGTTGGGACTTAGAGTAATCCACTGAGAAATGATCAAGAATGTGAGATAAAGGTAAGAATGAGCAATCTCAGGAACATAGCTATGCGTGGATAACTTATTTAGTAGTTCTGTTACTTATTTCATTCCTACAAAAATATCTTCCAAACCAGTGAGAATTTACATTTTTCATGTAATATCATAAAGCCAGTAAACATACTTACAGCGGTTTTTAGAATTGTTGCTAACAGCTGTGATTTAGGGAAACAATCAACATTTAAATGGGGACAATTAGAACATAAAATAACTTGTTGTCACATAAATCATTTTTATGATGTACTACTGTAGCTATGTTATGCATGGGCATGTTCTCATTTGAAATTGGGTTGTTTAAATATTGTTTCCACCTTGAAAATATGCATGCTTTTTTGCTTTGAAAAGATCCTAAATGCTTTTTGCATATTCTATAAGCACGTCCTACAGAGCTTTTAATAAAAAAACACTGACTTAAAGGTTAGAAAAGTCACTATTAATTTGTGACTGTGTCCCACTCTCTTCTTCTCTTCTGCTTCCATGGCCTTTAGGCATTTAGTTTGTAAGGACAAATAATAAGGAATGGTAAATGACTGTCTACAGTAGACTAATTCAGAGGCACAGTAATGCAATATTGACCCATGCTTAATGTCATTGCTGTTGAACAATAATATAGCTTACAGTTTATTAACATTATTTTCCGCATAACTGAATTTTTCTTACCATGGTAACTTTAGAACTTCTCTCATGTAACATGATTTGTAAATATATACCCAATTTAAATTCAAGTTTTCTTGTTTCATGTATTGTAGATAGACAGCTATTGGATCAAAACCATAATATGTGTTCTAATCAAAGAGGCAATTGGAACAGTCAATTAAAAGAAAAAAAAAAGTAGCTTCATTAACAAAATGGCTTTTAGGTTCAGTGTATTGTAGGTATGTTTAAAATGGTGTTATTTTAAAGTATCTTGGGCCGGTCGCGGTGGCTCAAACCTGTAATCCCAGCACTTTGGGAGGCCGAGGCAGGTGGATCACGAGGTCAAGAGATTGAGACCATCCTGGTCAACATGGTGAAACCCCGTCTCTACTAAAGATACAAAAAAAAAAAAAAAAAATTAGCTGGGCATGGTGGCGCGTGCCTGTAATCCCAGCTACTCGGGAGGCTGAGGCAGGAGAATTGCTTGAACCCAGGAGGCGGAGGTTGCGGTGAGCCGAGATCGCGCCATTGCACTCCAGCCTGGGTAACAAGAGTGAAACTCCGTCTCAAAAAAAAAAAATAAATAAATAAAAAAGTATCTCTACTTTAAGTATGAATTATGAAATAAAACTGTGTGAGGTATTGATATTCTGAGATTATCAAATGGTTTAGGGTGTTAAAGTACAAAAGGCTTGTTGAAAAAAAACCTTCCATATTTGTGATTTAAGTTGTTCTCTGCTGCTCTCTGTCTTTCTCTGCCTTTTTCTCTGTCTTGAATACATAAATTTAATGTATGAATAAGTAAAAAAAAAAAAAAAAAAACTGTAAGACTTTTTTATTTAGCCTAAGTCTTTTTCTCCAGCAAAAATTCTTTAGACACAGTTACAAAATTGGCAATGTGAGGCTTGGGAGATGTACAGAGCCAAAGCTTTTTTTTCTTTTCAGTCCTCACCCCCTTTTTAAAATTATCTTGGTATAAATATTTCATTACCAAGAAAAGTCTACTTTTACCCTTCCAAGTTAACCATTCTTTCCTCTTGTATGGTAACAACCATTACAATTGGTCCACGTGTCTCTTGTACTTTCCACATTATAAAGCAATAACATCTCCCCATTTTAGGTGCACAACCACCCTTGTGCCTGGTAAAAGAGCAGCATCTCTGTATTGTAGATGGGGAGGCTCATGTCCAGATTGGCTAGTGAGTGGTAGCACTGAAACTAGAATTCATATCTAGTAACCAGTTAGTGTTCCTCACATTTTTGCTGCACAGCCCATCCATCACACTCACACTGTGCACATGCCAAACCGAGAATTTTAAAACAGGAGTGGTTCCAGGGTCACTTAACTAGTCTCACAGCCTCTTCTTATGATATGTCCAATTTCTGAAAGTTGAAAAAAATGTGCTCTTTAGGGGAGAGATGGAACCTGGTGATGTATTACATGTTTAGCAAAAAGTTGAGTGAGGCCAGGCGCGGTGTCTCACGCCTGTAATCCCAGATTTTGGGAGATCGAAGAGGGCAGATCACCTGATATCAGGAGTTAGAGACTAGCCTGGCCAGAATGGCAAAACTCCATCTCTACTAAAAATATGGAAATTAGTGCAGCGTGGTGGCAGGGGCCTGTAACCCAGGTACTTGAGAGTCTGAGGCAGTAGAATCTCTTGAACCCAGGAGGTGGAGGTTGCAGTGAGCCGAGATTGAGCCACTGCACTCCAACCTGAGTAACAGAGTGAGACTTCCTTTCCAAAAAAAAAAAAAAAAAAAAAGTTGTTTGGGTACATCTGTGTTTATGTGGGGGTAGTGTACAAAAAAAATGCAGTGGTGTCCTGGTGAGCAATGACTCAGCCTGTTAGTGGCACAGTCAGGACAAGTAAGAGAGCGCATGTTCTCTCAAGGACAGAGGCTTCCTTTCCCATTGCCGACCACCCCACCATTTCCATTGCACTCATCAGTTTTCTGTATCCTATCACACTCAGCTTCGAAAGTTACTCAGATTTTGCTTTACAACACTTGGCCACAATATAAATAAAATTCTTCTCAATGCTTGCATTACAAACCCTTGTCAGTACTATTTTTAGATATATTGCTCCCTCTCATATCTGCTTCTTCATTGTGAAAAGCTAAAATTATTTTTGAAAACATAAATAGATACATGAGCAAAATGCAACATTTTCTGAAGTTAGAAAAATATGATTTTACCATAATGAGATTCCTACAGATAGAAGTTGAGGATCAAGGATAAGGAATAAATCATCGGTATGGATACTCCTTGGGGTTGAGCCATTGAATTTTTCTTAAACAAATTATACCCTTTCGATTTCCTATTTCCTTTTTCTCTGTGCATCTTTGACGTTTTAAAAGATTTAGTGTAATTCTGTGGATTTGGAAAACAACATAATTGATGGGTTATTCGTATAAACAAATCCGCATTAATGCAAAGTTAGAAATACATTGCAAATGAGTTTGATTTCTAAGATTTGCTTTTTCCGATGTGACTGGTAATTGCTCATAAGGAACAACCCACTATTTCCTCTTTCAAGAGACTTATGACAATTGAGCAGCAATCAGGAATGAATAAGCCCAAGGGGGGTGAACAATATCACACAACCCAACAGAAAATAATTGCAACATTTATTTCTAAGATCTGTGATAAAGCTTATGAACAGATTCTCTTAAACTTTGTTACAACTTGTGCTGCAATATGGATTCTATAAAAATGAAATATAACAACTCAGTTTTGCTAAATTAAATGTATGCTTTAAATTTTTAAGTCAAACTGCTTTGATTATAAAGTCAATATAAAATGAAACAAACAAATGTTCAAGAACACATCAAATATGTCCACATATCATTCAGCAGCTATGCTTCAAGGATACAACAGTGTTTTTTCAAGTCCACAGTTTTGGGAGGCAAGCCAACTTTCTAGTTTTGAAAATTATACAGTTTTGGTATTTGGCATCAACTTCTTGTGCATTTCAAATGATTCTCAAAAATAATTTAAAAAATAAACAAGCAAAGGTAAAGCAGTACTTATAGAGATAAATTATCTAATAGCTCTTGGTATTCTATGTCAGACATTAAAATAGAATAAATACAGGCACCTTATTTCCAAGACTTTTGAAATGCCTTATTTCATCATCACCTATCCTATGTTTGGTAAAAAATAGTTGAAGGTATTTACCATTTTGTTTCAGCGTTTTTCTAGAATCCTGAGTTTTGCAGCTTAATGTTAATACAATGGGCAGTATTCTTATTTTCACTTTAGGAGTCTACAAGATAATATCAATGTTAGATACAATAAGAATTAAATTGAATCATTGGAAGCCACTATGGATGCTATTAATTATAAGATTAACTTTTATTTAAAAAAATCTTTCTATTACATATGATATATATTATATAGAATATAATATATATTCATATACTTACAATTTAAGTATATATAATTTAACCACTGTTTTTGTTAAAGTAGGCTAATTCCCATAATAATCTATTCCATAAATTAAGGAACCTAACAATAAAATTTTATTTTATTTTCTTATTTAATTATCCATCACAGATATTCCTAGTTGAGCAGCTACCCTTCAAATAGTCATTTCATGTCTTGGGCTCCATTCATTTGGATTCTTTCCTTCTTTAGAATCAGAAAGTTCTTTATTAAATGGTCAGCAAGCAACCTAAAGGACTAAGAGTAGGTAGACTGAAAATTGAAACTTTAACCAACAAATGTTTCCTTGTAAGAAAGATAGGGGCAGAGAATAGCAGGCAGAAAGCCTCAGGATTCCTACTTTTGAGGGGTATGTCATTTGATTCCTGCTACCATTTGATTCTAACCATTCTAATCTCTTTAATTTGTCTTGTTCTACTCCCAGCAGCCTTTTTATGTCCCACTAGTCTTTCTCAGGAGACTTTCCTCCTTATCCCAAGACAAAAAACCTTCTACTCTTTGTCCCTCTTTCCATCTTGAAAATGCTGACATAACAAGTTGTTTTCCTCATTCTCCAAGGGCAAACAAAAACATTCACTTTGAACAGATTACTGTTCTTCAGGAATAAGGCCAGCTGAGTTACAACAATGTAAATAGATTGATTTTATTAACATAGCTTATTCTTGTTTCTTGTGAAAATCAAGCCTGGTATCATTGTACTGAGAATGAGCTGATACTTTGATTAGAAGATTCTCACTACATATGTCTCCACATTAGATGCAAATGCTTTATAGTAATTTGCAGTAGATGACATATGTCACCAACTACAAATTTTATCTTATATCCCTATGTTTATATCTTGATATAAAAGGGATGGAAGTCTCTATTTTGTCACACTAGAGAAACCTAAAAATTGACTACTCTGTACAACTGTATGAAGATTAAAAGCTGATGATTAGTTCTTGTGTACTGGGACAGATTAAGTATATAGAGGACACATGCCAGAACTTTAACAAAGCCTTGATATGAATTCAGAAAAGTGCCAAATGTAGCTCTTTAAAAACTAAATGTATGTGAATATTTGATAATATAGACTACATGTTAAAAGTAAAGGATACCCGGTCTAACTTATGAAATGCTCGCTTACATGCTAATTGAATTGAAAAAAACTCAAAATTCGACCTCAGGAGTTGCATTTAAAAGATAATTTAGGATAATCTCTAGTATTTTCAATCAGACTCAACTGCCTACCTCAAAATATCAATAGCACTCTTACCACTGTAAGAGAAACATGATGGTGCTGATGATGTTGGTGGCAAGCAGTGGAAATGGGAGAAGAATATTTAAATTACTTAAAAATTAAAAAGTAATTGTTTTAATATAACGGTAGAGGATTTTGAAATATCTGCACATATAAAAACTTTAAGCAGCTTAGCCACTGAAAACAATTATGAAAATATAAACATTTCAAAGGTTGACTTTTAAAAAAATATAAGATGATGCTCAAATTGATATGCAACATGTATTTATCACACAATACACAGGCAAAGTATTTATAGTACCTTTTTTGCTCTTTATCAAAACATTTGCTCAAAGAGTAACACTTTCAGAAATGCAGATTAATAATCATTATTACTCTAATTTAAAAAATTAATAACTTTTATGTCTGCTTTGTATTCTTCTTTTTCCTACCAACAAATTGACAACAGAGTTTACCCAATGAAAGTTATCTTACTTCATATACACAAGAGATTTTTATTTATAATTCTGTTATTACTATTCAAGGAACTTAACACAAATTGTCATGGGAACAAGATTACATTACTCTCCTAATTTTATATTGCACTATAAGCCTTCACAAACTTTATGAGACAATAGATTACTGTGTACTTAAAATATTGAATATATGAATTATCAGGACATGTTTTTGTTTGTTTGTTTTACCCTTACTTTCCTCTAGGTCATACATCTAATGTTTTTAGGATACACTGTGAATTAATATATCCTAAAATTTTATTCCATGTAATTAAAGACCTGGGTTTAGAAATAAGGTCAAGTTTAGTTCAGGCCAGTGGGTCCTGAATTAGTTGCCACTTTTGATATCAGCTCTAACTTTCCTACTTTAAGCATTCAACATCTTGCACATGCATTATCACAGTGATTTCCTGAGTGGCTTCCTTGTCCTCCTCATGCTACTAAAAATATCTCATCTAAAATGTCTTTCTAAAATGCTGATGAGATCATCTGATTATGTCCCCTCTCTGCATCTGATTAGGCCACTACTTTTGGTGCCTGTAAAAAAGGGACACTTCTTTATTATTCTTTGCTTTCTTTTTAATCTCCACAATCTGGACCCTACCTGCTTCGGCTTTTCTAAATATCTGTCTTCTCACCTCTCCTACTACATCCCCAACATGCCACATTTTTGGGAGTTTCCTAAGATGTACACATTGTCACATCTTTTATATTTGTTGACTCCTGTGCCTAGGACACTTTTATTTGGTAATATTTGGATTATGCACTGAAGCCCAGTTTTCTCTCCTCCATTGATTTGCTGCACCTTCTTTGAGTCATCTTTGCAAACATGTGCCTCTCTATGGTAGCATTACTATGATATATTATAATTATCTCTTTACATATCTACTCCACTAGTCTGTGTTTCCTTAAGGATAAAGAGTGGTGTATTTATTTCGGTGTCATGACTGCATAGTCATGCAACCTGGCACACAGTAGGTGCTTCTTAAAAGTTTGGTAAATAAATGACTGTTGCTGAAACAGCATTTAGTTCTGATGGATGGCTCACTCACAGCCATCACATTTGTAGCCATCATATTTACTTTAAGCCTGAATAATAAGAAACCTGAATTAAAATTGTATTTTTTGGCAGGATTCAATGAGGACATATAATAGTCCAGAAAAGTTTTTAATGAATGAATATTCACATTAAGAGCTCTGCTTTCAAAATGCAAGAAAGAGAAGAAATAACAATAAAAGCTCAATATACTAGAATTTGATAATGTACAGTTTGTGTTATTCAGATGATGTTTATGAATTTAGGCTTCTGTTCAAATTTAATTTCATGTTTTCTGGCAAAAAATATTCATGAAGGACATCTGTGTTCTTCAAATGCAAGTACTATTTGTATTTTTAGCTTGGCATTCGTATCTGTATGAAATAGAGGATTGTATAATATATTTGAATTAGTCTATTAAAATAAAAAAGTGTATATAATCTGTGGGTGTGGCTTGTAGGTTGGGAGGATTTTACTGGTACTGCAATGTCAGATGTATGTGAAGGCTGTTTTGTAGTTGAGGAAACTGAATTCTACCTATGGTATATTTTTAATATAATAGTCTCATTGTTAAATTATTCATCAGTTTCACAACTGACTTAGTGCCTATAGTTTTATTAATGTTTTCAATATTTATTTGAGAGTTTTTAGCACTAACCATGCTAGAGGATATGGTAAATTATTTTTAGGCTTGTTGGATAAAGTTTTTGCTCTGGCAGTTACCATATCCTCAAGAGGAGTGGGAACCATATACTTATGATGATGGTTTTTATCAGGTACATTTCTGTTATTATTCACTTCACTGAAAGCTTTTGTTTGCAGTAGTCAGAAAGGCTTCTTCAGTGTTTTTTATTCTCTTTGTTTTTAATATCAGTGCAGTGCTTATGTTCCTATTTTCTTGTGAGTCATTAAAACAGGGAGGATTTTTAAAGTCACACTTTCCTATGTTCACAGATAATAAAAAAGATTTAAAGTTTGAAGCTGATAATACGTGAACAGATTTATTATTAATGGTCATATGCTGCTGATATTTCCCACTTTGTGTGTCTGTGTGTGTGTTTTCTCCCTTAAAAATGAGACAAAAGAAATCTCTTACCATTGCAATAAAAAAATTCATCTGTGAATATTTAAAACTATGTAGAAACACAAAGTAATCACTGAGAATAATTTGTACAGATGTTACAATGAAATCAATTGGTGACTTCATCTTTAAAAATAGGACATCATGTGCCCTTATACTCACAGACTAGATTGCTTCTTATGTATTCACTGGATTTGTTCTGTTTCTGAAAATAAAATAAGTAAGAAATGCACTTCCTCCAAGGAAGACAGGACCAGCCAGTTTGTACTTTAGCCTTATGTTTACTAACCTTAGGAGCATCTGCCCCTGACAGCAGGTGCTTGGCAGTTTCATGGGACTTAGGGGGAGTGTGCTGCAGAAGAAGGATGATTGCATTGTGTCAGGGCCAGTGGGTGCCATGCTCATCCTGGAAACCATCTAGCAGAGCTCATGTGGCAAATGATGCATGGAAGTAGGGGGAAAATATCTCCCACACTATAAGCCTTCTGTTCTTTTAATCCACATGCACAAAAAGAGAAAGAAATAAATATGTACACATTGTTTTCTTTTATTCTTATTTCAGAGCCAGGAGTGTGAGCTTCAGAAAAGTTGGTTGCATTATCCCTGTTAGGGTGAGAAAAACTATTTGAAAGTGTGTTCAAACAAATTGGAGAAGAAGAAAGACATGCAAGGAAGCCAGATAAAAGAGAGTCTCTGAGCACCAGGTAGAAGTTATCTTGCTGAGAAAATGAGACCCGATTTTCTTGTTTTGTCTGTGTTCTCCATCTCTAGGACTATGAATCTTAGAAAAGAAAAAAACCTGTTTTGCCCTTGAGAGCTAATGTCTTTGTTTAACATGAGCTGCTTTCACTAGTTCTGATTGTTCAGAATGTACAACTTTAACATCTTTTTATTTTAAAATGCTGTCTTAAAAACCTATTAATTAGAGTTATTTATTTGAGTTCATCTTACTGTTAAAAAGATAAACTCTGATAGAGAAAAAGAGGAGAAGAGGGATGCCTGCATCCTAAGACTGAATAAGCTATACAAATGTAAAAATTCAATTATGTGTTGTCTATCATTTTCTTTTTAAGATTTGGCATTATGGCTGTTATGCAAACATTTTTGAAATTTGTTAATTTACCCAGCACAGTCATTGTGGTCTTATAATGCCTATTCTTAATGAGTTTATATTATTGAAAAAGCACACATACAGATTTAAAATATGTAACCAGATTAAAATTTAAAATGTGATTTTATAAAAGTGTTTGAAAGAGTGAACAAAGTCCTCAGAGCTCTGTTCTAACAGGGCTGCATTAATGAATGAATATTTTCAAATATACGGCTATGTAAAATTGTTAGTAGTCCTGATAGGGGAACAGAGACTTTTAATAAAAGTGACAATTGTCTATTAAGTTTCTAGCAAATAATATTGTTTAGACATGGAAACCATTTGAAAACTACAGCAGCAGCAACAAGCAGCATTTATTGTTGCTTTCTATTTGCCAAGCTCTCTGTTAAATACCAGTTACCATGTTTAAATCTCTCACTAACATATGAAATAGAAACCAGGTTTATCCCCAATTTAATTTTTAGAAAAAAATGAAGAGAGAAATGTTGAGTCATTTGTTCCAATATGTGGTGCCACGGTCCCAAATGGAGGCCGACTGAATTTAAAACCTATGTTCTAATCCATATTCTAAAGTGTATCAGTGAGATTAAGTAAAATGTAAATCTTAGATCCCTTGTGATAATAACCCCAAATACACAACAGTAAATGATAAGTACAGATCTTTATGGAAGAAGGAGGTTGGTGAACACTAGACTGATGAGTAAAAGTTTTTCTGGTAGGTAGTTTGAGCTGACCATTGAAGATGGGACAGCATTTCATTACTGTTTTTAAAGGTGGTGGGGATGGTGGAGAAAGAATTCTCATTTAGGAAAATACATGAAACACAGCAGAGAACACAATGTGCTCATAAGACAGAATTTGAATAAAGAGTACACTTTGGCAGAATTTAATTCAATTCAAAATTGCTTTTTGAATCTCATCACCCTCTTACATAGCACAACCCAAGAAGATATTTTGACCCCCTACCCAAAAAAAAAAAATCACTGTATTGTGAAGTAAATTGCTGGTGGAAACAAAATAAAGAAAGTAGCTATTTGGAGTTTCTTCTTGAAAATGACTCATTCAACTCTTTATGATTCTTTCTTATTCTCCAGTGATTGGTTGCATGGCTTGAATACCTCTGCACATTCAAATAATAAAAAATCTTTATATATGGGAAATAATGACAAAATGCAATGGGCACTAGAACAGTGATGTGGACATTTTCAGTGAGATTTTTTCCACAATGCAAAATGTTTTTTTCTGGAGTGACCACTCCAAATATGGTACAATAAAGTGTCTACTTCAGTTGCTTCTTCAGAGGTAAAGAAAGTAACATTAGACAGTATAATGAGACAAGAGAATCAATTCAGTATAGAAGAGGTCTATACTCAAGGTGAGATTAAAACCTCAGGTTCATCTTTAAGCATTAGCTTTTTATTGTACCACATATATTCCTAAATAGATTTATGCCTCCTTTTTGACAAATGTGAAACCAAATTTTTTAGTTGTTTTTGAGTCAGTGAAGTCGAATAGAAAAAAAAAATAATCTAGATAATTTCATATTAAATAACATGTTCTATATCATTGCAGTCCATGAATGCTAAGAAATAATATGGATGTGGACATAAGGTTGGCAATCTTTAATGTTTTCCAAGGAAGGATATGTAATAAAAGAAAATACTGCCACTATATCTTCTCATTTTCTTTTAGCATTCAGAATATTTAAATGTAAAGTAGGAAGTATACAATCTTACAATAAAGAGTTGTTACTAAGTTGAATAAAGTAAATTGAATATACTTGCTACATTTTTCTTATTTTTATTATACTCTTATGGACAAGCAAAATGTTATTAGTGACTGACTCTGGTCTGTAGATGGGACTGGAATCACCTCACTCAGATTAATGGTTTAAAATCACGTCACAGCCTGAGTGATCAGGAAATATCTATTTTGCTACTCTCAGTAGGATATAATATGGAAATAGCTTTGTTTCTTTCCTCTGTTACTTCAAACCCTCTTTTCCAAATTCCTCTTCTCTATTCTTTCTCAACATCAAGCATATTCCCAAAGTTTTCTATCTATTTTTGGCTATTAGAACAGTTTTATCTCAGTTATTATAAAGTCCTAATAAATTTGAATCAATACATTAAACTCTCATTCAATTCAAACTTACCACACTTAGCAACTCAGACCACCTTTAGAATTTTCATAACAGCAATAGGAGAGGGACCATGCTCTGTTATTTTTGTTCTTACCATTCTTACTTCCCCATTTGCTCTGCTGTTTCTGGCACCTCCAGAAAGGGATAAAAGGCAGAGGCTAGAGTCAGGGTGAATTAAATTCCTCTTTGTTTCCAGCTAATGTAATTTGGCACTGTATGATATATGATCAAATTCTATCTATCTCCTGCATGAAACTCTTTTATTTATTTTTTGAAATGCTTTCTCTGAGGGCTGCTGCACTGAACTATTACCGGTTTTAGGTAATCCTCTATCTAAGTGTCTTCTTTTATGTCCTCCTAAATTCCTGCCCATTAGCCTTATGGCTTCAGCATTTCTGCTAGAACAATGGGTCCCAACCCTGAAGTCCACGACTGGTACCTGTTCATTGCCTGTTGGGAACTGGGCTGCACAATAGGAGGTGAGTGGTGGGTTGAGCTCTGCCTCTGGTCAGATCAGCCATGGCGCATTATTCTCTGAAGAGCCTGAACCTGTTGAGAACTGCGCGTGTGAGGATCCAGTCCTTATGAGAACCTAATGTCTGATGATAAGAAGTGGTGCAGTTTCATCCCCAGATTATTGCCCATCTTCCACTAAACCAGTCACTGGTGCCAAAATGGTTTGGAGCTGCTATACTAGAATAGCTGCAGCTGGAGGGCAGAAATCTTGGGCCAAATCTCTTTAAGGTAAATTCAAATGTCAGAGAGCATAAAGCAATTAGGATTCGTGCAGTGTTGTTGCAACAAACTGGAGCCACAGACCACACTCATCATTATCCCCTTTCCTTGTCCTAATCCCTTTGCAGCTACAGTCAACTGCTCTGCTTGAGAATTCAGGGGATAGTCAAGTTCAAATCATTATGTCCTACCATAACTCCAGAGCACTATGCCAAGTTTTGTCAATATTCTTTCATCATGCTCAGTGATAATATTAGAGCAGGGCCATATCTGTTTTACAGATTAGCAACAATCTAACTAGAAACAAAGTTTTGGTCTACTCTCTAGAAACCAATCCTATTCCACCATCACTGCCATAGTCTCTCCAAGGAATTCACTTGCTGCTCATTTTACGTGGCTGGATGTGGATGAAGGAATATTCCCTGGTTCTCTCTACTCTTGCAAATTCCCTTAAATGATTATTTTTTTTCTCCTGAGTGAATCTATGGCCTTTTATTTAGAGTGTATATTGGTGTCGGGACTATTTTGTTATACCTCTTAGTAAGCCTTGAAGGGGTACACTTTTATGTGTGAAAAAAGTCATCCCCCATTGTGTGGAGCATTGGGTCCTCAGGCAAAAATCCTTTAGACAGTAGAAAATGTCCTGTCCAAATGCATTATTTTCACATTTTCTGAGTAATTTATTTGAAATATTGGGAAAAACACTAATCTAGACAAAAAGCAGTTGTAGACTTCAGATTTTTTTTAAAGTTAAGGTTAATCGTAAAGTTTATATTTCTAGAAATTGTAGTAAATGGCTCAGCTCTTCTTGATTTCAGAATGGGCATACATAAGAACATTATTCTTCTGTCTTGTATTTGGAAACTTTAATTTACGAACCCAGTGCTGGGGAGAAATGGTTCCATGCTGTATTATCTTGAAGCTGACTTTAAAAATGCGGTACCTGCTTCCCCACAGATATTTTGAAAGCACTGTTATGCGATTCTAACTAAGGTGATGAAAGTAGTTTAAAGATATTTGAATAGATAGTTTGATGTCCCTCAAAGTGAATGCAACATTCTTTTAGTTTTTTCCTGTTTAAATATTTTTTTCCACTTCCTACAGGTGCTCTTATATGCTTCATTTTACTGTTCCAAAACTTTCACCTCACCAAATCTACTTTTTATATTTTCAGCTCATTTAAGTTATATTCCTTTCTCTTAGAAACCTTTTTATGTTTAGCCCATTCAAAGCAAATTTAAAAAATGGTTTATAATTCTTTGTCTAATGAATGTGAGTTCTCTTAGGTGTAGATCTTTAACTAGGATTTGAACTTAGTGCACAGTACTAACTTCTTGAATGCATAAAAGATCTCCAACAAATAATTACAACAAATATTAATAAGTGAGAACAATTTGCATATAAGTTAATTGAGAAAGTTAGAAATTAAGAGAAAGATGCTAAATTCTTTTAGTTTCTGAAAAACTGGTATTTAAAAACTTAGTTGTATGATAATCATTACTAAATATAGTAGAATGATTTAGATGAGGTGAATTATTGCAAGATCAAATGTAAATACAAACAAAAAAATCAATTTAACAAGTATACCTTTAGAATATGAATATAATTTCATGTTTATCGTATAGCCCTTTTATAAAACATTTGAATTACAAGTTAGTAGTAGTATTTTTTTGTCAAATAATTAAACAAATATATCAGCGGAATTGAATTATCCACATTATATGAATAATATTATTTCTGTGTTTGTACTTCTTTGATTATTTTATTTAGGGATAATATACTACATATAAAAAATACTAATTTTCAGTTGGGATTTGGGCTGCTTATGTAACTACAGAGTTCATACTATTTGGTATAGCTAGCTTCAGTCAATGTGGATTCAGTATTTCAAATAACAATATGATCTCTTTTCATTTTGTAGCTCTACTTTTCTTTTATTCTCCTTCTGTTCCATATAGTTCATTTCATTTGGTGTCTCATACTGTCATCAAAAGTTTTGTTTTAGCATTTCACTGTCTAACAACTCACAGAAAGTGAGTGACTTACATTGAATAATATTACCAAATTCTTGAGATTGAGTATTACTGCGATGACTTGGGTTATATTTTTCATCCCTGGGATAATTGTTTCAGCCCAAAGTGTGGAAGATACTGTCTGGTCAGACCAGAGTTCTGTGTCTACTACAAGGTGGGGATTGTGTTGAGAGGGTTGGGGATGTTTGCACTGTCCCTGCCAAACCTACATGAAATAAGGATGGGGGAAAGATGGTTTCTCCCACCACAAAAGAGACAATTATCCAATAATAAAATTGATAATCAAAAACAATCGGTGAGAAACTCAAAGAGAAATCTGTCTAATCTCTCCACTCTAGATAAATAAAACCCAGATTAAGTTATTTTGCTAAGACCATTAGACAGCTCACTAGAATTAGTGACAGCTCCTAGATGTTCTGACCTCTGGTCAGGTCCCAATTCTTGTCATTGCATGTAATGCCATTTTTGTGACAGCACTGGGTTCAGGGGACATGGGTCTTTGGCATATTCTGTGATTGTTTCTTTAAATATGCATAGTGTCCCATCTTTGAAAGAACTTTGAATGGTACAAATTTAAACCATTACAATAATGAGCAAACTTATGTGGAGGAACCAAAACTGTACACAAATCAGAATGTTGTACATAATGTACCTGAGTTCTTGGAAATCCAAGAACTCTCTAAAGCTTAGGTTTAGAGGATACAAGTTGAGTTAATCCCAGGGACCTATATGTTTGACTCTCTAGAAATATTCCACGTAGGTGATAATGTTTGTTCTTGGACCATATTGATAAGAAATAAAATGAAGTTATTACCTTCTTATTTTATTTTATATTTATACCTTTCAGAGATGTAAAGACATTTTAATTGTCATCTATAAAGTATCCTTCTATTTTCTTATTGCTATTACAGAAAATGATACTTTGGAAATTAGTTTTGTTTATGAATATTTTGAAGGAATCTTGATACAAAATATATGAATAACTGTCATAAACATGTAGTAGCTGTTATATCAAGGAAATTTTCCTGCATGTGTTCTATTTTCTTAATTATTTCATGAGGAAAAGATGATGATGTCATGGGATTTACTGGCTGTCACAGAGGTCAGCTGGTATTTCTGATTGCTTTATGACAAATGAAATTGCATACAGAAAACTGAAGCTCTCAGATAGAAATTTAATTCACATTGCAATTAGGTATTTCAATGTCTCTCTGCTGGGTGAAAAGATGTACATGGTTTACAGTTTCTGAATCATTCTATCTATTTTTTTTAATATAAGACATTGTATAAGAAAATGTCTTTTCTTAGCAAAAAGAAAGCATGATATTCTATTTAATTCTCAAGCCCTTTGCTTCAGAGCAATATTGTGACTGATGACACACTGCTCTTCTTCTTTCCCTAAAGCCATCAGTTTCTATTGCTCTGAGTTTGTGAAAGGGAGGCGATTCTGTTGTCTGTCTCCCTTTTCATATGGGTTTTATTGCACAGAGATTGTCAAGAAACTCCAAATAATTTCTCATTCAGCAAACTCTCTAGAATTCCCGGAAGCTAACTGTTGTCTGTCATTATATGCGTCTGGATTTACTGCTCATCAGAGTGAACACCTTATCAGAATCCTCTTTTAAAAAAGCTTGTATTTACATATAAGGTATCACTCTAAGTGATATGTTCCCGGACTTTATACCCAGGAACCCCCCTTACGTTAAATGTATCAGGTGTTAGAAAAGGGAAATGTGTTTTACAGGTTTGAGTATACATTCTAAATAGTAACTATCCCTTGCGATTTATTATTTCTCTTCTTATCTTGAAGCTTGCAGAATGAGTCCTGTCCATGCCTGCCTGGTTAGGGAATTCTAAATGTGTTTTAAGAGTTCCAGGAACCCTCATGCTGAGCCTTTAGTGAAACGCATACCAGGAAATCAGAGAGAGTGGTGCATTTCCTACTGTCAAGACTGATGGTGCGGAATGCTGATCAAGACAAGAGGAGTCTAGCACTGCTCCCTTTCCCTAACAGCAGCAAAGCATTTTACCTGCTAGAAGCAGCTTATACCTTCAAGGCCAAGGGGTTATAATGAAACTACCAGTTACGATAGTTCACTGCATGTGAACTGTAAGGTGGAAGGTATGTCCTAGTAAAACATGATTAGAATATATGCAGGATACTCTTGTTTGTTTCCTTGTTTGAGTTTTTGTTTGTTTGCTTGTTTGAGACAGTCTTGCTCTGTCACCCAGGCTGGAGTGCAGTGGTGCGATCTCACTAACTGCAGCCGGTGGCTCCTGGGTTCACGCAATTCATGTGCCTCAGCCTCCTGAGGAGTTGGGATTACAGGCATGTGCCACCAGGCCCAGCTAATTTTGTATTTTACCAGAGACGGGGTTTCACCATGTTGGCCAGGCTGGTCTCAAACTCCTGACCTCAAGTGATCCTCACGCCTTGGCCTCCCAAAGTGCTGGGATTACAGGGCTGAGCTACTGCTCCTGGCTGAGTGACTTTTTAAATTATTTTAATGCCTCAAAGAGATAAAAAGAAAGAATGAACTTTTCATAGTGTATCAGCCCGTAACTTAAGTCAGCCTTTAAAATTTGACAGTGTACCATCCAGTAACCTCTAAAACGTCTGGTTGCCACAAATTAACCTTACCTATAGTTGGATAAATTCTACTTATTTTTGAGGAGTATTGGGGTCAAGTTTCTTTTACTAAAACGGGAGAGAGAGAACATGGGGTAGGAGAAGGAGAGAGAGAGAAAACAATGATTGGTATCTCACTAATTTCTAAATATTCCCCTGTTGACTATTTTGAGAACCAGATGGGAATAAGCTCTCCTCACACAGGATGTGGTGGTCTCATGACCCTAACAGAGGCTCACCAGTGTTATTCCAGGATAGAAGCCACTTTCAGATACTGATGTAGTTGTTACAGGAATACAATCCTGCAGCAAGCTCTCTTCTTTTGGGTGAAGAGAGACTCTCCAGTGGCAAAACTTATGCTGTTCCAAGATGCTAGCTTAGCAACAAATAAAACATACATATACAATGTTTAGATTGACCTTATCTATCTTACAGTATGAAAAAGGACTAGACTGACATATTTATATTGTGATTGTTATACCTTAGCCCTACTAGAACTAGTCCCAGAAATAGTATTCAATGATGAACCTATAATTTGTTTATAAATATATATATATATATATATATATATATATATATAGAGAGAGAGAGAGAGAGAGAGAGAGAGAGAGAGAGAAATTTAAAAAGCAAGAACAATTCTGAGTTATCTTCCAGGAATTGAGGGACCACAGGATTAGAATGTTATAAGTCTGTTAAAATTTTGTAAGATTTACCCAAAGAGATGTCTCTCTCTCTCTCTCTCTCTCTCTCTGTGTGTGTTTGTGTGCGTTCTTTTTTGTTGTTTTTATTTTTAATTTTATTATTATTATTTTTTGAGACAGAGTCTCACTCTGTCTCCCAGGCTGGAGTGCAGTAGTGCGATCTCCACTCACTGCAACCTCCGCCTCCCAGTTTCAAGTGAGTGTCCTGCCTCTGCCTCCTGAAGACCTAGGACTACAGGCGTGTATCACCATGCCCAGCTAATTTTTTGTGTATTTAGTAGAGACAGGGTTTCACCATGTTGTGCAGGTTGGTCTTGAACTGCTGACTTGAAGCCAGCCACATGCCTTGGCTTCCCAAAATGCTGGGATTACAGATGTGATCCACCAGTGTGTGTGTGTTTTCTACTGTTTGATGAGCAGTACATGAAAGCTAACATAGTGTCAAGCCTCTGAACATCCAAAGATGAACTTATGACTTGGTCCTTGGGTTCATCTGCATGACCTGGCCTTGGCTGAATGTTCTGGGGACCATAACCAAGTGTAGGGAAGCAGCAGTGGTAGAACATCTCTGAAAAACCTTTCTTCTACTCTGCATGGTGAGAGTTAATTTTTCCAAAGAACATGGTTAAATTTGCTCTTTTCTTGAGTTCCTTAAGAAGATGTGTGTTTATGGAAGGAAAAAGGTTTTCAGAGAGGGAGATAAAGAGGAAGTAGCTAGAAATAAATTATGTGTTAATAATCTTACTATTATATATTCTTCTCCAGCACTAGGCCTTCATTAACTTGTTTTTGTGAGCCAAATACTAGTCAAGTTCTCTCTAACTGATCCAGCAGCTCCCTCAGGTGCAATATGTCGTCATCCTGTACCTGCCTGCATATAGTATTAGAGATTGTTTTCCCATTTCGTACTTGCTCCTTTATGGCATGAAATGTGTTATTTGACATCATAGTAGGCATTCTTATTTGAGTAAGAAACCAGAAGAGGGCAATGTTAACTTTATATTTTTAAATCAGGAAATTTTTTTTTTTTTTCTTTATAATAGAATGATTTATAATCCTTTCGGTACATACCTAGTAATGGGATTGCTGGGCCAAACGGTATTTCTATTTCTAGATCCTTGAGTAACCTCCATACTGTCTTCCACAATGGGTGAACTAATTCACACTCCCACCAACAGTGTAAAAGTGTTCCTATTTCTCCACCTCCTCTCCAGCATCTGTTGTCTCCAGATTATTTATTTATTTATTTATTTATTTATTTAATTTTTTTTTTTGAACATGCTTCTATTTAGAGACTTTGTTTTGCTGTATGGTTAGAACATTTTGAATTATAGAGGTATCAATTGGTGTTTAGCATTTTTTAAAGTTTCCAAATCTTAGTTAAAAAATAATGTTATTAGCTATTTAATAATAAAAAGTATAGTACCAACATTCTTGCATTCCACTATGGAATGTTCTGTGAAGATATTTTTCGTTTTTAATGCAAATGCTTACTTTTTATTAAGAGCATATTGATCAAGGGGAAAAACTACATTGATTTAAAGTTTATTTTTGTTTTGTTTTGTTTTTGAGACGGAGTTTTCGCTCTTGTTACCCAGGCTGGAGTGCAATGGCGCGATCTCAGCTCCCCGCAACCTCTGTCTCCTGGGTTCAGGCAATTCTCCTGCCACAGCCTCCTGAGTAGCTGGGATTACAGGCACGCGCCACTGTGCCCAGCTAATTTTTTGTGGTTTTAGTAGAGACGGGGTTTCACCATGTTGACCAGGATGGTCTCGATCTTCTGACCTCGTGATCCACCTGCCTCGGCCTCCCACAGTGCTGGGATTACAGGTGTGAGCCACCGTGCCCGGCCTTAAAGTTTTAAAAAGCTAAGGTAAGTATAGCAAGCTATAATATATTTAAGATGCATTTTGCTAATGAAAGGTTAGTATTAAAATACTCTTTCTCACCCATGAAAATTTGTAGGTATGTAAGTTTGGAGAAAAACATGTCAGTTGCCATTTATAAATCTGTCTTATGCATGATTAGCTCAATAAAACGGAAATCTAATTTGGTGCTGATAACTTTTCATGCATTCACTCTTTCCGGTTTACTGTATTGGCTTTATTGCTCTTATGATAGGGTTTTAAAATATAATTACTTACATTCATTTAAAAAGAAAAAGGCCATAAAGAAGAACTTCTTTTTCATCGTTTGGCCTGTACTTCTTGAGTCTATCTTCTTCTGTGTTTGCTAGCAAAGCATTCATTTTGTCATGGGTGTCTAATATATACTAATTGTTTTAAACATGTCTCACCTAAGTTCTCCCATGTAGGATGGGAATAATAAGACTAAGTATTTTAAAGGCTGCTTGCTTCTGGAAGTGTAAGTATAATACAGTGTGAGTTTCCCCACCACATCTGCACCCCTGAACTTCCCTTGTAGCTCAGCTCACAGGCATCTTCAACAGAAGGAAGTTTTGAGTTCCTGCCTCATCAAATTATCAAGGCCATATGCCAAAAGTCTCGAAGAGAGTCATTCTAACAGACTTTGTCAGGCAGTGGCCAGGGAGAGAAGGAAAGGTATTTAAACCTGACAATGGATAATATTTTAGCAGAATGATTTTACCCAGGTGAATTTGGGATAACGTTTTCATTAATCAACAGAGTTCGTATATGCTTTATTTATAAAATATTCCCTTTTTCCCATATAAATTATGCTATATCTAACTTTTTAAAAGTGTTTTCCTCACTTAAGAGGAATGTTCAGTATAAGAATTTTATCTACACAGATAAGGTCATTAGGTCTCCTGTCCCCATTTATTCATCTCACAAAAGTATATTTTGGTTTGCACTTAATGTGTTTGTTAAAAAGTGAAAAAATCACGCCTGTAATCCCAGCACTTTGGGAGGCCGAGGCCGGTGGATCACGAGGTCAAAAGATAGAGACCATCCTGGTCAACATGGTGAAACCCCGTCTCTACTAAAAATACAAAAAATTAGCTGGGCACGGTGGCATGTGCCTGTAATCCCAGCTACTCAGGAGGCTGAGGCAGGAGAATTGCCTGAACCCAGGAGGCCGAGGTTGCAGGGAGCCGAGATCGCGCCATTGCACTCCAGCCTGGGTAACAAGAGCGAAACTCCATCTCAAAAAAAAAAAAAAAAAAAAAAAGCGAAAAAAATAAAGGGGCTAATAAGAAAGACACTTTTAAGAAGTGTGATAGCCCTTGTGCTGATTCCAGGAAAGAGGTTTAAGAAAGGTGGCCTGGCCTCGGCCTGAGACACAGCATCAGGCCCAAGGCAATGAACAGCATCCCCAGGCCCATCCAGTACAGTACTCAAGTGGGCCACAGAAGCAAAAACACCCTCTGTCTGCTGTGGAAAACACATTGAGGCATCAGGACACATTGCTGGAAATGCAAGATATTAACTGATGATGCATAGAACTGAAGTGTGAAAGTTCATTGCTTTCATTGGTGTCATTACTTATTCACCCACTTTGGATATGTATAATAATCTATTACAATTTCCTTCCTCTTGAATATGTGTTTAGTTGTTTATGATGAAGAAGTAAACACATAGAACTAAAAAATGTGAATTATTTAGGGACTGAATAAGTCCTTAAACTATGATATCCAAACTTCTTCCTATAACTTACTTCTCTCAACATCAGAAGTTAGCGCACATGTGGAAATGAAATCTGTTTTTCTCTCTTGACACATACCACCGCAGGGATATCAAATCAAATAATCTTTATACCTAAAGAAGCACTCAGAATCTCCCCAGTTGCACTTCTAAATCTCCATTTGCTATTGAAGCTATGCCAGCATCACAGAATTGGGCAAATTGTCACAATTATGTATTTTTTATTTTGAAGCCTAAGCTTAAATGACAATAATTTATTTTCTTTAAGGCTATTTATCTCTTAAAACCAAGAAAATAGGCTTAGATAGAATGCATTGAACCATTTGTTGAAAGTTTCCCTCAGCATGAAACATGCACAGAAATGTTATTATTGAAAGAGTTGCACTACAAACACACAGTGTTCTCTCAAATTACCTGGATATTATTTTGAAATTATTTATTCCATACAACATCCTCCAAACTATTATTTATGATTTGCTCTATCATGATTTTTCTTGTTACTGTGTTCCATTTCCAAATTTATCATTCATGAAATAGTAAATGTTTGTTGCTTTGACTCTGTTAGATGATCTATATCTTACAGTTAATCTATTTCTGTGTATAAAGTGTGTGTGCAGTATTTGTGAAGCAGGTTCACTGTGAACTAGTTATCAACTTATCTGAATGTGGTAAGACAGAACACCCACGTGCACAAGTTTCACAAATTGAGTTTATTACAGATAGCAGTGAGGGACAACAAAAGCATAGGATTCACTGTAAGCTGGTCTCCTAGGGCTCAGGAAAACTGCCCAGAGTGGAGATGGAGTCTTGATTGCATGTGCCCCACTTGCATCCTAGCTGAGGGACCCTACAAATTGGCTCACCTTGAGTTATGCAGCCCTGGGTCATGTGAATCTCTAGGCAAAATCATTAAAGGACATCCTTTTCTAAGAAAGGACTGGAACAGAACCTGTGCTGTTCTGGCCAGCTACTCCCTTATCTCAGGATATTGCATTCCCAGTATTTTCTGCAGTTACATTCTTGGGAGCTACAACAGGAAAGGGAAGAGAATTGAGTTCGTCCAAGGCTACCTGGAGAACTGTTCAGCAATGTTGACTTGCCTTTAACATATAAATATATACATATTTTATTCCATGTTTATAAAAGTTAATCTATGCATATCCTAAATAAGCAATACTGAAAAACATACATAATCTTATCAGCAAGAGATCACCTTAATGTTTTGTTTTATATATTTCTAGACATAATTCTATGTGTTCATATTCATATTACACACACACAAACACACACACACTACCATACTTTACCGAGCTGCATTTGAATTGTATATGCTGTATTATAAATTGTTATTTTTGTTTAATAATGTATGGGCATTGTTCAATATCAATACTTATTAATTTGCCTAGTATTTCATTATTTGATTGTACACTAGTCAAAAATTAATTTTACCACAATGAATAGGTAAAATATGTCATAAATTTAACATTGTATATTCACATAAAATATTTTCCATTTATGTTTTCAAAGCTTATTATATCTAGTCTATTATGTAATTAAAGCTCCAAATGTTTTCTCCTCATTGTACAAAATAGATTATGTACTCAAAACTTTTAATTTTATGAATACTTCTGCCTTCTGGATTTCTTGACTTGGGAGATAAGCTTTATTATGTAATAGTGTGTCTGAAGTGCACTCAAGGGAATCATAGCCTTTTATTTCTTATATGCTTCAACATAAATCTATGTGGAGTATGTGTTTCTGAAAGAAAAATAAGATAAGTTGAAGTTTTTGGATTAAGTTGTCTTCAAATCAGATCTTCGTAGATAGTTGTTTCTTTCTGCATTCCTCTCTGTTAGCTGTCTTATCTTTGATTTCTCCAGAATATGTACTGGTGGTACTTCTTTTAATTCCTTTCTTTCTTTTTTTCTCTTTTCTTTTCTTTTTTTTTTTTTTTTTTTTTTTTTTTGCTCTTTTTGCCCAAGCTGGAGTGCAATGGCATTATCTCGGCTCGCTGCAAACTTTGCCTCCCAGGTCCATGTGATTCTCCTGCTTCAGCCTCCTGAGTAGCTGGGATTACAGGTGCCTGCCATGATGCCAGGCTAATTTTTATATTTTTAGTAGAGATAGGATTCACTATGTTGGCCAGGCTAGTCTAACTCTGACCTCAGGTGATCCGCCTGCATCAGCCTCCAAAAGTGCTAGAATTACAGGCTTGAGCCACCATGCCCAGCCTATTTCTTTTAATTCTTAACCCATAACAAACTATAGGCTTTATAATTTCTACATTCCAAATTTTATTCCAGAAAAGGTATCATTGCATTGTATTTTCCTTTTTATTGTTTTCCCATTTGTTTTGTATGTAACATGAAATAAATATAGTTAAGTGCATTTTGGGACTCTCTTATTTTTCCTTGATTTTGCTTTTATTCTTTTGTTCAGGCACACTTAATCCATTTTTAATTGTTTGTTTCAAATGTGAGTGACCCTTGCAATTTGTAACCGTTTTCTCTGTTTAGTTTTTCTTAAGCTCTTCCTAATTCACCTTGTTTTTCAGTGCTATTTAATGACTCTTGCAATTTTAAAAATCTCTACTCTACTTTCTCATTTAGGCAAAAATTGTATTGCCTAAGATGTTTTACAACTAAAAAGAACTCTGTATTTTTCTGACTATCTTCTTGTAATATATATTTTTCTTTTAACTTTTCTTCCTTTATTTTTATATTCAGTTCCAGGTTTCATTTATTTTCATAAAATTATTTCTAAATTTTACTTAACTCCTAAGAAGGGCTAACTTCCAAGTCTATTTATAATAAAGTAATGTGTTTTTGATTAAAACAAATAATATAATAAATGATTTTATGATTGGACAACAGAGAACACAGGACTGATATCTTTAGAGAAGAGAAACAGACATGATAAATCACATGCTCATCTAAAGTTTCTGCCTTTGGACATTCTCCAAAATACATCGCATGATGAGCAAAGAAAACAAAAAGATTGTAGTTTGAAGCTATTAAATCGAAATTTGAGAGGCAGGGAAAATGAATGCCAAAGAAGGAGAGAAGGAGAGAGCAGAGAAAGAGAGCCCATAATATTCACAGGTTTATCCTTGAGACTTTGGCCAGTTACTAAACTGCACATGCACAGAGCAAGATACAAAGTTTTGCAGAGATGAGGTTCTTGGAGCCTATGACCCAAATAAGAATTCCAGCGATAACACAGTGCAATGGGACCTTAGAATCTGGCCATTGAGAATGCAAAGATGCTTTTGAATACACCTACAGGTATCCAATAAAGCCTAAAAATAAACCCTATGAGGATAAATCAGCTTACCATATACTAATTGTTTTAATGAGCAAAATTTGCCCTGCTTTAGAGAGAGATAGCAAAATCCAGAAACTCAACAATATAGTATTCACAGAGCCAACATGCAACAGAAAAACACCAAATGGGTAAAAAAACAAAAGCATGAGAGTCATGACAAAAAGAAAAAACAAATATCAATATATTCCAAGATAAGCCAGATGCTGGATGATTAAACAAGGAGTTTGAAACCACTATATACATGAGTTTAAAAATACAAAACAAGATGAAACCTGTAAAATAGGTGAACAGATGAGAAATCTCATTGAGTGTAATATAAGACCTATGAATCTATACTGATATAATTAATTAACTACTAAGTAATTACAAAGAAAATATCTTCATGGAGTAGAAAAACAATATATAAATGATAAATATAGAGTAAAAGCTTTTCAGGGTAGCATCTCCCATAATAATTAATACAGGCAAACATAATCAATGGAAAATAAAATTCATGAGTCAAAATTGCAAGAGTACAGGATAGTTAATGTTCTCAAAACACCTCTCTATGAGATACTTATTTGCCAAAGGATTATACTAACTTTACAGTGGAGCCGTCTTTCAAGTATCACCTAAATTGTGAATCACCCATACCATAAGATTAAATGAAGTTATTAAAAAGGACTGTCTCTTTCTCTTTCATTGTGTTTTCTGTTCTCTCTCTATACATACATATACATATGCACATAAATGCATATAGATCTCTTTATATATAAACATAGATGTATCTGGATGTCTCTAATACAGTATACATCTCTTGAGTGTGTGTCTGTATTTTTATTATATGATATGGTGCGCGTCTGTGTCCCCATCAAAATCTCATGTCAAATTGTAATCCCCTTGTTTCAAAGGAGGTCCTGGTGGGAGGTAATTGCATTATAGGACAGACTTTCCTCTTGCTGTTCTCATGATAATGAGTGAGTGAGTTCTCATGAGATCTGGTTGTTTAAAATGTGTGGCACTTGTCGCTTCACACTTTCTCTCTCCTGCTGCTATGTGAAGGTGCGTTGCTTCCCTTGACCTTCTGCCATGATTGTACATTTCCTGAGGTCTCCCAGTCATGCCTCCCATTAAATCTGTGGAACCGACAGTCAATTAAACTTCTTTTCTTTATAAGTTACTCAGTCTCAAGTAGTTCTTTATAACAGTGTGAGAACAGACTAATACAGAAATGTGGTACCAGAAGAATGGGCACTGCTATAAAGATACCTGAAAATGTGGAAGCGACTTTGGAACTGGGTAACAGGCAGAGGTTGGAACAGTTGTAGGGCTCAGAAAACAGGAAGATGTGGGAAAGTTGGACACTTTCTAAAGACTTGTTGAATGGTTTTGACCAAAATTCTGATAGTAATATGACAGTAAAGTCCAGGTTGAGGTGGTTTCAGATGGAGATGAGGAACTTCTTGGGAACTGGAGCACACATCACTCTTACTATGCTTTAGCAAAGAGACTGGTGGCATTGTGTCCTTGCTCTAGGGATCTGTGGAACTTTGAACATGAGAGAAGTGATTTAGGGTATCTGTCAGAAGAAATTTCTAACCAGAATAAGATTCGAGATTTACCCTGCCTGCTTGCAGTCATATGCATTCACAAGGATATGCTCTGAAATTGGAATTTATGTTTAAAAGGGAAGTAGAGCATGACAATTTGGAATATGTGTAGCCTGACCATGTGGTAGAAAAGAAAAAAATAATTTGCTGTGGAGAAACTCAAGTTGGCTGGCTGCAAAAATTTATGTAAGTAAAGAGGAACCAAGTGTTAATAGTGATAATAAAGAAAATGTCTCTAGGGCATGTCAGAGATTTTCACAGCAGCCCCTCCAATCACAGGCCTGGAGGCCTAGGAAAGAAAAATGGTTTCATGGGATAGGCTCAGGGCCCCCCATTCTCTGTGCAACCTTGGGACATGACACCTTGTGTTCCAGCCCCTCCAGCTTTAACTGTGGCTAAAATGGCCCAAGGTATAGCTCAGGCCATTGCTTCAGAGGGTGCAGGCCCCAAACCTTGGTGGCTTCTACGTGGTCTTCAGCCTGCACATGCACAGAAGACAAGAGTTGAGGTTTGGGAGCCTCTGCCTAGGTTTCACAGGATGTATGTAAATGAATGGATGTCAAGGCAGAAGTCTGCTTCAAGGGCAGAGCCCTCATAGAGAACCTCTGCTAGGGCAGTCTAAAATAAAAATAGGGTGTTGGAGCCCCCACACCAAGTCCCCACTGGGACACTGCCTAGTGAAACTGTGAGAAGGAGTCCACCATCCTCCAGACCCCAGAATGGTGGATCCACTGACAGTTTGCACCATGCTCTTAGGAAAGCTGCAGGCCCTAAATGCCTGCTTGTGAAAGCAAATCCAAGGGCTGTATGCTGCAGAGCCACAGGGGTGGAGCTTCCCAAGGCCTGGAGCCTACTCTTTGCACCTGCATGCCCTACATGTGGGACATAGAGTCAAAGGAGAGTATTTTGGAGCTGTAGGATTTAATGACTACTGGGTTTTGGACTTGTATGGGGTCTTTAGCACCTTGGTTTTGGCCACTTTATCCTTTTTGCAATGGGAGCATTTACCCAATGCCTATATCCACGTTGTATCTTGGAAGTAACTAACTTGTTTATGATTTTACAGACTCAAATGTGGAAGGGACTTGCCTTGTCTGAGATTAGACTTTGGAGAAGAATGTTTAGGTTAGTGCTGGAATGAGTAAAGGCTTTGGGAAACTGTTGGGAAGACATAGCTGTTTGAACTGTGAGAAGACCATAAGATTTGGGAAAGGCCAGGGGTGGAATGAAATGGTTTATCTCTGTGTCCCCAACCAAATCTCATCTTGAATTATAATCTCCATATATCAAGGGAAGAGTCAGGTGGGAGGTGACTGAATCATGGGGTGGACTTCTCTCATATACTTTTCTGACTGTAGTGAGTGAGTTCTTATGGTACCTGCTGTTTCAATGTGTGTCAACTCCCACTTTGCTCTTTCTCCTGACACCAATTAAAGAAGATGCTGGCTTCTTCTTTGCCTTTTGCCATGATTATGCTTCCTTATAAATTGTAGAATTGACTAATATGATGTATATATACTACGTATATAAATTACACAGGGAGAAGAGGGAAGAGAGAGAATACACACACACACACACACACACAAAGCTACAGTTTGCAATTGCATAGTAATGTGTAATATTATAATTACATACATGTGTCATGGTTTTTATATTGGTAAAAATAAATAAATAAATAAATAAATATTGCCATGGTACTAAAAGAGAATCACCTAGTATATGGTTAGGCTAACTAAGACTTATAAGCCAAATCTGAAATTTGGCCTAGTATTTTTGTAAATAAAGCTTTCATAAATAAACTTGTATTGGTCACAGTCATTTAACTGTTGTCTATGGCTACAGTAGCACTATGACAGCAGACTGGAGTAGTTGCAAGAGACCTTATGCTGCATAAACCTTAAAATATGTACTATCTACCTTTTTGCAGATCAAAAGTGTGCAGGCCACTGGCTTAGGAAGACTGCATTTTCAGGGAAAATGACCCATAGGGGAGCACTGTAGCACAGTAAGTACAGAGTTTTGGTGGAGGGGAAACAATAAGAAAAGGGACTGAGAAAATATTTTTAACACAACCTGAAAAGCTTAAGTTTGCCTTAACATAGATTTTACCTTGAGATCCTCCTCAGTGAGAACAGTAGTGAGAAACTGCAAAGAATCTACCATCATAAGGGTATTCTTAAATTATTATTTAAAATGTACATGCTATTATTAGATCTATAAATGAATCTTCTCCATGATAGTCTTTGTGTGAGAACATTTTCACTCATAAAACAAGCATTTCTGTTAACTTATTTAAAAGGCAAACATGTTCTTTTTAGAAGGAAAGCACACATACACATTCATGCATATGCCTCTGTGAGTGTGCACACACACAAAAATACTCATATTCAAAAATAGAGATTTATCAAACACTTGTTTAGAAGTTGACAGAATAAACAAGCAAATAAAAATTACTTAAAGCAGTCCTCAAATTAAGACCTGAAAATTCGTGGAACATAAATATTACGTAAAAGAAGACAGCTTTTTAAGTCCTGAATGGCAATATATATATATATATATATTTCTGAGTCTCTTTAAGAGACAATACACACACTCAACATATACACACATACACAGAAGGATAGAGAGAGAGAGAGAACATTAAACAATACCATTCCACAAAACATATGAAAATACTAAGAAAACATTTGAAAATTTGTTTAAAAGGCTGAAGTGAATCTGTATACTTCTAGGGGTGTATATAACATAACCATTAAGATATGGTTACTTTATATGTCTTTATATTAATAATTTTGCATTCATCTTAATCAAGAGCCTAATAAAAATTTTTGGAAAGAGTTTTTTAAAAATATGAGTGTGTGCCACATATGTATGTCTATGTACAAAATTTACTGGGTAAAATACTTGTACAGACAGACTAGAGATGGGGCCAGCCTGTTCTAGGCAAAATGGTAGGTGAACACACATATTGAGGATTAAGGACATTGAGAACCAGTTGTCATCATATAGCCACTTATTATCATGCCTGAAAGTGTGATCCTCTTATAGTCCTTTACTTGGGTACACATAGTTTTGTTTTAATTTTGCTTCAAGGGCATTTTTAATGTGCAAACCTTTAATGATATAAAAGTGCTTTTGCACTTCATCTTATTATATTACCTTATTAACTGGAATTATTCTGGTTTCTGTAGGGTAAACTATTGATCAAATTCTTCTGAACACAGAAAGTAAGTATTTACTTTTTATTTTCATGGGATAGAAAAATGCTATGACAAAGAATAAAAAGCCAAATATGGTAAATAAATGAGGTCATCCTCTTGGTAATAAAGAATGACTTACCAAAGTTACCCGTTTAGCAGAAGTTTTTCATTCAAGCCTGGGCACTCCTGAAATTGGCACCCTAGGTTGTAATTTCCCAGGGTATAAGTAAAGATAGATCACCAGACATAGCAGCAAAGAGAAAGTTTAGTTTAGCTTGTGCACAAGGGAAGTCAGCACCTTGAAAGGAAAATGGCGGGCTGCTCCCAAAGGGTAGTATGTAGATTAGTTTTATAGGGCCCTTCTATAGGGAAGGGTTTGTTTTATCAGGGCAATTATGGAAGGGATTTCTCTAGTGCTTATGCAGTGGCTTTACATGCCTCTGCATGCATCACTTGTAACATTTTAAATCTCCACCCTTGGGAAGGGGTGATTATAGATTGAAGTTTAAGTCTAAATGTCCATATGGGGCCCTGAGGAAGTCACTAGCCCCCTAACCATAACTTGAGGTTAACAGTTTCCTTTATATTTTGTTGCTGAATGGCTGGAAGTTAGGAAAGCTACAGCTTGAACAAGGAACTTCTTCTATTTTTCTCTAAATCATATCAAAACTGGAAACTAAGCAGCCTGCCTGTCTCATTCTGAAGCAGCAATGCCATAGGAAAACTATGACAAAATTGATGCAGAGTAAATAAGAACTAAGAGTTGGATAAAATAAGTGAAGATTCTGTATCCCTTCAGAATTTAGATAATTACATTATAAAAATTAGATAATTCATGGTTTAAAAATAAGAGAACTGTCTTTTTTTTTTTTTACTAACTCTCTTTAAACAAGCATTTATTTAACACTTTTTTTTTAAAAAAAAAGACTTACCAATGGATTGGAGACTTTTTTAGTCCTTTATCTGACACAAACAATTTGCCTTCTCACCAGGAAGAAAAACTCACAAAATTTCCATATACAGTAATTGTGGTATATTATACTTAATGCATTTTAAAAAATATATTCAACGATCACCTATTTAATAGCATTTTCAGAGCTTTTCCTTAAAGATTATCTTGTGGTAGCCCATTATATAGTACAAGTATAGTAACCCTTTAAATCCATGTTATTTACATGAGCTTATTTATGAGAATGCTCTGATCTGTAGACAAAGCAGAGTATTTCTTAGGAAACTGAACCAAACAACGTGGTCTGGTGTTATACAATGCAATTTTGTTGGTTTTGTTTTTTTTTTAAAATAATGTTATAGGGTCATTTCACTCATTGAGAGATACTACAAAACCAAATATAGACACATTCTGTGGTACAATGCAAAATATCCTTAAACTTTAAAGATAAACCCAAAGGTCTGAAAGATGGTTTGATAAAGTCAAAATACACTTGATATGGTTGAATTTGTGTCCCTGCCCAAATCCATGTCAAATTGGAGAAGGGGTCTGGTCTGAGGTGACTGGAATGTGGAGGCACTTCCCTCATGCTGTTCTCATGACAGGTAGTGAGTTCTCATGAGATCTGATAGTTTAAAAGTGTGTGGCACTTCCCCCTTCTCTCTTTCTCCACCATGGTAAGACTTGCTTGCTTCTTCTCCACCTTCTGCCATGATTTTAAGTTTCTCAAGACCTCCCAGCCATGCTTCCTGTTATGTCTGCAAAGCTGTAAGTCACTTAAACCTCTTTTCTACATAAATTACCCAATCTCAGGTAGTTCTGAATTTCAGCAAGATATCTGAGAGCCTCTATTGGTTTGATTAATTAATAGTGAGATTCCCCTTAAAGAAGTAATTTATACAGAGTGTGGACCTTCAACTGGTAGAGATATCACAGTATTTAATTAACGAAGTTTGCAGTTGAAATCAAATAGTTTAAAATATTTTTCTAATATTCATGGCATTAGATGTTCTTGTTTGTCTGTTTACTTAAAGACTTGAAAATTTTACATCCACTATTTATAACGATCGTTGTTTTTTCATTGTTTTCTAATTGCAACCAAGGGTCATTATTCTTTAGCTCAGAATTCCATAGCCTTCTTTCAAAGTTCAGCATGCGTAAACAGTTCTTATTTATGTTTCTTTTTCTTCTTCTTTTGAAAAATAGTGAGTTGCATATGTTTTTTGATATTTTATGTCTATTTTCTCTCTTAATTTACTTTGTATTATTGTTTTAAAAATAACATTTCTGGATTTTGAAAATATCAGATTCCTAGATTTTCCCAAAACTTCAAAATATATTCTTATTTGTCATATAAAATGTATTTAATTTTGACTTTTTTTCTTAATGCATTTTATAGGCATAGAGATGGCACTCACATTTCTTTTTCTACACAAAGATCCTTTCAGATATGTTAAATAGCAGGTCAAAAAAAAGGATTTTTTTAAATTATAGACTAAACAAGTAAACAGGGTAAGAAACAAAATTGCTAATATCTAAAACCATTTGTCACAGTGTACACAGTTAATATTAATCTGAATATCTATCACTACTCTCAAGGTAGGCAAAAGCTGGAGCTTGGGTGAGAAAAGGCTTGCTTTACAGCCTAGACCTGTGTGCTTTCTGATTGACTAGAAATAGTCATCAATGGCTCAATTGTCATTTAAAAAATGTTTAAAATTCTAAAAATAAACAGAAAACCTAGGGTAGAAGCAGTGATTGTTTGTAATGCTTGCAGAACTTTACTTCCTTAAATGTTAGGCCATTTTTTCTCATTAATTCCTTCCTTGGCTAGCCTTCCTGCTGTGAACAACTTACTATGAAAAGCAGGCTCTTGCATGACACAGCTGGAGACCAAGTATAACAGGATTTCAGAACCCAAAACATTCTAAAATGTCCTATGATTTCCAGACACACTTACCTAAGAGTGCTAAGGCTTCTGTTGTTTATGTGCATGTAGTTTTCTGATAAATTATACTACTTGAAGTGCTTCTTGAAAAACATGTTGTAATAGTGACAATATATGTAGAAAGTATCAGAGGTTTTTTTTTTTCTGCAGAATTTAACAGATAGGGTTGAGTTTCATTGTACAGGTAAACTTAGGGAAACATATTTGTTTATTTTTGAAGGTAAAGCAATTAATCTGCCACATAACCAATTCAATAAATTATTTTCCAAGATATGGAAAATTGTACTAAGGACACAGGCATTTTCTTTATGGGTTTTATAAATAAACTTTGAAGGCAATTAGATTACCTTCAAATCAGTTTTTGATTATAAAATTGCCTGATTCTAAAAGGTAATATTTGACATTATTCCCATCCATAAATAACAAATAGTGAAGTCATGACTTTTCTAAATTTTTCTCTCTTTTTGTGTAGAAACTTGCTGGACTCAAGTACAATGGGAACTGTAGAATATTCATATAGGGAAAACCTATGGCAAGTTTTTGAAGTGGTGTGATACTTTGCAATACTAAACTATCTGGAAGTTCAAACATAAAGTATATTCAGATCCAATATGTAAAGAACTTGTCACCACTCATTTTCTTAAAACTAAGAAAGGCTAGGAAATGGAAAATCAGTGAACTAAAAAGAAAATCTAAGAACAAACAACCACCTGAAAATCTGGAAAAGGACACAGAGGGACACAGGAACCAAGATCTGCTTATTTAGAACAAAAGTTGCTGGAGACACAAATTGAAAAAAAGACAAAGAAAAAAACCACTTCCTTGTTATTGTGATAGACTGCTGGGTGCACCTACACTTTCCAGAGCCCCTTTTCAGATGTCCTTCAAGTTCTTCTTGTGGTCCACCAGGAGGATGAGAAAAAGAGAAGAACATGCTATTCAATTTGGATATTTCAACATCACGTTGTCAGCAATGATTAGAGAAAGCAAGCAAAAAAATCAGTAACAGCACTGTTGCTCAAACTGAATTTAATTGATATTGCTAGAATACTGATTCTAACAACAACAGAAACCATATTTTCGTCTAAACCACAAGAAAAATTTATGGTGAAGTACTATATTCTTTACCATAAAACACAGTTTAACAAAATGACTAGAAATCACACAAAGTATATTCTCAGACCAAAGTAAAATTAAGCTAGACATATTAGTCACAGAAAATTGGTATTTAGACATTAAACAAAACATTTCTAAATGACTATGGTTTAAAGAATAAATCTGCAGTTATACCTTTTTTTCTCTTTTTTTGTGACGAATGGGGACTTGCTATATTGTCCAGTCAGGTCTCAAATTCCTGGGTTCAAGTTACTCTCCTGCCTCTGCCTTCTGAAGTACTGGGATTACAGGCATGAGCCACCATGCCTGGTCTGAAATATGTAGAGTAATTTTAAGTATTTTGAATTAGATCAATATGAAAATAGAGCTCATCAAAATTTTTGTTATCTAGCTAAAACTGTGGTTAGATGGAGATTTATACCATTAAATTTATGTTTTAACATAAAGAAGATCTAAAATTAGTAATCTTAGCTTCTACCTTAGGAAAACAGAGAAAAAAGAGAAATAGTGCTAGTAGAAAGAATAAAATTGAACCAGATATTGACAGAGTAAAACAGGAAAATAATAGAGAAAGTCAACTAAATCAAAAGCTAGTTCTTCAAAAAGATCAATAAAATCGATCAACCTATATCAAGGATAACCAAATAAAAAGAGAGACTACACAGATTACCAGTAGTAGTAATGAAAGAGGAATCATCATTAATGTCATCAACAGACATGGAAACAAATAATGCAAACAACTCTAAACCCATAAATTTCGTAATGTGGATGAAATGGTCCAGATCTTTGAAAGATGCAAGCTGCCAACTGACTCAATAAGAAATAGAGTAACCTCAATAGTCTTATGTCTGTTAAAGAAACTGAATCAGTATTTAACTTCTAAACAAGAAAGCACCAGTTCCAAATAGCATATTCTATCAAAGTCTTAAAATGAAGTAATACTAATTCTCTTCACTCTATGCCAGGTAATGGAAATAGAAAGAAGATGCCCTTATTTTATGAGGCCAAAATTACCATAATATGAAAACGTCATACAGTTATTATTAAAAAAAAACTATAGCTAAATATGTCTTATGACCATAATTGCAAAAATAGTTGGCAAATATTTAAAAATCAATTTGGCAGTATATAAAAATGAAAATACACGCTGACCAATTGGGCTTCACAAGATGAATGCAAGGCTGATTCAACATTCGACAGTGAATGCGTTTTATCATATTAATAGACTGGATAAGAATACATATGTATATATAATATAAATGGATTCAGAAATATGTTACAAAATTTAAAACCTATATATGATAAAACTCACCAAAGAGCCCTGTGAAATAAAAGGGAATATTCTTAATCTAATAAATCATAAATATGGAAATTCTCCAGCTAACATCATACTTAATGGAAAGTGACTAAATGCAGTCACTTTCTAAGATTATGAAGAAAGCAAACATGTTCTTTCTAATAAGAAAAATTAATAAAAAAGTAAAGACTGGAAAAAAGAAATAAAACTGTTTTTATTCACAAATGACATTCTATTCTTTGTACAAAACTTCAAAGAACCCCCCCCACACACACACAGAAAGAAATCCTGAAACTTATAATCAAGTAGAACAACATCAGAGAATACAAGGTTATTAGACAAAAATCAGTTGCTTTTATGGATGTGAACAATACAAATTTAGAATTTGATATTACTTAAAATATTACTTAATGTATACCAGAAATTTAGATAAATAAATATAAATTTTATGATATATATGTACAAGATCTGTATGGGAATAACTATAAAATAGTGATAAATAAATCAAAAAAGATATAAGTCAATGAAGAGATAATTTATATACATGGATTGGAAGACTCAGTATTGTAAAGATTTCACTGATTTCTAATGTAATTGATAGATTTAATACAATCTTAAACCTCCAGCAAGATATTTTATGTTTAGTAACTTACAGATTCTATAGTTTAAATGTAAAAGCAAAGAAAATATATTATCCAACAAAATATTGAAGAAGAATAAAAACAAAACAACAAAGACAACAAAGACAACAACAAAGTAGAAGGAATTATGCTATGTTATTTCAAGACTTGGTAAATACTTCAGTAATTAAGACAGTTTGAGATTGATGTAAGAATAGATACATAGATCAGTGAAACATAGATAGCCAAAACCAACAGAAATATTATTTCAAGACTTGGTAAATACTTTAGTAATTAAGACAGTTTGATATTGATGTAAGAATAGATATATAGATCAGTGAAACATAGAGATCCAAAACCAACAGGAATATAATCTACTAATTTTTTAACATATGTGCAAATACACTTCAATGGAAAATGGATAGTTTTTGGTTCAACAAATGGAATTGAAGCAATTGGATGTTTACATGCAAACAAATGAACTTAGATAATGATTGCGTATATTATGCAAATGTTAACTCAAAAGTACATTATATACCTAAATGTAAAATGCAAACTAAAACATTTAAAAGAAAAGAAGCATAGGGGTAAAACCTACATGCCTTTGATTTTGTGGATTAGATTGTTAGATACAATTAAGAGTAGTATCCTTCAATAAAAATGATAAGCTGGGCTCTATTAGAATTAATACCCTTTGCTCTGACAATATTAAGTGAATAGAAAAAAAAGCCTCAGGCCTGGAGGAAATATTTCTAAATTACATATTTGATAAAAGACTTATATCCAAAATGAGCAAAGTACACTTAATCACAAAACAGACAACGTAATTTAAAAATGAGTCAAGTATATAAGCACATACCTCACCAAGGAAGGTTTTTCAGATGGTAAACAAACAAATGAAAAAATGCTCACCCTTGTTTATTATTAGAGAAAGTCAAATTAGAACAACGAGATACTACCACCTAGGTAGTACAAAGATTAGAATTAAATAAACAAAAACCTAAAAAACTAATAGATGGTGAGAATGTGGAGCAACAGATACTTTTCGTTTGTTGCTAGAAGGAATACAAAAGGCGTAACCACTTCAAAACTTAGTTGCTTTTTTTTTTTTTTTTGAGACGGAGTTTCGCTCTTGTTACCCAGGCTGGAGTGCAATGGCACGATCTCGGCTCACTGCAACCTCCGCCTCCTGGGTTCAAGCAATTCTCCTGCCTCAACCTCCTAAGTAGCTGGGATTACAGGCATGCGCCATCATGCCCAGCTAATTTTTTGTATATTTAGTAGAGATGGGGTTTCACCATGTTGACCAGGATGGTCTCGATATCTTGACCTCATGATCCACCCGCCTTGGCCTCCCAAATACAAAACTAAATGTAATCTCACCATACAATCCAGCAATCACAATCCTTAAAATTTTTCCAAGCTTATTGGATAAGCTATGTTTAAACATAATCTTGCACAAGAATGTGTTTAAAGAAGGTTTATTAACAATTGCCAGACAAGAAGATGTTCTTCAAAAGGTTAACACATGATTAATCTGTTATGGAATACCATTCAGTGATAAAAAGGACTGAGTTAACAAGTTTGTATGCAAAAACAACCAGAAAAACCCAATGCTGGAACATTTTGAACCATAAAATAAATATTGGTTTATAACCCAAATTGTATAATCCATATCCAAAACCCTATACTGACATAAATAACTGGAAAATAAGTAAATAGAGAAAAAAGACAATTTTTTTTCCACAAAATTGAAGCAATATGTGTAGCTATTCCCCCCTCAAGTAGGTAGACTCTCATGTCTCACTGTTTAAGTGTAAACTGCTCCTACAGACTTCTTTTCAAAGAGTACATTATTAAACAGGGTTGAGAGATTCAATGAATGAGTAATTTTACAGTGGAGAATACTCTCAACTGGGTGATCAACATAAGCATCAATAGTGGTAAACCATACTGATTGTATGTAGCTAGACATGATCTGGTAAGAATGGCATGTTCTGTGGTCTTCCTCCTAAAAGCACATATCTCTGGTGGGATCATGAGGAAAGCATCAGGCAAATTTTGATTAAGAGACATTCTACAAAATATCAAACTGTTGAGATTCACTCAGGGTGGCTGGCAAAATATAAAAGAAATATTACAGAAAGTTATAGATTAGTCTCAAACCTTTTGGAAGGCCAAAAACTTTTATTGGGATGGGCTGAAGGCAGTCGCCTCACCTCATTTACCTTAGCATAGGAGAGAGATAGAGATGATAAAATGCTTTCCTAGTTTAAGTCTGTTTACCCCACAACCCTTTGTCTCTAACTGTTTACTCATGTAAACTGTGTGCTGGATGGTCCTCTCAGGGGGAGATCAAAGGAGAATTACCTGTTAATAGTGTTTACTCTGGATCCAGATCCTAAAGCTTTTATCATTAGTAAAACCACACGATGTTAATCATCCACAAATATATTAAGTTAGAAACTTTGCTGTAAAATCTGACTGAATAAATGTAATGATGGAGAGAGAGTCTTGGTTGATTGGCTGCATTTCAACCTCTGAAAGCAGCTGATGATGATCCCTAACCTACTTGAATCACTGTAATGGTGTAAGAGTGCATTTATTCATCCTCATTGAGTCAGGGTCTGCAGACCAGACTTCTGCCGATAGTGGTCAATGTTCCATCTAGCCAATACTCTTCAAAATTGTCAAGGACATCAAAACAAGGAGGTCTAAGAAACTGTCAGTCTAGAGAAACATCAGGAGATATCACAACTAAATGTAATGTAGCATCCTGGATGGAATCCTGGAACCATAAAAGAATGACATAAAAACTAAAGCAATATGAACAAAGTATAGATTTTAGTTAATAGTAATAGATTAATATTGTTTCCTTAACTGTGACAGATACATCATATTAATTCACATTACTAATAGGGGAAACTCGATGTGCAATATATAGTTATTCTCAGTCTATATTTTTAAGCTTTCTATAAATCTAAACTAATCTAATTTTCTTAAGTTTCCAAGTTTATTTTAAAAGGATCTATTTTCCCATTTTAAAAGCACATTAAAATCTAGCTATTTTTAAAAAATAACTTTTTGGATATTTTCTTGCAAATAATGCATTTGATTACTGAAAAAACTGATACATCTACAGCAAGGAATCAAGAGGAACAAATTACTGTACACACGCAAATTGAATGAATCACTGGGAAATTATGCTGATTGAAATGTAGAATAAACTCTTTGTTATCAGGGAAGGGTGTGTGTGGTTACAAAATACCAACACAAGAAACTAGTCAAGAAACGGTTTGAATCTTGACTCTATTAATATCCATAAAATTGTAGTATAGATTTGTAAGCTGTTACCATTGTGGGAAACTAGGTGATAGGTCCATGGGATGTTTTTGTAGTATTTTTTACAATTGCATATGAATCCACAATTACTCTATTCAAAAAAAAATATGTATTGAAAAAACTTTATAAAACCTGCAATAGAGTTCTTAAATGTTGAGAACAAACTAAGCTACGGAACCCAAGTGAATTACAAATTAGCTGCATAACCACTGTATGAAAAGAATTATTCCTGGTAAATGTAGGCTATATACACTAAATTTGTGGGATATGGGTATATGTGGAGATATGAAAGCAATCCTCTGATTGCTTCCATTTTTGTTTTTTCTATGAAATAGAAAGCAAGGAGATCAGTTAAGGATGAGGGCCAGGGTAAATGTTTTGGGGTTGAATTGGGAAGAAATAAGAACAGACCATAGAAAGGAGATGTGATTTCTATATAACGCTGGAATCACACTTGGAGTAGAGATGTATTTAAAGAGATGAAGATACAAGACGACGTTAGCAGTTGTGTGTTTTTCTCAAGCAAGAATAAGTTGTAGATCTGTGTTATGGGGGAAAATTGGCTTAATGCAGAATGGGGTTTGCCATGTTAGTATCACAAACAAAAAAAAAATAGGCCTGGCAGTTCAGGTTGTATGCAAGAGAATAGTGATAATGATGGATGGCAGAACTTAAGGTGGTTAGTGACGGTAATGTGAAATTAAGAGTATTGGCAGTGAAAAGATTATCCTACTCAACAAATAATAGGATGAGGCTGGGTCCTGAGGTTAATTCCCATCTGCTGACTGTAGAACCTGTGAAATTAGCAACTTTGCTGTAATCCTTCTGTATATACAGTACGGTCTTCCCAAAACCTCCTTGAGGTCTGATACTGACTCTTTGGCGTGCCTTATGTTCTGAAGTATTTATGAGTGGTGGCTTACATTAACAACCTACTAAGATTATTAATTTTTGTTCATTCACACAACAAAACTTCCTATTAAGTGTTTTCAAAAATTCTTTAGAAGTCTGTGTATAAAAATAGCCCAAAAGACCGTTACATGGATTCCTTCTAAAAGAAGGCTAATTGTAAGTATCATCAGATATTTTCTAGAGATTCTATCTACAAAATGTAAATAGCATATATTCATTTTAGATTCAGTAATAATAAGTACCTAGAGGTAAATAGGTGAAAATGACTTCTGCATGGACTAGCTAAGATGCAATTGTATAGCACATTTTTATACAACAAAACTAAATAATAGAATACAAGTTATTATCTTTTTTTTTGCAGCTATACCAGCTGTGCCACTTGCTTTAGAAGGTGATAGGAAGATGGAAACAACTGTTTGGCTCTTACTAGAGAGTAGAACAGAAACGAGCAGTTTACAATGAAATAAATCTATAAGCAGTGCTCTAAATAGGCCACTTCTTTATGTATATTTTAAAGATATTTGATGTTTTAAAAATACCAACATCACTCTTGTTTTCAAAATGAGCCATTTTTCCTCTTATTATTTTTATTATTCAACAACTACTCTATGTAGAGTATTGATCTATCTGTATAATACAATGTGCTAACAGAAGAAAATGCAGCATTTACTCACTGGCATGTAGGAGTTTTAATATACTATAGGATAAAGGTTCATGATTTAATGCATATGTTCATGTTTATTTTAGCCAACATTTACAATATGTTGAATAAGCATTGAGTTAAATGCTGGAAATTAAAAAATGAAGTATGCATTTATCCATCATTTGTTTAGCAATATAAAGAATAAATTTATGATATACCTGATGTTGCTCTAGGTGCTAATCCATCAGAAGTGAACAAGATTGACAGATTTCTTTTTTATAAAGAGATTATGCTCTGGAGCATAAATAAGTTTACAGACAAATTATGGAGATTATTTTTAAGCAGTATAAGGGAAAATAGGAAAGAAAACAAGAAAATATTAAGAAGTTTAGGCAAGCAGTTCTTTCGTTTCAGGTAGGGGGGTGGAGGTGAGGTGAGAATCATGCCATTATTCATTGATTGCTGTGTGAGTCTCAGATTTTGGCACTTTTAGAGTTTAAGATGGCTCTGTGAATGATTAAAAGTGAAGAATTTGGAAATCTGTAATGAAAATGATGTGTCAAAACAAATAATAATGATTAATCCAATTTTGCACCTCAGCTTTCCAAAGAGAAAGAAGGAGAATAAGAGAATTAGAGTAAGAGATCTGTCTATTCTTTTATCTTTCCTTCTTTTTTATTTCTTTGAAATTAATTGATTTCTTTATATTAGGGTGGATTTTAATTGAGATGTTTACAAATTTATTAATCCCAGATATTTTTTAAATAAAAAATGATGGATATTCTTCTTTCCTCAATAAAAAAAAAAATTGAGGGCATAGAACACTCACATTTCTATGATCTCAAACCCTTAAACTATTATTTTCACATATTTTGGTTCTTACTCATTTAACTCCAAAATATTTATAACTCTTATTTGCTATAGTCACTTGTTTAAATATACCTGAGTATATTTTTGTCTTTTCCTTTTTTGTATTATAAATCTTCCAGATGTGATTTCTTTTTCTCCTAGAAGAAAAACATTTAGGAATTTCTCTATTGATGTTCTGCTCTGTTGATTTTAGGTTCCCTCTCTATATACATATCTCTCTCTTCTTTAACACTATCTATCTATCTATGCACATATTATCTTATCAATTATAATATTTCCAGCTCAGTAAATAAGAAACAATGATTATATTACATACATGGTATAGAGTAAGGAATTAAACTCAGTAGGTCTGGTTTGTCTAAAATTTCACATTACAAACATAGAGAGGGAAGCAGTAAGCCCTTGGAATATCCTGCCTGTGAAGAATGTGTTTGTTTACCTGAGTCCTCAAGCCACACCATATAGCTTATGCTAACCATGCGATTTATGGGATTGTCCTTGGGCCATGTGATACCAGCTTTCCCTCTAGAAAGGATGGAGACTAAAGGTCAGCCACTCATCTGGTCAGCCACGCCTATGTGACAAACTCCCAATAAAAATCCCTGGACACTGAGCCTCAAATATCCCTGATTGGCAATACTCCTTTCATGTTGTCATCTTTTTTTTTGATGAGAGGATGAGACATTTTCTACATGATTTCATTGTATGAAGATAATTGGAATCTTGTGTCTGCTCTTTCCTGCCCTATGTGACTTTCCCATTGCTGATTTTAGTCTGTATCTTTTCACTGTAATTAAACATAATTGTGATTTTAACAATTTTTCTTAGCTTAGAGAATTCTTCTAGCAAGTCAATGAACTGAGGGTGGCCTTGGGGACCCCAAAACACACAGGACATATGATAATTTGTTGCTAGGCTGAACCAGCATAAAGAAATGCACTCTAGATTCCGACTCACAAAAATTATAAGTATTAGTCAATATTAAGCTTTGCTAATAATTTCAAAATAAAGATAATCAAGCTACTGATACAAAGCACATCTAAAAAATCACACATAGTTATTCAGGTCTATTTTTTTTCTCTTATTGTGCACCAGCAATCCGGTCCAGAACAATAGGTGAGATTACAAAGTGAGAAACTGCTAAAAACTTCAAAGGAGGGGATTCGGTTATGAAAATTTCTCATTGTATCCTCCAGATCATTTGACATTTTTCAGGGAGCTGTGCCTCAGAAGCCATATATTTTATTTATTATACATAATCTTTAGCCAAATACATCTTGCTAAGACCATTTCAGAAGTAAAGATTGTTGCTCCTAGAAAATATCACTGATCTCTTCATGAGAAGGAGGCTAGATTGGGTTATCTTCTTTCCTTGTTTATTCTTCAGTTAAAGAGATTAAATAGATACAAGGCAACTAATTAATAAACTTATTTCCTAAAATAGGTTCTGTATGAACTGTGATGATATTAACTTGGACAATAATTTGTATCTAAACATGACAATCGATCAGAACTTGTTCTCTTTTCTCAGCTCCTAGGGATCTCTAAAGATTTTTAAAACAAAGTTTACTATTAATATTTTACTCATAGTTGTTAATAATCATTATTTTTCCCTTTTTTTAAAAACCGTTTTCCTCAACCCTCTACTCTGTTTTGTTGGATAGACTATGATGTTCTTTTTAACCAGCTTCTTTCATAGAGTCATATGAAACAGTGTTAAAGAAATAGTGGACATATTTTAAGACTGCTACATTTACTGCTGAGGCTGAATAACCTTCAACATAGCACAAATTGATTGCAATGACTAGAATGTTTCCTGGGCCTGTTTCATCATGAGATTATTACCATTATGCTCAGGGATGATATTTAAAACATTTATCAGTGAAATAATACAAGGACTGAACAATCAGTATACAAGGCGTCCCACCCAGGATGGTGTTCTGCACTTTCACTATGTCCAGTCTTGCTTTGCTGTTTATGGGCTTCTATAAAACATGGACAGTGTCTTAACTGGTACTGGGAAAGCCTTTTTATGATCTCTTACAACTTTGCCTTACCTTTTTTTTGAAATGTCAATCAGATTTTCTCACTTTATCCTCTATATCTTTTACCTTCTCATTGTATGCACATGTATTTATGTCTCTAGAGTAACTTTGAGATAACTGTTTTTTCAGTCTATCTTCTCATTACTTTTCAAGAGTAAATAATAACAATATTTTGTTAAAAGGCACACAGAAAGTTTAAATTTCCATTGCTGTATTTTTATTTCTAGTAGTTTTGCTTGATTTTCCTTTTCCAAATAGTTTTTCCTGTCATATTTAAGGTCTTTTTTTCTTGAAATGCATTATTTAGTTTTTACTCTACGTCTGATAATTTCTGTGTTTGGATGGTTAGATTTTTAAAAAATTTTCTTCCAACTCTTGCTCCTGGTGCTGTAATTTATTGTGCATTTACTAGCTTATATAAGCAGGTTTTACTAGCAGTATGCTTATTAACATGTTTTGTGAAAGGATCCTATATGCAAAATGAACCCCAAATGCAGAAGGAACCATGAAACCAAAGAATGAAATAGACAAATCTATTTTGGTGGTAGAGGGTAATTCCCTGGGGAACTTACAGACAGTAGCATAGTCTTGGGTGGCAGCAAAACAGGTAGATCTCTGTACTATTACTCCCCAGGCCCAGGGCTTGCATACCATAGAGAAAGAGGGTACATGTCCTATGGAGACAATTAAAAGAAAACCTCCAGATCAGGCAAGAATGCTGTATGTGTTACAGCCCATAATTTGTGCAATAACATCAAGGTTACTTTGATATAAGGACAAGATTTGTGGTATGTACATGTTCTTACACCGAGGATCATAAATAAAGTAGAAATTGGAAGGCATTCCCAGGACTGAAATTAATCAAAACTGTCTTGCCTCCACATTCTACTCCTCTAATTTGGTTCTGAAAATCTCATGCACCCACTTCTTCTGCAGTGTTCCCTGAGCCTCCAGTGAGGGGGCCAATGTGGGTGACAAGCTGATCCAATTTGCTTTCTATTTAAAAGCAGAGGTGACAGCAACAGTACAGACAACAAACAGCAGGCAGTGATACTTATGCCAAGTATAAAACACATAATTAATAATGCCTTTTGCCACCATTCCCCAGGATCCAAATTTTGAGGCCATAAAAATCCTGGACTCAGCCACACGTTTGGACTACCTTCTTTCACGCCCCCTCTCACACAGAGGGCTACCCACTTTACGTCCCCTCTCATATTGAAAGCTTTTCTGTTGCTCAGTAAAACCCTTCTTCGCCTTGCTCACTCTCCAGTGTCCATGTGCCTCGCTCACTCTCCAGTGTCCCTGTGCCTCATTCCTCTTGGATGCAGGACAAGAACATAGAACCAGCAAATGGGGAGAGATGGTGAAAAGAGTTATAACACTGTAATCTTTCCACCTTCTGCTTGTGCTGGGCAGCTGCCCCACATGATGAAAAGCAGCAGCAGGGCCAGGCCAGCCCAGGAGCCATAGCCCAGAACAGGATGAAAGGACCAAACAACCTGTGACACACAATTGTTTGCTGAGGCATGTGGACAGCAGGAGTGAACGAGTTGTAACACAAATGAGCTGTAACATGAATGAACTGTAACACAAATGAGCTGTAACGCTTGCTGGGGGCTCAAAACTTTGAATCCCCGGGCAAGAGTGCAAGAGTCGTAACACCCCCTGGGGCTTCTTGGCTGCTGACATCTCCAAGTTTTGGGGCACTGCTGCCTCCTACTTGTCCAGACTCCAGCACCCAATGCAAAAACTGTGGCACTCCAGGCTCAGCCATGTGCTGAGTGTGGAGTCCCTGTGCATGAGTGGTGATATGGTTTGGCTGCATCAACACCCTAATCTCATTGTGAATTGTAGTTTCCATAATCCCGACATATGGGAGAGACCCAATGGGAGGTAACTCAATTATGGGGTTGGTTAATTCCATGCTGTTCTTGTGATAGTAAGTTCTCACAAGATCTGATGGTTTTATAGGGAGCTTTTTCTTCACTTTGCTCAGCATTTCTCCATGCTGCCACCATGTGAATAACATGTTTGTTTCCCCATCCACCATGATTATGTTTCCTGAGGCTTCTCCAGCCACACTAAACTGTGAATCAATTAAATTTCTTTCCTTTATAAATTACTCAGTCTTGTGTATGTTTTTATTAGCAGCATGAGAATGGGCTAATACATGTAGGATCTGTGCTGATAGCACAAGCTGAGTGCAGCCTCCTGGGCCAAGTGGGCAGAGTAAGCCCAGTGGCAAGCCCAGAGCTGAAGGAAACACAAACAGAGGCATTGCCAGCCATGGTGATTTCTAAAGAATCCTGTGTCAATCTGCCTTACCCAACCAAGTAACCCCTAGGAAATTTATAGCCAGGTGTTGTCCTTATATCTTTTGTGGGTTGATGGCCCATTTTCTAGATGAAATAGGGTACACAATGCATTGAGCTGTTGCTGCAGCAATGACAAGCCTTCAGAGGTTAGGACAGTATCATTAATGTTATGAAATTGTTTATCAGCAGGTGGCATTGGACATAAAATTAAATCTTTAGCAATCATTTCATGACAAATAGTGGAACTATATAGATAATCCTGGGACAACACTTGGAATGCTCATTATTGGCCATTCCAAATAAAAGCAAATTCCCTTTGTCAGTCAAGGTGTAAAGGAATAGTGAGGGAGGCATTAGGCAAATCTAACAGTGCATGGTTAGTTCCTATATCCTCTATTTGTTCTACCACTTGAGTTATATTAGGCACAATGGACTCTATCTCAGGAACCACATTATTTAGTTCTCAGTAGTTCATTGTCATGTACCAAGTACCATTTGATTTTTCTTCCCTCCATAAAGGGCTATTGAAACAGCTCTGGGCTGGCTAAATAAAATTTACTTTGGTCAGTTACTATTTAATGGTTGTAATTTCTTCTCTCCCACCAGAAAGATGGAACTGTTTCACACTAATAAATGTTGTGGAGGAGGGAGTTGTACAGGTTCCATTTTGCTTCCCTTCTTAAAACACATTTCACAGCACAATCTTATAGGTAGAATTTCCCCACAGATGTTTGTGTTGTGCATCCTAAAGGACGTACATACCCACAGTATTTTCCTGAATAGGTTAAATAAAGACAACATAGTAAGCAGGGTGGGAACTAGGGGGGCACTCTGTGCAGTACTAAGGAGGAGAGGAGTCTGTTTCATTTGGATTTTTGACTCTGGATCATCTATAGCTGCTTACTTACCAGGGCGTCTTTCTGAATTTCTGTGAATTAAAGTACATTCTGCTCCCGTGTCCACTAAAACTAAGGTTCTCTGCTTGGTTTTTGGATGCTAATAGATTGTGAGCTCCATACAGGGCCTCTGGTAACTCCCTATTATTCATACAGAAGGCAATCTTGATCACACTTCTAGTCTCTAGGCTGGGGAGCCATCAACTCCTAAGGTATAGCAATTGGGATTCTTTTATGTGGAGTTTCTTTTTCTTTATTTCCCTCATCGGGCAGGGTTCTGGGAAGGGATCTGAACCCTTGATCTGGAATAAGGTCTTTCAAAGGCCCACTAATAAAGCATGGGGTTCCCAATCTATCTTTTCTTTGTCTGCCCCAGCTGACATCAGATAATACATTTGTTTCCTGGAAGTCCTACCTGGGACATTTAGGCTTTCTTTTCTTAGTCTGGCAGACATGGCTCCCTTTTTCTCCTTTGTTCCTATTCCTTTAGTAACCTGTCAGACTTTAACTCTTCCCTTTTTAGTTTCTCCAAGATTAGCTATAGTTTCTCCCATGTCCTACACAACTCATCCCAGGAAAGGGCTCAGGTGGAATAGGAGAGGGCCATGCCACTGCCAGTGAGTACCTTGCAACAATTTATTTTCCATGCCCATGATAAGCACAGCCTTATCTCATCCTGAAACTTATTGGGCATCAATGGACTGAAACATATCCAACTCCCTAAATTACTCTGTGCTTCCTCCAGAGATTGTCATGCCACCATCTGACGGAATAATTTCCCTTTCTTAGGCCAAACTTTTTCCATTGCCAGTAAAATCAAGTCCATAAGACTATGATTTTCCTAGAGAGTTTTAGAATGATGCAAACACTCTCTCAAAGCAGAATGAGTGGTCATATTACTCATTTTATTCAGCTTCACGTTGCTGGGGAAATGCCATTCTCCTCAGTGTCACACAGACCACCAACATGTGGCTAAGCTTCCTCTCAGCAGCTGTTGAAAAGTTTTCGCTATGTCCAATAAAAATTCTACTGAGGTTCTCGTGAATAGTTAAGGTTTCCTGAAAAGGCCATCTATTATCGCCCAGCTGCATGTGCTGGGCTTTTGTTTTCCACTATGAGTGGTCTTGCTCTCAAAAGGGGAGGATAATTATCCTGCTCCTGCAAGATAACTTCTTCATTCGACTCACAATTGATTTCCAAAGATTTCACATCTTAGCATCCCAGGTCAGTTTAACAAGGATAGCTCACGCTTTCAGCCAGCAGTTTCCTTTCTCCCAGATATACAAAGTGTAGTAGCAGGCAAGGGTTTCTAATTGCATCTCCTGAGTTTTGAGGTTATCCTTAAGACTAGATACCAATACAGACATAGAGGGCCTTATATCTTTTTCTAACTGTAATTCTTCTACTAGTTTTCATATCATTGCCTGAGCAACAAACTGTGCTTCTTCAGTCACTTCCATAGCACATAACAGTGGCCAACCCACCATTGCCACAACCTGGTGCTCTTCCTTACCTCAGTGGGTCACACAACTTTCCACTATACTCGTGTGGTGAACCACAGGCATGTAGCAGGTAGAAAGGACACCCCACATGGATAAGGAGGGCCAGCTCAGGATTTTCCCTGCTAATGTGTCCTTCCTCTTGCCCATATTTCGCTGCTTAGACTCCTTCTGACTGGCTCATCAACTCTCCCATGAAAAGGCAGTATATACAAAGTGACACCCAAACACAGAAGGAGCTGCGAAATCACAGAATGAGGCAGACAAATTTAGCTTTTCAGTAGATGCTGATTTATTGGGGAACTCATAGAAAGACGTATAGTCTTAGGTGGCAGTTAGACAGATAGATTTCTGCACCATTGTTCTCTAGACCCAGGACTTATATACCATAGGGAAAGAGTGTGTATTTTATTAAAGAGGCAATTCAAGGCAACTCTCCAAAAGAGGCAAGAATGCTATGCATGTCACTTTAATTTGTGTGATAACATCACAGTTGCTATAATCTAAGGACAAGATTCATGGTAACTACATGTGCTTACACTAGAGGCAATTAGGAGGCAATCCCAGGACTGAGATTCATCAGAAATAAACATGGTAGATTAACATACAAGATGGAGTTACTTTTGCTTCCACATGTTAACAAATGAAATATATATATATTTTTCTGATCAGAAGTACATAGATTTCAGCACAAGAACTATTGGTAAGCCTTATTGAAAATAAGAAATTAAGAGATTATTCAAAAATGAAAAATGCATGTGGATATTTTCTGCTTCTAGTTTTTCAAATAACAAAGTAGAATGATCAGAATCATTGCTTGTAGAAGGTTTAATGCATGTGTTGTAAAGGAAAGCACATGAGCTTTGAAATTGAGTAGAATTTAGTTTAATTTCCAGATACGCTTATTTCCTCTAAATGAACTAAAAGATAAACTAGAGATATTAATAATTATCTCAAGAATTTATGATGAAGATTAAAGAGATAATGTATGTGATGTGTCTAGAACATGTTTTGCATATAATAGATACCCAATGATGAACTTGAACTGTTGCTGTGCTGTTATTATTGATATAAAATTATAAGGAGGACAATCTTTAAGCCAAAATGTGAGCCATTGTGTGTATCATGTAACAGTATTTTGGAATCTAATGGTGGAATTTGTTTTTAGAATTTTTAAATTTAAAGCAGCCAAATATTAAAAAGGACAGATGTATTAATATTAGTCTCCTCATTACCCACAGTGAATTTCTAATCAATTTAATCAAGTGGTTTAAGGCACAGAGAATGAAGCCTGAAAACCTGGATAAAATCTCATTTCTACATCTTACTACTTAAATGACTTGGATAGGTTACTTAACTTCTCTCTGCATCAATTTTCTCATTTACAAAATGAGGATAAAAATAGGGCTTATCTCATGGAGTTGGTATGAGAATAACATTTTTAAAGTGCTTAGCAGATTGACAGAAACATTAAGTTCTATGTCAGTATTTTCTTCAATAAACTTTTTAACACAAACATTGGATTAGATAGGCTTACATTAAGTGGACTTCAAGAAAACATATTGTTTAAGAGAAGACTTTACCTTGAAGAAACATGCTGTTGGTTTTTGAGCCATTTTCATAATTGAATTTTTAAGTGAATACCTTGTTTGATTATATAGTTTTGATTTAGGATTTTTAAGATGGAGAACACCCCTCCTATGAATAGAAGAAATGCAAGATGGAAATAAAGATTTTATTACTTCCAAATTCCAATAGCTGCACACCATCTCAGGAGGCCACAAACACACAGAGGTCAGGGAACATGCAGAGAAAGAAAGGGACCCTTTATTGGGTCCAGGGTGTTATCCAAACAGATTTCCCATAGGGAGTTTTAATTGGTAGTTTAAAGCAATCAGTCATGAGTTCCAGTAGATCATGCTGTTATTGAGAATTAGTTTCTGTGGCTATCTCTATAGTCTATACAGAGTCTGAGAGCCACTGGAACCAGTGAAGTCTGCTATATGCAGTTGTCCTGCAGCCAATTGGTCACCAGCAGGAAGTTGTATAAGGTAGATATCTGGATTGACCACTCTGAGGGAGTGGAGGGAGTGTAAAACTGAACACTATGTGAAGCATGACTGAACCTGCTTCCAGCATGTGAAAGCCAAATATATTTAAATTGAAGCAAGACAACATAAAATTATAAAAATTCACTACAAGTACCTTTTCCTATATGAGTTATATCAACCAGAAGAGTATCTCCTATTAAGCATAATAGATATGAAAGGGGTGTGTGTGTGTGTGTGTGTGTGTGTGTGTGCTCCTGCGAAATGGGGCTGTTGGAAATAGTGGAGACCAGTGAAAAGCAGAAACTTAAACTCCTGTTCTGTCTGATCTAAATGACTGAGCTGACTACTGTTTCACTTACTTCTCTATGATCATTTTTTCCCGAACAACATCAGACCCTCAGTGATTTGGAGGATGGCTAGGTAACCATGTTCCCCTCAAGACTGTATTATCTCTAAACAGAGATCATGATAAAATGGACAGAAAAATATTGTGCTCTTCCAAACTATTCTTATAAAAATCAGTGAACTGAATGTCATATAAATATAATCATATAGTATATAGCCAGTGGAATTAATTTCATTCACCAAAAATCTCTGAAGTTTCAAGCAGATTGTTGCAAACGCCTCTAGTTCGACTTTTTAAAATTTCTTACTGGTATCCTGTGGTATAAATGTAAATCATCACAGTTTAATCATTCACCCATTGAAAGGCATCTTTTTTCACCATTTTTTTTTTTTTGCTATTACAAATAAAGCTGCTATGAATATTCCCATATAGTTTGTGAGAGTGCGTGTGTTTGTGTGCATGTAAAGATATATGTTCCTTTCTTTGGGTTAAATGCACAAGGTTGCAACTGCTGAGTCATTTCATATTTAGTTTAGTTTTTTTTTTTTTTTTAATTATAAACTATTTTCCAGATTGGCCATGCCATTTTATTTCCCACTAGAAAAGTATGAATGAGCAAGCTTCTCTGCATCCTTGCCAACATTTGGTGTTAAAGAAAAACAGTTCCTCTACCTCTATTTCCAATACTTCTAAAAGTGTGTGTATTTTTTCCTCAACTGCAACCAATTCTCCAACTTTTGAGATATCAACTGGGTGACTCAATTGATTTCAGTAAGTCAATTCAATTTTAAACTGCCTACATAGAATTAACACAGACTCCACAGGTTAAGGACTCAGACACTCAAGACTTTCCTCAGTGAACATTCCAATTGCAAGCCTGGTTCATCTACATGTCTGACCAACCAAGCATATATTTGGTAGTCACAAAATCCCTTCCACAGGCTTGATAATTTCCTAAAATATCCTGCAAAACTCAGGAAACATTTATTTGTTTAGTGGTTTATTATAAAGGACAAAATAAGAAATACTAATGAGCACCCAAATGAAGAAATACATAGGATGGGGTATCAGAGGGTCCTGAGCACAGAAGCTTCTGTCCCCGTGGAGTTAGGATTTACTACTAAATTTACCAGGCAAATAGATGCATTCACGAATATGGAAGCTTTGTAAATCTTGTCATTTAAAGTTTTAATGAAGTTATCTTATGTAGGCATTACTGATTGAATCATTGACTATTGGTGATTAGTTCCATCTCCAGTCCCTCTCTCGTCAGATGTTAGAGGAATGGAGCTGAAATTTCCAACTCTCTATCCCGTGGTTTCTTCCTCTGGCCAACCAGGTCTCATCCTGAAGCCATCTAGAGGCCCATCAAGCGTCATTTTGTTTGTGTAAGGTCAAGAATATCTGAAAAGGGGTTACGGTGAATAACAATATATGTTTTTCTTATACTATTACTCAGAAATTCCAAGGATTTTGGAAGCTCTGTGCCAGGAAATAGGGATAAAGAACAAATACATGTCTATTATTGTATCATAGTATTACAAATATTATCACTATCTGTATCTACATCTGTCTATCAATTATCTATGTATCATCAATCTGTCTATTTATTTGGTCATTCTGATAGATATGTAGTGATGTCGTATTGTGGTTTTAATTTCTATTTACCTTTTGGCTAATGATGTCCTAATGATGTTGAACATTTTTTATGTGGTTATTTGCCATCCATATATCCTCTCCAGTGAAACATCTGCTCATGTCTTTTGGTAATTTTTCAATTGGATTTTTTAGTTGTTTGCTTGTTTTATACTGTTGAGTTTTGAAATTTTTTTTATATATTTCAGTTACCAGTTCTATGCCTATAGAATTGTATTTTTTTTTCTCCCATGTGTAGTTTTCCTTCTAATTTATTGTTAACAAGATATTTCAGAGAGTATTTTATTTTTTTGTGAAATCCAGTTTATAATTCTTTCCTTCTATGAATCATATTTTTTGGCTTAATCATAGATCCTAAATATTTTATTCTATGTGTAATTTATTTAAAAAATTATTACTTTACTTTTTACCTTTAAGCATGTGGTCTATTCTGAGTTGAATTTTATGGTGTGAGACTTAAATTGTGATTAATTTTTATATTTTTAAATTTATTATGGGAGTCTAATTGCTCCATAACCATTTTTGGAAAATGTATCTTTTTTTCCACTGCATTGCTTTGTCAACTTTGCCAAGTATCAGTTCCACATTATTTGTGTGGGTTGGTTTCTTGATTATCTATTTCCTGTATTGTTCTATATATTTACTCCTTTGTTAATACCACACAGACTTGATTAATATGGCTATATGTTAAATCTTGAAAACTAGAATGATTCTTTCACATTATTCTTCATTTGTAAAAACATTGTTTTAGCTATTTTAGCCTCTTGCCTTTTCATACAAATTTTAGAATAATATTTTCTATATTTGCAAGTATTTTTGTTGAGTTGGGAATCTTGCTTAGTCTGTATATCAATAGGGGAGAATGGAATTATTTGCTGTGTTGGGATTTGCAGTCCATTTTATGACTCTTCATTAAAATAATTCTTGATTTATTTTATATTTCTCAGCATGCAAACCATGAATCTTCTTTTTTAGCTTTAAACTTAAGTACTCCATCTTTTGTGCAATTATACACGATATTGTATTTTAAATTTTATTCCTTGGTTGTTCATTGTTAGTATAAAAAATTGATTTTTTTGTTATCTTTTAACCTTCAAACTTGCTGAGCTCACTTAATACTTTTAGGATGTTTTGTTTGATTCTTTGGACTTTTTTATGTAGATTATCATGCCATATGCAAGTAAGGATGGTTACATTTCCTTCGGAGGTATATGATAGTTATTACCTTTTCTCTCCATATAGCACTGGGTAGAAATTCCAATACTATATTGAATAAGAGTGAGAGAACAGATTGCTTTATTTCCAATCTTAAGGGAAAGCATTCAGGCTTTCTCAAGAAAATATGTTAGTTATAGGGTTTTCTTGGTAGATTTCCTTTATTAGACACTTCCAGTTATATTTTTGAAAAAAAATTATCAAGAATCAATGTTGAATTTTGTTAAATGGTTTTACTGTGTCTTTTTATATGATTTTTTTGGTTTTTATTGTTTATATGATGAAGAGTATTAACTGATTTTGAATAATGAACCAGAATTGCATCTAATGGTGGTTTTGATGTGCATTTCCCTAATGAATAATAGTGTTCGGTACCTTTATATGTGTTTACTGGTGTCATATATATATATATATATATATATATATATATATATATACTTGTTAATAATTCTATGAAGATCCCTGGTCCATTTTGTAATTGCATTATTTGAATTCTTAAAATTCAGTGTACGAATTCTTTATACATTCTGGAAATAAATCTCTGATATGAATTATAAATTCTGTAAATTGTATTTTCAAATTGTTGATGGAATTGTTTGTAGCACAAAATTTTTTAATTTCAATTAAGCCAAATTTATCTATTTTCACTTTTTGCTACTTGTGCTTTGGATTTGTTATCTAGGGGGCGTTTGCTTGATATGTCACAGAGACATTATATTTACTTTTAAATTTTTATAGATTTTGCTTTGGTATTTTTGTTTAGATTTATTTAGAATCCATGTTTATGTAGAGAGTGAGAAAAGTGACAATGTATTATTTTGCATATGGATATCAAATTGTTCCAGCACTATTTATAAAAAGTCAATTGAACATAAATGAACCGTTTATTTATAAAACTTGAATGTTTGCCCTATTAATCTTTAGATCTTTCCTATTGCCAATATCACACTGTATTGATTGCAGAAAACTTGTGTTAAGTTTTGAAATTAGAAAGAATTAATCTATAAATCTAGATTTTTATGATTTTTTCTTATTTATTTTGATAGGTAAAAGTTGTATATATATTTATCATGTACAAGTTGATGTTTGAAATATAACTAAAACTGGAATGGCTAAATTAAGACATTAAAGATATGTATTACCTATCATTAGGTACTTATCATTTTTGTATGTGATGAGAACATTCAAAATTCACTCTGAGCAGGGTTCAGTGGCTCATGTCTGTAATTCCAGCACTTTGGGAGATTGAGGCAGAAAGATTGCTTGCGCCCAGGAGTTTGAGACCAGCCTGGGCAGCATAGCAAGACCCCATCTGTAAAAAATAAATATATATATATTTTTAAATTAACTGGGTGTGGTGGCATGTGCTTGCAGTCCCAGCTACTCAGTAGGCTGAAGTGAGGATCACTTGAGCTGTGATCACGCCCCTGTGTTTCAGCCTGGGTGACAGAAAAAGTCCCTGTCTCTAAATAAATAAGTAAATAATAATAAAATAAAATCTACTGTGTAAGCAATTTTCAGATGTACAGTATATTATTGAGTACAGTTACTATCACCTATAATACTTTCCTTGAACTAATTCTTCCTGTTTAACCTGAATTTGTGTCCTTTAACCAACATCTACTTATTTTCTCTACAAGATAGACTCGTAATTTAATCTTACTCTCTGTTCTTATAAGTTTGAATTTTTTACGTTTTCTATATAAATGAGATTATATAGTATTTGTCTTTCTGTGCCTGATTATTTTGCTTAGCAAAAGTTTCTCCAGGTTTATCTGTGTTCTTACAAATGAAAAGATTTCCTCCTTTTTTTCAGACTGACTAGTTTTCCACTGTTTATATATATGACATTTTCTCTTTATCTTCATCCATTGCTGGAGACTGAAGTTGATTTTATGTTTGACTGTTATGAATAATGCTACAGTGAACATCTGCATGTTTCACAAGTGCAGATGTCTCTTTGATATATAGAACTCATTTTCTTTGAATATGTACTTAGTAGTAGGATTGCTGAATCATATAGTAGTTTTATTTTTAATTTTCTGAGGAAGTTACATACTGTTTTTCATAATGGCTATACTAATTTATTTTCCCTCCAACAGTGTATAAGTGTTACCCTTTCTAAGCATTTCTTTGCACACTTGCTATCATTTTTTCTTTTTGAAAATAGACATTCTAATACGTATGAGAAGTATCTCCTTGTGATTTGGGGTGCATACTTATCAAATACTTGTTGGCAAATGTTTGCTGGCAATTTGTATGTCTTCTTTTGAGAAATGTCTATACAGGTTTTTTGAACTCCTGACCTAAAGTGATCCACCTGCCTCGGCCTCCCAAAGTGCTGTGATTATAGGTGTGACCCACTGCGCTCGGCCGTATACAGGTTTCTGACTATTTTTTAATTGGGTTACTTGTTTTCTAAGTATTGACTTGTTTGAAATCTTTATATATTTTAAATATTAACCCATTATCACATGTATGGTTTGCAAATACATTCTACTATTCTATATATTGTCTCTTCATTCCATTGACTGCTTCCTCTCTTGTGCAAAACCTTTTTAGTCTGAAGTAATCCCATTTGTTTATTTTTGGTTTTATTGTCTGTGCTGTTGGATTTCTCTCTAAAAACAAAAGCCCAGAACAATGTCATGGAGCTCCTCCACTATGGTTTCTTTCAGTAATTTCAGAGTTTCAGGTCTTAGGTTTAAGGTTTTAATTCACTCGGATTTGATTTTGGCATATAGTCTGATAATAGCATCTAATTTCATTCTTCTACATTCACGTTTTCCAGCACTCTATTAAAGAGATTTTCCTTTCCCCCTAGTATGTTCTTGGCATCTCTGTCAAAAATTATGGACCAAAAAAGCATGGATTTATTTCTGGATCTCTACTCTGTTTTATTGGTCTTAATGTCCATTTTTATGCTACACCTAGGTTTTGATGACTATAGTTTCATAAGTAGGTCATCAAATCATATAATGTGATACCCCCAGCCTTGTTCTTTGGCACAAGATTGCTTTATCTATTCCAGGCCTTTTATGGTTCCACATGAATTTTAGTTTTGTTTTTGTTTTCTGTTTCAGTGAAAAATGTCATTGGCATTTTGGTAAGGACTGCACTGAACCTACGAACTGCCTTGGGGAGTATGGACATTTTAACAACACAATTTTTCTAATCTACGGATGTGGGATAGCTTTTCATTTACTTGTGTCTTCAATTTCTTTTATCAATGTTTAATAATTTTCCATGTATATAAGTTTCACTCCCTTAAGTGAGTACATTTCTAAGTATTTTATATTTTTGTACATTTTGAGAATGGATTACTGATTTTTTTGGTCAGTTCATTTTTAGTTTATTGTAATTTTAATGATTTTCCTCTTGATTTTGTATTCTGCAAGTTAACTGAATTTGTTAATTTTAATGAGTTTTGATAGAGTCTTTAGTGTTTCTACAAATGTGATTTTTACCTCTGCCAAACAGATATAATTTAACTTCTTTTGTTTTTATAATTTAGAATCATTTTATTTCTTTCTCTTGCTTAATTACTCTGGCTAGCAATTCAAGGACTATGGTGAATAGAAGTAGTGAGTTGGCATCTTTATCTTGTTGATCTTAAACAAAAAACTTTATTTTTCACTGATGAATATGGTAGCTAAGGGATGGATGTATATAGACTTTATCATATCCAAGTCTATTCTTCTAGTTCTAACTGGTTGTAAGTTTTTAATAAAATAATGTTGAATTTTCTGCATATATTGAGATTGTCATGATGTTTATCTTTGATTCTGTTAATATGGCATATGATATTTTATAGATTTGTGTATCTTAAAAAATCCTCTATCACAGGGATAAATTCCACTTGATCGTTATGTATGATGTTTTTACTGAGCTGTTGAATTCAGTTTGCTAATTTTGTTATTGTTGTTGTTGAGGATTTTTTCATTGTTGTTCATTGGGAATATTTGCCTGTACTTTTCTTGTAGCATCCTTTTATGGTTTTTATATTAATGTTGGCCGTTTTGGGTGCATGTGCAGAACCTGCAAGATAGTTGCATAGGTACACATATGGCAGTATGTTTTGCTGCCTTCCTCCCCTTCACCCACACTTGGCATTTATCCCCAGGCTATCCCTCCCCAGCTCCCCACCCACTGTCCCTCCCTCATTCTCCCCAATAGACCCCAGTGTGTAGTAGACCCCCTCCCTGTGTCCATGTGTTCTCATTTTTCTCACCTGCCTATGAGTGAGAATATGCGATATTTCCTTTTCTGTTCTTGTGTCAGTTTGCTGAGAATGTTTTTTAATGTATTCTTGATTTAGTCTTGTTAGATTGTGTGCATTTAAAATTTTAATTATTTATTCCAGGTTAAACGGTTCATTGGCATGCAATTATTTCTAGTAGTCTCTTATTATTTTATTTCTATTATGTTAGTTATAATGTGTTCTCTTTCCTTTGTTTTATTTGAGTATTTTCTCTTTTTTTCTTAATCTAGCTAAAGTTAGGGGGATTTTATTTACCTTTTCAGGAAAACCTCGACTTTTCATTGTCTTAATTTTCTCTATTGCTTTTCTGTGTCTCTTTTATTTTTCAGCACTCTGATCTTTATTATTTCTTTTCTTATATTAACTTTTAGCTTCCTATATCATTTCTTTTCTAGTTTCTAGCTTCTTGAGGAATAATATTAGGATCTTATTTGGGACCTTTCTTTTTATTTAGAAATTTATTGTTGTAAAGTTCTGTCTTTAGACTGCTTTTGCAGCATTCCGTAAGTGTTGCTGTGTCCATTTTCATTTATCTTGAGGCATTTTAAAATTTCTCTTTAATTTTCTTTTTGACCTAAAGGCATGCTTAATTTCTATGTTTGTGAATTTTTTAAATTTTCTTCTATTATTGATTTCTAGTTTCATATCGGTTATCAAAAACTACTTAATATGACATTAGTCTTCTTAAATTTGTTAAGATTTACTTTGTGGTCTAACATATGATCTGCCTTGAAGATTGTTCCATGTGTGCTTGAGAAGAATGTTTATTTTGCTGCTATTAAATGATATGTTCTGTATATTTCTATTAAGCCATTTGGCCTGGAGTGCAATTCAGTTCAAATGTTTTCTTAGTAATTTTTTCTTTGCATTATCTGTCCACTATTGGAAGTGAAGTTTTGAAGCCCCATACTACTATTTTATCACAGTCTATCTCTATCTCTTTCTTCAGTTCTATTAATATCTACTTTATATATTTAAATCCTCCAATGTTGAGTGCATATGTATTTATATTTGTTATATATTTTTTGAGAATTTGTTTTGTTACCATTATATATCAGCCTCCTTTTTCCTTTCATACATTTATTGATGTAAAGTCTATTTCGTCTAACTGTAGCTAGCCATATTTTATTTTGGTTTTAATTTGCATCGAATACCATTTTGTATTCTTTCACTTCAGTCTTTGTGTGTCCTTAAAGGTGAAGTGAGTCTCTTACAGGCAACAAATGAATCTCTTCTTTAGTTTTGCTTTGCTTTATTTGCTTTGGCTTTTTGTTCCATTTATTCAGCCACTCTGTTTTTTGACTGAAAATTTTAATCCATTAACATTCAAGGTAATATTTGATAGTTAAAGACTTACAAGTGATAATTTGTTAAATGTTTTCTGGTTGTTTTGCAGGACCTTTGTTTCTTTCCTTCTTGATGCTTTTCTTTGTGATTAGATTGTTTTCTCTAGTGAGATGCACTGATTCTTTACTCTTTATCTTTTGTGTTTAGTGTAGGTTTTGATTTTGTGGTAACCATGTGGCTGGGATAAAATATCTTATAACAGGGTATTTTAAGCTGATAATAACTTAATTTTGATTGCATAATATATTTTTACTCCACATTCCCTTCTTAGTCCTTTTGGGCTAGTATAAGAAAATATCTTAGATTGGGTATTTTAGAAACAACATAAATGTATTTTTCATAGTTATGGAAGCTGGGAAGTCCAAGATGAAGACATAGCAGAAATTTGTTTCCAGTAAGGTTTTACTCTCTACTTTAAAGATGGCTCCTTGTTGCCATGTCTTCAGATGGTGGAGGGGTAATCAGTATATCCATCCCCTCAAACATTTATCTTATCTTTGTATTGGGAAATTACAAATTATTATTTTTAATAGTTTTTTCTTTTAACCTTTATAATAAAGAGATAGATGATTTTTCACACCACTATTACAGTGTTAGGGTGTTCTAAATTTGATAGTGTACTTTCTTTTACCAGTAAGTTTTATACTTCCAAATGTTTTTCTATTACTAATTAGTCACCTTTTCTTTTAGCTTGAATAATTTCTGTTAGGGTTTTTCGGAAGACAAGTCAGCTGGTAATGAACTTCTTCAGCTTTTGTTTTATCGATCTTTAATTTCTGAGGGATAGCTTTTCTGGTTACAAAATTATTGGTTGCTAGTTTGTTTTTCAGCATGTTGAATATATCAACTCACTGTTTCTTGGCCTGTAAGCTTTCTTCTGAGAAATCTTACGATAGCCTTCTGAAATTCCCTTATATATGTCTTTTATTTTTTTAAGTTTTATTTATTTATTTATTTTTGAGACAGAGTTTCACTCTTGTTACCCAGGCTGGAGTGCAATGGCGTGATCTCGGCTCACGGCAACCTCCGCCTCCTGGGTTCAGGCAATTCTCCTGCCTCAGCCTCCTGAGTAGCTGGGATTACAGGCACGCGCCACCATGCCCAGCTAATTTTTTTTTGTATTTTTAGTAGAGACGGGGTTTCACCATGTTGACCAGGGTGGTCTTGATCTCTTGACCTCGTAATCCATGCACCTCAGCCTCCCAAAGTGCTGGGATTACAGGCGTGAGCCACCGCGCCCGGCCGATGTCTTTTATTTTATTGCTGCTTTCAGGATCCTCACTTTGTATTTCACTTTTTGACAGTTTGATTATGGCAATGTAGTCTTGTTTGGATTGAATTTGGTTAGAAACCTTTAACCTTCATGTATGTGGACATTTATGTTTTCTCAGATTTGAAAAGGATTCTGCTATTAACTTCTTTAACTAAACTTGCTATTCCATTTTCTCTCTTTTCTCTTTTTTTTTTTTACTTTCTGTAGCTCAGATATTTGCTCTTTTGATACTGTTCTGTTAATTCTGTGAGCTTCCTTCATTCCTTTTTATTCTTATTTCTTTTTTCTCTCCTATGTATTTTCAAATAACCTGTCTTCAAGTTGAATGATTGATCAATTCTGTTGTTGATGTCCTCTATTTTATTTTCCATTTCATTCATTATATTTTCAACTGAATAATTTTTTTAAAATTTCCAATGTCTCTGATAAATTTCTCCTTTCATGTGTTGAAAGAATTCAATGAAATTCTCTGTATTTTCTTCAATTTCACTGAGCTTCCTTAAAACAAGTATTTTGAATTCTTTGACAGGGAATTTGTATGACACCATTGCTTTGCTGTCAGCTATGGGGCAATTATTCTGTATTTTTGGTGGTACTATGTGTCCTCTTTTTAAATGTTTCTTGTTGTTTTACATTAATGTTTGTGCATTCAGAGTAGTCACCTCTTGCGACTTTTTTGGCTAGGTTCATTGTGAAAAGACTTTAAGGAGTGCAACGTTGCTTACTTGTTGGGGCATAGTGATTCTAGAATCAGTGATAGTGCCAGCTTTGTATTATCTGTGTAGCTTTGTAAGGTGAGGTCCATGTTGATGAAGATTATATGGATCTTCAGTGTTCAATGCTGTGGATATCTACAGTGGTGGTAATGATCATAGGTTCTATGTTGGCAAAGATCTTCTGAATATCTCTATCTCCAACCAGAAAAATTGTTGAAGAAATTTTTCTTGGCACTGGTTATGGCTTGTAGGCTTGCTTGCAGTGGTTGTGGCACTGGGATTTCATGGATGGTGCTTAGGGAGTGACCATGGAGCTAAGGCCTGAAGCATGAGCACACACAAAGGGACTGTAGCTCTGAGATTTGGAGAACTGGTGCTCATGATAAAGCCACCCCTGCTGCCATTTTGATAACAGTATTCAAGGTGCAGATTCTTTTGAATTATCTGAGGAACCAAGCATGAGAGCACAGAGTAGAGTGACTCTGGGATTGGGCAGGTTCCAACTCTCCCTAGCAGTAGAGCTGGTGCCCACAGCAAGTGCTTGGCTCCAGGGCCCAGAGTGAAAACTAGCTTGCTCTGCTATTGGCTCTGATAACTGAGATGTTGACCCATCTGGTGTTACCACTGAGCCTGGATCTGTACTTTGGAGACTCAAAGAGCAGCCATGTTTACAGGGTTGGGGTACATGCAGAGTCTGGCTAGATAGTGGCTCCTTTCCCTAGTAGATGCTTTTGTGTGGGGAACAGGGGTGTGCAGTCATGTTTTTCTCTCTGGGATTTCCTGGCAAGATTAGTTTTTGGGTTAGCTCAGTGACAGGAGATGCCAGTGTCCTCTGTGTAGCAGGTTGCTGGGGAGCATTTGACTCAAATCACATGGCTGATACCAATAGCTTGCATCTTTCTTCTTTGCCATCATCTTGTGTCTTAGGTATGTCAGTATCACTAGAGATTCTTTCTATGTGGATATTCTCCATCTATTTTTTCTCCACTGTGTTGCTGCAGATTTTTTAATGGGCCCTTGAGCCCTCTGTGGGCTATTTTGATTTGTAATAACTGTCTGTTTTTTTTTTTTTTTGGTTCTAGGACAATGTTTTTAAAAAGTGGAAAGAGTAAATATTGTTTTCCTCTTATTGGTCTTAGGTAGACAGCATATTCTTACTATAACATTTTTGCTTTCAGAATAGGGCACTGAGCATAGTGGTGACAACTGGTCTTCTCATCTTGTCTCTTCTGCTTATGAGTTTCACCTTTGAGCAATTGAGGACCATACAAATGGGGCTCAGTGTTTTTGACCTGTTGCACATAGGATCTATATTCCACTATGAGAGGATACTCAAAGGAAGGAATACAGGCCTGTTACTCTTAGCTACTCCTACATAGAATGAAACTTCTGCAAAACCGAGCTGGTGTATGTGACAGGGGCTGGTGATAGATGAGAAATGCTAATGACCAGCCTTTCCTGGGAGGAAACTATTGCCTAAACCTAGTAGCACGTGAAAGAAGAAACCATGCCTTCTTCATTCTACCTGTGTGGCCTAGAATGTTTATTATGTAGAGCTAGAGAGGTAGAAATGAGTAATTACACCCATATCAAAGACTTTTTTTTTTTTGTATGTTTATTTTTTGGAGATAGGGTCTCACTCTGCTGCCCAGGCTGAAGTGCAATGGCATAATCAAAGCTCACTGCAGCTTCAAAATCCTGGGCTCAAGCAATCTTCCCACCCAGTCTCCTAAGTAGATGGAACTACAAGCATGTACCACCATTTCTGGATTTTTTTGTTTGTTTGTTTTATGGGGTCTTGTTATGTTGCCCAGGCTGCTTTTAAACTTCTGGTTTCAAACAATCCTTCTGCTTCAACCTCCAAAAGCACTGGGATTAAAGGCATGAGACACTGTGCCAAGGTATTGCTTTTCTTTATATAATTTAGTAGATTTTATAAAAAAAATTGATTCTTTTATATATGCACTCAAAACCATTTTAAAGATTTTATTTTTTGTTCAAAAAATAATATTCACCAATTGTGATTTTTTTTCTGAATACAGGGTCTGTGAAACTCCTCCTGAAATGCTGTTGTAGAGGTGGTAGGTTCTATCTATAATGTTTTAAAATGTGTTTTTTTAATAACTTATCTTAATGGTTGATTATGTATTGCATTATGTTTATATAGTTTTTCTACTAGTGACATCATTTTACATGTTTTGGTGACATCTAGAAAAATTACTTTTCCATTTATCACTGTTTTAAATATTTCTTGCATTTACATTTTGAATACTATTAGTATTATAATTTTGACTTCAAATATCAAATATGATTTAGAAAACTCAAAAAGAATAAAACTCAATTGTATTTATCCACATTTTTTGCCTAATATGCTCTTCTGTTCTTTCTAATTTCTCATTATACAATTTTATTTCTGTTTAGAGACATTCTCCTTTAGCTATTTTTTTAAAAAAACTAAGAATATAGTTGAGTTATATGGCAAAAGGATCTTTGCTACAATCCATAAGGAAAGGTACTTTTTCTTAATCTAAGAATATCTTATTTTCCCTTTTGATCCTGAAGAATATTGTCGGTAGATGTAGAATTGTGGATGTACATGATTGTTGTTGTTGTTTCCTTTCAGGACTTAAAAGACTATGACATTTTTTTTTGGCTTTCATCATTTCTGGTTAGAAATTCAGTCCTTCAAATTGTTTGCTCTCATAGGCAAGATGCCATTCTCTCTATAAATTCCAAGATTTTTTTTCTCTAGTTTTCAGAAGTTTGAATATGATATAACTTGCCATGAACTTCTTTAGGATTATCTTGTTTTGAGTTCATTTAGCTTCTTAAATCTGTAGGTTTATGCCTTTTGCTAAATTTGGGAAGTTTTCATCCATTTTTCAGTACATTTTTGTTCTGCTCCTTTTATCTTCTCCTGTTAAGATTCCAATGATGTGAATGTTAGACTTTTTTTTTTTTTTTTTTTTTTTTTTTTTTTTTTTTTTTGCTATAGTCCCAAAAGTTCCTGAAATTCTGCTTATTTTATTTTTTCAGTACTCACTGGGTTTTAGATTGGCGATTTCTGTTGTTCTATCTTCTAGTTCATTGATTCTTTCCCTGTTCTCTCTACCCTGCTGCTGAGCCCTTCAGTTGATCTTTCCGGTTATTGAATTTTTAAGTTCAAACATTTTCCTTTGTTTCTTATTCATATCTTCTATGTCTTTGCTGCTTTTCTTCATTTCTGAAAATGTGTTAGTGAGTGTATGTTGAAGTATTTTGATAATGGCAGTGGTAAAATCTTTGTTAAATAATTCTAACATCTCTCATATCTGTGTTGTCATGTAATTACCTTTTTTTCCTCATTCAGTTTGAGATTTTCCTGATTATTTTTAGGAGGAGTAATTTACTAAAAATTAAAACCTAGACATTATGGTTTTAATGTCTTGTTTTGAGATTGGATTATACTTAAACCTTCTATTTTACTTGGCTCTCTCTGATCCCACTACAATCTCACTTAGATGTGATAGAGGGAATTGTCTAATTATTTTCAGGTGAGGATAGAAGTCCAGCTTTTTCACTAGGCCTCCATTTATACCTGATAAAGGTGGGAGCTCTTCATAGTTGAGCTAGGTTGAGAGTTCTGGCTCTACAATAAGCCTTTCTGATACTTTCTTGGCTGGGATACATAGTTCTCCTTCATTATTTCTTCCCAAGTGGCTTTAGTGAACACAACAGAGAAAAGGAATTATCTCATAACCACAGGGACATTTTGAAAATTTTGACTTTTCATATAGCCAATTTTGACACTATTGTCACCACCAGGTGGGGGTGGAAGTTCCAGCTCCACAGGTGGTTTCCACTGAGACCATGAGGAGAGGGTTATTATGCCCCACTGTGGATGAAAATGTAAGCTTCCTTCTTGGACGTCAACCAGCTACTGCTATTACCAGTCTCATTGAAGCCTTGTGGGCATGGAAACCTGCTCATCCTTTTTTGGCATAGGGGGTGGGTTGGGCCACAATTTTTTTCTTTTATGTTTAGCAGGAGTAGAGTGGTAATTTTCTAAATGGTTTCTGATATGGTTCCACTGTGTCCCCCACCCAAAATCTCATCTTGAATTGTAATCTTCATAATCCCCATGATCGCTATGTGTCAAGGGATAGACCAGGTGGAGGTAATTGAATCAATCGAGTGGTTTCCTCCATGCTGTTCTAATGATAGTGAGTGAGTTCTCATGAGACCTGATGGTTTTATAAGTGTTTGGTAGTTCTTCCTGCATTCATTTTCCTTCTTACCACCTGTGAAAAAGGTGCCTTGCTTCCCCTTCAACTCACACCATGATTGTAAGTTTGCTGTGGCCTTCCCAGCCCCCACACTGAACTGTGAGTCAATTAAACCTCTTTCCTTTATAAATTATGCAGTCTCAGGCAGTTCTATACAGCATGTGAAAACGGACATAGACAATTTTTATCTTCCTAGGTTGTTAACTTTGGAAGGGTGATCAGTTCCTTGGCTAGTGAGATCAGTATTTGTTGAGAAATTATTTTGTTTGCTGTTGTGTTTCTGGATTCCAGCCTTCTTTGGCTCCAACTCTAGGACATATGAGCCTAAATGAAAACCCAGTAAAAGCACTACTATGTTACCAGAGTTTCTTGCTGGTCTGCCTTCTTCTCTTCACCTTGTAAGGACTTGTATGTTTGTTTTATATATTATGTCCCTGGATTTTAATTGGACTTAGCAAGAGGATTCTGGAGAAGGACATTTAAAAATAAATTTGGAAGAATTACTTCTATTTCCAGAGGTACCTATCTGGAATCATAAGTATATTTTGTTGTTGTTCTTTTAATTTGAAACAATGTTTAAAGTCTCTTGTGATATTGCCTACATTCATTCAGGTCATAATATGCTAACTTATATAGTTCTCATATATATAAAATTGCATTTTAGGTTTTGGGGTACATGTGAAGAACATGCAAGATTGTTGCATAGGTACATACATGGCAATGGGGTTTGCTGCCTTCCTCCCTATCATCCATATCTGCATTTCTCCCCATATTATCCCTCCCCAACTCCCCACCCCCTGCTGTACCTCCCCTAGTTCCCACCCCCGACAGACCTCTGTGTATGTTGCTCCCCTCCCTTTGTCCATGTGTTCTCATTGTTAACCAGTCTATGAGAGTATGCCCTTATAGCTATGGAGAAATATGATGGAAGTAATATTAGTCTACATATCCAGGACTGGACATTTTATAAAAGAAAGAGGTTTAATTAGACTTACAGTTCCATGTGGCTGGGGAAGCCTCACAATCATGTCTTACATGGATGGCAGCAGGCGAAGAGAGAATGAGGAAGATGCAAAAGCAGAAATCCCTGATAAAACAATTAGATCTGGTGAGACTTACACTACCACAAGAATCATGGGAAACCACCCTCCTGATTCAGTTATCTCCCAGCAGGTCCCTCCCACAAAATGTAGAAATTATGGGAGTACAATTCAGGATGAAATTTGGGTGGGAATACAGAGCCAAGCCATATCATTCCACTCCTGGACCCTGACAAATATCATGTCCTCACATTTCAAAATGAATCATGACTTCCAACAGTCCCCCAAAGTTTTTTTTGAGATGGAGTTTCGCTCTTGTTACCCAGGCTGGAGTGCAATGGCGCGATCTCAGCTCACCTCAACCTCCGCCTCCTGGGTTCAGGCAGTTCTCCTGCCTCAGCCTCCTGAGTAGCTGGGATTACAGGCACGCGCCACCGTGCCCAGCTAATTTTTTGTATTTTTAGTAGAGACGGGGTTTCACCATGTTGACCAGGATGGTCTCGATATCTTGACCTCGTCATCCACCCGCCTTGGCCTCCCAAAGTGCTGGGATTACAGGCGTGAGCCACCGCGCCCAGCCTCCAAAGTTTTAATTTATTTCAGCATTAACTGAAAACTTCTAAGTTTAAACTCTCATTTGAGACAAAGTCCAAACTCTACATCTTGCTGTAAAATCAAAAGCAAGCTAATTATTTCCTGGATACAATGTTGATACAGACATTGGAAAAATACAACCATTCCAAATTGGAGAAATTGTCCAAAACAAAGGATCTACAGGGTCCAGGCAAGTCTGAAATCTAGAGGGGCAGTCAAATCTTTTTTTTTCCCCTTTATAAATTATATTTCAAGTTCGGGGTACATGTGTAGAACATGCAGGTTTGTTACATAGATATACACGTGCTATGATAATTTGCTGCCTCCACCACCCTGTTATCTACATTAGGTATTTCTCCTAATGCTGTCCCACTCCTATACCCCTATCCCCTGCTACCCCTCCCCTAGCCCCTGCCAACTGACAAGACCCAGTGTGTAATGCTCCCCTCCCTGTGTCCATGTGTTCTCATTGTTCAATACTCACATATGAGTGACAACATGTGGGGTTTGGTTTTCTGTTCTTGTGTCAGTTTGCTGAGAATGATGGCTTCCAGCTTCATTCATGTCCCTGCAAAGGATGTTAACTCAGCCTTTTTTATAGCTGCATAGTATTCCATGGTGTATATGTGCCACATTTAGGGAAGTAGAACAGTGAAATGTACCCAGTAATTAATCACAGTATCTATGGAAACAGAGTCAGTTCTCAATTACCTGTTTAATTTTTTAAAATTCCTTTGCTACCTCTTGCTATCATGTGCACCATAGGATCACTTTGAGAGGAGATAAACTTATCATGTTCAGTAAAAACTTAGTTTCAATATTTGGTCATTAATATTTATATACATTTTGGTAACCACAACTTATTAAAATTTCATTTTATTTTGTTGATTTGTAATTGTACACTAGGGGAGAACTTCAAATGAGTAAACAGTATACGAGAGCTACATTGTTTAGTATGTGAAGGTGTTAAAAGTTTATGCAGAATAACAAATCCTGGAAACTGACCAAATAGTGGCTCTTTACCAAGTGTCTTAGTTTTCAAAAATTACAATAAAATAGTTTTCTGTACTTTAAACATAACAAATGAAAAATATGATAATAAGAATATAACACTGAAAACATCTAGCATGCAAAATAATCTTTAAAAACATTTGAACTCTATATGTTCTAGAAGTATATGTGTACATCTGTTTTTATATATATATATATATATATATATATATATATATAATATACATACTTAAATTTTTTTTATGTTTGGTAACTATTGAAAGGAATTAAAGGGGGAATGTTTTCTAAACAATCCCTTGCAGGTTATAATAAAAATATCAGATTCTCACTTGGAAACCTGGGTAGGTAGAAGATTTTATTTTTCAGGTTCGGTCTTGTTTTTTGGTCCTCTTGTATTCTGATGTGGATATTAGTACCCCACTGATGGGACAGAGAAAGAAAATTCTGAAATAGATAACTTCTTTTAAAACTATAGTCTGAGCTTTTTAAATGAGATGAATGGGTACTGGAGATAAAAGAAAAAATCCATGGCAGCAATAATAACATAAGTAAGGCTTGAAGAATAAAAACTATAACTTGTAATGCAATCTTACACAAAAGGATGAAGATAAAGTGGTTGAGAAAGGAAAAAACAAAACAAAATAAAACAAGTTCTTGAATTGTTAATATCTGTTGCATACCAGAATAGGCACTCTCAAATATACGATTGCATTTTCAGCCTATAAAGCTTTAAGATGTATGAATTACATTTATGTGATGAGAACTAGAGAGGTTATGTAATCTTTTTGGAATGAGTTGTTAGTGAGAGACAAGGCACAGAATTTGAACCTGTGCTCTCAGATGACAAAGCCTGTACATATCTTCCAGTTTGAAAGAATAATTCACCTGGAAGTGCTACCTGTGTATATTTGAAAAAGACTATTTTATGTCACACAAAAATGTAAACAACAGACACTGGGGTCTATGTGAGGGTGGAGGCTGAAAGGAAATAGAAGATTAAAAAAATAACTCATGGATCTTGGCTTAGTGATAAAATAATCTGTACAACAAGTCCCCAAAACATTACTTTACCTGTATAACACACATGGACATATACTCCCGAACCTAAAATAAAAATTAAAAAGAGAAGTTTAACACTGAGCTCCGTGTCCTGGCATTATTATTTTCACTTCTCACACCAAATAATACCAAATATCTCAATTTTTTGAGAAAAATACTTGTTTTTCTTTCATTTCAAAAGATAAAGGATAATTTGTGGACTTATTAGAAATCTGCTTTGCAAATTCTGACAGTTTAATGTAACAGAATCACTATGTCTTTCTTTTCTAGTCCTAAAAATAAATGTAAATGAATGTGGTAGACTGTAACCAAACTTGTTCAACCTACAGCCTGTGGGCAAGGTAGCCCAGGATAGCTTTGAATGAGGCCCAACACAAATTCATAAGCTTTCTGAAAACACTATGAGTTTTGAAAGACACAAGAATCGCTTGAACCCGGGAGGCAGAGTTTGCAGTGAGCCAAAATTGTGCCACTACACTCAAGCCAGAATGACGGAGTGAAACTCTGTCTCAATAAATAAATAAGTAAATATTAATTTTTCTTAAAAAAAGGAACATTGTAAGCTGGTACAGAAGGGCATTCTGTCATTTGTTACTTGAAATTTAAAACATGCAAGTCACATGATAGGTATATTTACTGCATTTATTTCACTAAATTAAGTTGACACATACAACAGTAATGCAAAATGATTAACCTATTAATGCTTTCCAATATTATCTTATAATGTATAAACATTATACATTTTAAATTCAATATATACATACAGTTATAAGATACATATTTAACCTGAAACATACAATGTTTATTTGCTAAAATACCAATGCATGCCCGCCCAAGACTGCTTTAATTTCAATCTTTTAAAAGTATTTATTTATTTAAAATGTTATTTGGCTGAGCACAGTGGCTCATGCCTGTGATGCCAGTACTTTGGGAGGCTGAGATGGGCGGACCATGAGGTGAGGAGTCTGAGAGCAGCCTGGCCAACATAGTGAAATCCTATCTCTACTAAAAAATATGAAAAAATATCTGGGCATGGTGGTGGGTGCCTATAATCCCAGCTACTCGGGAGGCTGGGGCAGGAGAATCATTTATACTCAGGATGAGAATATATATATATATATATATATTTAGAGTTGGGGTATTCCTAAACTGCCCAGGCTGGAGTGCAATGGCAAGTATGGTGGTTATTTATAGACACAATCCCACTCCTGATCAGCATGGGAGTTTTAACCTGCTCTGTTTCTGACCTGGGCAGTTTCACTCCTCCTTTAGCAAACTGGTGGTTCCCCACTCCCAGGAAGTCACCATATTGATGCTAAACTTAGTGTGAACACTGGATCAGTATAGTGCCCTATATTCCAGAACACCTGGACTCAAGCAATGGTCCTCCCAAGTAGCTGGGAGTATAAGGACACACTACCATGCCTAGCAAGTTTTTTTTTCTTTGTTTTATTTATGTAACCTGTAGTCACAGGGCATCTATGTTTTCAATTTGGATTTATATACATTAGAATATGAATTTATATTTAAAAGGACTCTGAGCAACAAATTTTAATTTCATCATTTTCTCCAACCTCTCAGATATCTCACATTTAATCTAAAACTTCCTATGTAATGTTGACAGCATTAAACTTAATTAAAGTAACCGTAATAACAAAAATGGCATAAACAGTTTTTGGAGGAAAAAAATCACTGATGGTGGAAGGGTGCAATTCCACTGTTGGGCAGATAGTTCCGTGGACATTGGTCTAGGGAGTACTGATTAAACCTGCAAGTCAGTTAACTAGAAATAGGTAAAACCATTTATTACCTTTGTTTTACATTCACTTCTTAATGCGCTAAGAGTGACCGTCCAGGAAATGACTGCTACTGCTCACAAAGGACTTGGAATAGCTCTCTTTCCTACCACCACTTGTGTCACCTCTAACAAATGCACATGCCATGGGCCACATTCTGACTACAATGTGAAGCTAGCTCTGACTAATGCTCGTGGGTTGGAATATTTTCTGTACCAACTGTTCTTCCAGATGTTGGAACTATAATTGTGACTGGTGTTGTGGGTTTTATTACTCCTCTTTAGTACAAAATTTTTGTGCACTTAAATGTTTCAGTTGTATGTTATTATGTCCAGATAGTTTACTCTTTATCCTGTCTTACTCATATTATAGTCATAATCCTAAATAATAATAATATCTAGTAACCTATTCTTTTCTTCTTTGCATCAAGCATGTAATATACTCAGAAGATCAGAAAACGACTCTTAGAAACTAGGACTCATTAGGTTTCTACATGGCTAAGAATGACTCTGACATTTTTAACTACTGATAAGCAACTCTTTTTTTTCCCATTTGAAGGGTATCAGAATATGCCACTCCAAAATATGCTGCTTTGACGTAAGAAGTATTTAAGCTAAAGGCAATTGAGAAAAAGCTCTCTATTTTCTCCTCTCTGCCTAACAGCAGGTCATAACTTTTCCTTGTGAAGATCCGTATTAGTTCGTTATCATATTGCTATAAAGAAATATCTGAAACTGGGTAATTTATAAAGAAAAAGTGTTTAACTGGCTTATGGTTCTTCAGGCTGTACAGGAAGCATAGTGACATCAGCTTCTGGGAAGGCATCGGGTAGATTTTACTTGTGACAGGAGCAGGTGGCTTTCTGCAAGAGCAGGAGCAAGAGAAAAAGAGAAAGGGAGGAAGTGCCACACCTGTTTAAATGACCAGATCTCAGGAATATCACTGACTACGGCAAAGACAGTACAAAGGGGGATGATGCTGATCCATTCATGAGAGCCTCCATGATCTAATCACCTCCCTCTGTGCCCCACCTCCAACATTGGGGATTGTAATTAAGCATGAGATTTGCGTGGGGACACAGATTCAAGCCATATCAAGCTACCTTCCTCTTTCATACCAGGAAGGAAGGAGCAACAATTATTGATGCACACGGAGACGGTCCTAAGATGAATCAGCATAAACAAAATCTTACTAGATCACTCTTACCTTCCACCCCTATATTCTTGCCTTCCACAATTTACTACCTGTAGAAGCATGGACATTTTTCTTTTTCTTTTTCTTTTTATCACATCTTCACAATTTGTCATGCTCTGCTAAGATTATATATAAGTAATACAAATTTAATCACCTCTTTGGATCTTGACTTCTATTCTGTGACTACTTCCCTGCACATGAAAATTTTAAATATTAACATTAAATAAAAATTGTATACCTTTCTCTTTTTAATGTCTTTTTAGTTTAATTCACAGTTTCCAGCTACATAACCTCAAAGGTAGACATGTTAGAAATATCATATTTTATATTTTAAATCCCAATAACACTATTTCCCTATATGATTCTTTTGAGTACTCAATTGTGGAGAGGAATAGCATTTGAAAATTTTATTTTAGAGACAATGTCATGTACTATTGAAGAGAATTTTGTTGTCAGACTGCCAGCTTTTAAACTTACTCCATCACTTACTAACTGCCTGATTTTGATATATTATCATACCTTACAGTTTTTCTAAATATGTAAACAAACATTTCCTTATAGGATTGTTGTAATAATGTTTAAAAACCTCTATAAACCCAAATCATGTAAAACAGTACCTGAATCATAATTTATTATTATTATTATATTTTAAGTTCTGGGGTACAAGTGCAGAACAATCAATGTTGCTTTAAATAATAGTATACTATTATTTAAAGCATAGTCATATTACATTAAAGATGTTAGCTCAAATTTTATTAACTTTGAAGCTGTTGGAGCTCCGAAAACGATACCTTAAAATTTGGCACTTGGGTATGCTAAGTACTTTGAATTAAAAGATGTGAGAGAAGACTCAGAAGCAAAGGCTTTCTGACCTTCTCCTGCTTCCTTTCTCCATGCTCCTCTTTCTCTCCCAAGTTATATAATCTAGAATTCCTCTTCTCCAACATGGACCATAGAAACTAGAACCCCTCTACTCCAAAGTCAGCCATGAATCTCAGAAATAATTCTTCACCATCCTTCACTTTTCTGTGTAAGATATTGCCGTAAAGGAATTGAATAGCTTTGTCCGTGAGCTGATCACAATGCCCTCATTCCAGAAAGAGTCCAGCCTTATACTTTGGAAGAAGGAATGTCACACAGAGAGGCCTTGCTGGGTTTCCCCACTCAATCTATTACTATTACATGATTTCCTTTTTGTCTAATCACATGTCTCTATGGCTGTTCACTCACTATTGAATCCAAGCATAGAAGTGCACAGTCTTCCCTTGAGTCTTTAGGTCTTCATTTCTTAAGGCTTCTGTGTCATATAAAACTTTCATCAGATAAACATGTTATGCTTTTTTGTTAATATTTCTTTTGTTTTAAGAATGTTAGCTGTGATCCTTATAATGGAAAGGAAATACATTGTACCCTTTCCATCTCTATGAAGCTTTTAAAATTTTGATTTTAATAGTTTGTAATTTAACTTTGGTTTTATTTCTTTATAAAGCCCCTCAGTTAACTCATATATGAGAAACACTCTTATGCATCTTCTAACCCTCTAAGTCATGCAGCTCAATTTAACCTACAAATAAGTACATTCAAGAGGTATGTTGGACAGTATAAAAATTAGCAAATTGTGAGTTTCTGGCAAAAAAGCAATGTAATTTTTTTTATTTGACAGAAGCCTGGGAATCTGCTATCTCTGCTAAGAAGTCACAGAATTTTGAATATAAATAGACCAAAAATTTACTAATATAGTTGAGTAGCTAAAATAAAACTATTACTTTATGAGATAATAGAAACTATAATTATCTGTTTATATACAATTTGTATTTCATCTGCATTTGTTGAACTTTCTCATCTTACTGTTTGTATAATCAGATAAAAATTGGCCTCATTCCATGTATCTAATTACTCATTCATAATTTAACATATACCTTTGACTAACATGAACCTAGTCGAGATTCTTGTTTCCTAGTTTAACTGTAAATGTGAAAACTAGGAAACCAGAAGAAATCTAATGCAAGGAGTCAGTTAAACAGGTGAAAAGGGAGAAAGAGAGACAAATGGTGAAATGGTGAACAATCCAGAGATTGGGAATAGCATAAGCTGTGTTTAGGAGAGAGGTGCTGTTTCTGGAACTCAGGGACTCAGTGAAGTAGATTGTTATAGCAATGGCTTCCATTCTCTTATTTTCATGTCTGTTGCAATGTCATATTGCTGCTCTTCTCATCAATAAAAAAAATCTGTTTTAGTATCCCTTGGGGGGAAATAAAAGATTCTCACTTTTCATAGAACTTCACAAATTCTCCTAACCATCTGGTTCTTAACCCCTTTCTGTATCATTGCATAGATATGAAAACTGAAATAATCTGGCTGAAGTATAAAGTAACAAATTCATAAAGCACTTCCATAAATTGTCCTCTCCTACCCATTAGTTGACTGATGTGATTGATATACTTAGTGCTGTAGTAGCATTTTGTATTTTCTGGTGTCATGAACAAAAGGATTTCATGATGCAGGAGCATATCCTGTACATGTGGTAATGTGGTAATATCATCAAGTGTTTCACTACTTTTACATTAAATAAAAATCTTCTAAAATGATTCTTTCTACATATTTTAAAAACAATTTTGGAAGGCATATCCAATTTAGAAAGGGTTATGGAAAGACTAGATTTTCATTTTTAAGTAAAACCACATTTAAACTAAGTAGGATCTAAATCTGTCTTTAGCATTGGCTGCTTCCCATGATGAATATCTTGAGAAATGGAGAGAATGCAACCTTTTAGGAAAATGTTTCTGCTTGAAATAGTCTTCATTTAATTACATTGCTTAAACACTGACCAATTTGGCTTAGTACATTTTTTTTAAAAAATCTAAATATCTCAGTGTGTGTATTCATCTCGTTTATTAGTCATTTATACCCCCATGGAATCTATATTCATACCAATTACAGAACAAAATTTACATTATAGGACATTATAGAAATTTTCCTAAGAACTCTCCTAATATACCCTCACATTTAACAGCTCAATATTTAAGGTCATTTAACACAACAGTGAACACCACTGCTTCTGGAGCTAGACAGCCTGAAGACCATAGGAAAGTCCTGAGAAGCTTAGGGAAGTTATTTAAATTATTGTTTTCTCAGTTGTTCTTATTCATGAAAAGGGGATGATGTCTAATATTGTGAGAATTAAAGAACGTAGTATATGTAAAATGCATAGAAGAGAAGCTGGTATGTGATAAATTTTCTTTTGCTATTGTTGTTATTCTTATTAATGGGGGGTGGCACAGTTAATTTGCCTTAAGTAAAAACCAGGATTAGTACTTGCAGATAATACTTAGAAACATATTTTTTAGTTATTCATTACATGGTGTTTGGAGGACTGACTGTAACAAGAACTGATGGCTTCTATATTCATTGGTCACAAAGCCACATCCAGAGATAAGACATAGCCCATCTCCTTTAAGTGGCTTGGGTTCTGTAGGAAAGAGGGAGATGAGAGGAGACCTATTCTACTACTTGATTTTCAGCAAGAAAGGAATAGGGCAGGAGAATCAAACAATTATAGGACTGCCCCTTCTGCCTGGCTTCCTCACACCTGAAGATATCAACTAAATGGTACTTTGGCAAATGGAAGAAATTTGTGTTCTCACCTGTTTGTGAATGAACCAGACACAGTTAAGTCTAGATTCATAAAGTTAGCTATTACTGTCATCCTCAAATCAACATTTTGATTCAGTTGAATAGAAATGACAAGAATCAAGTTCTAACATAGTGACCTAACACTCTTTTAGCAGTAATGTTTCAGAAGCCAAAGACAAGCAAATCATAACAAACAGTCTCTCAGACAACAGTGCAAACGAGTTAGAACTTGGAATTCAGAAACTAACTCAGAACCACACAGCTTCATGGAAACTGAACAACTGGCTCTTGAATGTTGATTGGATAAACAATGAAATGAAGGCAGAAATAAAGAAGTTCTTCAAAACCAGTGAGAGTGAAGACACAACATACCAGAATCTTTGGGACGCATTTAAAGCAGTATCTAGAGGAAAATATATACCAATAAGTGCCCATATGAGAAGAGTGGAGAAATCCAAAATTGACACCCTAACGTCAAAACTGAGAGGTACAGGAGCAAGATAAAAAAAAAAACTCAAAACCTAGCAGAAGATAAGAAATAACTAAGATCAGAGCAGAACTGAAGGAGATAGAGACATGAAAAACCCTTCAAAAAATCAATAAATCCAAGAGCTGGTTGTTTGAAAAGATCAACAAAATAGACCAACAGCCAGACTGATGAAAAAGAAAAGAGAGAACAACCAAATAGATGCAATAAAAAACGATAAAAAGGAAATCACCGAAGATTCCACAGAAATTCAAACCATCATCAGAGAATATTACAAACAACTCTATGCACATAAACTAGTAAACCTGGAAGAAATGGATAAATTCCTGGACACCTGTGTCCTCCCAAGCCTAAACCAGGAGGAAGCTGAAACTATGAATAGACCAATAACAAGGTCTGAAGTCAAAGCAGCAATTAAGAGCCTACCCCCCAAAAAGCCCAGGTCCAGATGGGTTCACAGCCAAATTCTACCAGACACACAAAGAGGAGCTGGTACCATTTCTTCTGAAACTATTCCAAATAATCCAAAAAGAGGGAATCCTTTCCAAATCATTTTATGAGACCAACATCATCCTGATACCAAAACCCGGCAGAGACTCAACAAGAAAAGAAAACTTAAGGCCAATATCCATGATGAACATAGATGCAAAAATCCTTAATAAAATATTGGCAAGCCGATTGCAACAGCACATCAAAAAGCTTATTCATCATGATCAAGTAGGATTCATCCCAGGGATGCAAGGCTGGTTCAACATATGCAAGTCTACAAACATAATTCACCACATAAACAGAACCAAAAACAAAAACCACATGATTATCTCAATTGATGCAGAGAAGGCCTTTGACAAAATTCAACAGCCCTTTATGCTAAAAACCCTCAATAAACTCGGTATTGATGGAACGTATCTCAAAATAATAAAAGCTATTTATGACAAACCAACAGCCAATATCATACTTAATGGGCAAAAACTGGAAGCATTCCCTTTGAAATCTGGCACTAGTCAAGGATGCCCTCTCTCACCACTCCTATTCAACATAGTACCAGAAGTTCTAGCCAGAGCAATAAGGCAAGAAAAAGAAATAAAGTGTATTCAAATAGGAAACGTGGACGCCAAATTGTCTCTATTTGCAGATGACATGATAGTATATCTAGAAAACCCCAACACCTCAGCCCAAAAGCTCCTGAAACTGATAAGCAACTTCAGCAAAGTCTCAGGATATAAAATCAATGTGTAAAAACCACAACCATTCCTATACACCAATAACAGACTTAAAGAGAACCAAATCAAGAATGAACTGCCATTCACAATTGCTACAAAGAGAATAAAATACCTAGGAATACACCTTACAAGGAAGGTAAAGAACCTCTTCAAGGAAAACTACAAACCACTGCTCAACGAAATAAGAGAGGATACAAACAGATGGAGAAACATTCCATGTTCATGGTTAGGAAGAATCAATATCATGAAAATGGCTATATTGCCCAAAGTAATTTACAGAATCAAAGCTATCCCCATCAAGCTACCATTGACTTTCTTCATAGAACTGGAAAACCCACCTTGAACTTTATATGGAACCAAAAGAGAGCCCACATAGCCAAGTCAATCCTAAGCAAAAAGAACACAGCAGGAAGCATCACACTACCAGACTTCAAACTATACTACAAGGCTATAGTAATCAAAACAGCATGGTACTGGTTCCAAACCAGAGACATAGACCAATGGAACAGAACAGAGGCATTGGAGGCAACACAGCATATCTACAACCATGCAATATTTAGAAACCTGACAAAAATAAGCAATGGGGAAAGGATTCCCTGTTTAATAAATGGTGTTGGGAAAACTGGCTAGCCATGTGCAGAAAGTAGAAACTGGACCCCTTCCTGACACCTTACACTAAAATTAACTCCAGATGGATTAAAGACTTAAACATAAGACCTGGCACCATAAAAACCCTAGAAGAAAATTTAGGCAAAACCATTCAGGACATAGGAGTAGGCAAGGACTTCATGACCAAAACACCAAAAGCATTGGCAACAAAAGCCAAAATAGACAAATGGGACCTAATCAAACTCCACAGCTTTTGCACTGCAAAAGAAACAGTCACTAGAGTGAATTGGCAACCAACAGAATGTGAAAAAATCTTTGCAGTTTACCCATCTGACAAAGGGCTGATATCCAGAATTTACGAAGAACTAAACAGATTTACCAGAAAAAAACAAACAAGCCAATACAAAAATGGGCAAAGAATATGAACAGACACTTTACAAAAAAAGACATACATGAGGCCAACAAACATATGAAAAAATGCCCATCATCACTGGTAGTTAGAGAGATGCAAATCAAAACCACATTGTGATACCATCTCACCCCAGTTAGAATGGCGATCATTAAAATATATGGAGACAACAGATGCTGGAGAGGATGTGGAGAAATAGGAACACTTCTACACTAGTGGTGGGAGTGTAAATTAGTTCAACCATTGTGGAAGACAGTGTGGTGATTCCTCAAGGACCTAGAAATAGAAATTCCATTTGACCCAGCAATCCCATTACTGGGTATATATCCAAAGGACTATGAATCGTTCTATTATAAGGACACATGCACACGAATGTTCATTGCAGCACTGTTTACAATAGCAAAGAACTGGAACCAACCCAAATGCCCAATGATGATAGACTGGACTGGGAAATTATGGCACATATGCACCATGGAATGTTATGCAGCAATCAAAAATGATGAGTTTGCGTCCTTTGTAAGGGCATGGATGAATCTGGAGAACATCATTCTCAGCAAACTGACACAAGAACAGAAAAAGAAATACCGCATATACTCACTCATAGGTGGGTGAGAAAAATGAGAACACATGGACACAGGGAGGGGGTCTACTACACACTGTGGTCTATTGGGGGGAATGGGGGAGGGACAGTGGGGGGCCTGGGGAGGGATAGCCTGGGGATGAATGCCAAGTGTGGGTGAAGGGGAGGAAGGCAGCAAAACACACTGCCATGTGTGTACCTATGCAACTATCTTGCACGTTCTGCACATGAACCCCAAAACCTATAATGCAACAAAAATTAAAAAAAAAAAAGAAATTCCATTTGAGCCAGCAATCCCATTACTGGGTATATATCCAAAGGAGTATAAATCGTTCTACTATAAGGACACATGCACACGAACGTTCATTGCAGCACTGCTTACAATAGCAAAGACCTGGAACCAACCCAAATGCCCATCGACGATAGACTGGACTGGGAAAATGTGGCACATATACACCATGGAATATTATGTTGCCATCAAAAACGATGAGTTCGTGTCCTTTGTAGGGACATGGATCAATCTAGAGATCATCATTCTCAGCAAACTGACACAGAACAGAAAACGAAATACCACATATTCTCACTCATAGGTGGGTGATTAACGATGAGAACACATGGACACAGGGAAGGGGAGTACTACACACTGGGGTCTATTGGGGGGAATAGGGGAGGGATAGTTCGGAGGGGGGGAGCAGGGGAGTGATAGCATGGGGAGAAATGCCAAATATGGGTGAAGGGGCAGAAGGCAGCAAAACACACTGCCATGTGTGTACATATGCAACTATCTTGCATGTTCTGCACATGTACCCTAAAACCTAAAACACAATAAAACATAAAAAATTAAAAAAAATTTTAAAAAGATAAGCATCAACGTTTATAAAATGACTGAATGTTGCCATAATTAGAAACATCACATCAGTAAAAATAACAAAGAACTTTAAAATGCTTTCTTAGATTAAAACATAAAGTATCAATTTAGTGAATACCGCATGTGTTCTAATCACATTCTCAACATTAGACCTCACTTGATTTCATTCCAGTAGCTCCATTTTCCTGGCCTAATAAGCTCTTTTCATGATATATAAGGAATTCAATGTTTCTAGTACACCCAGAAAAATAGTTGATCTTGGCCTCCCTTTTATACAAAGTATTTATAACCGTAAGTAATTGTGCTGATAGCTAAAATTCCCACTGTTCTTTTCCACAAAAATTGATGTTGCTTTATTATATGTATCCCTTGCCTTTGCTTGTAGGACCACTGCCTACCAAATAGCAGTCATTTCTTTTCAATAAAGCCTGGAAAGTTCAGCACAGAAAAATTAAAGCCCTTTTTCTTTTTTTGAAGTGCATCGTCCTGGTAGAGAGTGAGTCAAAATGCTAGAACTAGAAAACTTTCTGGTTTTATTTGGGAAAATTTTTCTTCCTATTGATACCCTTAATGATAACTGGGTAATGGAAATGAGTGAGCTGGGATGGGGATGAGGTTCTGAGTGTTTCTAAAAGGTAATGGAAGGGAATTTTGCTGGCAGTCTTAGGTCTTTGCTCCCTAATGCCAAAATTCCATTGGGAAATATGTGAGCACATGACTGCCATCAATTCTAAAACATCCAGATAAAGCACTCTTGTTCTATATCTGTATATAACCCTTTTACACAGGACAGTTTGGGAGATATATTGAATAAAAAGATGAAATAAATGGGGGAAAATGCAATTGATAAGGCAAACAAAGATCATATGAGATCAATAGGGGATTGGATACAGGACAGGGAAGAAAGGAAGGATGAAAGCTTAAGGTGAGATTATCCTACCAGAGAGGTTACCAGATTTGTGATGGAGAGGAGTTGCTGGAAGACAAAATGATATTGGGAACAGACATAATAAAAGTAATTTAAAAATAAACATTGACATATTTACTTTGGTGTCACAAAATACATTGTTTATGTTTTGTTTTCATAATAGTTTTTATTCTTGGTCCTTTTCTGGCTCAGCATTTGTTTAAATTTCTGGTTATATTTTACAGTCAAACCACAATATTTCTGGGGAAGAAACATAAAATATGTAATCAGGGTCAGGATTTGAGTCCCTGCCCTGGCCCTCACTATCTTTGTCATCTTGTTTGAGATGCTATAAATTCATATTTTCAAAATAAGCTTTTTTACAATACAGAGTTTATATGGTTTCTTAAAGATTACATAATATAGATAGAAAGTGCTTTTAAAATATAAACTGTTAAGCTGATATATGTTGCCTTAAAAATAGGGTGAAATGTAAGATTCCTGTGGTGGTTTTATCTATTCTAGTTAGTTAGACCTCTGAAAAATCCCCATGTTACTTACCAAATCTAGGTTTGGTTCTGCTTGAGCCCTTTCATTCTTCTGTTAGCTGAGGGTTGCTGCAGTGTTACAGCACTGGAATTTTATAGATAAGTCAGGGATCTGGTCCTGGGCATAGATCCCATGTTAAAGAGATGAGTTCTAAGATCTCTGATTGTGTCCAGAAGAGTCAACCGCAGGCATTCAAGCCAACAGCTGATGTAGTCGAGCGTTCTCTGGAGCCTTGGCACTAACATCCTGAAGACATCCGTATCCAAATATATTTTGTCATCTGCCAGGAGGTTCTAATGGCTTCACAGGACAAACTTCCAAGCTTTCCTTTTCAGTCTTCTTCTATCTAGCCATTCCAGCTCAACTCAAAACAGTTAGAGTAGTTTAATATCACTGGGGCCCTGTCCCAAACCACCTTTTTTTCTCATTTTTGCTCTCTCTATTCAAGTTTTTAGCCAAAGATTTGTTTACTGCTTTCCCTCTACAAGTGAAACTTTTTTTCTACTCTTAATTAGTCATGATTAACAGCTATCATCGTAATTGTAGCCAAAGTGAAAGAAGTACTCTAAAGTAATTCTAAAACCCAGCTCTAGTGCCCAGGCAGCTCTCTGCAGCTGAGATAAAGGCCACATGTTTAGTCTGCCACCTCCATGGAGATGCCATTATAGAGAAGAACTCACCTTGGCCTATTCTCAAAACATAATTCCTGTTTAAAGTCAAAGAGTGGTCACACATTTTCATATCAAGTTGCTGAAGATTTAAAAACAAATACACACACACACATACACACACACACACACACACAAATCAAAACAACATCACAAAGGCCTCTGTTATTTTTTCCTCTTAAAATTGATGGTGTTTTAGCTTCTTATTGCTATCAAAATAATGGTCTTCCTCTAAACACACAGATTATTTTTAAATTATTGGCATGGGGTTATTTGGCTCTGATTTTATGGTAAATTACTAATTTTTAAGTGAAAATTTGTCTATAATTAGTGACCACAATCGGAGTTTTTTAACCATCAATAAAAGCAAAGTTTACTTGGTCTTTCAATACACACATTTTGCTATATATCTATGTTATCTATTTACTTTTGTGATATTTATGCATAACAGTGAAAAAAAGAGCACTTTTTCTAAGTCTTTGAGCGTTATTTTTTTTTCTTATTCTCAGAAAAAGTTGTCAGATGTGTTCCGATGTCCACAGCCTCATTTCATCTTCAAATGCTCTTTGAACCTGGCCTCTGTGGAGATGCTTAGAGGAAGGTAGCAGGAAACAATAGGGAATGGATATATGCTATTACTCTATATCTTTTGAAATATTTGTGAAATTTCTAGTCTTTATACAATAGTTTATTAAAAAGTATCTCTCTCATCAGCACTAGAAATTGTATAAGAAACTGGATGCATTACTCCAATATTACTGATTTGGTATTGAGAGCTTTTAAAACTCATCTTTGCTTCCATCAATAATACTGACTTTTTACAGGTCTCAGGTTTGGGTCTTGTTCTAATCTTATGGACTATAGTTTCCAAGATATTCATTATTGAATTGTAAGCTACAACTACAAATATCAGTGAAAAAGTTTTCAATTCCACCTAGAATCTGTGACCATAGTTTTAGCGAAATCTGCTCCTTTATTATTAGTATTCTTCTATAGGAACTAGCCATTTTTACTGCATTTTCAACAGGATTTAATTCTAAGACTTCAGATATTTCACAGAGATCAAAGTTTGTCCTCAACATTTTTCAAAAAGTAAAGTAAAAACAGTTTGCGTGGGAAATCATGGTTTTCTTGTTCCCATGAAACTTTGATTTTTTTCACTTCAAGCTTATTAGCATTCCCTAAAGTTACAGCAACAACAATGCTGATACAATGCAAAGTACATATTTGGCAATTACCAAGTTACTTGGTCTGATAGGTTCCGACAAATGATATATGGCCCTCAGAATGTTTTCTGGGTTATTTTTCTTCTCAACTGATATTATATAACAATTACATTAGCAAATAAAGGATTCCAAAGCAAACATTTTAAATATTTAAAGCTCAAATGACTAAAGTATATTACAAATAATATATATATATATATATACTACTTCAATCAATCAGAAAGATACTGTATGCAAAATTCAATCTTACTTTGCTGTCATTATATTTGAATCAATTCCTTAAAAGTTGGTTAATGAAAAGTGAAAAACTTCATTTTGTGTTTATGGATGCACATCTAATGCGGAAGATTTTATTTTCATAATCACCTCTAATATTATCTTTTCTGAGTGCATATTTAGTAAATTATATGAAGAATGAAACATGCATTATCTCATATAATCTTCACAAAAGTGCCAAGCCAAGATAATAAAGCAGATTGCTTGAGTTCACAGCCTTTTTCTCACACTCACCAGCTGTGTGACACTTAGGAATCACTTCAACTTTCTGTGACTCCATTTTCTTGTCCATAAAATCAGAATGATGATAATTGTATCTGTTCATATAGGGCAGCTGTGAGAATAAACTATGATAAGTCACATGAAATACTTAAGGGTCTAACACCTAGTAAGCCCTTTATAAATGCTATAAATGCTACTCTTGAAATGATATAATTGTTATTATTATTGCATTTCATGGATGAAGAAAATAAGTATTACTTTAAAGAACGTTTCCATGAGCACACAGACAATAGATTATGTAGATGGGATTTTAACACATATGAATATGATTTTAAAACCAGAGTTCTTGATTCTTTTGCTCTCCCTCAGTGCTGGTGAACTGTTTTCCATTGATAGACCAAATAGAGATTTTCAGAAACATCTTAGCTATGTTGTTCATTCTATTGTGAAACAAAATGTTTGTTCAAATAAATAGCCTTTGTTGTTCCAGCCAATCAATATTTCTTTTATTTCACTCAAAATTTTAAAAAATTATGCTAATTTGGGTGTTCATATATTTTTAACACTTTACATTGTTTATTTAATAATAGAAAGTAAATGGCATATACTTAATATTATTGTCTGAAGAAATTTTATGTGTTAAATTCATAAATATTTGAAAATCAGGAATTCTTAACTGCTCATTATTCACTTTTTAAGGTAAATGTTGTTTGTAGTATTATTCATCTAACTGGGTTTTTTCTAGATGTACAGAAATCATAAAAAACATATTTTTTAAAAGAAAGATTTGAGTCTCTTGATCTACTCTGTTATATATTATGTCATTCTATCACACAAATTCTGTGTATGTATCTTACTTATCAGCATGTTAATGGTAACCATGAAAGCTAAGAATCCTTTGAAATATTCTCTGAATATACAGTTTATTCCCAATCCCTAACCCATTCCCAAATGCCTAGTACAAATGTCCCGTGACTTTTACTTTTATAATTCTCTATTGCCTCCAATCTTTGTGTTAAAAAATCAGTTATCTTTTCCACTGCCTTTTAAAATTTCATTTAAATTTAGACACCATAAGCCTTTTTTTAACACCTCATAAAAACAGGCATTAACCTTCTTATATATCTTTCAGTATCCCATGGAAATGAAACAAAGAGCAAATATAACTTTAAAAACACAATGTGTTTAATAACAACAGCAAAAGATTTAAAGGCAAACGGATGGATGCATTCAGAGCAATTGTCAGAAACTCAAATGCTATTTTTAAGTTTAAAAGTTAAGAGCCTAGAGTTAAAAGATTACTTCAAAGAATATTAGAAAATATGGCACTTTAATAAAGTTTGTAATTTAAGAGACAATATTTTGAGAAAAAATGTATTTTATGACAAAAAGTTTTCAAGTATAATGCCAATCTAAAATAAATTAACATGAGTTACTTTTATCTGTATCTTTCACTATTTCTCTCTCAATTTATATGCCTCACTAGGTGCAAGATTTATATATTATGTATAATTTTTATATATTTATATTATGTTTAATTTATATATGTATAGCTTTCCAATTTTTGAGTCTCTACTAGATGTAAGTGGTGGTTGCTGACTAGAGTAATTATTTGCTTTTTTTCCTCATTATGATGTTATTTATGTATTTCATTCACTTTTTCACTCTCTTTTTCCCAAAAAAAGATCTCAGGCCAGGTGATAGATACACTCATACACTCATACACACATATACATAAACCTATATAATATACCCACTACAATAAAGATAATGTAGATATGAATCATTCCCCAAAATGTCACTGTTTTCTTAACTTCTTTTGTAAACTCCTCTTCCTACCTATAGTTATATGTTCCATCCACAGACAACCACTTATCTTCTGTTTTCAAATATTTTTGTGCATTTTCTAAACATTTGTATAAGTAAAACTATAAAGGATATGCCATTTTATGTCTGCTTTCTTTCACTCAGCATAATTGTTTTGAGACAGATTCATGTTGTTGTATGCCTTACTACACAATTCCTCTAAATTGCTGAGTATTTTCCCGTTGTGTAGACATACCACAGTTTGCTTATTCATTCACCTGTGGTTGTGTGACATCTGGGTTTTTTTAAGTTTGTGGATATTACAATAGAGCTACTACGGACATTTATATGCACATCTTTGCGTAGACATATGCTTTTATTTCTTTGGATCAAATACGTAAGTGTGAAGTGAGTAGGTTGCATAGTAGGTGTATGTTTAACTTTTTAAGGAACTATCATACAGGTTTCCAAAGTGGTTGTATAATTTTAGATTGCCATCAGTAGTATATGAGAAATCCAATTTTCTGGATCCTTGCCAACAATTGGTATGATTCGAAGTTTTAATTTAAGACAGTCTCTTAAGTATGTAGTAGTACCTAATTTCATTTCTCTAATGCCTTATGATATTGACCACATGCTATTTTGCAATTAACATGTCTTCTTTACTGAAGTGTTTATACATTACTTCGTTTGTAGGCTAGTTGGCTATAATTTATCCAAAGATCATAAATAAAATGGATACAATGTATCTTGGGACATGGAAATAAAAAGTGTAACTATAACACAAAGCCTGGAAAAAAAAAGGTAGGATAAAAAGAACAGGAATAAACTGAAAGTTCCTCTTCATCCTCCATACCCAAGGGCAAGATGATATCATCAAATGGTTGGTTCTGTGTGAAGTGAGTTGCCTGCTTGTAGAGGTGGTTAGAGAAAATAGTGTCAGAACAATTTAGAACAAATCAAAATAATCATCTATATCGTGAATACTGTATCACCTACTCTCTAAATAGAAAGGAATACAAGCTACATCAGAGTCTTTAACTCACACTTTGAAATAATATCATCTAAGCTAACTGACTTATCTGGAAAAAATTTGCTCCCAGAAAAATTTATGGTAATTTTTACTAAAACACTGGTCTTGTAACTGAACACAGGTCTAGATGCTCATTGTCTGGAGAGTCCAATCAACATAAACAAGGTCTGGTAGAAAGAAAGTGAATTTATTAACTAAAGCTAGTAAATGGGTAAGCAACCAGATTCCTACCCAAACTAACTGTTTGAATTTCCATGAGGTCGGGAGGTAAGTATGGGTTTAAAATTGGAAAACTTGATGAGGAAGACATGTAAGAATTGAGCTGAGTACAAATCCATGTGTCTTGTTCTAGTGGCTATCTTGGGTTTTAGTCTGCCTGGATCTCAGACTGAGGACAATGCCTTTGAGTCTTGTTCTGGTGGCTGTCTTGGCTCCCAGTCCACCTGAACCCCAAGTTGACTTTGGCTCAACAATGGCTGGATGGTTAATTAGCTGTCTTCAATTGGCCTCTGAAATTTTGCCACTGTGTCTTCAGATATCTGTCTGTCTTAAGATTATCCCCTGAAACTTCTAAGAAGACACATAGTGGCTGGAAAGATGGCTGAATGGGAAGAGCTTCGATCTGCAGCATCCAGTGAGATCAATGCAGAAGTCAAGTGATTTCTGCATTTCCAGTTGAGGTACCTGGCTCATCTCATTGGGACTGGTTAGACAGTGGGTGCAGCCCATGGAGGCTGAGCCAAAGCAGGGTGGGGCATTGCTTTACCCAGGAAGCACAAGGGGTCAAGACACTCCCTCCCCTAGTCAAGGGAAGCCATGAGGGACAGTCCATTCCTGCCCAGATACTACACTTTCCCCAAGGTCTTCACAACCTGTATACCAGCAGATTTCCTCGGATATGTATGCCTGGACTCTGGGTTTCTAGCACAAAACTAGGCAGCCATTTGGGTAGAGATCAAGCTAGCTAACTATTCTAAATATATATGCACCCAATACAGGAGCACTCAGATTCATAAAGTAAGTTGTTAGAGACTTACAAAGAGGCTTAGACTCCCACACAATAATAGTGGGAGAATTTAACACCCCACTGTCTATATTAGACACATCAACGAGATAGAAAATTAACAAGGATATTCAGAACTTGAACTGAGCTCTGGGTCAAGTGAACCTAATAGACATCTACAGAACTTTCCACACCAAATCAACAGAATATATGTGAGTTTCAGCACCACATCACATTTATTCCAAAATTGACCACATAATTGGAAGTAAAACAGTCCTCAACAAATGCAAAAGAACAGAAATCATAATAAACAATCTCACAGAACACAGTGTAATCAAATTAGAACTCAGGATTAAGATATTCAACCAAAAACACACAACTACATGTAAACTGAACAACCTGCTCCTGAATGACCACTGGGTAAATAAATAAATTAAAGCAGAAATAAATAAGTTATTTGAAACCAATGAGGACAAAGACACACATACCAGAATCTCTGGGACACAGCTAATGCAATGTTTAGGGGGAAATTTATAGCACTGAATGCTCACAGGAGAAAGAAGGAAAGATCTAAAATTGATGCCCCAACATCACAATTAAAAGAACTAGAGAAGCAAGAGAAAACAAATTCAAAACTAGCATAATACAAGAAATAACTAAGACAGAGCAGAACTGAAACAGATAGAGGCATTAAAAATCCTTTAAAAAATTAACAAATTCAGAAGCTAGACTTTTGGAAAAGATTAACGAAATAGATAGGTCACTAACCAGACTAATAAAGAAGAAAAGAGAGAATATTCAAATAGACACAATAAAAAAATGATAAAGGGAATATCACCACTGATCCCACAGAAATACAAACTACCATCAGGGAATGCTATAAACACCTCTGTGCAAACAAACTAAAAAATATAGAACAAATGAATAAATTCCTGGATATTCACATCCTATGGAGACTAAACTAGAAAGACATAGAATCCCTAAATCCCTAGATAGACCAATAACAACTTCTGAAGTTGAGACAGCAATTAATAGCCTAGTAACAACAACAACAATAAAACAAAATGTAGGACCAGACAAAGTAATTATAGATTCTAATGCTTAACTGGAAACTGCACCCCTTTCTTACACCTTATACAAAAATTAGCTGAAGATGAAATAAAAACTTAAACCTAAAACCTAAAACCATAAAAAGCCTAGAAGAAAACCTAGCTGATACCATTCCAGACATAGGCATGGGCAAAGGCTTCATAACTATAACACCAAAAGCAATGGCAACAAAAGCCAAAATTGACAAATGGGATCTAATTAAACTAAAGAGCTTCTCACCACATCACATTAATGTTTATTCTCATTTCCATAAGACTATGGAACATATCAATTGTGGTAGTTTTAATATATTTTTTTTCTTTGCAGATTTTTTCTGTTGAAGTGTTGGTAAATGACAACACTAACAAAACGAGCAGTTAATAAAATAATACAAAAAAAAAATCAGTCCATCATTATCTCACTTATACCCTGATCTTGGCTATTATATATTTTTAAAATTATTTATTTTTATTGCATTTTAGGTATGGGGGTACATGTGGAGAACATGCCAGATAGTTGCATAGGTACACACATGGCAGAATGATTTTCTGCTTTCCTCTCCTTCACCCACATTTGACATTTCTCCCCAGGCTATCCCTCCCCAGCTCCACCCCTGCTGCCCTTCCCTATTCCCCCCAATAGACTCCAGTGTGTAGTGCCCCCTTCCCTGTGTCCATGTGTTTTCATTATTCCTCACCTGCCTATGACTGAGAATATGTGGTATTTCATTTTCTGTTCTTGTGTCAGTTTGCTGAAAATGATGTTCTCCAGATTCATTTATGTCCTTACAAAGGACACAAACTCATCATTTTTGATTGCTGCATAATATTCCATGTTGTATATGTGTCACATTTTCCCAGTCCAGTCTATCATCGATGGGCATTTGGGTTGGTTCCAGGTCTTTGCTATTGTAAACAGTGCTGCAATGAACATTCGTGTGCATGTGTCCTTATAGTATAATGATTTATAGTCCTTTGGATATATACCCAGTAATGGGATTGCTGGGTCAAATGGAATTTCTATTTCTAGGTCCTTGAGGACTCGCCACACTGTCTACCACAATGGTTGAACTAATTTACACTTCCACCAACAGTGTAAGAATGTTGCTATTTCTCCACATCCTCTCCAGCATCTGTTGTCTCCAGCTTTTTAATGATCGCCATTCTAACTGGCCTGAGATGGTATCTCAATGTGGTTTTGATTTGCATCTCTCTAATGACCAGTGATGATGAGCATTTTTTCATGTGTTTGTTGGCCTTATGTATATCTTCTTTTGTAAAGTGTCTGTTCATATCCTTTGCCCATTTTTGAATGTTTTTTTTTTTTTTTTTTTTTTTTTTTTTTTTTCTGTAAATCTGTTTGAGTTCTTTGTAAATTCTGGATATCAGCCCTTTGTCAGATGGGTAAACTGCAAATATTTTTTTTTTCCATTTTGTTGGTTGCCAATTCATTCTAGTGACTGTTTCTTTTGCCGTGCAAAAGCTGTGGAGTTTGATTAGGTCCATTTGTCTATTTTGGCTTTTGTTGCCATTGCTTTTGGTGTTTTGTTCATGAAGTCCTTGCCTACTCCTATGTCCTGAATGGTTTTACCTAGATTTTCTTCTAGGATTTTTATGGTGCCAGGTCTTATGTTTAAGTCTTTAATTCATCTGGAGTTGATTTTAGTGTAAGGTGTCAGGAAGGGGTCCAGTTTCTGCTCTCTACACATGGCTAGCCAGTTTTCCCCACACCATTTCTTAAACAGGCAATCCTTTACCCATTGCTTGTTTTTGTCTGGTTTATCAAAGATTATATGGTTGTAGATATGTTGTGTTGCCTCTGATGCTTCTGTTCTATTCCATTCATCTTTATCTCTGTTTTGGTACCAGTACTGTGCTGTTTTAATAACTGTAGCCTTGTAGTATAGTTTGAAGTCTGGTAGTGTGATGCCTCCCGCTGTGTTCTTTTTGCTTAGAATTGACTTGGCTATGTGGGCTCTCTTTTGGTTCCATATGAAGTTCATGGTGGTTTTTCCAGTTCTGTGAAGAAATTCAATTGTAGCTTGATGGGGATAGCATTGATTCTGTAAATTACTTTGGGCAGTATAGTGATTTTCATGATATTGATTCTTCCTAACCATGAACATGGAATATTTCTCCATCTGTTTGTGTCCTCTCTTATTTTGTTGAGCAGTGGTTTGTAGTTTTCCTTGAAGAGGTCTCTTACATTCCTTGTAAGTTGTATTCCTAGGTATTTTATTCTCTTTGTAGCAATTGTGAATGGCAGTTCGTTCTTGATTTGGTTCTCTTTAAGTCTGTTATTGGTGTATAGGAATGCTTGTGATTTTTACACATTGATTTTATATCCTGAGACTTTGCTGAAGTTGCTTATCAGTTTCAGAAGTTTTTCAGCTGAGGTGATGGGGTCTTCTAAATATACTATGTCATCTGCAAATAGAGACAATTTGGCTTCCTTCTTTCCTATTTGAATACCTTTTATTTATTTTTCTTGTCTGATTGCTCTGGCTAGAACTTCCGGTACTATGTTGAATAGGAGTGGTGAGAGAGGGCATCCTTGTCTAGTGCCAGATTTCAAAGGGAATGCTTCCAGATTTTGCCCATTCAGTATGATGTTGGCTGTTGGTTTGTCATAAATAGCTTTTATTACTTTGAGATATGTTCCAGCAATACCGAGTTTATTGAGGGTTTTTAGCACAAAGGGCTGTTGAATTTTGCCAAATGCCTTCTCTGCGTCAATTGAGATAATCATGTGGTTTTTGTTTTTGCTTCTGTTTATGTGGTGAATTATGTTTATAGACTTGCATATGTTGAACCAGCCTTGCATCCCCGGGATGAATACTACTTGATCATGATGGATAAGTTTTTAAATGTGCTGTTGCAATCGGTTTGCCAGTATTCTATTGAAGATTTTTGCATCTATGTTCATCATGGATATTGGTCTAAAGGTTTCTTTTCTTGTTGAGTCTCTGCCGGGTTTGGTTATCAGGATGATGTTGGTCTCTTAAAATGATTTGGGAAGGATTCCCTCTTTTTGAATTATTTGGAATTGTTTCAGAAGGAATGGTATCAACTCCTCTTTGTGTGTCTGGTAGAATTCGGCTGTGAACCCATCTGGACCAGGGCTTTTTTTGTGTGGTAGGCTCTTAATTGCTGCCTCAACTTCAGACCTTGTTATTGGTCTATTCATAGTTTTGGCTTCCTCCTGGTTTAGGCTTGGGAGGACACAGGCGTCCAGGAATTTATCCATTTCTTCCTGGTTAACTAGTTTATGTGCATAGAGTTGTTTGTAGTATTCTCTGATGATGGTTTGAATTTCTGTGGAATCTTTGGTGATTTCCCCTTTATCGTTTTTTATTGCATCTATTAGGTTGTTCTTTCTTTTCTTTTTTACCAGTCTGGATAGTGGTCTGTCTATTTTGTTGATCTTTTCAAAAAGCCAGCTCTTGGATTTATTGATATTTTGAAGGGTTTTTCGTGTCTTTATCTCCTTCAGTTCTGCTCTGATCTTAGTTATTTCTTGTCTTCTGCTAAGTTTTGAGATTTTTTGATCTTGGTCCTCTAGCTCTTTCAATTTTGGTGTTCAGGTGTCAATTTTGGATTTCTTCACTCTTCTCATGTGGGCACTTATTGCTATGTATTTTCTTCTACAGAGTGCTTTAAATGTGTCCCAGAGATTCTGATATGTTTTGTCTTTGTTCGCATTGGTTTCAAAGAACTTTTTTATTTCTGCCTTCATTTCACTGTTTATCCAGTCAACACTCAAGAGCCAGTTGTTCAGTTTCCATGAAGCTGTGTGGTTCTGAGTTAGTTTCTGAATTCTGAGGTCTAACTTGATTGCACTATGGTCTGAGAGACTGTTTGTTATGATTTCAGTTGTTTTGCATTTGCTGAGGAGTGCTTTACTTCCAATTATGTGGTCAATTTTGGAGTAGGTATAATGTGGTGCTGAGAAGAATGTATATTCTGTGGATTTGGGGTGGAGAGTTTTGTAAATGTCTATCAGGTTTGCTTGTTCCAGGTCTGAGTTCAAGCCCTGGATATCCTTATTAATTTTCTGTCTGGTTGATCTGTCGAATATTGACAGTGGAGTGTTAAAGTCTCCCATTGTTATTGTGTGGGAGTCTAAGTCTCTTTTTAAGTCGTTAAGAACTTGCCTTATATATCAGGGTGCTCCTGTATTGGGTCCATATATATTTAGGATCGTTAGCTCTTCTTGTTGTATTGATCCTTTTGCCATCATTTCATGTCCTCCTTTGTCTCTTTTGATATTTGTTGCTTTAAAGTCTATTTTACAAGAGACGAGAATTGCAACTCCTGCTTTATTTTTGCTCTCTATTTGCTTGGTAAATCTTCCTCCATCCCTGTATTTTGAACCTTTTTGTATCCTTGCATGTGAGATGGGTTTCTGGGATACATCATGCCAATGGATTTTGGCTTTTTATCCAATTTGCCAGTCTGTGTCTTTTGATTGGTGCATTTAGCCCATTTACATTTAGGGTTAATATTGTTATGTGTGAATTTGATATTGCCGTTTTGATGCTTGCTGGTTGTTTTGCCCATTAGTTGATGCAGATTCTTCATTTCGTTGATGCTCTTTATTATTTGTATGTTTTTAGAATGGCTGGTACTGGTTGTTCCTTTCTATGTGTAATGCCTCTTTCAGGAGCTTTTGTAAAGCAGGCCTGGTGGTGACAAAATCTCTGAGTACTTGCTTGTTGGCCAAAGATTTTATTCTTTTTTCACTTATGAAGCTCAGTTTGGCTGGATATGAGATTCTGGGTTCAAAGTTCTTTTCTTTAAGGATGTTGAATATTGGCCCCCACTCTCTTCTTGCTTATAGAGTTTCTGTTGAGAGATCTTCTGTGAGTCTGATGGGCTTCTTTTTGTGGGTGACCCGACCTTTCTCTCTGGCTGTTCTTAGTATTTTCTCCTTCATTTCAACACTGATGAATCTGACGATTATGTGCCTTGGTGTTGCTCTTCTTGCAGAATATCTTTGTGGTGTTCTCTGTATTTCCTGGACTTGACTATTGGCCTGCCTTGCTAGGTTGGGGAAATTTTCCTGAATAATATCCTGAAGAGTGTTTTCCAGCTTGGATTCATTCTCTTCATCACATTCTGGTACACCTATCAAACGTAGGTTGGGTCTCTTCACATAGTCCCACATTTCTTGGAGATTTTGTTCATTCCTTTTTGCGCTTTTTTCTCTAATCTTCATTTCTTGTTTTATTTCATTGAGTTGATCTTCAACTTCTGATATTCTTTTTTCTGCTTTGTCAATTCGGCTGTTGAAACTTGTGCATGCTTTGCAAAGTTCTCGTGTTGTGTTTTTCAGCTCCTTCAATTCATTCATATTCCTCTCTAAGTTGTCCATTCTTGCTATCATTTCCTTGAATCTTTTTTCAAATCTTTATTCAAGGTTCTTAGTTTCTTTGCATTGATTTAGAACACGTTCTTTTAGCTCCCTGAAGTTTCTCATTATCCACATTCTGAAGTCTGATTCTGTCATTTCATCACACTCATTCTCTGACCAGCTTTGTTCTGTTGCTGGTGAGGAGTTTTGGTTCTTTGTAGGAGGTGAGGTGTTTTGGTTTTGGGTGTTTTCCTTTTTTTGTGTGCTGGTTTCTTCCCATCTTTGTGGATTTATCCACCTGTCATCTTAGTAGTTGCTGACTTTTCAATTGGGTCTCTGAGTGGACGTCCAGATTGTTGATGATAAAGTATTTCTGTTACTTAGTTTTCCTTCTAACAGTATAGCCCCTCTGCTGTATGACTGCTGAGGTCCACTCCAGGCCCTGCTTGTCTGGGGTACACCTGTAGCAGCTGTGGAACAGTGAGGGATGCTACCAGTTTCTTCTTCTGCTCTCTTTGTCCCAGAATGATGCCCACCAAATATCAGTCTGATTAGTCCTGTTTTGAGGTGACTCTTTGGATATACAGGGGTCAGGGAGCTTCTTGAGGAGATGGTCTGTACTTTATGGGGGCTCAAGTGCTGAACTGTGAGCTCTGTTGTTCATTCAGAACTGTTGGGTGGGTGTGTTTATGTCTGCTACAGCAGAACTTATAAAACCATTTTTCTTTTTTCTCTCAGATGCTCTGTCTCAGGGAGTTATTGCTTTCTTTATGAGTATCTGTTGCACTGTCCTGCCCAGCTAGGAGGCAGTCTAGTCACTATTTGCCTGCCGAGGCTCCACCTGCTACCACAGGGTGTGCTTTGCTGCCACGGGTCTCTGCCCTGCTGCCACAGGGTTCCACCCTACTGTCATGGACTCAACCCTGTTGGCGGAGTCTCTCTGTTATGGCAGGTTGCCTTGGCAATGGCAGGCTGCTTCAGCAATGGGAGTGTACCTCAGTAGGGGTGGAATGTTTCAGTAGTGGCTGGCACCCTTTTCCCACCAAGCTGCACCATCCTGAATTCAGCTGAACCCACAGTGAAACTTTCTACCTCAAGTGTTTCGAATCGCCATTTTGTTTGTCCCTGTTGGGTTGGGACCCACCGAACCTGATCACCTGGCTCCCTGCCTCAGAGTCCTTTCTCTCTCTCTCTCTCTCTCTCTCTCTCTCTCTCTCTCTCTCTCTCTCTTTTAAGTTGAAGAGTTGACTCTCTCACAGGTTTTTCAGTCGCCTGCTAATAGGGCACTGGGATCTGTGTATTTCCCATGCCATGACCCACTGCACCGGCTCAAATCATGCTTCCCAGGAATCTCCTGGTCTGGCTCACTGTCCAAGTCCCATTTAATCAGATGGATATGTTAATCTGCTCTCCCAAATCTCAGATTGCCAGTTTAACAGGGCACCCAGAACAGTGAGTTTTGTGCGGGGTGCTGCTGCTCTGTGGCAATGACCGCACAAGCCGAAAGTGCTGCACTGATGTCCTGTGTCTCTCCTACACCTGGGAATTTCCCCATTTTTTGGGCAACAAAGGTCCATCTGAAAATGTGGCTAGGACTCACTTTCTGTGCCTTCACTGAGAGCTGCAATCCTGAGTTGTTCCTACCGTGCCATCTTTCATAGCAAAAGTTTACCTAGAGATTCAATCCATTCTTGTTTGTTCTTCTGTAAGTGTTTGGGCTGTAAATTTTACTGAAGCAAATAAATTCCTTCTAAAAGGAAGAAGGATGGGAGGAAGGAATAAAAGGAGCAAGGAAAGGAGGAAGGAAAGAAAGAAAGATAAAGGCAGAGAAAGAAAGCTATGACTATCTTTTGCTCCAAAGGAAAGTCAACATGGTCAATCTTGGCCATTATTATCTCACTTATAACCTGATCTTACTTATATCCTTATCTTGGCCTACTGAATTATACTATTCTGAGTTAGAACCTGGTCATATTCATTTTAAAAGAACAATTTAGTTGATTTTTACTACAATTAGGGTACCACTGGTATGGAGGTTAATGATTAGGGTTTAGATGAAATAGACAGTAGAATCAGGGGGCTGAAAGATCTCAGTGCCTGGCAGTGCTTCTTTATTTTTAACACACTACAAAGTTTTCTATATTGATATGATTACACAGAAAATTCCTAAGAGAGAGTTCATAATTTGGATTCAGAAATGGTAATAACCCAAATTTGAAAAATGTATAATTTCAAAATATATAATTTGGTATAACCCAAATTATAATTTGAAAAATTATAATTTCAAGCAAATTTATCAGAAAAATTTGATTTTATTTGAATATTTTAAAATAAATTATTTTATAGTGATTGAATATTACTAGGACATCAAAGAAAATTATTTTTAAAAACTATTTTTGAAAAATATAGTAATATTATTGCTTTTGCTGTTAAATTATTTTGATGTTTGGTCCCCATACATTTCAATTAAAGGAGATTACGTTTATCAAACTGATATTTTTATTCATTAACAGTGCATTTCTCACCTTAATTTCCACCAAGACATACAATGAATGACACATGGCGCTGCCTGCTGATACCTTTAATTGTAGAAGTGCCATTGCCTGCTCATGGAGTAGGCCTATTGGCCCAAGATGGGTTCAGTCTATTTTGATGTATCTAATTACATGATATTACTCTAGTCCTCCCTGTTAGTTTGTTTCATGTTAAACCTATTTGTTTATTATATAAGAAATTACTATATTTTATGCCCAGTTCTTTATGTCTGAGAATTATTACAGAGATTGTATATCTGCTAGGTATTATAATGCAGCTCACATATTGAGAATTTGTTTTAAATGTGAAAAAACGGTAATTACTTTAAAAATTTGATAATATTTACATGTGTGTTAAGACAATTCATTTAATTTCAGGCAAAATTGACAGATTGATTAAGGCTAAGATCTCCTTTGCATTTCAGTAGACTATTAGACCTAGTGAGAGTGCACCAGATGTTTACACTGGGGCCAATGGTTTTTGTTTGGTTGTTTTTGTCTTTTAGTATTACACAAAAGATATCTATTTAATATTTCATTAATAGTTCTGCTTCCAAATTGTTCTCATTTTTCCATTGAAAGGATTGGTTTTCTCTTTCAAATGAAATATAAAAATGTTTTTAGTTTAAGTAATGACATGAAAAATTACCCATTTGTAATACAAATGTACAATTTGAGATAATTCAAAATTCTAACACAAACAGTTTTCTTTTTCTTGAATTAAATAAATATACACAGCATACAAATTCCCTTTAAGAGACCTTAAACCCATTAGTTTTGGGAATATAATATTTAGAACTAGCTTGGAAATTCAACCTGTTGTCATTCTATACAAAATAGATAAGGATAATTACCTAAGATTCCTAAGTTGCTGGCATCACAAGCCAGGATGTTCTTTCTAAAATCCAATTTGATCATTTTCTTCCTTTGCCTCAATCTAAAATGAATATCACCATTTCACTGAAGGACCTTGAACATTTATTTCCTGACTGTCTTCATCCTTTACTAGTTCTCCACATTTATCCTTTGAAGTAGCCATGCATTATGTTGAAACATATATCCATGTGGGCGATGCCTTTCTATCTGTAGTGAACTTCTTATATGTTCTTTATCTAATTCATACAAATCCATCCTTCCAAATTAGAATAAGCCCTTATCTGAGTCCTTCTGTCACCTACTTCCATAAAGCATTGTAGATAAACTGTAACATTTTAATATATCATTTAATAAAGTATAAAACATTTTCATATGCATTATTATTGCTTTATTTGTCTCTCCACTCAACTACTTTGTAAGATTTTTATTGGAAAGAAGCATATCTTGAGTTAATGTCTATCCTGTAATAGCATACTACTTTCAACCAGTGTCCAATAAGTGTTTGGCGAATAAGTAAATATGTGAACAACAGTACCTGACAGATGTTTAGCAAATATTACCAGACAAAAATACTTGAGGAAACAAAAGAAGAAATATCTCCTTTTTATTACAGGTACTCTTTATCAAGATAGTTAAAATAATAGCTATTAAACAAAAATTATGGATTTTATATTTAATATGCATTTTAAAATTCATTGTTATATTACTTCACTCAAAACTCATATTTATCAAAACTCAAAGTTATTATAATATTTGGAAAATGGCCAATACCACCACTACCTAGAAGACAAACCTTGAAGTTTCCTACAATACACATCTTATTAGTGAACATAATCCCTGGTGATATTTTCTCAAGGCTCTTTTAATCATTCAGGATTAAAATTTCAAGATTTCAAATATCATCAAAACAAAACAAAACAAAAGACTAAAATATATAGATTTTCTACTCTGTTTGTAAACTCCTACTTCTGCCTGAATAAATAGCATCTTTAAATGTGTATCTTGTATTTCTAATGTCATAAAGTACATGTAAAATAGTTCTGAATGACATCTGTCACATGCACCTGAATTCAACATTTTGCTATTTCAAATAAAGTACAAATACTTATTTTTAACTGAATAGAATCTATTCTACTTAATTGTAAAATATGTTTCCTCTTGTTTCCTATTTTTAAGTTGCTTATCTACATTAATAATTATAATTATTAATTTTTTAGACTGAAGTGCTAGAAAAAATAATTGAAAGTTAGATAAAGATACATTTTATACCCAACGATCTAAAACATTTGGTCATTATTTGGCAAGACATGTGACAATCTTACTGCTTTAAGAGTTAAGGCTCTAAAACAGAGGAATAGATGGAGAACTTCTACAATAAGATAAATGCAAACCACTGTATCACTTTACCTACAACCAAATATGTCTTTAGAAGATTTTCCAAAACAACCTCCACAATTTCCTATGTATCCTGGTCCTTACTTCTGTTTCTGGCATTTACAGTGGTTCCCGACTTTGGAAATGGCAAAGATAATGTACAGCTAGTCTATGTGAGGTGAGCACTAAAATCTTGGAGCTTAGAGAAGACAATATGCCTATAAGATAGACATTCACAAGGCAGTGCTAGATATTGACAAAGTAACTTCATACCTAGATGCTGTACAAATGTCTTCTGGGAACTTCTAGATATATTGCTCACAAAACTTGGTGTGACTGAATAGAGTAAAATAATTAATAGTGCCAGTTTTAAAACCCATTTTTCTACAGAGGGAGAGTAATAAGTAATTTTATGTTGAGAGTAAAATGAATTTTAATTTGTAATGAAAAAACTGACTTTTTTTTTCTCTTTATAAAGAATAGATATGTGAGCTAAATTTTCTGAAAATAGAAACTATCTTCTTATTTGACCCACAAAATTAAAATAAAAATTATTTGGTTTCATTTATTAACATTGAGGCAATAATGTCTGACAAAAGTATACATATAAATATGAGTTTGCAATTGAAAGCAAAACAGTTATTTGCTGATAATCTGTGTCTCATAAGTTATAAATTTTAAATTTCTAACTAATCAGTATAATTTGTTTTCTTGTTCATCTTCTTTCAAGATGCCTTGGGAAGAACATCACAACTTCACATAGCATTTGTCTCAGAACAGACTTTATGACAATTCTTACAAAATGAGAGTTAGCAAGAACAGAATAGCTTATATTCCTCTATTCTCTCATCCTTAGGAAGCAGGCTAAGGTCTGGGCAATCTTGTGAAAACACAGTGTGAGTGTACATGTCAGTGAGAGTCAATGATAATCTCTCTTATCATAAGAAAATCATCATAAATAATCAGTAAAACATCACTGGTGCTGATTCAAACAGATGATTGAAGGACCAGGTCATCTTGATTTCATGTCCACTCTTTGAATTAGTTGCTTAGAATACTTAGTTGCATAGTACCTTGGGACTTTGGGGCCTATAAGCAGGGATAATTCCTTTTGTCAATAGGAAGACACTAAGTGCACTCAGGGAAGCTTGATTCATACATGTACCTTGCCAGAGGGAAAAAAGGCAATTTCCAATCCCAAGGTAGCCTCCTAGGGTTTTTTTTTTCTCTTCCAGTTCTGTTCAGTGTATCATAACTTAAAAATACATATTTTGATATCTTACAATAATGTGGTAATACCATATGGTGTCAAATACAGTTACATTTTAAGAAATATGACCAAAATCTGGGCTGCATATTTGCAGGGTGAGACCATTCATGTTACCAGAATGTGAGTGGTCAAGGATAGAGACAGGAACAAATTTTATAGTGTAAGGGCTATAGTGGATTACCTTGTGACCTACTCAATACCTCTTTAATATCCTTGGAAACTGAAAAGGCCAAACCTTAACAGTCAGCAACATACCTTAGAGTAAGTCTTACTGTGTTAGTTTTCCAAGGCTGCCATAACAAAATATCACAACTTGCATGGCTTAAAAAATAGAAATTTATTATTATTATTATTTTATTGCATTTTAGGTTTTGGGGTACATGTGAAGAACATGCAAGATTGTTGCATAGGTACACACGTGGCAGTGTGATTTGCTGCCTTCCTCCCCTTCACCTATATCTGGCATTTCTCCCCATGCTATCTTTCCCCAACTCCCCACCCCCTGTTGTCCCTCCCCTATTTCCCCCCAACAGACCCCAGAAAAAAAAAAAAAAGAGTTAGGACAGTGGTTCATGCAAATGATGAAAACTTGAAGTAAGCTTGTAGCTAAATGGGAAATAATAAAGGAGATCTAAGAAATGTGTATTACCTATGGTTTCACATAAAACATAGGGAAGAGATTTCATAAGTCTGTAGAAATATATATTCATTCAACGGACTTGAGAATTACTGAAAGCAGGCAGTGATAAACCAAGGTGTATGATTAGGTGACTGTAGATATATAAAGAAAAGTCTTAAACCAGTATAATAGATTTCTAAACCTATTATATCATAATAATGTTGTAGGAAAGCATCCTCATGAAATTGCTTCAGTAGCTGGACAGATTCTTTTCTTTTCTTTTTTATGTTTCAGGGTACATGTGCAGGCTGTGCATGTTTGTTACATAAGTAAATGTGTGCCATGGTGGTTTGCTGCATCTATCAACCCATCACGTAGGCATTAAGCCCAGCATGCATTAGGTCTTTTCCCTAATACTCTCCAGCCCTGGACAGATCCTTGAGTTCTGTTGTCATATGGTTTGGCTGTGCCCCACCCAAATCTCATCTTGAATTTCCACATGTTGTGGGAGGGACCATGTGGGAAGTAACCGAATTATGGGGGCAAGTTTTTCCTGTGCTGTTCTTGTGATAGTGAATAAATCTCACAAGATCAGATGGTTTAAAAAAGAGGAATTGCCCTACACAAGCTATCTCTCTTTGCCTGCTGCCATCCATGTAAAATGTCACTTGCTCTTTCTTGCCTTCCACCATGATTGTGAGGCTTCCCCAGCCACATGAAAGTCTAATTAAACCTCTTTCTTTTGTTAAAAAAAAAAGAAAAGAAATTTATTGTTTTACATTTCTGGAGGCTAGAAGTTCAAGATCAGGGGCCGGGCGAGGTGGCTCAAGCCTGTAATTCCAGCACTTTGGGAGGCTGAGGTGGGTGGATCACAAGGTCAAGAGATCAAGACCATCTTGGTCAACATGGTGAAACCTCATCTCTTCTAAAAATACAAAAAACTAGCTGGGCATGGTGGTGCGTGCCTGTAATCCCAGCTACTCAGGAGGCTGAGGCAGGAAAATTGCCTAAACCCAGGAGGCGGAGGTTGTGGTGAGCCGAGATAGCACCATTGCACTCCAGACTGGGTAACAAGAGCAAAACTCTGTCTTAAAAAAAAAAGAAAGAAGTTCAAGATCAATGTTTTGACAGAGTTGGTTCTTTCTGAGGCTGACAGGGAGAATCTGTTCCATGCTTCTTTCTTAGTCTCTGTTATTTTGCTGGCAACCTTTGATACCTCTCATCTTGTAGATTCATCACATCTCTGCTTTCATGTTCACACATCATTCTCCCTGTGTGCATTTTTCTGTGTCTCAATTTACCCTTTGTGTAAGGATGTCAATCCTAGTGATTTGGAGACCACTCACTTTGGTATGACCTCATTATAACTTGACTAATTACATCTGCCATGGCCCTGATTCCAATTAAATTCACATTCTGGGGTATTGGATGTTAGGACTTCAATTTCTGAATGTGGAGGGGCAGAATTCAACCCATCATCAAAATTGCCTTATTTTACCAGATAAGTCTCCTAACTGAAAATTGCAATAATTCAGTCTGATCATCTAGAAATTTATTTAAATACTGTATGTAAAAATATAAATATCTATTATGTAAATACATATTTCATATATAGTCCATATTATGTAAATATAGAGCAAAAGTATATCAATCCAAGACATATCCAGGGATGTGGAAGTGGATAATATTTTAAAGATTCTTTTATATGAGTGAATAATTAAAGCAAAAAGAAAATATTATACAGAAGTTGCTGTGGTAAGCATATTTTAATTGATCAACTGAGAATTGCACAATGATTATAAGAACATAGGTTGTAGTTCTTATCAAAAAGAAAACAGAAGCTATTACATAGAGCATAATTAGATCAATTTTTTATTCAAAAAAGAAATAATGCTAGTGATATAGTTTGGCTCTGTGTCCCCAACAAAATCTCATCTCAAACTGTAAAACCCACATGTTGGGGGAAGGGCCTGGTGGGAGGTGATTGAATCATGGAACAGACTTCCCTTTGTTCTTCTCGTGGTAGTGAGTTCTTATGAGATCTGATTATTTTGAAATTGTATGGCACTTCCCCCTTCACTCTTTCTGTCACCAGCCTCCATGAGAAGACATGACATGCTTCCCCTTCGCCTTCTGCAATAATTGCAAGTTTTCCGAAACCCCCAAACCATGCTTCCTGTTAAGCTGACCGAACTGCGAGACAATTAAACCTCTTTTACTTATAAATTAACCTGTCTTGGGTAGTTATTTATAGCAGTGTGAAAATGGACTAATACAGCCAGTTTACTTTATTATTTCTTTTTCTTTTCCAGCTTATGGATAAATCACGATAGCTCTACCATTGATTTAACATGAACTTTGAAAGTGTTATTTTTCTCAACCTCAATTTCTTTATTACAAACTAGAATGCATGCATTTTTGCATGGTCACTATTAAGATTAAAAGGATGTATATAAATATTTATCATTAGCATAATGCGTGAAACATAAAAGTCAACACATGGTAGTACAAGATAGACTGATATTATCAGCATAGTTACGTCTCTGGCTGTGTGGTCTCAGAAGAGAAGGACTATCATTCTCAGTGTCATTTTTTTAAGAGTACAACAAGCTATTTGTTTCTGGGGAATAATCTATGACTTTGAACATAAAGACCTATTAAGAAAGGCAGATGCTACAGGCCAGATCATGAACTTCTTATAGCCATCTCAAGTAAGGTTTACATAATGTGATAAAATCTGAAGATTCCTATCCGACTTTCGAAATTTTTTCTTTTTTTATTTTTTTTTAATTTTTATTGCATTATAGGTTTTGGGGTACATGTGCAGAACGTGCAAGATAGCTGCATAGGTACACACATGGCAGTGTGTTTTGCTGCCTTCCTCCCCTTCACCCACACTTGGTATTCATCCCCAGGCTATCCCCCCAGCCCCCGCTGCTGTCCCTCCCCCATTTCCCCAAACAGTCCCCAGTGTATAGTAGACCACCTCTCTGTGTCCATGTGTTCTCATTTTTCTCACCAACCTATGAGTGAGTATATGCGGTATTTCTTTTTCTGTTCTTGTGTCAGTTTGCTGAGAATGATGTTCTCCAGATTCATCCATGTCCTTACAAAGGACACAAACTCATCATTTTTGATTGCTGCATAATATTCCATGGTGTATATGTGCCACATTTTCCCAGTCCAGTCTATCATCGATGGGCATTTGGGTTGGTTCCAGGTCTTTGCTATTGTAAACAGTGCTGCAATGAACATTCGTGTCATGTGTCCTTATAGTAGAATGATTTATAGTCTTTTGGATAGATACCCAGGAATGAGATTGCTGGGTCAAATGGAATTTCTATTTCTAGGTCCCTGAGGAATCGCCACACTGTATTCCACAATGGTTGAACTAATTTACACTCCCACCAACAGTGTAAGAGTGTACCTATTTCTCCACATCCTCTCCAGCATCTACTGTCTCCAGATTTTTTAATGATCACCATTCTAACTGGTGTGAGATGATATCTCAATGTGGTTTTGATTTGCATCTCTCTAATGACTAATGATGATGAGCACTTTTTCATATGTTTGTTGGCCTCATGTATGTCTTTTGTAAAGTTTCTGTTCATATCCTTTGCCCATTTTTGAATGGGCTTGTTTGTTTTTTTTTCTGTAAATCTGTTTGAGTTCTTTGTAAATTGTGGATATCAACCCTTTGTCAGATGTGTAAACTGCAAAGATTTTTTCACATTCTAATGGTTGCTGATTCACTCTAGTGACTGTTTCTTTTGTCGTGCAGAAGCTGTGGAGTTTGATTAGGTCCCATTTGTCTATTTTGGCTTTTGTTGCCAATGCTTTTGGTGTTTTGGTCATGAAGTCCTTGACTACTCCTATGTCCTGAACGGTTTTGCCTAGATTTTCTTCTAGGGTTTTTATGGTGTCAGGTCTTACGTTTAAGCCTTTAATCCATCTGGAGTTAATTTTAGTGTAAGGTGTCAGAAAGGGGTCCAGTTTCTGCTTTCTGCACATGGCTAGCCAGTTTTCCCAACACCATTTATTAAATAGGGAATCCTTTCCCCATTGCCGGTTTTTGTCTGGTTTATCAAAGATAATATGGTTGTAGATATGTTGTGTTGCCTCTGATGCTTCTGTTCTGTTCCATTGGTCTATATCTCTGTTTTGGTACCAGTACCATGCTGTTTTGATTACTGTAGCCTTGTAGTATAGTTTGAAGTCTGGTAGCGTGAGGCCTCCCGCTGTGTTCTTTTTGCTTAGCATTGACTTGGCTATGCGGGCTCTTTTTTGGTTCCATATGAAATTCATGGTGGTTTTTTCCAGTTCTGTGAAGAAATTCAATGGTAGTTTGATGGGGATAGCATTGAATGTGTAAATTACTTTGGGCAGTATAGCCATTTTCACAATATTGATTCTTCCTAACCACTAACATGGAATGTTTCTCCATCTGTTTGTGTCCTCTCTTATTTCGTTGAGCAGTTGTTTGCACTTTTCCTTAAAGAGGTCCCTTACATTCCTAGTGAGTTGTATTCCTAGGTATTTTATTTTCTTTGTAGCAATTGTGAATGGCAGTTTGTTCTTAATTTGGTTCTCTTTAAGTCTGTTATTGGTGTATAGGAATGCTTGTGATTTTTGCACATTGATTTTATATCCTGAGACTTTGCTGAAGTTGCTTATCAGTTGCAGGAGCTTTTGGGCTGAGGTGATGGGGTCTTCTAGGTATACTATCATGTCGTCTGCAAAGAGAGACAATTTGGCTTCCACCTTTCCTATTTGAATACACTTTATTTCTTTTTCTTGCCTAATTGCTCTGGCTAGAACTTCCAGTACTATGCTGAATAGAAGTGGTGAGAGAGGGCATCCTTGTCTAGTGCCGGATTTCAAAGGGAATGCTTCCAGTTTTTGCCCATTAAGTATGATTTTGGCTGTTGGTTTGTCATAAATAGCTTTTATTACTTTGAGATATGTTCCATCAATACCAAGTTTATTGAGGGTTTTTAGCATAAAGGGCTGTTGAATTTTGTCAAATGCCTTCTCTGTGTCAATTGAGATAATCATGTGGTTTTTGTTTTTGCTTCTGTTTATGTGGTGAATTACATTTACAGACTTGCGTATGTTGAACCAGCCTTGCATCCCTGGGATGAATCCTACTTGATCATGATGGATAAGTTTTTTAATGTGCTGTTGCAATCGATTTGCCAGTATTTTATTGAAGATTTTTGCATCTATGTTCATCATGGATATTGGCCTGAAGTTTTCTTTTCTTGTTGAGTCTCTGCCAGGTTTTGGTATGAGGATGATGTTGGTCTCATAAAATGATTTGGGAAGGGTTCCCTCTTTTTGGATTATTTGGAATAGTTTCAGAAGGAATGGTACCAGATCCTCTTTGTGTGTCTGGTGGAATTCAGCTGTGAACCCATCTGGACCTGGGATTTTTTTTGTGTGGTAGGCTCTTAATTGCTGCCTTAACTTCTGACCTTGTTATTGGTCTATTCATAGCTTTGGCTTCCTCCTGGTTTAGGCTTGCGAGGACACAGGCATCCAGGAATTTATCCATTTCTTCCTGATTTACTAGTTTGTGTGCATAGAGTTGTTCGTAGTATTCTCTGATGATGGTTTCAATTTCTGTGGAATCTGTGGTGATTTTCCCTTTATCGTTTTTTATTGCATCTATTTGGTTGTTCTATCTTTTCTTTTTTATCAGTCTGGCTAGTGGTCTGTCTATTTTGTTGATCTTTTAAAAAAAACAGCTCTTAGATTTATTGATTTTTTGAAGGGTTTTTCTTGTCTCTATCTTCTTCAGTTCTGCTCTGATCTTAGTTATTTCTTGTCTTCGGCTAGGTTTTGAGCTTTTTTGATCTTGCTCCTCTAGCTCTTTCAATTTTGATGATAGGGTGTCAATTTTGGATCTCTCCACTCCTCTCATGTGGGCACTTATTGCTATATATTTTCCTCTACAGACTGCTTTAAATGTGTCCCAGAGATTCTGGTATGTTGTGTCTTCATTCTCATTGGTTTCAAAGAACTTCTTTATTTCTGCCTTCATTTCATTGTTTATCCAATAAACATTCAAGAGCCAGTTGTTCAGTTTCCATGAAGCTGTGCGGTTCTGAGTTATTTTCTGAATTCTGAGTTCCAACTTGATTGCACTATGGTCTGAGAGACTGTTTGTTATGATTTCCATTGTTTTGCATTTGCTGAGGAGTGCTTTACTTCAAATTATGTGGTCAATTTTGGAGTAGGTGTGATGTGGTGCTGAGAAGAATGTATATTCTGTGGATTTGGGGTGGAGGGTTCTGTAAATGTCTATCAGGTTTGCTTGTTCCAGGTCTGAGTTCAAGTCCTGGATATCCTTGTTAATTTTCTGTCTGGTTGATCTGTCTGATATTGACAGTGGAGTGTTAAAGTCTCCCACTATTATTGTGTGGGAGTCTAAGTCTCTTTGTAAGTCATTAAGAACTTGCCTTATATATCTGGGTGCTCCTACATTGGGTCCATATATGTTTAGAATCGTTAGCTCTTCTTGTTGTATCGATCCTTTTGTCATTATGTAATGACCTTCTTTGTCCCTTTTGATCTTTGTTGCTTTAAAGTCTATTTTATCAGAGATGAGAATTGCAACTCCTGCTTTTTTTTGCTCTCCATTTGCTTGGTAAATCTTCCTCCATCCTTTTATTTTGAGCCTTTGTGTATCTTTGCGTTTGAGGTGGGTTTCCTGGATACAGCACACTGATGGGTTTTGGTTTTTTATCCAATTTGCCAGTCTGTGTCTTTTGATTGGTGCATTTAGCCCATTTACATTCAGGGTTAATATTGTTATGTATGAATTTGATACTGCCATTTTAATGCTAGCTGGCTGTTTTGCCCATTGGTTCATGTACATTCTTCATTTTGTTGATGGTCTTTAGCATTTGGTATGCTTTTAGGATGGCTGGAACTGGTTGTTTCTTTCTATGTGTAGTGCCTCTTTCAGGAGCTCTTGTAAAGCAGGCCTAGTGGTGACAAAATCTCTGAGTACTTGCTTGTTCATGAAGGATTTTATTTTTCCTTCACTTATGAAGCTCAGTTTGGCTGGATATGAAATTCTGGGTTGAAAGCTCTTTTCTTTAAGGATGTTGAATATTGGCCCCCACTCTCTTCTGGCTTGTAGAGTCTCTGCCAAGAGATCTGCTGTGAGTCTGATGGGCTTCCCTTTGTGGGTGACCCTACCTTTCTCTCTGGCTGCCCTTACTATTTTCTCCTTCATTTCAACCCTGGGAATCTGATGATTATGTGCCTTGGGGTTGCTCTTCTTGCGGAGTATCTTTGTGGTGTTCTCTGTGTTTCCTGGAGTTGAGTATTGACCTGTCTTGCTAGGTTGGGGAAATTTTCCTGGATAATATCCTGAAGAGTGTTTTCCAGCTTGGATTCATTCTCTTCGTCACATTCTGGTACACCTATCAAACGTAGGTTGGGTCTCTTCACATAGTCCCACATTTCTTGGAGATTTTGTTCATTCCTTTTTGTACTTTTTTCTTTAATCTTGGTTTCTCATTTTATTTCATTGAGTTGATCTTCAACTTCTGATATTCTTTATTCTGCTTGGTCAATTCGGCTGTTCAAACTTGTGCATGCTTCGCGAAGTTCTTGTGTTGTGTTTTTCAGCTCCTTCAATTCATTCATATTCCTCTCTAAGTTGTCCATTCTTCTTATCAGTTCCTCGAATATTTTTTCAAATCTTTTTTGAAGGTTCTTAGTTTCTTTGTGCTGGTTTAGTACATGTTCCTTTAGCTCACTGAAGTTTCTCATTATCCACTTCCTGAAGTCTGATTCCGTCATTTCATCACATTCATTCTCCGTCCAGCTTTGTTCCCTTGCTAGTGAGGAGTTTTGGTCCTTTTTTGGAGGTGAGGTGTTTTGGTTTCGGGTGCTTTCCTGCTTTTTGCACTGGTTTCTTCCCATCTTTATGGATTTATCCACCTGTCGTCTTAGTAGTTGCTGATTTTTCAATTGGGTCTCTGTGTGGATGCTGAAATTGTTGATGAAGTATTTCTGTTACTTAGTTTTCCCTCTAATGGTCTATCCCCTCTGCTGTATGAGTGCTGAGGTCCACTCCAGGCCCTGCTTGTCTGGGGTATACCTGCAGCAGCTGCGGAACAGTGAGGGATGATACCAGTTTCTTCTTCTGCTGTCCTTGTTCCAGAATAATGCCAGCCAAATGTCAGTCTGATTAGTCCTTTTCTGAGGTGACTCCTTGGATATACAGGGGTCAGGGAGCTGCTTGAGGAGACAGTCTGTGCTTTATAGGAGCTCCAGTGCTGAGCTGTGAGCTCCGTTGTTCATTCAGCATTGTTGGGAGGTTGTTTATGTCTGCTGCTATAGAACTCATAAAATATCACCCTTTTTTTTTCTCCCCCTTAGATGCTCTGTCTCAGGGAGTTGGGGCTTTCTTTATGAGTATCTGTTGCACTGTCCTGCCCCACTAGGTGGCAGTCTATTCACTATTTGCCTGCCGGGGCCCTGATCTGCTTGCGTGGGTCTGCCCTTTTGCTGCTGGGTTCCCTTCTGCTGTGGAGCATGGAGTCTCTCTGTTATGGCAGGTTGCCTCGGCAACGGCAGGCTGCGTCAGTCCTGGGCGGTACTTCAGTGGGGGTGTACTGCGTCAGCAATGGTGGATTCCCCTCCCTCACCGGGCTGCAGCGTCCTAGATGCTGGCAGCAAAACTCTCAGCCCCAAGCATCTCCAGTCGCCGCCCTGCTTGTCCCCATGAGCGTGGGACCCGCCGAGCCCGATCACCCAGCTCCCTGCCTCAGAGTCCGTCCTCTCTCTCTCTCTTCCTCTCCCCAAGCTGAAAGGTCAACTCTCTCACTGGCAACCCAGTAGCCTGCTGATAGGGCACTGGGATCCATGTGATCTCCCATGCCGCTGCCCACTACCCTGGCTCAGATCACGCTTCCAAGGAACCTCCTGGTCTGGCTCATTTTCCAAGTCCCGTTCAATCAGATGAACATGCCAATCTGCCCTTCCAAATCTCAGATTGCCGGTTTAACAGGGCACCCAGACCAGTGAGTTCCACGCCGGGTCCCACTGCGGTGCCGGCCGAAGAGGCGGTGGGAGCCGGCTTCGTTAGCCGGGTGCGCTACTGTCCCATGTCTCTCCCACACCTGGGACTTTCAACACTCTGTGGGCATAAAAGGAACATCCGAGAATGCGGCTAGGACTCACCCTCTGTGTGCCTTCACTGAGAGCTGCAATCCTGAGTCACCTCTACGACACCATCTTGCCTCCTCCTCCCCCTTTTTCTTTTTTTTAAATTTTTATTGCATTATAGGTTTTGGGGTACATGTGCAGAAGGTATAAAATGAATCATATTTTGTGGAAATCATGCCAACCTAAGAGGTTACAAACTTCTTCTTTACTGCCTCAACCTCTTTGCTCTTCGGCCAAGTTACCTGCATTCCTTAAGATCAGTTTTTCTATCTGTGAAATATGCCTTATGTGCCTGTTCAGCATTTGACACAATTACTGCTTAAAGAAAGCCATTTTTATTGCTGTTTATTTTCTGTTCCCATACTCTGACCTTATATGTAGTCTATTCAACAGCAAAATTCAGGTACAAGTGCACTCATAAATGCCCTGGTACTTTTTGATGTCATGCTTTGACTCTTTGATTCTTAAATTCATCCTCTGTTTTTTAGTATTTTATCTTAGGTTGGCATTGTCTCTCAGATCAAATCAACTTTGTGAGGTAGTCTCACTTTGCCAAGAGTAGTTATTTTATTTCTCCAAACTTTACTCACTAAAGCTTCAATATGATAGGTATTGAAAACATAATTTTTAAAGTCCTTCAGTTAAAAACAGCTGTTGTAATAGCTTCAAAAACTACCATCTTGAAAGAACAGCCCACCCACCTCTAAATTAAACACTTACAACACATTCTGAAGATTCATTAAATTCAAAGGAGTGTGTAGAAGTAAACATCTAGGAGTAAGGCTAGCCACACAACTAATACAAAGTAATACTGAAGAGGATAAAATCAACATACCATTAAATTTTGATAACTTGTACGTAAATCACACCTTGCAAAGGGATGGTGAAAACCATTCCCTGAATTGCCTTTTATTTTCAAAATTTAGATCCGAATATGTCTACTCAGGAAGTCCTCTCAGCCTTGTTGCACTGTGCTCTTTTCCCTCTCAAATGGAAAGATCAGATTTTTATTTTATTACAAATGTGTTACTTTCCCCTTTAAATGTATCTGGTGTTTTATTAAAAAGTGTGATTACATCATCTTGGAACCAGTTCTTCTCAGGAAAACATCTGTTATTTCATAGTCAGGTCAATATAAAAATACAATTTTGGTATATTATTTTCTTGCCAGTGTTTTCTAATTTTCCATAATATGTTTACTCCACTTATTAAAGCTTTCCTGAATGACAAATTTTTCTCCAAATAAAATTAAAGTGCCAAAATCTTGTCTGTATCTAGATAATATCTTCCTGGTTTTACTTAATTCAAAGTACATGCTTTTTTCTAAATCAATATGGGTTATAATATTGGAAATGAAAACATTTTGCTTTGAAATAAAACTGGCTAATAGTTTCAATTATTTAGAGGTTTCATAGGAAAAACAATCAAGTTTTAGAATATCTCCTTTTGAAAATAATTTAGTGGTGACACAATTAGAAGCTAACAAATTAAAAACAATATTTAATACTGTATAAAAATTTAGAATCATTTCCAAGGAAAAGACATATGAAACTAAGAAAATTGTATTTTAGGAATAATTTATCAACATGAGAAGCAATTAGAAACAAACAAAACTGTCAGTGATCTCATATAGTTGTAGAAAAAGTTGCATTCATATGCAAGAGATTTAATGGTATACTTTTAATAACCTTATGCATTTGAAAAAGCTTGATGATTATCTATTTGTAAAATATGCAATTTCAAACTATTACATAAATTCAGCACATTATTATCACCATGTGAATTTATGGGTTTTTTCAATATTCAGATTAGCCTAATCTTAGCAATAATGAATATTATCCAAGTTAAGTATTTATCAGTAAAATAAAAACTTTCCTCATCATCTAATATTGTAGGATGTTTGGTCATGATTTTAGATTAATTGGGTCTTTATATATCACAGTGCCATGGGCTTTTGTCTAAATTTAGGTTGATATTTATCTTCCTGTTTGTGTGAATCTGTGTGTGTCTTTAGCACCTATTTTTCACCTTTAATAGTAGTTATCAAACTTATTTCACTTATTTATTTACTTACATGCTGACAATTTATTCCCATTAGTATTCACAAAGGAAAGTCCTTATTATTCACATCATCGTGCCTGCTAAAGAAAGACCACATGTGGTTCTTTTCTGGTTTCTTAATGTCCAGTCTGTGATGACATTTTTCATGATTTCAAGAGTGTACTTTATTGAAGGTCAACTGCAGACAAGCCTGGGATGCTTTCCAAGGCCCATTTCATGTGCTTCCAAATGTTTTGCTCTTTAAAACCACCATTTTTCTCACCCATTTTCCAGAATTTTTATCACTCAAAGATTTTAGTGAGTGATAAAAATCTTTTTAGACTGGTGAGGACTCTGACATCCTCATTCTTATTTGTAGTATTTTAGACATACTTGAAATTATCTACTTTGAGAATCTTGAGGTACTACATTTTTGCAAAATGCACTTTAGAAAATTGTTTTCATTTATTGCACAAAGGCACGGTATTCTAAGAATCAGATTAATAACACACTTTGCAACTTATCTGCCATTTCTGAGATTGACAGAAAGTTTTGTGTGTAGAGCGATCATGATGCTTCTAAGATTGCATTGATATTGCCCTGGCTCTAATAGTTTTATAAGAAAATTTTAAAGGAAATTTTTAATAAGAAGAGAAACTGGATACAATACTGTTTACCTGTTTTTTTTTTTTTTTTTCCTAATACAGCATTTAGTACTAAAATTCACTTTATCCTCCAAAGTGCATTTTAGAATAGCTAATAAAGAATAAATAATTTCTCTTCTGATTTATGATTTATTTGAAATCTATAACAGTAATAAAATCTTGTTCTAAAAGCATATTTTATATTATGCCAGACTAAGATTTCTAAATGTGCCAAAATGAAGACTTTCTAGAAATACATTATGATAGCATTGGGAATCTAATTATAAGATACATTAAAGGGAAGTAACATTTTCTCCTAAAAGCAAAAAGTAGTACTTGTTGTGGATTTACAATTCCATATGTTTTTCATCTGAATACTTCAAATGCTCAGGGTGTAAGGCATCAAGTTTACACAACAGGCTTGTGAGAAGAAGGACTTCATGTAAATGAAAACATGGTGTGTTTTCATAGAAAATTTGTTTTCAAAGCATTTGAATATGAGCTGGAAGTCTGTGTTTTGTTATTTCAGTTATAATAAAGGTAGCTTTTATTATCTGCCTAGTAACTTTCAGGAGATGAATGAGTCAGCAAAAATCAGGTGATCCAACCGAATTCACCATGATAACAAACATTTAGCTATCTAAAGTAAAATACTAAATACAGAAAGATAGCCCAAAAGATATAACACTTAGTAGTAAAAACTCTTCTGTGACATCTTTAACTTCTTGAGTACATCCAGTTTTATGGGCTTATGGGCTTATGGACAGTTCAGTGTGGGCATCATACTCTGTCAGGAAAACTGAATCAGCTTGCCCTCAGTACTTTAATCCAGTAAGCTAGATCATATTGCTCTCCATAACAGTGAAACCGTATTCCAGAGACCTAATTTATGTGCTCCTGGTGTTACATTTATAACCATGCCACATGTCTTTTAATTTTTTAACTTAACATAAACTCTTGTACATTACATAGGATTCCCCACATACATAGGTTTCTAAGGTAAGGGTTTTTCAAGCAACAGTATGGTGGTGGCCCACCACACTGAGCAATTGCTAACATTATGTCTAATATTTTATAAAGCACTTTTGTGAAGTTCCTTTATATTTTGAATACAATCGTTGCCCTGAGAAAATCACCCATTATTGGCCCAGCACAGTGCTGTCATATACATTATCCAAAGATGGTTCTGAATAGATGTTTATCTTGGATAAAAGAAAGATAAAAGTGGCAACAGTGTGGGTGGGGTAAAATTTGTCTCTGCTCTGCCCTATTTTTCTATCATCAGTATAATGTATTTTTTAAATAGAATAGTCTGAGTGGATTTACTAAACCTAAATTAGTTCAAGGACAGGAAGAGCTAAAACAGTGATGAAGTTCCAGATGGTGAGTGTAGCACCCGTCTGCCAGCACCTGCAGCTTTGCTTTTAGTGTGGGATTGGCTGTCCCTATCAGTATACATCAGAAAGCAAGCTAACAGCTAAACAAAGAGCACACAGGCCCTGCCCAGGCATGTGTGTTTGTACACTGCTTATTTAGCTGCTGTACATTGAAACACATAAGTTCTGCATTTTTTCTTTTTCCTTTTTTTTTTTTTATTTTGAGACAGAGTCTCACTCTATTGCCAGGCTAGCATGCAGTGGTGTGATCCTGGCTCACTGCAACTTCCTTTTTCCAGTTTCTGGAAAAAAGTAAGAGGCTTCTGCCTCAGCCTCCCTAGTTTCTGGGACTACAGGCATGCACCTCCATGTCTGGCTAATTTTTTTTTGTATTTTTGGTAGAGACGGGGTTTCACCATGTTGGACAGGATGGTCTTGATCTCTTGACCTTGAGATCAGCCTGCCTAAGCCTCCCAAAGTTCTGGGACTACAGAATTGAGCCACTGGGCTGGGCCCATTTTTTCTTCTTATTGTAAAATATCGACTATGTACCATATATGTAAACAACATTGTCACACATTGGTATTATCTTTTAACACCTGCTATGCTCCAAAAGAATATTATCATTTTACAGATGAGGCTAAATTAGGCTCAAATTAAACCATTCGACCCAAATCATTAAAATTAATAAGAAAAAGGAGAGTTGTTATATTAATAAAGATGCCAAAGTTGTCTCTCTTTCCTTTATAACCGAATCCTTCCATTTATTCATACATTGACTGATTGCTGAAGACTATCCAAATATTTACCTCTGAGTTAAGTGAAAAATTTGTGTGACAGTTACCATAAGCACCTTTTCAGGAGCTCTCCTCTCATTTTCTATTGGTAACAGAAAGCTAATTTCATTTGAGGCAGCCCCAGGGAATGTTTTCCTGGAGCCATAATAACACTACTGCTCTTTGGTGGCTACATACTTTCCCTACTTCCCTTGCAGCTATAAGCAGCCACGTAACCCAGTTATGGGCAAGGACACTTTTGGGAAGCATTTTTCTTTGACGAATAATGGTGGCCTCTCAAGGAAGAGACATTGCTTTAGCCCTTTCTTTCTGCTAAGTTGCTGGAGTAAGAAGATGTAATGTATAACTGTGGCAACCACCTTTTTGTAATAATAAAAGACAAAGATGACAGGCCAACAGTTTGAAGAGAGTGGAGAAGAAAGAATGGGTAGATGATATCATTGAAATACTAAGTAAAGTCTGATCTAACCTCTAAATAAATTCTAATTAACCTAAGCTTAATTAGGTTAGGAAAAACATCTCTAAGAAGTGACATAGACCTGAGGAATCAATAAGGATGAATTAAAAAAGACACATCATAAAGGAGAGAGCTAAGGCTGACATCTGGTGGGTATCCTTCTGGGACAAAGATAACAGAAAAAGAAACTGGCAGCAACCCTTACTGTTCTGCAGCCACTGCAGGTGATCCCCAGGCAAGCAGGGCCTGAAGTAGACCTCCAGCAGTCCTACAGCAGGGGGGCCTGACTGTTAGAAGAAAAACTAAGAAACAGAAAGACATAACTTCATCAGCAACAAAAGGGACTTCCACTCAGAGACCCCATCTGAAAGTCAACAACCACAAAGACCACAGTTAGATAAATCCACAAAGATGGGAAGAAACCAGTGCAAAAAGGATGAAAATATCTAAAACCAGAATGCCTCTCCTCCTCCAAGGGATCACAACTCCTCACCAGCAAGGGAATAAGGCTGGATGGAGAAAGAGTCTGATGAATTGTCAGAAAGAGGCTTCAGAAGGTGGGTGGTAACAAACTTCTCTGAGCTAAAAGAGCATGTTCTAACCTAATGCAAATAAACTAAGAACCTTGAGAAAAGGTTTGATGAAATGCTAATGAAAATAAATAGAGAGGAATATAAATGAATTAATGGAGCTGAAAAACACAACACAAGAAATTCGTGAAGCATACACAAGTTTCAATAGCCGAATTTACCAAGCAGAAGGAAGGATATCAGAGATTGAAAATCAACTCAATGAAATAAAACAAGAAGGCAAGATTAAAGAAAAAAGAGTAAAAATAAATGAACAAAGCCTCCAAGAAATATGGGATCATGTGAAAAGACCTAATCTATGTTTGATAGGTGTAAATGAATGTGAAGGAGAGAATAAATCCAAGCTGGAAAACACTCTCCAGGATATTTTCCAGGAAAACTTCCCCAACATAGCAAGGCAGGCCAGCATTCAAGTGCAGAAGATATAGAGAACATTACAGAGATATTCCTCAAGAAGAACAACCCCAAGGCACATTATCCTCAGATTCACCAGGGTTGAAATGAAGGAAAAAATGCAAAGGGCAGCCAGACAGAAAGGTCAGGTTACCCACAAAGGGATGCCTATCAAACTCACAGGGTATCTCTCAGCAGAAACCCTATCAGCCAGAAGAGTGTGGGGGCCAATATTCAACATCCTTAAAGAAAAGAACTTTCAACCTAGAATTTCATATTCAGCCAAACTAAGCTTGATAAGCAAAGGAGAAATAAAATCCTCTATGAACAAGCAATTGCTCAGAGATTTCATCACCACCAAGCCTGCTTTACAAGAACTTTTGGAAGAAGAACTAAACATAGAAAGGAGCAACCAGTAGAAGCAACTCCAAAAATGTACCAAATGGTACAGAGCATTGACACAATGAAGAAACTGTGTCAACTAATGGGCAAAACAACCAGCAAGCATCAAAATGGCAGGGTCAAATTCACACCTAACAATATTAACCTTAAATGAAAATGGGTTAAATGCCCCAATTGAAAGACACAGACTGTCAAATTGGACAAAAAGTCAAAACTCATCGTGTCCTGTATCCAGGAAACCCATATCACATGCAAGGATACACATAGACTCAAAATAAAGGGATGAGGGAAGATCTATCAAGCAGATGAAGAGAAAAAAAAAAAAAGGAGTTGCAATCCTTGTCTCTAAGAAAATAGACTTTAAAACAACAAAGATCAAAAGACACAGAGAAGGACATTACATAATGGTAAAAGGATCAATGCAACAAGAAGAGCTAATTATCCTAAATATATACGTGCCCAATACAGGAGCACCCAGATACATAAAGCAAGTTCTTAATGACCTACAAAGAGACTTGGACTCCCACACCATAATAGTGGGAGGCTTTAACACTCCACTGTCAATGTTAGATTGACAAGACAGAAAATTAACAGGGATATCCAGGACTTGAACTCAGACCTGGAACAAGCAAACCTAATAGACACTTACAGAACTATCCTCCTCAAATCCACAGAATATATATTCTTCTCAGCACCACATCATACCTACTCTAAAATTGACCACATAATTGGAAGTAAATCACTCCTCAGCAAATGCAAAACAATGGAAATCATAACAAACAGTCTCTCAGACCACAGTGCAATTAAAACAGAACTCAGAATTCAGAAACTAACACAGAACCACACAATTTCATGCAAACAGAGCAACTGGCTCTTGAATGTTGACAGGATAAACAATGAAATGAAGGCAGAAATAAAGATGTTCTTCCAAACCAATGAGAATGAAGACAAAACATACCAGAATCTCTGGGGTACATTTAAAGCAGTGTCTAGAATAAAATTTATAGCAATAAATGCTCACATGAGAAGTAAGGAAAGATCTAAAATTGAGACCCTGTCATCAAAATTGAAAGGGCTAGAGGAGCAAGATTTTTAAACCTCAAAAGCTAGCGGAAGATAAGAAATAACTAAGAGCAAACCTGAAGGAGATGGAGACACAAAAACCCTTCAAAAAATCAATAAATCCAGGAGCTGGTTTTTTGAAAAGATTAACAATATTGACAGACCACTAGCCAGATTAATAAAAAAGGAAAAGAGAGAACAATCAAATAGATGCAATAAAAAACAATAAAGAGGAAATAACCATGGATTCCACAGAAATACAAACCACCATCAGAGATTACTACAAACAACTCTATGCAAATAAACAAGTAAACCTGGAAGAAGTGGATAAATTCCTGGACACTTACACCCTCCCAAGCCTAAAACAGGAAGAAGTTGAAACCCTGTTTCAACTTGGAAATAGACCAATATTAGAAATTTTGGTCTATTTGGAAATGGGTCAAATTTTTTATTGGTCAAATTGGAAACAGACCAATAACAAGGGCTGAAGTTGAAGCAGCAATTAATAGCTTACCAACCAAAAAAACCTGAGGTCTAGATGGGTTCACAGCTGAATTCTACCACACATACAAACAGGAGTTGGTACCACTCCTTCTGAAATTATTCCAAACAATTCAAAAAGAGGGAATCCTCCCCACATCATTTTATGAGACCAACATCATCCTGATACCAAAACCTGGCAGAGACTCAACAAGAAAATAAAACTTCAGGTCAATATTTATGATGAACATAGACATAAAATTCTTCAATAAAATACTGGCAAACCTATTGAAACAGCACATCAAAAAGCTTATTCATCAGAATCAAGTAGGCTTCATCCCAAGGATGCAAGGCTGGTTCAACATATGCAAGTCTATAAACATAATTCACCACTTAAAAAGAACCAAAGACAAAAACCACATGATTATCTCAATAGATGCAGAGAAAGCCTTTAACAAAGTTCAACAGCCCTTTATGCTAAAAATTCTCAATAAACTAGATATTGACAGAGTGTATCTCAAGATAATAAAAGCTATTTATGACAGCCCCCCTGCCAATATCATAATGAATGGGCAAAAACTGGAAGCATTTCTTTTTAAATCTGGTATTAGACAAGGATTCCCTCTCTCACCACTCCTATTTAATAAAGGATTGGAAGTTTTAGCCGGAGCAATTGGGCAAGAAAAAGAAATAAAGAGTATTCAGTTAGGAAAGGGGGAAGTCAAATTGTCTCTATTTGCAGACAACATGATTGTGTATGTAGAAGACCTTATCATCTGAGCCCAAAGTCTCCTTAAATTAAGCAACTTTGGCAAAGTCTCAGGATACAAAATTAATGTGCAAAAACCACAAGCATTCCTAAACACTGTTAACAGACTTAAGCAGAGCCAAATCAAGAATGAACTGCCATTCACAATTGCTACAAAGAGAATAAAATACTTAGGAATACAACTAACAAAGGATGTAAAGGACCTCTTCAAGGAGAACTACGAACCACTGCTCAATGAAATAAGAGAGGACACAAACGGAGAAACATTTCATACTCATGATTAGGAATAATCAATATTGTGAAAATGGCCATAATGCTTAAAGTAATTTATAGATTCAACACTATCTCCATCAGACTACCAATGACCTTTTTCACAGAACTGGAAAAACCACCTTAAACTTCATATGGAACCAAAAGAGAGCCTGCATAGCCAAGTCAATCATAAGCAAAAAGAACAAAGCTGGAGGCATCATGCTACCTAACTTCAAACTATACTGCAAGGCTACAGTAATCAAAACAGCATGGCGCTGTTACCAAAACAGAGATATAAACCAATGGAACAGAACAGAGGCCTCAGAGGCAATGCCAAACATCTACAACCATCTAATCTTTGACAAACCTGACAAAAACAAGCAATGTGGAAAGGATTCCCTATTTAACAAATATGTTGGGAAAACTGGCTAGCCATGTGCAGAAAGCAGAAACTGGACCTCTTCCTGTCACCTTACAATAAAATTAACTTCAGATGGATTAAAGACTTAAACGTAAGACCTAACACCATAAAAAAACTTAGAAGAAAACCTAGGCAATACCATTCAGGACATAGACATAGGCAATACCTTCATGACTAAAACACCAAAAGCATTGGCAACAAAAGCCAAAATAGACAAGTGGGGTCTAATTAAACTCCAGAGCTTCTGTACAGCAAAAGAAACAAATATTAGATGAACTGGCAACCAAAAGAATGGGAAAAATTTTTTGCAATATATCATCTGACAAAGGAGTTATACCCAAAATGTACAAAGATCTAAAAAAGATTTACAAGAAAAAAACAAACAAACCCATTCAAAAGTGGACAAAGGATATAAACAGACACATTCCAAAGAAGACATATATGAGGCCAGCAAACATATTAAAAAAATTCTCATCATCACTGGTCATTAGAGAAATGCAAATCAAAACTACACTGAGATACCATTTCATGCCAGTTAAAATGGCAATCATTAAAAAATCTGGAGACAGCAGATGCTGGAGAGGATGTGGAGAAATAGGAACAGTTTTACACTCTTGATGGGAGCATAAATTAGTTCAATCATTGTGGAAGACAGTGCGAAGATTCCTCAAGGATCTAGAAATAGAAATTCCATTTGACCCAACAATCCCATTACTAGGTATATATCCAAATGGTTATAAATTGTTCTATTATAAGGACACATGCACACATATGTTAATTGCAGGACTGTTTACAGTAGCAAAGACTTGGAACCAACCAAATGCCCATCAATGACAGACTGGACAGGAAAAATGTGCTACATATACACCATGGAATACTATGCAGCCATAAAAAACGATGAGTTCCTGTTTTTTATAGGGACATGGATGAAGCTGGAAACCATCATTCTCAGCAAACTGACCCAGGAACAGAAAATCAAGCACTGCATGTTCTCACTCATAGGTGGGTGTTGAACAATGAGAACACATGGACACAGGGAGGGGAGCATCATACACTGAGGTCTGTTGTGGGGGGCTTTAGGGGAGGAACAGTGGGGGGTAGGGAGTTGGGCAGAGATAAAATGGGGATAAATACCAGCTATAGGTGATGGGGATGGAGGCATCAAACCACATTGCCATGTATGTACCTATGCAACAATTCTGCATATTCTTTACATGTACCCCAGAACCTAAAATGCAATAAAAAATATATATTAAAAATAAAAATAAAAACATGAAGTGGAGAAAGGACACCCTATTCAACAAATGGTGCTGGGATAACTGGCTAGCCACATGTAGAAGAATGAAGCTGGATCCTTACCTCTCACCTTATACAAAAATCAACTCCAGATGGATCAAACACTTAAATCTAAGACCCGAAACCATGCAAATTCTAGAAGGTAATATTGGAAAACCCCTTCTAGACATTGGCTTAGGCAAGGACTTCATGACCAAGAACACAAAAGCAAATGGAACAAAACAAAGATAAATAGATGCGACTTAATTCAACTAAAAAGCTTCTGTACTGCAAGAGAAATAACCAGCCAAGTAAACAGACAACCCACAGAGTGGGAGAAAATCTTCACAATCTACACGTCCAACAAAGGACTAATATTCACAATCTATAAAGATCTCAAATCAACAAGAAAAAAACAATTCCATCAAAAAGTGGCTAAGGACATGAAGAGACAATTCTCATACACAAATGGCCAAAAAACATATGAAAAAATGCTCAATATCACTAATGATTAGGGAAATGCAAATCAAAACCATAATGTGATACCACCTTACTCCTGCAAGAATGGCTGTAATCAAAAATTCAAAAAATAATAATGTCTCTACTAAAACTACAAAATTAGTGGATGTGGCAAACAGGGAACACTTTTACACTGTTAGCGGGGATGTAAACTAATCCAACTACTATGGAAAACAGTGTGGAGATTCCTTAAGAACTAAAAGTAGATCTACCATTTGACCCAGCAATCCCACCCCTGGGCATCTTGAAGTCATTATACGAAAGAGATACTTGCACATGTATGTTTATAACAATTGCAAAAATACAGAACAAGCTCAAGTGCCCATCAGTCAACAAGCTGATAAAGAATATATGGTATATATACATACATATACCATGGAATACAACTCAGCCATAAAAAGAAATAATATCATGACATTTGCAGCAACCTGGATGTAAATAGAGACCATTATTCTAAGTGAAGTAACTCGGAAATGGAAAACCAAACCTTGAACGTTCTCACTCATGTAACCGGGAGCTAAGCTACGAGGATGCAAAGGTGTACGAATGATACACTGGACTTTAGAGACTTAGGGAAAGAGGTCGGGGGGCTGAGGGATAAAAGGCTACATATTGGGTACCGTGTACACTGCTTAGGTGACATGTGCACCAAAATCTCAGATATCACCACTAAAGAACTTATTCACATAACCAAACACCACCTGCTCCCCGAAAACCTACTGAAATGAAAAAATAAAAAAAAAAACAACTTAAAGGCCAGGCACAGTGGCCTATGCCTGTAATTCCAGTACTTTGGAAGGCCGAGGCAGGCAAATCACTTGAGGGGTCAGGAGTTTGAGACCAGCCTGAGCTACATGGTGAAACCCTATCTCTACAAAAAAAAAAAAAAAAAAATTAGCTGGGCATAGTGGCACATACCTGCAGTCCCAACTACTTGGGAAGCTAAGGTGGGAGGACTGCTTGAGCCCTGGAGGTGGAGGTTTCTGTGAGCCAAGATTCCACCACAGCACACCAACCTGGGTGACAGAGTAAGGTTCTGTCTCAAAAAATAATAATAAAATAAAATAAAGATTGTAATTGGGCTAGGCGTGGTGGCTCATACCTATAATCCCAGCGCTTTGGGAGGCCAAGGCCGGAACATCACCTGAGGTCAGGAGTCTGATTACCTGAGGTCACCAGTCTGGCCAAAATGGTGAAACCCCATCTCTATTAAAAATACAAAAATTAGCCATGTGTGGTGGCACATGCCTGTAATCCCAGCTATTTGGGAGGCTGAGACATGAGAATCATTTGACCCCAGGAGGCAGAGGTTGCAGTGAGCCAAGATCTTGCCATTGCACTCCAGCTCGGGCAACAGATCAAGACTCGGTGTCACACACACACACACACACGAGTGTAATGGGACTGTTTGTAACTCAAAGGATAAATGCTTGATGGGATGGGATGGATACCCCATTCTTCATGATGTGCTTATTTCACACCTCATGCCTGTATCAACACATCTCAGGTACCCCCTGAATATACGTACCTCCTATATACCCACAAAAATTAAAAATTAAGCAATAAAACTTAAGAAAAATAGAAGTCCAGGCAACTCTTCTATAGAGGCCACACAGTGAGAGAGGCCCCAGAGGTTGAGAGACCACATGGAGGAGAAATGAGATGCCCCAGCCAGTAGCCAGCAACAACGCTAGACACATAGGCAAGGCCATGCTGGACCTGGAGGGTGGCCAGTCCTCCTGCTGAATGCAGCCCATGTGTGAACCCATGAAACAGCAGTTGCTTGAAGCTGCTAAGGTTTGGGGTAGTTTAGGATGATGTTGCATACACATTGTATGGTAAGAGGGCAGGGACTATGATTTTATTCTTGGAACTGAGCAGTTACAAATTCAGCTCTGCACTGGATGGTTAGAACAAAATTACGGGATATATTATTCACTGAAAATAATTCTTTGCTTATTTTCAAATGCTCTGAAATGATAACATGCCTTACTGGATCAGATGCATAGGATCAAAGTAAAGTATGTCTTTAGTTTTTGACCTCTCTTCAGTAAGGATTATTTTAGGTGGCCGTATAATTTCCTTGAACACTTTTGGGTAAACCAGATATTTGGTTATTATGGTACCTAATAACTGACTCAAAGATGAGGGTCAACTTGTAGTTATTTCTGAAACAAAACAGAGTGGAGGCAGATTTTTCATTTCAAATAGTTATCTTAAATTTAGTAGTTTTAGGTTAATTACTTGACCCTTTAGTTAATATCATTTACTTGATCCTCATATTGATATATATAGCTCTTTTCCAGAAGTCCCCTAAATTTCTAATGATTTTGGAGAAATGATAACCATAACTCTCTTTATTTTTTATCCTAAACCCAAGTAAAAAGAGAAACAAAAACTCAGATGAGTAGTAGAGCATCATCTAAAGCAACACTTGATGGATTGATTTGGTGTAAATCTGAAACTAAAATCAGCATTTTTATTTCTTTTTATCTGAGTTGAATTGGTGTTGACACTCATTACTGCTTGTTTTACAAAAATCACCACTAGTAAGCCTGCTAGTTGTGCAACTAATTAAAATATATCTATAGCTTACATTTGCAGAAAATAGTAACTCAATGAAATACTTTGAGTGCACATTACTCAGACTGAGGGATTAAAAGATATACTTCTTAATATAAATTATGGGACTCTCTGTACATCCTTTTGCCCATCACTGGGGAAATACAACCACTGTATAATAAACTTGTTTTACTCTTATGGATTCAGTCTGTCCTAGGGCAAGATATTTCTCCTTAGCAATCTTGAATGAGTTTCTAGTTAGACAATTAAGATATAATTTAAGAACATGTTGGCATGAGCCTCCATTCACATTTAGGAAGAGACTATAGAAACATTGCTTTAGACATGGGTTAGTCCAGCATAGAACAAATCATTAAGCTGAGTAATTGACATTATTGGAACTATAAAAAAACTGAAATTATCAGGATTATACATTATGAGTAAAGTTAAAAGTAAAAACAAATGAAATGTAATAATATGAAGAAAATGACGTCTCATGTCAAAGTGCTATTCAGACCACCAATATGAATGGAATACAATACATATCAGTGTAGAATACAATTCAATGCAACAAATACAGTAAATCAATATAATTTACCACATTAACAAAGTAATAGATAATATTCATATAACTCTCAAAAGATGCAGAAAAAGCTTTGGATAAATGTCCATGTCTTTTCATGATGAAATTATAAGCAAATTAGAAATGAGGTTGTGATAAGCAGAATAGTGGTACTATCAAGATATACACAACATAATTGAATAAGTTATGTAACATAGCAAAGAGGGACTGGAGTAGCATGGAGAATGAAGGTTGCTAATTAGCTGACCATAAAATAAAGATATTATCCTTTATTCATGGGTATATGTAAAACAGAGAGGCAGAGGGGTCAGCGTCAATATAAACAGCTTCTAGAAAATGGAAAGGCAAGACAACGGATCCTTGAGACTCCAGAAATGAATGCATCCTGGCCAATGAGACCCCTGTGGACTTCTGAGCTCCAGAACTTAAAAATAATCAATTTGTGTTATTTTATACCACTAAGCTTGTGGTCCAAATGATAGAGAAAGGTAGCAGAAAAGGGAGAAAACACATAAAATATAGGATTAAATAGTAAATTTTAGAACGTTTGATAATGGAATTTCTAGAGGGAAACACCCAGAGATAAAGGATTCTTCACTTTTCTTCTAAAGCTACCCCAACCATGAGATTTTTTCTCATTTCAGTAAATGCCACACCATCTACTAGATGTCCTAAATTTAGGCATTTCTTCTCTTCCTCAACCCCTAGACATTGAATTCCTAGATTTCCTCTCTTCCTCAACCCCTAGACATTGATTTCTCAAATCCTTTCAATTATACATCCAATAGATTTTCTTCATTGGTATTGTCATGATTCTAGTTCAAGTCACCATAATTCCTCATGAGAGCTATTGATATATTCTATACATTTTCAAAACAATTCATTCTACACATGGTATCTAAGTTAATATTTAAAAAAAAAACTGAAGTCTAAACTCATTGGAAAGTCTTCGGCTCTCAACATGAATCATCACAATATAGCAAATATACAGTGCAAAATAGAGTTATTTTGCAAAGCGTTGTTCCATATGCTTAGAATGCTCTTTCAATGCCTGATGCACAGCTAATTCATGTTCATTCATTTTTTTCTGTTAACATGTTGTATTTTTAAAGAGCTTTTATATACTGAACCAAACTAAAGTAGCCCCACAAATAATTCTCTATTCCATATTTCTATGGTATTTTTTAGTTGTAATTACTACCTGGAATGATCTCATTTTAAAAGTTAACTTATCTATCTACATCTTTTATAATATAAGCCTCATGAAGGTAAGGTTGGTACCTGGCATTAAAAAGGTGTGCAATAAATATCGAGATCACAAACTATTATGTAAATAAGACATTATTAAAGTAAGATTAAGAACTATGATCTGTAAAGCCATGTGATCTTCTCTAATAACTTTCTGTCCCCTTGGATTAGAGATTTGAATTTTGAAGAGTTGGCTAAGAAGGGAGTGACATAATAGAAAGAAATTAAGGGTCGGAAAGTTGGGAATTTTGAGAAAGGAAAGTGCAAGTATGGGTGAATGAGACTGAGATAAATATATGATAATAATAACATTTATGTTCAAAATGGTTTCTTGATTAAGCATATTCCCAATAATTTATTTTTCCAACTGGGCTTCTCCCTAGGCTGATTTTATATGATTAGTATAAAAATATAATTTGGTTTGTATGGATGACAGCACAAAAATTCCTGAGTAAGAAGTAGAGATATAGACAGCAAATTTTACATAAAAATTATTTCAGCAATGGGACAAGAGAGAAACTTTTTCATTGGAAGCAAAATATGTTTTAGCATCTAAACCCCCACTTTGATGTCTGTTTAATCATATTTATTTTCACTTACTCATCAAATTTCATTGAGCTCAAACTCTCAAAATTCTTCAGGCATTCTTAGCATATATATCAATGTATTAGGCCAGCTTTCTGCCATGAAGATATTTCGTGTAGTGGATAAACATTAAAAAAATATTTATGTTAAATACAAAAGATTAAACAAATGCTCCCAAATGTAGTTTATTCTTAGTGAAATGGCATACAAACAAAATGTTTAAAAAGTAGTTAAAGAGATTGTTCTATAAGTAAACTTCTACAAGGATAGAGAGAACGGAGAAGGAGAAAGAATTTCTAAACTAAAGAGGAGATGGTCAAGTGGTAAAAGATTTAGATCAGAGAGATTTTTAAAATTCCATGCTGTGGTATGGAAAATCAAGATTTTGTTTGTTTGTTTTTCACCAGAATTCCTTCAAGTCTGGAAAATTGACACCATCAGGTACCTTGGCAGCTGTGAGATGTAGGCAAGGTTAAAATAAATAAGACTAGTAGAAAGTTGGTTTAATAAGCTATAACTACTTTGCATTCTCTCCCTTTCCACTCAGTCTGTGACTTTTCTTCCTCACCATAGTATATACTGGAGTTGTGATCTACAAAGAAAAACAGAAGATTCTTGGCCACCAGAAATGGTTGGGAATGGGAAAACTGTGCAGAAAATGTAGAGATTCAGTGTAGGCATTCATTGTGTAACAACATTTTGTTCAACATGGGACCACATGGAGCTGAAAAATGCCTATTGCCTAGTGACCTGGTAGCTGTGGTAACGTCCTAATGCAATCACTAAACATGTTTGTGGTGATGCCAGTGTAGAAACCTACTGCACTGCCAGATGTATGAAAATACAGTACATGTATGTGTGCAGTACAGAATAATTGATAATAATCATGATAATAAAACACTATATTGTTAGTTTATATATTTACTACACTTTTTATTGTTACCTTAGAGTGTACATCTACTTACAAAAACAACAGTTAGCTATAAAACAGCCTCAGGTTGGTCCTTCAAGAGTTATTCCAGAAGAAGGCATTGTTATCATAGGAGATAACAGTTCCATGCATCTTATTGTCTCAGAAGAACTTCCAGTGCGACAAGATAGGGAGGTGGAAAGTAGTAATATTGATAACCTTGGTGTGGTGTAGGCCTAGGCTAATATGTATCTTTTAATCTTCCTTTTTAACAAACAAATTTAATAAGTTAAAAAATTTATAAATTTTTTAAAGTAGAAGAAAGCTTTTAGATGAGGATATAAAGGAGTAGAGCTGTACAATATGTTTGTGTTTTAAGCCAAGTGTTATTACAAAAGAGTCAAAAAGTCAAAAAAATACAGTTTATAAAGGAGTTTTATCAGTAAGCTGGGATTAGTTTTTATTAAATAAATGATTTTTAGAAATAAATTTAGCCTAAGGGTACAGTTTATAAATTCTACAGTACTGCACAGTAATATCCTAGGCCACCACATTCACTTACCACTCACACACTGACTCGCCTAGTCATCTGCCAGTCCTGTAAGCTCCATTCATGGTGAGTGCCCTCTACAGGTGTCCCATTTTTTAGCTTTTAGACTGCATATTTTTGCTCTGCTTTTGTATGTTTAGATACACATATACTTAGCATTGTGTTACAGTTACCGTATTCAGTACAGTAACATTATGTACAGGTTTGTAGTCTAGGGGCAATAGACTATACATATAACATAGGTCTGTATATCATCTAGGTTGTGTGAATATACTCTATGATGTTCTCATGACAAAATTACCTAATGACACATTTCTCAGAATGTGTCCCCATCATTAAGCAACACATGCCTGTAATTGGTTGTATTTCTAAGGCCTGGATTCCTAGTCTCCTCCACTTCCCCAGGTAATTGTCGTACCATAAAGAAAATTTTAAATAATGTTTTAGGGAATGTTATGAGTCTTTCATTAAATTTCTCAGCCAGTTTTCTATCAACAATCCCCATAAATACTACTCATAGCTTTCAGCAAGTATTTTAGTACACTAATCTTAAATATGATGGGGATAGGGCAGAGAAATTCTATGCAGACAGGGACAGGTCCCTGGTTATGCCCCACCCGCAAGCCAAAAAGCCTGAGAATTTGGCCCAAAGACAGAACTTATATCCCTGTTTTCCTGCTGAAATGTTGCCTTTTCCTAAACCACCCATTGCCCTGTCCCACCCCATCCTGTGCCTATAAAGACCTTAGACTCAGCTGGCAGAGAGGAAAAGCAACTGGATATCGGGGACCATGGCTGGTCATCAGAGAGAAGTGGTTTGACTTGAGAGGGACCGTTTGATGTCCTAACTTTGGAGAAGAATCCCACCAGAGGAAGCCAGGCTTCAGGGAAAGATTTCTGAACCCCAACCCCGCCCATCTCCCTACCTAGCTCCCCTTCCCACTGAGAGCCACTTTAATCAGTAATAAAATCCCCTGCATTTACCATCCTCTAATTCATTCATGTGACCTCATTTTTCCTGGATGCCAGACAAGAGTTTGGGAGCTACCAGTGCAGACACAAAAGCCTGTCACATTGGCCCTTTGCCCTGAATGGCAAAGGGCAGCTACCTTATGTAGCAAGGCAGAGAGCCCAATGAATTGTTAACATTTAAACTCTCCACAGAAGTCTGAGTTAAAAGAGCACTGTAACACACCCACTGGGGCTTTAAGCGCCACAGGCACCCCACTTGAATGCTGCTGTGGGGCCTGCACAGAGTTTGCTCCTGCCAGTGCCTGAAAGTGCTTGCTCCAGCTCCAGCATCCACTCACCTATGTGCTCCCTCCCCTGAGAGGACCCAGCAGATCTGAGTGAGTGGAGTTTGATTTCACTGGTTTGAGGGGTGGAATGCAGTGGGTCTGAGTGAGTGGCACTCACTCCCACTCCAAACAGTGTTGGAGCAACTGTTTGTTTCCAGTGCTTATGCACTCCAGTTCCTACCTCTTTCACTCACATGCTTCCTCCCATGAGGAGTTGAGAGCAAGGGCTGAGTAAATGAGGCACCTCTATCACAAGTCACATGATGGGGTCAGGGAAATATCCTGCTTCATAATGGGATAAAAAAGGATCCTCAAATTGGACAAAAATCTCAAATGAAAGATGGAGATTGAAACAAGTCAATAAACAGTAACTTGTACAAAAGAGAAACATTTTAAAGGTAAAGAAATGTCAAAATATATTTTGAATATTAATAGAGATAAAAGAAAATATTTTAACATTTAGTAAAAACAGGCTGGCATGCAAAGAAAGTATATAGAGAACATTTTTAAAACTCTAGAAGATTAAAAACATAATGGCAGAATTGAGAGACTCAAGGGAAGTTAAGGTAATAGAAATCTTCCAGAAAACATAGCAAAATTCAATAGTAGAAAGTAAGAAAGAAAGCTAAGGTAACTAGACAATCCATCCATGTATGTCAACACCCACATATTGACAACTTCAAGATAAGAGGAAAGAGAAAATGAATAAGGTCAACTAACCAATGAAATACAACTCTCAAGAACATTTTTCATAACTGAAACACATGAGTTTATGTACAGATATGTTTGACAAAGTACCCTTCAAATAATGGAAATAAGCCCACACTATGCAGAAACTACTATGTATTCACTAACCTATATCTCTTTTACCTATATTGGCCATGAAGTTATTGTGACTTTACAACTGTCTTCCCATTTCTGCTGGCCAGATACAGCTGAAGAGACAGAGGGATCTTTCAAGGCCCTACGGAGTTGTCAGAATGATAAGATTTGAAGAGCCTGAATGATCACATATTCCAAGTCCCTTTCAAATTGGCTCTTAGCTGAGTTAGAAACTAACATCTTCTGTGCAAGCAACATATGAGAAAAAGACAAACAAACAAACAAAAAAACGAACATCTTCACTGTTAAGCTACTGAGATTTGGGCTTACAATAGCAGTAACTCTTATAGTTAATGAAGAAATGTAAACACTCAGTATTTATCCAGTCTAAATTATGATATAATAATGCTGGAAATGTTGAGGAGAAGGTAAAGAAAATGTGTTTGTGTAGGAAAGGAACGGAGGACAGAAAAGAGAGACAAATTCTTTATTCACTAGTTAGAAAATAATGTCTCAAGGTGAAAAATTGAAATAGCGAGTTAACTTATTTTTTAGGTGCTGGGCATTGGGGGTCAAGGCTGACCCAGCTGGGAAGATTACTTGAGTCCATGAGTTGGAGCCTGGGTAACATAGTAAGTCACCAGTCTTTACAAAAAAAGTTAACAAAAAGTGGCTGGATGTGGTGGTGTATACCTGTAGTTCTAGCTACTCAGGATGCTGAGGTGGGAAAATTTCTTGAGTCTAGGACGTCAAGGCTTCAGTGAGCCAAGATTGCACCACTGCATTCCAGCCTAGGTGACAGAGTGAAGCCCTATCTCACACAAAACAAAATAAAACATTATTAAAACATTATGTAAACATAAATATGTAGGCAAATGGTAATTTAATTCACTAAAAGAATTAAAAGAGATTATGAACATAGAAGAGTAATTGTGAACTGGTGATTTATTTTTCATGTAAAACTATTTGGTTCTTTCAATATCATAAAAATGGCTATACTGCCCAAAGTAATTTACAGAATCAATGCTATCCCCATCAAGCTACCATTGACTTTCTTCACAGAACTGGAGGAAACCACCTTGAACTTCATATGGAACCAAAAGAGAGCACGCATAGCCAAGTCAATACTAAGCAAAAAGAATACAGCAGGAGGCATCACACTACCGGACTTCAAACTATACTACAAGGCTACAGGAATCAAAACAGCATGGTACTGGTACCAAAAGAGAGATATAGACCAAGGGAACAGAACAGAGGCATTGGAGACAACACAGCATATCTACAACCATACAATCTTTGATAAACCAGACAAAAACAAGCAATGGGGAAAGGATTCCCTGTTTAATAAATGGTGTTGGGAAAACTGGCTAGCCATGTGCAGAAAGCAGAAACTGGACCCCTTCCTGACACCTTACACTAAAATTAACTCCAGATGGATTAAAGACTTAAACGTAAGACCTGGCACCATAAAAACCCTAGAAGAAAATCTAGGCAAAACCATTCAGGACATAGGAGTAGGCAAGGACTTCATGACCAAAACACCAAAAGCATTGGCAACAAAAGCCAAAATAGACAAATGGGACCTAATCAAACTCCACAGCTTCTGCACAGCGAAAGAAACAGTCACTAGAGTGAATTGGCAACCAACACAATGGAAAAAAATCTTTGCAGTTTACCCATCTGACAAAGGGCTGATATCCAGAATTTACAAAGAACTCAGATTTACAAGAAAAAAAAACAAACAAACAAGCCCATCCAAAAATGGGCAAAGGATATGAACAGACACTTTTACAAAAGAAGACATACATGAGGCCAAAAAACACATGAAAAAATGCTCATCATTACTGGTCATTAGAGAGATGCAAATCAAAACCACATTGAGATACCATCTCACTCCAGTTAGAATGGCGATCATTAAAAAATCTGGAGACAATAGATGCTGGAGAGGATGTGGAGAAATAGGAACACTTCTACACTGCTGGTGGGAGTGTAAATTAGTTCAACCATTGTGGAAGACAGTGTGGAGAATCCTCAAGAACCTAGAAATAGAAATTCCATTTGACCCAGCAATCCCATTACTGGGTATATATCCAAAGGACTATAAATTGTTCTACTATAAGGACACGTGCACACAAATGTTCATTGCAGCACTGTTTACAATAGCAAAGACCTGGAACCAACCCAAATGCCCATTGATGATAGACTGGACTGGAAAAATGTGGCAAATATACACCATGGAATATTATGCAGCCATCAAAAATGATGGGTTCATGTTCTTTGTAGGGACATGGATGAATCTGGAGAACATCATTCTCAGCAAACTGACAAAAGAACAGAAAATGAAATACCGCATATTCTCACTCATAGGTGGGTGATGAACAATGAGAACACATGGACACAGGGAAAGGAGTACTACACACTTGGGTCTATTGGGGGGAATATGGGAGGGACAGTGTGGGGGGAGCAGGGGAGGGATAGCATGAGGAGAAATGCCAAATGTGGGTCAAGGGGCAGAAGGCAGCAAAACACACTTCCATGTGTGTATCTATGCAACTATCTTGCATGTTCTGCACATGTACCTTAAAACCTAAAATACAATAAAAAATGAAAAATTTAAAAAATGTATATATAACATAGTTAAAACTAAGGATGAAAAATATTTTAAGAATGAAAACTTTAAAATAGAAAAACAAAAGATGATAGGGGATTGCAAAATTCAAGAACCTAACCTAGAATGGTGAAGGAAGACCTCAGAAAATAAATAAATTCTGATTAAGATCTGAAAGATGACTTGTGATTTTATTGAGTGTTTCATAGACCTATCTAGTTGCTCTGAAAATTATGTTAGGCATTGAATTGGTAGAAATTGTTATAAAAAAAAAAAGCTCCACTTGAGTATGAGAAATTTCTTTACTTAAACTGGAAATCATCTGTCTTCTGAACCTGAAAAAATTTATTAGAAACATTTTGCAAGTGTGATTTTATATACATGAAAGTTTTGCAGAATCATTCTGAACTAAAACTCAAAACCATAAAGATGTGTGACCTGGGTTATCCAAGAAGAAGACGCGTAAAATTCGTATTTTTTAAATAAAAAATGCAAAGCATTATTTTCCTAATTTAATCATAAGCAACTGTGGTTGAGAAACATTCTGCTATTGGTTAAGTGGCAAGGTACATGAAAAAGAGTTTACCTCATCCTTCGGAAACTCGGAAATAACAAGTTAGTTATTTTATCATGTATCTTTTAGTAAAATTTATAAATGTAATATGTCACATTTTATAGCTTTTTCGGTTTTGATTTGTGTTTTCAGTTTAGTTTTATGTTTAGATCCCTGAGGAAATATATCCCTGAGAACAACAATTTCTCTAATAGCCTATAGAGTAATACATACTTTTCACAATGAGAATATCAGTGACAATTCTGTTTTTCTGAATATTACCTCCAGCACATTGACAGCACAGGCATGTGCCTGCTCTCAGGGACAGGAGGCCATTCCAGCTTGTTGTGCTCATTTTTCCTTCTTTTACAATGTTTTCTGAAACTAATGCTGATGAAAATAACTTGGGGAAATAAGAGAAAAAGTTAATTAGGTTAAAGGAAAGCAACACATCAAAGTCTGCACCCTTGAGCTAAAATGCAAAACGATGTAATTGTTCTTAGAAGAAATCCTTGCTTAGCTTTCAATATGTGAAAATCGTGGAGATTAATGATCCTTTAGTTGAAAGACTCCAGCAGAAAATATCTGTAAATCATGTGTTAGTTTCTAAGAAAATACCCCAGAAACTTTCATTAGATGCTATACTTCTGTAGTATCATTTTTTCTTTTTCCCCAAGCCTTTTCTTTTTCATTGTTGCTGGGCTTATAACCCATGAAGACATGTTAATTTCATTTGTCTCCAATGTGGCCTCCTCTAGCACCAAGCTTTCTGTTTGTCAGATTGCTCTGAATGGGATTACCTCAACCCATACACTTAAAGGATTGTGTTTTTAGTTCTTTCATCTTGGTTATAGACATCAAAAAGTACAGGATTAATTTCAAGTGTGCTCCAACCTTTACAATATGTCCCTACTCATCTTTATTTACTAAAACCAGAAATCATCTGTCTTCTAAACCTGAAAAATTTTATTAGGCAAATCATGTTTCACTTTAAAATTACTGCCTATTTTTCTCTCTGCATGAGTTTCCTACTCTATTGTTATGTTAATTTCTTTGAGAGAAATATGAATTATAAAATTTATTTAAGCATTTTTGGATATTCTACATGGATTTCAAATATTATTGGTTTTCAGTGGTTAAGTAGTAAACAGTGACTATGTTACGGGACAAAGTGAGAAAGCAATAAGCACATAGAGAAAACCCGGTAAAGTGATTGTCAACACCATGGATAAAATCCTCACCGCATTCATTCAGGGGGTGGAAACTGTTGGAATTATTTTTTAATTTAAAAAAGTAGGAGAAGAAACTCTAAAACAGAAATGTGTTTTAAAAATAGATAAGCAAATTGCAAAAAAAGGGGGTTGAAAATTAATAACTTCTACTTAGAGAAAACTTTTTGTTGAGTGGGTAGTCTGTGTCTCAATAATGATAATTTTATTGTTTATTTACTAAAAGGTACAAAATTGAGTATTTTGGAATTCAAAAGTATTAGTTATGTGTTCCTAAACTCAGGTTACAATATCCAGTTACTGAAAAAAACTTACTGAAAAAGTTACTAAAAATAAATTTAAGCAACTCAGTTTCCATTACAAAACACACACACACACACACACACACACACAAACACACACACAGAAACACACACACAGAGGAAGATGCAGTCTCTGAATAAGAGAGTAAAATGTTCTGAGTCAAACTATTTTTTCCCCCGGTCAATACATGAAATTATACTTAATAGGAATATGGTGGTTCACTAAAATTTGGTTGAGCACATATAAACAAGAGAAATGTTGACTATTCTGTAAATTTTCTGGTGCTACACAAATAGTTAAATATGTTTTAAGTGTACTTAAACATAAAAATACATTATACTGTTTTACAAATTTTTAAGCCAAGAGACATTTAATTTGTTAATGTATCTCATAAGTTAGCACTTTTGATACAAGAAATGCAAAATACTACAAAAATCTCTATTTTATTGTATATTTTCTTTGAACATTACTTTTTCTACTTACAGTTGGTATTTGAATGACGAGGGAATTGGTGTGCCAACTCACCAAACAATCAAAATTCTCCATATGATTTATTTATTTATATATGTATTTATTTGAGACAGGGTCTGTGTTACCCAAGATAGAATTCAGTGATGTCATCATAGTTCACTGTGGCCTCAAACTCCTGGGCTCAAGTGATCTTCCCTCTTCAGCCTCCACACACCACCAAGCCTGGCTAATTTCTTTATTTATTTACAGAGATGGACTTTTACTATATTGGCTATTGTGGGCTTAAACTCCTGGTCTCAAGTGATCCTGTTGCCTTGGCTTCCAAAGGGACTAGAACTATAGGTGTGAGTCTCTGTGCCCAGTCCACAAATTACTTTTGATTCCCCCAAATATTAACTGCTAATAACCTAATCTTGACAGGAAGCCTTATTGATTACATAAATAATCAATTAAACACGTATTTTGTATGCTGTCTGTATTATATATTATAAGAACATCATAAGAAAGAAAAAATATATTTGTTAACCCTTCATTGGAAATAGGTCATCATAAAGCTTTTTATCCTCTTTATCTTCACATTGAATAGGCTGGGGTGGGGCTGCTCTTGCTGTCTCCGTGGTGTCAGAGGCTAAAGGGGAGAAGGAGGTGGAAGGGGAGGCAGGCAAAGCAGGCACACTTGGTATAACTTTACAGAAATACCTTGTAATTTCTGTCAGACTTTTTTTAACTTTTTAATTTTCTCTAAAAATGTTTCTATATGATACCAATTCTTCCTTCACCATTTACTTCTGTTTCAATGCCCATATTATAGAAGAGTTAATGTCTTAAAAGTAGTCAAAAGCAATTTGGAGTAATGGGCACCCTTCTTTGAGTTTAACTAATGTGAATTTGGTTTCTGATGCTTTTTATTCTATGTCTTCTCCTGATTGTCTGGCACTGGGTTTTGAAGCAGTCACTTCTCTCAAGTCATCTTCTATTAATACCTCTGGTGTGGTATTATGTTATGCAGTTCTAGTATTGCTATACATGAGGCTGAGTAATTTATAAAGAAAACAAGTTTAATTTGTTCATAGTTCTGCAAGCTGTACAGGAATCAAGGTGATGGCATCTGCTTAGTTTGCAGTGAGGTCACAGGAAGTCTATAACCATCGTGGAAGGCAAAGGAGAAGCCAGGGTATCACTAGGTGACAGCAGTAGCAAGAGAGAAAATGGAGAGATATCAGACACTTTTAAGCAATCAGATTTCATGTGAACTCAGAGCAAAAACTCATTCATCACCAGGAGGCTGGCCCTAAGCCATTCACAAGGGATCTGTCCCATGATCCAATCATCTTCCACCAGGCTCCACCTCGAACATTGGGGATTGCATTTTATCAGAGATATGGAGGGAATAAATATCCAAACCATATCATCTTGCTTCTTTCCCACTAAATATGATATTCTTTTCACCTGTCAAATACAATCATGCCTTCTCAATAGTTCCCCAAAGCTTTAACTCATTTTAGCATTAAGTCCAAAATTCTAAGTCCCATCTCCTTCCACCTATGAGCTTGGAAATATAAACAAGTTATTTACTTGCAATATAAAATGGTGACACAAATTGGCCAAAAGAAAGGAACAATAGACCCCACATAAGTCTGAAACCTGCCAGGACAGTCATTAAATCTCAAAGCTCCAAAATAATCCACTTTGACTCCATGTTCCACATCCAAGACACACTAATGTGAAGGGTGGACTCCCAAGGCCTTGGCAGCTCCATCCTTGTGGTTTTGCTGGATGCAGCCCATGTGGCTGCTCTGATAGGTTGAAGTACAGCACCTACGGGTTTTCCAGGCTGAGGATGCAACCTGCTACTGTCTCTACCACTCTTGAGTCTGGAGGGCAGTGGCCCTCTTCCCAACAGTGAGGTGTCCTAGTGGGGAATCTGTATGGGGGCTCCAATTCCACATTTCCCATTGGACTGCGTTAGTAAAATTTATCTGTGGGAGGCTTTTACCTGGGCACCAAGGCTTTTCCATACATTCTCTGAAATCTAGGTGGTACCTTCCGTATCTCCTTCACTCTTGCATTCTGTGTGCCTATGGCCTTAACAACACAATGAAGCTGCCAATGCTATGGAGTCTTGCACTCTCCAAAGTGGCAGTCTGAGCTATACTTGGGGCCCTTTGTATCACAGCTGGAGCCAAGCAGCCAGGTTGTGAGGAGTAATGTCCTGGGGTGGCACACTCCAGACCTGACCCCATGAAGCTATTTTTTTTATTTCCTGCTAGGCCTCTGGGCCTGTGATGAGAGGGGCAGTTTTCAAGATCTGTGAATTGCCTTTGGGGCCTTTTTAAAAATTGTCTTGTATAACTTGGTTCCCTTTTAATCATGCTAACCTCTTTAGCAAGTTGTTACTCCACAGTCTACTTAAATTCCTCACCTGAAAGTGCATTTTCTTTCTCTGCCACATTGCCTGTCTGCAAGATTTTCAAACTTTTAAGCTCTGCTTCCCTTTTAAGTAGAAGTTCCAACTTTAAGTGGTTGCTTTGTACTGGTATCTGACTGCAGGCTATTTGAAGCAGCCATGCCACATCTTGAACACTTTTCTGCTTTGATTTTTTTTCCGACTGATACCCTAAGTCATCATTCTTAAATCCAAACTTACACGGATTCCTAGAACATGAATACAGTACAGCCAGTTCTTTAATGGGGCATAACACTGGTGATTTAATTGCTTTAGTTACCAATAATTGGCTCATTTCTATCTGAGACTTCATCAGCCTGACCTTATTTTCCATATCTCTATCAGCATTTTGGTCACAATTAGGTAGACAATCTCTATGGAGTTCCAGACTTCTCCTCATTTTCCTGTCTTCTTCCAAGCTCTCTAAACTCTTCCAACCTCTGCCCATTACCCGGTTCCAAAGCCACTTCCAAATCTTCACATATCTTTATAGCAATGCTCTACGCCTCAGCACCAGTTTTCTGTATTAGGCTGTTATTGAATTGATATTAAAAAAATACCTGAGGCTGGGTAATTTATGACATAAAGAGGTTTATTTGACTCATGGTTCTGCAGGCTGTACAGGAAGCATGGTGCTGGTATCTGCTTGGCATCTGGTGATGCATCTGGCAGTTTAAAATCATGATGGAAGGCAAAAGGGGAGTTGGCATCTCACAAGGTAAGAACAGGAACAAGGGAAAGAGGGAGGAGGTGCCATACATTTTTCAACAACCTGATCTCATATGAAATAAGATCAAGAAATCACTCATAACCCAGAGAATTGTGTTAAGTCACTCATGATGGATCTGCCCCTATGATTAAATTACCTTCCACCCACATCCCACCTCAACACCAGTGATTGCATTCATTATAAGATTGAGAGGAGACAAATATTCAAATCATATCAAGTGTCTATTAAGTTTTGAATTCCTCCAAGTTCTATATGTTGAAAACCTTGGCCCCACACCTTTTTTGCCAGTCTACAATGTCTTTCCTAATCTCTATGATTGGCTCTGTCACAAATCCTATAAAGTTATTTACAACATCTGGACACAGTTGTTCCAGCAAGAATTTGGTGTCTCAGGTTTGATAGCTCCCAAGGCTTTTTCTCTAATGGTCATTGCATCTTCAATGGTGTAATCCTTTCAGACTTTCATAATGTTCTCTCTATTAGTATTGTTTTTTGTAGCATTATTTTCATAGAGTACCATGTCTAATGAACCTTAATGTCCTGATTACTTTTTGATATGGAGACTGAATTACAGACATGGTTTTGGGGACAAATAGACCATTTTGACACCTTTGGTGTTGAACTCTTGGGTTCTGGGTGGCCAGGGGTACTGTCCAATCTCAAAAGAACTCTACAAGTCAGTACATTACTAGTAAGGTGCTTCCTAATGTCAGGGACAAACATAGATAGAACCAATCCAGAAAAGGGGTTCTAGTTATACAAACCTTCCTCTTGTACAATTGAATGTACTTTCCCCTCAACACTCAAGAATCAGCAGCTTTATAGATAAAGGTCATCTTGATCAGAAATCCTACTGCATTTGCACAAAGCTGTTGAGTTAGCCTATCCCTTCCTGCCTTAGATCCTGGTGCTTCCTTCTCTTTCTTACTAATAAATATTGTTTGTGACCTTGATTTTTTTTCAGAATAGAGCATTTTAGTCTACATTAAAAGCCTATTCAGGCTATACATTCTCCTCAATAATTTTCATTTTCTTTTCTTTTTCTTTGTGGAGACAGAGTCTTGGTCTGTTGCCCAAGCTGGAGTGCAGTGACATTATCTTGGCTTACTGCAATCTTCATCTCCTGTGTTCAAGTGATTCTCCTGCCTCAGCCTCCCAAGTACTGGGATTACAGGCACATGCCACCACACCCAGCTTTTTTTATTATTATTAATAGAGATGGGGTTTCACCACCTTGGTCAGGCAGCTGGGCTGGTCTCAAACTCCACAGTCAGGTGATCTGCCAGCCTTGGCCCTCCAAAGACCTGGGATTACAGGTGTGAGCCACCGTACCAGCCCTCAGTGATTTTCTTAATGGTGTCTGGGAACATGTCTGCTCTCCCTTGGTCAGCAGAAGCTGCTTCTCTTGTTTCCTTGACACTTTATAAGCCAAACCTTTTTCTAAAATTATCAAACCCCCCTTTTTTGGAAGCTTTAGATCCTTCACCTTCCCATATCTTTAAGTTGTAGTATAATTACTTTGCTTTTTCTCAAATTATATTGGAGTCAATAGGTGTGCCTTTCTTGTAGCAGTACTGCAACCAAATAAAATCTGTATTGTCAATACAAGAAAAATAGGTATTTTGCAAAAATTATGAAGTTTTCATGCTTCCTGCCTGCTGGGATAGATGTAGCAATGGCTTCACAAATTTTATTTATCATGAAATAGTGGACAGCCTCAGCTGCATACTTCAATCTATGGTACATCAAGCAATTCATCTTCCTCTTGTAATGTCATGATGTTTTTTTGTTTTTGTTTTTGTATTTTTTGAGACTGAATCGTACTCTGTCACGCAGGCTGGAGTGCAGTGGCATGATCTCAGCTCACTGCAAACTGCTTCCCAGGTTAGAGCAATTCTCCTGTCTCAACCTCTGAATAGCTAGGATTACAGGAGTACACTACTATGCCCAGGTCATATTTGTATTTTTCGTAGAGATGGGGTTTCATTATGTTGATCGGCCTGGTCTTGAACTCTTGACCTCAGGTGATCCACCACCTTGGCCTCCCTAAGTGCTGGGATTACAGGTGTGAGCCATCACACCAGATCCATTTCTTTGCTTTTTGGAAGCACTTTCAGCATCACTAGTTACAGTGTATATGGGGCAGATAGTGTCATTCAAGATTTATGATATTGCACAAAATACGATAAAAATACTCAAGAACTCTAAGAGATCATTTCTAGTGCAATATGCAACTTACTGGAGAGACAAACTGCTAACTGGTAGATGATTAGCATCACAGGATGTTTTAAGCAGATACATACAAGACTGGAACTCACCCCAATAGCAACAGGAGGTGACTGAAATTATTAGAATAGTGAAGTATCTACTGTTAATATTTTGCAATTATGATTTAACACTGTATTCTTACACTTGTTTACATTTTCCTCAACTGCAAATGGCACTACATATGGTCTATAAGTTTTTTGTGCATGTTTTGATAAATTCTAATGTTTTATAACAGACACATATACAGTTTATATGGTAGTAAATAATAAAATAGATTATTATTTTAATAGACACATATACGGTATTTATGGTAGTAATAAAATAGATTATTATCTATGTATATCTCATGTATTTTTGACATAACTTTTTCTTAATTTTAAAATACTTATAGTCTATGTGATTCATCTGTGAAATTTTAAATTTTAAATTTCACATAGTTTAAACATATTTTTCAAAATATTTATTGAAAAAAATTGCATATAAGTCTACCCATCCAGGTCAAACCAATGTCATTCAACAATCAACTGTACAAGACAACTTTGTTTATTTCTGCTAGTAATTTATACTGCTCAATATAAGCAAATTGCTTAGCACAATATTTGCCACAAAATAACGTCATATGTTATTAGATTTATCAATTAATCTTCAATTATTACATATATACATGTATACCTATATACACTGAATTTTGCATCTGTAGGTTTAAAATGGATGTACCAAGTTCCTTAAGGGAAGGGGCTCTTTCTGTCTTTCTCACAGTTGTAACCTGGTGTTGAGCAAAGTAACTTGCACGTAGAAGACACTCTGTGTCAGTGAAGATTGATAAGAATAAAACAAGGGAGTGAGATAATATACTTATGATAAAATCTGAGCAATGACAGAAAAAAAACCCAAATATTTAATTCTGATACTACATCTTATAAATGTCCAAGGCAGAAATATCATTATATAATTGAAATAACACCTTAAATCTTCTTATTGAGTCAAAATAAAATGAGAAATAAATAGAGGTTTGTACCATATCTCTATGATTCACTTACTTGTTAAATTTTATGACCTCATAGTTATTGTAGCATGTCAATATTTTAGTAAATCTAGCAGAATACCTTGTTGAATACTTTATTCATAGTTAAAATAGAATAGCAAAAAAGGCCTTTTATAATTAATAAGTTGAACTTCCAAACTTTTTTATGTATGCTAGTATGTATATGAGAGAAATCATTACTATGGTTTACAAAAGACATTAAAGCCTTCAATGGAGCACTATAATTCCCCTTTCAATCTTAAAATGTTCACAATAACCCCAAAAAAATGATTGAAACAGGATATACTCTTTTATAATAAATCCATACTGAATCAAGTCCTTAATTATTTTAAATAAATATTTTAGTTATTTGCCATGAACCTCAGTATGCTTCCTGAAGATAAACAGGCTAGAAAGTGGTTGAAATTGTTTGGCTCAGGAGTTTGAGGAACTGTAAGCCTCTTCTATCCACTGTATGTTGTTTATCATCATAAAACCTTCTGAGTATTTAAGGCAAATATCTACCTGTTAGTCATGCTTGTTTCATGATATACACACTTCAGTTTCATTGCCCTATTTTGGCAGTTGGCTTGCTATGAGGCATAACACAGCAAAATCAGAATTCTGTATCTCATCTCTGCTTGGTTCTTGTCTAACACAAAATGGAACATTAATCCAAAAGGAAAATTTAGCACAAGTATAGATTTATTACAGCTGGACTTTCCTATAATGTGGATTCCTGAGAAATGAGTGCAGGCAGTTCAAGTGTGCTGAAATGTCCAAAGCTATCTCTTAGTCAGAATAGAAGTAGATAGATAAGAAGGTCATTAAGAAGATGGACTTTTCCATTTAATATATATTTCTTAAGGAATACATTTTTTTCCCCCAGGAAAACTGATGACTTGAAGTAGCAAGATACCTGCTATAGTCTGTGCAATAAAACTACTGCTGTTTCTCTTCCAGAGGACCAATTCACTTCTTGACCATGGCCAGGGATTAAGTTTAAAAACCTAGATTGAAAGTTCATCTAATTTATTGCTTCCAAAGAAGGCGTGAAAAGAATGGTAAAGTTATGAAGTTTTGAAAGCTAACTATGATAAAAGACCTGTTAAGAATTCACACATGGTCTGGGAGCAAGATGGCATCATAGAAGCGACTCAGGATTGCAGCTCTCAGTGAAGGTGCAGAGGGTGAGTCCTAGCCGCATTCTCGGATGGACCTTTTTTGCCCACAGAGCGTTGAAAGTCTCAGGTGTGGGAGAGACACGGGACGCTAGTAAAGCTGGCTAATGCAGCCGGCTCGCACGGCCGCTTTGGCTGGTGCCACAGCGGGACCCAGCATGGAAGTCACTGGTCTGGGTTCCCTGTTAAACTGGCAATCAGAGATTTAGAAGGGCAGATTGGCATGTCCATCTGATTGAACGGGACTTGGACAGTGAGCCAGACCAGGAGTTTCCTGGGAAGCTTGATCTGAGCCGGTGCAGTGGGCAGCGGCACGGGAGATTGCACGGATCCCAGTGCCCTATCAGCAGGCTACTGGGGCGCCAGTGAGAGAGTCAACCTTTCAGCTTGCGGAGAGGGAGAGAGAGAGAGAGAGGACGGACTCTGAGGCAGGGAGCTGGGTGATCAGGCTTGGCAGGTCCCACCCTCATGGGGACAAGCAAAGTGGTGACTGGAGGCACTTGAGGCTGAGAGTTTTGCTGCCGGCATCTAGGATGGTGCAGCCTGGTGAGGGAGGGGCGTCCGCCATTACTGACACAATCCACCCCTACTGAAGTACCACCCAGGGCTGACGCAGCCTGCCATTGCAAAGGCAACCTGCCATAACAGAGAGACACCACCAGGAGGGGGGAGTGCTCCACAGCAGAAGGGAGCCCAGCAGCAACAAGGCGGACCCGTGCTAGCAGGTCAGAGCCCCGGCAGGCAAATAGTGAATAGACTGCCACCTAGTGGGGCAGGACAGTGCAACAGATACTCAGAAAGAAAGCCCCAACTCCCTGAGACAGAGCATCCAAGGGGGGGGGAAAGTGTGGTGTTTTATGAGTTCTATTGCAGCAGACATAAACAACCTCCCAACAACGCTGAATGAATAACGGAGCACAGAGCTCAGCACTGGAGCTCCTATAAAGCACAGACTGTATCCTCAAGCAGCTCCCTGACTCCTGTATAACCAAAGAGTCACCCCAGAAAAGGACTACTCAGACTGACATTTGGCGGGCATCATTCTGGAACAAAGACAGCAGATGAAGAAACTGGTATCATCCCTCACTATTCCACAGCTGCTACAGGTATACTCCAGACAAGCAGGGCCTGGAGTGGACCTCAGCACTCATACAGCAGAGGGGCTAGACCATTAGAAGGAAAACTAAGTAACAGAAAAACGTCATCATCAACAATCTCAGCATCCACACAGGGACCCAATTGAAAAATCAGCAACTATTAAGACGACAGGTGGATAAATCCATAAAAATGGGAAGAAACCAGCGCAAAAAGGAGGAAAACACCCGAAACCAAAACACCTCACCTCCTACAAAGGACCAAAACTCCTCACCAGCAAGGAAACCAAGCTGGATGGAGAATGAGTGTGACGAAATGATGGAATCAGACTTCAGAAAGTGGATAATGAGAAACTTCATTGAGCTAAAAGAACATGTTCTAAATCAGTGCAAAGAAACTAAGAACCTTGAAAAAAGATGTGAAAAAAGATTTGAGGAATTGATAACAAGAATGGACAACTTAGAGAGGAATATGAATGAATTGAAGAAGCTGAAAAACACAACACAAGAATTTCGTGAAGCATGCACCAGTGTCAACAGCCGAATTGACCAAGCAGAAGAAAGAATATCAGAAGTTGAAGATCAACTCAATGAAATAAAACGTGAAACCAAGATTAAAGAAAAAAGCACAAAAAGGAATGAACAAAATCTCCAAGAAATGTGGGACTATGTGAAGAGACCCAACATATGTTTGATAGGTGTACCAGAATGTGATGAAGAGAATGAATCCAAGCTGGAAAACACTCTTCAGGATATTATCCAGGAAAATTTCCCCAACCTAGCAAGACAGGTCAATACCCAACTCCAGGAAATACAGAGAACACCACAAAGATACTCCACAAGAAGAGCAACCCCAAGGCACATAATTGTCAGATTCACCAGGGTTGAAATGAAGAAGAAAATACAAAGGGCAGCCAAAGAGAAAGGTCAGGTTACCCACAAAGGGAAGCCCATCAGACTCACAGCAGATCTCTTGGCAGAGACTCTACAAGCCAGAAGAGAGTGGGGGCCAATATTCAACATCCTTAAAGAAAAGAACCTTCAACCCAGAATTTCGTATCCAGTCAAACTAATCTTCATAAGTGAAGGAAAAATAAAATCCTTCATGAACCAGCAAGTACTCAGAGATTTTGTCACGACTAGGCCTGCTTTACAAGAGCTCCTAAAAGAGGCACTACACATAGAAAGAAACAACCAGTACCAGCCATCCTAAAAGCATACCAAATGCTAAAGACCATCAACAAAATGAAGAATATACATGAACCAATGGGCAAAACAGCCAGCTAGCATCAAAATGGCAGTATCAAATTCACCCATAACAATATTAACCCTAAATGTAAATGGGCTAAATGCACCAATCAAAAGAGACAGACTGGCAAATTGGATAAAAACCCAAAAACCCATCAGTGTGCTGTATCCAGGAAACCCACCTCAAACACAAAGATACACAAAGGCTCAAAATAAAAGGATGGAGGAAGATTTACCAAGCAAATGGAGAGCAAAAAAAAAGCAGGAGTTGCAATTCTCATCTCTGATAAAAAAGACTTTAAAGCAACAAAGATCAAAAGAGACAAAAAAGGTCATTACATAATGGTAAAAGGATCGATACAACAAGAAGAGCTAATGATTCTAAATATATAGGGACCCAATGTAGGAGCACCCAGATATATAAGGCAAGTTCTTAATGACTTACAAAGAGACTTAGACTCCCGCACAATACTAGTGGGAGATTTTAACACTCCACTGTCAATATCAGACAGATCAACCAGACAGAAAATTAACAAGAATATCCAGGACATGAACTCAGACCTGGAACCAGCAAACCTGATAGACATTTACAGAACTCTCCACCCCAAATCCACAGAATATACATTCTTCTCAGCACCACATCACACCTACTCCAAAATTGACCACATAATTGGAAGTAAAGCACTCCTCAGCAAATACAAAACAACTGAAATCATAACAAAGTCTCTCAGACCATAGTACAATCAAGTTGGAACTCAGAATTCAGAAAATAACTCAGAACCACACAGCTTCATGGAAACTGAACAACTGGCTCTTGAATGTTGATTGGATAAACAATGAAATGAAGGCAGAAATAAAGAAGTTCTTTGAAACCAATGAAAATGAAGACACAACGTACCAGAATCTCTGGGACACATTTAAAGCAGTCTGTAGAGGAAAATATATAGCAATAAGTGCCCATATGAGAAGAGTGCAGAGATCCAAAATTGACACCCTATCTTCAAAATTGAAAGAGCTAGAGGAGCAATATCAAAAACACTCAAAACCTAGCCGAAGACAAGAAATAACTAAGATCAGAGCAGAACTGAAGGAGATAGAGACAAGAAAAACCCTTCAAAAAATCAATAAATCTAAGAGTTGTTTTTCAAAAAGATCAACAAAATAGACAGAGCACTAGCCAGACTGATAAAAAAGAAAAGAGAGAACAACCAAATAGATGCAATAAAAAACGATAATGGGGAAATCATCACAGAATCCACAGAAATTCAAACCATCATCAGAGAATACTACAAACAACTCTATGCACATAACCTAGTAAATCAGGAAGAAATGGATAAATTCCCGGATGCCTATGTCCTCCCAAGCCTAAACCAGGAGGAAGCCAAAACTATGAATAGACCAATAACAAGGTCTGAAGTTGAGGCAGCAATCAAGAGCCTACCACACACAAAAAAAGCCCAGGTCCAGATGGGTTCAAAGCAAAATTCTACTGGGCACACAAAGAGGAGCTGGTACCATTCCTTCTGAAACTATTCCAAAGAATCCAAAGAGGGAACCCTTCCCAAATCATTTTATGAGACCAACATCATCCTGATACCAAAACCTGACAGAGACTCAACAAGAAAAGAAAATTTCAGGCCAATATCTATGATGAACATAGATGCAAAAATCTTCAATAAAATACAGGCAAACCAATTGCAACAGCACATTAAAAAACTTATCCATCATGATCAAGTAGGATTCATTCCGGGGATGTAAGGCTGGTTCAACATACACAAGTCCATAAATGTAATTCACCACATAAACAGAAGCAAAAACAAAAACCACATGATTATCTCAATTGACGCAGAGAAGGCATTTGACAAAATTCCACAGCCCTTTATGCTAAAAACCCTCAATAAACTTGGTATTGATGGAACATATCTCAAAGTAATAAAAGCTATTTATGACAAACCAACAGCCAATATCATACTTAATGGGCAAAAACTGGAATGATTCCCTTTGAAATGTCACACTAGACAAGAATGCCCTCTCTCACCACTCCTATTCAATATAGTACTGGAAGTTCTAGCCAGAGCAATCAGTCAAGAAAAAGAAATAAAGGGTATTCAAATAGGAAAGGTGGAAGCCAAATTGTCTCGATTTGCAGACGACATGATAGTGTACCTAGAAGACCCCATCACCTCAGCCCAAAAGCTTCTGCAACTGATAAGCGACTTCAGCAAAGTCTCAGGATATAAAATCAATGTTCAAAAATCACAAGCATTCCTATACACCAATAACAGCCTTAAAGAGAACCAAATCAAGAACAAACTGCCATTCACAATTGCTACAAAGAAAATAAAATACCTAGGAATACAACTCACAAGGAATGTAAGGGACCTCTTTAAGGAAAACTACAAACAACTGCTCAATGAAATAAGAGAGGACACAAACAGATGGAGAAACATTCCATGTTCATGGTTAGGAAGGATCAATATCATGAAAATGGCTATACTGCCCAAAGTAATTTACACAATCAATGCCATCCCCATCAAACTACCATTGAATTTCTTCACAGAACTGGAAAAAAACACCATGAATTTCATATGGAACCAAAAAAGAGCCCACATAGCCAAGTCAATTCTAAGCAAAAAGAACACAGCGGGAGGCATCATGCTACCAGACTTCAAACTATACTACAAGGCTACAGTAATCAAAACAGCATGGTACCTGTACCAAAACAGAGATATAGACCAATGGAACAGAACAGAAGCATCAGAGGCAAATCAACATATCTACAACCATATTATCTTTGATAAACAAGACAAAAACAAGCAATGGGGAAAGGATTCCCTATTTAATAAATGGTGTTGGGAAAACTGGCTAGCCATGTGCAGAAAGCAGAAACTGGACCCCTTTCTGACACCTTACACTAAAATTAACTCCAGATGGATTAAAGACTTAAATGTAAGACCTGACACCATAAAAACCCTAGAAGAAAATCTAGGCAAAACCATTCAGGACATAGAAGTAGGCAAGGACTTCATGAATAAAACACAAAAAGCATTGGCAACAAAAGCCAAAATAGACAAATGGGACCTAATCAAACTCCACAGCTTCTGCATGGCAAAAGAAACAGTCACTAGAGTGAATTGGTAACCATCAGAATGGAAAAAAATCTTTGCAGTTTACACATCTGACAAAGGGCTGATATCCAGAATTTACAAAGAACTCAAACAGATTTACAGGAAAAAAACAAACAAGCCCATTCAAAAATGGGCAAAGTATATGAACAGACACTTTACAAAAGAAGACCTACATGAGGCCAAAAACCATATGAAAAAATGCTCATCATCACTGGTCATTAGAGAGATGCAAATCAAAACCACATTGAGATACCATCTCATGCCAGTTAGAATGGTGATCATTAAAAAGTCTGGAGACAGCAGATGCTGGAGAGGATGTGGAGAAATGGGAACACTCTTACACTGTTGATGGGAGTGTAAATTAGTTCAACCATTGTGGAAGACAGTGTGGTGATTCCTCAGGGACCTAGAAATAGAAATTACATTTGACCCAGCAATCCCATTACTGGGTATATATCCAAAGGACTATAAATAGTTCTACTATAAGGACACATGCACACGAATGTTCATTGCAGCACTGTTTACAATAGCAAAGAACTGGAACCAACCCAAATGCCCAATGATGATGGACTGGACTGGGAAAATGTGGCACATATACACCATGGAATATTATGCAGCAATCAAAAATGATGAGTTTGTGTCCTTTGTAAGGACATGGATGAATCTGGAGAACATCATTCTCAGCAAACTGACACAAGAACAGAAAAAGAAATACCGCATATACTCACTCATAAGTGGGTGAGAAAAATGAGAACACATGGACACAGAGAGGCGGTCTACTATACACTGGAGTCTATTGGGGGGAATAGGGGAGGGACAGCAGGGGGTCTGGGGAGGGATAGCCTGGGGATGAATGCCAAGTGTGGGTGAAGGGGAGGAACCAGCAAAACACACTGCCATGTGTGTACCTATGCAACTATCTTGCATGTTCTGCACATGTACCCCAAAACCTATAATGCAATAAAAATTAAAATAATAATAATAGTAATTCACACATGAATAAGGCACAGCATTTTCCTTCCAGTAGGTGCATTCTCGTGAAGGAAACAAACCCTTTACCGTTTGGGGCTAAGATAACAATTGCTACTGGTCTGGTAAAGGCAATGAGATAAGAAATCCAAGGATCATAAGATTAGTTTTGACTATATGCTTGGGTAAGTTATGGAAAATGGGGATTAAGATTGACCTTAAGCGGTGGGTTCAGCTGGGTGTGGTGGCTCATGCCTGTAATCCCAGCACTTCGCAAGACTGAGGCAGAAAGATTACGAGGTCAGGAGTTAGAAAAAGCTAAAAAGTAACATATGAAGCCGTTTAGTGTGAACTTAGTTAGTCCTTCACTACTATGGCAGATTTTATCACTGTTATTGCACTGGTTCAGCATGATTTATGATGCATTTTGCTTTGAATATTTTGACTGTTGTAGTCATTGTTGGTTAGCCTAGCTCAGACATTACAGTGACTTTTTGGTCCATACAATTGAGGAAGTCAAGATTCTGGTTATTAGCTTTTTTTCAGATGGATAGTTTGCAAAATCAAGAGGAAGATAAGAAATCAGACTGGATTCATCAATGCTCTGCCTGTGTTGCTCTGAGGTACCCTCCACATGAATTTCATCTTCAGATTGACATCTATAACACTACGGCTCTCCTAGGTCACATGTATTCACATTTACTTTCAAGAAAAGGGGGATGGAAAGCTTCTAAAGTATGTTAAGAAAGAAGTCAAGACCCCTAGTAAACCATCTATCAGAGTCTAGAATACTAATTTATGTAATTACAGGATTAACAAGTACTGACTGGTTTAGGTCTGTTTCTGTCTAAATGAATCTCTAACAAGAAAGTAACCTCATTTACACTGGCGAGCTGAGTGGCATTCAAACTTATTTGATGAGATATCTTATCAAGCAAAAACAACTATTTACATTATAAACAATTAGACACATGTACACACCACAAACATATGCTGCTAAAATTAATTTTTCAGATAACATAATTTTCACATTCTAATTTATTTAAATGCTGGTTATAACCCTATAAGTTGACTTTATAAAGTACAAATAAGTCACAACTTCACTTTGTAAAATTACGGATTATCCACTGGTAACATAACTCACTGCATTATGATATATAAGGTGATAGTGTGATAATAGAGAAATAAGCAAGTATCCAGCAATAGACTCCAAATACCAGAAACTCCTACACATATACATCTTTGTTTACTGATTCTAAGAACTTCACAAAATCCCAGAAAATTCACAAACCATGAGATTCATGTTGTGTTGTTCTATTCCAAGAAGGAATAAAAGACTTTCATAGGGAAACAACCTGTTGGGTTATTTTAATTCATTATCCACTATTTGTAGAAATATTAATGGTGAAATACCTGTTAGAAAGTACATGAAAAATTACATATGTATAAAATGCTGTCATCAGGTTATATTATGTTTTAGAATTACAATATTAAACACCTTAAAATGCAGTATTATTTCTATTTTTAGTAATACTTTAAGAATTAGGGTACACGGGCAGATAGTGCAGGTTTGTTATATAGGTATACACGTGCTGTAGTGGTTGCTGCATCTATCCCCCTATCATCTACATCCCTTGACAGGCCCTAGTGTGTGATGTACCCCACCCTGTTTCCACGTGTTCTCATTGTTCAACACCCACTTATGAGTAAGAACATGTAGTGTTTCGTTTTCTGTTCTTGTGTCAGTTTGCTGCCAATGATGGTTTACAGCTTCATCCATGTACCTGTAAAGGAAATGAACTCATCCTTTTTTGTGGTTGGATAGTATTCCATGGTGTATGTGTGCCACATTTTCTTTATTTTTTCTATCACTGATGGGCATTTGGGTTGGTTACAAGTCTTCACTATTGTGAACAGTGCCACAATAAGCATACGTGTACATGTGTCCTTATAACTGAATCCTTTATAATCCTTTGGGTGTATACCCAGTAATTTGATTGCTGGGTCAATTGGTATTTCTAGTTCTAGATCCTTGAGGAATCACCACTGTCTTCTACAATGGTTGAACTAATTTACACTCTCACCAACAGTGTAAACGCATTCCTATTTTTCCACATCGACTCCAGCATCTATTGTTTCCTGATATTTTAATGATTGCCATTCTAACTGGTGTGAGATGGTATCTCAATGTAGTTTTGATTTGCATTCTCTAATGACTAGTGACAATGAGCTTTTTTATCATATGTTTGTTGGCTGCATAAATGTCTTTTTTGAGACGGAGTTTCGCTCGTTACTCAGGCCGGAGTGCAATGGCACGATTTCAGCTCACCATAACCTCAGCCTCCTGGGTTCAGGTAATTCTCCTGCCTCAGCCTCCTGAGTAGCTGGGATTACAGGCACACACCACTATGCCCAGCTAATTTTTTTTTGTATTTTTAGTAGAGACAGGGTTTCACCATGTTGACCAGGATGGTCTCGATCTCTTGACCTCGTGATCAATCCTCCTCAGCCTCCCACAGTGCTGGGAAAATGTCTTCTTTTGAGAAGCATTCTTTGCCTGGTTTTTGATGGGGTTGTTTGATTTTTGCTTGTAAATTTGTTTAAGTCCTTTGTAGATTCAGGTTATTAGCCCTTTGTCAGATGGGTAGATTGAAAAAAATTTGTTCCCATTCTGTTGGTTGGTTGTTCACTCTAATGATAATTTCCTTTGCTGTGCAGAAGCTCTCAAGTGTAATTATATTCCATTTGCCTATTTTGGCTTTTGTTACCATTGTTTTTGGTGTTTTAGTCATGTAGACCTTGCCTATACCTATGTTCTGAATGGTATTGCCTAGGTTTTCTTCTAGCATTTTTATGGTGTTAGGTCTTATGTTTAAATCTTTAAGCCATCTGGAGTTAATTTTTGTATAAAGTGTAGGGAAGGGATCCAGTTTTATCTTTCTGCATATGGCTAGCCAATTATTGCAACACCATTCATTAAATAGGGAATTCTTTCCCTATTGCTTGTATTCATCAGGTTTGTCAAAGATCAGATGGTTGTAGATGAGTTGCATTATTTCTGAGGCCTCTGATGTGTTCCATTGATCTGTATCTCTGTTTTGGTACTAGTACCATCCTGTTTTGATTACTCTAGCTTTGTAGTACAGTTTGAAGTCAGGTAGCATAATGCCTCCAGGTTTGTTTTCCTTTTTTTTTTTTTTTTTTTTTGTGGGTTTTATTTTTTCTTAGGATTGCCTTGGCTATGTGGGCTCTCTTTTGGGTCTATATGAAGTTTAAGATTTTTTTTTTTCCCAATTCTGTGAAGAAAGTCATTGTAGCTTGATGGAGACAGCATTGAATCTATAAATTATTTTGGACAGTATGGCCATTTTCACAATATTAATTCTTCCTAACCATGGGCATGAAATGATTTTCCATCTGTGTGTGTCCTCTCTTATTTTCTTGAGCAGTGATTTGTAGTTATCCTTGAAGAGGGTCTTCACATCCCTTGTTAGATGTATTCTAAGATATCTTATTCTCTTTGTTGAAAATGTGTATTGGAGTTCACTCATGATTTGGCTCTCTGTTTGTCTATTATTGGTGCATAGGAATGCTTTTGATTTTTGCACATTGATTTTGTATCCTGACATTTTGCTGAAGTTTCTTATCAGCTTAAGGAGATTTTAGGCAGAGATGATGTGGTCTTCTAAATCTACAATCATGCCACCTGCAAATAGAGATAAGTTGACTCCTGTTTTTCTAATTGAATATCCTTTATTTCTTTTTCTTAACTGAATGCCGTTGCCAGAACTTCCAATACCATATCGAATAGGAGTGGTGAGAGAGGGCATCCTTGTCTTGTGCCAGTTTTCAAAGGGAATACTTCCAGTTTTTGCTCATTCAGTATGATATTGACAGTTGATTTGTCATAAATAGCTTTTATTATTTTTGTGATACATTCCATTGATACCTAGTTTATTGAGAGCTTTTAGCATAAAGGTCTGCTGAATTTTGCCAAAGGCCTTCTCTGCATCTATTGAGATAATCCTGTGGTTTTTGGTTTTGGTTATGTTTATGTGGTGGATTACATTTATAGATTTTGAATAAGCTTTCTGATGTGCTGTTGGATTTGATTTGCCAGTATTTTGTGGAGCATATTTGCATCAATATTCATCATGAATATTGGCCTGAAATTTTCTTTTTCAGTTGTCTGCCAGGTTTTTGTATTAATTAAAACACACAGACTGGCAAATTGGATAAAGAGTGAGGACCCATCAGTGTGTTGTATTCAAGAGACCCATTTACTGTGCAGAGATACACATAGACTCACAATAAAGGGATGGAGAAAATTTACCAAGCAGGTGTAGAGCAAAAGAAGCAGGAGTTGCAATACTAGTCTCTGATGAAAGAGACTTTAACCCAAAAAAGATCAAATGAGACAAAGAAGGGCATTACATAAGAGTAAAGGGATCAATGCAACAAGAATAGTTAACTATTAAATATATGTGTACCCAATACAGGAGCACCCAGATACACAAAGCAAGTTCTTAATGACCTACAGACTTAGACTCTCACACAATAGTAGTGGCAGACTTTAACTTTCCACTCTCAATATTAGACCTATCAATGAGACAGAAAATTAACAAGGAAATACAGGACTTGAACTCAGATCTGTACCAAGTAGACCTAATAGACATATACAGAACTCTCCACCCCAAATCCACAGAATATACATTCTTCTCAGTACCACATCACACTTATTCTAAAATTGACCACATAATTGGAAGTAAATCACTCCTCAGCAAATGCAATATAATGGTAATCATAATAGTCTCTCAGATGACAGTACAATCAAACTGTAACTCAGGATTAAGAAACTCACTCAAAACTGAACAACTACATGAAAACTGAACAACTTGCTCCTGAGTGACTACTGGATAAATAATGAAGTAAAGGCAGAAATAAAGATTTTTTCAAAACCAATGAGAAAAAAAAACACAACTTACCAGAATCTCTGAGACATATTTAAATCAGTGTCTAGAGGGAAATTTATAGCACTAAATGCCCACATGAGAAGCAAAGAAAGATCTAAAATTGATACCCTAACATCACTATTAAAAGAACTAGAAGAGCAAGATCAAAACAACATCAAAAGCAAGTAGAAGACAAGAAACAACTAAGATCAGAGCAGAACTGAAGGAGATAAAGACACAAAACCCCTTCAAAAATCAATAAATTCAGAAGCTATATTTTTTGAAAAGATCAACAAAATAGACCACTAGCCAGACTAATAAAAAAGAAAAGAGAGGAGAATCAAATAGATGCAATAAAATATGATAAAGGGGATATCACCATTGATTCCATTGAAATACAAACTGCTATCCATGATTACTGCAAACACCTCTATGCACATAAACTGGTAAATCAATAAGAAATAGATATATTCCTGGACAGTTACACCCTCCCAAGAATAAACCAGGAAAATATTGAATCCCTGAGTAGACCAATAACAAGGTTTGATGTTGAGAAAGCAATTAATAGCCTACCAATCAATAAAAGTCTAGGCCAGATGGGTTCACAGCTGAATTCTACCAGAGGTACAAATAGGAGCTGGTACTATTCCTTCTGAAACTATTCCAAACAATACAAAAAGATAGAATTCTCTCTAACTCATTTTATGACACCAACATCATCCTGATACCAAAATTTAGTATTTTTTTTTTGGAGTTTTATGGCTTTTCTTGTGTGGTAACAGAGAGATTAATAAAGAGTATGGAAACTGTAATGAATGATTCTTTACTTGTTTTTGAAAAGACTAAATTTTTAGAGTAATTTTACATTCATGGTAAAATTGAGAGAACAGTATAGACACTTTTTATACACACTGTTCTTATACATACACATTAATCATTATCAACATCCCCCACCAGTCTACAGTTTACATCAGAGTTTATTCTTGGTGTACATTCTATAACTTTGGACCAATTTGGGATGGCATGTATCCATTATTATAGAAACACAAAGAACTTTTGCCCATTCTAAAAATCTTCAGCACTCCTACTATTCCTTTATTTTCTCACCCAGTCCTTGGAAACCACTAACATTTTTACTGCCTCCATAGTTTTGCTCTTTCTAGAATGTCTCACTGCTGGAACCATAAAATATATAGACTTTCTACATGGGCTTTATTCACTTATCAATATGACTTTAAGTTTCCTCCATATCTTGTGATACCTTGACAGCTCATTTCTTTATAGTGCTGAATAATATTCCACTGTCTGGATGTACTACTGTTTGTTTATCCATCCACCAGCTAAAGGACATTTTGAGTTTTGACAATAATGACTAAAGCTGTTATGAACACCTGTGTGAAGATTTTTGAGTGGATATAAGCTTTTGAATCCTTTGGGTAAATAGCAAGAGGCATGACTACTGGACTGAAAGGTAAATGTGTACTTAGTTTTGTAAGAAACTGCAAAAGCATTATCCAAAATGGCTGTAAAATTTTGCACTTCCACAGACATAAATGAAGGTCTCTGTTGTTCCAAGTATTAGTCTGTTCTCACACTGCCATAAAAAATTACCTGAGACTGGGTAATTTATGAAGAAAACAGATTTAATTGATTGACAATTCTGTAGGATATGCAGTAAGCCTGACGGGGAAGTGTGAGGAAACTTAAAATCATGGCAAAAGGTAAAGGGGAAGCAAGCACGTCTAGTCTTTACCATGCTGGAACAGGAGAGAGAGAAAGGAGAGAGAGGGAGAGGTGGGGGGGAGAGAGAGGGAGAGGAGAGAGAGAGAGAGAGAGAGAGAGAGAGAGAGAGAGAGAGAGAGAGAGAGAGAGAGAGAGAGAGAGAGAGAGAGAGACTACATACTTTTAAACAACCAGATCTCACGAGAACACTATCATAAGACAACACTGAGGGAATAGTGGTAATCCATTAAAAACCATCCCCATGATCCAATCACCTCCTACCAGGCTCCACCTTTAACACGTGCAATCAGAATCACATTTCTACATGGGATTTGGGTGGGGACACGGAGCTAAACCATATCACTCCACATCTTTACTAATATTTGATGTTGTTTGAGTTCTGATTTTTTGGCATTGTAGTAGGCATGTAGTGGCTTCTCACTGTGGTTTTACTTTACATTTTCCAGATGATATGTGATATGGAGCATCGTTTCACATGCTTATTTGCTATGTTTACATCTTCTTTGGTGAAGTGTCTGTTAAAGTCTTTGGTCCATTTTTTTAATCATGTTTTCTTATTGTTGAGTTTTGAGTTCTTTGTATATTTTGAATAATACCTATGTCAGATGTTTCTCTTGCATACATTTTCTCTCAGATTGTGGATTGTCTTTGTCCCTTGATGTTCTCTTTTGCTGAACAGAAGCTTTAATTTTAATAAAGTCCAGCTTTTCAATTATTTCTTTTATACATTGTGCCATTGGTATTGTAATTAGAAAGTCATCACTTTCAGCTTTCTGCATATGGCTAGCCAGTTTTCCTGAAACCATTTATTAAACAGGGAATCCTTTCCCTTGCTTTTGTCAGGGTTGTCAAAGATCAGATGACTGTAGATGTGTGGCAGTACTTCTGAGGCATCTGTTCTGTTCCCTTAGTCTATATCTCTGTTTTGGTACTAGTACCATGCTGTTTTGATTACTATAGTGTTGTAGCATAGTTTGAAGTCAGGTAGCATAATGCCTCCAGTTTTGTTCTTTTTGCTAAGAATTATTTTGGTTTTGACAGACCCTCTTTTAGTTCCATATGAAGGTTAAGGTGTTTTTTTCCAATTCTATGAAGTCAATGATAGCTTGATGGGAATAGCATTGAATCTATAAATTATTTTGGGCAGTATGGCTATTTTCACAATATTGATTCTTCCTAACCATGAACATGGAATATTTTTCCATCTGTTTGTGTCCTCTCTTATTCCCTAGAGCAGAAAGTCATCACTATACTCAAGTCAATCTAGATTTTTCTCTTATGTTATCTTTTACAAGTTTTATAGTTTTGCATTTTATATTTATGTCTGTAATTTGTTTTGAGTTAATTTTTGAAGGATGTAAGATATATGCAAGGTTCTTTTATTTTCATGTAGGTGTTTATTCCCTCATTGTTTAATTAGAAGACTATCTTTCCATTGCCTTTGATTCTTTGTCAAAGATAAGCTGATTATATGTATATATGTCTATTTCTAGGCTCACTGCTCTGTCCCATTGATCTATTGGTCCATATATATCTATATATACATATTTTTTTTTCTCTAGTAGCACACTGTCATTATCATTGTAACTTTATCAAAAATCTTGGAGTCAAGTAGTGACAGTTCTTCAAACTAGTTCTTCTCTTTCAGTACTGTGCTAGATATATTTGGTCTCTTGCTGCTCACATTTTAAAGTCTGGGATGGTTGTGCCATGACCAGTCACTGAATACAGGCCAACAAATTGTAGACAATAGTTTGGGAAACTCTGAATAGGAATGTGGTATAATAAAACTTTTGTTTAAGAATTTTTTTAGCTAAAATTAATTGATTTGATATTTCTATTCTATTTATGAAAACTGATAAGCAGAAAAATTTTTGTTGAGTTGAGGTCATTATTTTTTAAAAAATTGACAATTTTAAGGAACATGTCTGTCTCTATTAAACATTTATATTTTGGGGATATTTTACATTTAGAGTGTGTAGCAATAGAATAAGCTTCATTATGTTATTGTAGCAAACAAACCCATAATCTCAATAGAAATATATTTTCCTCTGATACTGCATCATCACTGCCTGTCTTTTGGGACTCATCACTATATTGTTCATACCCTGGGATTAGGCTGTCTGCCTGAAATATTGTCAGCTTTTATTGACAAAGAAAAGAGAGGCAACATGGTGAGTCATGCACTGACTCTTAAGGTTTTACCCCAAAGGAATAAATATATCTTCTACTCATGTTTAATTGACTAAGTCAAATGGCCACACTTAATTCTAATAGTCAGTGAAGAGATATTCCACCATACACCCATAAAGAAAATTGGAAGTATTTGCTAAGTTGTGCTAATATCTACCTGTCTTTAAGAAAAGAAAAACAATAAAATATCAGGTTTGACAATGATATATACATTGTGAAAATAGCCACATGTAATCATTGCAGTAATAGACTTAAGAGCAACTGGAATAGTAGAAAAATTGTTTTCAGTAGGATTGTTTCATAAGGTTCCATGGATGTAGTATTTGAGCTGGACCTGCAAAAACAGGAAGTAGCTACAAAGGTATATGAGCCACCTACCCATGTTAAAGATAGTGCACAATCATCATAGTGTGAAGGATAGAGTATGGTGAGAATGGATGGAACAAGCTTTCAGAATCCAAATGGTAACAGTCAAAATGAAGGCCAGTGGCATAAAGAGGAAGGGTACCATGCAAGATTGACTGAACTTGGTCAATAGTAGAGTGAAAATAAGTAAGAAGCAAGAATTTCATTAACAAATGTGTGGTTTTAGCTTGAATGATTCTTCAGAAATAGAATTATATGCTATCCTAGTTCAATGGCATGGTAACTCTTATCCTACAAAGACATTACTCATGATCAAATAACATTGGAAAATATTGTACCTAAACAACTCTCTGTGTAATTACCATATAAATATTTGCTCATTAAGATTATGGGAATTCCCACAATGAACATATTTAACTAGAGTCCACAATGTGAAAAGATTGTTTTGAAAACAATATCTGTTTATAGTCCTACACACAAAGTTTAGATTTTAAAACTAGTACTAAATACGAAGTAGACTGCCTACTATGTGACTGAGAATGTTTTGCTTCATTGCTTATACAGATGAAGTATCAATTGCCAAGGGGAAAAGATGAACACAAAATTTGTGCCAAATATATGCCAGAGTCTTTATGAATTCATTAGTCACTTCAGGATATTGCAAAGTTTCAGGGTTATCATTATGTGCTATGATCTTAAAACTGGAAGATTTAAGAAATTATTTTCAATCTATATTAATCTTATTTCATGACTTGGAAACAGCCTGTTAAAAACAGGCTTCTAAATTCAGCCTACTTCCTTGTCAGTTTTGTTTACATGAAAGAATATGAATGAAAGATGAGTATTGTGCATTGTAACATCTTTAAAAAACCCTAAGTCTAGACATATATTAGCTCTTTAATCAGAAAGCACAAATAACTATATGTCTTTCTAATTAAATAATTTTCTTTATCCTTCTACTAATATTTGTATTGTTATTATTGATGATATTCTTTCCTGAAGAGATTTGAGAGTGATACAATGAATTCTGTTTTTAACTGGGATGATTTCACTTATTTGGAAAAATAACTGTATTTATTTTAACCACCAAACTTAATAAAAATATACAAGCTTCTTTTCTGATATAGAGTCTGGGATATATTAAGTGATATAATATGAATTGAATAACTAATTAGTTTTTTTACAAGAGAATTGCCAGGTGCTTAAGTATAAAGAACAATCGTATTTTCAGATCCATGTTATGCTATGATATAAAAGGTGAATCTACATTAATTAAAATACAATCTATTATCAATATCATGTATATATATTTGGCATGTGTATAAATATGCATGCCAATGCCTTAAATACATTTTTTTCAAAAGGGGGTTACATGTGATGTACAAACTTATAGTTAACTTATTTATAAAAAGTTGAATTTATCATAAATTTGTGAGAAAATAATCAGGAAAACCAACTATAATTATGTTAAGTTCTCTCATTATTTAAAACACTACACATAGAAAGGAACAACCAGTACCAGCCACTTCAAAAACATACCAAATGGTAAAGAGTATCAACAAAATGAAGAATCTGCATCAACTAAAGGGCAAAACAGCCAGCTAGAATCAAAATGGCAGTATCAAATTCACACATAGCAATATTAACCCTAAATGTAAATGGGCTAAATGCACCAATAAAAAGACACAGAATGGCAAATTGGATAAAAAGCCAAAACCCATTGGTGTGCTGTATCCAGGAAAACCATCTCACATGCAAGGATACACAAAGGCTCAAAATAAAGGGATGAGGAAGATTTACCAAGCAAATGGAGAGCAGAAAAAGCAGGAGTTGCAGTTCTCATCTCTGATAAAATAGACTTTAAAGCAACAAAGATCAATAGAGATAAAGAAGGACATTACATAATGGTAAAAGGATCGATACAACAGGAAGAGCTAACGATCCTAAATATACATGGACCCAATACAGGAGCACCCAGATATATAAGGCAAGTTCTTAATGACTTACAAAGAGACTTAAGACTCCCACACAATAATAGTGGGAGACTTTAACACTCCACTGTCAGTATTAGACAGATCAACCAGACAGAAAATTAACATGAATATCCAGGACTTGAACTCAAACCCGGAACAAGCAAACCTGATAGACATTTACAGAACTCTTTACCCCAAATCCACAGAGTATACATTCTTCTCAGCACCACATCACACCTACTCTAAAATTGACCACATAATTGGAAGTAAATCACTCCTCAGCAAATGCAAAACAACTGAAATCATAACAGTCTCTCAGACCACAGTTCAATGAAGTTAGAACTCAATCCAGAAATTAACTCAGAACCGCACAGCTTCATGGAAACTGAACAACTGGCTCTTGAACGTTGACTGGATAAACAATGAAATGAAGGCAGAAATAAAGAAGTTCTATGAAACCAATGAGAATGAAGACAGCAGGAGGCATCACACTACCAGACTTCAAACTATACTACAAGGCTACAGTAATCAAAATAGCATGGTACTGGTACCAAAACAGAGATATAGACCAATGGAACAGAACAGAAGCATCGGAGGCAACACAACAAATCTACAGCCATATAATCTTTGATAAACCTGACAAAAACAAGCAATGGGGAAAGGGTTCCCTGTTTAATAAGTGGGAAAACTGGCTAGCCATGTACAGAAAGCAGAAACTGGACCCCTTCCTGACACCTTACACTAAAATTAACTCCAGATGAATTAAAGACTTAAACATAAGACCTAACACCATTAAAAACCCTAGAAGAAAACCTAGGCTAAACCATTCAGGACATAGGAGTAGGCAAGGACTTCATGACCAAAACACCAAAGGCATTGGCAACAAAAGCCAAAATAGATTAATGGGACCTAATTAAACTCCACAGCTTCTGCATGGCAAAAGAAACAGTTATTAGAGTAAATTGGCAACCAACAGAATGGGAAAAAAATTTTGCAGTTTACCCATCTGACAAAAGGCTGATATCCAGAATTTACAAAGAATTAAACAGATTTACAAGAAAAAAAACAAACAAGCCCACTCAAAAATGGGCAAAGGATATGAACACTTTACAAAAGAAGACATACATGAGGCCAACAAACGTGAAAAAATGCTCATAATCACTGGACATCAGAGAAATGCAAATCAAAACTACATTGAGATACCATCTCACGCCAGTTAGAATGGCGATCATTAAAAAATCTGGAGACAGCAGATGCTGGAGAGGATGTGGAGAAATAGGAACACTTTTACACTGCTGGTGGGAGTGTAAATTAGTTCAACCATTGTGGAAGACAGTGTGGCAATTCCTCAAGGACCTAGATATAGAATTCTATTTGACCCAGCAATCCCATTACTGTGTATATATCCAAAGAATTATGAATCATTCTACTATAAGGACACATGCACACGAATGTTCATTGCAGCACTGTCTACAATAGCAAGAACTGGAACCAACCCAAATGCCCATCGATGATAGACTGGACTGGGAAATGTGGCACATCTACACCATGGAATATTATGCAGCAATCAAAAACAATGAGTTTGTGTCCTTTGTAGGGACATGGATAAACTTGGAGAACATCATTCTCAGCAAACTGACACAAGAACAGAAAGTGAAATACCGCATGTTCTCACTCATAGGCGGGTGATGAACAATGAGAACACGTGGACACAGGGAGGGGGGCACTACACACTGGGGTCTATTGGGGGAATAGGGGAGTGATAGCCGGGGGGGGGAGTTGGGGAGAGATAGCATGGGGAGAAATACCAGATATGGGTGAAGAGGAGGAAGGCAGCAAATCACACTGCCACGTGTGTACCTATGCAACTATCTTGTATGTTCGTCACATGTACCCCAAAACCTAAAATGCAATAAAAATCTATATGTATAATTATAATTTGTCAATTAATAATAAAATAAACTTTTAACTTTTTTCAGTACAATTTCTTTCATCATAAATAACTTGTTTTATAAAGATTGCAGTAGATCTTATCACTTATTATCTTGCATTTATTAGCTGATATTTAATATGACTCAACTGTTGTCCAATAATTACTTGTTGTCATGAATGAAGTATTTATGCTTTCATATTCTATTAGATATAATTTATTGGAATTAATACTTCTTTGCATTAGCAATGTGGCTGATAGACACATCCTTTTACTCATTGTCTTCCTTTTCACTCATTCCTGCAGCAGTATGTGTGTATTATTTTTTGCTTTTCTTTCAGGTCATGTTTAATTACACAATCAATTGTCTGTAAAATATAATATTATTTTTCTTTTTTGTTAAGAGGCGGGGTGTCACCATGTTGGCCAGGCTGGTCTCGAGCTCCTTACCTCAGATGATCCACCCATCTCGGCCTCCCAAAGAGCAGGGATTACAAGCATGAACCACCATGCCCGGCCAAAATGCAATGTTCTTTAATATTGTGACTGGGTATAAACAATTCTTAGGAAACACATCAAATATAACTGTTATATAAATGAGGTGAGAAAGTTTGTCTCTGAAAAATTATTTGGAATCCAAGAAGATAATGTCCTTTTCTATAGTTTACTAGTCCTGTGAAACTAAAGTGTTTGTTTCTTTTTGGTTGGTTGATTGACCTAACAGAATATAGTCTTAATGGAATAATTAAAGAATTATTTAGGTAACAATATGTGTGTATACACAAGCACTAAAACACATGCAAAAACATATACATGGGGCCCAAAGTGGCTCCGGCCGGATGTCGTGGCGCTTGCGAAGGCGAGGCCAAGAGTTCAAGGCCAACCAACCTCAGCAACCTGACAAGCTCTCAATGATTGGCAAAAAAAAAAAAAAAAAAAAAAAAAAAAACATATACATAGGTATAGACATATTTCACCTGACTGTAAATTAAAGCACTTGAAATTTTAAAAGTTGAGATATGAAATATTGTAATTTGCATTACAAAGATTCCAGTTCTGAGCAGCTAATTAGCTTTCTCATTTGGAACATATTGTAATTGAATATCTTCTGTTATGGAAGTTGAAATTGAAAGAAGTACATTTTATACATTTATATCCCTAAATTGTCAGACATAAATTAATTTCTAAAGGTAATCTACCTGTAATTTATATGTTATTGATATATATCTCTGTGTTGGAGTCTCTTTGTAATCTATATTACCCTGGAAATTCTTCATTAAAGAACTATACAGTGTGTTACAACATCAACTCATTTGTTCAATGCCACTAAAATGGTATCATATAAAAGGAAATAACTTTGATTATAAACTAATAAAACATTTTGGCACACTTTCTTATGATTTGTGACCCATTTTTATTACAAACACTATAAATGTATGGTGTATATTCAAATAGAAACAGGACCCAATTTGTAACAACTTAAATTTCTTGAGACATTTATGCATTTTTATATCGATACACCTATACTTTGAATTATTTACATTTCTAAATAGAATGGTTTTAAGGAACTAAAATTTCTGAAAGAGGAATGTTTGCTCCCTTCGAGGGGGACAATAAATGAGAAAAAAATGTTCTTGAAGTTTGGGTATTTGCAAAGTATCAGATTCAGTATCATTTATTTATTTATTTGTTTATTTATTGAGATGGAGTCTCACTCTGTCACTCAGGCTGGAGGTCAATGGTGGTATCTTGGCTCACTGCAAGCTTTTCCTCTGAGGTTCAAGCAATTCTCCTGCCTCAGCCTCCTGAGTAGCTGGGATAACAGGGGTGCGCCACCACATCCGGCTAATTTTTGCATTTTCATAGAGATTGGGTTTCACCATGTTGGCCAGGCTGGTCTCAAACTTCTGGCATCAGGTGATCCACCTACCTCAGTCTCCCAAAGTGCTGGGATTAGAGGCATGAGCCACAGTTCATGGACAGATTCAGTATAATTTATATGTTGAGCAATATAGAACACTTGATAATTGGTTGTTTATACCACCGAAAAGCAGATGAGTGAGATAATTAAATACCATAGTGTATGATTAATAATGGGTAAATGGGAGCGTAGAACGGGAAGTATCTAGGGAGAAAGTGGTGGTAATGATAGGAAAGGGTATGTTGCAGAAACAAACAAACAAACAAACAAACAAGACACGTTAGATTAATTCTACAAAATCACTATTTTTTTCTCATTCAGTCAGTATCCAATTTACGTTTTGGTTAGTTCAGCTTTGAAAATTTAAAGGGGCTCCAGATAATGGAGGCTCCATTGTCTTTTATGTTAACTTATTATCTGTAAAGATGATGTCTCTTTGCAGCAGGTGAAGACATAGAGTTTCACAATTAAACGATTTAGCTTAGAAGCGAGGTACATCCCTCTGCCCACATCACTATTATAAGAGGAAATCATAATTCTCTATCTTAATGAAAAGGTATTAGAAAAGTTAGATTTCTCTGTGAGCCCCAAAGGAGAGCCAGATTGTTGCAAGCACTAATCATATTTACCCTAGATATGTAATTTGAACTGACTAAATATAATTGGAATGATTCCTAATTGTAACGTTCTACTTCTTCAATATATTTTGTGCATTTTCTATTGTTCTCCAAAATGAGTGTCTACTTGGAACCTCAGAATGTGACTGATGTGGAAATAGGGCCTTTGCAGATGTAATTAAGTTAAGATGATATGGTGCTGGATTAGAGCAGGCCCTAAATTAAATGATTGGTATGCTTATAGATTGAAAAGGGAACACAGAGAAAGCCCATGTGAAGATGAAGGTGGAGAATAAAGTGATATGGCTAAATGCCAAGGAATGCCAGAAAATACTGGCAACCACCAGAAATAGGAAGAGGCAAGGAAGAATTTTTCTTTTTCGTTTTTTCTTTTTTTTGAAATTAAGTCTGTCATCAGGCTGGAGTGCAGTGGCACAATCTCTACTCACTGCAACCTCAGCCTCCCAGTTTCAAGCGATTATCCTGCCTCAGCTTCCTGAGTAGCTGGGATAGCAGGTGCCCACAACCATGCCCAGATAATTTTTTATTTTTAGCAGAGATGAGATTTCACTATGTTGGCCAGCTGGTCTTGAACTCCTGACCTTGTGATCCAACCGACTCAGCCTTCTAAAGTGCTGGGATTTCAGGGGTGCCACGACACCTGGCTTGAAGAATTTTTCTTTAGTGCCTTCAGAGGGTATGATACTGGTAACACCTTGATTTTGGACTTTTAGACTCCAAAACTGTTACAGAATAAACTTCTGTCATTTTAAGACACTAAATTTTATTTTGTTATGGCAGCCTTAGGAAATTAATACAGTATATTTAACCCAATTTTCAAAAATTCAATTTTACTTTTTGTTTTCTTTTCATTATAGGGATCTTGAGTGACTCCTATAATGAAAAGTTGTAGTGAAAATAATCCTACAGGCTTTCATTTTTATTTAACTCTCCTGTTTCAACTTTGGATTTTCCACTAAAAGTTATGTCTTCTTTTGGAAGAGAAAATTCCTCCTATAAGTCTATTTTGATTCAAATTATTTTTTTTTTTTTTTTTTTTTTTTTTTTTTGCCAATCATTGAGAGCTTGTAAGGTTGCTGAGGTTGGTTGGCCTTGAACTCTTGGCCTCGCCTTCGCAAGCGCCACGACATCCGGCCAGAGCCACTTTGGGCCCCTCAAATTATCATCTTAACAGCATGTAATAAATTAAAATAACAAAGCTCTAGAATTGCAACTTGGCATTTTAAAATCTATACAATGGACACTGTATTTGATGTGTAATATATTTTAAAATGTTTTTAGTGCTTCACATTGTGCAGGTATTTAATAAAGAAAAACATAATACATAGCTCAATTGTGATGAAACTGGTGTGATTATATGTAATTGATAATAATTCTATAAATTACTATTAGATTTAGACAACAGAATTTTACTATTTACCTTGAATTATTATTGTCTGACACTATTACTTGGAATTAATCATAAAATAAGTTAGTATCTTCAAAACAAATATATAAAGAAAATAGGTATATGCATAAATACACTTATTTGTACTTTATGTAAAATGATAACTTCTGAAACAACTTATATGAGTGTGGAATGTCCAGAGAAACAGAACAAATAAGACAGATAGATAGATAAATCTTAGCTAGCTAGATAGATGATAGACAGATAATTTATTATGAGAATTGACTCACACAATTATGAAGGCTGAAAAGTCTCACTGTGTGTCTTCTGCAAGCTGAAAAACCAGGAAGACAGCTGGTATGATTTAATCTGAGTCGGAAGCTCAGAGAAACAGGATCCCGGATGTTCTAGGGCAGGAGAAGATGAATATTTTGGCACCAAAACCCAGAGAATTTTTTCCTCCTCTTCCTTTAAGTTCTATGTGGGCCCACAATATATTGGCTGATGTCCACCCATGTTGGTAATGGCAGATCTTCTTTGCTCAGTCTACTGATTTAAATGCTAACTTATTCCAATAACATCTTCACCAACACACACAGAAGTAATTTTCACCAGGTATCTGTGCATCCTTTAACTCAATCAAGTGTATAATTATAATGAAGAATCATGAAATCTAAAATAAAAAAGTGCAAAAACATACTTAGATGAGTTAGAGAGCCCTGAGAAAATTTTTATTTAAGGATTGTATTTATAACTTTGAAGACAACAACAGAAACATAGAAGGTTTTGTAGTAACTATTAAGGAAGAATAGGCAAGATAAAAATTGCATTTTATATTTTAGGTGTTGTGAGTAATAATGCAATGAACATGACAATGCAGATAACCCTTTCGACATAGTGATTTCAATTCCTTCTTTGATACCCAGCAGCAGAATTGTAGTATAACGTGATGGTTATTTTCTAATTTTGCTGCATCATATGGTGGTTATTTTCTAATTTTCTTGAGGAACCACCATACTGTTTCTCATAAAGGCTATACTAACTTACATTCTCACCAACAGTAATAATAATAATAATGGAATATTATTCCACCTTTTAAAAGGAGAAAAACAGTGTGCTCACAGTGGGAGAAAATTTCAGCAGAAAAATAGAAAGTGTATCAAATAAATAGAAAGAATAAAATAGAACCAAATAGAAATTCCAAAAACTGAAAATAAATTTCTGAAACAAAAAATTTACTGGATAGATTGAGCCACTGAATGGAGATGATAGAGTGTAAACATGTATGCACTTGAATGCAGGACAACAGAAATTCAAAGTAAAGAATGAAAAGGATCAATTATTTATAAATCAAGAATACAGTATTAGAGCCTGTTAGATGGAAACAGAAAGCCCAATTACATTTCATTAGCAAAATAGAAAACAGGAGAGAATATGAATCAACATATTTGAAAAAATAATGATCCCAAATTTCCCCAATGTAATGAAATCCAGAAGTTTTCAGATACAAGATGCTAAGAAAAACCAAGTGGACTATATACATACACACACAAAATGTTTATGCCAAGACACATGTCTTAATTGTTTTGTATTGCTGTAAAGGAATATCCAAGGCTGCATGATTTCTAAAGAGAAGATGATTATTTGGCTCACAATTCTGAGGTCTGGAAAAGACTCCGATTGAGCATCTGCATCTAGCAAAGGCCACGGCCTACTTCCATTCATGGCAGAAAGTGGAGGTGAGCTGTTGTGTGCAGAGAACACACAGCAAGAGAGAAAGCAAGGGAGAGAATGCAAAGATGCCAGGCTCTTTTTAACAACCAACTCTTTCAGGAACTACTACTCTGAGAACTCACTAACACTTGGACTATGCCAAGCCATTCAATAGGGATCCACACCATGAACCAAACATCTCCCAGTAGGTCCCACTTCCAGCAATGAGGATCAACATGAGATTCAGCAGAAACAAACATCTAAACTGTAGCAGCACATAGTAGTTAAGTGGTTAAAAGCCAAACATGAAAAGCAAATCTTGTAAACAGCGATAGAAAAACAACATATTTCACATAAAAAGCAACAATTCAATTAGCAATTGGTTTCTCAGAAAACTGAAGGTCATTAGAGAGTGAACTCATATATTTATATAAATCAATTCAGAATGATATTACCATCAAAAATGCCTTTTAAACATGAAGGTAATTAAAGGTAGTCTTATTTTTATTTATTTATTATTTTTTATTGTTTAAATTTTTATTGCATTATAGGTTTTGGGGTACATGTGCAGAGCGTGGAAGATAGTTGCATAGGTACACACATGGCAGTGTGTTTTGTTTTAAATAGCAGCAAATTTAATTCTTTGCAAGCCAATCTGCACTTAAAAAAAATGCCAAGAACAATTCTTTGGGGTAAAGGGAATTTATAGATAATGGAAACTCAAATTCCCAGAAAAGAGTAAGATGAATTGGATATGGTAAATATCTGGATAAATGCAAAACACGACTTTTTCTCTTTGTCTTATTCTATTTATTTATTTATAAATCACATAATGAAATTCTACAAATCTATTCCACTGAGGTCACACCCCTTTCCTTACAGTCTGTGTAACCGCCGATTACTTTCAACTGCCTTTCCTACCTCTAATCACTCTCAGGTCATGTCTACACATGTGCATGTGTGTACATGTGCACAAATGTATACACACGCACACAAGTTTATCTTCAATAAACATTTTTAAAGCACACTTCGGTATGTCATGCTTTTCTTGCAAAAACAATTTTTTTGGTCTTCTAAATTGCTGCTGAATTGAATAAAAAATATGGCATTCTACATATTTTAGATACCAAGTATTATCTCCAAACACCTCATCAGCCTGAAACTTTAGCCACCTCCCTTCCAGTTCTCACACCCATGACTTAAAAGCTGAGGAGAGGCATGATGTATAATTGAATAATTAAGCAGACCAAAACAAGCAGTCATTTCCTTGCTTAGATCAGGTTTTCTTATAACAAAAGAAGTATCTGTGGAGAAAAATTATTTTACTTGGAAGTCTCTCATTTTTTTAATTGCTGTGAAGAACATTAATTAAAAAATGGTGGAGTGAATGGTTCCCATGTGGAAAATGAATTAGCATTGTTCTGCAAAATAATGTGAAGTGCCATGTTCCTTGTAAGTGAAGGAATTTGCAAATTATAGCGTGGTTAGAAGGCAATAAGATTTTTTTTTTTTCTTTTTTATAGTTTAGAATGTTGTGGCTCTCAGGATCATTTTTACATATCTGGGAAATGTGGATGTCCAGGAAGAAAGGTGTGAAGAAGTGGGGAAGAGAGAGAGAGCAAGATCGATCTACCCATTTTTCACTGATGTCCAGACAAACAACTTTGCATGTTATCCTATTAGAAAGACTTTAAAAGGTACAAGACCGAGAGCCCTGATCATATTCTGAATTCTTTGAGATTTGGAAGTAATCTCTATTTATGAGGGCAGAATATATTCTGAAGTCAGTTTAACCCACATAACCTATCTTTGGTACCAAGATTTTTTTTTTAAGTTCTCTAGAAATTTCAATAGTGCCTGTTTGAAAGGAAAGCTATTCATACCACATGAAGCCTTGACCAGCCCAGTGAAAACATATGGAAGGAATACTGCTTATCTGCGTTTTCCTGAAGTAATCTGAAATGGCCATTCTTTTCTCACTGTTGGGGACTCACATTGGAGTTCCCCTGTGAAAGCATGATTTTGGCCTCTACAGCTGAAGCAGACCTTGAAGCGGCTGGCAACTAAAAGCATGTCTGCTGTCTGCACTGCCTTCATCTGGGCAGCAAGTCCGTTTTGCACTGGGATGTGGGTTGACCTCTCTCTCTCTCTCTCTCTCAGTCCACTTTTTGTGTTTTCTGAATCCTCTTATGTGCTCTGAAAGCAGCTACTGTAAAATTCTTATGAACCTTTCTTTCTGAAGAGAAATTAGGGGTGGCTAGTGAAACGAACAACAGATCTTGCTTTGCAGCTGGACTAGAGCTTAATTGAATCTTATGCACTCCCTGCTCCACTCCCTTGACTACTACATAACCTAAGTGAACTTTGTTAAGAGGCATGGCCTTGTCACCTCACAATCCAGAGTTAATGTACCCATTCATTTACAGTCATCATAGTTAAGCAAAGAAATACTGAGAAGTATCCAAATAAATCATCTGGGTTCCTCACATTTTTCTCCTTGCCCTCATTGTGTATTCATGCTCTGTTGGCTCCTGATGGTCAGGGTCAATTATCACTGCTAGCATAGTAATACAATTTTTCTTCTGGTCCCTGAACATAGGATGCCAAGAGAAACACATTAAAATTTAAAGGGGTTCATTCTTAATACAAAATATAGCCCCTTTGATATCAAGTTCCTCTCTTTAGAGGCCAGGATTATGAGAACAGGAAGCCCAGAGTCTATGAGTGGTATTTGGGGGTAATGACATGTATGACCACTCTTGCTACCACCCCTAGCATCTTGAATTCAATTATTCTTATCCCAGAATTTTGGGAGGCTGAGGCAGTAGATAACGAGGTTAGGAGTTTGAGACCAGCCTAACCAACATGGTGAAACCCTGTCTTTGCTAAAAATACAAAAATTATCTGGGTGTGGTGGCATGTTTCTGTCATCCCAGCTACCCAGGAGGCTGAGGCAGGAGAATCGCTTCGACCCTGGTGATGGAGGTTACATTGAACCAACATTGCACCAGTGCACTGTAGCCTGGGTGACAGAGCAAGATTCCATCTCAAAAAAAAATTATTTGATTTATCACATATATTGGGTATTGCAAAGTGATTCTCCATCCTCACACAATAAACAGCTTCTGGACCAGTGCTTCACCTGTACTTCCAACAGGTTGGCAGCTTAGGAGTGGTACAATACATGTTACTACCTGATCATGATACTACCTAATCCCATGACCATAGGCCCATTTGCTTTAAAATATTTATTTTAAAAAATTTCTCTCTACAAACATACAATGTATCAATATTGTTTATCATTATATCTTCTGCACCTTATTATAATGATTGCACATTTTTGGTTCTGAAAATTTGAATATGAATAGAAGAATATGTCACAATGTAAGGAAGGTGTTTTCTGATGTTTAACAATATGACTATATGTTGAATGTGCTGGAAGTTTTCTGATCATGAGATAATCCTATTTTTTATTTTATAAAATTAGAAAATCAGGTCATAATACAGATTTCAATTAAAATACAACTTTTTTTAAGTAGTCAAATTTATATGCATTTCTCTATTTTGGATAAGTTATCAATGCCATTATCATCTCATATTTCATGAGTTAATATGTGATATCTACATTTTCTTTTCTAATTGTACTTTAGGTTCTGGGGTACATGGGCAGATCATGCAGGATTGTTGCATAGGTACATACATGGCAAAGTGGTTTTCTCCCAGCATCCCCCATCACCTATATCTCGCATTTCTCCCCATATTATCTCTCTCCAACCTCCCACTCCTCTGCTGTCTCTCTCCTAACCCCCAGCAGACCCCAGTGTGTGATGCTTCCCTCCCTGTGTCCACGTATTCTCATTGTTCAACACCCACCTATGAGTGAGTACATGTGGTGTTAGATTTTCTCTTCTTTTGTCAGTTTGCTGAGAATGATGGTTTCCAGATTCATCCATGTCTCTACAAAGGACACAAACTCATCACTTTTTATGGCTGCATAGTATTCCATGGTGTGTATATGCCATATTTTCCTTGTCCAGTCTATCTTTGATGGGCATTTGGGTTGTTTCCAGGTCTTTGCTATTGTAAACAGTCCTACAATTAACATATGAGTATGTGTGTCTTTATAATAGAACAATTTATAATCCTTTGGGTATATTCACAGTAATGGGATTGCTGGGTCAAATGGTATTTCTATTTCTAGATTTTTGAGATCCCCACATTGTCTTCCACAATGACTGAACTAATGTACACTCCTACCAACAGTGTAAAAGCTTTCCTATTTCTCCACGTCCTCTCCAGCATCTGTTGTCTCCAGATTTTTTAACAATCACCTAACTGGCATGAGATGGTATCTCAATGTAGTTTTGATTTGCATTTCTCTAATGACCAGTGATGATGAGCAGTTTTTCATGTGTTTGTTGGCCTCATGTATGTCTTCTTTTGAAAAGTGTCTGTTCATATTCTTCACCCACTTTTGAATGGGTTTGTTTTTTTCTCGTGAATCTGTTTGTTCTTTGTAGATTCTGGATTTTAGCCATTTGTCAGATGGGTAGCTTGCAAAAATTTTTTCCCATTCTGTTGATTTCTGGTTAACTCTAATGATGGTTTCTTTTGCTGTTCAGAAGCTCTGGAGTTTAATTAGATAACATTTGTCTATTTTGGCTTTTGTTGCCAGTGCTTTTGTTGTTTTATTCATGAAATCCTTGCCTATGCCTATGCCCTGAATGGTTTTGCCTAGGTTTTCTTCTGGGATTTTTATGGTATTAGGTCTAATGTTTAAGTATTTAATCCATCTGGAGTTAATTTTAGTGTAAGGTGTCAGGAAGGGGTCCAGTTTCTGCTTTCTGCCCATTGCTAGCCATTTTTCCCAACACCATTAATCAAACAAAATATCCTTTGCCCATTGCTTGTTTTTGTCAGGTTTGTCAAAGATGAGATCATTGTAGATGTGTGGCATTGCCTCCAAGGTCTCTGTTCTGTTCCATTGGTCTATATCTCTGTTTTGGTACCAGTAACATGCTGTTTTGATTACTGTAGCCTTGTAGTATAGTTTGAAGTCCGGTAGTGTGATGACTCAAGCTTTGTTCTTTCTGCTTAGAATTGTCTTGGCTATGCGGACTCTCTTTTGGTTCCATATGAGGTTTAAGGTGTTTTTTTCCAGTTCTGTGAAAAAGGTCATTGGTAGCCTGATGGGGATAGCATTGAATCTATAAATTACTTTGGGCAGTATGGCTATTTTCATGATATGGATTCTTCCTAACCAAAAACATGGAATGTTTTTCTATCTGTTTGTGTCATCCCTTATTTCCTTGAGCAGCGGTTTGTAGTTCTCCTTGAAGAGGTCCTTTACATCCTTTGTTAGTTGTATTCCTAGGTACTTTATTCTCTTTGTAGCAATTGTGAATGGCAGTTCATTCTTAATTTGGCTCTCTGTTAGTCTGTTATTGCTATATAGGAATGCTTGTGATTTCTGCACACCGATTTTGTATCCTGAGATTTTGCTGAAGTTTCTTAACAGCTTAAGGAGATTTTGGGCTGAGATGACAGGGTCTTCTAAATATTCAATCATGTTATCTGCAATTTTACTTCCTTCTTTCCTAATTGAATACCCTTTATTTCTTTTTCTTGCCTAATATGCATAATTGGGTAACATATTGAAAAGATGGATTTGATGGCATATTTATGACAAAATGAATGATAGTAGGCTAAGAGAATGGAAAATATATAATCTGTGTATATCATCACTATATTCTAAGGTATTTATATGAAGAAAAATTATAAATTCACATTATTTATTAATAAATATGTACTAGATGTAGATTTTAGCCTTGGGTTTATGATGTAAATAAAAAAGAAAATATCTTATCCTTTATGCAAAAGCTTATACTTCCTAGAAGAAACAGATAATAAACTAAGCAGATGCATTATGAAGAAAATAAATTGCAAGAATTACTATCATACAGGCAAATAAAAAAATGTACTGTAAAAACTGGGAAAACTTACTTTTGATAAGGTGGTTGGAGGAAGCTTCTTTAAAGAATAGACTAAAAGAATTTCATGTAGGCACACAAAATTCCTTTTGGTACTTTTATATATGAACTGTAACTAAGTTGCATTGAATTTACAAGTGAAGTTATGACATATTGTTTATATACATATATTTCTCTGCCTTTAAAGATACAAATAATAAAAAATTGTCTATACTATAATACAATATAAAAATTAATTTCCAGAAAATAAACATTGCTATGGCTTTCTTCATGGAACTTAAATCCTCCTTCAGCAGGAGGACAATACAATATCTGTTCATAGTGGTTAAATGATTGTAATTTTAAATGATTGAGTGGAGTGTACACATGGAAGAAATAAAGTATGGCTAATAACCACAGGAGTAATTAATTTGGAGAGCCAAAGAAGTATGGATGACTCTACCAATATCCCTCTTATAAGAAAGGGGTAAAAGAGAAATAGATACATGTGAAGTTCCTCATATACATAGCATTGGTTTAGTTTGTTATTTCTGTTAAATCAATGGTATTTTCACCCTTCTGCAGTTTATATTGTTGTGCCTGATACAGAATTACATAGAAAATTGTTGAAGCTATTTTATCAAATGGTGGGTGGTGGGAGGAGGCTAGATTGCATTCCATATGGTGTTATAATACTTTGATCAACAGTCCAGAAAAGAAATAAAAAATAAAAGCTGCCTCCATGTGATTGAATGTAGCAGTGACCTAGAATATGATTTGGAATTAATAATTGATAATTATCATACAATTTGGTATCAAACGATTTGGCTGAATGATAATCATAAACAAGATCAAAGAATTTCTTACAAAATCATTTTTTTCATTTGCTGTTTGCTCACGTTTCTGGTTATATTTACAGCCAATTTTATATAAACAGGCAAAAAATAAAGATGTAGAAGATGCATACAAATTAGTATTATAAAATAATTTTCATACTTATGATCCATCAAGAGAACAATTTTAACCAAACCTGATAAAAAATTCAGACTCCAAATATAAATTTTTATTAATAAATTAGAATGTTTTCCATAACATTATTGGGAAAATTAAAATATTTTCTTCTCCCATAATGAATATATTTCCAGCAAGTATTTATCTGGGTGGTTTTATTTTTATTTATAGCTTTTTTCCTCTGTTATGTTGCCACACATTCATGTACCTCTTGCTGCTAGGTACAGTTAGAAGAGTTACTGTGTTGTATATGAAGCCTGCAATGCAACTCAATTTTCATTTGTTAAGATACGTCTATTGAAGAGGAGTTCATTGGGATAGTGATAAACAGGAATGGACTAGGAGTGCATTGTGGACAGCATCTCCAATTAATGTCAAAATTTACAGAGGTTGTAGGATTGTGGATTCCACCAGCAACAGATTCTCATCTGTGAACAGATGAGAAGATTTTCAGAATTGGCTGCTGTGGCAGATTTGCAAACAAGACTTTAACTGCAACCACTTGCAGCACAGTCTTTCTGACTCTCTAGAATACTTAACCCTCAAAAGAAGTTGGATGGGGTACAGAGATAAAACATGATGTAATTGAAGAATATAATAATGTGGAGAAATTATTCATACCTATGTTGACAAAATTCAACTCAGGAGAATGTGTATAGAAAATGTGGAAATTTCTTTAGCAATTGTTTTGTCAATGCACTGCAGGTGGTTTTCTGATAAAGTGGAAAGGTACATGTACCTCTTTCAATTTATCACAAACTCTTCCCTGGTTATATTACAGACATACAAAACCTGATTCCAGGCAGACAATGAATGAAGATATGATCATTGCACACAAACGTTTTTACCTTTTATGAGAATTCATCTTGAGTTCTCTTTTATTTATATAAAAATTTAGAAGTAAAATTCTGCTATCAATTGCCATTACTTTGAAAAAACTAATATGTTCATAGAAATATAATAAATTCATCATTCCATGTCAAGTATGGTAAGCTATCTTTTAATTTTGCTTTTCTCACAACCACAAAAGACCAATCTAATATTAGTTGATATGAGATATTAGTAGAAATTTTGAAGCTTAAAAATGAGAATATGTTCTTAGAACACAGATTCTTAAAATGTACTTTTTCTGCCTGTCTGCTATTTTTTTCCAGCAAATTTAAACTTCATGTTCATATGTAGTTGAGAGGAAAATTATATTTCAAAAATGGCAAATTTAGGTGACTTTAAAATGCATACTGAAAATTAGAAATAAGATTTAAAGGAGTTCTTTTAGAAGCAACTCAGGATTGCAGCTCCCAATTAAAGCACAGAGGGTGAGTGGACGTTGCATTTCCAGATGGATCTTTATTGCCCACAGACCAGAAGATTCCCAGGTGGAGGAGCCCTAAGTGTGGCCAATGTGGCTGTTTTGACTGACACGGCTGTTTTGCCGGTGCCCAGTTGCAGCGGCACTCTGTACAAAATACACTGGTCTGGTTGCCCTTTTAAGCTGACAATTGGTGCTCCAAGAATGCAGATTTGCCCATTCAACTGATTAAATGGGTCTGAAACAGGGAGCCAGGCCAGGAGATTCTTGGGCAGCATCGTTGTTTCAGCCAGTGCAGTGGGTTGCCACATGGAAAATCACAAAGATCCTGGCGCCCTTTCAGCAAGCCACTGGAACACCTGAAAGAGAGTTAACCATTCAACCTAAAAAAAAGGCTCTGAGGCAGGCAGCCAGGTGATCAGCCTCGGCAGGTCCCACCCCCACAAAAACAAACAAACAAACAAACAAACAAACAAACAGAAAAACAGCAATTGGAAATGTTTGGGGTTGACAGTTTTATAGCAAGCACAGATGAAACCAGGATGGTGCAGCTTGGTGGGGGAGGGGTGTCTGCCATTACAGAGGCATTCCATCCCTATGGAGGTACTCTGCCATTGCTGAGACAGCCTGCCATTGCCAAGCAACCCACCATAACAAAGAATCCACCATTACAGAGGCGGGTCACCATTGATGAGGCAGTTGTAACAATACCCATATAAACAGGACTACAGGGAAGTTCACAGGGCAGCAGGGCAGAGTTGGCAGTATGGCAGAGCCCACAGCAGCTCAGCAAAGCCTCTGCAGGCAGACAGTGACTAGGCAGCCTCCTTGCTGGTCAGGGCAGTCCTGAAAAAATAAATAAATAAAAATGCAGCAACAAAACAGATACTCATAAATAAAGCCCTAACTCCCCGGGACAGAGCACCTGGGGATAAAAAAGGGGGTTATGAGTTGTGCTGCAGCAGACTTAAATGTACCTGCCTAGCAGCTCTGAATTAACAATAGAGCTCACAGCTCAGCACTTGAGCTCCTCTAGAAGAACAGACTGTCTCCTCAAGCAGCTCTCTGATCCCCGTATATCCAAAGAGTCACCTCACAAAGGACTGATCAGACTGACATTTGGTGGGCATCATTCTGGGACAATGATAGCAGAAGAAACTGGTAGCAACCCTTAATGTTCTGCAGCTGCTGCAGGTGATCCCCAGGCAAGCAGGGCCTGGAGTGGACCTCAGCAGTCCTACAGCAGAGGGGCCAGAATGTTAGAAGGAAAACTAAGAAACAGAAATAACTTAATCATCAACAAACTGGACGTCCACTCAGAGACACAATCTGAAAATCAACAACTACACAGACAAAGGTGAATAAATCTACAAACATGGGAAGAAACCAGTGCAAAAAGGAGGAAAACACCTGAAACCAGAACACCTCTCCTCCTACAAGGGATCACAACTCCTCACCAGCAAGGGAAGAAAGCAGGATGGAGAAGGAGTGTGATGAAATGACAGAATCAGACTTCAGAATGTGGGCAATGAGAAATTTCTGTGAGCTAAAAGAACATGTTCTAACTCAATGCAAAGAAACTAAGAACATTGAAAAAAGATTTGAAGAAATGATAACAAGAATGGACAACTTAGAGAGGAATATGAGTAAATTGATGGAGGTGAAAAACACAATAAAAGAACTTCATGAAGCATGCACAAGTTTCAACAGCCGAATTGACCAAGCAGAAGAAAGGATATCAGAGGTTGAAGATCAACTCAATGAAATAAAATGAGAAGACAAGATTAGAGGAAAAAAGCACAAAAAGGAATGAACAAAGTCTTTAAGAAATGTGGGATTATGTGAAGAGTTTTAATCTACATTTGATAGGTGTACCTGAACGTGACGAAGAGAATGAATCTAAGCTGGAAAATACTCTTCAGGATACTATGCAGGAAAACTTCCCCAACCTAGCAAGGCAGGCCAATATTCAAGTCCAGGAAATATAGAGAACACCACAAAGATATTCCTCAAGAAGAGCAACCCCAAGGCACATAGTAGTAAGATTCACCAGGGTTGAAATGAAGGAGAGAATGCTAAGGGCAACCATAGAGAAAGGTCAGGTTACCCACAAAGGGAAGCCCATCAGACTCACAGCAGATCTCTCAGGAGAAACCCTACAAGCCAGAAGAGAGTGGGGGCCAATATTCAACATCCTTAAAGAAAAGAACTTTCAACCCAGAATTCCATATCCAGCCCAGCTGAGCTTCATAAGTGAAGGAAAAATAAAATCCTTTGTGAACAAGCAAGTACTCAGAGATTTTGTCACCAGCAGGCCTGCTTTACAAGAGCTTCTGAAAGAGGCACTACACATAGAAAGAAACAAACAGTACCAGCCACTTCAAAGACATACCAAATGGTAAAGAGCATCAACAAAATGAAGAATCTGCATCAACTAATGGGCAAAACAGCCAGCTAGCAACAACATGGCAGGATCAAATTCACACATAACAATATTAACCCTAAATGTAAGTGGGCTATATGCACCAATCAAAAGACACAGACTGGCAAATTGCATAAAAATCCAAAACCCATCGGTGTGCTGTATCCAGGAAACCCATCTCACATGCAGGGATACACAAAGACTCAAAATAAAGGGATGGAGGAAGATTTACCAAGCCAATGGAGAGCACAAAAAAGCAGAAGTTATAATTCTCATCTCTGCTAAAATAGACTTTAAAGCAACAAAGATCAAAAGAGACAAAGAAGGACATTACATAATGGTTAAAAGATTGAAACAACAAGAAGATCTAACAATTCTAAATATATATAGACCCAATACAGGAGCATTTGGATACATAAGGCAAGTCCTTAATGACTTACAAAGAGACTCAGACTCCCACACAATAATAGTGGGAGACTTTAACACTCCACTGTCAACATTAGACAGATCAATAAGACAGAAAATTAACAAAGATATCCAGGACTTGAACTCAGACCTGGAACAAGCAAACCTGATAGACATTTACAGAACTCTTCACCCCAAATCCACAAAATATACATTCTTCTCAGCACCACATCACATGTACTCTAAAATTGACCACATAATTGGAAGTAAATTACTCCTCAGCAAATTCAAAAAATGGATATTATAACAAAGAGTCTCTCAGACCACAGTGCAATCAAGTTAGACATCAGAATTCAGAAACTAACTCAGAACTGCACAGCTTCACGAATACTGAACAACTGGCTCTTGGATGTTGACTGGATAAACAATGAAATGAAGGCAGAAATAAAGAAGTTCTTTAAAACCAATGAGAATGAAGACACAACATACCAGAATCTCTGGGACACATTTAAAGCAGTCTCTACAGGAAAATATATAGCAATAAGTGCCCACATGAGAAGAGTGGAGAGATCCAAAACTGACACCCATAATTAATATTGAAAGAGCTAGAGGAGCAAGATCAAAAAAAAACTCAAAACCCAGCAGAAGACAAGAAATAACTAAGATCAGAGAAGAACAGAATGAGATAGAGGCACAAAAAACCCTTCAAAAAATCAATAAATCCAGAAGCTGTTTTTTTTTTTTTTTTAAAGATCAACAAAATAGACAGACCACTAGTCAGATTAATTAAAAAGAAAAGAGATAATAACCGAATAGATGCAATAAGAAACAATAAAGGGTAAATCACCACAGATCCCACAGAAATTCAAACCATCATCAGAGAATATTACAAACAACTTTATGCACATAAACTAGTAAACCTGGAAGAAATGGATAAATTCCTGGACACTTGCATCCTCCCAAGCCTAAACCAGGAAGAAGTTGAAACCATGAATAGACCAATAACAAGATTTTAAGTTGAGGCAGCAATTAAGAGCCTGCCACACACACACACACACACAAAAAGCCTAGGTCCAGTTGAGTTCACAGCCAAATTCTACCAGACACAGAAAGAGGAACTGTTACTATTCTTTCTGAAATTATTCCAAATAATATAAAAAGAGGAAATATTTCCCAAATCATTTTATGAGACCAACATCATCCTGATACCAAAACCCAGCAGAGACTCAACAAGAAAAGAAAACTTCAGGCCAATATCCATGATGAACATAGATGCAAAAGTCTTCAATAAAATACTTGCAAGCCAATTGCAACAGCACATCAAAAAGCTTATCCACCATGATCAAGTAGGATTCATCTGAGGGATGCAAGTCTCTTTCAACATACACAAGTCTATAAATGTAATTCACCACATAAACAGAACCAAAGACAAAAACCACAAGATTATCTCAATTGATGCAGGGAAAGCCTTTGACAAAATTCAACAGCGCTTTATGCTAGAAACCCTTAATAAACTCGGTATTGACAGAATGTATCTCAAAATAATAAAAGCTATTTATGACAAACCAACAGTCAATATTATACTGAATAGGCAAAAACTGGAAGCATTTTCTTTGAAATCTGGCACTAGATAAGGATGCCCTCTCTCACCACTCCTAGTCAATATAGTACTGGAAGTTCTAGCCAGAGAAATCAGGCAAGAAAAAAAATTAAGGGTATTCAAATAGGAAAGTAGGAAGCCAAATTGTTTCTATTTGCAGATGACATGATAGTATATCTAGAAGACCCCATCATCTCAGCTGAAAATCTCCTGAAACTGATAAGCAACTTCAGCAAAGTCTCAGGATAAAAAAATCAATGTGCAAAAACCACAAGCATTCCTATACACCAATAACAGACTTAAAAGCAGCCAAATCAAGAAGGAACTGCCATTCACAATTGCTACAAAGAGAATAAAATACCTAGAAATACAACTAACAAGGAACATAAAGGACGTTTTCAAGGAGAACCGTGAACCACTGCTTAATGAAATAAAAGGGGACACAAACAGATGGAGAAACATTCCATGTTCCTGATTAGGAAGAATCAATATCGTGAAAATGGCCATACTGCCCAAAGTAATTTACAGAGTCAATGCTATCTGCATCAAGCTACCAATGGCTTTCTTCATAGAACTGGAAAAAACCACCTTAAACTTCATATGGAATCAAAAGAGAGCCCGCATAGTCAAGTCAATTTTAAGTAAAAAGAACACATCGGGAGGCATCACACTACCAGACTTCAAACTATACTACAAGGCTACAGTAATCAAAACAGCATGGTACTGGTACCAAACAGAGATATAGACCAATGGAACAGAACAGAGGCCTTGGAGGCAGCACAACATATTTACAACCATACAATTTTTAATAAACATGACAAGAACAAGCAATGGGCAAAGGATTCCCTGTTTAATACATAGTGTTAGGAAAACTGGCTAGCATAATCCGTAGCTTCTGCACAGCAAAAGAAACAGTCACTAGAGTGAGTTGGCAACCAACAGAATGGGAAAAAACTTTTGCAGTTTATCCATCTGACAAAGGGCTGATATCCAGAATTTACAAAGAACTAAAACAGATTTACAAGAAAGAAGAAAAAAAAAAAGCCCATTCAAAAGTGGGCAAAGGACATAACCAGACACTTTACAAAAGAAGACATACATGAGGCCAACAAACATATGAAAACATGCTCATCATCACTGGTCATTAGAGAAATGCAAATCAAAACTACGTTGTGATACCATCTCACGCCAACTAGAATGGCGATCATTAAAAGATCTGGAGACAACAGATGCTGGAGAGGATGTGGAGAAAGAGGAACACTTTTACACTTCTGGTGGGAGTGTAAATTAGTTCAACCATTGTGGAAGACAGTGTGGCGATTCCTCAAGGACCTAGAAATAGAAATTCCATTTGACCCAGCAATCCCATTACTGCATATATACCCAAAGGATTTGTAAATCGTTCTACTATAAGGATGCGTGCACATGAATGTTCTTTGCAGCACTGTTTACAATAGCAAAGACCTGGAACCAACCCAAATGCCCATTGATGATAGATTGGACAGGGAAAATGTGGCATATCTACACCATGGAATATTATGCAGCAATTAAAACGATGAGTTTGTGGCCTTTGTGGGGACATGGATGAACCTGGAAACCGTCATTCTCAGCAAACAGACCAAGAACAGAAAATGAAATACCGCATGTTCTCACTCAGAGGCGGGTGATGAACAATGAGAACACATGGACACAGGGAGGGGAGCACTACACACTGGGGTCTGTTGGGGGGAATAGGGGAGGGACAGTGGGGGGGTGGGGAGTTGGGGAGAGATAGCTTGGGGAGAAATGCCAGATATAGGTGAAGGGGAGGAAGGCAGCAAATCACACTGCCACGTGTGTTCCTATGCAACTATCTTGCATGTTCTTCACATGTATCCCAAAACCTAAAATGCAATTAAAAAAATAAAAAGATTTAAAGAGAAAATACGATGGCAAAATGAAAAGTTCTATTCTCTGCCAAGGGAAAAATAAAATAATATACGTTCTTGGAGACAGATCTAACAGATGAAGAGCACATATTTTCAGGAGTCAGAATAGCAGACTATTCATTGTATAGGTCAGGACCTTAAAACGCTTTGTTGTTATGGCATTTAACGTAGATATATAGTTCAGATAATGATTGTACTGGTTAACATTTTAAATGTGCAAACTTTAGTAAATTTATATCACTATTTCTATAGGATTTTAAGAAAAATATCAGATACTAAAAGTCTCTGCCTGCAAATTAATCACTGATTACTTTTGAAACCAATTTATTTCTTTTCCAAAGCAATTTCAGCTGAATTCATAGCTATAAAATTATTAGATACAGTGACATGCTGGGAATATGTGGAGGAAATAAACTATTTTAAAATAATTATTATTTCTTAAAAAGAGAATTCAACACATTAGACTACTACTGCCTCATTGGTTCTAAATCATCAAACAATCAGAAAACTTGGAACTTTTTCTCTTGCATATTAAAATATTATTTTTATTGAGATATGATTGATTCACAACAAATTGCACATATTTAAAGTGTGCAAGTTGATAAACTTTTACATATGTATATTTGCATGAAACCATTACCACAATCAACATACAGAATATATCTATCTCCCTCAAAATTATTCTGATGCCATATTGTAAAGCTTTCTTTTTATCTCCTCCTGAACTTTCCTTCCTCATGCAGTGGCTGTTTGTTTTTAGTTTGCATTTTCTAAAATTTTACATAAGTTAAGTAATACAGAATGTATTTTTTTCACTCAGCATAATTATTTTGAGATTCCTCTATGTTGTAGTACATATGAATAATATATTTTTTAAATTTCCAACTAGTATAACATTATATTGCTGTACTTCAGTTTGTTCATCTATTCACTTTTATGTGAACAATTTTGGCTACTACAAATAAAACTGCTCTATACCTCTGTGTAAAAGTCTTTGTGTGTATCGATGCTTTCATTTTTCTTGGATAAATGCTCAGGAGTGCAATGGCTGGATCATGAGAGATATATATTTACATTTTAGAAACAGGCAAATTATTTTGTAAAATAGTAGGAATATTTTACATTCTCACGATTAGCTGTGAAATTTCCAGTTTCTCCATACAATCTCCAAATCTCTTTTATTGTCAGTTTCTTTGGTTTCAGCTATTTTAATTGATGTTTAGGGTGTGTAATGTTATCTCATTTTGGTTTTTATTTGCATTTTCCTAATAATTATTGAGCATCTTTTCCTATACTCATTTGCCATTCAAGGATATTTTCTGGTAGAACCTATTCAAATATTTGCACTTAAAACATTGGGTGTTATGTTTTCTTAAAACTAAGTTTTGAGAGATTTTGATTATATGACTATATATATCAAGAAGAAGGTTTTGTTGTTTCTGTTGTTCATCAGTTTGATGGTTTTACTTAGCAAGCAGTAGGTTGCTAAGTAAATCATGAAAACTCTTTTAAATATATTAGTTCCTGAGCTTCGTTTCTGGAGATTCTGAGACACTGAATTTGGAGAAGAGCTTGAGAATATGCAATTCTTTAGAACTCCACAGTTTTTCTGATGATCAATCAAGACTGGGGACTACTGTTCTATATAACACCCTATAATAACTGGATTTATAGTAAAAAGAAAAAAACATGAGATACTTTATTAGATTGCTTAAATGCATATTCTTAATTTTAAATATTGCACTATTGATTTGTTAGTTTATAAACTTCCTTAAGATATGATTTACATAAAATAAAGTTCAACTATTGTAACTTTATAGTTTGAAGTGCTTTGAGAAATATATGTTTTTGTATAATTATCACCAAAATCAAGATATAGAATGATTCATCTCTTCCCAAATTTCCATCTTACCTTGTAGATAATACCTTCCCCCTACCTCTAACGTCATGCAACCAATGGTCTACTTACTGGAGCTATAGGTTTGAATTTTTAAGAAAATTTTAAAAATATAGTCATACAATTGTACTTTGTGTCTGGCCACTTTATCTTAACAGAGTGTGTTTGAGATTTATTGGTGTCAGTGGTGGTATCAGTGATTTGTTCTGTTTTGTTGTGGAGTAATATTTTGAGGTATTTATATGACACCCTTTTTATATTTATCTATGATTAATAAACATTTGGTTTGCTTCCAATTTTTGTCTATTATGAATAATGTAGAATATTTGCTTATACATTGTTGTGTTAGAACATGTTTGCATTTTTTTATTATATATCAGTGATGTATGAAATGTCTAATTGATACACATTCTTTCAACATTTGAGATTATTAGTAGTTTTAGTTTTAGATATTCTTATAAAAATCCAGTTGTACCTCATTGTGGTTTTTGTTTGCATTTGCCTAATAATTGTAATATTCCCTGTGTATATTTGTATAACTTTTCCAATAAAGTTCCTTCTTAACTACAGAGCCTTTTTAGATTCATTCTTTTGGCTTCTCATGATTCAGTTTTAAAAATTTTTTATAAATACAAATCTTTTATTAGATACATGTTTTGTAAATAACTTATTCTGTTTCCTTTGCTTTCATTTTCCTCACAGTATCTTTCAGAGACATTTTAATTTTGATGAAGCTCAGGTATCTAATTTTTATATAATTCTTGATTAATTTTAATGTTCTGCTAAGGTATATTTGCCTAAACCAGGGGCACACATATTTTATCATAATTATTCTCTGGTAATTTCAAAGTTTTGACTCTTACATATATTAATAGATCTTGATTTTGTTTTTTGTTAATATTTTAAAAACAGTTTTGCATATGGGTTATTTTTTTCTCCCTAAGACATCTACTTGTCTCAGCGTTATTTTTGTGTAAACACCTAGTTTTTCCATTGAATTGTTTTGGCACCCTTGTTAGAAATGAATGACCATATATGCATAATTCCATTTCTAAACTTCCTATACTGTTCCACTGATGTCTAGTTCTATCCTTAACGTCAGTCGCATGCTGTGTGATTATTGTAGTTTTGCAGTAATGCTTTTAATACAGTAGTTTAAGTCCTCTGTTGTTCTTTTTAAAGTCATTTTTTGTTATTCTAGCATCTTTACATTTTCATGTAAATATTAAATCAAGCTGCAAATTTCTACCCAAAATAATTCTTTCTGAATTCTGATTCGGATTCGAGTAGTGTTGATGGCTTAACCATAATAAAACTTCTAATACAAAAATGCAAATTTTTAGACCCATTTTCCCCTCTGTCTTGTGTTATAGGTATCATATGTGCATGTGTGTGTATACACACATATATATGTATATACATATTTGATTTAACTTATATTTTAAACTCAGGGTTACATGTGCAGGTTTGTTACATAGCTGATATGGTTTGGATTTGTATTCGCACCCAATCTCATATTGAATCAGAATTCCCAGTGTTGGAGGAGGGGCCTAGTGGGAGGTGATATGGGGGTGGTTTCTAATAGCTTAGACATCCCCCAGTGATGTTTTCTGATAGAGTTCTCACAAGATCTGGTTGTTTAAAAGTGTGTAGCACCTCTACTCTCTCTCTCTCTTCCTACTACTCTGGACATGTGAAGATGTCCTCCTTCCTCTTTGCCTTTTGCCATGATTGTAAGTTTCTGAAGCCTCACCAGCCAAGCTCTCTGTACATCTGGCAGAAATGAGGAAATTAAACCTCTTTTCCTTATAAATTACCTGGTCTCAGGCAGTTCTTTACAGCAGTGTGAGAACAGATTAATACAATAGTTAAATGTGTCATGACAAAGACATGAATCAACCTAAATGCCCATGAATGATAGACTGATTTTTACAAACTGAAACTTAAGAATACAAATTGAAGCACCATTGAAGAGTCATTTTTAAAGCAGATGCTTTAAACTTAAGGGCAGGGAATCTGCACTCTGTGATTCTTCCATTCCCTTAACAGCCAAGATGCCAAGTGCCAGTCAAATCTGGTTATAGGACAAGATCACTTGTATTGAAAAGTGAAAAGGGCTTTTAGGAGAGGCAAGATGGCGTTGTAGAGGCGACTCAGGATTGAAGCTCTCTGAAGGCGCAGAGGGTGAGTCCTAGCCACATTCTCGGATGTTCATTTTATGCCCACAGAGCATTGAAAGTCTCAGGTGTGGGAGAGACATGAGACACTAGCGCACCCGGCTAATGCAGCCGGTTCCCGCCGCCTCTTGGGCCGGTGCCGTGGCGGGACCCGGCGTGGAAATCACTGGTCTGGGTGCCCTGTTAAACCAGCAATCTGAGATTTGGAAGGGAAGATTGGCACGTTCATCTGATTGAATGGGACTTGGACAATGAGCCAGACCAGGAGTTTCCTGGGAAGTGTGATCTGAGCCGGGGTAGTGGGCAGTGGCATGGGAGATTGCATGGATCCCAGTGCCCTATCAGCAGGCTACTGGGGCACCAGTGAGAGAGTCGACCTTTCAGCTTGGGGAGAGAAAGAGAGAGAGAGAGAGGACGGACTCTGAGGCAGGGAGCTGGGTGATTGGGCTCGGCCGGTCCCACGCTCATGGGGACAAGCAGGGCAGTGACTGGAGGTGCTTGGGGCTGAGAGTTTTGCTGCCGGCATCTAGGACGGTGCAGCCCAGTGAGGGAGGGGCGTCCACCATTGCTGACACAGTCCACCCCCACTGAAGTACCACCCAGGACTGACGCAGCCCACCGTTGCTGAGGCAACCTGCCATAACAGAGAGACTCCACGCTCCACAGCAGAAGGGAGCCCAGCAGCAACAGGGCAGACCCGCACTAGCAGGTCAGAGCCCCGGCAGGCAAATAGTGAATAGACTGCTGCCTAGTGGGGCAGGACAGTGCAACAGATACTCAGAAAGAAAGCCCCAACTCCCTGAGAGAGAGCATCTTAAGGGGGGGGAAACAAGCGTGGTGTTTTATGAGTTCTACTGCAACAGACATAAACAACCTCCCAACAGCCCTGAATGAACAACGGAGCTCACAGCTCATCACTGGAGCTCCTATAAAGCACAGACTGTCCCCTCAAGCAGCTCCCTGACCCCTGTATATCCAAGGAGTCACCCCAGAAAAGGACTAATCAGACTGACATTTGGCTGGCATTATTCTGGAACAAGGACAGCAGAAGAAGAAACTGGTATCATCCCTCACTGTTCCACAGCTGCTGCAGGTATACCCCAGACAAGCAGGGCCTGGAGTGGACCTCAGCACTCATACAGCAGAGGGGATAGACCATTAGAGGGAAAACTAAGTAACAGAAATACTCCAACATCAACAATCTCAGCGTCCACACAGAGACCCAATTGAAAAATCAGCAACTAAGACGACAGGCGGATAAATCCATAAAGATGGGAAGAAGCCAGCGCAAAAAGGAGGAAAGCACCTGAAACCAAAACACCTCACCTCCAAAAAAAAACCAAAACTCCTCACCAGCAAGGGAACAAAGCTGGATGGAGAATGAATGTGACGAAATGACAGAATCAGATTTCAGAAAGTGGATAATGAGAAACTTCAGTGAGCTAAAGGAACATGTAGTAAACCAGTGAAAAGAAACTAAGAACCTTGAAAAAAGATTTGAAAAAAGATTAGAGGAATTGATAACAAGAATGGACAACTTAGAGAAGAATATGAATGAATTGAAGGAGCTGAAAAACACAACACGAGAACTTCGTGAAGCATGCACAAGTTTCAACAGCCGAATTGACCAAGCAGAAAAAAGAATATCAGAAGTTGAAGATCAACTCAATGAAATAAAATGAGAAACCAAGATTAAAGAAAAAAGTACAAAAAGGAATGAACAAAATCTCCAAGAAATGTGGGACTATGTGAAGAGACCCAACCTACATTTGATAGGTGTACCAGAATGTGATGAAGAGAATGAATCCAAGCTGGAAAACACTCTTCAGGATATTATCCAGGAAAACTTCCCCAACCTAGCAAGACAGGTCAATACTCAACTGCAGGAAATACAGAGAACACCACAAAGATACTCCACAAGAAGAGCAACCCCAAGGCACATAATCGTCAGATTCACAGGGTTGAAATGGAGAACATACTAAGGGCAGCCAGAGAGAAAGGTCGGGTCACCCACAAAGGGAAGCCCATCAGACTCACAGCAGATCTCTCGGCAGAGACTCTACAAGCCAGAAGAGAGTGGGGGCCAATATTCAACCTTTTTAAAGAAAAGAGCTTTCAACCCAGAATTTCATATCCAGCCAAACGGAGCTTCATAAGTGAAGGAAACATAAAATCCTTCATGAACAAGCAAGTACTCAGAGATTTTGTCACCACTAGGCCTGCTTTACAAGAGCTCCTGAAAGAGGCACTACACATAGAAAGAAACAACCAGTTCCAGCCATCCTAAAAGCATACCAAAATGCTAAAGACCATCAACAAAATGAAGAATGTACATGAACCAACAGGCAAAACAGCCAGCTAGCATCAAAATGGCAGTATCAAATTCACACATAACAATATTAACCCTGAATGTAAATGGGCTAAATGCACCAATCAAAAACACAGACTGGCAAATTGGATAAAAAACCAAAACCCATCAGTGTGCTGTATCCAGGAAACCCACCTCAAACGCAAAGATACACAAAGGCTCAAAATAAAAGGATTGAGGAAGATTTACCAAGCAAATGGAGAGCAAAAAAAGGCAGGAGTTGCAATTCTCATCTCTGATAAAATAGACTTTAAAGCAACAAAGATCAAAAGGAACAAAGAAGGTCATTACATAATGGTAAAACGATCGATACAACAAGAAGAGCTAACAATTCTAAATATATATGGACCCAATGTAGGAGCACCCAGATATATAAGGCAAGTTCTTAATGACTTACAAAGAGACTTAGACTCCCACACAATAATAGTGGGAGACTTTAACACTCCACTGTCAATAGCAGACAGATCAACTAGACTGAAAATTAACAAGGATATCCAGGACTTGAACTCAGACCTGGAACAAGCAAACCTGATAGACATTTACAGAACCCTCCACCCCAAATCCACAGAATATACATTCTTCTCAGCACCACATTACACCTACTCCAAAATTGACCACATAATTGGAAGTAAAGCACTCCTCAGCAAATGCAAAACAATGGAAATCATAACAAACAGTCTCTCAGACCATAGTGCAATCAAGTTGGAACTCAGAATTCAGAAAATAACTCAGAACCGCACAGCTTCATGGAAACTGAACAACTGGCTCTTGAACGTTGACTGGATAAACAATGAAATGAAGGCAGAAATAAAGAAGTTCTTTGAAACCAACGAGAATGAAGACACAACATACCAGAATATCTGGGACACATTTAAAGCAGTCTGTAGAGGAAAATATATAGCAATAAGTGCCCACATGAGAAGAGTGGAGAGATCCAAATTTGACACCGTATCATCAAAATTGAAAGAGCTAGAGGAGCAAGATCAAAAAAGTTCAAAACCTAGCTGAAGACAAGAAATAACTAAGATCAGAGCAGAACTGAAGGAGATAGAGACAAGAAAAACCCTTCAAAAAATCAATAAATCCAAGAGCTGGTTTTTTGAAAAGATCAATAAAATAGACAGACCACTAGCCAGACTGATAAAAAAGAAAAGAGAGAACAACCAAATAGATGCAATAAAAAAAGATAAAGGGGAAATCACCACAGATTCCACAGAAATTCAAAATATTATCAGAGAATACTACAGACAACTCTATGCACACAAACTAGTAAATCAGGAAGAAATGGATAAATTCCTGGACGCCTGTGTCCTCCCAAGCCTAAACCAGGAGGAAGCCGAAATTATGAATAGACCAATAACAAGGTCAGAAGTTGAGGGAGCAATTAAGAGCCTACCACACAAAAAAAGCCCAGGTCCAGATGGGTTCACAGCTGAATTCTACCAGACACACAAAGAGGATCTGGTACCATTCCTTCTGAAACTATTCCAAATAATCCAAAAAGAGGGAACCCTTCCCAAATCATTTTATGAGACCAACATCATCCTGATACCAAACCCTGGCAGAGACTCAACGAGAAAAGAAACCTTTAGACCAATATCCATGATGAACATAGATGCAAAAATCTTCAATAAAATACTGGCAAATCGATTGCAACAGCACATTAAAAAACTTATCCATCATGATCAAGTAGGATTCATCCTGGGGATGCAAGGCTGGTTCAACATACGCAAGCCTATAAATGTAATTCACCACATAAACAGAAGCAAAAACAAAAACCACATGATTATCTCAATTGACGCAGAGAAGGCATTTGACAAAATTCAACAGCCCTTTATGCTAAAAACCCTCAATAAACTTGGTATTGATGGAACATATCTCAAAGTAATAAAAGCTATTTATGACAAACCAACAGCCAAAATCATACTTAATGGGCAAAAACTGGAAGCATTCCCTTTGAAATCTGGCACTAGACAAGGATGCCCTCTCTCACCCCTTCTATTCAACATAGTACTGGAAGTTCTAGCCAGAGCAATCAGGCAAGAAAAAGAAATAAAGAGTATTCAAATAGGAAAGGTGGAAGCCAAATTGTCTCTATTTGCAGACGACATGATAGTATACCTAGAAGACCCCATCACCTCAGCCCAAAAGCTCCTGCAACTGATAAGCAACTTCAGCAAAGTCTCAGGATATAAAATCAATGTGCAAAAATCACAAGCATTCCTATACACCAATAACAGACTTAAAGAGAACCAAATTAAGAACGAACTACCATTCACAATTGCTACAAAGAAAATAAAATACCTAGGAATACAACTCACAAGGAATGTAAGGGACCTCTTTAAGGAAAACTACAAACAACTGCTCAATGAAATAAGAGAGGACACAAACAGATGGAGAAACATTCCATGTTCATGGTTAGGAAGAATCAATATTGTGAAAATGGCTATATTGCCCAAAGTAATTTACACAATCAATGCTATCCCCATCAAACTACCATTGAATTTCTTCACAGAACTGGAAAAAACCACCATGAATTTCATATGGAACCAAAAAAGAGCCCGCATAGCCAAGTCAATTCTAAGCAAAAAGAATACAGCGGGAGGCATGACGCTACAAGACTTCAAACTATACTACAAGGCTACAGTAATCAAAACAGCATGGTACTGGTACCAAAACAGAGATAAAGATGAATGGAACAGAACAGAAGCATCGGAGGCAACACAACATATCTACAACCATATTATCTTTTATAAACCAGACAAAAACAGGCAATGGGGAAAGGATTCCCTATTTAATAAATGGTGTTGGGAAAACTGGCTAGCCATGTGCAGAAAGCAGAAACTGGACCCCTTCCTGACACCTTACACTAAAATTAACTCCAGATGGATTAAAGACTTAAATGTAAGACCTGACACCATAAAAACCCTAGAAGAAAATCTAGGCAAAACCGTTCAGGACATAGGAGTAGGCAAGTACTTCATGAACAAAACACCAAAAGCATTGGCAACAAAAGCCAAAATAGACAAATGGGACCTAATCAAACTCCACAGCTTCTGCATGGCAAAAGAAACAGTCACTAGAGTGAATCGGCAACCATCAGAATGGGAAAAAAATCTTTGCAGTTTACACATCTGACAAAGGGCTGATATCCAGAATTTACAAAGAACTCAAACAGATTTACAGAAAAAAAAAAAACAAACAAGCCCATTCAAAAATGGGCAAAGGATATGAATAGACACTTTACAAAAGAAGACATACATGAGGCCAACAAACATATGAAAAAGTGCTCATCATCATTGTTCATTAGAGAGATGCAAATCAAAACCACATTGAGATATCATCTCACACCAGTTAGAATGGTGATCATTAAAAAATCTGGAGACAGCAGATGCTGGAGAGGATGTGGAGAAATAGGAACACTCTTACACTGTTGGTGGGAGTGTAAATTAGTTCAACCATTGTGGAATACAGTGTGGCGATTCCTCAGGGACCTAGAAATAGAAATTCCATTTGACCCAGCAATCCCATTACTGGGTATGTATCCAAAAGACTATAAATCGTTCTACTATAAGGACACATGCACACGAATGTTCATTGCAGCACTGTTTACAATAGCAAAGACCTGGAACCAACCCAAATGCCCATTGATGATAGACTGGACTGGGAAAATGTGGCACATATACACCATGGAATATTATGCAGCAATCAAAAATGATGAGTTTGTGTCCTTTGTAAGGACATGGATGAATCTGGAGAACATCATTCTCAGCAAACTGACACAAGAACTGAAAAAGAAATACTGCATATACTCACTCAAAGGTGGGTGAGAAAAATGAGAACACATGGACACAGAGAGGCGGTATACTATACACTGGGGACTGTTGGGGGAAATGGGGGAGGGACAGTGGGGGGGCTGGGAGGGATAGCCTGGGGATGAATACCAAGCGTGGGTGAAGGAGAGGAATGCAGCAAAGCACACTGCCATGTGTGTACCTATGCAACTATCTTGCACGTTCTGCACATGTACCCCCAAACCTATAATGCAATAAAAAATAAAAAAAGCATATGTCCCCCATAAATATGTACAATTGTTATATACCATAAAAAATAAAAAATTGAAATTAAAAAAAAAAAAGAAAAATGAAAAGGAAGCAAGTTAATAAAATTGGAAAATTCTAGTTGCTAAATACATTTTAAATTTAATGCATTATTTGAAATGTATAGTATTTGTGCAAGACAGGTTCTAAAAAGTGTTCTTGTAAAGAACTTCAAATAATTCTGATACTGTAAAATGGAATCCCCCTCATACCATCCCTTATTTTATGTTATATGAAAAGTTAGATGATTGAAATACAGGAGCAACATAACACAGTGCCTTTGGGGTTGGTTTTCTATGAGCTTCAAGGTTGCTTGTCTGGATTTCAATGAAGGGACCAAATGATGGCATCCAAATATCTAAAGCAATAAAAGAAAAAAAAATAGACTTCTCATATCTCATTTGAGACTATTATTTTTTCTTTCCTTCCCTTATTCTCTAGACCTTTCATTTATTACTATTATGTGAAATGCTTCTTCACTTCTGTAATTAGCATTCTACTGGCTTCAAATCAAGTAGCAATCATCAACAACTATCTTCATCTTTAATATTAAATTTCTTTCAAATTTGCTTCTTGATTGGCTTAATGGAAGATGAAAGCTATATGTTAGACTCAATCTGAGAGATAAAAAGCTAAAACACTCATACAATTTACAAAATTCCTTTCTTCAGAGATTACCTCAAAACACTTTTGGAGAATATATCTGCCCCTATTCCAATTTACACTTACATAAATCTCAAACTACAATACCTTTTTTACTAGAAGATCTTTAGAGCAATTTCATATAAGAGTAGGGAAGGTGACCAGTTATGATTAACAACTTTCTTGCTCAATTCCCTTGCTAGAGAAAGAAAATTGTTCAAATTCATCTAGGCTTCTTACCTTGATGTTTGTTACAGCAGATGAGATTTGCCCTCCAGAGAGTCACTGTGTTATTGCTCTTTTCATACTAAACACATTTTGCATTGCATCTGTGTTAATATTTTCTTTCTTTTTTCCCTTCTTCCCTCCCTCTCTTCCTTCTGTCCTTGCCTCCCTTCCTTCCTCCCTCCATCCCTCCCTTCCTTCCTTTGTCCTTTCCTCCCTTCCTCCCTCCCTCCCTCCTTCCTTCCTCAGCATTTTGCACATAGGTTGTTTTTAAATTTTATATTTTATATATCACAAATCTCAATAAGGTGTAAAATAATGATCCATTAATTCTTAGTCAGTTCATTTGTAACAACTTGAATTTCATTTCAATGAATCTATACATCTTTATATGTTTAAATTATGCTCTGAAGCAGGTTAAATGTGTTATAATTAATTATATGTATGACTGAGCTTTATGGAGTTTAAGCCAGATATTTGTGATATTAATAATGACTCAATACATGTTTTTGTTTCATACGCTTAATTATTAATGCTGGTCAGATCATATGAGGAGATATACAATTGATTTGAAATAGGATAATTGTTTCTGTCCTAGCATGCTTTGTAGATTTAAAAGATTCATCATTTAATGTTTTGAAGTTTTAAAAGGACTAGTTGTAATTTCTACAATTATAACACTCAACTCCCAGAAGTGATGTTGTTTCTGATCTTTTCTTCTTTTCTCATAAAATAGCAGAGAAGTGTGTAAAAAATAATACAGAAGTCCACCAAAGTAACAAGAAAAAAACACTTTTAGAGGCAATATTATTGATGATAATAATTTGAATTTAACTATATTCAAATTATATATGGGCTTTTATTCAATGTGAATTTAAAATTTTTTAAAGTTGCTTTTACTTGTTTCTTGTAAATACCATTAAAATTATATCAAGGACATATATCAAAAATTTCAGCCTAATATTTTCAAAATTTTACCTTGTATGAAAGTACTTTTATATACCTATTGAATACTTAGTTTTTCAAAAGAGGCTTATTTTTATTTTTAAATAAAGTTATGTGTCATTTAGATAACATGTGTCATTTCAAGAGAAATAAATAAAGGGAATTTAAATAGAAAGAGAGTAAGTCAAATTATCACTGTTTGCAGACAACATGATTATACATGTAGAAAACCCCATAGTCTTGGTCCAAAAGCTCCTTTAGCTGATAAATATATTCAGTAAAGTCTCAGGTACAAAATCAATGTGTGAAAGTTACTAGCATTCCTACATACCAACAACAGCCAAGCAGAGATCCAAGGAAATAATGCAATATTATTCACAAAGATTCACAAAAAGAATAAAACACCTAGGAATAAAGCTAAGTAGGGAGGTTAAACATCTCTACAATGGCAATTACAAAAGACTACTCAAAGAAATCATTGATGACACAAACAAATGTAGAAACATGCCATGCTCATGCATTGGAAGAATCAGCACTTTTCAAATGCCTGTACTGCCACAATTTATAGATTCAATGATATTCGTATTAAACTACCATTGAGACTATTCTCAGAACTAGAAAAAACTACTTTGGATTTCATATGGAACCAAAAATCACCCTAATAGCCAAGAAAATTATAGGCAAAGAGAACAAATCTGGAGGTATCATGTTACCTAACTTCAAACTATGCTACAGGGCTACAGTAACCAAAAGAGCACAATACTGGTGCAAAAACAAACACATACATCAATGGAATAGAATAAAGAGCCCAGAATTAAGGTTGCACATCCACAACCATCTTATGTTCAACAAAGTTGACTAAAACAAGCAATGGGGAAAGGAATTCCTATTTAATAAGCGGTGCTGGGATAACTGGCTAGCCAGATGCAGAAAATTGAAACTGGACCTCTTCCTTACACTGTATGAAAAGAATCAACTCAACATGGATTAAGGACATAAATACAAAATGCAAAACTATAAAAACTGTGGAAGACTACCCAGGCAATGACATTCTGGAAATAGGCATGGGCAAAGAGTTCATGATGAAGATGCCAAAAGCAATCATAACAAAAGCAAAAATTGTCAATAGGATCTAATTAAACTTAAGCACAGCAAAAGAAACTATAACTGGATAGAGAAAACATGGCACATATACACCATGGAATACTATGCAGTCTTAAAAAAGGATGAGTTCATGTCCTTTGCAAGGACATGGATGAAGCTGGAAACCATCATGACTAGCAAACTGACACAAGAACAGAAAATCAAACACTGCATGTTATCACTCATAAGTGAGTGTTAAGCAATGAGAATACATGGACACAGGGAGAGGAACATCACATACAGGGGCCTGCCATGGCATGGGAGGGCTAGGGGAAGGATAGAAGGGAGTGGGGATTGGGGAGGGATAACATTAGGAGAAATACCTAATGTAGGTGACAGGGGGATGGATGCAGAAAACTACCATGGCACATGTATACCTATGAAACAAACCTGCACAATCTGCACATGTACCCCAGAACTAGATGCAATATAATAAAATACAATTGGATTATACTTCTTTATAAAAAGTTAAAAATTTAAAAATACATCATATTTCTTTATGAAACAAAATGAAATTTGTAGAAATTGATGAAATTAACAAGTCTTTTTGACCAACAAATGTGTATATATAAAATATACCTCTAAAAAGTGTAAAAAGATAAAAATAATAAGACATTTGATTTTTCAAAGTTTTATATGTTTAAAATGTAGCCACATCTACAAATTTTATTTAAGGGAATATAAAAGATTGTAGAGGTAACATTTCATGTTCTCCTATTTATCCTTCTTCATCTCCTGTAATAAGTTAAATATCACTTTTGTATTGCCAAAGTGTGTAATATATTATTTTCTGTTTCCAAATAAATTATTTCTTCTTTTTTTTCCTTTGAATTCCTTGGATAAATTCCACTTGCACATGGTGTCAAATTCTTTTACATATTGCTGAATTTAGTTTGCTAATATTTTTTAAGGCTTTTTGTATATATGTTCATGAGGTATATTTTTGTAGTTTTCTTTTACTATAATATATTTGTCTAGATTGTGTATTATTTCTTCTTTAAATGTTTTGCAGAATTCACTAGTCAAGCCATCTCAGCATGGACTTTTCTTTATTAAAAAATTTCAAATTAATAATTACATCTCCTAACCTGGGCAACATAGTGAGACCCCATCTGTACAAAAAATAATTTTTAAAAAGCTGAGCTTGTAGCACATACCTGTAGTCCCAGCCACTCAGGAGGCTGAGGTGGGAGGATCACTTGATAATGCCACTGCTCACCAGCTTGGGCAACAGAGGGAGACCCTGTCTCAAAGAAATTAATAATAATTAAGTGCCTTTACTTGTTACTAATCTTTTCAGATATTTTGTTTCTTCTTGAGTGAGTTTTGGTAATTTGTGTCTTTCCAGGAATTTGTCTAACGTAAATTGTCCAATTTGTTGATATAGAGTAAGATTGGTAGTGGTGACCCATCTTTTGTTTCTGATTTTGATCATTTGTTCTGTTTCTTTTTTGGAAAGAAAGAGAAAGAGAAAAGTGGAAAGAACAGGAGTCTTGCTCTATTGCCCAGGCTGGAATGCAGTCTAAAAATAGGTACTAAAAACCTCTTTTATGCCAATGATTGTGCTTAACAGCAGAGACAGGAAGGAATAAGGGAAGAACAAAACAAACAGCCAACCAATATTTCATTTAAGTCTGTGAAATGCTATGCAAATGCTGAAGTTTGATTTACTTCCAATTAGTGGTCACTTTCAACATAGGTGTGATGTGACACTGAGAAAAATGTATGTTCTGTGGACCTGGGATGAAGAATGCTATAAATATTCACTGAGTTTACTTGTTCCAGGTCTGAGTTCAAATCATAGATGTCCCTGTTAATTTTCTATCTCATTGATCCATTGAATATTAACAGTGTGTTGACAAAGTCTCCTGCTATTATTGTGCAGGAGTCCAAGTCTCTTTATAAGTCATTAAGAACTTGTCTTATGTATCTGGTTGTTCCTATATTGGGTGCATATATATTTATGATCATTGACTCCTGTTGTTGCATTGATCCTTTTACCATTATGTAATGTCCTCCTTTATTTCTTTTAGTCTTTGTTACTATTAAAGTCTATTTTGTCAGAGATGAAAGTTACAACTCCTGTATTTTTGTTGTTGTTGTTGTTGTTCTCCATTTGATTAGTAAGTCTTCCCCCCACACTTTGTTTTGAGTCTTTGTGTGTCCTTGCTTATGAGATGGATCTGGATACAGTGAACCAATGGGTTTTGACTTTTGATTCATTTTGCCTGTCTGTGTCTTTGATTGGGCATTTAATCTATTTAAATTTAGGATTAATATCAATATTTGTGAGTTTAATATTGTCATTTAATGCTAGCTGGCTATTTTGCCCATTAGTTGATATTGATTCTTCATTATGGAGATACTCTTTACCTTTTGGTAAGTTTTGGGGATGACGGATCCTGGTTGTTCCTTTCTGTGTATAGCAATTCTTTCAGAAGCTCTTGTAAAGCTGGCCTGGTGGTGATGAAATCTCTGAGTGCTTGCTTGTTTTCAAAAATTTTTATTTTTTCTTCATTTATGAAGCTTAATTTGGCTGGATATGAGATTCTGGGTTGAAAATTCTTTTCTTTGAGGATATTGAATACTGACCTCCACTCTCTTCTAGTTTGTAGGGTTTCAGCTGAGAGATCTGCTGTGAGTGTGGCAGGTTTCCCTTTATGGGTAACATGACCTTTCTCTTTAGCTGCCCTTAAAATTTTCTCCTTTATTTCAACCCTGGTGAATCTAACTATTATGTGTCTTAGGGTTGCTCTACTTGAGGAATATCTTTGTAGCGTTCTTCATATTACCTGAAGTTGAGTATTGTCCTGCCTTACTAGGTTAGAAAATTTTTCCTGAATAATATCCTGAATAATATTTTCCAGCTTGGATTCATTATCTTCATGACATTCAGGTACACCTATCAAATGTAAATTAGGTCTTTTCACATAGTCCCATATTTCTTGGAGACTTTGCTCATTACTTTTTACTCTTTCTTCTCTAATCTTGTCTTCTCATTTCATTTCATTAAGTTGGTCTTTGACCTCTGATACCCTTTCTTCTGCTTGATCAATTTGACTTTAAAACCTGTGCATACTTCACAGAGTTCTCATATTGTATTTGTCAGTTCCATTATTTTACTTATACTCCTCTCTAGTTTGTCTTTTCTCACTAGAATTTCATGAAACCTTTTTTTCAAGGTTCTTAGTTTCTTTACATTGGGCTAGAACATGTTCTTTTAACTCACAGAAGTTTCTTATTATCCACCTTCTGATGCCTAAATCTGTTAATGGAATGCACTCATTCTCCATCAGGCCTTGTTCCCTTGTTGATGAGGAACTGTGATCCCCTGTAGAGGGAGAGGCATTCTGATTTTGGGTATTCTCAGCCTTTTTATGCTGGTTTCTTTTCCATCATTTTAAATTTATCCACCTGTCATCTTTGTAATTACTGACTTTCAAATTAGGTCTCTGAGTGGATGTCCCTTGTTGATTCCCAGCGCTGGAATCTGAGCAACCCACTGTGCCAGATAAAACAGTGACATTAAGATTTTTGGTGCTTTTCTGCCCAGGAATCTCGGGTCTGTCTTCCTTTTGAGTACTTTTTTCAATCAGCTGAATAGGTGACTCTGCCTTCCCAGAGATCCAAACGTTGACCAAAAGGGGACCTAGTCCTGTTTACTCTGCACCAAGAACTGCCATGCTGAGGCACCAGCAAAACCGCCACACTGACCACATGAGTTGCGCTGGTGACCTGTGGGGCTCCTCTCCTGGGAATCTCCTGGTCTGTGAGCAACAAAAATTCACCTGAAACTTTGGCATCCTCTCGTTCTCTGTGCTTTGCTGGGAGCTACAATCCTGAGCTGCTAGTAATCAGCCATCTTGGATCTCTCTCCCCATAAACAATTTCTATATTCATCATCAGTTTGTTGTAGTTTACGTGTGTAAACACATTATTTCTATTGTTATTCACAAAGTTTAGTAACTTTACTAGAAAACGCATCTTTTTTTTTCTTTCTTTCTTTTTTAATTAACCTGAGAAATGTAGAACCAGTTCAGGATTTTAGAAGCATTGATTCAAATATTTTTCTGTTTATTGTGCTAACTTTTCAAGAAAAATTATAAATATATTGGAAAATGTTTTTCCCACGAACTATGTTAAGAAAAAATAAATATCCTTTTCTATTCAATTTTGTCTTATGTTGTCTGGACTTCTCATGTTGGTCATTTTAACTCTTTTTATTATTATTTCTTTCAGAGTGGGCTTTATTTCTGTAATTCATATATATAGAGTGATTTTTGCTTATTAAAATTAGCAGCTTCTGGCTGGGCACAGTGGCTCATGCCTATAATCCCAGCACTTTGGGAGGCCAAGGTGGGTGGATTATGAGGTCAAGAGATCAAGACCATCCTGGTCAACATGGTGAAACCCTGTCTCTACTAAAAATACAAAAATTAGCTGGGCATGGTAGTGTGCGCCTGTAGTCCCAGCTACTTGGGAATCTGAGGCAGGAGTATTGCTTGAACCCAGGAGGCAGAGGTTGCAGGGAGCCGAGATTGTGCCATTGCACAGCAGCCTGGATAACAAGAGTGAAACACCATCTCAAAAAATAATTATATTAAATAAAGAAAATTAGCAGATTCACCTTTTACCTCTTTTGGTTCTTACAATTTGCTTCAATATTTATAATTATTAAAAATATTTTGACTTGTATAATTTTGTTTTTTTATTTTAGAGTTTTTTTGAAACCTACATTTAAGTGGTTGGGTTTTCCTCATATTTTATTAAAATATAAAAAAATTACATTTTGTATTAACTTTTGTTCTTTTTCCTCTCCAAATATATGTATAGACTTTGTGTTCCTTTCTAATTGTTGTCAATAGTTGAATGGAGACATCTATTTATTTTTTTTAAAAGGTTAAGAGTGGCAAGGTGGCAAAAAAAATGTTTTGAATATGATTTGTTTTCTCAAATGTATTCTCTACCAGAGAATTTTTGTTTTGTTTTTGCTTTCCTTTTTTCCTTTTCTTAGTTTGAGGTGTTCGTGTATGTTTTTTTCTTTTTCTTTTCTTTCTTTCTTTTTCTTTTCTTTTCTTTTTTTTTTTTTTTTTTTTTTTTTTTTTTTTTTTTTTTTTTTTTTTTTTGAGACAGTCTCACTCTGTCACCCAGATTGGAGTGGAGTAGTGCAATTTCAGCTCAATGCAAACTTATCTCCCAAGTTCAACTGATTCTCCTGTGTCAGCCTCCCAAGTAGCTGGGATTATGGGCACTCGCCACCATGATCAGCTAAAGTTTGCATTTTTAATAGAGACAAGGTTTCTCTATGTTACAAGTCTTGACCTCAAGTTATCTGTCCACCTCAGCCTCCTGAAGTGCTGCGTTTACAGGCACTTTTTTTTTCTATAGTCTATGTAAAACAGCACACCAATATTTCAAAAGTTTCACTCTTACATGAGAGTAAGTTGAGGATTCTACTTGTCCTTCAAGGAATTGGTTGAAATGGCAGCACACTTGTCACATATTTTTAAAATTTGGTATGAATTGTCTTGGAGATGCTATGGTTTATTATGTAAAATTGTGACTGTTTTCTTTAAAATTAGAATTTTTCCCTTCTTCTTAATCTTTGTTTTTACCAGTTTGTGGTATTATCTATATAATCCATATTTCATTACTTGTTTTCATTACTAACATCTTATCAATTTATTTTTTATCTTATATGCATGCCAGTACTCACACTTTCTCACTAAAAGAGATTATAATTGGTGAGCAATGAAAAATTGATGAGTTATTGTTTGTTTTTGAAATATATGAGATCTCTAGATATTTTACTTACCTTGATTTCTTATTATTTTCCTTTTACAAAGTCTTTCACTCTTTTTTAAAAACAAAACATGATGAATAAATTGATAAATTATATCAAATTATTTTTCTAAATAATCTGTGCTACGTGTAGTCTAGTATATGAACAGAAGCAAGCACTTTGAAAATTTTTTCTCACAATGTATGAGAAATTATTAAGATTATAAATATTTAAGTTGTAATTGATTTAATACAATAAAACTTTGAATATAGTTAAAATGAATGTTATTTCTACAGGACAACCAGAGAGACAGGAGATTCATATTGTTAATATTGTATATGCACATATGGGACTCCTTTAAGCATTGTTTCAGTATTATGATTATTTGCAGTTATAATATAGACAGAAAAGCAGAAATTATTATTTACTTCAGTTACCTGTCCTGATGGCTTTTTGCATGAGATTATTACATTATTATTACAAACATATTTCATTATGAAAATATAAAAAGGAAATTTTTGACAAATTAGAACAGGGGTTTACTTACTAAATCTCAAGGTCCACCAGGTTTTATAAAGTTTTATTAGTACACTATCACACTCATTCATATATGTATTATCAAAAACTGCTTTTGTGTCACAACACAAAGTTGAGTAGGTTTAACAGTGACATATGACTCCATCCTGTTACAGGACTTTGCTATCTTTGAATTGCATTATTACATTTAAAAAGCTAATTATTTGCTGTAAAACATATTTATTCATCTTTTGCATTCATTTGTATAATGTTGAAAATTTTAAATACATTTGCATGTTATAATGCTGAACCCAGATACTGAGAAATAATAAAACCCCATCATTTCAATAAATTGGTGATTTAACTGAATTAAAAAATTATCATTTTATAAAATAGGAGCAAAAGTCAGCAGAAGATGCTGATATATGCTGATTTGTTATTTTCCATTTTTGACCAAATTTTTTTCTTTCATTAAATCAAATCATGAAAACCAAGTTTTTTCAAATTTAGATAATAATCCAAGCAGTTGGAAGTGAAAGACCAGGAGATAACAGATATAAATAATGAAAGAAGATGCATCCTAACTTAAACACTTAAGAAAACTATCCAACCAGCACCTGACTGACTGTCATGTAATCAGGAACCAGTCTTTATTGAGTTAAGTCACTGACTTCTGTTACTTATTTTAACCCCTACATAAAAATAATTACTATTGGAATTTAAGTAATGAAAGTGGCCTATCACTCATGGAAACTCTTTCTTTTTTTCTCTTTCTTTTCCTTTCTTTCTCTCTCTCTCCAGTAAACCAAAGTGCCTTGATTATGTACATAAAACTAACATTACTTTGTCTGAATTTCCATTTTTAAAATATGAGGTATGCATCCTAATATATAATATAACATTATTCATGTGGATACACATTAGAAAACATTATGCTCATTGCTATTGAGTCATTTTCATCACTTTAAATGTATTTATCAAACATTATTTTCTAAATTGTGTATAAGGTCTTTAGAGGCCCTAATCTTGCAATATCGAATTAACATTTATAAGAAAACAATATTACTTTAACCAGAATCAGTACATTTCATTATTATTCTTTTCTTTGAGACTGTATGGAGGTTTTTAGTAAAACTATCTAAAGTTATTTTTCCCTTTGAATTTTAATAGAAACATTTTTCATCCAGCACTGACACTTATCTTATACTTCCCTGAATTGTAGTTTTGTCAGTACAAGTCTTATCTGTTCAACCAGATTGTAAATACTTTAAGATAGCAACCATGCTTAAAGAATCTGTGTACCCTATGGCACTTAACAGATATATCTAGCAACTTTTTGCAGAATGATGGCTGTTAAAAGCTCCAAGGAGACACATAAAGCCCTAAAGCCTTAGTATGATCATTTTCTTACAACTTTATTTATTAAATGGACCTGCATGCCAATATATAAGCCTGTAAAAAATAGAAATAAGCTTGCTTTTACTTTTCCTTCCCCCTTAAAATAACAGGTCTCACAGCTACTCTAAAGAACTTGTATAATTATTTTAACATAAACTTTAAAATATGTTGTTTTGTATTTTATCTGGTATATGATCCAGTTTAAGCTTATTGGTGAACATTTTATCTTTCCTCCGTGCCTATGTTTTCTCCAAAATAAGGCATTGAACTGTAAAATCAGCAGTCATTAAAAAGTTTTAAAAATATAAATGAACCACATTATTTACCTATTATTTCTATATAATTCTATTGATTAGTGATTTATTTTATTCTTTTCATTTATACAAATGATACATTATCAAATATTTATATGAAATACCATTAAATATAGTCACATTGCTAAAAATTTTTCACATTTTGCCATTATGTTGTTGTCCTTTGATCGTTAAAAAAATGCATATCAGAACTATTTGAAATAATGTTTTACTGAACTTCAAAGCAATTATTTAAGCAGATTAAACTATCCCATTTTAATCAACATTTGTTAAAAACTTATCTTTGGTGTCTTATGTTCATATTCATGTCTACATATATTTATCCTTCAGATATCTAATGTTTATATTTTTATTCCCCATAACTTTGCTGAAATAAAAACTAGATTATTTAATTTTGAGCCTACATTTTACAAACATAATTCAAAGAAAGCTACTAGTTAATCACAAAATAGTAAAATTTTTACTGGTTACTGAGGGAATTATTGAAAAAGAGTTAACCAATTTTGGGTATAGTAGTATGTAATATGGGCAGCCAAGAGGTGGATTTATTTATTTTTAAGGTCATACAGAGTTTTATTGTTAAACTTTGATAAAGAATAAATAAACCTGCTTTAGATTGACAGCCTCAGTAGAAAGCTGAAATAGATACTTTTATTTTAAGGACTACAGTTAAAAATAGCGTAGTAAAAATATGTGAGCATGTATAAGATCTAGTTGTAGTTAAAACAGTGGATGCCATTTCATAATCACAGTAATTATAGCCTTTTTCCTATGAAAACTATTAGTAGTTGGATTAGTAAGAGAAAGAGAAGATGTAACAGTTATTACAGAGAGAGACTAGTGAAGCTAGCTTTAAAATTGCATTATTATTATCATTGTCATCATCACTCACTAGACAAATGAAAACTGTCAAATTTTTGTAATTGTGATTAAGAATAAACTAGTTTGCTCAACCAAGTAGTTAACTTTAGGAATAAATAGTAATACAGTCTTTCTTACTAGTAACTTAGTCGCTCTCCATCACATGCTGGTCAAATTACATTTGTCTAAATATAGCTTAATTGGGTTTTACATTCTTATTTCTAATTCACTAAATTCAGAAAACTTACATCACAGAACATTTTTTGCTTATCTTTTAGATTCACTAAGGGATGTGAAAAATACAAGAATAGTCAGCAAATGCACGTGAACAGATGATATTGTAATAATGATTTTCCTAAAAGTTTAGAAATTTTAGTTAATTTCTAACTAGAAAACTTCAGGCAGCTTGGGTAACACATAATTCTTGCCATTTGTACTACCATTTAGCAAAGACATGTGTACACATACATAGGTTCACACTCTTATACATACATATGTATGTATATTCCAAGAAACAAGTTTTAGAAACATTCAAATATAGAAAAGGAAAACAATTTAATGCTCTCAAACTAAAATATCCTGGAACGTGCATTCTCAAATGGGTCAGAGATACAATTGAAAGTAAGAAACTGCAATAATGTGTGACAAAACTTTAATATGCTAGTTTATCCTGAATAACCAATTCATAAAATTATTAACACAACTGATGGGGAGTTTTCAATATCAGTAAATGTACTAGATTATGGCACAAGCATAAATCCAACTATGGTCTTTAATTTGCAAGATTCTGGTGAAGCTGCATGCAGACACACAGGTACACACACACACATTCAGACACACACATACACACACACACACATTCAGACATACACACACACACACACACACACACAGAAGAAATAAGGAACAGGCCAGGATTTTGGTAACCACCATGGATTTGGCCGACTTGTAGTTGATGTAAACTGTTACCTTGCTCATGTTCTTGGAGAGAGCTTGGTAAAGATACTATTCTGAGCAATTTCAATCTTTCTCTCTCTTTTTTTTTCCTGGAGTATAGCAGGATAAATAGCAATATCATCAAAGTATTCATAAAGTTTGATATTTCCTATTATTAAATTGGTGCAAAAATAATTGCGGTTTTGCCATTGCTTTTGCACCTACTACCTCAAGTGGAGTATCTTGGCTAACATATTTCAGAACTATTCCTTAGATTTTTTGGATATGAGACACAAATAAGTTTCTAAAATATATTGTAGTTAGCCTAAGAAAAAAATTTAGAAATCCACTGCTGAATATTTGCATCAATATATATAAATTTCCCCTTTGTATAAATTTGTAGATGTTAATGATCACAGATAGATTGTGATGTGATGTTTAAAAAATAAAAATGTAGTTACAAATTTCTTCCTTAGGTTTTATATCTATACAAATACCTTAGCCTGTGTAATCTAGTGACAATCTGCAGGAACACTATTCAACCTGCTTACACACCTTGTCCTAATTAAAAGAAAAAAGTTTTATATAAACATTTAAAAAGAAAGAAGACGTATGTATCACATGGATTCATATTGTAGGATGGCAGTAAGACATGAGAGAGTTGTCAATATTCCTAGGCATTTGTGGTGCTCAGCAGCATCTAATCTTGTGTAGATTCAGAAGCTAAATCATTAACATATGAGAATAGGAAAATTAGAACTTTAAAATAATTTTGTAATAAAGAAAAACCTTATTGTTTCTGTTATGGCAAATATCGAGTATTTGGACTAATTTATCATGTGAGATCATAGTAAGAATGCCTGATTATAACATTTGTCAGATTAATTTTGTTTTCAAATATTACATTTTTTTAGCAATTTAAAATATTATATATATATAACTGCATCTTTCTGTATTGCTAAGTGGTCTCAGTTGTCAGCTCATAAACATTAAATAACTAGAAAACCATTGGTAGTGACAAGTAGAAAATAGGTGGGAAAATGTGAATAAGAAATTATATGCTTATAAACTTTCTGCAGTTATCAATTTGTTAATAACCCATTATAAACAAAATGTATTGGTAAAGTATAACTATGTTTCTTAGGACTCACAGTAGTAAGAAACAGCACATCTTCACAATCTTAGCATTATCAGAAAGGAAAAGATTTCAAAGGTTTGAGGCCTGGGCTTAAGTGGTTTGAGGTAGATTTTCAGTATGAAAACGGCTGTGGCTGAGTAAAATTTGGAGAAATGATAGTTGGTTTTTAGTGGTTATAAAAAGAGAACAATTTGTAGTGAGTTTTGCTAACCAAACAATTGTCTGATAAGCAAGCTGTTTGCTCAAGTAAGTTGACCATTGTCTCAAATAAATTGATGTGCACAAATTCCTGAAGAATGATGTGTTATATTTCTTTACAGTCTTGTTTGTAAAGATTTTCTGAAGCAAATGGTCATAATTCTTAGGTAGTCCAGTTCTCAACACAAATTTATTTTTTAAGATAAATGCATTATGATTATACAATTATAAAACAGAAACTATCCATAGATTTCCTTAAAATATCAAGTTTCTATAATTAGTATTTTGTATTATTTTACTAAAATATTATTTTACAAAAAGTATCTAAAAGTCAAAGTTAGCAACAATCCAAATAACATATTTATTACAAACAATATTGTATCATCAAATATATTTTAGTAACAACAGAGGGCAAAGGTGTAAATCCGAGGAAACTTCTTTCATGCCTCCCTTAACTATTAATGTAGGTAAATAAACCTCTTCTGTCTCTGCATTGTTGACAATACTTTCTATGCATTATTCTACCTATGGTAATTAACAATGATAACTACACATGTTTCCCAAATGAAAGAATACACTGAATTTAAATGTTAAAAATCGCTTTAAGGAGGCTTCCATCAAGATGGTGGAATAGGAAGAGCTCTGGAGCACAGTTCCCAGTGAGAGTGATGCAGAAGGTGAGTGATCTCTGCACTTCCAACCAATGTACCAGGTTCATCTCAATGGGACTGATTGGACAATGGGTGTAGCCCAAGGAGGACAAACCGAGGCAGGAGGGGATGCTGCCTCACCCAGGAAGTACAACTGGCCAGAGGACTCCCCTCCTACTGAACAGAGGCCATTAGGACTTTTCCCCTTTAGCACACTGGTTCAGATAATGTGCTTCTTCCAAGGTATTTACAATCCACAGACCAGGAGATCCCCACTGGGCTGACAAGTACTGCAAGTTGCCAGCACAGATCTGAGTGGTCACTATGGCTGGTGCCTTGGGATGTCAGCACAGATCTGGGTGGATATTTTGGCTGGTGCCTGGAGCACCTGTGAGACAAAGCTTCCTGCTCCCAAGAAAGAGGGGGAGCTGAAAGCAGGGAGGCAACTGATATGGCTTGGTGGATCCCACCTCCAAAAAGACCAGCAAACTGAAACCCTCTGTCTTGAGAGTTTTGCAGCCAGCATATCAGTTGAAGCTCCATCCTTCCCCAGTGAGGGGAAGGATGTCTGCCATTGCCAAGGCAGTTCTAATCTTACCTGTGTAAACAAGTCAGAGGAAGCTTACACAGTAGCTGGACTGAGCCCATGCAGCCCAGCAGCACCTCCACAGGCAGACTGTGACTAGACTCCTATCTTGCTGAGCTGGGCATCTCTGAAAAAAAGGCAGCAACACATCAGGAATTTAAAGTAAAACCCAAACTTACCAGGACAGAGAACCTGGGAAAAGGGGTGATCGTGAGTTCCACTGCAGCAGACTTCAGTGTCCCTGCCCAGCAGCCCTAAGGGGAGCAACAGAGCTCCCAGCACTTGAGCTCCAATAAGGGATAGACTGCCTCCTCAAGCAGCTTCTTGACCCCCATGTAACCAAAAAGGTGCCTCACACAAGAGGGCTGTGGCTGACATCTGGTGGGTATCCATCTGGGACGAAGCTACCAGTACAGAACAGGCAGCAATCCTTGCTGTTCTGCAGCCCCACTGGGTGATTCCCAGGGGAGCAAGTTCTGGAGTGGACTTCCAGCAGTCCTAGAGCAGAGGGGCCTGATGGCTCAAAGGAAAACTAAAAAATGAAAAGAAATAGCTTCAACATCAACAGAAAGGACATCCACTCAAGGACCCCATCTGAAATCAATAACTTGAAAGACTAAAGTTAGATAAATCCATGAAGATGGGAAGAAACCAATGCAAAAAGAATGAAATCACAAAAGACCAGAATGCCTCTCCTTCTCCAAAGGATCACAGCTCCTCACCAGCAAAGGAACAAAACAGGATAGAGAATGAGTTAAATGAATTGACAGAAGCAGGTTTCAGAAGGTGGGTAATAACAAACTTCTCTGAGCTAAAGGAACATGTTCTAACCCAATGCAAAGAAACTGAAACCTTTGAAAAAAGGTTAGATGTAATGCTAACTAGAGTAACAAGCTTAAAGAAGAACATAAATGACTTTATGGAGCTGAAAAACACAGCATGAGAACTTCTTGAAGCATACACAAGTTTCAATGGCCAAATCAATCAAGCAGAAGAAAGAATATCAGACATCGAAGATCAACTCAATGAAATAAAATGAGGAGGCAATATTAGAGAAAAAAGAGTGAAAAGAAATGAACAAAGCCTCCAAGAAATATGGGATTATGTGAAAAGACCTAATCTAGGTTTCACAAGTGTACCTGAATGTGATGAGAAGATTGAATCCAAGCTGGAAAACACTCTTCAGGATATTATCCAGGAGAACAAAGAGAATAAAATATCTAGGAATACAACTAATAACAGATGTAAAAGACCTCTTCAAGGAGAACTACAAACCACTTCTCAAGAAAATAAGGGAGGACAAAAACAGATGAAAAAAACATTTCATGATTATGTTTAGGAAGAATCAATATTGTGAAAATGGCCATACTTCCCAAAATAATTTATAGATTCAATGCTATTCCCATCAAGCTACCATTGAGCTTCTTCCCAGTACTGGAAAAAACCACCTTAAACTTCATATGGAACCAAACAGATCCCACATAGCCAAGACATTCCTAAGCAAAAAGAACAAAGCTGGAGGTATCATGCTACCTGACTTCAAACTATACTTCAATGCTACAGTAATCAAAACAGCATGGTACTGGTACCAAAACAGAGATATAGACCAATGGAACAGAACAGAGACCTCACAAGTAATGCCAAACATCTACAACCATTTAATCTTTGACAAATATGACAAAAACAAGCAATGTGGAAAGGATTCCCTGTTTAATAAGTGGTGTTGGGAAAACTGGCTAGCCACGTGTAGAAAGCTGAAACTGGACCCTTCCTTTCACCTTACACAAAAATTAGATGGATTAAATATTTAGACATAAGACCTAACACCATAAAAATCTTAGAAGAAAATCACTCAGAACATAGGCATAGGCAAGGACTTCATGACTAAAACACCAAAAGCAATGGCAACAAAAGCCAAAATAGACAAATGAGATTCAACTAAACTTAAGAGCTTCTGCAAAGCAAAAGAAACAATCATTAGAGTGAACTGGCAACCAACAGAATGGGAAAAAAATTTTGCAAGCTACCCATCCGACAAAGGGCTAATATCGAGAATCTACAAAGAACTAAAGCAGATTTACAAGAGATTAAAAAAAAAAAAATTCAAAAGTGGGTAAAGGATATGAACAGACACTTTTCAAAAGAAGGCATACATGATGCCAACAAACATATGAAAAAATGCTCATTGTCACTGGTCATTAGAGAAAAGCAAATTAAAACCACATTGAGATACCATCTCACACCAGTTAGAATGGTGATCATTAAAAAATCTGGAGACAACAGATGCTGGAGAGGATGTGGAGAAATAGAAACACTTTTACACTGTTGGTGGGAGTGTAAATTAGTTCAACCATTGTGGAAGGTAGTGTGGTGATTCCTCAAGGATCTAGAAATAGAAATACTATTTGACCCAGCGATCTCAATACTGGGTATATACCCAAAGAATTATAAATCATTCTATTATAGACATGAGCACACGTATGTTCCTTGCGGCACTGTTTACAATAGCAAAGACCTGGATCCAACACAAATGCCCATCAGTGATAGACTGGATAAAGAAAACGTGACACATGTACACCATGGAATACTATGCAACCATATAAAAGATGAGTTCATGTACTTCATAGGGACATGGATAAATCTGGAAACCATCATTCTCAGGAAACTGACACAAGAACAGAAAACCAAACATCACACGTTCTCACTTATAGGTGGGCGTTGAACAATGAGCACAGATGGACAGAGTGAGGGGAACATCACACATTGGGGTCTGTTGGGTGGTGGGGCACTAGGAGAAGGATAGTGGGTGGTGGGGAGGGATAACATTGGAAGAAAACTCTGATGTAGATGACAGGGGAATGGAGGCAGCAAACCACGATGGCCTGTGTCTACCTATGCAACAATCCTGCAAGATCTGCACATGTGCTCCAGAACTTAAAGTGTAATTTAAAAAAGACTACTTTAAACATTATTTCTAGTAAACATCTAGTAAACAAGTTTATTATGACAAGGATTTATCTTACTTTGTATGTATTTTGCTAAAACAATGTTTTTAAAAGGCCTAATTTTGAGTTGGAAAATTAGGGAAATAAAGGTGGGTAAAAAATGATCTGCTTTTTATTTTGCTGAAGTTGGTATATGTGTGAGACAGATGCAGTTTATTTACACTGATACATTGAATCATGTTTCATTATATTTTATACTGATATTTGAATATTTTAATTTTTTGTTTATAAGGTAAAGTCCTATAAGACAAGGGATGATATCGATATTCAATTAATTTTAGTCTTAGGTAATGAGATTAGAATTTACTATGTACAGGAAAACAGAAAATAAGTATTTAAATTTGAGAATTCTAAAAATTCTGCTTTCGGATCCTCTACAAGATTTTTGTCCAATCTATGCTCTCTCATCAACACTTTAAAAAATATAGTTCTTCTTTAAAAATGAAAACTTGGGATTTCCCCTCTGGGGTCCCCTTCCACATTCTCTCATGAAAGATTTCTCTCTTCCTCTCTCCTTTTTCTCTTTCTCTACCTAAATAAATTACTTTCTGCAAACACACAAAAAAATAAAATAAAAAATAAAAATAAAAATGAAAACTTATTCTTTATATCTTTTTACATTTACTTTTTTATATTCATTCTATTACCAGGCAGAAATTTTATTGTAACATACAGTGTTATATTTGTATGTCTAAGATTTGTAACCCTGTCATAATTCTTTATAAAGAAGTATGTATGTAAATTCAAATTAATTTTTTTTATTATATGAAGGACATGAAGACTTAAGTGCTAAAGAGTTTATCCTGGATTAAGTTAATTCAACTCAGGTTAATATGTAATTGAGCCAAATCACATAAGCATACTAATATTTAAAAGGAAACATAATGAAATACAAATCTTTTTGAGATTGCATCCCTTTCAGAGATGTTAGGGGCTTATTTTTTTTTTTTAATTTTGACTTATGTATAGATTTATGTTACTCTTGGTTTGAACCTTAAAAGTAATTACTTAGGAAATAAATTCACGTTGAAAAGTATATTCAGATAAAAGCAGAATCAATTTTAACTATGTCACTTCATACTTCTAATTGAGAAATATGAAAAGAATGTCTTGAAATGATCTGTCATAAAATTACTTTTAAATATTTATCAGCCCAGAACTCATTTAGATCTTCCTTTAAATTTGATGGAAGTAAGAAAATAGAAATTTTCTGATTTGTCAAAGAAATCTGTACTCATTAATTAAATTTATTTACTTCCTTAACAGCAACATCACTCTTCTAAATTTTGCTTTGAGACCCCAGACATTTTCTACCCCTAAGCAATGATAATGGTTTTATCAGGTGGGAGACAATTTTTTAAAGCAGTAGAAGAATAGTTATGAGTGGATTATACATATGAAGTTAGTTCAGTTTTAGCCATATTGAATTTGGGGATCTCACTTATTCCTTGGAGATTCATTGCATATGCTAAGCTAATTCTACCCCATTGTAAATAATACTGTTTTTAGAGCACATTTGCTCAGACAGTGCAATTTGTGGTGAGAGCCCACTTGAAACTGCAGCTAAGGAAACATATCCTTGTAAGATAGTCTTCAGAGAGATGTTCATGTCATTTGATTTAGTAGAAAGTTAACAGATATTCATAATATCAAGGAATCTGATTATTTTGTTTTATTTTAATTTTTTATATTTTGGAAGCTAGCTAAAGCCTAAAACTCTACAGTTTCTTAATATATTTTGGTTGAAAGAATAGTATGGAATGTCATTTTGCTAATATTGCCTGTCAACTTTAGGTCAATAGTAACATTCTTGGATTGGGAAGGTGTAATGCAGTATGCTGAAGAGGATGTCCACAAAAGTAGCCAGGACTAACCTCCTACGTAGCAGTGTTGGCAGAGTAAGGGGATGGTGCTTCCTAATGTCACTGGGCTTCACACAATATCTGGAATTTCCATTCAGATGAAGTCTACTGAATACCTCAGAGTGGATCTCTAAAACTGAGGAAGTATCTGAAAGGGCTGACAATTAAAATTTGTTTAACAGCACTTCCATCAGCTGGTCAACTAGTCTTTCCATGAAAGGGAAACAGAATGGTTCTTTTCTGTACCATAATAACTCCATATGTGTGTGAGAGCATGCAACTTAGTAACATAATAAATTAATAATAAAACATTTATTTAATGTTTACTATGCCTCAGGTGTTATTCATAATATTTTGTATTTCTTAATTAACTTAGTTAATGAAACTATTTTTGGCTTAAATGTATAAATGAAGAAATAAAGGCAAAGAGTAGTTACATGACTTTCCTCACTATATCTAAGTGACAGCTATTTTGACTTCAAAGGCAAGGTTCTAAACTACTACATTATTTGGCATCTCATAATTCTATGTAGGATACATATTTCTAAGCTCAAAATATATACAATTCATATCATCTAAAGAGATTCTATAATATATCTGATCATTGATTGCTAGGAAGTTTGAAGTTTATATCTCATATAATTTTCTAATTACATGCACAAAGAAGAGGGAGTATCATAATGTTTAATGATCCTGAGCATATCTTTATAAAGGAATTCTTATTATTATATTATTATAATCCTTAATGCACATCTGAAAAAAATTGAGACCCACAAAAAAAATTAACTTGTTGGAAATTAAAAAAAAGAGAAGTCAGATTTTTATATTAAGTATTCAAATTTATTTGTTGAAATATACTTTTTTTCTTCTTACAATTTTTTAGGCACTCAGAGAAGCTAATCACTCCACCACAGCATTAGGAAAGACACTAACGTATTTATTCAATACTGTATGAAAGCGTATGCCTTCCTTTTCTTCTTCCTGTGGTCTTTAGTTTTTTTTTTTTTTTTTTTTTCCTAGCTTTTTAAAGGTATAATTGACAAACAAAAATTATATATATTTATGGTATACAACAGGATGTTTATTTTTCTTTTTAATTTTTATTTTACTTTAAGATCTAGGTTGGTTCCAGTTCTTTGCTATTGTAAACAGTGCTGCAATGAACATTCGTGTGCATGTGTCCTTATAGTAGAACAATTTATATTCCTTTGGATATATACCCAGTAATGGGATTGCTGGGTCAAATGGAATTTCTATTTCTAGGTCCTTGAGGAATCGCCACACTGTCTTCCACAATGGTTGAACTAATTTAGATTGGACTGGGAAAATGTGGCACATATACACCATGGAATATTACGCAGCAATAAAAAATGACGAGTTTATGTCCTTTGTAAAGACATGGATGAATCTGGAGAACATCATTCTCAGCAAACTGACACAAGAACAGAAAAGGAAATACCACATATTCTCACTCATAGGTGGGTGAGAAAAATGAGAACACATGGACACGGGGGGGGTACTACACACTGGGGTCTATTGGGGGGAATAGGGGAGGGACAGCGGGGGGGGGGGAGTTGGGGAGGGATAGCCTGGGGAGAAATGCCAAATGTGGGTTAAGGGGAGGAAGGCAGCAAAACACACTGCCATGTGTGTATCTATGCAACTATCTTGCACGTTCTGCACATGTACCCCAAAACCTAAAATGCAATAAAAATTAAAAAAAAAAAGATCTGGGACACATGTGCAGAACATGCAGGTTTGTTACATAGGTATACATGTACCATGGTGGTTTGTTGCACCTACCAACCGATCATCTAGATTTTAAGCCCCACATGCATCAGGTATTTGTCCTAATGCTCTCCCTCCCCTTATTCCTCTGCTCCCAACAGACTCTAATGTATGCGTTTCCCTTCCCTGAGTCCATGTGTTCTCACTACAACACTAAGGATGTTTTGAAGGGCATACTTGTAAAATGACTTACCTATCAACCTAATTAACTTACATATGTATGAATGCGTATAGGTACATATTTATTTATTTGGTGAGAACACTGAAGACTTCATCTGTCACTAAATTTCAATTTGGTGGGGGGAGGGATAGCATGGGAGAAATGCCAAATGTGGGTGAAGGGGAGGAAGGCAGCAAAACACACTGTCACGTGTGTACCTATGCGACTATCTTGCATGTTCTGCACATGTACCCCCAAACCTAAAATGCAATAAATAAATAAATAAATAAATAAATGATAAAGCAAAAGCAGATATTCTTTGCAGAATTATTGATTTTGATTCAATTTGTAATTCTAAGCTGAAAAGCATATGAAATAGAAAAAACACGTGTCAGATTTAACCAGCAAGTATCCATTTTCTTTGAAGGGCTGCAGACCTAGTATAATCCCTGCTAAGTGAATAGAACAGGTCTTGGAGCTTTAAACGGCTTCAAGCAAGGCAGGTGGCAGGCAACCACACCCTCCATCTCCACCGTAGATTTTTTCATATTACATACAGACTACTAAAATAAAAAAGAATACATTAATTTTAACTGTAGTCACCATGCTTTACATTTGACCTACAGAATTTAATCACCTTATAACTAAAGGTTTGCACTCTTTCACCCACTTTACTCCATTTCCCTACCCTCCAGGATCTGGCAACCCTGGCAACTACTATTCTGCTTCCTGTTTATATGAATTTGACCTTTTTAGATTTTGCATCAAAAATGAGATCATGCCGTAGTATCCTATGTCGGGTCTATTCCAATTAAAATCACGTCCTCTAGATTCATCCATGTTGACACAAGTAACAGAATTTCCTTTTTTTTTTTTTTTAATTTTATTATTATTAGACGGAGTTTCGCTCTTGTTACCCAGGCTGGAGTGCAATGGCGCGATCTCGGCTCACCTTAACCTCCGCCTCCTGGGTTCAGGCAATTCTTCTTCCCCAGCCTCCTGAGTAGCTGGGATTACAGGCACGCGCCACCATGCCCAGCTAATGTTTTGTATTTTTAGTAGAGACGGGGTTTCACCATGTTGACCAGGATAGTCTCGATCTCTTGACCTTGTGATCCACCCACCTTGGTTTCCCAAAGTGCCGGGATTACAGGCGTGAGCCATCATGCCCAGCCCAGGATTTCCTTCTTTTTAAGGCTGAATAATGTTCGTGTGTGTTTGTGTGTGTATCACACCTTTCTTATCCATTCATTCATTAGTAGACACTTAGGTTGTTTCCATATCTTGTTAATTATGACTAACGCTGCGGTGAGCATAGGAATGCAATTATCTCTTTGAAATAATGATTTTATTTCCCTTGGGTAGTAGTGGGGATGCTGGATCAAACAGTAATTTTATTTTTACTTTTGTGAGGAAACTCCACACAGTTTTTCCTAATGGCTGTAGAAATTTTCAATCCCACCAACAGTGTACAAGGATTCCCTATTTTTCCACATTCTCATCATGACTTGTCATGCTTTGTCTTTTTGATAATAGCCATTGTAATAGGTGGGAGATGATATTTCATTGTGATTTTGATTTGCATTTCCATGATGATTAGTGATGCTAAGAAGTCCCTTTTCATATATCTGTTGGTCATCTGTATGGCTTCTTTGGGAAAAGGTATAGTCAAGTTCTTTGCCCATTTTTAAATCTGTTTTTTTTTTTTTTTTTTTTTTTTTTTTTTTGCCATTGAGTTTGTGAGTTCCCTATATATTTTGGATTTTTGCTCCTGTAAGATATATGTTTGGCAAATATTTTCTGTCATTCCATAGATTGCCTTTTTATTTTGCTGATTGTGTTCTTTGCTGTATAGGCACTTTGTTATTTGATGTAACACCACTTATTATTTTTACTTTTGCTGCCTGTGCTTTTAACACAGTATCAGAATAAATTATTGCCAATTTCAATATTGTAGGATTTTCGCCTATGTGTTTTTATAGTGTTTTTAGATTTCAGGTCTTACATTTAAGCCTATTTTGAGTTGATATTTATGCATGATTTAAGATAAGAATCCAATTTTATTCTTTAGCATGTGGATAAATAGTTTTCTCAAAAGCATTTATAAGAGATTATGTTTTTCCCAACATATATTATTGATGTCTTTGAGAAGGTAAGTTGACTGCATATGCATAGGTTTATGTCTCAGCTTTCTATCCTGTTCCATCAACAGAGTTTCTGTTTCTTCTTTTAGGTCAGTGTCATACTGTTTTGACTACTAGATCTTTGTAACATAATTTAAAATCAGGTACTTGAAGACCCTCAGCTATGTTTTTCTTGGTCAAAATTGCTTTACTATTCAGAATCTCTTGTGATCCCATACAAATTTTAAGATTTTTTATATTTTTGTGAAAATGATATTGGAATTTTGATTGCGTTGAATCTATAGATAACTGTATAATATGAATATTTTACAATATTCTTTTTATGCTATTGTGAATGAGTTTTTGTCCTATTTCTTCAGATAGTTCATTGTTAATATAGAAATGCAACTTATTTTTGTTTGTTAATTTTGTATTCTGTAACTTTACTGACTTTATTTGCTTTAGCAGGTTTTGGTGGAGTCTTTAGTGTTTTCTGCAGAGAAAATCATATCATCTACAGACAGAGATGATTTTACTTCTTCCTTTCTGATTTTCATGCTAGACTAAATTCTATATGCAGTTTGCAGTCACTTTAAACAGGAATATAGATACATTACTCTGAATAATAAAAACTAAAGTTTGCCTAAGGAAAGTTGCTGACTGAAACAAACTTTCAAACCAGAAATGAATGATAGTGCCATTTTTGATGAACAAATCCAAGGAACAAATGACATGTCTGCACCCTAATTGACAAGTATAGTATAGCAGGAAAGGTGAATAGAGGTGCATAGATAATGACAGGTAATCAAATTTCTACATCTGTATTTGGATGCACCTGTTCTGGATGATATTAGTCTCTTTTGATTCTTATCAACAGTGAACTAATATGGGAAAGTATGAAATAAAATATATTTTCAATCTCAATACATAGGTTGAAACCTGAAAATTTAAATTTTTGTTTAACTATTTAAAAATAAATTCTGACTAGTGAGCACTCGTCTCCTGTTTATTACATTTCTCTTTTAGCTTTTCCAGCAGAAGAAATTCAAGAAAGGCAAGCAATAATAATAAATTGTGCATCATCATTTAAAATCCATATACTCACCATAAAGTGGGATCTTCTAACACTATCTTCTGTTCAGAAGACATAGCATGAGATAATATAGTGCAAGATCAAAAGAATTATCGGAATATTCATGTGTATGTGTGTGTGTGTGTATCACATTTTCCTTATCCATTCATTCATCAGTAGACACTTAGGTTGTTTCCATATCTTCATAATTATGACTGACGCTGCAGTGAGCATGGGAATTCAGTTATCTCCTTGAAATAATAATTTTATTTCCCTTGGGTGGTGGTGGAGATGCTGAATCAAGCAGTAGTTTTATTTTGACTTTTGTGAGGAAACTCCATACAGTTTTTCATAATGGCTGTAGCAATTGAAACATTTGTACACAACTTCGGATGACTCTAAGACGGGTACTTTATATAGTAGATGTTTTTATACGTTGTCAACTTATTATTATTACCTGATAAATTACATGTGAATAAACCTCAGAATACCTAAGTGAAAATGTACATAGCTATTAACTGGTAAAGCCAGAATTGGAATACAAGCTTTTGAAATGCAAGTATCTATGTATATCACAGGTTCCAAAATACCTTTCCTTGTTATAAGTAGAATGTGCACTTTTTTTACTATCTAAAAGAAGAGTAATTTAAAATCTGTTCACATTAAATGTTTTATTATGTATAAAATACATATGTATCAGGTAATAATAATAAACCAAAAACATATTGTTATGAATTGTTACATTATGTAAGGAAGAGGAACAAAGAGGGAAAAATTTCAGTGTTTCTGGTAGTTTAGGATAGGTGGGTAAGCATAGATACAGTCTCTGTGTTCATGCAATATCTTATTTCTTACCTCCTCCATGACAAAAATAAGTCGAATTTATTATGTGAAGCATTTGGGGGCACTCTTTTTTTTTTTCTGACCACATTTTAATCTTCAAGGTAGAAAACAATCTCCAATACGAAACTCAGAAAGTCACCTGAGATAAAAGCCAAAGCCCCATTTCAGCCTCTGCCCCCAGAAGTTTAGTGTTTTAGTATAGACATTAAAAGCTCAGTTACACACTGGGGGGAGACTTGGAACACTATTATTCCGGCTGTGACAAAATGTGTAACCATCCTGCTTGCAACCTATTTGCTTCTAAAAAATCCTGGCTGGTATCATTGGTGATTAGCAAAAGACAAAATCAGAGCTTCTACTATGTAAACCAAAGCCTTCCCTTCATTCTTAATTGAAAAAAACAATAAAAACAATATTATTATACATTAAAAAGCAGGGACTACGTTAACAATCAGAGAAAAATGGAAAGTATGTCAACTCGATTGTTTTATACCTCTCTCAGCTTCAGAATTTTTGAGTAAGTTACATGCTGTATCTGCCAGGAGTATTAAGTGGCAGCAAAGTAGTTTTCTTTTTGATATTTAAATCACTTTAAAAATAGTGACAATCATAATATACTGTTGGCAACAAAATAAACTGAGTTGAATAATTAGAATGTGCTGTGTGCTGTGCATTGCTCCACTTATGGGTTACAGACAGTGATGAGGTCTGTAATCAAAGCACAAGGACATTTAAATCACTATTTTTTAAAAACTTTTATTTTAGGTTCATGGCTACATGTGCTAGTTTGTTATATAGGTAAACTCGTGTCATGGGTCCTGGTGCACAGATTATTCTGTCACCCAGGTACTAAGCAAAAATATCCCACAGTTATTTTTTTCTGATATTCTCCTTCCTCCCTCCACCTCTCAAATGCAGGATACCCTCTACCCTCAAGTAAGCCCCAGGGTCTGTTACTCCCCTCTTTGTGTCTATGGGTTCTCATTATTTAGCCCCCACTTAAAAGTGAGAACATGCATGTTTGGTTTTCTGTTTCCATGTTAGTTTGCTAAGGATAATGGCCTCTAGCTCCATCCATGTTGCTGTAAAGGATATGGTCTCTTTATTTTATGATTGTATAGTATTCTGTGGTATATATGTACCACATTGTCTGTATCCAGTCTACCATTAATGGGCACTTAGGTTGATTCTATGTCTTTGCTACTTTGAATAGTGCTGCAGTGAACATGTGTGTGCATGTGTACTTATAGTAGACGGATTTGTTTTCCTTTGTTTATATACCAAGTAATGGGATTCCTCCTTTATATGTTCTAAAAAACTTTGCCTATCCCACAGTTGCAAGAACAGTTTATGTTTTAATCTAGCATCTTAATAGACATTGTTTTAATTCTCAGTTTTTGATGCTAAATATAAATTTTATGAGTCTGCATTTTATATTTCAATAATACATATTACATTTTGATGCAGATCATTTCTCATTAACATATTAGCTAAGAGTTAGAGGTCTACTACATTATGACATACCTTAAACTAGATAATACATAGTCATTTTAAGAAATGGGTTTTTAACAATTAGGTGATATTTCAGATATATTACAAAATTGAAGAAAGCAAATTATAATAGAATATATATAGCATTATTTCCCTTGTGTAAGTAAGAAAAATAACATGACAGATACATACAAATATAGACAAAAGTAACAATTTTTGCAAAATAAAATTAACAATGACTATGTTTGTGGCTAAGAATTTTGAATGTAGAGGAAAAAGTCTTTTGTCTTTCACATATGCCTTTCTTTTAAATTTTTTTAAACATGTAAATGTATTATGTGAAGAAACAGCCAAAGAGTGTTATTAGTGGGTAGACATTTCTGTGTGTATGTATGCAGGGTTATGTGTGTGTGAAAGAGAGGCAGAAAGGATCTAAACAGACATAAAAAGCTATAAAGGCAAGTATACTTGTGCTGTTTGAAATTAAAACAAAATAAACAAAAATAAAACAAAGATGGCCATCTTCTTCTAACAAAACAAAAACAAAGATTACCATATTTTACTATTTTGGAACAATCAGAACAGAAATAGTGTGCTTCCGTTCCTCGCTATTTAACCAACCAATACAGAGTGTTGAATCATTTGCACTGAAGGAATGATCTCTTTATACTATCGCAAATTCTAGAGAGAATAAAAGGCCACAAAAGATAAGGTGGTAGCTATAGATAACATTCTTTTTCCTAGGATACATTACTGATCCACAGCACAGCTTATAAAGCCTTGAAAAATATTTTTAATGTAACAATTCCATGTGACTCATAATGTGGCACTGATACTGCCATACAAATAATACTACCTCTAATTTCTAAGCATACTTGCCTATTGTTCACAGTATCAATAGATACATATAAATTAAAATTATTTTTTAAAATTCTTCATAAACTCCTAGTAAAATTTGAAGTGTAAAATAGTCATTTTTTGATGCTAGACAATTATAAATTGTATCATTACCTTTACTAGTAAGGAGTTTCTCATTCTCATGAAGTCACAGAACACATTTCAATTTGTCCTTTTTAACCTGATCTTAGAATACCAGCATAAATATCAATGTGGCATAGAATTAAGGTTTTCATTCACAATAAACACTATTTGTCTCTACCACTGTATTTGTCTTTTAGACTGCTTTGCTTCAGGGAACATTCATTTGAAAAGCTGTATGTGGTACATGTGTTTGGAATCATTAACTTGTGCCTCAGTATACATTCTGCATACTTTTCCACCTTGCCTTCTGTCTAAGAAGCGGAGCTGTCTGAAATACATCAACAAGTTTCCTATGGCCTGTGTCTTCTGTCTAGGTTAAAATGATGTTGATCCCCATCAGAAATTGGAAGAGATACCAGAGTGAGGTCAGAGTGTTGATTACCTTGACTCTCTCCAATGCATTTGTCATGGGTTGGCTGTTAATTTTCCTCTCAATATGGATGGCCCTATGTAATTTTCTCTTTTTCACTCTAGTTCTAAAAACAATCCTTCTTCTTTTCCCTTGGTCTCCATTAGTTGCATATTGAATTACTTCAATACTTACTGGTGTAAAATAATCGTTTACTAGGTTTGCAGCTCCTGGGAGCCATTGATCCAGACACGGCAGAGCAGGTTTAGGTTGTCTCTGATCCGTGATATCTAAGGCCTCTGATGAAAGATTTTAAAACTCAGGAATAGTAAAACAGTAATTCACCAGTGTCTGAAATTATCTGAAAGCTTTTTTACTCTGATGTTTGATGCTGGTTGTCCGCTGAAACTTTCACTTAACACAAGAACACCTTCATGAAACCCTCCAAAAGGCCTGAGCTTTCTCACATCATGGTTCTTGGATTCAAATGTGAATGCTCTCACTGAAAGACAGAGAAAGATAGACAGATACACACACAGAGACAAATAGAGATAGACACCAGACAGATGCCCCAGTGCCTTTTATAACCTAGCCTCAGAAATCTTGAAGCATCACTCTATTACATTTTATATTTGGAGGCCAGGTCCTGGCCACTTTTAAGATAGAAAAGAGAATCTTTTAATTAGGGAGTGAGGAGATGCTAGAAGTGTTGTTAGTCTCTTCTCACAGTTTTATAAATAACTATTTAAGACTGGGTAATTTATGAAGAAAGGAGGTTTAAATGACTCACAGTTCCAGTTCTGCAGTCTGTACAGGAAGCATGGCTGGGAGGCCTAGGAAAACTTAGAATCATGGTGGAAGGTGGAAAAGGAAGCAAGCACATCTTCATATGGTAGCCGGAGAGAGAGGGAAGGGGGAGATGCTACACACTTTCTTATTTTAGTTTATTTTTTAAATTTTATTTTACTTTAAGCTCTGGGGCACATGTAGAGATCTTGCAGGATTGTTACATAGGTATACACATGGGAAGGTTTGCTGCCTTCCCATTAGGCATTTCACCTAATGTTATTCCTCCCCAATCTCCCCACCTCCTACTGTCTCTCCCCTAGCCCCCAACACCCCAACAGACCCCAGTGTGTGATGTTCCTCTCCCTGTGTCCATGTGTTATTGTTCAACACCCACTTATGAGTGAGAACATGCGGTGTTTGGTTTTCTGTTAATTCCGTCACAAGACAGCACTAGGAAGATGGCGTTAAACCAATAGAAACTGCCCCCTATCATCGTTGGGCATTTGGGTTGGTTCCAGGTCTTTACCCCCAAACCTATAATGCAATAAAAATTAAAAAAAAAATGCAATGCATTAAAAAAAAAAGAAACTGCCCCCTATCCAATCATCCTCACCTATGCCCCTCTTCCAACACACAAGGATTACAATTTGACATTATATTTGTGTGGGAACACAGAGCCAAACCATATGAAAGTATATTCAGGACCCACAGATATTGCTATGGATAGCCTTTTCACTACAGGTTTAAGAGTAATGAGTGTTTGCCTGCTAGTAGTCCAGCATTCTGGTAGTCTTTTGTATTTTATTTTTGTAATACTCTTTGAATTATGCTGATTCAGAGTGTATTTTTTCGCCTGTTGGAACCCTGTATAATAAAGTACATTATTCAAACACTATTTGAAAGAAAAAAAGAACTATTTTCAGCACATTGAAATAATCGTATTCATAATATACATGTAATCATCTTTGCTATTAAATTGATTTTTGTTACTTGGGAATTAGATAGAAAGCAAATACAATCCAAATAACACATATTTGCCATTTATTTCATGGAATTCCTAAGGAATACTTTAGGAAACATGCTGCAACCATTGTTTTTCAATATTGCTTTGCAACTTCTGGCTTTTGTGATAGAAAAAAAACACTAAAACTATTAAAAAATGCTAGAAAAATTTATGTACATTTCTAGATGACATATTCAAACATATCTAAAGCCTAATATAAAATTATAAAATCTCTGCAAAAATTAAATATAGAATAGTAAGATACAGCAATCCTACTACTGGGTGTATAGCTAAAGGACATGATTAGTATAAAGAACAGATATCTACACTGCTATGCTTACTGGAACATTATTCACAATAGCCAAGATATCGAATCACACTAAGTGTCCATAAATGAATGAATAGGTGAATAAAATCTAATACATATATACAATGGAATGTCATTCTGCCTTTATAAAGATGGAAATTGTGTCATGTGCAACAACATAAATGAACCTGAAGGACATTATGTTAAGTGAAATAAGACAGGCACAGAAAGTCAAATGCCCTGTGATCTCACTTACATATGTGTAACTTAAAAAAGTGAAACTCATAGAAACAGAGTAAAATGGTGCTTAGCAGAGGCTGGGATCAGCTTGATGAGGGAAGGTAATATGGATAAAGTTGGTCAAAGAGCATAAAATTATAGTTAGGCGGAAGGAAATCAGTTCAAGAGATCTCTTGTACATGATGATGAATAAAGTGCTCAACACAAAAACATGAGAAGTATGTGAGGTAAGGCATATATTATATAGCTTGATTCAGCGATTCACTATATATATATTTCAAAACATCCTATTACACATCAATATTTATCATTCAAACCTGTCAGTTAATACAACTTCAATAAATAAAAATGAAATAAAATACTGTCATAATGTGTCTATTTTTACAACAGCCATTTAAAAATGAAATTAGCAAATAACACTTTTGTGGTAGATTAATTGCATCATTTATCCGGATCAATGGTTTGTACTCATTTACAATTCACCTTCATAGGTTCTGCCAACAAGAGGACCTGCAGCAGTCTGCACTATTTTCTTCCTTCCTAAATCTCTTCTGGCTGTGTGAATCACTCTCAACAAATGAGCACCATAAGGCTAACATTAGTTTGTTTAAATTCTAAACATTGAAAATGCTTTTGTCGTTTCATTTCTTCTCTTTGAATCCATCCTCTTTCATAAGAAAAAATAACCCTTAGGCTAGCCTATAAGAATGTGAGAAACTACACCCCAGCTCACAGCTAGCCAACATCCAGAAACAGATCAAAGAACTAGCTACTAATGACAGATGTAGATAGATGTAAGGTAGATCTGTGGACATTAGAAGGATCAGTTGAACTCATCTCAATTGGCTATGATTCAGGAGGTGATAAAGGTTGATTCTTTTTCATCCATTGAAGGTAAAGGTATTTTGTTAATCACCAATCAATAACTGAAGCAACAAGAGTAAATGTTTCAAAAATGTACAATATTTAGCAATATATTTAATATGAAAAAACTGTGTACAACTATCTATCCACATATATATATATATCACCAAATATCTGTTTCATATATATATATATATATATATATATATAAATTCGTATCTCACAGGCAATGGTTGAAGAGTTATCAATACATGGGTAACATAAAGTTATCTGACACTATTTAAATTAAATATTCATTCATAATTGAACTATGACTAAATCACCTATGTTTGTGTGCAATTTTGTAAATTGAAGAAAGATTTGAAATGTAGAAAGTTGATCTTCATTCTCTTAAAGAATGATAGTGAGAAGTTGTAGGATGGAGTACTAATTTTTCAAAATACTTGCTTTCTTTCACTAAACTACTTATGTAAAATTAAAATTAATAATATATAAAATTCATAGCTAGAATGTTAAACTCATAAATATGAAAACTAAAATATAAAGAAAGCATAATGAGGAAAAACTGAAATAAAACAATTGAAAATACTTTGCTATATTATAATAATAAATAGCTCAAGACTATGCACTTATCTTAGTCTTGTGTGTTAATTCCTCAGAAAGCTTGAGAATAATTTTTCTCTAGAGCTGTCAACTAAGAAGGCTGCAGCCAGGCGCGGTGGCTCTCACCTGTAATCCCAGCATTTTGGGAAGTCGAGGTGGGCGGATCACAAGGTCAGAAGATGGAGACAATCCTGGCCAACATGGTGAAACCCCATCTCTACTAAAAAAATACAAAAATTAGCTGGGCATGGTGGTGCGTCCCTGTACTCCCAGCTACTCGGGAAGCTGAGGCAGCTTCAATAGGAAGTCAGAGGTTGCAGTAAGCTGAGATTGTGCCCCTGCATGCCAGCCTGGCAACAGAGAGAGACTCCGTCCCCTCCACCAAAAAAAAAAAAAAAAAAAAAAAAAAAAAAAAAAAAAAAAGAAGGCTTCATAATCAGGTAGTAAAGTGAATGACTCTAGATCCTGACCCTGTCTTGTCTCTGTGCATTATAATACTGACTCAAGCACCTGATAATTAACTCTAATTAAGAAATAGAAATTTGAACGTAGCATTCCTGACTCTTCTGAACAAACACTAAGATAGTAAAGGAACAAAAAGAAAATGGAGAAGAATCTAGTTTTAAGCTTTAAAATAAAAGTTTCAATATGTCTAAAAATGAATGGAGAAACATTTGTAAATTTATTATCACAATGCTTGAGAAATTAGGATTGAAATTAAATTTCCATGTGATAAAACTTTAACATTGATAGAAATATTATTTTGATTTCATTATGTTTTCTAATTTTCAAGTGCTGGTAAGATTAACCTTTAGTAAGTAATACTTATTCAGTATATGACCTGAAACTTTATCTTAGCTTTTTTTTGTCGGTACATATATAGGAAAGCAAGAATGGAACTGTTGAGAAGTTATTAATTTGATATTAGAAGATTCATGTGCATAAAAAGAAATGTTTAGGTATATAAAGAAAGAAATGTCTCTTTGACAGGAATACCATAAGCTGCTTAATAAGTGATACTGGAGGGTTAATAATATTTTGCTGCCTTGCTTAACAGGAAGAGATAAAAAAATTGAAATTTGATCAATGTAATTCCTTTGCTCTTTCTACTGAGACTGTGTTGAGGGCTGAGGACATCCAAGGATAGTTGTGATTGCTTCAGTGGAGCAGAGCTCTCTATCCTAGCCCCCATCGGAGAAATCTTTTATTGAAGAATGGCCCACTTATTATAAATCATTATTCCTGTTCATGCACTGTTAGGAAGGAAGAATGACAGTCTATTCAAAGTGATACAAAGCTCAGTGATTTCCTAAATTGCAATGAAACAACATAGAGTTTTACCAGTGAATTCTGGCTAAATTTTTGCACTCATCTCTGTCTTATAATAAGCTGGGATTAGCCATAGCCTCAGAAACTTTTTAAACTAAAGGTAAAATTGCACAAGTGAAAACATTCTTATTTTTTCCAAGTCAAAGTAATTCACTTAAAGAATAAGGAAATGCAAGTTATTATTTTCCAATATAGTTTTTAAAATGTCTTGATAAACATAAATTTCCAAGTATGTATTTTTACTTTTTAGTATATTTATTGTCAATGAAATTTTAATTGATAATTTTCATACCCTAAGAATTCTAATGCTAACATTTTATATGGTTATGAAAATAATGAAGTCATAGAAATATAATTGACATAACAAATAAACTGATCTCAAGTCTTTTCAGATTATGTTATTTGGTATGTTTATAAATTATCTTTTCTTAATGCAAAATTACTTAGGGCGACTCATGACTTTTGATTATTAAATTCTATGATAACAAATAACATAAACCTTTGATTTTTAAAATTTTTACAAGTTGTAAAAATGTAGTAATAATAAAAATTTTTAAATAACATATCTACATCTACAGAATAGTTTTAATAAATTCAGACTAGATAACAATAGGCCAAAGAGATTATTTAATAATTATATTGAATTTTCTTATAAATAAATTCTGTTAGTATTTATCCCAAGAAACCTACACAAATGCCCTTATCAACTACCAATTCCTCATTACAAAGAGAGAAAAAAAGTGACTTCATAATAGCAAAAGCTGGTGGACACATCTATAACCAAAAGTCAAAGCATCAGTAGCAATGGGACAAATAGGCATTATATGCCTCCTGAGAAGTCACATTACATATTTCTTATTCCTGACCCAAATTTATAACCTGAATCTTTTATGATAAAATATAAATTAAAGTCACATTAGGTTACATTCTACACGTTAAATTGTGTTTTTTCTTTCAGAATTTCAATGACTTTAAAGATAAAGACAAAGGAACTCCCCCAAACAAAGACAAATAAAGAGATAAGACAACCAAACACAACGTATGATTCTAGATGATAGGATCTGGAGCTCAACAAAACAGGTGTAAAGGACATTACAGAGATATATTTGTCAAGTCAATGTTATCTACATATCAAGCATTAATATTTTATAGCTCTACAATGTGCCTTATTTTGATAATTGTACAGTGACTATATGATATTTTGTTCCTTAGGAAATCGCTCTGAACTTATTGAAGTTCTTAAGCATGTCTGCAGCTTATTTTCAAATGGCTTTGCAAATAATAACAAATATCAAAAATACACAAATACACATACACACGAAACAAGAAGAAAAAAGCATGAAAAAGTAGGACAACTGTTAGCATTTGACAAATTTTAACTTTTCTCTGTGTTTAAAATTATTTTAAAATAGAAAGTTTAAAAAGTAAAAATATATAAATATATAAAATTGAACATAGTGATCAATCAAAAGCTGTAGGAAATTATTGTGGCAATATGTCATCCAGTAAAGAAATTGTGTTCATTTTCTGAGAAATGAAATCTCAAATTTGGTGTACTTTCCCTGAAAGAAAGGAGTTTTAATGAATACATTACTGTAATTTCATAAAGATGCACTCTGTTTGAAGAACAATAAAATGACACATTATCTCTGGTTTTCTGACCACTGGAAGGGAACGAATGTAATTCCTCTTTACTCTTTATTTCACATTTTGTTCATCAAACATCACCCTAAGTGCTTGCTGTCTTTTTCACTGGGCTATGAGCTTCTTCAATTGCAGGCACCAGAGATAATTTATCTTGTTCCCATAATTTAGTACAGGGTATGAAATAGAGTTGTTGCTCAGGAAATGTGAATCGCTTGTGGGTGGCAGTAAAATATTCTAGAAAAGTGATAGTTTTGGAGTGTAGCCTGAGATTCTGCTGTTCCTAAAATGTTCCCACGTGATGGCACTGCCATTTGCTCATGACCACACATAGAGTGGCTAGTTCCAAGATGGTAGATACATATAAATTAATGACAAATTATAGCCAATTACCATCAGATTATAAAAAGCCCATAGTTTTGATTCCTTGTTTTCAATAATTTTTTTTTCAAATAAAAATGAAACTCTTTTTTATTTCAGAGCAATACTACAAAAATAACATTTGATTTTCATGCTGTGCTTTCTGTAAAATTATGCAGTGGTAGACAGGAAACTGAATTAGTACATCAAATCACACTACATAAAGAGGAACACAGATAAAGTGACAAGAAATTATCTAGAAACATGTCCTCTGAAGACTCAGACACCAATAATCATTGTGATCCAGGTCAGACAGTGTCAAAGAAGTCATCTGCAAAAATTACCTCTTTATCCGTTGTTCACAGGAACCAGAACATCACACAGGGTGGCTGTGACAGGAGTACTTATAGCCCTGGACAGTTACTTTAGTAATATAATATCTTGAGCATTAATTTAATTAAGTTCACAATATTTATATTCATCAGCCCATTGACAAGAATTTATTGATTATCCAACTTGCCATTCTGCAGCTACACTGCAAGTCAGCTTTGTGTTTAGAGGAGTCTGTTAATTTCCAGTGGATGGTATTTTAGGAGCACACTGAGGAGTGGGGAAAAGATCCTAGTTCCTAGCAATAGTGAGACCAGTTTTCTCCTGAAATAAAAGCTGGTATGCAAATATTTTGGATGTTTACATCCCGAATACAAAGGATGTACATGAATTAATGTAATTTGTCTTCAATTTCTTGGATTCCAGATTCCCATGATTATTTGGGTGCAGTTTAGAGCAAATGCTATCATTTATTTAAAATGTAATATATGTGTTTTTTTGTTAATGTCCACCATTATTTTGGTTGATAGATACATATCTACTTAATAAACTTGTTTAGGGTTTATTTTAATCCAGCCTAATAAATTGTAAAACAAGAAAAACTTACTGACATCTAGCTTATGTCAACACATTGTTTAAAGTTAAAAGTTATTTTTAAACATTTTATGTAAAATTTAATTGCTGAGACCATGAAATGATGAGAATTTCACCAGAATAAAATTATAATATTAAAATGATATCTTTATGACTGTGTAAACTTATGGCCCTAAACAGACTTATGTTTAATTATTTAAACATAAGTTTAGGACCATAAGTTTTTATGTATTTTATCATTTAACTGGTAAGTATTGCAGTGGTTTGGGGGCTTCCTTGATGTTTTCAGACTTTATTTTCATAGGATATTGTATATATATTATTAACAGTTAGAAAATTCTTTAAGCATCAGATATCAAGAAGTCATGCTGATGATGCAAATCAAAATTTCCCTTATTCATTTTATTCAATTAGATTATATACATGTATTTCATAATTTATATCAATCTTTAAAATTTTATTACTTTTCAATTTTGGTTTCATAATGAAGATAATTATTTTATCAGCTATTAGGAAAGCAAACTTAGGATAAGTGTTTAGTGATGACACATACTGATTCAGGTATGTTTTATGACATCATTCTAAATCATAATATTTTAAAATATATTATTAAAATATATAAAATTAAATTACATGAAAACAGTTTGTCACTGTATTATTATTTAATAATACACTGGGTTTTGATGGTTAATGGAGATTATGAAAGTATATAAAGCATATAATTTTACAATTCTTTTAAGTAGTCTGAGATACAGTGTCATAAAATACAGTTATTTCTACATTCTCTACAGGGAAATTGAAACAAAATTACTGAAAGACCAGGAATAAAATAGATTCATCTAATTTCTCTCAGAAATGCAAGGGATCTATTAAATATTCATTTTTACAGTCATAATTAAAATCATAAAATAGTACTATACAGTGTATAAATACCTATTTCCCAGTTCTTACATTTTGGTGGAATTTTGAAGGATTTGTTTAGTAGTTTTATAAATGTCTATGAGTACATTAAATGTTTTTACAGATTTATATAAAAATTGTATTTCATTAGACGGGTTAGGAGGAGAAGTGGCCAGATGATAGTTCTCTTTAGAAACCAGATGGAGCTAGTTAATTACCATCTGATGTTGGTTTATCTAATCCTTGAGAAATCATGTAGAATCTCTCCTTTTTCATAGAGAGTACCTCTATTTATGCAGTTTCCTCTAGTCCAGGTGTCTGCAAATTATAGCGTGCAGGTGGAATTCAGCCCATTGCCTGCTTTTGTTTTAAAAATGTTTTGCTGGAATACAAAGCATTTATATTCATGTTGTTCATTGCTACTGTCATATTATTTACTGTGTGGCCTTTTACAAAATATTTGCTCACTCCTGTTCTAGTTTGTTAAGTCTAATGTCTACATTATTTTACTACTCAGTCTTGATAATGTTACATCATTCAATCTTTTTTCTTTTTTTTTTTTAATTATTATTTTAGGTTCAGACATACATGTGCTGGTTTGTTATATGGGTAAACTTGTGTTATGGAAGTTTGTTGTACAAATTATTTTCTCAACCAGGTGCTAAGCCTAGTAACCAATAGTTATTTTTTCTGTTCCTCTCCTTCCTCCCATCCTCCACCCTCAAGGAGGCCCCAGTGTCTGTTGGTCCTTTCTTTCTGTCCATGATTTCTCATCATTTAGCTCCTACTTATAAGTGAGAACATGCAGTGATTGGTTTTCTGTTCCTGTGTTAATTTGCTAGGAATAATGGCCCCACTTCCATCCATGTTAACAAATAAGACATTATCTGGTTCTTTTTTATGGCTGCATAGTATTCCGTGGTGTATATGTACCACATTTTCTTTATACAATCTATGATTGATGGGTGTTTAGGTGGATTCCATGTCTCTGCTATTGTGAAAGGTACTGCAATGAACATTTATGCACATGTCTTTATTGTAGAATGATTTATTTTTCTTTAGGTACATACCCAGAAAAGGGGTTGCTGGGTTAAATGGTGGTTCTGATTTTAGCTCTTTGAGGAATTGTCACACTGCTTTCCACAATTGTTAAACTAATTTTTAAATCCACTAACAACATATAAGTGTTCTCCTTTTTCTGCAATTGCACCAACATCTGTTGTTTTTTTGTTTTACAGTAATAACCATTCTGACTAGTGAGAGACGGTCTTTCATTGTGGTTTTAATTTGCATTTCTCTAATGATCAGTGATATTGAGATTTCCCTCCCTAAGCAACACATTTGAAATTCATCTTACCTCCCACTCTATCCTCAAATCCAATCTTCCGTCTCTCACATCTGTTTTTGTGTATATATATATGTGTGTGTGTATATATATACACACACATTATACACACATATACACACATACACATATATACAAAATTTGATTAGAATATGAATTTTACACATGGTTACATTCAACATTTTTTGTTCTGTTTTATTTATGTGTCAATCTCAATATACTAGCTAAGTATAAGGGGAGTTAATCTCTCTGAAGTTCATTTGTAAAATGTTGAGACAATTTAATAGAATAAAGAATATAAAATTGTTTAATAAATATGTGGTACTAATATAAATAGTATTTTCTCTTCCTAACATTAATCTATGTGCCACATCTCTTCACCAATTTGTTTATATAACATTTATCTATTGAACACTTGTTTTGTATTTGGGTTCTGTATTACTAGACAGTGGGACTATGACATTGGAGAAAATGTACCTTTTCTAGAAAAAACTCACAGCCTGACAAGAGACAAGTAAGTGCATAGACAATTTTAATAAAGGGGTTAATACAGCATACTGTTGATCCATATAAGAGGACATGCTTAGCCCAAACTTGAGTGTCTGAAAAGCAACATGTACACTAACATCTTAATCATCCATTAAACTTAGCAAGAATTAAAAAACATTAGAGGAAATGGCATATAGTAGAGATCTGGAGGCAAGAAAGGCTGTGAAGTAAATAAGAAAGTTGCAAGTGGTTTTATAATTGGATCATACTATGTTAAAGAATGAGTGGTTAGATATTTCCCTGAAAATGTAAAACAAGTCACAGTATATATTCCACTGATAAATTTACAGCAGTTATCTAATACATAGTTATAGTTTAATGAATTGGTCAGCAAACTAGTTTCTAAGGGACATTAATAGTAGTAAATATAGCCTAGTTGTATATAGGTAAACTTGTGTTACGGAGGTTTGTTGTACAGATTATAACTAAATAAATAATAAATAAATACTAACCTGATAGATTACTATTAATCTGTACAACAGATTATATTTAGTTATAATAAACTGTTGTACAGTTATAAACTATTGGTTACTAGGCTTAGCACCTGGGTGAGAAAATAATCTGTACAACAAACCTCCATAATACGAGTTTACCTATATACAACCAGTATATATTTACTATTATTACTGTCCCTTAGAAACTAGTTTTAAATGGCGTAATTGGAGCTCATTGGCAATTTAAATGAAAGAGTCTGGCTGTCATCTGAACATATCATATATTGGCTCCGAAAAGATACATTTTTAAAGCAAATGCAAAACAGTAAAGTCGGCTTTAGGAGTCTTTCTCTCTGTCTCCCTCTCTGTTTCTCTCTTTTCTCTATCTCTCTGACACACACACACACACACACACACCCAGAAATGCACACATATTTAACAAGAATCACCAAGGTTCTGATCCTAGCCATTCCCCTAAATATTCAGTGAATTCCAGCAACTAGATTTATGTCCTTGTCATAAAATTTACAAAAATAGCTTCTATCTTAAAAATATTCTATCATGTAAGCTAGATTTTCTTATGTTCCAGACCTAAAACTATCTTGCTCTTTATTACTTATTTTAATTATTAAACACATTAGTATGTATTTATTAATGAGAATTGTCTACTATGCTTATCTTACAATGATTAATCACATACCTTTCTTTTTAAACAATTAATAGAATAAAACACAAATCCTTGGAATATAACAATGAAAGTGGAAAGTAGATTGCATTGAGGAATGATCAAATTTGATTTTTGTATTTATTACTTTTTGTATCAACTAAGCATTTCTATCAAACCTACATTGTGGTATCACTCATGTTAGCAGAAGTAATTATACAGCTGACCTTGTTCCCAGAATCCACGTAAAAGGTTTCAGTTCTGCATTTCTAGTTGGCAACACTTCTCTTTCTTTTTTTCTCTTTTATCATTATTATTATTATTTCACTTTTCTTCTTTTACACTCTACTAGTTTTGGCTGGTACATCCATCACGTCCAGCCTCTACTTTCTCATATATTTCCCACTTCTCTTTGTAATCTGTGCACATAGCTTAGGAAAGTCCTGTTGACAAAGACCAACTGCCTACATTCTTAAATAGAAAACTATTGAATTATTTTAGGCCATTGAGTGAAAAACACAATCTATTTCCCATGCGTTGAAAATATCATTTCTATCATATAATCGCATTCAAGTTTTTTATTATCACACAGTGAAAAGCAATGAAAACATTCTCACAATTAAAGGACTCTGGAAAATCCATTTTTATGATTCTGAGCGTCCTTATGCCTTTCAAGGATGTAACTCTTTAGATTCTTGATTAAAAAGCTGTATATTTGGAAGTAAATCTATACATTCCGATATCAATAATAAAAATAATAGCTCAGGCTATTGTTTATTATGTTACAATACTATTTTAGGCATTTTTCATTTATTGTTCTATTGAATTTCTACCAAGCCAACTCCAGGAAACGCACTGATTCTTGACTTATTTATTAATTTCATACTACTTTTGATCAATTTAACATAGTTTGTAGGACATTTTTTTTTCACACAAAGTTGAAGAGAAAGTAAAGAAGTAAAGTAAATCATTGTTTGACACTTTTTAGAGGAAATTGCAAATGCTTGAACTTTTTAATAATATTAAGCATTCTACCATTAACAGACCCTGTGAAATCAACAGTTTTTATATTGTGACACTCAAATTCTTCTCTTAAAAAATGTGACAGAGCTGCAGTAAATTTTTGTAAGTATACATGCAGAGCAAAATAACTGACATCAAGAAGACGAACTGAAGTTAAATTTTCCCCTTATTGTGAAGTGGTTAAACAGTTACAAGGACATTATATTTTACAAAAAAATGTCAATTTTTATACATGTAATTTTTAAGTATTCATGTAGTTTCACTGCAAAAGTTTCATCACTACCAGAAAAGGATAATAAATCTTCATAAGAATTGTTTCAGACTGATACACAATTATGATGAAAATTAATCTCCAAAATATTTTACTCAGTCAGACTTTCAATTGTAAACTTATTACCTGATAAATTGTATTATTTTTATGCTTGATATAAAACACCATGAATTAGAAGTTTTATTTAATAACATAAAAACTGTTATTCTGATCCATTATGATAAAAGTAAATTTTTACCTTCTAAATATATGATTCCTTATTTAGTTTTGCAAATTATTATCTGTTTCTGCTAATTTTTAGCAGAAACAGATAATAATTTGATATAGTAAAAATACTATATCACATCCAGTTTAAAAAGGTGGTTATCTATTGTAACTCTCTGATCATTATAAATAGCTTACTATGTTTTTGGGCATTATAAAAATAATTTTTGTACATTGAAACCCTTTAAATAATTTGTAATGAGAAAGGCAATACGTTTTAAGTGAAATGAAGCTATAAAAGCTTGAATGTACCATTAGCAAACCAGAGCTTTTAACATCAACAGTTTTAGTTAAGAGGCTGTAGAGGAATTCCTATTATTTCTTCCATGTCAAGTAAAACTCTAGGAAAACTCTGTCTACCTGCTTATTTGTGTGTGTATGTGTATATGTGTGTGTGATTGTGCTGCACTCAGTATAAAGGCCTAAGCAGATAATTGACTAGGTGCATTTTATTACAACTAAGTGAGCTAGGAGGCAGGATTCAACTCCAGAGGCTGGGCTCAGTCATTGGACCAAATTGAGGACTAGTTAAAACAGGGATGGAGCAGGAACATCGTTCCATTTTGTATACATACATTTTGTATAAATCACTACCAAATCTCAGAGAGAATTAACAGAGTTTCCTGTTTGTTTTAGATGTTGGGTCTAACATGCAGTCAATGGGGGAAGCACAAACAATTTCTTAACTTTGAGAAGTTTGCTCAGGAGGCAAAACTTTATTCCTCTAACCATTCTTTCTCTTCATTCAATTAATTAGGATTTGGTAGCTTAAAAAAAAAAAAGAAAGGCAAATCTAGCAATAATCTGAAGAATTGCTTCATGGCCACTAACTAGCACACACACAAAAAAACTTTAAAAAGCAATTTTATAAATATAAGAAACATTAGGTTATGCACATACTAAAAATATTCTTCATGAGAATAGACATGTGTATGAAAATTATATTTACTGTAACTTTAATCATAATTTTACCAAAAGAAAAGACACAAAAATTCCTGACAAAAGGAAAATGGTCAAATGCTTATTACACGTTCATATACTATGTCTTAAAACCATATTCATTAAGTAAATGTAATAAAATAATAAAACATTCAAAACAATACATATGATTGAACAATATGTTTTTGAATTTTTCTTTGAATTGCAATGGAACTTATGTAGCTGGTCATATCCACCCACTCTTTGAGAATAACAATTAAATTTAAATTAAATTTAAATAATAATTAACAATTAAATAAAAGCATTCATTTTAAAGAGAGTATTTTTTCCTGGGGTACCCAAATCTTCAATGGTTACAGTCCCAGAGAGCAAGATATTGCAATGAAGAGAGTCTAAATTTATGGCCACTTTTTTCCAGTGGGACATTTTCTTCTTCAAAATGCAGGGCATAAGGATAAACAGCACACTTTAGTGTTAAAATGATGACATTATTTTGGGTTATGGAGACTAGTATTATAATTCAAAGAATTTTGGGTGAGGGACAGAAAGAAGATTGTCAGGACTGGTTTTCGCAAGGGTCTGCAAGGCAGAAAGGTCAATGGCAGTCATGAGAAATCTCTTCCCTTCTTCCACTGTGTTCATTTTGAAGTAAAATGCTTTCCCAGAAATATTCCTTTATATAGCATATTTTAGAATTGTGTCACAGCCATAAATTCAGAAGAGTTTGGGTAACTGAACATGATGACAGCTGGGACTTGGCATTTACAAAGAATAGAGTTCCATCCCACTTCCTACTTCAACACTGAGATTTGCATACAAACACTATTTCCTGATTAATTTTCTCTGTTTCCGCTATTTTTGCCATGAATAAACTATTTTATAGTATTTTTTACTGGGCATTTGTATCTCGGTACTAAAACTTCCTTTTACAGTACATAAAACAATTGACTTATGTTGGAAAAAATTCAAACATTGGATGTACATTGATGAGGGAAATTGGGCTAGAGTAATAATTCAGGAAAATACTTGATGCCCTTAAAAGCAAATCTCATAAACAGATGCCTAATTTTGTATATCCATAAACTTTCCTGGAGACAGAAACTTTTTAAAATGTTGATGAATTGAGGGTTAGTAGGTAAGGCAGAGCAATATATAATGTTGATTTCCAAAATGTTAATGTTATTCTAAATAGAACATTTTTTTCTTAAGCTATTACCGCCCACTTGATTTCTTGGAATTCCTGACTCACTATATATCATGTTTCTACTCTGAATAAATAGCTCTTGTTCCCGGAGTTAACCATATGACCACTTATTGGCATTACTCAGTTTTAAAAAGCAAGACTTAAGAGTACTTATAAAAAAGTACCTCACATATGGAACACATTAGTCAGATATTTCAAAAACACTGTTAAAGGAAAGTACCTTGATAACCAATGTAATAAAAGTGACTCTCTTTTTCCAGTCATTTGTAAACATGTCTCTAGGACAAATTGTTCATGCAGTATTTATTAACAATTTCACTTGGCATTTGGGTATAGGTGTGTGTCCTTTAAACTTGACTAGAGTAATTGATTTAGAGTAGCACTCACTTGATAAAACTATTGTGAATGTGTGTTTGTGTATGTGAATGATTCAGATTACTGCTTACTGCATTATCTACAAAATAAGGGTACAATTATTATTTTATAGTCTTAGGAGAATACACTCCCCACATTTATGTTAAGAAAATTCAATTTTTATTTTCACACTAATAAGATTAATAAAGAATAAAAGATGACAGAATAGGTGAGGCATAGCCTAAGAGAAAGATAATCTGTTGATAATTATATAGTTTCATAAAGAACACAAAATATGAAATCCTAACATTTTGTAAATAGCTGTTTAACTTGTAAAATTGTTAGCTTGTAAAGTTGTTTTGTAGAAGTCTAATGACTCATTTTCTTTCCTGAATTCTCTCTTTATAGTTTTTACACCTTCAGAATAATAAAGTTGGCTGGGTGCTGGAAAACAATTAGTGAAGAATTTTGTAATGAGGACAGGTAATTAGAATTTATTGATTCTGTTACAGTTACAAATGTTAATAGTATCTCTACAATATATCTATTAAATATACCTGCTTATGATTGCAAAATAGGTCCTATGTCCTGTAAAGTTATCAGAAAGTCTTATCATGTCTTTAGATATCAATCTCAAAATCATCTCAAAGAATGTCCTGGTTTTCTCATATTTGAATATAAATCATATATTCACTTTATCTCTGCCAGTGGCCATCTGCCAGGAAAGTCTGATCATCACAAAAGCACCCTCTGAAATAAAACTTCATGACTAACTTTTAGATGGCCTCACATCCTGGTGTTTATTGCTCTTACCTCTTTTCTGAGTGGCATCCCATAAAGAAAAGGCTGGGCCATGTTATTGATTTTTCTGAGCCAGACTCTTCACTTACCACATTCCCTAAAAGTAGCCATGGTATCACCCTGGTGGTCAATATATGTACTATCTCCTAGTGATGCTAAGCAATCTAACTAATGTAGTTCTATGATAATTCCCCTCAGTCACAGGAATTTTTTAATAAAAGCGTTTTTATTGTCACACATTGCTGAATAATCTCATGAACATTAATTTTACTGATGCTAACACATGGAAGTGGGTAAGAGTGACTTTTAGCATCAGTCACTGGCTATATAGAACCATGAGTCCCTCAGAACAACTTAAGCCCTAGGATTAATGTCACCTGACTCCTTATTTCGTTTGGTGGGTATATCATTTAATCTCAGAGGGTCCAGTTGTTTCTAGTCATCTAACTTCAATTATAAAAATCCCAGTTTATAATATATTTAGATTATTTTTATTTATTTAATTAAATTGCTGATGTTTCTTAATCTCATTGATGAAGAGGAACTCACAATTTTGCTACCTCAGAATTACTGTAATTTTCAATATCCGATTTTAGTCTACTACCATATTAATTAATTATACCTAATATAAATACATATTTATCAGGTTTTCCTCAAATTATTTTTCTTTTTTCTTTCAGCAATGGCTTTTATCCAAAGTCTTAAATGTCTTATATGCTTCAGAGTATTAGACTAGGTGTGCCTGGCTATGACCTACTTTTAGCTTCTTTCATCTATTCATTGGGCTTTCTGTACAAATCTACTAAAAGTTTTCTGGTTAAATTGTCTCCTTGGATGTTTTGCTTACATAACATACTAACATTGATTGTCCCTGTAATTGAGGTCTTGTTACTATGTGGCTTTCTCAGCTCCACTGTAATCCTTTCCACTCCATTGGTGTTCTTAGACCTTCTGTATCCCACTCCAGGATAGGCAGAAAAATTCTGATCCCACTTGTACCCTTCCTTGGGCATAAGATACAAAGAGTTTACTTTTCAATTTATCTGTTTGAATATCTTGTACATAAAGAGCCTCAATAATTCACTTGAAATTCCCCCATATTATCTCATGGAAATGAGAAAGAAGCAATTTTGCGTTGGTATGCACCACTCCCAAAAAATCATTTGGCTGTTTTCCTTTCCCTTTCAAATTTATCTCATCAAGTTTAACATTTCTAATGGGGAATAGAGAGTGGCATAGAAACAAGCAGACTTAACTCTAGCACAGGAATTCTTAGTTTTTCCTTGTAGCTCTTGGAAAAATAATGCAGTCAGAGACCTGGCTCTTGATATTTTATGTTTATTCTAAAATATCTAATTAGAAGTTGAATTTATAGTTATTTATTGATATATTCAACTATATATAATACTTAAGACAAAATTTCTTCAATGATAGTGATATCCATATAACTTTTAAATATCATAATTTATGCAAATTCTTTGAATGTATTTCTCACATGCTAGGAGGTTGAATATCATCTTTGTTACACAAAGTACAAATATATTTCCAGAATTCCATATTTACATAAATATGGAATTTATTCAATAAATTATCGAATACATAAATAAATTGAGCTTCAGATATAGCTGCAAGCAGAGTAATTTTGTTATATATGTAGCTCTTCCAGCCTTCAAGAGGATGGGATATAACTTCCTAAATATAGGACTGGAAGAGCTGCATATATAACATATATCCTCTTGAAGCTTGGAATAGCTACACACACACATAGTGACTTCTGCTCAAAAGGAACAATGGAGAAAGGGAAAAACGATGCGTCTTTTCAGTGGAGAAACCTGACAAACACTATCTTAGCTAGGTGATCAAGGTTGACAACAACAGTAATAAGACACGCTGATATTATCTACCCATAAAGGAAATTTTACTGTTGTGGTCTCCATCCACCAAGACAGAAAATACCTATATAATGATAAGAAAAAAAAAACACATAAAAACCCTAATTGAAGGACATTATACACATTTTTAATCTTGGAATAATATTAACTCTAATTCACATATGTGGTAAATATATTAAATTTATAAAAATTCAAAAATTAACTTAGTCTTCATCAATCAGGTAAAACCAACCTTCTATCTGTATAACAACTTTCTAACTGTATAACAGATAGAAGGACAGTAAGATAATTTGTTTCAAGTCACTTTTCTTTGGAACTTGGAGAAGTTACCCAGTTTGTCTCATGTAAACAAGAATAAAATCATGGGCTCTGAAAGATTTTAAGAAAAAATTGGAGATAATAAAAATCAAAGAAACACCAAAAAAAGAAGAAAGAACAGTAAAAAATAGTGTCGAAATTCTTGGGATTAAATGATTTAAGAAGAAACTCCCAAGTAATATTTAAGACTGATAATGGATTCAGTTTTGAACATTGCTGAGTGTCAAGATTTTTCTTCTTTTCCTCTCACAAATTATCAAATTGTCACAAAGAGAATTAAAGAAAAAATAAAAAAGTATTCCAAGAAAACTAAGCCTATATTTAATGATTACGGTGTAGAAGATGTGTTATGTTCACCAAAGCAACTCAGATCAGCAGAGTTTGTATAGAAGAACAATAAAGAGAATAAATATAAGTGATAGTGAGAGGGTCTAACTCTTAACCGATATATAAAGTGCCAGAAAAAAACAAAATTCAGAAATAATAAAGACTCACCGTGAACAAAAAAAAAAAACTATATGTCTTGTTTAAACACTAGATAACAGTTCTTAAGTGAACAGTGAACAAGGCTTATGCAATTAGGTTCAAGGAAGGAAATATGGTAGTTATATAAACAATTTTACAGGTTAGTTTATATGTGGAAAGCAATTTGTGTCAATGGCAGAACAGATGGACAAAGACGAGTTTCCTCTCCTCTTTCCACTATCCCACAGGAAATTCTGGAAATAGCTGGTGCAAGATAGAATCAAGATATATTCATGTAGTTCATACAAACATACACACATACATTTTTGCAACAGAGTTAATTCAAAAATTAAAATGAAATGTTCATATACACACATATATAAGTATTATGTGCGTGTGTGTGTATACACACATACACACTCAGGCAGTCATATGTCATCAAGACTATATATACACACACACACACAATGTGTGTATGTGTGTGTATATATATATGCATGTGTATACATATATACATATATACTGTATATATAAAATATATACACACATATACAGTCTTCATGGCATATAATGGGTTGAATGTTTGCGTGGTAAACAGAGTTAGAAGCTGTGGAACCAAGAAAAGATTAGCATTAACCTAGAGGTAAAATGAGAATCAGTGTTTCAAGTAGCATAATGAATTTTCAGTTTTGGACCTACAACATCTAGCAAATGTAGAAGAGTGCTAAATTAGGCTAAGGGTGTTAGCACATGTGATACCCTGGCAGAAAAAAAAAAAGATTAATCTTTTTATAGAAGACATTATCTTGATTTAGCCTACCTCATTTTTCATAGATCAACCTAATCTGAACTTCTCATCAAAGAGCATAAAAAGAGACTCTTAAAATAAGTTTGAGTCAGCTTATTACACAGAATTAGGGAAACTGCCAGGTGGCCAAGCTAAAAATGCAACAGTAGAGTCCATGATAACAGAATTTTGATATAAATTGTTGCACACTATAAAGGAAATAAAGATTACATTTGAGTTCAAGAAAGTTAAATTTCAACTATCAATAGAATTAAAATTTGAAATATCCTCAAATGAATATATCAGAGTCACTACAGTTTATTATCTAAACTGCCCAGTTTTCGACCAAAAATTATTGACATCCAAAGGAAAAAAAAAAACAGAAACCTGTGACCTATATTTAATAAAAATAGGTAAACAATAGAAACTATCTATCTTTAGATAGATAGTTTAAATTAGTATTTCTCAAATATTAAGAAAAAAATATGCTGTTTTCTTACTAAACACAAAATAACTACAAAAAATGAAAACAATAACAGAAATTCTAGAGCTTAAACTTCCAATGTCTAAAACAAAAACATCACTAGATGGGTTCCACAGAATACCAAAGATGTCCAAAGTAATAACTAATAAATAATAAGTTAGATTGATAGAACCTATTCAATACGAAGAATAGATGAAAGGAAAATTGATAAAAATAGAACCTCAGATATTGTAGGAAAAATTACAAGCAAGGAAACATATTCAATTGAAATAATAGAGAAGAGGAGAAAAGAGACAGAAAGAGTGTTCAATACTGGAGTTTCAGTGATGAAGATGAGTAAATTCTGGAGATCTAAGTTAAAGCAATGCGAATATAATCAACAAAAATGTATTATCTAATTCAGATTTTCTTAGAAGGTATTTATTAAATGTTCTCCACACATACTATGTTAGGTGTTAGCTATGTTAGCCTAATTGTGGTGATTATTTCACCATGTATAAGTCTATTAAAGCATTAAGTAGTATACCTAAAATGCATAAATATGTTTTGTCAATTATACTTCAATAAACATGAAAGAAAATGCTTTGTCAAATAAAATTCTAAACAAACAAGCAGACAAAAGCAGCTCAAAAAATCCCAAAGAGGGGAGTGAATTTCTTTTGATTCAGCTCCACCCAGCCTTTGTGTCAAAATTAAATAAATAAATAAATAAATAAATAAATAAATAAATAAATAAAGCAAGGAAATACAATGTTGCCAGGAATAGAGTTTCAAGGAAAGAACTGGAAATGCTGAAAAAAAAAAGTTGAGATAAAATGATGCTGTAACCTTGAAGAAACACTGAAGAAGGTCACATTCCAGAAACACAGACCCATTGAAACAGCAGGATTCAATCTTGAGATAATAGAATATTCCTTTCCTCCACAGCTTACCATTCTATCAAGTCTGTAGTATGTTACCAGTGAATTACTGCTTAAATAACTGACAGATTCTCCAAGGAAAAGTAAGGAAGTCCAAAGCATAAGAGGAGGAAATGAAAAACAAGGACATGAGGACAAAGTGAAGCCTTTGGCAACTCTTGCTACAACAAACATTAAACACAACTAACTTCTAGAGATATTAACACACTAAACACATACACATGTTGGGATGCTTTACCTCATTTCTTATTACCTGATCCAACATATTCAGCTTTAAGCAAAGATGACAAGACATGCCAAAAGGCAAGAAAACACATAATATAAAGACACAATCTAATTATCAGACACAGAAGAATCATACCATGAGTTGAAAATGATCCTGATTAATGAACAATGTTAAGGGAACTAAAGGAAAATGGAGACCACACACAAGAATAGCTGGACAGGGTGAACAGAGTGGAACTCTAAAAAAGAAACAAAAGAAAATACCAGAAATTGAAATTATTTTAACAGAAATATAGAATAGCTTTAATGGTTGTATTGGTTGCAAAATATTTCTTATAGTAGTTTAGAATCATAGAAACATTGCAACAAGAACACAGAGACCTTGTGTGAACTCTAATTTCTCCTACTGTAAATTTCATAATTAATGAACAAATGTTAAAACATTACTGTTAATTAAAATACATAACTTAACCAGATTTCCTCAGTTTTTCTCTACTGTCCTTTCTGTGTTTCAGGAACCCACTCAGGATACTCTGTTACATTTAGCTGTTGGTGTGGCAGGTTCTCAAATTTTCCTTGTTCTACGAGCCTTAACCACTTTAAAGAGTCAAGGTCATGTATGTTGTAGAACATCCCTCAGGAGGGATGTGTCTGATTTTTTTCTTATTATTAGACTGGGGAATTTGCTTTTGAAAAGAAAGCCATGGAGGTAAAGTGCTATTTTCATTATATAATATCATGGATATATATATAATCAATATTACTTAATGCTGAGAATATTAACTTTGGTGACCTGGCTAAGTTAGTGTTTGTCAAATCTTTGTACTATGGTTATTCATGTTTTTTTCTCTTTTCACACTTCACTGATATGGAAAAAAGTACTGACAGCCCATAAGGATGGCATAGCCACCTAAATTATTTGGAATTCTTCTTCATGGGAGGTTCATTCATTTTTCCATCCTTAATTATTTATTAAATAATTTATTTATATCAGTATGAACTCATGAATATTTATTTTATATGTTGAGTTATGATTCAATAAAACTTGATTTAGTTTGTTGCTTCAGTTGACCAGACTTGACTATGGGGTGTCCTTCTGCTGAGTTCCTTTATCCCTTTAGAAGATCCTCATCATTTTGTGAGGATTTTTTTTTATTTTTAGCATTTTCTTAACTTCTAGTTCTATAAGATGTGTCAGGATCATCTGGTATATTTTCTGCCTCAGTAATAGAAACTTCAAGGAGCTTTGGTTTCTTTAACTGGAGAATAATGTTTGAAATCAGAATCCTGGCCCTAAAATGTGCTTGTTGCTCTTGGGTATTGTTGTTTCTAGGCCCCCTCACCTGAAACATGGCTATGGTCTAAATGTTTGTGTCCCTCCCACATGTATATGCTGAAACCTCATCACCAAGATAATGGTATTAGAAGGTGGAGGCTGGCTTTGGGGTAGTGATTAGGTCATGAGGACACAGCTTTCTTGTCCATCACACCATATGAAGACACAGCAAGAAGATGCCATTTATGAGCCAGAAAGCCTTCACCACACACCAAATCTGACAGTCCCTTGACTTTGGATTTTCTAGCACTCAGAACAGTAAGAAAGAATTTTCTGTTATCTAAAAGGAACTCAGTTTCTGGTATTTAGTTGTAGCAGCCTGAACAGACTAAATCAGACACTAAAGTAAAAGTGTGTATTTTAACCTATGTATATACATAAACTTCTTTATACATATCTCTGTATGTAAGCATCTGTACCTATATTAAGTTAAATATTAGTTCATATTGAGGTCTCCAACTCTAATGTGCTATCACATGACTCATTTCAGCTATCTCCCCTTGAATACTTGTTAATGCCCACTGTAACACTGGAAAACCCGGTTACCAGTATTTGACATTCATATACTAGTTTTCAGTTCTACTATACATGGGTAGCAATATTAGAATTTTTAAGCTATATCCCCATTGCAGACAACTTTGTCCACTATGTTGTTTATGTTTAGTTCATTTTACGTTTAGTATTACAGACTTCACTCATTTCCAAAGCCACTTAGGCTATCATCCTTTCTTCCTAGCTAGTTTAATTGTATTAATCTTTTCAGATAATCAGCTTTGAATTTGTTTCTTTTTCTTTCTATTGTTTTCCTATTGTATTTCAAAAAAAAAAAAAAAAAAAAAAAAAGAGCAACTTTGTTTAGCTGTAAGCACAAGACCAGTTTGCAATAACATTAGTAGTTATAAGCATCAGATTAGATTTCAGATATCAGAGACTGTTTTTTGTTTCTTCTCAAGGGTATCACAGACAATATGATGGAAACCTACATTAATTCACTAAAGATACACAGAAGAGACCTATCTTATTAATATGCAGAGAGTATAATAAGTAGACTTCTTGGAAGTTATAATTGTAGAAGTCATAAAGTAAAGGAGAGGTATATTAGAAAAACACAGAGTTGGAGTAAAAAATATGGAATGGTTGAAGCAACAGCATTCTTGAAGGCTATAAATAATTTGTCACATTAAAGAACTTCAAGTCATTCAGTATAGCAGTCACATATGATGTGAAAAAGGGTGTAGTTGGAGAATTTCCAAGATGGCGCCATAGAAACAGCTCAGGATTGCAGCTCTCAGTGAAGGCGCAGAGGGTGAGTCCTAGCTGCATTTTCAGACAGACCTTTGTTGCCCATGGAACGGGGAAATTCCCAGGTGTAGGAGAGACACAGGACAGCAGCACAGCTCTTTTGGCTTGCGTGGCCATTTTGGCCGGTGCTGCAGCACAGCGGCACTGGGCACAAAACTCACGGGTCTGGGTGCCCTGTTAAACCAGCAATCTGAGATTTGGGAGGGCAGATTGACATGTCCATCTGATTGAATGGGACTTGAATGGTGAGCAAGACCAGGAGATTCCTGGGAAGAGCGATTTGAGCCTGTGCAGTGGGCCACTGCACGGGAGATCGCACAGATCCTGGTGCCCAATCAGCAGGCAACTGGGTGCCTGTGAGAGAGTCAACCATTTAATGTAAAGGGAAAGAGAGAGAGAGAGAGAGAGGAGGGACTCCAAGGTGGGGAGCAGGAAATTGGGCTTGGCAGGTCCCACCCTCACGGGGACAAGCAGGGTGGTGATTCAAGGCACTTGGGGTTGAGAGTTTTGCTGCAGGCTCAGCTGATTCCAGGACGGTGCAGCTCGGTGGGGGAGGGGCATCCACCAGTATGGATGCAATCTGCCTCTACTGAGGTACATGCCCATAGCTGTCCCAGCCTGCCATTGCTGAGGCAACCAGCCATAACAGAGATACTCCACCAACAGGGCGGAGCGCACCACAGTAGAACGCAGCCCTGTGGCAGCAGGGCAGAACTGTACTAGCAGGGCAAAGCCCCGGCAGGCAAATAGTGAATAAACTGCCTCCTAGCTGGGCAGGACAGTGCAACAGATACTCAAAAAGAAAGCCCCAACTCTCTGAGACAGAGCATCTGAGCGAAAAAAAAGGGGGGTTTTATAAGTTCTGCTGCAGCAGACCCAAACACATCTGCCCAAAAACCTTGCATGAACAATGGAGCTCAAAGCTCAGCACAGGTCTGAGCTTTGAGGAGAGACCATTTCCTCAAGCAGCTCCCTGACCCCTGTATATCCAAAGAGTCACCTATAAAGGACAGACCATCTCCTCAAGCAGCTCCCTGACACCTGTATATCCAAAGAGTCACCTCAAAAAAGGACTAATCAGGCTGACATTTGGAGGGCATCATTCTGGGACAAAGATAGCAGAAGAAGAAACTGGTAGAGCATCCCTCACTGTTCGGCAGTTGCTACAGGTGTACCTCAGACAAGCAGGGTCTGGAGTGGACCTCAGCACTCGTACAGCAGAGGGGCTAGACCATTAAAAGGAAAACTAAGTAACAGAAATACTTCATTATCAACAATCTGGGTGTCCACCCAGAGACCCAATCGAAGTCAGCAACTACTCAGATGACAGGTAGATAAATCCACAAAGATGGGAAGAAATCAGCGCAAAAAGGAGGAAAACACCTGAAACCAAAACACCTCACCTCTGACAAAGGACCAAAACTCCTCACCAGCAAGGGAACAAAGCTGGATGGAGAATGAGAGTGACAAAATGATGGAATGAGACTTCAGAAGGTGGATAATGAGAAACTTCAGTGAGCTAAAAGAACATGTTCTAAATCAATGCAAAGAAACTAAGAACCTTGAAAAAAGATTTGAGAAAAGATTCAAGGAAATGATAACAAGAATGGACAACTTAGAGAGGAATATGAATGAATTGAAGGAGCTGAAAAACACAACACGAGAACTTCACGAAGCATGCACAAGTTTCAACAGCCGAATTGACCAAGCAGAAGAAAGAATATCAGAAGTCAAAGATCAACTCAATGAAATAAAATAAGAAACCAAGATTAGAGAAAAAAACACAAAAAGGAATGAACAAAATCTCCAAGAAGTGTGGGACTATGTGAAGAGACCTAATCTATGTTTGATAGGTGTACCTGAATGTGACGAAGAGAATGAATCCAAAATGTAAAACACTATTCAGGATATTATCCAGGAAAATTTCCCCAACCTAGCAAGGCAGGCCAATTCTCAACTCCAGGAAATACAGAGAACACCACAAAGATACTCTGCAAGAAGAGCAACCCCAAGGCACATAATTGTCAGATTTGCCAGGGTTGAAATGAAGGAGAAAATACTAAGGGCAGCCAGAGAGAAGGGTCGGATCACCCACAAAGGGAAGCCCATCAGACTCACAGCAGATCTCTCATCAGAAACTCTACAAGCCAGAAGAGAGTGGGGGCCAATATTCAACATTCTTAAAGAAAAGAACTTTCAACCCAGAATTTCATATCCAGCCAAACTAAGATTCATAAGTGAAGGAAGAATAAAATCTTATGCCAACAAGCAAGAACTCAGAGATTTTGTCGCCACCAGGCCTGCTTTACAAGAGCTCCTGAAAGAGGCACTACACATAGAAAGGAACAACCACTACTAGCCATTCTAAAAACACTCCAAATCCTAAAGAGCATCAACAAAATAAAGAATCTGCATCAACCAATGGGAAAAACAGCCAGCTAGCATCAAAATGGCAGTATCAAATTCAAACATAACAATATTAACCCTAAATGTAAATGGGCTAAATGCACCAATCAAAAGACACAGACTGGCAAATTGGATAAAAAACCAAAATCCATTGGTGTGCTGTATCCAGGAAACTCATCTAACATGCAAGGATTCAAAAAGGCTCAAAATAAAGGGAAGGAGGAAGATTTACCAAGCAAATGGAGAGCAAAAAAAAAAAAGTAGGAGTTGCAATTCTCATCTCTGATAAAATAGACTTTAAAGCAACAAAGATCAGAAGAGACAAAGAAGGTCATTACATAATGGTAAAAGGATAGATACAACAAGAAGAGCTAACAATCCTAAATATATATGGACCCAATACAGGAGCACCCAGATATATAAGGCAAGTTCTTAATGACTTACAAAGAGACTTAGACTCCCATACAATAATAGTGGGAGACTTTAACACTCCACTGTCAATATCAGACAGATCAACCAGACACAGAAAATTAACAAGGATATCCAGGACTTGAACTCAGACCTGGAACAAGCAAACCTGATAGACATTTACAGAACTCTCCACCCCAAATCCACAGAATATACATTCTTAGCACCACATCACACCTACTCCAAAGTTGACCACATAATTGGAAGTAAAGCACTCCTCAGCAAATGCAAAACAACTGAAATCATAACAAACAGTCTCTCAGACCATAGTGCAATCAAGTTGGAACTCAGAATTCAGAAAATAACTCAGAACCACACAGCTTCATGGAAACTGAACAACTGGCTCTTGAATGTTGATTGAATAAACAATGAAATGAAGGCAGAAATAAAGAAATTCTTCGAAACCAACAAGAACGAAGACACAACATACCAGAATCTCTGGGACACATTTAAAGCAGTCTGTAGAGGAAAATATATAGCAATAAATGCCCACATGAGAAGAGTGGACAGACCCAAAATTGATACCCTATCTTCAAAATTGAAAGAACTAGAGGAGCAAGATCAAAAAAACTCAAAACCTAGCAGAAGACAAGAAATAACTAAGATCAGAGCAGAACTGAAGGAGATAGAGACACCAAAAACCCTTCAAAAAATCAGTAAATCCAAGAGCTGGTTTTTTGAAAAGATCAACAAAATAGACCACTAGCCAGACTAATAAAAAAAGAAGAGAGAGAACAACCAAATAGATGCAATAAAAAATGATAAAGGGGAAATCACCACAGATTCCACAGAAATTCAAACCACCATCACAGGATACTACAAACAACTCTACGCACATAAACTATTAAACCAGGAAGAAATGGATAAATTCCTGGACACGTGTGTCCTCCCAAGCCTAAACCAGGAGGAAGCCAAGACTATGAATAGACCAATAACAAGGTCAGAAGTTGAGGCAGCAATTCAGAGCCTACCACACACAAAAATATCCCAGGTCCAGATGGGTTCACAGCCGAATTCTACCAGACACACAAAGAGGAGCTGGTACCATTCCTCCGGAAACTATTGCAAATAATTCAAAAAGAGGGAATCCTTCCCAAATCATTTTATGAGACCAACATAATCCTGATACCAAAACCCGGCAGAGACTCAACAAGAAAAGAAAACTTCAGGCCAATATCAATGATGAACATAGATGCAAAAATCTTCAATGAAATACTGGCAAACCGATTGCAACAACACATTAAAAAACTTATCCATCATGATCAAGTAGGATTCATTCCAGGGATGCAAGGCTGGTTCAACATACGCAAGTCTATAAACGTCATTCACCACATTAACAGAACCAAAACCAAAAACCACATGATTATCTCAATTGATGCAGAGAAGGCATTTGACAAAATTCAACAGCTCTTTATGCTAAAAACCCTCAACAAACTCGGTATTGATGGAACATATCTCAACGTAATAAAAGATATTTATGACAAACCAACAGCCTATATCATACTTAATAGGCAAAAACTGGAATGATTCCCTTTGAAATCCGGCACTAGACAAGGATGCCCTCTCTCACCACTCCTATTCAACATAGGACTGGAAGTTATAACCAGAGCAATCAGGCAATAAAAAGAAACAAATCGTATTCAAATAGAAAAGTTGGAAGCCAAATTGTATCTATTTGCAGACGACATGATAGTATACCTAGAAGACCCCATCACCTCAGCCCAAAAACTCCTGAAACTGATAAGCAACTTCAGCAAAGTCTCAGGATATAAAATCAATGTGCAAAAATCACAAGCATTCCTATACACCAATAACAGACTAAAAGAGAACCAAATCAAGAACGAACTGCCATTCACAATTGCTACAAAGAGAATAAATTACCTAGGAATACAACTCACAAGGAACGTAAGGGACCTCTTTAAAGAAAACTACAAACCACTGCTCAACGAAATAAGAGAGAACACAAACAGATGGAGAAACATTCCATGTTCATGGTTAGGAATAATCAATATCATGAAAATGGCTATACTGCCCAAAGTAATTTACAGAATCAACGCTATCCCCATCAAACTATCATTGAATTTCTTCACAGAACTGGAGAAAACCACCATGAACTTCGTATGGAACTAAAAGAGACCCCGCATAGCCAAGTCAATGCTAAGCAAAAAGAACACAGCAGGAGGCATCACACTACCAGACTTCAAACTATACTACAAGGCTACAGTAATCAAAACAGCATGCTACTGGTACCAAAACAGAGATATAGACCAGTGGAACAAAACAGAGGCATCGGAAGCAAATCAACATATCTACAACCATATAATCTTTGATAAACCAGACAAAAACAAGCAATGGGGAAAGGATTCCGTTTAATAAATGGTGTTGGGAAAACTTGCTAGCCTTGTGCAGAAAGCAGAAACTGGACCCCTTCCTGACACCTTACACTAAAATTAACTCCAGATGGATTAAAGACTTAAACATAAGACCTGGCACCATAAAAACCCTAGAAGAAAATCTAGGCAAAACCATTCAGGACATAGAAGTAGACAAGGACTTCATGACCAAAACACCAGAAGCATTGGCAACGAAAGCCAAAATAGACAAGTGGGACCTAATCAAACTCCATAGCTTTTGCACTGCAAAAGAAACAGTCACTAGAGTGAATTGGCAACCAACAGATTGGGAAAAAATCTTTGCAGTTTACCCAACTGACAAAGGGCTGATATCCAGAATTTACAAAGAACTTAAACAGATTTGCTGGAAAAAAACCAAACAAGCCGATTCAAAAATGGGCAAAGGATATGAACAGACACTTTACAAAAGAAGACATGCATGAGGCCAACAAACACATGAAAAAATGCTCGTCATAACTGGTCATTAGAGAGATGCAAATCAAAACCACATTGAGATACCATCTCACGCCGGTTAGAATGGCGATCATTAAAAAATCTGGAGACAACAGATGCTGGAGAGGATGTGGAGAAAGAGGAACACTCTTACACTGTTGGTGGGAGTGTAAATTAGTTCAACCATTGTGGAAGACAGTGTGGCTATTCCTCAAGGACCGAGAAATAGAAATTCCATTTGACCCAGCAATCCCATTACTGGGTATATATCCAAAGGACTATAAATCATTCTACTATAAGGACACATGCACAGGAATGTTTATTGCAGCACTGTTTACAATAGCAAAGACCTGGAACCAACCGAAATGCCCATCGATGATAGACTGGACTGGGAAAATGAGGCACATATACACCATGGAATATTATGCAGCAATCAAAAATGATGATTTTATGTCCTTTGTAAGGACATGCATGAATCTGGAGAACATCATTCTCAGCAAACTGACACAGGAACAGAAAAAAAATACCACATATTCTCACTCATAGGTGGGTGAGAAAAATGAGAACACATGGACACAGGGAAGGGGGTACTACACACTGGGGTCTATTGGGGGAAATAGGGGAGGGATAGTGGGGGGGTGAGCTGGGGAGGGATAGCCTGGGGACAAATGCCAAATGTGGGTTAAGGGGAGGAAGGCAGCAAAACACACTGCCATGTGTGTACCTATGCAACTGTCTTGCACATTCTGCACATGTACCCTAAAACCTATAATGCAATAAATATTTTTAAAAATGGGTGTAATTTATTTTGGTTCTGCAAAGACCAAACAGTGATCCTTTTCTCTCTAATTCACCCTTATGAAGCTTTCTGGGCAGGGACTATAATATTTTTCTCTGTAATTTCCCATGCAGTGTTAACTCCACAGAAATAAATCACAATTGCTATGTTTTTTATTGACTAGTGAGTAATTGAACACACGAGATTGTGAAAAATAAATTTGTGTGCATGTGTACAGTTTTGTTCTTGTTACTTGTACTGACATGAACAGTTTTCATTAAACAATTCTGAAACTGAAAGTAGACTTAACCTTGAAATGTTAGAGTAAAAACAAAGAAAATAATCCTTATCATTTCATTGCAATTATAATAAAATAACAAATATTAAATAGCAAATGGCAGGACATATACATTAAACAAAACCCTAAAGGGGAATACTATCTTGATCCTTTTATCCAACTCTTTCAACATGTATCTCTGTGTTATCCTCTTAGTGCTATAAAGTTTAGATATTATTATATATTGAGCCAGTATTAACAATAATAATAGTTTAGCAAAAGACACTATAGTTGATTTAGGGTTAAGGCATTACATGCTCATAAACTATGAAATAATTGATAGACCATTGGTCTTTAACTCTGAGGTCTTGGTTTTATTTTCATGTTAGGGTGTAGCTGTTGCCATTAGGCAAGTCATTAATTCTCTATGTACCTTAATGACATATTTATAAGAGAAAAGGGTTTAAACCAGAGGAATTTTCACTTTTTCTTTTATTTGAATATTCAATGGTATGTTCAACACGTAAGGACAAGAAAGATTTTGGTCACTATAGTAAGATATATGTGTTCTTTAAAAAAAAAATTCTTGGCCAGGTTTTAATACATGTGATTCTTTTTTTTTTTTTTTTTTTTTTTTTTGAGACGTGAGTCTCCCTCTATTGCCCAGGCTGGAGTGCAGTTGTGCGATCTCGGCTCACTGCAACCTCTGCCTCCTGGGTTCAAGCAATTCACCTGCCTCAGCCTTTCAAGTAGCTGGAACTACAAGCGCATGCCAGCACGCTGGGGTAATTTTTGTTTAATACATGTAATTCTAAGACCCCATTTAATTGATAGATATGCATCATTGTCTAGCCTCATAAGGCTTGATGAAATATAAATATTGAAATTAATATTTTTTTCTTTCTCTAATTGAATTTATTGATAGTCTAATTTCCCAGTTTCTCTCCAGTCCATTGTAACTACACTTGATCAAGACAATGAATGGCTCTGTAATAGGAGAGCCTGAGTATTCTAACAAATCTAAGCATTCTTTTTTTTTTTTTTTTTCGATACAACATGTTCTCCAAAGTTTATTGGTTTACTGTTATGGAAGACTTAATGTTAATAGAAATGCAATGTTGGTAAGAAAATAGAAAATGAGGATTATAGATAATAAGAAAATATAATAGTAAAATGGTTTTTGTGATTATACACAGAGGAGTTTACATTAGAGGTTTTGTGCATCAAAAACAAATTAAGCTTAATTTTCTTTCCAGAGTAGACAAAAATAAAATAAATAAATAAATAAATAAATAAATAAATAAATAAATAAATAAATAAAGCAGTCACTCTAGTTCTGAAAATGTTGGATTATTTTTTCTTTCTGATCAGGTCTTGCTCTGTAGCCCAGGCTGGTGAGGCCATAGCTCTCTACAACCTTTATTCCTGAGCTCAAGTGATCCTCCCCACTCAGCCACCTGAGGAGCTGAGACTACAGGTGTACCACAACACCTAGCTAGTTTAATATGATTTTCTTTTTCAGAGAGACAGGGTCTCCTTGTGTTGGCCAGTCTAGTTTCAAACTTGTGGCCTCGATTGGCCCTCCCACCTTGGCCACCAAAAGCATTTGGATTGCAGACGGAAGCCATTGCTTTGGGCTGGAAATATCTTTGGGGATAGGACTGTAGCACTGCTATGGGTTAATAATGATGCTTTGAAGAAATATTTTTTAAATCGCTATAATTAGAACAAGATAAAAATGTAAACAGAATTATAAGGTAGTGTATCTCTCTCACCCTTTCTCTCACCTTTTTCTTTCAGAATGGCCTATATTAGTGTACAAAGCTAGCTGCCATTCAGCTGTTCTGTATAGCAAGCAACAGATTGTGGGAAGGAGTTGAAGTCATATCATTTGTAAACTGATTAAAAATAAAGAGTAAATTAATCGTGTATTCTCTAAACATAGACCAATGCTAGAACCGTTTTCATAGTACTGGATGTCTGTTTTCCTATTCAGTTTCCATTTGATCTTTGACAAAAAAAAAAAAAAAAAAAAAAAAAAAAAACCTATCATAGTTCAGGGAAACCATCCTCCCCACTCAGGGTCCAGTGTTGCTTGTAGAAATGACATTGACTCCAACTTCACCTCCAAGTTTGGGATCAAGAGCCAGATCTGGACCAATGGCTTATCCATGTTGCCCTGATTCATGAACTGGTGCATGATGTAGTTTGCCTGTGTCCTCACCCAAATCTCATCTTGAATTCTCACTTGTGGTTGGAGGGAACCCAGTAGAGGTAATTGAATCATCCTGTCAAGTCTTCCCCCTGCTGTTCTCCTGAAAATGAATAAGTCTTCTGAGATCTGATGGCTTTATACTGGGGAGTTGGCCTGCACAAGTTCTCTCTTTGCCTGCTGCCATCCAATTAAGATGTGACTTGCTCCTCCTTGCTTTCCACCATGATTGTGAGGCCTCACCAGCCACATGGAATCGTAAGTCCAAAAACCTATTTCTTTTGTAAATTGCTGAGTCTCAGGTATGCCTTTACCAGAAGCACAAAAACAAACTAATACAGTGCATGACTGAGTTTGGGCCGCGTGTTATCAGACTCACCATTGCGCTGAAACTTTTGGTAAAGCAAAATAACTTTTTCACAAGATTGCTGGAAAAATAGGATATAAATAAGATAAAAATAGGATATAAAAAGTTAGCCGCAGCCAACTTTCTCTAGGAGGTGATCATAATTTTTCTAAAAATGAAGAACAACCCAGCTACGCTTGGGCTTCTTAATTAAACAAACTTTCTTTTCATACACCAATTTAAATAGAGTTGTGCTATTGGTTTACAAACAAAAGTCCTCACTAACAGCTTTAAATTACTGATATTTACAACTTCATACCTCTGTCCTTGTTTTGTGTTGCTTTAATCTTATTGATCTTGCTTTGATTTTGTTAATCATTGTTAAGTAAATAAAATTTCCAAGGGCTCTTATGATACATTGTTACTGAAGTCATATGGAAAAAAAAAGAAAAAAGAAAATCCAGGTGAGCATGGTGGCTCATCCCTTTAACTCTAACACTTTGAGATGCCAAGGTGGGAGGATTTCTTGAGGCCAGGAATTAAAGATCAGCCTGGACAATGTAGCAAGACTCTGTCTCTATTCAGATAAAACAAAACAAAAGAAATATAACATCTACACACACACAGTATATTAAGACATCAAATAAATAAAAAATATAAATATTAGATGTTGATCAGCAAATAAATCGGCTTACTAGTGGATTTAAGTTTTATTGTACTTAAACTAATACAAATTAAAAATTCTATCATATGGAATATTCTGAGTTCAGTTATTTATTTCTAAAACATATGAACTTGTTTGGTAGGATTTCACTTTTAAGTGGAAGAATACTAAAACAAAGAGATGTATACAAAGTAGCTGGTAAAATATTAATGTTTCATATGCAGTCTCCAGAGGAATGACTGATTGATTGTTTTCTACCTTGAAAGATAACATTTTTATTATAATATAGCATAAGTTGAGCTGCAGCTAATTATATATTAAAACTTCCAGCTACAGAGAACCTTTATTTAACATTGCACTTGAAACAGCACTTTAATCCTGCCAAGACAATATTTTTGCCATATTTTAACTGCTGTAGGTGTTTCATTTTCAAAGAAAACATATCCTCTGCAGCCCTCATCTGGGTCTTTTCCATAAGATGGAAAGAAACTGACACACTAATGGAAGGAATAGTTATAAGTTGGTACTGAGTAGCCCCAGGCTAAGAAAAGTTGGTGCTAGACAAATTAGTATTATCTACACCCTCCAAAAATAAGTATAAAGGCAAAAGATTATTCATGCTCCTCATTTCAAAAAGATTAAGGAGATAAAGCTGAGGAAGTGGATATCTTTGAATGAAGTTCCAGTTCAATGATGAAGCAAAAGTATTTGAATCATGTCAATAAGCTTGAAGCACCAATGAAAATGGAATATCAGTAATGCACTAAGACAATCAGAAACCAAAAATATATGCATTATTGTAATATATTTTTCTCATATATGATGTTTTTTCTAAAGTCTCAGACATCATACAGCAGGATCATGCAAGTTTCTTGTCTATTGTGAATAAAATGACTCAGTATCTAGGAGTAGAGGAATGTTAATTATTATTATGCCCTCTTAATGAAATTCTTATTTTATTGACTTAGATCTTAGAGGTGCCTCATTCGGCTGTATTGCCTAGTTTTATAGGAACGTTACCTTCAACTTTTATACAGCCCACATTCTCATACACTGCTACTAAAAAGATGTTTATTAGAAACCGAATTTGGTCTTTTCTACATCAACAGATGAAAATTAGAAGTTATTACATGGGCTGGGTGCGGTGGCTCACTCCTATAATCCCAGCACTTTGGCAGGCCGAGGTGGGTGGATCAGGAGGTCAAGAGATAGAGAGACCATCCTGATCAACATGGTGAAACCCCGTCTCTACTAAAAATACAAAAATTAGCCGTGTGTGGTGGTGCGCGCCTGAAGTCACAGCTACTCGGCAGACTGAGGCAGGAGAATTGCTTGGACCCAGGAAGCGGAGGTTGCGGTGAGCCGAGATCACGACATTGCACTCAACCTGGGTAACAAGAGCAAAACTCCATCTCAAAAAAAAAAAAAAAAGTTATTAAATGATGAGCTTGCTTATTAGGCAAAAATGCTTCAGCAGTGTTAACATCTTTGTCTTTGTGTAATTGTATTGAAATGCATTTAATATGTTCTTGAATTTTTCTTTGCAGTTCTCTCTTATTTAGAAAAATAGCAGAAAAGAAAGTAAAAGCTGATACTTGAGAAAAATGCTGTCCCCCAAAATAATGAAATAATAAAAAAGGACAGTATCCATGAAAAATAGCGGCATTTTAACCTTATTCTGAATATTACATTATGTTGAAAAATAAAAATCTGTGCTAAAAAAAATGCCTGCTTAAAATATAACTTTCATGTCAATCAATGTCCAAAAATGTGATATGTTTGATAAATTCAAAAGACATTTACATTCTTGGTATTAAAAAAATGCTGTTTTTTAATTTTTGAATACATTAATTCAATATATCATTTTGTTCAAAAAGGCTTTATGGAAAAACTAGAGGATCATCCATATATTTAACATCGAGAAAATTTATTCAGTTATTTGCCAAGTGGAAAACACTTGTTAAGCACATGTCTCAGTTCTACAAGTGAGATATATATAGTAACAACTCTCCAAAAAGACCCTATACAAATAGTTTGCATTCTAGTTAGAAAACATGTAGGCATTAAACAATTAATTGACTACATGTCTATATGAGGAGACTCATATATAATACTAAAACAAAAACAAAATGCCAGATAGAGTTTAGGCTACTCCTGATGAAGCCACTTTGCATAGTGACCTGACACAAATGAGGGTTGGCATCATGTGGCCATGGGAGAAAGCAAATTTCAAACACAAGAGTAAAAGCTGTAAAATAGGACCTTTCAAGAATAATTGCAGAACAACAAGCAGGTCAGTGTGTCTAGAGCTAGGTGAGTAGGATGGTGGAGAAGAAGGTCACGAAGTTAGGGAGGTTACAGGAGACCAGTTTACACAGTAATTAATTTTTGTTTTTCTGGGTGAGATAGAAAGCCAATGGAAAACGTGGGGCAAATGTCAATATTTTAAATTAGATAGATTCTTGAAAGTATTTTTTGGATAAATGTGTAGAGAATAGGGATCCTAGGTTCGATGAACAAATTCAGTAACCTCTCAGTTTACAAAATCAGTATACACAGATCTGTAGTATTGCTATACACCAACATCAACTAAGTTAAGAATCTAATCAAGAACTCAATCTGTTTTACAACAGTTAGAAAGAATACCCAGGAATTTATTTAACAAGTAGGTTAAAGATCTCTATAAGAAAAACTACAAAACATTGCTGAAAGAAATCATAGATGACACAAACAAATGAATACTCATCCTATGCCCATGAATGAGAAGAATAAGTATTGTAAAAATGATCAAACTGCCCAAAGCAATCTACAGATTCAATGCAATTGCCATCAAAATGCCATCATTTTTCATTAGAACTAGAAAGAAAATCATAAAATTCATATGGAACCAAAAGCAATATTGACATTCCATGATAATATTGAGATTTAACAGTATTATTTTTTTTAAATATTGCCTGATGAATTAGATGTAGAGACAAGGGACAAATTTCTTCAATAATTTTGCCTTGAACATCTCAAAGAAAAAGGAGTTGCCAATTATTGAGATGAGCAAAAAATCAGCATATAAAGAGAATTTGTGGGATGGGGAGTGTGGCATAAAATATTTTTTTGAAAACATGTGACATGTGAGTTGCCTATGCATCACCCATTGGAGATGCCAGGTAAGGTAACAGGCTTATGAGTGGTTTTTCAACATCGTGGATACAATGAAAACATAATTTTATAATCGGCAGCAAATGAATTTTGTTTAAAACCAAGAAACCAGATACAATAACCCAAGTAGTTAATAAAGACAAAGTCTATACAAGAAAATATTCTTCAGAATTCAGTACTAATAAATTAAAACTTTGGGGAGAAATTACCACAGGAAACAAAACATAAATAAATGTTGAATTGAGAAAAAAAAAAGTAATGTTTCTTAGCAGTCAAAAACATGGAGGGTAAGCGGAGAGTCAAAATTGATGTTGAAGTTTCTATGTCTAAGTAATAAGAGGCTGGTGATAATTTTATAAATGACACTGGACTAACAAGAGGAGCAATCTGCAGAATATTAATGCAGAACTAAAACACAATATCTTTCTTAAATCTCACAACATATTTTCTTTGATGTGCCAATACAACCTAGCATTCAGAACAAGTATTGATTATCAAAAACAGTTAATTAAGAAGTATCAAGACAGTAACTGTTCCTTTGATAACTGTAGGCCATAATTTGTACAACAGATAGTGGGCAGTAGTATTTTAGTTAAAATGTAAATTGAATATTTGCACACTCCAGTACACTTGTTTCTTTTTTATCCTATTATCTTCTCTCCCTTAGGTCTGTATCATAAAGTAAACAGAATTATTATTGATTATTATGCTTTGAGCTATTTGTAATAGTCAAGATATATATTAGTAATATAATAAATATTGATATTTTAAAATGTAAACTTTTAACATATACAACAGTTAAAATATTTTATCTTAAAAACTGTTAATTTTTTTTTTTTTTTTTTTTTTTTGAGTCGGAGTTTTGCTATTGTTACCCAGGCTGGAGTGCAATGACACGATCTCAGCTCACCGCAACCTCCGCCTCCTGAGTTCAGGCAATTCTCCTGCCTCAGCCTCCTGAGTAGCTGGGATTACAGGCATGTGCCACCATGCCCAGCTAATTTTTTGTATTTTTAGTAGAGACGGGGTTTCACCATGTTACCAGGATGGTCTCAATCTCTTGACCTCGTGATCCACCCGCCTCGGCCTCCCAAAGTGCTGGGATTACAGGCTTGAGCCACCGTGCCCAGCCTACTGTTAAATTTTAATAATATTTAATTGTAAAATGATAAGAACAGATCACATAATTTAATTAATAAAAAAGTTATAATCTAGCTTTTATTTTTCCTAGGTGTAGTGAATTGGTTCACTTTTGTACTGAAAAGGTAGTACATCTCTAGTAGTACAGAGATTAGAAGACATCACTTTCACTTGAGTTTAGTGATTATGGTACTTAAAGCAGCAGAGACTTTCAAATATTATTTTGGATTTTTTAAATCAAATTTCCAAGAATTTTAGTTTGGATGATCACATTTCAGTGCTTTCCACAAAAGAAAAAAAGATTCCAAATGAGAGTAACAGATTGAGTTTACTAAAACAAGCTTTGGCATAACTCATTCTGTGCACTCATGCATCTGCAAGCTGTCTGTTACTCAAGCACTTTCCAGCAAACCTCATTCTGTATTGAGCTCTGAAAGAGCATCTTTAGTTCATTACTGACATTTCCATATAAAATTTCTACCTAAAACCTAATTAATTAACCAAACCAAATTAATTATTTTCTTCAAAATGTTCTCATTTGTTGTCAGTCCCAGATAATGACTTCACCAACATGCCTACATCTTACACTTCATATTTTAACATCATCTTTGAGACCTCTATTTTCTGTTGTTACCCTAGACATCTTTCCTAATAATCCATATCAATTATTTCATTCACCTTCTGGGAAACTCTCTTTAATTTAACAAATATTTTCAATAGGCTCTTTTCTTATAAAAATATCATGTATTCATTAAAAAAATTTAGAAAATGTAGATAAGTCTAAAAATTAAGTTAATATATAAAAATATAAACCATGGAATACTATACAGCCATAAAAAAACAGAGAGTTCATGTCCTTTGTGGGGACATGGATGAAGCTGGAAACCATCATTCTCAGCAAACTGACACAAGAACAGAAAATCAAACCTCATGTTCTCACTCATAGGTGGGTGTTGACCAATGAGAACACATGGACACAAGGAGGGAAGTATCACACACTGGGTCTGTTGGGGGAAAATAAAGGAGGGACAGCAGGGGGCGGGGAGTTGGGGAGGGATAACATGGGGAAAAATGCCAGACATAGGTGATGGGGAGGAAGGCAGCAAACCACACTGCCATGTGTGTACCTATGCAACCATCTTACATGTTCTTCACATGAACCCCAAAACTTAAAATGCAATTATAAAAAAAAAAAGAAATGAAACACTCAGAGAAATGAGTTAAAACATGAGGGAAGGAGAAATGATGGAGAATAGAGTCTAGAAGACGGAATCCAATCAGTCAACATTCTTTGAGTGTTTGGTTCAGGTACCTGTAGCCAATTCTGTTCTGTATTTTCTAGTCCTGGTACAAGCAAATTCCCTTTTGGTGCTCAGCCCTCATTGAGTTAGGCCTTGTCACCTGCAACCCAAAGTTTTGACTAATATGTCTCTCTGTTCATGAAAATCACTGCTACCTTTTATTCTGTTTTCCTCTTCACTTTCATGTTTAAGAAACTATGATTAACGAAGTAATGCAAGTACATTGTGGTTTTAGTTTGTAATTAAAATACATTTGACATATTAAAAAAATTAAGTGTATATATATAAAATTAAGTGTGTATATATAGTATGTAATATTAATATTCATATTAATGCATATAATTTACAAAATAGAAATTATTGTATGTATTTTGTTTAAGCTAGATTTCAATGTCTTGTAAATATGTTTCATTACATTATTACTCTTCCAAAATGGTCTCTCCCCATTTTTTTGTGGTTACCTAATTAAGATGAACCACAATCTTTTCATTTGAAAATTATGTTTACTTAAAATTTGTTATTATACTAGCAACATAATATTCCATTACTGGATGGATCATAATTTATTGAAGTATTTCCTATTGGTAAGCTTATAAATTATTTATAATTTCTCATCACTATAAACAATGTGTCTAAGATTATCAATTTCACTAAATCTTTCTTTTAGTCTTTCCTTATCTGTTTCTAAAAATTCACTTGGTAAGGGTGAACATCTTTTGTGGCATTTGATATGCACTGTGCAGAGACCTCTTTTATTTCTCCTTTCCTGCAGAGGGATCTCATGCTCATTAGCACAATGTTTGAAGCTTTCAACCATTTGGTTTAAAATAGTCATTAGCTCTTCTAGTTTTTTGGCCTGCTAAAATTGCATCCACTCATACAGCTACACTCTAGCTACAGTAAGCCCATTTGGTTGTTTTGATTCAAGTTCATATTTCTGCCTCTTGTTTAAACATGTCAGAATTGTTTTTGTGTTTTACACTTCAGGATTCATTACTATTGGGTAAGTTCTCTGAAGCAAGCTTTTCAAAAAGAGGAGGAAGATGAGAGATTCTGTAGAGAAATATGAAACCCCTCTTTTTGAGGAAAGGGAAAGATGTAAAAACCAGCTGAGAGGTCCGGTGTGGTGGTTCATGCCTGTATTCCCAGCACTTTGGGAGGTCAAGGCGGGTGGATCACGAGGTCAAGAGATCAAGACCATCCTGGTCAACATGGTGAAACACCATCTCAACTAAAAGTACAAAAATTAGCTGAGCATGTTGGCGCGTGCCTGTAATCCCAGCTACTCAGGAGGCTGAGGCAGGAGAATTGCTTGAACCCAGGAGGCGGAGGTTGCGGTGAGCCGAGATTGTGCCATTGCACTCCAGCCTGGGTAACAAGAGCGAAACTCTGCCTCAGAAAAAAAAAAAAAAAACAGCTGAGGAAAAAACGAAATTTTTGAGGGGAGAGGTTAGAGAACATGGAAAAAGTTAACAATTTCTCTAAGAACTGGATTTATCCACAGTCAAGTTTCGACTCCTTTTGTCTTATTCCAATTGTTTGAACACAGACTTAAATTAGTTTTTTATTCCTCTCTAATTTTGGTATACAGAGTTGTATCCTTCTTTCTATGCAGACATTCTCACGTATGGCATGTAATTATAAAAATGGGATTGATTCCCATGCTGTTATGCTGTCAGTAGCCTTTCTCCTTAACAGTCTGTCATAGGCCAATCTTCTCATGTCAGTTAGTGAACATATCCATCAACATTTTAATAGCTTTATGGTAACTACTTTAACTGTTCTTCTAACGGAAAATTAATTTGTCTTTATTTAGTTCTGTATTTTTAACCACATGTGTCATGCCTCTTTTCAGCCTTGCATGATGTCAGGATTTTTGATGTCCTATATAAAGACACCTGTAGTGTGAAACATCAGTGTCTCCTTGGATAACACTTTTTCTCCCCCTTGTGCATTTGATGCCATTATGTGTCTCTAATACATACTATGGATGAATCTCCATTTCATAAAAGTGTGTGTGAATGTATCTTAATTTTGACCATTATGCCTAGCAAGTGGTTTAAAGTAGAGTGTATTTCAGTTATGCAGCCTAAGGTAGAGTATATTTCAGATATGTTTGTATATACTAAAATACCTTGCTCTGAAGAACAAGAATATGTGATTTGTATCATACTGAATGTCTTATATAGCAAGTGCAGCTTCTACCTTGTTGAGCACAGTTTAGATGTTTGTGTTATATGCTAAGTATTATAACATAAAGAGTTTTAAACTTCTACAGTAAAGGTGGAATCTGATAATAAAACTCAAAATGAGAATATTAAATCTTTCTGGCATGGATGATGGCCATGTACAGCCATGCATTAGAGAGCTGTCTATTGCTTAAACATTTCCCAGAAAATCTGACTCACTATTGAATTCTGGGCAACGTTTTAATTGAGTTTTAGGCCAATATTTAAATTAGTGTGAACTTTAATTGTCAACATTTATTTCTTACTCTTTCATTTGTCCTTAATCCTAATACATTTTAAGTACTCCATAAATATAAGTAATTGCATAGAATTTTCATGGAGATATATGAGGAACTTAATAGTTCAAAATTCATTAAAATTTTCAGAACTTTGAAAATCTATAGTAATGTTAGTGTTGTATGCAACAAAATGTCCTAAATGATAATTTACTCAAGATTACAAGAATAAGACCTTACTGTACATGCCTGTAGTTGTAGCTACTTGTGAGGCTGATGGGGGAGGCTTACATAAGCCCTAGAGTTTAAGGGCAGCCTGGACAACATAGTGAGACCACATCTCTAAAAAAAAAAAACAAACAAAACCAAATGCATATTCTGTTATACATTTTTGTTTATCTTTTATGCAAAGGGAGAATATATCACAATTACAAAGAACAAGAAAGTATAAGTGTAATTTCTGCTTGAGGTGGAGGAAAAGTGTCAAGAGTTAGGGCTTCTTTTATTCTTTAAGCCAATGATTCTCTACCAGCAGTAGTGCCCTAGATGAGAACTAGCAATATATGTGGACATAAATTTTTTGTCACAAGTGGATGGTGCTACTGGCATTTAATGAGAAGATGTGAGAAATGCTTCCAGATATTCTATAATGCACCAGATAAACATGGACAGCAAAAAAATTATCTGGCCCAAAATGTCAATAGTTCCAACTTTGAGAAACACCGGTTTAATGTCTATCAGCCCTACGCCTTCTTTTGTGGATTTCTCTGTTCCATACTATAAACAAGTTTTAGTCCTCAGTCCTTGTGGTCAAGAAACAAAAAACATTTGTATTCTACACAATGAGCTGTGATATATATATATTATATATTATATATTATAATATATATATAATATGGTACAATACATATTTTAACATATATATTATATATATGTTGAATGCAACAAAAGGTTCTATATGATAATTTATTCAAGATTACAAAAATAAGACCTTACTGTACATGCCTGTAGTTGTAGCTACTTGTGAGGCTGATGGGGGAGGCTTACATAAGCCCTAGACTTACATTATATATATATATAATATATGTTAAAATATGTATTGTACCATATCTAAGAAATATATATGTTTATATATACAGTTCTAAAGGTACTCATAAATGAGTATATATATAATGAGAACTGTATATATAAAACACCAATCATAAATGTTAAAAAAAAGCAATCTTAAGAAATTTCCCACCTGCTTATCTATCTCTCATATATTCATACACCCATACTCATTTTATTGTGTTTGTTTTGTCTTCAAAGGTGGATTTTTAATTTTAATTTTTAAGAATCAGATAAACTGATCACATATGAAGGACTATTAAAATATTTTAACTTAATTATACAGTCATTTTATTGCTGAGTATTCTTTATTGCTCTTGCTATATTAAATGAGGGTACAAACCTACAAGATTAATGAATGTTACTGAAAGGCCAATATTTTCATGCAATTTTCTAGTCAACACTACATTACATCAGCTTCAAGACGGAGGCAGCAAACCTAGAGAAGCCAGATTTAGACAAAAATAAAATTTTTGTCTCAGAGCAGAGGTTGGCAAACTACAACCTACAGACCAAATTCAGCCAGCCAATCTGATGTTGTATTGAAGACTTAAATCTAAGTTCTGGAACTATGAAAATACTAGAATGTTTTAGGACATTTGTCTTGACAAATAGTTTTTGTGTAGACCTCAAAAGCACAGGCTATGAAAGCAAAAATAGGCACACAGGATCCTATCAAGCTGCAAAACTGCACAGCAAATGAAGATTATTAGAATGAGTCTGTTCTTTTAGAATCATTATGCTAAAAGAATAAAAGAAGACCTAACCTGTAGATTGTGAGAACCTTTTTCAAACTATCTGTCTGATGAGGGATTCATTACTGTAATATATAAGGAGCTGAGACAGTCAATAGTGAAAAACTAGCAAATAATTTAATTAGAAAATGGGCCAAAGATCTGAATAGACATTTCACCGAAGAAGATATAAAAATGGCTAACAGTTATATGAAGAAATGCTCAAAATCAGTATCATCAGATAAATGAAAACCAAAACTACAATGAGATAGCACCTCATTCCAGTTTAAACGGTCATAATAAAAATAATAAAAAGGAATTATGAGTGCTGGTGAGAATGTGGAGAAAAGGAAACCCTTGAAATCTGTAGATGGGTATGTCCATTAACACAGCCACTATGGAAAACAGTAAGGTGGTTCCTCAAAAGGATAAAAGTAGAACTACCATATTATCCATCAATTTCATTACTTAGTATATACAAAAGTAAAGAAATCAATATATCAAAAGGTATCTGTATTCTCATGTTTATTAAAACACTATTCACCATAGACAGAATATGAAATCAACCTCAGTGGTTATCAATACATGAATGAAGTAAATTGGTACATATACACAGTGAAATACTATTCAACCTTAAAAAATAATAAAATCCTGTTGCAGTTGTATACATGTTGTTTGCAGCAACACGTATACAACTGGAGGTTATCATGCCAAATGAAATAAGTCAAGTATAGAAAGACAAATATTGCACTTTTTCATTTATATGAGGGAGCCTACAAATATATCTCATAAAGATAAAGGTAGATTGGCGGTTTGTAAATAGTTTGTAAAACAGCCAAGTTCTATTTTTTATGTATTTCCCTTGACTGCTTTTCAGCTACAATGGATTTGAGTAGTTGCAGCAGAAACTATATAGTCTACAAAGTTTAAAACTTTACCTCTGGCCTTTTCCAGAAAATAAACATCAATCCCTGTTGTAGAGCAATGTTTTGTAAACACTAAAGTGAGTCCTTGTGGCACAGGGAGGCTGAAGCAACAGGTTTGAAGCTAGAATTGTCCCTTCTTTCCTTGAAATGTCTCCAATTCTATCTCTAGAATCTAATGTAACTTTTATAGGGTTTAAAAATCAGTGACTTAAATCTTTAAGTAGTCAGTAAATACTTGTTTTGATGATGCTAATAATAACAGTAATGATGTTAATAAAAGATATAGTTAAGAGCAACACAAATTGAGTACTTATCCTGCACTAAGTATGTATAGGAGGAAAGACATGATTCTTTCTCTGGGGGTGGCAATACAATTTTTTCTCTTTTCTTTAGGATATATAGTTAAGAGCAACACAAATTGAGTACCTATCCTGCACTAAGTATGTTTAAGAGGAAAGACCACGATTCTTTCTCTGGGGGTGGCAATACGATTTTTTCTCTTTTCTTTAGGATTTGTATTATTTTGTTGAATTTAAGGGCACACATTGTAATATGTAGTAGATATATATATATATATATATATATATATATATATATATACACACACACACACACACACACACACACACAATGTATATATTACACTGTAATATACATTAGTTAAATGTATAGTATTGACAAAGATTTATCGATGAGTAGGTGAATTAATTCTTTCCTTCTCTTTAGTTTTACCATATATTTTGAAAATACGTTTTAGATATTTTCATGTTAAGTTAATCTTTAAAATAGGCATTCAGGTTTATCCTGTGGGGATTTTCAGATATTCTTTTTTTCCTTTTTCTTTTCATTTATTTTGCCTCCCTTTTATTGAGATAAAAGTGATAAATTATAAAATAAGTTATTTACTTTGAATGATTTTTTTTACTAGTTATTTCTGTATTTAAGTGGAAACAAATAGGAGGAAAGAGAAATAGGCAATATAAATTGTGAGCAAGGATATATCTAAGTTACAGAATGCTATCAATAAAAAGGCCTTTCTTCTGACATAGAGTAGTATGATTTCCTGTGTAAGAGGATAAGTGCTCAGGTCTAAGGTCTTAACTGTTGTACCACCTTCCTTTTAAAGTCCTTCCCCACTCCTAGTGTTCTCAGCTCAGCAATTAGCAACTGTATCTACCCAATCACTCAGGAAAAAATGTTTGGCAGCATCATTATTTTGCTCTATACATTCAGTCTATCATGAGTCCTGTTAGTTTCCCTCCTAAACAACCATTACTACTACTTTGATCCAACACTTTTATCACATCTTTCTTTGTCAACTACGATTAGCTCCCAATGATTCTCCATGTTCAAACCATTGCTTTCACACAATCTGCCATCTGTAATGCAATGAGTTTTTTGAAACAAAATTATACATTTCAGTCCACTTTATAATTCCTCTCTCCACCTTCACAATTAAAATAAAAATTAATGGTTTTGTTCTGAATTATGAAGATCTAGGTGACCTGGACTGTGTCTGTTCTCCTGATTTCGTCTGAATTATCTTCACCCTTGGCTCACACCAGAGAAGCTGGCCTTCCCTTCCTTCATGCAAGGTGACTCAGTCATTTGGACTTTTTATTCTTTTCTCTGGGGATTTGCTTTCTCCTGATCCTTGCTGTATGTGTTTTTTCTAAACAGTTTAAATGAGGTTGGAGAAATACTACCATTATTCTTGGTGTGGAGATAACAATAGGTTTAGCATTTGCACTATTTTGCTGGACTTATGTACAAATATTTTAGAATATAGTTAGTTTAAATATTGTGTTCTCAGAGATGTCTTCCCCTTCAGTCCTCTATTTAGTTACTCATTAAAGAATGGCATGTTTTTTTAAATCTACTTCATTGAGGTATAATTTATTTAAATTATGTTTTCAATTTAATTACTTTGACAAATATATAAAGCCATGTAAACACCACTATGGTCAAGATAGAGAACACTTTCATCATCCCAGAATATCACTTTAGGATATTTGCTACCAATAAACTTCCCAACCTCTGCTTTCTTGAATAGACATTTCTCAAAAGAAGACATTCAAATGACAAACAAATATATGAAAAAAAAAATGCTCAGCATCACTAATCATCATGGAAATGCATATCAAAACCACAGTGAGATATTACCTAACACAGGTTAGAATGACCATTTCCAAAGGGAAAATAAATGCATGATTTGCAAATTTGGCAGTCCCCAGAATCACAGCAGATTCAGAGAGACTCTGGGGATGCCTTGTGGTCAGAACAAATTTATAGACAAAAAATAAATAAATCAATAAATAAGCAAATGATGTACAGAAATTGGAAATGAGGTACAGAAGCATCTGGATTGGTTACAGGTTGGCATTCACCTTATTTGAACACAGTTTGTACACTTAGCAGTCTATTAGGGGTTGAAATATGGCCACTGGGATTGGTCAAGACAGCTATTGTTAAGGATGAACACTCCTAAGTTAGGTTCTCAATCTTGTCAACCTATTAAGCTAGGTTACAGTTCATATACAAGAACTCAACTATAGTAGTGTGGAGTCCTGCTCAGGCCATATTTAAGTTGCTTTGACAACTCCCCCCTTTCAGTCACTTTCTCAATTTTGAGTGCTTGACTAAAACTACAGTCACTGATATCACTATCAGCATCATAAATGTACTTATTTGGTCTTGAAACCCACTATGAAACAGTAGAACAGTGGGTTATACTGTTTTCATCATTTTGGGTTTCTGGTCTCAGCATATCATTCATAGGTTACTGTGTCCTCATGGTCACACATTTTTTTCAGCTTTTGTCATTCCAGTTGAATAGAGACCATTTGACATTCTAGAGATGGCTTCATGCAAACACTTAGAGAGAATATAGCACACCAGGGAGACTGCTATTATGACTATCAGGAGGATAATACCAAGAGTTTGGAGTGCTCCTTATGGAGGGCCTCCATTAACCAAACCACCTAAAATCAAATAGATCAAAGAATGAACTAGATTGAGAGTTTACTCACTTAACTCAGTGGTCTTTTTGTTAATCAATGACAACCAAATCTCTATAATATCTGATGTATTTCTCAATAGGCCAGACATGCCAGCAGCTGCATAGATACTTCTCCGTTTAGCCAATTCTACTCTTTAGGATAACTTTCACAAGAGAATTTACAGTTTGTTGTGTAACCATAGCCTTTACAGTAGAATCTGGTATAGTGCCTATCATGAGAGATACATTTTAAATCATTGCTTCTTTTACTTCAAACCATGGAGAACTGACCTAACAAATTATGTCTCTTAGAAGAGTGAAGTCTTATTGGCAATGTTCTCTTTAATTCATGATGTGAGTTAAGAGGAGTGAACCAATGTTCTGTTTCTAATTATGAGGCAACATATGTACTATTAAAGTATTCTCCTATATTGGGCTTTCATTTTATATCTATCAAGATATAAGTTTATTCATGTATAAGACTGGCTAAAAAATCATTTACAAACAAAAGTGTATCCCATAAGTGCACACAACAGGTCCTCTTTTCATTTTATTGTTCATAGAGGCATAATTAAGAAAAAAATTCAAAGATAAGTCTCATGATAGGAGAAGTCTTGATCTGTGATCTTTGGAAAAGCTGTTCACATCAAAGATGCCATCTTCTTCTGATGAGAAATTTCCCTGGTTAGTTTCATGTTAAGGGTTCCAATGGGTGTACAGTTACAAGAGTGTGTAGGGACTCTTCTTAATTGTGAGATTATGAACCCAAAGTTCAAGGTCCTGAAGATTTGCTGTAGTGTGGATGGCAAAGACAGTCTTCCTCTGATGCCCTCAGAAGATCCAATTTTTAGCTTCTAGACTGTGAAAATCTCAGTGAACCATAAAAACGTTTTTAACTTGGTGAAAATACACTATAGCATAATAATCTACTGTTATAACATCAGCCCTCTTTAATGGGAAAGCTTTTATACAACAAGAAAACATGCACTGAAAATGACAATTGGATTAAACCCCTTAATAAGTGTCCCATCAGATAGCCAAATGTACCTGAGCTTTGATTGTCTTCCCAGGAATATGGATTTAATAAATCAAACATTGGTTATATACTATTTTAGTAATATGTAAGTCACCACACCAATATGTGTTTAATTTGGATCATTTTATCTGTTCCCTGATGAGTCATTAAATGGAGACCCTTTAATAACAAAAGTTTTAAGGGCTCAGAAGAGACAACGTGGCCACCCTGGTTCTCCATGAGTCCATACTTAACATTGGACTTATATCTTCTTGGATACAAGTTGTTTCTCTAATTTAGGTGCATAGCACTGTTAACTGATAGGTTACTATAGGGAATTTGACTTATTCAAATTGTATATCTAAACAATTTTAGTATTGGCTGATTTAGCATGAAAATCTGAAAAAGTATTTCCTTGGTATTTAATTAATTTTTGTTCTACTTGGGTTAACAGTTTTATAAACAGGTCAGTCTTTTTATTAAAATTTCAGGAATTATTACCCAGTATAATTCTTCGGGAGTTGGGGAATTCATGGGGAATTCTTAATCATGCTATGATTTAAAAGTTATTAGAAACCTGTATTCATGAGTGCTTTTCAGGGTTATTTTTATCCTTTTATGGATCTCCTAAAAGACATCATATTCTAGGATTTTGTGTGCTTGTGAAGATTTCAGAAACTGCATCAGCATTATGCAACTAACTGCAGAAATGATTTTAAATAGTCATGGTAAAGACACAATTGACAAGGAAATTTGGCTATGTCTGTTATCTATAATAACATCAGAATCATAATTATTATTGCTAGCATTTATTCAGATATATTAGAATTTTAGAAATCTTATACAATTTTGGAACATGTATTAACATCTATCATTATAATATAATATGAAGAAACTTAACATTTTTTATTTTGACAATGCTTTCTGTGTATCTAAACATGTAAAATAATAATGTTTACCTCTCATTTGAGTGCTTCAGAGGCCCTCTCTAGCATTATAAAATTAAAGGTCAGAAAATTTTGAAGCTGAAATTTGATTTTTAGAATCTTATGTTAGAGGTTTAAAACACTCAATTTTATAAAATTGAATTCCAGGTTACCACAAGTCATTCATTTAGCCAAAATGATGACTCAAAAAATTTAAAAAGACAATCCTTTACTGATTGATAGAGGGAAGAATTAGCTTTCCAAACAATCCATCTCTTGTCTTTTCTTCTCTTTTCAGTAGGTTATTTAAAAGGCAAACAAAAATATTTCATTTACTTTAATATTACATGAAAATCTTGTTCAAGAGATAAAGCCAAATTTTACCATTGCACTAGTGTACTGTTAATGTCAGCCCTGATTTTTAATAAAACCTTATATATAAATCATCAATTTTAATTAGTTTTATCATAAGGTGAGATTCTCATAAACAGTTTTGCAAAAGAGCAGTAGGTGCTCTAAGAACAACCTGTTATACTTTTATTCCAATGTTTTATTCCAATGTTTAATTTACAGATAATTCAATGATACCCCTTTAACCTTATTCATGTTACACACAGAATTTCTTTTTACAAGATTAAATTTTCATAAACCTTCCACAACTTGTTCAAACCTTTAGCTTTATCTTACCTAATTTGAAACAATCCTTTAACCCCTTAAACTAGGCAAAAATTTACATTTCCATGCCTTCTAATCTTTTCTGAAAAGCATATTTCACTTTTCTCACTTTTGCATGTAAAACTATGTTTTCAGTAGTCTCAATTACATGTTACAATGGTAACTCTGAGCAAATTTTCCTTTTGGTGCATAAATTTCCTTTTATGAATTCTCTCATGACTTCCACAGACATGACATGCTTGGACTTTCTGACTTGTTGTAAATATTCGTCTTTTTAAACTACCAGTTATTTTACTTTAGGATATGAATTTGCCATTCAAGATTCTCTCTTACATAAAATCTCTTTTCTTTATAACCTTCTGAACATTGCTAGGGCACATGGCTAATTCTACATGTCCCTAGGCTTTCTTTAGAATGTAACACTCCAAAATAAATTAAACAATTTTTAAAAGTCAAAGATGCAGTTTATGGCCTTAAAGCATTTAGCAAACCTAATATCTGACCTGAATTATTTACAACAAATGTTTTTATTTTGCTAATAACCTTTAAAGCTGTTTTAATTTTCCAAAGATTACTAAAGTTATGTGAGCTAAAATGCATTACAGTTTTAATTTTTCTTTCAAAATATTTGATTTCAATATTTATTTTTCTTTAATCCAGTTAATTAGAGCTCTTTTATATAAACATTACAAACACACACACACACACACATATATATATATGATATATATATATATATGATATATATATATATATGATATATATATATATATATATATATCAGACAGAGAGACAGAAAAGATCCAGTAGTTGTAAGGTATTTCATTTACCAGTTTCTAGGTTTCTTAATTGGATTACTGACATTAGGATGGAGTCCTTGGAAGAAATGGCTAGGAAAACATTCAATTTCCAGGGCCTAACAAGCACACACAGCTGAAAGTTACAACAGAACTCCAAAAATGAAGGGTAACATTTTTGTACCAGATGCTGGATCCCAAAAAAGAGGGAATTAGCCCATCTCCATGGGAGTCTTCTTTCTCACTAGGGAGTGGGGCCATTTCCATAATGTCCAGGTGGCCAACAGCATGCTTCTCTAAACCAAACATGCAAAGAGCTGAATATTTCCCCTGTTACTGCCATCAGTCATCACTAAAAGTACATTTCCTACTTAGTTATTAAATATCAAAGGCCTCTCTTAATATAAAGTAATCTTGATTACTTCACAAAACCCTTGGATAATGCAAAACAGAGCAAAGCCTTAGATTTTTATAGGGATTTATTTGCTTTTAATTCCTGGGGTTTCATGAGGAAAACAGAGGTTTGTTTGTTTGTTTGTTTCCAAAAAAGTTTCTTTTGTGCCTCCTCTGTTTTTGCCAAGGAGTCCTAAACTATCAGAACTTATCTTAGGTCCTCTCATGTGTGCATGAAGAGTGGCAAGACTGAATGGATAAAAATAATTCAGTGAACTTAGAAGAAAAAAAAGTATCTTTCCTAAAAACATTCAAGAGTGGAAAAAACATAAAGGCCTTTTAAATATGTATATAGCTTGGATATCCACTTTTAATTAAGCTGACTTTTAAACATAGTACTCTTTAAATAATTATTTTTATTGTTTTATTACTTGACTTTAGCCATGCCAAGCAGCCAATATTTCTGGCTTTTGAACTTTAGCCAAGGTAACCTCCTAGGTGCTCAGAGAAAGGAAAATTCAAGAGGGTTTGTGGAGAAGAAGAGAATCAACAAATTGTAAAGGCTACACAGATATCAAACCAGAAGGGACTCATTCCTTAAGTCAGGAATCGAACCTGGATGGCCAATGTGAATTGACAAAACCCTTAGCTGCTAAGCTGTAGCATTGGGCAGTCTCCATTGCCCTTCCCAGAAGAAGTCTAGAGTAGTTAATTTTGAGCTTGAAAAGGCTTTTAACTAATTTTTAGGGCCAATTGGTATGAACCCTAAAATTCCTGTTCCCTGGAAGGTGGAGACCACAATAAAATACCTCCACATGGTTACAAGGTCAAGCTCCCAAGGACATAAAACAAGATAGAAGCCTAATCCAGTTTGTTTGTTTATTTGTTTGTTTCAAGGAACTGTATCCAAGTTTGTTACTGAACAGATTGCTGTGTAATCTTGAGACCCAAGTTTACAGGGTCCTAAATCCATGTTCTATCCGTAGTGTACCCCTCAACACAGAAAAACATATTCATAGCACAAAATACACTGGATTTTCTACAGCTTAAAATGAGCCTCAGAATTATTTTTCTCATTAATCAAAACTTTACAGAGGAGATAAACAGTGATTTTTACCATTCATTCAAAAGGTTTGCAGAGAGGCCAGAAGTCTGACTGGTAAGATATTCTTACTCATTTTTCAGCATGCCAAACTTCTGGATTCCCTTTCCCTGAGCAGCCCTACTGACCTAGTTCACCATCCTATAATCTTGGAGGCCAAGCTGCAACACAAAAGACAGTCTTTTCTTTTCTTTCTTTCTGTCTCTCTTTTTTTTAAATACACTTCAGTATGTTGTTGTTCATTTGGAATGTTCCACTCTAAGTTATCTTTAGTAACTTTTCACCATTTCAGTAAGACTTTGCTACATCTCAGGCCTTATGTATAAGCTGGAGAAAGCTCAGTTTTCCCAGAAATTAAGAATCCCATTTTGACCTAAAATATTGACTTTACTTTCAGATTTGATTAACTTAACCGATGATTTCTTTTTTTATGTAAGTGTTCAAGAGAAATGAAACAAAGGGGTTGAACACGAAAATCCCCACAAATTTTGAAAAGCCAAATTTACATCCCCTGCAATATTGCCGTTTGGTACCAGTTTATTTCTGACCCAGTTACATGTAAGAGGCCTCTAACTGGATCTAACTAAGACAGTTAATTACAGGATCAAATCTCATCCTGGACACAGTTCAGTTTCTGTCACAACTTCCAAATCCAGTTTGGAACAGAAGAAATTTGCTCAAAAAAAGTTGGAGACCTCAAAACAAATGTATGGAACTCTAAAATTTGAGAAAGTACTTTCCATGATCCCCAGCTGCTCTGAGAGACCAAAGGACACAAGTGGGTCCAGCAGGTTCTTTTCTTGTTCACTCAGCACTCCTGGGGGTCTTTAGAAGGTCTACTTCAGACCCCGTTTCTGACACCATCTGTTGAAAGAAAAGCATTAGCCAAATTCAATGTAAAAGAGTTTAACTGAGCAATGAATGATTCATGAGTTGGGCAGCCCCTGGAATCACAGCAGATTCAGAGAGGCTCCAGGAATGCCTCATGGTCAGAACAAATTTATAGACAAAAAAGTGATGGACAGAAATTGGAAGTGAGGTACAGAAACAACTGAATTGGTACAGGTTGTTGTTTGACTTATTTGAACAGATTGAACACTTAGCAGTCTATGAGTGGTTGAAGTATGGCCACTGGGATTGGTCAAGACTCAGCTATTATTATAGGCACACACTCCTAAATTAAGTTTTTAATCTTGTCTGCCTATTAAACTAGGTTACAGTTTATAACCTAGTTTAATTTGAGTCCACAAGGAGTCAAATAGAGAACTACAGAGACCTTCTCAGATCATATTTAGTTTGCTTTAACAATTGTAAAGAAAAGGGAACCTTTGCATGCTGTTGGTTGAAATGTAAATTGGTACAGCCATTATGGTAAATAACATGAACATTCCTCAATAAATTTAAAACAGAGTGACCATATAATTCATGAATCTCATTTCTGGATATATATCTATGGTAAATGAAGTCATTATCTCCTACATTCATTGAAGCATTCTTCACAATCATCAACATATGGAGTCAACCTAAGTGTCCATAAAGGGATTAGTGGATTTAAAAGTATTCTATATTTATATATAAAATATTATATATATATATATATATGTATACACACACACACACACACACACACACACACACACACACACACACAAGAATATCATTAAGCCATTTTTTTTTAAATGATTCTACCATTTTGGAAAACATGCAAATTGGAGGACATTAAAGTAAATGAAATAAGCCAGGTGCAGAAAGACAACTGCATAACCTCACTAATATGAAGTATTTAAAATAGTCAAACTCATACAAACACAATGTAGAATGTTGGCCAAAGGGTAAAAAATTTCAGTTAAACAGAAGGAATAACATTTTAGAGCTCTATTGTACAACTTTTGGATGACTATAATTAATAATGTATTATACATTTCAAAATTGCTAATAATAGATTTTAAGTATTCTCACAACAAAGAAATGAAATGTATGTGAGGTTATATATATGTTAATTAGCTTCATTTAATTATTCCACAAAGTCACAAAGTATACCCATATCCAAATATCACATCATACTTCATAAATATATTTAATTATTTGCCAATTAAAATCTAAATAATAAAAATAACAAACAATAAACTAAAACAGTTTTTAAAACTTTCCCTACCTTGAGTCTATGGCAATAACTGATTTGCCTTCAAATATATGAAATCATTCAATATGTTGTTTTTGTGTCTAGCTTCTTTTATACTTTATTATTTTTTAGGTGTTCATCTATCATGTGGAAATGAAAGTAGAGTATATTTTATTTTGTTACTTTTCATGTATTGTATGAATATATCACCAATTTGTTTATTCATTCACAAGGCGATGGTTATTTTACTTGTTTTCTGTTTTGGGCTATTATGATTGAAATTGCTTGCTATAATTACTTATTCTCATGTGACACAACTTTGTATTCCCATCAGGAACTGCTGAGTTGTGTGATTAAATGTGTATGTAGCTTTGAAAGAATCTGCCAATATGTCATATATTCTATTTCATGTTAAAATTTGTGCATGGTATGTGAAAACTGTCCAGATACATTATTTCCTATAAAGATATGGGAACTCATACTTTGGAAATACCCTTTTTTTAACCAGTGAATTACCATGTTGGCCAGGATGGTCTCAATCTCTTTACCTTGTGATCTGCCCACCTCTTCCTCCCAAAGTTGTGGGATTACAGGTGTGAACCACTGTGCCTGGCCTTCAATGAATTACCTCGCTACCATTGTGAAGAAACACTTATCCATAAGTGTGCAGGTCTATTTCTAGATTCTGTGTTTCATTCATTGCTCTACATGTTTTTCTTTTCTTTATTATATACATTAATAGTGAGTCTCAAAAGCACATATTGTGTGCCTTCATTTTAGTACTTAATTTCTAAATTTATTCTTGCTATTCTAGACCCTTTACACTTCCATATAAATATTTAATTCAGCTTGTCAATTTTTATGAAAACACTTTTTGGGCTTTTGATTGGAATTTTATTAAATCTATAAATCAAGTTGAGTGGAATTGACATCTTAGCAATATTGAGTCTTCTGATCGAGGAGCATGGTTTATACCGTCATTTATTTGGGTCTTATACTTTTTATTAAAGTTCAATGATTTCATGGTTCTGACTGTACAAGTCTTACAGATATTTTATTAAATGATTTTTAAAAGTTTTATATTTTAATTCTTTGCTTAAGGCTTTGTTAAAATGTCAATTAGTTTGTTTTCATTATTTACAGATCTTATCGCCATCTGGTATTTATGTGTTGCTGTATTTCAAAACCTACAATATATTTCCCTTTTTTATCTCCATTGAAATCATTAAGTAAGCTTCATCATAACAAGTTCCTTTTGTATCTTGATCACTACTATATCCTCAGTCCTATAAAAGTACTGGTGCACAGTAATTTCTCAATAATGATTTATTTATGAATGAATGTGTTGTACATGTGACCTTGTAAAATTATCTACTCTTTCTAGGACTTATGCTTACATCTATATCTATATTCATATACATATAGATATATAATATACATATAGATATACATATATGAAACATACATGTTAATAATATAATATTGTACTCTAATATATATGGACTGCAATGTAACAATAGTATTTACTCTCCTTAGGTTTTATTACTGTGATTTTTAAATAGAATTCTCAGCGTGGCCTGAAAGAAAGCATTTTACAATTTCTAATGTTTATAATAAAACTATCAAATACATCAGCATTGCTATGGCTGATCGACTGATACATATCGCATAATTGTTGTAGTTTAGCTCTTTCTAGAATGAAATGGTGTCATTATTTTTTATGTTAGTTCTCTGTTGAACTAGATTGAAATAGATTGTTGAACTAAATTAATTACAGCTTTAAAAAATGATAAGGAAGTATTCATTTTTAATAGATTTTATAGCATATTAATTCACTCTATCACTAATAAATACCCCCAAATTTGTTTATTAAGTATGTGGAAAAATTTAAGCTCATATTTTAAGTAAACATTTTAATTATAAACTTGGGACTAGTTCTCTGGGACTCTTAATCCTGAGTCCAATGTTATTAGTAACTTTCCATTTTGTAAAAATATCTCATTTTTATTTTAAAAATCATTTCAGTTCATGTTTTCAGAAATATAGATATTAAATAATTCTACCTTCTCATCTCAGCAATGATATATGGTATGTATGTTTTTTAAATCAAGAAACAAGTGATATTTCACTAAAAAAAATTACAAAGATATATAATCTTTGATCTACACATTTGGAAAAACAAACTCTGACTCTATTTCACAACTGCAAGTGTGCAACCTAAATATGTATGTATACACACATATATATGCGTGCATATAATTAGATGGATGTATAGATAGATAGGTAGGTAGGTAGATAGATAGGTAGGTAGGTAGATAGATAGATAGATAGATAGATAGATAGATAGATAGATAGATAGATAGATAGATAGATAAAGAGTTGTTGCTTGTTTAGAACTTCAGCTTGGAAAGAAATGGAACATTTGGAATTTGAATGCAACCACTAGATGGTGCCATGCATCCTGAACATGAGAAATGTCAAACACTAGGAGAATGACAATTTGGAACCTTGTGTTACCATGGTGATCTACTTGGCTGTGGTTGTTTTTCCCTAGGTCATTTTTCCTCTCTCTATCCTTTCTAAATACATGAATTTACTTTTTTCTGCACATGGTTATACACTGTGCCAGTGGAAAAATAAATAAGAAATGCACTGACTACCTTCAGCATCTCTATTTGTAATGACCTATGCATGTAGCTAATAAGGAGGTTAAAAGGAAGTTTAAGCCATGCTATTTGTCATGACAGAATCTACAATCTAGATTAAGACATAATATAGGACAAGTAAAAAACCAAACTTGCAGTATCAGGAAACATTTGCTTGTGTATTGAATTGGAGCTCTTCTTGGTAAATGTGGTTAGATATGTAGAACCCTATGTGATAAATTAAGGGCATGACTCTTTAATCTAGTGTGTCATTAATTTGCTGTGTATCTTGAAACACTTTTTAAAATTTCCCTGTTTTCACATGTGTGTATTGGCTAGAGTAATCTCTGGTCTCACTCAAATCAAATATAATGATTTTTACAATGCTATAGGAAAAGCTTACATATCATTTTAGGCTGTAATAGAAAAAGTATCATGAAGATTTCTTAAAATGTACTTCATATTTGAAAATGTAAAGTTTTGAAGAATAAGCGGTATTTGGACCAGCGAAGAGAAAAGAAGATAAAGCTTGTTTAACCTAAGTTCTGATATGGAACTTTGGCAATTTATATTAATTGTGAGGTGAGGTGTATTTCTTCAGCTAAAAATATTTAAGCGTTTGTTTGGAAAACAGAATGAGAACATGGGAGGGACAATGATAATATCCACAATATCTTAAATATGGTTAGATCCTGAGAGTCGTACTGATAAGATAAAAACAAAGTTAAAATGAATTGTGTAGAGAAATACCTTAAAAGTTTAGATGCCTCATAAACCAAAATAAATGAGAAATGTTTGGAAATCTTGTTACAGCATTATTATTTAAAAAAATGTAGCTCACTTATTTTCAGTGTGTGTGAAAACCTTCTGCAGTGAACTAAATGTTCATGTACTCCCAAATTCTTATGTCAAAAACGGAATTCTCAGTGTGATGACATTTGGAGGTGGGACCTTTGGTAGGTAAGTAGTGTTAGATGGGGCCCTGTTGGCAGAATTAATGAATGCCTTTATGAAAAGAGGACAACCTAACTGGGCAGAGGGCCCTTACAGCACCTGACCCATGCCTCAACCCTAATATCATAGATTCCCAACCTCCAGAACTGTGAGAAATAAATGCTTTTTTGTTTAAGCCATCTAGTCTGTGATATTCTGTTATAGCAGCCCAAAGTGACTGACATATTCAATGTTTCATAATCAACTGAGTTAGGATTGGAGCTTCATTGGCTCCACCTGATGCCTGTGGTAGACATTCCATAACTAAATCTCTAATGAAAGACCAAGTAAGTGAGTAAATGAGGAGGAGAGTAATGGATGAGCACATAGGGACGATTAAAGCCTTCTAATATAAAGGAGGTTGAGTTCATTGCAATCCAGTGGAGTAAGCATATTATATAAGGTAGAGTCCTCACTTATGTTCCTTTCACAAAGCATTATATAATTCAGCATATGACTTCTTTTTAAATTTTTTCCAGTCTCACATTTTAAACTCTCAGAGAACCATTCATTAACAACTCTATTGTAAGTACTTCACTCTCTCTTACTACCCTACTCATTTCTCTTACTACATATGACACTGAGTAATTTTCTCATATATTTTTGAAGTTTCTTATTTTTTTCCTACCCACCCCCACCCCCTCCAACTAGATATAGAGGATACCATTCAGTGATTTTGTTTTTCAGTTAGTCACTTATGAGGCTTGGAGCTGGAATGTAAAAATTCTCTTTCCCAGGTAAAGATGAAATTTCTCTACAAATTGTTCCTGCAAAATAACCTTAGAAAATGGAAAACAAATATCCATTAAACCGTGAAGATACTAAATTATATTAAATGAACTTCTTACCCACAGAGACTTTTTAATAATATGCACTTAAAAACAAAAGTATAATACACTCAAGTAAAATCACACACTTCAAATAAAACACTAAATGTTTATACATATCCTCAGATATTTTCCTAGTGCTCTTTCCTCGTCAGCACTCCTCAGAGGTAACTATTATTCTAACTTCCATAAACAGAGATTAGATTATATTGGTTTGGAACTTTCTGTAAACCAAATCATAAAATATCAATTCTTTTGAGTCTAGCTCCTTTTGTTGAAGATAATGTTTTTGAGATTGATCAATATTGTTTTGAGTGTCAGTGTTCTTCTATTCTTTGTATGGCTTAATGATATTCCATCTTAGGAGTTTTCCATACTTTGTATATTCATTGTATGTAGATAAACTTATATGTTTCCCAGTTTAGGGATATTTTGAGTAAAGCTGCTATGAATGTCCTTGTACTCACCTTTTTCATCTGTATGCTTTTCATAATTTCTTTACATATTTGGGTTTTAGACATACATATTAGACATTTTGACTATGTTACCTATCTTTCCTTAAATTCATCCTTTTTGTTCTTTTTCTGCTATTTTGCAGAAATTTGATAGAATATTTGCTGTTAACCTGTTTTGGAAATTACTAATCCTACTTCCTGCTCTGTGTTGGTTGCGGTTAAATTTGTCCATTGAGGTCTTAATTTTATTTATTGCCTATAACATTTCTGAAATGTTTGATTGTGTGTTGGGGGGCGTGTGGGTAGTTGAGTGGGTTGTGCTCTCCTTTACATTCCTCTATTTCTAATGTACCATTTACTCATTTATAGTTATTTTAAGGTCCTTGTTGACAGATAAAATTCCTCGAATTATTCCTGCAAAATAACCTCAGGAAATGGAATATTACTGAAAAATACATATCTATTAAACTGTGAATATACTAAATGATACTGAATTTACTTCTTTACCCACAGACACTTTTTAATACTATGCATTTTAAAAATAAAGGTATAATACACTTAAATCACATACTTCAAATAAAAAACGAAATGTTTACATCTCCTCAGATGTTTTCCTAGTTCCCTTTCCGAGTCGGTACCCCTCAGAGGTAACTATTATTCTAACTTTCATAAACAGAGATTAGTTTCTGGTCATTTCTGGTCACTAATACTTTATTTTGATTCTGTCATAAGCTTGGTGTTAGGTTTCATCACAGTGGGTCCATATGAACTTTGTTCTTTTTGGTGGGTACAGACTATATCTCAATGGGTTGGCCTTATGCTTAGGGCATGGTCTTTCTGGAATCTCATTTTAAACCTAGTAGTGTTCACAAAACTTTCTTTATTTTGATTGGATTGGAACTTCAATGTCTCCCCAATGCTCTGAGACATTTTTCTGCTTTCGGCATCTCAGCACTGTTCTCTGCTAGGACTTCCAGAGATACACTTCGCTTGTTAACAGTTTAGAAGTTGGTCCAGGATTCAAACTGAGCATTCATTCATATTGTTGATGTTTCTTCTCTATATCTTTATTCTCACCATTCTACGTCCAAATCCCAATAACTTCTGTAACCCATACACACATATTTTTCCACTTGCTAATCTCTGATTGGGATCTAGTTCCCTGGATTATGATTTTGGAAATGTCCTTAAGGAAACAGCAAGGAGATTAAATGCTTCCTGTGTTGGGTGCTAATACCTGCAAAGAGTTGTTAAAAGTATTTTGTCTAGCTGTTGTAGTTTGTTGGAGCAGAAGGCTAAGTCTAATAACTGTTAGTCTGGAATGAAACCTTTTCTAAGAAATCCTAATTTGTAAAATAAAAGTCATAGAAAATATATCATATTTTTTACATTGTCTGTTCATTATTTTTTAACAAATATTATAGCACCTTTATTTGCAAGTAACTTTTAACCACTGAGGATACAGATGTAGAAAAACAAGTATAGACCATATCTAGGTGGAGACTGGCTAGAAAAATATCCATTAAATAAAAATCTACAGAAGGATATTCATTCCAAGTATTATAAATGAAACTTAAAAATAGAGCTTACTGAAAATGTATAATACAGAGACTCCCCAAATCAGTATATAAATACAAGGAAGTTCATCAAATTAACCTCTTATGGTTTCTTAAATTTACTATAGAACTGCATGCATCTATAATAATTTGGAGAGAAGTCATGTAAGTGAAAGTGGGCAGTGTGTTTCTTGCAGCTATCAAGAATACATTTTTAAAGGGTCTTGAAAACATTTTCTTATTCATAATGTGAAATATCAATATATAAGCTGAAAGAAAATTATATACTTAAATTATACTGTTTTCTTCAGATTATTAGTTTGGTTTTTATACATTTGAAAGAGGCAAGTAAATGTATTTAGGTGAAGTGCTGCCTATAGGGACCAGGTATGACATATGGTTTCTAGATGAACATTGTTTCTCTTGGGGGATAAAACAGTTTCATAAAAACATTTTTTGGAAGATGTTTTTCAAAAGTCTGTGTTCATTGGAAAAGTACATTTCGTTGTTTGAAAATGATAAACATTTCTCACAACAATTAAGCACAAACTCGTTTTCCAACAGCCTCTTCTGTACTTTTTACAAAAGTAGAAATTTAACACGTTTCACATGATAGAAGATAATATATGTAATTTAGTAACTCAAATTGAACATTTTAAATAACATTTAAACCATTATCCATTCAGGTCTTAAAAACTGAGTCATCATTTCTTCAATCACTATTTTACCATCAAATAGTCAGACTTTATATTGTTTTTGTTTCTGTTTGTGTTTTAGAGACTACCACTATGCTAGAGTTTTAAGGTTACCATGCAAACCAAAGTTATGGCTCCTGTTCCCAAAAGAAGCAGTATTTTCAAGATACTGAGAAGCAATCCAGAAAACTAAGAGTACCTATAAATTGCCAAATTGTGTGACATAAGATTATGGGCAATATAAATTTAAAGAATTAAGAATGGAGAGAGGCTTGAAAGGCTTAGATTTGTCGGAATGTTTTGGTTAAGCAGGTAAGAACAGAGATAGCTGTAACTCAGATTATGATTTAGTGGAGGTTGAAATGAAATAAATGACTTTAGGAAAGGTTAGTTCTTTGTTCTCTGATCTGGGAGCACCTAAATGCTTTTTGTCATGGAGCAGGGACTAGCCCCATGTATTTGCTCTGCATTCAATCCTACAAACTACTCAAGAGAAACTCATTTCAGGACTCATATATCTTTGATGAAAATTCTTTTGATTTGAAGCATAACAGATGAGCTTAATTGAAAATTTTCAGAAAATATATAGCAGGCTGGTAGATGACATTTACTTGTAATAGCTTAAGTTGACTTGGCCAGGTAAAATCGAAATTCCAACGAGTAAGTTTTGTGACTCTGAAAAAAATCTCAATTTCATCCTTAATTATCACCTCAGGAGACTACTGGGAATATCCATTCTCTGGAATTTAAGGAGCATAAGACCTGGTTGGAAGGTTGCTGCTATGCTGGCTAAGGCCAGCTGGGTAAAGAGGAAGGATGCACTGTTTCTTCTGTAATCAAAGAAAGCATTCAAGTAAATAATGTGGACTTAAATGCATGGCTCTACCTGGAGCCATGAGGGTCTATGTCCAGGATGGGCCCTTAAAGGTACTGGATAACCTGGCAGATGGGTGGACTGCCAGGATCATAGTGACTGTACTTGGGAGTCACAGATTCTCACTATTTAGAGAAAGTATGATCAAGTATTGCACAAATCATAATACTTTAATTTTGCTAATCCTCAGAGGTTTTATGATGAGTAAGATGTGAATGAAAGCGATAAGTGCCATTTCTGGGTTTTGCTCAGAAATTGTTTCAGTTTTGGCTCTTCTCCTTCCTCATTTGTTGAAATTCACTCAGGGTGGTTGGTAAAATATTAGGGAAATATTAGGAAAAGTTATAGATTACAGTCTCAAACCTTTTGGAAGCCTGCTGAAAGTTTTTATTGGAACAGGCTTAAGGCAGCTGGTTCATTTACATTAGATTAGGGAAAAGATGGGGATTAATAAGAGGCTTTTCCAGTTAAGTCTGTTTACCCAACATCCCTTTGTCTCTACTCTGTTTACTCATGTTAACTGTGTGCTGGATGGCCCTTTCAGGGAGAGATACGAGGGGAATTACCCATTAACAGGGTATATTGTTGGCCTTGGAACATAAAGATTTTATTATTTATAAAACCACTCTTTTGATCATATTAATGATCCACAAATGTGTTGACTTAGAACCTCTGTTATGAAATCTTTACTAAATAAATGTGAGAATTGGACAGGGGGTCTTGGTCAATTGGCTGCAGTTGCTCTCTAAAGCAGCTGAGGACATCTCTAGTCCACTTGAATCACTGAACCAGGTGTGAGACTACCTTTATTCATCTGTCGTTGAGTCAGGGTCTGCAAGACAGATCTCAACAGATGGTGATTGACATCTCACTCATTGACTGGGAGATTACAAGTGTTACAGTAGCTACCTGGGACCCATAAATGGAAGCTGCATATTGAGATTAGCAGAGCTGCTTACCTATAGTCTATTTTGGGAAAGAGAAATAAAGTTCTTTTTTATTTAAGCCACTATAATTGTGTCTGTATATTGTAGCACTTTAGCTTATAACCTTAATAGTAAACAATACAAAATATCAAACCTGTGTTTGTGCATATTCAATATGGTTTTTCATTGTTTTTTTTTTCTCCTAGAGCAACAAATTTGTTCAAATTTTCTTATTATAAGTTAAACCTTTCCTCTTCGTACCACCATTTGTATCTCTCTGCTAACCCTACCAATATTGAACATCAACATCAACATCAACATTTACATAATGTATCTCCTCATTTGAGTCCTCAAAAATATCTTTTCTCAAGACATCCTGTTAATTTCCAAATTTTCATCCCTGATTCTCCTGGTTTTCTTAATATAGCCTTGACTATGCTTCTCATTCTCTTTACTTTGCCTCTACTTGCCTTTTATTTCCTTTGACTATTCTTCTACTTAAATGGTGGGCCTCTCTGATTGTTTTCCTTCTTCGTTTAACTCCATATAATTTAATTTACTTGCATGGCTTAGACAATTAACTTTACATTGAATAAGAAGGTCTTTACTTTTTCCTCAGATTTACTATAAACAAGTCGATTCCTGACTTTAAGCCTTGCTCTCTCCTTTTTTAGAACACTTCCTTTAGGAAATGCTTCTCTGTGCACTTTGTAGTATAAATCTTTTTGAAAGCCTTTTGTTTGTTTGTTTGTTGCCAATTTTATAACCCAGGAACATCCTTCTAAAGGACCTGGGGGCCATCTCTTTGAAACGTAAACATTAAGTAAGATAGTGCCCTAGTATCTTATTTGGGAGAGAGTAGGAGCCTTACTTCCATAGGCACCTTGCCCCAAGTTATAAAACTATCTTCTGTCAAGAAGGTATGTGGAAGTTTACTTTTGCATTGGATAAATCTCATTAGCAAACACAGATGGCTCAACATTTCTCTCTTACTCCAGCTCTTATATAAACCCTACTGATACTTGTTTCATCAAAGGTGAATGCAGACTGAGCTCCAGCCTCTACCCTTTTTGGATAGTCTTGAATAAAGTCTCCTTGGTATATTTAATTTTACCCAGTGCAATTGTTGCTTTGACAAAATCAATGACATTTAAATCTGTATTCTAGTTTTTGTTTTTCTCCTGAGCTCTATTTCAAATTTCCTAATGGCTGGATGTCTTCGTGACAACTGAAATTCAACATGTCCAATGATAAATTCTTTCTTTTCTGCCTTCTATTTCTATTTTTTCCTATGATAACTTTGTATATCTCCTTTCTCTCATTTATAGCAGACTTATCATGTTTACAACATATTATTAATATCAAACTTCTATTGATTCATTCAAGTTGACCTAGTAGCAGATCCCAGTATGTCTTTTTTTTCTCCTCTTTCTCTTTACTTCTAAATTTCATCTCTTTTTGGACTATTTACCATTTAAGAGATGTATCAGGTACAATCTTCTCTCTTGTCCTACTTACGTAGTTCTTAGGCCTAAGAATGCTATTTCCCCTTGTCAAATAATTAATACCATACATATTGCCATCTGTTAATTCCTAGACAACATGTTACATCTTCTCTGAAGTTTTTTCTTTTTCTCAATGAATAATTTTTTTCCATGGTACTCACAGTCACTTGATTTATAATGAGAGTGTTTTTCATATTTTCTTGTATTTTAATTTATAATATGTGTCTGCCTCATAAGATTCTAAATCCCCAAAGGAAAATAATTATATTTTATTCATTTTCCTTTTTGACATTCTAACCTTCTTTTTACACTACTTATATAATTCTACAGTATTCAATAGCATTATGAAAATTGCTAAATATTCACTTATGAAAAAAATGAAGAGTAGTCTTTACCCTGGAATGTACAGTATAGTTAGGGATAAAAATTATTATAAATAATTATGGAAATAAAAAACATGCCTTGAAAGAAAATAACAAATTAACCATGTATATTAGATAAAGTAGTCAAGAGTAGCACCTCTAAAAATATGATTTTTAGCCTGACATGTGAATAAAGGAGAAAGACCAGCAATGGGAAAAGAGGTATGTACGTAAGACTAAAAGAATGTACAGGTTTTGGGTACATGTGCAGTATGCCAAAGACTGCTTAGATGGGAAGAGATTGGTAGAATCAATAAGAAGAAAAAAAATCTTAGTGGCTACAGCTTTGTATTGTGTGCAGTATGTTTTCAAAAAAGGTAGTTAAAATGTAATTTAAAATATATATTGAGGAATGTGGATATCCCTGTATAGTTAAGAACCAATTTGGATACAGAACTTGGTAGCTCAATTGAGAGAATTTAACATAGGGGAATAGTTGGTAAAATGTCAGGAAGAACTAAAAGTGCAAATAGTGTACTGTGAGCCAACAAAAAAAAATTAACAGAGACAATTAGATACTATCCCTAGTGCTAAAGAGAGACAGGAAGAAAGGAGTATAAGAAAGAGAAACTTTTAACCAGGAGGACATGCTGAGATCAAAAACTCCCAAGGGAACTGGAACTTTAGAGAACATTGAAATATGGTGCTGCTGCAGCTGTATTGGAAATAAAGAAAGAAATAAATACTCTGACATTTCCCCTCTGCCCTTCAAAATTCTTCCAGTGTTTCATTAGCTAAACCCAGCTGAAAGTCATTTAGGAGGGTCTGTGGAATGTGTAGTATAAGAGTAGGTCTGGCAATGGATATGAAAGTAAAGAAGCAATAGACAAGCACAAGGCCCAATGAGGATATTAGAGACTAAAAATTTCAGATTCATGAATTCTTTCTTGACTCTTACAGTTTTGTTCAAAAGTCTAGTCTTCAGAATTTATCTATTAACCTTTTCATGTACTTGCAAAAATATTTTGTAACAACATAAAAAGTGATGCATACATGATAAGACCACAATTTCAATAGGTGTAATAAATGTAATGATAAATATGCATTTTAAAAATGATATAATGTGTATAAAAATAAAAACAAAGTTAAATTATGAAGATTGGAAATCCTTGGGTATGAATATGTTTTAAAAACTTAGTATTTCTAGTTTCAGATCCTTGAGGAATCACCACACTGTCTTCCACAATGGTTGAACTAATTTACAGTTCAACCAATGGTGTAAAAGCATTCCTCTTTTACATCCTCTACAGCATCTATTGTCTCCTGATATTGTAATAATCACCATTCTAACTGGTGTGAGATGGTATCTCAATGTGGTTTTGATTTTCATTTCTCTAAGTTTCGGTGATTATAAATTTTTCTTCATATGTTTGTTGGCTACATAAATGTTTTTTTTTCTGTGCTGCTCTTTTTTCAGGGATACCCTGCCCAGCATGCATAAATGTCTTCTTTTGAGAAGTATCTGTCCATCCATTTGACCCAGAAATCCCATTACTGGGTATATAGCCAAAGGATTTATGAAACATTCAATTATAAAGACACATGCATAACGTATGTTTATTGCTATACTGTTCACAATAGCAGACTTGGAACCAACCTCCATCAAGATAGACTGGATAATGTGGCACATATAAACCATGGAGTACTATGCAGCCATAAAAAAGGATGAGTTCAAGTCCTTTGCAGGGACATGGATGAAGCTGGAAACCATCATTCTGAGCAAACTGACACAAGAACAGCAAACCAAACACTACATGTTCTCACTCATAAGTGGGTGTTGGACAATGAGAAGACATGGACACAGGGAGGAGAACATCATACACCTGGGGCTGTCGGGGGGATGGGGGGTTAGGAGAGGGATAGCAGGAGGTGGGGGGGTTCGGGAGGGATAAAGTTAGGAGAAATACCTAATGTAGATGATGGGGTATGGATGCAGCAAACCACCATGGCACATGTATACCTATATAAGAAAATGGCAGGTTCTGTACATGTACCCCAGAACTTAAAGTATAATAATAATAATAAAATTAGGAATATTAATGCAAACAAGAAATGATAGACCCCTAAAAAGTTATTAGGGAGTTTATGTGTTTATGTGCATACTTGAATACACACAAATAAAGCAATTCATGAGTAAATAGCCAAAGAAATTTTCTATTTTTATTTAAGCCTAAAATTTATGTGGAAAAATGTATATTAAATTAATAGACATTTTCTTATTGATTAAATTTAATGTGAATTTAAGATAGACATATACATTTCATAGATTCAAAGTTCTAAATCACTGAATAAGAATAATAGACACTGAAAACTTTTGACAAGTATAAATAATTACAGAAACTTGGAAAATATTTCTTCAAGGATTTTATGCACTTCTAGGAACACTTTCTTAACAAAGCAGTGACTTTGAATTGTCAATAACTGTAAACAATAAGTTGTATACATTTACTAATAATTGATACTATTAGAATATAATTAATATTGTTTTATAATGTTTATACAAATGATACTAAATCAGTGTCCAATAACCAAAAAATATTGGTATCATATACCTAAAAACAGAAAATATAGACAATAGAAAATAATTGAGGTATTAATATTTTAGTTAAAAATTTAAAAATCACCCATTAATGAAGAATAATCATTAACAAAGAATGACCAAGGAAATAAAAAAGTTGTTATGCAATAATTATTCTTTACCTAAGATGTGAACTAAATTTTAAAGAGGCATTCCTGATAATTTTGACCTGCATATATTCCTGCATACAAATATATATAAATATACATACAAACATATGCATATTTATCTCATGTATAGGCAGAACAGTTCATATAGACACTACATAATGTATCAATTATTATTCAAAATATTTATTTAAATAGCAAATGAGCATAATGGGTAATGAATAATCGGGTACATTTTTTTCTCAAGACAGAATTTCATAAAATGGCATTTGCTTCTACTTATGATTACTAATCCATAGGTTTTAATAAAAGTCTAAAACTTGAAAGAATTGTAGCATGAATCATAGGATATTTTTAACCTTATAAAAGATAGCCTGAGAACATTGTCATGTATACAGTAAGTATAGAACCATTACTGCTCAAATCTGAAGATTGTGCCTAAAGAGAAAAAAATAACAAAAGCAGTATTAGATATTAATGGGAAGTTAACCATATTTTCAGATGCAGATACAGATTTTTAATCATCTATCTATTACTAAAACTATATGAGACTTAAGTATCATGTTTTCCATACTATCCTGAAAATTAAGTTTTCAAAACCATCTAGATTATTGACTCTGACTCAAATACCACCGTAATCTGCATTGAGCATTACTATATGGGTTTCTCAGTGGTTAGAAACATTATAGATTAAGAATATATCAAAATGAATCTGGAGAACATAATCCTCAGCAAACTGACACAAGAACAGAAAAGGAAATACCACATATTCTCACTCATAGGCGGGTGAGAAAAATGAGAACACATGGACACAGGGAGGGGGCCTACTACACACCGGGGTCTATTGGAGGGAATGGGGGAGGGACAGCTTGGGGGGAGCTGGGGAGGGATAGCCTGGGGAGAAATGCCAAGTGTGAGTGAAGGGGAGGAAGGCAGCAAAACACACTGCCACGTGTGTACCTGTGCAACTATCTTGCACGTTCTGCACATGTACCCCAAAACCTAAAATGCAATAAAAATTAAAAAATATATATATATATCAAAAGAGTATAGACTTCAGTTTATTTCATCTTTAATCTTATTATTTCCTTATGAATCATATTATAGGCTTTTGATTTGCATAAATATCTACTCTTTATTAAAATAAAATGAACAAAGTATTCATAAAGTACTTAATGCTAAAAGCAACATACTCTATACTAAAAATTAAACTAAATCAAACATTTACCATTGGAGTACTTTAAAGAGCAAGGAGTTCTAAATATATCACATAATCATTAAATATAATAGAAGACAAACTATAGTATTTAATATAAATGTTTAATAATTCTGACATTGGATAAAATAAATGCAAACAAAGCATGCTTATCTTATCATAGAATATTTACATCTGTGCTTGTGAGACAATTTTAAAGACACCAGCTGATTCTACATTCATTAAAGACAGTAACAGGATGACTTTAGTGAGAATACTCCTAAATTGAGAGCCGGAGGCGGTATGTATATGGTATTTTCATAAAGTTCTCTCGTAAAGGGCTTGGAAACCTTGAGAAAGACACATAATAATAATTATAACTGTGAAATAGATATATTTTTCTCATGGTTATAAAATTGTACTTCATACATGCAAACTGTGTGTAGAAAATAATTCAGTAATTTTGGAGAAGTGTACCAGAAGTTTTGTGACAGGAAACAGAGAACTCAGATTTCTAACTCCAGACTTCATTGATTATCTTGTACTTCATACAAGGCTTAGTGAAGCCCTTGATGGTGTATCCCTTTAGCATAAGATTGCTTTGATGGCCTGTGACCAACTTTTCTGTCCTCTGGAAACTGGGCCTCAGGGAAAATTATTTTCTATGTCCTTGGTTACACTATATACAAGAAGGAAAAAAAGTTGAAAAAAAAAAAATTCAGTGTTTGCTCTTCAAAATTAACTGACAAAAGCACATTAACAAGAGAAAAGCTTACAAATTGTATTTGATGTTAGGAATTTTCCATGGCATCATGGGAGGGGTCACTCATGAAGAAAAAAATCAAAGCAGCACCTCGTCTTTGAGGATTTCGTGTCATCTGAATAAGGGCTAATAAATTTATAGAGAAGTAAGACAAAAGAAGGAGGTTTCTGGACTTTTTAGGGGAAACAAATTATGGAAAGGTAGATATCTGGGAGACGCTAGTATTATTAAAGAGCTAGTCTGCACATGTACCCCAAAACGTAAAGTATAATGAAAAACAAATTTAAAAAAAAAAGGCTCGTCTGTAAGATTTGTTTTTGTAGAATCTTCTGAAGCCATCTTCATCTCTAGTGATAAGGGTTGTTCTCTTCCTCCTTGATGGGAAGAGGGAGGCACCTTCAGAGGGAAACTGTATGCCTTGTTTTCAGGCAGATGAAGGAGGGCAGAAACTTGCCCTGTCTGTTTTTTCTTGATTGCCTTCAGCTCAAGATAATCCTTATGCCAGACTGGCATATTTTTGGGAGGCATATTTTGATCCCCTACAATAATAAGATCTTTCATTACCTACTTTTAATTAATTACTCTTAACTTTCATGTTAAATAAGGCTCATAAGTAGATTTATTTTCCACCTGGAGAAACTTTTTTTTCTAACTCTGAATATCTAATTCCAGATGATTTCTGTGCTGATAAATAGTGAGTGAGTCAAATTTCCAAAATTCAAGAGATTCACAGGCATCAATGTATGTAATTGAAACTAAGCTTGAGATCTGAAATTGGAAAGGCTTCCCTAACTTGGTGACAATTTGGAAATATGGAACAGCCACATATCTAAACTTGAATATTTAGCTGTAAAACCAATAAGCATGAAGGTGTTTTGTTATGCAAAATAGCTAAGGGTATAATTTGGTTGCTTCATCACCGTACATTTTAATCACTATTATTTGGTAAGCAGGGCCCCACAACTAATTTGGTTATTAGTTGGAAGGATTAATACACTTCAACATAAAGTTATAATTAGCTAAACATTTGTTATAGCAGAATATACAGTGCATTAAGAGCAGTAAGGAGACAGGGACCAAAGCTGGAGAAGTCACACATAGGCTTCCAAGTTCTCCCCGCCTCTCTCTCTGTGAGCTTAGCATAAAATGTAATTTTTTCTTGTGAGATATTGCCACCCAAGTAGATCCACCCAAGTATTGGGGTTCAGAATTCTTAAAGATGCAAACTTCAAGCCAAGAACCAGATTTATCATTAATCTTTATGTTTTCCTTAAATATCCTGACAGCTTATTTCATCATGGTCACAATGATCGATCCTGAGGGTTTAGTATTAAATGTTTGGCTAAGGGCTACTGCCATGGCTACAGAACTAAGGAGAACTGATTAAAATTGCCCTGCTGTGTTAACTATTTGTCCCACCTACCTACAATTAGACTTACAACAACAACAAAAAATGATGTGGTAGAAGATTTTTATGTTAAAGAAAGTTTTCAGTAAATGAAGCAATGTAGTGTAACAGGGAGCAGCAGTTGTTTTAGCATACATATGGTGAAGCATCGCCTAATGACCAGGATGCATTCTGAGAAATGTGTCATTAGGTGATGTCAGCATCGTGTGAACATCACAGTGTACTTACACAAACCCAGATGCCATAGCCTGCTGCACACTTAGGCTATATAGTATAGCCTGCTGCTCCTAGGCTACAAAACTTCACAGCATGTAATATCTAACTATATCTATAATATATGTATTATACACACATATGTTTAATGTGTGTATAATATACAAATGTTTAGATACACACATACTTAGCATTGTGTTCCAATATTGAGTAACACCTGCTACTGCCCTGAATATTGCAGGTAATTGGAAAACAATGTTAAAAATGTGTGTATCTAAACATATCTATATTAGAAAAAGTATAGTTAATATATGGTATTATCTTATGGGACCATTCTTGTATATGTGGTTCTTTGTTAATCAAAATATCATTATGTGGTACATGGCTGTAATTCCTGTCTTGATCACACCAATATCTAATTGATTTGTAATGATCTTAAGTGAAGAATTTATCTCTTCCAGAATCTCAGTTTCCTCCATACTATCTACCTCATAAAAGTTTTTGGAATTAAAATAAGTCAATTTTTTGGATTCTTTGGCATTGTGTATGTATTCAAAAATGAATGAAAATTCCTGAGGGACTGACACTTAAAAACTACAAAAAACAAAAAACAAAAATGAATGAAAAATATTAAATTTTTAAACATTTCAAAGCTATCATGGATTTCACAAAAATGAAACAATTTATTTTTCTTTTTTATTCAGACCAAGTTCTTTTCATTCTGATTGCAACATTCATGTTGAAGCTCTTGTTCCTCTACAAACTAATTGAATGAAATGGTAGATGTCAGGAGGATTGAATATTTATCCTGAATTCATATGACCTTTGCTCACATACTGTGTATGTTGATCAAAATGACCTCAGGATCTCCTTAGCAGCCTCTTCAGAAAAGAGGCTTGTGTGGCCTTGAATTTCAAATGGGTTTTCAAGAAGCGCAAGGTATCTTTCCAGTTCTGTTGTGCTGCAGTGCAGGCAATCATGTGCTTCAGCTTCTAGAGGTCAGGGCTGGCTGTTTGACATGCTTTACCCTTCCTTTAGTATTTCTTTACTAAATAATTGGTTTGTTGAAATAAGGCACTTTTCCCTTCAACTTTTTGTTGTTGCTGCTGTCCTTAATTTTTACCATGCTCTGACAACTATCCAAAACATTTTTTTTTTATATTGACAGCTGATTTTTTTTTTTAATTTTTATTGCATTATAGGTTTTGGGGTACATGTGCAGAACGTGCAAGATAGTTGCATAGGTACACACATGGCAGTGTGTTTTGCTGCCTTCCTCCCCTTCACCCACACTTGGTATTCATCCCCAGGCTATCTCCCCCAGCCTCCCCCCCCGCTGTCCCTCCCCCATTTCCCCAAAACATTTTTTACACAGAACATGTCAGGTTATCATAGCATTTATATTTCTTATGTAGAAAGTACAATCTAGGAAGTCACGTTTAATTTGAAAACATGTATTTATATTGTTGGAGATGAACACTACAGTCATACGCACGTTCCTTTTAGGATAATTATCTTTAGCTAAACATTTTATTTTGTAACTGTTAAGGCCTACCTAGCTAAAGAATATATCTACCAGTAGTTAATTACGAGTCAATGTTCTTCCCCATCCTGATTGTATAAGGACTATACATTTACATAACTTACATGAACTGTATGAACTAGATATTTTTTTTAATGTGATAGCTAGTCAATTCATTTTGAACTCTGAAATCAAATTTGTAGCAATTGATCTTGCAGCTCTGAGTAGCACTAGAAAGTGTAGCTGAAAAGGAGGGTGGATTTTAGTCATTTTGTAAGAGTATGCTATTTGGAAGAGAAATTTAAAATTTTAAATGCACACATAAAATATTTATTTTATCATTTAAAGAGAAATGCAGTAGAAAAAAATTAGACATAATTATTACATATACATCACTTTTAGAAATTCATAAATCATACTTTACCTGTTTTATTCTAAATCTTGATTTTCTTCCAGAGTACTATAATTTACTTAATTATTTCATTAATATATGCCATTAGGTTCTTCCTAATACTATTCATATTTTAAACAATCTCAGGCAAATATCTTCATGAATGAATTATTTTCATTCCTTTGGACTTATAAGATAATCGTCAAAAAAAGGATCAACAGATACATTTTATTAAAAAATTTTTAAATGTTTTATGGGCCAGGCTGAGTGGCTCATGCCTGTAATCACAGCACTTTGGGAGGCCAAAGCACCCATATCACCTAAGGTCAGAAGTTTGAGACCAGCCTGATCAACATAGTGAAACCCCATCCATCTCTACTAAAAATACATAATTAGCCTGCCATGGTGGCGCATACCTGTAATCCCAGCTACCTGAGGGGCTGAGACAGGAGAATCACTTGAACTTGGTCCGAGATCATGTTATTGCACTCCAGCCTGAGCAACATAAGCGAAACTCAATCTAAAAAAAAAAGTTTTATGACATTGTTTCTCCTTAACATTGCAATAACCTCTAATAATGTCATTAATATGTGTCCATTACAGGAAAATCAGAACAAAATAAAAATAATAGAAATAATATAAAGTGATTACTACCTGCTGGTAACTACTTATAATATGTTAAGGTAAGTATACAAATACATTTAATGCTTTTGAAACATATTGCAAAATTCTTTCATAATTACTTCTAAAAATTTGCATTATTACTCATTGAAAACTAAGCTAAATGTTTATTTGCTTTGGGAATTATCATTATTTTTGACTTTTGTTAATTGAAAGCTAAAGCATGGTCTCCATTATGATGCCTTTAAAAGCACATTTTTTCTTAATTACTTTTAACTCTGATTGTTTCATCCTCAACCCTTATGATTAACTTTTAGTTCCCAGAATAAAATGATGTTGGCCTAAATTGTAAAGTTTTCAAATTAAGAATATTTGCTACTATATTTATTTAAAGTTGTTTAGATTAAATGTGCCTTCTTTATATTTAGAATATTTGAATACCCTTTATTTCTCTATTCCTAATGATCTGCAAAGAATTGCCCAGGGAAAAATAATAGTGCATATTTTTAGAAATAAGGAACTATAGTGAGTAAAAGCAAAATGTCAGTGAAGTGTCACTCTCCTATGAAGATGTAAATCATAACTATCTAATAATGAGGAATCCTCGAGTAAGGGGTTATGAGGTTAGCTTTCGTTGCTTCTTTAAGGTAAGTTAAAATGGAAACAACTTAAATGTTTAAAAAAGTTTATAACTATATCTAAAACAAACGTGCATACTATATACATATTTCTTATTTTAAACTCAGGAGAACTCTGCATTATTTAGATGAGCAATACTTTTTTTCTTTTGTTTTTAGTTAGCTAAAACTGTTCAGGTAGGTAAACCCAATTATCCTATCTTAGATTCTTTCTGATAGAATGCAAGCATCATGGAAATGTATCTGAAAGCTGCATAGGGACAATTAGACACTGCCCTAAAAGAAAATGTTGAGGCAAATGTTAATAGATAAAGATGACAGAAAAACGAGCCATTATTTGTTTAATTTGTTTCAAGGTATCAGAAAGATACATTTATTCAACTATTTTATACCTATATTTATTTTTATTTCATTTTATTATTATTATACTTTAAGTTCTGAGATACATGTGCAGAACGTGCAGGTTTGTTACATAGGTATACATGTGCCATGATGGTTTACTCCACCTATCAACCCATAATCTATGTTAGGTGTTTCTCCTAATGCTATCTATCCCCTAGCCCCCCCGCCCCCGACATGTCCCAGTGTGTGATGTTCCCCTTCCTGTGTCCATGTGTTCTCACTGTTCAACTCCCACTTATGAGTGATAACATGTGGTGTTTTGTTTTCTGTTCTTGTGTTAGTTTTCTGAGAATGATGGTTTCCAGCTTCATCCACGTCCTTGCAAAGGACATGAATTCATCCTTTTTAAGGCTACATAGTATTCCATGGTGTATATATGCTACATTTCCTTTATTCAATCTATCATTGATGGGCATTTGGGTTGGTTCCAAGTTTTTGCTGTTGTGAACAATGCCACAGTAAACAAATATAGTGTGCATGTGTCTTTATAGTAGAAGATTTATAATCCTTTGGGTATATACCCGAACTAATGGGATTGCTCAGTCAAATGGTGTTTCTGGTTCTAGATCCTTGAGGAATTGCTACATTGTCTTTCACAAGGGTTGAACTAATTTACACTCCCACCAGCAATGTAAAAGTATTCCTTTCTCCATACACTCTCTACCATCTGTTTTCCTGAGTGTTTAATGATCGCCATTCTAACTGGTGTGAGATGGTATCTCATTGTGGTTTTCATTTGCATTTTGCTAATGACCAGTGACATTGAGCTTTTTTTCATGTGTTTGTTGGCCACATAAATGTCTTATTTTGAGAAGTGTCTGTTCATATAATTCACGTATATTTTAATGAGATTTTTTTTTCTTGTAAATTTGTTTAAGTTCTTTGTAGATTCTTAATAATAGCCCTTAGTCAGATGGACAGATTGCAAAATTTTTCTCCCATTCTGTATGTTGCCTGTTCATTCTGATGATAGTTTCTTTTGCTGTTCAGAAGCTCTTTAGCTTAATTGGTCCCATTTGTCAATTTTGGCTTTTGTTGCCATTGGTTTTGGTGTTTTACTCATGAAGTCTTTGCCCAATCCTATGTCCTGAATGGTATTGCCTAGGTTTTCTTCTATGGTTATTATGGTTTTAGGTTTTATGTTTAAGTTTTTAATTTATCTTGAGTTAATTTTTATATAAGGTGTAAGGAAGAAGTTCATTTTTAATTTTCTGCCTATGGCTGGACAGTTTTTTCAAACCATTTATTAAATAGGGAATCCTGTCCTCATTGTTTGTTTTGGTCAGGTTTGTGAAAGATCAGAAAATTGTAGTTGTGTGAAATTATTTCTGAAGCCTCTGTTCTGTTCCATTGGTTTGTATCTCTGTTTTGGTACCAGTATCATCTTGTTTTGGTTACTGTAGCCTTGTAGTGTAGTTTGAAATCAGGTAGCATGATGCTTCTACCTTTGTTTTCTTTGCTTAGGATTGACTTGGCTATATGGTCTCATTTTTGGTTCCATATGAAATTTAAAGTATTTTTTTCTACTTCTGTGAAGAAAGTCAATGTAGCTTGATAGGGATATTGAATCTATAAATTACTTTGGGCAGAAGGGCCATTTTCATGATACTGATTCTTCCTAACCATGAGCATGGAATGTTTTTTCACGTTTGTTACCTCTCCTATTTCCTTAAGCAGTGGTTTGTAGGTCTCCTTGAAGAAGTCCTTCACATCCCTTATAAGTTTTATTCTTAGGTATTTTATTCTTTTTGTAGCAATTGTGAATGGGATTTCAGTCATGATTTATCTCTCTGCTTGTCTGTTATTGGTGTGTAGGGATGTTTGTGATTTTTGCACATTGCTTTTGCATCCCGAGACTTTGCTGAAGTTGCTTATCAGCTTAAGAAGATTTTCGGCTGAGACAATAAGATTTTCTAAATATAAAATCATGTCATCTGCAAACAGAGACAATTTGACTTTCTTCTCTTCCTATTTGAATACTCTTTATTTCTCTCAATATTTGCTTGTCTGTAAAGGATTTTATTTCTCCTTCACTTATGAAGCTTAGTTTGGCTGGATATGAAATTCTGGGTTGAAAATTCTTTTCCTTAAGAATGTCGAATATCAGTCCCCACTCTCTTCTGGCTTGTAGGGTTTTTGCAGACAGATGTACTATTAGTCTAATGGGTTTCCCTTTGTATGTAACCCAACCTTTCTCTTTGGCATTAGCATGTTTTCCATCATTTCAAATGGTGAATTTGATGATTATGTGTCTTGGAGTTGCTAGTCTCAAGGAGTATCTTTGTGGTGTTCTCTGTGTTTCCTGAGTTTAAATGTTGGCCTCTCTTGCTAGGTTGGCAAAGTTCTCTTGGATAGTACCCTGATGTGTGTTTTCCAACTTGGTTCCATTCTCCCCATCACTTTCTGGTACACCAATCAAATGTAGATTCGGTCTTTTCACATATTCCCATATTTCCTGGCGGCTTTGTTTGTTTCTTTTCATTCTTTTTTTCCTAATATTGTTTTCATGCTTTATTTCATTAAGTTGATCTTCAGTCACAGATATCCTTTCTTCTACTTGATCAATTTGGCTATTGATACTTGTGTATACTTCACTAAGGTCTTCTGCTATGTTTTTCAGTTTCATCAGGTCATTTATGTTCTTCTCTAAACTGGTTATTTTAGTTAGCAATTTCTCTAACCTTTTTTCAAGGTTCTTAGTTTTTTTGCTTTGGGTTAGGACATGCTCCATTAGCTGGGAGCAGTTTGTTATTATCCACCTTCTGAAGTTTACTTCTGTCAACTTGTCAAACTCATTCTCTGTCAAGTTTTGCTCCCTTGTTGGTGAGGAGTGGTGTTCCTTTGGAGGAGAATAGGCATTCTGTTTTTTGGAATTTTCAGCCTTTTTGCACCGTTTGTTTTTTTTTTTTTTTTTCTCATCTTCATGGATTTATCTACCTTTGGTCTTTGATGTTGGTGAGTTTTGAATGGATGGAGTTTCTGTCTGGATGTACTTTTGGTTGATGTTAATGCTGTTTCTTTCCGTTTATTAGCTTTCCTTCTAACAGTCAAACCCGTGTGCTGCAGGCCTGCTGGAGTTTGCTGGATGTCCACTCCAGACCCTGTTTGGCTGTATAACTGGTGGAGACTTCGGAACGGCAGGAAACTTCACCTCAGAGAGGCACCTGCCAGATGCCAGCCAGAGCTCTCTTGTATGAGGTGTCTGTCGAACACTGCTAGGAAGTGCCTCCCAGTTAGGATACACAAGGGTCAGGGACTCACTTGAGTTGGAAGTCTGTCCCTTAGCAGAGCTTAAGCTCTGTGCTGGGAAATCTACTGCTCTCTTCAGAGATGGTAGGCAGGAACATTTAAGTCTGCTGAAGCTGCACCCACAGCCACCCCTTCCCCCACATACTCTGTCACAGGGAGATGGGAGTTTGATTTATAAGCCCCTGATTGGGGTTGCTGCCTTTCTTTCAGAGATGCCCTGCCTAGAGGGAAGGAATCTAGAGAAGCAGTCTGGCTACAGTGGCTTTTTCAAGCTGCAGTGGACTCTGCCCAGTTTGAACTTCCCAGCAGCTTTGTTTACACTGTGAAGGGAAATCTACTTACTTAAGACTCAGCAATGGCAGATGCCCCTCCCCCATCAAGCTTTAGTGGCTCAGGTCAACTTCAGACTGCTGTGCTGGCAGCAAGAATTTCAAGCCAATGGATCTTAGCTTGCTGAGCTCTGTGGGGATGGGATTTGCTGAGCAAGAACACTTGGCTTCCTGGCTTCATCCCCTTTTTCAGGGGAGTGAACTGTTCTGTCTCACTGGTGCTACTGGTGCCACTGAGATATAAAAAAAAACTACTGCAGCTAGTTGGGCGTCTGCCCAAATGGCTGCCCAGTTTTGTGCTTGAAACCCAGGGCCCTGGTGGCATAGGCACTGGAGGGAATCTCCTGGTCTGCAGGTTGTGAAGGCCATGGGAAAAGTGTAGTATCTGGGCCAGAGTGCATGGTTTCTCAAGGTACAGTCCCTCAGGCTTCCCTTGGCTAACAGAAGGAGTTCCCCAACCCCTTGTACTTCCCAGGTGAGGGGATGCTCTACCTTGGTTTATCTCACTCTCTGTGGGCTGCACTCACTGTCTCTGTTTGTGTGTATGTGTATGTATGTGTGTGTGTGTGTCTGTGTGTGTATGTTTTTATACCTAATCATTTCCAAGTCATTAGGAAGTCATTACCTAATCATTTCTTTATAGGTCCTACCTCTCAAAACGATTGCATTAAGTTTCCAGTATGTGAAATTTTGGAGACACATCCAAAGCATAGCAAGTGCCAACATGAAGTATTTAGGGGTAGCCAGCAGAGGGGACTGCAGATGCTGGCAGCAGTGTTAGCATGTGTTGTGGAAGAAAGAAGGCCAGATGCAAGGAGACATATCTCCCACACTTGTTAACATGACATTTCTATCTATATTTAGTCATTCAACATAGTATGTGTATCTTGATGTTTAAAAGAAAGAAGCTTGTAAATTAGAAAAGCCATCAGCCAAGAAAAGATTATAGCATTTTAAGTATTGCCCTGATTTTGCAAAAAAAAAATATATTAACTGTCTTTCAAAGTTAACTAGCAATTAAAACATGAACAATTCCTAAGACAACTTGACTTAAAAATCATGTATTAAACAGAATGAAGAACTAAATAAATGAACATAAGTAGATAGCTATGAGGAAGGGAGCTTGCAATTCTGGCTTTAGGAGTTATTATTGGTAGAATTGTGTCCCTCAAAAGATGTTGAATGCCTAATCTCCAGGACCTGTTACCCTGATATTATTTGAAAATAGAGTCTGTGCAGATGATCAGGATAATGTGAAGTCATTAAGGTGGGCCCTAATCCAATATGACTGTCTACCTATAAAAAAAAAGGTAATTTGATCACAAAGACAGATGTACACAGAAGAAAAATTATGTAAAGAGTCATGAAAGAATGCCATGTGAAGTTTGGAGTTATACTGTCATAAGCCAAGTAACATTTAAGACTATCTGAAACAGGAAGAGACATAAAAGAATCCTTCCCATGCCTTCAAATAGAACATAGTCATGCTGATACCTCAATTTTAGACCTCTATTCTCCAGAACTTTGAGAAAATAAATTTCTGTAATTCTAAGTCATTCATTTGGTGGTATTTTATTACAGTAGTCCTAGAAAATTAATTCAAAAATACTTCTAAAATAACATAATAAAACACTTTTAATAAACACAACCTCATTTATTTTGAGCAAATAGTTAAAAATCTTTTGATTTGTGAGTTTTGTGTTTCAGTTTATTTACATTTTGGAATATTAAGAGAATTGGAACTTTATAAAGGAGAATCTATAAAATACTCTAAGGATCTATGGAATTCAGGCAACACATAAAATATATACTCAAAGTAAATGGCAAAACAGACTGAAGAAATAAATTTGCCTAAATCTTATCTCTAAAAATGGCACATAAGGTATATTATAAGAAATAAAGATGGGTTATCTGTATTTCTGACCTAAAAATAAAATATACCATTATATTTGTGCTTATTCTTATAACATCCCTGTTGCTCTTATGATAGTGACATTGGTGTTTCCATAATATTTTTAGTCACTTGAAAATAAATGACCTCACAAAAATATAAATAATTTTTGTCTATCTAATCTACTCTTCTGCACTCTCTGATCTCTTCTCCCCAACCAGCCTATACACAAAACTTTACCATAGTATTTTTTTCTCTGAATCATGCTCTGAAAATACATGGATTAGATGATAGATAGATAGATAGATAGATAGATAGATAGATAGATAGATAGATAGTTAATACAATGAAATAAGAATGCTAATATAAAATAAAATATTTGAAATTCAACCTGATATCCCTATGCATAATGTTAGAAAATGTTGGCCTTTAAACTTATGTATTCATTAATTCTTAGAAGTTTCTGTTTATTGTTTATGTGTTTGGTTTTGTCATACCAGTTGGCTAATTTGAGTTTATAATAATTATGTGATCAGTTAATGTAAATGTTTAATATTGACACCTGAAAGATTATATAATTAAAAAAATTGAAATTTCTAATTTGCATAGAGAAATTGGAAACTACAAGATAAGAGAAAATTAAAATTGAAAGGAGCTGCCAAGATGAAAAAATAACCTGATAGGTAACTTTTTTAAAAGCAGCATAAATGTATACTATTATTCAAATTTCCTAAAAGTCCTTGAGGGAATGTTAAGGCATAAATCACTTTGTTCTAGATCCAGAATAATAAAAGGCCTTTTATGTAGAATAAAAATTAACTGCTTTCTGCTTACAAATTCCATAATTCCATTTTGGTAAGCATCCAATGTCTCTTCCTGCTAATGAAAATAAAATGAACGTTTTCCATGTAAACAGCATTTCCCTTACATGTGTTGAAAAATTCAAATAATCTTGTCATAATTTTATTTTTCCATCAAGTATTTAACCTAAAGGTTTCTAATTTTTCTTAATAACCCTTACTGTTTAATTTTGGTCTTCTCCAGTTCTAACACTTGTATTAGCAGAAAATAACATTGTGCCAGATATATTAAATTGACTTCTGCAAAGTGACCTGACATTTTCCCCTCATCTGTCAAGTAATTGAACTTTTATAGTCCTATTTTTAAATTAATGAATGAAAGAAATGCTTTTCCCCCGCTATTGTGAAACTGAAAAACAAGACAAACTTTAACATGGATAACACAGGGGCACAAGCTAATGCTCCAGTCACCCTCTTCTCGGCAAATTCTATAGAAGTCCAAAAAGAGGTATGTAATTATCCAAAATATTAAAGTGCAAATGTATAATTTTGTTCAAAAACAAATGCTTTGCTTTTGCCTTTGTCTTACTTTCACAACTTATACTAAATGAAAAGCTTTGTGAGGTTTTTTCTTTTTCAGCATGATTTAGCAACATTAGTTATACCTCACAAGATCTCCACAGGCAAGATTTAGATTGTCAGTGTCACTTCACAGGTGAAGAAATTTAGAAAAAAAAAAAAAAAAGAAAGTTCATGGAATTGAGATGCAGTAGATTTTTCTTTTCCCAAACTGTTTCAGTCTTTCTCAAGAATACATGGTGGTGTTTTTAATTGCACTCTGTCAAAATGAAATACATTTTTTTCTGACACAAAAGTGAAATGTTTTCCTAACATTGGTCTATTCTTCAAAACTGAATACATGGGCTAAAACGATCTCTCCAATGACTGTATTATTACAATGGTAACTATCTCTAAATAACTTCTGTGGATACATGATGGGATTTGGCTTTAACAAAATAGATCTAACTGTAGAAGGCCATCATAAATAAATGTAGAAGACCTGGTGAGGCAAAGCAAGAGAGAACATAAAGGAAAGTCTGAACAATAGGTCAGAGGTAGCAGCTTAGACACAGGATAACTATGAAGCATTGATACGGTTGGATGTAAGTCCAGAGAAAGGAATGCAGACAACAGAAAATTGAATTTGATTGGTTTCATAGCACCATACAATCCAATTATAGGCATTTTAATGGGGTCTAGAGCAGTCACAGGTAATATAGTAGAGCTACCCCTTACAGAAAGAAGAGTTTGGGATGAACTAGAAAAAGTTATTTTAGGGTCACTTTTTTCTCAAACACCATGTTTTACTGTTAAGCATGTGATTAATTATCATTCATGAGTGTGAATTTATAATACAGGTACCTATGATATAGCAATATAATGGGACCATTACAGGCCTAACTTAAATAATTAAGGTAATATTTATATTGAACCCAGAATGGTGTCATAAATATGTGTCTTGTTATGGTAACTCTAAATATAAAATTTCTTCTAATTAAATGAAACTTCTCTTTAATAAAAATAAATGTATTTTGAAAGTTCCAAATGTATATATAACTTTTTCTCTTGTATTAAACCAAGAAAAAGATATAGTCATGTAAAAAAAAAAAAAAGGCCAAAACAAACAACATGAAAGAAATTATTAATCATGTTGATATATTATAAAAATAAATTGTATTAAAACAATATAATTATAAATTTATAATATATTACCTGAGTAATCTCTAAGTTATTTCATTATTATTACTTTGAGGTGAAGTCTCTGTCACCCAGGCTGGAGTCCAGTGGTACAATCTCAGCTCACTGAAACCTCCACCTCTGGGGCTCAAGCTCTTCTCCTGCCTTGGCCTCCTGAGTAACTGGGACTATAGGCACTAGCCACCATGCCTGACTAATTGCTTTTTTTAAATTTCTAGTAGAGACGAGGTCTCACCACGTTGGCCTGGCTGGTCTTGAACTCCTGACCTCAAGTGATCTGCTTGCCTCAGCCTCGCAAAGTGCTGGGATTGCAAATATGAGCCATTGCTCCTGGCCCACTAAGTTACTTCATAAATTTTAAGTTATGAATCCTTTTTCTCTGATTTGAAAACAGTGCCTCTTACCAATATGTAATTAGGTAGGTTTCCTTAAAAATATACTTCTAGATAGTATGTTCATATTGTGGACATGGTAATGTTTATCCTTTGTAGTCTTGTGACCTATTTATCACTGTCTTTTTAATTACATTTTGGAAAATTGTGATTTCCAATAAAATAAATGTTAATATCTACTTTTTGAATGTGTGTTCATGATTGTGAAAGAAACAAACATCTCTTTTTTTGTTGTTTGTTTGTTTTTTGTTTGTTTTTCAAAATAAAATTTATTGTTTAGAGAAGTTTTAGGTTCACATCAAAATTGAATACAAAGTACAGAGAGTTCCCATCTATACCCTGCAATCCCTGACACACACATAGCCTCCCCAACTATCAGTGCTACATATGGGAGTGGTACATTTGTTACATTCGGCAAACCTACATTTATACGTGTTTATCACCCAAAATCCATAGCTTACATTAGAGTTCATTCTTGATGTATATTCTATGGCTTTGGAAAAATGTATAATGACATGTATCTAAAAAATTATAGTATCATAAACAATCGTTTCACTGTTCTAAAAAATCCTCTAAAAAATCTCACTCCTCCTTAACCCCTGGCAAGGACTGTTCTTTTTACTGCCTCTATAGTTCTGCGTTTTCCAGAATGTCATATAGTTCAAATAGTATAGTATATAGCCTTTTAAGATTGGCTTCTTTTACTGGAGCAGCTGCTGCCGAGTCCAGATCCCACTGCTGTGCGTCCCCGACGCCTGCCCGACTTGCATTCCTGTTTCCTTTTGGTTCCAAGTCCAAAATGGCAACTCTCAAGGATCAGCTGATTCATAATTTTCTAAAAGAAGAACAGACCCCCCCAGAATAAGATTACAGTTGTTGGGGTTGGTGCTGTTGGTATGGCCTGTGCCATCAGTATCTTAATGAAGGACTTGACAGATGAACTTGCTCTTGTTGATGTCATTGAAGACAGATTGAAGGGAGAGATTATGGATCTCCAACATGGCAGCCTTTTCCTTAGAACACCAAAGATTGTCTCTGGCAAAGACTATAACGTAACTGCAAACTCCAAGCTGGTCATTATTACCGCTGGGGCACATCAGCAAGAGGGAGAAAGCCATCTTAATTTGGTCCAGCATAACGTGAACATGTTTAAACTCATTATTCCTAATGTTGTAAAATACAGCCCAAACTGCAAGTTGCTTATTGTTTCAAATCCAGTGGATATCTTGACCTATGTGGTTTGGAAGATAAGGGGCTTTCCCAAAAACCATGTTATTGAAAGTGGTTGCAATCTGGATTCAGCCCCATTCCATTACCTGATGGGGGAAAGGCTGGGAGTTCACCCATTAAGCTGTCATGGGTGGGTCCTTGGGGAACATGGAGATTCCAGTGTGCCTGTATGGAGTGGAGTGAATGTTGCTGGTGTTTCCCTGAAGACTCTGCACCCAGATTTAGGGACTGATACAGATAAGGAACAGTGGAAAGAGGTTCACAAGCAGGTGGTTGAGAGTGCTTACGAGGTGATCAAACTCAAAGGCTACACATCCTGGGCCATTGGACTCTCTGTGGCAGATTTGGCAGAGACTATAATGAAGAATGTTAGGCGGGTGCACTCAATTTCCACCATGATGAAGGGTCTCTGTGGAATAAAGGATGATGTCTCCCTTAGTGTTCCTTGCATTTTGGGACAGAATGGAATCTCAGACGTTGTGAAGGTGATTCTGACTCCTGAGGAAGAGGCTCGTTTGAAGAAGAGTGTGGATACACTGCAGGGGATCCAAAAAGAGCTGCAATTTGAAAGTCTTCTGATGTCATACCACTTCACTGTCTAGGCTACAACAGGATTTTAGTTGGAGGTTGTGCATGTTGTCCTTTTTATCTGATCTGTGATTAAAGCAGTAATATTTTAAGATGGATTGGGAAAAACATTAATTCCAGAAGTTAGAAATAGGAATGGTTTGTAAATTCCTACAGCTATATTCTGATGCTGGATGGTGGTAACCTTGTGTAGTCCCAAACTGGTTAGTGTGAAATAGTTCTGCCACCTCTGAGGTATCACTGCCCATGCCGCATATGCTGCAGTTGTCCCTTGAGCCAGAGAGATGTTCATTTGTTATATAACTTCCTGGCTCCTTCACTGAACATGCCTAGTCCAACATTTTTTTCCCAGTCTGTCACATCCTGGCATTCAGTGTGTAGATCCAATATCGCATGTCTTGTTCCAAAGGATCTTATTTTGTGAACTATATTTATCAGTAGTGTACATTACCATATAATGTAAAAAGATCTACATATAAACAATGCAACCAACTATCCAAGTGTTACACCAACTAAAACCCCCAATAAACCTTGAAGAGTGAAAAAAAAAAAAAAAAAGAAGATTGGCTTCTTTCCCTTAGCAACATGCATTTAAGTTTTCCCCATTTTTGTGGCTTGATAGCTTATTTCATTCCTGTATATTGATATTTATAACAGCTTTGTTCATAATTGCCAAAATTTGGAAGCAATCAAGATGTCCTTCTCTAGGTGAATGAGTAAATAAACTGTGGTGCATCCAAAAGATGGAACATTATTTAAAACTAAAAAGAAATGAAATAAACAAACATCTCTTTTTTAATGCTTACTCTGCTATTAATTATGTGTGCTCATGAAAAAATTTTCTTGATCCTAATGTATCTCTATATTCTTTGTGTTATCATGAAGATAAAGAAGATGGATGGTGAAAACAGAAATAAAAATACTGAGAATGTAGGCAAAGTATATAAGCATATCATGAGATTATTGTTACTGTTTGACCATTACTACTTCCTAGTTTGGTTCTGCCAACTGTATATTTCTAAAGTTGTGCTGAGCAGTCTTAAAAATGAAAGCAATCTCTGTGTGCCTTTTCAAATACATTTGAAGATAATATAGCTGTTTTCAAGAATATGAGACTTTTATCTCAAAATACTTCAGATATTCACAACACATCAGCCAATACAGTTTATAAAAATAGGAATTTAATAAAACATGTCTGGCAAGTCTGTTGGAGTTCATTATAATGGTAATGCCGACGGTGAAATAAATACAGTATTTGGAAAAATTACTATTCTTATTGTCCACTCTTAAAAGTTAATTTTATGAATGATGCTGGTGAAAAAGAATATTTGCAATATGACTTTAAAGTTAAACTAAGGAAATCCTGCTTAGATTGTAAAGTCATTATTTTGGAAGTATTAGAAGATACCAAAATTTAAGTCATTATTTAAGTGCTTTTGCCACACAACTATTATATTCTTTCTTTTATCCATGGATGTGTATCCATTTATTTTTAATGTGAGCAACCCATGTGATAAAATAAAACCATTATGCAACTGACTGTTTCAAGAGGGCTTTTTCTGCCTGAACTTAATTAGCTATTCCTTACACATATTTATGCAAACTAAATAATAGGAGAGGGTGAAATTTTGTATTAGACACATGCAGAATAGGACTGGGAACAATTATATTGCATACCAGGTAGTTTTGAACCATATTGCCGCTCTTGTTTTTGTTAATTATACATATCCCTTCATATTCCCAATTCAGGTATTTGGTTAGTCAATTTCTTTTTCCAATCACCAGGCTGTTTCCCCAAATAATTTAAATGTGTTCATTAGAATGAAGGGAGAGTAGTTCTTTCTTTATTTTTTTCTTCTTTTTATTTTTAATATCTCAGTTGTTAAAGATCAACTTAGTATGCAGTCTTAAAATATTGGAGAAACCATTCAATTAAGTTTGAAAGCAATGGTAATGTGATAGCATGCTCACTGAGGAGTGGAGTACTGTAATTATAATAACTAAGGTTGGTTTGAATCTTAATGTTGATTGCACTGTATGGTTCTGCTAGTTACTTTAGAAGTTCTCTCAGTTTTCCTTGATCAATAAATTTTGACTTCCAAATACAAAAAATCTAATGAATATTGCTTGTGCCACAATACACTTGGCTGGCCATAGTATAAGTGACTCATTTATACAAGGATGATAGAATGTCCTACTAAGCTTACTGGAAGAACTTTCTGATGCTGTGAAAATACAATGTGAGAAAGAAATTTTATTAATTTACGGCAGGCCTTTTGCAAGTAAACAATGGTTTAGAGGTAAAGAGAGAGACATACTTATGCATTTAACAAATTACTAGCATGAGTTTAGAAGTTATACACAGAATAAGTGATATACAAGTCACCTGTTGTTAAGGTCTTGGCAGGGCTGAAGATAAATGTGCATGGGGCAATACCTCCAGATTCAAGTGGGTTTATCTGTCAACTCATATCATTGCTAATGAGGTGAAGATTTTAAGAGATGTTGATACTACTGCGTTTACTATAAGGTAAAGCAAACTAGATTTTAAAAATATAGAAATAAAAGACAATCAATAAACAGTAAATCAATGTGATACTTTCGTAAGCTAAACATTTGTAGACAGAGGAGGAACAGTTATGAACTCATAGGTCTTAGGACAGCTGGTGACCCTGAAATGTCAGTAACCACTGAGAGTAACTGCCCATGCGAGTATACTTCACACTCAACAAGATGCCTAAATGGAAATAAAAAGGATATTAACCATATTTATGTATTTGTGAGCCTGGTGGTTTCACCTAGAAATTAGCAGCAATATGGTGACATAGGTGTTCTGTTGTACAATAACATCCTTGATGGAAATGAATATTCTTCTAAAAGAAAGATATTAGTGTCCAAAAAGTTGGGGATACTTTGGGGTAAATAAAGTGTTTATTGAAAGATATCTCAGAGTCGTTAACAAGGGAATGTTCAATAAAACATTTGGAATATGAGATAGCAGACTTTTCCTAACTTTTTTGTTATTAATGGACTTTATATTTTAGAACAGTTTTATATTTACAGAAAAATTGAATAAATAGAACAGAGTTTCCATATATAACCTCTGTCCCTCTTTCTATTTGATTAAAATCTTGCATTAGTGGGAGTGCATTTGATAAAATTAATGAACTGATCTTAATACATACTATTACCTAAAGTCCATAGTTTGCATTAAAAACCGCTCTTTGTGTTTTACACTTCTATAGGTTTTGACAAATGGGCAATGTCATATATCTACCATTACAATATCATACAGAGTAGTTTCATTGCCCTAAACTTTCCTTGTGCTTCACCTATTCATTTCTCCTCCCATTTCATCCCAGAAATTTGGGCTTTATTAAAATGTCATGTAATTGGAATCATACAGCATATAATAATTTTTCACTGTTTTCTTTCACTTAGAAATATAAATTTAAGGTTTATATATTTTTGTGACTTGGTAACTCATTTTTTATCACTGAATAGTATGCCACTGAACAGATGTATCACAGTATGTTTATACATTTATCTCTTAAGAAATATCTTGATTGCTTCTAATACACAGAATCATGAATCAAGTTGCTATAAACACCCATGTGCATAAAAGGTTTGTGTATGTACATGGTTTTCAGCTCATTTTGTTAAATAACAAGGAGTGCAATTGTTACATAATCTAGTAAAACTACATTAGCTCTGTACAGAACTGCCAAACTATCTTATAATGTGGCTCTACCATTTACATCCCATCAACAATGAAAGAGAATTCCTATTGCTCCATATCCTTACCAATATTTGGGGTTAAAAGTGTTTTAGATTTTAGTTATTCTCATTGATATATAGTGTTATCTCACTGTTGTTTTAACTTACATTTCCTTTATTACATATGATACAAAATTTTTTTTCAAATACTTTGTCATCTGGTTGGATTTTTGGTGAGTTGTCTGTTCAGACACTTAATTCACTTTTTAATTGAGTTGTTAGTTTTCTTATTGTTGAGTTTTGAGGTTTTTTTAAATACATATTTTGATGCAAGTATTTTATCATATCTATATTTTGCAAATATTTTCTTCTAGTCTGTGGCTTGTCTTTTATTCTGTAACACTGTTGTCTCCAGAGCAGAACTTTTAAATTTTAATGAGGTAAAACTGATTATTATTTTCTTTCATAGATAATGTTTTTGGTGTTGTACCTAAAAACCCATTGCTGCTAAAGCTAACACTGCCTAAATTATTTTTGTATTTTCTGAAAGTTTAATAGAATATAAGAAAATTGATGTTTTAAATTTAAGTCTGTGATCCATTTTGAGTTAGTTTTTGTGAAGAGTTTAAGCCCTGGGTCTAGCTTAATTTTTATTTTTGGGAAGTGAACATCCATTTGTCCCAACAATCCTGTTTTTCAACAAATTGTTGCTTTGCTCAACTGATTGCTTTGCTCCTTTGTCAAAAATCAGTTGCCTTTATTTGTATGGATCTACTTCTCAGTTCTTTATTCTGTCCCATAAATCTGTTTATTTCAATCTACACTATGTTAATTAACATAATTTTATAGTAAGTTTTCTTATTGGGTAATATCAGTCTTTCAACTTTGTTCTTCTTCGTATTTTGTTCTGGGTCTTCTACCATTCTACGTAAACTTCCAAATCAGCTTGTCAATATCCACAAAATATCTTGCTGGGATTTTCATTGGGATTATGTTGAATCTCTATATAAACTTTGGAAAAACTTGCATCTTAATATATAGTCTTCCAATAATTAATATGACATAAATCTCAATATATGTAAATCTTCTGATTTTTCCTGAGACTTTATAGTGTTAAGTATACATATTCTGTATTTTATTATATACATAGAAAACATTTACTTTTGTGCTACTATAAATACTTTTTAAATGTTCAATTCAGTTGTGCATTGCTGGTATGTAGGAAAGAAATTTGCTTATATGTTTCCTAGAACTTGCTATAATCCCTTTTAGTCCCCAGATATATGCATTTTTAATATTGTTTTAGATTAACAGGATGCATATGTAGGTTTGTTACTTGGGTATATTGGAGAATGGTAAAGTTTGGGCTTCTTGCCTGAAATGTTCCCAATTGTTAATTATTCAAAATTTACATCCCTTCCAACCTCCCCCTTTTTGGAGTCCTCAGTGTCTATTATTTCCATCTTTATGTCCATGTGCATATTGTTTAACTCCCTCTTATATATAAGAAGATGTGATATTTGGTTTTATTTATCTGAGTTATTTATATTAGGATAATGGCCTGCTGATCCATCCATGTTGCTGCAAATGATATTATTTCATACCTTTTTATGGCTGCATAGTACTTTATTTCCATTGTGCATGTATATGTATGTATATTTACACACACACATAACATTTTCTTTAGCCAAGCAACCAGTGATGAACACAGGTTGATTCTATGACTTTTGTATTGAGAATATTGCTTCAATAAACATACAAGTTCATATTTTATATAATTTTATATAATGATTTTTTTCTTTTGGGTAGATGCACAACAGTGGGATTGCTCAGTCAAAGGTGGTTTTATTTTTGGTTCTTTGATAAATCCCCATGCTGGTTTCCACAGGTTGCCTGTTTTCTGAAGTGGTGATGTCGCTGCTTTATGTAGATGGACAAAGAGCTGTGACTTTTAACAAGTGAAAGTGGGTGTCAGTGGGTTTGTGTCAGTTGTTGGGTCAGCCCAACGTCAGACCCTGGGGAGAGTCATCATGTGCCAGCAGTATTGAAGTGAGCCAGGCAATTCCCCAATCTGTAGGTCCCTAGATGGCCCACTCGATGGCATATATGAATCCTGAGGAAACTAGACTATGAGCAGGCAGCAGATTTGGTCTCAAGATGTGGCAGGAAGAAGTGGGTCATTCCACAGGTCACTGGTAGAACTTTCACATGGGAGTATGCAGAATAGTAAGGTGGTGTGAGCTTAAGAGGGTGGATCATAGGCCTATAAAGGCTGAGTTCTCAGAAAGGCTCTTTTCCACAGATAAAATTGTCAGGCCTGAGCAGGATGGCTATGCTTATGGTCTTTTATCAGGGAAGGCATCTTCAAATCCTCTTTCATCCTCAACTGGAGTGATGGAGGTTGACAGCTGAGGGCCACATGGCCTGCTTACAATTTCCTCTCACGGAATTGGTCATGGATTTCAATGTTGGGTGTGTGCAAAGGCGCTGTTTTTACTCACTCTCTTCTTGGCCCAGATGGCAGGAGCAGGTGGTGGTGGTGGTAACTGCTGAGGAGCTAAAAGGCAGATTGTCAGTCTCCATGGGCTGGTTGTTCAGAAGAATGCTGGGTTGCAGCTGCAGTGCCCACATTGCAGTGTGGTGGCTGCACCCCACTTGTGGTGGGGTGCTCATGGGATGCTGAAGATATAACTTGTTCAGCAGAAAGCAGTGAAGGCAAGTAGTCATGCAGTACATAGGATTAAAACTCCTTTATGTCTACAGTTATGGTATCTGTCTTTGGAGTATGTGAAAGTGCCTGGCCTCTCAGCTCTTTGCTACCTGTGTGGTGGTAGCTGGAACTGGGCTGCTCAGGTACCAAAAGCCTGTGAGAGTCCAGGCATTGAGCAGGGCAGTCTCTAAGCAACTCCTGCTGTTACTATGGAGGCCTGGGGAGGAAATTGGGTGTGCCATCCAGGTAGTTCTCCTGTGGCTAGGATTATATGGTCCATGGTGGAATTATGGAACCCCAGGAATCTCATTTACTCTCCCTTTCCCTGCATTAGGGAGCCTTCTCCAGCTTCATGCTGTTTCTAGCTCAGCAGGCTGCCCGGCTTCACTCTCCTTTGCCTTCCACAATTCCAGAATTCCAGCATGCTGTCTTAACAGATCAACTCGAAATGTTCATATTTACTTGCTATTTTGATTTCCCTCCATAAGAGATGCACCAAGTAACTGCTTGTAGTCAGCCATCTTTAAAATCCAAGAGAGTTTTGATAGATTATTTGAGGTTTCTACATAGGCAATTGCTATCTCTAAAAATAAGGCAGTTTTGTTTATTTATATTTTGATCTGTATATCTTGCTTACTTATTTACTTATTTATTTTTGGTCCTAATGGACTAGCTGGTACTTATAATAAAATGGCAAATAGAAATGGTGAGAGAGAACATCCTTGCCTTGTTTTTGATCTTGAGGGAAAACCTCTATTCTCTCAACACGAACAATTGTGTTACCCCTCGGTGTTTATAGACATTCTTTATCAAGGGAGAGGATTTCCTTTTATTCTTAGTTTGCTAAGAGTTTTAATTACAGATTGGCACTGGGTTTTGTCAAATACTTCTGCATCAATTGAGGTGATTATGTGATTGTCTTTCAAGACAATTGACATGATAAATTAAACTGATTGATTTTATTGTTGTTGAATGTGAAGACTTCTTACTTCCCTGAAATAAACATTAGTTGGTCACATCGTTCCACTCTATTTGTAAAAGTTTGGATTTTATTTGCAAATATTTTATTGAGAATTTTGGGGTCTATGTTTTAAGAATTATTGTTTTCTAGTTTGCTTTCTTCGTGAAGTCTTCACTAGTTGTGTATTATAATAGGGCTGGCTTCATGAAATAAGGTAGAAAATGTTCCTCTTATTTCTATGGTTGGTTAATATACTGCAGTCATTTTCTATGGCTGCCATAAAAAATACCACATACTAGTTGTTTTAAAACAAATTTATTTTCTCACAATTTTTGGTAAGTCCCTATTTCTGACTTCTGCTGAGATGGTTGATTGGCTTCAAGCATCATACACATAATCTCTTTAGCTTAAGGTTATCTAGCCACACCCTTGGCCTCATTTCCCATGCAGATTATCTGGATTTTTCTAAATTAACAAGTGTTGTTTCTTTTTGCTTAATTATGCACACTTTTCCTCACATTTTGCTATAAGGAGCCAAGAGAAACCAGGCCATGTCCTCAACACTTTGTCTAGGAATATCCTAAATTAAACATCCACCTTCATCACTCACTATTTCTATTTTCCACTCAACTTAAAACCACAATTCAGCCAAGTTCTGTGGCATTTCTTAACAAGGATCACTTTCCCTTCAATTTCCAATTGAATGTTTTTGCCTCAGACCTCACCAGAAGAATCTTAATGTTCATATTTCTAGCAAGATTCTGTCACAGCAATTTATGTATTCTCTATGACTAGAAGTTTTCACCGCAGTGCTCAATTTTTTGACTCTAACCAGAATCAAGTTTAACATCCGTAATTCTACCTACAGTCTCTGCCTAAATCTAGTAGTTTTGTAATATGTGTCTCAAAATTTTTCTAGCTTCTACCCATGACCCAATTCCACAGCCAGTTACAGAATTTTAGGTATTTGTTGCAGCAGCAATCCACTTTCCAGTACCAAAACCCATATTTATTTTCTAGGAATATAGGATCAAAGTGCACAAAAACTGTGTGGCTTAGAAAAATGAATATTTATTGTCTCGCAGTTCTGAAACCAAAGTGTTGGCAGGACTATGCCCCCATTAATTCGTATAGGGAAGAATGCTTTCTTGTTTCCTTTAGCTATTGGAAACCTCAAGCGCTCCCCTTGGTACGTAGCAGCATAACTTCAATCTTCCTTTACCTTCCTATGCTCATCTTCTATGTGTTTCTATCTATGTGATATTCTACTCTCTGTCTCCATCCAAATTTCTCTCATCCTATAAAGATATAAGTTTTGCCGGATTAGGATCCACCTTAATAGCTTGAACTAACTTGCTTATTCACGTCTGCAGATGCTATCTCTAAATAAGCACCTCTCCTCAGCTTCTGGCAATTACCATTCAATATCCTCTTTCTATGAGTCTGATTAGATAACCTCATGTAAGTGGAAGCACCTATTTGCCCATCTGTGAATGGCAGATTTTACATGTTATAATCCTGCCGTATGTTGTTATATATGGCAGGATTTTCCTCTTTAAAGCTGAATAATAATTTATTGCATGTATTTGCCGTATTTTCTTTGTCCATTAATATGTTGATGGGCATTGTTTCTATATTCTGGCTATTGTGACAATGCCTTAATAAACATGGGAATGTTAATTTCTCTTTTATATTCTAACATCAGTATTTTTAATATATAATCATAAATGAGAATGCTATTCCATATAAGCAGTATTATTTTTAATACTTTGAGGAACCTCCATACTGTTTATCATAGTGAATGCACCATTTTACATTCCTTCCTACAGTGTACAGGGGTTTTATTTTCTCTATATCCTTGCCAACACTTAACTTTTTAAAAAATAATAGCCATCCTTACAGATGTGAGGATATATCATTTTGAGGATATCTCAATGCATTTCCCTGGTGATCAGTAATGTTGAACATATTTTCATATGCTTATTAACTATTTGGACATTTTCTTTATTGAAATGTATGTTCCCATCTTTGGCCATTTAAAATTCAGGGTATTTTTGTTTTCATTTTATTTATTTATTTATTTATTTATTTATTTATTTATTTATTTATTTTGATCTTAAGTAGTAAGATTTACTTGTATATTTTGAATATAGATTTAGAGCATTTTTCTTCTTATTCCATAGGTTGTCTGTTCACTTTGTTGACTATTTTCTTTGATGGGCATAGCTTATTTAATTTAATGTAGTCTCACTTGTATATTATGTTTTTCTTATTTGTACTTTTGGTGCCATAGTCAAAAAATTATCACCAAGGCAAATGCCATGACGACTTTTCACTATGTGCTCCTAAGTTATCTAATTTGTTGGTGTATCGTTGTTCTTACCGTAGCAGACTCTTACATCTATGACATCAGTTAAAATGCCTCCTCTTTTATTTCTGAGTCTATTTGGGTATTCTCTATTTTTTTAGTTTAGTTTTATATATTTCTACACTAGATTTTGTTATTTTCTTCCTTTGTGTAGGCTTGATACATTCTTTTTCTACTTCCCAGAGTATACATCTTTAACATTAGAGTTGAGGTATACAATAACCGAAAACAAAATTTAAAAAAAGGGAATTTGAAATTATCCAAAGGAACAAAAAAATAAAAGAATAAAGATGAGTAAAGAAAGCCTAAAAATTTTGCAGGACATCAACAGAAATAGCTCAATTAAATGATATTTAACTAAACAATGTTTAATTGAGATTTTCACTTTTTTTTAAAATATATGTGTTTATTGCTATCAACTTCTCTCTTAGTACTGCTTTTGCTGTATACCATAAGTTTTGGTATGTTTGTTTTAATTTGTCTCAAGACAGTTTATAACTTCTCTTTCGGTTTCTTTGATTCATTGTTTGTCCATAAGTGTTTTGTTTACTTTCCATTTATATGTGGGTTTTCTAGTTTTTGTTTTCTTGTTGACATCTGGTTCTATTTGTTTGGGGATTTTAATACATTTATGTTTAAAGAAATTATTGATAATTAAAAACTTACTCTTGTTAGTTTGTTAATTTTTTTTCTGTTTGCCTAATAGTTCTTATAAAGGTTCCCTTGCATCTGCTAAGTTACTTTTTCCTTGTTGCTTTCAGAATTATTTTTGTCTTGGACTTTTGACAGTTTGATTATGTTTCAAGAGACAAACCTCTGTGAGTTTATCCTAATTGTTGCCAAGCAGGCTTCAATGAACCTGGATGTCCATTCCTTCTCCAGATTTGGGAAGTTTACAGACAGCATTTTTCAAATAAGTTTTATTTCCCTTTTTTTTCTCCTTCTTGAAGTTCCATAATGCATATATTGGTACACTTGATGGTATCGCCCAAATTTTGTAGGCTTTCTTCATTAGTCTTTATCCTTTCTTTCTTTTGGTTCCTCTGTGTAATTTCAAATTCTCTGTTTTCGATTGAGCTGTTTATTTCTTTTTCTGCTTTTATGAAATCTAGTATTGAAGCCCCACTAGTGAATTTTTTATTTCTGCTTGTTGTACACTTCAACTCTAATATTTCTGTTTGAATCTTTTTTAATAGTTTCTGTTTTTTTATATTCTCACTTTGGTCACGTATTATTTTTCTGATTTTATTTAGTTGTCTGTGTTTTTACATCATATACTGTGCTTCTTTAAGATAATTATTTTTATCTATTTGTCAGATAATGTATAGATGTTCATTTCTTTGGGATTGGCTACCAGAGATTTATTGTGTTTCTTTGATTATGTCATGTTTCCCAATTATCTACATTCTTTATCACATTTGAAGAAACAGCCAACTTTTCAGTCCTTATCAAATGGCTTCATCAGAGGAAAACCTTTACCAGTAAGCCTTGCTAGGGAATGTGGAAACTTCTCAAACCTTTTCAATGGACATATCTTCTCTGGAATTGCATCTCTGTATTTCTGTATTTCTAATTATTTACAGGTGGTCTCCTGTCTTTCTTCCTTCCCTTCCTTCCTTCCTTCCTTCCTTCCTTCCTTCCTTCCTTCCTTCCTTCCTTCCTTCCTTCCTTCCTTCCCTTTCTTTCTTTCTTTCTTTCTTTCTTTCTTTCTTTCTTTCTTTCTTTCTTTCTTTCTTTCTTTCTTTCTTTCTTTCTTTCTTTCTTTTCTTTCTTTCTTTCTTTTCTTCTTTTCCTCCCTCCCTTTCTTCCTCCCTCCCTCCCTCCCTTCCTTCCTTCTCTGCTCCCCTCTGTCCCTCCTTCCTTTCCTTCCTTCCCTCTTTCACTTTTTTTTGAGTTCACATCTCTTGTTCTCCATAGTTTTTGACTTTTATAATGCTGCCAGAGTTTAAAGAAATGCTTCACTGTTCTTGCTCTTTCTCTGCACAGAAGCATTGAGCTGTATGCCTTCTCCCAATCTCCCTGAGCCATACTGTATGCAATAAATTGCTCGCCACTTATTCTCTTTGCTTAGCTGCCTGAACAAATATGAAGATTATTTTAGCACCCTAGTAAAGGTAAAACATCCAGACCTTTGGGCAGAGCAACAAAATCCTGAGGATATTGGAAGCATGCTCCAATCCTATATTTCATTTCTGGGGGTGATTTATTAGGTCTTGCACCTGTCTCTAAGCTACTAAAGTCATACCAGCTATAGTAGATCACCTGATTCTTCCCTTTCTTCTTCACTGCCCGAGCTATAGATGTAAATTTTTAAAATATTATTTTTTTTCTGTAAGACTTCTTTCAAAATTTCTGACATTGTAGTTGCGCTGGTGACACATTTCCTCATTTTTGTTTGTCTTATAAATCTTTTTCTTTCCCTTCACTTTTGAAACATAATTATTCTGAATAGGGAATATTACTTTATTTTTCTTTCAGCAATTCAAATATATAACACGTTCTTTTCTTGTTTGTATAGTTTTTAAGGAGTAGTTTAATCTCATTTATATCCTTATTCATCTATAGTGTGTTCTGCATACCTGACTTCTGTCTAGATTTTGTGTTTATCTTTGGTTCTCTGCAGTTTAAATATGATATTCCTAGTTGTAAATATTTTGATATTTATTTTAGTTGGTGTTCTCTCAGCTCCCTGGTTCTGTAGTTTTTTTTGTATATTCTTAATTTTCAAAAAACCTCATCAATTATTATTTAATATATATATTCTGCATCTTTTTCTTCTCATTCTGGTATTCCTTTACATGTATGTTACATCTTTATTAGTTGCTCCACAGTTTTCGGGTATTCTCTTTTTCCTTTGTTTGTTTTCTCTTTGGTTTCCAGTTTGAAAAGTTTTCATTGATGTGTCCTCAACTTCTTTCATTCTATTTTTAGTAGTCATATACTCTACTAATTAACCCATTAAGGCATTTTAAATTTATGTTACATTGTTTTAAAAACTTCTACCATTTTTACATTCTTTCATAGAGTTTCTGTCTCCCTGCTAACACTTCCCATCTGTTTTTGTCTCTGCGGTATTTGATCTAGTCTAGTTTTGATGTCTGCTTTACATTCTTGGAATGTGATTTTATTTTTATTGCCTTTTAGTAAGCCATTTTGTTATCGTTGTGGAAATTCAGATATCATGTATCAGCTAATATATACTTAGGTAAGTTAGCCACTGGCGTGTGGATTTCTGCTTATCTGTCCGAAGGTAGGCTATGTTTAATGTTTGCTGAAACTATAGGTGTTAGAGATTTCAATTTTGTCTGGCATTCTCATTTTGTCTGACCTTTGGGTTTCCCTAGAAACTCCATCTTAATTAGAAACTATGACTTGCAGTTTTCTTTCATTGTAAACCATTGCTATTATGCTGAAACCCTGTTGATGTGATGATAAGGTATTTAGGAAGGAAAGTAATCTATAATTTTGTCGTTAATATTATCATTATTATCTTACCTGTTTTTAGTGAGCCAGTGTCTTTGGTTGTGGCCTTCAGAAAAGTTTCCTAACCTTTTTTTTTTTTTTTCCACTTGCTTGGGAAATACAGGAAATCTAGAAGAAACTCTTATTTGTTTTATTCCCTTTTCCCTAAATCAGATAAGGTTCTGGTAAAGTTGTTTTCCTTCAAAGCAAGCCTTTGTTATGATAAACAGAAAGTTATGTCTATATTTTAAAATGGTTACTTTTCTTCTTCAACTGACCTAAGCACAACTCAGTCTTTGTTGTGGGAGTATAGTGAGGCTTCTGCAGATAAATTTCACGATAGTGTCAGGGATACCTAGGATTAGGTCCTTAACAGATTTTACTTCTGTAGTTAGCTATCAGGTCCCAGCAATTAAGCAATTAACTTTTAAGTGTTCCTAGCAGTGACTTGCTCCAGCAGCTTCTTCTCCATAAAATGTATTCAACGTATTCTACTGTCTCTTAAGTTTTCTAAATAGAAGTTTGCCCTGTAGTCTCAATCTTCTGATGGATCTAAGATGAGTTGTTGATTTTGAGTTTGCTCTGACTTTTTTTCCTGTTATGGGAACAAAAATGACACCCAGGCCCTTTATCTGTTTTAGTGTATACTGGAAATTTCTAATCCTTTGTATTTATTAAGAAAGAAGGATGCATGCAAACTATATTCCAGAGGGAGACTATATGAGAAATGCTAGCTTAGCTATAATATCTTTAAAAATACAAAACAATGGCCAAAATGCAATTGGCTAAGGGTCAAGTATCAAAAACAATCAACTCCTAAACCAGTTTCAGTCTTTCAAGACTATACTTGTTGGCAAACTGTGAATCTTTTATTTCCTACAGGTAGGAATTTCAGTAAATTGGACTTTTTGAGTATATTCATTATATTTAAAATTAAAGTAATTCTCAGCTATCTCAAAGGTCTTAATGAGATGCAATTATATAACAAACATACTAATAATGAGAGCTAATAATTACTGGTAGAGTAAGATATGCTAGTGCTAACATATTTCACTTCCATTAATCTACAAAGTTGTATTATTTTAAAATTTCTTAAAGAAAAACACACAAGAAACATATACATTTACATAATTTATCTTAAGGTACACAGGTATAGATATCAAAGTCTAGTGCTATCTGACGACAAAACCCAAAATCTAAAGAACATAACAAGTGTTTATTGGTTTAGAGATGTGGTTTGGATCTATGTCTCCAATCAAATCTCATATTCAATTATAATTCTCAAAGTTGGAAGGACACCTTGCAGGAGGTGATTGGATTCTGGGGTGGATCCTTAGTAACTGATTTAGCTCCAGTCAATACCTTGATGCTATTCTCTTGATAGTGAGTGAGTTCTCAGGAGATCTGGTTGTTGAAAAGTGTGTAGCACCTCCCCTCTGCCTCTTTCTTCCTCCTGCTCCAGCCATGTAAGACATGTCTGCTTCACTTTGGCCTTCCTCCATGAATGCAAGTCTCCTCAGGCTTCCCTGGAAGAAGAGCCCCCAGGATTCCTGTAAGGCCTAGAGGAAAGTGAGGTAATTAAACCTTTTGTAAAAAAAATAAATTTCCCTGTCTCAGGTATTTCTTTATTGCAATGCAAGAAAGGACTAATATAATAACATTCTACATAATTGTAAAAAATTACCGATTTCTTTATAAGTCATGTGTGTGCACATAGGAATGTGTGTCTGTGTTGTAACACAGGCTATGATCAGTGTCTTGGAAAGCTTATAATGTCTACTGCTGGCTCATTAAGCAGTGACTATAACATGTCTCTACTGTATTCACATTGATTTGTCAGTTTTTCTGAGTGAAAATTACTGCCTTGTATGGAGGGCAATAAGAATATGTTCACTCCAGAACTAAACTGACATTACACCTATGTAGAACCACATAAATTTAAGTATTATGGTGCATGCTGGTCATGAGAGGCTCTCTGGCCAGTCAATACAATGTCTCAATGGGTATGCTGTAGGAGACAGTACAAAGGTGCTACACAGTGTAGGTATCTGCAGGGCTTTCTTAACATTTTGAGAATTTCTCATTCTTGTTGGGTAGAATGTTTAGTTTCTCAAGTATGGACGTGTACAGTTGCAGCTACAGCTTATAAGGCAAACATTTGGCCTCATTATGTCTAATGTTTGTTGTTTTTGAAAATTTATTTAGTAGTTGTGAAAGATACCAGATTGCAAAAGATACTAAAAAAAGAAATACTAGTTTATTTTAAAAACTGTTTATTCACAGTTGACTGATTAGCAGTTCTGTTTTCTCAAGAGCCTTGTTTTCTCTAGGCTTCTTATCGGTCTAATGTAAGGTTCTTGCTGTATTTGTCTGTCTATTTAAATTTGAGGCAGAGTGTGAATAGGGAAATAACCATGAATCACTATGAACAGATCAGTGATCAGATTCTACTATCTGATTCCCTAGAAGCAAGTCACTACTGTGCGCCTATAAAATAGGAATGCATAGCAGTTCCCCAGTTATTGTGAAAATTAAATTAGTGAATATGTACAGTATTTACAAAATTAGAATACCTTTCATATACTAAATGCTGTATGGGTTTTAATTATCTTATGGGTTTAGGCAAACCCATAAAATGTTGTAAAAATTCACTAACCTATTTTTACTTTTAAATCATGTGTCAATTTTCTCTCTCTGATTTTCTATTATTTACTGGTAGTGATTGCACTGGAATTGGAGAGCAGTGAGACTAGAATGGGACAGCTTTGTTATTTAGATTTCAGTATCTACAGCATTAGTTGGTTATAACATGATATTATTTTTCCTATTACACTTCCACCTATTCATTGTATTCTATTGCCTATTTTATTCTTTGCTGATATCCTTTCCAAAACCATGTTTTATCTAGTTGCTTTTGAGACAATTCAGCCAGGACTCTCTTTCCCTTTTACTCATGGAATTGTGTATTTTGCCATTCTTTCCAGCTCAAAATGTTCTTTAGAGATTTACAGCTTTGCTCCCAGTAATTTGATTAATTTTTTAAAAAATAGATAGGTCTAAGTTTAAGAAGATCATGCAAAGCTTGGGGGTCAACACATTCCCATCTCTAATTACTGCAATATGAATATAATTTCTATCCATTTTAGTTAAAAGTTTATGGTAATTTATCAAGAAACATTTTCTAAAGGTTCTCAGAGTCATGAATAAAATTTTCATCTAATACAAATCTTAACTAAATATTGTAAAAATTGTAGGATTTATCAACTTGCTAAAGCATGTAGGCCTAGAGTTGAGATATAATTAAATGCATGTGGTATAAATCTAGAAGACATGAAACTGTGCTCCTAGAATTAAACATATGAATTAAAAAGTTGTCTAATCCATGAAAATTAATAAAATTAAATAATTTTTAGAAAAATAATATTCTATACATTAGAGATTATAGGAAGTACTCCATGTAAGCACAAGTGATTATCATTCACCTTATTTCATATCATATATATCTCCTTCATGTATACTATATGATTAACTCTTGTTTTTCTCATATTGTTTCTAATATTTTATCATTAAGTTTTTTCTTACCTGTTAACAGATGGTGGAACATATCATCTTTATACTCCCTACTCTAGCTTCTATAATTATCTGTGCAAACAGTATTATTAACCATAATTTTCAGCCCCTTGTCACAATGTGTGTGTGATAGTATAAAATGTTTGGGCAACAGATTAAAATCATCATCATCACTTATTCACTCATTCATTCAATTTAAGTTTCATTAAATACAAGGTTTTAAGCACTTTTTTGGACACTTTGTTTTTAAACTAAGTGAATGTTCACATCCTTTTTACAAAATATTTACAAATGTTATTCCTGTTTACTTTTGATGACCCTAAGATATGAGAGAGTAAATACAGCTGCCGAAGGTCTTTGGGCCATTAAATGGTAAGCCAGAATTTAAATCCAAAGAGTATGGTCCAAAGTGAACAATGTCAAATTTCCATAATAGGCAACAATAGGTGGGTAACAATGTAATAATTTCTGTCTTTCAGAACCAGTAGATGTGCTATACTGTGAAAGAAGGCAAGAAGTTTTCCAGGCTTCCAGAACTTCCAACGAATATCATATTCTTGAGAATTCTAATGTAAATTATAGATGCTAAAAGCAAAATTTGGAAATTTTGACTCTAATTTTACTTTGAAAATATAAAGAGGCCCAAAGTGGCTCCGGCCAGTTGTCGTGGCGCTTGCGAAGGCGAGGCCAAGAGTTCAAGGCCAACCAACCTCAGCAACCTTACAAGCTCTCAATGATTGGCAAAAAAAAAAAAAAAAAAAAGAAAAAAAAAAGAAAAAAAAAGAAAATATAAAGAATATATGCATAAGTTATGCCTATTAATTTCTATAAGAAATGATATGGATTTTTTTCATGAAATGAAATAAAATTTTCTTCTTAATAATTTAAATGTAAAAATTAATTCATAAAAATATAAAATTTAATATTTAGGTAAATATGCTGTCAGTCATTGTAATTATTAAACTTGCCAAGGAGATAGTTTTGATACTGAATTGCAGACTATGGGCTCAGCTCCTTGATAGGATATGTTCTTCCAGGCCCTTGGTTCCTCACTCAGCCAAGAATGGGAGAGGGAAACTCACCGGATGCTGCTGCCTTGTTTAAGTAAATATTGGACCCCAAAGAGTTTTGCAGAAAGTGATTTATTTAGACAGAGAGAGAGAAAAAAAGGAGAAAGAAATAGATCTAGAGAGCACAAGCTCTCATGCTGTCGTGAGTGGGGATCCAGAGATGGAGTCTGAACAGATGAGAGAGAAGACTTTAAACCTGGGAGTTATTCCCGCCACATTTAAGTTTTCTGTCTTATGAAAGGAATTCCTTTAAATTTCTGCTGGAGTGATTGACCTTTGATTTCTGGGCGGTCTATCTTCCCGCATATGCAAAAGTTAAACAAAGACCTCTAAGCTCCCTGATGGAGAGGTAGGTGGAGGTATGGTGCTGCAAAGTTCTTGTCTTTGAAATCATGCCCCTTTGTGGGCCCGGGAGGAGAATACATTCCCTCAGTCCCCGCTCTGAACAGGAAAGTTCAAACGCTATTGGGACACAGGCGTCAATTGCTCTTTAGCTACTTCAGCCTCATTTAGCTGAAATAAGGCTTAGAAGGGGCCCTATAGTTGAGGTTTCCTTCAGACGGGAGACTTTCAGGGCTGCAGGTTAATCCTGAGGTCCATGATAGGCTCATGAACCAAGGACATTTGGTGTTCCAGTTGCAGGATTATTTGTGGCCTTAATGGTTCTAGAAAAAACAAATATGATGGGAAGGTTAAAGATGAAAAGCCAAGTGGTCAACAAATATAAAATGGTTATAAACAGGCCTAGAGGATATAGCCAGGACAGCCAGTTGTTAAGCTCTATGATACTATTTCTTGAGGGTTTTTAGCCCTGTGGTTAGATTGATTCCTGCATTCTTTAACTGTTTAAGACAACACTTAATTGGTTTACAAAGTAGCAGCATTTTTTTCTGGAAAGAAACAGGTTCCTTCTCTCTCTGTTGTTAGCAGATTTAGGGCCTTTTTACTTTTAAGAGTTTTGGCAGATAAAGAGTTAAGCTGTTTTTACAGAGTGAGCATTTCAGAGAGAATTAGCAACCTTTTTCTGTTATTATTTAACTCTTGAGCTAGCTTATTGTAACTGAATAGAGGTAGTGACTTTTCTAATGCCAGGACCAAGTTTTTCTATTTTTTCAACTTCCCCCACACTCACTATGAAAGGGATAATTGGAGTTTGAGAGATAGTAAAGTTAAAAGTTATAGTCCTGTTAATGCCAGGATGTAAAGTAGACTCATGAGTAGTTACTTTCCTGGGAATTTTGTTGGAAGAACAGATGTAGATCCTCTAACAGCTTGCAGCTGTACTAAGGGTCATCTCCTGGAACTTCAGGCTGTGGAGTGGAAAGTTTATTACTTTCTTCAGAAGATATCCAAGGTTTCAGTGGAGTATGATAAATCCATGAGTCAATTCCCACCACCTTAACTGCCATTGGGGTAGACAGAATAACTGAAAATTGTCCTTCCCAAGATGGGCTTAGAGAGGGAGAGTCTGAGGGGAGAGACTTAACAAGCACCAAGTCCCCAGGGCAGAACAACTCTTTCCATTTTTACCTAGGGTGCCCTTCAGGTAAAGTTTGAAGTGTTGGTTGATACTTAGCCAAGGAGGTTATATCTTTTATTAGATCTGCTGTTTCCTTGTCTGATACAAGATCATTAGTAAGAAAGGGCGGTCCATAAAGCATCTCATAGGGCTGTGTCCTATTTTCTGAGGAGAGTTTCAAGCCCTTAAGAGTGCTATTGGTAGTAGAGAATGCCACGGGAGGTGGGTTTCCTGTGCCAGTTTCTTTAGGTGTCTTTTAGAATTTCATTCATCTTTTCTACTTTCCCTGAGGACTGAGGCCTCCAAGCACAGTGGAGATGATACTGTATTCCTAACACCCTGGAAATTCCTTGGGTCACTGCAGCTTCAAAGGCAGGATCATTATTGCTTTGAAGACTCTAGGGATTATTTCATTAATCAGGACTTTTATTACCTCTTGGGTTTTCTCTGTTCTACAGGTTAAAGCCTCAACTCAGTTTGTATAATTACCTGCACATACTAGCAGATATTGCTATCCCTGAGACTTAGGCATATGGGTAAAATCCATTTGCCAGTCCTCACCTGGGTAATGATCAGCTCGCTGTTCACCAGAAGGAGCTTTCGAATGTGCCAAGGGGTTATCTTTCTGGCATATTTCACATCCTTTGACTATTGGTTGGACAGCCTTGAAGAGATCTTTGTCTGTACATATAGATTTGGCCCTCTGATGTGTATTCTCTATACCCATATGGAAGGTTTGATGCAGATTTTTAAGTACTTTCCACCAGCTGGCAGCAGGTAGGAGCACTTTTTCTTCCTCAGTGCTCCTAGCCATCCTGAAGGAGAAAGATTATGTCCCTGGGAGATTGCCTACTCTACCTCTTCTGATGAGTATTGAAGTCTAGTTTCCTTGAGTGGGTTTTCCCATATTAAAAGTTCCTTCTATAAATTCTTGTTTAGCTGAGCTTTTTGAATCTAGGTCAGCTTGGTGATCGCCCTCTGCTACCTTCTCCTCTCCTTTCTAGTGACCCTGACAGTGTAAACTTGCTACCTCTTTTGGTTCTTGAACAGCTAGTAATAAGTCTAAAACTTTCTTATGATATTTAATGGGAGTTCCTGCTGAGGTTAGGAACTCTCTTTCCTTCCATGGCAGCATAAGCATGCAGAACCAGGTAAGCATATTTGAAATCTGTGTATATGTTTTACTCTCTTGCCTTTTTCTAGTTTTGGGCTTGAGTGAGGGCTACTAGTTCCACCAGCTGGGCACTAGTCCCAGAAGTAATTGCTTTCAAGCACTGATCACTGATGACTGCATATCCTGCTTTTCAAATTCCATTTTCTATAAAGAAACTTCCATCAGTGTATATGTTAAGATCAGGATTGGCTAGAGGAGTATCTAAGAGATCCTCTTGAGCCACGCAGTGTTGGGCTATAAACTGCTGGCAGTCATGTTCTGTGTCTCCTCCTTCCTCAGTAAGAAAAGTAGCTGGGTTTCAGGCTGCACATGTGCACAGCTGAAGTAAAGGCCTGTTGGGCACTAAGTCTTGATATTTGAATAGACAACTGTCAGACAGCCATAAGCCTCCTTTAGAGGCCAGAATTCCAGCTACATCATGTGAAGTCCATACAGTTAGATCTTTCCCTTGCACTATTTTAACAGCTTCTGAGACCAGTATAGCCACCACTGCTATAACTCACAAGCAGTGTGGCCAGCCTTCTGCTACTGCATTAATTTCCTTACTTAGGTATGCCACTGGTTGTGGCATGCTCCCCTGAGTCTGGGTGAGAACCCCCAGTGCCTCTCCTGACTTCTCTGTAACAAGTAGGGAGAAGTTGTTCCCTGAAGGAAGGCTTAGAGCTGGAGCCTGCAGTAATGTCTGCTTCAGGGTCTGAAAGTCTGCCTCAGCTATAGGGTCCTATAGTATAAGATGCATGTTAGCTTTCTGGGTTTCCTTAATCAGAGTGTGCAGAGGTTTTGCTATTTCACCATATCTGGGAATCCATAATCGGCAAAAACCAGTTATTCCCAAGAATCCCCGTAACTGTTTTAATGGCATTGGATAGGGGAAGGCCAGTATGGGTTGGAGACGTCCCTTATTTGGGGCCCGAGTGCCCTAGATAAGACCAGGCCTAGATAATTTACATCTTGCCTACAAAGTTGGGCCTTTGATTTGGAAACTTTGTATCCATAGGTGGCAGTAAAGTTTAAGAGGTCCTTAGTCGCCTGCTGACACTGGGTTTCTGAGTTTGCAGTTAAAAGTAAGTCATCCAGATATTGAAGAACCAGAGTAACTGGATTCAAGAAATGACTAAGGTCCTGAGCTAGAGCCTGGCCAAACAGGTGGGGACTATCTCAAAAGCCCTGGGGTAATACTGTCCAGGAGAGCTGAGAACTCTGGGTTAAAGGGTCTTCAAGGGTGAACAGAAACTGATATTCAGGATGTAATGGAACACAGAAAATGGCTTACAAGGACTGTAAGCCATTGTGCCTCTCCTGGAATTTGAGGGAGCAAGGTGTAAGGTGTAAGGATTAGGTACAGCCAGGTTTAAAGGAATCACAGCTTCATTAATAAGCCTGAGATCCTGCACCAGCCTCCATTGTCCATTAGGTTTCTGCACTCCTAAAATTGGAGTATTGCAAGGGCTATTACAGGACTTCACTAGCTTTTAAGTCCTTTACAATACCCTGTAGCCCCTTTTTGGCTTCTGGTCTTAGGGGGTACTGTCTTTGGTAAGGAAAAGAGGTGGGATACTTTAGCCTTATTTGAATTGGGCATGCATTTGTTTCCTGTCCAAATTGTCTGTCCATTGCTCAAACCTTGGGATTAAACTCTTCTTGAAATAAAGGGCAGCAGAGAGGGATTTACTCCCTGATGAGGTTCATATAAATAATGGTTCCTGCTCTGGCTAGCAGTTCCTGCCTTAGTAAGGGAGTAGGACTTTCTGGCATGATGAGGAGGGCATGGGAGAAAAGTATATCTCCCCAGTTACAGCTTAGGGGCTGGAAGAAATATTGGGAGACTGCTCATCCTAGGACTCCTTGGATGGTTACAGACTTGGAGGACAGCCGAGTAAGGCAGGAGAGTAAAATGGAGAAGGTGGTGCCAGTGTTTAGGAGAAGATTAACTTCCTTGTTCTCTATGGTCAGCTTTACCCAGGCTCTGTGAGGGTGATGGCTTGTGCTGGCACTTGTCCCAGGCACCCTCAGTCCTGCTGTTGGGTAATCTTGTTAGACACCTCAGGCCCTGAGAACCCTCATCCCCTGAGACAGTGTGCTTTCCAGTGATCCCCTTGGCCCAGCAGGCAAGGATGAGGTGGTGGTCCATTCCTCTGGGGATGCTTTCTTACACAATGTCCCTTCAGACTGCACTGGTAACAAGCTCTTCCAGGCTGGAGGCTCACTCAAGCATTTCCTTCATTTGAGCCCCTGGGGTCTGCTTGCCTGAGGGCCATAACTAGGGCTGTGGATTTTCTCTGATCTCCCCTGTTGCTTTCAGCCTGTTCCCCCTGGTCTCTATTATAAAACACCAAGGTTGCCAGGTTCAGTAATGATTCTAGACTCTGTTCTGGTCCCAAGGCCAGCCTCTGGAATGTCCTTCTAATATCTGCTGCTGACTGTGTAATAAACTTGTCCTTTAGTATTAACTGACCCTCTATGGAGTCTGGTGACAGTGGAGTATATTTTCTTAAGGCCTCCCACAATCACTCAAGGAAAGCTGTTGGGTTTTCTTCTTTTCCCTGAGTATGGTGAATAACATTGCGTAGTTCATGGGCTTCTTCCTAGTTTGCCTTAATCCCTCAAGTATGCAGGTCAAGAAAGGCCTATGACTCCAGTACCCCTGTTCTGAGTCAGGATCCCAGTGAGGGTCTGTGCTAGGGACTGCTTGTCTACCTGTAGGAAATCTATCCCTTTCCTCTGGCTTCATTAGGTCATGTACTTCACTAAGGTACCAGGTGTCCCCAACCTCTTGAAATGCTGCTAGAGCAGCCTCTCTCTCGTTGCTGGTTAGGGTTTTATTAAGCAGTAGCATGATATCTTTCCAGCCTAATTTGAAGGACTGACCCAGGCCCTGCAGAAGATCTATGTACTCCTCCAGGTTATCTGAAAACTTTCCTAAGTTCGCCTTAACTTGCTTTATGTCAGAAAGTGAGAAGGGGGTGTGCACCTTGGTTGGGTCAAATTCTCCCCCTACTGCCTGTAGGGGGCAGAGTCTGGGCATCCTAGTAGCCTGAGATACTTTGGCCATCTCAGCCTTCCCTCTCTCCTGTTGGCATATAGGGGCTGAGGAGCCATGGTTGGCATTGGTGGAAGTAGAAGCCGCAGGGGGAATCAAATGTGAAGGTAGTCCTGAGGAGGACTGAGTAGGATATGGGGAACAGTCCTGACAGAGCTGAGGCTTATTTCTTAGGGAAAAGAAAAGTTGCACATAGGGGCCCTCAAACCATTTACCCTCACTTTTGCAAAATGGGTCTAATTGTAGAATAGTGTCATAATCTATACTTCTTTTAGGAGGCCAGTAATTTCCACTCAGCACAGGGTATTTCAGCCATGCTGTTTGGCATAGAAAAGTGAGCTGCTGCTTCTTCAAAGACCACGTGTCAAATTGGACCCAAGTATCCAGGATACATTTTAATGGGGACCTTGTTTTGGGAATAGTAGCACCCATCTAGAGTCAAACACAGAAATGCTTACACAGGAATTAATCCCTGGCTGTTAATTTGCGATCACTACCACTGGGGTGTCCCTCAGTCATGCTGCCAGATATGGGGCATCCCCAAGTCATGGTACCTCATAGTTTCTGCATGTCTGATATGTGATCATCCTTGCAGGGCTTTGCATGTAGTGAACTTAGTCCCACTACCAGCGCCATGGGTGCTCACGCTCACTGCATGCCTTTAGTGACTGCCATAAAGACATGTGGACTGCTGGGATGGGTGGTTTGTACCAGCGGGTCCCTGAACCAGGACAGTGATGCTTGGGAGATGGGTACTAATATGTTCTGGCATAAGTCCAATTAATATAGGTCTGATTATAAAACTGCCCTTGGAGGGTAAACTTCTAGGGAGGCATCTCTATGCATATTAATCCGAAGAAGGTGGAGCCATGTGGCCGAGTTTGGAACAATGGCCTCAGGACCCAGGCCTCCTCCCCACCCCATTTTCCATTATAGGAAAAATGCCGTTAGGGTTGTGGGGTCTGCAATTAACTATTTGGGCCTAGAACCCGGTTTGACGATGGTCTTCTAGATGGAGAATTTCTGCCATAGGGAGAGCCAATCCTAAGCAAGACAAATTGGACATTATTAGATTATAGCATTATTCGGTTGCATTAGAAAATGTATGGACTGCCATGGTGCCAGGACCATGTGTGCATTGGTCCCCGTCCCTGCATCGCCGCCTCTGACCCCGGGGACATGAGAGAGGCTTGCCTGGCTGTATGATAGGCCACTGTGCTCCCTTGTTGGCTCAGGGCATGCGCACTTTTAAAATTTGGCCTCCAGGGCTGCACTCCGAGGGAGCCAGGACTACAAGCCATGGAGCCTTTCCTGAGTGCTCTTGGCCATTGGCCTCAAGCAGGCCAGGTCCATACCTCACCTGCTCCCTGCCAATCTGCTCCCAGCCACAACTTGGCCCAGAGATAAAGCAGAGGGATAGAAAGGGAGCAGAGAGCAGGCAGAGAGTGTTTGGAAGAGGCCAAGCACAGCACCCTTTTTAATATGGCCAGGGATTCCTGCAGACACTTCCGGGACCTCTGTGGTCCCACACGGGTCTGGCTGGCTCTGCACCCTGCACTTTCTCTTTAAAGTGATAGGACAGATTTTAGCAAGTGAGAGTTGTTCAATTTAACTTACCATGCCGGTGTTTGCACCTCCTGGCTGGCTTGCCAAAGATGTGAGAGAATTGCAGATGACGGGCTTAGCTTCCTAATAGGATGTGTTCTTCCAGGCCCTTGATTGCTCACTCACCCAATAATGGGAGAGGGGACCCCACCAGGTGCAGTGGGCTCATTTAAGTAAATATCAGACCCTGAAGAGTTTTGCAGAAAGTGATTTATTTAGCCAGAGAGAGAGAGAAAAAAAAAAAGGAGAAAGAAATATAGAGAGAGTGAGCTTTGATGCTGTCATGAGAGGGGATCCAGAGATTGGGTCTGAACAGATGAGAGAGAAGGAGACTTTGAACCTGAGAGTTATTCCTGCCACATTTAAGTTTTCAGTCCTATGAAAGAAACTTCTTTAAACTTCTGCTGGAGTGATTGACCTTTGATTTCTGGGCAGTCTATCTTCCTGCATGCACGAAAGTTAAACAAAAACGTCTAAGCTCCCGGATGGAAAAGTAGGTGGGGGGATGATGCTGCGAAGTTCTTGCCTTTGAAACCACGCCCCCTTGTGGACCAGGGAACAGAATACATTCCCTCAGTTTTATGACAAATTCTACTTTGCTCATAAAATGTGTAAGTGGCAATTGAATGACTCCTGTCTACCTTACTAGTTGTTTATTTTATTTTTTTCAATTTTAAGTTCAGGAATACATCTGCAGATTTGTTATATAGGTAAACTCGTGTCATGGGGTTTTGGTGTACAGATTATTTTGGCACTCAGGTACTAGGCATAATACCCAATAGTTTTTTTGATCCTCTACCTCCTCCCACATTCCACCTTCAAGAAGATCCCAGTGTCTGTTGTTCCCCTCTGTGTGTCTATGTGTTATCCTCATTTAGCTCCTCCCACTTATAAGTAAGAACATGCAGTGCTTCGTTTTCTGTTCCTGCATTACTTTGCTAAGGATAATGACCTCCAACTCTATCCATGTTGTTGCAAACAGCATTATCTCATCATTTTTATGGTTGTGTAGTATTCTGTGGTGTATATGCATCACATTTTGTGTATCCAGCCTACCATTGATGGGCATTTAGGTGGATTCCATGTCTTTACTCTTGTGAATAGTGCTGTGATGATCATATGCGTGTGTGTGTCTTTATGGTAGAACAATTTGTATTCCTTTGGCTGTATGATCAATATTGGGATTACTGGGTCAAACATATACTTGCTTTTCACAATGGCTGAACTAAGTTACATTTCCACTAGTAGTGTTGCAATGTTCCTCTTTCTCTGCAATGTCACCAGCATCTGTTATTTTTGACTTTTTAATAGCCATTCTGATTGGTGTGAAATGTTGTCTCATGGTTTTGGTTTGCATTTCTCTATTGCTTAGTGATGTTGAGAATATTTTCATATGCTTGTTGGCTGCCTGTACATCTTATCTTTAAAAATGTCTTTTCATGTCTTTTGCCCACTTTTTAATGAGCTTGTATTTTTTGCTTTGTTAATTTGTAGATTCTTATAGATGCTGGATATTGCACCATTGTCAAATGCAATATTTTCTTCCATTATGTAGGTTTTCTTTTTGCTCTGTTTATAGTTTGTTTCTTGCTGTGCAGATGCACTTTGTCTAATAGGTCCCACTTATTAATTGTTGGTTTTGCTGCAATTGCTTTTGAAACCTTCATTTTAAAATATTCACCAGGGCCTATATCCATAATGACATTTCCTAGGTTTTTTTAAAGGGTTTTATAGTTTTAGGTTTTACAGCTTTGTCTTTATTTCCTCTTGAGTTGATTTTTGTATATGATGTGAGGAAGGGGTCCAGTTTCAATGCTTTGCATATGGCTCACCAGTTATTACAGCACTAGTTATTTAATATGGATTAATTCCCTATTGCTCATTTTTTATAATGTTGTTGAAGACCTGATTATTGCAGGCGTGTGGATTTCTTTCTGTGTTCTTTATTCTGTTCCATTAGTCTATGTGTCTGTTTTTGAACCATTATCAGCCTGTTTTGGTTTCTGAAGCCTTGTAGTATAGTTTAAATTTGAGTAATGTGATACCTCTGGCTTTGTTCTCTTTGCTTAGAATTGCTTTGACTATTTGGGTCCTTTTTGTTGTTGTTTGTTTGTTTGTTTCATGTAACTTTTGGAATACTATTCCTAATTCCGTGAAGAATATCTTGGTAATCTAATAGGAATAGAGTTGAATCTAAATTGCTTTGGGAGTCATGGCCATTTAAACAATATTGATTTTATCTATGAGCATGGAATGTATTTTCATTTGTTTGTGTCATCTCTAATTTCCTTAAGCAGTGTTTTCTAATTCTCACTGAAGAGATCTTTCACCTCCTTGGTTCACTGTATTTCTAGAAATTTTATTCTTTTGTGGGTAATGAGAATGGGATTACATTATTGATTTTGCTCTCAGCTTAAACATACTTGGTGCATAGAAATGCTACTGATTTTTGTAGAATGATTTTGTATCCTGAAACTTTGCTGAAGTTGTTTATCAAATCTAGTAGCTTTTGAGCAGAGACTCTAGGGTTTTCTGTGTATAGAATTATATTGTCTGCAAACAGAGATAATTTGACTATCTTTCTTACTATTTGGATAGACTTTATTTATTTCTCTTGGCTGATTACTCTGTCTAGAATTTCCAGTACTATGTTGAATAGGAGTGGTGAGAGAAGGCATTCTTGTCTTGTTCTGTTACTCCAGAGGAATGCTTCCAGCTTTTGCTCATTTAATATGATGTTGACTGTGGGTTTGTCATGGTGGCTTCTATTATTTTGAGGCATAGTCCTTCAATAAGTAGTTTGCTGAGGGTTTTTATCATGAAGGGATGTTGAATTTTTAAGAAGGCTTTTTTTTTTTGCATCTATTGGGATGATCATGAGGTTTTTGCTTATATGTCTGTTTATGAAATGAGTCACAATTTTTTATTTGCACATTTCAACTGGCCTTGCATCCCAAGGATAAAGCCTAGCTTATTGAGTTAGCTTTTTAATGTGCTGCTGGATTCAGTTTGCTGGTATTTGTTGAGGATTTTTGTATTTATGTTCATCAAGGATATTGGTCTGAAGTTTTCTTTCTTTTCTTTTTTTCTTTTTCTTTTTTTTTTTTTTTTGTGTGTGTGTGTGTGTCTGACAGCTTTTGGTATCAGAATGCTGTTCACTTCACAGAATGGACTAGGGAAGAGTCCCTCCTCCTCAAGTTTTTGGAATACTTGAATGATACCAGCACTTCTTCTTTTTAATTGCATTTTAGGTTTAGGGGTACATGTGAAGGACATGCAAGATAGTTGAATAGGTACACACGTGGCAGTGTGATTTGCTGCCTTCCTCCCCTTCACCTATATCTGGCGTTTCTTCCCATGCTATTTCGCCCCAACTCCCCACCCCTCACTGTCCCTCCCCTGTTTCCCCCAACAGACCCCAGTGTGTAGTGCTCCCCTCCCTGTGTCCATGTGTTCTCATTGTTCAACACCCGCCTATGAGTGAGAACATGTGGTATTTCATTTTCTGTTCTTTTGTCAGTTTGCTGAGAATGATGTTCTCCAGATTCATCCATGTCCCTAAAAAAGACACGAACTCATCATTTTTGATTGCTGCGTAATATTCCATGGTGTATATGTGCCACATTTTCCCTGTCCAGTCTATCATTGATGGGCATTTGGGTTGATTCCAGGCCTTTGCTATTGTAAACAGTGCTGCAATGAACATTAGTGTGCATGTGTCCTTATAGTAGAATGATTTATAATCCTTTGGATATATACCCAGTAATGGGATGCTGGGTCAAATGGAATTTCTATTTCTAGGTCCTTGAGGAATCCCCACACTGTCTTCCACAATGGTTGAACTAATTTATACTGCCACCAGCAGTGTAAAAGTGTTCCTATTTCTCCACATCCTCTCCAGCATCTGTTGCCCCCAGATTTTTTAATGATCACCATTCTAACTGGCATGAGATGGTATCTCAATGTGGTTTTGATTTGCATCTCTCTAATGACCAGAGATGATGAGCATTTTTTCATGTGTTTGTTGGCCTCATGTATGTCTTCTTTTGTAAAGTGTCTGTTCATATCCTTTGCCCACTTTTGAATGGGCTTGTTTGTTTTTTCTTGTAAATCTGTTTGAGTTCTTTGTAAATTCTGGATATCAGCCCTTTGTCAGATGGGTACACTGCAAAAGTTTTTTTCCCATTCTGTTGGTTGCTGATTCACTCTAATGACTGCTTCTTTTGCCGTGCAGAAGCTGTGGAGTTTGATTAGGTCCCATTTGTCTATTTTGACTTTTGTTGCCAATGCTTTTGGTGTTTTGGTCATGAAGTCCTTGCCTATTCCTATGTCCTGAATGGTTTTGCCTAGTTTTTCTTCTAGGGTTTTTATGGTGTTAGGTCTTATGTTTAAATTTTTAATCCATCTGGGGTTAATTTTAGTGTAAGGTGTCAGGAAGGGGTCCAGTTTTGCTTTCTGCACATAGCTAGCCAATTTTCTCAACACCATTTATTAAACAGGGAATTCTTTCCCCATTGCTTGTTTTCATCAGGTTTATCAAAGATTGTATGGTTGCAGATAGGCTGTGTTGCCTCTGATGCCTCTGTTCTATTCCATTGGTCTATATCTATGTTTTGGTACCAGTACCATGCTGTTTTGATTACTGTAGCCTTGTATAGTTTGAAGTCTAATAGTGTGATGCCTCCTGCTGTGTTCTTTTTACTTAGAATTGACTTGGTTATGCAGGCTCTCTTTTGGATCCATATGAATTTAAGGTGTTTTTTGTTTTTTTTTTTCACTTATGTGAAGAAGGTCATTGGTAGCTTGATGGGGATAGTGTTGAATCTGTAAATTACTTTGGGCAGTATGGCCATTTTCACGATATTGATTCTTCCTAACCATGAACATGGAATGTTTCTCTAACTGTGTGTGTCCTCTTTTATTTTGTTGAGCAGTGGTTTGTAGTTCTTGAGGAGGTCCTTTAAGTTCCTTGTTAGTTGTATTCCTAGGTATTTTATTCTCTTTGTAGCAGTTGTGAATGGGAGTTCATTCTTGATTTGGCTCTCTTTAAGTCTGTTATTGGTCTATAGGAATGCTTGTGATTTTTGCACATTAATTTTGTATCCTGAGACTTTGCTGAAGTTGCTTATCAGTTTCAGGAGATTTTGGGCTGAGGCGATGGGGTCTTCTAGATATACTATCATGTCATCTGCAAATAGAGGCAATTTTGCTTCCGCCTTTCTATTCGAATATCATTTATTTTTTTTCCTTGCCTGATTGCTCTGGCTAGAACTTCCAGTACTATATTGACTAGGAGTGGTGAGAGAGGGCATCCTTGTATAGTGCCATATTTCAAAGGGAATGCTTCCAGTTTTGCCCATTTAGTATGATATTGGCTGTTGGTTTGTCATAAATAGGTTTTATTATTTTGAGATACATTTCATCAATACCGAGTTTATTGAGGGTTTTTAGCATAAAGGGCTGTTGAATTTTGTCAAAGGCCATCTGCATCAATTGAGATAATCATGTGGTTTTTTGTTTTTGGTTCTGTTTATGTGATGAATGACATTTATGGTCTTGAGTATGTTGAACCAGCCTTGCATCCCTGGGATGAATCCTACTTTATCATGGTGGATAAGCTTTTTGATGTGCTGTTGCAATCAGCTTGCCAGTATTTTATTGAAGATTTTTGCATCAATATTCATCATGGATATTGGCCTGAAGTTTTCTTTTCTCATTGATTCTCTGTCGGCTTTTGGTATCAGGATGATGTTGGTCTCATAAAATGATTTGGGAAGGATTTCCTCTTTTTGGATTATTTGGAATAGTTTCAGAAGGAATGGTAACAGTTCCTCTTTGTGTGTCTGGTAGAATTTGGCTGTAGACCCATATGGAGCTGGGCTTTTATTGTGTAGTAGGCTCTTAATTGCTGCCTTAACTTCAGATCTTGTTGTTGTTCTATTCCTGGTTTCGACTTCTTCCTGGTTTAGGCTTGGGAGGATGCAAGTGTCCAGGAATTTATCCATTTCTTCCAGGTTTACTAGTTTATGTGCATAGAGTTGTTTGTAATATTCTCTGATGATGGTTTGAATTTCTGTGGGATCTGTGGTGATTTTCCCTTTATTGTTTTTTATTGCATCTATTTGGTTATTCTCTCTTTTGTTTTTTATTAATCTGGCTAATTGTCTGTCTATTTTGTTGCTGTTTTCAAAAAACCAACTCCTGGATTTATTGATTTTCTGAAGGGCTTTTCGTGTCTCTATCTCCTTCAGTTCTGCTCTGATCTTAGTTATTTCTTGTCTTCTGCTAGGTTTTGATTTTTTTTAATCTTGTTCCTCTAGCTCTTTCAATTTTGATTATAGGATGTCAAATTTTGATCTCTCCACTCTTCTCATGTGGGCACTTATTTCTGAATATTTTCCTCTAGAGACTGCTTTATATGTGTCCCAGAGATTCTGGTATGTTGTGTCTTCATTCTAATTGGTTTCAAATAACTTCTTTATTTCTGCCTTCATTTCATTGTTTATCCAATCAACATTCAAGAGCCAGTTGTTCAGTTTCTATGAAGCTGTGTGGTTCTGAGTTAGTTTCTGAATTCTCAGTTCTAACTTGATTTCACTGTGGTCTGAGAGACTGTTTGTTACAGTTTCTGTTCTTTTGCATTTGCTGAGGAGTGATTTACTCCCAATTAGGTGATCAATTTTAGAGTAGGTGTGATGTGGAGCTCAGAAGAATGTAAATTCTGTGGATTTGGGGTGGAGAGTTATGTAAATATCTATCAGGTTTGCTTGTTCCAGGCCTGAGTTCAAGCCCTGGTTATCCTTGTTCTCTTTGTAAGTCATTAAGAACTTGACTTTTGTATCTGTTCACGCCTGTATTGGGTCTATATATTTAGGATTTTTAGTCTTCTTGTTGTATCAATCCTTTTACCATTATGTAATGTCCTTCTTTGTCTCTTTTGATCTTTATTTTTTAAAGTCTATTTTATCAGAGACGAGAATTGCAACTCCTGCATTGTTTGTTTGCTCTCCATTTGCTTGGTAAATCTTCCTCCATCTCATTATTTTGAGTGTTTGTGTATCGTCGCATGTGAGATGGGTTTCTGGGATACAGCATACTGACAGGTTTTGGCTTTTTATCCAATTTGCCAGTCTGTGTCTTTTGATTGGTGCATTCAGCCCATTTACATTTAGGGTTAATATTGTTATGTGTGAATTTGATCTTGCCATTTTGATGCTAGCTGGCTGTTTTGCCCATTAGTTGATGCAGATTGTTCATTTTTTTGATGCTTTTTACCATTGGGTGTGTTTTTGGAGTGGCTGGTACTGGTTGTTGCTTTCTATGTGTAGTGCCTCTTTCAGGAGCTCTTGTAAAGCAGGCCTGGTGGTGACAAAATCTCTGAATACTTGCTTGTTTGCAAAGGATTTTATTTTTCCTTCACTTATGAAGCTTAGTTTGGCTGGATATGAAATTCCAGGTGGAAAGTTCTTTTCTTTTAAGGATGTTGAATATTGGCCCCCACTCAATTCTGGCTTATAAGGTTTCTGCCAAGAGATCTGCTGTCTTATGGGCTTCCCTTTGTGGGTAACCCAATCTTTCTCTCTGGCTGCTCTTAGCATTTTTTCCTTCATTTCAACCCTGGTGAATCTGACGATTTTTTGCCTGGGTGTTGCTCTTCTTGAGGAATATCTTTGTGGTGTTCTCTGTATTTTCTGGACTTGAATATTGGCCTGACTTGCTAGGTTGGGCAAGTTTTCCTGGATAGTATCCTGAAGAGTATTTTCCAGCTTGGATTCATTCTCTTCATCACATTCAGGTACACCTATCAAATGCAGATTAGGTCTCTTCACATAGTCCCACATTTCTTGGAGACTTTGTTCATTCCTTTTTGTGCTTTTTTCTCTAATCTTGCCTTCTAATTTTATTTCATTGAGTTGGTCTTCGACCTCTGATATCCTTTCTTCTGCTTGGCCAGTTCAGCTGTTGAACCATTTGCATGCTTCACAAAGTTCTCATGTTGTGTTTTTCGATCCATCAATTCACTCATATTCCTCTCTAAGTTATCCATTCTTGTTATTATTTCATCAAATCGTTTTTCAAGGTTCTTAGTTTCTTTGCATTGAGTTAGAACATGTTCTTTTAGTTCACATAAGTTTCTCATTACCCACCTTCTGAAGTCTGTTTCTGTCATTTCATCACTCATTCTCCATCCAGCTTTGTTCCCTTGCTGGTGAGGAGTTGTGATCCCTTGTAGGAGGAGAGGTGTTCTGGTTTCAGGTGTTTTCCTCCTTTTTGTGCTGGTTTCTTCCCATCTTTGTGGATTTAACCTCCTGTCATCTGTGTAGTTGCTGATTTTCAGATTGGTGTCTGAGTGGATGTCCAGATTGTTGATGATGAAGTTATTTCTGTTTCTTAGTTTTCCTTCTAACAGTCTGGCCCCTCTGCTGTAGGACTGCTGAGGTCCACTCCAGGCCCTGCTTTCCTGGGGAACACCTGCAGCAGCTGCAGTACAGTAAGAGTTGCTACCAGTTTCTTCTTCTGCTTTGTCCCAGAAGGATGCCCACCAAATGTCACTATGATCAGTCCTTTGTGAGGTAACTCTTTGGATATACAGGGGTTGGGGAGCTTCTTGAGGAGACAGTCTGTTCTTTATAGGAGCTCAAGTGCTGAGCTGTGAGCTCCGTTGTTCATTCAGAGCTGCTAGGCAGGTACGTTTAAGTCTACTGCAGCAAAACTCATAAACTTCCATTTTTTCCCCATGTGCTCTGTCCTGGGGAGTTAGGGCTTTATTTGTGAGTATCTGTTGTGATGCTGCCTTTTTTTTTGTTTGTTTTTTAGGGCTGCCCTGCCCAGCATGGAGGCCACCTAGTCACTGTCTGCCTGCAGAGGCTTTGCTGAGCTGCTTTGGGCTCCGACCTGCTGTATGCTCCACCCTGCTGCCATGTGAGCTTCCCTGCAGTCCTGTTTATATGGGTGTGGTTAGAACTGCCTCGGCAATGGTGGCCCATCTCTGTAGTTGCAGACTCTCTCTGTTATGGTGGGTTGCCTCGGCAATGGCGGGTTTCTTCGGCAACGGCAGGCTGCCTCAGCAATGGTGGACTACCTCCACAGGGTGGAGTGCCTTGGTAATGGAAGATGCCCCTCCACCACTGAGCTGCACCATCCTGGGTTCAGCTGTGCTTGCATGAAACTCTCAACCCCGAATGTTTTCAATTGCTGTTATTTTGCTTGTTTGTTTTTGCAGGGGTGGGACCCGCCAAGCCTGATCACCTGGCTCCCAGCCTCAGAGCCTTTTTCTTTTTTTAAGTTGAATGGTTGACTCTCTCCCAGGTGTTCCAGTCACCTGCTGAAAGGGCGCTGGGATATGTGTGATTTCCTGTGTGGTGACCCTCTGTGCCGGCTGAAACAATGGCTCTGCCCGGGAATCTCCTAGCCTGGCTTCCTGTTTCATACCCATTTAACCAGATGAATGGGTGAATCTGCCTTCCCAGAGCTCCAATTGCCAGTTTAAAATGGCAACCAGACCAGTGTATTTTGTACAAAGAGCCGCCGTACCTGGGCACCAGCCGAAACAGCCATGCTGGCCAAAACAGCCGCGCTGGCAACACGTGGGGCTCCCCCGCCTGAAAATCTCCTGGTCTGTGGGCAATAAAGGTCCATCTGGAAATGCGGCATCCACTCACCCTCTGCACTTTCACTGGGAGCTGCAATTCTGAGTTGCTCCTAAAGGGCCATCTTGGATCTTCCCCTACCAGCACTTCTTTAAATGCATAGTAGAATTAGGCTATATATCCATATCCATCTGATCCTGGGCTTTTTCAGCTTGGTAGACTTTGTATTACTGATTCTATTTCAGAACTCATTATTAGCCTATTCAGGGTTTCCATTTCTTCCTGGTTCAATCTTCTGAGGTTGTATGTTTTCGTGAACTTACTCATTTCTTTTTGTTGCAGGTTTTCCAGTTTGCAAGCATAGAGTTGTTTTCTTCTTTACTTTCATCTGAGTTAGCTCAGAAAACTAGTCTTCAAACTCTGCAGTTCTTTCCTCAGTGTGGTGTATAATGCTGTTAATACTTGTAATTGTATTATACAATTCTTGTAGTGAGTTTTTCAACTCTGTCAGATCAGTTTGGTTCTTTTTTAAAATTGCCATTTTGTCTTTCATTTCCTATATCCTTTTCCTGTATTCCTTAGATTTCTTAACTTTGGTTTTGGCTTAAATTTGTTTTTCCTCTGAATCTCAATAATCTTTGTTTCTATCCATCTTCTAAATTCTGTAATTTAGGCTTAATTTTAGGCCTTTTTAAGAACCATTGCTAGGGAACTAGTACAGTAATTTGGAGGTAAGAAGACTCTTTAGCTTTTCAATTTGCCAGAGCTCTCGATCTGGTTCTTTCTCATGTGTGTGGCTGATGCTCATTTAATCATTGAAGCTGCTGTCCTTTGGATGAAATTTTTGCTTTTATCTTCTTTGATGCCCTTGTAGGTTTGAGTGTGGTATAAGGTGTGTTCAGTTTACTGGATTTGTTAGGGGGCCAAGACTCAGTTCAGTAAACCTGGGCTCCCTGCTCCCTTAGGTTCTGGTACTGGTCTGGCATTGTACTCAGGCCCCACAAAGCTAGAAATATGCTGTGTTGGGGGTGTAAAGGTCTTCCTGGTCTGCTAACCACAACACTCCAACTGGTCATACTGGTCAGTGTGCTACATTGACATAGTAGCAGCAGGATACATGCTTGTGCATGGGTGCCAGTAGCCCTGGTGTTGTGACAGAATGAAGGCCAGTCAGTTGAGTCAGGGTCCCTGCAGGTAAATTGGCAGCATGGCCCTGGCAGGTGCAGAGCTGCAGGTGGGTTGTGTACATTAGTGGAAGCCAGTCTGCTGGAGCTTGCCAGTGGCCAGGCATCATCTGCCTGCAAAGGAGCTACAATGAGGGCCTTCAGGAAAGGCTACCATGCCCATGGGCATGGCTAGGACCCCAGGAGAGCTGGAAAGTATGGGGAATGCTCATACTGGACTGACCCATCCACAGTAAGACTGCTGTGCCTTGTTCAGATCAGTCATCCAAAGCCTAAAGCCTCCTGAAGGAGCATAGGAAGCCTTCAAAGATAGATGTCCTTGGCCATGTGTTATGATAGCCATTCTGGTGCCAAACACTCTGGTCTTTGCAAAGACTGGAATCCTTTCCCTGCCACCTCTCTTAGCAAGTCACTATATCATCTCAAGTGTTCATGGAGTTATGGGTTTTTCTGCTACTAGAATTCTGGATATACATATTAACAGCAGGCTACTCCTTACCTGATCAACTCATGACTTCCCTAAGAGTCACTGGGTGCTAGCCATAAGTCCCAGTTTTAGGCAGTCTTATGCAGGGTTCCCAGTTTCCTCCTCCTTCAGTCCAGTATCTGTGTATTCTCTTCATGTACTCTCAATGCCTTCCTTCAAATCTGCTCAAAGTGTGCTAATCTTCCCAATGTTCCTGTCTCTCAGTGGGAGATGTTCCTCCTGGATGCACCTAGTCAGCCAGTTTGGCTTCCATCTCCACCTTACTAGTGTTTTCAAAGGGTGACTACCTACACTGCATAATTTTAATGATCCTATTGAGGTTCTAGAATGCAACTGACCTCCTCACATCCATCTCTAGAGAGATATTTCTTTGAGCTTGGTGAATAGTTTTTCTATGACTCCATTTACATAAATGCTATCTATATGAAATGCATGGATTTCTATAAACTAAATTTGTGAATTATTTCACTATTTGAGTCTATGATTCAAAGTAATCTTAGGAGAGACATGACAAAAAATAGTTCTTTTTGGTAACTACTGACTGAGAAGGGACATGAGAAACTTTCAGGGGGTTTAGAGCAGACTATACAAAGATCAGGGCAGAGATTGGTATGAGGTAGCCACAAGCTAAGAAAGTCAAGGAATGCTGACAACCACCAGAAGTGGGAATAGACAAGGAGGCGTCCTTCCCTTGATTCTTCACAGAGAATGAGGGTTAGATTTTAGATTTATGACTTTCAGCACTATGAGAAAAAAAGAAATTCTGTTGTTTTATGCCACCCAGTTTGTAGTGATTCATCATAGAAATCACAGAAAACTAATGGCCCCAATTGAAACTTCTTACCCTATTTTAGCCTTCCTGACAATCTTGATTGTTTTCACTGAGATTATACTGCAGTTCATAGAGACAGTCCTTTTGCTCTTATCTCAAAATCATTGAATTTTCTTAGGTACCATCACAAACATCTTTTATGTTGTCTAGTAATTATGGTGATCTAAATTGTAACGCCATGACCACAGAAACATAAGTAAAACAGAAGTTCAGCATGCAGCAAAATATTGAAAAAAACAGTGAGGGAAAGAGAGAGAGAACAGTTAAAATGGACCTTCTAATATGACACAGTCATAATTTCTCAGAGGGCTAAAAAGGAAAGGAGACAGAAAATAGTTGGAATTCAGTGCAAAACATGTTAAAGAACATGGATTTAGAGAGAAATGGATTCAAATCTCAGCTCTAAATTTTAATATAATAATATTGGGCACTCATCCCAATTTTTAAACTAAATAAGAAAAAAATTAAAGTCAATACAACTATTGACACAGAGAGTTATTTTAATAAAAATTAACATTACTATTTTCTTTTGTTTATTATTATCATTCTTCTGTATTACTTGAATAAAGGAGGTTTATTCTGCTTCTGTCCATAACCTACTCACAAATAAGTACTAATGAAGTAGAATTTATTGTAATAATATTCTTACCTATCATGCTCAAATGTGATTTACCTATAAGTATTAGGCTGAGAATTGACCCCAATTCATTAATAAAACTTCCCAAGGCAATTATTTGTTTTAATGTGAATTGGCATTAAAAATATAAATTTGAACTAAGGTGTATCATGTGGAGTTAAAAGCGAAATACTCTTTTCTGATTGCTAAATAACAATATTTAGGAGAATCTGTCAAATGATAATAGGGCTCATGAAGTACTGCACATTCAGGATTCTTGTGTTCTAAAATTTGTGGATATTATGTACTTCTTTTAGTCACTTTTTTCAAATTTACCTATAATTTGATTTTCATAATTTTTTTTTCACTGTTGTATCTTATTTCTTTCTTTTTTTTTAATTTTTATTGCATTATAGGTTTTGGGGTACATGTGCAGAACGTGCAAGATAGTTGCATAGGTACACACATGGCAGTGTGTTTTGCTGCCTTCCTCCCCTTCACCCACACTTGGTATTCATCCCCAGGCTATCCCCCCGCCAGATTTTCATAATTTTTGTCCAGTTATGCCTTGATGCACTAGAGTTACTTTGTCTAATGTGTATATAGTTTTTAACCTTTTGTTTTATCTAATGAATGAATTATTAAAATATGAGAATGTGTGAATAATTATCCTCCATAATTGTTTTTGTTTCCTAGAAATAATAAAAAAAAACACTCTCTCTCTCTCTCTCTCTCTCTCTCTCTGTGTGTGTGTGTGTGTGTGTGTGTGTGTGTGTGTGTATTGGAGATAATCTTTTCCAGTTACTTGAAAATGAGATAAGCCAACTTAATTGTCAGTTCAGGGTAAATGCTATTTTGATATTACACTAAAAATGCTAAAATGCATAGTCTTTCTTTAACGAGAAAGAATTATTACATACTTGTCCTCATTTCTGTTAATGAGGATTACATGAACAAAACACTGTGCATCCAGATAATAATGCATTTTTTTTTTTTTTTGAGACGGAGTTTCACTCTTGTTACCCAGGCTGGAGTGCAATGGCACGATCTCGGCTCACTGCAACCTCCGCCTCCTGGGTTCAAGCAATTCTCCTGCCTCAGCCTCCCGAGTAGCTGGGACTACAGGTGCGCACCACCATACCCAGCTAATTTTTGTATTTTTAGTAGAGACGGGGTTTCGCCATGTTGACCAGGATGGTCTGGATCTCTTGACCTCGTGATCCACCCGCCTCGGCCTCCCAAAGTGCTGGGATTGCAGGCGTGAGCCACCGCGCCCGGCCCAATTATGCATTCTTTATTATTTACTTAAAGAGAGGAAGTTTTTCACCTGCAGTTTCTTAAAATGCTTGAGTTAATTAAGTGAAATAGTTGCAATATTATATAAACAACTAGATTCTGGTTGCATATGGCTAGCAAGAAATATTACTTTTCCTTCAAATGACAAACCCAAATACATCTACGTTTTAAGATGGTGTTATTGTTTTGTTTGCTGAAGTTCTCTGTCATGTCCTGATGGTATATGTGGTCTTTACCCTTTCCCTCCAGCTCTTGTGGGAAGTGATAGGTAGTAGATTATTATATTTGTTATGGTTACAGTATGAAGCATAACATGTATGTAATAAAACAGGTGGCTGAAATCAGTATTTTGAAAACCCAGTTTCTTAGGTGACATTCCAAAAACAGGCAAGTGGAATTCTGTTCCACATAGTCATTGGAGTTCTAGACTGCAAACGATGTGCCATATGGAGAAAAACAACTTCCAAAATTGCCCTTGGTCTTGATATTCAGTCTAAAATGAGAAAGTGTGAAGTCACATTTTCTTCTTAAATTCTGGTTTGAAATTTATATATTTCACTCTGCTACCAATATATGGGCTAGAATGAGTCACACAATCCTATTTTGCCAGCTTGCGGGAAGCTGGCAAATGTGATTCCAACTGAGTAAGACTTCCCCCAAATTTTCTACTGTGAAGCTAAACATGAACCTGCCACAGCTGTCCTCTAAGGACAAAATATCCACGGACTTACTTTTCAAAACACCCAGAACACAACTCTGATGAATTTTCATTCTTCTTAACCCTGCTCCATATTCTGCTATTTCAGTCAGTAATTTTTTAAAGCTATTTTACTTTTATGTTTAAACTTTGATTTTGAGAAAATTGTATATTTATATATGTGTAAGAAATATTACAGAGGTTCCATGACCATTTTATCAAATTCTCTCCAGTATTATTATTTTTTAATTTTTATAGATTTTGGATACATACAAAGATTTCTACATGCATATATTGTGCAGTAGTAGATTCTGGGCTTTTAGTGTACGCATACTCCGAATAGCAAACATTGTACCCAATAGGTAGTTTTTCAACCCTCACCGCCTCCCACCATTTTACCCTTTCTAGTCTCCAATGTCTATTATTCCACTCTATATGTCCAGATGTATCCTTGTTTATCTCCCATTTATAAGTGAGAAGAACATGAGAAAATGCTGTATTGACTTTTCGTTTCTCAGTTGTTTCACTTAGGATAAGGGCTCCAGTTCCATCTTCAATGGTAATATTTTACAAAATACACAGGCAGGTTATTGACATTAATAAAATTACAATAAAATATTTTCCATCACTATAAGTTTTCTTCATGCTACATATGTAAGCTACACCCACATCTTTACCTTTGTATCCTTTCTTTAACTTCCAGTAACCACAAATCTGTTCCTCATTGTCTTTTTTTTAAATTTATTTTAAGAATGCTCTATAGATGGAATCATACAATATGTAACCTTTGGCATTGGTTTTTTGTTCTTTTCCCTCAGAATTATTCTCTGGTGATTCATCCTGGTTGTTGTATATATCAAGAATTTGTTCCTTTTTATTGCTGGGTAAGTATTTCATGGTATGGTGGTATGACAGAAAACACAAATTGCATCAGAACCTTTCCTTATGTACTGATGGGAAAGATAAATGGTACAGCCACTTAAAAAGAAAAACTATTTGCATTTTTTAAAAACAAACAAAACATTGTTTTACCATATAGTTCAGCAATCATTCTCCTACATATCTATCCAATTGATTTGAAAGTCATGTCCTCACAAAACCTTGCATACAAATATTTATTATAGTTTTATTCATAATTAGGAAAACCCTATTATTTTTATTTTAATTATTTTTTTATTGTGTTTTAGGTTTTGGGTAGATGTGAAGAACATGCAAATAGTTGCGTAGGTACGCATGTGGCAGCATGATTTGCTACCTTCCTCCACTTCACCTATATCTGGCATTTCTCCTCATGCTATCTCTCCCCAACTTCCCACCCCCAGCTGTCCCTCCCCTATTTCCCCAAACAGACCCCAGTCTGTAGTGCTCCCCTCCCTGTATCCATGTGTTCTCATTGTTCAACACCCACTTATGAGTGAGACCATGCGGTATTCCATTTTTTGTTCTTGTGTCAGTTTGCTGAGAATGATGTTCTCCAGGTTCATCCATGTCCCTACAAAGGACATGAACTCATTGTCTTTTATTGCTGCATAATATTCCATGGTGTATATGTGCCACATTTTCCCTGTCCAGTCTATCATCGATGGGCATTTGGGTTGGTTCCAGTTCTTTGCTATTGTAAACAGTGCTGCAATGAACTTTCGTGTGCATGTGTTTTTACAGTAGAACGATTTATAGTCCTTTGGATATATACCCAGTAATGGGATTGCTGGGTCAAATGGAATTTCTATTTCTAGGTCCTTGAGGAATCGCCACACTGTCTTCCACAATGGTTGAACTAATTTACACTCCCACCAGCAGTGTAAAGGTGTTCCTATTTCTCCACATCCTCTCCAGCATCTGTTGTCTCCAGATTTTTTAATGATCACCAGTCTAACTGGCGTGAGATGGTATCTCAATGTAGTTTTGACTTGCATCTCTCTAATGACCAGTGATGATGAGAATTTTTTCATATAGGAAAACCCTATTATTAACTAAAATATCCTTCAGTAAGTGAATGAATAAATTATACTGCACCAATAAATGGAACTATATTCAGAGGTTGAAAGGAATTATCTATAAATCTATGCAAAGACTTGGATGAATCTAAATGCATATTGCTAAGTGAAAGAAGCAGCCAGCCTGAAAAGGCTACATATTGTGTGATTTCAATTATGTGACATTCTGGGAAAGCAAAACAATAGAGACTATAAAGAGTCCAGTGGTTGCAAGGGTTTTGGAGGGAATGGGAGCTGAGTATGTAATGCACAGAAAATTTTTAGGGTGGTAAGTCTCTTCAGTAAAATTCAGTACTGGTTGACACATGACATTACGCATTTATTAAAACCTATAGATTTCTACAGTGGAAGAGAAATGTAGTGTGTATTAATTAAACAGCAGCAGCAACAACAACAACAAGCATTTAGGAGGATACTTGTTCACAGAATGAAAAGTAGAATGTGACAAAACAATTTAATAGCATTAAAACAGACAAAATAATATCACTTAATTGGGTAGAGAAAAAAGTACTGGTCTAAGTAACTTTGGAAAGGAGTGGCATCCATATGATTAAAGGAAAAAAAAGAGCTGTATTTACGTACTGTGATTTAGTTGATAAAGTTATTTTCCATATGGGGTATGGGTTAATAATTATGAATCCACTATACATGTATATTGGAAATGAACAATTAATTAAATTATGAATAAAGAAGACAAAAAGGCTAGAATGACTCATGGGGTAATCTATCAGATTTTGAAACAACAGTATAAACTCATGTTTAATTTTATATAGATACAGACAGACACATATAGAATATTTATAAATGTATGTGTGCATGTGTCCTGTGTGTCAGAATACACGTATATTTTCTTGTTCTGACAACTAAAAGGGTCTAGAAGTAGCAAACCCTAGTAACAATGTAACAACATGTACACTTGCTGTCCAGCTTTCATTTCATATACATATATAATATATATACACACTATATGTTCCACATACAGGATATATAGAAGTTATATGTGCATATGTATGCGTATTTTATTATATTACTATTATACATTTTTCTATATATTTTTATATATTTTTATATTCTCTAGGAGAAAAATGAAACAAAACAGAAATCCAATGGAAAATGGCTGATTCTAGAACTGAAGCGGATAGGTAAGGAACTGCTAAACACACACACGTGCACACACACACATGCGCACACACACACAAATACAAAAGAGGTTTTTCATATTTTCTTAATCCTTAAAAATGGGTGGCTTGGAGGTGTTAACAAAAATGCCAAACTCTGTGAAATATTTAAAGACGTTTATTCCGAGCAAATTATAAGTGACTATGGCCCAGGGCACAGTCCCAAGAGGTCTTGAGAACAAGTGTCCAAGGTGGTTGAGTTACAGCTTTGTTTCATACATTTTAGAGAGATGAAGTTACAGGCAAAGACATAAATCAGCACATATAAGATATACTTTGATCCAGCCTGGAAAGGCAGGACATCTCAAAGTAAGATTTTGGGGCTTACAAGTAGTAGGTGGATTTAAAGATTTCTGATTGGCAATTAGTTGAAAGAGTTAAGCTTTGCCTAAAGAGTTGAAGTCAGCAGAAATAAATGTTTGGGTTCGGTGGCTGGTCATGGTGGCTCACCCCAGTAATCTCAACACTTTTGGAGGCCGAACTGAATGTATAGTGAGGTCAGGAGTTCCAGACCAACCTGGCCAGTCAGGTGAAACCCTGTCTTTACTAAAAATACAAAGAATTAGCTGGGTGTGGGTGGCATGCACCTGTAGTTCCAACTGCTCCAAAGGCTGAGGCAGGAGAATTGCTTGAACCCAGGAGGTGGATGTTGCAATGAGCTAAGATTGTACCACTGCACTCAAGCCTGGGTGACAGAGCAAGACTCTGTCTCACAAAAAAAAAAAAAAAAAAGGAAATGTTTGTGTTTCAGTAGAGGGGTTTGTGGAAGCCAAGGTTCTTGTTATGTAGGTGAAGACTTTAAGTAGCAGGTTTCAGAGAAAACGTATCATAAATGTTTCTTTTTGGACCTTAAGACTTTGAGAGGTTTCAGACTCTTTGTCATAACTCTCTTGGATGTTGGAAAGACCTAGAAAGGGAAGGAGAGTCTCCACAGAATGTAAATTCTGCTATGAGAGAGCTGTGCAAGGACATTTCAAAATATGTCAAATAAACATATTTTGGGGTAAAATACCTTGATTTTCTTCAGAGCCTGTTATCTGTCATGTGATGCTATATCACAGTCAGGTTAGAATTTGGTATATTATTGATAAGAAGAGTCTGTTTTGACAGTCTTGTGATCACTTTTTTAATGTTAATGCTGGTCAGTTGTGTCTAAACCCCAAAGGATAGGAGTTATAATGAGGCAGGTCCAGACTACCTTCCTGGCATGGCCTCATCTAGTTTCTGAAGTTTCTTTGTGATCCCGTTCTGTCAAGTTGGGTATCCATTCAGTCTTTTGGGGGACAGAGAACCTTAGTTTTGGTTTACATAGGCTAATCTCTAAATGTAGTATAATGAAATTGAAGAAAAAATAAAGAACAGTAATTTTACAGTGGAGAAATTTGATAGACTACCTGAGCTAGGTTACTGAAATTAACTTCAATAGTAGCAAGTCACAATATAGTATGTTATATTATGTTTCCTTAATATGATGTGATGTGTGAGAATGGCACTTTACTTATGTGGTGTCCTTCCCCAAAACCCTTTGCCCTAGTCTAAGAAAATAGTCAAACAAGTCAAAATTGAGGGGAATTCTACAAAATACCAGGATGCCTCAGTTTTGAGGACCAGGATGCCTCAAAACTGTTAAGATCATTCAAAACTGTTAAGATCATGTTTGAGTAAGTGTCATGGCCAAGAGAAGCCTAAGGAGACATGACCACTAACTGTAATGTGGCTATCTGGTTAGGATTCTGGAAAAGGAAAGAACATTAGATGACAACTAAGGAAATCTGGATACAGTATCAACTTTATTTAGCAACAGTATTAATATTGGTTTATTATGGGAAATGTATCATACTAATATTAAACTTTAATAGGGAAAACTGGGATTGGGTTCTGTTATAACCGTAAAATTTTTTACTACATTTAGTAGTAAAAAATCTAAAGCTATTCTAAATTTCTTTTAGAATTTAAAAATTTTTTTAAATTGTGTTTCATTTTAATTAGTTCTAAGTGACATCATCTGGAAAATTATTGCTGGCCTGAACTGAATTGCTTTCCAATGAACAATGGGACATTCTTTAATCAAATGTATACAGATCAGTGATTCATTCTGTTCTATCTAAAGTAGTTTAAATTATTAATTAAGATAATGATTATAAATGCCACCTTTCTAGCATTTAATATTTCCTGATGCTTCCCCTTCAGAGAACTGTTATGTTAATTTCTTTTTTGGTATTGTTATTTTTTAAGTGATATATTTTCTTCGTTTTTTTCCTCTTAATTTTTCTGTTAGTGCTTATCTTTTCATATTCGTTTGTCTCTTTTATTTAATCAGCCACAATTTATTTTTATCGTGCAATGCAGCAAGTGCAGAATTTATTCATATATTGGATTATTATTATGATATATTTCAATAGAGTAATAATATACCTTTTTTTCTTTTTTTGAGATGGAGTCTTGCTCTGTCACCCAGGCTGGAGTTCAATGGCACAATCTCACTCACTGCAACCTCTGCCTCCCCGGTTCAAGTTATTCTCCTGCCTCAGCCTCCCTAGTAGCTGGATTACAGGTACCTACCACCACATCTGGCTAATTTTGTGTTTTTAGTAGAGACAGGGTTTCACCATGTTGGCCAGGCTGGTCTCAAACTGCTGACCTCAAGTAATCGGCTTGCCTCAGCCTCCCAAAGTGCTGGGATTACAGGCGTGAACCACCAAACCTGGCCTATCTTTTCTTAATCTGTCTTAAATTCACACAGAAAATTAATATAAGATAGGGACTATTATTTTCAGTGGCCTTTCAATGTTCAAAATTTGCATGTTTCTTCAATTAGTTCCAGGTACTGTGGATTAAATATCATTAATATCTTGTAATATCCTATCTTAAACCCTCATTTGATGTAAATGAAGACAGTTCTGTTGAGAAACTTTAGACATTGTTTCGAAAGAATGATATTTTACTGGCAAGAGACAGCTGCCTCTCTTACCAAACATCCTACAGTCCTTTTATTTCTGAAGCATATCAAGATTAGAACATTTTACAGTTCTTTTTCAGTAATGATCTATATCTTACCTTCAACTAACATCCTAGTAGGAGAGAAATGACCTTAGGTAAAATTGTGTTGTGAGCCATTTACTTTGCTGCTGTCCTATTTCTCTGTGCACAGGTATCAAAGTGATTCCAAGTATAAATTTAAAGAAAGACAAAATAAGGCTAAAATCCTGACTGTGACAAAAATAAATTATTGAACATTGTATTTGTGATAGTTACTTCTCTGTCCCTCAAATATCTAACTATAAAATAGGGAAAATCATTTCTATCTAATAGCTTCTTGTGTGAGCATTAAATTTGATAATTTGTTTAAAGCATCAGAAGAGTGTCTCTGTACATCGCAGACACTCAAAAATAGCAGCAATCTTAGCTACAGGAATCTTCAATATAATGCCATACAAATGTTCTGATGAAATCTCCTACTATGCCATTATAGGCTATTCACTGTTAAATTTAGTCACTTGTTCCTATAGCACAGCTAGTGAGAAATACAGTTATGTGTAAAACTTTAATAAGAAGTTTCACTTGTAAAGCAAGACCTTAGTAAAGGACTCCTGTGCAATGGGATCATCAATGACTTACAATATACAAACTCAGGAGAGAATAATGAGGATATGTGATATAATGTTTGCAGAATGCAACACTGTAGACTTGACTATGCTAATTTACCTATAATTGGATTCAGATATTCTAGGGCATATTTAAGTATGTGTTAGGGGAGAGGTGAGAGGAGGAAGCAGATAAGTCATGTATGTTTAACATCAGACTTGCTGAGGCCGAGAATAAAAAGTGAAGAAATAACAAAGGTCTTAAAAATATATCAATTATAGGTCCAAAATAATATAATATCAATTTTGAATAATAGGCAATAATGTTCTTGCTAAAAAATATGGTCTGTGCCACTTGAAATCATTTTGGTTAGTATTCACATTTTAATATTTTATTTTGTTTTATTATCAGTTAGTTATTATAAACAAAGTCTTAACATCCAACTCCTAATAACTTTTCAGCTCTCTATTAACATCTTTGCCTGAATGTAAAAGCAATATTTTTATTTATTTCTCTGCTTATCCTCATTTGTATTATATTACCTGATAATATTTGTGTGCTACATATTTATTTAAAATAATTATAACTAAGCGTTCTTCTAATGTTTTTTAATCCAGTAAAATAATTCAGTATATTCTATTTTTACATTTTTATGGACTTGGCAGTAGCCTGAATTTCCTATTAATTGCATGTTATCTCATGTCATATTCCTTGTCCTCAGTCATTAAGAGTTACATCATCTAAATTTAGGTCACTATCTGAGTAACATTTCTTTCAGATGCTACCCATTTTAAAGCATATTTTCTGCCTGAAGCCCTTTACCATCTAAACATTTCCTAGATTGTTTTCAGTGCTCATTCTGTGATGTAACAGTTCCTGACCCTGTGAATTAGGCTTTCGTGTGCTGTACCATGTTCAAAGTGCTCTCAATCCAAAGGCAGATTAGTCCTCAGATTTCTCCTGCTGATCCGTTGTGCTCTGTCTTCAAAAATTGTCAGAATTATTAGGCTCTGCACATGCCTTTTGTGATTCCAAACTGTGACTATATTTAATCAATCTTTTTTTCTTATTAAAAGCTCTGTGAGTGTGGCTATAATTGGCATTTCTACAATTCCCTCCTTCAAAAATGTCTCTATATTTTTAAATGACCTGTCAGTGATAAATTGTTATGGCATAATGGCTTCTAATTTTCCCTTCTCCGATATGGAAATGGTGGGTTTGGTCAAGGGTGATTATCCTGCAAGGAAAAAACTGAGGAGACAAATGTGGTCTGATCATGGGTGACCAGGCAGAGAATCCTGGCAAGATCATGTTATCCTGAATCCACTTCTTAGGGCAGCAGGACATCTGGGAAAGACTTGAAGTTATGTCCTCAAGAGAAGCAAGACCAGATTAGCAAATGAGGCAGAGCTGAAGCTTGGAGAACTGGCCAAAGATTCACAAGCATTTAAGAAAGTAGATTTCTAAACTCTTTCAAGAATATTTCCTATCTCCTAGTAAAATGGAGCTCATATTAACTTATCTGTTTCCATCCATAGGCAATTTAGTTATTTCCTAATCAGTTCTATTGTGAGTTGGGCTCAAGAAAATCTGTGACCCAATGTCTTTCTGATTAAAATAAAGTGATTGTTGAAGGGTTATGAAGATAAACACTCTGTACAGGGAGCTTGTTTTTCTCAGAAGGTTGAGATCCATAACTGCATCTACTACTCTAGGGAAAAATATAAAAATATTTCACACCAGAAAGAAGAAAAATCTCTTGCTTTTGAGCATAGAGGCTTCAGAATGTTGAAGGAAGTGGACTTCTTAATGTTAAAGGTGATGGACTCCTGAAGTGTGTAATGTGACATACACCTTTGCCCCCATTCCCTCAGTTTGGCCCTAAGATGAGACCAACCAGAAGATGAAAAGAAAATGGAAATTGAGACAGGAAAAAAAAATACAGGTAAGGTGCCTCTGGGGTTCCATGAGACCTTGGGTTTAGTAGAACAGGGCTTCTAAACTTTGAAACAAGTCAGCTCTAGGGAGTGTCAGAATAAAAAGTTTAAAATAAACAATCACTTACTTCTTGAATAATTCCTTTTTAGTGCTTATTTCTTTCAAGACAATGCAGTCACGTTTAAGTTACATCAGAGTAGAAAAGTAGGAAGACTCTAATCTGGCATTAATGATTTAGGGATAAATAAGTGAATATATATAATATGAAGTATATCTATATAGAAAGTATATATACATACATATATATCTAATATATAGGTACACACATAAACATATATAACTATGTGGCTATAGATATGTATACAAATGGATATATACACATACAAATTGATATATATGTACATACATATGGAAACATATATATATATATATACACACACACATATCTATATGGATATAGATGTGGACACACATAAATATATATACACACAAATTGATATACATATATATATATATATATATATACAAATGGATATGTATATATAGACACACATATCTATTAGATATAGATATGGACACAAATGGATATACATAGCTAGAAAGATATGAGTATGTATAGAGAGACATGAGTATGTATATCTATCTGTCTATCTATTCTCTTAATTTAAGTAACAGTGATAGGGAATTAATTGACTAATTAGAGCCAATTTGACCCAAGGGAATATTTAACCAGCTGGAAATAGTGTTTCTTCTATTTTAAGTACTAAAACATAAATGTTCTTTCTGTTAAGACAGATGGTGCCTACCGCTTATCCTGTCATGTTTGGTAGAAAAGAGCAGCAACAGTATCTCATAAAAACAGAACTAGGTGCCCATTTTTTAGTTTTCTCCTACATTCTACCTTTGATCAAGACATGTATGGAATTTTTTTAGTGTGTGTGTATGTGTGAATGTTTTAAAGTAACTCATAAAATTTGAAAGTAATTTCTTCTCCAGGTCTTTGAAATAATGTCATGAAGCTATTAAATTATAGAAGCAATTAAACTTTAATATAATCAGAATATTTCTGCTTCTACTATGTTTTGTTAACAACCCATAATAATAATTATGATTTATATATGTATAGAGTGATTATGAGAGTATTGATTTAGTGTATTTGCAAAAAATATATATAATGATTACTTTTGCTTAGTTCAACTAGAAGTTTTTGAGCCAACAATTTTGTGATACCAGCGATAATGATCTTACAATTGGGCCTTGTCCTCCTCAAATATTAAAACAATTTTTAAATACGTATAATACAGTTTGAACATTGGAAAATACAATTGATTATATATTCCAAGTAGGCTGTGACTTATTTAGCAATTGTTTATGTTTTGAAGCAACGTTCTTTTCTCATCAGAGAAGCACATTTTGAGTACACCTTTGGACAATTATTTGTGAAAATCAAATAATTATGAGACTTCTGAGTTCTCTGCTATCCAGGTTTAGCACTTGGAGGAAACTCAAAAGGTAAATTTGAGTCATTCCCCTTGGGAACTGTCATGTTTTTAATTATTTACATTTTCAGGAAAGGTTGTTATTGATGTGAAATATTTATAGAAAACTGAAGACTTGCTTATAGAACTCTTTTCTGTGATGGTGTAGCAAAAGTGAAAATTTTTCTTACCTGAAATAAATTAAATCCTTTAAAAATGCTTACAATGTAAATACATATATTTAATAATTTGTGAATGTGTGGGCTTTGCAAAATGACTTTGGTAGTGGTTCATATTTCCATACATAAAAACCTTACAACAAGAATTATACTAAAGACTGAATTTTCAATGATCCTGTAGTTTAGAGAAAAGACAAAAAGCTGTCCCTAATTTTGCATGCTAATTAATGCCTTTTTTGTGTGTGTGGTAGCACAAAATGCTCTGACAGTAACATTGAAGAAAATTATTTATTTTTTATCAACTCCCAAAAGGAAGTTTGGGTGGTAAAACTAAAAATAGAAATGCCTGGAGCACCAGGCATTTCAGCAGTAAAAACATGCATACCTAAGCACAGCTTTCTGTAGACACTTGGAAAGGAATGTGGACTTCTGGTCTAGTTCCTCCGACAAAGAAAGATTTTAGAGTGTCATTCCTTCAGTTTCTCTTGTAGAAATAGCTGAGGGAAAGAATGTTAGAATGGAAGAATGAGGGAGGAAGAAGGAATATCCACTTTTTCTTATTAGAGAGAGAAGTGGAGACTTATTTCTATTTCCCCGCTCAGTCCTGTAGCAACAAGAAATTGAATTATGCCATCGACTAGAACGAGCTTGGAAATGAATCTTTCCAAGAATCTCCAGGTAAGTCCAGCCCATGTGACATTTTGACTTTGGACTTAAAATCCCCTAAGCAGAAAGTCAAGCTAAGCTTGCCCTGACTTTTCAGCTACACAACTGGATCAGAATAAGAAAGTATTGTTTTAAGCAAGTGATTTGTGGTAATTTGTTACACAGCAATAGAAAACTAATGCAGATAGATGTGAAATTCATCTTGCTCTTAAATTTATATTCTGTTTTCTCAAATGACATATCACAGTTATTATCATCACCTCCTCCCTCACATTTTTACTTTATTATGAGTTGAAAAAGTCCTTCATAGCTTTGAAGTGCTCTCCCATTGGAAAAATGAGCTAACACAATATGCTTTCAGTAAGTGTAGTATATACTGTTATTTTATTTATTTATTTATTTATTTTTTAATGCTTATGATAAGCTTAGAACGTGAAAAGTTGCTTTAACTTAACAGGATATTTCTATCCCTTTACATAAGATACTAATTTACATCCATTTGAAAATCTTCAAATAATAAATGCTCATTATACTTCTTCATTGTTAGCATGATCAAGCCTTATGCATACATATTTTAGCACCATTTGAAATGGCTACAGTCCTTTGAACAACTAAGTACTGGAGAAAATGAGGACTGCATTTCCCTCCATCTTGTTTTCAGAGATAGATTAATTTTCCATAGTAAATGCCTAACAAGTTGAACAGTTTCAAAAGCCCTGTTGATGGAAAACATATCAAACAGTGCTTTGTGAAGTAAGCCATCCTAAATTTTGCTACAATGTCATTTGAATGAGTACCATATTCTAATTAAAATTAACAAAGAATTTACATAATAAAAATAAATCTTATTATAAAAGGATATAGTATATATTATTGTTTTAATGTGAGGACTAAATGCGTTCATTAGCATAACAAAAAGAATTTGCAGTGTCAAGGAGAATATTTCTTAGGCAACAGAAATGTTAAAAAACAATTTCTGGGAACACTTTAAAAATAATTTTTTACTTTATGTTTACTGGTTCCTTTGGTCTCCTCTGTCACTTTCCCCTTGTTATAATTTTAAAAAGTTAAAATTAAGACATATCCAGCTAATTCAGTTTGTATAGAGATATAAAGCACAATTTTATAGGTGAAATTCATGATATGAATATAATTTAAAGATGCTGAAAATAATTGAATTAAAATTAGGTAGCTTTATAGTTTAGTATAGCTATGCAAGATCTGTTATAATAATAATAAGTTGTTATAATAATCAAAGCCAATGAAATCACTATCCCATTAATGTGTTTATTTTACAACTAAGGTTTTGTTTATTATAGTTTATTAGGAATTGCCTTTCTGTAATATTTAGAAAGTAATTAGGAAACCAATTAAGAAGGAGGAGAAAAATACATTTGTAAAATAATTTTTATAATTTATTATTTATTTATTTATTTTGAAAATATTTTATAGTAGCCATTACTATACCCATTTTACAGATGAGCACAGTAAGGCTTATTTAGAATTTAAACTGTCCTTGACAATTTATCTAGCTAATTATATAGCCAAGATTCAAATCCAGATCTTCTGACTACTTGTCTCAAGACAGATAGCTCTATATTCAAGTTATAAAAACACAAAAGTATCCCAATCAAAATTTCTATTAGATATGTTGAGAAACACAATAAGCTTATCCTAGTATTTAGTTGGAGTGAATAAGATCTGAAAATAGTTAAGTGATCCAAAATAAAAGAGTATAAAGTGGGAGCTACTTGTACCAAATATTAAAATGCTATTAATTGCATTTATTGCATCAATGGAAAGATATAAAATCAGTTACAACTACATGTAAGTATATATATATATATATTTGAGCATTTAAGTACATTTTTATTTTTTTCTGTTTGTATATCTGTCAATAAAATGTTTACAAAACTATGAGTTCTCATTGCTCTCTCTAGTCCCATCCATCTATTTTGTTTTTCTCATTTTGTATTTCAAACTTATTTATGTAACAGTAATAAAGATGTGTTTATATATGCACGCGCACACACACACACACACACACACATGCACACATATATATATACACACACACACCATATATATACCATATACATACAGCATATGTGTATCTATATCATATATATACATACGTGTATATATACCATATGTACACACTGTGTGTCTATGTATGTACATACATGCCATATATATGCTATATATACACACACACACCATGTATATATACATATGTGTGTGTGTGTGTGTGTGTATAAAAAAAGAGGGGAAGATGTAAGTAGATAGTTACAATGACATGTCAATAGCAATAAGCAGAGTTAGTTAACAAATCTTCATTACTAAATATCATTTTCAACCACAAGAATCTAAGGACTCCTTAGAGGAATGAAGAGGTAAGGAAAATTTCAAGATAAGCCTGGAATATTTTGTTGTGCCAGGAAATAAGGAAGTGCTAATAAAAATTATAGAACATATTTTAGGTTCACAAAGTCTACTTAAGTGTTCCTCTGCTGGTCAAATCTGAAATAATTTGAGCATCAAAATAAATAATAAATTATAATCCACTGAATAGAATAAAATCCCATGATTTTACACAGATATCAACAAATGTGATAAATCATGAGGAAATAAAAGTAAGCTCTTCTTTACTCATGAGTGCTAACTAATAAATAATTGTGTAGTTTAAAAAATAATCTACAGTAGAATAATATTTATCCTTAAAAATGGAAATCCTGTCATTTGCAATAACATGGGTGAACCTGGAGAACATTATAGTAAGTGAAATTAGCAAGACATAATGTTGCAGTTATGTCAGTTATGTGGGATGAATAAATCAACAGATTTAATGTACGGTATGTGGATTACAGCGAACCTTATGGTGGTGTATACTGGAAATATTTTTTTGTTTGTTTGTTTTAGGTGCTCTCATCACCACACACAAACAAAAAAATATAACCTATGTGAGCTGATGGATATATTAACTAACTTTACGATACTAACCTGTTCACTATCTATAAGAACATAAAAACATTATGTTGCCCACCTTAAACACAGACAATAATACAAAATTATAATGGATGCTAAAACCAGTGAGAAAAATACTGATTCAGAACACCATGATGTAATTCAAAGTATACCTACAAAAAATACTTTTTAAGTGTAAAATAAACATAACTCTATAGTGGATGATTTGGGCTGAGACCGTTACTCAAGTGAAAAATGAATTTAACATAATCAATATTGGAACAGTATTGTGTGTCTTGATATGATGTATTAACAGGGCACAATATATCAGTATTAATCGTCTCCAAAATGCATAATTTACCTCTAATCTGGGGAAAATTTGATCAAATCCAAATTGAGGGACATTCTATAAAACAACTATCTTGTTCTCTAAAAATGTCAAGGTAAAAAAGCAAAATAATTGGGGGAATGTTTTACATTAAAGAACAGTCATAAAAACAAAATTCAATTTACAAGCCAAGCCTAGAAGGTGGGATGTTTAAATAACTTCATTAGGATAACCAACAACATTTAAATGTCAATTTTTCATTAGAAACTATTAAATAAGTTATATTTTCTGATTTTGAAGAGTTTACTGTATTTGTATAAATCTTTGCTCTTAGGAAATGTATAGTTAAATATTTAAAAGTACAAGAGTAAAATATCTGTAACCTGCCCTTAACTGCTTCATAAACAAATACAAATAGTCTATATATGATTTATCTGTTTATATGTATGTTTTTAATACATAAAATTAAGCATAATCAAATGAAGAAAAATTCAAACCAATAGGTAAATCTGGGTACATGGCATATGATACAGATTTTGGTACTATAGCACCTTTTTCTGTGAGTATAAAATTAAAGGTTAAAATCAATAAGTGTTTAAACCAAGGATACTATAGAACAAGTTAAGAAATGGATGATTGAATGGGAAAAGATATTTCAATGTCTAAAATTTTATTATGTAAAACATTTTAGAAACTATTTTTAAAGGAGAAAAACTAGCAGAAAAATGTATAAAATACAAGGGTAAACTTTTTAGAAAAAGAGAATCAAAAATCTAACAAGCATATGTGTAAAGTAAATACAAAAGCAACATTTGTGAGAAAAATGTAGATTAAAACAATGATCAATTAAAACAATGATCTGTTAATCTGAATAAATGGTGTAAAGTTACTTTCCAGTCTGTTCTTAAGCAGTTTATACGTGTTCTGTGGCTTTCAGTCCCTATGAACCATGCGCACTGTCTATAAAAATGTTGGCCAAACTCTATGTCTATACTTGGAGAGTTAAATGGGTAAAATGAACTGAATTTACACCATGAAGTATATGACTAAATAAGTAGAGGAAATTAATTACAGATATAGACAGCAATATTGGCAAATATTAATAGTACAGTAATTACTGAAGAAAGTACAAAACTTGCATATGATACTATAGCATTTTTGTAAATTTAAAACGTACAAAGCAATGATGTCAATTTTGCAAAAAGTATTCATTAAACACATTAAAGTAATAGCCTATGTGAGGGTCAAATGAGAGTGTGGTATGGAGAAACAGACTCAGTAGTTTCCTCTTAACTGTAGTTAGTATGGAGGGTTTTTTATCGTGTTTTGTTATTGTTACATTAATACCAAGTATTTCACCGTGGAAAGGAATTTAGCTTTTGAAACAATCATGCTATATTCTAAGATTCCTTCTCTCTATATACAGATAATAAGTTACGTGATGATTTTTTTTTTAAATTTTTATTGCATTTTAGGTTTTTGGGTACATGTGCAGAACTTGTAAGCTAAATTTACAGTTTCATAGCTTCTGTTGTGTCCAACATAATATTCTAGGTGACTCAATTGTTTCTCATCATAAAAATTGTGATAGGTTATCTCAGTATTCCACTATAGAAACCTAGGCTCAGAGGGGCTAAGTAACTTACCCAATGTCCTGGCATTTATTGATAGTGGAGTTATATTTGACACTGTACATGTGGCTCCACATATTTCATGTCAATTGCTATGGCCACCTACCCTTATTTATGAGTCATAATTTCTCAGCCACATAGCACACTATCCAGCAATGGCTCTATTCTTCTCTAAAACCAGAATTTAACATTTCTCTTTAAGAGTGATCTCTATAGTTGAGTACTTTCAGAGTGTGTTCAGAAAACGATCTAGGATAGTTATTACAGGTTTAAAGACTAAAACTAAGGAAGCCAGTGTCAGTTTGAATATAAAATCCTTGCAGTTTTTGTCTGTTTGTTTTTTAGTAGCTTTGTCATTCTGTCAGTAGCTTTGTGTCAGTATCTGTAAGATATCTTCTGAATTTACTGTCCATGTTCATGTATATAATGCATCAGATTCAAGGAATTGATATCCACTGAGTTTAATCTCTGAAAATCCCCCTCCTTGACACAGAAGACTAAAGTAACACAGACCCCGAGTAATTTCTCTCTTTCTTTATTATTTTTTTATACAACATAGGTCCATTGTTCATCAGAGCTAGGTCACCTTTACTCTCTGTATGCAAAATATGCCTCAAGAAGCTCACTTTGTACAAATGGAACTTATAATTAGCCCTGTTTCTTTGACAATTTTTATGGGAGAGGGACTATAAAAGTTTGATGTTAAACTTTTAGAAAACCTTTAAGTTTTTAAATCTCTATGTTTGCTAACAATAGTTGTTAAAATAGTTCTTTATGGGATATATTTTTAGAATAGGACAAGAAAGTATTATCATAATTTAAGTGTTCTTGCCTGGCAGTAAATCACTCTCAAATGAGTTTATACTTCAGCTCCTTATAATTTTGGCATTGAACAAATTTTGGGGGCATTTGATTAGATTATAAATCACTTTTAACTTCTCTCCTGAGTATAGAAATCTAGATCTTTCCTCTACAGTTATGCTTAATTGCAGAATGGGTTCAACAGTGGAGTAGAGGAAAATCTGAGCAAGTATGTATTGAAATCATGTTTTACAGTGAGGAAGTGAGAGGGTGATAAGAGTCACATGAGTTTTATGGGACACATGCTTGGTACATAAGAATTCCAAGATTCTATAATGATACTTAGGTCAGACCAAAAATATTTTATGTCAGTCTCATGCTTGGAAAGCCACAAGGTTCATGTGACTGTTCTGAGTGTCTACAGATTACTTAACTACTCTTGGTTCCTATAAGTCTGCCATAACCTGTAATGTTTCCCTTAAGCAGGAATGAATTTTATAATAGTAAGGGTGTTACTCAAGGAGTATATTTGTAAAGATACTATTTTTTCTTTGAGCAAATAATAATAGTGATAAAGATAATAGTTAAATTTTTCTGATGATTTCTATTTTCTTAATGATTGCGTGGAATAAGATTACGTAATTCAATAAATACAGAAGCCAGATACTGTTATTGTTGCTATATTAAAGATGTGAAAAGTGAGTATTAGATAAGTTAAATAATTTGTCAATTGTTACAGAGAAACTGGTCCTGGATTAAGAGAAAGACTTGACTTTACTCAGATATCTATAGTCTTAAAAATTATCTTACTTCCACTTTAATAGGTGATTACTTTTCAAAAACAATTAGGAACTATTGGGTGATTTTTAATTCCTTTATACATTGGATGCAAGAGGTCAGTACAATTATATTCATACATATATTGGATCCAGTTTCTAGGAAATTTAAATTGTACAGTAACTCATAATTTATTTTTCAGATATGCTTTTATAGATGAGATGGTTACTAATTAGAAATTGGAATGTTTAAAAGACCTAGTCAGTCATTCATTTGAATAATTAACATAGAGTCTACTGTTATTATTTATTATATCTTTATTATAAAATAGGTCAATAAGGCATTTTAAAATTTTTTATTCAAAAATGAAGAAATGTAGTTGAATTTAACTTGCAAGCAGCTTCTGATATTTCTTTAAACTTATAAGAGAATGATCAATGTTTTTTCTAAATCAAGTCAAATTTTAAAAGCATGATTTAAAAGCACTCATTTGCAAATTAGAGCTAATTGACTACATTCATTAAAGCTACAGTTACCTGAAATTATTTTACTTGATTATGAATATCATAATTAAATGAGTTGGTATGCAAATATCACTTAAGTTCATATACATATGTTACTTGAATTACAAAGTCTTATAATCATAGTAAAGCTACTCAAAATACAAAGACTTCTACTATATAAAGACCAGAAATTATCAGTCCTTTAAAATGTATAAATAGAAGTCATTTTTACATGACTTATTTATCTGCCTTATCATAAAATATAAACATGAAATAAAACTATTTAAAAACTATACCCTCAAAATTGTAATATGACATATAAAATATATGTGTCTGTGGAATGAAAAAATATATGTATATTTCTGTAGTCTAGACAAATAATAATAAAACAATATATTTAGCAACTAAAATAATGATATCATAATAAGATGACAGTCATGAGTTTTTCAAGCTTATGGTGGTTATAATCATGTACTTCATGAGGCCATATAAAATAATACTAATAATTACCATTTTATATTATTTGATATATACCAAGTTTGATCATAAGCACCTACCTGAGCATATCTAAATCTTCACAAATCGTCTATGAGTCTTATATTATTATTGTCCTCCAGTAGTCAAACGAATAAACTCAGGCTTCATAAACATGTAATTTTTTGCAGGATTTCATGTGTGAGAAGGGGCTAAGTAGTAGTCTGACTCTAAAGTTCATGTGTATAATCTCTGTACATCATTTGCTTCTACCACAGAAAATAGTAACTTCCAAAGTTGGAAAATGAACTTCTGTATTCATGTCTATATTTAAAGTTATGTGAAAATTCAAGTGTATGTTCATTCTGACACCCAGTTAAAAACCATGAAGATTCGGATATATAAGTAAATATGTAAAAATGAAAACATAAATCTTATTAATACTGCATGTCTTTTTTACCTTGGTGTGCTTTGTTCAACAGAATACTAATAAGAATCGGTGTCACCATTTGGGAAATAGATATCTAGTATCTGTTTAATTTTATCAGTGATGTAATCACAACAAAATTTTAACTATTGTCTAGTTTTAAGTCTATCTGAGGCTTATCAGGTATTCTCCAATTGTATACAGTAGAACAATGTGATTTTCTAAAGTTACAAAACAAGTAAGTTAGGATGTGACTATATAAATTCTCAAGCTATTTCCCAATTCCTCACAATATATACTGAAGGGTTTCTGTAAACAGTAAGTTCTCTTATAGACCTTAAAAATATATTATGATTTATAGAATATAATCAATTTAAAACCATTTTTTCAAGTTTGCATCTATTGCTTAAACTTATGTAAACTTGATTTCTGAAAAGCCATGATGGTAGTCTGAAAAAAGCACCAATGTCTGAAACGTGTAAAATGAAGCCTGTGACTTTATGTTGCTAATGCTAAAGAGATGACACTTTCTATTTTCCAGGAGATCAAACCCTACCCCATCACAGAACTTCCAAATGCTTAGACGAGTATCCTTGTAAAACTAAAATAGCACTTAATGCATTAAAATGCATTTGATGGGTTCACCTCTTCTAAAGCCCATTTCAGAAAACAATAAAATAGCAAGTTTTGAAATGGTATTATTTAAAAATGGTTTTCAAATTGCTTTATGATCATTTCCTGTACTTACATCATCCTCTTCTCTGTAACAGACTTCTATTTGAAAATGAGATATAACATCTGAAAGTGTCATTTTACAGAGTCATTCCACATCCTCTTGATTTCTTTGGTCCATACTGTTCCGTGATTTCCTAAACGAAGAAAAGAAAACATATTTTATTTCTTTGAAAAGCATAAAAATATTGTAAAATGCCAACTGGACTTATTTCACACTTAATATATCCTTCAGAAGCAAAGCAATCCTTTTTGAGCTTAATCCTGGGAAAAGTTATTACAACATTTTCTACATCAGAGATGTCAAGATTTTTAGAGTTCTTCACCTGAACATCTGGGTGTCATTCTTGGGATTAATACAATTAATAATAACTATAATGATAACAAATGCAAAAGAATGAACAATGAACTACTTACAGCCTTGCTGTGTACTGTACAAAGTGATTTACATCAACTATTTTTTTTAACCTCACCAAAACCTTTTAGGTAGATATTTATGTCCTAATATTAAAATACAGGAGCACCAGATACATAAAGCAAGTTATTAATGACTTACAAAGAGACTTAGACTCCCACACAATAATAGTGGGAGACTTAAACACTCCACTGTCAACATTAGACAGATCAATAAGACAGAAAATTAACAAGGATATCCAGGACTTGAACTCAGATCTGGACCAAGCAAACCTAATAGACATTTACAGAACTCTCCACCCCAAATCCACAGAATATACATTATTCTCAGCACCACATCACACCTGTCCTAAAATTGACCACATAATTCCAAGTAAATTACTCCTCAGCAAGTGCAAAAAATGGAAATCATAACAAACAGTCTCTCAAATCACAGTGTAGTCAAATTAGAACTCAGGATTAAGAAAGTAACCGAGAATTGCAAAATATCCTTGAAACCAAAAAACTGATTCTTAAACATTGACTGGATAAACAATGAAATGAAGGCAGAAATAAAAATGTTATTTGAATTCAACAAAAACAAAGACACAACATACCAAAATCTCTGTGACACATTTAAAGTAGTGTCTAGAGGGAAATTTATAGCAATAAATGCCCATATAAGAAGCAAGGAAAGATCTAAAATTAACACTCTATCATCAAAATTGTACAAGGAGGAGCTGGTACCACTCCTTCTGAAACTGTTGTGAACAATCTAAAAAGAGGGAATCCTTCCCAAATGATTTCATGAGACCAATATCATCCTGATACCAAAACCTGGCAGAGACTGAACAGCAACAAAAAAAATCAGGCCAGTTTTCATCCATGATAAAAACTGATGCAAAAATTTTGAATAAAATACTGGCTAACTGATTGCAACAGCACATCAAAAAGCTTATCCATCATGATCATGTAGGCTTCATCCTGGGGGTACAAGGCTGGTTCAACGTACACAAGTCTACAAATGTAATCCACCACATAAACAAAACCAAAGACAAACACCACGTGATTATCTCAGTAGATGCAGAGAAGGCCTTTGACAAAATTCAACAGCTATTTTATACTAAAAACTCTCAATAAATTAGGTATCAGTGGAATGTATCTCAAAATAATAAAAGCTATTTATGACCAACCACAGCCAATATCATACTGAATGGGCAAAAAGTGGAAGCGTTCCTTTTGAAATCTGGCACTAGACAAGGATGCCTTCTCTTACCACTCTTATTTAGTATAGTATTGGAAGGTCTAGCCAGAGCAGTCAGGCAAGAAAAAGAAATAAAATGTATTCAGTTAGGAAAGGAGAAAGTCAAATTGTCTCAATTTGCAGACAACATGATTGTATATTTAGAAGACCCCATTATCTCAGCCCAAAATTTCCTGAAACTGATAAGCAACTTCAGCAAAATTGCAGGATACAAAATCAATGTGCAGAAATCACAAGCATTCTTATACACCAATAACAGACTAAAAGAGAGCCAAATGAAGAGCAAATTTCCAGTCTCAATTACTACAAAGAGAGTTAAATACCTAGGAATACAACTAACAAAGGATGTAAAGGACCTCTTCAAGGAGAACTTACAAACCACTGCTCAAGGAAATAAGAGAGGACACAAACAGATGGAAAAAAATTCCATGCTCATGGTTAGGAAGAATCAATATCATGAAAATGGCCATACTGCCCAAAGTAATTTATAAATTTAATGCTATCTCCATCAAGCTACCATTGACTTTCTTCACAGAATTGGAAAAAAATCTTAAACCTCACATGAAACCAAGAAAGAGCTCACATAGCCAAGATAATTCTAAGCAAAACAAAATAACGTTGGAGGCATCATGCTAGCTGACTTCAAACTATACTACAAGACCACAGTATTCAAAACAGCATGGTACTCTTAGCAAAACAGAGATATAGACCAACAGAACAGAACAGAGGCCTCAGAAATCTTGCCACACAAATACAGCCCTCTGATCTTTGACAAACTGGACAAAAAGCAGCAATGGAGAAAGGATTCCCTATTTAATAAATGATGTTGGGAAAACTGGCTAGCCATATGCAAAAAGATGAAACTGGACCCCTTTCTTACACTTTATCCAAAAATTATCTTCAGATGGATTAAAAATTTAAACATAAAACAACACCATAAATATCCTGGAAGAATCCTAGGTAATACCATTCAGGACATAGGAATAGGCAAGGACTTTATGACTAAAACACCAAAAACAATAACAAAAAAAAGCCAAAACAGACAAATGGGATCCAATTAAACTTAAGAACTTCTGCACAGCAACCAAAACTATTATTAGAGTGAACCAGCAACCAACAGAATGGGAAAAAATTTTTTTCAAGCTACCCATTTGACAAAGAGCTAATATCCAGAATCTACAAATAACTTGAATAAATTTACAAGAAAAAAGCAAACAACCCCATCAAAAATGGGCAAAGGATATGAACAGACACTTTTCAACAAGAAGACATTAATGCAGCCAACAAACATGAACAAAAACTCATCATCACTGGTCATTAGAGAAATGCAAATCAAATTATGTTGAGATATCATCTCAAGCCAAATAGAATGGTGATCATTAAAATATCAGGATAAAGTGGAAAAAGAAATGTGGCACATATACACCATGTAATATTATGTAACTGTAAAAAAAGATGAGTTCATGTCCTTTGCAGGGACATGGTTGAAACTGGGAACCATCATTCTCAGGAAACTGACACAAGAACAGAAAACCAAGCACCACATGTTCTCACTCATAAGTGGGCATTGGAAAATGAGAACACATGGACACAGGACAGGAAACATCATGCATTGGGGCCTGTCAGTCAGTGGGAGTCTAGGGGAGGGATAGCAGGGGTGAGGGGATAGGGGAGGAATAATATTAGGAGAAATACCTAATGTAGATGATGGGGTGGTCCACGGCACATATATACCTATGTAATAAACCTGCACCTTCTACATGTTTACCCAAGAACAAAAAGTATAATAATAATAAAAAAGCTGATGACAATATAGTCATGTATATATAAATGTATGTATGTATCCATGTGCTTATGATGTGTGTGTGTGTGTGTGTGTGTGTGTGTGTGTGTGTTTGTGTGTGTAGCTTCATAGTTATTTTCTGGAAGGTCCTTAGAGGGCTTTGACAATTATACTAAGTACATTTTACATTAAAAGTCAATACATCTTCTGTATTTCAGTTTTAAGATTATTATCAATAAGTGAAAATTCCCATTGCTATTATACATTAGTGAATTACTGTTTGAAAATGTTTAAATCTTTTTAACAAATCCAGGACAAATGATGAAATTTGTGTGCTTATAACTCATGGCACTTTGAACTCTATTTTTGAATCTCTGTTTCTGTGGGGTTATGATTCTAGTGATATGCCTTATCATTAGGTAATATAATAACTGGCAAGCAATCTAAACGGATGAGTAACTGCAGGATCAGAGAAGGCTGTGCAGCTCCACCTACCATGTCAACTTTTGGGAATAGCTTAAATTTTATGAATTGTACATAGTAAATCTTTTATGTAAATAGTTTTTTAAAATATCTAAGGTATTTAATATAATTTTAATATTATCCTGATAAATTTTCAAAAATTACCTGAAGTTCATACTTTATTCAGATTTCCTTAATTTTTACCTTACAGCCTTTTCTTGTGCTTTTTTCAAATCCAAGATAGTATATTAGATGTAGTTGTCAGCATCTCCTTAGGCTCATCTTAGTTTTGACAGCTTCTTAGGCTTTTCTTGTTTTGGATAGCTATGGCAGTTTAAGAAGCACTTGTCTGGTATTTTATGGAATGTACACAGCACAACTGAAACTTGTCTAATATTTTTTCCAGAATTATACTATGATTATGAGTTTTTAGGAGGAAACCTGTATAAGTAAAATGTCATTCTCATCACATCCTATGAAGAGCACATACTATCAACATGACTGATCACTGATTATGTTGAATTCAATTGTCTGACTGAAGTAATGTTGCTCACATTTTGCCCATGCAACATTACTTTTCTTTTTTCTCCATTTGATACTCTTCTCTTTGGAAGGAAGTCACTATGCTCAGGCCATACTTAACGGGGAGAGGGTTCTGCCTCACATTCTTGAATACAAATATGTAAATAAATTATTTGAAGTTTTTCTCAGAGAAAATGTGTGTTTTCTCACCCATTTATTTATTTATTCAATAATTGATTTATGTAGGTATGGACTATGCTGCTGAGGTAAGCATTGTGTATGACTAAGTTGCTGTGACTATGTATATTTTCTGATAGAATTTAATCATAAATTAGAAAAACTTACATAGGTTCATGAATTCTGTACTTGATTGCCCAGAGAGGTATGTAGAGTAATATGCAGTAGTTTGCTATCACAATGGACTCATAAATTAAAATTTCTATGATCTACTTGGTCTCTACAGTCCCTGAGCCATAGAATCAGAGACGCCTTAATTGATTTACTGACCACTATTCAATAGCTCATCTTTGGCCTGGGTCCTATCAGATTTCATATTTAGAATTTTATTCCTTTACCTCAAGGTTTTAAGTTCTCCATGACTCAAGGAAATATCATCTTTTCTGTTTTTAATTTTTTTGTCATTTATTCCTTACTCTGAATGACTTCTAGAGTCATTTTTGATAATATATTGATAAATGAGTGGAAGTCTATTTTTCCATTAATCATGTTTTAATATGAATTCTGAACACTATGTCTGGATGGATTTTATTGCTGTTTCAAAAGAATCTTCTCTACCACTTTGAAAGTTTTTGATTTGATGTTGGCCACTTTTATTCCTTTAATTTTCTAATAATAATTATGAGGTTTAAGTTTTATCTCTCTGATCCCCTTCAGCAGCTGTTTCAAGATTGACCTTCTTTGACATCTTTATGCTTATGAGACCTTTGAAGTCCTTTTCTTTCTAATTGTTTCTGAATGGCATTGAACTTACATGTTAAAAGTGAATTGCTTATTGTGATAGTCACCTTGATTTCTCCTTTGAACTTTTAAAACTCAACTTTTTAAATCTTTTGACTGATAACATTTTAAATGAATTTTTCTATCCCAATTACCACTTAATTAATACAAGCACATTAAATGCTGATTATTTACTTGAAACAAAAGATGACTTTTTCTGTCACAATATTGTCTTCAACTGGATTACAAGTCAGCATCAATCATATTGAATTTGTTGCTTTCACAATCTACGCATGATATTGTAATGTATGATATAGTATACCTCTAAAAGGTAAAACAAAAACATTGTAATTAGAATATACATCATAATTTAAATATGCATTGTATATATGTTATGTTATTTATGCATATATTAATAAAAACTATTCATTTTACATATGCATTAAAATATGTACAATATTTTATAATACATTTTACATTGAAAGATGCATGTTTTTCCACTTTGATTCCAGAAACACTCTCATTGTCTACAAAGAATTACACTTACTAGTTATGCTGAATTGCTTTTTCTTTGTGCTACACTAATGGTTATATTTTATATTACATGTTTTGTTTCCAAATATGCAGAATAGTTAGAAAAATAATGACTCTTAAACTAAAATTAACTGGCTCACATAATTGCAAATATTGTCAATATGAAATGTTAATATTACCATGAATTCTGAATTGTTTAGCAATAGGATGTCAGTATTGGAAGTTAAATTTATACTATTTTTTATTCCTAACTCTATTACCTTTCACATATTTGTTACAAAAATTTTAACATTTTTCTTATTGTCATTCTATACATGCTGTTCAAGCAACTAAAGCAACACAGAATTCTATTGCATATCTCTCTCTTTCAGCTAAAAAAAATATCAAGAAAGCCAAAATCCATTGAGTATTATTATTTTTTCAAAAAGTAGTGTTAAGCATATTAGGGAGTGCTACACCATCTTAATGATATGGAAACCAAACATGTCTTTAAAAGCATCAGTTGTAATTTTATTTTTGCTTATTTGTCATGTTTAAAGGAAGCAAGTTGGTAGCTAAGTGCATACTTTCAATACGCCTTAGGAACTCCCATCAGTGCTGATGATCTGTTAATGGTAACAAGAGTGCTGAGGACAGCAAAAAAACAAAAACAAACAAACAAACAAAAAGAAGTAGCAGCTCTGTGGTAGAATTATTTTATCTCTGAATTGTATAAACACTAAAACATAAAACATGGATTGATATATCAAAAAATTCTTTCTACCAAAAAAAATTTTATTACATTTTTTTCCAGGGGTGTCTTTGAAATAATGTATATTTTTAAATTTATTATATTGCCTTAATGGTTTCTCATTTAACTAAATATTCATATTCTTATGATTTCATTACTAAAGCCCTAAAATATGTGTAACAATCTACATAGTGCTATAAAAATAAAAATATATAAATGAGAAAGTAGAAAACCTTTGAAAGTATTTACCATATTCCATGCATTGATTTTTGTATCACTTAACAAAAACTATATTATTGAAATAACAAGCATAGAAGTGTGAATTATTAAACTGGCATCAGACAAGTTAACTTAGGTCATAAAATTATTGGTACAATCGAAATTTGAATCAATGTATAAATTCAAAACAAATGTTATCATAATTATAACAATAACTGTTATTGTTCATATTTATTAATTTTTCTATATATTAGGTATGCCAATTGTTTCACATATGTTCATTTATTTACCGAATTCAAAAAATCTTAGATGTAAGGCCATTCTTTCTATTTTATAGGTGAAATAATTGGGCCTGAAAAAATTAGCTGAATTATTAGGTAATAAAATTTAAGTTGGGATTTAAATCATGATTTGCCTGAGTCCAAACTATGTGCTATTAACTTTCATGACCAACAACTCAAATCTATTATATTTTTGAATGAGAAAAATTCCATATGGAAAGATAATTTGCTCTGTGCAGTTAAGAGGAGAACTTGCTGTTTTCAGGCAAACCTTCCTCTTAACTTACACTATTATGTGATAATATAACTAAATTACTTTGAAGAGTGTAACATTAAAAATCAAAATGTAGCAAATGTACAGTGACCTGACATAAGAGAAACCCTCTGTGTGGTGGGTTTTCAAAGTAATCTCATATTATGAAACTGTGAAATGCTCTACAGAGCTTAGGCACCTACCTAGAAAAGTTAGCTGATATGATCCTGCTTAATTTCAACTGTGTAGATGCATGATGGGGTCAGCCACATGCATCAAACAGCACGTTTCCAACAGAAAGAAATGAGTATAATTGTAATTGAAATGTTTGGATAAATGTGGGTTCAAATGATTTATGTGGAATGTTATCATATATTGCTATATCACTTAATGTCTTCCGGGTTTCTGTTTTTGTTTTGTTTTGTTGCTTTGGAAGTAACTTGGTTATTGTGGAAATTTGACATCATTTTAGAAATTAATATAGCCTGGGTGAAATTAAGAAAGCTTTTTTCCTACAGTTTTCCTAATTGAATAGCTCATAAGTTAGAAAAGTAGTACCTATCACACAAACCTCTGAACCCAAACTTTTCCACCATCCAAATCAAATTTATGTTTTCAAGGCCACCCTTGTAAAATATCTTGAAAGATTGAAGGACATTATGCACTTCCTCTGGGTATATAATTATTTATATCCCAAGAGTCTATATTTGCATTTTTACAAAGCATTTTAGGGGTGTAAAGAATTGAAACAATTGAGAACTAAAGTAACAGTTTTTTAATTAGCAGAGTTGTAGAAAAGGAATTTTGGGTATTCTCTTCAAGGAGAATGTACAATTTAATCAGTTCAATTATGGTGTTTCCAAGGTAATGTAGATAGAAATTTTAGGTCAAGGAATAAGACTTTATGAAACTTATTATTTACAAAGGAGAGAACAATAGTTTAGTAACAGTAATTTGAAAGAAGAAGTCATATTTTAGTGGACAAATGATATAATTCAGCAAAAAATAGGAGATCAAGAGCTACTAGGTACACTACATGCGAGAGCTCCGTTTAACATAACACACTTACAACCCAGGCTATTCAGGAATAACAAGAGCAGAGTAGGTTGGATAAATTATACATATTGAAGTATGGACAAGATACAAAACACTTAGATGTGAAACCATGCTACCTGGTCATTATGGAAGATTGTTGAGTAACTATAACTTCAATCTGATGGACTTCAGCTGCTTCTTGTTATACTTCACAACCTACTTTTGCATCAAATCTTCTCTGACTGAAATGAGCTAATCTCAACAGAACAAGATATTCACTTCAAAATTGTGGCTAATTCTAAAGTTCAGACAACATGGTAGAGAGGCTAGTGCCATTCTCAGAGGCTGGTCCTGCAAATGAAGTCATAAATAGTGCCATTAAGTCCGGTACTTGACATTATACAACTCTCAAATTCTCAGATCCTAATTTCCTTACTTGTGGATAGAAATTGATAATAGTACCCAACCTTCAGCTTTGTTCAAATTTGTTGTCAGAACTGATTTTTTGCAGGTCAAATGTTACTGGTGTTAATGTTACCTAAGATGTAACTGGTGTTAATCATTACTCTTACTGTTATGAACAAGGAAGTCTGTGGGCATCCATCAATCATCTAAAATTGTGGTCATGGAAGATCTGCTCCTTTCGCCTTGTCTAAAAACAATAATTATTTTAGAAGGATTGTTAAATGCACCATGTTTGAGGAAGCATTAGTACTTAATATTCTAGATGAATTTAAGTAAGTTGGCTTAGGTTAAATAGCTAGAAAAATGGAAGAGATATTTAAAGGTTAGACTACCAGGGAAAGGCTCTGAGTTCAGAATAAAGAAATCGCTGAAATCAATGAAAACTAGGAAGGAGTAGAGGCACTTTTCTTGGGCAGTGGGTGTGTAAGAATGTTCCCATCTTATACTCACATTGAACCCATTGATGGCATTCATAATTTATTACAATGCCCCAAATATTAATTTCAACAGGTTTTAAGGAAGCAGGTAGTGTTTGGTTACATAAATAAGTTCTTTAATGATGATTTCTGAAATTTTGGTGTACCATCACTTGAGCAGTGTAGACTGTATCCAACATTTGTAGTTTTTTTATCTCCCATCCCCCCACACCATTTCCCCTAGGTTTTCCAAAGTCCATGTATTATTCTTATGCCTTTGCATCCTCATATCTTAGCTACCATTTATGAGTGAGAAGAATAGATGTTTGGTTTCCCATTACTGAGTTACTTCATTTAGAAGAAAAGTCTCTAATTCCCTCCAGGTTGCTACAAATGCCATTATTTCATTCATTTTTGTGGCTGAGTAGTATTCCATGTATACATATGTGTACCATACCTTCTTTATCCACTTGTTGATTGATGAGCATTTGGGTTGCTTCCATATTTTTGTAATTCCAAATTATACTGCTATAAATATGCATGTGCAATTATCTTTTTCTTATAATGACTTCTTTTTCTCTGAGTAGATACCAGTAGTGAGATTGCTGGATGAAATGGTAGATCTACATTAGTTATTTAAGGACACTCCACACTGTTTCCCTAGTGGTTGTACTAGTTTGCATTCCCAACAGTGTAAAAGTTTTTCCTTTTCACCACATCCACACAAACATCTATTATTTTTTGATTTTTGGATTATGGCTATTCTTGCAGCAGTAACGTGGTATTGTATTGTGATTTCAATTTGCATTTCTTTCATAATGTTGAGCCTTTTTCCATATTCCTGTTGGCCATTTGCATATCTACTTTTGAGAATTGTCTATTCATGATGTTTTTCAGGGGGATTGTGTGGTTGTTTCGCTCATTTCTTTGAGTTATTTGTAGATTCTGGATACTAGTGCTTTGTTGAAGGTATAGATTGTGAAGATTTTCTCCTACTCTGTGGGTTGTCTGTTAACTCACTCTCCTCATTATTTCTTTTGCTGTGCAGCAGGTTTTCAGTTTAATTAAGTCCCGTCTATGTACCATTGTTTTCGCTGCATTTGCTTTGGGTTCTTCTCATGATGTCTTTGCCTATTCAGTGTCTAGAAGGGATTTTCCAATGTTATCTTCTATAATTCTTATTGTTTCAGGTTTTACATTTAAGTCTTTGATCTCTCTTGAGTTGGTTTTTATATATGGTGAGAGATAAGGATCCAGTTTTATTCTTTCTACATGCAGTTTCACAATTATCCCAGCACCATTTGTTGAATGGGGCATCTTTTTCTCACTTTATGTTTTTGTTTGCTTTTTTTGAAGATCAGTTGACTGTAGACCAATAACAAGCAGTGAGACTGAAATGGTAATAAAAAGTTGGCAAGAAAGAATAATCCAGGATCAGGTGGATTTATAACTGAATTCTATTAGACATTCAAAGAAGAATTGGTAGCAATCCTATTGACCCTATTCAAAAACATAAAGAGGCAATCATCCCTAAATTATTCTATAAATTCAGTATTAATCTAATATAAAAACCAGGGAAGGACATAACAAAAAAGGAAAGTACACCAATATTCCTCATGAATATTGATGCAAAAATTCTCAACAAAATACTATTAAACCAAATCCAACAGCATATCTAAAAGATATTCCACCACAATCAAGTGGGTTTCATACTACAGATGCAGAGATGGTTTAACATAAGTAAATCAATAAATGTGATACAATACATAAAGAAAATTAAAAACAAAAATCACATCATTATTTCAATAGACACATAAAAAGTGCCTGACAAAATCTAGCATCCCTTTATGATTAAAACCCTCAGCAAAATCTCCATAAAAGGGACACAACTTAAGGAAATAAAAGCCATCTATGACAAACCTACAACCAGCATTATCCTGAATGGGAAACAGTTGAAAGCATTTCCCCTGAGAACTGGAACAAGACAATGATGCCTATTTTCACCATTCTGTTCAACATAATACTGGAAATTCTAGCCAGAAGAATCAGATAAGAGTAAAAAAATAAAGGGCATTCTAATAGGTAAAGGGAAATGAAACTCTGTTTGCTGATGATAGGATTGTATATTTAGAAAACCCTAAAGAGTCACTCAAAAAGCTTGTATAACTGTTAAGTCAATTCAACAAAATTTCTGGATACAGAAATAATGTACACAAATAAGTAGCTCTGCTGTACACCAACAGCAACCAAGCTGAGAATGAAATCAAGAACTCAGCCCTGTAATATTCCATGGTGTATATGTGCCACATTTTCCCAGTCCAGTCTATCATCGATGGACATTTGGGTTGGTTCCAGGTCTTTGCTATTGTAAACAGAGAACATCATTCTTAGCAAATTGACACAAGAACAGAAACTGAAAAACCGCATGTTCTCACTCATAGGCGGGTGATGAACAATAACACATGGACACAGGGAGGGGAGCAGTATACACTGAGGTCTATTGGGGGAAATAGGGGAGGGACAGCCGGGCGGGGAGTTGGGGAGGGATAGCATGGGGAGAAATGCCAGATGTGGGTGAAGGGGAGGAAGGCAGCAAATCACACTGCCACATGTGTACCCATGTAACTATCTTGCATGTTCTGCACATGTACCCCAAAACCTAAAATGCAATAAAAAAAGAACTCAGCCCCTTTTGCAATGGCTGCAAAAATATAATAAAATAAAATACTTAGATTTCTAACCAAGGAAGTGAAAGGCCTCTACAAAGAAAACTAAAAAATACTGCTGAAAGAAACTATTGACAACACAAACAAATGGAAACACATCCCATGCTCATGGATGAGTAGAATTAATAATGTGAAAATGACCATACTGCCAAAATAAATCTACAAATTAAGTGCAATTCCTACCAAAATACCACTATTATTCTTCACATAACTAAAAATAAAAATAAAAGATTTATATGAAACCAAAAAAGAACCTGCATAGCCAAAACAAGACTAAGCAAAAAGAACAAATCTGGAGGCAGCATATTGCCTGACTTCAATGTATCCTACAAGACCACAGTCACCGAAACAGCATGGTACTGGTATGAAAATAGGCACATAGACCAATGTGACAGAATCAAGAACCCAGAAATACAATGCCTTTTCTAACATACTATAGTTAAACCCATACCACATATTCTCACTCATAGGCGGGTGAGGAAAAATGAGAACACATGGACACAGGGAAGGGGGTACTACACACTGGGGTCTATTGGGGAGAATAGGGGAGGGACAGTGGGTGGGGGAGCTGGGGAGGGATAGCCTAGGGAGAAATGCCAAATGTAGGTGAAGGGGAGGAAGGCAGAAAAACACACTGCCAGGTGTGTACCTATGCACCTATCTTGCACGTTCTGCACATGTAACCCAAAACCTAAAATGCAATAAAAAAATAAATTCTCTTAAAAGTATAAGAAAAGTACCTCATTTTAAGTAAATAAGTGTATTTTGACTCTCTTTGGACTTGCTACTTATAAGTAGGGAACAGAGAGCAAAGGCTGTATACCTCAGAAATTATGAGAAGATAAAGGAATACTTTTTGCTGTTGATAGCACGAAAAAGTGCTCTGTTAAGTGTACTCTGCTAAATCACTCTTTACATGGTCTTAAAGGGTGTTTTAAAATCCATAAAATGCCTTGAAAACTACTGTATAAAACGTACCACATATTGTTTAGATATGTTCTGCACATTTGAAATATTATTTTCTTAAAATGAGACATAACAATTTGCTATTATAAGGAACTTTAAAAGTAATTCTAGAGTCCCCAATGGAAAAAATAAAGTTATTTTCTCACATGAGAAAACTTTGACCTTTTATCATCACACGTCTCCCTTTTGACATAACTGACTTCTCTTCACTGAATACCTTTATTTTATGGTTTCTATTAGGTTGGTGCAAACATAATTGTGGGTTTTTTTCATTTACTTTAATAAAAAAAGCACCATTACATTTGCACTAACCTAATATATAGTTTCGAATTATTTTCTTGTTTAAGAACTTTATAGACACTTTGAACACTTTGCTAAAGAAAATATATTGAGAGGAATAAGAAGACAAAATGAATAAACTTATATATGGATGCTAAATGAAAACTAACATAAATGGGTGCACAAACATTTTAATTGAGAACTTTTTCATGTACTGTTATATTAGACACTGTATATATATGCTAAATATATAATATAGATATATTTGTGTTTATGTGTGTACATATAAATTGCATGAACACACTTATATAATTTTATCTCCAACCATACAACATTATCTCTAAATTCAGGAAGAATAAGTAACTTGCTCAAGATCTCAAAGTTATTAATTTTAGAAAAAAAAGATGTATTAGGCTTCAAAGTTTATACTTATTTATGAGCTTCCTAAATGATATATTCTAGATCTAGCCACTTTTTTTCTCCAAAATACCTTACTTATTACCACCAGAATACAACTTAATATCTCTTAAACTGCTTAAACACAAATGTATTTCTCAAACATCTTTTGTGCCTTTTATTTCATCTAAATAAGGCTACATTCCTTCATCTGGCTTCTCTGTACTTCCCTATTAACTATATTTTCTTTGCGTAGATTATGTGTTTTATTCAAATTGGTGTATTTACCTACCAGTCACTGCTAATGCCTTGCATGTATGTGCCTCTGTGCTTCACATCCAACATAATATATCTCATGCACCTTTTAATTTTACTTGTCCTTTTAGGCTTAGCTCATGCTCCACCTTCTCCAATCCAGACATGTTTCTTTTTTATTTACATCTTATCTTCAGGGTCTACACTGCAGACTCCAGAAACTGTTACTTTTTTTTTCTCTTGATAGGCTAACTACTATCTCACTTGATGTTTTCTCCTGCCTGGCATATGAAACAGTGTCTCCCAAGACATAGCCATTTATATATCCCCAGTATTTAGGAACCTCCAGAGGCGTATGCTTGGATTCCTTTGATTTTAAACATTTTATATATTTTTTCATACAAAAAGTATTTAACAAAAAAGTGGCATTTTTGTAGACTCCTGATATGTAAAATATTTGTTGTAAGGCCTAATAAAAATTCTCACACTTGCATCTACAGAGTAGTATGTAAATTCTCACTCCTAACTCCTCTCTATGATGGAAGTGTAACAGAGATGTACTGAAGGATCCTGCACTGTTACACTATCATCATATTCAACATTTGAAATATTGTTTTAATAGAAACTGTTGCTTTATTATATCATGATGAACTGTAATAGCTGGTTTTCTTTTACCAGTAATTTTCTCTTCAGGAAACTTATATTTATATATCCTAACATCTATCACTTCATTAATTATAAGAAAAAATGGTGAATCAAGAAAATGTCTGGGCTAGGAAACCATGCTGAGCAGTAGGTTGTTCAAAGGTAAAGCAACAAACATAACTGCAAAGAAAACCATCACAAGATGGTCAATATAATCACATTTCTACTTCAAGCTCAAAATAAAGCTGAATGCATGACCCTTAAACAAAACCAAGCCATGAAAGATTACATATCAAGTCATGTAAGTTTACAATATTTACATAATATTTATACATCTGTTTTCTTATTCTTTTTTTTAAGCAGGTGTGTTGTTCTAATTTTTTTATTGATTTTATTTTTTCACATAGGGTCTCACTCTATTGCCCAGGCTGAAGTGCAGTGGCACACTCATGGCTCACTGTAGCCTCAGCCTCTCCAAGCTCAGATGATCCTCCCACCTCAGCCTCCCAAGCAGCTGCACCCAGCTATTAGGTTGGCCCAAAAGTAATTGTGGTTTTTGCCACTAAAATAGCAAAATGGCAATTACTTGTGCACCAACCTAATAATTTTTGTATTTTATGTAAGAATGGAATTTCTCTATGTTGCCCAGGCTTGCCTCGAACTCCTGGCTCATAGTATGAGCCTCCCAAAAGGCTGATACTGTATGCCTAAGCCACTATGCCCAGCCTGTTGTTTTTAACATAGTAGCGCTTCTCAAGGCTTTCAGTCATACAGAGGCCATGAATCTCTATCTCTATTTTTTACTGAAACCCAAAAAGTGATTAAAAGGTATAATTTCTTTAGCTATGATTATGAAATGAAAATGTCTGATGTTGTTCTTTGTAGACATACAAACTGCTACATCATCAAGATGCTTCAGTACTGTGCTTTTAAAAGGGAGCCTTTCTTGATGTAATTTTCCAGTGTCTCTGCTACTAAAGAGTAGCTCCCTATAACATCTGATCATTTACACAGCTTGAGTGTCTTTTGTAGCCAAGGTACTACAGAGGCTCCACTACAAGGCTCCAGACAGCCTGGAACTATTCTAACCGTTATCTTTTTTTTTTTTTTTTTTTTTTTTTTTTTTTAAGAAAAACAGAAAAAGAGAAAGGGGGAGAGAGAACAGCAATCTTACTCTATTGCCCAGGCTGGAATGCAATCTAAAAATAGGTATTAAAAACCTCTTTTATGCCTATAATTGTACTTATCAGTGGAGACAGGAAGGAATAAGAGGAGAAAATAACAAACAAACAGCCAACCAATATTTCATTTAAGTCTGTGAAATGCTATGCAAATGCTGAAGAGTGATTTACTTCCAATTATGTGGTCACTTTCAAAATAGGTGTAATATAATACTGAGAAAAATGTATGTTCTGTGGACCTGGGGTGAAGAATTCTATAGATATTCACTGAATTTACTTGTTGCAGGTATGAGATCAAATCATAAATGTCCCTGTTAATTTTCTATCTCATTGATTCATCAAATATTAACAAAGTGGTGTCAAAGTCTCCCGCTATTATTGCGTGGGAGTCCAAGTCTCTTTATAAGTCGTTAAGAACTTGTCTTATGTATCTGGGCATTCCTATATTGGGTGCATATATATTTATGATCATTGACTCCTATTGTTATATTGATCCTTTTACCATTATATAATGTCCTTCTTTGTTTCTTTTAGCCTTTGTTACTATTAAAGTCTATTTTGCCAGAGACAAAAGTTACAACTCCTGTTTTTATTTTTTTTTTGCTCTCCATTTGATGGTAAGTCTTCCACCAAAGCTTTGTTTTGAGTCTTTGTGTGTCCTTGCTTATAAGATGGATCTGGATACAGGATACCAATGGGTTTTGACATTTTATTCATTTTTCCTTTCTGTGTCTTTGATTGGGGCATTTAATCCATTTAAATTTAGGATTAATATTGATATTTGTAAGTTTAATATTGTCATTTAATGCTAGCTGGCTATTTTGCCCATTAGGTGATATAGATTCTTCATTATGGAGATACTCTTTACCTTTTGGTAAGTTTTTGGGATGACTGATCCTGATTGTTCCATTCTGTGTACAGCGCTTCTTTCAGAAGCTCTTGTAAAGCAGGCCTGGTGGTGGTGAAATCTCTGAGTGCTTGCTTGTTCATGAAAAATTTTATTTTTCATTCATTTATAAAGCTCAATTTAGCTGGATATGAGATTCTGGGTTGAAAATTCTTTTCTTTGAGGATATCGAATATTGACCCCCACTCTCTTCTATTTTATAGGGTTTCTGCTGAGAGATCTGCTGTGTGTCTGTTAGGCTTCCCTTTATGGGTAACCTGACCCTTCTCTCTAGCTGTCCTTAGAATTTTCTCCTTTATTTCAACCCTGGTGAATCTACCGATTACGTGTCTTAAAGTTGCTCTACTTGAGGAATATCTTTGTGGTGTTCTCTGTATTACTTGGAGTTTAATATTGTCCTGCCTTACTGGGTTAGGAAAGCTTTCCTGAATAATATTCTGAAGAATGTTTTCCAGCTTGGATGTGTTCTCTTTGTAACATTCAGGTATACCTATCAAACATAAATTAGGTCTTTTCACATAGTCCCATATTTCTTGGAAACTTAGCTCATTCCTTTTTACTCTTTCTTTTCTAGTCTTGTCCTCTCTTTTCATTTCCCTAAGTTGGTCTTCGACCTCTGATATCCTCTCTTCTGCTTGATCAATTCATCTGTTAAAACCTGTGCATACTTCACAGAGTTCTCATATTGTATTCTTTAGTTCCATGAATTCACTTATATTCCTCTCTATATTGTCTATTCTCGTTAGGATTTCTTCAAACTTTTTAAAAAGTTCTTAGTTTCTTTGCATTGGGTTAGAACATGTTCTTTTAACTCACAGAAGTTTCTTATCATCCACCTTCTAAAGCCTGCTTCTGTTAACGTAATGCACTTGTTCTCCATTAGGCCTTGTTCTGTTGCTGATGAGGAACTGTGATCCCCTGTAGAGGGAGAGGCATTCTGATTTTGGGTATTCTCAGCCTTTTTAGGATGGTTTCTTCCTATGATTGTAAATTTATCCATCTGTCATCTTTGTAATTGCTGACTTTCTAATTAGGTCTCAGAGTGGATGTCCAACTTGTTGATTCCCAGTGCCGGAATCTGAGCAACCCACTGCGCTGGCTAAAACAGCAGCATTAAGATTGATGGTGCTTTTCTGCCTGGGAATCTCTGGTCTGGCTGCCTTCTTGAGTTCATCCTTCAATCAGCTGTATAGGCAACTTTGCCTTTCTGGAGTTCCAAACATCTATCAAAAGGGAACCCAGTCCTGTTTACTCTGCACCAAGAACCGCCATGCTTAGGTGCCAAAAAAACGCCACGCCGGCCACGAGAGTCGCACTGGAGACCTGTGGGGCTCCTCGGCTGGGAATCTCCTGGTCCATGAGCAACAAAAATTCGTCTGAAAGTGTGGCATCCTCTTCTTCTCTGTGCTTTCACTGGGAGCTACAATCCCGAGCTGCTAGTGATCAGCCATCTTGGATCTCTCTCACATCTGTTTTCTTCTATATAACTGATCAGTCATGAAGTATTTTATGTTCCTTTTTTGTAATATAATCCATATCTAAAATTTTCTTTTATCCACTTGGAAATCACTGTGGTGCTGGACCTATCATTTCCATTCTAACCGCCAAAGTAGTTTATTCATTCACTGAAATCCTGCACTTTGGAGACAGATTAAACCATAATAAAACATTACTTTTCTCATTTTATCCTCTCTCTCCCTGTCTCTTTGTTCTTTCTCTCTCTCTCCCCATTTCTCTTCTCTCTCTCTCTCTCTCTCTCTCTCTCACACACACACACACACACACACACACACACAGACACACACACACATCAATAGCAGTTCAATATTTTGACAGGAAAGGTAATGTTAGTTGAGCATTCAAGATAACTTTTAACATGTTCCAAAATTTTCCAAATTCTCTCTTTTGTTTTCTACTTGAATGCTCCAATCAATACATTCAATAAGATCTATTTATAGATTTCTATATATGCAAAATCCACTTTGATTTCTTAGCACTTGCTTATAACGTGCCTCCAGTCTGTAATATCATTTCCTTACCCTCTATGTACACGTATCTAGCTGATTCCTTTGGACTCAGTTCACCACCATACCACCACCACCACCAACCACCACCCCCATTGCCCTCACATCCTTCATGGGTTTACCTTCTGCTCTCTGTGCTATTGTCCATAACTTTAGTATTTTTAAACAATATTTGGTTATAATTTTATGGATATGTATATAGTTCCTTTTCTTCTTAAAACTATAATCAAATATCTCTGTAAGAAGAAATGACATATCTTTATTTTATGCTTTTACAAGATTTTACATCTAATACATCTTTGATTTCCTGTTTACTCTATCTGAACAGAAAGCCACATTAATATAAGAAAGTTTACCTTGAATGAATGACAAAGGAAAACAGTGTTTGCACCTACTCTGAATTGCAAAAATTCTTCCAGGATTTATCATATTCCCTGTATATCAATGTTGTTAAGTGAGCTAATATATGTTTGAATGATTGTAATGACTGGCAGTCAATACTCTGATATGGCCAATAATTAATAACTAAAATTAAAATTTTATCACCATATGAAACTTTTGCTTTATATGATTTATATATTAAATTTTAATATAATTTATTTAAATTATAGATGTAAAAGGTAAAAAATCACCTTGAAATACATACACATATTTGAACTATTAAAAGTTGTCACATTTTTATTTATTGTTATATTTTGAAGTAACTAATACTGTAGAGAATTTATAGGCATACCTACTTCCATGGAATTTCCCAGGATATAAATCACATTGCACAATCAACAAATATGATAAAGCTTATGTTTATTATTCTGTGAATGGTAATTCTAGTGACAATGCCAGAGATTTTCAATTTAGTTTTGATGATCTTGAATCTGTGCATAAAAATTATTAAGAATGAGGTACTGTACAGAGAGATTTTAAAAGATTTCTAGGTGTACAAATTGCATTTTATTTTCTATCTTTATGACTAAGAATGACTTGAGCTAGCTTTTCTGGAAAGGTCTGCCTCTAATACCCACTTGCACCCCCTTATTAGTGTCTGTCTCCAGGGATTTCTTTTTAAGTTACTGCACGGCAGTGTCTTAGTGGTGCCACATGATTTTCTCCTTGAACTTGTGAAGGACAGTAATCATACAATATTAATAGGGTTGCTAACAATGAGAACTGTGTTAAAAATAAGGGATAATGTTTTAAAGACACAATGTATCTATTTTATGTCCATTTGGTGCCAAGATTCCTGAAGCCTACTTACAAATGCTTTTCTTTGTCACTGTTCTGATGCTCAACATACTTATTTTCAAATAGCAGAAATAAGACAGTGAATGTATTATGCAACAGTCTGACCTCCTGTTTTTAGAATAGGCTATATATGACTAATAAATAACTCTCATCCTGCTCCCTAAAGAAAAGGCCTTCATGGGTACTACTATTTAATTGAAAGCAATCTATTGTGAATATTCTCAAGCCACCTGAACTTTATTGCTGTTATTATTCAAAATAAAATGGCTTCTACAATGTTACAACATTTATTTGGGTCACAATTAAATGTTCAGGAGCAATAGTCCAGAGGGTGAAATGGTGATTTAGGTTGTACAGAATTACATTTTAAATGTCAAAAATTTGAAAAATTTTATCATTTGAAATTGAGGTTATTTTTGTTTTGAAATGCTTGTAGAAGAAAGAAAGCTTCTTGATAGTATTTTAACAATGGTTTGTTCTTCTGACTTAAGAGTAAACTTTCTAAAATTAAAATACTATTTTTAATAGGTGAGAAATTTCATCCAAACGTAGTAATAGGCACTTCTTAATTCATTAAGATAATAATAATTTCTATTTTAAAAATATTTTAGTTTTTGGGATAGCAAAGCAAAAATAAAATGTAAGAAGTCTTGGTAGAAAATCACCTTGTTGATTGATTTTACTTTCAGTATTCACAAGGCTTCATAAAATATTTTTTTTCTACTTTAGACTCAAAAGGTTATAAATCATTCTACTATAAAGACACATGCCCATGTATGTTTATTGCGGTACTATTCACAATAGCAAAATCTTGGAACCAATCTAAATGCCCATCAATAATAGACTGGATAAAAAAAAATGTGGCACATATATACCATGTAGTACTATTCAGCCATAAAAAAGGATGAGCTCATATCCTTTGCAAGGACATGGATGAAGCTAGAAACCATAATTCTCAGCAAACTAACATAGGAACAGAAAACCAAACACTGCATGTTCTTAATCATAAGTGGGAGATGAACAATGAGAACATATGGACAGAGGAAGGGAACATCACACACCAGGGCCTGTCATGAGGTGGGGGACTAGGGGAGGGATAACATTAGGAGAAATAAAATGACTTTTTTATAAATTATTTTTTTATAATTAGATATGCAACTTGGAATAAAGAAATCACTAGTTGAAATTAAATTAACATTTTAATTATCCAAAGGCATCTTATTTGTCATTTATTTATTTATCTTTAAGATTTTAAGATTCTATAATCTAAAATATTGTAACCTCACAGAAAATGGGCTCCACCAAGCAGTAATCAATTTGTTTACAGACACATTTTATAAAATTTTCTCTTCACCTGATTATTCCATCAGTACAGTCCTAATGGAAATATAAAGTAGAGCTTACGTTGCTCAACTATCTATCCATGAAAATACCTAGACCATATATATTGTATGAATTAATCAACTAATCTCAGGATTGGTCTGAGTTGAGCATTGCTATTTCCTGACACTGTGAGTTTTGGCAAATCACTTTATCTCTCAGAGTTTGGGATTTCTAGTCTATTAAATGGCTGTCATAATAATTAAATAAAGTTATGCCCTGAAAAATGATAAGCAATATATAAAGCAACTATTATTGCTGTTATAATGCTCTGTGAGTAAACTGTTAAAATATGTATGATGCTACATTCCATTTCTCAGGATCCATAACTGGCAGTGAATTATTTTCATTGTAGGTGTTTTCATTATTTTTAATTCCACAAGTATAAGGATCCTCAGTCTTATTTTTTATACAAGGAGAAAGTTCTTAATAAATATTTATTGAATTAAAATGAATAAATGTGTAAATAAGTATTCTAAAAATATACTTTCATATAGTCACAATAATGAAAAGTATCTTAAGTAGGAAAAAAATAATAGAACCTTTGATTCATTGAGATAAACTTAAAGGTCAGAAGATTTTTGCATAAGTTTAGTAATTCCCAGTTAAAAAATATTGGCCCATAGATGAATGAAAAGGGAAAAAATGTAATACACTTTTAGGTTGAAGAAAGTGTTTTATATATTTAGTATATCCATATTTATATCAAAATAGTCATAAAACATAATTTCTAGTATGTGTATAAGACAGAGTCTCAGGAAGCTAAAGTGCCTATGGGTAACAAAAGTCAGAATGCAGTTTTCCAATGCCAGACCACTGAAGTAAACTAAGATTTTCCAAGTGGTGAGGTGGACAAATTCATTTTGACAACTTCATTTTGGTGTTAGATAGTACAAAGTGTACCAAAATCTTTTTATTTTCAAGGTAATAATAACAGTATGACCACTAATAAAACAGATGCCATTCTTTGATCCTTTTATATTTTGTTGTAACATAAGCCTGAGAGAGAGAATTAATAAATGATTAAGTTCTCCAAGGTTTTATAATTATCATGATGTGGTAACCACAAATTCTTGAGCCACTGTAGCCAGTGATTAAGTACATACTGTGACACTAAAAAGTATTACGATATTTTAATTTCTGCCAGATTAGAGATATGATGGTTAATTTTATCTGTCAACTTGAGTGAGTCAAAGGATGCCAAGATACCTGGTAAAACATTATTTCTGGTTGTGTCTGTAAGGGTGTTTCTGATGGAGATTAGCATTTGGATTAGTAGACTGAGTAAAGGAAATCTGCCCTTCCCATTGTGGGAAAACTCCATCCAGTCCATGGAAGTCTTGCCTGAATAAACAAAAAGGATGAGGAAGAGCCAGTTCCCCACTTCCTTGTGCTAGAACATTCATCCTCTTCTGCTCTGGTGGTCCTGGTCTTTGGAACTTTGACCTGGGACCAGGATTTAGATCAGCCCACATGCTCCCTACTGTAAGTAACGCCATTGGTTCCCTTGGTTCTCAGGTCATTGAATTAAGTATTGACTTCTCTAGTTCTCCAGCTTGCAGAGGGGATATCATGGAACTTCTTGGACTCCATAATTGGTGTGAGCCAATTCCCATAATAGATCTTCTTTTTATATCTCTCTATATCCTAATGGTTTAGTCTCTTGGGAGAATGCTGACTAATACAGAGATTTGTATTCATTGTGAACACATTCTAGATCTATTTATATTTTCTTCTCGGAACCAGGATAAACCAGAGTAATCCATAATAGCACAGTGCTCTTTGTCCTTATGACACTCACAAATATGTGTGCTATATACTACAGCAAGGGAATAGAGAGACAGAACTCCAAAGCATCTAGGAAAAGGTAAGACTCTGATGAACTATAGAGATAGTAGCAGGTTACCTTCAAAGAAAAATAGAATTATTTCCCTCATAAAAGATAGTAACCAAGATAGCAAGAAATGGCAGGTGTTGAACAGGATAACTGAGAGAGCAAATCCTTTGGAAAAATATAATCAATTAAAAATAATTAAGAACGTGAAGTCTTAATGCACATGAGATTTATAAAATAATGCTGTGATTAGTAATAATGGTCCTGCAAAAACAACAACATCTATTTTTTACATAGACTAATATGTAAAAAGGAACTCAGAACCTAAAGGAAAGGCAAAGCAAACTTAGTGTGAATACTACAACAAAATAAATCTAACCCAGTTAAATAATAATTATAACTATATCTGATTTCATGCCTAGAAGAATGGAATTATAAATTGATATATACTACTTGGGAAGCAGAAGTGGCAGGATGACTTGAGCACAGAAGTTGGAGACCTGCTTGGGCAACACAGTGAAATCCTATGTCAGAAAAGATGAAAGGAAAGAAATTGACACAAATAACAGGAATACTTAGTCTGTCATAAAAATAACTATAAATGTATTATGTTAGTAAAAGACTGATTTATATTATTTGGTTGTTTCTGTGAAGTTCAAAATCAAATAATTTGAGAAGCTGAATTTTGATGCATAGAATGTTGCGACTCACATAGAAAATGTCCATAATAGGTATTACTGTAGAATAATTTTTTTAAACCCCCTAAAATGGTTTCTATTTTTAAAGCAAATTGACAATGGAAAGATATTAAAAATATAGTATTTTTTTTCCAGATATATAATCTCTGTCTCTCTTTGAAGTCCGAAATTTTTTTACTGTCCTTTGACAGTCCTTGAAGGATACTTTAAAAGAGAGAACAAATTCATCCCCTTTCACTTTTTTCTTCAGTTTCTCATTTGAAAACGTATAACATGAGCTGTTCTCAATGACTACAAAACACACAGACATGCACAAACACATACATAATAAAACTAGTTACATTTGGAGTTTAGAGCATATATCTATGCATAGTGGCAGCTAGTCTTTGACTTTTGACATTGCTGACTAATTTCTGTTTATTTATTACTTGCTGTTCTGCAAAGGCACCAAGACAAAATAAACATTCAGTAACCACTTGGTAAGTAGTTAAGTATAAAGTAACCACCATAATCTAATGTACTCATGAGATTTTGCTAAATAAGTAACACAAAATACTTTGCCTTGTGTATCCAGAAGTTTTTTCCAGGTATAGCTCTCTCACTAATGCAGAGTGCAGATCTAGAAACCACCATCTTGTAGAACTCACTGAGTAATTCTAGTAGTTTGTCAGTGATCTTCATTAGCATTTAGTTTTCTTTAAAGGAAATTATTATATCATCTGCCAATAGTGACACCTGAAATGCTTTTTTTAAAAAAAGAGAGATATAGACATATGGAACAGAACAGAAGCATCAGAAGTAATGCCACACATCTACAATCATCTGATCTTTGACAAACCTGACAGAAACAACCAATGGGGAAAGGATTTCCTGTTTAATAAATGGTGTTAGAAAAACTGGCTAGCGATGTGGAAAAAGCTAAAAATGGACCCCTTCCTTACACCTTACACTAAAATTAACTCCAGATGGATTAAAGATTCAAACATAAGACCTAATACCTTAGAAACTATGGAAGAACACATAGGCAAAACCATTCAGAACATACACATAGGCAAGGACTTTATGATTAAAACACCAAAAGTATTGGCAACAAAAGCCAAAAACAGACAAATGAGATGTTATTAAACTCCAGAGTTTCTGCACAGCCGAAGAAACAATCATTAGAGTGAACTGCCCACCAACAGAATGGGAAAAAAAATTTGCAGTCTACCTATCTGACAAAGGGCTAATATCCAGAATCGAGAAAAAACTAAAGCAGATCTACAAGAAAGAAATGAACCCTTTCAAAAGCAGGCAAAATTTACAAACAGACATTTTTCAAAATAAGACATTTATGAGGTCAAAAAAGATATGAAAAAATGTTCGTCATCACTAATCATTAGAGAAATGCAAATCAAAACCACATTGAGATACCATTTCATGCCAGTTAGAACAGTGATCATTAAAAAGTTTGGAGATGACAGATGCTGAAGAGAATGTGGAGAAACAGGAACACTTTTACACTGCCGGTGGGAGTGTAAATTAGTTCAACCATTGTAGAAGACAATGTGGCGATTCCTCAAGGATCTAGAAATAGAAATTCCATTTGACCCAGCAATCCCATTACAGGGTATACTCAAAGGATTATAAATAATCCTATTATAAAGACACATGCATACATATGTTCATTGTGGCACTGTTTACAATAGCAAAGATCTGGAACCAACTAAAATGCCCATCAATGATAGACTGGACAAGGAAAATATGGTACATATAAATCATAAAATACTATGCAGCCATAAGAAAGGATGAATTCATGTCCTTTGTAGGGACATGAATGAATCTGGAAACCATCATTCTCAGCAAACTGACACAAGAACAAAAAACCAGACACAGCATATTCTCACTCAAGGCAGGTGTTGAATAATGAGAACACATGGGCACAGGGAGGTAAACATCACAAACTGGGGTCTGCTGGGGGATGTGGGCTAGGGGAGGGTTAGTGGAGGCTAAAGGCAGTTGGGGAGGGATAACATTGGAAGAAATTCCTGCTGTAGGTGATGGGAGGATGGAGACAGCAAACCACCAAGGTGTGTGCGTACCTAGGCAACAATCCTGCAAGATCTGCACATGTACCCCAGAACTTAAAGCACAATAGAACAAATGGTGCTAAAAGAAATGAAATAAAATCCATTTCTATGATATACATATGCAACTCTTGGATCACTTCTCATGCTTTTTTCTCATGGAAGTTTTTAAAATTTATGTGACAAATTTTAAGCAAGTGACAATAAGGTGTTTTGAGGAAGGGACTGATTTTCCTTATTTATCCAAGTTGTTTGAGGCTGCTCTGAATGACTGGGTGGCTTTAAACTTTTTCTTACTTCCCTCTACATTTTATTTGTACTACTTCATATCTTTTATATTTTTCTTTGAGTGATATTTATTTGTGGACTTTGAATTTTTACTTATAAACTGGAAGTTTGAGTGTAGAGTCTGTGTTTTACTTTCCTCTATATTCCCTGAAATCTTGGTGACACCAATTTTATATTTCAGAAGTAAAAAAAAAATTGAATAAGCATAATTGAGTACATTTAAGTTGAAATGGATATTGGTTGAGAGAAAGCAATGCATTCTACGATTAGCTACTGTCAGACTATTTTCTCAGATCGGATTTGTTTCCAAAATTCCCTTATTATTCCCCTTTTTTCCTCTCTGCAAGATAAAGAGAGGAGCTAATGAACCCTCAGCAGTCAAAAGACAAACCTTCTTCTCAAAAACGATGGCACTGCTTATTTACAGGGGCACACTGTGAACCAACTCTACTCAACCCACCAACAACTTTTTGGACTGGAAATACGTCTGTTCATTAACACATAAGGAGAATTGGGCCAGTGCTGTTACTGGCACAAATATTCCCATAATCATGCATTTTCTTATTGTCACAACGTCTTTTCAGTAAATCTTGTTATTTCATATGTATTTTTTTATTTTCAAATTAGTTTGGTGGCCAAAGCCTCAAAACACATCAGTGTTCCAACAACAGCTGGCAGAGATATTTTTGGATTAGAAATAAGGGAGGTATTTTTCATGTGCATTAAAAAAAAGTTTATTTTCAATCCAGCAACTACACATGCTGTACTCTATTTTTTACTCACATTTGGTTCAGACCAAAGTGTCAGCTGATATAGAGCAGTTTAGTGGGCTGTGCTCTTTTCAGCCTGACAAACAGCAATTTCGTGCAGTAGGAACTTCTTATTAAGCCATGGTAGGTTAGGGAGTCCAGGGCTAAAAGAATTTTCCTAAAATATTGGCTGAGGCATTTGTGTTAGCTTAATTGTACATTTGCCCTTTAACTAAAATTAGGGATTAAGTCCCCTCCCTGGGAACTGCATCGAAAGTTAGTAAGAAGTTAGACTGCACATTCTAATTAGATCTTTTATATTTCATACTACCATGAGGTTTTTGTCTTGACAACAGCACACTGTTCCATTATGCTCCTTTTTAGAAAAGATTTTCCCTTCATACTTTATGCAAGGCTGTCTCTGTGTTATATTAATAGTGACTCACCGGTTGTGACTGTACATTGTGTAGGAGGTTGGCTAGCAATTGAGTTGTAGTTATGCTACATAGCACCTTTCCCTTTCCCTTATTTCATTTTTTCAACTTCAACACAGCATGGCTTTGTCTCAACAAAGAACTTTCTGAGGGTCTCAAAGATGCTAAGGTGACTCATTAATAATGTCTCTCAATATTGCTTGATCCAGTTTATGTAATACTTGAGAATTCTCAGCATCACCTGAAAACATCTTCAACTGTTGCATTGTTTTGTCAAAATGACATTGTTGAACAGAAATATCTGTAACCATAGAAGCTAAGATTATATGGTGCAACAGTAAAAATAACTTAACTCAAAGAAATAAAATAAATAGAAATGGTGACAATATTCAAAACTACATACAATATTATGTTTCACTCTAATATATTTTTTCTTAGTGAACAATAGAGTACTGATTATTAAGGATTATTTGTGGGAATAGTACTCATTTTGTCTTTTTTTTTATTGCTTCTCTAGGGTTTTTTGTTATTGCTGTTTTTCTGGATCTTTTGTGACCTGTTCCCAGAAGAAAAAGGAGAGCTATTTTCTGCATTGAGTTGTAATCTCAGGTTTCCCAGCTCCTCAAATTCTCCCACCGATGTTTGCTTCATGACTGATAAATGAGTCACCTATACACATAACTAAGAAAACGACGTGCTGTTTTGCAGTTATCCAAGCTTTCCTGCATAATGGTTATGTAGAAACAAGAGCTTATTTCCTTTTGCAAAAAAATAATTCTTTATTTATTTTTAATTTCTTTTGAGACAGGGTCTCACTCTGGTGCCCTGGCATGGATCACTACAGCCTTGACCCTTTGGGCTCAGGTCTCCTCCCACCTCAGCCTCTTGTGAACCTGGGACTACAGGCACGTGACACCACGCATAGATAATTTTTGCAGAAGAAAGTTTTCACCATGTTGTCTAGACTGGTCTCAAACTACCAGGCTCCAGTGGTTCACCAACCTTGGTCTCCCAAAGTGCTGGAATTAAAGATATGAGCCACAGCTCCTAGCCTAAAATAATTCTTTAATTTACAATCTGTAAAATAAGGAACAAAGTTCCAAGATCCCTTTTGGAACAAACATTATATGAACCACATTGTATGAACCTATAATTATGTCTTTCCCTAAAATAAGAATATATTACTAAATTTTATTTTTTCTAGGAAACAGTCAGCAGGCTGAAATCATAGACGGAAATTAAAAAAAATAGAAAATGTCTGCTTCACTATTAATTAAAATTAGCACTTAAAAAATCTTTAAATTAGACTTTTTCTTAAATATTTAAAGGCAGCATATATCTCATTCTCTTTCCTGAGGCTTTCTATGGCAACTCTCCTCTGTGAGGGGCAATGTGAAATGCATCAATGTTGCTAAACCCTCTAAGCCTATTCCCAAATGCAGGGCTTATCTTCCAACCAGGCTATGGAATTATTTCCCTTTGTATTATAATAATTTATATAGAAACTTTTATCTCTTTGAGTTTTAATAAGTTAAGTTTATGACTGATATTTCAGACTCTAAAATAGAATGCATTTTATAGCCTCAGGCATAGTTCTTATATAGCAAGATGAATAACAAAATCAAATACTTGTCATACATTAAAGTTGAACACAGTTGAAAGTGCGTTAGATACTCAAAACTTACCAGAACTGAAGTTAGCACAACAGTGAAGTAACAAAGTGCATTCCTTTAAATTCTTATTTGTGATATTAAGATGAGTCTATGTTTCTTAACTCTCTCATACACTTTTATATCAAGGGATTTTGCAATATGTCACTTATCTAGTGATAGAGGTCTCAAGAATTTCCAATTGGTAAAATAATTCACATCGTTTCACCTAGAATTGCAATCTTCTTATCCAATTTTGTACAATTCCTTAAAAATTCATAGTAATAATTTGATTAAAATGATATATGATTCAGCCATGAATTGAAGAAATCAAGTTTAGAAGATAAAATTAGCAGTGCAAATTTGTTTTAGGCATATTTTCCTGGAATCATGAAAAAGAAACACCTGCATGTATATGTTCATTGCAGCCCTGTGTACAACAGCAAAGGCCTGGAACCAACCCAAATGCCTGTCAATGATAGACTGGACAAAGAAAATGTGGTACATATACACCATGGAATACCATGAAGTCATAAAAAATGATGAGTTTGTGTCCTTTGTAGGGACTTGGATGAATCTGGAAATCATCATTCTCAGCAAAGTGACATGAGAACAGAAAGCCAAACACTGCATGTTCTCAATCATAGGTTCAAAGTCCAACTTGGGTCTCACTGTGCTAAAATCAAGGTGTCAGTGGGGCTGTGTTCCTAGTGGAGGCTCCAGGACAGATTCTATGACCTCCCCTTTTCCAGCATCTAGAGGCTTTCCTGCATTCCTAGGTGTGTCTCTTTCCTTCATCTTCAAATCCAGCAACAGCAAATTGAGTCCTTCTTAAAATGCCATCTCTTTATTTCTCTTTTCCATAGTTACATCTTTCTCTTCTATTTTTAAGAATGCTTGATTACATAGGGCCCACCCTGAGAATCCAGAATAATCCCCTTATTTTAAGATCTGCTGGTTATCATCCTTAATTCCATCTCCAACCTTTATTCCCCTTTGCCACATGTAGTAACATATTCACAGGTTCTAGGAATTAAATGGACATGGACATCTTTGGGAGCCATTTATTCTACCTATTACAGTAGGGTAGACTTTCCCCAGACTTTGCTCTTTCCTCACTCAAGTAAAATTGTATAGTGCCCTTTCTTAATTCTTTGCAAAATAAATTGAAACCTATGGAAAAAAAAAGAAAGAAAAGAAAATGCTTAGTACTAATGCTGCAAAGGTGTTGCCGGTAAGCTCTAAGTAGCAATCTGGGAAAATGGTGAATAATAATTTATTAATACACCTGAGCTATATCAATATATATTCATTTATATTTTTATTTTGTCTCACTGTGCTTCATTTTTACATTTAATTGAGAAAAAATTACAATCAAAATAAAATTTTAAAAATCTATTTAAGAAACCATCTTAATAGGTTGACTGTGGCTTAGAGCTTAAAAGAAAAGTAACACACATGTAAAATACTTCCAGAAATATTACCTTCTCTACAATAGTATTTTTTCCCCTTTGCAACTGTGAAATTGATCTAAAATCTCATCCTGTCTTTCTTAACTGCATTTCCAAATGAATGAAATTATAAGAAAAAATACTGTTTAAAATGTGGTTTTATTTTAAATGTTTCTATAATTACTCAAATAATAGAGGAATACAATGTTGGAAAATGTCAAACCTTTCCAATAAAGTAAAAATACCATCGTACCTTCATATAATCCTGTTTTCCTCCCTAGAAATAACCACTGGTAAGAGCCTAGTTTATACACGTCCAGGCCTTAGTGTATTGATTTACAAACACCACACACACATAAACACACATGCTTTTTGTTACAAAGTTTTTAATAGATCATATATAATTTTCTCTGAATTGCATTTGATAACAATATGACTTGGAGATTTCCTTGTGTCGGTATGTTTAAATTTGCTTCTTTCTTTTAAAAGCATTATTAAACAGCATTCTGCAGTATATGTGAACTTTGTTTTACATCACCACCTTTTTTTGATAGCACTGCATTTGACTTCAAGTTTTTAAAATAAAAATGTCTTTTTAAATCTTGAAGTTCTAGAAGTATTCTTTTATTTTCATTTAATTCTTTGAAAATACAGCTTTTCTTGCATTTATTGCTTTAAATTTATATTTTTAAATGTGGTTTGAGAAAGATTTCTAACTTTTAAAATGAATATTCAATTTTATTCACACCATTTATTGGCTAGCCTATTTTTAAATCAGTATTCAAACTTCATCTCCATCCTACACAAAAAAATTTTTCAATGTAGACAAAAACCACTTTCGGTCTTGCTGTAAATCAGTAACCTACTAACAAAGACTCTTTAACCTAAATTATCTGCTGTCAAAACTCTATTAAAATGCTGTGCTGGTATCAACGTCTCAGTGCCACATGAAGAATATACTTTCTTATAATACATGTCTTATATTTAGGTCTTTATGTTTCAGCTACTAAGACCTGCCCTCCTCAATTCTTTCAGATATTTGAAAATTATTCGAACATGGGGATAAGCTTAGGATAATTAGGCATTCAAAAGCAGTTTTCTTTAGGGCCCATACCTTGCTTTTTTGAGTTCTCAGCGTGCTTCCTCTCTCAGAAATTAAATACTTTTATACTGCCCGCAGCGACCTAGAAATATGTATGAGATCCATAGAGACCTCTCTCTCCTATAGGCATAGTTCACTTGTGTCCTTAGTTCAATTAAACATGTATTTTTCTTTTTAAAGTTTTATTGCATTATAGGTTTTGGGGTACATGTGCAGAACGTGCAAGATAGTTGCATAGGTACACACATGGCAGTGTGTTTTGCTGCCTTCCTCCCCTTCACCCACACTTGGTATTCATCCCCAGGCTATCCCTCCCCAGCGCCCCCCCCGCTGTCCCTCCCCCATTCCCCCCAATAGACCCCAGTGTGTAGTAGACTCCCTGTCTGTGTCCATGTGTTCTCATTTTTCTCACCCACCTATGAGTGAGTATATGCGGTATTTATTTTTCTGTTCTTATGTTCTTAATGCTATGCCTAAGGTACTTCAAAGTAATAAATGTTATATGACATATTGATACTAAATGCCCCACTGCTGAGGAAGGAAATTAAAGGGCAAATGAGGAAGAGAGAGAAGGAGGGATTGTAATACTCCTGGGTCTAGCAACATATCTAATCATCACTGCATTGTTAGGGTTGACTTGCCAAGGAATAGAAATTAGAGCAGTTCTTATTTAGGAAACAATAAATTTTAGAAAGGAGGAAAAACACACAAGAAAATTAGAAACATAATATCCACTATTGAGTATTAGAGAGAGCACATGTTAAATACTTATTTTAGGAATGGCAGCTCTGCCTTTAAATCTCAGGATTACTAAAAATATGAGATCTAAATGCTAATACACACCAATTTAGAGGGAGAAGATGGGATTAATCAAAACCAGTTAGAAAAGCTGATTAATAACAATGTCATAAAGAAAATTCAAAAAGATTGTAATGAAAATAAAATTGAAAGTTCTTATCTATGGGAGCCCTTATATTTATTCTATTGTAAGTTTAAAACATAATCTAAATTAAGGAATACACATTCTATACCTATTCTTCTGATTTTCTCTAACTGTAAAAAATGCCTTTAATTATCCAGCAAAATTTCTTGTCATCACTTTCCACCTCTTGTCAACTTTATCAAGGGGAAAGGGAACTATAAGAAAAAGAAAGAACTGTAGTAAATTGGAAGGCAATGAATGAGAATTCCACAATCTGATTCTTTCTGACCAGAGAAATTCTCATTTATACAGCAATTTATGTGTGTGTCTGTGTGTATATGTATACGCACATTTATTTGTCTTCCTGTGTTAGGATTAATTTAATGCTCTGATTTCTGCTGATATTGGAATGGTCACTATTTGCGGTGTTATTTCTCATATTTGCTTTCCTATATTTATTTGAATTTTTGTTTTCTTATTATTGAATTTTGAGTGAGTTCTTTATATTTGAATACAAATCCTTTTCTAAAACATGTGATTTGCAAATAGTTTCTCCTATTCAGTGACTTACTTTTTCATTTTTAAACAGTGCCTTCTGACAAGCAGAGTTCTTAGCTTTTATGAAGTCTAAGTGGTCTATTTTAATGTTTAATTTATTAAATGTATATCAATAGAAATGTATTCAATTTAAATAAGTTGTGGAAGTGAGCTTATGGTCTAAGGTTTACATACAAAGCCTGAGGTCATAAATATGTTCTCCTATGTTTTAATCTAAAAGTTGGGGAGTTTCAGTTTTTGCATTGCTTTTAAGTCTCTAATGCATTTTAGGCTCATTATTGTATATGCTATAACTTTGGGACCAGCTAAATTTTTTGAATATGGATATCTAGATTTTCCACAAAATTTTTTGAAAAAACTATCCTTATTCCACTAAATTGCACTTGCGACTCTAGAAAATAGACTTATATGGTTGTGTCTATTTCCAGACTCTATTTTGTTCCTTTGATTTATTTGTCTAATTGAACACCCATACTATCCCCTCTTTCCTAGAGAAGTTTTAGAATAAGTATTGAAATCAGGCAATATAATTTCTCAAGTTTGCTTCCTTTTTTTCCCCAAAATTAGCTTTAAATATTCAATTTCCTTGCAATTCCACATGAATTTTAAAAATAGCATTATTTTATTAAATATCTGCTGCAATGTTTAATACAATTGCTTTTACCTTATAGATTGATTTGGGAAAATAGACATTTAAATAAAAGTCATCCAATCCATAGACACATATAGTTTTGCATTTATTGTTCTTCAAAGTTCTCTCTAAAACATTTTTCAGTTTTTAGTGTATAAGCTTTTCAAATATTTTGTAAGCTTTATCTCTAAGTATTACATTTTTTGATGCTCTTGCCTATATAAAGAAATTAAAATGTCTGCATATGTATATGTACACACACATGCATATATACACACACATATAGACATTAATTTCCAATTGTTCATAGCTAGTATATAGAGATATAGTTCATTTCTGTGTGTTACTTTTACATAGGTTTAAATTCCATGACAGATTATTATTCTGTTTCAATTAATTGAATTTTTTAATTTTCATATAACAAGAAAAAGTCTTTATATTTATATATGTAGTTTCAATTTGTAGTGTTTTTCATTTGTTTCTGTGAATCTGGAATCCCACCTGTTATCATTTGCATCTGTCTTAATGTCTTTTACATTTTAGGTAACCTAGATCTGTTGGTAAGACAGTCTTTAAGCATTTGTATGTCTGACAAACCTTTATTTTGCCTTTTATTTCAAAATGAATTTTTATGGTAGACATAATATTAGGTTTATTTTTTTCTCTCAACACTTTAAGAAACATATCTGTTCTATTGCTTCTGATAAGAAATCACCTTTTTTAATTTTTTTACAGTAGCCTGTAGTTGCTTTTAAGATTTTTTTCATTACTCCTTTAAAAAATTTTCTTTATGATGTGTCTTCATGTTTTGTTTAGTTTTGATTTCAGACTTGTGCTTGAGGTTCTTTGAGTTTCTTGGTTCTTTGAGTTTATAGTTTATATCAAATTTCAAAAATATTCAATATTATTAACTAAAAGTTTTAAACATTCAAAATATATTAATAGCTTAATTTTACATGTTCTCAGTCCTGTAGAGTTGTTCCACAGTCCACTGATGTCTTTTTATTTTTTCAGTCTTTTTTTGTCTATCTTTCACATTGGATATTTTAAATTATTTATGTATAAAATTTATTAATTTACCAATATTTTATTCTGCAATATCTAATCTTATGGAATATTCTGCTATGTATTCTGAATTTCAGAATTTTTTAAGAATCTCTAGAAATTTCCTTTGGGTTTTGTTTTCTGCATCAGTGACTTTTATCATTTTTTTTATTTATTTATTTATTTATTTATTAGTAATGGGGTACAGAGCAGGGGCAGATGTCACTCTGCCACCCAGGCTGGAGTACAGTGGCAAAATTTTTGCTCACTGTTCCCCAAACTTCTGGGATCAAGGGATCTTCCCACCTCAGCCTTCCAAGTTCCTGGTTTTAGGTGTCAGCCACTGCAATAGTGGTTTTAATAAAGAAAAAATAAACGTGCTTCTTACAGAAAATAGCTAAGCTCATCAGTCTACAGTTCTTTAAACAAAGCTATCTGTGATTTAAATGGGGGTATCACAACTGTGCAGAGCACCTTGTCTTCAATACAATTCAGTGACTCTCCGTTTGTGGGCAAAGAGAAGTGTTCTTGTTTTTGTTTAGGAGGGATATATACAATGAGAAGAGAGTCAAAACTATTTTCCACAAGACTGTTTTATTTTGGTCATTTGACTTTTCCTGTCAGAATTACGCACATGCCTGACTACTGAGACTTCGTTTCATTGCAAACCTTTGCCACCACCAGCATGTTCACACATCAGTGAATGTTCTGCTTCATGAAAAGAGAAAATATGGTTCTGGAGTTTAAACAGCTGTGAAGGTTTAACCACAGCTTTCTCTTGGCCATCAGCATACATTCCTTTTGGAGGCATGCATTTTCATGTGTTACTTAAGATGATCTTTACATTTGAATGTTTTAAGAGACATATTTCACTTGTTTTCTCTCATGCTTTATGTGATATTGTCTCTTTGGGATTTTCTCACATTTCAAGAAGCACTGTCCATCATGTTGCCTCAGAGAAAAGTCTTGTCTGACACACAGAGCCCTCTGAACCTTTCTCTTCCTTTCAACCTGCTGGGTGAAGCAAAGTGTTTCCCACATACTCCATGGTTTCCTTGAAGAGTGTTTTATTAGGATAATGGCACTGATACATTTTCAGCTGCTACTGTTTCCTAAACTCCACATACCACCTGAGTGCACTTTCAGGAGTGGTCATGGTTGGGTGTTTGTAAGTTGAGTCATTTTTGTATCTTCCCTAATTCTATATAGCATGTTCGACCTTTCCTGTAGCTTCTTAAACATATAGAATACTGTAATAATACCAGATAAAACATTCATTTATAATACTCCATCTGTGTCTTTTGGGGGTATTTTTCTATCAGTTGATTTTCATTTTATTGTGAGTTGTACTTTTCAGCTTTTTGCATGACTGTAATTTTTCATCAAAAACAGACATGAGGAATTTCATCTCTACTGCAAATTTTTGTATTCCAGTAAATACTACTAAGCTTTATTCTGGGATGCAGTTAGATTTTTTGGAAATGGTTTGACTCTTTGGTTACTTAATTTTGAGCCATTTTAGGTGGATCCAGAGAAGCCTTTTGATTAGCACTAATTGTAATCCCTACAGATTCAAAACCCTTATTTATATGATTCTGAACAAATTTTGAAGCTTTTCAATTTAGTTCTTGGGAATAGGATTGATTCCCAGTCCCATATGAACTTGGGGCTTTTTGTTCTTAATCCTCTCATAAGTCTTACTTGGCCTAATATTTTGTTGTTGGGAGGGGTGTTATTTCCCCTGGTCTCAGATGATTTTCCCATGTATATAAACTATGCAATAGTCAACTCTATCTTGAAGGGCACCTTTTGCCAGTACCTCAAGATGATTCTCTGTGCCTCTCTTTTCACTCTTGTATTCTGCCTTCTCTCCTGTATTATAGCTAACCATTGCTGCCTTAGTCTGCCAGATAAATCTACTCAACTCAAAGAGACAAGAAAACCAAGTTTAGCATAGATTCTCCATCCTCAAATTGCTGGCTGGTTACTTTCTCCATGCAGGAAGCTGGGTCAACATAAAACTCACCTTGTTCAGTTCTTTTCTCTCTCAGATCACTAACATTAATTGTTTGATAACCAATGTCATAACAACTATTATTTTATATATTGTATTGGTTTTATTGCTGTTTTGGGGTAAGGAATAAATCTAGCCATATCTTAGCAAAAAAACATTAAAAAGTTTTTATTTTTATTAAGTTTATCTGATTTTATCTTTTATAGTTTATAAATATTGTGCCCTATCAAAAATACTTGCTTACTACAAATATTTCTATTCAGTTTCCTTATATAATTTTTATAGTGGTAACCCTTACACTTACATCCATTAATTTAGTGATTTAATTTAATACATAGTGTGTGATAAGAGGTAGTTTCATTTTTATGCATTTAGATATTTAATAGTTTCATCAAAATATCTTGAAAGTTCTTTCATTGTGCAGAAGCTTTAGAGTTTAATTAGATCCTATTTGTTTATTTTGGCTTTTGGTGCCAATGCTTTTGGTGTTTTAGTCATGAAGTCCTATCCTGTGCCTATGTCCTGAATGGTTTTGCCTAGATTTTCTTCTAGGGTTTCTATGGTGTTAGGCCTTATGTTTAAGTCTTTAATCCATCAGGAGTTAATTTTAGTATAAGTTGTCAGGAAGGGGTCCAAATTCTGCTTTCTGCACATGGCTAGCCAGTTTTCCCAACACCATTTATTAAATAGAGACTCCTTTCCCCATTGCTTGTTTTTGCCAGGTTTGTCAAAGATCAGATGGTTGCAGATGAGTGGCATTGAATTGGATTCCCCTGTTCTTCTGTTTCATTGGTCTATATCATGTTATCTGCAAATAGAGACAATTTCACTTCCTCCTCTACTAATTGAATTCTCTTTATTTCTTTTTATTTATTTATTTATTTATTTATTGTTGCATTTTAGATTTTGGGTACATGTGCAGAACATGCAAGATAGTTGCATAGGTACACACATGGCAGTGTGTTTTGCTGCCTTCCTCCCTTTCACCCACATTTGGCATTTCTCCCCAGGCTATCCCTCCCCAGCTCCCCGCCCCCACTGCCCCTCCCCTATTTCCTCCAATAGACCCCAGTGTGTAGTACTCCCTTCCCTGTGTCCATGTGTTCTCATTTTCCTCACCCGCCTATGAGTGAGAATATGTGGTGTTTCATTTTCTGTTCTTGTGTGAGTTTGCTGAGAATGATGGTCTCCAGGTTCATCCATGTCCCTACAAAGAACACGAACTCATTGTTTTTGATTGCTACATAATATTCCCTGGTGTATATGTGCCACATTTCCCCAGACCAGTCTATCATCGATGGGCATTTGGGTTGGTTCCAGGTCTTTGCTATTGTAAACAGTGCTGCAATGAACATTCATGTGCATGTGTCCTTATAGTAGAACGATTTATAGTTCTTTGGATATACACCCAGTAATGGGATTGCTGGGTCAAATGGAATTTCTATTTCTAAGGCCTTGAGGAATTGCCACATTTTCTTCCACAATGGTTGAACTAATTTACACTCCCACCAACAATGTAAAAGTGTTCCTATTTCTCCACATCCTCTCCATATCTACAATGTTTGTATGGTTGTAGATATGCTGTGTTGCCTTCGACGTCCATTCTAACTGGCATGAGATGGTATCTCAATGTGGTTTTGATTTGCATCTCTCTAATGACCAGTGATAATGAGCAATTTTTCATATGTTTGTTGGCCTCATGTATGTCTTCTTTTGTAAAGTGTCTGTTCATATCCTTTGCCTATTTTTAAATGTTTTTTCTTTTTCTTTTTTTTTTTTTTTTTTTTTTTTTTTTTTTTTTTTTTTTTAAATCTGAGTTCTTTGTAAATTCTGGATATCAGCCCTCTGTCAGATGGGTAAACTGCAAAATTTTTTTCCCATTCTGTTGGTTGCCGATTCACTCTAGTAACTGTTTTGCCATGCAGAAGCTGTGGAGTTTGATTAGGTCCCATTTGTCTATTTTGGCTTTTGTTGCCAATGCTTTTGGTGTTTTGGTCATGAAGTCCTTGCCTGCTCCTATGTCCTGAATGGTTTTGCCTAGATTTTCTTCTAGGGTTTTTATGGTGCCAGGTCTTATGTTTAAGTCTTTAATCCATCTGGAGTTAATTTTAGTGTAAGGTGTCAGGAAGGGGTCCAGTTTCTGCTTTCTGTACATGGCTAGCCAGTTTCCCAACACCATTTATTAAACAGGGAGTCCTTTCCCCATTGCTTGTTTTTGTCAGGTTTATCAAAGTTTGTATGGTTGTAGATATGCTGTGTTGCCTTCGATGTCTCTGTTCTGTTTCATTGATCTAAGTCTCTGTTCTGGTACCAGTACCATGCTGTTTTGATTACTGTAGCCTTGTAGTATAGTTTGAAGTCCAGTAGTATGATGCCTCCCACTGTGTTCTTATTGCTTAGGGTTGACTTGGCTATGTGGGCTCTCTTTTGGTTCCATTAGAATTTCATGGTGGTTTTTTCCAGTTCTGTGAAGAAAGTCAATGGTAGGTGATGGGGATAGCATTGAATGTGTAAATTACTTTGGGCAGTATAGCCATTTTCATGATATTGATTCTTTCTAACCATGAACACAGAGTATTTCTCCATCTGTTTGTGTCCTCTCTTATTTTGTTGAGCAGTGGTTTGTAGTTTTCCTTGAAGAGGTCCCTTACATTCCTTGTAACTTGTTTTCCTAGGTATTTTATTTTTTTGTAGCAATTGTGAATGGCAGTTCGTTTTGATTTGGTTCTCCTTAAGTCTGTTATTGGTGTATAGGAATGCTTGTGATTTTTGAACATTGATTTTATATCCTGAGACTTTGCTGAAGTTGCTTATCAGTTTCAGGAGTTTTTGGGCTGAGGCAATGGGGTCTTCTAGGTATACTATCATGTCATCTGCAAATAGAGACAATTTGGCTTCCACCTTTCCTATTTGAATACCATTTATTTCTTTTCCTTGCCTGATTGCTCTGGCTAGAACTTCCAGTACTATATTGGATAGGAGTGGTGAGAGAGGGCATCCTTGTCTAGTGCCAGATTTCAAAGGGAATGCTTCCATTTTTTGCCCATTAAGTATGATATTGGCTGTTGGTTTGTCATAAATAGTTTTAAATACTTTGAGATATGTTCCATCAATACCGAGTTTAATGAGGATTTTTAGCATAAAGGGCTGTTGAATTTTGTCAAATGCCTTCTCTGTGTCAATTGAGATAATCATGTGGTTTTTGTTTTCGGTTCGTTTATGTGGTGAATTACATTTATAGAGTTGCATATGGTGAACCAGCCTTGCATCCCTGGGATGAATCCTACCTGATTGTGATGGATTAGTTTTTTGATGTGCTGTTACAATCAGCTTGACAGTATTTTATTGAAGATTTTTGTATCTATGTTTATCATGGATATTGGCCTAAAGTTTTCTTTTCTTGCTGAGTCTCTGCCAGGTTTTGGTATCAGGATGATGCTAGTCTAATAAAATGATTTGGGAAGGATTCCCTCTTTTTGAATTATTTGGAATAGTTTCAGAAGGAATGGTACCAGCTCCTCTTTGTGTGTCTGGTAGAATTTTGCTGTGAACCCATCTGGACCAGGGCTTTTTTTGTGTGGTAGGCTTTTAATTGCTGCCTCAACTTCAGACCTTCTTATTGGTCTATTCATAGTCTTGGCTTCCTCCTGGTTTAGGCTTGGGAGGACACAGGTGTCCAGGAATGTATCCATTTCTTCCTGGTTTACTAGTTTATGTCATAGAGTTGATTGTAATATTCTCTGATAATGGTTTGAATTTCTGTGGAATCTGTGGTGATTTCCCATTTATTGTTTTTTATTGCATCTATTTGGTTGTTCTCTCTCTTATTTTTTATCAATCTTGCTAGTGATCTATTTTGTTGATCTTTTCAAAAAACAAGCTCTTGGATTTATTGATTTTCTGAAGGGTTTTTCGTGTCTCTATCTCTTTCAGTTCTGCTCTGATCTTAGTTATTTCTTGTCTTCTGCTAGGTTTTGAGTTTTTTTTTATCTTGCTCCTCTAGCTTTTTCAATTTTGATGATAGGGTGTCAATTTTGGATCTCTCCACTCTTCTCATATGGGCACTTATTGCTATATATTTTCCTCTGAAGACTGCTTTAAATGTGTCCCAGAGTTTCTAGTATGTTGTGTCTTCGTTCTCATTGATTTCAAAGAAATTCTTTATTTCTGCCTTCATTTCATTGATTATCCAGTCAACATTCAAGAGCCAGTTGTTCAGTTTCCATGAAGTTGTGTGGTTCTGAGTTATTTTCTGGATTCTGAGTTCCAACTTGATTGCACTATGGTCTGAGAGACTGTTTGTTATGATTTCAGTTGTTTTGCATTTGCTGAGGAGTGCTTTACTTTCAATTATGTGGTCAATTTTGGAGTAGGTGTGATGTGGTGCTGAGAAGAATGTATATTCTGTGGATTTGGGGTGGAGAGTTCTGTAAATGTCTATCAGGTTTGCTTGTTCCAGGTCTGAGTTCAAGCCCTGTATACCCTTGTTAATTTTCTGTCTGGTTGATCTGTCTAATATTGACAGTGGAGTGTTAATGTCTCCCACTATTTTTGTGTGAGAGTCTAAGTCTCTTTGTAAGTCGTTAAGAACTTGCCTTATATATCTGGGTGCTCCTGTATTGGTTCCATATATATTTAGGATCATTAGCTCTTCTTGTTTTATCGATCCTTTTACCATTATGTAATGACTTTTTTGGTCTCTTTTGATCTTTGTTGCTTTAAAGTCTATTTTATCAGAGACAGGAATTGCAACTCCTGCTTTTTTTTTCTGTTCATTTTCTTGGTAAATCTTTCTCCATCCTTTTATATTGAGCCTTTGTGTATCCTTGCATGTGACATTGCTTTCCTGGGTACAGCACACCGATGGGTTTTGGCTTTTTATCCAATTTTCCAGTCTGTGTCTTTTGATTGGTGCATTTAGCCCATTTACTTTTAGGGTTATTATTGTTATGTGTGAATTTGATACTGCCATTTTGATGCTAGCTGGCTGTTTTGCCCATTAGTTGATGCATATTCTTCATTTTGTTGATGCTCTTTAGCATTTGGTATACTTTTAGGATGGCTGGTACTGGTTGTTCCTTTCTATGTGTAGTGCCTCTTTCAGTAGGTCTTGTAAAGCAGGCCTAGTGGTGACAAAGTCTCTGAGTACTTGCTTGTTTGCAAAGGATTTTATTTTTCCTTTACTTATAAAGCTCAGTTTGGCTGGGTATGAAATTCTGGGTTGAAAGTTCTTTTCTTTAAGGATTTTGAATATTGGCCCCCACTCTCTTCTGGCTTGTAGAGTCTCTGTCAAGAGATCTGCTGTGAGTCTGATGGGCTTCCCTTTGTGGGTGACCCGACCTTTCTCTCTGGCTGCCCTTAGTATTTTCTCCTTCATTTCAACCCTGTTGAATCTGATGATTATGTTCCTTGGAATTGCTTTTCTTGTGGAATATCTTTGTGGTGTTCTCTGTATTTCCTGGACTTGAATACTGGCCTGCCTTGCCAGGTTGGGAAAATTTTCCTGGATATTATCCTGAAGAGTATTTTCCAGCTTGGATTCATTCTCTTCATCACATTCTGGTACACCTATCAAACGTAGGTTAAGTCTTTTCACACAGTCCCATATTTCTTGGAGACTTTGTTCATTCCTTTTTGCACTTTTTTCTCTAATCTTGGTTTCTCATTTTATTTCATTGAGTTGATCTTCGACTTCTGATATTGTTTCTTCTGCTTGGTCAGTTTGGCTGTTGAAAGTTGTGCATGCTTCGTGAAGTTCTCTTGTTGTGTTTTTCAGCTCCTTCAATTCATTCATATTCCTCTCTAAGTTGTCCATTCTTGTTATCATTTCCTCAAGTCTCTTTTCAAATCTTTTCTCAAGGTTCTTAGTTTCTTTGCATTGATTTAGAACATGTTCTTTTAGCTCACGGAAGTTACTCATTACCCACCTTCTGAAGTCTGATTCTGTCATTTTATCACACTCATTCTTTGTCCAGCTTTGTTCCCCTGCTGGTGAGGAGTTTTGGTCCTTTCTAAGAGGTGAGGTGTTTTGGTTTCAGGTGTTTTCCTCCTTTTTGCACTGGTTTCTTCCCATCTTTGTGGGTTTATCCACCTGTCCTCTGAGTAGTTGCTGACCTTTTCAATTGGGTATCTGAGTGGACACCCAGATTGTTGATGATGAAGTATTTCTGTTACTTAGCTTTCCTTCTAACAGTCTAGCCCCTCTGTTGTATGACTGCTGAGGTTCACTCCAGACCCTGCTTGTCTGGGGTAAACCTGTAGCAGCTGTGGAACAGTGAGGGATGCTACCAGTTTCTTCTTCTGCTATCTTTGTCCCAGAATGATGCCCGCCAAATGTCAGTCTGATCACTCCTTTTTGAGGTGACTCTTTGGATATACAGGGGTCAGGGAGCTGCTTGAGGAGGTGGTTTGTATTTTATATGTGCTCAAGTGTTGACCTGTGAGCTCCTTTGATCATTCAGGGGTGTTAGTCAGGTACATTTAAGTCTGCTGCAGCAGAACTCATAAAACTTCTTTTATCCTCAGTTGCTCTGTCTTGGGGAGTTAGGGCTTTCTTTATAAGTATCCATTGCACTGTCCTTTTCAGCTAGGAGGCAGTCTAGTCACTAGTTGCCTGCCAATTCTCTGCCCTGCTTTTGTGGGCTCTGCCCTGTTGCCCTGGGCTCTGCCCTCTTGCCGTGGGCTTTGCCCTACTGTCATGGGCTCTGCTCTGTTGGCAGAGTCTCTCTGTTATGGAGAGTTGCCTCAGCAATGGCAGGCTGCATCAACAATGGGAGTGTACCTCAGTAGGGATGGAATGCCTCAGTAATGGTGGACAGCCCTCCCCCACCAAGCTGCACCATCCTGGGTTCAGCTGTGCCTGCTGTAAAACTCTCAACCCTGAGCATTTTGAATTATCGTTTTCTTTGTTCCTGTGTGGGTGGGACCTGCTCAGCCTGATCACCTGGCTCCCTGCCTCAGAGCCCCCCCTTTTTTTAAGGTGAATGGTTGACTCTCTCCCAGGTGTTTCAGTCACCTGCTGATAGGGCACCAGGATCTGTGTGATTTCCCGTGCAGCGACCCACTGCACTGGCCCAAACGTTGCTTTCTGGGAATCTGTTGGTCTGGCTCACTGTCCAAGTCTTGTTTAATCAGATGGATATGCTCATCTGCCCTCCCAAATCTCATATTGCCAGTTTAACATGGCACCCAGACCATTGCGTTTTGTGCGGAGTGCTGCTGTGCTGCAGTGCCACTGAAACAGCCACGCCAGATGAAGCAGCTGCGCTGGCATCCAGTGTCTCTCCTACATCTGGGAATTTCCCCATTCTGTGGGCAACAAAGATCCATCTGGAAATGCGGATTGCAGTCACCCTCTGCATCTTAACTGAGAGCTGCAATCCTGAGTTGCTCCTACTGCACCATCTTCTTTCTATCTTCTTCTTCTTCTTCTTCTTCTTCTTCTTCTTCTTCTTCTTCTTCTTCTTCTTCTTCTTCTTCTTCTTCTTCTTCTTCTTCCTTTTGCCTGATTTCTCTGGCTAGAACTTCCAATACTATATTGAATAAGAGTGGTGAGAGAGGGCATCCTTGTTAAGTGCCAGATTTCAAAGGGAATGCTTCCAGTTTTTGCCCATTCAGTATGATATTGGCTGTGGGTTTGTCATAAATAGCTTTTATTATTTTGAAATATGTTTCTTTGATACCTAGTTTATTCAGAGTTTTTAGCATAAAATAGCTGTTGAATTTTGTCAAAGACCTTCTCTGCATATACTGAGATAGTCATGTGGTTTTGTCTTTGATTCAGTTTATGTGGATTACATTTATAGACTTGCATATGTTGAACCAGCCTTGCATCCCCAGGATGAAGCCTACTTGATTGAGATGGATAAGCTTTTTGATTTGCTGTTGCACTCAGTTTGCCAGTATTTTGTGCAAAATTTTTGCATCTATTTTTATCATGAATATTGGCCTAACTATTTTGTTGTTGTTGAGTCTCTGCCAGGTTTTGGTATTAGGATGATGTTGGTCTCATGAAATGATTTGGGAGGAATTTTCTCTTTTTTGTATTGTTTGAAATAGTTTCAGAAGGAGTGGTGCCAGCTCCTCTTTGTATGTATGGTATCAGCTGTGAACCCATGTGTATTTGGGCCATTTTTGGTTGGTAGGCTATTAATTGCTGCCCCAACTTCAGCCCTTGTTAGTGATCTATTCAGGGTTTCAATTTCTTCTTGGTTTAGACTTGGGAGTGTGCAAGTTTCCAGGAATTTATCCATTTCCTCCAGGTTTACTGGTTTATATGCATAAAGTTGTTTTTAGTAATATCTGATGGTAATGTGTATTTCTGTGGAATCTGTGGTGATATTTCACTTATTATTTTTTATTGCACCTATTCGATTCTTCTCTCTTTTCATTTTTATTATTCTAGCTAGTGATCTATTTTGTTGATTTTTTCAAAAAACCAGCTCCTGGATTTATTGATCTTTTTGAAGAGTTTTTGTGTCTCTGTCTCCTTCAGTTCTGCTCTGATCTTATTTATTTCTTGTCTTCTGCTAGCTTTTCATGTTTTTTGATCTTGCTCCTCTAGCTCTTTCAATTTAAAGAAACAATCATTAGAGTGAACCAGCAACCAACAGAATGGGATAAAATTATTGTAATTTACCCATCTGACAAAGGGCTAATATCCAGAATCTACAAAGAGCTAAAACAGATTTACAAGAAAAAAACAAACCCATTCAGAAGTGTTCAGAGGACATAAACAGACACTTTTCAAAAGAGGATATATAAGAGGCTAACAAACATATGAAACAAATTCTCATCATCACTGCTCATTAGAGAAATGTAAATCAAAACCACTTTGAGATACCATCTCATGCCAGATAGAATGGTGATCACTAAAAATCTGGAGAAAACAGATGTTGGAGAGGATGTGGAGAAATAGGAACACTTCTACACTGTTGGGGGGAGTGTAAATTAGTTCATTCATTGTGGAAGACAGTGTGTCAATTCCTCAAGGACATAGAAATAGAAATTCTATTTGACCTAGCAATCCCATTACTGGGTATATATTCAAAGGATTATACATTGTTCTATTATAAAGACATATTCACATGTATGTTCATTGTGGCACTGTTTGCAATAGCCAAGACCTGGAACCAACCCAAAAGCCCACTGACCATAGGCTGGACAAGGAAAATATGGCACATATACAGCATGAAATACTATGCAGCCATAAAAAAGGATGAGTCTGTGTCCTTTGGAGGGACATGAATGAATCTGGAAACCATCATTCTCAGTGAACTGATACAAGAACAGAAAATCAAACCCTGCACTCATAGGTGGGTGTTGAACAATGAGAACACATGGACACAGGGAGGGGAGCATCACACACTGGATTCTGTTGGGAGGGACTGGGGGGACAGTGGGAGGTAGGAATTTGGGGAGAAAAAATGTGGGGAGAAATGTGAGATATAGGTGATGGGGATGAAGACAGCAAACCTCATTTCCATTTATGTAAATATGCAACAATCTTGCATGTTCTGCCTGTGTACCCCAGAACCTGAAGTGCAATAAAATATATTTTTAAAAATCTTGAAAGTTCATCCTTTATGCATTGAAATACCTTGATGTTTTATTAAAAATTTATTTACCTTATGTGTGTTTTATATTTTAACCTTCCTATCATTTTATATTGGTCTATATTTCTACCGTTATATCAATACCACACTCCATTTGTTACTATCCTTTGCAGTAAGTCTTAAAATCAGGTAATTTTAGTTATTTAATATTGTTTTTACATAAAGTTTAAGAGAAGCTTGCTGATTTCCATTTTGGTTTAGATGACCTTAAAATTGTAAATAAAGTTAAAGAGATTTGAAATATTTACAATACTGGTCTTCTGATCCATAATGATAGTACTGTTTTTAATTCACTTAAATCTTGCATAATTTCCCTTAGCAATACTTCATGCTTTTCATTGTGCAAGACTTGCAAACTTCCTGTTAAATATATCCCTAAAAATTTTCTAAATTTGATACAGGTGTGTATATAATTTGTTTTCATTTATTTAAATGTCCATTTATTTGTTGCTTGCATTCAGCAACCTGATAAAATTTTTTTAATAGTTCTCAAAACATTTTTGGAGATTATTCAAGATTTTTTCTAGAGAACAACATATTATCTGTGAATAAAAAGTTATTAAATCCCTTATTTATTTAATATTTTGTACTATCCTACTTCTTCTGAGGCTAGTAGACAGCATTAGACAATTTGATATTGTCACGCTAGTCAACAAGTCTCTGTTTTTAATTCTTATTTTTCTGAAAATAAAAAATGTTATATTTTTGGATATTTTATATTGTTTTGTTTTCAATGTTACTAGTCTCTTCTGAAATGTCTAATCTGCTGTTATCTGATACAGTGTTTTTCATTTCAGATATTTGTTTTATATGGATGGAAGTGTATTTGATTCATTCTACATACTTCCTATGCCTTTCATAATTATATTCATCTTTGTCTCTACTGTCTTGAATGTGGTACCTATTTATAAAAACATTTTTGTTAACATCTGTGGTTGATAATTCTATTATCTTGATAATTTTTGATTGGGTAACGGACATTGTGGTTTTACATTATTGGGTCCAGAGTTTTATCATATTCTTTTTGTGTTGGACATTGATTTGGTATCCATTTAAATAGTTTGTCATCAGTTTAATTTTTTTTTATACTTTAGGTTCTGGAGTACATATGCAGATCAAGCAGGATTGTTGCATAGGTATATACATGGCAATGTCGTTTGCTGCTTCCATCCCCCATCACCTATATCTGGCATTTCTCCCAGTGTCATCCCTCCCCAAACTTACAAACCCCTGCTGTCCCTCCCCTACACCCCCCACAGTAGACCCCAGGGTGTGATGCTCCTCTCCCTGTGTCCATGTGTTCTCATTGTTCAACACTTACCTATGGGTGAGAACATGCACTGTTTGATATTCTGCTTTTGTGTCAGTTTGCTGAGAATGATGGTTTTCAGATTCATCCATGTCCCTACAAAGGACACGTAGTCATTGTTTTTATGGCTGCATAGTATTCCAAGGTGTATATGTGCCAGATTTTTCTTGTTCAGTCTATCATGGATGGACATTTGGCTTGGTTTCAGGTCTTTGCTATTGTAAACAGTGCAAGGCTACAGTAATCAAAACAGCATGGTACTGGTACCAAAACAGAGTTATACACCAATGGAACAGAACAGAGAGGGCTTCGAGGCAATACCACACATCTGCAACCTCCTGATCTATAACAAACCTGAGAAAAACAAGCAATGGGGAAAGGATTCTCTGCTTAATAAATGGTGTTGGGATAACTGGCTAGCCATGTGCAGAAAACAGAAACTGGATCCCTTTCTGACACCTTACACCAAAATCGGTTTAATCATTTCTAAGCATGCTTGTGAGCATTTCTCTATGATGTAAAATATTCTGCTGCCTATTGTTTACTGTCTGAAAACTGTACCTTTGTATTTTTATGCACTTTTTGCTTTTATTTTTAATTTTAAAATTTGAGGTGAAATTTAGTCTCTCTTACTCTAAAACAGGTGCAATTTATTGTTTATTTTAAAGCATTTTTTACTTAATATGGGATAAATATTGCTTGATATAAATGTGCATTTATGTAGTGACATTCAATTGATGATTACATCATAATGTCTGGGTGTTTTAACAGTTATCAAGTCAGAATTGGTTTATCTCTACGTATTTATAATTTTCCAGAGTTAAAAAATGTTAAACAGCATCATCTATTGAGAATAAATTAGAAGTTGTCATGACTGTTGATATTTATTTCCTATCTATTTAAAATTCTAATAGCACAATTTGATGGAAATAGTCACTGTCATCTTATTTATAGTTCACACAGTATTCAGATAGCACATTAGTAAAATCTGATAACTAATAAATTGACTGAAGGGTTGAAAACAAATGAGTTAAGTATTGTGCAAAGTCTTAACATACAAACATCATGTTAATGCCACTAACATCAATTAAGAGCATGGGAATAAGAGGAAATATTATATATATATATATATATATATATATATATATATATATATATATATATAATTTTAATCCAGCTTTTATGTGACTAAGTATATGAAACACAGATATTAGAGAACAATTTAATACATTTATTGACACCATTACTGAAGTATTCTTCATCCTTTTCTATCTGTAATCTGTGATGTCAGAACCCAGGAGAGAGCCAAGAAAAAAATTTTTTAAGGGTTGATTATTCTGAGTATCAAGTCACCACAGAGGTGAAAAAGAGCTAAGTTTAATACTTTCTTCCTCTTTTTATAGCACCTCTCAATTACTTCCATGTGCAATTGATACTTTAAAAACTTTTCCCTTCAAGTGTTCACTGCTATTTTAGCTTTTGAGATTTGAAGTTGCTGCATATCAATTTTTAGGCATCTTTAACAGCATTTTATCAAGCGCACCAAGAAGCTAATAGTAAAGAAATAAGAACATAATATAAATGAAGATCATATTTTGTAGATGTGTTATTATGTTGTCTCCAAATTCAACCAACTTTTATAGTTTCTTACAGTGAATCCATGGTAAGACTGAAAAATAGAATTTGATAATCTGGACTCCAGTGTCTCTCTGGCTTAAAACATTTAGATGCTGAAAATCTTCCCTCAGGTTTCAAAAGGAAAAACATAATCCAGAAATGAAGATAATAGTCTGCAGTTATCTAGGCACTTGAGTAGTTTTCTTATTTAAAATATGGAGAATGCAATATTGACTCACATATCACAGCTCAAATTTTTTCTATCAAAAGACACCCAAACAATAAAGAAAGTTACCAGGAAACTGCTTAAGTGAAAGCCTTCAGAAACATAATTTATGCAAAACTCTTTTTCATTAATATAAACAACTCAATTAAGTACATGAGGTAAAATAAGAGTTTTGACAAATTTAGCTGTTGATGAAAGTAAAGACTTTGAGGTACAGAAAGGTTATCTCAGAATAAAAGACAGAAATGATCACAGACACACTTTTTCTTTCAGGATTTTGATATTTAAGGCTACTAATTGGAACAAAATGTGATGTATCCAAATGCAGTCAGTCCTATAGATGATTCTAAATAATTGTCCTCTTTCAGTTATCTATGGATGTAAAACAATCTATACTAAAACAGTGACTTAACACACCAGCTATCATTTATTTTGCTCATTAATCTGAATTGCCTACACTCAACTGTGCAATTCTCATTTGTTAATTCATTCAGTCACATCAGGATGTGCCTGCAGTTTTCATGAAGGCTCCTTCCCTCACATGTTTTGCACTAGAATGAAAAAATTCAACTATCTGGACACTGAAACAAGTGGAGTTATTGGGTCTCTTTCTCTTTAGCTTTTTGTACTCACTTCCTTTGGTCCTTTCATATAGTGATAATTTAATAGCTGGCCTTTGTTCATTTGTAACTGAGGCTCCCAGAGAAAACTACTAGAAAATACATGGCATGTTATAAGTTTCAGACTTTCCCAAATTTTCCTGTCTTCTGAACCCTCCAAACTATTCCAACCCCTGCCTGTTACCCAGTTTCAAGGTTGATTCCATATTTTTGGGGATCTACAGCTGCAGCCCACTCTCCTGGTACCAATTTACTGTATTAGTCTGTTTTCATGCTGCTAATAAAAACATACCCAAGTCTGGGTAATTTACACGGAAAAAGGGGTTTAATAGATTTACAGCTCCACATGGCTGGGAAGGCTTCACAATCATGGTGGAAAGCAAAGAGGAGCAAGTCATGTCTTACATGGATGTCAGTAGCAAAGAGATAGATTTTGCAGGGAAACTCTGCCTTTTAAAATCATCAGATCTCAAGAGACATATTCACCATCAGGAGAACATCATGGGAAAGACCCACCCCTATAATACAATTACTTTCCACCAAGCACCTCCTACAACACATAGGAATTCAAGATAGGATTTGAGTGGGGACACAACCATACCATATCACCTAGAAACCTTTGAGGAATTCTGTTCAGTTACATTATAGGGTGTCCTCCAATTTGTTTTCTTCTGAAGTGTCTCAATCAATAGATTATCTTATATATTATTGGATACAATACCATAACTCTGATATGTCCTTCTTACTCTCTTATATCAGGTAGTTCTTGATGAAGATATGTGTTACTGATGATGTTAACTTGATCATTGGTTAAGATGCTGTCTTCAATGATTCTCCATTGTTACTGTTTCCTCCTCTTGTAACCATTTAATATTTTGAAAGGGACAGTTGAAGCTATGAAGTATCCCTTTCTGCTTAAATTTTTGCTCACTAACTTCAGCATTCTCTCAATGAAGATTGCTTGTGAAAATTATTAATGTGGGGTTTTAACACTGATTTTCTATTTTCATCATTAATTCTATATTTGTTACTTAGAATTTTTCTATAGTGAAAAGGCATATTACTATCCTCCATTTACTTAAATATTCAGTTATTTGTATCAGTAGGATCCTGGAAATTTCTTTTTTTTAAGTATTTGCTTATTTTAGTTCCTTAGCTTTCCTATATAAATTTAAGTATAACATTATTGATATCTACAAAAAAAAAAACTGAGAGAGTTTTGTTTGGGATTTTATTTAATCAGTGAATTATTTGGGGAAGAACTGATATCTTTACAATATTGAGTCTTTCAATTCATAAGTCTGTGCATCTCTTCATTAATTTAGGACTCATTTAGTATATTATTCTGTTTTCATGCAGCTGATAAAGACATACTCAAGACTGGGGAGGAAAAGGGTTTAATTGTACTTACAGATCCACATGACTGGAGACACCTCAGAATCATAGTGGGAGGTACAAGGCACTCCTTACATGATGAAAGCAAAATTAAAAATGAGAAAGATGCAGAAGTGGAAATCCCCGATAAAATCATCAGATCTCATAAGAATTATTCACTACCATGAGAACAGTGTGGGGAAAACTACCCCCATGATTCAAATTATCTCCCACCAGGTCCCTCCCATAACACATGGGAATTATGGGAGTACAATACAAGATGAGATTTGGTTGGGGACACAAAGCCAAACATTATCATTTTGATCCTGGCCTTTCTAAATCTCATTTCCTCATATTTCAAAACCATTCATCCCTTCCCAACAGTCCCCCAAAGTCTTATTCCAGCATTAACCCAAAAGTTCATAGTCCAAAGTCTCATCTGGGACAAAACAATTTCCTTCCACCTGTGAGTCTGTAAAATTAAATTCAAGCTAATTACTTCCTAGATACAATAGGGTACAGGTATTGGATAAATACAGCTGTTCTTAGTGGAAGAAATTGGCAAAACAAAGGGAATACAGGCCCCAAGCTAGTCCAAAATTCAGCAGGACAATCAAATTTTAAAGCTTCAAAATAATCTCCTTTGACTACTTGACTCACATCCAGGTCACCCTGATCCAAGAGATAGTTTCCTATAGTCTTAGGAAGCTTTCCCCTGTGTTTTTGCAGGGTATAGCCCCCAACCTGACTGCTTTTATGCACTGGCATTGAGTGTCTGTGGATTTTTCAGGCACATGGTGCAAGCTGTCAGTGGATCTACCATTCTGGAGTCTGGAGGATGGGGGTCTTCTTCTCATAGCTTTACTAGACAGAGCCCCAGTAGGGACTCTGTTTGGGGGCTCCAGTCCCACATTTTTCTTCTGCACTGCCCTAACAGAGGTTCTCTTTGAGGGCCCTGCCTCTACAGCATATTTTTGCCTGGGCATCTAGATATTTCCATACATGTTTTGAAATCTAGGTGGAGGTTCCTAAACCTCAACTCTTGACTTTTGTGTGCCTGCAGGCTCAACAACCACACTGCCAAGATTTGGGCTTGCATCCTCTAAAACCATTGGCTAAGCTGTACCTTGGCCATTTTTAGCAATGGCTAGAGCAGCTGGGATGCAGGACACCAAGACCTAGGCTACACACAGCATGAGGACCGTGGACCTGGTCCATGAGACCTTTTTTTTTTTTCCCCTAGGTTTCCAGGCCTGTGATTTGAGGGTCTGCCATGAAGACCTATGACATGCCTGGATATATTTTTTTCCATTGTCTTGAAGGTTAACATTTGGCTTCTTGTTACTTATGAAAATTTCTGCAGCCATCTTGAATTTCTCCTCAAAAAATTGGGTTTTCTTTTCTACTGCATTATCAGGCTGCAATTTTTTTGAAATTTTATGGTCTGTTTTCCTTTTAATACAGAATGCTTTTAAAAAGACCCAAGTCACCTCTGGAATGCTTTATTGCTTAGAAATCTATTCTGCCAGATACCATAAATAATCTCTCTCAAGTTCAAAGCTCCACAGATCTCTAGGGTAAGAACAAAATTCCACCAATCTCTTTGCTAAAACATAATGAGTGTCACTTTTGCTCCAGATCCCAAAAAGTTCTTCTTCTCCATCTGAGACCATCTCAGCCTGGATCTTGTTTTTCATATCACTATCAGCATTTTTGTCTAAGCCATTCAACAAATCTCAAGAATGTTCCAAACCTTCCCACATTTTCCTGTCTTCTTCTGTGTGCACTAAACTGTTCCTACCTCTGCCTGTTACCCAGTTTCAAAGTAGCATCCACATTTTGGGGTATATTTTTAGCAATACCCCATTCCTGGTACCAATTTACTGTATTAGTTTGTTTTCACACTGCTGATGAAGACATACCTGAGACGGGGAAGAAAAAGAGGTTTTAATTGTACTTACATTTCCACATGTCTGGGGAGTTCTCAGCATCATGATAAAAAGGGAATTTTTACATGAGAGTGACAAGAGAAACAATGAGAAAGATACAGAATGGAAACCCCTGATAAAACCATCAGATCTCATAAGAGTTATTCACCATCCTGAAAACAGTATAGGAGAAACTGCCCACATGATTCAAATTGTCTCTCACTGTGTCCCTTCCACAACACATGGGAATTATGGGAGTACAATTCAAGATGAGATTTGGGTGGGGACACAGAGCCAAACCATCTCATTTGGTTTCTCCCATAAGTAGTTTTATTGCTTATTTTATTAGATTGATTATGTTCTGGCTTGTATGATTTCAGACCATAATTTATGTATTTCTTGTTCTGTATTTAATTTATCTTTCTGCCATGTTTGCTTTATTATTCTTTGTCTAATGTTTTCACCAGTTTGAACATAATGTGCATACTTTTCTTTAAAAGACACTAATTGTTTTTTTCCTGAGATTTGCATTTTTGTAATTTGATGATTGTCATTAATTCTGAAAAGTTCTCAGCCATTCTTTTTTAAAAAATTTCTCCTGCCTTATTCTCTTTTATTCCTCCTATAATTCTAATTACACATAATTTAGACCATATGGTATTACCAAACAGCTCTTGAGTGTTTTATATTTTTCTTTATGGTTTTCAATTATGCAATTTTTATAGTCTGATTTTCTGATTGGAGTTGATTTTCCCTCAGGTGTGCCAAGCGTACAAAGATATTCTTTATCTCTCAGTTACTAAGTTTTTAATTTCTAGATTTTTAAAATTTTTTTCTTTTGTTTGATTTGTACCCTGTACCAGTATACTTTTAATAATTTATTTTTTATTGGTATAAATTTTTCTACTGAACTTCCCAATATGATCCTGCATATTTTACACCTCTTTTATGGGATGTTTTAACATAACAATTATAACTATTTTAAACCCCTAGCATAAATTCTAATATGTGTCATTTAAAATATGGTTTTGTTTATTACTTGGTCTCTTATGTGTCTGCTATCTCAGATATTTTTGTATGTCTCATAGTTTTTGTCAAAAGCCACTTGCAATCTCTGTTGGATGATACAGACTAAAATAAACAGGTTTTTAATGTTGAAAATGGTTATACCTTTTCTATTTAATGCCTTCAGCAGAGGACTTTAAGCTAATTAATTAATTAATGTAGGTAATTAATTAGCATTAATTAGTTAATTCTGAGAATAAGTATACTGTTGTTATAGTTATTATCAATGGACAATAGAATGCACATTCCTGTAGCAGTACCATGTGTTTAGTGTATAGATTGGTTTAACAGATCAATGTTTACTTGACCCTGAGTCTTGGCCATTTTACATTGTGCCTCAGAGAGAGTTATTTTTTGCATGCTCTTATTTTTTTCTTATCCTTCTCTCTGCAGTTCTCAATAGCTTCTTGTTACTCAAAGTTTGGCAGTTTGGTTTCCAGGACTTGAGAAGCATTCTTAAATGGCTTGATCAAGCTTTTTTTTTTTTGAAAAGAGAGGAAGAAAAAGAGGGAGAGAGAACAGGAATATTGCTTTATTCTATGAATGGGTATTAATAATGGCAGATCATTATTTTATGTATTTAAAGTAGAAAAGGTATATTTTATGTATCTAAAGTGGAGAGCTCTACAAGTGCTTATTAAGTTTACTTGTTCCCAATCTGAGTTCAGATTCTGGATATCCTTATTAATTTTCTGTCTCGTTGAGTCTAAATCTCTTTATGGGTCTTATGTATCTGAGTGTTAGGTTGCATTGATCCTTATACCACTCTCTCTTTGTTGCTTTGAAATCTGTTTCATCAAATGCATGAATTGCAACTCCTTTTTGTTTGTTTGTTTTTCTTCTCCATTTAGTTGGTAAATCTTTCTCCAACCCTTTGTTTTGAGTCTTTGTGTATCTTTGGATATAAAATAGGTCTGGATGTAGATACCATTAGGTTTTGGCTGTATCTTTTGATTGGGGAGTTTAGTCAATTTAAATTTAGGATTACTGCCATTTGATGTTAACTGGCTATTTTATCCATTCGTTGATGTAAACTCTTCTTTATGTTGATACTCTTTAGTTTTTGGTATATTTTTAGAAAGGCTAATACTGGTTGTTCCTTTCTGTGTGTAATGCTTCTTGCATAAGTTTTTGTAAAGCAGGCCTGGTGGTAATAAAATCTCTGAGTACTTGCTTGATCATAAAAGATTTTATTTTTCCTTCAATTGTGAAGCTTAGTTTGGCAGGATATGAAATTCTGGGCTGAAAGTTTTGTTCTTTAAGGATGTTAAATATTGGCCCCCACTCTCTTCTGGCTTGTAGGGTTTCTGCTGAGAGATCTGCTGTAAGTCTGATAGGCTTCCCTTTGTGGGTAACCTGACCTTTCTCTCTGGCTGCCCTTAGTATTTTCTCTTTCATTTCAACCCTGGCAAATCTAACGATTAGGTTCCTTGGGGTTGCTCTTCTTGAGGAATGTCTTTGTGGTGTTCTCTGTATTACCTGTGGTTGAATAGTGTCCTGCTTTGCTAGATTGGGGAAATTCTCCTGGATAATATCCTGAAGAGTATTTTCCAGCTTGGATTAATTCTCTCTGTCACATTCAGGTACACCTATCAAACGTAAATTAGGTCTTTTCACATAGGCCCATATTTCTTGGAGACTTTGCTATTCCCTTTTATCCTTTTTTCTCTATTCTTGTTTTCTCATTCCATTTCATTAAATTGGTCTTTGACCTCTGATATCCTTTATTCTGCTTGATCAATTTGGCTATTCAAACTTGTGCATATTTCACTAAGTTCTCGTGTTGTATTTTTCAACTCCATTAGTTCATTTATATTCCTCTCTATAATGTCCATTCTTTTTAGCACTTCGTCAAATCTTTTTTCAAAGTTCTTAGTTTCTTTACATTGGGTTAGAACAAGTTGTTTCAGCTCCCAAAAGTTTTTTATCATCCACCTTTTGAAACCTGCTTCAGATAATGAAACACAGTCCTCTTCCATTGGGGCTTGTTCCGTTGCTGATGAGGAATTGCTATCCCCCGTAGAGGGAGAAGGGTTCTAACTTTCGGTATTCTCGGCCTTTTTAGGCTGTTTGTTTTCCCTTTATTGTGATTTTATCCATCTGTTGTCTTTACAATTAGCGCCCTTCTGATTAAGTTCCTGAGAGGATGTCCAATTTATTGATTCCCAGTGCTGGAATCCGAGCAACCCTCTGCACCCGCCAAAACAGCAGCGATAAGACTGATGGTGCTCTTCTGCCTGGGAATCTCTGGTCTGGCTTCCTTCTTGAGTCCACAACAAGCGGCTCTGCCTTCCCAGAGCTCCAAACACCAGTCAGTAGGGGAACCAGTCCCATTTACTGTGCATGAAGAGCTGCAGCGCCGAGGCGATGAAAAAACCGCTGCGCTGGCCACAGAAGTTGCGCTGGCGACCCGCGGGGCTCCTCCACTGGAAATCTTCTAGTCTGTGGGTGTTGAAAATTCCTCTGAAAATGTGGCATTCTTGCATTTTCTGAGCTTTCACTGGGAGCTACAATCCCGAGCTGTTAGCGATCAGCCATCTTGGATCTCATCTAAGCTTTAAGTCTTAGGCAGTCACAGTATCCTAGGTTTGGGGAATGGCTCCTACTTATTTCTCTTCCCATCCATTAGCTTAATTCAGAGTCTAGTTTGTAGATTTTCACCTGGCTCAGGAGTAGATATGCTTCTCATGTTTTACTCTAGATGCAATAAATTTTCTCCAGCATCCTAAAAGTAGTGGTGTATGTTGTTCATCTCTGCATAAATTAAGGCTTTTGTTCCATAGTACATATAGAGGAGAAGGGCTCAAGTGGGAGTCTTTCTCCTCTACTAGAACTGCTATTGCCCTTCTCAACATCTGATCTACAGTGGAAACTCTTAGAACTCATTTTGATAGTTTTAGGGAATACTTATATTTGTTGATAAATGCATTCCACAGAGTGTAAAATATCTCAATATATGTGACCTTCCAGGGCATTACAATGTCCAACCAACTCAAATGAAGCCTTCCACAATTATTTGTTATTTATGCTGAGCATTATTTATGCTGACCTCCTGTTGCAAGTACCCATTTATGTCTTCAACAAGTAAGCCTCTGCTCACCTCTTTTCTCTCCCTCCAGGTTTCTCTGCTCTCCCTGCAGCTTGCTATTTCTTTTCCTTTTTTATTTTGAAACAGCTTTATTGAGGTATAATTAATAAAATGCACATATTTAAATTGTACAATTTTAAAGTTTTGATGTATCTGTACATCTGTGAAACTATCACCACATCAAGATAATGAACATACATGCATTAGTTCCAAAGATTTTGTGCCTTCTATTATTCCTTTGCCCACTTCTGTCCACCCCTTCCTTCTCACCTGGCCTCCTTTGGTCTGGTTCTTTTCATTCAACATAAATTATTTTGAGAATCATCCATGTTGACTAATTAAAAATTATTTATTTTAAAAAAAGAATTTTTAGGAAAAAATTGTTATACAATTCTTTTCTAGTGATTTATCTATAGTTTGAATTTTTTTCATACAAAGGTTATGCTTTGAACTTTGTAAACTTGCCTTACCCTTCCAATTATAACTGCTAGGTCATGGTAACTAAATAGATATTATTGCTTTTTTTTTTTAATTTTAAATTTTTATTGCATATTAGGTTTTTGGGTACATGTGCAGAACGTGCAAGATAGTTGCATAGGTACACACATGGCAGTATGTTTTGCTGCCATCCTCCCCTTCACCCACACTTGGCAGTTCTCCCCAGGCTATCCCTCACCAGCTCCCCCCCCATGCTGTCCCTCCCCCATTCCCCGCAATAGACCCCAGTGTGTCATACACCCCCTCCCTGTGTCCATGTTTTCTCATTTTTCTCACCCGCCTATGAGTGAGAATGTGTGGTATTTCCTATTCTGTTCTTGTGTCAGTTTGCTGAGAATGATGGTCTCCAGATTCATCAATGTCCTTATAAAGGACAAAAACTCATCATTTTTGATTGCTGCATAATATTCCATGGTGTATATGTGCCACATTTTTCCAGTCCAGTCCATCATCGATGGGCATTTGGGTTGGTTCCAGGTCTTTGCTATTGTAAACAGTGCTGCAATGAACATTCGTGTGCATGTGTCCTTATACTAGAACGATTTATAGTCCTTTGGATATATACCCAGTAATGGGACTGCTGGTTCAAATGAAATTTCTATTTCTAGGTCCTTGAGGAATCGCCACACTGTCTTCCACAATGGTTGAACTAATTTACACTCCCACCAACAGTGTAAGAGTGTTCCTATTTCTCCACATCCTCTGCAGCATCTGTTGTCTCCAGATTATTTTAATGATCACCATTCTAACTGGTGTGAGATGGTATCTCAATATGGTTTTGATTTGTATCTCTCTAATGACCAGTGACGATGGGCATTTTTTCATGTGTTTGTTGGCCTCATATATGTCTTCTTTTGTAAAGTGTCTGTTCATATCCTTTGCCCATTTTTGAATGGTCTTGTTTGTTTTTTTCCTGTAAATCTGTTTGAGTTTTTTGTAAATTCTGGATATCAGCCCTTTGTCAGATGGGCAAACTGCAAAGATTTTTTCGCACTCTGATGGTTGCCAATTCACTCTAGTGACGGTTTCTTTTGCCATGCAAAAACTGTGGAGTTTGATTAGGTCTCATTTGTCTATTTTGGCTTTTGTTGCCAATGCTTTTGGTGTTTTGGTCATAAAGTCCTTGCCTACTCCTATGTCCTGACTGGTTTTGCCTAGATTTTCTTCTAGGGGTTTTATGGTGCCAGGTCTTATGTTTAAGTCTTTAATCTATCTGCAGTTAATTTTAGTGTAAGGTGTCAGGAAGGGGTTCAGTTTCTGCCTTCTGCACAAGTCTAGCCAGTTTTCCCAACACCATTTATTAAACAGGGAATCCTTTCCCCATTGCTTGTTTTTCTCAGGTTTATCAAAAATTATATAGTTGTAGATATGTTGATTTGCCTCAGATGCCTCTGTTCTGTTCCATTGGTCTATATCTCTGTTTTGGTACCAGTACCATGCTGTTTTGATTACTGTGGCCTTGTAGTATAGTTTGAAGTCTGGTAGTGTGATGCCTCCCGCAGTGTTCTTTTGCTTAGAATTGACTTGGCTATGTGGGCTCTCTTTTGGATCCATATGAAGTTCATGGTGGTTTTTCCAGTTTGGTGATGAAATTCAATGGTAGTTTGATGGGGATAGCATTGATTGTGTAAATTACTTTAGGCAGTATAGCCATTTTCACAATATTGATTCTTCCTAACCATGAACATGGAATGTTTCTCCATCCATTTGTGTCCTCTCTTATTTCATTGAGCAGTGGTTTGTAGTTTTCCTTGAAGAGGTCCCTTACATTCCTCGTGAGTTGTATTCCTAGGTATTTTATTTTCTTTGTAGCAATTGTGAATGGCAGTTCGTTCTTGATTTGGTTCTCTTTTAGTCTGTTATTGGTGTATAGAAATGCTTGTGATTTTTGCACATTGATTTTATATCCTGAGACTTTACTGAATTTGCTTATCAGTTTCAGGAGGTTTTGGGCTGAGGTGATGGGGTCTTCTAGGTATACTATCATGTTGTCTGCAAATAGAGACAATTTGGATTCCACATTTCCTATTTGAATACCCTTTATTTCTTTTTCTTGCCTGATTGCTCTGGCTAGAACTTCCAGTACTATGTTGAATAGGAGTGGTGAGAGAGGGCATTCTTGTCTAGTGCCAGATTTCAAAAGGAATGCTTCCAGCTTTTGCCCATTAAGTATAATATTGGCTGTTGGTTTGTCATCAATAGCTTTTATTACTTTGAGTTATGTTCCATAAATACCAAGTTCATTGAGGGTTTTTAGCATAAAAGGCTGTTGAAGATTGTCAAATGCCTATTCTGCATCAATTGAGATAATCATGTGGTTTTTGTTTTTGCTTCTGTTTATGTGATGAATTAAATTTATAAACTTGCATATGTCAAACCACCCTTGCATTCCCGGGATGAATCCTACTTGATCATGATGGATAGTTTTTTAATGTGCTGTTGCAGTCAGTTTGCCAGTATTTTATTGAAGATTTTGTATCTATGTTCATCATTGATATTGGCCTGAAGTTTTCTTTTCTTTTTGAGTCTCTGCCGGGTTTTTGTATCAGGATGATGTTGGTCTCATAAAATGATTTGGGAAGGGTTTCCCCTTTTTGAATTATTTGGAATATTTTCAGAAGGAATGGTACCAGCTCCTCTTTGTGTGTCTGGTAGAATTTGGCTGTGAACCCATCTGGACCTGTGCTTTTTTTGTGTGGTAGTCTCTTAATTGTTGCCTCAACTTCAGACCTTGTTATTGGTCTATTCATAGTTTCAGCTTCCTCCTGGTTTAGGCTTGGGAGGACACAGGTGTCAGTAATTTATCCATTTTTTTCCTGGTTTACTAGTTTATGTGCATAGAGTTGTTTGTAGTATTCTCTGATGATGGTTTGAATTACTGTAGAATCTGTGGTGATTTCCCCTTTATCTTTTTTTATTGCATCTATTTGGTTGTTCTGTCTTTTCTTTTTTATCAGTCTCATTAGTGGTCTATTTTGTTGATCTTTTTGAAAATCCAGCTCTTGGATTTATTGATTTTTTGAAGGGTTTATCGTGTCTCTATCTCCTTCTGTTCTGCTCTGATCTTAGTTATTTCTTGTCTTTGGTGAGGTTTTGAGCTTTTTTGATCTTGCTCCTCTAGCTATTTTAATTTTGACAATAGGGTGTCAATTTTGGATCTCTCCACTCTTCTCATGTTGGCACTCATTGCTATATATTTTCCTCTACAGACTGCTTTAAATGTGTCCCAGAGATTCTAGTACGTTGTGTCTTCATTCTCATTAGTTTCAAATAACTTCTTTATTTCTGCCTTCATTTCATTGTTTATCCAATCAACATTCCAGAGCCAGTTGTTCAGTTTCCATGAAGCTGTGCATTTCTGAGTTATTTTCTAAATTCTGAGTTCTAACTTGATTGCACTATGGTCTGAGAGACTGTTTGTTATGATTTCAGTTGTTTTGCATTTGCTGAGGAGTGATTTACTTCCAATTATGTGGTCAATTTTGGAGTAGGTATGATGTGGTGCTGAGAAGAATATATATTCTCCGGATTTGGGATGGAGAGTTTTGTAAATGTCTATCAGATTTGCTTGTTCCAGGTCTGAGTTCAAGTCCTGGATATCCTTGTTAATTTTCTGTCTGGTTGATCTGTCTGCTATTGACAGTGGAGTGTTAAAGTCTCCCACTATTATTGTGCAGGAGTCTAAGTCTCTTTGTAAGTCATTAAGAACTTGCCTTATATATCTGGGTGCTCCTGTATTGGGTCCATATATATTAAAATCATTAGCTCTTCTTGTTGTATCAATCCTTTTACCATTATGTAATGATCTTCTTTGTGTCTTTTGATTTTTGTTGCTTTAAAGTATATTTTATCAGAGATGAGAATTGCAACTCCTGCTTTTTTTTTTGCTCTCCATTTGCTTGTTAAATCTTCCTCCATCCCTTAATTTTGAGCCTTTGTGTATCCTTGCATATGAGATGGGTTTCCTGGATACAGCACACCGATGGGTTTTGGTTTTTTATCCAATTTGCCAGTCTGTGTCTTTTGATCGGTGCATTTAGCCCATTTACATTTAGGGTCAATATTGTTATGTGTGAATTTGATACTGCCATTTTGATGCTAGCTGGCTGTTTTGCCCATTGGTTCATGTAGATTTTTTATTTTGTTGCTGCTCTTTAGCATTTGGTATACTTTTAGGATGGCTGGTATTGGTTGTTTCTTTCTATGTGTAGTGCCTTTTCAGGAGCTCTTGTAAAGCAGGCCTAGTGGTGACAAAATCTCTGAGTACTTGCTTGTTCATGAGGGATTTTATTTTTCCTTCACTTATGAAGCTCAGTTTGGCTGGATATGAAATTCTGGGTTGAAAGTTCTTTTCTTTAAGGATGTTGAATATTGGCCCCCACTCTCTTCTGGCTTGTAGAGTCTCTGCCAAGAGATCTGCTGTGAGTCTGATGGGCTTCCTTTTGCGGGGTCCCGACCTTTCTCTCTGGCTGCCCTTAGTATTTTCTCCTTCATTTCAACCCTGGTGAATCTGACCATTATGTGCCTTGGGGTTGCTCTTCTTGTGGAGTATCTTTGTGGTGTTCTCTGTATTTCCTGGAGTTGTGTATTGGCCTGCCTTACCTGGTTGGGGAAATTTTCCTGGATAATATTCTGAAGAGTGTTTTCCAGCTTGGATTCATTTTCTTCATCACATTCTGGTACACCTATCAAACATAGGTTGGGTCTCTTTACATAGTACCACATTTTTTGGCAATTTAGTTCATTCCTTTTTGTGCTATTTTCTCTAATCTTAGTTTCTTATTTTATTTCATTGAGTTGATCTTTGACTTCCAATATTCTTTCTTCTGCTTGGTGAATTCAGCTGTTGAAACTTGTGCATGCTTCTCGAAGTTCTCATGTTGTGTTTTCAGCTTCTTCATTCATATTCCTCTCTAAACTGTCCATTCTTGTTATCATTTCCTTGAATCTTTTTTCAAATCTTTTTTCAAGGTTCTTAGTTTCTTTGCATTGATTTAGAACATGTTCTTTTAGCTCACTGAAGTTTCTCATTATCCACCTTCTGAAGTCTGATTCTGTCATTTCATCACACTCATTCTCTGTCTAGCTTTGTTCCCTTGCTGGTGAGGAGTTTTGGTCCTTTCTAGGTGGTGAGGTGTTTTGGTTTCAGGTGTTTTCCTCCTTTTTGCACTGGTTTCTTCCCATCTTTGTGGATTTATCTACCTGTTGTCTTAGTAGTTGCTGATTTTTCAATTGGGTCTCTGTGTGGACACCCAGATTGTTGATAATGAAGTATTTCTGTTACTTAGTTTTCCTTCTAATAGTCTAGCCCCTCTGCTGTATGACTGCTGAGGTCCACTCCAGGCCCTGCTTGTCTGGGGTACACCTGTGGCAGCTGCAGAACAGTGAGGGATGCTACCAGTTTCTTCTTCTGCTATCTTTGTCCCAGAATGATGCCCTCTAAATGTCAGTCTGATTAGTCCTTTTTTGAGGTGACTCTTTGGATATACAGGGGTCAGGGAGCTGCTCGAGGAGACGGTCTGTACTTTATAGGTGTTCCAGTGCTGAGCTGTGATCTCTGTTGTTCATTCAGGGTTGTTTGGCACCTGTGTTTCCATCTGCTGCAGCAGAACTTATAAACCCCCCCTTTTTTTTCCCCTCAGATGCTCTGTCTCAGGGAGTTGGGGCTTTCTTTATGAGTATCTCTTGCATTGTACTGCCTGGCTAGGAGGTAGTCTATTCACTTTTTGCCTCCTGAGGCTCCACCCTGCTAGCATGAGTCCACCCTGCTGCCATGGGGCTCCATTTTACTGTGGCACACTCCACCCTGCTGGCGGAGTCTCTCTGTTATGGCAGGTTGCCTCGGCAATGGGAGGCTGTGTCAGCACTGGGTGTGTACCTCAGTAGGGGCAGATTGCCTTCTCAGTGGCAGACACCCCTTTCCCACCAGGCTGCACTGTCCTGGATTCAGCTGAGCCTGCAGCAAAGCTCTCAACCCCGAGTGCCTCCAATCGCTGCCCTGCTTGTCCCCATGAGGGTGGGACCTGCTGAGCCTGATCACCTGCCTTCCTGCCTCAGAGTCCATCCTCTCTTTCTCTCTCTTTTTCTCCTCAATTTGAACAGTTGACTCTCTCACTGGTGCCCCAGGAGCCTGCTGATAGGACACTGGGATCCGTGTGATCTCCCATGCTGCTGCCCACTGCACTGGCTTAAATCATGCTTCCCAGGAATCTCCTGGTCTGTCTCATTGTCCAAATCCCATTTAATCAGATGGACTTGTCAATCTACCCTTTCAAATCTCAGATTGCCAGTTTAACAGGGCACCCAGACCAGTGAGTTTTGTGCCGGGTGCCACTGTGCTGTGGTGCTGGCTGAATTGGCCACACAAGCCAAAACACTGGCTGTGCTGGTGTCCCGTGTTTCTACTACACCTGGGAATTTCCCTGTTCTGTGGGCAACAAAGGTCCATCTGAGAATGCGGCTAGGACTCACCCTCTGCACCTTCACTGAGAGCTGCAATCCTTAGTTGTTTCTACAGTGCCATCTCGGAAATCTGATGCAGCTTGCTATTTCTAATAAAATTTTGGAGCAGTGGGTTGATCTGAATGAAAAAGCATACAAACTGTTATTCCTAAATTTTCACTCCACAACCAACAAAGAAGACTTCTATGATTGAATATGTAGGTATGTCTTCCCCCACATGTCAAGAAAGCAATCAGTTCTGCAACTGTGAAATACATATATTTGTATTGTGAAATACATATGCTACTCAGCCACCAGTCAACTCAATAGCATACACAATTTTATAACTTTGGATGTTCCAAGGGTTTTATGAGTTGTATGTCAAAAATTGAGGACTGAAAACCAAATATATGTCTTCCTGGAGATAGCATCCAATCCTACAGGTTGAGGGCTCAGTCTCACAAAATTACCCTCCACTTATGATGTCAACCATAAGCACAAGGTTTGTTTTTTTTTTTTTACCTCTGTTTATGATTGGCCCACTATAAATTGAAATTTTTACAGTGTGTCTCTGGGTTCAATCCATTTGCTGGAGTGGCTCACAGAACTCAAGGAAAACATAATTCAATATTACCAGTTTATTATAAAGAATAATACAAAGGGTACAAATAAAGAGATGCATGGAGCAATGTATGAGCAAAGAGGCATGAAGCCTTCATACTCTCCTCATGCATGCCACTCTTCAAAAACCTTCACATGTTCAGTGACAAAGAAGCATTCTGATTCCTAATTTTTGAGGGGTTTTATGGAGGGTTTATCGCATAGGCATGATTGATTAAACCATTCGCCATTGGCGGTCAATGGAACTTTCAGCCCCTCTCTCCCATGCCAGAGGGTTAGGAGTGGAACTGAACATCTCAGCCCTCTAATCCTGCCTTGGTCTTTTGAGTGACCAGCCTAATCCTGTGGCTACCTTGAAGTTGTCAGCCATCAGTCAACTCACTAGCATACACAATTTTGTAACTTTGAACATTCAAAGTATTTAACAAGTTATATGTCAATAAATGGGGACTGAAGACAAAATATATGTATTTCACAATATCACAGTTGCTGCATCAACTTAGCTTTATAATTAGTTCAAAACTGGTCATGAAGTTAGAGTTTGTAGAATTTTATTTGATGGTAAATATAGAATTGAAATATCTTAAACTTCTGAACATATAGAGATGAGGACAGGAGTTTTATTCAGTCTTGCATAGTTTAGAATTTTAACAATAGTATATATGATATTAAAATAGCCTGTTATATTTAAAAATATTTACCTCTCATAAATATATCACTTGATTCTTTGTAAAAATTGAGGTAATTAATCTATATTTATTGATTTATAATAAAAAAGTAGTTTAAAACAATAAATAGAATAAATATTTTAAGAGAACTCTGAGTGATGACAACGTTTCTGACTAAAGTATAATGCGAACTAGTTCATGTGTATGTGTCCAAGGACAGGAACAGGTAAAATATATCTACTTAGGTTATTTCTACATTTTCATGTAGATTTTCTGTGAGAAAGTTTCTTGGACTTTTTAAAAAGAATCTGGAGAATGGAAGAGAGATGAAAGAACAGGTTGAAAAAAAGGGTGAGTTTTCTGATGAAAGGAAATCTGTGTATTGTTGAGATTTAAGGATGGGAATAGTGATTACAGAATGTCAAATAAATTGTGGAATGAGAAAAAACAGAGGAAGAGGGTTTTCAAAGGGTTGTGAATTACAAGTAGTAATAAAGTGTTCCTTCTTTGTAAATATCTTTGGCTGGTGGATTTGACTGTAAGATTGCTTTCTGACTAGGCAATAGAGATTGTAGGTTCTAAATTCAGAGTTAAGTTGTTATAGGTAAATATAGCAAATGTTTAGAGATCTTTCATAGAATGTTAGGCTTTTCATTTATTCATTTTACTGTTTTTATGTAATAAGTTTTCATGAGACAAAATATAATATTTTATAATGAGAAAATCAATAACAGCTATTTTTCAAAGTCAGTCTTTAAATTGAAACCTAGCATAGTGTAGAAAATTAATAAAGCAATAAAAGAACAATGTCTACCAAAGTGAGAGGTCTGCCACCACCTATCTGGATGACTTTATACTAAAGTTCTTTAAGCTTCAATTTTCACATCAATTAAATGATAACCTTAAATTGGATTGGTTATTTTTCACAACTGTGTGTCAAAAACTCTAAGACACAGAGGGCACACCAGAAGGCTCAGCAGAAAGCTCCTCAAGATGGTCTCCTTGTTTGTTTGTTTGCTTTAACATTAAGGTGACTGTTAATTTTAAAGTAATGCTACTAATGTATAAAATTAAACATTAAAAATGTGTGGACTAACGCAATTATCAAGTCCTAAATTGATAAAACACTCTGAGACATTTTGTTACTTTTCTAGAGCTGCCATAACCAAGTACTACCACAAACTATGTGGCTTAATAGAAATTTATTCTCTCAGAGTTCTGAAAGTCAGACAAAGAAAATTAAGGTATCTGTAGGCCTATGATCGCTCTAAAGTTCTTAGATAAGAATTTTTTCTTACAACTTCCTAGCTCTACTGGTTGCCAGTAATTATTAGCATTTCTGGGCTTGTAGATTCCTAAATTCAGTCTCAGGCTCCATCTTCACAGACTCACATTCTTCCCTCTGTAAGCCTGGATATATTGAACCCTTCTTATAAGGACATGAGTCCTGTTGGTTAGGACCCAGCTTAATCTAATATCACTTTATCTTAGCTTGGTTACATCTACAAAGAGCTTGTTTCTCAATAAAGTAACATTACAAATATGAGGAGTTAGGACTTCAGCATATCTTTTAGAAGGACAACCTACAACAGACACTAATGGGGTAAGTAGAGCAGAGCATAGCATGGCATGGCATGGCATAGCATAGCCTAGTACATTTGTTTTGAAAGACCTAGAGTAATTGAGATGTTTAAAATATATGTATTTTCTTGAGTCTGACACTTTTTAGCTATATGATCTTGAGCAAGATTCTTAATTTTTCCAAGACTAATACTGTTATCTGTAAAATACAACTAATGATTTTACCTATCTTATAAAGTTGCTTGGTGATTTCATAAATTCATATATGTAAAATACTTGGAACAGAGAATGATGCATAGTAGATGACCTGTAACTGTTTGTCATTATTGTGTTTATAATATATAAAGTTGTTTAAATTAACTGAGAAGTTGAAGACTAACTCTTTAAGAAAAGTGAATTCAAAGTGAATGAATACAGCTGTCCTCAAATAACACTGAACTTGAGTCTTCAAGTACCACTAGAGATTAGATAGATGAAAAGAAATGTTTCATTTTTGTGAAGTGATGTAGATGAGAAAAAGTAATTGTTTTTTGTTCTCTTTCCCTCTGTATTCAAATAGAAACAAGCATTTATACTTGATTTCAATGTTTTTCAACATGAAAACATTTAATTTTTCTTGTTAGAATTTGTCTTTAAACTGTGTATTATAAATCACGAAGGATTTATTCTTTTTTTTGAGTGTTTTATTTCTAATGCTATGTGAATATATTCAGCAAAAGAAAATAGTAAGCTGGATATTTCTTGCCCATTCTTTAAAAACTTATAGAAAATACATGGTGGAGTTGCAGACAATCAGTTTTATAAACTAATGTAGTATCATGTGTTGAGTAAATTAATAATTATTACATATGCATATAATTATGATAAAATGTACATATACTTATACATAATTTATATTATGTAAAGAATAATTATGAGTAATTGGTTATATACAATGACTTAATATTTTTCCATTTTGAGATTTAAGCAAATACTCAAATTTAAAATTATTTTCTGAATGCATTCAGAAATGTTCTAGCTAATGTGATATATGCCTGTATATCCCAATCTTATATTCAGGTAGAGGGATATTTAAATGAAGGTACAGATAGCTCAAGAATTCAACAGCAATGCAATACTCACTGGATGCATTACAGGGCAAAATAGTACTTCGTCAAATGTTTAATGAGAATTTTAGGGATTTCTATCAAATTAATATACACTGCTTTTTCTTTCTTCATTGTAGTAAAATACATATAAATTCTGGCCAGGTGCGGTGGCTCAAGCTTGTAATCCCAGCACTTCGGGAGGCCAAGGCGGGTGGATCACGAGGTCAAGAGATTGAGACCATCCTGGTAACATGGTGAAACCCTGTCTCTACTAAAAATACAAAAGATTAGCTGGGCATAGTGGCACATGCCTGTAATCCCAGCTACTCAGGAGGTTGAGGCAGGAGAATTGCCTGAACCCAGGAGGAGGAGGTTGCGGTGAGCCAAGATCGTGCCATTGCACTCCAGCCTGGGTAACAAGAGTGAAACTCAGACTAAAAAAAAAAAAAAAATTCTGTCATTTGAATTATTTTAAGTGTATTATTAAGTGGCACTAATTATATTCACAGTCTAATTCCAATGTCGTTCAACCATGCTATTATCTATTTTCAAAACATTTTTAACACTCCAAACAGACTTTCTTTAAGGAATAAGCACGTAGTTCCAATTTCCCTATCCCTCCACTCCTGGTAACCTCTAAACTACTTTATTTCTTTATACATTTACCTAATTTAGATGTTTCAGATAGATTGGAATATATAATATTTTCTCATTTGTGTCTGTGTTATTTCTCTTACCACAGTACTTTCAAGGATCAATCATTGTTGTAGCATGTACACAAATTTCATTTTTGGTTATGGCTGAATACATATCCCATTGTATGAATATACCACATTTGTTTATTTATCTTTTAGTGAACAGTGAGTTGTTTGCTTCTTTTAGTTACTGTTAATAGTGCTGCAATTAACATTGGCATGGAAAGGTCTGTTTAAATCTCTGTTTTCAATTATTTTAGGTTTATATCTAAAAGTGGAATTGCTGGGTTATATAGTAATTACATGTTTAAATTTTTGAAAGAATGCCAAACTGTTTTCCATAGTGGTTGTTTTATTTTACATTTCTATCAGCAATGTGAAAGAATTTCAATTTCCTACATCTTCACTAACACATAATTTTGTTTTTTAATAATGGGCATGAAGTGACATCTCCTGGTTTTGATTTGCATTTCCCTTGTGATTAGTAATGTTCATGTGTATTTCTCCTTTGATTAGTGAATACTTGAAAATCTTTTCATGTATGTATACCCCACTTTTATATCTTCACTAAAGAAACTTTTATCCAATTACTTTGCCCATTTTTAAATTGTGTTGTTATTTTTGTTGTTGAGCGTAGTTCTTTTATTTTTAGACAAAATATTAACACCCTTAATTATAAATGAACTCTTCAGAAATCAGTACAAAGAGAATAACATTACAAGGGCAGTGAAAATAAAAGGAACAGAGTAAAATGGCAGAGCACAAATGGGTTATAAGGTTATATAAACATGATAGGGGTATTATTTGTTTAACTAATTTCAAGTTATCAGGAAGATACATTTCAACTATTTCATAACAATTTTCTATATCTTTTTCTTTATTTTGTTATTATTATGATATTTTAAGTTATGGGATACATGTGCAGAAGTTGCAGGTTTGTTACATAGGTATACACGTGCTGTGGTGGTTTGCTGCGCCCATCAACCCGTAATCTACATTAGGTATTTCTCCTAATGCTCTCCCTTCCCTAGTTACACACCCTCTGATAGGGCCTGGAGTGTGATGTTTCCCTTCCTGTGTCCTTGTGTTCTCATTATTCAACTACTACTTACAAGTGAGAACATGAGGAGTTTGGTTTTTTACTCTTGTGTTAGTTTGCTGAGAATGAAGGTTTCCAGTTTCATCCATGTCTGTGCAAAAGACATAAACTCATCCTTTATTATGGCTACATAGTATGAGTTTTTAAAAAATATATTCTAAATAAAAGCCTTTCTCAGATATATGATTTGTAAATATTTTTTACATTGTGTAGTTTTTTTTTTTTCTTTTCCTTTTATGACAATGTCCTTTATGGCAAAAAAGATTTTAGTTTTGAAAAAATACAACTTGTTAATTTTGTGGTTGTTGTTGTTGTTGCTTTTAGTGTCATATCTGTGAATCTGTTGCCAAAACCATAAAGACAAAGGTTTATTCATGTTCCATTTGAGATATTTTATGATATTAGCTCTTACATTTAAGTCAATTTCATTTTTAATTAAGTGGTCTAACTGTATTCTTTTGCATGTAGAAATTCAGTTGTTTCAGTGCCATCCATTCTGATAAACTATCTTTTCACTGTTGATGGACTTGGCACCCTTCTCGAAAATCAGTTGGTCATAAATACATGATTTGTTTCTGAAGTCTTAATTCTATTCCATTGGCCCATATGTTTATTCTTCTGCAAGTATTGGACTGTTTTGATTATGGCAGATTTGTAGTAACTTTCCACAATGGTATGTGTCTTTGAACTTTTTCTGTTTTTCAAAATTGTCATGGCCCTGAGGGGACCCTTGCAATTCTATATGAATTGAGACTTGGCTTTTCTGTTTCTGCAAAGAAAGGCTTTTGAAATTTTGATAGGGTGTTGAATCTGTAAATTGATTGGATTTTTTTGTTTGAATTGCTCATTGCTGTATTATAGAACCAGAACTAGGTTTTGTGTGCTGATTTTGTGTTATAATATTTTTTTATTTTTAGCTCAAATGCTTTTGGATTCTTCAGAGTTTTCTCTTATGTAAGCTCAAATTATCTGACTACAGAAAATATTTTTGCCTTTCCAATTTCAATGCATTTTATTCCTTTTGCTTGTTTAATTGCTCTGGCTAGAATTTCCAGTAAAATATCAAATAACAGCAATGAAAAAAATGCATCTTTGTCTTGCTCCTTATCTTAGTTGGAAAGCTTTTACTATTGCATATATTGTTATTAATGTGAAATCATGTAAATGTCTTCATTATTGTTTAGGAAGATCCTATTTCTAATTTTCTGCTTTTATCATGAAAGAGTGCTGAGTTTTGCCATATGTGGTTTATCTGAAGCAACTGGGATGATCATTTTTTTCTTTTTTCTATTAATGTAAGATTACATAGATGGACTTTTCTATGTTGAACCACACTTGCATTTCTTAGATAAATCATACTTGGTCATAGTGTATAGCTCATATAGGTTGTTTGATTTGGATTGCTACCTAAGGATTTTTATATATGTATTTATAAGAGATATTGTTCCATGTTCTTCTTTATTGTGATGTTTTTATCTGATTTTAGCATTACTAGCCTCCTAAAGTGAATTTAAAAGTATCTCTTTATTGTCAAGTTTTTTTGGTAACAGTTTGATAATTTTATTTTCTCTTTTAGATATTTATCTAACCACTAAAAACATCTGGTCCTGGACATTTTATTTTTTGGAAATTTTAGTTTACTTATTGCATATCTTTAATATTTAATCTGTTAGATATTTAATATTTGATCTTTTGAAATTTAACATTCAATCTGTTATATCTTTAATATTCAATCATTGAAATTTTTTATTTCCTCTTGAGTCAATTTGAAAATTTTGTAAAATTTTAGGATTTTAAAAATTTTATCTAGGTTACCTATTTGTTGCTTGTACAATTGTTCTTAATATTCTTTTATATTCTTTCTTCTTTCTATAAAGGCAGTAGGGATGTCCCTACTTTTATTTTGATTTTAATTATTTGCATCTGATTTATTTTTCTGGTCAAACTAGCACAAATTTTGCCAACTTGGTTGATTTTCTCAAAGACCCAACTTTTGAGTATTTGATTGTATTGTTTTTCTATTCTCTGTTTTATATCTCCACTTTAACCTGTATCATTGTCGTATTTCTGAAAGTGTTGGGTTTAGTTTTCTTTATTAGTTCCTAGCTTGTTTGTATTTTTCCTAGTTCCTTCAGTTGTACATTCCTTTTCCTAATTCTTCCAGCTGTACATTTGGGTTGCTACTTTGAGGTCTTTTTGTTTTTAAGGTAAGCATTTGCAGCTATTATTTTCCTGCTGTATACTGCCTTTGTTACATATTGCTATTTTAACTAATCTCTAAGTATTTTCTAATTATTTTCCAATTTTATTGACTTATTCAATAATTAATATTTAGAAACAAATAAAAATTTAGAGTTACAAAAGCATTAGCTTCTGTATTGGCCCATATATTTACCTTTACTGGTGATAGTTATATCTTTTATTGCTGTGAATTAGATCCAGTTTTCTTTCATTTCAACCTAAAAATTCATTTGTTGCATTATTTGTAAGAAATGTCTAGTGGTACTTAACTTTCTCAGGCCTGGTTACCTGAAAATGTCTTAATTTTATTTATATTTCTCAAGAATAGTTTTGACAGGTATAGAATTCTTGGTTCACATTCTTTTTTTTTTTTTTTTTTAATTCAGCATTATAAATATATAATACTTATGACTTTGACCTTCAAATTGCCCTTGATAAATCAGCTCTTAATCTTGTTGAGGATTCTTTTATAAGATGATGAATCATTTTTCCTCACTTCATTCAAGATTACCTTATCTTTGACTTTTAACAACTTGATTATACTCTGTCTTACTGTGAGTACAGTTAATTTCATTATGCTTGGATTTTGGTGATTTTCTTGGATTTGCATATGAATGTACTTGATAAAAATTGTAATATTTTCATTGCTATTACCTTAAATATTCTCTCTGCCCTTATTTTCTATTTCTTCTAGTTCAGAGATTTTCATAATTTGTATGTTATTCCAATTTATAGTATTCATCAGGTCACTTAGGCTCTGTTGTTGATAATTTTAACTGTCCTATCTTCAAGTTCACTGATTCCTTCTTCTATCTGTTCACATCTGCTGTTGAGCCCATATATTTATCTTTACTGGTGATTTTTATATCTTTTATTTCTGTGAATTGCATCCAGTTTCCCTTCATTTCAACCTAATAATTAATTTTTTCATTTTTTGTAAGTAATATCTAGTGGTAATTAATAAAATAAATTATTTTATTTATAAAAGATATAGATCCAATATGGCCATCTAGCAGCAGCTCAGGGTTGAAGCTCTCAGTGAAGGTGCAGGGAGAGTGGACACCAGATTTTCAAACAAATTTTTGTTGCTTATGGACCAGGAGATTCCCAGTTGAGAAGCCCCACAGGTTGCCAGCGCAACTCTTTCAGCCGGCGTGACTGTTTTGCCGGCAACCTGGTGCAGCGTTCTCAGTATGGAGTATTCAGGACTGGGTGCCCTCTTAGTTGGCATTTGGAGCTCTGAGAAGGCAGAGGCACCCATTCAGCTGATTGGAAGGGGGACCGAAGCTGGGAGTCAGACCGGGAGATTCCCTGGGCAGAGAAGCAGCATGAATCTCAGCACCACTGTTTCAGCCCTTGCTGTCGCCACACAGAAAATTGTCTAGATCCCGGTGCCTTTTTGGCAGGTGACTGGGTCACCTGGGAGAGAATTGACCATTCAATTAGGAAAAGAAAAAAAGGGAGCTCTGAGGCAGCGAGCTATGAGATGGGGTTCAGCTGGTCCCACTCCCCACAAAAAAAAAAAAAAACAAACAAACAAACAAACAAACAAACAAACAACAAAAAAAAAAAAAACAGCAATTGGAAACACCGATGGTTGAGGGTTTCACAGCAAGCACAGCTGAACCCAGGAAGGTCCCGCTCTATGGGGGAGGGGCATCTGCAGAAGATAAACAAAGAAACAGAAATAACATCATTACCAACAAACTGGACATCCACTCAGAAACCCAGTCTGAAAGTCAGCAATTATAAAGACAACAGGTGGATAAATCCACAGGGATAGGAAGAAACCAGAGCAAAAAGGCTGAGAACATCCACAATCGGAATTCCTCTTCTCCTTCAGAGGATTGTAGCTCTTCATCAGCAAGGGAACAAGGCCTGATGGAGAATGACTGTGATAAATTGTCAGAATCAGGCTTCATAAGGTGGTTAATAAGAAACTTCTGTCAGCTAAAAGAACATCCTCTTTCCAATGCAAGGAAACTAAGAACTTTAAAAAAAGGTTTGATGAAATGCTAGTGAAAATAGACAATTTAGAAAGGAATATAAATGAATTAATGGAGCTGAAAAACACAACACGAGAACTTCATGAAGTATACACAAGTTTGAACAGTCGACTTGATCAAGCAGAAGAAAGAATATCAGAGGTCAAAGACCAACTTAATGAAATAAAATGAGAAGACAACATTAGAGAAAAAAGGATAAAAAGGAATGAGCAAAGTTTCCAAGAAATATGGGATTATGTGAAAAGACCTAATCTACGTTTGATAGGTATACCGGAATGTGACAAAGAGAATGAATCCAAGCTAGAAAATACTCTTCAGGATATTATTCAAGAAAACTTTTCCAACCTAGCAAGGGAGGACAATATTCAACTCCAGGTAATACAGAGAACACCACAAATATATTCTTCAAGAACAACCCCAAGGCACATAATCATCAGATTCACCAGGGTTGAAATGAAGGAGAAGATGCTAAGGAAAACCAGAGAGAAAGGTCAGGTTACCCACAAAGGGAAGCCCATCAGACTCACAGCAGATCTCTCAGCAGAAACCCTGCAAGCCAGAAGAGAGTGGGGGCCAATATTAAACATCCTTAAAGAAAAGAACTTTCAACCCAGAATTTCATATCCAGCCAAACTAAGCTTCACAAGCAAAGAAAAAATAAAATCTTTTGTGAACAAGCAAGTACTTAGAGATTTCATCACCACCAGGCGTGCTTTACAAGAGCTTCTGAAAGAAGCATTACACATAGAAAGGAACAACCGGTATCAGCCCTTCCAAAAATATACCAAAAAGTAAAGAGCATCAACATAATAAAGAATTTACATCAACTAATGGGCAAAACAGCCAGTTAGTATCAAATGGCAGTATTAAGCTCACATATATTATTGTTAATCCTAAATTTAAATTGACTAAATCCCCCAATCAAAAGACACAGACAGGCAAATTGGATAAAAAGCCAAAACCCATCGGTATGCTGCATCCAGACCCATCTCACACGCAAGAATACACAAAGACTCAAAACAAAGGGATGGAGGAAGATTTACCAACCAAATGGAGAGCAAAAATAAATAAATAAATAAATAAATAAATAAATAAATAAATAAATAAATAAATAAAAAGCAGGAGTTGCAATTCTTGCCTCTGATAAAATGGACTTTAAAGCAACAAAGATCAAAAGAGGCAAAGAAGGACATTACATAATGGTAAAAGGATCAATGCAACAAGAGGAGCTAACAATCCTAAATATATACACACCCAATACAGGAGCACCCAGATACATAAGACAAGTTCTTAATGACTTATAAAGAGACTTAGACTTCCACACAATAACAGTGGGAGACTTTAACATTACATTGTCAATATTAGACAGATAAACAAGACAGAAAATTAACAAGGATATCCAGGACTTGAACTCAGACCTGGAACAAGTAAACTTAATAAACATTTATAGAACTCTCCACCCCAAATACACAAAACATACATTCTTACCAGTACCACATCACACCTACTCTAATAGTGACTACATAATTGGAAGTAAATCACTCCTCAGTAATTGCATAGCATTTCACAGATTTAAATGAAATATTGGTTGGCTGCTTGTTTGTTATTTTCCTCCCTTGTTCCTTCCTGTCTCCATTGTTAAGCACAAGTATTGGCATAAAAGATGTTTTCAATACCCATTTTTAGACTGCATTCTAGCCTGGGCACTAAAACAACACTCCCGTTCTCCCTCTTTCTCTTCCTTTTTCTTCCTTTCTTTCATTCTTTTTTTATTTTCCTTTTTTATTTCTTTCTCTCTTTCTTTCTTTTTTTCTTTTTCTTTTTTTCTCTTAAAAAAATAAAAACATAAAAGATACAAAAATTTGTAGCAATAAAAGTTGTAAATATCACCAGTAAAGGTAACTATATGAGAGCAAATAGCAAAACATTCACTTTGGTTATTGATTTTAACTCCAGGTTTTTGTTTATTTTGAAGTTAGTTATCATTTTAATACTATTGTCACTTAGTTTAGAAATTGTTAATTTCTTTAGTTTTTTTTTTTTTTTTTTTTCTGTTTCCTCTCTTAGCTATTTAGCATATTTAGATAAATTGCTTAAAAATTTATCCAGTCATTCTCATGACTGGGCTTTCTCAGCCAGTTTTGAATGCTATATGAGAAAGCCATAGAATGAACATATGAAACAACAGATATTTATTTATCACAGTTCTGGAAGCTCGGAAGTCTAAGGGTAAGGGCCTGGTGGATCCATTGTCCGGTAAGGGTGTATTTCCTGGTTTACAGATGGCAGTCTTATTGCATCTTTTCATTTTAAACTACAGAAGTCCTTTCCACATTTTTTATAGGGCTAAAATTGTGGAGAGCAAAGAGAGTGAGCAAGAGAGAGAAAAAGAGAGACCAAGCTTTTGTGTTCCATCTTATAAGACTTCTAATTTCATTCATGATGACTCCACCCTTGTGAATTAATTATCTTTCAAATACTCTGTTATTCAGCTCCATCACACTGGGGGTTAGGATTTCAACATATACACTTGATGGGGAAACAAACATTTAGACCATTGCATATTTTGTCAATTTAATTTTTTTCCTTTCAGTGGGCTGGGTTTTATTTCCTGTTTATTTGCATGTCTTGTTATTTTGTTATTGTTTTTAAAAAGCAGACTTCTGAATACTTTAATGTGGCAACTCTGGAGGTCAGATTCTTCCTCTTACTCAGGATTTGCAGCTTTTTATTGTTGAAGGTTTGGTAGTCCATATGTTTAGTGACTTTTCCAAACTATTGTAAAAATTGTATTCTTTGTTATATGTGGTCACTGAAATCTCTGATGTTTTATCTGTGTTTAGTTAATAATTCAATGAGTTTTTCTTGATTGTCATGAGTAAGTAAACAAAACAATAACAATAAAAGAGAAAGAAAGCAAATCAAAACAAACTTCTCTATCAATATTTGCAGATTGCCTCTTTGCTAGGGTACTTCAAATCTTTGCCAAGTTTATAACTTAGAGCAGTTCCCAAGGCAAAATATTAAGACCTTCTCAGTTTTCTCTGATCATATATATTGTTTTGGTTATGCATGTGGCATTGTAAATTCTATTGTAAACACAGATTTTTCTAGTTTTCCAAAGAATCTGTCAAAACTTTACTTCTTGAACTTTAGATGGTATATAAAAATGAACAGCTTTTCCACCCTACCCACAGAGGGGTCCATATGGCATTGTTCTGTATTCCTGTCAGTCCTAACTTAAAGGGAAACCTTCAAAATGTCTGGAGTCCTTCATGTCTTGCAAATGTAGGAGGAGGATGTCCTTAAGTTCTTGCAGCAGGAGCAAACCTAGGAGATCTGTTGAATTTTTATCAACAAATTATAGTAAAGTAGTTTTCAAAAAGAATATATATATATATATATATATATATATATATATATGATATATGTATGTATATATACATACACATATACACTTACAACATACACACAAATACATACAAACTGAAAGATGAACTAATAAACAGCAAGTACCTGGGGCAAAAATTTCTCTCTCTCTCTGTCCATATACATATGTATATATGTGCACTATATGCCACTTTTTTTTTTGTTTGATTTAGGAAAAACGGAGACAAGTATCATATGTTAGTTTTTCAAGTAGTCCATTTGACAGCTCAGATCAGATTTACAGAATGCTTTATATATAAAGTCTGCTCTGCTTTCTCAGGAACTGGAGATCAAGATTCCACACTGGGAATACCAAGTTGCTGCCACTTCAAGACTGCTACTGTAGCAGGGAGGTGATGTGATAAAGGCAAGTAAAAACACTGAGGGTCAATTTCAACTTACTTGTTTCTTAATGCAACATTCACTTTGTTAACATAAACATTTGACCATTTTTAGAATTGTTGTTAAAGTTGTTTCTAACAATTCATGCATATTTGTTTCTGTCTGGGGATGAAGAAGAGATTGACACTGCTTACTCTTTCATTTTGACGATGTTACTCCAATACCATAAATTGTTTTAAGTAATTTTTTGCTATATTATGCCTACTCAAAAACTACTGAGTGATGTTTCAGTGTCAAATGAAGCACCCCACATTACTTTATGATAAAGACACCATGAGGGCTTGGAAATCAGAGGATCTCAATGGAACCTGGGATAACTTCTAAAAGCAACAAGGCCTTAGCAAAACCTGAAATGATGGGTAATATTTAGACAATTGGTAGAGTATGGGGGTAGATTCCTAGTTAAGACACTGATTTAGGCAAAGTGGTATTGGCAATGCACATGTTATTCTACAGGGATTGTGAACTGACTAGTCTCCTTGAATCAGAAGATTTATTTATAGAAGAAGACAATAAAATAAATAAATCTTTTGCACATCTAACCTGTGCTTTATTAGCATGCCTTGAAAACCTAATGTTTCCACAGCTGCAGCTGCTGTATTTCACCTATATCTCTTTAGCTAAACAGTAAAATTACATCAAATGGAATCCAAAAGTCTGCAAAGCTTTTGGCTTTGAAATTTAGGTGATACAATGAATCTAAGTTTTCATGTATATATACAGAAAATAAGTTTATATTTATGAAATACAATAGGATATTATGATAATTATATACATTGTGGAATGAAAAATCAAGATAATTAACATATCTATCCCTTTACATTTTTCTCTTTTTTTGTGATATGAAATTTGAAATCTGTTATTTAGCTATTTTGAAATAAACATTATTAATTATAGGCACCTTGTTTTGTAAAAGATCCCCAGAATTTATTTTTCCTGTCTAAGATATTGTGTCCTTTGAACACGATCTCCCCTGTCTTTATTCAATATTTCATATTAGCCTCTGGTAACCACAATTCTACTCTCTACTATGGTGAATTCAACTATTTTAGATTCCAATACTGAGAATATATGGTACTTATCTCTCTGTGCGTGGTTCATTTTACCTATCACAATGTCCTCAAGATTCACCCATGTTGTCACAAATGCCATAATTGCTTGCCTTTTAAAGGCTGAAGAGTATTCTACTGTGTATAATATATACCACCTTGTAAAAATCCATTCATTCATTGACGGGCACTTCAGTTACTGCTGTATCATAGCCATTATGAATAATCATTCAATGAAAATTAAAGTGTTTTGGATGCATCAATTTGCAATACTGGCCACAATGTACAATGGTTTCCTTTCTTTCATATACTTGCCAACCCTTGTTATCTTTCATTTTGATGATAGCCATTCTAGCAGGTAATATCTCATTGTTATTTTAACTTGCATTTCTCTGATGACTAGAAATGTTGCACATTTTTTACATAACTGTCAGTGTGATAACAGTTCACTGCAGCCTCAACTTCCTGAGCTCAAGTGATCCTCCCATCTCAACCTCCCAAGTAGCTGGGACCATAGACCTCTGCCATCAGGCTTAACTAACCTTTTTTGGTCTGCTTTGTATAGAGACAGGTTCTCACTACGTTATCCAGGCTTGAATTTCCGGGCTCAAGTGATTCTGCCACATTGACCCCCAAAATTCTGGGGTTACAGGCATAAGCCACTATGCTAAACTTTTTGGTACACTTTTATTGACCAAAAACATATTGTTTTGTGTTATTATTGAATACTTTTTTCTTGTATATGTTTAATATTATCCCCTTATCTGAAGTATGATTTGCAAACATTTTTTCTCTACCTGTAGGTTGTCTCTTTACTATGTTAATTGTTTCATTTTGCAGTGTGAAAACTTTAGTTTGATGCAATCCCATTTGTCTATTTCTGCTTTTTGCATCTGTGCTTTTGGAGTTATATACAAGAAATCACTGCCTGGGCTAATATCATGTAGCTTTTCTCCTACATTCTCTTCTAGTAGTTTTACAGTCTCAAATATTACTTTTAAGTCTTTAATTCATTTTGAATTGAATTTTGTAAAAGGAGTGATATAAGGGTTCAATTTCATTCATGTGCAGGTGAATATCTTGTTTTCCCACAATCGTTCATTGAAGAGACTACCCTTTCCCCATTGTGTGTTTTTGGCACCATTTTGGAAAATCAATTGACCATAAATGTGTATATTAATTCTTGGCCCTCTATTCTATTACATTAGTGAATGTTTTTGTTTTTATGCCAGTCCAATGCTGTTTTGATAACTACAGTTTTGTAATATGTTTTGAAATTTAGAAATGTGACACCTTAAGCTTTGTACTTTTTGCCAAAGATAACTTCGGCTTCTTGGAGTCTTTTGTGGTTCCACACAAATCATAAATTTTTTTCTATTTCTATGAAGAATGATATTGGAAATTTAATAGGAATTACATTGAGTCAGTATATTACTTTAAGTAGAATAAACATTTTAACAATATTAATCCTTCCAATGCATGAGTACCAGATACCTTTCAATTCATTCATGTCATTTTCAGTTTTTTAGATCAATATACAAGTTTCAGTATACAGATCTTTCACCTTCTTAGTTATATTCACTAATTTACTGGTATTTTATTTTTTGATATTATTATAAATGAAATTTAACTTTTTTTTTTTAACTGTATAGATACACTACTGAATTTTTTTGATATTATTATAAATGAAATTTAACTTTTTGGGTTTTTTACTTAGTGTACAGATACACTACTAAATTTTCTAAACTAAGTTTGTAGCCTGATACTTTACTGAGTTCCTTTATTAGATCTAACAGTTGTTGTTGTTGCTGTTGTTGTTTTTTGGTAGAATCTTTGAAATTTTCTCTATATAGGATTGTTATAAGATTTGTGAAAATTAGAGAAAATTTTACCTCTTTATATTTTATTTAGATTTTTTTTCTTACCAAATTGTTTCAGCTAGGAATTCCAATACTATCTTGAAAAGAGGTAATCATATTGTGCATTTTTGTCTTGTTCCTAATTTTAGAAGATATGCCCTCAATTCTTCATCATTGAGTGTAAAGTTAGCATTGAGATTGTCATGAGCTAAGAAATGAGAAAAAGAAGTGTAAAATAAATTTATATGCCAGAGAAAAATGTTTACATTACAAAGTGATATGTGAGACAAAAAAAAAAAGGCCTTTATTGTGTTGAGAAACATTTCTTAATTTATCTTTATTCCTTTTTATTTTATTTTTTTGTTTGCTCTTCAGATTGTATGATTTCCACTGACCTGTCTTTAAGTTCCTTGATTTTTTCTTTTGCTTTATCTAGTCTGCTGTTGAATCCCTCTACTAAATTTTTTAGTTGACTTATAGCAATTTTCAGCTCTATAATTTTCATTAAGTACTTTTTTATGCTTTATATCTCTTTTTTAAAATCTTCAGTTAGGCATTGTTCTCTTAACCTCAGTGAGCATCTTTATTACCATAATTTTGAATTTCTTGTTAGGTAAATAACATATCTCCACTTCACTTGGGTAACTTTCTAGAGGTCTATCTTACTAGCTTATTTGAAATATATTTTCCTCTATATTCATTTTTCTTCACTCTCTTGGTCTCTGTGAGTCAGATAAGACTACTACCTCTCTCCGTCTTGTTAGACCAGCCCCTAGTAGGAGATAGATCTCACCAATCTCTCTGGCTAGAGATTTTAGTGGTGGCTCAAGCCTGTAATCCCAGCACTTTGGGAGGCCGAGGCAGGTGAATCATGAGGTCAAGAGATCGAGACCATCCTGGTTGACATGGTGAAACCCCGTCTCTACTAAAAATACAAAAAATTAGCTGGGCATGGTGGTGCATGCCTGTAATCCCAGCTACTCAGGAGGCTGAGGCAGGAGAATGGCCTGAACCTGGAAGGTGGAGGCTGCAGTGAGCTGAGATTACGCCATTGCACTCCAGCCTGGGTAACAAGAGTGAAACTCCATCTTAAATAAATAAATAAATAAATAAAATAAAATAAAATAAAATAAACAAAATTTTGTGTTTGCCCAAACTACTGTCTATAATTTTGGTTGCTCCCTGGGGATTAATGTAGGCCACATCCTGTCAGTACCCTGATATAAGTAAGGTAAAAGCCAGCGGCTCTAGATGTAGTTGGAAATGTTGGAGTATTGGAGATGTATTCCAGTTTTATCTATCCTCATGGTAAAGCTGAACACAGGCTTTTATTTTCCATTCTCTCTGCAGTAACCCTGAGCAAGAATCTGTGTCAAATGCCTGTACTGATATTCAGTCTGTATGCTCTGATCTTGGGGAGTTAGCTGCTGAATATGGGTCCATTGTACATCTACCTCTTTAGTTTTTGTGATCTAGGGTCACTTGTGAACATAAATATCCATTGAATCTCAGAACTAGGTTGTTAAGAAGATGGTTCCTTGGGCAGAATCTATAGAAGTTATGTCACTATGTGCTTCAACCATCTCTTTTCGAGATGAAAATGTAGACATGGATTACATAACTGGAGTAAGCCGGAATAAAGCCCTAGGAAGTTTTAAGCTCTGTCTCGGACTGCCAAAGGGCTACTATTTGTTTATTCTGCTAGCTCCTTGATACAAAATTATTAGAAGCAGGGCATTAAGGTGACACTGAAAGAGGATACAATAAACCCCTTTCAGAGAGAAGAAAGAAACTAAGCATTCCAACCCTATTTCTACTCTGCATTGCCCCTAGAAGATTTTGCACATCATTTCAAAACTATCTCTTTGTTCTGTGATCCAGAGAGCCTTGCAATTTGCCTAGTTCTTTCTGCCTCCAGAGATAAGATGCTTAGGATCTATATACCAGATCCTATCATCTGGTAGAATCTATAAAAGTTGAAGCACTTAATGTGTGGCTTAAACCATTTTCAAAGAGAAGCAGGAAGCTTAAGTTTTAAAGCCCCATTATCTTCACCACCCTTGAGAGATGAAGCCCCTGGAAGTACTCCACAACTGTACTTTTTTTTTTTCTGTGATCTAAAGCAACTTACATATGCCTAGTCCTCTCTGCTCCCATAGCTAGGAGGATTAAAATGCAATAACTTGGGTGGAAGCTGTAAAAGTTGGAGTGTTTGATATTTGGACAAACTCTTTCCAGAATGAATTGGTAAACTTGAAGTTATCACTGGGGCAAGCAAGAGTATAAGGGTTGGGAAGTGCTGATCTGCTTCTCAGGCTGCTAGAGGGTCACTATTTGTTTGATCTTTAAGTCCTCAATGTAAGTTAGGTAGGAGCCAGGGTATTAAGTAGCCACTGCAAAAGTGTGTCATAAATTCCTTCTGGGGAGAAACAGAAAACTGTGTTTTTAAGCCCCTTCTCTGCACTACTGCTGGAGAATAGAGCTCCTATAAGTGCTTGCACACCTATATAAAACCACTGATTTATTTTTCTTGAGGACTATATAGACTTGTACATGCTTAATCTCCTTCACTCCCAGAATTACTGAATTAAGGGACAAATTAAGAGGAATCATAGAGTGAGGGCATTATATATGAGGTCCAAGCCCTCTTCTTCACCGGCAGAGCTGGGTGTTTGGGAGTTCTTTCCCAATTACATGGTGCAGTGTCTGAACGGGTCTGTACCTGAGTGTGCCTCAGCTTTTACTACCCATTCCTTGTGGATGCTTTTTTAGCTGCTCAGTGAATAGGAGTCTCTCAACTATTTCTGAAACTTTTCTCAGCTGGAATTGATACATGAATGAATGTTTGTTTGGTGCATCCATGCTGGAGTGTGAATCAGAAAACTCTTTTCCCACCATGTTGTTGACATCTCCCATAAAGTCATTTTTAATAAGACATTCACTTAATGAAAATATAGATAGGCCTAGAAAAATAATACAAATAAGGGTGAATTTTTTTCTAAGATGGCTGATTAGAAGAACTGTCAGTGTGCCTTTCCCACTTTGAAGGACAGAATTGTGTGTAGAAACTAACTCTGTGAACTGTTTACCAAGGAACAATGCATGAAATTAATAGGAAAAACTTAAATAATCCATCAACTCTTTGAAAGAAGTGACAGTCTGCAGCCTACTTTGTGAGACAAGAGAAAAACTTTAAGTCTTCAGAGTGTAAGGAGAGAGAGACTGCCTCTAGGACACACATTCCCACTTGCAAATCTGAAAATCCAGGCCACAGGAGGCTTTAAACCTATCCAGAGCTGGGACTGATTTAGGGAATGGCAAGAAATATAGAAGTAGAAGCAGCAGCAGGAAATTATTTGCAAGCATTCGCAGTTTCCAGTGCAGACTGAGAGAAGATATTCCTGATTATATCTTACAGAGGACCTTGGAGAAAGCCAGTCAATTAGCTCAGGGAGGGGTCAGTATGATGAGAATAAAGCTCATAACTGAATTTCATTATATAATGTCAAGTGGGGATAAACTTCCTTGACTAGAACCCAGGGGCTGACTGGAAATCACACTGCAGAAACAAGCACAGAAACTGGGCACTTGACCTAGTAGGGAGACAGGAAAGCAATGGTTGCTTTCTCTGCAGGGAAAGCTTATGACCTGGGCAGGTCTGAGTTCTGTGCACAGAACTTGGTCTTAACGTGGTAATATTAACGTGGCAGCTAGTTTCATGTAGAGCAAAACAGTATGGGAGTGAGATTGTCCTTTCCAACTGCATGGAAGCTGGGTGAAGCTTACACCTGCCTGCTACTCCTCACTCCCTTTGCAAACTCTTGTATGAAGGAGAGGCTGTTATATTCCCTTGGGAACGTTACCCCAGCAGCCATAGAACCAGCCCCTGACCCTCATGTAAGGCCAATTGCCTTGCCGGGAGTCAAACGGACACATTCATCACTCTCTGTGCCTGATAACTGCATCATCACCTGAGCTCATTATCTGGCTTCCCCACAAAGCTTCCCCACACCTGCCTCTGTATACCATGTCCAAGCCCACACTCAGCACTAAATTATCCATCCAACCTCCAGCCTGCTGTTAAAAAACCCTGCCGAGAAATTTTTTAAAGAAGCCCCACTGTTCCCTGCTCAACAACAGCCTGCCCTGTACGCCCCCAGCAGGCCTGTGTACCCAAAGTCCTGACCACCTACCAATGGCAGCTATTTCCTACTTTAACCCCATGTACTTCCTGCTCCTCAACAACCAATAGAAATGGCTTCTCTTTGTTTCCCCTGCAGTCAATCAAGGCCCATTTATCCAAAGTCCCGCCTACCAATGGCAGCTACTTCCTACTTTAACTCCATGTACTTCCTGCTCCTCAACAGCCAATAGAAATGCCTTCTCTTTGTTTCCCCCACAGTCAATCAAGACCCATTTACCCAAAGTCCCGCCTGCCTACCAATGGCAGCTAGTTTCATGTACTTCTTACTCCTCAACAGCCAATAGAAATGCCTTCTCTTTGTTTTCCAGTAACCAATCAATTGCCTGCACACCCCATAAAACCCCACACCCTGAACAACCAGGTGTGACTTCTCTGGCCCCTCTTGGACAACTGAAGTTTCCCAGGAGCTGAGTAAATTGGCTTCTCACTTTTTTTATACCTGCCTCAGTTTTCTTATTTTACCTCGGCAATAAATCTAACACCTCACAGGGGTCAGAGCTTCTTCTGCTGAAAGAGAATCAGAGCATAGACTCGACTAACCTTGCTTCTACCTGGTTGTGCCTATGCATACACCCTGATAGTTTAAAACAAACAACACAAAATTTTGGGAGCTTTATAGCCTTGCTTATTGCCTAAGAAATCAGAATACTGAAGAGAGACCAAGATGGCCAATTAGAAGCAGCTTTAATCCAAGATACTCACAGAGAAGAATAAAATAGGAGAGTGAATACATCCTTTTCCACTAAAATATCCAGGTTCTTGCATTAGGACTGATAAGGGAAATGATTTGAACTATAGACAATGAAGAAAAGCAGGGTGGGGTGAGGCCCACTTTGGAGTGACATGGAGCCAGGGGAACCACAACACTTAGCCAGGGAAACAGGGAGTGACTATACAACTTTAGGAAACCATACTTCTCCCATGGATCTTTGCAAACCACAGATCAGGAAATCTTCTTATCAGCTCATGCCACTAGGGTCTTGGGTTTGACACACATAGCTGTGTGGAGTCTTCACAGATCAGCTGCTCAGGCACACATAGAGACCAAGAAGCTTTCATACTCCAGCCCAGGGATCCCCAACAAACATGTCTGCAACTCAGGTAAGGCTGGAGGTCTTCATATGACTTAGGAAGAGGGTAGCATTCAGAGAGCTGAGCAGCATCATTCTTCAGGCCCCACTTATGTGACATCTCTGGGGATAAGAAAACCTATCTTGGAATTCTAGCCAGGCATTGGCAATAGATGGAACCTGCCTGAGATCAGACAGCCCCTGGTGGGGAGAGACAGGTGTGCCGTCTCTGCTGTTTGGTTGATTCAGCCATTCCAACTTGTAGGCTTTGGAGAGTCCCAATGGTCCTGAAAAGAAAGGGTCCCCCCAGCAGTGTAGCCTGGTGGCCTTGCCATGTCATGCACAGACTACTTCTTTAAGTGGGACCTTTATCCATTCCTCCTCACTGGGTAGGACCTCCCTGCCAGGGCCTCCAGCCCTACCCATCCACACATATTATGGACAAAGCTCTGATCGCTCTCTGGGACAGAATGCCTGGGGAAAGGGGAGAGCAACAACAATGATAAAACCACAAAAACCCATCCAAAGGTCAACAAACTCAAAGATTGAAGGTAACATATAAACCCACAGAGATAAGAAAGAGTCAAAGTAAAAACACTTAAAACTCAAAAAGAAAGAGTGGCTGACTTTTTTTCCAAAAGACAACAACACCTCTCCAGCAAGGCTCATAACTGGGCTGTGGGTGAGATGGCTGAAATAACAAAAGTAGGCATCAGAACGTGGATAATAACAAACTTCACCTACCTAAAGGTGCATGTTGCAACCCAACGCAAAGAAGATAACAATCATGACAAAACAATACAGGAGCTGACAGTAGCCAGTTTAAAGAGAAACATAACTGACCTGTTAGAACTGAAAAACACAGTTAAAAACTTCACAATAAAATGACAAGTATTAGTAGAAAAATAGATAAAATAGAGGAAAGAATCTCAGAGATGGATCGCTAGCTTTCTGAGTTAAGACAGGCAGACAAGAACAGAGAGAAAAATTTAAAAGGAGTGAAGAAAACCTCTGAGAAATATGTTATGTAAAGGGACTGAATCTACAACTAATTGGGGTAACTGAAATAATGTGAAGAATAAAACCAAGTTGGAAAACATGCCTCTGGATATTACCCAGGAGAATTTCCACAACCTAACAAGACAAGGAAACATTCAAATTCAAAAAATGCAGAGAACCCCAGAAAGACACTCCATGATAAAATCACCCCTAAGACACATAATTAGATTCTCCAAGGTCAAAAAGAAGAGAAAATGTTAAGGGCAGCCAGAGAGAAAGACCAGGTCATCAACAAAGAGAAGTCCATCAACAGCAAACAGCACACCCTTTAGTGGAAACCCTATAAGAACAGTTTGGGGGCCAATGTTCAACATTCTTAAGGAAAATATTTCCCAACCCAGATTTTCATGTTTCATATGCAGCCAAACTAAGCTTCATAAGCAAGGAAAAAAAAAAAAAACCCTAAAATCCTTTTCCAACAAGCAAATGCTGAGGAAATTTATTACCACCAGACTGGCCTTAAAAGAACTCCTGAAGGTAGCACTAAATATGGAAAGAAAATATGATTACCAGCCACTTTAAAAACACAGTGAATTTCTCAGACAAGTGCCATTATAAAGCAACTACATAAACGAGTCTGCATAACAACCAGCTAAGATCACTATGACAGGATCAAATCCAAACATAACAATACTAACCTTAAATGTAAATAGGCTGAATAGCACAATTGAAAAACACAGGATAGAAAGCTGGATAAAGTACCAAGACCAATTGGTATGCTGTAATCAAGAGACCCATCTCAGGTGCAGAAACACACATAGGCTCAAAAAAAGGGATGGAGTCAGATTTACTAAGCAAATGGAAAACACACAAAAAAGCAGGGGTTGCAATCCTAGTTTCTGACAAAACAGTTTAAGGAAACAAAGATCAAAAAAGACAAAGAAGGGCATTACATAATGATAAACAATTTAATTTACAAGAAGAACTAGCTATTCTAAATATATATGCATTCAATACAGGAGCACCCAGATTCATAAAACAAGTTCTTAGATACCTTCAAAGAGACTTAGGCTCCCACACAATAACAGTGGGAAAATTTGACACCACACTGACAAGTTTAGACAGATTATTGAGGCAGAAAATTAACAAAAATATTTAGGACCTAAACTCAGCTCTGTATCAAGTGGACCTAACAGATATATACAGAACTCTACAGCCAAAAACAAAAGAATATACATTCTTCTTTTTGCCACAAGGCAATAAGTCTAAAATTGATCACATAATTGTAAGTAAAGCACTCCTCTGCAAACAAAAAAACCTGAAATTATAACAAACAGTCTCTGAGACCACTGCACAATCCAATTAGCCTAAAGATTAAGAAATTCACTCAAAACCATGCAACTACATAGAAATTGAATGACTTGCTCCTGAGTGACTCTTGGGTGAATAATAAAATTAAGGCTGAAATCAAAAAGTTCTAATGAAAACAAAGAGACAATGTACCGGAATCTCTTGGACAAAACTAAAGCAGTGTTAAAAGAGAAATTTATAGCACTAATGCTCACATCAAAAAGCTAGAAATATCCGTACTTAACAATGTAACATTGCATCTAAAAGAACTAAGGAATCAAGAGCACAGAAACCCCAAAGTTAGCAGAAGAGAAGAAATAACCAAGATCAGAGCTAAACTGAAGGAGACGTGCATGCACATGCACACACACACACACACACACACTTCAGAAAATAAACAAATCTAGGATCTGCTTTTTGAAAAAAAATAATAAAATAGAGAGACCACTAGCTAGATTAATAAAGAATAAAAGAGAAGATTTGAATAAACAATCAGAAATGATAAATGGGATATTACTACAGACTCCACAAAAATACAGACAACCAACATAGAATAGTAGAAATACTTCTATGTACATAAACTAGAAAATCTAGAAAAAAAATAGATAAATGTCTGGATACACAAACCCTCTCAAGATTGAACCAGGATGAAATTAAATATCTGAATATACTAATAATTAGTTCTGAAATTGAGGCAGTAATAGACAGTCTACTAATAAAAAAAAAAGCCTAGGATTTTTTTCACCAGATGGATTCACAGCTAAATTCTAATAGAGGTAAAAAGAAGAGCTGATACCATTGCTATTAAAACTATTCCAAAAAAATTGAAAAGAAGGGGCTCCTTTTTAACTCAGTCTATGAAATCAGCATCATTCCAATACCAAAAATTGGCAGAGATTAAATAAAAATTTAAGCCAACATTTTGATGAGCAAAAGTCCTCAACAAAATGTTGGCAAGCCTAATCCAGCAGTACATTAAAAAGCTTACCCACTATAATCAAGTAGGCTTCATACTGGGGTGCAAGTTTGGTTCAGCATACACAAACCAATAAATGTGATGTATCATTTGAACAGAAATAAAAACAAACAAACACATGATTATCTTAATAGATGCAGAAAATACTTTTGATAAAATTCAACACCTCTTCATATTAGAAACTTTCAGTAAACTAGGTATTGAAGGAACATACCTACAAATAATGAGAGACATATATGACAAATCCACAGCCAATATTATAATGAATGAGCAATAGCTGAAACCATTCCCCTTGAAAACCAGCATAAGACAAAAGTGCCCTCTCTCACACCCCTATTTAACATAATATTGGAAGTTTTGGTCAGAGCAATCAGGCAAGAGAAATAAATACAGGATATTTCAATAGGAAAAGAGAAAGTCAAATGATCTTTGTTTGCAGATGACCTGATTCTATATATAGAAAATGCCATCATCTTAGCCCAAAAACTTCCTAAGATGATAAGCAACTTCAGCAAAGTCTCAGAATACAAAATCAATGTTTAGAAATTGCTAGCATTCTTATAAACCAACAACAGGTGAGTCAAGAGCCAAATCATGAATGAACTTCCATTCACAATTGCTAGAAAAAGAATAAAATACCTAGGAATGCAACTAACAAGAGAACTGAAGGACCTCTTCAAGGAGAAGTGCAAACCACTGCTTAGGGAGATTATAGATGACACAAACAAATGGAAGAACATTTTATGCTCATGGAGAGGAAGAATCAATATTATGAAAATGGCCATACTACCCAAAGCAATGTATAGATTCAGTGCTATTCCCATTAAACTACCATGACATTCTTCACAGTATCAGAAAAAAATATTTTAAAATTTGTATAAACCAAAAAGGAGCCTGAATAGTCATGACAATCCTAAGCAAAAAGAAAAATGCTGGAGGCATCATGATACCCAACGTCAAATTAAACTACAAGTTTACAGTAACCAACTGCATGGAACTTGTACAAGAACAGATACATTAAAACAATGGAACATAATAGAGAACCCAGAAATAAGACCACAACCTACAGCCATCTGATCTTTGACAAACTTGAGAAAAACACACAATGGGGAAAAAAATCTTGTTTAAGAAATGGTGCTCTCTAGCCATAGGCAGAAAATTAAAAAAAAAAAAAAAAGACTTTTTTTTTTTTTTTTTTTTTTTTTTACACCATATAAAAAGATAACTCATGATGGATTAAAGGCTTAAACCAAAACTATTAAAAAAAAAATCTAGGTAATACCACTTAGGACATAGCCATGGACAAATATTTCATGATAGGATGCAAAAAGGAATTGCATCAAAAGCAAAAATTGACAAATAAAGTGTAATTAATCTAAAGAGCTTCTACACAGCAAAATAAACTATCATCAAAGTGAACAGACAACCTACAAAATAAAAGAATATTTTTGCAATCTGTCTGTCTGACTAAGGTCTAATATCCATCTACGAGAAATTTATACAAATTTACAAGGAAAAAAATCTAGTTAAAAAGTGGACAAAAGACAGGAACAGATACTCCTCAAAATAAGACATACATGTGGATAAAAAAAGTATTAACAAAACATAACAAACAAAAAGCTCAACAGCACTGATCATTAGAGAAGTGCAAATGAAGACCATGATGAGACACTGTCTTACACCAATCAGAATGGCTATTATTAAAAAATCAAGAAACAACAGATGCTGGAGAAGTTGTGGAGAAAAGGAGCACCTTTTATACTGTTGATGAAAGTCCAAATTTGTTCAACCACTGTAAATGACAGTGTGGGGATTCCTGAGATCTAGAGGCAGAAATACCATTTGACCCAGCAATCCCATTACTGGGTATATACACAAAGGAAAACAAATCATTCTGTTATAAAGATGAATGCACAAATGTGTTCACATTAGCACTATTCACAATAAGAAAGACTTGAAATCAACCTATATTCTCATCAACAGTGGACTTGGTATAGAAAATATGGTACATATACACCATGGAATAATATGCTACCATAAAAAGGAATGAGATTATGACTTTTGGAGAGACATGGATGGAGCCTAAAGCCATTATCCTCAGCAAACTATTGTAGGGACAAAAAACCAAATACCGCATGTTCTCATAAGCAGGAGCTGAATAATGAGAACACATTAACACAAGGTGGGTAACAACACAAACTTGGGCCTGTCAGAGTTGGGGGTATCTTGGGAGGGAGAACAACATGAAGAATAGCTAATGAATGTTGGGCTTAATACCTAGCTGATGAGATGATCTGTGCAACAAACCACCTTGGCACACCTTTACCTATGTAACAAATCTACACATCCTGCACATGTACCTCTGAACTTAAAAGTGGAAAATTAAAAACAGAATGAAACCAGCATAGTTCCCCTGAGAAACTTAGGGCAGGGGAAGTATTCTGGTTTCTTTTCTTTTTTTTTTTTTTTTTAATTTTTATTTTCCACTTTTAAATTTCTCAAATCCCACTGCTACTGCAGCTGGTGCTCTTTTGTAAGTACCACATCCTGGCTTGAGGCCATCTGACACTGTCCATTACAATATTTCTAGGTAGAATAACACGGCAGTCAGGAAGGAGAAAATGACTGCATAACCCTAGCTATCACCACCATCCACAACACCCTGGCTCTCCTCCAGAGGTCCTGAGTCTGTCCACATGACAAGTTCACTACAATATAACCAGCATTTGCATAATCCAGCACACTAAGTCTATTGACAACCAAGGAATCTCACAGAGTCTATGTTATTCTCCACCACTCCCATCAGAGCTGGTTCTGGTATACACTCCTGGGAGACTTGAAGCCAAATAACAACATCATTGGATCCCTTGCAGATATTTCCCAGCAACGGAGTGTGGAAACCCCACTGGATGGCTAGACCCAGAAGAGCAAGAGTAATCAATGTAGTCTGGCTCTCAGGAACTCCTACTCCTAGGGGAAGAGAAAGAGTACCAAATCAAGAGAACATCCTGTGGAACAATAATATATGGACAGCAATCCTGGAGCCCCAGATCTTTCCATTGGTGGGAAGTTTCTTTTAGCAGAGGCACAATGGCAGTGCTGGAAACAGGAGAGAAAGTCTGTACTTATATCCCAATAATCAGGAAGCCTTCATGCTCACAAAGGGTCTTGGTGAGGGGGGTCTTTGTTTCCCTCTTTCCACCACTGCAGGCACAGCTGGGGCTTCTCCCATGGCAAGTCAGCATGGGATGAACCTATAGACAGCCTTCCTGGAAAAATATAAGGGTGATTGTATCCCCACAGGAGGAGCAATTCCCAGGTTCAGGCTCAAACAAGAACAATGTCACAATTTCTCTCTAGTTGAAACATCAACATTCTTACAGAAAAAGAAAAAGTTGCCTGTCTGACCTGAATAGCTGGATCACTAGACAGGAGTGAGGTGGATAGCTTTCCCGTTGACCCAGCAGGGAGCTGAGGTAACTCTCATCCTTCTTTCTGATAAAACCTTAGTTCATATAATTGTGAGCTCCCACAGACACCTTTATCAAGGCTGGTATCTCTGCCCACCATTGGGTATTCCATCTACCCACCTGCTTTAACTACGACTGTTTTTTTACCCAGAGGTCCAGCCACTACTGGTATGAAGCCTGAAGCATCAACTTGGTAAATAGAAAACTGAGGAAATACTAAATAAGTTAAAAAGTGCACATAATGGAGGAATGAGACAAGCTTCAAGAGATCCTTGCCATTCTAATCCCATAACAGACAGTAAGTTTTCCCATACATCAGGTACATAACTACTACAATAAGCATCTGTGAAAGCCAGCATACAAATACTCTATCTAACCAAGGAACCATAAAGAATGTTTACTCCTAAAAGCACCAAGAACCAAATTAGGCTATAGTAAACTGTAAACATTAAAGTCACACCCTTAAGAGAGAGAGAGAAAAAAAATCAAATAAAAAATAGTCAAAAATAATTTGAAGAAATAGTTTACCTATATTAGAAGAAATGAAAAAATAATTATGGTAATATGACAAAATAGTGTTCCATAACACCCCCAAAAGATCACATTAGCTTCTCAGAAATGTATCCAAACCAAGATTAAACATTTGAAATACCATATGAAGAATTCAGAAGGTTCATTGTTAGGCTACTCAAGGAGGTGCCAGAGAAAGGTGTAAAACAATGTAAAGAAATTAAAAAGCAATTTAGGATATGAATAAAAATTTCTTCAGAGACATAGAATTTATAAAGAAAAACCAATGAGAATTTTCTGTAAATGAAAGTCACAAATAGGTAAACTTTTAAAAATGCAGTGGAAAGTTTCATCAATAGACTAGAACAAGTAGAAGAAAGAATATTAGAGCTCAAAGACAAGTCTATTGAATTAACCCAATTAGACAAAGAAATATAAAGAAGCAAAAAATATAAACAAATTCTCCAGGAAATTTGGGATTACATAAAACAGCCAAACCTAAGAACAATGGATGTTTCTGGGGGACAATAGAAAGCTAAATGTCTAGAAAATTTACTTGAGAGAATAATTGAAGAAAACTTCCTGGCCTTGCTAGACATTTAGATATCCAAAAACAAAAAGCTAAAAGACCTCCTGGAAAATTGCAAATGGATCATCACTAAGGCACAGTCACCAGGCTATCAAATTTCAAAATGAAGGAAATAATTGAATAGCTATGAGGTAAAATTATTAGGTTACCTGCAAGGAAAATCCTATCAGAGTAACAACAGACTTCTCATCATATACCTTACAAGCTAGAAAGGGGTTGAGGTTCTATCTTTAGCCTTCTTAAGCAGAATGATGGTCAGTCAAGAATTTTGTATCCTGCAAAACTAAGTTTTATAAATGAAGGAGAGATAAAGTCTCTTTCTGACAAACAAATGCTAAGGGAATTTGCCCCTACAAAACCAGTGCTACAAGAAATGCCAAATGGACTTCTAAATCTTGAAACAGAAGCTTCATGTGTACCAAAATAGAACTTCTAAAAGCATAATACTTACAAGGCCTATAAATACACAATGGATTTTAAAAACATCTAGGTAAAAACTATCATGATGAATAGAACAGTACCTCAAATCTACATATTAATGTTGAATGTAAATGGCCTAAATGCTCCACTTAAAAGATACAGAATAGCAGAATAAATTTTAAAAACAACCAACCAACTATCTTGAAGAGTTTCTCTTCAAGAAATTCATCTAATATAAGGATTCATATGAACTCAAGGTAAAGGGGTGGAAAAAGATATTTCATGCAAATTGAAACCAAATGAACAGGAGTAGCTATTCCTATATCAGAAAAAACAGACTTTAAAGCAACCACATTTAAAACAAAACAAAACAAAAAACAGATACAGAATGACATTATATAATAATAAAAGGATCAGTGCAACAAAAAGATATTACAGTCCTAAATTTATATGCACTTATCACTGGAGATCCCAGATTTACAAAACAATTACTACTGGACTTAACGGATGAGATAGAAAACACAAAAATAGTGGGGAATGTCAATACTTGACTGACGACACTAGACAGTTCATCAAAACAGAAAGTCAACAAAGAAACAATGGACTTAAACTATACTCTAAAACAAATGAACTTAATGGATATTTACAGAACATTCTTCACAATGACTGCAGCTTATGTATTATTTTTAGCACATGGAACATTCTCCAAGATGGACCATACAATAGGTAGACCATATAGTAGGCAACAAAACAAGTCTCAACAAACTTAAGAAAACTGAAGTCGTATTGAGTATCTTCTCAGATCACAGTGGAATAAAATTGGAAATCAACTTCAAAAGGAAACCTCAAAACTATACAAATCCATGAAAATTATACAATCTGCTCTTGAATGATTTGGGGGTAAATAATAAAATCAAGATTAAAATTTAAATTTTTTTTTTAAATGAATGCTAATAGTGACACAAGTTATGAAAACCTCTGAGGTACAGCAACAGCAGTGCTAAAAAATGTTCATAGTATTAAACGTCTACATCAAAAGTCTGAAAATTACAAATTGGCAAACTAATGTCATACTTCAAGGAACTAGAGAAATAACAAACTAAATACAAAATCCAGTAGAAGAAAAAAATATATTAGAGCAGAACTAAATTAAACCAAATGATAAAAGATAAATGAAACAAAAAAGCTATTTTTTTGAAAAGATTAAAAAGTATTGACAAACCATTAGTGGATTTACTAAGAAAAGAGGAGAGAAGATCCAAATAAGCTCATTTAGAAATGAGGCTTGAGCTATTACAACTGATAACACAAAGTTACAAAAGATCATGTAAGGCTACTATTAACACCTTTGCACACACGAACTAGAAAATCTAGAGGAAATGGATAAGTTCCTGCAAACATGTAACCCTCCTAGATTAAATGAGGAAGAAATAGAAACATAAACAGACCAAGAATGAGCAGTGAAATTTAATCTGTAATTTAAAAATTTCCAACAAAATGTTAAGAACCGGATAGACTCACAGCTAAATTATATCAGACATTAAAAGAATTGGTCTCAATTCTAATGAAACTATTCCAAAAGATAAAGAGAAAATCCTCCCTAAATTATTCCAGAAGCCAATATCACCCTAATGTTAAATCCAGGGAAAGATTAACAACATAACAACAACAACAACAAAAAAAAAAAACTACAGTCCAATATCCCTGATGAACATAGATGCAAAAATCCTCAGCAAAATACCAGCTAATTGAATCCAACAGCTCATCAAAAAGATAATACAATCATGATCAAGTGGGTTTTATTCTAGGAATGCAGGGATGTTTTAACACATGCAAGTCAATAAATGTGATACATCACGTATTATATAATTTCTAGAAGATAACATTGGAAAAACTTTCCTGGACATTGGCCTAGGGAAAGAATTCATGACTAAGATTCCAGAAGCAAATACAACTAAAACAAAAATAAATGAATTTTACCTAATTAAACTAAAAACTTCTGCAGAACAAAAGAAGCTATCAGCAGTGTAAACAGATAACCCATAGAGAGGGCGAAAATATTTGCAAACTTTGCATTTGACAGAGGACTAGTATGCAGAATACACAAGGAACTCAAACAAATTAACAAGAAAAAAATAATAATCTCATGAAAAAATGGGCAAAGGACATAAATAGACATTTCTGAAAGGAAGATATACAAACAGCCAACACACATATAAGGAAATGCTGAACGTCAATAATCATCAGCAAAATGCAAATTAAAATGACAATAAGATACCACCTTACTCTTGCAAGAATAGCCATAATTAAAAGTCAATAAACAATAGATGCTGATGTGGATGTGGTGAAAAGGGAACACTTTTGCCCTGCTGGTGAGAATGTAAGTTACTACGACCTCTACAGAAAACAGTATGAAAATTTCTTAAAAAACTAAAAATGATACATCACATTAACAGAAAGGAGGTAAACATAAAATCATCTCAATATACACTGAAAAAAAAATGATAAAATTCAACATTGCCTTTTGATAAAAACTCGTAACAAACTAAGCATAGAAGGAACATACCTCAAAATTTAAAAGTCCATATGATACATCAACAGCCAACATCATACCAAATGGAGAAAAGTTGAAAGCCCTTAAGACAAGGTGGTTCAATTTCATCACTCCTATTCAACATAGTACTAGGAATGATAGCAAAAGTATCCTGGCAAGAGAAAAAAAAAATTCAACATAAAAAACTAATAGCATTTCTATACATCAATAATTAAATAACCAAAAAAGAAATCAAGAAAGTAGTCCCATTTATAATACGTACCAGAAAAGAAAAATTACCTAGGAATAAGTTTAAAGAAGTGAAATATCTCTATTTCTTTTTTTTTTTAATTTTATTGCATTTTAGGTTTTGGGGTACATGTGCAGATAATTCCATAGGTACACACATGGCAGTGTGTTTTGCTGCCTTCCTCCCCTTCACCCACACTTGGCATTTCTCCCCAGGCTATCCCTCCCCAGCTCCCCCCTGCCGCTGTCCCTCCCCCATTCCCCCAATAGACCCCTGTATGTAGTAGTAGACCCCCTCCCTGTGTCCATGTGTTCTCATTTTTCTCACCTGCCTATGAGTGAGAATATGCAATATTTCCTTTTCTGTTCTTATGTCAGTTTGCTGAGAATGATGTTCTCCAGTTTCATCCATGTCCTTACAAAGGACACAAACTCATCATTTTTGATTGCTGCGTAATATTCCATGGTGTATATGTGCCACATTTTCCCAGTCCAGTCTATCATTGATGAGCATTTGGGTTGGCTCCAGATCTTTGCTATTGTAAACAGTGCTGCAATGAACATTTGTGTGCATGTGTCCTTATAGTAGAAAGATTTATAGTCCTTTGGATATATACCCAGTAAAGGGATTGCTGGGTCAAATGGAATTTCTATTTCTAGGTCCTTGAGGAATCGACACATTGTCTTCCACAATGGTTGAACTAATTTACACTCCCACCAACGGTGTAGGAGTGTTCCTATTTCTCCACATCCTCTCCAGCATCTCGGCCTTTTTGCTAAGATCAAGTGTAGTATCTGTTCTTATCAGTTTGAAATATCTCTATTTCAATGACAAACACTGATGAAAAATAATCGAAGACACAGCAAATGAAAAGACATTCCTGTTTATGACTTGGAAAAAATAATATCCTTAAAATGACTGTACTGCTCAAAGCAATCCACAAATTCAGCAGTTTCTATCATAATATCATTCTATTGTTTTGCAGAAAATCATCCTAAAATTCATATGGCAATGAAAAAGAGACAGAATAGAAGTATCCTGAACAAAAAGAACAAAACAGGCGGCATCACATTATATAACATCCAAATATATTGTAAGTCTATAGCAACAAAATAACATGGTATTGATATAAAAGCAGATGCACAGACCAATGGAACAGGATAGAGAACCAAGAAATAAAACCAAATATTTACAGCCTAATAATTTTTGACAAAGCTGTTAAGAACATACATTGGGAAAAGGAAACTCACTTTAATAAATGGTGCTGAGAAAACTGAATAATCATATGCAGAACAGTGACTGGACCCTTATCTCTCATCATATACATAAACTGACCTAAATATAAGACACATAAAACTACTGAAAGATGACAGATACAGGAAAAACTCTTCAGGACAGTATTCTAGGCAAGAATTTTATGGTCAGAACTTCAAAAGCACAGACAACAAACCCAAAAATCGATAAATGAGACATTAACTAAAAAGCTTCTGCACAGCGGAAAAGCAATAAACAGAGTGAAGAAACAACCTGTTGAATTGGAGAAAACATTTGCAAACTACTTATCCAACAGGAGAGTAACATCCAGAACACACTAGGAACTCAAACAACTAAACAATTAAAACAACATCGACAAATAAAAATCCCATAAAAATGGACAAAGATCATGAATAGAAATTTCTTACAGCAATTTGAAAATATACAATATATTATTATTAATTGTAGTAATTTTGTGGCTCAATAAATCTCAAACATTTATTTTTACTCAAAAAAAAAAAAAAGAACTAAAAATAGATCTATCATTCAATCCAGCAATCCTACTACTGGATATCTACCAAAAGGAAAATAAGTCATTATATGAAAATAACACATGCACAAGCATGTTTGTAGCAGCACAATACACAATTGCAAAGGTACGAAACCAACTTATGTGCTCATCAACCAAAGAGCAGGTAAAGAAAATGTGGTTTGTACATACCATAGAATACTACCCATCCATAAAAGGAATGAAATAATGTCTTTTGCTACAGCTTGGATGGAGCTGGAGCACATTATTCTAGCTCATTTAGAATAAAAATTCATTTAAAAATTGCCAACAAAAAGTCCAGAACCAGTTGGATTCACAGCTGAATTCTATCAGATATTGAAAGAAGAATTAGACCCAATCATACTGAAACTATTTCAAAAGATAGAGAGAGAGGAAATCTTTCCTAAATTATTCCAGGAAGCCAATATCACCCTAATGTTAAATCCAGGAAAAGATATAACATAACAACAACAACAAAAAAAAACAACAAAAACTACAGTCCACTATCCCTGATGAACATAGAGGCAAAAATCCTCAACAAAATACTAGCTAACTGAATCCAACAGCTAATCGAAAAGATGATAGATACACTATGATCAAGCAGGTTTTATTGATCAAGTGGGCTGGAGTCCATTATTGTAAATGAATTAGAACAATGAGCTCAGGAACGTAAAACCAAATTCTGTATGTTCTTATTTATAAGTGGATGTTAAGGTATGATGACACAAAGATATATAGAGTGATATAATGAACTTTGGGGGCTCAGGGATGGAGTTTGGGAAGGGGATTTGGGATAAAAGACTACATACTGAGTACAGTGTATACTGTCCAAGTGACAGGTGCACTAAAATCTCAGAATTGATTGCTATAAACATCATCTATGTAATCTAAAACCACCTGTACCTTAAAAAGCATTAAAATAATAAATAAATAATAATTTAAAAATAAGGATAATAACATGCAAACATAAAGCCTGACAAGAAATGTTCAATAACTGATAAGAACCTGAACATTGAAACTAAAAGTCAATGAATTATCGTATCTTGTCTAATTGCTCTTTATTTTATTTATTTATTTTTATGTATTTATATTTATTTTTGTAATTATACTTTAAGTTCCGGGGTATGTATGCAGAACGTGCAGGTTTGTTACATAGGTATACACATGCCTTGGTGTAAATTTTCCTTTAACAAAACATTGAGCTATTGAAGAATTTAATTATATGACAAAATTAGGCCTAGAGTTGATGTCTGCTGGTTGACAATACCATTTTAGCAAATTCACATTGAGGACAGGGATCAATTTAGGGTAGAAGAGAATGTTATCAATATGGTAAGTCTTTTTTTCTTAACTTATTACAATGCTTTGTTTTGCAATCTGTATTTGTTTGCTAGGGCTACCACAACAAATTAGCACCAGCTGGGTGGCATCAACAACAGAAATTAATTATGTCATAATTGCACAAGTCACAGGTCTGAGATCAAGGTGCCATTAGGTTTGGTTTCTTCTGAGACCTGTCTTCTTGGCTTGTAGATGGCCATCTTCTGCCTGTGACTTCACATAGGCTTTCTTCTGTGTCCTAATGTCCTCTTCTTGAAAAGAAACCAGTCGTACTGGAACAGGTCCTACCCTAACCTTATTTTGGCATAATTATCTCTTTTAAAATGTCTATCTCAAAATATAGTAACATTCTGAGGTATTGAGGGTGAGGACTACAGGATATGAAACTTTGAAAACACAATTTAGCCCATAACACCGTCTTTCTAACAAATTTCTCAATTATTTAGTAAGAATTCTGGAAAATACGTAGTTTGTGCCAAATGGGGTGTTGAACAATGAGAACACTGTGACACAGGGTGGGGAACATCACATGGGCCTGAGGTTGGAGGGCTATGGAAGGAATAGCAGGAGGTGGGGGATGGGGGGATAACATTAGGAGAAATACCTAATGTAGATGACGGGGCAATGGATGCAGCAAACCACCACCATGGCATGTGTATATCTATGTAACAAACCTACACATTCTGCACGTGTATCTCAGAACTTAAATTAAATTTAAATTATAATTTTAAAAAATATGTATTTTTTAATTTATGCAATTATTTTACTTGAGTTAGAAAAATTTCTTAATTGCTGAAAGAGGCAACATTTAGCCTACTTTTTACCTTTGGGTTGCATAGTATTAATAATCTACTTAACTCGAAATTACCCATGTTTTAAAACTCTATTAATAGAAATTAAAGTCAATAAAGCAAAATGGCATTTTCTCCAAAAATTCTTTACATTTATTCATAGTTCATAGCAGTTAACAATTCCATAGCACCTTAATGATCTAAATATCTCATATTAATGTATTTTGAACTCACACTAAAAGAGTAACAAATTGCTGAAAAATATATAATACTAGCCTATGTATAAGCCAAGACCTTAAGAATCATAATGTAGTGTTTCAAGATTTTCATACATTTAGAAATGAGGTTACAATGAAATTTGTTGTAGTTCAAAATGGTCATAATTCAGGGAATCATGGACACATTTTCATCTTATTATATAGGTCAATAAAAATGTGACTAAATGGGACTAGAAGTTAAATATCATATATATTCTGAATCATCTTTTCTTAACAGTGTGAACTAGAAAACCCAGATAATTCTCTTACTCCAGGAATATTTGGTCATGCGTGGACAAATAAACACTTGATTTTGTTAAAGCCTTCGTCAATAGGGGTTTCTGTTTCATTCAATGGGATGCATTCTTAACAAGTAGTTTAACATTATATTTTTTTATAAAATTCTTAACACCTCACTATGTAAATTATATAGGACAAAGTAAAAAAAAAAAAAAAAAAAAAAGAAAAGAAAGAAATATACTTTTCTTGCCCAATAATCAGGAGTTCGTTAGTATATGTAGCTCAAATGTATCTAATTAACTGGGTATTTCTCCCATGACTGCAAGATGTCTGCAGCAGTTTTAATCATTATATAAGAATTCACAGCTGGAAGAAAAGAAAAACACAAATAACGACGCCAGTGTGCCTTACCTTTAATAATGATTCATTTTATGTTAACTTGAAAGGGATGTCCAGATAGTTGCTACAACATTTTTGTATGTGTCTGTGAGAATGTTTCTGGAAGAGCTTAGCTTCTCAAATGGAAGACAGAGCAAAGATGTTTATCCTCGTTGGCATCCACCTTTGTGAAGCAGAGTAAGAGCAAATTTGCTCTCTCTGTTTTATCTCCATCATCTCGGACACTGGCACTCCTTGTTCTTGGATCTTCAGACTTGAAGTAAATTATACCACCAGCTTTCCTGGTTCCCCAGATTGCAGATCATGGGATTTGTTGGCCTCCATAATTAATTAATCTCTCCATCTCTGTCTTCTATTACTTTTGTTTATGTGAAGAACCTTGATGAATACACCTTTATTTTCCCTAAGAAAAAAATAAAAGGTTTTTCTGATAGTTGTCACTTTTCACTTTTTCACACTGGACAAATTCATGCCTCAAGTCACCCTTCATTATAGAGAAAGTGTAAAATCAGAGTGGGCTTAACACGTTGGGTGAACATTTTGCCACAATAAACTAGATTAAATTGTTGTATTTAAGAAGACAGTAGAGATGGAGTTTAGATAGAAGTGTCTGCAGTAAACTTTTAATAAAACAGAAATTTCCAGTCATTTTTGCTTTCTTTATAATGTTTGACAAGTAAAAAGTAAAAAAATCAAGTACACTGTGCTAAAATAGATACTGTAGGCAAACTGAATCTGAAGAAAGAAAAGTGAAACAGCATAATACATAAGCATATCAATAAGAGGTTTTTTTTTGCAAAAGAGAGAGAATAAAGTATAAATATAGCATGTCATATAAGATTTTATTTAAATGCCTTTTCAATGGTTACTGAAACTTCTTTCTTTTCTCTGACAGGTTATAGAGGACAAGAGCTCAAATATTAAATATTTAGTATATTTTTAATCTTATATTTTATTGTAATTGCTAATTTCCTAGTAAATATGTCACTATGCAACTAAATTGTTTCATATTCTCAAGCATGTTGAATAAGAACCAATAAAAACAAATATTTTCTAAATTTCAGGGTCATTAGCCCTGATACCATCAATTTTAGTTAGCATACATAATGGCTCCAAAATTACAAGTGAATAATTATTCAATTTTATTTAACTTTTGAACATGATATCTGATTCTTTTCATAATGGTAGGGGTAAATAGACTACTATGAAGACATTCAGGAGCTGGGCACAGTGGCATATGTCTGAAGTTCAGCTACTCAGGGGGCTAAGTTGGGAGGATTGCTTGAGCCCAAGAGTTTGAGGCTGCAGTGGGGTGTGCCACTGCACTCAAGCCTGAGCAACAAAGCAAGATGATGTCTCAGAAAAAAAAAGTATATAAATAAATGAATACTTTAAAAAATAAATAAATATGTTCAAGGATGTGAAAAAAATTAATTTTAACCCTTGAAATTGTTAGGATAAAAATAACAAATGATGAGGATATCACATTTTTATTATGCTTCTGATAAAAATCTGCATAATGTATTTTATATTTATTTGCAACAAAAGTTATCCTTGTTTTACATGTGAGAAAGCTGAATTCAAAGATGTCCAAAAACTTATTGATATATTACAGGTAAAAAGAGACAGAGATGTAGACATTCACTATTAAAATGTCAGTAATCAGGTATGTTGAACTCTTTCAATAAAAGTACTCATTAGGAGTGGGAAAAACATTCAGACTCAATATCATACAACTGATATAAGTGGAAATTTAGTAAGAAAAAAATAACTTTGAAACCTAGAAAAAATATTTCTTATTTCATTACAATTTAGTTTTTTGTCACCATAAAATACTTGTTAAAATATTATAACAACGATAATTTGTTCAGTTCTGAAGTTGTAGAAATTAAATTTTTTATTGTTCTTTGATATTAACTTGACTCCATTTTAGCAAACAACTTATTCTTATTTTTACTCCCAAGAGACTCTAGATAAACACAAAATTAAGTGGATTAAAAGAATATTATAAATATAAGGAAGTATGTAAATTTAATATATTTAATCTGTCTGAAATGTTTGAGAAAACCTTCATGTCTCCCTTTATTCCAGTGAATAAGCACTTCGATTCATCATAATAAATCAAGAATTCACTTAAGTTAAATTTCAAAAGTCCTTATCTTTGTGATCTGAAAATATAGTAATAGGCATGTTTACAAACAATAACTTCCATTACATACTGTGAATTAAAATAAGTTACACAAGTGATATAAAAGTGTGGAGTTCTAGAATTGCAAGATATTACAGAAATTACTGAAACATCTTAATTTTATAGTAAAAAATCAAACCCAATAAGATTAAATAATTAATCAGTGTTTTCAATGCTATTAAAAAAATTCAAGATAGAAGGTGACTTTTCTAAACACAAAAAGGTGAGAGATCATATAACAATTTGGGGTTTTGACAATTCTCTATATTTCATCTGCAATGTCTACCTAGCATATGAATTTAAAGAAAATATATCATAGTTAATTTAACAACAAAGTTTAGTCTAGATTTAAGGAAAATATTTACTGTAACTTATGCAAACATACCCTACACACACGTGCATATCCTTGGCAGCTCAAAATAAGACTTAGATAAGTATTTATTTAACAATAGTACTACATCACCAATGAATGTATATTTTCTCATTTAATTTCTTGTTCTTCAATATGACTAGCAAAAAAAGTCACTGCTTTTGCAGAAGGTCCATTTGCATGTTTGATGTTATCAATAGTCTGCACTGAATGGGTACAAAATAGCCTACTCATTATAATGAGTAGGCTATTTTAACTTCTACATTTATACATACTTTTTGTAACTACTACTGATGACCATTTTGATATATACACATATATATTCTTGCTATGAGAGAATCATAAATAACGCCAATTTCAAAATCACAAATGGTGAATGACGTAATTAAAATGATGGAGCAATTGATTTTCTAGAGTTAACTGATAATGTTTAGAATAGAATAGAAAAAATCAATTTTCTTTTCCCAAGGGAACTTGCCAATCATTACAGTTTCATTTTACAAGGTAGACAAGATACGTGCATTTGTGTTGTTTTTGTTTCTTTGTTTGTTTCAGTCTTTTTCCTCTTAATTACAGGTGAATTTGGTATTTTTTCAATTTTATAAAATTATGAGAATTAACTTAAGTTTCTTATCAACTATTATAGTGTTGCTTATTTTCTAATCTCTTTATCAGGACTCTTTATTCATTTAGGCATGAGTTATTAGAGAATTTAAGATTCTGTCACAGAAAAGAGTATCAATTTATTAATACTCTAATCAAAATCCCAGCTAAATATGCTGCCATTTACTTAGCACACAAGTTAAAAAATTGGCTAGATAAGAGGCTCAATTTAACTAAAATTGATGAGTGAATATAAAGTTACTCATCCATGGTTATTTCCTTAAAAACAAGTTTCTGATGGCACACATTCCACTTCAGACCACGTTTATAGAGGCATCACTAATATTTAATATTTATAGATATATTCTGTATAGCTATGAGTGAAAGCAGAGCTATGTCCCTTTCCTAGTAATCACATGTATGTATGTATGTGTGTGTGTGTATATATATATATATATATATATATATATAAAAGTTAGGATGATCCTGCATCAGAGAAATCAAAGAGTATAATGAACAAACTAGTTTAATGTTTTAGAAGACTATAGGAAGAAAATAAAAGTGTTTTTATTTCCATTTATCTTAAACATGAATATAAAATTATTTATCACAACTTCTACTCAGTCATTGTGACTACAATTAAAATTATGTGGTCAAATATAAATAAATCTAAACATAGAAACACAAAATTTGATGGTATGACATCCAAATATAACATCATCACAAGCATTGAATTTATGAGGAAAATAAAGAAACTATGATACTGATCTTAGTCAATTTTAGACTAATATTTTATCTAATTTTGTTTTATATGCAAATTTTATCCTGAAAGATAGTTTCAAATATTTAAAAGATAATAATATGCTAAAATATTAGAATTAGTCTGATTATTCCAAGGACAGATATCGAAATAAGCATCTGAAAGAAAATCAGATTCTAATTCAAGGAAAGAAGTATACTTATGTATTAAAGTCACCATCAATTTTTGAAAAATAAAGCTAAAACCTTGAAAGAGAAGCATTGATCATAGGGGATCATATTTTAGTTTATGTAAACCAAGAAACTGTTAAAATGAGTTTGCCACATAACTAACAGCTATATTATTATTTTAAAAAACATCAAACGTAAAATTCACGAATAGGCCATAATTCATCAAGAAAAGACAAAGTAAATTAGGTACAACAAAAATGTCACAGAATGAGAAAGACAAATAAACTTTCAGGCAATGTTAATTAATAAAAGTCATTGTTACACTGAATTAGGCAAAGATAAGCAACCTATTATAAATGGCACATTGGTAAAATGGAATGTCTAAGGTTAGAGTAATTGGGATGGTGAGTGACTGTAAATAATCATATATGAGAAGTCACTATATTAACGAGAGTATATACTTTGGAAAAGATAATATTATGAGATATATACAGCCAACTGCAATATTTGTTAGTTTGTTAGTTAAAACAAATGGTGGGTTTATCCTTGCAATCTTAAAAAAAAAAAAAAAATGAAGATCAAAAGTAGAGAACTGAGAGTAAATAAAGTTTGTCTCATTAAAGAAAGAATTTTGTAATATTTTCAATAATGGAATGTAATATTTTTGAAATAGTATTTCTACATTGTTAGAAATGTCTGTTAACGTTTATGTTGTGGGCTAGGTGGGCGCTATTAGGTGATGGTTAGGACAGGAGGCTTTTTGTGAGGTGATTAGGTTAGGGCAGATTTATTGTGAATACAATTAATGGCTTTATAAAACAGGCCAAGGAGCTTATTCCCTTCTTTCCCCATGTGGGAACACAGTGAGGAGGCTTCATCCATAAAGCAGGAAGCAGGCCCTTACAAGACTCTGAATCTGTTAGGATGTTGATTATGGACTTCTCAACATTCGGAATTGTGAGAAATAAATAAGTCATTTATAAATTACCTAGTTTATTATGCTTTATAATAGAAGCCTGGATAGATTAAAACAGTAGGGTATTTTGAACAAATTTTGTTATATAGAATCTCTTAAGAGACCCATTTTATCTAAAGACATCTTTAACTGTAAGTAGGAATGTAAGCTCATTTACATAATAAAAATCAAGGACATAGTAGCCTTTTGTAGCTCTAGAGGTAAGAATAGTTTTCATGACAGATATATGTTCAAGGTAACATCCTAATTTAAGCATACAAATTAGCTAATATGCTACGTAAGAAAAATCAATCAAATATTTAAATGGAAATCATACAAAATCTAAAAGAAAACACTGTAAGACAAGAGTGCGGAAATTATTTACTATTATGATTGAACTCAATATGATAGTAGAAAATATAAATAAGTTTACAACATACAAAAAAACTGCATAGAAAATACTGTAAGCAGGAGAGAGATCCAAGATGGCTGGTTACTAGCAGCTCAGTATTGTAGCTCCCAGTGAAAGTGCAGAGAATGAGAGTACGCCACACTTTTAGATTATTTTTGTTGCTCATGGACCAGGGCACTCCCAGTGGAGGAGCCCCATGGGTCACCAGTGGGACTCTTGTGGCCGGTGCGGCAGTTTTGCCAGCACCTCAGCGTGGTGGTTCTCGGTGCAGAGTAAATGGGACTGGGTCCCCTTTTGGTCGACGTTTGGAGCTCTAGGAAGACAGAGTCGCCCATTCAGCTGATTGAGGAAGGGACTCAGGAGGGAAGCCAGACCAGAGATTCCTGGCCAGAAAAGCACCATGAATCTTGATGCCACTGTTTTGGCTGGAGCAGTGGGTTGCTCAGATTCCAGCACTGGGAATCAACAAGTTGGACATCCACTCAGAGACCTAATTTGAAAGTCAGTAATTACAAAGATGACAGATGAATACATTTACAATGATGGAAAGAAACCAGCATAAAAAGGCTGAGAATATCCAAAATCAGAATGCCTCTACCTCTACAGGAGATCACAGTTTCTCATCAACAGGGAAAAAAGGCCTGATGGAGAATGAGTGTGTTCCAATAACAGAATTAGGCTTCAGAAAGTGGATAATAAGAAACTTCTTTACCCATCTGACAAAGGGCTGATATCCAGAATTTACAAAGAACTAAAACAGATTTGCAAGAAAAAAACAAGCAACCCCATTAAAAAGTGGGCAAAGGATATGAACAGACACTTTACAAAAGAAGACATACATGAGGCCAACAAACATGAAAAAATGCTCATCATCACTGGTCATTAGAGAAATGCAAATTAAAACTACATTGAGATACCATCTCATGCCAATTAGAATGGCATCATTAAAAAATCTGGAGACAACAGATGCTGGAGAGGATGTGGAGAAATAGGAACACTTTTAAACTGCTGGTGTGAGTGTAAATTAGTTCAACCATTGTGGAAGACAGTGTGGCTATTCCTCAAAGACCTAGAAATAGAAATTCCGTTTGACTCAACAATTCCATTACTGGGTATATATCCAAAGGATTATAAATTGTTCTACTATAAGGACACATGCACACGAATGTTCATTGCAGCACTGTTTACAATAGCAAAGACCTGGAATCAACCCAAATGCCCATCAACGATATACTGGACAGGGAAAATGTGGCACATATACACCATGGAATATTATGCAGCCATCAAAAGTGATGAGCTTGTGTCCTTTGTAGGGACATGGATGAACCTTGAGAACATCATTCTTAGCAAACTGACACAAGAACAGAAAATGAAATACCGCATGTTCTCACTCATAGGCGGGTGTTGAACAATGAGAACCCATGGACACAGGGAGGGAAGCACTATACACTGGGGTCTGTTGGGGGGAATAGGGGAGGGACAGCAGGGGGTGGCGAGTTGGGGAGAGATAGCTTGGGGAGAAATGCCAGATATAGGTGAAGGGCAGGAAGGCAGCAAATCACACTGCCACGTGTGTACCTATGCAACTATTTTGCATGTTCTTCACATGTACCCCCAAACCTAAAATGCAATAAAAAAAGAAATTTCTGTGACTTAAAAGAACATGTTCTAGCCCAGCGTAAAAAAAAACTAAGATCCTTTAAAAAAGGTCTGACAAAATCCTAAAGAGAATGGACAATTTAGAGAGGAATATAAGTGAATTAATGGAACTGAAGAATACAATACGAGAACTCCGCAAAATGTTCACAGGTTTTCACAGTCAAACTGATCAAGCAGAAGAAAGGATATCAGAGGTCGAAGACCAATTTAGAGAAATGAAAAGAGAAGACAGGACTAAAGAAGACAGAGTAAAACGGAATGAGCAAAGTCTCCAAGAAATATGGGACTATGTGAAAAGACATAATTTACGTTTGATAGGTGTACCTGAATGTCATGAAGAGAATGAATTGGATTCATTCTCTTCATGACATTCAGGTACACCTATCAAACGTAAATATTCTTCAGGATAATATTAAGGAAAACTTAATATTCTTCAGGATATTCTTCAGGATAATATTAAGAAAAACTGGAAAATATTCTTCAGGATAATATTAAGGAAAACTTTCCTAACCTAGTAAGGCAGGACAATACTCAACTTCAGGTAGTACAGAGAACACCACAAAGATATTCCTCAAGTAGAGCAACCCCAAGACACATAATCGTTAGATTCACCAGGGTTGAAATAAAGGAGAAAATTCTAAGGGCAGCTAGAGGGAAAGGTCAGGTTACCCATAATGGGAAGCCTATCGGACTCACAGCAGATCTCTCAGCAGAAACCCTACAAACTAGAAGAGAGTGGGGGTCAATATTCAATATTCTCAAAGAAAAGAATTTTCAAGCCAGAATCTCATATCCAGCCAAACTAAGCTTCGTAAATGAAGAAAAAATAAAATTTTTCATGAACAAGCAAGCACTCGGAGATTTCATCACCACCAGGCCTGCTTTACAAGAGCTTCTGAAAGAAGCATCACACACAGAAAGGAAAATCCAGTATCAGTCATCCCCAAAACTTACCAAAAGTAAAGAGTATCTTTACCATAATGAAGAATCTATATCAACTATTGGGCAAAATAGCCAGCTAGCATTAAATGACAATATTAAACTCACAAACATCAATATTAATCCTAAATTTAAATGGATTAAATGCCCCAATCAAAGACACAGACAGGCAAATTGAATAAAAAGTCAAAACCCATCGGTACCTTGTATCCAGATCCATCTCATAAGCAAGGACCCATAAAGACTCAAAACAAAGGACTGGAGGAAGACTCACCAATCAAATGGAGAGAGAAAATAACAACAACAACAACAAAAAAACAGGAGTTGTAACTTTTGTCTCTGACAAAATATATTTTAATAGTAACAAAGACTAAAAGAAACAAAGAAGGATATTACATAATGGTAAAAGGATCAATGCAAAAACAGAAGTCAATGATCATAAATATATATGCACCCAATATAGAAACACCCAGATACATAAGACAAGTTCTTAATGACTTATAAAGAGACTTGGACTCCTGCATAATAATAACGGGAGACTTTAACACTACATTGTTAATATTTGACGGATCAACGAGATAGAAAATTAACAGGGACATCTATGATTAGAACTCAGACCTGGAACAAGTAAACTCAGTGAATATTTATAGAATTCTTCACCCCAGGTCCACAGAACATACATTTTTCTCAGTATCACATTACACCTATTTTGAAAGTGACCACATAATTGGAAGTAAATCACTCTTCAGAATTTGCATAGCATTTCACAGACTTAAATGAAATATTGGTTGGCCGTATGTTTGTAATTTTCTTCCCTTATTCCTTCCTGTCTCCGCTGTTAAGCACAATTATCGGCATAAAAGAGGTTTGTAATACCTATTTTTAGATTGCATTCCAGCCTGGGAAATAGAGCAAGACTCCTCTTTTCCCTCCTCCTTTCTCTTTCTCAAAAAAAAAAAAAAATACTGTAAGCAAAACAATGGATAAAACACTAGGAAAAATGCAGTAAAGAACCAGTTTCATTAATATATAAATATCTAAAATATGGGATGCACAAACAATAACATAATGAAAAAAAGGAAAAAAGCGATAAATCAATGATGAAGATAAAGTAACTGTAAATAGCCCTGCAAACATCAGAGTGCTCAACACCATCATCATTAGAGAATTGCAAAGGAAACCATATTGTTAGAAGCTAGCTTTATTGACAGACGGTTATGTTTTATCATTTAGGTGTTACATGGATGCATTCATCTTCAAATGTTCACTGAAGACTTACACATTTTAATCTTTATAATTTAATTAAAAAATCAAAAAAAGCAAAATATAGAGACATTTGGTGAAGAATTTTTCATACTTTGAAAAAACACAGAGTATCTTACTGCCAAACCAGAATTAATTTAATCATAGATACTCCCCAGTACCAAACTTTACCCTTATTTCAAAGTATACAGGCCATTCGAGGCTTATAAAATATTATTTTCTTGAGGAAGTTCAAGACTGTCAACAAAGTGTTATAAAGATTTTTTCTTTTCTATACTAGAATGCAGTTTGAGTGTGATTTGACTTGCTATATTTAAGCAATTCATGCAGAAAATTACCTTCATACGGAGAAACGTTTTACTGATGTACATCTGCCTGTAATTATCCTATTAAATACACAACTTACATGAAAGGGTCTAGCCAAACATGCCCAAATTGCTGCACCATTTTCCCCTCCCACTAATAATGCACAAAGGTTTCACTTTCTCCACATCTTTGCAAACATTTGTAATTTGTTTGTTGTTGTTTGATGGCTATCCTAACAGGTGTGAGGTGCTATCTCATTGTGGTTTAGATTTGCATTTTCTTGATTATTAGTTATTTGAGTATCGTTTCATATATATGTTGCCCACTTTAATGTCATCTTTGGAGAAATATTAATTCTAGTTATTTTCACATGTTAATGTTTGTATTCATTAGTAGTCACATATTTTGAATATTTTTGCTCTATCAGATACTTTGTAAATAATTTCTTCCATTCCATTGCCTGACTTTTCACTCTGTTGATTGTCATTTTTGTTGCACAGAAGCTTTTAAGTTTGTGGTCTCACTTGTCTATTTTTGCTATTATGCCTATGCTTTTGGTGTCATATAAAGATATCAATGCTAATACCAACATATTATTATTTTTTTCTATCAGTTTTATAATTTTAGTCTTATGGTTAAGTTTTTAATTCATTTTGAGTTGATTTTTGTGGATGATACAAGGGTTTGATTTCATTCTTTTTGCATACTTACCTTTCTAAAATTTTTCTCTGGCATCAAGAACAAGGTAAGAATGCCCTACTCCATGGTGGCTTGTGCCTGTAATCCTAGCTACTTGGGAGGCTGATGTAGGAGAATTGCTTGAACTGGGACCCTGGAGGCAGAGGTTGCAGTGAGCCAAGATCATGCCACTGCACTCCAGCCTTGGCTACAGAGTGAGACTCCATCTCAAAAAGAAGGAAAAAAAAAAAAAAAAAAAAAAAAGAATGACCTACTTATGCCACTTGTAGTCAACATTGTACTTGAAGTCTATCCTTTCCTCATTCTGTAATCTTGGCACCCTGTAGAAGATAATTTATACATGTATGTGTGGATTAATTTGGGGACTCTATACTTTGTTGTATCCATCATGTGTCTATCTTTATGCCAGTACAATCCTGCTTTGATTAGTAGATCTGAGAATGTTTGTAAGTCACAAAGAATGAACCATTTAGTTTTGTTCTTTCTCAAATTGTTTTGGCTACTCAGGGTCTTCTGTGTTTCCGTATGAATTTTTGATTATTTCTCCAAAAAAGGAATGCCATTAAATTTTTGATAGTGATTGCAATGAATCTCCAGTTTGCTTTTGGTAATATGAACATTTTGGTAATATAAAGTGTTTTAATCCATCAGCACAAGATATCTTTACATTTATTCGTGTCTTTAAATTATTTCAGCAATGTTTAGTGGTGTTCAATATAAGTCTTTTGCCCACTTGGTTAAGTTTGTTCCTAAGTATTTTATTCTATTTGATGCTTTCAGAAATTTATTTATTTATTTATTTATTTATTATTATTATTATTATTATTGAGACAGAATTTCGCTCTACCCAGGCTGAAGTGCAATGGCGTGATCTCGGCTCCCCGCAACCTCCGCCTCCTGGGTTCAGGCAATTCTCCTGCCTCAGCCTCCTGAGTAGCTGGAATTACAGGCATATGCCACCATGCCCAGCTAATTTTTTGTATTTTTAGTAGAGACGGGGTTTCACCATGTTACCAGGATGGTCTCTATCTCTTGACCTCGTGATTCACCCGCCTCGGCCTCCCAAAGTGCTGGGATTACAGGCTTGAGCCACAGCAATTTAATTATTTTCTTAATTTTCTTTTCAGATTATACATTGTTAGAATCTAGAAATACAACGAATATTTTTCATGTTGGTTTTGTTTTCTGTAATTTTATTGAGTTCATTTATTAATTCTGAAAGTATGTTTATGTAGGTGCCCATATATGAATCTTTAGCGTTTTCATCTGCTAATAGAGATACCTTTATTTCTTCCTTCCTGATTTGTTTTCTTTAAAGTTTTTATTGTATAACTACTTTAGCAAGGATTTCAAGTACCACATTGAACAGAACTGGAAAGAATGAGGTATTCTTACCTTTTTTTTTTTCATGCTGGAAACTATATTCAGTTTTTCATCACTGATAGTAATATTAGTGTGGGCAGTTCCTACCTGGTCTTTACTATGTTGAATAAATTCGTTTTTATTCCAAGTTTAAGTTTTTAAAATTCAAAAAGGGTGTTGAATTTGTCAAATGATTTTTCTGCATCTGTTGAGCTGATCACTTGCTTTTTATCCTTTGTTCTGTTAATGTAGTTTATTACCTTGATTGATTTTTATATGTTGAATCATCTTTGTGTCTAAGTCATTAATTATAATTGATCATGGTCTATGATTCCTTTAATGTTCTATTGAATACAATTTGCTAGCATTTTGTTGAAAACTTTTGTAACTATAATTATCAGGGGTATCAGCTTGTACATTTCTTTTGTCATAGTGTCTTTGTTGTGATTAGGTATCAGAGTAATGTTGGCTCCATTAATTATGTTTTGAATGTTTGTTAAAAATCTCCAGGGAAGCCATCTTGTCTGGAGCTTTTCTTTACTGAGAGGTATTTGACTCCTGATTCAATTTCCATAACAATTATAGGTTTGTTCAGATTTTCTATTTCTTCACAATTCAGTTTTGGTTGGTTGTATGTTTCTAAGAATTTATTTATTTTTTTTCAGTTACTCAGTTTGTTTGTGTATAATTCTTCCTGATAAACTCCTATAATCTTTTATATTTCTGTGGCATCAGTTATAATTCTGTGGCATCCGTTATAATGGCTCCTCTTTGATTTCTGATTTTATGTATTTAAACCTTCTCTTTTTTTTATTCTACCTCAAGGTTTGCCAAATTTGTACTCTTTAGAAAGCAGAAGAAACCTCTAGTTGATTTTTTGACTGGTTTTCTGCAAAGGTCATTTTGCTTTTTCTAGTTGAGGTATAAATTTACATTGTTTATTTAAGATGTTTCTTTTATTTTAATATAGGCATTTACTATAATAAAGTTACCACTTAATACCATCTTTGCTCTATTCCATATGTTTTGGTATGTTATGTGTTCTTTTCATTTTTCTCAAGATTTTTTTAGTTTCCATTCTGACTTTTACTTTGGCTTTTAACTTCAAGGACTCCCTTTCACACTTCTTATAAGGCAGAACACATGATGATGATTCTCTCAGCTTTTGTTCATCTTTAAAAGGCTGTATTTCTTCTTCATTTTTGGAAGACAGTTCTGCCAGATAAAGAATTTGGAATTGACAGTTTGAGGTTGTTATTTTTTTTTCTACTACCATTTTGAATGTGTCACTCATTCCCTTCTAGCCTTCAAGCTTTCTGCTGACAAAACTACTGATAATATTATGGGGGCTCCCTTTTATATGAAAAGTTACTGTTACTGCTTTCAAAATTCTCTTTTTGCTTTCTACTTTTGACAGACTACTTATAATGTGTTTTGATGTAGACTTCTTTAGGTTCATACTACTAGTTGTTCATGAGCCTTGTTCAATCTCGATATCCATTTCCTTACCCAGATTCAAAAAGTTTTTGGTCATTATTACTTCAAATAAGCTCTCCACTCATTTTTTATCTTTCTTATTCTTCTGGAATTACCATATTGTGTATAATTATTTTGATTTATGGTGTTCCATAAGCCCTTTGGGTTTCCTTTACTCTTTTTCACTCTTCTTTTGGCTGTTTAGACTAGATAGTTTCAAATCATCTGTGATTCTTTATTCTGCCTGTGAAATGTGCTGTTAAATTTTTCTAGTGAAATTTTAAATGTCATAAAAATAATATAACTAATGCTTTCAGTTACAAAATTGTCATTTGGCTTTTTAAATATTTGCTTGCTTTGTTGATATTTTAATTTTGTTCATGTATTGTTTTTTCTGAACTGGCTGAGCATCTCTTGGTGGTAATGTTGAACTTGTTTCTTCAGGCTCAATTTCTAGAGGTTTATTTTCTTCTTCTATTTGAATCATTTTTCCTTATTTCTTTGTGTGCTTTCTGTTGGGCACTGCACATTAAAAAAACAAAACAACAAAAGACTGCCACTTCTTCCAGTGCTACAGATTAATTCAAAATGATAAATAACTTCAGTGTTTAGCCTGGCTCAAGATTCTGAGAGCCTCTTAAATATTTTCTATGAACGTATTTTTTTTGTAAATCAACTTGTGCTTGTAAATTCCAAGTAGAGGGTTTTGCCAGTTTCTTTCAGGAACTGATTCTTTTTTTGTTTTGTTTTGTTTCTTTGGCTTTCTTTGGTGTCTGTCTGTAGTACTGCAGATTCTCTGGATATGCTAGAGGATGCTCAGTTCTCCTTTGGTCTCAGAGTGTTCCAGGCTTGTGGAGTGTGCCAGGTTGAACCCTTCAACATTCTAAGTTGGACAAGAGAAAACTAGTCCCTCAGGCAGCTCCCTAACAAATTATAACATTGGACACATAATAAATTCTTCTGTTTCTTCTTTCCTTCAAGGAGGAGTCTTCTGAAATGTGTCAGTCTCCGTCTGCTAATAACACAGATCATCTGGAGCAGCAGCAAGCTTCTTACCTCTCTTATTTTCAGTGATCCTCAGGCATCTAGAGTATGCTGGGTCTTATCAGTGGTCCAAGATAAGTGAGACAGAAAACTTTCCCTTGGCAACCATCTTGAAAAGCAAGAATATTAGAATTATTGTTCAACTTGTTCTTTCCCCAGGGGATAAAAACAAAACAGGAGTGAGGAGTTTTTTTCTCCTGTTCCTATAGTGAGCTTGGGGGAGGGAGGATGGCTAGTGAGTGAATGCTAATCTAAACCCCTCACTGCCTTTGTTCTTTGTAGGCCTTAAACATATGCCCTTTCCTGTCAGTGCTGAAAAGCAAGTGAGGTAGAAGCTAGTTTTTCAGGTATCATCCTAGAAAAGTCACAATCTTAGACATATAGTCTAGCCTTTTCTTTCTCTCCCAACTGTGTAGCTCGGAGGAAGGGTTTTATTTTTCCACTTTTTCCCCCCACTTACTGTGATATGAAATAGGGGCTGGACTACGGTGAGTTATTCCCTGAATTTCCCTACTACCTTCAGTGTGACTTGTTTCAAACACACTTGGGATAGAGAAGCCTCTTAATTTGTTTGTAGATTTCTTACAAAGTGAATTGACCCATGTGTTGGTGATTAAGAGTCTCCATAAATGAAAGAGGCTCTGAGACTTTCTATTTTATCTTCTTGCTGACCATCAGTTTATCTTCTGAATTTAGACATATCTCCTTGCAACACACTTCTCTGATTTTTTTCATAATTTGCTTTAGAACATTTTCTGTAATATTTTATAGAAAATAATAAGAATAATAATGCCCCAGAAGACTACAGAAAGTATATTGTTTTAAAGCAAACATATAAAGTAATATTGACTCTTTGTTGTATAGATCTGTATGTTTTCGTCCGAGTACAGATTTGTATAAACACCATCATCATCATGATACAGAGCAGTTGTCTTTCCCCTCAAAAAAACTACCTTGTGCTACCCCTTTAATTATATCTTACTCTCGGTTCATTCCCTGGAAACTGATACAATAGATTTGTCTTTTCCAGTATACCATGTTAATGGACTCATGTGGTATGTAACCTTTTGAGACTGGCCCGAAATTGTTGCTTTAGTTTATTTCTTTCTGTTTTGATTAGTATTTCATGTAAGGATATTCTACAGTTTGTTTCTCCACTCACCCTTGAGTGTCATCTTTGTCATTTACAATATTTGGTAATTATAAATAATGCTGCTATAAACATTTGTGTACAGCTTTATGTGTATACAAATGTTTTCCTTTCTATAAGAGAAATATTTACATTTTTGTGTAAAGTTAACATTATGTGTACAATACAATCGAGCAACCCTACATCTTGGGGTTAGGGTTAGATATTGGGTTGTTGCATCATTTTGTACACATCTTTACACAAAAGGTCCAATCTGGTTTCCCAAGTGGCTGTGTCGTTTTTAATTCCCACTGACAATGCATGAGAGTTCTGTTGCTCAATATACTTGCCAGCACTTTATATTGCTAGAATTTTGTATTTTAGTTATTCTAATAGTTGTGTAGTAATATCTCCCTGTATTCATTTTCACACTGCTATTAAGATACTACCTGAGAATGGGTAATTCATAAATATAAAAGGGGTTTAATTGACTCACAGTTACACATGACTGAAGAAGTCTCAGGAAACTTATAATCATGACAGAAGGCAAAAAGGAAGCAATGTACATCTTACATGGCGGCAGGATTAAAAATGAAACACAGGAGAAACCACAATTTTAAACCATCAATCTCATGAGAACTCCCACACTATTATAAGAACAGCACAGGGGAACCCACCTTTATAATCCAATCACCTCCCTCATGTTCCCTGCCTCAACACATGGGATTACAACATGAGATGAGATTTGGGTGGGGACACAAAGCCAAACCTTATCATTCTGCTCCTGGCCTCTCCCAACTGTAATGTACTTTTCACATTTCTAAACTAATCATGCCTTGTCAACAGTCCTTCAAAGTCTTAAATCATTCCAGGGCAGTCTTAATTCATCCCAGCACTAACCGAAGGTCCAAGTCCAAAGACTTATCTGACACAAGGCAAGTCCCTTCTGCCTAAGAGCCTGTAAAATAAAAAACAAGTTAGTTAGTTACAAGATGCAACAGAGATACAGACTTTAGGCAAATTTTCCCATTCCAAATGGAAGAAATTAGCCAATATAAAGGGCCATAGACCCCATGAAAGTCCAAAAACCAGTGGGGCAGTCAATAAATCTTAATTCTCAGAAAAGATCTAATTTGACTTCATGTCTTACATGCTGGGCACACTAGTGCAAGGGGTGGGCTCCCAAGACCTTGGGCAGCTCCACTCCTGTGGCTCTTCTGGTTACAGACCGTATGGCTATTTTCACAGATGGGTGTTAAATGCATATGACTTTTCTAGGTGCATTGTGCAAGCTGTTGTAGGATCTACCTCTCTGAGATCTGGAGAATTGTGGCCCTCTTCTCAGAGCTCCATTAGACAGTGCACTACTCTAGCAGAGGTTCTCCATGAGGGTTGTACCCTGCAGCAGACTTCTGCCTGGACATCCACGTGTTTCCATGTATCTTCTGATATCTAGTTGGAGGCTGAAAAGGCTCAACTCTTGACTGATGTGCATACACAGGCCCAACACTGGGTGGAAACCACCAATGCTTTGGGCTTGCACCCTCTGAAGTAATGGCCAAAGCTGTACCTTGGCACCTTTTAGCAATGGCTGGAGCCAGAGCATCTGGGAAGCAGGGCACTAAGTACCAAGGCTACACAGAGTAGGGGAGCCCAGGAAGTGAACCATGAAGTCATTTTTCCCTCCTAGGCTTCCAGACCTGTGATGAGGGGGGCTGCCACAAAGATCTTACATGATCCAGAGACATTTTTACCACTGTCTTGGCTATTAACATTCCATTCCTCATCTTATGCAAATATCTGCTGCTGGCTTGAATTTCTTCCCAGAAAATTGGTTTTTCTTTTCTATCTAATGGTCAGGCTGAAAATTTTTTAAACTTTTATGCTCTACTTCCCTTTCAATTAAAAGACCCAGTTTCAGAAAAATCTCTTTGTGAACACATATAACTACATGCTTTCAGAATTAGCCAGATTGCCTCTTGAATGCTTTGCTGCTTAAAAATTTCTTCCACCAGATACCCTAAATCATCTCTCTCAAGTTCAAAATTCCACAGATCTCTAGTTCAGGGGCAAAATGCCAGCAGTCTTTTTGCTGAAGTGTACCAGAAGTGACCTTTTCTCTAGTTCCCAATAAGTTTCTCATCTCTATTTAAGATCACCTCAGCCTGAACTTCATTGTCTGTATACCTATCAGCATTTTGCTCAAAACAATTCAATAAGTGTCTAGGTAGTTCTAAACTTTCCCAAATCATACTATCTTCTTCTAAGCCCTTCAAACTGTTCCAACCTCTGCCTGTTACCCAATTCCAAAGTTACTTCCACATTTCCAGGTTATCTTTACCATAGTACCCTACTCCAGGCCCCAAGGATCTGTACTAGTCTGCTTTCACACTGCTATAAAGATAACCTGAGGCTGGGAAATTTATATATAAAAAGGTTTAATTGACTCACAGTACTGCATTGCTAAAGAGGCCTCAGGAATCCTGCAATCATGGTAGAGGGTGAAAGTGAAGAAAGGCATGTCTTACATAGTGACAGGAGAGAGAGAAAAAAACAAACAAACAAACAAAAAAAAAAAAACAAAAAAAAAAAACCAGGAGAAACTGTCACTTTTAAACCATCCAATCTCCTGGGATCTTCCTCACTATCATGGAAACAGCATGGGGGACCCACCCACATGATCTAATCACCTTCCACTAGGTCCCTCCCTGGACACATGGGAATTACAATTTGAGATGAGATTTGGTGACAACACAGCCAAACCATATCAATCCCCTTGATTTTTCTCAGCATTACCTTGAGGGGTTTATTGTGTTTAATATAGTTTGATGTGTTTATTTGTCATCTGTGTATATTTTTTGGTGAAGTTTTAGGTTAAGCCAGGAAGTAACTTTTCTGTTACTACTGGGTACAATTTATTCCTACATTTGTGGTTGTATTGTATGTGAAGGAAGTATGTTGTTATTTAGTAATCTACGCATAGCCAGGAAACCACAGATTCTCTTGTTTTATAGCCAATATAGGCAGTTCTAAGTGCCTGATTAAGGTATATACTTTATAATTCAAATACTCTTTGAGGTAGTCAGTGGGTATTTGAGTGAGCCTCTGTATGACTTACTTCAATTATTTCTCTAAATTTTCATAGAGACTTTCAGAGTAGTCCATAGATGAGTGTTTTCTCCAATTACGTTGGGCTCATTTTCCTCACTGTACTGCAAGGCCAGGGCAAAGGCTCAAGACTCACAAAATATCAATAAACACCCTTGAAGGAGAGTCACTAAGCCCATTTTTTTAAATCACTATGTAAATATTACTCAGCTTTGCCCATTATGCAGATGTTCTTTTACCTTGTTTCATTAGGGCATTTGAGGGCTGTCTCCAAATAGCATCACATTCAATCCAAGAACTCTCAACTGTGATGCAATAGTGTCTTCCGTCTTGGCTGGAAAAGAATGCTAGGGCTTGGATGGGTACAATGGAAGCAAAGGAGAACTGGAGTGCTTCATGGTTGGCACTGTGGGGAATGAAGCAACGTACTGTTACCTGTACCTTCCACTAAACTTCTATCTAATACATGCAATAGAAGACACCTTTTCCATTTTCTTCTTGACCTCTTTTAAGCTTCTCTTTTTATCCAGAAGTTTATCTGCATTACTTAAGATATAATAGCTATTTTCAGTCTCGAGATTAGTTGATGTTTTTCCATGGTGACACACTTTCAAGCAAAATTCAGCAATGAATACCAATTGCATTTCTAGTAATCTGCAAGGCAGCATTTAATTACAAAACCACAAAAGTCTCTTTCATGTAGTGGTGTATTAGGCATACCCAAGACTAGGCAATTTACAAAAGAGAGCTTTAATTGGCCTAACAGTTCTACATCCCTGGGGAGGCCTCATAATCATGGCAGAAGCCAAGGAGGAACGAGTCGCATCTTATGTGGAATGACAGCAGGCAAAAAAAGAATGAGGAAGACACAAAAGTGGAAACCCCTGATAAAGCCATCAGATTTCCTGAGACTTATTCACTATCACAAGAACAGTATGAAGGAAAACACTGCCATGATTCAATTATCTCCCACCAGGTACTTCCCACAACAGGTGGGAATGATGGGAGTACAATTCAAGATGATTTGAATGAGGACACAGAGACACACCATATTATTTTACCTCTGTCCGCTGCCAAGTCTCATGTTGTCACATTTCAAAACAAATCATGCTTTCCCAACATTCCCCAGAATCTTAAATTATTTCAGCATTAACACAAAAGTCCACAGTCCAAAGTCTTATTTGAGACAAGGCAAGTCTCTTTACCTTATAAGCCTGTAAAATCAAAAGCAAGCTAGTTATTTTATAAATACAATGGGGGTGGCTGGGCATAGTGGCTCATGCCTGTAATCACAGCACTTGGGAAGGCCAAAGAGGGTTGGTCATGAGGTCAGGACTTCAAGACCAGCCTGGCCAAGATGGTGAAATCCCATCTCTACTAGAAATAGAAAAATTACCCAGGCATAGGGGCACACACCTGTAATCCCAGCTACTCATGAGGCTGAGGCAGAAATTTGCTTGAACCAGGGAGGAGGAGGTTGCAGTGAGCTGAGATTGCACCGCTGCACTCCAGCCTGGGCAACAGAGTGAGATTCCATCTCCAAAAAATATATACAGTGGGGGTACACACACATTGCATAAATATAACCCTTCTGAATGGGAGAAATTGGCCAAAACAAAGAGGCTGCAGGGCCATACAAATTCAAATTTCAACAGAGCAGTCAAATCTTAAAGCTCCAAAATGATCTTCATTGACTCCATGTCTCACATTTAGGTCATGCTGATGAAAGAGTTGGAGTCTCATGGTTTTGGGCAGCTACAGCCCTGTGTCCTTGGAGAGTACAGCCTCCCTTCTGGCTGCTTGCATAGGCTAGCATTAAGTGTCTGTGGCTTTACCAGGCACATGGTGTAAGCTGTTGATGGATTTACCATTCTGGGTTCTGTAAAATAGTGGCCCTCTTCTCACATTTTCAATAGGTAGTGCCCCAGTAGGTACTCCGTGTGGGGGCTCTAGCCCATATTTTTCTTCCATACTCTCCTAGCAGAGGTTCTCTATAAGGAACATGCAGCAAACTTTTGCCTGTGCATCCAGGCATTTCCACATATCTTTTGAAATCTAGGCAGAGGTTCCTAAACTTCAATTCTTGACTTCTGCACACTCCCAGGCTCAATAACTGGTGGAAACTGCCAAAGCTTGGGGTTTCCACCCTCTGAAGCAATAGCTCAACCTGTACCTTGGCCCTTTTTGGTCATGGCTAAAGTGGCTGTGATACAGGGCACCATTTACCCTAGACTGCACATAGCACAGGGACCCTGGGCCTGGGCCACAAAACCATTGTCTCCTAGGCCTTCCAGTCTGTAATAGGAGGGGCTGCCATGAAGACCTCTGATTGGCCCTGGAGACACTTTCCTCATTGTTTTGGGGATTAAAATTCAGTTTGTTGCTACTTATGCAAATTTCTGCAGCCAGCTTGAATTTCTCCTCAGAAAATGGGTTTTCCTTTTCTATCACATTGTCAAGCTGCAAGTTTTCTAAATTTTATGCTCTGCTCCCCTTATAAAACAGAATGCCTCTAACAGCACCCAAGTCATCTCTTGAATTCTTTGCTGCTGAGAAATTTCTTCTGCCAGATACCCTAAACCAACAAGTTCAAAGTTCCATAAATCTCTAGGGCAGGGCACAATGTCACCAGTCTCTTTGATAAAACATAACAAGAGTCACATTCACTTCAGTTCCTAACAAGCTCCTCATCTCCATCTGAGACCAACTTAGCCTGGACTCTATTGTCCATATTGCTATCAGGCTTTTGGTTAAAGCCATTGAACAAGTCTCTAGGAAGTTCCAAACTATCTCACATTTCCCTGTCTTCTTTGGAGCCCTCCAAACTCTTCCATCCTCTGCCTGTTAACCAGTTCCAAAGTTGCTTCCCCATTTTCAGGTATCTTTTCATCAATTCCCCACTCCACTGGTATCAATTTACTGTATGAGTCTGTTTTCACACTGCAGATAACAACATACCCAAGACTAGGCAATTTATAAGTGAAAGAGGTTTAATTGAATTTATATTTCCACATGGCTGGGGAGGCCTCATAATTATGGTAGAAGGCAAGAAAGAGCAAGTTACATCTTACGTTGAATGGCAGCAGGCAAAGAGAGAATAAAGAAGATGCAAAAGCAGAAACCCCTGATAAAACCATTGGATCTTGTGTGACTTATTCACTATCATGAGAACAGTATCGGGAAACTCCCCCCTTGATTCAATTATCTCCATCAGAGTCCCTCCCACAACATGTGGGAATTATTGGAGTACAATTTAAGATAAGATTTGGGTGGGGACACAGTCATATCACGTGGCATTTTAGTTTTGCTAGTTACTTATTTCTACGTGCCATGTAAAATCATCTGAGGAGCTGGTTTGTAGCTGAGGTCATTAACATTGTAAGTCCTTTAATGCATATTTTTGCACCAAAGGCAACTCTTTCCATTTTAAATTCTGGTGAACTGATGAATAGGGGCAGCCACTCATAGAAAAAGTGAGATTTTATCAAAATTAATGAGTATCACAGGTTTCTAGGATTCTTTTCTGATTTGAAGGGTATTTCTTACTTCTCTGATCCACATAATTCCAAACGTTTTCCACTGAGCCAGATCTTCCTGGTTTCATTAGCTAGTATCTCCTCATTATGTAGGTTACTATACTCTTTACTCCATATTTATTTATTTGAGGAGAAAATTATAATGCCATCAATAACTGCACTGATTTACCCATAATTGTTATTAATCTCATCATTCTGCAGTATATATTATGATAGTATACCAGTGAACTTAAGTATCTCTGTGGGAAACCACAAATACATATTTTGAATGACTCCATAAATGTTAATCCATGAAAATGCAAATCATATCTATCTGAGCACCAAAGTGGAAACCAAAAAGATGGAATCAGCCCAGTTTTTCGTGAGTTGTTAGTATCTTTTCACTTTATCATGAATAAAAGTCTGTTATTAATCTGGTATTTAAGAAATACCATATTTGAGATAACTTAAATGAAAAAATAAGTTTCAGAACATTTTTTATTAAAAATCCTGTTGAAAATTTATTTTTGAAAAACTAAACTATACATGCTAATTTAGATGATACAAATCACATTTCTTAGCTATTGTGATATAAAATCAGCTATAAAATTATAGTTTCAGAAATTATTTTGTGATAATTTTACAGAAAAGCCGAATTCTTAAAATTTTTGATAAATTACTACATATAAAATAGCAGTGATTAATCACATGATTTTTAAATTATTAGTTTGGTTTCTGGAAACATTTACTCCATATTGGTTTTTGCTCTGGCAAGGCGATAAATGATGAATAGATGACAATGATGACAAATAAATGACAATGGTGACTTGTCAACAGCATTTGAGTCAGCTTCTCAAAACCATTGCTGAAAGTATTTTCTTTTTTTTTATTATTGCATTTTAGGTTTTGGGGTACATGTGCAGAACTTGCAAGTATTTTCTTTACTTCAACATTTTAACTCTCTTGGTTAATACTATGGAACCACTCTAGTCCAACTATCAAGATTTTTCTCCTGTGTTATTCTAATACACTTCAAAATAGTGCCTCCACTCCTGCCTTTATTCACCATCCCTAGTATCTTCATAATACAACCGCCAAAGTCAGTCTGCCGAAATATGTCAGATCCTCATTATGTAGGTTACTATGCTCTAGTTACTATACTCTAGGTTACTATACTTTGATTTCTTGTTTCAAAACCTAGCAGCTTTCATCTCTCTAAGAGCAAAAGCTGGTACCCTAAAAATGATCTATAAGCAAATACAATTCCTAGCCTTCTGTTACCTCTTTGACTTCATCTCCTATTATTACCTCTCCTTTTCCTGTTGAAGCCATAGTGGCCTACATGCTGGTTTATAAACATGCCAGGCAAGCTGCTACTTCAGAGCTTTACACTTGCTGTTTTCCTTGACTAGAATTTTATTTCCCCTGGTATTATTATGGCTTTTTCACATAATTACTTCATGTTGCCACTCAAAGGTCACCTCTTTAATACATCTTTCTCTAGGTATCCTATTTTTCTCCTTTGCTTGATTATTCTTGGTCTCCCTTCCCATATTATTTAGTTTCCTTGCATTTATTATTCTTTTGAAAACTTACATATTTTGCTGATTTTGTGTCATATTAGCTTCCTATCTAATTTAATATAATTCATGTTTCATGAGAGTAAAAGTTTTTCTTTACATGATCACTGGTAAATTAGCACTGCCTAGAGTAGTAACATATGTAATATACACACTTGTTTTATAAAGAAATTATTTTATTTTAAGACATGACTGTGCCATAGAAACATGTATGAAGGAGTCTTAGGGGGGAATGTTAATGCTTAGGGGGGATAAAAGATTTGAAAATCATTTCTACACATTAATATTTTTTGTTCTAGCAGAAATAATGATAATTGTAATGGACATTTATGGATATATGGTACACTGTATGCATTACTTTTCAAAGGCCTCTTAAATCTATGACGTTATTAATGAATCAACAAAAGTGTTAAAAGGTAACATACCCTTCAACCAAAGAAAAACCGTACTCCATACATTTTGCTACATTCACTGTGGTGGGCTGCCTTCCCCTTCTCAATACCTCATATGACTTAATGATAAAGATTTGTTCCATTCTAATTATGAAAGGATATTTTTTATTTGCTTAAATTATTTGCAATATTTATTAAGGTTTTTATAAGAACGACTAAAAATTAATCATAGACTTGATGTTTTTATAATAATAGGGCTACAGGTGAGAGTATAAATGTAATATTGTTTAACTAGACACAATTATTTAAGAATATTAGCATAAAAATTTCTCTTTAACTTGGGAAATTTGCCTGATGTGCTAGAAGCTGAGGTTTCTAACATTCATATGATTATTCTCTAATTACAAAAGCACTTTTAAGCATATTGAAAAATACTTTCAAAAAGTTCTAAAGTAATATATAGCTTAATATTAAGTAATTGCTTTTATCACTATATCCAACTGATATTCTAAATAATTCAAACAAATAAATATTTAGCTCATATTATTCATATAATGAATAAAAATGAAAATACAGGAACTGATAATAACCCTGTACAATGTGATACATTTATGAGACTCTACATAAATTTGTGCATTGGTGTCTTCGAGAATCACTTTGAAGTATATGATATATATTAGCTCTATTTTTGTATTATTTTAAAATCTGAAGCAGTACTCAATGCTGCATAGGATAAAAGTGAACTTAATTTATCTGACTCTGTTCCAGATATTCTTTATTGCATTGTGTTCAGACTACCGACTTTTTGTTACCATTCCACAGTTGCTTATATTACCAGACTTATGCACTTGCTCTTGCCACTGTGTACTTGTTTATTAAGAGTGGAATACAGTTCTATTTTGCCCTGTTTTGGAATTATAGTTACAGGACAACATTATGACGATGATTTAACATTTCTGAAAGCCTATATTCATCAGAAGTATTCTTCATCACTGTATGTTAACAAAGTGCAAGGAAGGTAAGTGTTTGAACTGGCACAGATAAATAATAGAATAGAAAATGCTGTCTATAAATGAGAATCAAAACTTTTCTTTTTTCTAAAATTTAAATGGCATGTTATTTTTAATAGTAATACTATAAGATACAATACATGAAATTATATTTTTATTTACCCTTGAACATTAAAAAGTATGCTACCTGTAAATTTCTCATTTTAATGCTCTACTAAAAATCTTTTATTTTTCTTTAGCTATCTGATACCACCACTCTCTGAGACAATGCTAACACCGAATTAATTTAATAGTCTCTAGAATTGCAGCAAAATAATATCATGAGATAGGGACAGTGTCTATTTTGCTCATTGTTGATTTTCTATTCCCTAAGCCAGTATATGGTACTGTGGAAGAGCTAGATAAATTCTGATTAATAATTAAATGCCACCTCCATGTTAAAAGAGATGGGGGAAATAAATAATCAGTCAAAAACACAGAAAGTTAAGAAGCAAAATTATTATTTTAAAATGCATTTAATATTGCACAAATCAAATGGCTAAGTGTGGAATGTGATTAGAAGTATATTTACTAAGAAATATTAGTTGTATGCACTTTATGTCCCATGGAGAGTAAGAAAGTAGCAGAAAATTAGACAATATATTATCTTAAAACCAGTTAAAATGAAAAAAATTACTATAAACTGTCAGAAGCATTTGGTAGTGTTTGGTAGTGTCAGTACCAATTCTGATTTATCATCAGGATTTTTTTCTCCAATTATAACAGAGTTGTGGCTAAAGCCCAATTTTGAGATGAAAGTTCTTAGTTGCCAAAATCAACATTTGGAAAGTCTCTAACCAATGGACTCAGCCCTTTCATAGAGGTGCTCACACTAGTTTTGCCATCGTCATCATAAACACTCCTCAACCTATAAAAAAGTTTGGCTGGAAGAAAGGTAGCCAAATTTTGAAGAATTTCAATCTTACAGAACTGTGGTAGGCATAGAGTAGGTGAGTCCAGGCAAGTTCTTCTACATCAAAAACTGTGCAAAGTGCAGTCCCACATAGGGTCTTCCAAAGTTCTCACAAATACATCTGCAAGTGAAAGAAATTCAGAATCCAGCCCTTAGAGATTTTTGAAAGCCAGTCTTTGTCAGAAAGCAGCAACAACCTTAAAAAGGATTAACTACTTGACAAACAAGTAAATGAACCTTTATCATTTTCCCTTTCCCTCTTAAGCCCCTCAATACTGGTGGATTTAACACATTAAAGAGAGCTGACAAGATGTATTTCAAATACAACCATGTCTCTCTTGCTATCTGGTGAGTTCTAACAGTGTCTTAGGAGTGAAGAGAGAATCATTGAAAGCAGATCATTGAAAACAGATATAATTTAGTCCTAAAAAAATTGTTTAAGGTCATTTTATTTGCTCAAGTTGCTAAAAAGGAGAGTTTGGGCAAGATGAAAGGGTAAAAGTGTCTTTAACTTTTGCGGAAATTTAAAAACAACACAACGAAAAGTTTCATGTATATTTTTATGAGAATTCTTAGTAAGATAGATACAATTTTTGCATAATTGTACCTGTTTACACAAAGCAGGAAGCTTTTTCTGCATAAATAATTTTATATTAAAGATGATTCCAGGAGGCAGAGGTTACAGTGAGCCGAGATGGCACCACTGCTCTCCAGCCTGAATGACAGAGTGAGACTCTGTCTCAAAAAAAAAGAAACGTTTTTCACACAAATGGTAAACAGAGCACAGAAAGTGAATGAATTGTAGTGGTCTCAGACATTTTATGAGATTTAAAAAAAAATTGTACTCTATAATGAAATATATAATAATATCAACCTTCTACAAATGTTTTAGAAGACTATCTTATACCTAGGTTTTGTCATAACCTTCAGTGCCTGTGTATTCATTTTTTTCTGTAACTACAATGGTACCAAGTATAACTTCTCTTGTTACCACAAGCAAATAATTAAAAAAAAAAATTGGTTTAATATTTAAAAGAAAGGTCAGCCTCTAATGCAATGATAGTGATGTCACTATATGCTGAAATCAAAGGTAAATCAATAATAGAATACAGAAAATCATTGGGAGAATTAAGTCATCACAAACACACATGCTAGCACAAGCATGCCAGTTGTAGGCAACTTACAAAACCTGAATCAGAATTGTTTATATTATCCACAATGATCTGGTATTTATAAAACAACATCAATATTCACCATAATTTAATGTTATTATTTTAATATGTATTTAAAGTTTTAAAAACTACTTTATTCATTTTTATAAAAATTTTAAATTTAAAGCTGCTAAAATAAAAATACAGATATGTGAAGAACGCATTAACAGTTTCTCTAATATTTACTTTTATTTCTGAATCACACACATACTATAAGTAATTACTTTTTAAAAGTTAATACATTGTCATTTATGTATTTCTTTATGTTAATAGTAACATAAAGCACTATGCTGATTTTTATAAATTGTTTCAGATGTTTTTGTTCTGCCATTTTGGACAAAAAAATGGATATAATATACATATTAGTATTATTATTTATGCATTCTTCCCTTTATTTTGACAGCATAGATTTCCTAAAGTTGGAATTTTGTATTAAAAGGATTATAAATCATTCTACTATAAAGACACATGCACATGTATATTTATTGCAGCACTATTCACAATAGCAAAGAATTAGAACCAACCCAGATGCCCATCAATGATAGACTGGATAAATAAAATTTGGCACATATACACCATAGAATACCATGCAGCCATAAAAAAGAATGAGTTTATGACTTTTGCAGGGACATGGATTAAGCTGGAAACCATCATTCTCAGCAAGCTAACACAGGAACAGAAAATCAAACACCACATTTTCTCACTCATAAGTGGTAGTTAAATAATGAGAACACATGGACATAGGGAGAGGAACATCACAAACCAGAGCCTGTCAGGGGCAGGAGGTAAGGGGAGGGAGAGCATTAGGACAAATACCTAATGCATGTGGGGCTTAAAATCTAGATGATGGGTTGATGGATGCAGCAAACCACCATGGCACATGTATACCTATGTAATAAACCTGCAAGTTCTGTACATGTATCCCAGAACTTAAAGTATATATTTTAAAATGTAAGAATTATAATCAATAGAATTCCTGTAATACTTGAGATAATTCGTAAATAAATTTAAATATAAAATTTCTTTTAAAAAAAAGCTATTTGTATTTCTTATAGATATTGCCAGGTAATATCCAGGTAATTTTACAACAGTTCACATTCCCACCAGCAGGTATGGAATGTACAATTTTGCCTGTCTTGACAATTCTCATTGTTGTAAAGCGTTCTAAAAGTTTTAGCAAGCATATGAATGAAAATGCATATTTTATTTTGCATTTCTTAAAATACTAGCTAGATAGGGCAGCTTTTCAGGTATTTTTTGGGGAGCACTTTGTGTTCATTGTTTGCTTTTGTATTTGCCATTTTTCTAATGGATTGCTTGTTTTTTTCTTATCATTTTGTATGATTATTTCCAAATTAGCAATATGAAATCTTAGGCTGTAGTATAAAATATAATTCGCTTATTTTGAGATTTTTTTCTTTTTACTTCATAGATTATTTTAATGTTAAAAATAGTACATTTTATGAAATTAATTACACTATTTTATTTAAGGTCTTTCTGGTACCTTCCCTTGCTTAAAAGGTCAAAAGATGGTAAAGGTTTGAAAAATATTCTTCTAATTTACTCAAGAATGTATGAGAACTATACATACCACATTTGAAATACCTTTCAAGACTAATTGGAGAAAATTATTTCTTAATTGGTTTTGGCATAATGAGTTATATCCACCTAAGAAAAAGAAGTATAGACTAATTCATATAACAGTCAACAGAAATTAAATAACTATGTCATAATGTTTACATGTGTAGAATAAATTATTTTTTCTAGAATTAGCTTTTATTAGAATAGAGAAATATGATTGTTTTTAATATTTGCTCACCAGCAATATTAGTAAAAAAATAATATGCTTAACACTAAAACATTCATCACCTATTATTAAAGCTCAACAAATTTGTCATTTAATCTTTAGCCTTTTAAATTTTCTAGAAATATCAAACATTAGGTATGATAGAGTTTCTGTTTGAATTTCCCCTCTTATTTTTTCTTTCCCCCTCATATTTTGTCATCAGATATCATTATTTTGGTAAATTTAATGTTCCTATTTGTCATTTTAAAATTTTATCTTTATAAAATTATTGTCATACTCTCTAACTTTTCAAACTCTTAACAATTTTATAATATTATTTTGAAAATTTGTCTGTATTTGTATCTATACATGTTTTTCATATTGACTGGCATATAGTATGCCATTGCATAAGCATACATTTCTTGAATTTATTTCTACTCATATGCTTTTTTTATGTTAATACCACATTTTATTTACTTCTCTTCTATTATTTTCTTCCATTCACTAAATACAAAATTTGAAAATATTCCTTTTTTATTTCTGATAGTTTAGAAACTTTATATTCAACTTTATCTCTTTTTTTTTTTTTTTGAATGAGAGGTTTCTGTGTTGCCTAGGTTGTCCTCAAATGCATAGCCTCACCTCCTTGAGAACCAGGACAACTGGCCTGAGCCACCATAGCTCCCCAACTTTATTCTTTAATTGATAATTTTAAGTTATTAACATTGCTATTTATACATAAATTTGCCATTTACTTATTATTTCCATTTTTCCTCTTCACATAAGGAAAAAGACAGAACATACAACTCTCCTGTTATCATTTATTATAGAATTGCTTTTTCTTAGGTAAAAATTAACTTTACATTTTATGGTGGTTTGTTAATTACATTTCAATTACTATTATATCAATTTTTGTACTCATTTTTGAGTTCTAATTATTTTTAATCACAAATTCTCTTGATTAACATTCTTTTTTAGTAAATCTGAGAGGTTTGCTAGAATTGACATGTTTTATTGTTCTATTAGGAAAGTCTGTGACTTATAATCTTATATACTTTTAAAAATGGAGCTCAATAGACCTGCATTTTATTTCTATTAACTTCTATATTTAGATACTATCATAATTTGACCACAGAAAACAAGTCTGACAAAAATTAATGAAGATATACAGCAAGAATAAATTGGCTACATGGAATTTATTGTACTGTACCATTTAGTATTATAATTTTTTACTTTTAAATTGCATGCTACACATTCTGCCTATAAGTAAAGTTTATAACAAATATGTTTGTGTGTGTATATACATACGAATATATACATATAATTTTTTGAGGTGGTTATTGTTTGACATTTACCAGCACAATGATGACTAAATCCAACTATGTTAGTAGTTACATAGAATGTGAAAAAACACCTCAAAAGATAAAAGTGATGAGAAATAATCAAAAAGAAATAATTCAGAGCCTATTATATCTTTTAAGACATGAATTTTACAAATAGAGATACAAAATTATGATTTTGAAAATAAATGAGTATAGTTCTACCATATGTTGTTTATGGTCTGAGAAAAACAAAAGTGAAACAATAGAGATATACATCAGAATTTTACTTATTTTTTAATGTACTGATCATCTTCTTTGTTTAATCTGGTGATAGTTTTCAGTACTGGAAGAACTTGTTTTTCAAAACACTACCACACATAATTTCAATTTGCACTATCATGAATTTTAAATGTCTGAAAAATCAGCAACACAATCAATTCAGCCGTGACTTACATATTTACTAATTTTTGTGATGTAACTACCCCACCAAGGAATATTTCAAGATGATGTCAAGGCAGACATGATGTCATTGACCATGGTGTTACAAAGATAAGTGATGTGGTAAACTAGTTAACATCATTTTTCCACCAAAAATACACAATAAATATAAATAAGCAAATAGTTATAATTAAACTATATTAAAATGTATTAAAATAATTTGAATTAGGGAGCTTACGTTGTGGTAATATGTGGAAGTGGAAGTGTAACATAACAAGAAAGAGGGAGAATATTGACATTTTCGTAATACGACATTTTTTTTCTCTGTATGTTTACATACTATATGTCATAAAGAAAATATTCAGAAATTCTGAATTTTTAATGAATGTCTTTTTATGCTTCCGCTCAGGTGAGAGAAATTTTTATGCATCTGTGAGGTACTACCTTATGAATGCAGAGCAGTTCGCTCAGCAGTATGCTGAGCACCTTTAAAATTTACTAACTACAACCATATTTCTTCTTTTATTTAAGGAAGGTAACCTTTTGCTTTTGAATGGCATTGAATTCTGAGTGACACAATAGACACGTTATTATTTTAGGACAATAGTGCATTTGTGAATTATTTTTGTCTACAAAATGTTTTAGTAGCACCCTGTCACTTTGCCAATGATATTAGACATTCAATTTTATGACTATCACCTTTCTTTCTCAAATAAACAAAATAATTAGAGGAAACAGTGAAGTCACAATCTACTTAATATTCATAAAAACTACTGTTGATATAGGTTTATAGCTTGGTAAATGATGTAACTATCCATCTTGCTTTTAGAATAATTGCATTTTAAATGTTATCTCAGAGCAGAATAACACTAGTAATTAACCACCTTGCTTTGTGAGTAAGCAGTTTCTTTGCCAGCAGTCATTAAAGCAGAACTATGAGAAAATAAAATAATTTTCAGAATATTATTTTTTTCCTAAAGCAGTTTGTCCCAATTAATTTGCTGAATACAGATGTTCAATGAACCAAAATGTTCTTATTCTAATGTACTAAAAACATGATTTTGTTTGCAGTACTTTATATTCCTTTCAGCAAAAAGAGAATTATTGCTGTCAAATAGTTTCATAAAATTTGCACTTTCTGAGTTTTTTAAGAAAGATTTGATTATATTTTACTCTTACCAGTCTTGAGAGTCAGGTTAATATATTATTCCCATTCATCTGAATGATTCAAAATATTTTATATGTCTTCTCTGAAGATAAATGAACATTAAGTTTTGATCATCACTTATATGACAGTGATTAAATAGGCCAAACCAGCTGAGACAAAACAAGTGTTACAACTGTGACTGTATGGTCACCCTGACTGCTTGAGTTTTTTTCCTAATTCATTGATAGCACCTTCCAGCTACTCCATGTCAGGTGTTTTGTCTAAAGGTACAACTCTGAATCATGGTCCCCAAAGTTAATAACTTTGATTTTAAATGAGCTAATAAACACACTAAACAGCATTAAAGAACTGCCTAGGTCAAGTTTTAAAACAAGAGATAAAAGAAATTACCTTCATCTTGCTATAACATATACAAATTACAAGTATTTTTTTATAAGTCAATAAATAAAATGTCCACATTTTTTAGAGAAAAGAAATATCCAATAATGTCTCCTAATTTAATAAAATAAATATTTATTAATTATTACTTAATTTGCTATATTTTTAAATGTTATATTTAGTATCTTATATTGAGCACCATTAACTGAGAAAATTCTCTGCTGAAATGTTTTAGGAATCAAAATCAAGTTAATAGTTCATCAAATGTAAACTTTCAAACTGATGATTTTTTGTTTTACTCCAAAGTACTCTGGTCATAGGAATATTTAACTTCTAATTCTAACATTGTATTGGTCTGCTCTCCCTCTACTACAAAGAAATATCTGAGACTAGGTGATTTATAAAGAAAAAAAGTTTAATTGCCTCATAATTTCACAGGCTGTAAAGGAAGCACGATGGATTCTGTGGAGGCCTCAGGAAACTTTCCATCATGACAGAAGGCAAAGGGGAAGCAAGCATGTCTTACATGGACAGAACAGGAGGAAACCAGGTGGGATAAGATGCTACAGACTTTTGAACAACCAGATCTTATGAGGGCTCTATCATGAGAACAGCGCTAAAGGAATAGTGGTCAAACATTAATGAAAGATGCATCCCTATGATTCAGTTATATCCCATCAGGCCCCATCTCCACCACTGAGGATTACAATTGAACATGAAATTTGGGTGGAGACACAGACTCAAACTATATCACTCCACCCTTTGATCCTCCCAAATCTCATGTCCTCACATTGCAAAATATAATCATCCTTTCTCAAAGCCTTAACTCATTCCAACATTAACTAAAAAGTCCTGAATTGAAAGTCCATTCTAAGTCAAGGCTATTCCCTTCTGCCTATGATATAATGGGGTTACAGGCATTGGGCAAATATTTCCATTCCAAGAAGGAGAAATTGGAAAAGGACTTCAGGCCCCATGCAAGTCTGAAACCCACCAAGGCAGCAATTAAATCTTAAAGCTCAAAAATAATCTCCTCTGACTTCATGTACCACATCCAGGGCACACTGATGCAACAGGTAGGCTCTTACAGCCTTGGGAAGCTCCACCCCTGAGACTTGGCAGGGTATAGTCCCCACAGTTTCTTTCATGTGGTAGTGTTGGGTGCCTGCAGTTTGTCCCAGCACATGGAGCAAGCTGTCAATGGGTTTACCCTTCTGTGGTCTGGAGGATGGTTGGCCTTCTTCTCATAGCTCCACTAAGCAAGTCCCCAGAGGGTGCTTTGTGAGTGCTCCAACCCCACATGCCACCTTTACACTGTCCTAGTACAGATATCCATGAGGGCTCCATCTCAGCAGCAGACTTCTGTCTGAATACATCCAGGCTTTTCTATACATCCTCTAAAATCTAGGTGGAAGCTCTGAAGCCTCAGCTCTTGTGCTCTGCACACCCACAAACTTAACACCACATGGAAGCTGCAAGTCTTAGGGTTTGCACCCTCTGGAGCAGCAGCTTGAACTGTACTGTGCCCCTTTTAGTCATGGCTGGAGATGGAGTGGCCAGGATGTAGGGTGCCATGTCCTGACTGCAGAGTAATGGGAGCCTTGTCATGGCTTAAAAAACATTATTTCCTCCTTGGCCTCTGGGGCTGTGATGGGAGGAGCTGCTGTGGAGGTCTCTGAAATAGTTTGGAGACCTTTTCTCCACTGTCTTGGCTATAAGCATTAGTCTTCCTTTTACTTATGCAAATTTCTGCAGCCAGATTAAATTCATCTCCTGAAAATAAGTTTTCATTTTCAACTGCATGGCCAGGATGCAAATTTTCCAAACTTTTATGCTCTGCTTCTCATTTAAATATAAGTTCCAGTTTCAGTTCATTTCTTTGCTCATGCATATGAGAAAAGGCTTTTAGAAACAACCAGGCCACATATTGAATGCTTTTCTGCTTAGAAATTTCTTCTGCCTGATACCCTAAATTATCTCTCCCAGGTTCAAAGTTTTAAAGACTGCTAGAACAGGAACACAATGCTGCAAGTCTTTTTGCTAAAGCATAGCAACACTGACATTTACAACAGTTCCCAGTAAGTTCTTAATTTCCATCTAAGACCTCCTCAGTCTGGATTTCATTGTCCATATCACTGTCATCATTTTGGTAACAATAATTTAACAAGTTTCTAGGAAGTTCCAAAGTTTCCCTCATCTTTCTATCTTATCATGAGCTTTCTAAACTGTTCCAACCTATGCCCATTACCCAGTTCTAAAGAAGCTTCCACATTTTCAGGTATCTTTATAGCAATTCCCACTCCTGGTACCAATTTTCTGTGTTAGTCCTTTCTCACACTGCTATAAATAAGTGCCTGAGACTTCTGATAATTTACAAAGAAAAGAGCTTTAATTGTATCAACAGTTTCACAGGCTGTACAGGAATCATGATGGCTTCTAGGGGGAAGCAGACACTTCTAACATGGCCAGAGTAGTAGGAAACTGGAGAGAAGTGCTACACACTTCAGCTACCAGAACTCATGAGAACCCTTTCACAAAAGCAGCACCAAAGGGATTGTGCTAAGTCAGTGATGCAGGATTCATCCCCATGATCCAACCTCTCCACCATTGTGGATTACAAATGAACATGAGATTTTGGTGCAGACACAGAAACAAACCCTTTAAAACATATATTAAATTAACTATCAGATTTAACCTGCCCAATTTTTTTTTAGTTATCAGGTCACTCTTCTTCAACAGTTAAAAATAAATTTAAGGCCTTGAGGAATTGCCACACTGTCTTCCACAATGGTTGAACTAATGTACACTCCCACCAACAGTGTAAAAGTGTTTCTATTTCTCCACATCCTCTCCAGCATCTGTTGTCTCCAGATTTTTTAATGATCGCCATTCTAACTGGCGTGAGATGGTATCTCAATGTGGTTTTGATTTGCATCTCTCTGATGACCAGTAATGATGAGAATTTTTTCATATGTTTGTTGGCCTCAAGTATGTCTTCTTTTGTAAAGTGTCTGTTCATATCCTTTGCCCATTTTTGCATGGGCTTGTTTGTTTTTTTCCTGTAAATCTGTTTGAGTTCTTTGTAAATTCTGGATATCAGCCCTTTGTCAGATGCATAAACTGCAAAGATTTTTTTTCCCATTCTGATGGTTGCCGATTCACTCTAGTGACTGTTTGTTTTGCCGTGTAGAAGCTGTGGAGTTTGATTAGGTCCCATTTGTCTATTTTGGCTTTTGTTGCCAATGCTTTTGGTGTTTTGGTCATAAAGTTTTTGCCTACTCCTATGTCCTTAATGGTTTTGCCTAGATTTTCTTCTAGGGGTTTTGTGGTTCCAGGTCTTATGTTTAAGGACTGGGAAAATGTGGCACATATACACCATGAAATATTATGCAGCAATCAAAAATGATGAGTTTGTGTCCTTTGTAGGGACATGGATGAATCTGGAGAACATCATTCTCAGCAAAATGACATAAGAACAGAAAATGAAATACTGAATATTCTGACTCATAGGCAGATGAGGGAAAATGAGAACACATGGACACAGGGAAGGGAAAACTACACACTGGGGTCTGTTGAGGGGAATGGAGAGGGACAGTGGTGGGGGGAGCTGGGGAGGTATAGCCTGGGGAGAAATGCCAAATGTGGGTGAAAGGGAGGAAGGCAGCAAAACACACTGCCATGTGTGTACCTATGCAACTATCTTGCATGTTCTGCACATGTACCCTAAAACCTAAAATGCAATAAAAAAATAAAAATTAAAATTAAAAAAAAAATAAATTTAAGCAGTGATTTTAAAACTTCTATTATGCTCTAATCATAATGCTGATGTAGAGTTGGAAAATATACTTAACTAGTTCCCCCCCGCCCCCGTATGTGAGGTGACTTGCCTTCTTTCTTTTTATATTGGGCAATTGGCAGGAATTCTAAATAGATACAATCTCTCTTTTCACTTGGAATTTGAGAAGGAAGTATCTTTTACACCCTAAACATATGTATTACAATGTAGACTTGTTAAACAGATTCTTTGAGTGACAGTTAACTAGTTCATATATACAAAGTAAAGTAAGCATTGCCACAGGAAAAAAGGAATAAGTTTTTGGCCTAGCAAACAGTTACACAGAGGCTATAAAACCTAGAGAGTCAAATGTATACTTCATAGACGTTAGAAAAATTATTTTTTTCTCAACTCATAAATTCTTTTCCTCCTTCAAATATTTATGATTTTCACTGTTTCATTTCTAGAAAATATACATTCCAGGCTATGTTATCCCAGACTTCTTCATCTCACCCTACTAAACATGATTCACTCCCATATCTCCCTTATATCAAGAATCTCTGGCTATTTTGCTCACTCAACTTCTCTTTATAGAATATACCAATACTCTTTTTAAATTCATCTTCCTTTTATTTTTCTTCTATTTCTACACCACACTAGGCCAAAAATCCCTTTGCATAGCTCAAAATAGAGGAAACGAAGTAGAAAGTTTAGATAATAGAAAATAGACAATGCATTTGTTACTGTATTTGTTTCCTATGAAGTTCTTTTTCATTGGAAAGGGGCAGTTCTGTCTAGCGTGGTTTGAAACTAAAGAAAAAAAAAGTCAAGACTTTTTATTTGGTGACTTGCGGACAAATGAAGAGTTATTAAACCAGCAATTTTGGAAATCCAAGTAGCTGTGCATAATGTCTACACTGATAAGGAAAAGAGTGTCAGGATTACTGTACTTATGTCACTATAAAAATCAAAATATAGCTTCTAATTTCTCTAAACATATACTAGACTTTGGAAAGCTTGTTTATAACAAAACAAACTAAAACAAACATTAAGTACATATTCTGACACTTATCATCAGTTAGTAACATAGCACAAGAGAATGAACTAGATTTTGGACCAGAAAGTCTTGGTTTTAAAATGGCTTATTTTTATGTTAACCATGAGCTCATATGTATTTTTTTATCCTATGATTTTTGTATTTTGAGATAATTTTCATTATCCTTAAAGAGTTGCTGTAAGAATTAAACATAATGCATATAATCACTGAAAAGAGAAAACCTGACACTTTAGTATGCACTTGATATTTGGCACTGAAAAGTTCTTTGTGTATTTAAATTTATGATGAGTTAAAGATTGACATATATATGCAAATGTGTTTTATTTATTCATTCATTCAAGATGGGTACACTTAGCTGACATATAACATGGGCACAAATATTAAAAATGCATTTATCTTCCATTACTACATTCACAGAAATTTTTGTCTTTTAATCTTGCAAGAAATCCCAAATGTTTGAGGGCTACCTAAAAACTAAAAAATAAAATAATTAAAAGAGCCTATTAAATATTACTAAGCAAACATTGCATTAAATATTGTCTCTGTGATAACTTTCAACATTTTGGCTACAGCTGACAGCAAGATTTTCTGAAGTTAAATTATAGATAGAATAAATTCAGTGATCAATATAAGAGCATCAATTAAATCTGCCACTTTGGGCCACATGATTCAATTTTTCTTTAATAAATTGCATAGGTCAAAAGTTCTAAATTAACTAGAAATTCCTGAGCAAGTAATCACAAGAACACTCAAGTCAAACAGCACAATATAAAATTAAACTTTATATTTACACACATATCTTTTACTAGACATGTATTTACTCAAATTACCTAAAATTATTGAAAAGTTTGAATGAAACTATGTGTGTTATCTCCATTCAAAGTAAAAGAAAGCTCACATGAATGTTTGTGGTAAAATTGCTGCCTTTCTGAACTCTAGTAACTTCAAATTTTCATCACTCTTATATTTGCAAGAACCTTTTGCTCAGCTCTAATTTTTCAATGTCGTATTTAATGAATGAAAGAAAACAATTTGAATTCTTAAAGTTGTTTATCTAGTCCATCATGCAAACCTTAAACCTAAGTCCTGAAGTACTACCATGTTGAAAATACAGAAATGTTAGGTGTTTTAAGAGAGAGATAGTTGCATAAATGTCCCAAGATGAATTTTTATTTTGGGGGGGGGTGGTTTATATACCTCAAATTGTAAATTCTATGCCATATCAATTCATACTTAATTATGACTAAATATACTTCAAAAATATGTTTGAATAATTTATCTAGAAAAAAATAACTGCCAGGCACAGTGGCTCATGTCTGTAATCCCAGAACTTTGAGAGGGCGAGGAGGACAAATCGCCTGAGGTCAGGTGTTTGTGACCAACCTAGCCAACATGGTGAAACATCGTCTCTACTAAAATTACAACAAATTAGCCAGGGATGGTGGTGCGTGCCTTCAGTTCCAGCTTCTTGGGAGGATGTGGTGAGAGAATCACTTGAACTCAGGAAGTGGAGGCTGCAGTGAGATGAGATTGCACCTCTGCACTCAGCCTGGGTGACAAAGCTATACACGTAAAAAAAAAAAAAACTACTTGTTTAATAAAATTGGTTAATAAATTAATCATGTTTGTGTTACACTATGCTCTCTACTAGCTGAAATCTAGGAATCAAAACTATAGGTGAGCATTAGTTGTGCTAAGATAGTATTAATAATTAATTTGTTGTTTTTTAACTGCCTTTCAAAATGTCATATGATTATCTTCTCATATTGAGCATCCTTTTTTAAAGAAAATTCTATTTTAACTGTTAAAGAAGGAAAAGTTTCTCATTATGGCTCTTATTATTTTGAGGCATGTTTCTTCAATACCTAGTTTATTAAGAGATTTTAACATAAAAGGATGTTGAATTTTATCAAAATCCTTTTCTGCATCTATTGAGATAGTCAGGTGATTTTTGCTTCTAACTATGTTAATGTGATGGATCACATTTATTGATATGTGTATGTTGAACCATCCTTGCATCCCAGGCATAAAGCCTATTTTATTGTGGTGGATTAGCTTTTTGATGCGCTGCTGGATTTGGTTTGCCAGTTATTTTCTTGAGAATATTTTATCCATGTTCATCAAGTATATTGACCTGAAGTTTTCATTTTTTGTTGTATCTTTTCCAGGTTTTGGTATCAGGATGATTTGGGACTCATAGTATGAATCGGGGAGGAGACCCTCTTCCTCAATTTTTTGGAAAACTTTAAGTATGGATGGCATCAACTCCTCTTTGCACATCTGGTAGAATTTGACGGTGAATCCATTGGGTCCTGGGCTTTTTTTTGGTTGGTAGGCTATTTACTACTGATTCAATTCTGGAGTTCATTATTATTAGTCTGTTTAGGGAATCAGTTTCTTCCTTGATTCTGTCTTGATAGAGTTTGTGTGTCCAGGAATTTATTCATCTCTTCCAGTATTTTGTTGTTGTTGTTGTTGTTGTTGTTGTTTTGTTTTGTTTTTTAGTTTGTATGCACAGAGTTGTTCACAGTAGTCATTGATGGTCATTTGTATTTATGTGGGGTCGAAGGTAACATCCCCTTTGTTAATTCTGCTTGTGTTTGTTTGGATCTTCTCTCTTTTCTTCTATATTAATCTGTGTAGTGTTATTATTTTTTTCAAAAACCAACACCTGGATTTATTGATCTCTGGAATGGATTTTTGCAACTCAATTTCCTTCAGTTTGGGTCTAATTTTTGTTAATTATTGTGTTATTCTAGCTCTCTCGTTGGTTTTATCTTGCTTCTCTAGTTCTTTTAGTTGTGGTGCTAGGTTGTAATTTGAAATCTTTATAACTTATTGATGCGGGTATTTAGTGCCATTAATTTCCCTCTTAACACTGCCTTTGCTGTGTCTCAGAGATTCAGGTATGTTGTATTTTTCTTCTCATTAACTTCAAAGAATTTCTTTATTTATGCCTGAATTTTTTATTTGTTCAAAAGTAAATACGGAGCAGGTTGTTTAATCTCCCTGTAAATGCATAATTTTAAGTGATACTTTTAGTCTTGATTTCTATTTTTTTATTGTACTGTAGTCTGAGAGTGTTTTTGGTATTATTTTGGTTTATTTAGTAATTTTTTAATATGATCATGTGGTTGACTTTAGAACATGTGCCATATGGCGATGAGAAGAAAGTATATTCTGTTATTTTGGGATGGAGAGTTCTGTAGAGGTCTATTATATACACCTGGTCCAATGTTTAGTCCAGGTTCTAAATATATTTGTTAATTTTATGCCTCAATTATCCATCTAATACTGTCAGTGTAATGTTAAAGACTCCCACCTTTATTGTGCGGAAAATGAAATCTCTTTGTACGTCTCCAAGAACTTGCTTTATGAATCTCTGTGCTGCTCTATTGGGTGCATATGTAAGATTGTTAGATTTTCTTTTTGAATAGGCTCCTTTCCATTATGTAATGCCCTTCTTTGCAGTTCCTAATCTTTGCTTGTTTCAAGTTTATTTTGTTTGAATTTATGAGTGCAACCCCTTTTGGATTTCTGATTTCCTTTTGCTTGGTAGAGTTTCGTAGATCCCTTTATTTTGAACATATGATTGTCATTGAGTATGACATGGGTCTCTTGAAGACCCATAGCCAACCTCACTCTGAATGTGCAAAAGCTGGAAGGCGTTTATCTGAGACCAGCACAACACAAGGATGTCATCTCTCTCCCAACTCCTATCTACATAGTATTGGAAGTCCTTGTCAGAGCAATCAGGCAAGATATAAAAGAAAATAGAGTGCATTCAAGTAGGAAGAGAAAGTCAAAGTATCCCTTTTGCAGATAACATTATTCTATAACTAGAAAGCCACATGGCTTGAGCTCAAAATTTTCTTCAGCTGATAAACAACTTTAGCAATATTTCAGAATAAAAAAAATCAATGTACAAATATCACAAGCATCCCTATACAATAGCAGCCAAGCTGAGAGTGAAATCAGGAATGCAATCTCATTTAAAATTGCCACAGAAAGAAAAAAAATTACTAGGAATACAGGTATTCAGAAAGGTAAAAAGTCTTCACAATGAAATTTACAAAATACTGCTCAAAGAAATCAGAGATGACACAAACAAATAGAAAATCATTGCAAGCTCATGAATAGGAAAAAAATGGTATCATTAAAATGGCCACACTCATCAAAGCAATTTACAGATTCAGTGCCTTTCTTCTCAAAATGCCAATGACATTTTTCACAGAATTAGGGAAAAACCTATTTTAAAATTTATATGGAACCAAATAAAGAGCCCAAATAGCCAAGGAAATTCCAAGCAAAAAGAACAAAGCTGGAGTCATCAATTACCTGACTTCAAACTATACTTCAGTACTACAGTAACCAAACCAGCAGGGTACTGTTACAAAAACAGACACATACATCGATGGAACAAAATAGAGAGCTCAAAAATAAGGCCACAAACCTATAACTATCTGATTTTCAATAAAGCTAGCAAAAGCAAACAGTGGGGAAAGGATTCCCTCTTCAATAACTGGTGCTGGGATAACTGGCTACCCATAAGCAGAATGTTGAAACTGGTCCGCTTTATTACACTATATACAAAAATCAACTCAAGATGATTAGACTTAAATGTAAAGCCAAAAAGTATTAAAAAAAAATCTTGGAAAACAAACTAGACAATACCATTCTGGACATAGGACTGGACAAAAAATTTGTGATAAAGATGTCAAAAGCAAAAATTAACAAACAGGATTTAATTAAACTAAAGAGTTTCTACAAATCAAAAGAAACTGTCAACCAAGTAAACAGAAAATCTACATAATGGAAGAATACTTTTTCAAATGATACATCTGAAAAATGTCTAATATCCAGTATCTGTAAAGTCTTAAACAAATCTACAAGAAACAAACAACTGGACTAAAAAGTGGGCAAATGACATGAACAGTCATTTAAAAGAAGATCCATGCAGCCTGCAGGTATTTATATATTAAAAAATCTCAATATCACTGACAATTAGAAAAATGCGATTCAAAATTATAAGATACCATCTAACACCAGTCATGATAGCTATTGTTAAAAAGTCAAAAAAATAACGGATGCTGGTGAGGTTGCAGAGAAAAAGGAACACTTATACACTGTTGGTAAAAGTGTAAATTAGTTCAACCATTGTAGAAATCACTGTGGCAATTCCTCAAAGACCTAAAAACAACTACCATTTGACTCAACAATTACATTACTGGGTATATATCCAAAGGAATATAAAATATTCTATTAGAAAAACACATGCAAATATATGTTCATTGCAGTACCATTCACTAACCAAAGACATGGACTCTGCCTAAATGCTCTTCAATGGCTGACTGGATAAAGGCAATGTAGTACATATACACTACGTAATACTACACATCCATAAAATGGAATGAGATCATGTCCTCTTCAGGAACATGGATGGAGCTGAAAGCCATCATCCATAGCAAACTAAGACAGAAACAGAAAGCCAAATACCACAAGTGGGAGCTATGCAATGAGAACAAAAAGACACAAGGAAGAAAACAACCTACTTGAGATTTCAGGGCTTACTTGAGGATGGAGTTTGAGAGGAGAGATAGGAACAGAACAAATATTGCATGCTATGGTTAGTACCTGAGTGACAAAATAATCGATACAGCAGTCCCCCAACCTGCACACATACCCTTTAACATAAAATTTAAAAAAAGAAATAAAAATTAATAATGCATCAAATAAAATATAAACTTTCAAAATATGTTAATATTTTTTACCCTAAAATGTTCTGATCAGAGAAATACTTAATTTCTTAGTTTTCCACAATCTGTATAGACTGCCACAACATTGTTTATAAAATCTTAGTGAGAAAAAAATATATTTGGAAGAAGAATTTGTTAAAACCACTTTAGGGTTTTCACCAGTGTTAAAGCAGGGTTAAGTTCATCATTTTGGTTTTATCATTTTAAGTTAGTAAAACTTAGTATTTTCAGTCACATAACCCCTCATGTTTCTCTCTTAGTTTTATATCGGTTCTGTTATGGTCATTGAGTCTATCCATGCCTTAACATCTGCATAAACGGATTGTCCAAAGTAAGCAGGTTAAGTGATTCTAAATAAACATCAGCATGGAAATTATGTTTAACAACAAACTCCAATATCACAATTTGGCCTCGACAACCCTTATCTTTTCTTTTTATTCATATGTCAAATTACTCTTGTATAGAAATATGACTTATTGTTAAATATTTTATCAAAATCCTCTGAAATAAGGGAAAAAACTGTAACTCTCGATAATTTTAATTTTCTAATAGAAAAATTCTCTCAAAATGTTTTGGAGTTTGAAGTAAAAGAAACTAGAGCTTTGAATTGGTAGCATTACAAAGTCTTAAAGAGCTTTAGACTGCATGCACTACTTTTCAAATCACTTGGCATAGTTAACTGTCTGCCAAAACGAATGGAAATATACATATTTGGGGGAAACCAGAGAACAATCCTATTACATTGTCCAATGTTTCTGACTTCCTAAAGGTACTTTAAGGTACTATGATGATTGGCAAATGGACCATTAAAAATATGATGGGAAAATATTAAACAAAAGACCTTGGAAGTATTATTATGTGATACATATTGTAGGTAACCAAAAATTGTCATCTCTTAGTTCCTTGCTCCATAACCTGGCCAGTGATCCCACTTACTTATGTTGCTCTCTTTATCTTGAGAACTGACTATACATTTGCAATAATTTTATGTGTTGTACACCATCAATTTAAGAATAGGATAATCATTTCATGGTGCTTGTTGTTAACATTGTTGTTACTAATTGTCAAGGAGAAGCTAAAATGCAAAAAGAAAAATTGAAAATTGCCCTAAAGTATTTTATGTTTCCTAAACTTTTCACTAGAAAATGATAATGGCTTCTCATGCCAGTTAGAATGGCGATCATTAAAAATATCTGTATACAACACATGCTGGAGGGGATGTGAAGAAATAGGAACACTTTTACACCATTGGTGGGAATGTAAACTAGTGCAACCATTGTGGAAGTCAGTGTGGTGCTTCCTCAAGGCCCTAGAAATAGAATTTCATTTGACCCAGCAATCTCATTACTGGGTATGTACCCAAAGGATTATAGATCATTCTATTATAAAGACACATGCACACGTATGTTCATAGCAGCACTGTTTACAATAGCAAAGACCTGGAACCAACACAAATGCCCATCGAGGATAGACTGGACAAAGAAACTGTGTCACATATACACCATGGAATACTATGCAGCCAAAAATAATGATGAATTTGTGTCATTTGTAGGGACATGGATGAATGTGGAAACCATCATTCTCGGCAAACTGACACAAGAACAGAAAATCAAACACCATGTGTTCTCACTCATAGTTGAACAATGAGTACACATGAACAGAGGGAGAGGAGCATCACATACTGGGGTCGGTTGGAGAGCACCAAGGGAGGGACAGTGGCGGAGGGAGGTGAGGACACTGGGGAGGGATAACATGGGGAGAAATGCCAGATGTGGGTGACAGGTGGATGGAGGCAGCAAACCACATTGTAGTGTGTGTACCTATGCAACAATCCTGCATGATCTGCACATGTACCCCATGGAGGCAGCAAACCACATTTTCATGTGTGTACCTATGCAACAATCCTGCATGATCTGCACATGTACCCCAGAACCTAAAGTATGATTAAAACAAAAACAAACAAACAAAAAAAAAAAAAAACAAGAATGGTTGAATCCAGAGTGGTATCCTCCACTGATTAAAATTTGATAGTCATTTTATGTATGGCAGAATGAGGAATAAAATTTCCTAACCTTTAATCAGGTTGACTTTTTTGTTTGTAGGTGCATTGTGTTTTGTTGTTGTTGAGCAGAATTTTATTTTCTGAGACAGTAAATATTAAAATATGTAACAGAATGAGCCTGGAAAGAGTAATAAGATATATTACTTGCTTAAATTAAAACCTTAAAGTAATTGATCTATGTAAAAAGTGTATTTTATTTTCTGCCATATGCACATTAAATGGAGTTGAATTGTTTATGTCATGTATGTGAAGTTAAAATAATATATACTTCTATAAATGCAAGTTGGTTAAGTATATATGAAATATTGCTTAAATAAATCATGCAGAAGCATATGTAAATGGATCTATTTCTAAACGCTTTTCTGTTTTGTTGATCTATTTTATCATCTACATGTCAATACCGCAGTATCTTGGTTATTGTAGCTTTACAGAAATCTTGAAATCATATATGTGAGATGTATTGGTTCTTTCATATTACATAATATAACCACAGAATATTTTGTTATTATACATCCTTGAAATTTTCATAAAATTTAGAATTACTTCTCAATTTCTAAAATATAATCTGTTGTTTTGATTGGCATTGAATTTAATCTATACATTTTATTGTGAAATTAACATATAGTTTATTCTTTCAAACTATTAACCTATTTCTGTCCCTTGTTTCTCTAAACAAAGTTTTATATACTTTGATATAGCTGGCTAAACGCTTTGTGACTTCGATGCCCAGGTAAATACAATTTTTAAAGTGCATTTTCTAATTCTTTGCTGCTAAAATTTAGAAACGTTAATAATTTCAAATTTTGACCTCAAATTCTGCAAACTCTAAGTGTTCTATGTGAACCATTATGGTCTATTGATGCCTCCTTTTCTAATATTTATATTTTTCTTTTTTTCACTGCACTGAAGAGGATCTCTATGTAAGGTTGGGTGGAAAACCTTAGAGTGGACATCCTTCATCAGTTCCTAACAATTTAAATAGATCAATAATTGACAATTATCCAATAATTTTCTATATAGTCTTTTGAATGTAATTTGTCATTGTGAGGAAATTTCCTTCTAACCCTGGTGATATAGTTTGGCTATGTGTTCCCACCCATATCTCACCTTGAATTCTAATAATCCCCATATGGTGTGGGAGGGACCCAGTAGGAGGTAATTGAATCACCGGGGCAGGTTTTTTTTCCATGTTGTTTTCATGATAGTCAATAAATCTCATGAGATCTGGTGGTTTTATGAAGAGAATACCCCTACACATGCTGTCTTGCCTATCACTATGTAAGATGAGACTTTGTTTCTCTTATGCCTTCAGCCATGATGGTGAAGTCTCCCCATCCATGTGGAAACGTTAGTCCATTAAAACACTTTCTTTTGTAAATTACCCAGTCTTGGGTAATTCGCAGCAGTAGAATAGACTAATACACCTTGTTTGCCAATTTGTAAACAGAAAAAATGACTAGATGTTGAATTTCAATTGCCTTTTCCACCTCTACTGAGATAAATCATTTATTTTTCTCTGTAATTATGTTAGTGTTGTGAACCTGATAATTGAAATTTTAAATTTACCAAACATATTTATTCATGATATATCATGAAATCGTACCTTCTTTGCATATTATTAATTCAATTGACTAATCTTTTGCTGATTTTTTTTCTTAATGAGTCTATGGTCTGGGGTCCAATTATTAGAAAAGTAAGTGCAGGATTCCAAACATGCAGTTAATGAAATACATAGAAATAGTAAAACAAAAATGTAAAATTTATACTTTATTTGAAACATTAATGGGATGAATAATGTAGAACACGTGATTTAAAGCAAGATATTGCTGCCTGTTCCTGAGGAAAGACATCTTTATTCCCACAATTCCCTCTCATTATTTCACTCCTTGAATTATAAAACAATGAGAATCTTTGTTAAGCTTATTTGCACACAGCAAAACAAAACCCAGATGTGCCACTACTTTCACAGAAAATGTGGAAGACTACCAGAATTTCTTATACAGCAACAGGAAAACAGGAGTAGCTGAGACACTTCACAAGTTGCTCATGATGCAGAATGCTATAAGAGATTATGTAACTATTTCTGTTAAGCAAACAGAAATATCTGAAAGGTGAGTAGGGAATCTAGGAGGACTCATGTCTGGGGTTAGAATAAGGCCTAGTGACTTGCATGGATACACAATTGTCACATAGAAATATCAATCAAAAGGAGCAGTGAAAGAAGAGGATGACCACTTGTCAGTTGCCCCTCTATAACCAAATTACCCAGAACTCCAACTCAAACACAAGAATATAAAGAGAAGAAATAGCAAATCCATACATTTATTGGAAAAAAACCCTGAAAATGCACTGATTATTCACATTGATAAAATTAAATTTTGGTCATAAGATAAACTAGAGTGATAAAAGTATTATGTTCAATTATTAAAGAAAACAAAAACAACACAAAACTAGTTTTACTTATTTTCATATTTTTTTTCCTGGGGTAAAAAAATTTCCACAAGTGATACATAATTAATTGACTCTTGTTTCTACTCAATCATATCTTTTTCACAAAAACAATTATTTAATTTATTTTATATACTGAGTTCATTTATATGCTTTCTTTATTTGCCTCCAAAACTAAGAAAATTCATTCTTTTCTTCTTTCTTACAGGCTTCATTATTTAAGTCTTTAATCATGAGCACTGTTTGTGTTGATCCTCATAATTGAATTTTACTTTTTTAATTTACAAAACATAGTTATTCATGACATAACATATTATCATGGTATATATTTGTATATATTTTATATATTCATATATAAAATGCAGGTTCCCAAACTAGGCCATTATTCTCTAAGAATTGTCATGACAGCTAAAGCAAAGTTTGGCTTATTTCAGACTTTACTAGCAGTAACACCAGCCTATTTTTAGTTTTCTTTTTTTTTTTTATTTATTTATTTATTTATTTATTTATTTTTATTGCATTATAGGTTTGGGGGTACATGTGCAGAACGAGCAAGATAGTTGCATAGGTACACACATGGCAGTGTGCTTTGCTGCTTTCCTCCCCTTCACCCACACTTGGTATTCATCCCCAGGCTATCCCCCCCAGCCCCCCCCTGCTGTCCCTCCCCCATTCCCCCCAACAGTCCCCAGTGTATAGTAGACTGCCTCTCTGTGTCCACATGTTCTCATTTTTCTCACCCACCTATGAGCGAGTATATGCGGTATTTCTTTTTCTGTTCTTGTGTCAGTTTGCTGAGAATGATGTTCTCCAGATTCATCCATGTCCCTACAAAGGACACAAACTCATCATTTTTGATTGCTGCATAATATTCCATGGTGTATATGTGCCACATTTTCCCAGTCCAGTCTATCATCGTTGGGCATTTGGGTTGGTTCCAGGTCTTTGCTATTGTAAACAGTGCTGCAATGAACATTCGTGTGCATGTGTCCTTATAGTAGAACGATTTATAATCCTTTGGATAGATACCCAGTAATGGGATTGCTGGGTCAAATGGAATTTCTATTTCTAGGTCCCTGAGGAATCGCCACACTGTCTTCCACAATGGTTGAACTAATTTACACTCCCACCAACAGTGTAAGAGTGTTCCTATTTCTCCACATCCTCGCCAGCATCTGCTGTCTCCAGATTTTTTAATGATCGCCATTCTAACTGGTGTGAGATGGTATCTCAATGTGGTTTTGATTTGCATCTCTCTAATGACCAATGACGATGAGCACTTTTTCATATGTTTGCTGGCCTCATGTATGTCTGCTTTCGTAAAGTTTCTATTCATATCCTTTGCCCATTTTTGAATGGGCTTGTTTGTTTTTTTCCTGTAAATCTGTTTGAGTTCTTTGTAAATTCTGGATATCAGCCCTTTGTCGGATGCGTAAACTGCAAAGATTTTTTCCCATTCTGATGGTTGCCGATTCACTCTAGTGACTGTTTGTTTTGCTGTGCAGAAGCTGTGGAGTTTGATTAGGTCCCATTTGTCTATTTTGGCTTTTGTTGCCAATGCTTTGGGAGTTTTGTTCATGAAGTCCTTGCCTACTCCTATGTCCTGAATGGTTTTGCCTAGATTTTCTTCTAGGGTTTTTATGGTGTCGGGTCTTACGTTTAAGTCTTTAATCCATCTGGAGTTAATTTTAGTGTAAGGTGTCAGGAAGGGGTCCAATTTCTGCTTTCTGCACATGGCTAGCCAGTTTTCCCAACACCATTTATTAAATAGGGAATCCTTTCCCCATTGCCTGTTTTTGTCTGGTTTATCAAAGATAATATGGTTGTAGATGTGTTGTGTTGCCTCCGATGCCTCTGTTCTGTTCCATTGGTCTATATCTCTGTTTTGGTACCAGTACCATGCTGTTTTGATTACTGTAGCCTTGTAGTATAGTTTGAAGTCTGGTAGCGTGATGCCTCCCGCTGTGTTCTTTTTGCTTAGAATTGACTTGGCTATGCGGGCTCTTTTTTGGTTCCATATGAAATTCATGGTGGTTTTTTCCAGTTCTGTGAAGAAATTCAATGGTAGTTTGATGGGGATAGCATTGATTGTGTAAATTACTTTGGGCAGTATAGCCATTTTCACGATATTGATTCTTCCTAACCACGAACATGGAATGTTTCTCCATCTGTTTGTGTCCTCTCTTATTTCATTGAGCAGTTGTTTGTAGTTTTCCTTAAAGAGGTCCCTTACATTCCTAGTGAGTTGTATTCCTAGGTATTTTATTTTCTTTGTAGCAATTGTGAATGGCAGTTCGTTCTTGATTTGGTTCTCTTTAAGTCTGTTATTGGTGTATAGGAATGCTTGTGATTTTTGCACATTGATTTTATATCCTGAGACTTTGCTGAAGTTGCTTATCAGTTGCAGGAGCTTTTGGGCTGAGGTGATGGGGTCTTCTAGGTATACTATCATGTCGTCTGCAAATAGAGACAATTTGGCTTCCACCTTTCCTATTTGAATACACTTTATTTCTTTTTCTTGCCTGATTGCTCTGGCTAGAACTTCCAGTACTATGTTGAATAGAAGTGGTGAGAGAGGGCATCCTTGTCTAGTGCCAGATTTCAAAGGGAATGCTTCCAGTTTTTGCCCATTAAGTATGATATTGGCTGTTGGTTTGTCATAAATAGCTTTTATTACTTTGAGATATGTTCCATCAATACCAAGTTTATTGAGGGTTTTTAGCATAAAGGGCTGTTGAATTTTGTCAAATGCCTTCTCTGCATCAATTGAGATAATCATGTGGTTTTTGTTTTTGCTTCTGTTTATGTGGTGAATTACATTTATAGACTTGCGTATGTTGAACCAGCCTTGCATCCCCGGGATAAATCCTACTTGATCATGATGGATAAGTTTTTTAATGTGCTGTTGCAATCGGTTTGCCAGTATTTTATTGAAGATTTTTGCATCTATGTTCATCATGGATATTGGCCTGAAGTTTTCTTTTCTTGTTGAGTCTCTGCCAGGTTTTGGTATCAGGATGATGTTGGTCTCATAAAATGATTTGGGAAGGGTTCCCTCTTTTTGGATTATTTGGAATAGTTTCAGAAGGAATGGTACCAGATCCTCTTTGTGTGTCTGGTAGAATTCGGCTGTGAACCCATCTGGACCTGGGCTTTTTTTGTGTGGTAGGCTCTTAATTGCTGCCTCAACTTCAGACCTTGTTATTGGTCTATTCATAGTTTCGGCTTCCTCCTGGTTTAGGCTTGGGAGGACACAGGCGTCCAGGAATTTATCCATTTCTTCCTGATTTACTGGTTTATGTGCATAGAGTTGTTTGTAGTATTCTCTGATGATGGTTTGAATTTCTGTGGAATCTGTGGTGATTTCCCCTTTATCGTTTTTTATTGCATCTATTTGGTTGTTCTCTCTCTTCTTTTTTATCAGTCTGGCTAGTGGTCTGTCTATTTTGTTGATCTTTTCGAAAAACCAGCTCTTAGATTTATTGATTTTTTGAAGGGTTTTTCTTGTCTCTATCTCCTTCAGTTCTGCTCTGATCTTAGTTATTTCTTGTCTTCGGCTAGGTTTTGAGCTTTTTTGATCTTGCTCCTCTAGCTCTTTCAATTTTGACGATAGGGTGTCAATTTTGGATCTCTCCACTCTTCTCATGTGGGCACTTATTGCTATATATTTTCCTCTACAGACTGCTTTAAATGTGTCCCAGAGATTCTGGTACGTTGTGTCTTCATTCTCATTGGTTTCAAAGAACTTCTTTATTTCTGCCTTCATTTCATTGTTTATCCAATCAACATTCAAGAGCCAATTGTTCAGTTTCCATGAAGCTGTGCGGTTCTGAGTTATTTTCTGAATTCTGAGTTCCAACTTGATTGCACTATGGTCTGAGAGACTGTTTGTTATGATTTCAGTTGTTTTGCATTTGCTGAGGAGTGCTTTACTTCCAATTATGTGGTCAATTTTGGAGTAGGTGTGATGTGGTGCTGAGAAGAATGTATATTCTGTGGATTTGGGGTGGAGAGTTCTGTAAATGTCTATCAGGTTTGCTTGTTCCAGGTCTGAGTTCAAGTCCTGGATATCCTTGTTAATTTTCTGTCTGGTTGATCTGTCTGCTATTGACAGTGGAGTGTTAAAGTCTCCCACTATTATTGTGTGGGAGTCTAAGTCCCTTTGTAAGTCATTAAGAACTTGCCTTATATAACTGGGTGCTCCTACATTGGGTCCATATATATTTAGAATCGTTATCTCTTCTTGTTGTATCGATCCTTTTACCATTATGTAATGACCTTCTTTGTCCCTTTTGATCTTTGTTACTTTAAAGTCTATTTTATCAGAGATGAGAATTGCAACTCCTGCTTTTTTTTGCTCTCCATTTGCTTGGTAAATCTTCCTCCATCCCTTTATTTTGAGCCTTTGTGTATCTTTGCATGTGAGGTGGGTTTCCTGGATACAGCACACCGATGGGTTTTGGTTTTTTATCCAATTTGCCAGTCTGTGTCTTTTGATTGGTGCATTTAGCCCATTTACATTCAGGGTTAATATTGTTATGTGTGAATTTGATACTGCCATTTTGATGCTAGCTGGCTGTTTTGCCCGTTGGTTCGTGTACATTCTTCATTTTGTTGATGGTCTTTAGCATTTGGTATGCTTTTAGAATGGCTGGAACTGGTTGTTTCTTTCTATGTGTAGTGCCTCTTTCAGGAGCTCTTGTAAAGCAGGCCTAGTGGTGACAAAATCTCTGAGTACTTGCTTGTTCGTGAAGGATTTTATTTTTCCTTCACTTATGAAGCTCAGTTTCGCTGGATATGAAATTCTGGGTTGAAAGCTCTTTTCTTTAAGGATGTTGAATATTGGCCCCCACTCTCTTCTGGCTTGTAGAGTCTCTGCTGAGAGATCTGCTGTGAGTCTGATGGGCTTCCCTTTGTGGGTGACCCGACCTTTCTCTCTGGCTGCCCTTAGTATTTTCTCCTTTGTTTCAACCCTGGTGAATCTGACGATTATGTGCCTTGGGGTTGCTCTTCTTGCAGAGTATCTTTGTGGTGTTCTCTGTATTTCCTGGAGTTGAGTATTGACCTGTCTTGCTAGGTTGGGGAAATTTTCCTGGATAATATCCTGAAGAGTGTTTTCCAGCTTGGATTCATTCTCTTCGTCACTTTCTGGTACACCTATCAAACGTAGGTTGGGTCTCTTCACATAGTCCCACATTTCTTGGAGATTCTATTTTTAGTTTTCTAAAGAATATGTCCAGTACTGACTCATACTCTCTGCCAAGAAGATACTGTATTTAAACCTATCTTGTCATGATTTTTTTTAAGTATTAATCTTTTCACATACCTAAGTGTACTTTTATTATACATCTTTCTATTCTCGACCTGTTAAATTATTACATTTTTAAAATCACCTTTAATGTTTTCTCCTGACTTGAACTTTGGTTTTTCTGCTAGTTTAATAAATATAAGCTTTTACCTTCAGAGAAAATGAGAATGTAATTGCTGCTATGGATCAGGGTCAACAATAAAATTCATGGTCTAAAGATTTCCAGAATGTATACAAATATTCAAAGAATTATTCAATATTATTCAATTTTTTTTTTTTTTTTTTTTTTTTTTTTTTTTTTTTTTATTGCATTATAGCTTTGGGGGTACATGTGCAGAACGAGCAAGATAGTTGCATAGGTACACACATGGCAGTGTGCTTTGCTGCTTTCCTCCCCTTCACCCACACTTGGTATTCATCCCCAGGCTATCCCCCCCAGCACCCCCCGCTGTCCCTCCCCAATTTCCCCCAACAGTCCCCAGTGTATAGTAGACCGGCCTCTCTGTGTCCACATGTTCTCATTTTTCTCACCCACCTATGAGCGAGTATATGCGGTATTTCTTTTTCTGTTCTTGTGTCAGTTTGCTGAGAATGATGTTCTCCAGATTCATCCATGTCCCTACAAAGGACACAAACTCATCATTTTTGATTGCTGCATAATATTCCATGGTGTATATGTGCCACATTTTCCCAGTCCAGTCTATCATCGTTGGGCATTTGGGTTGGTTCCAGGTCTTTGCTATTGTAAACAGTGCTGCAATGAACATTCGTGTGCATGTGTCCTTATAGTAGAACGATTTATAATCCTTTGGATAGATACCCAGTAATGGGATTGCTGGGTCAAATGGAATTTCTATTTCTAGGTCCCTTATTCAATTTTTAAATAAAGAAAATGAAAATATATGAAAAACATGTCTTTCAGAAGCATATTTGTTTGTGTATAGCATACAGATAATTAAATGTAGAGTAAAGGTTAATGGTTAATTATCTATGGGCTTGTTAAGCTGAAGAAAGATTTTTGAAATGCATTAAACAAACAGGAGAATCCTTTGTTCCTATTTCATTAATTCCACTATTAGAAGACAATGTTAAAAATTCAGTGTTTAGTTCCATATGAAATTCATGGTGGTTTTTTCCAGTTCTGTGAAGAAATTCAATGGTAGTTTGATGGGGATAGCATTGATTGTGTCAATTACTTTGGGTAGTATAGCCATTTTCACGATATTGATTCTTCCTAACCACGAACATGGAATGTTTCTCCATCTGTTTGTGTCCTCTCTTATTTTGTTGAGCAGTGGTTTGTAGTTTTCCTTAAAGATGTCCCTTACGTTCCTTGTGAGTTGTATTCCTAGGTATTTTATTTTCTTTGTAGCAATTGTGAATGGCAGTTCTTTCTTGATTTGGTTCTCTTTAAGTCTGTTATTGGTGTATAGGAATGCTTGTGATTTTTTCACATTGATTTTATATCCTGAGACTTTGTTGAAGTTGCTTATCAGTTTCAGGAGCTTTTGGGCTGAGGTGATGCGGTCTTCTAGGTATACTATCATGTTGTCTGCAAATAGAGACAATTTGGCTTCCATAGCCAAGTCAATTCTAAGCAAAAAGAACACAGCGGGAGGCATCACACTACCAGACTTCAAACTATACTACAAGGCTACAGTAATCAAAACAGCATGGTACTGGTACCAAAACAGAGATATAGACCAATGGAACAGAACAGAATCATCGGAGGCAACACAACATATCTACAACCATATAATCTTTGATAAACCAGACAAAAACAAGCAATGGGGATAGGATTCCCTATTTAATAAATGATGTTGGGCAAACTGGCTAGCCATGTGCAGAAAGCAGAAACTGGACCCCTTCCTGACACCTTACACTAAAATTAACTCCAGATGGATTAAAGACTTAAATGTAAGACCTGACACCATAAAAACCCTAGAAGAAAATCTAGGAAAAACCATTCAGGACATAGGAGTAGGCAAGGACTTCATGAATAAAACACCAAAAGCATTGGCAACAAAAGCCAAAATAGACAAATGGGACCTAATCAAACTCCACAGCTTCTGCATGGCAAAAGAGACAGTCACTAGAGTGAATCGGCAACCATCAAAATGGGAAAAAATCTTTGCAGTTTACACATCTGACAAAGGGCTGATATCCAGAATTTACAAAGAACTCAAACAGATTTACAGGAAAAAAACAAACAAGCCCATTCAAAAATGGGCAAAGGATATGAACAGACACTTTACAAAAGAAGACATACATGAGGCCAACAAACATATGAAAAAATGCTCATCATCACTGGTCATTAGAGAGATGCAAATCAAAACCACATTGAGATACCATCTCACGCCAGTTAGAATGGCGATCATTAAAAAATCTGGAGACAGCAGGTGCTGGAGAGGATGTGGAGAAATAGGAACACTCTTACACTGTTGGTGGGAGTGTAAATTAGTTCAACCATTGTGGAAGACAGTGTGGCGATTCCTCAGGGACCTAGAAATAGAAATTCCATTTGACCCAGCAATCCCATTACTGGGTATCTATCCAAAGGACTATAAATCGTTCTACTATAAGGACACATGCACACGAATGTTCATTGCAGCACTGTTTACAATAGCAAAGAACTGGAACCAACCCAAATGCCCAGCGATGATAGACTGGACTGGGAAAATGTGGCACATATACACCATGGAATATTATGCAGCAATCAAAAATGATGAGTTTGTGTCTTTGTAAGGACATGGATGAATCTGGAGAACATCATTCTCAACAAACTGACACAAGAACAGAAAAAGAAATACCGCATATACTCACTCACAGGTGGGTGAGAAAAATGAGAACACATGGACACAGAGAGGTGGTCTACTATACACTGGGGTCTATTGGGGGGGAATGGGGGAGGGACAGTGGGGGGGGCTGGGGAGGGATAGCCTGGGGATGAATGCCAAGGGTGGGTGAAGGGGAGGAAGGCAGCAAAACACACTGCCATGTGTGTGCCTATGCAACTATTTTGCACGTTCTGCACATGTACCCCGAAACCTATAATGCAATACAAATTAAAAAAAGAAATTCAGTGTTTAAACACATGTTTGAAATTTTTAAAAATAAAGAGAAAAAGTAAACTAATTTTAGTGATAGTTATGGGTCACACATTGACCTTTGAGTGGCATTTCCTAAACTCTCTGAGGCTCTTTTATCAGGAAATGAAAGTCCAGGGAGACCTCTAGTGTAATATTTCTAGTGCACTGTTTTCTACATATCAGCAAGCAATTTAGGTTCTTGGACACTGTACTACCAGAGTAATCACCCAATTCATCTTTTCTATGTTTCAATAATAAGTACCCGTGAAAAACCACACAGCTCAAAATTGCAAGCATATAATCCTCTAGAAATAAGTTTGACAACCAAAGCAACTTTAAGAGAATATAGTTCATATAAATTAAACAATGCACAAATAGTAAAGCAGCATCAATTCAGCCTCCAGAAAACTATCACAGAACATTTAAAGCCTGATTTATATCAGGATTTACTCTATGTATTTAAAACGTTTGCTTAACAAATAAACATATTTTAGATTAACATTTATTAAACCACTTAGGACAATAACAAAGTCCAAATATTTTAGGACATTACATATCATAAATAAAGTATACAGTATTTACTGATAAATACAATTGCATTAAGAACGTACTTTTTCAAATATCCTATAATTTAGAGCTTTTAGAATCACAGTTATTTATGTCCTTCTTTCAGAGATCTTTTGCTGTTTTACTCGTATTTTACATTTAATATATTTTATTTTGTTAACTGATGACAACTGATTACTCATTAATAGTAGTTTACCATATGTGCATTTTTAGAAATTATTTAAATGGAAAAATTTTATAATGCAACAGAAAGCAATATGACTACAATCCTTACATTTGATTTAGTAAATCTGCAAGGAAATATAGTAACAGAATAAAATCCTGCATCTAAATATACCATATATGATACCAATTATTTAAAAGCAATGCCTTTGTATCCTACTCTGTAACTTACTAACCTATTGTTAGCAACAGACTAGTCCTTTGATAATAATTCATGAAACTTAATTTAAATAATTCTCTTGCTAAGTTATTCATAAAATAGAAAGATGATAATGATGAATCCTGCTTAGTGTTTTTCACATGCCATTCAATACTTTGATGTATTTAAAAGTAATGATGAAAATGGATAAATATTCATTACGGTTTTTGATCTCCTAAATACAGACATTTTTATATCATTTAAAAATGTTAAATAGGGAGCTGTGTTTATATATTATTTAGATTATTCTAACGTAAAAAAATTTCAAATAATATGCAACTATGAAAAGGCCTAGAAATGTCCCCTGATATATAAAGCAAAACTTTAATTTTAAAAAAAGCCATACTAGAAAGTTTGAATTAGGATGAGCCAGTAAATTGCAAAGCAAATTAGAAATTACTTAAACCATCATATAGGAAAAAGATTATTCATGCTAAACATAGGCTTGTGCTAGAAGCAAATATTTCAGACTTAGTAATTTGATGATGGAACAGCTTTCTGTTGCTCTTGTTAATTCAGCATCTACAAACAAGTTGGCAATAATGTTTATTAGACAGTTTTTCAAAAATTGAAACTAATCAGCTAACTGTAAAGGCATTAGAGGAGTGCCTTCAAATTATTATGTGATAATCTTTACATGTATGTCTTTTGCGGTGTGGGTAAAACTCTAAACATATTGTTCTATTAGCTAATTAAAACTGATCAGAGGCCTCAGTTAATATGATTTTTTTGAGCAACCTTCAAAATCCACCCAGGACCCTGGCAAGATAAACCTAAAATAAATTACTTCCTTCTTTTTGGTCCCTTTCTGTGGTTCATGTGTCGCTTATTATAACCCTCACATCTCATCACTCAACCAAATGATGGCCATGGCAATTAAGTAACACATTTCCAAATGAATGGCAGGGTGATGTGATTAGGCTTTGTGTCCCCACCTAAATCTCATTTTGAATTATAATCCTCATAATCCCTATAGTCCCCTCATGTTAGGGAAGACCAGGTGGAGGCAGTTGGATTATGGGGGTGGTTTTCCCCATGCTATTTTTATGATAGTGAGTGAGTTATCATGAGATCTGATGGTTTTATAAGTGTTTGATAGTTCCTCCTGCATTCCTTCTTCCTGTTGCCTTGTGAAGAAGGTGCTTTGCTTCCCCTTCACTTTTTGCCATGACTGTGTTTCCTGAGGCCTCCCCAGCCATGCTGATTGTAAGTCAATTAAATCTCTTTCTCTTATAAATTACCCAGTCTCAGGCAGTACTTTATAGCAGTATAAAAACAGACTAATATACAGGGCAATAAGAAATATAAATAGAAAATAATAATAAAAAATTCAACTAAATGTAAAAATGGCATATCAAATGTGTGCAATGTGGCTAAATCTTCACAGTGAAATTTATATAATCATAAGCAAATCCTAGAAAAAGAGGACTTAAAAATGATTATAAAAGTATGTACACAAAAATTCAGAAAAGATAGCAAACAAAAAGCAAAGAAACTAGACAAATTATATAACAAATCTGCCAAAATTAATGAAATGAAAAGCAAATCTACATAGAAAATTGTGCTTCCCACAGAAAAGCAGCAATACCAAGATCTAAGAAAAACATAATTCATCAAAATTGAAAAAAAGAAGTGAATACTTTGAACAGTCTGTTAAGTAAAATAGAAACTATGACCATGATTTTGAAAAAAAATCTAAAGTATTTAGGACAAAATGTTCTCTCTTGTGAAATATATACAATATTGAAAAGACTTAAGAAATACCACCAATTTTCAATAAACTCCTTCAGAGAATATCAAAAGAAGTGATCTCCTCAATTTATATTATGAAATACTGTAATAAGGACTTTTATCAGGAAATAAATAACAGCATTCATGCAGATAGAAGTAACAATAGTAGATAAAATATTAATCAAGTTATAACAAGTGAATATACCATGACCATGTGGTACTTATTCTATAAATTCAAAAATAGTTTAGTATTCAATAACTAAGTAGAGAAAATAATATAATAAAATTAATAGACTGATGTGAAAATTTCTTTTATCGTGTGTATATATACATATGTGTGTATAACATGGTATTTTAATATATGTAAAAAAAAGTCTACTACAGTCAAGCAAACTAACATATCAATCATCCCACATAGTTACCATTTAAATATATTATTATTTTAAATGACAAAAAAAATTTATACATTTATGGTTAATAATGTGACATTTTTTCTATGTATATATTGTGCAATAAATAAACCAAGCTTATTAATATATCCATAACCTCACATACTTATTTTTTGTGAAGAGAACACTTCAAATTTCTCTTAGCATTTTTCAAATATACAACACATTATTTTTTTTAAACCATAGTCACCATGCTGTATAACTGACTTCCAGAATTTATTCATCCCATCTAACTCTTAAAGAGTAAGCTATACTTTTTAACCAACATCTTCCCAACACCCCCATTCTTCACCTCCAGGCCCTGGAAATCATCTACTCTCTGCTTCTCTGAGTTCAATTTTTAAAATTCTACATTTGTGTGAAATTAAGCAGTATTTGTCTCTCTTAGCTGGGTTGCTTTCACTAAGCATAGCATACTCCAGGTTCATCCATGTTGTTGCAAATAACTAGATCATCTTTTATATCTTTGGCTATTATGAATAATGCTGCCAGGAACATGGGAGTACAGAAATCTCTATGAGCTGCTGATTTAATTTTTTTTGGTTAAACTTAAAAGAGAAAATTGTGGATAATAGGATAGTTTCATTTTGATTTTTTAAGGAACCTCCAGACTGTTTTCCATAATGACTATACTAGTTTACATTCACACCAACAGTGTACAAGGATTGTCTTTGCCCCACATCCTTGCCAACACTTGTTACATCTTGTTGTTTTTATAGTAGTCATCCTAACAGGTGTGAGGTGATATCTCACTGTGGTTTTGATTTGCATTTCTCTTATGATTAATAATGACATTTCTCCAATGAAGACACATCCACCTTTCATACACCAGTTGAACATTTTTGTGTCTTCATCAGAGAAATGTCTACTCAGGTTTTTTGACAATTTTTAATGTTTATTTATTTTTTGCAATAGAGTTGTGTGATTTCCTAATATATTTGGGATATTGTTCTCTGTATATATGGTTCACAAACATTTTTTTCTGAATCCATGGGCTGCCTTTTAATTTTGATATTGTTTCCTTTGCTGTGTAGAAGCTTTTTTGTTTGATGTGGTCCCACTTGTTTATTTTTGCCTAAGATTTTAGTGTGATATCTAAAAATAAATCAGTACTAAGGCCCATATCAATGTGCTTCTCCCTATATTTTCTTTTAGAAGCTTTCTGGTTTTACATATTAGGTTTAAATCTTTAGTCTATTTTAAGTTGATATTTGTGTATGATGTAATATAGAGGTCTAATGGTCTAATTTCATTCTTCTGCATGTGGATATTCTCTTTTCTCAACCCAATTAAGTAAAAAGACTATTTTATCTCTGTTGTGTCTTCTTGATGCCCCTGTTGAAAAATCACTTAACTGTATATTCTCGAGTTTATTTCTGGGATCTCTATTGAAAATTCAATCTTTTGATGTATTATGGCAAAGACATTATAAGAAAAAAAAATGAATGTCAATTTCTTTTATGACCTTCCATGCCAGAGCTCTTTGTTGAACAAAATTTTTTAAAAAACCTCCCAAACTAAATATAGCAAATCATACCTGATAACATTTCAAACAAGAACAGCACATATCAGCCACGTTGATTTTATTCAAATAATATAAGGATAACTTAATATTCAAAGCTTGAACAGAAGTCATAAATTAATTTTAAAATGGAGGAAATCTTTTGGTCACCAAAGTAAATTCAGAAAACATGTTTATACAAACTTACCATATTTTTATGTTTAGAGTCTTAGAAGCAGAAAACCAAATACCTCATATTCTCACTTAGAAGTCAGAGCTAAACAGTGAGTACACAAGGACATCACAAGATGAAAATAAAAGACACTGGGGACTCAAAGGGAATATAGTTGGAAATGTGAGAGTTGAAAAATACCTGTTGGGTACAATGTTTACTATTCAGGTGATGGGTACACTAGAAGCCCAAACCCCACCATTATACAGTATATCCATGTAACAAACCTGCACATGTCCCCCCAAATATGAACAAATAAAAATATATTAAAAAATGAACGAAAGAAAACACAAAATTGCATATTTGAAAACAAATATAAACACTAGCTAAAAAATACTTGTTTCTCAGATACCTACAGCTGCAGTTTCAATGAGACATTGCCCTATAATGGATTTATATATTGGATATGTAGTTTTATTCAATCTTATTGTAGAAAGATATTTTCAATGAATATTCACTATACGTATTTGATTTAGTTGAAGGATATTATCATTTCACAACCTAATAAGCCTAAGCAATCTAGTAATTAATCATGAAACATCATTTAGAGAGGAATTGGGCAAATAAGGCATAAGATTACATAGAATTAAATTCTTTATTTCAATGTCTTGTCTTTAAAAAGTATATTGCCATACTCACCTGTATTATGTTAATAAAATATTCACATAATTTTTATTTTTACATATGGCAAATATATATTCAAATATCCATTAATAATATAATCATTTTAAATTAATATTCAGTAAGCTTCTATATAATGCTATTATTGAAAGATTTTAATTGCCTGGGTTGTCAGAAGGTGGAAAGGTTATATATAGTTCTTCAAAAAAGCACAGATATGTATGAGGATTCTCAAAGTCCTCTGTCAACTCTATGAATCTGTAATGTGATGCTTTATTTTGGAAAATATTGGTGACAAATTATTCCCAACAAATCACTTTGCATAAATACAAGTGTTGACTCTTAAGTAGTAAAACCGATTACATTTGTCACTTGTATATTCTTCCAAATGTCATTTCTTATTTCATGAAAATATCCTAGCATTCTAAATATGTAACTATATAGTTGCCACTGAATTAACAAAGAATTAAATTTATGTTTTAAATATCAGATATTTGATTTTCAAAAATATATATGCATATATTATCTATATTAGTGTGTGTGTCTGTGTATGTCAGAAGTAAGATAATTTGTAAGTCATAAATGAGTGATAGAGGATAGACTACCAATTGTTTCTTATGTTTTAGTGAAAAACAATTGTCTGCAATATTCTCTATCATCTACCAAACAGATAAATGGACATAATAAGGAAAAAGAATTTAAAATAGTGATTTGGTTTTCTCTTGTATAGTTAACCACCCCAATGCTCAATGGCTTAAAACAACCGTTTTGTTTATTAGTTCTTTATAGAAATGTGTCAGGGTTCCATGGAGGTACATTGCCACTGCTTCACTTTGCCTTAACAGGCATAGCTCAGTTGAAGGTGGAGGAACCACTTTTGAAAAGAGTTCACTCATATGGTTGACAAGTCGGTTCTGGCTGATGAATGCGACCTAACCTGAGGCTTGTTCTGAGCTTTTGCACAAGGCCTTATCTATGTGAGTAATTTAAGCTTCTTGCTACATAATTGTCTTTGGCTAACTAAACTTATTAGGTGGTTGCCCCTAGATAGCAAAAACAAGCTGCTGGACTAAGTAATTCTAAGTAAGTCTTTCTTAAGACTTACTTTAGAAACTTTTACAATACTCTTTGTGTTAGTTGCTGTTGATTAAATGAGTCACATAGTCAGGTGATGGTTTAAGCTATTATGTGAAGACCAGGAAGCATGTTTCCTTAGGGGCCAACAAAACAAGGTTATTTCAGGCTAAGATACAACCCCTAATGATTCATGTTTTTCTTGCCTTTTTTCTAATATTCTCAAAGTACCATTTCATTATGGCATCAGCTCAACCTTGAGGCCTGTGATATCATCTAAATCAAGTCCAAGAAACAAAGAAAGTTCCTCAAGCACAGATTCTTTTAACTTAAAAGTTAAAGCCAGTGAACTTAGAAGAAAATTCATTCCCTCTCTAGAAATAAAAAATATAATGCTGAGTTAGTGACAAGAACAAAAATATATATATTTCCATTCAAAATGGCAGACAATGGGGGCTTGTAGCTGTAGGTTCATAAGGATTCTGAAAAGCAGTCATCAGTTTTATTTTTTTTCAGTCTCAGTTCTATCACCAGGGAATTGTTCTTCAAGATGACCAGCTTGATCTCTGAGTAATTCTTCATTTTCAGAAAGAAATGACCCATGTTTCCAGACGAATAGCTTTCTTAACCTGGTTTTTACCTACAAAAGTACTGAAGAAAAACATAGGTGACAGTGGGAGGAAGTGCACGTAAATATGTGTATTCATTTGATCAATTTCAAGTAGACAGTTGACTTTTCAAATAAAATACTATGAAGAAAAATATAAACAGCAGGAGCAAATAAATGTGGAAATTGCTAAAACAAGAGATAGAAATAAGTTGAATATAGCAAAAATAAATGCATTTTACAAATCAAATTATAAACCTAAAATAACGTTTTGTTTTGTTTTGTTTTGTTTTGAGACAGAGTCTTGTTCTGTCACCAGGCACCAGGCTGGAGTGCAGAGGTGCCATCTTGGCTCACTGCAATCTCCGCCTCCTGGGATCAAGCAATTCTCCTGCCTCAGCCTCTGGAGTAGCTGGGACTACAGGCGCATGCCACCACACCCTGCTAATTTTTGTATTTTTTAGTAGTGACGGGGTTTCACCATGTTGGCCCGGATGGTCTCTATCTCTTGACCTCTTGATCTGCTCTCCTCAGCCTCCCAAAGTGCTAGGATTACAGGCGTAAGCCATCATCCCCTGCCTAAAATAACATTCTTATAAGCAGAGACTCTTATTATTACACTTCATCAAGTGCTGAATAGATCCCAGTGATTCGAATTAGACAGAATTAAGAGAAAATTAGTCAAGTTAAAATAAATCCTAACAAATGACAAAATAGTTCTCTTTATTTAGAAATGTGATAACAATATTTTGATTTGTTTTTATTTTTCTCAACAGTGATACCAAAATGAAGTGTTTATATATTCCCTAGCCACTAGAAAAATCTGAAGTGTTGACATGCTTGCTTTTGAGTACTTCTAAAACACAATCAAAATGAAAATCTGCCTTTACACAACTGAATTTTAAGTTACCCAATAGACCTTTAAAATAATATAATTTTCAGTTCTTTTTTTTTTAACTTTTATTTGATGTTCAGGGATATATGTGCAGGTTTGTTACATATGTAAATTTGTGTCAGAGGAGTTTGTTTACAGATTAATATTTCATCACCCAGGTATTAAGCCTAGTACCCATTAGTTATTTTATTCTGATACTCTCTCTCCTCCAATCCTCTACTCTCTGATAGGCCTTAGAGTGTGTTGTTTCCCTCTATATTTCCATGTGTTCTCATCATTTATCTCCCATTTGTAAGTAAGGACATGCAGTATGTGGTTTACTGTCCCTGTGTTAATTTGCTAAAAATAATTGCCTTTAGTACCATCCATGCCCTGCAAAGGACTTGATAGCATTCTGTTTTCCAATTGCATCGTATCCCATGGTGTCTATGTTCCACGTTTTATTTATCCAGTCTATCATTGATTGAAATTTTGGTAGATTCTATGTCTTTGCTATTGTTAATAGTGCTGCAATTAATATATGTTTGCATGTGTCTTTATCATAGAATGATTTATATTCTTTTGGGTATCTTCCCAGTAATAGGATAACTATAACATATGACAGAGGTCTAATATCTGTAATCTAAAGGGAATTTAAACAAATTTATAAGTAAAAAATCAACCCCATTAAAAAGTGGGAAAGAACATGAACAGTCACTTCTCAAAAGAAGACATACATGCAGCCAAAAATCATATGAAAGAAAGCTCAACATGACTGATCATTAGAGAAATGCAAATAAAAACCAAAATGAGATATGATCTAACCCCAGTCAGAATGGCTATTATTAAAAAGTCGAAAAAATAACAGAATCTGGTGAGGTTGTGGAGAAAAAGGGACTCTTAACACACTGTTGGTGGGAGTATAAATTACTTCAACCATTATGAAAGATAATGTGATGATTCCTCAAGGACCTAAAAACAGAATTTGTAATTTTTAAAAGAAATTTGCTCACTGAAATTTATCTGTATGTAACAGCTAGATATGGCCCTCCCAATAATAAGTTTTGTACATTCAAGAGAAAGAATATGTCCACTCCAATATTTACTAGCCATATACTACTAAGATAAATAGGTAACCAGAGTTTACTCTTCACTGATTTAGGGAAACCTATATATTAATTCAGGAAAGTTACTTTCAACAGTTTTAGTTCATTTTTCTCTACTAATGATATACTAATGATATATAATGTATTTCAATTTTTACATTTTAATTAAAGTTAATGATAATTAAGCTCATATTTTAATTAGTCAATAAAATTACTATTTCTAATATAATAAATTCTGCATTCTGTATAATAAAATTACTTCTATTCTTCACTGTGTATAGTTTTTCCCTCAATCTAGTGAAAATGCTCACTTTATATAAACAAGGGGAATTATTTATTTAGAATCTCAGTGTTATTATCTCTAAAACTCTACCTAATCAAATTGAATTCAGTCGTGTCTACATCATCATCTCCAATTTGAGGAAATACATTTCTTTACTAAGAGAAGAAAAAGAGACATCCTTAGTAATAGTACACTGTTCTTAAAGATAAATACAAGATGGAGAAGAGTTGATATATTTTTCCCTATTTTTTTTTAATCTCTTTATACAAGATGGAGAAGAGCTGGTATTGTTTTTCTCCCATAACTGCTCACAAATGTCTCTTAAGATTTATCTTTTACTAGTTATTCTAAATATTCAGAATTTATATGAAGAAATTTAAAGACTGGGCACATTTAGTTGTTGTACTTGGGGTCATGCCACACTGAAATCATCTCACTAAATCCCTTTGCTCTGCTTCTATGCTCTCCAAACATGTCAGTTTCAATAAAAATAGTTTAATTCAACTGTTTTTTGCCTAAAAAGTATAAAGGAGGAGGAGAAATAAACAATGTCTTAGACAACAGAACTGAATTTTAGGATTCAGGAAAAGCTGGATGCAGTTGTCTGTTCTCCAGTCATCTCCATTTAGCCAGCCTCTTACTATGCGGCAGAAAGAACACTGGCTTATGTTCTGTCATGTAAACAACAAATGAGATGACCAAGGTCATCTCACTTTTCATTGTTTCCAACAGAAATTTCAGGGCTTCATCTCATTTGTCTAGTTTGAATCACATGCTTGTTCTGGAATCTACAGCTAGGGTTGGGAATAGGCAAAAGAGTGTAATGCACATCTATTACATTACAACACAATCTTCATGAGATCAGTGGTCATATCTTTATATATCACTGTACTCCAAACATCTTAAAACACTGCTTTTCACATTGTAGGTGCGCCATAAACATTTTTGTAAGGGATAAAATTTAAAATATTAACCTCCAAGCCTAGGTCAAGAATTCACTCTTGGATCTGGGGAATTGGGTTGGGTACCCTTACAATAATAGATAAAGAAATGGTGGGATGTTCTTAAGAACTCAAAATACTGTAATAAAAAGTAAAAAGTGTGCAAGGTTTACAAAAATGAAACAACAAATATTCATTAAACTAAAAATAAAGATTGTCTTACGCAGAGAGAATGGCTTGATCACTCACTGGGAAGATAACATGTCCATTGCTCATATTAAAGATGGTCTTTTACTAAAATGTAAAAATAGGCATTCTATTTTTTCTTTTACATTAAATTATTATTTTTGAGATTATCTTGAATCAGGTTCTAGTAACTTTACACAAGTGAATATATTAATGATAAACATGTTTCGCTTAATAGAGTTGAGACACTGACATTGAACTATATACAATAAGTAAACCAAGGAACTGTTACAGTGATTAGTTAAGGACCAAAGTTACTAAGTGTTTTATAGTTCAACATAAATATTGAAATATAAGAAATCCAAAAGAAGTTGATTTCAAAATGAGTTATGAAGAATTTCAGTAAATTTTGAAAGTTCTTTTTATTTGTTAATGCTGGATATAAAATTGGCTTTAAGTCTAAATTCTCCCTTGGTAAATACTCAAAGAGATTCATTCATGACAGGAAGAAAAGTTCAAGAAAAAAATAACTTTAAAATAAATATTTAGGCAAAAAAGTATGTATATAACTTTAGGGAGAACATAATTGCAAATTGGGTATAAAAATTATGGGTATTTATAGTCGGTGTCAGAAGCTCATGATATTTATAAGTTTGACAGTATTGTCAGTCTTAATGTATATTCAGGGAAAATTACAGACAATGTAGCATAGATACAGTTTCAGGTCTGGCACTAACCATTTAACCTTGAAATCATTTAGCCTTTCTTTCTTCCATTTTCCCTATGCTGTCAATCACAAATAAATTTTTACCCATCACCTTTTATTTTGAAAATATGAAAGAATAGAACTGAAATCACATTTATAAATTGTAGAAATATTTGCAACATCAGCACAAATTTTTGTTACAATAGGCAATAATTTTTAAGTCATGTCTATCAAAGAGATGTCCACAAGTATATACATTTTAATCTTTGTAATTCTAATGAATCATTTGCATTTATGTCAGTTAGGAATTGAAACTTCGGATCCTCTACTGTCAGCTTTGATCCATTTAAATGAAAATTTACATAGGTACAAGAATGACTTATACTTACACATTTTAAAACTGATATTCCTTGTTCTAGGAGATAAAAAACAAACTACTGGAGAACAAACAATTAATTATTTTTAATTAAAACATATTTCCTTTAAAATGAACAATAGTAAATATGCAAATTACAGCCTAGAAGGATACTGAGTATATCACCAACTTACTAATATAGTTAATCAGAGAGACCCTAACTTATTTAAAGTTTACTAAATTATATATTTCTTTGTAGCTTATAATATTTGCCGTTCCTCTTTTCATAAAGAAAATAAGCTTAACAACAAAAAAAAAAACAAAAGCCAAACAAAATGTCACACACTTTAACACCTACACGTATCCATGTTACTATTTTTTTGAAATTTATTATGTAAATACTTGTATATATTTAAAAATAATAATCTATTAAAGATACAACATTTTACTCTGTATTTTGAGTTTAACATATAATGAATATTTTTAAACATCAATTCAGAATTGTGGCATTTTCATCTAAATTATGCTTCTCTTGATTTTTCTGTTGTTTTTCCTCTAGTTGATTTCTACAGGTTGGAGGTTTTTTTTTTTTTTTTTCAAAACTTTATTCTGTTTCTCATCTAATGTCCCACTTGCTCCTCAAGATCTCATCCATTCCAGTCTAGTACCTATGCAACTATCTTGCATGTTCTGCACATGTACCCCAAAACCTATAATGCAATAAAAATTAAAAAAAAAAAAATCTCATCCATCCCATTGCTTAGAATACTATTCACAACCTGAACATCCCAAAATTTGCATATTTGGAATAGAATTATAGAATTCTCTTCTATATGTTCTAGTTTATTTATGCAGTGATGTCCTGCATAATGACATTACAGTCAACAATGAACTGCATACACAATGGTACTCTTATAAGCTTATAAGAATATAATAACACATTTTTACTTTTTATCATATTCTACATTTTATATGTTTAGATTTGTTTCGATACACAAATACTTACCATTGTATTACAATTGCCTACAGATTTTGGTATAGTAACATGCTGTACAGGTTTGTAGCATAGGAGCAATAGACCGTATCATCTAGCCTAGGTGTGTAGCAGGCAATATTCTCTAGGTTTGAATAAGTACACTCTATAATGTTTAAACAATGATGAAATTGCCTAATGACACATTTCTCAGAATGTTTTTCCATTGTTAAGCAACGCAAGACTCTCTCTCTATGAGTATGTGCATATATACCATCTCTATTGGATATTCTTATGTGCGATTTAAATTTAACTGTCTAAATTTAAACTGAAAATTTTCAAATCTGCACCTCTTAGGTACAGTAAATCACCACTCCATGCACATGTTTTGAGTACTATAAATCTGGAAATCACTAATCATATTACTTCTATTATGCCATGAATATTCAATTTATTACCACATATTATAATACATGCTTATTATATCCTTGATCTTTCTGCTCCCCCATTTTGAGTGACCGTGCCTTCTCTCCAGGCCTAGGAGACAGTTTCCTAAGTTGTTTCTTTGCTCTTACCTTGCCATGCCAAACTATTTTTCCTTGAATAGCCAAAGTCATGAATTTAAAAATCAAATTAGTCATTTCTAATTCAGTCTTCTTTCACATCATTTAATATGCTCTAGTCTTTGTCACCTTTGCACATGCTGATTACTATCAGAGCTGTTCTTTCCTGGAACTCTTCCAAGACTTTAATTCTGCGTTTAAATTTCAATTTACCTTTAATTTTCTCAGCGAACCCTTTGCTAATCCCACATTTTTTTCTTACATTGGGAGTTTTTCATTTATTCATATTTATTATACCAAATATAAGTGAGCAACATTTAGCTCTTATTTGTTCACTTATATCTGGCCCCAACACAGTACCTGGAACAACAATTCTTTGTTTAATTAATAATATGAGGTCATTATTTATTGAACTCCTACAAAGAAACATCTAGGATGATTTCTCAGTCATTATGTGATACATTGTCACATGATTATCTGCTATAGACTGAATAGACAAATTCATATGTTGAAGCTTCAATATCACCCTTGTGACTACATTGGAGTCAGGGCCTTTAAAAAGTGATAAACATTAAATAGCGTCATAAAGGTGGAAACTTCATCTAATATAAAGAGTGTCCTTATCAGAAGAGATGAACCTGCTATCCCTCCTCATATGCACAAACATGTATACAATAGATGGCTGTGATGTGTACGCAAGAATGAAAACTTTCACTGGAACTTGACCAAGTTGGCACAACAATCTTGGCACTTCCAATCTCCAGACTATAAGATAATGAATTTCTGTTGTTTACAACACACAGTCTATGGTGTTTTATAATAGCAGTCTGAACTAACTCAGATAGGTTTTGATACTGAGAAATGGATTACTGCTGTGGAAGCAGTCTTTGAACTGGATAATGGGTAGAGACTAGAAGAGTTTTTGAAGTATATGCCAGAAATATGGATGTTAATGGTGATTCTGGTGAGGTCTCAGATGAAAATGAAGAATAGGTTTTTGGAAACTAGAGAAAAAGCAATCCTTGTTACAAAGTGGCATAGAACTTGACTGAATGGTTCTAGTTTATATTTTAAGTTCTGGGGTACACGTGTAGACCATGCAGGATTGTTACATAGGTATACACATGCCATGGTGGTTTGCTGCATCCATGCCCCCATCATCTACATCAGGTATTTTTCCTAAAGTTATCCCTTCCCAATCCCCCCAACCCCTGTGTAAGTGGAAGTAGCAAGCAATGAAGTGGGATAGTTAACTATGGAGATTTGTAAGAAAGTGTTGAAGGAGTAACTTGGTTCCTTCTGACTACTAATAGTAAAATGCAAAATGAGAGAGATGAATTGAAGAAAAATTTGTTAACAATGACAGCAACAACAATAACAACAAAAACAGAACATAAATACTTGGGAATGTTTCAGCCTATCTGTATAGCACAAAATGAGAAATCTTGTTTTGAAGAGACAACGCTAAGATGTGGCTGAGCAATTGTTTGATAAAGACATTACAGTTCAACTCATGGAGTTAACCATTTCAGCAGAAGTCAGAAATAGAAATAAGATTACACCAGCAAGTGCTGCCAGTTTGAACTAAAGGGGATGGAGAACATGGGACAGAATAAAGAAAAGCTGTCAAGACTTTTTGGGTTCTACCACAGTAAATCTTAAATCTATTTGGCTGGAAATGTAGACCGTTCTTCCAAGAAAGGAAAAGTAGTCCCAAAGGTGATTCTGAGATCATCAGAGATATCACTCCTGCCACAGGCTTAGAGGCTCCCTTGTTTCTGTAGGACACCAGGACCGCATCATGGGCTTAGGGAGTGGAGCTGCCCCATAGGAAGCCATACGGGTAGGTTTCTCACAGAGGACTGAAGAAACAAGACTTCCTTGTACAGCTATGGGGTTGACTGTGTCTCCAGTAGGCCTGGAGCATAATATTAAACCAAAGAGTGTTATTAAAGCCTTAATATCTATGAAAATTTATCTTGCTAGTTATTTGAGACCCTTCGTCCACACTTTTTTTCTCCTTATTTTTGCTTTTTGGAATATGAATATTAATCCTATGCCTGCCCCACCACTGCACTTGGGAAACACATACTTTGTCTGGTTTTACAGTTTTATAACAAGAAAGAAATTTACATCAGAATAAACCATAGTTTGAGTCTTCACTTTGATTCGATGGTATTTAGATGATGCTATGTACTTTAAAATTTAGCGTTTATGATGAAATCAGTAAAAATATTTTGGGATTGTTGGGATGAAACAAATATGTTTTGCCTATGAAAAGGACATAGATTTGGGAGAGCCAGGGGCAGAATACTACAAATTTAATTGCTTACCCCACAATTCATATATTGAAGCCCTAACCCTTCATGTGACTGTAATGGGCATAGGGTCTTTATGTATGTGATTAAGTTTAAGTGAGATCATAAGCATGACATCCTAATCCGATATAGTTATGATCCATTAAAAAGAGACACCAGACAACTTGCTCTTTTGCCCTTTCCATGCACACAAATTGAGGTAGAATCATGTGAGTACATGGCAAGAAGGGTGATCTGCAAACCAGCAAGAGACCCTTCCTTAGAATGCAACCATGCTGGCACTCTGATCTTGGACTTCCAGCCTCTAGAACTGTGAAAAAACAAATCTCTGTTTAAGCTCCAGTCTGTGGTGTTTTATTCTGGTAGTCCAGGCTAACTGATATATTACCTTAAGTCCATGCAAATCATCTAGGCTCTAGCAGAGACTATTTACAAGATTACATTGTTGAACCAGCAATTTGAAGATATTTTTATACTTAGCAAAGTAGGTTAAGCTTCCTCAGCGATCACATTATTTATAAGACGATTATTAAAAAAAAAAAACACACAAAATTCACAAGATGTTACTATAATAAACGTAAAAGAGCATAAAGCTTAATGAGCTGCACATAGCAGACACAGAATTAGGTAAACCCATTAATTCAATGAAGAATGTTGGTTCATAATCACCTAGTTGCTTTTTTCCCCCAAGATTGAAGTTAACTTATTATTAATGTTTTCTCATTTCATTTATATAATAACATTGAACCTGAAAACTTACATTTGTCAGCTATCTGGTGTGATTATTTTTAAAAAGGAAATCAGCATAGAAAATGTCAGATATAATATGTTGTAGCTTCAACTTTCAAGTAAGATAACCTAAATAAATATAAATGATATTCTACATGGGATTTTATTTTTGAATAATTTTCTAAACATAAAATGGATCAATATGTTCAGTGTTTAAATTCCAATTCATTCAAGCATTTCTGATAAATTTTGTTATTTTACATTATTCCTTGGTCTCTTAAGCATAGTCAGATGAAAAAGAAATTTATTAGTGAAATTATGCATTAAAACATAGCAACAAACAATTAATAAAATTAAATATTTTCTTGTTTTTTTTTTTTTTTTTTTTTTTTTTTTTGAGATCGAGTTTCGCTCTTGTTACCCAGGCTGGAGTGCAATGGCGCGATCTCGGCTCATTGCAACCTCCGCCTCCTGGGTTCAGGCAATTCTCCTGCCTCAGCGTCCTGAGTAGCTGGGATTACAGGCACGCGCCACCATGCCCAGCTAATTTTTTGTATTTTTAGTAGAGACGGGGTTTCACCATGTTGACCAGGATGGTCTCGATCTCTTGACCTTGTGATCCACCCGCCTCGGCCTCCCAAAGTGCTGGGATTACAGGCTTGAGCCACCGCGCCCGACATTTTCTTACTTTTTTATTTTGTAAGATGCTTATTAAAAAAAGTCTGAGAAGTCAGGAATATGTTCAGTTGCTTATACACAAATAGTTTATGATAGTAATATGCTCATTTAAAGCACATTAAATGATTTTTACTAACATCAAGTAATTTGTTAATGTGACATTACCCTAATATGAAGTTATCAACAAAAAAATTAATAAGTACATGATGAACGCAAATAGGCTTTGCACTAGAGATTAATATAGTAAACACTGTTGTTGTTTTTAATAAGTAACATGATACTAGAAGCAATTTTCACAAGATAAATTCTTATTCCCAAATATAGGGTTTCACTGGCTAAATAATACATTTTATCAAGCACATAAAGATTTAGGTTACTCCCCACCATTGCCCGCCTCTCACTTCTCAGGGTGTCTACTTCCTACCATGTTCTATAAATAATATAGACAGAGATAAAGTAGAAATAGAAATAATTATATGTTTATGTAGTCAGCAATGTTAATATTTCTCTTTCTATTGGTTTTCTCCCTTGCATATCTCAGATTACTACTTAGTTTTTATTATTACTTTTGCATGTCCTTCATTTATCTCTTCTTCCTTCTGTTTTCTATCCAAGGTCATAAACAGACTTCTGCAGAAAACTATTTAAATATGCTGTGTTACAGTAAGACTACTTACTAGCTAAAGCTACCTTCCTGTCAAGTTGGTTTGCACCACAGAAGAAGGTGTTAGAAAGCCACTGAATAAATGGGAATATTTGCAGTCATAATAAATTCCTTTTCTATTTTTCTAATTTATCTATTCAATTCTGTTGACTATCTTCTTTACTTTGAGATTTTTTTTTTCTTATTCAGTACTTGTTATGGCCTCTTACTGTTGTCATCTTGCTGACTTGACCTACACTTCACTCTAGTGAAACACATTCAAATTATATATAGAGAGTGAAACACGTTCAAATTATATATGTGTGTATATATATACGTATATATATGTATATATTTTAATTTTTCAGTGCTACTTGTTAACAATCTGATCCATGATATATTCCTACAAATTCTGATCCTCTAATCCCCAGATGCTCAGTCTGTCCTGATTTATGCCTAGCAAACCTCAATTTAATTAGCTCAAGTTGACTCCTTGAATTAAGAGTAAACAGGGATACTCATAGCCTTGTTTAGTCCCAAGAGAAACTTTGCTTATGTGAAAGGCAAGAGAGATTTATATACTCTATATATGTTATATCGTTAAATACAAATGAATATATGTAAATCTAGACACTTATGAGCATTTTCCTAAAAATGATAGAGATGCAAATGAATAGAAGCTGAATTGTGTCTCTGAATAAATGAAACAACATAAATTTAATTGGAATATCTTATAAGATAGAATGCATTATAATGAGAATGTGGAAGAAGTTTTTCTCAATGTTTAAGTAGGTTTTTAGTATGTTCTAATAAAATTACTGAACATTATTCAAATACCAAAAACAAATGTGGAGTAGCCAAATAAAATTAGTTGTATAAAGTAGTTAAGAGAGAAAGTGAAAATGCCATCACACACTGGTGTATCTTTTTTGTAAATAGTCTTTGGCACAGTTTTTATAAAATGTTCCTTTCCACATGAAATTTTAGTTATTCGTTTTTTTCCTGCATAGTCGAATATTGCTCCATTATACCTCCAAAAATGTCTGTTGAAATTTGATTACCATGTTTTTGTTCGTTGAAAAACAGCTAAAACAACACAGAACACTTAATTTTCTTGATGTACTTTTAATTTTCAGAAGCACCTAAAAGACATAAAGGAATAACAGATGAAGCCAGAAATACTCTGTTTACCTGAAGCTATCAAAATAGAAAGTTGGACACTATTTAGCTATTGGAATAAAGGAATTCAGTGTGACGTATGAAAAGAACAGTACCTTCTTGTGAATATATTTGCCCCATTTTGGAGACTTTACTGGACATGAAAGTGAAGGTAGTATAAAAGTTGTAAAATAGAAACAATAAAATGTAGTTATGAAATTTACTTCATAACAGATGATCAAGAGAAACATCATTGAGCCCAACATGGGAAATAGTGGTATCTATTAAGACATTTAAAACATGGCATTTATAGACAAAATAACGTAATCTAAATTTCACTATTCATATAAAAGAAATTTTTACAATTAAAATTAAATAATGGGAGAAAAACTACAGTGTATAAAATGACAGTTCTAATAGATATCTGTTCAATTTTTAAAACAAATATTTATTAAGCATCCACTACCACTGAGGGATATGAAAATGAAAGGGACACAGTTTCGTTTCTTACATAATCCGAGTAAGCTAGAAAAACAGAAAAGCAAATAGGAAAGTACAGATAAAGGGTAAATAGTAACCACTTGCACATTAGTTAAGGGTGAGGCAAGTGCAAATGCAGAAAAATGTAAAAAGCATGAAACAAATAAAGAACTGCAGGTCATTCAATGTGGCTAACATACAGTGTAAATGGGAATAATATCACCCTTGCTTCTTATTCTGTCTCTGACCTTTAAAAAAAAAAAAACAAAAATGTACTTAGCTTAATTTGGCAGACCCGTGCCCTTTTCTGGGAAATAATGAGAACTAAATAAACCCTTTAGAATTTCTTCCAGCTCCATTTTTTACTCTTATTTATTTCAAAATATTTGCTTAAAATTCCACCACAGACTAAATCTTGTCCCTTTGATTCTTATATAACATGTAAAACATATGACATATAATTGCATGTAAATGTATTTAGTAAGTACATATTAATACATCAATCACCTGTAAATATTGCATACATAATGTGTGTTTGTGGGTGCATGCTAAGCCAAAGCTAATCCTAATAAAATTTTAACATCCGTATATTTTATCCTTGACATCCTTTCCCATGGCTTTGATTGATTTTTTCTCCTAACAACAAGGATGTGATATTTTCTAGATGCCACTTGCACAAAACCTCACTTCGCTGTGCCACTGATAGTGGTATCCCAAAATCCTGACCTAGCCACCTTCTCATCTATCATAACATGCATTTCCTCTAACCCAGTCTCTCATTAGTAAATATTCAGTGTCAACTAAATACAGCAACTACGTTGATGAGAATTCACTGCAAAATGATTGAACAAGAGATTTCTGAAATAGTTATCTATTCAATTGTACATTTCCCAGGGATGGAATGAGTTCTAATGATTAGTGGTAGAATACATTTAAGGTGCCAGAGTTTTCCCAAGGATTTCCTCTTACGTTCCATGAAAACATCCATGTATCAAGTTGAATGAAAAATCGGTCCGAATGTATATAACATGAAGAAGACAGAAAGAGATATCTACAGAGGTCAGCTCATCAGAAGATAGGGACTATCTTGAGTTTCTAGTTTTATAAAGCTCTGTAATCCAAGTTTACCCTATATTTCACATGCTCAGTTTCTACATCTATTGGAGTAGAAACTCAACAAACTATAGAATTACTGTCAGAAATGTATAAAAAAACACTTTTGAAGGCTCTCTATGGAATCTACAGTATTATATAATTGAAACATTTTAGTATTTGATGATATATTACAAACACATGAAACATTTAGGACCAATATATCAGGAGAAACTGGCAGAAAAAAAAATTTATTTTATTTTTCTTTGTTCAAGATGTCTTCTTTGAAGAAGAGTGCTTTAACTTATGAGTAGGATTCAATCTAATTGAGGGAAATATAATTTTGCCAGAGCCTGTCCCAAGGACAGCCTATGTGAGTAGTGATGACTCAGAATGAGAGCATAGGAGAGGGAAAAACAGCCTCTATTAAGGAGCAACGGCATGCAGGGTCAAGCAGGTAGTGCCAAAGGCTGCGCAGACAGTTGGAGACCAGATTGAGTAGTTTGAACATTGTGTGTAAAAGAATATTTGAAAGTAAAATAGTACTCAGACTTTTTACAGAGTTGTATGCATTTATGATCAGTATATTACCACTGCCAGAATATTACCATTGCCATAATGCAAACAGAGATTACCATTAATAAATTTATAGAATTTATAAATATAATAAACTGTAATATTTTATATTACACAATTAATTATTTTTAGCGATACATACTTTTCTCAAATTGTTATAACCAAAAAGTTTGGCTATTGTGAGGTATAGATAGTATGTTGGTTTTAGCCAGTAGAAATAATCAAATATTTAAAAACTAAAAGACAAATAAATTCAACTGGATACTTGCAAACAATGCAACAATTTTTTACTGTGTGAGAAGATCAGAAAGAAAAATATATTGCAATTTATTTATTTATTTATTTTGAGACGGAGTTTCGCTCTTGTTACCCAGGCTGGAGTGCAATGGTGTGATCTAGGCTCACCGCAACCTCCGCCTCCTGGGTTCAGGCAATTCTCCTGCCTCAGCCTCCTGAGTAGCTGGGATTACAGGCACGTGCCACCATGCCCAGCTAATTTTTTGTATTTTTAGTAGAGACGGGGTTTCACCATGTTGACCAGGATGGTCTCGATCTCTTGACCTTGTGATCCACCCGCCTCGGCCTCCCAAAGTGCTGGGATTACAGGCTTGACCCACCGGGCCCGGCCTGCTATTTATTTATTTTTATTTGGAAGTATCAATAAAAATATTACCAAAGAAACAATAAAGCTTTCTGATCTGAAATTCAAGGAGCTAGGTATCTATCACTTGTCTTAACAAAAAAACTTAAAATTGAAGAAAATTAAGTAAATACCTCTTCCTAGATTTTTAAGAGAAATAAGGTCACAGATAAACTGGTGCCCTCAATATTAGAGAGACAGACAGAAATAGAAAATTGAAACTTATTGGAGCTGAAACCTCTGTAGGGACCAGTGCTGGGGAACAGGCAAACCTAAACAGCAGTTGATGAATTGCTGGAGGCTCACTTGAATACTCTCAAATGTTGCACAGACCTGCACACTTTTTTGAGTTTAACCTGCAGGACCTTGACCAGGTTCTCACAGTGAATATCTGAAGAACTCCTTCATGCTGCCAGCGGAGAGAGGAGAAAGTAACCATTTTGAAATTAATATACTGCAGCGTTTAGTTGTTGTTCTTCTTCTTCCTCTTCCTCCCCCTCCTCCTCCCCCCTTCCCTCCTCCCTTCCCTTCTTCTCTTCTCCTTTTTCTCTTTCTTTTTTCTTCTTCTTTCTTCTTCAACTTTTATTTTAGTTTTGGGATAGCAACATGGATACAGCTACAGGCTCTTATTCTAAGGATTGCATTTTTCTTAAAAAGGACTGCCCCTAAGAAAAATTATTTTACCAGAGCTAAAACTAGTTGCTATTATCGCAGAGAGCAACTGACATGGGAGAAGGTAAATACCCTCCTGCAGTTAGCTCTAGCATGTCATATGAAGAAAGAAAAATAACCAACACTGGTTCACTCCAGCTAGGCTGTTCTAGGTAAAGGGGGTGGTTATGGAAACTGAGAAGTACTGTGAAGTTCACAATATAAAGATACAGACTCACTAAAAAACTGAGACTCTTCCTACTGCCATGCTTTAGCATCACGTTAATAAAGGCCTATTTACTGCAGCTTCGTTATGCAGAACATCATGTCACGCTACCAAGAAAAACATTGCAAGGCATACTAACAGTCAAGAAACAGTTTGAAGAGATAGAGAAAGCATCAGAAACAGACTCAGATATTGCAGGTATGTTGGAACCATGAAATGGGAAAGTCAAAACTGTGCAACAAATTCTAAAGAATAAGGTAGAAAGCATGCAAAACATGAGAAATGTGAGCAGAGAGGTGGAAATCCTAAAAGAAGAAATCAAAAGAAAATGTTATCGATCAAAGACACAGCAACAAAAATGAATACTGCTTTCGATGCACTCCTTAGTATACTTGATATGGCTGAGAAAATAATAACAATTAAATCCATCTCCTCCTCAGAAACCATTCAGGCAAGAAGAGATTAGAGTGAAAGAGTGTTGAGAGAAAAAATTAAAAGCTAACATCCTCGATATATGTACTCTGCACAACTATCTTTCAAAAGCAGAAAAGAAATAAGGATTTTCTAAACCAAATAGAAATGGAAAGAATTTGCTAATAGACCTGCCTTGCAAGAAATGTTAAGGAAGTTCTCCAAAGAAATAAAAATGCTGTAAATCAGCAACTCAGTCTATATATGAAAGATTATCAGAGAAATAAAAAGTGAAGGTAAAATAATTATTTTATTCTTAAAAGTGATCTAATAGATATCAAATCCTTTAAAATAATAAAATCAATGCATTCAATAAGCTCTGTATATATACATACATATTTTTTTTCTGTTTCTTTCTCTACATCTTCTTTTCCTATTCTTTCCGTATATATTATACCTTTTGTATAATAGTTTCCCCACAGCTTTTTGATATTCTATTCTTTTATAAAATACATTTTTTTCTTACTTTTCAGTTTTGAAATCTTCTATTGAAATAGTCCCAAGCTTGTGAGAATACCAAACAACTGTTTGTTAATCATAATCACCTGTTCAGAGAGAATAAATATGTGGGTCAGAGTCTGCTGGAGTCTCTCAGCCCAGGATGCTATCAGCCCTCTGAGGCTCTCAGCTCAGAAGGTTTTTGGCCCCTGGATAGTCCCACTTTGCTGTTATATCTGGGTGTCCTCTGTTTAATGCTTTCAGTGCCACCTGGGTGGGGGTCTCTATGGCCAAGCTGGTCTCAGTAGTCGAACACCACCTGTGGAGGTCTGTAATGCAGACTCTGACTCAACAACGGATGAATAAATGCACTCACACACCTATTTCAGTGATTCAAGTGGGCTAGGGATGGTTGTCGGCCACTTTTCAGAGGGCAAATGCAGCCAAACACCCAAGACCCCCTGTACATCCTCACATTTATTCAGTAAAGATTTCATAACAGAGGTTCTAAGTCAACATGTTTGTGGATAATTAACATGGTTAAAAGAGTGATTTTACAAATAATAAAAGCTTTAGGTTCTGGGGCCCAGAGTAAAAACCTTTAATGGTGTTTAAAGGTACTAGGGTCACGGTATTAAGGAGACAATCTGAAGGATTCCTACCAGAAATTTTAACGTGATTGGCAAGGTTCCTCTGCCCTTGCCACTTTAGAATGTGCCTTGTCCCAGGTCCGACACAAAACATTCATAGTTAAGCTTATAGCTTTTATAGTCTCAGCCATAGTCATCCTGGCAACTGCCAGCATTGCAGTGGCATCTACTACTGAGTCAGTACAAACAGCTGCCCTTATAGATATTCAAGGCAATTTAACAGCAGATGTAAAGCAACTTATAAGGAAAATTCTAGAATTCCTTCTCACTGTAGATCTACAAACCCACCAAATAGCCATATGGAAAGGTGTGGAGAATCATCTTACCTGGTTAGACCTCCATTTCTGGAAGTCACTCTTTGACTGGAAAAGAATGTTACTAACTGTATTCATAATTGTCTTATGTTATTTGTTAATCCTAATATGCAAAGCTGGAATAAAAGCAAGGACCACCTCACCTGATAGATCTATGGCTGAATGCATCAGTGGCTGGCAGACAACAGAATCTAATTTTGTTAACAGAAAAAAGTGGGACATTTTGGGGTTCACTTGAGGTGGAGACTAATCTATAACTTTCCCTAATATTTTCCTAATATTTTGCCAGCTATCCCGAGTGAACCCCAACAAAAAGCCTCAGAGCATGTTAGTAGCTTAGTAGTACTTCAATGGAATGCTGGTGGTATGTTAAAACAAAGAAAATATGTTATTGGTATGTGGAAATTTAGTGATACTGTCACCTTTATTAAGATGAAAAATAAGAAAAAGAAACTTGATGATCTACTCAAGAATATTCCAGACAGAGTGTAAAAATTGCCACCTGGCTTCCTTTAATGGCTAATGTCAGAATGTAAAAGAAATAAGATAAAGAAAACATTTATTTATTTAGCATATAAACAGAATTGTTTTAAATATGTGTGTTATATATGTTTATTTATTGTCAAATACCTTGTCATATTAAAGCCAATGTTTTCATCAACATCTTCAGTTAGAAATTGATTCTAAAAATTAAAAATGTTTTCTAAGAAGAGATCAAAATTAGAGTATTGTCAGAAAAAATAGTCTAAAAGAGGCACTAATGATATGTCCATACAACTTTCTGTTAAGACCACAGAAATATTTATTACGGTATTTCAAGCAAACAACAGTTTTTCTAGCCATCAGAATGTCATGCTTCATAACTCTTCTTCATTAAAGAATGAAATATCTCAAGGGCCCGAGGACTTTCTCCTCATCAACTTTACAGGAAGCCAAGGAGATGGATTTATTTTTGTGAGATTTGTGAGTGGAGACTTTGTCTAGTGGACAAAACCCTCATGGAGATTCTGTTAAAATTTTAAAAGAACACATTGGCAGAAACTTGGTGAGATTGGACTAAGAGGGACAGAGGTAGAACAGAATTAAAAGTCTGTCGAAACCTTGAACTAGTGTAGGCAAGGTGCATGCTAGGAAAATCCACTGTAAATACTGTTCATCCATAATGGAAAATAAATGATAACTCAATCAGTAAAATCAAGAACCTTGAAGGTAAATGCACAAGGGTCATGAAGAATCATCCTTAGGTAGCAGGATTAAGCTCTAATCAAGAAGCTGGCAGCATGTTCTTGGCTGGATTTCAAATTTGATATAAATATATGATTCTTGTGCAACCATTTTTCTCTTTTTGAAAGGGTGGGTTTACAGCAGTTATCCAGGGCCAGTCTCACTGTTGCATAGTTGGAGTTTATTTGCATATGGGTCCGTGTGTGTGCATGTGTGTGTGTGGATAATTTGTCTGTGAAGTTCATAGGTCTTCAGATACAGAGGAATTTTACTCAAGGAGGTACAAGGAAGGAACTCTATCTGAGAAGATTCACCAACACTTGAACCTAAGTTGAACTTAGCAGATTATAGTGATTTAAAAATGCATCTGAAGATTTTTTGACACATTTTCCATCAAATAATGAATTCTAGTTTATCTCCTTTAAAATATAAAGGTTTTTTGTTGTTGTTTATTTGTGGGTTTTTGTTTTTTGTTTTTGTTTTTGTTTTTGTTTTTTTTCCTGAAACCGAGTCTGGCTCTGTTGCCCAGGCTGGAGTCCAGTGGTGCCATTTCGACTCTCTACAACCTCCATCTCCCAGGTTCAAGTGGTTCTTCTGCCTCAGCTTCCCAAATAGTTGGGATTACAGGTGCCCATCACTATGCCCAGCTATTTTTGTATTTAGTAGAGATGGGGTTTCACCATGTTGGTCAGGCTGGTCTCAAAGTCCTGATCTCAGATGATGCACCTGTCTTGGCCTCACAAAGTGCTGGGATTTTAGGCATGAGCCATGGTGCCCAGTCCCAGGCATAATGCTTTAATGAAGATAAGGAAATGTGGAGGCCAGATGTGGGTGTTTTGATTTTCATTCTCTTTATTTAAGTTTGGAGGCAATAGCCAATACCAATCACCGATCCTGTGATTCCCTTCATATGCCTGGCTGCCATTTTGGAGGAATGGAAGTGAAGCTCTGAGAGATGGACTACATACCTAGTTATCAAAACAGACTATTTATAGTGAAAGAGTAATATCTGAATTAAGAGTATTTAAAGTGGCAAGGACATTTTTTTTCTAAAGTGGAGCTCTAGTAATTGTTAAAAAGAGATCAGCTTAGCTCTGGGAGAGAAAAAAAGTTTCAATATATCTGGTTCATTGTAATAGAACTGCAATTGCACAGCAATTTTTGAATCCGTACTTAAATGTTCAATGAAGATTCACAAATATATTTTGCAAAAATATGCCTATACCTCATGCTATTTGAAATGTTACGGTTCCTTAAACCATAGCTTAAAATCTAACTAATTATGCACCCTAAAGTTTAAAGTTACGACTTCAGTTAAATATGTATGCCCCATATTACATAAATAAAGAATCAAAGACTAAGCACATTTATGATCTAAAAAGTGTAAGCAGGACATTAAGAACTGCGTATTAGCATGGGAAATTAGAAAATTATCTCTTTGAATTAATTGAGAGAAATATCCAGATGGATGTTCCACTCTAACACAGAGAAAAAAATACTGAGGAGGGCTTCTTATAAATCGTGAAAGAGCATGCAAGCTCCTTGATGGAATTTTTAAGCAGGTGGCAAAAGATAAAGTTATCTATATTTCATATGTATTAAAACATTATGTCATTTTCAGTTCAAAGGAAATATGAATATATTTATAAAAAGTCTCTCTTTTTTTATCTTGTGTTTCTTCCTCTCTTGCTCTTATCTAGTTTATGATCCCTGATTCTTCTGTTTTATTACTGTCTTAAGGTTGTTAAAGAGCACAAGAAAATGTATAGTATAACCCAAATAACTTGTGTACATTTAATCTCATAGGACATTCAGAAGTTCTAACCTTATGCCTTCCTTTTCTGGAAAATATATATGCAGTTTTTGGTTGTTAATAAAAGAATGATGAGTTTCAGAATTCTCTAAACAGTTGAGCTTTTATTGTTTAAATAAAACAGCTGTATCAGGAGTAAGGAAACTTTGCTGCTTTTGAAAGGACTTTCGAATTTCAAACCATAAGTAAAATGGAAGTATTATGATAAAGTGAACAGAATTTCATTACCTTCAAATCTCTGAATGTTTCTTCACTTCAACATTCACCTCTGTGTTCTTGAACAACTTCAGCTTCCCTGTACTTTTCCTACTTCCCTGTCTATGTAAAGCTGTCATTAATTTAGGAAATGGCACTAGGATGGATTTATTTACCATTTTATCGTTCTGTGGATGCACTGTTTCAGATACCCCAGATTCAGACACTTTGAAGAAGAAAAGAACAATCAACAAAATTGCTAAACTTAAAAGCAGAAAAAAAACCAATTAGCAAAGAGGGAGGAATGAGTTTATTTACTTCAAGACCCTAAATTTCTTCCTGTTGTTCTTTAGCTTTCCTACACTGATTTCTACATCCATCATATTTCATTTCTCTGAAATCAGCTTATGCACTTAATGGTCCAGACTGGGCAATCAATGTTGATTGAAATCAACTTCATATTGATGTAAGAGGTCTACTGCTGCTCCAAGAACCAGCTGGATAAATCTAAGAGAAACATTACTGTCAGCTTTTTCCTTAATTATATATTTCTACATTTTCTTAAGCTTGCTGTTGTTATGAGGACCCAGTAGGCACTTGTATCTAGAAAATAAATTACTGGGTAAATTACCAAACGTTAAATCTTAAAATCATGCCATTCTGAGATGGTTTGACAAAATAATTTATCTCTGGTTTATTTAATTTCTTCTTAGCTTCTTATAAATAATTTTGACAGTTAGAAGGACAAAAAAATGCACTTTGGTGCTTGTTGAAAGTATCTTAGTTCCCAAGATAGACTATGTATGAACAATGTACTTGTGTCGTGTGAAAGAGGAGTCCCAGTTCTCAAAATCTTTCAACCTAATACATTTCTGATTTCAACTTGATGTTGGTTTTACAGAAAGAAGGCTCACAGCAGTGAAGGACAAGATTGTTTCATTTCTCTCACACTAGGATATCTATGTTTGGCATTCAGAGTTGAACACAGGGAAGGTGCATTATCAAGCCTTTTGCTCTGTTCCCCTAATAACTTTAAATAATCATTACTTTCTGTGAAAGGTCTTTATTTGCTCTGCATGTTTTCTCCAACTCTTCTACCCTCAACCCACCATGAACACCATGAAGTCTCTTACACACAGGCACACTCACATAGAGAGAGTAAAAGAAACTGTAAATAAGATGTGAAAAATAGTTTAATTTTAAAATTCATAAAACCTTGTTTTTACTTCATGTAACAGTTTCAATAGACTTCTTTTTTAGGACAGTTTTTAGTTCACAGCACAATTAAGGAGAAAGTACAGAGAGTTCCCATATACTCCCTGGTCCTACATGTGCACAGCCTTCTCCACAATCAAAATCCCTCACCAGAGTGTTACATATTTTTGTAATCAACAAAACTAAATCGATACATCACAGTCACTTAAAGTCCATAGTTTACATTAGGATTAACTCTTGGTGTTTAGACATATGTATAATAACAGTTTTCTATTATACTATATCATGCAGCATAGTTTCATTGCCCTAAAAATTCTTTCTGCTCCACCTATTTATCCCTCCCTCTCCTTAACCCCTGGCAAACTCTAATTCTTTTACTGACTCCATAGTTTTCATCCAGTTGAAATCATACTAATGTACCTAATAGTGTAACCTTTTCAAATTGGCTTCATTCACTAAATAATACACATTTAATATTCCTTCATCTTCTTTTATCACTTGATAGCTCATTTCTTTTTGGCTCTGAATAATATTTTATTCCCTGGATATAACACAGCTTATTTATACATTCAACTACTGAAGGGCATCTTGATTGCTTCCAAATTTTGGCAAATATGAATAAAGTTGCTCTAAATATTCATGTGCAAGTTTTTGAGTGGTCATAAATTTTCAACTAATTTGGGTAAATACCAAATAAAATAATTTCTGGGTTATAAGGAAAGACTGCATTTTGTCTTGTAAAAAACTCTCTAATTTCCAAAACGGCAATACCATTTTTCATCTCCACCAACAATCAAAGGGATTTCCTGTTGCTCCATATCCTCATCAGCATTTGGTGGTGCCAGAGCTTTGGATTTTGACCATTCTAATAGATATATAGTAATATTTCACTTGTTATTTTAATTTGAAATTTGTAATTCTTTAATGATATATGATGCTGAGTTTCATCTTCATATGCCTATTTTTTACCTCTCACTGTATTTCTTTTGATGATGTGTCTGAGTCTTGCCTCTTTTTTAATCTCATAGTTCTTTCATTATTGTTGAATTATGAGTTCTTTGTATATATTAATATCTTGTACATATTTATATCTTTGTATTTTTTTTATCAGATGCATGTTTTGCAAATATTTTCTCCAATTTCATCATTTGTCTTCTAATTGTCTTGACATTGTGCTTTGAAGAGCGTAAGTTTTTAATTTTAATGAAATCTAGTTTATTAATTATTTCTTTCCAGGATCGCACTTTTCATAAATGTCATTGCTACACACAAAGTTCATCTAAATTGCTCCTGTGTTACTTTCTGGGACTTTATAGTTTCATATTTTACAATTAGGTATGCAATTCATATTCTGTTAATTTTCAGAAGAGCATAGGTTTTTTTGTTTGTTGTAGCTGTGGATGTCCAACTGTTGCAGCATCACTGTTGACCAGAATGCCTTTGCTCCTGTAGCAAAGATCAGCTGACCATATTTTTGTGGTTCAATTTCTAGGTTGCTTTTTCTTTATTGATCTTCTTTCTGAATAATTTATCAATTATTAAAAGTGGAATATTGAAGTCTCCAGCTCTAATTGACTAATTATTTCTCCATTTGATTCTGTAAATGTTTGCTTTATGTATTTTGGAGTTCTGTTGTTTGGTGTGTCTATGTTTATAATGTTTCTATCTTCTTGATAAATTGACCCTTTTATCAATATGCCATATCTCTCTACGTCTTGTATAACTGTTTTTGTCTCCAGGTTTATTTTGTCTGTTATTACTGTAGTCACCCAAGCTTTCTTTTGCTATTTAGAAGAAATTAATTTTTCTAGACTTTCACCTTCAAATAGTATCTTTTAGACCTAAAGTGAATCTCTTGTATATAATATACAGTTGGATCATTAAAAATAAAATCCATAGTGTCAATCCCTGATATTTGTGTGATTGAGAGGCTGGGAAGGCCTCACAATTATGGCAGAAGAGGAAACACACATATCACGTGGTGGCAGACAAGAGAGGAGAGCTTGTGTAAGGAAACTCCTCTTTTTAAAACCATCAGGTCTTGTGAGACTTATTCACTCTCATGAGAACAGCATGGAAAATACTATACACCATGATTCAATTACCTCTAACGGGGTCTCTCCCATTACATGTGGGAGTTCAAGATGAGATTTGAGTGGGGACACAGGCAGACCATATAACCAGTAATAGGATTTCTGGGTCAAGTGGTATATCTGGTTCTAGATCTTTGAGGAATCACCATACTGTCTTCCATAATGGTTGAACTAATTTATATTCCCACCAACAGTGTAAAAGTGTTTCTGTTCCTCCAAAGCCTTGCTAGCATCTTTTGTTTCTTGACTTTAGTAATTGCCATTCTGACTGGTGTTAGATACTATCTCATATTGGTGTTATTTGCATTTCTCTAATAATCAATGATGTTGAGCTTATTTTAACGACATATATGTCTACTTCTGAAAAGTGACTGTTCATGTCCTTTGCCCACTTTTTAATGGGGTTGTTTGTTTTTCTCCTTGTAAATTTCTTTAAGTTCCTTGTAGATTCTGGGTATTAGATGTTTGTTAGATGGATGGATTGCAAAATTTTTTCCCATTGTGTAGGTTGTCTGTCACTCTAATGATAGTTTCTTTTCTTTACAGAAGCTCTTTAGTTTAGATTCCAATTGTCAATTTTTGCTTTTGTTGCAATTGCTTTTGACATTTTCATCATGAAATTTTTGCCCATATCTATATTCCCTTTTATTGTTTTTAAAGTTTTGGGTTTTACATTTAAGTATCTAATCTACCTCAAGTTAATTTTTGTATAAGATTTCAAGAAAGGGTCCCATTTCAATTTTCTGCATGTTTATGCTGGCACCATTTGTTAAATAGTGAATCCATTCCCTATTGCTTGTTTTGGTTAGGTTTGTCAAAGATCAAATAGCTGTAGATATGTGGTCTTATTTCTGAGTTCTCTGTTCTGTTCCATTGTTCTATGTGTCTGTCTTTGTACCAGTACCATACTGTTTTGGTTACTATAGCCTTGTAGTATCATTTGAAGTTAGGTAGCATGATGCCTCCACCTTTGTTCTTTTTGATTAAGATTGCCTTGACTACTCAGGCCCTTTTTTGGTTTCACATGAATTTTAAAATAGTTTAGGAAAATGTGTCACATATACACCATGGAATACTATGCAGCATTAAAAAAACGATGAGTTTATGTCTTTTGTAGGGACATGGATGAATCTGGAAACCAACATTCTCAGCTAACTGACACAAAAACAGAAAATCAAACACTGCATGTTCTCACTCATAGGTGGGGGTTGAACAATGAGAACACATGGACACAGGGAGAGGAGCATCACACACTGGGGTCTTTTGGGAGGAAATAAGGGAGGGACAGTGGGTGTTAGGGAGATTGGGGGGAATAACATGGGGAGAAATACCAGATATAGCTGATAGGGGGATGGAAACAGCAAGCCACATTGCCATGTATGTACCTATGCAACAATCCTGAATGTTTTGCACATGTACCCCAGAACCTAAAGTAAATTTACATATTTATTTATTTATGTATTATATATATATATATATATATATATATATATATCGATAAATACTGTCATTGGTAGTTTAATAGGAATAGCAATGAATCTATAATCACTTGCAGCAGTATGGCCATTTTTAAAACATTGATTCTTTCTATACCTGAGCATATGCTTTTCCATTTGTTTGTGTTCTCTCTGATTTCCTTGAGTGGTGGTTTGTACTTCTTTTTGAAGAGGTTCTTTATTTCTCTCTTTAGCTGTATTTTAAGTATTTTATTCTCTGGTTAGCAATTTTGAATGGGAGTTTACCCATGACTTGGCTCTCTGCTTGTCTGTAGTTGGTGTATAGGAATGCTTATACTTTTTGCACATTAATTTTGTACCCTGAGAGTTTACAAATTTGCTTATAATCTTATGAAATTTTGGGGCTGAGACAATGCATTTTCTAGATATAGGATCATGTCATATGAAAACAGAGACAATCTGACTTTTTCTATTCCTATTTGAATATTGTTTATTTCTTTCTCTTGCCTGATTGTTCTGGCCAGGACTTCCAATACTATGTTGAATAGGAATGGTGAGAGAGGGCATCCTTGTATTGTGGTGGTTTTCAAGAGAAATTCTCCAAGCTTTTGCCTATTTGGTATGATATTGGCTGTGGGTTTGTCATAAATTGAAGTATGTTCCCTCAATACCTTGTTTATTGAGAGTTTTTAACATAGATATTTAATTTTACTGGAGATTTTTTTCTATGTCTGATGAGATAATCAGGTAGTTTTTGTCTTTAGTTCTGTTTATGTGATGAGTTACATTTATTAATTTGCATATGTTGAACCAGGCTGGCATCTCTATGACAAAGTTGGATTGACTGTGGTAGATGAGCTTAATCATGTGTTGCTGGATTTGGTTTTCCAGTATTTTATTGAGGATTTTTCTATCAATATTCATTGGGGATATTGGCCTGAATTTTTTTTTTCATTGTATCTCTACGAGGTTTTTGTATCAGGATAGTGCTGGTCTCTTAAAATAAGTTAACGAGGAGTCTTTCCTTTTCAGTTGATTGGAATCACTTCAGAAGAAATTGCACCAGCTCTTCTTTGTACCTCTGGTAGAATTCCACTGTACATCTCTCTGGTTCAGGGCTTTTTTGTTTGTTTGTTTGGAGGCCATTTATTACTGCCTTAATTTAGGAACTCATTATTGGTTTATTCAGAGATTCAGCTTTTTCCTGGTTCAGTGTTGGGAGTGCACGTATGTCCAGGAATTTATCCATTTCTTCTAGATTTTCTAGCTTATTTGTATAGAAGTGTTTGTAGTATTTTCTGTTGGTATTTGTATTTCTGTGGGTCACTGGTGATATGCTCTTTATCATTTTTTATTGTTTCTATTTGATTCTTCTATCTTTTCTTCATTAGTCTAGTCTTCTATCTTTTCTTCTTTAATAATGTGTTCAAAATCCATCTCCTTGATTCATTAAATTTTTTGAAGGGTTTTGTTGTTGTTGTTGTAAGTTTTCAGTGTCTGATCTTGGTTATTTTTTGTCTCTGCTAGTTTGGAGTTTGTTGGTTCTCTAGGTTTTGTTAGTTGTGATGTTTGGATGTTGATTTGAGTACTTTCTAGTTTTTTGATGTGGGCATTTATTGCTATAAATGTCCTTCTTAAGACTGGTTTAGCTGCATCTCAGAGATTCTGGTACATTGTCTCTTGGTTCTCATCAGTTTCAAAGAACTGGTTGATTTCTACCTTAATTTTATTGTTTACCCAGGAGTCATTAAGCAGCAGGTTGTTCAATTTCCATGTGGTTGTGTGGTTTTGAGTGAGTTTCTTAATATTGAGTTCTGATTTCATTGAGCTGTGGTCTAAAAGATAGTTAGGATTTCAGTTATTTTGCATTTGCTGAGGAGTGTTTTACTCCAATTATGCGATCAATCTTAGAGTAAGCGTCATGTGGAGAGGAGAGGAATGTATCTTCAGTTGCTTTGGGTGGAGAGTTCTATAGGTATCTTTCAGCTCCACTTGATCCGAAGCTGAGTTCAAATCCTGAACATCCTTGTGAATTTTATTATCTGCCTATTGACAGTAGGATGTGAAAATCTTTCACTCTTATTGTGTGGGAGTCTAAATCTCTTTGTTAGTCTGTCTCTAAGAACTTGTTTTCTGAATCTGGGTGCTCCTGTATTGGGTGCATATATATATTTACAACACTTAGCTCATCTTGTTAAATTGTACCCTTACCATTATGTAATGCCCTTTTTTGTCTTTTTTTAATCTTTGCTGATACAAAGTCTGTTTTATTATAAACTAGAATTTCAACTCCTGCTTTTGTCTGCCTTTCGTATGCTTGGTAAATTTTCCACCATTCCTTTATTTTGAACTTATAAGAGTCTTGGCACATGAGATAGGTTTTTTGAATACAGCACACTGATGGATCTTGACTCTCTCCAACTTGCCATTCTGTGTCTTTAAATTGTGGCATTTAGCCCATTTACATTTAAGTTTAATATTGTTATTTGTGAATTTTATCCTGTCATCAAAAGGCTAGCTCATTATTGTAGCTCGATGCAGACTTGTTAATATAGTTGCTTCATAGAGTCATTGGTCTGAGTATTTCAGTGTGTTTTTATAGTGGCTGGTAATTTTTTATTTTCATTCCGTATTAGTCCTTCCTTCAGGTGCTCTTGCAAGGCAGGCACCTGAGAATTTGCTTGTGTGAAAAGGACTTTATTTCTCTGTCACTTATGAAGCTTAGTTTGTCCAGATATACAATTCTGGGTTGAATTTTTTTTTCTTTTTTTTTTATTATATTTTAAGTTCTGGGGTACATGTATAGATCATGAAGGATTGTTACATAGGTGTACACATGCAGTGGTGATTTGCTGTATCCATCCCCCCTGTCACCTACATTAGGTAATTCTCCTAATGTTATCCCTCCCTAATCTCCCCATCCCCTCCTAACCCTCCCATAGCCCTCCCACCCCTCAATAGGCCCAAGTGTGTGATATTCCCCTCCCTGTGTTCATGTGTTCTCGTTGTCCAACACCCACTTCTGAGTGAGAACATGTGGTGTTTGGTTTTCTGTACTTGTATCAGTTTGCTGAGAATAATGGCTTCCAGCTTTATTCATGCCCCTGCAAAGGACATGAACTCATCATTATTTATGGCTGCATAGTATTTCATGGCATATATGTGCCATGTTTTCTTTATCCAGTCTATCATTGATGGACATTTGGGTTGGTTCCAAGTCTTTAGTATTGTAAACTGTGCTGTGATGAACATATGTGTTCGTGTGTCTTTATAATAGATGATTTATAATCCTTTGGATATATGCCCAGTAATGGGATTTCTGGGTCAAATGGAATTTCCATTTCTAGGTCCAGGAAGAAGCACCACACTATCTTCCACAATGGAAGAATTAATATACACCCCCAGCAACAGTGTAAAAGCATTACTATATCTTCACATCCTCTTCAGCATCCGTCGTCTCCAGACCTTTTAATGATTGCCTCTAACCAGCATGAGATGGTATCTCAGTGTGGTTTTGATTTGCATTTCTCTAATGATGAGTGATGATGCATATATTTTTATGTTTTTGGCCTCATAAATGTCTTCTTTTGAAAAGTGTCTGTTCATATCCTTCACCCACTTTTTGATAGGGTTATTTGGTTTTATTCTTATAAATTCGTTAAGTTCTTTCTAGATTCTGGATATTAGCCCTTTGTCAGATGGGTAGATTGCAAAACTTTTCCCATTCTCTTGGTTGCTGGTTCACTCTGATGATTGTTCTTTTCGCTGTGCAGAAGCTCTTAATTTTAACTAGATTCCATTTGTCTATATTGGCTTTTGTTGTCATTTCTTTTGGTGTTTTTGTCACGGAGTCCTTGCCTATGCCTATGCTCTGGATGGTATTGTTTAGGTTTTCTTCTAGAGTTTTTATGGTGTTAGGCCATATGTTTAAATCTTTAATCCATATAGAGTTAATTTTTGTATAAGGTGCAAAAAAAGGGTCCAGTTTCAGCTTTCTGCACATGGCTAGCCAGTTTTCCTAACACCATTTATTAAACAGGGAATCCTTTCCCCATTGCTTCTTTTTGTCAGGTTTGTTCAAGATCAGTTGGTTGCAGTTGTATGGTGTTACCTCTGAGGCCTCTGTTCTGTTCCATTGGTCTACATTTCTGTTTTGGTACCAGTACCATGCTGTTTTGATTACTGTAGCCTTGTAGTATAGTTTGAAGTCAGGAAGGGTGATGCCTCCAGCTTTGTTCTTTTTTCTTAGAATTGTCTTGGGTATGCAAGCTCTTTTTTGTTTTCATATGAAGTTTTAGGTTTTTTTTTTTCCAGTTCTGTTAAGAATATCAATGGTAGCTTGATGGGGTAGCATTGAATCTATACATTACTTTGAGCAGTATGACCATTTTTATGATATTGATTTTTTTCCTAACATGTGCATGGAATATTTTTCCATCTGTTAGTGTCCTTTGTTATTTTCTTTAGCAGTGGTGTGTAGTTCTCCTTGAAGAGGTCCTTCACGTCCTTTGTTAGTTGTATTTCTAGGTATTTTATTATCTTTGTGGCTATTGTGAATGAAAGTTTGCTCATGATTTGGCTCTCTGTTAGTCTTTTATTGATGTATAGCATTGCTTGTGATTTCTGCATATTGATTTTATATCCTGAGACTTTGCTGAAGTTGCTTATAATATTAAGGAGATTTTGGGCTGAGATGATGGGGTCTTCTAAATATACAATCATGTCATCTGCAAATAGAGACAATTTGACTTCCTCTTTTACTAACTGAATATCCTTTATTTCTTTTTACTTGCCTGATTGCTCTGGCTAGAACTTCTAATTCTATGTTGAATAGGAGTGGTGAATGAGGACATCTTTGTCTAGTGACATTTTTCAAAGGGAATGCTTCCAGCTTTTGTCCATTCAGTATGATACTGGCTATGGGATTGTCATAAATAGCTTTGATTATTTTGAGATACATTCCATTGATACCTAGTTTATTGAGAGATTTTAGCATAAAGGGCTGTTGAATTTCATCAAAGGCCTTCTCTATATCTATTGAGATAATCATGTGGTTTTTGTCTTTGGTTCTGTTTATGTGATGGATTATATTTATAGATTTGAGTATGTTGAACCAGCCTCACATCCCTGGGGTGAAGACAGGCTAATACAACTAGGTATATCTCAAAGGAATATAAATCATTCTATTCAAAAGATACATGTATGCATATGTTCACTACAGCACTATTCACAGTAGAAAAGATTTGGAATCAATGTAGATTCTCATCAACAGTGGACTTGATAAGGAAAATGTAGTATATATAGACACCACGAAATACTATACAGCCATTAAAAAGGATTAAGATCATATCTTTTGCAGACATGGATGGAGCTGGAAACCATTACCCTCAGCAAACTAACAGAGGAACAGAAAACCAGACACTGTATGTTCTCACTTATAAGTGGGAGCTGAACAATGTGAACACATTGACACAGGGAGGGAAACAACACACGCTGGGGCCTGTTGGGTGTTTCAGGGAAGGAGATAATCAGGAAAAATTGCTATTGCATGCTGGGCCTAATACCTAGGTGATAGGTTGATAGGTGCAGCAAATCACCATGACACACATTTACCTATATAACAAACCTACACATCTTGCATATATACCCAGGCACTTAAAATGTAAAAATAAATAAGTAAATATATATTTTTTTAAAAATACAAAAACATTGCCCATAAACAGTTCTATCCTTCTCTATATTGTCATATGACAAATTATATTATCATTCTTTCCAAATTATTATAAATGTGGGTTTATGTATTTGTCTTTTATGTAAAAAATAAAAGATAACCTACAAATCAAAATTATATTAATAGTATTAATATTCATTATGTATTTTCCAGTGCCATAGTTCTTTATTTCTTCATATAGCTTTGGGTTACTATGTATTGTTTTTTCATTTCACTCCTTTTAGGATTTTTTTGTAATATAAGTAATATGTAGCCTCTGAAGTCTCCATTCTTCCAGTTGTGTTGGACTAGTGTTTTCTTAGAGATTCACTTGAATTCCAGGAGCTGAGGAAAAGGATAGGGGTTGATGAAGGGGTAGAAGAGGAGAGAGATAAAGGGACAAAAAGAAGTTTAATTAAATACAAGATTTAGTTCTTCCTTCCTTCTTTCTTATATTTAATTAATTAGTATTTATTAAATAAATGTGTATTTAATAGCTAAATGAGTATTTAATAGCTACCTACTCTCCCATTTTCACTTAGTAAGTTCTATCTAAATAAAATTAACAAAATATATTAAGTTCATTGTGCCATTTTAAAATTAGCAAAAGACCCAACTAAAAACAAGAAGTAGAGCAACCTCCAGACTCAAATATAAAGAATATTTAGAGAAGCATAATACCATGAATACTGAAGTGAAAATTAAACTTTGGTTTAATTCTCAATAAGATTCAAATATAATGACATCTATGAAACAGAAAAAAATCAAACTGACAAAATTGACAGATAAACTACCTATATGTGAGTTGAAGAATTGCAGAATTTAGAATATGCAACATACATTAGACAAATCACAGAATAAAATTGATGCTTGGACACATTGAATCAATAATTAGAGGGCAAAATTTAAGATTATCCACTGCTACTGACAGAAATGTGCTCCCTAAAGTTCCTATGTTGAAACTCCAACCCACATGTGACTATATTTTAATATAGGTACCTTTAATATCTATATGAAAGGTAATAAGGGTTAGATGAGTAATAAGATCAGTCACTGGTCTAATAGGATTTTTTTTTTTTAATAAGAGACATCAAAGCTCCTTTTCTCTCTTTATATGTGCATACAAAGAGGTGGTCTTGTAAGAACTCTTTGGCCACCTACAAGTCAAAAGAGTGGAGCCTATCTTGTTCACACATTAACCTTAAACTCTCTAGCCTTCAGAACTATGAGAAGATAAATTCCTGTTAAGTATATGGTATTTTGTTATGGCAGTACAAGGGTACTGTGACAGATTTTGCTATTGAGAAATGTAGTGCTGATGTAAGAAATGCCTGAAAATGTGTGAGCCACATTGGAACTGGATAATGAGTAAAAATGTTTTGAGGTGCATGCTAGAAATAGACATTAAAGTTGATACCAGTGAGGTCTCAGGTAGAAATGAGGAAATGTTTATTTGAAACTGGAAGAAAGATGATTCATGTTATAAAGTGTCAAAGTTTAGATGAACTATGACCTAGTGTTTTGTAGATGGTAGAACTTAGTAGAAGAAAATAGAATAGTTAGCTGTGGAGAGTTCTAGTCAAAGTAATGAAAAACTGGCTTGGTTCCTCCTATTAATAGTAAATATTAATGGAGATAGATAAATTAAAGAATTATAAATCAAAGAATAATCAGAACTTGCAGATTTAAGAAATTCTTTCCTGAATTCTGCCCTACAGATCATCAAGCCAAAGATTATTTTTGAGTCTTAAGATCTATTGGGTCTTGCAAGGAATGGATCTTGCAAGTTTTAGACTTTAGGCTTTTCAACCCTTGCTTTTTTTTCTATCTCTCCCTTTTGGAATGGGAATGTCAGTGGCCTATGTCTGCTCCTCCATTGTATTTTGGAAACTTAAAACTTGTTTGGTTTCACAAGTTCACAACTAGAGAGAAATTTTGCCTTGAGATGAATGATACCTAAGGTCTCATTTATATGTGATTAGGTGAGACTGCAAATTTTAGACTTTAGAATTGATGCTGGAATGAATGAAGACTTTTGAAGCTGTTAAGATGGAATTAATTTATTTTGCATGCCATAAGGGTGTGAATATTGGAGGGTCAAGGCAGCGTGCTATGGACAAAATTTTGTCACCCTGAAAACTGTATACTGAAGCCCTAAACCTCTCCATGATTGTTTTGGAGAATGGGACTTTAAAGAAGTGACCAAGGATAAAATAGGTCATAAGAAAAGAGCTTTGATCTGATAGCACTGGTGTTCTTATAAAAGAAAAAGAGATGCAAACATCATTCTCTAGCATGTGAGGACACAGTAAGAAGATAATGGTTTCCAAGCCAAGAGGGAGCAGTCACCAGAAAAATGAACTCTTTTAGAGCCATGATCTTGGGGCTTCTCATATCCAAAACTGTGAGTAAATAAATTTTCATTGTTCAAGAAAATTCTATCAAAAGTATTTTGTTATCATAATCTGAGCTGACCAAGTAACTTTCCAAGGTAGAAATCAAAACAATTGAAAATTTTAAAATGGTTAAAAACATACCAAGAAAAAGAAAATCTTTGAGCTCATGAGTATGTACCTTAATGAGAACAATGCATGATAAAAATAAATACAAATTTACTTTACAAATTTTACTTTACAAAAATAGATACAAATTTTACTTAGCAAAGGTATAAATAGATAATTTTTCTCTAATATCTCTATAATATTTTCAGAAAGATTATGTATTATTTTGGAAAAGAAATGAAGATATGGACGACTTCCAAGATGGCATCATGGAGGTGACTCCAGATTGCAGCTCTCAGTAAAGGCGCAGAGGGTGAGTCCTAGCTGCATTCTCAGACAGATCTTTTTGCTCACAAAACGTTGAAAGTCCCAGGTGTGGGAGAGACACGGGACGCTAGCACAGCAGGCTTGCATGGCCACTTCAGCCAGTTCCGCAGCACAGCAGCACCGGGCACAAAACTCACTGGTCTGGGTGCCCTGTTAAACCGGCAATCTGAGATTTGGAAAGGCAGATTGGCATGTCCATCTGATTGAATGGGACTTGGACAATGAGCCAGATCAGGAGATTCCTGGAAAATGTGACCTGAGCCGGTGCAGTGGGCAGCAGCATGGGAGATCACACAGATCTCAGTGCCCTATCAGCAGGCTACTGGGGTGCCAGTGAGAGAGTCAACCATTAAGCTTGGGGAGAGGAAGAGAGAGAGAGAGAGGGAGAAAGAGAGAGAGAGAGAGGATGGACTCTGAGGCAGGGAGCTGGGTGATCGGGCTCGGCAGGTCCCACCCTGATGGGGACAAGCAGGGCAGCAATTGAAGGCACTCAGGGCTGAGAGTTTTGCTGCTGGCATCTAGGATGGTGCAGCCTGATGTGGGAGGGCCGTCTGCCACTACTGACACAATCCCCCACTACTGAAGTACCGCCCAGGGCTGACACAGCCTGCTGTTGCCAGGCAACCTGCCATAACAGAGAGACTCCGCCAGCAGGGTGGAGCAAGCCACAGCAGGGTGGAGAAAGCCACAGCAGAATGGAGCCCCACAGCAACAGGGCAGACCCGCGCTACCAGGGTGGAGCCCCGGCAGAAAAATGGTGAATAGACTGCCTCTTAGCTGGGCAGGACAGTGCAACAGATACTCATAAAGAAAGCCCCAATTCCCTGAGGCAGAGCATCTAATGGGGAAAAAAAGGGGGGGGTTATGAGTTCTGTTGCAGCAGACATAAACACATCCTCCCAACAACGCTGAATGAACAATGGAGCTCACAGCTCAGCACTGGAGCTCCTATAAAGCACAGACCATCTCCTCAAGCAGCTCCCTGACCCATGTATATCCGAAGAGTCATCACCCCAAAAAAGGACTAATCAGACTGACATTTGGCAGGCATCATTCTGAAACAGAGATAGCAGAACAAGACACTGTTAGCATCCCTCACCGATCCGCAGTTGCTACAGGTGTACCCCAGAAAAGCAGGGCCTGGAGTGGACCTCAGCACTCCTAGAGCAGAGGGGCTAGACCATTAGAAGGAAAACTAAGTAACAGAAATACCTCATCATCAACAATCTGAGTGTCCACACAGAGACCCAATTGAAAAATCAGCAACTACTAAGATGACAGGAGGATAAATCCATAAAGATGGGAAGAAACCAGCGCAAAAAGGTGGAAAACACCCAAAACCAAAACACTTCACCTCCTACAAAGGAACAAAACTCCTCATCAGCAAGGGAACAAAGCTGGACGGAGAATGAGTGTGACAAAATGACGGAATCAGACTTCAGAAAGTGGATAATGAGAAATTTCAGTGAGCTAAAAGAACATGTTCTAAATCAGTGCAAAGAAACTAAGAACCTTGAAAAAAGATTTGAAAAAAGATTTGAGGAAATGATAACAAGAATGGACAACTTAGAGAGGAATATGAATGAATTGAAGGAGCTGAAAAACACAACACAAGAACTTCGTGAAGCATGCACAAGTTTCAACAGCCGAATTGACCAAGCAGAAGAAAGAATATCAGAAGTTGAAGATCAACTCAATGAAATAAAATGAGAAACCAAGATCAAAAAAAAAGCGCAAAAAGGAATGAACAAAATCTCCAAGAAACGTGGGACTATGTGAAGAGACCCAACCTACGTTTGATAGGTGTACCAGAATGTGATGAAGAGAATGAATCCAAGCTGGAAAACACTCATCAGGATATTATCCAGGAAAATTTCCCCAACCTAGCAAGACAGGTCAATACTCAACTCCAGGAAATACAGAGAACACCATAAAGATACTCCACAAGAAGAGCAACCCCAAGGCACATAATCGTCAGATTCACCAGGACTGAAATGAAGAAGAAAATACTAAGGGCAGCAAGAGAGAAAGGTCAGGTCACCCACAAAGGGAAGCCCCTCAGGCTCACAGCAGATCTCTTGGCAGAGACTCTACAAGCCAGAAGAGAGTGGTGGCCAATATTAAACATCCTTAAAGAAAAGAACATTTAACCCGGAATTTCATATCCAGCAAAACTGAGCTTCATAAGTGAAGGAAAAATAAAATCCTTCATGAACAAGCAAGTACTCAGAGATTTTGTCACCACTAGGCCTGCTTTACAAGAGCTCCTGAAAGAGGCACTACACATAGAAAGAAACAACCAGTACTAGCCATCCTAAAAGCATACCAAATGCTAAAGAGCATCAACAAAATGAAGAATCTACATGAACCAATGGGCAAAACAGCCAACTAGTATCAAAATGGCAGTATCAAATTCACACATAAAAATATTAACCATAAATGTAAATGGGCTAAATGCACCAATAAAAAGACACAGACTGGCAAATTGGATAAAAAGCCAAAACCTGTCAGTGTGCTGTATCCAGCAAACCTACCTCACATGCAAGGATACACAAAGGCTCAAAATAAAGGGATGGAGGAAGATTTACCAAGCAAATGGAGAGCAAAAAAAAAGCAGGAGTTGCAATTCTTGTCTCTGATAAAATAGACTTTAAAGCAACAAAGATCAAAAGAGACAAAGAAGGTCATTACATAATGGTAAAAGGATTGATACAACAAGAAGAGCTAATGATTCCAAATATATATGGACCCAATGCAGGAGCACCCAGATATATAAGGCAAGTTCTTAATGACTTACAAAGAGACTTAGACTCCCACACAATAATAGTGGGAGACATTAACACTCCACTGTCAATATCAGACAGATCAACCAGACAGAAATTTAACAAGGATATCCAGGACTTGAACTCAGACCTGGAACAAGCAAACCTGATAGACATTTACAGAACTCTCCACCCCAAATCCACACAATATACATTCTCCTCAGCACCACATCACACCTACTTCAAAATTGACCACATAATTGGAAGTAAAGCACTCCTCAGCAAATGCAAAACAACTGAAATCATAACAAACAGTCTCTCAGACCATAGTGCAATCAAGTCGGAACTCAGAATTCAGAAAATAACTCAGAACCACACAGCTTCATGGAAACTGAACAACTGGCTCTTGAATGTTGATTGGATAAACAATGTAATGAAGGCAGAAATAAAGAAGTTCTTCGAAACCAATGAGAACGAAGACACAATGTAACAGAATCTCTGGGACACATTTAAAGCAGTCTGTAGAGAAAAATATATAGCAATAAGTGCCCACATGAGAAGAGTGGAGAGATTCAAAATGGACACCCTATCATCAAAATTGAGAGAGCTAGAGGAGCAAGATCAAAAAAGCTCAAAACCTAGCCGAAGACAAGAAATAACTAAGATCAGAGCAGAACTGAAGGAGATAGAGACAAGAAAAACCCTTCAAACAATTAATAAATCCAAGAGCTGGTTTTTCAAAAAGATCAACAAAATAGACCGCTAGCCAGACTGATAAAAAAGAAAAGAGAGAACAACAAAATAGATGCAATAAAAAATGATAAAGGAGAAATCAGCACAGATTCCACAAAAACTCAAACCATCATCAGACAATACTACAAACAACTCTATGCACATAAACTAGTAAACCAGGAAGAAATGGATAAATTCCTGGATGCCTGTCTCCTCCCAAGCCTAAATCAGGAGGAAGCCAAAACTATGAATAGACCAATAACAAGGTCTGAAGTTGAGGCAGCAATTAAGAGCCTACCACACAAAAAAAGCCCAGGTCCACATGGGTTCACAGCCGAATTCTACCAGACACACAAAGGGTATCTAGTACCATTCCTTCTGAAACTATTTCAAATAATTCAAAAAAAGAGAACTTTTCCCAAATCATTTTATGAGACCAACATCATCCTGATACGGAAACCCGGCAGAGACTCAACAAGAAAAGAAAACTTCAGGCCAATATCCATGATGAACATAGATGCAAAAATCTTCAATAAAATGCTGGCAAACCGATTGCAACAGCACATTAAAAAACTTATCCATCGTGATCAAGTAGGGTTCATCCCGGGGATGCAAGGCTGGTTCAACATACGCAAGTCATAAATGTAATTCACCACATAAACAGAAGCAAAAACAAAACCCACATGATTATCTCAATTGACACAGAGAGGGCATTTGACAAAATTCAACAGCCCTTTATGCTAAAAACCCTCAATAAACTTGGTATTGATGGAACATATCTCAAAGTAATAAAAGCTATTTACAACAAACCAACAGCCAATATCATACTGAATGGGCAAAAACTGGAAGCATTCCCTTTGAAATCCGGCACTAGACAAGGATGCCCTCTCTCACCACTCCTATTCAACATAGTACTGGAAGTTCTAGCCAGAGCAATCAGGCAAGAAAAAGAAATAAAGGTTATTCAAATAGGAAAGGTGGAAGCCAAATTGTCTCTATTTGCAGATGACATGATAGTATACCTAGAAGACCCCATCACCTCAGCTCAAAAGCTCCTGAAACTGATAAGCAACTTCAGCAAAGTCTCAGGATATAAAATCAATGTGCAAAAATCACAAGCATTCCTATACACCAATAACAGACTAAAAGAGAACCAAATCAAGAACAAACTGCCATTCACAATTGCTAAAAAAAAAAAAAAATACCTAGGAATACAACTCACAAGGAACGTAAGGGACCTCTTTAAGGAAAAGTACAAACCACTGCTCAACGAAATAAGAGAGGACACAAACAGATGGAGAAACATTCCATGTTCGTGGTTAGGAAGAATCAATATCATGAAAATGGCAATACTGCCCAAAGTTATTTACACAATCAATGCTATCCCCATCAAACTACCGTTGAATTTCTTCACAGAACTGGAAAAAAACACCATGAACTTCATATAGAACCAAAAGAGAGCCCGGATAGCCAAGTCAATTCTAAGCAAAAAGAACACAGCGGGAGGCATCACACTACCAGACTTCAAACTATACTACAAGACTATAGTAATCAAAACAGCATGGTACTGGTACCAAAACAGAGATATAGACCAATGGAACAGAACAGAGGCATCAGAGGCAACACAACATATCTACAACCATAGAATCTTTGAGAAACCAGACAAAAACAAGCAATGGGGAAAGGATTCCCTGTTAAATAAATGGTGTTGGGAAAACTGGCTAGCCATGTGCAGAAAGCAGAAACTGGACCCCTTCCTGACACCTTACACTAAAATTAACTCCAGATGGATTAAAGACTTAAACATAAGACCTGACATCATAAAAACCCTAGAAGAAAATCTAGGCAAAACCATTCAGTACATAGGAGTAGGCAAGGACTTCATGACCAAAACACCAAAAGCATTGGCAATAAAAGCCAAAATAGAGAAATGGGACCTAATCAAACTCCACAGCTTTTGCATGGCAAAAGAAACAGTCACTAGAGTGAATCGGCAACCATCAGAATGGGAAAAAATCTTTGCAGTTTACGCATCTGACAAAGGGCTAATATGCAGAATTTACAAAGAACTCAAACAGATTTACAAGAAAAAACAAACAAGCCCATTCAAAAATGGACAAAGGATATGAACAGACACTTTACAAAAGAAGACATACATGAGGCCAACAAATACATGAAAAAATGCTCAGTATCATTGGTCATTAGAGAGATGCAAATCAAAACCACATTGAGATACCATCTCATGCCAGTTAGAATGGCGATCATTAAAAAATCTGGAGACAGCAGATGCTGGAGAGGATGTGGAGAAATAGGAACACTCTTACACTGTTGGTGGGAGTGTAAATTAGTTCAGCCATTGTGGAAGACAGTGTGGTGATTCCTCAAGGACCTAGAAATTCCATTTGACCCAGCAATCCCATTACTGGGTATATACCCAAAGGAATATAAATCGTTCTACTATAAGGACACATGCACATGAATGTTCATTGCAGCACTGTTTACAATAGCAAAGACCTGTAACCAACCGAAATGCCCATCGATGATAGACTGTACTGGGAAAATGTGGCACATATACACCATGGAATATTATGCAGCAATCAAAAATGATGAGTTTGTGTCCTTTGTAAGGACATGGATGAATCTGGAGAACATCATTCTCAGCAAACTGACACAAGAACAGAAAAACAAATACCACATATTCTCACTCATAGGCGGGTGAGAAAAATGAGAACACGGACAGAGGGAGGGGGTCTACTACACACTGGGGTCTACTGGGGGGAAGTGGGGGGGGGACAGTGTGGGGGTGCTGAGGCGGGATAGCCTGGGGATAAATGCCAAGTTTGAGTGAAGGGGAGGAAGGCAGCAAAGCACACTGACATGTTTGTACTTATGCAACTATCTTGCACACTCTGCACATGTACCCCAAAACATATAATGCAATAAAAATTTTAAAAATTAAAAAAAAATAAAATAAAAAAAAGAAATGAAGATACGTGCTTTCAATTTATTTTTACATTATCAAGCTAGTTAATTAAAAATATTACAGTCATGTATTAGAGGATGACTAATCTTCATTTCTCAATTTTGACCCTAATGCCAGAAATTTATTTATTTTATGGTTTCTATCCATATGGTGCCAAACGGCCTATTATGCTTCACACATTTATATTTTTCTGCCTTCTATCTAAAGTTGAATTTTTGATATCCAACTTTATATAGTGATCACTTAAAATAATAAATAGCTTTTTTTTCTCTTGTGTCTTTGCTTTTGGTATCAGAATGATACTTGCCTCATAGGAGGAGTCAGTTAGAATTCCCTACTCCTGGAATTTTTATGGAATAGTTTCAGGATGATTTCAATTAGATCTTTGTGCAATTGGCAAAATTTGGTTATGAATCCATCTGGTTTTGGGTTTTTGTTGTTGTTGTTGTAGAAAGGTTTTTAAATACTCATTCAATCTTGCTGTCCATTATTGATATATTCAGGATTTAATCTTTTCCTGGTTCAATTTTAGGACATTACATGTTTCCAAGAATTTATCAATTGGCTAATTTGTGATCATATAGCTGTCCTTAATAGTCACTGATAATCTTTGGTATTTCTGTAGAATTAGGTGTAATGTATTCTTTTAATATTTGTGATGTTTATTTGGCTCTACTCTCTTATTGGTTGGCCTAACTAGCAGATTACTAATTTTGTTTGTGTTTTTGAAAAATCAGCTTCACATTTCATTGATTCTTCATATTCATTTTTTGGTCTCTAATTCATTTGGTTCTGCTCTGATCTTTGCCATTTACTATCTTCTGCTAGATTTGGGTTTGTTTCTTTGTTGCTTTTCTAGTTCCTTGGGGTGTGACATTAGGCTGTTAATTTTTTATCTTTCTTTTTTAATATAGACATTTAATGCTACGAATTTCCTTCATAGCACTGTTTTTGCTGTTTCCCAAGGCTTTGGTATATTTTGTCTCCATGTTCATTTGTTTAATTTCTTTTTTTTAATTCTATTAATTTTATTATTGACCCAAAGATCAGTAGAAAACATGCTGTCAAATGTAAATGTATCTGGACAATATTTAAAGTTCCTCTTGCAATTGATTTCTGGATTATTTCCCTGTGGTCTATGAAGATACTTGATATGATTTTAATTTTTTAATACACTGATATTATTTTATGTTTTAACATATTGTCTGTTTTGGAGAATGTTTGATGTGCTGATGAGACATGTATATTCTAAAATTGTCAGAGGAAATATTCTGTAAATGTCTCACTGATTAACATAGGTGCAAAAATCCTCAAGAAAAGTTTATCAAACCAAATCCAATGGCACATCAAAAAGATAATACACCATGATCAAGTGAGATTTATGCAGGGATACAAGGATAGTTCAACATTTCACAAATTAATAAATATGATATATTACAAACAGAATTAAAAACAAATCTATATGACTATTTTGCTGCATCTACAGTATTTGCTGTAACAGATGAAAAAGAATTGGATGAAATGCACCATTGCTTCATTACAAAAACCCTCAGCAAAATAGGCATAGAAGAAACATGCTTCAAAATAGTGAAGGCCATCAATAACATTTACACAGAAAATATCATACTTAATGAGGAAAAACTGAAAACATTTCCTCTAAAAAATGAAACAAGACAAGAATGACTACTTTCATCACTCCTGGAAGTCCTAGTTAGAGCATTAGGTAAAAGAGACAGGTGGGGGGAGATCCAAGATGACCGAGTAAGAACAGCTCTGGAGTGCAGTTCCCAAGTAGAACAGTGTAGATAGTGAGTGCTCACTACACTCCCAAACAAGTTTTCACTGCCCACAGACCAGGAGAATCCTGGGCCAAAAGGCACCATGAGTTTTCAGCATGGCAGTTTCAGCAGGTGCTGTGTCAATGCACAGAAACTCATACAAGTCTAAGCAGTCATTTTGACTGGCACCCAGAATACCTGGGAGACAGAGTCACCCATTCAACTGAAAGGGAGGGGGCTGAGACAGGGAGTCAGGCAATCTAGCTCAGCAGGTACCACCCCCACAAAACAAGCAATCTGAAATGCTCTGGACTGAGAATTTTGTAGCAAGCACAGCTGGACCCAGGACCATCAAGCTCAGTGAGGGGAAGGGCATCCCCCACTACTGAGGCAGTCTACCACTACTGAGGCAGTTCACACAGCAGCTGGGCACAGCCTGCAGCAGCTCAGCAATGCCACTGCTGGCAGACTGTGACTAGACTACACTGTGTGGGGCAGGGCATCTGTAAAAAAATGCAGCAGCATGACAGGAACTTATAAGTAAAGCTGACCTTCCTTGGACAGAGCATCTGGGAAAAGAGGTGGTTGAGTTCAGCTGCATCAGACTCAAAGGTACCTGCCCAGCAGCTCTGCAAAGAACAGTGGAGCTCTAAGCATAGCACTTGAGCTCCTATAAAGGAGAGACTATCTCCTCAAGAAACTCCCCAACCCCAGTATACCCAGAGAGACACCTCATAAAGGAGAGCTCAGGTGGACATCTGGCAGGTACCCTTCTGGAATAAAAATAGCAGAGGAAGAAACTGGCAGCAACCCTTGCTATTCTGCAGTCCCTGTGGGTGATATCCATGTGAGCAGCATCTGGAGTGGACCTCCAGTAGTCCTGCAGCAGAGGGGCCTGACGGTTAGAAGAAAACCTAAGAAACAGAAAGAAATATCTTCAACATCAACAAAAAAGACATTCACTGAAAGATCCCATTTGAAAGTCACCAACTACAAGACCACAGGTAAATAAAACCACCAAGATGGGAAGAAACCAGTGCAAAAAGGATGAAAACACCAAAAACCAGAATGCCTCTCCTCTTCCAAGAATCACAACTCCTCACCAGCTAGGGATCAAAGATGGATGGAGAATGAATCTGATGAATTGACAGAAACAGGCTTCAGAAGGTGGATAACAAGAAACCTCTCAGAACTAAAAGAACATGTACTAACCCAATGGAAAGAAACCAATAACCTAGAGAAAAGATTAGTTGAGATGCTAACTAGAATAAACAGCTTAGAGAAGAATATAAACGATTTGATGGAGCTGCAACACAGCACAAGAACTTCATGAAGCATACACAAGTTTCAATAGCCGAATCAACCAAGCAGAAGAAAGGATATCAGAAATTGAAGATCAACTCAATGAAATAAAATGAGAAGGCAAGAATAGAGAAAAAAGCGTGAAAAGAAATTAACAAAGCCTCCAAGAAATATGGGATTATGTGAAAAGACCTAATCTATGCTTGATAGGTGTACCTGAATGTTACAGAGAAAATGAATCCAAGCTGGAAAACACTCTTCGGGATATTATCCAGGAGAACTTCCCCAACCTAGCAAGACAGGTCAACATTCAAGTCCCGGAAATACAGAGAACACCACAAAGTTATTCCTCAAGAAGACTAACCCCAAGGCACCTAATTGTCAGATTCACCAGGGTTAAAATGGAGGAAAAGATGCTAAGGGCAGCCAGAGAGAAAGGTTGGGTTACCCACAAAGGGAAGACCATCAGACTCACAGCAGATCTCTCAGCAGAAATCCCACAAGCCAGAAGAGAGTGGGGGCCAATATTAAACATCCTTAAAGAAAACAACTTTCAACCTAGAATTTCATATCCAGCCAAACTAAGCTTCATAAGAAAAGGAGAAAGAAAATTCTTTATGGACAAGTAATTGCTGAGAGATCTCATCACCACCAGGCCTGCCTTACAAGAGCTCCTGAAAGAAGCACTAAACAAGGAAAGGAACATCCAGTACTGGCCACTCCAAAAATGTATGAAATGGTAAAGACCATTGCCACAATGAAGAAAATGTGTCAACTAATGGGCAAAACATCCAGCTAGCATCAAAGTGGCAGGATCAAATTCACATGTAACAATATCAACTTTAAATGTAAATGGGGAAAAAAAATAAAAATAAAAAAAAAAAAATAAATGTAAATGGGCTAAATGCTCCAATCGAAAGACACAGACTGGCAAATTGGATAAAAAAGTCAAGACCCATCAGTGTGCTGTATCCAGAAATCCCATCTCACATGCAAGGTTACACATAGGCTCAAAATAAAGGGATGGAAGAAGAATTATCAAGCAAATGGAGAGCAAAATAAAAGAAGCGTTGCCATCCTAGTCTCTAATAAAATGGACATTAAACCAACAAAGATAAAAAGAGGCAAAGAAGGGCATTACATAATGGTAAAAGGATCAATGCATCAAGAAGAGCTGATGATCTTAAATATATATGCAACCAATACAGGAGCACCAAGGTATATAAAGCAAGTTCCTAATGACCTACAAAGAGACTTAAACTCCCATACAATAATAGTGGGAGAATTTAACACTCCATTGTCAACATTAGACAGATCAATGAGACAGGAAATTAACAATGATATCCAGGACTCGAACCCAGATCTGTCCACCAAGTGGACCTAATAGACATCTACAGAAATTTCCACCCCATATCCACAGAATATACATTCTTCTCAGCACCGCATGGCACCTACTCTAAAACTGACCACATAATTTGAAGTAAATCAATCCTCAGCAAATGCAAAAGAATAGAAATCATAACAAACAATCTTTCAAACCACAGTGCAGTTAAATTAGAACTCAGAATTCAGAAACTAACTCAGAACTGCACAACTTCATGGAAACTGAACAACTGGCTCCTGAATGTCGACTGGATAAACAATGAAATGAAAGCCGAAATAAAGATGTTCTTCAAAACCAATGATTACATAGACACAATGTACCAGAATCTCTGGGACACATTTAAAGCAGTGTCTAGAGGAAAATTTATAGCAATAAATGCCCACCAGAGAAGCAAGAAAGATCTAAAATTGACACCCTATCACCAAAATTGAAAGAGCTAGAGGAGCAAGATAAAAAAAAAAAAAAAAAAAAAAAAAAAAAAAAAAACTCAAAAGCTGGCAGAAGACAACAAAAAATCTAAGATCAGAACAGAACTGAAGGAGATAGAGAAACAAAAAATCCTTCAAAAAAAATCAATAAATCCAGGAACTGCTTTTTGAAAATATCAACAACACAGATGGACTGCTAGCCAGATTAATAAAAAAGAAAAGGGAGAAGAATCAAATAGATGCAATAGAAAACGATAAAGGGCATATCACCACAGACTCCACAGAAATATAAATTACAGTCAGAGATTACTACAAACATCTCTATGCACATAAACCAGTAAATCTGGAAGAAATGGATAAATTCCTGGACACTTGTACCCTTCCAGTCAAAAACCTGGAAGAACTTAAAACCTTGAACTGACCAATAACAAGGGCTGAAGTTGAGGCAGCAATTAATAGCCTACCAACCAAAAAAAAATTCAGGTCCAGATGGGTTCACAGCTGAATTCTACCAGATGTACAAAGAGGAGCTTGTACCATTCCTTCTGAAACTATTACAGACAATCCAAAAAGAGGGTATCCTTCCCAAATCACTTTATGAGACTGACATCATCCTGATACCAAAAGTGAACAGACTCAACAAAAAGTAAAAATTCAGGCCAAAATATCATAATGAGCATAGATGCAAAAATCTTTAATAAAATACTGGCAAACCAATTGCAACAGCACATCAAAAATCTTATCCATCACGATCAAGGGGGCTTCATTCTAAGGATGGAAGGCTCGTTCAACATACGCAAGTCTATAAACATAATTCACCACGTAAACAGAACCAAAGACAAAAACAACATGATTATCTCAATTGATGTAGAGAAGGCCTTTTACAAAATTCAACAGCCCTTTATGCTAAAACCTCTCAATAAACTAGGTATCAAAGGAACACATCTCAAAATAATAAAAGCTATTTATGACAAACCTACAGCCAATATCATACTGAATGGGCAAAAACTGGAAGCATTCCCTTTGAAATCCAGCAGTAGAGAAGGATACCCTCTCTCAACACTCCTTTTCAAAATAGTATTGGAAGTTCTAGCCAGAGCAATTAGGCAAGAAAAAAAATAAAGGTAGTTAATTAGGAAAAGAGGAAGTCAAATTGTCTCTATTTGCAGATGACATGATTGTCATGATGATATAATTTTTTTTGCACATACCAAAATACCACTACTTTACTTTTCTTTGTATATAAACAGCGCTGGGAGGATTCTTTTGCTCCTTGGCAGGTGTGTGGTGTGTGCTATAGACTGGCTCCGGTGATCTGGCCATTATACTTTGCTGTCTCCATCTAGAGGATGTAGCGGATTATGCTGTCTATCGAAACATTGCCAATGAGACCAGTAAAAAAAAGGTCTTCTGTTGGCTATCTGGGTCAGTGCCTCTCATTGTCATGTAATACCTTCAGCCCATCCTGGGTAGAGCTACAGTGTGAATGTGGATGAAGAAAAGAGATGGTGATTTGTGCTGAAGCCTCTAGTACTTATCAAAGAATAGCTGCAATTTCCATGGCCTCCAAGACAACAGACATGTAGCTTGGAGATTCAGTGGAGATCAGCAAGTTAATTGCCAAAAAGGAAGTTCATCAAGCCAGGCTGGAGTGTGATGAGGAGTGTTCAGCCTTGGAAAGGAAAAAAAGATTAGCAGAGGCATTTCATATCAGTGAGGATTCTGATCCTTTCAATATATGTTCTTCAGGGTCAAAATTCAGTGATAGTTTGAAAGAAGATGCCAGGAAGGACTTAAAGTTTGTCAGTGACATTGAGAAGAAAATGGAAACCCTTGTGGAGGCTGTGAATAAGGGAAAGAATAGTAGGAAAAGCCACAGCTTCCCTCCCAGGACAGAGACCACTGCTGGATCATCCATGACCTTGCCCAAGTTTATGGCCTGGGGAGTGTGAGCTATGACAGTGAACCGAAGCACAATGTGGTGGTCACTGCCATCAGGGGGAAGTCCATTTGTCCTCCTACCATGCTGACAGGTGTGCTTGAAAGGGAAATGCAGACACAGCCTCCACCACCAATTCCTCATCACAGACAATCAGACAACAATTCTGGGAGCAGTAATTTACAGAAAATAACCAAGAGCCAAAAATTGACTATTTTGATGTCCAGGACTAAGAAGATCAAGATGCACTTAGATGAAAGGATGATTAGTTGTAGTGGAGACTCATTTGCCAGCAGATAAATCATGCCTGTTCCTCTCTGCCTGGCAGAATCACAGTCTCGCATACTGTTTTGTACTGACACATCAAAAGCATGAGTGTGTCAGAAATCCCATGTCTACTCCTGTCTATATAAAGTGTTTTATTATGACCAGGAAAAAAAATGACATTTAGAAGACCCCATCATCTCATCCCAATATCTCCTTAAACTGATAAGCAAATACACAATCTCAGGGTACAAAATCAATGTGCAAAAATTACAAGCATTCCTATACCACAATAACAGACTAACAGAGAGCCAAACCATGAGCAAGCTCCCATACACAATTGCTACAAAAATAATTAAATACCTGGGAATACAACTAACAAAGGATATAAAAGACCTCTTCAAGGAAAACTACAAACCGCTGCTCAAGGAAATAAGAGAGGACAAACAAATGAAGAAACATTCCATGCTCATGGTTAGGAAGACTCAATATTGTGAAAGTAGCTAAAATGACCAAAGTAATTTATAGATTGAATGCTATCCCCATCAAGCAACCAATGACCTTCTTTACAGAACTGAAAAAAACCACTTTAAATTTCACATGGAACCAAAAGAGAGCCTGCATAGGCAAGACAATTCTAAGCAAAAGGAACAAAGTTGGAGGCATCAAGCTATCTGACTTTAAACTATACTACAAGGCTACAGTAATCTAAACAGCATGGTACTGGTACCAAAACAGAGATATAGACCAATGGAACAGAACAGAGTCCTCAGAGTCAATGCCACACATCTACAACCATCTGATCTTTGACAAATGTGACAAAACATTTGTAATGGGGAAAGTATTCCCTGTTTAATAAATGGTGTTGGGAACACAGTCCAGCAGTGTGCAGAAAGCAGAAACTGGACCCCTTCCTGATACCTTACACTAAAATTAATTCCAGATGGATTAAAGACTTAAACATAAGACCTGACACCATAAAAACCCTAGAGGAAAATCTAGGCAAAACCATTCAGGATATAGGCATAGGCAAGGACTCCATGACTAAAACACCAAAAGCATTCACAACAAAAGACAAAATAGACAAATGGGACCTAATAAAACTCCAGAGCTTCTGTACAGCAAAAGAAGCAATCATTAGAGTTCAGTGGCAACCAACGGAATGGGAAAAAATTTTTGCAATCTATCCAGAATCTACAAAGAACTAAAACAGATTTACAAGAAAAACAAACCCATCCAAAAGTGGGTGAAGGATATGAACAGACACTTTTCAAAAGAAGACATGTATGAGGCCAAGAAACATAGGAAAAAATGCTCATCATCACTGGTCATTAGAGAAATGCAAATCAAAACCACATTGAGATACCATCTCACACCAGTTAGTATGGCCATCTTTAAAAAATCTGGAGAAAACAGACACTGGACTGGATGTGGAGAAATAGGAACATTTTTACACTGTTGGTGGGACTGTAAACTAGTTCAACCATTGTGGAAGACAGTGTGGTGCTTCCTCAAGGAGCTAGAAATAGAAATTTCATTTGATCCAGCAATCTCATTACTGGGTATATACCAAAAGATTATAAGTCGTTCTATTATAAAGACACATAAATATGTATATTCATAGTGGCACTGTTTACAATAGCAAAGACCTGGAACCACCCAAATGCCCATCAATGATAGACTGGACAAGGAACATGTGGCACATATACACTATGGAATACTATGCAGCCATAAAAATGATGAGTTTGTGTCCTTTGTAGGGACATTGATGAATCTGGAAACTATCATTTTCAGCAAACTGACACAAGAACAGAAACTCAAACACCATGTGTTCTCATTTATAGGTGGGTGTTGAACAATGAGAACATATGGACACAGGGAGAGGAGCATCGCACTGGGGTCTGTTGGGGGTGGGCAAGGGAGGGACAGTGGGGGGAAGGTCGGGATGGGATATCATGGGCAGAAATGCCAGATGTAGTTGACAGGGGGATGAAGGCAGCAAACCACATTGGCATGTATGGACCTATGCAACAATCCTTCATAACTGTCACATGTACGCCAGAACCTAAAGTACAATTAAAAAAGGAAAAAAAAAAGGTAAAAAGTTAAATTACCCAGTTAACTGATATAAATTTTATATCAAGAAAACCTTAAAAACTCCACCAAGGAACTCTTAGATTTGATAAATGAACTAAGTAAAGATTTCAGATATAAAATCAATGTACAAAATAAGTAATTTTCAATACAATGAGAATGATGTAGCAGAGAACCAAATCAAAAAGGCAATTCCATGTATAACCCCTAAAAAAAATGTACCCAGGAATATATTTAGCCAAGAAGTTGAAAGATGTTACAACAACGAGGGTGATAAAAAAAAAAAAACGCTACAAAACAGTGATGAAAGAAATTAAGAGGACACAAACAATTAAAAAAAAACATTCCACACTCATGGATTGAAAAAGTTAGTATGATTAAAATGACCACATTGCCTCAAGAAATATATAGATTCAATGCAATCTCTACAAAAATAGTACCATCATTTTTTACAAAATTGGAAAAAAATCTTAAAACCCACATGGAACTAAAAAAGAGCCCAAATTACCAAAGCAATCCTGAACCAAAAGAACAAAGCTGGATGCATCACATTACCTGACTTCACATTATACTACAAGGCTATAATAACCAAATCAACATGTTGCTTCTATAAAAACAGACACAGAGATTAATACAAGAATAGAGAAACAATAAATATAGCCATATTCTGAGAGCCAAGTGATCATTAGCAAATTAAATGAAAGGATACAATGGGGTGTACTCTTTTCAGTAAATGGTGCTGGGAATATTAGATAAAGAAGAATATTCTTCTGCCGTATGCAGAAGAATAAAATTGGACTCTTATCTCTCACCACATACAAAAATCAACTCAAAAGAGATTACAGATATAAATTTAGGACGTGAAACTATAAAAAGAAGAAATCCCAGAAAAGCCTCTTCTGGACAGTGGTCTAGGCAAAGAATTCATGACTAAGACCCTAAAGTACAAGTAACAAAAACCGAAAGAAAAGAAAAACAATAATTAAACTAAAAAGCTTCTGCATAGCAAAACAAATAATTAACAGAGTAAACAACCTATGGAATGGGAAGAAATGTTTGCAAACTATTCATGTGACAAGGGACTAATATCGTGAATTTATAAGAAATTGAAATAACTCAACAAGAAAATCCACAAATAACTCCATTAAGTAGTGGGCAAGAGACACGAATAGACATTTCTCAAAAGAAGACATGCTAGTGTCCAACAAGCATATGAAAAATTCTCAACATCAGTAATCACCAGAGAAATGTAAATTTAAACCACACTGAGATATTATCTTACCTTCAGAATGGCTATGAGTAAAATGACAAAAATTAACTGATTTTGGAGAGGATGTGGGAAAAGGAGATGCTTAGACACTGTTGGTGGGAATGTAACTATCAGTACAGCCACTATGGAGGACTGTGTGTATATTTCTCAAAGAACCAGAAATAGAACAGTCATTCAATTTGGCAATCCCACTACTGGTTATTTACCCAAAGGAAAAACAAAATCATTTTATAAAAAAGAAAATGTGGAAGCAACTTGTGTATGTGTGTGTGTATACACATTTTCTTATTTAATTACAGATAATTGAATTCCATTAAAAAGCTTGAATTACCAAAGCAATCCTGAGCAAAAACAACAAATTCTCTTCTTTTTGTGACTAAGAAATATATTATTGTATGTATATTCACCACATTGTCTTTATTCAATTATTCATAATTAATTTTTGATATAATGATTTCTTCTCCTTTGGATAGTATATTAGCCATTCTCACACAGCTATAAGGGTATACCTGAGACTGGGTAGTTTATAAATAAAAAGAGAGTTAATGGACTCAGTTTCACATGGCTGGGGAGGCCTCACAATCATGGTGGAAGGTGAAGAAGGAGCAAAGGCACATGTTACATCGTGGCAGGCAAAAGAACATGTGTGGGGGAACTGCCCTTTATAAAACTATCAGATCTTGTGAATAGTCACTCACTGTTGTGAGAACAGCATTAAGGTAGCAACCCTCATGATTCAATTACCTCTCACCAGGTTCTTCTCATGATACAAGGAGATTATGAGAACTAAAATCCAAAGTGATATTTGTGTGGGGACACAGTCAAACCATATTAGGTAGATAGCCATTAGATAACCAGTATGTGTGTGTGCATGTGTGTGTGTATATATATATGTGTGTGTGTGTGTATATATATATATACAGGTTTAACTTATTTTAAGAGTGTGTGTGTGTGTATATATATGTGTGTATATATACATATATATGCATATATATATGCACACACACACACACACACTTAAAATAAGTTAAACCTGATGATTTTGAAGAGGTGAATACTACTTAGCCACAAAAATATATATGTATATCTTATCTACATAGCCACAAAGTAATGTGTAATATATATGTACAAATAAAAAAGGTAAGCGATAAAATTAAGGAAAATTACATATGATATATAATCACATATGTTTTTATACAAATATATACAGAAGCATATAGAAATAGAATGCATATGTATAAAATAAATATAATCCAATAAAAATACAGAGAAGTTCTCAAATAGAGTCACATATACAGATATATCTACATTTATACTAGGGACCATTGGGCCCTTTTCCAACCTATTGTCAGGAAAGGGACATCAAAGGGCCATTAGAGGCTTTTCTTGCTATTTCCATGGTTCTACACCCTTGTGGCGAAAACCAGGCCATCAATTTTATCAGACCCAGTAATAGTTCTGACACCCTCAGAGGGAATTCTGTACACTTTTCATTTACCTTTAAATTAGGATTGGTGCATTTACAATGGGTGGAGAAGAGGCTTTACATCAGAGACAGCAAGGCTATGTTTGAGTCCTCAGGAGAGGTTAAGGGTGACACAAGTTTGGTTTGCAGGATACAGTACAAAGGATGTAGAATATGCAGGTCATAGCAGGGCTGCCCTGAGGACCATTGGGGTCTTTCTCAGTGCTAAACAGTGGTACCAGATGCTGAAGGTTACCCAGTCCTGTTCATGCCATTCTCATTTAAATTTAGCAAAACTAAAGACAGGCTAGCAGAACACCTGAATTAAAAACAGCTGGGATACTAGGTGTCTGAGACCTCTAGGACAAGTGTGAGGAGCATGGAAAAAATATATCTGGTGTCACAAACCCTTCAGAACTCCAAAGTAGGTGGCAAGAAATAAAACCTGGGTACAAGACACATTGTTGAACACTACCAGCCCAGGTGAGTGGATGATGCCATTTAACAAGCTAGTGCCCATTTTGTGCTGCGATATACCTTTACTTGTTCCCTGTATGCATGAAATACCAGACTGGCAGCTAATATCTAGATATATTTGGGAATATACACATTTATGTATGTGTGTATAAACATGTACAGATGTGTATATTTCCAAATATACAAAGAAATATGTAACATCTAAATATATGCATCAAGTTATACAAAAATGAAAATGAAAACACATATATTTATACTGAAAATAATAAAAAATAAAATTAAAACTAGCTACGCACAGTCCCAACACTTGTCAATGAAGGGTAAACTCTATACTCCATGAGAAGAATGACCTAAACTTCTGCTTTGAGACCTTTACAGGCTTGGGACTGTAAAACTATTAATTACACAACATTTGAAAATTATGTGAATTGTGCTAACATTGGTGGAATGGCTCTCTCTTTTCAAATGTATAGAAATGTATTAGGATAGATATCATGATAGGTACATAGTAGTCAATGTAACAGACAAATGTCCTATTAATGAAGGTGATTTCAATGCAGTGTTTCTGAAGAGATAAATGGTCTTGTATTCTCACAAACACTCAACATGCCTTTATTTTTTCTTAATCCAATTTTTCATAGTTTGAAATTTATTTATATGGCCAATACATTTTATTTATATATTTTTCTATACATATAAACATGTAAATATATGTAAATGTAGGAATTAATATGCAAATAAATTTCAGTGTATTAAATAGACACATTACTTGAAAACATTGCTAACCACTAGAACCAATTCAAATATTTTCATCACATTTTCTTTACCATGGTTTTGCTATTTTTAAATTACATAAAAGAAAATATAGAATTCAACACCCACCTATGAGTGATAATATGTGATGTTTGGTTTTCTGTTCCTTTTTTTTTTTTTTTTTAATTTTTATTGCATTATAGGTTTTGGGGTACATGTGCAGAACGTGCAAGATAGTTGCATAGGTACACACATGTCAGTGTGTTCTGCTGCCTTCCTCCCCTTCACCCACACTTGGCATTCATCCCCAGGCTATCCCGCCCCAGGCCCCCCCGCTGTCCCTCCCCCATTTTCCCCAACAGTCCCCAGTGTATAGTAGACCGCCTCTCTGTGTCCATGTGTTCTCATTTTTCTCACCCACCTATGAGTGAGTATATGCAGTATTTCTTTTTCTGTTCTTGTGTCAGTTTGCCAAGAATGATAGTTTTCAGATTTATCAGAACACGTGGACACAGGGAGGGGAGCATCACACACTGCGGTCAGTTGTAGGGAGCTAGTGGGGAGACAGCAGGGTTTGGGGAGGGTGGGGAGGGATAACGAGGGGAGAAATACCAGATAGAGGAGATGCGGGGATGAAGGCAGCAAACCACCTTGCCATGTATGTACCTATGCAACAATCCTGCACTATTTGCCCATGTACCCCAGAACCTAAGTTACAATGAAAAAAAAGGAAAAAACAAAAAAAGAAAATACAGAATTTTTGAACAAAAATGCAAAACACAAAATATGTCTTAAATTAAACCTGATGATTGTGAAAAGGTGAATGTAATTATAACAGAGGCCTCTTAAATTGCTAGATTTAAAAAGAGGATTCAGGGTCAGCCAGTTAATCTGCCTGCATGTCTAGAACTAAGGTAACTAAGGAGTGGTGTAGAGGCAGTTTTGCTAACGTCTCCAAGAAGCAGGAAAAAAAGGCATTATGTAATGAGAGTATTTGGAAAGAAGAAATCCAAGAAAGTAGAGATAAAGCATATATAACATTTCTGATAAATTTCTAGTTAGATTCAGTGAATCTTAAGGGATGGCTCAGCTCTGCCCTTATACTCTAGGAGCTACCTCTTTGAGGATGTAATACTTTTTCCACTGTTTGGGTTAAACCAGCTGTAGTATGTTCCTCAAATCTTTAGCCACAAGAGTCTAAATAAGAACTGACACTTTTCAAAGTAATAAATTATGAATGTCCTGGGAAACTCTTGCTTCTTTGTATGCTCTGTGATTTGGACTTCATGATTCTAGGATACTTCTTCCCAGGAAGATTCAGCTACTTTGAATGATCAACAGTAAGATAACTTCAAGCTTATTTCTGAAACAAAAAAATATGATTTAATATAAAATATTAGCAAGAAAACATGTACTTTGAGTAGCTATAGAATTGCTGATGTGGGCTCATGGGCTTTTTACTTTTTGCTACCCAATTCAGTAATAAAATGATGAGGAGAAAATAAAGTGATAGGAAATACAAAGTAATACACTCTGAGCACCTATTTGCTACTAATCTTCCACTGGCTTTCTCTCAGTAAATCAACAAGAGAACCGTATTAGCTCAGTATCTAAACGTTACATTACAGTATATAATGTTTAAGTTAAAAATCTTCTTCGAGTTTTCTATGTCATCCCATAGGACTTCAAGATAACCAGGAAACTGGCAGAAAATTTAATACTACTGTGATCCTTCGGTATGAAAAGAAAACAATAAAACATCAACAAAACGTGGTACTGGATGGCATCTTTATAATATGGCTAATAAAGATGATTTCAAACAGCCCATTGACTTTTTCTATGGCCAGAACCTAGAGTAAATATACAATTTAATCTTGCTCTATCAGTTGAAAGCATTTTGCTTTTTTAGAATTATAATATTAATCATGCTGTTAAAGATATGCCCTGCCCCTGCTTTCAAGTTTTAAAGCTCAATTATGTTTGGCTTTATTAAATGTGGTGAGCATTTTTTTGCTGAGGGAGGGAGGCAAGATGGCATCATAGAGGTGACTCACGATTGCAGCTCTCGGTGAAGGCACAGAGGGTGAGTCCTAGCCGCATTCTCGGATGTTCCTTTTATGCCCACAGAGCGTTGAAAGTCCCAGGTGTGGGAGAGACACGGGAAACTAGCAGCCGGCTAATGCAGCCGGCTCCAGCCGCCTCTTCGGCCGGCGCCACAGCGGGACCCGGTGTGGAAATCACTGGTCTGGGTGCCCTGTTAAACCGGCAATCTGAGATTTGAAAGGGCAGATTGGCATGTCCATCTGATTGAATGGGACTTGGACAATGAGCCAGACCAGGAGTTTCCTGGGAAGCGTGATCTGAGCCGGGGTAGTCGGCAGCGGCACGGGAGATCGCACGTATCCCAGTGCCCTATCGGCAGGCTCCTGGGGCACCAGTGAGAGAGTCGACCTTTCAGCTTGGGGAGAGGAAGAGAGAGAGAGAGAGGACGGACTCTGAGGCAGGGAGCTGGGTGATCGGGCTCGGCAGGTCCCACGCTCACAGGGACAAGCAGGGCAGTGACTGGAGACACTTGGGGCTGAGAGTTTTATTGCCGGCATTTAGGACGGTGAAGCCCGGTCAGGGAGGAGCATCCACCATTGCTGACGAAGTGCACCCCCACTTAAGTACCGCCCAGGACTGACGCAGCCTGCCATTGCCGAGGCAACCTGCCATAACAGAGAGAATCCACCAGGAAGCAACAGGGTGGACCCACGCCAGCAGGTCAGAGCCTCGGCAGGCAAATAGTGAATAGACTGCCACCTAGTGGGGAAGGACAGTGCAACAGATACTCATAAAGAAAGCCCCAACTCCTTGAGACAGACCATCTAAGGGTGAAAAAAAAAAAGAGTGGTGTTTTATGAGTTCTATTGCAGCAGACATAACCTCCCAACAACCCTGAATGAACAACGGAGCTCACAGCTCAGCACTGGAGCTCCTATAAAGCACAGACTGTCTCCTCAAGCAGCTCTCTGACCCCTGTATATCCAAGGAGTCACCCCAGAAAAGGACTAATCAGACTGACATTTGGCTGGCATCATTCTGGAACAAGAGCAGCAGAAGAAGAAACTGGTATCATCCCTCACTGTTCTGCAGCTGCTGCAGGTATACCCCAGACAAGCAGGGCCTGGAGTGGACCTCAGCACTCATACAGCAGAGAGGATAGATCATTAGAGGGAAAACTAAGTAACAGAAATACTTCATCATCAACAATCTCAGTGTCCACACAGAGACCCAATTGAAAAATCAGCCACTACTAAGACAACAGGCGGATAAATCCATAAAGATGGGAAGAAACCAGTGCAAAAAGGAGGAAAGCATCCGAAACCAAAACACCTCACCTCCAAAAAAGGACCAAAACTCCTCACCAGCAAGGGAACAAAGCTGGACGGAGAATGAATCTGACGAAATGACGGAATCAGACTACAGAAAGTGGATAATGAGAAACTTCAGTGAGCTAAAGGAACATGTACTAAACCAGTGCAAAGAAACTAAGAACCTTGAAAAAAGATTTGAAAAAAGATTCGAGGAATTGATAACGAGAATGGACAACTTAGAGAGGAATATGAATGAATTGAAGGAGCTGAAAAACACAACACGAGAACTTCGTGAAGCATGCACAAGTTTCAACAGCCGAATTGACCAAGTAGAAGAAAGAATATCAGAAGTTGAAGATCAACTCAATGAAATAAAACGAGAAACCAAGATTAAAGAAAAAAGCGCAAAAAGTAATGAACAAAATCTTCAAGAAATGTGGGACTATGTGAAGAGACCCAACCTACGTTTGATAGGTGTACCAGAATGTGATGAGGAGAATGAATCCAAGCTGGAAAACACTCTTCAGGATATTAACCAGGAAAATTTCACCAACCTAGCAAGACAGGTCAATACTCAACTCCAGGAAATACAGAGAACACCACAAAGATACTCTGCAAGAAGAGCAACCCCAAGGCACATAATCGTCAGATTCACCAGGGTTGAAATGAAGGAGAAAATACTAAGGGCAGCCAGAAAGAAAGGTCAGGTCACCCACAAAGGGAAGCCCATCAGACTCACAGCAGATCTCTCGGCAGAGACTCTACAAGCCAGAAGAGAGTGGGGGCCAATATTCAACATCCTTAAAGAAAAGAGCTTTCAACCCAGAATTTCATATCCAGTGAAATTGAGCTTCATAAGTGAAGGAAAAATAAAATCCTTCACGAACAAGCAAGTACTCAGAGATTTTGTCACCACTAGGCCTGCTTTAAAAGAGCTCCTGAAAGAGGCACTACACATAGAAAGAAACAACCAGTTCCAGCCGTCCTAAAACCATACCAAATGCTAAAGACCATCAACAAAATGAAGAATGTACATGAACCAACGGGCAAAACAGCCAGCTAGCATCAAAATGGCAGTATCAAATTCACACATAACAATATTAACCCTGAATGTAAATGGGCTAAATGCACCAATCAAAAGACACAGACTGGCAAATTGGATAAAAAACCAAAACCCATCGGTGTGCTGTATCCAGGAAACGCACCTCACATGCAAAGATACACAAAGGCTCAAAATAAAGGGATGGAGGAAGATTTACCAAGCAAATGGAGAGCAAAAAAATGCAGAAGTTGCAATTCTCATCTCTGATAAAATAGACTTTAAAGTAACAAAGATCAAAAGGGACAAAGAAGGTCATTACATAATGGTAAAAGGATCGATACAACAAGAAGAGATAACGATTCTAAATATATATGGACCCAATGTAGGAGCACCCAGATATATAAGGCAAGTTCTTAATGACTTACAAAGGGACTTAGACTCCCACACAATAATAGTGGGAGACTTTAACACTCCACTGTCAATAGCAGACAGATCAACCAGACAGAAAATTAACAAGGATATCCAGGACTTGAACTCAGACCTGGAACAAGCAAACCTGATAGACATTTACAGAACTCTCCACCCCAAATCCACAGAATATATATTCTTCTCAGCACCACATCACACCTACTCCAAAATTGACCACATAATTGGAAGTAAAGCACTCCTCAGCAAATGCAAAACAACTGAAATCATAACAAACAGTCTCTCAGACCATACTGCATTCAAGTTGGAACTCAGAATTCAGAAAATAACTCAGAACCACACAGCTTCATGGAAACTGAACAACTGGCTCTTGAATGTTGATTGGATAAACAATGAAATGAAGGCAGAAATAAAGAAGTTCTTTGAAACCAACGAGAATGAAGACACAACATACCAGAATCTCTGGGACACAGTTAAAGCAGTCTGTAGAGGAAAATATATAGCAATAAGTGCCCACTTGAGAAGAGTGGAGAGATCCAAAATTGACACCCTATCGTCAAAATTGAAAGAGGTAGAGGAGCAAGATCAAAAAAGCTCAAAACCTAGACGAAGACAAGAAATAACTAAGATCAGAGCAGAACTGAAGGAGATAGAGACAAGAAAAACCCTTCAAAAAATCAATAAATCTAAGAGCTGTTTTTTTGAAAAGATCAACAAAATAGACAGACCACTAGCCAGACTGATAAAAAAGAAGAGAGAGAACAACCAAATAGATGCAATAAAAAATGATAAAGGGGAAATCACCACAGATTTCACAGAAATTCAAACCATCATCAGAGAATACTACAAACAACTCTATGCACATAAACTAGTAAATCAGGAAGAAATGGATAAATTCCTGGACGCCTGTATCCTCCCAAGCCTAAACCAGGAGGAAGCTGAAACTATGAATAGACCAATAACAAGGTCTGAAGTTGTGGCAGCAGTTAAGAGCCTACCACACAAAAAAAGCCCAGGTCCAGATGGGTTCACAGCCGAATTCTACCAGACACACAAAGAGGATCTGGTACCATTCCTTCTGAAACAATTCCAAATAATCCAAAAAGAGGGAACCCTTCCCAAATCATTTTATGAGACCAACATCATCCTGATACCAAAACCTGGCAGAGACTCAACAAGAAAAGAAAACTTCAGGCCAATATCCATGATGAACATAGATGCAAAAATCTTCAATAAAATACTGGCAAACCAATTGCAACAGCACATTAAAAAACTTATCCATCATGATCAAGTAGGATTCATCCCGGGGATGCAAGGCTGGTTCAACATACGCAAGTCTATAAATGTAATTCACCACATAAACAGAAGCAAAAACAAAAACCACATGATTATCTCAATTGATGCAGAGAAGGCATTTGACAAAATTCAACAGCCCTTTATGCTAAAAACCCTCAATAAACTTGGCATTGATGGAACATATCTCAAAGTAATAAAAGCTATTTATGACAAACCAACAGCCAAAATCATACTTAATGGGCAAAAACTGGAAGCATTCCCTTTGAAATCCGGCACTAGACAAGGATGCCCTCTCTCACCACTTCTATTCAACATAGTACTGGAAGTTCTAGCCAGAGCAATCAGGCAAGAAAAAGAAATAAAGGGTTTCAAATAGGAAAGGTGGAAGCCAAATAGTCTCTATTTGCAGACGACATGATAGTATACCTAGAAGACCCCATCACCTCAGCCCAAAAGCTCCTGCAACTGATAAGCAACTTCAGCAAAGTCTCAGGATATAAAATCAATGTTCAAAAATCACAAGCATTCCTATACACCAATAACAGACTTAAAGAGAACCAAATCAAGAACGAACTGCCATTCACAATTGCTACAAAGAAAATAAAATACCTAGGAATACAACTCACAAGGAATGTAAGGGACCTCTTTAAGGAAAACTACAAACAACTGCTCAATGAAATAAGAGAGGACACAAACAGATGGAGAAACATTCCATGTTCGTGGTTAGGAAGAATCAATATCATGAAAATGGCTATACTGCTCAAAGTAATTTACACAATCAATGCTATCCCCATCAAACTACCATTGAATTTCTTCACAGAACTGGAAAAAAACACCATGAATTTCATATGGAACCAAAAAAGAGCCCACATAGCCAAGTCAATTCTAAGCAAAAAGAACACAGCGGGAGGCATCACGCTACCAGACTTCAAACTATACTACAAGGCTACAGTAATCAAAACAGCATGGTACTGGTACCAAAACAGAGATATAGACCAATGGAACAGAACAGAAGCATCGGAGGCAACACAACACATCTACAACCATGTTATCTTTGATAAACCAGACAAAAACAGGCAATGGGGAAAGGATTCCCTATTTAATAAATGGTGTTGGGAAAACTGGCTAGCCATGTGCAGAAAGCAGAAACTGGACCCCTTCCTGACACCTTACACTAAAATTATCTCCAGATGGATTAAAGACTTAAACATAAGACCTGACACCATAAAAACCCTAGAAGAAAATCTAAGCAAAACCATTCAGGACATAGGAGTAGGCAAGGACTTCATGAGCAAAACACCAAAAGCATTGGCAACAAAAGCCAAAATAGACAAATGGGACCTAATCAAACTCCACAGCTTCTTCACGGCAAAAGAAACAGTCACTAGAGTGAATCGGCAACCATCAGAATGGGAAAAAATCTTTGAAGTTTACGCATCTGACAAAGGGCTGATATCCAGAATTTACAAAGAACTCAAACAGATTTACAGGAAAAAAGCAAACAAGCCCATTCAAAAATGGGCAAAGGATATGAACAGAAACTTTACGAAAGCAGACATACATGAGGCCAACAAACATATGAAAAAGTGCTCATTGTCATTGGTCATTAGAGAGATGCAAATCAAAACCACATTGAGATACCATCTCACGTCAGTTAGAATGGTGATCATTAAAAAATCTGGAGACAGCAGATGCTGGAGAGGATGTGGAGAAATAGGAACACTCTTACACTGTTGGTGGGAGTGTAAATTAGTTCAACCATTGTGGAAGACAGTGTGGCGATTCCTCAGGGACCTAGAAATAGAAATTCCATTTGACCCAGCAATCCCATTACTGGGTATCTATCCAAAGGACTATAAATCGTTCTTCTATAAGGACACATGCACACAAATGTTCATTGCAGCACTGTTTACAATAGCAAAGACCTGGAACCAACCCAAATGCCCAACGATGATAGACTGGACTGGGAAAATGTGGCACATATGCACCATGGAATATTATGCAGCAATCAAAAATGATGAGTTTGTGTCCTTTGTAGGGACATGGATGAATCTGGAGAACATCATTCTCAGCAAACTGACACAAGAACAGAAAAAGAAATACCGCATATACTCACTCATAGGTGGGTGAGAAAAATGAGAACACGTGGACACAGAGAGGCGGTCTACTATACACTGGGGACTGTTGCGGGGAATGGGGGAGGGACAGCAGGGTGGGGCTGGGGGGGATAGCCTGGGGATGAATACAGAGTGTGGGTGAAGGGGAGGATAGCAGCAAAGCACACTGCCATGTGTGTACCTATGCAACTATCTTGCTTGTTCTGCACATGTACCCCCAAACCTATAATGCAATAAAAATTAAAAAAAAAAAAAAAAAAAAAAAACATTTTTGCTAAGCGACAGCAGAATGGCAGCATAGTATCATCTGCCTGTCCAAAGGTGTGGGTGAAAGGGAGGAAGGAAGCAAAACACACTGCCATGTGTGTACCTATGCAACTATCTTGCACATTCTGCACATGTACCCCAAAACCTATAATGCAATAAAAATTAAAAAAAAAACAAAGATTAAACATCAAAATTAATATTTTTAGAACTCTTTAAAAAAAATCAAAGAATTGTTAACTGTTCTGAGAGTTGTTTTGATAAAAATAATAAATCTTTGTAAAAATATTGAAAAAAATAAAAAAATAAAAAATAAATGTGGTGAGCTTCCAATGAATTTTTCAAATAAATGAGAATGATTGAGAGATTAGAGATGAAAGTTTTGATCTCCAGTTACAAAACCGAAAGAAATAAAAATGTGGAACCAAAGAAATATGACAGTGATGCTTAGCAAATATAAGCTTCAAAATATAACCTTCACTATATATTTCTTAATATATTTTATAAAATTATTCTATTTTGTTGAGGACCCAAGTAGCATAATTTTTGGGGATTCATGTGAAATATTCAGCCGATAACTAAGCAACCAGTGGAAATGAATAGCTTTTTTCATTTCTTTGATGATTTTGAAGAGGATATTCAAAAGGATTTTTCATCAGATATTTATTAAATGCTGAATACCTATCAAATATACATTGTTTTCAGTGACAGAAGGTATTATAAATATCTAGCCCATATTACAAAACATATTGGTCTGCTATATAGAAGTACATATATCTCTAATGATATGTTCTTATCCTCAAAGGCATCATAAAAAAGAATATTATAAAGTAAAGCACATCAAACTTAAGGATATCTAAATAAATAGAAGTATCATAAGTGGATGAGACCTCTCAAACTAATGACACAAAAATTAACCTATATTTTATAAAAATAACTCAGCATATTTTTCATAATCCTAAGATTTATTTTCTTATTTTGTAACCTAACTTGAAATAGCCTGAAGTATGATAAAGATCTACATAAATACAGAACATAGTTGTCACTGATAAATAGTGAAACAATGACAAAGCCAAAACACTCTAAATTGTCTTGAGAAAACAGTTCATTGTGATAAAAGAAATTATAGAGGTAATGCATATATAAGGTCAAAATATTATTGTTTTTGGGAGGAATGTCTGAATAATAGGGGAATATATCCCTACTTTCTCTACCGTTATGCACATGCAAAGGTACTGATGGTGGTCATGAGGGAGCATGTAGTTTGTCGTTTTACAGCATGGAGCAGAATGTAATAATACTCTTCATTTGCCTAAAGTATGTTTAAATTTTACTATGCAAAACAATCGTGACAAGTCTTAAAATTCTAACTTGAGCTATACCTCTGCTTCCCTGACAAGCCTGACCCAAGCACTTCTCCTTCTATTGAATTCTTCAGCATTTTCTGTCCTAATTATCATTTGATAGCCATCATACACTGTATCTTGGTGAAAATTACCTTAATTTTGTTTGTGTTTTATTGTTTCCACTTATGTTGTGATATATAATACTTCTGAGTAATCACATGGTTTAGTATTTACAATACACATTTTATATCTTATACATCAAACAGTAATTGCTTTATGAATATATAATATAATTGATTTTCCTTGTTGTTTCAACAGGAGTTTGGGATTAATAGATGGCTTCTGAAATATTTTCCCTGTCCAAATTTTTAAAGATATTATAGCTTCACTGAATAGTATTTGTAGGTTTTTATAATTTTTATTCTAATTTTCTGGAGAAGCATTTAAACTTGAAATTTGGCAAAACTGTATGTAAACCATAAATTTAATTTTTGTTACTTTTTTATATTAGAGGAATAACTTCAAGATCAATCTGAAAATTTACAGAAGCTCTTTTTCTCTGTAGTAATATACCTTAGATTATGTTCATCAGATTATGACCCCATAATTTTAGTACAATCCAGTTCCCTTAGATGACGTCTTCCTCTATTAATAACAGTCTCATGATCAGGTAAACCTGCTACATCAGTTTAGAACTGTTCCCCTCTCTCACACCCCCTCCCTGGCCAAAAAGAAAAAAAAAAGGTATTACATAGGAATAAAAAGGGAAGAAAAGAAGGAAGGAAGAAAGGAAGAAAGGCAGAAAGGGAGGGAGGGAGGGAAGGAAGGAGGGAGGCTTCTTATAAATGGCATCCATGAAGTGTATAATCTTCCCAGAAGCAACAAGCTGCTTTAAAGAAAAAATAAAATCCAAATCAAGCAACTTTAAATTTGAGGATATTTATAGCTCTGTGATTTTCTCATTTTCCTTTTGCGAGCAAAAAATTCTCAATGAATTTGCACCTGCCAAATCACATAGTGCAAAATTCATTCAGAATGTCATTCTGTGTCCAGAAAGAATCAGGTTATACATTTCAGTTATGTTACAGTATAAAGATAATATTGTTGATATTAGAAGTTCCTAAAAGGCATGAAGATTTCACTTAGAATTAGGAACTGAAAAAGTACAGTATGTATATTATTTATTTATCAATAGACTTTCTACTAGTTATTTGGAGTACAAGCACTCCAAAATTATAATAATTTTTAAGCACTAGGTTTTATCAGAATTGTATTATCTGCTACATTATACCTTATTTTTTGTAATATAAGACATTTATCTCTGATAGCAACCACACTAAAGACATTTTCCATGAAGCAGAGATTTGTCTCCTTTAATATCTCAGATTCTTTGGGTGCAGGGAAAATTATATTATTAATTTTGGGGAAATTTCCCTGGGACATGAACATCTAGTAGCCCAGAATTTAGGATTATAAATGGTTTACACATCATACTGTTTTCACTTTTTATTTTGACTCACCCCACTTCCAGGTCACCTCACACAGCTAAAATCACCAAACTTAGACTTGCCTTTCCCAAAGCCTGTGAAACTGACCTAGTTTGCTGAATATTTATGGAATATTATAACATCCTCTTTGGATGCTATTTTTTCTGATGTTACAGTAGCTAATATAACTATTTGTTGCATAGTAGAGGAAGATTAATAACAGATGTGCAGAATATTTTAAATGCAATAGCATTCAGTGTGTGTGTGTATATGTGTGTGCTTGTGCATTTCCTTTCCTGTATTTTTTTCCAAGCTTTCTTCCCTTCTAGTGGCCTGAAATTAACTTTTAATCTGTGAAATATATGCTGATCATATGGCACTTCGTCGTGAATTATCCATTGATTTCTAGCACAATACTGTCTGTCATAACAGCATAAAAACAGTGAAATACCTGCCTTACTGGGGCTTGTACAGATGGAAATGCATTTTTATGATTAAAAATCAGAAGACAAACGTTGGTTTTGATTTGGAGGGTCAGTTACAATCTATGGAATTAGTAGGATGATGTGCTGAGTCACTGCCAGAATAGAAAGTGGGACATTTTTGAGGCTGAATTTGTCTTTGGTTAAATCTAATGATGTAATCAAAGAGAATGATTATTCTATATCCCAGACTTCTGTTGCCTTTAGGTCTATGCGTTTTGAAACTTTTTAGAGTTTTTAAATTAATTTGTCAGTTTGATGATTTATTAAAAGCAACTTTTTTATTTTTTTTATTGCATTTTAGGTTTGGGGGTACATGTGCAGAATGTGCAAGATAGTTGCATAGGTACACATATGGCAGTGTGTTTTGCTGCCTTCCTCCCCTTCACCCACATTTGGCATTACTGTTAAGCATGGAAATGCCTGAGGAAGACACTTAAATGTTTTGGTTCTAGTATGAGCTCACTTATTCTTCTGTCTTGAGAAGAATCTCTTTCTCTGTCTCTGTCTCTCTGCATACACACACACAGGTGTGTAAACACACATATATATGTATACACACATATATACATACACAGGTGTGTACACACACATATATATGTATACACACATATATACACACATATATACACACATATACATATATACATATATACACATATGTGTATACATACACATGCACACACATATACAAACAACATACACACATACATATTTACTGAGTGTGTGAGTATGAATAAGCTAGGAATTAGGGAAAAGCTTTGATAGTGTAAGAGCAATGAGTTATACATTGGATTGTGCCCCCACAAAAATATGTATGTATTAATGTCCTAACTGCAAGTATCTCAGAATGTGGCATTATTTTGAGATAAAATCTTAACAGAGATATTCCAGTTAAAGTGAGGTCTTTGAGGTCATAGGGAGAAGATGGTGATCTACAAGCCAAGGATAGAGGCCTGAAACAGATCCTCCCCTTACAAACTTTGTGCGGAACCAATCCTGTTGACATGTTAATATTGGACTTCTAGCCTTCAAAGCTCTGAGACAATACATTTCTGTTGTTTAAACTGCTCATTCTGCAGTACTTTGTTACAATAGCCTTTGAAAACTAATACAACGTTATTTGGAAATAATGCTGCTTTGTAATTAGATCAATAGAGAAAAAAAATCTAGAGCTTTTCACAAAATCTAGGAGATTATAATTTAATAATAGATAAGTAAACATATTCTTCTGACAGGATTACTTATTGTTTAAAATAGTTTTATTTAAAAATTAAAATAAAATAATACAGTATATAACTCATAACCTGTGCAAGAGTGAAAAAAATGCCTTACAAAATAAATCTTCTTTTTAAGTTCTTTGGTTTTTTATTACCACTTGACAAATATAGATTTTCTACTATTCATTTTATGAGAAATAAGGGAGCGTTTTATAGTCATATTATTAATTGTATTTCCTAGAAAACCACATTTTAGCCTTTAGCTGTTTTCTGTTAAAATTCTCAGCAAACTGACACAAGAACAGAAAAGGAAATACCACATATTCTCACTCATAGGCAGGTGAGAAAAATGAGAACACATGGACACAGGGAGGGGGGTACTACAAACTGGGGTCTATTGGGGGGAATAGGGGAGGGACAGTGCGGGGGAGCTGAGGAGGGATAGCCTGGGGAGAAATGCCAAATGTGGGTTAAGGGGAGGAAGGCAGCAAAACACACTGCCATGTGTGTACCTATGCAACTATCTTGCACGATCTGCACATGTACCCCAAAACCTAAAATGCAATAAAAATTAAAAAAAAATTGAACAATCTTAGAAAAAGTTTACTTAAGTGTATACTGTTATCTAGAGTCAAGTATTTTAATATATTGGCATTTAAAACATGGAAAGCATAAAGAAATAAAATACTATACATAAATTGCCAATAGTTTTGCTAGATATTGCTGAAAATAGTTGATATTAACTTGTGCATAATTCACCACATCTAAGTTTAAATTTTGGTGAATAAAGAGTGAACTTCTAGGTATACCCTACAAGTAGGCATATGTTAATCAAGATTCATCAAAGAAACAGAACCATCTCTTTCTCTCTCTCTCTATGTATATATATATTTACATATATTTTTATAAATAAAATTTATATTTTTATATATAATTATATAATTTATATATATGCATAGCAAAACAATCTCTATATCTATATACATAGGTCTCAATATATAGATATGGCTATATATTTATATATATATATATATGTATAGATATGATTCTGCTATATATGTATATAAAAATTCTGGGTCACATAATAATGGAGGTTGATTTGATGCTGAGTAATCTACCATCTGTAGCCTGCAAGTTGGAGAACTATCTGAGTCTCAAGGCCTGAGAACAATGGTTCAGGGTAGGTGTGTGATAATGAAGGTCCAGGTTTGAGTTTGAAATCCAGAGAACCAGGAGTGCCAATGTCCAAAGGCAGGAGAAGATGTATGTTCCAGATCTAACAGAGAGAAAATTTGCTTTTCTTTTATTTTGTTCTATGCTGAACCTCAACAGATTGGATGATGCCCATTCACATTGATGAGAGTAACCTTCTTTAAACAGTTTACCAATTCAAATGCTAAACTCTTTTGAAAATTTCCTCACAGGCAAATTAAAACTTAATGTCTATCTGGTCATCTCTTAGCCCAGTCAAGCTGACACATAAAACTAATCATCAGAAGCTCACCCTTTTTTACCTTGGTGCCCTTATACATCTACATAAACCATGCTTAACCTCCAAATAACAACAAAGTTATAACTCTACCTAACATGATACAACTTTTACATGATCAAAAATACACTAATGCTCTCCCAAAAAAGGAGCATCTTTGAATGATGTTAACTATTCTTCAAAAGTCTTGAAATAATGTTAACCCTTCTCCTGATATTCTATAACTTAAATACTGTGATGTAAAAATAGCATTACTCAAATATTAATATAAAGTCAATAAATCTTTTTTTCTTTTTTTGAGATGGGGTTTCACTCTTGGGGTAAGATAATCCCTCCTAGCCAAGCAGTCACATTAGAGGCTGGGAAGAGTGTGTCTACACAAGTAACAGGGAAGAAGAAAGGGTGATCCAGAAGATGGGCCCAGTAGAGATTAGCAGGTGCAGTCTCCAGGCAGAGTGACAGAATAAGAAAGGTTAATACCCTATAAGAGTTGTAATGTACAAAGAGAGCATAGCAAAGAACAGATTATCTAGAGTGAATAGTGTCTGTGTCCAGAGCAGATTTCAGCTCTGACTCCTGAATTATCTTCTTTAACATCCCCGGTGATGTTCAGGGCTTGTGTCATCTGAGGAAGCCACATCATCTGGGGCTGCAGGGACCTGCAAGGTTATTTTCTTCATTTCTGATACTAGGTTGGATATTAGCCACACCATGGTATTGTTTGATGTGTTGTACGGGAATCCAAAGAGGGCCTGAGGGGGTGTGAACACAAGCATATCCTCTTCTCCATGTTAGCAAATCATTTGGACCACACCACACATTACTATTTACATCTTTCCATAAAACCACAGGTTTTATGTTTTAAGGGGCTTTTGCAAAATCCTTTTCTATGGCTGATTGAAATTTATCATCTACATTTTAAAAATCAACAATAAATAAGGCTTGTGCCAATAGTGTTGCAGGGTCCTTACTCATGTTCCCCCTTTTTTTTTTTTTTTTTTTTTTTTGAGCATAATTTTAAGGCTGGAGTAGACATGATCTACTATGGCTTATCTTTAAGGGATACCTGTGAAATGTCAGATGTTCCATGTGTGACAAACTTCTTGAAATTGTGAGTTGGCATAAGCTGGACCATTATCAGTTTTAATTTTTGTGGGTAGCCCCATAAACACAAAAGTTTAAAGATGTTTAATAACAGATTGGGTGGATTCTCTAAGAAGAGTACATGTGCTTATTAGGTAAAACTTGATTTCAGTGGATACATGTGCATATTAGTTTTCCAAATTCAGAATCATGTGTAACATCTGTTTGCCATAACTGATTAGGCAAGCTACCATTGACCTTCTTCACAGAACTGGAAAAAACACCCTAAACTTTATATGGAACCAAAAAAGAGCCCACATCACCAAAACTATTTTAAACAAAAAGAACAAAGCTGGAGGCATCACGCTAACTGACTGCAAACTATACTACAAGGTATAGTAGTATACCTTGTATACTACTGAAAACAGCATGATACCAGTACCAAACAGAGATATAGACCAATGGAATGAAATAGAGGCCTCAGAAATAATGTCACACACCAACCACCATCCAATCGTTGATAAATCTGACAAAAATAAGCAATGAGAAAGGATTCCCTATTTAATAAATGGTGTTGGGAAAACTGGCTAGTCATGTGCAGAAAGTTGAAACTGGAGCCCTAACTTACACCTTATACAAAAATTACCTCCAGATAGATTAAAGATTTAAACATAAGACCTAACACCATAAAAACCCTAGAAGAAAATCTAGGCAATACCATTCAAAACATAGGCATAGACAAGGACTTCATGACTAAAACACCAAAAACAATGGCAACAAAAGCAAAAATAAACAATTGGGACCTAGTGAAACTTAAAAGCTTCTGCACAGCAAAATAATCATTAGAGTTAACCAGCAACCAACAGAATGGGAAAAAATTTTTGCAAGCTACCTATCTGTCAAAGGGCTAATATCCAGAATCTACAAAGAACTTAAACAAATATATGAGAATAAAAACAACCCCATCAAAAAGTGAGCAAAAGATATGAACAGACACTTTCTGAAAGAAGACTTTATGTGACCAAAATATGAAAAAACATTCGTCATCTCTAGTCATTAGAGAAATGACACATTGAGATAACATCTCATACCAGTTAGAATGGTGATCATTAAAAAATCTGGAGACTGATGCTGGAGAGAATGTGGAGAAATAGGAACACTTTTACACTGTTGGTGGGAGTGTAAGTTAGTTCAACCATTGTGGAAGACAGTGTGGCAATTCCTCAAGGATCTAGAACTAGAAATACCATTTGATCCAGCAATCCCATTGCTGAATATATACCCAAAGGATTATAAATTGTTCTATTATAAAGACACACACACATGTATGTTCATTAAGGCACTGTTTACAATAGCAAAGACTTGGAACCAACCCAAATACTCATCAATGACAGACTGGGTAAAGAAAATGTGGCACATACACACCATGGAATACTATGCAGCAATAAAAAGGGATGAGTTCATGTCCTTTTCAGGGACATGGATGAATCTGGAAACCATCATTCTCAACAAACTGACACAAGAACACAAAACCAAACACCACATGTTCTTACTCATAAGTGGGTGTTGAACAATGAGAACACATGGACCCAGGGTGGGGGTCATCACACACTGAGGCCTGCTGGGTGGTGGAGGAGCTAGAGCAGGGACAGCAGGTGGCTGGGGGGATTGGGGAGAGATAACATCAGGAGAAATACCTAATGTAGATGATGGGGGGATGGATGCATGTAACCATGCATGCAAACCACCATGGCATGTGTATATCTATGTAACAATCCTGCATGTTCTACACATGTACCCTAGAACTTAAAGTATAATTTTTAAAAAAGAAACTGTTTTACAAATACTCTTTAGCAAGCCTCTCTAAAAAAAAAAAAAAAAAAAAAAAAAAAAAAAAAAAAAAAAAAAAAACTGATGTACTTAACTATATAAGACAGGAAATTTATACTTGGTGAAGTGATATGTACAAAAATGTGTGAGGGTATATATACTTATACACACAAAAAAAATTTTTTCTGTGTATATACACAATATGAACTACACATTGTTGTAAATATATTTATAACTATATAACTGCATATATATTTATATTCATGTGTGTGTGTATATATATATATTTATATTGGTACAGGGAAAAGGCCATTTATTCCAGATTTACCTTCGGAATTTTAAATAAAGTTAAGTTGCATTACCTGAAGCATAATTTCACCTTTGCAAGTATCTAACATTGTAGTCTCCAAATGATGGACTAACTTTCTAAACAATATTCTTCATTCACTTGGCTTACTCTGGGTTGGTACACATGTACATGTTATCATAAGCATGTACACAGTAATGTTTTTCTATGTATTCCAGATATAATATCTTTGATTAAAGATAATTAAATACTAAGACAAAATACTGTGAAGAAGTTTAGAAATATTTCACATTAAAAAATCAATGGCAAGAAACAAATGAAAATCATTGTATTTTAAAACGTGGTCAAAAAAAGAATGTTATCTAAACAGGCTTTTATACATTGACCACCATATTCAGAAAAAATCCAGGAAAAACTACTACTCTAATGCATTTTGCTCAATCATGGTACATTTTTTGAATCCCGTCACTTCTCAAGAGGCTGAATAAAGGATAAAAAAGCATATGGCCAGAAAAGTGATTATTTAAGCCTTTCTTCTATTGTGTGGCAAAAAGAAAAAGTGCAAATATTTGACTTTTGCATCTCCAGAATTTTCTCCAAGTTGACTTATGATAAAGTGAAGAATGAATTTAAAATTATTACAATTTATTTTACTACCTTTTAAAATAAATACAACTGAGAAATGAATGTATTTCTCTGCTTTATGTAGCTGTTCCTTTTAGAGAAATAAAAGTTCTAAAAACCTACATTTCCGCATGATATCAGAGTAAATTTTCTTTCAATCATTATCAAGCTAAGGGAAATTCTTCCCAATAATTCTGTCTTTTAGTTGTTTGTACTGTCACTGTGATGGCAGCTGAACTTAATATCCTATTTGTTTTCACAGAAATGATGTCTTTTGTGCAACAAACTGGCTCAAACTCTGCTTCCCTGCTGTATTAATGTGTTTCTGTTCATACAAAATCCCCATTAATGTGGTTGCTTTGAACATTTCAAGTGTCATATTTTAGATGCTTATAAATTGACTTCAAATCAAAACATAACATCATGTTGAGCAAGATACAGATAAAAAGAATAGAAACCCAGTTTTAAAATAGTATATTGTGATATCAGATACATGGCACTGATTTTTTATATACCAAAGCAGCACATCAGTGCAATAGTTCATAGAAAATGACACTACCAGGACAAGAAGAAGCTTTTTATTTATATCAGAGAAGGAATATGTTACTCTAGGTGTCACAAATTACACAACTTTGTCATTAACTATTAAGACACAGTGACCAATCTGAGCTAATGAGCTGAGAAGGAAGATACATCTTTTTTGACAACTTTTATAGAATTTAAATATATCTTTGGTTAAGAAATAAGTCCCCCAAGAAGGCAAAGAATATTTCTTGAAATGTACAGGTGCAAATAAAAGAAGTATCTTAATAACCAAAAACACAGGAATGGGTGCCTCCATAAGAATTCCTTTTCTGTTTGTCCCTGTAAGTCTGACACAGGCAATCTAAGAGTTTCACAAGTTTAATAGGTGCATTTTATAACTAGTACTTTCTTTAATAATGCTCAAATTCTACAAACTGTAAATTTGTAGCAAAAGGGAGTAAATGGTAGAGATTGTGCCCTGGGCATATCTGGCCACATTAATGAAAGAACCTTGGTTCCATAAGCAATGCTGATATTGGGCCCATTCAGAAAACCCAAAATAGCTTGACAATTGTGACTTCATAGTAGCAGTGACATGAACAGATTTTGTCAACCCATTAAAAAAAAAAAAACCTTATTGGTAAAAGAGAAAAAATTGGATAAATGTATTAAAAAATAGTGTGTGTGTGCACGTGTGTGCACACATGTGTGTGTAAGCAAGAGACAGAGAAAGAATCAATAATATCAGCATGATTGCAGCAACCTTCTATAGCCACATTTCTCTTTTTATATTGGGAATATTTTGAGAAGAACAACCTTTTAATACTACCTTTGTAGTCTAAACAAGAGTACTTTTAGAACAACTTTCTTTCTCTATCTTCACCTTGGATTTATGTCCTTGATGAAAGACTATTTTCTTTATCAGCTTAAAAGCTTAAAGAAACAAATTAAACTATGTGTCTTGAGACAGTGGTTCTATTTTCTTAAATTATTCTTCTTTTATCTGTCACAGTTCACACAATCAGATATAACAAACTGGTAGGCAAATGACTGAATTCAGGCATTATAAGTCCTTGACTGCCAGTAAATTTACTAAAATAAAGCATTCTAATCATGCATTTTTTATTTACTAAGATGGTACTTCTTAGAGGTATACAAAGTGCATAGTATAAGAAAATTAGCAGATATAGCAAAAGTTAAAGCAGATTTACATTGAAATAAATATACTTTACATATAATTTGATGGTTGCCTGCAAAGTACATACCACTCAATTTTTCAGTTTTCCTATAAAAACATGTATAATTATCATTGCAGCTCATATTTTCATGCAAATTAAATTTCAAAAGGGAAACAAAATGCTCTGCAGAGTCCATACTCAAACTCAATTAACATTAGTAATTATAATAAAATAATAATTATTTAGCTTTATTAAGTGTCACTTGTTTTCAGTGTTTACTTAAAATAATTATATTCTAATTAAGACTGTATAAGGCTAATGCTATCATAGCTACAAAATGCAAATGTGAAATATAAAGATTCATTAAGTTATTGTTGATCATGACACAGCTAATATGCATTAAAACTAGAAGGAATCATGGAGAACAGAGTATCCGTCCCCTCAAGCACTTAGCACTGCATTCCAACTGTTCTGTCACATGCCCCTTCACTGTAGTGCTTATTTCTCTACTACATTCTTTTCCTCCGGAGGTAACAATAGTTGCAAAAATGGTAAAGGTTGTCACTTATAATAAATAATAATCCCTATTTAGAAAACTTAAATTTTACTGAGAAAGATTGAATAATATATAATATAAATTGGATATTAGAATGGATTTGACAATTAAGATTTTGCACTATGTAATTATTTAATATTTTGAAATATTGCAAAAAACACTCTAGGTTCTGCTCAATAATTTATCCATAGATGGAAATGAAAAATTATACAGAGAAGTTTAAAAGTGCAATGAGGGTTAATACAGCTGCAGTGACCACAGGCTTAGATCAAAAAATCCAATTCTCTTTGCTTATGTAGACAGCCTTCTCAAAAACAGTAAGTACAAACAATCCTAAACTGCAAAGATCAGTATATACACCTAAATCTTCAATGCCCAGACATTCATGAATGCCCACACGTTATTCAAGAAAACATGATGACCTCACAAAACAAACTAAATTGGGCAGAAATGATCAGTCTTAGTGAATATAGATATGTAAGCTTTCAGACTGATTATTCAAAATAGTATCTTGAGGAAGTTTAACAAATTTTAAGATAACACAGAGAAAGAATACAGAATTCTGTCAGAGAAATTTAACAAAAAATATTGAAATAATAAACATTAAGCAAAAATTCTGGAGCTAAAAAATTCAATTAACAAACTGAAAAATATATCAGAGTCTCCCCATAGCAGAATTAATCAAGCATGCAAAAGATGTAGTGACTGTGAAGACAGGTGATACGAACATACAATGTTAGAGGAGAAAAAATAAAAAAGAATGAATCATTACTACAATATTTAGAAAATAGACTTAAAATAGCAAACTTCAGACCTATTGGCCTTTTTTTTTTTATTGCATTTTAGGTTTGGGGGTACATGTGCAGAACGTGCAAGATAGTTGCATAGGTACACACACGGAACTGTGATTTGCTGCCTTCCTCCTCTTCACCTATATCTGACATTTCTCCCCATGCTATCTCTTCCCAACTCCCCACCCCCTGCTGTCCTTCCCCTATTCCCCCCAACAGACCCTGGTGTGTAGTGCTCCTCTCCCTGTGTCCATGTGTTCTCATTGTTCAACACCCACCTATGAGTGAGAACATGCGGTATTACATTTTCTGTTCTTGTGTCAGTTTGCTGAGAATGATGTTCTCCAGATTCATCCATGTCCCCACAAAAGACAAGAACTCATCGTTTTGATTGCTGCATAATATTCCATGGTGTATGTGTCTCACATTTTCCCAGTCCAGTCTATCATTGATGGGAATTTGGGTTGGTTCCAGGTCTTTGGTATTGTAAACAGTGCTGCAATGAACATTCGTGGGCATGTGTCCTTATAGTAGAACAATTTATAGTCCTTTGGATATATACCCAGTAATGGAATTTCTATTTCTAGGTCCTTGAGGAATCGCCACACTGTCTCCCACAATGGTTGGACTAATTTACGCTCCCACCAACAGTGTAAGGGTGTTCCTATTTTTCCGCATCCTCTCCAGAATATGTTGTCTCCAGATTTTTAATGATCGTCATTCTAACTGGCATGAGATGGTATCTCAATGTGGCTTGGATTTGCATCTCTCTAATGACCAGTGATGATGAGCATTTTTTCATGTGTTTGTTGGCCTTATGTATATCTTCTTTTGTAAAGTGTGTGTTCATATCCTTTGCCCATTTTTGCATGGGCTTGTTTGATTTTTTCTGTAAATCTGTTTGAGTTTTTGTAAATTCTGGATATCAGCCCTTTGTCAGATGGGTAAGACGCAAAGATATTTTCCCATTCAGTTGGTTGCCAATTCACTCTAATTACTGTTTCTTTTGCTGTGCAAAAGCTGTGGAGTTTGATTAGGTCTCATTTTTCTATTTTGGCTTTTGTTTCCAATGCTTTTGGTGTTTTGGTCATGAAGTCCTTGCCTACTCCTATGTCCTGAATGGTTTTGCCTAGATTTTCTTCTAGGGTTTCTATGGTGCCAGGTCTTATGTTTAAATCTTTAATCCATCTGGAGTTAATTTTGGTGTAAGGTATCAGAAAGGGGTCCAGTTTCTTCTTTCTGCAATGGCTAACCAGTTTTTCCAACACCATTTATTAAACAGGGAATCTTTTCCCCATTGCTTGATTTTGTCTGGTTTATTAAATATTATATGGTTGTAGATATGTTGTGTTGCCTCTGATGCCTCTGTTCTGTTCCATTGGTCTATATCTCTGTTTTGGTACCAGTACCATGCTGTTTTGATTACTGTAGCCTTGTAGTATAGTTTGAAGTCTGGTAGTGTGATGCCTCCTGCTGTGTTCTTTTTGCTTAGAATTGACTTGGCTATGTGGGCTCTCTTTTGGTTCCATATGGCGTTCATGGTGGTTTTTTTCAGTTCTGTGAAGAAATTCAATGGTAGTTTGATGGGGACAGCATTGATTCTGTAAATTACTTTGAACAGTATATCCATTTTCACAATATTGATTCTTCCTAACCATGAACATGGAATGTTTCTCCATCTGTTTGTGTCCTCTCTTATTTTGTTGAGCAGTGGTTTGTAGTTTTCCTTGAAGAGGTCCCTTACGTTCCTTGTTAGTTGTATTCCTAGGTATTTTATTCTCTTTGTAGCAATTGTGAATGGAAGTTCATTCTTGATTTGGTTCTCTTTAAGTCTGTTATTGGTGTATGGGAATACTTGTGATTTTTGCACATTGATTCTATATCCTGAGACTTTGCTGAAGTTGCTTATCAGTTTTGGGAGTTTTTGGGCTGAGGTGATGGGGTCTTCTAGGTATACTATCATGTTGTCTGCAAATAGAGACAATTTGGCTTCCACCTTTCCTATTTGAATACCCTTTATTTCTTTTTTTTGCCTGATTGCTCTGGTTAGAACTTCCAGTACTATGTTGAATAGGAGTGGTGAGAGAGGGCATCCTTGTCTAGTGCCAGATTTCAAAGAGAATGCTTTCAGTTTTTGCCCATTCAGTATGATATTGGCTGTTGGTTTGTCATAAATAGCTTTTATTACTTTGAGATATGTTCCATCAATACGAAGTTTATCGAGGGTTTTTAGCATAAAGGGCTGTTTAGTTTTGTCAAATGCTTTCTCTGCATCAATTGAGATAATCATATGGTTTTTGTTTTTGGTTCTGTTTATGTGGTGAATTATGTTTATATACTTGTGTTTGTTGAACCAGACTTGCATCCCCGGGATGAATCCTACTTGATCATGATGGATAAGTTTTTTAATATGCTGTTGCAATCGGCTTCCCAGTATTTGATTGAAGATTTTTGCATCTATGTTCATCATGGATATTGGCCTGAAGTTTTCTTTTTTTGTTGAATCTCTGCTGGGTTTGGGTATCAGGATTATGTTGTCCTCATAAAATGATTTGGGAAGGGTTCCCTCTTTTTGAATTATTTGGAATAGTTTTAGAAGGAAGGGTACAAGCTCCTCTTTTTATGTCCGGTAGAATTCGGCTGTGAATCCATCTGGACCTTGGCTTTTTTGTGTGTGGTGGGCTCTTAATTGCTGCCTCAACTTCAGACCTTGTTATTGGTCTATTCATAGTTTCAGCTTCCGCCTGGTTTAGGCTTGGGAGGACACAGATGTCCAGGAATTTATCCATTTCTTCCTGGTTTACTAGTTTATGTGCATAGAGTTGTTTGTAATATTCTCTGATGATGGTTTGAATTTCTGTGGAATCTCTGGTGATTTCTCCTTTATCATTTTATATTGCCTCTATTTGGTTGTTCTCTCTCTTCTTTTTTATCAGTCTGGCTAGTAGTCTGTCTATTTTGTTGATATTTTCAAAAAACCGGCTCTTGGATTTATTGATTTTTTGAAGGGGTTTTCTTGTCTCTATCTCCTTCAGTTTTGCTCTGATCTTAGTTATGTCTTGTCTTCGGCTAGGTTTTGAGTTTTTTTGATCTTGCTCCTCTAGCTCTTTCAATTTTAATGATAGGGTGTCAATTTTGGATCTCTCCACTCTTCTCATGTGGGCACTTATTGCTATATATTTTCCTCTACTGACTGCCTTTAATGTGTTTCAGAGATTCTGGTATGTTGTGTCTTCATTCTCATTGGTTTTGAACAACTTCTTTATTTCCGCTTTCATTTCATTGTTTATACAGTCAACATTCAAGAGCCAGTTATTCAGTTTCCATGAAGCTGTGTGATTCTGAGTTAGTTTCTGCATTCTGAGTTCTAACTTGATTGCACTGTGGTCTGAGATACTGTTTGTTATGATTTCAGTTGTTTTGCATTTTGCTGAGGAGTGTTTTACTTCCAATCATGTGGTCAATTTTGGAGTAGGTGTGATGTGGTGATGAGAAGAATGTATATTCTGTGGATTTGGGGTGGAGAGTTCTGTAAATGTCTATTAGGTTTGCTTGCTCCAGGTCTGAGTTCAAGCCCTGAATATCTTTGTTAATTTTTCTTCTGGTTGATCTGTCTGATAATGACAGTGGAGTGTTAAAGTCTCCCACTATTATTGTGTGGGAGTCTAAGTCTCTTTGTAAGTTATTAAGAACTTGCCTTATATATCTGGGTGTTCCTGTATTGGGTCCATATATATTTAGGATTGTTAGCTCTTGTTGTATCAATTTTTTTTACCATTGTGTAATGACCTTCTTTGTCTCTTTTGATCTTTGTTGCTCTAAAATCTATTTTATCAGAGATGAGAATTGCAACTCCTGATTTTTTTCCTCTTCATTTGCTTGGTAAATCTTCCTCCATTCCTTTATTTTGAGCCTTTTTGTATCCTTGCATGTGAGATGGGTTTCCTGGATACAGCACATCGATGGGTTTTGTTTTTTTATCCAATTTGCCAGTCTGGGTCTTTTGATTGGTGCATTCAGCCCATTTACATTTAGGGTTAATATTGTTATGTGTGAATTTGATACTGCCATTTTGATGCTAGCTGGCTGTTTTTCACATTGGTTGATGCAGATTCTTCATTTTGTTGATGCTCTCTAGTATTTGGTATGTTTTTAGAATGGCTGGTACTGGCCGTTCCTTTCTATGGGTAGTGCCTCTTTCAGGAGCTCTTGTAAAGCAGGCCTGGTGGTGACAAAATCTCTGAGTACTTGCTTGGGTTGATGAAAGATTTTATTCTTCCTTCACTTATGAATCTCAGTTTGGCTGGATATAAAATTCTGGGTTGAAAGTTCATTTTTTTAAGGATGTTGAATATTGGCCCCCACTCTCTCCTGGCTTGTAGAGTTTCTGCCGAGAGATCTGCTATGAGTCTGATGGGCTTTCCTTTGTGGGTGACCCGACCCTTCTCTCTGGCAGCCCTTAGTATTTTCTCCTTCATTTCAACCCTGGTGAATCTGACAATTATATGCCTTGGGGTTGCTCTTCTTGCTGAATATCTTTGTGGTGTTCTCTGTATTTCCTGGAGTTGAGTATTGGCCTGCCTTACTAGGTTGGGGAAATTTTCCTGGATAATATTCTGAAGAGTATTTTCCATGTTGGATTCATTCTCTTCATCACATTCTGGTACACCTATCAAACATAGGTTAGGTCTCTTCACATAGCCCCACATTTCTTGGAGATTTTGTTCATTCCTTTTTGTGCTTTTTTCTCTAATCTTGGTTTCTCATTTTATTTCATTGAGTTGATCTTTGGCTTCTGACATTCTTTCTTCTGCTTGGTTAATTTGGCTGTTGAAACTTGTACATCCTTTGTGAAGTTCTCTTGTTGTGTTTTTCAGCTCCTTCAATTCATTTATATTCCTCTTTAAGTTGTCCATTCTTGTTATCATTTCCTCAATACTTTTTTCAAATCTTTTTTCAAGTTCTTAGTTTCTTTGCATTGATTTAGAACATGTTCTTTTAGCTCACTGAAGTTTCTCATTATCCACCTTCTGAAGTCTGATTCCATCATTTCATCACATTCATTCTCCATCCAGCTTTGTTCCCTTGCTGGTGATGAGTTTTGGTCCTTTGTAGGAGGTGAGGAGTTTTGGTTTCAGGTGTTTTCCTCCTTTTTGCACTGGTTTCTTCCCATCTTTGTGGATTTATCCACATGTTCTCTTAGTAGTTGCTGACTTTCTGATTGGGTCCCTGAGTGGATGCCCAGATTGCTGATGATGAAGTATTTCTGTTACTTAGCTTTCCTTCTAACAGTCTAGCCCCTCTGCTATATGACTGCTGAGGTCCACTCCAGGCCCTGTTTGTCTGGGGTACACCTGTAGCAGCTGCAGAACAGTGAGGGATGCTACCAGTTTCTTCTTCTGCTATCTTTTTTCCCAGAATGATGCCTGCCAAATGTCAGTCTGATTAGCCCTTTTTAGAGGTGACTCTTTGGATATATAGGGTCAGGGAGGTGCTGAGGAGACAGTCTGTACTTTATAGGAGCTCCAGTGCTGAGCTGTGAGCTCCGTTGTTCATTCAGGGTTGTTGGGCGGGTGTGTTTAGGTCTGCTGCAGCAGAACTTATAAAACCCCATTTTTTTTTCTCAGATGCTCTGTCTCAGGGAGTTGGGGCTTTCTTTATGAGTATCTGTTGCACTGTCCTGCCCAGCTAGGAGGCCGTCTAGTCAATATTTTCCTGCTGAGCCTCTGCTGTGCTGCTATGGGGTCCACCCTGCTGCAACGGGACTCCACCATACTGTGGTGGGCTCTGCCCTGTTGGCAGAGTCTCTCTGTTTTGGTGGGTTGCCTTGGCAATGGCAGGCTGCTTCTGCAATGGGCTTGTACCTCAGTAGGGGCAGTATGCATCCATAGTGGTGGACATGCCTCCCCCATTAAGCTGCACCATCCTGGATTCAGCTGAGCCTGCAGTAAAACTCTCAACCCCGAGCGTTTTGAATCACTGTTTGTTTTGTCCCTGTGGGGGTGGGACCTGTCAAGCCTGATCACCTGGCTCCTTGCCTCAGAGTCCTTTCTCTCTCTCTCTCTTTTAAGTTGAACGGTTGACCCTCTCACAGGTGTTTCAGTCACCTGCTGATAGGGCACTGGGATCTGTGTGATTTCCTGTGCCGTGGCCCACTGCACCAGCTCAAATCATGCTTCCCAGGAATCTTCTGGTCTGGCTCACTGTCCAAGTCCCATTTAATCAGATGGATATATTAATCTGCCCTCCCAAATCTCAGATTGCTGGTTTAACAGGGCACCCAGACCAGTGAGCTTTGTGTGGGCTGCCACTGTGCCACAGCACCAGCCAAAATGGCCACACAAGCTGAAAGGGTGTCCCATGTCTCTCCTACACCTGGGAATTTCCCCATTCTGTGGGCAACAAAGGTCCACCTGAAAATGCAGCTAGGACTCACCCTCTGCACCTTCACTGAGAGCTGCAATCCTGAGTTGTTCCTACCATGCCATCTTGGAAATCCTTAATCTGCTTCACATATTTTAAGGTGCAACAAACTGTATTGATAATAGTAGGTACTATGGTTAAGGAAGATCTCTAGAATTTGTTCATCTTGCATTAACACAATTTTATACCTATTAAGAATTCCTCATTTCTTCTTCCCCATAACCCCTGGAAAATACCATTCGAAGAAGACATACAAATAAGTGATCAAAAGAGGGTTAAAGAGTATTCAAAATAATTACCCATTACAGAATTAAGTAACAAAATCACAATGTGATATTACTTCATACCAATTAATATAGCTATTATAAAAAAATAAGAAAATTGAACAAGTGTTGGCAAGGATGCAGATAAATTGGGATCCTTTATACACTGTTTTGGTGAACAAAAACTGGTATAGCTAAGATGGAAAACAGCACAGAGTTTACTCCAAAAATTGAAAAGTGAACTGTCAGACAACTCTACAATCAAACTTCTGGGTATATGTCCAAAGAAAATGAAATCAACTTGTTGAATAAGTTTCTCTACACCCAGGTTCATTGCAGATATTTTCAAAATGACCAATACATAGAAACAACATGCCACTTATAAAGAAAGAAATATGATATCTATATCTATATATCTATATATAGATGATAGATAGATGATTGATAAATAGATAGATAGATAGATAGATAGATAGATAGATAGATAGATAGATAGATAGATAGATATAATGAGATACTATTTAGACTTCAAAAAATAAGAAAATTATGAACCTTGAGGACATTACACCTCTGGTGAAATAAGCCAATTGCAGAAAGATAAACACTAAATCATTACGTTTATATTCAGTATTTAAAACAGTCCAAATGCCTTTCCAAATTTTTATGAATACACTAGGTGTTTCTACTTTCAAATCTTTGTAAATGCAATAGATGTTTCTCTCTTAGATTAATAACTAGTACATTAAACTGAATATTCCTCATGAACTAATGCTCTACTATAGTAAGATGCTGTTGATGCACTCCCTAGATCTTTGTCTGGTTCACACACCCATCTCCCTGTCAATGTGAATCTTTGCTACTATATCACAGATGAATATAACTCTACAGCAAGAATTGTGTTCCTGAGCACCCAAACCCCAATGTCAATCAGGATAAAGACATAGTTTATTTGACATTATATCATTGTGGGTCTCCGTCTTCTGTATCCTGTTTACCTCATTCTGTTTCACATTTTCCTGAAGAGCATCACTTTGGTAAATCACATTTTCCTGAATCGCTGACTCAGACTCTGCCTGTAGGATACTCAAGTTAAAATATCTACCATTCTCTGAATCACATAGGTTCAAGGACACATTTTATATTGTGTCTCTTTTTCTAACCTACCTCAAACCAGTCATAACGTCATCTTGTATCACTTAAATTTGTTGATTTATTTTGTTATTTATATTTTTAATCTACACTTTATCACTCCTGGTTTATTTGTATAAACTGGTCTCAATAACATCAAATCTATCCATCATCTCCTCAGCACATTTTGACAGCAACATTAGGCTACATTTATTTTTCATTATTGTTATTAATCTAAAAGCCCTACTACATTGGCTTAAAACACAGTGTTGGAAGAAGCAGCAAAGGAGAAAGGACTTACAGAGTGCCTACATAAATTGGTTATGAGTAACATATAAACTGGGAATAACAAACCACAGCAAACTGTGGGAGGTCTCTGGGGAGGCAAACTTCTCCATGCCTCATGTCATGGTGCAGGGTGACCTAGGCTCTGTCACCATAAACATTGTGCTCAAGGATGTAAACTTCTTCCTAGCACTAAGACATAACCAGACTTGTAGTCTCCTTGTGAGGCCCGTGTTCTATCAGATGCACATAGATAATAGGCTAAGGGTAACCACATGTTCTTGTTTGTGAAACTCTGAAGGTGCCACTGTTATCCATCTTTAGAATGACACACCAGTTCTGGTTCACTGATTCACTTCCTGCTCACTGATTCACCCTACCATCACATCATCCTCTCCCCACCATCACTACTGCACTGCCGTTCTATAGATCAAAGTTATTGTAACCAGCAAATACTGTGGGAGATCAGAGCTTGGGGCTTTTGCTGCCTTCAGTAAAAGTGATGGCCCCCAGTCCCGTTTTTATTCTTAACCTTTTTCTCATTCCTTTGTGGCCACAAAACTCAGGGTACCCATGGGTGGTATGTGGGGGCTGGTTTCCTACACACAGTTTATGTTCAAACATTCTGTTGATTATGTATTTCTTTTGTTAGACTGACAAACTTTGTATCACTTGTCTTGGCTTTCACAGTATCTACTGCAGAACCAATAGCAAGTCAATATATATCTCAGTACACTTCCCATCAAGGAATTGCTCTTTCTGGTATAACAATCTTGAAACAGAAACATCAGCACCCCCAGAGTGAAAATTTCCATGTAAGTGTCTGAATGACAATTGGTTACAATTACAAATTGTCATCTTAGCACATACGTAAAACAAGGGCCCTAAAATACATTAAATAAAACAAGTACATCCAAATTACCTGGGCAAATTATTAAAAATACAGGTGACTGGGCACTATCTTTAAATATTTCAGGTAAATAATCTGTAATAACTGCTCAGGTAATTCTAAGGCACACCAATGTTTTTAAAACATTCTGAAATAGATCTTAAAGATCAAGCCAAACTGGATCAGTCCTTGAGCCAGTGTTTGCAAGTTAGTTTAGATATTATTTTCTGGTGATTTCAATCTGTTTTAATTGATGCTTTTGCTGTTGTCATTTTATTTTACCTGAAATCCATCCTATTTCTGCAAGCAAAATGCCTTATTTTTCACTTAAAATAGCTTTGAAACATTGTGGTAACTTTCATAGCCAGTTCTACAGTGTGTTTTCTGGGTAAGGGAATCTAAGTTCTATTTAAAATCAGTCAAGCATATAGCTTGCCCTTATTCTGGGGATAGCTGCCCAGCACCGGAGGTTAACATACACCCCAAATATTGGACCTGTTGGAAGGTGATGTAAGCCTTCTTTCTGGACACTTTGTATCCCTTGTCTCCCAGAAAATTCAAAGTCCTTACAGTGTTTTGGTCATATGTGTCCTGGGTTGACCTACACCAAGAAGGTCATCTACATACTGGAGTATACTTTGTGGGAGTACTGTCCAGGTGTATTGTTTTTCTCTGCCATTAGAAACTTCCTATTTAAAAACAACAAGGTATTGAGACTCCAGGGCCAGAGGAATGGAAGAAAAAAGGATAAAACCACTTTGCATTCCCCAGAAGAGTCTATGGATCTGTCACTAATAGGTGGACAGGGATCACTGATTCATCCATTTCCCTGAAGGCTTTAAAATAGGTAGAATGGGGGTATTACAGGGACAATTACAGTTTTAGAACTCCATGAGCAAGCAACACTTTAACTATGAATGCTAGGCTCTGTTTTGCTTCCAGATTAATTGGGTATTGTTTTCAGTTGGGAAAATGACTGGGGTCTTTAAGCTGTATTTTGAGTGGCACTGCCCTTCTAGCCTTTCCAGGCATCCCCATATACCATGCTAGGGGGTTGGCTTGTTTCTTGACACAGCCTGGAACATTGTCTGCATCACTTACCATTAGCAATCTTGCTGGGCTGTTCTTAAATCATATCAGTACCCCTATTTTAACCATAATATCCCATCCCTACAGGGGAACCAGGTAGTTTGATACTATTAGAAATTCCTACTGGAAAATTTGTTTTTCAAAATAGCAAGTTAAAGGAGGGGTGAAATGCCCGACTTTATCTTTCTCTTCCGTTTCTAAAACAGTCATGGTCCTAATGGAGCATTTTTCTGCATAAGCAGAAAGGACAGAGTAACTTACTCCTGTGTCAAAAAGAAACAATTTGTGTACTCATTACGTCCAGTTACCCAGGGGTCTTCAGTAGTGATGATGACATTCCAGGACAGCAGGAGTAAGAAAGGCCCCATGATCTTTCACTCTTCATCTAGTTCCTCCTTTTGCACTACTAGAGTCTTGACTGACTGAGTAGGAGAAGCCAAGTATCTAGTGCCAGGGGTCATGACTGGTGCCTTTGCACTGATGGCAGGGTCCTGGTGGGGGCTTAGTGAATCCTTTGCCCAGTGTTTATTTTTCTTGCACTTGAGGCAAAAGCCTTTGCTGGCATTACCTCTATGGCCCTTTGGGTTTTCCTTGGACACTCTTTGAGCATTCAGAGAATTGCAAATGACAGCTGCCATAATTTTGTCTTGCCATTTTTTTTAACTCTGCTTCCTTTTTTCCTCCTCCATGCCACAATGTATATATACTACAAAGACTGTATCAAGAAGCTGATTTTGATTACTTTGTAGTCCCGTTTGCAATTGGCGGGTTTGTGCCTAATGCTTAGGGTAGACTGGCTGATAAAACGCAGTGCCTTTAGCATCATACCCTAGGGAGAGGATGGGTATAAATTTATATATTTCCCGAAGATCTCTTCTAACCTGCCATGAAGAAAACCTTCCATGGAACATAGCTGGATGTTCTTCCTTCCCTTGCTTGACTTCCCTGACACTGTGATAATTTAGGGCCTTGGTTAACCCCTTTTTCCTTCTTGCAAAGAGTGCCTCAAGAAACTTCTCGCTTGTTCATTCTCACAGGGGCATTATAAGCCCGATTAGGGTTAATAGGGTTGGTGCTGGGCACCATGTCTGGACCCAGGTGATTGCCCTGGGGTTTTGGACAAAGGTATGGTCCACCTCATGGTGAGCAACCTCAAAAATCTTTTTCTTTTCCATAGAAGTGAAATGAGCTGCCAAAATAAATTGGACATATCTCCATAATAAATTGAAAGCCAGAGACAAAGTTTGGAACCCATCTGTAAACCTGCCAGGGTCTTCAGAATACCTTATCAATTGTCCTTTCATTGTTGAATATCAGTTATGGAAAATGAGACTTGCATTCAAACTGGCCCTTTTACTCCTGCTATTTCCCTGAGAGCCAGTAGTACTGGGGGAGCTTGTGAGTAGAGTATTCCACTTTGGGTGTGTTGGGGGCTCAGGGTAAATTTTTCCTCCTCTGTCTGGCCTTACATGGTTGGAGCATTTGAGTTATATGAGGGCAGCTGTAGTTCCTCCTGAGAGACAAGTGGTCTTTGTAGGAGGGGTTATCCACAATCTTCAGCTCAGTCTTAGGACTTTCTTTTTGAGGGATTGTCTTAGAAACTTTACAGACTGAAGGACTCTGAAAGGTGTTTCCCATTGTGGTCTGCCCCAGGAAGGGCCTTTTTGTTGCAGATGTCTCTGACTTTAGAGTGTCTCTGATCTTAGGGTGTCAGGCAGCATCCTGGACCTTAGGGTGCCAAGCATCTCTCACCTGAGAGTGGGTATTAGTGCTGTTTTGAATGTTTTCCCACCATAGGCAATGGAATGGTCTACCATGATTCCCTCAGTGCTGGGATGTAATGCTCAGCATTTTGCATCAGACCAAGTGAAATAAATTTATTCAGCCTGTAACCCTCACTAAACAAGGGACCTTGCAATATACCTTAAAACTACTAATGAAGTAATAGGTTTGTGTTGACAAAAATTTTAGGTTCTTATGTAAAAATGATTCATACACAAAACAGGATTTCCTTGTCCCACTTTGAGAGAAGGTATATAAAGGAGTCACAAAATTTGAGCCTACCTCCTGGCTGTCTCACTAAAATGCAGTACTGGACAGAAGGTCTTGACTGGGAGATGTGCAGGTTCTTGGCAGGTTGAACAAAGAATTGAACAAAACACACAAACAGAAAGAAGAGGCAATGAAAGACAAGCAAGAGAAGAATAGGGTAACAAAGGAACAGATTCATTAAAGGAGTAAAAGTACAACTCACAGAGTGGGAACAGACTTGAGCAAGCAGCTCCAAAGCCTCTGTAATACAATGCTCCACAGAGTTTTATAAAGCCAAAATAACTTGGCAGTACCCCAGGTGCCCTTTAGAGGCCTCCAATTGGTAACACCCTGTGAAGGACTGGCCTGTAACTAATCAGACGCCAAATTAGAGGCTTGGCCTGCAGTCAATCAGATGCTGAAGTGGAAACTTCGGTCTTGTTATTGCAGACAAGGATGTGGCCTGTATGCTGCCTAATCTTGTGTGGAACTGGCTGCACCTGCTGTTCCTTTGCTAATGTCTTAGCCTTTAGTTACTCTGGTTCCCTGTTCTTCTGCCTCAAAACCACATGAAACCATCTCAGATGCTATTAACATTTTATTAAAAGTCTTAAGTAGCAATGATTATGTTTAACTTTTGCAGTTTTCTTTTCAGACTTCTTTTATCTCCATCAACACCCATTTCTCAAGAGTCCTTTAGAACATTTCATTTTAAATCAGTGGGAACAAGAAAGTAAACAAATAGATTCTTGAAGATTATTGCCACGTACACATTCACAATTATGGTGTCCATATCATAAAAATACAATTGGTGTCAATATATGCCTATTTTTATTACATATTCAGAAAAATAGATTGTCAGATGGTCAAATATACAGTATTTGGTCCCTATGACAAAGCAACCTTCTAAATGGTGTCATTTTCAAAATATTTAGGAAAAAAACCATATAACATAAAATACTTTTAGAGAAAACTATGGATTATTTCACAGGGTGTATCAAGGGTTAATGGTCTTACTACTTTTAACCTAGAATAAATAGTGGATATTTTAAGCTTTTTTGGATCTGCAGCTACCTTTATGGTGTATGGTCCCAGCAATAATGTGAGGATAGCAGCTGAGTGTCTACCACTGTCAACATCCATTTTTATGACTTATTTTCAAATATCAAAATTCACAATATCAAAACATTACAAGAGTATGAATATGTTTACAGGGGTGTGTTTGGGTCTTGTTTTACTTTATAGGAGCAATTTTATATCACTTCGTGTTATGGTATTTATTCCTTAATAATGTGCCTTTGAGTATAGACCTGAAGTATTTTTCTACACATAAGTTTTGGTAACTTAAATATGCCATGAGGCAGTTAAAAAAGGGTAAGTGGGGGTTTCTGTTTTAAACAATACTAATAAAACTTTAATCATTTGCTATCGTACCTAATTTTTATTTGGATTCCAAGTTTGTACTAATAAAATTTTCTGAAATTTTTATTTTATGTGTTAAGTATCCTACTCCCTGCAATTTTATGAACTCTGGCAAAATGATGCCTTTTAAATTGATGTCTATATTTATTTGAAGCAGCAAGAAGTTGAATTTCTTTCCAGAATACCAATATAAAAATAAGGCTAACATGAAAACATTCCTTGTGCCATTGATAATTGTTTTACATTTTAGTATAAAGAAATGTGTATTTACATGTACTATACATGTACTATAAAAACGAATCATTAAATGAAAATCAAATATAAAATAGTTTAGTACAAGAGGAAGATATGTTTATGCAAACTCTACGAAGTATTCTGTAAAATCTATATATGAACATTTTGGGAAAAAAAAAAAAACAAGAATATGCCACTGAGAAAACATTATTCTGTATATCTAAATTAATAAATATAGAGAAATGAAAGTTAATCATGGTCTAGGAATAAAGCTATTGATTGTGTTTGATTAAATTATTAATTCTATGATGTATTTAAATAAGCGATTTTATTCTACTGATTTGACTTTGAAGCAAGAAAATAGTAAGAAACATTAAGAACAGAAGGTGGAGGGAGGCAAGATGGCGTCGTAGAGGTGACTCAGGATTGCAGCTCTCGGTGAAGGCGCAGAGGGTGAGTCCTAGCCGCATTCTCGGATGTTCCTTTTATGCCCACAGAGCGTTGAAAGTCCCAGGTGTGGGAGAGACACGGGACGCTAGCAGCCGGCTAACGCAACCAGCTCCCGCCGCCTCTTCGGCCGGCGCCGCAGCGGGACCCGGCGCGGAACTCACTGGTCTGGGTGCCCTGTTAAACCGGCAATCTGAGATTTGCAAGGGCAGATTGGCATGTCCATCTGATTGAACAGGACTTGGACAATGAGCCAGACCAGGAGTTTCCTGGGAAGCGTGATCTGAGCCGGGGTAGTGGGCAGCAGCACGGGAGATCGCACGGATCCCAGTGCCCTATCGGCAGGCTCCTGGGGCGCCAGTGAGAGAGTCGACCTTTCAGCTTGGGGAGAGGAAGAGAGAGAGAGAGAGAGGACGGACTCTGAGGCAGGGAGCAGGGTGATCGGGCTCGGCGGGTCCCACGCTCACGGGGACAAGCAGGGCGGCGACTGGAGGCGCTTGGGGCTGAGAGTTTTGTTGCCGGCATTTAGGACGGTGCAGCCCGGTCAGGGAGGGGCGTCCACCATTCCTGACAAAGTGCACCCCCACTTAAGTACCGCCCAGGACTGACGCAGCCTGCCGTTGCCGAGGCAACCTGCCATAACAGAGAGAGTCCGCCGGGCCGCAACAGGGCGGACCCGCCTTAGGAGGTCAGAGCCCCGGCAGGCAAATAGTGAATAGACTGCCACCTAGTGGGGCAGGACAGTGCAACAGATACTCATAAAGAAAGCCCCAACTCCCTGAGACAGAGCATCTAAGGGTGGAAAAAAAAAAAAAAAAGAGTGGTGTTTTATGAGTTCTATTGCAGCAGACATAACCTCCCAACAACCCTGAATGAACAACGGAGCTCACAGCTCAGCACTGGAGCTCCTATAAAGCACAGACTGTCTCCTCAAGCAGCTCCCTGACCTCTGTATATCCGAGGAGTCACCCCAGAAAAGGACTAATCAGACTGACATTTGGCTGGCATCATTCTGGAACAAGGGCAGCAGAAAAAGAAACTGATATCATCCCTCACTGTTCTGCAGCTGCTGCAGGTATACCCCAGACAAGCAGGGCCTGGAGTGGACCTCAGCACTCATACAGCAGAGAGGATAGATCATTAGAGGGAAAACTAAGTAACAGAAATACTTCATCATCAACAATCTCAGTGTCCACACAGAGACCCAATTGAAAAATCAGCCACTACTAAGACAACAGGCGGATAAATCCATAAAGATGGGAAGAAACCAGCGCAAAAAGGAGGAAAGCACCCGAAACCAAAACACCTCACCTCCAAAAAAGGACCAAAACTCCTCACCAGCAAGGGAACAAAGCTGGACAGAGAATGAATGTGACGAAATGACGGAATCAGACTTCAGAAAGTGGATAATGAGAAACTTCAGTGAGCTAAAGGAACATGTTCTAAACCAGTGCAAAGAAACTAAGAACCTTGAAAAAAGATTTGAAAAAAGATTCGAGGAATTGATAACGAGAATGGACAACTTAGAGAGGAATATGAATGAATTGAAGGAGCTGAAAAACTCAACACGAGAACTTCGCGAAGCATGCACAAGTATCAACAGCCGAATTGACCAAGCAGAAGAAAGAATATCAGAAGTTGAAGATCAACTCAATGAAATAAAACGAGAAACCAAGATTAAAGAAAAAAGCACAAAAAGGAATGAACAAAATCTCCAAGAAATGTGGGACTATGTGAAGAGACCCAACCTACGTTTGATAGGTGTACCAGAATGTGATGAAGAGAATGAATCCAAGCTGGAAAACACTCTTCAGGATATTATCCAGGAAAATTTCCCCAACCTAGCAAGACAGGTCAATACTCAACTCCAGGAAATACAGAGAACACCACAAAGATACTCTGCAAGAAGAGCAACCCCAAGGCACATAATCGTCAGATTCACCAGGGTTGAAACGAAGGAGAAAATACTAAGGGCAGCCAGAGAGAAAGGTCGGGTCACCCACAAAGGGAAGCCCATCAGACTCACAGCAGATCTCTCAGCAGAGACTCTACAAGCCAGAAGAGAGTGGGGGCCAATATTCAACATCCTTAAAGAAAAGAGCTTTCAACCCAGAATTTCATATCCAGCGAAACTGAGCTTCATAAGTGAAGGAAAAATAAAATCCTTCACGAACAAGCAAGTACTCAGAGATTTTGTCACCACTAGGCCTGCTTTACAAGAGCTCCTGAAAGAGGCACTACACATAGAAAGAAACAACCAGTTCCAGCCATCCTAAAAGCATACCAAATGCTAAAGACCATCAACAAAATGAAGAATGTACATGAACCAACGGGAAAAACAGCCAGCTAGCATCAAAATGGCAGTATCAAATTCACACATAACAATATTAACCCTGAATGTAAATGGGCTAAATGCACCAATCAAAAGACACAGACTGGCAAATTGGATAAAAAACCAAAACCCATCGGTGTGCTGTATCCAGGAAACCCACCTCACATGCAAAGATACACAAAGGCTCAAAATAAAGGGATGGAGGAAGATTTACCAAGCAAATGGAGAGCAAAAAAAAGCAGGAGTTGCAATTCTCATCTCTGATAAAATAGACTTTAAAGTAACAAAGATCAAAAGGGACAAAGAAGGTCATTACATAATGGTAAAAGGATCGATACAACAAGAAGAGATAACGATTCTAAATATATATGGACCCAATGTAGGAGCACCCAGATATATAAGGCAAGTTCTTAATGACTTACAAAGGGACTTAGACTCCCACACAATAATAGTGGGAGACTTTAACACTCCACTGTCAATAGCAGACAGATCAACCAGACAGAAAATTAACAAGGATATCCAGGACTTGAACTCAGACCTGGAACAAGCAAACCTGATAGACATTTACAGAACTCTCCACCCCAAATCCACAGAATATACATTCTTCTCAGCACCACATCACACCTACTCCAAAATTGACCACATAATTGGAAGTAAAGCACTCCTCAGCAAATGCAAAACAACTGAAATCATAACAAACAGTCTCTCAGACCATAGTGCAATCAAGTTGGAACTCAGAATTCAGAAAATAACTCAGAACCGCACAGCTTCATGGAAACTGAACAATTGGCTCTTGAATGTTGATTGGATAAACAATGAAATGAAGGCAGAAATAAAGAAGTTCTTTGAAACCAATGAGAATGAAGACACAACGTACCAGAATCTCTGGGACACATTTAAAGCAGTCTGTAGAGGAAAATATATAGCAATAAGTGCCCACATGAGAAGAGTGGAGAGATCCAAAATTGACACCCTATCGTCAAAATTGAAAGAGCTAGAGGAGCAAGATCAAAAAAGCTCAAAACCTAGCCGAAGACAAGAAATAACTAAGATCAGAGCAGAACTGAAGGAGATAGAGACAAGAAAAACCCTTCAAAAAATCAATAAATCTAAGAGCTGGTTTTTTGAAAAGATCAACAAAATAGACAGACCACTAGCCAGACTGATAAAAAAGAAGAGAGAGAACAACCAAATAGATGCAATAAAAAACGATAAAGGGGAAATCACCACAGATTCCACAGAAATTCAAACCATCATCAGAGAATACTACAAACAACTCTATGCACATAAACCAGTAAATCAGGAAGAAATGGATAAATTCCTGGATGCCTGTGTCCTCCCAAGCCTAAACCAGGAGGAAGCCGAAACTATGAATAGACCAATAACAAGGTCTGAAGTTGAGGCAGCAATTAAGAGCCTACCACACAAAAAAAAGCCCAGGTCCAGATGGGTTCACAGCCGAATTCTACCAGACACACAAAGAGGATCTGGTACCATTCCTTCTGAAACTATTCCAAATAATCCAAAAAGAGGGAACCCTTCCCAAATCATTTTATGAGACCAACATCATCCTGATACCAAAACCTGGCAGAGACTCAACAAGAAAAGAAAACTTCAGGCCAATATCCATGATGAACATAGATGCAAAAATCTTCAATAAAATACTGGCAAACCGATTGCAACAGCACATTAAAAAACTTATCCATCATGATCAAGTAGGATTTATCCCGGGGATGCAAGGCTGGTTCAACATACGCAAGTCTATAAATGTAATTCACCACATAAACAGAAGCAAAAACAAAAACCACATGATTATCTCAATTGATGCAGAGAAGGCATTTGACAAAATTCAACAGCCCTTTATGCTAAAAACCCTCAATAAACTTGGTATTGATGGAACATATCTCAAAGTAATAAAAGCTATTTATGACAAACCAACAGCCAACATCATACTTAATGGGCAAAAACTGGAAGCATTCCCTTTGAAATCTGGCACTAGACAAGGATGCCCTCTCTCACCACTTCTATTCAACATAGTACTGGAAGTTCTAGCCAGAGCAATCAGGCAAGAAAAAGAAATAAAGGGTATTCAAATAGGAAAGGTGGAAGCCAAATTGTCTCTATTTGCAGACGACATGATAGTATACCTAGAAGACCCCATCACCTCAGCCCAAAAGCTCCTGCAACTGATAAGCAACTTCAGCAAAGTCTCAGGATATAAAATCAATGTGCAAAAATCACAAGCATTCCTATACACCAATAACAGACTTAAAGAGAACCAAATCAAGAATGAACTGCCATTCACAATTGCTACAAAGAAAATAAAATACCTAGGAATACAACTCACTAGGAATGTAAGGGACCTCTTTAAGGAAAACTACAAACAACTGCTCAATGAAATAAGAGAGGACACAAACAGATGGAGAAACATTCCATGTTCGTGGTTAGGAAGAATCAATATCGTGAAAATGGCTATACTGCCCAAAGTAATTTATACAATCAATGCTATCCCCATCAAACTACCATTGAATTTCTTCACAGAACTGGAAAAAAACACCATGAATTTCATATGGAACCAAAAAAGAGCCCGCATAGCCAAGTCAATTCTAAGCAAAAAGAACACAGCGGGAGGCATCACGCTACCAGACTTCAAACTATACTACAAGGCTACAGTAATCAAAACAGCATGGTACTGGTACCAAAACAGAGATATAGACCAATGGAACAGAACAGAGGCATCAGAGGCAACACAACACATCTACATCCATATTATCTTTGATAAACCAGACAAAAACAGGCAATGGGGAAAGGATTCCCTATTTAATAAATGGTGTTGGGAAAACTGGCTAGCCATGTGCAGAAAGCAGAAATTGGACCCCTTCCTGACACCTTACACTAAAATTAACTCCAGATGGATTAAAGACTTAAACGTAAGACCCGACACCATAAAAACCCTAGAAGAAAATCTAGGCAAAACCATTCAGGACATAGGAGTAGGCAAGGACTTCATGAACAAAACTCCCAAAGCATTGGCAACAAAAGCCAAAATAGACAAATGGGACCTAATCAAACTCCACAGCTTCTGCACAGCAAAACAAACAGTCACTAGAGTGAATCGGCAACCATCAGAATGGGAAAAAATCTTTGCAGTTTACGCATCCGACAAAGGGCTGATATCCAGAATTTACAAAGAACTCAAACAGATTTACAGGAAAAAAACAAACAAGCCCATTCAAAAATGGGCAAAGGATATGAACAGAAACTTTACGAAAGCAGACATACATGAGGCCAGCAAACATATGAAAAAGTGCTCATCGTCATTGGTCATTAGAGAGATGCAAATCAAAACCACATTGAGATACCATCTCACACCAGTTAGAATGGCGATCATTAAAAAATCTGGAGACAGCAGATGCTGGAGAGGATGTGGAGAAATAGGAACACTCTTACACTGTTGGTGGGAGTGTAAATTAGTTCAACCATTGTGGAAGACAGTGTGGCGATTCCTCAGGGACCTAGAAATAGAAATTCCATTTGACCCAGCAATCCCATTACTGGGTATCTATCCAAAGGATTATAAATCGTTCTACTATAAGGACACATGCACACGAATGTTCATTGCAGCACTGTTTACAATAGCAAAGACCTGGAACCAACCCAAATGCCCAACGATGATAGACTGGACTGGGAAAATGTGGCACATATACACCATGGAATATTATGCAGCAATCAAAAATGATGAGTTTGTGTCCTTTGTAGGGACATGGATGAATCTGGAGAACATCATTCTCAGCAAACTGACACAAGAACAGAAAAAGAAATACCGCATATACTCGCTCATAGGTGGGTGAGAAAAATGAGAACATGTGGACACAGAGAGGCGGTCTACTATACACTGGGGACTGTTGGGGGGAATGGGGGAGGGACAGCAGGGGGGGGCTGGGGGGGATAGCCTGGGGATGAATACCAAGTGTGGGTGAAGGGGAGGAAAGCAGCAAAGCACACTGCCATGTGTGTACCTATGCAACTATCTTGCTCGTTCTGCACATGTACCCCCAAACCTATAATGCAATAATAAAAAAAAAAAAAAAAAAAAAAAAAAAAAAAAAAAAAAGAACAGAAGGTGGCAGGGTTCTCTTGGAAATGTGTTTCTGTTAATGAATGAATGCACTGTCCTTAGATTTTTTTTCACGTAATACATAAAAAAAGTTCAGATTTTTACAGTCAGTACTGCAGATATTAGTTTAAAGCTACCGAGAAAAGAAATACATTCTTACTACTTTCTCTGAAAATATTTTCCAGAGATGGCTTTATGTCGTGTTAGAATAACACACCATCTACAAAATTTCATCTTATATGTTCTTTTTTTATTTTTATTGCATCATCTTATATATTCTTAAGGTTTGTTTTATGAAGTTTTGCAAAATGACGTCTTTTAAATTAATGTCTATATGTATTTGAAGCAGGAAGAAGTTGAATTTATTTCCAGAATAATAATATAAAAGTAAGTTTAACATGAAAATATTCCTTGTTCAATTACTTGCCTTGTATTTAGTATAATTAAAGAAATGTCTGTAGTTTTATAGTAAATAAATACATGGTATGAAATAAATTTTTTTTTTTGAGATGGAGTTTTGCTTATGGGTTTTCCCATGTTACTATTTTTAATGATATTATATTCCAAGCTAAAAAGAAGAGAAAAATACAGTAAAACCAAAATAGCAAAGCCACACTTCTGTTTCCTCATGCAAAATAGCTGTAAATGTCTGGAGTGGTGAGCATTCTGCAAGTCTTAGAGGAAATAGTACCTCATCTTTGCCTTAGCATGTGATTTCTCTATTGTCTAATTTCATTCACTCATTTTACAAATATTCAACCATAATTTTCTTCTGATTGCCAAAGTTTAACATTATCAAACCATAATCTAAATGTGTAACTTAAGCTGAACTGACTACATATTTGTTATGAGGCTTAAAAAAAAAGTACAATGAAGTTGAAGAATTTGTCACCTCTCAGAGACTGCACATCTTCCCTTATCTAGGATGGCAGACAAGATAATTTCAAAGATATGAATACAAAATATTTAGTAATATCTACATTTTCTAAAACTTTGAAAGAAAAAAACAACATGGGTTTATGGTTATAAGGAAATAATTTTTATATGCGTACAATTATGGTATTTGTAACAACAGGCTATCTATAAGACAGTGGTGAAGTGGATTTTAATATCAACTATTTTCTTTTTCCTTTTATGTGATGGTAAAAGTAAAATATCTTCATAGGAAAATGTGGAAAATTCATTGCAGGAGTAAAAAGTAATTAGAATTAATTGCAATCTTGTCAGAGACAAAACTTACTCTTAATAATATAGTATTTTTTTATTTTATTTTGCCAACATTTCTACTAGTCTGTACTTTTAATGAAATACAAAAAAAATTCTAGATGCCATATGCTGTTATATAAATTTATTATGTACATATAAAACAATAAATTCATATAATATATATAATTATTTTTTTATTTTTTTACTGATAAGCAACCTGACGTAGATATTAAGCCATATGAGAAAGGTTACTGAATTAGTAAGCAGCTGAGTCCAGGATTGAACCAATGTGAAAGTCCTTAACTTTGAAATTGTCTCACCATGTGAGCTGAGTCAGTGAGCCAACCGAAAATTAATTGCTAGAGAGACCCAGTGGCCAGTTAGTTTTAATAAGAAGAAAGTATACTAGCAAAATTAAAATGATCAAAAAAACTGATAAAATCTTTATAACTAATAAAGGCATTCTTAAGGAATTTAGCTGTTTAGGTACCACCAAGAAATATCCACACCCACACAACCTCAAACACACACACACGTTTTCTGAATCTCAGATACTTTTCCAATTTAAAATAAAAAAATTAAAAAAAGAAACATAGATTAAAACAAATTTCTGTGATATATTGTCGCTAATAATAATATAAATGGAAATGAGAGCAATATAATGTAACATAATTCAGAATAGTCGAAACTCTGAGCCTAAAAGTCAATGCCAGTGAAGATAAGATAAAACTACTACACTTTTGAGAAATAAATCGGTATATTTATTTTATAGACAACAATTTCCATTACACCAAGTAGAAATGGAAGTATGCTATATTGTATTCTATGGAAAATAACAACAGGTTTTAAAATACAAATATATACATGACAGAAAAGACTGGATTTGATGAAAGAAAAAATATATATTGATTATACTAGTTGTTTTAAAAAAAATAAAAATAAAATCTCAGCGGATAAGCTGAAGGAGGCAGTGCTCAGGCTTTAGACTTGATTTATTGGCTTAAAATATCAAACAAATTTAATTTTAACAATAGCAGAGCACGTTTAAAATTATAAAAACTGGGAGAAGGATAACAAAGGTGGAGGATAAATCAAGAACTCATGAGAAAAATAAGATGAAGAAAGAAGAAGTGAGAAGAAGCAACAATTTTTAAATATTTTGAGAAATTTTTTTATGTAACATCCTTGTAAATACTGAAAGTCAAAAGATCCCAATGGATTCAGGGATGATTGTCTAACTTCTCACAAAATTCTGAATTCTTATGCTAAAGAAAAGAATCTTACTATACTGAAAGGAACTTCAAGTCAATAGAAATTTTGTTAAATTCCCTTTGGCTTGTGCTCCCTATTAATTCATTAACCAGTTGCCTCCCATCCAAAGTCCATTTTCTTCAATTTCCATTGGTAAAACTGATATAGTATAATCTGGCTTAAAATTTTCACCATTTTATATTAAAGATAATTCAGCAAGATTCAAGTATGAAGTTATCATCTTGGGATTTTTTTTTCCAGCCCTCGTTTTTTTCCTTCCCAAAAGGGCCTTACCGTAATATTATTAATAATGGGTCTGAAAAACAATCCTCATTGTATCAATCTGTAATAACACACAGGATCAGAATGTTAGCAAATCAGAATAAAATGATTAAAGCTGTAACTCACTACCTGGTTTCACTAATAATTTTAAAAACATAATCATTCAAGAGGCACAAAGAGAGCTGGGAGAGATCTGTAACACAGAGCATGATGATACATAATATCCTTTCTTGCTAGATCAAACATTGTGTTAGATGGATAAATGAGAATTTTAAATTTGAGGTACCTTAGCCATCAAATATCTCCATCTTTGAATCAGATAGTTGCAAAATTTATGTGATATTCTTCAGTGAACTAAATCACAATGATCCATTTATTCCAGGCTTAGATGCTATAGCATGCTAGACAATTAGGTACATTCCGTGAAAGCATTTTATAGATAAGAACTTTTCTGCTAGCAAAAATAAATTAGTTTGATTGTGTAGAGGTGTATTATTAATAAATTCAAAAGAGATTAGATAAAATAAACTACTTCTTTTCTTTCACATTAGAGTCCTTCTGCTGCCCTCCTTTCCATGAAGTAACTGAAGACAGAAGATGATAATCTATCCACTTAAACCTTACATTTTCAATATTAAAAAGAAATACCTACGGCCATGTGAAATCTATTCCAACAAAAGAAGAGTAGTTGGATATTAGGAAAATAATTTATTATGTTATCAAACTTCAGGAGAAATATAATATAAATATCTTTATGTAGAAAACACATTTTACTAATTCAAAATACATTTGTGTTAAAAATACTCATCAACAATATGTGATGCTTTATGTAAGTTCAGAAGTCAGCTTTTTTCTAAGTGTAAGTAAGCTTGAGATTTTCATGTTAACTAGAAGATGAAAACAAGAATACACAATGTTTTTACTGCTTTCTAAAATTGTTTTGGGAGTGTTAGACAATGTACTGAGATAAGGGATAGAAGTAAAAGGCAGATTAATTATAATTCATAAGATAAAATAATCTTTACATTTAAAATACATGATTATTTACAAATAAGCGTTAGAAGCCAACATAATCAGTGAATATATCAAAGAGACATGTAACAGAAAAAGCAATGATAGTGCATAACAACAAAAATTTGAAGTTATAATAAAGGAGAAGAATCTATATATAATTGCAAATGAATGAGGAAAGAAATATTAGAAAATAAACCCCCAAAAAAAGGAATTCCATGGTTTTGTTCTTGGCATTTAGGTCTTTAGTACATTCTTTTTCTTTTTTTTTTTTTTAGATTGAGATCTTTAATTATTTTTGGGTATGGATCCCAGAATTAAAAAATTATATTTCATAGCACAACAGGGTGATTACAATCAATAATAACTTGTGCATTTAAAAATAAAACAGTAGAATTATTGTAGATTGATTGTAACACAAAGAAATGATAGACGTTTGAAGTCATGGATACCCCATTTACCTTGATGTGATTATTATGCATTGGATGCCTGGTCAAAATATCTCATGTACCCTATATTATATACCTATGTATCCACAAAAGTAAAAAATAAAAACATTTTGAGCCAGGTGTGGTGGCTCACGCCTGTAATCCTAACACTTTGGGAGGCTGACGTGAGTGGATCACCTGAGGTCAGGAGTTCGAGACCAGCCTGGCCCACATGGTGATACCCCATCTCTTAATAAAATAAATACATAAATAAAAACATTTTGCAAAAAAGAAGAAAAAGTACTGGAAATTAATAATGGTAATGGCAATGATTGTACAACATCGTGATGGTACTAAATGCCACTGAATTATACACTTTTAAATGGAAAAATGTTATGTATATTTTATCACAATAAGTAAATAAGAAGGCCAGGCATGGTGGCTTATGCTTATAATCCCAGCACTTTGGGAGGCTGAGGCGGGTGGATCATAAGGTCAAGAGATTGAGACCATTCTGGTCAACATGGTGAAACCCCGTCTTTACTAAAAATACAAAAATTAGCTAGGCATGATGGTGCATGCCTGTAGTCCCAGCTACTTGGGAGGCTGAGGAAGGAGAATTACTTGAACCCAGGAGGCGGAGGTTGTGGTGAGCCGGGATCGCACCATTGCACTCCAGCCTGGCTAAAAAGAGCGAAACTACATCTCAAAAAAAGATTTTTTTTTTAATTTAAAAATTAAAAAAAAAAATAAGTAAATAAGAATTCCCAAGATAAAATGTAAAAATAAAACAAAAATTTAGTAATTGGATTGACTGCTATACTATAGTTTTTTTATTTTTATTTTATTTTATTTTATTTATTTTCTTATTGCATTTTAGGTTTTGGGGTACATGTGCAGAACGTGCTAGATAGTTGCATAGGACACACATGGCAGTGTGTTTTGCTGCCTTCCTCCCCTTCACCCACACTTGGCATTTATCCCCAGGCTATCCCTCCCCAGCTCCCCCCAGCTGTCCCTCCCCCATTCCCCCCAATAGACCCCAGTGTGTAGTAGACCCCCCTCCCTGTGTCCATGTGTTCTCATTATTCTCACCCACCTATGAGTGAGAATATGCGGTATTTCCTTTTCTGTTCTTGTGTCAGTTTGCTGAGAATAATGTTCTCCAGATTCATCCATGTCCTTACAAAGGACAAAAACTCATCATTTTTGATTGCTGCATAATATTCCATGGTGTATATGTGCCACATTTTCCCAGTCCAGTCTATCATCGATGGGCATTTGGGTTGGTTCCAGGTCTTTGCTATTGTAAACAGTGCTGCAATGAACATTCATGTACATGTGTCCTTATAGTAGAACGATTTATAGTCCTTTGGATATATACCCAGTAATGGGATTGCTGGGTCAAATGGAATTTCTATTTCTAGGTCCTTGAGGAATTGCCACACTGTCTTCCACAATGGTTGAACTAATTTACACTCCCACCAACAGTGTAAGAGTGTTCCTATTTCTCCACATCCTCTCCAGCGTCTGTTGTCTCCCGATTTTTTAATGATTGCCATTCTAACTGGCGTGAGATGGTATCTCAATGTGGTTTTGATTTGCATCTCTCTAATGACCAGTGATGATGAGCATTTTTTCATGTGTTTGTTGGCCTTATGTATATCTTCTTTTGTAAAGTGTCTGTTCATATCCTTTGCCCATTTTTGCATGGACTTGTTTGTTTTCTTCCTGTAAATCTGTTTGAGTTCTTTGTAAAGTCTGGATATCAGCCCTTTGTCAGATGCATAACTGCAAAGACTTTTTTCCCATTCTGATGGTTGCTGATTCACTCTAGTGACTGTTTCTTTTGCCGTGCAAAAGCTGTGGAGTTTGATTAGGTCCCATTTGTCTATTTTGGCTTTTGTTTCCAATGCTTTTGGTGTTTTGGTCATGAAGTCCTTGCCTACTCCTATGTCCTGAATGGTTTTGCCTAGATTTTCTTCTAGGGTTTTTATGGTGCCAGGTCTTATGTTTAAGTCTTTAATCCATCTGGAGTTAATTTTAGTGTAAGGTGCTGGAAGGGGTCCAGTTTCTGCTTTCTGCACATGACTAGCCAGTTTTCCCAACACCATTTATTAAACAGGGAATCCTTTACTCTTTATTTCTTTTTCTTGCCTAATTGCTCTGGCCAGAACTTTCAGTACTATATTGAATAGGAGTGGTGGGAGAGGGCATCCTTGTCTAGTGCCGGATTTCAAAGGGAATGCTTCCAGTTTCTGCCCATTCAGTATGATATTGACTGTTGGTTTGTTGTAAATAGCTTTTATTACTTTGAGATATGTTCCATCAATACCGAGTTTATTGAGGGTTTTTAGAATAAAGGGATGTTGAATTTTGTCAAATGCCTTCTCTGCGTCAATTGAGATAATCATGAGGTTTTTGTTTTTGCTTCTGTTTATGTGGTGAATTACATTTATAGACTTGCATATGTTGAACCAGTCTTGCATCCCTGGGATGACTCCTACTTGTTCATGATGGATAAGTTTTTTGATGTGCTGTTGCAGTCAGCTTGCCAGTGTTTTATTGAAGATTTTTGCATCTATGTTCATCATGGATATTGGCTTGAAGTTTTCTTTTCTTGTTTAGTCTCTGGCAGGTTTTGGTATCAGGATGATGTTGGTCTTATAAAATAATTTGGGAAGGATTCCCTCTTTTTGGATTATTTGGAATAGTTTCAGAAGGAATGGTATCAGCTCCTCTTTGTGTGTCTGGTAGAGTTTGGCTGTGAACCCATCTGGACCTGGGCTTTTTTTGTGTGGTAGGCTCTTAATTGCTCCCTCAACTTCAGACCTTGTTATTGGTCTATTCATAGTTTCAGCTTCCTCCTGGTTTAGGCTTGGGAGGACACAGGTGTCCAGGAATTTATCAATTTCTTCCTGGTTTATTAGTTTATGTGCATAGAGTTGTTTGTTGTATTCTCTGATGATGGTTTGAATTTCTGTGAAATCTCTGGTGATTTCCCCTTTATCGTTTTTTATTGCATCTATTTGGTTGTTGTCTCTCTTCTTTTTTATCAGTCTGGCTAGTTGTCTGTCTATTTTGTTGATCTTTTTTGAAAAACCAGCTCTTGGATTTATTGATTTTTTTGAAGGGTTTTTCTTGTCTCTATCTCCTTCATTTCTGCTCTTATCTTAGTTACTTCTTGTCTTCTGCTAGGTTTTGAGTTTTTTTGATCTTGCTCCTCTAGCTCTTTCGATTTTGACGTTAGGGTGTCAATTTAGTACATTCTGAATTAGCTTTTGCATACAGTGTAAGGTAGCACTATAATTTCATTCTTTTACATGTGAATAACTGGTTGGTCTAGAACCACTCATTGAAGGAACCATTCACCTGCACTGAATGGTCTTAGAACACTTATCAAAAATCAATTGAACTTAGATGTATGGGTTCAATTTCTGAGCATGTTTAATTCCTTATTTTAGTAATTTGAATTATTTGTTTGCTGATCTTTTCAAAGAAGCAACTTCTTTTCTTTTCAAAAAAGTTCTCAATTGTATGCCATTTGTTTATATGTCTATATTCTAGTACCACAATATTATGATCACTGTAGTTTTTAAGTAAGTTTTGAAATGAAAATGTATGACTACTTAATTTTTCTCAAGCTTGTTTTAGGATTTCAGTGCCCTTTTGATTCTACATAAATTTGAAGACTGGCCTTTGCATCTCTGCAGAACAAGGCTGTTGGAATTTTGATTGGAACTGTTTTGAATCTGTAGTTTGCTTTGAGTAGTATTGTCATTTTAAAAATATTAAGCCTTCTAGTCTATGATGATGGCATGTCATTCCATTTATAAAAGAGTTTTTATTTTCAATAAAATTTTTCTGCTTCAAGTTAAAGAAAAAAGAAAGTAAACTAAAAGAGAATATTATTAATAGACATGAGGAAAAACCTAAAACAAACAAAAAGCTATTAAAATACACACTAAAATTGAACAAATAGAAGCTGTATTAATTATGGCCTTGAATAACACTGGTCAATATAAAAGCTATCAACTTTCCTTATCATTATTAACCTATTACTCTAGGTTATGTTAGCAGTATCCTAATGAAAGCCTCTCTAATTTTTTTTTTCTTGAGATGCAGAAGTTGAATATAAAATTTATTTGAAGGAATGTAAAAAAAAAGTTGTGAAAATTCTGAAAAAGAAAATAGAGCACAAAGTAATATTTAGCCTAAACAAATAATAAACATTTTTAAATTCTCTACAAATTAAAAGATTGCAGTATTAGCCCATGATTGGAGACAAAAATGGAATAGAAAGAGAATTTAGAAACATGTTAAAATGTGTACGGAAATTTAATATGACTCCATACCTTTGATGGTCTTTTTAAATAAAATAAAATTTCTAAGAAATCTTAACATATCAGACCCATATGGATAATACATTTGATTATAAAATATAAAATCATAGACATATCAGAATAAAGTAAGTGATATTTTATAACATAGAGTGAGAAAACCTTTTCTAATAAAATTATAATGTAGAAATAAAAAAGAAAAAAGGTCACTTTTGACAATACAAAAATAAAAATAACATATGATGAAAGGGGAAATAAAACAATTTAAAAATAGGAAAATATTGGGAAGTTATGTAGCTTAATGATGATTATCTTAAAGGGAGAAAAATCCAACAAATCTACAGAAAACAAGGTGGAAAATAGATCTGAATAACTAGTGATTAGAAAAACACATATAAATAACCCTTAAAATATGAAAATATACTCAGAATCTTATAGTAGGAGATGTGCACATTAGGTAGCATTAAGATGTGTTTCCTGCTACATTGGCAGACATCAGAAATTTGATAACTTTTTTTGGTGTACTTGTTTAAAAACAGATTCATAATTTTTGGTAATGTTTCAAATTGTCATCACACCTGTGGATGGGAATTTGGCAGTGCTATAGTTTGAACATGGGGTGGATCCCTCTTGAATAGAATAATGTTTTTTCTGTATGGGGTGCAGTTTGGGGGAGCACTCACTCTATTAGTTCTCGAGAGAGCTAGCTGTTTTAAAAAAAATGACACAGCCTCCTTTGCTTACTTTCTGGACATGTGATCTCTGCAAACACAGGCTCCCTTTTTTACCTTCTGCATGAATAGAAGCAATATGAGGCTTTCACCAGAAGTAGATGCTGGCACCATTCTTTTTGTACAGCCTGCAGAACCATGAGAAAACTATACCACCTATCTAAATTATTCAGCCTCAGTTATTCCTTTATAGCAACACAAATGGACTAAGACAGATACTATTCAGAAAAATTATATTTAGTATACTCATTAATCTGACAACTTACATTTAAGATAGTTCATAAAGAAGTACTGGAAAACTATGTATAATAATACATAGGATGTTGCAACCCTATGTATAATAATAAAAGATAATGTAGACCCAGAGTTCCATTAACATGGCACAATTAGAATATTTCTCTTAATTATTGTGCCCCATTTCTATCTACTGAAAATATAAAAACTCAAGAATCAACCCCAAAGCAAAGAGTACTCCTAACAGCCAGAGTTTGGCTCCATATTCCATGCAAATATGCAATGAAGCACTATGTAACTACAGGGAAAAGTTAAAAACTGTGTCTATCTTATTATGTACAGTGTCCTCCGACATACATTTTTTAAAGTAAATTTTATTGTAAATAAAGTATACAACATGATGTATATGTTAAATGATAAAAAGTGAAGAAAATAATACATAGTTTAATATCATTTTCTAAGGAGTATAGCATACATGTATATGCATGTTTGTCTATATTACAAAATAAAACTGAAAATCACTAACTGGAAAAATAAATTAGGTACTTCTGGGGAAAAGTGTTTATGGATCATTTAAAAAGGAAAATAGGGATGGTATGGAGAAATAGATGTTTTTAAATATCACTTATCTTGTGATATTGTGTAATTAGTTTACATAATTATAAGACAAGATTAAATTAAATTAAATAAGGTAAAACCACTGTTGATTTAAAATAAAATTTATCTGAAGAAGATTGTGGCCTGTTTTAAGTTCAAAGGAAATACTCTGAAGTGATTTTAAAATATGTGGTATTATTTTTGCACAAAACTGATTGCAGTTTTTGCTATTAAAAATAAGACAGCAAAAGAACTGTCACAAAAATATTTAACTATTTTTAATAATAATGTTGTTAGTAATAATTTAGAAACATGTATTTTGAAAATATAAATATATGTATACATATAAAGAATTATTGTCAATGTAGGTGAACAGAAATGCAAGTATAAAATTGAAAAAGTTATGCACAAAGTGTCAGAAAAAAATTTATGATACATTTTCTCATATATATTATTCCTTAGATTTGCCTGCTAAAAATATTTTAAAATATACCTAACTCGGTAATAAGAAGTAATCCTAGAAGCCAGATGGTTAGCCCTATTTGCCATTTCTCTCTGTAAGCAATCAGGAATCCTTGGAGAAATAGTCAATTATCCTATTTGGGGCAACCAACCAGGTAAACAAATAATATTTCATGACACTATAAAGCCAAGGAGTCATGCTGCAGACTATGTATGAAAAAGGATGCAGCATCAACTTTTAAAAGTTTCAATGAAAAAAATATGGGACAATGAATGTCCAAAAGAAAATTGCTCTAGTTTGTTAAAACATATCAAATAGCCTGGTGCGGTGGCTCACACCTGTAATCCCAGCACTTTGGGAGGCCGAGGCAGGTGGATCACGAGGTCAAGAGATCCAGACCATCCTGGTCAACATGGTGAAACTAAATATACAAAAATCTCTACTAAATATACAAAAAATTAGCTGGACATGGTGGCGCGTGCCTGTAATCACAGCTACTCAGGAGGCTGAGGCAGGAGAATTGCCTGAACGCAGGAGGTGGAGGTTGTGGTGAGCCGAGATCCTGCCATTGCACTCCAGCCTGGGTAACAAGAGCGAAACTCTGTCTCAAAAAAAAAAAAAATTGTATATATATAAAATATACAAAAATTTATGCATTTATAATGATAGTAATAAAAAAACTAATTGATTACCTTTGAGGATACTTGGAGAACCATTCATTACCCTGAACCATATTAAGAAGTGATTTAAAAAAAAAAGTTTTCCTGCCTTTCCTTTACAAACTAAATATCTGAATAGCCAAACTGTAAATATAGGAGAAATAGTTGACATAGATGGAAGTTATAGTGGTTTTAAATCATCTCCACCAGTTCTCTGACATCCTGTCTCCAAAGATGTAGCCTAGTTCTACTCCTCATGTATGACAAACATAATGTGGCGAAAATGAGAGTGTGTAACTTCCAAGATTAGGTTATAAATTACATTGTGGCTTCCTTTCTGTTCCCTCTTTTGGGTCCCTTGAAATGAGGACCCTCAAGAGGCTTCATATGGCAAACTATGTATTTCTTAGTCCTTTCACAAGAATCAGTTAATACTAGATACAATATTCTGATAGATACTCACATTCAGAAAATACAATTTGCTGGTGTATTTTAAGATCTTCCAGCTCTGACACGGCAAGGATTTTGCAAGCCTTCTCTGTTCTTCCTCAGTGCTGGAATGCTGCTTCTCATCTCTGCTCCCAGTAGATCTTTCTCAAATAAAGTCTGTTTCTGAAAGTGAATTTTATAGAGTGAACTCTAAGATCTGCCATTCCCATGCAAGGACTTTCTGCATTTCCCATTCTTTCTTAGTGCACTGCCAAGACCTTGTGCCTGGATTTCCAGTTTGGTTCTCCTGGACTTTGTTATCTTGCCAATCTCATACTCAAGGTGTTTTGGGATTTCTCTTTTTTTATAATGCTGGAAATACTGCTTTTAGATTTTACTATCCTTCCCATTTGTGTAGTCTCCAGTAGAGAAACTAAAATTATTTCAATAAAGGTACTCTAATAATCCTATGAGAATTGAAGTACAGATTTTACTGATGAAGCTAAAGCCTGGCTTCTTTAACTCACACAAAAGTTATCTTTAAAATAATATGCTTTCTAATATAAGATGGCATTATTTTGTTAAAATGCTATACATTGATTAAGATTTTGTTAATCTATAAATTGAACAATTTAAACATTTTGAATCCACTGAAGCTCTTGGCATCTGGAAGCATGCTACCTTTCTGTGATTATTGAAATTGTTTTTATTTACTGAAACATCATCATTTTCTCATATAGAGTTTTCAGAATTTTATATTAGAGTCATTTTAGTTATTATATATTATTTGCAACTAATATTTTAACTAGTATAAATTCTATCTTTTGCTGATACCTGGAAAAACTAATCATTTTTATAATGGCTGGTTTTAATCAGCTGTATCGAATAAACTACTTTATAAGCTTTAGTTAATTCTAAATAAAATTTCAAACAATATATAAAATGTTGATTTTATTTGTCTGAGTTGTTCCTCTAATTTCTCTGTATAATTATAGAGCAAGTTCAGAATAGTTTTAATGACAGTGTTTCAAGTGTACATCCTTGCTTACTCCCAAATTTTGGAAAATAAAATGATAAATGTTTGTTTAAATTACAAATCTTTATCATGTTAAAATACTATAGAAAAAATATGAAAAATTTAGCAGGCAATTCTCTACTGGCTCCTCTTCGAAAGTAAACTTGAACCCCTGTTTCTCACCGTGGCCTATTAAGCCCCATATGTGCTGATATGTGTCACACTCTCAAATCTCATCTCATACCATGCTGTTTCCTTGTTCATCACCATTGACAACTACCCAGGACCTTTTCTGTTTCTTAATAAGAAAATATTTTGCCATTCAATTGTTGTGTCCTATGCATATATCATTGATATTAACCTGTTGAAGAAATAGAATAAATAGATTTTTTCATTGGAGTGACTACTTCTCATCTTTCAGTCAGTATCTTGTTTTTGGTTAGATTTTCCTTTAAGCACACAAAATTAATATCCTGTCTGGTAACTCTGCTACCCTATGTAATCATTTTATATTACTTGGAGCATAATGACTATACAAACTGCCTTGTTTATTTGTTACCTAACTTAAAATTATTGTTTTTGTGTGTCCCTAAATTTGCCAAAAGCGTTACTCTTATTTCATTTCCATGGCTATTATCATAAAATGACCCTCCTAGATTACTTTTCTCAACATCAAGGTTTATATATGAATTGTTACAGCAGGAATTCTGGGGACTAGATAATAGAGCTTTTGGAAAGGAAGGTAGACATGTCAAAATATTTTCTTGCACGACAAAAGTGTATTAATGAAAATAAAGCATTCCAAGGTTTATTTTTTTCACTTACTTTTATTATATAATTCTCAAATTTTATTAATGTAATCATTAGTTAAGAACCAATTGTGAAATTCCTACTATAGGTCAGTTAATTTTTATTATCCTTTCTTTCTCTAATCTATCTTATTATATTATATTATATTATATTATATTATATTATATTATATTCTTCTTTTTGTCCCAATTCTATTTTTTAATTATTTTTAGAACACTTTTAGACTTTGAGGAAAATTACAAAAAATAGTATAAGGGGTTACCATAGAATCAAACCAATTTTTATATTATTAATATTTTTCTTGACATAGTACAGTTGTTATATTTAATAAACCAATATTGATACATTTTTATTAACTAACATGCATATTTATTCATATGTCCTTAGTTTTTACCTGACACTATTTTTTTGTTCCAATATTCCATATAAGATACCATATTAAATGTAGCCCTTCTGTCTCCTTGGGTTTGTCTTGGCTGTCATAGTTTCCCATACTTTCCTTGTTTTTGGTAATCTTGACACCTTTGAGAACTATTGGTCAGTAATTTTACAGAATGTCTCAAATATTAGGTTTTCTCTAATGTTTTTCTTAAGATTAGACTGGGGTTATGGAGATTTGAGACTTTCTTACTTTCTGATACTGCAAGATACTCCAGGTACACTTTGAATAATTTTGTCCTAGTATTAGAATCAGCCATTTCTCTGAGAGGTCAGAGTTCTTTTTGTTAGAGCATTGTCTAACAAAAAGTGTGAAGCAGTGTGTATTAGTCCATCTTCACACTGCTGATAAAGACCTACCCCTAAGACTAGGCAATTTACAAATGAAAGAGGTTTAGGCTCACAGTTCCATGTGGCTGAGGAGGCATCACAATCATGTCAGAAAGTGAAAGGCACATTTCACTCAGAGGCAGACAAGAGAAAGAGAGCCTGTGAAGGGTAACTCCTCTTTATAAAGTCATCAGATCTCATGAGACTTAGTTACTATCCCAAGAATAGCATGGGAAAGACACCTCCATGATGAAATTACCTCCCATCAGTTCCCTCCCACAACATGTGGGAATTGTGGGAGCTACAATTCATGATGAAATTTGAGTGGGGACACAGCCAAACCATATCAAATAATATTAGAAGAAAGATGTGGACATTAGACATGCTATTGGGTATTGGATGTTGCTGTATCTAGACTCTCTCAGTTGACAGCAGATGGAAACACAGTAATTTGTAGATGTATATATATCTATAAATACTTCTCTATGAATCATATGAATTCATAGTGAGCTAAGATTAAAATCATACTAATGTCTAGACTTTAGTTAATTACCACAGTATCATTCCATTTTCCTCTCCTCATTCATTTGTAACTTCTCTCTCCAATAATGAGAAACTTGACTTCTATCATCTGCTATCCATGTATTTAATAGTTCAGTTCCGATATACATGTATGGATGTGTCAGAATTGTTAACCCATATCCTCATGGTGGGGTGAAGAAGAAGTTTACCAAATGAAATAAAGTGCATATAGGCAATCGCTTTTACCTTTAGTCCTACAACCTATTCATTTCAGAAGGTACTTTAGTCAGCACCTTTTCCCTCCCCTGCTTCAATAAACTTATTTTATATATTGGTAATAAAGTTGGTTGTCACATTCTGCATTCCATCATGGGAACTCCTGAATTCCTAAATAATTTTTTTTTAATTTGTGTATATTAAAGTTTATATCTTGTGCTGTAAAATTCTAAGAATTTTACCAAATAAATGGTGTCTAGTGTCACCATCACAGTATCATACAGAATAGTTCTATCGTCCTAAAATAAACCCTGTGTTTCACCTAGTAAACCCTTTCTCCATTCCTCAAACCTCTAGCAATTACTTTTCAGTTGCCACAGTTTTGGCTTTTTCAGAAATGAAATTTTACTGTAATAAAACCAAGGTTTTTTTTCACTTAAATATGCATGTAAGATTAATTCATGATTTTTTGTGACTTCACAGTTCATTTCTTTCTATTATTAAATAAAAACACATTATATGTGCTTCTACCACAGCTTATTTCTCCATTCATATACGGAAGAATATTTTGTTGGCTTCCAGTTTGGGAAAATTTTAAATAATGTTAATATCATCATTCATGGGCAGATTTTGGTAGCACATAAATTTTCAAGTCACTTTGGTAAATACCTAGGAACATGATGGAGAGTTCATATGAAAAGACTATGTTTAGCTTTGTAAAAAAATTACCTAATGTCTTCAAAATGGATGTATAATTTTTCACTCCAACAAACAATGAATGAAAGTTCTACTGCTCTGCAACTTTGCAACCGATTGGCATCATAAGGTTTAATTTTGATTTTTTTTATTTTTAGAGAGGATAAGAGAGAGCTGCTTTCAGCTATTCTACTTGGTGTATATTGGTATCTCATTGTTTTAGTTTGTAATACTCTAATAACAAATAATGTTGAGCAATTTTTCTTTTTTTTTTTAATTTTTATTGCATTATAGGTTTTGGGGTACATGTGCAGAACGTGCAAGATAGTTGCATAGGTACACACATGGCAGTGTGTTTTGCTGCCTTCCTCCCCTTCACCCACACTTGGTATTCATCCACAGGCTATCCCCCCCAGACCCACCCACTGTCCCTCCCCCGTTTCCCCCAACAGTCCCCAGTGTATAGTAGACCGCCTCTCTGTGTCCATGTGTTCTCATTTTTCTCACCCACCTATGAGTGAGTATATGCGGTATTTCTTTTTCTGTTCTTGTGTCAGTTTGCTGAGAATGATGTTCTCCAGATTCATCCATGTCCTTACAAAGGACACAAACTCATCATTTTTGATTGCTGCATAATATTCCATGGTGTATATGTGCCACATTTTCCCAGTCCAGTCTATCATCGATGGGCATTTGGGTTGGTTCCAGGTCTTTGCTATTGTAAACAGTGCTGCAATGAACATTCGTGTGCATGTGTCCTTATAGTAGAACGATTTATAGTCTTTTGGATAGATACCCAGTAATGGGATTGCTGGGTCAAATGGAATTTCTATTTCTAGGTCCCTGAGGAATCGCCACACTGTCTTCCACAATGGTTGAACTAATTTACACTCCCACCAACAGTGTAAGAGTGTTCCTATTTCTCCACATCCTCTCCAGCATCTGCTGTCTCCAGATTTTTTAATGATCGCCATTCTAACTGGTGTGAGATGATATCTCAATGTGGTTTTGATTTGCATCTCTCTAATGACCAATGATGATGAGCACTTTTTCATATGTTTGTTGGCCTCATGTATGTCTTCTTTTGTAAAGTTTCTGTTCATATCCTTTCCCATTTTTGAATGGGCTTGTTTGTTTTTTTTTCTGTAAATCTGTTTGAGTTCTTTGTAAATTCTGGATATCAGCCCTTTGTCAGATGTGTAAACTGCAAAGATTTTTTCCCATTCTGATGGATGCCGATTCACTCTAGTGACTGTTTCTTTTGCCGTGCAGAAGCTGTGGAGTTTGATTAGGTTCCATTTGTCTATTTTGGCTTTTGTTGCCAATGCTTTTGGTGTTTTGTTCATGAAGTCCTTGCCTACTCCTATGTCCTGAATGGTTTTGCCTAGATTCTCTTCGAGGGTTTTTATGGTGTCAGGTCTTACATTTAAGTCTTTAATCCATCTGGAGTTAATTTTAGTGTAAGGTGTCAGAAAGGGGTCCAGTTTCTGCTTTCTGCACATGGCTAGCCAGTTTTCACAACACCATTTATTAAATAGGGAATCCTTTCCCCATTGCCTGTTTTTGTCTGGTTTATTAAAGATAATATGGTTGTAAATATGTTGTGTTGCCTCCGATGCTTCTGTTCTGTTCCATTGGTCTATATCTCTATTTTGGTACCAGTACCGTGCTGTTTTGATTATTGTAGCCTTGTAGTATAGTTTGAAGTCTGGTAGCGTGATGCCTCCCACTGTGTTCTTTTTGCTTAGAATTGACTTGGCTATGCGGGCTCTTTTTTGGTTCCATATGAAATTCATGGTGGTTTTTTCCAGTTCTGTGAAGAAATTCAATGGTAGTTTGATGGGGATAGCATTGATTGTGTAAATTACTTTGGGCAGTATAGCCATTTTCACAATATTGATTCTTCCTAACCACGAACATGGAATGTTTCTCCATCTGTTTGTGTCCTCTCTTATTTCATTGAGCAGTTGTTTGTAGTTTTCCTTAAAGAGGTCCCTTACATTCCTTGTGAGTTGTATTCCTAGGTATTTTATTTTCTTTGTACCAATTGTGAATGGCAGTTCGTTCTTAATTTGGTTCTCTTTAAGTCTGTTATTGGTGTATAGGAATGCTTGTGACTTTTGAACATTGATTTTATATCCTGAGACTTTGCTGAAGTTGCTTATCAGTTGCAGGAGCTTTTGGGCTGGCTGAGGTGATGGGGTCTTCTAGGTATACTATCATGTCGTCTGCAAACAGAGACAATTTGGCTTCCACCTTTCCTATTTGAATACCCTTTATTTCTTTTTCTTGCCTGATTGCTCTGGCTAGAACTTCCAGTACTATGTTGAATAGCAGTGGTGAGAGAGGGCATCCTTGTCTAGTGCCGGATTTCAAAGGGAATGCTTCCAGTTTTTGCCCATTAAGCATGATATTGGCTGTTGGTTTGTCGTAAATAGCTTTTATTACTTTGAGATATGTTCCATCAATACCGAGTTTATTGAGGGTTTTTAGCATAAAGGGCTGTTGAATTTTGTCAAATGCCTTCTCTGCGTCAATTGAGATAATCATGTGGTTTTTGTTTTTGCTTCTGTTTATGTGGTGAATTACATTTATAGTCTTGCGTATGTTGAACCAGCCTTGCATCCCCGGGATGAATCCTACTTGATCATGATGGATAAGTTTTTCAATGTGCTGTTGCAATCGATTTGCCAGTATTTTATTGAAGATTTTTGCATCTATGTTCATCATGGATATTGGCCTGAAGTTTTCTTTTCTTGTTGAGTCTCTGCCAGGTTTTGGTATCAGGATGATGTTTGTCTCATAAAATGATTTGGGAAGGGTTCCCTCTTTTTGGATTCTTTGGAATAGTTACAGAAGGAATGGTACCAGATCCTCTTTGTGTGTCTGGTAGAATTCGGCTGTGAACCCATCTTGACCTGGGCTTTTTTTGTGTGGTAGGCTCTTAATTGCTGCCTCAACTTCTGACCTTGTTATTGGTCTATTCATAGTTTCGGCTTCCTCCTGGTTTAGCCTTGGGAGGACACAGGCGTCCAGGAATTTATCCATTTCTTCCTGATTTACTAGTTTGTGTGCATAGAGTTGTTTGTAGTATTCTCTGATGATGGTTTGAATTTCTGTGGAATCTGTGGTGATTTCCCCTTTATCATTTTTTATTGCCTCTATTTGGTTGTTCTCTCTTTTCTTTTTTATCAGTCTGGCTAGTGGTCTGTCTATTTTATTGATCTTTTCGAAAAAAACAGCTCTTCGATTTATTGATTTTTTGAAGGGTTTTTCTTGTCTCTGTCTCCTTCAGTTCTGCTCTGATCTTAGTTATTTCTTGTCTTCGGCTAGGTTTTGAGCTTTTTTGATCTTGCTCCTCTAGCTCTTTCAATTTTGAAGATAGAACGTCAATTTGGGATCTCCCCACTCTTCTCATGTGGGCACTTATTGCAATATATTTTCCTCTACAGACTGCTTTAAATGTGTCCCAGAGATTCTGGTACATTGTGTCTTCATTCTCGTTGGTTTCAAAGAACTTCTTTATTTTCGCCTTCATTTCATTGTTTATCCAATCAACATTCAAGAGCCAGTTGTTCAGTTTCCATGAAGCTGTGCGGTTCTGAGTTATTTTCTGAATTCTGAGTTCCAACTTGATTGCACTATGGTCTGAGAGACTGTTTGTTATGATTTCCGTTGTTTTGCATTTGCTGAGGAGTGCTTTACTTCCAATTATGTGGTCAATTTTGGAGTAGGTGTGATGTGGTGCTGAGAAGAATGTATATTCTGTGGATTTGGGGTGGAGAGTTCTGTAAATGTCTATCAGGTTTGCTTGTTCCAGGTGTGAGTTCAAGTCCTGGATATCCTTGTTAATTTTCTGTCTCGTTGATCTGTCTGCTATTGACAGTGGAGTGTTAAAGTCTCCCACTATTATTGTGTGGGAGTCTAAGTCTCTTTGTAAGTCATTAAGAACTTGCCTTATATATCTGGGTGCTCCTACATTGGGTCCATATATATTTAGAATCGTTAGCTCTTCTTGCTGTATCAATCCTTTTACCATTATGTAATGACCTTCTTTGTCCCTTTTGATCTTTGTTGCTTTAAAGTCTATTTTATCAGAGATGAGAATTGCAACTCCTGCTTTTTTTTGCTCTCCATTTGCTTGGTAAATCTTCCTCCATCCCTTTATTTTGAGCCTTTGTGTATCTTTGCATGTGAGGTGGGTTTCCTGGATACAGCACACTGATGGGTTTTGGTTTTTTATCCAATTTGCCAGTCTGTGTCTTTTGATTGGTGCATTTAGCCCATTTACATTCAGGGTTAATATTGTTATGTGTGAATTTGATACTGCCATTTTGATGCTAGCTGGCTGTTTTGCCTGTTGGTTCATGTACATTCTTCATTTTGTTGATGGTCTTTAGCATTTGGTATGCTTTTAGGATGGCTGGAACTGGTTGTTTCTTTCTATGTGTAGTGCCTCTTTCAGGAGCTCTTGTAAAGCAGGCCTAGTGGTGACAAAATCTCTGAGTACTTTCTTGTTCGTGAAGGATTTTATTTTTCCTTCACTTATGAAGCTCAGTTTCGCTGGATATGAAATTCTGGGTTGAAAGCTCTTTTCTTTAAGGATGTTGAATATTGGCCCCCACTCTCTTCTGGCTTGTAGAGTCTCTGCTGAGATATCTGCTGTGAGTCTGATGGGCTTCCCTTTGTGGGTGACCCGACCTTTCTCTCTGGCTGCCCTTAGTATTTTCTCCTTCGTTTCTACCCTGGTGAATCTGACGATTATGTGCCTTGGGGTTGCTCTTCTTGTGGAGTATCTTTGTGGTGTTCTCTGTATTTCCTGGAGTTGAGTATTGACCTGTCTTGCTAGGTTGGTGAAATTTTCCTGGATAATATCCTGAAGAGTGTTTTCCAGCTTGGATTCATTCTCTTCATCACATTCTGGTACACCTATCAAACGTTAGGTTGGGTCTCTTCACATAGTCCCACATTTCTTGGAGATTTTGTTCATTCTTTTTTGTACTTTTTTCTTTAATCTTGGTTTCTCATTTTATTTCATTGTGTTGATCTTCAACTTCTGATATTCTTTCTTCTGCTTGGTCAATTCAGCTGTTGAAACTTGTGCATGCTTCGCGAAGTTCTCGTGTTGTGTTTTTCAGCTCCTTCAATTCATTCATATTCCTCTCTAAGTTGTCCATTCTTGTTATCAATTCCTCCAATCTTTTTTCAAATCTTTTTTCAAGGTTCTTAGTTTCTTTGCACTGGTTTAGTACATGTTCCTTTAGCTCACTGAAGTTTCTCATTATCCACTTTCTGAAGTCTGATTCCATCATTTCATGACATTCATTCTCCGTCCAGCTTTGTTCCCTTGCTGGTGAGGAGTTTTGGTCCTTTGTAGGAGGTGAGGTGTTTTGGTTTTGGGTGCTTTCCTCCTTTTTGCGCTGGTTTCTTCCCATCTTTATGGATTTATCCGCCTGTCGTCTTAGTAGTTGCTGATTTTTCAATTGGGTCTCTGTGTGGATGCTGAGATTGTTGATGATGAAGTATTTCTGTTTCTTAGTTTTCCCTCTAATGGTCTATCCCCTCTGCTGTATGAGTGCTGAGGTCCACTCCAGGCCCTGCTTGTCTGGGGTATACCTGCAGCAGCTGTGGAACAGTGAGGGATGCTACCAGTTTCTTCTTCTGCTGTCCTTGTTCCAGAATAATGCCAGCCAAATATCAGTCTGATTAGTCCTTTTCTGGGGTGACTCCTTGGATATACAGGGGTCAGGGAGCTGCTTGAGGAGACAGTCTGTGCTTTATAGGAGCTCCAGTGCTGAGCTGTGAGCTCCGTTGTTCATTCAGGGTTGTTGGGAGGTTGTTTATGTCTGCTGCAATAGAACTCATAAAACACCACCCTTTTTTTCCTCCCACTTAGATGCTCTGTCTCAGGGAGTTGGGGCTTTCTTTATGAGTATCTGTTGCACTGTCCTGCCCCACTAGGCGGCAGTCTATTCACTATTTTCCTGCCGGGGCTCTGACCTGCTAGCACTGGTCTGCCCTATTGCTGCTGGGTTCCCTCTGCTGTGGAGTGCTCCCGGCTCCTGGGAGACTCTCTGTTATGGCAGGTTGCCTTGGCAATGGTGGGCTGCATCAGTCCTGGGTGGTACTTCAGTGGGGGTGGACTGTGTCAGCAATGGTGGACGGCCCTCCCTCACTGGCCTGCACCATCCTAGATGCTGGCAGCAAAACTCTCAGCCCCAAGCACCTCCAGTCACCGCCCTGCTTGTCCCCGTGAGTGTGGGACCCACCGAGCCCGATCACCCAGCTCCCTGCCTCAGAGTCCATCCTCTCTCTCTCTCTTCCTCTCCCCAAGCTGAAAGGTCGACTCTCTCACTGGCACCCCAGTAGCCTGCCGATAGGGCACTGGGATCCGTGAGATCTCCCATGCCACTGCCCACTATCCCAGCTCAGATCACACTTCCCAGGAAACTCCTGGTCTGGCTCATTGTCCAAGTCCCGTTCAATCAGATGAACATGCCAATCTGCAGATTGCCGGTTTAACAGGGCCCCCAGACCAGTGAGTTCCGTGCCAGGTCCTGCCGTGGTGCCGGCCAAAGAGGCGGTGGGAGACAGCTGCATTAGCCGGGTGTGCTAGCGTCCCGTGTCTCTCACATACCTGGGACTTTCAATGCTCTGTGGGCATAAAATGAACATCCGAGAATGCGGCTAGGACTCACCCTCTGCGCCTTCACTGAGAGCTGCAATCCTGAGTCGCCTCTACGACACCATCTTGCCTCCTCTCCTGCAATTTTTCATATGCTAATTTGCCATCTGTATATCTTTCTTGTTGAAGTATCTTTCAGATCAATTTTTAATTTTTTGTTTTGCTTTCTTGTTGAGTTTTAAAGTTTTTATTGCATATTCTAGTTACAAATCCTTTACTTATATATGTTTTGCAAATGTTTCCCCCCAGGAAGTAGTTTGCCTTTGATTTGCTTAAAAGTATATCTCACACAGTAGATATTTTGTTTCTTCTTGTCTGTCTATATTCTTTATTTTAATAAAGTTCCACTTACTAACTTTTTCTTTCATGGATTGCACTTTTTGTGTGCTTTCTAAAAATTTATTGCCAAAATTAAGGTTTCTTGGTTTTTTCTCCCACATTTTCCTCTAGAAGTTTTACATTTGGGTTTATGATCCATATTGAATTCAATGAAAATTCATTTTTAATTTACTTTGTCTTATACATTCTTACCTAAATTATATTTAAAAGCTGACCAATGACTTTTAATATTATAGCCTAGCAAAGTAATGCTATATTGAATTTATTTATTTTTCATTTATTAATATTTATACTATGCTGTTTAGCTAAATAAAGCTTTAGTATATTACGGTCTCTGTTAGACTGTAAAGTGTTTGAAAGAACAATTGTATCTTACATACATTTTATGTCCCATATTGTAGTATTAAACATAAAACAAATATTACTCAATTGTGATTACCAGTAGTTCATTCTTTTTCAAATCAGAGAAATTGTTTTAAAAATGCCCTTTCAAACACTAAAACAAAATACACAATAAAACAAAAAAGCAATGCTTTGAAAAAGAAGCCTATGGAAGAAAGTATGTTCTTAAAGCATCCTCTAATTGCTTCTCAGTGCAAGTTGGAAACAGCTTTGAAGAGAATTTTTCATTTGCATTCAGTTCTAATTGTTCTCTTTATTGACTAAACCTGTAACATTAAATTCTAAATACTGAAAATGGGAGAAAAGAAACTCACCTGTGTGGGAAAAATAGAAAACCTAGAATCATATGTTTATCTAGAAATCTACATATCTGTATAAAACTTTTTCATCCCATCTGTAAATCTAAATGTCTTAGGAAATTAATCAGTAAGCACATAGTACTTCATGAGCATTGTGTTTATACATATTTGAATCCTAAAGAGTTGAACTTAAATGTAATTATACCTTGTCAGTGTCAAAAAATAATTTAACCTTATAAACCTAAACTATCTCCTAAACTCTATAATGTAATAATGTCTCCATTGGGGAAGTGTACTTCTTTTAAAGTGTTATCTACATTTTTTCAAATCACTGAATTAGTTTACTGACACTGTAGTTTCTGCCTTTTTTATTTTAAATATTATTGTATATTGACCATCTCTTATTATTAATAAGAATATCAGACAAGGCCTCCCCATATGTGCATTTATAGAATTTCATTATGTTATCTCAAAGGTAAGCCACTTTCATATTGTCCAGACCTCACATAAGATTTGGATAGACTTCCCAGAATAATAGAGTAGATAATGATTTTGTATCAAAAACCAAGTTTGGAATGGAGTTTGCATTTGGTAGCCCTTTCTCTTTTTTCAATAATCTGGGAAACTTGTATTGGTAGGTCACAGGATTAAAAATCCCAGCTATTCCCATTCAGTAGGCACCAGTAATAATGAAGCACCCTATGAGGTTTTCAGCATAAAGAAGAGGAATAGATGTATTCATTCATTCATTCATTCATGCATTCCTTTAGAGACAAAGTCTTGCTCTGACGCCCAGGCTGGAGTGCAGTGGTATGATCTTGGCTCACTGCAACCTCTGTCTCCTGGGTTCAAGCAATTCTCCTGCCTCAGCCTCCCAAGAAGCTGGGATTACAGGCATCCCAACCATGCCTAACTAATTTTTGTATTTTTAGTAGAGACTGGGTTTCACCATGTTGGCCAGGCTGGTCTCGAACTCCTGACTTCAAGTGATTTGCCTGTCTTGGCCACCCAAGGTGCTGGAATTACAGGCATGAGCAACTGCGCTCAAGCAAGAGATGTCTTCTTAGCACAGGATTCCATAAAGAAGAACTAATTAAAGGCTATAATGCTTGATACAGTTCACTTTCCATGATAAATACCCTAAAAATATTGCTTTATAAAATGTTTTTGAAATCAAATTCCTACTTACATTTGTACCACCTTTACCACAGTATTAGAGTATTTGATATTAATAAGTCTCACACTTAATTTTATCTACCCTTTTATCAGCAGTCTTCATTCAACTATGCTTAGCCTTGCCAAGGCTGTATTATATCTTGCCTCCTCCAGACATGTTACAAAATGTATGTTGAGTCCACAGCAAAACCCCTTGTTTCTTCAATAAATTTCAATTTGGGGCTTATTTTCCAGCAATAAAAAAATAATTTTTTATCTGAATGTAGTTTGAATGTAGTTTGACACATCATGACCGTAATTCTTTCCAAGGACATTATTTATGTATCTGAAAAATTTGAAGTGTTCTAATTTTAGTGGTCAATGATAAAGACAGTCTTGGCTCTTTATTTACAGTAATTAGAGCATTTATAATTTCTACCTTCAATTTCATTGGTTTTCTTTTGTGTATACATATTTTTTTCATCACAAAAGAGCTACATCCCAGCTCCCACAGAGGTTTTGTAATTGAACAGAGTATCTTTTCTGTAACTTGTATGGGTACATGTGCGGGTTTCTTACATAGGTAAATCATGTCGGGGGTATGGTGTGCTGATTATTTCATCACCCAGGTAATATGCATAGAGGGTCCAAGTGTTTGTTGTTTTCTTCTTTGTGTTCACGTGTTCTCAAAGTTCAGCTCACACTTATAAGTGAGAACATGTGGCATTTTGTTTTCTGTTTCTGTGTTAGTTCACTTATGATATGGCCTCAAGTTCCCTTCATGCTGCTGCAAAAGGCATAATCTCATTCTTTTTTATAGCTATTTAGTATCCCATGATGTATATATTCCACATTTTCTTTATCCAGTCTACTGTTTATGGGAATTTAGATTGTTTCTATGTCTTAGCAACTGTAAATAGTGCTGTGATAATCATACATGTGCATGTGTCTTTATGGTAGAACAATTTATATTCCTTTTGGTATATACCCAGTAATAAGATTGCTAGGTCCAATGGTTGTTCCGTTTTAAGGTCTTTGACAAAGTAATCCCCACACTCCTTTCTACAATGGATGAAATAGTTTACATTCCCACTAAGAATGTATTAGCATTTACTTTCCTCTGAAACCTTGCCATAATTGGTTAGTTTTTAACTTTTTGTAATAGCCATTCTGAGTGGTGTGAGCTGGTATCTCATTGTGGTTTTGATTGTGATATTGACCATTTTTTTCCTATACTTCTTGGCCACATGTGTGTCTTTTGAAAAGTGTTCATGTCCTTTGCTCACTTTTTAATAAGGTTGTTTGTTTTTGCTTGTTAATCTGTGTGCAGAGAGGTGTTCATAATAGTCTCTGAAGGTTTTTTCTATTTCAGTGGGCTGGGGGGTAATGTTCCCTTTTTCATTTCTGATTGCATTTACTTGGATCTTCTTACTCTCTTCTTACTCATTTTCATGAGTGTAGCAGCCTATCTATCTTATGTATTATTTCAAAGAATTCCTGGACTCAATCATTTTTCAAATGGGATTTCATGTATCAATTTCGTTCAGTTCAGCTCTGATTTTGCTTATTTGATTTGTCTTTTGCTAGCTTTGGAATTGGGTTATTCTTGTTTTCTAGCTCCTTTTGGTATGATGTTAGCTTTTTAATCTAACATTTTGATGTGAGTTTTAATGCTATAAACTTTTCCTTTTACACTGCTTTAGCTGTGTCCCAGAGATTCTGGTACATTGTACCTTTGTTCTATAAGTTTCAAATAATTTCTTGATTTCCACCTTAATTTTATTGTTTACCTAAAGGTTATTCAGAGAAGTTGGCTTAATTTCCATGTAATTGTATGTTTAGTATGATTTCAGGGTTTTTTTTTTTTAATTTGCTGAGGACTGTTTTACAGATGAATGTGCATAGAGTAAAATATATACCATGTGCAGATGAGAAGAATGTATCTTCTGCTGTTTGGAGTAGAGAGTTTTGTAGATATCTATTAGTTCCATTTGGTCAAATGTCTAGTTCAGGTCCTAGAATATCTGTTAATTTTCTGCCTTGATAATCTGTATAATACTGTCAGTGGGGTGTTGAAGTCCCCCAATATTGTTTTGTGGTTATTTAAGTCTCTTCACAGGTCTCCAAAAAATTGCTTTACAAATCTAGGTGGTCCTGTGTTCGGGCATGTATATTTGGAATAGTTAGGTTTCCTTGTTGAATTGAACCCTTTACAATTATATACTGCCCTTATTGTCTTCTTTGATAGTTGCTGGTTTCAAGTTGGCTTTGTCTGAAATTCAAAAGGCAACCCCTGCTTTTTATGTTTTTCATTTGCTTGGAAGATTTTTCTCCATCACCTTTACTTTGAGCCTGTGGGTGTCATTGCATATGAGACAGATCTTTTGAAGATAGCATAACATTGGGTCATGCTTCGTTATCCAACTTGCCACTCTGCCTTCTGATTAGAGTATCTAGCCCATATATCTTGAAGGTTGCTGTTGATATGTGTGGATTTGACACTATCATCATGTCATCAGTGGGTTATTATGCAAACTTGTTTGTGTGGTTGCTTTATAGTGGCAATGGTCTATGTACTGATGTGTGTTTTTGTAGTGACCAGTAACAGTCATTTCCTTTCCATATTTAGCATTTTTTTTTTTCAGGACATCCTGTAAGGCAAGTTTGGTGGTAATGAATTCCCTTAGCATTTGCTTGTCATATAAGCAATAAGAAATCGGGAGAAATCTTATCTCCTTCACTTCCAAAGCTTAGTTTGGCATGATATAAGAGTCTTGACTGGAATTTATTTTCTTTATTAATTCTGAATATAGGCTCCCAATCTTGTCTGGCTTCTGTCCTTTGTAGTGTCCTGCCGCTTCTCTCTAGCTGCCTTTAACAATTTATTCTTTTGTATCAATCTTGGAGAATCTGATGACTGTATTTCTTTGGAATAATCATTTGTGTAGTTTCACAGGGGTTCTCTGCATTTTCTGAGTTCGAATACTGGTCTCTAGCAAGGTTATAGATGATGGGTAATATCCTGAAATAAGTTGCTTTTTTTTTCCCTCTCTCTCTCAGGGACACCAATGAGTCATAAATTCAATCTCTTTACATCCCATATTTCTTGGAGCTTTTCTTCATTTAAAAAAAATTTTTTTTTTACTTTGTCTGGCTGAATTAGTTAAAAGATTCAGTCTCTGAGCTCTAAGAGTCTTCCCTCAGCTTGGTCTATTCTTCTGTTAATACTTGCAATTGCGTTATGAAATTCTTGTACAATGAAATAATATTTTTACTCACTTACCTGAATTTTTGCATGGTGTTTCTATTTGTAACTTGTCATGTATGACCAAAACCACCTCATTTGGTTTATATATATTAGGTAGGGAATATTTAAATCTACTATACCTTGGAAACTTATCCAATGGTCCATTTTCAGTTCATAAAGTAGGCAAACTTTAAAGAATATATAAGAAGAATATACTGCTGTAGAAAGATTTAAAAAATAATGCCATAGTTAATTAGTAATTTGAAAAATAAGGTGGCTACATTTATCAATTTGATCAGTAATATTATATATCTTGATCATTGATATTGTGTTTTTACTGACTGAGCAGTGTGTAAATATGGAAACCTCAGGCCTATTCTTCTAGGCCAAGAGCTTTGAAAAATCTGAGGTAAACAATGAAGATACCATTACATTAGTTTATGACTTCCCTTTTTTGAACAAATATTCTTATAATTTTTTACTGTCTCTCTAAAATAAAGCCAGGAATCTTGACAGCAGAGTAGATCTTCTCTAGCCAGCCATTTTATAGAGCAAAAATGTCAAAATTTAAGAAAAGATTGAATATGCTGGCAATACTGTGTTCCTATTTCGTCATCTTTGACTAATGGGTTAACATTGCTATTTTCTTTACCAGTAAATTTAATAAACAAACCTAAGCACTTATTAGAGAATGCTTTAAAAAGATGAAAGAGATAAAAAGATAAAATTATAGGTAAAATGTTAGTCCCCAGTACAAATTCAGATTATCAGAAAGATGGGTACATACATTCCCTGTTTTGCCACCACACAGGGTGGTGATACTTAGACTTTACTAACCAGCTTGGTCATGACTGATGACCTAGGGCTAAGTCTCTTAACCACCTGCCAAACTAAACTTTCCTATGTGAGTAAGATACAGACTCCAGTTCTACTCAATCTGCCTGTGTTCTGCTCTGTAACTTCAAGATTGTCTCTTTATGTCCATCTAGATCACGTGCTTCACTGCTATAAGTTTTCACATTTTGATAAGGAACAATTGTATACTACTTCAGAGTTTATGTATTGCATAAGCATGCATTAATTTAAACAAATTTTGTGAATATGTGTGAGAAATTATTAATTCATTTTTATAGCTGAACAAAATCCATGACACAAATGTTTTTCATATTTATCATTAGTCGATTAATTTTGCTACAAATATATGGACAGTACTTGACTGTACATAAATAATAACATTGGCTAAGGTTTAAAATAGAAATATTGCAGTTGATCACGTAAGTTTTACTTTCTGTGGTTTTGCACTAATTTTAGTGAGAGTAAGGACCAAAAAATTATACACTTGATATAATTGTGTCACTTTTAACACATAAATATTTAACTGCCCATGTAAAACTTAGCTCAGCATAATTTTATTTGATACTATGACCTATTCAAAGAATTCATTTTATTAATATATTCAAATCATGTTACTACTTTGCCATCTTTACCTAAGTAAATGGAAAAAGAATATTGGTGAAGAACAATATAACTAGAGAGATACACCATTTAACTGCTCAAATTCAGTATATAGTAGACAAGAAAGAAACAAGAACTAGAAAGACAAGATAAATGAAAATAAAATTGACAATTGAAGCTGAAAAAAAATATATAGTACAATTAGCAGGTATAACTTCATGTTCTTTTGTCTTTAACTACTGTGATTTAAGGAGTTCCCTTGACATTTGTCTCAGAAAAACAGCTATTTTGGGCATTCAAAGTCAGTTAACTGTTCCAGGATACAAACAAAGAACTAAGAGAAAACAATGATTTGAACATTAGCCATTTTAAGGTCACTAAGCTTACACGCCCCTTTCTTCCTTTTGTTTCTTTTATCAGAGTCACATAAATTTGAATAGAAATAATAATTGTGTTCAACAGAGAATACTGTACACATACATTGTCTATAAATATTTGTGGTTTTGGCTGCGGTGGAAAGGTGGGAAAAAATGTGAGAGCCCCTTGGGTTCCTTAGGCTTTTGAATATTTTTGTGAGTGTCAGAGAATTCTAATACTTTTAAGTAGTACAAAGATGCTTGATGAAAGTGGTTTTCCTCTTGGCAACCCCTCAACAGATCAACCCTAAAACAAAGTCAAGCCTGGGAACTGGAGGCAAAGGGAGCTCTGATTAGCTACTTAGCAGTGAATCATGAGACAGTAAAAAGGGAAGTTTCTTTTTTAGCGTTCTTCAGCGGACCAGCAAATAATCATTCTCATTAAATATTCTTAATACATTTATTTTTCATGAATTTTCCCAGATGTTTCATATCTCAAAAAATTTTCCTCACTAGGATAAGATGATAGATATTATTTGCATGAAAAAAGCTACATGCTATAAAACATTTTTTAAAAACTAAAAAAAATCTATTTGGGTAAAGTGAAATATGAGTGTATATTTTCAAAAATGCACACAGTTTTACATTCGGAAAATATGTAGTTATATGTGAAATTGCACCTGTGAAGATTTAGAACTTTGGTGACAGTGTATGCTCCTAAATTTCTACCTTTCTTAGAAATACAGTACAACATACTCTTAATAAAATATTATTTCTCAATGGTAACATATGATCAAAGTTGAATCTTTGTAATATATTGAAAACTACAATTTATAGTTATACCCTGAAATAGAGCATTACCAATATACACTTGAATGTCTCATAATCGAAGATAATAATATTACATTACCCAATTCTGTGTCTGTCCAAAGAAATTAGAAGAACTTTGAACTTGTTTCTCGGTTTCCTTTTCTTCATCATAGATACAGAACCTTACAATTAGCTTTCAGTGGTAGAGCCTGGAAATTTTTAGAACTCTAACTTGAGAATTAGTGATGAAACAAAAGCATTTAAAAATAAATCCCTTTTTCTTGTATTATTGGTAACTATTTTATAACCTGTACTTTGCTCTTACTCTCTGGGGATATAAAGCTATGTGACACGGTCAAAGAGTACTCCCAAAACTACTTTATTTTCCATACATTTATAATAATGTATCTCTTACTTTATTATGTAATGGCTTTTATGGTTTTATTTTAATTCAGGGTTTTTAAATTTTATATAACATACACAATTTCTTAATAACAATGATAGATGTGACAAGTTATAAATTCCTTTGTGAAATGAGTTTATAAAATATGCATTTTAAAATGTTGAACAGATTTCCTAATTCCAGATATCTTTGAGTTTATAGTATAAGCAAGTTGCTCTCCAAGAAAAGATGTATCATGCTAGTGTGTAAATCATTCACTGGAATTTCTTGTGTAGTTCAACCCAAGATTGAGAAGGCTGGTCGTAAGGTTTTCAGGTAAGCTATTTGTGGTTGTTGTTCTACACTCAGCTAATAGAATGAAATCACTTTGCTCTCTGATTATTTTTTGCTCAGAAGAAAACAGTATGTATAAAACAAAACAAGTTCTGTAGAAAAATGTAGTAATTAATTGAAGTTAACCAGTGCTACAGAGAACTTTACAGCAGCTAGGACAGTTTTTAATAAAGCTTGGCAGTTGCTCCTTATTTTCTTCAGAGAATTGTTATGTTATTCAAGAGAATATAAATAATCATGGCAAATTGTTTAACAGATTGTGGGTAGAGCAGGAGTGATAGCAGTAAAGATAGAGAAAACCTGATGATGTTTTGAAGCTTTTTTGACAGAACTGGTAATAATAAAATGTGAGAAGTTATAGAGACATAATTATTGATGAAGGATGTTCATTTTCAAAATAATTAGTGGCAAAATATAAAGGTAATTCAGGTTTATATAAGATGATCTAGAATTTACATTTGCATGTTTTGAACCTGTCAAAAACAATTGACGTTTATAAATATGAAAATCATCCAATAGATCAGGACTACAGAGGTAAATTTGAAAATATCAATATACAGAAAATTGAATCAAAATTTAATTTAAATACATGGGAGTGGTTATGTATTACTAGGGGGACAATATATAAAAATAATTTTTTAAAAGACTTTAGGACTGAGTCCTAAAGATGAAAGATATTCCATGTTGATGGACTGGAATAATTACTCTTGTTAAAATGTCCATAAAATTCAAAGGGGTCTACAGTTTTAATGCAATTTGTATCAAACTTTCAGTGACATTCTTCACAGAAATAGAAAAATCAGTTCTAAAATTCAATGCATAAAATACCATGAATAATGAAAGCATAAAATACAAAATCATAAAATATCCGGAATAACTAAAGTAGTCTTGAGCAAAATGAACAAAAAAATCACATTACATGATTGAAAAACATACTACAAAGCTATGATAGTCAAAACAACATGGTACCAACATAAAAAAACAGCTACATACACCAATGAAAGAGATATAACAGCTAATAAATAATTTATACCTTTACAGCAAACTAAATTCAACAAAGGCAACAAGAACACAAAATGGGAAAAGGGTAGTCTCTTCAATAAATTGTGCTGCAAAAAACTGAATACTCCCATGGAGATGAATGAAATTAGGCCCTTTCTCAGGCCATATAAAATAATCAACTCAAAGTGGATTAGAGACTTAAAATTTACACTTGATACTATGAAACTCCTGGGGAAAAACATAAGGAAAAAATCCCATGATATTGGTCTAAGAATTAAAATTTGAATATGATTTCAAAAGTACAGACAACCAAAACAAAAAGAGACGAATAAGATTACATCAAACTAAAAAGCTTCCACACATCAAAGGAAACAATGAACAGAATGAAAACACAGCCCACAGAATGGGAGAAAATATTTGTAAACTATATATCTAATTAGAGATTACTTTCCAAAATATATGAGGAACTCAAATAACTTAATATTAGACAAAACAGTATGATTTAAAAATAAACAGAGGAACTGAATATATATTTCTCTAAAGAAAACATACAATTGTCCAAAAGTTATATGGAAAAAGTGCTCAGCATCACCAATTATCAGAGAAATGCAAATTAAAACCATAGTGAACTATCAGCCCACATAAATTAGAGTGGCTACTACCAAAAGGATAAAAGAGAATAAGTATTGGAGAGGATGTGGAGAAGAAGGAACCCCTGCATAGTGTTGGTAAAAATGTATATCAGTACATCCATTATAGAAAACAGTATGGAGTTTCCTCAAAAAATTAAAAGTAGAAATAGCATACAATGTAGTCATTTCATTACGGTGCAGATATCCAAGGAAATGAAATCAGTATATGAAAGAAATATCTGCTCTCCCATGTTTATTGCATTATTATTCACAATAGGCAACATATGGAATCAACCTGTATAGCAATCAATAGAGGAACTCACTTAAAAAGTGTTGTATATGTCAAATCAAAAACTATTAAGCCACATGAAGAAAATTCTGTCATTGGTGACAAGCTAGATGAAATTGGAGAAAATTATATTAAGTGAAGTAAGTCAAGCACAGAAAGACAAATATCACATAATCTCATATATTGAATTTAAAATAGTTTAACTCATAGAAGTAGAGACTGAATAATGGTGACCAGCAGCTGGAGTTGTTGGGGTGAGGATGTGTTTGTCAAAGTATGCAAAATTTCATTCAGATAGGAGCAAAATGTTCAATAGATCTTTTGTACAAGATGATAACTATAATTAGTAATCTATGATATTCTTGAAAAATTCTAAGAGTGGATGCAAAAAAGTTAAAATGTTTCACCAGGAAAATTACAACTGTGTGAAATAATGCATATATTAATTAGCTATATTTAGTCATTCTCTAATGTACAATCACATGACAAATAACAGCACTTTGGTCCACAATGCACTGCATATTCAATAGTGGTCCCATCAATTTATAATGCCATATGTTTACTGTGTCTTTTCTATGTTTAGATAAACAAATACTTAATTGCCAACAGTATTTAGTACCATAACATGCCGTACAGGTTTTTAGCCTGCAATCAATAGGCTATCCCTTGTAGCCTAGGCATGTGGTAGGCCGTATCATCTAGGTTTGTGTTAGTATTATACATTCTATGATGTTTTCACAAGGACAAAATCACCCAAGGACACATTTCTCAAAAGTTTCCTCATTGCTAAGTGATGCTGACTGCATATATACTTCTAAATATCATGTTGTGCCTGGTAAATATATACAACTTATCTGGCAACATAAATCAGTAAGAAGGTAGGTGTATGTGATAAAAATGAAGGGTCAAAGACTAGTTGGTTGTTAGTTTCGATAGAAAAAAAACCTAAAATGTATTTGAATTCTGTGGGAAGAAGATGAGAAAAAGAGGGAGAGAGAGATAGATTGTCTCATAGCCCTCTTTGCCTATGACAATTATCCAAGTCAATTAGTAGAGTATGACCCTAGATCTACACATCCAACTCTTTTCTAAATGTCTATTTCTGTAAAAATACAAAAGATTTTAACATGTTCAAAATGTAACTCACTTTCTGATCCCATTTTCTCATCCCACTGCCCACATGTAGTTTTGTACATTTTTTCAGTATATAGGAAAACAGAGATAAGTTCCTCAAACTAACAACAGTTTTCCGGTCTCCTGTCCTACTGTTTCTGTCTCTTGTTTTAAAACCAAGCATCAAATACTGATGATACTGTTTCTCAAATATAAAGTATTTTTTATTTTTCTTTTTGTATCACCAGCTAATGAATAGTGTAGTTGGGTTTTAATTGAAGGCAGTTTGCTTTGGGCCTGTTTTCTTAACCACTACACCATAGATGAAACAGGATAGTACCCAAACAGAACACTCTTGTGATAAAACAGAGTTATGTTAATATTAAGAAAGAGAAAACAGTGAAGCTGAGATTACCCCAAGCAGATCCAAATGCCTGTTTATCATAGTTGTAGGGCTAACATCTGGCCATATAAAGTAAAATAAATATCAATCGTTATTTAGTTGTTTGAGTAAAAATATAAAACATATGCATGATAAAGCCTACTCTGTGGGAGGACACAAGCATTTCTCTGAGAAATATCAGCCTCAGAGAAGGCCAGACATTGGCAATAATAGTGCAAGGCTAAGGCCAACCCAATGGATCTGCTATTCTATTCCTGACCAGGTAGGAACTGTTTGATATTTGAAACCCCTAAAAATGATTTTAAACTTAAAGAAATCTTAAACAACATTATTTTAATTTGAAAGATAGCATCTGATCCCCAAATTTAACTTTTATGGTGCTACTTAATATTCACTAGTAATTGTGTGTATTTAGTGAGTTCAGTGCATTCTTTTAATTATCTTGAAAGTAATTTGTCTCTTGAAAAGATTTAACATCATGAAGATTTTAAAAATAAGGATATATTACAAGAGTAGTTGCATATTTTGATATAAAAGTATAGAAAATATAGTAAAATACAATTTTTAATATGCAATTTAATATTTCCTAAATACTTTTTATTTGTAAATTATATGAAATATATAGGCTTCAAAATTTACTTTCTACATCTCAGCCTAAAACTCTACCCTGAGGTGGAGCTCTGGTTTCCTGCAGAGCCAGGAATCACCTATTACTATGTAATTTGTGGGGGAACACTAAGAAGGAGGAAAATCACAAGGATAAAGGGAAGCGTGAAGAGAAGATGATCTAAACTCCAAGTTATTAACATTTTCTTATAGTTACATCACTGCTACATGCACCTGATTACTACAAATGTATCTCTAATATATTTTTCTTCTGTATTTTTCTACAAGACCTTTCTCAGGGAGACTGATCATATGAATATCTCATTAGTGTTTTTTTTTTTTTTTTGAAAGCAAAAATATTTATGATATAAAGGGATTCATCCAGTGATTCTCAGTGTCATCTTTTTGAATCACCATAGACTGTATAATCACACCCAAGATACGGACCCAGGGTCATGTAGCCAATAACTCAGAATGTGCACCCTTGACTTGTGAGACCATTATTTTCCTCTGGGTCTGGGAAGACGAACAGAACTCTAAGAACATCTAAAAATGGGAGCACTAGCAATGTGTCAAAATAAGCCCAAAAATAAGAAACAAAGTTAAACCTATTTTACACTTTGATTACTGGCTTTAATATAAAGGTATTAAGTTTTATATTTATTGTTCTTGTACATGAATTGCTATTTAACATGATTGATATATTCAGAAGAATCAATCATACTAAATTTGTAATTATAGTTAAAATATTTAAGGAAATTTAATTAATGAAATTTATTTATTTTACTTTAGGTGCATACTATATCTGGCATTTCTTCCCAAGTTATCCCTCCCCCACATTCCCCTCCTTTCCCACCCCCCACTGTCTCTCCCCTACCCCACCCCAACTGCTCCCAGTTTGTGATGTACCTCTACCTGAGTTCATGTGTTCTCATTGTTCAACACCCACCTATGAGTGAGAACATATGGTGTTTGGCTTTCTGTTCTTGTGTCGGTTTGCTAAGAATGATGGTTTCCAGATTCATCCAAGTCCCTAGAAAGGGACACAAACTCATCTTTTTTATGGCTGCATATTATTCCATGTTTTATATGTACCACATTTTCTTTGTCCAGTCTATCATTGATGGGCATTTGGGTTAGTTCCAGGTCTTTGCTATTCTACACAGGGCTGCAATGAACATATGTGTGCATGTGTCTTTACAGTAGAACAATTTATAGTTCTTTGGGTATATATCCAGTAATGGCAAAAAGATTAAAACATCAAAGACCAGAAAACCTCTTCTCCTTCAAGGGATCACAACTCCTCAACAACACAGGATCACAACTTGACCAAGGAGTGCAACGAATTGACAGAAAGAGGCTTCAGAAAGTGGATAATAACAATTTTTTCTGAACTAAAGGAACACGTTCTAACTCAATGCAAAGAAACCAAAAACCTTGAAAAAAGGTTAGACAAAATGCTAACTAGAATAACCAGCTTAGAGAAGAACATAAATGACTTGATGGAGTTGAAAAACATAGCATGAGAACTATGTGAAGCAAACAGAAGTTTTAATAGCTGAATTGATCAAGCAAAAGAAAGGATATCAGAGATTGAAGAACAACTCAATGAAATAAAATGAGAAGGCAAGACAGGAGAAAAAAAGAGTGAAAAGAAATGAACAAAGCCTCCAAGAAATATGGGATTATGTGATAAGACCTAATCTACACTTGATTGGTGTACTGATATGATGGGGAGAATGAATCCAAGCTGGAAAACACGCTCCAGGATATTATCCAGGAGAATTTCCCAAGCCTAGCAAGGCAGTCCAATATCAAATTCGAGAAATACAGAGAACACCACAAACATATTTCTCAAGAAGAGCAACCCCAAGGCACATAATCGTCAGATTCACCAGGGTTGAAAGGAAGGAAAAAATGCTAAGAGCAGCCAGAGAGAAAAGTCAGGTCACCCACAGAGGGAAGCCAATCAGACTCACAGCAGATCTCTGGGCAGAAACCCTACAAGCCAGAAGAGAGTGGGGGCCAATATTCAACATCCTTAAATAAAAGAACTTTTGACCCAGAATCTCATATCCAGCCAAACTAAGCTTCATGAGTGAAGGAGAAATAAAATCCTTTATGGACAAGCAATTATTGAGAGATTTTTGTCATCACCAGACATGCCCTATGAGAACTCCTGAAAGAAACACTAAGCACGGAAAGGAACAAGTACCAGACACTGCAAAAGCAAACCAGTTGGCAAAGACCAAAAATGCAATGAGGAAAATGAGTCAACTAACGGGAAAGAAACCAGCCAGTAACAAAATGGCAGGATCAAATTCACACATAACAATATTAACATTCTATGTAAATGGCTTAAATGCCCCAATCAAAAGACACAGACTGGCAAACTGGATAATAAGTCAGAACCCATTGGTATGCTGTATTCAGGAAACCCATTTCACATACAAAGACACACAGAGGCTCAAAATAAAGGGATAGAAGATTTACCAAGAAAATGGAGAACAAAAAAAAGCAGGGATTACAATCCTATTCTCTGATAAAATGGACCTCAAACCAACACAGATCAAAAGAGACAAAGAAGGACATTACATAATGGTAAAAGGATCAATACAACAGGAAGAGCTAACTATCCTAAATATATACGCCCCCAACACAGGAGAACCCAGATACATAAAGCAAGTTCTTAATGGCCTAAAATGATATTTCAACTCCCACACAATAATAGTGGGAGACTTAACACTCCACTGTTAATATTAGACAGAGCAACGAGACAGAAAATTAACAAGGATATCCAGGACTTGAATGCAGAGCTGGACCAAGCAGATCTAATAGACATATACAGAATGCTCCACCCCAAATCCACAGAATATACATTTTTCTCAGCACAACATTGCACTTACTCTAAACTCAACCACGTCATTGGAAGCAAATCACTCCTCAGCAAATGCAAAAGAACAGAAATTATAACAAACAGACTATCAGACCACAGCACAATCAGACTAGAACTCAGAATCAAGAAATGCACTCAAACCCACACAAACACTTGGAAACTGAACCTCTTGCTTCTGAGTGTTGACTGGATAAACAATGAAATGAAAGCAGAAATAAGCATGTTCTTCAAAACCAATGATGACAAGGACACAACATCTGGGACATCTTTAAAGCAGTGTCGAGAGAAAAATTTATAGCAATCAATGTCCACCAGAGAAGAGAAGAAAGATCTAAAATTGATACCCTATCATCAAAATTGAAAGAGCTAGAGGAGCAATATCAAAAAAACTCAAAACCTAGAAGAAGACAAGAAATAACTAAGATCAGAGCAGAACTGAAGGAGATAGATACACAGAAAAATCCTTCAAAAAATCAACAAATCCAGGAGCTGGTTTTTTGAAAAGATGAACAAAATGGACACTCTGCAGGTGGGGGGAAAGAATCAAATAGATGCAATACAAAATGATGAAGGGGATATCACTACTGATCCCACAGAAATACAAACTACCATCAGAGATTACTACAAACAGCTCTATTCACATAAACCTGTAAACCAGGAAGAAATGGATACATTCCTAGACACTTGTACTCTACCAAGACTAAATCAGGAGGAAGTTGAAACCCTGAATAGACCAACAACAAGGGCTGACATAGTGGCAGCAATCAATAGCCTACTAACCAAAAAAAGTCCAGGTTCAGACAGGTTCACAGCCGAATTCTATTGGATGTACAAAGAGGAGCTGATTCCATTCCTTCTGAAACTGTATCAAACAACACAAAAGGAGGGAATTCTCCCCAAATCATTTTATGAGACCAACATCATCCTGTTACCAAAACCAGACAGAGACTCAACTAAAAAAGAAAACTTCGGGCCAATATCAATGATGAACATCAACACAAAAAAATCTTCAATAAAATACTGGCAAACAGATTGCAACAGCACATTAAGAAGCTTATCTGTCATGACCAAGTAGGCTTCATCTAGGAGATGCAAGGCTAGTTCAACATATGCAAATCTATAAATGTAATCCATCACATAAACAGAACCAAAGACAAAAAACACATGATTATCTCAATAGATGCAGAGAAGTCCTTTGATAAAATTCAACAGCCCTTCGTGCTAAAAACTCTCAATAAACTAGGTATTGATGGAACATATCATAAAATGATAAAAGCTATATATGACAAACCTACAGCCAATATCATACTTAATGGGCAAAAGCTGGAATAATTCCCTTTGAAATCAGGCACTAGACAAGGATGCTCTCTCACCACTCCTATTCAACATAGTATTGGAAGTTCTAGCAAGAGTAATAAGGCAAGAGAAAGAAATAAAGGGTATTCAAATAGGAAAGGAGGAAGTCAAACTGTCTCTATTTGCAGATGAGATGACTGTATATCTGGAAGACCCCATCTTCTCAGCCCCAAATCTTCTCAAACTGATAAGCAACTTCAGCAAAGTCTCAGGATACAAAATCAATGTACAGAAATCACAAGCATTCCTATATTAGTGTTTTTATATTCCTCTACTCTAGTGAAAAATCTATTCTGAAAAACATAACAGCATTCTAAAAGCTAAATATAACATAGGCAGAAAGTTAATAAATACACAAAATGAGCATTGAATCTAATACTGAATATTGGATTATGCATGTTATTTCTATTAACATTAAATGGATATATAACCATTTTTATAGATGTATAATAATACACATATATATATAATATTGTATTAGATATATGTACATGTAGATGTAAATTAAGTGTATATTAACATTTTTAAATTACATTTTTATTGAGCACATAAAAATAACTTAGTGTATAATGACATTCATAATCACTGAATAGATCAAATAAAGCAGCATTGGAATTACCTGGATAAATTTTGAAAGTGCAGAATGCTGACCTCAGATCCACTGGATCAAAATCTGCAATTGAGCAATTACCAGGTCCCTAATATACAATTTAAATGCTTTTCCTCAAATTTTGTTTGAAATATTAGATATGAACAGTAAAATTTACCAAAGTTCAGTCTGTCAGTTATTTTAATATACAGTTTTTGCCCTTTAGTTCAATATCACTACTTCTCTGTCTAAAAATTATCTGTGCTACTGTTCTGGTTATATTATTTCTAGTATTTTTATACTGATGTAGTACAAATTACTACTAGCTTTGTGTAATTTGAACACATTTTTTCTAATTTATGACCGATTTCTCCACTCCCAACAAATACATTTTTAGAACATCTATATAATACATTTATATAATTGTGTAATACATTTATATATTATACATAGAATATAATTATATAAGACTCTAAGAATAATGTAGTCAACCAGAACAAAATGCTAATAAAAGAATTTAGGAGGCTGATCTTGAAAGAGTTCTCAACTCTTTACAATTACTGTTACATAAATGCACATATATTTTATATGGTGTTTACAACTTTAACAGTAGGTGAATGTGACCTCCTAAAACTGTTGAGGTTGTCCACACAAAAATTACAATAGATCAAATAGTGGAGATTACAAAAAGTGGGGGGATAATTTCTAGCTAATCAGAGGGCAAAGTCTCATCTATTTGTTCATTTACATTATTCTCTCCTTGCACAACTACTTTTAAATCTACACTGCCAACGATCTTGCTGGTTATTAAAGATTCAAAGAGACAAGTATAGGTCCCTGCCATCAAAGGTACTGCTATCTTATAAGGGAGTGCACCATCTTTAAAACAGATGTGTTCTAAAAATGTATTTGTTGGGAGTGGAGAAATGGGTAATTATGGTATTCTAGAGGAAAAGAAGAAAAAAGAAAAAAAAAGAATTACAAGGGCACTTTAAATGTTCCTATGTATTCTGTCCTGTATTCTGACCAGTTTGGCACAGTTTGGATAAATTATGTGTAAATACTTCTAGGTAGCTTGAAGCAAAACATTGGCCATTCCTTTGTTCAACTAATATTAATAAAAATATGATAAAAATTGAAACTTCTTTCTTGTCACACCAGGAAGCACAGCCCATAGTACAAGTTTATGAAACTGTAAGTGAAGTTTAAGATTTAGCTATGTATCATTGGTTATTCCTCATTTGGAATTGTCCAAATTTCACATGAAGATGATAAAAAAATCAAAGACACACACACACACACACACACACACACACACACTGAGTGAAAATTAAAGTTAGACAATTTTGATGTTAGCAATCAGAATTATTGATACACCAAATATGCAGGACCTTGCAAAAGTCTAGTTTACTTTTTACATATTCAAATTACATACTGTTTGTAATACTCAGTAATTTATTATTTGAACTTTTAGATGATGGCCCAGGACAGAGGTAAAGGAATCTAGGTATGATCAATGTCAATTTTGGAATTTCAGCATTCCTATGAAACACACAAACAATAAAAGTCTTCCTTTGAAGTTCTACAGGAAGGTTTCCAAAATTAATATCATTGAATTTGGCTGTCAATGCATTTTACAAATTTAGAGTTGGCATCTTGTTAATATTGTTATGGCTTGCATATTTAAAACACAATCAACATCTTATTGTAGTCTGCACATACCAAATTATTCTTTTCATTAAATGTAACTCAGATCTTAAAATGAAAGAATTGAACAAATGAATAAAAAAACCACAGAATGATTTCCAACTAAAATTTTTACTACATATATTAATAACTCCTTGTTTATTTTATAGTTTCTCAATATATTTAAATTATATCACAATGAAGCATTATATATTAGTAAAGTAATAATGTCATATATCTTAGTGCATGATGACATCGAGTATATACTTACATATTTCTCATATTTCTAAAGTAAATTTGAAAAAGTAATAACTATTTGAAATTCCTTTGCACTGACAAAAATTCCCTCCTTGACAAAACACTAGCCAGACTTTTCTAAACTCTTTTCCCAACTAGGCTTCAATCTTGTTCTATAAGGACTTGAACAAAACACTAACAGTTTCTAATAGCATAAAGCAATGTTCCTAGGATGACCTTAAACTCCTCAAAGTGCTTGCTTGAAAAAAAAGTCAAGACTGCCAAATGAATTTACTGTTTGTTTTAGCCAACACCTGAAGGAAGCTCCTGTGTAGTCTATGTGAGAAGATAGGAGCTTGACTTTCATAAGCACCAATTAGCAAACCCTGGAGGTTTCACCTGGACATATTTTCCTTTCCCTCTTGTAATTTTTCACTTCCTAGAGTCTACTGAGTCTCTATTCACCCATCATTTTCCCTTTTAGACAACCAGGCACCTCTGCACAAATCAAAGTTTAGTTCAGTTCACACTGGACTCTGTTCTCAATTATCCTGATTAAAATTTTTCCATACTACCTTCACTCATGACTGGCTCTGTTTATCTCAGATAATACACACCATGATTATATCAGTCAGTGTTCAACCAGAGAACAGTAGGAGATACAGTAGAGATACAGAGCAAGGAATTGGTTTACACTGTCATGGGGGCTGGTTAAGTAGTCTTTGTAAGGCTATTATTGTCTTGGCATCTAATGCTGAAGATTGAAATTCACAGGGGAGGCAATTAGGAAAGGAAGATCAATGAATAGGCTGGAACTTACAAGCTATTGTTGGGACTGAAAAAAATAGCATGAAATGTGTATCTACTATTGTTGCATTTGGTGACAGGTTAAGCCGCAGAAACCAATGTCCTCTGCCAGATCCTCACCAAGGAACTAAAGGCACATTAATGTCCTGACCTGTAGTAAGAAATGCTGAAGGAAAATCTAAGGCAAGATAAAGGAATTCCAGACCCAGCTGATGCTTTATGCCAACAAAGTGGAAGGGCAAACACGAGAAGTGTGTATGTGTGTGCATGAATGTACACATATGCATTGTAAAATGACTACTGCTCTCTTGTGCCCACCAAATCTAGAATCTCTCTAGTGTCCACCCCTAAAATGGCATCATATAAGAAATTGAGCCTGGGAAATGTAGTTCAGCCTAGGCAAACTGACATATTCCAAAGCTGATGCTATAGTTTTGAAATCTAACAAATTCATTATAGCTATTGCAACATAATTTTAAAATGAGCTTTTCATTGATTAATGTTCGATCTATACTTCATGTAGTTTAGACAAGCCTAGCTATAATTCTGTTAATACTCAATATCACCACTGATTTCCATGTTCTGCTATGAGTACAAAAGCAAACAAAACAACAGATAGAAAAAAATAGAAGGAATCGTATTCACCTCTGATAACATCATTTTTTTTTCTAAAATCGAGACACGGAACACGTTTCCAGTCTCAATGGCAGAAGCAACTCATTAAAATATGTCTAAATATTATTCAGTATATTTTTAAATTAAATTTCTAATTTTGAGATAATTATAGTCACATGCAGTTGTAAGATATTACACAGAGTCTATGAATATTTAACAATTTCACACAAATGCTAAAGTCGTCCAAAACTATAGTATGATATCACAACCAGATTACTGACATTGATACAGTTAAAACACAAAACATTTATGTCACCAGATGTTTTTCTCATGTTGACCTATAATAACCACACCTACTTTCCTTTAGCCTTACCCCCTCCTTAGTCCTTAGTAACCAGTATCTGTCCTCCTTTATTTTTCATATCAGTAATGTTACGTTAATGGAATCATACAGTATGTAACTTTTGGGAAATTAGTTTTTTCACTAAGAATAATTTTCTGGAGATTCAGGCAAGTTGTTTTACACATCAATAATTAATTTCTTTTTATTGATGTGTGGTATTCAGTGGTAGAAATGCAAAACAGTTTAACAAGTCATGCATTAAAATACATCTGCATTGTTTCCTGTTCTTAGCTACCATAAACAAGGTTGCTATGTGCATCCGCTATAGGTATTTGTGTGGAACACATGACTTTTTTATTTTTTATTTTTTGTTTTTGAGATGGAGTCTTGCTCTGTCACCAGGCTGGAGTGCATTGGGAAGATCTTGGCTCACTGCAACCTCCACCTCCCGGGTTCAAGTGATTCTCCTGCCTCAGCTTCCTAGTAGCTGGGACTACAGGTGCTCGCCACCACATCCAGCTAATTTTTGTATTTTTAGTAGAGACGGGGTTTCACGATGTTGGCCAGGATGGCCTCCATCACTTGACTTTGTGATATGCCTGCCTCAGCCTCTAAAGCCCTGTGACTACAGGGGCGAGCCACCGCACCCCACCCACATGTCGTTGTTTCTCCTGGATAAATGCTCAAGACTGCAGTTGGTGAGTTATATGGTAGTTGAATGTTTAGTTTGTCTTAGAAAATATCAAACTGTTTTTCAGAATAATAGTGCCATTTTACATTCAAATTCCCACCAACATTTTGTAAATAATCCAGTTTCTCCAAATCTTTGTCCACATTTGTTGTTATCACATAAAACATTTAGCGATTCTGATAAGTGTTTGTTTAGCAGTATCTCATTGAGGCTTAAATCTGAATGCTCTAATGGATAATGAAAGTAAAAATATTGGCCGGGCGCGGTGGCTCAAGCCTGTAATCCCAGCACTTTGGGAGGCCGAGGCGGGTGGATCACGAGGTCAACAGATCGAGACCATCCTGGTCAACATGGTGAAACCCCGTCTCTACTAAAAATACCAAAAATTAGCTGGGCATGGTGGCGCGTGCCTGTAATCCCAGCTACTCAGGAGGCTGAGGCAGGAGAATTGCTTGAACCCAGGAGGCGGAGGTTGCGGTGAGCCGAGATCGTGCCATTGCACTCCAGCCTGGGTAACAAGAGCGAAACTCCACCTCAAAAAAAAAAAAAAAAAAAAAAAAAGAAAGTAAAAATATTTTCATTTGCTTACAAAACTCTATATTCTCTTCAGTGAAATGTAGGTCTATGTCTTTTGCACATTTTCTAATAAGATTTTTATTTTCCTACTGTTGAGTTACGAGAGTTTATTTTTTATATATTCTGTATTATATATATATAATATATAAAATATTAGTTTTGTCAATTAATATTTTATATATTCTGTATTATATATATATAATACAGAATATATAAAATATTAATTGACAAAAGAATTAATATCCTAAAGCTAATATCCATTTCTTAATTGACAAAAGAATATATATATATATTAGGTAGTCAGGTAAAAAGTAAAGTAATAGAGAATATATATAATATATATATATATTCTTTTGTCAATTAAGAAATGGATATTAGCTTTAGGATACTTGGAAATATACTCCATCTAGATGGAGTTGTTTCTATTTTTATTTTTCTGAAAGTTTTTATTATGAGGGGGTGTGATATTGTAGAAGCTTTTCCTGTATGATTAACAGTGATCATGTGTTTTTTTTCTTCTTGAACTTGATAATATGGTGGATTAAGTTTCAAACATGTACTAGACTTAACATCCCTGTGGAAGAAAACCTTAATCATAGCACATAATTCTTTTGTATACCTCATGAGCATATAATATCACTATATATTATCCACTTTCTCTGTCGATTTTCATTGATCTGAAATCTCCTTTTGTTTTCACAGTAATACAGCCATTTCTGTTTTACCTTCATTCACATTTGTCTGCTTCTCTATTACTTTACTTTTTACCTGACTACCTAATTATTTTTTACTGTGTTTCATTATAGACAGCATAGTTTGGTTCCATATTTTTTACTCTATTGTGCAAAAATAAATCTTTAAATTTGTGTATTTAGGTTATTTATATTTATTAATATGTTAAGGTTTTAATCTGCCATTTTATTTTTTGTTTTGCCTGTAAGTTGTTTTTAGTTTTTGTTTGCATTTTTCCTCCCTTCTTGTGAGTTACTTGAACATATTTTAAAATTCCACTTTGGTTTCTCTGTGCTGTTACTGCATGTATATTTGCATAACTTCTTAAATGGTTGCTCTAAAAATTACATTGTATAGGCATCTATATAATTGCATTATATATACAGTTCACTGGCATAGTTATTTTATGTTTAAATAAAATATTAAAAATTAACCTTTTATGTCCCTTTACTATCTTCTTTTACTTTTTACATTAGATAACGTTTTTAGGCATTATATTAAGATAGGTCTGTTCACAATTAATGATCTTAGTTTCACTACATCTCAGAATGTCTTAATTTCTCTTTAATTCCAGGTAGATTTCTTTCTTTCTCTCTCTCTCTTTCTTTCCTTCCTTCCTTTTTTTCCTTCCTTCTTTCTTTTTCTCTTTCTTTCTTTCCTTTTCGCTGCATACAAAATCTTAGGTTGGTAGTTCTTTTCTTTCAGCACTTGTAAAATATTGTGTCACTTTCTTATGGTTTCTGATAATAATCCACTTTCATTCTAATTGTGTTTTCTCCATATGTAAGCTTTTACTTCAGTGACTTTCCAGATTTTCTTCTTTGTGTTCACTTTTCAAAATTTAATAACAGTTGGCTTAACATGAATTTCTTTGCTTTTATTCAAAGATCTCTTTGGCTTTATAGATTTATGTGTATTTCTAAATTTGGAAAGTTTTGAGTATTTTTTTTCTAGTATATTTGTACTTCTGTCTCAATTCTCTTTTCCTTCTAGGACTCTTATTATACAAATATTAAAATTTCTGTTACAGTCCTACAGGTATCTGCAGCTCTTAATTTCCTATTCAGCCTAATTTTATCAGTTTTCAGATTGGGTTATTTCTATATTTTTAATTTTCTAATTCAATAATTCTTTCATCTGTCTTCTCTATTCGGCCATGAAGCCCATTCATGGAGCTCAACCATATAAATTATTTTGTTTTTTAATTATTTTAAATTTTTTAATTTTAGCTCTTATTTTATATCTATTTGCTGACATTTTCTGTTTCTTGGGCGGGATTTTCTTTATTTCCCATTTGATTCAGACATGCTCATAATTGCTCATTGCATTTTTTTTTTTTTTAATTTTTATTGCATTATAGGTTTGGGGGTACATGTGCAGAACGAGCAAGATAGTTGAGAGCTTCTTTAAAATTTTTCACACAAACATATGTGTCACCTATACCCATTGGTATTTCTGGGTTGCCAGCTTCTTCCGCTCCAAGTCTGCAATATACAAGGCAAAGATGACACCCAGGAAACTGACTATTATGTCAGTTGCCAGTTCTCAGGCTTTCTACCCTGCCTTTTCTCTCCATCTTTTAGAATCCCCTTATACTGTTTTTGAATTAATTTTCAGTTTATGAAGTTGTACTTATCAAGAGAAGTAGGAAAATACTCTATTTTGACCAAACTAGAGCTAAATTTCAGTATTCTTTCAGACTATGATAATAAATTTAGTGTTGTCTGCTACAAATACAAGTGTTCAAAGCAAAATGTATAAAATTTGGTGTAATTCTTGAACGTAATTTGCATTTTTGTTCTTAGTGTTATCTCTTCTTTATTCTTCAAAATGGATTTATAAATTTCCTTACAGACTAGTATATAGTTTATGACTAATTCAGACCCAGCCAATGAAAAGCACTGGTAAAAGAAAGAAAAATCAGCCTATCTGTCTGTCTGTCTGTCTGTCTGTCTGTCTGTCTGTCTGTCTCTCTCTCTCTCTCTCTCTCTCTCTCTCTCTCTCTCTCTCTCTTTCTGTCTCTGTCTCTCTCACTCTCTTATATACACTCTCTCTCTAGTATAAACTGAAGTAAGGTAATATGATCCCTTCAGCTTTATGAGTTCTGCTCAGGATTACTTTGCCTATTTTGTTTTATGTGTGTGGTACCATAATTTGAAAAATGTAATTGGTATTTTGATAGATATTCCATTAAATCTCTACTTTCTTAGGTAGTATGGGTATTTTAACATTCATTCTTCAAATTCATGAACATGGAATATCTTGCATTTGTTTGTGTCATCTTCAACTTATTTCATCATTGTTTTAGAATTTTTATTATAGAGATCTTTCACTTTAGTTTATGCCTTGGTATTTTATATTAATATAGCTATTGTAAATTGAATTATTTATTTAAATTCTTGTTCAGATTATTTGCTGTTGGTATTTAAAAATACTACGAATTTTTGTATGTTGATTCTGTATCCTGCAACTTTGTTGAATTTGTTTATCAGTTCTAAGAATATTTGGTGAAGTCTTTAGACTTTTCTAAATTGAAATATAAGATCAGGTTGACTGTAAACAAGGATAATCTGACTTCTTACTTTGTAATTGAATGCCCTTTATTTCCTTCTATTGTCTAATTGCTAGGTCTTCAAGTACCATGTTGACCATAAATAGTGAAAATGAGCATTTTAGTATTTTTCTGGTTATTTTATTGGTTCTTTATTTTCTCCTTGTTTTCTATGTTCTTTGAGTAAAAGTAATTTTCTCTGGTATTATGTTTAATTTCTTGCTTTTTGTTTTGTATTTGCCATAGTGTTGCAAATAATAATTTAAAAGCCATTATTTTAAACTAATGGCAACTTAACTCGGATTACAAAGAAATGAAAAACAAAACAAGCAAAGATAAAAACTAAAAACCTCTACTCTTTAACCCTATCCCCCTTCAAATCTGCCTTTTGACATTTTGTTGTCTATATTCACATCTTTTTATGCTGTCTGTCTCTTAAAAATCTGTTTTCTCAGCAAACTAAAACAAGAACAGAAAACCAGATACCACGTGTTCTCACTCATAAGTGGGAGTTGAAGAATGAGAACAAACGGATACAGGGCAGGGAACATTATACGCCAAGGCCTGCTGTGGGTTGGAAGGCTGGGGGAGGGATAGCATTAAGAGAAATGTCTAATGTAGGTGACAGGTTGGTGGGGGCAGCAAACCAACATGGCACATGTGTACCTATGCAACAAACCTACACGTTATGCACATCTACCCCAGAATTTAAAGCATAATTTTAAAAATCTGTTTTAGTTATTATTTTGATAAGTTTGTCTTTTATTCTTCCCACTAAGAATATGAATGTCTTAAATATTGCAATTACTGTGTTAGAGTATTTTATATTTGTCTGTATTCTTACTATTAATGCTGAGTTTTATACTTTCAGGTGATTTTCTCTTGCTCATTAACAGCCTTTAATTCAGATTGAAGAACTCTCTTTATGATTTTTTGTAGGATAAATCTGATCTCAGTGTTTATTTTTCTAGGAGCACGTTTATTTCTCATTTATATTTGAAGTATAATTTTACTGAATATAATATTCTGCACTGAAAGTTATTTTTCTATAGCGCTTCAAATATGTCATCCTATTTTCTTCAAATCTGTAGAGTTTCTGGTGAGAAATCTGCTGCCAGATGTATCATAGCTACTTTATATGTTTTTTTATCTGTTTGTTTCTTCGCTCCTGCTACTTTATGGGTCAGTTCTTTATCACTGACCATTGAGTGATTGTTGAATGCCTTCATGTAGTCTTATTTGGGTTGAATCTGCTTTCTGTTCTTTGTACCTGGATATTGTCATCTTTCTCAAAGTTTGCAAAGTTCTTTGTACTTATTACTTTGAATTAACTTTCTACTCTGATCTCTCTCTCTACATCCCTTTTAATGCAAATAACTCCTAGATTTTTCCTTTAGATAATATTTTCTACATCACGTGTGTGTGCTTCATTTTTAATCCTTTCTTCTTTCTTCTACTTTCTTCTGCTTTGTATAGCCTGTCTTTGAATTCACTAATTATCCCTTTGCCTGATCAATTCTGCAGTTGAGAGACTCTGAAGCATTTTTCAGTTTGTCAAATTATTTTTTAATCTCCAGAATTTTTGCTTTTTTCTATTACTTCAATCTCCTTGTTAAATTTATCTGATAGAAATCTGAATTACTTCTCTGTTATCTTGAACTTTGTTGAACTTCTTCAAAACAGCTATTTTGAATTTCCTGTATGAAAGGTCAGACTCTAAGATTGGTGAGGTAATGTTTTTCGGGATGTTCATCATGCTTTGAATATTTGTCTACACCTAAGCATTGAAAAGTTGGGTGCTGATTCATATTTTTGCAGTCTAGACTTTTTTGTACCCATTTCTTTGATAAGCCTTTTCAAATTTAAAGGGGATTGAGTGTTGTTACCAAATCCTGTGGTCATGGCAGCTATTTCAGCACTGAGGTCACCCTAAGCCCAGTAATGCTGCTTTTCTTGCAGACTCTTTGAAATACAGGCTTGGTGAGCTTGAGTAAAATAAGAGATTCCTAGGTTACTAGTAAAAGTCTCTCTCTTTCTTCTTTTTTCCCTAATCAGGAGTCTGTTTTCATACTGGGTTGCCTGGAGTTCAGGGAGTGGTGACATGGGATTTCCCATGGCTACCATAGCTAACACTATATAGGATCATACCTGAAGGCTTATAGACCAGAATTGTACTGGAGCTTGAGCAAAACCCATGGACACTACTGCCTGGCTGTCACTAATGTTTATTCAAGGTCCAGGATTATTTCGGTCAGAAGCTAGTAAATCCTGCAAGAACTAGACCTATTCCTTCAAGACAGCAGATTTCCTTAAGGCCAGGATGGGTCTAGAAATGCTGTCTAGGAGCAAAGACCTAGAATCAAGAGCTTCAGGAATCTGCCTGGTGCTTTATTTTACTGTGGCTAAGATGGTACCCAAGTTGCAAGACAAAATTCTCTGTGCTCTTCCCTTTCCTTCCTTCAAGTTAAAGAAATCTCTCCTGGAGTTGCAATGCCTTAAGTTGGGTAAGGCTTGACATGGGCACTCCCTTTTGTTGCCACAGCTGGTATTGCATTGGGTCATGCACATCCCAAGTCCAGTGGCTCCAAGATCAGTGCAGTATGAGTATTTTTCCAAAAACTCCACTCATTGTGGCTTGTCACTCAAATTTGTTCTGAATCATAGGCCACCTTAATTAGTTGGTGGTGAAGCTATCCAGAACTCAATTTTCTCCCACTGGCATGGGGAATTCTCTTCTGGCAAGATCTGGTATAAATCTCCTTCCACGAACATGAGCAGAAATCTGTTTTGTGTTGTACATTGCTGTTACAGGGCAGTACTGAGTTCCAATGCAAAGACCCACACTCACTTCACTCTCTTTTCCCAAGCACACTAATTCTGTTTCCATACTGTTCTGCCTTGGGTTGTTGGAGGGGAGGTGTAGAAAATATAAGACTGTCTTTTCCATCATCTATAATGTCACTTTTTTGATATTATATTTAAACCAGATACTGTGGTGGCTCTCCTGATTTATTTGCTCTTATGAAGGTGTTTTCTTGCAGGGATAGCTGTTCAGGTTGGCATTCTTGAGTGGAGAGAATGATTAGCTGGAAGGTTCTATTTGGCCATATTGTTCCACTTCCCAAATAAGTTATCTGTTCAATCACCTATGTGATCAATTTTTTTGTATTAAGTACACTCTGATTAAAATACCTAGAAGGGTTTGTGTTTTCTTTTCTTTTTCTTTCTCTTTTTTTTTAATTTTATTTTAAGAGATGAGGTCTTGCTTTATTGCCCAGGTGCATGGCTTATTGCAGTCTCAAACTCCTGAGCTCAAGGAATGTATGAGACAGTTTTTGTAACTGAAAGTTGACTGACAAATTCTTTTAGGAGATTTCCACACTGTTAATTACATCTTTAGGACAAATGTAAGAGGATTCTTTTTTAGTTAATGCTTTATTTTTTTTTCCAAATGTAATATGATGCTATTGATCTAGAAAATGCAATACAATTTTGGCATGTCTATTTGTTTTCTATTGAAATTCTGTTAATTTTTTCTATTCAAGACATTTGAGAAAGAAAAATGCAACTTTTTTCTCATTGACAGCCCATGAATTTTACATATCCTTTAATATGATATGCAATATTAATCAATTTTGTTGTGAGCAAACATTTATCTGAAGTTTATTGTTGCTTATTTTTTAATTAACAGACTTTGTGTAGTTGGGGCTTTACAAAAAAATATTAGTGGCAAGTACAAGAGTTTTCATATACCTCAATTTTATATTAATGAGGTGCCTTTGTTTTAACTGAGGAGCCAATTTTGACATATCATTATTAGCTAAAGTCTATATTTTACATTAGGGTTCACTCTTTGTGTTATACAAACTTGTGCTGTTCAAACTATGTTTCACAAATATATAATGAGATATATACATATTTGTGTGTGTGTGTGTGTGTGTGTCTTTTCAATATCATAAAGAACAAAAGATTTACTGCTCTAAAAACTCTGTGTCAAAGATGGCATCGTAGAGGCAACTCAGGATCGCAGCTCTCAGTGAAGGTGCAGAGGGTGAGTCCTAGCCGTGCTCTCAGACAGAAGTTTTTTGCCCACAGAACGTTGAAAGTCCCAGGTGTGGGAGAGACATGGGACACGAGTGCAGCCGGCTCATGGGGCCAGTTCAGCTGGCACCGCACCGCAGTGGCACCCAGCACAAAACTCACTGGTCCAGGTGCCCTGTTAAACCAGCAATCTGAGATTTGGAAGGGAAGATTGGCATGTCCATCTGATTGAATGGGACTTGGACAATGAGCCAGACCAGGAGATTCCTGGGAAACGTGATCTGAGCCGGGGCAGTGGGCAGCGCCACGGAAGATTGCACGGATCCCAGTGCCCTATCAGCAGGCTACTGGGGCGCCAGTGAGAGAGTCAACTGTTCAGCTTGGGGAGAGGAAGAAAGAGAGAGAGAGAGGACAGATTCTGAGGTGGGGAGCTGGGTGATTGGGCTTGGTGAGTCCTACCCTCACAGAGACAAGAAGGGCGGTGATTGGAGGCACTCGGGGCTGAGAGTTTTGCTGCCGGCATCTAGGATGGTGCAGCCTGGTGGGGAGGGGTGTCCACCACTATGGACGCAATCAGCCCCTACTGAAGTACTGCCCAAGGCTGATGCAGCCTGCTGTTGCTGAGGCAACATGCCATAATAGAGAGACTCCGCCAGCAGGGTGGAGCAAGCCACAGCAGAACGGAGCCCAGCAGCAACAGGGCGGACCCAGGCTAGCTGGGTGGAGCCCTGGCAGGCAAATAGTGAATAGACTGCCTCCTAGCTGGGCAGGACAGTACAACAGATACTCATAAAGAAAGCCCCAACTCCCTGAGGCAGAGCATCTAAAAGGGAAAAAAAAAGGGGGGGTTTATGAGTTCTGTTGCAGCAGACATAAACACATCCTCCCAACAGCCCTGAATGAACAACAGAGATCACAGCACAGCACTGGAGCTCCTATAAAGCAAAGACTGTCTCCTCAAGCAGCCCCCTGACCCCTGTATATCCAAAGAGTCACCCCAAAAAAGGACTAATCAGACTGACATTTGGAGGGCATCATTCTGGAACAAAGATAGCAGAAGAAGAAACTGGTAGCATCCCTCACTGTTCCGCAGCTGCTACAGGTGTACCCCAGACAAGCAGGGCCTGGAGTGGACCTCAGCACTCATACAGCAGAGGGACTAGACCATTAGAAGGAAAACTAAGTAACAGAAATACCTCATCATCAACAATCTAGGCATCCACACAGAGACCCAATTGAAAAATCAGCAACTACTAAGACGACAGGTGGATAAATCCATAAAGATGGGAAGAAACCAGCGCAAAAAGGAGGAAAACACCCGAAACCAAAACACTTCACCTCCTACAAAGGACCAAAACTCCTCACCAGCAAGGGAACAAAGCTGGACGGAGAATGAATGTGATGAAATGATGGAATCAGACTTCAGAAAGTGGATAATGAGAAACTTCAGTGAGCTAAAAGAACATGTTCTAAATCAGTGCAAAGAAACAGACCCTTGAAAAAAGATTTGAGGAAATGATAACAAGAATGGACAACTTAGAGAGGAATATCAATGAATTGAAGGAGCTGAAAAACACAACACGAGAACTTCACGAAGCATGCACAAGTTTCAACAGCCGAATAGACCAAGCAGAAGAAAAAATATCAGAAGTTGAAGATCAACTCAGTGAAATAAAATGAGAAGCCAAGATTAAAGAAAAAAGCACAAAAAGGAATGAACAAAATCTCCAAGAAATGTGGGACTATGTGAAGAGACCCAACCTAACGTTTGATAGGTGTACCAGAATGTGATGAAGAGAATGAATCCAAGCTGGAAAACACTCTTCAGGATATTATCCAGGAAAATTTCACCAACATAGCAAGACAGGTCAATACTCAACACCAGGAAATACAGAGAACACCGCAGAGCTACTCCACAAGAAGAGCAACCCCAAGGCACATAATTGTCAGATTCACCAGGGTTGAAATGAAGGAGAAAATACTAAGGGCAGCAAGAGAGAAAGGTCGGGTCACCCACAAAGGGAAGCCCATCAGACTCACAGCAGATCTCTCAGGAGAGACTCTACAAGCCAGAAGAGAGTGGGGGCCAATATTCAACATACTTAAAGAAAAGAACTTTCAACCCAGAATTTCATATCCAGCCGAACTGAGCTTCATAAGTGAAGGAAAAATAAAATCCTTCATGAACAAGCAAGTACTCAGAGATTTTGTCACCACTAGGCCTGCTTTACAAGAACTCCTGAAAGAGGCACTACACATGGAAAGAAACAACCAGTACCAGCCATCCTAAAAGCATACCAAATGCTAAAGAGCATCAACAAAATGAAGAATCTACATGAACCAATGGGCAAAACAGCCAGCTAGCATCAAAATGGCAGTATCATATTCACACAATATTAACCCTAAATGTAAATGGGCTAAATGCAGCAATCAAAAGACACAGACTGGCAAATTGGATAAAAAAACAAAACCCATCAGTGTGCTGTATCCAGGAAACCCACCTCACATGGAAGGATACACAAAGGCTCAAAATAAAGGGATGGAGGAAGGTTTACCAAGCAAATGGAGAGCAGAAACAAGCAGGAGTTGGAATTCTCATCTCTGATAAAATAGACTTTAAAGCAACAAAGATCAAGAGGGACAAAGAAGGTCATTACGTAATGGTAAAAGGATTGATACAACAAGAAGAGCTAACAATTCTAAATGTATAGGGACCCAATGCAGGAGCACCCAGATATATAAGGCAAGTTACTAATGACTTACAAAGAGACTTAGACTCCCACACAATAATAGTGGGAGACTTTAACACTCCACTGTCAATATCAGACAGATCAACCAGACAGAAATTTAACAAGGATATCCAGGACTTGAACTCAGACCTGGAACAAGCAAACCTGATAGACATTTACAGAACTCTCCACCCCAAATCCACACAATATACATTCTCCTCAGCACCACATCACACCTACTTCAAAATTGACCACATAATTGGAAGTAAAGCACTCCTCAGCAAATGCAAAACAACTGAAATCATAACAGTCTCTCAGACAATAGTGCAATCAAGTTGGAACTCAGAATTCAGAAAATAACTCAGAACCACACAGCTCCATGGAAACTGAACAACTGGCTCTTTAATGTTGATTGGATAAACAATGAAATGAAGGCAGAAATAAAGAAGTTTTTCAAAACCAACGAGAATGAAGACACAATGTACCAGAATCTCTGGGACACATTTAAAGCAGTCTGTAGAGGAAAATATATAGCAATAAGTGCCCACATGAGAAGAGTGGAGAGATCCAAAATTGACACCCTATCGTCAAAATTGAAAGAGTTAGAGGAGCAAGATCAAAAACGCTCAAAACCTAGCCAAAGACAAGAAATAACTAAGATCAGAGCAAAACTGAAGGAGATAGAGACAAGAAAAACCCTTCAAACAATCAATAAATCCAAGAGCTGGTTTCTCAAAAAGATCAACAAAATAGACAGACCACTAGCCAGACTGATAAAAACGAAAAGAGAGAACAACCAAATAGATACAATAAAAAATGATAATGGGGAAATCACCACAGATTCCACAGAAATTTAAACCATCATCAGAGAATACTACAAACAACTCTGTGCACATAAACTAGTAAACCAGGAAGAAATGGATAAATTCCTGGACACCTGTGTCCCCCCAAGCCTAAACCAGGAGGAAGCTGAAACTATGAATAGACTAATAACAAGGTCTGAAGTTGAGGCAGCAATTAAGAGCCTACCACACACACAAAAAGCCCAGGTCCAGATGGGTTCACAGCCGAATTCTACCAGACACACAAAGAGGATCTGGTACCATTCCTTCTGAAACTCTTCCAAATAATTCAAAAACAGGGAACCCTTCCCAAATTATTTTATGAGACCAGCATCATCCTGATACCAAAATCCGGCAGAGACTCAACAAGAAAAGAAAACTTCAGGCCAATATCCATGATGAACATAGATGCAAAAATCTTCAATAAAATACTGGCAAACCAATTGCAACAGCACATTAAAAAACTTATCTATCATGATCAAGTAGGATTCATCCCGGGGATGCAAGGCTCGTTCAACATATGCAAGTCCATAAATGTAATTCACCACATAAACAGAAGCAAAAACAAAAATGACATGATTATCTCAATTGACGCAGAGAAAGCATTTGACAAAATTCAACAGCCCTTTATGATAAAACCCTCAATAAACTTGGTATTGATGGAACATATCTCAAAGTAATAAAAGCTATTTATGACAAACCAACAGCCAATATCATACTTAATGGGCAAAAACTGGAAGGATTCCCTTTGAAATCCAGCACTAGACAAGGATGCCCTCTCTCACCACTCCTATTCAACATAGTACTGGAAGTTCTAGCCAGAGCAATCAGGCAAGAAAAAGAAATAAAGGGTATTCAAATAGGAAAGGTGGAAGCCAAATTGTCTCTATTTGCAGACGACATGATAGTATACCTAGAAGACCCCATCACCTCAGCCCAAAAATTCCTGAAACTGATAAGCAACTTCAGCAAAGTCTCAGGATATAAAATCAATGTGCAAAAATCACAAGCATTCCTATACACCAATAACAGACTTAAAGAGAACCAAATCAAGAACGAACTGCCATTCACAATTGCTACAAAGAAAATAAAATACCTAGGAATACAACTCACAAGGAATGTAAGGGACCTCTTTAAGGAAAGCTACAAACCACTGCTCAACAAAATAAGAGAGGACACAAACCGATGGAGAAACATTCCATGTTCGTGGTTAGGAAGAATCAATATCGTGAAAATGGCTATACTGCCCAAAGTAATTTACACAATCAATGCTATCCCCATCAAACTACCATCGAATTTCTTCACAGAACTGGAAAAAACCACAATGAACTTCATATGGAACCAAAAGGGAGCCCGCATAGCCAAGTCAATTCTAAGCAAAAAGAACACAGCAGGAGGTATCACACTACCAGACTTCAAACTATACTACAAGGCTACAGTAATCAAAACAGCATGGTACTGGTACCAAAACAGAGATATAGACCAATGGAACAGAACAGAGGCATCGGAGGCAAATCAACATATCTACAACCATTCAATCTTTGACAAACCTGACAAAAACAAGCAACGGGGAAATGATTCCCTATTTAATAAATGGTGTTGGGAAAACTGGCTAGCCATTTGTAGAAAGCAGAAACTGGACCCATTCCTGACACCTTACACTAAAATTAACTCCAGATGGATTAAAGACTTAAACATAAGACCTGACACCATAAAAACCCTAGAAGAAAATCTAGGCAAAACCATTCAGGACATAGGAGTCGGCAAGGACTTCATGACAAAAAAACCAAAAGCATTGGCAACAAAAGCCAAAATAGACAAATGGGACCTAATCAAACTCCACAGCTTTTGCACAGCAAAAGAAACAGTCACTAGAGTGAATCGACAACCATCAGAATGGGAAAAAATCTTTGCAGTTTACGCATCTGACAAATGGCTGATATCCAGACTTTACAAAGAACTCAAACAGATTTACAGGAAAAAAACAAACAAGCCCATTCAAAAATGGGCAAAGGATATGAACAGACACTTTACAAAAGAAGACATACATGAGGCCAACAAACACATGAAAAAAATGCTCATCATCACTGGTCATTAGAGAGATGCAAATCAAAACCACATTGAGATAGCATCTCACGCCAGTTAGAATGGCAATCTTTAAAAAATCTGGAGACAGCAGATGCTGGAGAGGATGTGGAGAAATAGGAACACTCTTACACTGTTGGTGGGAGTGTAAATTAGTTCAACCATTGTGGAAGACAGTGTGGTGATTCCTCAAGGACCTAGAAATAGAAATTCCATTTGACCCAGCAATCCCATTACTGGGTATATATCCAAAGGACTATACATCATTCTACTATAAGGACACATGCACACGAATGTTCATTGCAGCACTGTTTACAATAGCAAAGACCTGGAACCAGCCCAAATGCCCATCGATGATAGACTAAACTGGGAAAATGTGGCACATATACGCCATGGAATATTATGCAGCAATCAAAAATGATGAGTTTGTGTTCTTTGTAAGGATATGGATGAATCTTGAGAACATCATTCTCAGCAAACTGACACAAGAACAGAAAAAGAAATACCACATATTCTCACTCATAGGCGGGTGAGAAAAATGAGAACACATGGACACAGGGAGGGGGTCTACTACACACTGGGGTCTATTGGGGGGAATGGGGGAGGGACAGCGGGGGGGGCTGGGGAGGGATAGCCTGGGGATAAATGCCAAGTGTGGGTGAAGGGGAGGAAGGCAGCAAAACACACTGCCATGTGCTTACCTATGCAACTACCTTGCACATTCTGCACATGTACCCCAAAACCTAAAATGCAATAAAAAATAAAATAAAATAAAATAAACTTCTAGTTTCAAAAAAAAATTGACTAACATATATTAAGATGTTTTTAGTTTTAATACTACTTATTGGTGAGTTTTTTATACAATTGCTTAATTTTCTTCAATGTTATTTTCTTGAGCAATGAAAGAACTATACTGGCTGAGATGGCACCTAAAGTGCAAGGCAAAGTCCTCTTCACACTTTCTTCCATGTTTCTCAAACAGAATGAGTTTCTTCCTATAATCACCACAGTTGGGAATGTCCTGAGTCTCACCTGAGGCCAGCAAGTCTAAGTATCACCTAAAGCTCTAGATGTATTACCTGGATATTGCCACTGGTTTTACAAGGTTCAATCAATCTCCTCAGAATTGGATTCTTCCCTTCAAGATAGCAGGTTCTCTCTGGCCTAAGGTGTGTCTAGAAATGTCCCAGGAGCTAGGATTTTGAAATGGGACCTCACAGCTCTGACCGGTGCCCTATCTTACTGTGACTGAGTTGATATCCAAGATGCAATGCAAAAGTTTACTTTTTCTTCTCCTTTACTCAAGCAGAGAGAAAGGGTTTCTTTCAGAGTCATGAGATGTGTAGCCTAAAGTTGGGGAAGGGTTGAATCAAGCACTCCATTAATTGCCTCACCCAAGGCTGGTGTCTCAGTAGGTCACATGCCCCCAAACTCCACTGGCTCTGAGCCCAGTTCAACACTAGGACTTGCCTAGGTGTTACAGTCCTTAGTGGCCTAGATGCTCTTTCAAGTGTATTTGGGGCCTCAGAACACTTCAGTTTCTAGTGGCAAGGCTTATGGGAACTCAGGTTCCAACCACTGGACTGGGCAATTCCCTTTTTGCTATGGCTGTTTAAATACTCCCTCCGTAGTGGTCATCAGCTGAGTTGAGCCTGGTTTTACTCTCTTCTGTGACAGGGCAGTGCTGCGTTCAATGCACCATCTCATAATTGCTTCACTCTTTCTCTCCCAAGTGCATAGGTTCTCTCTGCATATAATGCAGCCCTTGGCAGGGTATGGAGAAGGGGTGCTGTCAGTGATTCAAGACTGTCTTTCCTACCCTCTTCAGTGCTTCTTTCAGTGACATAAAGTTAAAAGCAGGTACTGTGAGTCCTCATCTGATTTTTGGTTCTTATGAAGGTATTTTTCTGTGTAGCTAGTCACTAAGTTGGTGCCCTTGCAAGGTAGATGATCAGAGGAGACTTCTATTTGGCTATCTTGTTCTGCTTCTCTCCCTTAACTACACACACACACACACACACACACACACACACACACACACACACACACGTAAGATGATACATTTGCATTGTAAAATTGTAAGGTTGTAACATGATACATTTGCTTTCTGTGAAAAAAAGATCTGTGGGTATCAGAGATCATTTTTTAAGAGTTTTCTTTCTGGAAAATCTAAAAAATAATTAATTTATTTGGTCATTTAGTTTGTCAACAGAATTCAGTTCTGTAAGTACAGGACTGAGGTTCTTGTCTGCTGTCAGCAAGGTTTTGGATGCTACAACCATTCCTTCCCTTATACTCTCCCTCTTTCATCTTCACACCCAGCAACAATGTGTTGAGTCCCTCTCAGGCTTCACATTTCTGTTCCCTCTGTTTTCATCAACACATCTCTCTGACCAACTATTCCACCTCCTTCTTTTGCTTGTAAGGGCTTTATGATTACATTAAACCCACCAGAATCACCCAGGATAATCTTCTTATTTCAAGATTGTTCGATTAGGAAACTCATTTATATCTGCAAGTTTAATTTATTTTGCTTTGAGGGTAACATATTCACAGACATAACACAAGAAGGTGGAAATCCTGGTGATCAAAATTCTGCCTACCGCACCCTGCTTACCATCACCACCAGTGATTCCCTGTGCTTCCTAATGCTGAATCTCTGGCTTCTATGGTTAGTAGTGTCATTTCCCAGAGGGGAAACATCGTAAACAGAGGACACAGCAAGATGCTCGTAAACCTTGAGCTATGTTGAACTACTTCAGGATCCTGTGTGTACAGAACAGCAGGCAAGAAAAAGAGCCACTATCTTGGCAGGAGATATTGTTCTTCATGGTCAGGGGTAGGATAGCTATCACACAGGAAGGAAAAAAAGAATATGTTTCACAATACATTCTTCTACCTACTTGCCCAGTTTTGACAGTAAGTGGGTAAGTGTGACAAGCTTGGCCAAAGAATGTCAGTGCCTCAGACAGCTGTGGATAAGATATCTGAATCACACAATCAGGCAATTCATTTAGAGTGGCAAAGTTGATAGAAGAGGAGGGTAAGAGGAGTAAAAATCTGTGAGATGTAGCAAAGTTGTTTTTACAGGGAGATTATTTTTAAAGTACAAATCTAAAAGATAAGTAAAACTATTTTTCAGTAGCACCTGGAGCTGCAAGAGCTGTCCAGCAATATTTTTGAATACAAATTAATATTAAACTAAATTATAAGGATAGTTAATAATATATATTTCAATACAGTCTCTGAAGCGCTACCAGAAATAAAAATTAAAATAAACTGGCAAAATTCCCAGTCTTCCAAATATATCTGAAGCCATACTGAAGGATTAAAAAGAGCAGTTTCATAGTGTGCAAGGAAAGAAAAAAGAAAACACCAGTTGTTATCAATACCAATTAAGGGGGAACAACACACACACCACACACTAACACATACCCCCCCCACACACACATACACATACACTTGCACACACAAACACACACACATACTTCTTTTAGGCAATGTTCACAAGAAATTTATTGGTAAAAACCGGACTTTTAACAGTATTTTGCTCCATCATAGACAAGCTGATGTTGCCAATCTAATTGAAGAGAGTAACTTAAATGATCTAAGAAAAAAAAGTTTTTCTTTTCTATTTCAAAATTTTAACATAGAATCTCTGTGTGTGTGTCTTGATTATTGGCAGGATAAAAAGGCTATATAAAATTTTCACTAAAATTTAAAACTTCACCTTCTGCTCCTCACATATGAAAAATAATATAAACAATCCAGAATAATTTTCCAATTAAAAAAATCTGAACTAGATGCTTTGTGACTGACATTATTCAGTAATCTGCTTAAACATATGCTATATTATTTTAAAATGCAAGTTTACTTTAGAGGTTATTCATACAATAGCCTTTCTCTCACTTTGTCAGAAGAGAAAATGTATTGCATTGGTTGAACTTTTTCATTAAAATACACTACTCTGTGTATCAATATGCTATAGGTTAAAATACGCACAACAGTATAATGTTACAGTAAGCTCACAAACTGAAGAGCTAAACTGCCTCAATTTGAGCTCATGAAGACTGGGGTTAGAGTTTCTGATAAATTTCTTTGTTTTGGAAGGGAAAAAAAGAAGGAAGAGTGAGTAATGAGAACAGCTTTGGAGTGAGAACAATAGATATACTATAAACAATATTTCTAATTTAAGATGTTTAAGAAACATAATTCAAGAAAGTATGTTTTTTGAAATGACTGTGAATTACAAGACTGCATTCTTTTGACCCAAATACTACTGTAGACTGAATCAAAGAGGTTACATCTTTATAACTCTGACACAGACGCATGCGTTCACACTTACTCAAGGCAGAGAGACGGACCTAATATACAAATGTATTCAATACTGAAAAAGAAAAAAAATAAATAAAAGATAATTTTTACATAGTAAAACAAGGAGAACAAAAATTTTAAAAAGAAGTTTCTGAGATTTAGTTTAATTTTCAAAGTGACAATGCCTGCTTGGAAATTACTCTATTAAGTGTTAGCTTTCCAGGGAAAATGGAGAGTTTGGAGCTAATTTAGTTATATAGAAATACTGACTAGAAATTTCTTTTTCCTGAATTTGTTCTAGTATAATACATTATGAAATATAAAGGAAACATTTAGGTTTCAAAAGACTCATTCTGTGTATTGTCACCAAAAATCATAACAAACAAAACTATACAACGATGTGACTTATATTATATCTTAGCAATGTTTAATTTCTTTTTTTAAAAAATTTTTAAAATTGTTATTGTATTATAGGTTTGGGGGTACATGTGCAGAACGTGCAAGATAGTTGCATAGATACACACATGGCAGTGTGTTTTGCTGCCTTCCTCCCCTTCACCCACACTTGGCATTTATCCCCAGGCTATCCCTCCCCAGCCCCCTCCCCACTGCCCCTCCCTCATTACCCCCAATAGACCCCAGTTCATAGTAGACTCCCTCCCTGTGTCCATGTGTTCTCATTTTTTTCACCCGCCTATGAGTGAGAATATGTGGTATTTCTTTTTCTGTTCTTCTGTCAGTTTGCTGAGAATGATGTTCTCCAGATTCATCCATATCCTTACAAAGGACACAAACTCATCCTTTTTGATTGCTGCATAATATTCCATGGTGTATATGTGCCACATTTTCCCAGTCCAGTCTATCATTGATGGGCATTTGGGTTGGTTCCAGGTCTTTGCTATTGTAAACAGTGCTGCAATGAACATTCGTGTGCATGTGTCCTTATAGGAGAACGATTTATAGTCCTTTGGATATATACCCAGTAATGGGATTGCTGGGTCAAATGGAATTTCTATTTCTAGGTCCTTGAGGAATCGCCACACTGTCTTCCACAATGGTTGAACTAATTTACACTCCCACCAACAGTGGAAGAGTGTTCCTATTTCTCCACATCCTCTCCAGCATCTGCTGTCTCCAGATTTTTTAATGATTGCCATTCTAACTGGAGTGAGATGCTATCTCAATGTGGTTTTGATTTGCATCTCTCTAATGACCAGTGATGATGAGCATTTTTTCATGTGTTTGTTGGCCTCATGTATGTCTTCTTTTGTAAAGTGTCTGTTCATATCCTTTGCCCATTTTTGAATGGGTTTGTTTGTTTTTTTCCTGTAAATCTGTTTGAGTTCTTTGTAAAGTCTGGATATCAGCCATTTGTCAGATGTGTAAACTGCAAAGATTTTTTCCCATTCTGATGGTTGCCAATTCACTCTAGTGACTAGACCCCTTCCTGACACCTTACACTAAAATTAACTCCAGATGGATTAAAGACTTAAACATAAGACCTGACACCATAAAAACCCTAGAAGAAAATCTAGGCAAAACCATTCAGGACATAGGAGTAGGCAAGGACTTCATGACCAAAACACCAAAAGCATTGGCAACAAAAGCCAAAATAGACAAATGGGACCTAATCAAACTCCACAGCTTCTGCACGGCAAAAGCAATGTTTAATTTCTATCTGAAAGTCTGAATAGATAATGGAACTTCTTATTAGAAATTAATGCTAATTATAAATAACCACTTCAGACTGGAAGTTTGTGGACTTTAGGTAAATTTGGAGAGCAAGTACTTACTTTGAGGAAAGAAACTGGACACCATCACAAAGCTTGGGGAAGAATCCATAGTCACATAGTGAACATAAAGTGTGGCTTTGAGCTCTCAGAACCAGGCACTGGACCCATGTGGAGCCCATGAGAACAGAGCCTTTGCCAGTACTAAGTTCCCCTCAAATCTGATTGGCTCAGCATTAAAATTCCTCAGTAGAAACTACAGACTGACATAGAATTATGATGGTGTTAGCCCATTTTTCCAACCCTAAAATAGAAAATAGTTTAATACATGATAAAATATTGAGAACCAAAGCAGATGTGTATACAAAAGAAACCTTGCCTCTCCTCTATCTATTAAAGTTCAGGGAGAAGTAGGTGTCAGGAGGTAATCCCAGAAGATTTTTAAGAACTTCTTGAAAAGAAAATCTGTGTCTTATGTACTGTGTGAAAGTTAAAGAAACACAGCTAAAATAAATACAGCAACAACAAAATCCACTCTTAATACCAGCACCACCACCACCATTTTTCTTTTTTATGTACATATGTATATATATATATATATATATATATATATATATATATATATACACACACACACACACACATATTTATATAGATGTATATATTTTTTGCACTTTAGGTTCTGGGGATACATGTGCAGAACATGCAGGATTGGTGCATAGGTACATACATGGCAATGTGGTTTGCTGCCTCCATCCCCCCATCACATATGTCTGGCATTTCTCCCCGTGTTAAACCTCACCAACCTCCCTACCCCAGGTGTCCCTCCCCTATTCCTCCATAACAGACCCCAGTGTGTGATGCTCCCCTCTCTGTGTCCATGAATTCTTTTTTTTCAACAATCACCTATGAGTGAGAACATGCAATGTTTGATTTTCTGTTCTTATGTCAGTTTGCAGAGAATGATGGCTTCCAGATTCATCCACATCCCTACAAAGGATATGAACTCATCATTTTTATGGCTGCATAGTATTCCATGGTGTATATGTGCCACATTTTTCTTGTCCAGTCTATCATCAATGGGCATTTGCATTGGTTCCAGGTCTTTGCTATTGTAAACAGTGCCACAGTGAACATACATGTGCATGTGTCTTTATAATAGAATCATTTATAATCCTTTGGATATATACCCAGTAAAGGAATTGCTGGGTCAAATGTAATTTCTATTTCTAGATCCTTGAGAAATCACCACACTGTCTTCCACAATGGTTGAACTAATTTACACTCCCACCAACAGTGTAAAAGTGTTCCTATTTCTCCACATTCTCTCCAGCATCTGTTGTCTCCAAATTTTTTAATGATCGCCATTCTCACTGGCACGAAGTGGTATCTCAATGTAGTTTTGATTTGCATTTCTCTAATGACCAGTGATGATGAGCATTTTTTCATGTTTGCTGGCTCAAATATGTCTTCTTTTGAAAAGTGTCTGTTCATGTCCTTCACCCTCTTTTGAAGGGTTTTTTTTTTTTCTTGTACCACCAGTATTTTTCTTTGAATCTGAAGTAGCATGGAAGAATATTCCCAAGTATTCTACATCCCCAGGAGATGTGATTGAAAATAGAAAAGTAAACGTGAAAAGAATTATCTGTTGGGTAAAGGTGACTGTACCCAACAGTCTGGTGACTCTAGTTGGGTGACTAGAGTCTAGTTGGGTGACTCTACCCAACTAGAAAACAAAATGAGAGTAATTCAGTTGGCATATAAGTCCCTGCCTACTTCACTACTTCTAAACCAAGGAAAGAGACAAAAAATAGTGAAAGATGAGATAAAATACTGAACCGACTAACTCCTGGGATAAGAGAGATGGAGAGAACTCTTTGCCATCAATTTTCTAATACCAGCATAAGTGGGACTTAAGACCTAAGTCTGTTTACAAAATATAAAGTTCTATTTTGCAATTCATGTTTGAAGACTATAAACTTTGTACATGCACTGCCAGTGAAGACCATCTCAATATAGTTATAACCATCTTCTAAAATAAAGTTTGTGCCATTATATGTACTAACAAGTTCTTCTTCATGTTTCAGAATGTTTGAGCAAGGAAAGATTCCAAGAAAAAAATGACCACAAAGAGAAGAAGCAGAAGTAAAAGGAGGAGGAATAGAAGGTGGAAGAGAAAAAGGAGATAGGAGGACCTTCTCTGTAAATCTTTTAAACATTGGAATAGAGTAATATGCATGATGGTGGAAATGCCATCCTTGCAGGCTTAAGCAAAAGGAAGGGTGAAAAAAAATGTGTGAGATAGCCACTATCTACACTGCCATTCTTAACTTTTGAGAAGGAAGGGAATTAAACTAGATAATTTATCAAAATACAATTCATAGCTGTCATTGTATAATTCTATGGTTCTTTGATATCAGAATGTAGTTCAGAGATTTTAATGTGTATTAAAAAATGTATTATAACTATCTGTCTCCTGAGCCACAAGCCCACTTGACACTTATGAAGGAAAGTGTCAAGAATGGCATTTACCAAGGAAGCAAAATTCACCCAAAGAAATGAAAAAAGAGGGAATAAGATAGTGAAGGATACATTATGAGGGGAAGCAAATAGTAGAGTTGTAAGACACTCAAGCAGAAACAACTGGAAATAGAATTGCATACATGAAGAATAGTGCTTATCTAGTTTTATCTATTTCAGATACCTGATTTTTTAATTTATTAGGTAAGTATTTTTCATGTATAGCACAGGAAACTAAAGAACTCTGTCTTAAGAAATTTGTGTAATCACAATGTATGAAGACAAAAGCTTAACTAAGAATAATTCTGGAAACAAAACATTGTGTGTGTGTATATGTGTGTGTGTGTGTGTGTGTGTGTGTGTGTGTGTGTGTGTATTTGTATATATATATATATGATATAATATGAATACATATTTGGGGACACTGGTATCATTAACCCATCAAATAAATACTTATGAAAACCTATTATAAACTAGGCAAAGACTCTATTCCTAAAATAGTAAATAGGAAAACACAGTCTTCTTCCCACGGTCATTCAAAACACACTATCAGTGCTGATCATATGTGTCCCCTACTTACCTTCCCCTGACTGTCTGTATTCTAGTGTGGCTGATGTTCCTAGACAGGATTTCCTTGGCTCCCATGTCACTAGGCTTCAGTCTGGGTTCTGCCACATAAACATACTAGTGGGAGATCAGAGATAGAGCCAGAGAGACAAGAAAATCTAGGATATTACTTTCTGTTACTCTACTTCCCATCACTATTTCTTTTTCTTTTTCTTTTTTTTTTTGAGATGGAGTTTCGCTCTTGTTACCCATGCTGGAGTGCAATGGCGCGATCTCGGCTCACCACAACCTCCGCTTCCTGGGTTCAGGCAATTCTCCTGCCTCAGCCTCCCAGCACCTGGGATTACAGGCAGGTGCCACCATGCCCAACTAATTGTTTGTATTTTTAGTAGAGGCGGGGTTTCACCATGTTGACCAGGATGGTCTCGATCTCTTGACCTCATGATCCACCCACCTCAGCCTCCCAAAGTGCTGGGATTACAGGTGCAAGCCACCGCGCCCAGTCCCCATTACTATTTCTAACAGTGGCTGAAGCTCTTCAGTGTTTCTCCATTCTTCCAGATGACCAGTCGGCCAGTGGCCCCACAGCTCACTAGAAAGTCCTTTTGATGGTTTCAACTCACATCTGGCCACCCTGGATTTAGGGCTCTCATACCACCACTTTTTCTCTTTATTCCTGTAGATTCCAATTGTTGCTTAAATTTGGGTAGTCTTGTTATCCAGTTTGGCTTTTCACCTCTTCTAAAATGTATATTAAATAAATTATGTTATGTGAGCCTTGTGGGTTTTTTTTTTTTTTGGAATAAACCCTAATAGAGTAATTAAATGGACTTATTAATTTCGGATGCTTAGACACACTTGTCACTGGAAACAAACTTATTCTTAGGTCAAGAATATGTCTTAAGGCATGTGCGGTTTATCCTGCAACCCGAAGGTGAGTGGGCATCAATCAGGTAAAAGGAGAGAAAGACTTCAGACCTGGAAAAGGCATCCTCAAAGACAAATGGGGAAAAGTGACACAATGCATTCTGAGAGACAAGAGCAGATCAGAATATCTATGCCTTATAAAATGATAGCGATTATGACAAGGCAAGACTGACTAGGAAGAGAGGCCTAGATATTGAAGAGAATTTCAAGTCATGTGAAGGAATTAGAGTTTAACATATAGACTTTAACATAAAGGTAACAGGAACCTAAAAAGTTCTAACATAGCTGACAGCATGAACATATTTGCATTTTTTAGATTACTCAAAATCTATTAAGAGTACCAAATGATTAGAGTGATACACATATCTTTTTTTATTACTATACTTTATGTTCTGGAGTACATGTGCAGATCATGCAGGATTCTTATGCAGGCACACACATGCCATGGTGGTTTGCTGCATCCATCCCTCAGTCACCCACATTAGGCATTTCTCCCAGTGTTATCCCTCCCCAATCCCCTCACCCCCTGCTAAACCTCTCCTAGCCCCCACACTTCACAACAGGCCCTGATGTGTGATGTTCCCCTCCATGTGTCCATGTGTTCTCCTTTTTCAACACCAAGAACATGTGTTTGGTTTCTAGTTCTTGTGTCACTTTTCTGAGAATAATGGTTTCCAGCTTCATCCATGTCCCTACAAAGGACATGAACTCATCTTTTTTTATGGCTGCATAGTATTCCATGGTGTATATATGCCACATTTTCTTTATCCAGTCTATTGTTGATGGGTATTTGAGACAGTTCCAAGTCTTTGCTATTGTAACAGTGCTGCAATGAACACATATGTCCATAGGCCTTCATAATAGAATGATTTATAATCCTTTGGGTATATACCCAGGAATGAAATTGCTGGGTCAAATGGTATTTCTATTTCTCGATCTTTGAGGAATTGCCGCAGTGTCTTCCACAATGATTGAACTAATTTACCCTCCCACCAACAGTGTAAAAGTGTTCTTATTTCTCCACATCCTCTCCAGCATCTGTTGTCTCCAGATTTTTTTTTTTTTTTTTTTTTTTTTTTGAGACAGAGTCACACTCCTTCACCAGATGCCAGACTGGAGTGCAGTGGCACAACCTCAGCTCACTGCAACTTTCACCTCCCAGGTTTGACCAATTCTCCTGCCTCAGCCTTCTGCTGGGACTACAGGCTCATGCCACCACACCCAGCTAATTTTTTTGTATTTTTAGCAGAGATGGGGTTTCACCATGTTGGCCAGGTTGGTCTCGATCTCTTGACCTCATTATCCACCTGTCTTGGCCTCTAAAAGTGCTGGGACTACAGGCGTGAGCCACTGTGCCAGGCCTCTCAAGATTTTTTAATAATCACCATTCTAACGAGTGCGCGATGGTATCTCAATGTGGTTTTTATTTGCATTTTTCTAATGACCAGTGATGATGAGCATTTTTTCATATGTTTATTGGCTGCATATGTGTCTTCTTTTGAGAAGTGTCTGTTCATATCCTTTGCCCACTTTTTCATGGAGTTGGGGAATTTTTTTTTTTTTTTTTTTTTTTTTTGGTAAATTTGTTTAAGTTATTTATAGATTCTGGATATTAGCCCTTTGTCTGATGGGTAGTTTGCAAAAACTTTTTCCCATCCTGTTGGTTGCTGATTCACTCTAATGATTGTTTCCTTTTGCTGTGCAGAAGCTCTTAAATTTCATTAGATTCCATTTGTCTATTCTGGCTTTTGTTGCCATTGTTTTTGGTGTTTTAGTCGTGAAGTCCTTGCTATGCCTATGTCCTGAAGAGTTTTGCCTAGGTTTTCTTCTAGAGTTTTTATGGTGTTAGGTCTTATGTTTAAATCATTAATCAATCTGGAGTTAATTTTTGAATAAGGAGTAAGGGAGGGGTCCAGTGTCAGCTTTATGCACATGGCTAGCCAGTTTTCCCAAAACCATTTATTAAACAGGGAATCCTTTCCCGATTGCTTCCTTTTGTCAAGTTTGTCAAAGATCAGATGGTTGTAGAGTGTGGCATTACTTCCAAGGCCTCTGTTCTTTAGGACTCTGTTCTGTTACGTTGGTCTGTATCTCTGTTTTGGTACCAGTACCATGCTGTTTTCGTTACTCTAGACTTGTAGTATAATTTGAAGTCAGGTAGCATTTGGTTTCCAGTTTTTTTTTAATTTTTTTGTTTGTTTTTGTTTATTTGTTTTGGTTAGGATTGCCTTGGCTATGTGCACTCTTTTTTGGTTCCATATGAAGTTTAATTTAAAGCACTAAATGCCCACAGGAGAAGCGAGAAAATATCTAAAATCCACCCTATTGTCACAATTAAAAGAAGAGGAGCAAGATCAAACAAATTCAAAAGCAATCAAAAGACAAGACATAACTAAGATCAGAGCAGAACTGAAGGAGATAGAGACACAAAAAAACCTTCAAAAGAAATCAATGAATCCAGGAGCTGGTTTTGTGAAAAGATCAGCAAAATAGACTGCTAGCAAGACAAATGAAAAATAAAAGAGAAAAGAATCAAATAGATGCAATAAAAAATGCTAAAGGGGTTATCACTACTGATTCCACAGAAATACAAACTACCATCAGAGATGACTACAAACACCTCTATGCACATAAACCAGTAAATGTAGAAGAAATGAATAAACTCCTGAATACTCACACCCTCCAAAGACTAAACCAGGAAGAAGTTAAATCTTTGAATAATCCAATAACAAGGTATGAAGTTGAGGTAGCAATTAATAGCCTACCGACCAAAAATGTCCAGGACCAGATGTGCTCACAGCTGACTTCTACCGGAGGTACAAAGAGGAGCTGGTACCACTCCTTCTAAAACTATTCCAAATAAGGCAAAAAGAGGGAATCTTCCCTAACTTACTTTATGAGACCAACATCATCCTGATATCAAAACCTGGCAGAGACACAACTAAAAAAGAAAGTTTCAGGCCAATATCCATGATGAACATTGATGTGAAAATCTTCAATAAAATACTGGCAAACAGAATGCAACAGCACATCAAAAATCTTATCCATCATGAACAAGTCAGCTTCATCCGTAGGATGCAAGGCTGGTTCAACATCTGCAAATCCACAAACGTAATCCATCACATAAACAGAACCAAAGACAAAAACCACATCATTATCTCAATAGATGCAGAGAAGGCCTTCAACAAAATTCAACAGTATTTCATGCTAAAAATTCTTAATAAACTAAGTATTGGTGGAACATAGCTCGAAATAATAAAAGCTATTTTTGACAAACCCACAGCCAATATTATACTGAATCGGCAAATACTGGAAGCATTCCCTTTGAAAACTGGCCCTAGACAAATGTGCCCTCCCTCACCACTACTATTCAATATAGTATTGAAATTTCTAGCCAGAGCAATCAGGCAAGAAAAAGAAATAAGGGATATTCAATTAGGAAAATAGGAAGTCAAATTTTCTCTATTTGCAGATGACATGATTGTATATTTAGAAGATCCCCTTGTATAAGCCCAAAATCTCCTTAAGATGATAAGCAACTTCTGCAAAATCACAGGATACTAAGTCAATTTGCAAAAATCACAAGCATTCCTATACACAAATAACAGACAAATAGCATCAAATCATGAGCAAACTCCCATTCACAATTGCTTCAAAGATAATAAAATACCTAGCAATACAACTAACAAAGGGTGTAAAGGACCTCTTCAAGGAGAACTACAAATCACTGCTGAAGGAGATAAGAGAGGACACAAACATATGGAAAAACATTCCATGCTCATGGTTAGGAAGAATTGATATTGTGAAAATGGCCATACTGCCCAAAGTCATTTATGGATTCACTGCTATCCCCATTAAGCTACCATTGACCTTCTTCACAGAACTGGATACATGTATTTTCTGGAGACTGTAGATGAGAGAAATTTGTTAAATTTCAACTTGGAATTTAAAGTGTGTCAGTGTAGGTGTAAAGAAGAAGGTAAGATCAAGAGCTGAGAAGTACATTAGGCAGGAATTCAATATTGATTGCATGTAGGGGAAAATAAAGGAAGATATATCCAGTCTGATAAGTGAGTAGATAATGGGGATATTTTTACTAAATTGAACACTGAAGATGTGTTTAAAGTGAAGCACTGAGCCAGTATGATTAGTTTAATATTTAACATGTGTGTGAAGTGTTTAAAAAATATTTCACAAAAAAATGGCTAGAAGAAAGTTGTGTTTGGCACTCAGAAGGGGAATACAGATTAATCTGGATTAGGGTGTCATTGCCATGTACAAGGCAATGAAATTCATGTACGTATAATTATATAACAGAGAGAACTCATGTAGGAAGAGAAGGGAGTTTAGGCATCATCATTGGAGAGCATTTAAAGAATGGAAGTGAGAAAGATATAGCAAGGGAAAATAAAAGTTAATATACCTCAAATGGAAAGAAAGAACCAAAATTGTATCATAAAAATCAATGGAAAGAATTTTTTTAAAGATGTAATAGTCTCAGGTTTGTCAGATCCTTCTGAGACATATGTAAAATACGAAGTAAAAATACATCAGATTTAACAATAGGTGAGATATCAGTACCCTTTATGAGAGCAGTTGAAAGGAGTGAGGACAATAAAAGCTAGATTTCAGTGGGTTGAGAAATGCATAAGCAGTGAAAAAAAATTAGACGAGTAGTCTAGATTATGCCTTATGGGAGCTTATTTCTGGGAAAAAAATAAGTTATAGATGTGGCAAAACAGAGAAGAACAATCTAGCAGAACTTTTGTGTTTGTGAAGCAGAGAGAAAAGAGGATTTTTAAAGAACCATAGGAAAGAATCCGTAGATAGAAGTTAGTGTACAAGAATATAATTACTAATTAATAATTCAAGTTTTCTTCAGAGAAAGGAGGTCAGGGAATTCTGGAGCTCAGAAGGAGGGTTTACTACAGATGCAATTGGTTTGTAGATTTAGACATAGGAGAGTCACTATTTCTAATCAAAGAGCTTCTCTTTGTTTCTTTTTAAAAAATTCATTTAAAAATAAAGAAATTTTAAAAACATACAACTCTATGTATTTATTATGTACAACATAAGGGTTGAAAGCATATAAACATTGTGGAATGGTTAGCTAATTAACAAATACATTACCATAATACAATATAGTATAATGTAACATAATATAATATAAATGGAATGTATATGCATTTTATTTCCTTGTGATAAGAACACAGGATTCGGGAGACCCGGCAAGATGGCGTCGTAGAAGTGACTCAGGATTGCAGCTCTCAGTGACGGCGCAGAGGGTGAGTCCTAGCCGCATTCTCGGATGGACTTTTCTAGCCCACAGAGCGTTGAAAGTCCCACAGGACGCTAGTAAAGTAAAACCGGCTAACGCAGCCCTCTGGCGCGGCCGCTTCGGCCGGCGCCGCTTCGGCCGGCGCCGCAGCAGGACCCGGCACGGAACTCACTGGTCTGGGCGCCCTGTTAAACCAGCAATCTGAGAGTTTGAAGGGCAGATTGGCGCGTCCATCTGATTGAACGGGACTTGGACAGTGAGCCAGACCAGGAGTTTCCTGGGAGTTTCCTGGGAAGCGTGATATGAGCCGGTGAAGTGGGCAGCGGCACGGGAGATCGCACGGATCCCAGTGCCCTATCGGCAGGCTCCTGGGGCGCCAGTGAGAGAGTCGAACTTTAAGCTCGCGGAGAGGGAGGGAGAGAGAGAGAGGACGGACTCTGAGGCAGGGAGCTGGGTAATCGGGCTCAGTGAGTCCCACCCTCACAGGGACAAGCAGGGCAATGACTGGAGACGCTTGGAGCTGAGAGTTTTGCTGCCGGCATCTAGGACGGTGCAGCCCGGTGAGGGAGGGGCGTCCACCACCGCTGACACAATCCGCCCCTATTGAAGTACCGCCCAGGGCCGAAGCAGCCTGCCGTTGCCGAGGCAACCTGCCATAACAGAGAGACTCCCAGGAGACGGGAGCTCTCCACAGCAGAAGGGAGCCCAGCAGCAACAGGGCAGAACTGCGCGAGTGGGTCAGAGCCCCGGCAGGCAAATAGTGAATAGACTGCCACCTAGTGGGGCAGGACAGTGCAACAGATACTCATAAAGAAAGCCCCAACTCCCTGAAACAGTGCATATAAGGGGGGGAAAATAAAAGGGTGGTGTTTTATGAGTTCTATTACAGCAGACATAAACAACCTCCCAACAACACTGAATGAACAACGGAGCTCACAGCTCAGCACTGGAGCTACTATAAAGCACAAACCGTCTCCTTAAGCAGCTCCCTGACCCCTGTATATCCAAAGAGTCACCGCAAAAAAAGGACTAATCAGACTGACATTTGGCGGGCATCATTCTGGAACAAAGACAGCAGAAGAAGAAACTGGTATCATCCCTCACTCTTCCACAGCTGCTACAGGTATACTCCAGACAAACAGGGCCTGGAGTGGACCTCAGAACTCATACAGCAGAGGGGCTAGACCACTAGAAGGAAAACTAAGTAACAGAAATACTTCATCATCAACAATCTCAGCATCCACACAGAGACCCAACTGAAAAATCAGCAACTACAAAGACGACAGGCGGATAAATCCATAAAGATGGGAAAAAACCAGCGCAAAAAGGAGGAAAACACCCGAAACCAAAACACCTCACCTCCTACAGAGGACCAAAACTCCTCACCAGCAAGGGAACAAAGATGGACGGAGAATGAGTGTGACGAAATGACGGAATCAGACTTCAGAAAGTGGATAATGAGAAACTTCATTGAGCTAAAAGAACATGTTCTAAATCAGTGCAAAGAAACTAAGAACCTTGAAAAAAGATTTGAAAAAAAATTCGAGGAATTGATAACAAGAATGGAAAACTTAGAGAGGAATATGAATGAATTGAAGGAGCTGAAAAACACAACACGAGAACTTCGTGAAGCATGCACAAGTTTCAACAGCCGAATTGACCAAGCAGAAGAAAGAATATCAGAAATTGAAGATCAACTCAATGAAATAAAACGTGAAACCAAGATTAAAGAAAAAAGCACAAAAAGGAATGAACAAAATCTCCAAGAAATGTGGGACTATGTGAAGAGACCCAACCTACGTTTGATAGGTGTACCAGAATGTGATCAAGAGAATGAATCTAAGCTGGAAAACACTCTTCAGGATATTATCCAGGAAAATTTCCCCAACCTAGCAAGACAGGTCAATACTGAACTCCAGGAAATACAGAGAACACCACAAAGATACTCCGCAAGAAGAGCAACCCCAAGGCACATAATCGTCAGATTCACCAGGGTTGAAACGAAGGAGAAAATACTTAGGGCAGCCAGAGAGAAAGGTCAGGTCACCCACAAAGGGAAGCCCATCAGACTCACAGCAGATCTCTCGGCAGAGACCCTACAAGCCAGAAGAGAGTGGGGGCCAATATTCAACATCCTTAAAGAAAAGAGCTTTCAACCCAGAATTTCATATCCAGCCAAACTGAGCTTCATAAGTGAAGGAAAAATAAAATCCTTCACGAACAAGCAAGTACTCAGAGATTTTGTCACCACTAGGCCTGCTTTACAAGAGCTCCTGAAAGAGGCACTACACATAGAAAGAAACAACCAGTTCCAGCCATCCTAAAAGCATACCAAATGCTAAAGACCATCAACAAAATGAAGAATGTACATGAACCAATGGGCAAAACAGCCAGATAGCATCAAAATGGCAGTATCAAATTCACACATAACAATATTAACCCTGAATGTAAATGGGCTAAATGCACCAATCAAAAGACACAGACTGGCAAATTGGATAAAAAACCAAAACCCATCAGTGTGCTGTATTCAGGAAACCCACCTCACACACAAAGATACACAAAGGCTCAAAATAAAAGGATGGAGGAAGATTTACCAAGCAAATGGAGAGCAAAAAAAAGCAGGAGTTGCAATTCTCATCTCTGATAAAATAGACTTTAAAGCAACAAAGATCAAAAGGGACAAAGAAGGTCACTACATAATGGTAAAAGGATCAATACAACAAGAAGAGCTAACGATTCTAAATATATATGGACCCAATGTAGGAGCACCCAGATATATAAGGCAAGTTCTTAATGACTTACAAAGAGACTTAGACTCCCACACAATAATAGTGGGAGACTTTAACACTCCACTGTCAATAGCAGACAGATCAACCAGACAGAAAATTAACAAGGATATCCAGGACTTGAACTCAGACCTGGAACAAGCAAACCTGATAGACATTTACAGAACTCTCCACCCCAAATCCACAGAATATACATTCTTCTCAGCACCACATCACACCTACTCCAAAATTGACCACATAATTGGAAGTAAAGCACTCCTCAGCAAATGCAAAACAACGGAAATCATAACAAACAGTCTCTCAGACCATAGTGCAATCAAGTTGGAACTCAGAATTCAGAAAATAACTCAGAACCGCACAGCTTCATGGAAACTGAACAACTGGCTCTTGAATGTTGATTGGATAAACAATGAAATGAAGGCAGAAATAAAGAAGTTCTTTGAAACCAACGAGAATGAAGACACAACATACCAGAATCTCTGGGACACATTTAAAGCAGTCTGTAGAGGAAAATATATAGCAATAAGTGCCCACATGAGAAAAGTGGAGAGATCCAAAATTGACACCCTATCGTCAAAATTGAAAGAGCTAGAGGAGCAAGATCAAAAAAGCTCAAAACCTAGCCGAAGACAAGAAATAACTAAGATCAGAGCAGAACTGAAGGAGATAGAGACAAGAAAAACCCTTCAAAAAATCAACAAATCTAAGAGCTGGTTTTTTGAAAAGATCAACAAAATAGACAGACCACTAGCCAGACTGATAAAAAAGAAAAGAGAGAACAACCAAACAGATGCAATAAAAAACGATAAAGGGGAAATCACCACAGATTCCACAGAAATTCAAACCATCATCAGAGAATACTACAAACAACTCTATGCACACAAACTAGTAAATCAGGAAGAAATGGATAAATTCCTGGACGCCTGTGTCCTCCCAAGCCTAAACCAGGAGGAAGCTGAAACTATGAATAGACCAATAACAAGGTCAGAAGTTGAGGCAGCAATTAAGAGCCTACCACACAAAAAAAGCCCAGGTCCAGATGGGTTCACAGCCGAATTCTACCAGACACACAAAGAGGATCTGGTACCATTCCTTCTGAAACTATTCCAAATAATCCAAAAAGAGGGAACCCTTCCCAAATCATTTTATGAGACCAACATCATCCTGATACCAAAACCTGGCAGAGACTCAACAAGAAAAGAAAACTTCAGGCCAATATCCATGATGAACATAGATGCAAAAATCTTCAATAAAATACTGGCAAATCGATTGCAACAGCACATTAAAAAACTTATCCATCATGATCAAGTAGGATTCATCCCGGGCATGCAAGGCTGGTTCAACATACGCAAGTCTATAAATGTAATTCACCACATAAACAGAAGCAAAAACAAAAACCACATGATTATCTCAATTGACGCAGAGAAGGCATTTGACAAAATTCAACAGCCCTTTATGCTAAAAACCCTCAATAAACTTGGTATTGATGGAACATATCTCAAAGTAATAAAAGCTATTTACGACAAACCAACAGCCAATATCATACTTAATGGGCAAAAACTGGAAGCATTCCCTTTGAAATCGGGCACTAGACAAGGATGCCCTCTCTCACCACTTCTATTCAACATAGTACTGGAAGTTCTAGCCAGAGCAATAAGGCAAGAAAAAGAAATAAAGGGTATTCAAATAGGAAAGGTGGAAGCCAAATTGTCTCTATTTGCAGACGACATGATAGTATACCTAGAAGACCCCATCACCTCAGCCCAAAAGCTCCTGCAACTGATAAGCAACTTCAGCAAAGTCTCAGGATATAAAATCAATGTGCAAAAATCACAAGCATTCCTATACACCAATAACAGACTTAAAGAGAACCAAATTAAGAACGAACTGCCATTCACAATTGCTACAAAGAAAATAAAATACCTAGGAATACAACTCACGAGGAATGTAAGGGACCTCTTTAAGGAAAACTACAAACACCTGCTCAACGAAATAAGAGAGGACACAAACAGATGGAGAAACGTTCCATGTTCGTGGTTAGGAAGAATCAATATTGTGAAAATGGCTATACTGCCCAAAGTAATTTACACATTCAATGCTATCCCCATCAAACTACCATTGAATTTCTTCACAGAACTGGAAAAAACCACCATGAATTTCATATGGAACCAAAAAAGAGCCCGCATAGCCAAGTCAATTCTAAGCAAAAAGAACACAGCGGGAGGCATCACGCTACCAGACTTCAAACTATACTACAAGGCTACAGTAATCAAAACAGCATGGTACTGGTACCAAAACAGAGATATAGACCAATGGAACAGAACAGAAACATCAGAGGCAACACAACATATCTACAACCATATCATCTTTGATAAACCAGACAAAAACAGGCAATGGGGAAAGGATTCCCTATTTAATAAATGGTGTTGGGAAAACTGGCTAGCCATGTGCAGAAAGCAGAAACTGGACCCCTTCCTGACACCTTACACTAAAATTAACTCCAGATGGATTAAAGACTTAAATGTAAGACCTGACACCATAAAAACCCTAGAAGAAAATCTAGGCAAAACCGTTCAGGACATAGGAGTAGGCAAGGACTTCATGAACAAAACACCAAAAGCATTGGCAACAAAAGCCAAAATAGACAAATGGGACCTAATCAAACTCCACAGCTTCTGCACGGCAAAAGAAACAGTCACTAGAGTGAATCGACAACCATCAGAATGGGAAAAAATCTTTGCAGTTTACGCATCTGACAAAGGGCTGATATCCAGAATTTACAAAGAACTCAAACAGATTTACAGAAAAAAAACAAACAAGCCCATTCAAAAATGGGCAAAGGATATGAACAGACACTTTACAAAAGAAGACATACATGAGGCCAACAAACATATGAAAAAGTGCTCATCATCATTGGTCATTAGAGAGATGCAAATCAAAACCACATTGAGATATCATCTCACACCAGTTAGAATGGCGATCATTAAAAAATCTGGAGACAGCAGATGCTGGAGAGGATGTGGAGAAATAGGAACACTCTTACACTGTTGGTGGGAGTGTAAATTAGTTCAACCATTGTGGAAGACAGTGTGGCGATTCCTCAGGGACCTAGAAATAGAAATTCCATTTGACCCAGCAATCCCATTACTGGGTATCTATCCAAAAGACTATGAATCGTTCTACTATAAGGACACATGCACACGAATGTTCATTGCAGCACTGTTTACAATAGCAAAGACCTGGAACCAACCCAAATGCATCGATGATAGACTGGACTGGGAAAATGTGGCACATATACACCATGGAATATTATGCAGCAATCAGAAAAGATGAGTTTGTGTCCTTTGTAGGGACATGGATGAATCTGGAGAACATCATTCTCAGCAAACTGACACAAGAACAGAAAAAGAAATACCGCATATACTCACTCATAGGCGGGTGAGAAAAATGAGAACACATGGACACAGAGAGGCGGTCTACTATACACTGGGGACTGTTGGGGGAAATGGGGGAGGGACAGCGGGGGGGGGCTGGGGGGATAGCCTGGGGATGAATACCAAGTGTGGGTGAGGGGGAGGAAGGCAGCAAAACACACTGCCATGTGTGTACCTATGCAACTATCTTGCACGTTCTGCACATGTACCCCAAAACCTATAATGCAATAAAAATTTAAAAAAAAAAAAAAAAAAAAAAAAAAAAAAAAAAAAAAGAACACAGGATTCACTCAGCATTTTTGAAAAATACAATATATTGTCATTCACAAAAGCCATCATGTTGTGCAATAAATCACTTGACAATATTCCTCCTGTTATTATGTATTTTATGACCAACATCTCACCAAACCCCCTTTTCCAGTTCAATCTGAGCCAGGTAAATCTAACACTATTCTACTCTCTACCTCTAAGATCAATTTTTTTTTTTTTTTTTTTTTTTTTTTTTGAGACGGAGTTTTGCTCTTGTTACCCAGGCTAGAGTACAATGGCACGATCTCGGCTCACTGCAACCTCCGCCTCCTGGGTTCAGGCAATTCTCCTGACTCAGCCTCCTGAGTAGCTGGGATTACAGGCACGGGGTTTCACCATGTTGACCAGGATGGTCTTGATCTCTTGACCTAGTGATCCACCCCCCTTGGCCTCCCAAAGTGCTGGGATTATAGGCTTGAGCCACCGCACCCGGCCAAGATCAATTTTTTAAGACCTATATATGAGTGGGACTATACAGCATTTTTGCTCTTCCACTTGACATAATAGTCTCCTGGGTCATTCATGTTGTCAGAAATTATGAGACTTTCTTGTTTTTAAGGGTAAATATTGTATGTACCATATATTTTCTTTATCCATTCATCCTTAGAGAGTCACTTGGTTGCTTCCTTATCTTCACTATTGTGAATAATGCTACAATGACCATGGGATTATAGATATTTCTTCTACATCCTAATTTCACTTCCTTTGGATATATACCCAGTAGTGAAATTTCTGGATAACATGGGAGTTCTATATTTAATGTTTTGAGAAAACTACATACTATTTTTCATAATGGCTGTACGTAACAGCGTTACATTCCCATTAATAGTATGTCAGGCTCCTTTTCTTTACAACTTTTCTAACTCTGCTGTTTTTGATTAAAAACTATTCGAACAGAGGTGAGGTGATATCTCCTGTGGATTTGATTTACATTTCCTTGATAGTGATTTTCACATACCTGATAAATATTTTTAAAGTTTTATTTTTTAAAACATGTATTTAGGTCTGTTATCCATTTTAAAAGTCAGGTTATTTGTTTTCTTGCTATTGAGTTGTTCAAGTTTCTTATGTAGTCTGGATATTAACCCTTTATCACACAAATAGTTTGCACGTATTTTATTCTATTCTGTGGATTCTCCCTTCATTTTGTTGATTTTCTCCTTTGCTATAGAGAAGCTTTTTAATATGATGGAATCCAATTTGTCTATTTTTGCTTTTGTTGTCTGTGATTTCTGTCCTATCCAAAAAGTTGTTGCTCAACCCAATGTTGTAGAACTTCTCCCTATGATTTCTTCCAGAAGTCTCAAAATTTTGTATCTTAGGCTTAGGTCTTTAATCCATTTTGAGTTGATTTAATATATTATGAGATAGAAGCCTAATTTCATTCTTGCATATGAATATCCAGTTCTACCAACATAATTTATTGAACATTCTGTCCTTTCCACCATGTGTGTTCCTGGGACCTTTATCAAAAACTCAGTTGGCTATGAATTGTGTATTTATTTCTGGGATTTTTATTCCATTTTATTGATCTGTATATCTATTTTTATGCTACCTTGACTATTGGGTTACTATAGCTTTGTAATATATTTTAAAGTCAAGAAGTATGACTCCTCTAGCTTTGTTCTTTTTGCACAGAATTGCTTTGGCTATTCAGGGCTTTTGTAGCTTCATACAAATTTTAGATTTTTTTTCTATTTCTGTGAATAATAATAGTAGAATTTTGATTGCATTGAATCTGTATGTCACCTTGGATAATAAGGACATTTTAACAATATTGTCTTCCAATCCTTAAACACAGGATATGTTTTCACTTTTTTGCATATTTTCCAATTCCTTTAGTAAATATAGTTTTCAGTATACAGATTTTCTTTAACTCCTTGGTTAAAATTATGCTGAACTGCTTATTTTACAGTTATTATAAAGTTATTGTAAATGAAATTATTTTCTTGATATTTTTGCAGATTGTTGAATGTTAGTATAGAAATGCTACTATTTTGTTTGTTTTTTGTTTTTGTATGTTGGTTTTGCATCCTGCATCATTGCTGAACTCATTCATCACTTCTAAAAGTCTTTTATGGACTCAAATAAATAAATTCAGAGATTAAGAAGATATTACAATTAATACCACAGCAAAAAAAAAAAAAAAAAAAAAAGAATCATATTAGACTACTATGAAGAATGGTATGCCACCAAATTGGATAACCTAGATAAAATGGATAAATTCCTAGACTCATTCAGGCTACCAAGATTGAGTTATGAAGAAAGTGAAAATCTAAACAGACCCATAAAAGGTAAGGAGATTGAATCAGTAATAAAATTATATTTATCAAAGAAAAGCCTAAGACCTAATAAGTTTACTCTGAATTCCACTAAATATTTAAAAAGTAAATAATACCAATACTTCTCAAGTTATTCCTAAGAATTACAGGAGAAAATATATCCAAACTCATTTTGAAAGTCCAGCATTATCCTTATATGAAAAGCATACAGGGAAATCATGAGAAAAGAAAACTAAAGACCAATATGCCTGATGAACATAAATGCTGTCAACAAAATACTAGCAAACTGAACTCAAAAGCACATTAAAAAGATCATTTCAGCATGATCCAGATGGATTTATTCCTGAGGTTCAAGGATGTTTCAATGTATGTAAATCAATACTTTAGATTTTTCCCTATATAAAATTATGTTGCCTGCAAACAGGGACAATTTAACATCTTCCTTTCCAATTTGATGCCTTTTATTTATTTATCTTGCCAGATTGCTCTAGCTAGGACTTCCAATTCAATGTTGAATAGAAGTGTGAAAGTGAGCCACTTTACCCTATTGCTGATCTTAGAGAAAAGCTTTCAGCTTTCCTCCATTCACTATAACCTTAGCTAGTGGTTTGTCATATATCACATTCATTGTGTTGTGTTACCTTCTTTTTATAACCAACTTGTTGAAAGTTTTTATCATGAACAAATATTAAATTTTATCATTTTTTAGTTTTGCATCCATTGAAATGATCAAGTTGGTTTTATTATTCATGCTGTTATTTTGATGTATCACATGTATTGATTTGTATATTTTGAATCGTTCTTGATTACCTGAGATGCATCATACTTGATCATGTTGAATGATCTTCTTAATGTATTGTTGAATTTTGTTTATTAGGATTTTGTTGAGAATTTTTGCCTTTATATTCATTAGTGATACTGTCCTGCAGTTTTCTATTTTGTGTTGTTGCTCTCCCCTTTTGTGGTTTCAGCATCAGAGTAATGCTGATCCTATAAAATGAGTTTGGAAGTATTCCCCAGCCCCCATTCAACTTTTGGAATAGTTTGAGTGGAATGGGTCTTAGTTCTTCAAATGTTTGGTAGAATTTAGCAGTGAAGCTGCCAGGTTTGGGGCTTTTCTTTTATGGGAGATTTTTATTACTCCTTCAATTTTGTTACTTGTTACTGATCTGTTTAGGTTTTCTATTTCTTCATGACTCAAAATATTGGCAAGTTGAGTGCAGAAATTTATCCATTTCTTCTAGATTTTCCAATTTGCTGGCTTATGGTCCTTCATAGTAGCATATTTTATCCTTTCTTTTTCTTTGGTGTCAGTTATATTGTGTTCTTTTTTGATTCTGATTTTATTTTGGCCATCTCTCCTTTTTGTGTGTATTTTGTTTCTTTTTTTGTTTTCCTTAAAAAAATTTCTTGTAAGGTCCACAGTAGGAGTATATAGTTATAGGGTGCATGTGATGTTTTGCTACGGGCATGCAATGTGAAACAAGCAAATCATAGATAATGGGGTATCCAGTTCCTCAAGCATTTATCCTTTCAATGACAAACAATCCAGTCATATTCTTTAAGTTTTCTTAAAATGTACTATTAAGTTATTATTGTCTATAGTCACCCTATTGTGTTACCAAAGAGTAGGTCTTCTTCTCTCAGTTTTTATTTTATTTTATTTTTTTTATAACCATTAACCATCCCCACCATCCCCTGGAGCTTCCTGCTACCCTTCCCAACCTTTGCTAACTATCTTTCTATTCTCTATGTCCATGAGTTCAAATGTTTTGACTTTTAGATTCCACAGATAAGTGAAACTTATTGTGATTATATTTCTGTGCCTGGCTTATTTCACTTAACATAATGGTCTCCAGTTCCATCCACATTGTTGCAAATTACTGGATCTCAATTCTTTTTTATGGGTGAATAGAACTCCATTGCGTATATGTGTCAAGTTTTCTTTATCTATTATCTGTTGATGGACACGTAGGTTGCTTTCAAATCTTAGCTATTTTAAACAGTGCTGCAACCGTTTGGAAGTATTCCCTCCTCTGCTTTTCAGAATAGTTTGAATAGTATTGGTATTATGTCTTCTTCAGATGTTTGGTAGAATTTAGTAGTGAAGCCATCAAGTCTTAAATTTTTATTAGGAGATGTTTCATTACCACTTCATCTCATTACTTATTGGCCTCATCAAGTTCTGGATGTGTTCATAGTTCAATTTTGGTAGGTTGTATGTTTCTAGAAATGTATCCCTTTCCTCTAGATTTTCCAATTTATTGTCATGTAGTTACTCATAATAGTCATTAATAGTCCTTTAAATTTTTGCAGTATCAGTTATCTCTTTTACATTTCTGACTTTATTTTTTTGGATTTTCTTTTATACTTAGTCTGGCTAATGTTTTCTCAATTTTGTTTTAATTTTCAAAAAACAAACATGGTTTATTGATCTTTTGTATTTTTTTAATTTAAATTTTATTTATTTTTGCTCTGATATTTGTTATTTCTTTTCTTCTACTAATTTTGGGTTTGGTTTTCTCTAGCTTTTTGAGTTCTTTCAGATGCATATGTAGATTATTCACTTGCTGTTTTTCGTCTTTATTATATAGGCACCTAGAGCTACAACTTCCCTCTTAGTACTGCTTTTGTGGTATCCCATACATATTGGTATGTTGTACTTCCATTATCAATTGTTTCAAAAAAGTTTTCAATTTCCTTCTTAATTTCTTTATTGACTCATTAATCATTCAGGAATATATTGCTTAATTTTCATGTATTTGTACCATTTTCAAAATTACCCTTGTTATTAATTTCTAGTTTTATTTCATTTTGGTCAGAGAAGATATTTGATAGTATTTCAATTTTTTGAATGTTTTAAGGCTTATTTTGTGGCCTAACATGTGGTTTATCCTTGAGAATAATCCATGTGCTGAGGGAAAGAATGCATATTCTGCAGCTCTTGGATGAAATGTTCTTTAAATATATATCAGATTAATTTGGTCTATAGTGCAGATTAAGTCTAATATTTCATTGTTGATTTTCCATCCAGGTGATCTGTACAATGCAGAAAGTGAGGTTTTGCTCCAGCTATTATTGTTCTGGGACCTACATCTTTCTTTACCTCCAATATATTTTTTTAGACATCTGGGTGCTCCAGAGTTGGGTACATATATACTTAAAATTCTTACATTCTCTTGCTGAATTGACTCCTTTATTGTTATATAATGACCTTTTTTATCACTTCTTACAGTTTTTGTCTTGGAATCTATTTTGCCTGATATAAGTGTAGTGACTCCTGCTCTTTTTCAGTTTCCATTGGCATGAAATATCTTTTTTCATCCCTTTATGTCTTTATAGGTGAAGTGTGTTTCTTACAGGCAGTAGATCAATGGATTTTGCTGTTTTTACCCATTCAGCCAGACGATGTATTTTGATTGGAGAGTTTTCTCCATTTACATTCAGTGTTATTATTGATAAGGACTTACTCCTGTCCATTTGTTATTTGTTTTCTAGTTGCTTTATGGTTTTCTCTTCCTTCTTTCTTTCCTTCCTATTTTCCTCTAGTGAAGGTGATTCTCTCTCGTGACACAAGTTAGTTCCTTGCTCTTTGGGTTTTTTTTTGTGTGTGTATGCATTTATTCTGTTTTCTTTGGCTTTAGGTTACCATGAGGCTTGCAAATGCTTTCTTATAACCCATTATTTTAATCTGACAACCACCTAACAGTTTTTCTATAAACAAACAAGCAAAAAGAATAATATTGAAAACTCTATGCCTTAATATCATTATTCTGCTTTTTAACGTTTTGTTGTTTCTATATATATCTTATTGCATTAACTACATCTAAAAAATTTGTTGTAATTATTACTTTTGATTAAGTCATCATTTAGTCTTTTAAATTATGAGTAATTTACATACCACAGCTACATTGTTATGATAATTTATGCTTTTCTGTGTGCCTATTATTACCATTGAGTTTTGTACCTTCACATAATTTCTTTATTTTTAAATTTATTTTTATTATACTTTAAGTTCTGGGGTACATGTGCAGAATGTGCAGGTTTATTACATAGTTATACATGTGCCATGGTGGTTTGCTGCATCCATGCCCCTGCTATCTACATTAGGTATTTCTCCTAATGTTATTCCTCCCCAATCCTTCCACCCCTTGCTGTCCTTCCCCTAACCTCCCTATCCCCCAACAGACCCTGGTGTGTGATGTTCCCCTCCCTGTGTCCATGTGTTCTCATCAGACGATATCTTACTGCTCATTAAAGTGTTTTTTCTTTATGATTGAAGTACACCCTTTAGCATTTCTTGTAGGAAACATCTACTGTTGATAAAATATCCCAGCTTCTGTTTGCCTGGGAGTCTTTATTTTTTCTTCATGTTTGAAGGACGTTTTTGCCATATATACTGTTCTAGGGGAAAGGGTTTTATCTTCAGTAATTTAAATGCATTGTCATGCCATTCTCTCCTGGCCTGTAAGATTTTCACTGAAAAGTCTACTGCAAGCCCTATTGGAGCTCCATTGTATGTTATTTGTTTCTTTTCTTTTGCCAGTTTTAGAATCCATTTTTTTATCCCTGTTCTTTGGGAATTTGAATATTAAATGCCTTAAAGTAGTCTTCTTTGGGTTAAATCTGTTTGTTGTTCTATTACTTTCTTGTATTTGGATATTGATACCTTTCCCTATGTTTGGCAAGTTCTCTTTTTATCTCTTTGAATAAACTTTCTATTTCTATCTCTTTCTCTACCTCCTCTTTAAGGACAATAACTCTTACATTTGCCCTATTGGGGCTATTTTCTAGATTCTGTAGATGTGCTTTATTGTTTTTTGTTATTTTTTATTTTGTATCCTCAAATATTGTATTTTTCAAATAGCCTGTTTTCAAGCTCACTAATTCTTTTTTCTGCTTGATCAATTCTGCTATTAAAAGACTCAGATGCATTCTTTAGTATACCAGTTGAAATTTTCAGTTCCAGAATGTCTATTTACTTCTGCTTAATTATTTCAACTTACCTGTTGTTTATCTAATAGAATTCTGAATTCCTTCTTGTGTGTATCTGGAATTTCTTTTTTTTTTTTCTTTAGAGATGGGGTCTCATTGTGTCACCCAGGCTGGAGTGCAGGGACACAATCATAGCTCACTGCAACCTCCACCTCCCAAGTTCAAGCAATTCTCCCACCTCAGCCTGCCAAGTAGCTGGGATTATAGGTAGTCGTCACCATGCCCAGCTAATTTTTGTACTTTTAGTAGAGACAGGGTCTTGCCATTTTGGTCAGGGTGGTCTCAAACTCCTGACTTGGCATCCTGAAGTGCGGGGATTATAGGCATGAGCCACCATGCTGGCCTTTAGAATTTCTTTGAATTCCCTCAATACAGCTACTTTGAATTCTCTTTCTGAAAAGTCATATATCTCTGTTTCTCCAGGATTGATACCTGGGACTTATTTAGTTTATTTGGTGAGGTCATGATTTTCTGGATGATTTTTATGCTAGTAGATGTTCTTTGGTGTCTGGCCATTGAAGAGTTAGGTATTTATTGTAGTCTTCACTGTCTGGGTTTATTTGTAGTCATCCTTCTTGGGAATGCTTTTCAGATATTTGAAAGGCCTTGGGTGTTGTGATGTAAATTGTATCTGCTTTAGGGCCAACCCAAGAATAGCAATGCTATAGTTCTTGCAGACACAGACATACTGCTTAGCTGGTCTTGGATAAAATCAAGAATTCTCTGCATTACCAGGCAGAGGCTCTTGTTCTCTTCCCTTACTTTCTTTCAAACATATGTAGTTTTTCTTTCTCTCTTTCTCTCTCTCTTTCCTAAGTCTCCTAAAGCTGGAGTTGAAATGACACAAACACTCCTATGGCCACTACCACTGTGTCTGCATTGGCTCACATCTGAAGCCAGCACAGTCCTGGGTCTTACCCAACGCCTGTTTTATCTACTCCCTGGGTACTGCCTGTGTTCTCTCAAGGTCCTGATGCTCTACAATCAGGAGGTGGCAAAGCTAGCCAGGTCTGTGTCCTTCCCTTCAGGGCAGCGAGGTCTCCCAGGCCCTGGATGGTTCCAGAAATGTCATTCAGGAATTAGGGACTTCAGTCAAAACCTTAGAATTTTACCTGGTATTCTACTGTATTGCAGCTGAGCTGGCACTCAAACCCAAGATGTAGTCCTTCCCACTCTTCCCTCCCCTTTTCAAAAGCAGAGGAGCCTCACCTCCTAGCCACTACCATCACAGGACATGAGGATTACTCCCAGACTACTGCCAATGTTCCTTTAAAGCCTAAGTTATCTTTGTTAGCTTGTTTTGAACATTGTGTTGCATGGGACTCACCCCTCAGGGGCAATGGGTTCTCCTCTGGCCCAGGGCATGTCCACAAATGCTATTAAAGAGTCAATTTATTGGATTAGGAACCCCAGGAGCCTACGTGGTGCTCTGTCCCCCTGTGCGCATGCTGGTATGTAAGGTGCAAGACAGTCTCCTCTACTTCTCCCTCTGCTTTTCTCAAGCAGGAGTTTCACCACATATTCACCACTGCTGGTGAGTCTCACCTGAAGCCAGCAAGTATCAGAGGCTCTTCAAAGCCTTTTATGTAGTACCTGAGTATTGCTGCTTGCTTTTTGGGCCCAAGGGCTCCTCAATTAGCAGATGCAGAATGCTGCCAGGACTGAGTCCTTTCCTTCAATGTAGCAAATTCTCTTCTGGCCCAGGATGTGTCTAGAAATTTTATCCAGGAGCTAGAACCTGGAACAGGGGCCTCATGACTCTGACCAGTGCTCTGTGCTATTGTGGCTGAGCTGATATTCTAGATGCAAGAAAAAGTCCTTCCCACTTTTCCTTCTTCCTTCCTCAAGCAGAAGAAAGGGGTCATTTTTAGAACAGTGAGCTGTGCAGTATGGGCTTAAGGAAGGGATGATGGCAGCACTCACTTGGCTGACCCAGCTGGACCTCAGTATGTCATGCGCCCCCCAAGTCATTGTCTCTGGGCTGAGTTTAGCACTAGGGCTCACATAATAGTTACAGTCCTCATGGCCTAGACCAAACTTGTCCAACCCATGGCCCATGGACTGCTATATGCTCCCCACGATGGCTTTGAATGTGGCCCAACACAAATTTGTAAACTTTCTTGAAGTGTTACAAGATGTTTTGTGACTTATTTTTAGGCCATCAGCTACCATTAGTATTAGTGTTTTTATGTGTGGCACAGACAATTCTTCTTCTTCCAGTGTGACACAGGGAAGCCAAAAGATTGAACACCTCTGGCTTAGACTGATTTTCAAGTTTACTTGGTGACACAGAACGCTGTAGTCTGCAGTTGCAATATTAATGGGAACTACTAAGCCAACCACCGGAATGGGAAATTCCCTTCTGGATGGGGATGGTTTAAATACTTTCTGTGGACACAGCTGAGTTAGATCTAGTTTTTCTTTCTGCTCTAACAGGATAGCACTTTAGTTCAATGCCTCACAACTGCTGTTTTCTCCCTTCCACAGCACCCACAGACACTCTGCACCTCGCCTCTGGTGCTAGAGAGTGAGACAGTGGTGGTGTTCATGATTCAGGACTTTTCTTCTATCTCTTCAGTGCCTCTTTTAGCAATATGAAGTTGAAACCAAGTCCTATGCATACTCACCTGATTTTTTTTGTTTTTATGAAGGTATTTGTTTTTCTTCTTTTTCTGCATACAGAGTTGTTAACTTGGTGTCCTTGCAGAGGTTTGAAGGAGCAAACGATTCATGGAGTTTTCTATTCTGCCATCTTGCTCCACGTCCCCTCTCCTTTTTCTCTTAATCTAGCTAGTTTCGTTGCTTCTGTTTATCATTAAAAAAAAAAAAAAAAAAACTTTGCTTTGTTAATCTTGTGTATGTATTTTGTCTCTATTTTGTTTATTTCTTCTGTGATCTTTATTTTTTCTTTCTACTTATTTTGTGTTTGAATTATATTTATTTTTCTGGTTCCCTGAGGCATGATATTAGGTTGTTAATTTGAGATATTCCTACCTATTTATGTAGGTTTTTATTACTATAATTTTCCCTCTTAGCACTGTTGTTGCTGTATCCCAGGTTTAGGTATGTTGTCTTTTTATTTTCATTTGTTTCCAGTATTTTTTCATTTTCTTATAAATGTCTTCATAGGCCTGCCAGTTGTGAATGAGCATTTTGTTTCTTTTGATGTATTTCAGCAGTTTCAAAACTTCTTCTTATTATTGATTTCTATTTCTATTGCATGGTGGTCAAGAAAGATACTTCATATATGTTTAATTTAAGTTTTTAGAATATATTAAAACTTGCTTTGTGGCCTAGCACATGTTCTATTCTAAAGAATGCCCATGTGCTGTTAAGAAGAATGTGTATGCTGCAGATTTGGAGTAGAATATTCTGTAAATATCTATTACATTTATTTGTGCTAAAGAGCTAGTGTTCAGCTTAACTCTGATGTTTATGTCTTGATTTGGTTTTCCCTTCTTTTTTTTTTTTTTTTTTTTTTTTTGCCTTGAGATAGAGTCTCACTCTGTCATCCAGGCTGGAGAGCAGTGGCATCATCATGGTACACTACAGCCTTAATGTCCTGGACTCAAACAACGCTCCCGCCTCAGCCTCCTGAATATCTGGGACTACAGGCACACATCTCATGCCAAGCTAATTGCTAATTTTTGTATTTTTTTTGCAGAGCTAGTGTTCTGCCATGTTGCCCATGCTGGTCTCAAATGCCTGGGCTCAAGTGATCCATCTGCTTCAGTTTGAGTTTTTATCTGGTTGATCTGTCCATTGCTGGAAGTGAGGTGGTAAAGTTTCCTAATGTTATTGTATTGTGGTTAATCTCTCTCTTTAGATTTATTCGTATTTGTTTTATATATTTTGGTGCTCCAGTGTAGGGTAAACATATATTCGGAATTGTTATATTATCTTGCTGTATTGAACCCCTTATATATCTAAAATGTTCTTCTTTGCCTTTTTTATTTTTTTTTTCTTTAAAGCCTATTTTCTCCCATGTAAGTATAGCTATACTTGTTCACGTGGTTTCTATTTTCATGGAATATTATTTTACATTCATTCTCTGTCACTCTATTGTATATCCATACAGGTAAAGTGAGTTTCTTGTGGACAGCATATGGTTGATTCTTCTTCTTTTTTAAAATTTATTCAGTAACTTTATGTCTTTAAGTTAGAGAATTAAATCCACTTATATTTGAGGTTGTGATAGATAGATAGATAAGAATATGATTGATATATATATTTTGCATATATATATATTTTGTAACTCTTATTTTTTTTATTGTCTTCCTTTGTGGTAAAGTAATTTTCTCTGATAGTATGTTCTAATATTTTGCTTTTTAATTTTACTGCATCTATTTTTTGTTTTGTGGTTTCCATGAGATTTACAAAAACATCTTATAATTACAACAGGTTATTTTAAACTTATGATTTCTTAACTTTGATCACAGTTAAGAATGGAAAATGTGAAACTCTAAAATATAAAAACTCTACATTTTAACTCCATTCTCTGCACCCCTCCCACATGCATAAATATTTTTACTTATGGATGTCTCAATTTACATATTTTGTATGGTTTATCTCAACAAATTTTTATATTTATTAGTAGTAATAATTTGTCTTTTAGTCTTCATGTCAAAGATATGAGAGGTTTACAAACCACAGTTACATCATTTGGAGTATTCTGAATTTGTCTGATATGTACTTTTCTTATTGAGTTTTCTACCTTTAAATTTTGTTGTTAAATGTTACTGTCCTTTTCATTTAGAATGCAGTATTTTATTTAGTACTTCTTCTAAGGCAGATCTGGTGGTCATACATTCCCTCAGCATTTGTTTTCCTGGCAAAAGTCTTTATTGCTGCTCTATTTTTGAGGATAGTTTTGCTGGATCTACCATTCTGCGTTGGCAGTTTTTGGTTTTGAGTTAGTTTTTGTTCTTCAGTGCTTTAAATGTGTCACTCACTCCTTCCTGACTGTGTGGTTTCTGCTGAGAAGTCTACTTCAACACATTGAGGACCTTCACTATCTATTTGCTTATTTTTTCTTGCTGCTTATAGAATATTTTCTACAACCTTCATTTTTTAGAGTTTGAATATTACTTGCCTTGAAGTAGTCTTATTTGAGTTAAATCTATTTGGTGATCTTTGACCCTCCTTTACTTGGATATCTATATATTTTTTTGTAGGCTTGAAAAGTTTTCTCTTTTTATTTCTTTCCACCCTTTACTTTTTCTCAATTCCCTTTTGAAGGACAATGACTCTTAGGTTTGTACTTTTGAGGCTATTTTCTAGATTTCATGATTTTTATTCTTTTTGTTCTTTTCCTTTTTTCTTCTCTTTTTGATATTTCTAAATAGCTGTCTTTGAGCTCACTGTTTTTTTTTTTTTCTTCTTCTGCTTGATTACTTTTGCTGTTAAGAACCTCAAATGTATCTTCACCTCCAGAACTTCTGTTTGATATTTTTTTAAGCTCTTTTTCAAATTTCTCCAGTAAAATTTTGAATTCCTTCTCTGGATGTTCCTAAAGTTTTCTGAGTTTCCTAAAGCCAGTAATTTTGAATTCTCTGTCTTAGAGGTCACACATATCCCTCTATTTAAAGTTGGTCACTGGCACCTTATTTAGTTTGCTTCATGAAGTCATAATGCCTTTCATATTCTTGATGTTTGTGAACATTCATATATCTGTGCATCAAGCAATTAGGTATTTACTCTAGTCTTTGCCTCAGGCTTTGTTTGCACTCATCCTTCTTAAGAGGGCCTTCTAGGAATTCAAAGGGGAATGATTGTTTAGTTTTCTAAGCCTGTGGTCACTTCAGCCTTTTTAGCACTAGAGGGTGTCCTGAGCCCAAATGTGCATTCTTGCATATTCCTAGGTCTGGTGTACTCTGGGACTATCAGGGAGTGTTCCCTGGGTTTCCAGGTAGTCCCTCGCTTACCTACCTTTCTTTCCCCCAAGTGGGAGGAGTCTCTGTGTATTGCTCTGCTGTTGAGGGAGGCATGTCATGGGCACTGTCATGGCCACTACAGCTGGCAGTATGCCATATCATACCCTAAGCCCATGGCTTCCCAAACTAGCACATCACCAGGGCTCACCCAAGGCCTGAGGATGATACAGACTGACTGCTGCTGATATTTATTCAGGATCCAATGCCACATTAGTCAGTCAATGGTGAAGCTGGCTGAGAGCTGGATTCATTCTGCTAGGATTTCAGTGAGTCTAGGGCACCTACTATGAGTATCCATCTGGAATCAAGGAAAACCAGGTTGTGGCCATTGCTGTGTATCACTGTGGCAGGGCTGGTAGTAAGGTCCTAATCTCCTGCACTCTCTCCTTTCATTCCCTCCATCAAAAAGAATCTCTCTCCAAACTGCACTGCCTGGTTTGGGGGAGGGGTGACGCAGGCATTCCTATAGCCCTTGCAGCTGATATCACAGGGAGTCACACGCCAAACCCACAGTTTCCCCAAGCACTGCAGCAATGGAGCTCAATCAAGGACTATGGTAACTATGGCTGCCTGCCATTAAAATTTTGGGGGAGCTCATCTGCAGTCAGTTTAATCAGCAGGTAGTGAAGAAAGCTGGGACTAGGGTTTCTCTTTCTAGGGTGGTATATGCCCTTCTGGCACAGTAGCAGGTCTAAATGCTCCCTCCATAAGAACTAGCTTGGAAGCAAGCATCATGGATTTCTATTTAACGCTGTTTTCCTTTGGTGTGGCCAGTACTAAACTCCAATACAAAGTTCCGTATGCACTTTTCCCTCTATCCCCAAGCACACAAATTCACTCTCCCTCCTTGAGTTGGTGAAAGAATGTTTTAGGAAATATGAAACTGTCCTTTCTACCCTCTTCAATGTGTATTTTCTTTCTTGTTATTATGCTATAACCAGATACTGTAAACTCTCACTTGATAATTTAAATATTGCGAATGTGTTTTCTTATGTGGACAGTTGTTCAATTAGGTGTTCCCATAGGGGATGACTGCTGTAGCCTTCTATTACACTATTTTTCTCTTGTCCACAGGTTTATAAAATCCACAACAATGTACAGCAATGTCCTAGGCTTTTAAATTAACTCAGCACTCACTTACTCACCTAGAGCAACTTCCAGTCCAGCAAACTCCATTCATGGTAATTGCGTTATACAGGTGTACCATCTATTAAATTTTGTATCAGATATTCACTGTATCTTTTCTGTGTGTAGATATGTTTACACACACAAATAATTGCCATTGTGTTTCAGTTGTCTTCAATATTCAGCATAATAACAGGCTGCACAGGTTCGTAGCTTAGGAGGAATAGGTAGTGTGTAGCCTAGGTATGTACGAGCCGATCTCATCTAGGTTTGTGTAAGTACACCCTATTATGTTTGCACAACATGAAAATTACCTAATGATGCAATTGTTAGAATGTAACTACATTGTTAACTGACTGTGATTGTATTTATCCAGAATAACACTGATGTAGGACTTGTATTCAGAAAGGCATGTAGAAAGAACTCCTAAAATTCAGCAATAATATAGCCATTGTGAAAAACATTGATATGGTTTGGACATTTTGTCCCATCCAAATATTCTGTTGAAATATGACCACCAATGTTTCAGGTGGGCCTAATGGGAGATGTTTGGGTCATAGTGGTGGATCCCTCATAAATGACTTGATGCTGTCTTCAGAGTAATAAGTGAGTGTTTATTAACTCATGAGAGAGCTGGTTGTTTAAAAGAGCTTGGCACTTTCTTCTTTCTTGCTTTTTCCCTCTCTCACCATGTGACATACTGGTTCCCTTCCCTTCCCTTCCCTTCTGCTTTGAGTAAAAGCTTCCTGAGGTCTCACAAGAAGCCAGGCAGTTACTGGTGCCATGATTCTATAGCACACGTAGAACGATGAGCCAAATAAAATTATTTTCTTTATAAATTTCCCAGCCTCAGGTATTCCTTTATAGCAATGCAAAATGAGCTCATACAGACATTACCGAGGTTTTTCAAAAATTTAAAAGTAGAGCTACCAGAAAATAAAGTGACCACACTTCTATATTTTCTTGCCTTTCTGCTTCCAGCCATGAAATGATGCAACACGAAGACCTTAGCCAGATGTGTGCCATTTGATCTTGGACTTCCCAGTCTCCAGAACTATAAGAAATAATTTACTCTCCTTAAAAAATCTAGTCTATAATATTCTATTACAGCAACACTAAAGAATCTAAGACAGTCTATTTCCTTATAAGTTAGACATGTATGCCAGGCTCAATGGCTCGTGCCTATAATCCCAGCACTATGGGAAGCCGAGGCAGGCAGATCATGAGGTCAGGAGACAGAGACCATCCTGGCCAACATGGTGACTCCCTGTATCTACTAAAATATGAAAAATTATGTGGGCATGATGGCACATGCCTGTAGTTGCAGCTACTCGGGAAGCTAAGGCAGGGGAGTCACTTGAATCCAGGAGGCGGAGGTTGCACTGAGCCAAGATTGCACCACTGCACTCCAGACTGGTGACATGGCAAAACTGTGTCTCAAAAGTTAAACATGTAGTTACCATCTGACCCAACAATTCCATTTCTACATGTTTAGAGAAATAAAAAATTACTTTCACCCCAAAATCTACATAAGAATGCTTATACCAGAATAATGCAAATTGGCATTAATTGAAGTGCATAGGTGATGGAATAGACAAACGTAGCCTACACAAACAAGGGAGTATTACTGAACAATGAAATGTGACACACACAACAACATAGATGAATTGCAAATGTGTTGTGCTGTAATAGAGATAGTCTCAAAGGTTACATATTTTAAGATTGTATTTATTTGACATTCTGGAAAAGGAGAAACTACAGGAATGGTAAACAGATCAGTCATTGTCAGAATTTGTGGTAGGAGGGGAAAGAAAAATAGGATGGATAAGTAATCGAAAAAAAAAGAAAAAACACAGGGAAGAATAAACAACTTTAAAGACTATTTCAAACCACAGGGAAACCACAGAATTATGAGGAGGGTAGATTTACTTGGCTATGAATACCTGGTGTGAATAATTCACATAATAGTAGATCAGTCTTTGGCCACAGTATGCAGTGTAAATTGAGAAATTCCTGTTGCTCAGTGGATGGAAGACTTAGAATGTGAGGTTGTGTTATAATTCTTTCATTTGCCCTTTACTGAAAGAGTGATAGATGCTGTCACATATTTCACAGAGAGAGTGAGCCTGGATTGGATATAGACTACATGATGTTTAAGTTTACTTATCAAGGTTCAAGAATGATAGGGATATAAAACAGGACTGGCAGAGTGCTAGATATGATGTAGATTAAACAAGTGAAGGATCCAAAAACTGGGAGGTAGATAGAGAATGGGTGGGTAAGAAACTCTTGATTTTGCCTCGCTAAGGAAGTAGAGAAATGTTAATCATATTACCCTCCATAAAATCTCTATTACAACATTTTCTAAACCTTAACTTTCATTTTTATACCCAGATATCTGGATGGGTCATTCCATGTACTCATTCAAGTGTTGATTCAAATAAATCTACACCTTTTCCTTTTTTTGCATTCTATTTAAATCTCTCTCTCCTTTTTTTTCTTTATTTTTTTTTATTTTGTTTATATTTTGAGACAGAGTCTAGCTCTGTTGCCCAGGCTGCAATACGGTCAGATGATCTTGGCTCACTGCAACCCCAGCCTCTTGGGTTCAGGCAGTTCTGCCTCAGTCTCCCAAGTAGCTGCGATTACAGGGGCCCAATAATTTTTGTATTTTTAATAGAGACAGGGTTTCATCATGCTGGTCAGGCTGGTCTCGAGTTCCAGACCTCAGGTGATTTACCCGCATCAGCCTCCCAAAGTACTGGGATTACAGGTGTGAGCCACTGTGCCAGGCCTTAAATCTCAAATTACACCCAGCGTTTCCTGTTCTTTTCCAGTCTTATTTTTCTTCTTAATGTTTGTTGTCAGTAAAAAACAGTTGTTTTTTTTTTTAATTCCATTTGCTTTGCTGCTGTATCTGTAGCATCTAGAACAATGTTAGGAAATACAGAAAAAAATTAGTGTATACTTAATTGAATTTGATTGTCCCAACTCTGCTGATTCTCTTCCTTCTGATGATAGTTTTAAGAGCCATAACCACTAAATACTTAGCATTTGAAGTCGTAAAAGAATTACACAGTTTACTTGAAGTAAATCTACAACTGATGTCCACATTGCTTCCCTCTGAGATGTTCCGCAATATGTTCTGCAACTGCTGACTGACAGCTTCACTTGCTTTCCACAAAAATAGCCAATGTCTGTGTGCTTAGACTACAGTTTTCTCTACTGAAATTTTCGTCCTTCTTTGTCTTTTGCCATATTAACTGTGAGAGCAAAATAAATAAATACATTAAGTTCATTTAAGATTTGAACTGAAAATGGGCTCCTATTCTCATACAGAAACTTTTTTTGTGTAATACTGATAAATATTTCCTTGTGACACAAGCTGGAGGCGCCTTTGAATAATCACTTTGTCATTTTGCCTGCAAAGTAGACCAAGAGACAGAGATTTGTATGCAGGAAGGGCATTGGGTCATCCTCCATCACAGTATGAGGAAAAACAAGAAGTTGGATTGAAAAAAGAGAAGAGAAGAGTTGGTTGCAGTAGGAACAGAAACTTCAGCCAGTCGCACAGGGCATATGAAATGAAGATGGATCTTCAGAGAAGTTCTGATCATGTAAAGGGTCTGGGCATCTCTAACCTCACATTAAACCATCATTGGAACCTGACCTCTCCCAAGTATGTATCATCACATCTTTGATGGTCCAATTCCCTTCAGCAAAAGGCATTTCTAAAGGACTCAGCTGCCAGCTATCTTCATGCAATACTTTCTGTTTCTAATAGATTGTCTCCTAGAGCCACACAAAACATCCACTACAAGCTTCATACTCATTTACAGAATTAACAAGAAATGATACGGTGGAAAGAAATTAGAAGTGCAAGGAAGAACAGAATTACCTTTTTTGGAGGTAAATTTAAGAGTGGGTATAAATGGAGCAGATGAATCTAGAAGATGTAATTTGGTTAATATTACTGTCTGATTATTGAAAAACAAAGTAGTTCTGCTGAAATAAGTAATTATAAGTATAGTATATACTAAATAATATATATATATTATTTGTAATCATTAATAAATACTTGGTACAATTAATTTTATTAAAATAGTCATATATATTCATAATGACACACTTTAAAATACATCTTAAAGCATATGCAGAAAAATAAGAACACCTAATTTCACTACCCAGATGGTAATCATTATAATTCTTTGGGTTATAATTCTTTTAAAGTGCTTACCTGGTCTTACCCTTTCTGTCTCTCTCTCTCATTTCCTATACACACTAAATATTTACATATATACAAAACAAAATATTTATCATTCACTCACAAAATTTTCATCATAACATATATATTGTTCAATAACAAGTGCACTTTATTTAACATGTTATGAACATTTTAATAACTTTAAATGTTCTTATAAAGCAATATTCTACTGGTTACACATTATTCTATTGCACAGAAGCACATTAATTACTGTATTTCACAATGTTATCATAATTTATTTAACTGATAAAATGCTGCTCTTGATGTAGACAGATAATACTTTAAATTCTTATTTTTGTTAAGCCTTGGGCAGATTTTACTGAAACACAGTTGCTAGAGAATATATGACAACTTGTTTTACACAACATGTTTATAATTCCTCAATATGTTTCTCAGCATGTAAGAGGCTTTGAGGCAGAATATATTCTAGAAGGTAATTAACACTTTAAAATGTTAAACCACTTAAACATATGATTATTTATATTGTTTATATTTTGGTGAATCCAATTTTGCATTGTTAAACAAATTTAGTAGTTACTAGCAACTTCCCTAAGATAAATATACACTGCTTCTATCTTCATTACTATAACTGAAGATAACAGATATGAAGCTTATTTTGCTCTATTTAAATATCCCCTTTAATAAAAAATACATAGGCCGGGCGCGGTGGCTTACGCCTGTAATCCCAGCACTTTGGGAGGCCGAGGCGGGTGGATCACAAGGTCAAGAGATCGAGACCATCCTGGTCAACATGGTGAAACCCCGTCTCTATAAAAAATACAGAAAATTAGCTGGGCATGGTGGTGTGTGCCTGTAATCCCAGCTACTCAGGAGGCTGAGGCAGAAGAATTGCCTGAACCCAGGAGGCGGAGGTTGCGGTGAGCCGAGATCGTGCCATTGTACTCCAGCCTGGGTAACAAGAGCGAAACTCCGTCTCAAAAAAAAAAAAAAAAAAAAAAAAAAAAAAAACATAATATATTTTAAATATTTAATTATGGGTAGTTATTAAAGGCACATTAATGAGAGTAAAGAAATCAGCAATACATTTTATAGTAATTCTTCACATTCTTTTATAGTGGAGTCATTTTGTACAGAAATAAGCTGTATCATTACAAATGAAATATACCACCTGGCATAATTAGTGTTATGCCTCTTCTTAATTTTTTAGTACATCCCAGAACTGTAGTACAGTGTTGTAATTTGCATTCTCATAGTTCAAACAGCTAGAAATTGATTTTTGAAATATCTTATCCTGATACCTGCCACGGACTTTTTAAAGACAGCATAGTTTGTAAAATCATGATGGAGCTCTATATATAAGTGGCTAAAATGTTCAGATACGTGTTCCTGACTCGCATAATCCAGTAAAAAGAAAATGGACTGTTATATTAAAACATAAACTCAGTACAACTAATCATTTTACTATATTAAACTATTCAAAGGTATGATTATAATAATATTCAGCAAAAGCACACAATTTTTTCTTCTAGTATGCCCTGGGACGATGGGAGGAATCCTACAAGGAATGAAGCATTCAACATACAAGACCTTATTAATTAACTAGAGAACAGTTCTCAGTAGGATAAATATAGCACTATAGCTATGAAATTTAAAGCGATGATGATTCTAATAAAACAAATGTCAAGAAATAGTGAATTTCTCACTTATAAGGCAGATTACTAAGAGTATTTTATTCTCTATCTTCCACCTTCTATTAAAACCACTCGTGATTATATAAGAACTAATATCACAAAAACCCTGAAATCTAAAGTTTAAACATAAACATAATGTATCTGTATCTGGAAAAAAATATTTTAAGGATATCAAATGAAGAAATTCTATTGATGGTTGACATAAACTAAGGTTTCACAATAATACACAGCTGGGAATGTGTAACCTTTGGTAAATAACCATTGTTTGACCATAGACCTGGTCATAATTTTATACTAAAACATTTAAACTCTTAATGAACAGGATATTTTCTCCTTGACCATTGACTCAAGTATATTGGGAAAACGGAAATTTATTGGGAGGTTTTAAATAAAGAAATATTTGCCTCTAAGAGTTTAATAAATATTTTCAAAAACGAACAGATAATTTTACTGTAGATAAATAGTGCTTATAAAGTAGAAATTAAAAAGGTGAGTTGGGTGCAGTGGCTCACGCCTGTAATCCCAGCACTTTGGGAGACTGAGGGCGGTGGATCATCTGAGGTCAGGAGTTCGAGACTAGCCTGGCCAACATGGAGAAGAGCCAACTCTACTAAAAATACAAAAATTAGCTGGGTGTGGTGGCACACACCTGTAATCCCAGCTACTGGGGAGGCTGAGGCACAGGAATCACTTGAACCCAAGAGGCAGAGGTTGCAGTGAGCCAAGATGATGCCACTGCACTGCAGACTATGTGACAGAGTGAGACTCCATCTCAAAGAAATAAAAAATAAAGAATTTACTGTGTCCAAATAAATTTCATCTCCTTACATTATAGGTATACATCTTTTGATATCTGTTGTTGGATCAATTCAATTGCATACGCTATCTAAAAATTTATTAGTCTTAATACATACTAGGCTTATTAAGCTTAAAACACTTCACACAATTAAAAGTATACAAACTTTTACTTTGATGTCATCAGAAAATACTTGATATTCAGTTGGATTTCAGGAATCCCTCATTTGCTATGGATCCTTAAAGTCCACCAAGATTAATTTAATAAAAGCTAGATATAGGAAGCTTGTTCAAGAGCTTTATTACAATAAGGGAAAAAATCATAATAAAAATGGATTTAATATTATATAATTTACAAATACTGTATGTCAGAATCCTTAATTAAAATTAAAAGAAAAAGAAAGCAGTACTAAATTATGAGCAACTGTTTCAGACTTTCGCTTAATAGAAAAGCCCACATAATTCCATAAAATAATTAATCGAAGCTCAGTGGTTTAGTGGAGACAAAAAACTAATCAAATAATTCAATGCCATCATTTTAGACATTTTATACTATTCTTTTTTGTTTGTTTGTTTGTTTGTTTTGGTTAGTCTTATTTATTTAGAGATATAAATATTTTCACATTTTGAACTTATCCATGTATCTCTTTTTTTTTTTCTTAATTGCATTTTAAGTTTGGGGGTACATGTGAAGAACATGCAAGATTGTTGCATAGGTACACATGTGGCAATGTGATTTGTTGCCTTCATCCCCATCACCTATATCTGGCATTTCTCCCCATGCTATGTCTCTCCAACTCCCCACTCCCCACTGATCCTCCCTTATTTCCCCCTGACAGACCCCAGTGTGTAGTGCTCCCCTCCCTGTGTCCATGTGCTCTCATTGTTCAACACCTGCCTATGAGTGAGAACACACAGTGTTTGATTTTCTGTTCTTGTGTCAGTTTGCTGAGAATGATGGTTTCCAGGTTCATCCATGTCCCTACAAAGGACACTAACTCATCGTTTTTGATGGCTGCATAATATTCCATGCTGTATATGGCCACATTTTCCCTGTCCAGTCTATCACTGATGGGCATTGGGTTGGTTCCAGGTTTTTGCTATTGTAAACAGTGCTACAATAAACATTTGTGTGCATGTGTCCTTATAGTGACATTTTATCCTATTCTTAAAAATGTAAACTCAATGAAATAATATTTTGCTATAAAATTAGTAAATACAATTTTTTGAAATATAATGACAATGTTTGCAGTGTTGACATAAATAATCTCATACATTACCAGCAGCAGTAATGTATAAATTTGGTAAAATAATTTGTTATAAAAGTATTTTGTTCTTTCACTTACTGAATTCATTTCTAAACCTCTTTTTTTTAATTGCATTTTAGGTTTGGGGATACATGTGCAGAACATGCAAGATAGTTGCATAGGTACACACGTGGCAGTGTGCTTTGCTGCCTTCCTCCCCTTCACCCACATCTGGCATTTCTCCCCACACTATCCCTCCCCAGCCCCCCCACAACTGTTTCTCCCCTATTCCCCCCAATAGACCCCAATGTGTAGTTCTCCCTTCCCTGTGTCCACCTGTTCTCATTGTTCATCACCCACCTGTGAGTGAGAATATGCAGTATTTTCTTTTCTTTTTTTTTATTTTTATTTATTTATTTATTTATTTATTTATTTATTGCATGGTTTTGGGGTATATGTGCAGAATGTGCAAGATAGTTGCATAGGTACACACATGGCAGTGTGTTTTGCTGCCTTCCTCCCCTTCACCCACATTTGGCATTTCTCCCCAGGCTATCCCTCCCCAATTCCCCCCCTGCTGTCCCTCCCCTATTCCACCCAATAGCCCCAGTGTGTAGTACCCCCTTCCCTGTGTCCCTGTGTTCTAATTTTTCCTCACCCTCCTATGAGTGAGAATATGTGGTATTCCATTTTCTGTTCTTGTGTCAGTTTGCTGAGAATGATGTTCTCCAGATTCATCCATGTCCCTACAAAGGACATGAACTCATCATTTTTGATTGCTCCATAATATTTCTTGGTGTATATGTGCCACATTTTCCCAGTCCAGTCTATCATCGATGGGCATTTGGGTTGGTTCCAGGTCTTTGCTATTGTACATAGTGCTTCAATGAACATTCTAAACCTCTTTTAAAGAGATCACTTGTATATTGTACAATATACAAAATATGTGTTTGCATTATTGTATTTGTACATTTATACTATATTATATTATTCACTACAAAAGTACTATTGCTTTGAATTATTTTATGCATATATGCTTAAATCTATACTATCTTATTTATTTTTTTCTAAGAAAATAAATCCAAGCAGTAAAATTGTAATGTGGATGAAAATATATATTACTTATGCGCATACCCCATACAAATATAACATAAATGCATGTATTTAAGTATATGGATGTGTACAGTCATATAATGCATAACAATAGTCAATGACGGACTGCATGTGTGACCATGGTCTCATAAGATTATAATACTGTATTTTTATGTGTATGTTTTCTATATTTAGATACATTAAGATGCACAAATACTTAGCATTGTGTTACAATTGCTTACAATATTTGGAACAGTAGCATGCTGTACAGATTTGTTTCCTGGGAGCAGTAGGCTATACCAGATAGCCAAAGTGTGATCTAGGTTTGTGTAAGTACACTCTATGATATTTGCACAAGGACAAAATTGGTGGACAGCACATTTATCAAAATTTATCTCCATAGTTAAGTGACATATGACAATTTTGTGAACATATACCATATAGATGTGTGTATATGTATATGTGTATCCACATATTTCTACTGTTCTGTGGGTGTATGTATGTACATTTAATCTATTCCTTCTCATTGAACTTCGCTTCTAATTTTTACAGCACTTTAATTGTACATATCACGTATGTAATTTTAAACAAATGACGAGTATAACATTCTTATTACATTTTAGTGTATAATGGTTTTATATTTGTTATACCAACCCATTTATCTTCTTTACAACTCCCATCACATACCCCATGGGATATCACAGTCAAACATGCATCCTTTCATATTCTTCTCAGCACTCACATAGTTTGGTAACATACATATACATCTAACAATTTTTAAATAATTTATATTGAAAACATTAAATGATATTACAATGTTTGTATCTTATTTTCTTACATAACCATTTTCTGGAAATCTGCCTATTACAACTGGTTTTGTTGCTTTAACTATTTGTTTTAAGACTGAATATTATTTTTTAATATGAATGTTATTCAATATTCTCAGATTTTTTAAATTTTGTGAGCAAATTTTTAATACTCATTCTTTAAATATATCCTTACTGTGTTATACTTCAATAGGATATATTCTCAAGAATGGGATGACTTGTTATAAAATATAGATATTTTTAAAATATGGACCAGGTGCAGTGGCTCATGCCTGTAATCCCAAGGTGGGTGGATCACCTGAGGTCAGGAGTTTTAGACTAGCATGGCCAACATGGTGAAACCCCATCTCTACTAAAATAGAAAATAAAAAATAATGAAATAAAATAAAAACTAGCTGGGTGTGGTGACAAGAGTCTGTAATCCTAGCTACTTGGGAGGCTGAGGCAGGAGAATTGCTTAAACCCAGGAGGTGGAGGTTGCAGTGAGCTGCGTTCATGCCACTGCACTCCAGCCTGGGTGACAGAGCAAGACTCTGTCTCAAAAAAAAAAAAAAAAAAAAAAAGAATTGCTTCACATTGTTTATCTCTTTCTCCTTTTTAGTATTCTACCCCATGCATTTGTTCCAATTGATATTGTCTCTTATACTAATATTGAGGCTATCAATATTTCCCTTTGTGCATTTATTTATATTTATTTCATATTTTAATTTTTTGTTGCCATGTTTTCAATTTCACTGACTTTCTATTTCCGGGCTTAATCTACCAATCAGAATAATTTAATTTTGGTATCATAATTTTATCTTTAGAATTTCCCGTTGGTTCTTTTTTTTATATCCTTATTACTCTTCTCATTATGTTCATTAAAAAAAATATTTGAGCATGCTAGGCATGGTAATTACACATATTTTAAGAAATATTTTCTATTTATCTCATCATCTATGTTATTTCTTGATTTGTTTTACCTGGGTGTAGAAGTGTTTTTAACCTCCTTCTTTGTATGTTTGGTAATTCTGGATTGGATGACAGACATTGCAAATGCTAAATATTTGGTTACCGGATTTTGTTGACAGACTTTTAACAATGTTGAACTATGTTCTCATAGTCTGTTGAGTTGCATAAAAGTCGTTTGATTAGGGCAAGTCTAGAGGAAGAATCGGCAGGGATTTTTGTTGTTGCTGTTTTTTGTTTTTGTCAAGAGCCAGACACTATATCAAGCTTTACAGAACATTTGATTTCTACCACTCTTTTATGGTAACACTGAAGTCTCTGTAGATAATATGTAACAAGTAAAAAGCCATTTTGCAATAAAATTTTAGTTACTAGAAAGTGATCGTTCAGATTGGTCCTTAATTTGCTGATACTCGGTCCAGAGTATTCTACTTTATGGGACTAATTTAGTTCAATTACTAAAACATGGGCTGTCTTGCATCTCACTAAATGCCTAAGTATTCAATGATGTTACTTTACTTTGGTTGCTAGGATTTGGAAGGAAACATGATACTGTTTGTCATATAGAAAATATTTTGACTTATATGTACCTGGAAATTATTCTTTTCTCAGAAATTTTTCTTTACCTATCCTTAGGGAGTTTCACCTTAACATGCAGATTGGCATTCAACTAAAGACTTCATTAATTCCTTCTGCAGATTTCTGGAGCTCTTTCTCTGTGTAACTCTTTCTTCATTGGTAATCTGTCCCAAAATATTCCAGCAATCTCAAATTTATACTACAAACACCACCTCCTCAAATAAAAAATAAGAAAATGTTAGCTACAACTCTTTTGGGTTGGCTCTTTCTGCCCAATTTATAAATAACCTGTAGGTAGAAAGAATTGTAGACAGTTACCTATTTTATTTCTTTAGCTCATAGTATTGACATTTGTCTAGTATCTAAAAATATCTTTTATCTGTTTTTAGTTATTTGTAGAGAGAAGCAAGACCTTTCCTCATAGTAGAAGTCATCTATGCAGTTTTTAAAAAGAAACTTTTTTATTTTTTTCAAGAAAGTCATTACCTGTATGTTTTTCCCCCGAGGAAAAAAACCTGAATAATTCTGAAAAAAAAAAAAAAATACGGAATAGATAGATTACTGTTTTCAAAATAGTCTACAAGAGGTCAAAGGTCTTGTAGAAGTTTTCTAGTGTTTTAGGATAGCAGAACACTACTTTTGAAGTATATGTTGGAAACCACTGCCATAGTAAAAAAAAATGCCTTTACACATAAATTTTGTATGTTACCTGTCAGAGAATTAAAACTACAATTACATATCTAAAAGATTAAAATTGTATTTAATATTCTTACTCTTTTTTCCATCTAGAAAGGTGTTCAGCAGGAGAATTTAAGAAGAAAATTTAAGTTTTAACAGTGACTTTAGCAAATTGTTTCTCATCTAGTCATTTTTATCTACTTTTTTTACTTTTTCCTAAAACAACCTTAATATTTTTAGTCATTTTTATTCCTCTTTTTTCATTTTCCATTTGCTATTGTTGTACTCTAGAATTTCAAATATGAAAAAAATTCTGTTATTATCACTCTCTTGAGAAAGATAACTGGTATGTAGTCAAAAACCTGTTTGGCAATGCAGTTAGAGATATAATCTCTCTTCTAAGCAAACCCTACTATTTTAGCAGAGAGTACCTACGGATTTAGGATGTAGCCATAGAGAGAAGTTAACAGTGTGATCTTGGTACATTTCTGAAATATACTTTTATCTAATTTAAATATTCAGATTTTGCTTGATAGCTGTATTAGCTTCTCCAGAGTAAAAAAAAAAAAAAAAAAAAAAAAAAAAAAAGGATGTCTTGTTTAATATCTAGAAAGAGATTTATCATAAGGAATTGGCTCACATCATTACAAAGGCTGACAAGTTCAAAACTTGTAACACATGCTGCGAGGGTTAAGACCCAGGAGGGCCAATGGCATAGTTCCAGTCTAAATGCTGGCAGGATCAAGACTCTGGAAAGCTAATGGTGCAGGCGAAGTCGAATGGCAGACTGCTAGAAAATTTCTTCATGCTCCCAGAGGCTGGAAATTTTCTTCCACTCAGGTATTTAACAATTTGGATGAGGCTAACCAACATTATGGAAGATAATCTGATTTACCTAAAGTTAAACAATTTAAATATTAATCTCATCCAAAAATACCCTACAGGTTGACACATAAAATTAACCATCACAAATGTTCTTTCCATAGGACTTATTAAAATGCCAACAAGAAGAGAAACAATTTCAAATTGATACAACTGATAAACTAACAAAGAAATGCCACTTTTATAGAACATAATAGAGAAGTAGTATCATTGGGAGGGGAAAGAGGAAATTTAAAAAATGCATTAGAATGGGGAACACTCAGGAAATTGAGATAATGGCAAACAGTAGTATGTTGTTTGTAATCTATCATTAAATCTCTACAGTGTCTTCCATAATTCCAAAGGCCTCACATAAAGAGAGCTGTGAAAACTCATGAGCACTAAGGACTTCAGATACTTCAAAGAATAATACATGAAAGTCGTACAATTAATGTGATAATTAGTTAGCAGTTTTAGTAACACAAGAAACATATTTTTCTAAACCATACCATTTGGTGTGAATATTCTCAAAGAGAAAGAAATATTATACACACAATAACTAAATAATTAAATTATATTAAAGGGAGTTCTTGTTTTACCTACCAACACACAGAAATTAGATTTATTTATGTATTTATATTTTTTATTTACAGCTTTTTTTCTGAAGCTCTTTTATCAGCCTTAAAGTAAGAGTCAAAAAATGAGTGTGTTCCTTTTCTTAACTAGGGTCCCTTTTCTCTTGCTTGTTTGCTATTAAATTGCATAAATTTCTTACATATTTTGCATACTAACCTATTATCAGATATATGATTCACAAATATTTCTTCTCAATCTGTGGATTGTCTTTTCATACTGTTGCTTATTTGTGGTGCAGAAGATCTGCAGTTTAATGAAATTCTACTATTTTTTATAAATTTATCATTTTTGGCTTTTGTTGTTGTGTGTTTAGTATCATATCCAAAAATCATTGCCCAAACCAATGTCAAGAAGCTTTTTCCTGTAGTTTCTTCAAGTAGTTTTATGGTTTTAGGTCTTATGTCTAATACTTTAATAGATTTTCAGTTGATTTTCGTATGTGGTGCAAGGGTTCAAATTCATTCTTATATGTGTAGATGACCAGTTTTCCCAATACTATGTATTGAAAATACTATCCTTTCTCCATTATGTGTTCTTGGCACCCTTGTCAAAAATCAGTTGACCATACAAGCATGAATTTCTGGGCTGTCTAATTTTTTCTTTTGGCTTTTATGTCTGTTTTTAATGCCAGTGTTATGCTGTTTTGTTTTCTATAACTTTGTAATACGTTTTGAAGTCAGAAAAGGACAGAGAACCTGAATAGACATTTTACTAAAGAAGACATACAAATAACTAAAAACTGTAGGAAAAGGTGTTCAATATAACTACTGATTGGAAAAATCCAAGTAAAAATTACAATTAGATATCACGTCACCTCAGTTAAAATGGCCATTATCAAAAAGACAAAATGCAATACATACTGATGAGAATCTGGTGGAAAGATAACACGTGTATACTGTTGGTGGGAATGTAAATTGGTACACTCATTATAGAAAACAGTATAGAAATTCTTCAAAAAGTTAAAGATACAGCTCTTAGAAGATCCAGCAATTCCACTTCTGGTGTATATCTAAGAAGTGATATAATAAGGATATAATGAGTCAAATTAATATTTGCACTCCTATGTTTACATTGTAGCATTATTCACCATTTCCATTACCATTGATAGATGAATGGACAAAGAAAATGCAAGATACTTAGGTAGGGAGGTAGGTAGACAAAATGGAATATTATTTGGCTTTAATAAAGAAGAAAATCCTGATATTTATGACAACATGGATGAACTGGAGGACATTACACTAAGTAAAATAAGCCAGACACAAAAGGTCAAATACTGTATGAACTGACTTATATGTGGAATCTAAAATCATCAAACTCAGAAGCAGAGATTTCAAGTGGTGGTTATCAGAGCTGAGGAAATGAAAATGGGGAGATGTTAAGGGTTACAAAGTTTTAGTTATGCAAAATAATATGTTCTGAAGGCCTCCTGTACACCCATTAACAATAATGACTTATATATTTAAAATTTGCTTAGATGGTAGATCTTAAGTGTTTTCATCAAAAATAAAAATAAATGAAATTGTGTGAGGGGATGCATGTTAATTATCTTGATTGTGGTGATTATTTAATACTATAACACATCTATCAAAACATCAAGATATACTCATTAAATATATACAACTTTGATTTGTCAATTGTACCTGACTAAAGCTGAAAGAAATGAATTAGTGTGTTATTTAGTGATCTGTAAGAAATTCTCCCCAGCTACCTTGTTTTATTTTTATCTTTTCCTTCAGGATACTTAGAACGTATAAAATTCCTATGCTCCCTAGATTCTAACCCACCACCCTCAAAGCTAAGTTTTTTATCCAGTTATTCAGTAATTATGAATATTTTAGTTCAGCTATGCAACTACACTGAGTGAAACTGGAAGAATAAAGAAGTAGGATCTTGTTCTTTTGCATCAAACATGGCACATTACCAGCACTCTGCAGGTAGTGAAAAGGTAATTAAGCCACATCCATTTTTACAGGCTACTAAAACACTCCTTTGAAAAATGTCTCTCATTATATTTCATTAAACTACGAAAAATACTAAAATGACTTCTAATTCATTTGTATTATTTCCTAATTCTTTTGGAATAACCAGTAAAATATTTTTAAAGCTTTAATATTGCAATTTATTATTTTATTTGAAACAATACAAAGAACTATACAAACACTAGAGAGAGTCAATGAGGCTAGAACAATAACAAATAGATGTCAATATAAATATACAAAGCCTGAAAACACACATTTGAATGTATCATAAATGATACATAAATAATACATTCAAATGGGTGTTTTCAGGCTTTGTATATGAATGTATATGTATATGTATCTCATAGCAATATGAAAACATTCAGGTAAGTGTTATTGAACATTAAGTGCAACCATGTGATTATTCAGGAACAGTTAAATTTTTCATTGCCCATCCAAGTAAGTGCCACATTGAGTATTCAGTATGTTTGAATGTGCAGTCTCTCACAAAATACTCTTTCTTCAAACCATAATGTTATACGTTAACTTACTACAGGGCTTTTAAATATTATATTAGAATGTAATTCTCTGCATATTGTATTTGGGATTTGGTGCTATGAGCCATGTGATGCTCTTACACAGTGGTGCCTGGATCGATGGACCTAAGCTTTACTTTCCCACTGCAAAGGAATTGTAGAGTAGAGGTGTTTGCTTCTTGCATGACTGTCTCTTATTTAAAATGTTTTATTTTGATAGTAAATCTCAGTGGCATTAAAAGTGATCCAAAAGTTAAATATTGTAAAAGATTTTCAAAATTAACAGCAAGATTAACAAAATTTACTTAAAACAGTAGGTGGCATTTATTATTTTCCTCTTTTTATTTTCCTTTAGACCTCCTAGAATTTCCGAGACAGCTCTATTTATCTAGTCTACAGAGATACTGGGGGCATTCCAGTCTTTATTAGGAAGGAATGGGCATCTTCCTTTTGCCGAAGTTAGCTTTTGGAAAACGTGTCAGGAATTAACTGTCCTTTTGCTATAAAATCCTGGGTTTCATTAAAAAGAAAATGAATTCTAATTCCCTTAAATATGTTAAATAGCAAAACTCTAACATGCGTCCCTTAAAATAGCCATAATATGTGTCAGCACTGACAGTAGAGAATAAACATAAGGGAACCTGCATCAAGATTCTTACTACTCCCAGAAGTTATAGTAGAAACAGGGAGGGGAAAAGGCCCTAAAGTGCTTATGAATATGAAATCAAGAAGGAGTGAATAACACAATGTCATTTGCAATCACTTTCTGTGATGGATAATATGATGTACCACCCAGACTACTCCAGCAGGACTGAAAAGCTCATTCCAGCACCTTCTGAAAACATGAGCAGCTACATCTCTCCTTACAACTTTCTTTTAGCTAGACAATTTGTGCTCAGGTCATGACCTCTTCCAACATGGAAACCTATTCATTGTCAGTATAAAACTATAAAGTCGTAGCTCCTTTGTCTCAAGGCAAGATGACTCTGAAGGGTCATTCCAGCTCAAGCACCTCTCCTGAAACAATATGAGGCAATCCCATGACTGCATTAAAGTTTAACTTCTTCCTCTGCCCGATTCTAGAGACTTTACATGTTTAAAATGTTGATATTGAGGGTGCTGCCCAATGCGGTTCCCACATGCAAAATTCATCTCCGTTTCTTTTCAAGGAATCCTGACTTAAGTCAATTGGCATAATCAAATCTAAGTAAACATATTTTATTTTTTGTTTATATATATTTTTTTAATTTTTAAAATTTTTATTGCATTATAGGTTTTGGGGTACATGTGCAGAACGTGCAAGATAGTTGCATAGGTACACACATGGCAGTGTGTTTTGCTGCCTTCCTCCCCTTCACCCACACTTGGCATTTATCCCCAGGCTATCCATCCCCCGCCCCTCCCCCGCTGTCCCTCCCCCATTCCCCCCAATAGACCCCAATGTGTAGTAGACCCCCTCCCTGTGTCCATGTGTTCTCATTTTTCTCACCCGCCTATGAGTGAGAATATGCGGTATTTCCTTTTCTGCTCTTGTGTCAGTTTGCTGAGAATGATGTTCTCCAGATTCATCCATATCCTTACAAAGGACAAAAACTCATCATTTTTGATTGCTGCATAATATTCCATGGTGTATATGTGCCACATTTTCCCAGTCCAGTCTATCATCGATGGGCATTTGGGTTGGTTCCAGGTCTTTGCTATTGTAAACAGTGCTGCAATGAACATTCGTGTGCATGTGTCCTTACGGTAGAACGATTTATAGTCCTTTGGATATATACCCAGTAATGGGATTGCTGGGTCAAATGGAATTTCTATTTCTAGGTCCTTGAGGAATTGCCACACTGTCTTCCACAATGGTTGAACTAATTTACACTCCCACCAACAGTGGAAGAGTGTTCCTATTTCTCCACATCCTCTCCAGCATCTGCTGTCTCCAGATTTTTTAATGATTGCCATTCTAACTGGCATGAGATTGTATCTCAATGTGGTTTTGATTTGCATCTCTCTAATGACCAGTGATAAGCATTTTTTCATGTGTTTGTTGGCCTCATGTATGTCTTCTTTTGTAAAGTGTCTGTTCATATCCTTTGCCCATTTTTGAATGGGCTTGTTTGTTTTTTTCCTGTAAATCTGTTTGAGTTCTTTGTAAATTCTGGATATCAGCCCTTTGTCAGATGGGTAAACTGCAAAGATTTTTTTCCCATTCTGATGGTTGCCAATTCACTCTAGTGACTGTTTCTTTTGCCGTGCAAAAGCTGTGGAGTTTGATCAGGTCCCATTTGTCTATTTTGGCTTTTGTTGCCAATGCTTTTGGTGTTTTGGTCATGAAGTCCTTGCCTACTCCTATGTCCTGAATGGTTTTGCCTAGATTTTCTTCTAGGGTTTTTATGGTGCCAGGTCTTATGTTTAAGTCTTTAATCCATCTGGAGTTAATTTTAGTGTACAGTGTCAGGAAGGGGTCCAGTTTCTGCTTTCTGCACATGGCTAGCCAGTTTTCCCAACACCATTTATTAAACAGGGAATCCTTTCCCCATTGCTTGTTTTTGTCTGGTTTCTCAAAGATTATATGGTTGTAGATATGTTGTGTTGCCTCCAATGCCTCTGTTCTGTTCCATTGGTCTATATCTCTGTTTTGGTACCAGTATCATGCTGTTTTGATTACTGTAGCCTTGTAGTATAGTTTGAAGTCTGGTAGTGTGATGCCTCCCGCTGTGTTCTTTTTGCTTAGAATTGACTTGGCTATGTGGGCTCTCTTTTGGTTCCATATGAAGTTCATGGTGGTTTTTTCCAGTTCTGTGAAGAAATTCAATGGTAGTTTGATGGGGATAGCATTGACTGTGTAAATTACTTTGGGCAGTATAGCCATTTTCATGATATTGATTCTTCCTAACCTTGAACATGGAATGTTTCTCCATCTGTTTGTGTCCTCTCTTATTTCATTGAGCAGTGGTTTGTAGTTTTCCTTGAAGAGGTCCCTTACGTTCCTTGTGAGTTGTATTCCTAGGTATTTTATTCTCTTTGTAGCAATTGTGAATGGCAGTTCATTCTTGATTTGATTCTCTTTAAGTCTGTTATTGGTGTATAGGAATGCTTGTGATTTTTGCACATTGATTTTATATCCTGAGACTTTGCTGAAGTTGCTTATCAGTTTCAGGAATTTTTGGGCTGAGGTGATGGGGTCTTCTAGGTATACTATCATGTCGTCTGCAAATAGAGACAATTTGGCTTCCACCTTTCCTATTTGAATACCCTTTATTTCTTTTTCTTGCCTGATTGCTCTGGCTAGAACTTCCAGTACTATGTTGAATAGGAGTGGTGAGAGAGGGTATCCTTGTCTAGTGCTGGATTTCAAAGGGAATGCTTCCAGTTTTTGCCCATTAAGTATGATATTGGCTGTTGGTTTGTCATAAATAGCTTTTATTACTTTGAGATATGTTCCATCAGTACCGAGTTTATTGAGGGTTTTTAGCATAAAGGTCTGTTGAATTTTGTCAAATGCCTTCTGTGCGTCAATTGAGATAATCATGTGGTTTTTGTTTTTGCTTCTGTTTATGTGGTGAATTACATTTATAGACTTGCGTATGTTGAACCAGCCTTGCATCCCCGGGATGAATCCTACTTGATCATGATGGATAAGTTTTTTAATGTGCTGTTGCAATCGGTTTGCGAGTATTTTAATCTGAGATGTTTAAGCTGGTTCCTCTATCAGCCAGCTGGTAAGGACAACATCCTTATTAGCAGGAGATGGAGTATTGCAATTATAGCAGTGCAATTGTTAAAACTCTCACCTTTAATAAATTGGGATGGTATGCTGATACAAGTTAATGCACTCCAAATTTCAGTATCTCGGGCTTTTAAGTGGCTAACAAAGTGTTAGTTAGAAGGAAATTGAATGATATGTTTAAGCTGAGTGACATTGATGCATCAGAGAAGACCAATAAAATGGTATGGGTGATTAATAACCAATGAAAGTCAAGTGTAAAATTCAGAGGGCCTCTGTGGCAGGTTAAAAAGAGACTCTTATTCCCTAAAGATAGAGGGCAGGAAGAAAACCCTGCAAATCAGTCCCAAGAATCAATTATAGTATTATAATTATTACAGTAGCAAAAAGCTTTCCAGAGGAGGTTGAATTCATAGCCAACAAAGGCTATGTTAATGCCAATGATAGATTCCTGGTTGGAAAAAATTGGGACCCTAAGTCTTGAGTTGAAGACATTTTCATTGATGAACTAAAAATCATTAAACCCAGATCCCCTGAATACTCTGGGCTTGAAGAAGATGCCCATTTCTTCGTAATAAAGACTAGAATTCTCCACTGTCTGAAACTGATAAAGTAATTTCCACCTCACATGGTGTCTTGAACACTCTTAAGCATTTAAACTCAGCTCCTTTTTTAGCTTACACACTGGGGAAGTGCTAGGCATCTTAAGAAAAATAAGCAACTATATCTCAAAGGGACCCAAGGACACCTCTCAACAAACTTCTAATGAGTTCATCAATATCTAATCAATATACAATTAGTCCTTTGTATTCACAAGCTCCCCATCCAAAGATTCAACTAACTGCAGATTGAAAATACGACAAAAATACAATAAAAAATAATACTGTACAAATTTTAAAAATAGTATAACAAGAATTTACACAGCAATTACATTGTGTTAGGTATTATAAGTAATCTAGGGATGATATAAAGTATTTAGGATGACGTCCATAGATTATATGCAAATGCTATGCCATTTTACCTAAGGGATTTGAGCATCTGCAGATGTGGGTATCCAGGGGAGGTCCTGGAACAAATCTACCGTGGATACCAGGGATGACTGTATATTGGAAGAAGTTAGAAGAGTGTGATTGGGTCTATATCCCAAGGGTCCTGTATCAAAGAAGGTAGAACATGAGATTAAATAAGAGGTGGCCAGTTTGTTGGTAAAGGATAACTTCCCAAAAGGATTTGACACTTTGATGAAAACTTCAGAAAACAATGTTAACATACATTGATTGATTTCTTAGAAGTTCTGAGAAGAGGGTAGTGTGTTATAGGTAAAGTATAAATGCCAAAACTACCAGATGTTGCAAAAAAGAGTTTAAACATTTACAAAAGTGGTAAAGCTACTAAATATACTATGTAAGGCCAGAAAATTCACCATTTAACCATATTCTGAGGAAGAGCCTGAAAGGCCCCTCGTTTACCAAGGTAGTATGTAGTATCCTGGTGAGAGAAATATCATCCTCCTGAAGAAACTCAATGTCACCTTCCCTCAACTGGGAGGACTTATGAGTAATAAATACTGTTACAGAATTGCATTCCCTGATGGCACAAAGGGTAATAGAATATTGAAAATGTACAGACCAATGGCAGTATTTAATCATCAGAAACAGGATGGAACCAATTGCCATAACTAGTGGCAAAATCAGAACGGCAACCTACAGGCCATGACTCTCAGAGAGTTATGGAGGTGGTTAATAGACAGTAGCATCTTTAGGTGGGCAGCTGACAAAGGTTTCTCCATATGTGCAATCAAAAGAAATTAAGTATGGATGGTCAGTAGACTGAGGGGAACATCTCCAATCAAATGCAATGGATGAATGGATGCCATTGTTTCTGACCCAGTTTCTGAACTTAAGCCAGTTTTCACATATGGAGCCCATTGAGATAAGGAAAGAGAGAGGAGGATGTGGGAGGAAAGAAAAAGAGAAGTCGCATCTCCCACACTTAAGAATATTGTTACAATTCACAAAGTGGCATGTATACCCTGCTGAGTATGTCCAGACCAGGAAAGTGTTCTGCAGTAGAGAAAAGCTGGAAAATGTAAAAGCTGTACCAACCTGGCTGATTCTCATACAGAGGTTTGGGTAATGGGGAGTGATTCTTTGTTATTTATAATAGTGGAGAGTTATGCAACATTAAAAAAAAAAAAAAAAACCTCTGTTTCTAGCATATTACTTGTCCCTGGCATAGAAGAAATACTTAACCATAAGAAATTGAATGGTCATTTGCCCTGCAAATCATGAGCTGAGTTCTGTCAGACCCTTCATATTATAAGCAAGGAAGGCCTAGTAGAAATATATTATAGCATGGAAATACATCTAAAATCAGGAGTGTGTGTTGATCCAGACCCTTGTTACACCCATCACTGGTATACCAGTCCCTCTCTCTCTGCCCACAGTCTCTCTGCCTACATTTATAACAATATAGGAATTTGTCTCATCCAACTTATGGAAGTTGAGCTTAATCAGCTGCTGTACTACAGCCCTAGTCAGTAGTAGTCCTGAAAGTGAAAAAGCTTCATTCAGTTTTAATACCAACTGGAGAAGCAGAGGTGACAATTTATCCCACTTCCCTTCTTTTTCTAAGTTTCTCTTGGATTACAGACCTACAAAAGTCACATGAAAGATGTATGAAATTTGTGATAGGGTGGAATAGATTAAGATAGAACAAGAGGTGGACCATAGTGGACGCTGTGGTGCAGAATACAGAGATCTCCTTCAGATCTCTCACCAATGATTCCCTGCGGAGTGCCTCTCCATGAATTGCCTTAAGTCAAAGACAGCTGCCTGTTCAAGGTAATATTTCTACCCTGAAGAAACCCATATCCATGACTGGTATTTACAAGGATATCAAAACCTTATCCCTGTGCTTCAAGGTTGGATAACAGTGAAAGACCATCTCAGATGCAGAGTTCACTATGGATATGCTGAGGCTTTTGTTAAGACCGAATCACAGGTTGCCTTTTCTCTGCCTAGATTTCCTTCCTTCACTCCAATACAGATGTTAATATCAAGGGCAATGGTAAATCAAACTTCTTCATACAAGTTTTCATCTCATAGTCTGTTTCCTGCACCAAATATAATGCATAATCCTTACAAAAAATCAGAGTATTTTTATCAGCTAATATATTAGTATAATAATTAATTTCAGTTCATTCCAATGTGTAGGCCTTAATTGGTCAACAGGATGGTGCAGACTTGTTTAAATCTGGAAAAACATGGATAATTCTAGTACAGTATTAGCAATAAAGAATTGAAACTGGAGTTCTGATCCAGCAAAAAGCTGTTGTCTCTGGCAATCTCTCCTGTATATCTGGAGTACTTTATTTATGATGGACTATGGTGATCACAATTAAACATAAAGGATGATTTCTGGCACACTAAAATATTTATTGTACACTATACTTCTCCAGGATAATGCCATTTCCCCTCACAATAGTCTATACTGTGACATATTTCTTGCCTTTCCCCAATCCCAGACATGCATTCATAGTCCTCCAAGAACAGGAAAATAATTCCCAGTTATCTTGATCTGTTTGCATTGCTATAGCAAAAGAACATAGATCATAGATTGGGTAGCTTAAACAACATTTATTTCCCCAGTTCTGGAGACTGGGGATTTCAATATCAAGGCACCAGTAGATTTCATGTCTGGTGAAGGTCCACTTTCTGGTTCAGATATAGCTATCCTCTTGCTGTGTTCTAACATAGCAGAAGAAACTCGAGAGCTCTATGGGTCTCTTTTATAAGGGTGCTAATCCTGTTCATGTGGGCTCCATCGTTATGACCTTCCAAAGGCCCCACTTCCTAATATCATCTTATTGGGGGATGAGGATTTTAGCATATGAGTTTGGGGGAATGCAAATGTTCAGTTCATAACACCAGCTCAAATAATTTTCCACTCAAGAATTCAGGATGCCTTTTTTTTTTTTTTTTTGCATATATTTTTCTTGGTGCCTACAAGTTCTATACCATTATATTGGACTAATCTTGGTACTATTTGCATTATTTCATGTTGTCTTCAAGAAAGACATTAAGATAGGGCACTATCACAGGTGATGCTCTCTTGAAAGCCCAACTCCTGTCAGGAGGTCAACCAGCACAAAAAAAAATAGTGCATTAACCAACCAAAACTAAGGACCTTCACAGAGTCCATTTCACCCCTCTGTGACTTCCACAAGAGCAGATGTTGATCTCCATAGCTAAGAGATCTGTAGATTATTCACATCATAGGACACTGTGCAGATAAACCCCAGTATCAGCATGGAACCAGGTAGACCTGCTAGGTTGCTAGATCCAGAAGAGAGATAACAATCACTACAGCTCTGCTCTCTGGAAGTCACCTCCCTAGGAAGGGGGAAGAGTACTAGATCAAGGGAACCTTCTGTGGGACAAAGAAACTAAAGAGTAGTATCGAGTCCTAGATCTTCCCTCTGACATAACCTACCCAAATGAGAAGGAAACAAAAACACAATTCTGGTAATATGACAAAACCAGGTTCTTCAACACCCACCCAAAATTACACTTGCTCACCAGCAATGGATCCAAACCAAGAAGAAATCCCTGATTACCTGAAGGAGAATTCAGGAGAATAATTATTAAGGCAATGAAGGAGGTACCAGAAAAAGAGGAAGTCCAATTTAAGGAGATCAAAAAATAAAAGTACAAGAAATAAGGGGGAAAATCTTCAGTGAAATAGACAGCATAAATAGAAAATAATCACAACTTCAGGAAATAAAGAACACACTTAGAGAAATGCAAAATGTTCTGGAAAGTCTCAGCAATAGAATTGAGCAAGCAGAAGAAAGAACTTCAGAGCTTGAAGACAAGGTTTTTTGAATTAACCCAATCCAAAGACAAAAAAAAAAAAAAAAAAAAAAAAAAAGGAATAAGAAAAAAATGAACAAAGCCTCCAAGAAATTTGGGATTATATTAAGCAACAAAACAAGAATAACTGGTGTTCCTGAGGAAGAAGAAAAATTCAAATGGTTGAAAAACATATTTGGGGGAATAGTTGAGGAAATCTTCCTCAGGCTTGCTAGAGACCTAGACATCCCAGTACAAGAAGCTCAAAAAACACCTGGGAAATTTATCACAAAATCATCAGCTAGGAAGATTATCATCAGTCTTTTTAAAGTCAAGATGAGGGAAAGAATCTTAAGAGATGTGAGCTCAGTACTCTTTCAGACCACAGTGAAATGAAATTGGAAATCACCTCCAAAAGGAACCTTCAAAACCATGTGACTACATGGACATTAAATAACCTGCTCCTGAATGATCATTGGGTCAACAATGAAATCAAGATGAAAATTTAAAAATTTATTCAATCTGGATTACAATAGTGACACAACCTATCAAAAACTCTGAGATACATCAAAGGCAATCTAAGAAAAAGGTTCATAGTTTTAAATGCCTACATCAAAATGTCTGAAAGATATTGATTCTTCCTAACCACGAACATGGAATGTTTCTCCATCTGTTTGTGTCCTCTCTTAATTCATTGAGCAGTGGTTTGTAGTTTTCCTTAAAGAGGTCCCTTATGTTCCTTGTGAGTTGTATTCCTAGGTATTTTATTTTCTTTGTAGCAATTGTGAATGGCAGTTCGTTCTTGATTTGGTTCTCTTTAAGTCTGTTATTGGTGTATAGGAATTCTTGTGATTTTTGCACATTGATTTTATATTCTGAGACTTTGCTGAAGTTGCTGATGAGTTTCAGGAGTTTTTGGGCTGAGGTGATTGGGTCTTCTAGGTATACTATCATGTCGTCTGCAAATAGAGACAATTTGGCTTCCACCTTTCCTATTTGAATACCCTTTATTTCTTTTTCTTGCCTGATTGCTCTGGCTAGAACATCCAGTACTATGTTGAATAGGAGTGGTGCCCCCATCAAACTACCATTGAATTTCTTCACAGAACTGGAAAAAACCACCATGAACTTCATATGGAACCAAAAGAGAGCCCACATAGCCAAGTCAATTCTAAGCAAAAAGAACACAGCAGAAGGCATCACACTACCAGACTTCAAACTATACTACAAGGCTGCAGTAATCAAAACAGCATGGTACTGGTACCAAAACAGAGATATAGACCAATGGAACAGAACAGAGGCATCGGAGGCAACACAACATATCTACAACCATATAATCTTTGAGAAACCAGACAAAAACAAGCAATGGGGAAAGGATTCCCTGTTTAATAAATGGTGTTGGGAAAACTGGCTAGCCATGTGCAGAAAGCAGAAACTGGACCCCTTCCTGACACCTTACACTAAAATTATCTCCAGATGGATTAAAGACTTAAACATAAGACCTGACACCATAAAAACCCTAGAAGAAAATCTAGGCAAAACCATTCAGGACATAGGAGTAGGCAAGGACTTCATGACCAAAACACCAAAAGCATTGGCAACAAAAGCCAAAATAGACAAATGGGACCTAATCAAACTCCACAGCTTCTGTATGGCAAAAGAAACAGTCACTAGAGTGAATCGGCAACCATCAGAATGGGAAAAGATCTTTGCAGTTTACCCATCTGACAAAGGGCTGATATCCAGAATTTACAAAGAACTCAAAAAGATTTACAGGAAAAAAACAAACAAGCCCATTCAAAAATGGGCAAAGGATATGAACAGTCACTTTACAAAAGAAGACATACATGAGGCCAACAAACACATGAAAAAATGCTCATCATCACTGGTCATTAGAGAGATGCAAATCAAAACCACATTGAGATACCATCTCACACCAGTTAGAATGGCGATCATTAAAAAATCTGGAGACAGCAGATGCTGGAGAGGATGTGGAGAAATAGGAACACTCTTACACTGTTGGTGGTAGTGTAAATTAGTTCAACCATTGTGGAAGACAGTGTGGCGATTCCTCAAGGACCTAGAAATATAAATTTCATTTGACCCAGCAATCCCATTACTGGGTATCTATCCAAAGGACTATAAATTGTTCTACCGTAAGGACACATGCACACGAATGTTCATTGCAGCACTGTTTACAATAGTAAAGACCTGGAACCAACCCAAATGCCCATCGATGATAGACTGGACTGGGAAAATGTGGCACATATACACCATGGAATATTATGCAGCAATCAAAAATGATGAGTTTGTGTCCTTTGTAAGGACATGGATGAATCTGGAGAACATCATTCTCAGCAAACTGACACAAGAACAGAAAAGGAAATACCGAATATACTCACTCATAAGTGGGTGAGAAAAATGAGAACACATGGACACAGAGAGGGGGTCTACTACACACTGGGGTCTATTGGGGGAATGGGGAAGGGACAGCGGGGGGGGGGCTGGGGAGGGATAGCCTGGGGATGAATGCCAAGTGTGGGTGAAGGGGAGGAAGGCAGCAAAACACACTGCCATGTGTGTACCTATGCAACTATCTTTCACGTTCTGCACATGTACCCCAAAACCTATAATGCAATAAAAATTAAAAATAAAAAAAAATGTCTGAAAGAACACAAATAGACAATCTAAGGTTATGCCTCAAGAAACTAGAAAAACATGAACAAACCAAACCCAAACCCAGCACAAGAAAGGAAATAACCAATCAGAGCAAAAGTAAATGAAATTGAAATAAACAAACAAAAACACACAAAACACACACAAAAATAATACAAAAGATAAATGGGGAAAAAAATCTGGTTCTTTGTAAAGATAAATAAAAGTAATAGACCATTCAACAAATGGTGCTGGAATCATTGGCAAGCAACATGTAGGAGAATGAAACGGGTTCCTCATCTCTCACCTTATACAAAAATCAACTCAAGATAGATCAAAGATTTAAATCTAAGACCTGGAACTATAGAAATTTTAGAATATAACCTATCTTCTATCAGAAAAACCTATCTAGACATATGTTTAGGCAAGGGTTCCATGACTAAGAACCCAAAAACAAATGCAATAAAAACAAAGATAAATAGCTGGGATTTAATTAAGCAAAAGAGTTTTTGCATGGCAAAAGGAACAGTCAGCAGAGTAAATAGACAACTCACAGAGTGGGAGAAAATCTTCACCATCTATCTGACAAAGGACTAATATCCAGAATCTACAATGAACTCAAACAAACTAGCAAGAAAAAAACCGAACAATTCCATCAAAACATAGTCTAAAGATATGCTTAGACAATTCTCAAAAGAAGATATACAAACATGAAAAAATTCTCAATATCACTAATGATTAGGGAAATGCAAATTAAAACCACAATGCTATACCACCTTACTTCTGCAAGAATGACCATAACAAAAAAAAAAAAAAAATCAAAAGATAAGAGCTGTTGGCAAAGATGCAGTGAACAAGGAACACTTCTACACTGCTGGTGGGAATGTAAACTAGCACAACCACTATGGAAAACAGCATGGAGATTTCTTAAACAGCTAAAAGTAGAACTACCATTTGATCCAACAATTCCACTACTAGGTATCTATCCAGAGGAAAAGAAATCATTATATGAAAAAGAAAAGTTACTTGCACAAAGATAATAGCAACACAATTCACAATTGTGAAAATGTGGAACCAATCCAAATGTCTGTCAATCAATGAGGGGATTAAGAAACTGTGGATAAAGAAACTTAAATGATTTTAGGTTTATTATTGGCTGCAAGGTTAATGTCTTTTAAAAAGTTTTAATTCTATTTAATAGCAAGAAATAATTGAAAAATGACATCTTAAAATTACCATTCCAAGTAGTATTTAAAAGCATTTAGAAATAAATTTAACCTAAAACATAGAAGACATACTTATTAAAAAGTTTAAAACATACTTGAGATAAATTAAAATCTAAATAAATTGGAAAATACACCACTTTTATGGATTAGAAAACTTGATGTTATCAAGATGTCTTTTCTCCACAAATGGATTTATATATTCATTGCAATCCCAATCAAAATAATAACAGATTTTTTTTTTTTTTTTTTTGGAAATCGACAAACTGATTCTAAAATGTGCATTTAAATGCAAAAAAACCTAGGAAAACAAAACTTTTTGGAAAATAAAATATATAGACAATTTATTCTACTGACTTTAAAACTTACTATTAAGCTACATTAATCAAGATAGTATTATCTTGTATAACAATTAATAGATATATTAATAAAATAAAACACAAATTGTGGAAATAGTTTTACTCTTGGCCAACTGGGTTTTAGTGAAAATGCCAAAACAATTTGAAGGAGAGCAGAATGTATTTTGCATAAATAATGCTAAAATAACTCAATGTTTATATGGGCAAAGTATACTTTAACTAGTAATATATAACATACAAAAATTAATTTGAAAAGAATAACAGGCCTTGGTATTGAACCTAAAATTCTAATGTAGAATATATATACAACCCTCTGGAAAGCAGTTTTTAGACAGGACACAAAAACACTAGCCATTGAAGAAAAGCTGATAAATTGCACTTTACCAAATTTAAAACATCTGCTCATTCTTGAGAAGCTCTCAGAAAATGAGAAGAAAATATTTAGATTAGAGGAAAATACTTACAATAAGTATATTTGAAGAAGTATTCGGTTGATGCAAAAGTTTCTGTGGTTTTTGCCATTAGAAGTAATGCCATTAAAATCGGATTACTTTTGCAACCCAATATTTTGTCCGTTTTGTATAAAGAGCTCCTATAACTCAATAAAAAAATACGCAATAAAAATGTTCAATTCCTGAACAGAAATTTCAAAAATGGCCAAGAACATAATGAGACAGTACTTCATACTCAATAGAAGGTATAAAATTGGGCAAAAGACTGAAAATATCAAATGTTGGTGAAAATGTGGAATAGCTAGAACTTTCATACAATGATGGGGGAGTGAAACACACCCTTATTCAATGACCAAACATTTTTACCCCTAGAAAATAAAAGTATTTTCCAAGAGAAATGGAAATATTTTTTCACAAAAATACTTCCAAACAAATGTTCTAACTTTATTTACAAAAGCCTCAAACTGAAAATTACCCCAACAATCCATCAACAGGAAAATAAATGGTCAAATATTTATTTAATGGAATACCACAAAATTTTTTAACAAATGAACTACCAACAAACACAACATTAAAAACTCTCAAAATATAGGTGTGAAAGAGTAGATACTGCATACTTCAGTTTTTATGGAGACCAAGAAAAGGTAAACATTTATGGTGAGATAAATAATAGAGAATAATTGTCTGTGATACATGGGGATTTACCACGGAGAGGGAAAAAAGGTCGTTCTGGGATGCTGGAAATACTCTATTCTCTGGTAAATGTGTTAGTTATTGCTGACAGGTTTTGCCAAAATTATCACATTGAACACTTAAGATCAGTACATTTCACTGACCGTAAATTAGTATATAAAAGAAAAAAATGATTTTGGCTGAAGTCTAGAGTGGACAACGAGAAAGGATAGCCAAAGTCATTATCATACCTTTGTGAACCCTTTATGCTCATAGTTCATTTCTCTCTAAGTCTTTCTGCCTCAACTGTCTTCATCAGTGAGATATTTTGGATTATTAATGTGATATTCAAGATTTTTTGAAGTCTATATCTCAAATATAAGCATTATTAATTAACTGAGGTAATGTAACTAAGGGGAAGTTTTCTCCAAGTTTAAGGTTCAGGTATATATAAGTAAGATGTAAATTCCCTGGAAGGTGAATCTTGTAAATTTTTGGAAAGGAATGGAGATAACGGTTGCTTCTTTTTCTGTTTTTTTTTGTTTTGTTTTGTTTTGTTTTGTTTTGTTTTGTTTTTTATTCTGAGACAGAATCTCACTCTGTCACAAGGCTGGAACACAGTGGTTCGATCTCATTTCACTGCAACCTCTGCCTCCCACGTTCACGCAATTCCCTTGCCTCAGCCTCCCAAAAGTAGTGGGTCTACAGGCACATGACACCACGCTGTGCTAATTTTTTTTTTTTATTTTGATATTTGAGTGGAGACAGGGTTTCACCATGTTGGCCAGGATGGTCTTGATCTCATGACCTCAGGTGATCCACCCACCTCAACCTCCCAAAATGCTAGGATTACAGGTGTGAGTCACTGCACCAGGCGATAATGGTTGCTTTTTGAGTGAGAAATTTTTAAATTAAAGAGCAGAGATACAATGTTATATAAGACAGGATAGTCACATGCTGTGAATACATAAATGTAACCTGACTACATGGATTAAGAAAGCTAAACAATAAATGGGTCAATCAGAAATTATTAAGATTAAATCAGAAATCCTATAGAAAAGAAATTCGAAGATACAAATTTTGGCAGCTCCTTGTTCACCACCTTTTTATGGAAAGAGAGCTTTGGCAATCAGCCTTCAAATACACTAGACATCTGGCAGGACCATCTCTATCCTAAGAAGAATAAAACATGCTCTTTGCTTCATGGGTTTAATAATATGTGTCTGCCCTTTGACATTTGGAACACTTGTGGAGTGATGATAGAATCATGTACCTTAGTCAGAAAATTTGGTGGCCAGATATTGAATCATGAAAATTTTACCATGAGGGTTTTAGAGATATTAACTAACTCACTTTCTTTTTCCAACAGTGTTATTCCCATTGCTTTATTTGTTTTTATTTTCTAGAATTTTTTAGAAAAAAATATTCCTCACATATATTCTTTTATTAAATCCTCTATCCTGTTGGACTCTGTGGATGCTGTCAGCATTTGGATTTATTCATGACAGATACATATCTCTTCAACTAGTGTGGATTTATCTCTCAATGATTTATTAGTCTCTCAATGATTTATCACACCCAGCTAACTTTGGTATTTTTAGTAGAGCAGGGTTTCACCAAGTTGGCCAGAGTGGTCTTGATCTCTTGAATTCATGATCCACCCCACTCAGCCTCCCAAAGTGTTGGAATTACAGGCATGAGCCACCGCACCTGGCCACTAATCCATATTTTCCTAACTTGCGTGAGGGATCAGTACCACCTTACAGTGGTAATCTTACTTTTGCTGCTAAATTTTTGCTCTGTTCTCTTTCTAGTAAGGGCTTTATCCTGTGTTATTTATTGACATATGGCATATAGGGCCCTCCTTAAAGAGATACTACATTATTGTCCCATTGATTTAGAGCCTTTGATTTAGAGCCTGGACACACTTAAGCTTTAGTTGATGGAAGGTGAGTGAATACAACATATGGAAACATCTGAGAAGAAAAACACTTCAGAAGGCATCAAGTTTTTCTGACAGATTTTTCTTGCTTGATGTCCCAAATAAGGACCACAGAAGAGGATGGAATCTGGTGTGAGAAGAAAAATGGAAAAGAGCAACAGAAGTTGACCCACAGCCATGGACATCTATCCAGAACAATAAATCAATGTCAATTATAGCCACTGTCATTTGGGGTGTTGTTTGTTATTAATAAAGCCAACTAATAAAATTCATATACTAGATTGGAAAACAATCAAGGTGAAACATTTTAACAATAAATTTGAATTGCAAATCTGAATCCATCTTTTTTTTTTTTTTTTTTTGAGACAGAATCCTGCTCTGTCCCCAGGCTGGAGTACAGTGACACAATCTCAGCTCACTGCAACCTCTGCCTCATGGGTTCAAGTGATAACTCTGCCTCAGCATCCCGAGTTGCTGGGACTACAGGAGTGCGCCACCACACCCAGCTAACTTTGGTATTTTTAATAGAGCAGGGTTTCACCAAGTTGGCCAGGGAGGTCTTGATCTCTTGACCTTATGATCTGCCCCCACTCAGCCTCCCAAAGCATTGGGATTACAGGCATGAGCCACCATGCTTGGTCACTAACCCATCTTAAATAACATGTCAAGAGTAAAAAAGTTTGCTTCAAATGTTCATTGCAGCACTGTTTACACTAGCAAAGACCTGGAATCAACCCAAATGCCCATCGATGATAGACTGGACAGGGAAAACGTGGCACATATACACCATGGAATATTATGTAGCCATCAAAAATGATGAGTTTGTGTCCTTTGTAGGGACATGGATAAACCTGGAGAACATCATTCTCAGCAAACTGACACAAGAACAGAAAATGAAATACCACATGTTCTCACATGGACACAGGGAGGGGAGCACTACACACTAGGGTCAGTTGGGGGGAATAGGGGAGGGACAGCGGGGGGTGGGGAGTTGGGGAGAGATAGCATGGGAGAAATGCCAGATATAGGTGAGAGGGAGGAAGGTGGCAGATCACACTGCCACGTGTGTACCTATGCAACTATCTTGCATGTTCTTCACATGTACCCCAAAACCTAAAATGCAATTAAAAAAGTTTGCTTCTTGAGCAAAAATAAAAATATTGAAGTTATTAAAATTCATATTATAAGAATACAATACAAGAATTCTCAAGTTACTAAAAAAATTATTTCTGGACCTTTTGGGCTTAATAATATGTGATTAAATAAATTAGTAGTCTAATCACTTAATATAACTCCTGAGCATTTGAGGAGAGATCTCTCCTACTTCAGCAAACCCTTACAAAGTGAAGTCTGCTTTTCTTTGATGTGTCATCTAAGTAATGGCCAGGAATAGAAAAGGTATCTTTTTTGGTTCTCCATTACGTATACAAAACACCTCTTCAAGTCCTGTGGAGGTTATACCACCAGTCGTATCTTTCTCTACTACTACTCATGCTGTCATCTACAGATCACCTATTCTTCCCCAGAGATTAAAGCCATGCACTGATCATTGAATCCATGCTTATTACAATTCTTAGTGAGTTAAATTTTATTGATGAACTCTTCAACCTTAGTCTCTGTCTTTTTACTCCCTCACATCTAGCAAAATCTGGTTTCACCTTGCTTTCGTCTTCTGTTCCCATGGAAACACTCTGGTATATCAGTAACTTATTTTCCTCCAGAATTCCAGGTTGTAACCACCTCACTTTCTCAGTATTATTAAATATCTCTCACCTTTTCAGCTGAACTTCTCTAGTAGTCCCTCAAAATTGAGATTTCATCACAAGGAGCTGTAGTTTTTATCTTTATGCATCATTCTCTTTGTGTTTTCACTCTCCTTGTTACCCTCTTAGATTTGGTGTTTCATATTTATTATCATGAGTTTTTAAGCACTTAAAACTCTTGTTTTCTATTCACTGTTGGAACTCAACTGCATACATTTTCTGTATCTAAAATCTGAATAACTGAACTGAGCTGAAAATAGTCATAAAACCATATTGACAAGACTCTGTTGAAATATATCACTGCCCAAAAATAATATTATATGTCCTAAATCAGTTTGCCTTTTTACAATTTGGTATAATTATTTCAGAAATTTGCTTTCAATAAATCCATTCCTATATATTATTTTATCTTTCTTAATTTGTTGTGCTCAGTATAATGCCTTCAATTGTATTCTTTATTTCCCGACATTTCTGCCTAGATGATTTCCACTTCCTGATCTTTGCACTTTCCATTTGTTCAGACTATAAGGCTTTTTCCCATTCTGTTCATAGCTAGCTCTTATTCTGAAAGTCTCAACTCAAATGTCACCTCCTTGGAAAGCCCTTGGATGGAAACCCTATTCAAAGAAAAACTCCTTTATTACTCTCAGTTACATTGCCCTGCTGGATCCCTCATAGCACTAATCACAATAATTATCTCCTTTTTTGTCTTTTATTATACCTTCTTATATCTAAAAATTAAAGTCTTCAAGAGGAGGATGCTTTTCTGTTTTGTATTCTGCTATATCCTTAGTGTCTAGTATAATGCCTGGCAAAGAGCATGTACGCAGGAAATAATTTTTGATTAACGAATGAATGAATACCACATGCAAATCACTTGTTAACACTTATTCAGTTTTTATATGTAAAGTGAGTAAGTAAACATACATGATTTCCAAGGTCTCCTTTTCGATTTTACTCCCATCTTTAATACCTTGACTGCAAATTGTGAACAACTATGCCACATGATTAATGGGTGGTTGAATCAACTGTTAGTTTGATGTGTCTATTTGGGCTGGTTCTACCATTTGTCGTAAAAGATCTCCCGATATGAGGCTACTTTTGATTCTTCCTACAGGTGACTGCATCTTCAAAGAGATATCAGCATCCATAAACAAGAATAGTTAATTGTCCAAACATCTCTGCTCACCTTATTAGAGATATAGTAGCTCTCTGTAATACTAACTACACACATTCAAAATCTTTATGGGTTCTAGGTTAGTCTGTACAGACAGTTTACACATTAAAAAAAATTACAATAATCAATTCATTCCTGAGAACTCACTTTAAATTTATTCATCTGCCCAAAACATAAGTGGATAAATCTACTCTGCCACCTTCCTCATATTCCCATGTAAGAGGTAGTCACAAAGCAAATAGCTTTACATGTAGGTCATACAAGAGTTGTTAAAAATCCTGATAGTTTGAATCTTGTGGTAGAGTTTAATATGTTTTCCTTTTTTTCTAATGATAGGATTGCAATCAGATAGCAACTAATACAAGCTGTCACAGTTTGCATAAACTTTGATATTTGTAAGCATCATGTGCTTAACCACAATGTCTATGCTATCTATAGGTATTGACATAAAGTTTTCTCATGAAATGCAGGCAATTATAATTGTGGAAATACAGAAGAAAGATCAATTATTTATATTATGTTGGGTAGGCACAGGTCAGATGTGAATAAGACTCATTATTTTTCTTGTATTCCCAGAGGCTCCCTCCAATAAGTATCTATTGATTCATTCCCCCAGAACAACTTTCTCATGCTGACTGATTAGGCATCTGTATAGTTAGCATCAAACTTTAGTTTATATGAGTTTTATTTAGTTACTTCCTTAACTATTCACTTTACAAATGCTGAGATTATTAAAGTTTTAAACTATCAAGCAGATCAGTAATGAAATGTGTATATCATAATAGAATTATTCACTTTAAGAATTGCAACTCAAATTCATGAAGGGTCCAAGTAAATAATATCAATGAATACAGTTTTGGAATAAACAAAATTTAAGATAAATTAAGATAACACAACTGTTACTTAACTCCATCTAATATTTACTCTTAGAGTAGGTAAGTCTGGCATTAACAAATCATATGATATTTTGAAAAGCAATTTGAAGGACTGGCAGTAAGTGTGTGTGTGTGTGTGTGTGTGTGTGTGTGTGTGGTGTGTGTGTCTATGTGTTTAATTTCAATCCACTTTACAAAGAAACCAAAGTCTTCTGCAGGCTATATCCATCACTTAGTCTGTCAGTTAATAATGACTTCAGTATTATTGTTTTTTATGACATTCAAACAGTAAATATTAAAATAATATTTAAAATATTGTTTACTTTACAAAATGCAGGGTACATAGAACTGCTCCATGTAATAATATGTGCTTTGATGCAATATTTTTTAGTGATACTCAGTTTTTATTAGAACTATAAAAGCAGTTATGTAGATGTGTATATCTCAAAAGCAATATACTTATATATTTTTAGGCTTGCACAAAATGTACCATTATTTAATCTTTTGCTTTTAATATGAAGAGTTGAAATTATTGGATTGGATGATATGAGAGAGGAAAGGTCCTATGACAGGTGAAACCAGTTGGCTAAATCATATACAAATGAGAATTTGTAAAAGCCCACAAATATTGAAGAAATTATAACTCCAAACAATAAACTTCCTAGAGATAGTGATATAGAAAATTACCTAGTAAACGATCACATTTCAATAAGAGAGCCCATTGGAGGGATATTTTGTTTACTGATTACTCTGTTCCTACCAGAGAGTTTCTCTTATTACATTTGATCAGAAAAACACAGCAAAAAGAAAACAAAGAAAAGCAAATATATTGCTAGGTATTAAAACAGGACATCTGGGACTTCCCAAACAAGTGTGGGATAGTGTATTTGTGTGTTACCAACATTCTAGGGGTCTGTACGTAGAAAATAAAACAATACTAACCTGGACTATGTACGTAAATGAGGTGAATGTAGATAAACAATTAAAGTGTGGACTGTGAGCAACTGAAGCGCTTATTAGAAATTGGGTATATTTGACCAAGAGTAGCTAAAAGATGTCTTTCAAAGGACATTCCAAATGGATATTACAAATTGAAGACTTGCCGCTTGCAAGGACATTCATGTTTAAAGAGAGATCAGAGTGCTAAATGCAAAGGATAATGCTATAAGTACACGGGTTGAACAATGAGGATGAATTGATAAGGACAATGATGAAATTTTTCTGTTCTTCCAGAAATTATACTAGATTTATGATTGTTTTTTCTACCCAATGTCAAGATCATCTTTCTGTTGTAAGCTTATTACCTGGTTATTATGGATGAAAAAATGTAACAGAAGGACAATGAATACACATGCAGAAAAAATATTAATATTTTGTAGGAATTCATGTTGGAAAAAATTAATTTAGGAAAAAAAATACTTAAACTAGATCTTTTGTCCAGAAATAAATGAAACAGAAATAATTGCCCACTAGTTAACAGCAGTTTTCTCATTTATATGCTTTTCCTGATTCATAAGTAAAAAGCTAAGCATTAATAATCCTCACTATATTATATAGTCAAAAATAAAAATTTCAACCTTTTAACTTTTTGTGTCAACTTAGCTAGGCCATGGTATTCAGATATGTGGTCAAACACCAGTCCAGATGTTTCTGTGAAAGTATTTTTTAAATAAAATTAACTTTTAAATAAGTTATAAGTATCAGTAAAGTAGATTAACCTCCATAATGTTGGTGGGCCCAAATCAATCAGCTGATGGTCATAGTTAAAAACAGATTGATATCCCCTAAGTAAGAGGGAATTCTCCCTCTAATCTGTCTTCAGACTTGAAAATAGCTCTTCCCTAGGTCTTCAGCCTGCCAGCTTACTCTGCAGATTTTGGAATTGCCAGCCCACATATCATGAGGTCTGTTCCTTAAAATAAATCTCAATTTCTCTGTACATACAAATATTTTTGGTTTTTATTCTCTGTAAAAACTCTGAGGTATATACACTATTTAAAATTTCCATTATTAAAAATGCCATGAGCTCTTGCAAAGGGCAACTGAAATTTGGAATGAAATGCAGTATTAGTTACATTAACTCCCCAAACAATAAAGTATTCAGGTATAAAACTAATTAAATATGTATCAGATCTACATTAGGAAAAGTTGAAAAAAATCTCTAATGAAATAAATTAAAGAAGAACTAAATAAATGGAACGATAGTCCATCTTCATGGCTAGAAATATTCAATACTGTGAAGGTATCATTTATTCCCAATATGATACATAGATTCAGTGCAAGCTCAATCATAATCCCAATAAGATATTTTTTTAGGTATCAACAAACCCATTCCAAAGTTTATACAGAGAAGCAAAAGACCCAGAACAGCTAACAAAATATTGAAGGAAAAGAATAAAGTTGGAAGACTGATGTTACCCTACTTTAAGTCTTACTGTAAAGCTTCAGCAGTCAAGATAGTGTGGTATTGGTAAAAGAATAGACAAATAGATCAATGAAACAGAATAGAAAACCCATAATAGACCCACCCAAATATATTTAACCATTGCTTCTTTGATAATAATTAAAAAAAAAAAGCAAATGCAATACGATGGAGAGAAGACAGCTTTTTCAACAAATGGTGCTGAAACAATTAGACATCCCCATGATAAAAATAATAATCTAGACACGAAATTTGCATGATTCACAAAATTTAACTCAAAACAGATTGTAGACCTAAAACAGAAAATGATGAAATGCCTAAAAGATAACATACCTTAAAAATCCAGATTACCTTAGGTTTAGATTTTAAATACAAAATCAAAGGAATCATCAATAAAATACCTAATTAATATGCTGGACTTCACTAAAATTAAAACCCTCTCCTCTGTGAAGGAGACTGTCAAGAGAACAAAAAGACAAGCCACAAACTGAGAGTATATATTTTCCAAAAAACATATGTAACAAAGAACTGTTATCCACAATATAGAAAGAACCCTTAAAACTCAACAATAAGAAAATGAACAACCTAATTAAAAATCTGAGAAAATTTCAGAACAGACACCTCACCAAAGAAGATAAACATGTGTAAATTGCTCAACATTATATAATATTAGGAATTTGCAAATTAAAACAGCAGTAAGATACCACTACTACATGTCTAATAGAATGGTCAAAATCTAAACCGATACAACAGCAAATGTTGACAAGGATATGAAGCAACAAGGAGTCTCATTCATTGCCGATGGGAATGAAAAATGGTACTGCAACCTTGGAAGACACTTTGGCAGTGTCTTACAAAGCTAGACACATTTTTACCATAAAGTCCAACAATCTTGTTTCTTTCTGTTTACCCAAATGAGTTGAAAGCTTTACATCTACATGGAAAACAGTACACACACGTTTATAGCAGCCTTATTCATAATTGCCTAGACTTGAAAGCAATAAAGATGTCCTTCAGTAAGTGGATGAATAAACTTTGGTAAATCCATATAATGGATTTTATTTAGTCTTACATAAAATGAACTTTCAAGCCATGAAAATAAATCTGTTTTTCAACTCATGAAAAAATATGGAGTATATTACTAAGCCAAAGAATCCAATCAGAAAAGGCTACATACTACATGATTCCAACTTACGACACTTATAAAGGCAAAGCTATGGAGACAGTAAAAATATTAGAGAAATCAGAGCCTGGGGTGATGGGGAGTGAGAAAGAAGCATGAATAATCAGATCACAGAAGATTTTTAGGGCAGTTACACCAATTTGTATTAAACTATAATGGTGAATATATGTTCGGTATATATTTTGCAAAACCCATAAAATGTGCAACACCAATAATAAATCCTAATGTAAACTATGTACTGTAGGTGATAATGATATGTCCATATAGGTTCACTGAATGTAAAAGAAAAAAAAGTACGGTTTTAATGAGGAATGATGATAGGGAGGCTGTGAGAACGGGGAGAAGGTAGAGTTCTATGGCGAATCTCTGTATTTTCTGTACAATTTTTCTACAAACCTAAATCTTTTCTGAAAAAAAATGTAGTCTATTAAAAATGTTATGGGTCATTAAAAACCCCACCATGAGACGGCAAGTATCTATCTATTTCTTGCCAGCTAGATTTGAAAGTACAGCCAGGAATGCAAACATGAATTTACATTAAGTCAAAGGATAAAGTAGTATTTTAAAATCTACTGCCATTACTTACATTATTTATTTATAGGCTATTGTATAATTGCAAAATTGTGCTGAATAAAGACAAATATATTCTTTATTGAATAACTTACAGTCCAAAGATCAAATGAACATTTAGCAACAATCTTATTTGCTCATGAACATCAAACTAATAGAAGTTAATTCCGAAAGACTTCTTGTGTGGACAACACTTTTTATCCAATATTTAGAGTTCTTGCACCTACTTACATATTGAGAAAAATCAGAATGTCTTCATTTTGGTCTAAGTGTTGGCCTAAATGGCTTCCTTTTAATTGGCAGATTATAATGGCTATATATTTAATGAATCTAACAATATTAAACAAATGGCATTCGATTATACTCCAAACATTAAATTGTTTTAGTTTGGGAAGAATTCCTGGAGTCTAGCTGAACCGTTATCAGTTATTCAGAATTGCTCACCTTAATATAAAAAGTTCTGTACTTTAAAAATTCAGAAATAGCAGCATTATACAATTGGGGAGTTCACTTATTTTTCTTCGGGACATTTAAATTTGTCTTATGTGGTCTCATAACTAGTTCTTGGTTGCTTTAGTTTCGCTTTCGGGGTTTTTATTTATTTATTTATTTATTTTCTGTTTGGGCTGAGTAAATAGTTTCCCCTAATGTAATCTAAAGCTTAATACATAAATTAAACCCACTTTCCTCTTGAAGATTGTGTGTGTGTGTGTGTGTGTGTGTGTGTGTGTGTGTGTGTGTGTGGCTTTCTCATTACAAAAGACAGTTCCACAATCTGAAGCCAAAGAATATTATGAGCGCACTGAAACTTATGACTTAGCACTCTCCCTTACTACTTTCCCATCTAACAATTCTGAACCACTACAAAGTTACCGCAAAGTACCAGTGTTTTATTTCTCTCTGGAGTCTGGCATTCTCCTTTTTCCATTTGCAATGTTCTATCCTTTCTCCTCAGCTTTGAAAACAGGAGTCTCTGTGTCCCTTTCACCAGGAAAGTCAACTTGGGGGCTTGAAAAGGCTTAAACACTCCATCTGCTTCAACCCAGGAGCTTACTCAGATACCGTATATATTTCAAATGATGCTTCTGATTCATGGTGCCATACTGTAAATCATTATTTTAAAAGATGTCCCCCTTTGAGTGAGTAGGCTTTGTGTCTGACTAGATGTTACGTTTTGTTCATCTTTGTGTTATCCCCTCACACATTGCCTGGCCCATAACAATTGCTTAAGAAATAATGAGTTGAATGACATGATGTATACTACCCTATCCCTGTTAGAGAGTAGTGTTTTACTTATAATCTAATACATAGTTGTCTACTGTTTAAAAATCAAAGTTTACCCTTGAGAAATTAGCATCTTAACCATGCATACTTACCCCACCCCACCCCTGCCCTCAGCCCCCGTTTCCCTTTTCACTTAAATAAGAAGCTGTTTTCTCACGACCCTATCACTATCCTTAAAGATTATTTCACACACACACACACACACACACACACACACACACACAAAAAAAAAAAAAAAAAAAAAAAAAAAAAAGAAGAAGAAGAAGAAGAAGAAGCTGTTTTATTCTGGCAGTTTTTGCCGGAATAAAATTCAATCTAACAGAAGTCAGTTTAATAGAAATGCATTAATGCAGGCTGCATTTGCCTAGACATCAATAAACTCGAAAGGCTCCCTGCGGACCACTTGTAGTGTTAATATAAGTTCGTAATTACTTGCTCCTTGGAGCATTTTTATACCCGACCCGTTCACTGTGCTGCAAACAGGAAACTCAAGATCTCAGAAGTTCTTAACTTCCTAAACTCTAGAGGAAGCATGGTAAGCACTAGCGGGAATCCGGGTTTTTAATCAAAGATGATGGCTGTTTCGTTACTATTTTAAGCTGTCAAGGGATAAGCAACTCAGAATTCTCCTTCTTACTTCCCGCGGGAGGGAAGATTGGAATTGGGCCTCCTCATTTCTGAGCATGGGGACGCCTAAACGCAACGACCAAGAGTGAAAGACCGCTGAAGCTACTGTTCAACCTGAAGGAACAAGGATTTCAACTGGAGAGAAACTGGCGACCAGGGAGCTGCGGACGTGCGCATATAGATGAGGGAAATCCTGGCTCCCACACACCATCTCAGGCTAGAGGTGCCTCCCGACCTACCAGCCCACAGTAAAGAGCGGAACTAGTAGAGTAGCAAGTATCTCTCCCAATGAGGATGAGGACGAGAGGATGGTGGAAACGTACTCAGAGTGAACACTCGAACACAGGACTCTTGAAGAGTGTCCCTGCCACCCAATACCAGTACGAAAAATGGTAGGATGAAGGACAGGTGACAATCAGACCTATATATTTTGAGACTTTTGGAGAGAACGTTGCTCTTCCTTTCTCCCCTCCTTTTCCTTTTCTTCTCTCTTTCCTTCTTTCCTTGGTATCTGAATGTGTGTGGGTGTACTTGCGTTTAAAACAGAGGTCCCTGGTAGCTGCTTTTTTCTCTCTCTCTCTCTCAGAATCCTGTTTCACCGCAATGAAGTTTAAGTGGGACTGGAGTTTCCTTGACTTCTGCGTGAGGAGTTTCCATATGACAATGAAAGGGAGGCGTATAAATATCCACAAACTTCCTAATGACACTACTGTCATCACTTGTTTCCTGCAGCATCCTGAGCCAAGGTCGTCTTCCACCACCCATGCTGAGTGGGCGATCGGCTAACAGGTTCATGTGTATTTGTACTTTCCAGACTGAGCTGTGCATGGAATAACAAAAGTCCTCTTTCTTCCACCGCCGCCCCCCACCCCCACCCCGTTTCACGCCACCTTGGAAGGGGTATTTTTGCGTGTGAGCGTGTATATTAAGCAAAAGCGATTGGAAGAAGGTACTCCTCTTGTAGTCCACCCCCATCTCTGCCTGAAGCATTCCTCCGGCGGGACGCTTTTGTAATCTGTCCCCAGGCGAGGTGCCCTCTCACCGAGATGCCGATAGACTATCTTGGCGCTCCCAGGCCCAGAGAGCTGATGTTTCGGTGTTCCAGGAGAGTGTGTGAGGGTCTCTGTGTGTACGAGTGAGTGTGCGTCTGTGTGTATGTGTGTGCGCGAGCTCGCCAAGCGCGTGGCACTGTGAGCTTCCTCTCCCGGCACAGAGCAGGCAGAGCCGGGGACGTTACTCTTCAAGCAGCCTCCGCCCCCTCAGCCCGATGATTGGCTGGCTTTGCGCAGCCTTTCCTTGCTAGAAGAAGGAAGGGCCAGTGACGCCCCCAAGCCAGCTGCAGAAGCGGCCGCCACCTCCAAAGCACAAGGTGTCTCATCTGAAAAGAAACCTGAGCCCCAGGGAGGCGGCGCGGACGACCCTGGCAGAGCTGGCGCGAACCGGGCGAGAGGGCGCTGGGCAGCCCTCGAGGACAAGAGGGAGCTCGGCCACAGAAGACCCCAGCGACCTGATCCTGGGATCCCGACTCCAGGCTCTCCTCGCATTTTACAGGTTTCCCCCCCGCGACTATCTCCCCAAAACGGAGCCTTTATATCAAGAGAAGGTGCGGGAGCTGGGGCAACCAGGACTTTCCCGGGCACCCAAGATGCGCTCCATTAGGAAGCGGTGGACGATCTGCACAATAAGTCTGCTCCTGATATTTTATAAGACAAAAGAAATAGCAAGAACTGAGGAGCACCAGGAGACGCAACTCATCGGGTAAATGCAAAGCTTCATTTCAGGATATGACAAAAAGTCAAGCCATAAATGAAATGTGAATATAGAGGGTAGAGTGATGCTTAGGATGTCATGTGTGTTTGTTTGAGCTCGCGTGTGGTTAGTGTCAGGAATTAAATAACAAAGGCTGTTGTTGAGATGTGCGTGCTTCTCTAAGCTGTTCCCAGTTTGAGTTCAACTTGCTCTGTTCCGTTGTGGTGACAATTGTGTTGGTTCTGGGTGCTCGCACGCCAAAGGAGAAGTCACTGCAGAAGTGTCAACAAAGAACGTGTGCCCTTGTCCTTTTAATCTGTGGCAGAATTCAAGAGAGATGTCTTTATTCACCAAACGGTTGCCTGTTTTCGCTGTCCTATCACCTAAGGCGATACTGGAGATAGATGATTTCTTGAAAGGCTGAAGTTAAAGCTCAGAAAGCAGGAAATAGGTATCCTCTGTCTCTGTACTTTTTTTTTTTTTTTTTTTTTCATTTTTGACGTTGGATAGATCTATGTATTATAATTTGAATTAGAAACTCCAGTACCACTAAGGATACTTCCTTATTTGTTCTTCTACGGGTAAAACGCATGGGCGTCATGGTTACAGTTTTAGAAAGAAACTGGGTACTGTATCTTCACACAGACTATATTTCTGCTATTTTTTTAAGTTTGTTTAGATGAATTCAGACTCTCCCCCGCCCCATTAAGTTCTCTAAATATCACACTTCCTTCCACCCTCCCGCTGGCCTCTGTGCCTTTGAAGTTTACCCAGGAGGTGGTGCAACTCTTTCTGACATAGCTTGGAAGCGTTTTTCTGAGGATGTGAACCCGATTGTCAACTCTGTTCAAAGTCCTGTTTCGGAAATCCTCCCTGTTCCGGTCTGGAGGCGTCCTCTATCAGAAACTCCACACCATCAGAGATGCCTACCCAGTGTATATTTTCTCTGACATTGATTTAAACAAAGAAAAAAGCAGTGTGTGTGTGTGTGTGTGTGTGTGTGTGTGTGTGTGTGTGTGTGTGTGTGTTGGGGTGTTGGGACTACTAAAACACACACATGTTCTTAAACTTCTTGCACTCCATTTCTTAATATTTCTGCTCCCTAGGTAATAAACATTTATTTAAGTGACCAAGATGCAGGTTTATCTTTACAGAAAGACTTTCTATTCTGTAGCACAGTCAAAGGGGACTGGAAGAGAATGAAAAAGCTAGCAAGGAATGGGCTGGAATGGTAGTTATGCATCAACCAATCTATACGTGGTCTATTCTGAGGGGGTAAAAAGAACGGGTATGAGGTCGTTTACACAGGAGTGGGTGGCTTGAAAATCCAATCTAGCTCAATTGCAGAAAAAAAAGGACTTTAGGCAGGGGCGTGGGCATCCCTGCCAGACCTGTGCTTGCCAGGCAGACAAAGGGGTCTTTAGAGAGGTGATGAATGGGCGCGTGGGGCTCCGATGAGAGGTAGAGGCTGGAGAGTGAGGGTCGAGGCTCTTTGTTTCCTCCTGGGCGGTGGGCTAAGAGTATAAGCCTGAGCCCAGACAAAGCGGCCAAGCCTCACCAGGACTCCGGGGGTTCGGGCCCTTGGCTCGGACCCTGGTGAGCAGGAGTGGGCGGGGCTCGTGAGGAGAGGAGTCGCCAGACACTGCTGAGGTGTCCCTCTCCAAGCCTCTCTAAACCGCGGCCAGGAAAAGAAGCGCTCCTCGAGTCCCTGCAGGGGAAGTGGAGCCGGGACACTCCACATTGCATGGATGTCATTTCTCCCGTGGCCCTTTCCTAGACATTGCCGGCTGGTGGGTGCATCCTTGGGCGCTGAGGAAGAGGAGGCGGGCACGGGCGCGGCGGTTTAAGCTAGCCGGGCTGGGCTTCTGCCCGCATCCTTTTCAAGCTGAGACAGTTTCTTCCCAGCTTAGCTGAGAAGGCGTTGGGGCGGGCGCTAGAGTTAACCAAACAGGAAGAGAGGCGCGCACCGGGGCTGTCCCCTGTTCCGAGGGCGCCGGCGGCGAGGGGGAAAGAATGAGTGAGAAGACAGGGGGATCCTCTACTGCAGGACTCAGGCCCCTTTCGTCCACCCCACCCCCCGACTCCTTCCAAAGTCACTTTAACTGCTTAGTTGGCAACTGGCTCCTCCTTCTTAATTATAACCCGCAATTACAGTCCGATGGGGCGAGGCAGAGAGGTGGCGGAGAGCTTACACCAGTGCCCTGTAGTGTCCTGCCTGCTTTGGCTCTTCCTGAGAGACCGAGACTGTGGATGGAGTTGGAGCTGCCAGAGCAATGCGAGGACAGCGAGGCTCCCTGAGCACTGTTTCCTTTTTCTCCAGGATGAAAGGTTCAGTGGAAAAGCTTGTGACCTGAGCTCGTGGTTTCGTTTCAACTCCCAAATAGCGCTTCTGGTGGAGCAGTTGACTCATCAAAGGATCTAATCATCTCATTGACTCTCTTTCTACCCAAGCCACGTGGAGAGGCCAGTTTCGAGTTTTCAGTAAACTGGAATGGAGGTTTGACTCCAGATCCTTGTCCAGTATTGAAGTGAGGTAACCAAGGCAGTCTCTGGCCTTTGGGGGGCACTGTGAGCCTTGTGGCTGGGCAGCAGTTTCAAAGAAGGGCCTTCCATAGTCCTTGAATCTTGCACCACCACCCCAGATTCATATTTAGCTTTTCTGCTACCATTTTTGACATACGCAGTCAGTTCCTTTATCCCTTCAACCCTTCCCACAACTGGAGGGCCCATCTATAGTTGGTATAGCATTACTCTTCTATATACCACAATATTAAGCAATCATTCCACACAGATGGAAAAATAGAGAACCAGCACAATCTTCTCACCAACCACCCATATTCTCTTATCTCCAGAGAAACACCTGTGGCATGATTTTTTAAAGTAATTATTCCAGAATAGGTCAAGTAATGATTATTGAACATCTAAAATTCATATTTCATTTCTATTAGGTAATAAAATTTAAGTCAAAAGGCAGTGAAGGCATTAAGTGGTGTGTTCTTGACTACCATTTTTCTCTTAGTAGACCTCACAGTTGTCTTATGACTTAACTAGCTCTATGTGCGCTTTGGGTATAATTGGAAATGTGTTAATATAAGGTCCCCATTGGTAAAATATGTAAGCATCCTCATTTAATGAGATAATATATTTCAAAATGTAATATAAATTTTAATGTCATATAAATATTTGTTTTGTTAGTCCTTAAATCTTGCTACACACTATTTTTCTGGTTGTCTACAAATGAGACTAACTTACTTTTCTTATTATCCAGGAATCTCCCTTATAATTTGACTATATACTTTAGGTTATCTTACTAAATGATAAACAATATTAATTCTGAAACCTATGATAAAATTGACAGTGGAGATAAGTATTTTCACTTAGAGTATTACAGCGTCAGCAAAGTTAGTTCCAGTTTGGTTTAGGATGAAACACAACCTTGTGAATGCAGAAATTCAGAATTTGCACTTCACATTTTGAATTTCACAATTCTACTAAAACTTATAAGCAATAAATTAATGTAGAACCTCTCATTTTTATTTTTAGTTGTTTGTCAATTAAGTGATGAAAATACAAAATGGTCTGCTGTGTGTGTTCAAGCTTAGTTTAATGCAAGTTCTTTTCTTAAAATTTGTGTAATAAAGAGGAAGTTTAACCTAGTCCAAAGGGAGCAAATTCATTCAAAAGCCAAGTCATGAAGAGTTTCAGTGGTGTTGAATATGGGACTTTTGAGACCTAATGCCGTGAAGTGATATTAATCATATGAGTTACGCACTGCAAAACTAATAGAGTAAATTCTAATGAAACCTGGAAACTTGTATTTCAAAGAGAAAAATATTTGTAGACACTAGGTTACCTAACAAATGATTAATTCCTGCCACTGGTATCATATAGATAACGATCTTAGTGGATTTTTCTTTGCTCCATATAAGCAGGGACACTTTGTACTATGTTGATTTATGCAGAGTGATTTCTTGATATGTTTTGATGTGTTTTGCTATTTTCCTTTTAAAAGTACACATTGAATCTTCTTGCAGATGTGTTTTGCTTGTGTTTTGCTATTTTCCTTTTAAAAGTACATATTGAATCTTCTTGTAGATGACCCTATGCAATAAATATTTTCAGTGCAGCTGTTCAAAAGTCATGCCTGACCTAGAGTGAGAAATAAATAGGGGGGTGGCAACATCCTTCGAGCTTTGCATTCATGGGAAGGAAGAGCCTTTTCTAAGACAGAATGCTACCAAGGTCATGAGTGAAACATCCCATGGGACCTATTTAACTTTGTACAGAGAAATTTACTCTAGAGCTTCAGATTGTACTAAGTTACGCCTTCTCCCACAATGACTATTAGAAGTGTGACTAGTTGTAGATATTTTTGTTCAAAATTCTTTCCAGCGATAAAAGTCTGAAATTTGGCTTATCACCAGCTCAATGAGAGCAATTCAAACAGCAGAGTAAAAAGGTCGCATTTTATTCTTAGAACACTGATTTAAACTTTAAATCTTGGAGATTCTGAAAAGGGTTGGACCAACTAAAAACATCATAGCAAACATTCTGCCATGTAATATGTATTTGTAACTACATGTCAATGAAGCAATCATCCATAGATTATTAATTTAATTAATTAGGTTTTAGAGACAGAGTCTTGTGATGTTACTCAGGCCGGTCTCTAACTCCTAGTCTCAAGTAATCTTCCAAACTCAGCCTCCTGAATAGCTAGGACTATAGGCACTGCCCATCATGCCCAGCTCTTCCACACATTTTAAAAAGTGCAAGCCCATGCATATTTTCACTTCTTCTATGAAAGTTTATTGGTGGTGAAAATAATTATTATAATGATAGCAATCTGTGGTTAGATAAAGATGACATTGATACATCAATTAATAGAGTGATGATTAGAAATATCCGTTACCCCTAGAAATAGTGATAGTTTGCACCTGAACACATGAAGTCATATCTCCCAAAGTGTGAAGATTAACTTCTGTGTATAGCCACATTTTTATTCATAATTAGTTATTATCATTAGAAATATAATATAAAAATTGACTTCTGGGCCAATGGTTAGTAAAGTGCACCCCGTGTTCCCTTGCATCCTAAATGCCCCCCTGTAAAGCAATCATTATTTGCCATGAATAGGCATGCAAATGTATCATTTTCATTGGTAGGATAGTTTAAGATATTAGTTTTTAATGGAATTCTGAATTTCACAGGGAATAGCAGTTTATGATGTTTTGAGCAGCTTCAAATTTAAACTACATGTTAAAAAAATGCAAACCAAAATACCAAACTATAAGGCTTCAGTTACAGGATTCAACCAACAACTGTTATACAGGTAATGTTCCCATTGATACTAGGAGAGGATTGCCTGCATAAAAAACACAGATTTAGAGTTTGTTATGGAGTGAATAGTCATGTTACGTTTCAACTATATTTTTGACATTCTAAGAAGTAAATGGTGATGTAAAGAAATAAATACAAATATTCCAAGGGCTATGGTTATTGTTAGTATTCTATAAGAAGTGGCTTTTTTATTTTCTGAGTCTGGGTTTACACTGAAAAAGTACAAGAACACGGTCTATTGAATAATGAATTCATTCAGATATAAATGTTCTAATGGTATGCATGCTATTACAGGTATCTGCCAGCATCATGACTCCCTCCAGCACCCCAGCTAGTACCATGCCGCATGACATGCTAGCTTGACACTGTTAGTTGCAGGGGGTAGTTTTTTAAATATAAGATAAAATACTAGTAATAATGGCTACTGAATGAATTTTCTCCTTACTATAATCTCTGTCTCTCCATCAACTGTCAGGGAAGTGACTCATTGTTGAAATGTTTTGAAATCAATGCAATTTTTGAAAAATTAATTTTACATGCAGAGCCTGACTTGATCCTCACAAAGCCATTGCACATTAGATAATTTTACTGCAATCTTCAAGATAGAGTAAGGCCACTGTGGCTTAGAAAGAGAATAGAGTCCAGGAACACAAGCAAGTCATAGAATCACAAACACACCCAGATCACCTGATATTCCAAGTTATCCTTGCTTCAAAACAAGAGCCCCTTCTATTATGCATATATGCCTTCTGTAAAAATGAAATTACAATCTTAGGAGTCACAATTATACAGAAGGAAGAGCACTGATAAAACATTCTCCCTCTATTGTCTAAACAGAGTTAGTGAGAGACTAATAGGAAACAGAGCTTTTCATTTGTTCTATCTCATTTTAATTGCCAAATAATAATTGTATATATTTATGGTATACAATGTGAGGTTTCCATACAAGTATACATTGTGTAATGGTAAGATCAGGCTAATTAGCATATCCATCACCTCAAATATATGTCATTTCTTTGTGATGAGTACCTTTAAAATCTCTTGCAGCTACTTAAAAATATACAATACAATATTATTAATGGTAGTCACTGCGTTGTGCAACAGAACTTATTCCGCCCATCTAAATGTGAAATTTTGTACTATTGACCAATTTCTCCCCATTCTCCATTCACTCCCTCTTCCCAACATTCTGTTCTCTACTTCTATGATTTCCACTGTTTTAGAATCAATATATAAGTGAGATTATAAGGTATTCGTCTCTCTGTGTTAGACTGATTCACTTACCTTAGTATCCTCTAGGTTCATTATTGTTGTCACAAATGGCGGAATTTTGTTCTTTTTTAATGGCTGAATATTACTCCACTGAGTATATATATAACATTGTCTATATTCTTCTGTTGATGAACACATAGATTATTTCTATATCTGGGCTATTGTGAATAATGATGCAGTGGACATGGGAATGTAAGGATCTCTTTGACATACTGATTTCAATTTCTTTGGGTATATGCCCAGAGGAGAGATTGCTGAGTTATATAATTCTGTCTTTACATTTGGTGTTTTTTTTCTTTAAGTACTATAGAGATCTTTTTTTATTTAATCAGAAATTGTTTTACTTCAAAAATATCACATATAGATTCTTGTCCTGATACTTATATTCACTTAATCCTCATAACACCTTTCATCATGCTTATATAATTCCTTCTAACTTGTAGGGGAAAATGCATCTAACATTCTTCATCAGTAATTAATTCAAATTATGTATTGTGCTGTTTAGACAAAATGTTTCTTACTTTCACAAAGCTGGAATTTTTGTTTTGTTTCAGAGATGGTGAATTGTCTTTGAGTCGGTCACTTGTCAATAGCTCTGATAAAATCATTCGAAAGGCTGGCTCTTCAATCTTTCAGCACAATGTAGAAGGTTGGAAAATCAATTCCTCTTTGGTCCTAGAGATAAGGTGAGTTTCTCTACTAAGGAATAATAAATTTCACATCCTGTCCTCAAATATGTTGGGCTTGGCAAACTTATATTAAACACCTGATTTATGGTTTAAGTATGAATACTTAAATAAAAGAATGTACCAGGTCTATTTAATGTTGCTCACTGAAGAATGTGAAACCATAAAACTGAAATCATTATATAGTCAGAGATTTAAGAATGAATATGTGAGTTTTGAATATACTGTCTTTATACTAATGGAATAAAATATTCAGCAGAGTACTCACATTTAACATACTTCACTCAATTACTCAGAATAGGCATATGTTTTAAGAATTATCTTTAACTTCTTCCCTATTGAGTCTTCATTCTGCTTTTGGGTTTTCTCAGCTAGCTGAAAATAGAGCCTATACAGTTCTACTGTGCTGACAATTATCAGTACATTAGCCTTGTCCTGTGAATGAGTATTTCTGTGTGGGCTCATGTTATAAAAATTGGATACCAATCAGAAAATAAGCTTTCTAGATTACTGACTTCTTTTTTGTAAGACTAGTCATTTTAGCTGAAACCCACTCTTGAAATCATACTCCATGCCTACATATATCCAGTAGGTAATTTTCTTCTGATATAAACCTGTTACTGATAAGAAAGTTAAGGTCAAACATTCTTAATTATGGAGGAAACAGGAAGACTGTTTTTTCTTTATGGTTACATTGCATTACTGCATTGGTTGGTACATTTGAATCAGAGCATTTCAGTAAATGAGAACTCACTAAAAGTGTGAAAGAACACATTCTTTATATAATAAAATAATCTCAAAGTCAATGAATAGTGACCAAAATGCTAACTATTCATTGACTAGATATTAACACAGAGATTTTATAGGAATATTTAGTGACTACGAGATAAGGGGCTGATTAATTTTCCTGGGTTTCTACCTTTTCTCTTATTGGATTGCACCTACCTGTAATGTAGATTATAAGAAATTTGAAGGAAATGTCTATTAGTCTACTACACTCATCTTTAGAGTATGCACAGAAACTTCATACAATGTGTTGAAGCAAAGATAACCACTGCATATTGCAATTTACTTGAATGAATGTCTGGAAATTTTTTAAAATTGGGCATCGGGGTGGTGTAGAAATAGTACTACTTTGCTTTAAAGGCTTAAAATTGACTGGAAAGGAAAATAGGACTCAAATCATGGCAATGTCAAGTGGTGTATGTTTGTTTGCTTTTAATTTAGTGGGAGCTTTCTATATTCACCTGCCTTCTACAAGAATGAGGAAATGAGTAGAGTCTGATGACAGAGCTCATAAATCGATGACTTCTGGGTAGAATATGGCCAGCAAGTAAAATTTATTTTCACTGGATAAAGAAAGAAATTTTAAAAAACGCTTAAAGCCAGTATTAAAAATCAGGAGGATTTAAATAAAAGTACAGATTTTCACAAACTCTTGAGAAATTGAAATTTGACAACTTTGGATCTGTACTCTTCCTAAGATTTAGCTAGTTAAACTGACCCTAGCCATGGTTTCTCAAGTTTGACATTTTCAACCTGGAGCTAACATCTTTCATGATATCTATCTAGTGCATTTTCTCTGTCTCATATCCCCATCCTCACATTTGAATTTAGAAACCCTGTGAGAGGTGAGATAATTATGAGGAAAAAGGCACAAGATGTGAGACGATATGGGGTCATAAACATAGATATACTATGGTTTAGAATGGAGTAATGATTCATATTTCTTGAAGATATATTGGAAAGAGAGATATACAGGTGATTAAATAGCAAAAGTTTGATCTGTAAGCAGAAAGAGAACTTTCAAATAGCGTGGTTTAGCAAGAAAGGAGCCAATTAAAACTAGAAATCTGGTAAAGAAACCTGATAGACGAAAGTAAAATGACATATTGTAGTAGTTTAATTAATATATCTAGCCATGCTGAATAATATGTCCAATAACAAAAAATCGAATAAGTAAATTAAATAAGTAATTGCCACTTGTTCAATTATTATATCTGGTCAAGCCTTTCCTCATATTTATATAAAAATCAAATATCTTAAATTTGCATGAGGCTGTATACATTTTGCTATTAAAAACATATTCAAGCAAAGGGTAATGAACCTAAGTTGACCCAAAAGATGCGTATTGCAACTTTACAAATCAATGAGAGTTGCAGTCATATATTTGAGGGTGATCTATTTTTAATTATAATAACTGATAAATGAAATGTTAGTACTATTTTTTATGGTTCTCCTTAACAGAGTAAAGAAATAAACAATACAACAATGAACAAATGTTTAATAATGCATACAAATTTGTCACTTCCTTGAAAGAAAATAATAATTTATAAAACCATCATTGTATAATGTGTAAAGAGTTCATAAAAAATAGAATTGTCTATAGCAGAAATTACTAGTGAGTATTAATCAGTTTGATACCTGTAATAAAAACTTTAGAATATGAAAATATCTGATTGTTGGCTTAGGTTTTGCAAATATTTTTGGAAGACATTGGAAACTAAATATGGATCATTTTATTATTATTATTATTATTTTCTTTCTTTCTCACTTTTCTGGAATTGAAGAAGTTACATACCACATTGAGTCAGTGACTGGGCGTGGGTAAATTTTAAAAGTGTTTCCAAATTTCTACTTTTAAGTTTTTATTTATTTTTATTTTTCTTTTTTGAGACAGAGTCTCACTTTGTAGCCCAGGTTGGAATGCAGTGGCATGATCTCGGCTCACTGCAATCTCTGCCTCCTGGGTCCCAGTTCAAGCAATTCTCTTGCTTTTATTTTTATTTTTATTTTTATTTTACTTTAAGTTCCAGGATACATGTGCAGAACCTGCAGGTTTGTTACATAGGTATACATGTGCCATGGTGGTTTGCTGCACCTATTCAACCCATCATCTAGTTTCTAAGCCCTATATGCATAAGGTATTTGTCCTAATGCTCTGCCCTCACTTGTTCACCACCCCCGACAGGCCCATATGTGTGATGTTCCCCTCACTGTGTCCATGTGTTCTCATTATTCAACTCCCACTTATGAGTGAAAATATTAAGACATTACAGGCAAACATTTTTTATCTTACATTCGATTATGAAGATAAATCTTTTACATTTAAAAATCTTATTAAACTTATAATGCTTTTATTACATTCCTAATAATTGTCCACATATTAAAATGTGAAAACAGTTCCTGAGGTCATTTTTTTTTTTTACATTTGTAGACATAATTTTCTTTCCTATTACTAATTCCTTCATTCCCGTATGTCTTACGTTATTTTCATAAGCACACCAAGAATCAGTTCATATATATTCATCAAACAACTGTACTTCTGGGGAGCTGTCTATGAGAGATGGTTCCATGTGCTACTTCATTGTACTTTGAGAATTCAAGATATATGGAGTTCATGAATTCTGCAGCTAACTTTGCACTCAAAATAATTATCTTAGTTTTAAGGCTTGATATTTTTGGTAAAAGTTTGTTATTTCCTATTACAACTGAAGTAATGATGGATTTAAGATGCATTAGATGTTGTGAAAAAATCGGTGAACACTGAACTGAGAGATTGAGTAGTCATGTCCAATATTTGCAACTTGACTTTCTTTCCATATTTAGATTATTTATTTGTTTTTTTTCTTATTTTTTATATGTTGACTAGAAACCCCAAGAGTGAGAACATCAAGTATAGATGTATAGAAATGTACAAGCTCAGCTACTATCAGGATAGCTTTATCACATCATAATTAGAAAAAAATATTTCAGCTCTCAGTATCATTATACATCAAAGTTCTGAAGTACATAAAATGTGAAGGTTAGCTAAACATAATTGCAAATTTATATATGCTTAACTGACAAGAAGAATTTCCTATTGCATACATGGATTTACTTTATGGAAAGATATATATATATCTTTTACATATACACAGTTTTTATACCATTTTCCACTTGCTTTGATTAGTAAGTTAGCAGTAGAGCTAATCTTGGGTCATAAAGCTTATTAATGGCAGTGTCAAGATTCAAACCCAGACCTCCTGACTAAGGAACCAGAGCCTTATACAATAAGTTTTTTAAAGAATATATTTTAGTACCCAAATATATATTATTAAAATTTATCATTATGGAATAAATGATTCTCTTTTCTCTAAAATAACAAAAGATATTCTTTATTCACCATTACCAAATTCTGGGCCAAATATCAAATGGAACTCTAGGATGTAAATTAAACTAAAAATGTTCATCAAGTTGTGGGACAATTTTGCCTTTTCATTTGTTGTGTTTAAAATTTTTTTGAAACTAAGATGTCTTTCCTATAACTGCTAGGACTTAGAAATCCTAAACAAGGTGCAGGTGAAAGTCTTATTCTTTCAGAGCTTTAAGGCAACGTTTTTAAACAAACAAGAAAAGTGTGTTCTCTCTGTTTTTTTGGTAGGCATTATGAAACACTTGACATTTCTAAGTTTTACTTTTTATTTTCTTTCAGTGAATTGTGTCAGTACTAACTTAATTTATACAGTGAGTTTTTTTTCTTTTGGTCTGTAGTCAGTGTTTAGTTTGCAAAAACTGATTCCTAATATATGTATCATAGCCTAATTTGCTTCTCAATTTGTGATACATTCCACATATAAGATTTGTCACACAGTACTGTCTCATGCAGTTAACAATATCATTTAGATTAAATTTTAGTTGCAGCTATATGTTTATTATTGCCAAGAAACCTATAGAGAAGAAAGAGTAGCACCTGGTGATAGGTTGGCTATATTTAACATTTCACAAATGAAAACAATGTTACTAAACAATGTTTAGTAAACTAATTTTCTGGGATTCTGCAGTTGCTATCTCAAGTGATAGGTGATGTCAAAAGGAAAGTTCTAGTTGAAAATTCAGTTAATGCTTTCTGTGTAGAATTTACTTGTCAGTTTAACAGTCTAAACCAACCTTCCCGTTTAAGGCTGATATAGTCTAACAAAAATTAGTTGTTATGACTAAGGTATTTAGTTTCACTGAAAATGAAACATATTTTCAGATTCCTTCAGTTATCTTTTACGTTAAAATAGTTGCTGAATTTAGGTGTTTACTTATCTAATGAGGTTTCAAAAATTGTATTATGATCACGAAATGACAGTTAAAGACCTAGGAGGGGTCTTTTTGTTTGTTTGTTCTTTTGAGTCATGCACAGAAAACACAAACCCCTACTTTGAATATCAGGTAATAACTTGAGCATGTACTAGGAAAACTTGTACTGGTAAAGCATGCAGTATTAAGCATTAGCTTTTTCTGATTCATGTTTATCTGGATTGCAGATATTCAAGCCGGTTTTCTTTCCACCTCTTTCATTTCCAAAATAATTTTGTTTGACCTACTGTTAAACAAAAATTCCTATCAACTATCTTCTGAGCAAAAGCATATATGTTCTCCATGGTGATATACTGTTGTTTCAGTTCAGTGTAAGTATAGGAGTTTCTATGCTTCCAATAACATTTAGCTAATTTTATTTGAGTGTTTTTTTATTTCATATTTATAGTCTGAACAACAACTAGACTTACCAAATACACAAAGCTTTTAATTCTCCATTACATCTACAATCTAAAATCTCTTTTCACTAGGGGCTAAAAAATTAACCTGTTCTTACTGTTTCCAAAAATTACTAAGCACTTAAGTCATAATATTGTTCACTCGTAGTAATTACTTTCAGTCTTTCTTGGATCCTACAAAAGGAATTTTAACTCAGATAATTTTCCACAAGTAGATGTAAAACCTAAAACAGAAACAAAACTTTGGTTCAGGAGTAAGAAAAAAAAACAGAAAAAAGGAAAAAAAAAAAAAACCTTAAAAAACCACACACCAGAGTCACTCAAGTTTACCTCTTTTTCTTTTTACTTTGTAAAATAGCAAACTCCGAGTTTTGCCTAAGTTTTTTATGTTTTTATGTTTTGATTAGTCTATGTGAGTTGGTAGTTTTTATAGTTTTTAAATCAATTTTACTATTTTTACTGCTTCAATTGAAAAAAAAAATACTGCTGAGCCTATAACAACAATGGAAGACCACATAATTACAATCTGCACTTAGTAATTATTTACCTTATTAAGCATTAGTTTCTTCTAAGAGTTAGACAAATATGATGTCTTTTAAAACTTTGCTTAACTCTTACAATTTTTTTAATCATTTTTCTCTAAGAGAAAAATCAGAGTTTGATTTTACTCAGGAACTTAAAGACATGTTTAACATATAACGGACACATTTTTCCTCTAGTGCTCTTATTGTTTAAGCTAATCACAATTGGTAAATTCTATTACTAAGAGCAGAATATAACCTCATCCCTTGACTCCATCAAGAGTACTCAGAAGGCAGAAGCATGATTAGCAAAGAGGTTTAATTATACTCAGGAACTTAAAAGACATGTTTTAAATTATTTTTGAGACTGTCTATAACATGGCACAGGTACTGTTATTGGAAAGTCCCTTTTGACATTAGTTGACTAGCATGTAAGTGTTAACTTTTTTGACCAAATAAAAGAGATTTTCTGTTTTGAATTTCTAAGCTACAGAATATATTTTTCAAATCTGGGCCACTAATCTACTAACTGCAAGCTTGCAAGCATGCCACTTCTTGGGAGTGTACATCTTCAGATACATCTACAGCAAGCAACCCATTTAAATTATATTCAAAGAAAAATGATAACACCATCTAGTTTGATGATTTAACCACATCCGTGTAGTCTCTATTTTAGAGTCAGCCTTGTCGTTTCCACAGGAAATGAGAAATTTCTGTTGAAGTACAAGTGTCAGATATTAATTATTCTCCAGACAAGTAAGTGGTAGTCAATAAATATGTACAAAAGTTTCTGTGTATTGACATTTTTTGTGCTAGTTGTTAACTTTTGTGAAGCATCACTTAGTGCTTGACATAAACATTTTCTAGTTTCTATAATGTATAGGCTCTAGGGTTATTTATTTCAAATATAATTTTCTTCTTATATAACCTGTACTTTGGTAAGATAAACTCTTATGGGGTCTCAGTGGTTTTTCTATCAATTTTTGTGATTTCATTTGTAGACTATTTATATAGGCTTTCCTGTACAACTTCTACTGCTTATGAATCTGATATTCAGAATATCCGAGAAAAAATTTTATAAAATTATTTTCTACAAAGAGTTGGTGGACATATTTCTTGAGTATAAAATCATAACAGAGTTTTTCAATCACTTGGTTTTCTAACTAGAACAAATATTAAACTGGAACATATTTAGAGCAAACCAAAATAAAGACAACAAAAGGAAAGATATGCATTACTTTCCGCCCTTCTTTAATAATCACACTTCTGCCTTCTAAGTCTGTTAGAGAATTACTCTTTTGATGGAGTAAAGGGATGAGGTTATATTCTGCTCTTAGTAATAAAATTTACCAATTGTTATGAGCTTAAACAGAAGAGCACTAGAGGAAAAATGTGTTCATCATATCTTAAATTTTATAATAATGATGTTTTTATTGCTTTGAAAATACTTGCAATAAGAACACTTAAGTAAATAATATTCAATATCCTAACTAGATGTAGTTTCCCAGATTGTTTCTTGCTGGTATTATGTTGGATACCCCTAGAATCAAACAATTCCAGACTTTTGTGGACCAGGTTCATAGTTTGAGTCATGCACAGAAAACACAACCCCCTGCTTTGAATATCAGGTAATAACTCGACCACACACTGGTAAAGCATGCATATTTAGCATTAGCTTTTGTTGATTCATGTTTCTCTAGAGGGCAAATATTAAAGCCTGATATACATACATATATGTGCATATATATATATATATATGTATATATATATGTATATATATATATATATATATATATGTATGTATGTATTTTTTTTTTCCTCAAAACCTACCATGGTCCTGAACTCTTTTCTTCTTGTTAGTTCCAGGTGTAAATAACCTCATCCAATGATGTCTTCTGCTCAGAGTTCTTAAGCCTTCAAACTCTCTTCTAATTACTCTGACCTATCCCTCCCTCCTGTCTATGGACCTATATGGAAATCTATGAACCTATATGGAAAGGCAATATCCCTTTTGCTTCTGGGATGGCTCCAATTTATAGTGGTGTCTTTTGCTGACTGGGGTTACAGAAACATTTAAAAGGTCCTAATCAATAGACTCTCACACAGCTTATATTACAGACATTGCTAGATATGTATTCCCTTTTATCTCAGCCTGCAAGTAAGTTGGTTATTTCATGCCTGACTTTACCTCTTTTAGTGCCTTCCTAAAGAAGAGGCTAACATAAACCAACATACAAACATGTTTCAGACAATTATTCAAGAAAGACGTATTTATCAGATATACGGCACAACTTCCAAATTATTGCAGACAGCATTTGTATCAGGTGCTTTTCTGTATCATGCAAAAGGTCATCAGTTTCCAGCCAGCTATATGTATTTTATCATTTTCCATCATCTACCTATTTAGCATTTGCATACATTTATGTTTATATAGCCTCTCATATCTGTTATCAATTTATGTATTGGGCTACAGATCTGCCAAAAATCAAATGTAAAATTTAGTGTCTAAACGAGTAGGAAATGTCTTTATTTCTTATATAAACTCACACGATCCACTCATATCCTATTTAAGAAAACTAACATACATAATCTAACTGAACTCTACTTGGGTTTTGAGACTTGCAAATATTCTAGCTGAGCATCCATGTTCTCAAGTAAAACTTGGAAGGTTCAAATACTAGCAGGAAGAAGAGAAGAAAGGAACTAAGGAACAATTAGGTAACTCTGCCTCACAGTCCAATGTTCTATCTATTCATCTTGTCTTTGATGTATCCATCTTATTTCCTGGACTCTTGATCTTAGAGAAAAAGTTGCATATACATTTATTGCTATAGTTTTAATTCTTCTTTAGATAATTATAATATACATATCATATGTACAAATGTATATAAGTTTGAGAAGTTCATTCCTTTTAATAGCATTAACTGTGATACAATCGAAAACAATTTCAAATTATTTCTATCCACCTTAACTGAACAATATTAAACAACATATATAATTATCAAAATAGGCTGAAGCTAGCAGAATAACTATTCAAAGTCAAATTATGTCAACTCTGTTTTACTTAAGAAACCAATTTTTCTATGTATTTTGAAAATTGGAGTGCTTTTTTTACTCCACAAATACATGTATATACTGTATATATGAACACAGTCATTGAGAAGCTGTACAAAGAATTTTTAAAAATTTTATCTCTTATAAAATCTACTTAATTCATTTGATTGCCATCTAAGATTCCTAGTTTACCAATTTGGTAATCTAAGATTAGTAGTTTACTAATTTGTATTTGGTCTTATGTTATTTTGTAAATGACATCACCAGTTCTTGGATATGCTATCCTTAATGTAAAACTTTGCTTGTATTTCAAATACAGGAAGAATATACTTCGCTTCTTAGATGCCGAACGAGATGTCTCAGTGGTCAAGAGCAGTTTTAAGCCTGGTGATGTCATACACTATGTGCTTGACAGGCGCCGGACACTAAATATTTCTCATGATCTACATAGCCTCCTACCTGAAGTTTCACCAATGAAGAATCGCAGGTTTAAGACCTGTGCAGTTGTTGGAAATTCTGGCATTCTGCTAGATAGTGAATGTGGAAAGGAGATTGACAGTCACAATTTTGTAATAAGGTGAGCATTCTTCTGTTCTTTGAGACTGGAAGTTTTTCAAAGACATTTTACTTAGGGATGGAAAACTGGCAGAAATTTTTTTTTTTGGGGGGTGGGTCTTGGAGGACAACTAAGAAAATAGCATTTATGTTAGACTTGGAAGAAGGCATGAATGCTGGCCAGACCAAGGATTAGTGGGATAGCATCCGTAGCAGCCAAAAATCAGAGTTGGCTTTTAAACACTTCTTCCCTAAAGGGGCCTCATTCAGCTTGCTTTCTTTCTTTTTCTTTTAAAAAAAAGGAAAGAAGGAGAGGAAGAAAGAGGAAGAAAAAGAGAGAGAGAGAACAGGAATATTGCTTTATTCTAAAAATTCGTATTAATAATGGCCTATCAATATTTTGTGTATTTAAAGTGGAGAATGTATATTTTGTGTATTTAAAGTGGAGAGCTCTATAAATACTTATTAAGTTTACTTGTTCCAGATCTGAGTTCAAGTCCTGGATATCCTTATTAATTTTCTGTCTCGTTGAGTCTAAATCTCTTTATGGGTCTTATGTATCTGGGTGTTAGGATCATTAGCTCTTATTATTGCATTGATCCTTTTACCACTGTATCTTTGTTGCTCTGAAATCTGTTTTATCAAATGCGAGAGTTGCAACTTCTTCTTTTTGTTTATTTATTTATTTATTTTTGCTCTCCATTTGGTTGGTAAATCTTTCTCCAACCCTTTTTTGAGTCTTTGTGTATCTTTGGATATAAAATGGGTCTGGATGTAGTATACCGTTAGGTTTTGGCTGTATCTTTTGATTGGGGGATTTAGTCGATTTAAATTCAGGGTTACTGCCATTTGATGTTAACTGGCTATTTTATCCATTTGTTGATGTAAATTCTTCTTTATGTTGATGCTCTTTACTTTTTGGTATATTTTTAGAAAGGCTAATACTGGTTGTTTCTGTGTGTAATGCTTCTTTCAGAAGTTTTTGTAAAGCAGGTCTGGTGGTAATAAAATCTCTGAGTACTTGCTTGTTCAAAAAGATTTTATTTTTCCTTCAATTGTGAAGCTTAGTTTGGCAGGATATGAAATTCTGGGCTGAAAGTTCTGCCCAGAACTTTAAGGATGTTGAATATCGGCCCCTCACTCTCTTCTGGCTTGTAGGGTTTCTGCTGAGAGATCTGCTGTAAGTCTGATGGGCTTCCCTTTGTGGGTAACCTGACCTTTCTCTCTGGATGCCCTTAGTATTTTCTCCTTCATTTCAACCCTGGTGAATCTAACCATTATGTGCCTTGGGGTTGCTCTTCTTGAGGAATATCTTTGTGGTGTTCTCTGTATTACCTGGGGTTGAATATTGTGCTGCTTTGCTAGATAGGGAAAATTCTCTTGGATAATATCCTGAAGAGTATTTTCCAGCTTGGATTCATTCTCTCCATCACATTCAGGTACACCTATCAAACGTAGATTAGGTCTTTTCACATAGTCCCATATTTCTTGGAGACTTTGCTCATTCTTTTTTAACCTTTTTTCTCTATTCTTGTCTTCTCATTTTATTTCATTCAGCTGGTCTTCGACCTCTGATATCCTTTCTTCTGCTTAATCAATTCGGCTATTCAAACTTGTGCATATTTCACTAAGTTCTTGTGTTGTATTTTTCAACTCCGTTAGTTCATTTATATTCCTCTCTATATTGTCCATTCTTTTTAGCATTTCATCAAACCTTTTTTCAAAGTTCTTTGGACGATTATCTAATCCTCTAGGATTGCAATCCTTAGATCAGCTTAGAGTAATCAATCCTCTTGCAATCAGCTTAGTAATCACATCATAAATATAAGCAGTTTATAATGGGCAATTGTCATATCTGTACAATTTGGCTTGTTTTAGTTACTTAGAAAAATTAGATAAATGAATGAAACATGGATATTGAGATGTGAAATAGCACAACATAAAGATGGATAGAAAAGTATGCCGAGTTGACATGTTGAAAAACACCTACAGTCTCTTGAAGCTATGCTACAGTATAGCCTGTGAAAGTATAGATCTTGAAAAAGTCTTTTTGAAATAAAGTCTTAAAAAGAAAGATAATTAATTATGTATGTATTAATCATAAATAGGTAACTACTTTTTTTAAAAGGTCGTGAAAAATCACACTCAAGCATTATCAAGTGAAGAAAATTCATAACAGCAAATACAACTGCAAACATTTTTACCTTATTATTTTCCTTTTCTCTCTTGGGTGGAGGGTCAGAGATTAATCTGAAACCAATTGAGCCTTTTAAAACCTGAACTCTTAAACTAATTAGAGTGAGAGAAAAACCTTGTGAACAAGTAGATATATATAATGACAAAATTGTATAGAAAGAGGATGTAAACGTATTTGATGAGGGAATGGCAATGGAAGTGGAATCAGGAGCTTCAAACATTGAGGTCTATGAAAAGTATAGCTGTGAAAAATGTAAGGCCTCTAGAATTTCTGATGTGACCAAATCATAAGGCAGGTAAAATAAGAAAGTAAAGCTGTCAAGGCATAGTCAAAATTGTTGCAATGTAAGGATTGCAATAATTGCAATAGAGAGTTTTAAAAGGTAATTAGTACCGAAGTAAAACAAAGTCTATTACTCCATTGCTCTAAACTTTGGCACTGGGGCCTAAATTGTTAGATTTAGCCCCACCTGTGACTCTGAAATTAAGGCTTCTTTTACATGTGGGTAATGGGAGAGGCTTGATGGCAGTAGTCCCCCATGTTTATGTCATGTCCTTATTGCTTCCTGATCTGGCTTTGTTACTCCAGTTTCTATTAACTGAGATTTTGCATTATTCCAGTTCCCAAACTACTGAGTTCTTATGTAACATGGAATTGTGTGTCCAATAAGTGGTTCCTACACTCTTTCTCTGTCTTAAGAGTGACTGGTGGTCAACCCTGCTTTATACTACCACCTCTCATTTTCACTTTTCCTGCCTTCAATTTCTAGAAGTTATACAGCCTGCACTATATATCACTTCCCTGTAATTGGCTTTGGTCAGCCCATAGGTTTCCAGATTTCTGAGATGCAGTCAATCTGTGAATCAACCTCTGATCCCCAAAAATCGTTCTATCAACCTCTTTTATTCTAAAATTGAAGACAGTTTTCTCTTTCACTGGCCAAGCAGCAACTGGCCACCTGATAGTATTGCCTTCATAGTTCTTCTAGGGACTACTGATCATTTAGATCGTGACTAAGCCACTCTGGTGCTACTCCAGCAAAATGCATAGAACTTGGTATTGTACATATACTTTCTCTTCCTTTTCTGTTTTAGGCACCTAATTTGTCATATATTAACAAATTCCAACTACAACTTCAGAATACTCTTTGATCATTCCTATAGTAACCCAACTCCAGTGAAGTTCAGTAAACTGCTTTACCTGCTTTTATTCCATATTCTGTGGCTCCTGGACTCTTAATCTACCTTATTGCTTTCAGATGGATTTGAATGTCTGTTCTTAGTTTCTTGTCCACTATTGTCAATCAAAAGATCTAATGTTTTAGCAGAATATCCTTGGCCCTTCTTTAAGTGGTGCATTGGTCTATTTTCATAGTGCTAATAAGGACATACCTGAGACTGGGAAGAAAAACAGTTTTAATTGGACTTACAGTTCCACATGGCTGGGAAGCCTCTGAATCATGGTGGGAGGTGAAAGGCACTTCTTACACGGTGATGGCAAGAGAAAATGAGGGATATGCAAAAGCAGAAATCCCTGATAAAACCATCAGATCTTGTAAGACTTATTCATTACCATGAGAATAGCATGGGGAAAACTGCCCCCATGATTCGATTTATCTCCCACCAGTCCCTCCCACAACACATGGGAATTATGGGAGTACAATTCGAGATGAGATTTAGCTGGGGACACCACCAAATCTTATCATTCCACTCTTAACCCCTCCGCATCTCATGTCCTCATATTTTAAAACCAATCATGCCTTCCCAACAGTCCCCCAAAGTCTTGACTCATTTCAAAATTAACCCTAGAGTCCCCAGTCCAAAGTTCCATCTGAGACAAGGAAAGCCCTTCTGCCTATGAGTGTGTAAAATCAAAAGCAAGCTAATTACTTCCTAGATACAATGCAAATACAGGTATTGGGCAAATACAGCCATTCTAACTGGGAGAAACTGGCCAAAACAGAAAGGTTACAGGGCCCACACAAGTCCAAAATCCAGTGGAGCAGTCAAATTTTAAAGCTCCAAGTCTCACACCCAGGTCACTCTGATGCAGGAAGTGGGTTTCCATTGTCTTGAGCAGCTCTGCCCCTGTGTCTTTGCAGGATACAACCTCCTATCCAGCTTCTTTCACAGGCCAGCATTGAGTGCAGCTTTTCCAGGCAAAAGGTGCAAGCTGTCAGTGGATCTACCATTCTAGGGTCTGGAGGATGGTGGCCCTCTTCTCACAGCTCCACTAGGCAGTGACCCAGTAGGGACTGTGTTGGGGGCTCCAACCTCATTTCCCTTCCACACTGCCCTTGCAGAGTTTCCATAAGCACCCCACCCCTATAGCAAACTTCTGCCTGGATATCCAAGCATTTCTATACATCTTCAGAAATCTAGGTGGAGGTTCCTAAATCCTAATTCTTGACTTTGTGCACTCATAGGCTCAACACCATGTGAAAGCCACAAAGGCTTCAAGCTTACACCATCTGAAGCCACAGCCTGAGCTCTACATTGGCCCCTCTCTGCCATGGCTGGAACAGCTAGAATGCAGGGCCCCAAGTCCCTAGGCTGCACACAGGTACCCTGGGTCCAGCCCATGAAACCATTTTCTCCAGGACTGTGATGGGAGGGGGCTGCCATGAAGACCTCTAACATGTCTTGCAGACATGTTCCCCATTGTCTTAGAGATTAACACTTAGCTTCTCGTTATATATGAAACATTCTGCAGCCAACTAGAATTTCTCCTCAGAAAATGGGTTTTTCTTTTCTATCATATTGTCAGACTGCAAATTTTCCAAACTTTTATTTTATTCAGTTTTCCTTATAAAACTGAATGCCTCTAACAGCACCCAAGTCACGTTTTGAATGCTTGGCTGCTAAGAAATTGATTCTGCCAGATCCCCTAAATCATCTCTCTAAGTACAAAGTTCCACAAATCTTTCGCAGGGTTAAAATACCAATCTCTTTGCTAAATCATGACAAGAGTCACCTTTGCTTCAGTTCCCAGAAAGTTCATTTCCATCTGAAACCACATCAGCCTGGACCTTATTGTCCATATTGCTATCAGCAATTTGGGCCAAAGCATTCAACAAGTCTCTAGGAAGTTCCAAACTTTCCCATATTTTTCTGTGTTGTTCTGAGCCCTCCAAACTGTTCCTACATCTGCCTGTTAATGCAGTTCCAAAGTTACTTACACATTTTCGGGTATCTTTTCAACAGTTTCCCACTCTACTGGTACCAATTTATTGTATTAATCCGTTTTCACACTGCAGATACCAGTTTACTGTATTAGTTCATATTCATGCTGCTGATAAAGACATACCCAAGACTGGGGAAAAAAGACGTTTAATTGGACTTTAAATTCCACATGGCTAGAGAGTCCTCAGAATCATGGTGGGAGATGAAAGGTACTTCTTACATGGTCGTGGCAAGAGAAATTGGGGAAGATGCAAAAGGAGAAACCCCTGATAAAACCATCAAATCTCATGAGACTCATTCATTACCATGAGAACACTATTGGGAAAATCACCCCCATGATTCAAATTATCTACCACCAGGGCCCTCCAGCAATATGTGGGAATTATGGAAATACAATTCAAGATGAAGTTTGGGTTGGGACGTTGGGACACAGCAAAACTAATCAAGTGAGAACCTCATTGAGTTGACAGTTATATTTTGATCTTATCCTTTTTCTGTGTGCAATCTGAGCTTTAATGTATTTTAGATTTCATTAGTATTATTTATACACACACACACACACACACACACACACACACACACACACATACATACATATCCAAACTTTAAATGGCCTAGATACTAGTAATATTAAGTAGGGTAGAAAAATACTTTAAAAACTTTGAGAGTAATGTTAAAACAGTTAACAAACTAGTATTTTCTAGTATTGGGAGTTTCCAGGAGCTTTCTCTTCTCAAAGAAAGGATGACCTCAGATGAACTAAAATGAGAGTTATTATATAAGAATATATGCCACACAAAATACTAACTTTCTCAATTCAAAGTAGACTTATCTCTATGCTTTGTAATACAGGAGTTCTTTCACAATTCAAACAGAGTTTATAAACTTAAAAAATAGGCCTGCTGAAGTTTTAATTTATGTTTTTGACTTTGGAACATCACTGTGGAATTTTACTTTTTAAAAAATTTATTTATTATACTTTAAGTTCTGGGGCCATGGATGCAGCAAACCACCAGCATGGCACTGTGGATTTTTCGTATGCGTTTCTGTAAATCTGCAACCTACATCAGCCTACCTCCCACTGTTGGTGACTTTCCTACATGAGTCTTACCTGCATACAAAATCAGAAATTTTAGGTTGGACCAAGAATCTGCATCTTTAAAAAGCATACATATGGGGAGTTGACACTTAATTCAGTATAATATAGAAATTTAGTGAACATAGATATATGGTGTTTAATGTATATCTAACTCAGATAATGGTGTCTTAGAGTGTCAGATTCATATACATGCCCACAAACACATACAAATATCTTATTTATTTTTATCGTAAATATGAATGAGAAAAATTGAAATTACCATAAAAGTGGCTTGACCCCCTTTTCTGCTTGGCATTATGTCACCAATTAATCAAAAAATTCTGTAGATATTACTTTCCAAATATATCTGGAGTCAAATGATTTCTCATGATCTCCACTGCTGTCACCCTGGTAAAAGCCAACATCATCTCTTGCTTAGAACTCTACAATTGTTCCTTAACTGTTATGCCTGGGTGCATTCTTGCTCCCTGTCCCCAAAGCCAGAGTCTCCTTTCATCATGTAACAGCTTCTCATCACACTCTATAAAATGCCAGTATCTTGCCAGTAATGGTAAGTGAGGTAATCAGAAGCTTCAGGGACAGACAATGTGCCTGTCAGTCATGTTCCCTGAAACCCTTTTTCCCACGTACCTTTGGGTGGTGTTGCCCCTCATTTGTGGGAAAAGATGATGGTCTATGCTTGTACAGAATATTCTCTGCAAGTCTTCCCCGACTGTAGTATCAGAAACACCCCCACCACTATTATCATCTAACACTATCTCTTGTCCCTTCCATTTATGAATTTATTTTTGCATTATATGTTTATTTCTTTATTTTTTATTTTTTCAACTAGACTATGCAAGACAAGCTTTGCCTGCATTTCTCCATTTTTAATCTCAGACACTAGCAAAGATTCTGACATATTTATATATCCTATAAATATTTGCTAGTGGTAAGCAGGAAGGCACATAGTGAGAAAAAAAGAAGAAAGGAAGGGAAAGAGGAAGGAAGTAAAGGAGAGAGGGAGGCAGAGGAGTGACAAAAGTGCTCTATCATGATCTTCCATCCTCCATCCCACTTTCCATGAATGATAATCCCTTATACACACCTCAATATTATCAAAATAATGGTCATCTGGGATGAGTGGCTGTCATATCATCTCCAAAACTAGAGCTCATTTAGTCATCATCTCCTCTAAAATCTTAGATGACCAAGTTTCAGAGCAGGATGCAAACTCTTCATACAATAAATGCAGAAGCTATCTTACTCTGTCTTTCATGGAGTAATATAGATTTGCCATCTTTTCTTTTTTGCCTTTTAGCCCACCATCTCACCAAGCAAAACATGAAAATCTGTTTTGTGTGCCTCTTCATTTTCTCATATTAACGCATTTTTAAACTTAGAGTATATTGTCTGTAGTTCCAAATTTACAGAATGTATCTTGTAAAGTACCAATTTGCATGAAGTTGAGTTTACATAAACTCAGTGTCTTGCAACCTGGAGAAATGTAGGGTAGAGGCTACTTTACATGTGTACATCTGAAATCTTTTTGTAACTAGTTTTTTTTTTCCCCTAAACTATTGTCATCTCTATTATAGTATTCCTTTAAAGATACATCTCTATCATTCCTTTAGAGATAAAACATTCCTTTATATTATATTTAAAGACGACAATAAAATTGAGAACAAATATATTGGACCCTATAAATTCATATTTTTATGAGCTTGGCTTTTAAGAAAAAATTCTAAACCCTTCTCTATAAACTTGCTATGTAAAAATTAGTTGTATAACTGCAGAATTTACTGATTTGTACTTAAATATTTGTAAATGTCAGAGTACACCATTTACAACAGACTAGGACTTAAGGAGTCTCTTGATATTTTTAGCAGCTATGATTATTTTAAAAAAATGTTTAATAAGAACGAATTAGTGACCAATTCAAGTTCATAATTATATTATGGACTTACCAAGAAGTACAGAAAGGTGAAGATAAGCATCTTAATAAAGGTACAAAAATTATCACCATGATCATTTTTATTTTTTTTCTGTATTTTTACTACTTTCCATAAACGGAAGTTAGGATGTTGTAGGATAAATTGTTTACTAGTCTATACTGTCTTTCAAGTGGTCAGGGATTTTAGATTTCGCATCTTTTCTTTGCAGTTCGGCCCACCATCTCACCAGGCAAAACATGTGCCACTGTTTACCATGCAATCTAATCTACAACATTCTACAACAAGATTTCTGTTTTCCCACAAAAAAAAATCTGTTTTTCTAATAAACATTTTAGAAAGTATCTACATATTAGAAACAATATCTGTAGAAAAATCATATTTTGTTATTTAATAGCTAGTTGGAGAATTCATTCCTTTGGGTTTAATTTTATCATTTTATTATGAAATTGTATGATGGTCACTTACTGCATTCTACAGTGTTTAATTGTGGAAATATTTGGAAACTTTTCTCAATACCTATGAGCTGAAAAATATATTTATATTTATATATAGGAAGGAATAAGCAAAACACTGATAGTTGGTTATTATTCAACAATTGGTGGTAGTATAAAAGTTCAATTAGCACTTAAGACACATCACTGCAAACAAAATATAAGCAAAAGTAAGGCCTGGAGGGGAAAAAAAACTTTGCGGCAGGGCATGGTGGCTCATGCCTGTAATCCTAACACTTTGGGAGGCAGAGGTGGGTGGATCACTTGAGGTAAGGAGTTCGAGACCAGCCTGACCAACACAGAGAAACTTTGTCTCTACTAAAAATACAAAATTAGCCAGGCTTGGTGGCACATGCCTATAATCCCAGCTACTCGGGAGGCTGAAGCAGGAGAATCGCTTGAACCCTGGAGGCAGAGGTTGCAGTGAGCCAAGATCGTGCCACTGAACTTCAGCCTGGGCAACAAGAGTGAAACTCCATCTCAAAAGAAAAAAAAACAAAACAACTTTGTCACTTCTGAATAAAGACTGTCACTTCTTGCCAAGGGGCATGTGACTTCATTTTCCTCATTTTATTAATTAGGCCACTCCTAAGAACATATCCTTCAAACTATCAAGCCAGAAAATAAGGTGCTATGTCTGGCAATATTAATGATGAACCAAATTCTCCCAGTGCCTAAACTCCCTGTTAGTGAGAGCCTTTTTAAAGGTTCATTAACAGTCATTTGGATTTCTGAAATCAAGTAATTATGTGAGGCATAGTAAAGACGGAGGAGTAAAACAGAATCCGATGCCAACTCATTTTCCCAAAGACAAAAGTTAATTTCACCTCATAAATGCCAATCTGTAATTCATAGGTGGAGAGTGCCACCATAAGTAATTTAAATATAGAGTATATGAAATAAAGATTAAAGATGATTTTGGTAATAATTTTAATAATAGAAGTTCTCCATAATCATATGTAAGTGTTCAATTGATACACTTTGGATTATTCTGGTACCACCTTTTCTCCTAGTATGATATCTATTTTCTGTTTTGAAGGTCATATTGTGTTACCTCTTAACATTCTTAGATTTGTAACAATCCTTGAAAATACAAAATTTGAATCTGATTAATCATAAACAAATCAGTCACTTCATTGTGGACACGAGATCTTGAATGACCTATTACCGTACCAGACTTCCATCCTTCCTTACAGCTCTTGTTCTTCTCGTTGCCCTCTGGCTCATTAATTGTGTACCAGATACCTTTTCCTTCCCCAAGTGTGTGCATAGTCCTTTGTTACGGCAAATATGTCTCCTCTATCTTAGATGCTCCAGAGAACTTTTGCTTTAAATTCAATAAATCCTCATTATTCTTTCTTGAAATAGTTTCCTAGCCACACTGAACTGGTTAAAATTATTTAAAAAATTTAGTAATAATATTTAGAATCTCTAGAATATTTTATTATCCTAGTCATGTATTGTGTGTATATGTGCATAGCTATAGAAATGATTGGTTCATTGCTTGGTTGGTTTTACAGTCTGTGTTTCCAGTTTTTTGTTTCTCACTTTTCCTATAACATAGTAAGTTTACTTTGTATACCAAAGTGATATTTTTAGACAAAATTTTAATTCAACATTAATTAGATTTTTAACTTGACCCCTATTTTTAAAAGGGCTTTAAAGAACTAAAATGCTATGTCCTTTACCAATGTTACCAGAATGCATTATTACATGCAAATGAGAATCACTTGCTCCAAAAAGTTGTCCTATTGTGGGAGGAGGCAAGGGTCCTGGAAATGATGTTATTTTCCTTTGCAGTATAGCTTTGAGGAATTTAAAAATTCTTTTTTCTTATTCAGACACTGTCTTGCTCTGTCACCCAGGTTAAAGTGCAGTGCCATAGTCATGGCTCACTGCAGCCTCAACTCCCTGGATTCAGGTGATCCTCCTAGCTCAGCCTCCCAAATAGCTGGGAATACTACTCAGGATTCACCATGCCCAGCTAATTTTTGTACTTTTTGTAGAGATGGAGTCTCAATATGTTGCCAGGTTGGTCTTGAACTCCTGGATTCAAATCATCTGCCCATCTCTGTTTCCCAAAGTGCTGGGATTACAGGTGTGAGCTACTGCACCCAACCAGAATGTTATTTTTAATATCTCACACAAAATAGTTTAAAATAAGCCTACTAAACATGCCCATTTTATACATTTGCACATGTATAGACACACATTGTCAGGCATTTTCTTTCCTGCAGAAGATACTTACTGGCTGTTTGTATCATTCATTAATCAATTACATTGAATGATGGTTTTAGTGGAGTTTCAAAAAAAGAGAGTTTAACATCATGCTAAAAGAAAAAAAAAGATTAAAAAGATTAAAACCCAATTTTGATTTCTTACTGAGTGACTCAATATAGAACTGATTTCTAAAATTTAGGTCTGATATATCCCTAAATAACAGAAAATAATCCTAAGAGTAAAATTCTTATTTCTTAACAAAAATGTCTAAAAACAGAATTTAAGTAATAATTTTAAATATACTACGATCAACATTTTTATATGTGCAACCCTATAAATACCTAGTATTTTTACAAGGTTCCTTAAATAGCAAATGCCATGTTTCAAGGAAAGAAGATTGGCTAAGACAGAAAAACAGAAGTCAGTCACTGATTAGGTTAAAGGTATCTTACTTCTTGTCCTGCAGCCCTCTTTGATAAGAAAGGCTTATAAAAAATGATTATGTCTTTGTAATATTAAGATTTTGTCATATGATTACTGACAAGCAAAATTTGAACAAATTTGGTTAGACATTTATGTGCCATTTATATATCATTTCTCACCTGCTTGAGAAGAAAAGCAAATGGGAACATAAGAGAAAATATTATTTTGGTATTACTCCTTAGACCTATCTCTTCAAAGATTGATAGGAATTTTGAATACTCTTGATGCGCTATCTTAAAACTGCAGAAAATGATGATTCCCCCTATGAAATTCTGTACGAAAGGATGTTCGGTTACACATATAATTTGATCTCTTTTCCGTCTCTGGGATAATTTCTTTTATCCTTCAAATGACATCTGTATTCCTGGTATTGTTAAGCACAGAGGAGTATAGTTTTAGGCTTTATCACTTTGTTTTATTAATTAATAAAAGAAAAATTCCAAATATTCAGTCTACTAATGCAACACTTCTATCAATAGTAACAATGCGGGCAGAAGAAGGTAAAATATATGTGATTTTTTAAATTGTAAAACACTACTTGATCTCAGTACTTTTAACATTAATAAATTTAGGAACCTTGAAAACTAGCTCCCTAAAATTTGTCTCAACCAGGGTCCATATTAATTAAAATTCTATCAACTGAAATGCACTGGTTTTATATTTTTCTTGTAATGTTTAAAAAGAAAATTACCTGTTAAAAGATAAACATTACATTTATTTTATCAAAGGCACTAACACTTGTTACATTATTTTATTTACACAATAAGCCTTCATGAATACCATGTAAGAGCCAGTCATGAGCAGTGTCCAATTATAGAAATAAACATCTACATTCATTCTTAAAGGACCACTGGCACTGTGTGGGGTGAGGAATAATCACTATGATTCAGAGTCTCAAAAACATATAGCACATTTAAAATATTTGTCTATTGTCAGGCTTATTCTTTTCAATAATGCAGAGGGACTATAGAATGTTTGAGAGATTAAGCTATGCTTCCAATGCTGAATGAGGGGTTCACACTCAGAATTTTACCTGAAGTCTTTGAGGTATTTCAGGATAACTATTTGGATTACTATTCTTTAAATATCACACACAATAAATTTTAAGAAGATATCATTGGTCATTTTAAAGTTTTAGTTAAATGCCATAAGCTGTCTGACATTCTGCCATACACCAACAAGAACACAGCCAACATCTACACATCTTATATAATTAACTATTAACAGATTCAGTCACCATTATAAGGTGCTGAACAATATTCAGCTAACTGAAAAGCACGGTGATTTCTACAATACCTGTGTGGTAGAATACTTTGACCCACTTTTAGACTTACATACAGTTCATGGGATGGTCTAAATATTACCATATCTGAGCTGAATTTAACTTAAATAACCCTTTTTAATGCAACATTTAGTGGAATAATGATAAGACTAGAATCTTTATTAAGTTAAATAAAAGCTAGTAAGCATAAGAGAAATTGGGCAATTGATATTATTATTTTTAATTTTGCACTTGGATTGCCTGATGTGCTAAATATCATATAAACATAGAGATAGATAGATGATAAACAGAGATGACAGAAGCTGGGCACAGTGGCTCATAACTGTAATCCCAGCACTTTGCAGGGCCTAGGTGGGAAGATTGCTTGATTTCAGGAGTTTGAGATCAGCCTGGCCAACAGGATGAAACTTCATCTCTACAAAAAAATTAAAAAATTAGCCAAGTGTATTGGTGTGTACACATAGTCCCAGATACTCAGAAGACAGAGGTGAGAGGATCACTTGACTCTGGGAGGTTGAGGCTAAAGTGAGCCACGATGGTGTCACTAGACTCCAGCCTGCATAAAAGAGCAAGAGCAAGACCCTGTCGCAAAAAAAAAAAAAAAAAGAAAAAGAAAAAAAAAAGAAGAAAAAAGAGATGGCATGTAGAGAAAGAGAGGGAGGAAGAGGGGAGAGGGAGAGAGATAGGAAAAGACACACAGAGGGAATATAAAAATATGAATCAAATTGATTCATATTTGTGCTGCACTGAAAAGCATCACTTGATATCTAGTCCAAGAGTCCAATCAGAGTTTATTGTAAGTGGTACTGGATGAAGTTTTTTTGCTTTGTTATATTTAATTTAATAATTTATAAACAGATTAATATATGTACTTTCTGTCTGCCTGGAGTTTTACAACTGACCTATTCACAGAGACCACAGAGTGATAGAATTGTTCCTATAGAATCAATCCTTGCCTGGAGTTTACCCCCACCATATATACTTACTTATCTAAAAGTGTGCTGTAAAATTACAAGAATTGAAAGTTTGAAAGATTGCATATATCATTTATATATCATCACAGGTAAAGGAAAACAGATTTAGAAAGAAAGATTATCTCATACAATCTGTATAAAGTGTCTTTTGAAATCTTTTTTTTGGGTTCTTTTTCTTTTTGTAGTTTTGAAATTACTGTTATAGTGCACATTTTACACTAAATAATTTAATTTGTTGATTGTGAAAATTGTTTTGACTTTTGCAAAGCAATCTTTAAAGTGCTTTTAAATTTTGCTGTAGTTATCTTTCAAGTTTTTAGATAATCTGCTCTCAGGAGTAGCTACAAAAAAATATATATTCTAATATTTGTACTAGCTAATGCAATAATTTCACAACAGTGATCTTCAATAAAAAATATTTATTTGGATATTTCCTAATAGTGATGTTGAGTGATGGCAGAGAGCAAAGTCTCATTCCAACACTCCTAGTCTCCTCTTCCCCAGCTTTGTTGGAAAAGTGGTGGTAAATTATTTCCTTTCTCTGAACTGGCTGAGGATTGTAGAAACTCTCAAGCAGTACTTCAGTGTTGGTTCCTTACAGAAAAGAAACCTTGTTTCCCCTTAGTAACAAGAAAATCTGACCCTGTACTGTCTTTGGTGTTATATGGTATATTCTGGGGGAGGCAATGATTAACAGTTGCAATTGACACCTAGTATATTCTTTAACCATCAAATACCACTCCTTACTTTGCTTAAACGAAGATCCCAGAGATGATGAGTCCTACTTAAGAGTCAGAAAGAAACTAAGAGCTACAAAATACTTTCTTTTGTCACTTTTGGCTAATTAGTTGGAATTTCTAACTTAAGTTTATTTGCTTCTCTCTGTCTACTTACCTGTTCTCCATTCTTCCTGTCTTCCCTCTAGCTTCAATCTCTATCTTGTATTTACTCTTTTTAATTTCTTAACCAACATCTTCAGTCCCTGCCCTGCATCTTTTTCTCTACTTGACCGCTTTCCTCCTAATTTCCTCTTGTTGCATAATTTTTTTTCCTTAAAAATCAAAAACAGCAATGAGATATCAATTAAGAGAGCCACTTAAATGTGTATGTATTTATGTAAGTAAATCCTTGCTCCTCAAAGTGTGGTCTTAGATGACCAGCATTATCACCTGGAAGCTTGTTGGAACTACAGAATGTCAGAACTTGTACCTAGTCTGCTGAGTCAGAATATGTATTTGATTACAGTGCCCAGGTAATTCTTAGGTGCCTTGAGGTTTGAGATGTGCGGGCCTAAACAATATGCCCTAGGCAAGCTACAGCTCCCACTATGTCTGATTTTTTTTAGCCTATATCTTTAGGACCTAGCACTAAGATTGGTACACCAGGGTTGGTCAACAGGTACAAAATTACAGTTAGACAGTATATTAGTCCATTCTCATGTTGCTAATAAAGACATAACCCAGACTGGGTAATTTATAAAGAAAAGAGGTTAAATTGACTCACAATTCCCTATGACTGGGACAGCCTCAGGAAATTTAAAATAATGTCAGAAAGCACCTCTTCACAGGGTGGCAGGAAAGAGAATGAGTGCCCAGCAAAGGGGGAAGCCCGTTATAAAACCATCAGGTCTCTTGAGAAGTCATTCACTATCACAAGAACAGGATGGGAGAAACTCCCTCCATGATTCAATTACCTCCATCTGGTCCCGCTCATGACACATGATGACTATGAGAACTACAATTCAAAATGAGATTTGGGTGGAGACACAGCTAAATTGTATCAGAGAGGAAGGATAAATTCTGGGTCTATTAAACAATAGGATGACTATAGAAAGTTACAATGTATTGTATATTTCAAGACAGCTTCCTTACCACCAGAAAGAAAAAACAAATGTTTAAAGTGATGACTATGGTAATTATCTTGATTTGATCATTACAAAATCTGTACATACATTAAAACATCACACTGTAACCCCATATATATGTATGATTATGTGTCAATTATAAACCAAGAAAAATAGAGTAAGATTTTTTTAAAGAAGAATGTAACTGCCAAGAAAACATTGATACATTGAGGTATACAGAATTTATTTATTGAATGGATAAATAAATGAGAAAATTAATGTAGAAGTTGAGAAAATTTTGGTTTGTATTCATGTATCTGCTGACAGAATTTTTAGTTTAATGGTTTAAATTCCCTTTATATATGACTTCTCTTATGTACTAATTTTCAATAAAGAGAATTTAAACCATTGCAGGAAAACACAGAACTATGAAGAGTAGTACAGTGAAATGTTCTAAAGATTAGGGATCTGATAACCTGGGTTTCGCTTAATTACTATGAATGTAACATTAGACAACCATCATTATTTTCACTGTTCAGTGAGGTCAATAATAATAGGCCTATTAATAGCAGAGTGATGAGATGAGTTATCAGATGAGAACATAGTAAAGAAAAGCACAAATTGTAAAGTGAAACTAATAATGAATGATGCTTAAAGGACATCTTGTTTGAGTTCATTGTCATAGGTAAAAGTTAAAATAGGCACTGCGTTTTCTAATAGCCATGGCTTAAAGGGAAGCCTGTTGACTAGAGATGCAAACTCTCATTGTCTGATATCAGTAAGAAAACAAACTTTCCCCAAATTTATCAAACATATGTGAAGTTGACACTCAATAACTGGACATAACTGACACTGAATAATATATTAGACAATGTGATATGCAAAGACAAAGCAACAACACTCAAATAGGAGTGTCTACAAAATCTGAGTATGTAAAATTAGATATAAATGTATTGAAGACATAGATGTCTTCAGAAAGCTAAAGTAATATGGTAAATATATTTTCCTAAAAGCAGGGATGATATTTCTCTCAAAGAAGATACGTGGAGGAATTGACTTCCCGTGGCTGGTACAATGTATTTTATAACTCAATCAATTTTTATTCTCCACTGGTAGATAATGTACAGCAAGTTTTAAATCTCCTTCTTGACCTTCTTTGAATGCTAACTCTTTTATAACAAAATAAACTTTTCTGGAACAGAAAAACATATCTGATTTTTTTTTCTACATGTTCACAATGTATGGCCTTAAGATTTTATCCTTCTACTCTCACAGAAGATATGTATTTCCTAAACTCAAACAACAAAGGGCAAACCACTAAGTTCATGGTAGAGAGCCGATCATTCTAGGGCACTAGAATGATTGTTGAAAAATTGCTATTAAAACAAATAACTACTTGCAATTTAGGAATAGTAACATTGCTTATCTAATATTTGCTACATACATTTTCTCCAGTACTTTGGTGTAATATTTTATTCACATTTTTGATCAATGAAATTTTATAATTTTTAGAAAGCTAATTAAGTTATACTTTTTGTTTATTGATTTTAACTGCAAAATTCATGTTATATGTAGAGATGATTTATATTCATGTACCCCAAAACTTAAAATGCAATTGAAAAAAAAGTACTGCTAGCACCTGCTCTGTGCTCTGATAATGTATATATCATTATATACTTGCCTTGTGACAGATACTGCACTCAGCACTTGACAAATATTATATTATTTAATGCTTACAAAAAATAGAAATGATTTATATTTTATTATAATTATGATTTTTAAAATTTAACTTAAAACTACACATAAAATATGCAATTTAAATTGTGATGAGAGCTATGGCTCTTTATTTTTAATAATGTTGCTCCTTAAACAAAAATTATTTTATCTACAAATAAAAAATTTAAAAAATAGAAATAACAATACACTTTCTAAAATTTTAAAACATTTTAAAATTTTCACCCATTTTCTAAAACAGAGATTGTAAACAATTTTTCATATATCAGTCTAACAAAGATTTTCAAAATGTTTGCTATTCCGTGAAAAGCTGCAATGATGTTGGCACTCACATAAAGTGCATTTGGAAATGTAAACTGATACAGCTTTTCCAGAAATCAAATTGATGATGTCTCCAAAAAGCCTTACAAATTACTTATTTGAAAGATTAGTTATTCAACACGTGAAGAGGAATCTGAGGCAATAGGACCGATAAGCACACAGACAAATACATTCCATAGTGTTAAGATAAGACAGAATTGGAGACCACCCTACTGTTGGGTTCATAATAAAGAACATTGAAGTGGAAATGCCAAGATATGCTGAATTTAGATTGTGAAGGATTATTATATCATGTTAAGAATTTGCATGGACTCTATAGTCCATGAGGGACCCTTAGAGTTTGTTAGTATGTTTTGTTTTTTCTTGTTTGGGTTTTGTTGTTGAAGAGAAACATACTGAGAAGTAAAGAAGCATGAGCATATTCACAGTTGAAAAGTCCATAATAATAAAAACAGATAAATAAATAAAAGACAGAAAACGTGGTCTAAATGAGAAAGATATCAGAGGAGGAAAAAAGTGATGACATTCAGATCATAGCAAAAAGTAAGATGATAATACCTAGTGTAGATGATATGATTCATATTAACGTGAAATGTTATCAATATTATCACTCTTTGACATGAAATGAACATTAGCAAATGGTCAGTAGATCTATCCTTCCATAGATTTTCAAAATACGGCTACAGTTTTTGGTTTAAAGTATTTGTTAGTTTTCAACGATTGTATTTATCTTTAAATAAGACATAGGTTAAAAAAAAATAGTACTCCAAAGCCAAACACAAAGAAGTTAGTCAGTGCTTATTGTTTCAAGTTAGGAATAATCATAACTTTCATCTTTCTTATAATTGTTCTCACTTCTTCATTCAGTGCTTTACCAGAAAGTTCAGATACAAATATAGAGAGCAAGTGTCTACTTTTGAGGTAATCACACTCTAGGAAAGGAAGTAAATTGATAAACTAACAATGTGAAAATTGCTTTACTAGAGGTACTCAGAGCTAGGCATTGATGATGAGGCAAAGAGAGGACAGAGCTCTCATTATTACTATGTGTAGCTTTACTAATTTATTAAAGATGTTAACCCCTGTACAAGTAATAAAATATACCAGAGTTTAATATATAGTAGAATACAGATAAGAGTAAGTACTTTTACACCAGGCCAGTGAAAACAATCAGTTCTACCTGGAAAATTATGTAAAGCATTGAAATGGATATTAATCATTGGTTTTTAAGAAAAAATATGACTTTTTCAGGTTGAGGACTAGGATGTCTTAGGAAGGGAGGTAATTTCAGGCAGAGACATCAGCATAAAGGAACACAGATAAACTAAGATATAGATAGTTTGATAATATTTTAATCTAAGACAGGCAAAGGACGTATAAAACAAAAATTCTGGGTAGGGGAAGGACTAGTTATGAAAGCCCCAATTAGGAATCTTGACTGAAACTACTGAATATGTTTGCTTAGGATCGTAACATGATCAAATGTGTATTTTAAACAACAAAATGCCATCTCTGAAACAGGATTGATAAAGTTGACAGTCCTTGTGGCAAGCAACTGGTTAGACCAGTGTCTTTTAGTATCTTTTCACAAAGAAAATTAGTAATAGAAATACATTTTATATCATGATCTACTCCTAGTATTTTCCATACCTACTTTTACTGCACATGCACATATATATATGGAAGACTACAACAAATTTTCTTAAAATAATGTGCAAGAAACCTTATCATTTTCTGTTATAATCTATTCTTTTTTATCCTTTCAAAATTGGTGATCAATGATGAATTACACAATTAATTCATGATCTACCAATGGGTCTAGTTAATAGTCTGAAAAATAATAAGGCCATTATTCTCAGCTGGTGGTGCCTCAGCTGAGAAAATATCAACAGGAACATAGAAGAGTTAATACATTCAGGGGAAATTCTGAGAGGAATTTTTAGAGCTTTGCAATGAATCAGACGTAGAGGATAAGAACATTATGGGGATGAGGTGTTACAGCTAAGTCAAAGTATGAATTTGTTAAAACAGAGCTTGAGAATGATGCCCTTAGAATAAGTATGGTGCAATAAATGTGAATTGCCTTTGCCTACCTTATATCAGAAATTGAAACTTCATTTTTATACACTCGTGACATTGTTTCCAATGCTTGATTTGTATTAGATGCCTAAATCTTCCGAGCATCACATCAACGGTCTTTCTGGGACCCTGTATTGAATAAATAATATATATACACTGTATTGAATAAATAATATATGTTACAAATCATTTTTCAAAGTTGAGTTATACTTTTCCAAAGATATTTACAAGAATGACAACAGAATATGATATTAAGATTTTGTTTATTTAAAGAAGAAAGTTAAACACTTAAGTGACATTTCTGTGGCAATTCGATGGTATAATCACGAAGAGTTAGATATTTTTGCTACAACCCCTCTAATGTACCAATTGTATGTACTTTATTAACAGCATGAATTGCAAAGGGAAAAGTTAAAGTTTTTCTACCTTAGTTTCCTATTATGGGTGATTAAAACATCAGCCATAATATTTGATAAATGTTGTTTCCTTCTTTTAGTGTACAATATAATTTTTAAGGAGTGAGGCACTTTGCTGAAACAGTTCTTTCTTCTGTAGAACAGTAGTAACTACTTAGCAACAACAGACCAATGAGGTAGTCAGTTTCCCTGATGCTTATGGCAAGAGTATGCCATGATACATACATCCTGAGATTTCTCACTTGGTTCCCCAAACCCTGATTTTAAATATCCCAATTACAAACTTTTACTCTAAATTTTATTTGGCAATACACAGGAAATTCTTCAACAACTGCCCTATTTTTTCCCTGCATTCCTTCAGGCAAATAAAAACTACACCTCTTTTTAATTACAGAGACAAAATTTAGAGGGTATACCTCGTATTAATTCTATGTGCAATTTTAAGGAACATGATATTTATGATTCAAATATATATTAGTTGACTACCATAAATACATCTATATTCACTTTTATGAAAAAGAAAACAATCACATGCTAATTCTTACTGGTCTGTGACCAATGGTGAAATTAATACGTCATATTTAAATTACTTTGACAATTCATGTAGTGTAACAGCAAGTTCCTAACAATGCTCATGAAGTTTAATAATGTATTTTTTACATATATGTATGGGTTATTTAGCCCAGTGTGAGTGTAGAATCAGGAATTAAACTGCTTGGTTTTCAACCCCAGCTTTAGCAGTTACAAACCAATGATCTTAGCCTGGTCACCCATCCTCTGTGTTTGTGCTTCAGTTTACTAATCTGTAAAGTATATACAGTTATAGTACTACTTCATTATGTTGTTATGAGGCTTAAATGTGTAAGTTAATCTACGTGTGTATAAACATATATATATATATATATGTATATATATATATATATGTATATATATATATATATATATATATGTATATATATATATATATATATATATAGTGTGTGTGTGTGTGTGTGTGTGTGTGTGCAGTTTAGAAGAGGTCCTGGCATTTTAAAAGTCATTTGTAAGTGTTAAAATAAAAACAAAGATGTGTTCTATTCTTCCCACCCTTGCCACTAATGTAAACAAATCTGGGTTTGTGAAAAATTTCCTCTTCTGTTTAATCACTTCATTATTTTCATGATGTGTGTTGTTTGTATTTGTATGTAGTTGAGGATTTCATCAATTGGTATTTTGACAGCAAGCATAAAATGTGTATGTGTGTATATGTGTATTTTTGTTTGCCTATTCAGCATACTGAACATGCCAATATTCAATGATATTTCAACTTTATTTATTATATTTTGTTTACTACATTATGGTATACCACATATAAGTCAACTTTTAATCCTATGGTTAATATTTCAAAAGTCTTACAAGTTAGTTATTTAATACTTTCTACTAACATTTTGAAATCCTGTCTATCAAGAGATCTGAGGTATAGATATTATGTTTATGTTTCAGATACTTAAAACCTTTTGTTTAATAACTGCTCAAAGTTTTGAAAACATCATGGTGGAATGGCCTTGAATAATATACCTGAGTTCTAGGAATTTGAGATGAAAACTTAGGGTTCAGTGATAAAACACTCTTTCTTCTACAGAAAGCTTTGTGTGAGGATGAGTTTATAGACATTTGTCGTATTTCTGAATGAAATCGTATGTATAAATAGTGTCAGTTAAAACTCCTGTCCTGGAATGATTCCAAACTAGATGGTGCTTTTTCTTTGCAATCTATATGCCCTTGGACATATTTCTTAGCCACTGTAACCTTAGTTTCTCATCTGGAATTAATACTACTTTTTACCTCAAAGCAAAATGATTGCTTTCAGGTCTATGTGGAGCCCACAACCTTCAGGACAGGAAAGTCAAAGAGACTGAAAGGATGCATATGTCAGCTTTCCCTAGAAATGTTGAGAAAGTAATCACAAAGTCTAAAAAAAGACAGCTAACAGATTTTTGTTGCTGTTCCCTTTGCTCCTCAAGCTGAGAAGCAAGATAGGAACAGAAAGGATCAACAAGCTTCCTCTAGGGGCAGAAAAGAGAAGACATTCATTCCTATTTCACAATGGATTGACAAAGGTGTTTCCATAGGTAATCATGTTTTGGCTGAGGACTGTCAGCACAGGAAGCAACGCAGTGGGTGGGATTGGCCAAAGAAGAAAAAGGGTGATAATTATGTATTTGAAATTTGTCTGAATATCAACAAAGGCAGGAAAAATTTGGTCTATAACATACCTACAATTGTTTTATTCTTATTTAATCTGCTGTGTGTGAAAGGATGTGACAACCTCTAACTGTCACAGAAAACCGTGTTTTACTTCCGCATCTTGGATGATGAGTTCTATATCTAGCACAGATATATACAACATAGAATTAAAAAATATTTAACTAAGTGAATGAGAATTAACTTATTGATATACTTATAATATCTGTCAAAATACATTTTGGACAGATTATGCCATTGTTAAATAACGTAAGTAGTTAAATAGCTGGAAAAAGATTTTTGAAATTCTAGAGTAGTGTTTGCAAAATAAACTCTCAATAGATGCCTGTTGAGTAAATGAAAGTGGGATCTCCTAGTTGCATATATTGTTGAACTATAATTTAAGGGGAATGAAGAAAATAATGGCCAACCCAAGAGATATTTTTTGCTAGGAAATTCTGTAATCTTGAGGTGCTCGTACATGAAATAAACATTTATTCCCTATGAATTCTAAATTTAGTATCTTATATAGGTTTTAAATCAATGGGAAAATACCTTCAATTCTGCAGATAGGGATGAAAAGCCATCATATGCAGTGTGAAATTACTGAAGAAAATTCAGAGGCCTAGAATACAGTGGAGCTAGCTGCATTCCTATAGGTGTTTAATCAAGATTGTAGAATAAACACAAATAAAGTGAGAACTGGAAAGTTTAGAGTAAACAAATAATTCTGTTAATACAGCTAATTCTGTGAATATGTTTTCAACATGTCAAAAGTAAAATGTGCAAAAATAATTTAATTTTGCTAAAGATAATATTTTTTGACTCTATTAAATATTTATATGCACTCAGCAGTTTTGACTCACAAAAATATCCACAAATTTAAAACTGACCATTCCTCTATTTTATGAGATTAAGAATAACACGAGTATTGTGTATTACTCATAATTACTTGAGACACATTCTGGCTAATTTTGAATATTATAATTTCTAAGGAATTTTTTTTAAAAAAGATGAAACTTTGTGATTGCAAATATATTCATAATCTTGCTCAATCAGCAGTTTTGCTGCTAGTAATGTTCAGATCCTCACAACAAGTCTACTGAATTGCAGGAGTGCAACATAGTTTATTGGTTATTTTTTATTTTTTAACACTTTCTTTTAAATATGTGGCATTCAGCTAATTATATGACTAAAAATCTGACTCAACCACAGAGTCATTAATTTACCCGCAACATGTGGACATGGTATTACTCATCTTTCCAGGGAAAAATGTATATGTAGTCTTCCCCAGGAAAATGAACAAGCTGGACTCCTAAAGCCAGAAAGGGTTATATTTTATGAACTGTCTTCTGTCTTGTTATTTTCAGTATCTAAGTTACTATCTGTGACAAAGTCTGATTGGGCTCTGCTCTGATCCTCAAGGCTCTGCATGTGGATTTGTTACTCTGTGATCTCCAGTTACTCTTTTAGTTCTCACCCTAATCATTTAGCATTTATTAATTAAATAAAATATGTTGGTTTGTTTCCTAGCTCAATCCTATTCTCCAGAAATATTCTTATTTCATTAGCTTCCTTTTACTTTCAACGTGCAAAGCATTCATCTTTCAACCTTCAGCTTTAATTGATGAGCGTCTTACCACCACTTGAGAGATTCATGGCCAGAAATCAAGAGTGGGTATTGGCAAATATGGATACAGGGAGGGGTGTTTAAATATGTGGCAAGAAACAGTATAGAGTAATTGAGTGATATTTTTTCCTGAAAGGATAATTCAGCAGAATGTATCATTTTTATTCCCTTTAATCGGGTTGGTTTTTATAGTGAAAATAAAGTATAAACCTTGTTTTTCTACAATGGGAATTCTCTAAAAAGAAATTACTGAGGATTTGCTGTAATGGAAAAATATATCCGAAGCCATTGCCCCAAGAGGAACATGTTAACTGCAATGGTACAAGTGTTCTCTCTCCTTTACTGAAAGAAATGTTAGTAATGATGTCCAGAAGACACTTTTCCCCACAGTATCCAAATTCAAGTTATAATTAGCTTCATTAGAATTTTAGATTACTTTTAATATTTGTATAAAGCATATTTAAGAACAATCAAGGTCTTGATCTGTCATTAGTTCCACAAGAAGATGTTCACTTTGACAAGTTTCACAGGCAGCAAATCTTTTTCTGGGTTGTGCTGTTTGTAATATTCTTACCATAATGAGAATGAATAATATCTAATCATAATTAGTGCTTTGAATTATGAGTAGAAACAAATAAATACTCTGTCATATAATATAGTGGGTATAATTAAAGATATCTAAATTGAAAAAATGATAATCTTTAATCTGTTTTCTAAATAAAATTATTGTGTTAATGTTTTTTGCTCATTAGCTCACTCTAGATAACATAGAGTTTGAGATGAAGTATATTTGTTGTTATAGCTAAATATTGTCAGAGATCTAGGAAGTAATAAGATACATTAATTAAGAGAGATAAAGAATGATATATAGGAAAGTATCTTTAACATCAGAACACAGTTTACATTTTAATTAAAATGTAACTTGTTTAATAATTTAATGTGACAAAATACACAACAAAGAGAAATCTAGGGAACTTTCATAATGTAGCCAAACATGCGAAAATGCAAAAAAAGAAAATCTATGTATCTTTCCTCCCCTTGAAATGTTGATGAAAGTATTAAAAATAGTTTCATATATTCATCAAGGGTAAGACTGAATAGCTTCAAACAACTTTTTCTAATACAATAAACTCTTGTTTATCAAAATCTAATTTTTCTTTATCAACTGATTAAAACCTACCTTTTTAACAGCAAGTTAAAATAGTTTCTTTAAAGAAAAAAGAAAAGGGCTATTTTTAAAATCAAGTATTAAAAGGTCTATGTGATAGAATCAAAGAAGCATCAGAAATTGGTTCAAGACCAAATTCAAGGTGATTTCCAAAGCTTCCTTCTACTACAAGAATGGAATCAGGTTATATGAATAAAATCAGGCCCAAGCTCTTTTCAAGACCTTATGACTCTAGTGGAGAAAACAGGACAACATATTCTGTTCCTTCTCTACATATACATTCCCAAGGGATGAATATGTCTGAAAAGGGAAAACAGATATTTTGAGTATGTCCTCAAAATAAGCAGAAAGGGTGATATTTGATCTTCTAGTAAGTGCTTTTCAGTATTACTTAAAATCCCAGAAAGTCATATTAAATATGATATCTCCACTTTTCTTATTTTCTTTTCTCCATTTAGACCTATAGAAAGCAATTGTAAATATATTTGTGTAAAACACTATAAGGAATTGCACTTTTCCCCTAACCTCAGAGTATAAGTAAAGCCAACTTTATTTCCTTACACTTACAAAGTTGTTGAAATGACTTAATCTTTACAAGTGCTGCAGATTAGAATGTCCAGTCCAATGTGTTTTACTTACTTATAGAGCAACATGTCGTTTAAATTGCCTACTGAATGGCAAAAGAATCCTTGTGAGTTAACTCTCATGAATTCATTGATTACAAATTCACATTGTGTGGTTTTATGAAGATAATAGCAAAGGGTACTCTTAGACAACAGGTTGAATTCATATAAGTGGCATTTTGAGCCCTGTACTGGGAGTGTATATTTTTGTCACAAGCAGTATTCCTGCACATGTGGTGACTTATTGAAAATGTGATCTTACCAAGTAGATGATCTTTTGGTTTTCTTTTCATCTGGTTAAAAAAAAAATGCTCATTTCCCGTTCTTCTTTTCATGAACACCATTTTACTAGTGAATATTTCTTTTTTTTCATTTGTCCCATTATTTTTTTCCTCTTCAGGTGCAATCTAGCTCCTGTGGTGGAGTTTGCTGCAGATGTGGGAACTAAATCAGATTTTATTACGATGAATCCATCAGTTGTACAAAGAGCATTTGGAGGCTTTCGAAATGAGAGTGACAGAGAAAAATTTGTGCATAGACTTTCCATGCTGAATGACAGTGTCCTTTGGATTCCTGCTTTCATGGTTAAAGGAGGAGAGAAGCACGTGGAGTGGGTTAATGCATTAATCCTTAAGAATAAACTGAAAGTGCGAACTGCCTATCCATCATTGAGACTTATTCATGCTGTCAGAGGGTAAGTGACTGGAAAGGACCAGTCTGTCCTTGGCACAGTGGAACACATATAACTAAACATTTTCCCTGGACAGGAAGAAGCTTCAGTAAAATCTCCAAATGGATATATGTTGTCATTATTTTATAATGGTTACTCTATTTACAAACTTGAAGGTTGTTTATGTACAGTATGATTTTAACTCATCCTCTTTTTTGAAAAAGCGAATTGTTGAACTTGGCACTTATTTATGTCTGCTCACGACCAGACTACTAATTTTTATAGTTTTTGCACTAAAAAGTAATAAGAGTTCACAGTAAAATTAATGAGTTTTGGGTAAAGAACTACAACAGAAGTGCTGAATGGCTAGTGGGCAATATTGTATAAGCATAAATGTTAAATATATTTAAGAAGCAATTAAGTCCCATCTGTAGCCAAGAGGCCTATAGTGAGAGAGGCATCTGGCTGAGATAAAAATGTCTTAATGCTTCCCCCCAAAGTCACAGATACTGTTTTAATAAATTAAGCCAGTATTTCCCTTTTATTAACACAAGCTCAGGGAAAAAAAAAATAAAGATACAAACCCTTGCTTAAAAGTAGAAAATGACCAAAAGATAAAATGCACTCGTGCACACACATAAGTGTATAAAGTAGATAAATCAAAGATGAGCAATTATGTATTTTTACTGGAAGTGTACTGAGTGTCAGATACTATTGCTACAAAAATGAAGAGTTGATCACTACCTTTAAAAAATGCATAGGCTTTATGGTAGAAACAGAGGCATATACAATTCACTAGTGGCATAATAGAGGAAGATATTGTCAGGGGTGTATAATTTGTCCCTTAGGTTCACAAAGAAACTTGGAAAGTGAACCAAACATTTGAACTGGACTTTAAAAGCAGAATAGCAATTGCCAGGGGATAAAAGAAAGAGAATAAGAAAACCAAAGAGAAGGAAATGCTGTTGCATTATGAGAGGGTGCCTGGGCAAGGAAATGATGAAGTGCACAGTAAAAGTATGGAATAATGGAATCTGTTGTGGAACCTGGAATACAAAGCTGGAAAAGTAGCTTGGGATGTGATTGACAAGGGAACTGAGTTTATGCTGTATGAAGCACAGTTAGAGGTCTGAATTTAAGAACAAATCTTGTAACTGCAGACACTTATTTCACAAGGACAAGAAACTGCTAGAAGCATAAAAACCAATTAGGCTTTTGATTAATTTATTCATAATAAAATCAGGATGTAGGACAGAAGTAGTGGACTTAAGAAGGAAGGGCAAGTTCAGGGGGCCAATTAAATACAATGATTACAAGTCCTGAAAAAAAAAAAAAAAAACAGGTTTCCAAGCCCAGACTTAAAAATAGTTTCATGTACTGTAATAGGAACTGGACTAAGGTGTTTTTGTTTTGTTTCTGAGATATTTCCTGCAAGAATTACGATTTCCTGTTTAGATATCCAGATAGTTTCCTGTATTGTATTATTCTGCACACAATTAAACTGTGTTCTTATAGTTAGATCATGGTTATTCAACACACATTCTCCTGGTGTTTGACAGGAAGTTTCAGAAAAATAAGATAAAAATACATACATTTGGAGGATAGGCAACTATTTTTTTAAGTTACAGATATCCCTGGTAATTACAATTTGACTGTTAAAAAAAAATCTTAAGAAAAAGTAATTTTTACAGTGCATCCTGTTAAGAATGTGTCTGTTTTTGTCTGGGTATCTGTTTGTTTTAAGTTACAGATATCCCTAGTAATTACAATTTCACTGTTAAAAAAATTAAGAAAGTAACTTTATAGTGTATTGTCTTAAGAACATGTCTGTTTTTGTCTGTTTGGGTATCATCTTATTCTAAAAAATATCTTAAAAAGGTAACTTGTCCATCTTACACACACACACACACACACACACACACACTCTCTCTCTCTCTCTCTCTCTCTCTCTCTCTCTCTCTCTCTCTCTCTCTCTCTCTCTCTCTCTCCCTCTCTCTCTCCAGTGATAGCAGATTAAACTTCAGAAAGAAATACTCTGAAGTAAGTACTTCCTGACTATGGAAAACTAATGAGAAAATTTAAGATTACTCTGAATTAGTATCTTTGTTTCCTAGATTTTGGTTTATATTTCTCAATCCAGTACCAAAACCAAAGCATGAAATAAAAGGAGTGACTGTAATAGTGACTGTGATTTTCAATTAGTTAGAATTCACATAGCATTATATATGACTAACAGTAAATACACATGGGTTTTTACAGATATTTTAAACATAAAAATTACAGATAATTTTAGTAATTTAACAAGACTTGTATGTTTTGTCCTATTCACTTTTATTTTATAACCATTATAAATGTAAACTATTTCACTACTTCCTAAGCATTTTATTCCAAAGAGCAACAAGGCCCAACTTCTGACCACTGGTGAAAGGAATGGTATGCTTTCTTTAGTTCCTGTGAGTTAGATATATGTGCTAAACTGATTTTGAATTCTGTAGAAATAACTTCCCTCTTCATCTTCCTCCTCACACATCTACATATACCCCTTTAAAGTGTCAAGATATTGAGTTCTAAACCGTGGCCAAGGGTAACAAAAGTAGAGGCTTGCCACTTTTTAAATAGAATGGAAATTCATACAGGTGGTATGTGCAAAAGGAAACTTCATTTATGGGTTTTATTGAAACTAACACATTGTTGCACGCAATATAGCATTTTGACATAATGTGTGTACTTGCTGCTGGAACTCTAAATGGAAATAAGGAAGTGTGAGCACTGATGAAACAAAAATAATTTATGTGATATGAAAGCAAGGGCAAACTCCCCAAAGAATTATTCTGTAAGTAACTGTTTTACATCTCCTTTGACTTACCTCTCTGAAACCCCGTGGTTAATACAGTTCAGCAAAATAAGATGTTTCATATCCTCCGTTGATTACTGGAGTTTCTTGATTCTCATATATGATTAAAACACCCAAGACACAGATTTCAGGGTGGGTATAATCATAATGTTAAAGTGTGAAGGCTCTTCCAAGTACTGCAATTACAAATGGAAAGTTTAAGTGATTTGTAAAACAAGATTCCTGAACACAATGAGGACCAATTAGATAGTTTTCATACACTCAGACTTCATTACTTAAACATTTTCCCCTCTAAAAATTGTGATTCCTTACGAACTTTAAAAGCCTATTTAATTTTGGATTTTTTTAAAAGCTCTAAAAATGAAACCACCAGTCAAAAAATTCAAATACTCTTAGGTATTGTTTTAATGTATTGTCATTCTTCTGAAACCATATTCAGTGAAACAGAAGGAAAAAATATACAGGTAGATTCATAGTTTAAAAAGAATCTTGCAAAATAGTAAAAGAGTAATGGGAACAAGTCAAATATACAAATTACAAGTTTAAGAGAATATATGAAAGCATAAAATTGGTGTGGGATTGCCACTTTTTTATTGGTATTTTTTCAGAAGCCCCACATGGTCTGCATTTTTCAAATTATCATTTTGTATTTTTTTAAAGAAAGAATGGAGCAATTTTTGGCCCTGTGCACTGAGTGGCTCATGCCTGTAATTCCAACACTTTCGGAGGCCAAGGGTGGGTGGATCACCTGAAGTCAGGAGTTCGAGACCAGCCTGGCCCACATGGCGAAACCCTGTCTCTACTAAAAATACAAAAATTAGACAGGCGTGGTACGCACACCTGTAGTCCCTGCTACTCAAGAGGCTGAGGCAGGAGAATCACTTGAACCCAGAGAAGCTGAGGTTGCTGTGACCCAAATTTGTTTTAAGTAATTTCATTTCCTGTTTGGTAAATTGGTCCTGTTTTACATTATTACTTTTAGTGACTAAATAACTTTTGAATTATTTCCTCACTCATAATATAATAGTGTAATTCATTTACATACTTTATATGCAGTGTCTTTTTTGCCTCATTGTTTTTATTAAATAAAATTACAGTGAACAAGAGGATATCACTTAATGTACCCTTCCAGGGCTCCCAAGGTTTTGCTAGAACATTGATATTTGTTTTGGCATACCTTCCTAAAGTACCTCTGTCCTTACTTTATAGCACAATGACCAATACCATAATTCTTAGCTAAATGTAAGAGGGAAAAATATGTCTTATAGATATAAAATCAAGTTACATATCTAGCTAAATTCTCATCTGGGTAGTTTTCTCTCTGTTGAAAAATATTTAATGGTTATTAAAAGAGAAAGCACTCAGTTGCTTTGGTGGAATATATTTTCTTATTTTTTCTAACAAATAAACAAATTCTATGTTCACACATGATTGATCAACTTTTCTTCAGTGTTAACACTAACACAAAAATACTGTTTCTCAGATGTTAGTTGCTGCACTCATATTTCAGATGTAAAATTCCATTTTAAATTAATGTAAATGTAAACGTCTATTGAATGTACATTATCTTCTGCAGGCTAACTTCATATGAATGTCATGGGTTTGCAGAAGAATTTGAATCAAGCCAGGCTCCCAATAGTCTTTAGCAAAACTATAGGCTAAAATACATCCTCAGTAGATCTCAGGAAATTGAGTTTATTAGTCATTCAAATAGATTGTTTTGGAGCATTCACATTCAATCAACTCAAGTCACATAAGGAAAAGCAATTTTAAAAACAACTTTGTAAAGAGAAATATTCACTCTAAGTGCTTTCTGAAAATGGCTTACTTGTTTTAAAATTAGTCTTATGCTAAAAATATTTCCATATGGTTTCTATTTTGACCTATGAGCAACACAGCTGTAATATTTCCTTACAAAACATAAGTCCTAGTTTAATGTTTTTGAGTAGCTAGACACTACATATTAGGTATTTTAAATGAAAGGAGATTTCCATGGAAGGATATTTCTTTCCTTACTGGTGGACTCTGGTATGCACACTTCTGGAACTTCAGAGTTTCCTGATATTTTAATCTGGTTACCCTTCAGTCACAGTGTTATTTCCTATCAGGTTCCATTATTCATATTGCATTGTGGAATGTGGCAATGTAAATAGTTTATATCTGAGAAGATGTTCACAATTGTGTGGCTCAAACTAGAAAACAGCTTTCATTCTGCCCCTAACCAACATGCTTCCCGGTTCTGGTTATCTCTCATTGAAACTAAAAGGCTTTGCAAAACATCTAGAATTTCTTTGGAAGAGTAGTTAAGCTTTCATAGCACCCCTGCGACATGGGTATATTTTGGCTTTCCTTCTTGGTATGTATTTTTCTCTCTTCTTCACATAGATCATTTTTTACTCCTTCAAGTCTCAATTTAAAGGTAAGTTTCAATTGGGCATTATTCCCCACTCTTATTCCTTTTGGTAGTATGACCTTGGTTCCTGCTCTCTGTATTCTCTTCTCAAGGGATGTATTTCTCTTTTAGAACATTCTTCAAAATATATGACTCTTGTTTATTTTTAACTCTGTAGGTTTATTTTAAATTTTATAATAGCAGTGATTGACTTATTCATCTCTAGAACTAATAAGAAGCATGAATTTCCAGTACATGTTATGGTGGAGGTTGGGGCACATGTGCAAAGGGTTGGGAAAAAAAAAAAATGGACAAAGTTGTGCTGAAGTTAAATGCTGCAATCTGGTTCAGCACAACTTTGTTGTGCTGAAGTTAGATGCTGCAGTTGGATGCTAACTTAGTTCTCTAGAGCAATCCAAACAAGCAGGGAACCAAGCAGAATTGAAGAAGAGATTCAATCCAGATTGCGCTAGAAATTATTTTCACCAGGCAGTATTCTGGTGAGTAAGAGGGAAACTTTTAAGAAGGAACGCTTGAATTCCAAATAGTGAGGACGTAACCTAGATAGTTTCTCTTCCTACAATTTATTATTAATCGAAGTGTGTATCGACTTGTGCCCTGAGTCTACTAAACTGTGAAATTAATGCTTACTAAATTTTACCTGCCTATGGTGTTGCTAGGATAAAAATAAAAGAGCAAGTTCTGATATGAAAAGTAGATGAATCATAATAATGGGGCGTAACAAATGGGAGCATCCAGACTGACCATCTATAAATTTATCCTGGCCACCTGTGAAAAGTGCGCTAGATTTATAATTTAGTAACTTAGGTATTATCTTTAAAAATCTATATAAAGATATCAATTCATTAATTTTTAATATTAATTTATTATGGTGCCCTCTAGAAGAAAAATGGTTATTAAACACATTTTCGCCAGGCAAATAATCTTAATTATTTTATAAATTCTAAGACTGAAATTTCATAATCAGAAAAAAGCACTATCCTGCTATATTCACAAACTACAGGAAAAACTCAATAATTTGTTCTATTGCCTTTCACTTTCAAGATTCAGTCTTTTAATGAGTGATAGAAAGTGCACAAATAACATAAGAAATCGGAATTTCCTTGTTTCTCTGACTTTTCAGAAGAAAAGAACATTGATCAATATGCAAAATACATGCTGAGTTAATTTTCATTAAGCTATTCTAATTTAAATCAAGATGATTGGTCAATTACTGAATTCAGAGATTTCTTATATATAGTAAAATATTTACTATATTTTAATTAATTATTAAATATTAAATAGTTGGGAATTTAAAGTAGAATGCAAATCTAAAGTTTTAGACAGTGAACATGGCTAGCTACTTCTGAGTTTGTGGAGAAAAGTTACTGAATCAGGTTTCCCACAAATCTTTGAAAATGTTACAGGTTCTTATCTTCTTGAAATGATACAAGCCTAATTTAGCTTCAGAGTAACAGTTTAGATCAGGTCTTTTGTTTCTATGTGATTGATCATGGTCAGTCAACTAACTCTAGTTTCTCATGTGGTTGATCATATAATCATGGCCTCAGGCCACAACTTCCAAATTGTGGCTATAGCTATTTGTCAAACTAGCTCAACATACAAGTAACAAGTTAGAGAAAAAGGCAAAAGACTTGGGGCTTGACCACTAGAATTGCCATGTAAAAAACAAGTTACTAATACATTCTGCCAACTGCTTTAGAGACCAGTGTGCCACACCAGATTCCTATTGGCAAGAGATCAAGGAAAGATTCATGTCTGCTTCTCCTTTTTCTCTTTGCTCTAAAACCTTACCCCCAAAATCATTTAAAAATTTGGATGAATAAATATATTGTAGCAGAATAAGTTTAAAAACTTTAGCTATAAAAATATTTTTAAAGTGACTTTAACAATCTTTTCAGGTATTTGATTTCATAAAGCCAAGTATTGGAGCCACATTCACCAGAGGCAAGCTGGAAGCTTTGTTTCTTACAGTTTCCAGTTTGAGCCTAAGACCTATGACTGACTTCTCAGAAATAATGCATTTACTTTTTCACATTCCATGGATGAAATAAGTCAAAAAGAATGTTCATACCCACAAGAGAAGAATCACAGATTAGAACCCTAGTGAAGACCAGTATTCAGTGCAGGAAGTAAAATCAAATTGCAGTGGCCTGATTCTGATAACTGGCAGGCTTCCCTCATCAATGTGCATCTCAAATAGTCAGGGTTATTCTGTGCTCCTCACTACTCTGTTGAATAAGATTTCTTGTTTATGTGTTAGTAGGTGAATGCACTCTCCCTTCAAGATAGAACATTTATGATTGAGTATGATTTCCTGAAGATTATATTTAAATATCATACCTGGTGGTTGATGTATGTGGGAAATGTTCAATAGTTTCTTTCCAGATCAATCAAATTATGTAAGACGCAAATTCTTACACAACTATTTCCTCTAGATAATCTTACGTTGGGACTGTCACCTGAGGGGCATAAGTAAAAGCAAAATCATAAAGTATTTCCTCAGTTCTTAAGGAAGGATACTTGCCATCATATCTTAAGAGCTCTGGCCCTCTAGGATAAAATTGTGCCTATTTGTTGGCAAATTAGGGAACCATCTAGATGGTACCATTTGTATACATTACATGAAGAATTCCTATTCCTCTTAAGGCCTTACTTCAGTACAACTTGAAAGGATTTTAGTCTCAGTGAACACCACCTAAACTTTAAATATTGGAGACAGATAATAAAATGCTTAAATACCAAGTAAGGTGCAAATAACTGACAGCTAATTCATTCTTAAGGGCAAATAGGTTGTTGAGATTACAAGAAGTGATTTATAGTGACCCTATGAGCATACTTCAGGAATTTTCAGAGCAAGAAGTGGAAACTATGCGGGACCAGCAGTACAGCTGACTTCCATTCCTCATGATAATGCATACACTGCATGTTCATTCAGGTGGATCATGGTTAGGCATCATAATTAAGTTCAGTAACAAAAAAGTTGTAGATGACAAATCATTGCTCTATATTGTGTAAATGCCTGCTGCTTTTTCTTTTTTAATTTTTACATGAGTTTTCAACACCAGGTTTCATTTCTTCAGCAATTATATTGTTTAGCTGTATCTTCTCGTTAAGTTTTCCTGGTGAGAAAACAAGTCGAATGCTAGCATCTTAAGAACTCAATTACAAACGCTCAATTCTTACCTGCTTCCACTTTTATCCTCCAAACCATCTCCCAGTGACCATGTTGATAGCCGAATGGAGTGTGTTGCAGAGGGAGATTGTGCTGGCAGTTGCTACCATATTTCTAACTAAGAATAAACTGATTTTGTTTCAGACAGTATAAAGATTCATTGTCAACATCAAGTTATTTTCATAATGAAAGTATGGTCTATATTGCTTGTCCCACTCTCTAATTAGTCATTTAAAGTGTACTCCTAAAGAAAATATTGCCCTTTGATGTCACTCCTGAGATAGTAAAATCATCAGAAAACTATTGTTCTTATATAATATAAACAAAATAATAAAGGGAAAATATAATAAAATAATTAGGAATTCTGAGGTACGTAGCTTATGTGGATTTCCCTTAATAAATTATTGGCCTTTGTAATAGGAGATTCCTTGGCCTTTATAAAAATTTCAGCAAGTTTTGCCAATGTTCATTAGGCTGTAGCATCAAGCAACTGAGTTCAGCTTTAGAGTTTCCTTGTTTTAGAAACTCCAAAATATTTGCACCCGTTAACAACTTGGATAAAATCAAATAGCTAAAAGAATCATGTGACAACTGGATGTATCTTAACACAATCTAGTATGTCACGGATTCTACTTTACAATATTAATATATTTGATAATGTGATCTAATAGAAACTAACTTTTCTTCTTTTCACCAATGAATCTTAATTAAAGTAAAATCATTACTTGCAGCTAAAGTTCTGATTACTCATTTTATTCAAATAATGATCTTATTCCTCTCAATAGAATTCAGTGAGCTTTTTGCAAAGACTATTTTATAGGCACATATAAAATCTTTACAATGTGGCTAGCTAATCTTACATGAAAATATATATTTCTCAATAATGCTTGAGAAATTGTATAGTCATTATAAATGTTAATAGTCCCTATCTGAAAATAATAAAAAATCAGGACAATGTTGGAGTGGGATATGGGCACTTTATCAAAATTTTCATCTTTGTTTTTACTTCTTAATAGTCAACATATTTAACTTGATACTTTGTGGAATCCATCTGTCCTACAGTCAAATAATCCATCAGCAGGTCTCCATTAATAAAATGCACTACCAGGAAGAATCAATGCTGCTAAAATTTTATAGTTTACTCAGCTCACAAATACTTCCTCTCTTTCTGTTTTCTCTGGAACAGATGCATACAACAGAATTGCTGTCAGTTTCAAAATTAAAAAGCTAATTATTTTATGAGAAATTATGCAGAATATATAAATACAAGTATTTTAGTAATGTACAAAGTGTGAATTCCTATCAGACTGAACAAAAAGTGAAATACAGATATTTTTCATTAAAAAGTTTCTATTGAAGTAGCAAAGCATTTGAAATCACATAATTTCACCACATTTAAAAAATATGATTAGAAGTGTTCCTGCTATGTCACATTCATTTCTTCCATAAACACCTATAGAGTGCTATACTGGGTAGTTCTGAAGCTGCAAAGAAGAAAACAAAGCAGGGGCTTCCTGAAGCAACAAAATCAGCTTGGTAACGAAGAGGTTTACATAGGGAAGTGACAAGGTTGTTTAGGAATGCAAGATCAAGGGATTTGGCAAATACTTGAAATACCTCTGGTGGATGGGATGTGTAATTTGTCACTGATTAGAGATTCACAGAAGAGATTCCAAATAGTACTAAAGATCAACTAAAAGTATAGACTAAGAATTTACAGTTATGCCCATCCACAAATTTTGTCAGAACTATATTAGTTGACATGGAGGGTGTCTAGGTTCTTGGTGTCTTGAACAAATAATTGGACAAAACACACAAACAAAGCAAGGAATGAATGAAGCAACAAAAGCAGTGTTTATTGTAAATGAAAGTACACTCCACAGGACAGGAGCAGGCACAAGCCTAAGGACTCAAGAGCCAGGTTACAAAATTTTCTGGGGTTTAAATACCCTCCAGAGGTTTCCATTGGCAACTTGGTGTATACCCTATGTAAATGGAGAGGATATTTCTTCTCATCACTGAAGTGTTACCATTTGATTTAGTTTTAAGAGGTTAGAGTGAATTGGCCTTATGTTCTCTGCATCCAGATCCTATTCTTCTGCATCAGCTATATACTGCATAATTGTCCTTTTTTGAAAGAACTAAACATAATGGCTCCAAAACCTATGGCTTGAATAAAAATTTGTATTAATCCCAATTTACAGAAGTTCCAGTTTACAAAAAGCATCAGGTTCTCGACCATAATTTTACATAGTTTATTCTAGAGGGTCATGGAAGGCAATAAGAGTAAATAGCTATACAACTATCGAAATAAGTAATGTGTTTAGAAATTTTCTAACATGACAACAAAAATATGTTCCCAATAGACTTATGAACCTCTCTTCTTTCTCCATCATGATGTACAATAGGTTTTTCATTGCCATTATTCTGTTTTTCTCATTTAACTTGGTTTGCACAGGAAATAAGTTTTTGGATGTCTCACTGTGACACTGAGGGTGATAATGAGAAGGCATAGTGTGATTGCAAATGGATTAGGTGGGGGCCAGGGAAAGGGACACCTACTAGAGAATAAAACACAAACAATTTGCTTAAAAAAAAAAAACTATCTTCATTTGTTTTTACTGTTTGGAATATATGTAATAGAAAACTTTGGTGACTATTTTTTTTCTCATATCTGTCCATAGAAATATAAGGCTGTAAGAAATCCATCTGTCTTATATTCTTAAGTAACCCAGAGACAATGATGTTACAAGAGAGAATCTAGGCTGACTGGAAAAGAGACTCTGTGGAAGACAAATCCTAAAATGTGATGCTGCCCATACAGGCATTCATCTTCCTCTCCAGTAACTTGTGTGTTAAGAAATGACTTTGCTGGCCGGGCGCAGTAGCTCAAGCCTGTAATCCCAGCACTTTGGGAGGCCGAGGCGGGTGGATCACGAGGTCAAGAGATAGAGACCATCCTGGTCAATATTGTGAAACCCCGTCTCTACTAAAGATACAAAAAATTAGCTGGGCATGGTGGCGCGTGCCTGTAATCCCAGCTACTCCGGAGGCTGAGGCAGGAGAATTGCCTGAACCCAGGAGGCGGAGGTTGTGGTGAGCCGAGATCGCGCCATTGCACTCCAGTCTGGGTAACAAGAGCGAAACTCCGTGTCAAAAAAAAAAAAAAAAAAGAATTTGCTTTATTCAAGCGTGTGACTCATGATGAAATGAACTGCTTTGGGGGAATTTTGCAACTCTCTCAATGTTCTGACCCTTTTAATATTTAGCTATGATTGGGGATTTTTCTAACCAACCTGATGATGATGATATTAGGGAACATTTTCATAGCTTGTTTTTTAGTCCATAAGTACAACACATTGAAAATGAGTTTATACACACATATGTATAAACAGATACACACACTTATTTCATCAAACAACTGTACTCTCTGCTTTGGGTTTCTTTTAAAATAGCACTACAAACCTCCTTAAAATAAGTAAAAATTACTCTAAAATGTTAAAAAAAAAAAAAAAAAGGTGAAAGAAAATTTTTTAAAACTTGGAGAAACCTAAACACATTTGAAAATTCTCATTTCAGGTATTAAACTATGTTGCTCTGTCTCTCTGAGAAGACCAAATAAGATATGACATGGTATAAAAGTTTGGGATCAGTAATAGTTTAAAAATGACTGGATGAATTGAAAATATTAAAAGTATATATTTTTTATTGAAATATATGCATATATTATATATACTTAATGCCTACATATAGAAAAAAATTTTCATGATCTTTTTGGCATAAGCCAGGTAAATTTCTTATTCTATAAAGGAGACTATTGTGGTCCAGAGTCTCATTTGCTCAAGAATAGACACTCGGTGGCACAGTTAGAGTTGCTGATTCCAGGAGCAGCTCTCTTTACACCAACTTGCTGTAGAACAGTGTAACTTTATGATAGTATGGCAATATTTGTGCCATTTTATCATTTTGTTTTGATGTATGATTTTTCAGTATAATAAAACCTATTGATTTATAGACCCTTGCATGCATTGCCAAAATAATATTCAGAAATGAATTGCTCTCTCTATATAAGTTATCAAAGATCTTGGGCTGTTTCTGCCTTATGTTTCCTTGGCAGAGATAAAGGAATATTATTTGTCATAGAAAGAAGAGGAAACAACTAAATTAACTGTCTTTGTAGCTGAGGATTTAGAGTTCAAACTTCGGACCCAAGTTTTTAAATAAGTCTAAAATAGAATTTCATTGGTTATTTTTTTCAATTTTTTATTTTTATTTTTATTTTTTATTTATTTTTTTAAAGATGGGGTTTTGCCATGTTGGTCAGGCTGGTCTTGAACTCCCGACCTCAGGTGATCCACCCACCTTGGCCTCCAAAGTGCTTGGATTACAGGCGTGAGCCACCACGCCCGGCCTATTTCTTTCAATTTTAACAAAGAGAGCATGAATTCTATAGCTGAGTTCTGAAGCATTTCAATAAATTTAAGTTCGTTTATCTGCTCATGCTTTCAGCTGACATCTGCAGGGCAAAATCAAGATCTTTTCTGGCAAATTGATTGATAGTGTGCCATATTATTTATGAGACTCAAACTATGTACATTTGAGATATTTTAATTTAAATGAAATTTGAAACAAAATATAAGACCTTATGATATATATTTAGCCAGAAAACGAGTGAAATTCATATCATAATTAAATACAACTTTTTAGATATTCTTAGTTAACAAAAGGTTATAGAAAAATATTTAAAAGTGTAGGTGCGGTGACTCATGTCTATAATTCCAACACTTTCAGAGGTCAAAGTAGGAGGATCGCTTGAGGCCAGGAGTTTGAAATCAGACTTGTCAACATAGCAAGCCCTCATCTCTATAAAAAAGAAAAATGATAATAATGTTCTGTTTTTAGTGCAAGTTTTGTCACCATGGTTTAAATAATTTTGTTGGGAAGTTTATAATGTGGATGTCATAGTGTTAGAAACTGAATGCCACCATTTTACGATTTGCTGAAATTACCCAGTAGCAATTTTATTTTCTATTGTACATATATGCTAGTCTATTCAAAGCAAATATTCATGAAGCTATAGCAGAAGAAACTGCCATATAATATGATCTAAGTATCTACAATGTTGACGACTTACAGTGAGTCTCTGGAATTCACAAAAACATTTTCATTTTAAATTAAGATTAATTAATTGTATTCTTATAGATAAATAAGTAAACACTTGTAATATTGTGACTTTTAATTTGATACTTAATTTAGCAGGTTCTTTTTTCTCTAGTGCTCCAAATTTAATCAGTTACTAATGTTTTGACTGGAATGAAAAAAATATAATTTATATATCACTTCTGGTCAAGATGTGTTTTGGTTATGTTATTGTTTGTTGTATATTTATTAGCAGTTTAAGTAATGTAATGTTGGGCTTCATGAAAATCTCTAATGTCTTTATTTATTTTATACAAACACACTACTGTAACTTCTGTTCCTTCTTCTGGTCGTAGAATAGGGGTAGCAGACTCATGACTCATAGTTTGATTTGGCCTACTAACCTGCTTCATAATACAGATATTTAAAGATGAAGTTAGTTGTCATCATCTAAGTATCATGAGATTCTCAACAGACATTTCAATTTCTGGTGATTCTTTTAAAAATCAAAATATCTTGGAGTCCTAGATCTTTATTTCTTCATGATTCTGGTGAGGCAGAGCTAAATTGTACTGTCTTCTATATTCTGCTCACTGATAATCCTGTCCTTCACAGTCCCATGTAACTCTTTCTCTCTTCCATCCTGATAACAAACCTGATCCATTCATCCTGGTTTCTGTCTTTATTCAGCTCTCTAACCATTTGTTTTATTATTCTGCCTTATGAAAGTGGAATGAAGTATACACATGTATGGTAATTGAAACACTATTGAGTTTTTGGTAATTGAGACACTATTAGAAGTAGAGAAGACTTCGCATATTTTCCAATGAAAATCTCACTTGAAAATATTGACATTAAGCCATTCTTGGGCAGATTAAGTAACTTACTAAGACAATATATACAGTAGCTTGGTCTCAAATATACATCTTTTGACACAAGTTTAAAAGCCAAGTTTGAAATAGTTGCAGAAAAGTAAGCAACATTTCACCAGTAGAGATTGCTTTCAGGCAGTGTGTGCTGTAAATGTTTAACAAACAACACTCTGTGAAAACAAACAAATTGGATTTATAGCATTTGCTGACTTTCATAACATAAATACTCACACCATGTCCAATTCCAAACTAATGAGGAAATGACAAACAGCTCACAAAATTCCAAAAACAGTAATTCACTGTGGCTCTGTGAGTCAATAAGGGCCAGCTCCAGCACACCAGAATAGATGTATGGGTCAAGGAGATTCCTGTGTAAATTGGGTGAAGAAAACTGAAGCTATTAACATACAGGATTATTAAATGAAATCCTTTCTATCACAATGGCAACTCTATCAGAAATGTCTGTCTCATGTATTAGAATATTTTCTTTAAATTTTACCTGTTATCATAGTTTAGATTGGCGAATGCAATTGCACTAACAACAGTGATATCTGTAAGCACAAAGTCAATAGCTTTTATTGACTTTATCTCTTCTAGTTTATTATACTAATCAAATATCAACATGTGTAATGGATATTTTATATAATAATCCCTAAAGTGGAATCTCTAAGTGTTTATGACTAAAGAGAAAGTATTTAAATTCTTCATCCTGCTATTGAAGTTGGCCTTGCTAAACGCTTCTGAATAGCATTCAGATTATGTAAGTAAACGTATTTCTTTTACTTACAGATTATGGTGTGTGTCAGAAATGGATATATATGCTAAAACTATTATTATTTTTCTAACTTTTCATCTTTTGTCTAAAATGTAAAAGATTCTAATAATAATAGTAATGACATGGCACAGTACATATATTCTAATTTCTCTATTTTATATGCTTGAAAGCATCTTGACAATACTTAAATATTTTTATTTTACATTGGAAACTTGGTAGTTATGATATTGATTCTCACAGGTAAGAAATACGTTTACTTACATAATTGGAAAAACTGATTTCTTAGCTACTTAGCCTGAAAACGAGATGATATTAGTAAAGTGATTGCTGCTTATTTGATAAAGTAAAATTATATAATTTCCATTAGTCATACATAAATATATAAGAAGAAAAGTAATTTATGATAAAAGTTTTATACAAGAAACAGAAAAAAGATTTAATTCTTGATAATACATGACTAAAATATTATAAAGATTACATATATACATATGTATATATATACATACGTATGTATATATATACATATGTGTATGTATATATACACATACGTATGTATATATATACGTGTATGTATACGTGTATGTATATATACACATACGTATGTGTATATATACATATGTGTGTATATATATACACATTTGAGTATGTGTGTGCTTATATGTATGCATGTGTATATTTGTATGTATATATATATATATATTCCAGTTATTGTGTATTCAATTCTATTACTAATTCCAGAATCCAAATGCAGGATTTTATTAAACTAATTATTAATAGAGATTATGATTAATTTCTAAATAGAAATAAGGTATTTGGGTATAATGTATGCTTAACATTTTAAGGGATAAAAACCATTTCACATATGATGTTTTATGGTACCTCTCAGTAGTTGACTTAAAGAGCTTTTAAATTAAGAATTGAAATATTATTTCTCCCTCATTCCATAATAAAAGGAATCTCACCACTAAGGAGAATTACAACTGAATATTTTGCAGAAGTACTTAAGAATATACAGGTTATCTTTATTTCTAGCATTTTAAATTTCATATTGAGCATAATGGTTTTCTCAAAAGACTATGATTTTCTGGTGCTATACTGGCAAAATAAAATAGCAGATGTTTCATTTAAAACCTCTTAAATTCATTCTTATGGTTGAATGTCACCCCACTTCAACAACTGCATCTAAAATATTTTACCCCTCTTGCTGAAGGAGACTTTCCCAGTGCTTTGAAACTATTAAATGTTACAGATGGAGAATCTGCATCATTTGTTTCCATTAACTGCTCTGTCTAGATGAAAAAAAAAAATCTATAAAATGACAGATACATGTAACATTGACTTAAAGAAAACAAATAAAGATAAAATTTGCTGAAAAATATTCCAATATTCTTAAATACTAGATTTCTGCTGCTCACAGAACTTATTCACCCCAATTATTTTATTTACTGTCTGTGAAAAGACTGGCAAAATGAATAAGTGTGTGCATGTGCATTGGGAAAATAACTTGGAACAGTTGTTGAAATCTGTCCTCTGCAGTTTATGTTTCCTCACTTATAATATAAAGGAAATCATCATTTTGCCCAATGATTTGGAGACAGGACTTTGAACTTGAAGTGGACTGCGTATGAAAATAGAAAGGACATAAGAGAAGAGTAAAATAGTCTATGCTCAATATTCTAGAATTATTCTTGAGAAAGAATTTGGAGCAGAAATGCTGATGTGAGACTGAGACTTAAAATGTCTTATTATTTTCTTATATGTTCTTTCACAAATTTAATGAGAAAATATGGTATGAAAATTAAAGCTTCAGTAGATAATAAATTTATAGATCTCTTTATTATTTAGCTATCTACCCATCCATCTACTATTTATTCTCTTTCTTCTCTCTCTGGTAAACCAGTTCAACACTGGCTCCCTGAAGCACTTGTGACACTTATTGATGACTCAGCTTTTGCAATTGGAAAGTAGAGCTAATGATCAGAATGGTGTCTTATTTCCCTCAGGTATTATGCTGTGTGTGTGTGTGTGTGTGTGTGTGTGTGTGTGTGTGTGTGTGTGTGTGTTAGGACTAATGAGAAAATTTCCTAGACTTCCTTTAGAGTTCCTATGAGTAAAGTCGATAGTAATAATAAGTGACGCGAGCTTATTTTAACCTGGAAATTGGAAAGTAAGTCTCCAAAGTATTACATTTTAATGTCAGTACAGAACAGTAGCAATTTTCTCTGATAGATTTTATTTTTTCCAAGCATCAGTCAGTGTTTTCTACCAAATATAAGTAAAAAAATCAATCTGGAGATGATAAAATAAAAAATGCTTTTAGAATTTAAAAAATTATGAATAGTTCAAGTTAATTGTTTAAATTTGGTTTTATTTTTAAAAAATCATTTGAAATCATAACTCTTAGAATCATCTAAGAGTTATGAAATGATAACTTTAATTTGCCCTGTTGGAGAAGTCAACTTGGGATTTAACATTTCCTGTAGAAAAGTGAAAGTTATTTATTTCTTGGTTACACTTAGCAAGGAGAACCATATATTTAGCTGAGAAAGTGTGTTAACCTTCCTTTCTACATTCAATTTTAGGTTTCTTCTTTTCTATGAATTTTTATCCATTTGTAGTCTAACATAACTAATGACAAATCTCAGAATAACGCAAAAACAAAATGCAGCATTCAACCCTGTCACATCTTATGTTTTTAACAATTTATTTTTAAATTTTAAATTAATGCAATCCACGTAAAAACAGCATGTCCAAAGTAATAGTAGTACTAGAGATCCAGCTCAACTGGTCTTTAGGGCACAGGCTCTGGAGCCAGATTACTTCTTAATTCCCAGTTCCACATTTTACTAGCTGCATGACTTTGCAGCTTCCTCATCTGTAAAATAAGATTATTAAGAGTGCCTACATCATAGGGCTACTGAGAGATCATTTGAATTCTATGCAAAGTGCTTAGAACAGTGTCTGGCACATTGTAAGTGCTAAACAAGGCTTATCTCTTATTAATACACACTGAAAAATAGATTCAGTAAATTCTCCTTTGGGTAATTAAGTAAAGCTCATTTCTCTCTCAAGGTATTTCTCTCTTTCCAGACATGTCTCCCCTTTCTGCAGGTTTATTTAAATGAATCGCAATTGTTCTAATAAAGAATATTGAAATAAATAAATGAATTTTGGTTAGAAAAACAAATAGGAAACTCAGTGATAACATCTTATTTTGCCTTACCTTGATTTCAGAAAGTTACTCTACTCGAAATGTCTGAGTTTATCTTCCTTTTTACTTCTATATCTCTCTCAATTAGATTGAAGTCAACTGATGGTTATTTGTTCTATTAATAATAAATGAATATGTCCAATGTATCCCCCAAGGTGAGGATAGGTCCATTCCAAACTTAGCAGTTGAAAGCTTTATGTTAATTTTTGGTAAATATCTATTGATTTTACTATGTTATTTCTAAAACAATAATTGGCATCCACAGCATCTATAATGACTTTTTTTTTTATATTTTAAACTTCATCTTAAGCTTTTCACAGAAGTAACAAGTACAACCTCAGATGAAAAATTTGGTATGAATGAATATGAATTAGTGGAGAACCTTATTTTAACCACCAGTAATAGCAATACTGTATGAATTTAACTTTCCAAAGTTTATCTTGAATAGCATTGCACATTTTCAAACTGCGAGTAGCTACATTTACTTTGCCCCCCCCCAAAAAAAAAAAGATTTAAAAAAATTTAATGGTTTTTCTCATGCATTTTCCTACTCATTTACCTGCTTTCTTTGTGAGTATAACTTAATTGTTTATGTTTGAAAAAATGACAACCTCTTTCAAAATAAGTAGAGAATCATTCATGGCTGTCAGAATATCTCACAATTTCATAAAAAAAAATTAACTCTTCATATGATAATTCAAAGATAAGTGTCACTGTATAGCTAATGATGTGACATTACTAATAGATCTGAACCTATGGGTATCTTTAGCATTTGTGACTGAAAATTTTGTGTACAAGCAGAAAAAGAACAAATTATCGTCTTTTCTGGGATATAAAAATGCTACATCTGGCCAGGCATGGTGGCTCACATCTGTAATCCTAGCACTTTGGGAGACCAAGGCGAGTGCATCACCTGAGGTCAGGAGTTCAAGACCAACCTGGCCAACTTGGCAAAACCCAGTCTCTACTAAAAATACAAAAACTAGCCTGGCATGGTGGCAGATGCCTGTTGTCTCAACTACTGGGAAGGCTGAGGGAGGAGAATCACTTGAACCTGGTTGGTGGAGGTTGCAGTGAGCCGAGATCACTCCACTAGCCACTATACTCCAGCCTGGGCTAAAGAGTGAGACTCTGTCTCAAAAAAAAAATAATAATAAAATAAAATGCCATATCTATAAGAATAAGAATATAAACTGGAAGACATCTCAGCCCTAGTTCCTTGTTTGTTTCTCCATTTCGCCCATGTTTTATGTTTTGGAAAAAAAATAATCCAAGAAGGCTGGATGTGTTAGACCATTCTTATGTTGCTATAAGGAGGCTAGGTAGTTTATAAATAAAAGGGATTTAATTGGTTCATGGTTCTGCAGGCCCTATAGGAATCATGGCACCTACATGAGCTTGACTCTTGGGGAGGCCTCAGCAAGCTTAAAATCATGGCAAAAGGCAAAGTGGGGGCAGGCTCTCACATGGTGAGAGCAGGATCAAGAGAAAGAGCTGGGAGATGGCACACACTTTCAAACAACACGTCTTGTGAGAACGCACTCACTATCTCCAGGACAGCACCAAGCCATGAGGGATCCACCCGCATAACCCAATCACTTCTCACAAGGCCCCACGTTCAGTATTAAGGATTACATAACAACATGATATTTCCCAGGGACACAGATCCAAATTATATCAGCAAATCATTTTGATCAGTAGTGACAACTTAAGAAAGAGAAAAAAACAATAAATAATAAGAGAAGAAACAATATTAAAGCATTTACACACTCAACATAAAATAAATGCCATAATACATTTTAGCAATTATATTTTAATGATGCCATTCAAAACAAAATTATAGGCATTTTCATAGATAAAAACATTTCTTTTTAATGTGAGCTAAATAGGTACGAGGTCACTGTTTCATATTTAAAGTTTTAATAAATGCTCACTTCTAAGTGTTCTGGTCTCTATGCCCTACAACTAACAATTGTTCCTTTTTTCACCAAAGCATTCCATATTTTATTATTTTTTTCTTCTTCTACCTGTCTAATTCTATTAAAAACAGACCTTGGTAGTACATATACATATACATTATATGTGTGTGTACATATAAGTATATATATATATATTTAGATTGAATTTTATAGGAATAATCTCTTTTGATTATTATATTAGCACTCATTTGATTAAAATGATATCCTAATCTCTTCAATATCCCTTAATTATTTCATTTACTTATCAACAAATATTTATCAAACGTATCATATGTGCCAGGCATTTTGCTAGATCTGGGGTGCAAATTTGGATTAAATAGATACAGTTCTGGCCTGGCATGGTGGCTCAGGCCTGTAATCCCAGCACTCTGGGAGGCTGAGGCAGGCGGATCATGAGATCAGGGGATGGAGGCCATCCTGGCTAATGTGGTGAAACCCCGTCTCTACTAAAAATACAAAAAATTATCTGGGTGTGGTGGCACTCGCCTGTAGTCCCTGCTACTTGGGAGGCTGGGCAGGAGAATCGCTTGAACCCTGGAAGTGAAGGTTGCAGGGAGCTGAGATCACACCACTGCACTCCAGCTTGGGCCACAGAGTGAGACTCCATCTCAAATAATAGTAATAATAATAAATAGATACAGTTCTTACCTCACTTGGATTAATTATATTGGTACTAGGTAATTATAGTACGATACGATAAGTGCAAGATGAGTAAGGAGTGGATGCTTTTGGAGGATCCCTTCTAGCAAAACTGAGTTAGGGGATTGATTAACAGAAAAAGGCCTGCTGATGAAATTGATGTTCTAGTTAATGCCAAGAATAGGGAGCTATGTTTCGGGCAGAGAAAATTACATGTGTAAAACCAGATGCCTTTTTGTTGTGTAATATTAGTTAACACCGTGTAACACTATGTGCCAATCATTATTGCAAGTGATTTTCACACTATGTAAACAACCCTTTTGACGTAGGTTTGTTATTACTCCTATTTTCCCCTTGAGAAAACTGAGAAATAAATTAGTTAAGTAACTTGCCCAAGTTATGTAACCAGTAAAATTCAAGGCTGGGATCCAAGTAGCTTGGTTTCATCATCTGTACATTTCCTGCTTCCTCTTAATTCCATACTGCCTTCTCCGATAAAAATGCACAAAAGATTTAATTTATTATGCTAGGCATTCATTTTGCAGCCCAATAAATTCAGGAAAATGATTTTAGAGATCAACTAACAATTGTTGATATGCTACAAAATCCCTGTGTGTCATCAATCATGAATTTGAACTCAGCAAGAAAGCTAGGAATTTACTTCACTTCAACGAAGATTTATTGCCTTTCTCGGTATGCAAAGCTCTGTGCTAGGTGCCAGGGATGTAAAGATCAGTTGGTTTAATCTCTGCCCTCAAAGAGTCCAAAAGTTTGCTTGCAAAATAATATGTTAACCACTAAAAATTTATAAAACTTACGCCAAATACCACCAAGCAGACACCTACATGTGATGTGAGGGCAGAGTTTGCCTGATGCACATTTGAATTCATAGCACAATGTCTATTACCTGACTAAAGATAGAATGAATGAATAAACACAACAACATGCTATAAAGGGAAGAATTGTTTTCCTTGAGATAAATCATGAGATGCTTTGTTAAAAGGAGGCATTCAGGGCCTGTAGCAGTGGACTGGGTGTTTTTTAATGGAAGGTAGTAGAGTAGTAAAGTAGAAGCTTGACACATAGAGGGGAAGAGGAGCAAAAGCAATGGAGTAGAAAAGAATAAGAACTGAATAAGAAAAATGAGACAATGTCCTGAAGAGTTGTATTGGTGTAAGTTTCTAGATGGCCTTAAATGATGGAACAGGAGGCAATAAGAATAATTTAGAGGTCAATTTGTTGTTAAACTTTGTGCAAATTAATGATGGTCTAAGTCAGACTAATGAAAGCAAGAAGAAAAAGAAAGAGATATATGTGGAAGTTAGCTAGGGATGTATTAAGATCATGATTTTAGAATGCTGCAATACTTTTTGCAGTAACCTACATTAACTGAAAAAGGGAGAGTCATACTTTGAAAATAAGAGCAATCTCCTTCATTTCGTTTATGGGAATAGCAAATCTCTCTTCTTATTATTGCAGTTTCTGTGGTCCAAATCATGTTTGAAAATGAAACATCTGTGATACTGAAATATCTTCAAAACCAAACATCTGTGATACAAAAATATCTTCAACTTTTTCTGGGAATTGAGAAGGCTTCCCTCAGGCATATGTCCCAGATATACGGTATCACATCTTAGTTATAACTGCAAACACTGCAGTGCCCCAATAGAGCCTCCAAAAGAAAAACTAACCCATATGGATTTAACTAAAATAGTTATAAGTAATTAATTAAATAAAACCAAAAGTGTGAACTGATTTGTATCAAAGCTCCTGCTTTAAGTATCAATGAGCTGAGCACATTTAATCTATCCAAATACGAAGTCTCTGTTATTGATATTTAGTATCGATCATTAAAAATTTAAAATTCCATTTAAACTAAACTAGATTCTCTTTAGAATTCATAGGTAAGTTAGTCCCTTCTAAGTATTTCCCATAACCAATAATTTAAATAGCATATGGTTCTATATTCTGGGAGTACACTCAAGTATTTTTGACTTGCATACACTACATAGATTCCCATCATTTCTCAACTCCTGTGTCACCTTTCTAGCCCCTCTCCTCACAACACAAACCAACTGTAGAAAAGTTAGTTCAAGAGTTAGGTAAGGAAATTTTTTAAAAAATTGTGTTGTTTTGGGCTCCCTGACCCTTCAGAGATAATCGGACTCAACTCATATAGGAACATTTTAGCTCTATGCATTGGACATGATGGACACCAACTTCAATGGAGCAGCGATAGTGGAAAACGAAAGAAAAATGAATATCATGAAACAGGATAGAGACAAGAAAATATGCTGAGGAAGAGTTGTGTCTCTGCATGAAAGAAAAACAATGGTAATAATAATAATTCCATTTATTGAACATTTATTATTGAATTATCATAAGTAGGTTTATAAGTCTTTTTTGAGATGAAAAGAATTGTGCTTCAGAAAGAATAAAGAAAAACTTGTTAAGAATCCAGATGGAAAGTTTTAGATAAATATTTTATATCTTAAGGTATAATTCTAGTATTTTATAGTTACATTTTGGAGATTATCTTGATCTGGCACCTGCAAGGCATTTTATATAGTCCTTTTGTGGGCTGGTAAACAGCTCACTGAGCCTCAGTTATGGGATAGAAACTGTCAGTTACCCTGGGGTAGGGACTATGCCTTTTCTCATCTGGGCTTGTTCACCAGCCGAGTACCTGGAGAATAATAGTTCCTCAAAATTAAGTGGTCAATGGAGAACTGGAGCAATACATGAAAAAAGAAATCATTCAAAAAGTTAATTCAGGTAGATAAATATAGTTACATAATGTGACTAATTACGTCTAGCAAACCAGCCATTTCAATTTCAATTAATACTTTTAAAGAGAGTTGTCAGTGAACATTTATTATAAGCCTTATATGTATATGTAATGAAATTTATTTTGAGAAGCTATAGGTTTAATTTTAAGAATGCATTGGTTATACTGTGCTGTAGCAATTCTAAATAAATATAATAAAACATAATATTTATATTTGAAGTCATACAAAAGTATAGTTACACAAAGATCTAATTACTTAATCTCCTGTAGAAATTATTTGCTTTTTTTTTTACACAAGCTCACATAGTAAGTGGTAGCACTAGTCTTTGAAACTCATCAGTCTGGCTCCAGAGTCTGCATCCATAATTATCACACAGTGTGTCTTCTAAGCTCTATTCCCTTACACTGGCTTGCTCCCTGTAACAGGTCTTCAACAGTTTTATAAGTGATTGTTAAAGGCTTAGAGTGAACCACGTAAATTCTTTATCTTCATAGTGGCACATTTGTGGCCAAAGATTGCAAAAATAGCATGACTACACTCTTAAAAATGAAACATAAATAATAAATAAAGAGGTTACATACAGCAAGTAATTTATTATGTCTACTTTCTCTTTAACTTATGACTTTCCTTTCCTCTATTATAGATATATCATTGTCAATATACTTTTTTTTTCAACCTTTTCTTTATTACTCTAAAATAGAATTCAGGTAAAGAAAAAAAGTTCATGTAAATGAAAAGATTTATGAAAGCATTTAGGCAATAGTTGGGAAATGTAGAGGAAAAACTAGATGAAAGAAGATATAGGTGCTTGTATTTGAAAAAGAATTGAGTTTAAATTTCTAATCCATGAGAGACAAAAAGACAAAGAATTTTTAGGGGTCAAGTTAATAGATAATTGTTTCGAAGGGAGAGAGAGTGCTGGGGACGACTGCTTGGCTCACACTGCTGTAGGGGCTCACCAGGTACTGTTCACTGGGATTCTCTTGGCAATTAGCCCAAAACTGCCAGAGCATGGTGGTAAGGTGAGAGCAAGCGTGAATATACACTGATGCTCCTATGTGCAGAATATCCACAGTTTATAGGTAAAAATGTGTGACTTGAGAGTATCCCTACACCTACAAATGACTATTCCCACACTGCTTTTATAGGTCACTGGGCTGTGTTTTGAGCTCAAATATTGTCTGCATCAGAATTCATAGTCGTTTCATAGTGAGTCACTTGACAAGGCTTTGTTCTTTTCCTGGCTGTCATAATTAAGCTAATGAAAATTCTTCTGAGTCTCAGACCTGCTAAGAATATTTCTCAGGAAAATGGGCCTTTGAAGAAATGTAACTCTTCCCTTGCTTAATTAAGGATTAAGTAGTTCACCTCTTTTGACTTGAACTAGTGCCTGTGGAGTAAGGATCTTCCACATGCCACACAAACTGCTGATCCTCTTCTAGAATTCTAAAACTTTTCTACCTAGATTTTCTAGAGGCAAAGTGCAGGTGTAGGCAAGGGAAATAGCCCTCGAGATGTCTATGGAGTCCCAAGAGTAAGGAATCCAGGGCAAAATAAACTTTTGGCCTGAGAGGAGCCTTTTAGCAAAGACATAATTAGAAATCTTAAACCCAACCTATGTTTCCATCTGATGGAAAAGCTTTTGATCCACAATGAGCTATTTTCAGGGTTTTTCAAAGAGGTATTGCTTTTTGAAGTCTCTGACAGGGAAAAATGGAGCTTGGAGCCAGCAAGAAGAACACTGTCCCTAAGGGGTACTGGAAAGTTGCTTTCTCAGGGTGCTGTGGGTGAATGTTTTCGAAAGCTGCTTGCCTGGCACAAAAGAGGAACTCTGAAAGACTGACAGAAATGTTCCTCATTTCAGCACATATCAATTTATTACTCATCAGATCATTAGGGTTTTACATGGTAGTTGGTTTATGCAGGCCCCAGTGTGTAATGAACCCAAGAAGTGAAAACTCCCCCAGAACCCCAGTCTCTCCTAGGACAGGTAATCTACTTTCCAGTAAATGAGAGTGGACTCAAAGTTTTGTAGTTGTAATCACAGATTCGCTCTGATTAGTCAGATATCCCAGAACTGTAAATTAGAGTGTTTTATTTTTTCTTCAGTATATACATCTGTATATGCATAGCTAAATGGATATGGAGATCATTTTCAGTTTGAAATTTGCATCACTTAACCAGTGTTTATCCACGTTGTACAGTACTGATGTTGCACGGGGCATCAGGGCAAAGTGCTACAGTAGAACATAGGACATCTGTGATCTTAAAAGGCACTTTGCTCCGTTCTTGCAGAGCCACAGATTGTTGCTGTGAATGCCAATGCTATTTAGGGAGGAACTAGAGTGACAAAGGTACATCCTGGATATCTTAGAGTTGCCTGTGGACACACATGCAGCTTGTCTCTGAAGCCAGGAAGAGCCTGATTAAATACAGGGCCCACCCACTGTGAGAAAACACTGTGGCATCCCAGCTGCCATTCAGAATGTGAAATCCAGGATATGACCTGTCAAGATGAGCCACTTCAGCATATTGTGGCATTGCAGCTGTCACTGAGATACATAAGGCTCAGAAAAAAGCATTCAAACTGTTTCCATGCTGGAATGAATATGAATGCATAGCAGCTCTAGTCATATTTGAATGTGAGTTTTTTCAACAGGATGGTTTATACTAAATATGCAGATGTGTGCTAGTGACCCCAGTACCTCTTGTCATCTCTGATTGCTGAGCATTTTCTGAAGGCATATTTCTCTTAGTTTATATCTGAGAGGGGCAAGGAACATTTTTAAACCATACAGAGTTAAGATATGCAGTTTTCCTTCTTCCTCAATGAAGACAAAATTGTTATAGATTATCCAAGCTACTTCAATGACACATCTGAAAAAGAGAAGTTTTCACAACCTAGATTTATTTTATATTTATTTCTTGATATTGAACTTATTCTTTTCAACTTCTGACAAATGTATAGTGTTAGCAACACATTTATAATAGAATTTCAAAACTTCTAACTTGTATCATTAGTGTCAGGAGAAGCCCAGTGATTATTATTAGTGACTTTATAAGCATTTTTCTAATAAGGAATTAACATACATCAACCCACAATTGAGCCAAATAAGTGGCAATAAAAATTGAGGGAGGAAATTTCCTTCCTGTGGGGTGTGTGTGTGCCTGTATATATATATATATATATATATATACACACAAACACATATATATATCTGAATAGCAAACTGGAGATATAAATTTGCATATGTGTTATAGATGTTTACATATATGATTCCATGTATTAAGGTATTATATATAATTGTATATATAAATATACAACATATAACTATACACATCATATACTAAATAGGATACTCACACGGATATTTACTTTACGAATTAGAATGAAATGATCTATTACCTAATGATACCTATAACAGTTTGTTTCACTTGTTTATCTCAGAAACTCTTGACTCCAATAATTCATTAATTTAACAAGTATATTCATGCTTGTTATGTAAAAATATTCAGTAGATAAGTGTTTCTAGCTTGTTTGCATATAAATTTAGAACTTATATATCCCAAAATACCTGAAAGCTGTAACTGAGCTACAGAGTAACCTTCAGACTTTCACACTTGTCACTTCTTCATTGCACTGTGACAGATTTTATTTATTTATTTTTGCCCCAAGTACCTATCATATTCCCCAGATGGCTTAGCCATCATCACTGGCAGATTATAAATAATGTTTTACACTGAACAGATGTAAGCAATTTGTAATTTTTCCCCTTTCTGAACCAGCTTTGTTTTGATGAATCAACTGGAAATTGAAACTTAAGTAGAACTTCTGTTTGAAAAAGAGCAATGTTTTCCCACATTAGAGAATGTAGTCAGCTCTTAAATATAGACGAGAAACAACGAATAGGGGAACTGGCCAGGGAGTGTGGCAAGAAAACAAGATCATTTCTTAGCATTGCCATATAGTTCCAATTTCTTTATTCTATAGAACCACAGGTTTAAAAAAAGTTTTAAGTTGCTTCAAATCAACCAAAAGTTCATCAGGTTGCCTGTGTTTCTATCCAGTAAGAATATTCTTCAAAATAACTAGAATTCTGGAAATATAATAAGTGCTGGTAAAATGTTAAGAAAGAAATGAGCTATCCCTTTGACAAGGAGGTGTTTGTTCTGGTGAATGGTATTTTATGTAGTTATACAAATTATAATTACATTTTGACCCTAACATAAGCAAGTCAAATTGAACCTTACTGGCAATGCAGTGTTAGGATAAGCTCTCTATAAGCTATGAATTAGGTGAATAATCTTTCTACAAGAGATTATTCATTTTTAATAATGACAAAAATGTCTACCTAAGAAAGACCTTAATTCTATGGCTAAAAAAGCCTCATTTATTTATACACTGATATCCTATTTGTAAATAATATACTTTCCTTACAGTAGCCAGTGGCCAGACCTAAAACGCCACTCAATGTCCAGGGTTCAATCGTGGTCCTGCACTTTCAAAGCCTATTTCTGACCTAATAATTCTTGCAGTGGAAAGACTAATTATAGTGACTATCCTTAGCTTTCTTTAAAGTCTATCAGAGCAATCTAATTGGCAGTTGGTCTAGAATAAATGTGAATAACTGAATACTTGCAAATCTGAGAATTTCGTATTGCTGCAGATAGAATTTGATAACAAAAATGTAAGCTATCCAAGACAAATACTAATGCACTTCTTATTTCTGTGCTCATTACTTAATTTCAATCATCACTAATACAGAAAGTTTAATGTTAATATATAAAGTATAATTCAGTAGAATTCATAGACCATCCTCAAAGTTTATTTAACCCTTGCCTCCTTTAAAAAAAAAAAAATGAAATTTGTGTCTTTCTTTAGTAATATTTTGAATTGCAAAATAAATTAAATGAGATGATTTGAACCCAATCAAAACAACTATATTTATTTTGCTACTTCTTCTATCCCCCTCTAAGAATCTATATGTTTCTCTGACAGTAAATAATTACAGGTTCTGATAATCTGGTAAAATATGTTATCTTTATTCCTTTTATAGAGGCAATGTCTCATACTGTCAGCCAGCCTGAAGTGTAGTGGCATGATCATAGCTCACTGTAACCCCAAACACCTGGGCTAAAGTAATCCTCCCACCTCAGCCTCTCCAATAACTGAGACTACAGGTGTATGCCACTACTCCTGGCTATTTTTTTTTCTTTTTTGTAGAGACAGGGTCTTACTATGTTGCCCAGGCTGGTCTCATACAGTGGGCCTCAAGGACCCTCCCACCTTGACCTCCAAAAGTGATGGGATTGCAGGCATGAGCCACTGTGCCTGGCCTAGGCATCTTATTTACTAAGTCTTTTGTGTAGGCAGCTATTGGAGGAACCCATTAGATGTATTTTCTTATTTACTTAAGAAACTCCTAGAAATAGAAATTCCATTTGACCCAGCAATCCCATTACTAGGTATACACCCAAAGGATTATGAATCATTCTATTATAAAGACACATGCACACATATGTTGATTGTGGCACTGTTTACAATAGAAAAGACCTGGAATCAACCCAAATGTTCATCAATGATAGACTAGACAAGGTAAATATAGCACATACACACCATGAAATATTATGCAGCCATAAGAAATGATGAGTTTGTGTCCTTTGTAGGGACATGGATGAATCTAGAAACCATCATTCTCAGCAAACTGACACAAGAACAGAAAATCAAATAATGCATGTTCTCACTCATAGGTGGCTCTTGAACAATGAAAACACATGGACACAGGGAGGGGAGTATCACACACTGAGTTCTGTTGTGGGGGACTAGGGCAGGGACAGCACGGGGTGGGGAGATTGGGGAGAGATATCATGGGGAGAAATGCCAGATATAGGTGACAGGGGGATGGAGGCAGCATACCACATTGCCGTGTGTGTACCTATGCAACAATCCTGCATGATCTGCACATGTACCCCAGAACCTAAAGTACAATTAAAAAAAAAAAAAGAAAGAAACTGAATGGATGGCTTACCTTGCCCCCCGACTTTTTTTCTTTTTAGATTCTTTAATGTAAAATTCCTTAGCTATATAACAGAGTCCCTGAGTTCCTGGGTTTGCTTTAATACACAATTGTTAGGCTCAAAATAAAAGGCCCTTTTTTTCCTTATCTGTACAAAATGTGGAATCCTCTGGATATCCTTTAAAAAGTTCTCATAAATTTTAAGGCTTTGCAGCCTTCTTCCAAATAATAATGTTAAGACAGCAGCTGAGATAATTCACAGGTTTTTCTTTTTAGTTAATTAACCCCACTAGAGATACAATATGAGGTTTCTTAATATTTAAAACTTAATATTTCCCAGTATTTTAATGCAGTTTATCCTCTAGTAGTCCATACTTTCTTTTCGAACCTGTGTATACACTAGATCCTTCTCTTGCCTTCTGCACTCTACCTGTATTACATGCATTTTTGCAGTTTATGCATGAAATTTGAGACATTATAAAAAACAATATTACATGAATGTACTAAAAGAGAAACAGATGGTCAAAAATACTACACACTTCTTGTAAACTAACTCCCACAGATTGTCTTTCTTCAGATTTTTTTGCCCAACTAGAACCATTCATCAAACAAGTGATTTGAGAGGCTTTATTATGGAAATATTCCTCTTGAACAATAACAACAACAAAAAGCCATTTCAATCACATTTTCATTTTAAAGAAAGTTATGTTTCACCCTCTTTAAGTTTATTGTTATAAAGTCTGAGTTAATTATCTCTATCAACTTATATTCTTATTCAAAGTGTCAGTAAAAAAGTTCGTGACTCTCATTTTTGAATTTCTATTATACCAGTGTAACAGAAAGAAAACAAATTGTATGGAATAAATGTTTGTCTTAGGCAGTGCCTCTAAATTTAAGTGAATTTCATGATTGCTACATTGAGTTGAATTGTATAGCTCACATTCTAGATAGATGCCACATGATCATTTTTCCCTCCTTTCCAAGTACTAAAAATGCAACTATTGAATTTTTTGTTTCTTCATTTGTTTTGTATTGTTTTACTAGATGATTTCAAGTCCTAGTTGTATAATTCAGGCACTAATTCATTACATTATTTAAATAAAAACAAGAGTTAACTGAAACTGAACTTAAATTTGTTAGTTGGGTTGAGTGCTATGTGAGCATGTGTTACTGAAAAGGGAACCAGTCCAGACCCCACGAGACAGTTCTAGTATCTCAGACAAGAAAGAATTCAGGGTGAGTTGATAGAGTAAAGTGAAAGCAAGTTTATTAGGAACACAAAGGAATACAAGAAAGGCTACTCCCTAGAAGGAGCAGCCACAAGGGCTGTTGGTTGCCCTTTTTTATGTTTATTTCTTGATTATCTGCTAAACAATGGGTGGATTATTCATACCTTCCCTTTTTAGATTTTTTAGGGTAACTTCCTGATATTGCCATGGCATTTGTAAACTCTCATGGCACTTGTGGGAGTGTAGCAGTGAGGATGATCAGAGGTCAGTCTTATCACCATCTTGGATTTGGTGGGGTTTGGCTGGTTTCTTTACTGCAATCTGTTTTATCAGCAAGGTCTTTATGACCTGTGTCTTGTGCTGACCTTTTATCTCATCCTGTGACTTAGAATGCTTAATTGTCTGGGAATGTAGCCCAGTAGGTCTTAACCTTATTTACCCAGCTCCTATTGGTGATGGAGTTACTTTGGTTCAAATTCCTCTGACATATATACATAGGTAGTGTGGCTGGACTTTGTTAATGTGGTTGCTTCAACATGAAATATTACATTTAATTTATGTGTTGATTCATAATTTACAGTGAATTATTATTTGTATAGTATCAATCAATTGCTTCAGCATTCCTAAAGGGAAGATGTTTTTGCCCAAATTTAGAGATCAGGAATCTGAAACACAGATGTGACAAGGACTAGCCAAGGCATAGCACTTAGACTCTGAAGGCTGACGCCATTCAAAGTCCTAGGATTTTTCGCTGTACCTAAGTTATTCCTTAGGAACATTAACATTATTTTAGAAACTTTTTCTATATTAATGTTCTTGAATTCGGCAACCATTTTATAAATGCAGTTTATAAATTGATTCTGCCTAAAATGTATTGAAGGTATCATCACTGACCCCAACAAAAAATAAAGGATTAGCAATGGTTTGAAAAGACTGACATTTTACCAAACAGAGATTGACATGTAGAGGGGAAAAAACAATCCAGGTATTTAATATATTTGACTAATGGAAAATATTTCATATCATCTTATGGCCCTTTAAAGTTTCAGGACTAAAAGTTGAAAGTTTTCCTCTAATATTTTAAAGAATTATAACAGTAGCTTTGGAATGTAATGGAAAATCCAAAGCCTGCATCCTTGACATTGTCTTAGCATTATTCCTTCATGGAGGTTTTCCACAGCTGGGAAATTCCTTTTTATATGCTCATGAAAAGCCTTTTTTGAGTCTTCAATTTGTGCCAGAGACAAGTTAATTGTCTAAATGGGCAGTGCCCCTCCAGTATCTGCCCCCTTTATGGCAGGAATAAAAATAGAGAATAAAGGTTTACGTTTGACCTACCTCCCCAAATGCTATTAGTTTGATACTTGCTGGGAATGCTTTTAGGAACCACTTAGAATTTGCTTATGGCTATCTTAATTCTAGTCATTTGCTGGACTTTGAGAACTCTGCTGTTTGACTGATGTTTAGTTAGTGTACTTTGATGGAAAGAATTTTACATTATTCAAAGAAATATAGATTACATTTGTTGGTACTTAGTTTTCCTGAAATTGATTTTAGCATAACTCCTATCTGGGAGGTTAATGTAACCTGACTTATTGACGTAAACTGAGAATATCCATTTGTAAATAGTCCAAATCAAGTTAAAATAAGATCATCAGACCATTAGAAGACTTGTTTATATTTTGTTGTCATAGTAAACTTAACTTTCATTGGGAGGCTAACTTCATATAGGCTGGGGAATATGGAAGTAAAGTCTCTAAGTGCCTCCTTGAACTCCATGTTAATACAAAGCAAAAATCTGCATGCTGAGCACCTAGATCATGCTCATCTTCCCTCTCTAATCCATTTTTACTAACCTTTAGGATTACCTACACCACTACCACCCCTTCTTTTTTTTAATTGCATTTTAGGTTTTGGGGTACATGGGCAGAACATGCAAGATAGTTGCATAGGTACACACATGGCAGTGTGTTTTGCTGTCTTCCTCCCCTTCGCCCACATCTGGCATTTCTCCCATGCTATCCCTCCCCAGCTCCCCCCTGCCGCTGTCCCTCCCCTATTCCCCCCAATAGACCCCAGTGTGTAGTGCTCCCCTCCCTGTATCCATATGTTCTAATTGTTCACCACCCACCTATGAGTGAGAATATGCGGTATTTAATTTTCTGTTCTTGTGTCAGTTTGCTGAGAATGATGTTCTCCAGATTCATCCATGTCCTTACAAAGGACACGAACTCATTGTTTTTGATGGCTGCATAATATTCCATGGTGTATATGTGCCACATTTTCCCTGTCCAGTCTATCATCGATGGGCATTTGGGTTGGTTCCAGGTCTTTGCTATTGTAAACAGTGCTGCAATGAACATTCGTGTGCATGTGTCCTTATAGTAGATTGATTTATAGTCCTTTGGATATATACCCAGTAATGGGATTGCTGGGTCAAATGGAATTTCTATCTCTAGGTCCTTGAGGAATCGCCACACTGTCTTCCACAATGGTTGAACTAATTTACACTCCCACCAGCAGTGTAAAACTGTTCCTTTTTCTCCACGTTCTCTCCAGCATCTGTTGTCTCCAGATGTTTTAATGATCGCCATTCTAACTGGCGTGAGATGGTATCTCAATGTAGTTTTGATTTGCATTTCTCTGATGACCAGTGATGATGAGCATTTTTTCATATGTTTGTTGGCCTCATGTATGTCTTCTTTTATAAAGTGTCTGTTCATATCCTTTGCCCATTTTTGAATGGGCTTTTTTGTTTTTTTTTCTTGTAAATCTGTTTGAGTTCTTTGTAAATTCTGGGTATCAGCCCTTTGTCAGATGGGTAAACTGCAAAAATTTTTTCCCATTCTGTTGGTTGCCAATTCACTCTAGTGACTGTTTCTTTTGCCGTGCAGAAGCAGTGGAGTTTGATTAGGTCCCATTTGTCTATTTTGGCTTTTGCTGCAATGCTTTTGGTGTTTTGGTCATGAAGTCCTTGCCTACTCCTATGTTCTGAATGGTTTTGCCTAGATTTTCTTCTAGGGTTTTTATGGTGCCAGGTCTTATGTTTAAGTCTTTAATCCGTCTGGAGTTAGTTTTAGTGTAAGGTGTCAGGAAGGGGTCCAGTTTCTGTTTTCTGCACATGGCTAGCCAGTTTTCCCAACACCATTTATTAAACAGGGAATCTCTCCCCATTGCTTGTTTTTGTCAGGTTTATCCAAGATTGTATGGTTGTAGATATGTTCTGTTGCCTCTGATGCCTCTGTTCTGTTCCATTGGTCTACATCTCTGTTTTGGTACCAGTACCATGCTGTTTTGATTACTGTAGCCTTGTAGTATACTTTGAAGTCCAGTAGTGTGGTGCCTCCTACTGTGTTCTTTTTGCTTAGAATTGACTTGGCTATGCAGGCTCTCTTTTGGTTCCATATGAAGTTCAAGGTGTTTTTTTCCAGTTCTGTGAAGAAAGTCAATGGTAGCTTGATGGGGATAGCATTGAGTCTGTAAATTACTTTGGGCAGTATGGCCATTTTCACGATATTGATTCTTCCTAACCATGAACATGGAATGTTTCTCCATCTGTTTGTGTCCTCTCTTATTTCATTGAGCAGTGGTTTGTAGTTTTCCTTGAAGAGGTCCCTTACGTTTCTTGTTAGTTGTATTCCCAGGTATTTTATTCTCTTTGTAGCAATTGTGAATGGCAGTTCGTTCTTGATTTGGCTCTCTTTAAGTCTGTTATTGGTGTATAGGAATGCTTGTGATTTTTGCACATAGATTTTATATCCTGAGACTTTTCTGAAGTTGCTTATCAGTTTCAGGAGTTTTTGGGCTGAGACGATGGGGTCTTCTAGATATACTATTTGTTGTCTGCAAATAGAGACAATTAATGATTTTATTTCCTTCATTGGACTCTATGTCCTGTGATTAATGATTTCATGGTTTCCTTTCAACCTTAGTAAGAAAAATGTAGTTTCTATGTTTTTTTATTTTCAAAAAGTAATATGATGTCATAAGAGCACTTAAGTCTTAATCTAATTTAACTCCTTTATCATGCTTCAGAAGACCATCTCTCTTCTGTTTTTCTAGTATTTCACTTTTTATACGTCACCACTTCTTCATTCTGGCAGTTTAGATTATGAGTTTCAGTTTTTTCTCAGAAGGATTAAAAGTGAAGGTCATTAAAAATGGTAATGGATTAAAAGAAAAGGCCTTTAACATCTGTGGTTTGACATCTGTTTCATTTTTTCTCTGCCTCAAATTTACCAGCTCAAGATTTTAAACATTATCTTTGACAACTCCCAAAAGATATTTTACTAAAGGCAGTTATAATCCATCTATTATATGATGCTTATTTTAAAAATTCCCCTTCACCAAAATCTAGCCCACATATGATGATTTGAATCACTCATGTAGTTTGGGAGACATCTATTTTAATTCCATTCAACAATCTGACATGGTTAAATAAAGTCTAGTGTATTCTCTCTGGTTATTTTTGTTTAATTTTTCTCACTTTTCAGCCAGATCCCATTTTCCTATGACTTCATTCTCTTACTTAGCTTTTGGTTTGAAATTGTAATGGGTCATTTTATAACTTTCAGATAATCAAACATTATCAAAACATCATGTTTTTAATAACAAATCATGTAAGTTTATATGTCAATTAAAATAAATAAATTTGAAAAACTATATTAATTATGAATTTGTCAGGAGAATACATTATATGACCCCTAGTAACAAGTATTACAGGAAAGTGGAAATTATGTTGTCAGTTTTATTATCTTATCAAATAGCTCTGTAATGCAATTTAAGAGAAACACTACATGTTACGGCAGATAAAGTAGGGGTGGTTAGTATCTGCCATCAAGATGTAAAGATTAGACTGCTGCTATTGTTGGATGGACTCTCACGTTCTTTATTCTGAATTCATACTACTTTTGGTCAAATAGAAGTGAAAGTTTTAGATATAAGGAAACCATATTAAGATCTTCATTTTGTTGGTGAGTAAACTGTGTCTGAATACATTTAAATGGTTTGCCCGAGATTACATCATTAACAAAGGTAAAGCAAGAGCAGACTTCAGCTTTTTCCATTACTGTCTCGCTATTGAATATTGTCACTCAAGGATTGGTAAGTTGTGAGAATGTTCCATTTAATTAACACCACAAATCTCTAAAATACCAGCAAGAATAAATTAAATAAGCATGCTTTAAGTACCTACTGTGTATCCAGCATTGTGATGAATAGGAGTTCAAAATAAAAACATTATTAATCACTTCTGTTTCTAGTTTTATTAAATAATAATAATGCTCCATTTTCTCTCTTTACAAATGGAATAAACAACTAATACCTGAAAATGTTTCTAAGTAACTTTTTAAATTGACTTTTCTTGTTCAAAACTTATGAAGCTACAGGTCAGGAGGAATATTTTCTGTCTCCTCTGCAGTCTGCAGTGTACTGGAGCTGGCTTGTATCATCTTGAAATATCTGATTGGGTCATCTCTTCTTAATTCAGTGTTTGCTGATGTCAGGGTTGTAGCTTGAAATCAGCCATGATGATAACATTTACACCACAGAAATTGACAAATGTTATATATCAGTAGCACTGTCTCCCCACAGCCAGTGTCTGCTTTACATTCACCATCATACCAATGTACTGCTTGTTTGCTGAGAAAAACTGGGCAAGCTATTTTACTTCTTAAGTCACAACTGCATCCTCTGTGAAGTAGGGATGATAATATATTCTGCAGCATGTATTGTAATATTTTATGAGGATCATGTGAAAGTGGTTTGAAACTATATGAAGTAAAATTACTAATACCACAATAATGAGAGTTATATATTCACTAAATATGAGACAGTTGGCAAAACCAACTTGAATAGGTAGATCTAGAATTTCTTAACATAGTATCCACACTTGATGTAACAATGTGCATAGCCAGATAAAAAGAAGAGGGGTGAAACTCAGAGTTAAGGGCGAAACCTTGTTTCTATGATAGACCTCAGATAACATACATTGGTACTGAATAGAATACAGTGATAATTGAGCATAAAGTAGTATTCCCATTTCTTTCTTCATGCCATGAGTCCTTTATGCCTCTGATGAATTAAGCTTATAAAGTTTGATAAAGCATTTTCTGTATATATACTCTGAAGGGCTTCTGTAGGAAAGATTTTCTACTTTCTTCTCAGCTACTTAACACAGAGCTCTGAATACAAAGGGCACATAGAAAAAATATTAACAATTGACCTCTTAAAGCTACAAACTTCTGCTTTCACTTTAATGACACTTCAAAATCATGCAACTCTGCATGGAAATTCTTACCCTTTGGTACAATGTCATTGCCTTTGTCATTTGCAATGTGGTTAAATAATATATGTATATATTGAAAGTACAAAATTGTCTTCTAACTTCAAGCACTTTTGGGAGTGTACATGTGAACATGTGAAAAGTGGGCCTTTTATACTGGTCATCTCTTATTTACCTTTAAAAAAATTCCCAAAAATCTCCATACATAGAAAAAAAATCTTTATTGATACTGGCCTGTTAATCACTGTAACACCATGTAGATTATTATTGACTTCTTTCCACCAATTAACTCTGTCGAAAATGATCCTAAGGTCTCGCTATTCCAAGCTGAATGTTCTTAAATGACTAAAGAATACAATTTTTTTTTTTTTTTTGTTAAAATTAAAATAGTTATGGCCAGGTTTATGTGAGCTTAAATCGTGGTCCTATTACCTACAACTTCTGTGACCTTACATTGATAATTCATCCTTCCTTTCCCATTACCATCAAACCTCAATGTCCTCATCTATGACATAACATCTACTCACAGGTTTTCGGTCAGGATTAAATGAAAAAGCACCATATATAGAAGACTTTATACTGTCTCTGACCCATTGTATATACTCAATAAATTATTATTATTGTTACTTATTGATAACTGCTTGTCCTTTTACCCCTAGGTTTATTCTTAGCTTGCCAAATCCTGTTAATTACACTTCTCTATCCCTTTATTTACATGCATTAGACGAAAATTTAAGATCTATCACTTATTGTCTGTCTGGCATACTATATGGATTAATTCATAGCAGAGTGAATTATTCTCAGCAAGTATAGTGCTGGAGGTTCCATTTTTACTTGAAGAATTTACTGTCAACCCTGCTTTATCTGGCAGCACAAGCCATTTCATAATCTTAAAAGGTATCATGAACTGTACCAAAATAATTTCAAAACAAAATTAACTTGTTTGTGTTTTACGTAATATATTGCAGACTAGAATGAAATGAAAGAACTGTTTTACAGTTGGGAAGAAAACAGCAGAGATATTCCATTTCAATATGTCCAGAGATGACTGCTTTAAGTTCCATCTTATACAGCTGATATACATAAACTCCTCATAAGAATGAACAGACATATTGATAAATGTGACTGATGGAATCTCAAAACACATATATTTATTCTTGCTCCATGCTGTGATTTTTGGTGGAAAAAATAATATCATCATAAATGGTCTCTGTTAGCTTTCTGGGGTTACTGTAGAGTTGGAGTTGTGCAGACGTTTCCTGCAAAGATCAATTATAGAAAGCCAATTATTTTATAATATCTCAAATTACTTTAGACTGGAATATCAAAAGCCATATTTTTATACTTGACATAGTCTTCTGGGGTATCAGCACAAATCTCAGTTACCAGAAAATAAATATGAGAGGCGAAATAGAGGAGACTCATGAATTAAGAGTATAAAGATATATTTTGTTATACACTTCATCTCACATTCCAGATAGAAGAATTTCTGGGTTTATTAATAAAAACTTTACTTATAATATAACATTAAATTACAACTATTGGCACAGTGAGATTCTATCTTCTATATTCAAATTCTTCTAGAATTGTCACATTTGATTTTTGGAAGAAGAAAAACATTTTCAGAGGAAAAAATATGATTATTAGGTTGGTACAAAATTAATTGCAGTTTTTGCCATTACTTTCAATAGAAAAAAACCACAATTTTTTTTTTTTGCCATTACTTTCAGTAGCAAAAACCACAATTACTTTTGCACCAATGCAATACTTCTAAACTTTTAGACATTTTTATTTAAATATAAATACAAACTAATACTTTGTGTCTGTCAATATGTTGAATGTGAGCTCTCCTTAGTATCAATATTGTTAAATATAACTTTTTTTTAAAGAAAGAATATTTAAAATATTGAAAGAATCAGGTATTTTTACTCATCAGGTGATTATTATGTGCTTTTATTATGAGACTAAATATAAAATCATACTGGATTTAAAAGCAATAACTGTTTATTAGATGCCTTCTTTTCTTTGCAATGTATTACAACCTGAAGGAAGGAAAGAGAACAAAATGGTGAGCAGGAAGGAGACAAGGAATAAGCATGTTTCACACAATTTCATGGAGAGAGAAGATTGAAACTGCAATATAATTTTATAGAGGAAACCCCAAAGCCGTAGAATTAAATGTTTGTTTCACAATTAAGGAAACATTTCCACTGAGGTTACATGACATGACCACAATTGTCCAGCCAATATGTAGTCACAGAAGTTTCCAAGAGAGAAGTGGGATTGAAGAATGATTGTTTTGGGATATGTTGAAAGTCAAGTAGTATTACTTATTATATGTCAAGCTTTAGGATCTTTTACCCTTACTATCTCTTTTACAGAATCACAACTTTTTATGTTAAATATTGTTAACTGAGCTCCAAGGAAGTGACACAGCTTTCTTAAGTACCAATAAACATATCACAAATTCAAAGCTGTATCTTCTGACTATAAACATAGCCTTCTATATTTGTACACCGATTTGGTGGCTAGAGACATTTCATACTTTTAGTTTGTTTGAAGTAAGAAATGAAACTAATATGTTGGAGGTAGAGTATATAAGACACCTCACTTAGCCAAAACAGAGCTTTCACATTGAGAGAAGTGAGATTTACAGAGGCTATCAAATGTATTAAAAAGTTATAAATGTTCTATTTATACATATAGTCAAGAGTGAATGTTTCACAGAACAGAAGAATGTATAATAATAAAACAAAAGGTAAGGAAAGAAGGAAGAAAGGAAGGAACAACAGAGGAAATTAATAATATCAAAAATAAAACATAGCCTCTCTGATAAAAAATAATTTGTATATGTCTATGTATGAATGTAACATATATTAAGATCCAAATCAGCCAGGGAAGAAAAAGGATGTCACATGTTGTAGCAGTAGTTATCTTTATGTGGTTGGATTATAGTAACATTTTTCTTACTCAGATTTTTTTTTCTTTAAATTTTATACTTGGAGCTTACATTGATTTCATAACTCAAAAAGAAATCAATTTACATAAAAAGAAATACATGTTTGCAAGCTAAATTATTGAATTTAAAATTTTGCTAAATTTTAAACTATAACATGTATATTTGAAGTAAAAATTAGAACATGTTATACTGAAACAGTGTGAATATTCCATGATTTTATCAATGCATTATTTTCAATTTAATATTTGTTCCAATGAGGATGAGAAACAACTTTTAATCTATCTATTTTTTATATACTCCATAAAGATTTGCAGTTTTTAAATATCAAATTGTAAAAAGGTGGATACATTCAGGTATGGATTTCAAAATTGCAGTCTGGGCTCTACCTTTTAATATTATCTAACCAATTATGCTAACGGAATTGAAAAGAATGTCTATTCTTGTTCTTTTAACATGTAGAATTTATTACTGGACAAATACTGAATTGCAATAATTCAGATTGGCCTATACAATTTCATGCACAACCTTAGGTTGATAATAAACACAAAATATAGTCTTATAGACCACATTTGATCAGGTCTGTGTTTTTAAATTTTTAGAATGTTACTACTTATGGCCTGACGTATTTAAGGCATTTTTCAACTTATCTGTTATATATTGATGCCATTTATTAAGATGTATTTTTTCGTGACACCTTTTAGAAATCAATAGGATAAGTGGCATTTATTTTGCATTGTTTCTTCAAAAATGTCCTGCAATATTGATGGCATACTTTTCTTTGAAATTATTCAACGTATTGCAAATTAAATATCACCAAATTAATTTTTCTGTTAACATTTCTAAAGCTAAATTAATTCAATATTTTAACTGCATATAGTTATTTATTTAGAACAAGACCAAAAAACATTTCTAAAGCCACTCTACCCATTATTTTCAAATAAGATGCTTTGCAATCAGTTTCATTTTCAAGACACTTCAGTGATATTTGTGATAGCTCATAAGATGTCCTGTATCAAAAAAGGTTGATTGCATATCTCTGACACCATTTTAAAGCATGTAAGGCAATAATTTTGCCTTCAGCATTTCTGACATTGTAGTTACTTATTTGTATTGCATATAGAAATTACTTTGGTATTTGTCTATGAGCAGTCATAGTTATATAAACCTCTAAGAAATCTCTCCAGAATTAGAAAATAGAAAGCATTCATTGATATTTAGAACTTGGAGTTTCATACAAGTAGTATAGCAGCATTTTTCTCACTTTAGAAATAACTCAGCATGACCCTCATACTGCCAAATTATTTCTATTCATTGACTTTGCCTAGTGGAAATACTCTTTTCTTTTTTACCGAATTTGAATTTGCTTAGCTTACTTTAAACATTTATAAATAGATACATTTTTTAACTAACCAACTTAATCACTTAACATCTGTAACCATACACAGATCACATTCACAACACTTTTCCATAATCATTATTTCATGTAAAAAAAAAAAAACAAACGCTTGTTTTCTCAAAGCCCAGAGAACTTCTGGCCACATCATAGTTTCTTCAGTCTTCGAAGAAGTTTGACTATGCTCCTGGCTTAGAATCAATGTCTATGGAGTTCACATTATGTCAATAGTGTATAGGTTATGGTTTTGCTCATTCAGTTCCTGTGAGTTATGAGAAAATTCCTAGCTGTTCTTCTCTGAAAATTCCTTAGAAAATCTTCTTTATGGATAACAGACAGTCTTAAAACAATTGTGATATCGAAGGGTTCATAACACATTTCATACAACTCAAAATATTTAGCCCACAGCCTTCACTAAATGAGAAAAAGAGAAAATATGTAAGGCTAATCCTGACTGGGAGAAGGGAGAACATGAAAGACAAAATATAGAATTATAATGGCCAAGTATATTTTTTCTGTTTGGATGTTTCCAGTGAGGTTTAAAAGTATAAAGTTATTTAAGGAAATGAAGTAACATATCACTTTAAGTTTTTTTCATACTCAGTATTCTAGATGTATTTTATCTCTCCTGGAAAGCACTATAAAAGTTTTAAAAAAGAGAGAAAAGAAGAAAATAATCTTATGTTAAATCTAAAGCAAGTTTATTAAATACAGCAACAATCCAAATCTAACATAATATTCCCCTTAAATTTGGATGGCAGAGTACGTATCTCTCCAAATAGAAGACAATAGTAAAATCTAAATAATTTAAAAAACATATTAAGTTTTTGTGTTTATAATTAGACAATTTTAAAAGTAAGAAAAAATCCACACTTGTTCAGCTGCTTTCAAAAAAGATCACTGTCCTTAAGGAAATGAATATGCCAAGAAATATTGGAAGCCCCCTTTCTTCCAGAGGTGATGATTAATTTGTGAGTTGCATGCTTTTCACACCAATCTTTGATAGCAATGATGGATTTAAACATTTTGAAGTACTTTATTGCCTACAAAATACTTGTAAGCATTGAAACATATTTTACCTATTTAATAAAATGTTAAATGGTATAAGTGGTAAACTATCAATTATTCTACAACATTTTTATTGCTGTTGTTCTTATGTGAATAGAAGTAAGTCTTCTAATTTGCTTTAGTAAAAAGTGACTTGGAAAACGGAGCTGAGTAAATCAGTTGATATAACATAGATAAAGCCTTTTTTTCCTTGGATTTTTAATTGTAATATCAACATTTTGAAAATCTGTAGCCATAGTTTCCATCTATTTTTTTCTGGGAGGATCACTTAATCTGTACCCAATTATCATGACCTGTGCAGTCATATTTAATTCTTTTGAGAAAATGTTACTCTGTATATTATATAAATGTTTGCTATTGGTTCATTTCAAAGTTGAGATTCTAGAGTAATATTTACCTACATCCCAGGTCCCCTGGGTATTTATATGACCTCAAGAACAAGAAAGAAAATAAGGGATAAAGAAAAAATAAAATAAAAGCATCAAATTTTCTAAATGCTTAAAAATATTTCTTCAGTTATCCTTTAAGTATTATTCATAAAGATACCTTTTAAGTTTTCTACATCGTGTAATTGTTATAGGATATGCTCTGTGTTTCTCTAAATTCTTCTCTTCTTGATTTTTGTTTTGTTTTGTTTTCCAGCTACTGGCTGACCAACAAAGTTCCTATCAAAAGACCCAGCACAGGTCTTCTCATGTATACACTTGCCACAAGATTCTGTGATGAAATTCACCTGTATGGATTCTGGCCATTTCCTAAGGATTTGAATGGAAAAGCTGTCAAATATCATTACTATGATGACTTAAAATATAGGTACTTTTCTAATGCAAGCCCTCACAGAATGCCGTTAGAATTCAAAACATTAAATGTGCTACATAATAGAGGAGCTCTAAAACTGACAACAGGAAAGTGTGTAAAGCAATAAAGTACATTTTGAAACATACAGACAATATGCACTTCTTTTCTGAAGATGCTTCCGAAGATTTGAAAATAGGATCCAAAACACGGCTGGGTTTCAGCATCCATCAATTAACTGAAAGGTTGATAAAGGACGTTCATGAGAAATTTACAACCAGCTGATGAAATACCTGCAAAGTGCTCTAAAAATTAAACATTTTGACTTCAAGGGTCCTAGTAAGTGCCACTTCCGCTAAGAATACAGTTTGAATGTATAATCAGTAGTGTTTACAAGATCCAACAGTGCACTCATCATTAGTTAGCAAAGTAAATATGTTCATCACCGTCAGGCTGCCCACAGCAACGCCAAGCACATTAGAAGAGAAACCCCAGGAATACAACTCAGTCCTTGGGAAATTAAACCATCCTTGTCATCAGAAACCAAGATGCAAGCAATTTGAGCAATGAAATCCATAAGATTAAACAACTTAAGTAAATGCCTTCAGTCAGGACTCTGAGTCTGATTATAAATTTTATGTTTTAATTTATGTTTTTGTTTGTCTTCTGGAATCTCTTTTGGTTTGGGTATTGGGGTGCTTAGAAATCCTTTCTGAGATACATATGAATGAGGAAAATAAACTTTAAGTAATTATTTTTAAATTTCTTTTATTTTTTGGAAATCTATCACACAAAGACTTTTTTAAAAAATGTTTTATTTTGCACAACTCTAAACCTCCATATTATTTTCCAATGGTATAGAAGGTACCAACTAAACTGTGCCACTATGTAATATTAGGTCATTCTAAAGAAAAGATGTTCCATGTCATCTGAAATGGTAAAATAGGCAGAATAAAAAAGATCTTTGGTACCAAAGATTATACTTGTGTTTCTACACAGCAAACCATTTTTCTTTAATGAAAATAATATATGATTAACATAAATATATTATTTTGCTGTTAATGTGAAAGTTGCTCTAAATATTTTTAAATTTCCAAACTCACACTTTATTTTCATTTGAAATTTCTTTCACATGTTTTACATTACATAATAATTTTGTGGAAGCATTTTGCCCTTTAGAATAAATATTTGATTGATATAGAGAAATATGACTTCCAGTTCTTTGATATTTCCCTTGTTATTCAAATGGAAATATGGGAATGCTCTATACATTACTGTTCAATTTCTTAGTGCAGAAATATCAATTTTAATAGAGTATTGTTTTCAAAACAAAGATAATTAATTTCAAGAGGTTTAACAAGAATATTGACACACATGTCAATATTTTGCACTTAAAATGAATTTAATTGGCCAACATATTCTGTAGTTAAACTTAGTCACAATATCACGTGTTTTTCAAGAAACACATGAATTATTAACAAAGTAATTTTAAAAATTTAATGTATAACAGAATTGACTGATAGGCCAGTTTTCTGGTAACTTTACTATGATAGTAGATTGTTTCGTTAGAAAGTAGAAGCACTGCATTCTCACTTCTACTTTGATTTCTTATTTCTTGGGGAGACAATTTGGGGAAAGAAGAAATGGCATGGAGAATATATATGTTTGGTTCTTAGGGAAAACAGTCTGAGAAATGAATAAAAACCATGAAGAGAGAGAGAGAGAGTGTGTGTGTGTGTGTGTGTGTGTGTGTGTGTGTGTCCAGGGAAAAGGATATTCACAGTAGTACAGTTCTCAATATTTTTAATTACATGTAGTATTTTTTTAAATATAGTAAAACCTTGGGATATAGAATATTACATCTTTTGAGAATGTATGTGTCTATAATTAAGTAAAATATAACGCATATAGGAGACTGATAGCTAAAAATGAATGGAAGGTTGATGTACTTTTATAATTAAACCTCTTATCTATTGGATATTGTAAGATAATTAGACACATGTTTTTAATGTAAATTTGAAAAGTCCGGTTTACTTAACAAATTGAAAGTGATTTATAAAATCTAAATTTGGACTACTTGCAAATAAGTTGTTCAAGTTGCCTTTAATTTAAATCCAATAAAAATCTAGAAGTCACAAGCAAATTTCTTATAGGTAAAATCCATCCAGGCACTCATTCAAGTATGTTTTTAAAAAGCAGTAGCAAGGTACCTTGCCATTTTTAGTATATTATTTTCTTCTCTTCTCTTCTTTTCTTTTCTTTTTTCTTTTTTCTTTTTTTTTTTTTTTTTTGAGACGGAGTCGCACTCTGTCACCCAGGCTGGAGTGCAGTGAGGTGATCTCGGCTAACTGCAACCTCCACCTCCTGGGTTCAAGTGATTCTTGTGCCTCAGCCTCCCAAGTAGCTGGGATTACAGGCACCCACCACCACGCCCAGCTAATTTTGTATTTTGTAGTAAAGACAAAGTTTCACCATGTTGGCCAGGCTGGTCTTGAACTCCTGACCTCAGGTGATCCACCTCCTCAGCCTCTCAAAGTGCTGGGATTACAGGCGTGAGTCATCGCACCTTCCCATTTTTAGTATATTTTCAATACATACATTTAAACAATGTTGAGGTCACAGCACACATATCTCAGCCATTCATTGTTCTGTGCATTGATGTTTGTCTCATAGATGCATTGAGTAGTGCCTTTTTAGCTTTTTCACATTGCTTTGTCACAGTATCCTTTGTGTTCCCTAATTACATTGCCCACTTCCAAAAATGCTCAGCATGAGAAAAGGGCTTCAGTATCGACTGAGACTACTTTTGTTCATCTCAGGGAACTTTCGATAGTCAAGAATGAATTAAGTTAAAGGTATTTAGGGTTCAAAGAAGACAAACAGTACAAGCCCATTTTATTCCTTGTTGTATACCTTTCCATCTGCCCTCTGGTGGCCTTCTTCTGGGAACAGGGCAAGATCAATGAAGGCTAAAGAATAAGAAAAAGAGTTGAGATTTAACCAATAGGGGAGCATAAAGAATTATAACAAAATCATATTATAAAAGCGTACTTGAAATATCTGGAGTTTTCTTTTAATTTTGAAAATATCATATATTCAGTTTTAATATTTTAATTTATTTTTTACTATTTAACCCTGTACCTGGCAATGATCAGACAGCTGATTGTGAAATATTCCTTTCCTTACAGAACATGGTTGTTATTGTGCTGTTGACATGAATAGGCCATGGAAACATTTTCATCATTATTACTCAGCCTGTGCTTTAATTAATGTTAAGTTGTGAAAAAATAAAAGTTAGCAAGTAATAGATTTTCTGGGCAAATCTAATGATTCAGCCCACAGGACTGATGAAACTACTGTGGAAGTTTTTCTATCTGAAAGAAGGTGCTGGGCATTCAGATATCTTCATGTATTGTATATCATATGAATTGTATATCAATTGCTAATGGGAATTTCTATATTTATGCTTACAAAAGCAATTTATTTAAGTAATGCTAGAGGTAGTGTACATACCAATTAGTTATTCAGCTACTATACAGAAAAAGGATGAACAAATTAATTTATTTCTAATTGAGCCAGTTAGACATAATAAATATAATGTGATATTTGGTTCATAAAAGAGTTGTTTTCATGTGGTTATTGTAGGGAGTATATATAATTGTGGAAGGGGTATGGGAAGAGTTGTGTATAGTTAGTTGTCATCTCTACAAGTTTGAAAGTTTTCCTATCAAACATTATCAATATCCCAATGTTTTAAAAATTGAGTGAGGGTTATTATTTGTATTTGATGAAAGAAAATTCAAATAAGGCCCACCTAGAAATAGATATTTTATTATATATGTGCTATAGATATATCTATATAGTACAAATAGACATGTGTGATGCATATATACAATGTTATATATGTGTATATGTGTGTATACACACTAAGTCTGTAATATGTACACACTAGATTTGTGTTATGCTAACATCTTCAGGGTCTGCACTGTGAACTCCCCTGGAGATAAGTAAGGCCACTTTAGAATAAAGAAGTTCTTCTGTGACTTCAGTTACTAACCTGCTTTAAGCGGTATCTAGTTTATAACTGAATCCCATGTCGTTCATACGTAGAGTTACAGTGAGGGTCTAGTATGTCCAAATCTTAAAAATAATAATAAAGAAGAAAAGTAAAGCGTTTAAGCTAGCAATGTATCCGAATTACAGTTTTCAGATTGTGGCTCCAGGCCTTGTGTTTCTCATTTAAGTAGCACCTTTTAATAAATATCATTTCTTTATTTGTACTTGGCAAAAGCACAAGTGTTTCAAATGTAAATAGCAGGAAAAAAAAAGAGTTTACAGAGATAGCACTGCTGCACAGAATAATTGCTACTGAGTATTTCTTATACAATTTGTGGAATTGAAAGATGAGGTTTATTCTGTCAAGTTCATTCTGTTCAACACTGTTTTCTTATTGTTCCTGTATAGCAACCGGGTATTATTGTTTTATCATTTGTAAAATTGTAAAATAAATTAAATCCTTTTTTTCACTGTTTCTTTTATCTCTTGTATCCAAACCCTTAATTATACTTTGTATGTCAACATCAGGTGATCACTTTTAAGAAGATTTGTCAGTGCTTTTGTTTTCCACTCCCCTTAGCCCCAGTGGTTGGCAATTAGGCAAACCATTTATTTTTAAGTGTATGCATGGGAATATGAACAATACGAAAAAACTCCAGGACTATTAGGGAATCCTTAATGATTTTTGTGTAGTACATTTGTTTGTGGTTGAGAGGATAAAGTATTTCACAAGTGACAGTCATTTATATCTATTTTATGCTCCCACTGACTAATGTTAATGGGTCATTTTAGATACAATGGCTTCATACACACCACATATTCTATGGCAGATGTTTGATTTAGTATTTCAACTGCTGTTGAATTCACTTAATACTGTTTGCAATTTGCCTTCCCAGAGATGATTCTGAAAAACTCCAGGCTTAAATCTTCTTCCATGGCTTTCTATTACTTGCAAGTCTGTTTTCAGACTCTGCATTGATTTGTGCAGAAATGTTTAACTGTAATTTTAAGAAGCCACTGTAGCATTCTGCAATTTTGAAACATTTACTGGAGACCAACAATGAAGCATTGACAATAATTAATAAATATAGATGCTATTTATATTTGCATGATTATTTTTTCAAAGATTCAAATACAATAGGTTATTCCTAGCTATTTGGGGGGTTATAATCAGATCTCATCATGTAGAACTCAATTTTTGATGTTATGGAAGAGCTTTCAGATTATAATATGAGTTTTCATACCAGAAGCAATTTTCTAAAAGGCAATATTTAAAAATAATTTATTCCTACTGTCAAATACTATTTAAGTGCTTATTGGTTTAGGTATGGTTTTCCCTCTCTTTACTCTTTTTATTTTATGTTATAGCCCAATCCTTTTCAAAATATATTCTGAGAAACACTGCTATTTAACATGCTCTGCAAAGGAATGATACATTCTCACATAATTCCACAATCCTCTCTGGAATTAATAAGGAACACTATTATATTACAAACTAGGAAGTCTCCAAATAAAAGAAATTATTTAAATTTTCCTAACCAAGAATTTCAAAATATAGCAAATTTTTGCACCTTTAATACTTATTTTAAGAAATGCCAGGCTGGGCGCGGTGGCTCAAGCCTGTAATCCCAGCACTTTGGGAGGCCAAGGCGGGTGGATCACGAGGTCAAGAGATCGAGACCATGCTGGTCAACAAGGTGAAACCCCGTCTCTACTAAATATACAAAAATGAGCTGTAATCCCAGCTACTCAGGAGGCTGAGGCAGGAGAATTGCCTGAACCCAGGAGGCAGAGGTTGCGGTGTGCCGAGATCGCGCCATTGCACTCCAGCCTGGGTAACAAGAGCGAAACTCCGTCTCAAAAAAAAAAAAAAAAGAAAAAAAGAAAAAAGAAATGCCAAATACACTATTTTTTACAAACCTTTTCTGGAATAAAAACTTGGCATACATTTTTATTTGCCTTATACTTAAATATCTACAATGTTCGACACAATTTATGATTTAAATATAAATTGCCTTATTCACACCTTTTCCTTATATTACATGCTACAATTTAAAATACAAGTGTCAAGATGAACATTTTGCCTTTCCAGATAGTTTATTAAAATGTACATTTCTCTAAGTTTTTGAACAAGCTTTATTAGCTATAGATTACTGTATCAAACAAATCCAATTCACCAGGGCCTATAATGTTAGTATAAAATGGATTGAATATGTGCTCATAGTAACCCAAAAATGTATCAGGCCATTTGAATCTCCCCCATCATATGTTATCAAGACTTCAATTGTTCTTACTCTGAGCCAAACATAGTTTTTAATATCTTATGTGTATTAACTAACTTAATACTAATAAGTCTTTGAGATAGATTCTGCGTATATTATAATTTCATAGACAAGATTACGGGAGAGGTCATGTGATGTGCTCAAAATCATGCAGCTCACAAATGAGAGAACAAGGACTTGAACTCACTGACTTCAGTGTCCATGTCCCTAACCATCACATTTTGATGCTGCCTTTTTTAGCAGCCAAGAAGTTCTTTGGGAAACAGTTTGCAAAATAGATGAATATTTAATGAGTACAGATCAAAAATATAGGTAGATATATAAAACTAATATGTAATTTAGACTTTGTGAAGGTCTAATGACTAATTCCTGCTCCCACATAGGACAATCATTTTTGATAATAAGAATATCTTGACTTCCAGGTCAGTGTCTTTCCCCAATTGGTGCTGGATAAAAACTGCAAATTCTTGCTCCTGACTCTTGTTATGTTTTCTTCATGCAAGCTGGATTACCTTTGGGTTCGAATCCGACTTTATGTATCACAGAATTTATTACATTACAGCTATTTTAAAGTCTAAATATGAACTTCCCACATAAACGTTTAGATTGAATGTGTTTTATTCATCTCCATTAGCAACTGTTTATAGAAATCTCTTAAAGTTGAACTTCTGGAGATGGCTAAGCTCACCCATTTGATATCGTTTTCATTCTGTTTATAATTTTTCTCTCTTCTTGGGGATAGGAGTAACGTAATCTCCAAATTAAGGTGGCAGTTTAATGATTTGCTCTATAAACTAGCTTCATTTTGCATAAGCCCATAAGAAGAAAAAATAATATCAGATATAAGTATCAAACTAACTTAACGAATTTTTAAAAGATAAACTATTTCAGTCACTTAATTGCTTAATTTTTAGAATCTCAATAAACAAATTATGTAAGAAAGTGAATACCAATACAAAAATAACTCTATTTATTTTTTGCTTCCAGATTGCTGATTTCTTCAAAGTAGGATTTCTCATGTAAACACAAAAGAATTCTAGCCCAGGATGTGTGACATCTCCATACATTTCCCATTTGGAGATTTAGAAAACAGATTAACATAGTAAAAGAAATGAGAACCTACAAGAAAGAAAGAAAATTCTATTGTTTAAAAAGTCATATATACTTTTATAAGTACTTCTTTTGGCTATGAAATTATCTTCTGAAGAACATACTTTGGATAACACTTCTGAATGTAACAAATGTAATAACAATACAAGAGAGAACAAATAAGAGTTTCGCATGTAAAAGCTGATACTTATTCAGTATTTACATACCTACTAAATATTTTTAATAATATTTTCAAATATGAAAAATGTTTAAAGTGATATATTTATTCTCTAAACATTTCTTAAATTATTTTTTACAGGAATTATTACTCTCTTTTTAAAAATATTGATTACACACCTACATGGTTCCATTCCTAAGAGCAGTCGAACAACTAAAAGCTATTGCTCATTCTAGGCCATACATACAAAACAGTTAACTTTCAGGACTTTTTTGTAGCACAGGAAGAAACAAGTGCTATGATGCACTAGTTTGCATTTTCTAGAACAAGTCAGTAAGCTTATTCTCTGCTGTTTGTCCAGCCCAGCTTCCTTGGCTTCAGCCTCTGGCACCACACAGATGGGCTGACTACGAGCACATCTGCCACTGCTGCCAAAATGTAAACACACTCAGCTGGCAGCAGATGTCTTCCAGGAAAGATCACTACCACTGGAGTTGTTCTGCTTTGGATTCCCTTAGCTGATCTCCATGGTTGGACATAAGGCCATTCTATTCAAATAGATCATTTGTCTCCCAGGTATAGAGCAATAATACAGTAGATTAAGGCTCAACTGTTTTATAATTACCATGTTCATATATGTAGAAATGTTGTTAAAGTCTCTCCTAATGGGTCAAGATTTTTCTTCTTATTTAAATGGGACTTATTTTACTTTAAGATCTCCTTTACTGAGTTCTTCAATGGTAAAAAATAAAGTTTAGAGGAAGAAAAACAAGCATCTTTCCTGCGTTTCTATGGTCACTGGTATAATTTAAGTTAGTGTTCTCTTGTGATGTTCTCATCATTATCTGCATTAATAGCTCTAGTCCTGCATTTTTATTGGAATACTCAACATTCATTTGTGGTAAATGTTATTTAATACTGTAGACCTTGAAAGCACATTTTTATATGAGTTTATAAACTCATTTAATATGTATGTATTTGTAAGTCTTGATGGCATATAAAAATCTAGAAATACTCCATCTTATAAAATGTTTACACTTATTCAGCATTTATAAAGTAATAGTAACTACTTGTCAGTTTGTTAAACATGGAGGAATACCTTTCTCCAATTCAAGATTTAAATAGAAACAACAGAGAAGAAAATAAATGATATCATTTTCTTGTCAAGTACTCGTGTGCCCAAAGAGTTAGGGAAGCCTCGAGGAGGTTTCTGGATGAGGGACATTGATCATGGCCTATAGAAATGGATGTTGAAGAAAACATCTTCTGACTAGTGGCTATTAAACTGAGTGTTAAAGGACATCTTTAATTCAATTAGACAATCATTATTGAGTGTTGACAACATGCACCTACAGAGAGCTAGTAATTTTTACAGGGCTGGGCGCAGTAGCTCATGCCTGTAATCCCAGCACTTTGGGAGGCCGAGGCGGGTGGATCACGAGCTCAAGAGATCGAGACCATCCTGGTCAACATGGTGAAACCCCGCCTCTACTAAAAATACAAAAAAATTAGCTGGGCATGGTGGTGTGTGCCTGTAATCCCAGCTACTCAGGAGGCTGAGGCAGGAGAATTGCCTGAACCCAGGAGGCGGAGGTTGCGGTGAGCCAAGATGGCACCATTGCACTCCAGCCTGGGTAACAAGAGAGAAACTCTGTCTCAAGAAAAAAAAAAAAAAATTACATCTGTATGGCTTTATTTCAGTTATTTGAATGACAAGTCATATGATTTGACTGTGTCCCCACCCACATTTCATCTTGAATTGTAGTTCTGAAAATCCCCTTGTTTCATGGGGGGGATCTGGTTGGGGATAATTGAATCATGGGAGTGGTTTCTCCCATGCTATTCTCTTGAGAGTGATTAAGTTCTCTCAAGTTATGATGCTTTTATGAGAAACTTCCCCCTTTGCTCAGCTCCCATGTTTCTCCTTGCTGCTGCCACATGAAGAGGGACATATTTGCTTCCCATTCTATCATGACTGTAAGTTTCCTGAGGCCTCCCCTTCCCTGACAACAGTGAACTATGAGTCAACTAATCCTCCCTCCTTTATAAATTAGCTAGTCTTGGGTGTGTCCTTATTGCAGCATGAGAACACACTAATATGACAAGCAACACGGGAACTCAGATCATCCATGAGTGCAGCAGCTGATTACGCAGGACATGGAGCAGAAGAATTCCAGGAAAGATCTGAACCTGGTGGAAGAACACCACTCTTTTTAAATAAATTGCCCTTGCACATCCTCTGAAAACTTGAAATGGCCTGAGCAGAGGACACAAGCAAAATTGGACATGGTTTGTAGTCTTTGTAAAATCAAGACAAGGGATACTTCATTAATAGACAAACAATATTCAGTTAAGACAGAAGACCAAAGTAACAAAAGGCAGCTGGTTTTTCTTGTTTGTTTTTAGAAATCTAAACAGAGTTTGAAAGAAGCTAATGATTGACCTAGAAAATTGAAATACCTAACAATACCTGCATTTGGAGCTCTCTCTGAGCTCCCCCATCCTGATCATATTTCTCCAGATTAACTGTTGAACTACAAGTTTGAATAAAACTGAAGCATGACTTACTACCAATACCAAGTAACTGCAGACTTTCTGAAATTATTTATTTTATGACACCCTTTACTTGAAAGTATTACTGTTAATAGTTTGTGTTTCCAACTTGAAGGAATGATTCATAAAAGAAAATGTCTCTGACGTGTTTCTAAATAATGAATTAAAAACTATTTTAATGACTTTAATATATGTTTCCAAATTATCCTAATTATAAAGTTTGATTTTTGAGTGATCCCAGGATCTGAAAAATCTACCTGCCAAAATTTTCATGATATACAATTTGAAACTTCTAATATTACTTTTTACTCAATGACTAGTCCTCTCTCCTCTGTAGGCTCCTCTTTTATGTCCTTTTCTAAAATATTGTGTTTCGGGGAAGATATTTTGGTCTTTTTAAAAAATCTCTACACCTCTAGAGAACTTATCTATTCTGGTGTATTTAACAGATATATGAACACTCTGGAGATAATGATAAAAAACAAGGAAGCTATTCATAGAACAATGTCCACATGCATGTATTAGTCTAGGTCCCCTTAGAAACATAGCTCAAGGGAATTTTAATGCAAATGGTTTAGGGGGCAAATGTTCCTAGGAAGCAGAAGTGAAGAACCAAGACGAGTGTAACAGAAAAAGATGTTTTCAAATAGGCTGTTTCTGTGAATGATGGGTGCTCAATCCTACTTGGACTCTCTGAAGGGCCTTAAATAAGGATCTGAGGATTCAAGAGATGAAAGAAGTAATTGTTTATCAGACCCCCATCACCTATGGAGAGTTTCCCTATGAGTGATTAACTTCCTGAAATTCTGTGTTGTGCTTGTGAATTCTAAGCTAGCTCCCACAAGTTACTCATAGCATATGCCAGCAAAAAACTTTCAGTATCAAGGGAGGTAGAGCTTAACATGAGGCACGGTATGCAAAATATGGTTTGCTGAATTAGTGACAGGAATCATGGGTGAAGCAGAGAGGAAGTGATATAGTGTATTAGAACACAGTCTTCCCAGTGCATCACTTGCATAGGCTCATGCACTCCATTAATTCCAATTCATAGCCAACTCTCCTTGTTAGAAGGCCGTCAAATTTATGGAAGACTTTATATAAGAGAGTTAACTGTAGCCCATCTATCTGTAAGTCATTTCAGGATGATTGATATTTATCAACTCCTTCCATTACCCATTTTAAAGCACTCTCATTTCAGTTGGTATGTGTTTGTTGACTAAGGGATGACCCAAACTTTTACTTCAAGGAGTCTGAGCACTTAATTGACTTTTATTTGGTTTTATTTGATTGCTGAAGTTTTCCATTCATATTTATTTATGGGCATTGAAGCACCAAGAGACACTTGGTGACTCTTCCAGGTCCCAAACATACTCTCCTCTACCTATGTTGTATAGCAGGTAACTCTCACTCTTTGTCATAATGAATGTCAATCACTCCTTCCAGCATAGTAACTCTTTCCCTTGCGTATTTGTTCACTGTGATGAGGAGCCCAATTTCATAAGGTAGTTGTTTTAGCTTCAAGTTGAGTGGGAACTTCATTGTGTCTCTTGGAAGAAACATTCCTCCATTAGAAACCAGGATTTCTGATGTACCATACACTGACTTATGAATATAGAAAATTCGAAGTTCCAAAATGGATTAACAGAAGTAGTGTTACTTTCACCTCTTGGTTACGGAACTGGGATTCTAGATATTGTGGACACAGCATTATATATTAGCCATGAGTTTAATGTCTATAACAAATTTTAAAGGACAGCCTCCCAAACCTGCATGGTGTCATGGCCCCAAACTGTCATTCTGCAAAACGTTTAACAGTTCGTTCCATTGTATGATGTTGGTAGTTTGTGGTAATAAGCTATGTACTGAGAGAAGTAGATTCTATGGTAATGCACTTATCGCCTCACCTTGTTTGCTAAGAAGTTGTTAGTCTGAAAAATAAATAAATAAATAAATCATTGTCCAGCATCCCATTCCAATAAATTAGTGATTTTGTAAGAGCCTGGGTGGTAAGGTTTGCAGAAGTACTGTATATAAGAAAGCAAATCCATATACAGATTTAAGTATATCAATTTGGTAAAAGTAAATTATTGCCTCTTCCAGGTTTTAGGAGTCCAACAGAATTGCACCTGTCTCATTTCAGAATGCCTCTAAATTATTCAACTTGAGTTGATAACATTTTATGGGTCCATTAATTGATTACTGTATTTGACATTTTGTCCAATTAGCAATGGCAGTAGCTACCAGCCTTGGTGAGAAGGAACCCATACTGTTGGGCCCATACATAGTTCCATTTCTACCACCACAAATGTGTATGGGCCCATTGTGCAAACACAGTGGCAGCTGAGAAAAAAGCCAAATAACATCAGCAGGACAAGCCATCCTATTTACTTACTGGTCTAGATTCTCCTCTATGATAGAAGCTCTATTTTACACATCAATGAAACACACCGTAATTCACAAACTTTGTACCCCGTCTCCATATTCATCTGCTTATATTATTCCCAACTTTATTTTATTCATAATTTTTGTCTGTTTAACTTCCAATTCAACTAGTAGAAATCATTTGCCATTTTTATATCAAAATGAATGATCAAGTATATTCTTCTTAACTCTGCTCACTGGGAGGATATCCCTTCACTATTGTCCTATAAGTGAACACCTGGGATGGGCTTAAGTATAGTAGCAGTACATATGTAGCTCACATCATCTATTGAGCTGACCCATCTGAGAACCAGACTCAAAGTTTCCATCACTACAACTTAGTAACAGAGAACTCCCTTGAAGGCCATAGAAGTGAACTAAGGGATAAACAATGGTTCAATAGAAATAGTTTACATGGAATTCTGGGCCAACTATTTGTGTAACTTAGGTATATACCCTAGAACAAATTAGGTCCTGCTATAGGCTGAGTATTTGTGTTCCTCAAAATTCATAGGCTAAAACTTTAACCTTCCATGTGATGTTATTATGAGGTAGGATATTTTGGAAGTATTTGGGTCATGAGGGCAATGCACATTAATGAGTTCAGTGCCCTTGTAAAAGAAGCCAAAACAGTTTTCTTCACTCCTAATGAGTACATGGCAAAAAGGCACATTAATCAGTGTGGACCCTTACCACACCAATTTTACTAACGCCTTGATCTTGGAATTTGCAGCCTCAGAACTGTGAGAAATAAATCTCTCTTTTTCATAAGCCACCAAGTTTCTGGTATTTTGTTACAACAGCCCAGATAGACTAACATAGGTTGTATTCTGATTTTCATTCCACATTTAGTTACACTTGTATGATCTTATGACTCAGAGTATCTAATAATACCCAGCTCAAGGTGGGCAGTGTTAGCTACATAATCCCTTGAAGCCCCAAGCACAGCCATTCAGTCTTTAGCAGAGTCCATTAGTATTCACAGAGTTGATTCTCAAACTGCAAGTAGTTATCTCCCAAAGAAGACATGACTCTGACTCCAAAACAGTAGGGATTTATGGTGTGACATTCCAGCTGGAGTATTCCAGAAAATCAACACAGAAAACTTTGTTAGTACAAATATGTCAAGCACCATCTTATCTGATCATAAGGTCAAAGTAATATAATCAGCTTCCACTGCAGCCTAGAACTGCCACAGAATCCTCTGTCTTCTGTCATATGGGTCAGAGTAATTTTTTCTAGTCCATTGTATGCAGCATTCAAAATCCAGTGTCCCTCTGAGTAATATGCCTCTTTCTATGTCTGAAGAAACAGACAATGTAAATAAGCATAATCAATGAGAAATTCTATACATTTATGGGCCCTGCCCCACGCCTATGGGGCTGTCTGTGGGTCTGCAGTGGAGTTTGACGTCTTCTACTGCCAAAATATTCTTTCTGTCTCCCTAGTTCACAGAAAATCATTCCTGATAAATATGCAACATATAAAACTCCATCTCCATGTCTGCTCCAAGAGAATTCAATCTGTGACAATTGCTGTTAGAGGTGGCAGATAAATCAAGCAATAAGATGCCACTTCGTTGACAATTAGGAATTCATTTTATCACTGTTGGTAGGTAGAGCACAGGTATCTGCTTGCATACATTGATGTTTAATTGTTACAAGTCTCATCCAGTGAATTTAGATGACATACTGGTGTCACACAACAGGCAAAGGGAAAATAGTGATTATAAGAACAGTAAGATTGAATGACTCTTGTTAAGCACAATAATTTATGCTCTAGGAAAAGATAATAAAAACTACTTCCAATTAATAGGCAGCTGAAAAGTAATAGGAAAGATAAAAAGATTCTCTGAGAGCACACACAACAGTCTTCTTTCACGATGGGAAGACACAGACAGGACCCAAACCTAATTATCATAATGGCAAATGGTTTGATGTTTCTCAACTTATTGAATTCCTGGATTCCTCTGGGCCACATTTAAAGTGTTCAAGTGCAACATAGGACTAATGACTATTGACTTAGACAGGACAGCCCAGAACATCCCTTCTTTGATAAATTGTCTATGGACCTTCAGAGTCAACAATCAGGTTACATCTATGCAGGAAAGAGCCCCAGGGCTACAGGCCTGGTCTGGTCTTAGCTCCTTTACTTATTTGCTGGGAAGTTTCTGATTTTTCTCATCTGTTACCTGGAGAGAGTAGTAATATCCTCATAGAGTCTGACACTTAGATATGTTAAGATGCCATGGTTAATAGAAAATAATCTTATCAGTGAGAAGAACTGTATGATGTGCTGAGTGTACTAGATATTGGGAATAGTGTAAAGGAACTAGTTTCTCATAACAAATAGAATACAGAAAACTTAACATATACATTAATGTATACTCATAACAAAATAGAATACAGAATACTTGGGTTTCCATAATAATTTTACCACATGCTTACATTATTAATTGACATGTAGTTCATTCTGCATGGCTTTAAGCTCAATAAAAGTGGATGTTTGTCTGTTACATTGATGTTGGTACATGTAGCACTATTTGATACATTTTCGCTACTATTTTGTATTCTATTTTATGAATATAAATTTTTAAACGATTTTGGTTGGAATACTCAAATTGAAGAATTATTTGACAATATCTTGCCTTCAGCTTTCCTGATGTAAAGCCAGTTTCTCTGCATGTGTCAAGATGCCCTCCATGTGCACACCTGTATGTCTCAAGTCAAAAAGTTCTGTTAATTACAGGTTGATTCTCTAGTTAAACATTTTCTCTCACCACAAACATTTAATTCCATTTTCTCCAAAGGAAGCAGGGTATCTCAAGAAGAAGGTCTACTCAGGGTGATTTGGACTCTTACTGTATTAAATGATAGCGATTATGGATCTAAATGTAGTTTTCTGTTACTCTTTGCTCATCAATCCTTCAAGAACATTTTTTGTCTCCTTAATCACATTTCCTGATGCTTAACTTCATGGGCTGTAGGGAAAAAATAATTATTTTTCTCACCCATCATTAGGTCATGGTTGAGACCCCTTTAACAAAAGGAAAATAAACAAGAGAAAAACATTAATTTCTTCAATATATGTTTCACATGACACAGGAGGCTTGACAAGAAAATGAAGCCGGAAAGAAACAGGGAGACCTGTGTGCTTTTATGCTTACGTTTGATGAAGAGTGGGCAGTGATGGGCGAGTATGAGAGGACAAATGGGGTATGAACGAGTAGTGTTTAGAAAGGCCTGTTTGGTTTCTTATCTGTGTTCTTCTGTGTCTTCAGAGAGAAGGATGTTTCTTATTTCCAGATATAGGAGGGTACATTTTAAGTAAGGGTTTTATAACCTGCTACAGGGGAAATGGTGGGAGAAAGTCAGAGAATGGTCTTTCTCAATTTTGTGGTCAGCTTCAGGGAAGAAGTTCAATGGGAAGGTCAGAGTGACCTTCCTGCTGCTTCTATATTTTCAAATGCCAATATGCCATCTTTTGGGGTAGCATGTCCTGGAGCCCATCAGGGCCAAGCAGAATATTCTATCTGTACTATATTTAGTTAGTTTTCTATGTGCACTTTCCTCTTTCTATTGCCTCTGGTTTATTTGTTTCAGTTAGAGTATATGATACCCCATTTTCACTACATATCATCTGGTTAGTATCTATACCACTTGTGTCTCAGCTCAATTATGAATTTATATGCCCCGTCACAGCACCATCCACACTTTATTATTACTTGTTTATTTATCTATTGATTTCATAAAATTATCAAAATAATAGAGGCAGATTCTATTTTATCAGTTAAACCTGTTATGACTAGAGGCCTCTCAAAATACCTAGCACATAGTAGGTCCTTGATAATATTAGATGGATGAATTATTTACTTACAGTGTTTCAATTGATTTCAAAGCACACATATTTTAACATCTCTAAAGTCAGAGTGCTGCCTGTGTCTCAGGATAATTAGGGTGTCACTTTTCCCGTCAGAAACCTCTGTGGCCAATCCTACCCACTTGGACTTACGGGCTGCACTTGGCTTGCAGTATCAGTCTGGATCCCACACCTGCCAAGGGCTAGCCAGGTGCAGAGTGGTGAGGGAGGGTGTGAACAAATGCAGGGCCTGGCCACTGTGCACAGCTAGGCACAGTGGCTGTGGCAGAGCAGGCAGCTCTAGGTACTGGCACAGGTGTTGGCTCTGTGCAAGCTGCAGCTAGACTAGACATACCACAAGAGGCTTCTGCTGTGGCCACCAGCATTTGACAAGGGGAACACAGTGGTGCCCAAAATCTCGGAGCCATCAGAAGAAAATGCAGAGCCCCAAGGAGGGTGTTACTGTGTGTCACAGCTTTAGCTTGGGGAGCCCAGAACTGTGGACTCCCAGTGGAACCTTAGCTCTTCTCTCCTTGTTGCCTGAAGCATAGAAAGTTGCAGGGGGTGGAGGCGGGGGTTGGTGGTGGTGTTCCAGCCCTGTTTGTGTTACAGCTCTTTCAATCCCACATTCAGTAGGTCTCAAGTTCCTATCCTATCTCCAGAAAGAATGAAGTATGCTGACAACTGCAGTATGAGCAAGGTGGAGAGGAGCTTCATTGAGTGACAGAACATCTCTCAGAAGACCAGCACTGGGTAGTTAGCACCTTTCTGCAGGCAGGTCATCCCAATGAATCCAGGAGATCTGAAGTGGGTAGCTCTTTCCCACAGCTAGTAGCCAATTTGTTGGAGTCTGGCTGAGTCTGGGGGTTTTATGGGTTCAGAAAGGAGAAAGTACCTGCTGATTGTTCTGTGGGCAGCCATGTGTGGGCCTGGAAATATACCCTAAGTTCTCACTCTGGTGGTGGACTCCACCCACAACTCAGAGCCTGACCCCTAGGCTTCAGGCCATTCCTGGCTTGACTATAGGGTTTCACCAGGGACCTGTCCCCTTCTGCCCAGGATACTGTCTTCCACCTGCTGCCATCAACATGCCATCCATGGCACCCAGGCTGTTCATGCCAAGGGGTGCCTGCAGGCCAATGCATAGCTGCCTCTGTGTTCCCTTGGCCTCCCTTCCATGCTCATTGGCACCCAAAGTCCAGATCAGGCTGAAGCAGCAGGGGCATGGAGTGTCAGGGTCACACTGAATGTGTGCACACCTGGCTGGATGGTGACAGCACCTGGTCTCAGCCTCAACTTTGTTCTGAAATTGGAGTAGAAGCAGGGAGGAGTGGGAGCAGACACTTCCAAGACTGTTGGGGAAGGGGGCTTTCCAGGGCCTGGAAAGTGCAGGGATGCCCAGGTTTTCTGAGTCCATTTAGATCTCACCTACATTGCTTTCATTCCCATGCTCTTCACAAAATGTTCATATTTCTAAATGCATTTTGACAGTATGGACAGTTATGTGACAAAATACAATAAAACTCCTCTTTCTTGGCTCAGGGAGGAAGCTGAAGTTACAGGGATTAGACTTGTTTTGAAATGCTCAAAAGAGTAGCTGTCAAATGCATCTTTATATTGAAAGAAAAATGTATATATCAAAGTAGCGAAAATTTTTAAGATAAACGTACCCCCTCTGTCATCTCACTCAGACATAAATTCAGTCCTAACAGTGTCTCAACAGAATCTGCTGCACTCTGACCCACTCACATGCTCTGATCCACTTACATGTTGCTCTTCCTCCTTCCACTCCAGTCCACTTCCCTGCTGTTGTGACATGTAAGTCAAGGTTCTGTCTCAGAGCCTTCATCCTGCTGCACTCTCTTCAGTGTTCCTTCTACTTGTGGATATCTCAGGGCTCACTTCTTCTTCACCTTCCTCCTTCATAGTTCACATTCTTAAAGGGCTTTCCTAACTACATTAAATTAAACTTAAACCCACCTCTCTTTCTTACTTTATTTTTTCCCCTAATGTTCATCACTATTGGATATATATATACATTACTTACTTCTTATTCATTGGCTAATTTCCTTTACTAGAATGTTAGCTTTGAGAAGACAGGAAGTCTTGATCTTAGTGTCTGTATTATCCTTGGCATTTTAAACATTATCTGATACATAATAGATGCTCAAGAAAATAGTTTTGGAGAGAAAGAAATATTTTCAGAACATTTTAAGACTCAGGACAACCATGATATTCAGGTCCATAATTTTCAGAGCTGATGAAAGGATTAAAGTGGAAAACATATCTAATTCAACAAGCCCATTCCCTATTACTAAAATTGATTAATTTTATACATGAAATTCAGTGCAACTGATACTAAAAGTATCTAATGCTTTCAATCAAAAAATGTTTGATTAATCCTTTGTATTTTCAAAAATTTCTTACACTGTGATTACAACCATAAATTAAATTGAAAGAATCATTAATTTACTCACTTGTTCATTCTTTTAATATAGGGATATGAAATGACTCATCTGTGATAAAGATTTTTTTAATTTTTAATTTTTTATTGTGTTTTAGGTTTTGGGGTACATGTGCAGAACATGCAAGATAGTTGCATAGATACACACATGGCAGTGTGTTTTGCTGCCTTCTGCCCCTTCAACCACATTTGGCATTTTTCCCCATGCTATCCCTTCCCAGCTCCCCCCACCGCTGTCCCTCCCCTATTCCCCCCAATAGACCCCAGTGTGTAGTACTCCCCTCCCTGCATCCATGTGTTCTCACTGTTCATCACCCACCTATGAGTGAGAATATGTGGTGTTTCATTTTCTGTTCTTGTGTCAGTTTGCTGAGAATGATGTTCTCCAGATTCATCCATGTCCCTACAAAGTACACGAACTCATCATTTTTGATTGCTGCATAATATTCCATGGTGTATATGTGCCACATTTTCCCAGACCAGTCTTTCATCGATGGGCATTTGGGTTGGTTCTAGTTCTTTGCTATTGTAAACAGTGCTGCAATGAATATTCGTGTTCATGTGTCCTTATAGTAGAATGATTTATAGTCCTTTGGATATATACCCAGTAATGGGATTGCTGGGTCAAATGGAATTTCTATTTCTAGGTCCCTGAGGAATCGCCACACTGTCTTCCACAATGGTTGAACTAATTTACACTCCCACCAGCAGTGTAAAAGTGTTCCTATTTCTCCACATCCTCTCCAGCATCTGTTGTCTTCAGATTTTTTAATGATCACCATTCTAACTGGCGTGAGATGGTATCTCAATGTGGTTTCGATTTGCATCTCTCTAATGACCAGTGATGATAAGCACTTTTTCATATGTTTGTTGGCCTCATGTATGTCTTCTTTTGTAAAGTGTCTGTTCATATCCTTTGCCCATTTTTGGATGGGCTTGTTTGTTTTTTTCTTGTAAATCTGTTTTAGTTCTTTGTAAATTCTGGATATCAGCCCTTTGTCAGATGGGTAAACTGCAAAAATTTTTCCCATTCTGTTTGTTGCTGATTCACTCTAGTGACTGTTTCTTTTGCCGTGCAGAAGCTGTGGAGTTTAATTAGGTCCCTGTGTTAAAGATTTTTAATGGTCTCATGGTACCAACTAGTCAGTTTGACTTGTCATGAATCACCTTTTAAAACAAAACAATAAATAGCAAATATAGACTTTCTGGTCTTAGGTTCTGGAACTTCACCCCACAAATAAGACAAAATGAATTTTGGTTATCTGAGCAGATTCTATTTTCTCTTCTTTCATGTCAGATATGTTTCTCTAAGAACATTTTAGACATAGGAGTCTTCTAACTTTTTTTTTTTTTTTAACCAGGCATGCTACTAAAGTAGAAGAGAAGTATGATTCTCAGCTTTGCAGAAAGTGTGCTGCATTTCACAGATTACACATGTATACAAGCCAGTGTCCACACTGATGGTTTTGGCTGGTTTCTTTTATAACTTTAATTATATTATTATAGGTTTTAAATTTTTACTATTAAAGTTCTCCCTGTGTTTTCAAGTGACATGGATACATGTCAACATTTTCCATCAGGTCCAGTTATAAGCCTGGTCTCCATGACACAATTGAATTTAAGTTAGAGTGGTGTCTTGGAGTAAGGAAAAATAAAAGGTAAAAAAGAGAAATGAAAATTTCTTTCTAATGCTTTCTGAGAAAACTTTTGTTCAGACAGGACTCACTTTCAGGGAGGCTCCAATAGGTTTTGAGGGAGAGTCTGACAAACTTTCTGGTGAGTGAAGAATAGTTAAAATTTAATCTTGTGTCTTCAGGCATCCCTGGCTGTTTATAAGTGGTTACGTAGATCATTAGAAGAAGGGAGGCAGCAGTAGAGATGGGGTTAGATTTTATTACAATAAATAAGTCCTAGATATGTCTCTCTATATTGCAGATATATTTATTTCACCAATTTACAAAAATCTTTAAAATGCTAAGCAGCATACAATTTCATTAAGACTTTCACTTAAGAGTATGGATAAAATGCACTTATAGAAATCAGTTCTTTAAGCTTACTTTTCCATTTGCACTTGGAGTTCATTCATACTAAGGTGATTATACAATGACACACATAAAAAGTAAAACCTTCCACTCCAATAGATGGAATTTTAATTACTGCCAACTAGATTGAGATACTGCTCCAGTTCAGGGATTTAAGAAATCAGTGCAAATTGTGAGGAAAAACTGAAATGCCCCACCTATTTATAATTAACATTAAGAGAATCTTTTTGTCATGTTGAGTCTATTTAGACATAAAATTACAATTATTTTGACGTTAAATTCCCATTATTGTATTTCCTGTGTGATCTTTTTACAGATATTTGTGGAAATGCTGACTGACAACAATATTTTTTAAATACTATTCCCTTGTCTACTTTTCTTTTTCCTTACCTCAATGTTCATTCCTCCCGACACTAACACCACCCTCTTACCTTATATTTGTTACCAGTTGACCTTTGCAATTGAATAGCAGGAAAGAATTAAAAATGAAAAGAAGCATAAAATTATCATTTCCCCACTGGTTTATGTAGGAAGAAAAACAAAGACAAGAAGCAATCAGTAAAATCCCTGTCATACTAAATAGGTTTCTGAGAGCCCATTTTAGATGTGGTGAGGCTGCAGTGATACAGCAGGAAGAGGCATTGCATTGCTTTGTAATACTGAGCCCTGGCAGCTGTGGCATCAGGGTTCTAATTTAGTGCCCTGGCAACTGGAATGTGGTCTGAGGTCTCAGATACAGACCAACCCACCCTCCAACCTTCAGTTAACATAACCACTGAAGCTACCCTCTAAGTGCTACAGGTAGCCCCTTGAGCAGTTGAGGGCAGCTTTCTATAATGTCCTAAGAACTTGCTCTTTTCTGCTGCACACAATGCCCCTGAACTTTTCTGTGCTTTCCTCTCCGGAAAAGCTGACAGGCACAACCTTGGACAATGGAGCCTTAAAGGAGGCATGCTGACTTTATTGTCTCTTTTAAGTGTTCCTTTTGAAGTGAAGGAAGTCAGTCCACAGTAATCATTATAGCTCCCTCTAGGATGGTACTGCAAGGTCAGCTCTGCACAGGAGTCTTGCACTGAAGCATGAGAATAAGATAGGAATATTTGACTTCAAACCTCCTGGCGATTTTCATTAAAAGATAAATCTACCTCAATCTATTTTGAGATTGGGTTTTTTGTAACACAATAATAAAAGGGTCATTGTGAAAAAGATTTCATTTTGCCTACCATATTTTTTCTACTGCTTGATCTACCTAATAAATACATTTAGCAACTCTAAAGGCAATTGGAAAGTGTGTAGCATATGGTAGCTTTGCAGCCAGGTAAAATATTGCTCAATCCAGTTAGAAAATTTAAAATCTAACTCTCCCAGAGTGACTGTCTTTGTTCATTTCTGAGAACACTGCAAAAGTCAACGTACTCTCCATCTGAGTCTGTTCGTGTGAAGTGACAACATGATCAAGAGCTGCATTGTGTGAAAACACAGTGAGCAACAGAATGTCACCTCCTCTTTCAAAGCTGTACTTTAGAGCATCTGAGAGTCTGAGAGATCCTGAATAGGTGATTTTAGTGACAAAAAAACTACCTTTCGTGGCCAATGTATCTTAGAACCCACTGTTTTTCCATGCTTTAGGGTTAGACTGCTTCTTGCAGAAGATCTGCTACTGCTTGGAGTCAAGTCAGAAAAGACACAGTCATATGAGAAGGGTGTGATTATCTCTGATGGGATATCCAAGAGGCCACACATTTTCTGGAATAACACATAAAACCTGACAGCATTTTAAAATGAATTAATTTCCAATATTTTAAAATACTTTAATCCATAAAAAATACCAGTTGTGATTAAAATGAATGTACAATAAAGCACTGAATTTGAACTAAAGAAAGATTTGTTGTTATGATAATGGTAAAAATAACACTAAAAGAGGAATTGCCACCAATGCAATCATTAACGTTTGCTTCAGGTCTAAGACACCGAATTACCTTTCATTTTTGTCTCACTTTAATTTTCTTCTCTTTCATTAATTTTTGAATTTTTTCTTCTTTCTACTTTTTTCTATATCAATTCTCATATTTTAAAAAAAGGCTTTCTCATACACCCATATATTTCTTAAGTACTCATAAAGGTTTATAATAAGTCAATTATAAGCCTATTACAGGCATATCTGATTTTGTTGCACTTCATTTTATTGCACTGTGAGATGCTGAACTTTTAAACATTGAAGGTGGGTGACAACCCTGTATGGAGTAAATCTGTGGACACCATTTTTCCAGTAGTATATACTCACTTTATGTTTCTATGTCAAATTTTTGTAATTCTTGAAATATTTCAAACTTCTCATTATATTTGTTATTGTGATTTCTGATCAGTGATCTTTGATGTTACTGTTATAATTGTTGTGGGGCACCAAAAACTGCACCATGTAAGATAGCAAGCTTAGTCAATAAATGTTGTGATAGTGTGTATATTCTTACTGCTCCACTTACTGGTTGTTTCCCAGCTTTTGTCCTTCTCCTCCGGCTTCACTGTTCCCTGAGCCACAACAATACTGAAATTAGGCCAATTAATAACCCCACAATGACTTCTGAATGTTTAAGTGAAAGGAAGAGTGCAGGTCTTTCACTCTAGATCAAAAGCTACAAATGATTAAACTGAGTAAGGAAGACATGACAAAAGTCGAGATAAGCTGAAAGCTAGGTCTCATACACCAAACAATTAGCCAAGTTGTGAATGCAAAGGAAAAGTGCTACTCCACTGAATAGTGAATGATAAGAAAGCGAAACAGCTTTATTGAATATAGGGAGAAAGTTTGTGTGGCGTGGATAGAAGATCAAATGAGCCATAACATTCTCTTAAGTCAAAGCCTAATCCAACACAAGGCCCTAACTCTCTATAAATGCAGACAGAGGTGAGGAAGCTGCGGAAGAAAATATGGAAGGTAGCAGAGGTTGGTTTAAGGAAAAAAACCCATCTCTGTAACACACAAGTGCAAGATGAAGTAATAAGTACAGAAGTACAAGCTGGAGCAAGTTATCGTGCAGCCCTCACTTTGATAACTGATGAAGAAAGCTAAATAACAGCTTTACAATGTAGGTATAATAGTATTCTATTGATAGAAGTTGTTACCTAGGACTTTCATAGCTAGAGAGGAGAAATTAATGCCTGGCTTCACAGTTTTAAAAAAGAGGCTGACTTTCTTGTTAGGATTAAAGGCAGCTGATGACTTAAAGTTGAAGTCAGTGCTCATTTACCATTCTAAAAATCCTGGTGCGCTTAAGAATGATGCTAAATCTACTCTGCCTGTGTTCTAAAAATGGAGGACCAGTTGACAGCACATCTGTTTACAGCATGGTTCACTAATTTTTTTTTTTTTTGAGACAAAGTCTTGCTCTATTGCCCAGGGTAGAGTACAGCAGTGTTATCTTTGCTCACTGCAACCTCTGTGTTCCATGTTCAAGCAATCCTCCCACCTCAGCCTTCAGTTGTAGCTGGGACTATAGGCACATATCACCATATCCAGCTAATTTTTGTATTTTTTTGTAGAAATGAGGTTTCACCATGTTTCCCAGGCTCGAACTCCTGGGCTCAAGCAATATGCCTATCTCACTCTCCCAAAGTACTGGGATTACAGGTATGAACCATTGTGCCCAGCCAGTTTGTGAACTATTTTAAGTCCACTATTGAGACCTATTGCTCGGGGGTGGCGGGGGGGAGAGAAATTCTTTCAAAATATTACTGCTCACACCTGTAATCCTAGCAGTTTGGGATGCTGACATGGGAGGATCACTTAAGCCCAGGAGTTTAAGACTGGCCAGAGCAACATAAGGAGACTCCATCCCTACAGGAAAAAAATTTAAAATTAGCCAGACATAGTGGCACATTCCTGTAGTTCCAACTACTTGGTAGGGTGAGATAGGAGGATGGCTTGAGCCCAGGAGTTTAAGGCTGCAGTGAATTGTGATCACACCATTGTACCCCAACCTGGGCAACAGAGCATGACCCTATCTCAAAAATTATATATATTACTGCTCATTAACAATTCATTTAGTCACCAAAGAACTCTGATGTACAAGATTAATGTTGCTATGCTGCTAATACAACAGCTGTTCCACAGCCTGTAAATCAAAGAGTAATTTTGACTTTCAAGTTTTGTTATTTAAGAAATACATTTTGTAAACCTATAGCTGCTATAGTGATTTCTCTGATGGCTTTGGGAAAAGTAAATTGAAAACTTTCTGGAAAGGATTCACGATTCTAGATGTCATTAAGAACATTCACGATTCATAGGAGGTCAAATTATCAGCATTAATAGGAGTTTGAAAGAAGTTGATTTCAACTTTCATTAATGATTTTGAGGGTTTCAAGACTTCAATGGAGGAAGTAAGTGCAAATGTGATGAAAACAGCAAGAGAAATAGAATTAAAGTGGGGCCTGAAGATGTGACAGGAATTGCTACAATCTCCTGATAATATTTTAACAGATGAAAAGTTACTTCTTATGGATGAGCAAAGAAAGCAAAGATGCAATTGACTCCCAGTGAAGATGCTGGGAACTTTGTTGAAATAACAACAAGAGATTTGATTATTATTTAAAGTTAGTCAATAAAGCAGTGGAAGTTTTAGAGAGAATTAAATCTAAATTTCCAATTTGGAAGTTCTACTATTGGGTAAAATGTTATTAATCAACATTACATGCTAATGAGAAATATTTCATGAAAGAAAGAGTGAAATTTGGCAAACTTTTTGTAATCTTATTTTCAGAAATTGCCACAGCCACAGCAACCTTCAGCACCCACCACACTGATTGATCAGAAGTCATTAACACACAGACAAGACCTCCCCCTGGCCTCCACACCAAGAAAAACACTAAGACTTCCTGAAGGCTCAGATAGTCATTAGCATTTTTAGCAAAGTATTTTTAAATCAAGGTATGTACATTTTAAAAGACATAATGCTATTGCACACATAATAGACTACAGCAATGGCACCAGGGACTAGTTTCATGTAAGACAATTTTTCCAGGAACAGGTGTAGGGAGTGGCGGATGGTAGGGTGGAGATGAAACTGTTTCACCTCAGGTTATCTGGCATTAGATTATCATAAAGAGGGCACAACCTAGATCCCTCAAATGCACAGTTCACAACAGGGTTTATGCTCCTATGAGAACCTAATGCTGTTAATGCTCTGACAGGAGACAGAGCCCAGATGGCTTACTTGCCTGCCAGTCACCACCTGATACGCAGACCAGTTCCTAACAGACCACTGACTGGTACCAGTCTGGGTCTCAGGGGTTAGGGATCCCTGAAGCTCACGATAGTCTATTAAGTAAAGTAGTGTAGACATAACTTTTAAATGCACTAGAAATCCAGAAAATTTGTGTGACTCACTTTATTGTGGTAGTTTGAAGCCAAACCCACAACATCTCCAAGGTAAATATATATATATTGCATTTTAGGTTTTGGGGTACGTGTGAAGAATATGCAAGATTGTTGCATAGGTACACACATGGCAGTGTGATTTGCTGCCTTCCTCCTCATCACCTATATCTGGCATTTCTCCCATGCTATCTCTCCTCAAATCCCCACCCCCACTGTCCCTCCCCTATTTCCCCCGACAGACCCCAATGTGTGATGCTCCCCTCCCTATGTCCATGTGTTCTCATTGGGTAAATCTATATTTTTAATAGGACTTTTTTTTTTTCTCCGAATGACAACTCCTAGTGGTATCTGTTGTCAGAATCTTGAGGCCCAACTTACAAGGAAAGCATCTCAGTGCCTTTCCCTTAAAGGCATCACAAAGAGTCAGGCCATCATGAGCCAATTGCTGCATTGCAGGGATAGACAAAATCAAATCAGAAGCTGACAACAAACTAAACATTTTAATATACAAAACTCCATCTTTGCTCTGAGAAGACCCCTAAAAAATCAAAGGAATTTATTCATTTTTTCATTAAATTTTAATTTTGGACTTAGGAATATCAACTATACGCAGGGATCACTGCTCCTAATTCCAGGTAAGCCACTCTCTTTCACTTCTTCCCATGCTGCATATTCTCTATTGGCAATCTCTTCCTTCTGTGTGGTTTTCATGGTGGCCTCCTTATATCTACATCTTTATGATCTGATCGTTCAGCCCAGACCAGTCTCCTCACTTCAAGACTCATAGAAACAACTGCCTATTGGCAAATGTAACATATTCAAGCTAAATATTTTACCCCATTTCTGTCCCTTTCCTTATTTTAGTGTTTCTATTTTAAATGGTATAATCATCCATCTATCTAAAATTTAGAGTCATCTATTTTCTTCAATACATACCATTCACTAAATTTCTTAATACCTCCTAAAAATATAGATTTTTCTGTAGTCACTTTGCCACTGTAATAGTTCATGATGCTATAATCTTTCACCTGAAAAATGACACGATTTTTTTGTGATGGTCTCCACGACCCCACAATCTATTCTCCATAAAGGCAGATACAAAGACAAAGCTGATTATACCTATGCTTTGCTTTTAACAACCATCCACCTTCTGACAAATTAACCCTACTTGATTTGCCTTGAAAAATCCTCCATTATCTGACTCCCAACTGAGATGGGGTAATATCTTTCCCACTTCAGTTTGTTCTTTCATTCATAAATCTATTCCTACATTTTTAAGATTTAGTTCCTAGACAGAACCAAATTCACTCTTACCTCCACATGCTTTTTATTATTTTTTTCTACTTTTCTGCCTTATATCTAAAATTTATTATTTTTCTATGTTCCTCCCCTATCTCTTTAATTTGACATATTCTTGTTCATCACTCAAGATTCAGTCTAAATATCACTCTCCTTGTAATACTTTCCATTCCTTCCTAGAGTACTTTGTAAACCTCTAGGGTGTTTTTTTAGCAAGATGATGTATAGGTAATGATCACAAAATCCCGTTTGTTTGAAAATCATATCCAAATATGCTTTCAAATCATCTTAAAAGTTTCTTCTAAACAACAAAAGAAACATAATTTCTTTCAATACTGGAAGCTAACTCTCTTCTCTGTGTAATGCTAAGTGCTTTGCATGTACTTTAATTCGTCCTTATAGCATGTACTAGTATCATCTCATTTTACTTCTGAAAGATCTGAGGCTACGTTAGTGAAAACTGAAACAGGAATAGGAACTTAAAGGCAGAAAGTTTGACTCCTAAGGTTACTCTAGGCTCACAGATTAGCTGTGCTCACTCAGTCTTTCCACAAAATAGCACAGAGATAGGAAACGATAGTTGTGATTGAAAAGTCAGGAGTCACTCAGAAAAAGGAAGAGTTGTAGGAAGTTGAGAGTCTGCAAATAACAAACAAACCAAAAAGGCAGTGAAGACAACCCCCACTCAGTAGATCACCAAGAGCTCAGAGTGAGTGCAGCCTGAAAGGATTTTTGTGGTAGCTAATCCCTGAGGTGGACCTCGCCTCTCATTTCTACCTTCAGATATTCTGGAATAGAGACTGGCTGTAAGTGTGCAGATCCCTTTTTTTGTCACAGAAATTGGGCAATTTTTCAACATGACGGGAGTTTTCCAGTGTAACAGACATTGCTTATGTGGCAAAAGTAAATACCTAGTAGACACCAGCAAGTGAACTCACCCTCACCTCCGTCCTGATATGCACCTTCAATCAGGAAATGGCCTCCCTGGAGCTACCTCTCCCAACAACAAAATACAAAGGCATAAACAGCACCAGCTCAAGCCAGAACTTGCTGATGACTCCAGGCAAAATATCTCCCAAACGCCCTGACTAATGTAGATATATATACACTAGTATTCTAACACATATGGCATGATCAACTCACACTTGTGGCCTAGGCAGGCAGATCACCCCTAGATAGGCTGCCCACTAGTGACAGAGCAACAGCATAGAAACCCTAACACCTCTGAATGTACAGACTACTTTTTTTTTTAACATAATGAAAATTCATGAAACATGGATTACCTGGCCGTTGAGAATACACTGAACTTCCCAGACAGATTCACAGACCTGGAAATATCAACTAGTCTGGACGCATTTACAGCCCTTACTGCAGCCTAATACTTCTGTCCCAGTATCCCATGGGCAAGTTAAGGAGGAGGTGCTTAGGTCATTCAGAATTCCCAGCAGGCCATATTACACCTTCATGTTTTTACTAGATTTAACAGTAGTGGTTTTTATTAAACATTTCAGTCATTGAGCCCACTACCCACCTATTAATTACAAGAAAGCTATGCCTTATGTCACAAATATTGATATGTATTTAATCACTTTGAACTCAGTCTGTGAATTTCTATAATATATACTGTTAAACATGTCATCCATGTTGAACGTTACATAATACATTAAATGGTATATAAAAATTGACTGTATCACTGAGTATTTCATCAGGGTGTTTTTAAAATGAATTTATTTATATCTTCCAAATCAGAGTTACATTATGGACAGCTATAAGTTACTTTTTCAAGATTTCTATAACTGGATTCATAAGAAGCCATATCTGATGCAGATTTTTAATTGTCAACATTAAAAAAGAACACGTTACAGGTTTATTAGTAATTATTTAGATCTGCCAAACAGTATCTTTTATCCTGGAGACAATTAGTTATTGTTAAATTTGACATGTTAGTCCTGTATTCCTAGGTCTTAGTGTAATGTCAGGTATGTAATAGACAAAAGCATTGTTAAATGGTTAAATGAATCAACGGTTCCTCTCTCTAGAAGTTTCTACTCCAGATGAGAATACGAAACAATAAAATCACAAAAATGGTAACATAGTAGTAACACTAAAATATTAGAGACAAGATTGAACAATGTGGGAGGTAATGTTGCAGACACAGCTGAGTTTTAAGCCACATAAACTTGGTTTCAAACCTCTGCTCTGTTACTGAGTAGCTAGGGGACTTCAGGCATAGGGCGTCTCTTTTTGAGCCTTAAATTTCTCATCTGTGGAAGGGGTAAAAAGGAAAGCACATTACTTTCCGAGATATTACTACTTTATAAACTAAAATAAAATTTGAGGGCCGTAGAAATCATGAAAATGTTTGAAGAATTGGACCATAAACTGAAATTTTAAGAATGAGTAGAATTTCTGATAAATAAAGAGAAAGGAAATAAAGACTCACTCTAGTTGCAATAAAGAAAGGAGGGTAGAGAAGAAAAAAAGTGTTTATGTGAAGAGCATTGTTAAGAAGCTATGTGATAAAATGGGGAAACATGAAGGTAGCTTTGATGGACTTAGTGGTGATGTTTATAGTGTATTCCGTATGTGGATAAGTCAAAGATAACACCCATGTTTCTAATTTGTGAAACAATATAGAGAGTGATATAATTCACTGAGGCAGAGGACCCCAGAAAATAATCAGATTGAAGAGTAGTAAATCAAGAACACCGTGTATGGATAAGTTGAACTGCTATAACTTTTTCATGTTGCTGTGGAATTATTAAAGAAACAGTTGAAAATTAAATGTACTGATCTGGAGCCTAGAGGTTTGAATGATCAGAGAGGCGGCTGTTATTCATCGGGTAGAATCTGGCAGCAAATGCACCAAGGAAAATATATTCCCCAAACCCAGCCAGCATGACCAGAACAGGCTGGAAGCCCGAAATATTACATAGGATGAACTTGTAAAGCTTACTGATGGGGAGCGGGAAGTTTAACTAGAACCAAAAGAGATGTGCTGCCAAATAAATGAATGGAGAAAGATTTAACTTAGTAGCCGCATTTAAAGCCATAAGAGTATATAAAATGTGTAAGAGAGAAAGCATAGAAAGGGAACAGAGACTTGGCAGAGGGCCCCATTTATGGGAGCAGAAGCGGGAAGAGAAACTGAAACAGGAAATGAAGAAAGCATGAGTCACTGGGAGAAAAACTTTAAAATGCAACTTCAGAGGAATCAAAGGGAGATGGTTTTAAGATAGGCCCAATGAACATTTAAAAAGTCCTCAGAGAAACCAAAGAAAAAAGCTGAGAGATACCCCATGAAATTAGCAATGTTATCATACTTGAAGACAGTGATGGAGTCTATAGTCAATTTGTAAATAATGTGTGAAGTCTATAGATATTTCTCAAAACCTTTATTGGTTGTTTTCCCAAAAAATCCAAATTCTTTCTACTAATCAATATGTCTTTATCTCCGGGATCAACAAGAGAATATCAGAAAAACAAAATACTCTCTTTTAACATTTGCCATAATAATATATATGCATAACAGTATGTTACAAGCTTGCATATGAGTTATACATGTTAACAGTTATCTGAATTACATTAAGATTAGCATCTCCATTTCCAGGTGGATATTTTAAGGCCAAGAAGATGTCAGATGTCTTGACATTTGTTCTGGTAAATAAGAAAAAATGGGGCTATCATTTAATATTAATAGAACTTGGAATGTCTTCCAATTTATTTAAATTAAGATCTTCATCTTTCATGCACGTTTAGATAATTTATTTTAAAATAACTTATAGAAAAAAAATTTTTATTTATTAAGAATAATCAGATCTCTATTCAGGCTGATATAACAGAATACCTTAGACTGGGTGGCTTAAACAACAAATATTTATTTCTCACCGTTCAGAGGCTGGGCGGTCCAAAATGAAGGTGCTAGCAAATTTTGTGTCTAGTGAAGAGCTTCTTGCTGATTTTCAGATGACTGATTTCCTGCAGTATTGTCACATACTGAAGAGAGAGGGAGAAAGCTCTCAAGGTCTCTTCCATAAGGGCACAATTCCCATGTATGAGGGCTCTACCCGTATGACCTAATCACCTTCCAAAAGCCTCATCTCCTAATTCCATCACATTATGGGTAAGAATTTTAACATATAAATTTGGGAATGATACAAACATTTAGGCCACTATAAACCACAAATAAATAAATGATTCCAAACTTATTAAAAGCATTCTTCTCTCCCTTAAATTAATGTTGACACTAGAAGTCATTAGAGAAGACCATGTTTTTTTGTATTCTGCTGTTATGTGACTCAACAATACACACTTCTTCAATCAGCATCTCTCCTACAAGCCTTATCTTTCACAAACAAAGGTTTGTGAAGGAAGTGTATATAATATAGGGAATTATAGCAAAGAAATACTGTGATTTGTAAAGTATAATCATGTCTTAGTTCAGGCTGCTGTGACAGAATACCATAGACTAGGTGACTTAAAATATAAATAATACATGTTTTTAAGGATGTGCATCAGAGACATTTAAAAATATTTTAAGCTTTAGTATAGAGTTGTGGTAGGGAAAAGTTTGTATTTCTTTACCTATGCCACTGCATTTTCCAAAAAAAAAGGAACTAAATTATCTATGTTAAAGAAAATGCGTCACATTAGTTTACCTAATTTCCTTTTCTTGGTGCTTATTATCAGAACGGATTACTGTTTATTGAAAATACAAAAGTGGACCTCCTTCTACCCTGGGAATTTTTGCAATACTTCGAAGAGCAAAGCTTAGTTTAAGAATTCTCTTTGAATTTAGACTGTTGTAAGCCTTAAGTACATGCATTTTTATACATATTTGTAGGCAGATATCACACTTTCAGGCTTTTGTACCCTCTGGCCTCTACCCACAATGTCACTCTGCGTTCCTCAGAAAACACAAAGAAGTAATGCCACTGGATAAGTAACTTGAAGTGAGACGCTGTTCATTGCTATGAAAAGCCAGCAATGTGTTTGACCCCTTGCTCTAGCAATAATGTTTCTCTTGTCACTAAGCCTCAGTAACATTTAAGTTCTATCAGTAAAATAGAATTCTACGTTTCCTCCAAAAATGCAGCAATTTTTATACCACATTTTGTGGATCATCTTTATTTTATCATTCTCTTAAACCTCCTACTCACTTTCCTTCTTTAAAATTCAATAATTTTATTTTTTATTGTTCATTTTGGATATTCAGTTTTTAGATCTTCTTTTCTTTTGTAATCAGCTGCTGTTTTGACCCTTCAACCCATCACCACATACACCTTCTAAAATTTGATGAGTGTTCCCTACATATCATCATCAGAAAGTTTTCTTCCTTGTGCCTAGTATCTAAGAAAGAAAGTAGAATATCATAACATTTAAAAATATGTTTTTTAGATGTTTCACCTTTTTGTGGTAAAACTGTTTAGTAAAGATTTTTAACATTTTCTTGAAAAGATAAAGGACCATCTTATATCACCATGATACAAATTGCTTATTTTCAAGAACAGAATTTACAACATCTAGAGTAGAACTTGAGGAATCTCTGTTGCCACTTAGACTCTATGCTGTCATCTACCCTGTCCTCAGAAGGCCCACCTAATATTGCCTGACTAGTAAACTATGAAAACAAAAGTGAATAACTCAATATATTTCATTAAGATTCTACCCAAAGGGAATTTGTACCTTGGGGCCAGTGTAGTTCAAGGTTGGGCTAATGGTCTTATGCTAACTTCCAGTTTTTCCTCCACCTATGTGTACAGTATACTCTTTAAAATGCATGAGCTATAAAGTGTAGGACAAATAAAAATAAATTATTTTTATGTGCAGATGGCAATACATGCAAATGTACTATCATCCCCCATGATCTAGTCCTAGCATAAATGGATCGATCCCAGAGAGGTCTGGACACTTTTGTAAACGATGGAGTCATAAATGGTATTGGATAGAGCATGTGAGTGAGTATTGTGCCATATCTTCAAGTTTGAAGTTCAAACTTCAAGTTTGTTTGCCTGAACAGGCAAGCAAATACAACCTGTATGGTAGGAGCCTCAGAATTCCTTTTTGAAGCAGAATTCTGAGCAAAATTACAGATAAAAATGGCCCTCAGTTAGCTACCCACTGTCAGTTTAGTACCTTGGTTAAAATAGGCTTGCCAAATCACTTCAGGGGAGTTGTTTAATTCCATCTGATCAAATTTTACAGGCCTGTGATTCAAATTATTCCACGTTGTCGGCTGCAAGACTTCATCAGGAATGAATTTGTTCTGCTTGGAATCCTTAGTGTTTGAGAAAGATCTCTGTGATTAGCCAAATCAAAACTTTTCAGTGGTGGCAACAGCCACATTCAGACTGAATTTCTGCAACTGACTTATCTAACAAAACATTATCCTCTCTTTAATCAAGGGCCTAAACACATGATTTTGTTATGCACTTTCAGTAAATAATTGAACTTTGAGCAAAATGCAGAATCTGGAGTAGCTACAAAGATACACGCCCTATCCCCATTCCCCAGGTGGGGGAATCTCTTCAATGCCTCTCCACATAAATCCTCTCAGACCCTCTTAGTCCTCTCAACTCAGCTACTCATTCTGAGTGACAGAAGTGAGGCCTTTAGAATACTTCTGCCAAGGGAGCAGCTGAACGCAGGCAATTCAAATATGTGTGAAAAATCTTAACAGGAGCACATCAGGGAGGTCTCTGCCTGACCAAATTAGGCACTTCTCCCACATTTACCAGCCAGAATCTGCTTTAGGTTAATTGTCCTGCAAATTGCAGGTAGCTTATTTCCTGAGGCTTCCAGGAGCCACAGCTTCCTCCCACTACATGCGGAATCCGGAGGAGCTGGGAAGACACTGGGTACATTTCCCTAGGTCTTGAAGGAGATTCCAAATAGCCATCTTGTTTTTGGCTCAGACTTTCTTTTTTTAAAAAAAGCTCAATGACTGGCACCTCTCCTAGTTTAAGCATGCATACAAGTATAAAATTCTGATTTCTTGTTTCATGCATGGTTAGCTGTTTATTGTTATCATTTGCTGGTTGGCTAAGCTCATTGATGACTTTAGAAGGCAAGCAAGTACCTCCAGTTTACAGCTGAGTACCTTGGCTGGCGTGGAGCTGTATTGGATGGGAGCTTATTTGGATGTCTAGTGTTTGTTCAAGGTTATGTGATGCTCTTACTTCTGCTTCAAAAATGGCAATTAATCAAGACATCTGACAAGTATTCTACGATTGCTTTAGAACATCTAGCTGCTCAGCATCACCCTAAACCTTTCCACAGCCCCTAAGAGAGTAATGTTTCACTAATATTGCAGAAAATGCATCTTGATGATAATCCTGTGGCAACTCTACTCATAACTGATATTTTTCTTCCTAAACATGTGTATTCTCTGCTGGATTCTTTTTGAGACAAACAGCTATTAGTTGACTGAATGTTAAAGATGAAGTTAATGACTGCTGTTATTGTTATTTAATTTTTATAATAACCATGAAAGATGGGTACAATTATTTTTAAATAAAACTATTATTATTGAGGATAAAATAAAAATATTATTATTGAGGAAGTAAAGCACAAAGAGGTTAAAATACAGCTAAAAAGATACTGCATTATTAGCAGAAGTTTTTCTTTTGTAATTTCCACCTTAATTTTTCAAACAAAGCAGTGTATTCATCATCGTTGTAGGATGAGATTTTAGTAAAGTGACGAAATAGCCAGTCTCTGGCTTTTGCTTGCCCCAAACCTGAATTTATTAATACAGTATTTGAGGTAAATATCACAATAGAAATAATAATGTTTAGGAAAAAATATTAATATTTAAAAGAAGGAAAATGCCTTCCCATCTGCAACTTTCTAACCCCAACCCCTGGCTAAATAAAAATTCTCCCACTTTAGATATCAGTGCATATGTGATGGATAAGAAATAAAGGTAAGGGGGAAAAAGATGAAAGTGGTCCTGGGTTGAGACTATTGTTTCCTTAGAAAAACCAAAGCGATTGTTAATTGGTAATAGACCTGTGTTGTGCTTGGGACCACAGATTGCCTATGAGAGAGTCTCACATCAGAGGTGACAAGCAGAGATGGCTCAAAATCATTTAAACGTGAATCACAAGATGAATGATTTTGCATGAAGAAGATGTATGTTAGGTATTCCTTTTATATTTATAGAATTAGTGATGAAGTTTTGGAAGAATGGTAAGTTTTAATTTAGAAACACCGAGTTTGTGTGACAGCAAGTCCTCCAGGATAAGATACCGAGAAAGCAAGTTTGCAATGTGGTATTTGTTATTAGGAGAGAGAGCCAGACTAGGAACATCATTTTAAGAGTTAAGCATAGAGATGTGATGGTTAGAGTCATGAAAAATGATAACTGAAAAGTCACTTAATATGAATAGCAGTCATTTTCCAGTTACTTTTTTATTCCCAATGTCTTAAACAATACCTGACACTTCAGTGATTAGACAACCCATTGGACAAATACATGAAAAGAGTGGCTAGAGAGAGAGGGGAGGAAGTCAGAAACGTTGGAGAAGAACTAGAAGCATAACCTGTCAAAAAATGGAAAGCTCTCAAAGGTATCAAGATCTCACTGAATTTCAGGATAATCTTCAGAATAAAGAATATAGATTATTTTTAGAGGTTTCCAACCTGGCTACATTTTCACATCACTTGGGGAACTTAAAAACAGTGAAATAAAATCAAATCAAATAAAGAATATCTTGTCAGATGACTTAAATCCAAATGTCAGGCAACTGACTACAGATACCTGTCTTTTTAAACCATTCTTGCTCAGTTGTTTTTAATGTTGTTTTTAAATGTTGCTCATTTAATCCAGTCAAGAACCACTGGATTCAATGAGCTTTATAATCTCTTACAACATGGAAATGTTAACTTTTAGAAATTTTTTAAGTACTTGCTACATGTCAAAATATTTTTTTACTTTTCAGAAAAAACTCAAGAACTACTGACCTTGACTTTTCCAAGTCTTCTCTGTCTACATCATTAATCTCATCATTATCTTTCTGTTATCCAAAGACATTTTTGACCATTGTGACTTCATCTCCTACATTCCATTACTCACGAAATCTCACTGCTATGTCCCTTCCTTTATATTGTCTTTGTTACCGCTGTGGCTCCACACTACATGTCCTCTTCTTTCGTGTTAATAATTTGTGAAATGATCCCTTTAATTTGAAGTGTTGGTTGCTGTAATCTATTCCTTTCTTTGCTACCAAGCTTACCTTCTCAAACACAGCTCAGATTGTGCCATTCCCTGCTTGGAAACCTTCTATAGAATCTTATTACATAGAGAATAAACTCAAAACTCTGTAGTGACCTTCATGAATTAACTTTGACCCCCCCCGCCAAATTCCAGCCTCAATTCCTGTATCATTCTCCCTCCCTCCCAGTGTTCTAGCCTCTAGAATATCACCTGCTCCGCAAGCCTCACAATACATTAACTCCTTCATATCTCACAGATTCCTTCCATCCTTTCCCTATCACAATGTGAACTTTGCAAAACAACTTGTTCAAAAACTACTATCGGGAAACTTTTTCCTTCTGTAGCCAGAATTATTCTTCCTTTTTGTTCTATTCTCCTGTCACGTTGTATCTATATTACAGAACTTAATACATGATGTCTTACTTTATAGTTAATTGCTTTAAACTTCTTTCTCCCGCACTAGATCATGATCCCTCGGAGGCTAGCTGTCAAGTTTTACTATCTCCCTATCTAACATTTCATCTAGCACTGTGCTTTATAGAAAGTAATTACTTAATAGGGACTTATTTCTTTGACTTGAACTGAATTGACTAGCTTTATGATAAAAAAGTTTTTATATAAAATGATTAAAATAAATAAATATGTCCTAGGAACCTAGTAAAAACTTTTCCATACTAAAGGTATATTGACCTTTAATACAACTGATGTGATTCAGCTTCCTTTTAAAGCATTTATGATTGTTTTGCAGTTAAGAGAATGTCAAACAAATCAAACAGTTTTTGTTTTTTGTTTTTTACTTGACCCTATTTATCTGTCAAACAAGAAGCAATTAAAAAAAAGTTCTAAGAGAAAGGATAGTGTATCCAACAAAATTGCCTTTGTTCTTTTGGGACTTAAGGTAAATTGTGTTTGTAAAAGCATTTTGGATTTAGCCTATCTTTTTGTTAGAGCTAATGGATTTCTCTTTCTATTTAATAACTATTGTGAAGACTATTGCTGAATAACCACGGACTTGAAAAATCTAAAATGACAGCTCTTAAATGTTGGCTCCCCACCCTTTTAATAATACAAAAGTCAAAATTGCTCTCATTGTGTTGTCTAGGTTTTACTATGCATTAAGAAAACGTTCTTCCAGAATAAATAGTAAATGAGTTTCCTAACCACATGCCTTCTGCTTAACTTGAGGAGCCCTAATCAGTTGTTGCTTCCCTAGGCACATAGGTGATATAATGGCATGCATAGAAGCTATAGTTATAGCATTCATTTTTTATTTTTTCCAATGATTTACTGGAAATCACTTTCTAAATTATCTGAAAAAATACTTTATTAATAAGGCTTTCTAAATCCAAAATATAATCTATATTAAAGAAAAAAATCTAACAGTTCCCATTATAACTCTTTCTGTATTACAAAGAGTTGTTGTTTTTTTTTTCTCTGCTTTTCTAGTTTCTGTTATTTTGCCCATGCTGTTTGAATACAAAAACTAAAATGTAATTTAGAGTTGCTGCCAATGAATTAATATGCACCTCTTTTGGTTAATCAGAAGTTCAAATATATGCTGCCATTTTAGAATATAGAAATACATTTTAATGTGAATTACAATCACAATGGGAATTTCAAATGACATGAGGTATTTGGTAGTGGTGGTAGGTGAGAAAAATCTTGAAATGTAATAGTCTCTTATGAGATGGGACATTAGTTTTTGCAGATGTCTGCTGCAAACCAGAGACTATTGAAAGGCTATATAAACAATTACACTCACTTTACCTGTTCTCATAAATATCTAAATTGTTATATTAAACAAAACAATATAACGTCAATCATATGTGTTTGTTATTTGGAGGGGGAAGGCTATTTTTTGTGTGCTTGTCCACTGTTGTTCTAAAGGCTACAAAAATAAAATTTGCATCCAGCATTTTTCCTACTCTGTTTTAACTCTACTCACCTGTCAGCCTCTCCTATGTATTTACTATTTCTGAACAACCTTATTAAGAATCTGTCTGCTCTATCACAGAACACCTTTCGTGATCATCCTAATACATAATAGCACCCTGTATATTCCGTTGTCTTTATGTATTATTCTTCCTCTCACTTATACTTACCTGACATTATTTTGCATATTTTAATTTATTTGTTTATTATCTATTTTCTGTCAGAAGGAAACCTACATGAAAGCAGGACCTTTATGAGTTGTGCTCGTCATGGGATCCCCAGTACCTAGAACAGCTGCTGGTGATCTTTAAATCTACACAGAGTTTCGAATGAATGAACCCTAGGTATTACCTTTCACTCCAAAAACAGTAGGTACAAGTTTAAATAATTTGGTAAACTCCAGAAAGTTTCTACCTTCAAAAAGAAAATGTCCAATAGTTCAACAAAACATTGTTAACAAGCAATATTTTAACATTGGAGATGGTAATAAGTATTATGCAACTTCTGCATAATTATTTAGTCACAAAGCATCATTTTGTGTCTCTTTTGGTCATTTTCTGTGCTAGATTATAAAGATACAAATATGAATAATGCATCACCTTTATTCTTGTGAAGGATATCTCTCTTCAAGAAGATCATATGCTAATAAAGTAACTTAAGTAAGTAATTTCAGTCCTGTGATTAAAGAACAAGCTAAACAAAACTAAGGGAATTATAAGGAAGGGTTGTTTAGTGGGACGTGTAATTGCCTCTTTAGGGGAGGTCATCAGGGAACTGTGACAGAGTAGCTGATTCTTGAGCTACAATGTGTAGTTCCCTTTTCTACTTCTTCTGGAACCCTTTATAGTAAGAGTGAAAAAAATCGTAATTTTGCAAGTTATTTTGAACAAGACCACAGATTGTGGGAGTCTTTCTTACACTGCCTAAAAGTTCATGCAGAGATCTAAAACTTCACTTAGAGCTAATGAGTACACACGTAAAGAAACATTTTAATCTTTATCCATATTATTAAATTGAGTAGATTTCAACACAACTACTACCTGGGATATTGAAAGCTCTAAAAATTGTCATCAGCTGAAAATGAGTCATTGAACAATAAAGTAATTGCTAAAATATTATAAGTAAAGTTTCAAGAGGCCATCAGCTCAGTAAGTAACTGGCTATGTTTTTAAGAAATTAAAACTTACATATCTTTCTCTGTTTGGTTCAAATGGTGGCCATTTGTCCATTGCAGGCAAATAAATAGCCAGACACTTCAGAGATTCTAGTTTTTTCATTAACCTGCTGTGAGTCCTTAGAAAAGCCAGTAATTATGTATTCTCTTCCTGTGCAAGGGAAGAAAGAGAGCAGTTCTCTCCTCCAGAAGATTGTTCTCCATGACAACTGCATGTTACTATGCTTCTCACTCCCATTATTGAAGAGTATTACTACCACACCATCTTTGCCTCAGTACTGCATCTTGGCTAAACACTACCTTATTTAATTGTGTTTAATTTTAAAACATCTATAGGAATAAAAATGTGTGCTTTCTTTAGTTTTTAGTTTTTTTTTGTTGTTGTTTGTTTTGAGATGGAATCTCACTCTGTCACCCTGGCTGGAATGCAATGGCATGATCTTGGCTCACCGCAACCTCCATCTCCTGGGTTCAAGTGATTCTCCTGCCTCAGCCTCCCGAGTAGCTGGGATTACAGGTGTGCAGCACCATGCCCAGCTAATTTTTGTATTTTTAATAGAGATGGGTTTTTTAATAGAGAGTTTTTTAATAGAGAGTTTTGCCATGTTGGTCAGGCTGATCTTGAACTCCTGACCTCGTGATCTGCCTGCCTTGGGCTCCCAAAGGGCTAGGATTGCAGACATGAGCCACCACACCCAGCCTCTTTATTCTTTATGATAAAAATAAATAGCTTAGGTGGTCTAAATTTTAACCATAGGGAATATAAGACTCATTTCCAGCATCTTAGGGCCACTACTTTCCAACAGCAATGAGAAGACATTTAGGGGTTTTAATCAGAAAACTGAAGTTAAGAATAAATTAAAGAGGTCCAAGTCAGAGGAAGCCGAGCCAAATTTAGGTTGTGCAGCAATCTATGTGATGTAGATAGTGACAATGCTTTGGATAAGAGAATTGATAGCAGGAACTGAAAGGCATAATGAATTTGAGAAATAAATTAGAGGTGGATGCAATAGGGATTTGAAATTGATTTAACAGAATAAAGAGAGAAGAAAGGTTGAGCAATCAAGAAGAATATCCTAGTAGCTGACTTCAGGACTGCTAAACATGTTAAAGTAAAACTAGCGGGAAAAACTGTTTGGAGCAAGAAGCCATAATTTAAATTTTGTAATTTTTGGATGTTAGGTTTCTAAGAGTCATTCACGTGGGAGTAGTTAGTAGGTAGCTAAATATATGCCTATGTAGAACTAGAGCTCAGAAGAATAATCTGTGTTGAAGACAAATTAGGAAATCAATACACCTGATGTCACATAAAGCCCTGGGGAAAAAATTAGTGATCTAAAGCAGAAAGACTCTCATTGGCAGAAGGAAAATGATCTGTGATATAACTACAACAATCACCACTGTATAAGTGTAAAAACAGAAGATTCACTACAGGTTATTAGAAATGGAAGACAGGCAAAAAATTTAAGAGAAGGAAATGTTTTTGAAAGCAGGGAATGTTCAACAGCATCTTAATCTAAAGGAGATGAAGTAAATATGGACCTGAAAACAGGCACTACATTCAGAAGCAACAAGATTGTAACCATGGTAATAACAGTGTCAGTGTGGACCAGAGTAGTGGATATTCAAGCAGATTGAGGAGGGTTTGTGGAACAGCACTACAAAATGGAAACAGCGAAGGTATCAATCATTTTCTGGAATTCAACTGTAAGTGGAAAGAGAAAAGATGGCTGGCTAGAAGACATGGAACATAGACTGTTCTTTTGGGTTAAAGAGGCTAAGGCGTGTTCTCATGAAGGATGCAGTAGAGATAGTGAAGCTGAAAAGCAGGGAAGGGATGGTAAGAGTCTTGTGGCAGTGTTCCCCAATTCAAATTTTAAATCTGGGTAATGCTACATAATCTATTTCCCTTTGGGACATACTTAATACATAATGGCATTTTAATAAAGCAAGCCTCTGTGAATTTAATAGTAAATCTGTATGATTTTGTGTATCCCAAGTTTTCTCAAACTAATTTTATCAAAGAACATCTAAAGAAATAGAATTCCTGTTTTGGAACTTTGTGGAAAGACTGGGTTCCTAGCTTAGGGAGAGAAAATAATGGGAGTCTGTGCTCACATAGGGGGATTTATTTTAAAACTAGGATAAATTGTCCCAGTGTGACAAGATGAAAGGAAAGAGTTTGAATGCTACCTGGTTTATAAGCTTGATGTCAATATGTTGATAAATTCTATTTATCTTTAAATTTTAAGACTATGTCTTAGCAACACATATACAGAAGTAAGCTCACAAATACATAAGCTGAGCTACACACATACAGAACATACACATTCACATAAACACAAATCGTAAATAAACTCACAAATGCTAGCACTTAACATATAAATTCACATAAACGGAGACACTACATAATATCCAGAGGGAAGAGGATTACAGTTTATACAAAGATACTATTATTGAAACAATCTCTGAAGAGAATGTCAGAAAAAGCTGAGTAGAATTTCTTAGCATTGTTGAATCCCAAGTAATGTAGAGATCATAATTTATATTGACACTCATCTCCTTGCTAGTGCAATTTCTTCAGTAGCTTTAAATAGCTTCTTTTGTGGAAAAAAAGGAATTCATAATTAGGACTGATTCAGGATCAAGGTTTTTGAGGCTATGTACAGGAGAAAAATAAGGTGAAAGAATTGAGCATATTGGGAAAAGAAAAGTTGAAGTATTGCATAATAAATTTAACAGTGTAAACATAACGCTAATCATAATTATAACACAAGATCCTTAGATGATCTAGAACCCCAACTTATATAATCTGGTTTCAGACTTTGCTCTAGAGGAGATTGACCAGACAGTGAGATAAATTGTCTACATGTCTTGATGGCCTCAAATATCAGTTACAATAAGAGACACTGAGTAATAAAAATAGAAAGAAAAAGATGTTTGTATTAGGCAATGTAATATTTGAAATTAGGATTTTAGAGACGAAGTTGAGGTGATAAGATCTAGGCTCAGGCAATAACAAATGGTTGATTGGAGTACAGAGGAGATTAATGTCACTGGAGAGGAGGTTATGAGATTAGAATATTGACTAGGTCATCTATATAGCCACTGGATTTACCTACTATAATGTTAGAGAGGGAGGGAGCAAAGAAGATGGTGAAATCTAGAATTCCAAGGAACTGAAGGTAGCTGGGTGGCTAGACAAGGTAGAGAACATGTAACTAGAAGAGTGGAATCACATATCTCATATAAACTAAGAATTGTTTTACATGAAAATAGTTTTTTTTTTTTTTTGTTAAAATAATGTATGATTATCTTTTTTTTTTCCTTCTTCTTCTTTTTTTCATTTCCTCCCCACCATATCCGGGGTTTTTTCTTTTCTTTTTCTTTTTTTTTTTTTTGAAAGAAAGAAAGAAGAAAAGGAGTGATGGAGAGGAAGAAAGAGAAAGAAAAAGTGGGAGAGAGAATGGAAATATTGCTTTATTCTAAAAATGGGTATTAATAATGGCTGATCAATATTTTGTGTATTTAAGGTGGAGAATGTATATTTTATGTATTTAAAATGAAGAGCTCTATAAATATTTTTTGAGTTTACTTGTTCTGGATCTGAGTTCAAGTCCTGGATATTCTTATTAATTTTCTGTCTAGTAGAGTCTAAATCTCTTTATGAGTCTTATGTATCTGGGTGTTAGGATCATTAGCTCTTATTGTTGTATTGATCCTTTTAACAATATATCTTTGTTGCTTTAAAATCTATTTTATCAGATGCGAGAATTGCAACTCCTGCTTTTTATTTATTTATTTATTTATTTATTTATTTATTTATTTATTTTTGCTCTCCATTTGGTTGGTAAATCTTTCTCTATCCCTTTGTTTTAAGTCTTTGTGTATCTTTGGATGTGAAATGGGTCTGGATGTAGCATATCGTTAGGTTTTGGCTGTATCTTTTGATTGGGGAATTTAGTCGACTTAAATTTAGGGTTACTGCCATTTGATGTTAACTGGCTGTTTTATCCATTTGTTGATGTAAATTCTTCTTTATGTTGATGCTCTTTACTTTTTGGTATATTTTTAGAAAGGCTAATACTGGTTGTTCCTTTCTATGTATAATGCTTCTTTCAGAAGCTCTTGTAAAGCCGGCCTGGTGGTAATAAAATCTGTGAGTACTCGCTTGTTCATAAAAGATTTTATTTTTCCTTCAGTTGTGAAGCTTAGTTTGGCAGGATATAAAATTCTGGGCTGAAAGTTCTGTTCTTTAAGGATGTTGAATATCGGCCCCCACTCTCTTCTGGCTTGTAGGGTTTCTGCTGAGAGATCTGCTGTAAGTCTAATAGGTTTCCCACAAAGGAAAGGCAGACCTTTCTCTCTGGCTGCCCTTAGTATTTTCTCCTTCATTTCAACTCTGGTGAATCTAACGATTATGTGCCTTGGGGTTGCTCTTCTTGAGGAATATCTTTGTGGTGTTCTCTGTATTACCTGGGGTTGAATATTGTGCTGCTTTGCTAGATTCAGAAAGTTTTCCTGAATAATATCCTGAAGAGTATTTTCCCACTTGGATTCATTCTCTTCATTGTATTCAGATACACCTATCAAACGTAAATTAGGTCTTTTCACATAGTTCCATATTTCTTGGAGACTTTGCTCATTCCTTTTTATCCTTTTTTCTCTATTCTTGTCTTCTTGTTTTATTTCATTAAGTAGGTCTTCAACCTCTGATATTTTTTCTTCTGCTTGATCAATTTGGCTATTCAAACTTGTGCATATTTTGCTAAGTTTTTGTGTTGTGTCTTTCAACTTCATTAATTCATTTATATTCCTCTCTATATTGTCTATATTTGTTAGCATTTCGTCAAACCTCTTTTCAAAGTTCTTAGTGTCTTTACATTGGGTTAAAACAAGTTCTTTTAACTCTCAGAAGTTTCTTATCACCCACCTTCTGAAGCCTACTTCTGATAATGGCAAACAGTCCTTTTCCATCAGGGTTTGTTCTGTTGCTGATGAGGAACTGTAATCCCTGTAGAGGGAGAGGGGTTCTGATTTTGGGTATTCTCAGCCTTTTTACTCTGGTTTCTTCCCTTTGTTATAAATTTATCCATCTGTCGTCTTTACAATTACTGCCTTTCTAGTTGAACCCAACTAGAAAGGACGTCTGAGTGGATGCCCAGTTTATTGATTCCCAGCGCAGGAATCCGAGCAACCCACTGGGCCAACCAAAACAGCAGCGATAAGACTGATGGTGCTCTTCTGCCCAGAAATCTCCTCCTGTTTACTCTGCATGAAGAGCTGCCGTGCCGAGGCACTGGTAAAACCACTGCGCCGGCCACAAGAGTCGCGCTGGTGACCCATGGGGCCCCTACAGTGGGAATCCTCTGGTCCGTGAGTGACGAAAATTTGTCTGAAAGTGTGGTGTCCTCTCGTTCCCTGCGTTTTCACTGGGAGCTACAATCCCGAACTGTTAGCGATCAGCCATCTTGGATCTCTCTCCCTGAAAATTACAGAGAAAAAGAAATTAAAATCTAATCACATGGAAATTACTATTATTAGTATGCTTACATAATCTCTTCTAGCATGTCTCTAATCATAGAAACAAGGTTTTTTCAAGAGAATGGAGTTCTTATCAGGACGTGGAAAATGAGGAGAATGTCAAAGCCACATTCCAACACTGAGAAAAATTGGTTGTGGAAAAATGTATGTCCCCCTGAAAGAGGAAATGGTGGCTTAAGGAGATAGTCAATCCCAGATAAAATAAAGAAATAAAGATAATGTTCTTTGAATAGAAAGTGATTGTGATGATAAGGTATTTGTCAATAACACAACATAGATTTCAGATGTCATAGAAGAATGTTTGGAAGCAGGAAATCTGATAAAGGATGGGTCATGCTAAAGGGGGTGGACATCTGCGTTGGCAAAAACGTAGGAGAAGAAAGATAATACAGAGATTCCATCTCAGATGGTAACCGAAGAACATGACACAGGGCAGATGAGGCTGATGCATGGCTAGCAATGCATTTATTCCAATGGCCTCTTCAGAATCTGGTGGGCACACAGGCCTCTCAGGATTCAGTGGCTGAGATGGCACTCATTTATCCTCTCATTCACTCAAAAACAGGCTTTAAGCACCTAGTTTAGCCAGGAACTATAATTATTTCTAGAGTAGACACTGATAAATATGAGAGACATAGTCCCTGCCCTCATAGTGAACAGAGTGACAAAACACTATGTGTTTCTAAATGATAACTGAACATCTGAAAGTAGATAATATACAAAGAAATATGTCCTCCAGCAGAGGAATATGAGAAAAATTTTCAGTGAAGCAAGAACTGACCCAGGAAAGGAGAAATACACTTCAATCATAGCTTTCAGATAAAATAGCTAAAAAGTTCAGCATCTCCAAACTCGTTTTTAATTACCTGGACTCTTCAGTTAATAAATATTAGCATTTTGAATAAGTTTTAACATATTTAAACTTTAGGGAATTAGTATAACCACCCAGAGTGCCCATGTCTTAAAAATATTAAGAAAAAGAAGATACTAAGTTTTATATGTATTATACACTTGAATCTTCCATATGTAATTACTAAGTGTTATTTAATAGACAAGATTCCTTTAATATAATAAGACACCAGATAGTTTCATGCGTATGTACAAAAAAGGAGCCACGGGCTTTTTGAGTAATGATTTAAAAGACACAAAACATGACTTTGCAAAACTATAGCAAAGCGGATCTGATGTCATTAGCAATGTCATCGTATGTATACCCAGAGGAGTTGTCAGTTGTCCCCCTGAAAGAGGAAATGGTGGCTTAAGGAGATAGTATGTCCAATGTATTTATAAATCTCTAAAGACCACACACAGCAAATTTCTCCGATCAGATACTGTTTCATTTCTTTCCTATCTTTCAAAGATAAAAATTATAATATTCTTTCAAAAAGAAGATTCAGTGATTTTGTACATTTGTAGATTCTTCAGCAATTTATTCCAAATAGATTTTAAATAGTCTTTGGCCTGAAGAAATATCTTGTACTGTTAGCACCATGATTCATAACATAAGCTGTATCCATAGGTAATATTGTTAATTTGTTTTTTATTTTTAGGGTCTGATGGACTGCGGTTGAAATAGTTATTCGTAAACTAAGGAGGTGTGATATGCTTCCCAGTGAGGAGAATAAAAAGCTTTTCAGTTTATTCCAGGGCAACTCTATTACAGGCAGTTATGCTCCAAGCTTTAGTAACATTTTCCTGAGAACAGTCACCACAGGGAGACAGAAGAGTGACAGATGGGTAGTGGCAGTTACATTTTAGCACCACAGAGTGAGGGCAGTTGTTCACCTTTGAAGGCACTTGCTCCTGTGGCATTGGCTTGAATGTGGTCCCCATGAGAGGATATCACCTGGTTCACCTTAGGCTGTGTAAATCAGAAACATACTGTCTAGCAGAAGAGCCATAGGGATACAAACAAAACAGCTGAGATATTTTAAAATTCTAATTTCTGATTACCACTGGCCTGGAAACTAATTTGTCAATAATCTCATTAAGAACAGCAGGAAATTTTTCTTTGTGTGAAGATGGTTTGGATTAACCTACTGAAATACGTGGCTGTTTTTCCCCTACAGGTGGTTATGTATCCCAGGAATAAGCCATAGAAGAGAAAATTCTGGGAAAAATTCCAGCCAAGGAGAAGAAAAGAATCCCACTTAAAACACCTTTTCAGTCCTTCCCCGTAAGCATATAAATCTTTGAATGATTATTATATAATTTGATTTTTAATTGTTTTTCCTGACATTCATACAGTTAGGATACCAGTAGCTCTTCTGATTATTTTCTAACTCATTGTACAGGAAATCACGACATAAAATGGCTTAATATAAGATGTGTATAAATGAACAATTTAGACCTTAGTTAAAAGTAGTAAAATAATTTATGAAGATTTCCCATGTGTGACAACTTTCTGGATGCAGAAAAATCCCAGGTATTGTGTTGATAATTAACATCCCTTAAGCATTCAACAGGGAAACAAATTCACTTAACATTTCACTAATTTGTAGTGTACATACTCATTGTTTGCAGAGCAAAAGATGCAAATTCTGCTTTGCTGAAATGGTTTTGTTTGTATTGTGCATCTTCATGTTTCATTGACCCCATTTTTCATGTCCGCGTGGCTCTTCATTTCTTGCTCATATGTGCCTGCCATCTGAATGGTCGGAGAGAATGGAATGCAAGTCTATAGGCAAGACTTAGAAAATGACTTCATCTTCTACTTGCCCAATTCATCTAAAACAGGGAGGTAACCAGATAGCTGTCAGTAACCAAGACATCCATTACCTCTCTTAAGAAAGCCTATACTATATTAGGTGAATCCTAAGCCAATTTCCCTCACACCCCAACTGTACATTTTTCTTGGATTCTACTATCCATGATATTTTTCCTTATGTATCCTTGTGGTTGGCTAGTCACAGAACATTGAAATCATAAAAATCTGGAGCTACTTAATGTTTTTAAAAAACCCTAAAATTCATATGTAAGATGTTACCCCTAGAAAGCCATATTGGTTACATCCTAACTGCTTTCTACTCTTAGGAAATGACATTATTTTACCTCTTAGACATCTTTGCAAAGACTAATAAAATGCTCAGACATAAATTGATGAGAAATGTGGTTAAAACAAATTCTTTCTTTTGTAAATAAGTATGGGTAATTTTCAGGCAAGGGTTTTGTCTCTGCACACACCAGACTTACTATCTAAATAACAAAATTGATGCTGCTACAGTTTGAATTTTATCCTCTCCAAACCTCATGTTGAAATTTGATTCACATTATTGAAGGAGGAACCTAAGAGGAAGTGTTTGGATCACAGAAGCATGTCTCTCATGAAGAGATTAATGCCTTCCCTGTGAGTGATGATTGCCTTCTTACACTATTAGTTCCCACCAGAGGTGGTTGTTAAAAAGAGCCTGGCATCACCTCTCTCTCTCTCTCTCAATTCCCTTCTCACCATGTGATTTATCTACACACTGGCTTCCCTTCCCTTCCACAGTGAGTGGAAGCAGCCTGAGGCCCTCATCAGAAGCAGATGCTGGTGCTGTGCTTCTTGTACAGCCTGCAGAACCATGAGCCAAATAAACCACTTCTCATTATCGACTACCCAGCCCCAGGTATTTATTTATAGCAACATAAAACAGACTGAGACAGATGCTAACATACATTAAACACCCATTATGCATCAGGCGCAGTGATAAGTGCTTACAGAAAATAATTCATGAAGTCCTTCCACTCCGCCAATGAGTCAGGCACATTATATGTTAGAAAAATGAGACACAGAGGACTTAAGTGATTTTTCCAACACCACACAGCTGCTAAGTTGCAGACAAGACTCAAGATCACAGAAATCTGCTGCCAGACTGCACGCAGCTGGTAACTCTTTTCAGTGTCCTTCTCCGCTAAGACACTTACTGGCACAAATTTCACTAGAAAACAAAAACTAATGAAATATATAGAAAGATAGAAAGAGCAAGAGCAAGAGAAATTATGTTCAGGTTTAAATCCAACCCCAAGTTGCCATTCTTCATCCAGCATACCTAGTAATTCTTTCTTCTTTTTTTTTTAATATAAGAAATTTGTGTTGAAACAGGACTCATTACCTACATGAAATATTTAATTACATGTGCCATTTGAACTGCAGAAAATATATTAAGAAGAAAAATTCACTGTGGCTTTTGACGATAACTACTTTCAAAAAAAAAAAGTCAGATAAACATATCTGGGTACAGTTTCCAATTGCGTAGCTATATGTTTTTTCTGAAATAATACAAATCAAATAAGATCAGCAAGTTATTCCACTGAGGAAAAACTCACCTTTAGAATGGAGGAATTTGTGTATCGCATATGCTGATTTAAGAGTTATACACATGAAAAGGAATCCCCATGGTGTCTGATCTAATCTTGACACTGACAGCATCCACAAGATCAATTGTCATTCGCAGCTCAAAGCTACTGCCTAGGGAAGAAAAAATGCTTTGATAACTCATTGTGTCAAAGAAAGAGATTTCACGGTGTGAAATATTGATTAAAACTTTAACGTAAAATTGGTACTTTCTGAAAGAACCTTGTAAAAGAAACAAAGAGAATAACAAACAAAATCCAAAGGCAAAATCCAAACTTTTTAAGATTGTTTTCAAAATGTTGATCTATAAAAAAAAAAAAAATGTGAAAAAATGTGCTTTACATTTTAATGTCTACATCAATATAATTTTTTCACTGTGGCAATATGCTTTCTTCATATTGTTATTATTTTATATTTTAAGGTCAGAGTGCATCACTGGTTAACAAAATAAATGCATTTGAGCTCTAGCTTTCAGATCATTATTTCTATCAGTACAAACAAGTTAAGGAGGAGTCAATAGTGCCAATAGATGTTTTACAGTAAAGAAAAACCTGTGAGTTTATCTAAGCTTTTCAGTCAATAAATATACTTATAAAATACTATAATGTGCTCACAGTAATTTTTGGAGAGTTCCTATTGTATTAGAGGGTGTGGGAAGTTCTAACAGTAAAAAGGAATGGCAAATGGGGGCCCCTAAGGTGATTATATTACTAAGAATGTTTTGAGAAATGTTTAAAGCATTAAAAAGTCATCCTGGATAAATCACACTGTTTTCAAAAAAATGGGGGCAGAGTGGAAAGAAGGTAAAAAGAAAGAGGTTAAAACAGGAAGCTCATGTTGAATCCCAGCAAAATGGCTGTAGTAGCTCTTCAGAGAAAGGTAAGAGCAAAGTTATGTGTGTGTTGTCAGACTACCTCAAATGCCTCTTTCAAATGACTTATCACTCAGTCCTCCTACATTTACTGTGCACCCACTCTGATGACTGCTATAAAAAAGGCAAGTCTAAAAATATGGCTCCTACAATTTGATTAAGAGAAGATTTCTAATGAAGTATTATAGTGCATAAGGTTTGTCTGAAGATATCCATAATATTTTGAGAGGACGTGATGAAACGGCAAATTATATTGGCATGGTTCCTAGGAAATAGTAAACAATCAAGAAATATCAGTTGATAATAGGGTAGAGACCACTGAAGATCCAAGGACATGGGTTGGATCCTACTTCTTTTTCTGACACTTCAGTGGAAGATCATGAGTTTGGCGATCTATTTCTCCATTGGCGAAACAAAACAAGGACAAAATACTTCAAATGAGGGATTCTCCCTCTCTAGCAATAGTAATATATGAATTTTGAGAAGGGAAGGGTTTTCTAGATGAAACAAAGGGGAAATGATGGCAGAACTAAAGATGGAGGTCAGAAACCAATTGAGAAAAGCAGCTAGGTTGAGGCTCTCCATTCAACTCCTGGAATCAAATCTTGTGCCTACCACCAGGAGTGTGATCTTGGCAAGCAAGTTAAACACTGGATCTCAGTGCTTCCACCATAAAATAGGAAGATAATTGTACTTCTCTTATTGAGTTAATGGACAGACTAAGTGAGTACATATAAGGCACTTAGAATTGTGATTGGAACATAACACATACTCAAAACATTTTAGATGCTGGTAAAAATGGCTCAGGTTTATAGCAACCTGGAAATTCACATGGTTCTCCTATTTTAATCTGGTAAGTTTGCAAGCATAAGTCCATTTTTCCATGTAGGCACATAGTCCTAACTCAACTTTGTCATAATAGGGTGGGTCTTTTTTAATCCTCTTGACAGAACTACAACACAGAAGTAATGTTACACTACTTACAAAATAAAGAGATGTATATTTAGCTCATTTATTTAAGGAGAGTGACTGTTTTATTCTTCCTCCTTTCTACATCTGAAATGAATTTTTTAAAAAATACCCAAAAATAAAGACAAACCATAAAGATTTTCTTTTAGTTGTTTAACATCTTTGCCTAGGTATTTAACATGATGTTATAGAGACAGGCATGTCTGAGAAGCAGGGGGCAACTCTCAAAACACTCTTTTCTTTTCAACTTAGCCTTTCAAACTATTAGTCTTCTTTGTCCTTCAAATTATTTTATATTGCATAGCCAGACAAATCCAATTATTTTCTTAATGCTGAGGTCTGTGACTAACATTCATCCCTTTGGGATTTGGTTAGAAACATTAAACCTGCATGATGTATAATATGAAGCAGAGCATATTTACTAGCTGTGACCTTTATCATCCATAGTATCAATAAGCAGTTTAGACAAACTCAGGAAGAAGGTCAGGTTAAAGATAAAGAAGGTGGTCTCAGATAGAGCCCTTTAAGTGATATTTAACTTAATTGGCTGCCTTACCTGGAAAATTATGGAAACTTTCCCCTTCCTCCACAACCTAATATGTGTCCTATATCTCTCATTCTGTGATTCTAACTACAGTACAATTTTGCTTAGTTGTGCTTTTAAAATCAATTTTTTTATCATTTTTCTACATGACAATGATACTTTCTGATGTATTAGAAAAAATATCTTTTTATTTAAGATAATTAAGAGTTCGATGTGTGTAAATGTATGATGAGTTTAACATTTTAACGTTTAAGTTGCCCTATATTCAGCATTTCTGAGAATGTGATGTCAATACAACTAAATTACCCATATATTTAACTCTGCATTTCATTCATTCAACCAGTAGCTATCCATGTGTTTTGGAGTACTAAGCATTTGCTCCCTAACACTTTTACTTGAAAGTCACATTAGTTTGACTTCTTTACATAGCTGACCTTGTTTTGACACAGTTGTCACAAATGTAAATTTTTATAGGATCCAGGCAAACACAATTAATGCCCAAAGCAGGTATAAGATGAATAATTGCATGTGTTAAGCTGTATTTTCAGAAAGCCATATAATACAACATGGACTTAATATTATTCTGCAAATTATAGCCTAAAATTTTTGAGATAATGTCCTTTTTTCTGTGAGCAGCTGATTTCAGGATTTTCTCAAAAAATTGTTCATGTGGAATTCTGGCCTGGACTAGAATACAGTGATCCCAATGTCTAGGCTTTGTGATTATACAAAAGGACTCTTGCCTCATTTGATTCTTGGAATTTTACATAGCAGAAATGGGCTCTGTTCACTTTTAAGGCTAAAAGAGTATGTGGTTTTTATTGATGATGTATATTAATGCTTCAAATCTCCAGGTACTGAGTTACATCTTATAGAATACATTGCAGCATCCACAATAAGTTCACTGTATAGAACCCATGGAAAGATTCCCAGGTGCACATCATCACTTTGGTCCACAGCATTCTTAGTGTGCGGCCTTTAAGGATCTTGATCTTATTGTCCACCACATCAGATTCTTTTTCTGTTTATCCAAATCTTTATACTCAAATCTTTATTTTTTTTCCAAGAAGAAAAAAAAATCCAAGTACTATAGACCTTGTTACCAGACAAGATTCAAGTAGCAAATTATATAAATAAAATTTAAAAAATGCATACATAAAAAGAATGCTCATAGTAACCTTAAAACTTATTTTGGGGTGACACCAAGCTTGTATTTTATTTAATTGTAGTTTCTTTCTTTTCTCTTTTTATTTTATTGTATTTTTCAAAAATAGAGGCAGGGTCTCCCTATGTTGCCCAGGCTGGTCATGAACTCCTGGGCTTAAGGGATTTTCCTGCCTCAGCCTTCCCAAGTGCTAGGATTACAGACATACGCCACCATGCCTGGCCTTTAATTGCAATTTCTATTAGAACAGAAGCATCGGAGGCAACACAACATATCTACAACCATATTATCTTTGATAAACCAGACAAAAACAAGCAATGGGGAAAGGATTCCCTATTTAATAAATGGTGTTGGGAAAACTGGCTAGTCATGTGCAGAAAGCAGAAACTGGACCCCTTCCTGACACCTTACACTAAAATTAACTCCAGATGGATTAAAGACTTAAACATAAGACCTGACACCATAAAAACCCTAGAAGAAAATCTAGGCAAAACCATTCAGGACATAGGAGTAGGCAAGGACTTCATGACCAAAACACCAAAAGCATTGGCAACAAAAGCCAAAATAGACAAATGGGACCTAATCAAACTCCACAGCTTCTGCACAGCAAAAGAAACAGTCACTAGAGTGAATCAGCAACCATCAGAATGGGAAAAAATCTTTGCAGTTTACACATCTGACAAAGGGCTGATATCCAGAATTTACAAAGAACTCAAACAGATTTACAGGAAAAAAACAAACAAGCCCATTCAAAAATGGGCAAAGGATATGAACAGACACTTTACAAAAGAAGACATACATAAGGCCAACAAACATATGAAGAAATGCTCATCATCACTGGTCATTAGAGAGATGCAAATCAAAACCACATTGAGATACCATCTCATGCCAGTTAGAATGGCGATCATTAAAAAATCTGGAGACAGCAGACGCTGGAGAGGTTGTGGAGAAATAGGAACACTCTTACACTGTTGGTGGAAGTGTAAATTAGTTCAACCATTGTGGAAGACAGTGTGGCAATTCCTCAGGGACCTAGAAATAGAAATTCCATTTGACCCAGCAATCCCATTACTGGGTATATATCCAAAGGACTATAAATCGTTCTACTATAAGGACACATGCACACGAATGTTCATTGCAGCACTGTTTACAATAGCAAAGACCTGGAACCAACCCAAATGCCCAACGATGATAGACTGGACTGGGAAAATGTGGCACATATACACCATGGAATATTATGCAGCAATCAAAAATGATGAGTTTGTGTCCTTTGTAAGGACATGGATGAATCTGGAGAACATCATTCTCAGCAAACTGACGCAAGAACAGAAAAAGAAATACGGCATATACTCACTCATAGGTGGGTGAGAAAAATGAGAACACATGGACACAGGGAGGGGATTTACTACACACTGGGGTCTATTGGGGGGAAGAGGGGAGGGACAGCTGGGGGGCTGGGGAGGGATAGCCTGGGGATGAATGCCAAGTGTGGATGAAGGGGAGGAAGGCAGCAAAACACACTGCCATGTGTGTACCTATGCAACTATCTTGCACGTTCTGCACATGTACCCCAAAACCTATAATGCAATAAAAATTAAAAAAAAAAAAACAATTTAGCATCAAAATCATGTCTTTACAGAAAAAAACTTTTTGAGATATGTTAGTAGGTGCTTAATTTGTTGTGGTACCACTGTGGTTAACTTTTACTCCATTACGATGTATTGAAAAATAGTTGCTGACTCAGAAAAATGCTCCTCAACCTCTCAGAGTTATGCAACTGCTCTCATTGCACCAATTGCTATCCCCAGGTGAATAGTTTTTGCAGCATTTAGGAATTTACCAATAATTTGATTTTTAAATGTATTGTAAACTGACTGACTCATAGGGAGTATAGTGATTTATCAATGAAATCTAGAATAATAGATACAAAAATGGTACTTATTTAGTTTTTGTTCAATCAGTGCTTGTGACATATCTTTATACTTTGTATAAAGTAAATGAGAATCACCCCAAATCATTGTGTCAGCATCATTCTGGTACCCTAATTGCAAACAAGTCAGCAAAAGTAATGTCATGCTGAGGAGAAAGAGTGATACATATCTGGGCCTCATACTTGGAACCCCAGCCCTGTCAAGGAGCAACATGGTCTTATATGCACAAGTTCTGAAACACCTTGGCGCACAGGTTTTACTCCACTGGTCTGATACACAGGCAGAGAATTAGAGAACTCCTAGAAAGGGAGAAATGTGTTCAGAGCCCACACATTTTTCCAGTTTAGCTTCTGGGTAAGGAACAGCACTGCTTTCTTCAGCTCCACCATGTCTAAGATGACAGTACTGGGAGACATAGAAAATTTCCAAAACTGCAACCCAAAGTCATAGCAAAGGCCTTGTTTGCCATGGTCAGGGAAGTATACTGGACCTTGAAGAAGACTTAAATCATCCCTGAACTAGATTCTATTCCCTACCGCTCCATGGGCACAAACTAATTGAAAAATAAACTTGCTTAGGTAAACTACCATTCTTAAGATGATCAAAAAAGCCAGGCTTGAGTTGTTTCTGTTACCAACTGCCTCATCCTACTTATTTCTATACCTACATCTCCCTAATTTGCTCTCTGCTGTCAGTCTGCCCTCCTTTGTCTATCGAGGTTCCTCAGGAGACTGTATCTTAACTGTTGCTGATTGCCAGAACAACTTGTCTTTATAAACAACACCTTTATATTCCCAGTCTTGCCAACACACTAGCACTGGCATCAGTCTGACTTTCACCTTATCTATTGGCTTTCTTCCTCCCCTCTCTAAATATTTTAAAATTTTACTTTCCCTGTGACTGGTTCATGATTGTCAAGAAGCTATTTAATTAGTAGAACAGGTTTGTAAAAATGTATTGGGAAGTCAGAGCAATTTAATGAAATGAGCTAAGACTTCAGACTTAAATAGACTAACTTCAGCTGGATGTGGTGGCTCATGCCTGTAATCCAAAAACTTTGGGAGACAGAGGCAGATGGATCACGAAGTCAGGAGTTCGAGACTATCATAGCTAACATCTCTAGAGCCCCGTCCTCACTAAAAATACAAAAAATTAGCCAAGCATGGTGGCGCACACCTGTAGTCCCAGCTACTTTTATGCTGAGGCAGGGGAATCACTTGAACCGGAGAGACAAAGGTTGTAGTGAGCCAAGATTGTGCCACTGCACTCTAGCTTGGGTGATAGTGTGAGACTCTGTCTCAAAAAAAAAAAGGAAAAAAAAAAGAATAGTTCCAAGTGTCTGCTTGCTGTGCTTCTGTAATACAGATAATGCACACACTTTGGGAGTTTTGTATTTCATAAATGAGATGACTGAAATGACTAGCAATAGTGTCTGGCATATGACCTATTATTTTAAAGCTTAATAATCATTACAGTGACATGAGTCTCACAAAGGTATCTTTTGTGGAATCTAATAATATAAAAGACCAAACCCTTAGAAAAATTATGTGGTCATGTTAAAGGGCAATTGAAGATGAAATAGAGAAGACAAACTTGGCTGTTTTCAGCTTAGAGGCACATTTACCATCATATTCCTCATCTTTGTTTATCTTTGAACACTCACAAAGTTCATTTGAATCAATGACCACAGTCAGACTTGGCTTTTAAAAAGTTTTGTTTGCATCAAGAAGTCCTCATGTTCTACCATATTGTTCCCCTGAGCTAACATGATGTCTGAAAAAATCTCACCTGTGAGGCTAGTATTTTGAGTCAATTGTGGCAGATACTTCTTTAAATCCAGGGAAGTTGTCTGAGTGGTATAACACATTAAACCATTATCATTCCATTAGTCTCTTGAATGAATTAGCTGTCACAGTATGCAGAGTAAAGCCCCCAAGAAAAATGAGGGCCAAGCTGTGATGAAGGAAAAATAATTTTCTGTGTTTAGATTTTGCTGTCCAGTTTAGCAAAGTTCACATGAAAAACCTGAATGAACACTGAGGATGAAGGATCAGGGAGCACAGAGACAGTTAGAAAACAAGCCTTATAAGAGGTCTTGATCCTAAACAATGCATCTCCTCACTACCAAGCATTTTTCTTACTTTCCCCTCTTATATTTTAGTAGGTTTAAAAAATCATCTATGTTTTATAATCTATGTAGTTAATTAGGATATTTTATTGAAGTCAAGATATTTAGTATTTACAATTAGAGTAGATACAGTGTCTGGCACAAAAATACACACCTATACTCAGTATTTTTGAGCACTTGCCACACATCAGTTTCCTTGCCAGGAGAGGTGATTCAGAGCAAAAGAACTTTTGTTTTCTAGACTAGCCAGCATTAACACTCTAGTGGAAGTCAACACATACAAGACAACTACATTGCAGGAGAATCTCCCTTCACTATTTCAGTCAAATGTCTCATCTATCAACCCTTAACTTATTCAAATCCAAGGCAATTTGATCATCCCCCTGTAAAGACATCATCTATTGTGCATATCTTGCACTGTACTTACCATGTTGAGTAACAATCATGTTTACATTTCTGTCTCCAGAATTAAATCTTAAGCTTCTTTAAAGCCAAAGGTCAACTTTTGTTGAATTCGGTGCCCTTAGTACATAACACAGAGTTTTATTTGTAATGGGCACTCAAATATTTAATGAATGAATAAATGAATATTATAATCACAAACTGTCTTTGAAGGGAGCATAAAAAGGCAAAACATTAATTTCAGCAAAGGAATATATCACCGAGGAGATGACCTTCAACTCAGACTTTGGAGGTTGAGATAAATTACGCTAGCATACAAATAGACAAAGCTCAACAGATTTCTAAGCTGATTCTAAATGCATTCATCTAAATTGCTTAGAATGTCCAAACACAATCTAAAGACAGCTTATCAAAATAGAGATTGCTTAGAGAAATATGTTGAAGCTCAAAGCAGCAAAAGTATTTATTTTTCAAGCAGTGTAAGAAGGAATTTATGAGTAAGGGGGGAGCTAAGAAAATTCATATTAGTGAACTTCAATGAACACCATATACCACGGTGGGCCTTTTCCTTGGATTTCAGAGTGCACCGCTGAAATCTGTGATGAGGCTGTGATGCAACTGATCCTTTAGTAGCACAATGAAGGTGAGCTGACAGGCCTGTAGCAATGTGTCATATGATTGACAGGATTTAGCACACTTTGGGTTCTCCTCACATGGAACTTGTAACTGGTTTTTAAGCTTATCTCTCTTCTTGCCTAAAGGGGGCAAATCAGCCTTCTCATGTTTTTTTCAGATATTTTCATGCTGAGACCAGAATGATGTGTGAGGAAATCTTGCCTAGAAATAGGAAAAATGTGTCAGGATATTATCATGGCCAATTGGACTTAGATTGGTCCAAGGAAACCAGATCTCCTGTGAAATAAGCTACAATAGCACATTTACTGTACTTAAATGCAATTTTGTGATGTATGACTTTGGAAATGACCAATCTATATAATGGTGTATCTTGACAAGTAACAAGCCAAGAGTCTCTTAGTCCATAGAAAAAAAGATTTTGAATATCATAAATTTAACTGTACTCAAAAATATTGTTTTATTTGTTTTAGTTTAAGGAGATTTAGATTCACGCCAGTGATGATGGTTAGTAGACTTGGGTAATTTTTGTCTGTTTTTCAAAGTGTGCTACATTTTAGAGAGTTACATTAGGTATGCCATGGAAAGAGAACCCAACAATCATGTTTTAGTGCCCCCATGAAGAGGGGCTATAATTTCATTGTAGTCAATCTTTACCAGACCACATCTGAATTACTGTTTTTTCAGTTACACATGCAATATTTTGCAAGGATCAAAGATCAAACGTATTGTGCAGGGAGGATAGCTATAATTGAGACACGTCTGAATATCATGGCTCTTGAGGACAGATAATGTAGCTGGGGATATTAAACCTAAAGAAAAAAATGCTAGAGGGATGACAATGATAGCTGAAGAATTACTGAGTATAAGCTGAAATTAACCTTTTAAAAATTTTGTTTCAGAAAGCCTAGTTATAGTGAAAAGGTAAAAGTTACAAGAGAATAGGTTTTATTTCAAAGTAAAATGATCACGGGTAAAGAAACCTAATCAACATTGTGATAGGTTACCTGGAAAACTATTAACAAGGCTGTGTAAATGACACTGAGGATGATCCATCTAGCTTATTGTAAGAGACATTTGTGTACTAGATGGAAATTTGGACTAAATAACATTGTTATCGCTTCATATTTAAAAAACTGATCAACTAGATAATTAGAGATTACAAAGTCAAATAATAAACATGGTATAGTATAAGACAAAAACAGACAATGGTTCAGTGACATAAAAAAGGAAGCTCAGACAGAGAAACAAGAAGCTATAGAACCTAAATTTATAATAATGGGTTTCCACAGATCAATAAATAAATGGTAAACTTTTATTCTATAGAATTAGAAAAACTAGCACATTATAGGGAGAAAAATAATATTGGGTCACTACTGGCAACACATAAAAAAGAGGATTCCAAAAGAATTAAATACTAAATGTTAAAGATAACACTGTGAAAATAATAGACGGAATGTCAGAGAGTATCCTTGTGATAAGGAAGAAATTAAAATTTCAAAAGCCCAAATCCTAAAGCAAAAATCTCATTTAATTGTATTGTAAAAATTTAATAATGGATGTTTATAAAGGACTTGGAACAAAATAAGAACTTATGTAAGAGAATGGGAAAAGAAAAACTTGAAGCATACAAATAGTAGGGCAATCAAAGCTAAAAATTCCTGAAAAATCAACAAACCAGCTACAATGGAAAAAATGTCAAAGGATGTGAAAAATAATTTTACAGTGGAAAAATAAGAAAAAGCTAAGAAACATATAAGGAGGTGCTCAAAATCATTAGTGAACCGAGAATTCTACATCTAAAGTCAATGAGGTATCATGTTTCACCTATTAACTTGTGAAACGATTAGAAAGCTGATAATACAATATGTTGGCATAGATATGAGATGTATGATTTCCATGTGCTGCTGATGAGAATGTAAATTAGCATCTCTAAAGGGATGCTGTCATTTCCTAAAAAAATAATATATACCATATGGTCCACTAATTCTAATTCTTGGTGTACATTTCTAAAAAATTATCACACAAGTCACAAGACAGATATGTATACAAACATTCATTGCAGCAGTAAAAAATTTTGAGGAAACCTAAAATGCTTTGCTAGAAGGGTAGAAAAGAAAACAAAGTAGATGTATACCATAAAATACTCTGCAGTGTTGAAACAATGAATTAGAGGTACACAACCATTAATGTTCTTAGAACATACAGATATTTGTAGAATATCAATTATATGTAATACAATATCATTTAAGTACATTTAATACATATACACACAATGATGCACATTTGCTAAAACATATGCATTCAAAATATACATTAAACATATTAATTTAAATATTTGAAAAGCAATGATGATTAGAATACAAGAATAAAGAAAAACAAAAGCAAACAAAAGGGCTTTGGATGGATCTTTGATCATTGCATGGATGAGTGTCATGAAATGAATTAGGATAATTAATTCAGCTAATGCATCTGAGATACAGAAAATAAAATAACAAAGCAATGTAGTTATATTTTGTTTTCAGGAGACCTAGAGACTGAGGACATACTATTGCATGTGGTTCTATACATTTTAGCTGTTATTAACCCATATCCTTTACTCAGATCTCCTAGGAAGGTATACAATTTCATTATCACCGCATGGAAAGTCTCAAGTTTTTGCCTATAAAATGCAGATGTTTCTAAGGAGTTTCTTACAGCTTGTGATGTGCATACATATATGAAAGAACAGCAAAAGAGAATTATATCTGGATTCTTCACTTTGAAACAGTTTCCAACTATGTACTAAAATATTTCAATCACTTTTAAAGGTTTCATTTTTTAATGGAAGAAAAGTTTAATTCGAAGATAATATGAAACTGCTATAATAGCTTTTTAAACATAAAAGATAAAAGAACTAGTGAAGCTTTAAAATGGTAATTAAAAGAGCTGATGTGTGTCTAATGCATTTATTCAGCGTCTTCTAGCAGTAAGTGAGGACAATGTTAAAAATTTTGCCTATATAGTCAAGTTATTATTATTGCTGAAATTTCTATCTCCATCAACTGTCAAAGTACTGTGCTATTACTGCATTGGAGCCACCAAAAGTAATAAATAATATACTCAGAAAACCAGACACGTGGACACATTGTCTGCTGCAACCCTACATCCTACATATAGGGAGTGCACAGAGGCTGTGTTGCTGTCACATATCTGGGGAAGGAGGGGTGTGTAAATGTGACTTCCAGATCAAAGCAAAACTAAAAGTGACAAAAATAATTAAATAGTTCTCCATATATAGGACATCTACTCTTTTTAAGGATGCTTCTCTTTTGCAAAGAAATTTATATGTATTAGTAATCCACTGCCTCATAAATGTCTGTGAGATAAGTAGAGGTGTATTATCTGGATTTTGCAGGAAAGGAAACTAGATCTACAAGGACATTTTTGTAAATTTGCAGAAAGCCAGATTGTTGTTATGCTAAGCAGTGATTTGAACACAGGTTTCCTTGTCTCAAGTCAGAATCATTTTCTCTATCACAATTTGAAATTTCCTTCAGATCATAAACAGTTTTCTTAAGTTCTTTAAGTTATTTCTCAGTTTGAATCAGAAGTTACATTTCCATAATGCCTGCCAGTAGGAAGACATATAACTTATACCAGAAAGGGTTGGGGGAAGAGGGTGAGACACTGTGATGGAATCAGAATATTTTGGTACAACATATGGTTTGAAGTGATAGTTTCAAGCTGGATTTACATTGATTTGGTTTAGTTTTATAATAATAATTAGCAATTCCTGTAGAAGTATTAAGAAATACATGTTTTCAATAAAATATAGAAGAATATGATTATGTTGGTAGATTGATTAATGCATACAGTGCCCCATCTTTAATTTTATTTATATGATTCTATTGCATAATAGTGTAGAAACAAAAAAATCACAGAAAACTAAATAATAAACGGAAAAAAATGTTACTTTAGAAATATAGTACTAGATCATTCTGTAAATCAGAATAGTATTTTCCATGTCAGAATTGTGTTGACAACAACAAAATGACATTATGAGTCCATAGGATGAAGATTTGTTTGTAGCAAATCAATCTTAAGTGACTGTCAGGAGAAAGAAGAGACCCATAAGACCTTGAATGGAGTTTCAGAAATCCCTGTTGAGAAAAACCTCTCACATACTTTCTATAACTTGTGATTAATTTGGCTAATGGCTCCTTTTAGCAACCACAAATAGCCTAGAGTGAGAGAGAAGCTATTTTATAGAATATTCACAGCTTGGTATTAATCATTTTAATTAAATAAGGGTTTTACAAGTTGTAGATGTTGACCCACTAATGAGTTTCCATGAGCAATTTTTAAACATAAAATGGAATGAAAAATGAATAGAAGACTCAGGTGGTTTTGGTACAATCTGATCTGCACAATGTTTGTTTCAGTTACTTCATGTGTGCGTTTTTGTGTTTACATTTAGGATGTAAAGTCTATTGTTTATGGTTCCTAAATTTTTAAAACCAATGAATGCAGTGAACTTTATGCCAACAGCTTAAGAAATATTGATGGAGGTGGACAAAAAGAAGTAAGGAACTGAAATAATAGGTTTCTTTGAAGCCTGTAACTATTTAGGGTCAAAAGAACTGTGGACACGGATAAGCCTCAGAAGAGTCGGGTATGACATGGGACTAGACACTGGTGTGTGATGTAAGATCCTTGGATTAGTTAGGAATGCAACTCAGTCCAGTCTTCCCCAACTCAGGCAATTTTCTACAGTTTAGATCGAGAGTCTGCAAATTATTATATATATATATATATATATATATATATATATATATATATATAAAGCTAAGATTACTTTTTACCATTTTTAAGGATTGAAAAAAAATCGAAAGAATGTTTTTGTGACATTTGAATATTATGTGAAATTCAAAATTCTCTACACAGCCAACACCCATTTCCCTATACTCATGATTAATTTGGCACTACAACAATGTCAGAATTGAATTGTTGTAACAATGTATGGCTAGCAAAGCTTAAAATACGACAATCTGGCTCTTCGGAGAAAACGTTTGCTGACCCATGGTTTAGGTTACTCCAGGTACATTACAATGTTTAGAACCATCTCAGACCATCAGACTGGATCACAGAGCAGATTGAAGCCTCTCCTCCTAACTCCATGTTTAAAGACATCACCTTGATAGCTTGGCATTACCATGTAGGAGTATTTACAACACTGAAATTATCAGGTACAAATTAGGGCCTTTTTTTTTTAAGACTGAGAACCAGTTGTTAAATATTTATCAAACTATTACTGTATTAAACACATATGGAAACAAAATCTGTGTGACATTTTGTTTGGTAATAACCTATGTGAACTATATTTTTCTGTTTTTTAGCCTTGACCACTTATACCACACAAAATTGCTTTTCATCCACATCCCTGCAAAGGACATGAACTCATCTTTTTTACGGCTGCATAGTATTCCATTGTGTATATGTGTCACATTTACCTTATCCAGTCTATCATTGATGGGCATTTGAGTTGGTTCTAAGGGTTTGCTATTGTAAACAGTGCCACAATGAACATAAGTGTGCATGTGTCTTTATAATAGAACAACTTATGATCCTTTGGGTATATACCCAGTAATGGGATGGCTGGGTCAAATGGTATTTCTATTTCTAGATACTTGTGGAATTGCCACACTGTCTTCCACAATGGTTGAAATAATTTACACTCCTACCAACATTGTAAAAGTGTTCCTATTTCTCCACATCCTCTCCAGCCTCTGTTGTCTCCAGATTTTTTAATGATCATCATTCTAATTGGCATGAGATGGTATCTCAATGTGGTTTTGATTTGCATTTTTCTAATGCCCAGTGATGATGAGGATTTTTTCATATGTTTGTTGGCTGCATAAATGTCTTCTTTTGAAAAGTGTCTGTTCATATTCTTCACCCACTTTTTGATGCAGTCGTTTGTTTTTTTTCTTGTAAATTTGTTTTAGTTCTTTGTAGATTCTGGATATTAGCTCTTTGTCAGATGGGTAGCTTGCAGAAATTTTTTCCCATTCTGTTGGTTGCTGGTTCACTCTAACAATTGTTTCTTTTGTTGTGCAGAAGCTCTAAGTTAAATTAGATCCCATTTGTCTATTTTGGCTTTTGTTGCCAGTGCTTTTGGTGTTTTAGTCATGAGGTCCTTGCTATGCCTATGTCTTCAATGGTATTACCTACCTATTTTTCTAGGGTTTTTATGCTGTTAGGTCTTATGTTTATCTTTAATCCACCTGTAGTTAATTTTTGTATAAGGTGTAATGAAGGAGTCTAGTTGCAGCTCTCTGCACAGGACTAGCCAGTTTTCCCACCACCATTTATTAAACAGGGAATCCTTTCCCCATTGCTTGTTTTTGTCTGGTTTGCCAAAGATCAGATGGTTGTAAATGTGTGCTGATACTTCCGAGGTCTCTGTTCTGTTCCATTGGTCTATATCTCTCTTTTGGTACCAGTACCATGCTGTTTTGATTACTGTAGCCTTATAGTATACTTTGAAGTCAGATAGTATGATGCCTCTTGTGGAGGGTTTTATATATACCAGACACTATAAAGAGTCAAAAGAAAAGTCAAAACTTCAATTCTTTTTTAGGAGCAATATAACACAAAAACTCCAACACGCTTTTTACAAAGTAGGTCTGAAAAGTCAAGTCAGCTCTCTGAATAAATATTACAGACAGATTTTTATATAAGGTCAAAGCAACTTGCCTAGAGAGGATCATAAGCTCCTGTAATTTTCATTTACTCCTTTAATAAAGAAATAAGTAGGTATATGCATATATATATATATATATATATATGTATATGTTTATATATATTTGTGTATAAATATATATACACATGTATATATATGTGTGTATAGATATATATTTTTATACACATAGACTTCCTCATTGCTCTCAATACATATATATATATATATATATATATATATACACACATTTATATGCATGTGTATATCAATATATACATATATGCTAACAGTGTATTCCTGAGAACATAGATGAGTAAGACATTAAACCCTGACTCAAGAGAAATACTCATTCAAGTGGTAGAATTGATAAAACAGATAGTTGCCATGCAACAGGTTGAGCACTAGAATAGAGCATAATCTCATCTTCAGGGGCAAGATTACCTAACGTAGCCTGAAACATACTCTCCCATAACCTATGGGGACTGGAAAGAGAATTTTCAAGTCTCCCTAATGTAGAAGGAGTTCCAACAGCTCAACAACAAAAGAATAAATAATCTAATTTTTAAAAGAATGTAATATCTGAATAGACATTTATCAAAAGAAGACATACAAATGACAAACAATTGTATAAAAACGTTCAACCTCACTAATCACCAGAGAAATACAAATTGAAACTACAATGTGACATCATTTTACTCCAGTCAAAATAGTTTTTATCCAAAAGACAAACAATAGTAAATGCTAGCAAGGATATGAAGAAAGGGGAACTCTCTTACACTATTGATGGGAATGTAAATTAGTATTATCACTATGAAGAACAGCGTAGCACTTCCTTAAAAACCTAAAAGTATTAACTTCCATAATATCCAGTAATTCCTCTGCTGGGTATACATTTAAAAGAAAAAAAGGAAATCAGTGTAGCTAACAGGTATCTGTACTCTCATGTTTATTCTAGCACTATTCACAATGGCCAAGATACTAAATCAACCTAGCTGTCCATCAATGGATGAATGGATAAAGAAAATGTGGTATATATTCACAACAGAGTACTATTCAGCCATAAAAGAATGAGATCCTATCATTTTCAACAACATGGATAGGACTGAAGGACATTTTAAGTGAAATAAACCAGGCAAATATCTTAGAAAGACAAATATCTTAGAAGGTTCTCATATGCAGGAGAGAAAAAAATTGAACTCATAAAGAGAGGGTAGAATAATGGTTACCAGAGGCTGAGAAGTATAGGAGGGAGAGGGGGCATAAAGATAAAGTCAGGATGATTAATGGTTACAAAAATACAGAATGAATAAGATTTAGTATTCTAGCACAGTGAGATCTAGCACAATGAGGCAATGATAGTTAACAACATTTTACTGTATATTTCTTAAAACTAAAAGAGTAGAATTAGAATGTTTCTAACATAAAGAAATAATATAGGCTGGAGGTGATGGATACACTAATTCCCCTGATTTGAGCATTATATATTGTCTGTTTTAGAAATCATCACATGTACCCTATAAATATATACAACTCTTATGTTCCCATTATAATTTAAAATAGAAAATTTTAAAACAGATTCATTCCTTAGTTATGATGTCAAATCAAGATTCTATGAATATAGATTTATATTTATGAAAGTTTATGTTTGATTATGTTTGATGATAGGTAAAGTACATAATTTCAGGCTTTAGGATTGTTTATTAAATACTACACTGGCATTTCTATTTCCTCATGTTTTATTGAATCATTATTTAGAAGTAGATTTTCTTAAAAATCTACTTCTAAAAAGTAAATGTTTTAGCTTTTTCTCCGTATTTTTTTTTAATTTCAGCATCATCATTTCTAATTAAAGCAGACTAGACAGGAAGATATTATTTCTTTGAAAGCATGACTCCATTAAAATTTCTTGACTGATTTGACATAAGTTGCTATAGAAATGCAGAATTTATAACTTAAATTATTATAATCCTTTGCCACAAACAAAAGTATCTATACCATTTAAGTAATATAGTTAAATACTGACTTTACTTAATATCTTGTCAACTTTAATGACCTCAAATTCAGCAAACAATATTCCAAATCATTACCTTGTTGACATATTAAAATTTTCTGTTGAGTCCCAAAAAGCACATATCATTATGATCTTAAAATATTTATGTATAGTCATTAATCAAATTGATACTTTTTAACATTAAAAAATAGAATAAGCTTTAATTATTGAGAGCAATAGAATACTAAATATAGTATACATAAATTGGAACTAGAGATATTTTCAAGATGCCATTTTAATCATAAATTTAGTTTTACTTCAAAATCAAAATAAAACTAACCCCTATAGTCACATAAAAGTTTTATTTTTATGGTAATTTTTTTAAGTCCATTATAAAATGCTCTTATAAAACTGTATCATAGGTCTATAATGATCAGAATGGCCTAAGTGAGGGCCTGAGATAATTCTGGTACATGTCTGATATCTTAGTATGCTTATTAGTAGTGCCTATTTACTTTCAAATGTGTCCTTTATTGAAAGATAAATTATCTTACTATCCAAATTATAATTGAATGTGAGAAAATGGCCATATTTCATTTGTGAATACACTGTGTGTCAGAAAAATGAGAGAAAAGTTTATAATTGCTCCCAATTTTCAAAAGCTAGATTACAGTAAAATTTAATTTTCAACAATTTGTGGGATTAGTTCATTAGCCATATTCAAATATACACCTAATAAAATATTTAATAAATAAAATATCTTAATTTCTTTGGTTTAAATCTGCAACTACAAAGGAAATGCCAAATTTGGTTGACCATAATAAAGTTCACAATTATTCCTTTTTTTATAAAACTATAAAGTTGCCTAGTTGTTTAACATCAGCATAACTAGTGTAACTGCCTATCACATGCTTTCTTTATAGGGACATCAGCTCCATTGTCTTGCTGAATCACCTTTAATTCAAGGTTATCTTTGTAATTTGATCTCTCCATTATGCAAAAATTACTCTTACCAAGAATATCAGCCCCTTCCCTTGATATCAAAAGGATAGTTATTATGTATGTCAATGACTGGAACTTTGCTACTAAGTATTATAAATTGCTAGGACTGACAAATTAAAGTCTTAAAATGTACTTACTTCAATTTGTTGAAAGTGCATTACATTATTATGAAAGGAACTACATTGAAATCTCCAAGTACCAGTCTTTTCTCTGTATCTAAAGAACAAGTTGCTCCTTTTCATGTCATGCTTTGTGGATATATTTCATAATATAAAAATCTATCAAAAGAAATTAGAATATAAATGTTCACTTTCTATTGTTTAGTCTTTAACCTTTAACTGGTGTTCTGCCACAATTGTACCCACTGCCACGGTGGTAGTACAAATCAGTTTTTCAGTGATTTCATTTGTTGAATCATTGTAAAATCTTTGCATATTAATAATCATCTTCATTTTCTCCTGATACAAATTTACAGAAAAAGAGCCCATGAACAACTCTATATTAGTCTGAATATAATAACAGTGAGGCAGATATTTGCTTCAAACATATTCATTGCACAGAATCAGAAATAGAAGAATTATTTTTTGTATTAGAAATAGGAATAACTGAAAATAATAAGCACATAAATTAACTTGGTGTTCAATTATTTTCTCCTTAGCTAATACCCCAATTCTTTACTTCCATGTAATATTAAAAAATAATTGTTTGCTTAATTATTATTTTATTAATCTGTAAATTCAAGACTATAATTCATATGTAGAATGTACCTTTTTATATAATTGAGTAAAATGAGAAACACCATCATTTTAAAAAACAAATTAACAAAATAACACAATGTAATTGTTTTACAATTAAACACAACAATTTGTCAATAGAGGCCAAAAGTGTTAGAAAGCAACCTGTTATTTTTTTTTTAAACTGTTTTCCTTTTATGTGATCGTGTTGACTTAATGCTGCTGGAACAATAAAGAGTGAGAAAAAGGATCCTTAAATGTTTTGAGACATGGACAGCATTGACAGTTCTGGAAAAAACTATAGATTCTTTCTCAGAAAAATACTTTTAAATGTATAAAATAAAATGCGTAGAGTTACAAAGGATGCCAAAAATAGGTCTAAATTAATTTCCAGTGTAAGATCCCTTTATGTAGAATGTAGTAAGTTAATACATTGGTTTCTTCTAATAACAGTCCACCATAAGGCAAATATATGAGTGATGCATGTCAACACAATTGACAGGAATAGAAACATGAGTTAAATCTCGTATCTAAGGTATAAAGATGGATAACGGGGCCGGGCGCGGTGGCTCATGCCTATAATTCCAGCACTTTGGGAGGCTGAGGCGGGTGGATCACTAGGTCAAGAGATCGAGACCATCCTGTTCAACATGGTGAAACCCTGTCTCTACCAAAAATACAAAAATTAGCTGGGCATGGTGGCGCATGCCTGTAATCCCAGCTACTTGGTAGGCTGAGGCAGGAGAATTGCTTGAACCCAGCAGGCGGAGGTGGAGGTGAGCCGAGATTGCGCCATTGCACTCCAGCCTGGGTAACAAAAGTGAAACTCCGTCTCAAAGAAAAAAAAAAAAAAGATGGATAATGAAGCTATTTTGAAATGACAAAATAATTAGCTTGTCAAAATTGTATACTAAGTTTAGTGTGATCTGTAACAATCCAAGCTATTCATGTACAGCCTAATTTATCCAGCTGTATATAGCAAACTCTGATTTTTTTGTTGTTGTTGTTAAATATCATATTAGTTTATTTTATCTGAAGTGCCTTTTTGCTACTTTTTCTTTTTTTATTATTTGCTATTTTATTTATGTTTCTGTATTTATATTTATTAATTAGATTGGTTAAAGGTTTCTTTCTTTCTTTCTTTCTTTCTTTTTTTTTTTTTTTTTTTTTTTTTTTTTAAGATAGAGTTTCGCTCTTGTTGCCCAGGCTGGAGTTCAATGGCACGATCTTGGTTCACTGCAACCTCTGGCTCCCAGGTTCAAGCCATTCTCCTGCCTCAGCCTCCCAAGTAGCTGAGATTACAGGTGTGCACCACCATACCCAGCTAATTTTGTATTTCTTTAGTAGAGACAGTGTTTCACCATGTTGATCACGCTGATCTTGAATTCCTGACCTCAAGTAATCCACCCACCTAGGTCTCCCAACGTGCTGGGATTACAGGTGTGAGCCACTGCGCCCAGCTAAAAGTTTCTTTCTTAAAAAAAGTCCATTTCATTTTAGATAAAGGAGACACATACATAGGTTTGTTACATGGGTATATTGGACCCAGGTAGTAAGCATAGTACCCAGTAGGTAGTGTTTCAACCCATGACCCCAAACTGTCCCTTTCCTCCAGTGGCCTGCAGTGTCTATTTTATTATATTTATGTCCATGTATGCTGAATGTTTAGCTCTCACTTATAAGTTGGAAGGCAGTATTCAGTTTCCGTTCCTGCATTAATTCATTTAAGATTATGGCCTCCAGCTCTAGCCATGTTGCTGCAAAGGACATGATTTCATTCTTTTTTTCTTTTTAAAAATTAACGCCCTGTTAAAAATTTTTTCTTCTGCAGTTTCTTTCTCATGAACCTGTAGTAAGAATTATTTCTTCCTTGGAGTCTTTGATTTGGCAATGACTTTTTAGACAGAATATTAAAAGCACAATCCCTGATGTTAAAAATAGTAAGTTAGACTTTATTAAAATTAAAACAAAAACCCCTCCTTTGCAAAAGACAGTATTGAGATAACAGAAAGAGAAAGCACAGATAAGGAAAAGAAATGTGTCAAACACATATTTTTAAAAAAGGTACCCCAAAATATAAAAAGAACTTTTCAAATACAAAAATAATTAAACAGCCCAATTAAATAAGTGGTCAAAAATGTGAATACATATTTCACCAAGGTAAATACATGGATGCTGTATAAATGTATACAAAAATCTTAATACAGTTTTCACATCTCAAATGTAACATTTTTAATTTTAATTACTGTCTTATTTGTTTTATTTTCCTTGTATGTGTAAATTCCCAGAGGATGGTGAGTGTTCCTCACACATTTTTAGACCAGGATTTAAATATATTTTTTAAAATTTTAGTTTTTATATTCATGTAGCAGAATACAAGTTTAATATACCAAAGTTGATCACTTTTCTATGTACCACCAATGAACAAGTGGAATTTGAAATTAAAACCACATCATTTATATCAGCATAAGAAATTGAAATACTAATGTATGAAACTAACATAATATATGCAAGATCTACGTGAAAAAAACTACAAAACATAGATGACATAAATCAAAGATAATCTAAATAAATGAAATTATATTCTAGGTTCTTGGATAAGAAGACTCAATATTGTCAAAATATAAGTTCTTCCCCACTTGATATAAAGATTGAATGTTATATCCATTAAAATTTGAGCAAGTTATTTAGTGGAAAGTGACAATTTGATTCTTAATTTTATAAGTAAGGCCAAGAGTCTGAGAGTAACCAAGATAATATTAAGGAAAGAGAAAAACAAAATTAAAGGACTAGGACTACCAAACCTCAAGTCTTACTACAGAGCTACAATAATCAAGATTGTGTAGTATTAGTAAAGGAAGAGACAAATTGATCAATGGAGCAAAATAAAGAGCCCAGAAATATAACAACAAAAATACATTAAATTTATATATAAAAAGGAAGCAAAAATAGTCTAATGGAGACCCAATAGTCTTTTCAACATGTGGTGCTAGATTAACTGGATATTGACATGCAAATTGACGAATGTAGACACAGAATTTACACCTTTCACAAAAATTAACTCAAAATGTATCATAGACCTAAGCTGAAATGTAAAACTATATAACTTCTTGAAGATAATATAGGAGAAAATTTAGGTGGTCTTGGAGTCTTTGATTTGGCAATGACTTTTTAGACAGAATAGTAAATACACAATCCCTGATGTTAAAAATAGTAAGTTAGACTTTATTAAAATTAAAACAAAAACCCCTCCTTTGCAAAAGAAAGTATTGAGATAACAGAAAGAGAAAGCACAGATAAGGAAAAGAAATGTGTCAAACATATATTTTTAAAAAAGGTACCCCAAAATATAAAAAGAACTTTTCAAATACAAAAATAATTAAACAGCCCAATTAAATAAGTGGTCAAAAATGTGAATACATATTTCACCAAGGTAAATACATGGATGCTGTATAAATGTATACAAAGATATTCAACATCATATGTCATTATAGAATTGTAATTTGAAACAACAGTAAGATACTATTACAAACTTATTAGAATGGTAAAAATCCAAAGAACTGACATCACCAAGTTTTGGAAAGAATGTGGAGCAGCAAGAACTCTCATTTATAGCAGATAGAAAAGCAAAACGTTACAGGTTCTTAGAAGACACCCTGGGATTTTTACAAAGCTAAAAATAATGTTACCATCGATTTTTCTAGTGGCTGGTTTCCTTAGTATTTATTTGAATGAGTTGAAAACATGCCCACCTGTTGCCTACAATTGTTTATAGCAGCTTCATTCATAATTGTTCTGAATTGGAAGCAGCTAGTATGAATACAAACTATGGTGCACACATAGAACAGGAGAATTATTCACCAGTAAAGAGAAAGCAGCTACCAAGCTATAGAGACAGAAGAACCTCAAATGCATATTGCTAAGTGAAAGAAGCCAGTTTGAAAGGTCTACACACTGTATGAGTTTAACTGTATGATATTCTAGACAAAACTATGGTGACAGTTTAAAAATATTAGCAATTACCAAGATTTTAGAAAGAGGTAGGGAGGGATGAATATGTGGTACATGAGGGATTTTAGGGGCAGAGAAACTATCATGTATAATACTCACTGAAATAGTAAATTCAAAATATCATGCTTTTGGCAAAACCAATTGAAACATATAACACAAAGAGCGAACCTTAATGTAAACCATAGAATATAGTTAATAATAATGCATCACAGTATAAACCTTACAGAAGAAACTCTTCAGATATATTTAGTTTGCAAGGGATATGACATCTAGCAATATATGTTGTATAGCTGAATACCCAGTTGCAGAACCAAATGGGCATTGAGTCAATCAGTAACCGAAGGGTCCATTTCCCACCCTGCTAAATTGGGTAACTCTCAGATAATGTAAAATAATTTTATTCCTTTTCCTTAAGAATAACAGATGAAAATATAATTGTATATAACATAAACTGAGAATATATAGTTCAGTCTAGAGTGTTAATTATGTTTTGAGATTAAAAAAAATTTGGGATCGAGATTTGCCATTAAAGATTTCATGATGCTAAGCTTGGCTTGATTCCTGCTTTTTTTGCTGTTTTGTTTGGGTTACAGATCAAAGAAAGTGCAACATTTCTTAGGCAAAAAAAAAAAAAAAAAAAAAAAGAAAAAAGAAAATATTATTCTACGAAATAATAATAGCTTAGAATATAAGACCATCTAGAACATGGTGCATAATGGTTATTTAATAAAGAAGAGAATCAAAGAATGAAAAAATGATGGTTGAGGAAAAGGTAATAATAGTACCAGATGTAGACTTTTAGAAGTACTTTAAAAATAATTTATAACAACTAAGCTGAGGGAAAATATGCCTTAAATTAAAAATTATAAAACATTAACTGGCCATAATATTAAAGAGTTCTCAGAGGTATTACAAAAGATAAAACATGTGGATTATAGAAATAAAATGTTTATCATACAATATGTAAAAATAAGGAAAAATTGATAACAATAACAAAGCCTTTATAAGTTATGAAAAGTATACTAGAGGATAATCATATATGACAATTACAAGAAAGAGAAGAGTATAATGAAAAAGTAATAAAATCAAAAGCATCATCTTTCTAATTTTCTGTTAACTTTTAAATTAATAGCCCATAGAGTGTAATAGAGGAACACAGGTCATTCATTTCTTTTTACTTTAAACCTTGTGTAAGGAATAGAAAGACTAAGCTGTTTAACATAGAATATAAAATATAATGAATAAATTAGGTGGTTTTCTGTGCTATCTAATTAAATGGGCCAGAGGTTCGCTATTCCAGCTGTAATTTGACTCACTCAGAGATCACTGTATTTTTCAAGTTCTGAAGCTCGGGTCCTGGATCAGACCGGTTAAATTACCTCTCTAAGGCTGGCGGTATACATATTTCCATTTAATTTTTAAAGAAAGTGAACATCAGTAAAATTTTTCATCTATAAAATGGTGTAATGTGAACTATTACCCCTTTTTATACATGAAGATAGTGTGACTCAGAGAAGTTAAGCAAGTTTAAGAAGTTAAGCAAGCTAGTAAATAGCAGCATGGACACAAATTTGATTTATCTGATTACACCTATGACATTCTTTCCATTTGACAGTGAAACTTCGCTATTATTAGTGAATTTTGAAAAAGACCTCAGGACTACTAGTAACTCTTTAGAAATTACTGTAGTATAAAAAAGGTCTCTGAGGGATGAAAATGGCTAAATGCAGCCTAATAGAGGATGCTAATTTATATACAGGATACTATTGTGCCCTGAGGTAAGACTTGCAGGGAAATATATAAGGTTCTTAAGGAATGTGAAGGAGAGTGTTTCAGCAAGTGATACATAGAGAAGAATCTCATCCTTTCAATAAGCTTCCTGTCTACAAAATTTGGCTTTAATCAAAATGGGGGCCTATTTTAGGACCCTGAGATATTTCAAGAAATTCTGCTGAGGACGATAAAAACCTGCCCTTCCAAGTCCCAGAAAGCAAGCAACTGGTTAGTCTGTGTTGTTTGGGAGGTATGTTTCCTCTTGTCTTTATTGCTCTGTGTGTTGGCTCCACCCGCTTCTGAAGCTGGGCCTTATATTTTTACTCATAGCTTCTCTGCACAGGTGGATGCCTCTCTGAGTACACAACATTCCTTTTCACCTTTCCTTGCTTTATATTTCTCCACTGAACTCTTATAAACTCTCTATATAAGAGTTTGAAACACTCTCCTTCACATTCCTTGTCTGTTTACCATTACTTTCCCCGACCAGGTAGCATCACAGGGGAGGTATATTTGTCAGTTTGAGTCACTGCTGTGTCCCCACTACTTACTTAGTAGTTGGCATATATAGACTCTCAATAAATATATGTTGGATAAATTAATGAGAGAATAATTAGATGGAGACTTCCATAAAAACTTAAACACTTTCCTGATGATTTGAGATTTATTGATATTGATCAGCAAATTAGTTCAAACTCGCTCTTCAGGATCTCTCTTTGTTGTATTTGACAAACAAGATTTGCATTTACCTATGCTTAGGCTTCAGATATATATATTTTTTCCAATTCTCTGGAATAACTAATATCACCGATTTCTTAACTTCTAGTTTATAGTACTGAGGTAGCATCATGATCAAATGGAAAGACCAGCATACTCGGAATTACAGATCTGAAGTGGCAGCCATACATAAATCCTAATGTAGTTATTGTTTTAGGTGGTAAAACACACAAAAGATACAGCCCATTTTAAAAGTGGTAATTACTAATTTTTTCTATGAAAGTGTATCTTGTTTATCACTATTAAAGTTGTTTTTAATTTAAGGCTATTACATGTATGAACATTCTGCTATAAACATTCATGTAAACTTCTTCTACATGAATGTTCACAGCAGTTTTGGACATGTGCTGTCACTCCCCTGGTTAAATACCTTAGAGTATAAGGTATAATGGCTAGATCATATATAAGATTTATGTTTAACTTTCTAAGAAAAGGCCAAATGCCAAATTATTTTCAAAGTTGTTTAGCACATTACATTGCACCAGTGGTATGTGAAAGTTCTAGACCCTCTGCATCACTGTCAACATTCATCATGTCTCTTCTTTCTAAATTTAGCAATTCTCACAGGTGCACAGTTATACATCACTGTTGTTTTAATTTGCATAACTAATGATATTGAACATTTATTCTTGTGCTTATTTTCCATCCATGTCTTCTTTGATGCAAAATCTATTAAAATATTTTGCCCACTTTGTTGTGTAGTATTATTGAGTTTTGAAAGTTCTTTATTCTAGATATAAATCCCTTTTTGTACATATTATTTAAAGTATTTTTCTTAATGGCTTTCCTATATATATGTGTTTATGTATATGTGTGTGTATATATACACACACACACAAAGGCAGACTGCTGCCTCATCCAGTGCCTCATTCGGATGGTCTGGAGTCTTGGAAGCTTGACTACCCATATTCTCCTACAAATAGACCTTGAGAGCTTGTTTGGAAGTTCTAGCAGGGGAGCCCAGCTGTTCGTATACCCTTGACCGAATACACATCTTACTCTATCAAGGATGGTTGTCTTCTTTGACCAAGCGTGAAGCTTCAGGAAGGATGCACATGGAGCACTGAGGGAGGAAGGGGACACATGCCTAGCCAGCTAGATCAGCGGAATCAACCCGGACGATGAATGGGGTGACAGATGTTGCAGCCAGATAGCCCTCACATCCTGCTTTTATTAATACATTCTCTTAATGGTATTCTTAAAGAAACTTTTTTTTAATTTTAAAGAATTTAGATTTATCAATATTTTATTTTGCAGATAATGCTTTTGGTATCATATCCAAGAAATACTTGCCTATCCCTGGATCTTTAAAAATGTCTTATGTTTTCCTCTAGAAATCTTATAATTCTAAGTTTTACCTTCAAGTCTGTAACATACTTTGAGACAATGTTTGCATATGGTATGAGTTATGGATTTAAGTTCAGTTATTTTTACTTATGGATTTCCAATGATTTCAGTAACATTTATTGAAAGACAATCTTTTTTCACTAAATTGTCTTTGTACTTTTGTTGAAAATAAGTTGTCAATTTCTTGGTTCCTTTTCTGAACATTGTATTTTGTTCCAATAATTGAAATTTCATTCATTATCTCACTACAAAATTGTCTTGTTGGTTATACTTTTATAATATTTCTTAAAATCTGTCACAGTTCATCTTCCAATTTAATTACTTTTTTACATAGTCTCTTTTGGTAATTTTAGGTTCTTTGAATTTTTATATAAATTGTAGTGCAATCTTATAAATTTATACTAGAAAACTTTGCTGTTTTTTCACTTGGGATTGTGTACTAAATCTATAATTCTATTTGAGAGCATTTTTTTTTTTTTTTTTTTTTTTAGAAAGAAAGAAAGAAACAGAAAGAGAAAGAGGGAGAGAGAACAGGAGTCTTGCTCTATTGCCCAGGCTGGAATGCAATCCAAAAATAGGTATTAAAAATCTCTTTAATGCCGATAATTGTTTTAAACAGTGGAGACAGGAAGGAATAAGGGAAGAAAATAACAAAAAAAACAGCCAACCAATATTTCGTTTAAGTCTGTGAAATGCTATGCAAATGCTGAAGAGTGATTTACTTCCAATTATGTGGTCACTTAAAAAATAGGTGTAATGTGATACTGAGGAAAATGTATGTTCTGTGGACCTGGGGTGAAGAATTCTATAAATATTCACTGAGTTTACTTGTTCCAGGTCTGAGTTCAAATCATAGATGTCCCTGTTAATTTTCTATCTCGTTGATCCATCAGATATTAACAATGAGGTGTCAAAGTCTCCCGCTATTATTATGCGGGAGTCCAAGTCTCTTTATAAGTCATTAAGAACTTGTCTTATGTATCTGGGTGTTCCTATCATATATATCTATGGTCATTGACTCCTGTTGTTGCATTGATCCTTCTACCATTATGTAATGTCCTTCTTTGTTTCTTTTAGTCTCTGTTACTGTGAAAGTGTATTTTGCACCAACCCTTTGTTTGAGTCTTTATGTGTCCTTGCTTATGAGATGGATCTGGATACAGTGTACTGATGGGATTTGACTTTTTATTCAATTTGCCTGTCTGTGTCTTTGATTGGGACATTTAATCCATTTAAATTTAGGATTAATATTGACATTTGTGAGTTTAATATTGTCATTTAATGCTCTCTGGCTATTTTGCCCATTAGTTGATATAGATTCTTCATTATGGAGATACTCTTTACCTTTTGGTAAGGTTTTGGAATGACTGATGCTGGTTGTTCCTTTCTGTGTATAGTGCTTCTTTCAGAAGCTCTTGTAAAGCAGGCCTGGTGGTGATGAAATCTCTGAGTGCTTGCTTGTTTGTGAAAAATTTTATTTTTCCTTCATTTATAAAGCTTAGTTTGGCTGGATATGAGATTCTGGGTTGAAAATTCTTTTCTTTGAGGATATTGAATATTGACCCCGACTCTCATCTAGTTTGTAGGGTTTCTGCTGAGAGACCTGCTGTGAGTCTAATAGGCTTCACTTTATGGATAACCTGACCTTTCTCTCTGGCTGCCCTTAGAATTTTCTCCTTTATTTCAATTCTGATGAATTTAATGATTATGTTTCTTGGGGTTGCTCTACTTGAGAAATATCTTTGTGGTGTTCTCTGTATTACCTGGAGTTGAGTATTGTCCTGCCTTACTAGGTTAGGAAAGTTTTCCTGAATAATATCCTGAAGAATATTTTCCAGCTTGGATTCATTCTCTTCATGACATTCAGGTACACGTATCAAAGGTAAATTAGGTCTTTTCACATAGTCCCTTATTTCTTGGAGACTTTGCTCATTCCTTTTTACTCTTTCTTCTCTAATCTTGTCTTCTCATTTCATTTCATTAAGTTGGTCTTCGACCTCTGATATCCTTTCTTCTGTTTGATCAATTCGACTGTTAAAACCTGTGCATACTTCACTCATATTGTATTCTTCAGTTCCAGTAATTCACTTATATTTCTCTCTAAATTGTCTATTCTCATTAGGATTTCATCAAACCTTTTTTCAGGGTTCTTAGTTTCTTTATATTGGGCTAGAACATGTTTTTTTTAACTCACAGAAGTTTCTTATTACTTACCTCCAGAAGCCTAATTTTGTTAATGGAACACACTCATTCTCCATCAGGCCTTGTTCCCTTATTGATGAGGAACTATAATTCCCTGTAGAAAGAGAGGCATTTTGATTTTGGGTATTCTCAGCCTTTTTACACTGGTTTCTTTCCATCATTGTAAATTTATCCACCTGTCATCTTTGTAATTACTGACTTTCAAATTAGGTCTCAGAGTGGATGTCCAAGTTGTTAATTCCCAGTGCTGGAATCTGAGCAACCCACTGCGTCAGCTAAAACAGTGGCATTAAGATTCATGGTGCTTTTCTGCCTGGGAATCTCTGGTCTGGCTTCTCTCTTGAGTCCTTTTTGCAATCAGGTGAATAGGCAACTCTGCCTTCCCAGAGCTCCAAATGTCAACCAAAAGGGGACCCAGTCCAATTTACTCTGCACCAAGAACCGCTGTGCTGGCCACAAGAGTCATGCTGGCAACCCATGGGGCTCCTCCGCTGGGAATCTCCTGGTCTGTGAGCCACAAAAATTCATCTGAAAGTGTGGCATCCTCTCGTTCTCTGCACTTTCACTGGGAGCTACAATCCTGAGCTGCTAGTAATCAGCCATCTTGGATCTCTCTCTCCTTGAGAGCAATTGATAGTGTAACAATATTGAGTCTTCAACCTGTGAACATAATATATTTCTCCATTTATGCAGGTCTTTACACTTTTTTCTCAGCATTTGTTAATGTTTTTCAATGTGTGGTCATCTTACATCTTTTAAAACATGTATTTTGCATAATTCATAATTTTCATATTACTTTAAACAGTATTTTTAACATTTCAACTTCCATTGATAGTATGTAGAAATACAGTTATTTTGTATTTATGCATACTGTGATATTCTGTTATTTTTGCTTCAGTCTGTGTATTCAGCACTGTCATGCATTTTTAACTACTTCCACAGAAACCAGTGATTTTCTACTCGACAGATTGAGAATTTTAGCAGAAATAGAAGAGTGGGACTCTCCATCAAAGTGAAACCACAAAAATCCTGTTTACTTTGCACTTTCAGTTTAATCATAGTTGAACCACATAGCAGCCAGATTAATTAGAAAGGCTGCTCTTTCTTCTTCCTGTCCCTGTCTTCTCTCATCAGTGCACAAATTCTAAGCCATGTGACTACTTGATTCTCCATTCTATGGCTGTGCTAGGAGTCCATTTACCTGAAGAACATAATCTCATGTCTATTTCCTTTAGAGAGAAGCTCTGGAAATTCATCTGATAGTGAAGATTTGGAAGACTATTCCAACTTATCCTTCCAACACCTGTTTTTATTACCTCTTTTTTGACACTGTTTCTTCTACACTATATATCAGCCACATAGTGGCAAGGATAATTAAAGTTAAGCACATTTTAGGTTAAAAAAATGTATTATCGAGCTTGGAGGAGAAGATGGTGCTATAGGAGCAACTCAGGTTTGCAGCTCCCAGTGAAAGCACAGAGGGTGAGTGGATGCCACATATACAGATGGATCTTCATTGCCCACAGACCAGGAGATTTTCAGGTGTAGGAGCCCCACTGGCCACCAGCGTGGCTGTTTGGGCTGGCGCAGCTGTTTCAGCTGGCACCGCAGCACAGTGGCACTCCGTACAAAATACACTGGTCTGGTTGCCCTGTTAAACCGGCAATTTGAGATTTGGGAAGGCAGATTAGCACATGCATCTGATTAAATAGGACTTAAACCGTAAGCCAGGCCAGGAGAGTCCTGGGCAGCAACATTGTTTCAGCCGGCGCAGTTGGTCACCACACGGGAAATTACACAGATCCCGGTGCCCTTACAGCAGGTGACTTGAAAACCTGGGAGAGAGTCAACCGTTCAACTTAAAAAAAGAAAAAAGAGCTCTGAGGCAGGGAGCCAGGTGTTCAGGCTCGGTGGGTCCCACCCCCACAAAAACAAACAAAACAGCAATTGGAGACACTTGGGGTTGAGAGTTTCATGGCAAGCACAGCTGAACCCAGGATGGTGCAGCTAGGTGGGGGAGGGGTGTCCACCATTACTGAGGCACTCCACCCCTATGGAGGTACTCTGCCATTGCTGATGCAGCCTATTGTTGCCGAGGCAACCCTCCATAACAGAGAGACTCCGCCATTACAGAGGCAGGCCACCATCACCACGGCAGTTCTAACCACACCCATATAAACAGGACTACAGGGAATTACACATGGCAGCAGGGTGGAGCCAATGGCAACAGGGCAGAGCCCATGGCAGCAGGGTGGAGCCCAGAGCACTTCAGCATAGCCTCTGTAAGCAGGCAGTGACTAGACTACCTCCATGCTGGGCAGGACAGTGCAACGGATACTCATAAATAAAGCCCTAACTCCCCGGGACAGAGCATCTGAGGGAAAAAAAGGGGCTTTATGAGTTCTGCTGCAGCAGACTTAAACGTACCTGCCTAGCAGAACTGAATGAACAACAGAGCTCACAGCTCAGCACTTGAGCTCCTATAAAGTACAGACTGTCTTCTCAAGCAGCTCCCTGACCCCTGTATATCCAAAGAGTCACCTTACAAAGGACCGATCAGACTGACATTTGGTGGGCATCATTCTGGGACAAAGCAGGAGAAACTGGTAGCAACCCTCAGTGTTCCAAAGCTGCTACAAGTGTTCCCCAGGCAAGCAGGGCCTGGAGTGGACCTCAGCAGTCCTACAGCAGAGGGGCCAGACTGTTAGAAGGAAAATGAAGAAACAGAAATACTTCATCATCAACAATGTGGACATCCACTCAGAGTCCCAATCAGAAAGGCAGCAACTATTCAGATGACAGGTAGATAAATCCACAAAGATGGAAAGAAACCAGTGCAAAAAGGAGGAAAACACTCAAAACTGGAACACCTCACCTCCTACAAGGAACCACAACCCCTCACCAGCAAGGGAACAAAGCTGGACAGAGAATGAGTGTGATGAAATGTCAGAATCAGACTTCAGAAAGTGGGTAATGAGAAACTTCCATGAGCTAAAAGAACACGTTCTAACTCAATGCAAAGAAACTAAGAACCTTGAAAAAAGATTTGAGGAAATGATAACAAGAATAATCAACTTAGAGAGGAATATGAGTGAATTGATGGACCTGAAAAACACAACACGAGAACTTTGCAAAGCATGTACGAGTCTCAACAGCTGAATTGACCAAGCAGAAGAAAGGATATCACAGGTCGAAGATGAACTCAATGAAATAAAATGAGAAGGCAAGATTAGAGAAAAAAAAAAAAAAGCAAAAAGGAATGTACAAAGTCTCGATGAAATGCGGGACTATGTGAAGAGACCTAATCTATGTTTGATAGGTGTAACAGAATGTAACGAAGAGAATGAATCCAAGATGGAAAATACTCTTCAGAATATTATCCAGGAAAATTTTCCCAACCTAGCAAGGCAGGCCAATATTCAAGTCCAGGAAATACAGAGAACACCACAAAAATATTCTGCAAGAAGAGCAACCCCAAGGCACATAATCGTCAGATTCACCAGGGTTGAAATGAAGGAGAAAATGCTAAGGGCAGCCAAAGAGAAAGGTATGGTCACCCACAAAGGAAAGCCCATCAGACTCACAGCAGATCTCTCGGCAGAAACTCTACAAGCCAGAAGAGAGTGGGGGCCAATATTCAACATCCTTAAAGAAAAGAGCTTTCAATCCAGAATTTCATATCCAGCCAAACTAAGCATTATAAGTGAAGGAAAAATAAAATCCTTTGTGAACAAGCAAATACTCAGAGATATTTTCACCACCAGGCCTGTTTTACAAGAGCTCCTGAAAGAGTCACTACACATAGAAAGGAACAAACAGTACCAGCCATTCCAAAAACATACCAAATGCTAAAGAGCATCAAGAAAATGAAGAATCTGCATCAACTAATGGGCAAAACAGCCAGCTGGCATCAGAATGGCTGTATCAAATTTACACAAAACAATATTAACCCTAAAAAGAAATGGGCTAAATGCACCAATCAAAAGACACAGACTGGCAAATTGGATGAAAGGCCAAAACCCATCAGTGTGCTGTATACAGGAAATCCATTTCATATGTAAGGATACACAAAGACTCAAAATAAAGGGATGGAGGAAGATTTACCAAGCAAATGGAGAGCCAAAAAAAAAAAAAAAAAGCAGAAGTTGCAATTCTTGCCTCTAATAAAATAGACTTTAAAGCAACAAAGATCAAAAGAGACAAAGAAGGTCATTACATAATGGTAAAAGGATTGATACAACAAGAAGAGGTAATGATCCTAAATATATATGGACCCAATAAAAGAGCACCCAGATATATAAGGCAATTTCTTAATGACTTACAAAGAGAATTAGACTCCCACACAATAATAGTGGGAGACTTTAACATGTCACTGTCAATATTAGACAGATCAACAAGACAGAAAATTACTAAGGATATCCAGGACTTGAACTCAGACCTGGAACAAGCAAACCTAATAGACATTTACAGAACTCTCCACCCCAAATCCACAGAATATACATTCTTCTCAGCACCACATCATACCTCCTCTAAAATTGACCACATAATTGGAAGTAAAGCACTCCTCAGCAAATGCAAAAGAACAGAAATTATAAGATACAGTCTCTCAGATCATAGTGCAATCAAGTTAGAACCCAGAATTCAGAAACTAACTCAGAACCACACAGCTTCATGAAAACTGAACAACTGGCTCTGGAATGTTGACTGGATAAACAATGAAATGAAGGCAGAAATAAAGAAGTTCTTCGAAACTAATGAGAACGAAGACACAACATACCAGAATCTCTGGGACACATATAAAGCAGTCTCTAGAGGAGAATATATAGCAATAAATGTCCAGATGAGAAGAGTGTAGAGATCCAAAATTGACACCCTATCATCAAAATTGAAAGAGCTAGAGGAGCAAGATCAAAAAAAACTCGAAACCTAGCAGAAGACAAGAAATAATTAGGATCAGAGCAGAACTGAAAGAGGTATAGACACAAAAACCATTCAAAAAATAAATAAATCCAAGAGCTGCTTTTTGGAAAAGATCAACAAAATGGACAGACCACTAGTCAGATTGATAAAAAAAGAAAAGAGAGACAAACCAAATAGATGCGATAAAAAATTATAAAGGGGAAATCACCACAGATTTCACATAAATTCAAACCATCATCAGAGAATATTAAAAACAACTCTATGCACATAAACTAGTAAATCTGGAAGAAATGGATAAATTCCTGGACACTTGTGTCCTCCCAAGCCTAAACCAGGAGGAAGCTGAAACTATGAATAGACCAATAACAAGGTCTGAAGTTGAGGCAGCAATTAAGAGCCTACCACACAATAAAAGCTCAGGTCCAGATGGGTTCACAGCCGAATTCTACCAGACACACAAAGAGGAGCTGATACCATTCATTCTGAAACTATTCCAAATAATCCAAAAAGAGGGAACCCTTCCCAACCTGGCAGAGACTCAACAAGAAAAGAAAACTTCAGGCCAATATCCATGATGAACATAGAAGCAAAAATCTTCAATAAAATACTGGCAAGCCAATTACAACAGCACATCAAAAACCTTATCTACCATGATCAAGTAGGATTTATCCCAGCGATGCAAGTCTTGTTCAACTTATGCAAGTCTATAAATGTAATTCACCACATAAACAGAACCAAAAACAAAAACCACATGATTATCTCAATTGATGCAGAGAGGGCCTTTGACAAAATTCAACAGCCCTTTATGCTAAAAACCCTCAATAAACTCGGTATTGATGGAACATATCACAAAATAATAAAATATATTTATGACAAAGCAACAGCCAACATCATACTTAATGGGCAAAATCTGGAAGCATTCCCTTTGAAATTTGGCACTAGACATGGATGCCCTCTCTCACCACTCCTATTCAATATAGTACTGGAAGTTCTAGCCAGAGTAATCAGGCAAGAAAAAGAAATAAAGGGTATTCAAATAGGAAAGGAGGAAGCCAAATAATCTCTATTTGCAGATGACATGATAGTATATCTAGAAGACCCCATGGTCTCAGCTCCAAATCTCCATAAGATGATAAGCAACTTCAGCAAAGTCTCAGGATACAAAACCAATGTGCAAAAATCACAAGCATTCCTATACACCAATAACAGACTGAAAGAGAGCCAAATCAAGAACAAACTGCCCTTCACAATTGCTACAATGAGAATAAAATACCTAGGAATATAACTAACAAAGAATGTAAAGGACCTCTTCAAGAAGAACTACAAACCACTGTTCAACAAAATAAGAGAGGTCAAAAACAGATGGAGAAACATTCCAGGTTCATGATTAGGAAGAATCAATACCATGAAAATGGCCATACTGACCAAAGTAATTTACAGACTCAACACTATCCTCATCAAGCTACCAATGACTTTCTTCAGAGAATTGGAAAAAACTACCTTAAACTTCATATGGATCCAAAAGAGAGCCCGCATAGCCAAGTCAATTCTAAGAAAAAGAACACAGCAGGAGACATCACACTACTGGACTTCAAACTATACTACATGGCTACAGTAATCAAAACAGCATGGTACTGGTACCAAAACAGAGATATAGACCAATGGAATGGAACAGAGGCCTCAGAGGCAACACAGCATATCTACAGCCATACAATCTTTGATAAACCAGACAAAAACAAGCAATGGGGAAAAGATTCCCTGTTTAATAAATGGTGTTGGGAAAACTGGCTAGCCATGTGGAGAAAGCAGAAACTGGACCCCTTCCTGACACTTTACACTAAAATTGACTCCAGATGGATTAAAGACTTAAACATAAGACCTGGCACCATAAAAACCCTAGAAGAAAATCTAGGCAAAACCATTCAGGACATAGGAGTAGGCAAGGACTTCATGACCAAAACATCAAAAGCATTGGCAACAAAAGCCAAAATAGACAAATGGGACCTAATCAAACTCCACAGCTTCTGCACAGCAAAAGAAACAGTCATTAGAGTGAATCGGCAACCAACAGAATGGAAAAAAATTTTTTCAGTTTACCCATCTGACAAAGGGCTGATATCCAGAATTTACAAAGAACTAAAACAGATTTACAAGAAAAAAATGAACAAGCTCATTCAAAAATGGGCAAAGGATATGAACAGACACTTTACAGAAGAAGACATACATGAGGTTATCAAACATATGAAAAAATGCTAATCATCACTGGTCACTAGAGAAATGCAAATCAAAACCACATTGAGATACCATCTCATGCCTGTTAGAATGGCGATCATCAAAAAATCTGGAGACAACAGATATTGGAGAGTATGTGGAGAAATAGAAGCACGTTTACACTGCTGGTGGGAGTGTAAATTAGTTCAACCATTGTGGAAGACAGTGTGGCGATTCCTCAAGAACCTAGACATAGAAATTCCATTGACCCAGCAATTCCATTACTGGGTATCTATCCAAAGGACTATAAATCATTCTACTATAAGGACACATTCAAACGAATGTTCATTGTAGCACTGTTTACAATAGCAAAGACCTGGAACCAACCCAAATGCCCATTGATGATAGACTGGACTGGGAAAATGTGGCACATATACACCATGGAATATTATGCAGCAATCAAAAATGATGAGTTTGTGTCCTTTGTAAGGACATGAATGAATCTGGAGAACATCATTCTCAGCAATCTGACACAAGAACAGAAAATGAAATAGCACATGTTCTCACTCATAGGCGGGTAATGAACCATGAGAACACATGGACACAGGGAGGGGAGCACTACACACTGGGGTCTATTGGAGGGAATAGGGGAGGGACAGCGGGGAGGAGGAGCTGGGTAGGGATAGAATGGGGAGAAATGCCAGATGTGGGTGAAGGGGAGGAAGGCAGCAAAACACAGTGCCATATGTGTACCTATGCAACTATCTTGCATGTTCTGCACATGTACCCCCAAACCTAAAATGCATTAAAAAAAGTATTATCAACTTTTCTTATAAAGTATAATATAACTCTATGTATCTTTTTTCCCCTTTGCATTTTTATTTAGGTTACCATGTTTCATGAATTTTACCAAATAATACAAATTAGATGAGAATGTTAAGATAGTTGGTTTATATGATGATATCTGCCTTGTAATTAATATACTATTTCTTGCTAAGGTATTAATTTGTGTTCTTAAGTTGAACTTTTATAGTTCTTTATCCCATTAAAATGAAAGAGCACAAAATATAAAACAAGTCAATATTAAAATAAAAGAAAACCCTCTTTCTGAAAATTTCAAGTTTTATGAAGGAGATGATTTCACAAAAGGCTAATTTTGTACATATTTTAATTTTCTAAAATAAGATGTGCCATGTATTGTGTGTGTGTGTGTGTGTCTGTTTTTGAAATTTCCAATAATTAACTTGGTTTGGAAGATAATGTTTGAAAGTATTGGTTAAATTTTGTCCTATTTCCCCCTTTGACATGTTTTACTCTTGCTTTTTCTACATTTAAGCTCTCAGATAACTGAGAATATGAAATAACAGGAAAATGAGATACTAAACCATTTGAACTAATATAAACAAATTTTCAATATTCATCTCAAGCATAAAAATGCTTATGGGATCATGTTGGGATTAGTTCTTAATTAGATCTTGAAGCTCATTTTCTTAACCATATTCCAACAACTTAGAATGACATTTTAAATACTCTGTTGCCTTGGTGTTTTATATCAATTAGCACTGTTGTTTTCTAGCTTGCTTATTGTTCTTTACTTATAAATTTATCAGTCTAATGATTTCATATGTATCTATCCTCATATTACCAGATGAATTTTGAATAAGTTTTTAAATTATTTTCATTCTTCTTTAATTAAATGGTCTCTACTGAAAATAAGAAAAATTTGCATATATTCCATATGCATGCTGAATTGAGAATGCAGGTTTTTCTTAAGCATTGCCCAAGGTAGTTATTTAATATTCAAGCATTTTGGCAATTTCTTTATATGCTGTTATTGACTTTCATTGGACTAATTTTTCTATGTTCAAAAGTAAATGGCCAGTGTTAACTCAGAAGATTTTATAAATTTGTAGTTTTACATAATTATACACAAAAATAAGTCATTCAAATTTGAAGAAGTATTGAAGCTTTAATAAATTATATTAAGTCAGAAGGTTGAAATCAAATATATGCTAATTTGGATCCAATAATAGGGACAAAATATTAAAAATTTACAAAGGGAAGAAACAAAAAAATAGAAAGTGGAGAACCTCAGATAAGCATTGAAATCTAGATGATATATTAATTTTTCTTGAAATCCATGTGGTTTTCTTCATTATGTCACAAACATGTCAAATAGTGCTTTATCAATATAGTATTCATTTTTATATTTCTGCTTTAATTAATCAAACATTTATTCAACAACATCTGTATGCCAGATACTTTGGTAGAAACTGAGCATGCAAAGAGGAGCTAACAATATTGTGGGCTAAAAACCCAGATAAACAACTGACTCCATTCTTGTAGAGTAGCAATACAATCTTGTAATGATTCTTGGACTTTTAGCCTTAATGCCACTTTTTGTAGACATTCTTCCTTGAGTAATATTCCTTATTTTCAACTGTATTAAGAGACACTACTAGGTATTTCCTTAACATTGTGTTCTTTCCTTATTGTATCACTTAATGTAAATGCTTGTTTTAAAATTAAGCAACTTGATTCTAAGTTTGGGACAATAGATCAAAACTCCATTGCTCATATTTATACCCCTTTTGCCTATCAAAATACTTGGTTCATGGTGTATGTTTACTATATGCTAGATGAATACATGCAAAAAGGAAGAGGGAGGGAGAAATGGAGAGAGAAGAAAGAGGGATAGGAAGGAAAGAAGAAATGGAATTAGAAAGACAAATTTCACATTGAAAACTTCTATTAAAATCTATTTTGCATGTTCTCTATTTTTAGGTAAGTTGAATTTACAGATAGAATGGTTTGACAACAAAAGAAACAAATTCATAAAAATATTATTTTTCTGAAATATATTGTGGTGAGGCTTCTGAAGACAAACGTGCACATGAGGTCTCATTCTACTTTCAATCTACCACTAAACTGCTTAAACAGTTTGAAGAAGACTCAGTAATTAAATTGTAGATAAAAATGTCTGTATTCATATATCAGTCAAATATCTACCCAAGCAGACCAAGACGTAGGAAAATTTTAAATGTTATCTATCTAAACAGACTCTATGAGATACCATTTAGAAACATCCAAAAGTCATTTTCATATAACAAACCCAATGTTGGAATTCCAAATAAAATATTCTCAAATTGTTAGGAAATTATATATATATTTCATAGTACAAAGTTCCTTTAAAATTAAAAGAGCAAGTTTTATATTTTCTTTGGTACATTTTCTCTCTGATGCTGTATTTTCAATATTTTCTACAGCTAACATATATTGTATTTCTACTCACACAAAATAAAGACAAGTGTTAATAAAAATTAAAATGTAGAATTCAAATAAACATAAAATCATAGAGTAAAATATTCTCATATGTGTTTATATTTAAATATACACATAGCTATGTATGTACACTACTTTGTCAAGAATAATGTAGTATATATTGAATTATGCCCTTTTTAAAGCAAAAAGATTGTTTTTCTAAACTGAATGGCCACAGATTTGCCTTGCCCATGTATTTTTCGGTCTATTTGATTTTATAACTTTGCTGCAACATCTTCTGGAAATTATTATTTCAGTGAAAAGTTGAAATACCTGAGTCAAAAGTTTACATATTTTTCCGGATTTTGAAATGTTTTGATACATGCTTTCTAGTCAGGTTGCCTATTTCATAATTTCTATAACAAAACTGATTATTATAATTCTGAAAATATGTTCTAATTTGGTAGTAAATAAATGATGGCTTATGTACACTCACTTCAATTTTGTTTTTGTTAATAGCATGACTATTCTTTCACATATTAATTAGAGGATTTTTGTACCAATAGTTTGCTTGCATTATTTTAATACATAGTATTTATGTATTTATGTTTTATATTTTGTAAATTACTTGTTTAAAAGATTTTTGCAAATCAAAATTAAGCTGTCATCTGTATTCAGCAATATGTAAATCTATTATATAAAAATATATGAAAATAATAATTTGATCCAGATAAAGATTTTGAATCCAACTTGACAAATCAATATGTTTGAGCCATAAATAAACTATCTGGATTGCATTTACATGCTAAAATTCTAATCATTAATCTATGCTTAAGCTATATCAATCTGTATTCAGCTACCAGAGTTTGGAAAATTAAACTATAAAATTAACAAAGTACAAGTTTTGCCAATAAATCTGTTGTTTTTACTGCAAGACAGGGTAACAATTTGTAGTACTAAAAAGAGTTGCTTTCAGTTACTAATATGCTTCTTTTGAAATAGCATCATTATATTTGTGGCAGTAAATGGTTCAAAGTACATCTAACACATTCAGAGTTCACCAAATTCTTTGCAGTTCCAATCTGACCCACATCATATTTATTGGGCTATAATGACTGTGGATCACAACAAATTCAGGATGTTTCTGGAAAGGCAAAACCTCTTCTATTAATAATGCAGCAGTTGAACATTAAAGTACTGTCACTATGCTACTTTATGATGTGATAAAATTGTTGAAAGTACATTGCTATGTAACTGCAGAGGTATATTTGGCCATAAGTGTATTTTAAGTACTGAAGAGAAAGAGGAATTAAGTAAGGAACATGGAAGCTTTTATAAAGATCAAAAAAAAAAAAAGAGGCATACTATGTGCTGTCTGCCTGGAATGATAGTTTGTGTTTACGTGGTGTGCATGTGCTAAATTCTGTATGTGTTTTAATATGTATGTGTGTACATGCACGTGTCCATATGTGTTTATCTACTTATATGATTGTGCTCATGAAACTATGTGAGGAAGTGTCTTCCAGATTTCTCAGCTTACAGGTGAAGGTGGGTGAAAGGAAGTATGGTGACTACATGAAGTCAAAGTATGAATATTTCTTAGAATAAAGCAGAAAGTGGTGAAACCTAAGTATCTGTAATTACTAGTAAACCCTGCAAGATCTAAACTAGTTTGTAGCACAGTGCTGATTTCTCACATGGGAAATATATATTTAAAAAAATTGATTTTGGGAGTTGTCTGTATTTGTTTCCTATTGCTGTTACAAATTACCACAGTCAGCGTCTTAAAACAGCACACATTTATACATCACTGTTTCTGTGCCTTGGAAGTCCAGGTACAGTTTAACTGGGTCCTCTGCTCAGAGTTTCACAAGGCTGCATTCTGAATCTCTGCCAAGCTGCTTCGACATCAACAGCTTCATTAGGGAAGAATTTGCTTCCACGTTCATTCAGATTATTGCCAAAATGTATCTCCTTAGCATTGTAAGATTCATTTGGCCATTTTCTAGCTGAGTCTTGGCTGGGGTGACTCTTAGCTCATAGAAGTTACCCACAATCCTATGCCATGTGGCCTTTCAAGACCAGGAGAAGAATCTCTCTAATTTCAAGAAGAGTGCACTTGCTCCTTTAAGGTCATTAATTTGAATAATTAGGCCCACAGAAATTATCTTTCTTTTGCTTAATCAAAAATCAGCTGATCTTATTTAACTAAAAATCAACCTTAATTTCATCTACAAAATCCTTTTATTTGTGCCATATATATGACAGGAGTGACATCCCATCATATTCACAGTTTTCACCCTACTCCAGAGAGGCATTATACAGGGCATGGGCATGTACCACAAGAGGCTGATCTTGAGATTCATTTTACAATTCTGCCTGCCATGGTGTCCAAGCTATTTTAATAACCTACACTATTTACCTTTCCCTGATTATTCCTCCAATTACTAAGATTGACATTTGTTTAGGAAATGTTTCTAATTTTCTTATTGTATTATTTCTTCTAACTCTCTCACTTTTCTCTATTTCATTGCTTCATTTTTTGAATTTTTACTGTGCCAAGATGCTTAAAATTGACAAACTATTACACAGAGCTGCTGGCTGTGGATTAGTCTTCCCCAATACCTCACTGTACCTTGCAGAAGCAGCATGAAAAAAAGACAAAATACATTTCCCACAGACAGATCTGAGTTTGAGTCTTGATTCTTTTGCTAATTATAAGGTCTTGAGTAAGTGATTTTACTTTTTTGAGTTGCAGTCTCCATGTCTGTTAAGAGAAATCATAGTGTTTACTTTTGTTATAACTAGAAGTAGAAACTATATAAAGCATGCATAACACCCAGTAGAGTAATTGGCTCATAGAAAATAATCGATAAATTGGAAACCCATTCTCTGAGTACAAATATCCTTTAGTATTGGTCTAAATATCCTTTAGCATAGGTCTTACACTGCTCAGGTTTTGTATTATTATAACTTCCATTTATCAATAGCATGTATGTTCTAGTCCATGTATTGTAGAAGCAGCATGAAATGATATTCTTGATAATTATCCCATTGAATGATGTATTATTTTTATGTGGTTTCTATGTTAAGTTACCACAATCTTGGCTTAAAATACAAGTTCTTTCATAATTCTGGAAGCCAGGAGTCCAATATCAAGGTATCAGTAGGGCCACACTCCTTCTGAAGGCTTGAAGAGAGAATCCATTCCTGACCTCTTTTATGTTATGGTAGCTCCAGGTGTTCCCTCCCTTGTGGCCACATCAAGTCAATCTCTGCATCCATGGTCACATTATTTGCTCCTCTTCTGCATGATTCTCTTCTGTGTGTCTCTTGTATATATACTCATATTAGATTTAAGGTCGACCCAGTTAATCCAGGATAATTTTCTCATTTTAATATCCTTAAATTAACTTCAAATGCAAATGTCCCTTTTTCCAAAATAAGATATGGTTCACAGGTTCTATGGATTAAAACAAGAATAGTCTCTTTAAGGGACATCATTTAGCCCACTACCAGTAACAATCTAAATTTTAAGTACTACTATTATTTTAACTTTATTGAAGAATGAACCATGTCTTAGAGATGTTTAAGTACTTTTCCCCAAATCACACAACCAATTCGTGGTATAAGGATTGGAAGAGGGGCTAGGTATACATTTCTGATTTCAAGCTTGTGTCCTGAAACCCCCACTGTGCCGTAAGCTCTGTCTCAACTAAGCAAGTCCTAGAACTCTTAGGAAATCATATCTTGGAGGACACATCCATCACTAAAATAAAAACATTTTACCCTTTTTTTCTTATATAAGCTTAACTTGACTTCTGAAACTGTCAACATTATTTCTTCTAGCAAAAATTAACCTGGGTGTGGGAGTAAGAGTTGAATTGCTTTAAATTTGACAATGTCAAAGTGAGGGTCGAGTAGATGCCTATCTTGGTTCTTTAGTTAGAAGATCTTAGAGATCTGTGATAAGGATTAAAAAGCAGGGTGAATCATTTCACCTTTATGCTGTGATCTTTGATGTTTTGTTGCTGACCCTTCACCACCACAAATTGCAAAGGTCAGAAACTATTTGGAAAAGAAAGTAAGTTCTGATGTCTATAGAAGCACGTTGTCTCCCACGCCTCCCCACCATTCCACGTTTGTCTCACCTTCCTAGCTAACCTACATTCCTCTCATCTACATACTGTGTTTTATTGGCAATTATGATAATTGGTTAATATGTCTCAACTTGTACTATATTTTTTCTAATCAGAATAAATTTTCTTCTTTATAAAAGTCTTACCAGATCATCTAATTAGTCTTCCCCCAACCTCAGTCACTTTTATGTATTTGTACTGCATGTATATTTTTGTGATGACCATCGAATACATGTACAAGTCACACACTCTAGTAAAAAAAAGTCTTGGTCTGGGATAACAATTGTTATCCATGTTCTAGTTTCAGTTCGGCATTACTTAATTGTGTGCCCTCATCTGAAGGCCAAGATGACTTTTTATGCTTTTGCTTTATTTGTAAAACTGAGATAATTACTGTTTGCTGACTCAAGGCATTATTGTAAGTATAAAAGAACTTTTAAATGGATGTCAAAATGCTCCGAAAACAAAAAAAAAGTTGTATACTTTTAGCCAAAAAAGAGAAGAGAATCAAAGCAACTGAAATAAATAAATTTAAAATCTACAGAATTATTTGGATGTTTTTCTAAGTCAGGAGATTCTCTACAGTTATCATAGTCTATTTACATTCCTTAGCATTTTCTGCTAATGACATTGGGATAATCAGGATTTCAGAAGAATTTTAATGTTGTTAAATATAAATTTGACTCTACTGAATATAATTCCTCCTATAATGGCAATTTTGCAAATTCTAAGATATGACTTTGGAAACTGATTCTAGCCTCCATTTCCTCTTAGACCTGATTTGCAGAATTGTTGGAATACTTACTCTATGTGAAAGCTCATCAGCCAACTCCAGGGAGCTTTAATTCTCAGACAGTAATGTCAATAGATAAGTGGTTGAATAGTAACCAAGGATGCAGCCCCCTTCCAAGAGAAGGTAAAGACATTTGTAGTGAGAATGCAAGGCAGTTGAAAAGTATTTAAACTCAAATGATTAGTGGAACTGTCCTAGGTCCAAAGGGACTTATGTCAAGTGGGTAGCAAAAAAGATTTGCCTGCTGTTTTTTACAGATAGTTCACATTTAAAACATAAAATAATTAAGTGTTTTAATTTTGATCCCCTTAGTGCTTCTCCTTTTAAGAGCACAGCAGGGTGGGTGAACATAATTGGCATCATTTGGAAGGTTGAGTGCCTAAGGTTGTATCAAGTTCTCTGTTTGTATCTAAAAAAATGACATTTTGGTTTAATATCTTGCTGTACTTATCCATACTTTGTTCCTATTCTAACTATTAAGCAGAAAGATTATGCCTGTCTCAACTCAAAAAGCAGCCTCAAATCTTCAAAAGCTTCATCTGAGAGACATAACAGTATGTTTACTTGGGAAGAAATCCAGGCTAAAAATGTTTGTGTGTGCATTTTTTTCCTGATATTATTGTGACTCAGGCAAGATGATACAGTACTTTTACAGTTTTGTTTCACTCTAAAACTCATTCGTATACTATTCAAGTCCTTCTTTGGTCCCGTTTATTTCCTTGTTAAATAAGCCTATGAATTAGGCTCACATACCAAGAATAATTAAATAACAAAATAGACACTTTTTCAGTTGATACAGTAATAATAGAAAAATATGAAAGAAGCAGCTCCTCTTTAAAAACAGACTTCTTTACCAAGGCACTGAAATTTCTAAATAGTGGCTGGCATGTTGTAATATGCTCTCTATAAATATTTGAAGGTTAAATAAATGAATAAGTTTTCTGCATTATTTATTTCTGTTATATAACACAGCATGGCAGCTTCTGACCCTGCCCTTGGCTATATAGCTTGAAGATCAGATGATAAACATCGAATGGGTTAGATTCAGTGTTTCTGTGAGGATATTTCTATTTTATTTAACGTATCAAACAAATGTTTTCTTTGTATTGCAGTTAGAGGTGTGTTAAATTAAAAAACAAAAGACCTTGATTCTAGATGGTATTTGAATACATGGCCTATTTATCTCATATACAAAATGGAAGTCTTAATGTCTTTCCTACCTATTTTACCTAATAATGATATAAGCCAAAGAGAGTAAAGACACAATCTTTCAGACCTTCCAAAGATGCTGTTATCCAGATGTGAGAGATTTTACTTTTCAAAATAAATGAGAAACACATAACCTGGGTAAATAATTCTTGTCATTATAAGAAAAAAGAAAACCCAGCATATGAGGATTTAGAAACAAAGTTTTCCAATCTTTTTTTTTCATGTTGGATTGAATCAGAGAAATAAGCCTATAAATTGTTCATATTTTGGCATAGCTGTTTCTTAATGAAAAATAGTATATGACTAATACACCTATGATATTGTTTTCTAAACAATAAGATAGGACTATATTATTTAAAGCAAATAGGTAAATGTTGAATAAACACAATATTTCAACATAATCATTAATATTTCAAGTAAGGACTAATCTTTTTTGAAATTTATTATATTTTTAAAATGCCATATAAAAGTACATGTATTTACTACATACAATATGATGTTTTGAAGTATATATACATTATAGAATGGTGAAATCTAATTAAAAAATTAATTACCTCAAACATCCATTTTGTGGTGAGAACATATAACATACACTTTCTTAGTTAAATTCGGTAAGTATTTACTTCATCCACCTTCTTAGTGGATGTTATAGGTTCTCACCACAAAATGGATGTTATATGTATTTTTTAAAAATACAATATATCATCATTAACTATGGTTACCATGCTGTACAGTAGACCTTGAACTTATTCCTCCTATCTAACTATATATATGTAGCTTTTGACTAAAATCTCCCCAACTCCTTATCCCCCACTAACCACCCCAACCTCTGGTAACTACCATTCTACTGCCCTTTTCCTTTCTACTTCTATGAGATCAATGTTCCTAGATTCCAAAGCTAGGAACTATTCTTGATCAGTTCACTGTTCCACATAATTATCCTTATATTTTTATTTGTATAATATTCATTGTTGTAACTCAACTGCAATTGATTAGTAAATAATAAATAAATACAACAAGATATTTCTTGTTTCAAGGGAGACAATTTTTAGAGATGTTTTAAAATTAGGGCATTAAAAAAATCACAGTACTGTAACATTGTAAAAGGGGAGATAAATTGAGAATAAAATTAAAATACACAATTTTAGAAATAGGAATGCACAAAATTTGAAACTTGTTGAAAGTAGTAATCTTCTAAATCAAAATGGCTTAAGAAAAAATAAAGCATGGTATGGACATTATTGCATCACAAAATGAATGTCAAGAAATGTTTTGATTTTTAATTATAACATATCTGGATCCAGTGCTCAAATAATATTGACAGAAAATGTTTTTCTCTCCATCTCTTGGCCTTGCTACCATTTAAATTGGCTTCATTCTCAAAAAGGAAATATCCCCGTGCCAAAATGGCCACTGACAGACCCAGGCTAACTTTCGAAATCTAGCAACCTAAAGCAGAGTTTGGCTTCTATCAATAATTCAGACAAAAACCTCAAGACTGATGTCCATTCACTTGTATTGTTCAAGCTTAGTTCACACGTGTACTTCTAAACTAATCACTATGGACAGGGGAATACGGGAATCTCACTAGCAACTATGCATGTTGGGAACAATGCAGGTGGTAAAAAGTGGGGTTAGGCTTACCAAATCATAGGAGCAAAAAGGCAAAGTAATGAGCAGTTACATAAAGAAGGGATAACCAATGCTGGGAAGGCAAAAATTGATAGATGTCCACCACAGAAAATGGTACAGCAGTGACATAACTTTTTAGAGAATGGAATAAACTGTTTCAGAGAAACACAAGAAACATAAGAAGGCATCAAATCCTCCTTAAAATTAATCTTAGAGGATATTATCCTGCAGAGTGAGGACTGTCAGTTACTTGCAAGATGCTCAGTAAGATGTCAGAAGAGTAAAGTTGATAAAATAATAAGAAAACGTAGAAGCAAACCTGTTTTCAACATCCCTCAGAAAGAACAGTTTAAATTTCAGGCATAAGGAAGTTTCAGGTCACAGTTAAATTTGGTAAGTAAGTATTTACTTCATCCAGCATCTTGTAGCACTAAGGAAAGTGGAAGTATTTTAATGAATGTAACCAGCGTTATAGTGACATACTTGAAAGCATCAGTTCTGGAGACAAATTGTCTGATTTGATTCCTACATTTTCTCTTTGCTATCTATGTGACCTTAGGAAGGGTATATATGCTCTGTGTCCCTTCATTTACTCACTTAAAATGTATATAGCTGGGCATTGTGGCTCACGCCTGTAACCCCAGCACTTTGGGAGGTCAAGGTAGGTGGATCACCTGAGGTCACGAATTCAAGACCAGACTGGGCAACATGGTGAAATCTCATCTCTACTAAAAATGCAAAAATTAGCCGGGCATGGTGGCATGGGCCTTTTGTCCAAGCTACTTGAGAGGCTGAGGCAGAATTTCTTGAACCTGGAAGGCAGGGGTTGCAGTGAATGATGGGGCAACAGAATGAGACTCCATCAATAAAGAAAGTAAGAAGGAAGGAAGGAAGGAAGGAAAGAAAGAAAGAAAGAAAGAAAGAAAGAAAGAAAGAAAGAAAGAAAGAAAGAAAGAAAGAAAGAAAGAAAGAAAGAAAGAAAGGAAGGAAGGAGGGAAAGAAGGAAGGAAAGAAGGAAGGAAGGAAGGAAGGAAGGAAGGAAGGAAGGAAGGAAGGAAGGAAGGAAAGAAAATAATATTAGAAACAATTTAACAGGGCTTTGTCAAGAATGTGAATACTCTGAAAGTTTATTGTCTCAAGCTAACAAATTATCCTGTTACAGTTTCATGAATGCTGGTAGAAGACAAAAGCCTCCTGGGTCAGAGAAAAAGTACTTAATTACTCATGGCATATGCCATTTCTTCTTTCCCTCAAAGTCCCATCAGAGCAACATAGAGAGTTTCAGATGGATGCTACACACATGGTGAATTTGTGTTACAGCTGAGGATCCCTGAGGACAGGAAAGCCCAGTCTTTTCTAATAAGCTGCAATCAAATCTCCCTGAATCTTTTTTCTGAAGGGAGACATAATTTTTATTTTATGGGGCAAGAAACAAGTCAGCTTTTTGCTCGGGAAGAAGACACAGTATCTGTCTTCCAAGGATGTTTCTTACACAAACACTTTTAAAAAGGTAATCAGAAATAAAAAGGCACTTATTACTTCTAATTCCAATAACAAAATAAATTCAAGAGTTCTATAAAGGATTTTTTCTTATGTCTCTCACAAAGTTGTTGTAAGTTGAATAAATGTATTTTTATTATTAAATATTTTTAAACTATTATTATAGTTACAGATTTTATTCCATCTATTCAGCTATCATGCATATGATTTATTATAATCATATCTGACTGGTCCAATTAGTGTGAATATGACAGTAAATTGTATAAGGCCCCAGATATTCAGAAATGGAATTAGGTCCCAAAATAACTTCCTAGGGAGTAATCATTTAATTTCTTTGTTCTTTTCTTAATAGACCTTACCTTAGGTTTAGAAGTTTCCCACTTTCAATTTATTTCCCCCATGCTGACTGCTATGGTTTGAATGTTTGTCCCCTCTGAAACTCATGGTAAAATCTAATTCTCAAGGCAGCAATATTGAAAGATGGGGTTTTTAGGAGGTGATTGGAGTAATAAGCCCTCATGAATGAATTAATCTATTCATGGATTAATGGATTAATGGCTTAATATGAGAGCGGGAATGGTGGCTTTGTAATAATAAAAAGAGACACCTGAGCTTGCACGGTAGCAGGCTCATATCCCTCACCTTGTGATGCTAGGCAGTACTTTGGGACTTTGCAGAGAGCAACTTCCAACAGAAAGGCTCTCACCCTGTTGACCCCTTGACCTTGAGCCTTTCAGCTTCCAGAAGTATATAAATTACTTTTTAAATAAATTACCCAACTTTAGGTATTCTGTTAAAAGCAGCAGAACATAAACGAAGGCATTGACTTAGTGTACTTTCATATAAGACCTTGTAATTGACAGAATAATTTATTTTTCTCAATATATATGTAAACAATTTTGTGTTTTATAAAATAATCATGTTGTTAACAATAATAATCTGGAAGAGTTCTCCATAAGAGTCCACATTATCTCTGCATAATACTTTTTTCTGCAAATTTCATGAGGAACTGCTTTGTTATAGTTAAATTGGAAATATTGAAGAACATTAAGAAATACTAATAGGAAAAGTTTAATTAGTAATATGAAAAATTGAAAGGTTTAAAATTGCAAAACAAATACTAGCATATCAAAAATAGTCAATGATAAATTAAGGGATTTTATTAAGTTAGAATAAAGCAATTTACATTAGCCAGCCGTAAAATATGACCTATAAAGGCTTTTTATGCAGATGTAGAAATAATTTTTAAAAATCCAGTATGTGTACCCAACATAGAAAATACATGGAATGAAAATCATACCCCACATGGTAATGGTGGCTAAGAATGCAACTAAACCCAACCATCCATTAATAGGCTCACCAAGGGATAACCCTGTAGCTGCCAACAAAGTTGAATTTTCTGCCAGAAGACCAGATGCAGTTCTGTTTAAATGAAAAGAAAACAAAATCCCTGAATTACTCTATAGCTTGTGGCATCTAGGAATAAAACAATATCTAGAATAAGAATCAAACCTTTTTGTGAAAGCAAAAGTTAGCAAAAGAAAAGGTAGTAAGGGTATGCTTGGGTACATGTAGGGTTTTGTATAAAAAATCTATTGAAAAATAATGATATCTCTTAATTGTGCAGTTTTTTATCCTTTTTAATGGAATTTTTAATGTAATATATTAAAACAAGTAAGTTTTGTTATGGCTATTATTCTGCCATCACTTTACATGTAAAAAAGTTGATGTCAGAAAACATAAGTAACCAGTAACACCTAATAAAACTAATTTTAACCTAAGAACATAAAATGTCTTAAAACCAAGAAAGCATCAAACCAGAAGTTAATAGATGCCAATTTATTTTGGAAGAAATTCAATCTCTGAACAGACCAATAATGAGTTCCAAAATTGAGGCAGTAAAAGAAAGCCTACCAACCAAAAAAAAAGCAACAAAAAAATCCAAGACTGAATGGACTCACAACTTAATTCTATTATATGTGCAAAGAGAATCTAGTAGCATTTATGCTGATTCCAAAATATTGAAAAGGAGGAGTCCTCCCTAACTTATTCTATGAGGCCAGCATCTTCCTGATACCAAAACCTGGCAGGGATACAACAAAATAAAGAAAACTTCAGGCCAATATCCTTGATGAATGTCAATGTAAAAATCCTCAACAGAATACTAGCAAACTGAATCCAGCAGTACATGAAATAGCTTATCCTACCACATCCATTAGGTAGGCTTCATCCCAAGATGCAAGGTTGGTATAACATACAGAAATCAAAAAATGTGATTCATCACATAAATAGCACTAAAGGCAAAAACCACATGATTATCTCAATAGATGCAGAAAAGGCTTTTGATAAAATTCAACACCCATTCACGTTAAAAACTCTCAATAAACTAGGTATTGAAGTAACACACCTCAAAATTATAAGACCCAACTATGACAAACCTATAGCCAACATCATACTAAAAGGGCAAAAGCTGGAAGCTTTTGAAAACCAGCACAAGACAAGAATGCCCTCTCTCACCACTCCTATTCAACACAGTATTGAATGTTCTGGACAGAGCAATCAGGCAAGACAAAGAAATAAAGGTATTCACATAGGAAGACAGGTAGTCAAACTATCTCTGTTTGCAGAGGACATGATCCTATATTTAGAAACAGCCATAGTGTCAGCCTTAAAGCTTCTTAAGCTAATAAACACTTCAGCAAAATCTCAGGATACAAAATAAATGTGAAAAAATCACCAGCATTCCTGTACCCCAACATCTGTCAATCCAAGAGACAAGTTAGAAACAAACTCCCATTCACAGTTGCCACAAAAAGAATAAAATACCTAGAAATAGAGCTGACTGTAGAGGTGAAAGATCTCTACAAGATCTGTAAGCCACTGCTGAAAGAAATCAGAGATGACACTGACAAATGGAAAATCATTCCATGCTCAGGGATAGGAAGAATCAATATTGTTAAAATAGCCATAGAGCCGGAAGCAATTTATAGATTCAGTGCTATTCCTATTAAACTGCTGTTGACATTCTTCACAGAAATAGAAAAAAACTACTTAAAATTCACAGGAGCTCAATGAGATGGTCTAGTCAACACAATCTTAAGCAAAAAGAACAAAGCTGAAAGCATCATGCTACCTGACTTCAAACTACGCTACAGAGTTACAGTAACCAAAATAGCATGGTACTGGTACAAAAACAGACACAGACCAATAGAACAGAATAGAGGACCTAGAAATGAGACTGTACACATAAAACTATTTGATCTTTGACAAACCTGAAAATAATAACAAGCAATAGGGAAAGGGTTCACTATTAAACAAATGGTGCTGGATTAACTGACTAGCCATATGCAGAAGTTTGAAACTGGACCTCTTTCTTACACCATACACAAAAATTAACTATAGATGATTTAAAGACTTAAATGTAAAACCCAAAACTACAAAAACCTTGGAAGGCAACCTAAGCAGTACCTAGGCAGAACATAGGCATGGGCAAAAATTTAATGAGAAAGTTGCCAGAAGCAATTGTAACCAAAGCAAAAATTGACAAAAGGGATCTAATTAAACTAAAGAGCTTCTGCACAGCCAAATAAACTATGAACACAGTAAACAGACAACTTACAGAATGGGAGAACATTTTTGCAAACTATGCATCTGACAAAGGTCTAATATCCAACATCTATAAGGACATTAAACAAATTTACAAGGAAAAAAACCCACTCCATAAGAAAGTAGGCAAACGAAATGAAGAGACATTTTCAAAAGAAGACATGCATGCAGCCAGCAGTCATATAAAAAAACTCTCAACATCACTGACCATTAGAGAAATGCAAATCAAACCTCAAGATACCATCTAACACCAAACAGAATGATTATTATTAAAAAGTCAAAAAAAAAAAAAAGATACTGGTGATGTTGTAGAGAAAAAGGAATGGTTATACACTGTTGGTGGGAGTGTAAATTAATTTGTCTATTGTGGAAGACAATGCGGCAATTTCTCAAAGACCTAAAGACAGAAATACCATTTGGCCAAGCAATCTCATCACTGGATATATACCCAAAGGAATATACATCATTCTATTATAAAGATACATGCACATGTGTACATTCATTGCAGCACTATTCACAATAGCAAAGACATGGAATCAACTTAAATGCTCATCAACAATAGACTGGATAAAGAAAATGTGGTACATATACACCTGGAAAACTAAGCAGCCATAAAAAGGATGAAATCATGTCATTTGTAGGTGCATGGATGGAGCTGGAGGGCATTATACTTAGCAAACTAACGCAGGAACAGAAAACCAAATACTTCAATGGTCTCACTTACAATTGGGAGCAAAATGAGAAGAACACATGGACACATAGAAGAAAGAAACACACACGGATGCCTTTCAGAGGGAAGAGGGCAGGAAGAGGGAGAGGGTCAGGAAAAATAACTAATGGGTACTAGGCTTAATAGGGGGAGGAAGGAAATGAAATAATCTGTACAACAAGCCCCCATGACACAAGTTTACCTATGTAACATACCTGTACTTGTACCTCTGAACTTATAATAAAAGTTAAAAAAAAGAGAGATATGCCCTCAAAGCTTTCTTCAATTTTATTTGGAATTTAATACAAAGGCAATGTTTACTCAGAAGATGACTCTTGGCTCCTTTATCTTATCCAAGAATTTGTATGACTGAAGTGGCAAAAGCCTAATTGCTGACCACTTTTATTTGATGAATATGAGATAATCTTTATTTTAAAGAGTAATGTGTTTAGATTTGGTAATAATTCCATGATACTATTTTACTATGGCTACCTAGATTAAAATAACAGTAAGAAAATAGTTGGTCATACTCAAGTATATCACTTTCTCAAATACATTTCTATGGAAATTGTTTTCAATAATTTATAATTTATTTTTATTCTTGTATAACTGAAAAAAAAATCACAATTTAATAAACTCAAATCATGACTATATTTTCTTAAGGAATGTGATGAAAGAAAAGCAAAAACTGAATTGGAGAGCATTTTAAATACCACAGAAGTTGCAGGTTTCCTTAACACACCTTTTAAAACATGTCAGTAATTATAGTTATTGAATCTCCCCAATTTATCTTCTCTGTCAAGAAAACTCTATTAGGGGAACAGATGAATTTTAGTAAGCAGTTTCATGGCTGTAAACAGAAGCCAAAAATCACAAAACTGACTGAGCTGAAGCAAATTTAGAAAATGGCAGTGGTTGCAAGCATGAGGTCTTTTAGAGATATATCCCTATTAGTAGTGCACCAATCTGTATGCAAGCCCTGTCTCAGGAGGAGATGCCAGGGAGGCCTAATTGGGTCATACTTGTCAAATCAGATATTGAGGATTAGTATCACGATATCACATATAGGACTAATGTGCAAATAAAATTCCTTTTTTTACCAAGTAATGCTTCCGTCATTCTTTTTGAAATCTGCAAAATATAATCATAAAGTCAACACAAAACAAGAAATTTGGTGTTGCTGCTACTGAGCAATGATGTAGAGAAAAATAATTACTCCCAGTAGCTGCTCCAAAGTTTCATTGAATAAACAGGTAGTTATTTTTAGGTATGCCCCTTTTATATCTTTGTCCTGTCACTCATGTGGATCACAGTGCCCTCAAACTATCGCCAGAAATCACGTTTTATAATCTCTTCATGTACGTATCCATTAATTAATTAATTAAACATATATTTACAGATTCATATATAATGTCATCATGGGTTCATTGAGTCAAGATTGAACAGGGTTCTCTCCTGGATAGCATAGTTCGAAAAAAACTAATTAGCCCTCCTTACAAGGTGCTCTCACTTGTCCTTCCCATTTCCCTTTCGTTCTCCTTGTTTTTAGGTTAAGATGTCTTCACCAACATAACAGTAGTTAATAATTACCTGATGTCTTAATGTATCCTTAATAAAATTTTAGTTGTTTTAAACACAAGGATACAATAATGTAATTTTATTTTTAATTGGAGTGTTCTAAAGATATTCTAACCAAAGATTTGAGGCATAGTAATGTATTCATGCAGGATAGTTGAAATCTGTCAGAAATCAGGTTTTCTTTATATTTGTCTCCCCTACTTGATTCCTAAATCCTTAGAGGCTAAAATTCATCTTTTATTTATTTTTTCTTTTTTTCAATTGCATTTTAGGTTTTGGGGTACATTGAAGAACATGCAAGATAGTTGCCTAGGTACACACGTGGCAGTGTGATATGCTGCCTTCCTCCCCTTCACCTATATCTGGCATTTCTCTTCATGCTATCTCTCCCCAACTCCCCACCCCCTGCTGTCCTTCCCCTATTCTCCCACAACAGACCCAAGTGCGTAGTGCTCCCCTCCCTGTGTCCATGTGTTCTCATTGTTCAACACCCGCCTATGAGTGAGAACATGCGGTATTTCATTTTCTGTTCTTGTGTCAGTTTGCTGAGAATGATGGTCTCCAGGTGCAACCATGTCCCTACAAAGAACACGAACTCATCATTTTTGATGGCTGTATTATATTCCATGGTGTATATGTGCCACATTTTCTCTGTTCAGTCTATCATCAATGGGCATTTGGGTTGATTCCAGGCCTTTGCTATTGTAAACAGTCCTACAATGAACATTCGTGTGCATGTGTCCTTATAGTAGAACGATTTCTAATCCTTTGTATATATACCCAGTAATGGGATTGCTGGGTCAAATGGAATTTCTATGTCTAGGTCCTTGAGGAATCACCACACTATCTTCCACAATGGTCGGACTAATTTACACTCCCACCAGCAGTGTAAAGGTGTTCCTATTTCTCCACATTCTCTCCAGCATCTGTTGTCCAGATTTTTTAATGATCACCATTCTAACTGGCGTGAGATGGTATCTCAATGTAGTTTTGATTTGCATTTCTCTAATGACCAGTGATGATGAGCATTTCTTCATGTTTGATCAGGATGTTGTTGGTCTCATAAAATGATTTGGGAAGGATTCCCTCTTTTTGGATTATTTGGAATAGTTTCAGAAGGAATAGTACCAGCTCCTCTTTCTATGTCTGGTAGAATTTGACTGTGAACCCATCTGGACCTGGGTTTTTTTTTTTTTGTGTGGTAGGCTCTTAATTGCTTCCTCAACTTCAGATCTTGTTATCGCTCTATTCAGGGTTTTAACTTCTTCCTGGTTTAGGCTTGAAAGGATGCAAGTGTCCAGGAATTTATCCATTTCTTCCAGGTTTACTAGTTTATGTGCCCAGAGTTGTTTGTAATAATCTCTGATGATGGTTTAAATTTCTGTGGAATCTGTGATGATATCCCCTTTATCGTTTTTTTTTTTATTGCATCTATTTGGTTATTCTCTCTTTTCTTTATTACTCTCTGGCTAGTGGTCTATTTTTCTGATCTTTTCAAAAAACCAGCTCCTGGATTTATTGATTTTTTGAAAGATTTTTTTTTTTTTTGTCTCCATCTCCTTCAGTTCTGCTCTGATCTTAGTTATTTCTTGTCTTCTGCTAGGTTTTGAGTTTTTTTGATCTTGCTCTTCTAGCTCTTTCAATTTTGATGATAGGGTGTCAGTTTTGGATCTCTTCACTCTTCTCATTTGGGCACTTATTGCTATATATGTTCCTCTAGAGACTGCCTTACATGTGTCCCAGAGATTCTGGTATGTTGTGTCTTCATTCTCGTTGGTTTCAAAGAACTTCTTTATTTCTGCCTTCATTTCATTGTTTATCCAGTCAACATTCAAGAGCCAGATGTTCAGTTTCCATGAAGCTGTGCAGTTCTGAGTCAGTTTCTGAATTCTGGGTTCTAACTTGATTGCACTGTGGTCTAAGAGATTGTTTGTTATGATTTCCGTTCTTTTGCATTTGCTGAGGAATGATTTACTTCCAATTATGTGGTCAATTTTAGAGTAGGTGTGATGTGGTGCTGAGAAGAATGTATATTCTGTGGATTTGGGGTCGAGAGTTCTGTAAATGTCTATCAGGTTTGCTTGTTCCAGGTCTGAGTTCAAGTCCTGGATATCCTTGTTAATTTTCTGTCTAGTTGATCTGTCTAATATTGATAATGGGGTGTTAAAGTCTCCCAGTATTATTGTGTGTGAGTCTAAGTCTCTTTGTAAGTCATTAAGAACTTGCCTTATGTATCTGGGTGCTCCTGTATTGGGTGCATATATATTTAGGATCATTAGCTCTTCTTGTTGCATCGATCCTTTGACCATTATGTAATGTCCTTCTTTATCTTTTTTGATCTCTGTTGCTTTAAAGTCTATTTTATCAGAGAAAAGAATTGCAACTCCTGCTTTTTTTTTGCTCTCTGTTTGCTTGGTAAATCTTCCTCCATCCCTTTCCTTTGAGCCTTTCTGTATCCTTGCATGCGAGATGGATTTCCTGGATACAGCAGTCTGATGGGTTTTGGCTTTTTATCCAATTTTTCTGTCTGTGTCTTTTGATTGGGGCATTTAGTCCATTTACATTTAGGGTTAATATTGTTATGTGTGAATTTGATACTGCCATTTTGATGTCAGCTAGCTGTTTGACCTTTTAGTTGATACAGATTCTTTATTTTGTTGATGCTCTTTACTATTTGGTATGTTTTTGGAGTGGCTGGTACTTGCTGTTCCTTTCTATGTGTAGTGCCTCTTTCAGAAGCTCTTGTAAATCTGGCCTGGTGGTGACAAAAATCTCTGAGCACTTGCTTGATCACAAAGGATTTTATTTTTCCTTCACTTATGAAGCTTAGTTTGGCTGGATATAAAATTCATTGTTTAGATTCCGTGCTCTCGAATAATGCCTGGTAGTGTTTGTTGAAGCAAATGGAATTGAATTGAAATGCAAAACGAGCTACTTTTATTTTTTATAGATTCTGCACAAACTATAAACCATTTAGAAATATATTAAGAATTAGTCATTTATAAATTTCTGTGTTCTGGCTTGATTTCTTTGCATAAATTTAAGCAAAATCCTCCCTAATTTGTATATAAACTATTAAAATAAGATCCATACTGTACATATAGATAATAATAGGTGTTTTTGGTTTGTTTTTGGAGTTATTTTAAATGTTTCTAATGATAACTAATGTTGACTCTAGAATGTTAGATTTTTTTAGAATATAATTTTCTTACACAAAATTAATAAATACACTTAAAAATGCAGTTTGGGAAATTATTTTTCACCATACATTATAACTTTTCTTTGTCTGAATTTATTTTTCTCGTGTTCTGAATAAAAGTCAAAAAGCATTTACATTTATATGTATCCAAAATAGAGTGGTTACCATTAGCCAAAAGTAGCTAGTGCATTAAAAAAAATAATAATAAAGCCTACTTTTTAGTTTGCAAATCTTATTTTTATCACCTCTTAATTATTCTCTAATTTCCTATATGCCACTCAAAATCCATTAGGGAAATAATGGCAGAAAGTGAGAGTATAAGAATTCTCCAAGAAACTAGAGCTTCCAGATAGAAAAATGGTATGAAGAAGGGCAGAATAAATTCCACTTGGTTCTTCAAATGTTTCATAGTTTTCAAAATTTATTTTCATCAGAATTATTGTAGAGTTTAATGGATGAAGGTTAGACGGAAGACATTTTGTCACTGGCTTATTCATTTTTAAACATTTTTAAATACCTTCTTTGTGTCACAGACCAAAATGGGTGTAGGGCACTCATTAGTGAGGAAACAAACAAACAAAACCATGGTGTTGGCCTTCACAGTATACGCATTTTCAGAAGGGACGTGTGAATTACATAATTAATGAATACAGAATTGAGGTTTGGCCAGTTCTGTGAAGAAATGACTAGAACAACAGGAGAACTTGAATTGAGAGGTTTAGCTTAAATGACAAATATGAGTAACTTAGGCAGAAAGAAAAAGGGTTTCCATTTTGCTTTTTGGAAACATCCTCATCACAACATAGTCATAAATATTTTCACTAATATGCCCTTATGCAGAAGAGCATTAATTCATATCCTGGAGACTTGAGGCCACAGACAAAAGCTTTTCACCTAAAGAAAGATCTCAGTGATTTAATTTACTTTCAGACTGGAGTGATCTCACCTTTCAGTCCGCCCTGAGTCATCCTAGTTTATGCCTGTTGTTCCAGCTTAATTTTTCATAGTTTACCAGTTTACTCTCAGAAGTGTAGCAGTTAGGACCATAAATCTTACTGTCATTACTTCTTTACATTCATATTTTATTCTAAATATTTAGGAAAACATTTCATTTTGTGCCAGAGAAAGCCTGAGTTATAGGACATACAAAAAGGTAATAAAGGATACATTGTTTAAGATGAAATTAGTAGTCTTAGGGTGGTTGCAATGTGATTGAAAGCAATTTCAATAGATCATTTAAGCACATAATTTTAAAGTGGTTTTTAGAAATACAAATAATACAGCCTCATCTTTGGTGTCTCCAAGAGATAGAAGATGAACAGAAACGACTGACCGCAATTACAAGAATTTTCCACTTAATTTCACAATCATTAATTTATTCTTTTCTTTATTCAGCACATATATTCTGAGCACCAATATATACAATAAGGATAATTCTTTTTTTTTCTTTTTCTTTTTTTTTTTTTTTTTTTGAGACAGAGTTTCATTCTTGTTACCCAGGCTGAAGTGCAATGGTGTGATCTCAGCTCACCACAACCTCCGCCTCCTGGGTTCAGGCAATTCTCCTGCCTCAGCCTCCTGAGTAGCTGGGATTACAGGCACGCGCCACCATGCCCAGCTGATTTTTTGTATTTTTAGTAGAGACGGGGTTTCACCATGTTGACCAGGATGGTCTCGATCTGTTGACCTCGTGATCCACCCTCCTCGGTCTCCCAAAGTGCTGGGATTACAGGCTTGAGCCACCACGCACAGCCCATTAAGCATAATTCTGCTCAAATGTGGCTGGGCATGGTGGCTAATGCCTGTAATCCCAGCACTTTGAGAGGCCAAAGTGGGTGAATCACTTGAGGTCAGGAGTCCAAGACCAGCCTGGCCAACCTGAAACCCCATCTCTACTAAAAATACAAAAAGTAGCCAGGCAGATGCCTGTAATCCCAGCTAGTAGGGAGGATGAGGCAGGAGAATCACTTGAACCTAGGAGGCAGAGGTGGCAGTCAACAGAGATTATGCCACTGCACCCCAGCCTGGGCAACAAGAAAGAATCTTCATTTCAAAATAATAAAAATTAAAAAAATTCTGTTCAATGTGTTGGGAATATGGTGAGGAATAACACAGGAAAAACAAAAGATGTATCTTCATGGAGCTTAGAAGCTAGTATTGACTGACTTTTATAATTTAGAGTAAGTTATAAAAATAGCTAAAATAAAGTAATGCAGTATGTATATGAAGATAACATTACTGTAAGAACTTGTATAGCATCAAGGTTAAGGAAAAAGGAGTCAGACAAACAGTAAATAATCTTTCCATAATTAGGTTTTAGATTGGTCTCTGAGTTTTGTAGACAAGAAGTACACAAGGAAACTCCATCAGTATTAGATTTTGCCACCTAAGGGAAAAAAAAAGCCCTGAGAATGCCCAATAATTTTTTAGCAGCAACTTCTAAATACACATACACACACAGGAAAGCACTTTAAAAAATGATAATATAAAGTGTTCAGTGCTTCTATAGCTAAGGTCCACAGAGTTGCTGCACATGAGAATAAAGCAGAAAACTTGAAAAAACAAACAAACAAACAAACAAACAAAAATAACAAAATAACCCCACAAATTCTCAGACATCTTGTCCCTAATATTTTAAAAATAGTTCTCAGGTAGTTCTGAAAGACAGTTTGCTATGGGAAGCCCTTGTATTGGCAGAAATATTCAATAAAATTGGAGCAGACCTTATATGGTATAATATGTTTGAAAACAGAGATTAATTTTTAACTGACTAGAAAATTAAAATATAATAAATATATAATAAACATATAAATGAATGTATTAAATAAATCTATAATAAATCTTTATACCAATACATGACAACAAAAGCCGTAAAAGTAACAAATTAACTATTATTTTAGAAACAATAGTTACTTAGAAAAACATGACAGTACTGGTTGTGGGAGGACGCTTTTGGAATTATCTTAGTGCCCTACTTGACCTAACTGGTGCTCGCCCAGGTGGTTCCCAGAGACTTTGGAGCATTTGTTCCTCCTTGGAGTGTGCAGAATGATTGGATAACATTTTATGCTTTTGTGTGGGGATTAAAACACAAATACAGAAATTTTAGAAAATATCTGACTACATGTAGTCAGAAAGCACAGCTCCAACTGAGAGAGATTATAGAGTCTCAAGTAAACCAATATATTTTAGACAGATCTTTAGAGAGAAAAAAACAAGAGTCAACAGAGAGGCAACATAAAGTCACTGAGGTTGTGTGGGGTTGCTGAATGCTCAAGCCAACTGCAAGCCCTGAATGGCTCCTAGAGAAAGGGATGAGTGAAGGAATGGTGGGATAAACTACTCTCACTACAGACTTCTGAGATCCTACTTATAAAAGATCCCACAACCCCCATGGACATTTGAACTGGCAGGGGGATCTGCCTGGAGAGTAGGCAGAGAGAGAGCTCCAGCCTGCATGGAGCCCAGGAGCTTTTTCCATGCAAGGTAGCTGCAGTAGAATACAACTATGGGTACCCACCCCTCAAGCCTCCCCGTGTTTCTCCAAGCATCTCTAACCTTGGCTAACTGCGAGGCTAAGAGAAAGTAGGGCCAACTTTTCTGCAGGCCTAGGACACATCTGTTCTGTAGTCCGTCCTGTTCACCAGTCCCTCCCAAGGCCCCTGCCTGGCTGCTCCTGCAGGAGTATATGCACAGCACAGCCTGTGTAGTATTGTTTTTCCCTATAAAATATTTTTGGATGAGTAGAGTGAAGTAAGTGAAACATATCTTTTATATGTCACGATTAGGATTAAAAATCAGTATAACATTGTGAAAGTAGGTTTGGTAGCCATATATAAATGTCTGAAATATTTCCATTATCTCTTACCTAATGTTTCCACTTTAACTAACTTGTCCTAATAAAATAATGTGAATCCACATTACATAAAAAAATGAGGCCATTGTGATTGATGAAAGTATAATAAACAAAAATAATCAAAGTGCACAAAAAGTAAAATTAAAACATTTGTGGCATATTTGTAGACTGGAATTCTCTAGCTTTTATAAACCTTGTTTGCAATATTATATAATGTCTTAGAAACATAGCCAATTTTTATTAAGTGAAAATAAAAATACTTCAAACTTTATATGAAATTATTTGGAGAAAAATTTCCAAATTTTATTTTCAGTGTGGGCATAATTTCAAGGAGAAAATAAATTTATGATGTCACACCTATTGACTCAATACTTGAGAATTAACCATAAGAGAATTATAATAGAGGTTTTCTCTGAGAATGGGTATATGAGTAATTTTACACTTTTAATAATTTTCTGTATTTCTCATATGTTATTATTCTGAAAATGTAGTAAGTTTATGAGTAATTCTGAAGTGGCTTAATAAAATATTTTGTCCTTGAAACAATTAATTTTTTAAGAATACCATGCTTATATTATTCAGTTATGCAGACACAAGTGACATGGAAGAACTCAGAGGATGGGTTTCAAAGTTATTCACAGAATTTTACATCATCTATAAATGTGACTGTTATCACTGGTTTGTTATCAGATAAAGAGAGGCACCAATGATTTGGCTGTCATGCATCTCTATATTTCTTTTCCAGAAACCATGACAGAAAGAGCACTGACAACCAGGATTAGAAATTCAACAGCAAATTTGTACCTTCTTGTAAATGAGATGTAATTAGTAAAACAATAATCTTCCCCTGTCTCTACAGCTTAGCCTGATTTGAAAAAAAGAAAAATGCCATAAGCACAGAGGTAAACACTGTGTATGAGCATCTTATGGAAACATAATGCATTTCTTTGTAGAATTCAGTTCACAATAAACTTTTATTGTTCCTTTCTGAATTGTGGGTAGGATGTGTATTATTAAATGCCCGCATGAGAAAAAGATCGTTTAAAAACAAGATTTCACAATGTTTTCCACGGATAGCCATTTACAAACTTGCTGAAGGAGGAAGGAAATTAGGTAATAGTTTGCATTCTTAAAAGCCATCAACTCAAAATAAATATTATCCTCAAGAAGAGGAAACTGCACTTGTGTAGCTGACACTGAACCCAATTCTGCTTTTCCATGTGCAGTTGGCCTTCCTTAAATGGAGAGAAAAGAAATCTTCTCAATTCTTTCTTGAATTGTCTACAAGCCAGACTTCCATTTAATTTTGTAATAGAAAAACACACAGAACAAAGCTTATAATGATAAATCTGCATTTCTCTGTAGTTACATGTAGTCAATAGTATGTGTGAAGACACATCCCAATAGCACATCAAGAATCTATCAATACATTACAAAATACATGCATATGCAGAGAAAAGCCTCTAGTTTGCCAAACAATATGACAAACCCTGTGGAGGATACAGAAGAAACCTAAGGCATGATATTTGCCTTCAGCAATATTACAATTCACCTGCAATGGTAAAATTTTATTGAGTGTTTTCTCTCTTCCTGAAACTGACCTAAGCTCTTTGCAAAAAATTACCTTACTTAATCCTTAATAACTCTTGAAATAATACTATTATTCCTATTCTACATAATAAAAACCAATTCTAAGAGGTTATATATCTCCCCTACAAAGACATATTAGTAAGTGACAGAGCTGGGATTTGAAACTCTGTTAGATTCCAAAATTTATTATTTTAATCATATCCAGGATTTCACCATGAGTTATCTGGATAATGCTGGTCTTTACTGATAGTATGACTTGGCTGAAATAGAAAACATTTGTAAAGAATGTGTATTGTATTAAATGCTATTTGAAGCTATTCCCTTTTCTCTGGATAGAGACATGAGCTTATTGAATCACAAATAATAAAAATTGTATATCAAATTTAAAACATTCTGTATATTTTCACATAAAGCTCTTATTATATGTTCAGACCTGACATTTAACTTCATTTCAGATTACTAAGGTTTTTAGTTTTGCTATAAATCAAGGCATGAATCAAGATTATTTCAATATCCACCTCTCCCCTTATGCATTATTGCCACCACTAAGGTCAGCTAATGCACTACCTGCTGAGAGTCTCAAATTTTACTCATGAAACCATGATCAGTATATTATAAAGAAATTATTTCATTTTTATGTAAAATGTTATTTAAATTTAAATGTATTGAATTATCAATATGCCCCAAGCAGAAGCTCTATTGTCAAATTTATATGACCTAATTTATTTTTAGTGACTTTTTACTGATGAGTAATCCATTTAAGATTGATTAATAATGATATTTCACTGTTTTTTAATATATATAAAGACAAGTGAAAAAAATATATATACCAGTAAAAGATAATACTTTTCACTGTCATTTAACATATATTAATACAAGTTATATATACAAATAAAATATTTTCTGTAATATATATTCCTATAATATATACACCTGACTACATGTGTATCTGTGTGTATGTGTGTGTGTGTGTGTGTGTGTGCATGTGTCTGTGTGTGTGTGTGTGTGTGTGTGTGTGTGTGTGTGTGTAGAGCCTGCAGAAGTTAGGCAAGTTGCAACAGGAAATTTTACTGGAACTATTCCAATTTCCTTATAGTGCTGGTGAGTGTCTAGACTGTGTCTGACACTTATCCACCAAGAATAATGCTTAGTGCTTGAAATTGTATAGCCCACAGGTCAAATCTATTGCATTGTGATAAAATACCAAACATTTACTAAACCATTAAACCACGACAAACCTAGTGTGGTAAGCCCAAATTAAGAGGAACATACTGGCTCCAGATCCTTAAAGTTTACATTGTTCATTTTTCTCTATATTGAATAATTTAAACTCTTCTCAGTTGTGTGCAGAAGGAGAGATTAAGTATTGATGCAAGTGTATGTAGAACTGAGGATCAAACTCTGGGGTTAACAGAGAGAAACATGAATTGTTCCTACGAAGAACTGACTGATATGGCTACGTTAACCGATTAGAAATTTCAATGTGACCTGGGAATTATTTAGATGTTTCCTCATATTAGTTTCATCAACATGGCGAAAATCCCATCTCTACTAAAAATTTAAAAAGTTACTTGGATATGGTGGTGCACACCTGTAATCCTAGCCAAAAGTATCAGATACATTCAACAATGATCAAGGATTTACTATGAAGATGTAATCACAACTCTCTTCAAGAAAAATACATGGAAACACAAGCTAGTATTCATTTCGGTAATAGACTTTGCAAAAAATTTATTTAAAATTTATATGTGTGGCAAGTATAATAATTTCCAGTCGACATACTCAGTTGTTCAATAGAGGCACTACATAAATCTGCTCAACAACATAAACACATTGCCTCAGAGCCTTCTTACAAATTAAATAGTTTGTTTCCCAGAGAGAGAAAAGTATAGAACAAAATTAATAGTATAGCTACTGTATCTCAATGGGGAACTACCCTCAAGCCTGAATTATTCCAGAAGTGAACAGAGCTGATTTTAGTGAGCATGAGAGTGAAAAATGCCTGGGAACTCAAAAGAAAGGAGTAGGAGAGTTGAGATTTGGTACTGTGTTATTAATTAGCTAACTTAACAGAGATGAAGTCATGTAAAAAGCTAATTAAGTGAAATTGATATGGATGATCTTCGTCTTCATTTTTTTTTTAACACAGCCAAAGCAATCTCTGAGCTCTGGAATCCAGCTCTAGAGAACATGTTTCTATGGGCTGGATGCTGATAAAAAGCATTGATTTCAGCTGTTCTTAAAAGGATACTTTTCATGCTCCAGTGGTTTGCCAAGCCTAGATATTCATGCCAGTTTTGTCTTGAGAGAAACCTGCTTTTTGTAAGATTGTGAGGCACATTAAAAATAGGAAAAAATTGATACTGTTCTCATTTTATTATCTAATTATAACGCCCCCAGCCTTAGTTAGCTGCACTGCTGACTTACAAAGTAGGATGAGCTTACCATTCTACACAGAGCTGAAAAATACAAAATGTGGGACTTTTGTGTCTCATTTAAAAAACTTAGGACTTTTTCATATTGCTTCTCATTGAATTAAGGCTGCATTTTATCACTTCACCTTGCACATATTAAACGCATATATGAGTGTTTATAATCCAAGGAATCTAAGAAAATGTGAAAATATTCCGTCTCGTTTTGGGGTGCTCACTTTCAACAAATTTAATTGTATGTAAATCATAGAAGTGAATAGAAGAAAAATGGGTAATTGAAGCCTAAAGTTTGTGACAATTTATATAATTCATCCTTGTACAGGTAACAGAGTAGAAACCATGAAAGTTCTAAGGTTTAGAGGAGATATTTGAATAAATTTTTAAAATAACAACAGTGACCATTGGGTACTCTCTACATACTAGTGACTACACTAAGAACATAAATTATTTTATCATTTTCATAAAAATCCTCTCTTAAATTATAGCTCCTCTCCAGGTACAGTGGTTAATGCCTGTAATCCCAATATTTTTGGGAAGCTGAGGAAGGAAAATCACTTTAGGTCAGGAGTTTGTGACCAGCCTGGCCAACACAGCAAAACCCCATCTCTACTAAAAATTCAAAAAATTAGGTAGGGTGGTGGCATGTGCCTGTAATCTTAGTTACTTGGAAAGCTGAGGAAGGATAGTTGCTTGAACCCTGGAGGTGGAAGTTGCAATGAGCTGAGATTGCACCACTGCACTCCAGCCTGGGTGACAGAGAAAGACTCTGACTAATATATATATATATATATATATATATATATATATATATATATATATATATTTAACTCATATTTTGTAGTGAATTAAACTGAAACACAGAGAATTTAAGTAATTGCCTATGATCACATTTAGTAAGAAGAATAAAAAGCCTTCAAACTCAAGCCTCTTTCTTTATAAAGCCCATGCTTTCAATCTGAAATTCATAGACAGCAAAATATAAGAAGTCTTCTCTCCACTGGCATTTTTCCTTAAAAAAAAAGTATCATTTGAGAATTTTCCCAATCACACATTTTTAGCAAAGCTCGTATTATTGATATTGAACACTGGCACAAAGGATTTAATATTCAAGATATTGCTGTTTCTTTTTAGAAAATTTTAACTAGTGTATATTATTAATATTTGATATTTACATTCTGAATATAGGTGACTAGATGAAATTCTAGGAAAGCCAAAACCTCTTTTATATCTTTTTTCACTTTAAGAGTTTGAGAATTTATTCTCTATTTTATTAGTTGTAACTATTTATATGCCTTCATTGTCAAGTTGAATAATTATTTATCAAAAAAAAAAACCTCCTGAAGGAAAGGATTTATAGTTTTTCAGTTGAGTCTAAGATGTCTAACCATGGCATAATTGGGCATGTCTGATAGATTGATTGGGAGGGACAAGACCTAAATGTTTTTTTGTGTGAAGTGCAAAGAACCCTCTAGGGAAAAATTTACCCTTAGAGGACACCACATAATTCTGCACAAGGAGAAAGCTTCTCTGGAGCTGTGAAAGGGATGGACCATTATGGTCAGATGCCTGTCACTCAAATTTGTCCTCTAACTCATCTGTTTTGGAACTAGGATTGATTTCCAGAGAAACTTGGGCTGAAGTATATATAAAGCCTGGTAAAAGATATTCCCTAAGAGATCAATAGCCTACTGAGGATGCAAGATATCATACACAGTGAAAAGACTATAATATGTTTACCAACACAATGTTAGTGTGCTGACTGCTCCAGATATCTCTGGGTGTAAATGATTGCTTTGACATATTGAGGGAACATACCTATGCTGGCAGCAAGATCCAGTGCCCAGGTGTGAGGACTGGTCCTGCATTCAGTGTAGGGGACCTCAAGGGGAGTGGTGTCTAGTGCCTGTCATTTGGTAGCAGCAGATATTTATGTCAGTGGCAACATTGGTGCAAAAACTACTTTGGAGTTTCACAGGACCCCTCGGCACAAAAAGCAGATCCCCCAAACAGGACACTCAACTATTGCACTGATGATACAGCTTCTTGAGTATGTATAGTGGGTTTTATTAAATGGAGTGAGAGCAAAAGAGTGGGGAGAGGAAATCGGCAGGCACAAATGTAGGTGATAAAAACTACTTCTCGTTCATCTGGTAGCAGACTATCAACCAGGGTCTTCTTTCAAAGCTAGGAGATGTTTTGAAAAGGAAAATACATCTGATAAAAGTGAGTAGTCGTATGACAAGGAAAGACTGCTTTTTAAAATTCAGATTATGAAAACTATAAGACCCTGGCTAGGAGAATACCAAAACTATTGATTTTACTTTTAAAAATGAAACATTATTTACCTTAGGTTCATAATGATACATCAAGAAAACCTAGGCTGATATACATTTGGTGTTTGTGAAAGAAACATTACATAGTTGACAAACAAAAACTGTTTTGTCTCATTTTCTATTTATGTGCCTTATTCATAGTCATCTTATTAATATATGTCTTTAACTCAATTTTCTCGAATATCTAGCAAGAGGCCAGTGAGACCCAGTGTGCAGATCTTAAAGGGTCACTCACTTTCAGAGTTGTGCAAATGTTGACCTTGTCTTTTTAATGGCTTCACCCTAGTTCCAGCTCTGGAAGACATTTGTGTCGTGTTCTGATTTAATTGAAATGCTTTTGAAATTTTTCCATTTAGAATAACGTTTGCTGTAGGTTTTCGAAAGGTACTCATTATTTGATTAAGAAAAGGCCTTGATAGTTTTAGTTTGCTGTTATTTTCTAAATTGATATTGAATTTAAACAGTTGCTTGTCTGTATTAATCGAAATTCTCAAGTGTTTTTATAATCCCTTATTCAGTCAGTGCAGCATGTATGTTTCATTAATAAATATCTATGATGTTGATTCATTGTTGATTCATGTTCCTGAGCTAACCTTGCTTTTTGTAAAGCCCAATTCAAATATCACTTTTGAGCAGTCCTCCAAAAGCAATGTATTTTTCTCTCCTCTAAATTGCTACAGAACTGTATTTATCCTTTACTTTAGCACATTCTACCTTGTATTATATCTGGATATGTGCATGTTATCTCTCCTACTTCAGTTTACCTCATACTAAAAAGAATAATGGATTGGAAGCCAGATAAATTGAAATAGATCCAGGTCTGCCACTTTAATATTTCTAAAGCTTAATTTCTCTTTATGTAAAGTAGAGATTATAATTCATGACTTGCTGGCCTTACAAACTGGCCTCATAGAGGTTTTCTAAGTATTTAAGTGAGATATGTTGATCACGGTATTTTGAAAATGTAGAAAGCTTCATACATATTACTTTTATTATTAATCATTAAGCTTCAAAACCTGCAAAAATTTCGCTCACAGCTATGCTTAAAAGTAAAAATTACCTTGAAGAGGTCTTCAGATTTCTATTTAAATATCATATCTATCCCTGAAATAAATATGTAATAGCAAAAATTATATGGAAAATTATCAGTGATTTTTTTATGTCCTGTTAATCAGATTGCCTTATGGCTCACCATATGATCTGTGAATGGCAGCCACATCTTCCAAGAGATGGCAGCTACAATTGGAGCAAAGTGATCACTGATCTGCTTTAATCTTAAAGATTAGTTATTGAGATCCTGTGAAACAATGATCTTGAATGAAAGAACTTGTAAAATGGGTGAAAGGGGTTTTTAAACTCTATATAATTTCCTTCCACACTTCCATAATAAAGCTGAGTATCAGTACATCCAATCTTGTAATAAGAGTGGGCATAAAGTAACACAGTATATTCTGTGGGGTGAGTAAAATAGAGCTATATTACTTTCATGAGAAGAAAGAGAATAGCTCATGTATCAGCCGTTGCTATGTAACAGACAATACCAAAACTTAGTGGTTATTGATTATTATTTCCTGTGACCCTATGAGTTAACGAATTGCATTATGCTGATCTCAGTAGCTTGTGTTCTTCTTCCCATGGTTTTTCATCTTTCAGCATTTTATCTCAGGCATGTTTTCATGATGAGGACAGAGGACCAAATACACAGAACTAAACTAGAAAGTGCTAATTCCTGGCACTTTATAGTTTAGTTCTATCTATTTGGTCCTCTCTCTTCACCGTGAAACTATAAACTAGACGGGAATTTTCACAAAGTTACTTCTGCTGCCTCATCTTATTGATCAAAGCAAATAACTAAGCTAGCCCAAGTTGAAATAGTAGGAAAATTGATACCATCTCTTGAAAGGCAGAATTGCAAATTTACAATGAGAGGGGTGTAAATACATGGAGTGATAAGGAATTGGGGGAATTTTTATAATGTTCACACCTATTCATGACAAAATTCTATAATGGAAGTACTGGATATGGTAATTGAAAAGTAAAAAATCCAGAGGGCTTGGCGTAACTCTTATTGATAATGTGAAAAGTGACAGCCACAGAAGTCCAATGACAGGTAGGAAGCTATAAGAGGAACCTTGATTAGAATATTCACCTCTCACTGCGCCCATGTGTAGTGAGGCCAACCTGATTAGAAGTTTCTGTATGCCTTGTGAGAGACAAGATAGTGATAGTCTTGATCATTCTTGAGAACTGACATGCATTCTGCAATCACATAGCAAGAAGCAATCTGCAGAATCTGTGCTAAAAAAACAAACAAGAATGATGTGATGTTGCTAACACATATAGAGGTGTGCAGGATTGATAAGCGATTCAGGAAGAATTATCAGGCACTGGCTGCATAAAAAAACAATGTTCTTGATCTCTGGCTCATGGAATATACCAGTTAAAAAGCTGAAGTAGAGACTAACAAAGATTATAAAAATAATACACAAACTTAATTGTTTTACCTTCCCCTCTCACACATGTATAACGAATCAATTACACCATCCTGTATTTGTTCGGGATGAGAAAGATTTCCTTCTTGGAGAAGTCGGGGGTGGGAGCAGAACACTGAAGGCTGAACTTTTACTCTAGAGACAAAGTTTATTTGAAAAGGAGATGTGTATTTCAGAAAGCATTGAGGTAATACTATTTGACAAGGGTTTTGTTGTTGTTAAGTACAAATTTGGATATGAAATACATAAACGTCAGATTTTCTTTGCATATCAGAGAAGCAGTAAGGGACAGTTCCAGATTTTGTGGAGGCTCTGTTAAGAATAAATACAACAAAATGTATTACTTTTACAAATTTTACACAAACCTACAATCATGTGACTCCTTGCAAGGGCTCCTTGTAAGTTCTTAGAAGGGATTTATCCAAGTGAGGTGTCGGCAACTTAAGCATCATTAGCTCCACAGTAAATCTGTCTTGGTAGCAGCAAACGAACTATGAGTTTTTATAAATATATGTGTATTATTATTATTCCTCTCTCTTCTTTCTACAGAAATGTTTCTATAATGAATAGGTTAAGTAATACTTGTATCTATTAGGTGGCAAAACAAAGGTATTCAGTTATTCAGAACAGAACATACTATTGCAGAGAAATTCATTCTCCTCTAAGTTTAAATGAAAAGTATCACTTTAACCAGGTCTTGATTGAAAATTACTTTAAACATGTCTTTTAAAACCTTGAAGACAAAGGTGTCATATGATGGCAGCAAAGCCATATGAACAGGGTGGCTTCAAGCCCCAGAATAAAAAAAGCCAAAATATCCTGGGGTTCAGAGATTGTGGAAGAAGATAACACCACTTCCCAGACACAGTTAACTCTGTAAGCTTCTCAGATGTAAACATTGTATCAGCTTTGAAAGAGGGTCTTTGATATGCATTACAGACTTCTCCTCACCTCTCCATATAACTGCCCTCTGATTATCTGAATGTAGTAGAATATTGATGTTTCTTGTTCTGCTTCTATAAGCCCACATCTCTCTCTCTTCCAATTCTGTTTAATCTTTCATGGTCCTAGTAGCTAAACTGTGTTTATAGCAACCTTTCTTGGCTGGTAGTAGTTAATATACTGAATGCTCTTGCCCAGATCCAGTCTTTAGCCAGGACGATGGAATAGGATCATCTCCCAACCAACTGCCTCCATCTTTCCCTTGGGAAAATGACATTGTCTTAGTCAATCTATGCTGAAACTGATGTTTCATGATTTCAGTCTATTGTGGAATCATAATTAATGTATAATTCTATATTTTATTACCTGAGTAATTTTATTTTTCCATTTACATGTAGTACAATATAATGTACCTAATTAAACTTTATTCTATGCATTTTTAATACTTTATAATTAATTAAAATTAATTATTAAATATTTTATGTATTTTATATGAAATGAAAACATTTTATATAAATGTTTATGTGAACCATTCCCATTTAAAATTCAGGGTTGTCATAGTCCTTATTTAGTTTTCATTTAATTAGTTTTTTAGAATCACACTTTATGATTATGCATACTAAAAATTACAAGTTTTCATATTCTCCCATTAACTGACTAAACAACTTGTCTTATATATTCCATCTTTTTTGCCTCGTACTTCACTGAACTGTGAAAACCTACTCAACTATTTGAAATGTATTTTGCAACATTTACTGATATAATCTGATATTCCAATCTGCCTGCTTACCATGAGATCATTCTCAAAGTTTCAGAGAGAGAAGATAGATAGCTATGGAGGATTTATACAGTATTTTATACTACTTCTTAAAAATTGTAATGTAAGACAATCTGCTCATACAATTTTGATGTTCTTCTTTTATAGTCAAGACTGAATTTAGGAAAACATACAGAAGTTTAATCTATCTAATTTTCATGTCCTGAATAACATTTTCTTCTTAACAATGGCTAAGCTAATATGCATACAAGTACTTCCACTGCAGTTAGAAATTCTATAAAATAGATATCCTCACAAACTTCTGTTTATATAGCATTTAGATCTTTTAATAATGATTCTGTAATTTTAGAAAGTACTATAACCATCATGTTAGAGATTTCTGTGGCAAAAATGGCTCACATCATTTAGAGGGATCAAGCAGTCGGACTTGGGCCCACCTTCTAGAAATGTGAGGTGTGTCTGCCCAGTAAACAATTATTAACTCCTCCATTTAAAGATTTACCAAACAATGTGAATGAAAGAGAAACATTTTGTAAAGAAAATGAAAACCAATGAACCAATGTATGTTAGATATTACAGAAGAAGAAAATTGTCAGGGGGTAGGGAAAAAGTGAAGCTTGGGGGTATAGATTTGAATTTTAAGTATCTCTAACTCACACTTGGTGTGAGCCAGTCATACCATTTTTTCTCTCTAGTACTTAGGCTCTTGGTATGTGGCATTCTGTGATTAAGCTCAATTAACACTTTTCAAAATATGTTCCATAATCCCTACAGACATGAAATGATCTATGAAAAAAAGGAAAGAAAAGTAAGGAAACAAGAAAGAAAAATAGAAAAGAAAGGAAAGAAAGAGAGAAAGAAATAAATAAAGAAAGAGAAAATAAAACAAGGAGGGAAGGATGGTGGAAGGAAAAAGGAAAAGAAATAAAAGGAAAGGAAAAGAACAAAAAAGCGAGGGTCTAAGGAAGTTTAGAGAGAGTACATGCTAAATCAATAGATTAACAGTGCATACTTAATGAGACTGAACAACTTGGCAGTAAGAAAATATCTTATACTGTTTTGAAAAATTACTTCTCAACACTTTTAATTGAAAAATACCTTCATACGCTCTTTTTATGTAATTTCTATTAATAAACCAAAGAAACACTACTCCAAACAACATATATTGGGAGATGCTTGTTTATAAGCTTCCTCTAGCTTTAATAGGAAATATGTTTTTCTGCAAGTGCTGCTCTTCAAAATTTCATTTTCTGATTTTAAAGATTCTGCATGAAAAATTTTCTTCTGTCTGATACTCCACTCTCCAGTTTTGCCTGCACAAATGTGGTCACTGCACTGGAGTTAGTCCAGCTCTTCAGAAGGATGAGCCACACACATGAGTCATCTGACTGGCCCCTGCTCTGGTCATCTTCCTGAAATGTGCTCCCTTGTCTTCTGCTAAGGACCCACATGTTCCAGTCTAACACATTCTCCTAGAGTTCACAGCAGTCTACAACTCTACTCAGGCTATAGTTAGGAGCACAGAGTCTGGGAAGCAAGGCTCCCCCGCCCCACTTCCACCACCATATCTAACCAGAGCTGAATTTGAGGTCTGCGTGAGAAAGAGCATTCCATTCTAAGAGGACATTAAAAAAAACAAGCTCTTTTGTAATCTTCCACAAATTCATAGATACTTAAGCTGCAAAGAAACAAAACAGCATCAAGAGGAACAACTACAACCAAAAATGTAACCCATAATTAGTATCCTCATACAGAACAATAGCTACAAAAAGATCTGTTGTAACAAGCTGAAAAAAAGTTCTTTCTCAATATTTATATGGAGCTTATATTTTGCCCCTGGCAGATTAGAACTCATGATGACTGACTTTAGCCTCTCACCTAGTACTACTGCTTTTCCAACTTTTCTGGAATTCCTCTCCAGTCACTTTTACTCCTTAAGGAAGCACAGTTTACTGTATATTACCTATATTAAATATATTATTTTGTGTAGAGCTAATACTTAATGAAAGTCTAAACCCTTCATTCAATAAAGTTTAATCTAAGAAAAAATATTTCATTAGTTGGAAATCTTCCTTTTTTTTTGGTACTTTATGTTCTGAAATACATGGGCAGGTCATGCAAGATGTTTACATAGGTACATACATAGCCAGGTGGTTTGCTGCCTCCATTCCCCCATCACCTATATCTGGCATTACTCCCTATGTTATCTCTCCCCAACCTCCCCACCCCACGCTGTCCCTCCCTCTGACAGATGCCAGTGTTTGATGCTCCCCTTCCTGTGTCCATGTGTCCTCATTATTCAACACCCATATATGAGTGACAATATGCAGTGTTTGATTGTTTGTTCTTGTGTCAGTTTGGTAAAAATTCTTGTGTCAGTTTGGTGAGAATGATGGTTTCTAGATTTATCAGTGTCCCTACACAGGACATGAACTCATCGTTTTTGATGGCTGCATAATATTCCATGTGTATATGTGCCACATTTTACTCGTCCAGTCTATCATCAATGGGCAGTTGGATTGGTTACAGGTGTTTGCTATTGTAAACAGTGCTGTAATAAACATACATGTGCATGTGTCTTTATAGTAGAACAATGTATTATCCATTGGGTATATACCACGTAATGGGATTGCTGGATCAAATGGAATTTCTATTTCTACATCCTTGAGGAATCGCCACATTGTCTGCCACAATGGCTAACCTAATTTACACTCCCACCAACAGTGTGAAAGTGTTCCTATTTCTCCACATCCTCTCCAGCATCTGTTGTATCCAGATTTTTTGATGATCCCCATTTTTTCATGTTTTTTTTTTTTTTTTTTTTTTTTTTTTTTTTTTTTTGCCTCATATATGTCTTCTTTTGAACAGTGTTTTTTCATATCCTTCACCCACTTTTGAATGGGTTTGTTTTTTTCTTATAAATCTATGTTAGTTTGCTGTAGATTCTGGATTTTAGCCCTTTGTCAGATGTGTAGATTGCACAACTTTTTTCCCATTCTGTTGGCTGCTGGTTCAATCTAATGACTGTTTCTTTTGCTGTACAGAAGCTCTGGAGTTTTATTAGATCCCATTTATCTATGTTGGTGTTTGTTGCCAATGCTTTTGGTGTTTTAGTCATGAAGTCCTTGCCTATGCCTATGTCCTGGACAGTTTTGCCAGGTTTTCTTATGTTTAAATCTTTAATCCATCTGGAGTTAATTTTAGTGTAAGGTGTCAGGAAGGGGTCCAGTTTCTGCTTTCTGCACATGGCTAGCCAGTTTTCCCAACACCATTTATTAAACAGATAATCCTTTCCCCATTGCTGTTTGTATCAGGTTTGTCAAAAATCAGATGGTTTTAGATGTGTGGCATTGCCTCCAAGGCCTCTGTTCTATTCCATTGGTCTATATTTCTGTTTTGGTAACAGTATCATGCGGTTTTGATTACCGTAGCCTTGTAGTATAGTTTGAAGTCAGGTAGCGTGAGGTCTCCAGCTTTATTCTTTTTGCTTAGGATTGTCTTGGCTATGTGGGCTCTCTTTTGGTTCCACATGGAGTTTGAGGTGGTTTTTTCCCATTTCCCTTAAGAAGGTCATTGGTAGCCTGATGGGGATAGCATTGAATCTATAAATTACTTTGGACAGTATAGCAATTTTTACGATATTGATTCTTCCTAACCATGAGCATGGAATGTTTTTCCATCTGTTTGTGTTCTGTCTTATTTTCTTGAGCAATGGTTTGTAGTTCTCCTTGAAGAGGTCCTTCCCATAACTTGTTCATTGTTTTCATAGGTATTTTATTCTCTTGTAGCAATTGTGAATGGGAGTTCACTCTTGATTTGGCTCTCTTTAAGTCTGTTATTGGTGTATAGAAATGCTTGTGATTTCTGCACATTGATTTTGTATCCTGAGACTTTGCTGAAGTTGCTTATTGTCTTATGGAGATTTTGGGCTGAGACGATGGGGTCTTCTAAATGTACAATCATGTCATCTGCAAATAGAGACAATTTGACTTCCTCTTTTCCTAATTAAATACCATTTATCTCTTTTGCTTGCCTGATTGCTCTGGCTAGAACTTCCAATAATATATTGAATAGGAGCAGTGAGAGAGGGCATCCTTGTCTAGTGCCAGATTTCAAAAGGAATGATTCCAGTTTTTGCTCATGCAGTATAATATTGGCTGTGGGTTTGTCATAAATAGCTTTTATTATTTTGAGATACGTTCAATCAATACCTAGCTTATTGAGAGTTTTTAGCATAAAGGGCTGTTGAATTTTGTTGAAGGCCTTCTCTGCATTGATTGAGATGATCACATGGTTTTTTTCTTTGGTTCTGTTTATGTGATGGATTAGGTTTATAGATTTACATATGTTGAACCTGCCTTGCATCCCTGGGATGCAAGGAAGCCTAGTCTATGGTGATGGATAAGCTTTTTGATGTGCTGTTGCATTCAGTTAGTCAGTATTTTGTTGAAGATATTTGCATTGATGTTTATTATGCATATTGGCCTGAGGTTTTCTTATATAGTTGTGTCTTTGCCAGGTTTTGGTATCAGGATAATGTTGGTCTCATAAAATGACTTAGGGAGGATTTCCTCCTTTTGTATTGTTTGGAATGGTTTCAGAAGGATTGGTACCAACTTCTCTTTGTAAGTCTGGTAGAATTCAGCTGTCAACCAATCTGGAACTGAAATTTTTTGGTTGGTATGCAAACAATTGTTGCCTCAACTTCAGCCTTTGTTATTGGTCTATTCAGGGATTCAACATCTTCTGGTTTAATCTTGGGAGGGTGTAGGTATCAGGAATTTATCCATTTCTTCCAGGTTTACTGGTTTATGTGCATAAAGTTGTTTGTAGTAATAGCTGATGGTAGTTTGTATTTCTGTGGAATCAGTGATGATGCCCCCTTTATCATTTTTTATTGTGTCTATTCGATTCCTCTCTCTTTTCTTTTCTATTAGTCTGGCTAGCAGTCTGTCTATTTTGTTGATCTTTTTCAAAAATCACCTCCTCGATTTATTGATTTTTTTAAGGGATTTTGTGTCACTATCTCAATTAGTTCTGCTCTGATATTAGTTATTTCTTGTCTCACTACAACCCCTGTCTTCTGTGTTCAAGCAATTCTCCTGCCTCAGTCTCCTGAGTAGCTGGGACTACAGGCGTGCACCACCACACCAAACTAATTTTTGTTCTTTTTATAGAAATGGGGTTTCACCATGTTGGCCAGGATTGTCTTGATCTTCTGCCCTTGTGAGCTGCCCACTTCAGCCTCCCTAAGTGTTGGGATTACAGGTGTGAACCACCATGCCTGGCCAACTAGTTATATTTTATACCATGTAACATGCCCTCTGCAGTTGATGGATCTTAGGGCTGAATTACCCTAAAGCAGCAAATCCATATTCTATAAAACACTTTGGAAGACAATCAGACTCTAATCTTCAGTGTTGAGATATAGTTAACTGTTGAAGCTGAGGCTGGAAGAATGTGCTGGTCTCACAGAAAGCCAAAGTTGTGAGGAATAAGAAGTTGTGAGACAGAGAATTCACCCAGGTTAGAAAGGGATGATGGCTATTCTTAGTGAGAGTAGATAAGAAAGAAGAAGAGGAAAGATGAAAAAAACAAACAAATAAAAACAGAAAGGCACAGAAAAAAGAAAAAGAAAGAAAGGTACATAACAAGTAGCCAAGTCTGGAATGCCTCCATTCCTAAAGGCTTCTGTTCCACTTTCTGTGACAGCAATTCCACTTCTCATTCGATATCCCTGCTGTTAGTGTTGCTCTCCATATGTTCCTTCATAACTACATAACCCCTTATGTGTGGTATTTTCACTGAGTTTCCGTTCCATATTAATGAGTGGACCAAACTGAGGAATGTATCACAAAATGATTACTTACTTGACTAAATAATTCACTCTGGAGCTGATTTGAAAATAGTTTGCTCTTATGGTATATTAAGATTTTAACTGACACAAGAAGAGAAAGTGAAATACCGCATGTTCTCACTCATAGGTGGGTGTTGAACAATGAGAACACATAGACACAGGGAGGGGAGCACTACACACAGGGGTCGGTTGGGGGGAATAGGGGAGGGACAGTGGGGGGTGGGGAGTTGGGGAGAGATAGCATGGGGAGAAATGCCAGATATAGGTGAAGGGGAGGAAGGCAGCAAATCACACTGCCACGTGTGTACCTAGGCAACTATCTTGCAAATTCTTCACATGTATCCCAAAACCTAAAATGCAATTTAAAAAAAAATTTACTTTAAAAATGTACTTGACATGCAATTTGTTAAAATTAAGTGTTGCATTCTTTTAGTTTGCCTTCCAGAAATTTGAAGAATAAAAAAATACAGTCTCCAAAAATGTACTAGTCTATTGCTAGACAAAACAGCCTTGGGCTGACCTTACCTTTGAGCTGGGGAAATGTGGTCTTTATATATATGCTGTTTTTCTGACTGGTTAAGTCAGGGAAAGTTGAAATGACAATTTCCTACATGTTAAACAAGACTGTTAATTGGTTCACCAATTTATTATTAAATAAATATGAACCCTATTTCTAGTTTACAAAATACCTGTAAAGGGCTTTAGATGAAAAATTATTAAACACTTCAAAATCACTGTTATTAAATATAATAATTTGTTCCCATTTTTAAATTTTTATACTAGTTTGATTTATGAAGTCACAATTATATTCTGAAAATGAATTATAATATCCTCCAGTACTTTTCTTTCTTTTACGAAAATAAAAATGTACATTTGGTAAGGTCACATATCTCACCAACAAGGCAGAGGTACTGACATACTGATCACAATCAGCATCAAAATTTGCCTAGAAGCAGGGGTTCCGTTCTCCTAATTGACCTGCCAGTTTGAAATCTTTTCTTGGCAATTGTGACTTCCTACAGAGTTGAAAATATTGTCCACCTTGAGCTCAGATAGCATATTTAGTCTTAGACAACATGTTGTTCAAAATAATACCTCTTCATGAGAGAGAAAAAAAATATCTATTTTTAATGAAACAATCAAAACTATTGAATTCAGTATTTTGAATAGGCATTCAACATTTTGAATACATATTGACATATCACAGAGTTGTTATTTCTGAGGACATTTAAGTAGCTGTTTAATTAAAGTATAAATTTACGTGGAGAGTAAATTTTCTTTTCTATAAGAATTATTAATAATTAATCAATTAGTGTGATAAACTAATCTATAAGATGTTTCTATGTAGAAAAGGTGGACTTACAACTTTGCTTCTCAATGCATTTCTTCAGTCTGGGTCTTCAAACACCATGAGAAGTTTCAAAAGTGTCTTCATGATATACCTAGCTGCCATACTACTAGCTATGATAGCAGATATAGTTGGTGACTGGCTGTTTGGTACGCTTCCCTACCCTAGAGCTAGCTCTGTGTGCAACTTCAGCAGAAACTCTTGGAATCTATAGGAGTAACTTTCATGCCCTTCAAGTTATGGGTCTCATTTAAAAATTTGTCAGGGCACAGTAGCCCATGCCTATAAACCTAGCACTTTGGGAGACTGAGGTAGGAGAATTGCTTGAGCCAGGAGTTTAAGACCAGCCCGAGCAACAAAGAATGACCCCACATCTACAAAAAATTAAATAAATAAATACATACATACATACATACATGTGCATAGTAGTGTGTACCTGTAGTCTCAGTTATTTGGGAGGCTGAAGTGGGAGGATCACTGGAGCCTAAGAGTTTGAGGCTGCAGTGGCCATTATTGAACCACTGAACTTCAGCCTGAATAACTTCAGCCTAATATACGTATTTGAGACATGAACTCACTCTGTTATTCAAATATGCGTGTTTGTGTGTGTGCATGTGTGTGTATGTACATATATATATACACACTTATACATATACATACACACACAAATATATATATGTGTGTGTATGTATATATATACACATACTACACATGCACACATTAATATATCAGGTCCACAATCTACGTTTACTATACACTACTGTGTTATATATTCCTGAATGAATAAAATCTGTAAAACCCAAAGTGACACCAGCAAGATGACCAGCTAGAGTTACCTGGTGCTTGTTTCCATTAAAAGATAGAACCAAAACAACAAATAAGCAATTGTATTTCTACTAGATTGACCAAAGAAATAAAATGAAGAGCACAGGGTGCTCCAGAAACAGACCACAAATAAAATAATTTTATGAAATCTCTGAAAAGAAATTCAATATAATGATCATAAGGAAATTCAGAGAATAAAAGGAAACTCAGACAAACAAGCCAGTAATATCAGAAAAATAATTCATTAACAGAATGAGAAATTCAACTAAGGACTAGATGTCATAAAAAGAAACAAACAGAAATATTGAAACTTAAGAATTCAATGTGTGAAATAAAAACTATATTTGAGAGCCTCAACAATTTACTAGCTCAAGCAGAATGAATAATTTCCAAACTTAAAATCAGGCTTTAAAAATAATCCAGTCAGAATGAAGAATGGAAATAAGAGTATAAAACAATGAATAAAGCCCACAGGACTTATGGGATGTCATTAATTGAACAACTTTTCACATTATAGGAGAACGAAAGGAAGAACCCATGAAAGAAGGCACACACCTATTTAACAAAATAAAAGCTGAAACATCCATATTGAGAAATATCACAGATTCTCAAGTTGATTAAACCACAAAACATTATCAAATTTTAATAAAACTGTCAAAGACAGAAAAAGAGGTAATTTTAAAAGCTTTAAGAGAAAATTGTCAACTCACATATATAGAAATCTCCACTAGACTGTCAGTAGATTTTCCAGCAATGACTTTGCAGAGCAGGAGATAATGACTTAATATAGTCAAAGTGCTAAAAGCAAAAAGCAATCGTCAGTCAAGAATAGTAGGTTTAGCAAGTCTGTCCATCAGAAATCAAGAAAAAATGAAGACCTCCCCAGAAAAGCAAAACACGAGGAACTTCATCACCAGTAGACAAGCCTTAAAAAAAATGCTTAATGGGGTGGTACAACTGGAAACAAAATAACAATAATTACTATCATAACAACACATGAAAATATAAACCTTACCAGTTGAGGCAAATTTATTAATGAAGCTCAGAATAGCCTGGGGATGTGATGGTGTTATGTAAATCTCTTCATCTTTTAGTATGACAATATAAAGTCAAAAATAGTCAAAAACAATAACACATAATATACTTGAAAAAAAGTAAATTAGGGCAACAAAAATATAAATTGTAGGGAAAATAAAAAATAGTCTATTTTTATGTGACCAAATTTTAGTTGCTACCAGCTTTAAATAGCGTATTACAACTGGAAGTCTCTTTATGTTAGCTCCATGGTAACCAGAAGGAAAAACATCACGACAGATAACAAAATGAGAAGGAGAAAGGAAACAAAGCTTAGTATCACAGAAAACCCCCAAACTACAGAGATAAAAAATAGAAGGAAAAATAACTCGCTAAGGATTTACAAAAGAAACAGAAAATAATGAATAAAATGGCATAGATATATAAGGAGTAAGCATGGCATGGATAGATAAGAAGTCCTGATATATCAATGACAGACAGCTTTGAATATAAATAAATTAAAGTATCAAATTAAAATATATTGAATAAATAAATGGATAAAAATACAAGACAGGATTAGTCATATTTAGATAAAATAGACTTTAAGAAAAATGATAAAGGATCAATTCAACAAGATGATATAACAATTGTAAGTGTGTATGAACCACAAAACACCCTATATAGATTCAAAGTGGACCTAATAGACATTTACAGTACAGCTGCAGATACATATTTTTCTGAACTACACATGGAACATTCTCCAAGATAGATCACATGTTAGGCCACAAAACATGTTTTTTAAAGAAAGAGATTAATCAACTATCTTTTCTGAATACTATGATTTAAAACCAGAAAACAACAAGAATAAGAACTTCTGAAACTATACAAATACCTGGAAATAAATCAACATGTTCTTAAAAAACTGATGCTACAATGAAGAAATTAATTAAAAGAGAAATTTCAATGTTCCTTGAGACAAATAAGAAGAGAAACACATTATACCAAAGCTTGGTGTACACAGAAAAAGCAGTTCTAAGAAAGAAGCTAATCGAAATAAATATTTATATCAAAAAAGAAGAAAGATTTCTAATAAGCAGCCTAATAATACACTTCAAAGAAGCAGAAAAACAGAAACTAAATATAAAATTGTTAGAAGGAAAGAAATAATAAAATTCAAAGTATAAATAAACAAAATAGAGACTAAAAATAATCAAAATTTCACTAAATGAAGAGATGTTTTCTTGAAAAAACAAACAAAATATTCAGATGTTCACTTGACTAAAAAGTAGAATATTTAAAAAGATAAGATCAGAGATGTAAAAGGACACATTACAACTGATACCACAAAAAAAAAGAGTCATAAGAGGCTACTAGGAACCATTACATGCCAACAAATATAAAAACATGAAAGAAATATATAAATATTGGAGCACATACCACCCTCTAAGTTTAAATTATAAAGAAATTGAATATCTGAAAATATCATTAATGAGTGAAGATAATGAATCAGTAAATAAAAAGCCTTCCATCAAAGAAAACCCAGGACCTGAGAGATTCATTGCTGGATTCTGTCAAACAATTAAATAATTGATACCAATTTTCCTTAAACTATTTCAGAAATTTGAAGAGAAGTGAAATCTTCCGAATTCATTTCATGAGGTCAACATTTCCCAGACTCCAAAACCAAACAAGGACATAACAATGAACAAATAAGCAAAAAACTACAGGCTAACATCTTTGCTGAACATAGATACAAAAATTCTTAAGATGCTAGTAAAGTGAATTCAACAGAACATTAAAAAGGTCATTGTGATAAAATGGAATTCAACCTAGGAATGCAAGTTTGTTCAAACATTTGCAAATAAATATATGTCATACATGACATTAGCAGAAAGACAAAAAATATATCATCATTTCAATAGAGAAAAGCTGTTGAGAAAAGTCAACATCTCTTTAATATTTAAAACTCTACAAATTGGGTATGGAAGATACCTAATAAAAGTCCTATATAACAAATCCACTACCAATATTACATTACATGAAAAAAAAAAACCTGTAAATGTTTCCTCTAAGATTAGGAGCAAAACAAGAATGCTTGCTTTCAATACTGGTATTCAACATAATACTGAAAGTCCTAATCAAAGCAATTAGTTAAGAAAAAGATACAAAAGCCATCCTAATAGGAAATTAGAAAGTCAAATTATTCTTGTTTGCAGATAGCATGATCTTATACAGGTATACCTTGTTTCATTGTGCTTTGCAGATAATTCATTTTTTACAATTTGAAGGTTTGTGGCAACTGTGCGTTCAGCACATCTATTGACACAATTTTTCCAAAAGCATGTGCTCACTTTATGTCTCTGTGTCAGCAATTTTTAGTAATAAAGTATATTAGATTAAGATATATACATTGTTTTGTAGATATGTTATTGCACCCTTCGTAGACTCTATAGTGAAAACATAAATATGATATGCACTTGGAAAATGAACAATTTGTATGACTCACTTTATTTTGATATTCACTTTATTGCAGTCATCTGGAAATGAACCCACAATATCTTCAAGGTATTCCTGTATATAGACAATTCTCAAGACTACATTAGGAAACTGTTAAAACTAATAAACAAATTCAGTAAAGGTGCAGGGTATGAAATCAACAAATAAGATCTAGTAATATTTCTATATGCAAATAGTGAATTATCTCAAAAAAATCATAAAAATAACTTCATTTATTATAGCCACAAAAAATAAGATGCATAGGAATAAGTTTAACCAAGAAGGTGAAATATCTGCACACTGAAAATTATAAGACTGATGAAAAAAACTGAAGACATAAATAGATGGAAAGGTATCTTCTTTTCATGGACTGGTAGAATTAATATTGTTAAAATGGTCACACTACCCAAATAAACTATGTATTTAGTACAGTTTCTACCAAAAGACCCATGACATTCTTCACAAAAATAGGAAAAAAAAAATTCTAAAATTTATATAAAACCACAAACAAAACAATCCACAAGAAAAAGATAAAAGCTGGAGGCATCATATTACCTGACTTCAAAATATAAAGCTATAGAAAACAAAACAGCATGACATAAAAATTGACCCATAGACCAATGTAATATCATAAAAGCCCAGAAAGAAATGTTTGCACCTATAGCCAACTAATTTTGACAAAGGTGTCAAGAGCACACATTGGATAAAGACATTCTCTTCAATAAATTGTACTGTGAAAATTGGGATGTCCACATGAAGAAAGTGAGGCTAGATTCCTACCTCTCATCATATACAAAAATTAACTTGAAATGGATTAAAGACTAAAATGTAAAATGCAAAGCTACAAAACTACCAGAAGAAAACAAAGGGGAAATGCTTCATGACAATGAGATAGGGAAGAATTTTTTAAATAAGACCTCAAAATCACAGGCAACAAAAGCAATAATAGATATGGCACAGAATAGGAGAAGATAATTATAAACACTATATTCTACAAGGGGTTAATATTCAGAATATACAAACAATCTAGGCCAGGCATGGTGGTTCATGCCTGTAATCCCAGCACTTTGGGAGGCCAAGTCAGGTGGATCACCTGAGGTCAATCAAGAGTTCAAGACCAGCCTGGACAAAATGGTGAAACCCCATCTCTGTCAAAAAGTACAAATATTAGCTGGGCGTGGTGGCACTGTAATCCCAGCTACTCAGGAGGCTGAGGCAGGAGAATCGCTTGAACCTGGTAGTGGAGTTTGCAGTGAGCTGATATCCTGCCATTGCACTCCAGCCTGAGTGACAAGAGGGAAACTCTGTCAAAAAAAAAAAAAAAAAAAAAAAAATCATCATGATGATGATCATTTAATGATAGAAAAAAAAAAAAGAAACCCCACAAATAATAAGGTTAAAATGGGGGGAAAATGCCTTAATAGACGTTCCTTAATAGAAGAAAAACAAATGGCTAAGACATATGTGGGGAAATGCTCAACATTACTAATAATCAAGGAAATGCAAATTAAAACTACAATGAGATACTACTTTAGTTAGAATAGCTATTATCAAAAAAAAAAAAAAAAAAAACAAGAAAAAGAAAAAGAAAACAGTTATTGCTGAGAAAATGAAAAAAAAAAAAGGAAGACAGACTATTGGCAGAAATGTAAGTTAGCAGAGTCATTATGAAAAATAAGATGTACATTCCTCAAAACATTCAAAATAGAATTAAAATACAATCTAGTAATCTCACCACTGAATTTAGAGCCAAAGGAAATGACACCAATATATTGAAAAGATAGCCATAGCCACGATTTGAAATCACACTAAGTCTTTAAGAATACATGAATGGATAAAGAAAATATGCTATATGTACGGAATGGAATAATATTCAGTCATGAAAAATAATAAAATCTTGGCATTTTTGACAATATGAATGAAGCTGGAGACCATGGTGTTAAGTGAAATAAGTCAGACACATACAGTTTGATCTCAAGTGTATGTAAAATCCACGTCCCACCCAAACCTCTCCCAAGAGTTGCTACGATAGAACCAGAGTAGAACCAGAATAATAGTTACCTGGTAGACACTAGATATGACAGAATGTGGAATGAAGAGTGGAGAGGGGTTAGTCAATGGGTGCAAAGTTACAATTAGAAAGGAGGAATACATTCTCATATTGTATTGCCCAGTAAGGTGCCTATGGTTGATAGTAAAATACTATACATCACAAAATAGCTAGAAGGAAGGAAATATCTTCATCACAAAAGAAATAATAAACATATGGAATGGTGTATACACTAACTGCCCTGATTGAGTCAGTATACAACACAGACATGTATCGAAACATCAAATCCTATCCCATAGATAGATACAGTTGTAATGTGCCAATTTAAATAATTTAAAAAATCTGTAGAGCTTACAATGTACTTCTTTTATTTACCAGTTCTTACCCAGAGTTATATAAAAATATATATTTTTTTACCTTAGCCTAGGTATATTCCCTTTTAAAGCTTTGTTATGGATATTTAGCTCCATAGTAATAGTGACAAATTTCAAGGTTTATATTGCATCCACAACTAGGGCAAAGCCAGAGACTTCTGTCTGAGACCCAAACTGTAAAGTGGCTCTGGAGCCCTTGGATGCTACAGATCATTTCAAAAGGTAGTAATTACGATAAAGGCTGCTTGTTGTCTTCTTCCATCTGCGAATTTTCAATTACACCCATAGGTTCAATAATTTCTCTCTGTGGAGCTAGAAAGTAACAAGAATCTCACGAGCTCCTCTCAGAATACAGAGTGGTTTCCTGAAGTGTCTCTGAACCCTCATGTTTCCTGTAGCACCAAGCTCCACCTTTAGATGAAACCTAAAGGCCACCTAACAGATTAAAAGATGATTATGGTTTAATCTTAAACCGTATATAGATCATTGATTTTCTTTTTCTTTTTTTTTTTTTTTGAGAGAGAGTCTGACTCTATCGCCAGGCTGGAGTGCAGCGGCGCGATCCCGGCTCACTGCAAGTTCCGTTTTCCGGTTTCAAGCAGTTCTCCTGCCTCAGCCTCCTGAGTAGCTGGGACTACAAGCCCACACCCCCACTTTCGGTTAATTTTTTTTTTTTTTTTTTTTTTGAGACGGAGTTTCACTCTTGTTACCCAGGCTGGAGTGCAATGGCGCGATCTCAGCTCACCGCAACCTCCGCCTCCCGGGTTCAGGCAATTCTCCTGCCTCAGCCTCCTGAGTAGCTGGGATTACAGGCACGCGCCACCATGCCCAGCTAATTTTTTGTATTTTTAGTATAGACGGGGTCTCACCATGTTGACCAGGATGACCTCGTGATCCACCCGCCTCGGCCTCCCAAAGTGCTGGGATTACAGGCTTGAGCCACCACGCCCGGACCTTCAGCTATTTTTTTTTTTTTGTACTTTTAGTAGAGATGGGGTTTCACCATGTTGGCCAAGATGAGTTCAATCTCTTGACCTCGTGATCTGCCCCCCCCCCCCCTCGGCCTCCCAAAGTGCTGGGATTACAGGCGTGAGCCACCGTGCCCGGCCAGATTTTTTTAAATCTATTTTTTTTTTTTTTCTGATAAGGCAGAGACCTGGAGTAGGGGTTGAAATATTTATTCATTCATCCTTGTGCAGGTAAATCACCTTGATTTCTTTTAAGACCAAAAAGTTACGGTGTTATTAACTCCATCCTCAATCTAGTAGTGAACATGGATTTAGATTTGTCCAATCACAGCATGTTATCACTGTAACCTCTAGTTACAGTGATTGGTTCAGGGAAGAATACATGAGTTACAAAGAGCCAGTAACATACATTATGAGAACATTTTCTCATATTGTTGAACAAAAGGAATATTTTATAGTCCCTCCCTCCCTCCCTCCCTCCCTCTCTCCTCCTCCTCCTCTCTCTCTCTCTCTCTCTCTCTCTCTCTCTCTCTCTCTCTCTCTCTCTCTCTTGTTCTCACTGTCTCGCGCACTCTAGCACTCTCTTTATTCTTTCAACTCTCTATTCTATTGTTTTTGGTGTTGTTTGTGTGTGGATTTGGAACAAGTAAACATGAGTCTAGACTGTTGACAACAATATTTATCCCCAAAGGGGAACATTCTTAAGAATATAGCTAAGGTAGAGCAAGCCAAGAGATGAAGAAAAATCAGATCTTAGTAACATTGTTTAAGCCTATAGATCCAGCCTGGCATAAAGTCAGTTCTTCTTTTAGACTTTTATGATATTTCAACCAGAATGTTCCCTTTGTGCCCAAAACGTTTAAGAATTTATTTTTGAACTTACAACATGACAAGTCTTAATTTATACTAGCTACAAACAGGATTATGATTTTCTGGCTGAAAGCTGAAGACAAGTTAGGTTTCCTTATCGTGGTTTCTAACCTTTAGCCTCAGGAACATTTGTATCTGATATCATATCTAGAAGTAAATACAAATTTATAGACTGCCAAATAGAACTGATTTAACTGCCGTAAACTAATACTTGAACTAATATTGTCTCTAGATGAGCCACTGAGATCATATTTGGCTGAGGGTGCAAAACAGCAACAACAATTAGGTATCTATGAAAACTAATGCCAAGTAGCCCCAGTAGCTGCAAGATGGCAGATAACCTCCCACCACTACATTCATTAGCTACTGTGATGAATGCCAAGCCAGAAAGGAAAGAATGATGACTGAATAATTCTCTATCATTTCTAGTCTGCCAATAACTACATGTACAAAAGCAAAATAAATAACACATCTGATTTTTGGCAAGTGAGTCAGTGCTTTAAATATTCCTCCTTAAGTAGTAGAAAGCATGTGTACATTGGCAGGGATAAGCTTTGCTTTACTCTGCCTCGAAACCAGCTGTGTTTATGTTAGCTCTAGAAACCCCATTTTAAGGAGCACTTGATTGAATATACTTTTCACTCAGATGAATCATTAGCATTAATGAAAACCTATAAATCTTCTACACATTTCAAATGAAATTGCCACAAATACTTAGCCACTGGACTAGACAGGATATGCTTTGTGGGATCCATGATGGAAACTTAAATTTGGGAAAAAGAGTAAAAACTGTCAGTTGTTATGCCCACAATTGTAGATTGGACTTAATGTACTTGAAGGGATAGGGGGTATAGTCAAGTGACTTTTATTTGGTGAAAAGTTGGCAAAAAAAAGCATGATTCTATTCAACTTGTTCCAACCCACATTGGAGACTAAACTAAGCTACAGTTACCACAGGAGCCTTAGAATAAAATCAGTGGCTGTGTTTTTGCTAATGCCTGAACAACACAAGGTCTACCAGACTGTACAGAATTTGTGTAACTGTATAGATTAGAGAAGGTTTTGCCTCCATTCCTTAGCCATGGATTCATTGTGTCCCAATTCCATTTCCCTGTTCTATTCCTATCATTAGCATAAAAGCCTCTTGGGTTAATTTCTTTTTGTAGATAGATAGATAGATAGATAGATAGATAGATAGATAGATAGATAAAGAGAGATAGAGAGAAAGAATGTGTATGTATACATTTATATACAATATACATTTAAACATTTATATATATATACACATATACATTTATGCATATACATATATAAAGCTTCCATCATGTTAAACAGTTTTGTCTTATATAATACTTTAAATTTGTTTAATTAGAGATATAATCCAGGAGCCAAATGGGAGGGGCCTTGTCAAAGGCTTTCACATAACAGAAAAACATACAATTACAACAAAAAGGGTCACAGTTGGCTGCAGAGCTTGGCAGATCTGACGCTTTTTTATTTTCTTGGGTGTGATAAAAGGTACCTGAACACATTTTATTTTATTATACTCTATAGAGAGATTATAATTTTTTGAAATATTATTGAGGTTTCACAATTTATACTATTTTTCAAGAGTTAAAATAATCAGATAGCTGATATATTTAGATATGAGTGGGGCCTACATTTGAAATAAAGTTATGCCATATGCACATCGTTTGATTTATTTAAGGTCTTTTATTCATTGTAAGCCAGCTGTTCAATGAAGAGATGAATTAAATTTTCAGTTAACTGGAATATTATTATTCATAACCCCATCACATGCAAGATATTTTGCTAGGCACTTTAAGGGCATACAAAGATACCGACTATACCATGCCTCTCAATTTGCATTCCAGTTAGTAAACAAGTGCTGGACACTGAAAATATAACAATGATTGCTGCAGTGATTGAAGCTACTGCCAGTGTTTGAAAGAGAGAAGTGATGCAAATGATTTTCAGTGTGAAGAAAATCCCACATCCCTGCAAATTTTGAATGTCTGACTGGAAATGTAGTTTTAATATCCATCTAGAATTACATGAGTCTGAACCTCTGTTTACATATGTACACAATTCAGATAGATTTTGTTTCTATTGAATGTTCTACTTTAATATATGAATTAAGAAATTACTGAACTTTTTTTTTCCTGAACTTTATCAAGACAAGTTTACCTTCTCAGAAACAAAAACCCCAAAGGAAATAGCAGTATTAGACCTGCCAAAATCATACATTTCTATCATTCTGCATTTGTGCAGGATGTGCAGATCATTCACAGGATATGCATGTGTGTGCACACACACATAGATCTCTATTTGAAAGTGCCCAGTAGTATAAAAAACTCAAAAATTGTTATTTAAATTTTTGATATTATATTCTATAGTGCTTCCTATAAATTGAATTTACAGCCCTTTAACCAAGAATTTTGTATTCCTGATGAAGTAAAGTAGACAAAGAGTTCAGGTGCAGTGGCTCACATCTGTTATTCTAACACTTTGGGAGGCTAAGGCAGGCAGATCACTCAAGCTCAGGAGTTTGTGAGCAGCCTGAGAAATATGGTGAAGCCCTATCTCTACAAAAAATACATTAAAAAATTAACCTGGCCTAGGGGCACCAGCCTATTGTTCCAGCTACTGAAATGGTAGGCTTGCTTGAGCCTGGGAGGCAGAGACTGCAGAGAGCCAAGATTCAGCCACTTCACTCCAGCCTAGGTGACAGAGTGAGACACTATCTCAAAAAAAAAAAAAAAAAAAAAAAAAAAAAAAAAACACAAAAAGTCCAAAGTTAAATGACAATTTTACAATGAAAGTTGGCAAAGTGATAGAATATTTTCTCCAATTCAGCAGTTTGTAATTGTTTTGCCCAGTTAATTTATTCAATTAAGATTATTTCCCATTTTTCTGTTTCTTATTATATAATAACCTGACTGTTCCATAAATATCTATCTTAACATTTTTTGTTCTGTTTCAAATTTATTTGCAATTCAGGGGTTCAAGTACAGGTTTGTTATAATGGCATCTTGCATGACGTCCAGCTTTTGTGTATGATTGAACCTGTTATCCAGTTAGGAGCATAGTACTCAATAAGTAGCTTTCCAACGCTTGTCCCTCTCCCTCTCTTCACTTCTTGTCAACCCCAGTGTCTGTTGTGCCCATCATCTTTATGTTCCTGTGTATCCAATTTAATGCTTATTTTTGTATTAATATGTAACAAAATCTCTTCTCACTGATTTTTTTATAGCTCATGTACACAATAGCTTCTAATCTTTCCTTCTCAAACTTAATTAATGTAAAAAAGGAGAATGAATCAAATTCAAACTTAATTATTGTACATAGGTGAATGAATCAGAATACTTCATTGAGCTTCCTACTGTAGTCATGCTTAAATATTTAAATATTAAAATATAGAGAAGATCCAAGAAGGCCCTTTAGGAGCAGCTCAGGATTGCAGCTCCTAGTGAAAGCACAGAGGGTGAGTGGACGCTGCATTTCCAGGAAGATCTTTATTGTCCACAGACTAGGAGATTCCCAGATGGAGGAGCCCCATGGGTCACCAGTGCGGCTGTTTTGGCCAGCATGGCTGTTTCACCTGGCGTGACTGTTTGGCCAGTGCCCCGGCATGGTGGTTCTGTGTACAAAATACACTGGTCTGGTTGCCCTTTTAAGTTGGCAATTGGAGCTCCAAGAAGGCAGATTTGCCCATTCATCTGATTAAATAGGGGTCTGAAATGGAGCCAGACCAGGAGATTCCCGGGCAGCGCCGTTGTTTCAGCCAGTGCAGTGGGTCGCTGCACGGGAAATCACACAGATCCCTGTGCCCTTTCAGCAGGTGACTGGAACACCTGGGAGAGAGCCAACCATTCAACTTAAAAAAAAAAAAAAAAGGCTCTGAGGCAGGGAGCCAGGTGACCAGGCTTGGTGGGTCCCATCCCCACAAAAACAAAACAACAAAAAAAGAGCAATTGGAAACACTTGGGGTTGAGAGTTTCCCAGAAAGCACAGCTAAACATGGCATGGCATGATCCAGCTCTATGGGGGAGGGGCGTCCACCATTACCAAGGCACTCCACCCCTATGGAGGTAGTCCGCCATTGCTGAGGCAGGCTGCTGTTGCTGAGGCAACCCACCATAACAGAGAGACTCTGCTATTACAGAGGCGGGCCACAATTGCTGGGGCAGTTTTAACCACACCCATATAAACAGGACTGCAGGGAAGTTCACAGGGCAGCAGGGCGGAGCCCACAGCAGTTCAGCAAAGCCTCTGCAGGCAGACAGTGACTAGGCTGCCTCCTTGCTGGGCAGGGCAGCCCTGAAAAAAAAAGGAAGCAGCACAACGGATACTCATGAATAACTCCCCAAGACAGAGCACCTGGGGAAAAAAGAGGGTTTATGAGTTCTGCTGCAGCAGACTTAAAAATGTACCTGCCTAGCATCTCTGAATGAAAAACAGAGCTCACAGCTCAGCACTTGAGCTCCTATAAAGAACAGACTGTATCCTCAAACAGCTCCCTGACCCCATATATGCAAAGAGTCACCTCATAAAGGACTGATCAGACTGATATTTGGAGGGCATCATTCAGGGACAATTATAGCAGAAGAAGAAACTGATAGCAACCCTTACTGTTCTGCAGCTGCTGCATGTGATCCCCAGGCAAGCAGAGCCTGGAGTGCACCTCAGAAGTCCTACAGGAGAGGGACCAGACTGTTAGAAAAAAAAAAAAAGTAAGAAACAGAAATAAATTCATCATCAACAATCTGGATGTCCACTCAGAGACCCAATCTGAAAATCAGCAATGACACAGACGATAGGTGGATAAATCCACAAAGATAGGAAGAAACCTGCGAAAAAAGGAAAAAAACACCTGAAACCCAAATACCTCTCCTTCTAAAAGGGATCAGAATACCTCACCAGCAAGGGAACAAAGTTGGATCGAGAATAAGTGTGATGAAATGACAGAATCAGACTTCAGAAGGTGGGTAATGAGAAAATTCTGTGAGCTAAAAGAACATGTTCTAATTCAATGCAAAGAAACAAAGAACCTTGAAAAAAGATTTGAAGAAATGATAACAAGAATGGACAACTTAGAGAGGAATATGAGTAAATTGAAGGAGGTGAAAAACACAAGACAAGAACTTCATGAAACAGGCAGAAGTTTCAACAGCTGAATTGAACAAGCAGAAGAAAGGATATCAGAGGTTGAATATCAACTCAATGAAATAAAATGAGAAGGCAAGATTAGAGAAAAAAGTGCAAAAAGGAATGAACAAAGTCTCCAAGAAATGTGGCAGTATCTGAAGAGACCTACTCTACATTTGGTACGTGTACCTGAATGTGAGGAAGAGAATGAATCCAAGCTGGAAAATACTCTCCAGGATATTATCCAGGAAAACTTTCTCAAACTAGCAAGGCAGGCTAATATTCAAGTCCAGAAAATACAGAGAACACCACAAAGATATTCCTCAAGAAGAGCAACCCCAAGGCACATAATTGTCAGATTCAACACGGTTGAAATGAAGGAGAAAATGCTAAGGGCAGCCAGAGAGAAAGGTCAGGTTACCCACAAAGGGAAGCCCATCAGATTCACAGCAGATTTCTCAGCAGAAACCCTACAAGCCAGAAGAGAGTGGCAGCCAATATTCAACGTCCTCAAAGTAAAGAACTTTCAACCCAGATTTCATATCCAGCCAAACTATGCTTCATAAGTGATGGAAAAATAAAATATTTTGTGAACAAACAAGTACTCAGAGATTTTGTCACCACCACGCCTGCTTTACAAGAGCTCCTGAAAGAGGCACGACACATAGAAAGGAATAACCACTACCAGCCACTCCAAAAACATACCAAACAGTAATGAGCATAAACAAAATGAAGAATGTGCATCAACTAACAGGCAAAACAGCCAGGTAGCATGAAAATGGCAGTATCAAATTCACACATAACAATATTAACCCTAAATGTGAATGGGCTAAATGCACCAATCAAAAGACACAAACTGGCAAATTGGATAAAAAGCCAAAACCCATCAGTGTGCTGTATCCCAGAAACCCATCTCACATGGAAAGATACACAAAAACTCAAAATAAAGGGAAGGATAAAGATTTACCAAGCAAATGAAGAACAAAAAAATAAAAGCAGGAGTTGCAATTCTCATCTCTGATAAAATAGACTTTAAAGCAACAAAGATCAAAAGAGATAAAGAAAGACATTACATAGTAGTAAAAGGATTAATACAACAAGAAGAGCTAACGGTCCTAAATATATATGGACCCAATACAGGAGCACCCAGATAAATAAGGCAAGTTCTTAATGACTTACAAAGAGACTTAGACTCCCACACAATAATAGTGGGAGATTTTAAGACTCCACTTTCAATATTAGACAGATCAACCAGACAGAAAACTAACAAGGATATCCAAAACTTGAATCCAGACCTGGAACAAGCAAAGCTGATAGACATTTACAGAAATCTCCACCCCAAATCCACAGAATATACACTCTTCTCAGCTCCACATCACACCTACTCTAAAACTGACCACATAATTGGAAGTAAAGCACTCCTCAGCAAATGGAAAAGAATGGAAATCATAAAAAACAGCCTCTCAGACCACAGGGCAATCAAGTTAGAACTCAGAATTCAGAAACTAACTCAGAACCACACAGCATCATGGAAACTGAACAACTGGCTCTTGAATGTTGACTGGATAAACAATGAAATGAAGGCAGAAATAAAGAAGTTCTTCGAAACCAATAAGAATGAAGACCCAACATAACAGAATCTCTGGGACACATTTAAAGCAGTCTGTAGAGGAAAATATATAGCAATAAGTGGCCACATGAGAAGACTGGAGAGATCCAAAATTGACACCCTATCATCAAAATTGAAAGAGCTAGAGGAGCAAGATCAAAGAAACTCAAAACGTAGCAGAAAACAAGAAATAACTAAGATCAGAGAAGAAATAAAGGAGATAGAAACACATAAAACCCTTAAAAAAATTAATAAATCCAGGAGCTGGTTTTTCAAAAATATCAACAATATAGACAGACCACTAGCCAGATTAATAAAAAAGAAAAGAGAGAATACCAAATAGATGCAATAAAAAATGATAAAGGGGAAATCACCACAGATTCCACAGAAATTCAAACCATCATCAGAGAATATTACAAACAACTCTATGCACATAAACTAGCAAACCTGGAAGAAATGGATAAATTCCTGGACACTTGCATCCTCCCAAGCCTAAACCAGGAAGAAGTCAAAACCCTGAATAGACAATAACAAGATCTGAAGTTGAGGCAGCAATTAAGAGTCTACCACATAAAAAAAGCCCAGGTACAGATGGGTTCACAGCCGAATTCTACCAGACACACAGAGGAACTGTTATCATTCCTTCTGAAACTATTCCAAATAATTCAAAAAGAGGGAATCCTTCCCAAATCATTTTATAAGACCAACATCATCCTGATACCAAAACCCAGCAGAGACTCAATGAGAAAGAAAACTTCAGGCCAATATCCGTGATGAACATAGACACAAAAATCTTCAATAAAATACTGGCAAGCTGATTTCAACAGCACATCAAAAAGCTTACCCACCATGATCAAGTAGGATTCATCCCAGGGATGCAAGGCTAGTTCAATATACGCAAGTCTGTAAACATAATTCACCACATAAACAGAACCAAAGACAAAAAACACATGATTATCTCAATTGATGCAGAGATGGGTTTGACAAAATTCAACAGCCCTTTATGCTAAAAACCCTCAATAAACTCAGTATTGATGGAACGTATCTCAAAATAATAAAAGCTATTTATGAGAAACCAACAGCCAATATCATACTGAATGGGCAAAAACTGGAAGCATTCCCTTTGAAATCTGGCACTAGACAAGGATGCCCTCTCTCACCACTCATATTCATTATAGTACTGGAAGTTCTAGCCAGAGCAGTCAGGCAAGGAAAAGGAATAAAGGGTATTCAATAGGACAGGATGAAACCAAATTGTCTCTATTTGCAGTCAAGATGATAGTATACCTAGAAGACCCCATTGTCTCAGCCCAAAATCTCCTGAAACTGATAAGCAACTTCAGTGAAGTCTCAGGATACAAAATCAATGTGCAAAAACCACAAGCATTCCTATACACCAATAACAGGCTTAAAGAGCCAAATCAAGAATGAACTGCCATTCACAATTGCTACAAAGAGAATAAAATACCTAGGAATACAACTAACAAGGAATGTAAAGGATCTCTTCAAGGAGAACTACAAACCACTGCTCAATGAAATAAGAGAGGACACAAACAGATGGAGAAACATTCCATGTTCATGGTTAGGAAGAATCAATATCATGAAAATGGCCAGACTGCCCAAAGTAATTTACAGATTCCACACTATCCCCATCAAGCTACCAATGACCTTCTTCACAGAACTGGAAGAAAACACCTTAAACTTCAAATGAAACCAAAGGAAGACCGCATAGCCAAGTCAATTCTAAGTAAAAAGAACACAGCAGGAGGCATCACACTACTGGACTTCAAACTATACTACAAGGTTATGGTAATCAAAACAGCATGATACTGGAACCAAAACAGAGATATAGACCAATGGAACAGAACAGAGGCCTAGGAGGCAACACCACACCAACAACTGTCTGATCTTTGACAAACCTGACAAGAACAAGCAATGGGGAGAGGATTTTCTGTTTAGTGTTGGGAAAACTGGCTAGCTATATGCAAAAAGAGGAAACTGGACCCCTTCCTGACACCTTACACTAAAGTTAACTCCAGATGGATTAAAGACTTAAACATAATACCTAACAACATATAAACTCTAGAAGAAAATCTAGGCAAAACCATTCAGGACATAGGCATAGGCAAGGATTTCATGACCAAAACACCAAAAGCATTGGCAACAAAAGCTAAAATAGACAAATGGGACCTAATCAAACTCCACAGCTTCTGCATGGCAAAAAAAACAGTCATTAGAGTGAATTGGCAACCAACAGAATGGGAAAAAATTTTTGCAGTTTACTCATCTGATAAAGGGCTGATATCCAGAATTTAGAAAGAACTAAAAGAGATTTACAAGAAAAAAAAACAAGCCCATTCAAAAGTGGGCAAAGGATATGAACAGACGCTTTACCAAAGAAGACATACATGAGGCTAACAAACATATGAAAAAAATGCTCATCATCACTGGTCATTAGAGAAATGCAAATCAAAACTACATTGAGATACCATCTCACGCAAGTTAGAATGACAATCATTAAAATATCTGAAGACAACAGATGCTGGAGAGCATGTGGAGAAATAGGAACACTTTTACACTGCTGGTGGCAGTATAAATTAGTTCAACCATTGTGGAAGACAATGTGTTGATTCCTCAAGGACCTAGAAATAGAAATTCCATTTGACCCAGCAATCCCATTACTGGGTATATATCCAAAGGATTATGAATCTTTCTACTATAAGGACACATACAAATGAATGTTAATTGCAGCACTGTTTACAATAGCAAAGACCTGGAATCAACCCAAATGCCCATCGATGATAGACTGGACAGGGAAAATGAGGCACATATACACCATGGAATATTATGCAGCAATAAAAAATGATGAGTTCGTGTCCTTTGTAAGGACATGGATGAACCTGGAGAACATCATTCTCAGCAAACTGACACAAGAACAGAAAATGAAATACCACATGTTCTCTCTCATAGTTGGGTGTTGAACAATGAGAACACATGGACACAGGGAGGGGAGCACTATGCACTGGGGTTTTTTGGGGGTACAGGGAGGGATAGTGGGGTGGGCAGTTGGGGAGAGATAGCATGGGGAGAAATGCCAGATATATGTAAGGGGGAGGAAGGTGGCAGATCACACTGCCATGTGTGTACCTATGTAACTATCTTGCATGTTCTTCACATGTACCCCAAAACCTAAAGTGCAATTAAAAAAAAAACATTAAAATATATATAATTGCATTTCTTGCCTTTTACTTATCTTTTGATAAGAGAAAGTTATATTGATTTTTCAGAAAAAAAAATTCTCAGTGCTTAAATATTTTGCCTGTCAATTTAATTTCAGGATAATGAAGAAGTCATTGTCAAACAGATGTTTTGAAAAAAGAGCACTGGGTTTGAAATCACTAAGATTCGCAGACTCAGTTTTAATGAAAGTTACATAATACAGTATTTGTACATTGTTAAAAAATAGTTGCCTTATAACACATGCTCAATAAATATGAAATCTTATATGTTAAGGAGATATGCTCACTCTTACTCCAGCAGGAATAGTCTCCAAACTGCACAAATTAAATTTCATTTTAAATAAAATGTAAATTTTGATTATTTTTGGCAGGAATAGAGACAAAACTTACTTGATGAGTAAAATATTTGAGCAAAAATGTAAAGGTATAAAAATACAATTCAGTGTGTTCAGTTTTCCTTCATGAACTGTCTGGGAGTGATCCAGTGTTTGAAGCTTTAGTTGAGAAGTGTCTGTATATAAAAATGATACATCATTTGACCAGAAATCCCAAGGAAATGCCAACAGAAGAGACAAGATAGAATGGAGAATATGAATGTCAGAAACCCGGATAAAAACAAGAAAAATTTGTTAAGAGGGGGGTTTAAAGTATAGATAAGAAACAAGGCTATAGAAATTCCTTTCTTGAAAGAGGGTAAACTAGGTAAGTTCTATCCAGAAAGAACTGATTACTTTAATAAGGGCAGGAGGGATGACAAGGTCTGAAAAACTTAAAAAAAACAAGGATCACCAGGTAAAGAGGAAGATGGTTCTGCAAAGACCCCCTACAGCTGTTTGCTGTTTTCAGAATACAGACCACTTATTTTAAGAAGTGGACAAGAATGTGTGGATAAATTATGACAATATTCTTTTTTTTTTTTTTTTTTTTTTTTTTTGAGTCGGAGTTTCACTCTTGTTACCCAGGCTGGAGTGCAATGGCGCAACCTCGGCTCACTGCAACCTCCGCCTCCTGGGTTCAGACAATTCTCCTGCCTCAGCCTCCTTAGTAGCTGGGATTACAGGCACGCGCCACCGTGCCCAGCTAATTTTTTCTATTTTTAGTAGAGACGGGGTTTCACTATGTTGACCAGGATGGTCTCGATCTCCTGACCTCGTGATCCACCCGCCCCGGCCTCCCAAAGTACTGGGATTACAGGCTTGAGCCACCGCGCCCAGCCAACAATAATCTTATTAAGTCAAAATTCTGGATTGACTGGTTAGTCTCCTTTGCCAATTTTTGACCTGAAATGCCAGGTGAAAAAAATAAAGCAAATTAAAAAAAAAAAATAGGTTTTAAGAGAAATGAAATGTGATGTGGTTTGTCCACATCAATATGTATCATTTCACAAATAAATCATTGGTTGAAAGAAGCCACAACACTAGAGGATGCTTCTTCAATATCGTATTCTTGAGAAAAATCTGACTCAAGTTTTTCCTAATGGATGAAAGTGGGAAAGTACATTTTCCATTCACTCCGAAAGATACACTTGCCCATTACTGTCCTATTAGTGAGAGGGATAATAAGGACCAAAGTCATCATGGCATCGGCTGAAAAAATCAGTTCAAAAGACTGAAACATGATTTATCTTCCTTAGAGATGTTTTATATACATAAAAAATGTATAGGTACATAGATATGTGTGTGTGTGTGTGTATATGAAATATAAAATTTGCATTAATGGTTTGATTTCTAACTGTCATTTTCCAGTTGATTTCATCTACAGGAAAAGTGTGTATCACTATAACTAACTCTCCAATAACTTAAAATATTCCTGTAGGACCTTGCCTTTTCCAACTCAAAATACTGGTAATATAATAGTGGAAACAAATTTGTTTAGATGTTATTTGACTCATTTTACTTTTTGCACACACTTTTTGCACTCATTTTACTTTTAGCAAACAAGAAACATTTGTTTGTATCCCAATACTGAATAACAAAGGGTTTATGTGAACACTGGTTTTTTCCATTTAGAAAAATTTGGACTAATTCAAACGTTTATAAGAGTATACACATTGCAACAATGCCTACCATAGTGAAAACGTTGAATAACATAATGGCTGTCAAAAGATTTGGTTAAGGCATGAAAAAACACACTTAGAAGGTATAAATTTTATATTTGATAGTAAAGCAGAAAAATTATAATTAACAATGATTTATTGTATATGTCAGAATAACTAGAAGAGATGACCTGTGGTGCTCCCAACGCATACAAAAAAATAAATAAATAAATGTTTGATGAGATGGCTATTCCAATTACCCCAATTTCATCATCACACATTGTATAAACATAACAAAATATCGTATGTGCCCCCCAAATATATACAATTGTTATATATCAATTAAAAAATGACTGGAGTAAAATAGAAGGCAATATAAATGCTTAAACTCATGCTAAAGGCTTGTATTTACTGACTTTGCATAAATTGCCTATCGATAATCTCCTAAATTTGGTAACAAATTAGTTTAGGAGTTCATGAGCTGTAAGTGTGTGTTTCTAGAAATCATGGATATGTGTATTTGTAAAAGAATTTTTAAAACCACATAAAAAGATTTTGGGTAAGAAGAATAAATAATTATAATAGTTTTATATATTTGCAGTAATTAAAAATAGTAATATAACAAACACCTTTGTATCTGCCACCCACTTTTAATTTATCTTAATGTTCTGCCACACTGGCTTCAGATCTGTTTTGTTTTACACTGATAAAATCTTTCTCCACATTTAGAGTACCTTCCCTTTTTTAAAAAAAATATTTTATTTTTTTCTTTCTTTGTAAGAAGTAGTCTCTATACTGAATTTAACTTTTATTTTTTGTTCAATTCTTTTTTTTTTTTTTAATTCTATTTTAAGTTCTGGGGTACATGTGCAGTTTGTGCAGGATTGTTACATAGGTATACACATGCCATGGTGGTTTGCTCCATCCATATCCCCGTCATGTACATTAGGTATTTCTCCTAATGTTATCCTTCCTTAATTCCCCCCATCCCTGGCTATACCTCCACTAGCTCCCCCATCCCAAAACAGGACCCACTGTGTGATGTTTCCCTCCCAGTGTCCATGTGTTTTTGTGGTTCAACATCCACTTATGAGTGAGAACATGAGGTGATTGGTTTTCTGTTCTTGTGTCAGTTTGCTGAGAATGATGGTTTCCCGCTTCATCCATGTCCCTGCAAAGGACATGAACTCATCCTTTTCTATGGCTGCATAGTATTGTAAAACTTTTGCTACATATATATGTTACTTGACAATATGTAATGTCTTTTGGCTTGTTTTTAATTATTCATTATTAGATGTCATATTGGATTAATCATTTTCAATGTATTTTTCCTATTCAAAATTATGTTACTGAGATACATCAACTTTATTTGTGGGATTCCAGTTCATTCAGCACCAGGGAAGCAAGAAAGCAAAGAGGTTAAGATTAAAGCCTGAAGACAGAGTAGTTTGAAATCCTAGCTTTGCCTGGGCATGGTGCCTCATGCCTGTAATCCCAGCACTTCCTGAGGCTGAGGTGGGCGGATCATGAGGTCAGGAGTTCAAGACCAGGTTGGCCAACATGGTGAAACACTGTCTCAACTAAAAATACAAAAATTAGCTGGACATGGTGGCTCATATCTGTAATCCCAGCTACTTGGGAAGCTGAGGTAAGAGAATTGCTTGAACTGGGACCTGGGAGATGGAGGTTGCAGTGAGCCAAGATAACGCTACTGAACTCCAGCCTGGACTACAGAGCAAGACTCCATCACAAAAAACACAAACAAACAAACAAACAAACAAACAACAAAAAAAAGAAATCCTAGCTTTGATACTTATTAGCTGTGTGCTATCTTTTATATGGTACTTAACCTCACTGCATCTCGTTTTCCTCCCCCTATAAAGTTATTTAATAGTCTTTATTTGACAGACTTGTAATAAGTATTAAGTATGTTAATATTTGTAAGTTACCTGGAGCAGCATATGACATGTAATTTAAAAGAGTCTGTTAAAGACGTGACCTGTATCATAGTCCATTATATGAAATGTATTCATCATATTTTGTTGAATCTTTAGGTATTTCTAAGTCTTTTTTAACCATTGCACACTGCATTATTCTGTTGCTAATAACATATATTTGAGGATGTCTCTGTGTGCATTTGCTCAGTCGTTTCTCTAAGGTACGCTTGTGATGTGGAATTGTTGGGTCAGAAGATGCAGACTCTTGTTTTCTCCACATATTGCCATTGCACTAGCGTAGCCATAGCTGTTTTTTGACTTACAGTAAAAGAATGTCTTCTATTACTGGAGAAAATTTAAATTGTAATGAAATCAAATGAATTGTTCTTTTTCCTTAAAATTTGGTGTCCTTTATAGTTTCAGCATTGCATTAATAATGTATTCCATATCCTAGAGTTACAAAAATATGAAATAGAACCTTATTTTTTTAGTTATGAATGACTTGTCTACACTATTTATTGAATATATTTTTGAGAATAAAATTGTTTTATTTTCTTGTTTAAGCCATCTCCTATTTGCTATGTATTATTTCATTATAAATATATTTTAAATCAGAAAAAAATTAAAAATATTTCCATTCAAACAATAAATATTGAACTTTAGATTTCTCAATTATCCCTTTGCCTCAACAGTAAGGAGACCGAAGAGAGGAAAGCTAGTACAAGTTGAGCCAAGTTCTAGGCTCCTAGTGAGACCTCATATACGGAAGAAAATCTTATCACTAATCTCCGCTGAACTAAATATTAGAAGTACACATCACTCCCCATTTTCTGTGTTAATCATATTCTATTTCCATGACATTTGGTATACTACGTATTCCTGTTTTCACAGATTTTCAATGAACCAATCAACTACCTGTTTCAGCAATGTAAGATAAGTGACTTTCTACTGTAAATCACATTATTTAATCCCTCCAAGATTCCTAAGTAGTTATATTTTCAACTTTTCTTTTTATACAAAAGTGAAGATAAGAAGGATTACAATCATGCACAAGCTATATTTATATTTTCTTTTTTCCCCCTTTTTCCCTTATTTTCAGAAATCAAATTTTACTCTGTCACCAAGTTGGAAGTGCAGTGGCATGATCACAGTTCACTGTAGCCTTGACCTCCCAGGCTCAAGTGATCCTCCAACCTCAGTTTCTCCAGTAGCCAGAACAGGAGGCACACGCCACCACATCAACTAACTTCTTTTTTTTTTTTTCATGTTTTTTTAGAGACAAGTGTCTCACTATGTTGCCCAGTCTGGTCTCAAACTTCTGGGCTCAAGTGATCCTTCTGCCTTGCCCTCCCAAAGTGCTGGGATTACAGGTGTGAGCCCCCATGCCTGACCCTAATATTTTCCATTATTCTTTTAAGTTAACTGAAGTCAAAATTATATGACTCTAAATTACATGGCTTACCTGAAATGTAAATGCCTATTGACACAGAAAGAAGTAATGAGTCTTAGATGGAATTATTCCTATGTCAGAGTTAACTATGGATATTTGTTGTACAAAAAAAAAAAATTATTATTTTCTAAAAAGTGAAATATATTGAAAGAAAAACATTAGGAGCCTATTAAAAATAAAACATAAATCACCATTTGTTTCAATTTTCTTCAGAAATTTTACTTTAATTCACATCTCTATAAACATTTGGAGTATGTTTATTAAAATCCAGTTGCTTTCAACATTGATAAAACAAAATAACACAAACACACAAGGCTGTTTCTGAAAACTGAAATACAGATTTCATAACAGCCAACCACATCCTGAGTCATGCTTAAATGAGTGACACAATACCAATGTATTCTTTCTAATGTGGAAATTCTTTCAGTCACCAGGCCAGCTATTGTTTGTAGCTCCTCATTTTCTTGCACAATCCTCACCCCATTACTGTTTTCTGTGTGTTTAATTGTGGGGCTCTCCATGCTGCTATTATGAGTTTTCTAGCGGTGGATATAGATGTCACATCAATTGCAACTCTATTTCATAGGTTATATGAACCTATTGTCTGCCACCTACAATTGGATAACTGATTGCCATGCATGAAGTGCTTTTTCTTCCTTCTTTTATCCAATTTCAAAACAAAGCCAAACATATGTAGCTAAGCTGTAATGAGAACAGATCTTGAGGTGTGAGGACAAACTTCACACTGAATCCCTATTCTTGAGAATGTGGTATTGTTATTTCCTGAATGTAAGAACACTTGGGTCTCATAGATAAAGTCTAAGATATAAAAGACACTAGCTTTTCCTCTGCAACAACTGCAGTACTTAGAAATGCTTTCATAAGAAAAATATCTTGCAAATAAATTCTAATCCTTTCTTCCTCATAGTGTCTTTGCAAAGTTCTTCCTATTAATCTATTTTCAAATGAAAGCCTATTTTTGTACTATTCATTTATTTTTATCTTGTCACTCAGAAATTTGCTAATTGGCTGTAAAAATCAACTTTCTTTTTCAGGTTAGTAAATCAATATATATTTTTTAATCTATAGGAATCAATGTAAGATGGGCTCACATGTCAAATTGCTGGGTTCAAATATTCACTCTGTTTTAACTAAATGGGTAACTGTTATTAAGTGTCTATTTCTCTCTGACAGTGTCCTTATTTGTCAAATGAATTACAATTGGACAGATTTTGTAGCTTAGGTAAAGCTTAAATTATCTAATACATGAAAAATATTTAGAAAAACAGCTAGGTTGTACAGTCAGGGATAACATTGAAAAATATTAGCTCTAATAATTTTGGCCATGTTAGTTATTAATAAAGTACATATACACAGGCAATATTGGTAGGTTTTGATTCAATCTTTCTCTTTGTAAGAAGCCCTTAGTTTCCATTTATTCATTTTGTTTTTACATTGTATTATTTATGATGTTCAAAATCAAATATAATTATTCTAACCTTATCCCATGTTTGTTGGATTATTTTGTTAACAAAATGCATTTATTTGTCTAACCTTTCAATCAAGTGATAAGAATCTTGTTATTTACTGCTCAGAATAAAGATGATAGATGAAATAAATAAGGTTGGCCTACAGGAGTGATTCAAATTTGCATGTGTGTCCCTGCCCAAATCCCATATTGAATTGCTATCCCCAGTGTTAGAGGTGGGGCCTGGAGGGAGGTGAATGGATCATGGAGGCAGATTTCTTTTGCGTAGTTGAGCATCATCTTCTTGGTTCTCTCCTCAGGATAGTGAGTGAGTTCTCATGAGATCTGGTTGTTTAAAAGCAGTTGCATCCTGGCCTGGGGCCATGGCTCATGCCTATAATCCCAGCACTTTAGGAGGTGGAGGTGGGTGGATCACAAGGTCAAGAGATTGGGACCATCCTGGCCAACATGATGAAACTCAGTCTCTACTAAAAAAAAAAAAAGCAAAAATTAACTTGGTGTGGTGCCATGTGCCTATAGTCATAGCTACTCAGGAGACTGGAGCAGAAGAATTGTTTGAGCCCAGGAGGCAAAGGTTCCAGTGAGCTGAGATCATGCCACTGCACTCCAGCCTGGTAGCAGAACAAGACTCCATCTCAAAAAAAAAAAAAAAAAAAAAAAAAAAAGGAAAAGGAAAGCAAAGCAGCTGCATCCTGACCACTTCAGTCCTAGCTCAAAGAGGCTCAGGCACAGCTCTAGCTGCTGCTTCAGAGGGTGCAAGCCTCAAGCCTTGGAGACTTCCACTTGGTTTTAAGCCAGCAGATGCACAGAGTGCAAGAGTTGAGGCTTGGGAGCCTACACCTAGACTTCAACAAATGCCTGGAGAAGCCTGAGTGTCCAAACAGAGGCCTGCTGCTGGGTCAGAGCCCTTATGGAGAACCTGTATTAGAGCAGTGCAGAGAGAAGATAGGGGTTGGAAGCCCCACACAAAGTTCCCACTGGGAAACCACCTAATGGAGCTGTGAGAGGAGCGCCACTGTCTCCCAGACCTCAGAATAGTAGATACACTAGACGCTTACACCTTCAGCACAGAAAATCTGTAGGCACTCAACCACCTGTGATGACAGCCTCTGGGGCTGAACCCTGCAAAGCCACAGGGCTGGAGCTGATTGAAGCTTTAGGAGCCTACCCCTTGCATCATTGTTCCCTAGATGTAACATATGGAGTGAAAGGAGGTTATTTTGGAGCTTTTTGAATGACTGCCATGCTGGGTTTTGAACATTCATTGAGCCTATAGTCCCCTTGTTTTGACTAATGTATACATTTTTGAAGGGGAATGTATATCCAATGCTTGCATTTTCATTATATCCTGAAAATAACTAACTTATTTTTCATTTTATAGGCTCATAGGTGGAAGGGACTTGCCTTGTCTCAGATGAAACTTTGAACTTTTGAGTTAACACTGGAATGAGTTAAGATTTTGGAGGATTGTTGGGAAGGCATGACTGGATTTTGAAATATGAAAAGGACATGAGACTTTGGAGGGGCCAGGGGCAAATGGCACAGTTTGGATATGTGTCCCCACCCTAATTTTTTTATAGTGAAATGTAATTCCTAGCATTGGAGGTGGGGCCTGGAGGGAGGTGATTGGATTATGGTGGTAGATTTCTCATGAATGGTTTAGCACCATCTGCTTGGTACTATCCTCACAGTACTGAGTGATTTCTAAGTGTTTAAAAGTGTGCAGCACCTTCCCGCTGGCTCTCTTGTTCCTGCTTTCCCCTTGTGACATGCCTGCTGGCTCTCTGCCTTCCACTGTGACTGGAAGCTTCTGAAGTCCTCCCTAGAAGCAGATGCTTCTATGCTTCCTGTACAGCCTGTAGAATTATGAACCAATTAAACTTCTTTTCTTATAAATTATCCAGTCTCAGGCATTTTTTAATAGTATGCAAGAATAGACTAACACAAGGAGGAAACAAAAGGTGATGAATTGGACCAAGTAGAGTATCATAAGAATAAGCAGAGCCTGTGAATGAACATGATTGCCCCCATGTCACCCTTTAAAAGGTCAATATTGAAATATTCTTAAAATTGCTAGATTAGACATTTTGAATTTGCTTCAAACCACTAATTTTTCAAGCCCATGTACAATGTATTAGGTCTAGAAATGGCTTCAAAAGTGTAAGATTTATGGAGCTGAGGCAAGATGGCGTCAGAGAGGTGACTCAGGATTGCAGCTCTCGGTGAAGGCGCAGAGGGTGAGTCCTAGTCGCATCCTCGGATGTTCCTTTTATGCCCACAGAGCGTTGAAAGTCCCAGGTGTGGGAGAGACATGAAACGCTAGCAGCGGCTAACGCAGCCGGCTCCTGCCGCCTCTTCCGCCGGCGCCGCGGCGCCGCAGCAGGACCCGGCGCGGAACTCACTGGTCTGGGTGCCCTGTTAAACCGGCAATCTGAGATTTGGAAGGGCAGATTGGCATGTCCAGCTGATTGAACGGGACTTGGACAATGAGCCAGACCAGGAGTTTCCTGGGAAGCGTGATCTGAGCCGGGGTAGTGGGCAGCGGCATGGGAGATCGCACGGATCCCAGTGCCCTATCGGCAGGCTCCTGGGGTGCCAGTGAGAGAGTCGACCTTTCAGCTTGGGGAGAGGAAGAGAGAGAGAGAGAAGACGGACTCTGAGGCAGGGAGCTGGGTGATCGGGCTCGGTGGGTCCCATGCTCACAGGACAAGCAGGGCGGCGACTGGAGGCACTTGGGGCTGAGAGTTTTGTTGCCGGCATCTAGGACGGTGCAGCCTGGTCAGGGAGGGGGGTCCACCATTGATGACGAAGTGCACCCCCACTTAAGTACCGCCCAGGACTGCCTGCCATTGCCGAGGCAACCTGCCATAATAGAGAAACTCCACCAGGCAGCAACAGCGCAGGTCAGAGCCCCAGCAGGCAAATAGTGAATAGACTGCCATCTAGTGGGGCAGGACAGTGCAACAAATACTCATACACAAAGCCCCAACTCCCAGACACAGAGCATCTAAGGGTGAAAAAAAAAAAAGAGTGGTGTTTTATGAGTTCTATTGCAGCAGACATAAACAACCTCCCAACAACCCTGAATGAACAACGGAGCTCACAGCTCAGCACTGGAGCTCCTATAAAGCACAGACTGTCTCCTCAAGCAGCTCTCTGACCCCTGTATATCCAAGGAGTCACCCCAGAAAAGGACTAATCAGACTGACATTTGGCTGGCATCATTCTGGAAAAAGGGCAGCAGAAGAAGAAACTGGTATCATCCCTCATTGTTCTGCAGCTGCTGCAGGTATACCCCAGACAAGCAGGGCCTGGAGTGGACCTCAGCACTCATACAGCAGACAGGATAGATCATTAGAGGGAAAACTAAGTAACAGAAATACTTCATCATCAACAATCTCAGTGTCCACACAGAGACCCAATTGAAAAATCAGCCAATACTAAGACGACAGGCAGATAAATCCATAAAGATGGGAAGAAACCAGCGCAAAAAGGAGGAAAACACCCGAAACCAAAACACCTCACCTCCAAAAAAGGACCAAAACTCCTCACCAGCAAGGGAACAAAGCTGGATGGAGAATGAATGTGACAAAATGACGGAATCAGACTTCAGAAAGTGGATAATGAGAAACTTCAGTGAGCTAAAGGAACATGTTCTAAACCAGTGCAAAGAAACTAAGAACCTAGAAACAAGATTTGAAAAAAGATTCGAGGAATTGATAACGAGAATGGACAACTTAGAGAGGAATATGAATGAATTGAAGGAGCTGAAAAACACAACACGAGAACTTCGCGAAGCATGCACAAGTTTCAACAGCCGAATTGACCAAGCAGAAGAAAGAATATCAGAAGTTGAAGATCAACTCAATGAAATAAAACGAGAAACCAAGATTAAAGAAAAAAGCGCAAAAAGGAATGAACAAAATCTCCAAGAAATGTGGGACTATGTGAAGAGACCCAACCTACGTTTGATAGGTGTACCAGAATGTGACGAAGAGAATGAATCCAAGCTGGAAAACACTCTTCAGGATATTATCCAGGAAAATTTCCCAAACCTAGCAAGACAGGTCAATAGTCAACTCCAGGAAATACAGAGAACACCACAAAGATACTGTGCAAGAAGAGCAACCCCAAGGCACATAATCGTCAGATTCAGTAGGATTGAAACAAAGGAGAAAATACTAAGGGAAGCCAGAGAGAAAGGTCGGGTCACCCACAAAGGGAAGCCCATCAGACTCACAGCAGATCTCTCGGCAGAGACTCTACAAGCCAGAAGAGAGTGGGGGCCAATATTCAACATTCTTAAAGAAAAGAGCTTTCAACCCAGAATTGCATATCCAGCCAAACTGAGCTTCATAAGTGAAGGAAAAATAAAATCCTTCACGAACAAGCAAGTACTCAGAGATTTTGTCACCACTAGGCCTGCTTTACAAGAGCTCCTGAAAGAGGCACTACACATAGAAAGAAACAACCAGTTCCAGCCATCCTAAAAGCATACCAAATGCTAAAGACCATCAACAAAATGAAGAATGTACATGAACCAACGGGCAAAACAGCCAGCTAGCATCAAAATGGCAGTATCAAATTCACACATAACAATATTAACTCTGAATGTAAATGGGCTAAATGCACCAATCAAAAGACACAGACTGGCAAATTGGATAAAAAACCAAAACCCATCGGTGTGCTGTATCCAGGAAACCCACCTCACATGCAAAGATACACAAAGGCTCAAAATAAAGGGATGGAGGAAGATTTACCAAGCAAATGGAGAGCAAAAAAAAGCAGGAGTTGCAATTCTCATCTCTGATAAAATAGACTTTAAAGTAACAAAGATCAAAAGGGACAAAGAAGGTCATTACATAATGGTAGGAGGATCGATACAACAAGAAGAGATAACGATTCTAAATATATATGGACCCAATGTAGGAGCACCCAGATATATAAGGCAAGTTCTTAATGACTTACAAAGGGACTTAGACTCCCACACAATAATAGTGGGAGACTTTAACACTCCACTGTCAATAGCAGACAGATCAACCAGGCAGAAAATTAACAAGGATATCCAGGACTTGAACGCAGACCTGGAACAAGCAAACCTGATAGACATTTACAGAACTCTCCACCCCAAATCCACAGAATATACATTCTTCTCAGCACCACATCACACCTACTCCAAAATTGACCACATAATTGGAAGTAAAGCACTCCTCAGCAAATGCAAAACAACGGAAATCATAAAAAACAGTCTCTCAGACCATAGTGCAATCAAGTTGGAACTCAGAATTCAGAAACGAACTCAAAACCACACAGCTTCATGGAAACTGAACAACTGGCTCTTGAATGTTGATTGGATAAACAATGAAATGAAGGCAGAAATAAAGAAGTTCTTTGAAACCAACGAGAATGAAGACACAACCTACCAGAATCTCTGGGACACATTTAAAGCAGTCTGTAGAGGAAAATATATAGCAATAAGTGCCCACATGAGAAGAGTGGAGAGATCCAAAATTGACACCCTATCGTCAAAATTGAAAGAGCTAGAGGAGCAAGATCAAAAAAGCTCAAAACCTAGCCAAAGACAAGAAATAACTAAGATCAGAGCAGAACTGAAGGAGATAGAGACAAGAAAAACCCTTCAAAAAATCAATAAATCTAAGAGCTGGTTTTTCGAAAAGATCAACAAAATAGACAGACCACTAGCCAGACTGATAAAAAAGAAGAGAGAGAACAACCAAATAGATGCAATAAAAAACGATAAAGGGGAAATCACCACAGATTCCACAGAAATTCAAACCATCATCAGAGAATACTACAAACAACTCTATGCACATAAACTAGTAAATCAGGAAGAAATGGATAAATTCCTGGACGCCTGTGTCCTCCCAAGCCTAAACCAGGAGGAAGCCAAAACTATGAATAGACCAATAACAAGGTCTGAAGTTGAGGCAGCAATTAAGAGCCTACCACACAAAAAAAGCCCAGGTCCAGATGGGTTCACAGCTGAATTCTACCAGACACACAAAGAGGATCTGGTACCATTCCTTCTGAAACTATTCCAAATAATCCAAAAAGAGGGAACCCTTCCCAAATCATTTTATGAGACCAACATCATCCTGATACCAAAACCTGGCAGAGACTCAACAAGAAAAGAAAACTTCAGGCCAATATCCATGATGAACATAGATGCAAAAATCTTCAATAAAATACTGGCAAACCGATTGCAACAGCACATTAAAAAACTTATCCATCATGATCAAGTAGGATTCATCCCGGGGATGCAAGGCTGGTTCAACATACGCAAGTCTATAAATGCAATTCACCACATAAACAGAAGCAAAAACAAAAATCACATGATTATCTCAATTGATGCAGAGAAGGCATTTGACAAAATTCAACAGGCCTTTATGCTAAAAACCCTCAATAAACTTGGTATTGATGGAACATATCTCAAAGTAATAAAAGCTATTTACCACAAACCAACAGCCAATATCATACTTAATGGACAAAAACTGGAAGCATTCCCTTTGAAATCCGGCACTAGACAAGGATGCCCTCTCTCACCACCTCTATTCAACATAGTACTGGAAGTTCTAGCCAGAGCAATCAGGCAAGAAAAAGAAATAAAGGGTATTCAAATAGGAAAGGTGGAAGCCAAATTGTCTCTATTTGCAGACGACATGATAGTATACCTAGAAGACCCCATCACCTCAGCCCAAAAGCTCCTGAAACTGATAAGCAACTTCAGCAAAGTCTCAGGATATAAAATCAATGTTCAAAAATCACAAGCATTCCTATACACCAATAACAGACTTAAAGAGAACCAAATCAAGAACGAACTGCCATTCACAATTGCTACAAAGAAAATAAAATACCTAGGAATACAACTCACTAGGAATGTAAGGGACCTTTTTAAGGAAAACTACAAACAACTGCTCAATGAAATAAGAGAGGACACAAACAGATGGAGAAACATTCCATGTTCATGGTTAGGAAGAATCGATATCGTGAAAATGGCTATACTGCCCAAAGTAATTTACACAATCAATGCTATCCCCATCAAACTACCATTGAATTTCTTCAAAGAACTGGAAAAAACCACCATGAATTTCATATGGAACCAAAAAAGAGCCCGCATAGCCAAGTCAATTCTAAGCAAAAAGAACACAGCAGGAGGCATCACGCTACCAGACTTCCCAAGGCTACAGTAATCAAAACAGCATGGTACTGGTACCAAAACAGAGATATAGACCAATGGAACAGAACAGAGGCCTCGGAGGCAACACAACACATCTACAACCATATTATCTTTGATAAACCAGACAAAAACAGGCAATGGGGAAAGGATTCCCTATTTAATAAATGGTGTTGGGAAAACTGGCTAGCCATGTGCAGAAAGCAGAAACTGGACCCCTTCCTGACACCTTACACTAAAATTAACTCCAGATGGATTAAAGACTTAAATGTAAGACCTGACACCATAAAAACCCTAGAAGAAAATCTAGGCAAAACCATTCAGGACATAGGAGTAGACAAGGACTTCATGAACAAAACACCAAAAGCATTGGCAACAAAAGCCAAAATAGACAAATGGGACCTAATCAAACTCCACAGCTTCTGCACGGCAAAAGAAACAGTCACTAGAGTGAATCGGCAACCATCAGAATGGGAAAAAATCTTTGCAGTTTACACATCTGACAAAGGGCTGATATCCAGAATTTACAAAGAACTCAAACAGATTTACAGGAAAAAAACAAACAAGCCCATTCAAAAATGGGCAAAGGATATGAACAGAAACTTTACAAAAGAAGACATACATGAGGCCAACAAACATATGAAAAAGTGCTCATCATCATTGGTCATTAGAGAGATGCAAATCAAAACCACATTGAGATACCATCTCACACCAGTTAGAATGGTGATCATTAAAAAATCTGGAGACAACAGATGCTGGAGAGGATGTGGAGAAATAGGAACACTCTTACACTGTTGGTGGGAGTGTAAATTAGTTCAACCATTGTGGAAGACAGTGTGGCGATTCCTCAGGGACCTAGAAATAGAAATTCCATTTGACCCAGTAATCCCATTACTGGGTATATATCCAAAGGACTATAAATCGTTCTACTATAAGGACACATGCACACGAATGTTCATTGCAGCACTGTTTACAATAGCAAAGACCTGGAACCAACCCAAATGCCCAATGATGATAGACTGGACTGGGAAAATGTGGCACATATACACCATGGAATATTATGCAGCAATCAAAAATGATGAGTTTGTGTCCTTTGTAGGGACATGGATGAATCTGGAGAACATCATTCTCAGCAAACTGACACAAGAACAGAAAAAGAAATACCGCATATACTCACTCATAGGTGGGTGAGAAAAATAAGAACACGTGGACACAGAGAGGCGGTCTACTATACACTGGGGACTGTTGGGGGGAATGGGGGAGGGACAGCGGGGGGGACTGGGGGGGATAGCCTGGGGATGAATACCAAGTGTGGGTGAGGGGGAGGAAGGCAGCAAAGCACACTGCCATGTGTGTACCTATGCAACTATCTTGCTCGTTCTGCACATGTACCCCCAAACCTATAATGCAATAAAAAAAAAAAAAAGTGTAAGATTTATCAACTTTAACAGAAGCATAGAACTAATATTTACTGCACACTATTCTACGCTGACAATATAGGAGTAGAACTGACATATTCTGAAGTGCTGTTGTGTTCCTATGGCCTAAAAGTTCATATTCCACAAAGGTAGGAAAAACACCTGTCTTTTTATATATTTTTCTTCCAAGTAAATTGTGGTGACACTGAACCCTCATTCTGTAGGATTACCAGGAATTTCATGCTCACCCATGTGTCCAGGAACATGTATACATATAGGAGGTCTACTTGTGGGGAAAAAAAAAAAAAGGAAAACTAAGAAAGCCTGGAAAATATTTTTCAGGTTTCTTATATGGTCCCAAGCAGGCAGGTGGTTTAAAGTGGAGGGTGAGAGACCATGGGAGAGATGTCAATCTCCCTGGGTGAGCAGGGTAGACAGACCTTCTCAAGGCTATTTTATCTTCCTAGGGTATGAGTAAGAGTCCATGCCAATCTCAGAAATTCAATCAGACTTCTTTGCCTGTTTGGGAAAACATCTTGTTAGTGTCATTGCTTCTATTTGTTCTTTTACAATAACCTTTTTAATGAACTTAACCTTATAAAAACTAAAGGCAAGAGGGAAACATCTTGAGACAACTTCTCAGCCTAAAAAATTCCTCTGAGGTAAAAAAGCAAAAAGGTCTAACTAAAATAATGGGAAGAATGGGGAAATATCCAGATTGCAAAATGTAAATAGCAATTTATTTTAATTTTTTAACTGTAATAAAAACAAAATAGTAATTCATATCTCAGAAAATTATCTTGATGTAGCCACATGTTTTATATATATTAACTTACCTGGTTTACATCACAATCCAAATTTAAGAAGAGAAAACTTGGCCTCAGATTTGCTTAAGCCCAATTATATGACTTAAAGAACTAAACAAGGTGAGATGTGATATGGTTTGGCTGTATTCTCACCCAAATGTCATCTTGAATTGCAGTTCTCATAATCCCCAAGTGTTGTGGGGGGGATCCAGTGGGATGTAATTCAATCATGGGGGTGGTTACCCCTATGCTGCTGTTCTCATGAAAGTGAGTGAGTTCTCACAAGAGCTGATGGTTTTATAAGGAGCTTTTCCCTCTTTTGCTTGGCACTTCTCTATGCTGCCCCCACGTGCAGAAGGATTATGTTTGCTTCTTCTTCCACCGTGACTTTAAGTTTCTTGAGGACTCCCCAGTCATGTTGAACTGTGAGTCAATGAAACCTCTCCTTTATAAATTACACAGTCCTGGGTATGTCTTTATTAGCAGCATGATAACGAACTAATACAAGGTCAAAATCTGTATATATCTTCCTGCATAGTTCTTGTTCCTTTTAATAGACCAGTCCAGGGGGAGATATGCTGCTTTCTGGAAAATAGTACTATCCTAACCTGGAGAAGCAGATTTGGTGGGGGGGGGGGTGGCATAAATCATACCACAGATCTGTCTGTTGATCTTCTTGCAATGTGCTGCAAGTCACTAGACCCTAGAGCTTGCTCTGGATTCTACCTTGCAACTAGAAAGTGACAGTTTAACATGGACCTTAAATTTCTGGGCTTGGTGCATCTGACTGGTGTAACCAATCTTCTGCTCTAACAGACAGGAAGGCTGAGTAAGCATTTGTCTGCCTTTTCAGTTTCAATAACACAAAGCAGATTTGCTAACTAACTAAATTTATGAAGTGAAGGGATCCTCAAATATTGGAAGGAGTTCAGATGCAGGTTGGTCAAAATTAAAGATAAGTGGCCTCTATATTGAATAAAATGCAGCTTAGACACTAGCACCTTAATAAAAACAGGAGTTTCATTTGGTGAAAATATTTAAAATGGAAATGGATTGGTTCCCTTCAGAGTGGCAGCTAACAGAGCGGCTTTTGGAAAAAATTATTCCTAAATGCATTGGGCTGCTTCTTGCTTGTGGAACAGAAATTACTGACTATTGGTTAAAATGCCATGTGAATTAATTTTCAGCCTCATTTATTCTCTAGCTAAGCATAAAAGCAATTTTGAAAGGAGAAAAATGGCCCCAATATGCATTGCCACAAATCTTTTGAGAGATGAAAAATATCAGCAACTAGTATAATTTAATTCCAGACTCAAACAACTATCACTGTTGTAGTTGGTAGTTCTGGATGTGTTCTTTGCAGATTCATAGAAAAAGATAAAATAATTGTTTAATCTTAGATTAAAATTATTCCTTTTAGTAGCTAATATACTTATAATTGCTCCAGCCTAAGATAATATATTTTAGCTTAGAATCCACCCTTTATAAACCTTCTCACTAGGGATTGGTTGGATGATTTAATTAATTCTCTTTTCTAATTAATTGTCTCCCCTCACCATAAGAAGAATAATTCTTTGTCGATTATTGGTTACTGTCGCTGTTTTCTATGACTACCATAGATTAAGTGGCAGTTTCTTTAATTACTTAAAATATTGTCACCAAATAAGATGAGTCTTATGAAGATGAAATGATGTCTAAATCTGTGATGAAGCAGATATACTTATGAAAATGAGTGAAAAAGTGACATGGCAATGACAACCTTGCATATTTCATGCATGCCTCTACAATGAGCTGAATTAGTATACATTCAGTTCCAAATGACTGCATGAAAGTAAATTAAACATAAAAACTGAATCTAAAATATAGATGATATTTACCACTTGCAACAAACCAGAATCTTCTAGGTAGGATAGTGTGGCTGTATTATTGCAATTTTTGATGTTAAGTGAGACTCAGATGACTAATTGCTTTACCATTTTTTTGAGACTGAGTCTCCTTCTGTTGTGAGGCTGGAGTGCAGAGGCACGATCTTGGCTCCTTGCAATACCTGCGTCCTGGGGTTCCAGTGATTCTCCTGCCTCAGTTTCTCAAGTAGCTGGTGCACCACCATGCCCCACTAAGTTTTGTATTTTTGTACAGACAGGATTTCACCATGTTGGTCAGGATGGTCTCTATTTCTTGACCTTGTTATCTGCCTGCCTTGGCTTCCCAAAGTATTGGGATTATAGGCGTGAGCCACCGCACCTGGCCTAATTGCTTTATGGTAACTTCAAAGAACAAAAGCCCACCTTTTATTGGACAGACAGGACACTTTACATTAACTGTTTTTTAATTCTGCAAGGGAAAGATAGGAAAGATTTGAAAACATTTTAACTATCAGGTTAAAAAAATAAGTCAGATTCTTTAAGTAATTTATATCTGTACTTTTAAATTTGTGCCTTTACTCTTCTTTTTAATGAGGACTACAGACTGTTTTCAAAGTTATTTTTTATTAGTAGAGCTCTTAAACAATCCAAGAGGCAATTGTAATATCCTCCTACATTGATGTACTGCCATGAGAAAGTAATTCAACCATTTTAGTTCGTGGGCATTATGAAAGTATATTCTGGTGTGTGCTGATTGAGACATGACTGATCACAGCATGACATTTTAGGCAAGTTTTCTTATTTATTTTCTGAAGAGACACATTATACAGCACATCCTGGGTCCCTGTGGTCAGAGGCCCTGATTAAAGAAGAAAATGTCAAAACTAGTGAAATATAAACTACTGAAATTTTCTTGTGCATGTTATTAAAGAGCCAAAGTGAAAGACCTGCTTCATGGGTACAAATGGAGAGGTTGCTGCTGTCTCAGAGGCCAGGCCTTACTGTTTATTCACACTGCATCCCAGCAGAGTGAGTTATTTCATATAAAATAATTCAGGTAGCTTAAGTGTACAATGTCATGATAAAGTTTTAAAGATTCTATTTGCCAATTTAATTTTACATTTTTTAAACAACAGATTATCCCTACGCTAATTTATAAACAGAGTATATTGACTACATTTGCAAGTTTTTCTGATATCTCCAGTTACCATTATTATTACTATGTCCAATAATAATAACTCAGCAATTCGTCAAATTCAGTTTTCCTAGCTTCTTTGTTTTTAAATTATAAGCTGTTATTTTCTCACGCATTTATTCTCCTTCTTCAGCAAGTTCTCCTACCTATTTTTAATTATTGGAACAAGTCAATCTTATAGAGTAAAATAAATATTATTAGTCAAAAAAAATAAAAACATAATGATTTCTTTCAGTTGTACTTTAGAGTTCTAAGTGAATTCTCTGAAGAAAGTTTTGCTTCTGACCAAGATGTAGTGGGAACTGATTGATTCAGTTCTTGAGCAACAGAAGGATAAACCAACTTTATGAAACAATGGTGTCTAAGACACTGGACATTAGGCAACAGAAATGAATTTTCCCTCAGTCAGGAAGCAAATGAGATGAGTCTTATAATTATTCCACCTTAGTGTTCACAGACCATTTCCAGGCTATGACCTGAGGAGGGGATCACAGTTGAATTGCATTGAATAAGTGGAATATCCTGGAAATTGATAATATGCACACAAAACAAACTATACAATAGAGGTGAGTTTTTCTTCATCCACTTAAATTTGATACTTTAAGTACTATCTTTCTGGTCTCAGGTGTCATAACTTGCTAGATGTTCTGTTAAATCATTAATATTTTTATTGTACAGCTTACATATGCTGGAAGGTTTTTTAAAATGCATCCTACAAATTCATTCTACAAAGCATTTTGAGCAAGCTCTTTGTGGTAGATTTTAGAAACATCATGAACAAAACAGACACAGTTCTAAACCACATGATGCTTCAGTCCTGTGGGTTAAACAGATAGTCACAAAATAATAAAAAAGGAAGTATAATCTGTGAATCAATTGTAATCCTAAAAACTTCTGTCATCAGCACCATGTCAACATACACAGTAGGATGGTTCGATTTCTAGTCTTAATCTAGATGTTTCTAAAAGTCCATTATTGTGTTTCCATTAGTAAGATATCTAGAGAAAGTTAAAAATGAAAAAGGAATGCATATAAAGAGAGTTTGTACTTGAGATAGCAAATCTAACTGTAGAAACCCATATCTTGCCTTCTTTATCTGAGATTGTGAAAGTAGAATATGAGGGGTCTTGCTTTTAAAATGACAGTTATGCATGTAAGAAACATGCATCTTAAGGGAAGTTTGCATCTTAAGAGAAAAGGAACAAAGTAGCTGGACCTGTAACTTCTTTATAGGGTGGTGCAAGTTTTGTGCTGCACAATGCTGAGGGAACCATTATGACAAGCTTATAATAAAGTGCATGACTTGCATGAATATATATGGTGGCCTGAGTAGATTTCTATGTAAACTCCTACTTTAAACTTATGAAATGGGATTTAAGCCTGTCTCTCAGCCTTTCCACTCTGCAGTGACAGCAAGATTTACTGGATTTACTGACCTACTCATACAGGGTGCCAACTCTAGTTAAACAGCTAAGCTTTCCTGTGCCATCAGAAGAGAGGTTCTTCCCACCTAGTTTCTAATACCATAGGTTAGTAACGTTTATTAAACAGAATTAGTGACAATTACATTAAATCAACAAATTCTTTAGGTAATCAGAGAGCTAGAACTAACAAGGTTTTAAGAGGCTGAGAACCACTGCATTGCCATCTGAAATGAATACCTGAAAGACAGTTAAATGTGTGTAGACAGGTAAATACAATGACTATAAACATTTCCAAATATTTCATTTAATCACCATCATTCTCTCATGCAACTTCTTGGGTACGACATTTTCAGGAATACTTTTGCTTCTATCTTGAAATATGAATAGAACTGAAAAAATGAGCATGACTCAATAAATTTGAAAAAGCCACTGGTTCAGTTGTAACAAAAGCCCTTGAAAGCCTTCCATTATATTTAAATTTACATCAGCCAGGAATTGTTCAGGCATATAGCATGTGCCAAATAGGTGTCTGTATATGTCTTCAAAGGTAATATTTTTGGAGAAACCTAAAATTAATATTAAATAATATGATATGATTATCAAGCTGGCATGAACAAAAGTAGAGCAGGACTTACTTCCACAGGTCTAGCTGACCTAATACTTTCAGTAGATAATAATTAGTGTAATCAAGGGCAATCTTTGCACTTTAATGCAGTACAATTCAATGGTACTAAAGGTTGTCTTTCAGGAAAATTATTAAGGTTTAAAGGTAATAATGCTGAGAAAGATGTTAACTGATAGACATTCTAACCTCCACAATATTAGCAACAATGCTCTTAACCCCTACCTTATAGCTCCTATTCAAACATTGACCAAGATAGCCAGGAAATTCTAGTTTACTCCAATGTCTTAGCTCAACATTCCTCTATTCATTTCCTTATTCATTTCACATGTACTAATTGAGGACCTTTTATATTCTAAGCCCTGTGCTGGGTAAAAGAGATAAAATGAGGAGTAATAACACACCTAGAATCTAAAACTAAAATTATCTTTCTTTTGCATATAATGTACTATCCATAAAGTTAAATCAGGAGTAATTCATAATAATTTTAATTTTTTGACAGCTCAAAATACTCTTATCTAAGCCAAAGAAGAGAAGTAAGAGGAGCAAGGAATGTGCAGCTATAAGGGACTTAAGAGAAAATGAATCTACAATCTGTTTCTAGTGCTGTCTTTAGGATGGAATCATGCCTTCTCCTTATTTTACTTGGTTTAGTATTAAAGTACAGGTAAGTCATATTCCAGGTGTGAATTCCATTGTGATTATTCACTATATTCCTTACAGGCAGCAAAATTTCACCAAATTTCATAGCACTGTAACAAAAATTAGGATAGTTGCAGTTGACTGTTGCAATAAATATTAAATATGAATTAAAATACATATATATACATATATATGTGTGTGTATATATACATGTGTATATACATGTATATATGTGTGTGTGTGTATATATATATATACACACACACACACACACACACAGAGGGAAAGAGAAGGGAATTAAATATTCATAAAATTATGCTGAACAATATTTACTTATTTTAAATATACTACTCATAAAACCACATGTTTACCACTCTGTTATTGTAGGAAGTTTATACTCTTAACAGTTTTTTCCAGATTTAGGATATGTAGGAAACCACGTCATGCATCTGAATGGTAGAAAGGGACAAGAAAGAAGTATTTCTTTCTCCACCCAAGGATATAGCACCCGGAAATTCCATGGATGAACATTGCTAAAAAAGTATGCATAAAGAGCTAAACTGAGGAAAGAGCAGAAATTTATGAGTAATTCAGCTCTACCTTTAAACAGCCAACCTTCCTACCTTATTCCTGGAAATCTGGCTGCTGGTAACTTTTAGTGCCACAGTTGAGCCACAGGTGCATTCCATTCTCAAGGTCCAGTCCCTACTCTTAAAATCCACTCAAGAGGGCTGGGCACGGTGGCTCATGCCTGTAATCCCAGCACTTTGGGAGGATGAGGAGGGTGGATCACGAGGTCAAGAGATCGAGACCATACTGGTCAGCATGGTGAAACCCCGTCTCTACTGAAAAAAAAAAATATATATATATATATTAGCTGGGCATTGTGGCGCGTGCCTGTAATCTCAGCTACTCAGGAGGCTGAGGCAGGAGAATTGCTTGAACCCAGGAGGCGGAGGTTGCGGTGAGCCGAAATCGCGCCATTGCACCCCAGCCTGGGTAACAAGAGTGAAACTCCGTCTCAAAAAAAAAAAAAAAAAAAAAAAAAAAAAAAAAAAAAAAAAAATCCACTCAAGAAGTCCTGGGAGAGATAAGAAGTCAGGCCAAAACTATGGACTATGATTCTAGTAACGAAGCTTTCACTAGCACAAGCAAACAATTTTTAAATGTTTATGTGTGTGAAGTAGAAATATTTTTCATAACAATGACCTGTTTGGTTTCTTTTTTGGGATCTCTTACTCTTGGAATACTATACAGCTGTTAGAAAAAGATAAATCAATTCTTAGAGTTTGGGTATATGAATTAGTAATAATTTTTCTTGGTCATATTTTTCTAGACCTCTCTTCAGTAGCGTGCAAACTGCTGCAAAGGCCTATTTTTCTGTTACAAAAGCTGATATGGATTTAAAAAAAGGAATTATTGTGCCTCAGGTATGTTCTATACTTCTTCATAAAGTCAGCCATTCCATACAGATTTAGGGAAAGCACTAAATTCCCAATAACCTGAACACGTTTTTCAGAGATAAAAAGGGAGAAGTTTTAGAAGATATCTATAAATACATGACTTGAGGACTCCTCTGTTCCTGGCTTAACACTTGCTACAATATTGTCCTCTGTCTTTTTTGGTGTTTGTGTGATAACAGCACCTGCTTCTTATCAAAGACTATAGGTTGAGTCTTGATGATAAAGTAAGTGGCAAATGGCATACTTAGAAAATGTTTCTGCTCCCATGAAATGTATAGTGAGATAGTATCATAAATCTTTAGGTCTTCATTAATTAGAAAATGACGTACAGGAAGATAAATGGAAAAAAAATTATATTGTTCATTGTCTTGTTTGCAGTTCTTAACTCTGCCCTAGGAGGTAATACATGATCTCTAGTACTAGGAAACATTAAAATACAATTACCCTTAGTAGATTTTGTCATGCTAGTGACTCATGATCACAAGAATAAATTCTTTCAATAAAGACATCCAACAGAATGAAAATGTAGCCACCTTGACAACAGGGTCTTGTGATGCATAACTGTACTAAAAGAAACAGCTGAGGACGTTGAAGCACATGTCCTCGGCCATAATGAAATGTGAGACTCATGGCATGGAATAGTGTTTTACTCATTGCTCATGATGTGGAAGTCTCATCAAATCTACCTAAAACACTTCAAGTGATTGGTCTTGTTAACTTAATGAAACTTGACCCATCAGAGAAATTGTCTTCATATGCAAGAGAGAATGTGTTTAAACTCTCTAGCAGTCCCACTGGGTTTTGCATTAATTAGTCAACATCAATATAATTACATATTTTTAAATTGATTCTGACAAAACATTCACACAGGTGCACAGAATATTGTCTTATGGAACTTCAGAAATCATTAGATGCATCATCGTAAAAAGAACCCTTGTGATCAAATAACCTGTTTCCAGGAAAGGAATGGCAAAAGCATATAGACCAATCTGGACTTGCAGACAAAACTATACTAATGGGAATCAATGTATTTAAATTTGAGTTTTAAACTGAATGTCTGCCAGAGAAGGAGACTTGATTTGATATATTTATATAATCTGTATTTTAATAAACTAAAGTCTATGTATGTAGTCTGATATATGTAATAAATAAATATGCATAATAAATAGCAGGCCAGCATAAAGAGATGTTGTTCTTTCTTTATTTATTTTTCTAGTTATGAGGAGCACTGAGTTTAATGATGAAGAGTGAGCACTCCAATATGTGTGTATGTGCATCTGGCAAGCTTGAGCAGAGGGTAAATTAGATAAGAGTATTTTGACAAAGCAGAGTGAGACTATTGGACTCGCTGATAGTTCTGTAAAGAAAAGTGGGTTAGAGAGACTGAGAGAATATGACACTGTAGGACCAACTCAGGATTGCAGCTCCCAGTGAAGCAGCAGATGGTGAGTGGACACCGTATTTCCAGACAGATCTTTATTGCCCACAGACCAGGAGATTCCCAGATGTAGGAGCCCCATGGGCCACCATCATGGCTTTTTGGGCCGGCATGGCTGTTTGGGCTGGGGCCGCAGCACAGTGGCACTCCGTACAAAATACACTGGTTTGGTTGCCCTGTTAAACCAGCAATTGGAGATTTCAGAAGGCAGATTAGCACATTCATCTGATTAAATAAGTCTTAAACAGAAAGCCAGGCCAGGAGATTCCCAGACAGCAATGTGGTTCCAGCTGGTGCAGTGGGTAGCTGCATGGGAAATCACACAGATCCTGGCACCCTTTTTGCAGGTGACTAGAACACCTGGGAGAGAATCAACCATTCAACTTAAAAAATAAAAGGGTTCTGAGGCAGGGAGCCAGGTGATCAGGCTCAGTGAGTCCCACCCCTACAAAAACAAACAAAACAGCAATTGGAAACGCTTGGGGTTGAGAGTCTCATGGCAAGCACAGCTGAACCCAGGATGGTGCAGCTCGAAGTGGGAGGGGCGTCTGCCATTACCAAGGCATTCGACCCCTACAGAGGTACATGCTGATGCAGCCTGCTGTTGCCGAGGCAACCTGCCATAACAGAAAGTCTGCCACTACAGAGGTGGGCCATCATCACCATGGCAGCTCTAACCACATCCATATAAATAGGGCTACAGGGAATTACACATGGCAGCAGGGTGGAGCCCATGGCAGCAGGGTGGAGCCCATGACAGCAGGGCAAAGCCCACAGCAGCAGAACAGAGCCCACGGAAATAGGGCAGAGCCCACAGCAACAGGGTGGAGTCCATGGCAGCTCAGCATAGCCACTATAGGCAGGCAGTGATTAGACTGCCTCTTTGATGGACAGAACAGTGCAACAGATACTCATAAATAAAGCGCTAACTCCCTGGGAAAGAGCACCTGAGGAAAAGAAAAGGGGCTTTATGAGTTCTGCTGCAGCAGACTTAAACGTACCTGCCTAGCATCCCTGAATGAACAATGGAGCTCACAGCTCAGCACTTGAGCTCCTATAAAGTACAGACTGTCTCCTCAAGTATAAAGTACAGACAGTCTACTCAAGCAGCTGCCTGATCCCATATATCCAAAGAGTCACCTCACAAAGGACTGATCAGACAGACATTTGGAGAGCATCATACAGGGACAAAGATAGCAGAAGAAGAAACAGTTCCACAGCTGCTACACGTGTACCACAGGTAAGCAGGCTCTGGAGTAGACCTTAGTAGTCCTACAGCAGAGGGGCCAGACTATTAGAAAAAAAACTAGGAAACAGAAACACTTCATGATCAACAATCTGGATGTCCACTCAGAGACCTAATAAAAAAATCAGGAACTACTCAGATGACAGGTGGATAAATCCACAAAGATGAGAAGAAACCAGTGCAAAAAGGAGGAAAACACCTGAAACCAGAACACCTCACCTCCTACAAGGGACCACAACTCACCAGCAAGGGAACAGAGCTAGAAGGAGAATGTCTGTGATGAAATGACAGAATCTGACTTCAAAAAGTGGGTAATGAGAAAATTCTGTGAGGTAATAGAACATGTTCTAACTCAATGCAAAGAAACTAAGAATGTTGAAAAAATATTTGATGAAATGATAACAAGAATGGATAACTTAGAGAGGAACATGAGTGAACTGATGGAGCTGAAAAACACAACACAAGAACTTTGAGAAGCATGCACTACTTTCCACAGCTGAATTGACCAAGCAGAAAAAAATGATATCAGAAGTCGGAGATCAACTCAATGAAATAAAACGAGAAGGCAAGATTAGAGAAAATAGTGCAAAAAGGAATGAACAAAACATCCAAGAAAAGTGGGACAATGTGAAGAGACCTAATCTACATTTGATAGGTGTACCTGAATGTGACGAAGAGAATGGATCCAAGCTGGAAAATACTCTTCAGGATATTATCCAGGAAAACTTTCCCAACCTAGCAAGGAAGGCCAATATTCAAGTTCAGGAAATACAGAGAACACCACAAAGATATTCCACAAGAAGAGCAACCAAAAGGCACATAATCGTCAGATTCACCAGGGTTGAAATGAAGGAGAAAATGCTAAAGGCAGCCAGAGAGAAAGATTGGGTCACCCAGAAAGGGAAGCCCATCAAACACACAGCAGATTTCTCGGCAGAAATCCTACAAGCCAGAAGAGAGTGGCGGCCAATATTCAACATCCTTAAAGAAAAGAACTTCCAACCCAAAATTTCATATCCAGCCAAACTGAGCTTCACAAGTGAAGGAAAAATAAAATCTTTTGTGAACAAGCAAGTACTCAGAGATTTTGTCACCACCAGGCCTGCTTTACAAGAGCTCCTGAAAGAGGCACTACACATAGAAAGGAACAACCAGTATCAGCCATTACAAAAATAGCAAATGCTAAAGAGCTTCAACAAAATGAAGAATCTGCATAAACTAATGGGTGAAACAGCCAGCTAGCATTAAAATGGCAGTATCAAATTCACAGATAACAATATTAATTATAAATGTAAATGGGCTAAATGCACCAATCAAAAGACACAGACTGGAAAATTGGATAAAAAACCAAAACCCATCGGTGTGCTGTATCCAGGAAGCCCATCTCACATGCAAGGATACACAAAGGCTCAAAATAAAGGGATGGAGGAAGATTTACCAAGCAAATGGAGAGAAAAAGAAAGCAGGAGTTGCAGTTCTTGTCTCTGATAAAATAGACTTTAAAGCAATGAAGATCAAAAGAGACAAATAAGGACATTACATAATCATAAAAGTATTGATACAACAAGAAGAGCTAACAATCCTAAATATATACGTACCAAATACAGGAGCACCCAGATATATGAGGCAAGTTCTTAATGACTTACAAAGAGACTTAGACTCCCACACAACAATAGTGGAAGACTATGACACTCTACTGTCAATACTAGACAGATCAACCAGACAGAAAATTAACAAAGATATCCAGGACTTGAACTCAGACCTGGAACAAGCAAACCTTATAGACATTTACAGAACTCTCCACCCAAAATCCACAGAATATACATTCTTCTCAGCACCACGTTAAACCTACTCTAAAATTGACCACATAATTGGAAGTAAATCATGCCTCAGCAAATGCAAAACAACTGAAACAATAACAAACAGTCACTTAGTCCATAGTGCAATCAAGTTAGAACTCAGAATTCAGAAACAAACTCAGAACCACACAGCTTCATGGAAACTGCACAACTGGCTCTTGAACGTTTACTGGATAAACAATGAAATGAAGGCAGAAATAAAGAAGTTAATCAAAACCAATGAGAACGAAGACACAACATACCAGAATCTCTGGGACACATTTAAAGCAGTCTCTAGAGGAAAATATATAGCTATAAGTGCCCACACGAGAAGAGTGGAGACATCCAAAATTGATACCCCAACATCAAAATTGAAAGAGCTAGAGGAGCAAGATCAAAGAAACTCAAAACTTAGCAGAAGACAAGAAATAACTAAGATCAGAGCAGAACTGAAAAAGATAGAGACACAAAAAAACCCTTCAAAAAAAATCAATAAATCAAAGAGCTGTTTTTTTGAGAAGATCAACAAAATAGACAGACCACTAGCCAGATTGGTAAAAAATAAAAGAGAGAATAACCAAATAGATGCAATAAAAAATAATAAAGGGGAAATCATCACAGATTCCACATAAATTCAAACCATCATCAGAGAATATTACAAACAACTCTATGCACATAAACTAGTAAACCTGGAAGAAATGGATATATTCCTGGACACTTGTGTCCTCCCAAGCCTAAACCAGGAAAAAGCAAAAACTATGAATAGACCAGTAACAAGATCTAAAGTTGAGGCAGCAATTAAGAGTCTACCACACAAAAATAGCCCAGGTCCAGATGGGTTTCACAACTGAATTCTACCAGACTCACAAAGAGTCTGAAACTATTTCAAATAATCCAAAAAGAGGGAATCCTTCCCAAATCATTTTATGAGACTAACATCATCCTGATAACAAAACCCAGCAGAGACTCAATGAGAATGAAAACTTCAGGCCAATATCCATGATGAACATAGATGCAAAAATCTTCAATAAAATACTGGCAAGCTGATTGCAATAGCACATCAAAAAGCTTAACTACCCATGAACAAGTAGAATTCATCCCAGGGATGCAAGCCTAGTTCAAAATATACAAGTCTATAAACGTAATTGACCACTTAAACAAAACCAAAGACAAAAACCACATGATTATGTCAATTGATGTAGAGAAGGGTTTGACAAAATTCAACAGCCCTTTATGCTAAAAATCCTCAATAAACTCGGTATTGATGAAACGTATCTCAAAATAATAAAAGCTATTTATGAGAAACCAACAGCCAATATCATACTGAATGGGCAAAAACTGGAAGCATTCCCTTTGAAATCTGGCACTAGACAAGGATGCCCTCTCTCACCACTCCTATTCAATATATTACTGGAAGTTCTAGCCAGAGCAATCAGACAAGAAAAAAAATAGTATTCAAATAGGAAAGGAGAAATCCAAGTTGTCTCTATATGCAGATGACATGTTAGTATATCTAAAAAAACCCCATCATCTCAGCCCAAAATCTCCTAAACTGATAAGCAACTTCAGCAAAGTCTTAGAATAAAAAATCAATGTGCAAAACTCACAACCATTCCAATACACCAAAAACAGACTTAAAGAGAGCCAAATCAAGAATGAACTGCCATTCAAAATTGCTACAAAGAGAATAAAATACCTAGGAATACAGCTAACAAATAATATAAAGAACCTCTTCAAGGAGAACTAAAAATCACTGCTCAACAAAATAAGAGAAGACACAAACAGATGGAGAAACATTCAACGTTTGTGGTTATGAAGAATCAATATTGTGAAAATGGCCATACTGCCCAAAGTAATTTACAGACTCAATGCTATCTCCATCAAGCTACCAATAACCTTCTTCACCGAACTGGAAAAAACCACCTTAAACTTCATATGGAACCAAAAGAGAGCCCACAGAGCCAAGTCAATTCTAAGTAAAAAGAACACAGCAGGAGGCATCACACTACTGGACTTCAAACTATACTGCAAGGCTACAGTAATCAAAACAGCATAGTACTGGTACCATAACAGAGATATAGACCAATGGAACAGAACAGAGGCCTTGGAGGCAACACAGCATATTTACAACCATACAGTCTTTAATAAACATGACATAAACAAGCAATGGGGAAAGAATTCCCTGTTTAATAAATGGTGCTGGGGAAATTGGCTAGCTATGTTCAGAAAGAAGAAACTGGACCCTGTTCTGACACCTTACACTAAAATTAATCCCAGATAGATTAAAGACTTAAACATAAAACCTAACACCATAAAAACCCTACAAGAAACTTTATGCATACCCATTCAGGACATAGGCATAGGCAAGGACTTCATGACCAAAACACCAAAAGCATTGGCAACAAAAGCCAAAATAGACAAATGGGACCTAATCAAATTCCACAGCTTCTGCACGGCAAAAGAAACAGTCATTAGAGTGAATCGGCAACCATCAGAATGGGAAAAAATGTTTGCAGTTTACCCATCTGACAAAGGGCTGATATCCAGAATTTACAAAGAACTCAAACAGATTTACAAGAAAAAAAACAAAAACAAAAAAACAAAAAAAACAAACAAAAAAAAAACAAACAAGCCCATTCAAAAATGGGCAAAAAATATGAACAGACACTTTACAAAAGAAGACATACATGAGGCCAACAAACATGAAAAAATGATCATTATCACTGGTCATCAGAGAAATGCAAATCAAAACTACGTTGAGATACCATCTCACGCCAGTTAGAATGGCAATCATTAAAAAAATCTGGAGGCAACAGATGCTGGAGAGAATGTGGAGAAATAGGAACACTTTTACACTGCTGGTGGAAGTGTAAATTAGTTCAACCATTGTGGAAGACAGTGTTGCAATTCCTCAAGGACCTAGAAATAGAAATTCCATTTGACCCAGCAATCCCATTACTGGGTATATATCTAAAGGATTATAAATTGTTCTACTATAAGGACACATGCAAATGAATGTTCATTGCAGCACTGTTTACAATAGCAAGGACCTGGAACCAACCCAAATGTCCATTGATGATAGACTGGACAGGGAAAATGTGTCACATATACACCATGGAATATTATGCAGCAATAAAAAACGATGAGTTCGTGTCCTTTGTGAGGACATGGATGAACCTGGAGAAGATCATTCTCAGGAAACTGACACAAGAACAGAAAATGAAATATCACATGTTCTCACTCATAGATGGGTGTTGAACAATGAGAACACATGGACACAGGGAGGGGAGTACTACACCCAGGGGTCAGTTGGGGCAAATAGGGGAGAAACATTGAGGGGGGGAGTTGGGGAGAGGTAGCATGGGGAGAAATGACAGATATAGGTGAAGGGAAGGAAGGCAGCAAATCATACTGCCATGTGTGTACCTATGCAACTATCTTGCATGTTTTTTACATGTACCCCAAAACCTAAAAAGCAATAAAACAAAAGAATGAGAGATACTTTAGACAACTTTATTATAAAACTAATGCCTGTAGAAGACTGGCTTAGAATCTGGGGAATAAAATGGAAAATGGTTGAAAAAAGATGATCCATAATAAACTCTCAAATATTTATGATCACTCAAATATTTACTAAATACAATAAAAAGGAATTACACAAACGATGTCAAGATCTTTCAAATTCTGATATCTGCTTCAGAAAACAGATGGAAGGAGAGAGACAGAGAGCCTTAAAAAATAGCTAAATATAAATTTTAAAATATAATGTGTCAGTTAGGACTTTACAACCAACTAAGTAATGTTTCTTTGGCAAAGTTTTAATATTCCTTTATGAGAAATATCTGCAAAAATTTTTACTACTTTTATGTCCTAAAAGTAATCTATGCAATTGTGACACAATAGTCTTAAAACTAAAGTCCCCAAGTATATTATAAAATTGATTATAATAACTCTAAAGATATCATCAGAAGCTTAGTGACAACTTTTATTTTTTTAAAGTCTAGAATTACCCATTTACTCACACACATAATATGTTCATATGCAATACCATGCAGGTTAATATATTTGTAAAATAATGGTATAAAATACAGATAATCTGTTGACTTTGGTCACCTTAATAATCAATCAGAATTACTAAATATAACATAAATGCAGATCAAAGATCTGAAAAGAAAGGAATTGACCATATATGCAAATAGTAAACCATATAATTTTTTTTTCTTTCTTTCTTTCTTTTTTTCTTGAGATAGAGTCTTGCTCTGTTGCCCAGTCTGTAGTGCAGTAGCATGATCTCGGTTCACAGCAACCTCTGCCTCCTGGGTTCAAGCAATTCTCCTGTCTCAGCCTTCCAAGTACCTGGGATTGCAGGCACCTGGCCTAAGCTTGGCTATTTTTTTAATTTTTAGTAGAGAAAAGGTTTCATCATGGTGGCCAGGCTGCTTTCAAACTCTTGACCTCCAATGATCTGCCCACCTCGGTCTCTCAAAGTGCTAAGATTACAGGTGTGAGCAACCATGCCTGGCCATTAAACAAACAACAAAAAATTACATCTATCCTTTTCCTTGATGTGCCTTATCTAGGAATGCTTGATTCCATACCAAAATTAAGCAACGTAAAATTTTTAAGCAAGCAGTGACATAATAAGATAAGTGATGTAAAATAATCATAAAATCTAATAGTGATTTGAGATACTGCCTAAGTTGGAGAACTTGAGTTTGTAGAACACTCATATTGGTTGGAATTTTGTCTCTCCTCAAATCTCATATCAAAGGGGCAGGGGGTCTGGTGGGAGGTGATTGGATCATGGATGTGGATAATCCAAAGGGCCCCTTTTCTGTTCTAATGACAGTGAGTGAGATTTCAGGAGATCTGATGGTTTAAAAGTGTGTGGCCCGATTTGCGCTCTTTCTCCTGCTCTGCCATGGAAAGGTATGCCTTGCTTTCCATTTGACTTCTGCCATGATGGTAAGTTTCCCCAGCCATATGGCACTCTGAATCAATTAACTTCTTTATTTTATATATTAGCAAGTCTGGGTATTTCTTTACAGCAGTGTGAAAATGGGCTAATAAAAGCTCTCTTTTAAATACATATAATATTTGAATTTTGTTTTATTCCAATATTTAAAAGAGGAAGTAAAGAGTAAAGCAAGCAATCTGATATTACATGAATACTCTTACTATGAAATTTCAAAGATCTGTGTTCTAGCCTTAACTTATAATAATAATTATGAAAAATTATTTAACATACTTGTAAAATTATTGGGTTGAGCCATCTATTATGCTAATAAATAATAAACATACTAGCTGTACAATTATAATAGTTGTAGAGTTTTCAAAGTATTTCATGTAACATTGCCTCGTTACCTAAGGTCTCTTCCAGGTATAGGCTCTATAAAATAAAGCTTTAAGCATGAGGATTCTAATTAACTAAGGTATTTAATGTGAAACCTTTGAGGAACTTGGGAAGGAAAAAAGGGAATATCTTCTTTTATAATCCATCTTTCAAGACAGTAGAATTTTTCTTCAATCATACCAAACATACCTTCCTTTGGAGTAAGTGATGTTACTTCTAAGGAGGCACAACCAGAATTTTAAAAGACAATCAATTAGATATATTTTATGTATTTATTTGACTAAAAGTCACTGTTCAACTATTGTTTAGAGGGTGTATTTTCTTTGTGTTACATGATGTCAATTTCCAAGAAGACATCTGTAATAAGAGACTCAGTTGGATATACAGAACTTCATCATAGAATTGTTTGATTCAGGCTGTAGGCAAACCTAAGGGGTTTCCTTTTGTCTTTCTCCCCAATGGTGAAACATGGTCATGTGCTAGACCTAATGTATCCTGGCAAAGGAGGCTGATCATGCCCACCACTTCCCAACTCCAGACTCAGTAGCATCACATTACAGCCTGAAATCAGTCATGGTGAGAGTAAATACATTATGGAAATTAGTAAACACTACTAATACAGGCTCTTTCTTAGGATGGAGGGAGGGGTTCAGGGTGGCAACAAGTTTGCCAGTCATTACAACTTTACCATCATACTACTAGTCAAACCCTTGTAAATTCTGGCTGTAAGTAAAAGTCAAATGAAACCAACATTAAACATGTGGACAAAGAAAAATGCCAAGCTTTTTCTGCCTTTGAAACTAAAACTAATCACGAATCTCAAAGTGATGTGATTCTCAAAGTGAAAAGCTCCCAAAAGGAAGCATTTCTTGCTTTACCTCTGAAGCTCAGTGACAGAGGAAAGAAGGTTAATATACTGCATTCTGAGAAGAGACAGACCAACAAAGTATATACAGAAGCCCATTAAGTGTTCTTGCCCTTGAGGAGTCTTAATCAATGATAGATGCTGAGGAGAGTAAAGGAAAATGACAATTTTCTCTTATGCTGCCATTGCCCTCCCACTAGGTGATGAACTCAGGCTAACTAAGCAGTTTTTTATGCCTCTTTGAGTTTGTCCTGGGCCTTTAAATTAGCAGCTTCATTGTCTCAATATGTAGATGTTGGAGTTAGATGAAGAGAGAATAGAAGAGACTTTAATTTATTAATTGATTGTTAAGTCAATAACAATAATTATTAATTAGGTTATCTGACTTGTAAAGAATTTTTTAAGTTGCCATTGATTTTATCATTGAAGCAACTACAATTCCAATATTCTTTATTTTATGAACATAGGAGTAGATTTGCTAAAACAGCCTTTACCTTGCCAACATATTGAGAATTTTTTTTTAATAATTAGAGGACTGTAGGGACATTTTATGTCAATAATGCTAATATGTGCTGAAAAATTTGATCATTATTTTAATGTACCCATATGTGTTAGAGAAAAGTAAAAATAGAACAAAATTATTAAATGACTTAATACTCTTTTTATTTACTTCATTTTCAAATTTTCATCTTTCCCACAAAATACCTTGGGATAACAGTACTAAAATTAACAAAGTTAATCCAGAAAATTATATTTGTAATTATATTAGCACAAAATAGATTTTTAAAAACTTTCCCTTCATTTATCATCTATATCTGGTAGCCAAATGAAAAATATAGTGATTATGTGCCCCTTTAAGAAAGGTGGGAAATATGAGACATCTAACTCTAAGTGTAATTTTAAAAAGATGCATGTCATAATCAGATCTTTGCTTGCAGCAACTCTTAGCTTCTACCTTGGGATCTTAGATATTGATTCTTACAGGATTTCTTATAGTTATCTTTAATGGACTTTAAAAATCAGAGTTCTAAAAGTGTTTGGGACTTTTAAAAAAGCTGACTAAAGAGAAAGATGGTTTGTATATGCAGATGAAATGCAAGGGAGTAAGCAGGAGATGATGTGTTCCCTGAAAGAACAACCAGTTCTGAGAATTCTGTGAGGAGTGTTCAACTATGTAGTAAGAGTTCAGATGACTTTGAGAAAAGAAGAAATCCAGAGACATTTGAGAGGGTACAGGCAGAGGGTACAGACAGAAAATATTGTTATTCCTTAGACAATAACTGAATCCAAAGAAACAGCAACAGTCTTGGAAGAAGTTATAATCTACCTCAAGTAGTCATATGAGATTCCTGGCAAGATGGTCAAATAGAATCAGCTCCAGTGTGCAGCTCCCAGTGAGAGGGACACAGAAGGCAGGTGATCTCCTTATTTCCAACTGATGTACCAGGTTTATCTCATTGGAACTGGCTGCACCATGGGTGCAGCCCAAGGTGGGGTAAGCAGAAGCAGAGTGTGGGGTCATCTCACCAGAAAATACAAGGAGCTGGGAACTCCCACTCCTAGCCAATGGAAGCCATTAAGGACTGTACCCTACATTCCAGCCTAGATACTGTGCTTTTCCCACAATCTTCACAACCCTCAGACCAGGAGATTCCCTCCAGTGTCTATGACATTAGGGCCCTGGGTTTCCAGCACAGAACTGGGAAGCTGTTTGGAAAGACACCAAGCTAGCTGTAGCAGTGTTTTTTTTTCATACCCCAGTGATGCCTGGAACATCAGTGAGACAGGCCCATTCACTCTCCTAAAAAGGGGGGTTGAAGCCAGGGAGCCAAGTGATCTGGCTCAGCAGATCCCACCCCCATAAACAGTGACATTCTCGCAGCCAGTGTGCAGTCTGAGCTCCTCTTGAAGCATTCAAACTCAGTGCTGGCAGGAAAGTCTGCCGTTTCAGAGGCTTGTGTAGGTGATTTTAACATCACAGTGTAAACAAAATTTTGGGGAAGTTCAAACTAAGTGGAGCCCATGGCAGCTCAGCAAGGCCTCTGCAGGCAGGCTGTGACATTCTCTCCTCACTGGGCAGGGCATCTCTGCAAAAAGGCAGCAGCCTGTTGTGGACTTATAGATAAAGCCCCCATCTTCCTGGGACAGAGCACCTGGGAAAAGGGGTGGTTGAGAATACAGCTTCAGCATACTTAAACTTCCCTGCCAGGCAGCTCTGAAGTGGGCAGCAGATCTCCCAGCACAGCATTTGAACTCTGATAAGGGAAAGACTGCCTCCTCAAGTGCATCCCTGACCCCAGTGTATCCTGACTGGGAGACACCTTCCTGTAGGGGCCAACAAACACCTCATACAGGAGAGCTCTGGCTGACATCTGGTGGGTAACTTTTGGGATGAAACAACCAGAGAAAGGAACAGGCAGCAGTCTTTGCTGTTATGCAGCCTCTGCTGGTGATTCCCAGGCAAGCAGAATCTGGAGTGGACCTCCATCCAGCAAACTCCAGCCAACCTGCAGCAGAGGGGCTTGACTGTTAGAATAAAAACTAACAAACAGAAAGAAATAGTTTCTACATCAACAGAAATAACATCCACTCAGAGACCCCACTCAAAGGTCACTGACCTCAAAGACCAAAGGTAGATAAATCCATGAAGATGAGAAGAAACCAGCACAAAAAGACTGAAAATTCCAAAAAAAAAGAGAATACCTCTTCTCCTCCAAGGAATCACAACTCCACACCAGCAAGAGAACAAACTGGATGGAGAATGAGTTTGACAAATTGACAAAGGCAGGCTTCAGAAGGTGAGTAATAACAAACTTCTCTCAGCTAAGGAAGCATGTTCTAACCCAATGCAAGAAAACTAAGAACCTTGAGAAAAGGTGAATTAGAATAACCAATTTAGAGAAGAACAAAAATTACCCCATGAAGCTGAAAAACACAGCACTATAACTTCGTGAAAAATACACAAGTTTCAATAGCCAAATTTATCAAGTGGAAGAACGAATATCAGAAATTGAAGCTCAACTGAATGAAATAAAGCAAGAAGATAAGACTAGAGAAAAAAGAGAAAGAAAAGAAATGAGCAAAGCCCCCAAGAAATATGGGATTATGTGAAAAGACCAAATCTACATTTGATGGGTATACCTGAAAGTGAAGGGGAGAATGAAACCAAGTTGGAAAACACTCTTCAGGATGTTAACCAAGAGAACTTCCCCAACCTAGCAAGGCATGCCAACATTCAAATTCAGGAAATACAAACAACACCACAAAGATACTCCTCAAGAAGAGCAACCCCAAGACACATAATTGTCAGATTCACCAGGGTTGAAATGCAGAATAAAGTGTGAAGGACAAACAGAGAAAAAGGTCAGGATACCCACAAAAGGAAGCTGATTACACTAACAGCAGATATCTTAGCAGAAACCTTACAAGCCTCAAGAAAGTGGGGGCCAATATTCAACTTTGTTAAAGAAAAAAGTTTTCCATCCAGAATTTCATTTCCAGCCAAATCCATTGTCATAAGCAGAGGAGAAATACAGTCACTTATGGATAAGCAGCTGCTGAGAGATTTTGTCACCACCAGGCCTGCCCTATAAGAGCTCCTGAAGGAAGCACTAAACATGGAAAGGAAAAACCACTACCACCCACTGCAAAAACATACCAAATTGTAAAGACCATCGATGCTATGAATAAACTACATCAACTAATGGGTAAAATAACCAGTTAGCATTATAATGACAGGATTTCATTCACACATAATAATATTAACCTTAAATGTAAATGAGGCAAATGCCCTAATTAAGACACAGACTGGCAAATTGGATAAAAAATCAAGACCCCTCAGTGTGCTGTATTTAGGAGACCCATCTCATGTGTAAAGACACTCATAGACTCAACATAAAGGGATGAAGCAACATTTACTAAGCAAATGGAAAGTGAAAAAAAATGAAGCAGGGGTTGCAATTCTAGTCTCTGACAAAACAGACTTTAAACCAACAAAGATCGAAAGAGACAAAGAAGAGCATTACATAATGGTAAAGGGATCAATGCAACAAGAAGTGCTATCATAAATATATGTGCACACAATACAGGAGCACCCAGATTCATAAAGCAAGTTCTTAGAGACCTACAAAGAGACTTAGACTTTCACAGGATAACAGCAGGAGACTGTAACACCCCACTGTCAATATTAGACAGATCAATGAGACAGATAATTAACAATGATATCCAGAACTTGAACTCAGCTCTGTACCAAATAGACTGAATAGACATCTACAGAACACTCCATCACAAATCCACAGAATATACATTCTTCTCAGCACCACATTGCACTTATTCTAAAATAACAACATAATTGGAAGTAAAATACTCTTCAGCAAGTGCAAAAGAATGGAAATCATAACAAATAGTCTTTCAGACCACAGTGCAATTAAATTAGAACTAATTGGATTAATAAATTAGTTTTATTAATCTATTAACACTAATAAATTTATTATTTATTAAATTTTCAGAGAGCTTAAAACTGCACACTCAAAACTGCACAACTACATGGAAACTAAACAACCTGCTTCTGAATGACTACTGGATAAATAACAAAATGAAGGCAGAAACAAAAATGTTCTTTGAAACCAATGAGAACAAAAACACAATGTGCCAGAATCTCTACAATACATTCCAAGCAGTGTGTAGAGGGAAATTTATAGCACTAAATGTCCACAGGAGAAAGCAGAAAAGATCTAAAATCAATATTCTAATGTCACAATTAAAACTACTAAGGGAGCAAGAGCAAACAAATTTAAAAGCTAGCAGAAGACAAGAAATAACTAAGATCAGAGCAGAACTGATGGAGATAGAGAAACAAAAAGCCTTTCAAAAAATTAATGAATCCCAGAGTTGGTTTTTTGAAAATATTAACCAAATAGATAGACTGCTAGCCAGACTAATAAAAAAGAAATGAGGGATGAATTAAATAGATGCAATAAATAATAATAAAGGGGATGTCACAACTGATTCCTCAGAAATACAAACTACCACCAGGGAATACTACTATGTAAATAAACCAAATAATTTAGAAGAAATGGATTAATTCCTGAACACTTACATCCTCTCAAGACTAAACCAGGAAGAAGTCAAATCCCTGAATAAACCAATAACAAGTTCTGAAATTGAGGCAGCAGTAAATAGCCGACCAACCAAAAAAAGTTCAGGACAAGATAGTTTCACAGCTGAAATCTACCAGAGGTACAAGAAGAACTGGTATCATTCCTTCTAAAAACTATTCCAACAATAGAAAAAGAGGGAATCCTCCTTAACTCACTGTATGATGCCAACATCTTCCTAATACAAAAACTTGGCAGAGATACAACTAAAAAAGAATGTTTCAAGCCAACATCGCTGATGAACATTGATGTGAAAATTCTCGATAAAATACTGGCAAACTGAATTCAACAGCACATCAAAAAGCTGGCCTATCACAATCAAGTTGGCTTTATCCCTAGCTTGCAAGGCTGGTTCACCATACAGAAATCAATAAATGTAATCCATCACATAAACAGAACAAAAGACAAAAACTACATGATTATCTCAATAGATGCAAAGGCTTTCAACAAAATTTAACAGCACTTTATGCTAGAAACTCTGAACAAACTAGATATTGATGGAACGTATCTCAAAATGGTAAGAGCTATTTATGACAAACCCACAGCCAATATCATACTGAATGGACAAAAACTGGAAACATTTACTTTGAAAACCAGAACAAGACAAGAATGTCATCTCTCACCACTCCTATTCACACTAGTATTGGAATTTCTGCTCAGGGTAATCAGACAAGAAAAAGAAATAAAGGGTATTCAATTAAGAAAAGAGTAAGTCAAATTGTCACTATTTCCAGATGACATGATTGTATATTTTGAAGACCCCATTATCTCAGCCTAAAATCTCCTTAAGATGATAAGCAACTTCAGCAAAGTCTCAAGACACAAAATCCATGTGTGAAAATTACAAGCATTCCTATACACAAATAACAGACAGAGGGTCAAATTATGAGTGAATTTTCATTCACAATTGTTACAAAGAGAGTAAAATACCCAGGAATGCAAATTACAAGTGATGTGAAGGACCTTTTTAAGGAGAACTATAAACTATTGCTGAAGAAAATAAGACAGGACACAAACAAACAAAAAAAGACATTCCATGCTCATGATTAGGAAGAATCAATATCATAAAAATGGCCATACTGCTCAAAGTAATTTATAAATTCAATGCTATCCCCATCAAACTACCATTGTCTTTCTTCACATAATTGAAAAAAGCAACTTAAATTTCATATGGAACCAAAAAAGAGCCCACATAGCCAAGACATCCTAAGCAAAAACAACAAAACTGGGCATATCACTGAACCAGACTTCAAAAATACTACAAGTCTAAAGTAATCAAAACAGCATTGTACAGGTACCAAAAAAGAGATATCGACCAATGGAATGGAGCAGAGGTCTCAAAAACAACACCACACATCTACAACCATCTGATCTTTGACAAGCCTGACAAAAACAAGCAATGGGGAAAGGATTCCCTATTTAATAAATGGTTTTGGGAAAACTGGCTAGCCATGTGCAGTAAGCTGAAACTGGATCCTTTCCTTACACCTTATACAAAAATTAACTCAAGATAAATTAAAGATTTAAATGTAAGACCTAAAAAACACAAAAGCCTAGAAGAAAAAGTAATGGCAGCAAAAGCCAAAGTTGACAAATGAGATCTAATTAAACAAGAGTTTCTTCACAACAAAAGAAGCTATCATTAGAGTGAACAGGCAACCAATAGAATGAGAGAAAATTTTTACAATCTATCTATCTGGCAAATGTAACCCAGAATCTACAAAGAACTTAAACAAATTTACAAAAAAAAAAAAAAAAAAAAAAAAAAAACATCAAAAAGGGGATAAAGGATATCAATAGACACTTCTCAAAAGGAGACTTTTATGGAGCTAAAAATCATAAGAAAAGTCATTATCACTGGTCATTAGAGAAATGCAAATCAAAACCACAATGTGATACCATCTCATGCCAGTTAGAATGTCAATTCTTAAAAAGTCAGGAGAGTGAATTTCCAAGATGGCGTGGTAGGAACAACTTGGGACTGCAGCTTTCAGTGAAGGCTGAGTCCTAACCGCATTTTCAGATGGACCTTTGTTGCCCACAGAACAGGGAAATTTCCAGGTGTAGGAGAGACATGTGACACCAGCGCAGCCCTTTCGGCTTGCGTGGCCATTTTGGCCATAGCCGCAGCACAGCGGCACCCCACACAAAACTCCCTGGTCTGGGTGCCCTGTTAAACTGGCAATCTGAGATTTGAGACAGCAGATTAACATATCCATCTGATTAAGCGGGACTTGGACAGTGAGCCAGACCAGGAGATTCCTGGGAAGCGTGATTTGAACTGGTGCAGTGGGTTGTGGCATGAGAAATCACACAGATCCCGGCACCCTATCAGCAGGTGACTGAAACACCTGTCAGAGAGTCAACCATTCAACTTAAAAAAAAAAAAAAAAAGAAACAGAGAGAAAGGACTCTGAGGTAGGGAGCCTCAGATCAGGCTCGGCGGTGATCAGGCTCAGTGGGTCCCACCCCCACAGGAACAAACAAAACGGCAACTCAAAATGCTCGGGGTTGAGAGTTTTACTGCAGGCTCAGCTGAATCCAAGATGGTGGAGCTCAGTGGGGGAGGGGTGTCCACCACTATGGATGCATCCTGCCCCTACTGAGGTACACGCCAATTGCTGAAGCAGCCTGCCATTGCTGAGGCAACCAGCCATAACAGAGAGACTCAGTCAACAGGGTGGAGCCCACCACAATAGGGCAGAGCCCCATGGCAGCAGGGCAGACCCTGTGGTAGGAGGGCAGAGCCTCAGCAGGCAAATAGTGACTAGACTGCCTCCTAACTGGGCAGGACAGTGCAATGGATATTCACAAAGAAAGCCCCAATTCCCTGACACAGAGCATCTGAGGGAATAAAAAGGGGGTTTTATAAGTTCTGCTGCAGCAGACAGAAACACATCTTCCCAACAACCCTGAATGAACAACAAAGCTCACAGCTCAGCACTTGAGTACCTATAAAGTACAGACCATCTCCGCAAGCAGCTCCCTGACCACTGTATGTCCCAAGAGTCACCTTAAAGAAAGGACTAATCAGACTGACATTTGGCAGGCATCATTCTGGGACAAAGATAGCAGAAGAAGAAACTGGTAGCAACCCTCACTGTTCCACATCTGCTAGAGGTGTACCCCAGAGAAGCAGGGCCTGGAGTGGACCTCAGCAGTCATACAGCAGAGGGGCTAGACTGTTAGAAGGAAAACAAAGTAACAGACATACTTCATCATCAGCAATCTGGGCGTCCACTCAGAGACCCAATTGAAAAGTCAGCAACTACTAAGACGACAGGTGGATAAATCCACAAATATGGAAAGAAACCAGTGCAAAAAAGAGGAAAACACCTGAAACCAAAATACCTCACCTCCTACAATGGACCAAAACTCCTCACCAGCAAGGGAACAAAGCTGGACGGAGAATGAGTGTGACGAAATGATGAAATCAGACTTCAGAAGGTGGATAATGAGAAACTACAGTGAGGTAAAAGAACATGCTCTAAATCAATGCAAAGAAACTAAGAACCTTGAAAAAAGATTGAAAAAAGAGTTGAGGAAATGATAACAAGAATGGACAACTTAGAGAGGAATATGAATGAATTGAAGGAGCTAAAAAACACAACACAAGAACTTCGTGAAGCATGCACAAGTTTCAACAGCCGAATTGACCAAGCAGAAGAAAGAATATCAGAAGTTGAAGATCAACTCAATGAAATAAAATGAGAAACCAAGATTAGAAAAAAAAGCACACAAAGGAATGAACAAAATATCCAAGAAATGTGGGACTTTGTGAAGAGACCTAACCTACGTTTGATAGGTGTACCAGAATGTGATGAAGAGAATGAATCCAAGCTGGAAAACACTTTTCAGGATATTATCCAGGAAAATTTTCCCAACCTAGCAAGGCAGGCCAATACTCAAGTCCAGGAAATACAGAGAACATGACAAAGATATTCCGCAAGAAGAGCAACCCCAAGGCACAGAGTCATCAGATTCATCAGGGTTGAAATGAAGGAGAAAATACTAAGGGCAGCCAGAAAGAAAGGTTGGGTCACCCACAAAAGGAAGCCCATCAGACGCACAGCAGATCTCTCGGCAGAGACTCTACAAGCCAGAAGAGAGTGGTGACCAATATTCAACAACCTTAAAGAAAAGAACTTTCAACCCAGAATGTCATATCCAGCCAAACTGAGATTAATAAGTGAAGAAAAAATAAAATCTTTTGCCAAGAAGCAAGTACTCAGAGATTTTGTCACCACCAGGCCTGCTTTACAAGAGCTCCTGAAAGAGGCACTACACATAGAAAGGAACAACCAGTACCAGCCATTCCAAAAACATACAAAATGCTAAAGAACATCAACAAAATGAAGAATCTGCATTAACTAATGGGCAAAACAGCCAGCTAGCATCTAAATGGCAGGATCAAATTCACACATAACAATATTAACCCTAAATGTAAATGGGCTAAATGCACCAATCAAAAGACATAGACTGGCAAATTGGATAAAAAAAACAAAACCCATCTGTGTGCTGTATCCAGGAAACCCATCTCACATGCAAGGATACACAAAGGCTCAAAATAAAGGGATGGAGGAAGATTTACCAAGCAAATGGAGAGCAAAAGAAAGCAGGAGTTGCAATTCTCGTCTCTGATAAAATAGACTTTAAAGCAACAAAGATCAAAAGGACAAAGAAGATCATTACATAATGGTAAAAGGATCGATACAAAAAGAAGAGCTAACGATCCTAAATATATATGGACCCAATGCAGAAGCACCTAGATATATAAGGCAAGTTCTTAATGACTTACAAAGAGACTTAGACTTTCACACAATAATAGTGGGAGACTTTAACACTCCACTGTCAATAGCAGACAGATTAACCAGACAGAAAATTAACAAGGATATCCAGGGCTTGACCTCAGACCTGGAACAAGCAAACATAATAGACATTTACAGAACTCTCCACCCCAAATCCACAGAATATACATTCTTCTCAGCACCACATCACACCTACTCCAAAATTGACCACATAATTGGAAGTAAAGCACTCCTCAGCAAATGCAAAACAACTTTAATCATAAGAAACAGTCTCTCAGACCATAGTGCAATCAAGTTAGAACTCAGAATTCAGAAAATAACTCAGAACCGCACAGCTTCATGGAAACTGAACAACTGGCTCTTGAATGTTGATGGGATAAACAATGAAATGAAGGAAGAAATAAAGAAGTTCTTTGAAACCAATGAGAATGAGCACAACATACCAGAATCTCTGGGACACATTTAAAGCAGTCTGTAGGGGAAAATGTATAGCAATAAGTGCCCACATGAGAAGAGTGGAGAGATCCAAAATTGACACCCTATCATCAAAATTGAAAGAGCTAGAGGAGCAAGATCAAAAAAACTCAAAACCTAGCAGAAGACAAGAAATAAGTAAAATCAGAGCAAAACTGAAGGAGATAGAGACACGAAAAACCCTTCAAAAATCAATAAATCCAAGAGCTGGGTTTTTGAAAAGGTCAACAAAACAGACAAACCACTAGCCAGACTGAAAAAAAATAAAAAGAGAACAACCAAACAGATGCAATAAAAAATGATAAAAAGGAAATCACCACAGATTCCACAGAAATTCAAACCTCCATCAGAGAATACTACAAACAACTCTATGCACATGAACTAGTAAACAGGAAGAAATGGATAAATCTCTGGACGCCTGTGTCCTCCCAAGCCTAAACCAGGAGAAAGCCAAAACTATGAATAGACCAATAACAAGGTCTGAAGTTGAGGCAGCAATTAAGAGCCCACCACACAAAAAAAGCCCAGGTCCAGATGGGTTCACAGCCGAATTCTACCATACACAAAGAGGATCTGGTACCATTTGTTCTGAACCTATTCCAAATAATTCAAAAAGAGGGAACCCCTCCCAAATCATTTTTTGAGACCAACATCATCTTGATACCAAAACCCAGCAGAGACTCAACAAGAAAAGAAAACTTCAGGCCAATATCCATGATGAACATAGATGCAAAAATCTTCAATAAAATACTGGCAAACCAATTGCAACAGCACATTAAAAAACCTATCCATCATGATCAAGTAGGATTCATCCTGGGGATGCAAGACTGGTTCAACATATGCAAGTCTATAAATGTAAACAGAAGCAAAAACAAAAACCACATGATTATCTCAATTGATGCAGAGAAGGCATTTGACAAAATTCAACAGCCCTTTATGCTAAAAATCCTCAATAAACTCAGTATTGATGGAACATATCTCAAAGTAATAAAAGCTATTTATGACAAACCAACAGCCAATATCATACTTAATGGGCAAAAACTGGAAGCATTCCCTTTGAAATCCGGCATGAGACAAGAATGCCCTCTCTCACCACTCCTATTCAACATAGTACTAGAAGTTCTAGCCAGAGCAATCAGGCAAGAAAAAGAAATAAAGTGTATTCAAATAGGAAAGGTGGAAGTGAAATTGTCTCTATTTGCAGACGACATGATAGTATACCTAGAAGACCCCATCACCTCAGCCCAAAAACTCCTGAAACTTCTGAAGTTGCTGAAGATAAGCAACTTCAGCAAAGTCTCAGGATATAAAATCAATGTGCAAAAATCACAAGCTTCCTATACGCCAATAATAGACTTAAAGAGAACAAAATCAAGAATGAACTGCCATTCACAATTGCCACAAAGAGAACAAAATACCTAGGAATACAACTTACAAGAAACATAAGGGACCTCTTCAAGGAAAAGTACAAACCACTGCTCAATGAAATAAGAGAGGACACAAACAGATGGAGAAACATTCCATGTTCATGGTTAGGAAGAATCAATATCGTGAAAATGGCTATACTTCCCAAAGTAATTTATAGAGTCAACGCTATCCCCATTGAGCTACCATTGAATTTCTTCACAGAACTAGAAAAAACCACCTTGAACTTCATATGGAACCAAAAGAGAGCCCGCATAGCCAAGTCAATTCTAAGCAAAAAGAACACAGCAGGAGGCATCACACTACCAGACTTCAAACTATAGTACAAGGCTACAGTAATCAAATCAGCATGGTACTGGTACCAAAACAGAGATATAGACTAATGGAACAGAACAGAGGCATCAGAACAACACAACATATCTACAACCATATAATCTTTGATAAACCAGACAAAAACAAGCAATGTTGAAAGGATTCCCTGTTTAATAAATGGTGTTGGGAAAACTGGTTAGCCATGTGCAGATAGCAGAAACTGGACCCCTTCCTGACACCATACACTAAAATTAACTCCAGATGGATTAGATACTTAAACATAAGACCTGGCACCATAAAAACCCTAGAAGAAAACCTAGGCAAAACCATTCAGGACATAGGAGTAGGCAAGGACTTCATGACCAAAACACCAAAAGCATTGGCAACAAAAGCCAAAATAGAGAAATAGAACCTCATCAAACTCCACAGCTTTTGCACAGCAAAAGAAAAAGTCAGTAGAGTGAATCGGCAACCAACAGAATGGGAAAAAATCTTTGCAGCTTACCCATCTGAGAAAGGGCCGATATCCAGAATTTACAAAGAACTCAAACAGATTTACAGGAAAAAAACAAACAAGCCCATTCAAAAATGGGAAAAGGATATGAACAGACACTTTACAAAAGAAGAGATACATGAGGCCAACAAACACATGAAAAAATGCTCATCATCACTGGTCATTAGAGAGATGCAAATCAAAACCACATTGAGATACCATCTCACGCCAGTTAGAATGGTGATCATTAAAATATCTGGAAACAACAGATGCTGGAGAGAATGTGGAGAAATAGGAACACTCTTACACTGTTGGTGGGAGTGTAAATTAGTTCAACCATTGTAGAAGACAGTGTGGCGATTCCTCAAGGACCTAGAAATATAAATTCCATTTGACCCAGCAATCCCATTACTGGGTATATATCCAAAGGACTATAAATCGTTCTACTATAAGGACACATGCACACGAATGTTCATTGCAGCACTGTTTACAATAGCAAAGACGTGGAGCCAACCCAAATACCCATCGATAATAGACTAGACTGGGAAAATGTGGCACATATACACCATGGAATATTATGCAGCAATCAAAAATGATGAGTTTGTGTCCTTTGTAAGGACATGGATGAATCTGGAGAACATCATTCTCAGCAAACTGACAGAAGAACAGAAAATGAAATACCACATATTCTCACTCATAGGCGGGTGAGGAAAAATGAGGACACATGGACACAGGGAAGGGGGTACTACACACTGGGGTCTATTGGGGGAAATAGGGGAGGGACAGTGGAGTGGGGGGAGCTGGGGAGGGATAGCCTGGGGATAAATGCCAAATGTGGGTGAAGGGGGGGAAGGCAACAAAACACACTGCCATGTGTGTACCTATGCAACTATCTTGGATGTTCTGACATGTACCCCAAAACCTAAAATGCAATAAAAATAAAGAAAAAAAAAGTCAGGAGACAACAGATGTTGGAGAGGATGTGGAGACATAGGAAGGCTTCTACACTGTTGGTGGGAATGTAAATTAGTTTGACCATTGTAGAATACAGTGTGGCAATTCCTCAAGGATCTAGAACTAGAAATACCATTTGAACCAGCAATCACATTACTGGGTATATACCCAAAAGATTATAAATCATTGTATTATAAAGACACAGGCACACATGTGTTTATTGTGGCATTGTTCACAGTAGCAAAGACTTGGAACCAACCCAAATGCCCATCAGTGATAGACTGGATAAAGAAAATATGGCACATATACACCATGGAATACTATGCAATTATACAAAGGATGAGTTTATGTCCTGTGCAGCGACATGGACAGGGACACCATCATTCTCAGCAAACTGACGTAAGAACAGAAAATCAAACACCACATTTTCTCACTCATAATTGGGAGTTGAATAATGAGAACACATGGACTCAGGGAGGGGAACATCACACATCTGGCCTGTGGGGTGCTGGGGAGTTAGCAGGGATGGCATTAGGAAAAATGCTTAATGTAGATGACGGGGTGATGCATGCAGCAAACCACCATGGCAAGTATGTAACTATGTAACAAACCTGCATGTTTTGCACATGTACCCAGAACTTAAAGTATAATAATAAAAAACAGACACATGAAAGGAACTTCAGTTTATAAGACTTGTTGGACACACGGCCAAGAGCGGGGAGTGTCTGACTGACACTGTGTAATTCTCAAGCTAAGGTCAACTGAGAAACGGAAGCTTTATATCCCCATATTTCCTTATATCCACTGAGTTTGTAACCCAAGATTCTGTTACACTTTAGGAATTTGTTCATTGTGTTGGTTGACTGTGTGTGAAATGCAGCAGCAGGCACCATAGTGTAGAGGGATAATGAATGAACCAAAAGCTTAGAAAGTCATCAACACTGGGGGTGGAGGCAGATTTATTTTGAAGCCACTGAGACTACAGCTTCAGTGTCTCACTTGCACCAGCCCCTTTGTGTGGGCTGGTCTCAGTGGCTGCGGGCATTATTGAAATTCAGCTAAGCTACAGATACATTTAATTTAGGTTTAGTTAGATGTGTATATGTGTGCTTCACAGTTATTTCCATTTATAGGTAAGGTTTTGCTTGTCAAAGTGTCAAAATGTCTTCTAGAATATGCCTACAACTACTGTGCCAATCGCTTGTGTTCTGAAATGAAGTGGCAGGACTCAACATAAAACTCATAACTCTTATTACTACAAGGAATATTTGAATACTAATAGATATGAATGAGTGTCACCATTACAAACAGTGTTTAAACTTAGTCACTGTTGAAGACAACTCAAAGTGTCTGAAATCATATATAAAAGAAAGTTGATAGAGATTTGTCCAAATTTTAAAATAAGTTTTCAAATTTAGGGGAAAAACACATTTACAGTAGTGCAGATATAATTTTGAACAGATTTCTTAAAGGCAAGGCTAACTTATCCTTCTATTTTCTCTAAGGAAAATAGTATCATAAATTGTGGGCAAATAAACAAATAATTAAAAAAGTGTGTGTGAAAAAAACTTTTAAATGGTTTATTTTCAAGGCATAATAAATCTACATACTGACAGCCAGCCTGTGGACATGACAAAGCACACAGCTCATTCATCTAGAAGTTCACAATAAGCGAACAGAATGTAGAGGAGGGGTCAGCCCATAAAAGGGAAGAAAGTTTTATTACAGGAAAATCAAAACTTAAGTGGGGAAAGGACTGGGTATAAGCTTACAAGGGAGATAATTAAACTTAGGCAACATCTGGCAAGATGGTAACTCCATAGTACTTCACCAATGAGGAACTGGGGGAGGTTCTTGTGTGCTATGAGGTAAATTACCTGCTGTCACTGCCCTGGGTATGCCTGTCTACCAGACACCTAATCTTACAAGACCATTGTTAAAAGTCTCACTTCTGCTGTTCTCTGTGTCTCTGAGTCCATTCTTTGGGTTTGGACAGGGTGAATGTGTTTCTCACAGTTTGTTACCAGAATTTATGGTGTCCCCCAAATTTTGGGCTGCCTGGGTTGTAGCATGTATAGGGGTGCAATCCCCAGATTCAACTTTCAGAACAGAGGCATTCGTTCTTCTAGTGGCTGGAAGTGGTGGCTGCTTTTTGCTCATAGCTGCAGCACCTTCTAGGAATTGTCCAGCCTGATACTGGCTACCTTGCCCAAGATTACACTCCATTCTGAGTGCAGACCACCTCCAAACCAGGTCACTAGTCAGGTACAAAGGCCTGCTTTTCTTACCTGCCAGGAGCACAGGGCTGATAGACCATTTCAGTTCTGGAATTCCCAGGGGATTGAACCATGCCTGTGTTGCTTCTGTACCACAGGTCAATCTCTCATCCTGTTTCCTTTCCTCCTTCACGGATGTCATTCCTAACTCTACTTCTCCAACATTCTACACAATCTCATTCAATGTAATTTTATTTAAGACAAAGGTATATTTTATTTGTTTTAGTTTGTAATTTGTAAAGAGTTTTTCTCATTCTAAGCAAATATTAAATATTTTATCTAATTTTTTTATTTCTAATTTTGTGTCTTTGTTCTTAAAGGGAGCTCTCAAAATTTTATAAGCTTCCGGGTGCAAATAGCGTAGATTTGGTCTTTTTCTCTTTGAAGGAGAAAATCTTTCTGGTTTGTTCTCCAACCTGTGGCAGGAAAAGCTATTCCAATCATAGCAGAAACTGGTCACAGAGCATTCCGCACTAGTGAGGTCTATAGCCATAATGTGCGTCACCATCAGCCACTATAATGATCCTTCTTCTGATTGCATCACAGCTGAGTCTTTTATATATTATCTTGTTCCACACCCCATTAATTTAACATTGTGCAAAAATATATTCTAATATACATAGTCAAATATATCCGGTTATCCCTCAAATATCTTTATAGCATTTTTTTGACCTCTGTTAAGGACTCGAACAAACAAGATTGTGCATTTTAACTCATTGTAATATTCTTTAACTTCTCATTAATGTCCAAGAGCCTTTGCATCTTTTATTTTCTTTCATAATACTAATATTTTTGAAAAGTTTAAACAGAATTGTAGGATATTCTTCATTCTAAATTTGTATGATTATTTAGGAAAATTATATTGTAGAATAGTTAACAAACTCTATTTGCTGGTTGTTTTCTCATGTTTAATTGTGAACCCTTTGGTAAGAATACCATATGCATGACAATGGGATTTGTCCATTACATTACATTATTGCAAACATAAAATCAGTATGCTTTTCTGTCTCATTGATGACGATGTGAAATTGTATCACCTTGTTATTTGCCTGAGTGTTATCCTAGGCTTCCCCTTTGTGATTGATGAGTAATCTGTGAGGATGGAGGGGTGGGTAATGCCTTAAAACTATCCTTGCACTGATTTTTGTAATTTGAATTCCTCCACGAATACTTAACTACTCATTGTATTCTACGTATTAAATACTAATGAACAACTAATTAAGTAAGCTAGACAGGAAAGAATGATTCTTTAAAAATCCAAATTATAAAGTAGAACCATGTTTGTTTTCCTGTAATAAAATGATCAGAGCTCAGGTGGCGCCTATCTTGACAGTGTTGAGACTTACTGACTTGGCATGGAGGTTCCTGTGCCAAAGTCAGCCATGCATGGCTGACAAATTGTACCATGTGATCAGTGTAATAGTGGCCAGATCCAAGTTTTAACCTAACTGGTTATTAGTTCCAGGTTTCCACATTGCTCTTGAGCTGAATCTGCTCCTTTCTGCTTAATTGTGTGCATCCACATTTTCCAGGAAATACTTCTGCAACACTTATTGAATTCCTGGTGACAGTGTCACAGCATGTTTCCAAAGTGCACCAGCTGCCCAGCGTTGTCAGGACAGCTGGGATCACATTTACCTGAATGTTTCACACATCCTTCTTGTCTGGTTTGACATTCCTTACAGTGTAGGAAAGCTTATTTTGTCTAATATGCTAATTAGGTTCCAGTTTAAAGCTATCATTTAACATGAGAAAACATGGTTTTGTCGTCTTCAAAAATTTTAAAGGGTCCACTGATAGCAATTTTAAAACAAGTTTGCTGTCAATATAGTTAATTCATGACTTGTAAAGTATTTCCTTCCACCCTGCAGCCCTTTTAGCACCCAGCATAGAAGCAATGAAGAAAAGTCTAATGCTACTTCTTATTCGACAACTGAAGATTTACTCCATAATTTTGTATAGTAAATATTATAAAATATATTTTTCCTCTTACTACCTTTTTCTCACCCCTTAGTCTCTCAACCTGATTTCTTCATATATTTCAGAGTAAAAAAAAATGACTGAGAACAGTTAATGTTTTCAGAACACCTTTAAGGATTTCTTAAAGTGAAGTGATAAACATATTCCCACTCACATCCTCTGACTCATTCTCATTCACATGTGCAATTGTGTTTCCTAGTAAAGCCATGTAACACATTAAATGTTAAAGATGATCTGAGCAGTCATACCATATTGGCCATTCAGCTTGGAGACCCAGTGGGGGATAATGGCGTAATCAGTCTGCATTGTCCTTTTCTCATAACACAATAGTTGAATTCAACAGTGACCACAGCAATGGCCCAACATTGCCTGTGTGAGGGAATGATTTGCTGTCTTTCTTGGTTGTGAAGAAAAAGTTTCCCAAAAGAAATCAAGGAAAAGCCACAGCCAGATGTGCCAACACTCTGTTCTTTCTGAGCCTCATAAATCCTAGAGGAATTTAAGAAATATATGAGTACCTTCTTTTTTATTTGTGTATATGATCTTAACCACAGTATTATTTCTCCAGAGAAACAGAACAAGCATATATATATGTGTATATATATATATATATATATATATATACACACACATATATATATGTGTGTGTGTGTATGTATATATATATATATATATATATATATAGTGTATGTGTATATATATATATATATATATACTTATATGTGTATGTATATGGGTGTGTGTGTGTGTGTGTGTGTATGGAGAGAGAGAGAGATTTATTATAAGGAATTGGCTTACATGATTATGTAATCTGACAATTCCCAAGATATGCAGGGTGGCTGTGCAAGCTGGGGACCCAAGTGAACTGATTGTAGTTCTACTCACCAGAAGATAAAATTCTATGTCCTACTTTGAAAGCCATTAGGCAGGAAGAATGATCTTTCTTTGTCAGAGGGGCAGGTCAGCCTTTTTGTTCTAGTCAGTTGAGAACCACATACACTACTGAGGACAATCTGCTTTACCCAGTCTACCTTTTCAAATGTTAATCTCATCCCAAATACCCGCACAGACACACACAAAATAATGTTTGGCTGGGCACCCCGGTTTATGACACATAGAAATAATCATTCCAACCATCTACTCCCCCTGGGGATAGCATGGCTTGCAAATGCTTATTTTCAAATTACTCACCTTCCTTTCACTTAGCATACTACATTTTCCTCTCATTGTCAAATTGTATATAAAGTGTAAAATGACCCCTTTGGATGGTGCCAACTAAATTCGACCATCTAACCATCTCATTTAAAAATACTTCTGATGACAGGAGATGTTGCAGGACTTTTCATTGGTTCAGCTAAAGACAGGCTTCTTGTCTGTCACATGACCACAAAAATTTAGGCTAGCAAACAGCTTAAAGGGTGAGTAAAGCAGGGTTTTATTGGGTGAAAAGGGAAGCAGGGATTCTCACAAGGCCAGAATCTCTCCTCTAGAGTGCTTCCTGCCTGGCATTCAAATCTCAGGTTCCACACAGCAAGAGGAGAAGCCCAGCTCCTCCCCACTGCAAAGAGCATAAACTTGTGTGGTTCACCTCAGTGGGGAGGCCATTTGGGGTTTCCCCAGGGATCTCCTCCCACCTGGCTGTCTTATTCTCCACCTCTAAAGAAGTACATCTAACTGCTGTGAAATTAAGGATAGGGACGAAGACCAATCTTAGCTGCTTCCTGCTGATGGGGGTGCTGTTCTGAAGAAAACAGTAGTCAGAGCTCCCTCATAGGCTATTTAAGGGCTTCCGGCAGAAGCGCCATTATGAGAGGCTCTAGGTGCATGATTGTTTGCAGTTTTATGGCCTGAAGTCAAGAAGAGACAAACTGTCTTATTAGAAAACATGTTTCTTTTTTTTTTCTTTTTTTTATTGCATTTTAGGTTTTGGGGTACATGTGCAGGATGTGCAAGATAGTTGCATAGGTACACACATGGCTGTGTGTTTTGCTGCCTTCCTCCCCTTCACCCACATTTGGCATTTCTCCCCAGGCTATCCCTCCCCAGCTGCCCCCCACCACTGTCCCTCCCCTATTCCCCCCAATAGACCCCAGTGTGTAGTACCCCCCTCCCTGTGTCCATGTGTTCTCATTTTTCCTCACCCGCCTATGAGTGAGAATATGTGGTATTTCATTTTCTTTTCTTGTGTCAGTTTGCTGAGAATGATATTCTCCAGATTCATCCACGTCCTTACAAAGGACACAAACTCATCATTTTTGATTGCTGCATAATATTCCATGGTGTATATGTGCCACATTTTCCCAGTCCAGTCTATCATCGATGGGCATTTGGGTTGGTTCCAGGTCTTTGCTAATGTAAACAGTGCTGCAAATAACATGTTTCAAAATGAAACAAGGGGAGGGGTAAGGACAGCTCAAAAATTCCAAGGTCTTTTACCAGTTTCCACAGGGAGAGGGAGGACAAAAGCCCACTGGCAAAAAAAAAAACCCTTTACTCCTTTACTGACATGTCAGGCTTCGGAGTTCCCTTCCCCTGAGCCCAATCCTAAGCCAACCAGTTTAAGGTTTGGAAAATCAACTCTTTCCAGTTTGGAGGCTGCATCCAAGGGGTGTGTCTTGTAGTATGGAGACACAATTATCTATTTGTAAAGAGAGAACTGAGGGGAAGAAAGGAAAAATGAAAGTGCTTTTAAAGGAATCTCAGGGGTTGAGGATGCATTCAAAAGGGTTAGAGACTCATAATGAATGGCTACCCTCCTAGAAAGAGGGGAGCAAGCATTCCTAGTTTCCTTCTCTTCCTAGCAGATTCCCAGAGTACATGAGGAAGAGAAGGAAGAGTATCCTCTTTCTCTCTTTCGTTCTTGCATCCCCAGGTTCCCATGACCTTGGCAAGTCCCAACATGGGCTCCAAGGCAGCTGGCACCTATAAAGCTGGGAAGCCTAGAGAATAGAAATTATTCACTCTCATCTGTGTCTCTTTCCCATCTAGTGTCAGTAGACTTGGAGTTCCCTAGACCTCTTTTATGCCAGGAATGTTAATGTGACCTTTATCCCTGAAATAGGAAACCTGGGGTTGGGTTAATCAATAAAAATCAGCATGCTCACTGCGCTGTGCCTTTTAACATCTGTTGTCATTTGCCTCTGGACCCCTTAGATCCAGTTTTCTTTCCTAGGGCTTTGACCCAAAGCTTGGAGTTTAGTCTGGGACAAAAATGTATCTCAGCAGGGTTGCATGAACTACTATCATAAGCCAAATCCTAAGGTGAAACTAGAACTGAGTCTTCCTCCAACAAGGGAGAGGAAAGGATGTCTTTTGACACGCCCAGATGACTGGTACACTATGTTTGCTAGGATTTGGGTGCATAGTGCTTGGCTTTGTTTAGCTCCCTTGGTCCTACTTTCCCAAAAGGAAACCTCTGAGTGATGGACATCCTGTTTAATCCAATTGCCTGACAGAATTTACAGGAAAATTGCTCAGAACTAGAACATTGATCTTGATCAAGATTTCTACATTACCAATCCTTATTGTTCTTTCTGAGCTGCAGCTGGAGGTTGCTGGTTGGTTAACAGGGACAAGCAGGGTTAGTATAAAATGTAGGCAAAAACTTAAAAACAACTAGTGAGATTAGAATTTAGAGACAAATGTATGTTAAGTTTTGGAACATAATTTGTCTCTCTCCAGGTCTCATTTTTGTTAAGAAACAAATGACCATAGGACTTGGTGGTTTGCAAAAGAGACGTTAGTTTTACAGTTGGCCTATAAAACTGGTTATTTGCATAAAGTCCAGCAAGAATAATAATTTCTACATAAGGTTTTTGGATTGGCTTTGATGGAAGTGTGTTCCACAAGGAATCTCAGATTATAACTTTTAAAGCTGAGCCTGACCATGGGTTTGTATCCTGAAACACCTGTGAATTGGGTGATTCTTTCCTCTTAAGGTCCCAAGATAAACTTAGAGCTCCCAGACCTGTTAGGAAGTGACATTATTTACTGATCACAGATAGAAATGCTGTACAGGGACTGTGTAGGCAAGTGAATAAGGCCAGTTTCCCCACTGGGCTTTTATTGGCTCTGCAAGTTGAGATCGACTCCTTAAAGAGAAGCATACCCTTCCAGTAAAAACCTTGGTAAAATAATCATTTTCTCCAATTGTGTTCTGTTAAAAAAGAAAAATGGATTATTACTGCACTGATGCAAAAAACTATATTACCCCCGCTGTCGCTCCCCCATTTCCCCCAACAGTCCCCAGTGTATAGTAGACCGCCTCTCTGTGCTGGGGGGGGATAGCCTGGGGATGAATACCAAGTGTGGGTGAAGGGGAGGAAGGCAGCAAAACACACTGCCATGTGTGTACCTATGCAACTATCTTGCACGTTCTGCACATGTACCCCAAAACCTATAATGCAATAAAAATTAAAAATAAATAAATAAATAAATAAATAAATAAATAAATAAACTATATTACCGTAAGAATACTCACAGATAGTTTTCAAATTCTAGAGGAACCAGGCAGAGAAAAATAAACATACTCCAAATTTTGTTCATAGGAGAATAACTTAATTATTAAAGGTTGTAAATGGTTAAAATTAAGTTTCCTTGACTCTGAACAACAAAACAAGGATCAGCACCATTCTATGCAAATGTCAAAAATATTTGCTTCAGCTTTTTTAGTTCAGTCCATTTAGTTAAATCTTGTTTTAATTTTTTAAGGGAAGTTAAATGCTGTGGTATCTTTCAGTTCACATGACTTTAATCTCTGAGAAATAAATACAACTGTAAACACCATTGGTAAAGTCAGGTCAGAGGCAAGGTTTGCTAAGTGTTTGAAGTTACAAGCTGCTTTTTGTGTTTTGAGAATTACATGACTTGCCAGCTTCACAATTGGGCCTGGGCCTGGGGAACTAACCATTCCCTTAACTAAGAAGACAAACATTGGCTCCAGTTAGCCCACAATTAAAGCAATATACCAAATTTTACCTTAAAGTTAAAAATTGCTTGGAATTAATTGAACTACCAGAAGTAGATTTACGTGCAAGGTGTGTAAGAACATTAAAATTTGTTTTTTAGTAAAAGGTATAAAAAGGTATGGAAATGTAAATTTTTGCTTAGGTTAAAGAATTGCTTTTTAATTTCCCTTAAAAAATATTTGAAACTTCCCTTAAAAATACTTCATTCAAGCGCTTGTCTTTCTTTAGGCCAAATTAGAGCTCATTTTATAGACATCATACACAGTACATACACAGACAGGCAGAATTAAACATAGTCTCTGGGTGGGGTCCTTTAACACACAGAGCTTGGAAAACATGCAGATATTAAACCAGATGGGGCTCATCCCCTAAGGCAGCATTACTAAACAAAGCCTTGCCAAGCAGTTACCAGTCATGTCCCTAGGATTTAAAGCAAGATGGAAACTTGATTTCACAACCAAAGCTTTGAAGGAAATACCGTGATATTTGGTCAGCAGTGGGGGTGTGTAAAACATATTCTAAAAGAAAAAAAAAATAAGTTAACTTGCTTATGGGGTAGAGAAGGGTAAAGAAAAAGGAACCATTTAAAAATGTCTGGGGAAGAACCTCTGATTCTTAGGCAAGTGAGTCCTCCACCAGGATAAAAGCTTAATTATTGCCGAATGGAGCTGAATCCCTTGGCCAGGAAAGAAGTAGGCTGCAGCAGTGCCTGGCTGGTAACTGGCCACTGAGTGTGCAGGAACTTTGTGACATATGTTACAGTCCAGCAGGGAGAAGGAAGTGGCGGGGAGCTGCTGCTCACTGGTGGGTCTCAAGAGGGAGGAAAAGGCCATGAAAAGGCTCAGGAGCATTGCAGGTTAGAGGCATGGTTTCCCCCAACCTAAGAATTCAGAGGATGAAAGGCTTAGGAGCAACAGTCAGAGGTTTTGAGTCCTGATTTTACTCATGGCTTCTTGAGCCCCTACTTTCCATGCCAAAAATGTTGCAGGACTTTTTCTTAGTTCAGCTAAAGACAGGGTTCTTGTCCATCCCACAGCCATGAAAATGTAGCCTTGCAGATATCTTAAAGGGTAAGTGAAGCAGGGTTTTATTGGGTGAAAATGAAAAATAGGGGGGAAACAGGGACTGTTGCAAGGACAGAGTCCCTGCTAGAGCACTTCCCACCTGGTATTCGAATCTCAGGTTCCACACAGAAAGAGGAGGGGTCAATCTTCTCCCCACTGCAAAGGGAGGGAACCTCTGTGGCTTCACCCCAATAAGCAGGATGGTTGAATTTTCCCAGGGACCCAGTCCCACCTGACTGTCTCAAAACTAGGAGTCCTTATATTTTTTTAGAGTTATATAAAATCAAGGCTCAAGTTATTTAACCTGTCCTTTGTACTTATTTGTAGGGGAAAGAGTAATATCTTTTCCTCATCCATTATAAGTTTATGATCAAGACATGGGAGCCTTCAGAACTGAAGACCCATAGAAACAGGGAAAACTATATTTTTATGGACAATCATGGAGAGGGGTGATTGGAGAACAAAAGGGTATGATTTAATGGTAATAAACTGGAGAACTAAGTGTGTCCTGTTTGTTCAGATTCTTCTCTGTCTCTGTGTCTTCATTCCTTTCTTCAGAGTACAGAGGGAACCCACTGGAATGAGGGTTTTATGACTTTAGAGGAAGGTCAGATAATTTTTTTATGGTTTGTTTCAGGGGAGAATTGTGAAGAAATGTCAGAGAGTCCTTCTTGCTTCTATTGTTTTCTAAAATTCCTTTACGTTAAAATATTCAGTATGCCATGGTGCCATAATTGGGATATGGTGTCCTGAACCCCATCACAACCATTCATATTCCTGAGCAAGGACTTGTTACAATTTAAATCTTAAATGTTTCCTGTGCTTGAGGAAAATTATATTTCTGAGAAAGGCTTTGAAAATAGCCAAGCTCTTCGTTAACTTTATAGATAAGAATCAGAAGTATGAAGAAATGAAACCTCTTGTCTATAGGAATAATAGTGGGATACCTGGAAGTGAAAATCAAGCTAAGTTTTCTATTACATTTTCTTCTATGCTGAAGCATGTAAGGACAAGTCAGTCCAAAATACCACAAAATCTCACAGTCCTCTGGGTAGCCCCAAATCAACTTTCCTTCTATGTTTAATGCTTATGATTATTCTTACCTAAATCTTTAAGGAAACATATCAGTAAATGAAGCCAACCTTGCTAAAAACAGTTGCTGAATATATGTAACTGCAAATATAGTACAGTGACCAGTGCAAGTCTAATTTTTTCTACCATGTATAATAATAGAAGCTTCTACTAAAGAATATTTCAAAATTATGCTGCTATTATCTCCAGGAAAGAAATGCAAAACAACCTATAAAAGGGATATATTATAACTCCAAATAATAACAGTGCCTACTTGGGCAGTATCTCCTTCCCTGCAGGCATAGTTACATGGCAGTCAGACCTAATGAAAAAGAAAATATAATTATAATAAAAAATTCAAACTTCAGGGTATTGTCAGAGATCCACTTTATTTTCATAGTAAGTTTATCTTAAACTTAATAGACAATGAAAAAGAAAGCAGAGAGTACAACAAGGAAAGGTATTTTAACATTTAGGATTAGGTCCCAAAGCATTAAAAAAAAAAAAAATTAGGATCTAGTTTACTATTTTTCTTAAATCTATTTGTTTCAAAAACCAGCTGTGAGGATGAAAGATAAACAGTCATCAAAGTTAGTTAGCTGCAAAGCTACATGAAGGGCTTCTCCTCACTTGAATTCCCCTTACTTTCCTCTAAGGACCCAAAGTGCACTCAGTGTAAGTGGCAGTTTTTCTGCCTGTCATATCTGAGAAGAGAGTCACTTTTTCATGCCTAGTAAACTCTGCCTGCAGGGAAGATGAAAGCTGATGTCAGAGGAGGAGGGAAAGGGCTGATGGGCAAAGGGTAAAGACCAGAGCTTGCATTGTCTGGGTCAGCAGTAGACTTCACCAAAGGATCAGCATCAAGTAGTCAAGTATAGAGAATACGCAGACTGAAAAAGAGAATAAAATAAGTGAGATGCTTAACATTTCAAAATGGTAAATTGAAATAGCCTTGCTGTTATTGTACAATTTTTTTAGGGTGTTTGCATATTGTTTGTTCTGTAAGATCTTCAGGTTTTGCTACAAATACACAAGTGATGAGAACAATATGATTATAAGACTGGAAAACTACCTATTTTTTTAAATTCTCTATCCATGTTTTAAAAATTGGTCTATAGAATAATGTTGAGAGTAATGGCATTTAATCACGTTTCAAGGATGACCTTATTCTGGCTCACCTTGGTTTGAGAAAGAAGCCTCAGTTTAATTCCATGTTAGAGTGGTTTGGAATTGACCCAACAGTTTTATTCCTCATACAGAGGTTTTGCTGAGAGGTATAAGACAGGGATTTTAAAAAATAAAACCCAAAGGACTATTACAAGCCCTAAGAGAAATGGATCTTGGCTTCTTTGAGCCTATAAAATTAAAAATAACATACCAAAAATTATTTTGAGACTGTTTAAAACTACTGGAACTAATTACTATCTCAGTATACTAGGTCTCTGAATCTCTATAACTGAATCAAATAAATTTAGTATTTAGAGGTATAAAGGAAATTCTTAATTTATTTTCTATATTAAACGTGAATGTTTAAAGTATGAAAATGGCTCTGACTTTCAGAGCCAGGTGGTGAAAAAAAAAGCACATTTATTCACCCAGAGAGAGGGGAGGCAACTATTTAATCAGAGGGCAATGAGAATAACTTCTCCTTCAAAATATATTCAGAAATATTGTTTATTCAATTAATTATTTTTTAGAGACAGGGTCTCAGTGAATGATCATGGCTCATTGCAGCCTCAAACACATAGGCTCAAGTGATCCTCCCACCTCAGCCTCCCCAGTAACTGTCACTGCAGGAAAACATTGCTTTTTAAACAGAAGAAGAGTCTAAAGGCAGAACTGAATAATGAGGATCATTTGCTGCTCAGTTAATAGTGAATGGGGAAATGATTACTGTTGTTGAAAATACTATCTACTTAGGGGCTGAACATACAATCCAGTCAAATAAAAAGAAAGTATATATAAAAAAGATGACCCTTAAAAACATAGTAGATTTTTATCTCTAACAAATTAAGGTAAACTCATTTGCCTGGTTGTGGCCTAAATTTGTACAAGTCTTCCCATACACCTGCCCTGGTCTTCAGTCAAATCAATTGCCATTGCTTCACACATTCAATCTTATGCTACTACGCCTTGGTTTTTCCTTTCGATCTGAGCACTACAATCTGTGCTGTCAAAATTCTATTTATTTTTTAAGCTCCATTTCAAAAGTGTCACATCTATTTTATGAAGGTATTCTTATTTTTTGATTCATTTAATTTACTAAAAGCTAACATGTTTATCCTCCCCCTTTTCACTTCTGTTCCATTAAAATGAGGACAGAAGTGGTAGAGTGAATTGAGAAGATTATTAGGAAAAGATCTGAAGTTAGGTTAAACCTGGAATTGAAAAACTAGAATGAAACATAGTACCTTCCCTTAGAAATATCATAACTAATGGACAAGAAGGATTTGAACATTACTAGGCAACAAAGACAGAGAGAAAGGCCAAAGTGAAGCAAGCCATTAGTACATCACATAAAATTTTCATAAGCTTTCTCATGTCTAATTTACTGAAGATTCATATTGTTGAGTTTAGTAAAGATTATTTTGTCATATCATTCATCACTGGAGATATACATTAGTCAGCTAGAAACAGAAACAAACACCAGAAACAAACAAAAAAGCCATATACATCTTGTTTATTGCCCTGGGTATGTTTAATTTTTCTCCTCAGTTTCATATTTTGCAGATTTCACATTTCATAGCTCTGTTAGCCCCTGTGAGTCAGATGAAACATTTCAAAAAACTATTCTTGACTACTTATTTGCATATGTATATATGTTATAAGCTTGGAATTTTAAGTTTTTGACCACAATGTTGAAGTCTCATGATAGAGTATAAACATTTTTAGCAACTTTCTCTATAATTCATTCTCTAAAAGTATTTTCTTATGCTAAGCCCATAAAATGTTTAAATGTGTATAAAGGTAGACAAATGTAAACTTAGAACAAAAGGTAATAGAGCCTCAAAAATTATTTAGAATGTTCTATACAAGAAAATATTTGCTCCTTTTTCCCATGAAGGAAATATGTAAAAACTTAAACTGGAATTAATATGGGAATTGTAAAGCCTTACCACTGGGCTCTTGGAATAATGACTTTATTTTCTGAATAAAAATTAATCAACTGTGTGACCTTGAATCAGCAATTAACCTCTCTGTGCTATCAATTATTCATCTGTAATATTGAGCTGAGTATTCCTTCACATTAAAAATGTTTAATGGTATATTATGCCCTTTAAAAGGAAAGTATTTTGGAAAATTCAACAAATATTGATGTGTTTTTCAAGTATCAGTAATTAGGTCCCACAAAGATAAACTAAAACTATAATTGTTGGAAATAAAAATATGCATCTGTGAAAAAAATCGCTTTCCCCTTTGATAACTTACTCCAGAAATCTCAGAATATAAATAATTAAAATATATAATAGATTTTCTTATGGAAAGAATGCTGATAAAAAGTTATCAGCTGTTATCCGTGTCCACTGTCTACAAGTGACCTTAGTACCTTGGCTGACACAGAGAGAACTCTGGACTCTGGTATCCCTGAATTTCAGAAGCCTGGTATTATGATCTTCCCCAGGAGTTTGAGATTATAATAGATATTCATGAAGATTCTTTCCTGAAAGAGAAAGGCATTTAATTAATTGATTCATTACTTGTTTATAAATGAAATGCAGTCAAATGATCAGGAAACAGAAGGCAGAGGCTTTGGAACAGTGCCGATGTTCTCCAAGCCAATTCTGTTCAAAGACAATCTGTGTTGATAACTCCACAGGTGCAGCCCTTGGGAATCTGGGTGGCAGGAAATGAAGAAAGTATAGTTTAACTTGCTCAGCATCCCAAGTCACAAAAAGAATTTGTTTAACTCTATGAATTTCTTGAGAGTTCCTGGGTCAGAAAAAGTTACTGCAGTAGATTTGGTTATTGTACTACAGATTTGGTTATTGTACTACAGATTTGGTTATTGCATTAACCAGAAACAGTCTTAGCAGGAAAACAAGACCTGGAATGAAGGTTGTTGTTGTTGTTGTTTTTTAATATTGCTAGAGGTTATAGATAGATAAATAGTAGAAAATAGTAGAGATGTTACTAATTTTCGTACTCTAAAAATATAACGAGGGTAGAGATAGTATTTACATAATATGGCTTATTAATTGAATGGAAACCTAGAAACAGTGGTGGTAAATCTTGTGAGAGGAAAGACATGATAGCTATAAATGTTACCTAAAAGGATTTTACTGAAATGATAATTTAAATCAGTACAATCTAGCCAGTCAACTAAAGGCTTACCAAAAGATTCAAATTATAAACACATTAGGAAGTCCAATTTTATAAAACTGTCTTATTTACTTGATTCTTGGAATTCATGGAAAGATGAATCAGTTAATAGATAGCCAATTCAAATAAGCATATAGTCATGCCTCTCTTATCTCTTCATTAATATTTACTTTGGTCAAAAACATAGGTTTTTCAATACTATCTACCAAACATAAAGCTATACTTTGAAATGCAGAAGTTTTCCTGATATAATATGAAAGACAAATTTAAACACATAAATAATGTATAATAATAAGCTGACTTAGAGCTCATATTTCTGACAATGTCAAATTTCCAAAATACGTCTGTATAGCTACAGACAAGTAAGCAAGATTCTCATAGGCAAATGGGTTTAAGAACATAGATTCGTAGAAGAAAAGACTACCCTCATTTTCTGAACTTAAGTCTAATGAATAGGACTGTCTAATTTTATAAATAACCTGGTGTATGTGCTGTTTAACAAGTCTCCTTCAGGTACAATAGCAGCATGTTGGAAACTAAAGGTAGAATGACAAAAGTTGAGGAGGAGAAGTCATTCAGACAGTTAATAGAAACCTATTGTGAATAGTAATATCTGATATCAACACATAATAGAGTTATAAAGTTTGATAAAATACATTTATCAAAGAGAACTGGAAAAATATAAATTACTACAATATGTCCCCTGTCCTCATGCCTTTAAAAGGAAACTCCCCAGTGTGGTGTTTCATATATTCTAGAAAAGACAGAGTCTGAAGGAACTTATTTTGTGTTATCAACTCAATTTGATCCTGATTCATCCACTCCCATTGTCAATAATTTCATTCAGTCCACCTTTGTCTCTCTCCTTATTATAATAACTTTCAAGTGCTTTTCCTGTATTTTTTTCTAGTTTTGCCTCGTCTAAACTAGTTTCTGACTTGTTACCTAGGTTATTTTTATATAAATAAATTTGATGATCTCAACACCCTATTTAAAATTCATTCATGAGTACCCAGTAAACCCAATATAAGGTTATTTCTCTGAAAATATTCTTTTTTTTTATGTTGTATTTTTTTTTAATGAAAGCAAAAAATAATCACTGCTCCCTGAAGAGTTTTTACAGCCAAGTCTCTGTCCAGCACACATCTTTTTTTTTTTTTTTTTTTTTTTTTTTTTAGCTCTTCTAGAAACTTCTGAAAATAGTAGCTTATCCTTGGGGGGAAAAATCAGACCTCTGTCAATCAGTGAGATGCTGGTGCATTTCATTTCAATGGCCTGCTCCCTCTTCCAACGTCCCCTGGTTATAAATCATCTTTGACCAGAATGTAGCCATTTCTTGGCTCTTTAATCCAAAAAACCTAAGCCCTGAACCCCCCTTGGGGAGTGGAGGAGGCTATGGGCTGAACTCTGAGGACACTTTTGTAGGGGTGGAGGAGACAGCAACCAAGTCATGCATGAGGTCAGCTTTCTGCCTCATAACAAGCAAGCCTCTCAATGCCAGCCTCCCTCCTAGACCCCAAGGTTTGCTCCAAACCACCTCTGGATATTGGTAGAGAAAGAGAAGAGACTCTCAAGTGGCACTTTTGCAACTTGAAGAAGACATACATGAGGCCAAGAAACATATGAAAAAGTGCTCATCATCATTGGTCATTAGAGAGATGCAAATCAAAACCACATTGAGATATCATCTCACACCAGTTAGAATGGCGATCATTAAAAAATCTGGAGACAGCAGATGCTGGAGAGGATGTGGAGAAATAGGAACACTCTTACACTGTTGGTGGGAGTGTAAATTAGTTCAACCATTGTGGAAGACAGTGTGGCGATTCCTCAGGGACCTAGAAATAGAAATTCCATTTGACCCAGCAATCCCATTACTGGGTATCTATCCAAAAGACTATAAATCGTTCTACTATAAGGACACATGCACACGAATGTTCATTGCAGCACTGTTTACAATAGCAAAGACCTGGAACCAACCCAAATGCCTATCGATGATAAACTGGACTGGGAAAATGTGGCACATATACACCATGGAATATTATGCAGCAATCAAAAATGATGAGTTTGTGTCCTTTGTAAGGACATGGATGAATCTGGAGAACATCATTCTCAGCAAACTGACACAAGAACAGAAAAAGAAATACTGCATATACTCACTCATAGGTGGGTGAGAAAAATGAGAACACATGGACACAGAGAGGCAGTCTACTATACACTGGGGACTGTTGGGGGAAATGGGGGAGGGACATCGGGGGCAGCTGGGGGGGATAGCCTGGGGATGAATACCAAGTGTGGGTGAAGGAGAGGAAGGCATCAAAACACACTGCCATGTGTGTACCTATGCAACTATCTTGCACGTTCTGCACATGTACCCCAAAACCTATAATGCAATAAAAATTAAAAAAAAAAAAAATTCGAAACAGCAAAATAGAAATCTCTCTTGTCCCCTGCTCTTCCAGGTCTGTCAACAAAATACCACAGCAGCACCAGCAGGAACGCACTTAACACCAGCAAAATTTTAAGTGAAGCACCAGAGACGCAAAAATCCCATTTCTCTTGACACAACAGTGGGATCTAGCGATCGACCAAGGACAGTACGGAGGGAGAGGCTAGGACATGTCAAGAAATGGAGGCATCCCAGACTGCTCCTACACAACTGGCCCCAAGTCCTCAGTTTTTTTTTTTCTTTCTTTCTTTCTATCATGCCTTTTGCACTGTTAACTCTCATTCCACCAACATCTATCCCCAGGGAGTTGGCCGATGCTGGGGCTAATTCCCACCAGTCTTTGCAAATAGTTTCTAAGTACACAGCAGGCATCTCTCTTCTGGCGCCCCAGACATTACAGAATATCAAAGTTCACATCGCAAGGTGCAGAAAAGGAAGGCGACCACGTCCTCAGCAAGGCATGCACTGATACAGAATATTCTTATTTTCTTTTTTTTATCTATAGAGAGAGCTGTATGTAAATAGCATTGGGGTGTCTGTTTCTGCAGCTGGATTTCCAAAGGGCTTCCCCAGTCCCATTCTGTGTTTCTATGATAGCTCCAGGCGCTGTCTTTACTCTCCACTTCCTTCTCCAAGTGCCAACCGCGGCCTTTCAAGCTCTGGGCTCCCCCTCTGGAAAACGGGAACTAGCTTTCTCCAAGGACACAGGGTTTTCACCAACTTTTTTTTCTGCCTCTTCCCAAATTCCACGCTTTGGCCTTCGCGTCTGTCGCTCAACTTCCTTTTTCTGCTCCCCGAGATCCATCAAAGTGTTCTTCCCGTTCCTGGGATTGGGCAGCCTCAGCCTGACCCCATTCAGTCGCGGGAGCCCCCGGCCTTTCCAACTGGAGGAGGAAGAAGGCGGAGAGTAGTGGGAAAATATTCTTTACTACACAATTCACACTCTTCTAACAATACTGTCCATCCTCACTCTTTTTCAATTCTGCAGAAATGTGTCATCTTATAGGCTTCCCCAGCTTCACATGTGCTGGATTCCACTCCAGTAACACTCCCTCTGTCTTTGTCTAGCTAACTGTTAGCTTTTACATTTATTCCAGATATAAAGGCAGTGACCTGCATTTCTTGCCTTTTATTTCCCTTATGTCCTTTTATAGCACCTACCAAGACAGTAATCCCATTGTAGTTATTTGTTTAATTATCATTTGCTCCACTAATAGATGAGTTTTTCAAAACTGGGGACTTTGAAAGCAATGTCTGAATCCTTTCCAGTACTCCACTATGTTGCATTTTCATCATGTTAAATGGCATAAAAATATACAATTGGAATCATTGAATGGATACAGAAATTAATAAATGTTGTATATACAAAACTAAGTAGTAATTAAATATTTTAACCAATGAATATCAAATATAGTTTTCAGGGCCCAAGGAATATTTATATAAATGTTATATATAATTTCAAAAGGAAAGCCCAACAAATTATGGTAAGAAAATATTATATGAACTACATTTCATGCCAAAATTCCATAAAACTAAGAACCAAAATTAACCAGATATAATCTACCATTTAGAAAGTTTAACTTACTATTTTGTAAAATCTGAGCTAAAGAAATAATGACAAAATAGAGAAAGATGTGTGTAGTTGATGTGAGGGCTCTGGAAAACTGAAAGGCTGAATTTGTTCTCATTTTTTGATCAGTTTTTTTTTTTTTTTTCTTCTTTGAGGAACAGAACCTAAATACCTTCCTGAGGTCATTAAAGCTTTGATTTTAAAAGGGAGACAATGGACCAATCTGCCCTTCTTATTTACAAGACCCAGGATAAGAGCACAAATGGAAGTTGCTGACCTTCCACTATTACCTTCCCACTCTCCAGCTCCAACATTACTCCAGGCCATGTTGAAGCTCTGTAAGCAGTTCACTGCTTCTGTGTCAGAGAATATCTGAACTCAAGCATCCAGAATGTGGTTAAAGGATGCAGAAATAAAAATTCATTGGATCGAAAGATTTCTTTTTTTTTTTTTTAATTTTTATTGCATTATAGGTTTTGGGGTACATGTGCAGAACGTGCAAGATATTTGCATAGGTACACACATGGCAGTGTGTTTTGCTGCCTTCCTCCCCTTCACCCACACTTGGCATTAGATTTCTTATCTTAAAGATGAGTGTGCAGCTTAGGACAGCAGTAGTTGCCCTAAAATTCTTTTAAAAATCAGACTACTATTAAAAAAAAAAGAAAAATATAAAGTATATATTAGGTATAAATTTTGGCTAGAGTGTTAAAGAAGGACTCTGTAAGGAAGTAATTATTATTCTAAGACCAAATGGATGTAGACATTAGACATAAGGTGGTTTAAAGAGAATTCTAGCAATAGTGAGTGTATGAACATGACTCTATGATAGCTCTGAATCCTCCAAGAGCTTGTCAACCTCAAGTAACTCAAAAAGTTGCTTTAGTAGCTAATAATTGAAACAGGCAGACACAAGATCAGGCAGGGCCATATAGACAAAATTAAGACATTTTAATTTTTCTCCAAATTAAAGAAACAATGCTTGAAAAAGTTTAAGCAGGAAATTGCAAAAATTAAAAAAAAAATTACTCTGTTATGTGAAAAATGAACAGGAAGGAGGCAAGTGCAGAGTTACGGAGACATTTCAGAAGGCATTGCAACAGTTTAGATGACAGAATAATAACTCATGTAATTACATTGGAGATGATAAAACATGGATGGCTTCCAGATATATATTGCTAATAGAATCAAGAAAATTGTATGATTGATTGGTGTAAATGATGAGGATAAATAAGTTATTTTTAAAAATCCTCCAACTTTGTTCTTTTTGCTTAGGATTGTCTTGACTATATAAGTTCTTTATTGGTTTCATATGAAGTTTAAAGTAGTTTTTTCTAATTCTGTGAAGAAAGTCAATGGTAGCTTGATGGGGACAGCATTCAATCTGTAAATTACTTTGGGCAGTATGACCATTTTCACAATATTGATACTTCCTACACATGAGCATGGACTGTTTTTCCATTTGTTTGTGTTCTCTCTTATTTCTTTGGATAGTGGTTTGTAGTTCTCCATGAAGAAGTCCTTCACATCTCTTGTAAATTGTATTTCTAGGTATTTTATTCTCCTTGTAGCAACTGTGAATGGAAGTTCACTCATGATTTGGCTCTGTGTTTGTCTATTGGTGGTGTACAGGAATGCTTGTAATTTTTACACATTGATTTCATATCCTGAGGTTTGGCTGAAGTTGCTTATCAGCCTAATAAGATTTTGGGCTGACAGAATGAGGTTTTCTAAATATACACGATTTTGAAATAGAAATCATGTCAGTTGCAAACAGACAATTTTATTTCCTCTCTTTCTATTTTCATATCCTTCATTTCTTTCTCTTGCCAGATTGCCCTGACCAGAACTTCCAATACTTTGTTGAATGAGAGTGGTGAGAGAGGGCATCCTTGTCTTCTGCCAGTTTTCAAGAGGAATGCTTGCAGCTTTTGCCCATTCAGTATGATACTGACTTCAAATTATACAACAAGAATACAGTAACCAAAACAGCATGGTTCTGGTACCAAAACAGATATATAGACCAATGGAACGTAACAGAGGCCTCAGAAATAATGCCACACATCTACAACCATCTGATCTTTGACAAACCTGACAAAAACAAGCAATGAGGAAAAGATTTTCTATTTAATAAATAGTGTTGGGAAAACTGACTCCCATATGCAGAAAACTGAAACTGGACCTTTTCCTTAAACTTATACAAAAGTTAACTCAAGTTGGATTAAATACCTCAATGTATAACCTAAAGCCATAAAAACCCTAGAAGAAGACCTACACAATATCATTGAGGATATAGAGTTCATGACTTCAAAGACTCATGATTAAAATACCAAAAACAATAGCAACAAAGGCCAAAGTTGACAAACGGGATTTAAGTAAACTTAAGAGCTTCTGTCCAGCAAAATAAACTATGATAAGAGTGAACAGGCAAGCCTACAGAATGGGAAAAAATTTTGTAATCTATCCATCTGACAAAGGGCTAATATTCAGAATCTACAAGAGACTTAAACAAATTTACAAGAAGAAAACAATCCCATCAAAAAGTCAGATATGAACAGACACTTCTCAAAAGAAGACAATTATGTGGCCAATAAACATATTAAAAAATGTCATAATCACTGGTCATTAGAGAAATGCAAATCAAAACCACAATGAGAAAAAAAAAGACACAATGAGATACCATCTCATGTCAGTTAGAATGGTGATTGTTAAAAAATAGGAGTCAACAGATACTGGAGAGGATGTGAAAAAATAGGAATACTTTTACACTGTTGGTGGGAGTGTATATTAGTTCAACCATTGTGGAAAACAGTCTGACAATTCCTCAAGGATATAGAACCAAAAATACCATTTGACCCAGCAATTGCATTACTGGGTATATACCCAAAGGATTATAAATCATTCTACTATAAAGAGACATGCACACATAAGTTTATTGCAGCACTCTTCACAGTAGCAAAGACTTGGAACCAACCCAAATGCCCATCAATGATAGACTGTATAAAGAAATTCTGGCACATATACACCATGGAATACTCTGCAACCATAAAAAAGGATGAGTTCATGTCCTTTATAGGAACATTCATAGAGCTGGAAGCCATTATTCTCAGAAAACTAATGCAGAAACAGAAAACCAAACACCACATGTTCTCACTCATAAATGGGAGTTGAACAATGAGAACACATGGACACAGGGAGGGGAACATCACACATTTGGACATGTCAGGGGCCAGGGGGCTAGGAGAAGAATATCACTAGGAGAAATATCTAATGTAGATGATGGGTTGATGAATGCAACAAACCACCATGGCACATGCATTCCTATATAACAAACCTGCAGGTTCTGCACATGTATCCCAGAATTTAAAGTTTAATAAAAAATAAAAATGAAAAATAAATTCCCAATCCCTGGCTTGAATAATCTGAAGGGATGTGGGTATCCTCAAATAAGATGATGAAATATGAAGCACATTCTGGATGAGGACTAATCATATGTTTATATTTACAGATATTACATTTCACATGCTTGTGATATGTTCAAGTGGATAACACTCGGAGAAGAGGTCAAGGTTGAAGATACCCACTCAAGAGTGTCCAGAATTTATATTGAATATGAAGCCATGAGCCCAGAGGAGAACAACTAGGGAGAAATTAGAAAGTAGTAATAAAAGTAACAAATAACAGACTTTAAGACTGAATCCTGAATTATTCTAATATTCAAAGACAAAAGAGAAGGAGCTAGCAAGGGAGACTGAAGAAAAATGGAGTAAGATAATTAGGAATGATAAAACTAGAGTGTGGAATTTTGGATGTCAAAAGAAAAAGAGAGGAGGCCAGGCACAGTGGCTCATGCCTGTAATTCCAGCATTTTTGGAGGTAGAGACGGGTGGATCATGAGGTCAAGAGATCAAGATCATCCTGGCTAATATGGTGAAACCCGGTCTCTACTAATGATACAAAAATTAAGTGGAGCGCTGGTGCACACCTGTAGTCCCGGCAACTTGGGAGGCTGAGGCAGAAGAATCGCTTGAACTCAGGAGGCAGAGATTGTGGTGAGCTGTAATTGAGCCATTGTACTTCAGCCTGGGCAACAAGAGTAAAACTTCAAAAAAAAAAAAAAAAATAGGAGGGAGTAGGAAACTTGAACGTTTTTGAAAGAACAAAAATATCAGTACATTAAAGTGCCCATTAAATATGTCACCCTAGAGATTCTCTGAGCAAGAACAGTCTTAGTATTGAGATGAGAGAAGAATGCCTTATGTAAATGTTAGATTAGTGGATGAAGGCAGTATTGTTTGAATACTTGTTGTTGAATATTGGAATGATCTCCATTATCAGCTAAATATTCAAATGCTTCCCTACCAGACTCACACTGGGCCAACCTCATAGACATTATGCTTGCCCATGCAACTTGCATTGGCCAATAAGCCAAAGTGAGTGGAAATGAGGCAAGCTATCCAAGCAGAATCATTAAGAGTTATCAGATGGTTCCACCATGCTTCTCTTGCCCTGCCACACACCCAGTATGACTTAAACTGAGGCTGCATCATCAGCCTGGGTACCAGTGGGAGAGAATATATATGCTTGTGATTTTTGCACATTGATTTTATATCCTGAGGCTTTGCTGAAGTTGCTTATCAGTTTCAGGAGTTTTTGGGCTGAGACAATGGGGTCTTCTAGATATACTATCATGCCATCTGCAAATAGAGACAATTTGGCTTCCTCCTTTCCTATTTGAATACCCTTTATTTCTTTTTCTTGCCTGATTGCTCTGGCTAGAACTTCCAGTACTATATGGAATAGGAGTGGTGAGAGAGGGCATCCTTGTCTAGTGCTGAATTTCAAAGGGAATGCTTCCAGTTTTTGCCCATTCAATATGATATTGGCTGTTGGTTTGTCATACATAGCTTTTATTATTTTGAGATATGTTCCATCAATACCGAGTTTATTGAGGGTTTTTAGCATAAAGGGCTGTTGAATTTTGTCAAAGGCCTTCTCTGTATCAATTGAGATAATCATGTGGTGTTTGTTTTTGGTTCTGCATAAATTGCTATTCTTAAGAGACTCTGTAAAAATCAAATGGTGACTAGATTCACCTACACTTTTCTAACCTACTTTGCTTATGTCTGGTTCTCTATTAATCCAGGAACTGCTGATGAAGCTTTAAAAGGTTCAGAACATAAAATTTTGCTTATTGTATAATTTGTTATATATAAGTTTGAGTATATGCTATTTGGAAAATTATTTTCTATAAAATTATCTTGAGATAAGCATACATTTTCTAATTTTTCTATTTCTCCATCCTGTGTAGCTCATTACTAAAAAAAGCTGTTAAGATTGGAGCCTAATTATGTTTTACTGCTATGGAGATTTATGCTTTTTGGTCCCTTACTTGTTTAATCATATCAAATACCTTCCATTGGAAGCAATTTTAGAATACTGCATTTATTTGAAACTAATAGTGCCTTCCTATAAAAATCTCACATAGTCGCCCTTTAAGAAATTAAAGTACAGTATTTCCAAAGATGAGACTCTGTAAAGCTGCCACATCTTATGCTCCAGTTTTCTTTCCCATCAGTGACTTTGCTATCATATTCATTCAGTTGTAACCAAGTTTTTTTGGATAAGGCAGGCAGTAGTGCAAGCTTAACCACTTATTTGAAAATCAGTCCATGTGCTTTCCACTTTATACATCATCACCAACAATAAAAATCCTGAGATCAGGATGTTACTGGCAGCATTTTGACACTGCAGTAGGCAGAATAAATCCAACTTGCTTTTTGAAAGTTCACAGCTCAGCATTGATGATAATGGTGCAATTGTTTTCTCTTCTGTGAAATAAGCAGACCCTATTTCTAAAGCCTACCAGGCTGAATAAATGTGCAGTGAAAAAGTGCTATTTCAAGGTTGAAAGAAAACTTTTCTGATCAGGATGTTACTTTTCAAGTAATGTACTTCATTCAAGATAATAGAAATTTCAGTGTTGCTAGTGGTCATGAAGAATTATGGTTACATACAAAAAAGATTACTTTATACAGGCTATGTGTGAGAATTCAAATTTTCAGGATTTTAAAAATTATATTCGGTAAGTAGGACAGAGCTTTCTGTGCCCATCAACTACTGTGTTTTTATTCTTCTCACCTGTGGTTGAAAACCTTTTTCATTATTGCTGCTGTTTAGAATAACTATATATTAAAATCCGATCATATTAGCAAGAAAATATTTTGAGAGGTTGCTACCAAAAAATATTCATGGGTTATACTTTCTACATTGCTACCAAGAAAGCATCAGGACACAGGATCCAGAATGAAAGAGAGGAAGGGCAAAGGATAGAAAACAGTAGGAGAATATGGAGAAGGAAACAAGGAGAACAAAAGTTGTACTTGGAGTCTGGCCTTGAACCTGTTCAGAACCCAAGAGGAAATAAGTATTTGTCTAAATTCCAGAAACTAATATGCTTCGATGATCAACAAGTAATAAGATGGTTTGCTTGTCCATTAGTATGTTTTTGGAAATAAATATAATTTGTACTTAGACACAATGGAGAAATTGCATAAGCAAGACAGCCAAATGCCTAGAATGACGAATTACATATATATATGTGTGTGTGCACACGCATGTGTATGTATGTATGCATATAATTATATATCCACATTAAATATATATACATACACACATATGCACACATGTGTGCAGTGCACACACACATACACACACACATATATTCTCCAGTTTCAGGCATTAACAATCTGGGACAGTCTCCTTGACACAGATACACAGATTTTCGAAAATAGGGTGAAATGGCAGTATACACTCATGCCTCAAGTAGCAGTTTAGAAATTGAACCAAAATATCACAATTAGGTCACAATTCGAGATGTGGATAACTAGAAATCTCTAAATACCTCTAAAGGCCCTTTTGCAGAACAACTATGTCCTTGAGGGAGAAAAGAATATACAAAATTTCCTTTGGCAAGCTGTGAAAGTTTACCATCCTCAGAGGACTTTTTTGAGAAATAAATTATCTATATAAATTGTGGTAATAGCTATAAAAATAATTTTAAATTTTTAAACATCTGGACTTCCCAAGTTAAGACAAAATCTCAAATACACTTCTAGCATGAATAACAATCGCTATATATAATGCATTTATAAATATAATTACTTATCACATGTAATTTATGTATGATACACAATTTACAATATATATGTCTATAATATATGTAGTATATATGCACAAAATGACACTTGTCATGTGTGTTTAGTGCAGCTACAATGCCTGCTACAAAGAAAGTGTTTAAAAAACTGTTATTATTTCTTTATTAAACAAGACATCCAGAGTGTTAAGCTTTTAAAATATGCACAAATGTGCCATAATTATATGAATAGTACATGATAATCTTCACTTATGTTCAAATTAATAGATTAGGATTAATACGATTGAGTTGGGGAAATAACGCTTTTCTTGGAATAGTTTATAAAGTACTTAGACAGTAGCCACATATGGTTATACAGGTTGTGCACTGTACAAAAATACCCAAATGAGGAGAGTAAGAAAGGACAGAATTTCAGCATTTGTGACATTCAGGAGATAAGATTTTTCAAGAGGAATGATTTAAAAAATATTTATCAAGTTGCCTTAAATGTTAATGTGTTAATACTCATGAAATAATTTTTAAAATATGATCAATTGGACTACTCAAGTTAAGAAAAAAATCTCAAATACCCTTCTCCTAGCATGAGTAACAATCAAGAGAATCCTAGATTGATGTGCAAACAAAATTGTTAATTGTAAAACTTTAGGTGATTTTTTTTTCTTTTTTCCAGAATACTAATATTCGTCTTAAATATGTTTTATTATTAATCTACATGAAGGAAGAGAAGCAATAAATAGGCACTAGTTTTAATTTATTACATGAGGACACTTGGTAACATTTTTGGAGTACTCTTGAATTCAAACATTTTAATGGGTTAGTCAGCTAATGTTTTTCTTAACTCTTTCGTTTCTTAATGATCATGAATTATGCTCAGAAAATAATGCCAACATCATTATACATACAAACCTCAATGTCTGATTGACATACATTTAGTTAAGAAAAGTCCTCTGGATTATGATCATCCTGCATAATTAATTCCTTTGGAGAATTAATTTCTCACCCTTGCTTCTATCGTCTCTATCAAAAATAGTTCTGGGTGTGTTGTGACTCCTAGTGGCTTAAAGTAGCAGCTTTCCCTGCTTACTTCATACTGATGTGTCTTACTTCTCTCCACTTTCCCTTCATATATTTTATGTCTTAGTTCTAGCAATTTACACGGTATATCTTTATCTCCTTCTTTTCATTGTTACTTCCTCCCTGTACTCAGCTTCTTTCTGATGAAAATGGAAAATCTTTCTTTTTTTTTTTTTTTTTTTCACAAAAGTCATCCATATGCCCTCATCTTTTTCTATTAAACCGGCTTTTCCCAGAAAACATCCTTGAAATGTCAAATTGTGTTGTTGAGTAGCTTGGCTTAATTCTGAATGTGAAAACATTATTTTGTCTTTTTTAAAATAGCCAACCTAACAGCTGTGAGGTGATATTCCATTGTGGTTAGGATTTGCATTTTCATAATGAATAGTGATTTTGAATATTTTTCATATAGCTGTTGGTCATTGAATGTCTTCTTTGGAAAATTTTTTACTCGGATTATTTGCTCATTTTTAATAGGATTATTTGTTTTCTTATTATTGGATTGAGTTTCTCATGTATTTTGAATATTAATACTTTATCAGATATATGGTTTGCAAATATTTTATCCCATTCTGTAGGCTGAATCTTCACTCTGCTACTGTTTCATTTGCTGTGCAGAAGTATTTAATTTGGTGTAAGTCTAGTTGTCTATTTTTCCTTTTGCTGCTTGTGCTTTTGACAATTCTTTTTGAAGTTTGAATCTTTAAATAATTCCAAGGAACAAGCAAGATTCTGATTCTTTTGCAGAGGTTCTGTGGAGGTGAAAATATGCAGGTGTGACTGCAAGTACTCAATGCTGGTGCTAGCAGTAGCAGAATTATGGGCATATCTTACTGTGGAAGGATTTTGTTTGCTCTCATCTTGTTGAGATGAGAGTCTTTGTAAGTTTCCCAGTATTCTCCTTGAACATCCAAAGCTCCTTAAATTCTTTCCAATAAATAACTTTGTGACAAATTCTTTTGTTGCTACAGTTAGTCTTACTGCCATTGTTAACAATTGAAATCTTGACTGCACAGTCATTTCTCGTAACATTCTAAAGTAGGTGGACCATGCAAAAGGGCTCCATCTTAGTGACTGCGATGAAAGTTCCAGACTTGTTACTGAAATTTTGAGTTTCAATCTCAGAATCTGATAATATTTATTCTCCCAATCGAGGAAGAAGAAGTGTAATTTTAAAATAATACCAGTGTCTGTAGTATAGTGTACTTTTGATAAAACCATGAAGAAATAGATGTCAATAGGCAATATTCAATTAATCCTGCTTCAAACCACTTTTCATGAACACCTACTCATGTTTGGCATTGGGCTTAAAATGACCAATCAAGTGTTGTACTATTTCTCACGAAGTTTAGAGTCCAGAATAGTGACAAAGACATAGATCGTAACACTAGTAATACAAGGTAAAAAGAGAGAGATGGCATAGCTATTGCTATGGGTGCAAAGTTCAAGGATAAAGTGAAAAAACAAACAGCAATATTTTCTCTTGTCCTAATTTGAGACAGTGAAGGATGCTGAAAGAGGTGATAGCAGCCTTCACACAAAGAGGAGTGCTTGAAGGCAGAAGTAGTAAATTGTGGAGCAGAAAGGAAAAAAAAAGAATGAACAATAGAGAATGTGAATCTGTACTTTTATAGCTTTTGTTTGTGATGATAAAACCAGTATGTTCAGTGTCTATCAGATGCGACATAAAGCAGACCAAGATGCTTGCAGTCACTGGGGAGGACTGTGTATGCAGGATGCAGGCATAAAGGAGACATTAAAAAAGGTCCACAGCACCACACTGGATGGTCTCTGAAGTGTCTTAGCTTTAGCATCATTTTTCTACTTGCCATGAGCATAATTTATTAGTGCTATATCTTCATTATGTAAGCACTGCTATTAGCTATTAGCTATCATGCAGAGAGACAGAAGAACCCAGATCAGGTGTAACAGACAGGCTGCCTTTCACCAAGGCTGGAGGGAGCCTCTTCTGTTGGTTTGTTTATTTGCCTGTTTACAGGAGACAGTGCTGACCGCCAAACACATTTTAAGGATAAAACTTGAAACAGAAGAAAGGCAAACATTAAATCTATAAAAGTGATTATCAGATTTCTTAAAGCTGTAATCACACTCATAATCTCTATTGACATTTACTTCCCCCCTTTATGATGTCTAAAAATATTTGCTTTTTGAACAGTTTCTCCATATTTCAAAATTTTAGGCAACATGTGTAAAGTTCTTTGGAAGACACAGGAAAACATAAGCACATATACATATATATATGTGTGTGTGTATACATGCTTATATATAAAACATATACACATAAGTTATATATATGTGTATATATGTTTTCCTGTGGCTTCAAAATGTTGCCCAGAATTTAAACTATGTGTGTATATATATATATATATATATATATATATATATATATATATGTGTGTGTGTGTACATATATATATGTGTATATATATATATGTATATATATGTGCATGTGTGTGTGTGTGTGTACACTATAAACATATATACTAATGGTGGATATGTAACTTTTGTATATATGTGTATATAATACACACATATACAAAATTTTCATATCCACCATTACTACATATAGTAATATACACACATATAAATAATTTTTATATAGGGAAGATTCAAGATGGCGCTGTAGGAGCAGCTCAGGATTGCAGCTCCCAGTGAAAGCGCAGAGGGTGAGTGGATGCCACATTTCCAGATGGATCTTTATTGCCCACAGACCAGGAGATTCCCAGGTTGAGGAGCCCCACAGGTCACTAGCGCAGCTGTATTGGCTGGCATGGCTGTTTTGGCTGACGTGGATGTTTTGGCTGGTGCAGCTGTTTCGGCAGGTGTGGCTGTTTTGGCTGGCACCACAGCACAGTGGCTCTCCATACAAAATACACTGGTCTGGTTGCCCTGTTAAACTGGCAATTGGAGATCTGGGAAGGCAGATTAGCACATTCATCTGATTAAATGACACTGAAACATAAAGCCAGGCCAGGAGATTCCTGGGCAGCAACATTGTTTCAGCCGATGCAGTGGGTTGCCACAGGGGAAATCACACAGATCCTGGCCCCCTTTCACCAGGCAACTGGGACACCTGGGAGAGAGTCAACCATTCAACTTAAAAAAAAAAAAGGGCTCTGAGGCAGGGAGCCAGGTGATCAGGCTCCACGGGTCCCACACCCACAAAAACAAACAAACAAAAATAAAAACAGCAATTGGAAATGCTCAGGGTTGAGAGTTTCATGGCAAGCACAGCTAAACCTGGGATGGTCCAGCTCTGTGAGGGAGGGAGTCCACCCCTACAGAGGTAGTCTGCCATTGCTGATGCAGTCTGCCATTGCCGAGGCAACCCACCATAACAGAGAGAGTCCACCATTACAGAGACAGGCCACCATTGTCATGACAGTTCTAACCACACCCATATAAACAGGACTGCAAGGAAATATAAACAGTAGCAGGGTGGAGCCCATGGCAGCAGGGTGGAGCCCATGGCAAAAGGGCAGACCCCATAGCAGCCCAGCAAAGCCTCTGCAGACAGACAGTGATTAGGCTGCCTCCTTGCTGGGCAGGACAGCCCTGAAAAAATAAAATTAAAGAAAAAAAAGGCAGCAGTGCAACAGATACTCATAAATAGAGCCCTAACTCCCCGGGACAGAGCACCTGAGGAAAAAAGGGGGTTTTATGAGTTCTGCTGCAGCAGACTTAAATGCACCTGCCTAGCAGCTTTGAATAAACAATGAAGCTCACAGCTCAGCACTTGAGCTCCTATAAAGAACAGACTGTCTCCTCAAGCATCTCCCTGACCCCCATATGTCCAAAGAGTCACCTCAAAAAGGACTGATCAGGCTGACATTAGGCGGGCATCATTCTGGGACCAAGATAGCAGAAGAAGAAAACGGTAGCAATCATTACTGTTTTGCAGCTGCTGCAGGTGATCCCCAGGCAAGCAGGGCCTGGAGTGGACCTCAGCAATCTTACAGCAGAGAGGCCAGACTGAGAAGGAAAATAAAAAAAAAGAAACAAAAATAACTTCATCATTAACAATCTGCATGTCCACTCAGAGACCAAATCTGAAAATCAGCAACTACACAGACAACAAGTGGATAAATCCACAAAGATGGGAAGAAACCAGCACAAAAAGGAGGAAAACACCCCAAACCAGAACACCTCACCTCCTACAAGAAATCACAACTCCTCACCAGTGAGGGAACAAAGCTGGATGGAGAATGAGTGTGATGAAATGACAGAATCAGACTTCAGAAGGTGGGTAATGAGAAACTTTTGTGAGCTAAAAGAACATGTTCTAACTCAATGCAAAGAAACTGAGAACCTTAAAAAAAGATTTGATGAAATGTCAACAAGAATGAACAATTTAGAGAGAAACATGTGTGAATTGATGGAGCTGAAAATCACAACACGAGAACTTCATGAAGCATGCACAAGTTTCAACAGCTGAATTGACCAAGCAAAAGAAAAGATATCAGAGGTTGAAGATCAACTCAATGAAATAAAATAAGAAGGCAAGATTAGAGAAAAAAGCACATAAAAGGAGTGAACAAAGTCTCCAAGAAATGTGGGACTATGTGAAGAGACCTAATCTATGTTTGATAGATGTACCTGAATGTGACAAAGAGAATGAATCCAAGCTGGAAAATACTCTTCAGGATATTATCCAGAAAAACTTTCCCAAACTAGCAAGGCAGGCCAATATTCAAGTCCAGGAAATACAGAGAACACCACAAAGATATTCCTCAGAAAGAGAAACCCCAAGGCTCATAATTGTCAGAATCACCAGGGTTGAAATGAAGAAAAAAATGCTAAGGGCAGCCAGAGAGAAAGGTCAGGTTACCCACAAAGGGAAGCCCATCAGACTCACAGCAGATCTCTTGGGAGAAACCATACAAGCCAGAAGAGAGTGGGGCCAATATTCAACATCCTTAAAGAAAAGAACTTCCAACCCAGAATGTCATATCCAGCCAAACTATGCTTCATAAGTGAAGGAAAAATAAAATTCTTTGCAAACAAGCAAGTACTCAGAGATTTTGTCACCACCAGGCCTGCTTTACAAGAGCTCCTGAAACAGGCACTACACATAGAAAGGAACAACAAGTACCAGCCACTCCAACAACATACCAAATGCTAAAGAGCATCAACAAAATGAAGAATCTGCATCAACTAACAGGCAAAACAGCAAGCTAGAATCAAAATGGCAGTATCAAATTCACACATAACAATATTAACCCTAAATGTAAATGGGCTAAATGCCCCAATCAAAAGACACAGACTGGCAAATTGGATAAAAAGCCAAAACCCATTGGTGTCCTGTATCCAGGAAACCCATAACCCATCTCACATGCAAGGATGCACAAAGGCTCAAAATAAAGGGATGGAAGAAAATGTACCAAGCAAATGGAGAGCAAAAAAAAAAAAAAAAAAAAAAAAAAAAAAAAAAAGCAGGAGTTGCAATTTTCATCTCTGATAAAATAGACTTTAAAGCAACAAAGATCAAAAGAGACAAAGAAGCACATTGCATAATGAAGAAAGGATCGATACAACAAGAAAAGCTAATAATCCTAAATATATATGGACCAAATACAGGAGCACCCAGATATATAAGGCAAGTTCTTAATGACTTAAAAAGAGACTTAGACTCCCACACAATAATAGTGGGAGACTTTAACACTCCACTGTCAATATTAGACAGATCAACCAGACAGAAAATTAACAAAGATATCCAGGACTTGAACTCAGACCTGGAACAAGCAAACCTGATAGACATTTACAGAACTCTCGACTCCAAATCCACAGAATATACATTCTTCTCAGCACCACATCACACCTACTCTAAAATTGACCACATAATTGGAAGTAAATCACTCCTCAGCAAATGCAAAAGAACAGAAATCATAACAAACATCCACAGTGCAATTAAGTTAAAACTCAGATTTCAGAAACTAACTCAGAACTGCACAGCTTCATGAAAACTGAACTGGCTCTTGAATGTTGACTGGATAAACAATGAAATGAAAGCAGAAATAAATAAGTTCTTCAAAACCAATGAGAACAAAGACACAACATACCAGAATCTCTGGGACACATTTAAAGCAGTATATAGAGGAAAATATATAGCAATAAGTGCCCAAATGAGAAGAGTGGAGAGATCCAAAATTGTCACACTAATGTCAAAATTGAAAGAGCTAGAGGAGTAAGATAAAAAACTCAAAACCTAGCAGAAGACAAGAAATAACTAAGATCAGAGCAGAACTGAAAGAGTTAGAGACATGAAAAACCCTTCAAAAAATCCATAAATCCAAGAGCCAGTTTTTTGAAAAGATCAACAAAATAGACCACTAGCCAGATTAATAAAAAAGAAAAGAGAGAATAACCAAATAGATGAAATGAAAAGCGATAAAGGGAAAATCACCACAGATTCCACAGAAATTCAAACCATCATCAGAGAATACTACAAACAACTCTATGCACATAAACTAGTAAACCTGGAAGAAATAGATAAATTTCAGGACACTTGTGTCCTCCCAAGACTAAACCAGGAAGAAGTTGAAACTATGAATAGACCAATAACAAAATATAAAGTTGAGGCACCAATTAAAAGCCTACCACACAAAAAAGCCCAGGTCAAGATGGTTTCACAGCTGAATTCTATCAGACACACATAGAGGAACTGTGACCATTCCTTCTGAAGCTATTCCAAGTAATACAAAAAGAGGGAATCCTTTTGAGACCAACATTATCCTAATACCAAAACCCGGCAGAGATTAAACAAGAAAAGAAAACTTCACGCCAATATCCATGATGAACATAGATGCAAAAATCTTCAATAAAATGCTGGCAAGCTGATTGCAACAGCACATCAAAAAGCTTATCCACCATGATCAAGTAGGATTCATCCCAGGGATGCAAGGCTGGTTCAACATACGAAAGTCTTAAACGTAATTCACCACATAAACAGAACCAAAAACAAAAACCAAATGACTATCTCAACTGACACAGGGAAGACCTTTGACAAAATTCAACAGCCTTTATGCTAAACCCTCTCAATAAACTCAGTATTGATGGAATGTATATCAAAATAATAAATGATATTTATGAGAAACCAACAGCCAATATCATACTGAATGGGCAAAAACTGGAAGCATTCCCTTTGAAATCTGGCACTAGACAAGGATGCCCTCTCTCACCACTCCTAGTCAATATAGTACTGGAAGTTCTAGCCAGAGCAATTAGGCAAGAAAAAGAAATAAAAGATATTCAAATAAGAAAGGAGGAAGCCAAATTGTCTCTCTTTGCAGACGACTTGATAGTATATCTAGAAGACCCCACCATCTCAGCCCAAAAACTTCTGAAACTGATAAGCAACTTCTGCAAAGTCTCAGGATACAAAATCAATGTGAAAAAATCACAAGTATTCCTATACACCAATAACAGACTTAAAGAGAGCCAAATCAAGAATGAACTGCCATTCACAATTGCTACAAAGAGAATAAAATACCTAGGAATACAACTAACAAGGAACGTAAAAAACCTCTTCAAGGATAACTACAAACCATTGCTCAACGAAATAAGAGAGGACACAAACAGGTGGAGAAACATTCCATGTTCATGGTTAGGAAGAATCAATATCCTGAAAATGACCATACTGTCCAAAGTAATTTACAGATTCAACAGTATCCCCATCAAGCTACCAATGACCTTCTTCACAGAAATGGAAAAAAAAAACTACATTAAACTTCATATGGAACAGAAAGAGAGCCTGCATAGCCAAGTCAATTCTAAGTAAAAAGACCACAGCTGGAGGCATCACATTACTAGACTTCAAACTCTACTACAAGGCTACAGTAATCAAACCAGCATGGTACTGGTACCAAAACAGAGATATAGACCAATGGAACAGAACAGAAGCATCAGATGCAACACAACATATCTACAATCATACAAGCTTTGATAAACCTGACAAAAACAAGCAATGGGGAAAAGACTCCCTGTTTAATAAATGGTGTTGTGAAAACTGGCTAGCCCTCTTCAGAAAGCAGAAACTGGACCACTTCCTGACACCTTACACCAAAATTAACTCCAGATGGATTAAAGACTTAAACATAAGACCTGGCACCATAAAAACCCTAGAAGAAAATCTAGGCAAAACCATGCAGGACATAGGAGTAGGCAAGGACTTCATGACCAAAACACTAAAAGCATTGGCAACAAAAGCCAAAATAGACAAATGGGACCTAATCAAACTCCACAGCTTCTGCACAGCAAAAGAAACAGTCATTAGAGTGAATCAGCCACCAACAGAATGGGAAAAAACGTTTGCAGTTTACCCATCTGACAAAGGACTGATATCCAGAATTTACAAAAAACTAAAACAGATTTACAAGAAAAAAAACAAACAAGGCCATTCAAAAATAGGCAAAGGATATGAACAGACACTTTACAAAAGAAGACATACATGAGGCCAACAAACATATGAAAAAATGCTCATCATCACTGGTCATCAGAGAAATTCAAATCAAGACTATAGTGAGATACTATCTCATGCCAGTTAGAATGGCGATCATTAAAAAATCTGGAGACAGCAGATGCTGGAGAGGATGTGGAGAAATAGGAACACTCTTACACTGCTGGTGGGAGTCTAAATTAGTTCAACCATTGTGAAAGACAGTATGGCTATTCCTCAAGGACCTAGAAATAGAAATTCCATTTGACCCAGCAATCCCATTACTGGGTATATATCCAAAGGACTATAAATTGTTCTACTATAAGGACTCATGCACACGAATGTTCATTGCAGCACTGTTTACAATAGCAAAGACCTGGAACCAACCCAAATGCCCATCGATGATATACTGGACAGGGAATATGTGGCATATATACTCCATGGAATACTATGCAGCAATCAAAAATAATGAGTTCCTGTCCTTTGTGGAGACATGGATGAACCTGGAGAACATCATTCTCAGCAAACTGATACAAGAACAGAAAATGAAATACCGCATGTTCTCACTCATCGGTGGGTGATGAACAATGAGAACACATGGACACAGGGAGGGGAGCATCATGCACTGGGGTCTGTTGGGGGAAAATAGGGGAGAGACAGCTGGGGGTGGGAAGTTGGGGAGAGATAGCATGGTGAGAAATGCCAGATATGGGTGAAGGGGAGGAAGGCAGCAAATCACGTGTGTACCTATGCAACTATCTTGCATGTTCTTCACATGTACCCCAAAACCTAAAATGCAATAAAAAATAAGAAAATAAATAAAAAATAAAAAATAATAATTTATGTATACATTATATATACTGTGTTTGTGTAATACTATGTAATACACATATATTTATGTGTCTATATACATAAATTATAATTATGTATATATGTGTGCATGTATAATACTATGTATGTATATATGCTATGTATACATATAATATATAATACATATGCATATATTGTACATGTAACATTAATACCTATAAATATATGCATTATTATTATATGTAATACCTATATATGTATATATAGTATATACACATATATACATAATTTACTTAGACACCATTGCTATATAGCATGTATACACACACATGCACACACACAAAATATATAGTGATAATGTAAATAAACCATCTTACTTGAGACCTTGAGGTATAACTCAAAATTTTCAATGGACTAGTTTGAAGTTTACCTGGGGTGAATTGACTTCATTTTAGTAGGTAGCACAACTTAATGCCTAAGAATTGAGACAATTTTTAAAGGTCATTATACATGAACTAGAAATTTGAAATTCTCTAGAAACATCTAATTACATAAAAATAATAGTAATAAACTTACTAAAGCCATTATGTCATCTTATGTATGATACAATTATTAAATCACATGGTTAAAGATTCCTAAAGTAATACTGTGTTAGGTTGGTTTGAATTATGGCACATGCTCTAGAAGAGAAAATTGGTATTTATTTTAAATTAGTAAAGATTTTACTTTTTCCTAACAGTTGTTGATAACCTCACTGACGCATGAAATAATAATATTTTATTATAACTTCAACACTTACTTATTTTCTTAGCTATTCCTAAAACACTTCCTAGAACATATTCAAGGTATTTATAATCCTTGAACTATCTGATTGTTATCTTGTCACAGTAAAATTAGACTATCTGTGGAAGAGACACGCAATGTATTTTTTAGTTCCATCTATCAACTAATTTAGCAGAGCATGCCTGATATCTAATATAATATTTAATAATTTTTATCAGTTATACTAGATGTGAAGCAGAAAGAACCACTTAATTTTTAAAGTGAAGATTAAACTTCAACACTGTCAGAAGAAAATACCTTGTTTTGGCCTGTAGAATGGTCATATTTGCTCTGTAAGACACAGATGGTAAGAAAATAAGAAAAAACAGTGTCATCTTGAGAAGTCCTTATTTGACCAAGATCAGAAGGTAAATTCATTTAGAGTACAACTGTAAATTTGTTTTAACATTGATTTTTAGCACAAAAAAATTAAAATGTAATTACCCTCATATGTTTTCTTTCTTTGTGTTTAATTTGTTTTGTTCTTGTGAAAATGAGTCAGATTCAAGAGACACCTGCAGCTGAAATCCCTACTTGGGGACTCTCAGTCACACTGATGAGCACATGTTGTAGCTCCAGTCTCCAAATAAATCAGGTAAAAGCAAATCACTCCACTACTGTCAATGCTCCGGATATTTCTTTATTTGCTATACTCTCAGAGAACTTGAAATCATACCTTAACTTTAGTCTCAAAAGCTTGAAATATAAAGATGTTTGTATTATATTTAAATTGCTGCCTTAAAAACTGCTACAAACTCAGTGACATAAACCTATGCAAACTTATAATCTTGCAATTCTGAAGGTCAGAAGCTAAAAATGAATTTTACAGGAATAACATCAATGTGTTAGCAGAGTTTCATTTCTTCTAGAGACTCTAACAGAGAATCCTTGCCTTTTACAGCTTCTAAAGGGCATTGCAGTTTTTGACTGGTGGCCTTTTTCTCCATCTTCAGAGCCAGCAGCATAGTATCTCCAAATCTCTGTCTCTCTCACTTTTTTTCTTTCTCACACACACAAAATAATGTGTCTACAAAACTTTTTTCACTCTGCCTCGACAGCCTTTATGATTACACTGGGCCTATACAGATAATCTAGGAGGGATAATCGATAGTAATCAACAGCAACTAATGAATGGTAAAAGTTATTTAAATTTCCTTTTGGTGATATCGAATATATTCCATTATATATTCCATAGAGGAGATAATATGTATTTTCTCCTCTATGAATTGTCTTTGTATATTATTTCCTCATTTTCCTAATAATAATGTCAATTTGTATGTTTTGAATTTGTATGAACATTTTGAATACTAAGGAAAGTAATCCTTGCAGTGTCAGGTGCATTGCAATATTTTCCCAGTCTATGAGTTGTCTTTTGATAATATCTCTGAAAGTTTTCCTGCTAAATATTTTATTCATTCATTTATTCTTTCATTCAGAATTCACTCACTCAATGAAGGAGAAGGAAGAAAGAAATGGTCTAAAGAGCACATGTGGGGACTGTTGGGGGAAATGGGGGAGGGACAGCGGGGGGGGCTGGGGGGGATAGCCTGGGGATGAATACCAAGTGTGGGTGAAGGGGAGGAAGGCAGCAAAACACACTGCCATGTGTGTACCTATGCAACTATCTTGCACGTTCTGCACATGTACCCCAAAACCTATAATGCAATAAAAATTAAAATAAATAAATAAATAAATAAATAGCACATGTGGAAAGAAGGTGAAGATAAGTAAAGAGTTAGTTAAATACAAAAACATGTAAAATATCATTTCATTCTACAAGAGCCTGAAAGTGTAGACAAAAGCTTTTCAATTTTGCAGCTTAATAAATGTTTAAGTAATGTCAGAGTTTAAGTAATGTCATTGAGATTTAAAACAATATCTGAATGACTTAAAAAACTCTATTATTAAACTATGCTACCAAATGTGATATTACTGCAAATCTGTTCAATGTTATGCAGGTGACCCTTTTATCCTACATAATCCAATTGAGTTGGCCTGTCATGTTTTATGAATAGTAAAAGAATTAACCTTAAAAAATATATGTATTATGAAGTAAGCAACCTCATATTTCAAATAAAAAAAACACACTCACACACAGGTTTTCTGACCTTTGTTTTAACGCAGATATTAAGTGATTACAAACACACAAAATGCTGAGTATGCAAACATAAGTTATCTGAAAATGACTAAAAAATCAATGATTATATTAAATTTACATATTATTGCAGGATTATATATTATGTGTTCTTTTGTCATTGCAGGATAAAATACTCTGAACATAATTTTAGCAATAATTGTGTCATAAACAAATTCATCTGAGGGAAGTCATTTTTGCATTATGCATCTATTTAAAAGTATGTATTAATAAATGTGCTTACCAATATAGTAAAGAAATTACAATGTGAAACCACTTTTCTTTTTTGAAAAAAATGAATATAAACAAGAAAATATACTAATTCATATTTTAACCTAGGGCTTATGTCCAGATTATGTACTAGTACAAGTGGGAAATTAATTAAGTAAACCAGAGTTCTACTCATAGGAGGGTTTGGAAGCCACTCATCTTGTTTGTTCTTCCCCACAATTTCCCTGTGGTATTAAAGTAGCTTCGTCTTGAAATGAGTACTAACTGCTTATCATTATTTAAATCACTTTCTTAAATCCTACCAATGGTTTCTGAATTTTCCAAATAACCTATTACACTCAACCCCCTGACTTAGAATCAGCTTCTGGGGAATCCCAATTTAAGATACTTGGTACAAGAAATTTCCTAAAATTCTGATCCTTAGGGTAGAGTTATAAAATAGAAGCACAAATTGGTGAGATGGCAACAGAAATCCCATAGCTGTAAGTTGGGTGTGAAAAGATATCACTGGCATGCTATAGTATCATTATTATTGTGGTGAACTGTTAAAAAGGGAAACACTGATTTATGTAATATCTCCAGTATTCAGACAAAATGAAGATAACAATGACCTTAATGATTGCAGAACTGAATGGTTATTAAAGAATTACAGTGGGAAGTTCAACCTAGCGAATACTTAAGTCTGGGCATGGTGTAAAAGCCAGAAAGCCTATAAAGTGACTCATGATCTAGAGTGAGAAGGCAGATTAGACAGGAAATCAAGCTCAAATTATTACAGTAGTAGAATTACAAAGTAGTCTTAATCCAAGACCCAGCAAGTCTCCTAGGCTATATTCAGGCTCCTAGCACGGGATTAGTGAGACATTGAGAGTTGGGAAGAATATCTTCTGTTCTATTCAACTCTATGAACATGCAGAGCTGTCCCACACCCTTAAAAGAAGATTGTAGCCCCTCTTTACCTAGACACCATGGAGGAAAGAACTCTGAAACCTCATGACAAGTGTGTTTTGTAAGGATTTCCTCAAGATATTCCTAAAGTGACTAAGTTAGTTTACATATGTAACTGTACCCTAGTACTAGTACACTGATGCAACAGGAATACAAAGTGTTTTTGAGGATAGTTAAATTAAGAATCTGAGCTGAAACTAATATTGGAATCTCAATGAGTGCAGAACAATGGAATCTCAGTGGTTTGAGTTTCAATAATTGCAGAACATTGGAGTCTAAATAAGCATCATAGTTCTCCTATCCACATAACAGCAGATGGAGACTTAAAACTAAATGGAATATGGTACAAATACAACTCAAAGTAGATTTAATACACATGAATGCACCCTGTGGTCATTTTATCAGACTCTGAGCACATAATTTAGTTATATATACTTAGTAGCTGCTGAACCCTTGTTTTGTTTCCTGACTGTTGAATAAGGGTTGTAATTACAAGAAATGCCAAGGGGAAGACTATGAAGACACCCTCTCATCTACTGAGATAAAAAACTGGACAGAAAATGAAACACCACATATTCTCACTCATAGGCAGGTGATGACCAATGAGAACACATGGACACAGGGAAGGGAGTACTATACACTGGGGTCTATTGGGGGGAATGGAGAGGGACAGCATGGGGGGAGCAGGGGAGGGATAGCATGGGGAGAAATGCCAAATGTGGGTGAAGGGGTGGAAGGCAGCAAAACACACTGCCATGTGTGTACCTATGCAACTATCTTGCATGTTCTGCACATGTACCCCAAAACCTAAAACGCAATAAAAAATAAAAAAATTAAAAAAAAAAACGGAAGGACTTGTACCTCCCAAGCAATATAAAGAAGATTAATTCCAAGATTATGTTGGAGGGTCCCATCTTACCCTTTTTTTAAAAATCCCACAAGTCTTGTGTCCACAAAATATCGATGAATTTGGCAGAACACAATGGAGCATGCAGTTAAATGGTGTTAGCCCAATATCAGCTACTGGGAGGAATGTCATATCTTTACTAGAATGTACGTTTGCAAAAAAAAAAAAGATCCCCTTATTTTAATAATCACCTGGTATTCCATGCTGTATATGCACCACATTTTTTAATTTACTGTTGATGGGAATCTAGGTTGATTTCATGTCTTTGCTATTGCCAACAATACAATAACGAATATATACATGCACATATCTTTACAGTAGAATGATTTATATTGCTTTTGGTATATACAAAGTATTGAGATTTCTAGGTCAAATGGTTGTTTTGTTTTCAGTTCTTTGAGAAATCTCCAAACTGTTTTCCACAGTGACTGAACTACTTTATATCCCCACCAGCAGTGTATGACTTCCCTTTTCTCTGCAACCCAGCCTGCATCAGTTATTTTTTGAATTTTTAATAATGGCCATTCTGATAGATGTCACATGGTATCTCACTGTAGTTTTTATTTGCATTTCTCTAATGATTAGTGATATTGAGCATTTTTCTTATGCTTATTGACCATCCTAATGTTTTCTTTTGAAAAATATTTGTTCATGTCATTTGCCCATGTTTCAGTGGTGATGTTTTGTTTGGGTATGTTAATTTGCTTAAGTTTCTTATAGATTCTGAATATTAGTTCTTTGTTGGATGCATAGTTTGTAAATATCAATGCGCTGCTGAATTAGGTTTTCTCCAATTCTGTAGATTGTCTGCTTACTAGTTTCCTTTGCTGTGCACAATCTCCTTAGTTTAATTAGGTCTCATTTGTCGATGCTTTTGTTCCAATTGCTTTTCACATCTTTGTCGTGAGATCATAGGCAGGATCAATGTCCAGAATGGTAATTCCTAAGTTTTCTTCTGAGGTTTACCCATTTCTGTTTTATATTTAAATCTTTAATCCATCTTGAATTGATTTTCATATAACATGAAAGATAGGGGTCAGTTTCAGACTTCTGCATGTGTCCAGCCAGCTATCCCAGCACCATTATTGAATAAGGAGTCCTTTTCCCATTGCTTGTTTTGTTGACTGTGTCAAAGATCACATGATTGTAGGTGTGAGACTTCCGGGTTATCTAACCTGCTCCATTGGTGTATGTGTATGTTTTTGTGCCAGTACCATGCTTTTTGGTTTTCTGTAGCCCTGTAGTACAGTTTGCAGTTGGGTAATGTAAAGCCTCCGGCTGTGTTCTTTGTGGTTAGGATCACTTTGCCTATTTGGGCTCTCTTTTGGTTCTACATAAATTTTAGAATAGCTATTTTTTTCTAATTTTGGGAAAGTGTCATTGGTAGTTTGCTAGGAATGGCATTGAATCTGTAAATTGCTTTGGGAAGTATGGTCATTTTAATGACATTGATACTTTTTATAAATTAGTGTGGAACATTTTTCCATTTGTTTATGTCATCTCTGATTTCTTTCAGCAGTGTTTTGTAATTCTTATTACAGAGATTTTTCACCTTTGCGGTTAGCTGTATTCCTAGATGTATCTTTTGTGTTTATTTTGAAAGAGATTGCATTCTTGATTTGGCTCTCAGTTTAGATATTATTGGTGTATAGAAATCCTACTGATTTTTTATGTTAATTTTGTGTCCTGAATCTTTGCTGAAGTTATTTATTGAATTTAGGAGTTTTGGAACTAAGACTATGGGTTTTCTGGGTATAGAATCCCATCATCTGCAAAGAGAAATAGTTTGACGTCCTCTCTTCCTATTTCAGTATCCTATATTTCTTTCTCTTGCCTGATTGCTCTGGCCAGAACTTCTATACTATTTTGAATAAGAGTTGGAGAAGTGGGCATTCTTGTCATTTTCTGGTTCTGAAGGGGAAGGCTTTCAAGATTTATCCATTCATTATGATGTTGGCTGGGGTTTATCATACATGACTCATTAATTTCAGGTCTGTTCCTTCAATGCATAGTTTGTTGAGGGTATTTAACATGAAAGGATTTTTTTTTTGTTAGTCTTTGTTACTACTAAATTCTATTTTGTCAGAGACAAAAGTTACAACTCCTGTTTTGTTTTCTTTCTCTCCATTTGATTGGTGAGTCTTTCTCCAATCCTTTGTTTTAAGTCTTTGTGTGTCCTTGCTTATGAGATGGATCTGGATACAGCATACTGATGGGTTTTGACTTTTTATTCAATTTACCTGTCTGTGTCTTTGATTGGGACATTTAATCAATTTAAATTTAGGATTAATATTGATATTTGTGAGTTTAATATTCTCATTTAATTCTATCTGTCCATTTTGCCCATTGGTTGATATAGATTCTTCATTATGGAGATATTATTTACCTTTTGGTAAGGTTTTGGGATGACTGATGCTGGTTGTTCCTTTCTGAGTGTAATGCTTCTTTCAGAAGCTCTTGTAAAGCTGGCCTGGTGGTGATGAAATGTCAGAGTGCTTGCTTATCCATGAAAAATTTTATTTTTCCTTCATTTATGAAGCTTAGTTTGGCTGGATATGAGATTCTGTGCTGAAAATTCATTTCTTTGAGGATATTGAATATTGACCCCCAGTCTCTTCTAGTTTGTAGGGTTTCTGCTGAGAGATCTGCTGTGAGTCTGATAGGCTTCCCTTTATGTGTAACCTGACTTTTCTCTCTAGCTGCTCTTAGAATTGTCTCCCTTATTTCAACCCTGGTGAATCTAATAATTATGTGTCTTGTGGTTGCTCTACTTGAGGAATATCTTTGTGTGTTCTCTGTATTACCTGGAGTTGAGTATTGTCCTGCCTTACTAGGTTGGAAAAGTTTTCCTGAATAATGTTCTGAAGAATATTTTCCAGCTTGGATTCATTCTCTTCATTACATTCAGGTATACCTATCAAATGTAAATTAGGTCTTTTCACATAGTTCCATATTTCTTGGAGACTTTGCTCATTGCTTTTTACTCTTTTTTCTCTAGTCGTCTTCTCGTTTTATTTCACTAAGTTTGTCTTCGACCTCTGATATCCTTTCTTCTGCTTGATCAACTCTGTGCATACTTTGCAGAGTTCTCGTATTGTATTCTTCAGTTCCATTAATTCACTTATATTCCTCTCTAAATTGTCTATTCTCATTATGGTTTTGTCAAACCATTTTTCAAGGTTCTTAGTTTCTTTACTTTGGGCTAGAACATGTTCTTTTAACTCACAGAAGTTTCTTATTATCTACCTTCTGAAGCCTAATTCTGTTAATGGAATGCACTCATTCTCTATCAGGCCTTGTTCCCTTGTCAATGAGGAACTGCAATTCCCTGTAGAGAAAGAGGCATTCTGATTCTGGGCATTCTCAGCCTTTTTATGCTGTTTTTTTCCCATGATTGTAAATTTATCCATCTGTCATCTTTGTAATTACCGACTTTCAAATCAGGTCTCTGAGCAGACATCAAACTTGATTCCCAGTGCCGGAATCTGAGCAACCCACTGCACTGGCTAAAACAGCAGCATTAAGATTCGTGATGCTTTTCTGCCTGAAAATCTCTGGTCTGGCTTCTCTCAAGTCCCTTTTTAAATTAGCTGAATGGGCAACTCTGCCTTCCCAGAGCTCCAAACATTGACCAAAAGGGGACCCAATCCCGTTTACTCTGCACTGAGAATTGCCATGCCATTGTGCTGACAAAACTGCCGTGCTGGCCACAGGAGTCATGCTGGTGACCGTGGGGCTCCTCTGCTGGGAATCTCCTCGTCCATGAGCAACAAAAATTCATCTGAAAGTGTGGCATCCTCTCATTCTCTGTGCTTTCACTGGGAGCTACAATCCTGAGCTGCTAGTAATCAGCCATCTTGGATCTCTCTCCTGTTTCATGACTTTAACAGTTGCCATCTGACTGACATGCTACTCCCAATTCTTAAACTAAAAATGGTAATAAATAAGCATTTGGCACAGGAAAAACTGAAACAAAGATAAATCTTGTAAAATCCAAATAATTTTAAAGGACAGTTTGTATAAGACAAATAAAATACAAATTAAAGGTCAAAATATTTATTTCTAATAAAGTTAGGTTTTCTAATTAAAGTTTATTACTTTTCATATGTGTATAATTGTTTTTACTATTTTTTACTTCTGGAAAATTCAATAAATTTTATTTAATTTGGCAATGACTTAGTGATTATATGCTACATGGAGATTACTAGACTGACAAATTAGGAACCAAAAGTGAGAATTATTTGCTCAGCCCTTAAGGAGCTTGGATTATATATAGTGATTTAAAATAAATCTAACCCAGTATTTTCTTTAGTTGTGTAAAAATCACTTCCATCATGTTTCAAATATATCTCCTTAAGACATAGATCAAAACAAAATTTTTATTTTATTTTCTTCTAATCATACTTGTGACCCAAAAATAAAAATCTGATGATGATTCCAAAGTAATTGTTTACTAATACTTTTTCATCCACTCTCACTTGTTATTTCTCTTAGAGTTTTCCAAGGAATGTATGTTTATATGGCAAATTTTCTTCTACTGATTTATTGAGCAATTTGTTACTTTCTTTTGTAGTCACTGAATTTTTCACACTGCTAACAACCTAATATACTTTACATATTTCATTGATTTACTTATTAATGTCTATCAGGTCATTAATTAAACCATGAAGAAGTTGGCAAGTGATTTACTGCTTTGCTTATAAGGGCCCATAGGTTTTGGCTCTTGGGGCACAATGGAAGATCCATCTGTTTCTCACATATATGCCAGATGAACCAGCAGGCTCAGTATCCCAGATTTGAGGCCTGGAATGTTGTAAGTAAGCATATGTATTGGTTTTGTTTGTTTGTTTGTTTTGCCAGAAACAGTAGAATGAACAGCTCATAAGCTAAACAATATCTTAATCATGTTTTTAAGTATACTGCCAGTTATTACCCACTCTATTTTCACTGTGAAAGTATGTTATTACCATTAAAAATTCACATTTTATCATGTTTTCTGAGATTAAAAATATTTATCATACAAATTTTGGAAATGGCAATTTAAGAGAACACAAATGTAAAACAACTTGATATGATTTTTGCATATAAACATACAAAAACTTACAAATACATAAATATATATGAACTGTAGTTTAAACAGATATTTTTTTATGTTTTAAAATTAAAATATGTCTTTACTATTGTGAATACTGCTGCAATGAACATACTTGTGCATATGTGTTTATGGCAGAACAATTTACATTCCTTTGGCTTTATACTCGTTACTGGAATTGCTAGGTTGAATGGTAGTTCTGTTTTTAGCTCTTTAAGGAATTGCCACTCTGCTTTCCATAATGGTCGACCTAACTTACAGGCACAGGAATAGTGTATAAGCATTTCTTTTTATCTACAACCAGTATCTGTTATTTTTTGACTTTTTGATATATAGCCATTTTGACCAGGGTCAGATGATATCTCATTGTGGTTTCTATTTGCAGTTCTCTAATGACAGTTATGTTGATCTTCTTTTCATATGCTTGCTGGATGCATGTATGTCTTCCTTTGAAAAGTGTCTGTTGAGAGAGAGGTCCAAGATGGCCGATTAGCAGCAGCTCAGGATTGTAGCTCCCAATGAAAGTGCAGAGAGTGAGTGGATGCCACACTTCCAGACAAATTTTTGTTGCCTACAGACCAGGAGATCCCCAGCGGAGGAGGCCCAAGAGTCACCAGTGTGACTCTTTTGGCTGATGTGGCTGTTTTGCCAGTGTGCTGGTGTGGCAGTTCTCAGTGTGGAGTTTAGAGGACTGGGTGCCCTTTTAGTTGGCATTTGGAGCTCCAGAAAGGCAAAGTCACTCATTCAGCTGATTGAAAGGGGGACTAAAGTGGGGAGCCAGACTGGGAGATTCCCAGGCAGAAAAGTGCCAAGAATCTCAATGCAGCTGTTTCAGCTGGCATAGTGCCCCCACAAAAAAACAGCAATTGGAAGCGCTGAAGATTGAGAGTTTCACAGAAAGCACAGCTGAACTCAGGAAGATCTAGCTCTGAAGGGGAGGGGCATCTTCCAAATGAATACAAAGAAATAGAAAAAACTTCATCACCAACAAGCTGGATGTCCACTCAGAGACCTAATCTGAAAGTCAGCAAGTACAAAGATGACAGGTGGGTAAATCCACAAAGATGGGAAGAAACCAGTGCAAAAAGGCTGAAAATACCCAAAATCAGAATGTCTCTCCTCCTGCAGGGGATTGCAGCTCCTCATCAGCAACAGAACAAGGCCTGATGGAGTATGAGTGTGATGAATTAACAGAACCAGGCTTCAGAAGTTGGATAACAAGAAACTTCTGTGAGCTAAAAGAACAATTCCCTTTTTTTAAAAATTTTTTAAATTTTATATTGCATTTTAGGTTTTGGGGTACATGTGAAGAACATGCAAGATAGTTACATAGGTACACACATGGCAGTGTGTTTTGCTGCCTTCTGCCCCTTCACCCACATTTGGCATTTCTCCCCATGCTATCCCTCCCCTGCTCCCCCACAACTGTCCCTCCCCTATTCCCCACAATAGACCCCAGTGTGTAGTACTTCCTTCCCTGTGTCTATGTGTTCTTGTTGTTCATCACCCACCTATGAGTGAGAACAGAAAATTAAAGAACAATTTCTAACCCAATGCAAAGAAACTAAGAACCTTGAAAAAATTGTTTGATGAAATGCTAATGAGAATAGACAATTTAGAGAGGAATGTAAGTGAATTAATAGAGCTGAAAAACACAATACAAGAACTTCATGAAGTATGCACAAGTTTTAACGGTCAAATTGATCAAGCAGAAGAAAGGATATCAGAGGTAGAAGACCAACTTAATGAAATAAAATGAGAAGACAAGGTTAGAGAAAAAAGGCTAAACAGAAATGAGCAAAGTCTCCAAGAAATATGTGACTATGTGAAAAGACCTAATCTACATCTGATAGGTGTACCTGAATGTGACAAAGAAAATGAATCCAAGCTGGAAAATATTCTTCAAGATATTATCCAGAAAAACTTTCCCAACCTAGCAAGGCAGGGCAATACTCAACTCCAGGTAATACAGAAAACACCACAAAAATATTTCTCAAGAAGAGCAACCCCAAGGCACATAATTGTTAGATTCACCAGGGTTGAAATGAAGGAGAAAATACTAAGGGCAGCCAGAGAAAAAGGTCAGGTTACCCACAAAGAGAAGTCTATCAGACTCACAGCAGATCTCTCAGCAGAAACCCTACAAGCCAGAAGAGAGTGGGTGGTCAATATTCAACATCCTTAAAGAAAAGAACTTTTGGGGCCAGGCATGGTGGCTCAAGCCTGTAATCCCAGCACTTTGGGAGGCCGAGGTGGATAGATCACAAAGTCAAGAGATCAAGACCATCCTGGTCCATATGATGAAACCCCGTCTCTACTAAAAATGCAAAAAAGTAGCTAGGCATGGTGGCATGTGCCTGTAATCCCAGCTACTCAGGAGGCTGAGGCAGGAGAATTGCCTCAACCCAGGAGATGGAGGTTGCAGTGAGTCAAGATTGTGCCATTGCACTCCAGCCTGGGTAATAAGAGAGAGAAATTTAATCTCAAAAAAAAAAAAAAAAGAAAAGAAAGAAAGAAAAAAAAGAAAAAAGAAAAAAAAAAAGAACTTTCAACCCAGAATTTAATATCCAGCCAAACTAAGCTTTATAAGTGAAGAAAAAAAATAATTTTTTTGTGAACAAGCAAGTATTTAGAGATTTTGTCACCACCAGGCCTGCATTAGGAGTGCTTCTGAAAAAAACATTACACATAGAAAGAAACAACTAGTATCAGCTATTCCAAAAACATACCAAAAGGTAAAGAGCATCACCATAATGAAGAATTTAGATCAACTAATGGCAAACCAGCCAGCCAGTATTAAATAGTAGTATTAAACTCATATATAGCAATATCAATCCCAAATTTAAATAGACTAATTGCCCCAATCAAAAGATGTAGAGAGGCAAATTGGATAAAAAGCCAAAACCAACTGGTATGCTGCATCCAGACCCATCTCACATGCAAAGATACAAAAAGACTCAAAACAGGAGACCCGGCAAGATGGCGTCGTAGAAGCGACTCAGGATTGCAGCTCTCAGTGACGGAGCAGAGGGTGAGTCCTAGCCGCATTCTCGGATGCACTTTTCTAGCCCACAGAGCGTTGAAAGTCCCACAGGACGCTAGTAAAGTAAAACCGGCTAACGCAGCCCTCTGGCGCGGCCGCTTTGGCCGGCGCCGCTTCGGCCGGCGCCGCAGCAGGACCCGGCACGGAACTCACTGGTCTGGGCGCCCTGTTAAACCGGCAATCTGAGAGTTTGAAGGGCAGATTGGCGCATCCATTTGATTGAACGGGACTTGGACAGTGAGCCAGACCAGGAGTTTCCTGGGAGTTTCCTGGGAAGCATGATCTGAGCCGGTGAAGTGGGCAGCGGCACGGGAGATCACACGGATCCCAGTGCCCTATCGCAGGCTCCTGGGGCGCCAGTGAGAGAATCGAACTTTAAGCTCGTGGAGAGGGAGGGAGAGAGAGAGAGGACGGACTCTGAGGCAGGGAGCTGGGTAATCGGGCTCAGCGGGTCACACCCTCACAGGGACAAGCAGGGCAATCACTGGAGATGCTTGGCGCTCAGAGTTTTGCTGCTGGCATCTAGGACAGTGCAGCCCGGGGAGGGAGGGGCGTCAACCACCGCTGACAATCCGCCCCTATTGAAGTACCGCCCAGGGCTGAAGCAGCCTGCCATTGCCGAGGCAACCTGCCATAACAGAGAGACTCCCAGGAGACGGGAGCTCTCCACAGCAGAAGGGAGCCCAGCAGCAACAGGGCAGAACCGTGCTAGTGGGTCAGAGCCCCAGCAGGCAAATAGTGAATAGACTGCCACCTAGTGGGGCAGGACAGTGCAACAGATACTCATAAAGAAAGCCCCAACTCCCTGAAACAGTGCATATAAGGGGGGGAAATAAAAGGGTGGTGTTTTATGAGTTCTATTGCAGCAGACATAAACAACCTCCCAACAACCCTGAATGAACAACGGAGCTCACAGCTCAGCACTGGAGCTACTATAAAGCACAAACCGTCTCCTTAAGCAGCTCCCTGACCCCTGTATATCCAAAGAGTCACTGCAAAAAAAAAAGGACTAATCAGACTGACATTTGGCGGGCATCATTCTGGAACAAAGACAGCAGAAGAAGAAACTAGTATCATCCCTCACTCTCCCACAGCTGCTACAGGTATACTCCAGACAAACAGGGCCTGGAGTGGACCTCAGCACTCATACAGCAGAGAGGCTACACCACTAGAAGGAAAACTAAGTAACAGAAATACTTCATCATCAACAATCTCAGCATCCACACAGAGACCCAATTGAAAAATCAGCAACTACAAAGACGACAGGCGGATAAATCCATAAAGATGGGAAGAAACCAGCGCAAAAAGGAGGAAAACACCTGAAACCAAAACACCTCACCTCCTACAAAGGACCAAAACTCCTCACCAGCAAGGGAACAAAGCTGGACGGAGAATGAGTGTGACGAAATGACGGAATCAGACTTCAGAAAGTGGATAATGAGAAACTTCATTGAGCTAAAAGAACATGTTCTAAATCAGTGCAAAGAAACTAAGAACCTTGAAAAAAGATTTGAAAAAAAATTCGAGGAATTGATAACAAGAATGGAAAACTTAGAGAGGAATATGAATGAATTGAAGGAGCTGAAAAACACAACACGAGAACTTCGTGAAGCATGCACAAGTTTCAACAGCCGAATTGACCAAGCAGAAGAAAGAATATCAGAAATTGAAGATCAACTCAATGAAATAAAACGTGAAACCAAGATTAAAGAAAAAAGCACAAAAAGGAATGAACAAAATCTCCAAGAAATGTGGGACTATGTGAAGAGACCCAACCTACGTTTGATAGGTGTACGAGAATGTGATCAAGAGAATGAATCTAAGCTGGAAAACACTCTTCAGGATATTATCCAGGAAAATTTCCCCAACCTAGTAAGACAGGTCAATACTGAACTGCAGGAAATACAGAGAACACCACAAAGATAATCCGCAAGAAGAGTAACCCCAAGGAACATAATCGTCAGATTCACCAGGGTTGAAACGAAGGAGAAAATACTAAGAGCAGCCAGAGAGAAAGGTCGGGTCACCCACAAAGGGAAGCCCATCAGACTCACAGCAGATCTCTCGGCAGAGACTCTACAAGCCAGAAGAGAGTGGGGGCCAATATTCAACATCCTTAAAGAAAAGAGCTTTCAACCCAGAATTGCATATCCAGCGAAACTGAGCTTCATAAGTGAAGGAAAAATAAAATCCTTCACGAACAAGCAAGTACTCAGAGATTTTGTCACCACTAGGCCTGCTTTACAAGAGCTCCTGAAAGAGGCACTACACATAGAAAGAAACAACCAGTTCCAGCCATCCTAAAAGCATACCAAATGCTAAAGGCCATCAACAAAATGAAGAATGTACATGAACCAATGGGCAAAACAGCCAGATAGCATCAAAATGGCAGTATCAAATTCACACATAACAATATTAACCCTGAATGTAAATGGGCTAAATGCACCAATCAAAAGACACAGACTGGCAAATTGGATAAAAAAACAAAACCCATCAGTGTGCTGTATCCAGGAAACCCACCTCACACACAAAGATACACAAAGGCTCAAAATAAAAGGATGGAGGAAGATTTACCAAACAAATGGAGAGCAAAAAAAAAGCAGGAGTTGCAATTCTCATCTCTGATAAAATAGACTTTAAAGCAACAAAGATCAAAAGGGACAAAGAAGGTCACTACATAATGGTAAAAGGATCAATACAACAAGAAGAGCTAACGATTCTAAATATATATGGACCCAATGTAGGAGCACCCAGATATATAAGGCAAGTTCTTAATGACTTACAAAGAGACTTAGACTCCCACACAATAATAGTGGGAGACTTTAACACTCCACTGTCAATATCAGACAGATGAACCAGACAGAAAATTAACAAGGATATCCAGGACTTGAACGCAGACCTGGAACAAGCAAACCTGATAGACATTTACAGAACTCTCCACCCCAAATCCACACAATATACATTCTTCTCAGCACCACATCACACCTACTCCAAAATTGACCACATAATTGGAAGTAAAGCACTCCTCAGCAAATGCAAAACAACTGAAATCATAACAAACAGTCTCTCAGACCATAGTGCAATCAAGTTGGAACTCAGAATTCAGAAAATAACTCAGAACCGCACAGCTTCATGGAAACTGAACAACTGGCTCTTGAATGTTGATTGGATAAACAATGAAATGAAGGCAGAAATAAAGAAGTTCTTTGAAACCAACGAGAATGAAGACACAATGTACCAGAATCTCTGGGACACATTTAAAGCAGTCTGTACAGGAAAACATATAGCAATAAGTGCCCACATGAGAAAAGTGGAGAGATCCAAAATTGACACCCTATCATCAAAATTGAAAGAGCTAGAGGAGCAAAATCAAAAAAGCTCAAAACCTAGCCAAAGACAAGAAATAACTAAGATCAGAGCAGAACTGAAGGAGATAGAGACAAGAAAAACCCTTCAAAAAATCAATAAATCTAAGAGCTGGTTTTTCGAAAAGATCAACAAAATAGACAGACCACTAGCCAGACTGATAAAAAAGAAAAGAGAGAACAACCAAATAGATGCAATAAAAAACGATAAAGGGGAAATCACCACAGATTCCACAGATATTCAAACCATCATCAGAGAATACTACAAACAACTCTATGCACACAAACTAGTAAATCAGGAAGAAATGGATAAATTCCTGGATGCCTGTGTCCTCCTAAGCCTAAACCAGGAGAAAGCCGAAACTATGAATAGACCAATAACAAGGTCAGAAATTGAGGCAGCAATTAAGAGCCTACCACACAAAAAAAGCCCAGGTCCAGATGGGTTCACAGCTGAATTCTACCAGACACACAAAGAGGATCTGGTACCATTCCTTCTGAAACTATTCCAAATAATCCAAAAAGAGGGAACCCTTCCCAAATCATTTTATGAGACCAACATCATCCTGATACCAAAACCTGGCAGAGACTCAACAAGAAAAGAAAACTTCAGGCCAATATCCATGATGAACATAGATGCAAAAATCTTCAATAAAATACTGGCAAATCGATTGCAACAGCACATTAAAAAACTTATCCATCATGATCAAGTAGGATTCATCCCGGGCATGCAAGGCTGGTTCAACATACGCAAGTCTATAAATGTAATTCACTACATAAACAGAAGCAAAAACAAAAACCACATGATTATCTCAATTGATGCAGAGAAGGCATTTGACAAAATTTAACAGCCCTTTATGCTAAAAACCCTCAATAAACTTGGTATTGATGGAACATATCTCAAAGTAATAAAAGCTATTTACGACAAACCAACAGCCAATATCATACTTAATGGGCAAAAACTGGAAGCATTCCCTTTGAAATCCGGCACTAGACAAGGATGCTCTCTCTCACCACTTCTATTCAACATAGTACTGGAAGTTCTAGCCAGAGCAATAAGGCAAGAAAAAGAAATAAAGGGTATTCAAATAGGAAAGGTGGAAGCAAATTGTCTCTATTTGCAGACGACATGATAGTATACCTAGAAGACCCCATCACCTCAGCCCAAAAGCTCCTGCAACTGATAAGCAACTTCAGCAAAGTCTCAGGATATAAAATCAATGTTCAAAAATCACAAGCATTCCTATACACCAATAACAGACTTAAAGAGAACCAAATTAAGAACGAACTGCCATTCACAATCGCTACAAAGAAAATAAAATACCTAGGAATACAACTCACAAGGAATGTAAGGGACCTCTTTAAGGAAAACTACAAACAACTGCTCAATGAAATAAGAGAGGACACAAACAGATGGAGAAACATTCCATGTTCGTGGTTAGGAAGAATCAATATTGTGAAAATGGCTATACTGCCCAAAGTAATTTACACATTCAATGCTATCCCCATCAAACTACCATTGAATTTCTTCCTAGAACTGGAAAAAACCACCATGAGTTTCATATGGAACCAAAAAAGGGCCCGCATAGCCAAGTCAATTCTAAGCAAAAAGAACACAGCGGGAGGCATCACGCTACCAGACTTCAAACTATACTACAAGGCTACAGTAATCAAAACAGCATGGTACTGGTACCAAAACAGAGATATAGACCAATGGAACAGAATAGAAACATCGGAGGCAACACAACATATCTACAACCATATCATCTTTGATAAAACAGACAAAAACAGGCAATGGGGAAAGGATTCCCTATTTAATAAATGGTGTTGGGAAAACTGGCTAGCCATGTGCAGAAAGCAGAAACTGGACCCCTTCCTGACACCTTACACTAAAATTAACTCCAGATGGATTAAAGACTTAAATGTAAGACCTGACACCATAAAAACCCTAGAAGAAAATCTAGGCAAAACTGTTCAGGACCTAGGAGTAGGCAAGGACTTCATGAACAAAACACCAAAAGCATTGGCAACAAAAGCCAAAATAGACAAATGGGACCTAATCAAACTCCACAGCTTCTGCACAGCAAAAGAAACAGTCACTAGAGTGAATCGACAACCATCAGAATGGGAACAAATCTTTGCTGTTTACGCATCGGACAAAGGGCTGATATCCAGAATTTACAAAGAACTCAAACAGATTTACAGAAAAAAAAAAACAAACAAGCCCATTCAAAAATGGGCAAAGGATATGAACAGAAACTTTACAAAAGAAGACATACATGAGGCCAACAAACATATGAAAAAGTGCTCATCATCATTGGTCATTAGAGATGCAAATCAAAACCACATTGAGATATCATCTCACACCAGTTAGAATGGCGATCATTAAAAAATCTGGAGACAGCAGATGCTGGAGAGGATGTGGAGAAATAGGAACACTCTTATACTGTTGGTGGGAGTGTAAATTAGTTCAACCATTGTGGAAGACAGTGTGGCGATTCCTCAGGGACCTAGAAATAGAAATTCCATTTGACCCAGCAATCCCATTACTGGGTATCTATCCAAAAGACTGTGAATCGTACTACTATAAGGACACATGCACACGAATGTTCATTGCAGCACTGTTTACAATAGCAAAGACCTGGAACCAACCCAAATGCCCATCGATGATAGACTGGACTGGGAAAATGTGGCACATATACACCATGGAATATTAGGCAGCAATCAGAAATGATGAGTTTGTGTCCTTTGTAGGGACATGGATGAATCTGAAGAACATCATTCTCAGCAAACTGACACAAGAACAGAAAAAGAAATACCACATATACTCACTCATAGGCGGGTGAGAAAAATGAGAACACATAGACACAGAGAGGCGGTCTACTATACACTGGGGACTGTTGGGGGAAATGGGGGGGACAGCGGGGGGGCTGGGGGGGATAGCCTGGGGATGAATACCAAGTGTGGGTAAGGGGGAGGAAGGCAGCAAAACACACTGCCATGTGTGTACCTATGCAATTATCTTGCACGTTCTGCACATGTACCCCAAAACCTATAATGCAATAAAAATTAAAAACAAACAAACAAACAAACAAAAAAAGCAAACAAACAAACAAACAAAAAAGACTCAAAACAAAGGGATGGAGGAAGATTTACCAACCAAATGGAGAGCATAAATAAATAAATAAATAAAGTAGTAGGAGTTGCAATTCTTTTCTCTGGTAAAATAGACTTTAAAGCAACAAAAAACAAAAGAGACAAAGAAGGACATTACATAATGGTAAAAGGGTCAATGCAACAGGAGCTAATGATCCTAAATATATATGTACCCCATACAGGAGCACCCAGATACATAAGGCAAGTTCTTAATGACTTACAAAGAGACTTAGACTCCCACATTATAATAGTGGGAGACTTTAACATCACATTGTCAATATTAGATCAACGAGACAGAAAATTAACAAGGATATCCAGAACTTGAACTCAGACCTGAAATAAGTAATCTCAATAAACAGAACTCTCCACCCCAAATCCATAAAACATACATTTTTCTCAGTATCACATTACACCTATTCTAAAAATGACCACAAATTTGGAAGTAAATCATTACTCAGCAGTTGCATAGCATTTCACAGGTTTTAATGAAATATTGGTTGGCTGCTCGTTTGTTATTTTCCTCCCTAATTCCTTTGTGTCTCCATTGTTAAGCATATTTATTGGCATAAAAGAGGTTTTTAATACCATTTTTAGACTGCATTTTAGCCTGAGCAGTAGAGCAAGATTCCCATTCTCTCTCCCTCTTTCTCTTTCTCTCTTTTATTTTTTTCTTTCTTTCTTTTTCTTCCTTTTTTTTTCTAAAAAAAAAAAAAAAAAGAAAAGAAAAGAAAAGTGTCTGTTCATATACTTTGCCCACTTTTTAATGGCCTTGTTTGTTTTGTGCTTGTTAACTTATTTAAGTCCCTTATACATTCTGGATATGAAGCCTCTGTCAGATGCAGAGTTTGCAAATATTTGCTCCCACTCTGTAGGTTGTTTCTTTACTCTGCTGATAGTTTCTTTTGCTGTGCAGAAGCTCTTAAATTTAATTAGGTCCCATTTGTCAATTTCTACTTATGATACAATTGCTTGTGTTAACTTTATCCTAAAATCTTTGTCAGGTTTTATGTCAAAAACAAAATTTCCTAGTTTATCTTCCAGAGTTTTTATAGTTTTGGGCTTAACATTTAGGTCTTCCAATAATCTTGAGTTGATTTTTGTATATGGTATAAGAAAGAGGTCCAGTTTCAATCTTCTGCATATGGTTGGCTAGTTATTCCAGAACCATCTATTGAATATGATGTTCTTTCTCCATTGCTTATTTTTCAGCTTTGTTGAAGAACAGATGGTCATAGGTGTGGAGCCTTATTTTTAGACTCTATTCTGTTTCATTGTGCATGTTTGTGTACCAGTGCCATGCTGTTTTGTTCATTGTGGCTCTTCAGCATAGTTTGAAATCTGGTAATGTGATGCCTCCAGCTTTGTTCTTTTCAAATATTCAAGCTCTTTTTTTTGGTTTCTTATGAATTTTAAATAGTATTGTTTTCTACTTCTGTGAAGAATGTCATTAGTAGTTTAATAAGAATAGAATTGAATCTGTGAATTGTTTTGGGCAGTATGACCATTTAACAATATCAATTCCTCTAATGTTTCTATTTGTTTATATACTCATCGATTTTTTTTAGCAGTATTTTTTTAAATTCTCATTGTAGAGATTTTTCCCTTCCCTGATTAGGTGTATTCCTAGGTATTTTATTCTTTTTGTGGCAAATGTGAATGAGATTGTGTTCCTGACTTGGCTTTCAGTGTCAAATGTGAATGAGATTGTATTCCTGACTTGGTTGTCAGTTTGGCTGTTGTTTGTTTATAGGAATGCTAGTGATTTTTGTACATTGATTTTGTACTCTGAAACTTTGCTAATGTTGTTTATCAGCACTAGGAGCTCTGGGGCTGAGACTTTAGGGTTTTCTAGGTATAGCGTCATGTCATTTGCAAACAGGCATACTTTGGCTTCTTTTCCTTCTATTTAGAATGACTTCTGTTCTTTCTCTTGCCTGATTGCTCTGGATAGGACTTGCAATACTGTGTTGAATAGGAGTAGTAAGAGATGGCATCCATGTCTCGGGCTGGTTTTCAAAGGGAATTCTTATAGTTTTTCCACATTAAGTATGATGTTTGATGTGAATTTTTCATAGATGACTCATTATTTCCAGGTATACTCCTTCAATACCTAGTTTATTGAAAAATTTTTTTAACATAAAAGAATAAAAGACTGTTGAATATTATTGAAAGTCTTTCCTGCATCTGTCAAAATAATCATGTGGCTTTTGTTTTTAGTTCTGCTTATGCAATGAATCACCTTTATTGATTTGCTTATGTAGAACCAACCTTACTTCCAGGGATAAAGCCTACTGATTGTATTGGATTAGCTTTTTGATGTGCTCATGAATTCTGTTTGCTACTATTTTGTTGAGAATTTCTGCATCTATGTTCATCAAAAATATTGACCCGAGGCTTTCTTGTGTGTGTGTGTATGTGCACGTGTGCACACACGTGGGCACATGTGCATATGTGTGTGTGTGTGTGTTAGGTTTGGGTATTAGGATGATGCTGACTTTATAGAATGAGTTGGAGAATAGGCCCTCCTCCTCAAATTTTTGGAAAAGTTTTAGTAGGAATGGTACCAGCTTTTCCTTGTAGAATTTGCCTGTGAATCCATCTGGTCCTGAGCTTTTATGGTTGGTAGGCTATTTATTACTGATTCAATTTCAGAGTTTGTTATTGATTTGTTTAGAAATTTAATTTACCTGATTAAGTCTAGGGAGTGTATCCAGAAATTTATCCATTTCTTCTAGATTTTCTAATTTGTATGCAGAGAAGTGTTTATCTGAGACTAGTCATATCCCCTTTGCTGTTTCTAATTGTGCAATCTAGAATTTTCTATTTCTATCATCTTTTATTAAAAGTAGACATAAAATAAATACATGTATAGGCAAAACATGATTAAGAGTTCACAGATGTGAGTAGTTTAAGGAAAAAATATTAAAAGATACACTCCAACCAGAAACAAAATAAATTCCAAAGAACAGAGTGGAAAGCAGGAAGAAATGATTAAAAAGTTACGTGGCAAACTATGTTGTTTAATACAAATAAGTTTAGGAAGACAAGAAGATGGAAAAATAAACAGGAAATAAGGTGACATATATTTCTCTGCTGGCTTTGAAATTTATCAGAAAACTTTGAAAGTAAATAAATCTGTTTTATATTTAAGGGTAATCAGTAAGATTAAAAATAGAATGCATAACTTAATTATGAGTAATAGGAAAAGGTAGGAGCTTATGAATTCAATGAAAGGTAAAAGGAAAATAATGTACCAAAGGCAGCATTAAACATAAACAAAATTGAAAAAGGATAAAGTACACATTAATATTAATATTCACAATAATAAAAATAAAGTTGTCAACTCGGAAGTTGAAATTATAAAGATATAACTCTATTAAAAGTACACCCATTGTAAAATAAAATAAAGTGACTGAAAATAAAAGGCTGAAAAAAGATTCATTAGACAAAGATTCCAGATTCAAAATTAAAGTGGCATTATCTAAAAAATATAACTTAAGGCAAAATAATTAAATAGAATATATGGAGTTTACTTAATTTTAAAAGGAAAATATTGCCAATCATACACTTGTATGTACCTGAAAGCATAGCCTAGAGAAAATAAAGTAAAACTGGAGGTAATTATTTAAGGAAAAAACAAATTAACAACCATAGCATATTTTTAATACCCATTTTTGAAAATAAAACTAAAATATAAGAAATATTATTTTTCCCCGTGTCCAATATTATTCTAGATTGGTGATATAAAAACCCTCTAACTTTAAAACAATTAGATCATAGATGTGACACATTTTCTGAGGCAATGCTGGTCTCATACAAAGTAGCAGTGGTCTCCAATGATAACTCCTTCTCAAATAGGTAAGCAAGCAACAAAACATGAAGTTGTGCTAGAGATGCAGGCATCAGCAAAGGCAAAATCAATATTAGTACTATAAAAACTATCTGAATGCTAAACAATGGGCCAAAATCAAGATGTAGGAACTATGGCTGGGACTTCTTAGTGAGAATATTCACCTGGAAAAGAAAACAAGCAAAAGATTAAAGAGAATCTCCATGTAATTGGAGAAGTAGCTGATGGGTATTTGTGGGAAAGTTTTCCCAATTGACACCCACAGAACTTCCAGAAATTAAAATAAAGTCACTAGCTCACACTCAAAGATAACAAAACACAGGAGTTTTCAAGGCAACATGAGTAATAGTAAAAATAAAGCATCATATTTGTAATACTAAGGGTTAAACAATGAGTAGTTTACAGCATGGGTCCCTAACCCCTAGGCCACAGACCAGTACTGGTACATGGAATTAGGAACCAGGTTGGGCTGCACACCAGGAGATGAGTGGCTGGTGGGAGAGTGTAGCTTCATCATCAGTATTTGTAGCAGCCCCCTATTGCTTGCATTACTGCATGAGCTCTGTCTCATATTAGCAGAGGCATTAGAGTCTCATAGGAGCATGAGCCCTATTGTGAACTGTGCATATGAGGGATCTAGGTTGCATGCTCCTTATGAGACTCTAGCACCTGATGATCTTTCACTGTCTTCCATTACTCCAGATGGGACAGTCTAGTTGCAGAAAAACAAGCATGGAACTCTCATTGATTCTACATTATGGTGAGTAGTATAATTATTTCATTATATATTACAATATATAATATAATATTATTAATATAATATAATATTATTATAATATTATTAATATAATAATAAAAGAAATATAGTGCACAATAAATGTAATAATGTGCTTGACTCATCTCAAAACCACCCCCACTCACCCCTTCCCTTACCTGCGGAAAAAATGTCTTTCACCAAACCAGTCCCAGGTGCCAAAAGGTTGGGAGATCACTGGTTTAGAGGATTTATGAAAATATTATTAAATACAGTAATTATAATCATGAATTAGATGATCTTTCTACAGGATTATAAAGAAGAAATAGACAATTACAAATATGAGGAAGAAATAAAGATTAATAGAAAGGTATAGGCAAATTTGAATGAAAAATGAAGCTGATAGAAATTGAAAGAACACAATATTAGAACAAGAAAATCAATGATATACTAAAATCACAGAATATATATAGTGGAAACTGGAAAATATATTTGAAGAAATTGCCTTGTTATGAAGTAACCTATTTTGGACATATTTGGAAACTATATCTAACAAGATTTGCTCATGAATTGGAGACAGTTTATAAAAGAAAGAAAGGAATCAAGAATAACTCCAAATTGTTTTGATTTTGCAAATGGCAGGATGAAATTGCATTTAAAATGAAGTCGGTTTGGAAGAGGGCGACCAATATTTCACTTCAAGACATGTTAATTTTGGTATATCAGTTAGTATACCAGTATAACAGTTTGGTACTGCTGTTATCAAGTAAGCAATTAGGAATATAAATCTGAAGATCAGAGAGAGAGAGTCAGACTGGAGAGATACCTTTAGGATATGTTTACTCATCAGCTTATAGGTGATTATTTAAAGCATGAGCTGAAACATGAATGCAAAGATCATACTGTGTAGCACAGTTAGGTGAAAGAGAAGTGTCAAAGATCAAGTCCTGGGACACCCCAACATTGAAAGGTGATAGATAAAAGGGGAAGAAAAAAATTGGAATGTTTTGAATAGGATGCAATTACATGTATAGAAATGTTTTCTGCCAAGCAGAGTGATCTGGTAGTAAGAAAACCTGAGTTTGAGTTTAAACTTTATTCTAATGGAGTAGTTGGCTATGGGCAAGTTACTTAGTCTAAAGGAAGTCATCACTGGTTCTTCACATAGCTAGTCAGATCCAGTTATCTTTTAGGGTCAACTTAAATGTCCCTTCTCCAAAGACATTTCCCCTGTGGATTTTTAACAATCATCCAGCCAAGTTATTCCCTAATACCACACTTGTTTATTTAATTAGCTGTATGCAAATCCAGTTTAAAATTAGCCTGTATGTTTACTTATTGAATTTAATTATATGTCTTCTTCTCTTTCACCATCAGCACAGAAATGTGTACACCATGTAGGTAAGCTTTTTGCATCTTTCATTATTTTTCCTCAATTTGTAGTGTAGTGTCTGGCATAGAACTGCATCAATATATCATGAAGACATAAATGAATAAATTTCCCAAGAATGAGAAACACTAAACTGAAAACTTGCTTGTGTACCAGAAAACATTCTACCAGTTAAGCAAATTAATTCATGTTCTTGGGCATTAATTATTTAGCATGCTGCTTGACAATTCTGCTCAATTTTCTGAAAGCCCTTTATGTTTTTAGAAGTGCCCTTTTCTGATTATTTCTGTCTTTTCTTCTGTCTGCTTATACCCATTGAGTCCAGGCATTTTAAAACATTGGTCAAAAAATTTTATATTATCTACACAGTAGAAACAATAGTTCCAGAGAGGTTGCTAGAGGAATTCTTCCCCACACAATGCATAAGTATGCAAGTATGCCTGCACGTGCATGCACACACGCACACGCACACACACAGACTTAAATGTTGTTCTTTGCATTCTGAAGCATGTCACAGACTGATAGGTTTGGATTACTGGATTACTTTTTTTTTTTTTTACCCATGAAGACTTTCCACATACCTTTAGAATTGAAATGTTATTACATGCAGCATTATATCTAAAGTCCTAAGGGAAATGCTTTGAATTATTCCTATCTCCTGTTCCCTTTGCCACATATATTTAGAATTGCCAAGTATTGGCTTTCATTTGGCAGATAACTATAACAAAGAAACTCTTTCTGTCATCTCTTCTGTTTTTGCTAATCAGACTCTAAATACACAAAGAAGCAGCAGTAATAACTTTTGAATAATGAGATGTCATGAATTTACACATGTATGCATTTGGTTTTATGAGAACTTACAAAAACAGGAATTTTATCAAACTCTCATAAGCAGAAAGCACAAAGTTATTTTAAAAAAAGACAACTCTCACAGGAAGTCAAATAATTCTCATGGAAAAACTGCAGATTCTTACTAGGGATAGTAAATGGCATATTTGCAGCTCCCTAAGTGACCACACAGCAACATAAATTATTTAAAGACCACCACTGTGATGTTTACAGCTAAATAAAAACTGTGGACATTTGCTCTCTTTTGTCAGTGCTCTGAATTTATGATCTCTTCATATTCATCCTCCTGAATAAAGGAGATTTTTAATTATCCTGTGAATTGATGGATCTCTACTTGTATTTATTAGAAATAAACAATTGCAAGCTTGAAGAATCTCTGAGAATTTCCTTCTAGATTTTCTTTTGACAGATGTATTGCATATTCATTATTAAAACTTGTAACTCTGTTGTGATAAAAATATTGATTTTTTAAATTTTTACATTAAATTATTCAAGTTGTTATAATTATTAAAAAGACTTTATAATAGTATTATAAATATTAATACTTAAATTAAATATATTTTTTAAGTCTATAATTTTCATTGAAAATATTTCACAATTCATATACATTTAATTTATCTTCCTCTATAGTAATGAGTTTTTAGAAAAAAGGATTTGTACCAGTAGGAAATATACAAGTAATTTTGAATTTATCCAATAATTAAGTGTTAAACATTGTGTAATATAGATACTAAAGTTTATGACTGAGATACTCATAAAGAAAGCCCCAACTCCCTGAGACAGAGCATCTAAGGGTGAAAAAAAAAAAAAAAGGAGTGGTGCTATATGAGTTCTATTGCAGCAGACATAACCTGCAACCACCCTGAATGAACAACGGAGCTCATAGCTCAGCACTGGAGCTCCTATAAAGCACAGACTGTCTCCTCAAGCAGCTCCCTGACCCCTGTATATCCAAGGAGTCACCCCAGAAAAAGACTAATCAGACTGACATTTGGCTGGCATCATTCTGGAACAAGGGCAGCAGAAAAAGAAACTGATATCATCTCTCACTGTTCTGCAGCTGCTGCAGGTATACCCCAGACAAGCAGGGCCTGGAGTGGGCCTCAGCACTCATACAGCAGAGAGGATAGATCATTAGAAGGAAAACTAAGTAACAGAAATACTTCATCATCAACAATCTCAGTGTCCACACAGAGACCCAATTGAAAAATCAGCCACTACTAAGACGACAGGCGGATAAATCCATAAAGATGGGAATAAACCAGTGCAAAAAGGGGGAAAGCACCCGAAACCAAAACACCTCACCTCCAAAAAAGGACCAAAACTCCTCACCAGCAAGGGAACAAAGCTGGACGGAGAATGAATGTGACGAAATGACAGAATCAGACTTCAGAAAGTGGATAATGAGAAACTTCAGTGAGCTAAAGGAACATGTTCTAAACCAGTGCAAAGAAACTAAGAACCTTGAAAAATGATTTGAAAAAAGATTCGAGGAATTGATAACGAGAATGGACAACTTAGAGAGGAATATGAATGAATTGAAGGAGCTGAAAAACACAACACGAGAACTTCGTGAAGCATGCACAAGTTTCAACAGCTGAATTGACCAAGCAGAAGAAAGAATATCAGAAGTTGAAGATCAACTCAATGAAATAAAATGAGAAACCAAGATTAAAGAAAAAAGCACAAAAAGGAATGAACAAAATCTCCAAGAAATGTGAGACTATGTGAAGAGACCCAACCTACGTTTGATAGGTATACCAGAATGTGATGAAGAGAATGAATACAAGATGGAAAACACTCTTCAGGATATTATCCAGGAAAATTTCCCCAACCTAGCAAGACAGGTCAATACTCAACTCCAGGAAATACAGAGAACACCACAAAGATACTCTGCAAGAAGAGCAACCCCAAGGCACATAATCGTCAGATTCACCAGGGTTGAAATGAAGGAGAAAATACTAAGGGCAGCCAGAGAGAAAGGTCAGGTCACCCACAAAGGGAAGCCCATCAGACTCACAGCAGATCTCTCGGCAGAGACTCTACAAGCCAGAAGAGAGTGGGGGCCAATATTCAACATCCTTAAAGAAAAGAGCTTTCAACCCAGAATTGCATATCCAGCCAAACTGAGATTCATAAGTGAAGGAAAAATAAAATCCTTCATGAACAAGCAAGTACTCAGAGATTTTGTCACCACTAGGCCTGCTTTACAAGAGCTCCTGAAAGAGGCACTAAACATAGAAAGAAACAACCAGTTCCAGCCATCCTAAAAGCATACCAAATGCTAAAGACCATCAAGAAAATGAAGAATGTACATGAACCAACGGGAAAAACAGCCAGCTAGCATCAAAATGGCAGTATCAAATTCACACATAACAATATTAACCCTGAATGTAAATGGGCTAAATGCACCAATCAAAAGACACAGACTGGCAAATTGGATAAAAAAACAAAACCCATCGGTGTGCTGTATCCAGGAAACCCACCTCACATGCAAAGATACACAAAGGCTCAAAATAAAGGGATGGAGGAAGATTTACCAAGCAAATGGAGAGCAAAAAAAAGCAGGAGTTGCAATTCTCATCTCTGATAAAATAGACTTTAAAGTAACAAAGATCAAAAGGGACAAAGAAGGTCATTACATATTGGTAAAAGGATCGATACAACAAGAAGAGATAATGATTCTAAATGTATATGGACCCAATGTAGGAGCACCCAGATATATAAGGCAAGTTCTTAATGACTTACAAAGGGACTTAGACTCCCACACAATAATAGTGGGAGACTTTAACACTCCACTGTCAATAGCAGACAGATCAACCAGACAGAAAATTAACAAGGATATCCAGGACTTGAATGCAGACCTGGAACAAGCAAACCTGATAGACATTTACAGAACTCTCCACCCCAAATCCACAGAATATACATTCTTCTCAGCACCACATCACACCTACTCCAAAATTGACCACATAATTGGAAGTAAAGCACTCCTCAGCAAATGCAAAACAACTGAAATCATAACAAACAGTCTCTCAGACCATAGTGCAATCAAGTTGGAACTCAGAATTCAGAAAATAACTCAGAACTGCACAGCTTCATGGAAACTGAACAATTGGCTCTTGAATGTTGATTGGATAAACAATGAAATGAAGGCAGAAATAAAGAAGTTCTTTGAAACCAACGAGAATGAAGACACAACGTACCAGAATCTCTGGGACACATTTAAAGCAGTCTGTAGATGAAAATATATAGCAATAAGTGCCCACATGAGAAGAGTGGAGAGATCCAAAATTGACACCCTATCATCAAAATTGAAAGAGCTAGAGGAGCAAGATCAAAAAAGCTCAAAACCTAGCCAAAGACAAGAAATAACTAAGATCAGAGCAGAACTGAAGGAGATAGAGACAAGAAAAACCCTTCAAAAAATCAATAAATCTAAGAGCTGGTTTTTCGAAAAGATCAACAAAATAGACAGACCACTAGCCAGACTGATAAAAAAGAAGAGAGAGAACAACCAAATAGATGCAATAAAAAACGATAAAGGGGAAATCACCACAGATTCCACAGAAATTCAAACCATCATCAGAGAATACTACAAACAACTCAATGCACATAAACCAGTAAATCAGGAAGAAATGGATAAATTCCTGGACGCCTGTGTCCTCCCAAGCCTAAACCAGGAGGAAGCCAAAACTATGAATAGACCAATAACAAGGTCTGAAGTTGAGGCAGCAATTAAGAGCCTACCACACAAAAAAAGCCCAGGTCCAGATGGGTTCACAGCCGAATTCTACCAAACACACAAAGAGGATCTGGTACCATTCCTTCTGAAACTATTCCAAATAATCCAAAAAGAGGGAACCCTTCCCAAATCATTTTATGAGACCAACATCATCCTGATACCAAAACCTGGCAGAGACTCAACAAGAAAAGAAAACTTCAGGCCAATATCCATGATGAACATAGATGCAAAAATCTTCAATAAAATACTGGCAAATTGATTGCAACAGCACATTAAAAAACTTATCCATCATGATCAAGTAGGATTCATCCCAGGGATGCAAGGCTGGTTCAACATACGCAAGTCTATAAATGTAATTCACCACATAAACAGAAGCAAAAACAAAAACCACATGATTATCTCAATTGATGCAGAGAAGGCATTTGACAAAATTCAACAGCCCTTTATGCTAAAAACCCTCAATAAACTTGGTATTGATGGAACATATCTCAAAGTAATAAAAGCTATTTATGACAAACCAACAGCCAATATCATACTTAATGGGCAAAAACTGGAAGCATTTCCTTTGAAATCTGGCACTAGACAAGGATGCCCTCTCTCACCACTTCTATTCAACATAGTACTGGAAGTTCTAGCCAGAGCAATCAGGCAAGAAAAGGAAATAAAGGGTATTCCAATAGGAAAGGTGGAAGCCAAATTGTCTCTATTTGCAGACGACATGATAGTATACCTAGAAGACCCCATCACCTCAGCCCAAAAGCTCCTGCAACTGATAAGCAACTTCAGCAAAGTCTCAGGATATAAAATCAATGTTCAAATATCACAAGCATTCCTATACACCAATAACAGACTTAAAGAGAACCAAATCAAGAATGAACTGCCATTCACAATTGCTACAAAGAAAATAAAATACCTAAGAATACAACTCACTAGGAATGTAAGGGACCTCTTTAAGGAAAACTACAAACAACTGCTCAATGAAATAAGAGAGGACACAAACAGATGGAGAAACATTCCATGTTCAAGGTTAGGAAGAATCAAAATCGTGAAAATGGCTATACTGCCCAAAGTAATTTACACAATCAATGCTATCCCCATCAAACTACCATTGAATTTCTCCACAGAACTGGAAAAAACCACCATGAATTTCATATGGAACCAAAAAAGAGCCCGCATAGCCAAGTCAATTCTAAGCAAAAAGAACACAGCGGGAGGCATCACGCTACCAGACTTCAAACTATACTACAAGGCTACAGTAATCAAAACAGCATGGTACTGGTACCAAAACAGAGATATAGACCAATGGAACAGAACAGAGGCATCAGAGGCAACACAACACATCTACAACCATATTATCTTTGATAAACCAGACAAAAACAGGCAATGGGGAAAGGATTCCCTATTTAATAAATGGTGTTGGGAAAACTGGCTAGCCATGTGCAGAAAGCAGAAACTGGACCCCTTCCTGACACCTTACACTAAAATTAACTCCAGATGGATTAAAGACTTAAACGTAAGACCTGACACCATAAAAACCCTAGAAGAAAATCTAGGCAAAACCATTCAGGACATAGGAGTAGGCAAGGACTTCATGAACAAAACACCAAAAGCATTGGCAACAAAAGCCAAAATAGACAAATGGGACCTAATCAAACTCCACAGCTTCTGCACGGCAAAACAAACAGTCACTAGAGTGAATGGGCAACCATCAGAATGGGAAAAAATCTTTGCAGTTTACACATCTGACAAAGGGCTGATATCCAGAATTTACAAAGAACTCAAACAGATTTACAGGAAAAAAACAAACAAGCCCATTCAAAAATGGGCAAAGGATATGAACAGAAACTTTACAAAAGAAGACATACATGAGGCCAGCAAACATATGAAAAAGTGCTCATAGTCATTGGTCATTAGAGAGATGCAAATCAAAACCACATTGAGATACCATCTCACACCAGTTAGAATGGCGATCATTAAAAAATCTGGAGACAGCAGATGCTGGAGAGGATGTGGAGAAATAGGAACACTCTTACACTGTTGGTGGGAGTGTAAATTAGTTCAACCATTGTGGAAGACAGTGTGGTGATTCCTCAGGGACCTAGAAATAGAAATTCCATTTGACCCAGCAATGCCATTACTGGGTATCTATCCAAAGGACTATAAATCATTCTACTATAAGGACGCATGCACACGAATGTTCATTGCAGCACTGTTAACAATAGCAAAGACCTGGAACCAACCCAAATGCCCAATGATGATAGACTGGACTGGGAAAATGTGGCACATATACACCATGGAATATTATGCAGCAATCAAAAATGATGAGTTTGTGTCCTTTGTAGGGACATGGATGAATCTGGAGAACATCATTCTCAGCAAACTGACACAAGAACAGAAAAAGAAATACCGCATATACTCACTCATAGGTGGGTGAGAAAAATGAGAACACGTGGACACAGAGAGGCGGTCTACTATACACTGGGGACTGTTGGGGGGAATGGGGGAGGGACAGCAGTGGGGGGCTGGGGGGGATAGCCTGGGGATGAATACCAAGTGTGGGTGAAGGGGAGGAAAGCAGCAAAGCACACTGCCATGTGTGTACCTATGCAACTATCTTGCTCATTCTGCACATGTACCCCCAAACCTATAATGCAATAAAAATTAAAAAAAAAAAAAAGTTGTTGACTCAGTAATTCTTAAGAAATGTAAGTTTTTGGTGAAACCCCATCTCTAGTAAAAAATACAAAAATTAGCCAGGCATGAAAAAAAAATAAATAAAAATAAAGTTTATGACCTTCCATTTTGTGGCAAAGTAAAAATTATTAGAAGTGAAACCTCTCATATTTACCAAGAAATTGATCAATATATTTTAGAAATCACTTATTTTCTGAATATAGGCAATACAATGATTTGCATTTATTGAATATTTATATAGTAATATGTTTATGTTTGTAATCTATTCTTTGTATAAATGTAAATATTTTTATCATTTTTTTAATGATACTATGGATTCAAAGATTTTTGTTGTATCAGTGTTTCATCTTGTCACTTACGATGCTTTAATTATTTGAAATGTGGCCAATAGGAACCTTTGTAAGCTGATTTTGTGTCCTTTTGATAACCTTCTCCATTAGGCTCCCTGGTTTTCTTGCACAGCAGAAGTTCCAGGTTTATGCTGTGTTTTCTCTGATATACTTTTGGAATGTGTTCAAAGTTTATTTTAGCAGACCATATGGAGACCAAACTTTGGGTATGTAAGTTATAGGAGTACTCACTACTACTAGATGGTCACAGACTTTTTTCTTAAATTTTTTGATTTTATAATTACACCACTTTTCACTTGACATGAAAAATCTTAGTAACTATTAACAATAATATGACTGGGTGCAGTGACTCATGCCTATCATCATGGCACTTTGGGAGACTGAGGTAAGATGATTGGTTGATCCCAGGATTCCAAAATCAGCCTGAGTAACATTGTGAGAACCCAGCTTTACAATGATTTTTTAATTAGCCAGGTGTAGTGGTGTGTACCTATAGTCCTAGCTACAGGAAGACTTCTTGAGCTCAGGAATTTGAGGCTTCACTGAGCCATGATCATACCACTACCCTCCAGCTTGGGTGACAGGGTGAGACTCTGTCTTAAAACAAGAAAAGGTAAAATGTACAAAAAAGAATATGTTTGTTTATTTGGTCTGGCCAGCAATTTAAATATACAATTGTTATAAATACAATGGGCATATACATTTCTATTTACTTTCCAATATTTTCATTAACAATAAAGCTACTGAGAGAAATATAAGATTTATAAGATTTCTTTGAAATTATATTTTATTCTTAAGGAATAATTCACTAATAATGTATAGTCAGAATTGTGCTTAAAGCCATTTGAATTTTTTTCTCATGTGGTTATAATAGTAATTTGATATACAGTTAAATTTAATTAAAATTATTCCCACTCCACTCTTTCACCTTCTCACATTTCCTTAAATGTCCATCCCCAGTGTATGTTGCTGATAGCCAGTATGAATAATCTTTATTATATGAATAATGTCTTCTCTGCTCCTATGTGTCCACTGAGTGTTACTGAGAAAATAATGTAACCATCCTGGCTAAAGTAAATAAATATTGATATTTGTGACTTGAACTGACTCCTTATGTCTTATAATTACTTTCATTCATCTCTGGTAGATTTCCTGTTCTAATTCTCAAGAGTCCCTCTTAACTCATAATATTTTCTTTAGTATGACTCCAATAAACATATCTACACCAATCAAGATACATCTGTTTGATCAATACTTAAATTTCTTATTTAGAACTCAGACCTGGAACAAGTAAACCCAGTGAATATTTATAGAATTATTCACCCCAGGTCCACAGAACATACATTTTTCTCAGTATCACATTACACCTATTTTGAAAGTGACCACATAATTAGAAGTAAATCACTCTTCAGCATTTGCTAGCATTTCACAGACTTAAATGAAATATTGGTTGGCTGTTTGTTATTTTTTTCCCTTATTTCTTCCTGTCTCTGCTGTGAAGCACAATTATCAGCATAAAAAAAGATTTTTAATACCTATTTTTAAATTGCATTCCAGTCTGGGCAATAGAGCAAGACTCCTGTTCTCTCTCCCCCTTTCTCTTTCTCTTTCTTTCTTTCTAAAAAAAAAAAAAAAGTCATGAAACAGTAGATGCTGGTGAGGTTGTGGAGAAATAAGAATGCTCTTACACTGTTGATGGGAATATAAATTAGTTCAACCATTGTGGAAGACAGTGTGGTGATTCCTCAAGAAACTAGAAACAGAAATACCACTTGATTCAGCAATCCCATTACTGGTTATATACCCAAAGGAATATAAATCATTCTACTATAAAGACACATGCAGGTGTATGTTTACTATAGCACGATTTACAATAGCAAAGACATGGAATCAATCCAAATGCCCATCAGTGATAGACTGGATAAAGAACATGTGGTATGTATACATCATGGAATACTATGCAATCATAAAAAGGAATGAGATTATGTCATTTCCAGAAACATGGATGAAGCTGGAAGCCATCATCCTCAGAAAACTAAAACAGGAACAGAAAACCAAACACCACATGTTCCCACGTATAAGTGAAAGTTGAACAATGAAAACACATAGGCACAGAGATGAACAACACACACTGGAGCTAGTTGGGGTAGCGGTTGAAGGGAGAGAACCTAGATGACAGGTCAATAGGGACAGCAAACTACCATGGCACATGTATACCTATGTAACAAATCTGCATGTTCTGCACATGTATCCAGAACTAAAAGTAAAACAAACAAAAAGAACTGGTAGTAGAAATGAATTTTCTTTTCAAAGTGAAGCACTTAAAAACTAAAAATGAGGTGTATTAGCACATTGGCATAGAATTTTACTTATGAACCCAAGAATTGGCCTACTCAGAAAGGCTGATGTATCCCTATTCTTTGAAGGCAAAAATAGCTTTAAGCTTTTTCAATGAAGAGAAAAAAAAAAGAAAAGAAAAGCAAGCATCCAACTAGAGGGCAGCTATGTTTACAAACCATGATGCTCGGCCAGTAGGTACTTTTGCATAAAACAAGGCCTACTAACCATGGAAACGTAAACCTAAATAATGTTGCCAGCCAACTTTGATGGTGAGACACTGCTGTAATGTAAAGCCTGACTGTACCAACAGCTTTGACTGCTTTTATGCTGCTTCAATTAATATACATAAATATTCACTCTGCAAGAGAGCATGTTAAGAACCAAAGGCATGCTGCTAGGGTACAAAGATGAAATAAAGCAATAAATAGAAAACAAAATGTAGATTCCCACCATGGAACAAACAGAACTTATTAAAATTCCCTTCATGATATGTGTCACATTGAACACCATTCTTCTTTATTACTAATTCTTGTAATTAATTAAGAATTTTTGATAATGACATTCATTTGTAAAAGACAATATATTGGTATCAAACTATAGAATAGGTTTCCTAAGTACATGGTGATTTCTTTGTATCATATTTATTTATGATTTCATAAGGTATATATTTAACAAACAGCCTACATATTATATGTTTTGTATCTTTTTATTTATAATATTCTCCCACGACTATATTTTCATAGTATTATTACCTGAGTTGCCTATAAAATCTTAATAAACTGCATTATAGTATTTATTTGACTGTTTAAAAGTTGAAACTGTGCCTACAACCAGTTTCCATGATCCATAGAAAACACAAATAATCACGGGCCCTATAATGCACTTTTTAAAACCACATTTCATGAAAGCACAATACATGTTAAAAGATTAATTAGAATTTATTTTCATTATTCATTTTTAATTTCCACTTCTATTTTAGATGTGGGAGTACATCTGCAGGTTAGTTACATGGGCACATTGCATGATGTGGAGGTTTGGAATATCGATATTGTCATCCACATAGTAAGCATAGTAACCAATAGGTAGTTTTTCAACCAATATTCCCTCCCTCCCCACTCATCACTCCCCGTTATTCTAGTCTTTGTGTTCATGCCCACTAAATGCTTAGCTCCTATTATCTAGACTCTATAAGAAACTTACACAAATCAACAAGCAAAACATAAACTACTCCATCAATATATAGGCATACACTTCTTAAAAATGCATGAAAGAATCAAAGAACAGAAACGTCTTAAAAGAAGATACATGAGTAGGTAACAAAAATATGAAAAAATATTCATCATTACTAATCAGCAGAGCAGTGCAAATCAAAACCACAATAAGATATTATCTCATAACAGTCAGAATGTCTTTTATTAGAATATATTAAAAAAAGAAAACAGCTGCTGGTAAGGCTGTGGAGAAAAGTGAAAGCTTATACACCATTAGTGGGAATGTAAATTAGATCAGCCACTGCAGAAAGCAGTTTGGAGATTTCTCAGAGAACTTAAAACAGAGCTACCATGTGACCCAGCAATCTTATTACTGTGTATTTGTTCAAAAGAAAATAAATAATTCTACAAAAAGTCACATGCATTTCTATGTTCATCTCTACAGTATTCACAACAGTAAAGACATGGAATTAACTGACATAACCATCAGTGGTAGATTAAATAAACTACAATAAATAGAAAATCTACCATCCTAATAACCTCAATATTTTGTTTATATTGTTTAATGGTGATAAGAACACTTAACAAGAGATCTATCCTTTTAACAATTTCTAAATATACAATACAGTGTTGTTATCTATAGGCACAGTGTTGTACAACAGATCTCTAGAATATATTCATTCCCACAAATGACATTTTATGCTGTCCCTTTCCACCAGTGCCCCAGGCCCTGGAAGCCACCATTTGGTTCTTTGATTCTGTGATATTTGAGTACTTGAAATATTTCATAAAAGTGGAATATACCATTGGGTTTTGGCTGTATCTTTTGATTAAGGGATTTCATCAATTTAAATTTAGGATTACTGCCATTTGATGTTAGTTGGACATTTTGTCCATTCATTGATGTAAATTCTTCATTATGTTGATGCTCTTTACTTTTTGGTATATTTTTGGAAAGGCTAATACTGTTTGTTCCTTTCTATGTATAATGCTTCTTTCAGAAGCTCTTGTAAAGCAGGCATTGTGGTAATAAAATCTCTGAGTACTTGCTTGTTCATAAAAAAATTTATTTTTCCTTCAGTTGTGAAGCTGATTTTTGCTGGATATGAAATTCTGAGCTGAAAGTTCTTTTCTTTAAGGATGTTGAATATTGGCCCCCACTCTCTTCTGGCTTGTAGGGTTTCTGCAGAGAGATCTGCTGTAAGTCTGATAGGCTTCCCTTTGTGGGTAACCTGACCTTTCTCTCTGGATTTATGAGGAATCACCACACTGTCTTCCACAATGGTTGAACTAATTTACACACCCACCAACAGTGTAAGAGTGTTCCCATTTCTCTGCATCCTCTTCAGCATCTGTTGTCTCCAGATTTTTTAATGATCGCCATTCTAAATGGTGTGAGATGGTATCTCAATGTGGTTTTGATTTGCATCTCTCTAATGACCAGTGATGATGAGCATTTTTTCATGTGTTTGTTGGTTTCACGTATGTCTTGTTTTATAAAGTGACTATTCATATTCTTTGCCCATTTTTTAATGGACTTGTTTGATTTTTTCCTGTAAATCTGTTTGAGTTCTTTGGAAATTCTGGATATCAGCCCTTTGTCAGATGGGTAAACTGCAAAGATTTTTTCCCATTCTGTTGGTTGCTGATTCACTCTAGAGATGGTTTCTTTGGCCATGCAGAAGCTGTGGAGTTTGATTAGGTCCCATTTGTCTATTTTGGCTTTTGTTGCCAATGCTTTTGGTGTTTTGGTCATGAAGTCCTTGCCTACTCCTATGTCCTGAATGGTTTTGCCTAGATTTTCTTCTAGGGTTTTTATGGTGCCAGGTCTTATGTTTAAGTCTTTAATCCATCTGGAGTTAATTTTAGTGTAAGGTGTCAGGAAGGGGTCGTTTCTGCTTTCTGCACATGGCTAACCAGTTTTTCCAACACCATTTATTAAACAGGGAATCCTTTTCCCATTGCTTGTTTTTGTCTGGTTTATCAAAGATTATATGGTTGTAGATATGTTGTGTTGCCTCCAATGCCTCTGTTCTGTTCCACTTGTCTATATCTCTGTTTTGGTACCAGTACCATGCTTTTTTGATAACTGTAGCCTTGTAGTGTAGTTTGAAGCCTGGTAGTGTGATGCCTCCTGCTGTGTTATTTTTGCTTAGAATTGACTTGGCTATGTGGGCTCTCTTTTGGCTTCATATGAAGTTCATGCTGTTTTTTTCCAGTTCTGTGAAGAAATTCAATGGTAGCTTGATGGGGATAGCATTGATTGTGTAAATTACTTTAGGCAGTATAGCCATTCTCACGATATTGATTCCTCCTAACCATGAACGTGGAATGTTTCTCCATCTGTTTGTGTCCTCTCTTATTTCGTTGAGCAGTGGTTTGTAGTTTTCCTTGAAGAAGTCCCTTACATTCCTTGTGAGTTGTATTCCTAGGTATTTTATTTTCTTTGTAGCAATTGTGAATGGCAGTTTGTTCTTGATTTGGTTCTCTTTAAGTCTGTTATTGGTGTTTAGGAATGTTTGTGATTTTTGCACATTGATTTTATATCCCAAGACTTTGCTGAAGTTGCTTATCAGTTTCAGGAGCTTCTGGGCTGAGGTGATGGGGTCTTCTAGGTATACTATCATGTCGTCTGCAAATAGAGACAATTTGGCTTCCACCTTTCCTATTGGAATACCCTTTATTTTTTTTTTCTTGCCTGATTGCTGTGGCTAGAACTTCCAGTAGTATGTTGAATAGGAGTGGTGAGAGAGGGAATCCTTGTCTAGTGTCGGATTGCAAAGGGAATTCTTCCAGCTTTTGCCCATTCAGTATGATATTGGCTGTTTGTTTGTCGTAAATAGCTTTTATTACTTTGAGATATGTTCCATCAATACCAAGTTTATTGAGGGATTTTAGCATAAAGGGCTGTTGAATTTTGTCAAATGCCTTCTGTGCATCCATTGAGATAATCATGTGGTTTTTGTTTTTGGTTCTGTTTATGTGATGAATTACGTTTATAGACTTGCGTATGTTGAACCAGCCTTGTATCCCTGTGATGAAGCCTACTTGATCATGATGGATAAGTTTTTTAATGTGCTGTTGCAATTGGTTTGCCAGTATTTTATTGAAGATTTTTGCATCTATGTTCATCATGGATATTGGCCTGAAGTTTTCTTTTCTTCTTGAATCTCTGCCAGGTTTTGGTATCAGGATGATGTTGGTCTCATAAAATGATTTGGGAAGGGTTCCCTCTTTTTGAATTATTTGGAATAGTTTCAGAAGGAATGGTACCAGCTCCTCTTTGTGTGTCTGGTAGAATTCGGCTGTGAATTCATCTGGACCTGGGCTATTTTTGTGTGGTAGGCTCTTAATTGCTGCCTTAACCTCAGACATTGTTATTGGTCTACTCATACTTTTGGCTTTCTCATGGTTTAGGCTTGGGAGGACACAGGTGTCCAGAAATATATCCATTTTTCCTAGTTTACTAGTTTATGTGCATAGAGTTGTTTGTAGTATTCTCTGATGATGGTTTGAATTTCTGTGAAATCTGTAGTTATTTCCCCTTTATCGTTTTTTTATTTCATCTATTTGGTTGTTCTCTCTCTCTCTCTCTCTCTCTCTCTCTCTCTCTCTCTCTCTCTTTTTCTTTTTTTTTTTTATCAGTCTGGCTAGTGGTCTGTCTATTTTGTTGATCGTTTCAAAAAACCAGCTCTTGGATTTATTGATTTTTTGAAGGATTTTTTATGTCTATATCTCCTTCAGTTCTGCTCTGATCTTAGTTATTTCTTATTTTCTGCTAGGTTTTGAGTTTTTTTGATCTTGCTCCTCTTGCTCTTTCAATTTTAATGATAGGGTGTCAATTTTGGATCTCTCCACTCTTCTCATGTGGGCACTTATTGCTATATATTTTCCTCTACAGACTGCTTTAAATGTGTCCCAGAGATTCTGGTATGTTGTGTCTTTGTTCTCATTGGTTTTGAAGAACTTCTTTATTTCTCCCTTCATTTCATTGTTCATCCAATCAACATTCAAGAGCCAGTTGTTCAGTTTCCCTGAAGCTGTGCGGTTCTGAATTATTTTCTGAATTCTGAGTTCTAACTTGATTGCACTATGGTCTGAGAGACTGTTTGTTATGATTTCAGTTGTTTTGCATTTGCTGAGGAGTGCTTTGCTTCCAATTATGTGGTCAATTTTGGAGTAGGTGTGATGTGCTAAGAAGAATGTATATTGTGTGGATTTGGGGTGGAGAGTTCTGTAAATGCCTATCAGATTTGCTTGTTCCAGGTCTGAGTTCAAGCCCTGGATATCCTTGTTAATTTTCTGTCTGGTTGATCTGTCTGATATTGACAGTGGAGTGTTAAAGTCTCCCACTATTATTGTGTGGGAGTCTAAGTCTCTTTGTAAGTCATTAAGAACTTGCCTTATATATCTGGGTGCTCCTGTATTGGGTCCATATATATTTAAGATTGTTAGCTCTTCCTGTTGTATCGATCCTTTTACCATTATGTTATGACCTTCTTTGTCTCTTTTGATCTTTGTTGCTTTAAAGTCTATTTTATCAGAGATGAGAATTGCAACTCCTGCTTTTTTTTTTTTTTTTTTTTTGCTCTCCATTTGCTTGGTAAATCTTCCTCCATCCCTTTATTTTGAGCCTTTGTGTATTCTTGAACATAAGATGGGTTTCCTGGATACAGCACACTGATGGGCTTTGGTTTTTTATCCAATTTGCCAGTCTGTGTCTTCTGATTGGTGCATTTAACCCATTTAAATTTAGGGTTAATATTGTTATGTGTGAATTTGATACTGACATTTTGATGCTAGCTTGCTGTTTTGTTTATTGATTGATGCAGATTCTTCATTTTGTTGATGCTCTTTAGCATTTGGTATGTTTTTAGAATGGCTGTTACTGGTTGTTCCTTTCTATGTGTAGTGCCTCTTTCAGGAGCTCTTGTAAAGCAGGCCTGGTGGTGACAAAATCTCTGAGTACTTGCTTGTTTGCAAATGATTTTATTCTTCCTTCACTGAAGAAGTTCAGTTTGGCTGGATATGAAATTCTGGGTTGAAAGTTCTTTTCTTTAAGGATGTTGAATATTGGCCCCCACTCTCTTCTGGCTTGTAGAGTTTCTGCCGGGAGATTTGCTGTGAGTCTGATGGGCTTCCCTTTGTGGGTGACCCAACATTTCTCTCTGGCTGCCCTTGGTATTTTCTCCTTCATTTCAACCCTGGCGAATCTGACGATTATGTGCCTTGGGGTTGCTCTTCTTGCGTAATATCTTTGTGGTGTTCTCTGTATTTCCTGGAGTTGACTATTGACCTGCCTTGCTAGGTTGGGGAAATTTTCCTGGATAATATCCTGAAGAGTGTTTTCCAGCTTGGATTCATTCTCTTCGTCACATTCTGGTACACCTATTTAACGTAGTTTAGGTCTCTACACATAGTCCCAGATTTCTTGGAGATTTTATTCATTCCTTTTTGTGCTTTTTTTTTTCTAATCTTGGTTTCTCATTTTATTTCATTGAGTTGATCTTCGACTTCTGATACTCTTTCTTCTGCTTGGTCAATTCAGCTGTTGAAACTTGTGCATGCTTCGTGAAGTTCTCATGTTGTGTTTTTCAGCTTCTTCAATTCATTCATATTCCTCTCTAAGTTTTCCATTCTTGTTATCATTTCCTCGAGTCTTTTTTCAAATCTTTTTTCAAGATTCTTAGTTTCTTTGCATTGATTTAGAAATGTTCTTTTTGCTCATTGAAGTTTCTCATTATCCATCTTCTGAAGTCTGATTTTGTCATTTCGTCACACTCATTCTCTGTCCAGCTTTGTTCCCTTGCTGGTGTGGAGTTTTGGTCATTTGTAAGAGGTGAGGTGTTTTGGTTTTGGGTGTTTTCCTCCTTTTTGTGCTGGTTTCTTCCCATCTTTGTGGATTTATCCACCTGTCATCTTAGTAGTTGCTGACTTTTCGATTGGGTCTCTGAGTGGATTCCCAGATTGCTGATGATGAAGTATTTCTGTTATTTAGTTTTCCTTCTAACAGTCTAGCCCCTCTGCTGTATTACTGCTGAGGTCCACTCCAGGCCCTGCTTGTCTGGGTACACCTGTAGCAGCTGCAGAACAGTGAGGAATGCTACCAGTTTCTACTTCTGCTATCTTTGTCCCAGAATGATGCAGGAGTTGCAATTCTCGCCTCTGATAAAATAAATTTTAAAGCAACAAAGATATAATGGTGAAAGGATCAATGCAACAAGAAGAGCTAATGATCCTAAATATATACACACACAATACAGAAACATCCAGATACATAAGACCTATAAAGAGACTTAGACTCCCTAGACTCCCACACAATAATTGTGGGAGACTTCAACATCAATATTAGATAGATCAATGAGACAGAAAATTAACAGGGATATTCAAGACTTGAACTCAGATCTGGAACAGGTAAACTTAATAAACATTTTAGAACTCTCCACTTTAAATACACAAAATATACATTCTTATCAGTATCACATCACACCTACTTATAGGTTTAAATAAAATATTGATCGGCCATTATTAAGCACAATTATTGGCATAAAAGAGGTTTTCAATACCCATTTTTAGAATAAAATAACATTCCTGTCTTCTCACCCTCTTTTTCTTCCTATCTTCCTCTCCCTCATTCTTTTTTCTTCTTTCTTTCTTTCTTTCTCTCCTTCTCTCTTAAAAAAAAAAAATTGTCAAGTGATCCCAACTTTCTGTTAATTAGTAAAATAAATAAATATATAAATAAACGTGAAATAATGCATTATTTGCTCTTTTGTGGCTGGCTTATTTTGTTTATCATAATGTCCCTCAAGGTTTATCCATGTTGTTGCCTACTGCAGAATTTCATTCTTTAAGACGAATAATATTCTATTGTATGTATATACCACTTTAAAAAATCAATTTGGCCATCAATAGACATTTAGTTTGTTTCTGCATCTTGGTTATTGTGAATAGACCCAAAAGAAACATAGGAGTTCTGTCTCTTCAAGACCCTGTTTTCAATTTCTATGAATAAATACCCAGAAGTGAGACTGCTGAATCATAATCATAATATAGTTCTATTTTTTCTTTCTTTTTTTCCTTTTGAGATGGAATCTCACCCTGTCACTGATGCTGGGTGCAATGGCACTATCTCAGCTTACTTCAACCTCTGCCTCTCTGGTTCAAGCAATTCTTCCGCCTCATCATTCTGAGTAGGTAGGATTACAAACCTGCACCACCACACTCAGATAATTATTTTGTATCTTTAGTAGAGACAGGGTTTCACTATGTTGGCCAGGCTGGTATCAAACTCCTGACCTGATCCACCTGCCTCAGCCTCCCAAAGTTCTGGGACTACAGATATGAGCCACCGCATATGGCCAGTAGTTCTATTTTTAATTTATTTGAGGGACTTCCCTACTGTTTTCCAGGGCAACTGCATAATTTTACAATTACACAGTAAACAAAATTCTGATTTCCCTTCATCCTTGCCAACACTTACTGTCTTTTGTTTTTTGATAATAGAAACACTAATGACCTAATGAAAAATCAAGCAAATAGTTTAATAGGTATTTCTCTGGAGAGGCCAACAGGTGTATAAAAAAATGTTTAAAATCACTGATCATCAGCAGAATGAAAATCAAAACTACAATTATATCACATCTATTAAGATGGCTATTCTTGCAACTTCAGTTTCAAATACCTCACAACCTCAAGTTATTTTCCATTCAAAAGCCTCACTTTAGTAATATTCCCATCAAGTACATAATACTTTGATTTCCTCAAAAAGAAATGAAAAAATTATGACCAATCTATTGGTCTCTCCACTTTCACTGCTTATCACAACTATCATTTTTTAACATTTCTTTTATCTCTGCAGCTTAGATTCCATTTCTAGTCAATTTTTATGGAAAATGTTCATTTTTTTTTAACTTTTAAGTTCAGAGGTACATGAGCAGGTTTGCTTCATAGGTAAGCTTGTGTTATGAGGGTTTGTTGTACAGACTATTTAATCTTCCAAATATTAAGCCTAGTATCCACTAGTCATTTTTCCAGATCCTGTCCCTTCTCTTACTCTCTACCCTCTGAAAGGCCCCATTGCTTGTTGTTCCCCTCTATGTGTCCATGTGTTCTCATCATTTGGCTCCCACTTATAAGTGAGAATGTACAATGTTTGGTTTTCTGTTCATGGATTAGTTTGCTAAGTATAATGGCCTGCAGCTCCATCCATGTCCCTGCAAAGGACATAATCTCATCTTTTTTATGGCTGCATAGTATTCCGTAGTAAATATCTACCATATTTTCTTTATCCAGTATACCACTGATGGGCATTTAGGTTAATTCCAGGCCTTTGCTATTGCTATAGTGTTACAATGAACATATGCATGCATTCAACAAAAGTCTAATATCCAGCATCTATAAGGAACTTCAACAAATTTACAAGAAAAAAACAACCAACCACATAAAAAAGTGGTCAAAGGACATTTAAAATAATACATGTGGCCAATCATTATATGGAAAAAATCTCAACATCACTGATCATTAGAGAAATGCAAATCAAAACCACAATGAGATATCATCTCACACTAGTCAGAATGGCTACTATTAAAAAGTCGAAAAATAACAGATGCTGATAATGTGGAGAAAAAGGAAAACTTATACACTGTTGGTGGAAGTGGAAATTAGTTCAACCATTGTTTAAGATGGTGTGGTGATTCCTCAAAAACTTAATTACAGAAATACCATTTGACCCGGTAATTCTGTTACTGGGTATATACCCCAAGGAATATAAATCATTCTATTATAAAGAAACATTCTAGTCATTTTATTATCACTTGCAAATACTCACAAATGCCTTGCCTTCTGTTTTTTTATTTTGCACTCACTTGACAAAACATCAGCATACTTTAACCAACTCTAACAGAAATAGCATATTGCCTGCACCACAGTCATTTCCCATTTCCTGTGAAACAGAACTCCATTTTTTTTCTTATAGTCATACCATTCATTATATCCAGGTGATTTAGGCAAAGCTGACTCAGGCCAGAAATGGGTCCTAGTTGGACTAAGTTAATCAAATTTTCCTAATTCAGTGACTGGGAAGAGGTTGAAACATGAAAATATGACTGTTTTGACTAATGAAAGAATATTTTCTATGTGGCTTCTGAAAGCAATTTCTTCACACAGAGACAATGGTGTTATGATCCCTCTTCTTTATCTAAAGGCTGAATGCATGTGGCTCCTAAAACTGTGGCAGGCATTTTGCAACTATGAGGGGAGCTAGTCATAGAAAAGTCAACACCAGGAAAAAGCCGTGTCAACTTAGGTTACTATGAATCACTGACTTAACTAACCCTGGTACAATACAATGTTGAGACTTTGTTTTGTTTGAGAAAATAAATCTCCCTTACTGCTTAACTTGTCTGGAATTTTGTCTTATGTGTGTCCAAAAGTATCCTGAGAAACCCAAGATATTAACCAGCAAGGAATCACATATCTGGTTTCACTTTCAAATTATGATCAATATCTTTGAATAGACACTATTCACTATCCCACATTCTTCTGGTAATTTTACTTTCCTACCGGCTCAAATTGCTATTTTATCCATCTGTTTTTAAAAAGATGATCATTTTCATGGCTCCACTCACTCTACTGATAGTCTCATCAAAATCCCTCACTTTTATATTACCGTTTTTAGTCTTATCAGTAATCTGCATCCAGCTTCTTCTTCTCTCTTGTTACATCTTAAGAAAAGTTTGTGCTCATATAAAATCCCAAACCCTCCACTTGAATTCTAGATCCCCATCACTCACGCTTTCTAAAGGACTTTGATTTCTTCTCTGAGTCTCATTTCTTCACCAGCATTTATGGAAAAGAATAAGCATTTCTATATTGTCCCTCTATCATGTCAAATGCAGTCTTCAAATTACCTTTATCTGGCTTATGTCCCCATTATTGATATTAATCTAATAAGGCCAGTGATAACCTTCATATTTCTAAACTCAACATATAGTTTTATGTCATATTATTGAAATTTTCAGCCATCAGTTTCAGCCATACAGTTGACCACTCTATCTTTCCTTAAAAATGTTCTTTTCTCCCGTGATATCACTACTCTTATGCTAATTTTCCTATGTCAGTAGTAATTTTAAAAGATTCTTCTGTGAATCTTCCTCCACTATGCCTTTGAAAATAAAAATTTCTCAGAGCTCATTCTGGGCCTTCTCCCTTTCGAAATCTATGTACATTCCCTAGGTAAGAGGTGATCTCATCCATTCTCATAACTTTTTCCCCCTAAATCACATACTACTCACACAGACACATACATACAGTTCTTTTTTTGCAATTTGTAGCCTACTTAGTAAAAAATATGTAATAAAGAATTCACAGTCTCTGGATGAGGTTCCTCAAAAAAAAAGATTTTATAATTTATCTTTTCTACAACTAAATCTATAAAATCTCCCTAGGTTATTTCATTTTTTACCCATGATCAATATTGTCATTATGTTGATAATGCACATTAAAAAAAACTCTAGTCAAGAGCCATGGATGTAAATACTATGGCATTTTGACAATATTCAAATGCATATTTCAATACCTCTGAGTTCCAGATCCATATTGTCTACTTGATATACTCACTTGGCCATCTTCTCCAAATCTCCTTTTTTTGACACAGGGTCTTGCTCTGTTGCCCAGACTGGAATGCAGTGTTGCAGTTTTGGCTCACTGCAATCTCTGCCTCCCCACAACTTTTGCCTCCCAGTAACAAGCAATCCTCCTGCATCAGCTTCCTAAGTAGCTGAGACTATAGGCATGTACCACAACAACCAGCTAATTTTGCTTTCTTTGTAGAGATGGGGTTTTGCCATATTGCCTCAACTTACCAAAGTACTGGGATTACAGGCATGAGTCACTAGCCAAAATCTTACATTTAACATGATTAAAGCGAAAATCTGGAAATTGAGAAGCTATTTATCTCAAACCTAATCTTTTGTTAATCTTCCCTGTTCAGTTGGGTATACTACAACTTAGCTAATTACTGAGGTAAAACTACTGGCAGTCATTTTGACTCCTCCTCTTCCTTTGTCTTTCCCACACAATCTATTTTTTTTTTTAAATTTTTATTGCATTATAGGTTTTGGGGTACATGTGCAGAACGTGCAAGATAGTTGCATAGGTACACACATGGCAGTGTGTTTTGCTGCCTTCCTCCCCTTCACCCACACTTGGTATTCATCCCCAGGCTATCCCCCCCAGCTCTCCCCGCTGTCCCTCCCCCATTTCCCCCAACAGTCCCCAGTGTATAGTAGACCGCCTCTCTGTGTCCATGTGTTCTCATTCTTCTCACCCACCTATGAGTGAGTATATGCAGTGTTTCTTTTTCTGTTCTTGTGTCAGTTTGCTGAGAATGATGTTCTCCAGATTCATCCATGTCCCTACAAAGGACACAAACTCATCATTTTTGATTGCTGCATAATATTCCATGGTGTATATGTGCCACATTTTCCCAATCCAGTCTATCATCGATGGGCACTTGGGTTGGTTCCAGGTCTTTGCTATTGTAAACAGTGCTGCAATGAACATTCGTGTGCATGTGTCCTTATAGTAGAATGATTTATAGTCCTTTGGATAGATACCCAGTAATGGGATTGCTGGGTCAAATGGAATTTCTATTTCTAGGTCCCTGAGGAATTGCCACACTGTCTTCCACAATGGTTGAACTAATTTACACTCCCACCAACAGTGTAAGAGTGTTCCTATTTCTCCACATCCTCTCCAGCATCTGCTGTCTCCAGATTTTTTAATGATCGCCATTTTAACTGGTGTGAGATGATATCTCAATGTGGTCTTGATTTGCATCTCTCTAATGACCAATGATGACGAGCACTTTTTCATATGTTTGTTGGCCTCATGTATGTCTTCTTTTGTAAAGTTTCTGTTCATATCCCTTGCCCATTTTTGAATGGGCTTGTTTGTTTTTTTTCTGCAAATCCGTTTGAGTTCTTTGTAAATTCTGGATATCAGCCCTTTGTCAGATGGGTAAACTGCAAAGATTTTTTCCCATTCTGATGGTTGCTGATTCACTCTAGTGACTGTTTCTTTTGCCATGCAGAAGCTGTGGAGTTTGATTAGGTCCCAATTGTCTATTTTGGCTTTTGTTGCCAATGCTTTTGGTGTTTTGTTCATGAAGTCCTTGCCTACTCCTATGTCCTGAATGGTTTTGCCTAGATTTTCTTCTAGGGTTTTTATGGTGTCAGGTCTTACGTTTAAGTCTTTAATCCATCTGGAGTTAATTTTAGTGTAAGGTGTCAGAAAGGGGTCCAGTTTCTGCTTTCTGCACATGGCTAGCCAGTTTTCCCAACACCATTTATTAAATAGGGAATCCTTTCCCCATTGCCTGTTTTTGTCTGGTTTATCAAAGATAATATGGTTGTAGATATGTTGCCACACAATCTATTAATAGGTCTAGTTGGTTCGTTGCATGTCAAAATCATATCAGGTATAATTCGCTTAAATCCATTTCATGTGTCACCATTCTAGTCCCATACATCACGTACATATTTCTAAAACCTCCTAATTAGTTATAGTTTCTCCAATTTTCTCCACTTACTTCAGTCATATATATATATGATATATATATATATATGCACACACACACACATATATATTATATATGTATTATATATGTATACATATATTATATATATTATATGTATATATATTACATATATATGTATACATATATGTATATATATATAATATATATACAATATATTGTATATATATTATATGTATATAATATATGTATACATATATATGTAATATATATTATATATATAACATATATATTATATATGTGTATATTATATATATGTATTATATATATATTTATATGTATTATATATACATATTTATATATATATAATACACACACACACACACACACACACACATATATATATATATATGTATATGTATTAGCCAAAGCCAAAGGCATCCTTTTAAACCCAAATTAGATTACAACATTATCCTACCCTAGGTCTTTTCATTGCTTCCTCTTCACATTTCAGTTAAAATAAAACCAAAAGTTTTTGCTAGACCTTCATAATCCTGCATAATCTGGCTCACATTGCCTTTTAGTTTTGTACTAGACTTCCTTCAATAGCTCACTAAACCCCAGGCACCCTCGTGTTCTTTAAGTTTCTGCTACAGTTCGAATTACTTACCATCTAGGGAATATTGAGATTGCAATTCCTTGGAATGATTTCTCACTAATTTTTTACATGTCTGTCTTTTCTTATTCCCACGGGTCTCATTTTAAATGTACCCTCTTTGAGAAGCATTTTTTGAAAAGCTTTTCTTTTATTTCAATATTAAGTAGCTTAACCTGACCTGCCAAAACTTTTCAGGCAAAGTAACTCAGTATTTTATTCAGAGTACTTATCATAATCTAAGGATTTTACCTGCATCTGTCCACTGCTTTATTGTACAAACAGTACAATAAAGTAAACACTGCTTTATTGTCTGTCTTCCTTACTAGAATAGAAGCTCCATATGGTTGGAGATCTTGTCAGTCTTTCCCCTCTGTGTGAATGACTGGCACACAGAAGGTGCTTAATGAAAACTTGTGAAATTAGTGACTAAGACTCACTTACCTTATCTATGATTCAAAGAGAAACATGAAGTGATACGCCTTTTAGAAAAAGGCTCTTATAGCTCTCCCTGAATAACCTGAGATACCACCTCTCTTTTATTACCCCGAGATACTCTTATTTCTAGCTCTTTTTTTTTTTAATTTTTATTGCATTATAAGTTTTGGGGTACATGTGCAGAACATGCAAGATAGTTGCATAGGTACACACATGGCAGTGTATTTTGCTGCCTTCCTCCCCTTCACCCACACTTGGCATTCATCCCCAGGCTATCCCTCCCCAGCCCCCCCCCGCTGTCCCTCCCCCATTCCCCCCAATAGACCCCAGTGTGTAGTAGACCCCCTCTCTGTGTCCATGTGTTCTTATTTTTCTCACCCACCTATGAGTGAGTATATGCGGTATTTCTTTTTCTGTTCTTGTGTCAGTTTGCTGAGAATGATGTTCACCAGATTCATCCATGTCCTTACAAAGGACACAAACTCATCATTTTTGATTGCTGCATAATATTCCCACTTCTCTTGCTACCTGTCAATATTCTAATACTCAAGATTATTTATGTTTATTTAAACCATGTCTTATTTTAAGAAGAAATTTCAAAATGTCTGAAGTACCTTTACAAAATAAATATCAAGAAAATTTTATATTAAGAAAAATCAAAGGAGATTGCCTCAAAGAAGAAATAATGTATCAGTAACTATCACTCAGTGAGAATTTACTTCATATAGGTATTATACTAAAAACTCTTCATGCTATCCTTTATTATCTTCCCATTAAGCTTATAATATAGGTGATTTATCCAAGTTTTTCAAAAGGAGGATACTTAGGTTTATAAAAAATAAATAATACTGAAAGATATACAGCTAGTGAAGTATGGCTGTCACTGAAGTCTGTGTGCTGAACCTATTATGCTGTATTTGTTACTATGTTATGTTGTTTTTCAACAAGGAGAGAAAATACAGTGAAGCCAGATATGGCAAATTCTGTATATTCACTTATTTAACATCCATTCTTGCATATTTTTTAGCTTGTGTTTCTGTAAAGTTGAGTCTGGAAAGCTAAAACAGCAATCCCAAGACTGCTTTGTAATACCAAACAGGTTTGATGGAGCAAAATGAGGCAGCCTCTGGCAGGGAGATCTGAACCTTTGGCACCTTTAATCACAGAGGTCTATTTTTTCAGGGGCAGCTGTAGCAGTTCCCTTATCCAGTTCCTAATGTCACAAATGTTAAGTGACAAGTGTGGCAGCAGAGAAGTGTCCCTTTAGACAATTCTGTCTCTGGAAAATCTAAGGATTTTAAGAGATAATAGTTGCCACTTAAATTAGCTAGAATGCATTGTTGTCACAATAAGTACCTCAACTGATTTAGTAATTGTTACTAGAAATACATTGCTACAAGTAACAGAAACTAAATTGGAGTTTAATGGAGAAGGTGAAGAGATGAAAATTCCGGTTTTGGACACCAGACACAAGAAAGCTGAACGGACTTTATATACAATGGAATATATTTGGATTAAACTGTCACTTGATGTACTTTGTAAAGCAAAATATATGCTGACTGAAGGTATACTATTTGAAAGAGTAGGGACTGATTAGAATATTGGCTGGTGTTGGCTCCTATTGCCACCATTAGGAAAATTCTACACAAGCAAGATGGACCCAAGTGAGAAGTAAATAGCCTGCAAGCACAGACGGAGCGAAATGCCACTTAGATAAGGAAACACTCTCTGCCCACAGCCTGACATTTATATTGCCAGAGAATCCTATAATTTGAAGACATAGAAAAAGGAAGAATAAAGGCAATTTTATATTTTAAATAGAAGCCATTGCAAAGATAGCAAAGCAACAAACTTAGAGAGAGATAAACTCATAGGCAGCCAGGAAAATGTAACTCATCTGAAGGCAAAAATGAAAGTAAGAGTTTAGCCTCTTCCCAGGTATATTATTTTTCAATTATCCCAAGACAATGGACATAAAGGCCCAATCATAAAGCAAGAATATTCAATGTAAAATAGTTTGACTAGGTAAGAGCTTTAGCTATAGTTACTCCTACAGGATACTGACTAGATACAAGTAAGCTACAAATGCTCTAACAGAACTGTATAGTGACCAAACACCCTGTCTGGACTGCAAACCTTCATGACTGTCATTGCCCATGAAGAATCACCACACTCTTAAAAAGTTTAGCAAAGAATCACCACACTCTTCCAACACACAACCACAAGTAGTAGTTACTAGGGGCTGTACAAGAGTTCTTCAGGCTTTTGAAGTATCAGATCTGTACAATATCTCAGAGCGCAGAGCCAGGGAACACAGAAACTGAATGAAGGCGTGGAAGACTGACTGACCAAGAGCTTACTCTGCTGTTGGTCCAGGGAGTCTTTGTCGTTCCTGATCAGCAGGATTTGAGAGATGTGAGATCAGTAACCTCTCTATATTTGCTTAATCCCTTCTTTTACTGGATTACATTTCTCAAAATAGCTAATCTATTTCTTCTCAAACATTGTACATGTTTTAGGAATAGATACTTTATCTTTTATGTAATACAATGCCAGACAAGTAGGAACTACTAGTCGTTCTGTTGTTGAGATTGAATATCACCAAGGTCACACACTTTGAACTCTGAGTTGCATGGCATAACTAGAAGACAGTTTGAGATGTCTCTACTGGAAAAGAGGTAATTATGTTATATCATTTAGAAGAAGACTACTTAAAGAATGTCAAGTGTTAGCCAATGTATGAACTACGGAAAATTTTGTTAGATTCCTATCAAATACCCATTTTCATCTTTCTCACTAAGAGAACTCCTCATTTATTTTGTTTGTAGTTTGGCAATGAACACACACACACACACACACACAAACACACACATACACACACACACACATACACACAGAAAGCCATATTTTCCAGTACTTTGCTGTTCGCTTTCTGAAATAGGAAACAATTCCTTTCAATAAGAAAAGGCTAAAGTGTGCTGAGGATTTCTGAGAAATTTTTGCTTTAGTGCATTAAATAATCTCTGACAATAACCCACCATAAATTGCCTCCCTTTCTTTACATAAATGCTCCATCATACACCAGAAGGTGAAGTTTAATTTATCTTCTCATGAACCTGAGAAGGCCTTAGTGACTAATTTGGCTGATGAAATACAACAGAAGTTAAATTCAGGAGCTTTTGAGACTAGGTCTCATAAAGCCTTTCAGTGACAAAAAAGTTTATTTTCACAGCAGTCAGAGTTTATAACATGCTTAAGTAATGCAATAAATAGAAAATGGTCCTAATGAATTCTATATCAGGTTAAGGAGATTTCCAGGCAGAATGTTGAGAGTATCAGTTGGTTTCTGTTAGATGCATAGCATTAGGTACTTAACAGAGAGAATGAGATTTTTCCAAAGACAATGTTCAGTGTTTTATAGAAAAATTAAGGGGAAAAATAATTTAACACTTACTGTGTTCAAAAATAGAATTATTTATCATCGCTAGGTTCTCCAAGCAGCAACATTTTTCTCAAAATAAGAAATATCCTCAGAGTAAAACTCAATCCCAAAGTGTTTTCAGTAACACATGACATCAAGGTAGAGTTCATATCAATAGAGCAATTGGAGGACCCTTTACTGACAAAAACATTTATGGCAGGGCTGCAACCGGAAAAAAGGCATCTGTGAATATGAAGGAGTATTTTAAAGACTTTCTCAACTAGATAACAGGGCTCCTAGGAATCTTCAGGCTGTGAATTCACAGTATCAAGACTCTAATTCTAAAATGAAGAGGACCCTGTCTGATGAATAAATTGTGGGGCTAACATTTGTCTAATGGTGTGAACCTCATTAAGACTGAGTTAAAAGTCAGAGAGGCAGTTCAGAATATTTTTAAAAAAAGAGCCGTTGGGAACTCAAACTTTTTCTAGGAGAAAGTAGGCTGAGAAAGATATTTAACAGCAAACACAGGACGTTGCTAATGGAAAAGAAAGGAAGTGTAGGGCACAAAGACATGTGCCTGTAAGGCAGAGCCAAGTGGCATAGAGATACATTCTCTGGGGCAGGACTGGGCCCCAGTCAAGGAACTGGTGACATATGCTCAGTTAGACTTCAAAATTGCCATCCCTGAGTGACTGCTAACTGTCTCCTGCCAGAGCACAGTCTTTTTTAAATTGATTTTTTTTTTAACCAGTTCACTGGCCTTGTATAACCACTGTAATATGGAGCATTCAGTTGAGAAGATAACTTATTGTGCTACTGAGCAGGTAACTTGTCTCTTTGGTTCAAAATTCTTCTGTTAAAAATAAACTACGCTTGAGGAATTGCACCTGAGAAGTTGGACCCTCATTCCCCTTGAACTTCATCTGAATGATGAATCCTGGACTTCAAACCTTAGTTGATTTTGCATGTGGGAAGAACATGAATACTGGTAGCCAGAGAGCAGACAGTGGTGGATAGTTTCCAAAAATAGTCACCATTGAATCCTTTCTCTGTGCCCACATATGCTATTTTTCATATGCTAAGGTGCGATCTAATTTCCTTCCTGTGAGTTTGACCTCACCTTGGAGATTTGTTTGACCAATAGAATGTGATAGAAGCAATATTCTCAAACAAATGAAACCAGATTATAAGACTTGCCACTTACACTTTAAATGCTTACTACTGGGAGGCTTCCTCTCAGAACCCAGCTGCCACGCTATGAGGAGCCAAAACTGTGTGCAGGCATTTCAGCTGAGCTCGGAGCCAACTTCCAGTATCAACTCCCAGCCACATGAGTGAGTCATCTTGGACTTCCAGCTCAGCTGAATATTTAAATGACTCCAGTCTCAGACACAATCTGACTGTAATCAGATGAAAGATCTCAAGTGAGGAAAGCTAGCTAAGCTTTATCAATACACAGAAGAAAAGATGATGACAAATATTTTTAGCTACTAAGTTTTGAAGAGTTTTAGGTGGAATAATAGAAACCTAAAACAGCTGTTTAAAAGGCCAACCATATTTCTTTCGGTCTTTCCTCCCAACTTTTGCAAACAAAAGCAGGATGGTTGAGCTGGAACAGTCATCTTAAGATAATAAAGAAAATAGCAAAGCATTTTTGAGCCTAGATCACCTGAACTATAAAGAAGCACTAGCAACCACAGACTCCCTGAATTCAAGATATTAGAAAATAGAATCTCCTATTTGGGTTTTTGGTTACATGTAGCCACATAACCAAACTGATACTCCAGGGATAAAGTGAATACATAGAATGATATTATAGTCTTGTACTTTGGTAAACAGGGGATTTTGGTTCATCTCCTGAGTTTTGTGAACAAAAGAAAGAACCAGCCATATAACTGCAAACTCCTCAGAGTATGTAACTTAAAAATAAAACTAGCTGCTCAAGGAAACTCCAAAATTTTTGTTACTGAAGTAAAATATTGCTCAAAATCCCTTATAAAAGATATATGCTGTGATATATTGTACAACTTACCCATTACTAACACGTTAAATATAACCTTATAGTTTATAACTATATACTTGATAACATCTTTGTTCAGCAGTGGCATAATAACTGATAGTTAAAGGAAATTCTACAAGAGGAAAACAATGTAGTCAACTTGCACAGCTGTTGACAGTCTGAATTAACCCATGGATAAAATGAAGAATATAGAGAATTTGGGAGTCAGTGATTTCTGCTGCCAGTCTTTATAAAAATCTTTTGCTAGTAAGCTTTGGATAAATGAAGCTGATAAAATCTTGCAGTGCAAACATAACGTGTGATTAAAGGTGGACTCAAATGCTTTGATGGAGATAGAGTTCAAACTATCTAATGGAAATTGGAGAGCCTAATTAGTGTATGTGCCCGGATTGAAGGCCCCAATTCAATCTGGAAATTGGCTCAGATGGTGCCTAGTAGAAGAGTAAGGACTTTTCTCATAGAACATTTCTGTTCATTTCACCACAAAACAAAAGACACAGAAAACTGAGATGTTAATGTTCTAGCCTATAGAATATATGTCCAATAATTTTAACTTGAAAAAATTAATTGGGTATTGATAATTTCTCTGTTTGATTGTATGCATATATGAACAAGGTATTGCTTGGGGTATGGAAGGTGATGGAGATGCTAAGGGAAGATTGCCTGACTTCTGGCTTGCATACTTGAATGAATGTCGGTGCCCTTCACTGAGATTAGTAACACAGAGACTTTGTATGAGGATGATAATGACCATCAGTTTGGGGTATCTCTGGGCCATCCATGTGGGTTGGAAGGAATATATATGTGTGTGTGTGTGTGTGTGTGTGTGTGTGTGTGTGTGTGTATATATATATCTGCTTGAAAATATTGCTCTTAAATATCAGATGAAATTTCAGGAAATCCACATTTCTGATTAATCTGCTGTCCAAAAACGCATTAATGTTCCCTTCAGCTTGACTGAACTTTAGACAGACTTCTATCTAACTTTTGGCCACTTATCTACTTTTTTGCTTTTTTTGAGCATATGCCTTAGACAACATAATTATAAATTTACTATTTGCGCATTTCAGATGTAAATATTTTTAAAGCCTCTTGATAAATTTAGGACACAGGCATATTTTACTCAAGAACCAAAAAGTCACCTTTTTGAAGTCTGAATAAATGTCAAGGGAGGTAGCACCAACATTTTTTTTGATAGAGTTTATGACACTTTATGAAAGATGGTATTTTTTCAACTTGGCTCCTATCTTCTTGAAGCCAAGTTGCAAAACTATCCTCTATCATAAAGATGTGAGAAGTTTAGTTTGCCATTGGGTAAAGCCAATTAGCAAACAAACACAGATGCCCTATGATTCTCCAGTACGTTTTGACCAGGCATCCCAGTGCTTAAAAGCCATTCCTGCCTTTTGTTCCAGAGAAGTTGAGTTTAGATTTAGTTCTGGCATCTCACCATTGCAACAACCTTGAATAAAGTCTTCCTTGCCTGTTTAACTTTGGTGCAATGTTTTATTTGAAACTTGATTAACATCATAACTGAAGTGATGGGTGGTTATGACCAGGGAAAGATGAGTGAAGATGAGAAGATCTAGGAGAAACATGAGAGACAAAGAGATACATAAGTACGAGGAGATACAAACAAAAAGAGAAAGAAGAAAAAAAACAAATAAAAAAAGAGGATATCGAAGAAACCAAGGAAAGATAGTGATTCTTTTTATAGGTTGTTTCATAGACTGTATTTTGGGAAAGGCTGCCTTAAATAGCATTAAAATTTACCCTTCAGTTAATATAAACTATTAAATGGTTGTATACAAACAGGATTATTTTGCTTCTCTGAAATGAATTTTACTGGATTTTATTGTAGCATAAGTACATCTAGTATAAGACATACTAGTCTGTGTTAAAAGGCATTATGTGAAAGATGTGCATGATAGTTTTCTGGTGTCACTATAGATATATTGAGGAAAGTGTTCACTACTTTATGCCCTAGAATCTCTTTACATTACTCCTTGAGAACCCTGGAAAACAAATTTCCTCTGGCTTCTTCACTAGCAGTGACTGAACAGCTTTTGCCTCTCTCGAGTGAAATTTATGGCACATTTTCAGCAACTTATAGATTTGAGATCATGAAATTATGCTGTGACCTAATTTTCCTCCTTTTGGTTTCCTTGAGCCTCAATTTCCTCACCTCCTCAAATTGATTCTTTTTTTATTTTACATGCATTTACAAACAAACTTTTCCTTTCTTTGGAAACAAACTGAGATTTTTCCATTGGCAAAAATAAATTTTCTGAACTCATTTAGCAGGCCATTTGACTACTTTTTAGCTGTTTGATTTGGAGCAAATTCTGCAATTTTTCTGAGATTTAGTATCCTTATTTGCAAAAATGGGGATAACAGTCCCTGCCTCAAAGTTATTGTGAAGATCGAATGAATTAACAAATCTAAAACATTGAACACACTAGTATTCAATTAGTCTTAACCATTAATTGTATGTGGAAAACAGTGGACTGTGGAAAAAGAAGCAATGAAGGTAAGTAAGATTGGAAAAATAATGGAGCCAGAATTTAACATAAGGTATGGTCACCTCTGAACTCTGCTTTAGATCACAGTGTGATTATCTACACACTAACAGAGGTTCTCTATTTGGAGTTACAATAGAATCACTCATGGAGCTTTCTAATTGTTACAGATATTTAGGCCACTCCTTATGGCAATATAACATGAATCTGTAAGGATTGGACCAGTACACATCTACTAAGAATATATATATATGTATTTTCATAGGCTAGGTCCCATGACATTTCTCCTACACAAGTTGTCTTGTTCTTCAGCACTCCTATGAAGAGTCCCTTTGGTCCTGCTAAGTGTTTTGGGTTTCAGGTCCTTAGATATAATTTTATACAAATACAGCAAAAAAGAGGTAAAGGTAAATAAACTGTGCACAGATATTCATTGTAGGTGCCTTTGTTAGGAATAATGTTCAGTGCTTATCAACTAAATCAGAAGCAATAAGTATTCATGTGGATGCAAGAAATAAAATTGATGAAGCTACCTTATCCACAAAAGGCTAGTTCACCTGTAGAAAGTTAAAATAATAAAAGTATGTGATATTTTAAAATAATTCACATATCTTGAAAAAGGGATACTAAAATTCATTAGAAAATACAAGTCAAATAACTGGACTGCTTCTTTTTGGAGCTAATCTAGCCGTAGTCTAAGAATAAAATAATTATCAGCAGCAATGATGCAGAGTTAGTCTTTTCTGAAAGATTATACCTATTGATTTTACCTTAGGATTTAGAATTTTTTAAATCCATAGCTCTAGGTATACTGTATTGCAGATCTGACAAGTCAAGGACAACTAATCAAAAGTCACATCTGTTGCTTGAAAACAGGTAAACCTGAAGACTTCCTGGCCTTTCTGACTACACTGGGAACAGTCTACCTAAACATTAGCTTATTTATCTGTGAGAAACTATTGGCTCATGGTAAGTTTCCTAGTACTGAGAAAATCGAGTTAAAAAATTTGTCTGAGGGTCTAGTTAGAAGGTGGAAAGGTGCATTTACTTGTGAGCCTGGCTGAAAGGGCACAATCTATCCTGTTACACACAAGCAAGCAAACAAACAAATAATAACTGGACTAGGGAGTCTTGCTCTGTTACCCAGGCTGGAATGCAATGGTGCAATCTCGGCTCACTGCAACCTCTGCCTCCCGGGTTCAAGGAATTCTCCTGCCTCAGCCTCCCAAGTAGCTGAGAATACAGGTGCCTGCCACTATGTCTGGCTAATTTTTGTATTTTTAGTAGAGACGGGGTTTCATCATGTTAGTCAGGCTGGTCTCAAAGTTTATATTTTAGGAAGGGGTCTTGGACCCTGAATGGATGAATAACAATATATTCCATCATGCACAGATGAATAACAGTATATTCAGTAAGCAAAATACATAAAACAAGGAAATAAGAACCAAAAGCTGAAGCTTAAAACATTCTCATACTTCCTGCTTTGGAGACAAAGAATTAGAAAAGTCATCTGTCAGCCAAAGCTGCATGCTATGTCAAGAACTTTTTTCCAGTAAAGGACTGAGAAGAGTCAGAGGATGAAATAAACTTCCATTCCTCTTTGATAAATAATAATACCTGTGGGCCCAGTTTCACCTAAAAAGAACTCTGACATATTAAGAGAAGTAACTATCAGAGCTATTTTGCTTACTTTGCTTCAAAAAGCCTATTTAAGAAAAACCAGCTGAGTAATTTCAACGTATTCCTGGTGATACGGCATGGGTACTGCAGGAGCTTGCATAGTAAGAATGAAGTGCAAATATAAACACATATACTAGAATTTGATGCAAAAATGGAGCCAGAACACCTGGCTACAGATCGTATACTGTGGATCTACAATGGGATCTTTCCATGGGAGATGCAGCAGCCATAGTTTCTTACCAGCCAGACATGAACGTTTCAGAGACAGTTCCTCCCCAAATTCCCTCTCTTCTACCTTTACCTCCTGACATGTAACATGTGACTGGCATAGACAGACAAAATATGTTAAAGACAATGTATTTAAAATATTCAACTTCTAATATAAGAAATGGTGAGAATTAATGGAAACAACATACATCTTAGCAAAACTGGTATTGAGCATACTTTTTGCTTGATTCTTCTAAGGCACAGAATATAAAGCTGTTTATTTTTTAAAAAAAAAGTCCTTGAAAATGATGTGATAGCCAAAGGGGTATTAAGGGAAATAATTACTCTAATTGCCCATTGTTATGGAATAGATCATTCCACTGCCTTCATCCCTTCATTTATTTCCTTATGAGCTATTTTTCACCTTCCCACATAAGAGAAAACAAACTATATTTTCTTTATTGCTTCACTTAATGGAAGTCATTAGATAATTTTAGAAAATAGAAAAGTAAATAAGGTAAAATTGATGAGTATAATGAGTAAATTAAAATGAATATAATTCAAATTAAAGTACCAAAGAAAAAACATTAAGAAAAAAAGACAAAGAGAGGATAGGTGATAAAGGACAGTGAGCTATATCCTTGGTAAAATAATGAAACTTAACGACAAACTAGAGTCTGATGAGGTGCAGGCTGACCACTCAGCCAAGGCAACCCAAGGGTTTGTTTCCATAGCAGTGGGTATCCACCTAATAATTAAGAGAAGGTGGGCAGAAAGACGCTACTTGATTTTCTACCTCCACAAACAGTGGGTTGGTCAGAAGCTTCAAGCATGAAAGAACACCTATAAGTTATTCCCAAACCTATTCTTTCTTCCCATTTTTCTCCTGCTGAGTTATAGACTCAACTATACCAGCTCTACTAATCTCTAACTCCTAGGTTTGGCTAAAACCAATAATACCACTGAAAGGAGGTACCAAATGGGAAAGGAGAATAACAGCATGTTTTTGTTATATCTAAGGTATCACCAGTTATTTTTAAAGGTACATATAGAGTTTTCAGGTTTTAGGTAAAAATCCTAACAATTTCATCATCATTCTTGGTATGTATCTAAAGAAGCTAAAATTCAGCCTAACAGCTTTGTAAGTGACTTTGTAGTGTATTATCTGGCTCTTTAATAAAAATGTGGCTTATTTTGATAATTATAACTAGATTTACAGTACAGGGATGACTTTATAAAAATAATAAAGGCATTTTTAACAAACATGACAAAATTTCCATGTCCAGTTGAAGACTATCCTTTACAAAGTAGTCATCTAGAGAAACTATATTTCTAATTGAGTTGGTGCCAATGACAAAAACATTTTGGCAACATCCCCTTTAAAAGCAACTTGGAGAGCATTTATGAAAATAATCCTTTAAGTTGCCTTATCAGAATTCTTATTCTTTGATTCTTACTTCTAATTAGTGTTAATGAAAAGCTAGCTTATAAATGACAGCAGTAAATGAATTATTTCCAAGATACTATAGTATATGATTTTTTCCATGTCACAAAATGTGAGGTATGGGGCCAAATTTAATCCAAACATGTGTTCTGTGCTAATAACCTTTTAAAATAGGGAGATTCCATATACAATATCTAGAGGCTTGACTTCTCTTGGAAATTAAAAACTAAGAGTTAACAACACAGGCAAGTATTTTCTCATGGTAACTGTTAGTGAGATCTGAAGAGAGGCCGATTCCTTCAGAAGAAGAAATACCTTCCACTTTAGTCCCTGCTCATACATTATACATATATACATTGCCATCATGTTGACTTGATTCACTACGGAAAGCCAGTTGGCACACAGGTAAAATTAACTTCACATTGTGGACAGCCAAATACTCCAATTTACTTCCTTGCTAGAGGATTATCTATCCTTGCCTTGTAGAACTTGGATATAGCTTTAAGGTTTTTTTGGCCAATAAAATATATGTGAAATTGAAATTTATCACCTTGAGGCAGAACCTAATGAACTAGCATGTGGTGCATTATGTCTGGATGCTTAGTTATGAGCCAATATTTGGGGCAGAGGTTTTCCCAACATCTTTGGTCCTGGAGAAAAGATTACAAAGAGCAGAATCAGAGTTTATAACAAACATGTTGCAGAAGTGAGAAATAAATCATTTTTGCAACCCATTGTGATTTGGAACCATATGTTAACTCTCTCTGACTTAGCCTATCCTGACTTACATGCATATTTAAATTACTTCCATGGTCCTAGTAAGCAACAGAGTTCATGACGCAGCTTTTCCTATAAATTCTCCTCTAACTTCTAGAATGTGAAAAATTGAATCTCAGTGAGGTTAAATAATTGTTCAGAGATCCCGATGTTGGTCTCTGAATATAGATCTGACTCCAAAGTCTATGTGTTTACTTTAATTCCTAAATCTCCTGTTGCATAAAACAGTCAAGTATTTGAACTATGCCATTATTTCCATATTTACCTCTTATTGTACAGTAAAGATATAATATGGCTTTGAAATTCACAGGTTTCTGAAATATCTAATCAAAGTACATACATTACTTTCACATAGTAGTTGCTAAAACAGAAAACATTTTGATAGATTTTCTAATAAATCACTTACAAAGATATATATTAATTTTTAATTCTATAGTCTTTAAGTTTATTCTATAAACACATTATCTGGACCATTTTAAGAGATTTTTAAATCATATTTATTGTTTTGCAAACAATAACTTAGACATTTCTTAATATTTTAAAAACCCCAACACAAAGTAATAAATTTGGCTTTTCCCCACAAAAAATGGGAAATACCTTTCAGTAAAGAAAATTTTAAATTATTTTTACACACCAGTTGGTTGTTGGAATTTGCAGCTCTTTAACATATGATACCAGCAAAAAATAATTAGCATTAACTAATTAATACATAAAAGAAAACAGTTTACAATCATATGGTAAGCAATAAACAAAAACTGATCAGAAAACACCATTTTATAGTAATTGTCAAATTGATAAACTATTACAGTATAGTTTATCCCCAACATCTCTGAGCCTATTAAGAGTATTTCTATACATATAAAGATATTATAAAATAATACATTATTTATTGCAACAACAAATTAAAGGTTGTCATAACGTATGAAACTTAAATACCCCCCCCCCCAATATTGATATAGTGGCTTCTTATTCCTTAAACATAAAAATTCCACTCTTCACTGTAGAAAGATAAAGTCCTTTCATCAAAAGGCACATTCTTATCTGCAAGAAAAAGAAATAAATAATATAAACACCCTTTCTAGAACACTTTAAAAACATTTAAAAATATTCAGAAATATTTAGAGAGGAAGAAAGAATATAATCAAATTATTTAGTCTTAAAAATTATTAAAAAGAACACCAATAAAATACATGCATAAATTGTCTAGATTATTTCAGAAATTATCTTTTAAATTGAAATTTTAACTTTTTTAAAATTTATTTTTTTTTATTGCATTTTAGATTTTGGGGTACATGTGAAGAACATGCAAGATTGTTGCATAATTGCACACATGGCAGCCTGATTTGCTGCCTTCCTCCCCTTCACCTATATCTGGCTGTGGCGATACCTCAAGGACCTAGAGATAGAAATTCCATATGACCCAGCAATCCCATTACTGGGTATATAGCCAAAGGATTATAAATCATTCGACTATAAGGACACATGCACACAAATGTTCATTGCAGGACTGTTTACAATAGCAAAGACTTGGAACCAATCCAAATGCCCATCGATGATAGACTGGACAGGAAAAATGTGGCACATATACACCATGGAATATTATGCAGCCATAAAAAATGATGAGTTCATGTCCTTTGTAGGGACATGGATGAACCTGAAGACCATCATTCTCAGCAAACTGACACAAGAACAGAAATTCTAACTTTTTAAAGGAATTTTATATTTAACTACTGTGAGTAAAGATTATGTTATATTCACAATAAAGCTTGCCCTCATATAATATTCATAAATGACTTTAGTTGACTTAAGTATACAATATAGTTGACTGTTGAATGACATGGGTTTGAACTGTGTAGTACCACTTATGTGCAGGTTTTTTTTCAATAAATACATTCTAAAGTTTTTTTGAGATTTGAGAGAATTTGAAAAATATCACAATAAACTACATAGTTTAGAAATATCAAAAAAGTCTAGGTGCAGTGTCTCAGACCTGTAACCCAGCACTTTGGGAGGCCGAGGCAGGCAGATCACTTGAGGTCAGGAGTTCAAGACCAGCCTGGCCAACATGGTGAAAGCCCGTCTCTACTAAAAATAGAAAAATTAGCCAGGTGTGATGGCGCACACCTATAATCCCAGCTACTCAGGAGGTTGAGGCAGGAGAATCACTTGAACTTGGGAAGTGGAGGCTGCAGTTAGCACTGTACTGCAGCCTGGGGAACAGAGCAAGACTCCGTCTCAAAAAAAGAAATCTTTAAAAAAATTAAGAAAGAGGTATGCCATGAATTGATAAAATAAATATAGATGCTGGTCTATTTTATTACGTATAATCACAACATATATATAAATCTATGATAAACTTAAAATTTATCAAAATTTATGCACATAAGCACAGATTGTACATGGTGCTATTTGTAGTTGAGATACATAAGTAAATGTAAGGATACAGTATTATAACTGCATAAAATTAACTATAGTACATAGTATACTACTGTAGTAATTTAACAGTCCCCTCTAGTTATTATTATGATGAGCTGAAGTGTTGTTGGTATTTACTTAAAATACCATGTGACACTAGTCATCGCCACATGTTCAATTTGTATCTCCAGTAAATTATGTACTACAGTAAAAGTGATCTCTCATGATTCTTGCATAGTTTCAATTGCATTTAGTGCAATATCATAAATCTTGAATAACATGATGGTACCCACACAAAATGCCACTAGTGATGCAGAAACTGCATCTGCTGGAGGCAGAAAAAAGTCACAATATTAAAAAAAAAAAGTTGGATGGCTTGATATGTATTGTAGATGGAAGTCTGCAGCGGGTTGCCTGCCATTTCAAGAAAAATGAATCCATCCTGAGGATAAGTATAAAAAAGGAAAAGAAAAAGTTGTGAAACTGTCACTGCAGCTTCATCAGGAGGCACAACATCTTTGTACCTTTTGTCAAATAACTTCTTATATTACATGAAAATTCAGCTTTTACGTGGTTACATGATTGCTATAAGAAAGGCAAACCTACAGATTCTAATATAACTCGAGCAAAAGCAAAATCATTATACTATAATATAAAGCAAAAGGAAGGTGGAAGATCTAAAGCTGGAAAATTTAATGCCAACAAAAGATAGTTTAATAATTTCAGAAAGATGTTTGGCTTAAAAAAAATCAAGATAAAAGAAGCAGCAGCTTCTGGTGACCAAGAGGCAATAGACAAGAGTTCCCAGAAATCACTGAGAAAATCATTGAGGAGAAAGTACATCTGCCTAAACAGTTTTTAATACCGATGAAAGTGCCCTATTCTGGAAAAAAAAATGCCACAAATGACACATATTAGTATGTAAGAGAAGTGAACAGTATGATTTAAGACAGAAGGGACAGACTAACAGTACTCTTTTGTGGAAATGCGGTGGAGTTTCTGATCAGGATTGCCCTTACATACAAAGCTGCTAACCACTAAGCCTTGAAGGGAAAAGATAAACACCAGCTGCCAATCTTTCAGCTGTACAACAAGAAGACCTGGACAATGAAAACTCTTTTTTCTGTACTGGTTCCACTGATGCTTTGTTCCTGAAATCAGGAAGTACATTGCTAGTAAGGGACTGACTTTTAAAGTTATCTTAATATTGGGCAATGCCTTTGGCCTCAAAGAACTCCATGAATTAAACACTGAAGGCATTGAAATGGTCTATTTGCCTCCAAATACAATGTTTCTAATTCAGCTTTAAGATATAAACACCCATATTTTTATATATTTTAATTCTAATTATACAACTTACTTTACTACTAATCTAAGTCCTGGCTTCCAAAAAATTTCCTGCTTGTAAGAGCCATCATAAAGAAAAGCATTCAATCAAACCAAATTAAAAAAAAAATGTACAGATTTTGCAAACTTAACAGTTATCTTCCTTTATAATCATCCATAACATTTAGAATTTCATTGGAAAAACATCTGAAAACAAATACTGCTCTTTTTCATCTTGTCTTATCTGAATCTTTAGTCAGCAATCTGTAATAGTTCTCTGAATGATTAGTATAAGCTACTGAGGTTCTAATATATTTTTACTTTGAAAGTAAATTTAATCCTTTAAAAAATAAACTGAAGGTTATTTAAAAAATAACACTTAGAATTCTTTTGCACAGCTCTTATCCTTTTAATGCTTGAAACTGATAATATTGATAATAAATTTGTGGACTATGGAAAAAAAAGTCAATCTGTAAAATCAAACTTGCAGTTTCATAACTTAGGATAAGAACTCAAAATGACTAGAACCTAATCCAAATTCTATCACTAAATAGCCTTTTGAACTTGACCATATATGAGACCCTAAGGAATATCTTAGGGTCAAGATTTTTTTCGAATAGAAGAGTACCTACCACATAAAGAGTCTGTTAAGGTATGGTTTCAGAAATGTATTTTGAGACTCATAATTAACCTCAAAACATATGCAAATAAGCATAACTCTCTATTATGATCTACTGATCATATAGATTGTGCCCAACATTTTCTTGAACCTGTTTATATTTATAAGACTGTATGACCAGTTCTCTCATTTAGAGTATTTCATTTCTTGAGTGGGAATTTCCTCAGAATTCCATTTTAGATGTTTTCATGCTGTTTAACATCTACTATAGGAACCACCACTCCCCACTCCATCCCTGGCATGACTCAACCACAAACCAAATGTAATAATGAAGAAGGCATTCTTATCTATATGCCCAATTGAAAATATTTTTAATTCATCAAGAATTAAGCCAATTCTCTTCCAGCCTTAAGCAGTATACTCTTAATTCAAGTAATGATAATGTTATCCATTTAGTCACTAATCCAATAGGAGCAGTGAGGTCATCCCTACTTTTCATGTCCTGAAACATGACAACATGCTGCATAGTAACATTATCTTGTCAAGATTTTTCAATTCCTTACATTGCTAAACTAGCCTCTGCCTCAGCTTCGACACCTGTCACCTGAACAACTGAAATGACCTTAAAATATTGAACCTTCATTTTTTTTTTCCTAAACTTTAACTCATCTTTCACAAGGTTACCAGCATCATCTTCTAGAATATAAATGTGACAATTTCACTTAAAAGCATTTGATGATCTATAAGCATTTTTACAATGGATGAAACCCATACACTTAGGAAGGTTTTGTTGCTGTTGTTTTTTTTTTTAACATGATCTTCCTGATTTGGCTCCAATTCTAACAGTTTATCTATGACCCCACCATATACCCTACACTCTATAGAGAAAGTATGCATACATTCCCAAACACGCTGTCCCATGGATCATATTTTCAACTCAGCATGACAGGCAACTTTCTCTCTTTTCACAGGCCTATTTTTTTCTTTTTCTTTTTTTCTTTTATGAGACGGGGTCTTACCCTGTGGCCCGGATTGGAGTGCAGTGCATAGTGCATAAATTATGTATGTTTCCACCATATATCCTGTACTCTTTAGAGAAAGCATGCACATATTCCCCAACAGGGCTTTTCCATGGCTTATATTTTCAACTTGCTTGACAGGCAACTTTCTCCCTTTTCATAGGCTATTTTCTTTTTCTTTTCTTTCTTTCTTTTTTTTTTTTTTTTTTTTTGAGATGGAGTCTCCCTCTATTGCCCAGGCTGGAATGCAGTGGCATGATCTTGGCTCACTGCAACCTCCACTTCCTGGGTTCAAGCATTTTTCCTGCCTCAGCCTCCGAAGTAGCTGGAATTACAGATGCTTGCCACCACACCCAGCTAATTTTCATATTTTTAGTAGAGATGGGATTTTACCATGTTGGGCAGGCTAGTCTTGAATTCCTGACCTCAAGTGATCCACCAACCTCAGCCTCCCAAAGTGTTGGGATTATAGGCGTGAGCCACCATGCTGGGCCTTCATAGGCTCTTATTTGATTAACATAGCTTTTCAAAAATAACTGTAACTCAACTGCCACCTACTCAAGTGAAATCTGTTTCACTGTTCCTTAGTTGCTCTTTCTCAGGAATCCCAAAGCAGTTTGAAAAAAGTGAAGCATTAACATGGTATGAGAACAATAGCTAAGGATTCCTATTTCCTGGAGAGGCAGTATACAAGTGTAGAAGGTAGACTGGTTGACTCAAAAAAATGCTGCAGGCCAAGTGTGGTGGCTCATCGCTGTAATCCCAGCACTTTGGGAGGCCAGGATGGGTGGATTACCTGAGGTCAGGAGTTTGAGACCAGCCTGGCCAACTTGGTGAAACCTCGCTTCTACTAAAAATACAAAAAAACTAGTTGGGCTTGGTGGTGGGCACCTGTAATCCCAGCTACTCGGGAGGCAGGAGATTTGCTTGAACCTAGGAGGCGGAGGTTGCAGTAAGCTGAGATCGTGCCATTGCACTCCAGCCTGGGCAACAGCCAAAATCTATCTCAAAACAAACAAACAACAAAAACAAACAAACAAACAAAAAACTCTGCAGACAGAACCAGAAGTGCAAAGTATAATCCTAGTTGGTCTGTTAACAGGAGGCTCTTGTGACAAGAATAGCAGAGATAGAGGCTGTTCTCCAAAACCAAGTAGAACAAGCCATCCCTCACATGTGGCCAGCAAAGATAGAAGACTGCAAGTGTGATGGTTGATACTGAGTATCAACTTGATTGGACTGAAGGATACAAAGTACTGATCCTGGGTATATCTGTAAGGGTGTTGCCAAAGGAGATTAATATTTGAATCAGTGGGCTGGGAGAGGCAGACCCACACTTAATCTGGGTTGCCACAATCTAATCAGCTGCCAGCAGCAAGAATATAAGCAGGCAGAAAAATGTGAAAGGAGAGACTGGCCTAGCCTTCCAGCCTGCATCTTTCTCCCATGCTGGATGCTTCATGCCCTCAAACATCGGACTCCAAGTTTTCAGTTTTGAAACTTGGACTGGTTCTCCTTGCTCCTCAGCCTGCAGATGGCCGATTGTGGGACCTTGTGACTGCATGAGTGAATACTTAATAAATTTCCGTGTGTGTGTGTGTGTGTGTGTGTGTGTGTGTGTGTGTGTAATCCATTTGTTTGTCCCTCTAGAGAACCCTAATACAGCAAGTATGACCTCTCCTATAAACAGTAATATATTTCATAGTTTAGCAGACACATATTTTTCACATTTTAACATCTCTGAACTTCAGATGTATCTTTCAATTGATGGCATCTTTCAATAGTTGTCAGACAGCTGGCAGTTCTTACATACTTGCCATTGCCTGTATGTGTGGATCAAAGCTCTTTGCATTGTTGTCACTTTGAGGAAATTACATGCATTGTTGGTATTATAAGAATGTATTTAATGAAGTTTAAAATAACTTCAAAAAGTTTATTTTATGAATCACCACTGAAGCAAGTTTCTTTCTTTTTTTAATATATAGAATGACATAAAAGAGAATAGTAAACTCTTTAGCACTGAACAATTACATGAATCCCATTCATTCTTGCCAAGAAACAAATATCTCTTAAGATAAAAGATACCCCAGATAAATGAAAACTGTGCTAGTTTCTGTTTTGAGAAACTATTATATACCAAGCAATGCAACTGCAAATATAAACAGCCAAATTCTTTAGAAGAAAAGCACAATGAAAAAGTACTGAGAGGCTAGTGTGCATGATTCTTGTATAATTTAAAAATGCCAAGTATGGGTGAAGGGGAGGAAGGCAGCAAAACACACTGCCATGTGTGTACCTATGCAACTATCTTGCACGTTCTGCACATGTACCCCAAAACCTAAAATGCAATAAAAATTTAAAAAAAAATCACCAGATTATTTTACAATTTAATTGACAGCTATTTCTTTTCTTTCTTAATGATTTACTTAAAATTAAAGGTGTCTTAGATTAAATGAATAATGAAGTATGTCTTCACAGAACTTGGATCAATTTCAAGTGAAGAGAGGGGAGAAAAAAGGGGTAGAATCTTTTACTAATGATATTTACATCCTGAATTGACAAAACTTAAGCAGAAAATAACTGAACAGGAAAATTTCAGTTTTCCACCATTATAATGTAAAATGAAGAAAAACTAAGAATGTTATATTCTTGCTCAACTACATTCTATGGCACTGAAATGGATTATGAATATACATAAATCTATTTCAAATATATAGTCGTACATGAAAACAAACATAGGTAACCACAACATTTAATGCCTTGATGGCTTTCAATGTATTTGAAATAGGTATGCAACACACACTGGGCTATGCATGCTGCTAAGTTTAATAGGTACAAATATTTTTTAAATTACATTCATTCTTTTAATCACCAAACATGTGTTGAGTTTTTATTAACTGTGAGAAATATTGGTTGGCACAGAATGGAATGATGGGGACCAAAAAATAGAAAAAATACATTTTTTAAAAAGAAAAACATAATCTCCTTCTTTATTACTGCAAAACTACAAATAAAATTTGGAAATACTTCAGAGGACAAAAAACTCTGGCCTAGAAGGGAAGCCTGAATTCTAGTGTCATCTTGATCAGTTATTGCTGATTCTCAAGTTGTTTGGATTTTTGTTGAGGTTTTGGATAAACTAAATAGTTTTCAATTAAGATTAAGAATTGTCTTTTTAGGGTAGTCTTCAAGATTAAAACAGCCAATCACAGAGACTAAAAACTGGGAAAGATTTAAAAGTGCAGTCCAATACATTATTTGGCAGGCAACTTGGTAAGGAGGAGGAATCAAGATTCAAGAGAACGGGCTAAGGGCATTCAGTCAATAACAGGTGCTCAAGAAGCACTTCAGTGTATATGATTATGCTCTGTTACTCCTTATTTTATCATAATCCTTCTGAGTTCTGGAAGGTTTAGTCACTGAAATCTGAAGATTAGATCCTATGTCAAATACTCAGTTTTCTATCATTTACAGAACTTCCACTGTACTAAAAAACAATGCTACTCTGGTTATAGCAATGAATTTCTTTCTTCTACAAATAAACAGACTATAAAATAATAATAAAAAAAAAAACAAGACATTCTACTAGTATAACTATACTCTATCCTGCTTACTTATTTTCCTGGATACCTCTTCTTTCTCTACAAAACTGCTAGTCATGAATAATAATGCCTTAGAATTCATGCCTTCATTCAGTGACTTCAATCCCAAATATTTCCCTTTTACCAGTGGACAAATTTAACCTTCAAAAATATTTTGAATAGTCAAATAGTGACATACTATAAGTTACCTACTAAATATTTATTTTTTTTTCACTAATAAAAATGTTCGTTTGTTTGTGTGTGTACATGTGTGTGAAGGACTGGAAATTCTGATTTCCAGATACAGAGGTAGATGTTATGTGGATTCTTGTTTTCCACTCTCTTGTTGCCTAAAACACAGATGTGATGGCTGAAACTACATCAGCCTTATAACCAACAAAAGACAAACATAAGGAGGTTTGAGAAAATTTAGATCTTGTAATCAAAAGGCCATTGAATTAATACCAGGAGCCAATCACTACAGACTTCTTATGACACGAGAAAAACTTTTAAGTCTCTGTAACACAGGGTTTACTATTACTTGTAGTAAAAAACCATCATCCCATTCTACCCCATAAAATCTTTCTCTATGAGGCGTAGCAAGTATATGGTATTAATACATTTCATGGAAACCTCTGTTTGACTATTTCCCAAGCTTCAAGAATGTCCTACCTCTATATAGCACATGATGACACAATTAAAAACATAACAGACATTTAAGGATAATTTAAAGCTAATACAGATAAACTTAAAGTATCAAAATGGCTATAAATACAAATTCAGTTTGAATAGACAAACCGTTCTAATGCAGTCAAGGGCATCGTCACTGTTCGTTCATCTAAATGAATTTGCAAATATTAGACTCTTGGAGTTTTATTCTTCTCAGGTCCTTTCAAATAAGATATAATGTCTTTCAATTTTAGATAACATACACTGTTTGAGAGTGCTGCGAAAAGTTAACACCTAATAATTGCATTTAGGACTTTTTCTTCCCATAAACTTGAGGTCCTGGTTTTCATGTCGTCCTTCAATCCCATCTACGGTTGGTAATATTCTCCCTCCCATGTCCATTCCTCCCACTTTACACCTTAAAAGTTTCTGCAATCCAAAATAAAAAAAAAAAAAAAAGAGAGAGAGAGAAAAGACTAATACAGCATATCACTTACATGTGGAATCTAATAAATTTGACTTCATAGAAGTGGAGAGATATATGGCAGTTACCAGAGGCTGCTGTGTTTGGGAGGAAGGGAATGGGGAATTGTTATTAAAGGGTGCAATGTTTCAGATACGTAGGAACAATAGATTTTGAGATATACTACACAGCAGGGTGACTATGGTCAATAATAATGCATATTTGAAAATAAATCAGAAGGCAAATTTTCAAGTGTCTTACCATAAAAATGATAAGTAAGTGAGATGATGAATATGTTAGTTATTTCATCATTCCATGTCATATATGTATAGGAAAACATCAAACTGTACCTCATAATTTTGAGTTTTTAATCAAAGTAAATTTTTTTTTTTTTTTTTTTTTTTTTTTTTTTGAGACAGAGTTTCGCTCTTGTTACCCTGCTGGAGTGCAATGGCGCAATCTTGGCTCACCGCAACCTCCGCCTCCTGGGTTCAGGCAATTCTCCTGCCTCAGCCTCCTGAGTAGCTGGGATTACAGGCACGTGCCACCATGCCCAGCTAATTTTTTGTATCTTTAGTAGAGACGGGGTTTCACCACAAAGTAAATTTTAAAAATAAAAAAATTCTGCCATCCAAATAAAAAACAGAAGAATTGAAATCTGAAACTAAAGTAGCAAACATTTTATTAAATAAGTCAACTGCTATATGAGTAAAAACCTGTGATACATCCGTTCTGTGAGAGCAGTCATTTAATAGAATTCATTTAAACTAGATCAACCAAACATTTGCTCTAGAACTGTGAATGTCCAACACAATAGCTACTAGCCACATCTGGTAATTTGAATTAAAATTTCAATTAGCTAAAATAAAATTAAAAATTCAGTTATTCAGCTGCATTAGCAGCATTTCAAAGGCTCAAAAGCCACATATGGTAACTAGCTAGCAAATTAGCACATTGTGATGTCTAATTGTTAATGGAGCAGGCAAATTTTCTCCTGTGGCTCAACATCCACAGAAAAGTAAAACTCGCAGAAAAAATTTATATGTAAGTTTTTTGCTACCTCTTTAATGACAAACACAGCAAAGTTCCCTTTAAGAGAATAAAGATATAAGAATTATCCCACTAGTAACATACCAGTCGACAAACTAAAATAGAAATTTCTAAAGTAAATATGAGTACTTTAATACAATATTATATTCTATTTACTTTGACTAAGATTAGTGCTTATTCTGATACTATGTTATACCCAACAGTTAAGACAGTGTTTTAGAAATTAGAACTATAGTATTTTCACATTGATAACTATTTGAATAAGAACTTAATGAAGGTTTCTCACTAAACACTTATATCGAATCTGCAATATGATTCTGATATACTCATGTTAATAACCAGAAAATATTTTATGGCCAAGTACCACATTGAGCACAAAATGTAATCAACACATACGATACAATAGTATATTTAATGAAGTGTAACAGCAGTAGCCAAAAATCAAATTTAGGGCTTATTAAATTACATACTTGGCAGAAATTACTACAATAACCTGAAATGACAGACATATTAGCCTTTAGAAGCTGTTACCAAGATTGTCAAAATGTCCTCTAGTTTCTATCATTATAAAATAATAATTATTTAAACTAATTATAAAATAATTTTAAAACTTAATTTTTATTTTTAATTATTACAGATATATAATAGTTGTACATATTTATAAGATACATGTGATATCTTGATACAAGCATACATTGTGTAATAAACAAATTCGGGTAATTTAAAAATAATTTCACTAAATCAAACAAAATAGCAAGAAGAGATTGTTTCTAATTATTGTTTCATGCTGTAAAGCATTCTTTTAAACTGTGTTTCTTGAGACTGGTTATAATAATTTATCTCCATTTTGCTTTGAGAAAAGAAATAATTTTTAGTCAGCATTTGTGGCCTCTGATTCCTCATCAGTTTTTCTGTCTGGAAAGCTGAAAACTCTACTAACAGTTTAAGAACTGAGATTTTTTTTCAGTTTTATAATTCTTTTGTGCAAAATGATTCAGCAACTAAACAAAAAAATCCCCCATCATTAACAAAATTAGGATAACAATAGCACATTCAAGAAAAGTTATATTAATCAAGCAGCACAAACTATTTTTTCTCTGATACCTACAATGTTTTCCCCATTTGATTGTATTGAACCTCAGAGGTTAACATGCAAGACATAGTTGGTGGAATGGTGGTTAGCTTCTCAATGTCTGTTCCACCTCAACTGATAAGTCTGATCTAATCATGGTACTTCCATTTTCCTTCCCAGGTCTTAGTTTATGAATGATCTCACAACTTAATTCTGGACAACGATGTGAAAAAATAAAAATAAAAAAACAACTGTGTTGGAGGACCTTGGGGAAACCTTTCTCATTCTTAAGAAAGAGACATAGAAGAGTGTGCCCCTAACTTGCAGTTAAAGTTAACATCTGTTTGTAATTATAGGAATTGCCAGCATGATCCTCTTATCAGCCTAAGAATAAAACCAACACAGGACAATGAGCAGAACCAAGGGAATCAGAGAGTAGAGACACAAGAGCCCTGAGGTTCTGTGCCTGGAGAGGCCTCTATCTGTGACATTCTGTTACATGACAAAATACCCTTCCTTTAGGAAATTTATATTAAACCATATATTGGCATTTCATATTGTTCAATCTAATATGAAGAAACAGAGAAAATAATTACCCCACACATCTTAATGACCAATAACAATGTATTCTGATATATTTAAGGCCACATTAAAAACAACCCTCTCAGAAAGAGCTGACTACAAAAAGCTACTTTTGTAAAACTGTAAGCAAGGAAATTCATTTGCCTCTCTGGAAATGACTTGCTTCCTGTTATTTCGTGGATAGAATTTGGAAAACGAAGAGGAACTAATTTTAAAAACACTTAAACAATGAAGACAGCATCAGTAAGGGATGATCTAACAACAATTGTTAAAAGTTATACCGTAGACTAATTAGATTCTGTACTATAATTGAAAAGGCAGACAAATCATACTACTTATATGCTTTACTTTAGGAGTCTGTATTTCAAAAATTAACAGTAATACAAGTAGTGTAGAACACAGAATGAACAGAATTTAGAATTATCCTCCTTATGTATAAATCAAACAAATATTAAGCAAATGAAATGAGATTAATTCCAGGATACTGCAGATGAAGTCACTTGAACTAAGCCTCAGTTTTCCTATCTTTCCAATGAGAGCAATGGGAACTACTCTGCAAGAAATGTTTTTAATGATTTCATAGTGCATTTGGATCCTAGCATAAAGTCTGATACATCCTGCACTAATGTAGGTATTTATTAACAAGCAGCTGTCACAATCACTCTTACTGCTGTTGTTACTTCACTCTGTTCAGGGCAGAAATAAAAGCTCTCTTTTATGAAAAACTACACCATTTAGATATTCTTTTCTGCTCTTTTAGTTATTTGAATATTATTCCTGCTCTCCCCAGTAGAATATAGGTTCTTTGCTAATTTTTATTCAATAAGAGTCAAATTTGGGTGAAGAATTATAACAAGAGAGAAGTAAACAGGTATAGAAGTAAAGCTAAAAACTTTATTGTTAGACAAGTTAAGATAGATGAAATATGACTTGGTAATTTCAATAAAATATTTACTTCAAGAGTGAATGCTAGACCAAGTCATCATAAGTTTGAGGCAGGCGGGCTCACGCCGGTAATCCGAGCACTTTGGGAGGCTGAAGCAGATGGATCACCTGAGGCCAGGAGTTCCTGACCAGCCTGGCCAACATGGTGAAACCCTGTCTCTACTAAAAATGCAAAAATGAGCCATGTGTGGTGGCACACCTCTGTAATCCCAGCTACTCAGGAGGCTGAGGCACGAGAATCGCTTGAACCTGGGAGATGGAGTTTGCAGTGAAAAACTCTAAGTTTGGAAATCTGTGGAACTGTATGTTTCTTTGTCCTTTAGAATTCAATTCAGTAGTACATTGTGCTCATATATAGAGTTCATTAACCAAATAAAAATAATCATTGTTGTCCGGGCACAGTGGCTCAAGCCTGTAATCCCAGCACTTTGGGAGGCCGAGGTGGGTGGATCACGAGGTCAAGAGATCAAGACCATCCTGGTCAACATGGTGAAACCCTGTCTCTACTAAAAATACAAAAAATTAGCTGGGCATGGTGGTGCATGTCTGTAATCCAGCTACTCAGGAGGCTGAGGCAGGAGAATTGCCTGAACCCAGGAGGCGGAGGTTGCGGTGAGCCGAGATCGCGCCATTGCACTCCAGCCTGGGTAACAAGAGTGAAACTCCGTCTCAAAAAAAAAAAAAAAAAAAAAATCATTGTTTTATACATGACTGTCTTAACCATGTGTTTAGGATGTTTTCAGAGAGTTTTAAATTGGCTCAAGTGTTGTTTTAATTGGAAATGTCACATTCTATTAAGGAAAAAACTTAACTTGAATCAACTTTACTACATTTAATTAGACAGATTAACATAACTTCCATCAACAGGAATACTACTAAACTGATTTATTTATCAAATCATATTGGGGCTTGGGTGTATTGAAATTAATATTTTAAAGTAATTCTATAAAAATCCCAACAGTTCTAAAAAATATCAATCAGGAATATCAGAGTCAGTAAGGGAATCATCCTTTAAGTTCAATGGTAAAATCCAAACTGCAACAGTTTTGTTTCCTGATATTCTTTGATGGCAGACTTTAATTTGCTGTGGTTAACAAATATGTGACTAATATAATCAGTGTAGCAACATATAACACAAGTAACCATAGCCACAAGAGACTTTGCTGTAAAAATGGTTGTAAAACCTACTCTATCCATTGCAGGATATTTGTAGCAATCTTTGCTATTGAAAGCAGATTTATTTATAACCATAACAATGGTAAAAGATGCCACATTTCTTGACCTTTCTATTACTTTATGATAAAGGAACAGTAAAGTAATTGTGTGTATACACACACACACACACACACACACACACACACGAATATACTTTATATATTGAAGTATATTTCTTGTAATATATAATCATAAATATATATGTAAATATTTTTACGTATTTGTATTTACTGGAATATATATGTATATACTTAAATATTTAAATAATCACAAGGAAAATCAGTTATGTGAAAATTATGCACATAATTTACCACTTGTTTTCTAAAATCCAGTATTTTATGGACAAATTTTTTGATAAAACAATTTATAATTACATAAGAAGTAACAGAAAATCTGAATAGCTCTACGTCTATTAAAGAACTTTTCCCATCCAATAAAGAAGTTTATTCCCTTAACAATTTCAGTCATTTGTTCTATCAAATACTGAAGGCAGAAATAACGGCAGTGTTACACAAATTTTTGAAATACGTAGTTGAGTCAATGAAATTCAGCATATTTATTGACTGAAAGGCAAAAAAGGCACTTTCAGTACATGCAGAAAAAGTATGTGACAAAATTCAACACCATTTATGATAAATACTCTTAGCAATCTAGAAATAGTAGGAAATTCATTTATGCTGACAAGCAATATCTCCAAAAAAACAGACAGCTAAACTTCTACTTAATATTGGGGCTAGCCCTATCTGATATCTACTTCCTATAATGCTATGGCAATCAAAATAACTTGATACATAATATGCATATAATCCAGGATGTCCAACTATTTTAAAATCCACTTATTAGCAATCTTAATTCCCTCTGCAATCTTTGGTCATCTTTGTCATGTAACTTAATTGATTTATAGGATCTAAGGAATTAGGATGTTGGTATTATATGGTTGTTCTGGGAAATCCTTGGTCAAGTTCCTCTTTCAGGGCCGAAAAAGATCTTATAATATATATTCACATAAGTATAGACTTTTCTTTTTCCAATTTACTGGGGGGAAAATGGTATTAACCATGACTATCATTTGTTACTAAAATGAGCCACAGTAAGATTAATGTGCAGCTTTCACACAAGATCACTGTAAAATGTTTAATGAATTGATAGCTTAATGCATGTTTAATCTCTAATATCAACATTAAAAAATCAGATCGGGTTCTGCCCATTAAATTAAAAGGTCAGATGGGGTCCTTCTTCAAAGAAAGTAATGGTGTTTGGAATGTATATCTCATTATAGAAAATAAATTCTAATCCACAGAAGGTAATAGGAATTAACACACCTCTTCTCACACCTCTTTAAAAATGCTGTTACATGGTAGAAATGTGGCCACCTTTCCCAAATTACACTCACACTGATTCCAGACCTCTGTGCTTAGACCTTGAAAAAAATAGCACAGAGGTCTAGAATCAGTGTGAATGTAATTTAAATGATGTTTCATATTGTTTCAAGAAGAGAATAAAAGGAAAATAGAAAAACTCTATGACCATTCGTTGGTTCTTTGTGTAGTAAAATATCCATCCTTACTGCTCATTTTTAAATGAGAAAAGTAAATCTGATCTAGAGAAGAGCATTATTCTTGAGTTAGTCAAAAACCAAAAACTGTGAATCCCAACTCAGTGTATCTAAGTCTTCTTCATTCTGTATTGTGGGCCTATGTATATCCATTAGATTTTTAAATGCATGAGATCCAGCATTTTGTCCATTTTTGTGCACTACCGTATGCATTCCAGAGCTTAGTAGAGTGCCTGGGGCACAGGGTAGATAGTTAATCAGTGCTGTTAATGAAAGAATGAATCTATCCCTTTGCTCTGCCCAGTGGGATATCATCTTATAGGCACCTTCAATTCCTTATCATTAGAACTGAGTTCACATTATCTGACCCATTATTCTGTTCCCAGAAATTTACCCTTAAAATATGCCTCCAACAATACAAAAATACATTTGCATAAAGTTATTCATTGAAGTACTATTTATAATTACAAAATGACTAAAAACTACCTAAATATCAAACCACAGGTGATTGAATAAACCATGGTTATTATGCTATAGCCACTTTGGAGTAATATGGAGCTGTAAATTTTTATATATATATATATATATATATATATATATATTACCCTGTATAGAGTAATATGTAGCTCCAAATAGTATCATATATGTTTATATACATGTGGCATAGTATATTGCATGACTTATAGCTACATATTACTCTATAGTGAGTATAATGCATACACATATGGTATGACTTACAAAAATATCAAATACAACAAAAAAAGTATAATAGAGCATATATAGCATATTTCATCTTATGTAAGAAATGAGGGAAACATAAGAAATACATATTTCTGTCAACTTTTACCAAAATAAAAAAAACTACAGGGAAGATAAAAAAGAAAATAATGAAGTTGATCATCTACAAAGGATGAAGTAGGATGAATGGAGTGGAGAGTGGAAGGTACACGAAAGACGGGAACTTTTTTGTGTCTCTGTATATATTTGTATGTGTTTAAATTTTCTGTATGGTATTAGCTTTTGGAAGCATGCTAGTGTTTTTCATATAAAAAATAAAAATAGGAAAGGAAGTGGAAACCTAAAACAGAAAGCAAACTAAAATAAATTAAATTATATTTCAAATGACTACTATGAACACACTGAAGAGGGGTGTGGGAAATAAGTAAGCCAAAGTATTTATGAACACAGTATCTGACTACATACCCTCACTACTGGACATGATGGAACTGTGAGGAGAAAACTGCAAACTTTCATAAATGTTTTTAGACTAAAGTTTTTTTTTAAGCAAAGCAATTCTTTAATAAGCAAAGAAACTCAGAAACTAATTCAGTTTTATTACAAGACTGAAGGAATTAGTAAAAGTATTGAAGCCAGAGATCTCATGACAGTAGAAAAACACAATTATGGAAAGGAAGAACGCAAACAAGAACCCGGTAGAGATAAACTGGGATGGGAGGTGTGAAGTAATAGTATCTAAAGTATGCACATATGTATGTATATGAAAGCAGATGGACACAGGTATATTTATGTATATATACATACATTTAATGGAACTGTGTGCTGAAAGGCCCAGAAACAAAGTCAACCCAGTTCCAAAGACTTTACCTAGTGTCCATTCAAAGAAACCAGGGCTCTATAGAGAAATGCCTAATTTCAAGGCTGAGTCCAAAAGTGCCTAGATTATCTTGTGAGGCTGTAAAGTAAGGTACTTAAAAAAAAAATGGGACCAAGTTACAAGGACAGAAATCATTTTGAAGAAGCTTCCATTGACCACATCTGGAACCATATGTGCACTAAATTAAGTACAGCAATGAATTATGAACAACTGACAGAGAGAAAATCATTACATTTTGATGATAAACAAGGAAGAAGGGAAGGTTTGTGCTTATAGGAGAATGTCAATGCTGATTGGTAAACAGAAAAGAAATAATTAAGTTTGAATTAATTATGTTCTAAGTTTCACAACGAAGATTAGACTAGGCAAGAATTGTGGAATAGATGTTAAACACAGGGAGAAATTTAGATGAGAAATAGGATATTTCCATGATTGTAAAATGTTTCCTTATTAGTTATGGAGGGGAAAAATCATCAACAGAGTGGAGAAATTGGACAAAGCTTAAACAGATGAAGTAGAAATGGAAATCTGTGTTTCCAGATATGATACCTTTAAGAGACAGCATGAACTAAGAAGTATTTCAACTAAGAATGAGGAACCTGAATCTAATTATGAGGAAACATCAGAACATCAGATAAACACAAAAGGAGAGGTATGAATTCTTCTGTATATATATTATGACAGAAGAAAGAACACTTAAGAGAATAGGATAAAATACGAAGAACTAATAAATCTGAAAACAAGCATATAATATTTTGTACTGTTTTTATTCTTGTAAACTTTCTGTAAGTTTAAAATTATTTCCAGACAAGAAGAATTATTTTAAAAGTAATGCATAAATATATGTTCTTTGAAGAAAAACATCAGATAGGTATAGAAGGAAAACTAAAGATGAAAAATGAACTGTTAACCTCTAACTCACCTTTTCACAGCCAAACTTCACAAAATGAGAATTCTTTTTGTTTGGTTTTGTTCTGCTCTCGAATGAATCTCAAACACCTAGACCAGTGCTTGGCAAATAAATAGGTGCTACATCATTCATTTGTTGGATAAATGAATGAATAGGTAAATAGAAATGCACTGTTCCTGTCAGTTTATTTAGATATATATTAAAGGTTTTTCTTATTAAGTAAATTGGGTCAGATTATTAAAAAACTCAAGATGATTTCATTCTTATCCCTGAAACATGCTTTACGATTATTATAAACAATTCTCACTCTTTCACTCTCAAACAGGACACCTGTATCTTGGTTAAGATGGTAATTAAGGAAGGTAATTTAACACATTCCAAAACTGCTTAAATAATTGACTCCTCTCTGCCTTTCCTGCTGTAACTGTAATGCAAGTCATCCTATGCATCTGCACCATCTAACTACTTTTATTCCTTGTCACCTTACTCTTTATCTTGGTCTCCTTCAACCCATGCAAGTCAAAGTAATCTTCAAAACACAACTTTGTAATAAAAGTTTCCCTTGTGCTACAATTTTCAAAATGACTTTTTATGATCTATAGAATTGATGATTAGCACAGATTACAACTGTTTCATGAACTTTTTATTTTTCCATCTTTACTGAGGTACAATTGTCAAATAAAAATTGGGTATGCTTTAAGTGTTTAGCTTGATTTTATGATATACATATACTATGTGAAAGAATCACTGCAATCACACTAATCAACATATCCATCACCTCATGTGATTACCATATTTTTGTGTGTAGCAAGAACACTTAACATCTACTTTCCTAGAAAACTTAAAAATATACAATAGTGTATTGTATTGTAAACTATATTCACACTGTTGTCCATTAAGAAGTTATTCATCTTGCATAACTTACTCCTCTTGCATAAATGAATTTACTCATTTTGCATGACTAAAACTTTGGACCCCCTGACTTACATCTTCATATTTTCCCTTCTCTGTAGCCCCTAGCAATCCCTATTTCTATTCACTACTATAAGCTTGACTATTTAGATACATATAAATGATATAATGCGATATCTGTCTTTCTATGTATGGATTGTTTCACAAAGCATGAATTCCTCCAGGTTCATCCATGTTGTTGCAAATGTCCAGATTTTCTTTTTTTAAAGCTGAATAATATTCAATAGTGTATTATACATAAAATTATATATATTATACATACATATACATCTCATACTTTTCAAATTTATTCATCTGTTGATTTTGGTTTGGCTGTGTCCCCCTCTAAATCTCATCTTGTAGCTCCCATAATCCTCAAGTATCATGGGAGGAACCTGGTGGGAGGTAACTAAAACATGGGGGCGAGTTTTTCCCATGCTGTTCTCACAATATTGAATAAGTCTCACGAGATCTGTTTCATAAAGGGCAGTTCCCCTGCACATGCTGTCTTGCCTGCTGTCATGTAAGACATGCCTTTGCTCCTCCTTTGCCTCCGTCATAATTGTGAGACCTCCCCAGCCATGCAGAACTGTGAGTCCATTAAACCTCTTTTTCTTTATAAATTCCCCATTCTTGAATATTTCTTCAAAGTAGTATGAAAATGGACAAATACATCTGTCAATGCACATTTAGGTTATTTCCACAACTTGGTTAATGTGAATAATGCTGCAGTGAACATGGGTGTGCAGATCTCTCTATGCAATACTGATTTCCTTTGGATAGATATCTAGCAGTAAAATTGCTAAATCATAATTTATTGAGGAATTTCTATACTGTTTTCCCTAACAGCTGTGCCAACTTACATTCCCAAAAAGAGGTCATGTGCCCATTTTAAAATCAGATTATTTGAGATTTTTGGCTACTAAGTTAAATGCATTTCTTATAAATTTTAGATGTTAACTCATACATATATATATATATATATATATATATATATATATATATATATATGCAATTCCTTATAAATGTTAGATATTAACTCATACATATACACACATATATATTTATAATAATATAAATATTTTGCCCCAGTTTTAAAATTTCTTTTCACTCTGATGATCATCTCCTTGGCTGTGCCAAAGCTTTTTAGTTTGATGTAACCACACTTGTCTCTGTGGGTAGCACTGTCAAATGCTTTTTCTGTGTCTACTGATATGATCTTGTAGTTTTTTCTTTCAACCTATTACTGTGTTCTATTGCATTGATTTGCATGTGTTGAAAGATCTTTGCATTCCAGGGACAAATCCCACTTAGTCATGGTGCATCATAATTTTAATATGCTGCTGAACTTAGGTAACTAGCATTTACTGAGGTTTTTTGTATCTCTGCTCATCAGAAATATTGGCCTGCAGTTTGCAGGAGATGCAGTTTGCATCTTCGTCTGGCTTAGGGAAATATTAGCCTCATAAAATGAGTTTTAAAGCTTTTATTCTTCTAGTTTTCAGAATAATTTGAGAAGGACTGGTATTAATTCTTCCATAAATGTTTGGTATAATTTACCCATGAAGTCATACGGTCCTGAAAATTTCTTTGTCGGAATGTTTTTGACTACTGATTCAATGTCCTTATTTGTTACTGGTGTGTTTGGACTTTGAATTTCTTCTTGACTCAGGTTTCATAGATTGTACGTTTCTAGGAATTTATCCATTTTTCTAAGTTATCAAATTTGTTGGCATATAATTGTTCATAATAGTCTCATGCCGTTTATTTTTTATTTCTGAGGTATCCATTGTAATTTCTTCTCTTTTATTTCTGATTTTATTTATTTGAGCCTTTTCTTTTTTTCTTAGTCTAGCTAAAGGTTTATTGATTTTATTTATCTTTTCTAAAAATACAATCTTAATTTCATTTATTTTTCTCATTGGTTTTCTCAACTCCATTTAATGTATTTCTACTATAATCTTAATTATTTTCCTTGTTTTAGGGTTATTTTTCTTTTGCCACTTTCTTAAAGGGCAAAGCTAGGTTGTTTATTTGAAGTCTTTCTTCTTTTATAACATAGGCATTTACTGCTATAAACTTCTTTCCTAGCACTGCTTTTGCTGCATCCTGTGAGTTTTATTATGCCATGTATTTTTGGTTTCCAAATAGCTTTTAAAATTCCCTTTGATTTCCTATTTGACCCAATGATTGCTCAAGAGTGTGTTGTTCAGTGTATTAGTCCATTCTTTCATTGCTGTAAAGACATATCTGAGACTGGGCAATTTATAACAAAAAGAGGTTTAATCGGCTCATGTTTCTGCAGACTGTAAAAGCATGGTGCTGACATCTGTTTGGCTTCTGAGGAGGTACCATGGAGCTTTTACTCATGGTACAAGATGAAATGGGATCAGGTACTTCAAAAGGCAAAAACAGGAGCAAGGAGGAGCAGGTACTACACACTTAAAATAACTAGATTTCATGAGAACTCACTATCATGAGGACAGCACCAAGCCATGAGTGATCAGTCTCCATGACCCAAGCATCTCTCACCAGGCTTCACTTCCAGCATGGAGGGTTACAATTGACGTGAGATTTGGTCTGGAGTTATATTCAAACTATACTTTTTAGTTTCTACATATTTATACATTTTCCTGTTTTCCTGATGTTATTGATTTCTATTTCTATTCTATGGAGTTTGAAAAAGATACCTGGAATAATTTCAATCATCTTAAAGTTGCTAAGACCTTTTTGTGACCTAGCATGATTTATCCCAGAGTGCATCCCATGAGCATTTGAGAAGAACGTGAATTCTTCCGCTGCTGGGTGCAAAGTTGTGTACGTGTCTGTCAGGTCCGTTTATAGTGTTGTTTAAGTCAGTGGTTTCTTTATTGATTTTCTGTCTAGATATTCTATTCATTATTGTAAGTGGAATATTAAAGTCCCCTAAATTATTTTATGGCTGTCAATTTCTTCCTTCAGATCTGTTAATATTTGCTTTATAATTTAGGTGCTCTGATATAGTCATACTAATTGTCATATCATCCTGTTGAATTGACTCTTTTATTATATAATGATCTTTTTTTGTCTCAAGAGATAGTATTTGACTTAAAATCTATTTTGTTTGATATAAATATAGCAACCTCTAATTTGCTTTGGTTACCGTTTACATGGAATATCCTTTTCTGTCCTTTTTCTTTCATCTTACATGTGTCTTTAAATTGAAAATGAGTTCTTAATGAACAGATACAATTGTTTTATTCATGTTTGCCTATCCAGACTGTAATACTATTAAAATGTATAACTGATGAACATATTTTTATTAAATGAATAAATGACCAGCATTACTAAAAGTTCCTTTGTGTGTGTGTGTGTGTGTGTGTGTGTGTGTGTGTGTGTGTGTGTGTGTGTATAAACAGCTTAGCTATATAGATTAATAGACAGATGTAGATATAGATATACAGGATTTAATAGTCCAATTTTTGTTGAGTCATCATCCTTTCTGTATTCCCAAGATTTCTGTTTTCTCTGCATTTGTACTTGACTCTGGACTCTAATTCTCCTTCACCCAAGTAATCCCTCTGTATTCCAATATGACTTTCCTTATTAGGCTGAATCTTTGTTGCCCTTTTTCCCCCATTCTATTTGCATTGGCATTTATTTTACATTCATGTCATTTTATTTATCCAAACCTCTTAGGAAAGGTCTTAACACCTAGTGAGAATAGATCTCAGTATAGATATTACAGCTATATGATCAGACCATAAACAAATAGCCCCCTGAATTCTACAAGGCAGCACTATTTACACAACACTGGAACCCAAACTGAAAACAAAGTATTTTCAGAATACAAAAAGGAAACTAAATTTACTAAGTATCACACACACAGACACACGCACACACACACACACACAAATTAATACAAAAAGCAAGAATGAAGAAGTTAATGGGTCCTAGGGTTAACACCTGGGTGGTAAAATAATTTGTATGACAAAACCCCATGACACAAGTTTACCTATGTAACAACCCTGCACTTGTACCCCTGAACTTAAAAGTTAAAAAAAAGAAAAATAAATTTTTAAGAATTATTTTGAGATGGTATCTATTTCATCAAAACAATGTGAATGTGAGCTATGGGGTAGACAGGAAAAATAACTTCATTAAACAGAACTGAAGAAAATCTGTGTTGGAATATAAACTGTTAAATAAAAGTCTACTTTACTTCTTCAGTTTACTTCACAAGTTTTGCTTCCAGATTCATGGAATGAAACTATTGGAATACTTACCTTCGAGGATGATTGGCATCAAACAATGTGTTATCATCATCTTCATCATCTTGTTCTAAAGGAGTCAATTCCATGTTTTCTATGTTAGTGTCCAAAACTCCATATCTCCTAGTCTTTCGGTTTCTTCTTCTCATCCTATTAAATATAACAAATTAATAAAAATTATTTAATATGGCATAGATGATCCTTAGTTTATATTTATTTATAAATTAAAATAAATTTTCATTCTGTTTCTGACATAGAAAGCACTCAATATCAGAATGGTTACATTTCACATATGCAACAAATTTACCATCTGGGATTAAACTTCATGAAACAAAACCTACTCCTACATGTTTATGTGCCATCACCTGTTTCTTCTGTTTGACATACTCTCTTCTCCCTGTGTCAACTGATGGTGTTGACAAATAACTTTTAAGCCTTAGTTCAGGTACCATACTTCAAGCCTCAATTTTTAAAGGCTTAGGTCAGGTAATTCTTTATTGAAACACCCTGTTCCAGCATTTTCCCCATGTCCTTCATGCTTTCCTACCCCTGTGAAGATGCCCCTCTAAGAAATTGTATGCATATCCATGTTCACAGACTAGACTGATAGTTCACAACTCTAGCCATACACCAGAATTACCTAGGGGTATTTCTTGGAGCCCCATGTTTAGGCTATAACTGAATCAAAAAGCACAGCAAAAAGAATTACATATCAATATTTTGTTGAGGTTCTAAATGTGATTCCAATGTGATATAAAACCACTATCTGAGATCAGAGGTCCTTGCAGTGTGTTTCTCTGGATCAGCAGCATAATAGTCACCTAGGAACTTATAAGAAATGCAAATCTTCACGGCTAGCCCAGACTTAGTGAACAACAAACTTTGAAGATGTGGCCCAGAAACCTGTGTTTTAACAAACATTTCTTATGCTTTTGATGCGCACTCAAGTTTGAGAACCACTGCCTTAGAGAAACTGGAAAGATTCAAGGGTGCTTAACAATCATTATTATTAGCTGTGTTTATGAAATCTCATGATTTAGAGCCCTACTTCCAGTTTGTGTCTCAAATAACTTATTCTTTTCCTTCAAATCATTTACCTTAATTTGCATTCCTATATGCTGATGTATATGTCTATGTGGTGTTTATTCAGCTGTCTCTCCCACTAAGTGCTATATGAGCAGCAACCAAAACTGCTTTATTCACCACTGTATAACCACTTTCTAGTACAGTGATGCATCAATTAAGATGTTCCTCAATTAATTATTGAAGGTCTGAGTGACTTCTACCGTGGCAATCCAAAACCATGACCCTGAAAGGAATGCCTAAATCATCTCCAATGCAATAACTTCAACTCCACACATAGGAAAATGTGTTTCACAAGAGTGTCCACTGGAATTTAAAAACAAAATAGAAAATATTTCAGCAAGTTATCACAAATAAAATTAGTATGCATAAATTCTGATTTACTCTGCATGACATAGTAAGTGGGATAAGAAATACTTAAGCTATAATATCAACTGTAAAGAGCAACGTGAGCCTGTTCAAACATGACAGTGAAGTCCCTGGGGGGGAAAATATCTTGAACAAATACTTGAGTCTTACTAAGCATCAGGTATGGTATTAGCTTCTGGATATAAACTGCCTGGTCTCAGTGTTAAAATTTATAAAATGTTACTAAGTGTGAACGAACAGAAACCAAAAAAAAATTTCAATCTATCATTACCTATAGAGCTATATATATATACACATACAAAGTGATGGAACAGAAAACAGAGTTAAGCATAGTATTTCAAGTTACAAATGTACCCAATAAAAGAGTCAATAAATATTAGTACTAGCAAAAATGAAGCAGTATGAAGTAAAAAGTACTTGTTCTTTCATGGTGAGAAATTAATGTTTAGGTTGTTACATTAAGTATGTGTGTGAGTGTGTGTGTGTGTGTGTGTGTGTTTGTGTGTGCACACACAAACACACACACACCATGTAGACCAGAGGTCTAAACTTACTCTGTAAAAAAATTAGATAGTATTTGACGATCTGTAGGACACATTCTGCTATTTATTCATTTAAATTTTCATTGTTTACCACCCTTAAAAATGTATAGATAGATGATAGATAGATAGATTGACAGATAGTTAGATAGATAGAAAGACATTCTTAGCTCTTAGGCCTTACAGAAACATCAGCAGAAGGAATTTGGCCTGTGGGCTATACTTTGCCAGCCTCTGATTTAGACTCATAAAAGCAATTAGCAAACAAACAAAGAAAAAAATAAAAAATCATTGTCTATGGAAAGTAGAACTAGAAAAATAGGCCGGGTATGGTGGCTCATGTCTGTAATCCCAGCACTTTGGAAGGCTGAGGTGGGCAGATCACCTGAAGTCAAGAGTTTGTGACCAGCCTGGCCAACACAGTGAAACCCTGTGTCTAATAAAAATACAAAAATTAGCCAGGTGTGGTGGTATGTGCCTGCAATCCCAGCTACTTGGGAGGCTGATGTAAGAGAATTGCTTGAACTCGGGAGGCACAGGCTGCAGTGAGTTGAGATGGGGCCACTGCACTCCAGCCTGGAAGACAGAGTGAAGACTCTGCCTCAAAAAAAAAAAAAAAAAGAAAGAAATAGAAAAATATAGGCAGTTAGTTCACTATTGTGCTTTTGAACCATATGATTTAATGATACCTGCATGCAATCATTTGATTTTAAAAATGATTACATAAGAGTGAAACTAGTTGGCAACATATGTTAAGGATATTGAGAGTTACAATTTCTCTTTCCTTTTGTCAGTCTTTTGCTCAGTCTTCAAAGCCATAGGGGTTCCAAACATTCTGACAATTTTAGTCAATGAAAAAGAAGTTAATACCATGTGAAATTGTTTTTGGAAATAAACTAGATTCTCCCAGGTCATACATATCAAACAGTCAATATGTTAACCTGTCATTGTTAGTCACAGGACACGTTGGCAAGTCTTAAAACAAAAAATGATGAACATAGAGCTTAAGGACTTCAACATTTAGCTCATCTGATGTTCTTTTCTACATCCAAAGTTTTTACCATACCTTCAATAATTTCCAATATGTCAATGAGTGGTCAAACTAGTTTGCCTAATAATACTATTTTCCCTATCCATGTATAGCCTAAACATTTGACTGTAGTGGTTTGGACCTTTTATTTTATTCTAGCTTATACTGTTCTTTAATTTAATTGTGTACGTAACTACTGTCTTCCAAAAATGAATCCAAACTATTTAGAAACAAGTTTGGATTGTTGTTTAGAATCTATTCCATATACAAAAATAGAATGTTGTTAGGCATCAAGTAAATGGGTGACGCAGTTCAAATTTAAACGAATTTACTGTTTTAGTATATGTACTGACTCATCTAAAAATGAGTCAAGAATATTGCATATTATTAAATAAAATTTAAATTTGCAATGTAATTTCTCTTAAAATATCTTTCCTCAGTCCCAAGATATAGGCAGTCATAACTATGTGGTCATATAGCTACATGGCCATATAAAAATATCAAATAGAATATAACACACACACACCATATTACTATATGGGGGGATTTATCTCAAGGAAGGAAAAAATAATTATAAAGCTTTCAAATAATTTGGGTGATTCAACAAACACTACTGAAAATATTAAAAAACACTAAGTGTAAAATAAAACATACATTAAAATACACCAACATTTTAAGTAAAAAGGCGTCTTTGTGGGGAGGGATAGCATGGGGAGAAATGCCAGATGTTGGTGAAGGGGAGGAAGGCAGCAAATCACACTGCCACGTGTGCACCTATGCAACTATCTTGCATGTTTTGCACATGTACCCCAAAACCTAAAATGCAATAAAAAAGGGGACTTTGTCTTTCAATTATGCATTGTACATTATTTTTTAACAAAAGAAAAAGAGCTTTAATATCTATGCAATTTTAATAGCCACAGTTCTTTTCTTACAAATGAATCTTTATTAAGCTCGTGACACCCAAACTCATCTATATGTGTCCTGACAATTACATATATATATACACACACATAGTTACAGATATAGATATGCACACTTTTCTACATGACACCCAAACTTGACTATATGTGTATGCACACTTTCTACTAGACATAGTAAATGCATTTGGAAATACAGAAACAAATTTTGCCAGCTTCTAATGAAAATAAAAAATAGGGACTTTATCTACAAGTGTTTACAGAGGAAAGTACAAAAGCCTGAGCAGGCAAAAGAAAATATCTATATGATTACTCATATAAAATTACATTCACTCATCACATGGTATGCTCAGACAAATTATCCTGGTCAGACACTTTCTAGGTATTCAAGTTAATATTCAAATAGCTGCCTTAATATAGATGCAGATTCCTTAATGTCCCAATATATTCAGGTTGGTAAAAACTATTTCTCTTCCAATAACATACACACACACACACACACACACACACACACACACACACACACACATATGTGTGTGTGAAATATATATATATATATATATGTTAGAGTATCAAAATAAAGCTAAACCTCAAAAGTAAGCTTGATAAAATTTTATGTAAAAATATGTGATGACACATAAACAAAACAGAATAAAATTCCATTTCATTTCACTGCTCTATGAAAGGGAGAACACTGATCAATATAAGTTGCTGTAACTTGATATATCTATCTAGTTTGATTTAAGTTTGTTGTAACTTGCTATATCTACCTGATTTTATTTTTTCCCTTCTGATTTTTTTTAACTGAGCATCTGTAGGGTAATATAATTCTTAATTTCTTTTTTAGCACATTTAAAACTAGACTGAGGAATATATTATTTACTATACAGACACATATACTACCCTGTGTGGTTAGACATAACAATGAAACAGAGTAAATAATAATCTATAACTAAAACAAAATTTTTGTTTTGACTAGTTTTAGAAAAAAGTGAACTGGTGACCAAAAATAAATGTAAATTTCTTTTTTTAACCATTGAAATATAAATGAATAAATATTAGTGAATCACAATTGTAGTTGTCTACACTATTCATCCGGAAATTCAACCCAATTGAATATATGACACATAGTAAAAATTCTTTTGATGAAATTGACATCAATCTCATCTTTATTCCCCATTTACACCACCCAATCCATCAGTTGTCAGTCCGACTTCTTCAAGAATCAGACACTAATAAGGAATGTGTTTGCGTGTTACAGCTTGAATTAATGTGTTTGCGTGTTACAGCTTTCCTCCAAAACTTCATATGTTGAAGTCCTGACCTCATTTAAATAGGATCTATTTTGAGGTAATAGACTTCATAGAGGTAATCAAGTTAAAATGAGATTATGAAGGCAGGCCCTCATCCAAGATATCCTTATAAAAAGGAAAATTTTGGAGATAGACATGCACACAGGCAGAATGCCATGTGAACATGAAAATGTCATCAAAAAGATCAAGAGAGGCCCAGAAGAGATCCTTCCCTCACAGACCTCAGAAGGAACCAGCCCTGGCAGTACTTTGATTTTGGATTTCTTGCCTCCAAAACTGTGAGACAACAAATTTCTGTTGTTTAAGCCACCCCACTTGTGGTACTTTCTTGCAATGGTTCTAACAAATTAATACAGAATACAAGAGATGTATTAGAGAAGGGCCTGTGGAGAATAAAGAGACAAAAGGAAAGGTAAGGAGATCCCATAAAGGGTGATATAGGTCTGACACCTATGAAAGAGTGGAAAGGAAGGAGGACCAGCTAGAAAGAGCTGTAGCTTGCAGTGCACTTCTGAAAGAGTCTTGACCAGGCCAGTGGCATGCCTGTAAGCAAAGGTTGCCCATTAGAGTAGTTCCCTGTTAGTGAGGATGGCCAGGCTCTGCTCTACTCAGTCATTGGCTAGGGGCAAGCTTAGGAGTTACTACCCTGGCATGAATGCTGTGATGGACCCAAATCTGTGACAGCAGGAGGATATCAACTAACTTTACTTCCTGTAGCATGTTCTCTTGAAAGGAGGTCTGATCTGTGTATCTCCATGGCTGCCGTAATCACAAGGAACTATTGATTGTACTTCCTAAGAAACATTTAAATTCATTTATATTGCTTCACCATACCACTGCTACCTATCATGTCTTCCTCTGTTGACTAAAATAGTTTCCTAATTCACTATCTCTACCTACTGTGGTCACTCAATAACATTCCCTTCATCCTCTAAAACCTTCAGTGGTTTCCTATTATTCAGCATCAAGTAATGAGTCTGTAATATATGGCCTACATAGATGATCACAGGATGGTTCATACTTTTCATCTTTAGCCTCACCTTGTTCTTCACTCCACATTCCACTCCAGGTTCTCTACTTCAGCCACAGAGCCTTTTCTCAGTCCCTCATGATGTCCATGCTTTCTCTGCCATTGGCCTCACACTCTTCTCCCACCTACCATAATACTGCTATGTGAATGCCTGTTCATCTTTCAGCTGTCAGCTTAAATACACTTCCTCGCAAACCCTCTTCTGTTCTACCTAGCTAGATCACAGACTTCTACTATTGGCTTCCACTGAACCTATGTACGTGTCCTTTAAAGTGCTTATGAAAAGTTCATTTGTATACTTATTTAAGTAACTATTTGTCATCCCTACTAGACATTTGGTTTTGTGAGAGCAGGAGCTATATCTGTTCTTATTCACCACAGTAGCCACAGCACACAACTTCTGCCATAAAGTCAATGACTGATAAATATTGCTAAATAAATTGACTAAAATATATATACAATATGTCTTCTATTTTCTCTGCATTAAAAAAGATGTCTAAAATTGTATATATAAATCACCTTGGAATAAAAGAAGCCTGAAAGAATATTTCCAGATACATACCACAACAAAATCTAAGGAAGCTAGTCAAACTTTAAATCCTAATATAGACCTTTGGAGGTCAACAGTTTTCTGACTCAGGACGAAAAAAAAGTACTAGAATATTTAAATATATTAAACATGTACTCACATCAGGAGTTCTAAGATTTCATTTAGAATGTTTTAGGTTTGGTCATAATCTACCCTAACTAGAATAACTAATATTTAGCTTTTATCCTATGCTGAGTAGTTTTATTTTTGTCCTTTGGGTGTGTAAATTTTCCATATTCTATAAACACAGTTTTCCTTCATAAACACTATGAATAACTGAAGCTTATTATTTCAAAAGCCAAACGGGATTTTTGTTCTAATTTTAACTACTCAGCATTCTATATGGAGCCATATTCAATGTTAAAAATAGTCCTGCCTTCTTATACAGAAGATAATGAGATTTTTTAAAAAGTCTCTTTTTAATGTCTCGGGATCATTATAATTAGTGACCTTGATGTAAACTCTCGGGAACTATTAAAATGTATGTGACTCTATGTTGCAGTTCACAAACTACTGTATTTTGAATTCCTTTAGCATTTTTTTTCATTATTTTTTAAAGCGCTTTCTATTAGCCTGACAGTTATCAAGCTCTTTCTCCTACCACAATCTTGACCACATGCATCATTAAGTAGAAGCTTCCTCCAACGAGGCATCCTGCTACGGCTGAATTCCAGTAAAATGCTCACTGCTAACACCCGAAAGTAAAAAAAAAAAAAAAAAAAAAATATATATATATATATATATATATATATCTATATCTATATCTCAAAAGCATGTTCATGCATGTTCAGAACACTGCAACCTTGTTTTCCTTGATAGATAACTTTTCTCTCCCAACTCCTTGTAATTAAGTACGTACAATCAGTTCCTGTGCTTAGATTTGTCTCCTGTTTGAGGGTATACTGGCAAACACCCCCAGGTAAAGTAAATCCTAAATCACTGTTACATAGTTTGGCTTTGAAGTATTCCATATAAGAGTAGATAGCACAGTTTCCTTGTCACCTCTCCTCTTTGTCTTTACATGGATTTCTTTGTTTTCCCTTTTAGGCCCTAAATCTCAGGATGTGACTCTTGATAATTCTTCTGACCTCCATTTCTAAAAGTTCAGCATGGATTTATTTCACAATCAACACTAAAGTCCTATCTACAGTTCAGTACACCAAGATTCATCCTTTGTTACCTCTCACTGGTTATATAACTAACATTTTCTGAATTATCCTATAATCTCCTTTTATTCCCCTTAAACTGATGCTGTCTACAGCCCCATCAGATCTACCATATTGCTAATTATAGCTTTAGCAGTCAGATACCACACAGATATACATATAGATAAATATACATATATAAAAATACATACAAATTTAAGATATAAATGATACAAGTTTATACATATTTATAATGCATAACATTATTTGTATATATATTTAAAGCTTCTATTTTATAAGTGAGAAAATTAAAGTATAAAAATAAAAATAATAATAGCAATGACTTATGAGATCGAGTTATTAAAAACATTATAGCAAAACTCCACAGATAAATTAGAATTGCAAATCTAGATACAAAAACATCTGATAATGAAGAGCTGATGTTTTCTGTGCATGCACATATGCCAGGCATTGAGCTAAACAGCTCATAAACACTATCTGATCCTCATAACAATACTACAGGTTAAGTAGCCTCATTTCATCCATAGAAAGGTGGAAATTACAGAAAATTACATTTGGGACATAACTGTCCCAAATGCAGAGCTAAGATTCATACATAAGTAATTTGACTACTGAGTCTGAGTTTTAAAACATTGAGACAAAAGGTATTCCTAAGGAATCTAAGTAATTTTAATCAAGGTCACAAAAGTAGTTGACAAAACAGTCTGCTGACCCTCAAAACAACTATCTCACATTATACCAGACTAGATAATTGTTTTAGTTGAGCTATATTGACTAGTTCATCCTTATGTGATAAAAAATAATAACTTGGCAGCTACTTGCATTAACAAGTACGATTACATTGTTTTGATTAGTTGTTGTTCTGATGCGTCTCTCTCTTAATTTTGATCAGTGTAATAGAATCTGCTTTGTTTAGAGGCAACTTTCTTCTGGCTTAACAGAAACATGATTTTGTTTAGAGAGCAATTGAGCCCAGCCCTAAGGAGTACATAATGGCCATAATAATCAATTCAAACCAGTCATGAAAATATAATTTTCCTTTTGGTAGTCATTGTCTAGGAGTAAGCAGATGAAGCAGTTCAGACAAATGAGATAGAAGGGGATGCCTCTGGTAATGGGGTTTCCAGAAAAGATTTTTCTCCCTGATTAAAAAACAAAACAAACAAAAGCATAGAGAAGGCCTGTTTCAGGGTCCTTTATCTCTTTCCTGCTTAAGATACTATTGTATACTAGGGTCTGAGAGACTGTTTGTTATGATTTCAGTTGTTTTGCATTTGCTGAGGAGTGCTTTACTTCCAATTATGTGGTCGATTTTAGAGTAGGTGTGATGTGGTGCTGAGAAGAATGTATATTCTGTGGATTTGGGGTGGAGAGTTCTGTAAATGTCTATCAGGTTTGCTTGTTCCAGGTCTGAGTTCAAGCCCTGGGTATCCTTGTTAATTTTCTGTCTGGTTGATCTGTCTAATACTGACAGTGGAGTGTTAAAGTCTCCCACTATTATTGTGTGAGAGTCTAAGTCTCTTTGTAAGTCATTAAGAACTTGCCTTATATATCTGGGTGCTCCTGTATTGGGTCCATATATATTTAGGATAGTTAGCTCTTCTTGTTGTATCCATCCTTTTACCATTATGTAATGTCCTTCTTTGTCTCTTTTGATCTTTGCTGCTTTAAAGTCTATTTTATTGGAGACGAGAATTGCAATTCCTGCTTTTTTTTTTTTTTTTTTGCTCTCCATTTGCTTGGTAAATCTTCCTCCATCTCTTTATTTTGCAATCAAGTTAGAACTCAGAATTCAGAAACTAACTCAGAACTGCACAGCTTCATGAAAACTGAACAACTGGCTCTTGAATGTTGACTGGATAAACAATGAAATGAAGGCAGAAATAAAGAAGTTCTTCGAAACCAACGAGAACGAAGACACAACATACCAGAATCTCTGGGATATATTTAAAGCAGTCTGTAGAGGAAAATGTATAGCAATAAGTGCCCACATGAGAAGAGAGGAGAGATCCAAAATTGACACCCTATCGTCAAAATTCAAAGAGCTAGAGGAGCAAGATAAAAAAAAAAAAACCTCAAAACCTAATGGAAGACAATAAGTAACTAAGATCAGAGCAGAAATAAAGGAGATAGAGACACGAAAAACCCTTCAAAAAACTCAATAAATCCAAGAGCTGGTTTTTTGAAAAGATCAACAAAATAGACCACTAGCCAGACTGATAAAAAAGAAAAGAGAGAACAACAAAATAAATGCAATAAAAAAAGATAAAGAAGAAATCACCACAGATTCCATAGAAATTCAAACCATCATCAGAGAATACTACAAACAACTCTATGCACATAAACTAGTACACCTGGAAGAAATGGATAAATTCCTGGACACCTGTGTCCTCCCAAGCCTAAACCACGAGAAAGCCAAAACTATGAATAGACCAATAACAAGGTCTGAAGTTGACAGCAATTAAGAGCCTACCACACACAAAAAAGCCCAGGTCCAGACGGGTTCACAGCCGAATTCTACCAGACACACAAAGAGGAGCTGGTACCATTCCTTCCGAAACTATTCCAAATAATCCAAAAAGAGGGAATCCTTCCCAGTTCATTTTATGAGACCAATATCATCCTGATACCAAAACCCAGCAGAGACTCAACAAGAAAAGAAAACTTCAGGCCAATATCCATGATAAACATAGATGCAAAAATCTTCAATAAAATATTGGCAAGCCGATTGCAACAGCACATCAAAAAGTTTATCCATCATGATCAAGTAGGATTCATCCCGGAGATGCAAGGCTGGTTCAACATACGCAAGTCTATAAACGTAATTCACCACATAAACAGAAAGAAAAACAAAAACAAAATGATTATCTCAATTGATGAAGAGAAAGCATTTGACAAAATTCAACAGCCCTTTATGCTAAAAACCCTCAATAAACTCGGTATTGATGGAATGTATCTCAAAAGTAGTAAGAGCTATTTACGACAAACCAACCGCCAATATCATACTTAATGGGCAAAAACTTGAAGCATCCCCTTTGAAATCTGGCACTAGACAAGGATGCCCTCTCTCACCACTTCTATTCAATATAGTACTGGAAGTTCTAGCCAGAGCAATCAGGCAAGAAAAAGAAATAAAAGGTATTCAAATAGGAAAGGAGGAAGCCAAATTGTCTCTATTCGCAGATGACCTGATAGTATATCTAGAAGACCCCAATGCCTCAGCCCAAAAACTCCTGAAATTGATAAGCAACTTCAGCAAAGTCTCAGGATATAAAATCAATGTGCAAAAATCACAAGCATTCCTATTCACCAATAACAGATTTAGAGCCAAATCAAGAATGAACTGCCATTCACAATTGCTATAAAGAGAATAAAATACCTAGGAATACAACTTACAAGGAACGTAAGGGACCTCTTCAAGGAAAACTACAAACCACTGCTCAATGAAATTAGAGAGGACACAAACAGATGGAGAAACATTCCATGTTCCTGGTTAGGAAGAATCAATATCATGAAAATGGCTATACTACCCAAAGTAATTTACAGAATCAATGCTATCCCCATCAAGCTACTATTGACTTTCTTCACAGATGGAAAAAAACCACCTTGAACTTCATATGGAACCAAAAGAGAGCCCACATAGTCAAGTCTATCCTAAGCAAAAAGAACACAGTGGGAGGCATCACACTACTGGACTTCAAACTATACCATAAGGCTACAGTAATCAAAACAGCATGGTACTGGTACCAAAACAGAGATATAGACCAATGGAACAGAACAGAGGCAAGAAAGCATATCTACAACCATACAATCTTTGGTAAACCTGACAAAAACAAGCAATGGGGAAAGGATTCCCTGTTTAATAAATGGTGTTGGGAAAACTGGCTAGCCATGTGCAGAAAGCAGAAACTGGACCCCTTCCTGACACCTTACACTAAAGTTAACTCCAGGTGGATTAAAGACTTAAAACATAAGACCTGGCACCATAAAAACCCTAGAAGAAAATCTAGGCAAAACCATTCAGGACATAGGAGTAGGCAAGGACTTCATGACCAAAACACCAAAAGCATTGGCAACAAAAGTCAAAATAGACAAATGGGACCTAATCAAACTCCACAGCTTCTGCACGGCAAAAGAAACAGTCACTAGAGTGAATCGGCAACCAACAGAATGGGAAAAAAATTTCTGCAGTTTACCCATCTGACAAAGGGCTGATATCCAGAATTTACAAAGAACTCAAACAGATTTACAAGAAAAAAACAAGCCCATCCAAAAATGGGCAAAGGATATGAACAGACACTTTACAAAAGAAAATATACATGAGGTCAACAAACACATGAAAAAATGCTCATCCTCACTGGTCATTAGAGAGATGCAAATCAAAACCACATTGAGATACCATCTCACGCCAGTTAGAATGGCGATCATTAAAAAATCTGGAGACAATAGATGCTGGAGAGGATGTGGAGAAATAGGAACACTTTTACACTGCTGGTGGCAGTGTAAATTAGTTCAACCATTGAGGAAGACAGTGTGACGAGTCCTAAAGGACCTAGAAATAGAAATTCCATTTGACCCAGCAATCCCATTACTGGGTATATATCCAAAGGACTATAAATCATTCTACTATAAGGACACATGCACACGGATATTCACTGCAGCACTGTTTACAATAGCAAAGACCTGGAACCAACCCAAATGCCCATCGATGATAGACTGGTCTGGGAAAATGTGGCATAGATACACCATGGAATATTATGCAGCAATAAAAAATGATGAGTTTGTGTCCTTTGTAGGGACATGGATGAACCTGGAGAACATAATTCTCAGCAAACTGACACAAGAACAGAAAATGAAACACTGCATATTCTCACCCATAGGTGGGTGATGAACAATGAGAACACATGGACACAGGGAAGGGAGTACTACACACTGGGTCTATTGGGGGAAATAGGGGAGGGATAGCAGAGGTGGGGAGCTGGGGAGGGATAGCATGGGGAGAAATGCCAAATGTGGGTGAAGGGGCAGAAGGCAACAAAACACACTGCCATGTGTGTACCTATGCAACTATCTTGCATGTTCTGCACATGTACCCCAAAACCTAAAACACAATAAAAAGTTAAAAATTAAAAAAAGAAGATAGTATTGTGTGAAAATGTATTATTTAGAGCAGAGGTAGCCATCCTATAGAAAAGCAAGAATAGAAAACTACAGAATTATTATTTTTCTGAGACAAAGCATCACTCTGTTGCCCAGGCTGGAGTGCAGTGGCATGACCTCAGCTCACTGTAACCCCTGCCTCCTGGGTTCAAGCAATTCTCATTAGAATAATTTTTGTATTTTTAGCCGAGATGGGGTTTCACCATGTTGGCCTGGCTGGTCTCGAACTCCTGACCTCAGGTGATTCACCTGCCTTGGCATCCCAAAGTGCTGGGATTACAAGTGTGAGCCCCCGCGCCCTGCCAAAACATGGGATTTTTAATCATCCCCCAAATCCACTGGACCTGTTCATACACATGTTAAGTAAATGACAACAACAAAATATTTCCTTGTGTTTAGCTCACTTTTAATTGGATATATTGTTTATAGCTAAATACCTCCTAATCGATAAGGACAATTAACATCTTAGTTTCTCTGAGCCACGTAACTATCCTATGTCACTTAGATGTATGTTTCCTTGTGACACTCTTTAAGAATCTTTCAGGCAGGTTCTATTAGTAATCCCTACACTTTGAACAAACAAATCAAATGTTTGCTCAGCAATTTTCAGTCTAAAATAACACTGACACAAAAAAGCCCATTAACTTTTCATAGCTTAATTTTATATAATTTCCTCAGCCTAGCACAGTTTTCTCATCTCCTTGTAGATCATCATATCCTTTCCACCACATTGTTTCCTCAGAGATTTGGCAGCCCAATTTGAAGAACATGACTGTTTTCAAACTGGGCTCTTTGGTGTCCTAGGTTTCTGTGGAGGTGTAGCCAATCAGTGCAATGTTGCTTTTAGTTAGTTTATACATTAGGATTCCACCAAAAAATAAGGAAAAATTATTAAAACAATGCGCAAGACATGACTTCATGGAATCTGTCATATCCACTGCCCCTAGTTCTCAGAAAAACTGCTCCGCTCATACTTTTTTATGAATGGACAGCAATGGTTATTCATATTTTCTACCATGAAAAATTGCTTATTTTCACCAGTAACTAATATAAGCCTGGGATGAGCACCTTTCTAAACTAGGGCTGTCAATCCCTAGGTTAGATTTGATGTGGCCTAGCCTATAAAGATAAAATAACCCAAATGGAATACCAAGTTTAGGAAGTCAATATGGAAGAAAATACGCACATATATATGCACACATAAACATGAGGCAGTTTTAATGGGTGATAAAGACTAAAGGAGTCAAAACGATAGTATATAGAATAAAGATAATGATGAGTCATAGATCACAAGAAAGCAAAAACTCAGAGAAGCCAGAAGCTATGGAATAGAAAAAAATATACATAGTAAGCAGTGGACAGTGAGAAGGAAATAAGAACAGGCAATTAAAGAGTAGATGCATTTTGTTGAGTATCTGTGGCAGCATCACTTTTTGAAGAATTAGGATAGTTCTGCAATGGTTATCAATGTGTATCTGGTATAGTACATACAATTTACAGGACAACACAGGGAGATTGTGCAGATCAAGCTAATGGTAAAAGTATTAAGTGTGTATTATTTCCAGGCTCAACAGAAATTTGTTTTACTATTTTGTAAGAAGCAAATTTATACCAATGAAAGAGTAAAATATAATCAATCAATCACTTCAAGAACTCACTGAATAATATAGAAGAAATGGCAAAAGTTCTGCAGGAGCTTGGGCACTCTTCCAGCAATATGACCTTTGGTCTATCACTTCATATGGTAGATATTATTAGTGTTCCTCAAATCTTGACCTCTCTCCCCTACTTAGTACCTACTTACTTCCCATAGTAGGCTCAACACTAGGACTGGTCAATAAAACATGAACAGAAGTAACTATGTCATTTCTAGGTTAAGGCATTTGAAAGCTCCTGTGCATTCTCTAGTGTCTCTCACCAAGCTCCAACAATTGTGAAGAACATATGTTGACATGGCAAAACCAAACATTCAAGCCAGCTAAATTGCTGATACCACATGGAGGACAACTGTCTTGGATGATAGTCCAAATATGCAGCTGAATTTTCTTAAAGGAAAAATAAATTTGATTTTAAAGCCATTCAGATTGAAGGCGTTTATTCAACTGTAGTTTGTACTATCCTGATTAAAATTCTTAGCCTTTCCTGTCAGTTTACAAATTTGAAAAATTATCTATTCACCTCGGAGTGAGATAATATCTCAAATGAAATAAGATAAGGTTTATCAAATAATTTTATAAACTTTTCTATAAATATCTATATAAATTTAAGTTGTCTGCAGTATGCCTAGTGACAGGAAAAATGATAGTTCCTTTAAACAAGAATTATAAGTAATAGCACATGGTTATACCTGTCATATTTTATTAACACGTAAAATATATTAACAATGTGAATGTTCTATAGATTTTAGTAATAAAAGAAAGTTAAAACTAAAACTACCATATGAACTAGAGGAATAAAGGTGTGTATGAAAAATTACACACACACACACATATATATAATTAGCATAGAAACATAGAGACAATTTTATCATTTGGATGTTTTGCTTTACTATTGAGATGACTGATGGGTACATAAAATTACAACATAACTAAAATCAAACTATACTATATGTTACCACTTTTACATTACAAAAACATAATGCAGTTCAGCTACACAGAAAGAACTGACATTACATGCCAACCAAAATCTTATAATCGTCAATATCTTCATGTTATTCTATGAATTGTTAACTCTATATTAATTTCTTATTACAGAAAAAAAGGAATATTAAAGAATATAGCAATAAAAATTTCTCCAAAAACACCAAGAAAAAAACGATTTCTTAAGAAAATAATTTAAGTTACTATAAGATTCTCAATTTATGATTGAAGTATTTCTCCAGATCTTTTATGTCATACTGAACAATGCAAATTACCAACATATCTTTCAACCCAATTTCAACATTTTAATATATTTCTCATATTTTAGAAAATATCAAACGAGTTATTTTTTAAATGTAGTCTTCAACAAAGATAAAATTAAAATCAAATGCAATAACATAGAAGAAAAATACTACAATGGGCACTGGAGATCATGACAACAGAACTTTGAAGACTAAGAATAGAGGTCATACTCAAGATATTTAGCTATTTAACAACTGGCAGGGTATAAAGACCACCTATTCAGAATAAATGCTTTCTGTAGCAATCGGTCCAGATACACTGGTGGAGTGTATTCATAGAGCACTACCACCTGAGCACTGCTACCGGTTGATAGCAATGTTCAAATGCTGTTGATTTTGTTTTCAAAGAATCTTTGTAATAACTAACCAGAAGCATCTCAATCTAGGTTCTCCATTTTGTCCTAAATTCAACCTCTATCAATTACAGGGGAAGGCATTTTCTGGTTGTACTCTAATAACCTGAGGACTGCATTCATGTTATATATACAGTGATGAATTATCTGCACATTATTTTGCGTAAATACATGCAAATAATATACACCTGTTTAAAAAAAAATCAATTGACTTTTATGCATGACCATGTATCATGAGTTTTCAGTATGGAATTGGAATGAGTTAAAATGACTACATTATTGCAGGGTTGATATTAACACCTCTCTCACATAGCTACCTCATATTTCTAATCTTTATTTACATGTTTTGTTTTTGATTTCCCATACAATATTTTGGTTTTTATTCCTTTCCTTTTTCTTTCCTCCTCCTCCTCCTCCCTCTCTTTCTTTTTTGACAGGATCTCATCTGTTTCCCAGGCTGGAATGCAGTGGTGCGAACAGGGCTCACCGCAGCCTTGATCTCCTAGGCTCCAGTAATTTACTCCAGTTTTCTGAGTTGGGACCACAGGTCACCACAATTATTATTATTTTTTGTATTATTTTAGCAGAGATGAGGTCTCGCTATGTTGCTGGTCTCGACCCCTGCACGCAAGCAGTCCTCTTGCCTTGGAATCTCAAAATGCTGGGATTACAGGTGTAAGCCACCATGCCCAACCTGATACATTATTGCTAATTTCCTTTTGATATTAATTCAGAAAATGTGAAAATCTACTATTTTCTAAATAAGACATAAAGAACAAACAGTATAGCAGAACCAACTATTATAGTCCACTGGAAATAATGTCATAATACAGGTATTCTCAAAATGGTCTGGTATCACATTGATTTCCCAGTAGAGTACATGTTTCATTTCATCTTGAAAGACAACCAGGAATTAAACAAGAGAAGAAAAAAAGAATGAATGCAAAGAATTCCACTCCTTGAAAAATGTACTTCCAGAACATCATTCTCAGCAAACTGACACAAGAACAGAAAAAGAAATACCGCATATACTCACTCATAGGTGGGTGAGAAAAATGAGAACACATGGACACAGAGAGGGGGTCTACTACACACTGGGGTCTATTGGGGGGAATGGGGGAGGGACAGCGGAGGGGGGCTGGGGAGGGATAGGCTGGGGATGAATGCCAAGTGTGGGTGAAGGGGAGGAAGGCAGCAAAACACACTGCCATGTGTGTACCTATGCAACTATCTTGCACGTTCTGCACATGTACCCCAAAACCTATAATGCAATAAAAATTAAAAAAAAAAAAAAAAAGAAATAGAATTCTGACTACAAAAAAAAAAAAAAAAAAGAAAGAAAAGAAAAATGTACTTCCATAAAAATATAGGGCACTAGAGGCTGGAACACAATATAAAATAAAAAAAAATGATGAGAAGGAATCTGATTAAGGAGGTAATTAAATACTAAACTAAAGAGTATGAACATTATGCCATGAAATGCCATAGAACTGTGTTGTCCAATGGAACTCTCTGCAATGATGGACATATTTTGCATTGTTTTGTCCGATATAGTTGCCACTAACAACATGTGATTATTTACCTCTCAAAATGTGGCTAGTCGGCTGGGTGAAGTGGGTCACACATGTAATCCCAGCACTTTGGGAGGCCAAGACAGGCAGACCACTTGAGCTCACTAGTTCAAGACCAGCTTGGGCAACAGAGCAAAACCAAATCTCTATTAAAAAAATACATTAATTAGCTGGGTGTGATGGCATGCACCTGTAGTCCCACCTGCTTGGGAGGTTGAGGTGGGTGAATGGCTTGAACCTGGAAGGCAGAGATTACAGTGAGCTGACCCAGACATTGTTTCTAAATACATAAATAAATAAAAGAAATGTAGCTAGTGTATCTAATGAACTGGAATTTTATATTTTATTTTTCATTAACTTAGGTTTTGTTTGTTTGAGACAAGGTCTTACTCTGTCACTAAGGGTAGAGTTCAGTAGCGTAGCGTGATCATGACACACTGCAGTCTTGATATCCTAGGGTTGAATGATCCTCCCACTTCAGCCTCCCAAGCAGTCGGAACTTAGAGGCCTGCACCACCATACCCAGTTTACATATATATACATATATATATTTACACACACACACACACACACACGCACATACATATATACATATGTATATACACACACATATGTGTGTTACATACGTATGTATGTACATATATACGCACACATATATATACATATATACATATGTATGTTACATACGTATGTATATACACACATATATACATATATATACACATATATACATATATACATATACATATATATGTATACATATATACACAAATACACACATACACACAATTTTTTATACATATACATATATACACGTATACATACACAAATATGTGTTATTTTATATATATATATATATATATATATATTTTATAGATAGGGTCTCACTATGTTGCCCAAGCTGGTCTCAAACTCCTGCACTCAACAGGTTCTCCCACCTTGGCCTCCCAAAGTGTTGGGATTACAAACATAAGCCACTGTACTCAACTAACGTAAGTTTTTAAATAGCCACCTGTACCTAGTGGCTACCATATTGGACAGTATAGCAATAAAGGATTATAAGCACACACAAAACATGATAGATTTACATCTCAGAGGGAACACCAACAATTCAGTGTGGAAGATAAATTGAAAAAGAGACAGTTTAAGTGGAGAAAAGGTAGAAACAATTGCACAAAAACCTAGTGATGTGAACCTAAACTAATGGAAGGTTAATTGTGCTCACAAAGCAGTTATGTAGTCAAGAAATAGTTAACAATTGAAATGGAAGACTGTAAGTAAATCGTAAGCAAAAGAGAGACATGGGATGGCTCAGGTTTCTCGTTTGAGAAACTGTATAGATGATGGTGTTATTCACCTTATAAAGAGCATGCAACGAGATTTGTCCAGGGATAAAAATGATTGTTTTAAGCTTAAACTTGAAAACAAGTCTGAATCATCTATCCAGTAAGAAGTTGGCTGGCTATACATATCTGTAATTCAGAAAGCAATTAACAGCTTAGAGGAGGCCATTAAGAAAAAGAATTTTTGATGGATCGCCCAGGGAACATGGACAGTGCAAGCAGAAAAAGTTTAAGAAAGGGCCCAGAAAACACTGACAGTTGGGAGGTGAAAGTCTTTCTTTTCCACAAAAATTCAATGGATCTCTGTGTATTCTAGGAACTAGACTGGGCCTTTAGGGGCCAAAGATGAGTAAGATAGAGACCCTGCTCTCCAGACATTAGCTTTGTACAAGAGTCCTAATTAGGAAGAAGAGTTCATGGAATAAGAAATTCATAAAGAAGCTGGGGATGAAATAATCAAGGAGGTAAGAAGAAAATCTCAAGAGATGTCTCAGAAGCCAAAGTAAGAACCAGTACACTGAGTGCTACAGAAAAGAGGGGAAAATATCCATGAAACTGAGACGATGTGGTTATTAATCATCTTTTGCATGAGTAATTCTAGAGTGCTAGAATTAGAAGCCAAATTGCAAAAAATTTAAGAGAGAATGAAAGGTATGGAAATGGGAACATTTCAATGGAGAATCTCTCTCCTGTCCTATGGCAAGAGCTTGATTTATTCCTGTCTTCTTAATCTTCCTTTTTCACCCATATCTTTAATATTTCCTTCTGTACTGGTTCTTTCCCCATTACTGGCATTTAAACAAAACTGTATAGTTCATTCTTAAATGCGCCCCTTTGTATAGCTCTCATCTAATACTTCTCCCTGGCCACACAGTTAAGAGTGAAATGAAATATATCCAAGAAGTAAAGATCAACTGAAAACAGATTCAGTTACAGGTCAAGTTTGTAAAAGATCATGCTGACTAGAGTTAAAGATTTCAGTCTTCTATACAAATATAATAGTTTTTGCTATGCCATAAGTGACTTTTCAACTAGCCTTGTCCAGTGGGAATGAGATTCAAGAGCAGCCTTCTACAAATAGCTTGATCTCTTGCCATATTCTCACAAGTTCAGTTTATTACCACAAAAAGCAGTTGTGCTCCTCCACTAGATAAGCTCCCTGATCATAAATACGATGTCTTAATTATCTTTGAAGTCCTAATGTTCAGAACAGTTTGAGAGATAAAACATTCAAATTTATCAGAAACAGATTTGTGTGGGTTTAAAGGTAGTTCATATATGATAACGTGTCAAACTACTTTACATAGTCCACATTCAGTATTGCCCTACAAATCTCTGCAGCCAGAGTGCCATACAAGCAAATGGTTATTAATATAGTGAGACAAAGATCTCCTCAGTTCTTGAGAGCACTAGGCAGGGTAACAGGTGGAAAATATCAGGGTAGGTAGTCTTATACATTTACCCAAAAAATATATCAATATCTATGTGTGGCATTACATGAGCAAAGTTAGGGAGCACTGCTCTGGCCTCAACACCCCCAACAAATTAGTACATCTTCACTTTTACCTCCTAGAACTGCACACATAACAAATATCACTTAAAAACAGAGCCTTGTGTTATCACTTCACACTGATCCCCATGTCAGTTATGTCATCATCTTGGTATTTTGGCACTTGACCACATAACAAACTAACTTGATACTTCACAATATTTTAAGTGTATGAGTAAACACTTTGTGAAGGGAAGTTCCTTCATTGCAAAAAAAAAAAAAAGTATCCATTACTTGAGAACTTGTACTTGTTAAATGCATTTCCAAGTTTCTGGGTCTCTTTATATATTAAACATTTAACATAAACTGCCTGGCTAAATAAATAATGGCAAAGCAGGACAATTTACACGTTAGGAAAACTCCAGTTTCTAAGGATATATAAACAATTATAATGGAAGTTCCATGAAGGCAGGGATTTTCCTTGTGCACTACTAATCCTCATCACAGAGCTTAGTACTGGCACGTAATAGGTGGTGAATAATATTTACTCAATAAATGACAGTCATTAAATACATAAATGGTTAAATAGTCAAAAGTACTCCTGGTTTTGCTTAAATTAAGTGATTTCTAGGGATGTTTTATAATTTTGAAAATAGGGCTAGAACCATAGGACTTGTAGGAGAAAAAAAAAAAACTCATATTCTTAACAAGACAAAAGAGAAATGGTTATTAAACTCATATGCATAAATCATTACTGACTTGCTTCACTAAGGTGGAAATATGTGTGACCATATTAACAGATGTTTCTTTAAAATATTACCATTCCCTGACTATGTCTAGCAAATCAGGAAAATCTTTGGATGAGGGAAGGAATGTAGGGCATTGAAGTAGGAAACTAAATTATTTCACCTTGGCACAAACATGATAATGAATAAATGTTAACTGATTTTTAAAAAAGTAAAATTTGGAGGTTTAACATCCAACAAAATCATATGTTTTAAACCAAAAGGCACTGGGCACATACTATCTACTTTATTTTTCTCCATAAATAAGCTAGCCATCTTTATGTGAAATATCACTTTAAATTGGTTACTTTAAAAGATTACAGGAAGTGGCATGATGGGTGAACATGTTAGGTAAGTTCCAGCAGGTCCTACACACACACCCTAGGGGAAATTATCTAACCTTGCTCAGCCTAAATTTCCTTAGCAAGAATAATATTACTTACTTTGAAGGTTTTTGCAAGAATTTGAAAATGCACATAAAGCATGTGACATTATATCTGACACATAAATTATCGATTAATAACTATCAGCTATTAGGATGGTAAGTAAAACCTCAAAAATAATCTTTCAATTACAAAGTATGGTTCTTTGAAAAAACCTAATGTTGTGTCTTAGCTTATAGAGTTGGAAAGCATTCAAAGTAACTTAATAATGTGTATTTCCTATATGCTAGTATTAGTAGGATCTGCATTTTAATGCCTTTTCATAGCACCCTTTATGTACTTATCTTTGTGATTATTTGATTAATGCCCCTCTGCTCCTCTATTATAGGTTGTGGAAGCAGAAATGCTTGTTTTGCTCAAAACTGTATCCACAGTGTCCAGTACTCGTCAGCTGAATAAATATTGACTGCTTAAATAAAGGCTATCTCTGTGTCCACGTGTTCTCATTTTTCTCACCCACCTATGAGTGAGTATATGCCGTATTTCTTTTTCTGTTCTTGTGTCAGTTTGCTGAGAATGATGTTCTCCAGATTCATCCATGTCCCTACAAAGGACACAAACTCATCATTTTTGATTGCTGCATAATATTCCATGGTGTATATGTGCCATGGAATATTATGCAGCAATCAAAAATGATGAGTTTGTGTCCTGGGGACTGTTGGGGGGAATGGGGGAGGGACAGCGGGGGGGGCTGGGGGGGATAGCCTGGGGATGAATACCAAGTGTGGGTGAAGGGGAGGAAAGCAGCAAAGCACACTGCCATGTGTGTACCTATGCAACTATCTTGTTCGTTCTGCACATGTACCCCCAAACCTATAATGCAATAAAAATTAAAAAAAAATAAAATAAAGGCTATCATGATAAATTTCATGCTCATCTCCATCATATGAGCATGAGCATCATATTTTCTTGAAATTGGAAAGACACTTGCTAAGAGCATAGAGTTTTTTTTTTTTTTTTTTTTTTTTTTTATAGTAGAGGGTTAAACCAATATACCAAACTGAATAAAAAGTGAAAAACCAGCAATGGCATGGCATGAAAAATGAAATAATTTCCTGCTTTTAAGGTAAGAATCATTATTCAATTATGACAAAAATTGCTTTTATATAATTATCATACATGCTCAAACTAACAACCATCTAGAGTGATTTCCCCCCGCCCCCAGCCTTATACAAAACTGTGGGGAGAATGTCCTACTGAGAGGAAGGAAATATAAGTATTAATTTAGATCTTCATATTTCTTTGTTCTATCAATAAGTAGCAATTATTCTTAAATTTCCAAATCCTTAACACCTACCTGTTCAGCAATATAATGGAGGAAGAGTGTTCATTCCACTTATTCAGTGCCCATCATATGCTGCACATGATGTTCGGCACTGAGGATAAAGGGGAGATTAAGTGTTCATTTTAGGAAATTTTCTTTGTCCCTACCGTGTTCCTTGTACATGTATATATTTTACAGGGAGAATCTGACTGTTCTTTGGAATGTTTACTCAAAAAGGACGTTATTGCTACCCACACATTCATTATAACTGAATTAGCTGAAAACAAAACACTTTGAAAGTCTCCTGGAGTTCAATGTAATAACATTTTACAAGTAGAATATCTTCCATCACCTCGAATCAGTTAAGAAAATAATGATTTTGGCCCATTCTTTTCCCTTGGCACAAATAACCAATTTCAGTGCACTGTCATACATAGTTTCGAAATGGGAGCCAAAATGAGCATTCACCAAAATAATGAAGAAAATGATAATCTGGAAGCAAAAAAGTATGAGTTCTGAACATTGCCCAGACACTGTTAGCATCAGTCAAGCCTTGGATGCCAGGCAGCCAACTAAATGTAGGACTGGGACTGCATGAATGTGTTAGATGCTGGTTAAAGAAAGCAGTTTTTATTAGCCACAGTTCAGAATTTGGCTGTTAATATACATCATGTTTCTGAGTCATCAAATAGAATCTGATTGGAAAGACTGTATCTGTCCAAGTTTTACAACAACAATGACAGATAATCAATGGCAATAAATAGGTGTATTTAAAATTATTAAAAAGGTGGAACCAAAAGGAAAAACAAGCAAGGAATATCTCCACCAAATTATCATTATACCCATAATTTATATGTCAAAGAGATACAACACTCAAGAGGCCATGCATTTTTATAGGAACTACATACAGACAGCATTAAATATCCATTTTATAGGAACTATATACAGACAGCATTAAACATTAGTTATATAGTGAGGAAAATAGTTTGTTTTAATATTCTTTTAATCTTTCTTTATATCACGAAGAAAGTCTCAATTTGGTGGTAATATGCTTTAAACACTTCCAGAACATTTTCTAACTTCTTTAATGGAGTGTGAGCACAGATTTGCCAGCCTTTGTAAACCAACATTATCTAGCTCGAATAATATTGCTTATACCCGTGGTTCTCAAACATTTTGGATTTCTTTACATTCTTAAAATTACTCAGGACCCTGAAAGAACTTACACTGATGTGAATTACACAAATCAACTTTTAACATATTAATTAAGCCAGAGAAAACCTACACATATCAACTGATTTAAAATAATAAGAGTAAACACATTACAGGTTAACATAACTCCCATGAAAAGTAACTATATTTTCAAAAGAGACAAAAATGTAAAAACAATGACATTTAGATTTTTATTTCCAAATCCCTTTAATATCTGGCTTAAGGTGATAGAAGTTGGTACAAAATAGAAACAAAAATAGGAAACAGATTTTTATATTTACTTCTCCATTAAATCCTTTGCAATGTGTTGTTTAGTTGAAACATACAAAGTCATTCCATCTTTACACGGATACAAACTTGTAATAGAAACATTTTAATAGCCTTTTTATATATGACTGGTTATTTCTTTTTCATACTACTACACCAAAACTTGACAAGCAGTTTCTTAAAAGTTAGTTGCAATGTGGAATGTGAAACACTATCTATCAACTATTTGTAAGGCCTTTAACAGCATATATTATTTTGAAAACAATTTTAATACTGTAGCTCCCCTGAAGAGGTCTAAGAGGTCTAAGTGAAACTCCCACCTCTGTGGTTCCCTGGCCCACATGTCAAGAACCTCTGGCTTACACTATTTTTTAACTAGCCAAGTGATGTTGGTTTTCCATTCATGATAATAACGACTTGTTTAAAGGGAAACTTTTGCTTTAAATAATCAGTTAAAAGAAAAATTTTAAATTATAATACAGATCATAATTATGGGAAAAATGTGAAGTAATTTGGAAAACAAAAAACCAGCACAGTCTGCAAACCTATCCTCTACACGTATTTTACAATGAAGGAAACTGCTAAACAACTTTCCTTCACCTTGTCTCTTTGCTGGCTTCTCCTAATTCTGAGGTCTTGGCTCCTTTTGCCAACTCTTCAGGAAGGTGACTCTCAAGTAATTAGGTACAAGCGAATTACTTACATGGCAGATTAAAGGCTAATACTAGGAAACACTGATGGTAAGGAAGAACTTTTCTTCTCCCGAATTTTATAAAAATAAAATATCCATAATAAGGCACCTCTATACTACTATCAATCCACTCAAATACATATTAAATTCCTATTAAGTGGCAGCACTGTACAAAAATTTATAAGACTCACAAACCTACTAGATAGATATCTTCTCTTTAAAGACTTTGCATTCTGATTGGCAAAATTTTGACCATTGACAAAATGTAGAGTAGAAAGGTAGAAGTATTTTACAAGGCAGAGTTGTCAAATTCAAGGGAATAAAGATTATATTCCCTTCAGAGAAAGGGTGCCCTTTGAGGCTGACTTGGGTCGTAGGTCAGATGAAGAGATTTGGAGGTAGGGCGCTAATTTATAAACAAAGGCAGCAATTAGTTGTAGGTTTAAATTGCCCCAAAGGTAACAGGCCTTTAAGACAGTCAAGTCACATTCTTAGGCAGGAACCCCTGACGTTGGGGAACAGGGCAAGGGTAACAGAAGTCAGCCTTGCTGGAGGACATCACTGGCCTGCGCATCTCAGGCCCACGGGGGAGCCCCACCGAGGCTTTGCCTCACCTGACCGTCCTGACCACGAAGTACACCAGCACCGCGCCGCTCACCACCATCAACACTGTCAGGGCCCGCTGGGTCATGGGCTTGTCGCCAGGATTGGGGCTCACAGCAAGGCCGCCACCCACCGAGCCTTCCCCGGCCTTCCCTCCGTGATCCTCAGCCTCAAGCCCGGCCCCGGGGCTGCTATCATTGCCGCCCTCGGAGCCCCGCGGCCCCGCAGCTTCAGCTAGACCACGGCCCGGCTGCTGGGCAGCAGTAGGGCCCGGTGGCAGCGGCGGCAAAGTCCGTGGTCTAGGGTCAGGAGGCCCAGGACCTGGCGCGACCTCGGCTGCCTGTAGCAGCACTGCCAGGGGCCCGCTTAGCTCGGGCAGCAGCAGCAGGAGGAGGACGGAAGCCAAGAGGTGGCTGACACAGCAGCAGCAGTGCGAGGCCTTCATCGTTTCCAGACTGCTCTCTCACCACCCGGGGGCCGCCGGGCCCGCCACGCTGGCTCCAAGAGGGACCATAGGCGCAGAAGAAAATGAAGAAGAGGTTACCAAACGCCAGGGAGAGGCCCGGTCGTGGCAGGTGGCAGAGGCTCTGGCAGCTGCAGCTGCCGGGAGAACCGGAAGTTCGTACATCTCAGCGGCCACTGCTGCTAAGGACGCCTTCGGTTGCTAACTTGTAGGGGCGGGTGCACTCGGTGACGTCAGAGGCTCAGCGCCGAGTGCGCGCAAGGACTTGTCTTCTGGAAGCTTTGCTCTTTTCACTGTTAGTGAGGAACGGTCAAAAATGCGTATTAACAAAGCAAGTAGCCAAAAATAGATTGTGTAATATGTACAGCAACTCTCTCCTGCAGGAACCTTGAGAGAATGGAAGCTCATAATCTGAATTCATTGGTGTCAAACTGCAATAACACATTTAAGCAGTAAGCCAGAGGGGCTTAGTTTCCCTCAGCTTGATTACCAGCCTTAAGCATGTGGGTCCCTCACCTCCCTTTCTAAAGAGCGTTTACTTTAGAAAACTTTGCCATTGTAATTTTTTTCCGCTTTCCTTTTCAGATGTAAATGTTTTTAAAAAGTTGTGGCCAGTTTTTTTGTTTGTTTGTTTGTTTGTTTGTTTACTTCATGGGGCTATTCCTTTGAGTACAATATCAATATTTGGTGAGTTGTGGCCAGTTTTGTAGTTGAAAACTATCTCAAGGTTATGGACGCCATGCCTTTGAAATATAATCAGCAAGGAAGATAGCCATCTCTTTTGTGGGGGAGGATAGGAGCCTAACCACTGTGGGCTTCTCCCTTCAAGTCGTAAAACCACCTCCTCTTGTGGAGGAGAAAATTTACTTTTCCTTTTTGGTAACCTCAAGCAGCAAACTCAGGTAGCCCATGATCTTCCCAACATAGCTCTTAAAAACTCTCCACTACTGTTTTTTTTTTTTTTTTTAAGTTGAGCTTAGAAGAGTTCTATCCCCTTTCCCGACTGCCAGTAATCTTCAATAATGTCTTCCTTGCCTGTTTGACTTAAGTAATATGGAACTTCGATTTGTGCAAATAACAAACGAAAAATCTGAACAAAATCAGAAATTAATATTTGCCAACTTATTAAAATGTGTTTATTCAACAAATTGTTTAGAGTTCCTACTCTTATTTATTTAGAGATGGAGTTTCGCTATGTCACCAAAGACGGAGTGCAGTGGCGCTATCTCAGCTCACTGCAGCCTCTGTCTTCTGGGTTCAAGTGATTCTCCTGCCTCAGCCTCCTTACTAGTTGGGATGACAGGCATGCGCCACCACACCCAACTAATTTTTATATTTTAGTAGAGACTGGGTTTCACCATGTTGTCCAGGATGGTCTGGAACTCGTGACCTCCAGTGATCTGTCCGCCTCAGCCTTCCAAAGTGATGGGATTACATTCTGATTATTGAGTAGTGAACAAATGTGACTGATCCTTGCTTCACAGAACTTAGGTTCAAGTGGTGATAATAATCACACTAATTTTGAAATCTGAATTGTGTTTTTAAAATGAAACATACAACCTATACTACAAATTTTGTAAACTGCTCTTTTAGGTAGAGTAGACAGGATGGTATATCTTTTAGCTGCTTTCAGGGAGCAGGGTGAAGCAGTTGCTTCTGTCTGGCAGAATTGCAAGGATTAGGAATCTTAATGTTGAGTTTCAGTGTAAAGAAGCTCATTTGTGGTACACCCTACCTAATGTCAACTTCCAAATGGCATTTATCAGTAATAAAGTAGCCCTGGTGATTTCCCATCTTGCTTAATCAAAACTTCATTCCACATTACAAATGAATAGAGTTCGTATTTAATGCCTCTCCCCGTCCCCGCAAAAAATGGAATAGAGTTAGAATTTAATGCCACCTCCCCAAAATATCCAATATCCAACTTGTCAAAAAAAGGAAAGAAAAAAAGAAAACGTGCATTATCTTTTCTTGTTTCCAAAATCTGATTTTGTCATGTGTTCTTCATCATGATTAATGGCATTATTCTCCCAGATGTGCAGGCATAAAACCTTGATATCATTCATTACCCCAAATTCCTATCTGCAGCAGTCCTTGGCAGTAACTGGGACATGCAAAGTGCTAAATGATTCTGAAATCTTAGAGTCAAACTATTGTTTCCAGATGATTAGAGAAAGGCATGTTCTAATGTTTCTCAAAATGTAGCTCTCAACCCAAAACAAAATCAGAAAGGCAATTTGTTAAAATTGAAGATTCTGTATCACTATTTCAGAAATTCTAGACAGAATTTTTGGAAGTGGGGACATGGACTATATATGCATTTTTAACAAACTCTTGGAGTGATTTTCAGGTACACTGAAATTTAAGAATCTCTTTCCTTTCCCTTACTGCCTGCTTTCAGGTATATTCATATCCTGTCAATTTCCCTAACTTTTTCCCCGTTAATCCATTCCTATAGGCTTCTAGAGCTCTTAGGGCTACATACTAACCTGTTTGGTGTCCAGCGCTTTCTACCTTCACTTAAACTGGCTATATTACTGCCAAGATAAACGTTTTAAGTTCAGATCTCTCTTCCTATAGCAACCAACCAACTAAACAACAACAAGAAGAAACAGATTTTTCAGAGATACTGAATTTTCAAGAAAAGTGATCTTAAGCAGGCAACATATCTGGAAGTTATTTTGCTCTTTTTATAATACCGTATTATTTGTAAAACATCATTGTATGATGACATCGTGAAGCCTGTCATAGGAATGAAGAAAAATTTTCCTAGGAGAAAATATTCTGTTTTGCTTGTGTGATACAAAGTACAATTTTGAGCACAAATGTCGATTTAAAATATCTTTCAAAATAAGTTGATTTTTTATGAATTTTTCTCTTAATTTTAATATACTTGTTCACTTACTTCTTATCGGTTGGCTTGCAAACAAGTTACCAAACACAAGAGATAAACATATGAGGGAAAAAAAAATTCTTAGAATGAGAACTTTGTGTCAAGTTACTTAAACTCATCTGCATACTGGGAAAAGACTAACAGAATTCTAAAGGAAAGCAGTAACAGCTGACAGAACAAATAATGTTTCATGAAAATATACTTAAAAACTATTGGCCTGCTGAGTAAAAGCTGAACTTTTCATTCCTGTATTGAATAATGATTGTGAATTCTAGTTGAGTACTTAGTATGTACCAGATATTGTGCTTTCAAATATTAAATGATTAACTTGTTTAAGCCTCAAAATACCCCATAATTTTTCTTACTTTACAGTTGAAGAAACTGAGACACAGGGTAATTGATTTGGCCAAAATTCACATGATTATTAACAATAGAACTGGATATTAAACTCTGATAGTCTAGTTGCAGAGACAGATTATTAACTGCCACATTATTATATTCTCCTAGTTAAGCATTTCCATGATTTGATCCTAGCTGCTTAATCAACTATTGCTAGAATAATGTGGCATAACCAATAACCATAGAAATATCAGTGGCATACAGCAGATCAGCATTTATTTCTCCCATGTTTTTGGCCAAGCTGGGGTTGACTAACTTAAGCTAACCTTGGCTGCGTTTGGTGCCAGGCTATAGGTTTAATTAAAATTTATTCCAGATATCTCACAGTCTCCTAGGATCAGAGGACTATCAAAGATACTAAGGACTTGAAACTTTGAATTTCACAATTTTTATCTTTTTAAAAAATATTTTTTACTTTAATTTTTTATTTTCATATATTAAGGGATACAAGTATGGCTTTGTTCTATGGGTGTATTGTGTAGAGGTGAAGTTTGGGCTTTTAGTGTACCCATCACCTGAGTAGTGTACATTGTACCCAACAGGAAGTATTTTAAACCTCACCACCCTTCCTCTTCCACCTTTTTTTTGTTGTCTTCAGTGTCTATTATTCCACTCTGTATGTCCCTGTGTACTCACTGTTTAGTTCCCACTTGTAGGTGAGAACATGCAGTTATTTCCTTTCTGTATCTGAGTGATTTCACTAAGGATAATGATCTCTAGTACCATTCTTGTTGATGCAAAATACATGATTTTATTCTTTTTCTTTTCAGCTTAGTGGTATTCTATGGCCCTCACACACACCCCCGCCACAGACACATATCAAATTTTCAGGTGGCATACACACACATACCCCCTACACATATGACATTTTTAGATGTCAACTTAGAGCTTTGCTGATGTGGCCAGAAAGTGTGGCAGACTGCCTTATGACTATGGGTGTAAAGCAGCTACCATACCCTTAGAAGTTACTGGGGATATTCATGTAGTGCTCAATACAGATTTGGTCCACTGAAAGAAGGAATAAATGAATGAATTATTCACATCAAAGCACACAACATGTTTTTAAAGTGTTTATCAAAAAGCTTAGAATAATACATTCTTAGAATGGGATTATTTTTTTCTCTGGTGACAAGTAAAATAATTTTTAACATAGTGTCTTATGATCAGCATCATTCTTGAATACGTACCTTTTTTTCTTTCCATCCCATATATGGGTTGGAAAGTCTTGGCTTCAGATTAATCAGGAAGCCTTTAAATTACAGAGTTTGCTTTTCATCTTTCTTCTGCTGCTATGAGAGAAGTGAATACTAGTAATCACGTAACAGGATGTTCAGTGTATGTTTCTAGGATTGGCGTATTTATTAGTATCCTCTTGTCATTCATGATTAACAGAGATGTTGTTAAACAAAACATAGGAACAATGTAGATATTAACACTGGAATTCCCAGTTTCTATTTCCTTTAGCTTATTTTCTTTAAACGGGTGATATTTTCTTACATATATCTAATTAGCCATATAAAAATTTTATTCATAGTTATATATATATGTATTCTGCAAACTTTTCAAAGCTCTTTTTAAAAATTTTTAATTGACAATAATTTTACATTTTTATAGTGTACAATGCGATGTGTTGATACATGTATACATTGTGTAATGATCAAATCAGGGTAATTAGCATATTAATCACCTCAAACATTTGTCTTTTTTGTGTGTTGGGAGCATTCAAATTCCTCTCTTCTAGCTATGCAGAGATATTCAAAATTACAATTAGAAAGAATAAGTTCTGATGTTCTATTGCACAGTGGGTTGAATGTAGTTAACAATATGGTATTGTAAATCAAATAAATCCTTTTCTTGAGGTTGTAGGACACTAGGCTAGGATGTTGGCCAAGAGTTGTGTATGTATCTTCAATTTCAACCTAAGTCAAAAAATAAAAAATAAAACAAGAAGTATACCAAAAAGCTATGGCTGATTGAATAAGCAGGTCAGTTATGCTGGGTAAACATCTAAACTACATCATGTGCTTGGAGAATGTTTTGTGTGCTGATGAGAAGAACGCATATTCTGCACCTCTTCATTAGAGTGTTCTATAAATATCTGTTAAGTCCATTTGTTCTGGAGTGCAATTTAAGTTCATTTTTTCTTTGTTGACTTTCTGCCTTGATGATTTGTTCAATGCTTGTGGAGTGTTGAAGTATTCAACTAATATTTTGTATCTGTCTGTCTCTTTTTTTAGATCTAGTAGTAATCGCTTTGTGAATCTGGGAGCTCCAGATCTAGGTGCATATAGGTTTAGAATTGTTATTTCTTCTTGTTGAATTGATCCTTTCATCAAGTTATAATGGTATTTGTTGTCTTTTTAGATTAAATCCTTTTTTAATTTTTTTTTTTTATTTCAATAGGTTTCTGGGGAACAGGTAGTGTTTGGTTACATGAATAAGTTCTTCAATGGTGATTTCTGAGATTTTGGTGCACCCATCAACCATGCAGTGTACAGTATACCCATGTGTAGTCATTTATGCCTCCCCACCTGCACCCTTTCCCCCACAGCTCCAAAGTTCAATGTATCTTTCTTTTGCCTTTGCATCCTCATAGCTTAGTTCCACTTATTAGTGAGAACATACAGTGTTTGATTTTCCATTCCTGAGTTACTTCACTTAAAATAATTGTCTCCAGTTCCATCCAGGTTGCTGCAAATGCCATTTTTTCATTCCTCTTTAGGCTGAGTAGTATTCCATGGTATGTATGTATGTGAGTGTGTGTGTGCATGTGCACATGTGCATGTATCACATTTTCTTTATCCATTCATTGATCGATGGGCATTTGGACAGCTTCCATATTTTCACAATTGCACATCGTGCTTCTATAAACATGCATTGCAAGAATTTTTTTCATATAATGATTTCTTTTCCTCTGGATAGGTACCAAGTAGCAAGATTACTGGATCAAATCGTAGATCTACTTTTGTTCTTTAAGGGATGTCCACAGTTTTCCTTACTGGTTGTACTAATTTACATTCCCACCATCAGTATAAAAGTGTTTTCTTTCCACTGTTTCCTTGCTAATACCTCTTATTTTTTGATTTTTTGAATGATGATCATTCTTTCAGGCATGAGGTGGTATCACATAGTGGTTTTGATTTGCATTTCCCTGATAATTAGTAAGGTTAAGCATGTTTTCATATTCTTGTTGTTCATTGGTATATCTCCTTTTGATAATTGTCTATTCATGTCCTTAGTCTATTTTTTGATGGGATTTTTTTCTTGCTGATTTGTTTGAATTCCTATAGATTCTAGATATTAGTCCTTTATCAGATGTACAGATTGTGAAGATTTTCTCTCACTTTGTGAGTTGTCTGTTATTTCTGCTGATTATTTCTTTTGCTATGCAGAAGCTTTTTAGTTTAATTAAGTCTCATCTGTTTATCTTTGTTTTTGTTGCATTTGCTTTTGGGTTCTTCATCATGAAGTCTTTACCCAAGCCAATGTCAATGTCTAGAGGGGTTTTTTTTCCAAAGTTAACTTCTAGAATTTTTATGGTTGCAGGTCTTAGATTTAAGTCCTTGATCCATCTTGAGTTGACTTAGTATAAAGTGAGAGATGAGAGTCCAGTTTCATTCTTCTTCATGTGGCTTGCCAGTTATCCCAGCACCATTTGTTGAATAGGCTGTCTTCTCCCCACATTTTTTTTTTTTTTTTGCTTTGTTGAAGATTAGTTGACTTTAAGTATTTGACTCTATTTCTGGATTCCATGTTCTGTTTCATTGGTCTATGTGCTTATTTTTAAAACAGTACCATGCTGTTTTGGTGACTATTGCCTTATAGTACAGTTTGAAGTTCAGTAATGTGATGACTCCAGATTTGTTCTTTTTGCTTAGTCTTGCATTGGCTATGTGGGCTCTTTTTGTTGCTGTATGAATTTAAGGATATTTTCTTTATAGTTCTTTGAAAAATGATGGTAGTGTTTTGATGGGAATTGCACTGAATTTGTAGATTGCTTTTGGAAGTATGATTATTTTCGAAATATTGATTCTACTCATCCATGAGCATAGGATATGTTACCATTTGTTTGTGTTGTCTGTGATTTTTTTCAGCAGTATTTTGTAGTTTTCCTTGTAGAGGTATCCCATGCACTCGGCTAGGTATATTCCTAAGTATTTAAATTTTTTTTTTTTATTATTCTCAGTTTGGTCACTGTTCGTATGTAGCAGAGCTATGGATTTGTGTTCATTAATTTTGTACCCTGAAACTTTGCTGAATTCATTTAGCAGTTGTAGGAGCCTTTGGATCAGTCTTTAGGGTTTCCTAAGTATATGATCATAACATCAAGCAAGCAGTTTGACTTTCTCTTTACCAATTTTATTTCTTTCCTTTGTCTGATTGATCTGGCTAGGACTTCTAGTACTATATTGAATAGGAATGGTGAAAGTGGGCATCCTTGTCTTGTTCCAGTCTTCCGGGATAATGATTTCACCTTTATCCCATTCAACATAATGTTGGCTATGGGTTTGTCCTGGATGGTTTTTATTATCTTAAGGTTTGTTCCATCTATGTCAATTTTCCTGAGGGTTTTAATCATAAAGGAATGCTGGATTTGGTCAAATGCTTTTTCTACATCTATTGAGATGATCATGTGATTTTTGTTTTTAATTTTGATTATGTGGTGTATCACATTTATGGACTTCCATATGTTAAACCATCCCTACATCCCTGGTGTGAAACCCACTTGATCATAGTAGATTATCTTTTTGATATGCTGTTGGATTTAGTTATTTAGTATTTTGTTAAGGATTTTTGCATCTACACTCATCAGGTATATTAGTCTGTTGATTTTCATTATGTCCTTTCCTGGTTTTCATATTAGGGTGATACTGGCCTTATAGAATGATTTAAGGATGATTACATCTTTCTCTATTTTTCGGAATAGTGTGAATAGGGTTTGTACCAATTCTTCTTTGAACACCTGATAGAATGCAGCTATGAATTCATCTGGTCCTGGGCTTTTTTTTTTCTGGGTTGGCAATTTTTAAATTACCGTTTCAGTCTTGCCACTTGTTAAAGGTTTGTTCAGCGATTCTATGTCTTCCTGGTTTAATCTGGGAGGATTGTATACTTCCAGGAATTTATCTCTCTCCTCTGGGTTTTTTACTTTATGCACATAAAGGTGTTTATTGTAGCCTTGAATAATCTTTTGTATTTCTATGGTATCAGTTTTAACATCTCCCATTTCATTTCTTATTATTTTATTTTTATTTTTTTGAGAAAGAGTCTCGCTCTGTCGAGATCACACCAGGCTGGAATGCAGTGGTGTGATCTTGGCTCAGTGCAAACACCACTGCCAGGGTTTAAGCAATTTTCCTGCCTCAGCCTCCCAAGTAGCTGGGATTACAGGCATGCACCAGTATGGCCAGCTAATGTTTGCTTATTCAGTAGAGGCAGGGTTTCACCATGTTGGCCAGGCTATTGTCAAACTCCTGACCTCAAGTGATCCACTCGCCTCAGCTTCCCAAAGTGTTGGGATTACAGGTGCGAGCTACCAAGCACAGCCCCATTTCATTTCTAACTGAGCTTATTTGACTCTTCTCTCTTCTTTTCTTGGTTAAATCCACTAATTGTTTATCAATTTTGTTTATCTTTTCAAAGACCAACTTTTTGTTTCATTTATCTTTTGTATTGTTTTTGCTTGTTTGTTTGTTCCAATTTCATTTAGTTCTGCTCTGATCTTTATTACTTCTTTTGTTCTGCTAGGTTTAGGTTTGGATTATTCTTGTTTCTCAGTTCCGTGATGGTAACCTTAGATCATCCATTTTTGTTGTTTCAGACTTTCTGATGTAGGCATTTAAAACTGTGAACTTTCCTCTTAGCACTGCTTTTGCTGTATCCCAGAGGTCTTTGTAGATTCTGTTACTATTATCATTCAGTTCAAAGTTTTTAAATTTCCACCTTGATTTTATTATTCACCCAATGATCATTCAGAAGCAGGTTATTAATTTTAATTCATTTGCATGGTTTTGAAAGTTCCTTTTGGAGTTTATTTCTAATTTTATTCCACTCTGGTCTGAGAGAGTAGTTGATACAATTTCATTTTTTTTTTAATTTACTGAGACTTGAGGCCTTTCATATGGTTTATCTTGGAGAATGTTTCATGTGATGATGAATAGAATGTATATTCTGCAGTTGTTTGGTAGAATGTTCTGTAAATATCTGTTAAGTCCATTTGTTGTAGGGTATAATTAAGGTCCATTGTTTCTTTGTTGACCTTCTGTCTTGATGACCTATCTGCTGCTGTCAGTGGAGTATTGAAGTCCTCCATTATTTTTGTGTTTTGGTTTATTTCATTACTTAGATCTAGTAGTAATTATTTCATACATTTGGGAACTCTAGTGTTAGATGCATATATATTTATAATTGTGGCATTTTCCTGTTGGACTAGTCCTTTTACCATTATACAATGTGTATCTTTTTTAATTGCTGTTGCTTTAAAGTTGGTTTTGTCTGATATAAGAATAGTTACTCCTGCTCACTTTTGGTGTCCATTGCATAGACTATCTTTTTTTTTACTCCTTTGCCTTAAGTTTATGTGACTCTTTGTATGTTAGGTGAGTCTCCTGAAGACAGAATAAAATTGCTTGGGGATTTCTTACCAATTCTGCCATTCTGTATCTTTTAAGTGGAGCATTTAGGACATTTATATTCAATGCTAGTTTTGAGATATGAGGTACTAACAATTCATCATGCTATTTTTTTCCCAAGTACATTTTTTTCCATTGTGGTGGTGGTGTATAGGTCATGTAAGATTTATGCTTTAAGGATGTTCTATTTTGGTGTTTTTTGAGGATTTGTTTCAAGATTTAGAGCTCCTTTTAGCAGTTCTTTTACTGCTGGCTTGGTAGTGGCAAATTTTCTCAGCATTTGTTTTTCTGGAAAAGACTGGATCTTTCCTTCATTTATGAAGCTTAGTTTCACTGGATACAAAATTCTTGCCTTGTTAATTGTTTTGTTTAAGGAGGCTAAAAATAGTGTCCCAATACCTTCTTGTTTGTTGGGTGTTTCTGAGAAATCGTCTGTTAATCTGATAGGTATTCCTTTATAGGTTGCCTAATGCTATTGCTTCACATCTCTTAATATTCTTTCCTTTGTCTTGTCTTTAGATAACCTGATGACTGTGTGCCTAGGCAATGATCTCTTTGCAATGAATTTTTCAGGTGTTTTTTGAGCTTCTTGTATTTGGATGTGTAGTTCTCTAGCAAGGCTGGGGAAGTTTTCCTTCATTATTCCCTCAAATATGTTTTCCAAACTTTCAGATTTCTCTTCTTCCTCAGGAACACTAGTTATTCTTAGGTTTGGACTTTTAACACAGTTCCAAACTTCTTGGATGCTTTATTTTTTATTCCTTTTTTCTTAATCTTTGGTGGATTGGGTTAATTCAAAAGTTTTGTCTTTGAGCTCTGAATTTCTTTTTCCCACTTGTTTGATTCTGTTACATTTCACTGCATTTTTCAATTTTCCAATTCTCTAAGTGTGTCCTTGATTTCTGGAAGTTGTGATTGTTTTTTATTAATGCTGTCTATCTCATTGAAGAACTTTTCTTTCTTGTATCATCTTTTTGAATTGTTTTAGTTGAACTTCACTTTTCCATGATGACTTTTTGGTTAGTTGAATAATCAACCTTTTGAATTGTATTTCTGCCAATTCAGAAATTTTAGCTTGGTTTAAATCCATTGCTGGTTAACTGGTATGATCTTTTGGGGGTGTTAAAGAACCTTGTTTTGTCATAGTACCAGAATTGCTTTTCTGGTTCATTCTCATTTGGGTAGTCTATGTCAGAGGGAAGATCTGGGACTCAAGGGCTGATGTTTAGATTATTTTGTTCCATGCACTGCTCCTTTGATGTAGTGTTCTCTCCCTTTTCCTAGGAATGGGGCTTCCTGAGAGCTGAACTGTCATAATTATTTTTGCTCTTCTGGGCCTAGTCACCCAGTGGAGCTACTGGGGTCCAAGTTGGTATTGGGGAGTGCTGGCAGAGTCCTGTGATGTGATCTGTCTTCAGGTCTTGCAGTCATGAATACCAGCACATGCTCCAGTGGAGGTATCAGGGGAATGAAGTGGACTCTGTGAGGGTCCTTGGTTGTGTTTTTGTTCAGTGTGCTGGCTTTATGTTTGTTGGGCTCCAGCCAGGAGGTGGCGCTTTTCAAAAGTGCATCAGCTTCAGTCCTATAGTGAGGATACAAACTTGCCCTTGGGACACATGGTTAAGAGATCAGGTTTCCCAGGTGATGGGTAGTGCTGTAGGGCTCCCAAGAGATTATGACCATTGTCTTTCACCACAAGGGCCTTTAGAGAAAGACCATTAGGTGGGGACAGGGATAGGCATGTCTGAACTCATAAGCTCTTTAGGTGGGGCTCACTGTAGCTGCTGTGGGGCTGGGGGTGGGTTTCCAGACCAATGGAGTTATATTCCCAGGTGGATTATGGCTGCCTTTGCTGATTTATACAGGTTGTCAAGGAAGTGGGGGAAAGCCGTTAGTCACAGGCTTCATCCCACTCGCACACACACCCACAGTCTAAAAGGCCAGTCTCACTCCCACTGTGCCCCCTCAACAGCACCAAGTGTATTTCTAGCAGTTGATGACCAAGGCTGAGAACTTGCCCCAGACTATGAGCCTCCCTGTTGAGAAAGCAAGCAGACTCACAGTTTTTTGGCATCTCAGGGAGCCTGTAATGGTGATCCAGTTCCTTCAAAGGAAGGAAGTCTCCACACACTGCTCTGCTTGTATGAGTAGGTGCTGCAAACTAGTCCTGCCTCCTACCCTTTGTTGTCTCTTTACAATTGGTTTAAAATCCATTTTGTTTGATACACGAATAGCTTTTGGTTTCTATCTGCATGAACTATTTTTCTCCCCTCCATTTACTTTGACTCTACAAGGATCCTTATATGTTAGGTGAGTCTTCTGAAGACATTAGATATTTGGTTTGTTATTTTTAAAAAATCCATTCAGACAATGTATCTTTTAAGTGGGTTACAGAAACCATTTATATTCAACATAAATGTTGAGATGTGAGACACTGTTCCAGTCATCATATTGATTGTTACCTAGTGACTTTGTTTTCTGCATTGTGTTATTGTTTTATAAGTCTTATGAATTTTATACTTGCAGGAGTTATCTATTCTGGTGTGTATCAATCTTTTGTTTCAAGAATATGAACTCGTTTTAGCATTTTTTGTAGGGCTAGCCTTAAGTGACAAATTCCCTTATCATTTGCTTGTCAAAGAAAGACTTTATGTTTCCTTTGTTGATGGAATTTAGTTTTGCCAGATACAAAATTCTTGGCTGACAGTTACTCTGTTTAGGAGGTATGGGGCTAGGGGAGGGACAGCCTTAGGAAAAATAACTAATGTAAATGATTGGTTGATGGGGTGCATCAAACCACCATGGCATGTGTATACCTGTGTAAGAAACCAACACATTCTGCACATGTACCCCAGAACTTAAAGTATAATAAAAAATAAATTAATTAAAATAAGAAGACTGAAGGTAGTACCCCAATCACTACTAACTTGTATAGTTTCTACTGAGAAGTCCACTATTAGTCTGGCAGCTTTTAGGTTACCTGATGCTTTTGTCTCACTACTCTTAGAATTCTTTCCTTCACTTGACTTTAGGTAGCCTGATGACTATATGCCTTGGTGTTGTCCTTTGTGCAGTGAGTCTCCCAGGAGTTGCATTTCTTATATGTGGAAGTCAATAGCTATAGCAAGCCCAGGGAAATTTTTCTGAGTTCTTCCCTCAAAAAGTTTTCCAAACATTTTGCTTTTTTCTTGCAAAGAAACATCTATAATGATTAAATTTGGCCATTTTACATAAATCCATATTTCTTGGAGACTTTGTTCATTTATTTTAATTCTTTTATCTTCATTTTTCTTTATCTGATTGGGTTAATTCAAAAGCCTTGTCTTCAACCTCTGAAATTCAATACTTGGTCTATCTGTTGTTAATACTTTCAGCTGCATTTTGTAGTTCCCTAAATGTTTCTTTTATTTTCAGTAGTTATGATACATTTTTCTTTAGTATATCTACCGCTTTAAAATTTTTTGTTTACATTAGTTTTTTTTTAGGAAAAGATTCTTTATGTTGGTTTTCACCATTCTCTTGTATGTCCTTAAGTAAATTAGTAACAACCCTTTGAATTATTTACTGGTATTTCAACAATTTTATCTTGGGTTGAAGCAACTGCTGGAGAGTTAGTGTGATCTTTTGGGGGTATTATATAACTGTTTCTTTATATTTCCAGAATTATTTTTCTGGTTCTTTTTCATTTGCGTAGACTATTGTAATTACTTTTGAATTTAATTTTGATTTGACTGTTTTTTTTTTTTTTTATTTTACTTTAGGTACATACTATATCTGGCATTTCTCCCCATGTTATCCCTCCCCATCCTCCCTTTCCTCCCCACCCCCTGTTGTCTCTCTCCTACCCCCCACCAACTGTCCCCAGTGTGTGATACTCCTCTCCCTGGGTCCACGTGTTCTCATTGTTCAACACCCACCTATAAGTGAGAACATACAGTGCTTGGCTTTCTGTTCTTGGGTCAGTTTGCTGAGAATGATGGTTTCCAGATTCATCCAAGTCCCTACAAAGGACACGAACTAATCATTTTTTATGGCTGTGTAGTATTCCATGGTGTACCACATTTTCTTTCTCCAGTCTATCATTGATGGGCATTTGGGTTGGTTCCAGGTCTTTGCTATTGTACACAGGGCTGCAATTAACGTAGATGTGCATGCGTCTTTATAGTAGAACAATTTATAGTTCTTTGGGTATATACCCAATAGTGGGATTGCTGGGTCAAATGGAATTTCTATTTCTAGATCCTTGAGAAATCGCCACACTGTTTTCCACAATGGTAGAACTAATTTACACTCCCACCAACTGTACAGGAGTGTTCCTATTTCTCCACATCCTCTCCAGCATCTGTTGTCTCCCGATTTCTTAAAGATTGCCATTCTAACTAGCGCGAGATGATATCTCAGTGTGGTTTTGATTTGCATTTCTCTAATGACCAGTGATGATGAGCATTTTTTCATATGTTTGTTGGCCTCATATATGTCCTCTTTTGAAAAGTGTCTGTTGATATCCTTTGCCCACTTTTGAATGGGGTTGTTTTTTTTTTCTTGTATATCTGTTTTAGTTCTTTGTAGATTCTCGATATTAGCCCTTTGTCAGATGGGTAGATTGCAAAAATTTTTTCCCATTCTGTTGGTTGTCGTTTCACTCTAATGATGGTTTCTTTTGCTGTACAGAAGCTCTGGAGTTTAATTAGATCACATTTGTCTATCTTGGCTTTTGTTGCCATTGCTTTTGGTGTTTTAGTCATGAAGTCCTTACCTATGCCTGTATCCTGGATGGTTTTGCCTCTGTTTTCTTCTAGTGTTTTTATGGTGTTAGGTTTTATGTTTAAATCTTTGATCCATCTGGAGTTAATTTTAGTGTAAGGTGAAAGGAAAGGGTCCAGCTTCTGCTTTCTGCACATTGCTAGGCAGTTTTCTCAACACCATTTATTAAACATGGAGTGCTTTCCCCATTGCTTGTTTTTGCTGTATCAAAGATCAGATGGTTGTAGATGTGTGGTGTTTCTTCTGGGGTCTCTATTCTGTTCCATTGGTCCATGACTCTGTTTTGGTGCCAGTACCATGCTGTTTTGATTACTGTAGCCTTGTAGTATAGGTTGAAGTCTGGCAGTGTGATGTCTCCAGCTTTGTTCTTTTTGCTTAAGATTGTCTTGGCTATGTGGGGTCTTTTGTGATTCCATATGAAGTTTAAAGTGGGTTTTTCCGGTTCTGTGAAGGTCATTGGTAGCTTAATGGGGATAGCACTGAATCTATAGATTAATTTGGGCAGTATGGCCATTTTCACAATATTGATTCTTTCTAACCATGAGCATGTTTGTGTCCTCTTTTATTTCATTGAGCAGTGGTTTATAGTTCTCCTTGAAGAGGTCCTTTACATCCTTTGTTAGTTGTATTCCTAGGTATTTTATTCTCTTTGTAGCAATTGTGAATGGGAGTTTGCTCTTGATTTTGCTCTCTGTTTGTCTGTTATTGATATATAGGAATGCTTGTGATTTTTGCACATTGATTTTGTATCCTGAGACTTTGCTAAAGTTGCTTATCAGTTTGAGAAGATTTTTGGGCTGAGACAATGAGGTCTTCTAGATATACAATCATGTCATCTGCAATTAGAGAGAGTTTGAATTCCCCCTTTCCTAATCGAATATCCTTTATTTCTTTTTCTTGCCTGATTACTCTGGCTAGAACTTCCAATACTATGTTGAATAGGAGTGGTGAAAGAGGGCATCCTTGTCTATTGCCTGATTTCAATCGGAATTATTCCAGCCTTTGCCCATTCAGTATGATACTGGCTGTAGGTTTGTCATATATAGCTTTTATCATTTTACAATACATTCCATCAATACCTAGTTTATTGAGAGTTTTTAACAGGAAGGGCTGTTGAATTTTATCAAAGGCCTCCTCTACATCTATTGAGATAATAATGTGGTTTTGTCTTTCATTCCATTTATGTGATGGATTATGTTTGTGGATTTGCATATGTTGAACCAGCCTTGCATCCCTGGGATGAAGACTACTTGGTCGGGATGGATAAAATTCTTGATGTGCTGTTGCAATCTGTTTGCCAGTATTTTATTGAAGATTTTTGCATCAATGTTTATCATGGATATTGGCCTGAAGTTTTCTTTTTTAGTTGAGTCTCTGCCTGGTTTTGGTATCAGGATGATATTGGTGTCATAAAATGAGTTAGGGAGAATTTCCTCTTTTTGAATTGTTTGACACAGTTTCAGAAGGAATGGAACCAGCTCCTCTTTGTACATCTGCTACAATTTGGCTGTGAACCCGTCTGGACATGGACTTTTTTTGGTTGATAGGCTATTGATTGCTGCCTCTACTTCAGCCCTTGTTATTGGTCTATTCAGGGTTTCAGCTTCCTCCTGGTTTAGTTTAGGTAGAGTACAAGTGTCTAGGAATTTATCCATTTCTTCCTGGTTTACTGGTTTATGTGAGTAAAGCTGTTTGTACTAATCTCTGATGGTAGTTTCTATTTCTGTGGGTTCAGTGGTGATATCCTCTTTATTGTTTTTTATTGCATCTATTTGATTATTTTCCCTTTTTTTTATTAATCTGGCTACCGGTCTGTCTATTTTTTTGTTCTTTTCAAAAAAACAGCTCCTGGATTTATTGATTTTTTTAAAGTTTTTTTTTGTGTCTTTATCTACTTCAGTTCTACTCTCATCTTAGTTATCTCTTGTCTTCTGCTAGCTTTTGAGTTTTTTTGATCTTGCTCCTCTAGTGCTTTCAATTTTGATGATAGGGTGTCGATTTTAGATCCTTTCTCTCTTCTCTGGTGGGCATTTATTGCTATAAATTTTCCTCTCTATACTGCTTTAAAGATGTCCCAGAGATTCTGGTAAGTTGTGTCTTCATTTTGGTTGGTTTCGAAGAACATCTTTATTTCTGCCTTCATTTCATTGTTTATCCAGTTAACATTCAGAAACAAGTTGTTCAGTTTCCAAGTGGTTGTGTGGGTTTGATTGTGTTTCTTGATCCTCAGTTCTAGTCTTATTGTGCTGTGGTCTGATCGAGTGTTTGTTATGATTTCTGTTCTTTTGCATTTGCTGAGGAGTGATTTGCTTCCAATGATGTGGTCAATTTTAGATTAAGTGCAATGTGGTGCTGATAAAAATGTATATTCTGTGGATTTGGGATGGAGTGTTCTGTATATGTCTATTAGATCTGCTTGGTCCAGCTCTGTATTCAAGTCCTGGGTATTCCTTGTTAATTTTCTGTCTCGTTGATCTGTCTAATATTGACAGTGGAGTATTGAAGTCTCCCACTATTATTGTGTGGGAGTCTAAATCTCATTTTAGGTCGTTAAGAACTTGCTTTATGTATCTAGGTGCTCCTGTGTTGGGGTGTATGTATTTAGGATATTAGCTCTTCCTGTTGGATTGATCCTTTTACCATTATGTAATGTCCTTCTTTGTCTCTTTTGATCTTTATTGGCTTAAAGTCCATTTTATCAGAGACTAGGATTGCAACCCCATCTTTTTTTGTTCTCCATTTGTTTGGTAAATCTTTTATCCCTTTATTGAATCTATGTGTGTCTTTGTATGTGAGATGGGTTTCTTGAATACAGCACACAGATGGATTCTGACTTTTTATTCAGTTTGCCAGTCTGTGTCTTTTTATTGAGGCATTTAGGCCATTTACATTTAGGGTTAATATTGTTATGTGTGAATTCGATCCTGCCATTTTGTTACTGTCTAGTTTTCTTTCTCATTAGTTGACTCATTTTCTTCATTGCATTTTTGGTCTTTGCCAACTGGTTTGCTTTTGCAGTGATTGGTAATTTTTCCTTTCCATGCTTAGTGTTTCTTTCAGGAGCTCTGGTAGGGCAGGTCTAGTGGTGACAAAATCTCTCAATAATTGCTTGTCCATAAAGGATTTAAATTGTCCTTCACTTAGAAAGTTTAGTTTGGCTAGATATGAGATTCTGTGTTGAAAGTTCCTTTATTTGGGGATGTTGAATATTGGCCCCAAATCTCTTCTGGCTTGTAGGGTTTCTGCCAAGAGATCTGCTGTGAGTCTGATGGGCTTCCCTCTGTGGGTGACCTGACCTTTCTCTCTGGCTGCCCTTAGCATATTTTCCTTCATTTCAACCCTTTTGAATCTTACAATTATGTGCTGTGGGGTTGCTCTTCTTGAGGAATATCTTTGTGGAGTTCTCTGTATTTCTTGAATTTGAAATTTGGACTGCCTTGCTAGGCTTGGGAAGTACTCCTGGATAATATCCTGGAGTGTGTTTTCCAGCTTGGATTCATTCTCCCCATCATATTCAGGTACACTGATCAAGTGTATATTAGTTTTTTTCACATAATCCCATATTTCTTGGAGGCTTTGTTTATTTCTTTTCACTCTTTTCTTCTCTTGTATTATCTTCTCTTTTTATTTCATTGAGTTGATCTTCAGTCTCTGATATCCTTTCTTCTGCTTGATCCATTCAGCTATTAAAACTTGTGTTTGCTTCATGTAGTTCTCGTGCTGTGTTTTTCAACTCCATCAAGTCATTTATGTTCTTTTCTAAACTGGTTATTCTAGTTAGCATTTCGTCTAACCTTTTTTCAAGGGTTTTGGTTTCTTTGCATTAAGTTAGAATGTGTTCCTTTAGCTCTGAAAAGTTTGTTATTATCTACCCTCTGAATCCTGTTTCCATAACTTCTTTGCACTCCTTCTCGGTCAAGTTGTGATCCTGTGTTGTTGAGGAGTTGTGATCCATTGAAGGAGAAGCGATGTTCTGGTCTTTGATGGTTCCACCTTTTTTGTGGGCTGTTTTTTTCCCCATCTTTGTGGATTTACCTGTCTGTGGTGTCAGAGAGCTGCTTGATGAAGTCACTTGATGAGGTCTACCTGTGGGGGTGCTACTGGGTTTCTAGGGACTCCTTCAGGTTACTAGGGAAGTTTCCTGTGTCTTTTTTGTTTATGCTGGGAGATTAGGCCTGCTTCTTCTGCTGACCTATAGGGGCTGCTGGGTTGTCAAGAACGCCATCCCGTTGCTACCGTAGGCTTCCTGTGTTTTTTGTTAAAACATATAGCCCAGTTCCACCCCTCTAGTGGTGGGTTGTGCCCTTCCTCCCTGGGCTGAATCATTCAGGGTTCATCTCAGACTGTGGCACTGGCTACACAACCCACTAGAGTCAGAACTTCAGCTCTCTAGGATTTGTAGGGGAGGGTAGGGACCTGCCCAGCTGCATCCAGCTGTCTCCCCCTTTCAGTTTCCTCTCTCTCCAGTCATGGGGTAGGGGCTGCCCAGCTGCTACCGCTTATAGCTCCCTCTCTCTCTGGGCAGGGGGAGGGGGCAATAGCTCAGTCTGCAGACTCTTATTCAACTCCGCACTTGTAATTCCTGGCACTTGACTGGCAAAGATCCCCTGTTCTGTGTATTGCTGAGGTTTTGGGGGAAGCACTGTATCTGGACCGGAGTGCCAGAGGTGGAGCCTCCGACTCGCCAGTCAGATACACTTTCTGGGTGAAGCAGCACCCCTCCCCACCTCAGTCTGCCCTGAGTGGGCTTTGCTCACCCTCAGATCAGACCCATTGAAATGCTCCTGGTACCTCAGTTGGAGCTAGATCTCTGGGTTTCTGTGTCTCTTTCGCTGGGTGTTGTGTGCTGGAGTTATGTCTTATCCACTATCTTGGATCCTCCTCTTGATACTACCTTGACTGTTTTTTTTTGTTTTTGTTTTTTTTTAATTTTCTATTTTTTTCCCCTTGAGGATGGCACATTATTGATTATTGTTTATTTTCACCTAGCTTTGGCTCTGGGTGTCTTCAGTAGCAAAGACTCTGTATGAGTTCCTTCATTGTAGAGAAACTTTAGCTTTCTCAGACACTGGTTTTGATAATGGTGTACTAAGTGCCAGAGTAGGTTCAATGTCTCTTGTGAGGTTGGAATAGCTGAGGTTTTATGACACTTAACTTATTCCCTAGTGGTGTACACTTAAAAATATTTTTCCCTCTAGCATCTTATTCACTGCTTTGAAGAGTTCAGGCATCGAGTCAGTAGGAGGTGCACATGCATAAAAACTGACTGTGGCTAAACAGGTAGGTAAATGCAATGTTCCAATGATGGGCAAGCGGTCCCAGCCTTAAATGAGGTGGCTGGGGAGTTCTCAGCAAAACACTTTGAGATCTTTTCAGGAGAAAGGGAGGGAGTCACCACAGCTTTCCCTTAGGCTAGCAACAAAGTGTTTCACCTCCAAGGCACACTCCTGATGCAGTGTTCCAGCTATGCAGATCAGACAGGCACCTCTTTTTATCTCCAGGAATGCTGATGTTCTGTGTAGACAGGGATTGTCACTCTACCTCTTTTCCAAGCATGAACCTGGGGTGACTCCTGTGAGAATATAGTATTAAATGCTGTCTACAGATGCACCCTTGGTGAGTTACCATGGGAGAACCCCCAACTGTGTCTGCAATGGTGAGTGAGGGGAAGAAGTCTCCTTCTCCAATTCTCTTTGTGAGCCTCAGAGCTGTCTGACTTTTGGGATAGAGCTGTAGACCTTCCCTACTGGACTGAGCATTGCACTTATGCCTCTGCTGAAAGAAACTTCCCACAAATGGAAATCTCAGGGACTTGAGGTTCTGTGGGTTGCTCCCTTAATGTGGTACACTCCCTCTTCCCCAGTGAGTAGAAGTCTGCTGGGTACATTGTGGACCCACGGTGGTGACTGAGCAACCCCAAGCTTCTGGTAGAATTGGCAAAACCTGAGCTTCTGATATAACAAGAAGAAATTGCTGTTGATTTTTAACCTGTAAATTCTCTTATAATTTTGTTTCCCTAAAATGAGTTATTTGCTTTGTGATGCTTGTTGTTCACTGTGTTGTTTATATATAAGAAAATGAAGAATAATGTGAAAAGCTGAGCTGTAACTTGTAACTTTGGCTCTGCTGAGCTGTAACTTATAACTTTGGCTCTGCTGAGCTGTTCTTGTAAAAACAGGAACTCTGTGTAAGAGACAAACCACATAACCTGACTGCTGGAGAGAGATAACAACCCGTAATAAGCTTCTCATTGCAGAGAGCCTATAAACGGACGTGTAATGGAGAGGCTTATTACTTTGATTCCTTTCCCAGGAAAGGCATATTGATTATGGCCCTAGAAAGGGAATGTGACTCTTAAGGAGAGCCTATAAATGGACGTATGAGGGGCGTCTGTTGTGAGGAATAACCTCTGTGGTAGAGACTAGGATGTAAAAGTCTTTCTTCTCCCACCGCTCCTCCAGTCCTGCATGGGAGTCTCCCGCCTCTTGCAGTTTTGTGGTCAGGCTGGTTGTCTTGTGTCAGATCCTGTTCCCCCTGCAGCTGTGAGCCTAATGTTTTTCTTGCTGATGATTTTAAGTTTATATTTAACCTCTATTCTTGCTAAGGTTTATGGTTTCTAGGCTGACATTGTGATCTTTGTGCACCAGTTTTGCAAATGTATTCCTTTTGTATGATCATTACCATACTGTTGTGCAACCTCACTCCCCTCCCCTATTGAAAGAGCCTAATAAAAAAACTGAGGTTTCAGGGGAATTTTAGACATCCATGGAGTGGCTTTATGTAGTGTCTCCCCTAGGCCCAGCTTTAAAGAAAACTGTTTCTTTGTTCTTTTTTATTTTTATTTTTTTCTTTTTCACTGACCACTCAATCACTTTGAGAGATCTTGAATCCATGTCGATATATTGGGAGCTGGTCTTTCAATAGAAGTCCCTGAGCAAACTACTGTGAGTCCTGCTGCAGCTGTGGATCTAGTTGCTCAGTGGAGCTGCCATACTCCAGGCTGATTCTAGGAAATGTCTGCAAGGAATCCAGTGATGTGACCTATTCTAAAGTCTTCCAGCAGTCAGTACCAACATCAGCTCTGATGGGAGTGGGAGGGGAGTGACATAGACTCTTAGATTTCTATGGTTATAAATAGTTTTGATGTGTTGGCTTTTTGAAATGTCAGCTGCAGTGGTAATGTACTGAGCACATGGACAGGCTCAGGAGCTCCTAGTTACCCAAGCTGATGCAAGCAATGATGATGGCTGAGGTTGAGCAAAAGTTTTCTTTTCTGAGTGCTGTTATTGTGCCTGCAGATGTTATAATGGGCTGTGCCAGCTGGCCTCTAGCCAGAAGGTGGCACTTAGAAAAGAGCACCAACTGCATGGGTAGTGGTGGAATCTGTGCTTGCCTTATGTTACTCAGGGGAGATCCTCTGGTGCCTCAGGCAGTGTAAGGGGCCATGGAGCTCCCAAAGATCCTTATTCCTTGTTATACTATCAGGGCCCCTTGTGTTACAGTACCAGGACAGGTGGTAGGGCAAAGCCAGGTGGGGGCTGAGTCAGGTAGTTCCATCCTCTGGCTTCCTACACGCAGGTGCAAGCAGTAGCTCCAATGAAGATTGGGGAGAGTTTCCTGTCTTTTGAAGTGGTGTTCTAGGGAAGAGCACAGCTGCCTCTGCTACACAAAAGAATCTGCATGTTGTGTGGGAGGTTAGCAGTTGCCAGTGAGCCCCACTTAACTCCTACATACTTGGCAAGGAAGGTTTCTCACCCACAGTGTTCTGCTAGGAGCAGCTAGCTGAGTCCCAGGCATTCTGCACTCAGAATGCGAAACTGCCCCCAGGCCACAAACCTTCTTGCTGGAGACAGAAACTGTGGCTTTTAGGTCATGTTTTTTCCAGTCCACCCATGAAGCAAGGTTTTTCAGCTCCTGCATCCATGACAGTAGAGCATTTTCTGCTCATCTCTCAGTTCTGGCCAATGGAGTTCATCCTCACTACAGGTTATATCACAAATCTAAGTTGGGAGCTTCTCTCAATCTATGACCACCATCTGAGTTAGCTGGCAGCCTTTCACAAGTTCCCCTGTGCAGTAGGATCAGGAATGACTTCCCTCCATGCCCACTGGAGTCTCGAGTGCACACAAAGCATTCTTCTTATATGGTCTAGACTGCTCATTAAATCAGCTCCAGCACTGGGTAGGGTTATGGCCTTTCTCTGTGACGTGGATTTCCTGACCCTCCCATGGGAGCGTATGTCACAGTGGCAGTCTGTCCATAATTTCATGCTCCGAAGACTTAGTTTTCTCTCTGGTGAATGGTGTAGGTTCTTTCAAAGGCTCTGTGGTTTTAAATGAAACTTTTCTGTTAAGTTCCTTTGTTGCTTCTTGGAAAAAAGTTTGCAGTGTGAATTATTTTGTCTTTACAAGTGAGAGATGCATGCTAACAATGCCTACAATCTGCCATCTTCTACAGATAGTTTCAAAAGATTACTTTCATTTTTGATTCTTTCCTCTTAGTTGACAACTACAATTTTTTAGTGTTTTTAAATGTCTTCAAATACCTCAAGTAGTAACACAAACTAAAAATCATCCTAGTTTAATTAATTTTTAAATTATTTAGAGGATGTTCATAAGTAGTTTGATGAGATTATAACTGTGTATATCAACTCCACAAATTCCACAAGTCACTGTTATAAATTACTTTATTCCCTAATTTTTTCAGTGAAAATTCAAAATTACTGTGCAAACTTAAAATATACCACATATTATACTGTTTATCTGTAAATGCCAAAGTGACTTTTGCCATACAAATGGAATTACACATTAATAACTGCAAGGAGAAAAATCAGAGTTTATGATTGACATATAATGTCTTCAAATTGTCAATATTAAAGGTTTCTGATGACATTTCTTCATAAGCAGATCTTCTTAGATTTGAATAAGTATCTTTACGAATACTTTTTTCTTCCTTATCTGACTTGTCAAATATGTCAAAATATGATTGACTAGCATGCCAGCAATGAATGGATAAGATGCCACACCTAGATGTCTGTGACAGAGTCTTCTTACTACAATGAATATATTGTTTGACAAGTGAAAATGCATTATATATATATATATATATATATATATATATATATATATATATATATTAAATTTTTATTGCATTTTAGGTTTTGGGGTACATGTGCAGAAAGTGCAAGATAGTTGCATAGGTACACACATGGCAGTGTGTTTTGCTGCCTTCCTCCCCTTCACCCACATTTGGCATTTATCCCCAGGCTATCCCTCCCCAGCTCCTCACGCCACTGTTCCTCCCCTATTCCCACCAATAGACCCCAGTGTGTAGTACCCCCTCCCTGTGTCCATGTGTTCTCATTTTTCTCACCCGCCTATTTTTAAATTTCTTTAGTTTGCCTTCATCTGTTGACTCAGTATTCATGTTTTATTTTATGAATTTCAGATTCACAGAGATACATTAGTTTCACTTTTTAAATTTGCAGAGTCTATTAACATGAATATAAATAAAATGATGTTATAAAATAGTATTGAAATGAGTAACATTATAAAAATTGTTTCAGTCATCTTAAAATATTTTTCAGTAAAACATTTGGGGCAATATTTTCAGTGATCTATTCATACTTTAGAATATGCTATACATTATGTTAAATAAGGGAAGTGAAATACTGGAAGCAAATTCTAATGAACTTTCTGAATTATAACTTAGAATCAGACAAAACAACAACACAAACATTTTTAATGTATTTTTAAAAATATCGATTATATATTGTATATATTTAGGATAGATAATTCTCAAGGTTTTAAAGGCATATACAAATAAATGCCTATTATATATGTATATGTATATTCATTGAATTCTTTTGTTTATTTTGTCTCTAGATCCTTATTTTCTTACTTAGTTAAATAGAATTTAAGTTAAAACATGCACTATGCATATACATATATGCATATTATATATGTATATGCATTTAAAATCTTGATAATTATCTCTCTTAAAATTCTTTTTAACTAAATGAGAAAACAGAGTTCTAGAGAGATAAAATAATTTGCCCCAAATCACTCAGCCACCTAGTTAGTAAAGTCTTCAGGTTGTTGCTTTAAATTCTTTTTTTTTTTTTTTTTAATCTCCAAATCCTGTGTTTTTTCTACTAGAAAATTGAGTTGATCCCTAAACTGATTAATGTCATAATGTGCTTTTTTACACAAAAGACTAAATAAATATTAATAATTCTGCTAATTTTAAGGAAACCCTATATAATATCACCGTATTTATCAAGCCACATGGGTATAAATATGACACTTGTGAATTGAAACTGGTTAAACAAGGAAAGGAGCCTGTGTGTATTTGTGTATGTTAGTTATGCATTGTTCCAAAACAACTGCAGTACTCCAAATCATAGTAGCTTAAAACAACTTACAATATATTAAGCCTCATAAATCTTCAATTTAATTGGATATTTCCTCTTCTGTTTTTACGTGTGCTCCTTCATGCTGCTAAATCCAGCTCAGGGATTGGATGGAGGTTCAGCTGTAACGCCTAGATGTGTGTGCCTCTCTCCATGTGTTTTTTATTCTCAAGGAGACTAGATCAGTCTGGTCTACCTCAGATGTGATGTCTGCATTTCTAAGAGAGTGGTTTCTTGACTATAGCTCAGAAGTTTCCCATTGTCATTTCTGACATGTTCCATTGGTGAAAGCAAGACTCAAGACCAGATTCAAAAAGGTAGACAAATACAGTTCACCTCTCAATGGAAAGAGCAGAAATGGCACATTGTACTAGGATTTTCAAACCAGGCCATGATTGCAACAATCATATTTATTTTAAAGTATGAATTCAAATATATTAATAAAACTGTGTATTTCAAAATGAGTTTATGAAATGAAGTGTTTAATACATATTATGCAATTTCCTCTTTTTCTCTCATTATGAGATGCCATTAGCAATTAAATTTGGTTCTTTGTTACTCTATTTCCTTCTTCTTTAGAACACCTTTCAAATATATATTACTTGGGAATTTATAAATCTGTTTTATAGTGTCAATTAATATCACTGCATCAAACTCTGAATATCTAAAACTAGACTTACCTTTACAGCATTCCTAATTCTCTGTCAATGCTGCAACTCATTTTCAGGTCCCCCTCAATCAGTAACTCAGAATGGCATATTTAAGTGTTAACAAATGAAAAATTTCTTTTCCCCAAAAGAAATCTTACATGAAATCTCAGTAAATAAAATTATAATCATGGTGATTAGTGAGTGTAAACTTATTTGTAAGATAACATTATTTATTATATTTCAGTCAATGAGAAAACTGAAGCAGTTTAGATAAAAATACTTGCAAACAAATCACAGTTGCTTTTTATTGTCTTTTTGGTTTGTTTTGGTTGCATAGGAAATGCAACCTGATTCAAACGGGGAAACAGCTACAAATGCTAACTTGAAATACCAAGGTATTTTTTTAACCTGAAATAAATGCTTATAACAAATGTAATGGTAAAGTATATGCTTCAAAATAGAATTTCTATCAAGAACGAAACTACTGGCACTCATTATAATTAATCTGAAAGATATGCAGTACCTCAAAGTCTGAATAATAAAATAATAGGACAGTGTTTTCACGACAGGGCTTGTATTTATTTATAGTTGATAACTCTTTACTGACCTAGATGTAGATGATCCTGAGTTAGAAGTCATTCCTCTAACTTTGGTGGATACATTAGTCATCAGAAGTAACCAAGAAAATATTTTCTTATCTGTTTTGTACTCAGGCAAAAGGTATTCTATGACAGATTTATTTAATTGGACAGCTATTTCAGTTTTAACAATGTGGACACACACAAGTCTATGTGTACACACAAGAAATATTCTTTTTTTTTTTTTTTTAGAGAGATTTCTTTAATTTTTATTGCATTATAGGTTTTGGGGTACATGTGCAGAACGTGCAAGATAGTTGCATAGGTACACACATGGCAGTGTGTTTTGCTGCCTTCCTCCCCTTCACCCACACTTGGTATTCATCCCCAGGCTATCCCCCCGCCAGCCCCACCCACTGTCCCTCCCCCATTTCCCCCAACAGTCCCCAGTGTATAGTAGACCGCCTCTCTGTGTCCATGTGTTCTCATTTTTCTCACCCACCTATGAGTGAGTATATGCGGTATTTCTTTTTCTGTTCTTGTGTCAGTTTGCTGAGAATGATGTTCTCCAGATTCATCCATGTCCTTACAAAGGACACAAACTCATCATTTTTGATTTCTGCATAATATTCCATGGTGTATATGTGCCACATTTTCCCAGTCCAGTCTATCATCGATGGGCATTTGGGTTGGTTCCAGGTCTTTGCTATTGTAAACAGTGCTGCAATGAACATTCGTGTGCATGTGTCCTTATAGTAGAACGATTTATAGTCTTTTGGATAGATACCCAGTAATGGGATTGCTGGGTCAAATGGAATTTCTATTTCTAGGTCCCTGAGGAATCGCCACACTGTCTTCCACAATGGTTGAACTATACTGCCCAAAGTAATTTACACAATCAATGCTATCCCCATCAAACTACCATTGAATTTCTTCACAGAACTGGAAAAAACCACCATGAATTTCATATGGAACCAAAAAAGAGCCCGCATAGCCAAGTCAATTCTAAGCAAAAAGAACACAGCGGGAGGCATCACGCTACCAGACTTCAAACTATACTACAAGGCTACAGTAATCAAAACAGCATGGTACTGGTACCAAAATAGAGATATAGACCAATGGAACAGAACAGAAGCATTGGAGGCAACACAACATATCTACAACCATATTATCTTTGATAAACCAGACAAAAACAGGCAATGGGGAAAGGATTCCCTATTTAATAAATGGTGTTGGGAAAACTGGCTAGCCATATGCAGAAAGCAGAAACTGGACCCCTTTCTGACACCTTACACTAAAATTAACTCCAGATGGATTAAAGACTTAAACGTAAGACCTGACACCATAAAAACCCTAGAAGAAAATCTAGGCAAAACCATTCAGGACATAGGAGTAGGCAAGGACTTCATGAACAAAACACCAAAAGCATTGGCAACAAAAGCCAAAATAGACAAATGGGACCTAATCAAACTCCACAGCTTCTGCACAGCAAAAGAAACAGTCACTAGAGTGAATCGGCAACCATCAGAATGGGAAAAAATCTTTGCAGTTTACGCATCTGACAAAGGGCTGATATCCAGAATTTACAAAGAACTCAAACAGATTTACAGAAAAAAAAACCAAACAAGCCCATTCAAAAATGGGCAAAGGATATGAACAGACACTTTACAAAAGAAGACATACATGAGGCCAACAAACATATGAAAAAGTGCTCATCATCATTGGTCATTAGAGAGATGCAAATCAAAACCACATTGAGATATCATCTCACACCAGTTAGAATGGCGATCATTAAAAAAATCTGGAGACAGCAGATGCTGGAGAGGATGTGGAGAAATAAGAAATATTCTTTCTTAGCCTGTATCAAAGATAGCATCTTCTTAACCCAGGATAAAATCCTCCAGCCATACCACTGGGTAAGTCAAGACTGCTTAGTCTCCACTACCAGTTGGAGCTAAATCAAACTCATAGGTTTGGTGTAAAAATTCATATATGTGGCTCCTTAATAACTGTCTAACCTCATATTTCACCCTTTCAAATTCACCACACTTCTTTTACAGTCTATCTTGTAGAGCAGGTTAGTTTTCATTCTATCCCTTACTCTGTTGTTTCTCCTGTTTATAATGTTCTCATATTTCCCTCTCAACAAAAGGTAAATATTTTGCATATGTATATATGTTTGTTTGTATTCACTATTTACTTATTTAATGTGTGGTTTGGAAAAGTTTCATCTTATATGTGAGATTAAATTTTAAGGTCAAAATTACCCTTGAAAATTCTTCATTTCTCATCATTGCTTCTACTCACATTTATTGTATTTGCCAATATTGTAACGTCATGCTTTTTGAAAAATACCAAACTACAAATGTAGAATAATTTTCATTTCAATGTTGTGTTAATGTTGACAGAGGAATAAAATAAACAGAGCAAGTAAGGGAACAGCAATTTTCTACTCACATTGTTCACACCTAGAATTCATGCTTATCAGGGAGATGACTAAGTGAATCAACAACATCACTTATGTTATTTCTCTATCCTAGCATACACATATAGATAAAATTCAGTAATTAAATAAATGTACAATTTGATGTCACCATTATCTCCTTTCCCTATATATCATGTGTCGTAAATAGCTAAATGATCATAGGGCTATAGCAAGTTCTCTATCCAGTTTCTACAGAACATCAAGTGCGGTACAAAACACAAAGTTCTCCGTAATAATTGAAGCACTGTTAAAGCAAGAATTAATCTGACATATCAACAATCTATCAAGAAGCTTGCATCTTGAATTTTAATAATATAGAAGTTGACCTTTTGAAATAAACTCAAGATCACCAAATATTACCTATAAACATAAATATTAGTTAAATGTGTAAACCAAATCTCAGAGTTGAAAATTAATGAATTACTAATGCCTTTTTATTAAGAAGCTTGGGAAGAAAAACCAATAAAATACCACATATTAAAAATATGTATATATGCATACATATATATTTGCTATATATGTGATCAATTGATTTGCAACATATGTGATCAATTGATTTGCAACACAGATGCAAAGTCAATTTAATGAAGAAAGGAGAGTCTTCAATAAATAATGCTGGAACAATTATGCATTCATATGATAAATAAATACCCTCAATCCTTACTTTATAATTTACACAAAAATTACCTCAACATGAATTATAGAAGTAAAACTCCTTTTTAAAGACTATCTTTGTGATGTTGGATTAGCCAAATAATTCTTAGATAACACAGTAAAAGCATGACTTATTAAGAAAAGAGAAGATAAATTTGGCCTTCATGTACACTAACAGCTTTTGCCTTTTGAAAAATATGTAACAGAATGAATAAGTCATTGTTAAGGACAAAATATTTTGATGTTGTATACCTAAAAAAGGACATGTATCAGTAGTACATATAAAAACTCATTAAAGTTTAAATAAGAAAAACAAATTTAAAAGAAGCAAAATATTTAGCAGACATTTCATCAAGGTAAAAATAAATATATATGGCAAATAAACACATGGAATTATGTTTAATATTATTAGTCATTACCTAAGTGCAAATTAAAATTGCAATGACAAACTACTACACATCTATTAAGAGTTTTAGAATAAAATAAATACACAAATAAATATTTATAAAAGCTGAAAAGGATGTATTTTGCTGGTGAGAATGCATACTGGTATAGCCTATTTTTAAGTCAGCTTGTCACTTTCTTATAAAGTTCAATATATAGTTACCACATGACCAGATACCCAACTCCTAGATATTTATCCAAGTAAATGAATCAAGTTTACACAAAAATCTAAAGACTAACCATAAAGATTTTCAGTGGCTTTTTTTAACAACCACAAAACTGTAAACAACCTACTTGTATATAATGAAATAATCACAGCAATTAAACTGCTGATATACAGAGTGATATAGATGAATCTTAGATGTAGTACGCTAACTGAAAGAAGCCAGACTTAAAAGGCCACATGCTATATTATTTCACTTATAAGAATATTTGAGAAAGGCAAAACTATAGGAGCAAAAAACTAAATGCTTACAGGTGTGTTTTTTTCTGAGACCTCTCTCCTTGGCTTGTCCAGGACCACCTTCTCCCTGTCCTTGCTTGGCCTTTTCTCTGTGCCCCAGTTTCTGGATGTCTCTCTTTGTGCTCAGATTTTCTCTTCTTATAAGCACAGAAATTAGATTGGATTGGGGCACATGATAACTGCATCAGTTTAATTTACTCACCTCTATGAAGGAACTATTTCCAAATATTCTGAGGTACTGGGAGTAAAGACTTAATCGTATAAATTTGGGTGAAACACAGTTTAGCCCATAATAATGTGTTTGTAAAAAGTTACAGAATTTTTTAGACCAAGAATGTTGGAATGATTTCATTTGCATTACACCTTAATAAACAAAAATTAAAAGGTCATAATCAACCCCACTGGAATTAAGTTGACCTACAAAAATGTAGTTGTATCCTGAAGGAACTACAGGACCTTTTCAACATGTACTAGGAGAAACTAGGAAAAGACATTAAGGCTCTATTCTTGGGAATCCTCAAAACAGTGATAATATAAATTTAAGGTAAATTTACATAAAAGAGGGGTAAAATTGAGATAAGAGCATTGCCAAGATAAACAGGTTCTAAACAGCATAGTAGAACCCTGACAAAGGATGAAAACTTGCTGCTAGGATTACTCCTGTATGTATCAATATAACTATTGTTAATGTTATAATTTCATTATTATTGTTATAATTTAATTATGACACTCCTTGGCATGTTTTTTATTGGTGTTTGTCCCTAGAGTTGACTGAGTTGCTGAGATCTGTACCTTTGTATATGTCATGAACCTAAGAATATATTCAGCCAATACCTTAATGTCTCTTCAAAATTTTTTTTTCTAACACAACTTTATTTTCCTCTGGTACCCCAATTACACCTATAATTGACCTTTCAGTATTATCATATAGGTCAGTGAGACTGGTTCTAATTTTTTTCAGCATTATTTTTTCTTTCTTTGCTTCCGTTTGTATAGTTTCTACTTTTTTACTCCTGGTTCACATTTCTTTTCCTCTATAGATTTTAATTTAGTGTAAAGATTATTCAGTATTTGTTTTAGATATTATGGTTTTTCAGTTTTATATTTTTCCAGTTTTTTTTTTGTTATAATCTCCATTTCTCTATTGAGATTCCATAATTGTTTTGTCCTTATGATTAGGAGTTGCCTAAAAAACTTGAACTAATTTTTAATAGCTTTTATAAGACACCTGCTAATTCTGACAAATCTGTCATTTTTAGTAATAATGTTTCTCCTGGTTATGGGTCCCATTAACTGCTTTTTGCATGTTTTTAATTTTTTTTACTTTATATTGAGCATTACAAATATCATCTTGATTATTTGGATTTTGTTGTTTTCCTTAACAGAGAAAGCTTTACTTGAGGGCTTCAGTAAACCTACCACTAAAATGTAGCCTCTCTGCTACCTATTGTCCTAAATAATAGCTGGCTAATTAGAATTAAAACATCTGTTCTGTGCAAGCTGAAACAGTTGTTCAGCTCATGACTTCCTAGTAGTTGCACTTCCTCTAGCAGTCATGTTGTAGCCTTTGGGAGTGCCAGCTTACACATGTTCCGGTTGGTATTCAGCCAAAGACTGCCAGCGATTCATGCAGATTTCTTAAACGCCTTCTTCACACACTTATATTCTCTCTTGTACACTGCTCTTGAAAATTTCAGCCATCTCAATAGCCTCAAATTCCCATCTTTTTTCTTCTCGGCTAGTGAAACCACTCTTGGGCTTCTTTTGGTTAGTCAGGAGCCTGCATTCACACAGAAAACCAGTATAACCATGTGGCTAACCTATTTTGTTTATTTTCTCTCAATGATTGTAGTCCTGTGACACCTATTATCAAATGTCTGGAGATGGTTCATATATTTCCCAGTTTTTCAGGTATTTGTGGTGATAGACCAGGTCCAGTAGCAGTTACTGTTTGATAGTAGAAAACGAGTCATGAAACTGTACTCTACTACATAGATGTTGGTAACACAGCATGGCAGAAGACCCAACATTTAATATACGTATATCATAGTATCCACAGCAGGAGGATAAAATTGGAAATATTTTCTAAAAATTGTCCCCAGATTGTTGTCCTTTTGCAGACAACAAGTTAACATTTCTAAGAAATATGCAGTTGCAGGCATCATGAATATGTAAAAAGAATGAAGTTGCATATTAACGTGTCCTTATTTAAGGCATAATGAGAATAAAAGCATTGTGCAGAAATTTAGACAGCAGAGTCAAGAGTATACAGGTTCAGGTTCTCAAGTTTGTGTGTCCAAGTCTTATAGATACCACGAGCTTAGTTAGGCAGAGAAGCACATCAAGATTAGCAGAGAGGTTATGCATAAAAAAATCTCAATGCAGATTTTACAACGCCAAGAAATGATGAATATAAGACACACCATGTACTGTTGAACTCCGTGTGCTATTCTATTTCACTTATGGCAGAAAATACTAACTTTTTGTCTACAAATTGTAATCAGGCCCAGAAGAAAGTGAGAATCCTGTGGAGGATTATGGCAATTGGAAAACAGTTTCTCTCCCTAATTATTGTAGACAAAGGAGAGTGTACATTATTATAACGTCAAAAAGTTTCACTTATCTCACTGAAGAGCAAAGTAGCATTTGTTCTCAGGAAAAGCTTGAAAGGCTGATCATCAGAGGTTTTAAAAGCTGAATTGAACAAGGTCTTGTACTTTATTGCCAACTTGCAGTCACTAGCAAGATTTGAATGGGCATTTAAACAAAATATACAAATATCTAATAATCACACAGATAAATTAGTCATGAGAAATGCCAAGTTAAAACACAATGAGATGTCATTTTATACCCACTAAAATTGCTGTAATAAAAATACAGTAACAGGTGGTGAAAATGTAGAAAACTGGAACCTTTCTACCATGCTGAAATTAATGTAAAATGGTGCAGCTACTTTGGGAAACTTTAGCAGTTTCTTAAAAAGTGAAATGTACATTAATCTAGTGATTCTGTCCCTAGATATCTACCCAAAATAAAAATATGTCCATAAAAGAACTTATATTTGAATGTTCATAGCAGCATTATTAATAATAGACAAAATTTGGAAAAGAAATGAAATGTCCATCAACTGGTGAATGTCCAATTAAAATATAGTTTATGTATATAATGGAAAGCTATTCAGCAACCAAAAGGAACAAACAACTGGTTCATGCTTAACCATGGATAAGCCTCAAAGACATTATGCTAAATTAAAGAATTCGTAGAAAATACGGAACTGTATAGGATCCTATGTATATGAATAGTCTAGAAAGAGAATTTTAGAGATAAAATCTACTGACCACAATTAGTTAATATTAGCGGAAATGGGGATTATTTGCAAATGAACATGGGATTTTTTTTGCATTTATGGAAATGTTCTAAAACTGGATTGTGATGATTGCTCTACAACTCTAAATTGATGAAAAAAATACTTAATTTTACACTTAAAATGGATGCATTTTATGGTTTGTATTGTATAACTCAATAAAGTTGTTAGAAAACATCAATAACCTGACATCTAAATAAAAAAATATGACAAATTAGAATGGCATTATAGCTTTTGATTATATGGTCAGAGATTAATTTTTTTAAAGTAGCTTTTTAGCACCTGAAATATTTTTCTTATCTTCTGTCACCTGTGGGAAACAATTGAAAACTTCACTTTATTGTGGGTGAATGGGAAGTGGAAGGATTTTTTACTTCTTAAGTTAGAAAATAATCACTTATGGAATAGTTCTTCTAAATCTCCCATACATATGTTTTAAAGCCATTTTTTTGTGTAATAACATTAATGGAACAAAATCTGGTGAAGTGATCACTGAAATTCTATATTAATGTAGAAGTTTTTATTAGGGTGGTGGAAAAGATAGTTGTAGTTTTTGCCATTACTTTTAATGATCACTCACTCAAAATAAAAAACAATGAGTTTCACATTACTTTCATTGGCAAAAGCCACAATTACTTTTGCACCAACCCAGTATATCTTTACATGGTTAGTTTTTTTCTCAGTGTTCCATACCCTGAAATATATAAGTTAAAATTAACGTCTTTTGTTTCACATTACATATTATTGGTTCCTTGAAAGCAGGTGACCACAAAAGGAAAGGTTATACTCTGTGTGAGACCACTCCCTTTCAGATACTGCCAGATTTACATGTAAACTCTTTAAATAAGTTCTTCATGTAGGAATGACTACCCAGAAAAGGCTGTTACACACTTTGGAGGATTTTACTATTTTTTATTGTGACAATTGCTTTTTCTTCTAAATAACCTATATCACCCAGTTACTACTTCCTAGAATGCATTTGCTGTGTAGTGAGACAAACAGTATGAAGAACAAAAGAGAAAGGGGACTAAATAATTCTCCTTGTGCTGCCCATGCTTGCCACATCCTTATGTGAGGTGTCCTATCCTTAGTTCAAAACTATTTTAAGATTTGCTGAAATTGGATGTATATTTTTCCAATATCAATATTCAAAAAATATTTTGATTTACTCAGACTTACACATAAAGATGTCTATTAAACCTATGATTTCTATAAGCAGACACATACTCTTTAAAGAAATGTGAAATTCCTAAAAGTATTATATTAGGCAGGTGTTCTTTGCAGTAGTCTTCAGCATACATTATTTACAACCAATTGTCTATGTGTGTTAGTGTTCTCTACTAATTCTCATATGAAGGAAAAGTCATTATGTGACTGGTAACCAGGAGGATATGATGTCCCTTGGGTTAATTTCCTGGAGTATTCCTTGTAGTATTATCTAATATTCTCATAGTCTATGCAATCAATTATCCCAAATATGCCATTGTCTGTTTCAGTTTCAGGGTCACACAGCTGTGAGAATTGTGGTCATGTATGTGAATCTTTATATGTAAGTGTCAGGCATATTGTTAGACAAAAAAAGGAAGTTATAACACAAAGATTAAGCCCTGGTCACATCCTGTATCTTCTTTAGTAAACACTCTGGTTGGATGACTTGATGAAAGCCAACGACCTTTTGATTTTTCTATTTACCTATATCAGCAGACCCAAATACAGTGAACAGAAGCTTAATAGTTCACAACCATCATACCCATTTCAACAACATCCATCCAAATGGAAGCTTGATTGCAACAGTGTCTGGGGAATAATGCTGTGGGTGGTTGATAAAGCCTGTTTTTGATGATGTTGATGAGAAGTCTTTTTATTAGCATACATCAATGAATTAGAGAAATTTGTTTCACATTGATATGTTTGCCTCTTATCTACTTGTTTATTGATTCAGTTGTTCTCAAAGTATAGTTTACAGAGCCTGGGCAGCCCTTGAGATCCATTGAGGGTATCAATGAGGTCAACACTGTTTCATAATAAAACTAATACATAATTTTCTTTTTCAACTGAGTTAACATGCACATTGATATTGCAAAAACAATGATAGTAAATCTTCTTTTGCCTTAACATGAAACAAGGTAGCAGCACCATTATATCAGTAGTCTAATAGTCCAATAATCACTGAATTTTTATTGCCATATACTAATAGTTTAATGAAACAAATACTGAGTTTCACATGAGAATGTTCTTCATGAAGTAGTAATACTATTAATTTATTTAAATCTCAGCCCTTCCATACGTACTTTTTCAATTGTCATTATGACAAAATGGAAAATATGCATAAATCATTTGTGTTGTATCCTTAAGTCTGATGACCACCTCTGATAAAAACACAGTTGTTAAGGTGCAAACATAGTAAACTTCTTTTTAGTGAAATACAATTTTTACTTAAAAACAGGTAAAATACTATAATTATTCAGGCAGGCTTTGACACACATTTCCTCAAAAATTAGTAAAGTTAATCTCATTTCAAGGAAAAAATACTGACAATATTCATTGCAATGAAAAAGTTCAAACTATCAAGGAAATAGAATTTTTGAAAACATACATCTGCCACCATGAATGTGACAGTTTCCCAATACTCAGATAATATTCCAATGAGAACACCCGTAATGTTAACAAATGTGATAATGAAAGGTGTCAGTTTTGGGAAGATCTGTATAATTCAGGTAACCAATATTTTTCAAATAACCAGTGGATCATGTTACAAAATTATTTGTGGTAAAAGTCAATTCAAGTGCGAGATAGATCAACATATTTCATATTTGTTTATATTAAATATTTGTTCATATATTGCAATAAGCTTGTTAGAAACCATCAATTATCAAGTTTGTATACTGTCAAAAAATCAAAAGGAATTGTCTAAAAACAATACAGTCATCCTCTCTTTTGCACATATCTGTACAAATCCCAAAAATTCCTTATGGTTCAATTGAACCAACATATCAAAAATTAGGATGCTGAAACAGATATGAGAATCCAGACATTAAAGCGAATGGGAAAAATATAGACATTGTCACTTTCCTCAACATTTTTGGAAAAAATAATTTTATATGATATATTACATAAAATACATTTTAATGAAAATAATTGTTATAATGAGTAATCAAGTATTTTCAAATTTTCCAGTTAAATTTTTAAAAAGCCACACAAACAAGTCTGCATAATAACTAGCTAACAACACAAATACAGGATCAAACCCACACATACCAATACTAACCTTAAATGTAACTGGAAAGTGCTCCAATTAAAATAAACAGAGTGGCAAATTGGATAAAACAGCGAGACTCAAATGTATGCTGTCTTTAAGAGACCCATGACACATGCAGTGATACTCATAGGTTCAAAATAAAGGAATGGAGAGAAGTCTACCAAGCAATTGTAAAACAAAACAAGTAGGGGCTGCTATTCTAAACTCAGACAAAACAGACTATAAACCAACAATGATTTTAAAAAAAATACAAAGAAGGGCATTACTTAATGGTACAGAGTTTAACTAAATAAGACATAACTACTGTAAATATATATTCACCAAACACAGGAGCACCCAGACTCATAAAAGATGTTCTTAGACCTATAAAGACACTTAACATAACTACACAATAATATTGGAGACTTCAACACTGCATTAACAGTATTAGATCATAGAGGCAGAAAACTAACAAAATATTCAGGATGTGATTTGACACTTGACTAACACTCCACCAAAACTGTTAAAAAATAATAAATTCAGTAAATTTTCAGGATAGGGAATCTACATTCCAAAATTAGTAGCATTTCTATACATTAATAGTGAACTAATTTTAAAAAAATCAATTTAAAATAGCTAAAATAGAAAGAATACCCAGGAATAAATTTAACCAAAAAGGTTAACTACTTAAAATTATAAAATGTTGAGGAAAGACATTGAAGAGGACTCAAATAAATAAAAAGCTTGTGCTCATGGATTGAAATATTTGTTATAGTTAAAATGCTCATACCTAAAGCAATCTACATATTCAATGTAATTTCTATGAAGATAGCAGTAACATTCTTCACATGGTAAGAAAAAAATCCTAAAATTTGTAAGAACTCACAAAAATTACAAATAACCAGTCATCTGGAGAAAAAAATAATAATAAAGCTGAAGACATCATAATACTAGACTTCAAAATATACAACAAAGCAATAATAACCAAAACAGCATGATAATGGTATAAAAACAGACACATAGACAAACAAAACAGAACAGAGAGCCCCCAAATAAATTCATGTATATATAGCCAACATGTTTAAAGATATCAAAAAACTCAGTTGAGGAAAGGATAGTCTCTTCAATAAATGGTACTAAAAAAACTTAATATTTATGTGCAGAAAAGTGAAATTGGACAACTATTTTTCACCATATGCAAACATCAACACAAGATGGCTAAAAATTTTAATACATAAGATCTAAAACTATGAAACTACTAGAAACAAATATAGGGAAAATGCTTCATTAATTGAACTGGGCAATACTTTATTTTTGGATATGACTACAAAACCACAAATAAAGTAAACATGGATAAATAGGATTACAACAAACTAAAAAGCTTTTATGTAACATTCAGAATTGCTATAAAGAGAATAAAATACCTAGGAATACAATTAATAAGGGATGTAAAGGACCTCTTTAAGAAGGACTATAAACCACTGCTTAAGAAAATAAGAGAGGTCACAAACAGATGGAAAAACATTCCACGATCATGGTTAGAAAGAATCAATATTGTGAAAATGGCGACACTGCCTAAAGTAATTTCTAGATTCCGTGCTATCCTCATTAAGCTATCAATGACTTTCTTTACAGAACTGGAGAAAACCACCTTAAACTTCATATGGAACCAAAAATAGAGCCTGCATAGTCAAGACAATCATAAGCAAAACCAAAACAAAACAAAAAGCTGGAGGCATCACGCTACCTGACTTCAAACTATATTACAAGGGTAGTGTAATCAAAACAGCATGGTACTGGTACCAAAACAGACATGTAGACCAATGGAACATAACAGAGACCTAAGAAAGAATGCCAGACACCTACAACCAGCTGATCTTTGACAAATCTGACAAAAACAAGCAATGGGAAAAGAATTCCTTATTTAATAAATGTGTTGGGAAAGTTGGCTTGCCATGTGCAGAAAGCTGAAACTGAATTCCTTCCTTATACCTTATGCAAAATTAACTCTAGATGGATTAAAGATTTAAACATGAGACCTAACACCATAAAAACTTTAGAATAAAATGTAGGCAATACCATTTAGGACATAGGCATGGGCACAGACTTCATGACTAAAACACCAAAAGCAATGACAATAAAAGCCAAAATAGAAAAATGGGATCTAATTAAGAGCTTCTGCACAGCAAAAGTAACTGTCAGTAGAGTGAACCGACAACCAACAGAACATGAAAACACATTTTGCAATCTACTCATCTGACAAGGGGCTAATATCCAGAATCTACAGAGAACTTAAACAAATTTACAAGAAGAAAACAACCCCATCAAAAAGTAGGCAAAGGATATGAACAGAAACTTCTGAAAATAAGACATTTATGCAGCCAACAAACATGAAAAAAAATCTCATCACTGGTCTTTAGAGAAAAGCAAATCAAAACCACAATGAGATACAATCTCATGTTAGTTAGAATGGCTCTCATTAAAAAATCTGTAGACAACAGATGCTGGAGAGGATGTGGAGAAATAGGAAAGCTTTTACACTTTTGGTGGGAGTGTAAATTTGATCATTGTGGAAGACAGTGTGGCAATTCCTCAAGGGTCTAGAAATAGAAATACCATTTGACCCAACAATCCCATTACTGGGTATATACTCAAAGGATTACAAATCATTCTTTTATAAAGACACATGCACATGCATGTTTATTATGGCACTGTTCACAAAAGCAAAAACATGGAACCAACTCAAATGGCCATCAGGTTGATCACGTGAGGTCAGAAGTTCAAGACCAGCCTATCCAACATAGTGAAACACCGTCTCGACTAAAATATGGAATAAGCCAGGTGTGGTGGTGTGTGCGTGTCGTCCCAGCTACTCACAAGGCTGTGGCAGGAGAAACTCTTGAAACTGGGAGGTGGACAGATGGTGCCATTTCACTCCATCCTGGGCAACAGAGCAAGACTCAGTCTCAGGAAAACAAACAAAACAACAACAACAAAAAAACCCCACCTTAATGGACATTATAATAAAAAGAAGACATACAAATAACCATTATGCATAGCAAAAATTCCAGACATTTCCATTTGGGAAAGTGAAAATGAAAACCACAAGGAAATATTACTTCATCCAGTTAAATGGCTGTTAATAAAAACAAAAGAAGTGTTGGAAAGTGAGCCCTTGCACACTGCTCATAAGTTAGTACAGACATTATGAAAAACAGTACAAAGGATAATCAAAAAATTAAAAATATTACTACTATGTGATCCAGCAATCCCACCTCTGACTATATATCCAAATAAATGAAATTAGTATATTGAAAAAATTTCTATACCTTTATATTTATTGCAGAACCTTTTGTGAAAGCCAAAATGTGGAATTAAACTAAATGTCCATTAATGATATATGGATAAATAAAATGTGGTGTATATATACACTGTGAAGTCCTATTCTACTATAAAACATAATGAGCTTCCATCATTTACAACAACATGATTGAATCTGGAAGACATTATACTAAGTAACATAAGCTAGACACAGAAAAATAAATAATGTATTAGCTTACTCTTATGTGGAATTTAAAGCATTTATCTCATAGAAGTAGAGAGTAGATCAGTGGTTACCAAATAGGCAGAAATAGGGAGACATTCTTCAATGTGTAGAATGTTACAATTAGAAAGGAATAGATTCTGATGTCCTATTGCACAGTAGGATGACAATAGTTAATAATAATGGATTTTATCTTTCAAACTAGCTAGAAATGAGTATTTTGAAATTCTTACTACATAAAAGTGATAAATGAGGTGATGAATATATTACTCTAATTTTATTATAACACAATGTATGTATGCATGAAAACATTATATTGTTTGGACATTATAATTGTCCAAAATTGCCCTGCAATTATGAGGTAATTTGGAACAATTGTAATGTCCAAACAATGTAATGTAATGTCCAATAATATAATTATAGGATAATTTTGGACAATTATGTGTTAATAAAATAAATAAAATATGGAAGCCTTCACAAATCTGGATGTTTTAAACATTACTTTCTCCAATTAGAGAGGCCATTCCCCTAGACAGATTAACCTCTTCACTTTTGCTGAATGATGAAATGTTCAAACACTTTTCAGTGCTGTGTTTTGTCCATTTGGAAGAATGCTCTTAAGACTTATAATCTTGTTGTACTTTAACATTTTATTTTAAGTTAACTTAGATTTTATAATTTATAAATCAAAATTTATTTTTTATTTTTTATTAATTTTTATGTGTATATATATATATATATATATATATATATTTTTTTTTTTTTTTTTTTTTTTTTTTTTTTTTTGAGACAGAGTTTCACTCTTGTTACCCAGGCTGGAGTGCAATGGCACAATCTCGGCTCACCGCAACCTCCCCTCCTGGGTTCAGGCAATTCTCCTGCCTCAGCCCCTGAGTAGCTGGGATTACAGGCACGCACCACCATGCCCAGCTGATTTTTTGTATTTTTAGTAGAGACGGGGTTTCACCATGTTGACCAGGATGGTCTCCATCTCTTGACCTCGTGATCCACCTGCCTCGGCCTCCCAAAGTGCTGGGATTACAGGTGTGAGCCACCACGCCCGGCCCAATCAAAACTTATTTATGCATAGTTTTGCTAAAATATCTACTGTAAACAGGAGACACTTGAAATATTCAAGCAGCTTATTTTTCTTGGGCATGGTTACATGAAAGAAAAAATTTTTATGTACAATTTCTTTTACTTATGCATCTTGCACATAATTACAAGGTTTTACTAAAACAACTAAATTAAAGTATTAACCACTAAATATTTTAAAATATACTTATTTCTACATATTAGTTTAAGTTTGTCCTAATTTAAATGATAAATTCCTGAGAGTATTTTAGAAAATTTCAGTTTTTTAAAATGGAACTATTACCTTGATAAGTTTAGAAATGAAGCTTTATTAAAAAGCAAATTTTTGTATTTCTTACACCGAAGATTAAAAAAGAAAGTTTATTCAACTGTGAAAATAAAAAAAAAATGAGATATGCAGAAGACTTTTATTTCCTATTCTTAAATTTTAGAAGCTTCATGTGTTGTATTTCAGAAGTCTGAAACTGTTTCTGTTACTAAGACAGATGCTCAAACATTGCTAAATACATCCTTTACATTTTAGTTTGACTTAAAACTAAAGAATACTTTTTAAGTATTCCACTTTTTATTCCCATGAGTATCAGTTTAAGCATTTTAATGGTCCTGTTTTATGACCACCAACTTCTCTTTAGAATTTGTGCTTTTCTCTAAGCAAAATAAAATGAAACTTCTACAAAGCAATACTGTCATTTGATATGATTGTCAATATTTTTGTGGAAGAAATAAGCAGCAGAAAATATCAGAAGTATAAATTTAAATCCAGAAAGAAAAAATCTCTTGATACTTCATAAATTGATGAGGTCGATTATGTTTCCAAAAAAGTCACTGAATTTATTATGACATGTTCAAGTTTTCTAAAGTCTCACTTCTACATTTAACTGCAATAGTTCCTTAGGGACTTACTACTCACTATACTATCTTACAGTGAAGATACTGTGATTTTAATGTTTGCATTATGCTCAAATATTTTAAAATTTCTAATTCTTTTAATTGAACATAATTAAAAAGTTTTACTAAAGCAACAAAAGTAAAATATTAACCACTGCTCAATATTTTTAAATAGAATGGGCAATGCAAATATCTATTTCTATATATAATTTTTTTTGTCTTAATTAAAATTGTAAAATTCCTGAGAGAGTGTATTTAGAAAATTAACTAATTACCAGTTTTTGAAAATGGACCTTTTTCTAAATGAATATTAGTTCACAAAATTGCCTTAATAGAAAATCTTCATTGCCATCTCATCTATAAATTTTTTATCTTAAACTTTCTTGCAAATCATCTTTACTAAATTGCTGCATGCTACACAGCTAGCTACATAGATAGAGAAATATAACTGATTCTGAATTAAGTTGTTAAGAGGAGCTTCAAAAGTAGCACATTCTTTTTTCTTATTTCAAACTACTTGTGTATAACAGAAGAATAGAAATATTGATTTTCTGCTTGGCAACTGTACAAATGATTTCTGTACTGATTTGCTGTGCCCTTTCTGCTACTGTTAAGGAAGATGTGATAATAGTAGCTAAAGGCAAATCAACCTAGCCCTTTAATGCTGACTGGTTTAAAATAACTGTAATAAGTTTCAGTGATGTAACTTACTGTAGTAGATTTCTGCTAGTCTTTAAATCAGTGTTGTCTTTTTCAGAGAACTTATATTCAGCATATCCTCCTGTCGGTCAAGTGGGACCTGTTCCTGGAAGAGGACATGAGTAAATTGGTTAAGAAATCTACACAGTTGGGGGCAATGTAGGGGAGACACAAGGGGGGTTGGGAGCGAGGGGAGAGTGGGGAGGGATAACATGGAGAGAAATGCCAGATATGGTATGCACCTAAAGTAAAATAAATAAATTATATTCACAATCTAGTAGATTTCTCTTTTTTTGTTTGTTTTGTCTTTGATTTGCTCTCATATCTTTTATATATATATTATATATGTATATATATATATAAAATATATAATTATAATAGATAAATAATATATATTATAATATATATAATATATATTTTATATATATTATAATTATATATAATATATATACATATATAATATATATAATATATATAATAATATATATTATATATAATATATATTATATATAATATATAAATATTATTTATAATATATATATAATATATAAATATTATTTATAATATATATATATAATATATAATATATAATATATATATTCTGTGTTCTGTATTCTGTATATATTCTGTATTCTGCCAAATACAGGAACCAGTACAATTTTGGAAGGCATAGGGGAAGTGAAAGCAGTTATTTTTTTACAGCTATAGCAGCAATCACCCATTCTTCAGCATCAAAGTTTTTTCACAGTTTTCTGGTATACCTTAAACACCTGCTTTAGTACAGTAGTCAGTGAAATCAATGGCAGAAGTTTTATATGATGTGACCATTTTCTGATTTTCTGGATGGTAGCATGCCCTCCCTATCATTTTCTTTCTTGGACCTTCTTTTTCTTTTCTTTTCTTTTCTTTTCTTTTTTCATTTCCTCTACTAAGCCATGTCTTGTTTTAAATTTCTGGATTGATTTTTCATTTTCCTGAATGAATCCTAACTGATGGAGAGCCTCTGAAAGAAAGGGGGAGGGGCTTAGAAATCATATGCTTCTTATAGACCTTTGATGGTCTTCGCTGAAGGAAAGAACCAAAGACCCCAAGTGAGAACTCACCAAAAGAAACAGAAAATAATGGGTTGATGATTTATGATTAATTTGAGTTGTCCATGTGGGGAGAGTTTATTTGTCCATGTATGACAAAGGATAAAAAAGCACTTTTCCTAGGTACAGAGAGGCACAAGGGTCATGCTTCAAGATTACTAACTGGCCATGCAATTGACAACTGAAAGGCATAGTTTTAAAATATGTAAGGCATTACCTTTGCTTGTTGAGTAATTAAGCTCAGCAAAAGAATGATTGAAGCGTTATAAATGCTTGATATCTCATCTTGATGCCTCAGAGAAATGGAAAAGCCATCCTTAGCTAGGTTCACCCCCAACCTTTTCACCAATAGATATACATATGACATGTATCTGCTCTTTTTCCTTTTCTTTGGTTGTGGAATATTGCCATATGTACCAATGCAAGTCCTCCTTCTACTTTATCAGTGATCTTTAACTTTTAGTAATCTTGCCTCGTTATATCTTCAGCATCTTTGATATCAACAGTTATGTTAATAAGCATGTATTTATGTTTCAGGAATGCATGTCCACAAATAGATCCTTTTTATGAATACTAATGTCTATTTGACCTAGTCTACCATTGGTCAAACTTTTAAAAGAAGGCATTTTTTTGGGAATTTTTTTTTTTTTTTTTTTTTTTTTTGCCAATCAATGAGAGCTTGTAAGGTTGCTGAGGTTGGTTGGCCTTGAACTCTTGGCCTCGCCTTCGCAAGCGCCACGACATCCGGCCGGAGCCACTTTGGGCCCCTTAGAAAGCATTTTTTTTTTTTGTTAGTCTGGCTAGTTATCTATTTTATCTTTTTAAAAAACCAGCTCCTGGATTTATTGATTTTTTGAAGTTTTTTTTTTTTGTGTGTCTCTATCTCCTTCAGTTCATCTCTGTAGTTACTTCTTGTCTTCTGCTAGCTTTTGAGTTTTTTGATCTTCCTCCTGTAGCTCTTTCAATTTTGATAATAGAATGTCAATTTTAGATCTTTCCTTGTTTCTCATGTGAGCATTTATTGCTATAAATTTCCCTTTTAATACTGCTTTAAAGGAGTCCCAAAGATTCTGGTACATTGTGTCTTCATTCTTACTGGTTTTGAAGAACATCTTTATTTCTGCCTTCATTTTACTGTTTATCCAGTTGACACTCAGAAGCAAGTTATTCAGTTTCCAAGTGGTTGTGTGGATTTGAGTGTTTTTTTTATTTTTATTTTTTTATTTTTTTTTATTTTATTTATTTATTTTTAAAATTTTTATTGCATTATAGGTTTGGGGGTACATGTGCAGAATGAGCAAGATAGTTGCATAGGTACACACATGGCAGTGTGCTTTGCTGCTTTCCTCCCCTTCACCCACACTTGGTATTCATCCCCAGGCTATCCCCCCCAGCCCCCCCTGCTGTCCCTCCCCCATTCCCCCCAACAGTCCCCAGTGTATAGTAGACCGCCTCTCTGTGTCCACGTGTTCTCATTTGAGTGTTTCTTGATCCTGGGTTCTAATCTTATTGCACTGTGGTGTGATAGATTGTTTGTTATAATTTCTGTTCTTTTGCATTTGCTGAGGAGTGATTTGCTTCCAATGATGTGGTCAATTTTAGAGTAAGTGCAATGTCATTCTAAGAAAAATGTATATTCTGTGGATTTGGGGTGGAGCATTCTGTATATGTTTATTAGGTCCACCTGGTCCAGCTCTGCATTCAAGTCCTGGATGTCCTTGTTAATTTTCTGTCTCATTGATCTGTCTAATGTTGACAGTGGAGTGTTGGGGTCTCCCACTATTATCGTGTGGGAGTCTAAATCTCATTTTAGGACATTAAGAACTTGCTTTATATATCTGGGTGCTCCTGTGTTGGGTGTGTATATATTTAGGATAGTTAGTTCTTCTTGTAGGATTGATCCTTTTACCATTATGTAATGCCCTTATTTGTCTCCTTTGATCTTTGTTGGTTTGAAGTCCACTTTATCAGAGACTAGGATTGCAACCCCTAGTTTTTCTTTGTTCTCCATTTGCTTGGTAAATCTTCTTCCATCCCTTTATTTTGAGTCTATGTGTGTCTTTGTATGTGAGATGGGTTTTCTGAATACAGCACACTGATGCGTCTTGACTTTTTATCCAGTTTGCCACTCTGTTTCATTTGACTGGGGCATTTAGGCCATTTACATTCAATGTTAATATTGTTATGTGTGAATTTGATCCTGCCATTTCGTTACTGGCTGTTTTTCTTGCCTGTTGGCTGTCTCATTTTCTTCATTGCATTTTTGGTCTTTGCCATTTGGTCTCCTTTGGCAGTGGCTGGTATGTTTTCCTTTCCATGACTAGTGTTTTTTTTCAGGAGTTCTTGTAGGACAGGGCTGGTGATGATGAAATCTCTCAGTAATTGCTTGTCATTAAAGGATGTTATTTTTCCTTTACTTATGAAGCTTAGTTTGGCTGGATTTGAGATTCTGGGGTAAAAGTTCTTTTCGCTAAGGATGTTGAATAGTGGCCCCCACTCTCTTCTGGCTTGTAGGGTTTCTGCTGAGAGATCTGCTGTGAGCCTGATTGGCTTCCCTCTGTGGGTGACCTGACCTTTCTCTCTGGCTGCCCTTAGTAATTTTTCCTTCATTTTAACCTTGGTGAATCTGATAGATTGTGTGCCTTGGGGTTGCTCTTCTTGAGGAATATCTTTGTGGAGTTATCTGTATTTCTAAAGAAAAGAGAGAAAAATCATATAGATGCAATAAAAAAGATAAAGGGGATATCACCACCAATCCCAAAGAAATACAAACTATCATGAGATTACTATGAACAGCTCTATGGACATAAGCCAGTAAACCAGGAGGAAAGGGATAAATTCCTAGACACATGTACTCTACCAAGACTAAACCAGGAGGAAGGTGAAACCCTGAATAGACCGATAACAAAGGCTGAAGTTGAGGCAGTAGTCAATAGCCTACCAACCAAAAAGTCCAGGTCCAGATGGGTTCACAGCCGAATTATACCAGACGTACAAAGAGTAGCTGGTTCCATTTCTTCTGAAACTATTCCAAAGAATCCAAAAAGAAGAAAACCTTCCTAACTCATTTTATGAGACCAATATCATCCTGATACCAAAACCAGGCAGAAACTCAATTAAAAAAGAAAACTTGAGACCAATATCCATGATGAATATCGATGCAAAAATCTTCAATAAAATACTGGCAAACTGAATGCAACAACACATTAAAAAGCTTATTCATCACTATCCAGTAGGCTTCATCCCAGGGATGCAAGGCTGGTTCAATGTATGCAATTTCATAAATGTAATCCATCACATAAATGGAGGCAAAGACAAATACCACATGATTATTTCAATAGATGCAGCGAATGCCTTCTACAAAATTCAACAGCTCTTCATGCTACAAACTCTCAATAAACTAGGTATTGATGGAATGTGTCATAAAATGATAAAAGCTATATATGACAAACTTACAGCTAATATCATACTGAAAGGGCAAAACCTGGAAGAGTTCCCTTTGAAATCAAGTATTAGACAAGGATGCCCTATCTCACTGCTTCTATTCAATATGGTATTGGAAGTTCTAGCCAGAGCAATCAGGCAAGAAAAAGAAAAAAGTGTATTCAATTAGGAAAGGGGAAAGTCAAACTGTCTCTATCTGCAGATGACATGATTTCATATTTAGAAGACCCCATTTTCTCATCCCAAAATCTTCTCAAAGTGGTAAGTGACTTCAGCAAAGTCTCAAGATACAAAATCAATGTGCAGAAATCACAAGACACAAACAGATAGAAAAACATTTCATGCTCATGGTGAGAAGAGTTAAAATCATCAAAATGGCCATACTGCCCAAAGTAATTTATAGAGTCAATGCTATTCCCATCAAACTACCAATGGCCTTCTTCACAGAACTGGAAAAAAAAAAAACACTTTAAACTTCATATGGAATTACAGGAAAGCCCCATAGCTAAGACAATCTTAAGCAAAATAACAAAGCCTGAGGCATCACACTGCCGGACTTAAAATTATACTACAAGGCTAGAATAATCAAAACAAATGGTACTGGTACCAAAACAGAGACATAGACCAATGGAGCAGAACAGAGGCCTTAGATGCAACACCACACATCTACCACTATCTGATCTTTGGCAAACCTGACAAAAATAAGCAATGGGGGAAGATGCTCCATGTTTAATAAATGGTGTTGGGAAAACTGCCTAGCAATGTGCAGAAAGCAGAAACTGGACCCCTTCCTGTCACCTTACACTAAAATTAAATCCACATGGATTAAAGATTTAAACATAAATCTTAAAGCCAATAAAACACTAGAAGACAACATAGACAAAATCATCCAGGACATAGGCATAGGCAAGAACTTCATGACTTAAACAACAAAAGCAATGGCAACAAAAGCCAAGATAGACAAATGGGATCTAATTAAAATTCAGCTTCTGTTCATCAAAAGAAACCATCATTAGAGTGAACCGGCAATGAAGAGAATGGGCAATAATTTTTGCAATCTACCCATCTGACAAAGGGCTAATATCCAGAATCTACAAAGAACTGAAACAGATTTACAAGAAAAAAAAAAACCCATTCAAAAGTGGGTGAAGGATATGAACAGACACTTTTTAAAAGAAGACATTGATGAGGCCAACAAACACGAAAAAATGCTCATCATCACTGGTCATTAGAGAAATGAAAATCAAAACCATATTGAGATACCATCTCACACCAGTTAGAATGGTGATTATTAAAATATCTGGAGACAACAGATGTTGGAGAGGACGTGGAGAAATAGGAACACTCTTACACAGTTGGTGGGAGTGCAACCATTATGGAAGACATTGTGGCGATTTCTCAAGGATCTAGAAATAGAAATTTCATTTTACCCAGCAGTCCCGTTACTGGGTATATACCTAAAGAACTATATATTGTTCTACTATAAAGGCACATGCACACATATGTTCATTGCAGCTCTGTTTACAATAGTAAAGACCTGGAACCAACACAAGTGACCATCAATGATAGACTGGACAAAGCAAATGTGGCACATATACACCATGGAATACTATGCAGCCATAAAAATCGATGAGTTTGTGTCCTTTGTAGGGACTTGGATGACTCTGGAAACCATCACTCTCAGCAAACTGACACAAGAACAGAAAACCAAACACTGCATGTTCTCACTCATAGGAGAGTGTTGGACATTGAGAACATGTGGACTCAGGGAGAGGAGCATCACACACTGGGGGCAGTTTTGGGGTTTAGGGGAGGGACAGCAGCTGTGGGAAGAGTGAGGAGGGATAACATGGGGAGAAATACCAGATATAGTTTGTACTTATGCAGCAAACCTGCATGACCTACACATGTACCCCAGAACCTAAAGTAAAATAAAAAAATAATAACATTAAAAGAAGGCATTTATTTATATTGTGTCTGTTTTATTACCATCGGAAATTTGTCAAATCGTTCCAGTATAGCTGTTTGAAATTTTCAGTATTCTTCAAAAACCTTCTCTGGCAAAGATAGGTAACAGTATTTAGGAACTAAATATATATAAAAAATAAGTAATTAATTCTTGTCTTGATTAATGATTTGTGTGTTGCAAACAAAATTAGTATCTTTTATCTTATTAATTTCTACTTTTCAAACAAAAACACTAATGCAAATTATTAGAACAGTAAAGAAAAATAAGGATATATGAAAGAAAATATAATAATCTCTAACTAATTAGTTGATTTTAATAATTTGGTATAGATTCTTCCATACATTTTTCTATACTCTCATTATGCAAGATGAAACATAAAATTTCTGATACTCTATTTTTCACTTACAAAATGACAGTATCAAATGGTTCAACCTAATACATATGCATATGTATAAAGATTTTTCTTTATTTTAGATAGTTTGAGGAATGTTCCCATAATAGTATAATATATAAATGTTTTAATAAAACAAGTCATAGGTGTTCACCTTCTTTGAGAAAATATAATTATAAACAGACTCTCTTGACAACTATTTTGAGAATCGCTGTGTGGAGAAAACCTCTCCACAAAGATAGAAGTGAGATAAAAACAGCTTTGTAATTGAAAAATATGTCGAAGCATTCAGCCAGAATCTGGTGAGCACCAAATAAAAATCACTAAGTGACTGAAAAGACAAAAAGGATCTCACCTTTTCATATAGCCAGGCATATACAACCCATTCCATACAGGTTCTCAAAATAACTGTCAAATAAGACTTATTACTACTATTGCATTTGCATAGTTTATGTTAAGTTCATCTAGTTACTGGAGTAACTTTAGTGTTAGTTATTTTTTTTTGTTGTTAAATAGTAAATAAACTCATATATTTATGGCAGGAGATGGTTGTGCAATTAGGTTAAGGTTCACAGAAACTAAGAAGTTAGGGCACTATCTTTCTTTGTGATTACATTTCAGAAACATGATTTCCATGTCTTTGATAAAGCCATTCCTGCATGGTAAAACTGGGAAGGGGCTTATTTAGCCTTTAAAAATTTGTCATGTGTTTCAAATAAATAATAAGCTACATATTGAAGGAAGATATCTCAAAATAAGAGCCACCTATGACAAACTCACAGCCCACATCATACTGAATGGGGAAAAGCTAGAAGCATTCCCCTTGAGAACCAGCACAACACGAGGATGCTTTATCTTGCCACTTCTATTCAACTTAGTATTGGAATTCCTGGCCAGAACAGTCAGGAAAGGGAAATAAATAAAGGGTATTCAAACAGCTTTCTATTACTGAGGAATTCAAATATTCCTATTTGCAGATGGCATGATTCTATATTTACAGAACCCTTTTATTTCAGTCTAAAACGTCAAATTGATAAACAATAAAAAATCAATGTACAAAAATCACTAGCATCTCTAACACCAATAATGGCCAAGCCAAGAGCCCAATTGGGAACAAACTTCAATTTACAAAAGCCACAAAAAGAATAAACTACTTAGGAATACAGCTAACCAGTGAACTGAAAGATCTCTACCATGAAAATTTTTAAAATTCTGCTAAAAATTCGGAGATAACACAAACGAAGGGAAAAACATTTAATGCAAATGTGTAGGAAGAGTCAATATCATTAAAATGGCCCTACTGCTTAAGGCAATTTATAGATTCAATGCTATTTTTATTACTCTCCCAATGACATTCTTTACAGAACTAGAAAAAAACTATTTTAAAATTCATATGAAACCTGAAATGAGCCTGCATAGCCAAGGCAATCCTAAGCAAAAATAGCAAAGCTGGAAGCATCATGTTGCCTGACATCAAACTATACTGCAGGGCTGCAGCAACCAAAACGTCATGGTACTGCTACAAAAACAAACCTATGGAATAGAATGGAGACCACTGTCTGATCTTTCACAAAACATAAAACAAGCATAGGGAAAGGAATCACTGTTCAAAATATGGTTCTGGGTTAACTGGCTATCCAAATGCAGTAGACTGAAACTTGGTCTCTTTCAAATACCATATAAAAAATCAACTCAAAATGGATTAAAGATTTAAATGTAAAACTCCACACTCTAAAAACCCTGGAAGATAACTTAAGCAATACCCTTCTGAATATAGGCACTGGAAAATATTTAATGATGAAGACACTAAAAGCAATCACAACAAAAGCAAAAATTAACAAATAGGATCTAATTAAACTGAAGAGTTTCTGCACAATGAAAGAAACTATCATTAGAGTAAATAGACAGCATACACAATGGGAGAAAATATTTGCACACTATGCATCTAACAAAGGTCTAATATCCAGTATCCACAAGGAACTTAAAAAAATGTGTAATAAAAACCAAAGAACCCCATTAAAAAGTAGGCAAAGCTAAACCATGATGATGCAAAGGCAAAAGAATGATACAATGGGCCTTGGAGACTTGCGGGGAAAGGATGGGAGGGATTTAGGGAATAAAAGACTACAAATTGGGTTCAGTGTATACAGCTCATATGATAGGTACACCAAAATCTCACAAATCATTAGTAAAGAGCTTACTCATGTAACCAAGTATCACCTGTTCCTTAAAAACCTATGGAAATAATAATTGAAAAGAGTTACTACCACTCCAATTACAGCAGAAACAACACACAAAAAATACCGCAATAATTAGCAACACACAGACACAAAAAAATGTAGACGAAAGTCATGAAAAGACACTTTTTGAAAGAAGACATACATGCAGCCAACAAGAGAAAAGCTCAGTTATATATCATTAAATATATAATAATAGATAAATGCAAATCAAAACCAAAATGAGATGCCATCTCACATCAGTAAGAATGGCTTTTATTAAAAAGTAAAATAACTGATGCTGGTGAGGTTTTGAAGAAAAGGAGACACCCACTGTTGATGGAAGTGTAAATTAGTACAACTATTGTGGAAAGCATTGTGGCAATTTCTCAAAGAGCTAAAAACAACCATTTGATTTAGCAATCTCATATCTGGGTATATACCCAAAGCAATATTAATAATTCTACCATAAAGGCATATGCATGTGAATGTTTGTTTCAGCATTACTCACAATAGCAAAGACATGGAATAAATCTAAATGCCCATCAATGATAGATTGGATAACGACTTGGGAGGCTGGGGCATGAGAATTATGTCAACGTGGAGGTGCAGGTTGCAGTGAGCTGAGATTGTATGACTGGACTTTAGCCTGGGCAACAGAATGAGACTCCATCTCAAAAAAATGTTTAATAAAGAAAATCTGGTATGTATACAAAGTGGAGTACTATGCATCCATAAAAGAAATGAGATCATATATTTTGCAGGGACATAAATGGAGGTGGAGGTCATTATCTTTGCCAGATTAACACAGGAACAAAAAAGCAAATACTGCATGTTTTCACCTAAAAGTGTGAGCTAAATAATCAGAATTCATGGACATAAGAGAAAAACAACAGACACTGGGACCTACTTGATGGTGTAGGGTGGGAGGAGGAAGATGATCAGATAAAATGAATAATGGGTACTAGGCTTAGTACCTGGGCCATGAAATAATCTTTACAACAAACCCCCATGACATGAGTTTATACAAGCTCTCATGTACCCCTAAACCTAAAATAAAAGTTTTTTTTAAAAAAAATAATCAAAACATTGGCAAAAAAAGATCTTCCTATATAACCAAATTTAATCTCCTAAATTTTGAATAATTGGGCTTTTCAAAGAAGTAAATGTATAGACAGCTGAAAAGAGACTATTGGTAGGTTAAGAAATACAAAAATTTATAGGATTAGAGGAATAATTAGGAAAATAAGTCCCATAATTAGTAACTCATGTAGCTATTAGGGCAATTGAGCAAATAAAACTATCTGTATACAAATAAATTTCTACCAGTTTTTATGTTGGGTAAATAATTATGATCAAACTAAATAACTTCTATACATTATTTCTCTTAATAGTTTAACAGTAAGAGCATGATTGTTACAATAAAAATGTATACACTAGGTCTTAATAAAATTAAAATGTTCTCCCTTTTTTATTGCAAACACACAATTATATCTTGAAAAACCACAATTAGTAATAGATTAAGGTAGAAATAAAATAAACCACAGTTGTACACACAAGGAAACAGCATATATATATTTATCAGTATTTATTGTATGAATAACTACATAATACTTTTCATTTTCTCTTTCAGGCTATCACATGTACATGTTCAGTTAGTATGCTTATCTTGTTAAACTATACTTAGTTTCATATTTCTGATACTTGTATTAATATATTTCCTGGCATAATGACAGCACCCAATAACTGCTTTTTGGATAAAATTTTAGAATGACTTTGGTTTAAACTTATCCAAAATTTTGTGATCTTTGTCTACAGTTTTTTCTTTAAAGGAATATTAAACTTTCAAACTAAGCCTAAAAGTGGTTATTTCCTGAATATTTTTACACTATAAAAATTTACACTATAAAAATTTTCTGAATATTTTTACACTATAACAAGTAGCACAGAATTTTATTTATGCATTGATGTTTTATTTATTCCTGTTCAATGTCATCTCTGTCACAGCTAATTGTCAACATTTATTGGGTGGTCACTGTATACCTGATAAACATTTTATGAACATGATCATACTTAAGTTACACAATCTATTAGTTGCATTTTCTAATCTTACATTACAGATGGTGAAAGTAAAGGAAATTAGGGAGTAAGTAACTTGATCGGGGTGATACAGATGGAAATTGGTAGAGCCAAATTTAAACCTATATCATTCTTAGTACACAGTTCATGCTTCAATTTGTTTGCTTTTGCCCACATATAACTCCCTTCTGATCCAGGTTGTATATGCCCCAGGCCATACAACCTCATTTAAAAGGCAGAGATGTGTTGGCGAGCAATCTCTGTAGTAGCCAAGGAAATGGAAAATTTTGGCTTGTCAAGCCAGTGTTAATTTTCATGATAGGTTAATCTCTAGGGTAAGGAAAAGACCAGGGTGATTTTCATGCTAAATATTCTTAGTCAAACAGGTGGTAATACCATGGTTTTGGGTAACCAGCATATTCGTAACAGACTAAAAGATGTGAGTGTTACTGATTTGACCCATGAGCAAAACTGTGAGCAGTTTACATATAGGAAACTGATTTCTGAACTTGTGGAAGGGCTTTCTGCAGGTATGCAAAGAGTGATTACACTAAGACAACTGAGTTGTGGTCCAGGAGAATTTCATCAGTAAAACCTTGAGTGAGAAATGGAAACTGACCAAGGGGTCAGAGAAAATGTAATGGTCAGTTATATTCCACTGCATACTATGCAGTACAATCAATTCAATTAACTTCAAAGCCTTATTGCTCCTGGAGATGAAGATACTGCTAATTCTGTTGAGCCAATATCTCTGGCTACCTGGCCAAGGCTGAGAGTAGTCTTGACAGAGGTGTGGAAGTCAGGATATTCATTGAGGTGAGGAATGATAGTAGTTGAGTGGTAGAAACACCTAATTTTGTAGCAAAGACACACATCATCATGCAAGGATTATTTTTATAACAAGTGAAAGAAACCAATTTTATATTACCTTGACTGGGGAGAATTTTTTATGTCATGAAGATGAATCAAAAGAAAATCAAGGATCAAATTTGCCTTGAACATTTAGAACATATACAGTCAATATTACCTCAACTTTTTCTTGTCCAACAGCAGGAAGAGCTGCAGAAAGCTTCAATTTTCAATTTTCACATTCATAAAGCATTGAAATCAAATAAAAATGATTGCCTGTCTGTCATCAATATTTTTGAAATCTTAGAGAAATTCATTCAGATTCATTAAGGACTGTGAATATGGAGGTAAGATTCCAAAAATTTCCATTCAAAACCTATGATAAGGATATGGGAAGGACATGCATTTCCTTAAAAAAAATGGAAAGGCCAAGTGAATTCTGAGTTTGAAAACCACTATATTGTGTGTCTAATTAGTGTTTTAGAGAGAAAAATGGTGGATTTCAATATGTGTTGGCAGCTACTATATGTCCTATTAACTGTATTTACATTATCAACTCTAACAAATATGCTGTAAGAAAAATAATTATGAAGATAAATGGGATGATACTGGGAAATATATTTTCCCTGTATGTTCTAAAACAGAGTGAAACATTTTTATTAGGATAGAAAAGAGTGATATATTCTTAAAACATTAAAAATAAGGTTTAACTTTTCTGTTAATTTTAGGATTGTTTCTTTCTCAAAAGTATGTAATTCAACAAATTCATTTTATAAGGGAGGTGAGATTTGCTGAGTACTACATGCAAACACTTTACATGCATCATATCATTTAACCTTCCCAAATATACTATCATATAGGTTCATATATATATTTATTTCTTAACATATAGGCCAAGTTACTCAAGCAAAAGGACCAAATATATATTGACTTTAGAAACCATACAGGTTTATATTTTTGTAAGAGACACTTAGATATACAGAATGATCCAGAATTAGTTACCTAGAGAGGACTCTGGCAGAGTCAAGGTAGAGTTTCCATCACTGTGTACAAGATGCTGCCATGTTCCAAGTTCAACTCTTGCCATTTTGCAGTTAATGCAAAGGGGTGGGGGAAAATGGAGACATGGGGTCTTTATTTTAGTTTATAATCTGGAAATTGTGTATATCACTTGTGTTTTTCTATTAGCCAGAAATCATTCAGATGATTACACTTGAAAGAAAGCAGGCTAAGCAATGTAGCCTCTAGCTGGGAGAGCAGGAGCCCTGCTAAAATATGTGTGCATGTGGTGAAGTTGGCCAAGGTGGATTTGCCAAGGTTGGATAGGTTTGTTGGTTGAAATTTGAACCTGGGTCTCTATGGCTCAGTAAGTTTTATCTGTTATATTTCTAATAAATCAAGTACACCTATCTTCTAGAAGCTTATTTTCTCCTGGAATTAGGAGAAATATTGGACAATGTAGAAATTACAAGGTGATTGACTATATCACTTTGTTTCTATCTGTTCAGATAATCTTAATAGACAACATGAAAGTGAAAGAAAACAGGTGAGACTCAGCTGAGAAGTTGCCATGACAGCCAGTTATTTGGGGTGATGTCACTCTCAGATTAACCCAAAGGTTAATAACACAGATGCAGTCAAAGATCTAATAGATAGAGGCTGTGAACTCTGTATCAATAACTTACCACAAATGCCTGGAGGTGGCAAATGAAGAGTCCTCTTATCAATTAAGTATGGCAGTCCATTATTATAAAATTGTCAAAAGGGATTATTAAATTTTACATCTTAGCTTCCTTGGGGAAAAGGTCAAATAACACTAAAGGTTGCATTTTAAAAACAACATTTAGTGTAAACTTTTTCTTCTGGCCTCATGTCAAGCTGTCAAAGAGGTGCTGTATAATTTGATCCATATTTTCTATTTTTCCATTTTTGAACTAAATTATTTCTTTATACTGATTATTAATTCCAGAAGTTTAAAAGATGTTTGGGTAATAATTTTAGTTTAAAACTGTCATGACTTGGAGAAACATTTAATTATGAAGTAAACAACTTGACAATCTGAATAAGAGTGCATGTTGAACATATATTAGGTCTATCAACTTGTGATGATTATACATTCCTCAAAGATCAAACAACACCTTTTTTTCTTTTTCTTTTGTGATGGAGTTTTTTTTATTGCATTTTAGGTTTTGGGGTACATGTGCAGAACGTGCAGGATAGTTGCATAGGTACACATGTGGCAGTGTAATTTGCTGCCTTCCTTCCCTTCACCCACATCTGGCATTTCTCCCCATGCTATCCTTCCCCAGCTCTCCCCACCGCTGTTCCTCCCCTATTTCCCCCAATAGTCACCAGTGTGTCGTTCTCCCCTCCCTGTATCCATGTGTTCTCATTGTTCATCACCTGTCTGTGAATGAGAACATGCGGTATTTCATTTTCTGTTCTTGTGTCAGTTTGCTGAGAATGATGTTCTTCAGACTCATTCATGTCCCTACAAAGACATGAACTCATAGTTTTTGATTGCTGCATAATATTCCATGGTGTATATGTGCCACATTTTCCCAGTCCAGTCTATCATCAATGGGCATTTAGGTTGGTTCCAGGTCTTTGCTATTGTAAACAGTGCTGCAATGAACATTCATGTGCATGTGTCCTCATAGTAGAACGATTTATAATCCTTTGGATACATACCCAGTAATGGAATTTCTGGGTCAATAGTAATGGAATTTCTATTTCTAGGACCTTGAGGAATCACCACACTGTCTTTCACAATGGTTGAACTAATTTACACTGCCACCAGCATTGTAAAACTTTTCCTATTTCTCCACATCCTTTCCAGCATCTGTTGTCTCCAGATTTTTTAATGATCGCCATTCTAACTGGCATGAGATGGTATCTCAATGTAGTTTTGATTTGCATTTATCTAATGACCAGTGATGATGAGCATTTTTTATATGTTTGTTGGCCTCATCTATGTCTTCTTTTGTAAAGTGTCTGTTGATATTTTTTGCTCATTTTTGAATGGGCTTGTTTGTTTTTTTCTTGGAAATCTGTTTGAGTTCTTTGTAAATTCTGGATATCAACCCTTTGTCAGATGGGTAAACTGCAAATTTTTTTTCCCATTTTGTTGGTTGCTGATTCACTCAAATGACTGTTTCTTTTGCTGTGCAGAAGCTCTGGAGTTTGATTAGGTCCCATTTGTCTATTTTGGCTTTTGTTGCCAATGCTTTTGGTGTTTTGGTCATAAAGTTCTTGCCTACTTTTATGTCCTGAATGGTTTTGCCTAGATTTTCTTCTAGGGTTTTTATGGTGCTAGGCTTTATGTTTAAGTGTTTAATCCATCTGGAGTTAATTTTAGTGTAAGGTGTCAGGAAGTGGTCCAGTTTCTGCTTTCTGCAGTGGCTAGCCAGGTTTCCCAACACCATTTATTAAACAGGGTATCCTTTCCCCATTCCTTGTTTTTGTCAGGTTTATCAAAGATTGTATGTTAGTAGATATGTTATGTTGCCTCCGATGCCTCTGTTCTGTTCCATTGGTCTATATCTCTGTTTTGGTACCAGTACCATGCTGTTTTGAATATTGTAGCCTTGTAGTATAGTTTGAAGTCTGGTAGTGTGATGCCTCCTGCTGTGTTCTTTTTGCTTAGAATTGACTTGGCTATGCGGGCTCTCTTTTGGTTCCATATGAAGTTTAAGGTAGTTTTTTCTAGTTCTGTTAAGAATGTCTTTGGTAGCTTGATGGGGATAGCATTGAGTCTGTAAATTGCTTTGTGCAGTATGGCCATTTTCACAATATTGATTCTACCCAACCATGAATATCGAATGTTTCTCCATATGTTTGTGTCTACTCTTATTTCGTTGAGCAGTGGTTTGTAGTTCTCCTTGAAGAGGTCCTTTATGTTCCTTGTTAGTTGTATTCCTACGTATTTTATTCTTTTTGTAGCAATTGTAAATGAGAATTTATTCTTAATTTGGCTCTCTTTCAGTCTGTTATTGGTGTATAGGAATGCTTGTGATTTTTGCACATTGATTTTGTATCCTGAGACTTTGCCGAAGTTGCTTACCAGTTTCAGGAGTTTTTGGGCTGAGATGATGGGGTCTTCTAGATATACTATCATGTCATCTGCAGATAGAGACAATTTGGCTTCCCCCTTTGCTATTTGAAAACCCTTTATTTCTTTTTCTTGCCTGATTGCTCTGGCTAGAATTTCCAGTACTATACTGAATAGGAGTGGTAAGGGAGGGCATCCTTGTTTAGTGCCAGATTTCAAAGGGAATGCTTCCAGTTTTTGCCTATTCAGTATGATATTGGCTGTTGGTTTGTCATAAATAGCTTTTATTATTTTGAGATATGTTCCATCAATACCGAGTTTATTGAGGGTTTTTAACATAAAGGGCTGTTGAATTTTGTCAAAGGCCTTCTCTGCGTCAATTGAGATAATCATGTGGTTTTTGTTTTTGGTTCTGTTTATGTGGTGAATTATGTTTATAGACTTGTGTATGTTGAACCAGCCTTGCATCCCCAGGATGAATCCTATTTGATCATGGAGGATAAGTTTTTGATGTGCTGTTGCAATCGACTTGCCAGTGTTTTATTGAAGATTTTTGCATCTATGTTAATCATGGATATTGGCCTGAAGTTTTCTTTACCTGTTGAGTCTCTGCCGGATTTTGGTATCAGGGTGATGTTGGTCTCATAAAATGATTTGGGAAGGATTCTGTCTTTTTAAATTATTTGGAATCGTTTCAGAAGGAATGGTAACAGTTCCTCTTTGTGTGTCTGGTAGAATTCAGCTGTGAATCCATCTGGACCTGGGCTTTTTTTGTGTGTTGTAGGCTCTTAATTGCTGCCTCAACCTCAGACCTTGTGATTGGTCTATTCATAGTTTTGGCTTTCTCCTGGTTTAGGCTTCGGAGGACACAAGTGTCCAGGAATTTATCTATTTCTTCCAGATTTACTAGTTTATGTGCATAGAGTTGTTTGTAATATTCTCTGATGATGGTATGAATTTCTGTGGAATCTGTGGTGATTTCCCCTTTATCGTTTTTTATTTCATCTATTTGGTTATTCTCTCTTTTCTTTTCTATCAGTCTGGCTAGTGGTGTGTCTATTTTGTTGATCTTTTCCGAAAACCACCTCTTGGATTTATTGATTTTTTGAAGGGTTTTTCATGTCTCTATCTTATTCAGTTCTGCTCTGATCTTGGTGATTTCTTGTCTTCTGCTAGGTTTTGAGATTTTTTTGATCTTGCTCCTCTAGCTCTTTCAAATTTGACAATAGGGTGTCACCTTTGGATCTCTCCACTCTTTTCATGTGGACACTTATAGCTCTATATTTTCCTCTAGAGACTGCTTTAAATGTGTCCCAGAGATTCTTGTATGTTGTGTCTTTGTTCTTGTTGGTTTTGAAGAACTTCTTTATTTCTGCCTTCATTTCATTGTTTATCCAGTCAACATTCAAGAACCAGTTGTTCAGTTTCCATGAAGCTGTGTGTTTCTGAGTTCGTTTCTGAATTATGAGTTGTAACTCTATTGCACTATGGTCTGAGAGACTGTTTGTTATGATTTCAGTTCTTTTGCATTTGCTGAGGAGTGTTTTGCTTCCAATTATGTGGTCAAGTTTAGAGTAGGTGTGATGTGGTGCTGAAAAGAATATATATTCTGTGGATTTGGGGTGGAGATTTTTGTAAATGTCTATCAGGTTTGCTTGTTCTAGGTCTGAGTTCAAGTCCTGGATATCCTTGTTAATTTTCTGTCTGGTTGATCTGTCTAATATTGACAGTGGAGTGTTAAAATCTCCCACTATTATTGTTTGGGAGTCTAAGTCTCTTTGTAAGTCATGAAGAACTTGCCTTATATATCTGTGTGCTTCTGTATTGGGTCCATATATATTTAGAATCGTTAGCTCTTCTTGTTGTATCTATTCTTTTACCATTATGTAATGTCCTTCTTTGTCTCTTTTGATCTTTGTTGCTTTAAAGTCTATTTTATCAAGGATGAGAATTGCAACTCCTGCTTTTTTTTTTGCTCTCCATTTGCTTGGTAAATCTTCCTCCATCCCTTTATTTTGAGCCTTTGTGTATCCTTTCATGTGAGAAGGGTTTCCTGGATACAGTACACTGATAGGTTTTGGCTTTTTATTCAATTTGCCAGTCTGTGTCTTTTGATTGGTGCATTTAGCCCACTTACATTTAGGGTTAATATTGTTATGTGTAAATTTGATCCTGCCATTTTGATGCTAGCTGGCTGTTTTGCCCGTTAGTTGATGCAGATTATTTATTTTGTTGATGCTCTTTAGCATTTGGTAAGTTTTTGGAATGGCTGGTACTGGTTGTTCCTTTCTATGTGTAGTGCCTTTCTCAGGAGCTCTTGTAAAGAAGGCCTGGCAGTGACAAAATCTCTGAGTAGTTTCTTGTTTGCAAATGATTTTATTTTTCCTTCACTTATGAAGCTCAGTTTGGCTGGATATGACATTCTGGGTTAAAAGTTCTTTTCTTTAAGGATGTTGAATATTGCTACCCAGTCTCTTCTGTCATGTAGGGTTTCCACAGAGATGTGCTATGAGTCTGATGAGCTTCCCTTTGTGGGTGACCTGACCTTTCTCTCTGGCTGCCCTCAGCATTTTCTTCTTCATTTCATCCCTGGTGAATCTGACAATTATGTGCCTTGAGGTTGCTCCTCTTGAGGAATATCTTTGTGGTGTTCTCTGTATTTCCTGGACTTGAATATTGTCCTGCCTTGCTTGGTTGGGGAAATTTTTCTGGATAATATTCTGAAGAGTATTTTTCAGCTTGGATTCATTCTCTTCATCACATTCAGGTACACCTATTAAGCGTATATTTTGTCTCTTCACATCGCCCCACATTTCTTGGAGACTTTGTTTATTCCTTTTTGTGCTTTCTCCTCTTATCTTGCCTTCTCATTTTATTTCATTGAATTGATCTTCAACCTCTGATATCCTTTCTTCTGCTGGTCAATTCAGCTGTTGAGACTTGTGCATGCTTTGTGAAGTTCTCTTGTTGTGTTTTTCAGCTCCATCAATTCACTCATATTCCTCTCTAAGTTGTCCATTCTTGTTATCATTTCTTCAAATCTTTTTTCAAGGTTCTTAGTTTCTTTGCTTTGAGTTAGAACATGTTCTTTTAGCTCACAGAAGTTTCTCATTAGCCACCTTTTGAAGTCTGATTCTGTCATTTCATCACACTCATTCTCCATCCAGCTTTGTTCCCTTGCTGGTGAGGGGTTGTGGTCTTTTGTAAGAGGTGAGATATTCCAGTTTCAGGTGTTTTCCTCCTTTTTTTTGCTCTGGTTTATTCACATCTTCGTGGATTTATCCACCTGTCATCTGATTAGTTGCTGACTTTTTGATTGGGTCTCTGAGTGGACGTCCAGATTGTTGATGATGAAGTATTTCTGTTTCTTAGTATTTTTTCTAGAGTCCTAGTCCCTCTTCTGTAGGATTACTGAGGTCTTCTACAGGCCCTCCTTGCCTGGGGAACACCTGTAGAAGCTGAAGAACAGTGAGGGTTGCTACCAGTTTCTTCTTCTGCTATCTTTATCCCAGAATGATGCCCATCAAATGTCAGTCTGATTAGTCCTTTTTGAGGTGACTCTTTGGATGTAGAGGGGTCAGGGAGCTGCCTGAGGAGACAGTCTCTACTTTATAGGAGCTCAAGTGCTGAGCTGTGAGCTCCGTTGTTCATTCAGGGCTTCTAGGCAGTTACATTTAAGTCTGCTGCAGCAGAACTCATAAAGCCCCTTTTATTCCTCAGGTGCTCTGTCCCGGGGAGTTAGGGCTTTATTTATGAGTATCTGTTGCACTGTCCTACCCAGCAAGGAGGCAGTCTAGTCACTGCCTGCCTGAAGAGGCTATGCTGAGCTGCTCTGGGCTCTGCCCTGCTGCCATGGGCTCTGCCCTGTTGCCGTGGGCTCCACCCTGCTTTCGTGGGCTCCGCCCTGCTGCCATGTGTTTCCTCTTCTGCCGTGTGTAATTTCCTGTAGTCCTGTTTATTTGGGTGTGGTTAGAACTGCCATGGCGATGGTGGCCTTCCTCTGTAATGGCTGACTCTCTCTGTTGTGGCGGGTTGCCTCGGCAATGGCAGGCTGCATCAGCAATGGCAGAGTACCTCCATAGGGGTTGAGTGCCTCAGTAATTGTGAATGCCCCTCCCCCACTGAGCTGCACCGTCCTGTGTTCAGCTGTTCTTGCCATGAAACTCTCAACACCGAGCATTTCCAATTGCTATTTTGTTTGTTTTTGTGGAGGTGGGACCCATGGAGCCTGATCACCTGGCTCCCTGCCTTAGAGCCCCTTTGTTTTTTAAGTTGAATGCTTGAATCTCTCCCAGGTGTTCCATTCACCTGCTGAAAGGACTCCAGTATTTGTATGATTTACCATGCAGTGACCCACTGTGCCGGCTGAAACAATGTCGCTGCCTGGGAATCTCCTGGCCTGGCTTACTGTTTAAGTCCCATTTAATTAGATGAATGTGCTAATCTTCCTTCCCAAATTTCAAATTGCCTGTTTAACATGGCAACCAGACCATTGTATTTTGTACAGAGTGCTGCTGTGCTGCAGCACCAGCCAAAACAGCTGTGCCAGCCAAAACAGCCACACTGGCAGCCCGTGTGGCTCCTACACCTGAGAATCTCCTGGTCTGTGGGCAATAAAGATCCATCTGGAAATGCAGCATCCACTCACCCTCTGTGCTTTCACTGGGAGCTGCAATCCTGAGTTGGTCCTACAGTGCCATCTTCTCTCCTTCCACTCCTGGAAACATGTTTTCATTGAGCTGGAATAACACCAGCAGAAGACTGTAGTAGGTGTTCCTCAAGTGTCCTCAAACAATTCCTGAAGGTTCCAGAATCTTTGTAATAGCCCACTGAACCACCTGCGGCAACTCCACCTACCTCTGTACACCTGCTCTTCTTTCTAATCCATATGTGCAACCTGCAGCCCACCTTCGCAGGTGACCAATTTATGATGGAGTTTTACTTTTGTTGCCCAGGCTGGAGTGCAATGGCATGATCTCAGCTCACTGCATTCTTGCCTCCTGGTTTGAAGTGATTCTCCTGCCTCAGCATCCAGATTAGGTGGGATTACACTCATGCACCACCATGCCTGGATTATTTTGTATTTTTAGTAGAGATGGGGTTCCTTCATGTTGTTCAGGCTGGTCTCAAACTCCTGACCTAAGGTCATCTGCCTCCCTTGACCTCTAAAATTACTGTGATTACAGGCATGAGCCACTGCATCTGCACTCTGCCCTTGTTTTTTAAAGACATTTTCTTATTCAGAGTAAATTTAGAAAAGCATCCTACACTAACACAAAAGAACTCAACGTGGACTATGTCTAGATCCACTCTTTAAATTTCAGAACTGAATTCAGAAGGCTCTATCTAATTTGAGTTGAATTTACTGTGGGTCAGTTTAATTATGGAGACTTCTATAGCAAATCTTAAAATTTATATATATATATATGTACACACACACACACACACACACATATATATATATATGTGTGTGTGTGTGTGTATATATATATATATATATATATATATATATATATATATATATATATAATTGTGCTTTAGGTTCTGGGGTACATGTACAGAACATGCAGGATTGTTGCATAGGTACATACATGGCTGTGTGATTTGCTGCCTCCATCCCCTGTCACCTATATTTGGCATTTCTTCCCATGTTATTTTTCCACAACCTCCCTGCCCCACAAAATCTCTCCCCTATTTCCCCCCAACAGACCTCAGTGTATGATGCTGCTCTCTCTGCATCCATGTGATCTTATTGTTCAACACCCACCTATGAGTGAGAACATATGATGTTTAATTTTCTGTCCTTGTGTCAGTTTGCTGAGAATGATGGTTTCCGTATTCCTCCATGTCTCTACAAAGGACATGAATTCATTGTTTTTTATAGCTGTATAGTATTCCATGGTGTATTTGTGCTACATTTCTCTTGTCCAATCTAGCATCAGTGGGCATTTGGGTTGGTTCCAGGTCTTTGCTATTGTAAACAGTGCCACAATGAACATTCATGTGCATGTATTTTTATAGTACAACAATTTATAATCTTTTGGATATATACCCAGTAATGGGATTGCAGGGTCAAATGAAATTTCTATTTCTAGATCCTTGAGGAATCGCCTCACTGTCTTCCACAATGGTTGAAGTCAATTACACTCCCACTAACAGTGTAAAGGTGTTCCTATTTCTCCACATCCTCTCCAGCATCTGTTGTCTCCAGATTTTTTAATGATCACCATTCTAACTGGTGTGAGATGGTATCTCAATGTGGTTTTGATTTGCATTTCTCTAATGAACAGTAATGATGAGCATTTCTTCATATTTTTATTGGCCTCATATATGGCTTCTTTTGAAAAGTGTCTGTTCATGTCCTATGCCAACTTTTGAATAAGTTACTTTGTTTTTTCTTGTAAACCTGTTTTAATTCTTTGTAGATTCTGGATATTAGCCCTTTGTCAGAAGGGTAGATTGCAATTTTTTTTCCCAATCTGTTGGCTTCCAGTTCATGCTAATGATTGTTTTTTTTTGTTTGTTTGTTTTTTGTTTTTTTTTTTTTTTTTTTTTTTTTGCTGTGAAGAAACTCTGCAGTTTACTTAGATCACATTTTTCTATTTTGGCTTTTGTTGCCAATGCTTTTGGTATTTTAGTCATGAAGTCCTTGCCTATACCATGTCCTGAATGGTGTTGCCTATGCTTTCTTCTATGGTTTTTAGGGTGTTAGGTCTTATGTTTAAGTCTTTAATCCATCTGGAGTTATTTTTAGTGTAACATGTCAGGAAAGAGTCCAGTTTCTGCTTTCTTCATGTGGCTAGCCAGTTTTCCCAGCACCATTTATTAAACAGGGAATTGTTTCACCATTTCTTGTTTTTGGTTTGTCAAAGATCAGAAGGTTGTAGATGTGTGGCATTGCCTCCAAGGCATCTGTTCTGTTCTATTGGTCTATGTCTCTGTTTTGGTACCAATACCATGCTGTTTTGATTACAGTAGACTTATAATATAGTTTGAATATCAGAACAATGTCCATGATGAACATAGATATAAAAATCTTCAACAAAATACTCTCAAACTGATTGCAACAGCACATCAAAAAGCTTATTCATCAAGGCCAAGTAGGCTTCATCCAGGGGATACAAGGCTGGTTCAACATTTGCAAGTCTATAAATGTAATCCACCACATAAACAGAACCAAAGACAAAAGCCACATGATTATCTCAATAGGTGTAGAGATGGCCTTTGACAAAATTCAACAGCCCTTTATGCTAAAAACTCTTGGGTATATGGGGTCAGGGCTTTGCCTGAGGAGGCAGTCTCTTCCTTATAGGAGCTCAAGTCATATGCTGGGAGCTATGCTGTCTGTGCAAAGCTGCTGGACAGGTACCTTTAAGTCTGCTGTAGCTGAACTCATAACCACCTCTTTTCTCAGGTGCTCTGTCCTACGAAGGTTGGTTTTATTTATGAGTTTCTATTGTGCTGCTGCCTTTTTTCATATAGGCTCTACCCCACAAAGAGTAGTCTAGTCACAGTCTGCCAGCAGAGGTATTATGGAGCTGCTGCAGGCTCTGCCCTGCTGCTGTATGAACTGCCCCAGTAGCAGTGGACTACCTCAGAAGTGGGGGATGCTCTTCCCCACACTGAGCTAGATGGTCCTGGGTCCAGCTGTACTTGCTGCGACACTCTCAATCCAGAGCGTTTAAGATTGCTTGTTTTGTTGGGGTGGTACCTTTTGAGCCAGATCCCCTGGCTCCCTTTCTCAGCCTCCTCCCTTTCAGTTGAATGGGTGGCTTTGTCTCCAAGGTGTTCCAGGTGCCAGTTGAAATAGCCACCCAGAATTGTGTGAGTTTCTGTGCACCGATGTGGCACTGGCTGAAGCCACTGCACTGAATACTCTTGGCACTTTTCAGCTTGGGAATCTCCTGGTCTGTGGACAGCGAAAATTTATTTGGAATTGAGGTGAGCACTCACCCTCTGTGGTGTTCTCACTGGGAACTGCACTCCAGAGCTGTTTCTATTCTGCCATCTTTGATCCTCTCCCCTATATATTCTTAAACAGACATGCAATAATTTTTTGATCTATACCTTGCTGTAAGAGAAATTCATTAGACATAGTTTTGGTCAGATTATATACAAGGGCAGCTATTTGTACTGACTCAATAATAGATGCCACATCAATACTGGCAGTTGCCAGGATTACAATGGCTGAGACAATAAAGGCCATAAGTGTATCTATGACTCTTTTATGTCTGACTTGGGGTAGGGTATATTCTAAGGTGGCAAAATCAGAAGAAGCTTGCCAATCACATGTTAAATTGACTAACAGGAATGCCTTGTATTGTCTTCTTAATACTGTGACCTTCTTAATACTGTGACACTAGTAACCTTTAAATTAGATATGTTGTGATTAGTGATACATGAGGCAAACCAAGCCTGTCCCTGCACCCAGATTAAAAACATAGAGTTTTGGAGTATAATGTAAATGTCAGTTCTCATAAGGAAAACATATGGATGGGTAGTACAAATCAGGCACTGATCAGTGTGATTATGAGGAAAGGTTATAGTATAGTTGTGAGTGGAATTATCATATGCCCTGTGCCAAGTATTAAGGGTGGTACTAAGATGTCCCAGGTGCTGTAAGGTGCCTTGGGGTAGCAAGGACTTCACTTATGGTCTAGGATATACCATTCATTCATCAACCCAAATTATAAGTGAAGGAGACATGGCTATGAATTCGTGATTAATGCTATGATGGATGAAGACATTAGTAAGGCTGCCCTGCAAACAGCCATGTGAGCTCCAGTCTAAGATGTTATAATTGCCTAACTGGAGGCTACAGGCTTGTTTCCTGTGACAGACCTTCCAACTAATGTAGAATCCACTACATTCCCAGCTTTGTTCTTTAGCATAGGAAATAATGTTTGGAAAAGCAACATTGATTGCATAGCCTCATTTGAGGCTACCTGCAGCTAAGAATGTTAAAGCATTTTCTTTGCCATGATGTAGCCACACTTGTTTTTGGGCAGGTACATGGTAAATGTTAGAACCTTTATAATTCACACACAGTGGGAGGATAATGGAGTGATATATAGTGTTATCTGGCACCTCAGTCCAGCATGTGCCATTGTTGAGGGACCCCACTGAGGGTATTTCAGTTCTTTTTAGGCAAGCAGTTGCATTGTTAGAAGCTGGGAAAGGGGTATTTGTCTAAGTAACAGAGCAGAAAAATGACAGAAGATGGGCTCAATAGAGTGTGTTAGATACAAGTTGCAGGCAGTGTGAGAGAGTAAAAACAAAAACAAAAACAAAAACAAAAACAAATTATCTGAAGTAAATTATGTCTGTGTCCTGAGCAGGATTACCTTAACCTCCTGTGTCATCTTCTTCAGCATTCCCCAGGTGATGTCCACAGTGTGTGTCATCTGTGGAAGCCATATCATACAGGGTTGCAGGTCCTGCAGAGTCTTTCCTAGGCTGGCTCAAGATTTTTTTCTTTCTATCTTTTTTTGAGTATGTAGTTTTCATACTGGTGCTGGTGGACTAGAAATTTTATGGGTTGCATAAGAGACCTTTTGCAATTAAAGAGCAAGTTAGTGCTTTAAGAAATACCTATCTTATTTTAACGTCTAGTTTACAGGAAAACTGGATGATACTTTTTTTAATACTTTAATTTCTAGGGTACATGTACAGATTGTGCAGGATTGTTACATAGTTATACACATGTCATGGTGGTGTGCTATATCTATCCCCCTGTCATCTACATTAGGTATTTCTCCTAATGTTATCTTTTCCCAATCCTTCACTCCCTGCTATTCCTCTTCCAGTCCCCCCACACCCCATCAGGACCCAGTATGTGATGTTCACCTTTTTGTGTCCATGTGCTCTCATTATTCAACATCCACTTAAGAGTGAGAACATGCAGTGTTTAGTTTTTTTGTTCTTGTGTCAGTTTGCTGAGAATGATGGTTTCCAGCTTAATACTTCTTTAAATTTAGTCACTATGTTTACACAAAGGATTTCTTGTACAATTAAACTTGTAAAACTTTCTTAGACCTTAAAAACAAATATCATACATTTCTTGAATAAATTTCTGCCTATAATATTTTTCTTTTTCTTTAAATCAGTCTCCATGACTTTCACAATCTTCAACATGCCTTAACTTTCTGACTTTGTCTTATAATTTTCCTTTTTAATATTTCTTTCTCTTCTTCCTACTTTGTCTCTCTCCTTTGTCTTACTTTTGATATTTCTTTTTGATCTCTGTATCTTCTTGTCTCTTTTACTCATTTTTTCCCTCTATTTCTCTCTCCAGTCTTTCTGTTTCTGTTTTGAGAGGTTTTATCAAAGTGCTTTTCTACTGCTGACTAAAATTTGTCATCTAAATTAAAAAAATTAAGGGTAAATAAGGCTTCTTTCAATAATGTTGTTTTTGTAAGACAGAAAATAGGTTTTGCAACTTATCAGTCAATTAGGAAATTCTTTTCTACTGAGGAGCAAAACTATATGGCTGCCTTTTAATTGCCCCTTACTAATTCATTGACTAGCTGTAATTTCTCTCCTTTCAGAGGCTATTGTTCTAATCTAATAGGATTTTGAGATAGCCACATTAGATTTAGGGTTATAATAACAATGGTGGCCATTATTAGAAAAAGGTCTTACAAATTCTTCAATTATACTTAAATCTTAGCAGAGCTTGTAAACAAGAAGCATAAGAAATTTCACCATGAGCCACCCACAGAGCCAGAGGAAATGGCTTAGGTCCCAGGAAGGTGGCCACTTTATGCTTGTGCTCTCCCCTCACTGGCTGTGCAGGCTTGGCAGACCTTCCTGCGGGAGCCTCCTGTCCTCCCTAGCATGCTAACTCCAGCATGTTGAGCCTGTCTGTTTGTTGCTATTGCGGCCACATAGGCCAAGTTTCTATGATAATTTGCTGGCTCCAGGTTTGTGAGCTTTCTTGCTGTTGTACCTTTCCTTCTCCCCACTCTAGCATTTGTGTGCATCTTTTGCCTCTAATGCTTTTACTCATATTTTTATGTACCAGATTGTCTTCTTGATTCTGCATGCTTTGCTTCTAAAGCTGCTTGTTTAAGAGAAGGTTCTACAGCTGTAGTGTATCCCTTGTCTTTTTTCCTATTTATTGAAGGAGAGTGCTCCGGTAAATCCTCCTTTTTCTCTTTCTCACTTTGGCCTGGTTATAACATTACTGGGACCTGTTGCCCTTGTGCATGATGCTATTTAAGATTTCTCTTTATTTGTTCCCAGATCTCTAAATCTAACATGCCTTCTTCTGGGAACCATGGATTAAGTGAAGCAACAATTTGCATTCAGTTTTTTAATTGAGCCTGTGAAACTGAAGCTCTACTAACCTTCAGCAACTGTTTTAATATTTTTATATACTGTTTCTGTTTAATTGATAATAACTGTTGTCCAATGATAAAATCTCAGCCTGAACAAACCCCCCTGAACTTGGTAATCCTAGAGTGGTACCAATGACTTATTAACTCACTGTTTTACTGAGTTGACAGAAGTTCTGTTAACTTTCATTTTTGGAGGCTCCATTGTGCTGTCTTCACAGTAATGATCACAGTGGGGTCCTCTTCACCTGCCAAGTTTTCTCACATGATGCACTACTGTCCGGGTCCCCATCTGCAGGGATTTGTCCTGCAGACCTTGACTCAGTGACAGATGAGTAATGTACACTCAAATACATAATACAGTGGAAGAGTGAGCTGGGGTGTCTGGGCCATTCACTCAAAGAAGTTAATGGCAGCCACCTGGAGCATCCCCTACTCAAGGCTTTTATTTTATATATCAAAAGACAAGGAGCTTTTGATTAACACCATTAGAGAGTAATTAACTTCTGCTGACCACCCTGAGTAGAGGGCAGTTAAGCACTTTTGATGGTCGAAGGTTTTGCTAATGATCAAAGGAGGTGAGGGTAAACAGACTTATCTGGGGAAATTTCTTTTAAATTTCCTAGTATTTGCTCTACTGTCCTAATACCTTAGTAAAAGCTGGTTGCCTTCAACCCACTTAATTATTACAAACTATGTAAACCTTTGACCATCCACAAAGGTTTGTAGCTATTCCTTAAAGTTATCTCTAATATTTTTTCTTTAATATTTTTGCCACCATTCTGACTGAACTTCCACATCTCCTCCTTTTCTTTGATTTTCCCTTGCTTTTATAATTAGTACATATTTGTTTCATGAGAAGACATTACTATCATAATTCTGCTTTTAGAATCATCTTTATTATATGGCCAAAGGGTAAAAAATGATAATATAAATTGGAGTACTTCCTGTCACATTCAACTAAAAGTTAAGAGGCCATGGTCAAATGCCTGTTACAAGAACTGTCTCACAAGCATAATAATCTGCCATAATTTTAAGACTAATTTTATCTAATATTAGTCATCATTTATCAATCAGAGTAAAGCAGTGACTGCATAGTAACAATGAACTTTCTTTCAGAACAATTTTTATAACTTTTCTTTATTTCAATAAAACCTCACCTTCTTCTTTGCTCTTTGCACATGCCAGAGGCCACCCCAGCCTATTTATATGCCTCCAAAAGCAAGTCTATCCCTTGCCTATTTCCATTTAAAGACTTGTGCTTAGAAATATATCCCTTTATATTTTCTTCATAATTTTGTCTGGTTTTGTTTGCTTACTTTTTTAGAGAAGAAAAAAATCTTTATTTATTTTTATTTTTTTTCCCCAGGCTGGTCTCCACCTCCAGAATTCCTCTTGTTTTGGCCTCCCAAAGTGCTAGGGTTACAGAAATCAGCCTCTGTAGTTGACTTATATTTTTATTTGATATATGTCTTACCTGATATCAGAAGTGGAATACAAAGTGAAACCATCTTGGAGAGATTCAGTATTCCCTGGAACTGACATGCAATATTCACAACAGGGCCCATTAGCCTCATGCTTCCATACATTTCCTTTTTTTCCCCCAGTTAGTCTTTCTTGGATCAAACTCACATTTTCTTTTGGTTTGAGTTTCTAAATTTTGTTTGAAATTTGGTTTATGAAAGGCCTTTCTCCACTGGTTTATGAGGGGTCTTTTCTATCCTGCTTATGAGATACTTTTCCCTTCCTATTAAAGAAGGTTTCCATCCTTTCTGGTGAGCATGTAGTTTACTCTTTGGTTCATTTTGCATGACCAGTTCTTACATTAGCTTTTGTGTATTCATCTTTGAACCAAATCACCTAGATGAATTTATTTATATAAAGCACTCCCAATATTCAAAGACTTGCTAAGATATCCCTCTACTGGAGACTCTAGATGATTATATGTTTAAGCATTATAGCCCATCATCACATGCATTTTTATCTTGATGGATTGATTCTATGAAACCACTTCATAGAAATTATAATCCATATTATTGGGTTATTTTATACTCCCTAAATTTACTTTTCTTGAAAATAAATGAGAGGGCTGTGGCTACAAAATGAAACAATTCAAACAAATCATATACCATAACAGGACTCTTGAAGTATCCAAATGTATTCAAGACTTAAAATTGCCATGCTTCAAAATACTGTATCTGAGTTAGCTGTGACAAATAAACAATTAAATAAAAAAGTCCTTAGAAGTGCAAATACTTTCTGTTTTCTAAGTGCTAACTATTGTATTTTTTCTCCATCTCTTCCTGTTTGAACTTCTCTTCTTTCCTGATACTTTCTTTTCTATTTTTTTCTCAGCCTTCTATTTCTCAATTCTCAGCCTGTAAAAACTTGCCCTTTACAGTTAGACCTTCTAATGATCCTGAGGTTCCCCAGATTTCCTATGATCCTTGAACTAAAACTAAATTCTGTGCTATAGCCAAGGAATTGACTACAGTTTCTGAATATCCAAATTTCTTTGCCAATAAATTTAACATTAAAATTCAAGCTCACATGCTCAGGTTTTTCTTTCTTTCTTTTTTTTTTTTTGTGCAATTGAGTCTCACTCTGTCACCCAGGTTGGAGGGCAGTGGTGTGCTTTCAGCTCACTGCAGCCTTCACCTCTTAGCTTCATGTTAGCCAGGCCAGTTTTGAACTCCTGACCTCAAGTCATCTGCCCATCTTGACCTCCCAAAGCTCTGGGATTACAGTTTTGATCATACCCAACACAGTTGAGTTTCTTTAATCTTCATCAAATTGTCCACATACTTTGGAAAGAAGGCCAAGCCCAATATGAATAGCAAAAGCCAATTCTTCCCATCCCTGACAGGAGTTATCAACACCTGTCCCTATTTTCCCAGTAGCTGGCCTACAACATTGGCAACAGTCTTGGCAACTAACAGGAAGTTTACATAGGGCCATCCTTGAAACATTTTCTAAAGCCATACTTTGAAATAAAATTTAAACGTATATTCAAAGACTGAATCAACCAGGTATAACTATTAGACTTCAGATTATATTCAAAGAAAATCCTGGTCTTTGCATTGGTGTTGACTCTATTAGGGTTGGCTTTAATTCTACATTTGTTAATAATCTCTCAAAAACTTGCTCTCTTAGTAAAAAGGGCTTTTATGAAATGGAAAATTATTTAAATTTCTGACTTGTTAATTTGGCAAATGAGTTGGCTTACTAGGGTACAGCAGAAAAAAAGAGCACTAAAATTCTAAACCTCCACTCACAACAGATGAACATTCCCAGAGAAAGCCACTGGAGCTCTAAATTTGTACAACTCATCCAATCCACAAAATAAACACTTCCTGTCATCTGTCATCATTGTCAATTTTCTTCCAAGCCAAGAAAAACTGTCACAAACTTAAGCAATCACAGTAGTCTATTCTGTAGTTCAGAGGTTTATCTCCCTAAATTTCATGTTGAAATTCAATCCTCAACATTGGAGGTGGGGCTTAATGGGAGATGTTTGTGTCATAGGGTATCTTCCTGGGAATAACTCAGTGCCATCCTCCCAGTAGTGCCTGCATTCTCTCTCTATTCATTCTCATGAGATCTGGTTGTTAAAAAGAGCCTTGCACCTCTGCTTCTCTTGCTTCCTCTCTCACCATGTAATCTCTGCACATGCCAGCTTCCTTTCCCCTTTTTCCTTTACCATGTTTAGAAGCAGCCTTAGGCCCTCATAGATTCAGAGGCAAGTACCATGCATTTTGTACAGACTGGAGAACTGTGAACTAAATATTTTATTGATAAATAACCCAGCATAAGATATTCCCTCATAGTAACACAAATAGACAAAAAGCCTTCTTGATTTAACCCTTCAGCTTTTTTCTTCTAACAAAGGAGCTCTAAAGGGCTTTGAAATCATTCCATTTAATCACCTTCAGGAGACTACTATTCAAGTTGATAGAGATCTTGACTGTTCTCATAGATAAAGGAGCAACCCTATCAGTGCTCAACATCACAAACCACAACAACTCATGCTTCAAGTAATAAAAATATTCAAATGATGGAATCTTCCCATAAACTACCAATGGTTTTTGTGTCCCAGCCCAATGCTCTTTATGTTGATCCTTTACTGGATACTCATCCTTTGTTCCTGGCAAAATCTTTTCTAGGTTATTTATTCAGATGAGACTATTTGAAAAAAATACCATGCTGACATCTATTTCTCCCAAAAGGGAAAAATGTTAGAGTTTGGTAAGCCCAACAGTTTACTAGATGTTACCAATAATATCCCACTTATTTGTTACACTGTTCCATCTATCAAAAATATTCTCACTGGCTTTAAAAGTAGGGATGTTTAGAAAATCCTTCGGCATTGAAGATCAAATGTTTAACATGAGAATTAAAGGGACAATTTAAACTATAGAAAAGATAATTTCAGTTGTTTAAATTTATGACTTTTTTTTTCTATTGGCTAGGTTGTTTACAATAATGACAGATGCCTAGAGGTGATTGTTGTGGATTAGATAAGAGGTGTCATTCAGAAGTTTCCTAGTGGATCAAATACCTGTCTTTTCATGGGCCACTTAATCAACAGATATTGGTAGAATTAACAGCATATCCCTGACTAAAATATATTCAAACAAACCCTTGCCTAAAATTAAACAATATCACTTGAGACCAAAACAAAAAACAAAACAAAACAAAACAAAAAAACACAACCAAACAGGAAAAAAACTCCATTAATGGTTAAAGATAAAAATTTGTTCAAGATATCTGAGCCACATATACCATTGATATACCCCATTATCCTATAGCTCTAAATCCCATATTTGTTGCCATCAATAGCAACCAAGAATAAAGGTTTTACTGCAATTGACCTCTATACTGTCTTCTTCAACATTCCTGTTGATCAAACTAGTTACTACATAATTGCTTTCATGTGAAAAAGACAGCAATATAATTAAACTTATATTGACATGTCTCAGAATTACACTGAAAGCTCTTTTTAAATTTCTCTCACATTTTAAATATGGACTTAAAATACATAACTTTTCCCCAACACTTCTTTTTACTACAAATAAGAATAGATAAGTGACATAAATAATTATTTTTTTTTTCACTTGCAGATAACCTGTAGGAAAAACTGTGTACATTTATTAAAACTTCTATCTAAAAAGGTCATATGTTTGCTAAAGAAAACTTATAGCTAGTCAAGTCACAAGTTATATAATCTGGATCATCTAATTTTTAAAGAAAGACTACATTTGGACCTTAAATTGATCAAAGATGTTCTTCCCTAAACCCAAAGCTACATAATTACTTTGAGGTTTTCTTGAACTCACTGGATACTTCAGTAACTTTGTTCCAGACTTGTATTTGATTGCTGAACCTCTACCTGCCCTATTCAATTCTTCTACACCTGATTCCATTGCATGAAAAAAATCTAAAGATATTTATGCTTACTGAATTAAAGGAAGGACTTTTAAATACCCCTACTCTGGGGCATCCCAGTTATCAACACCATTTCTTTCTTTTTACTTAAAAAAAAAAAGAAAGAAATTCCTTGAGTGTCCTAACACAAAAACATGAAAATCAACATTGCTTTTTTGGATATTGTGGACAACAAGATATTTCAGCCAACAACTAGAGGTAGTAACTGAGAGATTGAGCTTTTGAGAACTATACCAGCTATTGCCCTGTTATTTAAATACACACACCAAAAAGTCATGATATCTTTTCTGACCATTTTTTTACCTACACTGGCAAAGATTTTCTAAATTTATGTAATATCTAATTTCTCTCTGCCTGTTGTTTTACCACTTATATACTTTTTTTTGATAGCCACAGCTCAAATTTTTCCAAATGTAACAATCTTAATTCTGCTACTGTTTCATTCCTTTCTTCTAATAAAAGCTTACCATGACTGTTTGACTCTACCTGACTGCCTTTTAACTCCCCAAAATGATTTACAAGAGACTCTTAGACAACACAAAGCATAATGGTTTATAGATGTATCATATGTAAAGAATGTTATGGATAAATACTGTACAGAATATATAATTACCACTTCTTTTAACGTTACTGAGTCTGTTTCTTTACCCATGGTTGTCCTGCTCAACATGGTGAACATTTTGTCCTTACTTGCCTCTTTGTTTTAAGGAATCTGCTAAGATATACAGATGGTAGATATGTTTTTAGGGTTGCTCATAATTTTGAAATGTTATGGAATTAGGGATTTCTCACTTTCACTACAGGCCAAACTAAAAATGGTTACAATGCCTAAGACTTACTTGACAAGAGCCATTTGTGTTGAAGAAAGAACCAAGATAACCCTTTTAGGAGCAGCTCAAGATTGTAGCTCCCAGTGAAAGTGCAGAGGGTTAGTGGATGCCACATTTCCAGATAGATCCTTATTGCCCACAGACTGGGAGATTCCTAGGCATAGGAGACCTATGGGTCACCAGCGTGGCTGTTTTGGCCAGCATGGCTCTTTTGGCTGGCATGGCTGTTTTAGTTGGTGGGTCTGTTTTGCTGGTGCCATGGTGCACTGGCTCTCCATACAAAATATACTTGTTGCCCTTTTAAGCTGGCCAAAAGATTCCTGGGCAGCGCTGTTGTTTCAACCAGTGCAGTGGGTCACCACGTGGGAAATCACACAGATCCCTGCTCTTTTTTAGCTGGTGACTGGAACATGTAGGAGAGAGTAAAACAAAAGGCTCTGAAGCAGGGAGCCAGGTGATCAGGCTCAGCAGTTCCCACCCTGAAAAAAAACAAACAAAAAAAACAGCAATTGGAAATGCTTGGAGTTGAGAGTTTTATGGCAAGCAGAGCTGAACCCAGGACAGTGCAGCTCAGTGGGGGAGGGGCGTCCTCCATTACCAAGGCACTCCACCCCTAGGAGGTAGTTCACCATTGCTGAGGCAGCTTGCCATTGCTGAGGCAACCCACCATAACAGAGAGAGTCTGCCATTACAGAGGCAGGACACTATTGCTGAGGCAGTTCTAATCACACCCATATAAACAGGACTACAGGGAAGCTCAAAGGCAGCAGGTCAGAGCTCAGCAAAGCCTCTGCAGGCAGATAGTGACTAGCCTGCCTCCTTGCTGGGCAGGACAGCCCTGAAAAAGAAAAAAAATAAAATAAAAAGGCAGCACAGCAGACACTCATAAATAAAGCCCTACCCCCCACAGACAGATTACCTGGGAAAAAAAAAGGCAGTTTATGAGTTCAGACTTAAACTTACCTGCCTAGCAGCTCTGAAAGAGCAATGGAGCTCACAGCTCAAAACTTGATCTCCTATAAAGAACAGACTGTATACTCAAGCAGCTTCCTGACCCCCATATATCCAAAGAGTCACCTAACAAAAGACTGATCAGACAGACATTTGGTGGGCATAATTCTGGGACAAAGATAGCAGAAGAAGAAACTGGTAGCAACCCTTACTGTTCTGCAGCTGCTGAAGGTGATCACCAGGAAGCAGAGCCTGGAGTGGACCTCAGCAGTCTTACAGCAGAGGGGCAAGACTGTTAGAAGGAAAACTAAGAAACAGAAACAATTTCATCATCAACAACCTGGACATCCACTCAGAAACCCAATATGAAAATCAGCAACTACAGAGACGACAGGTGGATAAATCCACAAAGATGAGAAGAAACCAGTGCAAAAAGAAGAAAAACACTCAAAACTGGGACACCTCTCCTCCTACAAGGGATCACAACTCCTCACCAGCAACGGAACAAAGCTGGATGGAGAATGAGTGTGATGAAATGACAGAATCAGATGTCAGAAGGTGGGTAATGAGAAATTTCTGTGAGCTGAAAGAACATGTTCTAACTCAATGCAAAGAAACTAAGAACCTTGAAAAAAGATTTGACAAAATGATAACAAGAATGGACAACTTAGAGAGGAATATGAGTGAATTGATGGAGCTGAAAAACACAACAAGAGAACTTTGCAAAGCATGCACAAGTCTCAACAGCCAAATTGACCAAGAAGAATAAAGGATATCAAGGTCAAAGATCAACTCAATGAAATAAAATGACAAGGCAAAATTAAAAAAAAAAAAGCACACAAAGGAATGAACAAAGTCTCCAAGAAATGTGAGATGATGTGAAGAGACTTAATCTACGTTTGATAGGTGTACCTGAATGTGATGAAGAGAATGAATTCAAGCTGGAAAATACTCTTCAGGATATTATCCAGGAGAACTTTCCCAACCTAGCAAGGCAGGCCAATATTCAAGTCCAGGAAATACAGAGAACACCACAAAGATATTCCTCAAGAAGAGCAATCCCAAGGTACATAATCATCAGATTCACCAGGGTTAAAATCAAGGAGAAAATGCTAAGGGCAGCCAGATAGAAAGGTTAGGTTACCCACAAAGGGAAGCCCATCAGACTCACAGCCAATCTCTCAACAGAAACCTTACAAGCCAGAAGACAGTGGGGGCCAATATTCAACATCCTTAAAGAAAAGAACTTTCAACCCAGAATGTTGTATTCAGCCAAACAGCTTCACAAGTAAAGAAAAAAATAAAATTCTTTGTGAACAAGCAAGTACTTAGGATTTTGTCTCCACCAGGCTTGCTTTACAAGAGCTCCTGAAAGAGGCACTACACATAGAAAGGAACAACCAGTACCAGCCACTCCAAAAACATACCATATGGTAAAAAGCATCAAGAAAATGAACAATCTGCATCAATGAATGGGCAAAACAGCCAGCTAGCATCAAAATGGCAGGATCAAATTCACACATAACCATATTAACCCTAAATGTAAGTGGGCTAAAAGCATCAATCAAAACACACAAACTAGCAAATTGGATAAAAAGCCAAAACCCATCAGTGTGCTGTATCCAGGAAACACTTCTCACATGCAAGGATACACAAAGGCTCAAAGTAAAGGGATGAAGATAGATTTACCAAGCAAATGGAGAGAAAAAAAAAAAAAAAAAAAGCAGGAGTTGCAATTCTCATCTCTGCAACAAAGCAACAAAGATCAAAAGAGACAAAGAAGGACATTACATAATGGTCAAATAATCGATACAACAAGAAGAGCTAATGATTCTAAATATATACAGACCCAATACAGGAGCATCCAGAAACATAAGGCAGGTTTTTAATGACTTACAAAGAGACATAGACTCCAACACATTAATAGTGGAATAATAGTGGGAGACTTTAACACTCCACTGTCAATATTGGACAGATCAATCAGACAGAAAATTAACAAAGATATCCAGGACCTGAACTCAGACCTGAAACAAGCAAACATGATAGACATTTACAGAACTCTCCACCCCAAATCCACAGAATATACATTCTTCTCAGCACCACATCACAACTATTCTAAAACTGACCACATAATTGAAAGAAAATCACTCCTCAGCAAATGCAAAATAACAGAAATCATAACAAACAGTCTCTCAGGCTACAGTGCAATCAAGTTAGAACTGAGAATTCAGAATGTAACTCAGAACTGCACAGCTTCATGGAAACTGAACAACTGGCTCTTGAATGTTGACTGAAAAAACAATGAAATGAAGGCAGAAATAAAGAAGTTCTTTGAAACCAATGAGAACAAAGACACAACATACCAGAATCTCTGGGAAACATTTAAAGCAGTCTCTAGATAAAAATATATAGCTATAAGTGCCCACATGAGAAGAGTGGAGAGATCGAAAATTGACACCCTATTGTCAAATTTGAAAGAGCTAGAGGAGCAAGATAAAAAATACTCAAAACCTAGCAGAAGACAAGAAATAACCAAGATCAGAGCAGAACTGAAGAAGATAGAGACATAAAAAACCCTTCAAAAAATCAATAAATCCAAGAGGTGGTTTTTGGAAAATATCAACAAAATAGGCAGACCACTAGCCAGACTGATAAAAAAGAAAAGAGAGAATAACCAAATAGATGCAATAAAAAATGGTAAAAGGGAAATCACCATAGATTCCACAGAAATTCAAACCATCATCAGAGAATACTAAAAACAACTCTATGCACATAAACTAGTAAATCTGGGAGAAATGGATAAATTCCTGGACACTTGCATCCTCCCAAGCCTAAACCAAAAATAAGTCGAAACAATGAATAGACCAATAACAAGTCTGAAGTTGAGGCAGCAATTAAGAGCCTACCACACAAAAAAAGCCCAGGTCCAGATGGGTTCACAGTCGAAATCTACCAGACAGACAAAGAGGAACTGTTACCATACTTCCTGAAACTATTCCAAATACTCCAAAAAGACGGAATCCTTCCCAAGTCATTTTATGAGACCAACATCATTCTGATACCAAAACCCAGCAGAGGCTCAACACAAAAAGAAAATTTCAGGCCAATATCCATGATGAACATAGACGCAAAAATTTTCAATAAAATACTGGCAAGCTGACTGCAACAGCACATCAAAAAGCTTATCCACCATGATCAAGTAGGATTCATCCCGGGGATGCAAGGCTGGTTCAACATATGCAAGTCTATAAACGTAATTCACCACATAAACAGAACCAAAAACAAAACCACATGGTTATCTCAATTGATGCAGAGAAGGCCTTTGACAAAATTCATCAGCCCTTTATGCTAGAAACCCTCAATAAACTCGGTATTGATGGAATGTATCTCAAAATAATAAAAGCTATTTACGATAAACCAACAGCTAATATCATACTGAATGGGTGAAAACTGGAAGCATTCCCTTTGAAATCTGGCACTAGATAAGAATGCCCTCTCTCACCACTCCTATTCCATTATAATACTGGAAGTTCTAGCCAGAGCAATCAGGCAAGAAAAAGAAATAAAGAGTATTCAAATAAGAAAGGGGGAAGCCAAATTGTCTTTATTTGCAGATGACATGATAGTATATCTAGAAGACCCCATTGTCTCAGCCCAAAATCTCCTGAAACTGATAAGCAACTTCAGCAAAGTCTCAGGATACAAAATAAATGTGCAAAACTCACAAACATTTCTATACACCAATTACAGACTGAAAGAGAGCCAAATCAAAAACAAACTCCCATTCGCAATTGCTACAAAAATAATAAAATACCTAGGAATACAACTAACAAGGAATATAAAGAACCTCTTCAGAGGTTCCAAGATGGTGCCATAGAAAAAACTCAGGATTGCAGCTGTCAGTAAAGGTGCAGAGGGTGAGTCCTAGCTGCATTTTCAGATGGAAATTTGTTGCCCACGGAACGAGGAAATTCCCAGGTGTAGGAAAGACACAGGATAGCAGCACAGCACTTTTGGCTTGTGGGGCCGTTTCAGCAGTGCCACAGCACAGTGGCAGCCCACACAAAGCTCACTGGTCTGGGTGCCCTGTTAAACCAGCAATCTGAGATTTGGGAGGGCAGATTGACATGTCCATCTGATTGAACAGGACTTGGACGGTGAGCCAGATCAGGAGATTCCTGGCAAGAGTGATTTGAGCTGGTTCAGTTGACCGCCGCAGGGGAGATCGCATGGATCCCAGTGGCCAATCAGCAAGTGACTGAGGCGCCTGTGAGAGAGTCAACCATACAATTTGGAAAGAAAAAGAGAGAGAGAGAGGAGGGACTCTGAGGCAGGGAGCCAGGTGATCGGGCTTGGCAGATCCCACCCTCGCAGAGACAAGCAGGGTAGCTATTTGAGGCACTCAGGGTTGAGAGTTTTGCTGAGGTGGCAGCTGAATCCAGGATGGTGCTGCTCGGTGGGGGAGGGGCGTCTGCCACTATGGACGCAATCAGCCCCTACTGAAGTACTGCCCAGTGCTGAGGCAGCCTGCCATTGCCGAGGCAACCAGCTATAACAGAGAGACTCTGCCAACAGGGCAGAACACCACAGTATAACAAAGTCCCTCTGCAGCAGGGCAAACCCGCACTAGCTGGGCAGAGCCCTGGCAGGCAAATAGTGAATAGACTGCCTCCTAGGTAGGTAGGACAGTGCAACAGATACTAATAAAGAAAGCCCCAACTCCCTGAGACAGAGCATCAGAGGGGAAAAAAAAGTGGGGGGTTTTATAAGTTCTGCTGCAGAAGACCTAAACACATCCACCCAGCAACCCTGAATGAACAACGGAGCTCACAGCTCAGCACTGGAGCTCCTATAAAGTACGGACTGTCTCCTCCAGCAGCTCCCTGACCCCTGTATATCCAAAGAGCCACCTCAAAAAAGGACTAATCAGACTGACATTTGATGGGCATCATTCTGGGACAAAGATAGCAGCAGAAGAAACTAGTAGCATCCCTCACTGTTCCACAGCTGCTACAGGTGTACCCCAGACAAGTAGGACCTGGAGTGGACCTCAGCACTCATACAGCAGAGGGGCTAAATCATTAGAAGAAAAACTAAGTAACAGAAATTCTTCATCATCAACAAAATGGGCATCCACTCAGAGACCCAATCGAAAAGTCAGCAACTACTAAGACGACAGGTGAATAAATCCACAAAGATGGGAAAAACAAGTGCAAAAAAGAGAAAAACACCTAAAACCAAAACACCTCACCTCCTACAAAGGAACAAAACTCCTCACCAACAAGGGAACAAAGCTGGACAGAGAATGGTAGTGACAAAATGATGGAATCAGACTTCAGAAGGTGGGTAATGAGAAACATCAGTGAGCTAAAAGAACATGTTCTAAATCAATGCAAAGAAACTAAGAACCTTGAAAAAAGATTTGAAAAAGGATTTGAGGAAATGATAACAAGAATAGAGAAATTAGAGAGGAATATGAATGAATTGAAGAAGCTGAAAAACAAAACACGAGAACTTCACGAAGCACACACAAGTTTCAACAGCTGAATTGACCAGGCAGAAGAAAGAATATCAGAAGTCAAAGATCAACTCAATGAAATAAAAAGAGAAACCAAGATTAGAGAAAAAAGTACAAAGAGGAATGAACAAAATCTCAAAGAAATGTGGGACTATGTGAAGAGACCTAACCTACATTTGATAGGTGTACCAGAATGTGATGAAGAGAATGAATCCAAGCTGGAAAACACTCTTCAGAATATTATCCACGAAAATTTTTCCAACCTAGCAAGGCAGGCCAGTACTCAACTCCAGGAAATACAGAGAACACTACAAAGATATTCTGCAAAAAGAGCAACCCCAAGGCACATAATCGTCAGATTCACCAGGGTTGAAATAAAGGAGAAAATACTAAAGGCAGCCAGAGAGAAGGGTCGGGTCACCCACAAAGGGAAGCCCATCAGGCTCATAGCAGATCTCTCGGCAGAAACTCTACAAGCCAGAAGAGAGTGGGGCCAATATTCAACATCCTTAAAGAAAAGAACTTTCAACCCAGAATTTCATATCCAGCCAAACTGAGTTTCATAAGTGAAGGAAGAATAAATTTTTTTGCCAACAAACAAGTACTCAGAGATTTTGTCAACACCAGGCCTGCTTTACAAGAGCTCCTGAAAGAGGCACTACAAATAGAAAGGAAAAACCACTACCACGCATTCTAAAACCATACCAAATGCTAAAGAGCCTCAACAACAACAAAAAAGAATATGCATCAACCAAGGAACAAAACAGCCAGCTAGCATCAAAATGGCAGTATCAAACTCACACATAATAATATTAACCCTAAATGTAAATGGGCTAAATGCACCAGTCAAAAGACAGAGACTGGCAAATTGGATAAAAAAAGAAAACCCATCGGTGTGCTGTATCCAGGAAACTAATCTCACATGCAAAGATTCACAAAGGCTCAAAATAAAGGGATGGAGGAGGATTAACCAAGCAAATGGAGAGCAAAAAAAAAAAAAAAAAAAAAAAAAAAGCAGGAGTTGCAATTCTCATCTCTGATAAAATAGACTTTAAAGAAACAAAGATCAAAAGAGACAAAGAAGGTAATTACATAATGGTAAAAGGATCGATACAACAAGAAGAGCTAATGATCCTAACTATATATGGACCCAATACAGGAGCACTCAGATATATAAGGCAAGTTCTTAATGACTTACAAAGAGACATAGACTCCCACACAATAATAGTTGGAGACTTTAACACTCCACTGTCAATATCAGACAGATAAACCAGACAGAAAATTAACAAGGATATCCAGGGCTTGAATTCAGACCTGAAACAAGCAAACCTGATAGATGTTTACAGATCTCTCCACCCCAAATCCACAGAATATACATTCTTCTCAGCACCACATCACACCTACTCCAAAATTGACCACATAATTGGAAGTAAAGCACGCCTCAGCAAATGCAAAACAACTGAAATCATAACAAACAGTCTCTCAGACCATAGTGCAATCAAGTTAGAACTCAGAATTCAGAAACTAACTCTGAACCACACAGCTTCATGGAACCTGAACAACTTGCTCTTGAATGTTGACTGGATAAACAATGAAATGAAGGCAGAAATAAAGAAGTTCTTTGAAACCAACGAGAATGAAGACACAACATACCAGAATCTCTCGGACACATTTAAAGTAGTCTGTGGAGGAAAATATATAGCAATAAGTGCCCACATGAGAAGAGTGGAGAGATCCAAAACTGACACCCTATCATCAAAATTGAAAGAGCTAGAGGAGCAAGATTAAAAAAGCTCAAAACCTAGCTGAAGACAAGAAATAACTAAGATCAGAGCACAAATGAAGGAGATAGAGACATGACAAACCCTTCAAAAAATCAATAAATTCAAGACCTGGTTTTTTGAAAAGATCAACAAAATAGACAGACCACTAACCAGTCTGATATAAAAGAAGAGAGAGAACAACCAAATAGACGCAATAAATGGGGAAATCACTACAGATCCCACAGAAATTCAAACGATCATCAGAGAAGACTACAAAAAAACTCTATGCACATAAACTAGTAAACCTGGAAGAAATTGATAAATTTCTGGACACCTGTGTCCTCCCAAGCCTAAACCTCGAGGAAGTCAAAACTATGAATAGACCAATAACAAGGTCTGAATTAGAGGGAGCAATTAAGAGTCTACCACACACACAAAAAAGCCCAGGTCCAGATGGGTTCACAGCCGAATTCTACCCAACACACAAAGTGAAGCTGGAACCATTCCTTCTGAAACTATTCCAAATAATACAAAATGAGGGTGCCCTTCCTAAATCATTTTATGAGACCAACATCATCCTGATACCAAAACCCTACAGAGACTCAACAAGAAAAGAAAACTTCAGGCCGATATCCATGATGAACATAGATGCAAAAATCTTCAATAAAATACTGGCAAACCCATTGCAACAGCACATTAAAAAACTTATCCATCTTGATCAAGTAGGATTCATCCAGGGGATGCAAGGCTGGTTCAACATATGCAAGTCTATAAATGTAATTCACCACATAAACAGAACCAAAAACAAAAACCACAAGATTATCTCAATCGATGCAGAGAAGGCATTTGACAAAATTCAACAGCCCTTTATGCTAAAAACCCTCAATAATCTCAGTATTGATGGAACATATTTCAAGGTAATAAAAGCTATTTATGACAAAGAAACAGCCAATATCATATTGAATGGGGAAAAGCTGGAAGCATTCCCTTTGAAATCCGGCACTACACAAGGATGCCCTCTCTCACCACTCCTATTCAACATAGTACTGGAAGTTCTAGCCAGAGCAATCAGGCAAGAAAAAGAAATAAAGGGTATTCAAATAGGAAAGGAGGAAGCCAAATTGTCTCTATTTTCAGATGACATGATAGTATACCTAGAAGACCCCATCACCTCAGCCCAAAAACTCCTGAAACTGATAAGCAACTTCAGCAAAGTCTCAGGATATAAAATCAATGTGCAAAAATCACAAGCATTCCTGTACACCAATAACAGACTTAAAGAGAACCAAATCAAGAATGAACTGCCATTCACAATTGCTACAAAGAGAATAAAATACCTAGGAATAGAACTTCCAAAGAACGTAAGGGACCTCTTCAAGGAAAACTACAAACCACTGCTCAACGAAATAAGAGAGGACACAAACAGATGGAGAAACATTCCATGTTCATAGTTAGGAGGAATCAATATCGTGAAAATGGCTATACTGCCCAAAGTAATTTACAGAATCAACACTATCCCCATCAAGCTACCATTGAATTTTCTCACAGAACTGGAAAAAACCACCATGAACTCCATATGGAACCAAAAGAGAGCCCGCGTAGCCAAGGCAATTCTAAGCAAAAAGAACACAGCAGGAGGCATCACACTACCAGACTTCAAACTATACTATAAGGCTACAGTAATCAAAACAGCATGGTACTGGTACAAAAACAGAGATATAGACCAATGGAACAGAACAGAGGCATCGGAGGCAAATCAACATATCTACAACCATATAATCTTTGATAAAGCAGAAAAAAACAAGCAATGGGGAAAGAATTCCCTTTTTAACAAATGGTGTTGGGAAAACTGGTTAGCCATGTGCAGAAAGCAGAAACTGGACCCCTTCCTGACACCTTACACTAAAATTAACTCCAGATGGATTAAAGCCTTAAACATAAGACCTGGCACCATAGAAACCCTAGAAGAAAACCTAGGCAAAACCATTCAGGACATAGGAGTAGGCAAGGTCTTCATGACCAAAACACCAAAAGCATTGGCAACAAAAGCCAAAATAGACAAATGGGACCCAAACAAACTCCACAGTTTTTGCATGCAAAAGAAACAGTCACTAGAGTAAATCAGCATCCAACAGAATGGGGAAAAATCTTTGCAGTTTACCCATCTGACAAAGGGCTGATATCCAGAATTTATGAAGAACTCAAACAGATTTACAGAAATTAAAAAAAAGAAAAGCAAGCCCATTCAAAAATGAACAAAGGATATGGACAGACACTTTACAAAAGAAGACATACATGAGGTCAACAAACATATGTAAAAATGCTCGTCATCACTGGTCATTAGAGAAATGCAAATCAAAACCACATTGAAATTCCATCTCACGCCAGTTAGAATGGCAATCATTAAAAATCTGGAGACAACAGATGCTGGAGAGGATGCGAAGAAATAGGAACACTCTTACACTGTTGGCGGCAGTGTAAATTAGTTCAACCATTGTGGAAGACAGTGTGGCGAGTCCTCATGGACCTAGAAATAGAAATTCCATTTGACCCAGCAATCCCATTACTGGGTATCTATCCAAAGGACTATAAATCGTTCTACTATAAGGACACATGCACACGAATGTTCATTGGAGCACTGTTTACAATAACAAAGACCTGAAACCAACCCAAATGCCCATCGATAATAGCCTGGACTGGGAAAATGTGGCACATATACATCATGGAATATTATCCAGCAATGAAAAATAACGAGTTTGTGTCCTTTGTAAGGACATGGATGAATCTGGAGAACATCATTCTCAGCAAACTGACACAAGAACAGAAAATAAAATATCACATATTCTCACTCATAGGCAGGTGAGGAAAAATGAGAACACATGGACACAGGGAAGGGGGTACTACACACTGGGGTCTATTGTGGGGAATAGGGGAGGGACAGAGTGTGGGAGCTTGGGAGGGATAGCCTGGGGGGGAAATGCCAAATGTGGGTGAAGGGGAGGAAGGCAGCAAAACACACTGCCTTGTGTGTACCTATACAACTATCTTGCATGTTCTGCACATGTACCCCCAAACCTAAAATGCCTAAAAATAAAAAAGAAAAAAAAATGAAGAGAGAAACATTAAAACAGTTTTTTGAGCCATGCTTCAAAAATATAAAAACAGGCCAGTTTTTGAAGAGGCATATTTATTTCTTATCTAGACACCAAACATAAGTATCTTCACTAGAACGAAGTTCATTATCTGTGTTCTATTTGTTGGTGTTAGTTTTAATATTTTTGCTTCTGCCTGTAATCCTAGCATTTTGGGAGGCCAAGCTGGGTAGTCAGGTGTTTGAGACCAGCGTGGCCAACATGATCATACCCCATCTCTACTAAAAATACAGAAATTAGCATGGCATGGTGGCATGCACCTGTAATCCCAGCTACTCAGGAGGCTGAGGCAGGATAATTGCTTGAACCTGGGAGGCAGTGGTTGCAGTCAGCTGAGATCACACCACTGCCCTCCAGCCTGGGTGACAGAGCAAGACTCCAACTTTAAAAAAAATAATAATAAGTAAATAAACATACTTGTCTTGCAAACAATTATATATGTAATTCTGTGAGCAACAAATTTCAAGTACACAGCTTTATAGACTTTTAAATTAATACAGATCAATGAGTTTTGAAAATATCAGGTGAGATTATTCTCCAGCCATTTCTTAGTTACAGACCATTTTGAAGACCTGATGAAAATAACAGACTGTCCATTAAGATTAATGTGCATAAAATATATGTGAAATTTGAAGGTATTGTTATACCGTCCCTTACTCAAAGTTTAAGAATCTTCAAGCAAGAAAAATTAACAGACTACTTAATTTCCAGGATATACTTTCTAAGTACTATTTATTTACACAAGATTTTCGAGAAATTTTTAGTAGTGAACTTCAGATCACTTTTATGTGTTCTTTGATGGTACTTAAACCAGAAGCAGATAGGAGCTTTTTGTTTGTTTGTTAGTTTTTCGGCTTGGGTTCATTCATAGTTTTTTTTTTTTTTTTCTTTTCTTGTTATACTCTATGTTCTGTGGTACCTGTGCAGATTTTGTGGTATTGTTGCATAGGTATACACATTCTCTCCTTCATCTACATTAAGTATTTCTACTAATGTTATTTCTCCCCAATCCCCCCAACCTCTGCTATCTCTCCCTACCCTGCAACAGGCCTCTTTGTGTGATGTTCCTCATCCTGTTTCAATGTGTTCCCATTGTTCAACATGTATTTTTGAGTGAGAACATTTGGTGTTTGGTTTTCTGTTCTTATGTCAGTTTACTGAGAATGATGGTTTCTGGTTTCATCCATGTTTCTGAAAGGACATGAACTCATCAATTTTTATGGCTGCATAGTGTTCCAGGGTATATATGTGCTACATTTTCTTTATCCAGTCTATTATTGATGGGCATTTGAGTTGGATCCAAGTTTTTGCTATTGTAAACAGTGCTGCACTGAGCATATCTGTGCATGTGTCTTTATATTATAATGATTTGGGTATATATCCAGTAATGGAATTTCTTGTTCAAATGAAATATTTATTTCTAGATCCTTGAGGAATCACCACACTATCTTCCACAGTGGTTGAACTAATTTACACTCCCACCAACAGTGTAAAAATGTTCCTATTTCTTCACACCCTCTCCAACTTCTGTTGTCTCCAGATTTTTTAATGATCACCATTCTAACTAGCTTGAGATGGCATCTCAATGTGGTTATCATTTGCATTTCTCTAATGACCAATGATGATTAGCTTTTTAAAATATGTTTGTTGGCTGCATAAATGTTTTCTTCTGAAAAGTGTCTGTTCATATCCTTCACCCATTTTTCGATGGGGTTGTTTTTTTCTTATAATTTTGTTTCAGTTATTTGTAGATTCTGTATATTAGCCCTTTGTCATATGGGTAGCTTGCAAAAATTTCATTCTATTTTTTTTTATTCTGTTGGTTGCCAGTTCACTCTAACGATAGTTTCTTTTGCTGTGCAGAAGCTCTTTAGTTTAATTAGATCCCATTTGTTTTTTTCGACTTTTGTTACCATTGCTTTTGGTGTTTTAGTCATGAAATCCTTGCCTGTGCCTGTGTCTTGAACGGTATTACCCAGGTTTTCTTCTATGGTTTTTATGGTGTTAGGTCTCATGTTTAACTCTTTAATCCATGTGGAGTTAATTTTTGTTTAAGGTGTAAGGAACAGCTCCAGATTCAGCTTTCTGCATATGGCTAGCCAGTTTTCCCAACACTGTTTATTAAACAGGCAATTCCTTCCTCTTTGGTTGTTTTTTTGTCAGATTTGTCAAAGATCAGATGGTTGTAGATATGTGGCATTTATTCCAAGGCCTCTGCTCTGTTCTATTGGTTATATTTCTATTTTGGTACTAGTACCATGCTGTTTTGATTACAGTAGCCTTGTAATATAGTTTGAAGTCAGGTAGTATGATGCCTCCAGCTTTGTTTTTTGTTTTTCTTAAGATTGTCTTGGCGATGTTGACTCTTTTTTTGGTTCTGTATGAAGTTTAAGGTGTGTGGTTTTTTTTTCTTTTCCAGTTCTGTGAAGAACTCAATGGTAGCTTGATAGAGATAACATTGAATATATAAATTACTTGGGCAGTATGGCCATTTTCATGATATTGATTATTTCTAACCATGAGCTTGGAATGTTTTTCTATCTGTTTGTGTCCTCTCTTATTTCTTTGAGCAGTGGTTTATAGTTCGCCTTGAAGGGGTCCTTCACATCCCATATTAATTGTATTCCTAGGCATTATATTCTCCTTGTAGCAATTGTGAATGGGAGTTCACTCATGATTTGGCTCTCTGTTTGTCTGTTATTGGTTAGAAATACTTGTGATTTTTGCACATTGATTGTATATCCTGAAACCTTGCTGAACTTGCTTATAAGCTAAAGATTTTGGGTTGAGATGATGGGGTCTTGTAAATATACAATGATGTTGTCTGCAAATAGAGACAATTTGACTTCCGTTTTTTTCTAACTAAATACCATTTACTTCTTTTTCTTGCCTAATTGCTCTGGTCAGAACTTCCAGTACTATGTTGAATAGGAGTAGTAAGAGAGTCTTGTTCCAGTTTTCAGAGGAAATGCTTCCATTTTTTCCCCATTTAGTATATTTGCTGTGGGTTTGTCATAAATAAAGGTTATTTGTTTGAGATACATTTCATGGATACCTAGTTTATTGAGAGTTTTTACATGAAGGGCTGCTGAGTTTTGGAGCAGGTCTTCTCTGCATCTGTTGAGATGGTCATGTGGTTTTTGTCTTTGGTTCTGCTTATGTCATGTATTATGTTTATAGATTTGAGTATGTTGAACCAGCCTTGCATCCCAGGGATGTCAACTATATTGTGATGGATAAGCTTTTTGATGTGCTATTGGATTTGGTTTGCCAGTATTCTATTAAGGATTATTGCACAAATGTTCATTATGTATATTGGCCTGAATTTTCTTTTCTTTTTTTTTTTTGGTTGTGTCTCTGCCAGGTTTTGGTATCAGGATGATATTGGTCTCATAAAATGAGTTAGGAATGATTCCCTCCTTTTGTATTGTTTGGAATAGTTTCAGAAGGAATGGTACCAGCTCTTCTTTATATGTCTGGTAGAATTCAGCTGTGAACCTGTCTTGCCCTGGACTTTTTCTGGCTGGTAGGCTATTAATCGCTGCCTTAACTTCAGACCTTGTTATTGTTCTACTCAGGGATTCAACTTCTTCCTGGTTTAGTCTTGGGAGGATGTAAGTGTTCAAAAATTTATCATTTTTTTCTAGATTTACTGGTTTATGTCCATAGAGTTATTTGTTGTAATCTTTGATGATAGTTTGTATTTCTTTAGAATCAGTGGTGATATCCCCTTTATCATTTTTTATTGCATCTATTTGATTATTCTCTCTTTTCTTTTTTATTAGTCTGGCTAGTGATCTATTTTATTGATTTTTTTCAAAAAACAGATCCTGGATTTATTGTTTTTGAAGGTTTTTTTTGGTGTCTCTATCTCCTTCAGTTCTGCTCTGATCTTAGTTATTTTTTTGTCTTCTGCTAGCTTTTGAATTTGCTTGATCTTGCTCCTCTAGTTCTCCCAATTGTGAGGTTAGGGTGTCGATTTTAGAACTTTCCTCATATTCCATGTGGGTATTAGTGCTATAAATTTTTATCTAGACTGTGCTTTGAATGTGTCCCAGAGTTCTGATACATTGTGTCTTCATTCCCATTGGTTTTGAGGAACATCTTTATTTCTGCCTTCATTTTATTATTTATCTAGTAGTCGTTCAGGAGTAGTTTTATCGGTTTACTTATAGTTGTGTGGTTTTAAGTGAGTTTCTTAATCTTGCATTCTAATTTGATTGAACTGTGGTCTGAAGTGCTGTTTGTTATAATTTCTGTTTTTTTTTTCCATTTCCTGAAGAGTTTTTTACTTCTGATTATGACAGCAATTTTAGAATAATTGTGATGTGGTGCTGAGAGAATGTATATTATGTGGATTTGGGGTGCAGAGTTCTGTAGATGTCTGTTAGGTCCTCTTGTTCCAGATCTGAGTTGAAGTCCTTATATCCCTATTAATTTTCTGTCTCAATGATCTAATATTAATAGTGGAGTGTTAAATCTCCCACTATTATTGTGTGGGAGCTTACATCTTTGTGTGGGTCATTAAGAACTTGTTTTATGTTTCTGGGTGCTCCTTTATTGGGTGCCTGTATATTGAGGATAGATAGTTTTTCTTGTTGCATTGATCCTTTTATCATTATGTAATACCCTTCTTTGTCTCTTTTCATCTTTGTTAGTTTAAAGTCTTTTTTAATCAGAAACTAGAATTGTAACCCCTGCTTCTTTTTTCTCTATATTTGCTTGGTAAATCTTCTTTCATTCCTCTCTTTTGAACCTATATGTGTCTGTGCACATGAGATGGGTCTCCTGAATACAACACACAGATTGGATTTAATAGACTAAGCAGAGAGGTACATAACAGCTGTTGATGTGGAGGAAAGAGAGAAAGAGAAAAACAGAGGAGGGAATTAGAGAAAGAATAAAAATGATATATACAGAAAAGGTTAATTAAGTAGTTCTCTTATTCTCTGCTTTGAAGTAGAATATAGAAGAATTACTCAGGCCCTAGGGTTTTTAAAGGGCAATAGAGAAATCATATCATCCAATGAATCCATAAAAAGTGGAAGTTTTAAAGATCTGTAGCAAAATTGATGATAACAAGAATATTAACCTAGAAAATATATGTAGCCTATTTAAGTATGTATTTGTGTGTGTGTGTATGTCTCAGTATATTCTCTTGTGAACTAACCCCACCTTTTTTATAATTAAAGATAATAGAGCATTTTCGTGTGTGTGTGTGTGTGTGTGTGTGTGTGTGTGTGTGTGTGTGTGAATTGCTGGATGCACACAAGCAAATTGTTGAAAGACATCTACCAAAAGCCAAAAGATATTTTTGGCTATGGAAGAGCTGATCTGAAGTCATTCTTCCCTGATAATAATTAAATAATCCATTCAGTTAGCTCCAAATATAAGAAAATATACTTCTGTTAATTGGATAGAAGACAATGTGAATCTTTCTATTTTCACTATAACTGACATGTTTTCTGTTCACTTAAAAGTGGAAGCAAGTCAAATTTTTTTTCTACCAAATTTGGGTTTTTAAAAAGTATTAAAATGTAAGTGCTGCATACAAGTCAATAATGAAGCTTCTATATTGATTCCAAATAGTTTTCTTTTAGGTATTTTAAAAGTGTGAGGTCAATTTAAATAATATTCTCATAAGTTTTAGATCCATGCAGTCAAGAATAATCTTTAAAAGTAGAACTATTTTTACAGAGACCAGTACATTTTTTAAAACATTATAAATTAAACTACTTTAAATTGTGTTTTGGTTTATTTTAACCAAACAGTACAGATGTATGTAGCCAATAATTGAGTCCAAGTCACTGACGTAAAGGTAAGGTCAACAGAATTTCAATATTATTTAGTATTATTTTTAACATGTATTTCCAGAAAGTGATGAATGATCTAAGGTAGTTATATATTGAAATCACAGAGTTTTAAGCTAGGTTACTTTTCAAATAGAAAGAAAAAGCCTAGATTACCAATTATTTTAAATAGAGCTTTTTAAGCATTTAAAATTTAGCATGGACCAGGTTAAAAGGGTATAATTTATTGGAAGTAGAATCTTCCTCTAAAAATGGGTAAATTTGTTAATTCTTTCAGCTATTATTCTTTTATTCCACTCTGTCTGGCTAACTTCTTACCTTACAGGTCTGTGCTTTAATGTGTTTTTCAGAAAGTCTTTCCTTAAGCCTATACTTAATCTGTAAGAATAACTACAATAGAAATTGGAGATGCAGTCTTCAATTTTTGCTTATGTGGCAGAGCCTGCTTTCAAACTTCCTTTGCTAATGCTTCTTCTTTATTAATCTTTGATTAATTAACCCTGTATCCCTTAAATCAACCAGTATTTCCTTTTCTCATTAACTGAGCAACCAGCAATTATTGACATTTTCACTTTGTCATTAAAATGCTTTGCAATGGTCTCTTAGTTGATATATAGGCTAGACTTAAATATTATATTTTAATGTTTTTTAGTAATTTTATGCTATCAAAGAGGTAGACTCAAAATCTGAGGTGTTTAGCTGAATATCTTTAAAAATAGGAATATTTCCATCCACATTCTCTCATGGCAGCCTGTCATCCCCTCTTAAACTCCATCTCTCTTTCTATTCCCTTCCACTCAGTATGGAAGCTACATTTCTCTCCTGGATTTCATCTTTCTGGATTCTCTCACTAAGTGTGAGAGTTAGCTGTTTCTCTCTCCTTCTCTTTTTTCTCTCTAAATAAATCATTTTCTACAAAGAAACAACAAAGGAAATAGGAATATCATAAACTCTGGAGAATGCAATCTAGGACCATAAACTGTTAATCAGAGGCAAGGATTATAATGATAGGCTGACATTTTCTTATCAATATTGTAGGATATCCAGATGATATGAGGGGAATAATCCAGGAAGGCACACATGTATAGTAATTTCAAAATTCCAAGCACCGTTTGAAGTACTTTAGACACATTTACTCATTTTATCTCCCCAACAACCCAGTACTATTATTTTCCACTTATACATGTAGACTATTGCAAGAAGCTAGAATAAGTTTAATAAATGACAATAAATATGCTTAATTGCAGGATGTAAACCCATACAGTTTTCAAAGAGATAATTTATAACCTTAGCACCTACTATGTATCCTAAACATCATGAAGCACGTAAAATCAATTCTCTCTATAATGGGACTGTGCAGTATATCTCTTATTGTGTCTAGCTCATTTCACTTTGCATAATGTCATCCAGGTTCATTTATGTTGTCACAAATGTCATACTTTCCCATTTTAAAAAGATCAAATGAAATTTAATGTTGTATATACACAGCATTTTCATTATTCATTCATTTATTCATGGACCCTTGTTTTCATATCTTGTTCATTGTAAACAATACTGCAAGTAAACATGGTAGTGCAGATATCTTTTTGAGATAGTCATCTTATTTTTTTTGAAAATATACCCAAAAATTGGATTGCTGGATTACATGGTAATATTAAAAATAGTAATAATCCATTTTTGATATTTTGAGGACTTTCATACTATTTTCCATAATGGTTGTATTAATTTATTCTCACCAACTTTGTATAAGTATGTATTCCCTTGTCTCTATGTCCTCCACAGCATGTTATCTTTTGCCTTTTTTATAATAGCCAATCTAACAAGTGTAAGATAATATATCTCAATGTAGTTTCAATGTGCATTTCCCTGAGGATTAGTGGTGTTAAGTACTTTTTCACATAACTGTTTGCCATTTATATGTCTTTTTTTTTAAAAAAAAAAAAAAAGAAATATCTACTTAGGTGTTTACCTGTTGTAAAACTAATTTCTTTTATTATTATTATTTTTTGCTATTGAGTTGTACAAGTTTCTCACATAGTTTCGATTTTAACCTCTTATTAGATAAATGTTGCACAGATAATTTACACAATTCCATAGGTTGCCTTATTTTTTTGATTGTTTCCATTGATGTGCATTACTTTAATGTAGTTCTTATCATTTATTTTTGCTTTAATTGCCTGTGTTTTGGGTATCATAGTTAAAAGAAATTGACCAGACCAACGTCATGGAATGTTTCCTCTATGCTTTCTTCTAGGAAATTTTTCAGTTTCAGGTCTTATGTTTAGGTCTTTAACACATTTTTAATTGATATTTGTGTATAGGTTAAGATAAGCATCTAATTTGGTGCTTTTTAGAGTGGATATCTAGTATTTTCAGCACCATTAATAGAAAAAACTATATTTTCCCCGTTGTGTATTCTTGCTGACTTAGTTCAGGATTAGGTGACTGTATGTGTCTTGCTTTGGTTCTCTATCATTGTTTCTTGTGTTTTTTTTTTTAATACCTGTACAATTCTATTTTGATTATTGTTTTGTAATATATTTTGTAATCTGGAAGAGTAGTGCCTCTAGTTTTGTTCTTCTTACTCAAGATTGTTTTAGCTATTTGGAGTCTTTCATGATTTTATGTGAGGAGTTTTCTGTTTGTTTGTTTGTATTTCTGTGAAGAATGCTATTGGAGTTTTACTGGGGGATGAAGTAAATCAATAGGTTGCTATGGGTAGTAATATGGTTTGGCTGTGTCCCCACCCAAATCTCATCTTGGATTTCTCCATGTTGTGGAGGTGACCTGGTGGGAGGTGAGAGAATCATGGGGACATGTCTTTCTTGTACTGTTCTTATGAAAGTAAGTCTCATGAGAGTTGATGGCTTTATAAGGCAGAGTTTTTCTGCACAAGCTCTCTCTTTGCCTGCTTTCATCCATTTAGGATGGGACTTGCTCTTCCTTGCCTTCCACCATGACTGTGAGGCCTTACCAGCCACGTGGAACTCTGAGTCCAACTAAACCTATTTCTTTTGTAAATTGTCCAATCTCACATATGTCTTTAGACAGCAGTGTGAAAATGAAATTATACAGTAAGTTGTTATTAGTGGAGTGGAGTGCTGCTGAAAAGATACCCAAAAATGGGAAAGTAACTTTGGAACTGGGTAACAGGCAGGGGTTAGAACAATTTGGAGAGCCAAGAAGGAGACAGAAAAATGTGGGAAAGATTGGAGCCACCTAGAGACTTGTTGAAACATTTTGACCAAAAGGCTGATAATAATTTGGAAAATGAAATTCAGGCTGGAGTGGTCTCAGATGGAAATGAAGAACTTGTTGGAAACTGGAGCAAAGGTGACTCTTGTTTTGTTTTAGCAAAGAGACTGGTGGCATTTCCAACTGCTTTAGAGGCTTGTGGAACTTTGAACTTGAGAGAGATGATGTAGGGTATCTGCTGGAAGAAATTTCTAAGCAGCAAAACTTTCAAGAGGTGACTTGGGTTCTATTAAGGGCATTTATTTTTATAAGTGAAGCAGAGCATAAAAGTTGAGAAAACTTCCAGCCTGACAATGTGATAGAAAAGAAAACATTGTTTTCTGAGAAGAATCCAAGCTGGCTGCAAAAATTTCTATAAGTAATGAAGAGTTGAATGATAATCCCTAAGACAATGAGGAAAATGTCTCCAGCCATATCAGAAATCTTCACGGCAGCCCCTGTCATCACAGGCCCAGAGGTCTAGAAGAAAATAATGGTTTTGTGGGCTGGGCCTTGGGTTCTTGCACTGTATACAGCCTAGGGACTTGGTTCCCTGCATCCTAGCTGCTCCAGCCATGGCCGAAAGGTGCCAATGTAGAGCTAAGGCTGTGACTTCAGGGGTTGAAAGCCTCAAGCCTTGGCAGCTTCCACATGGTGTTGAGCCAACCAGTGCACAGAAGTCAAGAACTGGAGTTTGGAAACCTTCACCTAGATTTCAGAGTATGTGTGGCATCTCCTGGATGTCCAGGCAGAAGTTTGCTACAGGTGCAGGGCTTTCATGGAGAACCTCTGCTAGGACAGTGTGGAAGAGAAATGTTGGGTCAGAGCCCCCATACTGAATTGCTACTGTGGCATTGCCTCGTGGAGTTGTGGGAAGAGGGCCACCATCTTCCTCCCAACCCTGGAATGGTAGATCCACTGAAAGCTTGCACTGTGTGTCTGGAAAATCTGCAGACCCTCAATGCCAGTCCAAGTAAGCAGATGGGTGGGAGTCTGTACCCTGCAAAGCCAAAAGGATAGATCTGCCAAATACCATGGGAAACCACCTCTTGCATCAGCATGCTCTGGATGTGAGACATGGAGTCAAAGAAGATCATTTTGGAGCTTTAACAATTTGACCAACCCACTTGATTTTAGACTTGCATGGGGCTTGTAACCCCTTTGTTTTGGCCAATTTCTCCCATTTAATGACAGCATTTATCCAATACCTGTACCCCCACTATATCTAAGAAGTAACTAACCTACTTTTGATTTTACAGGCTCATAAGTGGAAGGGACTTGCTTTGTCTTCAATGAGACTTTGGACTGTGAACTTTTGAGTTAATACTGAAATGAGTGAAGACTTTGAAGGACTGTTGGGAAGGCATAATTGATTTTGAAATGTGAAGTCCTGAGATTCTGGAGGGGCCCAGTTGGAATGATATGGCTTGTGTATGTCCTCACCCAGATCTCATCTTGAATTCCCACATGTTGTGGGAGGAACCTGGTGAAGATAATGGAATAATGGGGGGGGATGGTCTTTTACATGCTGTTCTTGAGATAGTGAATAAGTCTCATGATATCTGATGGATTTATAAGGCAGAGATTTCCTGCACAAACTCTCTCTTTGCTTGCTGCCATCCATGTAAGATGTGACTTTGTTCTTTCCTTCTGTAATGATTGTAATGCCATTCTAGCAATGTATAACTTTGAGTCAAATTAAACTTCCTTCTTTTGTAAGTTGCCCAGTCACTGGTATGTCTTCAACAGCAGCATGAAAATAGACTAATACAAGTAGTATTGACATTTCAGCAATATGAATTATTTTTGTCCAATAAAATGGGAACTCTTGGCATTTATTTGTGTCTTCTTCAATTTTTTATTGATTTTTATTATATATAAAATTTTTCATTGTACAGATGTTTCACCTCATTGGTTAAACTTATTCCTAAGTATTTTATTTTTTTTTGATACTGCTGGAAAGAAATTGCTTTCTTAATTTCTTTTACAGATTGTTTGTTGTTAGTATATAGAAATATAACTAATTTTTGTATATTGGTTTTGTATTCTGCAACTTACTGAATATTGCTTATTAGTTCTAACAGTTTTTTGGTGGAGTTGAGAAGTTTCTGTACATATAATTATGCCATCTTTAAACAGAGACCATTTTATTTCTTCCTTTCAGATTTGGATGACATTTACATATATATTATTACCTAACTGCACTGGCTAGTACTTTCTATAGTTCATTGAATAGAACTGATAAGAATCAACATCCTTGTGATATTTTTGAAAGTAGAGGAAAGATTTTCAGCTTTTGATTATTGAGTTAAAATTGGCCTTTGTTGTGTTGAGGTACATATCTTCTATACCTCATTTATTGAAAACTTTTATCTTGAAAGATGTTGAATTTTTAAATACATTTTCTGCATGTTTATATATATATAGTTTTGTTAATGTAGTGTATTACATTTGTTGATTTGGATATATTGGACCATTTTTTTTTTATCCCTGGGATATGTCCCACTTGATTAAGGATAAGCTAAAATAATATTTTATATCACTTATTTAGAAAACAATCATTTCATAAATAAAAATATTGTGTTCCAGTATAGATGAAAATCACCCATATTACTTCTATATCACCACTTAACTAATTAATGCAAAATGTAGTGACTCAAGACAAGAATGTCACACAGTCTTTGATAGTATTTCATAAGTAGACTAATCAAGTGGTTCTGGCTTTGGGTCTTTTATGAGGTTGCAGTCAAGCTTTTGGCTGAGCTGCATTTCTACACTCAGCTTAAGCAGCAGGAACTTTTCTAAGCTTACTCATGTGGCTACTTGTAGAAGATTTTACTTCCTTTCCATGTAGGTCAAACCATAGGGCTTTCCCAAGATCAAGTTGTCTAAGAAAGACTTTTTTAAGATTATATGATTTAAGAGAGAGAAAGAGGAATCAAGAGGCAAGTTATAAACTCAGAAGTGGCATATTATCCCTTCTGCCATATTTTATTCCTTATGCACTTCAGCCCTAGAACAATTCACAATAAGGGTTGTAGGGCATTGAAATGTTGTCTTTAAATATGGATGACATGGAGCTTTTGACTTGACATCCAAAAACTTGAGTTACAATCACTGGTTAAAAAAAAAAAAAAGTACTCTTTTTATCTGCCCTCTCCAAAAGTAACATCTTTAGAAAAGATGATCCTAAACATAAATTGTCTTTTCACTTTTGAGTTTTGGATATTTTCCTGATACTTTCTCACCCTTGGCAAACATAAAGTAATAGTATATTTGAGCATTGAAGAGATAAACTGAATGTCTCCCTAAAATTCTGAATTCTCTTGATTTTGTGTATCCTTCAGCTAATTCAATGGGTTTACTAGAAAAGCCTATCATTAAGCAGAAGCTGAAGTAGTTTTCTTAATGCAAGTAGCTGAGCACAGTGTCAGACTAGGTTGTATTACACCTTTAAAAAGTCAGTCTCCATTCTTTTCAAAGCTTGTATTTATTCTATTGGAATTCATGAAATAGTTTAGCTCTTCAAGGACTTAAGAATTCTTCTTTGATGTCTTCCTGAGAAGTTTACTATATGCTTCAAGACAGAATATTAAATTAAGTTAGTCCCAAGGCTAACTTACACATTAAGCTGACAATTCTCATACAATGCTTTAGTCAGTTTAAATTAGGCTAGTAGGAGTGATATAATCTGGAATGACAGTTATGTTTTTGGCTTGATACTATAAGCAGTGTTTTACATATTTCAGACCTTACTCTAAGTTTGCCACTTTAAAAACGTTTTAAAAAATAATATACATATTTTAAAATATATTACTAGGCACAATGATTGTATAACATTTAGGATGGGCTCAAAATCAGAATTAGAACAATAGAGACATACTTTTGTGCTGAGCTTTATTGCTCAGAATAACTACTTACATGGAACAAATTTGGTACAAATATTGGCTGGTGTCTTTATTTAAAGATAGGCCTTTTTTTCCTTATTGATTTTTCTATGCTCATTACAGATCACTTCATCTCCCTTTGATTTGTTTCTCTTACTGACTTGGCACATCCTGCAGGTACTTCACTTCTTACTAATGGCAACTGCTAGCTATTGACCAAATATGACATGACTAGTGAATCAAAACTTTTTACATCATTATAGTTCAATATTGGTAAGTGCAGTTTTAGAAACCAAAGTTTCTAAATTTGGTCTGCAAATGACTTTTGAAATGTAGTGACCAACAAGGACAAAAATTATAATTTAAATGTCCAACAATACGATCAAAGTTTACGTATCTCTTAATATTGTTGGGTAAAATAATTTTACTGATTTAGAATTAAATGAAGAAGATAGTTCACAAATATTCCTGTACTTAATGGATTTCTGTGTTCTTTCACTGGTATTTTTATTTTACTTTGTAACAAAATTGCGAAAATAAAATTAATCTTATGTAATAAATATTTGGCCAGTGAATAAACAAGCCAAATAAGATAATGATTTTATTTACATGTATTTTCTTTTTGTTTAAAAGTTGCATTTGTCAAGCCCATCTGTAAGGACAGTAATTGCTCTTTAGCCTGCTCTGTCAGTTAGCAGTAGCAGAAAACAAATAATATTGTGTATTATGTTCACTGTTTTTAATTGACTTTTATGACCTAGAACACTTATGGACTTACTTTTTTTCTATAGGTTGCTTTTGTAAAACAACTTTCAAAATATATGCACCTGTAGCAAAAAATAAAATAGATTTGTGAAATGTGAATTATTAAGAAATATGAATAGTCAGAAGATGGATGAGTTATAAGAAATATTATGAGAATATAAACTAAACAAATTTGAAAAATTCAGGCTATTTTATGGCTTTTCTTATTTTTGCCAAGGCCCCAAAAGTGATGTACTCATTCTATACAGGATACCCTAGTAGAAACCAGGGAAAACATAAAATACAGAGCTGTGTATTGAGAATTTATCAAATTCTTATTTGGATATAGATCTTTTTATTTTTTTGGCTTGAGCATATGAGTATATAATTATTTATATGCATGGAGTAGGTCTTTCCTTTCTTACTGGCTTCCTTACCCATTCTCTTCAGTGGTTGTATTATATATTTACTCCTATCCTTGAATCCTTGGCCTGACTTTTGACTGAAACCCTTGCTTTGACCTTCGTATATGCTCAGTCTTCTTTACTCAGAAAGTGGACAGAAAGGTGGTATATTTTAGGTGCTGCTTTATCCTCTGCTAGCACAGACACATAACAGTAATTTATGCCCATTGTTTCACTCTTACGCCTTTCAGTGAGTATTTTCTTTCCTTTCAGTGGGCTTTATCTTTTAGAGCAGTTTTAGATTCACAACAACAAAAAAGAAAACTAGAAGGCAAAGAAATTTCCCATATATGTAGTGTGTACACATGTGCACAGCCTTCCCCATTACCAACATCCCCACCAGAGTAGCACATTTGTTACAACTGATGAATCTACATTGACATCTCATTATCACCCAAAGTCCATAGTTCACATTGAGGTTCACTTTTGGTATTGTACATTCTGTGGGTTTGGACAAATTTATATGACATGTATATACCATTATTGTATCATACGTAGTAGTTTTGCCACCCTAAAATCCTCTGTGCTTTGCCTGTTCATCCCTCCCTTCCCATAACTCCTGAAAACCATGGATCATTTTACTGCCTCCATAGTCTTGTCCTGTTTAAAATTTGACATAGTGGAAATTATATAGTATGTAGACTTTTCAGGCTGGCTTTTTTCATTCAGTAATATGCATTTAAATTTTCTCCATTGCTTGATAACTCATTTCTTTTTAGTGTTAAATAGTATTCCACTATCTGGATGCATAACAGTTTATTTGTACACCTACAGAAGAATACCTTGTTTGCTTTCACGTTTTGACAATTATGAAGAAAACCTACTATAAACATGCTTTTATTATAAAAACATTCAGGTTTTTGCATAGACACACATTTTCAACTCCTTCAGATAAATACCAAGGAGTACAATGGCTGAATTCTATAAGAAGAGTATATTTACCTTATACAAATCTGCCAAACTATCTTTCAATGTAGCTGTAGCATTTTGCATTACTGGGAGCAATGAATGAGAGATTCTGTTGTTCCAGATCCTCAGCAGCATTCAGTGGTTTTATCAGTATTCTGGAATTTTGCATTCTAGTAGATGTGTAGTGGTATCTCATTGTTGTCTTGACCTTCTTGAACTGTGTTTTTCCTTCTGGGATTCAATTAAAACTGCTTGAAACTGACCCCTGGATTGTCAAATAGACTTAATAGTTAGCCTTCCTTGATTTCTTTGTGATATCTCTCTTCCTAGAATGCTCTCCTTTCTTGGCTTAACCGGCAATAATATTTTTCTTCTTATCACCTACTGTTATTTATCTGGCTGACTGAGCATTAGGTTTTTTATCTGCTCTGTTACCCGCAGATGAACAACATATTTTTCCTTGTTATGATCTTCCTACAGTTATTTCTATAATACAAATGTACAAACTTATTTCTTCACTATTATATTTTCTTCTGAAATGAGTAATTTTAATTCACCTAGAAAACTCTGATTATTCATGTATTATTTAATAGAAACCTTAAGTATATTATGACCCAAGATAGAAGTAGTATTAATAATAATGACAATGATAGAAATAGTAATATAGTTTACAGTCATTATTTGTTTTAATCTGCATAAAACCCCTTGACAGGAAATTACTCCATGTCTTTTACTATGGACAAAACTGAGAATCAGAATTCATTAAGTAATTTGCACAATGTCAAAAAGCCAATAAGGGTAAATAAAATTATTGGAATGCAAGTCTATCTGATTGCTAAACTCTGCTGCTTCCTAAAAGTAATTTTATACACAATAAACCAACCTTTTTGTTGTTGTTGTTTAACACTCAGTTAATGACTTTAGCAGCCACCTACCACTTAAACTTGAAATCTAAGATACATCTCTGACCACTTCATCTCCAACACCATTCAGTTTGTTTCTGAGTTGTAATAAATGGGTGCTAAAAACTATTAAAATAAATTTCCTGCTTTTATTTTTTTCTTCCACTACTCTTGTTCACAGACTTTCTGATCCATCATCTATTTAAGTCTTCCTCCACTCCCTACTTTACTTATCATTCTGAAACTCAAGGCTTTTTATTTCATTCCCTTGAATAGAGTTTTTTGGTTATTCTAATTGTATACAAGAGAAAATCCAAACTCCTAATCTTCCCATTCACATATCTGCTGTAATATATAGTTTTATTCCTTGCCACTCAGCCCCATGCTCATTTGGCTTTAGATTTATCCTATCATTGGTGTGTGAAGCTACTAGTCACTTTTATGCCTTCAATTATTCCTTTGCTCATGATCTTCTTTCTGTCCTTATTTTATTTATCTATTTTTTTAGAAAAAAAAAAAAGAATAGAGAGAAGGAAAGAAAGGAAAAAAAGGAATGAAGGAGAGAAAGAAAAAGGAAGAAAAAGAGGGAGAGAGAATGGAAATGTTGCTTTATTCTAAAAGTGGGTATTAAAAACCTCTTTTATGCCAATAATTGTGCTTAATAATGGCTGATTAATATTTCAGTTAATCCTATGAGTAGGTGTGATGTGGTACTGACAAGAATGTATGTTTTGTGTATTTAAAGTGGAGAGCTCTATAAATGTTTATTATGTTTACTTGTTCCGGATCTGAGTTCAAGTCCTGGATATCCTTGTTAATTTTCTGTCTCACTGATCTATCTAATATTAATGTTGAAGTCTCCCACTATTATTGTGTGGGAGTCTAGGGAGTCTAAGTCTCTTTATAGGTCTTATGTATCTGAGTGTTAGGATCATTAGCTCTTCTTGTTGCATTGATCCTTTTATCACTATATCTTTGTTGTTTTAGAATCTATTTTATCAGAGGTGAGAATTGCAACTCCTGCTTTTTATTTGTTTATTTATTTTTGCTCTCCATTTGGTTGGTAAATCTTTATCTATACCTTTGTTTTGAGTCTTTGTGTATCCTTGCACATGAAATGTGTCTGGGTGTAGCATACTATTGGGTTTTGGCTGTATCTTTTGATTGGGGGATTTAGTCGATTTAAATTTAGAATTACTGCCATTTGATGTTAACTGGCTGTTTTGTCCATTCGTTGATGTAAATTCCTTATTATGTTGATGCTCTTTACTTTTTGGTATATTTTTAGAAAGGCTAATACTGGTTGTTCTTTTCTATGTGTAATGCTTTTTTCAGAAGCTCTTGTAAAGTAGGCCTCACGGTAATAACATCTCTTGAGTACTTGCTTGTTCATAAAAAGCTTTTATTTTTCCTTCAGTTGTGAAGCTTAGTTTGACTGGATATGAAATTCTTGGTTGAAAGTTCTTTCCTTTAAGGATGTTGAATATTGGCCCACACTCTCTTCCGGCTTGTAGGGTTTCTGCTGAGAGATCTGCCATAAGTCTGATAGGCTTCCATTTGTGAGTAAACCAACCTTTCTCTCTGCCTGCCCTTATTATTTTCTTCTTCATTTCAACCCTCATGAATCTAATGTTTAAGTGCCTTGGGGTTTCTCTTTTTGAGGTGTATCTTTGTGGTGTTCTCTGTATTACCTGGAATTGAATATTGTCCTGCTTTATGAGGTTGGGAAAGTTTTCCTTTATAATATCCTGAATAGTATTTTCCAGCTTGAATTCATTCTCTTCATCATATTAAGGTACACCGATCAACTGTAAATTAGGTCTTTTCACATAGTCCCATATTTCTTGGAGACTTTGCTCATTCCTTTTTATCCTTTTTCTCTATTCTTGTATTCTCATTTTATTTAATTTAGTTGATCTTTCACCTCTGATATCCTTTCTTCTGCTTGGTCAATTCAGCTATTAAAACTTATGCATATTTCGTGAAGTTCTTGTGTTGTGTTTTTCAACTCCATTAATTCATTTATATTCCCCTCTATATTTGTTTATTCTTGTTAACATTTAATCAAACCTTTTTTCAAAGTTCTTAGTTTCTTTACATTGGGTTGGAACAAGTTGTTTTAATTCCCAGAATTTTCTTATCATCCACCTTCTGAAGCCTACTTCTGTTAATGGAACACAGTCCTCCATCAGCCCTTGTTCTCTTGCTGATGAGGAACTGTAATCCCCTGTAAAGGGAGAGGCATTCTGATTTTGGGTATTCTCAACTTTTCTAGGCTGGTTTCTTCTCTTCATTATAAATTTATCCATCTGTTGCCTTTGCAATTACTGCCTTTCTAATTAGGTTTCTGAGTGGACATCCAATTTATTGATTCCCAGTGCTGAAATATGAGCAACCCACTGCACTGGCCAAAACAGCAGCATTAAGACTGATGGTGCTCTTCTGCCTGGGAATCTCCAGTCTGGTTTCCTTCTTGAATTTGTAATAGGTAACTCTGCCTTCCCGGAGCTCCAAACAGCAGTCAGAAGGGGAACCAGTCCTGTTTACTCTGCACCAAGAGCTGCCATGCGGAGGTGCTGGCAAAACCACTGCGCCGGTAACAAGAGTCGTGCTGGTGACCTGTGGGGTTCCTCCGCTGGGAATCTTGTTGTCCGCGAGTGACAAAAATTCATCTGAAAGTGTGGCATCCTCTGGTTCTCTGCACTTTCCCTGGATCCTCTTGTTCTCTGCACTTTCATTGGGAGCTACAATCCTGAGCTGTTAGCAATCAGTTATCTTGAATCTTTCTCCCTGTGTCCTTATTTTCTTTCCTCACTGAAAATCCACTTCATCTCTTTTCATCACTGGTACATTTATATTCAGATAGGTTGCTATGGCTCTGTCTCCAAATAAACTGACAGGTTTTCTGGAAAAAGTCAGGTCTTCACTTTCACCACCTTACTCTCTTTTCCATAAAGGCCTCATTGCCTACAACTTCTTGCACAAAGGCTCAGGTTGAAATTTTTGATTCACAGCCACAGTGAGAAATAAAGAGATATGTTCAAAATCCACATATAAGGTTTTGAGATCCTAAAAAATGATATAAGTAAGAATAATCATAATAATTAACTTTTAATAAATTACAATGTGACAATGACACATGCAAAACTCCCACCACAGCATTACCTAGTAACATTTAAAGGCACTTAAAATACAGAATAGAGCCTAACAGACTTCAGATATAGAAACATTAATTGTATACAGTAGTTGGAAGATCAGAAAAGCATTTCACTTCTCAAAATTTATAGCTGTTAATGTAATTAGGAAAAACCAAAAAAGCAATAAATATTAATATTTACTAATACAGTTCCTCTATTATAAAGGAGCAAAATATATATAGTATAAGAAACAGTGATTATTTATCAAGCACTCCCAGTGAAAAGCAATTTATTTTAGGAGATAATTGTTAATTTTTCTCAGAATTTGATAAGCTATGGAGACCATAAAAATGATAATGAGATTTGAATATCATCAAATATCATGGTAACTATAAAGACAATATCACATGACTTCAACACAGTAAAATATATATAGACAATTCATATAAAATAAGACATTTTCAAAATGAATTCTCCAGATTTTTTAGGAGCCTCCAAACTGTTCTCTATAGTGACTGTACTAATTTATATACCCACCTACAGTGTACAAGGATTCCCTTTTCACATCCTAACCAGTATTTATTACTCCCTGTCTTTTGAACATAAGCCATTTTAACTGGGGTGAGATGATAACTCAAAAAATAAAGAATATTAGCAATTATAATAGGAATACAATGACAGATGAAAATAAGACCACAGTTTTAAAGGAACAAAATCATTTTAAATTAAATAATACACATTATTTCTATGTTAACTATATTATATTATATTTACAAGATATGTAATAGCATATGCCACCAGAGCTGATTTTAAAGTGTACAAAACTGAAATAAACCAATTTACTTTAAATAAATGGAAAAATGAGTCAATGATCTACTTTGTTCCTTGAAAACCCCTTTAAATACTCATAACAATGTAATACATTATCTATAGTAACAGTAATAAAAATGATATAAGCAGCATGCTGCTAAATTGTTTTAATCACAGGCCAATTTAGAGGAATCATGAGAAGAAGAAATATCAACATTTACCCGTCCCCATATCTGGAGATCTATCTTCCTAGTAATGATAGCAATTCATGGAGTAGGGAGATAAAGTTGATATGAAGCTGCACAACTTATTTCCTATCCTAATTAGACTAGAATGAGGAGGAGAAACAAAAATGCTTCAATATTCTGAACTTGCCTTGGTTACAGGTCCTTAAATTAACAACTTGGAGTTCTGCGTGGTAATTCATCACTTCTGCCACAAGAAGAAAATGTGCCTCCACTTTCTGCAGTGTCCTTTTAGCACCCTCTACTGTCAAGGGAGAAAGGTTTACAAGTTCTAGGATTATGACCAGGGCAATGGAAGTGAGAGGAACAGTTTCCAGCTACCTTTGTTGACATTTTCAATTTATCTCTGTAGGTCTTTCAAATGTTGCCTGACCTGACTACGTGTAGGCTTTATTATTGAGAACATGTGCATTCCAAAATGTTGTATCTTCTTGATCTATTTTTGCTTTAACAAGTATAATGTTCATATGCATATATGGATACAGATATATAGATAGGTGTTTTCTACTTCGAGCTCTATATTGTTTGTCCTTACAATTGTTACTCTGATTTCTTTTACTTCATTGTTCCACTTTTTTTTTTTTTGCTTTGAACTTTACACCTTATTTTATGCATATCTCTCCTGAACAAAATGTTGGGTCTTATGTTTTTCTTGATAACCAATTGATAATTTCTATATTTTAATTAGTGAGTTAAATTATGTTTGAATTCTGCAGTGACCATTATAGTTTGACATATCTAACTCATTTTATTTTATATTTTTCATTTAAATACTGTCTTCTGTTTTTATTTTTTTTCTGTAATACATTAGATAAGTAGATAAGAAATAATGGAATAATTAATTTGATCTGTTAATGTCTACAGAGCAAACATCAAACATTAGAAATGAAAAGACAAGAGAGGAAGGAGGGAGAGAAAGAAGGAGATTTCTGGAACAACTCAGAACCAAAACTGTGATTCATAATAATGTTCCAGGGGAATAAAAGAGGCTGTAGCAAAGGAGAATGGAAGGAGGCAAGAGTTATTTTTATGTTCAGTATTTCTGCTTTATTCTTTAAAACTTCTTGTTTCCCCTTTATGCTATTGATATTCTCTTCATTTTTTGAATATATTTATTATGATTATTAATTCTCATTTGTTTAGGCTGCAGTGCATTGTCTTTTTGTTATAGGTCTGTCCCTCAGATGTCTGATAATTTTTTCTTGTAAATTGTGGGAAATGGATAAAAATCCAGACATACATTGACTTTGGCAATTCCTGTTTGTTTTAGAGATGTGGAATGCCCAAGGCAATGTCCTGTATCTTCTCTGCCTTAAAATACCTTCATTTGATATCCCCACAAAAGGTGGCTCTTGTCCTTAGAGGACAAGAGCCTAAGGACAAGAGCCACCTTTTGAGGGGATATCAAATGAAGCCCTTTAGGTCTGTTAGAACTCTAAAGATACTCTCTTCCAAGAGGTCACTCTATAAATGCAGTGATTTCCACATTTGGCTGTACATTCTAATAACCTGGGATACTTTACAAAATATTTGATGCTCACTCCTCTGAGAGTCTCATTTACTTGGTTAAAGTTGTGTCCCTGGCATCAGAATTTTTTAAAGCTACCCAGGTGACTATAATGTGTACTCAAGGCTGAAAGTGCTACTTCAGCAGAAGACTCAGTTTACAGAGAAAAACTCTTATTACTCCATTCCAATGTTTCTGCATTTGCAATATTCTACTTGTAGTGGTGCTTAAACTATAGCACGCTTCAGTGAAAACACAGATTCTGAGGCCTACCTCCCAAAATTCTGATTCAGTAGTTTGGGCTGGTATTTGAGATTTTTCATTATTAACAAGGCTCCAGCTAATGCTGTTTCTATGGGCCCTACTCTCTAAGAGAACCACTGTCCTACTGTTAATATTTATGCATATATAATACTTAATTTTCAAAAAGTACATTAACAGTTTGCTGGTAATTATTTTCTCAATATTTAAACAAAAATTATTTAAGACAGTATGGCATAAGCATTCAGTAAAAATAATTTTAACTTAAATGAATTAAAAGAGATTTTATAAAAGAAAATAACTTGAAATTTTTGAATACTCTTATAATGAAGTAGAAAAATCATAGAATGTTAAATAACTCACACTGGAAGTGACTACTCTGACTGGAAAGCTGGAAAATAATAGATTTATTAAAATTGTTCATCTTGAAGTTTTTCTATAAATATTATCTTAATTTTATTAGTGCTTAAAATAGAAAGCTAGTTTCCTAGTTATCAATTCCAAGGCCACAAAAAGACCTACTCAACAGTCTGTACATTTGTTGCAGAAAAGTGATCAGGTTAACTTCAGAGCATGAAATTCTAATGCAATTTTTTTTTTGTTTTTATTTAAATCTGTTTTTGGATTCAATTAAATAAAGAGTTTTTCTGATATATATCTGTGTAAAGTTTAAAGGCAGTTTTTCTTAAATATACAAACTGATTTATTTGCATAATTTAAAATATTATTTAGAAATACATTCGATTGGAGATGTTATAGAACTATCTAATTTGTTTGTTTGATATTTCCCTATCTCCTTCACCAGCACCACTCATATAAAAAAAAAGAGAAGAAATAAATGTTAAAGAAAAGAAACATCATTTTCTAATATACCCTAGTCTAAAATAATTTTTAAAATATTTTAATAATCATAACAGAGCTCAAGCTATTTTTTTTTTACTTAATTAGTCTTAAATAAACTGAATAAAACTATTATTTTGATAAGTTTTTTTAAACCATCCTGGAGATGTAATATAAGAGTTTTTTTGTCCTATTAAAGCAGATCATATTATGAATTGAATCATGCTAAACTTTAAATGGATTTATATAATTGATAAGTTCAGTTTATATGATATAGATTTGTGTGATGTACTATAACATTTATTTTTTACAAAATGGAGATAAGGTCTCCCTAAGTTGGCCAGGTTGGTCTTGAATTCCTGTTGGCCTCCCAAAGCACTAGGATTACAGGTGCAAGCCAGCACACCCAGCCATATGACATTGCATATTTTTCATAGCTAAAAATCTAAGAAAATGTCAATAATATTTAAATTTTTCAGATGTGACTACTAACACATAAACTAATAATTCATTTTTATGTTCCCTACATTATGTGTGACAGAAGCTTCAAAGCTTCCATTTTCCAAATAGTAATTCTGCATGTAAGTTACTCTTGACATGAAATCCTGGCTTGTAGGTACATGGCATTGCACTGCTGAGAATCATGACTTTCACAAGAGGCTTTTCATTAAGGATCATGAAAACGTCCATGCTACCGCAACCATTTTATCAAATCTAAACTTGGGCTAGAAACTTGAAATGGTTTTATTTTTTCTCTAGTCGCTGCCTTTAACCATATTGATCAAGTCTATTTCTCCACAATTAAGGGCATCTTTGGGTTCATAGTAGGACAGGAGTGATAGTTTCCTCAAATAATCCTGGAGGAATGTTTGGCCTCATATATTCTCAGCTCTCTTTAGAAAACATGATACTTAAGTCTCCTTGTACTCAGTTCTGTTTCCTAGTTATCAATTCCAAGGCCACAAAAAGACCTACTCAACAGTCTGTACATTTGTTGCAGAAAAGTGATCAGGTTAACTTCAGAGCATGAAATTCTAATGCAATTTTTTTTTGTTTTTATTTAAATCTGTTTTTGGATTCAATTAAATAAAGAGTTTTTCTGATATATATCTGTGTAAAGTTTAAAGGCAGTTTTTCTTAAATATACAAACTGATTTATTTGCATAATTTAAAATATTATTTAGAAATACATTCGATTGGAGATGTTATAGAACTATCTAATTTGTTTGTTTGATATTTCCCTATCTCCTTCACCAGCACCACTCATATAAAAAAAAAGAGAAGAAATAAATTTTAAAGAAAAGAAAGAAGGAAATGAATTTATCTTAAACTCTTTCACCAAATCTATGCTTTCCTATAGAACCATCTCAATGACAGAAAACTAAATGGAACATTTGACTTTAGATACCACAGAGTGAATTTTTAGAAGGGATGTGGGTGACCCAATACATAATATAGGACACAAATAGTATATACTCATATTTATAACTTGTAGAGTTAAATTTATAAAAGTTGAGCAAGAGACATTAGTACACTAAAGTTGTGGAAGATATTCTGGAGAAAGAATGTTTTAAGTTGAGTTCTAAGGAAGTAAGAGGTCCAAAAAATTAAAAATTATGTACTCTGAAGAGTAGGCAAAAGGAACAGTTACATCAGGACTGATATAATGAATATTGAGGCAGAAGGAGAGACTAAAAGTACCACCTCTGATTCACTCAGATTAACCACTAACAATTTAACTTCCAACTATCCTCTTCCAGCTTTCATTAATGTAACTTCTAAAATCCAATTCTTTCTTTTCCTGAGCATAGTAGGGAGTGGAGAATGCAAGTTCCTGGAGTGTGACAGACTCACTCACTGAAACGGTAGGTGGTTTGTATCTCACTGGTTGTTCCTCAGCTTTTGAACCCTAAAGAAGACCATTGTCCCAATGTCTGCTCAAGATTTTCTCTCTCCCTATTAATGTAAAACAAGCATTTAAAAATTATTCAGTAAGCTAAATTTAATAAAACTATATGCCTAGTTTATTGAACAGAAGGTTAACCACAGGTTAGAGAAAATCATCTCCTCAAACAAGTAAACAACAGAAGAAAGGGCATTCCTTTTCTGAGGGTAAATGTTATTTTTAATACCTACTTTATGTAAAAGAAACAATGATAGAAATTTCAGCATCTTTTTATGAAAAATGACAAAACTCAAAAGACAATATAGTAATTCTAAAGAAGTAGAAGGAAAAAAAAAACTATCAATCTAAAATTCTATACCCCAAAAATATTTCTCAACAATAAAGCAAATTTATTTTTAGACAAATATTGACCTTTTTTTCAGTAGACCTGAACTATAGGGAATGCTAAAAGAAGTTATTCAAGCTTTGAGAAAATGATACTATGTGAAGACAAAAAGGTAAAGTACTTATGTATTTGTAGAAAAATATTAAAAAATTGAATAAATACATGCAAAGAACTACACTGTTATTAAGTTAAATTATGGAAACATAGTATATAATAATGAAAGAAAAAATAATTCATTATCTATTTTTTAAAAAACCTAAAAGAGTGAAATTGCAATGTGCCTAATACAAACAAATGACAAATGCTTAAGGTGACAGAAACTTCAGTTACTCTGATTTGATCATTACACATTGGATGCCTATACAAAAACATCATGTGTACCCCATAAGCACATTAAACTATTATCTGACTATAATTACTAAATTTGTTTTTTGAGATGGAGTCTCACTCTATCACCCAGGCTGAGTGAGTTGGCATAATCTCAGCTGACTGCAACCTCCACTTCCTGAGTTCGAGGGATTCTCCCACCTCAGTTCCCAGAGTAGCTGGAATTACAGGTGTGAACCACCACACCCAGCTAATTTTTTATTTTTAGTAGAGATATGGTTTCACCATATTGGCCAAACTGGTCACGACTTCCCGACCCCAGTGATCTGCCCACCTTGGCCTCCCAAAATATTTGCATTACAGGCGTGAACTACTGTGCCCTGACTAAAATTATTTTGAAGTAAAATATTTTAATTTCTTATACGAAGTTTTCATTTTTAGAGTTTCTCTTTGGTTCTTAAAATAGTATCTAGCTCTTCTTTCAAATCCCCTTCCTTTTTATAGTTGACTAATAAGAATTTAATTCTGTCAGTTTGCTATTGGTTTTATATATGCCTTATAGCTTTTTTGTTCCTCATTTTCTGCATTTTTATTTCCTTTTTGGTTTATTTTCTTTTTGTAATAATTTTTATATTGTTTTATTTCTTCACTATAGTTATTTTATAAATTATACTTAATATCCTCAAGTTATATACCAATTTAGATTTACACAGCTTAATTTTAATGACATACAGAAAGTGATCTTTAACTTCTTTGTTCCCATTCCTTTCACTTGTTGATGTCACAAAATTATATCTATATATTTTTTGTTTAAAAACATAAATATATTATATATTTTTAAGACACTCTTGCTCTGCCGCCCAGGCTGGAGTGCAGTGGTGAAATCTTGGATCACTTCAGCCTCTGCCCCCCAGGTTCCAGTGATTCTCCTGACTCAACCTTATTGGTAGCTGGATTACATGCATCCACCATTACGCCTGGCTAATTTTTGTATTTTTAGTGGAGACAGTGTTTTGCCATGTTAGCCAAGCTGGTCCCGAACTCCTGACCTCAGGTGATCTGCCTGTCTCAGCCTCCCAAAGTGCTGGGATTACAGGCATGAGCTACTGCACCCAGCCATAAACTAATATTTTTTAAATGCATTAGTGTCTTATGTAGAAAACAAAATGTAGAGTTACAAACAGAAGTTAAAATAACACTAGCTTTTAAACTAATAATTGTTTTTAAAAATATATTAGTGACTTTCTGTTGAATAGAGAACAAAATGTGGAGTTACAAACTGTTGTTATCATATTACTTGATTTTTAAAGTGTTTAAGTATTTACTGTGCATTTTCTTTACTCAGATCTTTATTTTGTATACCACTTCAAGTTACTATCTGGTTTCACTTAGTAGAATTAAACTAGACAGTACTATCTAGTTACTGCCTATATGTTTTAAAGTATGTATATATACCATATTTTTAGATCCAATCATCCATTGTTGGTACATAGTTTGATTCCATGACTTTACTATTGTAAAAGTGCTTAGTGACTTGCTTCTCTTTTGTTCCTCTGAAGATTCTTTTTTTTTTGTCCTTGAAAGTTTAATTAAAGCATATCTTTATACATGTATCTTTGAATGAATCTTATTTGGAGTTCATTAAGCTTCTTGGATGTTTATGCTTATATCTTGTGTCAAATTTGGGAAATTTTTAACCGTTATTTCTTCAAATCTTCTCTCTTACCCATTTCCTCTCTTATTGTACATTTACTATACCTGCAATATATATGTTGGGCAAGTTGATGGTGTTCTCTAAGTTTTTTTGGCTTTGCTTACTTTTCCTCAATATTTTGTTCTTTCTGTTTTTTAGACTTGATAATTTCCATTGTTCTGTCTCAAGATTTGCTGCTGCTTTCTTCTATCTGCTTAAATCTGTTTTAAGATACCTTTATTTTTTTTAAATTTCCATTATTGTACTTTTCAGCAGAATTTGTTTTGTGTATCTTTTTAGGTTTTCTATCTTTTTATTGATGTTTCATTTTGTCCATACACTGTATTCTTGACTTTCTCCATTTCTTTATTTAGGTCTTTGAATATATGTAAGAAGTTTTTTCTTTTTTGTAAATCATTGTCTAGTTATCTGCTATGAGATCTTTCTTTAGGGATTGCTTTTGTTTTGTTTGTTTATTTTATTTTGTTTTTTGTTTGAGTGGACCATAATTTTTGGTTCTAAGTATTCTTTGTGATTTTTTTTTGTTTGAAATTGAAGATTTGAATCTACAATGTGGTTACCTCTGGAAATTAGATTATACCCTTTCTCCAAGGTTTGCTCTTTGTTATTGTTATTTTTATGGCCTTAGGCTGGCTCTGTGTTGAGGTATGTAATTGTAAAAGGTATATTTTGCTCACCCTAGCTCCTACAAACTACATGCAAGCTGCTCCGGTAACAGGTGCACAGCTGTCAGTCATGGTGCTGAAGGTGGAGGTAGTCACTATTGTGCTAAGAGCTGTGACTGACAGCTTAATTAATCTAAATTTGCTATCCAAGCCTTCCCCTAGAAGTTGCAAGCCTTCAGTAAACTCCAGAATTCCAAAATAGTATATCAGACAGATTCTGCCAGTTCAATTGTTGTCAAGGTGGGAAGACAAACTTCCTGTGTTTCCTGCTCATCACATTCCCAGAATTCTCTTTAAATAAAATGTTTTTTTTTTTTTCTTTATATAACAACCTAGGAAGGAGAGAACAAAAGTTCTAAGTTGTTAAGACTATCTAAAAGCAGTATTTTTAAATAACAGGTTAAATTCATGATTAAAATACAAGAAAACTTTGGACCATAAATATATTTAAATGTGACAGCTTCACTATGCATTAAAATGGGTATTAAGTTATCACATGTACCCCCAAAATATGTACATCTATTGTGTATCTTTTAAAAATTAATAAAATAAATAAAATGAGTAACAAATACATTGAATTTTGTTTAACACTTGAAAATATAACATTTTTATTAATTAGAATTGTATTTTTGAAGAAAAAATTTTCATAATGTTACATAATTTTTTACATAATGTTTCATATTTGCATAGAAATGACTTTAAAATGTTTTTAAACAATATACCATACTTCCAGATGAATCTCTGTTGTTTATTTTCCTCATGTTGTTTCTATCATGAAAACAGTCTTCATCTACAAGCTTCAAAATATTCACATTAAATGGCTAATTTGTTATTTTCTCAGAAGCCATGTAACAAACTTTTTTTGACTATATTCTTAAAGCTACATATTGTTCTAAGTGCTAGAGATTAAGATAAAAGATAAATAAAACAATTTTTTTTCTCAGAGAATATAGTCTCTTTACATTCTGAGAAATATAGAAATAAATTCCACATAATGTATTAGATGTAATAGATATTTAAGTTTTAAAAATTATAAAATAATTTTGATGTAGAATGCTAAACATTATAATAAAAATTTGCACAAGTTACAAACTTAGAAATGTGAATGATATACATGTGTGGAAGACATGAGAAATGATTAAGTCATTGATACCACTTAATATAATTGGAGGAAATATCTAGTCCCAAGGTTTTGAAGATCACAGATACTCATACAGAGAGTAGCAATAAAAATGGCATTTTAATACATAAATAGGCACAGAAAAATGAGACAAAATAGTGTATTCAAGTAACTACTAGCTTATATTGCTAAACTGTGATGTCCAAAGATTAGAAAACAACAAAAGATCAAGAAAGAAGACAATTTAAAAAGCCAGTACAGTGATCCAGGCAAAATGCAAAGAGAACCAGAACTAACTTAGTGGCAGAGACCTGAGAAGAAAAAGAAAAATAGCTTCAAGTAATACTGAGGAAACAGGAACTTTGGGACTTGTTGATTATTGAAAAGTAGGGGATATTTTAATCACTTTACAGTGTCCAGTGCCTTATTGATTTTTAAATATGAAAGTTGATATTATTAGAATAAAAATATCTTTAGGTATTTGTATACTAATGATTGTATTTATATGCTTGTCATTTAAGTGTCTTAACTGTTATTAAAATTTTTTACCTATAATCTAAAAATTTTATTGATGACTAGAGTAGTTAAAATTATTAATACAAAATAAAGTATTTTTAAAAATAACAATAAAAGATTAAATGTAATGAGTCTAGATTTATTTAAATCCCAATGTCAGCTAAATAGCATAGAACAACATTTTTATGATATGCAAAACTTTCTTGTATATTCTGAGAATACCCTTCAAAAATGCTCCACTAACCTATTTGCTTTTATTTAGTTAACATAAAAAATAAAGTAGAAATTCTTTTCTGGTAGAGTGCAGAGAGACATTTTAGGTCCTTTTCTCATTAAACGCACACACACACACGCACGTGTGCACACACACACACACACACAGCAACTTTTTTCTTTGATGTATTCAACTTTTTAAAATATCTTCATTTGTATTCCCTTCTACAAGGTAACTAATTGAATTTTTGTTTCTTATAAGCCATAAATGGAGCTGTAATGTCCTGATTACTAAAAGTGACTGAAGTAATGTAATCCTTGTTAGAATTCATTTGATTACAGTCTTGTTCACTGTAATCAAGAAACAGCAAATACTTTTCTTGACAAAAACAGGAAATAATTTATAAAACTGAATTGGAAAATTTTTTGTTGTTCAGAAATAGTGTTTGCTAGGCATAGTTAATTTGTTGCTGGAAAAGAAAAAAGGAAGTTACAATTTAGTCATACAAGGAGTATTTATGAAGATATGTCAGCTGTCTTTAGCTTCATTCTAATATACAATTAATATTCAGTAATATCTATGGGTGTTGGATTTTATGCATATACACGTTTGTATGTATGCATACATACACATATATGCATTTACATAAATATTATATATAATCTGTATGTATGTTAATTGGCCATCTTTTTCTGCTTAACAAACAACCACAAAACCTAATTGATTTAAACATGATTTTCAGCTCATGATTCTGTGTATTATCAATTATTGGTTGGGCTCAGCAGGAAGGTTCTCATGATTTAACCTGGATCTACTCTTGCTTCTGCAGTCAGCTACTGATTAAGTAGGCAGATCCACATTTAAGGGACTTATTATTGGCTGGAACAATAAGTGCAAGTGGGCTATGGGTCTCTCATTATCTGGTAGGCTAGTTCAGGTTTGTTAAAGTTGTGGTGACAAATTTCAAAGTGGAGAGAAAGCAAGCTCTGATGCTTAATTACAATTCATGCCTCTGCAAGGGTAATATTTTCTACTGTCCCATTGGTTAAAGCAAGTTGTGTTTAATATGACCAAGTGTAAAATCCATGTAGGATGGAAATTTCCAAAAGGGTAGGCATTCAGAGAGACATAAGCAAATTAGCAGCAATTATTGCACTAGTCTACCACAACATGTCAGTCTGAAGGCAACGTTGTCTATTTTTTTTTCTAACTCTCTACCTATAAATGAAATGACTGAACATACAAAATCAGCTCCTACATTTAGCAGTACAACTTCTGACTCATGATTGGCCATTTCACTGAAGCCAGTGGCATGATTTCAAAGAGAAGTAGACAAGAACAGCATTATATTATAAGACCTGTTTAGCTAGCACTTTTTACATTGTTACACTTTCTTCATAATTATTACTTTATCTACATCTTTTTATTCTGGAAATGTGTGTATAATATGTGTATTATTTTGCGACTTTCCATAGCAGAGATACCCATAAGGTGACCCCAATATTTCCCACTTTCTGGCGTTAATGCCTTTATAATGTCATTATCTGCGACTTGGAGACTATGGCAAATTGAATGTCATTCTCATGATTACATTGCATTTTGTAAGACTCTGTCTTGCCAGCAGTCTGCTCCCATTCTTCTGGTGGCCTTAAGTTATTTGCCATTGTGAACCCCCTATGAAAAGGGCCACATAAAAAGGAACTGTGGATGACCACTAGGAGCTGACAGTGTACAGCAAATATTCAGGGCCTTGAGTCCTAACTTGTAAGAGGATTATTCTCCAAGTAAGTCTCTAGATGAAAAAGTAGCTTTGGTCACCATCTTGAATGCAGCCTTGTGAGACCCTGTGCAGAGGATCCAGATAAGCTGTATGCAGACACAGAAGCTCTGAAATAACAAAAGTATGTTGTTTCAAACTTCAAATTTTTGATCATTTGTTATGCAGCAATAGAAAACTAATACACTGGCAAATATGTACGTCAGTTAATATCCACACACAAATAAAACCTCAAATTTGTCCCTGGCTGTTTTTGTTTAATGCCACTTTTTATACAAAGCCTATATTTAAAAAGGCATTATGCATTTGAAGCAAATGGAAATGTATAGATTTACATTACACATTTTTCACTCTCTCCACATATTTTTATATATTATACTTCAGATCAAGACAAAATTAGCTTTTGGAATAGAAGACTTAATGAAACAATTTAAAAATTGTATTTTCTTACTGTGTTCAGCATTTTGCCATGACATGGCATATTTGTTTACAACCTTATTTCTTCCAAAACAGTAGGGAATGATCATTTTCATTGTATAAAGCACTGTGAATTGGCTCATGCCTCTAATTTCAGCACTTTGGGAGGCCGAGGCAGGAGAAAAAAAAAAGCACTGTGAATCTACAATGACTAATCTCTCCAAGTTATTATGTATTTAACTGAAAACATTTTGAATATATGCAGAGTTCTTCATATTTTATGTCAAGCATAGGTGTTCTCTTCAACTATTCAAGGATTAATTGGGTAAAATAAAAGTATCAGTTTTTACTATTTGTGGGCCATAGAAAAAAATTAACACTAAAACTTCATATAGTGAGATTGTTTATAGAATAATTATTTATTTTAGCTTATAAAAAGGTATTGATTGTAAGTAACTTGTATGTTCAGGCAGACAAGAGAAAACTGTTCTTAACATAGTTTATTTATTTTAATCTTCTATTAATATGCTCATTTTAATGTTGTATGAAATGAGAGTCAACTGGTGAAAGATCATTTTGATTTGATTTTGATATAAATGCATTCTGTGCCCTACAATTAATGCTATGATGGTAATGTTAATGAGTTTGGAGTCTGATAGAATTGCAAGGGAAATAGGAAGGACAAAGCAACAGTATTATTACTATTGATTTTGCAAGTACCTTCCAGTTATTTCACCTTTAAAACATCTTTTTTTACTTTCTTTCAAAAATTAGCATGTCTAATTGAAATGGAAATTTCAAAATTAAGTCCTATAATGCTATATAGTATATTAGTAGCGGTAAGAACAGCTTTAAAACATGCATCTGTTTTAAAATAAAAAATATTTCTGTTTCTATCCAAAGTTACACTTAGAAGAAACCAAATACTGAGAGTAAGGAACAAGTGCAAATGATGACAACCCACGCACTATGTGAGTAATGTGCAAATGTTTAGTTCTGGATGACAGTCACTCAGTGTTACAGGCAGCTGCAGCAGTGGACACTTCCTTAGAATAATTTAAAGATACTATTTAAAGGTTATGTTGTAGAAGTAGAGAAAAACAGGTAAAATGGAACAAAGCAGATTAGACTGAAACTTTGTGTTTTCTTAGAGGCTATTGTGGTGTTTGTTAGAAACTAAGCTACCTACAAAATAAGATCAAAGATGAATAAAATCACAATGTTGTGGCAGGAAGGAGTCTTCATGGGTGTGAGCAAGAATCAACTAGTGTCAGTTTGCATATTTCCAAAACTTATAGATCTGATTAGGGATATAAATTCATGATTATATTACATATACTGTTCCACATTGTCATGCATTTTTCTAGGTCATTTACTTGAGAATAAATTTCAGCAAAAGCTAATATATCTTGTTTCATTTAGAATGCTAAGATAGTGTGACATTTATGCAATTGAGATAGTATTGGTAAAATAACAAATTCAATACTTGATAAATATCATTTTCTCAGCCAAGTAGATTTAAAGATTGAGTATCACAAAGTTAATTTTCAATAAAAAAAGACAAAAAGTAGAACCATGTAGATAGTGAGTATTCAAGTTTTAAGGAATGACAATCAATTAAGCCAATTAGAATTTAACAATATTAAATTTAAAAAGTACAGGACCATAAAATAGGTATACATTTCTGCAGAACAAACAATAGCATATTTTAAAAACAAGGTTTACATTCAAAATATTAAGCCTAAATGATACTGTAATAATGTCATTCAAAATACTCTTTTTCAGATGAAGGGAATGCAACATGTATAAATTAAATATATTTATATCTCATAGAATATATGGAAGGGAATAGAATTTGGAAATAATCTAATATAGCTTTCTTATTGTCTCAATGAATAAACTGAAGCCAAGGATAATCAGTCATCCTAAATTATTAATTTTGGCAGAGTTAAAAGAAGGATTCTAGATATCTAAACCTTAACCCTTTACTCTTTATATATTATGATGGAGTGATTATTTAATTTTTCTTTAATATGAGAAAAACAATATGTTATACCTCTCAATTTAATGCTTTTATATTGATAACATTTTGTGAGTACACAGAAGATAACCTATTTATTACTATATATCTGTAAATGTTTACTATAAAAACAGATATGTGTGTACAAGCATTGTAAAAACTATAGCTCTTTGTATTATAACAAAATATTATTTAAATAAGGTTGATAGTTTTAATATTTAAACAAATATTTGTTCAATAGGCAAATGGTACTGTGTGACTTTATTCATTTCATAAATCACTTTATGATATTTTTATATTAGGAAGATAATATTTGAATGTGAGGAATGTTAGTGCGACTAGATGCACTAACATGCATAACTTATTATACAATAATAGCCATAATTTCTTGACTTATATTATTACAGAGAAAAAAATGATTCTAATTGTATAAATCTTCATCCATTACACTCTTACTCATTATTTTATTAGAATAATTTGAATGAGGATTTATAAAACATGCTTATCAAATTTTGTTAGAATATATTTTAACATGATAGTTTTTTCTTTTTAATATCAGAGACAAATTGAGAAATAGTGCAGAGAAAGAATAAAATGAATTTAGAAGTGGGGGAAGATGGCGCTATAAAAGCAACTCAGGATTGCAGCTCTCAGTGAAATTGCAGAAGGTGAGTTAACACACTATTTCCAGATGGATGTTTGTTCCCCACAGAATGGGAAAATTCCCAGGTGTAAGAGAGACACAGGATGCCAGTGGAGCTGTTTTGGCTGGCATGGCCATTTTGGCTGGTGCCGCAGTGCAGAGGCACTCTGCACAAAACTCACTGGTCTGGGTGCCTTGTTAAACTGGCAATTTGAGATTTGGGAGGGCAGATTAGCATATTCATCTGATTAAATGAGACTTGGACAGTGAGCCAGGCCAGGAGATTACCGAGAATAGAACAGTGAGCCAGTGTAGTGGGTCACTGAATGGGAAATCACACAGATCCCAGTGCCCTTTCAGCGGGTGACAGAGACACCTGAGAGAGAGTCAACTGTTCAAATTAAAAAAAGAAAAAGGGACATTTGGGATGGAGAGGCAAGATGGCGTCATAGAGGTGACTCAGGATTGCAGCTCTCAGTGAAGGCGCAGAGGGTGAGCCCTAGCCACATTCTCGGATGTTCCTTTTATGCCCACAGAGCATTGAAAGTCCCATGTGTGGGAGAGACATGGGACACTAGCAGCCGGCTAACGCAGCCGGCTCCCGCTGCCTCTTCGGCCGGTGCCGCAGCAGGACCCGGCATGGAACTCACTGGTCTGGGTGCCCTGTTAAACCAGCAATCTGAGATTTGGAAGGGCAGATTGGCATGTTCATCTGATTGAACAGGACTTGGACAATGAGCCAGACCAGGAGTTTCCCTGGAAGCGTGATCTGAGCCGGGGTAGTGGGCAGCGGCATGGGAGATCGCACAGATCCCAGTGCCTTGTCAGCAGGCTACTGGGGCACCAGTGGGAGAGTCAAACTTTCAGCTTGGGGAGAGGAAGAGAGAGAGAGAGAGGATGGACTCTGAGGCAGGGAGCTGGGTGATCGGGCTCGGTGGGTCCCATGCTCACGGGGACAAGCAGGGCAGCGACTGGAGATGCTTGGGGCTGAGAGTTTTGCTGCCGGCATCTAGGACGGTGCAGCCCAGTGAGGGAGGGGCATCCACCATTGCTGATGCAGTCCACCCCCACTGAAGTACTGCCCAGGACTGACGCAGCCTGCTGTTGCCAAGGCAACCTGCCATAACAGAGAGACTCTGTGCTCCACAGCAGAAGGGAGCCCATCAGCAACAGGGCGGACCTGCACTAGCAGGTCAGAGCCCCGGCAGGCAAATAGTGAATAGACTGCCACCTAGTGGGGCAGGACAGTGCAACAGATACTCATAAAGAAAGCCCCAAATCCCTGAGTCAGAGCATCTAAGGGGGGGGAAAAAGGGTGGTGTTTTATGAGTTCTATAGCAGCAGACATAAACAACTTCCCAACAACACTGAATGAACAATGGAGCTCACAGCTCAGCACTGGAGCTCCTATAAAGCACAGACTGCCTCCTCAAGCAGCTCCCTGACCCCTGTATATCCAAGGAGTCACCCCAGAAAAGGACTAATCAGACTGACATTTGGCTGGCATCATTCTGGAACAAGGACAGCAGCAGAAGAAACTGGTATCATCCCTCACTGTTCCACAGCTGCTGCAGGTATACCCCAGACAAGCAGGGCCTGGAGTGGACCTCAGCACTCATACAGCAGAGGGGATAGACCATTAGAGGGAAAACTAAGTAACAGAAATACTTCATCATCAACAATCTCAGCGTCCACACAGAGACCCAATTGAAAAATCAGCAACTACTAAGACGACAGGTGGATAAATCCATAAAGATGGAAAGAAACCAGTGCAAAAAGGAGGAAAGCACCCAAAACCAAAATACCTCACCTCCAAAAAAGGAACAAACTCTTCACCAGCAAGGGAACAAAGCTGGATGGAGAATGAATGTGATGAAATGATGGAATCACACTTCAGAAAGTGGATAATGAGAAACTTCAGTGAGCTAAAGGAACATGTACTAAACCAGTGCAAAGAAACTAAGAACCTTGAAAAAAGATTTGAAAAAAGATTCGAGGAATTGATAACAAGAATGGACAACTTAGAGACGAATATGAATGAATTAAAGGAGCTGAAAAACACAACACGAGAACTTCACGAAGCATGCACAAGTTTCAACAGCCAAATTGACCAAGCAGAAGAAAGAATATCAGAATTTGAAGATCGATTCAATGAAATAAAATGAGAAACCAAGATTAAAGAAAAAAGTACAAAAAGGAATGAACAAAATCTCCAAGAAATGTGGGACTATGTGAAGAGACCCAACCTACGTTTGATAGGTGTACCAGAATGTGACGAAGAGAATGAATCCAAGTTGGAAAACACTCTTCAGGATATTATCCAGGAAAATTTCCCCAACCTAGCAAGACAGGTCAATACTGAACTCCAGGAAATACAGAGAACACCACAAAGATACTTCGCAAGAAGAGCAACCCCAAGGCACATAATCGTCAGATTCACCAGGGTTGAAATGAAGGAGAAAATACTAAGGGCAGCCAGAGAGAAAGGTCAGGTTACCCACACAGGGAAGACCATCAGACTCACAGCAGATCTCTCGGCAGAGACTCTACAAGCCAGAAGTGAGTGGGGGCCAATATTCAACATCCTTAAAGAAAAGAGCTTTCAACCCAGAATTTCATATCCAGCCAAACTGAGCTTCATAAGTGAAGGAAAAATAAAATCCTTCACAAACAAGCATGTACTCAGAGATTTTCTCACCACTAGGCCTGCTTTACAAGCGCTCCTGAAAGAGGCACTACACATAGAAAGAAACAACCAGTTCCAGCCATCCTAAAAGCATACCAAATGCTAAAGAACATCTACAAAATGAAGAATGTACATGAACCAACGGGCAAAACAGCCAGCTAGCATCAAAATGGCAGTATCAAATTCACACATAACAATATTAACCCTGAATGTAAATGGGCTAAATGCACCAATCAAAAGACACAGACTGGCAAATTGGATAAAAAACCAAAACCCATCAGTATGCTGTATCCAGGAAACCCACCTCACACACAAAGATACACAAAGGCTCAAAATAAAAGGATGGAGGAAGATTTACCAAGCAAATGGAGAACAAAAAAAAGCAGGAGTTGCAATTCTCATCTCTGATAAAATAGACTTTAAAGCAACAAAGATCAAAAGGGACAAAGAAGGTCATTACATAATGGTAAAAGGATCGATACAACAAGAAGAGCTAACGATTCTAAATATATATGGACCCAACGTAGGAGCACCCAGATATATAAGGCAAGTTCTTAATGACTTACAAAGAGACTTAGACTCCCACACAATAATAGTGGGAGCCTTTAACACTCCACTGTCAATAGAAGACAGATCAACCAGACAGAAAATTAACAAGGATATCCAGGACTTGAACTCAGACCTGGAACAAGCAAACCTGATAGACATTTACAGAACTCTCCACCCCAAATTCACAGAATATACATTCTTCTCAGCACCACATCACACCTACTCCAAAATTGACCACATAATTGGAAGTAAAGCACTCCTCAGCAAATGCAAAACAACTGAAATCATAACAAACAGTCTCTGAGACCATAGTGCAATCAAGTTGGAACTCAGAATTCAGAAAATAACTCAGAACCACACAGCTTCATGGAAACTGAACAACTGGCTCTTGAATGTTGATTGGATAAACAATGAAATGAAAGCAGAAATAAAGAAGTTATTTGAAACCAACGAGAATGAAGACACAACATACCAGAATCTCTGGGACACATTTAAAGCAGTCTGTAGAGGAAAATATATAGCAATAAGTGCCCACATGAGAAGAGTGGAGAGATCCAACATTGACACCCTATCATCAAAATTGAAAGAGCTAGAGGAGTAAGATCAAAGAAGCTCAAAACCTAGCCGAAGACAAGGAATAACTAAGATCAGAGTAGAACTGAAGGAGATAGAGACAAGAAAAACCCTTCAAAAAATCAATAAATCTAAGAGCTGATTTTTTTTAAAAGATCAACAAAATAGACAGACCACTAGCCAGACTGATAAAAAAGAAAAGAGAGAACAACCAAATAGATTCACTAAAAAACGATAAAGGGGAAATCACCACAGATTCCACAGAAATTCAAACCATCATCAGAGACTACTACAAACAACTCTATGCACACAAACTAGTAAATCAGGAAGAAATGGATTAATTCCTGGATGCCTGTGTCCTCCCAAGCCTAAACCAGGAGGAAGCTGAAACTATGAGTAGACCAATAACAAGGTCAGAAGTTGAGGCAGCAATTAAGAGCCTACCACACAAAAAAAGCCCAGGTCCAGATGGGTTCACAGCTGAATTCTTCCAGACACACAAAGAGGATCTGGTACCATTTCTTCTGAAACTATTCCAAATAATTCAAAAAGAGGGAACCCTTCCCAAATCATTTTATGAGACCAACATCATCCTGATACCAAAACCTGGCAGAGACTCAACAAGAAAAGAAAACATCAGGCCAATATCCATGATGAACATAGATGCAAAAATCTTCAATAAATTACTGGCAAATCGATTGCAACAGCACATTAAAAAACTTATCCATCATGATCAAGTAGGATTCATCCCGGGGATGCAAGGCTGGTTCAACATACGCAAGTCTATAAATGTAATTCACTACATAAACAGAAGCAAAAACAAAAACCACATGATTATCTCAATTGACACAGAGAGGGCATTTGATAAAATTCAACAGCCCTTTATGCTAAAAACCCTCAATAAACTTGGTATTGATGGAACATATCTCAAAGTAATAAAAGCTATTTATGACAAACCAACAGCCAATATCATACTTAATGGGCAAAAACTGGAAGCATTCCCTTTGAAATCCGGCAGTATACAAGGATGCCCTCTCTCACCACTTCTATTCAACATAGTACTGGAAGTTCTAGCCAGAGCAATCAGGCAAGAAAAAGAAATAAAGGGTATTCAAATAGGAAAGGTGGAAGCCAAATTGTCTCTATTTGCAGATGACATGATAGTATAACTAGAAGACCCCATCACCTCAGCCCAAAAGCTCCTGCAACTGATAAGAAACTTCAGCAAAGTCTCAGGATATAAAATCAATGTGCAAAAATCACAAGCATTTCTATACACCAATAACAGACTTAAAGAGAACCAAATTAAGAACGAACTGCCATTCACAATTGCTACAAAGAAAATAAAATACCTAGGAATACAACTCACTAGGAATGTAAGGGAACTCTTTAAGGAAAACTACAAACAACTGCTCAATGAAATAAGAGAGGACACAAACAGATGGAGAAACATTCCATGTTCGTGGTTAGGAAGAATCAATATTGTGAAAATGGCTATACTGCCCAAAGTAATTTACACATTCAATGCTATCCCCATCAAACTACTATTGAATTTCTCCACAGAACTGGAAAAAACCACCATGAATTTCATATGGAACCAAAAAAGAGCCCGCATAGCCAAGTCAATTCTAAGCAAAAAGAACACAGCAGGAGGCATCACGCTTCCAGACTTCAAACTATACTACAAGGCTACAGTAATCAAAACAGCATGGTACTGGTACCAAAACAGAGATATAGACCAGTGGAACAGAACAGAAGCATCGGAGGCAACACAACATATCTACAACCATATTATCTTTGATAAACCAGACAAAAACAAGCAATGGGGAAAGAATTCCCTATTTAATAAATGGTGTTGGGCAAACTGGCTAGCCATGTGCAGAAGGCCAAAAATGGACCCCTTTCTGACACCTTACACTAAAATTAACTCCAGATGGATTAAAGACTTAAATGTAAGACCTGACACCATAAAAACCCTAGAAGAAAATCTAGGCAAAACCGTTCCGGACATAGGAGTAGGCAAGGACTTCATGAACAAAACACCAAAAGCATTGGCAACAAAAGCCAAAATAGACAAATGGGACCTAATCAAACTCCACAGCTTCTGCACGGCAAAAGAAACAGTCACTAGAGTGAATCGACAACCATCAGAATGGGAAAAAATCTTTGCAGTTTACACATCTGACAAACGGCTGATATCCAGAATTTACAAAGAACTCAAACAGATTTACAGTTAGAAAACAAACAAGCCCATTCAAAAATGGGCAAAGGATATGAACAGAAACTTTACAAAAGAAGACATACATGAGGCCAACAAACACATGAAAAAGTGCTCATCATCATTGGTCATTAGAGAGATGCAAATCAAAACCACATTGAGATATCATCTCACACCAGTTAGAATGGTGATCATTAAAAAATCTGGAGACAGCAGATGCTGGAGAGGATGTGGAGAAATAGGAACACTCTTACACCGTTGGTGGGAATGTAAATTAGTTCAACCATTGTGGAAGACAGTGTGGCGATTCCTCAGGGACCTAGAAATAGAAATTCCATTTGACCCAGCAATCCCATTACTGGGTATCTATCCAAAAGACTATAAATCGTTCTACTATAAGGACACATGCACACGAATGTTCATTGCAGCACTGTTTACAATAGCAAAGACTTGGAACCAACCCAAATGCCCAGCGATGATAGACTGGACTGGGAAAATGTGGCACATATACACCATGGAATATTATGCAGCAATCAAAAATGATGAGTTTGTGTCCTTTGTAAGGACATGGATGAATCTGGAGAACATCATTCTCAGCAAACTGACACAAGAACAGAAAAAGAAATACTGCATATACTCACTCATAGGTGGGTGAGAAAAATGAGAACACATGGACACAGAGAGGTGGTCTACTATACACTGGGGACTGTTGGGAGAAATGGGGGAGGGACAGCGGGGGGGCCTGGGGGGGATAGCCTGGGGATGAATACGAAGTGTGAGTGAAGGGGAGGAAGGCAGCAAAACACACTGCCATGTGTGTACCTATGCAACTATTTTGCACGTTCTGCACATGTACCCCAAAACCTATAATGCAATAAATTTTTTTTTTTTAAAAAATGCATACATTTGCTCTCAGTAGGAAAACTCAATACAAAAGAGTGTTTTTTTTAAAAATATGTATTATAGGCTCATACTTATTTAAAAAGGTTAAAATAAATCTTATTTCTTAAAAAAAAAAAGAAAAAGTGGTCTGAGGCAGGGAGTCAGATGATCAGGCTCAATGGGTCCCACCCCCACAGGGACAAACAAAATGGCAATTCAAAACACTCAGGTTGAGAGTTTCATGGTCGGCACAGCTGAACCCAGGATGGTGCAGCTCGGTGAGGGAGGGGTGTCAGCCATTACCAAAATGTCCCATTTCTACTGAGGTACTCTCCCATTGCTGATGCAGCCTGTTGTTGCTGAGGCAACCCATCATAACAGAGAGACTCCGCCAACAGGACAGAGCCCAGTATAGCAGGGTGGAACCCACGGCAACTGGGAAGAGCCCAAGACAACAGGGCAGAGCCTGAGACAGTAGAGTGGAGGCCGTGACAACAGGGTGGAGCCCACAACAGCAGGACTAAACTGACAGCAGCAGGGCAGAGCCCACAGCAGCAGGGCAGAGCCCATGGCAACCGGGCAGACCACATGGCAGGAGGATTGAGCCTCGGCAGGCAAATAGTGACTAGATTTTCTCCTAGCTGGGCAGGACAGTGCAATGGATACTCATAAATAAAGCTATAACTCCCCAAGACAGAACATCTGAGGGAAAATAGGGGTTTTATGAGTTCTGCTGCAGCAGACTTAAACATAATTGCCTAGCAGCCCTGAATGAACAACGGAGCTCATAGCTCAGCACTTCAGCTACTATAAAGTACAGACCATCTCCTCAAGCAGCTCCCTGACCCCCATATACACAAAGAGTTACCTCAAAAAGGACAGTTTAGACTGACATTTGGTGGGCATCATTCTGGGATAAAGATAACAGAAGAAGAAACTGATAGCATCATTTACTGTTCTGCAGCTGCTAAAGATGTACCCCAGGTAAGCAGAGCCTCGAGTGGACCTCAGCAATCTTACAGCAGAGGGGCTAGACTGTTAGGAGGAGAACTAAGAAAGAGAAATACTTCATCATCAACAATCTGGGCCTCCACTCAGAGACTCAATAAAAAAATCAGCAACTACTCAGACAACAGGTGGATAAATCCACAAAGATGGAAAGAAACCAGTGCAAGTAGGAGGAAAATACCCAAAACCAGAACACCACGCCTCCTACAAAGAACAAAAACACCTCACCAGCAAGGGAACAAAGCTGGATGGAGAAAGAGTGTGATGAAATGATGGAATCACACTTCAGAATGTGGGTAATGAGAAACTTCTGTGAGCTAAAAGAACATGTTCTAAATCAATGCAAAGAAACTAAGAACCTTGAAAAAAGATTTAAGAAAATGATAACAAGAATGGACAACATAGAGAGGAATATGAATGAACTGAAGGAACTGAAAAACACAACAGGAGAACTTCGGGAAGCATGCACAAGTTTCAACAGCCAAATTGACCAAGCAAAAGAAAGGATATCAGAATTCAAAGATCAACTCAAGGAAATAAAACAAAAAGCCAAGATTAGAGAAAAAAGTGCAAAGAGGAATGAACAGTCTTCAAGAAATGTGGGACTAGGTGAAGAGACCTACTCTACGTTTGATAGGTGTACCAGAATGTGACAAAGAGAAAGGATCAAAGATGGAAAATACTCTTCAGGATATTATCCAGGAAAATTTTCCCAACCTAGCAAGGCAGGCCAATATCCAAGTCCAGGAAATACAGAGAACACCACAAAGATATTCTGCAAGAAGAGCAACCCCAAGGCACATAATCATCAGATTCACCAGGGTAGAAATGAAAGAGAAAATGCTAAGGGCAGCCAGAGAGAAAGGTCGGGTCACCCACAAAGGGAAGCCCATCAGACTCACAGCAGATCTCTTGGCAGAAACTCTACAGGCCAGAAGAGAGTGGGAGCCAATATTCAACATCCTTAAAGAAAAGAACTTCCACCCCAGAATTTTATATCCAGCCAAACTGAGCTTCATAAGTGAAGGAAAAATAAATTTTTTTGCAAACAAGCAAGGACTCAGAGATTTTGTCACCACTAGGCCTTCTTTACAAGAGCTCCTGAAAGAGGTACTACACATAGAAAGGAGAAACCAGTACCAGCCATTCCAAAAACATACCAAATGCTAAAGAGCATCAACAAAATAAAGAATCTGCATCAACTAATGGGCAAAACAGCCAGCTAGCATCAAAATGGCAGTATCAAATTCACACATAACAATATTAACCCTAAATGTAAATGGGCTAAATGCACCAATCAAAAGACATAGAATGGCAAATTGGATGAAAAGCCAAAACCCATCAGTGTGCTGTATCAAGGAAAACCATCTCACATGCAAGAATACACAAAGGCTCAAAATAAAGGGATGGAGGAAGGTTTACCAAGCAAATGAAGAGAGAAAAAAATAAGCAGAAGTTGCAATTCTCATCTCTAATAATATAGACTTTAAAGCAACAAAGATTAGAAGAGACAAAGAAGGACATTACATAATGGTCAAAGGATCGATACAAGAAGAGATAACGACCCTATATATATATGGACCCAATACAGGAGCACCCAGATATATGACAAGTTTCTAATTACTTATAAAGAGACTTAGACTCCCACACAATAATACGGCGAGACTTTAACACTCCACTGTCAGTATTAGACAGATCAACAGACAGAAAATTAACAAGGATACCCAGGGCTTGAACTCAGACCTGGAACAAGCAAACCTGATAGACATTTATAGAACTCTCCACCCCAAATCCACAGAATATACATTCTTCTCAGCACGACATAACACCTACTCTAGAATTGACCACATAATTGAAAGTAAAGCACTCATCAGCAAATGCAAAACAACTGAAATCATAACAAACAGTCTCTCAGACCATAGTGAAATCAAGCTAGAACTCAGAATTCAGAAACTAACTCAGAACCTCACAGCTTCATGGAAACTGAAAAACTAGCTGTTGAATGTTGATTGGATAAACAATGAAATAAAGGCAGAAATAAAGAAGTTCTTCAAAAGCAACAAGAATGAAGACACAACATACCAGAATCTCTGGGACACTTTTAAAGCAGTCTGTAGAGAAAAATGTATAGCAATAAGTGCCCATATGAGAAGAGTGGAGAGATCCAAAATGACACCCTAACATCAAAATTGAAAGAGCTAGAGGAGCAAGATCAAAAAAACTCAAAACGCAGCAGAAGACAAGAAATAACTAAGATCAGAGCAGAACTGAAGGAGATAGAGACACAAAAAACCTTTCAAAAAATCAATAAATCCAAGAGGTGGTTTTTCAAAAAGATCAAGAAAATAGACCACTAGCCAGAATGATAAAAAAGAAAAGAGAGAACAACCAAATAGATGCAATAAAAAATGATAAATGGGAAATCACCACAGATTCCACAGAAATTCAAACCATCATCAGAGAATATTACAAAAACTCTATGCATATAAACTAGTAAACCTGGAAAAAATGGATAAATCCCTTGACACCTGTATCCTCCCAAGCCTAAACAAGGAGGAAGCTGAAACTATGAATAGACCAATAACAAGGTCTGAAGTCAAGGCAGCAATTAAGAGCCAACCACACAAATAACGCCCAGGTCAAGATGGGTTCACAGCCGAATTGTTCCAGACACACAAAGAGAAGCAGGTACCATTTCTTCTGAAACTATTCCAAATAATCCAAAAAGAGGGAATTCTTCCCAATTCATTTTATGAGACCAACATCATTCTGATACAAAGTCCCAGCAGAAACTCAACAAGAAAAGAAAACTTCAGGCTGACATTCATGATAAACATAGATGCAAAAATCTTCAATAAAATATTGGCAAGCCGATTGCAACAGCACATCAAAAAGCTTATTCATCATAATCAAGTAGGATTAATCCCAGAGATGGAAGGCTGGTTCAACATATGCAAGTCTAGAAACATAATTCACCACATAAAAAGAACCAAAAACAAAAACCACATGATTTTCTCAATTGACTCAGAGAAGGCCTTTGACAAAATTCAACAGCTCTTTATGCTAAAAACCCTTAATAAACTCGGTATTGATGGAACATATCTCAAAATAATAAAAGCTATTTATGACAAACAACAGCCAATATCGTACTGAATGGGCAAAAACTGGAAGCATTCCCTTTGAAATCCGGCACTAAACAAGGATGCCCTCTCTCACCACACCTATTCAATATGGTACTGGAAGTTCTAGCCAGAGCAATCAGGCAAGAAAAAAAAATAAAGGGTATTCAAATAGGAAAGGAGGAAGCCGAATTGTTTTTATTTCAAGATGAAATGGTAGTATATTTAGAAGACCCCATCGCTTCGGCCCAAAAATTCCTGAAACTGATAAGCAACTTTAGGAAAGTCTCAGGATATAAAATCAATGTGCAAAAAATCACAAGCATTCATATACACAAATCACAGACTCAAAGAAAGCCAAATCAAAAACTAATTGCCATTCACAATTGCTACAAAGAGAATAAAATACTTAGAAAAACACCTCACAAGGAATGTAAGGGACCTCTTCAAGAAAAACTACAAACCACTGCTCAATGAAAAGATAGGACACAAACAGATGGAGAAACATTCCATGTTCACAGTTGGGAAGAATAAATATCGTGAAAATTGCTATACTGCCAAAAGTAATTTACAGAATTAACGCTATCCCCATCAAGCTACCATTGACTTTCTTAACAGAACTGGAAAAAAACACGTTGAACATCATATGGAACCGAAAGAGAGCCTGCATAGCCAAGTTAACGCTAACCAAAAAGAACACAGAGGGAGGCATCACACTACCAGACTTTAAGCTATACTACAAGGCTACAGTAATCAAAACAGCATGGTACTGGTCCCAAAAGAGAGATATAGACCAATGGAACAGAACAAAGGCATTGGACGCAACACAACATATCTACAACCATAAATCTTTGATTAACTTGACAGAAACAAGCAATGGCAAAAGGATTCCCTGTTCAATAAATGGTGTTGGCAAAACTTGCTAGTCATGTGCAGAAAGCAGAAACTGGACCCCTTACTGACATCTTACACTAAAATTAACTCCAGATGGATTAAAGACTTAAACATAAGACCTGGCACCATTAAAACCCTAGAAGAAAATCTAGGCAAAACCATTCAGGACATAGGAGTAGGCGAGGACTTTATGACTAAAACACCAAAAGCATTGGCAACAAAAGCCAAAATAGACAAATGGGACCTAATCAAACTCCACAGCATCTGCACAGCAAAAGAAACAGTCACTAGGTATTTTTACACTAAAGCTTTGACTAACTTTCTCAAAACCCCCTCATAACAAGCAGATGAGTTTGAGATCCAAGATGGCTGATTGCTAACAGCTCAGGATTTTAGCTCCCAGTGAAAGCCCAGAAAACAAGAGGACACCACACTTTCAGATGAATTTTCATTCCTCACGGACCAGAAGATTTCCAGTGGAGGAGCCCCACGGGTCGCCAGCTCGACTCTTATGGCCAGCACAGTGGTTTCGTGCAGAGTAAATGGGACTGGTTCCCCTACTGACTGGTGTTTGGAGCTCTGGGAAGGTAGAGCCATTTGTTACAGACTCAAGAAGGAAGCCAGACCAGAGATTTCCAGGCAGAAGAGCACCATCAGTCTTAGCGCTGCTGTTTTGGCCAGCACAGTGGGTTGCTTGGATTCCAGGACCAGGAATCAATAAATTGGACATCCACTCAGAAACCTAATTAGAAAGGCGGTAATTGTAAAGACAACATATGGATAAATTCGTAATAAAGGGAAGAAACCAGCCTAAAAAGGCCAAGAATACTCAAAATCAGAACCCCTCTTCCTCTACAGGGGATTACAATTCCTCATCAGCAATGGAACAAGCCATGATGGAAAAAGACTGTGTTCCATTATCTGAAGTAGGCTTCAGAAGGTGGATGATCAGAAACTTTTGGGATTTGAAAGAACTTGTTCTAACCCAATGTAAAGAAACTAAGAACTTTGAAAAAAGGTTTGACAAAATGCTAAAAGAATGGACAATATAGAGAGGAATATAAATGAACTAAGGAAGTTGAAAAATACAACATGAGAACTTAGTAAAATATGCATAAGTTTGAATAGCCGAATTGATCAAGCAGAAGAAAGGATATCAGAGGTCAAAGACCAACTTAATGAAATAAAATGAGAAGACAAGAATAGAGAAAAAAGGATAAAAAGAAATGAGTGAAGTCTCCAAAAAATATGGGACTATGTGAAAAGACCTAATCTACGTTTGATAGGTGTACCTGAATGTGATGGAGAGAATGAATCCAAGCTGGAAAATACTCTTCAGGATATTATCCTGGAGAATTTCCCCAATCTAGCAAAGCAGGACACTATTCAATCCCAGGTAATACAGAGAACACCACAAAGACATTCCTCAAGAAGAACAACCCCAAGGCACATAATCATTAGATTCACCAGGGTTGAAACGAAGGAGAAAATACTAAGGGCAGCCAGAGAGAAAGGTCAGGTTACCCACAAAGGGAAGCCTATTAGACTTACAGCAGATCTCTCAGCAGAAACCCTACAAGCCAGAAGAGAGTGGGGGCCGATATTCCACATCCTTAAAGAACGGAACTTTCAGCCCAGAATTTCATATCCTGCCAAATTAAGCTTCACAATTGAAGGAAAAATAAAATCTTTTATGAACAAGCAAGTACTCAGAGATTTTATTACCACCACGCCTGCTTTACAAAAACTGCTGAAAGAAGCATTACACACAGAAAGGAACAACCAGTATTATTAGCCTTTCCAAAAATATACCAAAAAGTAAAGAGCATCAACATAAAGAAGAATTTACATCAACGAATGAATAAAATAGCCAGTTAACATCAAATGGCAGTAAACCTAAATTTAAATTGACTAAATCCCCCAATCAAAAGATACAGCCAAAACCTAACAGTATACTACATCCAGACCCATTTTATATCCAATGATACACAAAGACTCAAAACAAAGGGTTGGAGAAAGATTTACCAACCAAATGGAGAGCAAAAATAAATAAATAAATAAAAAGCAGGAGTTGCAATTCTCGCATTTGATAAAACATATTTCAAAGCAACAAAGATACAGTGGTAAAAGGATCAATGCAATAATAAGAGCTAACGATCCTAACACTGAGATACGTAAGACCCATAAAGAGATTCAGACTCAACGAGACAGAAAATTAATAAGGATATCCAGGACTTGAACTCAGATCTGCAACAAATAAACTTAATAAGTATTTATAGAGCTCTCCACTTTAAATACACAAAATATATATTCTCCACGTTAAATACACAAAATATTAATTGACCATTATTAATACCTATTTTTAGAATAAAGCAATATTCCTGTTCTCTCTCCCTCTTTTTCTTCCTCTTTCTTCCTCTCTTTCTCTCCTTTTTTCTAAAAAAAAAAAAAATGATTCATGTAATATTTTCATTCTTTGTCATAAAAAAAGCAGATGTTATCATTCTTTGGCCCTCCAGAATATCAACAAGCAAACTGCCTTGAAAAAATAAACTGTTGACATGACTTTCACTCTTGATCCACCCATTACTGCTTTGACAGGCCCACTTCTCCCTCTTGGTAGTCATTTCTTTGATGATGCTTTGTGTCTAGAACCATACTGTAAAGTGAGAAACTTCTGATCTTCAAAAGACAATGTCAAGAGGATGAGAAGAAAAGTGATAGACTGAGAGAAAATATTTGCAAAACAATAATATGTAACAAACAATCTGAAACCTTAAAAGCATAATGCTGAATTATAAAAGCAAGCTGCAGGACACACACACACACACACACACACACACACACACAAAAAAAAAAAAAAAAAAAAAAAAAAAAAAAAAAAAAAAAAACAGTCACTAGAGTGAATTGGCAACCAACAGCATGGAAAAACTTTTTGCAGTTTACTCATCTGACAAAGGGCTGATATCCAGAATTTACAAAGAACTCAAACAGATTTACAAGAAATAAACAAACAAGCCCATCCAAAAATGGGCAAAGATATGAAGAGACACTTTACAAAAGAAGACATACATGAGGCCAACAAACATATGAAAAAATGCTCATTATCACTGGTCATTAGAGAGATGCAAATCAAAACCACATTGAGATACCATCTCACGCCAGTTAGAATGGTGATCATTAAAAAATCTGGAGACAACAGATGCTGGAGAGGATGTGGAGAAATAGGAACACTTCCACACTGCTGGTGGAAGTATAAATTAGTTCAACCATTGTGGAAGACAGTGTGGCGAGTCCTCAAGGACCTAGAAATAGAAATTCCCTTTGACCCAGCAATCCCATTACTGGGTATATATCCAAAGGACTATAAATCATTCTACTATAAGAACACATGCACACAAATCTTCGTTGAACACTGTATACAACAGCAAAAAGACCTGGAAGCAACCCAAATGCCCATCGATGATAGACTGGACTGAAAAAATGTGGCACATATACACCATGGAATATTATGCAGCCATCAGAAATGATATGTTCATGTCCTTTGTAAGGACATGGATGAATCTGGAGAACATAATTCTCAGCAAGCTGACACAAGAATAGAAAATGAAGTACTGCATATTCTCACTCATAGGTGGGTGATGAACAATGAGAATACATGGACACAGGGAAGGGAGTACTACACACTGTGGTCTATTGGAGGGAATGGGGAGGAACAGTGATGGGGGAGCAGGGGAGGGATAGCATGGGGAGAAATGCCAAATATGGGTGAAGGGGCGGAAGGCAGCAAAACACACTGCTATGTGTGTACCTATGCAATCTTCTGCACATGTACCCCAAAACCTAAAATGCAATAAAAAATAAAAATTTAAAAAAATGAATTTAATAAAGTAAATTTTAATAGAAATAAATGTAAGAATTTCTGCATAGAAAAAAATCAAACCAATTAATTATCAGCACCAGAATTTATACAATAATTCTCAAATTTTAGTCCATCATTAATTATCTCAATATAGGTCATGTAAATGACTTATTATAATGTCAGGGCAATTTCCAGTTTTTCCTAAGTACTCAATTAATTCATAGATCGGTAAATGGAAGTTGCAAGACACTAAGTGACATGTACTAATAAAAATAGTTTTTCAACATGGGTGTTGAAATTCAAGTTAATATTATATAGGAAAATATTATTCACAATTTCTGTCAGGTTTTTGCTAATTAATATCTTTATACTGTCTTATATATTAATTTCCAAGCAGTGGATTTTGTCTTCTCCTAGCCAACATTTTTCAGAGATGTAGAGAAAACTAGTTAGATCACAACAACTTTCTCCAGCTTCCTCCAAATCCATCAGTTGTTTACATTCCTGACAGAGTAAACAGAGATGATCATCAATTACAACTTTCCTTTCACATTTGAGAAGTGGGCATCCTCTGTCATTTACAAAAGTTTTATAAACTAAGAAACATTTAAAACTCTTATGTCATGTAACAATTTATAAAGACAAACAGTATGTCACATTTTTGTTCCATTACTATGCACATTATCTAATTGCAAGTGGAAGGAAAGACTTATTTTGCTGTATTCTCCCTGTAATATAAATTGGGATAGTTTATACTCATCCCTGTTTCTTTTTTATTTTTTAATTTTAAATTTTTATTGCATTTTAGGTTTTGGGGTACATGTGCAGAATGTGCAAGATAGTTGCATAGGTACACACATGACAGTGTGTTTTGCTACCTTCCTCCCCTTCACCCACACTTGGCATTTCTCCCCAGGCTATCCCTCCCCAACTCCCCCCCTGCTGTCCCTCCCCCATTCCCCCAATAGACTCCAGTGTGTGGTAGACCCCCTCCCTGTGTCCATGTGTTCTCATTTTTCTCACCTGCCTATGAGTGAGAATATGCGGTATTTCCTTTTCTGTTCTTGTGTCAGCTTGCTGAGAATGATTTTCTCCAGATTCATCCATGTCCTTACAAAGGACACAAACTCATCATTTTTGATTGCTGCATAATATTCCATGGTGTATATGTGCCACATTTTCCCAGTCCAGTCTATCATCGATGGGCATTTGGGTTGGTTCCAAGTCTTTGCTATTGTAAACAGTGCTGCCATGAACATTCGTGTGCATGTGTCCTTATAGTAGAACGATTTGTAGTCCTTTGGATATATACCCAGTAAAGGGATTGCTGGGTCAAATGGAATCTATTTATAGGACCTTGAGGAATCACCATGCTGTCTTCCACAATGGCTGAACTAATTTACACTCCCACCAGCAGTGTGGAAGTGTTCCTATTTCTCCACATCCTCTCCAGCATCTGTTGGCTCCAGATTTTTTAGTGATTGCCATTCTAACCAATGGGACCCTTCCCAAATCATTTTATGAGACCAACATCATCCTGATACCAAAACCCGGCAGAGATTCAACAAGAAAAGAAAACTTCAGGCCAATATCCATGATGAACATAGACGCAAAAATCTTCAATTAAATACTGGGAAAACGATTGCAACAGCACATTCAAAAACTTATCCATTATGATCAAGTAGGATTCATCCTGGGGATGCAAAGCTGGTTCAACATACACAGGTCTATAAACGTAATTCACCACATAAACAGAAGCAAAAACAAAAACCACATGATTATCTCAATTGACACAGAGAAGGCATTTGATAAAATTCAGCAGCCCTTTATGCTAAAAACCCTCAATAAACTTGGTATTGATGGAACATATCTCAAAGTAATAAAAGCTATTCACGACAAACCAACAGCCAATATCATACTGAATGGGCAAAAACTGGAAGCATTCCCTTTGAAATCCGTCACTAGACAAGGATGCCCTCTCTCAACACTCCTATTCAATATAGTACTGAAAGTTCTAGCCAGAGCAATCAGGCAAGAAAAAGAAATAAAGGATATTCAAATAGGAAAGGTGGAAGCCAAATTGTCTCTATTTGCAGATGACATGATAGTATATCTAGAAGACCCCATTGCCTCAGCCCAAAAACTCCTGAAACTAATAAGCAACTTCAGCAAAGTCTTAGGATATAAAGTCAATGTGCAAGAACTGTGCCTGCAATATCTTCAAAGTATGCCTGTGCTTCAAAACACCCTGTTGTACATGATACATACATACAATTTAACCTGTCAGTTTAAAAAATAAAAATTAAAAAAAAATCACAAGCATTCCTATACACCAATAACAGACTCAAAGAGAACAAAATTAAGAACAAACTGCCATTCACAATTGCTACAAAGAGAATAAAATACCTAGTAATACAACTCACAAGGAATGTAAGGGACCTCTTCAAGGAAAACTACAAACCACTGCTCAACGAAATAAGAGAGGACACAAATAGCTGGAAAAACATTCCATGTTCATGGTTAGGATGAATAAATATCGTGAAAATGGCTATACTGCCCAAAGTAATTTACAGAATCAATGTTATCCCCATCAAGCTACCATTGAATTTCTTCACAGAACTGGAAAAAACCACCACAAACTTCATATGGAACCAAAAGAGAGCCCGCATAGCCAAGTCAATTCTAAGCAAAAAGAACACAGTGGGAGGCATCACACTACCAGACTTCAAACTGTACTACAAGGCTACAGTAATCAAAACAGCATGGTACTTGAACCAAAACAGTGATATAGACCAATGGAACAGAACAGAGGCATCGGAGGCAACACAACATATCTACAACCATATAATCTTTGATAAACCAGACAAAAACAAGCAATGGGGAAAGGACTCCCTGTTTAATAAATGGTGTTAAGAAAACTGGCTAGCCATGTGCAGAAAGCAGAAACTGGACCCCTTCCTGACACCTTACACTAAAATTAACTCCAGATGGATTAAAGACTTAAACATAAGACCTGACACCATAAAAACCCTAGAAGAAAATCTAGGCAAAACCATTCAGGACATAGGAGTAGGCAAGGACTTCATGACCAAAACACCAAAAGCATTGGCAACAAAAGCCAAAATAGACAAATGGGACCTAATCAAACTCCACAGCTTTTGCACGGCAAAAGAAACAGTCACTAGAGTGAATCGGCAACCAAGAGAATGGGAAAAAATCTTTGCAGTTTACCCATCTGACAAAGGGCTGAAATCCAGAATTTACAAAGAACACAAATGGATTTACAGGAAAAAAAAAAAAAACAAGCCCATTCAAAAATGGGCAAAGGATATGAACAGACACTTTACAAAAGAAGACATACATGAGGCCAACAAACACATGAAAAAATGCTCATCATCACTGGTCATTTGAGAGATGCAAATCTAAATACTTTTTACAGCTATTGTAAATGAAGTTTACTTATTTGTTTCTTTTGCTGGTAGTATCCACCAATAAATTAAAAAAAATACAGGAAATGAACATAGCCCTGGATAAATACAACTTACTAAGATTCATCCAAGAAGAAATAAAAATTGTGAACAGACCAATAACAAGTTATTAATTCAATAAGTAATAAAAAGTCTCTCACCAAGAAACAGCCAAGGTATAAATAATTTCACTGCTGAATTCTACTGAACTTTTAAAGATGAATTAATATAACTTATTCTAAAACTATTCCAAAACACTGAAACAGAGAAAATTCTTTCTAACTCATTCTGTGAGGCCAACATAACCCTGATTTCAAAACCAGATAAAAACACCACCATAAAGAAAAATTACAGGAAATATCCCTAATAAACATGTGTGAAAATTTTCAACAAAATATTAATAAACTGAATCCAACAGCCTATCAAAAAGATAATACATTGTGATCAAATGGGATTTATCTCAGGGTTGTAAGGATGTTTCAACATATACAAATAAATAAGCTAAATAAATGTGATACATCACATCAACCACATGAAGGACGAAAAGCAAATGATCAACAGATGTAGAAAAGTAATTGATAGAATTTAACATTGATGTATGATAAAAGCTGTAAATAAATTAGGTATAGAAGGAAAGTAGCTCAGTGTAATAAAGGTCACATATGACAAACCCATAGCTAACCTAGTAAATGGGGGAAAAGCTGAAAGGTTTTTCTTTAAGAACTGGAACAAGATAAAAATCCCTACCTTCACCACTTCTATCATAGTACTAGCAGTTCTACACAGAGCAATTAGACAAGAGAAAGAAGTAAAGGGAATCCAAACTAGAAAGAAAGAAGTCAGTTTATCACTGTTTGCAGATGACAGAAGATTGTGTGTATAATTTTTTTCTCACATTAGCATCAGGCCATTTATTACAAAACACTATACACTTTCCACTGCAGGCGGGTTATATATTGACAGCAAATTTCTGCAGATAAGACAGTGAACAAACTCTCCACTCCATGTTGATTATGAATAGTTTTTCTAGTTTTAAATATTAGCCAGACACAGAAAAAGGTTGGACTGTAAGGCCCGGGTGCACAGTCTTGATGGAACCAGTTAATTATGTGCATTTCATTGATCCTTGGTTTGAGTTGGGGATACTTCTTCACTGCCTTCATAATTTTCTTGTGCTCGTTGGCCAGTTCTCTGAGGGTTGTTCATGTGATGTGCTGCTGGGCCTGTATACGGCTGTCCATGCACATGATTATTTTGTTGATCTGAGATCCAGGTGAATGGGGGTACAATGGGGCATCTTCAAGTGAGGCGACTCATGTTATCTGGGGCATCTTGGTCATCTGTCTCCTCCTCTGGACAGAGTTCACAAGCTTTAGCAAGTGTCATCCTAGCACTATGTGATCTCTCCAAGAAATAACCATTTGATGTCTCATTGCTTTGCACTGGGGGAGACCAATTGTTTTAAGTGTACTGAGGATTGCTAGTGTATGGTCTTCTTTCAAGTTCATCTCCAAGCCATTCTACCGCCCAGATCCACTTTCTTTTAAGAGCTACATTTCCCTGCAAGATTTAGTAAACAACAAGGCAGTTACTAAATAGAGCTACCATACATTTTATACAGTGGTATGCTCTTTTTTGATAGTGATTCTTAGAGCGCTGGATTGTGTCAAACAGCCCATCTCGGTCATCTGGAATTCCTTTCAGTGCATTATGGATTCTGTGAGTTTGCCAGGAGTCCTCAATCAGTAAGATTTGCAAAAGCAGATCCAAATAGGGCCGCAGTTCATAGGTATAGGAATATGCAACCTGCTAGAGAAGTTCACTGAGGACAGTAGATGAGAACTGAGGATTTTCCCAGCAGCAAAAATGAAGCAATTTGACAGTTTCCTCTAAATTACTGCAGTCTTCAATGATTTTCTTCACATAACTTGTTCTCACAAATAAAATGTCTGCCACATTCTGCTGAATTGGCATTATAGGTTGTGATAAATTAGGATCACCAAAAGGATTGGGAAGAGGAGGATTACCATTAATTGAAGACTGCATTCTTGAAGAGACATTGCAACAGCGGATTAGCTGTGACACTACTGAGTATAATTTGCCTAATTCAGCATACTGATATTTGATTGGAGGACCTGGACCTTCATCTAAAGACACAAGCATAAATGTAGCAGGTACACTCAATTTCAGAAGCTGTGTCTTCTCTGCCACACCTAAATTGGCATACATTACAAACAGGTTGAAATACTGCTGTAAATGATGCCCATGCTCTGAAGCTCTAAAAACTCTTAGACCTGAAAAAGAAATTCAGCAAAGATGCAGGATACAAAAGTAGCATATGAAAATTGGTACTATTTCTATACATGAACAACAAACTAGCTGAAAAAGAATTTTTTTTTTCTGAATCTGGTTCTTACTGTTGCATTTCTTGTCAAAGTATTATTTATGCTCCTTTATTCTACTTTGATTATCATTGTTTAAATGTATTCAAGTTCTTAGCATTTGTTATTTAGCACTGTTTATTTAAAATTATAAATTTGAGTCAAATACTTCCTAATATTCAACTATATTTATTACAGTGTGGAACATGAAAGGTTCAGAATTTAAAAAGGCAAATGTACTAAAGGAGCAAAATTTAATTACACTCTGAATATTAAGTACATTTGAGAGAGGTATCTTCATGTTTAAAGTTCTTTTTTGGATTACACATCTGGAAGAAATAAAAAAAGTTTTATAAATTTATTTTAAACTAGCTTCTGAATATCATCTCTGATTTTTATAATTTTCATCAGGTCACATATCTGAGAGCCATTATTTTATTTAATTAGGGGCTTATTCTTATCTGCCCCATGGGCAAATAATTTCTACATTTTGATTCTAGATCTCAGACAGACAGCAGTGTTTTTGCTTGAGACTTGATCTGTTCTAACATTGACAGTTTTCACTTTTTTGACATTGTCATATTCTGATTTCTCAGTCAAAGGAAAAAGTTCCCAAACCTTGAACTTATTAGAGAATTGAAAAGTTAGTTCATCTTTAAGTAATACCTTAGAAATATAATAATTTGAATTGGTATAGTTGTCCCTTAGGACTATAACTTGTCAACCAGTTTTTACTATGCAATGAAAGCCTATAATTTCTATAGTGATAGGATTAATTTGCAATATGCTAAAAATGAAGGTAGTCAACATGTGCATAAATCACCTTGTTAGTATTTCAAATGATCAAATTCATTTTACAAAATGATGTCAATCCTGAGCTGAAAAAGAGCTTTTACATTTTTTTTTTAAACGTAGGGGGAATGAGACAACCAGCTTAAATAATTTCAACCCTTCAAGACCAATGACACACTTTTGTTATTTATGCAATTCAGCTTACCTGGGTTAAGATACAAGCTTTTTGAAGAGGTATACCCAGATTCATTTTTAAAACTATATACCTTGTAATTCATGGTACTTTACAGATCATGTATTAAATACACACACAAACACACACACAAGGTTAAACAAAATTCAAAGCAGGCAGTGCATCAGGTAATTAGACTAATATGTTGTTTGGAATTAAAGTCAAATTCTTTTAATTGGTACATCTCAGTGGGAATAGAAATACAAACTTGTAATTAAGTGATTGGCCTGATTATCAAAGCCTCATTGGTATGGATTGTGCACAGAGTCACTTTTTTTTTGGCTTGAGTTTCTCAAACAACTATAGCATGCTATGAGAGATGCATAGTATAGCTGTAATAGGAATTTGATGTTGACTAAAATGACCAAATGAATGTAAAGTGAATAATCTAGGCTATTTAAAGCTATTTCACAACTGTATGTAAGAAATAGTGTTTTCAGAAAAAGTGTTATTTTAGTAAAATAATACTTTTTTTTGTAGTCAGTTAAATATACTAAACTAAAGCCTCTGCCAATTAAGTAGGTTTGCACAGTATTTGTCATTATCAGACACACAGCAGTTTCAGTTCAGATATATACTCTGGAGTCCAGCCACATTACTGAGGGATATACAGATGGAATTCAGTAAGCAAGAATGAGAATTTTTCTTCATTTTAATCAAATGTAAAAGCCTACATGGGGGTGAGACAATTCAATGAAGGTCATTCAACCACTCTTAATTAGAAATTTGTAGTAAAACAGAAAGAGTTGGAGCAGAAGCTTAAAATGAATTCTAAATAGCAATGAGAGTTCTCATAAAATCTTAAAGAATATACTGAAATATTTAAGATACTAAACTGTATCAAGTACTTTAGAAAACTTATTTGCATTTAATTCCAGTGCTATTTAGGAATTATTTTTAACTGTTCCTAATATGCTGTTTGGATATCCTATTTTATGTATGTGTAAAACATATATATAGCTGAGCCTGAGTGTTATGTGGGTGCACACATTTGTGTGTATATTAACTCTAACTACATTTCCTACATATAAGAAAAGCTCTATGCCCTACAAAGAAATTATATTAAGTGAAAACACGAAGGACAAAATTAAAATATGTGAGTTACAAGTTATTTTCCTTGTCAAATATTCTAAATAGTAGTGTTATCATTTTCAAGAAACCATTAAGGTCTTACCTTTAAAAAATAGAAAGCAGCTTACATTTTGTATTTATACTGCATGGACAGGTGTTCTGGGTGAGATAGATGCTAGCTCACTCCCAATCATTCACATTAGCTTTCCTTGCAGTCAAAGACTATTTATATTGTGAAGATTGTTGTTATTTTATAATGAAAATTCAGCCCAATATTGCTTTGTTTAATATGCTCTATTACCTGAAAACAATGTTAATAGACATGCTAGTAAAATATAGAGTTGAACTTGAACTGTAGTTTGGGTTAAAAGGTCACCTCAGCAAAAGATAATCATTTTTCATTAAGGTCGAAATCACTATGCACTTCACTGAACTGTATGGAAGGACACAGTGTCTTATTAGAAGATTAGTTTATATTATGGGCTGACAGGAATGGCTTGTAAAGTGTGATTCATGCTCTGAAACAGCACATTAAAGATCATTTTTTTCTCTGTCTTGTCTATAACAATAAAAATAACTAAGAAACTACATTCTAGACTTTACAGGTCTATAAACATATAAGGGAATCAGGTCACCCTATGCCACCACTGTCACTCTCCATTCATATGTATTGTGGTTGTTGTCTTTATCCAGGACCACACTTGCATAGAAGTGGAAATAGAATCTGTTCAGTTTGCAGGAATACATTCTCATTTTCACAATGAAGAAGATATGGAGCACTAAATGATAAGAAGAGAAACTCAATTAAATATGCTCTGTGAATTTATTTTATAATTTATTTATTGATATATTCAGAGTAAGAATAGTTTTGCCCAATTAATGTAGTTACTCATGGCCAAATAATTCAAAGACATTAAAATATTTAGAGAACTCTCAAAATAGTTTAAAATAATTGAAACAATTCATGATCTTTGGTGTCAGGAAAGGTATAGTACAGAAGGATATCTAGTAGTGCATTTATTATTATAATTTTCATACTTATTGTATAGATTATATAACTCTGGAGGAGAAAATTCACAGTAATCATCTTCAATATAAAAATTCCATATCGTAAGAAAGATATAATTATGAATTGTCAGCTTTATATTTATTATAACACTACATAGTTACTGTAGAATTATAACATTAGACAATGAGTAGCAGTTTAATAACCTTTTAAAGTATATTGTTATTTAACAGGATACATCTTAACTGAGACAAGTAATATTGTTTGCTAGATTATTTAATATTATTTACTAGTTAGACAAAATATACAATTGATTGTTTCCTATCATATAAAATACAATATCCCTTTATACTTTACAAATTGTATTCTTAAAAGAACTTACTCTTCAAACCCCAGTTTAGATGCCATCTTATTAAAAGAAATTTCACTGACCCATTCTCAGAAATAATTACTCTGTTTCTTGTCCATTTCCCATTATAATTCAATCATCTATTTACATATAGCCTCTCTATCTAGCTCTTGAATTTATGAAAATAATTCATCCAGCACTATGATAATACAATGGTGTCTGTGTGTGTGTGTGTGTGTGTGTGTGTGTGTGTGTGTGTTTAATAAACAAAGATATTATTGGTTATATGGAACAAGACTTCTTAAAAGAAAACTGTGATACAGCCAAATCCAAGAGAAGAGGATACATTGGGAAAAATTAATCACCAGCATCAGAGGTAAAAGTTGAGGTAAATTGCTGAGCTTTTAGCTTTTTATAAGCTGCTGCGTGTATTGGCATGAATCTTACTGGATCTATTCAAATTTTACTTTTTTTCTCAGAAAGATATAAGATATATAAATTGCTTAAAAAATTAGAATAGATTAAATTATTTATTATTGTCTGTTGATAACCATACATTAATTGATACAAAGAGAAACTTCAACTAAGAAACTCTACCAGATATGTGATCTTTAGCCATCTGAAAAAAGTGTAATTCAATTGCCAATATATTGAGCTCAGTTAAACACACCTTAAAAGCCTGGACTAATTATAGTCTCTTTATTTCATACCAAAGAAAGAATGAGTTTGTATATTCTTCTAGAAAAATAAAGTTGGTAAGGAGTCCAGCTCCGAGTTAATATCTGTGTGTGATTTTTCAAGCCTGACCATGGGTGATTGCAAAGGCTTTACCTGGCAGGTCCAGGTCACACACAGAAGCTGTCCTCCCTACACAGACAGGGTACACAGCTGGTTCTTGGCAGCTTCTGAGTAGAGTTGCCCTCAAGATCCCAGCCCTCCATTACTCCTTCTGTTCTTCCTATATTTACATTCCTTGCCTAAAAGAGCCTTCATTCCCAGATCTCTATTTTTGAGGCCTTGGGGAGGAGTCTTTAGATGTCTTTGCCTAGGCCTCCCCATGGAGGGAAGACGGTGAGACATCAAGACATTTTACTCTGACTCAATATCACTCCTAACCCTTCACCCTTCACCCTCACCACTTTTCCCACTTCACCCCAGATTCCATTGGTACTGCCACAGCCTTTTGTTCTGGGCACCCTCAAAACCGAAATAACTCTCAAGTCTGTGCTGGGCAAGTATGCTGTTTTGTGAGGGAAAATGGAACAGAGTGAGTCAGTGTTCTCTCTGGTTTTAAACTCTTGCTTATACCATAGCAGGAGGTGACTAAAAACTGAACTCTTTTATTTCGGTCTTGCTGATTTAAATGTCTATTCTGACAGCTGATGCCTGCTCAGCTGAGTTATCCAGGTGGGGTAACTCATAAGACAAACAAAAATCCACAAGATGTAACAATATGCAGAAATCAATTACCGTTTTGAAATGCCATGAAAAGATAGTGGTAATTGGCGGGTACATTTAAGTCAGAGGTTGATACATCATCCCCTCTTTATATTTAGGCCAAGGGTCACCTGGTAAGTATTCTCCAAAAGTAATGGCATTTTTCTGTGCTTCCTTTCACCTTCAGCTATGTTGAAATGAATTCTTTAGAATGCAGGAATGTTCCCTCTCCTCTTGATGAGGGATGCCTACCTAGTACTTGATGAGAAGGAAAACTACAAGGAGGTTAACATGGCAACAGGGTATAGGATATGTGTACTCCCATCCATGTTTGCAAAGCTTCTTAATTAGGCATTTGCTAAAGGTAAGTTAACTGATTACTCTATTGTGTAAAGAAAGTCAATGGTAGCCTGATGGGGATAGCACTGAATTTATAAATTACTTTGGGCAGTATGGCCCTTTTCATGATACTGATTCTTCCTAACTATGAGCATGGAATATTTTTCCATCTGTTTGTGTCCTCTCTTATTTCCTTGAGCAGTAGTTTGTAGTTCTTTTTGAAGAGGTCCTTCATGTCCCTTGTTAGTTGCATTCCCAGGTATTTTGTTCTCTTTGTAGCAATTGTGAATGGGAGTTCACTCACGATTTGGCTCTCTGTTTGTCTATTATTGGTATATAGGAATGCTTGTGATTTTTGCACATTGATTCCGTATCCTGAGACTTTGCTGAAGTTGTGTATAAGCTTAAGGAGATTTTGGGCTGAGATGATGGAGTCTTCTAAATATATAATCATGTCGTCTGCAAACAGAGACAATTTGACTTCCTCTTTTCCTAATTGAATACACTTTCTTTCTTTTTCTTGTCAGATTGCCTTGGCCAGAACCTGAAATATTATGTTGGATAAGAGTGGTGAGAGAAGGCATCCTTGTCTTGTGCCAGTTTTCAAAGAAAATGCTTCCAGTTTTTGCCCATCCAGTAGATACTGGCTGTGGGTTTGTCATAAATAGCTCTTATTATTTTGAGATACGTATCACTGATACCTAGTTTATTAAGAGTTTTTAGCACAAAGCGCTGTTGAATTTTGTCAAAGGCCTCCTCTGCATCTATTGAGACAGTCATGTAATTTTTGTCTCTGGTTCTGTTTATGTGATGGATTACATTTATAGCTTTGCATATTTTGAACTAGTCTTGCATCCCAGGGATGAAGCTGACTTGATCGTGATGATTAAGCTTTTTGATGTGCTGGTGGATTTGGTTTGCCAGTATTTTATTGAGAATTTTTGCATCTATTTTCGTCATAGGTATTGGCCTGAAATTTTTCTTTTTAGTTTCTCTGCCAGGTTTTGGTGTCAGGATGATGCTGCCCTTATAAAAAGACGAGTTCTTCTTTTTCTATTGCTTGGGATAGTTTCAGAAGGTATGATATCAGCTCCTCTTTGTACATCTGGTAGAATTCAGCTGTGAACACATCTGGACCTGGACTTCTTTTGGTTGGTAGGCTATTAATTGCTGCCTCAATTTCAGACCTCGTTATTGGTCTTTTCAGGGATTCGACTTCTTCCTGGTTTAGTCCTGGGAAGGTGTAAGTGTCCAGGAATATATCCATTTCTTATAGATTTACATCTCTGATGGTAGTTTATATTCCTGTTGGATCGGTGGTGATATCTCCTTTATCATTTTCATTGCATCTATTTGATTCTTCTCTCTTTTATTCTTTAGTAGTCTGGCTAGTGGTCTATCTATTTTGTTGATCTTTTCAAAAAAACAAGCTCCTGGATTCATTGATTTTTTGAAGGGTTTTTTATGTCTCTATCTCCTTCAGTTCTGCTCTGATCCTAGTTGTTTTTTGTCTTCTGTTAGCTTTTGAATTTGATCTTGCTCCTCAAGTTCTTTTAATTGTGATGTTAGGGTGTGGATTTTAGATCTTTCCTCATTTCTCTTGTGGTCATTCAGTGCTATAACTTCACCTCTATCCACTGCTTTAAGAGTACTTAGAGATTCTGGTACATTGTGTCTTTGTTCTCATTGGTTTCAAAGAACATCTTTATTTCTGCCTTCATTTCATTATTTATCCAGTAGTCATTCAGGAGCAGGTTTTTCAGTTTCCATGTAGTTGTGTGGTTTTGAGTGAGTTTCTTAATCCTGAGTTCTAATTTGATTGCACTGTGGTCTGAGAAACTGTTTACTATGATTTCCATTCTTTTGCATTTGCTGAGGAGTAGTTTACTACCAATTATGTGGTTAATTTTAGAGTAGGTGTGATGTGGTGCTGAGAAGAATGTATATTCTGTGGATTTGGAGTTCTGTAGATATTTATTAGGTCTGCTTGGTCCAGATCTGGACCTGGATATCCTTGTTAATTTTCTCTCTCACATAGATAGTGGGGTGTTAAAGTTCCCACTATTTTTGTGTGGAAGTCTAAGTCTCTTTGTAGGTCATTAAGAACTTGCTTTATTTATCTGGGTGTTTCTGTATTGGGTGCATCAATTAGAGGCAAGTCATAAAACAACAAAGATGTAACAGAAAACAGGACAATAACTCGTTCGTGGGGAAGTTTATTTTACTATTAAAAGGCTAGACTATAGCTTTTTTTATTTTTTTAAAAAATTTTTATTGCATTATAGGTTTTGGGGTACATGTGCAGAACGTGCAAGATAGTTGCATAGGTACACACATGGCAGTGTGTTTGGCTGCCTTCCTCCCCTTCACCCACACTTGGTATTCATCCCCAGGCTATCCCCCCCAGCCCCCCCCACTGTCCCTCCCCCATTTCCCCCAACAGTCCCCAGTGTATAGTAGACCACCTCTCTGTGTTCATGTGTTCTCATTTTTCTCACCCACCTATGAGTGAGTATATGCAGTATTTCTTTTTCTGTTCTTGTGTCAGTTTGCTGAGAATGATGTTCTCCAGATTCATCCATGTCCTTACAAAGGACACAAACTCATCATTTTTGATTGCTGCATAATACTCCATGGTGTATATGTGCCACATTTTCCCAGTCCAGTCTACAAAGAAAATAAAATACCTAGGAATACAACTCACTAGGAATGTAAGAGACCTCTTTAAGGAAAACTACAAACAACTGCTCAACGAAATAAGAGAGGACACAAACAGATGGAGAAACATTCCATGTTCGTGGTTAGGAAGAATCAATATTGTGAAAATGGCTATACTGCCCAAAGTAATTTACACATTCAATGCTATCCCCATCAAACTACCATTGAATTTCTTCACAGAACTGGGAAAAACCACCATGAATTTCATATGGAACCAAAAAAGAGCCCGCATAGCCAAGTCAATTCTCTCTTTTCTTTTTTATCAGTCTGGCTAGTGGTCTGTCTATTTTGTTGATCTTTTAAAAAAACCAGCTCTTAGATTTATTGATTTTTTGAAGGGTTTTTCTTGTTTCTATCTCCTTCAATTCTGCTCTGATCTTAGTTATTTCTTGTCTTCGGCTAGGTTTTGAGCTTTTTTGGTCTTGCTCCTCTAGCTCTTTCAATTTTGATGATAGGGTGTCAATTTTGGATCTCTCCACTCTTCTCATGTGGGCACTTATTGCTATATATTTTCCTCTACAGACTGCTTTAAATGTGTCCCAGAGATTCTGGTACGTTGTGTCTTCATTCTCATTGGTTTCAAAGAATTTCTTTATTTCTGCCTTCATTTCATTGTTTATCCAATCAACATTCAAGAGCCAGTTGTTCAGTTTCCATGAAGCTGTGTGGTTCTGAGTTATTTTCTGAATTCTGAGTTCCAACTTGATTGCACTATGGTCTGAGAGACTGTTATGATTTCCGTTGTTTTGCATTTGCTGAGGAGTGCTTTACTTCCAATTATGTGGTCAATTTTGGAGTAGGTGTGATGTGGTGCTGAGAAGAATGTATATTCTGTGGATTTGGGGTGGAGAGTTCTGTAAATGTCTATCAGGTTTGCTTGTTCCAGGTCTGAGTTCAAGTCCTGGATATCCTTGTTAATTTTCTGTCTGGTTGATCTGTCTTCTATTGACAGTGGAGTGTTAAAGGCTCCCACTATTATTGTGTGGGAGTCTAAGTCTCTTTGTAAGTCATTAAGAACTTGCCTTATATATCTGGGTTCTCCTACATTGGGTCCATATATATGTAGAATCGTTAGCTCTTCTTGTTGTATCGATCCTTTTACCATTATGTAATGACCTTCTTTGTCCCTTTTGATCTTTGTTGCTTTAAAGTCTATTTTATCAGAGATGAGAATTGCAACTCCTGCTTTTTTTTGCTCTCCATTTGCTTGGTAAATCTTCCTCCATCCTTTTATTTTGAGCCTTTGTGTATCTTTGCGTGTGAGGTGGGTTTCCTGGATACAGCATACTGATTGGGTTTTGGTTTTTTATCCAATTTGCCAGTCTGTGTCTTTTGATTGGTGCATTTAGCCCATTTACATTCAGGGTTAATATTGTTATGTGTGAATTTGATACTGCCATTTTGATGCTAGCTGGCTGTTTTGCCCGTTGGTTCATGTACATTCTTCATTTTGTTGATGGTCTTTAGCATTTGGTATGATTTTGGGATGGCTGGAACTGGTTGTTTCTTTCTATGTGTAGTGCCTCTTTCAGGAGCTCTTGTAAAGCAGGCCTAGTGGTGACAAAATCTCTGAGTACTTGCTTGTTCGTGAAGGATTTTATTTTTCCTTCACTTATGAAGCTCAGTTTGGCTGGATATGAAATTCTGGGTTGAAAGCTCTTTTTTTAAGGATGTTGAATATTGGCCCCCACTCACTTCTGGCTTGTAGAGTCTCTGCCAAGAGATCTGCTGTGAGTCTGATGGGCTTCCCTTTGTGGGTGACCTGACCTTTCTCTCTGGCTGCCCTTAGTATTTTCTCCTTCGTTTCAACCCTGGTGATTCTGACGATTATGTGCCTTGGGGTTGCTCTTCTTGCGGAGTATCTTTGTGGTGTTCTCTGTATTTCCTGGAGTTGAGCATTGACCTGTCTTGCTAGGTTGGGGAAATTTTCCTGGATAATATCCTGAAGAGTGTTTTCCAGCTTGGATTCATTCTCTTCATCACATTCTGGTACACCTATCAAACGTAGGTTGGGTCTCTTCACATAGTCCCACATTTCTTGGAGATTTTGTTCATTCCTTTTTGTACTTTTTTCTTTAATCTTGGTTTCTCATTTTATTTCATTGAGTCGATCTTCAACTTCTGATATTCTTTCTTCTGCTTGGTCAATTCGGCTGTTGAAACTTGTGCATTCTTCGTGAAGTACTCGTGTTGTGTTTTTCAGCTCCTTCAATTCATTCATATTCCTCTCTAAGTTGTCCATTCTTGTTATCAATTCCTCGAATCTTTTTTCAAATCTTTTTTCAAGGTTCTTAGTTTCTTTGCACTGATTTAGAACATGTTCTTTTAGCTCACTGAAGTTTCTCATTATCCACTTTCTGAAGTCTGATTCCGTCATTTCGTCACATTCATTCTCCGTCCAGCTTTGTTCCCTTGCTGGAGAGGAGTGTTGGTCCTTTTTTGGAGGTGAGGTGTTTTGGTTTCGGGTGCTTTCCTCCTTTTTGCGCTGGTTTCTTCCCATCTTTATGGATTTATCTGCCTGTCATCTTAGTAGTTGCTGATTTTTCAATTGGGTCTCTGTGTGGATGCTGAGATTGTTGATGATGAAGTATTTCTGTTACTTAGTTTTCCCTCTAATGGTCTATGCTGTATGAGTGCTGAGTTCCACTCCAGGCCCTGCTTGTCTGGGGTATACCTGCAGCAGCTGCGGAACAGTGAGGGATGATACCAGTTTCTTCTTCTGCTGTCCTTGTTCCAGAATAATGCCAGCCAAATGTCAGTCTGATTAGTCCTTTTCTGGGGTGACTCCTTGGATATACAGGGGTCAGTCTTGAGGAGGCAGTCTGTGCTTTATAGGAGCTCCAGTGCTGAGCTGTGAGCTCCGTTGTTCATTCAGTGTTGTTGGGAGGTTGTTTATGTCTGCTGCTATAGAACTCATAAAACACCACCCCGTTTCCCCCCCCTTAGATGCTCTGTCTCAGGGAGTTGGGTCTTTCTTTATGAGTATCTGTTGCACTGTCCTGCCCCACTAGGTGGCAGTCTATTCACTATTTGCCTGCCGGGGCTCTGACCTGCTAGCGTGGGTCCGCCCTGTTGCTGCTGGGCTCCCTTCTGCTGTGGAGCGTGGAGTCTCTCTGTTATGGCAGGTTGCTTCAGCAATGGCAGGCTGCATCAGTCCTGGGCGGTACTTCAGTGGGGGTGGACTGCGTCAGCAATGGTGGATGCCCCTCCCTCACCGGGCTGCACCATCCTAGATGCCGGCAGCAAAACTCTCAGCCCCAAGCATCTCCAGTTGCCACCCTGCTTGTCCCTGTGAGCGTGGGACCCACCGAGCCCGATCACCCAGCTTCCTGCCTCAGAGTCCATCCTCTCTCTCTCTCTCTTCCTCTCCCCAAGCTGAAAGGTCGACTCTCTCACTGGCGCCCCAGTAGCCTGCCGATAGGGCACTGGGATCCATGTGATCTCCCATGCTGCTGCCCACTACCCGGGCTCAGATTATGCTTCCAAGGAAACTCCTGGTCTGGCTCATTGTCCAAGTCCCGTTCAATCAGATGAACATGCCAATCTGCCCTTCCAAATCTCAGATTGCCAGTTTAACAGGGCACCCAGACCAGTGAGTTCCGCGCTGGGTCCCGCTGCGGCACCGGCTGAAGAGGCAGTGGGAGCCGGCTGCGTTAGCCGGCTGCGCTAGCGTCCCGTGTCTCTCCCACACCTGGTACTTTCAACGCTCTGTGGGCATAAAAGGAACATCTGAGAATGCGGCTAGGACTCACCCTCTGCACCTTCACTGAGAGCTGCAATCCTGAGTCGCCTCTACAATGCCATCTTGCCTCCTCAGGCTAGACTATAGCTTTTTTACTGATTTTACTCATACATTAAGTGACATGAAATATATGTGTATAATATATACAAATATATATACCAAACATAATAAATGTAAATATATTATACATAACAATATATAATATATATATAATAGTAAACATAATAAGTAAAACAATAAATAATATATATAAATGTAAATATATAGAAAGAGTATTTCCATCTTTATTACCTCCCTAATGGATGAAGTGAACTTCCTAGCATGGCATTCATAGCCTTTGAGCAGCTCCAAACTTCTTTTCCATTCTCTGCTGCAAAACTGTCATAGATCTGTTTTGGCTAAGAGAGTTAAGAGGTTGTAAAATGAGGCTAAGTACTTTCTCATTACTAAATCTTATTTTCATATCTCATTCATTCTTATAATAATCAATATCTGCTAATGACTCCTCTGACCTAACTAAATACTATGTTGTGAGTTACTAGAATGTCATTTTGATATATGTAGTCATTTACTCAATTATTAATTTAGGAAACATTTCCTAAAAGTGATTAGGCACTCTGCCAGATTGGAGATGTGAGGTAAACTGTAAAACTGATATGGTCCTTGTCTTTATGGGCAGCAACATGTGTATTTGACCCTGTATTTTCCCTGCTTCTACCTACTACAATTCCCTGCCCAAATATTTTATCTTCTATGAAACCATAACACTGTTTGCCAAATCCAGTGCAGTTCAATTCTCTGTGTCTCATAGGCTTGCTTATGTGCACTATTAAAACAAATCAAAATTATATTTGTATCTGATGTAGACATATGCAATTGATATTTGTTTTGAAATGTTACTAGTAATGAAGCAATATACTAAGCATGGATACTAAAATACTACCTATAATTTTTTTTTCTAAAGTTTGATGTACAAAACACAATACAAAATAGGTTACATTTCAGTATTCCTCTGGACACTTATATTCTATGTTTAAGAACACCTAATTATAAATAGTTGTCTTTTTAAAATTTATTTAGACCCTAGAGCTAGTGTGCAAAATAGATACATTTGCTTAGCTCTTTAGTTTTCTCTTTTTTCTCCTTTTCTCTCTTTCTTTCTCCTTTCCTCCCTTCCTTCCTTCCTTCCTTCCTTCCTTCTTTCCTTCTTTCCTTCCTTCCTGCCTTTCTACCTCCCTGTCTTCCTTTGAGAGATGCTTGCTTTGTCATACAGGCTGGAGTGCAGTGGCACAATTTTGGCTCACTGCAATCTCTGCATCCTGGGTCCAAGAGATTCTCTTGACTCAGCTATCGAGTAGCTGGGATTACACCACACCCAGAAAATTTTTGTATTTTTAGTAGAGCCGAGGTTTCACCATGTTGGACAGGCTTGTGTCAAACTCCTGACTTCAAGTGATCCACCCTACTCGGCCTCCCAAAATGCTGGAATTACAGGCATGGGTCACATGCTCCTGGCCTCCCTTTCTGTTTTCTGTCCAATCTAAGTCTCCAGCCAATGAGTATCAGACAGCTACGTGTACACCTTTAAATTTCTCAGTTATGTCTGAATGTAATGGATACTATGAAGGGAACTGAATAGGACTGAAATTTTGCCTTTCTCCCTGAGAATTTTGAATGATTAATGTCATTAGTCATTGCTTAGTCTTACTCAGGGTAATCAAGACCAAATAAATTATTAAATCTGTGGTACATGCTTAGATATTGCATTGTATGACTAGCACAGATTCAGGAAAGTGCATGTTGATATTTAAAAGTTTTCTTCTACATGTAAGAATGCACAAAATTATTCATGAGCAAGAGATAAACATGATTATATAATACATGCATGCTCCACAGAGCACAGTTTCTATTTTACTTCATTTATTGTTTTGTTCTTCTTCCAACCAATATCTTTTCCAATCTCCTTCAGTTAACCAGTGAAATCAAGTTGCCAACTTAGAAAATATTCTTTCTTATTTTTCCTTAGGGCCACCTAATATACATCCCCAGAATCTTGCTTTTCTCACTCAATAATATTTTGTGAAATATTTTCAACTCAGCTGGAATGTTTCTCACTAATTTTTGTTTATGGCTGTTGATATTTTGTGGCAAGGATATAATGTAACATTGTTAAACAATTACTGTATTAAGAGTCATTACATATTTTTGCTCTTTTTCATCACTGAAAGCAATACTATAATAAGCAACTTTTTTACACACATTCTTATCTACTCATAGCTTTACTTTAGCAGATGAGTTTACAGCATTGAGATATAGATGTATGTGTGTATTCCTCATGTATGTGTGTGTCTGTGTGTGTGTGTGTGTATATATATATATATATATATATATATATATATATATATACACACATGTACTGATGTAGCAGATAAGATTACAGCTTTGAGAAATACATGTATGTATGTATTCCTCAGATATATGTGTATGAAATTGTGTTGTTCTTCCTAAGAATTTCTGTATTCCTCATACATGTGTGTATGAAATTTAATATATGTATTAATATAATTGGATATTATACTTTTCAGCAGTCACCCTGTTAGACCCTGATCTTTGTATTGGATATTTGGAATTCATCTGATATTTAATGCTCAATATTTAAATTTTATGTTTTTTCTGGGTTTCTATTTGGGTGCAAGGAATGCTATTCTCTTTAGACCAAGCTATTTAAAAATTTGGTGATACATCTTTCCTAGTTTTGATTGATATTTGTAAAATGTTTGTAATATCATTAAATATTTTATGTAATTCCATGTTATTTTATTTATTATTTGTATCATTATGTCATTGGAAAAAAAAACTGCACCAGTATTAGTGTCACAAAGATACTCATTAATTCAAACTCATGGAATTTCTTTGACAAAGCTGTCTCCTATCCATTGAGGGACCAAGAAGAAATTCAGTGGGAAGACATACATTTAGGACCCTCTAGTGTGATGCAAGTTAACTCTTAGCATAGTATATTTTTTAAAAATAATTTTTAAATGTTATTATTATAATCCTTGTTATATCAAACTGTCTTTAAAATATATTTGACAAAATTAACTGAAATGCCATTGAAGCATGTTATTAAGATACTTAACCTTTTCTTTAGACACAAACTAATTCCTTCTCTTTATTGAGAAAGCCAAGTCCATGTTAGCTGTCTCACCAGCAGCAGATCTTGAGGAAAAAAATAGATACACCTCTGCTTTAAAAGTATCTTGATAGAGACATAATTTAATACCACAGCACAATTAGAATCTGAAACCCCAAAATATTATGTGTATGCAAAATGGGAGAAATTTATGTAATTTTTCTTCATTATTTTTTTCCACAAATAATAGCACACTTTCTATGTGTTTTTTTTTATATGTTTTTCACTTTATACTTTAAAAATCCTTTCATAACAATATTTAAAGAGCTACCTTTTCCCCACTTTTAACAGATATATTATTTTTCATTATGTGAGAGTCTTATAATTTAATTTTTTCCTCTTCTTGATAGGTTCAGTTTGTTTCAAATTCTTTGCTAATATAAACAGTGAGTTGATGAACAACCTTATACATTTTGCACATATGTGAGCATGTCTGCAGGCTGATTTCCTAAACTATAATTGCTCAAATATTTATAAATACTGTCTAATTACTCTCCACAGATAGTCTAATTTTAGATTTTTGTCATTTTGCTATGTAAAAAATGATACCTCAGAGCAAAATTAATTTGCATTTCACATATAATGACTGTATCCTGTACTGCATTTTCTATGACTTTTATTATATTGTTCACATACTTTCTATTGGTTGTCAGTCTTTTTCTTACCATTTTTCAGGAGCTATTAATTTATTCTAGACTTTGTCCTTTTTATTTTGGAAATATTTTTCCCTCCTTTTGTCATTAGTTTCTAAATCTTGCATGTGATGGTTGGTGGTCAGGCAGAAATTCTATTTATTTTTAATTTTGATGAAGCCATAGTTAGGCAAACACAATTATTTGATGTATTATTTTGGTACAAGTCAAAATTCTGCTGTTAAAATTTTCAGAGTTAAGTGAAATGAAAGATAAACCCAACAAAATCATTTAACAATGTGATATATGATAAGGTATAGGGCAGTAAAAGATATGAGTGTAGCTCTGTCCCAGCTATAAAATCTTATATAATCAATAATATTCTACCCACCATGCCTATAAAATAATAATACTGTGCACATTACACTAAATTTTACCTAGCTAATAAAAAGCTTCTCAAGTTGACATTTTTTCTTCCTTACATAATTTCATTCTCCTTAAGAATAAACACACACTATTTTACTTCAGTGCCCTCAGAAAGTGAATGTTATATTTAATTTTCAATAAATATATTAATGTAATCTTTGGAAATTGATTTCCCTTCTAAGACATGGGATTTTCTGTTTGATATCTACTAAATGAATAAGTCAGATAGAAGGAACTTAAGTCCCTTGAATCAGAGATCAATGTAGTACAATAATTTATGGTAGCATTAGTTCAATTGTTATGACAAAAAAATGTGTGCCAAAGGGAAGAGGTTAGCTCTCTAAAGTCTATCTCTGTTGATTCAGCATAAGCTCCTAAGTTTGCCCAATTGTATCATGCATTAGTGAGTATTCTCCAGAGAAACACAATCAATAAAATATATGTAGATATATTGGAAGTGATTTAGGATGGAAATTGGCTCATGAAATTATGGCAATTGAGAAGTCCCTGGATCTTCTATCTGTAAGCTGGAGAACCAGAGAAACTGTCGATGTAATTAAGTCATAGTCTGAAGGTCGGAGGACCAGAAGAACCAATTTTTGAACTTCCAGACCAGAGGTGAATGCCTGATAATTGGGGATACTTGTAGTGTAAATCCTCAAATCCAACAGCCTTAGAATGTGGAGGTCTGATATCCAAGGATAGGAGAGGATAGATGTCCTAGCTCAAGAAGAGAAAGAGTGAATTTGTTTTGCCTCAATCTTTTTGTCCTATTCAGGTGGGCCCTCAATTGATTTCATGATACCACACTGTGAAAGGTGATTTTTATTCCATTTAGTATTCAAATATTAATCTCTTGCAAAAACACCTCACGGACACACTCAGAAATAATGTTTTACTAGCTATCTTTTAACCCAGCGAGTGCGACACATACAATTAATCATCATGTACAGCAACAGTGTCATCTGTATTTTTGGCATATATAGTACTGAGTTCTTCAACTACCAACATATTCTATATATATTTCTGAATTTGTGTATTCAAACAAATGCTGCCTCTGTTTTAGACTGAGATATATCAGTCTGTAAATTGCTGCATTAAGGATAACCACTGCAAAGAAAAATAGTAACAAATTTAAGACCAGGCACGGTGGCTCAAGTCTATAATTCCAGCACTTTGGGAGGCCAAGGCGGGTGGATCACGAGGTCAAGAGATCGAGACCATCCTGGTCAACAAGGTGAAACACCCGTCTCTACTAAAAATACAAAAATTACTTCGGCATGGTGGCGCGCGCCTGTAGTCCCAGCTACTCTGGAGTCTGAGGCAGGAGAATTGCTTGAACCCAGGAGGCGGAGGTTGCTGTGAGCCGAGATCATGCCATTGCACTCCAGTCTGGGTAATAAAAGTGAATCTCTGTTTCAAAAAAAAAAAAAAAAAGTAACAAATTTAAAGAGATTACCATTCACTAAGAATATAATATATTGCACATTCTTTATTTCTAATATTACGATGATCTTAAAAGTTCATCAAATAAAACTGAGCCAGAAATAGTACACAACAGACTTAATTTAATGTGAGTCTACAGTAGAGCTGGAATTCACATCTATGTCATTCTAATATTAAAACTTTTTTTCATCACACCATGAACTCACCAGGGCTTTTTCTGAGTTAAGATTTAAGAGTGTTCATTCAAGTTTTCTAAATTAAATTTCAAATGATGTGATTGGACCCAATTTTACATATTTAAACAATAGTAACAAGACATTATTAATTGTATTTGTTGCTGCTATGTGTAAAATTAAAAACATACATAATTTCCTCAGTGTATGCCTTCCTCTAAAAATATCCTTCTTAAAATTTTGAATCAAGCAGGATTTTACATAAAATAGAATACATTCAGATGGTTTCAATAAAGGTAATTTAAAGATGGGGCTGGTTAAAGATGTAGCAGTATTAAAAAAAATACGAGTACATTATATCACTTCTTGAGAATCAAAGACTGAAAATGAGGAAATGCTGAGAGCTGAAGCCAAGGGCGAGAGGCTGCGTAATAGGAAGTAAACTCACACCACAATGTACTCCAGCCAGAGAAATAACTCTAAATAAACAGGGGGTTGGAGGTAAATGTTACCTATTCTCACCTTTCTTATTTTGCTGTATCTAAGTAGTTAACCCTAACTGGTTAGCTGGTCAGGGAGCGCATATGAAGCAGTCTATTGGTTTCAGCTTTCTAATGTATAGAGCAAGACAAAGATGGGTGGAGACCAGATAGGAGGGTATGTGTAGAAGAAGAGAAATCAAATAAAAAATAACCAACTCAAGCTTTAACATTGATGACAAAGATATGTCTAAAAATACTCCCTGTCTACAATAGTAGAAAACTTACAAATAAAAATTCTTTACCTAACTGTAATAATTTAAATTATCCCAGGTATTTTCTAACATATATTATCCTGCTTTTCTTAATTTTGTTTTTTCTTCTAAGTAACAATTTTATGTTGCACTGAATTTAGAAAATTTAGTGATACTGAAAAATGCAAGATATAAGGAAAAACTAATAATATAAAATAAAAATAATTTAAATGCTATAACTAATATAAAACTAATAATCGTACAAAATTTTTAACAAAGCAAATGTTAAATGTTTCACAGATAATACAAAATACAAATATAATTATATTCATAATATTAAAAAGTTTGTGTATATTAAAAAATTATAAAAGTAAATGTATAATTCTCATAACTGGTAAAATAGTAATCACTGTCTTTCTTTTTCTACTTCAAAAACTGAATATTTTTAGCAAACGTTACTAAAATAAAACCACTGGATGACATCACATTAACTTAAACATAATTGATGACCTCTAAGAAATGCAAAAGGCAACTATAGACTGCTAAACATGAAGACACAACTCCAGTTGTTTTTACCAATGAGGAAATTGAGGCCCAAACATTTCATATAACTCGTACAAATGTCAGATTAAGATTAGAACCTAGATCTTTTGGTTATTTTGTTCTTTTCCTTAATCCCAAGAGACGTATCATATACAAACTGCATTTTCAAATTCTGTCTTTACAGTAAGAACTTTATACAAGGATCCACAGCATCAGAGCATATCTCAGATTTGTGTATTGTCTGTAGTTTACTATGAATTTAGGCATAAAGTTTATGTTCAGGTTTTTTTGACAGGATGCTAAAACATATGGCTGATTCAGTCAATACATCAGGAAGTAAAATCAATAAAACCAACCATTTGCCTTGGTATAGACCAAATCAATTGAATATTATAGCATGTAGTATTTACTATTTTTGGAACATGCCTTAATATAACTTAGATTGCTAGTTACCTTATTCTAGGTGATTATCTTCTCTTGCCATCTGGATTACATTTTTCTTAAAAATATGAACTTTATTTTATGCATCCCCAATTGCCCTGTTCAAGTATTTTGTTCTCCTGTTAATGCACTGTGTAAATAACTGCTAATTTGCTGAATTAAAAATGCATTGTTTTTCATAATGTTTAGTTTTATTTAAGCTTTGCAATCTTTTGTATCTAGCACACTTTGTTATAGTATCATCTGTCCACTCTGCTTTATTCTGATTAACTTTCCCAATCAATAGCATAAAAAGTTAGGTAATTCTCCAAAAAATGAGGGGATAAGGCTGGAGGTGGGGGATTCAGATGAAAGAAAATAAATGCTTAATAGGATAAAAGAAGAAGTCATATTTGAGAGTAATTAAATGCACAGATTCTGTTTGTGTCTTCTCTTACTCCCTTGAGCAGTGGTTTGTAGTTCTTCTTGAAGAGGTCCTTCACATCCCTTGTTAGTTGTATTCCTAGGTATTTTATTTTCTTTGTAGCAATTGTGAATGGGAGTTCAGTCATAATTTGGCTCTCTCTGTTGTTAGTGTATAGGAATGCTTGTGATTTTTGCACATTGATTTGTATCCTGAGACTTTGCTGAAGTTGCTTATCAGCTTGAGGAGATTTTGGGCTGAGATGATGAGATCTTCTAATACATAATCGTCATCTGCAAATAGAGACAATTTCTTTTCCTAATTGAATACCCTTTATTTCTTTTGCTTGCCTGATTGCTCTGGCCAGAACTTCTGATACTATGTCAAATAGGAGTAAGGAAGGTGAGAGAGGGTACCCTTGTCTTGTGCCAGTTTTCAAAGAAAATACTTCTAGTTTTTGCTCATTCAGTATTATATTGGCTGAGCATTTGTCATAAATAGCTTTTATTATTTTGGGATATGTATCATCGATACCTAGTTTATTAAGGGTTTTTAGCATAAAGGGCTGTTTAATTTTGTTGAAGGCCTTCTCTGCATCTATTGAGACAGTCATGTGGTTTTTATCTTTGGTTCTGTTTATGTGATGGATTACATTTATAGCTTTGCATATTTTGAACCAGCCTTGCACTCCAGGAATGAAGCCGACTTGATCGTGATGGATAAGCTTTCTGACATGCTGTTGGATTCAGTTTGCCAGTATTTTATTGAAGATTTTTGCATCAATGTTTATCAGGGTTATTGGCCTGAAATTTTCTTTTTTAGTTACGTCTCTGCCAGGTTTTTTGGTATCAGGATGATGTTGGTCTCATAAAATGAGTTAGGGAGGATTCCCTCTTTTTGTATTGTTTGGAATAGTTTCAGAAGGAATGATACTCCTCTTTGTACGTCTGGTAGAATTCAGCTGTGAACGCATCTGGACCTGGACTTTTTGATTGGTAGGCTATTAATTGCTGCCTCAACTTCAGACCTCTTTATTAGTCTACTTTGTAGTAATCTCTGGTAGTTTGTATTTCTGTGGAATCAGTGGTGATTTCATCTTTATCAATTTTTACTGCATCTATTGGATTCTTCTCTCTTTTCCTTTTTATTAGTCTGGCTTGCAGTCAATCTATTTTGTTGATGTTTTCAAAACACCAGCTCCCAGATGCATTGCTTTTTTAAAGGTTTTTTTTTTTTTCGTGTGTCTCTATCTCCTTCAGTTCTGCTCTGATCTTAATTATTTCTTGTCTTCTGCAAGCTTTTGCTTGATCTTGTTCCTCTAGTTCTTTTAATTGTGACATTAGAGTGTCAACCTTAGATCTTTCTTTGTCTCACATGTGGGCATTTAGTGCTATAAATTTCTCTCTAGACAATGCTTTAAATGTGTCCCAGTGATTCTGGTATGTTATGTCTTTATTCTCATTGGTTTTGAAGAACATCTTTATTTCTGCCTTCATTTTATTATTAATCCAGTAGTCAGTTAGGAGCAGGTTTTTCAGTTTCCATATAGTCATGCAGTTTTGAGTGAGTTTCTTAATCCTGAGTTATAATTTGATTTCACTGTGGTCTAAGAGACTCTTAGAACACATGAATACATGGAGGAGAACATGAAACATGACACAGTGGGGCCTGTTGGGGTGGGAGAGCTAGGGGAGAGATAGCAGGGGGTGGGGGATTTGGGGAGGGATCAGATTAGGAGAAATACCTAATATAGATGATGGGGGAATGGATGCTGCAAATCACCATGGCATGTGTATACCTATGTAACAGTCCAGCATGATCTGCCCATGTACCCCATAACTTAAAGTATAATAAAAAGAATAAATAAATAAATAAATAAATAAATGCACAGGATCAATATTACTTGTTAATTTATTGGGTGGGGGAACGAAAAGGAAAACATAAAGCATAACTCCATGTTTATGGATTAAAACACTAGGTGGATAGTTGTTGTCATTCACTGAAATTTGAAATGAACTGATACATGTAAGTGTGAGCCAAAGACAAATAATTCCATTCTAGATATGTCAAAGTGGCTTCAGGGTTTGAGATAAAAAATATAGAATTTTCTGTCATTTGCATATACCTCTGAAGCCTTTAAACTGATAAATGATTTTAGAAGAATTCTGAAAAACCTGCAATGGTAAACAGTAGGTAATGTATGTTTATATACACCTTTCTAGAAGAAAGTTTCTAATCTTCTGCATATGGCTGGCAGTGATCCAAGCACCCATTATCTGTACAAGAAACTCCTATGACACAAGATTATCTACGTAAGAAACCTACCCCTATACCCCTGAACTTAAACTAAAACTTAAAAAATAGCTAATAGTGGCAATGAGAAAACTAAATGTCCATGGTCATGGAGGATATTAAAATAATTACAAGAAATAAAAATTCTGTAGTCCACAAGTGCTTTCTGAAGTCTTGCCAAAGAATGAAATCATTATAACCTAGGGAAGCTGACAGATGAAAAAGAAGTGACTATATTACATTTCTTGAACTAAATTTTTTCTTCATATCGAGTGGTATTTTATAAGGCCTCCGAATTTTTGGGTGATAACAAGTTTCCTCAGCAGGAACATTTTAATATGCTTTTGGTTGTATCCATATTTAGATATTTCAAAAATCCGTGGTCGACAAAATGCCAGAGACAATGTTATCAAGTGTTCTCTACTCTATATAGTTAGTTCAGAACCTTTCTCAGCTAAGGCACTCTGGAAAAAATAACTCCCTCATGACATAAAAGTCATGTTTTTAGAATATGTTTTAAAAATATTATAATTGAACTTTTCCAAAAGTGGCTCACTGATATGTCAATGTACTACTTCTTTTGGGTGTGAGTACAACAGAGAGATGTCTTGTGGAAGAAAAGCCCTAAATTACGTACATAGGAATCCCACGTTTATTCAGACTTCTATCAATTATTCCTATCAGGGAAATGTATCATCATCTTATTTCTCATGATAGTAAATTAGAACAAATAGAAAGAGAACATTTAAAATTTTGAGTATATACTGCTGCTCACCTGAAGCATTGAAGTCAATTCCAATTCTCCACTCCCCCAAAGTAGTGGAAAACATACTCCAATTTTTAGTTTCACAAACTAATTTTTGAAATGTGCTTTATATAACATGTCTTTGATGCTTTTTAAAATGACATATAGGCTAAAATATTTCAAGTCAATATTTATATTTTAAACCTTGAAAATCGTATGCCTAGCACCTATGGTTCCCATCACATGAAGGTATTTTCTGTAGTGTGTGTATTTAGTAAGTGAAAAAGAAGCGTGACATTAAATAATTGTACATTAGATGAAATATTTTAATCTGAATCTCATAAATGTATTGATAATGAAAGATACCACCTCTCACATATTGGAAATGAAATAATTATAGGAATAAGAATGATGGCTGTAAGGATAGCATTTTACTTCATTGTATTCCTTAGTCTTTGTTAATTTGTTTATAAAATACCAATGCAGGCACAAATAAATGATGAAAATAAGTCATATAAAGGTTTACACTCAAACAGTTGTCAGAATTATGAAAGAATTTCCCTTGACTGCAAGAGATAAAGAACTATAATAACTGGCTGATGTTAGCATATTGTCTGCTGTTTGAGAGTAAATTGCTTTTTTGGATGACAAAGGAGTATCTACTTCTTTCCCAGTTATTTATACTCTTGCTTAAAGAGGCTTCTGAAACATCCAAAAAATTGAGGTGCTCAACCTGTACAGTGGGAGCTCATTCTAATATCACCTTCACTATTTTTCTTTCTTTATACATACAATATAAATTAAATATATATTCACTGAGATTATCCTGTATTCTAGACAATGTGTTTTTCACCAGTATTAATGAACACAACATAGGTTCTGGTTTCATAGATATTATAACTTAAAGTGTGATGCAGACAAGTAAACAAGTAATTATAAAGTTGTTTTGAATGTTACGATATCTGTGGGTTGGTAAGTGTTCTGGGAGTATTCATTCAGAAAGCATATAACCCACTCTTTGGGATTTCTCAAAAACAACTGTGTAAATCTCAGCTTTATCCTTTGTAATTGGCTAACCATTGAATGGGATTAAGCAGAGCAGAAATATAATTGTGTGCTCTTACAAAAGATCAATAGTGTGTTACCAATTCTTGCAATACCAGTACCTCTGTCTACTGTCATATTAAGAGTTCATTTCTCAATAATAGATCTAAATAAATTTATTTAGATCTTCTAGTAATTGATAGAAGTATAAATAAATTTATTTAGATCTTCTAGTAATTGATAGAAATCTAAATAAATTTAGATCTGAATACTGCAACCTAACTAGAAACAGGAAAAGGAAAGGAAGAAATTCTTAGATTCCAGGTATGTGAGGTCAATGCCAGGAAGAACTTTGGTTCTAACTATTAAGAAAATAACATTGCTACCCAGAATTTCAGTTAGGATTACGTTTAATCTTATATCCAGGATAACCACATGTTATGGTTTGTCGGACAGCTGATTGCTATCTATTGTCTTTTAGATCCCAAATCTATGGTCATGTTTATAAAATTCTTAATTATGGAGTAAAGTAAATACATGCTCCTTTCTGAGTCAATTTAGAAATCAGAAATGAAATCAGACATTTTAACATGAAATAATTTACTACAAAACGGTTTTAACCAAGGTATCACAAAGATAATAATTGCAAGTGACAACTGAAATCCTTAGGACTGGATAATCAAAGGGAAGAGACTGAAGTGATTACAATTTAGTGACTTGGAGAAGGCTCCCATGACGATGAATATCAAATTTCTGAGGAGTGGGTGCTGAGCAGTAGGTGCTAGTGTTTCTGAGGGCCTGTGATGGAACTGATTCTGCAAGTGTTCAGAAAAATGCAAATTCAATTCAATTGCTGGAGCTATTAGAACAAATTTTTTCCCAGATGTCAGGAACCTGGGCCTGAGTAAAACTGAAAGGAACAGAAAGTAGGCAGAATGCTCAAGGGAAAGTCTCTAGCCCTGCAGTCACACTCTAGCTCCCTATTGGCAGAGCCTAACTGGCAATGCTGATGGTCAAGGGAGAAATGTCTTTTTGCACATAGAGTCCCAAAACTGCATGCTCATTTACTGCTCATTTATTGGCACACTAGAAAATGCTTATAAAAAATGAGGATAATTTTTAATTTGATTTTTAAATTTTGGCCTATGTAGTTAAGGATATCAGGATATCAGAACAATTAACCTTGTTTTTCTTCAAACTCTGCCTTAATGCACATCATTTTAAAAGGAATATACAGTGTATTAAATATTAGATTAGATATTAAGATGCAAGTAAATGCCCTTTATATGATACACAAAGTTATTTACTTTCACTAATATACTTAGTCTATTTTTTCATATGTGAAAAAAGTTGTCTTAAGTGTAATAGATGCACATAAACATTCTGGTTTTGCAAAATTGAAGTTTGCTGTGCTCTGTTTTTACTGCACATAGGCATACATAGATATGCCTTTAGGTATACCCTTAGTAAAGATGATTGGATTTACACCTTATTTGCAAGCATGGCCATGTCTCTTACTTTGCATGTCCTTCAGGCCTCATCAGAGCACAAAATTCCAAGTGACTTCAAAGGGTTTTCTGTACTCAGAGCAGCTCTATGGGGCATGGAAGATGAGAAATGAACCCACACCAGAGGTGCAATGAAAGGTAAAACTCATAGCATCACCACAGCTCTTAGGTAAGTGGCAGGCTAAATTACTGCACCTGGATATATGAATCTCATGGGTTCATGATGGAAAGCATGATAAGCATTTAAGACTGAAAATAAATCTGAGTTTGTTCACTGGTTGCAGGAAAAGTTTTCCTAACCAACTAATGTGGACAACATTTCATTATTAGTATGGAAATTTGTCCACTTTTATGTTTAGAGAAGGAAATAATAAATAAATGAATGATGACACATAAAGGCAAAATATAACACCCACAGTAGGCATTCCATGTATGCTATTTAGATAAAAACAGTCCCTTCAAAGTCCAGTATGATTTTAAAAGCCTGGTATTTACAACGGTATGATTTCTAGGGAAACTGAGAAATTAAATACAGACCCAGAAACACACGAAAGAAACTCTGTATATCCATTTTTTACCAGCCTCTCTTCTCTCTGAAAGATTGGCCTTTGGAAAGTGAAGGAAAATTGGATTCAGACGCTCTGTCCTCTGATGCAAATTGTTGCAATAACTTGTCATAAACAGGAAAATATAAAATTAAATGCAGTGTTTATATAACATATAAATGTTAAAAAGAGCACAGTATTACAAAATGAAGTGGTTTATACTTTAGGTAGATTGTATGTGTACGTAATAAAGTATTATAAAGATTTGCTTTTTGGAGAACTTAAATCTTTGAGTAATTGTGATTTGATATTAATCAATCTGAAATCTACACTCTGGGATTTAAGATTTTTATTCTCTCTCAATTTAAATATTTGTACTTGTGGACTTCTCAACTTTTTATTTATTTTCATGAAGATTCCCACCTTACAGGTATCACTTGCAGAGTTCTTAGGGATCATATTAATATTATTTTACAATTTATTGATAATGGCATGATTTTAGAAATCATCAGTCTTTTGGAAGGTTATAACCAATAACATGTTTCCTTTTTTAGCTGAATGACAGGATATCTGTTTAAAATAAATACTTAAAAGCAGCTTGAATTTCATTCTTCATGCTCATCATTTACAAAATTTTCTACAGGAATATTATTTCATCTGGAATGTACCTTAAAACACAAACAATAAAAACTGAATGAGAGATATGTTAAGCTCAACAAAACACATTGCAATTATTATTTCTTCAATTATGTCTAAAAGAATTGCTTGTAACACAAAATTTTATGAACACATTTTCTTAAAATCAGCTATATTCCATAAATCTCTTCTCACTATCTTTCTCTCTAATGTGTTAGCAATCATTCTGTACAGTTTGTATTAATGTATCTTATATTCTACCTCTATCCCTGTTATCAGGTTTCAATTTATCTAGATTTTCTGGGTATTCTCTTTACCTGGAAATGAAATTGTGTAATTGGAAGAGAGATTCCCTATAATTGGCAATAGATTTCCTTCTCTAAAATGATAGTTTTTTTTTTTTTTTTTCTATGTTCTGGGATGTGGATGTGGCTTCTTGGTACGGATTGAGATTTACAGTGTTGTATACCGCTGGTGATTTTCTAATGAATGGAAGCTTAACGGGGCCCAGTTGCAGCCGCTGCTGCCATCATGTTCTTCAACTTTACTTCTTGAAACAACCTTCTCCACAGTTTCATAAGAGCATCTGCTTTTCACTGCATGGTATTTGACTCCAAAATTCACACCTGCAGTTCTGATATCTTTTATTTATGCTTTATTATTTCTGCTTGAATAACCTACTTTTATTAGAAATTTAGCCCATGAAACTTTGAAGATACAGGGTGAGAACCCACCTATGTGGCCCAAGGACCACATGTCTTGATAAGAGAAAGATTATTTTAGATTCAAAACAGTAAGATTGTTCCCAGTTTAGTGTTTATGAATTTGTTTTTCATATTAAAAATAAAAAAGTAAAATGAATAAATAAATGAGGAAAGGCTAAAAAAAGAAAACACAAAAGAAGGAATAAAGCAAGGGAAGAAGGGAGGGAGGAAGGGAAGAAGGGAGTGAGGAAAGGAAGAAGAGAAGGAGGGAGGAAGGAAGGGAGAAAGGGAAAAAGGGGGGGAGGAAGGGAGAAAGGGAAAAAGGGAGGGAGGGAGAAAGGAAAGTTCTAACTGGGGAGCCCACTGTGAGGACAAGCATCAGCCGTGTCATTGCCAGCAACCTTGGCAGCAACAGGAGTCAGGGATATTCCAATAGGCATCAATTTTTCATGCATTGTTACCAGTCTTGGCACAGTCATTAATAGCATTAGAGGTGTCATCAATACTTTCAAAACCTCTTTGTAGAGACAGCCCCTTCAGCAGACACTGATGGAAATTTCAGTGATTTCCCTCAGAGAACTTGGTGGTTTAAAAAGTTCAAAGTAACTGAAGAAAACGATAGATGTCATATGAATTATTCCTAAGAGTAGATTTTGGATCACATGTAAAACACCCTCTAGCAACTTGCAAAACTGGAGGAAATTGATAAGCACGGTTGGAGTTTCTGTAAAATGTGTAGGGATGGTGTGAAAATAATGCTATATTTTAACATTTATTGTGGCTCTTTATTTACTTCTTATTCAGTGCACCTTGTGAGTTGTAAGCCATATGAAATTCTGACACTTACATAGTCTGTCGTTCTTTATTTTCTTGCTGTGATGGTAAATGGATGCACAGCAGGATTTGGGATTTAATTTCTCCAGGAAGATGCAAACAAGTGTTTCAAGTTGTTAATTTATTCATCCAAATTCCTCACAGTAGGTGATCTTTGCTTCACGCTGTAATGTTTAATATTAGATATTTCTTCATAGTCTTAATGTAAAATTGCTTTCATTAATACAGCTATTCCTTCATGATTCCCCCAAATCTATATGGCACTGCCATCCTTTTAGTATTCCAGTTTATAAATTTTAAAGGCTTTTTTTTTTTTGAGACAGAGTCAGCTCACTGAAACCTCCATTTCCTGAGTTCAAACAATTCTCCTGCCTCAGTCTCCCCAGTAGCTGGGATTACAAGTGCTCACCACCATGCCCAGCTAATTTTTATAGTTTTAGTAGAAACTAATTTTTTTAGTTTCACCATGTTGGCCAGGTTGGTCTCTAACCCCTGACCTTGTGATCCACCTGCCTTAGCCTCCCAAAGTGCTGGGATTACAGGCATGAGCCACTGAGCCTGGCTTTAAAGTCATTTTTGACTGCATATTATTGTAACTCTACATCTCAGTTCATGAAAGTCAGTAATTAAAACATCTGAAATCACTAACATACAATTTTCCATCTAACTCCCATAAGCAGTGAAGAGAAAAATAAATTCAAAGAACAAAAACAGAATAAGTAATAGTTAACATTGGGACTAGGTCATTAAGAAAAACCATAGTAAGAAAAATAAGTAACCCCAGCTTAGCCCAGCTAACTGCAGCTGCAAACTTATATCACAGCCCACATTCCAGGCTAGTCATTAAAACCTGTATCTAGAGAAAGTAGAGGTAAAGCATTCGTAGCACAACTTCCTCTCTACTTAGATAAGCACACCGGAGCATCTTTAGGTCTGCAGTCTGCACATACTTCTGCAGTTCCTATTTTTCTGGTCTCCTTGGGTGTTCTCAACTATACAACCTCCTGCCTCAGCTACAAGGTTATAAGTTCAAATAACCAGGAAGTTCAAGATTGTAAAACTTCAATAACTGTCTTTGTCTGAAACCTCTTTCCTGCCTTGTTTTCCCACCTCAAGTTGTATAAAGCAATACGTTCTCTTTGTTCAGGGCTGGGGGCCATTATGGGCAGTGAAGCCATATCAGCCAGTGTTCCAATAACGAGGTTCTCTTGTGTCTCTTGGTCTCTCTTTTCTTCTCAGCTGGAATTTTCACAATAGCAGAACATAAATTGAGATAATTACTTGTTTTCATTTCTGGATAATAATAATAATAGCTTCTTGAGCGTCTCTCTTAGTTTTTTTCTCTTTTTAATTATTCATTCATATTACGGGTAGACTAATCTTCTCAAAACTAATTTTATCTTGACATGTAGTAGGAGAACAATGTAAACTTCTGTTCAGAAGCCTATAGTATCTTTATGTTGCCTATCACATTAAATTTAAATTCATCTGATTTGTGTGATTTTTCAAATAATTTGGTTCTAGATCATTTCTCTCAATTTGGCCCATTACTTAATCAGGAATTCTTTCATTAATTTAGTGAGTATAAATCCTAATTTGGTAAGTTCTGCTTTTTCAATGAGAATGTAAACTTATTGAGGGAAAGGATAATTCCTAATACTTCTCTTTCATTTTTCACAGAAATTACAGTAATTTCAAAAATGTAGTTTTTAAAATAATCATATTTATAAATGAACTTTAAAAAAATAAAGTCAGTTTTAAATGTTGCTAAAACATTTATTTCATATCAACTATAAGTCATGTAAAATAAGAAATTTGAAAGCAAAAAGTTTGTATGGTTCAAGAATTGTTATTACATCATTCATATTTTAATCTTTGTTCATAGTTGAAAAAAATAGCTCACCATGTTTTCTAAAAGACAAAATGCTTTTCTATTATAAATTGTTTATAGACTTGTTTTCAAACCTCTATCCACTGTCTTTATATGAAAACTGCTTTGTATATTTCACAATAGTTGTGGAAATTCCAATGTACAGCTTAAACCTTCTTTGATAATTGCCTACTGCATTGTCATTGCATATGTCAAGCTCCCTTACAGAGCGAGAATTTATTGGAACTTAAATAGTGTTAGTGTTGTTTTGTTTATTTATAACACATCTTGTTCAATCTACTTTCCAAAATACATTTTTTATAATGAAAACCAACTTCTGCTCACCTAAAAATAACATTATGTTTCATGTCACAAAACTGTCACAGCTTTTGACGTATACTTTCAGATTTTTAGGTTATATTTAGTATTATGTAGGGAAATGAATTTATTTGTTCAAAAGACATTAAGACTTTAAACTAATGGTGTTAAATCCATTGCTTTTATCCCACTTAAACTGTTTGTTTTTATTCTTCATTGTGCATTCAAGTAAATGCTATTTTGTTGACATTTTATACTTAACATATTGGAGATCAAGTTTTTTACTTTTATGCAGCAAATTTTTCATTTCTCCAGTACCTGGAAGTTTTCAGTCATACTGAAACAGCCTCATTGTCTGAGGTAAATACCAAGGTTCTTGGTCTTAATGGCCAAGGAAATCCAGGTCATGGACACCCACAAACACAGAGTGAGATTGGAGCAGAAGTTTAATATGCAAAAGGAAAGAACAGCTCTCTGTCACCGGGCGGGGTCCTGAGTGAGTTGCCAAGTTGTGGTAGAAAATCAGAGATTTAATACATGGGCTAGTGAGGTGGGGTGTCTTACTTTCCTAAGGCCTGAAGATTTAGCTGGGACCAGGTGTGTTACATGCAGAGAGCAGGGTTTTCTATCAGTTCTCATCCCATTCCTTGATTACTTAGGCAGACTCTTAGTTTCCACAGTGCTGTTTTGTTTTGCTTCTCTGAAAGGGAAAATTTCTGTATCTGTTCCCAGACATCTTCTGGCAGCTGCAGGGATTCCCTCCACGCTTCGGGAGTCTGCTTTTAGCTTCCCTATCTTAGTGTGCCTAAAGGAAAGGAGTGTGCTTATTAAGGCCCATTGTTCGTACTAGGGCCTATTTTATGAGTTTGGGGATTACCCAGGAGACTCCCCCAACCTCTTTCTGTGCCCAAGTTGTTTATCTGTGTTTTTACAGTCTGATCTTTCAGGTTTCTCTTTTTCAGAAGAGAAATGATTTCTTTGAACTGCATGAGGTTACAAAGGGAGCTATGCTCAGCTGCTTTTCGTTATAAAGAAAGTATTCTGCCAAGGACTCTCTTTCCCCTGTTTACCGAATAATTTATTTCTATCTGCTGTAACAAACTCCTCCCCTCAGCAATGAAATTCCTAACTGCTGTTAGGAGGTATTGGGCAAGAAATTCTTCGGGATACTTCCTTCTGGAGAGGGATGTGGTAAGGGAATAGCAGCTAGGGCTCCTCCTGGGTCAATCTAAGCATCCCTGGTAGAAGGGCAGTTTCATTTTCAGCTCCATTTGCAGGACCATTTGATGCTTAATGGTTTCTAGGTGAGAATAAATGAACTTTCCAAGGAGGTTTAGGATATAGGGTTTACAGGGAGGGGAGCATCAAACCCTGGGGTCTGTCGGGGGGGAAATAGGGGAGGGTCAGCAGGGGGTGGGGAGTTGGGGAGAGATAGCATGGTGAGAAATGCCAGATATAGGTGATGGGGAGGAAGGCAGCAAATCACACTGCCATGTGCATACCCATGCAACAATCTTCCATGTTCTTCACATGTACCCTGAAACCTAAAATGCAATAGAACCTAAAATGTAATAAAATACAATAAAATCATAGTTAAGACTACGATGATTAGTTGGGGCACAATAGGCCATAACCATGACAACACAGTTTGTTTGATATCTGTGAGCCATTTACATGCGTTGTGCTATTTTAAGTGAGTGTATGGGGCTTGGCTTTGTTCAGCTTTCTTGGTCTTACTTTCCCAAAAAGGAAAACCTTGGGATTATAGGCTACCTGGCAGAATTTGTAAGATAATTGGCCATAACTAGAATATTGTTTTAGATTTTTACATTACCCATCCCTTTATGTTTTATTTTAGCCACAGCTGGAGATTGGTGGTTGGCTTATAGGAATAAACATGGTTAGTTTAAAATGTAAGCAAGAATTTTAAAATGACTAATGAGACCAGAAGTCAATTACAGGTGTATAATAAATTTTCCAACATAATCTCTCTCTCTCTCTCTCTCTCTCTCTCTCTCCAGATCACATTTTTGTTAAAAACAACTTATAATAGGAGTGACCTCTTTGGAAAATAAACTTTAGTCTTATACTTGGCCTGATTAATTGCATAAAGTGAAGCAAGAGTAATCATCTCTATATAGGCCTTTTTGATTGGCTTTGATGGAACTCTGTGTTCCACAAGGAATTTCAGATAGGACTTTTTAAAACCAAGACCAGCGATGGGTTTGTACCTTCAAATACCTGTGAGTTGGGTAAACTTCTTTATTCTTGAGGCTTTACAAGTGTGGGGTTCCTAGGCCTATTAGAAAGTGACATCCATTACTAACCGCAGGTCAGTAATCGCATACAGAGACTGCGTAGACAGGTATGAGGCCAGTTTTCTAAGGGGCTTTGTTGGCTTTGCAAGTCAAGCTTGTTTCTTTAAAGGGAAACACACACTTCCACTGAAAACCTCCGTAAAACAAATAGTTTTTCCAATTATGTCTTGTTGCAAAAGAAAATGTATTCTTGTTTTACTGATGCAAACAACTATATAGTTGTAATTTAAGAATACTAAAAACTAATTTTCAGATTCTAGAGGAACTAGGCACAGAGAACAAATACATTTCAAATCTTGTCCACAGAAGGACATCTTGTTTATTTGTTTAAGTGTTTAAGAAAGTTTCCTTGACTTTGAGAAATAAAATAAGGATCAGCAGTGTTCCAAGCATAAACTAAGAATATTACTTTAGTTTTCTATTAGTTCAGTCCATTCTGTTAACTCTCATTCTGCTTAATATTCCTTGTGTCTCAGAGATCTCACTCATAGTGGGAGTTGAAAAATAGAAACACATGGACACAGAGAGGGTAACAACACACACTGGGTTTTTTTGGGGGTGGGATGCAAGGGGAGGGAGAGGATTAGTATAAAACCTAATGCATATGGGGGTTAAAACCTAGATGACTGGTGGATAGGTGCAGCAAACCACCTTGGCACATATATTCCTATGTAACAAACATGCACATTCTGCCCAAGTATCCCAGAACTTAAAGTAAAATAATAATAATAATAAAAGAAATTTGTATTTTACCATCATAAAAACCTCTTTGGCATTTTATGAGTCCTGTACATTTTTCTATTATCAGAAACCTGCATTGAAAAACACCTGTTTAAATTCCACAGCTTGATTATAAACAATATTTTGAAGAGAATTAAAACAAGACAAATTTCTGTAAATAACAAAATGTCTTGAGGGGTTACAGTCAAGAACATGATTGACAAATTTGGTTATTCTGACAAATTTGGTTATTCCCATAGCTTATAATAATTCAACATAAGAACCTTAATTGTGATTAATAGCACATAATCAGACACTAGAACCTTAGACAGCCCATACAGTTTTGGAACATGTGTTGATATTATTCCCTAAAATATAACCTGGAGAGTATTAAACACTATTTTGGCAATTTATTGTGCCTAAACATGTTAGATAATCCTGTTTACCTCTCTTCTGGATGCTCCAAGGGCTCTCTGCAGCACCTAAAAGCTAGGGGTCAGGAAAGATAACCCTGAAACTAAAATTTGATTTTGGAACATATCTATTAAATATGTTCAGAATTTAAAACACTTGATATTATGAAATAGAATTTTAGATTATTGTAAGTTATTTGTTTTGAATGAGGCAAAAATTTGAAAAAGCAAAAACCTTTTGTCATCATTACATGAAAATTCCATTCAAGAGAGAAATTTAAATTTTATGCATGCATTAGTTTGCTATTAATGTTAACCCTAATTTTAAATGAAATCTTATAGACAATCCTACTTAATCTTAACCAGTTTGATCATAAAGTGAGATTTTCATGAACCTTTTATAACCCTCTACAAATTTTGCTCAAGAGCAGATTGGCATCTTAAGACAACCTTGTTCTGCTTTTATTTTAGTGTTTAATTTACATAAAAAAATACCATTTTTAATTTAGTTAATATCTTCACACACAGAGTTTCTTTTGAAATATTTTTATAATCTTTTCACAATTTGATTAAATGTTCAACTTTATTTAATTTAAGACAGTCCTTTATTTCTAGACAAAATATACATTTCCATACCTTCTTATAATCTTTAAATAAAAACACCTTTTACTTTTTTTTATACACCTTGCATGTAGATTTATTTTTCAGCAATTTCAATTACATGCCATAATGGTAACTCTTAGCAATTTTTAACTTTAATATAAAATCTGGTAGGTTGTTTTAATTATGTGCTAGATGCAGATAAAATTTGACTGCTTTTAGCATAGTTAGGGGCAAGGTTACTTCCATATGTTCTCAGGCCTTGCCAATTGTGAAGCAGGCAAGTTGGTAGTTTTTAAAGGCTAAAGGAGAGTTTACAACCTTAAAACATTTAGCAAAGCTAGTATCTGGCATACATAATTTAGACCACATTTTTATGCCTTGAAGTCATTTGTATTTTTCCAATAATTCCTAAGACTTTTTATTTGTAAAGATTAAAGTCACATGAACTGAAAGGTACCACAACTTTTCCTTTCCCTTAAAAATATTTGATTTAAGTGTTTATTGTTCTTAAACCAATTAATTAGAGCTCCTTTTATAAGATGTTTCACACATAACACATATATAACCACACAGACAATCAGAAGAAGATTCAGTAATTATGAGTTTTTTTTCATTGTCTAGTTTCCCAATTGAATTATTAGGCTTCCTGGTGAGACCCTTTAAAAACAGGGCTAGGACTACAATTTCCAGGGCCTCATAAAAAGCATAGCTGGGAAGACAAAGACAGATTTTGAGAGGTAATTATTTACCTCTAATTCCAGGGGTTCCATGAGGAAAACAGATTTTTCCCAAAAATGGGATTTGTGGTGCCTTTTCTCTTTTCCCAAGGAGTCCCAGGCCATCAGAAGTCATTTTAGGGTCTTTAATCCATGCACCAAGAGTGGCAAGACACAGTGAAGAAAGTAATTTAGTAGACTGAGAAAGAAAACCTTTTCCAGGAAAACAAGATCTATGAAGAGAAAAATATAAAGGCCTTTTAAATATACCCATAGTTTGGATATCCACTTTCAATTAAGAAAGTGACCTTTCTTTAAGAAAATCATTTTTCATTAATTAAAACTTTACAGAGAATGCAAACAGTGATTCTTAGTATTTCTTTTACCAGTTTGCTCCACTACCTGCTCACAATTATGTTCAAGTTCTCCAGTTCTCTCTTGGAGGAATGTGTTTGGGCTCAGGTAAGGGCAGATTTTTAGTGGACTGTGTAGGGAATCCATGAGTCACACACATTGGTGCTCCAAAATGTAGGGATCCATGAGCCCCACATTGGGCACCACAATGTAGGGAGCCAGCCCTACATCAACCGTGGGTACCCCAAGTTCGGTTATGTATGACAAAGGAATGAGGAAAAGACAGATTAAGAGAAAAAATGGGACCAGGGGCCCATCACTTTATTACCCTGAAGGAAACAGTGAAGGCCCCATGCTCTGATCATCCACACTATTTATTGATTACAATCACTTTCATCTACATGGTAGGGGTGGAGTCATGGTGGAGTGAATCAGTGAGCTGGAAATGAATTGGTGGTGGGAACTGCTTTATCATATTAAGGGTTGATAACAGTGGCGGTTTGGGAGTTTCACAAAACAAGAACATGTGGTTACCTTTAGCTTATATCTATGTACAGCTGATGGAACTTGGGCCTTACAAGGAGCCTACAAGTCTGGCCACGCCATAGTGCTACAAAGGGGTTTTACTTCCTTGAGCACCATGTTTATGGTAATAGAGCCTAGGTCACCCTGCACTGGAACATGAGGCATGGAGAGGCCTTCCTCCTCGGAGGCCTCCTTCGGCCTTCTGCAGTTTGTCGTTCCTTGTTTATGTGTTACTCATAACCAACTTATGTAGGGACTCTGTAAGTCTTTTCTCCTTTGCAGCTTTTCTCAACAGACTGCAGATCCCTTTAGCAGAAAAGATTGATATTTGAGGAGGCAATTTTCTGTTAGCCAGAGCCTTTCGTTAGAGGACAGCAGTCCTGCTTTATTTACTGTGTGGGGTGCAAACAGTTAAGTGATTCCCCATGGTTAACCCAGTGGCCTCTGACACTAGCAAAGCCACCACTGTAACTGCCTGCAGGCAGGGTGACCATCCTTTAGCCACCAAGTTAAGTTCTTTGCTCAAGCAACCTAATAGCTATTAAGTCAGACCTCAAGCCTTTGTTTAAACTTCCAGGGCTATTTCTTTCCTTTCTGAGACAGAGACTGAAAGTTTTTCCTATGGGATTAAGGAAGGAGATCCTTAATCACCCTGAAGCCTCTTAAGCTTCTAAAACCACTTCGCCCTAGACTTCTGCATTGAATTTCAAAAGGAGAGGTAAAACCTGGCAGACTGGGCCACCCTTAATTCCACTCCTATAGATAGCAGGCATGATATTGGAGGAATCTTTCCAGATCCAGACCTTTTCACATGTAATTTCTAAGACTGTGAGCCTGTAAAAGGGGACAGAATTTTCTAGTTCTGGAGATCCCTTATTAGGGCATTCAGGCCCGCCGCAGGTCCCGACCGAATAAATCACCACTTTTTAGCTGGTTAAAGGCTTTTTGGGCCTAAGTTCCCCAAAAAGGGGTGGGGTAACTTTTAACTGTTTCAGTTTCTCTTATGAGGTAGTACAAAGGATGAGCCATTTCCCTGCACCCAGATACTCACAGTCTGCAATATACTGCAATCCCCCCAAAATCCTCTTAGTCCTCGTTTAGCTTCTCTTAGTGTGCCTAAAGGGAAAGAAATGTACTTATTAAGGCCCACTGTTTTTACTGGGGCCCATCTTATGAGTGTGAAGTTTGGTGATTACCCAGGAGACTCCCCCACTTCTTTCTGTGCCTGAGTATTTATCTAGGTTTTTACATTCTGATCTCACAGGTTGCTCTTTGTTAGAAGAAAGATGATTTCTTTGAACTGTAGGAGGTTAGAAATGAAACTATTTCTGGGCTGCTTTTTGTTAGAAGGAAAGTTTTCTACTAGGGACTCCCTTTACCCTGTCTACCCAAATAATTTCTATTTCCTGCAACAATACATTCCCCTCTTTCTACTCCAGATAATTTGCTAAATAATGTCTTTTTTAAAGATCATAATATTGAGTGAGAAATATATCTAATATTTGTGGTGGGTAGACATCATAAAATTCCAGAGTAACAGTTGAATATTAGTTGATATCTGGTCATTAAATTGACATAATAATCTGTTCCCTTCTGTAGAAGTCTGGAAACCTGAGATCTCCAAATCTATCAAGAAGTAACTGAAAGTTAGTGGTTCAATCCGTTTTGTTCTCCATTTCCTCATTTGTATAATTCAGTTATTGAAGTATCTCTTCGAAGTCCTGTTAGCACTGACACTGGCCATAATTCATTGGTTGGTGGAAATTCTGTGAGGTGCATCTCTGTAGCTGAATGATCATAGATAATCAGTATTTGAAATTCCACTACCAATATTACCTAAAAATGCAAGTTTGCATCAGATAATTACTTGACACCTTGCATACATATTTTATATTGGTAAATCAAAAGTATTATGACTTTTAATTATAGTACACTGATATATATTTCTTATATAAATATGGATTATTATAATTAGCATTTCTCCTTAAAATCATTTATTTTTTCTTTATTTTAATTTTTTTACTAATGTGAAACAAGAGATTCATTTTATCCTCTGAAAATAGAAAACATTTAGAAATTGGGAAAGAAACTGTGTTCCTTTGGCAAAATCCCCTGGGCTAAGATGCCAGACTTATTTTTCTTCATTGTTCAGTGTTAATTTGGTTCAGCTTTGTTTGCTGCCAGTGAAGTGTCATTTGAAATCCAGAAAACTAGAAAATAATTTCCATCCTAGTAACTCAGTATATTTGGCCCATGGGGAATTTTTGACTGCTGAATGTTTGATAATATATTTATTTACTTTAATTTATGATATAATCATTGGAAAATGCATTTTAATATAAAAAACATTGAACATATCTCTCTGAAATCTCCCATATAATGTTAAATGTTATACTTCCCTGATTAAGTCGGTTCTCACAAATTTATAGTTATCATTTATTATCTTCTCACGAGGAATTTAAAAAATATGAAAAATCTATCAACAAATCTATGCTTAAAAGAAGAAATGATTATATTTTCATAACTTTCTATTGAAATTGATGTGTCTAAATACATAATTATTTCACCATGGATTATACAATAGATTTTTATGGTGTACATTCAAAAGGAAATACTACTAGTAAAATTTTCTTCCATAACTATTTGGCATATGAAAAGAAAAAAAAATATTAGAGTGGTGTTACCACTAATGATCTGTTTGGTTAACTATCAAAAAAGAATAATTGTCTATTTTTGGCTTTTATTTCAGTTGCATGACATTTCCTTCAGACGTGGGTATGTATAAAAAAGGGTTTTAGAATAAGAAATATTTCTGAAGAAACAGTATTATTTAAATACATTTTTAAAGAAGAAAGTTTACAAGAATAAAAAGTGATAGCAGCTTTAAAAATCACTGCCCTGCTGTCATTATCCTAATTGCCACTATACTACTTTCTCTCTCCCATGCTACACAGCTAGTGATGCTTAGAGTCTGGTAGCAAGGCCTTAGATTGAAGTGGAATCTCAATGAGAGAGCTGGTGTATTAATTTTTTTTACTGGGCTTATTATCACTTTGGAACAAGTGAAGGGAAATTAATGATGAAAATCTAAAGAAATCAGATGGATTCCAAAAAGAACCTGGCCTGTGGATATCCTGGATTGCAACCCTCATACTGTGAGAGACTGCATCTTTTTCTTGAGTTCCTTATGGAGGACTAGCTGGTTTTCTGCACCAGAGGAGGTGTGGGAAAAAACACTGGGGTGTTGAGTTCTCTGTACCCTAAAAAGTAGAGTAACATGGAACTGAAAACTTGACTGTTGTTTCTTCTTAGGCAAGGAATACATTGTTTTGAACCTCTCTCATCACTGCAGTGTCACTGCAGTATTAGGAATGAGCTTTAGTGAGAAAGCAGAAGAAGATTTTATGTTGCTAAGGCATCCCATCAGATAGAAAAAGCAAAAGAAGGACACACACACATAAGACTGCTCTTAGGAGACAGATATTTTCAATAGAGTAACAGTTTTAATTTAACTTCAAAAAATTGTATTTTAAACAAAAACAATAAGCTGTGGCTTGATGATATTGATCACATTTGAGAAGTTCACAACCAATATTTGTTCAGTTACTGTTCTTTCCTATTATTTCCCTTCTATTGCAAATTCAATTAGATGAATGACAGACCATTAGTTCTTTTATTATTTTCTTTATTTCTTTTGATACTTATTTCTCTACTATCTTCTACTTCACTTGTCTTCTGTTTGTTATTCTACTTTTTTTTTTTTTGAGATGGAGTTTCACTGATGTTACCCAGACTGGAGTGCAATGGCACGATCTCGGCTCACCGCAACCTCCGCCTCCTGGGTTCAAGCAATTCTTCTGCCTCAGCCTCCCAAGTAACTGGGACTACAGGCGCGCACCACCATGCCCAGCTAATTTTTGCATTTTTAGTAGAGACGGGGTTTCACCTTGTTGACCAGGATGGTCTCGATCTCTTGACCTTGTGATCCACCCGCCTCGGCCTCCCAAAGTGCTGGGATTACAACCGTGAGCCACCACGCCTGGCCTGTTATTCTACTTTTAATTTACTCACTAAATGTTTAATTTCAGTTAGCCGTATTTCGCAGACTTAGCATTTCCAAGGTTTTCTATTTTTATAGATTCCAGTTTTCTGGTATGAATCTTCAATTTTTCCTTTTTCTCTTGAGTATATTAATCAGAGTAATTTGTAAGTTTGTATCTAAAATTCTTATACCTCCATCATCTCTGCTTTGTTTCTTTTGTCTGATATTTTTTTCTTTTTAATTTCTGTTATTTCTATTTCATCTTCTGGTATTCCTGGAAATTTGCTTTATATTTGGAAGAAAGATAAACTTTTCCTGGTCTAAAGAGGGATACATATTTCAGTCTTTGTGAAGGTTAGCCAATTTCCTTTTGGCTTTTCGATGGGCAATCCTACTGTATGCCTCTTTTCCTAACACACTTGCTAAGACATTTCTTTTGGCAATCAAGATGTTGGGTTGACAGGAGTCAGCACACTTTTCCTTTGAATAGCCAATTAATTAATATTGTAGGCTTTGTAGGTCAGACAGCACATACATAAATGTCAGTGTCTTTGTTCCAATAAAATTTGTATACAAAATCAGGTGTTGGGATAAATTTAACTTGGATGTCCCAAATTGTCGATATCTAATTTAGATCTTGAATATATGTTCCCTCAATTTTTTAGTCTTTTCCCCATGACTGTATGAAATTACTAACACCTCAAGAATAAAAACAGCATAGAAAGGCAGGCTCATTTTTCCACGTTTCCCTTTACCACAGGATCATTCTCCTCTAGTATTAAAATAATTTGTAGGCTTGTATTGAAATTATTTAGCCCCTAACCCCTTGAGACAACCATAAATTCTGAACAACAGTTTCTGCTTGTTTGCTAAGTTTTCCATTGTTATTAATCAACAAATATTTGGAAGGAAAAGAGGCAGAGAATGTCTGGCTCATGTCAATCCCTTGCTCTCCAAGATCCTGGCCCTATAAAATTCAGGCTTTCTTAATTGCACTCTATCACATTTAATGAGCAGCCTTTGGCATATCTTACAGTGGTTTTATTTCTTCTTGAAAGGATAAGTTGGTCTAATACAAGTAATCTATCATAAAGGGCAGCAAAAGTACCCAAAGGGAAAATTGAAATGTAATTTGTAGCATCTTGAGTAAATCAACAAAATATAGAAGTGAAAAACTGTAATAACAATGACATATATAAAAGCAAACACTGAATAAGAAAATAGAACTAAAATCAAATATATCTATAATTATGCCATATACTGAAAGCTGCTTAATCTTAATAATGCAAAAGAAAATATGAATAATAGAATGACATGCTGTGCTTTTGATAGGAAAATTAATACAATAAATTTGTCAGTTCTTTCTGAATTATATTATAAATTTAAAGTAATTTCCATTGGAATCACATGTGTTATTTCTTTGGTTGGGTAAAATTATCTCAAATTCCATTTGAAAAATAAATGCCTGAGAATATGCAGCACACTTACAACAAAGAAGAATGGTTATAGAATAATAGACTTACACTAAATGCAAAACCATCAGAATTTTAGTGTCACTACTATAAGAATAAAATAATCCAAGAGTGAAACAAATGGATTCTAATGCATGCATAGTTAATAATCTTATGTTTGACAGTGGTGTATTTTAATTTTATAGAAACATGACTGAATGAACAAATATTTTGATCAAAATAGCATTACAAGTGAGAGAAAATACAGATGATTATGCCATACTACTTATAAAAATATTTTAGGTAAAATGTAAACTAAGGGTAAAAATTAAGCATGTTAAAATAAGATGTAAGAGATTAAACAAACACACTGTTAGTTGGAAAACACTTAAAACCATGTCAGGAAACCTAGAAGCTATGAAAAAAAATAAAAGTGGACATATTTAACTATATAAAGTTTTGTTTTGTATGGATGTCTTCATCCTATGTTGCCTCGTCTGCTCTCAAGCATTCCTTCAGCTTTGGCCTCCTAAAGTGCCGGGATTACAAGTGAGCCACCACAGCCCGGCCTAAAGTTTTAAACATATGCTGATTCACAAAATATAGTATAAACAAAGTTAATATATCTATTATTAATTAGAATTAATATTTGCAACTAAGTTAATACCTGTAAGACTACAAGGTCATACATTCTGAAAACTTAAGGCAAATAAATAGCTTATTGTTATTGCATTTCAGTAAATGATATGTTCAATTTTTTCTTTCCCATTAGCAACAACTAATGTTGACAGAACAAAGGATAACATTAAAATATATTGCTAGTGGAAATATACATTTTACAGTACTTAGAAATCTCCTTGGTAAAATGCATTAAAATATAAACATATATTTAACATGTCTTCTGTGAATATATCCTATGGAACTACAAGCCTCAGTTATATACCTGCAAGGATGTTTATTGCAACTGTATTGCGGAAAACAAAATAAGATAGATATTAATCTGTAAGAAATTAATAAGTAAAATATAGAATATTTAAACTATGGAAAATATGAAGATATTAAAGAGAATACTCACTTGGAATTTCTTTCCTTTTGTTCTATTAAGTGAAAACTATAAGATACTGAGCAGAGTATATGTAATATGATAACTTTTTTAAAAGCAAATAAATATATTAAAAATATACTTACATCAGTAAATATAATATTTTGTATAATTTTCTTAGTGTGGAGAAACAATGGAGGTGAATATATATTAGTTTCTTTACATGCAGTTGGGACAAGGAGATGTGGCCCAGAAAGGGGAAATTCTCAATTTACTTAGCCCTTCCCAACAGAACTCAGCAATAAAGTCCCTGTTTTAAGAGATTTTAGAAAGTAAAATTCTAAATAGCTTGAAAGAAGATGAATAAGAGATCTTCACACATTGTTAGGTACAAGTTTCTCTGGAACATACAAAGAAGGATCCTTGGTGGTAGCAAAATTAGTCCCTTAACGACACTTCTTATAAACACTTCCTTAGAGCCTCGCTTCTCAAACTGTGACTTTTGTACCAGCAGCATTGACATTGTAAACAGGTGGCATGAGGAGACAGGGTTCAGATCCTTCCCCGATGGGATGTACCCTGAGGTTCTTGGCCTCCCTTGCCCCAGGAATGGGGAAAACGGCCCTGGCACCACAGTGAGCTTACCAGTCTAGTAAATATCAGACCCAAAGAGTTTTGCAGAGAGAGAAAGAGAAGTAGAGAGAGCTCTCACATTGTTGTGGAAGGGGATCCCAGAGAGGGAAATCCGCTTGGATAAGGTGCAGTGGAATTTTAACTTTGAAGTTATTACCACCCCGTTCATGTTTTTGTCCAATGAAAGGAGTTCTTTTAAGCTTCCTCTGGGGTGATTGATTTTTGACTCTGATTCCAGATTGGTTGCTTGATCCCATGGCATACCCCTCCTTCCAGAACTTTTAGCTTTCTGAACAAAGGAAGCTTACCTGGATTTTTACCTAGCTAGCAGAAGGGAACGTTAAAGAACTTTAGGTTCCCAGATGGGGAGGTGGATGGAGGCATGGCGCTGGGGAGGTGGATGGAGGCATGGCGCTGGGGAGGTGGATGGAGGCATGGCGCTGGGGAGGTGGATGGAGGCATGGCGCTGGGGAGGTGGATGGAGGCATGGCGCTGGGGAGGTGGATGGAGGCATGGCGCTGGGGAGGTGGATGGAGGCATGGCGCTGGGGAGGTGGATGGAGGCATGGCGCTGGGGAGGTGGATGGAGTCATGGCGCTGGGGAGGTGGATGGAGGCATGGCGCTGGGGAGGTGGATGGAGGCATGGCGCTGGGGAGGTGGATGGAGGCATGGCGCTGGGAAGTTATTGCCTTTGAAAACACTCTTCTCCTGAAACTGGGAAGATAAATTAACATACTCCCTCAACATTACCTGGGAACATGTTAGAGAGGCATATATCTGGCACATCTCAGAATTATTGTTCAGAATCTCCATTTTTACCAAGCTCCCCAAATAATTGGCATGTACACTAGCATATGAGGAGCAATGTCTGGTGGATGGCAGATGGACTAAAGTGAGAAGATGTATTTTTTACTATTTAAGTATTAGCATGTATAGAAAATTGTGACATGTTCTTATTTTTAAAAATTTGTATAATAGACAAATTCCATTTTAATAAAGACAACACAATGAATAAAACAAAGGTAACTGACAGATTTTCATGAGAAACTCACAAATAATTCATTATTAGACAATATAGATTACTTATCATTAAAGTTACTGGAGTTTAGTTATCTCAACTTCAATCGGAATCTTTTCCTTTTTTAAAAAATAACTTTTAGTTTTCTTTTTTTATTAAATAAAATAGAAATTACTGTTCTGGGGTTCATGTGAAGACCATGCATGATTGTTGCATAGGTACATACATAGCAACGTGGTTTGCTGCCTCCATCCCCTGTCACCTATATCTGGCATATCTCCCCGTGTTATCTCTCCCCAACTTCCTACCCCCGACTGTCTCTCTCCTAGTGCCCCCCTCCCACAGACCTCAGTGTGTGATGCTCCCTTCCCTGTGTTCATGTGTTCTCATTGTTCAACATCTGCCTATGAGTGAGAACATGAAGCGTTTGATTTTCTGTTATTTGGTCAGTTTGCTGAGAATGATGGTTTCCAGGTTCATCCATGTCCCTACAAAGGACATGAACTCATCATTTTTTATGGCTGCATAGTATTCCATGGTGTATATATGCCACATTTTCCTTATCCAGTCTACCAGTGATGGGCACTTAAGTTGGTTCCAAGTCTTTGCTATTGTACACACTGCTGAAATGAACATACATGTGCACGTGTCTTTATAATAGAACAATGTGTGATCCTTTGGATATATACCCAGTAATGGGATTGCTGGATCAAATGGAAATTCTATTGCTAGATCTTTGAGAAATCGCCACACTGTCTTCCACAATGGTTGAACTAATTTACACTCCCACCAACAGTGTAAAAGTGTTCCTATTTCTCCACATCCTCTCCAGCATCTGTTGTCTCCATATTTTTTAATGATTGCCATTCTAACTGGCATGAGATGGCATCTCAATGTAGTTTTGATTTGCATTTCTGTAATCACCAATGATGATGATCATTTTTTCATGTTTTTTGGCCTCATGTATGTCTTCTTTTGAAAAGTGTCTGTTCATATCCTTCACCCACTTTTGAATGAGTTTGTTTTTTTCTTGTAAATCTGTTTTAGTTCTTAGTAGATTCTGGATATAAGTTCTTTGTCAGATGGGTAGATTGCAAATTTTTTTTTTCTTCTCATTCTGTTGGTTGCTGGTTCACTCTAATGATTGTTTCTTGTGCTGTGAAGAAGGTCTGGAGTTTAATTAGATCCCATTTGTCTATTTGGGTTTTGTTGCCAATGCTTTTGTGTTTTAGTCATAAAGTCTTTGCCTATGCCTATGTCCTGAATGGTTTTGTCTAGATTTTCTTCTAGGGTTTTTATGGTGTTAGGTCTTATGTTTAAGTCTTTAATCCACCAGGAGTTAATTTTAGTGTAAGGTGTCAGGAAGGAGTCCAGTTTCTGCTTTCTGCACATCGCTAGCCCATTTTCCCAACACCATTTATTAAACAGAGAATCCTATCCTCATTGCTGATTTTTGCCCAGTTTATCAAAGATCAGATGGTTATAGATGTGTGACATTGCCTCTATTGTATTCCATTGGTCTATATCTCTGTTTTAGTACCAGGACCATGATGTTTTGATTTCTGTAGCCTTGTAGTATACTTTGAAGTCAGGTAGCATGATTCCTTCAGCTTTATTCTTTTTGGTTAGAATTGACTTGGCTACGTGAGCTCTTTTGATTCCATATGAAGTTTAAGATTTTTTTTCTAGTTTTGTGAACAGAATTGTAGGTAGCTTGATGGGGATAGTGTTGACTCTATAAATTACTTTGAGCAGTATGGCCATTTTTACAATAATAATTCTTCCTAACCATAAGCATGGAATGTTTCTCCATCTGTCTGTGTCCTCTCTTGTTTCCTTGAGCAGTGATTTGTAGTACTCCTAGAAGAGGTCCTTTACATCCTTCATTAGTTGTATTCCTAGGTATTTTATTCTCTTTGTAGCAATTGTGAATGGCAGTTCATTCTTGAATTGGCTTTCTTTATGTCTCTTCTTGGTGTATAGGAATGCTTGTGATTTTTGCACATTGATTTTGTATCCTGAGACATTGCTGACATTATTTATCAGTTTCAGGAGATTTGGGGCTGAGATGAGGGGGTCTTCTAAATATACAATCATGTTGTCTGCAAATAGAGACAATTTGACTTCCTCCTTTTCTAATTGAATAACCTTTATTTCTTTTTCTTTCCTGATCGCTCTGGTTAGAACTTTCAATACTATATTCAATAGGAGTGGTGAGAGAGGGCATCCTTGTGTAGTACCAGATTTCAAGTTTTGAAAGGGAATGCTTTCAATTTTTGCCCATGCAGTATGATATTGGCTGTGGGTTTGTCATAAATAGCTTTTGTTATTTTGATATACGTTCCATCAATACCTAGTTTATTGAGAGTTTTTAGCCTAAAGCGCTGTTGAATTTTGTCAAAGGCCTTCTCTGCATCTATTGAGATAATCATATGGTTTTTGTCTTTGCTTCTGTTTATGTGGTGAATGACATTTAAAGACTCACGTATGTTGAACCAGCCTTGCATCCCCGTGATGAAGCCTACTTGATCATGATGGATAAGCTTTTTGATGTACAGTTGCAATTGGTTTGCAGTATTTTATTGAAGATTTTTGCATCTATGCTCATTGGACTTAGGTTTTCTTTACTTGCTGAGTCTCTGTAGGGTTTTGGTATCAGGATGATATTGGTCTCATAAAATGATTTAGGAAGGACTCCCTTTTTTTTTATTATTTGTATTGTTTGGAATAGTTTCAGAAAGGGTGGTATCAGCTCCTCTTTGTATTTGTGGTAGAATTCAGCTGTGCACCCATCTGGACCTGGCCTTTTTTTGGTTGGTAGGATATTAATTACTGTCTCAAATTCAGCCCTTGTTATTGGTCTATACAGGGTTTTGACTTCTTCCTGGTTTAGTCTTCGGAGTGTGCAAGTGTCCAGGAATTTATACATTTCTTCCAGGTTTACTGGTTTATGTGCATAGAGTTTATAGTAATTTCTGATGGTGGTTTATATTTCTGTGGAATCTGTGGTGGTATCCCCTTTATCATTTTTAATTGCATCTATTTGATTATTCTTTTTTATCTTTTTTATTAATCTAGATAGTGGTCAATTTTCTTCATCTTTTCAAGAAATCAGCTCCTGCATTTATTGATTTTTTGAAGGGTTTTCTAAGTCTCTAGCTCCTTCATTTCTGCTCTGATCTTAGTTATTTCTTATCTCCTGTTAGCTTTTGAGTGTTTTTGATCTTCCTTCTCTAACTCTTTCCATTTCAATTATAGGTTGTTGATTTTAGATTTTTCCTTTATTCTCATGTGGGCATTTATTGCTATACATTTTTCTCTAGACACTACTTTAAATGTGTCCCAGAGATTCTGGTATGTTGTGTCTTTGTTCTTGTTGGTTTTGAAGAACATCTTTATTTCTGCCTTCATTTCTTTGTTTATCCAGTCAACATTCAACAACCGGTTGTTCAATTTCCATGAAGCTCTGTGGTTCTGAGTGAGTTTCTTAATTCTGAGTTCTAATTTGATTGACTGTGGTCTGAGAGACTGTTTGTTATGATTTCTGTTCTTTTGCAGTTGCTGAGGAGTGATTTATTTCCAATTATGTGGTCAGTTTTAGAGTAGGTGTCATGTGGTGCTGAGAATAATGTATATTCTGTTGATCTGGGGTAAAGAGGTCTGTTAATGTCTATTGGGTTTGCTTGGTCCAGGTCCAGTTCAAGTCCTGGATATCCTTGTTAATTTTCTGTCTCCTTGATCTAATATTGACAGTGGAGTTTTAAAGTCTCCCACTATTATTGCATGGGAGTCTAAGTCTCTTTGTAGATATTAAGAAGTTGCTTTATAAATCTGGGTTCCCCTTTATTGGGTGTGTATATATTTAGGATCATTAGCTCTTCTTTTTACATTGATCCTTTTACCATTATGTAATGCCCTTCCTTGTCTCTTTTGATCTTTGTTGGTTTAAAGTCTATTTTATCAGAGACTAGAATTGCAACTCCTGCTTTTTTTCTCTCTCTCTATTTGCTTGGTAAATCTTCCTCCATCCCTTTATTTTGAGCCTGTGTGTATTCTTTCATGTGAGATGGGTTTCCTGGATACAGCACATTGATGGGTTTTGACTTTTTATTCGATTTGCCAGTCTGGATCTTTTGATTGGGCCATTTAGCCCATTTACATTTAAGGTTAATATTGTTATGTGTGAATTTGATCATGCCGTTTTGATGCTAGCTGGTTGTTTTGCCCATTAGTTGATGCATTTTCTTCATTATAATGATGCTGTTTATCATTTGGTATGTTTTTGGAGTGCCTGATACTGGTAGATCCTTTCTATGTGTAGTGCTTCTTTCAGGAGCTCTTGTAAAGTAGGCCTGGTGGTGGTGAAATCTGAGCAATTGCTTGTTCATAAAAGATTTTATTTCCCCTTCACTTATGAAGCTCAGTTTGGCTGGATATGAAATTCTAGTTTGAAAGTTCTTTTCTTTAAGGATGTTGAATATTGGCCCCCACTCTCTTTTGGCTCATAGGGTTTCTGCTGAGAGATCCATTGTAAGTCTGATGGGCTTCCCTTTGTGGGTAACCCGACCTTTCCCTCTCTGGGTAACCTGACTTTTCCCTCTGGCTGCCCTGAGCATTTTTTCCTTCATTTTAACCCTGGCAAATCTGACAATTATGTGCCTTGTGGTTGCTCTTCTTGAGGAATCTCTTTGTGGTGTTCTCTGTATTTCCTGGACTTGAATATTGGCCTGCCAAGATAGGTTAGGGAAGTTCTCCTGGACAATGTCCTGAAGAGTGTTTTCCAGCTTGGATTCATTCTCTTCATCTCATTCAGGTACACCTATGAAATGTAGATTAGGTGTTTTCACATAATCCCATATTTCTTGGAGGCTTTGTTCATTTCCTTTTACTCTTTTTTCTCTAACCTTGCCTTCTCATTTTATTTCATTGAGAGATCTTCAATCTCTACTATCCTTTTTTTTCTGCTGGGTAGATTTAGCTATTGAAATTTTTGTATGCTTCACAAAGCTCTTGTGTTGTATTTTTCACTCCATCAATTCATCTATATTCCTCTCTAAGCTGTTTATTCTCAATAGCATTTTGTCAAACATTTTTTCAAGCTTTTTTACTTCTTTGTATTGGGTTAGAACCTGTTCTTTTAGTTCAGAGAACTTTGTTATTACTCACTTTCTGAAGTCCATTTCTGTCAATTCATCAGACTCATTCTCCATCCAGCCTTGTTCTCTTCCTGGTGAGGAGTTGTGATCCCTTGGAGGAGGAGAGGCATTCTGGGTTTTGGGTGTTTTCATTCTTTTTGTGCTGGCTTCTTCCATCTTTGTGGATTTATCTGCCTATGGTCTTTGTAGTTGGTGACTTTCAGATGGGGTCTCTTTGTGGATATCTTTTTTGTTGATGATGAAGTTTTTTTCTTAGTTTTCCTTCTAACAGTCAGGCCCCTCTGCTGTAGGACTGCTGGAGGTCCACTCCATACTCTGCTTGCCTAGGGATCACCTTCAGTGTCTGCAGAACAGTAAAGGTTGCTGCCCGTTTTTTCTTCTGTTATCTTTGTCCCAGAGGGATACCCTCCAGATGTCAGCCTGAGCTCTCCTTTATGAGGTGTCTCTTTGGATATAGAGGGATCAGGGAGCTGCTTGAGGAGACAGTCTGTTTCTTATAGGAGCTGAAGTGCTGAGCTGTGAGCTCCATTGTTCTGTTCAGAGCTGCTGGGCAGGTATGTTTAAGTCTGCTGCAGCGGATATCATTACCATTTTTTTTTCTTTTTTAAATTTTTATTGCATTATAGGTTTTGGGGTACATGTGCAGAACGTGCAAGATAGTGGCATAGGTACACACATGGCAGTGTGTTTTGCTGCCTTCCTCCCCTTCACCCACACTTGGTATTCATCCCCAGGCTATCCCCCCCAGTCCCCCCCACTGTCCCTCCCCCATTTCCCCCAACAGTCCCCAGTGTATAGTAGACCACCTCTCTGTGTCCATGTGTTCTCATTTTTTCTCACCCACCTATGAGTGAGTATATGCAGTATTTCTTTTTCTGTTCTTGTGTCAGTTTGCTGAGAATGATGTTCTCCAGATTCATCCATGTCCTTACAAAGGACACAAACTCATCATTTTTGATTGCTGCATAATATTCCATGGTGTATATGTGCCACATTTTCCCAGTCCAGTCTATCATCGCTGGGCATTTGGGTTGGTTCCAGGTCTTTGCTATTGTAAACAGTGCTGCAATGAACATTCGTGTGCATGTGTCCTTATAGTAGAACGATTTATAGACCTTTGTATATATACCCAGAAATGGGATTGCTGGGTCAAATGGAATATCTATTTCTAGGTCCTTGAGGAATCGCCACACTGTCTCCCACAATGGTTGAACTAATTTACACTCCCACCAACAGTGTAAGAGTGTGCCCATTTCTCCACATTCTCTCCAGCATCTGCTGTCTCCAGATTTTTTAATGATCGCCATTCTAACTGGTGTGAGATGATATCTCGATGTGGTTTTGATTTGCATCTCTCTAATGACCAATGATGATGAGCACTTTTTCATATGTTTGTTGGCCTCATAACTACCTTTTTTTTTTTCCCCCAAGTACGCTATCCCAGGAAGGTGGGGCTTTATTTAAAAGTTTCTGTTGTGCTCTTGCCTTTTTTCAAAAATTCCCTGTCCAGTGAGGAGGTAGCATAGTAACAGTCTGCCAGCAGAGTCATTGCTGAGCTGCCATGGGCTCTGCCCAGCTGCCGTGTGAACTTCCTTGCAGTTTTGTTTATAGGGGTATAGTTTGAACTGCCTTGGTAATGGTGGTCTGCCTCGGTAATGGAGGACTATCTTTGTAATGGTGGACTGCCTCAGTAATGGTGGATTGCCTGGGTAATGGCAGACTGCCTGGGTAATGGAAGACTGCCTCTGTAATGATGGACTACCTCAGTGATGGTGGACTACCTAAGTGATGGTGGACTGCCTTGGTAGTGGTGGACTGCCTCAGTAATGCCTGACTTACTTCCCCCCAAACAGCTGGAATGTCCAGGGTCCAGCTGTGCTTACTGTGAGTGTTTCAGATTACTGGTCTTTGTGGGGGTGGGACTGGCCAGGTTAGAACAACTGGCTCCCTGTTGCAGCCCCATTTTTTTTTTTTTTCAGTTGATCTGGTGACTCTGTCTCCCAGGTGTTCCAGGCACCAGTTGAAATGGCTTCCGGATTTGTGTGAGTTTTTGTGCAGAGACCCTCTGTGCTGACTGTTTCCATGCTGGAGACTCGTGGTGCTTTTCTGCCCAGGAATCTCCTGGTCTGTGGGCAGTAAAAATTCATTTTGAAATTCAGTGCTCACTCACCTTCTGCATTTTTGCTGGGAACTGGAATCCAGAACTGTTCATATTTGGCCATCTTGGATCTTCTTCTTGTTCATTAATCAAAGTTCAAGTTTATAGAATTTGGGCATTTTGAATTCAGAATTATTTTATTTCTTTTTTTTATTTTTTTTGGACACAGAGTCTCACTCTGTGGCTAGGCTGGAGTGCAGTGGCACAATCTCCACTCACTGCAACTTCTGCCTCCTTTGTACCTACAGTTGGAATCTTAGTGAAGTAAACCTATTTCATCAGACTGTCATAACAAAAAGTGTATGAAAAATAAATATTGAAAAGCTTTACATAAATATAATGGAATTGTTTCATTGTGGTTCTAGTTAATGCACATAAATGTTTCCTTTTCCTTTCAGCATTTTCTCAAATTAAAATTTCACAGAAGATCATGAACAAATTTTGTCAATAAAGAAAATTAAAGTCATAAAATCTTACGTACCTATTTATTGACACATATTTAACAGATTCTTAAAATTTTTCCTTCAATTCTGTTTCTGTTTGCCCCAAAATCTAGTTTTTATCATTTGCATTAACCTAAAACTCTGTTTATAAACATTCTGTAGTTTTTATAATTTAAAAAAAATGCATGAATACTAAATGAAATATAACACTATAAACTGGGTTATTTCAACAGAAAATATATGTAAAAGATAAAATAATCTTATCTGTGATTTTGAATGTGCCTCAAGAAAATATAAATTGCAAAATAAATTACAAAAAATAAATTATAGTGAAATGTATAATCTTTTAGTAGGTAGTAAATAAAATAATCTATAAGTTTTCAAATTATTAGCTAATCACAATGCTAGTCACATTGTAAAGATAGTTGTGTTGTATAAAGTTTCCTTTTGGTATTTCCTATATAGCAATATTCTCATTTCATATTTGGTGGACATAATATTTCAAATATTAAATAACTATCAAAAATTGATTTAAAATCATTTTAATAAACTGCAAAAATGTGAGCATGTAGTTACCAGTTTTGGGTTTTATTACATGAATAGCTATAGTATAAGCTGCTATGAGGCTGATCAAGAAAAAAGCAAAAGGAAAACAAAACAAAACAAAATTTAAGGAGTAGCATTAGAATAGCTATTATTGAAGAGACAAGTGGTTAAATAAAGAAACATCAATGCTAGTAACAGAAAAATAACTGCAAGCCTGGAGAGGGAGTAGACTCTATACAATATTTCAGGACAAGTAAAACAGTTAGTAAAATGAAGGAACTAGGGGAAATAATTAAAAAGTTCAGAGAATACTAGAATGTACAATGCAAGTACAGAATAAACCTGAGGGTAAAACTGATGTCTTCAATAAGAAGGCTGCTATGAAACTATAAATCACAAACCTAAAAGCTTTTTATTCATTCCAGTTAAAAAATAAAGCACATATGATAAAGACTGTTAATAAATATTGCAAAAATAAAATTTTACTCATGTGAGGTTCTAGACCTACTTTTTGTAACATAAAGCCTTCATTCCTATATTCATAAGGAAATTCATCTAGATCAGCCATCAGTTCTACCTTCAAACCAGCAGGATGGAGAACAGAAATTGAATGAAGAAAGCTGTGGCAATGGAATTAGCATTTCTGCTCTGTAGCTAGAATAGTACTTTCAGAGAGCCTTTCTCTCTCACTGTTTTTCTACAGTTTTGCAGGAACAATGGCAATGGAAAAGCATTCCTGTGGTTTGTTATTACGTTGTGCGGTACAAGGAAAAACCTAACCAGAGGTGAATTGGCAGCTATATATATTGAGTGGGTTAAATTATCATAGATATTTGCCTAATTCAAAGTTCAGAGCTTACAGATTTACCAAAAGGTTTGTAATTTTCATCATTGATAAATAATCTATATCTTTGTTTTTAATATCATTTCTTAGGTTAAATTTTTATTTCAGTATACTTCTGCTAAAGAAAAATTATATTCTTTGAAATTGAAAAGTTATTAAGGTATAAATTAATGCATTAGTAGAAAATAATATTCTACTACAAATAGTATATCAATTCTCTTAAAAGAGAGCTAAATATTTACAGAGAGCAGTGAAATTCAGAAGGATTCAAAGATGATGCTTAATCCAGAGAAAGAAGTCCTTTGTGAGATCGCACATGGATACCTTAGGCAATTATTGAATGATGAAAGAACTGCCACAGAAGGTCACTGAAAGAAATATAGAGTGTTTCATGGAAAACTTTATTTTATCTAGAATTTTGTATAGGACATTTTCATGCAGATGAAAATAAAATGCATGCCACTTACTTCTTTCTCCTGTTTCCTAAAGTAAAACAAAGACTTTTTTTTATAAGCCCAAGCTCTGACCCACAAATAATAAATTTTAGCTCATGCAAAGAATATAGCTTTTAAAATTATGTGAATTCTCTATCACAAGTTTAGCTTTATTACTTGGGCAAATTATTTAAATATTTTTTCAACCTGTTTTCCTATTGCTTATCAGCACCTAATCTTAAATCCCTCCAGCTTTTTTATTTTTATGATCTAGGAATACAACATTAAAATAAACTTCTAGTTTTCTCAGTATTTTGTAGGCTTTCTATAAGATTATTTTTATAAAGCAAAAATAATGATAAGTGAAAGATACATTTTTACAGGATATTCTGAATAAGGCACATTTGAGTCAATTTTAGAAGCACGTGTGAAACCTGTTAAAGAGGAAAATTTTATTTTGCAGGGACCACATGACTCAATAATAGGAGTCTAATTAGAGTTATAAAGGCCAAAATTCAAATCCTGAAGTTTCCAGATATTCTCTTTGCAAGGAGTAAGGTTGGAGAGAATAGAGCAAAGTGCTAAATATGGGCTCTGGAGCTTAACTACATATATTTAAAGTTATCATGTTATAATCCTTTCACAATAAGCAAGTTTATTTAACTTTTTCATGCCTCAGCTCACTCATGTGTAAAATGGGAGTTTTGATAAAGAGGTATTGAATCTGTGTATAGTGCTTAACATAGTGTCTAGCATTTGGAGGTTACTACTATCTTTATTTTTATTGCTAAACTACTGCCATAACATTGTAATGATAAAATACATTTGACAGTCAAAAGAAATATCAAACCATGGTGTAGGTGTTGTGAGAAAATTTAGTCCGGGTCCTTCTTTTTAGGTTTATGAAACTGTTTCTGAACTATAAAACCTCTTTTAGTAGTGTCTATTACACTGGTATAGGAGGACAGAAGACAAATGATCAGTTTTTATTATATATTTTTTAAGTGAAAAGTTTAGTTTTCAAAAGTCTGAAGAGACAAAGCGTTGAGCCCCTGGGCTTAGGGAAATAAACATATATTCTTGAGGTCACTTGGGAGAGGGAGAGTGTCAGCATTCTGGCAATAGTCTGGGGCCAGGGAGACCATGTATGGAAAGGAATTACCAAGGTACTTCAGCATCAGCAGTGCCTGATGTTCGGTTTATGTTGTGTTTGGATCCGTACTGTAATTATTATCTAGTATCTGTAGCTTTTGGTAAAAGACTGCTAGATATAATTGGCTTCTGTTGGTTGAGGTCTGAGGAATAAAAGAGGCCAGAAGGCCCCTTCTTATTCCAAACCCTACATTCTGCTCTTAACGTGGTAAAGCGAGTGCACAGAAGCACCTTGTAAGAATGAGAATGATCCTTACCCAGGCAGTTAAGATTTGAACTGAGTCAGCAATTTCCAATAATTGGTAAACTGCAGTTAGAAATTTAAATCTTTCTACCAGTTTTCATCAAGAGATTCCACCTTCAAATCTAGAGAAATATTTAGGAGATTGCTGAAGACTCAGGTATTTTATTTTGTTAATAAAGAAGAAGAACATTATTTTCTTTATGGGAAGAGAAAGGAAGTACATACAGTGTCTTGTAGGAAATATGCAAAAACTCTTCAAAAATGTACTGTTTTCATTAAAACAAACTACTTTCAGTATCAAATTTCTAAAACATCTACTCACTAAAATACAAGCCCCATGGAAAAAAATGTTCTCAGTTTTGTTTACTGCTAAAACTCTAATTTTAAAACATTCCCTGACATAAAGCATAGAAATTTATGCTTTAGCAGTTAAATATTTTCCAAATATTGAAGTTTTTAAGTAATTTATAGCACACTGATTTTTAAATTCATATTTCAGAAAGTACAGATTTACCTCTCTATAGGTCCTCATATTTTTAAGCTACACGTAATTAAATCACATTAAAATTGAGACAGTGCAATATTTCCAAACTATGCATCTTACAGGGATTAGTATCCAGAATGTGCAAAACACTTAATAAAGTAAGCAAACAAAAAATGAATAATCCCATTAAAAAGTGGATTAAGAACATAAATAGACACATTTCAAAACAAATGTCCATAAAAATGGACAACAAGCATATGAAAAAAAGTTCATTGCTGATCATCAGATAACTGCAAATTAAAACCATAATGACATATCTTATGTCAGTTAAAATGGTTATTATTAAAAAGACAAAAATAACAGATGTTGGTTAAGATGTGGAGAAAAGAGAATGCTTATACTGTGTTTGTGGGAATTTAAATTAGGATAACCTCTGTGGAAAATAGTATGGAGACTTCTCAAAGAACTTAAAGGAGAATTACCATTTGACCCAGCAATTCCATTACTGAGTATATGCTCAAAAGAAGTAATTATATCAAAAGGATATCTGAACTCATATGTTTATCATAGCAATATTCACAATAGCAAAGGTATGGAATCAACCTAAGTGTCCATCAATGGCAGACTGGATGAATAAACTATCACACACACACACACACACACACACACACACACACACACACACACACACACACGGATACCATTTAGCCATAAAAGGAGGGAAATCATATCTTTTGCGGCAATATGAATGGAACTGGAGGCCAATATTTTAAATGAAACAACTCAGAAACAGAAAGACAAATGCCACATTATTTCATTTATAAGTGGGAGATAGATAATGTGTACAGTTGAACATAGATTATGGAATGAGAGGAAATGGATACTCAGAAGGGTTGAGGGATGGTAAGGGGTGGATGATGGAGAATTACTTAAAGAATACAAAGTAAGTTATTTGGGCAATATATACACTAAAAGCCCTGACTTCACCACCATGCAATATATTCATGTAGCAAAATTACACTTGCACCCCTTAAATGAATACAAAGAAAACTCAAAAATAAATTTAAAAATTTGAGAGTACAGTTCTTAAAGAATATGCACAAATAATTTATTTAGGTTAAATATATTTTATGAAGCAAATAATTCAATTTTCTTTTGCATTTTTAACTGAATATTTGGATTTTATTTTAGTCTCTAAAATGTATCTTTTCATTTATTTTTCTCTGAAGACCTGGTGTTTCTTCCATGGTTAACTGAGCAGAAATTTAAAAACTTTATCAGAAAGCAACTACTAAATGAATGCTTTTTAGGGAAACTGGGTTGGTTCTTCTTTGGAGTTCAACCAGAATTAGTTAACACTAAGAAAATGAGACAATATTTTTGTTGTTCACACACCCCATTTGTCACAAGCAGTAAAACCTCACATTGGCTACAACAGCAGTTGGCCTGACATTTTCAGACCCAATATTCTCAGCTGCATGGTACTGCCCCCTGAAAAATGATGATAGAGCAATTATTGTTGTCTCTTTCTAGGATTAGAATTTTGAAGCGTAACCAGGAAGTATTTTCCCCATTTATATGCATGTTGATAATTAGGCTCAAGGAAATGAAGTGCATAGAATGGGAATTGAGATTTTGTTTTTTAATGTGAACTTGTTTAATATCAGCTTCCACTGTTCTCTGACAGATGGATTCTTTTTGGCAGATGATTATGCAAACTGTTCCTTTTGTGCCTATCTATATGAAATGTATTCTATAAACACATTGAAGCATCATGCTCCTCTGAGTCCTCAGTGCTTGGGAATGTATTAGCACTATGATGATTTGGATGACAGGATTCAAAAGCATCTGAGAGTGGAAACTGGGGGAATACTAGTGTGATTGCTTTGGTTCTCTCAAGGGCCCTGGGAGATAATAATGTGTGGTTCCATTGAAATTAGACATAGGACACTTTTATGTCAACGAAAAAGAAACAAACTCAGTGGAGTGGGGAAGATGATGCTATAAAAGCAACTCAGGATTGCAGCTCTCAGGGAAAACGCAGAGGGTGAGTTCACACCACATTTCCAGATGGATCTTTGTTTGCCCACAGAATGGGGAAATTCTCAGGTGTAGGAGAGACATGGGACACCAGTGCAGCTGTTTCAGCTGGCACAGCCATTTTGGCTGGCACCGCAGGGCAACATCACTCTGCACAAAACTCACTGGTCTGGGTGCCCTGTTAAACTGGCAATTTGAGAATGGGGAGGCAGATTAGCATATTCATCTGATTAAACAAGACTTGGAAAGTGAGACAGGCCAGGTGATTACTGAAAAGTGAACTGTGAGCTGGTGCAGTGGGTCGCTGCATGGGAAATCACACAGATCCCGGTGCCCTTTCAGCAGGTGACTGAAACATCTGGGAGAGAGTCAACCATTCAACTTAAAAAAAAAAAAGTGCTCTGAGGCAGGGAGCCAGGTGATCAGGCTCGATGAGTCCCACCCCCATAGGGACAAAGAAAATGGTGACTCAAAACGCTCAGGGTTGAGAGTTTCATGGCAGGCACAACTGAACCCAGGACAGTGCAGCTCGGTGGGGGAGAGGCATCCACCATTACTGAAACATCCTGCCCCTACTGAGGTACTCTCCATTGCTGATGCAGCCTGCTATTGCTGAGGCATCCTGCCATAACAGAGAGACTCTGCCAAGAGGGCGGAGCCCATGACAGCAGGGTGAAGCCCACAGCATCAGGGCAGAGCCCATGGCAACAGGGCAGAACCCACGATAGTAGGGTGGAGACCATGGCAACAGGGTGGACGCCACAGCAGAAGGGTGGAGCCTCGGTAGACAAATAGTGACTAAACTGCCTCCTAGCTGGGCAGGACAGTGCAATGGATACTGATAAATAAAGCCCTAACTCCCTGAGACAGAGCATATGAGGGGAAAAAAGGGGATGTATGAGTTCTGCTGCAGCAGACTTAAATGTACCTGCCTAGCAGCCCTGAATGAACAATGGAACTCACAGCTGAGCACTTGAGCCTCTATAAAGTACAGACCATCTCCTCAAGCAGCTCCCTGACCCCCATATACCTGAAGAGTCACCTCAAAAAGGACTGAGCAGACTGACATTTGGCAGGCTTCATTCTGGGACAAACATAGCAGAAGAAGAAACTGGTAGCATCCCTCACTGTTCAGCAGCTGCTACAGGTGTACCCCAGACAAGCAGGGCCTGGAGTGGACCTCAGCAGTCTTATAGCAGATGGTCTAGACTCTTAGAAGGAGAGCTAAGAAACAGAAATACTTCATCATCAACAATCTGGGGTCCTCCACTCAGAGACCCCATCGAAAAATCAGCAACTACTCAGATGACAGGTGGATAAATCTACAAAGATGGAAAGAAACCAGCGCAAAGAGGAAAACACCCAAAATCAGAACACCTCGCCTCCTACAAAGGACTAAAATACTTCACCAGCAAGGGAACAAAGCTGGATGGAGAATGAGTGTGATGAAATGATGAAATCAGACTTTAGAAGGTGGGTAATGAGAAACTTCCGTGAGCTAAAAGAACATGTTCTAAATCAATGCAAAGAAACTAAGAAACTTGAAAAAAGATTTGAAAAAAGGTTTGAGGAAATGATAGCAAGAATGGACAACTTAGAGAGGAATATGAATGAACTGAAGGAGCTGAAAAAGACAACACGAGAACTTCGCGAAGCATGCACAAGTTTCAACAGCCGAACTGACCAAGCAGAAGAAAGGATATCAGAAGTCAAAGATCAACTCATTGAAATAAAATGAGAAGCCAAGAATAGAGAAAAAAGTGCAAAAAGGAATGAACAAAGTCTCCAAGATATGTGGGACTATGTGAAGAGACCTACTCTACATTTGATAGGTGTACCAGAATGTGACGAAGAGAATGGATACAAGCTGGAAAATACTCTTCAGGATATTATCCAGGAAAATTTTCCCAACCTAGCAAGGCAGGCCATTATCCAAGTCCAGGAAATACAGAGAACACCACGAAGATACTCTGCAAGAAGAGCAACCCCAAGGCACATAATCATCAGATTCACCAGGGTAGAAATGAAGGAGAAAATGCTAAGGGTAGCCAGAAAGAAAAATAGGGTCACCCACAAAGGGAAGCCCATCAGACTCACAGCAGATCTCTCGGCAGAAACTCTACAAGCCAGAAGAGAGTGGGGGCCAACATTCAACATCTTTAAAGAAAAGCACTTTCAACCCAGAATTTCATATCCAGCCAAACTGAGCTTCATAAGTGAAGGAAAAATAAAATCCTTCTGCAAATAAGCAAGTACTCAGAGATTTTGTCACCACCAGGCCTGCTTTGCAAGAGCTCCTGAAAGAGGCACTACAAATAGAAAGGAACAACCAGTACCAGCCATTCTAAAAACATACCAAATGCTAAAGACCATCAACAAAATGAAGAATCTGCATCAACTAATGGGCAAAACAGCCAGCTAACATCAAAATGGCAGGATCAAATTCACACATAACAATATTAACCCTAAATGTAAATGGGCTAAATGCACCAATCAAAAGACACAGACTGGCAAATTGGATAAAAAGCTGAAACTCATCCATGTGCTGTATCCAGGAAACCCATCTCATATGCAAGGATACACAAGGCTCAAAATAAAGGGATAGAAGAAGATTTTCAAAGAAAATGGAGGGCAAAAAAAAGCAGGGGTTGCAATTCTCATCTCCAATAAAATGGACTTTAAAGCAACAAAGATCAAAAGAGACAAAGAAGGACATTACATAGTAGTCAAAGGATCAATACAACAAGAAGAGCTAACTATCCTAAATATATATGGACCCAATGCAGGAGCAGCCAGATATGTAATGCAAGTTCTTAATGACTTACAAAGAGACTTAGACATTCACACAATAATAGTGGGAGACTTTAACACTCCACTGTCAATATTAGACAGATCAACCAGACAGAAAATTAACAAGGATACCCAGAGATTGAACTCAGACCTGGAAAAAACAAACCTGATAGACATTTACAGAACTCTCCACCCCAAATCCACAGAATATACATTCTTCTCAGCACCACATAACACCTACTCCAAAATTGACCACATAATTGGAAGTAAAGCACTCCTCAGCAAATGCAAAACAACTGAAATCATAACAAACAGTCTCTTAGACCATAGTGCAATCAAGATAGAACTCAGAATTCAGAAACTAACTTAGAACTGCACAGCTTCATGGAAACTGAACAACTGGCTCTTGAAATTTGATTGGATAAACTAGGAAATGAAGGTGGAAATGAAGTTAGAAATAAAGAAGTTCTTTGAAACCAATGAGAACGAAGACACAACATACCAGCATCTTTGGGACACATTTAAAGCAGTATCTAGAGGAAAATATATAACTATAAGTGCCCGCATGAGAAGAGTGGAGAGATCCAAAATAGACACCCTAACATCAAAATGGAAAGAGATAGAGGAGCAAGATCAAAAAAACTCAAAACCTAGCAGAAGACAAGAAATAACTAAGATCAGAGCAGAACTGAAAGAGACAGAGATATGAAAAACCCTTCAAAAAATTAATATATTGAAGAGCTGGTTTTTTGAAAAGATCAACAAAATAGACAGACCACTAGCCAGACTGATAAGAAAAAAAAAAAAAAAAGAGAACAACCAAATAGATGCAATAAAAAACGATAAAGGGGAAATCACCACAGATTCCACAGAAATTCAACCATCATCAGAGAATACTACACACAACTCTAGCACATAAACTAGTAAACCAGGAAAAAATGGATAAATTCCTGGTTGCCTGTGTCCCCCCAAGCCTAAACCAGGAGGAAGCCGAAACTATGAATAAACCAATAAAAAGGTCTGAAGTCAAGGCAGCAATTAAGAGCCTACCACACAAAAAAAGGCCAGGTCTAGCTGGGTTCACAGCTGACTTCTATCAGACACACAAAGAGGAGCTGATACCATACCTTCTGAAAATATTCCAAATAATCCAAAATGAGGGAATCCATCCCAATTCATTTTATGAGACCAACATCATTCTGATACAAAAACCGTGTAGAGACTCAACAAGAAAAGAAAACTTCAGGCCAATATCCATGATGAACATAGATGCAAAAATCTTCAATAAAATATTGGCAAGCCAATTGCAACAGCACATCAAAGAGCTTATCCATCATGATTAAGTAGGATTCATCCCAGGGATGCAAGGCTGGTTCAACATACACAAGTCTATAAACATAATTCACCACATAAACGGAACCAAAAATCAAAAACCACATAATTATCTCAATTGATGCAGAGAAGGCTTTTGACAAAATTCAACAGCCCTTTATGCTAAAACCCTCAATAAACTCGGTATTGATGGAACGTATCTCAAAATAATAAAAGCTATTTATGAAAAACCAACAGCCAATATCATACTTAATGGGAAAAAAATGGAAACATTTTCTTCGAAAACTGGCACTAGACAAGGTTGCCCTCTCTCACCACTTCTATTCAATATAGTACTTGAAGTTCTAGCCAGAGCAATCAGGCAAGAAAAAGAAATAAAATGTATTCAAATAGGAAAGGAGGAAGCCAAATTGTCTCTATTTGCAGACAACATGATAGTATATCTACAAGACCCCATCACCTCAGCCCAAAAACTCCTGAAACTGATAAGCAACTTCAGCAAAGTCTCAGGATATAAAAATCAATGTGCAAAAATCACAAGCATTCCTATACACCAATAACAGACTTAAGGAGAACCAAATCAGGAACAAACTGCCATTCACAAATGCTGCAAAGAGAATAAAATACCTAGAAATACACCTTACAAGGAATGTAAGGGACTTCTTCAAGGAAAACTACAAACCACTGCTCAATGAAATAAGAGAGGACACAAACAGATGGAGAAACATTCTATGTTCATGGTTAGGAAGAATCAATATTGCAAAAATGGCTATACTGCCCAGAGTAATTTACAGAATGAATGCTATCCCCATCAAGCTACCATTGAATTTCTTCACAGAACTGGAGAAAACCACCACGAACTTCATATGGAACCAAAAGAGAGCCCGCATAGCCAAGTCAATTCTAAGCAAAAAAAACACAGTGGGAGGCATCACACTACCAGCCTTCAAACAATACTACAAGGCTACAGTAATCAAAACAGCATGGTACTGGTACCAAAACAGAGATGTAGACCAATGGAACAAAACAGGGGTATCAGAGGCAATAAAACATATCTACAACCATATAATCTTTGATAAACCAGACAAAAACAAGTAATGGGGAAAGGATTCCCTGTTTAATAAATGGTGATGGGAAAACTGTTTAGCCATGTGCAGAAAGCAGAAACTGAACCCCTTCCTGACACCTTACACTAAAATTAACTCCAGATGGATTAAAGACTTAAACATCAGACATGGCATCATAAAAACCCTAGAAGAAAATCTAGACAAAACCATTCAGGACATAGGAGTAGGCAAGGACTTTATGACCAAAACACCAAAAGCATTGGCAACAAAAGCCAAAATAGACAAATGGGACCTAATCAAACTCCACAGCTTCTTCACGGCAAAAGAAACAGTGACTAGAGTGAATCGGCAACCAAGAGAATGGGAAAAAAATCTTTGCAGTTTACCCATCTGACAAAAGGCTGATATCTAGAATTTACAAAGAACTCGTTTGATTTACAGGAAAAAAACAAGCAAGCCCATTCAAAAATGGGCAAAGGATATGAACAGACACTTTAAAAGAGAAGACATACATAAGGCCAACAAACACATGAAAAATTGCTCATGATAACTGGTCATTAGAGAGATGTAAATCAAAACCACATTGAGATACCATCTCACACCAGTTAAAATGGTGATCATTAAAAAAATCTGGAGACAACAGATGCTGGAGAGGATGCGGAGAAATGGGCACACTCTTACACTGTTGGTGTGAGTGTAAATTAGTTCAACCATTGTGGAAGACAGTGTGGTGATTCCTCAAGGACCTAGAAATAGAAATTCCATTTGACCCAGCAATCCCATTTCTGGGTATATATACAAAGGTCTATAAATTGTTCTACTATAAGGACACATGCACACGAATGTTCATTGCAGCACTGTTTACAATAGCAAAGACCTGGAACCAACTCAAATGCCCATCGATGATAGACTGGACTGGGAAAATGTGGCACATTACACCATGGAATATTATGCAGCAATCAAAAATGATACATTTTTGTCCTTTGTAAGGACATGGATGAATCTGGAGAACATCATTCTCAGCAAACTAACACAAGAACAGAAAACGAAATACCACAGATTCTCACTGATAGGCGGGTGAGAGAATTGAGAACACATGGACACAGGGAAGGGGTTACGACACACTGGGGTCTGTTGGGGGGAGTAGGGGAGGGACAGCTGGTGGGCGAGATGGGAGGGATAGCCTGGGGAGAAATGCCAAATGTGGGTGAAGAAGAGGAAGGCAGCAAAACACACTGCTATGTGTGTACCTATGCAACTATCTTGCACATTCTGCACATGTACCCCAAAACCTAAAATGCAATAAAAATTAAAAAAAAAAGATGATGATGCTTCCATTTAAAAATGTGCCATCGTCTATCTATGGTTCTATGTTAAAAAAAATGATATAACAGCTGAATCAATTGTACTTTTACAACCCAATGTTTTTGGTGATATTTTATGTTCTGGGGTACATGTGCGGATTGTGCAGCACTGTTACATAGGTATACACATGCCATGGTAGTTTGCTGCATCCAGGGTGGTTGGAGACAACCCAAATTTAATGGGTATTTTCTTGAAGAACTATTTCCCCTGGCAAAAAATAAATAAATAAGTAAAAACAAATAAATAAAATCTGTATTTTAGGAGAGAAAACTAGATTGCTTCAACTGAGCCACAGGTAATGTTAGTTAAGCACATCTAGCCATTTTCTTGGGCAGTATAAAAGTGCTACATTATATACTCATTAGATAAATAAAATGCTACTTTATACATCTGCTAGTCAGCCACTTACCTAAAATTCTGAAAGTTAGTCTCCCTGAGCTGGAGCCTTAAGACTTCCTTGTTATTCATTGATATTGTTAGGAACTTTGTAGAATAAAAAGGAGAAGGAGAGGCAAATTAAAAACTTCCTGATATCTATTTAATAAGGTTTTGATAAAGACACACAGGGCACTAGTGGAACTAAAGAGAAGAAAGGAGTATGTCTTCTAGATCTTATAGGCATGGCATTTTCTCTCTAAAAGTTAGATTAATAAAAACAACTATGATCTTTTATTTTCCAATGACTAAATCCATACATTGGAAAAGGTGACAGCAAGAGTGCTCTGAATTATGTAAAAAGAAGTGGAGGAAAGCATTTGTGTTTTTTTCTGTGTGTGTGTGTGTGTGTGTGTGTGTGTGTGTGTGTGTGTGTGTGTGTAAAACTGTAATTTAACTCAAATATGTGAGATTAGAGAGGCAGGCAGGTCATGGTGACTCATGCCTATAATCCTAGCATTTTGGAAGGCTGAAGCAATCAGATAATTTGAGCTCAGGAGTTCAAAACCAACCCAGGCAACATAGTGAGACCTTATTTCTACAATATGAACAAACAAGCAAGCAAACAACAACAACAAAAAGCAATAAACCAGACATGGTGGCACACATCTGTAATTTGTAGGCACTTCGTAGGCTGAGTTGGGAGAATCTCTTGAGCCTGGGAGGTCAAAGTTGCAGTGAGTGAGGATGGTGCCACTGCAATCCATGAAAGATACTCTAACTGCAGTCACAGATTTTGTGTGTGTGTGTGTGTGTGTGTGATTGAACTGGAGATTTTGATGTTGATTTTTTCTAATTTCTTATAACACATTTAATCAGGTCAAATCAAATTACATTGGTTTGTGATCAACTGACCAACACTGCAACTATCTGGATATTTGGTTTGTAGGTGTAAGATATCATTGTAATTGGTCAGTTATGAAGATTTGAGTCATTTATAGTCTAGTTTCTTAATTTGATGACTCAGTATTTGAGAAATAATAAGAAAGGATTTAGGAATACAGAAGATGGACCTATAAGATTCTAGTATTCTCTGTTTCTATTACCACATAATCAGATCCCCTTTGATAGTAAAGTTATTAGAACAGAATTAATAATTCATTCATTCAATAAATATGTACTAAGAGCATGTATATTGAGATATTACTCTAAGTGAAAGTAATATAGCAGATAATAAGTCAAACCATTTCCCTTCATTTATAGTACTTGTGTTCTGATTATGGCAGGAGTGGGTATATACAGATAATAAAGACTTAACAAAACAAACACAAAACAAAAGATGTCATTGGCTCAAGAGTATAAAGATACCTAAGACTGAGTATGCACTCTTGTGATATTTAATTTAAATGAGTACTAAATAGTGAGCAAAACTAGCTCTTCAAAATTTTTGTGAAGATAATTCCACATGGAGAGAGTAGAAACATTCTACTGTGAAAATACTCAGGGATTTGAATTATCTATTTCTGGGTAATAATGGCAAAACATATTGGCTTGAAATATAAACTTTATTTTGCTCTTGACTTTGTGGATGAAGAATGTAGGATGAACTGTATGGTTTGCAAGTCTTTGCTCTAGGTGCTATCAACTATGGTGACTCAACTACTCACATATCTATCTGACAAATTGGTGCTTGTTGAGAGTTTTTATCTTAGCTATGGCTGTCGGCTTGGGGCCTCAATTATTCCTCATGTGGGTTTACCTCAGCTCTCTCACAAGATGGTAGCTGGCACATGAGTGTGAGCATTTCAAGAGACAGTAATTGAAAATTTTCAGCCTCTTAATCTGTCACTTATACTATACTCAAGTAGTCATAGAGTCCACAGATTCAAGGAAAGTGGGTATGGACTCCAACTCTCAATGAGAGAAGTGTAAAGAATCCATGATCATCTTTGACCTGTCACAGTAAACCTCTGGCCAAAAGCTCTTTACAATATTTCCACATGAAAAATACCCTTGCCCCCTCTCAAGACCCTAGAAATTTTAGGCCAATATAGAATTAGCTTCAAGATCAGGATTCATAATATAAATCAGGTTTAGGTGTTGAGGAGGTTGCTCATAAGGAGAAGCAAGTCAACACTGGATGCTCAGCCAGGCTAGTTTCCATGAGGCAGCTATGGCTTTCTAACAGCATGATGACTGACTTCCAAAACTGAGTGTTCCAAGAAACATGAAGTGGAAGCTGCCAGTCTCTAAAGGTTTAGGGGCAGAAACAGGTACACACACACACACACACACACACAGACACACACACACACACACACGAGAGAGAGAGAGAGAGAGAGAGAGAGAGAGAGAGAGAAAGAAATCCTCTAATACATTGTATTAGTCAGAGCAGTCACAGAGCCCACCCACTTGATGGGATGATATCAATAAATTTGTGATTTTCTTTAATTCTCACATCTGGTATATCCAAAGAGCAGAAAAATGAATGTTTAGTCTGTATCTCTTACTGTCCTTTGTGTACTTCTAATTTAAAATCAAATTCTTTAAATAAATAAAAGATATAGATAGTGCTCTAAATGGTATATTTGACTACAAAATATCTATAGAAGTTATAAAATTACTTAACTATGATAAGTCCATTTGGGGTATCAGTCAAGTCAATGGGCACAGAAGTCTTACTTTTAGAGTGCAATGAGAGAAGTATAGTGGCCCAAAGTAGTCAGAAGCATGAGGAGCAAGAGTGTGATTAAGAACTCAGTACCAAACTGCAGATGAAATTAGAGGTATCTGAGGTGAAAATCCATTGGTGGAGGATGACAAGAGGACCACAAATTGAGCAAAACATTAAAATTTCAAAATCAAGTTCAACTAAAAGAAAACAAGAAGTGGGAACAAGGGGAACAGGAAAGTAAGATAATTTAAATTCATTGTCATAAGCAAGACTTAGTAATAGCTTCCTAATACTGCCTTCTAGTGTTACTATAAATGGTTAGGTTTAAAAGTACATAGGTAGGAAAAAAATTAATGATTTATTTCCTCTGGAAATAAAAAAATAGATAATTATATATTGTTTAGAGTAAAATATTAAACAACATATGGAAAGTATGGGTTACCAAGCTCTAAAATATTGACAAGTTCTTTAGGGGATCCAATGGGGACCTGATTTGGTAATTTGGAGGATACCCTTTAAACTAAACTTACGGAATTTCACTGATGATTCTTTTTCTTAATGCATAAGTTAACATTGGGAAAAAACCCACAACCACCAATCACAGTGAATAGAATAATCTATTTTCAAAGTGGGCATGGTCAAGATGATTTTAATTGCTTAGTGTTTTTTTTTTTTTTTTTTTTTTTTTCTGCACATGAACAAAGAATCCACTTGGTGCTAACTCCTAGTCCTATGGCAAGACAACTGTTTTCTTTCTTTTTGAAACTTTCCTTTGTGTCTCTCCATTTCTTTTAAGGTGAATTAGAGCATCTTCAATGTTCCTTTAGTCATCTTATGTCTAATATTATGACTTTTCAATTGTACTTAAGAATTATACATAATTGTTTTATTTCATTATTGTGAAAATGTCAGCACAGTAACTGTTTCTAATTGCTATAGATCTGTTCTGTTCAATGTGGTAGCCATGAGATACACAAAGAAGTTATTTAAATTTAAATATAAGGTGCTATTTAAACTTGCATTAAATTAAAATAAATTTCCTCAGTTGCACCAGCCACATCTCTGGTACACAATAGTCATGTGTGGCTAGTGGCTTCCACTTTGGAAGGCATAGATATAAAACACATCTATTGTTGCAATGAATCTGTTGGACTCTGCTACACAAAATTTTTCATAATTTTTATAGAACGAAAGAAAAATATGACTCAACAGTGTTGCAGGAATTTGACTTCATGTAGGAAATTGTGAAAACAGGCATAAACATATATTTAAGTACACACACATTCATACTAAATTTCAGTTTTCCTGGCATGGTATTGTACTAAAATATAAATAAAATTTGAAATATAAATATAATCAACATAAATTAATTCATGAAATCTAAATTAGAACCTATGCATGCTAAATAAAAGCATTCCATTTCACAGAAATGGGTAATGACCACATTTAGCAATCAATTCTATTTACTTCAAATGTTGTTTGGACAGTCTAGCTTGGTTATTCACTATGATTAACTGGTGTGCTTTTTAATGGTTCATACTGAGGATCCACACTAGGGAAATGGAATGGCTAAGAGAGTGAATCTGTATAAATCTGCACCAAACCAAACCTGAATTTATGTCGCACTAAAAGGTGCCTTGATACATGTTTAAATTTATTTTTTAAAAAAATCTTAAGCTGTAGAATCCTTTCAAAAGGTAATCTGAGAGACAATGATATAATGAAAATTGGTCAGAGTTACAAAAGAGCTTTTCACACACAGAGATCTAGGTCATATGAAAAATAGCTAGATATCAGCAATTAAAGGGAAATTGTTTTCTGATGGTTTTATTTTTAGCTCTTCGGAAAACTATAGAGCTGATCTCATAAGTTGTTCCTTTTTAAATTTTTTTAATTGCATTTTAGGTTTTGGGGTACATGTGAAGAACATGCAAGATAGTTGCATAGGTACACATGTAGCAGTGTGATTTGCTGCCTTCCTTCCCATCACCTATATTTCGCATTTCTCCCCATGCTATCTCTCCCCAACTCCCCACCCCTTGCTGTCCCTCCCCTATTCACCCCAATAGACCCCAGTGTGTAGTGCTCTCCTCCCTGTGTCCATGTGTTCTCATTGTTTGACACCCACCTATGAGTGAGAACATGCAGTATTTCATTTTCTGTTCTTGTGTCAGTTTCCTGAGAATGATGGTCTCCAAGTTTATCCATGTCCCTACAAAAGATTCAAACTCATTGTTTTTGATGGCTGCATAGTATTCCATGGTGTATATGTGCCATATTTTCCCTGTCCAGTCTATCATCAATGGACATTTTGGGTTGGTTCCAGGTCTTTGCTATTATAAGCAGTGCTGCAATGAACATTCGTGTGTATGTATCCTTATAGTAGAATAATTTATAATCCTATGGATATATACCCAGTAATGGGATTGCTGGGTCAAATGGAATTTCTATTTCTATGTCCTTGAGGAATCGCCACATTGTATTCCACAATGGTTGAACTAATTTACACTCCCACCAACAGTGTAAAAGTGTTCCTATTTCTCCACATCCTCTCTAGCATCTATTGTCTCCAGATTTTTTAATGATCGCCATTCTAACTGGCATGAGATGGTATCTCAATGTAGTTTTGATTTGCATTTCTCTAATGACCAGTGATGAGATAATGAGCATTTTTTCATGTTTGTCGGCCTCATGGATGTCTTCTTTTGTAAAGTATCTGCTCATATCCTTTGCCCACTTTTGAATGGGCTTGTTTGTTTTTTTCTTGTAAATCTGTTTTAATTCTTTATAAATTCTGGATATCAGCCCTTTTTCAGATGGGTAAACTGCAAAGATTTTTTCCCATTCTGTTGGTTCCCAATTCACTCTAATGACTGTTTCTTTTGCCTTGCAGAAGCTGTGGAGTCTGATTAGGTCCCATTTGTCTATTTTGGCTTTTGTTTCCAATGCTTTTGGTGTTTTAGTCATGAAGTCCTTGCCTACTCCTATGTCCTGAATGGTTTTGCCTAGATTTCCTTCTAGGGTTTTTATGGTGTTAGGTCTTATGTTCAAGTATTTAATCCATCTGGAATTAATTTTAGTGTAAGGTGTCAGGAAGGGGTCCAGTTTCTGCTTTCTGCACATGGCTATCCAGTTTTTCCAACACCATTTATTAAACAGGGAATTCTTTCCCAATTGCTTGTTTTTGTTAGGTTTGTCAAAAATCAGATGGTTGTAGATATGTTGTGTTGCCTCCAAGGTCTCTGTTCTGTTCCATTGGTCTATATATCTGTTTTGGTACCAGTATTATGCTGATGCTTTCTCATCTCTGCTGTTCTTTTATAAATATTCTGAAGACAGCATACTTCTGGTTATATAAATAAAAATTTATTCTCTCTGGTTACAATGATTATGCAGACAGAGTTTATTGCTTTTGCTTATACCTGACGGAAATCCATATATTCAAATATTTATTTTACTTCATATATTCTCCACCCTTACTGACTTTTTTTAGACTTCTATTAGCATAGCTGTACCTATTTTGGGGATATTTATGATCTTTTGATATGGATATACAACATGTAAAAAATCAAGGCAATCAGGATATCAATTACTTCAAATATTTGTCTTTTCTATCCGACCATTATAATTATACTTTCTAGCTATTTTAAAATATACAATAAATTATTACTAACTATAATTCCCCTTTATTTCATCTGTATAATTTCATTTTTATGCCCCTTAACCAGTTCTCTTTAACCCTTTTTGTCTTTTAATTCTACATCCCATAACCTGTCTCCTTTTCCAATGCTCTTTTCTATCTATTCCTATAAACAGTAGGCCTTTCGTTTGGAACTACAGTGTGGTCTTTAGCCATGCTGAAGTCCTTTAAGATAATCAGATGGGAGTTTTTGCGTGATGGAATAATGGCTCCTGGTATATAAAGGAAAGAAAGTCCACGTATTATAGCTTATCTGAACATAAAATCAAAGGTCTATCTTTTGGGAACAACAGTATTCCTAGTGAAAACAGAAACAAGCATTTTAAAAATTATTTGTAGCATGACTATTATATGTTAAAACTTTATCTTGTTAAAAATTTTAATCTGCCCAAGTATTATTAAAATATTTTAATTTGGTCATGACTTTTGGTCAATTTTGTATTATTCTTTGTATTATATACTATATTATATTTGTCTAGAATTTTAGAATTTGACCCACTTTTGTTCCTTCTCACTTACTTCTATATAGATAAAATCAGAATCTGCATGTATCATTGATATCATCATAAATTTTAATTGGTTTTGGCCATCAAATCTGATTTTGATCACAGATGGAATGACTCAAGTATAAAACCCTTTTGGCTATAATAGTAATTTTCCTTCGCATGCTGACCTAGCTAAAAATTTTTCAATGTCAATTTCTATTATAGCAGTTTTTGAAGCATAGGTAACTGGACATTTGGATGATGAAGAGTTATCTTTCAGAAATATAAGAGGTCTTATGGGATAGGGATCCTATGAACCTGTTGATATTTGAAGATAGCAGAGGAACTCTTTGACTCTATTTTCAAGCAGTTCCAATGATATTTATGTAGCACAAGTATATGAGCATATCACTACTAATCTGATTTCATATTTCCATGTACTAGCACCCCTGGCATAAGTTTCAAGTTCCACAGCATGGTTTACAAGTTTTGAATACATCCTATGATTATTTCTCCAAATTTATCTCCATCCACTTCCTGCCTCTCATATGCTGCTCCTAATAAGCAACCTATCATTCTATCATAAGTAACCTGCTGTCCTCCTAATCATCATACTCTTCTTCTTAGGTGTTCACATGTACACTTTACCCACTGCCTTGATATCATAGAATATCCCTTCTATATTCCTAGCAGTCACTTAGCTTCTCTTCTTTTGTTTGACTTTAAGTATCTGCTCAGCCCATTTTTTCCCTGTGAAGTTTTTGACTATTTTTTGCTCCATACACAGCCAAATAACTAGAGTCCTTCCTTCATGAACTTGGGGTAGATAGAGAAAGGAAGAAAAATTGTAATTTTTTTCAACAAGAAAGAAAATAAAAAATTATATTATTGCATCTGGATAATGTATGATTTCCACTAAGTATTTTGGTCATGGAATATCTATGAGGCCCTCTTTTTAAAATCCCTCCAAATGACTTGTTTCCCTCTAGAGAAGAAGCCATTACATTTTATTTTGGTAGATATAGAGACACATTTTGCATGTCCCCATTTAAAGAATAACTTATTGTCAAGCTTCAGGGAGTGTGTTAGTATATAGCCTTTATTTGTGAGCTTCTTCAGGTTCTGCCTTAGCTGTAGAAATTCACCTTTCCTGAGGTTGTAACTTTTCCTGTGCAGTTTGTCTGTTGACTGTCTGTGGTAGGACTTAAAGGCCTAGCTATTTACTTAAACAAAGAAAGAAAGAAAGAGAAACATTGGTATAAAGGAAAAGAGATAACCAGATTACAAGATTTAGGACAAAAAGGTCTGGAGTTAGAGGTATATATCAATGGATATATGGGAGCAGCTGCAATGTGAGAGAATCTTTGTGTTACATATTAGTTAGTGTCTACCAGAAAGCATCTACTGCATAAGAGGCCATGCACAGCAAAGTGGACAAAATAGGTCCATTAGATAATATCAACTTGTGTATGTCATAGACTCTTCTAGTACCAACACAATGAACATTTGCATGAAGTTGACACAATGGTTGTTATGGAAGCTGCGCATAAACCAAATAACACATACTCCATTAAGTTTGCTCTACAAGGATCCACCATCAGATACCGGTGCTGAGCCCCTGATAGAGACCCTCTCTCAAGGAGACAAAGCAGCCATTTGGCGTCAAGTTAACTATATTTTTCTCATTGCATTCTAGAAGGGTCAGTGGTTCATCAGAAAAGCAGACACATATTCTGGGTACATGTTTACCTTTCCTGCCCTCAAGGTCTTAGCTAACACTACTATTTGAGGGTTTACAGGCTGTTCACATACCTGGTACTGGATCCCACATAATTTCATGTGACATAGGTGACTCACTTTATACAAAGCAGGTCTAGGAATTTAAGCCCTCATATACCATAATATCCAAGCTGTCAGCATGATAGAACATTTGAAAGGCTTGCTGAAGACTCAGCTGAAGGGGAAGCCAGAGTGCAATATGCTTCAACTATGGAATGTCATATATTAATATGTAGTATAGGCATTTAGTTGAAAATCGTTATTTGGCTCTGTGATTGCAATAGGAAGAATATGTGGTTCCAGGGACCAGGAATGAAAATAACAGTGTTCCCTCTACCTTTACTCTCAGTAATTCACTGTGTGATGTTAATGATAAATTAGATGTTGTGAACATGAGAAGGAGAATGCTTTCTCCAGGCAACACAGCAAGAATCCCATTGAATAAGTAAGATTGTCACCTATTCACTTACAGCTCCTGTATTCAGGGATCAAGAGGCAAGAAAAGGAATTACTATATTTACAGAGGTAATTGACCCAGATAATTGGAAGGAAGTAGGCTACAAAGGGACAACAAAAAGTATTTCTTCAGCAGCTTGCATCTAGTGACTGACTGAGGCTGAAAATAAAGACGTATTTCACCCCCATGTGGGACACTTCAATGCTCAATACTTGCTCCAATGCTCTCTACTGATTTAGCAACGTTTTTAGTTGGTCTCTACTTGCAGCTCAATTCCTTCCCCTGCCAATCCTGTTAACTTCCTTTTTGTTTCACAAAGTCTGGCCCCTAATATATAGCTTGCATCCCAAATTCCGTGTTAGTGTCTGCACCTGGACAATCCAATTTGTGACAATACTGCAGTAGTGCCTTTTGTAGAAAGGATACTTTTGGAGATGTGAAGTTGAATCAAGATTACCATGTTATCTACTAGTAATGTGGTAAATATAACAATATTAACATGTTATTTACAGAATCATCACATGTGGCACTTCACATGTTCTCAATAAAGAAAAAAGTAAACATGCAAGAAAGTTAGAAATATGTATGTGCTACAGAGTAATGCTTAAATTATATTTCTAAGAAAGTTATAGTTCAAAAAGAAAATTATTTTAGTGACAAGGTAACAATACTACATAATTTGTTCTATATATACATGAAATTACTCCATGATTTTCTTGAATCTATAATGTGATTAGATAAACAATAGATATTTCTAAAATGTCATGATGCCTTCCTTTGTAATAATACTGTTGTTTTCTTTGAGATCATTGATATTTCTAAATAATTAGGAGAAGGGAGTATCTAAAATTAATCCACAAATGGAAGAAGAAGTGGTAAGGTCACTCTAGATTTCTGCGTTTTTAATTTTTAAGTTTTCTTAAATGTGGGGCTCATATTACAGCAAAAAAACCAGCATATCCTATTATTGTCAGCAAACACAAATTTTTGCTTTAGATTTGAATTTCATTTTAATGTAATTCTTCATGGTGTAACAAAATTTCTTCATAGTAGAAAAGGCAGATACTGTTACACCTTGATAATTTATAACAAATTTATAAAACAAGAGGTTTGTACATTTTCCCAAAACAGTCTCTTGAAAAAATATAAACATTTTATGAACAGATGTAAATAAGGAATTTCTGTTACTGAAATATCATGCTGTGTGTTTAACAAGAAGAAGAAGGATTGAGTTGATTTCATGAATGGCTGAAAGTTTTCAGTATATTAGAATTTTGTAAAATTTTTAAATAAAAGTTTTTTAATGAAAGAATGAAATAACTGGGGACTGTTGGGGGAAATGGGGGAGGGACAGTGGGGGGGGGCTGGGGGGGATAGCCTGGGGATGAATACCAAGTGTGGGTGAAGGGGAGGAAGGAAGCAAAACACACTGCCATGTGTGTACCTATGCAACTATTTTGCACATTCTGCACATGTACCCCAAAACCTATAATGCAATAAAAATTAAAAAAAAAAGAATGAAATAGCCACTGTTTTACAAAGTTTGTTGAATTAATCAAATGTATCCATGTAGAATATATTTACACTGTCAATATCAAATCAGTAATATGAAAAAAAGCTATCACAAAAGCAGCATAACTGAAAAGTAAATATGGTTATGGTATAGGAAAGAGCAATTATCTTATTTTATTGTAACTTTTGTGGAATAAAATCAAGTGTTTCTTTAAAGTATATATTATTTCCTTGCATTATGGGAATATTTTGAAAGTAGAAGACACAATCTTTTTAAGAGCTCTATAATTTGTTGTAATGCCTTCCTAATATAATGGAAAAAACACACTTATAAAAAATACTACAGATCAAATTCTGGATTAGCCAATTCCTAGCTATAATATCTGGGCCAATTACTAATTTTTTTTTTCTGAGCCTCAGGGTTCTTGTCTGAAAAAAAAAATTGTGATAAAATTACTTAACTTTCAGGCTTATTGTTATACTTCTTCTCAGCCTCTTTAATAGTCTTCTCTCTTTTAACCTGCCATAAAAACTGATAGGTTTGTTCTTTAAATGTCTAGTTTGGTTCCTTGTTTTTTCTCTTTTCCCATTTATGTTTCCTGATTCAACCAACTCACTTTTTCTCACTATGTATTTACTAATGGATACCAATATTAAGCCTCCAGGCTGGTTGTCTCCTCTGAGTTTGAAATTTCTTTTTCACTGGGCATATTTACTTGGTTGATCCCACAAGCATCTCAGACTCAACTGCACAATTCAGGTCCTCATCCCTGCTGTTCTTCACTCCCAAACATTTTATTCATAACCAACTCATTCATTGTCACCTTATCAGGACAGTCTTTCCTAATCACATTTTCACTCTGACAGTTAGTACTCCTAACTTATCTTTCACTCTCTTTATCAAACATTTTTTCATGGAATGTTCACATGCTATTCTAGAGCATAATCACCTATGTAAAATAAAATAAAATAATCACTGTCTAGGTTACAGTGTTCAATATGTCCCACTTCCCAGGTACACTTTTCATCACTTAGATTAGCAGATAACACCATTTATGAGCTCATTTCTATTTACAGCAGCTGAAGACACTCTTCTCTCTTCTGTAATCTTTGATAGTAGTATAAAACATATAGAATTACTTTGATTCCTTTCACAGATCGTAATGTTTTGTACCTAGACATTTGCCTGTAATGTTTTCTCTACTTTATTTATCCTTTCCAATATTCCTCTGACTAACACTTTGGTATTTAATTAAAACACCTTCTCATTTAGAAGGCCTTCCTCTGAATCTTCAAGTTGAGTTATCTTTCCTTCTCCTAGCATAAATCATACTTAAAATTATTTGCTTACATACCTGTTGTCACCCTAACCCTCCACATACATGGATATGGAGTTTAAATGGCAGTTATTTGTCTCTTTTATTTTATGTCCACTCAGTATCTAGCAAAGTACCTGGTAGTAATTGATAGCACTAGAGCGTTCGGTAATTGTTAGCACTGAAGCTCTAAAAAATAAAAGGGTAAGAAGTTGCTGGGCTGAGAGGCTTTAACCAACACTATCTTCGTTAGTTACTTTCAAAAATAACCCCAATAAATATATCAAGGTAGTGAAAACAGTTATTTACTAGGCAGTTGTATAGACTTATAAATAAATCCTTAGCCATCAACTTCCAAACAGAATATCACATACATTCATTGGATATAAAAATTGCAGAGATAGTATTAAGTAGTGTTTGTGTTAATTATTTTAAAAACGCTTTAGTTACTTTTGTAAAAATTGATCTACTTTTCTTATAATTACTATCATCCTGAGATGCAGTATTGCTTGAAATCACAAATTATTTTTAGTCATCAAATTTTAGAAGGCAATGCTATATAAATGGATTTTTTCCTCACTCACAACACTTGCCTACTTCAGATGACTTATTTTTGAAGATGTTTCCTTTTTCATCAAGTATATGTCTATCACAATCAAAATACTCTATCATTTACAGATAAGAAAGTAATGCCAGTTCTGTGAAGAAATTCAATGGTAGTTTGATGGGGATAGCATTGATTGTGTAAATTACTTTGGGCAGTATAGCCATTTTCCTGATATCCAGAATTTACAAAGAACTCAAACAGATTTACAGGAAAAAAACAAACAGGCCCATTCAAAAATGGGCAAAGGATATGAACAGACACTTTACAGAAGAAGACACACATGAAGCCAACAAACACATGAAAAAATGCTCATCATCACTGGTCATTAGAGAGATGCAAATCAAAACCACATTGAGATACCATCTCAGGCCAGTTAGAATGGTGATCATCAAAAAATCTGGAGACAACAGATGCTGGAGAGGATGTGGAGAAATAGGAACACTCTTACACTATTGGTGGGAGTGTAAATTAGTTCAACCATTGTGGAAGACAGTGTGGTGATTCCTCAGGGACCTAGAAATAGAAATTCCATTTGACCCAGCAATCCCTTTACTGGGTATATATCCAAAGGACTATAAATCATTCTACTATAAGGACACATGCACACGAATGTTCATTGCAGCACTGTTTACAATAGCAAAGACCTGGAACCAACCCAAATGCCCATCGATGATAGACTGGACCTGGAAAATGTGGCACATAAACACCATGGAATATTATGCAGCAATCAAAAATGATGAGTTTGTTTCCTTTGTGAGGACATGGATGAACCTGGAGAACATCATTCTCAGCAAACTGACACAAGAACAGAAAAGGAAATACCACATATTCTCACTCATAGGCAGGTGAGAAAAATGAGAACACAAGGACACAGGGAGGGGTTCTACTACACACAGGGGTCTATTCGGGGGAATGGGGGAGGGACAGCGGGGGTGGGAGCTGGGGAGGGATTGCCTGGGGAGAAATGCCAAGTGTTGGTGAAGGGGAGGAAGGCAGCAAAGCGCACTGCCATGTGTGTACTTATGCAACTATCTTGCACGTTCTGCACATGTACCCCAAAACCTAAAATGCAATAAAAATTTAAAAAAAGAAAGTAATGCCAAAGTGAAAGAAAAGTGAGTTTATCAGCCTTATAAATCTAAGCTTAAATTACTTTCTGCTACACTTGCTGTTAATTTATGTATATTTCTGCAAAATTAAATTTTATGCTGAAAAAATATGTTGTTTTAACATTAAATAAAATGTTTATATTCATTAAGTTTGAATTAAAATATTTTTGTTTCAATATGACAGTTTGTAAATAAGAGAATAAAAATAATCTAGTTTTTTTAGTTTTTTTCTAATATCTCATCAAAGAAAAGCTTTTAAAGTCCTAATACTTTCTAATGGATTATTTTATTTTAAGTAAAAGCATTTTTACATTTATAAAAGACTTTCAAAGCTTGCTGCAATTTTTTAAATGGCCCTAAATGGATTCACAACTTACACTAAGCCGATCTTCAGCTATTCTTAGGTATGCAATTAATTGCAGAAGGACAAGACTTTGCTAAGGATGATTCATGTACCTGAAGACTCCAATTATAAGAAGAGGTGAACTAAAATCACCAAATCAATTACTAGGAAAAAAAAGGCATGGAATATTTTTAACAGCAGGAAAGAACAAAAGAGAAAGTAATTATTATGGTCCTATAATACTCACCTTGGCTATTAAGCACAATTTGTTAGCTGCTGTGACATAGTACACCTTGTTTACTTTACTCCTGTTGGGAAAATGTTAATAAGCCTGAGTTTTTGCCAAAGCACACAATCCTAGTGATAGTGAAGCAAATGACTACTTGTTGACACTAATGACTTTAATGATGGCATTATTTGGTTTCAACAAACATATGTTTAAAGTTTATCATAAAAATCATAATCCAGTTGTTTATTCATGTAGATAATTGCGGTCATTTCATACTGAAGATATTATTTTATTTTATAAGTTCTGGGATACATATGCAGGATGTGCAGATTTGTTACATAGGTAAATGTGTGTCAGGTGGTTTGTTTCATCTATCAACCCCTCACCTATGTATTAAGCCAAGCATACATTAGCTATTTTTCCTGATGCTCTCCCTCTCCCTGCACTCCCCCAACAGGTCCCAGTGGGTGTTGTTTCTCTCCCTGTGTCCATGCCTTCTTATTCTTTAGCTCCCATTTGTAAGTGAGAACACACTGTGTTTGGATTTTTGTTCCTGTGTCAGTTTACTGAGGAGAATGACTTCAATCTCTACATCTCTGCAAAGGACATGATCTTGTCTCTTTTTATGGCTGCATAGTATTCCATGATATATATGTACCACATTTTCTTTATCCAGTTTATTACGATGGGCATTTGGCTTGATTCCTTGTCTTTGCTATTGTGAATAGTGCTGCAATAAACATATCTGTGCATGTATATTTATAATAAAATGATTTACATTGCTTATATTGCTTTGGGTATATACCTAATAATGAGATTAGTGGGTCAAATGCTATTTCTTGTTCTATGTCTTTGAGGAATCCCCACACTGTCTTCACATCTATAACCATCTGATGTTTGACAAACCTCACAAAAACAAGCAATGGGAAAAGATTTCCTATTTAATAAATGTTTCTGGGAGAACTGGTTAGCCATATGCATAAAATAGAAAATGGACCCCTTCTTTACAACTTATACAAAAATTTAATAATGGATTAAAAACTTAAATAATAGTTTCTATTTAAACATTTAGATATAATGTTCATCAATAGCTATGCTTTTTTTTGCTTTTCAAAATCTAGGCTAACGTTAGAAAAAAAGGGATGATAGCATTTATTTTAAAAAAACAGGACATTATACTATTGACCATGGAAAGATTTCAAACATATTTATTTCTGAAAAATGAAAAGATATAATTTAAAACGTCAGGCTTTAGATATATGAACAAGCTTTCCATTATCTATCATCCAAAGTAAACTATTATTTAGGAACTCTGTGAAGGTAAAAAAGCTAAAATCATGTTTCATAAATAAAAAGATTTACAGTAAAGTGTGTGACTGTCAAGAACTAAAAATGATTTTTAAAGGTGTGTATGTGGGCTGCTGTTTTTTGTTTAGTGGTACTAAAGTGGCTTCATATATCCAAAGTCTGTTTGCAATGCCTTCTCCAGTTTCTGTTAAAATCATCTGGCTAGTTAATAAAATTGATGGAAATCTATGTAAATAGTATTGGTGAAAGAAATAAAGCAAGTTACTGATATATATATATAGTGATAGTGATCTTATGTGGAGGGACATGGTAAATATACACATACATATTTACTGTGTATATTTTAATCTGAATTAAAGAGGACTTCCATGTTACACATGCTCATGGTGCTTAATTTTTTAGTAGATTTACCTAAATTACATCTATAATTAGAAAAAGTTTACAATTTTGAAAAAATGGTACATGTGTAGATACTGCAACTCACACTCAGTAACAGCTTTCCTTGATACCCTCACTAAAATCTGCCCAATTTACATATTCCTCCATTGTTGCTTCATATTTTTTTCCTTAGCTCTTTGCTTTAGCCAAGATACTATATTATATTGATTATATAATACGAAGACAGTATGATATATAATAGATATATGCTATACCTATTTATTATGTTTATCCTTTGGCTTTGAAATAATTATATAATTTGGGGAAGGAAGAGATTTTTATCTACTGAATCTAGTAGATCAAAACATAGATATATAATAGCTAGGTGCTCAATGAATGCTAGTCAAATGACTATATGTAATTTTACTCACCAATTTATACAAAGGTATGCATATATGCATACTAACATATAAATTATACATTATATAGTAAAAGTCACAGTCCCCTACTTTTGTTTGTTCCTCTAGCTGACTTTTTTAAAAGGGGGAAAAGATATATTAATATACATAACAAAAATTCCAAAACCTCATGAAGAATGCTGCCTCTTTATGTAAATAACTGCTACTTTTAGGCCACATGACAAAGTTCAAAGAGTGCTCTACAAAAACATTTGAAAAGTACTTTTTAAAACAACATAAGAACAAATGAGGCATCTGATATATTTATGCTTATAGGTATAATTGTTTTCTCCAAATATGCATGTATCTGGTTTATTAAAATTCATCTTATTTTGATTACAGTCCTTGAAAATAAAGCAGTTTTCCATGATGTGCACACTGTTTGCTGCATTCTGCTATGGAAGAATGTGTATCCAGAATGAAAATAACATGCCATATATTAGGACAGTTGCCCTTTTCAGAATTTTGAGGCTTTAAAACTTAAACTATGAAATTTCTTAATTCACAAATATATTTTATGTGCTAACAGAATTAAAAGGTTGTGATTAATATTTTGAAGTCAGAATCGCATGCTGACTTTTATATATGTATATGAAGAAGATGATATATGGTTATCTATTCTTGCTAGAACATGTAATTTAAAGAGTTTAGTGAAAAATTATTAAGAGCAGACTATAAACAAGATATTACATAAACCCATAGGAGGAATAAAAACATGAGCACTATATGGTGTCTTAATACTAAGACTTGTGTCTACAATAGTTGCCATTTATTGATCACCTATCATCTACCATAAGACTTTTAGCCATAAGATTATTTCTTGAACTATCCTTTTGGGCAATTTATTGTAATCATCATTTTACAGAAGAAGAAATTTATATTCAGAGGTCAAGTTATTCATTTCAAAATTATCTGATATTAGTCATCTGTTTAAGTAGGCACCTCTTTCTGTAATAACTGCTTAATCACCCATAAGTAATATGTTATAGTTTCCATGTTTATAATGTGTGGTCTTTTGTCAACAACAATTTGTTTGGTCACTAGTAGAAACTGGAATACATTTATAATATTAATATTACCATAGGAATTTGAAATTGGAATTGAAAAATTCCAGTTTATTTGCTCATAACACTTAAAACTCACTGAAAATGAACTGAGGATTTCTTGAATGATGCTACATCTACAAGGAGAAACAGAAAAAAGCAAATCTCTAAGGAGAAGAATGAAGCAAGCATATAAAACAAAGGAGATATGAGCCATTTTTGGCAAGAATTTTAATTTCCTTTTGTCAAGATAATCAAATGTATCTTCATTTGATTCTTTGGGCACTTTGCTCTTTCGAGAAAGATTAAAGAAAACTGCTGTGCAGCTCAACAAACATCTGCAACCATGCAGTAGTAATTTGTTGGTATGCAAACCAAGTTTCCAGTCTAGTGTAATATTGCTTTTATATCTGTCACTCATAATTTTAATAAGGAATTGATTTACTCAGCATGCTTGCTTATTTGTCTTATGTTGATATATGTTCATGATGATAGATAGATTTTTTTTTGTAAATTCCACTGCCTAGAGGCATTTGCATACAGTGAACAGATCAATGATATGTCCAATCTCACTATTTTAAAACAGTTTTTGTATTATGTCATCTTGGATTTTCCTATGTGTACACTTAATCAATTTATTTGTGAAAATTTTTTTTTGATGCTAAATCCACAGATTTATTAGAAATCAATGACTAAAAGATATATTAAGAAATATATAATTGGAAGAGAATTAATAGCCATGTATTTTCATTCACTGAAAAAGTTAATGCAGCAAAATAAATGTTTCAGCAATCCCTTTACTGGGTGTATATCCAAAGGACTATAAATTGTTCTACTATAAGGACACATGCACACGAATGTTCATTGCAGCACTGTTTACAATAGCAAAGACCTGGAACCAACCCAAATGCCCATCGATGATAGACTGGACTGGGAAAATGTGGCACATGTACACCATGGAATATTATGCAGCAATCAAAAATGATGACTTTGTGTCCTTTGTAAGGACATGAATGAATCTGAAGAACATCATTCTCAGCAAACTGACACAAGAACAGAAAATGAAATACCGCATATTCTCACTCATAGGCGGGTGAGAAAAATGAGAACACATGTACACAGGGAGGGGGGTACTACACACTGGGGTCTATTGGGGGGAATGGGGGAGGTACAGCGGGGAGGGGAGCTGGGGAGGGATAGTCTGGGGAGAAATGCCAAGTGTGGGTGAAAGGGAGGAAGGCAACAAAACACACTGCCATGTGTGTACCTATGCAACTATCTTGCACGTTCTGCACATTTACCCCAAAACCTAAAATGCAATAAAAATTAAAAAAAAAAAATCAAAGAGATTCATCAGCTCCAGGGCTGCTTGTAATCTTTGTTTTCCCTGATAAATAAAATTTATCCTCAGAAAATAAGTAAATAAATAAATAAATAAATAAATAAATAAATAAATAAATGTTTTAAAATTTATTATGTGCAGTTTTGTTACATAAGTAACCCAGTATCATGGGGCTTTCTTGTACAGATTATTTCATAACCCAGGTATTAAGCCTAGTACCCAATAGTTATTTTTTCTTATCTTCTCCCTCCTTTCTTTCACCTTTTACCCTCCAATAGGCTGCAGTGTGTGTTGTTCCCCTCCATGTGTCTATGGGTTCTCAACATTCAGCTTCCATTTACAAGTGAGAACTTTTAGTTTTTGGTTGTTCTGTTCCTGTGTTAATTTGCTACAGATAATGGCCTCTAGCTCCATCCATGTCCCGACAGTGGACATGATCTCATTACTTTTTATGGCTGGATAGTATTCCATGGTGTAAATGTGCTACATTTCTTTATCCAGTCTATCTTTATGGGCTTTTAGCTTAATTTCATATATTTGCTATCATGAATACTGCTACAATAAAGACAATAAAGCATTCCTCAAAGACCTAAAGACAGAATATCATTTGATCAGGCAATCTCATTACTGAGTATATACTCAAAGGACAAAATAACTTTTAAATTAAAGTTATGTTGCAGATATCACAATACATATTGGAGAAAGTAGTGCCATTTAAACACTAGCATTACTGTTACTATCTACTGCTACTTCTATTAGTACTGATTTTAGTACTGAAACTTTTATTACTAGTAATATGACAGATAACCTTTACATAGTACTTATGTATTGGCATTGTTACAAAAATAACTTAGAACTCTGAACATAAAATCAGACAGCATTAGTTCATGTAGTCCGTATTTTGATTTAGTACTGTTTTATATTTGAGTTGGGCAAGTCACTGAAATGCTTTGAGAAGTGTTCCTCATCAGTAAAATTTTAGAAATTTTAAAACAATTAGATTATGCATACAAAGGTGCTTTCTAAGATTTACCACATTCTACATATTTAGTTATTTATACTATGCTCTGAGTAGGTACTTACCATTGGAGTCATTAACCTTAATTAACAGTAAAGAAATTTAAACGTCTGTTAATTGAAAGTCATGACTACTCATGTTGTCCAGTTATCAATTATAAATAAAAATGTCTATCAATTCAATCTTTCAACTTATTTATTTTTCAGTCACTAAAGTGGTTAGGAAATCCCTCTAACCATACATTAAATATCTACTATTATTTTAATTTATTTTACTTATGTAATAGCACATTTGGATTTCCACTTAAATCAATGTACTCAATGTAAAATTTGGTGTAATGGATTCCTGAGATTCTTCAATATGTTTCACATTTATCCACATGAAATAAGCAGCTCTGTTCCATAATTAATGATGCAATACACTCCTTTTAAATAAGGATTTGTATCAGCCTGTATAACTAATGACAGAGTCACCTAAATGATCAGTTGGCTTTATTAAATTTACCAACTACTGTGCTATTATCAGTTCCAATTAAATCCTAAGTATGTCGCTCACCAACATGTAAACACATTTTCTAACTGGGAAGTATCATCATGAGTAAACTTAATGGTGCCAATTTGGCTGCTTAAATGATTTAGTAGTTTAGTGTTAAAATTTGCCTCTGAAGGTATGCCTTTTTCTGTCCATCACATGTTGTTGCAGTTGGGAAGATTTATGTGATAAAGTTTGCCAGAAAAACGAATACTAGCCTCATCTAAAGCATATTATTTGTATTTGGCAATGATTGTAGGTATTTCCAGAGAGGCTATGTTAACACACCAGGTGAACTGAGCTTACAAAGACCCAAGGAAAGATGTTCAATAGTCAATAAAAAGGATATGGAATTAGTAAGTGTCAGGAGTTTAACTGGAAGTTGATGCTGGATAAACTGTTTTTCTCCATGATGTATTTAAACAAATTTGGGCAGCCTTGTGCCCTTTTCTTATGTGCATATTTATCCTCACATTTTCCAATGACTCTGTATCTCTCCACTTGAAAAAAAAAGTTATTTTATTTTACTTGAGAAAATTTCAGAGAAAATTGTTCAAAACAGCCCAAGCCAAAACAGTACTTTCCAAGACCTATTGGTGACATTGTGCATGGGGGGGCTCAGAAAGCCAAACTAGGACAGTTTCTAACCCTAATTTAACATTTCATTCCTGATTCTATAATTTCTTAATGCTTCTTTCTATAAAAAAGGTATATGTAGTCAATTTTAGCTAAAAGTTTTGGCACTTTGATTCCCTTCTGCCAAATATTTTCTTACTTAATTTATGCTGCTCTAGGAAAATGACTTCACACATCAGTCAAATTTCTATTGGTGAGATCTTCCTCTTTGTCCTATTTAAAATTTCAGGATAGCTGCACTAGACTTCATGTAAAGTCATTTCTCATAGTTGTCTCTGTTACACAATGTGCTTCACTCATATTCATTCATACCTGATCTTTTGATAGTATTTTGCATAATTTTTCATCAGCCTTCCATTTTGTAAAGTTGAAATACCACATATTTCTTACCACACACACAAACACATACCCACACACTGATTTCTTATGATTGATATCTCTGTCTTTATTTGTTGGAAATTGAATTCATGAAATAATTATAAAGCTAAGACACTAAGGAGCCGTGAAAGTAACTATGCCTTAAGAATAACTGGAACCTAGAAATCAGTCACATTGAGGACTTAGCTTCAGTTTGTTTGTTTTGTTTTGTTTTTAATTGTCACTGCCCTCAGCTCTGCTGACTGGCTTGCTTAACCTGACAGGAAATATGGACAACAACCATATTATATTATATTCCCATCCAGTTTCAACCACTTCCTTATGCTGCTTTCTCATGACATATCAAAAATGGAAGGAAGAAATTCATCCCAGTTTGGTCAGTGTTACCAATTGTGACAATGTAATGAGTCCCCTGCATAATATGAGTCACAAATAGACATCTAAATGCTATTTTTAGGTCTCAAAATAAAGATGGCATCTTAGAGGCGACTCCGGATTGCAGCTCTCAGTGAAGGTGCAGAGGGTGAGTCCTAGCCGTATTCTCAGACAGATCTGTTTTGCCCACAGAATGTTGAAAGTCCCAGGTGTGGGAGAGACACGGGACGCTAGCACAGCTGGCTTGCACGGCTGCTTCGGCCGGTTCCGCAGCACAGCGGCACCGGGCACAAAACTCACTGGTCCGGGTGCCCTGTTAAACCAGCAATCTGAGATTTGGAAGGGCAGATTGGCATGTCCATCTGACTGAATGGGACTTGGACAATAAGCCAGACAAGGAGATTCCTGGGAATCATGATCTGAGCCAGTGCAGTGGACAGCGGCATGGGAGATCGTGTGGATCCCAGTGTCCTATCAGCAGGCTACTGGGGCGCCAGTGAGAGAGTCAACCATTCAGCTTGGGGAGAGGAAGAGAGAGAGAGAGAGAGAGAGAGAGAGAGAGAGAGAGAGAACGGACTCTGAGGCAGGGAGCTGGGTGATCGGGCTCGGCCAGTCCCACCCTGATGGGGACAAGCAGGGCAGCAATTGGAGGCACTCAGGGCTGAGAATTTGCTGCCATCATCTAGGACAGTGCAGCCCAGTGTGGGAGGGGCATCTGCCACTACTGACTCAATCCCCCCCTACTGAAGTACCGCCCAGCGCTGACGCAGCCTGCTGTTGCCGAGGCAACCTGCATTAACAGAGTGACTCCGCCAGCAGGGCAGAGCAACCCACAACAAGGCAGAACAAGCCACAGCAGGAGCCCCGCAGCAACAGGGCAGACCCACGCTAGCAAGGCGGAACCCCAGCAGGAAAATAGTGAATAGACTGCCACCTAGCTGGGCAGGACAGTGAAACTGAAATTCATAAAGAAATCCCCAACTCCCTGAGACAGAGCATCTAAGGGGGAAAAAAGAAGGGTGTTTTATGAGTTCTGTTGCAGCAGACATAAACACATCCTCCCAATTGAAAAATCAGCAACTGCTAAGATGACAGGTGGATAAATACATAAAGATGGGAAGAAACCAGCGCAAAAAGAAGTAAAACACCCAAAACCAAAACACTTAACCTCCTAAAAAGGACCAAAACTCCTCACCAGCAAGGGAACAAACCTGGACAGAGAATGAGTGTGACGAAATGATGGAATCAGACTTCAGAAAGTGGATCATGAGAAATTTCAGTGAGCTAAAAGAACATGTTCTAAATCAGTGCAAAGAAACTAAGAACCTTGAAAAAAGATTTGAAAAAAGATTTGAGGAAATGATAACAAGAATGGACAACTTAAAGAGGAATATGAATGAATTGAAGGAGCTGAAAAACACAACACGACAACTTCGCAAAACATGCACAAGTTTCAACAGCTGAATTGACCAAGCAGAAGAAAGAATATCAGAAGTCGAAGATCATCTCAATGAAATAAAATGAGAAACCAAGATCAAAGAAAAAAACACAAAAAGGAATGAACAAAATCTCCAAGAAATGTGGGACTATGTGAAGAGACCCAACCTACGTTTGATAGGTGTACCAGAATGTGATGAAGAGAATGAATCCAAGCTGGGAAACACTCTTCAGGATATTATCCAGAAAAAATTCCCCAGCCTAGCAAGACAGGTCAATACTCAACTCCAGGAAATACAGAGAACACCACAAAGATATTCTGCAAGAAGAGCAACCCCAAGGCACATAATCGTCAGATTCACCAGGGTTGAAATAAAGGACAAAATACTAAGGGCAGCCAGAGAGAAAGGTCAGGTCACCCACAAAGGGAAGCCCATCAGACTCACAGCAGATCTCTCGGCAGAGACTCTACAAGCCAGAAGTGAGTGGGGGCCAATATTCAACATCCTTAAAGAAAAGAACTTTCAACCCAGAATTTTGTATCCAGCCAAACTGAGCTTCATAAGTGAAGGAAAAATAAAATCCTTCATGAACACGCAAGTACTCAGAGATTTTGTCACCACTAGGCCTGCTTTACAAGAGCTCCTGAAAGAGGCACTAAACATAGAAAGAAACAACCAGTACCAGCCATCCTAAAAGCATACCAAAAGCTAAAGAGCATCAACAAAATTAAGAATCTACATAAACCAATGGGCAAAACAGCCAGCTATCAAATTCACACATAACAATATTAACCCTAAATGTAAATGGGCTAAATGCACCAATCAAAAGACACAGACTGGCAAATTGGATAAAAAGCCAAAACCCGTCGGTGTGCTGTATCCAGGAAACCCACCTCACATACAAGGATACACAAAGACTCAAAATAAAGGGATGGAGGAAGATTTACCAAGCAAATGGAGAGCAAAAAAAAAAGTAGAAGTTGCAATTATCATCTCTGATAAAGTAGACTTTAAAGCAACAAAGATCAAAAGGGACAAAGAAGGTCATTACATAATGGTAAAAGGATTGATACAACAAGAAGAGCTAATGATTCTAAATATATATAGACCCAATGCAGGAGCACCCAGATATATAAGGCAAGTTCTTAATGACTTACAAAGAGACGTAGACTCCCACACAATAATAGTGGGAGACTTTAACACTCCACTGTCAATATCAGACAGATCAACCAGACAGAAAATTAACAATGATATCCAGGGCTTGAAATCAGACCTGGAACAAGCAAACCTGATAGATATTTACAGAACTCTCCACCCCAAATCCACAGAATATACATCCTTCTCACCACCACATCACACCTACTCCAAAATTGACCACATAATTGGAAGTAAAGCACTCCTCTGCAAATGCAAAACAACTGAAATCATAACAAACAGTCTCTCAGACCATAGTGCAATCAAGTTGGAACTCATAATTCATAAAATAACTCAGAACCGCACAGCTTCATGAAAACTGAACAACTGGCTCTTGAATGTTGATTGGATAAACAATGAAATGAAGGCAGAAATAAAGAAGTTCTTTGAAACCAATTAGAATGAAGACAAAATGTACCAGAATCTATGGGACACATTTAAAGCAGCCTGTAGAGGAAAATATATAGCAATAAATGCCCACATGAGAAGAGTGGAGAGATTCAAAATGGACACCCTATCATCAAAATTGAAAGAGCTACAGGAGCAAGATCAAAAAAGCTCAAAACGTAGCCAAAGACAAGAAATAACTAAGATCAGAGCAGAACTGAAGGAGATAGAGACAAGAAAAACCCTTCAAAAAATCAATAAATCCAAGAGCTGGTTTTTTGAAAAAATCAACAAAATAGACAGACCACTAGCCAGACTGATAAAAAAGAAAAGAGAGAACAACCAAATAGATACAATAAAAAAACGATAAAGGGGAAATCACCACAGATTCCACAGAAATTCAAACCATCATCAGAGAATACTACAAACAACTTTGTGCACATAAACTAGTAAACCAGGAAGAAATGGCTAAATTCCTGGATGCCTGTGTTCTCCCAAGCCTAAACCAGGAGGAAGCTGAAACTATGAATAGACCAATAACAAGGTCTGAAGTTTAGGCAGCAATTAAGAGCCTACCACACAAAAAAAGCCCAGGTCCAGATGGGTTCACAGCCAAATTCTATCAGACACACAAAGAGGATCTAGTACCATTCCTTCTGAAACTATTCCAAATAATTCAAAAAGAGGAAACCCTTCCAAAATTATTTTATGAGACCAACATCATCCTGATACCAAAACACAGCAGAGACTCCACAAGAAAGGAAAACTTCAGGGCAATATCCATGATGAAGATAGATGCAAAAATCTTCAATAAAATACTGGCAAACCGATTGCAACAGCACATTAAAAAACTTATCCATCATGATCAAGTCAGATTCATCCCGGGGACGCAAGACTGGTTCAACATACGCAAGTCTATCAATGTAATTCACCACATAAACAGAAGCAAAAACAAAAACCACATGATTATCTCAATTGACGCAGAGAAGGCATTTGACAAAATTCAACAGCCTTTTATGCTAAAAGCCCTCAATAAACTTGGTATTGATGGAACATATCTCAAAGTAATAAAAGCTATTTACAACAAACCAACAGCCAATATCATACTTAATGGGCAAAAACTGGAAGCATTCCCTTTGAAATCCGGTGCTAGACAAGGATGCCTTCTCTCACCACTCCTATTCACCATAGTACTGGAAGTTCTAGCCAGAGTAATCAGGCAAGAAAAAGAAATAAAGGGTATTCAAATAGGAAAGATGGAAGCCAAATTATCTCTATTTGCAGATGACATGATAGTATACCTAGAAGACTCCATCACCTCAGCCCAAAAGCTCTTGAAACTAATAAGCAACTTCAGTAAAGTCTCAGGATATAAAATCAATGTGCAAAAATTACAAGCATTCTTATACACCGATAACAGACTAAAAGAGAACCAAATCAAGAATGAACTGCCATTCTAAATTGCTACAAAGAAAATAAAATACCTAGGAATACAACTCACAAGAAATGTAAGGGACCTCTTTAAGGAAAACTACAAACCACTGCTCAATGAAATAAGAGAGGACACAAACAGATGGAGAAACATTCCATGTTTGTGGTTAGGAAGAATCAATATTGTGAAAATGGCTATACTGCCCAAAGTAATTTACACATTCAATGCTATCCCCATCAAACTACCATTGAATTTCTTCACAGAACTGGAAAATACACCATGAATTTCATATGGAACCAAAAAAGAGCCTGCATAGCCAAGTCAATTCTAAGCAAAAAGAACACAGTGGAGGCATCACGCTACCAAACTTCAAACTATACTACAAGGCTACAGTAATCAAAACAGCATGGTACTGGTACCAAAACAGAGATATAGACCAATGGAACAGAACAGAAGCATCGGAGGCATCACAACATATCTACAAGCATATAATCTTTGATAAACCGGACAAAAACAAGCAATGGGGAAAGGATTTTCTGTTTAATAAATGGTGTTGGCAAAACTGGCTAGCCATGTGCAGAAAGCAGAAACTGGACCCCTTCCTGACACCTTACACTAAAATTAAATCCAGATGGATTAAAGACTTAAACATAAGACCTGACACCATAAAAACCCTAGAAGAAAATCTAGGCAAAACCATTCAGGAAATAGGAGTAGGCAAGGACTTCATGACCAAAACACCAAAAGCCTTGGCAACAAAAGTCAAAATAGACAAATAGACTAATCAAACTCCACAGCTTCTGCATGGCAAAAGAAACAGTCACTAGAGTAAACCGGCAACCATCAGAATGGGAAAAAATCTTTGCAGTTTACGCATCTGACAAAGGGCTGATATCCAGAATTTACAGAGAACTCAAACAGATTTACAAGAAAAAGACAAACAAGGCCATTCAAAAATGAGCAAAGAATATGAACAGACACTTTACAATAGAAGACATCCATGAGGCCAACAAACACATGAAAAAATGCTCATCATCATTGGTCATTAGAGAGATGCAAATCAAAACCACATTGAGATGCCATTTCACACCAGTTAGAATGGCGATCATTAAGAAATCTGGAGACAGCAGATGCTGGAGAGGATGTGGAGAAAGAGGAACACTCTTACATTGTTGGTGGGAGTGTAAATTAGTTCAACCATTGTGGAAGACAGTGTGGCGATTCCTCAAGGACCTAGAAATAGAAATTCCATTTGACCCAGCAATCCCATTACTGGGTATATATCCATAGGAATATAAATCGTTCTACTATAAGGACACATGCACACGAATGTTCATTGCAGCACTGTTTACAATAGCAAAGACCTGGAACCAACCCAAATGCCCATCGATGATAGACTGGACTGGGAAAATGTGGCACATACACACCATACAATATTATGCAGCGATCAAAAATGATGAGTTTGTGTCCTTTGTATGGACATGGATGAATTTGGAGAACATCATTCTCAGCAAACTGACACAAGAACAGAAAAACAAATACCGCATATTCTCACTCATAGGCGGGTGAGAAAAATGAGAACACATGGACACAGGGAGGGGGTCTACTATACACTGGGGTCTATTGGGGGAAGTTGGGAGGGACAGTGGGGGGCCTGGGGAGGGATAGCCTGGGGATAAATGCCAAGTGTGGGTGAAGGAGGGGAAGGCAGCAAAGCACACTGACATGTGTGTACCTATGCAACTATCTTGCACACTCTGCACATGTACCCCCAAACTTATAATGCAATAAAAATTTAAAAAATTTAAAAAATGCTATTTTTAATGAAGGGGTACTTTATATGTGAGGAAAAGAGGGGTTTCTGGGAAGACAAATTCCTGGTTTTCCATTTAAGCAGATTAACTACTTTTCATCCTTTATATATTTGCTAATATGTTATTCTTTTCTTGATACATATTTATTCTCTTGTTCTTGTACCTACTCTCAACCTGGTAACCATAAGAGTGTATTTGATGTGCTTGTTTTCTTAATCTGTATCCTTTAAAAAATGATAAGTTCCTTGAGGGCAAAAACTTTACATCAAAAATATAATAGCACAGAACTCTTGGTCCAAGATGGTCAAATAGGAAAAGCTCTGGGGTTCAGTTCCCAGCAAGAACAACACAGACGGTGAGTGATAACCACATTTCCAAACAAGTTTTTACTGCTCAAGACCAGGAGATTCCCAGGCCAAAAAGTACCATGAGTTTCCAGCATGACTGTTTCAGCTGGCACCATGGGTTTCCAAACAAAAACTCACACAATCTGGATGGCCATTTCAACTGGTGCCTAGAATGCCTGGGAGATGGACGCCCAATCAACTGACACAGAGGGGCTGAAACAGGGAGCCAGGATATCTGGTTTGGCAAGTTCCAGCTCCACAAAGATCAGCAATCTGAAATGCTCTGGATTGATAGTTTCACAGCAAACAAAGCTGAACCCAGGATGGTCCAGCTCAGGGTGGGGGTGGTCTGCCATTTACCAAGGTTGTCCACCGCTACTGAGGCACTCCACCATTACTGAGTCAGTCCACCATTACCAAGGTAATCCACCATTACTGAGGCAATCTGCCATTACTGAAGCAGTCCACCATTACCAAGGCAGACCACTATTACCAAGGCAGTTCTATCTGTACCTCTCTAAACAAAACCACAAAGAAGTTTACACAGTAGCTGGACAGAGCCCGTGGTAGCTCAGCAATGCCTCTGTTGGCAGACTGTGACTAGACTACCTCCTGCAGGGCAGGGCATCTCTGAAAAAAGGCAGCAGCACATCAGGAACTTATAAATAAAGCCTCACCTTCCCAGGACAAAACACCTGGGTAAAGAGGCAATTATAAGTTCCACTGCAACAGACTTAAGCATACCCGCCCAGCAGCTCTGAACAGAACAATGGAACTCCCAGCACAGCACTTGAGCTCCTATAATGGACAGACTGTCTCCTCCAGCACCTCCCTGGACCCTATATATCCAAAGAGATGACTCAAAAAGGATTTCTCAGGCTGACATCTTGTGGGTACCCTTCTGGAACAAAGATAACAGAAAAAGAAACCAGCACCAACCTTACTGTTCTGCAGACCCTGCAGGTGATTCACAGGCAATTCCAGGGGATCTGGAGTTGGCCTCCAGCAGTCCTGCAGCAGAGGGGCCTGACTGTTAGAAGAAAAACTAAAAAAGAAAAAAAAAAAGAAAAAAGAAAAAAACAGAAAGAAATAGCTTCAAATCAATAAAAAGGATGTTGACTCAGAGACCACATTTGAAAGTCACAAGCTACAAAGACCACAGGTAGATAAATTCACAAAGATGGGAAGAAACCATTGCAAAAAGCATGAAAACACCAAAAACCAGAACATTTCTTCTCCTCCAAGGGATGACAGCTTCTCACCAGCACGGGAACAAAGCTGGATGAAGAATGAGTCTGATGAATTGACAGAAACAGGCTTCAGAAGGGGGGTAATAACTAACTTCACTGACCTAAAAAAACATGCTCTGATCCAATGCAAAGAAACTAAGAACCATGAAAAAAGGTTAGATGAAATGCTAACCAGAATAAACAGCTTAGAGAAGAATATAAACGACTTGATGGAGCTGAAAAACAACATGAGAACATCGCAAGTGTACAGAAGTTCAATAGCTGAATCAACCAAGAAGAAAGGATATCAGAGATTGAAGATCAAATCAATGAAATAAATGAGAAGGCAAGATTAGAGACAAAAGAGTGAAAAGAACTGAAGAAAGCATCTAAGAAGTATGGGATTGTGTGAAAAGACCTAATCTGCATTTGATAGGTGTACCTGAATGTGTTGGAGAGAATGAATCCAAGCTGGAAAGCACTCTTCAGGATATCATCCAGGAGAACTTTCCCAATCTAGCAAGGCAGGCCAATATTCAAATCCAGAAAATACAGAGAACACCACAAAGATATTCCTCAAGAAGAGCAACTCAAGACACATAATTGTGAGATTCACCAGGGTTGAAATGAAGGAAATAATGCTAAGGACAGACAGAAAGAAAGGTCAAGTCAGACACAAAGTGAAGCCCATCAGACTCACAACATATCTATCAGCAGAAACCCTCCAAGCCAGAAGACAGTGGGGGCCAATATTCAACATCCTGAAAGAAAAGAATTTTCAACCTAGAATTTCATATCTGGCCAAACTAAGCTTCATAAAAGTAGGAGAAATAAAATCCTATATGAACAAGCAATTGTTGAGAGATTTCATCACCACCAGGCCTAGCTTACAAGAGCTCTTTAATGAAGCACTAAAAATGTAAAGGAATATTCAGTATGAACCACTCCAAAAATGTACCAAATGGTAAAGACCATCAACACAATGAAGAAACTATGTCAACTAACAGGCAAAACAGCCAGCTAGCATCTAAATTACAGGATCAAATTCACACATAAAAATATTAACCTTAAATGTAAACTGGCTAAATGCCCCATTCAAAAGACCCAGACTGGCAAATTGGATAAAAAGTCAAGACCCATCATCGTGCTGTGTTCAGAAAATCCATCTCATGTGCAAGAACACACATAGGCTCAAAATAAAGGGGTAGAGGAAGGATTGCCAAGCAAATGGAGAGCAAAAAAGCAGTGGTTGCAATCCTCGTCTCTGATTAAATGGACTTCAAACCAACAAAGATCAAAAGAAACAAATCAGGGCATTATATAATGGTAAAATGATCAATGCGACAAGAAAAGCTAATGATCCAAAATATATATGCACCCAATACAGGAGCACCAAGATACATAAAGCAAGTTGTTGATGACCTACAAAGAGACTTAGACTCCCACACAATAATAGTGGGAGACTTTAACACTCCACTGTCAATATTAGACAAATCAACAAGACAGAAAATTAACATGGATATCTAGGACTTGAACTCAGATCTGGACCAAGTGGAACTAATAGATGTCTACAGAACTCTCAACCCCAAGTCTACAAAATATACTTTCTTCTCAGCACTACATCATGCCTATTCTAAAATTCACCACATAAAAGGAAGTAAATCACTCCTCAGCAAATGCAAAAGAATGGAGTCATAATAAACAGTTTCTCTGATCAGAGAGCAATAAAATTAGAACTCAGGATTAAGAAACTAACTCAGAACTGCACAACTTCATGGAAACTCAACAGCTGGCCCCTGAATGTCGACTGAATAAACAATGAGATGAAGGCAGAAATAAAGATGTTCTTAGAAGCCAATGAGAATGAAGACAGCATACCAGAATCTCTGGGACACATTTAAAGCAGTGTCTAGAGGCAAAGTTATAGCAATAAACTCACATATGAGAAGTGAGGGAAGATCTAAAATTGACACCCTATCATCAAAATTGGGAGATCTAGAGGGGCAAGATAAAAAAATTCAAAAGCTAGCAGAAGACAAGAAATAACTAAGATCAGAGCATAACTGAAGGATATAGAGACACAAAAAACCCTTCAAAAAATTAATAAATCCAGGAGCTGGTTTTTTGAAAAGATCAACAGAATAGACCACTAGCCAGATTAACAAAAAAGAAAAGAGAAGACTCAAATAGATGTCATAAAAAACAATAAAGGGAATATCACCTATTCCACAGAAATAAAAACTACCTTCAAAGATTACTACAAACAATTATATGCACATAAACCAGTAAATCTGGAAGAAATTGATAAATTCCTGGACACGTGCACCCTCCCAAGACTAAACCAGGAAGAAGATGAATCCCTGAATAGGCCAATAACAAGGGCTGAAGTTGAGGTAGCAAAATACCCTACCAATAAAAAAATGTCCAGGTCCAGATGGGTTCACAGCTGAATTCTATGAGACGTACAAAGAGGAGCTGGTAGGACTCATTCTGAAATTATTGCAAAAAATACAACAAAGAGGGAATCCTTTCAAATCATTTTATGAGACCAACATCATCCTGATACAAAAACCCGGCACAGACTCAACATAAAAGAAAATTTCAGGCCAATATCCATGATGAACATAGATGCAAAAATATTCAATAAAATACTAGCAAACTGACTGCAACAACACATGAAAAAGCTTATTCATCATGATCATGTAGGCTTCATCCCAGGAATGCAAGGCTGGTTTGACATATGCAAGTCTACATATGTAATCCACCACATAAACAGAACCAAAGACAAAAACCACGTGAATATCTAAATAGATGCACAGAAGGCCATTAACAAAATTCAGCAGCCCTTTATGCCAGAAACTCTCAATAAACTAGGGATCAATGGAAGTTATCTCAAAATAATAAAAGCTATTTATGACAAAACCATAGCCAATATCATACTGCATGGGCAAAAACTGGAAGCATTCCCTTTAAAATCTGGCATTAGACATAAAAATGTCTTGACTTCAATTAAAAAACTAGTTCATCGGAGAGGGCTTCCAAAATGGCGTTGTAGAGGTGACTCAGAATTGCAGCTCTCAGTGAAGGCGCAGAGGGTGAGTCCTAGCCACATTCTCGGATGGAACTTTTTTGCCCACAGAACGTTTAAAGTCCCAGGTGTGGGAGAAACACGGGACGCTAGTGCAGCCAGCTTGCGTGGCTGGTTCGGCCGGCGCCGCAGCCCAGTAGCACCAGGCACAAAACTCACTGGTCCGGGTGCCCTGTTAAACCGGCAATCTGAAATTTGGAAGGGCAGACTGGCATGTCGATCTGATTGAACGGGACTTGGACAATAAGCCAGACCAGGAGATTCCTGGGAAACGTGATCTGAGCTGGTGCAATGGGCAGCAGCATGGGAGATGGCATGGATCCCAGTGCCCTATCAGCAGGCTACTGGGGCGCCAGTGGGAGAGTCAACTGTTCAGCTTGGGGAGAGGAAGAGAGAGAGAGAGAACAGACTCTGAGGCAGGGATTTGGGTGATCAGGCTCAGCGGGTCCCATCCTAATGGGGACAAGCAGGGCAGCGATTGGAGGCACTTGGGGCTGAGAGTTTTGCTGCTGGCATCTAGAACAGTGCAGCCCAGTGGGGGAGGGGCATCCACCACTATGGACGCAATCTGCCCCTACTGAAGTACCGCTCAGGGCTGATGCATCCCGCTGTTGCTGAGGCAACCTGCCATAACAGAGAGGCTCCAACAGAAGGGTGGAGCATGCCACAGCAGAACTGAGCCCCACAGCAACAAGGTGGACCCACACTAGCAGGGCAGAGCCCCAGCAGGCAAATAGTGAATAGACTGCCTCCTAGCTGGGCAGGACACTGCAACAGATACTCATAAAGAAAGCCCCAACTCCCTAAAACAGAGCCTCTAAGGGGAAAATAAAGGGGGGTGTTTATGAGTTCTGTTGCAGCAGACATAAACACATCCTCCCAACAACCCTGAATGAACAATGGAGCTCACAGCTCAGCACTGGAGGTCCTATAAAGCACAGACCATCTCCTCAAGCAGCTCCCTGACCCCTGTATATCCAAAGAGTCACCCCAAAAAAGGACTAATCAGACTGACATTTGGCGGGCATCATTCTGAAACAAAGATAGCAGAAGAAGAAACTGGTAGCATCCCTCACTGTTCTGCAGCTGCTACAGCTATACCCCAGACAAGCAGGGCCTGGAGTGGACCTCAGCACTCATAAAGCAGAGGGGCTAGACCAATAAAAGGAAAACTAAGTAACAGAAATACCTCATCATCAACAACCTGGGCGTCCACACAGAGACCCAATTGAAAAATCAGCAACTACTAAGACGACAGGTGAATAAATCCATAAAGATGAAAAGAAACCAGTGCAAAAAGAAGGAAAACACCTGAAACCAAAACACTTCACCTCCTACAAAGGACCAAAACCCCTCACCAGCAAGGGAACAAGCTAGACGGAGAATGAGTGTGACAAAATGATGGAATCAGACTTCAGAAAGTGGATAACGAGAAATTTCAGTGAGCTAAAAGAACATGTTCTAAATCAGTGCAAAGAAACTAAGAACCTTGAAAAAAGATTTGAAAAAAGATTCGAGGAAATGATAACAAGAAGGGACAACTTAGAGAGGAATATGAATGAATTGAAGGAGCTGAAAAACACATGAGAACTTCATGAAACATGCACAAGTTTCCACAGCCTAATTGACCATGCAGAAGAAAGAATATCAGAAGTTGAAGATAAACTCAATGAAATAAAATGAGAAACCAAGATCAAAGAAAAAAGCACAAAAAGGAATGAACAAAATCTCCAAGAAATGTGGGACTATGTGAAGAGACCCAATCTACGTTTGATAGGTGTACCAGAATGTGATGAAGAGAATGAATCCAAGCTGGAAAACACTCTTCAGGATATTATCCAGGAAAATTTCCCCAACATAGCAAGACAGGTCAATACTCAACTCCAGGAAATACAGAGAACACCACAAAGATACTCTGCAAGAAGAGCAACCCCAAGGCACATAATCGTCAGATTCACCAGGGTTGAAATGAAGGACAAAATACTAAGGGCAGCCAGAGAGAAAGGTTGGGTCACCCACAAAGGGAAGCCCATCAGACTCACAGCAGATCTCTCAGCAGAGACTCTACAAACCAGAACAGAGTGGGGGCCAATATTCAACATCCTTAAAGAAAAGAACTTTCAACCCAGAATTTCATATCCAGCCAAACTAAGCTTCATAAGTGAAGGAAAAATAAAATCCTTCATGAACAAGCAATTACTCAGAGATTTTGTCACTACTAGGCCTGCTTTACAAGAGCTCCTGAAAGAGGCACTACACATAGAAAGAAACAACCAGTACCAGCCATCCTAAAAGCATACCAAATGCTAAAGAGCATCAACAAAATGAAGAATCTCCATCAACTAATGGGCAAAACAGCCAGCTAGCATCAATACGGCAGTATCAAATTCACATACAATAATATTCACCCTAAATGTAAATGAGCTGAATGCACCAATCAAAAGACATAGACTGGCAAATTGGATAAAAACCAAAACCCATTGGTTTGCTGTATCCAAGAAACCCATTGCACATGCAAGGATACAAAAAGGCTCAAAACAAAGGGATGGAAGAAGATTTACCAAGCAAATGGAGAGCAAAAAAAGCAGGAGCTGGAATTCTTGTCTCTGATAAAATAGACTTTAAAGCAACAAAGATCAAAAGGGACAAAGAAGGTCATTACATAATGGTAAAAGGATCGATACGTCAAGAAGAGCTAATGATTCTAAATATATATGGACCCAATGCAGGAGCACCCAGATATATAATGCAAGTTCTTAATGACTTACAAAGAGACTTAGACTCCCACACAATAATAGTGGGAGACTTTAACACTCCACTGTCAATATCAGACAGATCAACCAGACAGAAAATTAACAAGGATATCCAGGACTTGAACTCAGACCTGGAACAAGCAAACCTGATAGACATTTACAGAACTCTCCACCCCAAATCCACAGAATATACATTCTTCTCAGCACCACATCACACCTACTCCAAAATTGACCACATAATTGGAAGTAAAGCACTCCTCAGCAAATGCAAAACAACGGAAATCATAACAAACTGTCTCTCAGACCATAGTGCAATCAAGCTGGAACTCAGAATTCAGAAAATAACTCAGAACCGCACAGCTTCATGGAAACTGAACAACTGACTGTTGAATGTTGATTGGAAAAACAGTGAAATGAAGGCAGAAATAAAGAAGTTCTTCGAAACCTATGAGAACAAAGACACAACGTACCAGAATCTCTGGGACACATTTAAAGCAGTCTGTAGAGGAAAATATATAGCAATAAGTGCCCACATGAGAAGAGTGGAGAGATCCAAAATTGATGTTCTATCTTCAAAATTGAAAGAGCTAGAGAAGCAAGATCAAAAAAGCTCAAAACCTAGCCGAAGACAAGAAATAACTAAGATCAGAGCAGAACTGAAGGAGATAGAGACACGAAAAACCCTTCAAAAAATCAATGAATCCAAGAGCTGGTTTTTCAAAACGATCAACAAAATAGACAGACCACTAAGTAGACTGATAAAAAAGAAAAGAGAAAACAACCACATAGATGCAATAAATAAAACGATAATGGGAAGTCACCACAGATTCCTCAGAAATTCAAACCACCATCAGAGAATACTACAAACAGCTCTATGCACATAAACTAGTAAACCAGGAAGAAATGGATAAATTCCTGGACACCTGTGTCCTCCCAAGCCTAAACCAGGAGGAAGCCGAAACTATGAATAGACCAATAACAAGGTCTGAAGTTGAGGCAGCAATTAAGAGCCTACCACACAAAAAAAGCCCATGTCCAGATGGGTTCACAGCCGAATTCTACCAGACACACAAAGCGGAGCTGGTACCATTCCTTCTGAAACTATTCCAAATAATTCAAAAAGAGGAAACCCTTCCCAAATCATTTTATGAGACCAACATCATCCTGATACCAAAACACGGCAGAGACTCAACAAGAAAAGAAAACTTCAGGCCAATATCCATGATGAACATAGATGCAAAAATCTTCAATTAAATACTGGCAAACTGATTGCAACAGCACATTAAAAAACTTTTCCATCATGATCAAGTAGGATTCATCCCGGGGATGCAAGACTGGTTCAACATATGCAAGTCTATAAATGTAATTCACCACATAAACAGAAGCAAAAACAAAAACCACATGATTATCTCAATTGACACAGAGAAGGCATTTGACAAAATTCAACAGCCCTTTATGCTAAAAACCCTCAATAAACTTGGGATTGATGGAACATATCTCAAAGTAATAAAAGCTATTTATGACAAACCAACAGCTAATATCATATTGAATGGGCAAAAACTGGAAGCATTCCCTTTGAAATCCGGCACTAGACAAGGATGCCCTCTCTCACCACTCCTATTCAACATAGTACTGGAAGTTCTAGCTAGAGCAATCAGGCAAAAAAAAAGAAATAAAGGGTATTCAAATAGGAAAGGTGGAAGCCAAATTGTCTCTATTTGCAGAAGACATGATAGTATACCTAGTAGACCCCATCACCTCAGCCCAAAAACTCCTGAAACTGATAAGCAACTTCAGTAAAGTCTGAGGATATAAAATCAATGTGTAAAAATCACAAGCATTCATATACACCAGTAACAGACTTAAAGAGGACCAAATCAAGAACGAACTGCCATTCACAATTGCTACAAAGAAAATAAAATACCTAGGAATGCAACTCACAAGGAAAGTAAGGGACCTCTTTAAGTAAAACTACAAACCACTGCTCAACAAAATAAGAGAGGACACAAACAGATGGAGAAACATTCCATGTTTGTGGTTAGGAAGAATCAATATTGTGAAAATGGCTATACTGCCCAAAGTAATTTACACATTCAATGCTATCCCCATCAAACTACCATTGAATTTCTTCACAGAACTGGAAAAAAACACCATGAACTTCATATTGAACCAAAAGAGAGCCTGCATAGCCAAGTCAATTCTAAGCAAAAAGAACACAGTGGGAGGCATCACAATACCAGACTTCAAACTGTACTACAAGGTTATAGTAATCGAAACAGCATTGTACTGGAAACAAAACAGAGATATAGACCAATGGAACAGAACAGAGGCATCGGAGGCAACACAACATATCTACAAGCATATAATCTTTGATAAACCAGACAAAAACAATCAATGGGGAAAGGATTCCCTGTTTAATTAATGGTGTTGGGAAAACTGGCTAGCCATGTGCAGAAAGCAGAAACTGGACCCCTTCCTGACACCGTACACTAAAATTAACTCCAGATGAATTAAAGACTTAAACATAAGACCTGACACCATAAAAACCCTAGAAGAAAATCTAGGCAAAACCATTCAGGACATAGGAGTAGGAAAGGACTTCATGACCAAAACACCAAAAGCATTGGCAACAAAAGCCAAAATAGACAAATGGGACCTAAGCAATCTCCACAGCTTCTGCACGGCAAAAGAAACAGTCACTAGAGTGAATCAGCAACCTTCAGAATGGGAAAAAATCTTTGCAGTTTATGCATCTGACAAAGGGCTGATATCCAGAATTTACAAAGAATTCAAACAGTTTTACAGAAAAAAAAAAGCCCATTCAAAAATGGGCAAAGGATATGAACAGACACTTTACAAAAGAAGACATACATGAGACCGACAAACACATGAAAAAATGCTCATCATCACTCGTCATTAGAGAGATGCAAATCAAAACCACATTGAGATACCATCTCATGCCAGTTAGAATGGCCATCATTAAAAATTCTGGAGACAGCAGATGCTGGAGAGGATGTGGAGAAATAGGAACACTCTTACATTGTTGTTGGGAGTGTAAATTAGTTCAACCATTGTGGAAGACAGTGTGGTAATTCCTCAAGGCCTTAGAAATAGAAATTCCATTTGACCCAGCAATCCCATTACTGGGTATATATCCAAAGGACTATAAATCATTCTACTGTAAGGACACATGCATATGAATGTTCATTGCAGCACTGTTTACAATAGTAAAGACCTGAAACCAACCCAAATACCCATCGATGATAGACTGGACTGGAAAAATGTGGCACATATACACCATGGAATATTATGCAGCAATTAAAAATGATGAGTTTGTGTCCTTTGTAAGGACATCGATGAATCTGGAGAACATCATTCTCAGCAAACTGACACAAGAACAGAAAAGGAAATACCGCATATTCTCACTCATAGGCGAGTGAGAAATGTGAGAACACATGGACACAGGGAGGGAGTCTACTACACACTGGGGTCTGTTGTGGGGAATGTGGGAGGGACAGCGGGGGGGGCTGTGGAGGTTTAGCCTGGGGATAAATGCCAAGTGTGGGTGAAGGGGAGGAAGGCAGCAAAGTGCACTGCCATGTGTGTACCTATGCAACTATCTTGCACGTTCTGCACATGTACCCCAAAACCTATAATGCAATAAAAAATTAAAAAATTAAAAAAAAATAACTAGCTCATTATTTCATGGTTCAGGATGATCTCAAGCTGAAAATACACACAAAAACAATAATGATATAATAACTGAGATACCAGAGATTTCAGAATTATATGAACAATATTTTAATAGTGCCATAATATAATCGTTTCAAAAGGGAATTACAAATCCACTTGAAACAAATAAAAATCAGAAAGTCTCATAAAAAAAAAAACAAAAAGAAAAGAAAAGAAACAAAAATTCAGTAAGGAAACATGGAAGAGTAAAATGGAAATACTGGAAAAGGAAATACAACAACTAAAATTAAAAGCTTAGTGGATGGGCTTAAAAGTAGAATGATGAGGACAGAGGGAAGTATCTGTTGGCTGGAAGACAGAGCAGTAAAAGTTACCCAAATGTGAAGAACAGAGAGAAAAATAAACTGATGAAAATATTGAACAGAGCCTCATGAATCTATGTTTCTGTGTCTCTGAAGGACAGGAGAAACAAGGTGGATCTAAAAAAGTATTAGAAAAAATAATTGCAGAAATGGTCAAAATTTAGAAAAACACATAAATCTATAGGTCCAGAAGCTGAACAAAAATTAAATATTATAAACCCAAAGAAATATGTATCAAGACATGCTGTGATTAAATTTCTGCAAATGAATGACAAAGGAAAATTCTTGAGAGCAACCAAAGTGAACGTCACCTTTCGTACAAGAGAAAAAAAGTAAAATGACAGCAGATTACTAATCAGAAATCAGAAAGGCCAGATGGAAGTGACACGATCTATTTTCAGGTGCTAACTGAAAATAATTGTCAATATGAATACCTATGCCCAATACAAATATTTTTAGGCATAAAATGGAAATCAAATCACTCTTAGAGGTAAAAGTTCTTAGCGAATTTGACTCTAGATCTACCCCAAAAGTTATCTAAATAGAAAAGCAAAAATAAAAAGGAAACCCTAAAATATCAGGGAGGAAGAAAAACAGGAAAGTAAAAATCGGGGTAAATACAATATGTTTGTCTTCTTTACCTTGAGCTTTCTAAATTACATTTGATGATTCAAGCAACAGCAAAAGCACTGTCTGATATGATTTCAAAGTATGGGGAGAAATATTTTAGACATTTATATTAAAAATAGAGAAGGACAAAAGAATTTTAAAAATGTTAATACTTTACACTTCTCTAAAGGGTTAAAATGATACCATGGGTAGACAGTAAAAATGTATGTATTTTACCACATATGTATTTTACTATAGTAATATGTTAAATATATATGTGTATATATATATATATACACACACACACACACATATATTTAAAACATAATTCATATTATACATGTAATATATATCTGTTACAAAAAGCTATATAAAGCTATTACAAAGATGTACTCTCAGGATAGTATGAATAAGTCACAGTGGAATTCTGAAAAATTTCTCTCACAGTAAGGCAAGGATAATGAAACAACAAAAACGCTGGAAGAACCAAAAGAAAACAAAAATTAAATTTCATACTTATTCCCTAATATGTCAATGATTACATTAAATATGTTATCAAAATGCACCAATGGAAAACAGAAAGAGATTATGTGAATTTTAAGTAAGTGATACTTAAAGTCTAAACCAATGTCAGATGGAAAAAGCCAGGAAAACACATACTCCAGTGGTGCTTATTTTTTTCTATTGATCTCCTGAGAATTCCCATTGGCTATACCCCTTAGAAATACTAAGAACAAGGGTATACATTCCAGAGAGCATGCATATCTGCCTCCTGTGGCAGAAAACATGAAAGCAAATTGAAATATGTAATACATGAGTTTAACTGAAACGTAAATATACATATTTCTAATTTCCCTTCCTGCTTCAATAGGTATTATCTTATTAAAGCTGTAGAATATGGGCACCCTATTCTGTATACAGCTCTAAAATACAGAGTTAGTTCCCTCTATAACTGCACTTAGAGTCATCATGTAATATTTAATAGAATGAAAATATTTGGTCAATACATTTTTACCTATAAAACCTGCAAAATATTAATTGAATAAATATATTGCCTCTTTCTCTCTCTCTCTCTCTGTCTCCTTCCCACCACAAACACACACACACACACACACACACACACACACATAGATACACAAACACATACACACACATATACTACATATTCACCACGAACAATATATATATGTTTATATAAACAGAAATGCATATATAATATGCAGACTTTACAAGATCATGAAAAAGCAAACATTGTAGTGTAATGGTTGTCAGTGTAATTAGTCACAGATTGTCTTCAGGTAAATTTGAGTGTGTGTGTGTGAATGTGTGAAAACTCAAATGATTCCATACTTTTTATAAAGTATATCTACTTCTATAAAATTATCTTAATGATAGAATTAAAAATATGTGCAAATATTTTACTATAAGCATATTAAGGACTGTCATTTATGATTCAAAATACAAAAATTTAATAGCTATTCTATAATAGAGTGCTGATGAAATGAATGTTTGTACATATATAGAACCAACTAGCATACATTTGTAAAAATATTATTATTGAGTATTAGTTATTGACAATAATATAATATTAGTCTAGCTGAATTTGTTAAGGTTATGTGCACAGCACAGTTTATATAAGTATTTTCATCTGAAGTTTACTTTCCAACTCTATTTTTTTCTAAAGTTTACATTTCAACATATATTAGTTATTTGACCTAGACTATTACATAATTTACATAAACTTATGAAATTTCATATAAAAATAAGAGCAATTATCTCATAGTGTTATTTTGCAAACTTTAATGAAAAAGTGAATACGAAGTTCAAGAAGCTCTGGCATATAACACATGCAGTATAAATCAATGAGAAATATAATCAGGTATCCAAAAGATTTTATTGGATAATCTTGAGTCATTTAAATATGCAGAAAGAAACCATGTAATTGAAAATTTTATATATATGAGATGTATGCTTTTGAGCACTTTTAGAATTATTTGGTTTGTCATGAATATTAGTGGTAAAAAGAAATAGAAACGTCATCAATTCTGAGGACTCATAAGTAGTGTTTTGAGAATGCACAGTTCCTTAAGAAAATGAGTTCTAGAAAGGGAAAATCTACCACATACTTTATTTATTTATTTATTTTTGTGTGTGTGTGTGCTAATATTTTTTTTTAATTTTTTTATTTTTTTTAATTTTTATTGCATTATAGATTTGGGGGTACATGTGCAGAACGAGCAAGATAGTTGCATAGGTACACACATGGCAGTGTGCTTTGCTGCTTTCCTCCCCTTCACCCACACTTGGTATTCATCCCCAGGCTATCCCCCCCAGCCCCCCCCGCTGTCCCTCCCCCATTCCCCCCAACAGTCCCCAGTGTATAGTAGACCGCCTCTCTGTGTCCACGTGTTCTCATATCCAGAATTTACAAAGAACTCAAACAGATTTACAGGAAAAAAACAAACAAGCCCATTCAAAAATGGGCAAAGGATATGAACAGAAACTTTACGAAAGCAGACATACATGAGGCCAGCAAACATATGAAAAAGTGCTCATCATCATTGGTCATTAGAGAGATGCAAATCAAAACCACATTGAGATACCATCTCACACCAGTTAGAATGGCGATCATTAAAAAATCTGGAGACAGCAGATGCTGGAGAGGATGTGGAGAAATAGGAACACTCTTACACTGTTGGTGGGAGTGTAAATTAGTTCAACCATTGTGGAAGACAGTGTGGCGATTCCTCAGGGACCTAGAAATAGAAATTCCATTTGACCCAGCAATCCCATTACTGGGTATCTATCCAAAGGACTATAAATCGTTCTACTATAAGGACACATGCACACGAATGTTCATTGCAGCACATACTTTATTTTTTCTTACCTTTTCTTATACTGGAAATAATCGTATTTATCTTATATAAGTAATTTTCTACTTCACTAATTTCTTTGAATTTTTTTAAGTCAAGAGAAAATGTTCCTCATCATATTTTAGTAAGTGATAATAATGTTTAAATGTTATGAAGATAAAGTTAAGTCCAACAGTTGAATCGCCTGGGTGTTTTGTTATCTAATGCAACTAGATTTACCACTTCTCAGATGTTATGAGTTGATCTAAGTAAGAACTGGCAGGCAGACTAGGAGCTAAAGAGTGTCTAACCTGAAAACATATTTAATGCAAAATGTAAATACTTTTCGTACTCTAGTTCCAAAAAAAAAATACCAGGAACATGTTGATTCAAAGGAGAACTGTTTTGATTTGCATCACTCTAATGACCAATGATGATGAGCACTTTTTCATATGTTTGTTGGCCTCATGTATGTCTTCTTTTGTAAAGTTTCTGTTCATATCCTTTGCGCATTTTTGAATGGGCTTGTTTGTTTTTTTGTTTTTTTTTTTGTTGTTGTTGTTTGTTTTTTTTGTTTTTTTTTGTTTTTAGGTAATAGTCACCAAGCTTTATTTAACAATTTTGAATTCTTTGCTGTAAACTGGAAGTATTCACTGTGATAAGTATACATAACATTTTCACTGGTTTTAGTCCTGAATTCTAGACCTTACCCATTTTACACACACTATTAGCTAAATTATGTTCCTGAGGCATGTCTCTGATTACTTTGCTCTGGCTTTAGCCTTGGCCTCATGTGTTAAATTGAAACTGTTCAACAGAGCTGTATGCATTACAAAATTTTTTATTAGAAAAATCAGCCTCTTGTTATTGATGTATGATAGTATCAAAGTGATCATTCTGTAAATGATAGCAATAAGTATATCAATACTTCGACTTCCTCTGTATCTAGTAACATTTGCACATAGTCCAAGTGAGCACAGAGCAAGAATATTGAAACAGGTGCTTCTCCAAAGCCAAGGGTGGCCTTACATTTAGGGTGGGAAAAGAGGCAAAGGAGTTAGCGGAGGAGCAGCAGGAGTTGGGGGGTAAATTGCAGGACATAATTTGCTTTTAAAAATTTGTGTAACATGTTGTAGTTACATAATAAACATTTTATTTTATTTTATTTATTTATTTATTTATTTATTGGCATAAGAAAATAATAGTTTTATTTGTGACATACCAAATATTTTGCTTAAGAATATTCTTATGAATTTCATACAACAATAGTATTCCTTACAGCTCTTCAGTTAACAGATAAGTTCTTTCTGGCGTGGGATATTATTTGAATTATCAGCATAAAAATGATCAAAGCAACCTAAACACATTACAGATTTTGGTATATTTATATTACAGATAAAAGTAAAACTTCATTCTAAATACATCTAACATTAAAACTGGTGGATTTTTTTCCCATAGTATTTCACTTTTTTATGGATGAAAGTCAATTTTTGCTGGAATGACACAGGATCCAGCACCAGCCCTATTGTTATTTTTCTTACCATATTAATAAAGACTGACAATGTTTAAATACAAGACAGATGAAAATTTCATATACCAATGTCACTAAACAAGTCTGAACTCCTTGCTGAATTCACAAGGTTATCTACCCCAAATTTAATTTTGAAAGTCCATCAGATGATTTTTCATGAGAACTTCATTTTGTTGATAGCAAAGATTGGAAACTACTTGATTGCAAAAGTTAGTTACTTATAAATAAGAGACATTTACACACATACTGTCAATATCAAGATTTGTAAATGCCCTTCTGTATGGGACCACAGAAGTGTAACAACCTTTGACACTATGTCACAGGAATATTCCAGATATGCTTTCCATTTTTAAGTGTGAAATAAAGGCAATCACAAAAAGAGAGATGGGAAAATATAATTACTTCAAGATCTTCACCATGGATGATTTCCTGTGCAGATTTAGAAAAAAATGTAATGTATATAAAAGGTAAAGATCTAGAAATTGGTTTTCTTAAAACAGTGATATATATATATATATATATATATATATATATATATATATATATATATTAATTTTTATTGCATTATAGGTTTGGGGGTACATGTGCAGAACGAGCAAGATAGTTGCATAGGTACACACATGGCAGTGTGCTTTGCTGCTTTCCTCCCCTTCACCCACACTTGGTATTCATCCCCAGGCTATCCCCCCAGCCCCCCCCTGCTGTCCCTCCCCCATTCCCCCCAACAGTCCCCAGTGTATAGTAGACCGCCTCTCTGTGTCCACGTGTTCTCATTTTTCTCACCCACCAATGAGTGAGTATATGCGGTATTTCTTTTTCTGTTCTTGTGTCAGTTTGCTGAGAATGATGTTCTCCAGATTCATCCATGTCCCTACAAAGGGCACAAACTCATCATTTTTGATTGCTGCATAATATTCCATGGTGTATATGTGCCACATTTTCCCAGTCCAGTCTATCATCGTTGGGCATTTGGGTTGGATCCAGGTCTTTGCTATTGTAAACAGTGCTGCAATGAACATTCGTGTGCATGTGTCCTTATAGTAGAATGATTTATAGTCCTTTGGATAGATACCCAGTAATGGGATTGCTGGGTCAAATGGAATTTCTATTTCTAGGTCCCTGAGGAATCACCACACTGTCTTCCACAATGGTTGAACTAATTTACACTCCCACCAACAGTGTAAGAGTGTTCCTATTTCTCCACATCCTCTCCAGCATCTGCTGTCTCCAGATTTTTTAATGATCACCATTCTAACTGGTGTGAGATGGTATCTCAATGTGGTTTTGATTTGCATCTCTCTAATGACCAATGATGATGAGCACTTTTTCATATGTTTGCTGGCCTCATGTAAGTCTGCTTTCGTAAAGTTTCTGTTCATATCCTTTGCCCATTTTTGAATGGGCTTGTTTGTTTTTTTCCTGTAAATCTGTTTGAGTTCTTTGTAAATTCTGGATATCAGCCCTTTGTCAGATGCATAAACTGCAAAGATTTTTTCCCATTCTGATGGTTGCCGATTCACTGTAAAAATCTGGAGACAGCAGATGCTGGAGAGGATGTGGAGAAATAGGAACACTCTTACACTGTTGGTGGGAGTGTAAATTAGTTCAACCATTGTGGAAGACAGTGTGGCTATTCCTCAGGGACCTAGAAATAGAAATTCCATTTGACCCAGCAATCCCATTACTGGGTATGTATCCAAAGGACTATAAATCGTTCTACTATAAGAACACATGCACACGAATGTTCATTGCAGCACTGTTTACAATAGCAAAGAACTGGAACCAACCCAAATGCCCAACGATGATAGACTGGACCGGGAAAATGTGGCACATATACACCATGGAATATTATGCAGCAATCAAAAATGATGAGTTTATGTCCTTTGTAAGGACATGGATGAATCTGGAGAACATCATTCTCAGCAAACTGACACAAGAACAGAAAAAGAAATATCGCATATACTCACTCATAGGTGGGTGAGAAAAATGAGAACACATGGACACAGAGAGGCGGTCTACTATACACTGGGGACTGTTGGGGGGAATGAGGGAGGGACAGCAGGGGGGGGCTGGGGGGGATAGCCTGGGGATGAATACCAAGTGTGGGTGAAGGGGAGGAAAGCAGCAAAGCACACTGCCATGTGTGTACCTACGCAACTATCTTGCACGTTCTGCACATGTACCCCCAAACCTATAATGCAATAAAAATAAAAAATAAAATAAAAAAACACACACACACACAAAAAAAAAAAAACAAAGGAGAACTGTTTAACTACTTGATACTAAAAGAATATTTTCTAACAGGTATGACTTTAAATTGCAAGGTCAAAGATCTTGATTGGAATTGTAAATTCTTTCTTATGAACAACCAACCTGTAAGGTTAATTGGGCAAAAATCCATTTTACATCTAAGAAAACCATGTCAACACAAAGTGAGCATCTTGTCCAAGATCAAGCTAATTTATTTCAGGGATGATAATTGAAATGTACTTTCTGGACTCCCATAGCAACATTCTTTCTATCGTATTATATTTTATATTCATATATATGATGATACTCACATGGTAAATCTATACTGTTTCTCAAATAATAATATTAATATAAAACAAATATTTTTCTTTTTTTTTCTTTGAAAGAAAGAAAGAGAAAGAAAGGGTGAGAGAGAACAGGAGTCTTGCTCTATTGCCCAGGCTGGAATGAAATCCAAAAATAAGTATCAAAAACCTCCTTTATGCTGAAAATTGTGCTTAACAGTAGATACAGGAAGGAATAAGGGAAGAAAATAACAAACAAACAGCCAAACAATATTTCATTTAAGTCTTTGAAAAGCTATGCAAATGCTGAAGAGTGATTTACTTCCAATTATGTGGTCACTTTCAAAATAGGTGTAATATGATACTGAGAAAAATCTATGTTCTGTGGACTGGGGTGAAGAATTCTATAAATATTCACTGAGTGTACTTGTTCCAGGTCTCAGTTCAAATCATAGATGTCCCTGTTAATTTTCTATCTCATTGATCCATCAAATATTAATAATATGGTGTCAAAGTCTCCCACTATTATTGTGCGGGAGTCCAAGTCTCTTTATAAGTAATTAAGAACTTTGTCTTATGTATCTGAGTGTTCCTATATTGGGTGAATATATATTTATATTCATTGACTCTTGTTGTTGCATTGATCCTTTCCTTTTACCATTATGTAATGTCCTTCTTTATTTCTTTTAGTCTTTGTTACTATTAAAGTCTATTTTGTCAGAGATGAAAGTTACAACTCCTGTTTTTGTTTTTGTTTTTGTTTGTTTGTTTGTTTGCTCTCCATTTGATTGATAAGTATTCTACCAACCCTTTGAGTCTTTTTGTGTCCTTGCTTATGAGACAGATCTGGATACAGTGTACCGATGGATTTTGACTTTTTATTCAATTTGCCTGTCTGTATCATTTATTGGGGAATTTAATCCATTTAAATTTAGAATTAATATTGATATTTGTGAGTTTAATATTGTTATTTAATGTTCACTGGTTATTTTGCCCATTTGTTGATATAGATTCTTCATTATGCAGATACTCTTTACCTTTTGGTAAGTTTTTGGGGTGACTGATAAGGTTGGTTCCTTTCTGTTTATAGTGTTTCTTTCAGAAGCTCTCATAAAGCAGGCCTGGTGGTGATGAAATCTCTGAGTGCTTGATTGTTCATGAAAAGCTTTATTTTTTCTTCATTTATGAAGCTTAGTTTGGCTGGACATGAGAATCTTTGTTGAAAAGTCTTTTCTTTGAGTATATTGAATATTGACCCCACTCTCATCTAGTTTGTAGGGTTTCTGCTGAGAGATCTGCTGTGAGTCTGATAGGCTTCCCTTTTCTCTCTAGCTGCCCTTAGAATTTTCTCCTTTATTTCAACCCTGGTGAATCTAATGATTATGTGTCTTGGGGTTGCTCTACTTGAGGAATATCTTTGTGGTGTTCTCTGTATTACCTGGAGTTGAGTATTGTCCTGCCTTACCAGGTTAGGAAAGTTTTCCTGAATAGTATCCTGAAGAATATTTTCCAGCTTGGATTCATTCTCTTCATAACATTCAGGCACACCTATCAAACATAAATTAGGTCTTTTCACATAGTCCCATATTTTTTGGAGACTTTGCTCATTCCTTTTTAGTCTTCTCTAATCTTGTCTTCTCATTTTATTTCATTAAGTTGGTCTTTGATCTCTGATACCCTTTCTTCTGCTTGATCAATTCAACTGTTAAAACCTGCATATACTTTGTGGAGTTCTATTTTTTTTTTTTTTTTTTTTTTTTTTGAGACGGAGTTTCGCTCTTGTTACCAAGGCTAGAGTGCAATGGCGCGATCTCGGCTCACTGCAACCTCCGCCTCCTGGGTTCAGGCAATTCTCCTGCCTCAGCCTCCTGAATAGCTGGGATTACAGGCAGGTGCCACCATGCCCAGCTAATTTTTTGTATCTTTAGTAGAGATGGGGTTTCACCAAGTTGACCAGGATGGTCTCGATCTCTTGACCTCATGATCCACCCGCCTCGGCCTCCCAAAGTGCTGGGATTACAGGCTTGAGCCACTGCACCCGGCCCTGTGGAGTTCTTTTATTGTATTCTTCAATTCCAGTAATTCACTTATATTCCTCTCTAAATTGTCTATTCTTGTTAGGATTCCATCAAACCTTTTTTCAAGGTTCTTAGTTTCTTTACATTGGGCTAGAACATGTTCTTTTAACTAAGTTTCTTATTATCCACCTTCTGAAGCCTAATTCTGTTAATGGAACACACTGGTTCTCCATCAGGCCTTGTTCCCTTGTTGATGAGAAACTGTTATCCCCTGTAGGGGGAGAGGCATTCTGATTTTGAGTATTCTTAGTCTTTTTATGCTGGTTTCTTTTCATCATTGTAAATGTATTCACCTGTCATCTTTGTAATTACCAACTTTCAAATTAGGTCTCTGAGTGGACATTCAACTTGTTGATTCCCAGCACTGGAATCTGAGCAACCCACTGTGCTGGCTAAAACAGCAGTGTTAACATTCATGGTGATTTTTTTCCCAGGAATCTCCAGTCTGGCTTTCTTCTTGAGTCCCATTTTCTATCGCTGAATAGTTGATTCTGCCTTTCTGGAGCTCCAAACATTGACCAAAAAAGGACCCAGTCCTGTTTACTCTGCACCAAGAACCACCATGCTGGTGAGCCAGCAAAACCACTGCACCAGCCACAAGAGTCGTGCTGGTGACCCATGGGGCTCCTTCACTGGAAATCTCCTGGTTCGTGAGCAATAAAAATTCATCTGAAAGTGTGGCATCCTCTTTTCCTCTGTGCTTTCACTGGGAGCTACAATACTGAGTTGCTAGTAATCAGCCATCTTGGATCTTCTTTTCTAAAATGAAAGATAATGGTCTAAATAATGATGACTTTGTCTTCTTGTAATGATTCCTCTACACAAGCCATGATTTAACTTATTTTTCAGTATAATAAACAGACCACAAAATATTTTATGTAATTAAATTTAAATAAATTGCTCTTTATCTGGGTTTCATTGGTGTAATTTAATTGGCTTTATTAGTGAAGACACTTGGTAATAATAGTTAAAGATGACTGTGTGTAACCTAATTTTTTTACCATGAATATTTAACTGATGCTTCAACTGGATAATTTGATTTAGTGATAAAAATAAGTCAGGGTAAATATATAATTATCTTATAAATATGCTGATGATAATTAAAATAACATATTTTTAAGTGTTTTCTTTTAAAAAAGTATAGAATTGAATGTCCCTCTGAGAATTGTTTGCATAAAAAATATACTTAATTATAATCACTGAGAAATAACAGAAAGCAAATGAGTAGAAAATGACAAGAGACTAACCTACAGATACATGAAAATCTAATATAAAAATGAGAGTAGGGCACGTAGTGCAATGAGAGATCAGCAGTTTTCTCATATTTATCCTGCCTAAGATTAGTTGGGTGAGAAGTGGTGGGAAGGTGAAAGACATTTTGATCATTAGTTAAAAAGTCCTAAAGAACTTCACCTTTTAACATTGTGTATTTTTAGTATTATTAGTAAATCCAAAAAATTTCACCAATTCTCTTAACATAAAAACTTCAACTGTATTTTAAAAATATACATTTATTTTTTAATTGACATGTTGTAATTGTACATATGTATGGAATACAGTGTTTTTGATACATATATATGTTGTATAATGATCCTCAGGGCTGTTAATATATTCATTACCTCATGCATTTATCATTTCTTTGTTTTAAGAACATTAAAAAGCCTCTTATAGCTTTTATATAATGTATAATACTTTACTATCAACAGTAGTCAACTTCCTGTTCTATAGAGCACCAGAAATTATTCCTTCTATCTAATTGCAATTTTGTACTCATTGATCAACCATTTTCTATTATCTTCTCTCCCCTTCCCAGCTCACCCAATTTCTGGTGTCATTGTTCCCTTTCTGCTTCCATGAAATCAACTTGTTGTTGTTTTAGATTCCACATATTAGTGAGATGATAAAGTATTTATTTTTCTGTGTTTGGCTTATTTTATTTAATATAGTATCCTCCAGGCTCATATATGTTGTCAAAAATGAGAGAATGCCATTTGTTTTTATGACTGAATAGTGTTCACTTGTAGACATACAGTACATTTTCTTTATCCCTTCACCCTTTGTTGGATATGATTCCATATCTTGGCTATTGTAAATAGTGCTGCAGGAAACATGGGATTGCAGATAATCTCTTTGCCATACTGTTTTGATTTCCTTTGGACATAGACCTTGTTTTGGGATTGCTAGATGATGAGGTAGTTCTATTTTTAATATTTTAGTAACACCCACAACTGTTTTCCACAATGGCTGTAATAGGGAGCAATCCCAGCAACAGTGACTAAAATTCCACTTTCTTCACATCCTTGCTAAAACTTGTTTTATTTTGTCTTTTTGATAATATTCATTCCAATTGGAGAGATGGTACCTCATTGCAGTTTTAATTAGCATTTTCCTGAAGATCAGTGATGAGTCTTATACTTTCATTTCTTTTCATAACAGCAATTTTCATCCATGTATTTCCAGTTTTTGCAATCTTTAAGCAGTGGGAAAACTGGATATACATGGATTCCTTGTGAGGCCTGTCTAGCAGCATGAATTCTCTCAGCTTTTGCTTGCCTGGAAAGATTACTATTTCTTTTTAATTTCTGCAATCCAGCTTAGTTGGCATAGTATTTTTGTCTGGAAGCCTTTTTGTTTGTTTGTTTTTCTTTCAGCACTTTGAACATATCATCTTATTATTTTATTTTATTTTATTTTTTTGCCTGAAAGTTTTGGCTGAAAAATGCACTGTTTAGTCTAATGAAAATTCTCTTATATGTGATTCAATTCTCTTACATTAAGCTATTAGAATTTTGTCTTTGAATTTTGATAGTTTGATGATAATGTTATTGGATATATTCCTCAGAGAGACTTCTTTAAGTTGAATCTATGTGGAATGGTTTCAGGTTTATATGTATTTTGATGTTCATATTTTTCTCAAGACTTTCAAATTTTTCAGCTATTATTTTATTAAATGCACTTTTCATACATTTTTCTGTGTCTTCTTCTAGAATTTCCGTAATGCAAACATTCATTATGTTACATAAGTTTCATCAGTTTTTTCTTATTTTTCATACATTTTTTTCTCATTTTTCCTCTGATTAGGTTATTTCAAAGATTGGTTTTCAAGTTCAAAAATTATTTCTTTTGTTTGATCTAGTCTGATGAAGCTCTGAATTGTATTTTGTATTGGATTCATTAAGTTCTTCAGCCTCAAATTTCTATTTGGTTCTTTATTATAATACCTATTATTTGGTTTAATTTCTCATTCAGATTACAGACTTTTTGTATTTCAATGGTTTCTCTGTATTCTACTGATTTTCCTTAACATCATTATTTTGAATTCCTTTTCCAGCATTTTGTAAATTTCCTTTCCTTTGGGATTTGTTCCTAGAAATTTACTGTGTTCTTTTGGGTGTATGTTACTTTACTTTTTTATGTTTCTTGTGTTCCTATATTAATATCTGCATCTAGTGAAATAGTTGCTTTTTCTAATTTTATTGAGTGGCTTTTTTGAAGAAACAGACAATTGTTAGGCTAGTTGGAGAGGTGATATTGGCCACTAGGATGGCTGTTGAAGTGAGCTTGGGCATGCAAAACAAGCTTGGATTGGGCAGCTGTGAAACTATCTCTCCTGGGAAGTGAGGCCACCACCAGACTACCTGTCAGGTCAGGTATGAGTGCATGTGGCTCTGGCAGATTTTAGAGGCTGGTCAGTGGTCTGCCTGAAGAGGTGGGCCACCTCTGGACCAGCTGACAGGCCAGGCACAGATGCACTTGGAATCACATAGTCAGTTTTGTAGTATGATTGAGCATGCATATGGCAGGCTTGCCAGGTGTTTGGTTAATTTTATGCTGTGTAGGTCCGCCTATTTCCTGGGAATATGGGTTGCCACATTGGTATAGACATTTGGGTCTCAGGGTTGGTCCATCTGGCCTAGGCTCCAGGCAGCTGAAGTCATGATGTAATAGGTATTTGTGTGAACATGATGAAATAACAATAGAATCTCAGTGATTAAGAGTGAGTTGCAACTTGTCCCCAGGAAGAATGCACTCTAGCAGTGAGTTCACTTTCAAGATGAAGCCCTGCTATAGCAACTTAGGTTTTGGGTGCTCAAGGTTGGCTCCTACTCTGTGGCATTGAAGGTACATGAATGTCTACCTACTCTCCAAACTGAAGATGACTGATGTACTGAGAAACCTTTCTGTAACAAGAATTCCTGGTGTTTGTAGCAATAATGGAGACTCCTAGGGATCTCTAGCTTAGATTTTCCTTCTACTGAGAAGTACTCCTCAACCCTGAGCTGATCTTGGTGAAGAGAAAGTATGGCAAAATTAGAATGTCTTGCTTCCCTACCTATGTTGCTATCCTAAGATTCCATGTTCCACAGGTATTTTGCTGCTCTTTTGGTACTCTCCAGTGTACTTACTCAGTAACACCAGTCAAAATATAGTTGTTTATTATTTTGTTTTGGCCTCTTTTGGTGGTGGTAAAAAGTGTCAGGTAACTGTAGTTAGCCATCTTGCAAAAATCATCTCAATGATATTCCTTAAAGAGATGAAATGGTTGTTTTAATAATATAAATTTCTAATATGTGGGGCAAGTTGTGTTGAATGAAAACATCTACTATAAGAATATGTTATCTTCTTAAATTATTGGAAAGTCATTGTAGACCATAAATATCCTTTCTTTTTCCCTGTCAGCTCAAGTTTACATACAAAGAATGTCTTAAAAAGTTAAAATGTAATAAAATGACTTAAGTAAAAGTTTAGGATTTTTACACTTATAGCAATGGAATAACGTACAAAATATTCTTCAGGTTTATCTAAAATCCTTTCTGAAATATATATATTTCTTTTGAATTCATTTTGAGATGTTTCTAAATGTTTGTTAATTCTTATTAATATTTTGATTACTATATATTATTCTTTTTTTCAATATAGGGTGTCCCATATCACAAATTTGTTTTTGCATAATTACTTTTCATATGATGGGACAAAACTGCACATACATTAAAGATAATTAAATATTAATTTAATAGTCTTTTTAGTGATCATGTTTGTGCTTTCTCATTTAAATTAATATATTATATAAAAATATCTCTACTCATATTTCTTCTCAATTACTTTTTTCAACTCCTACAAGTCATTATGATACATATTTTTATTTTATAGCTCAGCACAACACCTTAGCATTGGCCACATTACTTACTGATGCTGTGAAGAGTTCAAGAATAATTTTCTTCAAGTTTTATTGACAAAAATTTTCTTTATCTACTTAAGTCCATCTTTATTAGTACTTTTTAAATAAACAGAAGCTAAATATTTCAACATTTATTATGCTTTTTCTGTTATACTACATGTTGCATATTGGATGAGTATTTCAGATACTTTGTTAGTATCTACCAGAGTTTCACAACCTATGTATAGTGGATAGAATTCAAAAATTTATAAACTTATGAGAGAGTATTACATCTTTATTTTCACTAACCTATAATTGAAATTTAATCTTTTATTTAATTACAAATGTAGATGACAAATAATGCTGTGTTAATAGCACCTGTATCTTTTATATCACGTTATGGCAGATATATGGACATGTTACTTATGATTATTATATTTCATAATTATTCCCCTACTTGCAGTCTTTCTGACTTCAGGTGCTTATGCAATGTTAAATGTGGTTGTATAACTGTGGGGCAATTCTATATCTAGATTGGCTTCCAAAGGTTGAAGATTCACATTCTCACTTTGAAGATTCAGACACCTATGTTTTTTTTCTCCATTTTATACCTTCTTCTGTTTGTTAATTAATATGTGGAAGGAAGAGAGGCATTGTCATTTTCAATCAAAACTTTTCAAGCATAGATAACTAAACTTAGAATTACTCTTCATCTTCGTTAAAAATATTGAATTATGGATATGTACAGCTGCTATAAATATAACTTATAGAATTGGAAATTTTAAATATATCTAACTATTGAGAAAACTTTTGCAAGTTATTAAATGTAACTAAAAATTATTGCTGACATATTATGCCTCAATATGAGCTATTTTATCATGCTATAACTTCTAGAGTTCTTAATTTCCCCCTCCTTTTTTTGTGCATCATCTGTGTTATGAATTAAAGGATTTAAAAAACATGTTTTATAAATGGTGTTTGTGTATTACAATTCTGTGAAAATACTATATACTTAAAATATAACTTTTTAAAACAATCTACAAAGAATATCAGAAATTAGAATAATTATTTTTAGGAAGGTCTCAAAATAATGTTTACTTTTTACCAGCCTTCTACTTTAACCATATAATTTTATTTATATTGAGACTTATGTTACTTTTATCAGTGTTACATAATTTGGGAGAAAAATAATGTAACCAAAAGACAGTCTTCTGATCTATCACATTCCTGTATGATGAGTGATCTCAGTTTTAAAAAGGCAAGAATAACAAAAAAAAAGGGTTAGAATGATAAAAGTATTTTGATTTCAGTTGTTTTGCATTTGCTGAGGAGTGCTTTACTTCCAATTATGTGGTCAGTTTTGGAGTAGGTGTGATGTGGTGCTGAGAAGAATGTGTATCTCTCAGACCATAGTGCAATCAAGTTAGAACTCAGAATTCAGAAACTAACTCAGAACTGCACAGCTTCATGGAAACTGAACAACTGGCTCTTAAATGTTGTTGATTTCATAAACAATGAAATGAAGGTAGAAATAAAGAAGTTCTTCAAAACCAATGAGAACAAAGACACAACATACCAGAATCTCTGGGACACATTTAAAGCAGTCTGTAGAGGAAAGTATGTAGCAATAAGTGTCCAAATGAGAAGAGTGGAGAGATCCAAAATTGACACCCTATCATCAAAATTGAAAGAGCTAGAGGAGCAAGATTAAAAAAACTCAAAACTTAGTAGAAGACAAGAAATAACTAAGATCAGAGCAGAACTGAAGGAGAGAGAGACACGAAAAACCCTTCAAAAAATCAATAAATCCAAGAGCTGGTTTTTTGAAAAGATCAACAAAATAGACAGACCACTAGCCAGACAGATAAAAAAGAAGAGAGAGAACAACCAAATAGATGCAATAAAAGATGATAAAGGGGAAATCACCACTGGCTCCACAGAAATTCAAACCATCATCAGAGAATACTACAAACAACTCTATGCACATAAACTAGTAAACCAGGAAGAAATGGATGAATTCCTGGACACCTGTGTCCTCCCAAGCCTAAACCAGGAGGAAGCCAAAACTATGAATAGACCAATAACAAGGTCAGAAGTCAAGGGAGCAATTAAGAGCCTACCACACACAAAAAGCCCTGGTCCAGATGGGTTCACAGCCAAATTCTACCAGACACACAAAGAGGACCTGGTACCATTCCTTCTGAAACTATTCCAAATAATCCAAAAAAAAAAGGGAACTCTTCCCAAATCATTTTATGAGACCAACATCATCCTGATACCAAAACACAGCAGAGACTCAACAAGAAAAGAAAATTTCAGGCCAATATTCATGATGAACATAGTTGCAAAAATCTTCAATAAAATACTGGCAAACCAATTGCAACAGCACATTAAAAAACTTATCCATCATGGTCAAGTAGGATTAATCCTGGGGATGCAAGTCTGGTTCAACATACGCAAGTCTATAAACATCATTCACCACATTAACAGAACCAAAAACAAAAACCACATGATTATCTCAATTGACGCAGAGAAGGCATTTGATAAAATTGAACAGCCCTTTATGCGAAAAACTCTCAATAAACTTGGTATTGATGGAACATATCTCAAAGTAATAAAAGCTTTTTATGACAAACCAACAGCCAATATCATACTTAATGGGAAAAAACTGGAAGCATTCCCTTTGAAATCCAACATGAGACAACGATGCCCTCTCTCACCGCTCCTATTCAACATAGTACTGGAAGTTCTAGCCAGAGCAATCAGGCAAAAAAAAAAAAAAAAAAAAAAAAAGAAAGAAATAAAGGGTATTCGAATAGGAAAGGAGGAAGCCAAATTGTCTCTATTTGCAGATGACATGATAGTATACCTAGAAGACCTTATCACCTCAGCCCAAAAACTCCTGAAACTGATAAGCAACTTCAGCAAAGTCTCAGGATATAAAATCAATGTGCAAAAATCACAAGCATTCCTATAAACCAATAACAGACTTAAAGAGAAACAAATCAAGATCAAACTGATATTCACAATTGCTACAAAGAGAATAAAATACCTAGGAATACAACTTACAAGGAACGTAAGGGACCTCTTCAAGGAAAACTACAAACCACTGCTCAACGAAATAAGAGAGGACACAAACAGATGGAGAAACATTCCATGTTCATGGTTAGGAAGAATCAATATCGTGAAAATGGCTATACTGCCCAAAGTAATTTACAGAATCAATGCTATCCCATCAAGCTACCATTGAATTTCTTCACAGAAATGAAAAATGTCCTTTGTAAGGACATGGATGAATCTGGAGAACCACATTCTCAGCAAACTGACACAAGAACAGAAAAGGAAATACCACATATTCTCACTCATAGGCGGGTGAGAAAAATGAGAACACATGGACACAGGGAGGGGGGTACTACACACTGGGGTCTATTGCGGGGAATAGGGGAGGGACAGCGGGGGGGGATCTGGGGAGGGATAGCCTGGGGAGAAATTCCAAATATGGGTTAAGAAGAGGAAGGGAGCAAAACACAGTGCCATGTGTGTACCTATGCAACTATCTTGCACATTCTGCACATGTACCCCAAAACCTAAAATGCAATAAAAATTTTTAAAAAAAAGTATTTTGAAAAATAATATTAGTTAATGATTTGTAGGCAGTTTGGATGATTTAATCTCAAAGTGTAATGATGCAATGTAGCTGATACAATGAATAACAAAAGACAAAAGAATATCATACTGTGATAGATGGTAATGTTGTAATACATTGGGAATTTAAAAAGATGCAGGGGAATAAGAAGATTTTCACAAAGTTTGAGTTTTAGCCCTATATATATTTTACTGTGTATTGTTAAAATATATTAAGCTATTATTTTGATACAAGGTCTTGCTATTTATTTTAAGACAGCTTCTGGAGGGTAAAGACAAGGCTTGACATCTAATAACAATTCATCATGTTCTAATGTCACTATTCTTAAAACAGACTTACTTTTAGTGTACGTGGTTTAATGATTGATTTATTTTCAATTACCAATGGCTGTCAGACAACCAATGCAACTTGTAAGAAGCACATACCTAATTTATCCATAACAGTTTTAACTAAAGGTAGATGGTTTGCAAATATTTCTTCTCAATCTTTAGATGTTGTTTCATTTTGTTGATTCTTTGTTTGATTGTGCAGAAGTCATTACTGAATTTCTCTAAGAAAAAAATGCTATTGCTCTGAACAATGAACCATGAATAAATACATTATATACTTAAAAACATTTAGTTTTGGTTATTATTAAGGTTAAAAGCCTGATATAGGGCATAAATCATAAAGATAGATAAGAAATTATAAACACAAAATTTTATTATTTCATTTTTTAAAATTTTAATTAATTTATTTATTTTTGAGATGGCATCCCCATCTGTCACCTAGGTTGGAGTGCAATGGCACAACCTCAGCTCACTGCAACCTCCACTTCCTGGGTTCAAGAGATTACCCTGCCTCAGCTCCCCAAGTAGCTGGGACTATGCATGCAACCATGCCCAGCTAATTTTTTGTATTTTTAATTCAGATGGGGTTTCACGGTGTTAGACAGGATGGTCTTGATCTCCTGACCTTCTGATCTGCCAGCCTCAGCCTCTCAAAGTGCTGGGATTATGGGTATGAGCCACAGTGCATGGCCAAATTTTTAATAAAAATGATTTTATAATTAAAATATTGAGCTAGTCACCAACATATTTAGATAAGAAAGCATGTTAAAGACTGTTTATTTATATACCAATTAGCATAAATGTACAAAAGCAAGGAAGATTAGCCAGATAGACTGTAGACTTTACCTAGGTGATATTGAGTACAAACTCTTTCTTGAAATTAAAATTTATGTTAGTTTTACAACTAAAATAAAATTACATTTATCACAGGTTTATTTTCAGAAACATAACTCTTATTTTAATAATCTATATTTTGAAATATTTTTACCTCTGTCAAACACAGTCTTTACTTTTTTTTCTTCTTTTTTTTTAAGGAAAGAAGAAAATAAAGAGAAAAAAAGGAGTAAAGAAGAGGAAGAAAGAGGAAGAAAAAGAGGGAGAGAGAACGGGAATATTGCTTTATTCTAAAAATGGGTATTAATAATGGCTGATCAATATTTTGTGTATTTAAGGTGGAGAATGTATATTTTGTGTATTTAAAATGAAGAGCTCAATAAATATTATTAAGTTTACTTGTTCTGGATCTGAGTTCAAGTTCTGGTTGTCCTCATCAATTTTCTGTCTTGTTGAGTCTAAATATCTTTATGGGTCTTATGAATCTGGGTGTTAGGATCGTTAGCTCTTATTGTTGCATTGATCCTTTTACTACTATATCTTTGTTGCTTTGAAATCTATTTTATCAGATACAAGAATTGCAACTCCTTCTATTTATTTATTTATTTATTTATTTATTTATTTATTTATTTACTTACTTACTTACTTATTTATTTTTGCTCTCCATTTGGTTGGTAGGTCTTTCTCCATCCCTTTGTTTTGAGTCTTTGTGTATCTTTGGATGTGAAATGGGTCTGGATGCAGCATACCGTTAGGTTTTGGCTATATCTTTTGATTGGGGGATTTAGTTGGCATAAATTTAGGGTTACTGCCATTTGATGTTAACTGGCTATTTTATCCATTTGTTTATATAAATTCTTCTTTATGTTGATGCTCTTTACTTATACTTTTAAACTAAATAGAATTCTGTATTATAAACAGAATTCTGTATAATTCCAAGTAACTGATTGCTACCTCTGTGCTTTAAACATCTAAAAGTAATTTCTTAATTTCCACTATATGAATCTCTTTCTGAAATTTCAAGCTAAAGTGATATCCATGAAACTTTGTCTTAATATTAGAACCCATACCAATTTCTTGCTTCTTTTAAAACCTTTAACACCATAAAAGCTGTAGACATTAAAAACATTTCATTTTACTTTATTGTTATTTTTAACTGTTTTGTGTGTATACTTTGATTTACTACTTGACTTCTTTTATTTATTCTTAAAGAAGAGAAATATTTTGGTAGGGAAAAAGAAATAGTGGTAAAGTAAGTGCAAATGTATTGAGAAAGCCATTTAACCTGGTTATACCTTGTTTTTTTTTTCTGTCCAATGATTAGAATAAGTTCATTGTATTAGTCCATTTCCTGCTTACATAAAGAACTACTGGAGACTGGGTAATTTATAAAGAACAGAGATTTAATTGACTCACAGTTCCACCTGCTGTATAGGAGGCATTGCTTGCAAGGTCTTAGGAAACTTATAGTCATGGTGGAAGGGTGAAGGGGCACAAGAACATCTTCACATGGTGACAGGAGAGACAGAGTGAAGGCAGATGTGCCACATACCTTTAAACCATCCTATCTCATGAGAACTTGCTTAGTTTGACAGAAACAGCAAGGGGGAAATACACCCCCATGATCCAATCACCATCCATCAGCTCCCTCCCCCAGCACTGGAAATGATAATTCATCATGAGATTTGGTTGGGGAAACAGAGCCAAACCCTATCATTTATTCATCAAGGTTTTAGTAAAAAAAATGGATACAGTAACACCTAGAGCAGTTTCTGGCTCATAGAGAATAATCACAAAATGTTAATAATTTGCTCTATGTAGCCAAACTAAAATTCAAATGGACTTTGATACTGCCTTTTCTCTGAAAATGAGATAAGAGCTGAGATATAAGTGAAGGGCTGATTATTTTATTGGGTTTGCCAAGATCAGGCATGAATCAATGATGGACAGAGTCATGGCTATATAAGGCTGTTTATTCAGAAAGAGAAATTGGATGTGTAATCCTGTTAAGCATTAAAAGCTTCCCTTTAGCCATGCTGAAATAAGTAGATTAAAAAGCTATCTAAATTTTTTTCTATTTGATATAGTTAGATCTTGGGTCTTTAGAAACACTAACAATTTCAATATAGGACTCATCAGTAAATCCTATGGGCCCTGGCCATATTTTTGCCTACAAATTAATTTTCTTTAGTATTCACTAAAATACTGGGATTATAGTTAGTAACAATAGATTGATTTAATCGTTTAGTTGGTTTATCATCAAATATCTTTGGAACAAAGATTATTATCTATATTTTATATCTTTAAGATTTATCCTCCAAAATGCAAAAGGTTATTAAAATAGCAATTAAGTGTTCAATTTGACTTGCTATTATGAACTTCAAGAAAACTCTTTCTGGTTAGGACAACTCAGAGTTCCTCATGGAGTAGCATTAATGGGCATTCTTAAAAATTGATGATTGTCATACCCAGCAATTTCTCCACATGTGTTCTGTTAATCACAACGTACATTAATGAGCACCTACTCTATTAATCATTGTATTGCTAAATTTCTTCCAAGGCTTTATTGAAAGCAAGGTAAGCAGTATCTATTTATTGTGTCTTCAAATAGTCAAATAGCCAACAGTCAGAATAAAATCTCTAAGTAACAGAATTTCCAAACCATTGTTTTACTTTAATTTACTTTCTATGGGACTTGTATTGCTATTTTTTCAAAGTAGAAAATGTTTCTCGGTTTGCCAAATTGAACTTTCATGGTGTCTTTTTATTTCAAAGTACTGTATCCATTTTGTTGAGAGAGAGAAAAAAATAATGACCCTTTTTTTTTTTTTTTTTTTTTTTTTTGCAACAACAGTAATATACATTATAGTACAGAACTTCAACCAGGCTGCAAACAATAGCCTTTGGTCAAGACATACATGAGACTTTTATAAATTAATGGATCAAGAATTTAAAATATATTAGTTTATAAAGTAGAAAAATTTAATTGTTTGAGGAACTACCTGAAACTCATTCCTACATTAAGAATTGGGTGAGGCATACTAGTCTTGTTTTGTTTTTTGTTTGTTTGTTTTTTGTTTTTTACATAGCAAACATCAAAAATGACTTGTCTCCACACCTTTCCCTAATCCCTGACATGTAAAGTACTGTTTGAATGTAAATTTTTACTTGAGAATGTTGTGTGTTAATTTTTTTTTAGGCCAGGAGAGTTCTATTTTAGGATTTATCCCTCCAGTGCCTTAAATGATACCTTAATGCTCAGAAAGATTAATGCAGTTTCTAAAAATGCCAAAATTTCTCCCAAAAAACAATTTATTCTGTTAGATTTTGGCATTATCTTTAAAATGAATGATATAAAAATAATCAATTTAAGGAATATGCTTTTAGCTCAAAGATAATGAATGTATGTTTCCCCCACATTAATTGAATTGATATTTATTTAAACATTTAATTTAAAGTGATTATTGAAATTATTTAGCCAAAGTATTAGGCATGAAAGAAAGGTTAAGATAGTCATACTTTCTAAATAAATGTTATCCTGTAATATGTCTGCTTTACTAATTAAAAAAATTAATGAGTCTATTTTTGTTCACCCTTTCTTTATCATAGCCCTCATCACTGTAGCCCTTTCAAATATCCAAGAAATTATTTCTGAGGTAAACAAAAACAGTGTTGGTTTTCATAAGATTTAATTAGATTTCAATGTTCTATCCACAGTTTTGCTGTATAGTGTTGGAACATTTGTGTAGCTTATCATCCAGAAGCTGGCGTTTCATGATATTTGTGGGCTGGATGCTGTCTGCTACATGATTGTCAGGAAAGAGATGGAATCACCATCATTGTTGCATTCATGCAGTTGAAGTTACTTAATAGTCTCTCCCTCTGAAATAATGGGGTTGCAGAATTGGGCCTTTATCTGAACCAACAAGACAAATCCATTATCTTTCTTTATGGGTGTAGGTGTGGTTGCTTAAAGATGCTGGCACTACCTGAAAATATCCAACTCATTTCTCTGGAGAAAAATGAATAATGGGCTTGAAAATGTGTCAACTAATGCATTGGCAGGTAAAGTTATTTCTCACATGTTTTATAGGTTTGACATTTTAGTGGGAATAAAGGCCATTATTGCCTACCAGGTTGTGTGATGGGTAAAAACTGTGTAGAACAAAAAGCGTTGGCAACAAAAGCCAAAATAGACAATTGGGACCTAATTAAACTCCACAGCTTCTGCATAGCAAAAGAAACAGTCATTAGAGTGAATCGGCAACAAACTGAATGGGAAAAATTTTTTGCAATCTACCCTTCTGACAAAGGGCTGATATTCAGAATCTATGAAGAACTAAAACAGATTTACAAGAAAAAAACAAACAACCCATTCAAAAGTGGGCAAAGAATATGAATGGACCCTTTAAAAAGAAGACATACATGAGGCCAAACAAATATATGAAAAAATGCTCATCATCACTGGTCATTAGAGAAATGCAAATCAAAACAACATTGAGATACCATCTCACGCCAGTTAGAATGGTGATCATTAAAAAACCTAGAAACAACAGATGCTGGAGAGAATGTGGAGAAATAGGAACACTTTAACACTGTTGGTGGGAGTGTCAATTAGTTCAACCATTGTGAAAGACAGTGTGACCATTTTTCAAGAACCTGGAAATAGAAATTCCATTTGATTAAGCAACCCCATTACTGGGTTTATATCCAAAGGATTATAAATCATTCTACTATAAGGACACATACACACGAATGTTTATTGCAGCACTGTTTATAAAAGCAAAGACCAAGAAACAACCCAAATGCCCACCGATGATAGACCGGACAGGGAAAACTTGGCATATATACACCATGGAATAGTATGCAGCAATCAAAAGCGATGAGTTTGTGTCCTTTGTAGGAACACAGATGAACCTGGAAACCATCATTCTCAGCAAACTGACACAAGAACAGAAAATCAAGCACCACATGTTCTCACTTATAGGTGGGTGTTGAACAATGAGAACACATGGACACAGGGAGGGGAGCATCACACATTCAGATCTGTTGGGGGGAAATAGGGGAGGGACAGTGGGGGTTAGGGAGTTGGGGAGAGATAGCATGGGGAGAAATGCCAGATATAGGTGATGGGGAGGAAGGCAGCAAATCACACTGTCATGTGTGTACCTCTACAACAGTCTTGCATGTTCTTCACATGTACCACAAAGCCTAAAATGCAATTTAAAAAAAAAAACTGTAGAAATATTTTTATTGAAAAGTATGCTTTCAAAATGCATGGACTAGTTTATATGTGTCATAAACTTTCAACCCTAACAATAATTATCTACTCTGTCTCAATAACTACACTGGACAATATTTAATTTAATCCTAACAACCTATTAACAAGCTGTTTTTATTTAGTTAGACATTAAAAAGACCCAGGGAATAGAAAGTTAAAATCAGGTTCATAAGATGAAAGTTAGGACTTACACCTAAATATACATGGTTCCAAAGAGTATGTCCTTAACCACAACCCTGCCCTTTCCCTTCCTCTTCTTTTGGAGGACTGAGGTGTATGTATCTGAGCTGGGTGGAAAAATGGGTGAAAATGGTGATTCTGGGAAATTCAATCCATTTCATCACTGAAGGCCTTTGAAATTTGGACTATTGAGTCTTTACAGTTCAAAAAAAGAACTTTTGACCAAACAAAGGAGTTTTTTTTTTTAACCTTTAAGGCATCATATTGCCTCATCACAAATTATCTGCTAAAGAACAGAAAAAATAGGAATGCCTTCCAGTTTACTCATCGCACTTGTAGAAGCCTAAACAAAAACACACACAAAAAAAAAGATGTAAAAGAAAAATAATGGCCTATCTTATTATTTCATATTATTTTTTTAAATTTCACATTAAATTTACAGAAATTTTTGACTTATCTAGTATGACTGAATAGAATGAATGGAGCAATATAAAGCAAATTTATAAATTTTATTTCATCTTCATAAATTTTCAAAAATGATTTCTAAAATTAAAAAAATTCGAATAGAATAAAAGTTCATAGCAAACCAAACTATAAATATTTTCATGAAAAGTAATGTGTATATAAAATAAAAATAGATATATTATATATTTTTGAAAACTAAAGGTCATCGCCAATATATTCTGAAAAAAAAAAAAAAGTTTTTGGCTGGGCACAGTGGCTCATACCCGTAATCCCAGCACTTAGGGAGGCTAAGGTGGGTGGATCACAAGGTCAGGACTTCAGGACCAGTCTGACCAACAAGTTGAAACCCTGTCTCTACCAAGAATACAAAAATTAGTCAGGTGTTGTGTCAGGTGCCTGTAATCTCAGCTACTGGAGAGGCAGAGTCAGGGGAATCACTTGAACCCAACAGGTGGAGGTTGCAGTGAACTGAGATTGCACCACTTCGCTCTGCACTGGGGCAACAGAGTGAGACTCCATCTCCAAAAACAACAAAAAAAGATTTATTTATTACCACCACTTTAATTGTTCTGGAATTCTGAAACAATAAGAGAACTAGAAATACTGACATAAATATACTCCAGAAATTAATGGTATGCCAAAATTTTAGTCACATTCACATCAATGTCTTTTAACGAAAATGTCTGTTATTCTAGAAATAGAGCAGTGATTTTTGGTTTGCTAAAATAACATTCCCTTAGTTGACTTATACAAATTTTAATTTAGATGAGTATAATTAATCATAAAGAAATGAATTATAAAATAATTAGAATATACTCAAGTGGCTCATATCTGTGAATAAGGAAATCACCTCAAAGTGGTGATCATTAAGGAAATAATAAAAGAATGGAAGGAAGCAGTAGAGATTGGGAAATGTGACTATTAAGAAATTTAGAATTTCTGCATGTCAGAAAATACTACAAAATTACAATGCAAGTGACAGCTTTGAGTCTGGAGCTCCCAATGCCTGTAGTGTTCTGCCTAAGAAGACAAGCCTGAGATGCATCCACATACCAACAAAGGCAGGATGAAGGGACCAGAGAGAGTTGAATTTGACACTACTTAACAACTCACAGTTCTTAAATTGCAACAGTCACCATACCTGTAATAAGTGTGTACCTTCTGTTACACAGAGGTTAAAATAATTAGAAGAAAAATGTCAATGATCAAACAACTACCTCTGCTAAGAGAGAATCAGATCAATAAAAGATGTAATAATTTAATCCATCTTTCAAGATCTCCACTAAATGGCCATGGTTAGTTATTACTTTACTTAATATATTGAGTCCAACTTTCCAATTTTTAGATAAAATTGTATCTAAAACATTAGAATTCCCAAATTAATGATTTTGAACAGAAGCATAATGATTTGACTTGACAGTGTAAGCAAATGTTTAGTCTCCTAAAAGTCAAATGCAAGAACAAAGTAAGGCAGACATCCAAAATTATATAGTCCAAAATAAAAATATTTTAAATGTGGCTAAGGATATATGCAGAACTTCAACTTTATATTTAAAATAAAAATTACAAAACTCAGGAAGGAAAAAGGAAAGGAATGTGGAATGAGGACTCAGTTTTTACATTTTTCATTAAATCTAAAGGGTCATAAATATGTAAATGACAGGAAAAACTTTATTTTATTTATTTATTTATTTATTTTGAGACAGAGTCTTTCTGTGTAGCCCAAGTTGGAATGCTGTAGCACAATCTCAGCCCACTGCAACATCCACCTCTTGGGTCTTGGTTCAAGCAATTCTCCTGCCTGAGCCTCCTGAGTAGCTGGGATTACAGGCATGCACCACCACACCCAACTAATTTTTATATTTTTAATAGAGACAGGTGTTTCACTATATTGGCCAGGCTGGTCTTGAAGTCCTGACCTTGTGATCCACCCACCTTAGCCTCCCTAAGTGCTGGGATTACAGGTGTGAGCCACTGTGTCCAGCCTCAATTTTTTTTTTTTTTTTACTATAATATATCATGAAATGGAACTCCAGGTTTTAATATAAATCTTTTGAGAATGTCTTCAGCATTACATTTAATGCTATGTATTCTGGACAAGGTTTCCTATTTCAAGCATTCACTGTTCTTCTAGAAGCTGAATTGTTGATCTGGAATTTTGAACTTTACTTATTTGACTGGCTGTGGAATTGTCATGTGCCAGAGCAGTGATAGATTGAAATTTTCATCAAATTCAAATTTAATTAGTAAATTCGCCCTAAACACTATAGTGTTGAAAGATAAATACTTTCCATCTAACAAAAATGTGTCATATTTATTGGGCTACCATAGTTATTCTAACTTAAGAATTAATTTAACTCAAATTACTTCCAAATGCTGTTTTTATTTCATCATATGGAGAATATTGAGGAATTGTAAGATGATCCATATTGAAGGCATATTTGAATTTTTTTAAAAAAATAGGCAAAGTAGTAAAAAAGAAAAAGACATCAAGTATTTGTGATATAAAGACTGGAAGACCACTAGCATTACTAATTTCAAATACTTTCTACTACTTTCTGTAAGTATTTATAAACAGCTTTCAGAATTACAATAGCTACAATTGGAAGACCTATTCTGTTAGTCAATATTATTAGATATTTAAAAAACCAGTATGTAGGCTAGAGTCAGGTTAATTCTGGAAAGAAAAACACGACCTATGCTTCTGGGGATGGGCAACTTGTTTTTAAGTTTTAGTTTTTAATTTTTGCAGGTAAATAGTAGTTGTACATATTTATAGGGTACCTGTGATATTTTGATACAGACATACAATGTTTAATAATTACATCAGGGTAAATGGCATATTCATCACATAAATCATTTATCATTTGCATTACAAATAAAATTGCATGCTTCATGAAGTCTTTGGTTTACAGTGTTCCAACTTGATGCTTACCTGTTTCAATGGCCAGTAGAGCCAGAAGGATTTTACATTTCTAAAGAAAACAAATATTTTCTGTCTGTGGTATCCAACCTAGCAAGAAGCCAATCATGTCAAATTCAAGACATTGTCTATAATGAACATTATGTTTTATATTTTCTGCCCTTTCCTGTTTTGCACTGTACATTGTGTTTGTCTAATTATGTTTCTTTGAAATGCATATAGTATACATTATTTATATTAATCACACAATGCAATTTTAAAAAAGAGCTGAGAAATAAAAATAGAATATAGGTTAAATTGCAATATATTTGATCAATAATAATTTACAATATTTAAAGTATTTATAAGATATAAAATAAAAAGAATTTCAATAACTGAATTGGGAAATAGGCAACATTTAAAGGTGGGCTGTTCAAAAACAAATATTAAAGTCAAATTTTGAAAACTATTAAATTACACTGGATAAAAAGGAATTCAAACAACTATGAATTTTCAGGTTCCTTTTCATCATGTTGTAAAACATTCAAACCCAATAATTGTATCAGTACTTACAAGAGTGTTATAAAATTGGCTTTTCCATCTATTGTTGGTGGGAGTGTAAAAAGGCATAAATTTTGAGGTAAATTTCAGAAATATACATAAAAAATTGTAGCCTTTTACCCTTTTATTCAATTATTAAAGCCTTAATAAACAGTTTTCCTATGAAATAACAATAGAGTTTTGTAATACATTTTTAAACGTGTTTTTAGAAGATGTGCTTTTAATAAAAGTAAACTTTGGAAATACAAAAGGGACCTAACATAATTACTTCTACTGCTTTTCAGAGAATACAATTAAAGTCATATTTTTCAGGAGTTGACATTGATATTGTAAGTTGAATTTAAAATTATGTCGTTTAACAGAAATATTTGCTTTTATCTCTTAGGCTAACATTATTGGTTCCCAGGATATTTTGACGTAATTACCTAATTTTTTTTTTTTTTTAATTTTTATTGCATTATAGGTTTGGGGGTACATGTGCAGAACGAGCAAGATAGTTGCATAGGTACACACATGGCAGTGTGCTTTGCTGCTTTCCTCCCCTTCACCCACACTTGGTATTCATCCCCAGGCTATCCCCCCCAGCCCCCCCTGCTGTCCCTCCCCCATTCCCCCCAACAGTCCCCAGTGTATAGTAGACCACCTCTCTGTGTCCACGTGTTCTCATTTTTCTCACCCACCTATGAGTGAGTATATGCCATATTTCTTTTTCTGTTCTTGTGTCAGTTTGCTGAGAATGATGTTCTCCAGATTCATCCATGTCCCTACAAAGGACACAAACTCATCATTTTTGATTGCTGCATAATATTCCATGGTGTATATGTGCCACATTTTCCCAGTCCAGTCTATCATCGTTGGGCATTTGGGTTGGTTCCAGGTCTTTGCTATTGTAAACAGTGCTGCAATGAACATTCGTGTGCATGTGTCCTTATAGTAGAACGATTTATAGTCCTTTGGATAGATACCCAGTAATGGGATTGCTGGGTCAAATGGAATTTCTATTTCTAGGTCCCTGAGGAATCGCCACACTGTCTTCCACAATGGTTGAACTAATTTACACTCCCACCAACAGTGTAAGAGTGTTCCTATTTCTCCACATCCTCTCCAGCATCTGCTGTCTCCAGATTTTTTAATGATCGCCATTCTAACTGGCGTGAGATGGTATCTCAATGTGGTTTTGATTTGCATCTCTCTAATGACCAATGACGATGAGCACTTTTTCATATGTTTGCTGGCCTCATGTATGTCTGCCTTCGTAAAGTTTCTGTTCATATCCTTTGCCCATTTTTGAATGGGCTTGTTTGTTTTTTTCCTGTAAATCTGTTTGAGTTCTTTGTAAATTCTGGATATCAGCCCTTTGTCAGATGCGTAAACTGCAAAGATTTTTTTCCCATTCTGATGGTTGCCGATTCACTCTAGTGACTGTTTGTTTTGCCATGCAGAAGCTGTGGAGTTTGATTAGGTCCCATTTGTCTATTTTGGCTTTTGTTGCCAATGCTTTTGGTGTTTTGTTCATGAAGTCCTTGCCTACTCCTATGTCCTGAATGGTTTTGCCTAGATTTTCTTCTAGGGTTTTTATGGTGTCAGGTCTTATGTTTAAGTCTTTAATCCATCTGGAGTTAATTTTAGTGTAAGGTGTCAGGAAGGGGTCCAGTTTCTGCTTTCTGCACATGGCTAGCCAGTTTTCCCAACACCATTTATTAAATAGGGAATCCTTTCCCCATTGCCTAATTTTTTTTCTATAATATATGTAAAAATGATTTAAACTGACAATAACAATAATACAAACAATTAGATTTTTTTCTGAATTTAAAATTTGTTTCTGTATACCTGCACAAGCATGTGTTTGTCACAAATACATATCACATCAGTGATATACAGTCAAAATTTAGTATTTTAAATTCACTTGAAATAGTATTTTCTTTGTTTTATGTTGTCAATAATTTTATACACATTTGGTTAACTGCTTTCAGTATATGTTCATATTTTAGGGAGTTGGGGACTTTTAAAAAATTATGCAAAACATTCACATACTTCAAAAGTCAAGATTAGCAATCAATATGTAAAAATTAATGTGTAAAAATAAAAATAAATATGTAAAATTCTCACATCCTATTGTTTCTATCCTTTTCTTACTTCCTGTGTATATATGTATACACACACATAGGTATTCATACATATATATGGGAGTGTATATGTATGTATCTTTCTCCTCCCCTTTTCTTGCATGAAAATTGGTTTGCTATAAATATTTTTATAAACCTTGTTTGCTTTTCTTTGCTTAACAATAACCTGTTATATCATAGGAGAATATTAAAATATTTCTTTTCTCAGTTAAGTTGGCCACAATAATGCTCTAAACAAATGTCTGTGGTAAACAACAATAAATGTTGCTTAATGTGGTCCTTTGGTCAGCTGGTTCTTTGTTCAGCTGATGTTCGAGTTCGGTTGAATTTGTGTCACAACTGATTGCAGTTGGGCTTGCTCATGTTTCACAGTTAGTTAGAAGAGAAGACCACCTGATATTGGCTGCAGCAATTTGACTTTGTTTCATATGTCTGTCACCTTTTTACTGGGACCAATAAGCTACTAAGATGCAATTTTTCTCAGAACAGTGGCAGAAGTGCCAGAGAACAACCAAAGACAGGCAAGATATCTGCCTTATCCTATTAGCCAAGGAAATACACATGGCCAAAAATAAAGTCAATGAGTAAGAAAGCCTGACTCTACCTTTCTAGTGGAAGATTTTTTTAAAAAAATTATATTTTAGGTTGTGGGATACATGTGCAGAATGTGCAGATTTCTTACATAGGTATACACTTGCCATGGTGGTTTTCTGCATCCATCTCCCCTGCCCTGTCATCATCTACATTAGATATTTCTCCTAATGTTATCCTTCCCTAGTCACCCCACCCCGTGCTGTCTTTCCCCTAGCTCCCCCACCATCTCAACAGGCCCCAGTGTGTGATAATCCCCTCCATGTGTCCATGTGTTCTCATTGTTGAACACCCACTTATGAGTGAGAACATAAAGTGTTTGGTTTTCTGTTCCTGTGTCAGTTTGCGGAGAATGATGCTTTCCAGCTTCATCCATGTCCCTGCAAAGGACATGAACTCATTCTTTTCTTTATGGCTTCATAGTATTCCATGATGTAAGTTACAGGACAAAGGATATAAATACAAAAAAGAGTAAAGGATTAGAAACACAATTTAATTTGTATAGTCTTTATTCTCTTACAGCTACAGAGTACTTCATTGTATATAAAACATCTTTTATTCATCATCCCCCATTGAAGTCCAAATTATGTTGCTTTCATTCTTTAATTATTTAATAATAATGCTGCCAAAAACATCTTTGTGCAATGGCCAAATTGTATTTTTTGCAATATGATGAAAATTTCTTGGTGTAATGCATGTTTAATTAATTTTCAAAATACAAAATATTACTGAAACACAAGATAAAATTATGATTATATTTTTCTATTAGTCAAAAAGATAGGAATTGATTCAAAAGTTTACAGCCTCAAAAAAGACTTTTATCTTACTTATAAATGCCAGCTGTTTCAAAGTTATCTTCTCTCAAATATTCCTTAAGTATGTATGCAATAAATGAGAAAAAGAAGGTTTCCTATGACAGTTTCAGTACTTCTTAAGATGACATTACAGACATTTAGAAAATTAAATATTTGTGTATAAATAATATTATAAAATGAAAAATATAGCACTTTACATATTTTGTTGTGGCAATGGTATCTCTAAGCAAGATGAAATGCCTACAATATGACAAAAAGTATTTTAAAACATGACAAAAATTACTACAAAACAAATCTACTATAAAATGATATAAAATGAAGTATAAAATATAAAAATTCCAGCATACCTGATAGATTTGATATAACCAAAATTTGAACAAATCAAAAAGTTGAAAAGAGTAACAACTAAGTAGAAAATATACAGAAACAAATTTGTATTAAAAGGAAGAAGAAATATTGCTTTTATGCTATTACATTGTCAAATTTCAATATGTTTGATCACACAGTGTTCTAAGGGTATAGGAAAAACTATTAGCTTTCCTCGCTAGAAAAATAAATTGGTCTGAAGTTTGGAGAGGAATTTGGAAAAATTCATCAAAATCTGCAGTAACAATCCTCTTTGATTTAGTAATTTTAGTTCTAGTTTTTATCATGTAAAATAAACCTTTGTATGAGGTTTTATGAAGATGGCTGAATAGAAACAGCTCTGGATTGCAGTTGCTAGTGAAAACACATAGGGTGAGTGATCACCATATTTTGAGATTAATTTTTACTGCCCACAGACCAGGAGATTTGCAGGTGAAAAAGCACTACTAGTCTCCAGTGCAGCAGTTTCAGCTGGTGCAGCGGGTCTCCACACAAAAACTCACACAAATCCATTTGCCATTTCAACTGGTGACTGGAACACCTGAGAGACAGAGCTGTCTGCTCAACTGAGAAAAAAGAGGGCTGAAACAGGAGGTAATCTGACTCAGATGGTCCCATCCCCACAAAGGCCAGCAATTTGAAACACTCTGGATTGAGAGTTTCACAGCAAGCACAGCTGGACATTGGATGATCCAAATCTTTGAGAAGAAGGGCATCTGCTATTACCAAGGCAGTCCACCAGTACCAAGGCAGCCTGCCATCACTGAGGCAGTCCATCATTATTGAGGCAATCTGTCATTACATAGACAGTCCACGATTACTGAGGCAGATAGCCATTACCGAGGCAGTTCTAACTATACCCCTATAAACAAAACTGCAAGGAAGTTAGCCTAGCAGCTAGGCAGAGCCCACAAGAGCTGAGCAACACCTCTGCTGGCAGACTGTGACTAGGCTACCTCCTCACTAGGCAGGGCATTTCTGAAAAAAGGCAGAAGCACGACAGAAACAAACATAAAGCCCCCCCTTCCTGGGACAAAGCACCTGGGGAAAAAAAAGGCAGTTATGAGTTCTGCTGCAGCAGACTCAAACATACTTGCCCAGTAACTCTGAACAGAACAACGGAGTGACAGATCAGCACTTGAGCTCCTACAAGGGACAGACTATCTCCTCAAGAAGCTCCCTGATCACCATATATCCAGAGACACCTCATAAAGGAGAAATCAGGCTGACATCTGGTGGGTATCCTTCTGGGACAAAGATAACAGAAGAAGCAACTGGCAGCAACCCTTACTATCCTGCAGCCACTGCAGGTGATCCCCAGGCAAGCAGGGTCTTGAGTGGACCTCCAGCAGTACTAAAGCAGAGGGACCTGACTGTTAGAAGGAAAACTAAGAAACAGAAAGAAATAACTTCATCATCGACAAAAGGGACATCCAGAGACCCCATCTGAAAACCACTAACTACAAAGATCACAAGTAGATAAATCCACAAAGATAGAAAGAATCCAGTGCAAAAAGAATGAAAATACCAAAAACCAGAGTGCCTTTCCTCCTCTAAGGGATCACAAATCCTCACCATCAAGGAAACAAGGGTGGATGGAGAATGAGTCTGACCAACTGACAGAAACCAGCTTCAGAAACTGGGTAATAACAAAGTTATCTGAGCTAAAAGAACATGTTCTAACACAATGAAAAGAAATTTAGAACCTTGAAAAAGGTTTGACGAAATGCTAACAAGAATAAAAAGCTTAGCGAGGAATGTAAATGCATTGACAGAGCTGAAAAACACAACACAAGAACTTTGCAAAGCATACACAAGTTTCACTAAGTGAATCAACCCAGCAGAAGAAAGGATATGAGAGATTGATGATCAACTCAGTGAAATAAAATGATAAAGAAAGATTAGAGAAAATAGAGTAAAAAGTAATGAACAAAGCCTCCAAAAAATATAAAATTACGTAAAAACACCTAATGTACGTTTGATAGGTGTACTTGAATGTGACAGAGAGAATGAATCCAAACTGGAAAACACTCTTCAGGATATTATCCAGGAGAACTTTCCTAACCTATCAAGGCAGGCCAATATTCAAGGTTGGGAAATACAGAGAACACCACAAAGAGATTCCTCAAGAAGAGAAACCCCAAGGCACATAATTGTTATATTCACCAGGGGTGAAATGAAGGAAGAAATGTCAAGGGCAGCCAGAGAGAAAGGTCAGATTATCCAAAAAGGGAAGCCCATCAGACTAACAGCAGATCTCTTGGCAGAAATCCTATAAGCCAGAAGAGAGTGGGGGCCAATATTCAACATCCTTAAAGAAAGAACTTTCAACCCAGAATTTCATATCCAGGCAAACTAAGCTTTATAAGTGAAGTAGAAAGAAAATCCTTTATGAATAAGCAATTGTTCAGACATTTATCACCACCAGGCCTGCTTTACAAGAGCTCCTGAAAGAAGCACTACACATAGAAAGGAACAACCAGTACTGGCCACTCCAAAAATGTAAAAGACCATGGACGCAATAAAAAAACTGCATCAACTAATGGGCAAAACAGCAAGCTAGCATCAAAATGGCAGGATAAACTTCACACATAACAGTATTAACCTTAAATGTAAACTGGCTAAATGCCTCAATCAAAAGACACAGACTGGCAAATTGGGTAAATAGTCAAAAGCCATCAATGTGCTGTATTTCCGAAACCCATCTCACATGCAAGTATATACACAGGCTCAAAATAAAGGGATGGAGGAAGATTTACCAAGCAAATGGACTGCAAAAAAAAAGCAGGAGTTGCAATCCTAGTCTCTGATAACATAGACTTTAAATGAACAAAGGTCAAAAGAGTCAAAGAAGGGCATTATATAATGGTAAAAGGATCAATGCAACAAGAAGAGCTAATGATCCCAAATATATATGCACCCAATACAGGAGCACCCAGATACATAAAGCAAGTTGTTAATGACTTACAATGAGACTTAGACTCCCAGACAATAATAGTGGGAGATTTTAACACTCCACCATCATTATTAGACAGTTCAAGATGACAGAAAATTACAAGCTTATCCAGGACTTGAATTCAGATCTGGACCAAGCAAACCTAATAGACATTTACAGAATTCTCCACCCCAAATCCACAGAATATACATTCTTCTCAGCACCACATCACACCCGTTCTAAAATTGACCACATAATTGAAAGTAAATCACTCCTCAGCAAATATAAAAGAATGGAAATCATAACAGTCTCTCAGACCACAGTGCAATCAAATTAGAAACAGAATTCAGAAACGAACTCAGAACCACACAACTTCATGGAAACTGAACAACCAACTCTTGCATCTTGACTGAAAAAATGGTGAAGTGGTGGCAAAATAAAGATGTTCTTTGAAAACAACGAGAATGAAGATGCAATGTACCAGAATCTCTGGGACACATTTAAAGCAGCATATAGAGGAAAATTTATAGCAATAAATGCCCACAAGAGAAGCAAGGAAAGACCTAAAATCAACACCCTATCATCAAAATTGAAAGAACTAGAGGAGCAAGATCAAAACCTAGCAGAAGACAAGAAATAACTAAGATCAGAGCAGAACTGAAGGAGATAGAGACCAAAAAACCCTCCAAATAATGAATAAATCCAGCTGATTTTTGAAAAAGATCAACAAAATAGACAGACCACTAGTTAGATTGATAAAAAAGAAAAGAGAGAAGAATCAAATAGATGCAAAAGAAAACCATAAGAGGATATTACCTCAGCTTTCACAGAAATACAAACCACCATCTGAGATTACTATAAACAACTCTATGCACATAAACCAGTAAGCCTGGAAGAAATGGATAAATTCCTGGACATTTGCACATTCCCTAGCCTAAATCAGGAAGAAGTCAAAACCTGAATAGACCAATATCAAGGGCTGATGTTGAGGCAGCAATTAATAGCCTACCAACCAAAAAATGTTCATGTCCAGATGGGTTCACAGTTGAATTCTACCAGACATACAAAGAGTAGCTGGTACCACTCCTTGTGAAAGTATTCCAAACAATCCAAAAAGAAAAAATCCTTCCCATATTCTTATGAGACCGACATCATGCCAATAACAAAACCCATCAGAGACTCAACAAGAAGAGAAAACTTCAGGCCAATATCCATGATGAATATAGATGCAAACATCTTCAATAAAATACCGGCAAACCAATTGCAACAGCACATCAAAAAACTTATCCATCACAGTAAATTAGGCCTCATCAGTGGATGCAAGGCTGATTCAACATAGCACAAATCTATAAACATAATTCACCCCATAAACAGAACCAAAGACAAAAACCACGATTATCTGAATAGATGAAGAGAAGGCCTTCAACAAATTTCAACAGCCCTTTATGCTAAAAACCTTGAATAAGCTAGGTACTGACAGAACATATCTCAAAATAATAAAAGCTATTTATGACAGACCCACAGCCAATATTATACTGAATGGACAAAAACTGGAAGCATTACCTTTGAAATCTTGCGCTACATAAGGTTGCACTCTCTCACCACTCCTATGCAAAATAGTATTGGAAGTTCTAGCTAGAGCAGTCAGGCAAGAAAAAGAAATAAAGGGTATTCAATTAGGAAAGGAGGAAGTCAAATTGTCTCTGTTTGCAGATGACATGATTGTATATTTAGAAGACCCCATCATTTCAGCCCCAAATCTCCTGAAACTGATAAGCAACTTCAGCAAAGTCTCAGGATAGAAAATCAATGGGCAAAAATCACAAGCATTCCTATACACAAATAATAGACTTAAAGAGAGTCAAATCAAGAACAAACTGCCATTCACAATTGCTACAAATAGAATAAAATACCTAGAAATACAACTAACAAAGGATGTAAAGGACCTCTTCAAGGAGAACTACAAACCACTGCTCTATGAAATAAGGGAGGACACAAACAGATGGAGAAACATTCCATGCTCATGGTTTAGGAAGAATCAATATCATGAAAATGTCCATACTGCAAAAAAGTATTTTATAGATTCAATGCTATCCTCATCAAGCTACCAATTACCTTCCTAACAGAAGTGGAAAAAATCATCTGAAACTTTATATGGAACCAAAAGAGAGTCTGCATAGCCAAGTCAATTCTAAACAAAAAGAACAAAGCTGGAGGCATCACGCTACCTTATTTCAAACTATACTACAAGGCTACAGTAATCAAAAAAGCATGGTACTGGTACCAATGGAACATAACAGAGGCCTCAGAGGCAACACCACACATCTGCAATCATCTGATGTTTGACAAACCTGACAAAAACAAGCAATGGGGTAAGGATTTTCTGTTTAATAAATGGTGTTGGGAAAACTGGCTAGCCATGTGCAGAAAGCAGAAACTGGACCCCTTCCTGACATGTTATAATGAAATTAACTCCAGGTGGGTTAAAGACTTAAATATAAGGCATAACAGCATAAAAATCATAGAAGAAAACCTAGGCAAAATCATTCAGGACATAGGCATAGGCAAGGACTTCATGAATAAAACACCAAAACCATTGGCAACAAAAGCCAAAATGAACAAATGGGATCTAAATAAACTCCAGAGCTTCTGCAAAGCAAAAGAAATAATCATTAGAGTGAATTGGCAACCAACAGAAGAGGAAAACATTTTTGCAATCTACCCATCTGACAAAGGATTTTATCCAGAATCCACAAAGAACTAAAACAGATTTACAAGGAAAAAACAAATAAACTCATTCAAAAATGGGCAAAGGATATGAATAGACACTTTTTAAAAGAAGACATATGAGGCCAAGAAACATGTGAAAAAATGCTCATCATCACTGGTCATTAGAGAAATGCAAATTAAAACTACATTGAGATACTATCTCATGCCACTTATAATGGCAATCATTAAAACATCTGGAGACAACAGATGCTGGAGAGGATGTGGAAAAATGGAACACTTTTACACTATTGGTGTGAGTGTAAATTAGGTCAACCATTGTGGAAGACAGTGTGGCTATTCCTCAAGGACCTAGAAATAGAAATTCCATTTGACCCAACAATCCCATTACTGGGTACACATACAGAAGATTATAAATCGTTCTATTATAAAGACGCATGCACAGGAATGTTCATTGCAGCACTGTTTACAATAGCAAAGACCTGGAACCAACCCAAATGCCCATCGATGATAGTCTGGACTGGGAAAATGTGACACATATACACCATGGAATACTATGCAGCAATCAAAAATGATGAGTTTGTGTCCTTTGTAGGGGCATGGATGAACCTGGAAACCATCATTTTCAGCAAACTGACACAATAACAGGAAATCAAACATTGCATGTTCTTACTCATAAGTGGGTGTTGAACAATGAGAGCACATGGACACAGGGAGGGAAGCATCACACACTGGGGTCTTTTGGGGGGGAATAGAGGAGGGACAGTGAGAGGTGGGGAGTTGGGGAGAGATAGCATGGGGAGAAATGCCAGATATAGGTGATAGGAAGGAAGGCAGCAAATCACACTGCCATGTGTGTACCTATACAAGAATATTTCATGTTCTTCACATGTACCCCAAAACCTAAAATGCAATTAAAAAAAGAAAAACAAACCTGTGTATGACTTTAAAATATGTGATGAGTTCTTCACTACTACAGTGTTTGCAATATCAAAAGGATGATTAATAGCACCCTGAAGTTGGGGATTGGTTATTGTCACACAAGAAAATACCATGTAACTAAAAATATAGAGATAACTCACTATATGCTGATATAAAAATTGCTTAATATATGCTTGAAGAATGTAAGTTGTAAAATAATCTATAACAACATGTGTGTACTTGTGTATATATCTGTGTATGTATATTTATTTGGCAATATGTGTATATATACACACACATACACACATACAAGTATATCCATCTATACTTGTGCAGCAAGTATATATGTTTGGCAGATATGTATATATATGAATATTTCCAAATATATATAATTGCTTCACAATTAGATATATTTGTGTATATACATATATTGATATACTTGCTGTAAACGTATATATATATATATATATATATATATATATATATATATATATATAAAATTGCTGTGCAGGTATAGATAGATATTCTTGTATATAATTGTGTATATATGTATACACAAGTACATTCATAGTTGTACATATTTGTATATATACACAATATACTTGTGTATATATGTATACACAAGCATATCTATACTTGTACAGCAATTATGTGTATTTATATATGTATCCATACAGCAAGTATATTGATACACAAGTATGTTTATTCATCTATCTATTTTCTGTCTATCTATTGTCTATCTACAGATATATGTCTCACACACAAGAAACTGTTAGTTGTGGTTTTATATGCGGAGGAAATCTTAATGGTATGGGATGGGATAAAGATATTTTTTATGTATAATTTTTAATATTTCATTTTTTATTATATATTTTATTTTTGCTAAAAAATGATATATTAAAATAGGAATCTTTATGATATCAGTTGAGTCTAAATCTGCAAGAAAGAAGGCCAAATTCTCTCATATTTCAAAATACAATGCTAAAACATAAAAGTAATACTTCCAAAAGAGGTAAGCAAGAACTGTTTTATAATCTATATCTAGACAAGAGAGGGATTATACATTACAAAAAGAATTTCTTTAAAGACTATTGTTGAATATGTAAAAGTGGTGGGAGAATCCTTCAAGTAATTTGATAAAAATTTCACTGGGACTTCATAGAGAGTTCATCCTTTTGCATTTTAAAGATGCAGTAGGATAACTTCTGATTCACACTTGACAGATTGAAAGTCCAGAGGCTGTTTCGAGATTCTCAAACTCAAGAAAACAAAAGGTAAATCTGTTTACATTCAGAATTTGTTGGACTAAATTGTATGTGTTTCCTATGGTCAAGAGTGGGTTACATGAGGAAGATTTAGCCTCAAGTTTTTTGCCTGGAGGTGAAATGAGAACACAGGAGAAAGTCTAGATGAGATTGTTTTAAATGCTTTACATGTAGGTGACTTCCCACTGAAGTTTGATTACTCAACATTGGAACAAATGATGTAAGTGAATGTTTTCCAGTATTGAAAGAGATCAAAGGGGATCTTCAAAATTATGACGAATACCTCAAACTTGATTGGGTATTACCTTTAAACACTTGATAAACATTGACACATGCAAAACCCTATTTAAAAATCAGTGTAATTAAGATATGAAACTTTCAGTCATCCAAAGTTCTTTCATCACTCTTTACAATCAATTCTTTTTCTTTCTTTTCTTAAAAAGTATACTTTAAGTTCTGAGATACATGTGCACAATGTGAAGATTTGTTACATAGGTATACATGTGCCATGGTGGTTTACTGCACCCATCAACTGGTCATCTGTGTTAGGTATTTCCCCTAATGCTATCTCTCTCCTAGCCCCCCAAATCCCCAGGGCCCTGCTGTGTAATGTTCCCTTCTCTGTGTTCATGTGTTCTCATTGTTCAATTCCCACTTATGAGTGAGAATATGTGGTGTTTAGTTTTCTGTTCTTGTATTAGTTTGCTGAAAATAATGGTTTCCAGCTTCATCCGTGTTCCTGAAAAGGACATGGACTCATTCTTTTTTATGGCTGCATAGTATTCCAATGTATATGTGCCACATTTTCTTTATCCAATCTATCATTGATAGACATTTGGGTTGGTTCCAAGTCTTTGCTACCGTGAACAGTGCTGCAATAAACATACCTGTGCAGGTGTCTTTATACTAGAATAATTTATAATCCTTCGGATATATACCCAGTAATGGGATTGCTGTATCAAAAGATTTTTCTTATTCTAGATCCTTAAGGAATCACCATAATGTTTTCCACCATGGTTTAACTGATTTACATACCAATCAATAGAGTAAAAGGATTTCTATTTGTCCACATCCTCTCCAGCATCTATTGTTATCTTACTTTTACTTTTGAATGATTGCCATTCTAATAGGCATGAAGTGGTAACTCACTGTGGTTTTGATTTGCATTTCTCAAATGACCAGTGATGAGTTTTTTTTTTTATCATATGTTTGCAGGCCATATAAATGTCTTCTTTTGAGAAATGCCTCTTTATACCCTTTACTCACTTTTTGATGGGGTTATTTTTTTCTCTTAAATTTATTTAAGTTCTTCGTTGATTATGGATATTAGCTCCTTGTCAGATGGATAGATTGCAAAATTTTTCTCCCATTCTGTAGGTTTTCTGTTCAGTCTGAGGATATTTTCTTTTGCTGTTCAGAAGTTCTTTAGTTTACTTAGATTCTATTTGTCTATTTTGGTTTTTGTTTCCATTGCTTTTGGCTTTTAGTCATAAATTCTTTGCCCATGCCAATGTCCTGAGTGCTATTGCCTAGGTTTTCTACTAGGGTTTCTATGGTTTTAGATCTTAGATTTAAGTCTTTAATCCATGTTGAGTTAATTATAAGGTGTAAGGAAGTGGTCCAGTTTCATATTTCTACATATAGTTAGCCAATTTTCTCAACACCATTTATTGAATAGGAAATCTTTTCCCCATTGCTTGTTTTTGTCAGGTTTGTCAAAGATCAGATGGTTGTAGATTTGTGGCATTTTTTTCTGAGGATTTTGTTCTATTCCATTGCTCTATATATCTGTTTTGGTACCAGTATTATGCTAATTTGGTTACTGTAGCTTTCTAGTATAGTTTGAGATCAGGTAGTGTGATGTCTACAGCTTTGTTCTTTTTGTTTAGGATTGTCTTGGAAATATGGGCTGCTTTTTGGATCCATATGAAATTTAAAGTAGTTTTTTCTAATTCTGTGAAGAAAGTCAGTGTTAACTTGATGGGAATAGCAGTGAGTCTATAAATTACTTTAGACACTATGGCCATTTTCATGATATGGATTCTTCCCATCCATGAGCATGGAATGCTCTTTTGTTTACTCAAGCAGTGGTTTGTAGTTCTCCTTGAAGATGTCCTTCACATCCTTTGTAAGTTGTATTTCTTGGTATTTTATTCTCTCCGTAGCAATTGTGAATGGGCATTTGCTCATGATTTGGCTCTCTGTTTGTCTATTATTGATGTATAGGTATGCTTGTGATTTTTGCACATTGATTTTGTATCCTGAGACTGCTGAAGTTGGTTATCAGCCTAAGTAGATGTTGGGCTGAGGTGATGGTTTTCTGCATATACAATCACCATCTGTAAATAGAGACAATTTGACTTCCTTTCTTCCTATTTGAATTCCCTTTGTTTCTTTCTCTTGCCTAATTGCCCTGGCCAGAAATCCCAATACTATGTTGAGTAGGAGTGGTGAGAGAGGGCATCCTTGTCTTGAGCAGGTTTTCAGAGGAAATGCTTCCAGCTTTTTCCCATTCAGTATAATATTGACTGTTGTTTTGTCATAAATAGCTCTTATTATTTTGAGATGTGTTCCATGAATACCTAGTTTATTGAGAGTTTTTAGCATGAAGTGGTGTTGAATTATATCAAAGGCCTTCTCCACATCAATTGAGATAATCATATGGTTTTTGTCATTGATTTTGTTTATGTGATGGATTATGATTATTGATTTGCATAAGTTGAACGAGCTTATATCCCAGGGATGAATCCAACTTGATAGTGGTCAATGAGATTTCTCATGTGCTGCTGGATTTGTTTTGTTAATAGTTTATTGAGGGTTTTCTCATCGATGTTCATCATTGATATTGACCTGAAATGTGTGTGTGTGTGTGTGTGTGTGTGTGTGTGTGTGTGTGTGTCTGCCAGGTTTTGGTATCAGGATGATGCTGGCCTGATAAAATCTAGCAAAACACAAGAAATAACTAAGATCAGAGCAAAAATGAAGGAGATAAAGACCAAAAAGATCCTTCAAAAAATCAAAGATTCCAGGAACTGTTTTTTTTTTAAATTGACGAAATAGACCACTAGCCAGACAAATATAGAAGAAAATAAAGAAGAACCAAATCTGCACAATAAAAAACAATGAAAGGAATATCACCATTGATTCTGCAGAAATCCAAACTACCGTCAGAGAATATTATAAATACCTCTATACAAATAAACTAAAAAATCTAGAATAAATAGATAAATTCCTGGACACATACACTGTCCCAAGACTAAATCAGGAAGAAGTTGAATCTCCGAATAGAACAATAACAAGTTCTGAAATTGAGTTAGTAATTAATAGTTTACCAACCAAAAAAAGCCCAGGACCAGACTGATTCACAGTTGAATTCTACCATAGGTACAACGAGGGGCTGGTACCATCCCTTCTGAAACTATTCCAAACAATAGAAAAAAAGCGACATTTCACTAATTCCTTTTATGAATTCAAACCTTTTTCACACTGTACCCCTAAGCTACCAAAGATATGGTTTCTTTCACCATTAATTGTCTCTTCTTCTAAAACTTCATGTAATGAAAGATAGCTAGATTCCTAATCAAAAGAAGTCATAGAATATATGCAACCAAGTAATTGTTTTAAAGGCTTAAGAGTAGCATGGAGAAAAAAAGACAGTCTATTAGTCTAGGTTTTATCAGAATGAAAAGTAAATGTGTTTGATCCTTTATACAGGATAATTTTCCAGTGATATGGAGCTACAGCATGTCCAAAGGCTAGCCATAAAATATTTTTAATATTTAGTTAACAAATGGTTCTTTTGACTAACTCCTAGTAACAAGAGACAAAATATCAATTTTCTAGACTTCAGTTTTTTCTGAAGTTCACGACCCATTGCACTCATAAAAACAATACATTTATGTCAGTTATGAGCTAATTAGCCATGCAGTTCCTTATTATTTTAAACAAAGAATTATAGTAGAGTAAGCGATTAAAAATATATTAAAAATAAAGTTCTAAAATTATTTCTATGTTTGCATGTTTGTGATGTGAGTCTTTTGTCAGGTTAAATATTTTCTCCAAGTCTATAGTTTGTCTTTTCCACTCCTAACAGGATCTTTCACAGAAAAAAAAGTTAGTTTTTTAAAAATTTGATTAAATCAAATATATTTTTAGCCTCATGGATCATTTCTTTGTGAACAATCTATGAAATTTTCACGAAGTCCTAGATCTAGAAATATTCTCCTATGATATCCTCTAGCAGTTTTATAGTTTTATGTTAATACATTTAAATCTATGATACATTTTGTGGAACATTCTTTTTTTCTATGGAAGCTAATTGTTCCTGTGCCAATTGTTGAAAAGAGATCCTTTTTTATTGAATTGCTTTTGCTCCTTTGTTCAAAAATCAGGTGGCCATACTTATGTGAGACTATTTCTGGATTCTCTAGTCTGTTCCATTGATCTATGTGTTTATCATTCTGTGAATACTACAGTATACCTGTAAAAGGCTTGAAATTTAGTAGAATAATCCTCCCAAATTATTTTCTTTTTAAAAATTGTGTTGCTATGCTAGTTTCCTTATATTTTAGATACACTATAAGTAATCTTCTTTATAGATACAAAAAAATCTTGATTGGATTTTTGACATTAATTACATTAAATTTGTGTATCAATTTGAAGGGAATAGAATCTTTACTATATAGAGACTTTCAATCCATTTAAATGGCATTGCTCTAAATTTGTTTGTCTTGCTTTATTAGTATTTTATTATATTCAGTGTTTAAGCCTTTTAAGCATTTATTGCATTTATGCAAAAGTAATTAAAATTTTTTGAGGAGTGTAAATGGCATTCCTTTGGTTTCAGGTTCCAGATAGGTATTTCCAGGATCTAGAATCAATTTTTGTATGTTTGTCTTGTACACCGACAACTTGTTTTAAGAGTTTTTTTTTTATATATATATAGATTCATTGAAGTTTTTTCTATAGGCCATTATAACATCTGCAGATAGGGAGACTTTTTGTCACTGTTCAAATCTGTATGCCTTTTATTTTATATTATTTTATTGCCTTTTTGTGCTGGTTAGAACTTCCAGAAATAACTTATGGCAGTGTTGATTGTGGGCACCCTTACTTCCTTTCTGATTTTTGGAAATATTTTTGTCTTTCCCAAGTATGACATTAACTATAATTTTGTCAAATATTCTTTGTAAACTTCAGAAAGTTATCACATATTTATACTTTTCTGAGTAATTTTTAAATATTATTTTTAATTGATATATAATAATTGTACATATTCATGAGTATTTAGATACATATAATGTATAGTGATTCAATAAGGGTAAATAACATATCTATCATCTCAAACATTGATCCTTTATTTGGAGAATGTTCAATATCCTCCTTCTAGCCATTTGAAACTATATGTTATTATTAAGAATGATTATTCTACTGTGGTATGGAACAAGATAACTTATTCCTTCTATCTAGCTTTAATTGTGCTTTCTTTAACAAAATCTATACCCCTTTATGATCAAATGAATAACACATTAAACATGATAAAATAATTTTGTCCAAATACTTTGTCTATATCAATTGCTATTATTGCACAACTTTTCTTTTTTAGCCTGTTGAACCAATGAACTTGATTAATTTTTCAATATTCAATTCGTTTTGTATACCTGGAATAAATACCACTTGGACATGATGGTGACTTTTAATATATTTCTCAATTCTATTTATTAATATTTTGTTTATTACTAATTTTTAAATCTAGTTTTATCAAAAATATTATCTGTACTATCCTTTGTGCCTACTATCTTTCCCACTTTTTAGATATCAGATAATACTGGCTTCATAAAACGACTAAACAAGTGTCTCTTCTTTCTTTACTTTTGGAAGTTATTGTGTAGAATTGTTCATTATTCTTTTCTAGTGAATCCATCTATGTGTAGATTTTTCTTTTTGTCATAGTTTAAACTAAAAACTTAATATTTAATAGTTATAGTGCTATTCAAATTATCTATTTTATATTGGGTAAATGTATAGTAATTTGTGTTGGGAGTTAGTCTTTTACATCTAAGTTATCAAAAGTGAGTAACTATTTGTAGTATTACCTTATTACACTATTGTGTGAAGGATCTATAGTGGAATTTCCTGTTTCATTGTTTTTTCTCTGTTGTCTTAGTTTTTTTTCCATTTTTTGATTTCGACTTTTATTGTTATTATACCTTCAGCTTGTTTTGCATTTGTATGTTGCTTTTCTTCTAGCTTATTGACTAGCTTAGATGTTATTTGAGACTCTCTTTCACAATGCAAGCATCTCATGCTATCCATGCAGTTCCTTCATACCTTTCTTCCAATCTTGCTACCTTCTTTTTTGTTTTGTTAATTTTGTGAATTTATATGATTTGCTTCTTTTTGTTTCTTACTTTGTGTAATTTCTACATTTTGTGATTACAATGGGAATTATACAATATATCTTATAATTGAGTTCATTTTAAGCTGAAAAAAAGTTTAAGTATATGCAAAAACTCTTCACATTTTCTTCCTCCCCCACAAACTTTATTTATTGTTGTCAATATTTACATCTATTCATACTGTGTACCTTTTAATATAATGTGATTTTTTAAAAAACTTTTCTTTTTAACTTTTTTGGGGGATGGAGGGGTTACAGGTATGAGCCAGTGCTCCTGGCTGTTGCTTACTTTTGACATTTTTTAGACTTTCTGGAGGTTTACAATTTACTTGTAAATAAAAGTGCATAATCCTTTATTTTCAAAAACTTTGAGTAATATACTGGTTTGTAAAATACATGTGAGTGCATGCATGTGTGTGTGCCTATAAATTCATCTCCTAAAAAATGTATCATGGACATTTAAAGACTGCTGTTTTGTAACTTTTATATTAGAATTAAAAGTGATTTACCTACTTCTATTACAGTAATATGCTATTTTTTGTCTATATGTTTGCCTTCAACAATGAGTTTTATATTTTTTGTTATCCTGTTGCTGTTTTGCATTTTAACTTGAACTCTCTTTAACATTTCTTGTAAGACAGGTCTAAGGATGATAAACTGTCTCAGCTTTTGTTTTTCTGGAGAAGTATTTATTCCTCTGTTTTTGATAAACAAGTTTACCGGCTATTGTATTCTTAGCAAGTTTTGTGTGTGTGTGTGTGTGTGTGTGTGTGTGTGTGTGTGTGTGTGTGTATTCACATGTGTGAGTGTAGTTGTTTCTTTTTTAGCACTTAAATATATTATGTAACTCTTTCCACTACATAGTTTCTGCTGAGAAGTCTGGTCCTCTTATCTGGGGGTTCTCTTTTACATGATAAGCCATTTCTATTGCTTAAAAATTATTTGTCTTTGAGTTCTGATAATTTGATCATAATATTTCTCAATGCAGATATTTTGGTTTCACATTATTTGTTGCTCTTTGAGATTATTGGATCTGGAAGTACCATTTCTTCTTCCATTTTTGGAAGTTTTCAGCCATTACTTCTTTAAATAAGTTTTCTCTTTTTTTCTTCTTCTTCTGTGATTCATAAAATGTGTATATTGGTTTGCTTGATGATATCTCATAATTCTCCTCAGCTTTCTTTATTCTTTTTCCGTTATTGTCTTTCCTTCTTGACCTGCCTTGAAATTTGTTCATACTTTTGTCTGTTTAATCTAGTCTTCTGTAGTACTCCTCAAGTAATTTGTTTTAGTTCAGTAATTTTTTTAGTTCTGTAGTACTCCTCCAGTAATTTTTTTAGTTCACAACTGAAACAGCTGTGCTCTTCAGCTCCATGATATCTGCTTGTTATTTTTTTATGTTTTCTATATTTTAATTAAAGTTTACTCTTTGTTCATGCATTCTTCATAATCTCATAAACACCTTTATTATGTTTATTTTAAATTCTCTATCATGTAAATAATAAAGCTGTTTCATTAGTGTTATTTTCTGAAGATATATCTTGTTTTTATTTATTTGGACCATCTTTGTCTGTTTCTTCATTTTTATTGATTTTGTATGTTGATGTCAGCATATTAAACAGAGCGGGAATCTCTCACAGATGTCACAATCTGGTCTTGTGCAGGAGTGAACCAATTAGCCCAGACAGAAATTCTAGACCTCTCTACCATGCCTCTCATTTTCCAGGAAGAAGAAGACAGCCGTGGTTATTTTCTGCTCACTCTGTGCTGAGCCAGAAGAGACCAGGACTATGGTATTTCTCAATCTAAGCTGCCATCTCTGTTATTGTCTATGCAGCTAAGATACACCAGTGCTGCAGGATTTACAAGGCGATGTCAGATCTTTGGAAATATCTGGAAATGTAGGGGTACTGAATATGTGTGTCACTCTTTTCCTCCCCTGGAGGAAGCTAAAAATTGAGTTTTTAATCTGTTTACTCTGTGCTGAGCAGAGGCAAAGAATCAAAGATGTCTACCAGTCTTGGCTGCCACCTCCATTCCCTGTCAGACAGCTAGGTCGTGTTGAACACATCAAAGCTCCAAGGCTGGCAAAATAGAATTTTATCCCAGATAAGACAACCTGACTTTTCAGCAGAAACTACATAGGGTAGAAGGCGTGAGATAATATATTTAAGTGCTTAAAAAGAAACATCTACACACAGATGTGAATACACACAGACACACACACACACACACACACACACACACACACACACACACACATCTTGCCAAGAATACAATAGCTGACAAACTTGGAGGGGATAAATATCCCCTCCATCAAAAATGGAGGGATAAATACTTCTCCAGAAAAACAAAAGCTGAGAGAGTTTATCATCCATAGACCTGTCTTACAAGAAATGTAAGACTCCCTTGAAAGGGAGTTCAAGTTAAAATGCAAAACAGCAACAGGATAACAAAAAAGTATAAAACTCATTGTTGAAGGCAAACATATAGACAAAAAATACCATATTACTGTAATAGTAGTGGGTAAATCACTTTTAATTCTAGTATAAAAGTTAAAAAACAACAGTCTTTAAATGTCCATGATACATTTTTTAGGAGACAAATTTATAGGCACACACACATGCATGCATTCACATGTATTTTACAAATCAGTATGTTACTCAAGGTTTTTGAAAATAAAAAGTTATTAACTTTTATTTACAAGTAAATTGTAAACCTCCAGAAAGTCTGAAAAATGTCAAAAGTAAGCAACAGCTAGGAGCACTGGCTGATATCTGTAGTCCTCCTCCCCAAAAAAAGTTAAAAAGCAAAAGTTTTTTTAAAAAACTATATTATATTAAAAGATACACAGTATGAATAGATGTAAATATTGACAACTTTTCAAACGTTTGACTATGATGTATCTTAATTTATATTTATTTTTATGTATTTTGTTTTGGTTTTTCTCACGTATTGAATCTACAGGTTTATGTCTTTTCCAAGTTCAGAACATTTTCAGACATTATTTATGAAAATACTTTTTTTAGGCCAAATCACTTTCTCCTGTCTTTCCAAAACTCCAATGTTAGGTATTGTATAGTCTTTTATGTCCCTGAGTCTCTATTAACTTTTTTTTTTCATTCTCTGTTTTTTTCTGTTGTTCACATTGAGGAATTTTTCGGTGACAAGTTCTTTGATTCTTCTATCTGTCTTTTCTATTTCAATACCATTCATTGAGTTTTAAAATTTTAACCATTGTTAACTCTCAGTCTGAGATTTCCATGTGTGTCTTCTTATATCTTCTCTTCTTTGCTGAGACATTCCAGTTTTTAATTTGTTTCAAATATATTTATAATTGCTTGTTGAAGCACTTTCATGATGGCTAAGGAAGAATAATTCTCATAAATTTATTGTCTTGTAATTAGTCGATTGTGGTTTCTCATTGTAATTGAGATATCCCTTGTTTTTGGCATAATAAATGATTATTTTTAGTGAAACCTGAACATTTTGGGCATTGTATTATGATACTGTCGATATTATTTCAATATTGTGTTTTAGAATGTCCTCTCTGACCCTACCCCATGTTGAGGAAGATGATGACACTTGCTCATTATTGCCAGATGTGGTTAGAATCTAAGTTTTCTACTGCCCTCTCTTACTTTCCATGTTGGCAGGGGAGAGGATCTTCATCACAGGTGGGCAGGTGGCTGGACTGATTGCTGAACTGATTTAGTAATTCATGTTCATCCCTAGATTTCAGTTACTATCATCCTGTCTGAGAGTTGCAGGAAACTTCAGTATTGCTGAGAAGTTATAAAATTCTGATTTTCCCTAGGCCTCCTCTACAACGATCACTTTTAGAAGGGGAAGAGTGATTCCTTACTATATGATGGTAGTGGAAGCCTAATACTAGACGAGCCTTCCTATATGGTCCCACTGACATTATAATGGGGGTTCATTGCCACCCAGCTTGGATAATAGTGCCAGACACATAATCCGACACAATGGCAGAAATATGGAGTGAGTCATTGCAGCCTAATGAGTGTGGAAGTTCTGCCTCTCTCCTTGGCCTTTCTGGGGGTCTGGTGTTGGTTCTGGCGTTTTTTCTTTGGTGGTTTTCTGAAGTATAGTAGTTATTGTACGAATGTTACTTGTCTTGCTGGGCTGCTGTTTCCAAGTCCTTTGAATAGAGATATAGTATTTTATTGGGGCATTTAGAGTTTTTATGTCTGTACGTATTGACATTTTGGAGTTGATGCCTTCACCAGTATCCATACATACACTTGAATTATATGAGCCTAAAAGGAAACTCAGAGAAATCATCACTGTCCTCATGTTCTGAGATCCCTATTTAATCTACTTTTTTATTTGCACCTTTCCTATGATGTATATTTTGACATCAGAGTATTTTAACTCTCAAAAATTGCAAGAAAAGAATTGAAAACAAAAACAAAATCAATTCAAATAATAGGCAGAAGGCATGACGAGACATTTTCTCAAAGATGCTATACAGATGGAGAACAAACATGTGAAAGGGTGTTTAACTTAAATAACCATTGGGGAGATGCAAATTAAGACCACCCACAGATAGCACTACACAACTATTAAATCATTTTTAAAAAGTGGTGACAATACCGAATTCTGGAAAAGGATACAAAAAAACTGGATCTCTGATGCACTGCTGGTGGGAATATAACATGAAAGAGTCACCTTGGAAAATAATTTCACAGTTAAAAAAACAACAACAACAACAAAACTAAGCATGCAATTACCATGTGGCCCAGATATTATACTATCAGGCATTTAGTCCCTAAAAATAAAAGCATACAAATGAATATTTATTACAAATCAAGTTGTATTAGCTAAAACCTGCAAATAGTAAAAATGTCTCCTATTGTAGCAAATAATCTTTACTATGTCTACACCAAGGAGTACTACTTAGCAATAAAAAAAGGAGTGAAATACTGACACATGAAACAACTTAGGTAAATCTCAAGGGCATTATCCTGAGTGAAGAATCTCATCTCGAAAGTCACATACTGTTCTATTCAATTTGTAAAATAATTTTCCGCTGGGCGGTGTGGGTCAAACCTATAATTTCAGTAGTTTGGGAAGCCAAGGCAGGTGAATCACTTGAGGAGTTCGAGATCAGCCTAGCCAAGATGGTATAACACCTTCTCTACCAAAAATATATATTTTAAAAAATTAGCCAGGTATAGTGGAACGTGCCTGTAATCCCAGCTACTCGGGAGGTTGAGGCAGGAGAATTGCTTGAACGCAGGAGGAGGAGGTTGCAGTGACCTGAAATGGCTCCACTGAACTCCAGCCTGAGCATCAGAGTGAGACTCCATCTCAAAAAAAAAAAAAAAAAAAATTCTCTAGTGACAACATTATAAAGATAGAGAACATAGTGGTAGTGGTCAGGGTTTAAGGATGATGGTGTGTTTACTTTTCTAGGGCTGCTATAATGAAGTACCACAAATTAGATGATTTAAAACAACAAAAGTTTTCTATAGCACAGTTCCGGAGGCTAAATTTCTGAAATCAAGGTGTTAACAGAATTTCTCCAAAGGCCCTGAGAATGTGCTGTATGCTCCTCTTAGTTTCTGGTGGCTGCTGACAGCCCTTGGCATTCCTTGGCTTATTGCTTTATAGCACCAATTTCTGCTTCTGTCTTCATTCAGGCTTCTCTGTGATGTTATGTGTTCTTCCCTTTATTATTAGGACACCAGTAACTGCGATTAGGTCCCATCCTAAATCTAGAATATTTTCATCTCAAGGTCCTTAACTAATTATATCTACAAAAAAAAACCTACATCCAAATCAGCTCACATTCAAAGGTTTTAGGTGGAAATGATGGTGAAGGGGAATCAGGTGAGAGTGATTTAGTGGGATAGTCTGAAGCATATCTTATGGTGATTAAATAGTTCTGTATCTTGGTTGAAACAGTGATAGTCACACAAATCTACACATATGATAAAATGGCATAAAACTACAAGTACACACTTTTCTGGTTTTGATATTCTTTTATAATTACATGAGATGTAACCATTGGAGAAAACAAGCTAAAAGCTACATGGGACCTCTCCATACTATCTTTGTAACTACTTTTCCATTTATTATCATTTCAAAAATTATAAATGGGTCTAATAATTTACTTACAGATGACAACAGCTTTCCCCTATTTATGTCTCTGTTTGTGTATATACATCTATTATATATATATATATATTTCTCACTTTACATTGTAGCTAATACAAAAAAGCAATGTTATGCCTCTTCAAAAAAGGGGAAATAATTGATAATTATTAAAATGTGTCATTAGTCATGTGTCCAATACTTTAAAAATTTGCGTGTACTGCCAAAGAGTTTATATATTTGCTCATAAGGTTGTAGGAATGAGAGTGACTGACTGTTATTGAGTGTTCCTGTTTTAAGTATTAGGCCTAGAGGGTCACTGTCTATATAATGAAGTTAAATTAAGACCCAAATTAATTAGAAAGTGTCATAATGCATCTTACATAGTGAAAACTCCTTTCTATCCTCAAACTGATTTATATATATGTAATGGTTTTAGTTAAAAAGAGGACAATTGAATGATTAAAGTTTTTTTTTAAGATCATAGAATCTTAATCCTAAAAGTAAAATGGAAACATGAGCAATCTATTTGCACAAATCTTTCACACAATGGACAAAATAGAATCTCATATAGGGACAATCATTCGCATTGAATATACTGGATATATATGTACACACACATACACTCATAAACACACACACACACGCACACTCCATATCCGCAGTGTAAATGTGTCCTTTAAAGTGTTTTAAATATGCTATTAGTAAAAGAATTATTTTAACATCATTTTGCCTACTAAAACGTTTTTGTTTTCTAAAATGTATATGGGGAGTTCTTCATCGTTTAAAACCAAGTCATATTAAGGTAGCTGACTGGCAGTTGTCTGTTTTATTAGAAATGAGATTCCTCCTCCTCTGTTCACAGAAACTTAACACAAAATATGTTACCATTGAGAATTTAGTATGATTAGGATTGACACTTCTTTTCAGAGAAATCTCCATAGGTGGAATCAAAATGCATAAGGGAAATAAAGCTGTAACAATAGAACAGAACTGCAAAGAAAGGAAAACGAACCACAACTCAGGTTACAGATCATTTGTGAGAAGGATGACACTGTTTTCTGATTAGACTTGAATTTCCAATTGTGTGTTTACAGACAGAAATGAGTCATGAATTATAATTTTGAATTATCATTCTTAATCCTAATCACAACAGATTTACAATACATTTGTAAAATGACACTTTTCCCACTTATCATAGCATATATATTAATATCAAAAATTGTAGCCTAAGTTTATCTAGTGTCTTCAATGACAAAACATCAAAAGATGTTGTAAAGATTAAATTGCCTCACTTTTATAGTAAAACTCACTAAACATTTAAAAGTAGTTTCAGTACATTGCAAATTGATCTCATATGTAAAGTGTATAATTTACTTTTCAAAATCAAATCAAGTTAAAATTGTTAAGATAAAACAATTGAACAAAGAAAAGTGTTAACTGTTTGTTATAAATTAATATTGAGCAAATATGAGGACCATTCTATTAGACAAGCCATTTCAAAATTCTAGGATGTTACTCAGGATTCAAATGTGTTTCAGCATCCTTATTGTGCAAACTTATTGACCATGACACAATGTGATCCTGAAGGTGAATAGGGATTATTTAGGAATGAGAACTTTCAGTCTGGACTTTTGTGTGAAAAATTTTCCTTTGTAAACTACATTATAATGCAATAATTTAAAGTAATAGGGAAAGTTCCAGAGAATTTATTATTATTATTATTTTTGAGATAGAGTTTTGCTCTCGTTGCCCAATCTGGAGTGCAGTGGCACAATCTCAGCTCACTGCAGCCTCCGTCTCTTGGGTTCAAGTGATTTTCCTACCTCAGCCTCCCAAGTAGCTGGGATTACAGGTGTGTGCTACCATACCTGGCTAATTAGGATTTTTAGTAGAGATGGGGTTTCTCCATGTTGGTCAGGCTGGTCGCAAACTCCCAACCTCAGGTGATCCGCCTGCCTAAGCCTCCCAAAGTGCTGGGATTACAGGCATGAGCCACCACGTCCAGCCAGAAAAGATTTTTTAATGATTTCTGTGTTTTTTATTTCAGACTATTTCAAGCCATAGAGACAGTTATTGACAATATCCAAAATATGTGTAAGCCAGACATTGCATTGGGTCATTTTCCTCCTTTGTTCTATTCTATTTACTTCTATTTTATTCCTAACCCCAGCCCCAAATGCTTTCTTGTCTAAAGTCCTTCACTTTCCATGTCAGGATAAATCTATTGATTCATAGCACTGTATTAATGCTTATCAATGTAGTACAATAATTTAAGTATTTATTTCCTTCAGTAGTCAGCTCCTTGAGAATAAAGATTATGAATTATTCATGTCTGTTTTTCACATGCCCAATGCAGTGCCAAGTACATCTGACGGCCTTTGGTTTCAGACTATGCTCTCAATGAAGTTCTTATACCAAAAAGTGTTGGAAGATAGATATAGTGTCTACTTCCAGAGCAAGAGCATATTTTTCAATTGTCCAGAATAGTAAAGGTAACATCACTCTCCCAGGCAAAGGATCAGTTTGCTTGCAGTCCATTATAAAATGTTTGTCTACCCTAAACCCAAGGCTCCTCGGTTATGATTCAAATACACTGCAGTCAGGTATCTCCTTGGACTATTCCATGTTGTCCCCATGGACAACTTAATGTTGAAGAAAAAAAAATACAGCTATACAATTCATCAGATTCTTTGTGCCGTGAATAATATAAATCTTATGTCTTTGTTTCCAGAATCTCAGATTTCTATTAACATCCTTGAAACTATGAGAGGTTAACTTAATAGCATTAAAATAAAGTAAAACCTCAGACCATGCTAATCACCATATATGATTAGTTACTCGTATCATAGATGTAAACTATGAATGCAAAGAAGAAAGAAAAAAACTAAACTAAAAGCCCAATCAACGATCTGATCTACACATTACCCATTTCACATATCAGGAATCAGGGGTTCAGAAAAGTTGTGACACCCTCTAAAATAATGCTTAAAACATATTTTTGTGAATGTTTAGTAATATATGAGTAATTAATAAATTATATCAATACATTTTATGATTAGACAGAAAACAACTATAAAAGCATGCTTCCATCTGATGTTAGGACTGATATTTTATCATTTGCATGCACAATCACATTGGCATGGTGATATACTACTTTAATTGTTCAGAATAAAAGAACAAACAGAGGAAAAATATTTATATACATATACTATATGATGAGATCAGGTGATATGTTGTGACCTGCTATGTAAAGAAATTTTTGAGTTGTCTAATTAGAAAAAAACTGGAATGAGAAATTTTTTAAATGATCCATCATAGGAAATGCATCTGAGTTTTAGCAAACCTACATTATCTCATATCTAAATCTATGTTGTCCAACAAATTAAATCATGTTATTAATTTAAATTTTACTGATTTTTAAATTAAGGTCATATTCAATTGGTATTTTGTTTTTTCTAAACTTGTATGAACTATAAACATGAGGAAACTCTACTTCCTATATTTTTACACGTGAATGTTATTTGTAATGATTTAAATTAACAAGGAAAGTTCACAAGAAGTATTTTTAAAGAAATATGTGCATGTACATTAACTTACCTTTTAGAAACTCGGCCCTAAGATGTACACTCAATTACTGAGAGGACATATACTATAGCTGTTCCTTGGTGTATATGGAGAAGTGATCCCTCCCCCCATACAAAAATCTACAGACTCATATTTAGCAATCAGCCCTGCAGAACTCGCATTTAGGTAAAATAGGCCCTCCATATAAGTGGGTTTTGCAACCTGAGAATACTGTATTTTTGATCTGTGTTTGATGGAAAAAATTTACGCATAAGTGAACTCATATACATCAAACCTGCCTTGGTCAAAAGTCAACTGTATATTAAAACTAAGCTCTTTTCATTGTGTCATTTTGACTCCCTTTTTACTTACTATTTATCTAGAGAAGAAAAGTAGAAAAAATTCACTCTTCTATTAATCAGAGATAACATGAAATAATTTCTGAATCCAAAGTTATTTGGTTGTAGACACTAGTAAATTATCTAGTAGTTGTAATCCAAATGTTTGAAGTTCTATTGACAAAATGGTATGCCAAAAATATAAATCATTACCCTAGTATTATTGATTCTGTATTGCAATGTATTTGAACACTGATTAGTGAAAATCAATGCTTAGCTAAATCTTGTAAAATCTTTTTGTTTTCTTACTACACAATTATGACATAAACACATAATTAAGATTCCAATGCCTTCTTAAACACTCAGTTCATGAAAAGTTAAATGCAGTCCTTTTGGATATAATCTCATCTTTTGGTAAAGTGAGTACACTGTGTGCTTGGTTTATTCATTTAAATTGTTATCACATAAAATGCTCATTACTCCATGCTCAGTATTTGTGACACAAGTTAATTGTGGCTAAGCCACAATTATCTTTGTTATACTTTTCTTACCTTTGATTGCTAGTATAAGGTAGGAGAATAAAGTAAAAAATTCTTAATAATGATTCTTAATTTAATTTATGTAAAAATAAATAAACATGTATTTTCTAATTCTGTGCATTTTATCATATTTTACTTATTTAGTTTAATTTATTAAACTGGAAAATCTGCTAGTCCAATTCTAAGACATCTCTAACACTTCAAATTATATGTATTTTAAATTGACTTTATGTATTTAAATTTAATCAGTGGCTTTTTTAAAAACATGATTTACATCCCAACTCTGACGACTCTTGTCAACACCAGAGCCAAAAAGAATGGATCTTTTCTTGCCAAATGTTAGACTTAAGGATTTATTTTCTTAAAACATAGTAATGTTTCCTTACCAACATTTAAAATGCTGTTGACTTTTATACAACATAAATCTTAATAACAAAATTCTGCCAAGAGGGCTGGATTGGCTTAAAGTTGCTTAGAGAATTATTCTGATGCTTGTTAAATTGGACTGAATATTGGTTTCCTAGGGAAATGTGTATTGTTAACAAACAGAGGGAGTTTAAGAGAAAAAAAACCCAATTATACCTCTCTCTGAAAAATAACATAATAAATTAGCAATCTCTAATTCTACAATTTTTGTGACTCAAAATTTGTTAATTTCCCCATATTGATTTTGGAAATCCCAGTAACCTAGTGTCAACATAACTCATGGAAATAATATTTAACAAACTCCAAGTCCTACAAAGTGGGGAAGGGAAAGATCTGAGTGGCTCTGGAAGCTCATTTTGACAGTTTAGTTTAGAACCTGATTAATAGGTCTGACTTAGCTCTAGAGAGGAATAGGCTTTGTGTCCTGGCAATTGACTCATTCTAACCAGGAAACTTTCTGAATAAGGAAATGTCTATCATCACATATTTACATATTCCCCCAATTTCCTTCCTCTATCCTATTCCTATAAATATGTAAACATAATAAGGATGGGATTTTTCCCTATTAAGACATTCATCATGATGCACATAGATTATTTTTGCTCAGCATAAGCTATAGCATAATGAAATTATCTGGATATGCACTGTACACTTTTCTATAGTCTGTTTTAACCTAAGAAAACTCTTTCATATCTGAAACACACACGATAAACAGCAAAACAAGAAGTAATAATTTATATCAAAATAGAAAAATTAAAAATATATTTTAAATATATATGAATAAAATAATACTTTATAGCTTTGTATTTAACTTTATCATGGTTCCTAGGAAAGAAAGGCATAGCAGTTGGTGTGTAACTCATCTTCTCTATCCTGGAGGTGTCCAAAGAGAAATCATGAGGTTAAATCTCCTTTTGAACATATCAGATCCTCACAGGATGATATTAATGGAAAGATTACTTTATCCCGGAAATTTTTAAATGAAGTATATCTAGGTTACTTATGATAAATACATTTGAATGAATGGATTTACAAAAACTGGGCCAATGGAAAATGCAAGTATCAATTCTATAATTTTGCAAGTCAAAAATAAAGATATTTCATTACTGATTGTTATAAAGGTATTTCATTACTGATTGTTCTTTTTGTTTCAGGGATGCCCTGTATGTATTACTTAGAGTTGTTGTTGTTGTTGTTGTTGTTGTTTGAAAAAGCGTCAGGCTGGAGTAGCTGGGACTACAGGTGTGCGCCACCACAGCCAGCTAATTATTGTATTTTTAGTAGAGAGGGGGTTTCACCATGTTGGCCAGGATGGTCTACATCTCTTGACCTCGTGATCTGCCTGCCTTGGCCTCCCAAGGTACTGGAATTACAGCTGTTAGCCACCACACCCAGCCTAGAGTTTTTAAATATTAAATCTAAGCCAAGGCTTAGTCTTACATCCCAGTGAAGGCCACTGGCAGTGCAGATTACTGCATGCTTTGTATGTGCCTAACATTTTCTTGTATTCTTTTAATTTTTAGTGAAGTTTAGTGCTGGAAAAGATATCTTATTCTTATGAATATTATTTGACAACTTGACCCTTTGCATTATTTCAGTTGTACGGTGAAAGAGATTTCTTTGCTTGGTCCAGTTAAATCATTAATGTTGCTATTCTAACCACTATGGCAGATTAATGGGATGACATAAGATACGATGGAATAAAAAATGCTCATTATTGTGATCTTAGGTGTCCTGAAAATCTTCCAACTTGCAGAATAAAATATTATCTACAGTTTACTTAACTCTTACTGAGTACTTGGCATAGGCAAAGTCCTTTGCCTACATAATGTCATTGCTTTATAATAGCAAACACTGAGTCATGTATTAATACCTCTTTCAACAGATGAGAAAACTAAGACTTAGAAAAGGCAAGCAAACTCTTATTTGGAAACACCAGTTATTATCAATGAATGAGAGTCACTCTGAGCTACTCTTTCCAAAATATCAATTGACCACAATACTATAAAGTGTTCAAAAATATTCAATTTTATACATAGTGTTTAACAAAGTATGTCTTTTCTTAACATACTGAGTTTCTCTTAGCATATTGTTCTAAATAAGTATACAAAATGACATATCGTCCCTTTAGATATAGATAATTAAATAAATTTTATTATTTTAAGTGTTGTCTGTTACATAAGTTTTTCAAGAAAAAGTTTCCTCATGAAAGCACTGTGGTAAAAAGCAAGAATGAAATTATAATTACGATTGTATCATACAGAGAGATTATAGCACCAAATTATGTGGTTTTTCACTATACTTTTTATGACTAAAATATTTTATAGAAATACTCTAAATCAATTAATTCATTTATCTTCCTACATGTACACAGAATGAATGCATTCAGTCATGTGAATAACAAATTTGCATATTACATTTTATCTTAGAAAATCACTTGTCGTTAATTTATTTTCTGTAAGCCATATAATTTTATTTACAAAGTTTTACTCCACTAGATAGTTAAGGGTATAGGTAGAGGTAGGTTTTAAAAGTTCCAGTACCACTTCCCTGGAATGTCTTCATGTATTAATTCATTCATTCTGAGCATGTTTTTGAGCACTTACCATGTGACAGCTTCTATTTTAGGAACCATGGATATAGCTGAGTGCAAAACAAAGTTCCTGCTTTATTGAGCTTATATTCTAGAAGAAAAAGACAAACAATAAACACGAACCTATAAATGCCAGGCAATTACAAGTGAAATATAGCCATAGAAGAAGATAGAGAGAGAGATGGGGATAGGGGCTATGTAAATACGGTTGTCTAAAATTTGGAGACAATTGGGACTACTCCTTATGTGAAATAAGAGACAGGGAAGATTGAAATAGAAAAGAGTAAGGGAGAGTAGAGAGTCATGGGGTTATTAGAGGAAATGAGTAAAAGCAGAAGAGAAATAATTCACTCCAGGTTCTCTCAAAAAGTAGAGTTAAAGTTCAGTTTTCTGACAGCTCCGTTCTTTCTCTTCCTTTCTTTCTGAGATTGGGTGAAGTTGAAAATGTGTCTTTATCTGGCAATACAAAAGAGACATAAAGCCAACATTTTATCCTTTCAGCAGAACCCTGGCTGAGGTGTCTAAAGCCCAATGGTCTTCTCATTAGTCTCATTATTCTTACTATCGTTTTTGGCATGTCTTCTGGTGATAACTGGCCACACTGGCCTTTGGGTATAGCATGTATTGCTGCTGACTCTAGGTCCTGCCATCTCTCCAGGCATTAAAGCCTCATCCTTGAACAGCTCTGTGGCCGGATTACTCCTTCATGAGTTCCTTGGTATCTGATCCTTCACTCTTAATCAATTTATCTTTGCCTTTTTATGTTTCATTGGTCGTAAAGGATTAACTTACAACTATTTCCTCCTTTATGGAAATGATTCATCTTTGATACAGATTCTTGCTTTCTTGAAGCACTAACTGTGTAGCAAGATTAACAGATGTAGTGAGAGGATCAAACTTTACTTATTAAAGACAAAGCAAAAAACAACAAAACACAAACATACAGTCATTGGAATGTACTTAAAAATGGTGTTATACATACAGTTTCATATAACATAGCCTTGCTTTTTAACATAAATTTAAGGCTAGTTTGTTACTATTATCCATTTGATGTCAGTCTCTTTCTTCTGTGCAATTATTTCTAATTTGAATAAAGTAACTATTAAGTAATGATTATAAATGTTATTGTCCACATAATTTCAATCTAGACTGAAACTCTACCATAAAAAGAAAGCAAAAGTAAATGTTTTTAATGAAAGTTAAAATACAATCCTAGCACTTAAAACACTACTAGGAAGCCAATAAAAAATTACTAATGTAAATTAGACTGAAACTTTTTACTTATACCTACTACAAGTAGGATAGTTGTAAAATTCCAGGAACTAGAAAACTGAAAAAAAAACTCAATTTAAAAAAAAAAAATTGATAAAATAAAATACACAACAGAACATTTCAAACAGTTAGGCTTTCTTCAAATTCTGCTAAAAAGGGATATTTGCATTTTAGCTATACTTATTTTCTTTGTCTAAAAAGAGGTGCAGTAGCTCATGCATGTAATCCCAGAACTTTAGAAAGCAAGGTTTGAAACCTGCCTGGCCAACATAGCAAGTCCCTGTCTCCAAAAAAAAGAATATAACAATAATAATACTAATAATGGGTCATAATGGTGCATGTCTGTAGTCTCAATTACTTGGGAGGCTGAGATGAGAAGATGGGAGGATTGCTTGAGCCCGTGGATTCAATACAGCCTATGATCATGCCACTGCACTCCAGCCTGGGTGAAAGAGGAAGATCCTACCTCCAAAAAATAAAAGTAAAAAATGAAACGAAAATTGAATTTTAATACATTAATTTCGGCCTTGTCTCTTCCAAAAGGTGGGGAAACACTCGAATATAGAAAAGAATCACCCACTGTCAATGGAAAATGTCAGACATATATATTTCTTTCTGAATATATGTTTTCTTTCTTTAAGTAGCTGTTAATGTCTCAATACCTTTAGAGCCTTCTACTTTTAGCCACAGGTGATCAGTTAGCCTGGAGATTGCAACATCTTGAGATATATGAATATTAGTTTACTTGTTACATTGTATATAAGGTAAACCTAAAAAGACAAAATAAAGAGTACACTGTTAAGTGATATTTACAAATCTTAACTGTGTTTTAGAATCATCTGAGGAGCTTTTAACAAGTGTAGGTATCACTTCTGTGATTTGATTTAATTGGTTTTAGGTATGGTCTGCATGTCAGGCTATATAAAATCCCTCCGGGCTATTCTACTTTGCATCCAAGGCTGAAAATCACTAAAGTCAAATTTAATTTTGAAAAATTGAAACATTTCAGATGAAAGCTAAGTGGTTAAAATTGTAAATAGAACATATCCCATTTTTACATGATTCAGCTTCAACTTGGATTCAAAATACCATTAAAAATAAGGCCTCAAATAAAAATAGTGTCTGTTCAAGTAAAATGTATTTGTTGTAACTTCACAAACCTTAAATTATTTAAATATAAATTTATACATAAAAACAAATGTGATCCTCTTAGAGGATACTATTTCCTAAGAGTATTGGTGGCTATTCATCATTCATTTTTCAAGTAGAAAGATATTTATAACACACAAAGGGAAAAAATGAGACAGGAGAAGCAAGGTTAAATTGTTTCTTAATTTTTAAGCATGTTCACAGCAGAAATTCTTTTTAGGTTTATTTAAAGCAGTTTGCATGCTAGTTAAGCCCTCTGTCAGAGGCTGATAAAATGCAACAAATTATACTTTAAACTTGTTACAACAAATTAACATATTGTCTTACAGTTTTCTCTCTATGCAAATGTTATTTTACTAGATTGCAATTACACCCCATATGCAATTTACATATTAATAAAATGATATACTTTAAACAATACAGTTAACAATAATTCTCCAGAGAAATATACCTTATTTTATTAAGAGATTGGGTCATAATTGTATATGTAATGAATTCATCTCAATTGATATTTGGTTATATTACTTGTAGATAATTTTAGATATAAAAAAACTTTTTTCTAAATGATTTTTTTTTAATTCTTTTTAAATTGTTTCTCATGTACTCACTATTATTTTCTATACTTTTTGGCCAGAAGTAAGTGGTCAACAGAAATGCAATAAACAGAGGTTGTGGAAGGAATAAATATACTTAGTCCTTAATCCATAAAACTCACTGAGTGACTTGGGTGTCTACATCAAAAACATGTTTTCCATTAACATGGGCTTCTCATCACCCTCACCCTGGTAGTAGTGTGAAAGAGAGTGTGAATAAATGACTGCATATGTTTAGTTTTAAATTTTTTCTTAAAACACGAATAACATAAGATAGAAATGACATATTAATGCTATTTATACATGCAACTTTTTAAATACATAAATTCCATTCTGAGCAAGCATGACTTACAGAACATGATCATAAAGTAACTCAGTCAGGCCAATGCTACCACTGATCATTCTTAGCATATAGAAAGTTTTGTGCTTGCTTAATATTGTAAAATACATTATTAATCTAGAAATTAAAACTTTAACTCAACATAATAATCAAAACTTGAAACACAGTTTAAAATTGTGTCACTTTCACCTCACTCACTTGAAGGGTCTTTGAGTTAAGGAGGCTGAATTCAGGAAGGAGATGCGGATAGTTACTTATTTCAGATTCTTCTTATCTTTGGAGATCATGGCACTATTTTTCTGTCTAAAATGTTTTAAATAAACTTAATGGACTTCTGTTGTATACATGTAATGAAAGAATACCAGGGTAAGGCCCAGATATCCATCCTTCAACCTATTTATTCATCCTTGTATCTGTGTAGATTAATTTGTCTAGCTATACGCTTATTTATATTTTCAGCCTATATCTGAAATAATTCTTTAATTCATATAAATAACCATTCAGCAAAATAAAATACATAAAGAAATTCAGCAAAGAGATCACATAACTACAGAAAAATAAAGGAAGAAAGAAAAAAAGAAGTGAGATTTCGGTACCAGCAAGTAAATGAGCTAATAATTCACACATGCTTAAGGATAAGTTGCTTAATATCTGGCTTTGGGTTTTTGAATAGGTGAAGCAAATAAATCAATGGAGTGTATTAGTTTGATGCCCATAAAATGAAAGGCAATGAATGGATTAGGACAAGCCATTGAAGGCCTGGAAGAATTTTGTCCTCTAAGGCCTGATAAAGGGACACTAGCTAATGTTATGGAAAAAGACCTCAGTGTTAATGTACAATTTTTAAAACTAAAATTTATCACTTTCTTGTCACATAAAGTTTCAAATATCCTATCCAATTCATTAATTAATGTGGAATCAGTAAGATACTGTGATAGCTCCAGAGAATACTTGAAGAATTAGGTATTTGTAGGCAAAGTTAGGATAAGATTGCTGAGTTAAATACTAAAGTGTTTAATTTCCAATATGGTCATACAATATAACCTATAGGGTTATCTCTTTTCCTGGAAATAAAACATTTTCACATTTATCAGACAAAAATTTATAAGTCAATAGCACTTGATACAGTACAGATGTGTGTCCCCTCCAAATCTCATGTTGAAATGTGATTTCCAGGATTGGAGTTGGGCAAGGTAGGAGGTAATTGGAAGATGAGAGTGGATCCCTTGTGAATAGCTTGGTGCCCTCATCCATGTTAATAATGTTAAGAATGAATTCTCATTCTTACTAGTTCATGTGAGAGCTGGTTGTTAACAAAGCCTGACGTCTCTCTTGCTTTCTTTCTAACCATGTGACACAGCTGTTCCTCCTGCTGCCATGATCGAAAGTTCTCAGAGTCCTCACCGGAAGCAGATGCTGGTTCTGTGCTTCTTGTATAGCCTGAAGATCTATTAGCCAAATGAACCTCTTTGCTCTAAAAATTATTTACCCAGTCTCAGGTATTCCTTGATAGAACTGTAAAATGGACTAACACAGCACTGAAGAGCTGCGAAGATATCCTAGAAGACCAAAGAGTCAAGCTGGACATTACACTGAAAATTTATCCTTTTTTCTTTCCCTTGAGACAGAGTCTCACTATATTTGCACAGGCTAGACTGCAGTGGCATGATGTTGGCTCACTGCAGTCTCTACCTCCCAGGTTCAAGTGATTCTTGTGCCTCAGCCTCCAAAGTAGCTGAGGCTACAAGCATGTGACACCACACCCTGCAATTTGCATTTTTAGTAGAGATGGTGTTTCACCATGCTGGCCAGGCTGGTCTTGAACTCCTGGATTCAGATGATCCACCTGCCTCGGCTTTCCAAAGGGAATTACAGGTGTGAGCTACTGTGCCTGGCCAATAATTTGTTAATACCTCATGAAAGCTCAAGAGAGCATTATAAGAGAGTGAAGATGTCACTGGAAAATAAAGAAAAAAAGGAAAGTGGGTGAAAATATCCTGAAATCTAGATGAAAAGTAGCAAGATAAATAAAAAATAGTATAATAATGATGAAAATGAGAAACAAAAATATAAGCCCGAAAAACATTTAAAGTCTCTTTCTTTTAGTTAAAGATTGCTTTGAGTGCAAACTTTCCCATAACTAATATAGTTAATTCAAATACGCTCTGCCTATGAATCTTATATAAAAATTTATTTAATTAAAGAAGGCTCTCATGCATAAAATCATTTTCCTTAAGAGAATAAATGAGAAAATACATATTTACTTTAAATCTCTGTAAGTCATTTCGAAAGCTCTAATTCCTAATTATGATGAGCTTGTTATTCTCAGAGTTTTATATCTGTATTTGATCTTCAATTAAATGTACATCACAGGAAACTAAAAAAAAAAATCAATTATTTTGAAAAGAATAGAAAGATTCAGTGGAAACTATCGAAAGAGTATTTAAGTGTCAAAGTCCAATAATTTGTCTATTTAAATACTTAGGGGATGTTCCTCTTTAGTATCAATCATTATTTACATGATAAAATTCTAGAACTGAAAATATTCTTGGAAATTATCTGGCTGTACATTCCAAATTGTAGAGAGACATTTCTAGGAAGTTATCTTTAGACATTGTCTTGACTATATCCAGTTTTTGGAAACTTGCTACCATATAAGGCATCATTGAAACATTTTCTAACATTCAGATTAAATCTTTATCTCTGCTATTTCTATTTATGGTTTCTATTTATTTTTTGAATCAAAATAAATAAAAAACTCGGAGCAGCTCATGTGCATTGCTCTCATCATCTGTCTTTCACGTGACCAACATATATATATGTAAATTGCATTATTATATTATCTTGGCTTGCCTTAATATTTTTGCTGTATATACAAAAAATATCCAACAGCTTTTAGTTCTTCCATGACTTAGCTCCCTGTATCTACTCCATTTTATTCCCATATTTTGATCTGAATCAAATTAATCTACAGTCATAATAAAACGTATTGTCTAAATTAAATAATATTGTTTTAGAGTGTAATTTCTGCCCCTATTCAAAGTTCATGATGATATGCTACACATTCATATTTAAATTTTGGCAAGTCTCTTTCCACTACTGAATGTAATAATTAATTGCAAGCCAACATTTCAACTTAGTAGAACTAAAACAAAAAAAAATTTGAGTTTTTTAGGTTAGTAGAACTAAAAAAAAGTTAAAATGATGAGTTCTCCTTTTCAGTTCGAGAATTGAAAAATTAGAAAGGACTGCAGTGACAAATTCAAGAGAAATAAGAAGCTTTCATTGTTGATCTGCAGATGCCTTTAACTTGAAGGAGATTTGTTAATTCTGAGTAGGAGATAAAATCTGAAAATTTGGTTATCACAAGGGAAAGCGCCCATACCCTGGACGAAGAAAACTTCAGAAAGTTTGACTCCTTTGACTGGCTAACAGGAAACATTGTACATTTGAAAGGCCTTAAATACATGGATGTTTTCCTCCTTGAGATGTTTGCTGAATTCTATAGATGAAAGGAGGTTAAAGCTAAAGAGCTGAACTGAAAAAAATTCTTAAAAGCAGACCAAAAATTCCTACAGTGTCTTCTTCCACAAACAACAAGTACATTCCAGGATTTTTACTGAAAGCTCTGAAAGGCAACACTTTAGGAATAGGAATGAATCGAGAAATAGTCTGATAATTACCAAAAGCGTAACCAGTCTCAAAGCTGCTCAGCTCCATTACTAGATTAATGTGTCCCAATCTTTTTAAGTTTTTCCATTTATCATTCTTTTGGCATTTTTATTGATGTATAATAGTTGTACATATTGTGAGAGTACATGCTATGTTTTGATAAATGTATACAGTGTATAATGAACAAGTCAGGGTAATGGGCTATCCCTAACCACAAATACTTATTTTTGGGTTGGAAACATTAAAACTCTCTCCTAGCTCTTTTGAAATTTACAGTAAATCATTGTTAACTATCATTTCCCTATAGTACTATCAAGCATTACGATATATTCTTTCTATATAATATAGTTTATGTACCCATCATCCAACTTTTCTTCCTCCACTTCCTCCTTCCCTTCCTATCCTCTAGTAATCATCAATCTATTCTCTGTCTCCATGAGATATGCTTTTCTAGCTCTTACATATGAGTGAAACATGCTGTTTGTCTTTCTGTGCCTGGCTGACTTCACCTAACATGACCCCCAGTTTCAACAATGGTGCTTGATACAAGTATGACAGGATTTCATTCTTATATATTGCTGAATAGCAATACATCCTGGAAGATATTAGACTAGAATCAGCTGATGTGCACTACTCTGATGAACAAGAAACAAAGGGGCTAGTGAATACTGACCCCAAAAGCCAGCATCTGAGAAACTGTGTAAGGACCCATCAAGATATCAGAGGAACACTGAGATCAGAGAAAAACAAGGGTGGCCACCAGCCTATCTGGGCTCAATATGGAGCCAGGAGAACCTCTCTAAAACAAAAAATGATGAATGAATGAGAACCTCCAAGGGAATTCATGTTCTTCACAGAAACCTGTGCTAGACTGGGAAGAGGAGAATCTCCCTTCCCCACTCACTCCCACCCCCACATCACCTCACCATGCTTCTAGACTGAATTAGAGAGTTACCTAGACACTTTACACTGGCAACACTTGAGTCCTAGTGGACCTCTACAAACCTTGGGCCTTAGAGCTGACCAGCACTCATGCCATAACCACAATAGAGGCTGCAATTGCACTGCCTGGAAGCAGTAAGATTGTTCCATCCTCCCCACCGCACAACCCTACCTTGCCTGACTTGGCTTGCTATTAGCTTCCTACCCAGCACTCTGGTTTAGGCCCAAATGCAGCTGGTCTTCCACATATCCCCACTACTGGTAGCCAAGCAGGTAACACTTGCTAGAAGTTCTGGCTCAGTAACCTCACTTCTATGTGAGCTTACCTGAAGGAAACATTCATACGTTAGAGTGTGCAACCTCACCAGCCCCTGCCACTGGTAATCAGGTGAGTAATGCTTGCTAGAGTTTCTGTGCCAGTGGTCCTGTGTCTATGTGTACTTAACTGAACGGTGTAACTTCATGTGGTCCTGGGAAATACCCGATAGCAGAGCATATGAGCCAACCCACTTTGGCCACTGGATCCAGGCAGGCGACATTCCCTCGAACTCCAGCCTAGCAGTCCCACTTCAGTGTGAATTCACTGATGGGCAGAGCTTCCTGTTTTTCTGGAAAATACCTAGACAACTGAGTCCATAAATCCAACTACCCCCCCTAATGGTAATTAGGCACACAACACCTGCTATGGTTTTTGGCCCAGTGGTCCCACTTCTTTGGGGACTCAACTGGAGGAAACAGCTTCCTGTTGTCTTAGGAACACTTGGGCAGCAGGGTGGGCATCTCTACCCATCCCTACTCCTGGTACCTAGGCAAGCCATGCCTGCTAGAGCTTCCAACCCAGTGGTCCTACCTCTTCTTGAATTTGCTGAATAACACAGCCTCCTGTTGCTCTAGAAACACCTGGATGGCAGGGCAGGCAACTCCACCCACCCCTGCCTTTTGTAGCCTTTTCCAATCTAGCAGATCTGCTTCTACCTGAATTCTGCAGGCAGGTGCAAACATGTTTCCCTAGGAAGCACAGGGACAGCAGATTAGGGCCAGCATGGCAGGGATATAGCTTGTCTGCCAACTGAGGCCCCTGCCTCAGGGAGTCCCATGGACCAGAAAAATAGTTTCAATTTTTCATTTTTAAGCATATATATTATAGTAGGTATATACAATTATGAGATTCATGATATATTTTGATATAGTCATACAATTTGTTATAAGTACATCAGGGTTAATGGAGTATCCATCACCTCAAACACTTATTATTTATTTGTGTTACAAATATTCTAATCATATTATTTTAGTTATTTTAAAATTTACAATAAATTATGGTTAATTGTAATCAACAGTTGTGCTATTAAATGTTAGATTTATTTATCGTATATAATTACATTTTTGTACCCATTAACTATTCACATTTCCCTTTTCCCACCCTGCCACCTCAACTACTTTTCTCATCCTCTGGTATCCGTCATTCTAGACTCTGTCTCCATAAGTTCAATTGTTTTAATGTTTAGGTCCCAGAAATAAGTGGGAACATACGAAGTTTATCATTCTGTGTTGAGCTTATTCCACTTAACATAATGTCCTTTAGCATCTTCCTTGTCATTGCAACTCATAGGGTCTCATTCTTTATTATGGCTGACTAACAATCTATTGAGTATATGAATCACATTTTTTAAATTCATTCATTTGTTTATATATACATAGGTTGACTCCAAATCTTGATTATTGTGAATAGTGCTGCAATAAACATGGGACTGTAGATATCTCTTCAATATACTGATTGATTTCCTTTCTTTCAGGTATTTAATGAGCAGTGGGATTGCTGGATCATATAGTAGTTCTATCTTTAGTTTTTTCAGGAACTTCCATATTCTTCTCCGTACGGGCTAATCTGCATTCCTATCAACAGTGTACAAAGGTCCTTCTTATTACATCCTTGCTGGCATTCATTATTACCTATCTTTTGGATAAAAGCTATTTTAACTGGAGTGAGATATACATATCTGTGATGATCAATGAGGTTAAATGCCTTTTCATATACCTGTTTGCCATTTGAATGTCTTTTTTAGAGAAATGTTTTTTCAACTATTTCCCCCATTTTTAAATCAGATTATTGGGTATTTTTTTCCAATTGAGTTGTCTGAACTCCTTATGTATCCTGGTTATTATTCCTTTGTTAGATGGATAGTTTCCAAATGGTTTGTCCCATTTTTCCAGTTGAGTTTTCTGAGCTCTTTATGTATCCTGGTTATTAATCCCTTTTTAGATAGATAGTTTCCAAATAGTTTGTCCCATTCTGTAGGTTGTCTCTTCAATCTGTTAATTATTTACTTTGCTGTGCAGAAGCTTTTTAAACTTAATGTAATCTAATTTGTCCATTTTTGCTTGAGTTGCCTGTGTTTGTGGGGTATTACTCAAAAAATTCTTTGCCCAGACCAGTTTCCTGGAGAGTTTTACCAATGTTATCTTTTAGTAGTTTCAGATAGTTTGCTGTTTCATACATATTATAATGATAGTCTTTTCTGTATTCATAAAGAAATATTAGATTATATTCCAGGACTGTATAATAACACATATAAAATGTCTGAAAAAATGTTTCATGCTGCTGGAGTAATGTAACTTCAAGTTCATTAAAATCATAGGAATTCAAAACAAATCAGAGACATAATTTTTCTTTAAAAATTTTCCCAAAAGTAGGAGAGTGATTTATATTAAAGATATTAAAGATAGGGCTTGGATCTCTGTCCCTGCCCATATACAATTTGACATGAGATAATATTACATATTATCTCATGTCAAATTGGAGTCCCCAATGTTGGAAATGGGGCCTGTTGGGAGGTGATTTCATCATGGGATCAGTTTGTAATGGTTTGGCACCATCCCCCTCATTCTGATCTTGGGATGAAGTTTTCACAAGATCTGGTGGTTTAAAAGTGTGTGACACTTCCCCCCCCCCTCTCTTCCCACTCTTTCAGCCATGTACCCTGTGCAATGAGCCTGCTTCCCTTTTCTGCAATAATTGTATGTTTTCTGAGACCTACCCTGACAGAATCCTAGCAGATGGCCACCATCATGCTTCCTGTACTCCCTGAGAAATCGTTAGCAAACAAAACCTCTTTTCATTGTAAATTACCCAGTCCAGGTATTTCTTTATAGCAATGCAAAAGCAAACTAATGCAATGAAATAAGATTCAAATAGAGGAACCACATGGATCATTTTCCACTCAAACTTCATCTTTGACTTATATCATGAATTCTTGATGTAATAATGTCTCACAGATGACAAAATGATAACTACAAAACGATAATATAAATGGGGATAGTTAACAGCTACATTTAATGTGCTATATATCTCATTTACTGTTTTATTAAAGTGCATTTAGAACAATATTAAAATATGAAGACCTTTAGTAAATGAGTAAGATATACTTTCACATTGAAGTATTTGTGGTATGATAGACTATGAATGATAGTCTATCTATGAATGATAGACTCATAGAATGTCACTAAATATTATTTGTTATTTAAATTAATGTAACTATAAGATTTTTTCATATGAACCCTGGGTTTCAATAAAACTACCTTCTGAGATAATAAATTATTTCATCTTGTCTTCATACATTTTTAAATTTGTCAGTGACTGATGAGTTAGAGTAGATCTGAACTGGTGACCTTGAGCTAGAAGACTTAGAGTTCTGTTATAAATCAACCCACTGAGCCTTCTTTCACCTTATTTGGTTTTTGTTGTTTAAATGGATATTACCTGAATACCTGAATATGGTTATTTAAAGATATATTAGTGCTCTTAAGTACTTACTTCTAAGCAATCATCATTGCTCCATTTTTTCCAGAAGAAGGCATATTAAATATTTACCATCAGAATAAACAAAAAAACTACTTACACTATCATTGTGATGCTCAAAAAATAAATTTGATTATATAAGTGTATTAAACTACCTGTCAGCATTCAGAAATATGTTTTTATTTCTAAACTAAAAACAAAACTGTTAACATAATAGTGTTTTGGGATATAATTTAATTATATTATAAGGATCAGATTTTATCATTTTTTACCTAAGTTAGCAAGAAAAATTCTAAAAAAGTATGTTTTCCAAAGAATAAAATCAGAGCATACAAAGTTTTCTTTTTGAAAAGACCCATCTATTTATTTATTCATTATCCATCCATCCATCCATCCATCCATCCATCCATCCATCCATCCATCCATCTTTCCATCAGTCTGTCCAAGAAGTATTTGTTTACCTCTATTATACCCCAGATACAGTTCTAGGTGAAAGAATGAAGCAAAGCCTTTGTTTATATAAAACAGTACATTTTCTATAAAATTTCTTTTTGCTTGAATAGACAGAGTAAGTTTTCTGTTTTTTTTCAATATTTGGAATGCTAGGTGACACATAGAGTTTTAGACATTCTGGATTTATTTTGACCTACTTACTTTTTAGTGCATTCCCTCTTTCTTTCCCTAATGCATTTTAAAATAATTCTCCTTTTTGAATTTAAAATTTTTTTTTCCTTCCCTACAATGCATTTGCTCCATTTCCTCTATGTCTCTGTTTTTCTGTTGCTGATTCTTTTTGTCTATTCTGCTAAGTATATTTAAATATCAAAATATATGTTATCTGGTATTAGTAGCTAGTATTGGCCCTTGACCTCACATATTTATATCAGAATTTGATTTTTCCTGGTAAGTCATGCTCAGTCTTGAATTCTAATGATATGCCAGTGCTGAATGGTGTGGTGCCTTCTGTAGGCCAGTATAAAATTGCCTTTTCTACTTCAGTGGGAGAAAGAATAATGGCCTTAGAGAGAGCTTATTCTTCAAATCAGCTAGAAGCTTCAGGATTTGATAGGCAGGTAGAACTCTCCTGTGTACAGCGAGTAGGGATGTCCCTTCAGTTGTAGTCTCTAACAGCGTGGATGTGGTTGATAATTTTGGCATTTCTGGAGCATTTCCTTCCAAATGCACTAATTTGAGTAGAAAGGAAGAAAACCCCTTAGAGTGAGGATGTGGATGCAGAAATTTCAGGCCTGTCAACACAGCATATTCCTTCACAACTCTTTTGCTAGCAACTTTCAAATTTTCAGATGGAACAGAGATTTATTTTTTCCATTGGAGTAAAGAGCCAAATTTATATGCCTAGGTCAACTATTCTATGTCCAGGTTTACAGTAATTTATTTTGGATCCTTTATATCCATTAGGGCTTTAATATTGCTTCATATGTATACAATAAATAAACATTAAAATATTTCCAACAGTTAACTATTAAGTCTATAGAAGAAAAGTATGAAGGTCAAATATAATTTATTTTTTGAAAATAACATGCTATGTTTTGCTTTCTTTTGTGAAGCATTTTAAAAGAGACTTTAAGAGATAATACTTTGTGTAACTTTATAAATCAGATAATATTTATTCCAAAAATAAACTAATGTATAATCATTTAAGCCTTGCTTTTATTCTAACAACAACAACAAAAAAAAAAAAACTGTCCTTTTCTAGCATAGTCACAATTCCTCTCAGATTCATATATTTAAATCCTGATTCCAAATGTGATGGTATTTTGAGGTGTGACCTTTGGACAATAATTTGGTAATGAGTGTGGTGACCTTATGAATGGCTGTAATGCCCATAGAAGAAGAAATAGAGAAATCTCCCTCCCTGCCATGAGAAGATACAGCTAGAAAGCATAGTCTTTAAACCAGGAAAAGAGCCTCCACCAAGAACCTGACTATGCTGACATCCTTATTTCAGACTTTCAGCATGCAAAACTATGAGAATTAAATGGCCATTGTTTAAGTCATGAAATCCATGATATTCTGTTATAAGCCCAGACTAAGACAAAAATATAGATAATTTTTTGTTCTTTTGACTAGAATTAATATATTTTTTAGATAATAACTTGTCATGATCTTTGTATTCTATTATCTTCAGTAAAAGTGTTTTATTCTCTTATATGGCACTGTAGAAAAAAAAAACTAGACTGGTGGAAGAATGTATGAGGACATCTATTTTCTTTAAAATCTAATCTACAACCCTTCTTATGTTCCTTTGGTAACAAGACCGTAAGTTTTGCTTTGAGAAACCATCTAATCACGGACATATTTGGAGGGGCTATAAATAAAAATGCTCTATCCTTTACTTGTCAAAAGATGGAAGAGGTTAGTCTGCCATCTTCTTTAGTCCCATCAGGTTCACTGTTAAAACTTCTGCAGTATAACACAAAAGCTGAAAACCATAACAATTTATATTTTTCTAATATGACATTTTTTGACACTGTCCACTACTTATTGCTTCTCTAGTTTATTTTATTAAAAAACCTGCCTCTTATGTTTTTATTCAGTTACCCCATATCAATGACTACCTTGCAATTATGTTTGATAGTCCTTTTTATTATTATTAATAAAGAATTATGTCCCATAGAGGAGGTGGAACAGAAGATACTTTAGATTCAAATAAAATATATAAATTCACTTGAGTCCTTTGTTTCTGTACTATGTGTGGGGATTACTGAGTAGTACTAGTACCTTTCTACCCCAGAGCATTGCAGTTATTACTATGTGCAGCCTTGTTTGATTATATTAATGTTCTTTATTTTGCTTCAGGATATTTTATAATTATTCAGCAGCATTGTTATCTTCAAATGAATCCCCAAAGGATGTTTTCAAATAACTTGTGCTATTTTTTAGATTTCATATCATTCCTTAGATTTAGAATTTAGTAAAAATTGTGATGCTTCACTTTATTCCAAAAGACTGGAAAGAATGAATGTGCTTTTGAAAAAATGTTGCACCTCAAAGCCAACAGAGAGTGTGTCACAATTTCTCAGGGGCATGTCAATAAACACAATTATTTAACTTCAAGCAATTAAGTCATATATAGCAATAGCATTATTTAAGTAAGATTTAAACTATAAAGGCAGGCTCATTTCAAAATGAATTTCTCAGTAGCTCTCTGCTAAATCATTGTTTCAGCCAGAATAGACAATAGAAGGGAATATGAACATTTCTGCTATGGTCCGGGAAAATATATCTATTAACAAGAAAGCATTAACTTTATATATTATCAAAGAAAAATGAGAAAAATCCTGCCATAGAAATTGCGGAATAACTTATTTTTATAATACTGTACCTTTTCCTTTTGTTATTTTCTTTTAGAGTTTCTCATAATTCACTGGATCAGTTCATTAAAAAAAAGGACTAGAAGTCAAGATTGCTAAGATCCAATTCAGGCACAGACTTTTATTGATAAACAATCTTGATTTACTTGTCTTATTCTATTATGTGTAAAACTTTCCTGCATACAGCTTTCTGAAAAAAAAAAATCTATCTTAAGAATTTATCAATCATAAAAATGTAAGAAAATTTGAGGGGAAAGAGGAATATAAATGCATACTTCAATGCACTTAAAGAATGTTTGTTTGCTTTATAAGACACAATAATTCTACATTATACTCTCCATATCCTACATCATCTATTTATATTTTATCTCAAACAATACTTAAAGAAAGAAGGTTAAGGAAGGACAGAGGAGCATTACCAAAAAATTGCTTAATATATTTCAAATAATACATTTAAATTTATGTCCTGAGTTTCAAGTTGTAAAATATGAAGATGGGAATAGTCTCTGTAATGCAAATCAACACTTACCATGTGCACTTTATTATTTCTGAATAAGAATGCTATTTTTTTTTTTTTTTTTTTTTTTAATTTTTTTTTTTATTGCATTATAGGTTTGGGGGTACATGTGCAGAACGAGCAAGATAGTTGCATAGGTACACACATGGCAGTGTGCTTTGCTGCTTTCCTCCCCTTCACCCACACTTGGTATTCATCCCCAGGCTATCCCCCCCAGCCCCCCCCGCTGTCCCTCCCCCATTCCCCCCAACAGTCCCCAGTGTATAGTAGACCGCCTCTCTGTGTCCACATGTTCTCATTTTTCTCACCCACCTATGAGCGAGTATATGCGGTATTTCTTTTTCTGTTCTTGTGTCAGTTTGCTGAGAATGATGTTCTCCAGATTCATCCATGTCCCTACAAAGGGCACAAACTCATCATTTTTGATTGCTGCATAATATTCCATGGTGTATATGTGCCACATTTTCCCAGTCCAGTCTAAGAATGCTATTTTTAAAAGATACCCACTCAGCCATCTTCCACGAGCCTGTCCTGGAACCTCCTAGAATGAAGATATTGTTAGAAAACAAGAGAGAAAGAATAAATATTAAGTAATCGCAGTTAATAAAAAGGTGTGAATATTCTGCAAACTCATTGTAATAACTTTTTTCTGATTACTCGGGGTTACTGGCTCCATTTTTTAGCAAGTTTAATATTTAGAGAATTATATTAATTATTTCAAAAGTCAGTATTATATGGTAAATAATAATGTAATGTGATGATTCTAATTATTTTACATACAAATGTCTAGTTATCAGTGTTTACTCCAGACATGACTGAGACTAAATGTGGACGTGATTCACTACTTACCTTGTTCAGGTACAGTTTTTATATGTGGGTATGTTTCAGGAATAATAACAAAGTAAGTCTGATGATTATCTTTGTAATTGTGTTTCTAATCTTGTTTAGAATACCTCCATGATATATTAAGCACCATTAAAATGTAAGTTATGAGACTGAAAGCAAAAAAAGTATAAATAGAAAGCCAGTAAGTTGCAATGGTTACATTACTATTTCCATTTGGGAGGTGGTTTTGGAGTCTTTGAGTCTCTGAAAATGGGTTTTAAAATGTGTTTATGATACTTTGTAATTAGCATATTTCCTGAGAGAGGGGAAATTATGTCCAGCAGAGTTCTCTTTCTATTTTGTGAGGAATGCTTTGATACCAATGACTCTCACCATTTGTTTTATTTCATATTAGTGAAGAGTCTCCTGGCTACTGTCACCTTGTGAAATGGAAGCTTAATTCATTTGCCTAGCCACAGAAGCCATCCTTGAAATTTGGTCAGAGTTCATTACGCTGCTTGTGCCTCATTTAGGCCCAGGCATGGAAAAGCATAAAACTAAAAACTTAGCTGGAGGCACACAGAGAATGAATTTCAGTTTTGTAAGGAATTAGAAATTGCTTTAGGATAGATGGATTCTATAGAGATAGGAAATAAACGTCCTTGAAGAAAAACTAGCTGGTAGAGAGAAAGAGTGTAAAGTATGAGAAGACTCCTGGGAAAAAGGGACAAGCACACACAGAGAATGAAAATGACAAAGGGTTGTATATAAAAAGCCATTAAGAAGGAATGTTATGAAAGTGTGCATACTAAAACAAAAAGCAAATGCAGCACTAGCAGTCAAACTAATGCTTGTATATCTAGCCAGAGCTGCAAAAGAAAATAAATTTGAGAAAGGCAGTTATCCTTGAGCATGTATACAAAGCAAAAAAAGGCAATAAAATATATAAGATTAGGAATCATATGCACTTTGGTGTAAGAGTAATATTGTGAGAGTAACTGAAATTTGACAGAAATATAAATAACTGGAGTATCAATATGGCAATATATAAGCTGTCTGAGAAATACTCAAGGGGTGGTGAGCAGATGGAACTGAAATACATACTCTTCCTATGGAAAGTATACATCGCTTTCATATAAGAAAGTATATTGTACATAAATTTTATACTCAATGTATTCCCTTAGTGAATACAAACTGAAGTTTTATTACATTGCTGTATTGGGTCAAGGTTAGAAAGTTAAAAGAGAAAATAACCTAAGCATGCTTTTAATGGTGCTGGGGTTTTAGTTCTTCCTACACGTACACTGAAATTTTTCTTTTCCTATGGCTTATTAATTTTTTTGCCATTTGCCTTGTGACCAATTTTCCCACTCTTTGTAATATCACAATTGCTGCCAATTTTTCATGGTGCTCAACTACTTATCTTTTTAATCTGTCTATTAACTATTACCGACTTACCTGCCTATTGTTTTTCTAATTTTATTTAATATATATTTATATGACACATGTAGCACATATACATTTATTATTTGAATTTTTTATTTGTTCTATGACAGGCTGAGACGCTGTTATCCCCTTTCTCTAAGGAACTTACGAGCAAGATTTGGGAAGTCTGGTAAAGTCACCTTGTAAATTAAATTTTGCTTTGCTTTATCACTTTCCATAATGTTTGTCCATCAAATGCATACATTCTTATGGAAAGGACTCACAATAACATAGACTGGTTCTTTGGTTACATTAAACTTTCTAATGTCCTAGTAGATTTTTAAAAAATTATCTATAGAAATCTGTACTGAATGCTTTTTTCTTTTGTATCTAACAGACAAATATGGCTTATAGCTTCCAATGTACCACTTTTTAGTTGCATGAATGAGGCAAAGTGGCTTTACTACTCTAAATCTCCATTTTCTTTTATATAAAATAGAGCATATAATAAAAACTATCTTGCAATGTTGTTTTTAATAAAATAATAAATGTAAATGTTTAGCACAGTGCCTGACATGTACAAAGTACTCAATCGAAGTTGGCTGCAATTATTATATGATGGTTTCATGTATTTTATATATATATATATATATATATATATATATATATAT